>OY292456.1:0-10000000 GCA_958496255.1 Camptogramma bilineatum
AGGTTGGAAGAAGTTAGGTTTGAAGAAGTTAGGTTAGAAGTAAGTAAGGTTTAGTTAAAAAATAAAAAAAGGTTAGGTTAGTTAGTTCAATAAGTTCCTCCGCGGAAGCTGGAAGGGGAGTAGTTTTAGAGGGGGATGGTGCCATGGCTCTCCTATAACATAAATTCCAAAACAGAACTCAAAAATATGGTCCCAGTAAAAAGTTATTCATATTACAAGTCAAAAGGTGATAAAAATGTGTTTTAGAACGAAAAAATAGTCAAAAATGTGGTCAATTTACAGTTATTTCCTTTAAAACAGTGTTTTATAACTAACTGAATATGCCTCTACACGATTCAAATCTAAAAAGTTAAAGATTCCTGAGTTACAAATATTTCCCTACAAAAATGGTCTGGAAATCAACGTTAGTAAACCCTAAAGGGTGGGTGGGAGGGCGATTTTTTGAATTTTTCTTCGTCCAATATTTCTGATTTTTTGCAGGTATGCGCGGGGTCGTTGAACAATGATATTACAGCTGCACCGCGAAGAATCCATACGAGAATAAAAAAAAAATCAACCAAAATCAGTGCACTTTTTAACGGTTTTGGTTGTTTTTTCTTCAATTTTTGTTGAAATCCCTCGCGGCGCAGCTGGAACATCATTGTTCAATGCCCCCTCGCATACCTGCCAAAAATCAGAAATATTGGACAAAGAAAAATTCAAAAAATCGCCTTCCACCCACCCTTTAGGGTTTACCGAGGTAGATTTCTAGTGCACTATTGGTAGGAAAATATGTTTATCTCAGGAATCTTTAACTTTTTGGTTTTGAATCGGGTAGTGGCATACTCCACTAGCAATAAGGCACTATTATAAGCGAAAACAAGGGCTTCAGAAAGTCTTTATTAGACCAAATAGCAAAACTCACCCCACCTCACTCGTTCTAGGTTTCACCTTTAAAAGGAGAAAAATCCTATTTTAGTGAACTAAACACGGTCGCTTTTGCTTTGTAAGTATAGCTATTTTAATCGAGCGAGCGAGCGAAGCGAACTAATATCTTGCTTGAACACTTGAAGATCGAGCACGGCCGTATCATCTTTTTATTCCATCCGTAGGTACAAAAATGCACAAGTCTCGCAACGCATTTCTTCAAAGACTCTTTACCGACTTGGTTTACATTCGATTTCACAACTTTTTATGGCAGAAGAACTGCGTTGCGATAGGTAGGTAGGTACTTGTGCATTTTTGTACAGTTATGTTTTTGACGGGATACAGATTTCTACTTCAAGACGGTTTAATAAAAGAAACCTTGCGTGCGAAAAGTTTGATATCAGGACGGACTTTTATCATGTCATGATAAAAGTCCGTCCTGCCTGATATATCAATCAACATAAAAGCACATTGTGTTTATGTTGACTGGTCTAGTGTCGACTAGTATCTCTAACTAATCTGTGGTGTTGACCTCTGCAACTTCACCGGACTATGGCGAGAGCAAAAGGCTCTACGATAAAAAGGTACCTAGGTACTCTGTGGCTCTACGCTGGGGCTGAAAAATTTCATATCATGCTTAGATTATATAAGTGACGACCGCGTTGTTTTCGTCAGCGCGATCTAGAAAATGGTCAGTTTTAGTCCTGCCATCTAGTTATGATTTTGGAAAACCAATCTGTTTTTCAAAGCAAGCAAAATACCTACTCACTCCTAAAGCTAATATGCGAGCGAAGCTAGCAGACTTTTTTTGAGATTAATGCAACATAACTTACTTTGCTAGCAAAATTGTTTTTCACTTAGTTTCAGATTTGGCTCCCTTAAAAAGCACCGAGAAGCACTCTTGAAAAACTCACCCTGTATAACTCGGTTCCGACAGAGTGTAGATGCATCTGTTTTCACTAGTAGTTCGCCCCGAACTGAGATCTCGAGCACCATTGTGTTTGATAGCCTAGATTTGGACTTGTTTCTGACTACCCCTATACCTACGTTAAGTGCTCCTTCTAGCGTTCGCTCGCGACGCCGAAGGCTGCGAGATCGAATCCTAGCCGATGAATATTTTCGTTTCGTCTATTTTTTTTACCTCCTCTTTATCACCTATTTTATTCGCTCAGGTATCGAAAATAACACAAGCATCTCGTTACATCATAATTTATCCGTTTATTCAGGGGCGTATTTACCCTTAGGCCAAGAGGGCCATGGCCCGGGGCGGCAGGCTACGAGGGGCGGCGTAAGCCGCCCCTCCCTCTCAGCTTCACCTTTCTTTTTGGCCTTATAATGCCAAAAGAAATTTTAAAAAAAGCTTAGGTACCTAATTAACAAAAACTAAAATTTGGTTGGCGAGGTGGTTTGGGCCGCCCCTCACTCTCAGCTTCATGAGCCTTTCTTTTTGTCCTTACATGCCAGAAGAAATTAAAAAAAAGCCTACCGAACTAAAAAAAGGGTAGTAAAACTTATTTGGTTGAGAGAGAGGGGGGCTTGCGCCGCCCCGTGCTTTCAGTTTCATGCGCCTTTCTTTTTGTCCTTATATGCCTGAAGAAAGTAAAAAAAGTCTACCTAACTAACAAAAGCTAAAACCTATTTGCCTCGGAGCGAGGGGCGGCTTGCGCCGCCCCGCGCTTTCAGTTTCATGTGCCTTTCGTTTTGTCCTTATATCAAAATCAAAATCAAAATCAAATATCATTTATTCAGTAGGACCGTTATGACCACTTTGAATCGTCTTAAGAGCTAGGTGATTCTACTCCTGTTCTTTCGCGACCAACACCGTGAAGAATCAGGGCAACAAACACGGTATGGGGCCTAGCTTTCTTTTCGGTGATCCATCCGCTTAAAATCTAAATAGTCAAGTTCCAGTGTGGAGCCAGTCAAACAATGTGAGTCAAACAATATGCCTGAAGAAAGTAAAAAAAAGTCTACGTAACTAACAAAAGCTAAAACTTATTTGGCTCGGGCCGAGGGGCGGCTTGTGCCGCCCCGCGCTTTCAGTTTCATGCGCCTTTCGTTTTGTCCTTAGGTATATGCCTGAAGAAAGTAAAAAAAGTCTACCTAACTAACAAAAGCTAAAACTTAGTTAACTCGGAGCGAGGGGCGGCTTGCACCGCCCCGCGCTTACAGTTTCATGCGCCTTTTTTTTATCCTTATATGCCCGAAGAAATTAAAAAAAAAGCCTAGGTACCTAATTAACAAAAGCTAAAACTTATTTGGTTGAGAGCGAGGAACAAAAACTAAAACTTATTAGGTTGTAAAGTTTTAGACATCAAGACTATCGTTTTACTGACTGGTCATTTTCAGAGATTTTCATTTGACAGGAAACGTAACCTACGTTTAACCTACATTCTTTTAAGCTCGAAGGGATAATTCGTTATAGAAATAGAAATAGAAAATGTTTATTTTCGTCACAAACAAGTACATAGAATTTTATACAATAAATAAATTGATATTTTGGGAATAAATCCTCGAGACGATTTTAGGAAAACATTTCTTTGGGAGTCACATGTTGCATTTTTCTTCAAAAAATTCGGTTCGCTTCGCTCGCATATTAGCTTCATCAGTGTTTTATGAGCAAATTGAGTTATGTATGAAAGCGAAATAGGAACCGACAAATAGCCAGCCTTTTCTTTGAGCTCGTAAGCAAAATCAAGTGTCACATGTTGCATTTGTCATAAAAAAATTCGGCTCGCTTCGCTCGCATGTAGAATAGGAACCGACAAGCAGCAAACCTTTTCTTTGAGAACCGTAAGCAAAATCAAGTTTCAAATGTTGAATTTGTCATAAAAAAATTCGGCTCGCTTCGCCCGCATGTAGAATAGGAACCGACAAGCAGCCAACCTTTTCTTTGAGAACCGTTAGCAAAATCAAGTGTCACATGTTGCATTTGTCATAAAAAAAATCGGCTCGCTTCGCCCGCATGTAGAATAGGAACCGACAAGCAGCCAACCTTTTCTTTGAGAACCGTAAGCAAAATCAAGTGTCAAATGTTGAATTTGTCATAAAAAAATCGGCTCGCTTCGCTCGCATATAGAATAGGAACCGACAAGCAGCCAGCCTTTTCTTTGAGCTCGTAAGCAAAATCAAGTGTCACATGTTGCATTTGTCATAAAAAAATTCGGCTCGCTTCGCTCGCATGTAGAATAGGAACCGACAAGCAGCCAACCTTTTCTTTGAGAACCGTAAGCAAAATCAAGTGTCAAATGTTGAATTTGTCATAAAAAAATTCGGCTCGCTTCGCTCGCATATAGAATAGGAACCGACAAGCAGCCAGCCTTTTCTTTGAGCTCGTAAGCAAAATCAAGTGTCACATGTTGCATTTGTCATAAAAAAATTCGGCTCGCTTCGCTCGCATGTAGAATAGGAACCGACAAGCAGCCAACCTTTTCTTTGAGAACCGTAAGCAAAATCAAGTGTCAAATGTTGAATTTGTCATAAAAAAATTCGGCTCGCTTCGCTCGCATATAGAATAGGACCCGACAAGCAGCCAGCCTTTTCTTTGAGCTCGTAAGCAAAATCAAGTGTCACATGTTGCATTTGTCATAAAAAAATTCAGCTCGCTTCGCTCGCATGTAGAATAGGAGCCTACAAGCAGCCAACCTTTTCTTTGAGAACCGTAAGCAAAATCAAGTGTCAAATGTTGAATTTGTCATAAAAAAATTCGGCTCGCTTCGCTCGCATGTAGAATAGGAACCGACAAGCAGCCAACCTTTTCTTTGAGAACCGTTAGCAAAATCAAGTTTCACATGTTGCATTTGTCATAAAAAAATTCGGCTCGCTTCGCTCGCATATAGAATAGGAACCGACAAGCAGTCAGCCTTTTCTTTGAGCTCGTAAGCAAAATCAAGTGTCACATGTTGCATTTGTCATAAAAAAATTCGGCTCGCTTCGCTCGCATGTAGAATAGGAGCCTACAAGCAGCCAACCTTTTCTTTGAGAACCGTAAGCAAAATCAAGTGTCTGTTGTTGTCTTAAAAAAATCGGCTCGCTTCGCTCGCTTATTATAAGCTTCATGACTGTTTTGCGAGCAGAGTGCAAACCAAGTTTCAAGCCCGAGACAAATATTTGCAGGGGGCGGCAAACCTTACTGGCCTAGGGCGCTGAATCTTAAAATACGCCTCTGCGTTTATTTTAATCGGTGTAGGTACATAATAATCAAAAAAATAATTCTCAAAAGAGGGATCAGATCGGATTCAGATCGTCGGTCTCGGACGTGGGTCCGGTCGCGCGCCGTGCGTCCCGCGTCTACAGGTCCTCCTCGGGGTCTGCGGCGGCGCGCGCGCGGCACACCGCGTCGTTGGAGCGGCCCAGCGCCAGCGTGCGGCCCGCGCGCTCCCACCGCGCCCGCCGCACGCGACGCACCGCGTGCGCGCGGTCACCGCACCGAGACGAGAGCACCGCCGACCGCCTGCAACACGAACGAACACATGCACGCACCGCCGCCGAGGGGCCGCGCCCGGAGCGACCTGCGATCCGACGCGGACGGAGGGCGACCGGCGCCGGGGCGGAGCACCCTCGGGAGGCACTCACTCTAGAGCGTGCGGCGCGACGTCCGTGCGCACGCAGAGCGCCACCTCGTCGTAGAAGTCGAGGTCGGGCGCGATGCGCAGCCGCCCCTCCCCGCCGAGGGCCGCGCGCGCGCGCAGCGTCGTCGCCCCGCGCACGCGCACCGCGGCGCGCGCCTCCGCGTGCGCGGCCGCCCGCAGCGCGAGGCGCGCCCTCGCCGAGCGCTGCCACAGCGACACCGCGCCGGAAGGCCGAGAAGGCCGGTTAAGGTAGCCCTTACTGTCTTGTCTCAGAAATACATTTTAACGATTTCTGACTTTTCTAGTAGGTACTCTAACCTCAGTTGGTCTGAAAGAGCCTTTTTATCCTTAGATGAAACAGGATCGATTGGCATTAAAAAAAAGTTTTTGTGTAAATGGCCCATTTTCTCGCTGACTGTACATATTTTTCAAAATCTGTGAATGCAGGTCGAAATATTTTCAAAAATTAAGGATGGTCTCCTAAGAACGTTTTCCTCTAGCTACAACGGTTAAGGTAGCTGCCCTTACTGCCCCATCTCAAAAATTCACCCTGTATAGATAATGCTGTGAATACACGCTGGGCCAGCCTAAGCCAGCGCGAGTGAAGGCGAGTCGACGCAAGGCGAGTGGTAGGTACCATCCACACGCTTGGCGAGTCGACGCAAATCAATGTTAGCGCTCGTGTTCACTCGGCCCGGCCAGCGATGGCAAGGCGAGGCGAGTGGTGCTGGGCACACGTTGGCACTCGCGTTCACTCGGCGAGCCTAGGCCAGCGTGTGTACGGGCCTTAAGGTGCAGCGGGGCAATTCTGGCAGCGGGGTAGGTAATCATGGCACATGGTTATATCTCTCGTTCTATCACCCCGCATCCACACGTTGGGGCCAACGTTGGTCCCAATGCCTCTCACCAACGTGTGGTGCTGACAAAATAGCTTGGCGCCAACGTTGGGGCCAACGTTGGGGCTTGGCCGTGCCGTGTCGGTTTTATCAAAGGAAGTTGGCGCGCCAACGTTGGGGATCCGTCCACACGTTGGCGCTATGCTCAGTCCCGTTTCGACGCGCATCGTGAGCGCACGTGTCGACTGACGAGCGAGAATGTCATCGTATTCCTTATTTATTGTGTTTGTAGGACTATCGGGCTGAAATTTTGCACACTTATAGATTCTAGGTGACAATGAAATATTATGGTATCAACAAGCTGATCTGATGATGGAGTCAAGAGCTGTTCAACAGAACTCCTCAGTAAATAAGCCGATTGAGTTGAAACTCGGCATATTTGTCAAGTTCTGACTACAATGTAATAATATGGTGACAGCGAGCTGATCTGATGATGGAGTCTACTATTTTTTTTTATGTTACGGGAACCGTGCAATTTTTTGGGATAAAAAGTAGCCTATGTCCTATTTCTGGTTATTATCTATCTATATTTTAAATATCACCCATATCGGTTAAGTGGTTGTCGTGTTAGAGAGGAACAAACATACATCCAAACATCCAAACTTTCGCTTTTATAATATAGTGTGTTGTGTGAAGTGCGATAGTGACATGATGTGATGTGATTGTGATAAAATTGGTATTCAGTAATGTAAAATCACTTAGAGAAATTTCAATTTCTGTATCGGACGCGCAGACATCGGACGTCTGCACGTTGGCTCTGACGGAACAAGACTGGTGTATCGCCAACGTGTGGATGGTTCACGAAATCTTGGCCCCAACGTTGGGACCAACGTATGGAGCCGGCGTTATGAGTTTTACCTCGGAGGTAAAATCTCTGTAGGTAGGTACCTACCTACCTACGCGTAGAGAAAATTTTGGTTCATTTATAAACGACTAGCAGCGCCCTCGCGGCGTTACCCCCGTAGTTATAGTGTTTTGTGATGATGATAATGATGAAAAGTAGCCTATAACCTTCCTCAAGAGTTTAGCTATCACTTGCAGAAATAATTTTTCAAATCCGACTGGTAGTAGTTCCTGAGATTAGCGCGTTCAAACAAACAAACTCTTCCGCTTTATCTATCGATCGAGCGAGCGAAGCGAGCGAAGATCTTAGTGGCAAGTTAGGCGATTTTGCTTTGTATGTTTGTACCTAGGTATGTTTCATTTTTATGTTCTAGCATAACTATCGAACCGCTTATCCAATCTGTATGAAACTTGATAGGTCAATAGGTTGTGCTACGGAAAAGCATATGCCGGAAAGTGGTGCCTTTTTTGTTTCGCGCGGCCATTAAACAAACATTAAAATATAAACTCTTAGGAGTAGGTACTTATAACAAACAATATTTGTGAGAACAGTATGTATAGGTACCTACCTACTACTGTTCTCACGACGACGTTCGTACGATTCTGAGAGTTGGTTAGCAGCACTGATTGGCAGTATCATTTCTTCAGTCGCCATTTTGCCGGTGGGTATAAACCAGTTTCTCAACCTTTTTTTGCCCACCGCCCACTTTGGGAATATATTTTTTCTAGAGCCCCACCCCCTACCTTAATTTTTCTTACCATCTGTCGCGAATTTAAAATATATACCTACTGCCGCATTACTACACTATACCTACTATATTATAGTACCTAGTATTCATACTATATTATAGTAGGTACCTGTACCTAACTATAATATTACCCGGAATTAAGGTGGATTCACGTTACACCAGGCCGGGCCCCGGTCAAACATTATAGTAGGTAGGTACCTATACTTTTTGTATGCCTGACCGTGGCTCGGCCGGGCCCCGGCGCACGGTCAGGCATGAATCACTTCATACAAAAAGTATACCGTAATGTTTGACCGTGCTCCGGCTGGGGCCCGGCCCGGTGTAATGTGAATCCACCTTTACCCGACATCCGGCCATTACACGACACTGCATGCAGTGTGCTAGCTGCTTGTTCATTCATAAATTAGGGCTCTGTCTCGCTATTTGGCCTAAGAATTGCGTATTGTGCATCCTACTTTTACGAGGCTTACTGACTGAAGTTAGCCGCAGTTAGCCTCAGAGTAAGAGTAGGATGGACAATACGCAATTCTTAGGCCAAAGAGCGACAGAGCACTAATTTATGAATGAACAAGCAGTTAGCACGCTGCATGCGGTGTCGTGCAATGTGGATGTGGGTTTTAGGAGCAACGTGGTAATAAAGAATGAATATTACATACATGCATACCCACATGCATAGAAACGCGCAATCTACCTACCATAACCCTGTGACTCGACAGTCAGCCGGGTAAAAAGCTGCACTGCGCATCGAAACCTAGATCCATCGGGACAACCGTAGAAGGGTGGTGTGCAAATAAAATAGAGTTTAATTTCAAGAATTTCTACTTTATTACGTGCTCGGTGAAATATTATTCTTTCGCAGTCGGCGCCGCGGAGACATCGGCGGAACTCATCGACAGGACGGCGAGCCGCCGCCGCCGCGCGCCGCGGGGGGGTCGGGGGGCGGCGGCGCGGACAGCGCGCGCACGCATCTCGCCGCGAGCCCCGCCCCCCGCGCCGTCCTCACCACCGGCGGCACCGAGCCGACCCTCGGCGGCGGAGAGGACGGCACCGAGCCGACCCTCGGCGGCGGAGAGCACGGCGCCTCGACCTCCGACCGTAGGGCGGGAGTATCCGGCTCCTCCAGCGAAGCGGGCGCGCGGCGGCGGCGCACGCGGCGACGGCGGCGCCCGGCACGCTCCGTCTGCCGCTCCGCGTGCTGCTCCAGCAGCCGGAGCGCGCGCCGCTTCATCTCCAGCAGGCCCTCGGCGTCCACCTCCGCCTCCGCCGGTGAGGGGGGGGCGGGGAGCGCGGCGGGGGGCGAGGGGGGGCGGGGGAGGCGGGGCGAGGAGCTGCGGCGATGGTCGCGGGCGGGCTCGGCCGGCGGCGACGCTTCACGGGAGAGGTCCACGACGTGATCGATGGCGGGGATGACTCTGCAACACAGATTATGAATATCATATTCGGGTGTGATTCAGACCTTCTCGGAATATATTTTGAATTCGGAAAGTGACGTCTCTTTGCTGAAAAAAACGTCAACTTGCCAAGAGAATCATAAAATCGGATGCATTTTTGGAAGTCTGCATGGCACTGCTGAAGTAGGTAAAGAAACAACATTAGGGATACTTTGTAGGTACCTGTATTATTTGTATATAATAAAAAAACAATAATTATGTACATCTTTTTAGTGATGAGTATTATTATCTATTCAATGGTGATGACTAAAACAGGATAAAGAAACGGGTAACTTGATACTTTATAACCACCCTCACAGATCAGACAGGCTGATTTAGTCCAGTGCCTTGCCTTTTATTGCAAGGTACAAGTAATGGTCATCATGTTTAAGGATGTTTTGTTTCATAAAATTTATATGTGCATTACTTATATTAGAGGTCTCAGCAATGATGAATAATGAATCAGAAAAAAATTGTTGTGGTGATGAGCTCACAACCTGTCTCATCATTATGGAACGCTAACTCCTGCAAAATGTGGGTGTATCATCGTACCATGATGTATTCAGAATTCTGATTATCTTCTTGGACATCGTTCATAGGAGTATTAAATGCCAACAGATCCGAGCATATCTATGGAGCATCAGGGGTACGGCCGCTATCACGTCCGATCACTCACTTAATTAAATTTTACCTGTTCAATATCAGCTTTCGTAAAATGCGGTACATCGAGCGCTCATCCAGAGCGAAGCGAGTCACAGGTCAAGATGGAAGGGAACGGTCGGAGGGAGAGTTCAGGTGAAACGTGACATACTCTATCTCGTCGCCGGGCCGCAGCAGCGCGAGCGGCTCGCCGGGCGGCAGCAGGTGTCCGCGCAGCAACAGGTGCAGGCGTCCCCGCAGCGACAGCGTGCGGCGCAGTCGACGAGTCAGCCAGCGCACGCACCGTCCCCGCGACGCACCCGCCGACACCACGCAGCGTGCGCGCGGGTCCATGGACGGGAAGAACCGAGACAGCGACACCCACACCGGGAACACCGGGTGCCGCTCCGAGTTCCGCCCGACCATCCCGCCGCGTCGTCCGCCGCCCGCCGGCGCCGGACCGCTGCTGCGATCGTGTGAGCCGTCTGTGACCCTCTCAATACAAGACATTTAGACTTCTACAAAACTCTGGCACCTTTTTTCCCTTTTATTTACAAATTCACGGACTCTGTTCTTTAATTGCAAACAAATACAATACATGAATACAAACAAACATCAGCCAGACGGTCAGTTGTCATTGTCAATGTCATATAATACCACACGACACGACCACAGAACTTTTTTACCCGACTGCGCAAAGCAAAGGAAGGGTAATTACCCGACTGCGCAAAGCAAAGGAAGGGTAATGTGTTTATGTGTTTTGTGTTTATCAGTCTATGTTTGTATGTGGGTATGTATGGATGTTTCTATGTGGCACTATATAGGCCAAACGCGTGGACCGATTTTGATGATTCTAACGTCAATCGATTCGTCTCAACCTTGGAAGTGTCACTAAAGACATGACAGTAATCAAAATTCACCAGTGCCACAACCAGACGCCATATTGTCCAAATTTAAATAATCAAAATTGACTAATTATGTCAAGTGGGGTATCGTTGAATAGGTATTTAAAAATTAACTTTAGGTTCCTTTTACCACTTTTCATTTTAAGCAATAGTTTACAATACAATACAATCATTTATTTGCATAAACACAGGTAACAATAAACAGGTGGAAGAAATGATGTAGGTAAAGGTACAGCCATGTTCTGCTTTAAAGCGTGCAAAATTAAAGTTCTTAATTACAGTTTTTTTTTTAAATTACATGTCAAATTATTAAAAAATAAATAGGGTAAAACCCCCAATTATTGGCCCTTTAAGGATCTTGATGTACTTAAATCATGATAACTGTCTTTGTTATGTGTAGCAAACAAAAAAAAGTTGTCAAAATGATAGAATGAAAGTTAATTGATGTTTTTAATACCTACATGGGAAACGTACTTAAACATAGTTTTGTATTTATTTTTTTGCGGTTTATTTAAAAACATGATTTTACCAATTATGGGCATACTTTGACTAATTACTGGCATAAGTTGGACCAATTTATTGGCCCTTCTAACTATTAAGGAAATTGAAAGAAATCGCTTAAAGAGAGCTTAAAATACATTCGTAAATACTTATTTATTATTTTTCTTCATTCTCGTCATCAAACTCAGTCTAAACTTAGATATTATGGATTTAGCAATAATGCCATCAAATGGTTCGACAGTTACCTTAGTGGTCGTTGCCAACATGTCAAGTTAAATAAACCTGACGGCTCTACCATTTTATCGGACGTGGTCTCCATAGAGAGGGGTGTGCCTCAAGGTTCAATTTTAGGCCCTAAGTTATTTATCATCTACTCAGCAGACATCGTGAGTTGCATCAAACATTGTAGGTTTCATATATATGCAGATGATGTCCAACTTTATATTTCGTTTAGGCCAGAAGATGCTGTCTCTGCGATTGGTAAACTTAATGAAGACCTAGATAGAATTACTCAATGGTCGCATGATAATAGTTTAGTTCTTAATCCAGAGAAGAGCAAATATTTGGTCCTCGGCACTAGACAAAAATTGGATAGATTGCAGTCACCTTTGAATATTTTGCTAATGGGTAAAACTGTAGAGCGTGTTTACGAGGCCCGAAACCTTGGACTTACCATGAACGCAAATCTTAGGTTCGAAAAACATATAACTTCATCCGTTAGATCTTGTTTTTATAAACTCAAAGTTCTTTATAATATTCGACCGTATCTGAGTGAGGAGTTGCGAGTTCAACTGGTGGAATCCCTCATACTTTCCAAGCTGAACTATGTCGATATAGTCACTGGTCCTCGATTGCTTCGTCGAACTCAACGCCTCATACAAAGAGTTCAAAATGCTTGCGCTCGTTTTTGTTTTAAAATTCCGGCTAGGGAACACATAACTCCTTACTTGAACCGTAACTCTATTTTAAAAATGAGAGCTCGTCAAAAACTTCACCTAGCATGTTTGCTTTTTGGAGTTATTAAGTTTGGAGCTCCAGCTTATCTCTCTGAGAAAATAACAGTTTTTTCTAAGAGATCTGCTCGGAAGTGCTCGAAACTGCTCTCTACACCGCAGCATCACTCGGCTGCATTTAGAGGTAGTTTCAGGTACGCAGCTTCAAAGTGTTGGAACAACATACCTCCACCAATAAGAGAACTCCAGGGCATTCATAGCTTTCGACTCAGACTCAAAAAGTACCTCATGGAACACCAAAAGGCAGTAGCGGACCTCAAAAATGAGGTTTCCATATTATAGTTAATTGACAACTTATCATAGCGTTTTTTGTTACGTTTCGTGCTCATGATCCTCTTTATGTAGAGTTTGTTTGTTTTTTAAAATATTATATTGTGTAAGTACGTATATAATTATTAATTAAATTTTAAATAGTAAGTATATATGTTAGGAGCCACTTATTACAGCTTGTGTATGTTTATTTCTTTAATTTGAAAATTTTTAATACCTAGTGTATTTTAGTAATCGTTTCAGCTTAGTCTAGCTAGAGCAATGTTTTGTCTCATTTTATTTTTGCGTAAGTATCTATTTTTTCTGTCAATTTTGTTTACTTGTTTAAGAATGTAGGTTGATTTATCTTTTGTATTTTGCTTTCTCTTGGACATATTGTTTTACTCATACAGTGTGGTTCTGACGGAAGATCAGCGTTGTGTTTTTACAAACACAACATAGTGCTGAGTCAGCGCCATTGTAACATGAGCTATTAGGTACTATTACTATTACTTAGGTACAGTTCGGCAAACGGATCTAGGCGTGCGTGAGGTCAGGCTCTTCGCTGCGCAGTAGAAAATTTTGTAAGAAAAAGTTGCACTGCGCATCGAAACGGCCAACTTCACGTTCGCCGGGATCCGTTGGCCCTACTGTAGTACTCGTAATCTTGTACTGTGTGTGTTTATGTTACAAATAAATCATTTCAATCATTTCATTTAAAAATTCTCTATTTTAGCTATATAGTGCAGCTGAGATGCAGTATTTTGTTTTACTTGGTTTCATTAATAGTCTGTTAATAACACATAGTCACTATCATTTTCTTCTTTTCGTCTTGTTTTTCATTCGGATTACAGTCATCTTTTTGTGAGTTAAAATTATTTCCACAGTATCTAACTTTTTAGGTAACACAAGTTTCGTTACACTTGTTTACTCTTTTGTTATTTCCTTACTAATTTCTGTTGTTTGGCTGATATTGTTGAAATTCCTCTTTTTCTTGTTTGATTCATTAGTTAGACCAATTATTAGCAGACTTATGCACAAACATTGGCCTAGTGTCGATAATTGGTCTACTCATAGAAATCTCAGAAATACCAATTATTGTCATCAATGCCAATAAAATGCAAAAAACTAATTTTGCTGTACCGAATGTTGGCACTGCAATAAAACAACGAAAACAATGTAAATCTTAAAAGTTAGTGCTCAGGAAGCTCGAATAATATGTGTTGAAATGATTTAAAAACTATAGCAAAGTAAAACCCTCTGATAAACTTAGATTCGATAAAATTAAGAAAGCTCTTACCTTAGCAAAAACATAGTTTCCCACTGCTCAAATCGAGACATTTTATTAATGTTGTTGTACCGATGCCACTATGTTTGTTTTTCGTTATTTGGTTTGTCAATATTGTAGCCAATGATTGTTTTCATCGATTTAGATAAGTTGAAGCACTGTGACATTCGGTTGTTTCTTAATAAATAGGATAAATCAAAGGTGTGATAATAAATGGTGGGGGGCCAAAATTAGGGTCGTTTACCCTATATAAAGTACAACCAATTAATATAAAAATAATCATTCGCTTACCTATAAATTCTTATCACTCAAATACTCATTTACCGCCCGATCGCCTTAGGCCACTACAATGGCCCAGGGCACCTGAGGGGTCGCGCGGCCACTAAAATCACGATTTCTATGGTGTTAGGGCTTCCCCATTCGTCGGGAGTGTCTTTATTTGTTGGTAACATTATTCTCCCACTGTTGTTCATGCTAAAAGTCATAGATAATTTATAATATTTCTACAATGTGTCAAAATACCGGAAGAGAAAATACGTTTTCAAACTTTATTTTTGAAAGAAGGTTCAAATAAGATTTTCAGCGATGACCTATACATGTTTGGCATTAATTAAATCTGACAGGTATTTAGGATAATTACTGAACCATTAAAACCCCGTTTTATAGTAAAAAATTTGAATTTGATCAACATTTTGAATATTGCGGGTGAATTTTGTTTGAAGGTCGGCTATTGTGATTGGTGTGTAGTAGTGATGTGAAGGAGGTTTGTTTTGTTCGTATTGTTTGCTAACTACATATTTAATACCAATCAGAAAGACTTCAAACCAGACTATAGGATGAGAAATGAACCAGTATTGAATTTTTATTTGCCGTGAGCGCACTCCCGCTCCTGGCGCGTGGAACAAAATGGCGTGTTTTGGCCTTTTGCAAACGCGAATTAGATAATTACTTTAATGTCGATGTGTATATGTTTTGTGTTAAATAATAAAGGTGTGTAGTGTACTAAGTGTGTGCACCATGTTGACGCAGATATTTGCTATCAATTTTGAACAATTGTGAGTTTTTATTTTGCAAGGTGCCAAACATGTTTACGGAATGGAATAAACAATTTATTTATTTATTTGGTGGTGACAATGTAATCCCCTTGAGCAGGTAAGTAAGTAGTTAATAAGCTTGTCGATCGAGCGAGCGAAGCGAGCGAAGATCTTAGTGGTAAGTTGGGCGATTTTGCTTTGTATGTTTGTATGTTTGTATGTTTGTATGTTTCACGAATTGTTGTTCGAGCATAACTGTCGAACCGTTCATCCAATCTGCATGAAACTTGGTAGGTCAATAGGTTGTGGTAAGGAAATTTACGGTGGAGCATATGAGCTTAATCGATGAAGGGGTTGTGAAGATATTGGGTTCCCAAGGGGGTAAAAAATTATGAAAGTTACACAAATATATTGAGTGGGGTGTCATACGAAAGGGCTTATTTTGTACATTCCAAAATGGTTTTTATTTTTAATCTAGGATGTATAGTTTTTGAAATACGACCAAAGACCAAAAACTACGAAACCAGAGCTGCAAGAGCTCCCGTTTCATAGAGTTTCGATGTCTTCGTAGCTCATTGACTGGTCGGTCTTAAAAAGAGAGTGGCATCGTTGCGGTTTGCTTTGCAATGATTTTAGATGCTACTTGATTTATTTTCATGATAAAAAAAAATTTGATAAAAAATGAAAATAATTGGGGTAAAAAAAGTTAAGTAAACAAATATATTGAGTGCGGTGTCAAATGAAAGGTCTTTATTTCCGTGGCACGCGTGAATACGTTGACATGTATAAAACACCAACTTTTCAGGGCGGCCGTTTGAAAGTTTGACCTCTTCTGGTTTCTCGGTAAATTAGTTTACAGTATTTGTGTTAATTGTTTCTATGGTTATTTTATGCCCTCTTTCGAATTATAACAATAAATAACCAAAATTCCCCATAGTTTCCATGATATAAGACATGTCAACAAAAAAATTGATGAGATTTAGGTTACGTCTCGAGATGTCCAGTTATGCCGCAAAAGATATCAACTTATTCACCTTTAATGTATGGAATATTGGTAGGTAAACAATGCTATATTATCGGATTGCAAACAGATAGAGACTATAAAACCGGTTTTTTGAGTTGCTGAAGTACCTACTTATTACTCAGAACCATTCATACCGTTTAGAAATGAGATTTAACATAGTAAGGGTAAGCTGATTTTAAATGAGCCCAAACACGGATGCTCTACTGTTAATCACTGAGAATTTGAATGGAATACAACCAAATTTTATCAGCACATCTGCTCATTGTCACCATATTATTACAATGTATTCGGAACTAGAAAAAAATGCAAAGTTTCACCTCAATCGAAAAATTTACTGAGGAGTTTTGTTGAATAACTCCTGACTCCAGCAACAAATCAGCTTGTTGTTATCATAATATTACATTCTTATCTAGAGTCTATAAGTGTGCCAAATTTTAGCTCAATGAGACACTGGAAAGTGGGTCAAATTAAACTTGCAAGAATTCACTAAAAAAAATATGAGTTTTGTTGAACAGGTCCTGGCTCCATCATCAGATCAGCTCGTTGTTACAATAATATTGCATTGTCACCAAGAATCCATAAGTGTGCCAAATTTCAGCTCAATTAGACACTGGGAAGTGGGTCAAATTAAACTTGAAAGATTTGACCCGAACACAATATTGAGTTTTGTTGAACAGCTCCTGACACCAGCATCAGATCAGCTTACTGTTAACATAATATTACATTGTTATCTAGAATCTATAAGTGTGCCAAATTTTAGCTCAATCAAACACTGGAAAGTGGGTCAAATTGAACTTGCAAGATTTCACTAAAAAAAAAGTGAGTTCTGTTGAACAGCTCCTGGCTCCATCATCAGATCAGGTCGCTGTTACAATAGTATTGCATCGTCATCGAGAATCTATAAGTGTGCCAAATTTCAGCTCAATCAGATGCTGGGAAGTGGGTCAAATTGAATTTGCAAGATTTAATCCAAACAAATATTGAGGTTTGTTGAACAGCTCCTGACTCCAGCATCAGATCAGCTTATTGTTAACATAATATTACATTGTTATCTAGAATCTATAAGTGTGCCAAATTTTAGCTCAATCAAACACTGGAAAGTGGGTCAAATTGAACTTGCAACATTTCACTAAAAAAAAAGTGAGTTCTGTTGAACAGCTCCTGGCTCCATCATCAGATCAGCTCGTTGTTAAAATAATATTGCATTGTCACCAAGAACCTATAGGTATTCCAAATTTCAGCTTAATCAGACACTGGGAAGTCAGTCAAATTTAATTTCCAAAAGTAGACCCGAACAAAAATCGCAAGTTAATAATAAAAGCTTGTAAAAATCAAGCAATGTCATTATAGTTTAACAAATAATTAAAATCTATCAGTTTTCCATGTAAAAGCAATACTTAAAAAAAAAAGATTTCTGAACTGACGTTTTGTTTACCAATACGATTGACATATTCGGTTATGCCAGCGCGAGAGCGCGCGGGCATAACTGAACAACTCAATGTATCACAATTTAAACGGAATACTTTGGTTAGCCATAACCTGACATTTTAATTTGTTAAAAGTAAATCAAAAATATCATATGTATATGTCGAGATATCATGTAACAAATATAATTTTGGCGAGTGAGTAGGTTGATAAATCGAAATATCTACAAAAACATGTGTGTGTTAGTGGCTTGAAAAATTGACAAGTAGTCATGTCAACTAAAATACGAAAAATGGAGGAGTTGGCAAGGCCATAACTCAAAAACTTGTCTAGCTAGGGAGCTGTCAATTTTTTTATAGATACTTCATAGGCGTAGATATCGTTTAAGCCAATAAAAAAAAAAATTGACATCTCGACATATCAACGTATTCACGCGAGCCACGGATTTGTACATTCTAAAATAGTTATTATTTTTATTCTAGGACGTATACTTTTAAAAATACGACGAGAATTCATAAATATGAAATAAATGAAAAATTAGACACGACGATTAGAATTATGTATTGCATGCATGCTAGTATTTTTTTTCCATGAAGAGCTAGCGCAATAGGCATACCCGGCAGTAGTAGCACTTTAAATTATAGGGGTAGTCAGAAGAAAGTCCAAATGTTGGCCATCTACGGTGCGCGAGATCTCAGTTCGGGGCGAACTACTAGTTAAATTCCGATTCCAATGATACCACAAACAGGTTTAGTCCAGGAATAAAATCACTGACAAAAAAAGTTAAACCGCTATCAACAGTTGTTTCGCGGGCGTTGGTTAGACTAGGCAGGCAATCGGTCCGGGGGGCGGGGCACCTCAACGGTTATACTATAATATGCCTTTCCTACTAAAAACTTACACAATTTTAATTTAAATAAATCTATAGTTATGTCAGACAAGGAATTAGGCAGGTTATTGTAGATGCGAGGTGCCATACAAAAGACACTATTGCTGAACATAGCAGACTTACTTTGTGGACAACACAATTTTGTACATAAACGACGTCCTCTAAACGTTCTAAAAAGAGACATGTTTGTTCTCACAAATAATGTACAGTCAGCGTCATCAATCGGTATCCCCCTATTGATTTTAACAAGGACCCTTTTCATTTCAACTTTGGATTTCATTCGGATTTGCTAGTATAGGAACTCGAGCGAAATTAGATATCCATAAGTATACTAGCAAATCCGACTGAAATCCAAAGTTGAAATGAAAAGGGTCCTTGTTAAAATCAATAGGGGGATACCGATTGATGACGCTGACTGTACATGCAGGGCAATGTTAGAATATTTAGGTCTTTAAAATATTGCCTACAACTGTCCGTTGGTTTTAGGCCACAAATAGAGCCAAAAATAGAGTTTAGGAAACATAACGGTTTAAAGTTGATTAATATTCACTCTCGCTACAGATGTTTCTATGTGGCACTCTAGAGGGCAAACGCGTAAACCGATTTGGCTGTAATTTAAAACATAGATAGATAATGACCGGGAATAGGACATAGGCTACTTTTTATTCCGAAAAAATGCATAGTTCCCGTGGGATAAACAAAATAGTAGCCCACGCGGGCGAAGCCGCGGGCGTCAGCTAGTTAATCATAAAAATCATTATCACATAAATCATAGTAACTAAAAAGTTTGAAATAAAAAAATATTTAAAAAAACAAAAACCCGACTGCGTTAAAGTTAAAACTAAAAAGAAAAAAACAAGCCTGCAAAGAATAACTCACAGTCGGGACCCATAACATTAGGAAGATTTGATTGGTAATAAAATAAATGGGTACCGACTGTGAGTTATTCTTTGCAGGCTTGTTTTTTTCTTTTTAGTTTTAACTTTAACGCAGTCGGGTTTTTGTTTTTTTAAATATTTTTTTATTTACTTCTTTGGCATCGCACTTTTTGTACATTTGCCATTTTTATTTTTATTTTTGATGTAAAATTATAGAAACAAGGTATAAAAAAATCGCGAATTATGGATGGGGGACCAAGAAGATTCTAAACTACGTAACTGGAGTGCTGACTGACATTTAATGTACAAAGGATTTTGAACCTTATCACGACTACACAACGATCTATTATCATTTAATCTTGGTTATAAGGATTGTTGGTCTTGTTGAGAGGCTTTCTTGGGTGCTTTGTCTCTTTCACACTCGTTGTTGGATTAGTAGTGTGCCCATGTCATTTTTTCAGGATATTTTTACCTTATCGCGCTCGACAAAATCAGCGCTTGATTTCGATCCATGGTTTCGATCCTTGAATTAGATCCTTGATTTTGATCCTTGATTTTGATTTCGATCCTTGATTTCGATCCTTGGTTTCGATCTTGGATTTCGATCCTGGATTTCGATCCTTGATTCTTGAATTTTGAACCTTGAATCTGAAATCTTGAATCTTGAATCTTTGAAATGACAGCTGTCAAACTTCAAATGACCATATCTCGGGAACTACTCGTCCTAGACTCCCCGTTCCCAGTTCAAATGAAAGCTATGACCAAGATCTTCATTTGAAGTGACAGCTGTCAAACTTCAAACCGCCATATCTCGAAAACTACTCGTCCTAGACTCCCCGTTCTCAGTTCAAATGAAAGCTATGACCAAGATCTTCATTTGAAGTGACAGCTGTCAAACTTCAAACGGCCATATCTTGGAAACTACTCGTCCTAGACTCCCCGTTCCCAGTTCAAATGAAAGCTAAGACCAAGATCTTCATTTGAAGTGACAGCTGTCAAACTTCAAACGGCCATATCTTGGAAACTACTCGTCCTAGACTCCCCGTTCTCAGTTCAAATGAAAGCTATGACCAAGATCTTCATTTGAAGTGACAGCTGTCAAACTTCAAATGGCCATATCTCGGGAACTACAGTGCCACAAGTATAAGTTGGCGGTGGCGATTTGAGGAACTAAAACGGAAAAACGGAAAAAGAGTAATAAGATGCGAAATATCATTAAACTATCATAAACAAATACGCAAATTATTAAATCTTTCTTACATATTTTCCCAAATTTCGTGGTATTTTCTGTACAATTAATTATATTTTTTGAACACAGTGGCGCTCAGCCGCGCCAAGTTATACTTGTGGCACTGTACTCGTCCTAGACTCCCCGTTCTCAGTTCAAATGAAAGCTATGACCAAGATCTTCATTTGAAGTGACAGCTGTCAAACTTCAAATGGCCATATCTCGGGAACTACTCATCCTAGAGTCAAAGTCAAAGTCAAAGTATCATTTATTGCTCTGAATACATGTAGAGAAGGTGTAAAATGTGTGGTTAGGATCAATGTATTCTACCTTAATTCTAGGCATGCAATATTTAAATTTACATTCATTCAATAATAATTATAAAATAAGTAGGTAGGTAGATAAAATTGCTTAGAGAAAAATAATAATAATGTCAGCTTACTAGTATGTCATGTAGGTACATATAATAATATAAACACATCAAAGCAAAATAAAATGAAAATAATAATCTTGGAAAAGTCAGCAAATACAATTAAAATGAAATATTACTATTATTACTTATTATTATTATTTTTTTCTTTTACATGTCACTAGCTATAATATTTTTTTGTCACTTAGGAATTCCTCTATAGTATAATAGGTTTTGTTTACTAGTAATTTTCTTAAATTTCTCTGAAACATCGGACATGGCATTTCTCTTAGACTCCCCGTTCTCAGTTCAAATGAAAGCGAACTGGTAACGGGGAGTCTAGGACGAGTAGTTTCCAAGATATGGCCGTTTGAAGTTTGACAGCTGTCACTTCAAATGAAGATCTTGGTCATAGCTTTCATTTGAACTGAGAACGGGGAGTCTAGGACGAGTAGTTCCCGAGATATGGCCATTTGAAGTTTGACAGCTGTCACTTCAAATGAAGATCTTGGTCATAGCTTTCATTTGAACTGGTAACGGGGAGTCTAGGACGAGTAGTTTCCAAGATATGGCCGTTTGAAGTTTGACAGCTGTCACTTCAAATGAAGATCTTGGTCATAGCTTTCATTTGAACTGAGAACGGGGAGTCTAGGACGAGTAGTTTCCAAGATATGGCCGTTTGAAGTTTGACAGCTGTCACTTCAAATGAAGATCTTGGTCATAGCTTTCATTTGAACTGAGAACGGGGAGTCTAGGACGAGTAGTTCCCGAGATATGGCCATTTGAAGTTTGACAGCTGTCACTTCAAATTAAGATCTTGGTCATAGCTTTCATTTAAACTTTGAACGGGGAGTCTAGGACGAGTAGTTTCCAAGATATGGCCGTTTGAAGTTTGACAGCTGTCACTTCAAATGAAGATCTTGATCATAGCTTTCATTTGAACTGAGAACGGGGAGTCTAGGACGAGTAGTTCCCGAGATATGGCCATTTGAAGTTTGACAGCTGTCACTTCAAATGAAGATCTTGGTCTTAGCTTTCATTTGAACTGAGAACGGGGAGTCTAGGACGAGTAGTTCCCGAGATATGGCGGTTTTAAGTTTGACAGCTGTCACTTCAAAGATTCAAGATTCAAAATTTCAGTTTTCAGATTCAGGAATCAAGATTCAAGATTCAAGAATCAAAATGAAGGATCAAAATTGTATCAGTATTTTAATTCAAAAATCATGCCCTGAAACATCACGTAAATCAGAAAATGATGGAAAAGGTCCCTTAGGGACTAGGAATGTTTAGTTTATGGTCACCCTTTAGAAAGAGACACACCGCCCAAGTTTTCTTTCTCAAGCGGACCTTGTTTTCTGTCTCAGTCAGTGTTCCAGGTACGTAGTATAGAAATTCCTTGTGGGGGACACCACAGAACTTTTTTTACTTCAATAAGACCCATATGGCCTCTCTTCACATACGGCATTAATATGACACGAATTCCAACGCTGATGTAGAGGAGGCATGCATGATGAGGCTGGCAGGGAGCTAGCAGCAGGCACACCAAGGAATTTCTATACTACGTACCTGGAACGCTGACTGAGACAGAAAACAAGGTCCGCTTGAAATAAAACTTGGGCGGTGTGTCTCTTTCTTTTTGCAACTGTGTGAACGAGACAAAGCACCCAAGAAAGCCTCTCAACAAGACCAACAATCCTTCTAACCAAGATTAAATGATAATAGATCGTTGTCCAGTCGCGATAAGGTTCAAAATCCTTTGTACATTAAATGTCAGTTAGCACTCCAGTTACGTAGTTTAGAATCTTCTTGAGGCACACACAGACAAGTTGAGTTGGCAACATTATCCTTACTTTTTTTGTTTGGTTTGTTTTGTTTTGTTTGTTTGATTGATTTCATTTGATTATCACTTGACGCAATTTGACCGTTTGACGATCCGTCTGTTTGTTGTATAGAAAGAAAGAAATCAACAAAAAAACTTCGTTTGCGCATCGTCTCTCTCGGACTTCGATATCATCACATTCCGGAGCAGTTACATTCCGTTCAACATATTATTCCATCGCGTTCGCGCGTAAGCATCCACCGGGCTGGGACTCCAGGAGCGCGATTCCCTCGAGTCGGAGCGCTGGTGATGGCGCTGTGAAGGATGTCCAACGCTGAGAACGTGTGCCCGGTGACCGCGCGCGGCGTGGCGCGGGCGCTGCGAGCGCTGGCGGCGCGCCCTCCCGCCGGCATCAAGCTGCAGCTGCGCGACGACGACCTGACCGACGTGCACGCGCTCATCGACGGACCCGGTGAGTGAGCCCCCGCCTCCGCTCTGCGTGCCCGCTTCACCGCTCCGTCGCAATCGCGACTGGGAGAATGTAGAGTGCCACCAGGATCACTGATCTCTCGCTCGATTCGGTATTGCTTTACAATTTTTTTGGGCTGCCTAATCTTACATCTCGTCGACGATACTGCAATAGCGCTGAACTGCAAAAAGTAGCGAAATTCAAATTTGCGTGCCACGCTGTCCTAGTCAGTCATTGGCGCAAGTTGGTGAAGACACCACTTTGAATAAGCCATCAGAAGCTCTCTGGTTGTAGTTGGAGGTGAAGTAACTTATCAAAACGTAAACAAATTGTTGTGATTACTTTGCACTCCGTAAAAAAACTGTTTATTTTCCATATTTTTGTGATTGAGAAGTACCTTCCGTTTGTGTTTCATATGAATAAATTGTTTTTTACTTTTTATCATAGTTTCAATTACGCGTATCTGCCAGTATCTGCCCATATTGAGACCAGATATTGATACAAAAAAAAACCGCGTAAGTGACATAATACTCGAAAACTACTAGGAAAATCGCAAATTTTCTACCACTGACTGATGGTCTGGTACTCTAAAAACCCTATTATTTCATTCAGATGCGCTTATCATTCGAAATACTAAAATTAAAAAGTTTTTATCTCCTGTAAAGTTGTTAACCTTATAGTTACGCACTATTGCAAATAGTAGATCCGCGCTATTGCAGTATCGACGACGATCTGCAGATTATAGTAATGTGATGTACATTAGCCACTATAAAATTTGCAGATGATTTGATTTGATTTCTCGGTACCTACATGTGACTTTATATTATTCTTTAAAGTTCTAAATCGACATGAAAGTAGACAAATAGAGAAAGATTGTATTTTCAGGCTTCACTTTGATCAATTTACTGCCTCAAAATAACATCCAGATCGACGGGTAGAGATCTAAAAGATGTTATCTAGTTTTCTTGTCACTTATCATCAGTGATATATGATCAAACGAACTTCCAAGTGAAGTTCGATCATTATTATATGAGTTGCTTCATTAGAATATATGAATTTATACACTGTAGTATCCTTATCTACTTGGTAACTCCGCACAATTTTTAAAGATTTTTTAAACAATTACAAAAACGTATTTCCGGTCTACTCCACCCTAGCACGCCATCTTGTCTTTTGCTCATTTTTTAGAGTAGTAAGTGTAGTATACTCCTAGTACCACGGTTGTAATTGTTGGCTCGGTTACACACCAGTATCGTGAAGACGTCCGCTCTCGCCCGTGGCTCTCACGCGACTGTCAACCGAATACCCGCATGTTCGAGACAACATCGTAATAACGTAGATGCACGAACACTACATCCCTTCCTTATTTTATAATTTAATTTAATAAAACCAAACTGCTTTATCATTAAATTATTATTAATTATCTATATGTCCTTAAATATGTACTTTCAAATCGTTTTCTGAAGTACCTATTTCAATGTTACAATATTATTGAATTAATCATGATTGCTTTCTGTTTAATTCAATACCATAACCCTGGACTAAGTCCATTCCATAACATCATCTTCACTCAGATTCTTACTATACTAGATTACGCCGATGCTAGCTATCTTGATCTCACCGAAGACCAGCTTAACAAATTTGAGCACCTTCAAAACCTCTGGATCCGGTTTATATTTGGCTTACGTTAGTATGACCACGTATCACACTTCCGGGCAAAGCTCAATTAGCTTCCTATTCATCTGCGCCGGAATGCTCAATGCTCATATCCTTTTCCTTCCTTACAATTTACTTTTTCTTTCCACTTCTCCTCCTTATCTTAGGGAACGTTTTGCGTTCCTGCATCAAGCTAACGATCTCATTCTACAATAAATCCTCTGAGACTGCATCTAGTTGCTCCTGGTTGTCAATTCTAGTACCGAACTTTTTATCAACCTCAAGCAAAACCTCAACTAAACCTTAGATTTCCAACTATTTCCTATTCTACCAATGACAAACGACTCAGTTGTGGTGAGGTTTAAGCTAAGGTTTGGACTTTGGCCGAACAAATTTTTTGAAAAGCTATTCTACTATTCACCAAATAGCTGACATTTATGAGATCGAACCAAAACGCAGCAGAATGATTGCCGTTGTCGTCTAGAAGAATTGGGGGGCTGTCCATACTTCCGACATGTATGGTGAATCTTTTACAGTACCTACAAGCTATAAGTTTGTGGAACTCTTGGCCGCTTTCTATTCGCTTATCAAAATCTGTTACCATTTTCAAATCTAAAATCCATGAACACTTTTTGTCATTGACAGTTAACTGTTGACTGATAAGTAGATATATTGTGTATTTATCTATAGATAATCTTCTAAATTTTGTTTAACATCATTGTGCTCATTTGTTTTTTAGTTTCAAAATTATGTGTTACTATTAGCTATGCCTCGAGGCAGACCACCTGCCCGATAGTCAGACGACATTGTGAGGGCGGTAGGAGAGCAATGGATCCGACTGGCACAAAACCGCCAGGAGTGGCGTGATAGAAAAGAGGTCTTTACCCAGCAGTGGGTGTTACAAGCTGCTTAGATAGATAGATTAGCTATGTGTTACTATTAGTGATTTTAAGTTTATGTTGATTTGTCTCTTTGTACACCGCCATTTATCTATTTCTAATATTCCAGTCTATCCAAAGGTTGCCCGGAAGACACCGTCCTTAGCAATAAGGTCGCCTACTATACTTGCCATTTCTATTTTATATCTGCAATGTATCCTCTTTTCTGCGTACAATAAAGGGTTTTCTATTTTATTCCTTTAATTTCCGTAGCATCTAATTAAATATCTAACGATCACTTCCATCTTTCCCATCGCAAAGCGACCGTAGCATTATCTCCAGCAAGGTCAAGCTTTTTCGGAGGTGGAAGGTAGTTTGTCCTTTTCAGACTAGGTTTGGGGCAACCTCAAACCAGTAGACCATCCTGTCCAATATTTAGTTACAAAGGGTTTACAGTTTCATGAAAACCCGTACTACCCTGACGTATCACGCACGGTTAATGTTTCATCCGTTTTACAATTTCATGAAGGATCACTCTGTCTCAACACACATCAAGCACGGTTTACAATTTCATGAAGGCCCGTACTCCCTTGACACACATCATGCACGGTTTACAATTTCATGAAGGCCCGTACTGCCTTGACACACATCATGCACGGTTTACAATTTCATGAAGGCCCGTACTGCCTTGACACACATCATGCACGGTTTACAATTTCATGAAGGCCCGTACTGCCTTGACACACATCATGCACGGTTTACAATTTCATGAAGGCCCGTACTGCCTTGACACACATCATGCACGGTTTACAATTTCATGAAGGCCCGTACTGCCTAGACACACATCATGCACGGTTTACAATTTCATGAAGGCCCGTACTGCCTTGACACACATCATGCACGGTTTACAATTTCATGAAGGCCCGTACTGCCTTGACACACATCACGCACGGTTTACAATTTCATGAAGGCCCGTACTGCCTTGACACACATCACGCACGGTTTACAATTTCATGAAGGCCCGTACTGCCTTGACACACATCATGCACGGTTTACAATTTCATGAAGGCCCGTACTGCCTTGACACACATCACGCACGGTTTACAATTTCATGAAGGCCCGTACTGCCTTGACACACATCATGCACGGTTTACAATTTCATGAAGGCCCGTACTGCCTTGACACACATCATGCACGGTTTACAATTTCATGAAGGCCCGTACTGCCTTGACACACATCACGCACGGTTTACAATTTCATGAAGGCCCGTACTGCCTTGACACACATCATGCACGGTTTACAATTTCATGAAGGCCCGTACTGCCTTGACACACATCATGCACGGTTTACAATTTCATGAAGGCCCGTACTGCCTAGACACATCACGCACGGTTACAATTTCATGAAGGCCCTTACTGCCTAGACACACATTACGCACGGTTTACAATTTCATGAAGGCCCGTACTGCCTGTTGACTGTTTTAAACTCCTGATTCTTGCTCAATTACTTATAATAATTGGATCATCGGAATTTATTCAACCTTACGTTTATTCATTTTATTAACTCGTAATCGTAACTCAATACTGAGTAGATACAACCATACAAAAATTCACCAACATACAAACTCTCGCGCATCTAAGCCGAACATTATTCAGTGACAGATCGGTAAGTAGATACCTAGTCCAATGTTGTCTCCCTAACAAGGCATAACATGTAGTAGGTACCTGTACTTAGATTTACCTACTTATTATTAGGTATCCTGTCAGTACCTATACATACCTACTGTACTACACGAATACTAAATAATTGTAGGTAGGTACATCATTTACTTATGCCAAAACGCCAACACGCCAACACTAATTACATAAGATGTTTACAAAAAAGTTCTTACTTAAAAAAAAATGTGCCGCGCATAGCTTAGTCGTTGTTCAGTTGAACGGCCTTTCAAGGTGTTAATCAGTTTCAACTTTACTACTTGATCAGTTAAGAGTAGCACAGTATTCGTTGAATGAATTGATTGAAACAATGCTAGTCAAAATAATTAAAAAAAAGGACGAATCCAACCGTCATGACTAGATACAAGCTTTGCCTAGTGAGGCTGCCAACAGGAAACATTTCTGAATACCTACTCTTTTTCTCCTTCTTTTATTTGTGGCGTCTGTGACAGGAACAGCCACAATCCCGCCAACGTCAGTGTCGAATGAAAACAGCACGGTAAATCGGGAATACCTACTCAAATCTCAGCTTACAATGACAATCATGAATGTCATGCAATACTTAATTTTATAATAAGTCTCTTATAATAAGTACTTACTCAAAATTGTAAATTGCATGCTATAAGTCGAATTGCCCATTGCACGAACCAAAAATATATGAAAAATGACACTTCGACCGTCAATTCCAGTGCGGATAACTAGAAACACGACCATAGAATGTTTTGCTGTGTAAATATACCTACTTACTTTTTTCATTTTCATTTTTTCATAACTTATTATAGTAGGTAGGTATCAAAATCGTTTCCACACAATTGCTATTTCAAGGGTTTTAATTTTAATTTTATTAAACCTACTAATTGTTGTTGCTTCCTATGCTCTGTCCTTTGTCTTCAAAGTGTACATTCACTTGCTTAGTCTTATAACTACTTTACGTTTAGGTTTTTAATAACTAATTATTTTTAAACATTGGACATCCGAAATGGACAAACTGTACAAACTTGTACCTATTCAAACTAAGACCCTTGTAAGTACAACAGTATTGCAATAAATGATTCTGATTCTGTTGTCAATAACTATATTTCATTATATTCTAGAACAAATTCACTTTCAAGTGTCACAAATAATTTTATTTCTTTACAAAACTCCCGTTTTATTTATAATTATAATAATAATAATCAAAACAGTCCAAAGAGCCCCTGTGTGTTGGCTTCGGCCCCATGCATGCCTATCAAAGGTCCGGGACTCCATAGTCCCGAGATGTTAAATCTTGACATAAGTACAAATAATAATAATAATAAACTCCATTTCAGGCAACATTAGAATAAGCTAAGTACAAGATGTTACTTTACTTAGTCCACGGCCCATAGAAACAAATACCTTAAAACCAACATACATACTTTACAAATAACGCCACACTAACCATCACGTACCATTTGCACACACCAACGGGGCGTCTCGCAGGCGTCCACGGAACCGCCTGTACAAAACACGCATCCATAAAAGTTGAAAGACGAGCAGTCTGCATTCTCAGCATAAATGAGTTGAAGCTCACATTACGATGAGATGCCAACCGCACAACCCTTAAGGTGAGCTGGGTCTTCCGCTTCATATACTCTACGAGGTTCTCAGTAGGTATTGGAATAATGACAATAAATGTATTAAAGCAATATGAAGACACTTAAAAATAAAGCAAGGAACCTAACCGGTGGACCTCTCCCCTGCCTAACGCATCTGTTGTAGATCAGCACCTGAAGGAGAGGATCCTCAGAACTTATGATGGATTCCATCTGTTAAGCAAGCAGGTACTTACCTACCTTATGTTCCTACATTTATGCTCAGTGTCTCTCATGATTATTTTTTTTTTTAAAACAGGTCCAAACCCGACTATTTGAGTAAAATCTAAGAACACCTCAAAAGGACAGCGAGGATAGAAGTCATTCATGGATGTATTATAATAATGATGAATCAAAGAAGATAGTAGGTACCAGCAAACCAAGAAAGCATACTTTGTCTAACCGTATTGTAAAAGACTGGAACCGGCTGCCAGAATCAGTTATCAGTGCTCCCACAGTGAACAGAAACAGACTTGACAAACATTTTAAGTGCCCTGACCAATAACTGGATTTGTACTCATCAGCTTATAAGCTGCCTGTGCATTAAATAATAATAATAATAATAGTGTACTATGTAAATGTTCGAACATAAATTAAGACAGTGTACTGATTATTTCAATAAAATGATTCATAATATTCCTCATAGAATGTTTTTGTTATTTGTGTTACATTGGCGCCAGCTTCATATCCGACCTGCCAAACTGCAGTGGAGTATTAGGATCACAAGCAACATCCACCTATCAAAACAGTTGGTATTCACTACAATCCACTTTCATACATACATCCATACATAAAATCACGCATTTTTCCCACAGGGGTAGGCAGATACTTTCAGATTAGGTATATTTATTCAGTTCAACAATGCAGCATCTAAGCACGAATTTGCTTTGGAAATAAATTAAGAAAGCACTTTACTTTTTGAATACCTATCGTTTTGAAAACCGTCAATATTCTCGTAAGCAATATATTTTCTTTATTTTAATTTTTTACAAATTCCGACCATCTCTAAATGTCTCAATGGATTAAGGCAAAACACCGTTCAAATTGGACAACTATCCAACGTTACTAAGGCGCCTCTCGACGCCGAGACTGGTCTCTCTGTGAGAATTCCACTGATCAGTTGTTGAACGGATGATGGAAAACTAAGAGATATTTATGAATTATAGATAAAAGCACTAATGTCTTGTTTGGACCAAACAACTGCTTGATAACACTTTTTAAGAAAAGCCATCTGTAATAAATCAAAACACGTAAGCATTGTTTACATGTTACCTAAACAAACAAACGCAAGTAACGCAAGCACCTAAGTATCTCAAAAGTGACCTATTTGTGATTTCTGAGAATTAAATTATCTAAAACCACCTAAACCAACATTTTTATGACTACCCACCAGGTCGTTTCCGATGAATAAATCAAAAACTTAGTGCAAAACTACATAAGTACCTACTTAGGTAACTAACAAAAATTAACAAATACCTAACACCTAATACCGCCTTCCCTCTCTTTCCTTCATTTTAAATATTGTTAAGAATAATTTGTACTTTATTTTAATTATATCCATGTAGATATAATTATACTGATTTACGACTAACCTTTTGACTCGTCGCCATATGTAGTATACTCCTAGTACCACGGTTGTAATTGTTGGCTCGGTTACACACCAGTATCGTGAAGACGTCCGCTCTCGCCCGTGGCTCTCACGCGACTGTCAACCGAATACCCGCATGTTCGAGACAACATCGTAATAACGTAGATGCACGAACACTACAGTAAGTATCTTGTATATGTTTACAAAACTTTCTATTAGATGGGAAAATATATTAAATATGTATTGGTAATATTTAATATTTACTTGCTATTATAAGGGTGGGAGGGTTTCATATATTCTAATGAAGCAACTCATATAATAATGATCGAACTTCACTTGGAAGTTCGTTTGATCATATATTATACCTCGTTGCTTCATTATTCATATATGAATTTATACACTGTAGATGTTAAGAGCCGAAAGTTTTGAAATTAAAGGCATAATTTTAATAATTATGGATTTTAAAGTAATATAACATTTTAGTACATTTTTCCCGTAATGATTACCTACTGTATCAAACAACAATTAAAGTAGGTAGGCCTATTATGTTTGTAACAATAAACAGACAGTTTAGGCGAATTCACTTTTGATCAGTATAATTCTGTTAAGATCTGGAAAATTCGTTGGACGAGTTAGTCCAACCGCATCTTGCGCATGTTGTTAGCCGCGTGGTGCGTGTTATGGGCAGTAGTACTTATGGTCAATACAACTGCTGATAGGCTGCGTTGCAGCCGCTCAATGTGGGCGCTTTTGCATTAACAGTTTTGTTTATTATTTTGTTTTAGAAATATAGTCTTAGAAAATGTCCAGCTACAGGTCTGGTGCTGGGCATATAATTTGTATTCTCCTTAAAACATGACAGAAATAATATTGGTTGATAGAGATCATCATGAAAACAACATAACATCAGTATTCAGAATCCTTTTGCTCGGAGATTACGATGTTTTGCACCCATAATAAGGGAACCCTGTGAGCGATAGAAAGCTAGAGAGATAACGTGTATTTAAATTTTTAATTGATAAGATAAGTTTTTTGTGATTATTATTTCGAGATCATCTAAATAAGATTGAGTGCCAATAAATTGAGGCTCCCAGGTATTTGGGCATTATAGAGTTCAATTTATATCATGCACTTTTTTGTAACTGCTTTACACACTGGTCTAATACAATATTATTTCCTATTAGGACTGATAGGTAATTAGGTATAGTTAAGATAGAATAGAATAGAACGATGAGAATTCAGACTAGGTACCTTATGCATGCGCATACGGTATTAAACTGACATTAAACGAAGATGTTAGAAATGTAAACACTGATGTCTTGCAAATGCATCCAGTTGATTTCGTTGCAATTGCAATACAATGTTCCCACTATAACTGGGTGAAGTGTTTTATTGTTTAATCGTACTGTCAGAGAGTGATGACAACATTTGTCGATGATTTGTCGATAAACGATATCCGCAGAGCTTTGCGACCACCAGAATAAGGTACTTACTTGTGTACCGGATAACGATCGTTAAAATAGAGGTTTTTATTGGTAGTTAATTAGATAACGTCTGAGACTATAGTTTCTGTAAGAGTAGGAACCATGGTTGAGATGACCAGTAAGGATACACTAGTATTCTTTATGCCTGATCCTTAGTAGTTTTCTTGAGGCTTTTTATGCTAAAAGGAAATGGTGAAAAAGTAAAAATAATTGGCATGTCAAATTAAGGTAAATGTGTCAATGGTTTCTGCGTCAGGGTCTCGTTTCCATGAAATGGGTCTTAGCGTTATCTCGTGACGTGAACAGATCTAAATGTGGTTGCCCAAAATATTGTGAAAACCTCAACGAACAGGGTACACTCAGTGTCCGGATTTATTATTCTGGGGGCGGTATCAACGTGGTTTTGCTGTGTATTCACATATGACGTGAATATCCAAAAGCCGCACTCCTGACACAACTTCTTAAGTGGCCGGAGTAAGTCATTAAGGTGAGGGGTATTGTATACATCCTCTAAGGTTAACATAAGTGATCGTAGTTGGTGTGTTATCAATACGAAGTAAAACTATAAAGGGCCCAGCCTTCAAAACTCTAAGTAAGGTAGTACCTAATTTTAAGGTTTGCTTTTTGTGAGGCACTTTTGCACAGACAGCACCCTAACCTGATCAAGGCGTACTTGACCACTGGGCAAGCGGCGATCAAAATGCCTCGTTTGGCGATTTTACGAATATGATGGTAGTTTTATAAACTTTGTGACCACCTGTGCACTCTTAGAACATTAATCAGAGGGAAGACCTAGACTAAAATTTGTATTGTAATTTTTTATAAATAAATCCCAAATAAATAAATCCAATAAAACTATTTGTAGGATTGTTGAGGTGTTAAGCTACGCTTATCGTAGTTGATGTTAAACTAAATGTAAGGCATTTATTAAGCAACATTTAAAATACAATACTGAATTAATAATTTTTAGTAGGTAGGTACCCTGAGATCAAAGTGCCGAACTGGCAAAACAAAATAAGCATCTTTCAGGTCGATGGTGATTAGGTTACACACATTTTAGTAATACTCTATTTTAAAATGCTTGTTTCGAACTAACTTGTTTAAAGTTTTCAAATTCAATATGAAACGTTTTATCACCGTTAGGTTCAAGAGTGAGAAATATCTGATTCCGCAACAATATCTTGGGAATAAACAAGTCTTTAGGACGTTGCATTATTTTAACTTATTAATGGTCACCTGCATAATTAAGTTTTATACTTCTGAAAGTTATTCTGAGGTATTATTGGACTGATTTACAGTGGATTGAAATAGTATAGTAGGTAAAGCCTGGTTTTATCTAATAGAATACAAAATTGTATTGTTCGTTAATTTTAACTTATTATCGTAAAAAGGGTAAGTCTACCCGCGTGTGCTGCTAGTGGTGAATCTGCACCGGGGCACGCGATTTGTAACTGATCTGATTTGGTCTGAGCTTCTGCAGCTGTTGCGCTGACGCTGTGTAAGGTAGGCGGACACCTGAGGTCTCCTCGCCGCACCCGCCCCCCCTGTTTGACAGATACCGGAGAGGTGACCTGATAAGAAGACCTGTTGCAGGGCACTGAAGCTGTTGTGAGGCTAGCGTTGAGCCAAACAACGATTCGTTCCGTTTCAATTCACATAAATACCATGTATTGTGTGAGAACGATTTGTAAAAACTGTATGAAATCAGCTAAATCAGACTTTGTATTTATTTATTTAAAACACGAGTTGGGCTTACAGATTAGACATAGACTTAGTGTTGATAAGTACCTAGTGTGAGTCACATAGCAACTGACACCCATTGCTAAAATGCTTGATATAACACATGTATGGCTCGGTTGATGGCAGTAATGACTGAAACCAGCTGTTGCGATGCCATGAGAGTCTTATCACGATTAGGAACCATGGCTGAAGGAGCCGACAATGGTCTGGTAGTAGACTGTCGACAGTAATCCTTCCGCAATTTATATAAATTTTTCCTCGACATTCCTTGAAGAAGAAGAAGAAGGAAAGCCATGTTTCGATAAATTATCGAGTAGGTACCTATATTTTTATGATTAGGGGTAGGTATAGGATAAAGGAGGCGTATGCCCAGCATTGGGTCACTGCAAGCTGACAATGATGATGATGATATTTCGTCCTAGTCAGGTGAATCGTTTAGGTGTTATACTAGCCGTGAGATCATCCTGTAGACTGGATACAAACGAATTTTCATTAAGGTAAAGATCATCATTTCATTCCGGTACCTACTGCATCTTGTACGACGTCTAGTTCGGTAGGAATTGACTCGGGAGTTGCATAATATGCTTCACCATGATCTCCGTTATCTAGAATTGCAATTTGCAATCTAGATTATGAAGATATGAAATTGAGGGTAGTTGAATAAATAAAATAAAATAAACCCTTACATTTTGTAAAGTTTATGATTTTGCATAGGATCGTTACATCTGTTTCAGATTGTACGATTTTTATGTTTAGGTCATTGACCCCGATGCTAGTTTGGTACGAAAGTAGGTATATGATTCGCAGATGATCGTTACATCTGTTTTAGAATGAACGAATTTTCTGTGAAATGAAATGAAATGAAATCATCTTTGAAGACTCGCAGTCAATCCAGATGCCAGTTTAGTAACAAAGTAGCTATATGATTTATTTCGCAGAGGATCGTTACATCTGTTTTAGATTGTACGAATTTTCTGCTTGGGTCATCTTTGAAGACTCGCAGTCAACCCAGATGCCCGTGTAGTACCAAAGTACTTATATGATTTAATAGAGAATCGTTACATCTGTTTTAGATTGTACGAATTTTCTCTTTAGGCCATCTTTGAAGACTCGCAGTCTACCCAGATGCCAGTTTAGTACTAAAGTACCTACTTATATGATTTCGCAGAGGAGCGTTACATCTGTTTCAGATTGTAAGCATTTTCTGCTTAGGTCATCTTTGAAGACTCGCAGTCAACCCAGATGCCCGTGTAGTAACAAAGTACTTAATTATCATGATTTGGCACAGAATCGTTACATCTCTTTAGATTGTACGAATTTTCTGTTTAGGTCATCTTTGAAGACTCGCAGTCGACCCGGATGCCAGTTTAGTACCAAAGTACCTAGGTATAATATATGATTTCGCAGGGGATCGTTACATCTGTTTCAGATTGTACGAATTGTCTGCTTAGAAGACTCGCAGTCAACTCAGATGTCCGTTTAGTAATGGACTCTGTCAAAGTTATTAACTCACTTTGTAGGAAAAATACGAAGAATTAGTAAACACTTTACTAACCTTTATCATTCGACGACGAATCCATCGGGGATTTTTATTTAACACTTTCACTTTTGTTGTTATACTTCACTTTGTTCGATTTTTCTTATTTTATTTTGATTAAATAAAGACTGCGCACTTTGCTTGAAGCGCGCGTGCGAAAGTTACCGCGCACAAAAAAGGAATGAGCAAAAGACAAGATGGCGTGCTAGGGTGGAGTAGACCGGAAATACGTTTTTGTAATTGTTTAAAAAATCTTTAAAAATTGTGCGGAGTTACCAAGTAGATAAGGATACTACAGTGTATAAATTCATATATGAATAATGAAGCAACGAGGTATAATCGGAATTAGGCGGGTTAAAATACCTACTGTTCGAAAAATAACAGAGACAAATGGAGACGCCTTAGGACTAAATATTTTTCGGCCCAATTATTTCCGTTTTCGGGACATTACTAAAGTAAATCTTACATTAAGGTGAATCAATTTTTTTACCTGAGTTAATAACAAAAACTAAAGTGTCAGTTATAAGATAAAAAAACTTTTTGCAGTCAGTTAATCAGAAAAATGATTTGAATTAATTCACAATTATTATTAACATTAATTTTAAATGTACTTACCTACTCACTGCGAAAATTGTTTCAATTTTCAGCCCGATTGGGCCGAATCAAATTCTTGTAGTAAGGAAGTTTTAAGAAATAAATAAGTCTCCCCTTTTTTGCCTCTGTTCTTTGAACTTTAGGTATCTTAGCCCACCTAATTCCGATCACCGCTTATCATATTCATCATTCAAGCACCGGTTCCTCCCGGAGTCACTCATCAATATTCTCCTCAAATAACCGAGAGCATTTTAAATACCAATTCGCACATCACATTATAATATTTCAAGTTTCATTAAAACAACACCATCATCTCGCCACAATCGAGCTACGAAAATTCTCCCATCCGGGACACGGTCTCGGCGTGACGTTCGGTATGTTGTCGGCAGCGGACACTCCGTACAGCGGCGGCACGTTCCGCGTGCGGCTGGCGCTCGGGCGCGGCTTCCCCGCGTCGCCGCCGCGCGCCCACTTCCTCACCAAGCTGTTCCACCCCAACGTGTCGTGGGAGTCCGGCGAGGTGTGCGTGGACACGCTCGCGCGCGACTGGCGTCCCGAGCTGGGTCTGTCGCACGCGCTGCTGGCGCTGCGCTGTCTGCTGATAGCGCCCAACCCGGACTCGGCGCTGAACGCGGAGGCGGCGGCGCTGCTCCGCGACCGATACGACGACTACTTCCAGCGCGCCAGGCTGCTGACCGACATCCACGCGCGCCCGCAGCCCCCCTCCCCCTCCCCCTCGCCCGGCAAGCGCGCCCGCGACCGCTCCCCCGCGCCGGCGCCGCCGCGCAAGGACAGGCGCCGCATCCTGAAGCGGTTATGAGCGGCGTCTCGCCGGTTCCGTCGATGCCGATGGTGTTGATACCGTTCGACGGTGGCGCGGGAGGGAGAGCCGCGTTGTGTTCGTCCGACTCCATCATCGATCGTGATGTCCCCCCGGCTCCTCCGGCTGGGTTGTGTGGATTGTAGGTATGTCGGTGAACCCGCTCGGATCGACCGGCCGATACATATTTGAAGAAAAGTTGCGCATCTCGTCATTAGTTAGAAACTTAAACTTAATAAATAAATGTTGTTCAACTCTATGTCGCTTCAGACTTATCAGAATAATGTTAAAATAATAATAGTTACTGTAATATAATATGTCATTATTTTGTCCCTTTAATTAGGTACCCTTAAAACTAACATGCAGCATCGATCATTAAGTATGCATTAGGTACATCTGAATACGGTGTGGGTGTCACCATGATAAAATGTTTGAAAATATGCTCAGGATTTAGTGAAGGTTCTAAGTTTTGTGAATTTGATAGTCAGATTTTGTGACAATCAAATAAGCGAATGTCTATGTTCATCTCACAAATGTTTGTCCTGGGACAAATCGCCACGACTAAGAAGAATGTGAGGCTGTCTTCTCCCGCCAGATAGTTGAAGGTGTCAACTTGTGTAGTGCATGGGTGCACAATAGAACATGCCCGAGCCACTGCAGAGTCGCGACAGTCACGCGTTTTTTATTAAGTATGCTGAACACGCAGAGCATTGCAAGCTTTTGCGTGTAATAGGTAACCTTCACCGCATCTGTGCATCGTGCGAGTTTGCGAGCCAGAGCCAGCATCGACTGACAACACTCTTTTCCTCCATAGGTATGAACATCGTCCCTCAGACCTTCAGTCAACAAGTGTCCTCTATTATTTGATGTTAAATACACAGTTTTATACTAGTAGTTCGCCCCGAACTGAGATCTCGCGCACCGTTGCGGTGATAGCCTAGATTTGGACTCGTTTCTGACTACCCCTATACCTACGTTAAGTGCTACTTCTAGTGTTAACTACACAATGATGTCTAATGCGCTAGCTCAGTATGGTAAAGATTACAGGCATGGTTTTCTGAAAATTATTGAAAAAAAAAATGAAAATGATATCATGATCACGGCCGTAGGTACCTATCTAGTCCCACGACGCGGCAGACGTTTTTCTCAGATCTTAATAGGCAATCTAGATCTTCGAAGATATCTAAAGGGGTGGTCGGAGGCACGTCCAAATATGTACATATTTAATTTCGGGTAGGTAGGTGAGGCGGGCGAGAGAGAGACACGGGTCGAACGAGAACATAACATTTAATAGTATCGGTGGAGCCGAGGTCCGCCTCACGCCTTGTCGTCCAGCGGCAGCTCCTCCGCCGTCTCCGGCGTCACCGGCGACGCGCGCCGCGGGCTCAGCGCGCGGTGCAGCAGCGACGCCAGCGCCGCGCCGCCCAGCGGACCCACCCAGTACACCTGCAACACGACACAACGTCAGCCGCGCCTCACCACCGGGACCGGGAGCGAGCGACCCCCCACTCACCCAGTGGTGCCGCCAGTGACCGTGCAGCAGCGCCGGCGCGAAGCTGCGCGCCGGGTTGAGGCTCGCGCCGGAGGGGGCGCCCCCCGCGCACACCAGCCCCGCCACCAGCAGGCCCAGCTTCAGCGGGACCGTCGCGTCCGCCGCGCCGCCCTCCTCCGCCGCCCACGCGCCGAGGCACGCGAGCGCGAGCAGCCCCGTCAGCGCCGCCTCGACGACGGTCGCCCCTAGCGGGCCGACCTCGGCCGCCGGCAGCGTCACCCCGGCGGGCGACGGCGCCGGCAGCGTCGCCTGCAGCGCCGCGAACCCGACCACCGCGCCGAGCAGCTGCGCGAGCGCGTAGCCGAGCGCGACGAGCGGCGCGAGCCGGCCGGCGAGCGCCGCCGCGAGCGTCACCGCCGGGTTCATGTGCGCGCCGGACGTCGCTCCGAAGGCGACGCAGCAGCCGACGACGACGCAGCCGAAGGCGGCCGCCACGTTCCCCAGCGGCGGCGGCGGCGCGCCCTCGGCCGCCGGCAGCGCGGCCGCCACGCCGAGCCACACCAGCAGCGCGGTGGCGCACGCCTCGCTCAGCAGCGCGCGCCACCACCGCGCCATCCACGCCGTCCCTCTGCTGTCTGCGGCGGTGGGTGCGAGAACATCGCGACGATCAGAATACTACGCACGTTCTTGACCGACTTCGAGAGGAGAGGAAGGTTCTCGATTCGTCCGACCGATTTGAAATTTTTTTTTTTTCTATCCCGATCTTGAAAGGGAACAGGTGGGTACCCGACCCTCTCGAACGGAAGACGGATCCGGATCTATCCGGGCGTCCGCCGGTGATCGATGAACGTAGATAGGTACGTAAAAGTAGCACAAATTTTGAAGTCGGTTAAAGATAGATTTAAATTGTTTTATTTTTGATGTGAAAGATCGATGCGGGGGATCGGACGGATTGTTGGCGTCGCCTTTTTGATAGTGTGAAACATCATAAATACTAGTAGTTCGCCCCGAACTGAGATCTCGCGCACCGTAGATGGCCAACATTTGGACTTTCTTCCGACTACCCCTATAATTTCAAGTGCTACTACTGCCGGGTATGCCTATTGCGCTAGCTCTTCATGGTAAAAAATACTAGCATGCATGCAATACATAATGTCGTGTCTAATTTTTCATTTAGGTATTTCATATTTATGAATTCTCGTCGTATTTTTAAAAGTATACGTCCTAGAATAAAAATAATAACTATTTTAGAATGTACAAATAAAGACCTTTCATTTGACACCGCACTCAATATATTTGTTTACTTAACTTTTTTTACCCCAATTATTTTCATTCTTTATCAAAATTTTTTTTATCATGAAAATAAATTAAGTAGCATCTAAAATCATTGCAAACCAAACCGCAACGATACCACTCTCTTTTTAAGACCGACCAGTCAATGAGCTACGAAGACATCGAAACTCTATGAAACGGGAGCTCTTGCAGCTCTGGTTTCGTAGTTTTTGGTCTTTGGTCGTATTTCAAAAACTATACATCCTAGATTAAAAATAAAAACCATTTTGGAATGTACAAAATAAGCCCTTTCGTATGACACCCCACTCAATATATTTGTGTAACTTTCATAATTTTTTACCCCCTTGGGAACCCAATATCTTCACAACCCCTTCATCGATTAAGCTCATATGCTCCCCCGTAAATTTCCTTACCACAACCTATTGACCTACCAAGTTTCATGCAGATTGGATGAACGGTTCGACAGTTATGCTCGAACAACAATTCGTGAAACATACAAACATACAAACATACAAACATACAAAGCAAAATCGCCCAACTTACCACTAAGATCTTCGCTCGCTTCGCTCGCTCGATCGATTATTACTTAATCTGATTATTATCATCATCAAGTCGGGGCTGAACGGAGTATATCTGTACGAGATAATTTCGATATTTTACATCTGGAAGGGGACCGCCATCTGTTGATTTATACGTGCAAGGAAAAGAAAAAAAATCGTCGATCCGATATAAAACCCCATAGATATAGGTAGGTAAGACCAAAATACATCGGTTCTTATCATTAGAGTTCCGGTGTATTCGAAATTTAATAATGATGACTAACTGTGTATGTAGGTAGGTAGGTAAGCAGTGTAGATAGTCCAATCGTAACCTTGACTACTATTTATTTATTCAAATAAGTTTAAGCAAATGTGAACTTGTCACAAAAACACACGTGTCACGTGCATCGCGTCCAGCTCGCGCCTCGTCGGAGAGCTTTACGATACCACTTCCGACACGGACGATGTGATTCCCTTTTACTGCGACCGAACGCGTTTATATGGCATCTCATTCAGAAAGACAATAAAATCAAAAAGCGGATAAACAGGTAGGCGGCGGGACCTACCCGATCCGCCGCCGAACTCTCCGTTAACCATCGATTCACTATCGGTTCGAAGGAGCGCGAACGTCTTCCGGTGAAGAAAGCTCTCTTCGCCTCATCGGCGCGGGCGCGGGCGATCCGACCATCAGTCGGTCGCATGGTCCGGGGCGGGCGGCAGCGGGTGGGGGGTGGGGTGGGGGGGCGGTACTGTACTGATACTGACCGTGTCGCGGCATGTGTCGTCCGGAGAGCGCGTGGCGAGTGTCCGAGCCTGCGGCCGCGCAAGGACTGTTCGCCGCGCGCGCCGCGCGCTGGACGCGGAGCTTTGCTACGCCCAAAACGTGTTCATATTTTTGGGGTTTCTGAACAACTAGGTAGAGAGCCGAGTATCTCGTTAGTTCTGGTTGTCTCCGGTTATCTACCTATCGGTCGAACCTTCTCATTGAGATGATCCAGCCACGTAGGTGCACGAGGTGAGTGGGTACCTACCGGGTGAGGTCCCGTCCTCCGAACGCGAGGCCCTCCGGGTACAATAGAGCGTGGCGTTGACGGCTCGCTGAAGCGGCGCGCGATATGAGGCCTCGGCGACCTCATCTACTGACGCATACGGTGCCAACGACGCACATGTTTTCTTTGGGACGCGCGTTGAGCCGGGGCAGGGAAGTGTTATGAAGACACAATAATACACTTCTGACTCTTTGTGTTGTAGCGAATGGCGCCATTTGATAAGTTACTTCGGGAGAAGTGTGAGGTGCGATTCGACCTTCTCGGAATGCATTCAGAATTTTTCGGAAAGTGACGTTTCTTTTCGCTAAAAAACTTCAACTTTCCGAAAAAAAACCTTCGAATTGGATGCATTCCGTGTAGTGCGAATCGCACTGCTGATGCTGGTGGGAAATAGAGTCGATCGATATCAACTTATCAAAACAGTTTTTTAAATGGCGTGTCAAAGGGAAAAAACACAATTTCTGAGAGTTTTTCCCATCATCGCCATGTTAACTTTTTAACCGCGTGTATTGTAATTGTGACCAGCCTAGTCACAGTAGCCACAAAGAAGTTGAAGTTAACCGCGTGTAACACCGCGGGGCGCAACTAGTCAAAAATAAAAGATAGATGATTTACTTAATTAAAAAAGTTACTGTTCACTATGTTAGTTACACTTGTTTTAAGGTAAGTAAATTCAGAATTAGAACAATTTATGCGTAAACGTAACCCAAGGTGGGTTACATAATAGGTGGGTATGGGTAGGTACGTATATTTAGGTGTGTTTAAACAGTTGTAACAGTTTTCATTCGTTTTGACGAATAGAATAGTGATTGAATTCGGTAGTCGACCAAAGAGTAACCAAATACTTATTCAATTTACATACTTAGTAGGTAGTTTAGTTCCCTAAGTAGTGTTCGCGACGGGTTCGGCGCGTCTGTTTGCGCGCTACCTGACCCTCGACCTCGCCCGCTGATAACATTATCACCATTTACATTGATTAGGTTGGTAGGTACCTACCTAACTTATGTATTGTTACATATTACGATAAACAATATAAGACGGAACAGCTTTCTTCATAATATTAGAAACGCTGTCAACATAGGCAGGTAGGTATTCGATATTTCGTCATCAATTCGCAAAATACCTCGGCGGTAAGTATCGTGACTATCGGTCAAATGATGACGGAAGCGCAGTTCGACCAGGGAAGGGATCCATCAATTTTAATCTGCCGATCGACAGCCGCTATCTCAACACAAACAGCGCTACACTATTAAGCATTAGGAAATATCAACAAGATGAGTGTAGGTGAGCGCGTTCCGGTGGAGTGTTTATCGACGAATCTGTATCGTGGTCGTAGCACAGAATATTATAATAATACTACGTAGTCGTATTTCGGTCGCGGCGTGATCGATAACCCACGCGACCGGCCGCGACGCTATCGCACGCTTGTTTACATTCTCCGATCTCGTTCTTTACATATCTAACGGGGATTGCGACATCACCGGCGATGACCGGCGAGTCGGGGCCATCGCGAGCGGATACGCATCGCATAGCCGTGCATGGCTCTTCATATAAACGTATGTAAATGTTGTCGCGCCTAGAGGAAGCTCCGCGCAATGCGCAGTGAGCCAGCATTCTTCACGAAGCTTTATTAGGCTGGGAACATACATACATACGGTATAACTTTGAAAGACAGAATGAGATACAGTGATCAGAGAACAGTGTTGTGTGAAAGATGTGATGAGAATTGAGAAAGGCATGTTAGGATGGTTACGTATTGATGTCACGAAAAATACAAGACAGATTTTTGAAATCCATAGGAACGTTTGACAGATTTTTGATTTCTTTTTTTTCATAATACAGGAATTCGAATTCCATAAATTCTTAAGCCAGATTTTCATTTGGTTTTTTTTTACAAGGCAGAAATTTAAAATACATCTAGACATTTTCCAGAAATTTTAACATCCAGACAATTCACTTTACCGCATGTTTGTTTTCCATATAATTTGTTTTCCATATATTTTGTGATCCCGAAAAATCATGGTTCAGGAAAGACCTATTACAAAATTATGTATTCAATCTTTCTAAACGCCTACTAATTGCGCCATCTAGTAATAATTCAGAGCGTTATAAATACTAGGTACTATAAAATTAAATGACCGATGCCCATTATGTAGCTTGAAGTAGGTACTGTAGGTAGATATCTAATAAATATTGTACCTAGTTACTTTTTTTATTACCTTTAACATTTCCTAACTAATTTCGTGCTAGATGGTTAAGTAACCTCACCAAACACTTTTGGCAAATTATCAAAATTTAACCTAAATCTTCTATCCATTTCGAATTTGTGACGGCTCCGGCGCTTCGGGAAGTGCAGCCCCTCCGCCCTTGCGTAACAAAACGCAGCATCAGCACGAGCCTTCGCAGCTTCGGCTGTTTGGTCGCCACCTTCGGCGGCGACCAGCCTCAGCCGCTCCAGCTCGTGCTGGTGCCGCGTTTTGTAACAGCGGGCGGGGGCTGCATCTCCCTTCGCGCCTCCGAGTTCATAAAAACACTCTAGGGTAGGACAGACAAGACTACGTGGAAGTCGGGGTGGGCAGATTCGGTTCTGAGACCGATAATAACCTAAAAACGTTTCGTTTTAAGGTAAGACAGACGCAACATAAAAAGTAACACAAATAACGTAAATAATATAATTGAGTAGGTAAGATGGAAAAGGTTTTATATGGCCGGAAATTTTCTGGTAAGCGTTACTTTTGTCTTTTAAAATAAGGTATAAGGATATTGTTGTCAAATGAAAAAAAAAACGAACTGATAATCTGGCATTAGTGTTTCTGTCAAATGAGACTTCTGTGAAACGTTTTATCGGAGTAATAAAATTATGTAAAACATAGTATCTGGATTTCGAGTTTCTATCAAACGTTTTATGGATTTCAAAATTCGGTGTATCGTTTTTCGAAAGATTGATAGGTTACCATTTGATACACTAATTTTTAGACAATCGGAAACAAAATCTGATGCATGTTTCCAGCCTGAAAAACGAACTTTAATGACATTTATTTGCATGAACACATGTGATAAGTACTGATCTTAAAATAAATTAGTCCAATCTATGTCCTACGAAAAGCGCAAATCAGTTTAGGTCCTATTTATTAATGTAATGTTATAAAATGTCAATAAGTATATCTATGGGTATCGAGTCCTTGTGTTGTGATCTCTTACATTCTGGTACTTACCTACCCTTTTTGACCTACCAAGGTTCATGCAGATTAGATATAGGTAACAGTTCGATAATAATTAATAGCGGAGAACAAACCTACTGAAAAATTACAACGCCAAATCGCCCAAGTGGCCATCGAGAGCCTAGTTCGCTCGATCGATATTTAACATGCATTTCGACAAATTCAGATCGCTGTAGGGGTCGCATGAGATTCACAACAAACTTCGTTTAGGTATCACAAAAAACAAACTGGTATTGGTCGCGTCACGTAAAAAGAAAGCTGGAAGACAGTCGAGGGGTTTGCGCATGGTTACACTTGCACACAAAAATACTAGTAGGGATTGCAATCCCGCAGCCCGCGGGATCCCGCATCTTAGATATTAGGTAAAAAATCAACTTTTAATAAACATTTATTACATTAAGCAACAGGAGCCAGCATTATACTGAGACTGGCACTACAAAGGGTAGGTAACTCTTTGTATCTAAGGTCCAGTTTATTTTTAATGTTTATTAAAAGTTGATTTTTACACAAAATCTGTATTTTCAATTTGATTTTTTACATAATTTCTAAGATGCGGGATCGCAATCCCTAAATACTAGGTCTATTGTTTTTTTTTTCTATCGAAAACTATTTCGTAATTAAAAACTTGAGCGAGGTGGTATCAATTTGCTCATAGATAAAGTATCGTCGTTCTTCCTGAATTTGCCTAACTTTTATAATTCGCTCACTGCGCAGCTCGACAGCCGACGTTCCTTTTACACGACGCGAACTATACCTAGATCAAGTTTAGTAAATTAGACTCTTTACTCACCTACTTTACTAGATTAGACAACATTTCACAAATAATAATCTCAACGTAGGCATCAACAGTAATAGTAATAGGTGGGTACGCACGCACATTATTGTTTACATTTTTTCTCTAGATTTTAAGTACCTATCATATGCCGTGCTTCTCCTAATGTACTTACTGTATTTCGTGTGTGTCAAATAAACGTTATTCTATTCTATTCTAACGGACAGATCGGCGGAGGCGTCGCGCCGGCCCCTCTCAGAGGTCGCAGCCGGAGGGAGGCCGGGCGCGGAGCGATCGGGAGTTCGTCCTCTCGAGCTTCCACGGGCCGAACCGATGCGACGGTGGAGCTGCCGTTCCGGGAGGGCTAGGGCTCGGCCGACGGCTTGCGGGGGCCGGGGGGCGGGGCGGCGGGGCGCGGGGAGGGGAACAGCAGGCGCTGCAGCACGCACGCCAGGACCGACCCCGACAGCGGACCCACCCAGTACACCTGGCGGGGAGAACCGTACCGTCATCTCTTACTGAACAATTCACTTTAGGTTCCTAATCTGGGGCCATAGCCATATTACACGATCTATCGTCGCTGTGGAACGATCTATCGTCGCTGTAGAATAGAACACTTCAAAATGTATAGGAATTGATGTTCCGACCACGTGACTCACCTACTTGAAACGTCAAATCCTATACATTTTGAAGTATTTCTATTCTACAGCGACGATAGATAGTGTAATATGGCTAGAGGGGCTGGATTGCAAACTATTTGTACCGTGACCTGTTTTAAAAGTGACAGTTTTGACACAGAAGTGAACCGATTCAACGCGTATCGAACGGTCATGGCACGAATTGCGTGAAGGCGAGCGCCGGCGCCGGCGTCGGCGTCGTGGCCGGCGAGCTTGTTAGATACGTATCTCGCGCCGGACTTGCGACGGGCGTAGATTGCGCGATCATCGCTGTCGAACGTCGACTTCGTATCGGAGTACGCGCCACCACCGAAGTCCGATAGACGCGGCGCTGCTGTCGCAGAACTAGGTTAGATGAATTATTACTAATTGCCCAAATAAGGCTTGAACGGTAATATTTAAGTAAGTTTGTATGTTCGTTAATTCTACACATCGGAACAACGACCGTGATTTTGATAATCACGGTCGTTCAGTTGTTCCGAGCTTACTAAAGTAAATAAAACCAGTAGTTCCCGCTTTTGCCGTAGGGCTTGAGTGCCGGCGCGGACTCTAGCTATCAGCGATCACAACAGCGATAGCGATCGAGCATTTTTCTGTTTCCACCAATCGCTGCTCCGTCGCCGGTGGCGCTAGTGTTCACGGGCAAAGCGATGTGCATTCAGCGACAGTTTTGCGATAGGCGGGCGACGGGCTTCCGTAATACCGTCTCTGGTGACATCGCGGACCCACCCGCGTCGAGGGCGCGTTCGGTAGAGTCCGCGCCGGCACTCAAGTCCTACGGCAAAAGCGGGAACTACTCGTTTTACTTACTTTAATAAGCTCTTTCGGTCACGGTCTTTCAGTCGTTCCGGTGTGTAGAGTCAACGAACGTACAAACTAGTATAATTATTATTGTTCAAGCTTCATTTGTACAGTTGGGCCGACGGATCTCGGCGTACGTGAAGTTAGGCTTTTCGCTGCGCAGTAGAACATTTTGTATGAAAAAGTTGCACTGCGCATCGAAACGGCTAACTTCACGATCGCCGAGATCCGTTGGCCGTACTGTACAATTAGTAGTTTTTTACGTAACCTAGTTCTGCGATAGCGGCGCCGCTTCTATCAGACTTCAGCGGTGGCGCGTACTGTACGCGAGCGCTCGAGTTCGCTTGTGAATGCTTGGAGAATTGTCTTAGCGCGGCGCGCGTGCACTCACCCAGTGTCGCTCCCAGTGTCCGCTCAGCAGCGCCGGGCCGAAGCTGCGCGCCGGGTTCATGCTGCCGCCCGTCCTAGAGCCCTGCGAGCCACGAGCGGGGGTCACGTTGATGTACGGATGGCTTCGACGTTCGATGATACCGTTCCCATTAACATATTATTAACAATGGGGAGGACAACGGGAATGTTTTTTAATTATTTTATTAAAATCCCATTGTCTCCATCGAGGGGGACACGGTTAATGGGGACATCGGGAATACACGCATTCGGTGCCGTCTTCGGACGCACGTCGGAGCCGCGCGCGGTACGGTACGCACGATGGATCTAGACGCGCGTACGGACATCGCGAGGCGTCGCGAACGGTTCGTCACGTATGAAGCGGGGCTGTGTGGACGTGCTCACTGTGAGCGTTCGCACACGATCATCGCGAACGCCGGCTCGGTGCGAGCCGTGTGCGACGCACGCCTCGCGATGTCCGTACGCGGCTTAGGCATTCGTGAAGTCAGCGTTTCGCTTCATAGTAAAAAAAATTATACCAAAAAAACACTGCGCATCGAAACAGCTAACTTCACGAACACCCAGCCCGGATCCACCGTGCGTACCGTACAAGTAGAGTGCGCCGCAAATTTTATGGCGGCCGAAGTGCACGGCAGATTCGATGCGCAGGAACAGTCAACGCAATAGAATAGAGTAAACTTCCTATACTTAGCCCACCCAGTCCCGCCCGTCAACGCCTTCACCTCCCCGCAATCGCGTCGACTGTACCTGCGCAAAGTGGAATCTGACGTGCACTTCAGCCGCCATAACCCCGGCTCCATACGTCGGGGCCAACGTTGGCCCCGACGTGTGGAGCCGGGGTAAAGTTTGTGGCGCACTATACTCACCGCGAATCCTGATAGTGCGGCGACGAGCGCGGCGGCGCGCAGCGGCCACGTGTCCGCGCGTCCGGCGCGCCACTGAGACAGGTTGCCCAGCGCCAGGAATAGCGTGCACGACGCCTCCACGCACACCGCCTGCGCACACACACACCGGTCACGCGAGGATATACTCCACGAAACCTCGCTCGCTTTTACTACACAAAATATTAGGTACTTAAATACGACACCGCATGCAGCGTGCTAGCTACTTGTTCATTCATAAATTAATGCTCCGATTCGCTCTTTGGTCTAAGAATTGCGCACTGTGCATCCTACTCCTGCTGAGACTGGCCGTGGCTAACTTCAGTCGGTAACCCTCAGTGAGAGTAGGATGCAACGCAATTCTTAGACCGAAGAGCGAGCCGGAGTACTGATTCATGAATGAACAAGCAGTTAGCACGCTGCAGGCAGTCAAATGTATTGTGTGGGCTTGAAGCTTTCGCACTAGACAGATCTCAGTAGTTTCACTTCCTCATAGGTCGCGTCGCCGGCCAGCGCGACTCACCTTGTAGGTGGGGTACCCGGGTGCGACCGTGGTGAGCGGCGCCGCGGGCCCGGCGTCGGGCGCCAGCAGGCGGTGCAGCGCGGCGCCGGCCAGCGCGCCGCTCAGCTGCGCCGCCAGCTCCCCGACGAGCCTGGCGCCGCGCATGCGCACCGTCCACCACGCGCACACAGACACGCACGGGTTCACCTGCGCACCCGACACGCAGCCCAGGCACTGCACACACACACATGAACATGATCAATTATACGTCGATGCTGCGTCCTCTAGATTTAAAGAAAACCATGTAGTCCGCCTTCCATGTATAGCATCGCAACACTGTTTAGCGCTATTTTGTAGGCTAATTTTGAAGATCTGAAAAATATTCAAACAGAAAAAATGAGAGTGTAACACTCGTTTCTGTTACTTTATAAGTACCCGCGGCGAGCGCATCATTCGTTTTTTCGTGTTCCGCATCGTCAACATCGACTCGATTATTCAAAGTGATAATTTTTGCAAAGTGAATGTTGTTATATGGAGTTTATGGAGTTTATGGAGAGTAAAAAAGTTGTTATGGAGTGATAGTGATATTCATCCAAAGAATTCTACGATTCGAAGAAAGAAAATTGGAGCAAAATAAAGGTTAGCAATGCACAACTGCCCACACTTACGTACCTCTTAATGTGATAATACGAGATATTATCCTGATGGTTACAAAATTTTTATTCCTTAGCGTGGTAATACGTGATATTATCCTGGAATAATACATTTTTTATTCCTTAGCGTGGTGATACGTGATATTACCCTGGAATAATACATTTTACTTTCTTAACGTGGTGGTACGTGATGCCATCCAGAAAGTAAGGAGTTTAGAAGATTTATTTCTTCTATACCTATAGATCATAATCATAGATCAGAAACTCCGGTGTGGTTACTACTAAGCACAATTTGACTATTCACAAATGCTACCTGAACATAATATACACAGGTAATAACCTGATGACATAACTTTTAACCCTTAACGTGGCGATTCGAGATTTACAATAGAATAATTAATTTTAATTTCTTAACGTGAGGGTGTCTACGCAATGCCGATGTAAGGAATATAGAAAAATATAATGTACCTACATTATTATATTATTATAATTTTTTCTATACTAATTCCGGTGTCCGTCTAAAATGTGCCTAAGTGACGAGAGAAACTCGTCCAATATTCCGACATGCCGATCGGATGATGGCCTTCTAGAGGAAGATTAGCCAGAGCCAAGTACGACGTCCACGTGATGGGTGAGGCTTCATCAGTCTCAGTTCGCAAGAGCGTGCCAACTGCACGGCAGTTTGTTGGCTCCCATGCGGTGCCAGTACCAGATGAAATCTTGGAAATGTTATGATGAAAAATGGGGTGAAAAAACCCCACTAAAAATCTCCAAACGTTGGGGAAGATACTGCTGGACGGTCTCGACGGGAAGAGGAGCTGGAGGGACGCCCCGAAAGAAAAGTTGCTGATTCCTGAGAATTGTTGCTAGTACATACTCCGAAAGGCATCCCTTAGGTAAGTGCTGTCTTACTTAATTATTTACTATGATTATATTTTTTACTTATTGTGAACCGATAAGAGATTCCCAAAAACCGCTGGGACCACGAATATATAACTGGTCCAGTTAACCTCACAAAATACCTACCCGACACTGTACGTAGGTATGACGTTGCCAAACTTGAGATCATCAAGAAATTGTCGGAAGTGCCATAAATGTTGTTAGTCTCTCACCATGACAAAGGTCATCGAAACGTCAAGCTGACAAATTATTAAATCCAGTACCTCGTAGAACAGATCCCAACTTAAATCTTCTGGATCGGAAACTTTGCGATTCCCACGCCGTCAAAACACCGTGAAGACAACTGCAGTCCAGAACCGGTACCTACTACGAGCAGCAGCCGTCCACGTCGACGATGAGGAGTTCGAGTTCAACACGGCCGTCAGACCTTCCGCCGCCGCCGCTATATCGCAAGCCGCCACCGAACAAGTCCCGCAACCGTCGACGACAATAGAGGTACCTCACGCTGCGCTGGTAAAATTTAATTTTACCATACAAAAACTGATTATCAATTACTGATGACCCAATTGTATTGCAGGGCCTTTAAACTTCTTTTTCAAAAATTTTTATACTTACCACAGTATATCGAAGCCTGTGACCCACCATTTCCTAAAGTTGAAATGAGCAACACCGTATCAAAACTTGTACCTAAGTTTTACAACGGTGACTTTTAGTTGCAAATCAGCATGTACTGAGTAGGCGGGTCAGTTTCTTTCACTAGTTTTGATTGTTATATAAACATAACAGGACACCTTCTATACTGCGATTTATATTATGTCAAAACATTTAACAAATACTGATAATGGTAACCATTGCGCCCCATTTTAATATGGAGGATATTTACACTGTAAAAGCTAGTAGGTAAATAATGGGCGTATCTACCTACATGACTACTACTGATCTTAAAAAGGCATATTTTTCTTTTAACTGCTTATAATTACATCATAATTATCATTTCTAAGAGCCCAAAGTCGCAGACTAGTAACTTATCTGGATGATATGTTATATTAGCTCAACCAGCCTACATAGAATGAAAAACATAACATAAAGTAAACTCATTTGGGATCGTTATTTGATAAACACTCAATTGCGTAAATATTTAAAATGAGGCTTAAATCAACACAACATAATGATATATATAAGTATATTTATATAGATATATTTTATGTCACTGCAATTACCGAAGATTCTAATACCTTTCGTGATTTTGCTAAATTTATAAGTATTTACAATCACTGCATTTTGTCCTGTACAGAGCATACGGCTCGGTGTAACTACTGTACACAAAGCGTTTTGAACGCGAAAAATAAAAGGTATTTCAACAAAGAAAAAGACAAATCAGACTTAATTATGTCAAAAATCTTTCATTGTTAATAATGTAATGTAAATGTAATAAAGTGTTTAAAAATATCTGCTCGAAGCATAAAGCCCAAAATAGATATCTTCTTCAACATCTACAATTTACAAACTATAAAGTGCTGATCCGTCAGTTAATGGTTGGGGTGTCATAAGTGGTGATTGATGATATATAATTATGGCTAGAGGTCAACCGCTGATCTGCAACCGAAACGGCTTATCATAGCCGCCTTTTTAGGTTTAAACATCATTTCGTCAAAATTACTGCTATACCTACTGCAGTAATCTTTACATACAATGTGTTTTAAATAAATTATTGTTGTTATTGTTATCTACTATTATCATAGTAATTTTTTCATAGATAAGTACTTAAAATCAATAACAGGTACCGCTGTCATATATAAATAGGATGGATGGAATACATATAATTTCCACAACTCAATCAAATTTCAAAAATAAAATGTATTGGCATTATAGTACAATAGGTATTCTATCAGTTATCTGATACTACCTTTGCTTGGTTTGGGGATTGATGGCGCTGTGTGAAAAATGTCCACCAAAATTTATTTATTATTTAAAATTGTCAAGCTATAAATATATCTATTTTTTGCTTCTTACATTATAATCCCGCAATATTAGTGATTCAGACCGGGATCCTAAGCAATACTTACTTGCCATCTAGGTAATCTGGAGTATTTATAATAACTTTTTTTTTTTTTAATAATATTTATGTTCTATAATGTTAGGTCAACCAAATACCAATTTATTTGCGTCTAGCTTAAATTGAAAAATGTAATCGATACGTCTTTCGCTATAAATTAGGAAAAGTACCTACTGCTTCTACGCATTTACTCTATATGCATTGGTACTGAAATGTTTTTTTTTGTTAAATTGTAGAAGACGAAGCTCCTGGTATATTTATTCTTCCTAGTCAACCAAGGGGACATCACCCGTTTTGGCGCAACCTTGCCCAGGCGTGCGCCATATTATGCAGCAGGCGTACCTACCTACCTATCTAAAACACGGCATATTCCTAGTGACTCCGTTGACAAAATTAATATTCCCTTATCAAAAAACGTTTTGAATTTATTATAATCTAACTTTAAAGCAGTGGTATATCTTTTGTCAATCAAATAATTTAGATTGTTACAGATCATCTATCTAGCTGTTATGGAAATACTTTTTCGACAGAACAGTTCAAAAGGAGCTGTTGAAGGAACTTAATTAGTAACGGTCAGCGTTATCATAAATGTTATTGGTAAGAACACTCGTGCACACCAGTAAAAAGTACGGTAGGTACCTATAGTAGATTCTTTACAGGTATTTTAAAAAAAAAAAGACAACCCTCTTTTTTTTCGAGATATTATTCGACTTGGCAGGAGCATTGCCTTGGAATATACTTATTATATCAAATCAATTATCGAAATATCCAACCATTCTAGGTACCTCACTGGATGTACTGTCGAGAAAATTGGTACTTTTTCTACGTTGTTAACAAGACAACGCTCGCAGACTTTATCTGCCATATTTTATATCAATTTATTTACAAATATTACTATTAGACCCTGACTTTATTCTACGTATTATTATATATAAATTCTCTATTCTACCTTAGTAGGTATATCATTATTTAGAGAAAAAATTGTTGAATTCTCCTCCGTACACAAACCATTTGATATTAACTGTGAAATAATCTGTCCACAACGCAACCTTTCAAATAATTATTCGATGGATCAAACAAATACGTTGCATGAGAGCGGAGTGAACGTGTCCGTGTTTATTTGTTTCTTTCTCGGCCACCTCCGCCACCAGCCGGGCTGGGTTCTCCATCGACACTTGACAAACACTATTAAAAGTACGGTCAGGTAGACAGGACGCTTTCTCTGTTTCGCAAAAATTTTAAAATAATTTTTTTTTCTTTCTTTCTACTGAAGACACGCCCTTTTCTGTGGCTGTATCAATGAAGTACTGATAAGTACTAATAAGGGTATACTTACGCATGATGCTTATAAATATTAAATATACTTAAGTAAGTATATGAACTCATATTTGTGATTTTTTATGTTCATTCTGCAACAGACGCTAAACATCTACATGGTTTTCTTTAAATCTAGAGGACGCAGCATCGACGTATAATTAATGGTTAAAAGAACTTACCTGAAGTGAATTTCAACCATAATTATACTAGATGCTGCGTCCGAATAGATTTAAACTCCCGCCCACCCTGAAAGGCACAACAATTCTGCGTGCTTCGCGGTTATTGTGCCAAACCCAAATAAATAAATGAATGTTGCAGAATGCTGATCGTGCTGAACGTGCTCTGAAAAGAATGATGCGCTCGCCGCGGGTACTTATAAAGTAACAGAAACGAGTGTTACACTCTCATTTTTTCTGTTTGAATATTTTTCAGATCTTCAAAATTAGCCTACAAAATAGCGCTAAACAGTGTTGCGATGCTATACATGGAAGGCGGACTACATGGTTTTCTTTAAATCTATTCGGACGCAGCATCTAGTATAATTATGGTTGAAATTCACTTCAGGTAAGTTCTTTTAACCATTAATTAATATTGCTGGACCTCTCACCCAGCGCCATCTAGCCCCGAACCGAGCAAAGCTTGTACTGTGGGAACCGGATAGCTGATAGAATACTTTTTGTAAATACAAACATAAAAAACTTAGGCCTTCACATCTTTACTAGATGATCGATCGAGCGAGCGAAGCGAGCGAAGATCTTAGTGGTAAGTTGGGCGATTTTGCTTTGTATGTTTGTATGTTTGTATGTTTCACGAATTGTTGTTCGAGCATAACTTTCGAACCGTTCATCCAATCTGCATGAAACTTGGTAGGTCAATAGGTTGTGGTAAGGAAATTTACGGTGGAGCATATGAGCTTAATCGATGAAGGGGTTGTGAAGATATTGGGTTCCCAAGGGGGAAAAAAATTATGAAAGTTACACAAATATATTGAGTGGGGTGTCATACGAAAGGGCTTATTTTGTACATTCCTAAATGGTTTTTATTTTTAATCTAGGATGTATAGTTTTTGAAATACGACCAAAGACCAAAAACTACGAAACCAGAGCTGCAAGAGCTCCCGTTTCATAGAGTTTCCATGTCTTCGTAGCTCATTGACTGGTCGGTCTTAAAAAGAGAGTGGCATCGTTGCGGTTTGGTTTGCAATGATTTTAGATGCTACTTGATTTATTTTCATGATAAAAAAAATTTTGATAAAAAATGAAAATAATTGGGGTAAAAAAAGTTAAGTAAACAAATATATTGAGTGCGGTGTCAAATGAAAGGTCTTTATTTGTACATTCTAAAATAGTTATTATTTTTATTCTAGGACGTATACTTTTAAAAATACGACGAGAATTCTTAAATATGAAATAAATGAAAAATTAGACACGACATTATGTATAGCATGCATGCTAGTATTTTTTACCATGAAGAGCTAGCGCAATAGGCATACCCGGCAGTAGTAGCGCTTGAAATTATAGGGGTAGTCAGAAGAAAGTCCAAATGTTGGCCATCTACGGTGCGCGAGATCTCAGTTCGGGGCGAACTACTAGTTTATACGGTGTCAGGAGGCAATCTTCTCCTACACTTTACGGGACACCGTGGTGCCCGGGACGATGTTGAGATGGAGCAGGCTCATCCGGCACCTACACCATCCTCTCGGCTCGACCGGCCATATCCACAGGAGAGACATGGTCGATACGTGTGGGACTGACTAAGCCGCGGGTTTCCTCACGATGTTCTCCTTCACCGTTTAGAGTTCCTGTTGATGCGCATGTAAATTTTTCGAAACGAAAAATCCATCGATGTACGACCAGGATCCGAACCCACGACCTTCGGATCGAAAATCGAGGTAGGTACTGTACCCCTCGGCCGACACGGCTCACATGCTACTACATACATGGTATACTTTATTACACCCGGACGCAGAACGGACATCTATGTTCATCACACAGATGTTTGTCCTGGGTGGGAATCGAACCCACGACCTACAGCGCGGAAGGCGGAGCCGCTACCGACTGAGCTGAGAGGCCATTCTCAAATAAACAAATGGAGAGAACCTTTTATATCTATACCGATATATCGGCGGCTATGTGAGCTGTGGCTACCTACTACGGTACTTCTTCCCCCCAATCAAAAAAATTCTATAAAATTATCGAACCTGCTCACTAAATTTCAGGAAATGCGACCTGTAGATGAGAACAGACAGACAGACGTCCGCCGGACAAACGATAGCATTTTTATCTGAGTTGAAGCACACGCTTCGCTCGCTCACCTCGGTCAAGTACGGAAATAAGGTCGAGAGTTACCTGAGATCGTCGAGATAAGTACAATAGTACATTGTAAATCACGGCCTTTCTGCGTATCTATTATCATAGATTCAATAAAATCTCGCACATAAACAGATAGCGCGGGAGGATCGTGCCGCTGTGTTGATACGAGATTTATCGAGTGTTTACTCAATGTACTAACTAGGACTACGTTACACTGAGAGAATAACCCGTCGCCGATCTTCTGCGGCGGAACACCACAACGCCATTTTTGTTTAATGCTTACTAGCTTTCGCCCGCAACTTCGTTCGCTGGCCTGTCCATACATACAATAAGTAGCCTATGTTATTCCAGATTATAAACTAGGTGTTTAATCCAAGTTTCATCCAGATTCATTCAGCTTTCCCCGAAAACTATAACTTGGGTCTCTTCAAGTCAAGAGTGAATAAGTGTCTTCTAGACCTTTGTGATCCATCGTCAGCCACATCGTCGCTTACCATCAGGTGAGATTGTGGCTAAACAAAAGTCTTCTAGAATAAAAAAAAAAAAAAAAAAAAAAAGCTTCGGCGTTATCCATCCAAACCATAACTTTTGCATCTGTAAGCAGTACCTAGTAAGATGAAAAACACGAAAAACACACATCGCGGAAGATCGAGCGCTCTGCGGGCTTAAAAAGGTCGCTATAACAGAATCACAATAGGAATTGAACTATATGCAGTCTCTTTTCACTCTAGTCAATGAAAAGAGACGGCATTTAGTTCAATTCTGTGATTCCGCTACAGCGAACTTTTCTAAGCTCGCTGTCGGCACCGCAATGGCGCTGGCGTTTCTCCGAGCGATAAAGGCCGATCGCACACGTATTCGCGCCGAATTCTCGAAGTACCTACCGCCAGAAGACCGCCGCGGGCAAGGGTGCGAAGTTTCATACCATTTCATATAAAGAACTAGCTGCCGTCCGCGGCTTCGCTCGCGTGGTGCCCGAATAAAAGTAGCCTATGTCACCCTCCAGCCCTCCAACTATCTCCACACAGAATCACGTCAATTCGTCGCTCTGTTTCGACGTGAAAGTAGGACAAATAAACACACTTTCACATTTATAATGGGTACGGATTCTGAAATTCGATTCGTTCGGCGCGGATACGTTTGCGGCCACCTTAGATCGCGGTGTAAGAACCAGAAGAACGTATCTCCCAAAAATTCGAGAACCAGATGAACGTATCTACCAAAAATTCTAAAAACCTTTTTTTTTTCATAAATGGGTCATAAATGACATTTAAGGTCTATGTATGAAAAAAAAAACGATTTTCGAATTTTTGGTTGATACGTTCATCTGGTTCATGAATTTTTGGGTGGATACGTTCATCTGGTTCTTACACTGCGAAATATCCGTCCGCTCAGTGTGTCGCGGCCGGTGTGTGTGTATACCTGTATGACGGCCGCGACGGCCAGGCCGGCCTGCAGCGGCGCCAGCGGGCCCGGCGAGGGCGCCAGCAGCACCAGCAGCGCCGTGCCCAGCGCCTCCGCGACGCACACGCGAGACATGCCGACCCACGTGCGACACGCGCCGCCCTCTACGACACACTCATGTTTACATTTATTGGAAAACCAACAGCTTAATAAACAGAATAGATCTTAACTTAAAAGCAGAAAGCCGATTAAAGGTTTTCACGTACAGTAATAGTTATGTATATGAACAAAATGTGAACAGATACTGGATCGACAGCTATAAATATAGATAAATTAAAAACAGATGCTAAATATTACAATCAATCAGCTAAATCATCCGTGGAAAAGAAAGCTCTGCTCAAACGCAGTCTGGCCGAGTTAGTGGAGTAGGTAAGCACTCGACGGACGCTTCTGCATCGATAGCTGCGGTCCGACACTCTTTCTCGGAGACCGACCGTTTAACATTTTTTTTTTTTTTTTTTTTTTTTTTTCAAATCATCAAATCATTTTATTCAGAACAGACAAGTAGGAACCTAGGAACATAGTTTACAGAAGTACGATGAAACTGCAAAAGTTAATAACTGTGTTTATTTGAATGGCGAGATGGCTGTCTTCATCTATTTTTAAGAATGTAGCATAACTTCTATGATCGCATCTTCAGAGGATGAATTTCAACAATCTGAGAGAATATCGATCCAGTCTTGAGGTAACATTCTTAGCCCCGTGTAGAATGTACTTAAGTATCTAAGAAAGTTTTATTAATTTAGAAATTAAGTTGATTTAGACCTACCTACATGATTTGTCGTTCTTGCGGTCGTCATTTTTGCTATCGTATTCTCACAACCGCAAGGAGCGAAAGCTCTTAATAAATCACGTGGAGATGACATAATGCAACACAGTGCGCTAAATTAAATTGTAAGGATTCATCGCACAAAGGCTCCTTTTCTGATACAAAACTACAGAGACTTAAGTAAATAAGATAAGGATCATTAGCACACAACACTATTACCTACGGAATCATTGGCACCGAACTGTTAATAATACTACGTCATCGGTCTTACTATGATGAAAATATTCCTACATTAAAAGTGATGTAGGTACAGTACGGCCAACGGATCTCGGCGTTCGTGAAGTTAGCTGTTTCGATGCGCAGTGCAACTTTTTCATACAAAATTTTCTACTGCGCAGCGAAAAGCCTGACTTCACGAACGCCTAGATCCGTCGGCCCAACTGTAATGACATGTGTTGTTGTACTTACGGTGTATGTATGGGTCCGCGTCGGGTTCGGTTTCCGCCTCGCTGTCCGCGGGGGTCGCGGGGGCGGGGGCGATGTCGGGGGGCCCGGGGGAGGGGTCCACGAGGCGGTCGACGGCGCGCATGGTCGGCGGCCGGCGACGACGCGGTGACTGCACTCACTAACACGAGGACAAACATTTCACACTCACCTCATAAGGCGACGCGGGTGATATCATTCGGTACGCTAAGTCCGCCTCGCGACTCGCGTAGCTTTTTCATAATCTGATAAGATGTCTCTCGTCTCTCTCCGGCGGCACGGAAGCGACGAGGATGCGAAGAGTAAATACTACTCGGTCTAGCTAGATGAAATGAAAAGTATCATGAGGTAGGCCGCTTCCGTTTCGACTGCGATAGGTGAATAAAACCGTGACATCGAGGAACCGTCACGATATGTTCGGGTGATCGATCGGTTTTTCTACAAATTTATCTATCCGTCGTTGTCCAAGACAGGTGAATCTTCCTACGGATCATCCGCAGGTCGGCGAGGTCGAAAACGGATCATCATCAGATGCGCCAGCGCCCGCAAATAGGAAACAAGCCCGCGTCAGCCGAACACCTCTCGCCGGCCGGATCTCACCGCGACCATCGGCATCGTTCACATAAATCTAGGGGAGCATGCGGCACGCCGGGCGGCACGATCGCGGGCGAACCACGATCGTAATGAAACGAGCGATGTACATGCTATGCTTTATTATAGAAGTGTATCAGAGGCGCTGCAGATGCGGGTGCCTGGCGTGCAGCTGCGCGTCCAGGTCGCGGCGGCGCTGCGCCAGCCTCGCGTGCAGGTAGCGACTGACCGCCTCGTTGCACCACGCCCCCGCGAACGCTCCGCCGAGCCGCTCCGCCTCCCCGCCTCCCCCCGCACCGCCCGCACCGCCCGCACCGCCCCCGGCGCCCATCGTCTGCAACATCGAGCGCGCACACGTTCAAGCAGATACGGACATCGAGTAGGTGAGTAAGTTCGTATGAAGGAGTGGTCGACTCTGGTGACGGAGTTTTTAGGCCGCCTAAGGCCTCCGTCGTGGCTAGACGACTTAAAAGCCGGGACCGACGATTTAACGTGCCCTCCGAGGCACGAAAGCGCTCAGCTAGTGATACCACTTGGTCACCCATCCAAATTGTGAACATCTAAGCAAGCTACGCTACGAAACGGACATTGCGCGGTGTGTGCGGCGCAAGCCTTTACTACTTCACATCTAAATTCTTCAAAGCGCGACTTCTAACCCTAGCCCGAATCTCGCTAGCTAGGTTTTGACGCTATCGGTCTGGGTCTGGCAACATTATTTTGGACTTTGTCATTAGAGCCGTCGAGTCGTGAATCGAATTATGGGTCGGCCAGACTGTAGCAGATATTTTGCATATTCTTAGGCTATACTTGGATAACATTTTATATTTATTTATCGATGATGGACGAGCAGCTTCTAGCTGGTATGTGTATATCACGCAGTGTATTAGTCTTTGTTTGTTTAAAGTCTTGTTTGTTTAAGATTGGTTAATCTTTTTGAGCACCGATTTGTTAGTTCGTATACCACGTTTATTTGTAGTCGTATCACATCTCTGGATTTTTCGGCAAAATAAAATTTACTCCAAAATATCGAAGAACTCCCAACATGTTTTGAATTAATAATAACCCTGTGACTTGACAGTCAGCCGGGTAAAAATAAACTTCGAAAGATGATAGGACCGAATCGGTAAATGCACTCCGGCTAAAGGAGGATCGCTTGTATCATTGCGGGTTCGAATCCCGTCGGAATTGAAAATTTTGATAAGATTTTTCATTTTCAAAATGTAAATACCTAAGTGTGGTTTAATACTATGACATTAAATATTAAAAAATATTCGAAAGATGGTCTCAATAAAGATGACAAATTGATAGACATTATAATCTCTAAGATCAATTTCATTTCAACGTGACGAAAAACTAGTTTAATTTTCTCTACTCTAATTTAAATTATGAGATCCAGCACAAAGAGAGCATCACGAAGGCGAAGCGAGAATGTTACCTTGAGGTCCCGGGACTGGCTGACGAGCCACTTCTGGATGAACTGCTGCGGGTCCTTGCTGAAGCTCAGGAAGAACTCGCGGTTCGTCTTCAGCTGGTTGATGGTGTCCACCTGCAACCACAACCACACCGGTCAGCGAGGGACCGTCCGTACCGAGGGACCGACGCACGGTGGCCGAGCACGTACCGTCTCGTGGATCTTGGAGTCGAGCCCCTGGATCTCCTGCTGGTTGGCCGTGCTCACCAGGAAGTTGTTCATCTGCGTCTTCAGAGTGTCGTCGACCTGCGGGGGCAGTCGGTGGGTCAGTGAGGGTACAGGGGCGGGGGCGGGGGCGGGAGCCGGACGCTCACCTCGACGTCGATGTCGTAGCAGGCGGTCTGCTTGGCGTCGTGCGGCGGCTCGACGGCGATCACGTGGTTGATGACGATCGGGTCGGGCGCGTGCAGCAGCGCGCCGAGCCGCGCCGGCACCTCCGCCAGCTTGAGCCGCGGCGCGCCGAAGATCTGCTCGAGGTACTTGTCGCAGGCGACGAACTCGCGCTCGTGCGGGTCCTGCAGGCGGTGCGTCTTCACGTACTGCCACAGCGCGTTCACTATCACCGGCCGCGCCTGCGTGTGCACGCCGAGCAGGCGCGCCAGGCGCTGGTCCAGCTTGAACTGGTGCGGCTGGTAGTCGAGCAGCAGCAGGATCGTGCAGCGCACGTTCTTGTAGCCGGGCCGCTTCACCTGGAAGCCGTCCGTCTCCTGCGTGGTCGGCGTGCGGTGCCACTCCACGAGGTGGTTGTCCGGCCCGTACAGCTCCTTGTCCAGCTCGATCACCAGCGACTTGAAGAACGACGAGAACTTGCGCTTCACCTGCGGACGAGGCCGGAGCGGGTCGGTGAGGGGCGGGCGAGGGGGCGGGGGCGCGGGGGGAGAGGCACTCACCTTGTTGGGCTCGCCCTTCGCGTCGTCCAGCAGGCGCCCCTCGACGCGCAGCTCCCACGACGGAACCGCGGTGTCTCCCTGCCCTGCAACGCGACCGGACCGTCAGCCGCCGAGGCTCCACGCGACCCCCGCCCCCCCGCACGCCCCCACTCACCCGGGTAGAAGGTGTTGGAGATGAAGATGCGCAGCTTGCGCTTCTGCTTCATGGGTCGCTTGAGCGCCTCCTGGATGTCGAGCCTCTTGCGCATGATGGTCGCGTCCAGCTTGCGCTCGAAGGCGAGCAGGTCCATGTAGGCCTGCGACTCCGGCACCAGGTCGCGCACCTTCTGCGGCAGGATCTTGTCGGCGAGCCGCTTCTTGCGCTTGCCGCCCGCGCCCGCGCCGAACGCCTCGCTGCAAAACACGCGCGTCAGCCGGGCTCGCGGGGGACCGTGGAGGGACGGGGGGGAGCGGGAGACCACACTCACAGGTTGTAGAGCGAGGGCTTGAGCTGCGGCGGCATCGGCGAGCGCGCGTCGGGCGCCTGGCGCTTGGCGGGCTGCGGCGGCGGAGCGGCGCGCAGCGCGGGCGGCGGGGGCGTCGGCGCGGGGCCCCCCACCGCCCCCCCCGCACCGTACGCGGGGCGCGCGACGCCGCCCGGCCCCCCCGCCACGCCGGCCGCGCCCACAGCCCCCACCACCGACGCCGGAGGCGGCGTGAACCCGGTGCGAGCCTGGAACAATACACGAATGATACTAGTTATGGGAACTGCTACTTATATTATTTTTTAATACACACTTATACGTAGAAAGATACCCAGACTTGAAGGAGATATTTACAGGTAAACGTTTGCCTCGCAGCAGGAATCGAACGGGCGATCTCCTGTGTTACAGGCGGGCTGTTGCCCGATGCCACAGATAATGTCGATCATAAAAATCTCATTAGTTTGGAGTCTGTTTCGTAACTTTAAGATTTAAGATTTCTAACAAACCTGCTTCATGACATTTTAAATGGATGCAGCTCAGATAGTTTTCTCATTGCCTACTGCAACACTGTGAGCTGTATAGCTTGAAAAACAATAAATATTCAAAATTCTCTAGTTTTGTGATAAGGAAGTCCCAGATGCTTCATCGATCCCTACCTAGTAGTTAGAGGACTGATTCCATTGGAAGAAATCTAAAAGTGAGCAAGATACTGCATTTTGAGGATCTATTCTGCTCATCATGCTGAAGATCCTCAACAGATCTTCATTAAAATTTTATGAGACCAACTTAAAGTTACAACCTTGCAAAAAAAAGGGTAAAAATTTAGTATTAAGAAGCAGGATTTTGGGGGGGTGGGGGGTGGGAGGGGGGGGGGGGGTTCCCCCTCCTCCCTGGTACCACTCCCATTACAAGGTAACGCACCGTTCTGGAGATAATCAAATTATTGTTTTAAATACAAACTGGTAAAAAATTAGTATTTGGGAACAGTATTTCGGGGGGGGGGGGGGGGGGGGGGGGGGATTTTTATATACAAACCTAACCTAACCTACAGTGTGCCCTGTGTCGGATCTGATTTAGTTTGTCTTTTAGATGTTATGGGGGTTTGTGCGACCAGATTTTGGGGGTGGGCTCGCTTCGCTCGCTTTTTTATATACAAACCTAACCTAACCTACAGGGTGCCCTGTGTCGGATCTGATTTAGTTTCTCTTTTAGATGTTATAGGGGTTTGTGCGACCAGATTTTGTGGGTGGGCTCGCTTCGTTCGCTTTTTTATATACAAACCTAACCTAACCTACAGGGTGCCCCGTGTCAGTTGTCCCCGTGTAGGTTAGGTTACAATAATTTTATTTTCTCAAGAACGGTGCGTTACCTTGTTATGGGAGTGGTACCAGGGGGGCAGGGGATCCCTCCACCCTCCCCCCCACCAAAATACTGTTACCGAATACTAAATTTTTACCAATCTTTACCAGTTTGTACATAAAACAATAATTTGATTATCTCCAGAACGGTGCGTTACCTTGTAATGGGAGTGGTACCAGGGGGGAGGGGGAACCCCCCCTCACCGCCCCCCTCAAAATCCTGCTTCTTAATACTAAATCCAACCCAAAAAAAGAACCATCAAAATCAGATGTCATGAAACAGAGATATCCTGTAGCCCCCTTTTTGGAGGAGGTACCCCCCAATCAAAAATCCATGAGGAAAATAAAATTCTATAAAATTATTGAAACTGCTCACAAAATTTCACAAGAAATGTTTGAGAAATGCGACCTGTCAAGGAGAACATACAGACAGATATCCGGCAGACAAACTAAATAATTTCAGGCGAATCTTGAGCATCGTTTAACCAGTGTTCAAGTTGAGAGGCGCTTATAAGTTGGGCTTAAGGCACATGAAAATGAGCAGAAATCACAATAAGTACCTACTTACTTATTGTGATTTTTGCTCATTTTCATGATGATGACCAATGACCAGACTCAATGAATAGTCATTAGTTCACATTCAAAATGAAAATGTTGAAGCAACTCACAGGGAAGTTGGGTCCCGGGTAGGGCCTGGGCGGCATGGGCGCGCCCTGCGGCGGCGCGGGCCCCACGCCCACGCCGACCGGGTAGCGCTGCGCCGGCATCGCGCCGAGCGCGCCCGGCGGCGGCGCGCCGCTGCCTCCGCCCGCGCCTCCAGGGAATCGTTGCGCCATCACTGACAAACCTCGCCTCGCACGATCACGCTCGGTACTACTTCGCGGACACCTCCTCGCATGCCGTCTCTACGAGGCGAAAGCGATCAACGGCAGCATGAACCGAACGAGATAGTTTGCTGTTTAGTACTATGTAAAGAATTAGGATCACGACCACGAGTACAAAAGGCACCTATATAGGTCTGAAGCTGTGTCGATAGATAGATTTGTAATCCCGTCAAATGTAAACACAATGGATGATTCCGTCTTCACCAGTCTCGTGTCCGAGACTCCGAAATGAGTTTGCAGACTTTGTTTATAGATGGATGAAGTGGAAGCCAACCAAAAACCAACCAAGCCAAGCCAATGCCGGATTGTTTGTTTGTTAATTTTGATTGATTTGATTGCTTGGACGAATAAAAGTTTGATTGGTTTTTGGGAAGTAGGGTTACCAACTCCCAAAAATACTTCGCCTGTCAAAACCCCTGAACTGGGCCCAAAGAAATTCTATACATACTAGAACGCTGACTGACATTTAATGTACAAAGGATTTTGAACCTTATCACGACTACACAACGATCTATTATCATTTAATCTTGGTTATAAGGATTGTTGGTCTTGTTGAGAGGCTTTCTTGGGTGCTTTGTCTCTTTCACACTCGTTGTTGGATTAGTAGTGTGCCCATGTCATTTAAATTTCAGGATATTTTTACCTTATCGCGCTCGACAAAATCAGCGCTTGATTTCGATCCATGGTTTCGATCCTTGAATTAGATCCTTGAATTAGATCCTTGATTTTGATCCTTGATTTTGATTTCGATCCTTGATTTCGATCCTTGGTTTCGATCTTGGATTTCGATCCTTGATTCTTGAATTTTGAACCTTGAATCTGAAATCTTGAATCTTGAATCTTTGAAGTGACAGCTGTCAAACTTCAAACGACCATATCTCGGGAACTACTCGTCCTAGACTCCCCGTTCCCAGTTCAAATGAAAGCTATGACCAAGATCTTCATTTGAAGTGACAGCTGTCAAACTTCAAATGGCCATATCTCGAAAACTACTTGTCCTAGACTCCCCGTTCCCAGTTCAAATGAAAGCTATGACCAAGATCTTCATTTGAAGTGACAGCTGTCAAACTTCAAATGGCCATATCTCGGGAACTACTCGTCCTAGACTCCCCGTTCTCAGTTCAAATGAAAGCTATGACCAAGACCTACATTTCAGATGACATATGTCATTTTGACAGCTGTTATTGAAAGTGTAGATCTTGGTCATAGCTTTCATTTGAGCTAAAAAGGAAGAGTCTAGGATGAGTAGATTTCGAGATATGGCTAATTGAAGTTTGACAGCTGTCACTTCAAATGAAGATCTTGGTCATAGCTTTCATTTGAACTGGGAACGGGGGCAGTGGCGGCCTTTGGGGGTGGCGAGCAGGGCACTCGCCCGGGGCCTCGCGCTTGTAGGGGCCTCGCGCAGCAAGCCGACTACAGAAAATCTTTTATACCTAGGCATTAGTAAACCTATCAGCAAATTCCATTTTGGGCTTTTCTGTACATGTACTTACCTATAAAATAATAATAATAATAATATAAAATGCCTTCCTACATTATTTTGTTTATATCTCAAAAGGATTAGGCAGCTTTTTCTATGAAAACTCCCAGTCGGCTATATTTTTTCGACATTTTCAACAATCTTCCGTCATATTTCAACCAATTTACACAAAAACTTAACGAATTATAGGTACACCTAAACCTTCCTCATGAATCACTCTGTCTGTCCATTGGTGAAAACCAAATGAAAATCCGTTCAGTAGTTTAGAGTTTATCGCGAACAAACAAACAGAGACAGACGCTGAGGGCCTGTATTCTATTAGATGACAACCGCTTTGGTTTGGTTCGATCTTTTAAATGTCAGCCATTTGGTGAAATAGTAGAATAGCTTTTCAAAAATTTGTTCTGCCAAAGTTCAAAACCTCACCACAACTGAGTCGTTTGTTATTAGTAGTCATGGAAACAGTCGCTTTAGTTGAGGTTTTGGTTGAGGTTGATAAAAAGTTCGGTACGAGAATCGACGCCCGAATTACTTTGTTTTATAATATGCGCGCGGCTCCGACTTTTTTTCATCAAAATTTCAATACCTATAGGAACCTACTTTGGTAGGGCCTCGCAATGACTAGGCAGGCTCGATCCCAGGGCCATGACCCTCCCTCTCCAAATCTTTGTATGGGAACTTTATAACGAGTGGTGCGGTTGGCTCGAAACTTGGTTACAATACTTTAAATACAAAATAAATGAACACTTATTTCAGGGTTTTTAAAATAACCCTCGGAAAGGGGTAAAATGGTGTGACAAAGTGACTCGCTTCGCTCGCATATTAGCTTTATGAGTATTACAAAACAACTAATTGTCAGGAACCGACAACAACCCCTCTTTTTATGAGAACACCGTTAGCATAATCAAGTGTCGTAATGTTGTAATTGTATAAAAAATTTGGGTTCACTTCGCTCGCTAACCTCGATGCTCGCTTCGCTCGCATATTAGTTTCATGAATATTTTGCAAGCAAATGGTTTTACAGTTAGGAACCAACAACCATCCGTCTTTTTCTTAGAGAACCGGTAGCAAAATCAAGTGTCACATGTTAGATTTGTCTAAAAAAATTCCGCTCGCTTCGAAAGCTGAGGTATCGAGGAAGCTCGCTTCGCTCGCATAATTACTTTCATGAGTTTTTTGGGAGCAAAATAATTCAATGTTAGGAACCGACAACCATCCATCTTTTTCGTTGAGCACCGTTAGCAAAATCAAGTGTAACATGTTGTATTTGTCAAAAATAATTCGGCTCGCTTCGCTCGCATAGTATTTGCATGAGTATTTTGCGAGAAAAATAATTTAATGTAAGGAACCGACAACCATCCATGTTTTTCTTCGAGCACCGTTATCAAAATCAAGTGTCGCATGTTGAATTTCTCTAAAAAAATCAGCTCCCACCGCGGGTAACACCGCGGGGCACAGCTAGTATATTATCATAATGTGTTAAATGCTTAAATGCTAAATTTGGAATTCTAAATTTTTCATACAAACATTTTTAGCCTTTAGCCATCAATGTGTAATTTATTTCAAAAAAATTAGCTGTCATCAATCATATTAGCTTCAGGTGTATTTTGCGAATGAAGCTTGAATGAAGTGAGCTTTGGCTGACCGCAGAATAGAAACCGACAAGCAGCCAGCCTTTTTTTTTTGAGCACCGTAAGCAAAATCAAGTGTCATTATGTTGCATTTATCTTTAAAAATTCGGCTTGCTTCGCTCGCATTTTAGCTTCATGCGTTTTCTGCGAATAGTGTGTTTATATCAGATCGCAGAATAGAAACCGACAATCAGCCACCCTTTTCTTTGAGCACCGTAAGCAAAATAAAGTGTCACATTTTACAATTTTCTTTAAAAAATTCGGCTCGCATTTTGATTCAAAGGAATTTTGCGAGTGTAGGGAGCTCGCTTTGCTCGCTTATTAGCCTTATTATTTTGCTAGCAAAGAGAGTTATGTTGCATTAATCGTAAAAAAAATCGGCTCGCTTCGCTCGCATATTAGCTTGATGAGTAGGTATTTTTCTGCCCCCCCCCCCCCTCCCTCAACATAATATCGTGTGACCCTCCCCCCCCCCCCAAAGTCTAGATCCCGCGCCCGTCATCAGGGGCCTCGCAAAGATCTACCGCCCGGGGCCTCGCGATAGCTAAGGCCGCCCCTGACGGGGAGTCTAGGGCGAGTAGTTTCCAAGATATGGCCGTTTGAAGTTTGACAGCTGTCACTTCAAATGAAGATCTTGGTCATAGCTTTCATTTGAACTTTGAACGGGGAGTCTAGGACGAGTAGTTTCCAAGATATGGCCGTTTGAAGTTTGACAGCTGTCACTTCAAATGAATATCTTGGTCTTAACTTTCATTTGAACTGAGAACGGGAAGTCTAGGACGAGTAGTTACCGAGATATGGCGGTTTTCAAAGATTCAAGAATCAAGATTCAAGATTCAAGAATCAAAATGAAGGATCAAAATTGTATCAGTATTTTAATTCAAAAATCATGCCCTGAAACATCACGTAAATCAAGCGTAAATCAGAAAATGATGGAAAAGGCCCCATAAGGACTAGGAATGTTTAGTTTATGGTCACCCTTTAGAAAGAGACACGGCGCCCAAGTTTTATCTCTCAAGCGGACCTTGTTTTCTGTCTCAGTCATCATTCCAGGTACGTAGTATAGAAATTCCTTGACTGGGCCACAGTATTTTCTCAGATTAATGTGCTAAATTCTCGAAAAGATTATTGAATCTTCCTAGGGGCTGTCTTGGTTTTTTTTGTTGATTTGTTGAAGTTGTGTTTGTCTCTGATCGTTTGTTTGCTTCGAGCATAAAGAAATTGTTTGTATCAAGGAATTTTTATACTAACGTAACTGGAACGCGCACTGATACAGAAAACGCGGTCCGCTTGAAATAAAACTTGGGCGCTGTGTCTCTTTCTTTTTGCAACTGTGTGAAAGAGACAAAGCACCCAAGAAAGCCTCTCAACATGACCAACAATCCTTATAACCAAGATTAAATGATAATAGATCGTTGTGCAGTCGTGATAAGGTTCAAAATCCTTTGTACATTAAATGTCAGTCAGCATTCTACTATGTATGAAATTTCTTTGGTTTGTATCGATCTGAATCAATCAATCAAACTCGATCAAAATCTAGTGACAATGACAAGTGACAATAGATCTAGTGACAGTTCTGCTTGTAATAAGTCAATGTCGCGTGTAACATAACTCACTGTCAAACGTCAAAGTGACAATGACAAATTTCATTTGCGGAATCGGAAGCCCGGGAAACGAACGGGAGTGAAAAAATATTTTCATATGAGAGAATTCAACGATCGTCGTTTCGCTTTCGAATTCGAACGGACTTTTTGTGCTATGTCGAGAAGGAAAGAAAAATACTTTTTAAGTTTTGTGGTTGTCTGAATATTCACGGCCTTGATATTACCTACACGCCACACAAAGCGGCGCGCCGGCATCAGCCCTACAAGTTGAAAGCAAATCAGGTTTCAGGTAAGTAGGTAGGTAGCTACTATTTTAATTTAATAGGGACTTAAGTACCTACCACAGAAGACTTCTGTGTTTAATACTAGCTGAACTTGTGAACTTCGTACCTACCTCCCGCTTTAGCTTTATATCTAGGTTTTTTGGGCCAGAAACCCTCGTGGGCATCCTCAGAAGACCCTATCAAAGTTTCATTACAATGTTATCAATAGTTTAGAAATGCTTGTAGGACAAACAAACTTACAAACATTAATTTTTATTTAGGGAGTGTACACATTGCGTTTTTTGCAGCGCGTTTGTATCGATACAAACGCGATTCGAACGCGATGCGAACGCGCAGCCCCCCGCGCAGCCCCTCCCGGTTCGCTTTTGTATGGAAAAAAACGCGTTGCGAATACAAACGCGCAGCTCAAAAACGCGCTGCAGAAAACGCAATGTGTACACTCCCTTATATCTACTTACCTACATAGAGATTAAAATGAAAGTAAGTTGGTAGGTTTATAAATTAGTAAAGTTATTAAAGTTTAATAAGGTGGGCTCTTATGAAATGAATTGAACACTGGCCTGGCTTGGCTGCCAGGCCTCTGCGGTGCCCTCCGAAGGTGGAGGCCACAGCACTGCCTGCACAAGTAGGTAGGCACAACATGTGCATTGGGTAGGTAGTTTGGTGCTTATGTTAAAAAATCGAATGATCCTGGAATGCTTCCTCATTATACGACGTCGCTGCATCCTCGATATTTTATAATTCACCATGTAGTCCATTGCTTAATGTACTGGGCACGAACACTATTTAGAGCTAGAAAAAAACTTTAAAAACATGATAACCTAGATATAAAAACGATTCAAAGTCCGTAGAGGGCGCCTCGGAGCTGCCGAGCCGCCCCGACCTGCCGAACCGCCCCGACAGTTCCGCTGTATTACCCTCATTCGTTGTTTGTGTTCGGGCACGTTAACACGTCTTATTTTACTGTCTACAGTTTTAAGAAAAAATATATTTTTTTCTGTCGTTTTGATAAAAGTGAAGTGTTGTTAAAATGGTTTAACGAAAGACCCAAGAGAAGAAAATCCCTTACAGGAACAAACTGATGGCGAGTATCGTGAGTACCAACCTACTTAATTTTAGGGTATTTTTTCTTCTGACGACAATGCGCTTGTGATCGCCAAAAAGCGTTTGCAATAGCAAATACCTAAATGCGAACGATAAAAGTGCAACGCTTGCACCTTTTTTTCCTAACCTAATGCTCAATGCTGACCTTACCGTCTAGATAGCTTTAGAATAACAATTATTCAGCTACATATTTTTTAATTTGACCTCTACCTGAAAATTTTCAAACGAAGTACGGTAGTTTATGTAGGTACCTACATTATTGGATATTACTAAAGATAACCTTTCCATCTGTTCAATCTCGAATTGACAGTTTAGATACGTCTACTGTTTGTAGAATAACAGCCATCTAGTGCATAATTTTTATTTTTCAAGCAAGGTTGTTTAACTGTGTCTTCGGATACTATTTCCAACAGATAACTGTGTAGATTTTTCTACGAGTATTAACGATTATTATCTATCCACCACCGTTTTTAATTTTATTTCAAGAACTGTGTTGCGAATGCAGTCTGATTATCATAAGCTTTTATAAATGGATTCCGTATAAGTAACACATTTTGTGAATTGTTATATTCGAATGTGATCACACAATCGAATAATCGTATTACACAACAATCGAATATTAAAACGATGTAGAATGACAAATATTAAGTGCCTAATTCCCATTTTGTACATACCTACCTGAATTTCTTTAAATGTTTTGATACTAATAATACTTCTATTTTACTGTTTTATAGAAAAACAAATAATTATTGCACATTCTTATTTTATCTACCTACCCCAAGTTTTTAACAAGGTCGTTTGGATCCATCTTAAGAGTACTACCTCCTTATGATAGCATGGTAGATTTTCGTAAGAGTAATTACGATATATTTATTTGTGGCCCCTATCATTTTTGTTTCAAGAACTGCGTTGCGAATGCAGTCTGGATGGCATAAATAAACAGTGACAAAATTGTAACTTTAACTCAAATAGACCACGGTCTTCTAGAGCTGTGATGCAATTACAGTCTGAATTGTGCAAAATACATTTGCCGCCCTTATCATCCTTATTTTAAGAACTGCGTTGCGAATGCAGTCTGGATGGCATAAATAAACAGTAACAAAACTGTAACTTTAACTCAAATGGACCACGATTTCCTAGAACTGTGACGCGATTACAGTCTGAGTTGTGCAAAATACATTTGCCGCCCTTATCATTCTTATTTCAAGAACTGCGTTGCGAATGCAGTCTGGATGGCATAAATAAACAGTAACAAAACTGTAACTATAACTCAAATGGACCACGGTCTCCTAGAACTGTGACGCGATTACAGTCTGAGTTGTGCAAAATACATTTGCCGCCCTTATCATTCTTATTAACCGACTTCCTTTTAAGAACTGCGTTAAGAATGCAGTCTGGATGGCATAAATAAACAGTAACAAAACTGTAACTATAACTCAAATGGACCACGGTCTCCTAGAACTGTGACGCGATTACAGTCTGAGTTGTGCAATATACATTTGCCGCCCTTATAAATTGCCGCCCCTATAAATTTGCCGCCCCTATAAATTTTCCACCACTATAAATTTGCCGCCACTATAAATTTGCCGCCACTTTAAATTTGCCGCCCTCATAAATTTGCCGCCCCCATAAATTTGCCGCCCTTATTTCAAGAACTGTGTTGCGAATACAGTCTGAGTTGTACAAATAATGTTTGCCACCGTTATCATTTTTATTTGAAGAACTGCGATGCGATTGCAGTCTGGCTGGTTGGCTCAAATTATAAAAGTATATTCCAAACATCAGTTTGAATTGCACAATATACGTTTGCCGCCATTATCATTTTTATCTCAAGAACTGCGATGCGATTGCAGTCTGGCTGGTTAGCACTAATTATAAAGATAACTATTCCAAAATAAAAGAACCTATATACTTTTTCATTGTGATGCGAATACAACCACAGTAAATCTATTTATACAAATGTAAATACCTACATCCAGTAGGTACATTTATAACCATAATGAGATTACGATCCTCAGTGCAGTCTGAGTTGTACAATATACGTTTGCTGTCGTTATCATTTTCATTTCAAGAACTGCGATGCGATTGCAGTCTGGCTAGTTAACATACATTTTAAAGACCGACCAACTATTATCGAATGGTGACATTATCACCACCTATGAATACTGAATATTATATCATTGCGGATTATGATTCTAAACACTCTTTTTCTTCGAATTAAAGATGATGCGATCGATAATATCGATACCCCTAGTACCGGATAGACGGTTTGACCCAACCACGCAACCTATGACTGATTCCACGGATACAAATAATGCAAGCACTGATACAATGATAATATTTTTAGGAGCCTTATGAACTTCAATAATAAACCTGAAGTATTCGTACCAAGATCTCTGAACGTTGCGGAGAATAATGGTGGGTTGGCCTGGCGAAGAATCATTATATAAATACCTATCTGAAAATATTCACATTTTTTAAAAATTTCAAAGCGCAACAGAGACAAGAGACACGAGAAGCTCAATTTCATTTTGAGAAAGATTCTTTTGAGACATATACCCAATTAGTCATCTATCTGACAAGGAAACCGGTGAGACCCACCCAAGCAACCTGCTAAGACGAATAGCAATAAACTCGATCTCAATAATTAAAAGTAATCCGGTACCCCCGGTAAATTTAAATGTTTCTCTTGTTTGGAAATCAAATCAAATGAAATCAAAGCACTTTATTTGTTAACATAACTTACAAGTTATTAGATACATTATTGTTATTAAACTAAATGAATTGAGTTAACAAAAGGCCTCCACTCAGCATAAGCTACGGCAGATAGTCTACCATAGCGCTGGTCTTCCGTGGTAGCACAAAGTATACAGGCGAGCAGTGGCTTTCGCGATCAGTTAAGTTAATTATATGAAACCAAATCATAATATATATAATCATAATATATAAAATGATCCTTTTTAACTCTCAGTTAGAGTCTGGTACATAACTTACTTTAAGATACCGCGCGTTACATAACAAAATTAACCAATAGAATATTCGTTTCCTCTCTAGACTAGAACATTATTTATAATATTGAGTTGAAAAAATTACTACAATCAGCTACAATTACAACATGTTTACTATGTACTATTTTACTATGTACCTTTAGTGCCTACTTTTGAAGGCTGTGACAAATGTTGACGATAAAATTAACTTGTTACAAAACCGAAGTTTTATAATAAACCACAAAAAGTGTCAACTTCTAATACTTAAGCGTATAATATTTCTAGGTAGACTCATGAAACTACCTTCTACGCAGGTACTTGAGATTTTGAAAAATTTGTTTGGTGCATTGATCTTTGTATGTCCAAGCACCTATAGATTAACATTGAGTTTATAATAAACTTTTCGAGATAGGAAAAATCCTGGCACACCAAACATCATAAAGATTAAGACATCTCAATGACGTTTGTTTATTTGCATCGTACATCAAATCCAAAGAAAATGTAGATGCAGACAAAGTACCTATATATATATTATATAGACGTTTTGTGTAAAAGACATTCTGATTCTGACAGTCCTTCACTGGTCCAGCCAGCCCTGGTATCTCTTACTTCCGGAATGTCAATTATAACGCGGCATCCCATATAGCGAAGCCTTTCTCCGGTGCCTTGACACTTACCAAATCGTAAAACCAGACACCGTCTAAATTATGATCGCATTAATAAAATAATCATAATATTATATTGAAACATTATGACTATTATCTTAATATAAAAATTGTGGATTTTTTGTCAGAACAATAATATTTTCGACTATTTCGATTGTCTATCTCAAATTCGAAAATACATATATAAAAAGTAAATTACGAGATAAATATCCGGATACATAAAAAAATAATATGTATTTAAAATATTTCAAATTCGTTTTGCTTTAAACTTTATCATTCATTACTCCAATTCTGGAGCTATTAACCATTCCACCGTCAACACAATCCCGTCATTTTCTCTAATACGTACTAGGAAATAAATTCAGCAAAGATGCTAAAATCTCTCGTCTCCTTAAAAGAGTTTACCGAACTCTGCCATCTTTCCCAAAATAGGAAAGTACTCGGGACACTAAAATTGCCCTTGTTTTGCTGATCATCCTAATCATCCTAATGAGCAATTACATTTGCCTATAATAACCACAAAGCTTGTGGCTCTGCTAGCACTGTTTACTGCACAATGTGTGCATTTTTGATTACGTTATCTAAAATAAACATTATTAGTCCTCGATTACAAATTACAATTATTAATAGTCTAATAAAGAATTCGCCTCCTAGGAGAGCGTTACCATGTTAAGTCATCCCTCTGTTAATAGAGATTTATGTCCGACAAATACCTTATTAACCTACATGAATATGATCAGTTTATCCAACTGCAAAGATGGAGAAGTTATTCTCTGCACACTCAGCTCACACGCTGCAACTGACCGACGTTAGCGGTAGATCATAGGGCCTTTGCTATTGAGGCAATAAAAAAAGCTGCAGGATGATCTGGTAATTCCCCTATAGTTGTAAAACTTACAAGAGGGCCTAGCCGATATAATTTTAATGACTATTTATTTATTAATAAACTAAACAGGCTAATTTAAACGCAGATTAGACAGCCGGCATAGTCCCATTGCAGAGCAAATGTCTCCCTTTTTTCTTCTACACTCATTCCGATCTTGAGCCAAATTGCGCTAGTCATCGGTATGTCAATTATTGTTTATCCTATACTATTGAGTGAAGAATATTTGTATTGGCCTAAATATAATTATATTAAATTTTTGTAATTCTGTTCTCGAAAACGGCTCTAACGATTTTAATGAAACAATTAACAAATATTGTGCCTAGGAAATTAATCCGATTTTGCAATGAAAATCATGGAGATAGTAGTTAATTTTATAACAGTAAATCAAGGTTTTGTTTGTTCATCTAACTAAACCTTTCTATCCCAAAGGGGTTATTATAATACACGATTTCCCAAAAACTCTGAACATCTACATGGTGAATTATAAAATATCGAGGATGCAGCGACGTCGTATAATTGAAGGTTAAACAAACTTACCTAAAGTGAAGTTTGACCATAATTATACGACGTCGCTGCATCCGAAGCATATTTTAATCCCTCCCTCCCTTAAGTTGTCTGAAACTTATCCCGTATTAAATCGATATAAAATATCGATTATGCTTTTGGGAAATCGTTTTATCCTCTGAAAAGAATGAGGGTAATACAGCGGAACTGTCGGGGCGGTTCGGCAGGTCGGGGCGGCTCGGCAGCTCCGAGGCGCCCTCTACGGACTTTGAATCGTTTTTATATCTAGGTTATCATGTTTTTAAAGTTTTTTTCTAGCTCTAAATAGTGTTCGTGCCCAGTACATTAAGCAATGGACTACATGGTGAATTATAAAATATGCTTCGGATGCAGCGACGTCGTATAATTATGGTCAAACTTCACTTTAGGTAAGTTTGTTTAACCTTCAATTAAAACCAATAAGTCTGTAGGTTAGGTAGGTACAGTTGTTCCATCTCACAAAGGCCGGTTGGTCTTAATTGTGTGTGTGTTCACATGCATGTTGTTTCTATGTGTGTAAGCTCGGGAGTGCTCAGAATCGGTCCACGCACACAGAAACAATGTGCATGTGCATCTACACACACAATTAAGGCCAACCGGCCTTCGTGAGATGGAACAACTGTACCTTCAAAATGTGTAAGGAATTATATTTTTGGTAGGTATTAAAACCACCTTTTGTTTTTTCAAAATACTAGGTTCTTATAATGTGCCTGCTGCTTTCTGCATGCTTTAGCTAACAGCCAACATTAATGCTTTTTTTTAAATACGAAAGACATTTTAATCTTTCTCAGTTTACAAGACTCTTTTTCTTGGTTAACATAGCTCTTTTATCCAGTTCTAAGAAAAGCTCCTTTCACCTAGTTCCTGCACCATCTCCGACTCTCAGGCCTCTCAGTACAACTCCTTAGGACAACTGTCTCCCATCATCTAACACACAACAGTATTATCAATAATTCATTACTTATTTAATTTGCATAGCATAGGTTTGTAGCAATAAATAGATTTGTACTGTTTAATGAAGTTAAAAAGTTACATAATTTGTTTAGCCTTACATTAAATTAGCTACCTATACCTATCTATACCTTTGTGAGATTATCAGGTAAAATAAAAGGATGTACTTAGATACCCTATCATCTTACCTGAAGTTTTTTTTAAGTAGGTATTAAACCACATTTCATTTTCTCGATGAAATCCTACCTGTGGTCTGAATGTTACATATCAGAAACATGAACATGCATTATAGTTCTGTGTGCATGAGCATTGCAGATTACCCCCCTTTTGAAATGAGTTCATGATAACCACTTAAAGGACACAAACAAACTGTGGCTCTTTGTGAAGAGCCTCTTGAACTTCACAATAATTGTATTTTAACCGACTTCAAAAAAAAGAGGAGGATTCTTTTTTTTGTTCTTTTTTAGGGTTCCGTACCTCAAAAGGTAAAAAAAGGAACCCTTCTAAGATCACTCTGTCCGTCTGTCTGTCCGTGTGTCACCACCGATTTTACCTACCGGTGGACCTAGCAAGTTGAAATTTATACCAGATACCTACTGAGGTCTATAGTCCCTATTATGTGGATAAAAATCAAGGTCCTGAGTAAACACGATAAAAACAAATGGCCAAATTTAGTTTTTCGCGAAAACTCGTAAGTAGGTAGGTAGGTATCAAAATTTACCTTTATTTTCAACTCACTTACACACACACACACAAACTTAGAGTCCGCACTAGCACTCAAGTCCTACGGCAAAAGCGGAACTACTTGTTTTATTTACTTTATTATGCTCTTTTAGTCACTGTCGTTCAGTTGTTCTGGTGTGTAAAATTAACGAACATTCAAGCCTTATTTGGATAATTAGTAATTTTTTACCTAACCTAGTTCTGCGACAGCAGCGGCGCATCTATCGGATACCTCAATGGTGGCGCGTACCTACTCTAAAACTTAGCCACCAATAAAAATGATTCTACGAATTTTATTATGGCGGTATAGTTTAATAGGAAGGTACGGAACCCTTGGCGCACGAGTTCGACTCGCACTTGACCGTTTTTTTGCGTGTTCATCGATTACTCGAAGACGCTGGACGGATTTGTATTTTTTTTTTGATCTTATCGTTACAATCCCTTCATCGATTAAACTCATAAATGCTCCCCAGCTTTTCATAGCAACTTATTGACCTACCAAGTTTCAAGCAGATTGGATTAACGGTTTGATAGTTATGCGAGAACATTTTTAAGTGGAACATAGGAATGTACTAAAAACATACAAAGCAAAATCACCTAACTTGCCATAAGATCTTGGCCGCTTCGCTCGTTCGATCTTCCTGCCATTTCCCACTTGACGTGGGTGTGGCATATTTTTCTTCCATCCTCTATCTAAGCACTCGCTTACAAACCGTCAATCTTTCCTTTGGCCTTCCTGTACCTCTTCTATGCCCATCCACATTCATTATTTAGTCTCTCCTATTTACATTCTCAGATTTTGATTCCACTAGCACACGCCCATTCCACTTTAACTTATTATTATTCTAATTTCTTCCTCTAAAGACATTTCCTCTCCATGTTTGGCCGTGACTTTCTTAGCCGAACACTACAAAGGCACCTTCTGTTTCGGATCTTATCCTTTAGTTTCAGGGGCAAGCCATGATCAGATAGTCGTTATGTACTGTGACCTGTCAACCTTTAAAACCGAAAAATCTCACAATTTTTAAGTTTAAGTGAAATGAGGAAGTAGGTATATCGGAGCGAAATTAGGTAAAAACAGATGATCTGATTTGGTTCTAATAATCTACCGTTCCGAACACCGATTTCTACTGCCGATTTCCCCCAAAAACGTCGAATTGTACTTTTACTATTTAATTTTGGGATATGCACATCCCTGTTAACAAATTTAAATAGTTAGGTATCTCCAGTTTTCTTACCAATCCTTACTTTGAAAACACGATCAATGTGAGTGGAGTAGGTCGAACCTAGGACGGCGCGATAAAGCGGCGGTGGCGGGCACAGGGCAGCCAACAGCCGCAATCGCAAGACGATTGGCGGGGTTATCTCGAGTCAGTGCCATCTGCCATGTTGTTCCATAGCAACTGTCTAATTAACTTCCAGATCATTCCAACACTAAGTTTTGTAGCTTCACACTAAGTAATTTAATCCAAAATATTCCCCTAACTGAATAGGCTTAGTAAAACGGACGTAAAGCCTCGGGATACATAACAAAGAAAAAAGTTTGTTCTTGTATATTGTTATTGTATACCAGCGTGGCGTGCTCTCTGCAACGAGAGCTGTTCTCCTACATCGCAGTCCTCCTGGCTGATGTCGAGTTTAACTTATTGCTACCTAGTGTAGCGTAGTCATTTAGGATAAGGTGCTGCCTGCCTTAAAGGATAAACGCGTTTCGTGAGGTCGCATCGCTCCTCGACAGCCGGCAGCAGAGGGCGGCGCGGCGCGGCGTGGGGCGTGGGGCGCGCGGCGCCGCCTCCGCCGCTCCCAGCGCCGCCGCCGCCAGTCCGCGCCCGGCGCCCGACGCGCGCGCACGCGTCTATCGCCTCTGCACCCACACCGAGTACCATATTTCGCGCTGCGCTTCGGCTGAGGACGGTCGGCGGAGCTTCGAAAGGAGTGGCGGTTCGCATCTTACCGGGCAGCATTAGAGTCCCATGTAATATTTCTAATACTGTCAGGTAAAGATGTCGTCCGCGCTCCGCTTTCTACGTTCTACCGAAGAAGATCGGCGGGTCACCGACGGACCCGGCTCGGCGATGGAGACGGCGGACGGAGGACCTGCAGGCGGTATCGTTCGGTCCGGGAGCCGGTTCAGGTAACGGACGGTGAGGCGCCGCGTGGCCGCCGCGTGTCCGCGCGCCCGCGCCGCTCGGAGCCGCGCTTCTCCGGCATCGACATATCTTGCGCCATGTGCATGGACGGACCGGTCTCGTGACGCTTTCTTAACTCTGCCGAGCGTAGGGACTAGGGCATGCAAACCGGTTAACCGGGTAACCGAAAAAACCGGGTAACCGCCTGATTTGAAGATCGGTTTTTTCATGGTGTAAAACCCGGTTTTTCGAGTTTTTCGGTTTTTTTTTCGATCGATAAAAATACTCATAAACTACCGTTTCTCTTCCTTAATTAATGAATTATTATAATGGCCAAGCTCAGTCGAGCCAAACTGGCAGGCAAGACTACTAACGTGATTTTAGTTCCTACTATAAATACCTAACCTACCTGAAAATTTTATATTTTGCTTATTTGTTTGATAGTTTAACTTCATTGTTAAAGTAACTAGTGGCTCTGTGAACTGCAGACCTCGCGAGTGGCTTCGCATAGCTTATTATTATTATTATCATCAGCCATCAATATCCCACTGCTGGGCAAAGGCCTCCCCCCACTCTTTCCATTCATTTCTCTCCTTTGCTAGTGATGTCCAGTCGGCACGGAATTTAGCAAGCTCGTCTCTCCATCTCGTTCGCGGTCTGCCGTCGCAACGTATTAGGGCACTACTCCGTGGTTAGTTAAGTTAGTTTTAAGCATAGCTTAAAACCGAATAAATGCTCACAATTCTCTAGTTGACAGAGCGAGCGAAGCGTCTATGCTTCAGCTTGGACAAAAATGCTTTTGTTTGTCCACCTGAAACCTGTCTGTTGCTGTTGGACGTCTGTCTGTCGGTCGTACGTCTGTCTGTATGTTCTCTTCTACTGGTCGCATGGTGGAATTGGCCCTATGATGACATGATGACCTCCACGACGTGTCCGTCGACGGCGAACCCTACTATTGGATTAAGCTAGGTATTTCGCTGATGTGCGCGAATATGACTTGCTAGACCAAATTTAGTTTTAAATGTCCTGTTACAGGACGCACAGAACAATTGCCCAAGAGTGTGGTATGTGTATGTGTAGACGGTTTTCGGTTTTACTTTTCGCAGCTGGAGCTTAGCAGAAAAGCTTGTACCTAGCGCTCGTGGCGTAGCTTGCTTAGATGTTATTGATAGATCGTCGCGACGTTCTGAGTGGTCAAATTTTTGATGGGTGACCGCAAGTGGCATTTACAACTGACCGCATCCATGCTTCGGAGGGCACGTTAAATTATCCGTCCCGGCTTTCACCATAGCCATCCATCCAAACTTTTGCGTTTACAATATTATTATTAATGAATGAATAAAAACTCTACAAATGTTATAATTGTCAAGAGATTCTAAACTACTTACAGAAATACGTAGGTACTATTAATGTCAAATCTAGGCATTATAAAACTAATTTGATTTGTAATATTTAACTATTATTAGGTTTCATCCAAACAAAGCGAATTTTTCATGAACATTGATGTGACAATTACACATTAACACAACATTACATTTTATGTGAAATATGTCAAGTTGTCGGTCTCCGTGGCATAAAGCAAAATGGGTAGTATAATTGCTTTATTCACAGCTATCTTGGTGTGAAGTTGTAGATCGTGGGAGTCCCAGACTCTTTTGCTAAGTTTTCCCGACTATGCAGCTGCCCTTGCTATACGTTAAGAGATTTCTGTCACAAGTCAGTTGTCATTGCGAACAGTCGACCCCAGATACCGGAAAGATGAGACTTCTTCGAGAGGTTTCCCACTAAAAGTGACTGCTGTGGGGTTTGCTGTTTCGCCCCTTGGCGGTTGTTTCAACACCTGGGTTTTGGAAACACTGATGACTAGGCCAAACTTACGGCATGATTCTTCAAGGCTAAGCAGCCATAAACATGTATAGTTGGAGGTTATAAATGCTGTCAGCCATGAGGCAAACGTCGTCAGCGTATAGGATGTCCATGACGGAATGCTTTTGTACCTTATCCTTTGCCCTAAAGGGAGAGGAATCAAAGACGCTTTTGTCATATTATTATCTTACGTTCAGCTTCTAGTCTGTCGCTCCAGCGATGTCCTGCGCGACCTCGGAGCCGACAACTGGCTGGAGGAAGCCATGGACAGACGGAAGTGGCGAATTCTCGTATCGGAGGCCAAGACTCACTTTGGGTCCCTGAGCCAATGGAGTAAGTAAGTAAGTAAGTATTATCTTACGTTGAGAACGATCTGATTTATGCAGGTTCTGTAGGACTCGGCCCTATAACTACTAGGTGATTGATGAAGCACCTGGAACAACCTTCTTATCACAAAACTAGAGAATTGTGAATATTTTTTCTGTTTTAAGCTATGCAAAGGTACTCGAAAACGAGTCTCGCGAGGTCTATAGCTCACAGAGCCACTAGTTTTATATTGAGAAGATGATCCCAGGTGCTCTATCAATCCCTACCTAGTAGTTAAACGGCCAATTTCACTAGTAGAAATCTAAAAGTAAGCAATTTACTGCATTTTGAGGAGCTTTTCTGCTCATTATGCTGAAGATCCTCATCAGATCTTTATTATTTTTTTATGAGACAAACAACAACCTTTAAGTAAACAAAGAACCATCGAAATCGGATGTCTTAAGGCAGAGTTATCCAGTAGCCCCCTTTTTAGAGGAAGTACCCTCCAATCAAACATCCCCGACGACAAAAAAATCTATAAAATTATCGAATCTGCTCACAAAATTTCACGAGGATTAGTTGAGAAATGTGACCTGTAGAGGAGAACAGACAGACAGACATCCGGCGGACAAACGAAAGTATTTTTGTCTAAGCTGAAGCAGAGACGTTTCGCTCGCTCAGTCAATGATAGGTCAAAAACAAAGATTGTGTCTTTGTGTTTTGCGGCATAATCATACAACTTCTAACCTACTAAGGTGTAGAATAAAAAGTTAGTTATATTCTGCAAGTTTTTCATTTGATTGAGACAAATATAAAAAAAAACCGAAAAAACCGAAAAACCCGGTTATCCGGTTTTTTTAAATCGGAAATCCGAAAAAACCGGGTTTCAAAACTACCCGGTTTTTGCAAGCCCTAGTAGGGACCATCAGGAGATGAATGGACATTGAAGATTCGTCGACGGCGTCGTCGGGTAAACATTGAAGATTCGAGTATTTTTTTTTTATTTATGATCCGAGCAAAGGTGTACCTAGTCATGTCCGTGCAGTCACTCGCCGCGAGCGACGGACGCTCCGTCGACACCGTTACCGCGCAACCGGTTGCCGATCACGCCACGACCGATGCGACGACGTTTACATTATAGGTGGACCTACCTACATACAAACATTACATTTCTATAGAAATTTTGCTACATGGGTAGGAACTGAGAACACGATTGTTTCACTACCTATTACAATTTTTTTTTGTCTGAGCTATGTATAATGTAACGTTATTTTCCTCGGTTATTGATCTTTTTGTGTTTACCTACTACATTCTGTCTTGTATGTGCTAAGTAGTTACATAGTCATAGAAGTAGGTACAATATTATTTAGATATTGTTAATATAATAATGCTTAAAGCGAGGGCTTTCCAAAGTCGATGTTATCGCACCGTCCTCGCGCTGGTGCGTTTGCTCGCCGCTCGCGTAACCCACTTTACTAATTAAAATTCCTCGTGGTAGGCAATGAGCACGCGTTTTCAGCTCATTAACTCCACACATACAAGTCTCCCCTCACCTCGAGCGCGCATCCTCTTCGATAGGTGCTATTTGTCTAAAGTTTACTAATAAGCATTCAGTTGCATGCATTTGCTGTGTTAATAAGACAACGTCTGGTTTCATCTCGTTGAACCCTTGATGGACGAACTTTTTGATCAGTTCTTTGCTGTGAGTAGGAACACCATCTACATTATTCATTAGTTGGTGGAAAGTTTTGACTTTCAGAATAATAAAATGTGGGCCAAGGCTTGAATATCATAGCAACTACTTGTGATGTGGCGTTTTCTGCCAATTTACATTCATTTTCATTTCTAAGCTGATTTAACTTCGTTGGCATACTTGAAGCTTTAGTTCCGTGATTGTTACTGTCCGCAGATTTTTTGAAAATTCTTACTGCCTGTCGGTAAACTTGATGGAAAAGTTTAAACAGAACAAAAATAGTAAGTACCTAGGTAGGTACCTAGTTAAAAAATGTACAAGATGATAAAAGTACCTACCTAATGTAAATGCAAGCAAGTTAGTGTACCTACCTACCTACTAACATAACTTTCCGTCGAGTGACGGGAAGTGCAAAACATCATCAGCGCACTATATCTGTTCCAACTTTCATTAAACTCGTTCAGCAATTAATAATAATTGAAAAGTGATTGAACAAACACATAAAGAAACGACCATAGAAGCCTTGCGACTCATTAAAAAAAGTAAAATAGATTCAAACTAAAACGACAGATCGTAATCCAAAGTGCAATTTCGTCCATCACGGTGGTTATCTCAGTACAACAGGTACTACTCAATAAAGCTGTCTTCGGCGGTCTTCGAAGCTTCAGGTATGGGCAGGCCGGCGAGCGATTTTACTTGGTCTGACCAACGGGTAGTTGAGCGACCGTGAGGTCTTTTCCCGTCGACCTTACCCACTACCATCAGCTTTTCCAAGTTGTCAGGGTCTCTGCGAGCAACGAGTTCGAAGTAGCTGAGTATGCGTTGGAAGCATGTAGTGGACAGCCTTGATGTTGTTTCGAGTTCCTGTAGAATGGATATGGAGATTCGGCGCGCGGTCCATGGTATTCGCAGCATACGTCTCCAGCACCACTTTTCGGAGGCGTTGATTTTGGTTCTTTCCAAAGTTCTTTTTAAAGTCCAGGATTCAGAGCCGTAGAGGAATATTGAGAACACCAACGTTCGCATCAGCCTCATCAGCGGGCTGATCTGATGGTGGGTGGAGTTATTTTGTTCAATGTAACACTTTTAAATCTCTCGTAGACTGCAAACTTCTCTATCGTGTCGGGTGATAGTGTCGGGCTCAATGAAGGTGCATGAAGTAAGTATGAAGATGTATGCAAGTGCGAGTCTGTGAGGGGTCTTCTAATTAATATCATTATGATATAGATATCTATGTTTAGGCTCATTTGAATCAGCTCGAGGTTACTTGCTAGAAACTTGTTTTAAAAAATTATATTAATGATAAAGTCGCGTGGCCTGATGTCGCTCTGCCCCTCGACAGCTGATGTGTACTGTGCAATGTCTTTACTATCTTGCTTAGTTTTATAATTATTTTCACGTAGGTAACTGCTAGGTACCACCTAAGTTAGCCAAGTGTAGCGTGTGATGCCGGGCGAATTTTTGTTGATGTATTAATCCTCCTTTTTTTTCTTTTGAAGACTTTGACGAGACTCACATTGTTTGACTGGCTCCACACTGGAACTTGACTATTTAGATTTTAAGCGGATGGATCACCGAAAAGAAAGCTAGGCCCCATACCGTGTTTGTTGCCCTGATTCTTCACGGTGTTGGTCGCGAAAGAACAGGAGTAGAATCACCTAGCTCTTAAGACGATTCAAAGTGGTCATAACGGTCCTACTGAATAAATGATATTTGATTTTGATTTTGATTTTAAAAATCACTTTTCAACAAAATATTTATTTGAATACACAAACATTAAGTAGGTGGGTAGGTATCACACTAATATTACAAAGGCGAAAGTTTTGATGTTTGGATGGATGTATGTTTGTTCCTCTATAACTTGACAAACCACAACCGATTTAGCTGAAATTTAAAATATACCTAGACAATGACCGGGAATAGGATATATGCTACTTTTCATCCCAAAAAAATGCAAGGTTCCCAAAAAAATAGTAGTCCACACGGGCAAAGCCGCGGGCGTCCGCTAGTATTAATATATTTTTAATTATCTAAATTAACATTTATCACCTTCACACTGATTAAGTGCTGTGTATCCTACTAATGAGTCTTGCTTGAGCCGCGTTAGCCTAGTAAGATGTACTTTCGACTTTCGATCCAAGTGGTGCTAAGGGGTGTTTTGAAAATATTTATATTTATTAATATCGCACCTTCGGCAGGACAAGGTCTCAACTGCACATTTTGTGATTTTACAGGAGAGCCATTTTAAATATTTTTGTTCATTCAACGTCGTATCATTCTGTTTATACTGCTCTGAAGAGATTGTTCTTTGCACAAAATAAACTTTATACTTTTATGAATCTGTGCATGTTTCATACATGAGTGAAATATTTTTTATTTGTTCTATAGAAGGTTTTTTTAAAAAAGGGGTTACAGTTATGCCCTTGTCCTCCAAAACTTAAATAACTTTGTAATTAGGGCTGCATATACAACATAAAATAAGTACTAAATATGACTTTGTTCCTCCACAAACTTCAACAAAAAACAAAAATATGTGGTCTTTGAATTTGCCCTATAATAACCTTTACGGCGTTGTCACGCCAAAATTGACGAAAAATCGCAATAATCTGACAAAGACACTATTTCCCTATAGCGAAATAAAGCCAAACTAAGAAAGAATCTTTGTCGTTTCAGATAATAGGCCATTTTTTAGGCCCTTGGGCATATTTAACTCATTTTTGGAATTTTTGACAGTTACGACCTTGTCCTGCTGAAGGTGCGATATGTATTTTATTAAGCAAGATCGGTGAAACGTCGTGATTGGAAACCAATTAATATTCTTAGGGAGGAGGCAAACGGCGTAATCGGAAGCGCGTTTTGGTGCAGCGCGTTCGCAGCGCGTCTGTATCTGTATCGATAAAAACAAACGAAAACAGAGAGTGGGACACACTGTGTTTTTTGAAACGCGTTTGAAAAAGAAAGTTCGCTTCAAAAAACTCAGTGTGCCCACTTCTTTACATAAGGCGATGTGCATTGTCAATAACAGGGTGGGGTGGGCAGCCGCGTGGAGCCTGGTGGCTGCGGGCCGGCAGCGGAGGCTCTCAGGGCAGGGCCTGGAGTTCGCCTACATTCGCCGCGAGAGTCGATAAGATGTCGGAGAAAGCCGCAGTAAATGAGTCGGTGGGTGGACTCAGCTTTCGAATTGAATTTTTATCGTTTACGGAGAGTGTCGCCGCGACGGGACCGGTTCTTAATTTCCTATAGGTGCGCAGCGTGCATCTATTTCGGGAGTCGTTGACCGCTGGTTTGGCACTGAGCGCGGCCGGTTTTACTTCTCCGGTCGAGGCGCGCGGCGCGGCGGCTCCGCCGTGGGTGCCCCGCATTTCAGGCGATGACGTAACGCAGGAGAGCGTCGCTCGTTCCCGCGCCCGTCACTCGAGGGACAACACCAATAAAACTTTATTAATATTCCGGGGGCGGGTCGGCTCACCTTCGCATATACTAATTACTCTTATTACCCATCGGGCGCATGCGATCCGGCCGAATACAATCGATGACAGTGCAGCGGTGTCCACGACGCCACCGGCGCCGCCGCGCGCCGTCAGCGTCGTCCTGCACTAGCTATTGTTGCCGTTCGATCTATGAATACCTAATTACGGGCCATCGCATCGTGAACTTTGTGGTTCACCGACTAGTACTAAAATGCATCGGTTTTTTTTCAGATGGACTTTTATGTTGACAGATCATTGTGGCCCTAACAATGTCACCGGACTATTAATGCAACGGTTGCCTCCCGTCTTCTGAGACATTGAAGTTTAAACTTCACAACGCTAAATTGTTAGTTAACGAGTGAAGCGATATCGATGTGAGGTTGTTATCGTTGACACGTTGACATGACATGTCATGTCCCTGGCGGCGGGCGAGGGGCGCGGTGCGAGGGGCGCGGGGGGCGAGGGGTCGGTTATCGCAACGAGTCGCCACGATGACCCCGCTCCTCCACTCCAGCTCGAAAATAGGCAGAACAACATAATATAATTATTACTCCGACACGTGATCGGTGTTAACAATGCCACATAACATATTAGAAAATATGCAAGTTGCAACTTGCGATATTCAGAGAAAAAAAATCAAATGTTATTACTATTAGGTATAACTGGTAGTTCCTGATATTAGCGCGATCAAACAAGCAGAGATTTGATGTAATAAAAATCCAACAGTTTACCATTATTTTGAAACTGAGCTGCCTGAGAAAAGAGTCTGAAATTGGAAAGTAAAATGTCCGTGTGTTAAAATAGCAAGATTACAGTTTGCGGACACTTGGAGTAGAAGTGAGGAGCTGCGTGGAATGTCGCTCTAGCCGCGGCCCACGGCGACAGCTCGTTAGTCCGGTTATGCCAATTATTTGGAAACCTGTGTATAAATTCGTTAAATTTAAAATCATATTTATCAGCCATCTTACCATTTATCGCTTCCAAAAGTTTCTATAGATAAGATTACACCTAATCATAATGTTGATAGGTTATGTGAAGTACGTAAGTATACTTTTTAATCGTATTTGAAATGGAATGCTATCTGTTCGGTGTAGCAGTCAGTAGTTATAGATCATCAACATAAAGTCTGTTGCTGAACCTACGTTGAATCATTTAAGTAAGCAATAGTAGGGTCGACCTCTTTTATTTGGTTCGCATTGGAAATACCAGAAACTGCTACTAGACGTTCAACTACGTTGAAGAAGTGTAGGTTCGAGTACGGTTGTCGAACTAACGACAAACTTAAAACAAATCCAATGTCCGCCTCCATACTCCAGGCATGTCAAGGGGCTCCGGGAACTCCGTACGGTGCCTCTCTCCCATTTTGCCAAAAGCTGTCCCGGGAATGGCATGTTAAGGGGCTCCGGGAACTCCGTACGGTGCCTCTCTCCCATTTTGCCAAAAGCAGTCCCGGGAATGGCATGTCAAGGGGCTCCGGGAACTCCGTACGGTGCCTCTCTCCCATTTTGCCAAAAGCTGTCCCGGGAATGGCATGTTAAGGGGCTCCGGGAACTCCGTACGGTGCCTCTCTCCCATTTTGCCAAAAGCAGTCCCGGGAATGGCATGTCAAGGGGCTCCGGGAACTCCGTACGGTGCCTCTCTCCCATTTTGCCAAAAGCTGTCCCGGGAATGGCATGTTAAGGGGCTCCGGAAACTCCGTACAGTGCCTCTCTCCCATTTTGCCAAAAGCAGTCATACCCGGGGGTATGTCTGACACCGACATCTAACAGATGTAGCGAGCGAGTGCTGCTTATTGAAAGTTTGTCGAGGCAGTTCCTTTCTTTTGAATACGAGTAGGAGTTATGGCACCACTCTGACGATTCACTATTTACAAATCAGAGAAGGATAGGTACCTACCCATAAAAGTAAGCTGTCTTTATTGTCTGATTCTGGCCCTGAAAGAAGAAACCACTCTTCTTCTTTACTACTAAAATCATCTATCTCTTATGACGTTTCCTAGTGATTTTAGTGATCTTGCAAAATAAAACCATAATGACTCTGGTTTCTGACGTCAGCCAGTGGCTTGAACCACTTTCTTGAGTTTACGATTTACGAAATAGGTACCTACCTACCTACCTACTGAAATATAAAAATATTATAATGTAATGTGGCCGTGAGATGCTGCCGAGAAACAATGAACGTAACCATTATAGTTCCAAAATACTGCTTTGGCTTTAGAATATTAACAGCTCTAATTACATTTAACTTCCGCTTGCAATAATTTTATTCAGGGGGACGGCGGTGATGCCCCCCCGGCCCCGCGCCACGGCCAACGCGGCTCGTTGGCTCTGCTTGTTTGAACAAGTGTTCGCGGGAAGGTTGCTTATCGCGGCGAATGCCTGCGCCTGCCAGCTCGGTCGCCTCGGGTTCGGCTCCCAGCTGTAGCGAGATGGTTTCAGCGAGTGCCTTCGCCTGTCCCCGAAACGCTGAAGACGCGGCTGATACGACACCTGAGGAGCGCTTCGCTTGCAGATCCCGTAATATTAGTCCACGTGGAACGGAATCAATCAGAATGTCCGCGTTCGCGACCGACACGAGACGATCCGGTGAGAAGATTATTAGCGCATTATTTTTAGACAACATTGTTATTGTTGTGTGCGTTGTTCTGGCGTGTTTATTTATGCGGCGCGCGTATGTGGGCGCGCTCTCTGCACTAAAAATAAGGTGCTTTGTCGCGCTCGCGCATCGCGCGACAATTCTGCCGGCGCGGCGTGGCGACTCAAGTTCGTGGCAATGGTTTAACGATTCATCTTGCAAGGTTTAGGTAATCACGTTATATTATTTTGACAGCTATTTAAAGGCGGTGTCGAAATTGTTGTCCAAATTAAATAACGATAACCTAACGTACCTAACATGGTGTTAATGGAAGTGTCTCAATTGTTAAACAATTTTTCCAAAGTTATGGGGGCTTAAAAAGTAAGAAGCTAAAAATATAATAAAAAACTGTCAAGTGCAAGTCCGAAACATGTGCACTGAGGATTCCATTATTATGTTAATTAAGTTTAATAAGCCAAGAACTGCCCTGGATAAGTACCTACCTATTAATGTTTAATAAACGATGTTGTGGAGAAATTTTGATTTTGTAACGAAAATGGTTGTTTTTGTGTGCAGTTTTGGCAGTCAGTCGGTACTTTATTCTATATTATGTCTATTGAGTCCCACTGCTGGGCAAAGACCTGCCCCATTCCCTCCACACGCTTATTGCATACCTGCTTGCATTCTGTAGGTAATAATAAGCTTCCACAGCTGGCGGCATGGGCGGCAGCTTGTGATGCGACAGAATCGAGGGTACCTAGGTATTTAATTATTGCTCAAAATTAATAATCGAGCTTTTTGTTCTCTCGAAACCGGTGCGCGCTGAAATAAAAAAATGGCACATTTGTGCGCCATAAAAATACAGTTTTATAGCAACGGTCGTTCCATGGAGGATTCATAACGGCCGTCCGAGGCTGGCGAGGGTGCAGAGTCCGGCGGGGGGACGCGGGGCGGAGGGCCGGTAAAGGTCAGTCGGCCTGCACCTGCGCATTGCCGGCCTATGCATCACCTCACCGCGTCGCCGTCGTGTGGTGCAACCTCATTGCTCTTGCACATAGCACGCTCAGGAACCTGCTTGCACTTTTCAGGCCAGTAAGTTTTTCACCCGACTCCGGCGAAGCCCAATACCCGAATGCGGCGAAGCCTAAAAGGAGGTTATGTGTTTGACCTGTATGTATGTATGTGTCCTTCCTATTTCTTCTCGCAATCTGCGCCATCAAGACGAATCTAATGACGTATCACTTTTCGAAATCGGTTGAGCCGTTGCGTTGAGTAGTTACGAGGGGACAAAGGAATGGATACAAACATAAATAAGTACATAATATAGGAGTACATACAGGTCAAACACAACCCTACTTTTTTAGCCGCAGTCGGGTACAAATATAACGTCCTCTCATTTGAAGCACAGGTTCATACTCCGCCGCCTGCGCTGGTTCAGCAGTCAGTCCGGGCCCGGGCAGAGTGACGAGGCGCGCGGTAGCCGCGATAAACCGCACTATCTCTCCTCTGTAATCGCTCACTTATCGCGCCGATAATGGTTTTAGGGTACCTATCCGTTTATCGCCAAATTAGAAGATAGCCCCAAATAGGTAACAGTCGTCCACGTCTACAATACTTCGAGCTACACGTAGTTGACTAGCTTGCGTCTCGCTATTGCACCGTGTAGGGATGTTACTACTCAGAATAAAAAAATAAATGTTGTTTCTAAAACCCACAAACAAGTAACAACCTTTGGATCTAAAGTAGAGGCACTATCGCACTCTCCAACTCGGCTTTTTTTCACGTTAGATAGTATAAATAGCACACGGTCGAGTAAAGTGCAATTAAGTCGTTACGAGTGGGCATTTATGTGCAACCAGCGTAATATGTAACAGTAAAATTACTATTATTTCATCTGTGGTAGCGTTATCTAATTTGAAAAAGTTAATGTCAAATTAGATAACGAGTTGCGTGCTCAGCTGAGGCGCGTCGATTGCGCGTGTGTGCACTTGCTCAAACAGCGGGCGCCCGGCCCTGTGCGGCACGTAGGTAGCACACACATTTTTATATAACTCTCGGTACAGATAGGCAGCAACTACAGTACAGCGTGTCTCCGCAGCCGCCGTCATCCCGCCGTCGTCCCGCCGCCGTCACGCCGCGCCGCCGCCGGTCGGCGACCCCGCGCGGCCAGCGGCCGGTGTGGGCGCCGCGATACATAAACTTTATATTATGTATATTGTACATGTTGCATGCCTATAAGCCTGTATCGGCTGGTTCTCCGGTACCGTTACTTTCTTGCTTTCAGATCTGGTTCGGTATTTAATTCTGGTTTTACTGCACCTTCGTCCAAAAGCTTCGAGCGAAAGATGCGTGTGTGACACGATGCCATTGCAAATTATGAAATACTTACCAATAATCACATTAATTGTAAATTATTTATATTAGAACATGTAAGTAGGTAATAGTAGGTAAGTACCTATATTACGATACCATTTACTTCGATAGTGTTGTGTCAAAACATAAAAAAAAATGGTGAATTGTTTGTTAGTAGGTACTTATGAGAAGTTACATTAAAGTATTGTTATATTAAAGTTATGTAGTATTTTTCGTTAATATTATTATTTAGGTACTAACCTTACAAAATGTGGGAAAATCACACGTCATAATAGAAGAGTGGTGGCTGATACTATCTTGATACAATAATTAAATATTATTTGAGCGAGCAGATTGTTCTTATTCGCGAAACCCACAAAATGAACGACAAAGCCATTACCTACCTATTAGAAGACGAAAAAAAAAAAATTCATCCCTACTTCACACGTAGGGGAGCTACCCTAAAAAAAAAATATTTTCCAAAATGTTATTTTACCACTTTGTCGGCGTCATTTATGTACGCACCCCTATAAAATTACAGCTTTCTAGTACTAACGGTCTCTTAGCAAAACCTCGGACAGACAGTTAGACAGACGGACGGACATAACGAAACTATATGGGTTCCTTGTCAGGACTACGGAACCCTAAAAACGAGAAAAGATTTGAAAATGAAAAAAATGAGAAAAGATTTTCCACATTTTATGCACACTGAAGTTAAAAAGTATGAAATGTTTGTTGCTATTCTAAGCAAGTCATTTAATGTGAACCATAGAGTTATAATAATGTAGGTACCTACCTACTCTAATTTCAATGATGTGAAATAAATGTGTACCTACAAAATAAATAGGTATAAAGTACTTACTCGTCGTATCACAAGTAGGTACAACTCGTTATAGGTACCTACTTAGTGATTCAGCAAATTGATGTTTTTATCAGTTCTCTATTTCATTTTACGATAAATTGCTGTCTAAATTCCGTTCAAGTTCATACTATGGTCTTGTTTACATTTTAAATGTAATTAGGATTAAAATTTAAGGTGGTTCATGTATGTAGGTAGACTAGTAGTATAGTAGTAGGTATGTAGTGTAGACTACTTGAGCCCTACAAGTGCTATTAGTATAAGTGCTGTAGGTATATTTATATTATAGTTCCTATATTGTTCCTGTATTGTATATTGTTCCTGTATTGTATATTGTTCCTATATTGTAGGTATATTTGTATTACATTTATTATTTAATATAGGTATTTTCGAGTTATGTTTAAATGTTATTCTAACTGTTATAATTATGTTTAAATACTATTTTATTAGTAGACATCCGTGACTTCATTGCTAGGCTCCAATAGTACGAGAGCCGACCGCAAAAAACCAACGTCACTTGATACTAAGATAAGCTCCATGGCACACGCTCAAAAAAGTGGTGCTAAGCTTGGATCAATTAGTCAATAGGCTCCGATTTGGCCGGAAGCACAAAAAAAGGGGCTACTTCCGGTGAAAAAAAACGTGTCAATTTACGTCATTTGATACTAATGGCAGACTTATGGCAGCAGTTACTAATTTATATGTAGAGACAGATAAATCTAGTCTGCCAGTTCCTGTATGGCCGGAAGTACTTGGCAGACTGTCTCAAAGCTGACGATTCGGACCCCTAATTTACGTCATCTGATACTAAGTTGAAAATAGTGCCAGATGTTAGAGATCAACCCTACTTTTCAGTGTAAATTAGTCTGCCAAGGCTATTATGGCCGGAACATCTTAAAAATGTCAATTTAGTGATGATACTAAGAAGAAAATTTTTCGTTTTTTTTTTGTTTTATCGATGTTTAGACATTGGAATAAAATAATATTATGTATTTATTTATGTTAATATTATTATTATTACCTACTAGAAGCTGCCCGCGGCTTCGTTCACGTGGTACCCGGATTAAAAGTAGCCTATGTCACTCTCCAGCCCTCCAACTATCTCCACACAAAAAATCACGTCAATCCGTCGCTCTGCTTTGACGTGAAAGCAGGACAAATAAACAAACAAATAAACACACTTTCACATTTATAATATGGGTAGGTACGGATGTTACTCGTTCGTTACTTGTCACGGGTCAACATCGGCTCGGTACTTTTTCATTAATTTTCATTGATTAATTACTCTCATCTATCAAGAGAAGGTCACAAATACACAATCCAAAATACAAATAAAATAATATAAAACCTTACACGATTCCCGTATATTTGCGGAAGACATTTTGTTTAAGTCACATTTTCGTCTTTCACTAGTAGGCTTTAGCAATAAAAGTAGGTAGGTAATAGAAAGTAATCTTTCAATACCTTTAATACCGCGTTCACACGCTTGAACGCTTCCAAGCAGTGTTACCAACTCTAATCAATCCGAGTCACTAGATTTAATCTGAAAAGTAGCTATAAAGTCACTAAAACTGATTCTAATCAGGACGGTGGGGGGTTGTCAGTAGAAAAATTATGTCACGAAAATAAAATACCAACATAAAAAAAACATCTTATAGGTAAATATAATTATGAAAAGTGTACTAGTGTGCTAAGTAGCTATCGCTGGCACCCCGGTGTTACGGTGGCTGTGGTCGGTGGCCCGTTAGCGCCGAGCCTTACATAAAATGAAAAATAAACAATCTTTAATTTTGTTTTTTCAAGTTGACGTTTTGTCCTTTCCACATTTCCTTACTTGCCCTAAAACTGTTTTAATCTGCAGGTTGAAGTCCATAAGTCGCTAGATAAGTCGGTAAATATATTTTGTCACTAACACATAGGTTTTAAGTCGCTATTTCTAGCGACAAAGTCGCTAAATTGGCAACACTGCTTCCAAGTAAACAGACATTCTAGGAAAATTGTATTCAATCTGAGCAGACATTCAACGAAACAGATACTATAATCAGAGAGAGTAAGAAGTAGCTCTGCCACAGGAGACCGAATGTGACAAAAGATAACGTTTTGACCTTGCCCCGCACCGCCACCTAGGCTACATCCAATCATCCCTTATCCCACTAGGTGGGGTCGGCACAACATGTTTCCCTCTTCCACTTCATTCTATCACTCGTCATCTCAGTGCTCACTCCTTTCACATACATATCTGCATTCACACAGTCCATCCATCTTTTCTTAGGCCTACCCCTGCCGGTGTATCCATCCACATTCATATTCATCGCTCTCCGTGTAACGTGGCTATCATTCCTCCTCATGACATGCCCATACCACGCTAACCTTTTACTCCTCAACTTATCAGTCACTGGCGCTGCTTTCAAACTTCCCCTGACATACACATTCTTAATCCTATCTATTTTCGTCATTCACACATCCATCTCAACATTCGCATCTCAGTCACATGTACTCTTCTTTCATCCGTCGCTTTAGTCGCCCAACACTCCGATCCATACAATACGACAGGCCTGATTATCGTTTTGTATATATATATATTTCCCCTTAAGCTTAAGGGGATCCTCCGATCACAAACAGGCTAGCCTCCTAGGCTACGTCCAATAACACTCGTAAATAGGGATGTTCGATATTTCAGATTGTATCGATATTTCGTATCGCAATGTATCGTAATGCATTGTATCGGTACAGGGTGTCAATTCTAGTACCGAACTTTTTATCAACCTCAAGCAAAACGTCAACTAAACCTTAGATTTTCGACTGTTTCCTATTCTACTAATGACAAACGACTCAGTTGTGGTGAGGTTTTAGCTAAGGTTTGGACTTTGGCAGAACAAATTTTTAAAAAGCTATTCTACTATTCACCAAATGGCTGACATTTATGAGATCGAACCAAAACGCAGCGGAATGATTGACGTTGTCATCTAGAAGAATTGGGGGGCAGGTATTGATACGGGGGATTTGATACAATATTTTGTATCGATACAGTATCGAATCTAGTCAAGTATGTAGGTACTTATGTACCTACTTAAATAAAAAAATGTAACTTTTTAGTTAACCGAAACCTTTATTAATCTACACTATTTAAATAAATACCTACTGGATATAAAAATAATGTAATATCGTCGACGATACTGCAATAGCGCTGAACTACCATCTGCAATACCGCGAAACTGCAAAAAGTAGCGAAATTCAAATTTGCGTGCCACGCTGTCCTAGTCAGTCATTGGCGCAAGTGGGTGAAGACACCACTTTGAATAAGCCATCAGAAGCTCTCTGGTTGTAGTTGGAGGTGAAGTAACTTATCAAAACGTAAACAAATTGTTGTGATTACTTTGCGCTCCGTAAAAAAACTGTTTATTTTCCATATTTTTGTTATTGAGAAGTACCTTCCGTTTGTGTTTCATATGAATAAATTGTTTTTTACTTTTTATCATAGTTTCAATTACGCGTATCTGCCCATATTGAGACCAGATATTGATATAAAAAAAACCGCGTAAGTGACATAAAACTCGAAAACTACTAGGAAAATTGCAAATTTTCTACCACTGACTGATGGGCTGGTACTCTAAAACCCCTATTGTTTCATTAAGACGCGCTTATTATTCGAAATACTAAAATTAAAAAGTTTTTTTATCTCCTGTAAAATAGTTAATTGATTCAGGCGTGACTTTGCGGAAGTCCATATTCAGAGTTTTTTGAAAGTTTCAAAATATCTAGTACTCCTCCGCCAATCTATACCAAAAAAGATTCGTCAAAATTTTCACCGTCAGAAATTTCTGTTCGGCGCTCGAAGCGACAAGACGTCTGCGCAAGCACACAGAGGGAGTCAATTATTTCCTGAGGATGCCCCGTGGAGGGGTGAAACACGTGTCGAAGACCATCAAGTTTTTGTTTTTGTTTTCGCGCTGGTGCTGTTCCCGGATTTGCCCTGACTAACCTGGCATAGTAAGGTTAGGCTGTGGAAAGTGGGTGGTTGGGTGGCTTTAGCGTGAAAATTTTGACGAATCTTTTTTGGTATAGATTGGCGGAGGAGTACTAGATATTTTGAAACTTTCAAAAAAATCTCCTGTAAAGTTGTACGCACTATTGCAAATAGTAGATCCGCGCTATTGCAGTATCGACGACGATATGTCATGTAAAAATTTGTTTAAGTATCTGAAATAAAAGGCTTATAATAAAAATAAAAATAAATAAAATACTGGATATAACATTGTAGGTAGTTACCTATTTACAAACCCTGCTCTATTACCTACTAAATTTAAACAAAAGTTGCCAATTTCGCACATAGCGTGATAAAAAACAGACGTGAAAAACTCAAAATAGTTATTTTTCGCCGACTGTACTTACTTATTACAAATAAAATAAATAGGTTGGCAGCTTGGCAGGTATTTAATTTAGACTTTTATTGTGTTTCATTTTGAAGTCAAAACAATTTGATACGATACTTTCGATCCGATACACCTTGCATGTGTTGTATCGATGCGCCCCGTATCGTATGCCATTGTATCGATACACGCAAATATCGTATCGTATCGAACATCCCTATCGTAAACTGAGTCGCCGCGCCACGCTTGCTTTACACCAACCGAGGAATTTCATTGGTTATTATTGTTAGGCCGCCGTGTGTGGGGAATACCCGCATGCGAGTTAACGACCAATGAAACGCCTTTACGACTTATAAGGCAGCCAATCGCTGACACGCTGACTTTTCATGAACTACAAGCAAAACGTCAACTACAGATTGAATCTAACTCGGATTGATTAGAGTTGGCAACACTGCTTGGAAGCGTTCAAGCGTGTGAACGCGGTATTAAAGGTATTGAAAGATTACTTTCTATTACCTACCTACTTTTATTGCTAAAGCCTACTAGTGAAAGACGAAAATGTGACTTAAACAAAATGTCTTCCGCGAATATACGAGAATCGTGTAAGGTTTTATATTATTTTATTTGTATTTTGGATTGCGAATTTGTGACCTTCTCTTAATAGATGAGAGTGATTAATCTATGAAAATTAATGAAAAAGTACCGAGCCGATGTTGACCCGTGACATGTAACGAACGAGTAACATCCGTACCTACCCATATTATAAATGTGAAAGTGTGTTTATTTGTTTGTTTATTTGTCCTGCTTTCACGTCAAAACAGAGCGACGGATTGACGTGATTTTTTGTGTGGAGATAGTTGGAGGGCTGGAGAGTGACATAGGCTACTTTTAATCCGGGTACCACGTGAGCGAAGCCGCGGGCAGCTTCTAGTAGGTAATAATAATAATATTAACATAAATAAATACATAACATTATTTTATTCTAATGTCTAAACATCGATAAAACCAAAAAAAAACGAAAAAATTTCTTCTTAGTATCATCACTAAATTGACATTTTGAAGATGTTCCGGCCATAATAGCCTTGGCAGACTAATTTATACTGAAACGTAGGGTTGATATCTAACATCTGGCACTATTTTCAACTTAGTATCAGATGACGTAAATTAGGGGTCCGAATCGTCAGCTTTGAGACAGTCTGCCAAGTACTTCCGGCCATACAGGAACTGGCAGACTCGATTTATCTGTCTCTACATATAAATTAGTAACTGCTGCCATAAGTCTGCCATTAGTATCAAATGACGTAAATTGACACGTTTTTTTTCACCGGAAGTAGCCCCTTTTTTTGTGCTTCCGGCCAAATCGGAGCCTATTGACTAATTGATCCAAGCTTAGCACCACTTTTTTGAGCGTGTGCCATGGAGCTTATCTTAGTATCAAGTGACGTTGGTTTTTTGCGGTCGGCTCTCGTACTACAACGGAAGATCAGCGTTGTGTTACCGTAATACAACAAATGCTGAGGTGGACGCCTTTCTGTGGCAATGTAGATGTGTAGATGGTCAACACCGGGAGAAGCACATTTCGGAAAACAACACCTAATAAATTATATTTCTGTTTACCTTTTTAAGTGGTTTGTGTAAGTACATCTACACTTGCATTGTTACAAATAAATGTTTTTTCTTTCTTTCTTTCTTTCTTTCTATTCATTCTCTTCATTGAAGCAGCCTGGCGTAGAAACATCTTTCAAATGGAGAATAAAAAAAGTGTAGAAGACCATAGATTAGCAGATTATAGGGCCGGAAAAGTGTACTATATCCTATTTTAATTTCATTAATTCGAAACTGATAATTTTTATTACTTACCTACCTACTTACAAAAAAAACCCACAGTTTCTCCATTATTCCCGGTGCCCATTTCAGAGCAATCCTTTTTACCCGACTGCGCAAAGCAAAGGAAGGGTAATGTGTTTATCAGTCTATGTATGTTTGGATGTTTCTATGTGGCATTCTAGAGGCCAAACGCGTGGACCGATTTTGATGATTCTTACGTCAATCGATTCGTCTGAACCTTGGGAGTGTTAATAAGGCATGACAGTAATCAAAATTCACCAGTGCCACCACCAGACGCCTTAATGTCAAAATTAAAAAAATCAAAATCGTCACACCATGTCAAGTGGGGTATCGTTGAATAGGTATTTCAAAATCAACTTTATGTTTCTTTTACCATTTTTCATTTTAAGTAATAGTTTAGGAAAAATAACGGTTTAAAGTTGATTAATAATTATTCTCGCTATGGATGTTTCTATGTGGCACTCTAGAGGCCAAACGCGTGGACCGATTTTGATGATTCTTACGTCAATCGATTTGTCTCAACCTTGGGAGTGTCACTAAAGATATGACAGTAATCAAAATTCACCAGGGCTACAACCAGACGCCATATTGTCAAAATTAAAAGAATCAAAATCGTCACTCTATATCAAGTGGGGTATCGTTGAATAGGTATTTTAAAATCAACTTTATCATAACTAAAAAGTGTTAAATAAAAAAATATTTAAAAAAAACAAAAACCCGACTGCGTCAAAACTAAAAAGAAAAAAACAAGCCTGCAAAGAATTACTCACAGTCGGGACCCATAACTTTGGGAAGATTTGATTGGTAATAAAATGAATGGGTACCGACTGTGAGTAATTCTTTGCAGGCTTGTTTTTTTCTTTTTAGTTTTGACGCAGTCGGGTTTTTGTTTTTTTAAAATATTTTTTTATTTTTACATTAACTGCTGTTATCGCAGCGTTATCCTGCCTGACGCATAGAAACAATTTTATTAATTTTTTACTTATTCTAAAGATTGTAAGTATAAGTAGACATTCCGCTAGGTACCTATGCAGTATCATGAGTTACTCAGGAATTGCATTCAGCTGCTACTACATAGTGAGTAGGTACCTAGAACAGCCTGCATGAATGTGAAGGCCGCTGTGTGTGCCTGACGACCGACGACAGAATGTGCTACACTAACTAAACTTCACCATCGGCATTACTTATTTATGAACACTATGATAAACTACTTCACCCGCATGAATATCTCTACTGATCACTTTTTTGGATCAAACCATGCATTCAGACACAAATGTTACAGATCAATCTGAGCCCTGTTTCACTGCTATTTGAGTACCTATAGAATAGACCCTCTTGTGCCGTCCTGTATCCTGTGCATCTCGTATCCGAGTGTTTCCTGTTCGTCGACCATCGATTGTGCCTTCGTATTATACTTACCTCAATTTCTTCGGTAAAAGACATCACCTTTGCTAATTCCTTTACCGATCAATTACGAGGATGTCATTTATAGGGACACAACTTTTCTGTACCTAGGTACATCTTCAACTATAGTCGGATTTTTTTTGTTTTTATTCTAGATAGACCTTTGTTCAGCCACAATCTCACCTGATGGTAAGCGACGATGTGGCTGACGATGGATCACAAAGGTCTAGAAGACACTTATTCACTCTTGACTTGAAGAGACCCAAGTTATAGTTTTCGGGGAAGACAGAAGCCGGCAGCGAGTTCCAGACCTCATTATACTTTCGCACTAAAATTGACGATCAAAATGTAATTTTTCATAGGTAAGTACTTATATTTTTAGTTCGTACAATGAGCAATTCGACAATACTCACTACGTTTTTAGGTCATGTATTTTGCAAACAAATAATGTACGTTCGAATGTTCTCAAGAATGCTCGACTTTGTACAGCTGGCTGGTGGGTTTCTAACTTACCTCATGGAGATCTCGGAACGTTTAAGTGTTTTTAGATTCGCTGGATTTAAATGGTTTTGTAAAGAAGTTTATTTAAAAGTTTCAAGTCTAGAAAATTGTATTGCTTAGATTCCTTAGGCTCCTTAGCATCCTTCCTCTACGCGTTATGATGTGTAGTCACAACAAAGGAGAAAGTAAGTACCTAGGTACTAAGACTTATAGGTAGGTAGTCATTGGGATATTATTCATTCAGTTGGTAGGTAGGTACCTACTTACCTACTTACTTCTTTCTAATTAGGTACCTGCCTACTTGTTGATATAAAAATGCCCACCTTAGCGCAACAGCGTTGAATACCTACCTATTTTATTTATATTGCTTACAAAAAGCGAGTGTGATGGGCACTTGCGTAAACTGATAATTACTATTCATGTACATTACCTACCTGGTGTGTCAAGGAAACGTTCGATGACTTCAAGGTCAAATAGTTTAATGTATAGTTTTTACTTTGTTCGTGACCAAAACTTAGTTAATTTAGAAATACTTGGATCCTCATAGGACAGCTTTCCTGCTTCACCATTATATTTGATTCATTTCGATGCTATGTTGATGTTAATTTCTTGTTCGTGTCAAGTAAAATGGTAGGTACAAAATAATAAGAAATATATTGTAAGATAATTCATAGATACTTATAGATCTCTTTGTTAAGTTAATAGTTTTATTTTGCATTTTACATTGATGTGATGATAAAAATAAACTTGACTTTTATCTAATGCAGTGGTTTTATTTAGTAGGCACCTAATGTACCTATGCAGCACCTTCCGACTCAGCTGGGCTATTAGCTAACGTCAATATCGCGGTCGAGTCGGCCCGTCCCCTCTTCGCATCGCGTCGAGCGCCGGTTATTGCATTCATATCGATTAGTATGCAAATGTATCCGCCATTAGAATACTTTCCTGGCTTTTTCCATTTCGCGGCCGACCAGCCCGACAACTCCATAAAATATCTGAGGTTTCAAATAAAACTGTCCGAGACGGTCGCACTTTGCATAAGTGCTGGGCAGTGAAATCGGAGGCGCGGCGGGTCTCGTCGGGGCGGGGCGCGGCGCGGCGCACGGCAGGCTGCGGCGCGCGGTGTCGCTGGAACTAGTCTGCGCTATTAATAGCTGGCACGCTGCGGAGGAGCCGCGGGCAGGTGCTCGGCCCTCGCCCGCCAAGGCCGTGCCGGGTCGGCGTGCGGCGCTACCGACTACACGTAGCCACTTCGATGACGACTTGCCTCGATTGATGATGCTTGCTCGCCGACCATCACACTTCTAGCAACCAACAGGAGTTACTCTACCACAGGAGTTTCTTTTATAATATTGGCTAGCATCTGATCATCTACCTTTTCATACATTTTTATTAAAAGGGGTGAGCAGCGGGGATGTTTTATATTATGAAGATAAATTATCACCTTTTTTTTTTTACCCGGCTGACTGTCAAGTCAGACAGGGTTATGTAGATCGCGCGTTTCTTTGTATGTTCGTTCGTATGTAAGTAATATTCTTTATTACCACGTTACTCCTAAACGGCTGGATGGATTTTGATGAATGAGGTATCGTTAGAATCGTCTCCATCTCGATTGTGTTCTAGGATACTTTTTATTTCGATAAATCAAATAGTGCGGCTAGAAAATGCAACAATGTGTGAATTTTCAAAATGAAAATCACGCCATCATATCAAAATCCATGTCAAAATCAAGAAGTTGGTGGACTGATATCAAATATATATTTTTTTTAAATCTAACATGACGTCTTTGAAGACTAAATCGAGTCTCAAAATTTTTGAAAATCTATTTTTCGCCCTAAATAGAATTGCTAAACAAAATGTGTACTAAAACTTCATATTTAGTCCCACGCAACGTTTAGAACAAGCTGCATCGAAATTGGTTCAGCCATTTAGGATATATCTCATATTTAAGAAATATCTTACACGCTTTTAATTTTACACACAGAGCCATCTGTGCGTCAACTGTCACAACAACGTTTAGGAAAATGCACACGGCATCGAATCATAGATTCCTGGGCATTTCTCCTCAAATTGTTATTTTTGACGATTTTTTAGTCACTTTTTATCCCTTTAGTTTAGGTCTAATCTTTGATGCTGGAATGATTTGTATGTTAAAAATAAGTTATTTAACGAGGGGTATCCATCAAATTAACTGATATTTTAGGAGATAATCAAAATTGTCGGTTGCTAGGAATGACCCTAAGTGAGAAAAATGATTAAATTGTAGAGAAGAATGACGGTGTGTTGCTAAAAATGATAAATCCATCAAAAACACATGTTTCTGATCATAACAGCATAGATTAAAATTAGCTAAGTATAAAATAGCTAAGTGTATATTCTCAAAATTAGCTAAGTGTATTATGTTATGTAAATAAGTAGGATTTGTAAGGATTGACAAAATCACCATGTTCTTAAATCGGTGCCTATTTTTATAATATTCCTTAAAAAATCTTACTTTTAGGGTTCTGTACCTCAAAAGGTAATAAAAAGGAACCCTTATAAGATAACTTTCTTGTCCGTCTGTCTGTCTGTCTGTCCATGTGTCACCATCGATTTTCTCAGGAACGGGTAGACCTAGCAAGTTGAAATTAATACTATATACTGAGGTCTATAGTACCTATTAGGTGTATAAAAATCAAGGTCCTGAGTTAACACGATAAAAAGATATGGGCAAATTTAGACTTTCGTGAATACTTGTAGGTACCAAAATGTACCTTAATTTTCAACTTTTTTTACTTTTCGGAATTTTTCCTTTATTTGTGCTATAAAACCTTGCTTTTCACCAAAATTGACAATTCTAGGTCAACCGGAAGTACCCTATAGGTTTTGGGTCAAAAACCTAAATGGTAGTTCCTGTTGACCTAGAATCACGAAATTCGGCAAAAAGCAAGGTTTTACAGCAGAAATAAAGGAAAAAATCCCAAAAATAAAAAAAGTTGAAAATTAAATGGTGTCCCCATACATACATACTTGACACCGATTAAGATAGGCCTCTGAGTTGTATGGGTGCTCATACAGTTCAGAGGACTAGCTTATTATGGCGGTATAATGGGTAGGTATCTACGGGAACCTCGGCGCACGAGTTCAACTCGCACTTGACAGGTTTTTTTTAGATATAATTACCTAATACCGTCTATCCTATCATTAGACATAAAAGTAAATCTTCTCAAAATTAAGGAATAGTAATAACAATAAGCCCGCAGGGCACCTTTGAGGCGAGGTGTCGAATGAGTAGCGACCCCGCGGACCCGTGTGCTCCCAGGGGGAGGTCACTGTTCCTCATCTCAGCTTGCCTTGATTGACACTGACGAGAAACAGTCCACCTCCGTGTTGTCTTCACCGGCCGGACGGAGTGGAGTCGCTAGAGCATTGCTCGGGGGCTGGAAGGTGTTACGTAAGTGATGAGTGGGGCACGCTGAAGTGAAGTGAAGCTGGACCCTCAGGGAGCTCGTGATCGTCGTTTAAAACCCGGTACGTATACATCAGACCACCCTCTAGCAACTCACGTATTTTTGCCCCCTTCTTGCCACACGAGTAACTGTTTTGGGGAACCAGTTGTGAGTTGGCGAGTCTCCACCTGCCATTTTGACCATTTTGTACGTGTTTGTAAGTGTTTCTATATTTTTTTAAACCAAAAATCATCATTCTTAGCAACAATCATCATTGTTATCATCATTTTTAGCAACACGCGTCATCGTGTTTTTGTCGTTGTTGCTTGTAATGAGGTTGTGAAAAATGACGAACTTCAGAAAACAATTCGTAACTTGTATTTCCGAATGCAGACCAAAAGAAAAATGTTAGTGATCAATAGCTGCATGTTTAATTTAGCTTAAGTCGAAAAATAATGTAAATTTGACGCACTGATTTCATAGTTATAGTAATAAATCAGAATGACGAAAAAAGTGTCACACCTTGGAGAATCATATTCAATAGCTCACCTTTCCGAAATGCGACGCGTCTTGCCTCCGTGAAGTGCTCTGGCTGATTGGTCCGGGAGGGCACGACATTTGATGTTAAACACGATCTTTCAATGCCTTCCGGTTTACGTATTACGATGAAAACAAAAACTGGCGACTGTAATGATGCATATTTTGTGACAAGATTTTGATTAAATCTACCATCGAATTCCAATCAAATAATTAAAACTGTTTCTTGGCATTAGATTACAGAGTTTGTTATCTATAAATATCAGTAATTACAATTAAACATAGTAAACAAATGAATATTTTATGACGAGAAACTCCTATGCGCAGGTCATTTTCACATGTCGAAAATGGCTATTTTTGGAGGTTTTTTGTAAATATCTTTTTACCTTCTAATTTAAATGAAATTTCACTGTCGATACCTTTTTTGTAATATATCTAGACATTCAAATCTAAGCTTTTGTTTACAAAATAATGAACAGTTTAAGAATAATCTGGAGGAACCTAAATTTTGGCCCCCCTGGAGAAATGCCCTCCTACCTATCAATAAAATTGTAATTTAATTTTGTGATTGATAAGATAATGCTGTTTCCAACTTTTCAGTTCAGCCGGGTTTTTTTATTTTTTTGAATAAATTGCTTGTTTAACAGTTCTCTATAGAATTGGGTAAAATGGTCCACCAATTGCTAAAATGTCAAATTTTAACCAATTCTAGGTACAGAGAACTATTAAAAAAAGGTGTTTTGTGATGAATGTTTCAAGAATGTTATGAAACATCGCATGAAACACCAAAAGTGACCACTTTAGCCCCGCTGTTCATGGCCTTAGCTTAGATGATCAGGGGGTCTAAAGTGGCCACTTTTGATGAAAAATCAGATGTTTCATAGATGCTTCATCTATGAAGCATCTATGAAACATCTGATTTTTCATCAAAAGTGGCCACTTTAGACCCCCAGATAGGGGATGAATTGAGTACTTATGAAAATAGCGTTATTTCTGAACTTTAACCTATTCTAACTCGGGACTAAAAGAGGGACATAGAACAGGACATCAAAAAACTATTCATCCGCGTATAGCCAGATTTTTTATAAGTGGACTGGATGCGTCTGGACTCTGGACACGTCGTACCATTCTTCCTAAAATAATACTTTAAGTATCAATATTTATGAAAAAAAAAATAACAGGGATGCTAACTTAGTCGACCCTAATGTCACGGAATCATAAAACACAGATAAGGCACTGGTATAAAGATAAATAAGTATGTAGGTTAGGTACTAATATTATGTGAAATCCCAAGTAGGTACCTATCGTGTTTAAGCATTTATGGAACTTGATGGACGTGAAAGTAGTACGCGGCGAGCTGTTCGCCGGAACGAGCGAGAGTCACATTTGGACACGTTACGTCACTGTGACGTTTGGAAAGCTCCGCAACGCTTGTTGTGGCCTGCTGCTGTAGACAGGTGCCTATATCAGGTTGCAGTAAACGTTTGTTCTACTATTATATCGATGACGGTTGTCGGTGTCGATGATAAGTAGATTTGTAGGTTCCCCCAAAATGTCTGTCCATTAAGTTGTTTAGATAAGATAAGATAATTTATCTCATAAAACATTGTAACACACATAGGACAAATGATTTACTATGAATCCCGCACTAGGCCAAGCCTGTATCGCGAGAATCTGAGTGAAAGTTTTTATGAAACAAACAAATAAATAATCCTGGACATTTCACACAGCATCATGTAGCCCCAGAGCTTGTGTTATGGGAACCACATGACTGATATATTACTTAAATTTTTGTTTGTAGGTATACAGGGTGTGGCAAATTCTTGGTCACTGAAGGGTAGCTACCTTTTCTCTTGTAGTTAGAAAGTTTTGTTCTTAGGAAACTTCAGTTTTATTTTAAGAAAAAAAATAATTGCATTTTTAGATTTTTGAAAAAAAGTACAGTTAGCCTAAAAAATTACATTTGTCAAAAAAAACAAGTTGGTCTTAATCGACTCTATTTCCCACCAGGAACACTTCTCCCAAAGTAACTTATCAAATCAAATCGTAAGTTTTTGCAGTAATTCAAAAAAACACATCCCATACATTTTGTATGAAATTAGTAGTTGTAAACATTATAGTGCCACTTATTCGATCGTTCTTAATTTAATTTCATAACTGCTCCGGCCAACTGGGAGGCTATTGTAAAGCGCGTATTTAAATTTAGAACAAAGTGCTTCCCTGCAGATGTACTAATGGTATGCTCCATGCATACCATTCTCTCTTGCGGCTCTGTCTTAGGCGCCTAAGGCTTTACAATAGCCTCCCAGCATGCCGAAGCAGTTACGAATTTAAATTAATAACCATCGAATAAGTGGCACTATAATATTTACAACTACTAATTTCATAGAAAATGTATGGGATGTGTTTTTTTGAATTATTGCAAAAACTTACGATTTGATTTGATAAGTTACTTTGGGAGAAGTGTTCCTGGTGGGAAATAGAGTCGATTAAGACCAACTTGTTTTTTTTGACAAATGTCTTTTTTTAGGCTAACTGTACTTTTTTTCAAAAATCTAAAAATGCAATTATTTTTTTCTTCAAAATAAAACTGAAGTTTCCTAAGAACAAAAATTTTTTAACTACAAGAGAAAAGGTAGCTACCCTTCAGTGACCAAGAATTTGCCACACCCTGTATAAGGACATACGATACCTAATACACAGAAAATACCCAGACCAGAGACAAATATTAGCAGACCATTCAAACATTTGTCCCGCGGCGGGGATCGAACGAAAGTCGAAAGTCATCAAGTTATCTTAATAAACATATTAGTAAAATAAAAATGTTTTGGTTATACCCACCTACCTTATTTTAATCTACACAAATATAGCTATCTACTTGCCTTATCTCAAACACTTTAGTCTGAGAAATGAATATGTGCTTCTCACCTGTGACCCGGAGTGCGGAGTGCCGACGAGTCTCGCGAACAAAAGACATGAACGCGCTCCGCCGCGCGCCGCGCGCCGCCAGCGCTGCGTCGCACACCGCACAGCGGGCTTGAAAAGGTCGCTATTGCAGAATCGCAATAGGAATTGAACGAAATGCCATCTCTTTTCATTGACTGAGAGTGAAAAGAGACGGCATTATAGTATGGTTAGAGAAATTTCATAAATAGTTCATTTCATATTGTGATTCTGCTTTAGCAACCTTTTTAAGCCTGCTGGTCACATTTATACACATCTCTATTTATCATGTTGTGGCCATTATGCATGATTGCATTTTGATATTGAAACTATAAAATGTATTTGTTACTATCTAGGTATCAACATTTAAAAATAAAATTGTTAATTTATCGTGGAAATCGGTTTTTTTCCGGGGTAAAAAGTAGCCTATGTCCTTCCTCAAGGTTCAAGCTTTTGCTATAAGTCCAGTTCATCCGAATGTTGCCGGGAAGAAATTACAGCGATAAGACCGCCCATTGTACTTCGCTCCTTATGTTCTGTGTCTGTAATTTGTTTAAGTAAATGTTCATGTGCTGTACCTACAATAAATGTGCTGTACCTACAATAAATGTGTCTATCTGTACCTAAGTATCAAATAAAAATCCGGCCATGAAAGCGTAACATACAGACAGAGTTACTTTCGCATTTATTAAGTTAGTAAGGATACTTATTACGTAGTTAGGATTAGGATTAAGTATTCTTATTTTTGTAGTGTCGATCTAAGAGTCGAATTTCAAGAGTTTCTTAAGAGTTATTTTCAGAAAATTTTCAGAGACTAAAAGATTGTGGGTCTGGAAAGATTCTTTGTTAAATTGTTAGGGTAAAGCATCGTGTTGAGAAGATTAGCCAGCCTAAGCACTGCGTTGTCGTGCCTAGCTGTTACCGATATTAAGTTAAGTAGTAGGAATTTAATGAAAGCTAGCCGGTCGCCGATGCCGCGAGATAGCGCTGCGCCGGCGCCGCCCGCACTCGTCCGGACTGTCCACGGACCAATCACACTACACATGCATCGATTAGGTACCTACCGACCAGCTCCGTTTAAAGAACGATATCTCAGTGGTGATAGGGAACAGTTTCAGACTTTCAGTCTATAATTCGTTTGACTAAGTGCATGTCTTCATAAAACTGATTAATATCCTGAAGTGCTTTACCATCGACGATTGATTTCGATCATCGGGAAAGAACTAGTGATCCAATAAAAAATCCGTTGAACATTCAAATTTAAATTAAACGTGAGCCAATTTTGATCAAGATTTAGTGTTGCCTAGTTGATACTCGTAATAAAATTATTCGAAAACCACAATTTTCCGCTTCTATTTTGTTCGACAAAGTGAAACTTGTTTACCTTTTGATGTTCACTGTATCTCCACCTCCACGATACCAAGTGTCGAAATAATTATGATGCTTCTTGTCTTTAATCCTTATTGGTTGTTATGGACCATGAGATGGTATCGTCACGTCGCGTCGTTCGGTCGGTATGTAGAGCAGCCCTCAGCTCCATGCAATATAACGAGTTATTTTACAATTCAAATGTAATTTACTTCAACGTCCACCCGTTACTAATTTTAGTGGTTTATAAATCACACGACACCGACTACCGACGCAAACCTATCTAGGTAGCCTATCAGTGCTATACACTGAGATTTCGATCTCATCTAGAATTTGTCTAATGCAGTGTTTTCACAACTTAGATATGAAAACTTAGACCTTCATACATAGGTACATATTTTCAAGATGAGTTAGGTAAACAAGGACCCATCTATTTACACTTATAACGGGACACTGCAGTGCCTGGGAAATTGTTGAGATAGAGTAGGCTTGCCCAGCACTTAGGGAAACCATCCTCTCAGCTTAACCAGCATTATCCACAGGAAAGACATCGTCAGAACGTGTGGGGCTGGCTGAACTGCGGATTTTCATAAGATGTTTTTCTTCACCGCTCTAAGAGCTACGAAAACATTACATGAGTAACGAAATTTCGAAAATAAACTCACGTTGTATGAGCTTTCTAGTTGTGAGTATGCAATGAGATGGCTAATTATTGATTTTAAGGACTGGGGAACCGTTTTTATTGATTGAGGCCACTGGGTCGTGGTGTTGAAAAAATATTTTACTTTTACAGTTACGAGAAATTCGGGGCGAATCGTTAAATGTTGTTTGAAAGTAGTTCGGCGATCGAGTCCGTATCGAGTCCAGCGCGGGGACCCGCTCTCATGCTCACATCACGAATGTATCCCCAAGGTGCGATAGACATTCTCTCTGATCTTTAGGCATTTAGATATCTGAGGGAATAGTGCTAAATTCTTAATACTAAGAATTTACAACAATGAAAAAAAAATATGACTTATTTCTGTCATAAGTATAAGGAAACGCGTCTTTATAATAAACTATGGACCCGACCTGACTTCAATCGTGTTACATGTTACAAGAAATATTTTTTCAAATAGTTGAAGTTCTGTTCACATACACAGTTCAAAACAAATTGCACTTTCTCTTTATTTTATTAAAGTATAAATTCTCTATGAGGCTATTGAAATAAAACTTCCCATAGTACCACCAGCTTAATCTGTTCTGAAGGAAAAAACTGAAAAACTAATGCAGTCATTTTTAAACTACGAAGTAGTAACTGAATCTGAGAAAGAAGACCGGAACTGAAGCTGCAAAGAATGCGTTCGCGAATTACAGAGGGCTATTCCACTAGTGATGTTCTCAACTGAATAGGAAAGTGAGTGCCGCTATCCGTGCTACATGTGTGGAGGTGAGGCTGCGCCGCGAGCAGGTGCGGCGCGGGCGAGGCCTCGACCTTTGCTTCGGCCTTTGCTCGGGTCGTTCATCCATTCCCATGTGTGATGACGAGCTTTCAGAAGCAACTAGAAATGTATATTCGGCACGTAAGGTTGACGAAACCACATTATGAAAACTGGCGTTGCTTAAATTTAAATAACTTCTTAACTTTCACATTTAGAAATTGAGATTGCCAGTGTTTTGAAAATGCGAATAGTTGCGGCAGCGTTGAGAGATCACGAAGATTGTCCAGAAATGCAACACGGGAGCGGACGTCGTTGATGTTACTTTGATATCCCCAACTAGCTGCGACTAATGTGATGGATGGCCGCCGCGCCCCGCCGGCGCCGCGCCGCTGCGATTCGATCGACAAACATTGCGTGGCGTTGTCGCAACATTGTAGCCTGCTCCTTGGCAGCACAGATTACAATAATCTAAACTGCTAAACCTTACGTATCTGCATAAATCCTGGCATTCTGCCAACCAAAGAACTTAATGATGATGGACTTAACAGTCCGACTTGAAATGACCACGATCTCTTGTGAATATTGATGTGAAAGGAAAAACCAAAACCAGAAAATAAACACTTTCCTTTCACTTTATAATTGTATATTTAAACGTCGCGTCCGCTGTCGTAATCGTAAGCTAATCAATAAAGTGTAATTAGTGTAGTACATTTCAAGGACAGCTTTCATCATTTTTGTCTAAACCTGTCTACTTTGGCGTATTTTTCTTAATAGGTTATATTTTGGATATTCGCGAAAGTAAACGGACCTGTTGAAGCCGGAAGTGAAGAGTGTTGTCTTCCGATGTCTAAACAGGCTAATGGCGGCGGCGGTGGCGGCGGCGGCGGGTCATCGCTCCAGCGGCGAGTCCTCGGCTCAGGGCGCAGGGAGTGCCGCTGGGTGTCATTTCACTAATTAACTCGTTGGGCGCGCCGCCACTCCATTACCCACTGTTTATTGTGACAATTATTCCTCGCCCCCCCCCTCCCCCCGCACCCCGCACCGCGCCCCGCCCCGCCCCACCTGGCCGCGGGCGCGGGCGCGACGCTCATCATTCAGGAGGCCTGTCCGCCGCCGCCGCCGCCCTGCCTAAACACGAAACCTAGAAAGTTATTGCCGACTTCCATTTAGGCTTTTAATTTATTCTTTTCGGAAATAAAATACTAACTACTTATCCATGACAAGGTGCGGGCGCGCGCCCTCTCCCTCCCTGTTGTCTGCGAGCGTTTGTTTGGTAGGGACTTTCTTTTCTCAATTTGATTTAAGTTTAGACAGATAGGATTTTGATCAAGTGATGCGCAACAATTGAACAGGTTTCACTTGTCACTATATTCACCTAAGTATAGACACATCAAGGGCTAATAATACTTAAATTGTTCTTTTGAAAAACTTTGGAAATCTCAACGATGCTCGGATGAGATTCGGACTCTTCAGACCTTCCTTATTGAAGAAGAAGAGAGAGAAGAAGACTTCTGACCATCTTGACTGGTCCATCTCCAAAATGGTTAGAAGTCACCTGCATACACCTACATTTGTAGAGCTATTTCAAGGCCACCGCTGCGACATCTCGCCATAACAAACAATCAACTGAAAAAAAAACAACAGTTAGGCAAGTAGGTACCTACATGGCGCATTCGAATCGCCTGAGTCGTCGGCCGCCTAAACACGTAACTTGTAATAGCAAAGCAATAATCGCATAATTATTGCTTTCAAATTGCTAATCGACGGCGATAGCCAAGCAATTAGCAATCGGTTTCGTACGTGATACCATTGTTTTACGGTTAGCGTTAGCGAACGATCGCACGATAGCTGCGCGATAATTGTGCAATTGTTGCTGACAAATTTTAGCTAATATGCCTGCGGGTTATTTCGATTAGCTAGTTCTACAACGTCTAGTCCGGGATTAAATGTTTACTGCTCATTAGAAGAATAACTGTGCCTTGCAGCTCATGTCGTCTCCACCCCACCGCTGGCCATCGCCGTGAACCCGAATTACAGATTGCGGAGTCTTTGTTTATTAATCAATTACCTAAATAATAAGTTTTTCTTTGGGTATGTGCTTAAAGAAATACAACATGAGCAGGTCCGTGAAGTCCCAAGGTCCGAGTAGCGCAGGTGTCGGCGCCGGCTGTTGACCTTTGTGGTCGTGGCCGGCCGTCGGAGCCTGCGCCCGACTGTGCGGGAACTGTCGCGAGCGCCGGCGCTAGCGCTGACCACTCGTAACGCTGTAGAACGATCTATCGTCGCTGTAGAATAGAACACTTCAAAATGTATGGGAATTGACGTTCTAACCACGTGACTTATCTACTTGAAACGTCAAATTATATACATTTTGAAGTGTTCTATTCTGTCGCGACGATAGATAGTGTAATATGGCTAGGGGGGCTTGCTTCTGCACGCATGCTGCAGCGATCCGCGATACTCTTCCTTGACAGGGTGTTACCGACCGGGAACAACTCCCTCTTATCAGACAAACTCTTCTCCATAAAGAAAGATAAGACAGTAACAAATTAAGTATACACTACTAGACTTGGGCATTATTGTTGTAAATAACTGAGATACGAAATCACAACTGCTGAACATTCCTGGGTCCAGGTGTAGAGGAAGACCAAAAAAGAAATGGACAGAGGTGATCAAAAAAGATCTACAGGACTGCAATGTTTCCCAGGACGACATACATAAATACATTTGGAAATAATTGAGGTTCGTTTGAGAACAATTCCTCGTGTCCGAGTGTGACCAACAACATTACGGATTCCGCACACCGTGCACCGCTATTTTTAACTAACTATTCCATAATGAATGCCGCGATCTTACGAGCCGCGGCGCATAATGACATGCGCTGCTGCACCATTGGGTGCGCGCGCGCATGCCCCGTGTGCGCCGCGCCGGCCGCGGCCGCCAAGCTGATGCATAACATTGTAACTTTTATTGTAGTGTGACAAAACAAGTAGTGTATCGGCTACGGGTTTGGTGTCGGTGCCAAGTGAAAACTCCAGAAGACTTTTTAAACTTGTATTTTAAATAATTTCGTACAATGATGAGTGATGACAAGGCGATTCGGGTTAGAGAGCAAGAGGAAGTCGCCATTTTGATTTTATACAATAAAAAAGTTAAAATTGTTCGGATACACTGTCACTGTGCCGAAACCGTTTGGATACGCCGCGACATGCCCCCGGCCTTGGAAGCACCAGCTCCAAGTAGGTCCAGGTCCAGCTCCAGGGTAGGTTGCATCTTGTCACTGCGTCGATGGATCGTCCTCCTTGAATAGTGGACAGATCTTCGGGTAGCTACGCCTCAGAATGCCTGAAGCCGTCCGAATATCAGCAACGCGTGATATGCCATCATTGCCTTTGATGGTGCTGAATATTCTTCCGAGAGACCACTTCAGTAGTGGCAGATTGTCGTCCTTGATGACCACGAGCGTGTTTGGTTCAAGGCTGTCGACGTTCTCCCTCCATTTGTATCTCGCTTGCATCTCAGAGATGTACTCCCTCGCCAATCGCGCCCAGAAGTTGTGCCTGATCAGCTCCTCTCGTTGATACCGGTTGAGTTGGGTACCAGGGTCGCCTCGCATGTCCTGGTATGCCGGTGAAGTGAGCGGTCGGCCAACTAGGAAAAGTTCTGGAGTGAGAGGGAGGAAGTTGTTGGGATCAGATGAGAGTGGGGATAAAGGTCGGGAGTTTAGGTTTGCTTCTACTTGAGTTAAAACCGTGGCAAACTCCTCAAATGTTAAATAAGCGTTGCCGCCAATACGCGATAAGTGAAGTTTTACCCCACCTTCCCCCAAACCTCCAAAATGTGTTGAATGACATAATGGGGGAATAAAATTTAAAATTAACAGATTGATTGATTGCAAATGAGTAGAAATGTCAGAGGAACATATTCGTAAAAATCGTTTCAATTTATTATAATACGTACCGACGAAATTTTTACCAGTGTCCGAGTAAATTGTATAAGGTTTACCGCGTCGCGAAATGAACCTTTTTAGGGCTAGAATGTACGCTTCCGTCGATAAGTCACTCACGAGTTCCAAGCGCATCGCACGAATCACAAACAAACAGACGTAAAGTTTTTGCATCCTAGCACCCCTACCCTTGCGAAATGGATAGGTGGGGTTCAAACGATTTTTGGGTAAACTACTCATAACAGGGTTTAAAGTTTTACCTTTTAGTCGCTCACACACAACGCATGCATTCACGATTTTACGCGTGAAACTCCTCCCCCCAACAGGCCGCCAACGTTGACGAACGCCATATAGAAGCGCCTGAGGAGCAGCGTGAAGCAGACGTAGGTGCTCGTGTCGCATGAGTAAAACTGAAAAACGATGTTTCGCGCTTAGCACGACAGTCTTACCGAAATCGTATTCGTTGGAATTCCTGCTGCCGGCACGCATTATTTTACTTTTATCGAGGAACGTGCTTGACTTAAAAAGACCCGATGTATTTTTTAACGACTGATTTGTAGAAATCAAAACATATTCCTCGCTAAAAGATTTTACCTGAGATATTTTCACTAATCCTAGTTCAGATTCTCTCAGCTCGTCAACCGTGAGACATCCTGACTTGCGATTTAATTTATTACGCATATTATAAATAAACCGAAGTACGTACGCAAATGAATGTCTCATTCGTTCGAACTGAGAGAACCTGGAGAATGGAAATATCTCTTCGCTTTGTATCGTGTGTGGAACGCTTACTGTGTTTGATTTAACTTCGGTTAAATCGTCCCGCATCGTAATTAGACTATTTTCCGAAGTCAAATCATCGCAGCAAGAATCGAACCTACGTAAGAAAGGTGGTCCTTCCCACCACAGCGCCAAGGAAGCTAAGTCCAGTAGGTGTAAGCCGCGCGAAACTACATTATGCAGCTGTACATAGCTAGGCCTATTATCTATAGCTTGCCGTTGCACTCGTATCGGCTCAAGCGCATAGAGGTTTTTATAAAACCGGTTCCTTATCTGCGTGACGTCATGCGGTAGGGAATCGTCCCAGCCAAAGCTAAACAACCATAGCTTTTGTATTAGTACCTTCGCTATCATGATTAGACCTGTACTATTGAATATTTTTAATGAAAAATAATGATTATCACAGCTGAAATGAAAAATCCATTTTTGCAATGGGAAGCAGCCCGATTGTAAAACACCGTAGGTTTTTTCGCATAAATCGAGTAGCTCGTTTTTATCATCAGAACAAGTGATTGAATCATTGTCGATAACGTTATGTATTTTACAAGAGTTAATACGCGTCATGTGACCTAAGGCTACGTACTCATGTATGAAGTCGCAATATAACCCTTTGTATTCTTGTTCGCGTTGTAATCGTTCCTCCAATTCTAGAAACCGATTTGGTGCTTGAGGATAAGACTTACCTAAGCCTTGCGTCGAGGACTCAAGAGGAACGCTGACACAGAACCTTTCGTCATTATTGCGCATCGTAGTTTTGACGGAATGTTCTGCGCAAGCACTTTCCTCCCGAGACCGCGCATCACAAAGCGTAGGTATCTCCTCAAGCTCAGAGAACTTACGTGATTGTTCATCGGCCGATTGGGTGAAATTACATCGCATGTAACTCTTTTTTCGCATTATATTTAATTGACCTGACACGACCCATCCTAACTGTGTGTTTTGTAGGAAAGGACCGTTAGGTAAACGCATTTTTCCCTCGCATAATAAATCCCAAAATATATCCGCGCCTATTAGGATATCGCATGTTCGAGATTCATGAAAATCGGGATCAGCTAATCGAATATTACCAGGAATACCTAACTTCGCAAATTGTTCAGGTACCGCTGGTAATAATGATGAAATGTTTTTTAGCACAAAACATTGTAATCGCATATTATAGGAGCTAGTACACGATCTAACATCAACTTCGCATATTTTTGTTGATTGCAAAACCGAGTTACCTACTCCACGTATTTCTTGAGTGGACTGTATTAATTCAACGCCTAATTTGTCGCATAATGATTGCGTAATAATGCACCGCTCTGAACCCGAATCAAGGAGCGCGCGCGCCGTGTGATATTTATTATACCTATCTTTTACCTCCACTATGGCCGTAGATAACAAAACAGGCTGCTCACATTGATAATTAGCGCATAGAACGTCAGTGTGTGCGTCTGTTGTTTTGATGGAAGGCTCAATGGGAGTGTCTTGCCGCACGGGAAAGGATGAATGCATAGAAACTAACTTCGCGTTATCAGCTGTGACCGGAGGGGAGTGACCTGCACTAACTTCGCTGTCGCAAATTAGCGAATTGTGCATTTTAGAGCACTTCCTACACGGACCGAACCGACAGTCATTCAGCGCGTGCCCAGCCCGCAAGCAGTTCTCACACAAATGTTTATCTTTTATGTGTTTTAGCCTAGATTGAATATCTAAACCGAGAAACATTTGACAAACGTAAAGTGGGTGGTTCGATTTAGTGCAAAGTGAACACGGTGATTTCTTTGATTGACTGGACGGATTGTTGGTGGAAACGTTACAATGTACTTTGTTGCTACTATGTGTGTTTGATTTTTTAGAGCTTGTACTCGCGTGTGACACTAGTAACGTCTCCAACATATCCGCCCTATCTCTCAAGAAATCGAGCAAGACTTCAACTTTCATTATTGACTTGGAGTCACCAGATTTTTTTAGAAAAAGTGACTTATGTTGTTCCCACTCGCGTTCTGTGATTTTATCCAACTTAGTCACGACAATGTAAATGATTAGAGTGTCCCAATAATCTACCGGTTCGCCTAGCAGCTTTAAAGCTCGTAAATTCTTTAAAACTGTGTCGATAAGTGATCGCAATGAATCTGGTGCCTCTTTCGTCAACGATGGAATGTTAAATAGCGATTTTACGTGGTTATGAACTAACAACCTGCTATTATCATACCTCGCGAGCAGTAGTTCCCATGCCACCTCGTAGTTAGCAGCTGAGAACTCAATGGACTCGATTACTAAAGCTGCACTGCCTTTTAGCGATGATTTTAGATAGTGGAACTTTTGGATTGCAGTGATGTGATTAGTGTTGTGAATGAGCGACTGAAATGTGTCTCTAAATTCAAGCCAACGCTCGTATGAACCATCGAAACTAGGTATGGTAATCGTTGGCAATTTAACATGTTTGAAATCACTTTGCGCTTGCTTGGAACTCGCGGTAACCTCTCCACTACTAAGTATACATTCTGCCCTAGCCAGAGTTTCATAATACGTGTCCTCGAAGACATCGCGTTGTTTTATTTGTTCGTCTAGGTCTACAGATAACACATTTTCTTCTAATTGCGATTGAAAATCGTTAAATTCCCTAAACAAACTCTCGGCTCCTTTGACACGTATTTTTAGTTCTACGCGCGTTTTTTCAGGCAAAATTTCATCGGTATTTATAGCATTTAAGTAGTTAGAGAAACGAGTAAGACGACCTTTAACAATTGAACGTTTTTTAATGAGATCTCGCAAAAGTAAGTTTGTAGCGTCATCACTCGTAACGGTTATTTTACAAGTAGGAGAAGGGGACCTATTCCTTTCTGACATCCTGGAGGTTTAGTGAAAGGTGGAGTACTCACGTTTTGTAAGCGGCAGCTGATGCTGGCAACGGCACACACTGCTAGACACTTGCAAACGAGGAAACTCACTGCGGCTCAAACACTGAAACAGTTTACCACGGAAATTAAAACAAGCAGGGATAGGCTCTTCTGGATAGGATGGAGGGCTGGCCGTACCGTCTTCGTAGTGATCGGTTGCGCCTCAGGACAGCAATCTCTCCAATCCGTCTTCAAAATCTTCTTTTGGTCTTCGAAATGACCGTTGAGTCGTTGGCACCTCCAAAGGTTTTGCGTGCGTAAGTCCAAATGTGATCGGCTCTGAAGGTCCAAATGTATCGGCTACGGGTTTGGTGTCGGTGCCAAGTGAAAACTCCAGAAGACTTTTTAAACTTGTATTTTAAATAATTTCGTACAATGATGAGTGATGACAAGGCGATTCGGGTTAGAGAGCAAGAGGAAGTCGCCATTTTGATTTTATACAATAAAAAAGTTAAAATTGTTCGGATACACTGTCACTGTGCCGAAACCGTTTGGATACGCCGCGACAAGTAGGTAGGTACCTAGTTTTATTCGCTGGGTGAGTAATTAACTGGCAAGCAGTGTGTGCACTATAGGTACGTCATGATTGCGCATGTAGTGTGAGCTCGCGTACTCGCTCGTGAGTGCTGACTTGACTGGATCATGTTTATTCATATTATCATATTCATATTGTCCCTGAAACCGCTTGCCACTTTACTGATATAATCTGCCTACTAAGTAAAACCATAATATTTTTGGACTTAACATGATCCACTGACGGCGGAATAAGACTAGAGAGAATATTTGTCTGACGCCTGGTGACAGTGAAAGTAACGGTGACATAATGGTGACCTTCGGCTGGCAAGAGAAGTGTTGAACTACCAGCACGACGAGTCGACGACACGAGCAATGGTGTGCCGATGTGTGAAATTAGATTGCCGATGTATCGCAGATGCAATGTACTGGGAATCTTGACGCAGCTTGCGTATCGTACACATCTAGACTAGGATTTACGAACTAAAACGCTTTATTTTAAAATAGTAAACCAAAAGGAGTTAATGAACGGCACCGGATGCCATGGACTCCCTGGACTGGATGGGCGACAATAAAGAGTTCCTTGCTCTAATTACATCTGGCGACAAACGCGACCCATTTCTGGTACCTAGGTACGTACACATATGCGGCATAGTCACCGCGTCCGAGGCGTGATCGGCGGCGTGTGCGCACGCGGCGCGCGTGTGTGCGTGCGTGCGCGTGTGTGCGGGTGATAAGAGGTCGCGCGATAACCCGGGGCCGTCGAGACCGCGGCCGCGCCGCTCGACCGTCGACTCTATCCCCCCGACTCACGGTGCAGACGAGCGACCGGCTCCGAATGCGCTATCTCTGTCGCCGAGTGCATATCGACGAGCGTCAGCGGGAACATCCTCCTGTTATTCTGCGGCGCGGGTCGTGATCCTTGCGTCCGCGGCTATTTATACACCATCGATACGAAAGAAGATTTAAACGTGTACCTATCGATGGAAACACTGTTAGGTTACAAGGGTCCCGTCGGTGCCCGTGCCGGTCACCGGTCGCCGTGTCTCGGGGCATCATGAGGAGCCATGTGCCCTGGGTCGCGTCGCTGCCCGCGCCGCGCGCCGGCCTCCGCGCCCACATGGCGCATGTGGCGGCGACACGTGGCGGCCGCGGCCGCTACACAATAGCTCTAACTAAATGAACACTCGTTATCGATACCGCGTTACAAATATTTTAGTTGTGTTGATTGTGTTTTTCATTCATTAACAAAATAATTCCGTTCCAAGACGCTGTAATCGGAATTTCCGATTACAACCGATTCAAATCTTCAACAATCTTAAACTTCTTCAGAACTAGCTCTGTCCGCATCGCACAATATGTTTTCTAATTCAAATTCTTCTTTAGGTCCCTCGGCAAGTCTTATGATCACATTCCACAGGTACCTACCTAAATATCAAAATATTATTAATCATTAAAAGTTAATTGTTAGCCATAGGGCCTAATAGAGCTGAGAGAACAAGTATCTAACTTCTTACCGTATTACAGTACCTACACATTCTAGGTAGGTATGAGGCTCGAGAGAGTCGCGAGGCAGTAGGCAGCAGGCAGCGGCGGCCATTAGGATGCATACAGCGCATGCGAGCTGGCAGCGCGCCAGCTCCGCGCTGTCAGCAGCCGCAGCCGCGCTTCTTGAGACCACGAGAGCACGTAACGACGCTCTTCTTGGGAGACAGCGCATGCCTGCACAGAATTCACAAAACGCCCGAACTAGCTCTCTACTTCCTACTTATCTAGAACTTCATCGCCAAACTATTTCAACCTACAACTCGCTTAGTTACGTAGCCTACTCTAATTAAACTTAAGTTTTTTAATGAGGAAAACAAAGCATTAACACAGTTCATAAGAGTGCCGATTGTACATAATACAGTTTTATATTTTACTTTAACGATGAAGTCAAACCTCAAATGTTTATTTCCTGGTACCTAGTCGAATGCACTTACAGGACTTTGCAGTGACCGATAAGTTTTAAGAAATTAAACTACAGTAAAGTTATAGGAGGATGCCGTGCGCTGGCGTCGCGTGACGGCTTCCCTGGAGGGGGGAGGGGTGGTCAGGGGGTGCGGAGGGGGAGGGGGGGGGGGAGATACAGGGCCATCGCCAAATGAGTTCGCCTGTGAGCCTCGCTGCGATAATTAAATTATGTCACCTTTTGTGGCACACACATGCAACGCACGAATGTCCGGTGGGACTTGGTACCTAACCTCTGTTATAGTTGGTCATAGATAAAAGGAGTGTAGGAGTGCCCTTATGCTTTTGCTTTGTAATTAGAATACGCGTTATTTTGTTGTGTTAGTTTCAAGAGTCTGTCGGTCATAAAACAGAATTGGTGATTATACATATTACCTGTCTGGTTTGTTCTTGAGAAAACTGTTCAATGCTCATTTAGGGATCGCAAATTCGCAACAATAAAAATGAAAACCAAATGTTTTAAAAGATTTTTTTTTTAATGATAACAATTGGCCGGCAGAGTTCAACAGATTCAAGTTACAATCCGTTCGCTTCCCAACGAAGAGTTGACTAGACCATCACATTAGACAAACTGTCAACGTAACTCAACACCCTGTACTGGAATAGGAACCTATACCTACTGCTATAGTTAAAAGTATAAATATAGATATGAGTATATATTATACCTTTATACCTACTATGAGTTAAATGCTCGAAATAAATGTATTTTATTTTTTATGTATTTATTTACCTATATACCTACTGTCTTAGTGCTTGAGTCAGCTAGTCTGACGACTGCTGTCGTGGAGTAGAGTTACTGCGCTGACCTCTGGGTTTATTATAGGGCTGTGTTGGCAAAGGGAGATAGGGCCTCAACTTTCGAACTTAGTGAGTTCAAATTCCGGCTGTGCGTTCACCAAAATGACTTAAAAAATAACATTAACATTGTCGTGTGATAGCCGTGATAGGCTTAGGTATGTGTATTGTTTTTTCTAGTTAGTTTATGAATAAAATACTATTTGTTCCTATTTTTTGTGTATTATAATGTGGGTCTCATCAGTGTAGTAAACCTTTTTAAATCAATGCATGTGTGGGTAATCAGCGGCCACCGCGACCCGCGGGTTAAGCCGCTGTTGTAATACACTCACTCGCTCGAATGTCGACGGGTGCTGACACATTATCACGTCTCTACCCCGTCGCATAGCAAGACCGTAGCAACACCGTCCCGGCAAAAATGATATTCTTTGTATTGAAATGTACCGGACGCCCCACACCAGACCGTTCCCACACCGTCGCGTGTCCTGCCCTGCCATGGCCGTCTTGTCAATCTCCGGCCGCCATGATTATTTTGCTGACACGTAGGGTTGCAACACCTAATATTATATTTAATATAAGTCTAATATTATTTGAATCCTAAATAATATATTTTTGGGGAAAAAATATATTAGGCGAAGATCTTAGTGGCAACTTGGGCGATTTTATGTTGTTTGTTAGTAGATGTGTTTCAAAAAATTTTCCGGGATAAAAAGTAGCCTATGTCCTATTTACGGTTATTTTCTATCTATATTTTAAATTTCAGCCAAATCGGTTCAAACACATCCAAACATCCATCTAACCACCCAAACATCAATCCATCCATCCAAACATTCAAACTATTAGTGTGATGTGATAGTGTGATGGCTTTGACCCTTTCTTCTGACTTACAAATTTTGCTCTTAGAGTTGCCGCAAAAAATAATACCCTAGCCTAGAGCTAAAATTAGCACATCGATGAGTGCAACTTCAAATATTTGTCTTAGCTTTGTTAGACTAAAGATAAATTTAGAATGCGTCCGGTCGCGGCGCTTATCGGCGCTGCTCGCTCCGAAACACGACAAAAATGCAGTTTTTTGGAGCTTTCTCATCCCTAATAACAACCAATCGAAAAAGTGAACGGAATTTATGTCATTAATTGAATGACCTATCCGATGGAGCAAACCAAAAACATAAATTACCTACACCAACTTCAAAAGCAAATGAAGATTTATCTTATTTTTAGTGATTTTCGTTGATTTATTATGAAGTAAATATGATGTTAAATAAAAATTAAAACTAAAATTAAACGGTATATTACAAGATAAAATGTTAGAGATGCATGTTGGCTTTTCAGTTACTTTCCACTTTATTTATCGAGGGTTTATACAGGGAAATACAGTATTTGGCTCAGGGAACGCCCTTAAAGCAGACTCAACAAAACCATGGTAAGCTGTCATATTAATTATGTGAATGTAAACTTAAACTTGTAGGGGTAGTCAGACAGAAGCAAGGAAACTTTTATTTTTCAATCACATTTTTTATTAAGTAAAATCTACTATTTATTTGTAAGTTCCTACAAACTCCTTTATTCGAAAAAAAAGTGGCAACCCTACTGAGACGGTCGCATGCATGTCAGGTCGAGTTGACACTCGACTGACGTCCGCTGACAAATAACAATTTTAAAAATATAGGCTGAGTTCACATTGCATCTCTAAAATTGAAAATTGACAACCTTGTACGAGTTGATGTACGAGTAGAAAAATTTAAATTCCATATACAGGGTGGAAAAAATGAATGGGCCCCGGAGGGAAACTACTTTAAATCCTTAAGATACAGTATTTTACTTAAAGGAAACATTCCTTTATTTTTAAAAAGAAACGAGTAGAAAAGAGTGTTGTCGAGACGTATTTAAAAATAAGTTTTTGAGAATAAAAAAGTTATTGTATTGTTCAGTTATTCAGTTATTTATTTACTACAGATTTAAATTATCATTGCAGATAAACATCCAATGCGATAATTTAGATAGGTACTTTTGGAAATGAACATCTACTATGAATACTTACATTGTACGGTCCGCAGTCCGCACACCCTGGATAAAGGATAGTTCATAGTCTAATATCTTTAAAACTCTGAGATAAATTTTAACTGATATATTGTAAGAAAACTTATGATATTGATGACTTATGTTATGATACTTATACATAATACTTAAAAAATACAGACGGACGGGCATAACGAAACTATTAGGGTTTCTTGTCAGGACAACGGAACCCTAAAAAGTAGTATTAGTTGATGAACTGAAATATTTTGTTTTTGAGTTTCCCAACTCGTTCTCGTACATTTTTTTTTAGTAGTGCAGATACCCCTTTATATTTTTAATCCCCGCCCATCTGTCAATACACATATTAGTAGCGTAGCCAGGTCGGCCCCTAGGGGCCGCTTTTCGGCCGTTGAAAGGCTTAGGCGGCCTTTCGATGGGAGCGGCTCCTAAACGGCCTATATGCACCTAGTTACCTTTTCCTATTTTTATTAGGTAGGTACTTACCTAATCATAATTCAAAATTCTTAGCAAAAAAAAAAACAAAGCATTTTTTTTTTCTCTTAGCGCGTGCCGCTTATTTCTTTGGTTGAAACCTCTATGTTCTGAACTTACTAGTAGCATGCACACTGGCAGTCTTTATGACATAATGTGCTATTCTATGCTATGGGTTTCGTTTGAATGAAACTAATTTTGAAATGGATAACGAAAAACTTATTGAGAGCGTAAGAAAATTTAATTTTCATTCCATCTATTTGAATTGGAAAACCCCCCCATCTAGCATAACTTAATGCGTTCCGCACGTTATGTGACATTATCAAACGTCAAAATCCCATCGGGTACAATACTGCCCTCTCGAAATCAAAATGTAGTAACAGCAAAAACACGATTTCGAGAAAAATGATGAAGCTACAATCAATAAAAATATTCAGAAGAGGTTACATATTAATAAAACCTTGAATGTGGAGTGAAAGTACACATAATCTATAGGTACCAACCAATAATAAAGCGTAAAAGTTTGTTTGTTAATTTGTTTGAACATTGAACACGCTAATCTCAGGAGCTACCAGTCGGATTTGAAAATTTATTTCTGCATTTGATAGCTAAACTCTGTGAGGAAGGATATAGGCTACTTTTTATCATCATCATCATCATGATCACCATATACCATCACTATGGGGGCAACGCTACGATGGCACTGCTAGTAAACTATATTTCTTATTTTTTCTTCAAAACATAACAGTTATAGCCATTTTATAGTACTACCTAGTAGAGTGATATATCCCCTATTATTGCAATTAGTTTTCTTGTGAAATCCGTTCAAAACACATTATTATTAACGCAGTAAATTTTCTTACTACTGCGTTTTCGATCATTTTTTCTGTCATTTTACTAACTAAAATGTGGTATTATTGTAAGAATACTACAGTTTAAATGTGAAATAATTAATAATTAATAATTTAACAGTAATTTCACGCACTCTGCTGTGCGACCAGATGGAATAGCGGTTGCAACACCCGGTTGAAATGCTCCTGCGTGTGTCCGGGTTCGGCTTCAAATCCTATAACGACTATGGATTTTTTTAATCAATTTATTTTTTATTTCACAACGAACTGTGTGAAATATGTATTTTAGTGTGGTTTAGCTTGTAAACGCTCTATATTTACAAAAAAATTGAGTGATAAGTTTTAAAATGGGCTTTCAGAATAATTGTGTATTTAGCATAAAACCAACAAAATGTCTATTACTGTGTTATAGGCTCGGGTGGGCAGATTACGCTTCGCAAAACGGTTATGCGACGGTCCTAGTATGATACGGTCTTAGTGTGTAAGGTGCTATTTTCGTGACGGGCTCGGTCATGGCTCGGCCCGCTTATGATACTGCGCAGTGAGCCCAGACCCTAAATAGTAAGTAACAACGGCCGAGTATCGAGTGTCTGTGTAATCAACATGAAAATGTTAAATAGCTTCGTGTATCAAACAAATAAATAGTACAATATTAATGATAAAGAGCGGTGGTGCGTGGCGGAACGCGTTTTTTCACCTTTTTAAATATGATTAGTGTGGGGCGAGGGGCGCGGGTGCGGCCGCTCCCTCCACTCTTCTCCCCTCTTGCCCTCCTCCGGGCCAGCCCTAGCAGGTGGGGACTACTGACTGTACCCTGGAAATGGACAGAGTCTCGAGACTCGTGTGAAAAAATGAGGATAAGGAGCCAGCTTCCTCACAGGCGGCGACGGTCTTCGGCCACACCTAGCATTTGTGAACCAAAAACTTCCACAAACGCCCTTTAATATGGACACTTCACATGCATTTATTCGTTATCAATATTTATTTACATCCAAGGTCAGGGCCCGGAGGCATGTGGAACAATGTCGGTACCTACCTCACCGTGACTTGCGACTCTTCGGAATAAATGTCGTCGGAATGAATTTGAATGCGAGAATTGCTGACGCAGACCGCGCTAGCGACTTAAAGGCATTAAGCACTACCGGTGAACATCGAAACACCTATATACCTACCTCCTAAAATAAATTAGGACTGTTTGTCATTGAGAAGAAAGGTGTTGTTAGAGTCAGTGAAGATTGCGCGGGCTTGATCTGCTTTGGCCCGCTAGTCGCATAATGGGCTGTTCCTATTCACACGTCAAAAAAACTGTGAGAAGCTCATTGAGATAATCCGGCGCCGCCGCCCGGCTCGGCTAATCTGAAGCGCCCCGCAACAATGGGAGCGCTCCGCGACCCACTTGCGTAGCGTAGCACTAGTTCAACTACTTCCGTAGCTGATCAAAGTTTGTAGGGGTCAGTGCTGTGCTACGAAATCTCGTAGCATTACTATAATTCACTAGAATGATAAAATACACTGGCTTGCAAAACTAAGCAGGTACCTACTACACTTTTAATTTTTTTTTTCTAAACTACAAAAATTAGAGATTTAAAATAAAAAACGTTTCATAGCTAATCAGCTTTCTTTGAAACCATTATACAAAATTAAAATCTTTTTCGAGTCCTTTTTATTTCGAAAGTACTTATATCTTGTGTACATAAAAAGTTATTGCAATTTTAAAAGTGTGGCACTTAGTTTTGCAGGCCAGTGTAGTTTAGGTGTTGTCTTCTGTGAGCTAGCAGGTTTCCTTGGTCAGTCAGTGTGACAAATTAGAATGATTTTTTAAAATCTAGTACATCTAATTGATTCTTCAACAAGGTGGTCCCGGTGAGTGCTACGGCGTAGCACGTAGCAGGGCGCGCCACAGGTCGCGGCGCCACAGGTGCCCCCCCCCCCCTGCCCTGCCCCCCCCCTCGCCGCGCCCAGTCCGCGCTTCAAATTGGAACATTCCCGACGTGGGACGTAAACATTGGGGTTAATTTAATAGACACACACGGTGCTGACGTGCACTAATATGATGACCATCATGAATGTAGCGGGTCAAATGTTTTACCATTATGTCTTTATTCAGAACTCTTTCGATCATTTAGTATTGCTGCAATAGAAGTGTCAATATAAGTTCACCAGTACAATCGTTATAATGGCTAGATAATTAGAACCATGTTCGATTTTATACATTCAATTTTTAAACATTCAAAAAGTTTCAAATGACTCTGTCGCCATGCTGTTACAATATTCGGAATGTATTTGAATATTTTGACCATTTGAGAGTTCACGGACACGCCATAAAGTTCAACTAGGTTATGGAATAGAGCAGATGTGTGTCCTGTGGACGTGTGGCTCGGTGGTTCTTATACTAATGTAATGCGACGGTTTTCCTCGTGACAGCAGCACTCACTCGCTGCCGGTCTGCCGGTGTTGGCTATCGGGTCTAATTAGAATGTTAACGCTAGCGCCGACCCGCTCCCGACGACAATTATATAACTAAGATAAAGAGTTTGTTTAATTGAACCCGCTAATCTGCATTTTGATAGCACATCTCTTGAGGAAGGACTTTTTAATTTCTTGAGAAGCCTATTTGTTTATTTATATAGCGGGTGAAACCACTGGACACAGTTAGTATGTCGCCGATCGCGAGGCAACTCTATTCTTTTTATTGCCGCTTTTTTAGCTGTCCTTATTACAAGCGTCCTTATCTTTGCCCTTTCGCTACTTTCTTCACTCCTTTCTTCGCAGATGTTGCTTGATGTTGATTAGATAAACTTTTTTATTATTATATTTTGATATGTTTACTACTAAGCTTGTGTAAGTAGCTCCGGCCGCGGTTGAGCGCGTGACTACAATGAGCTATTCTAATATTTTATTCAAATTAACGTCGCGACTTACATAATTTCAAGGCAAAATTAAAATAAATTGTTAATTGAATACCAGCAACTTTGTTATTCTTGTTTTGAGATACTTTTAAAACTTTTTGTAATACTCGAAACTAGGACAATAGCACCACTGCTTTCAGCTTAGCTCTTATACAATACAATAGCTCAGTAGATAAGCTCCTAGCAGATTTTCAACCGTTCTCAAAAAACCATAAAAGGAAATAAAAAAACGTTTAGGTTGGTCCATGCCGCGCGCCGAACTCGCAGACACGTCGCAATGTAATTTAATTACGAGTTAGTTGGGAGTGGGTTAATGGACGCGGTTAAAAATACCCAAAATGGCTTGACTAGGATACGCGTTTTGATTACAACAAGTCACCACTTCGGCGAACTCATGAATATAAAACCACTACTTAGTTCTATTACATTCCCATGGACAAAATATTCTGAATACTATAAATATTTAAATAAATAAATTATGTAAAGTGTAAGACAGAAATAATTCGAATATAGAGGAGTGGAAATGCTGTATATAAGTGTGCTAGTTACCTACTGGCTAAAACTATGATTAACGCCTTCTTCAGACGAACAAGTTTTCGCTTCTTGGAGATAAAAACATCCAGGTAGAGACCTTGTTGTTGTTTGTTGAATTGTGTCAGACTTTTTTGCTGAAAGTAATTATCATTGCACTAACACTGAGCCGTACGAGCGTGATGTGGAATCCGGCGTCTGCAGATGACGTACGTGTATTCCGTCAGCGCAGCGTCTGTCGGCGTCTATCGGCGTCTGTCGGCGTCGCGCCCGATCTCGGCAACAACACAACGTCCAAATTATACAAAACTTGTTAATGCGGAGTGTAAAGTACGTTTTTACAACGCTAGCATTGAACTTGGGCCGGGTCGGGCGCAGGGCCATTTGAAAGTCAATGTAGTACATTTGAATGTGCTGGCGGCCGAATCACTCAGCTCGGCTCTCGCTGCCATCCTGATTTCCTTCACTTCAACGTACTGTTCTTAGCTGTTCTTGCAATGCGGATGCAGGACTTGGTATAGTTCATCTTTGTGTCTAGTTAAATAGTTTTATTCACTAAGGTGAGAGGTAGGAAGGCCTACCTTTACATAATAGTAATGATATAAAATATTTATAATACAGGCGGTATCACAAGGGGCGAGAGACTTTATGGACATTCGTCTGGGTCTAACTGAATTGTTCTGTTTGTAAATATGTAAGTATTTCATTAAATTTAAATACTCTTTTTTAAACTTTCGCGATCATTATTCATATTGAAAATTATATGGATGCGGGATTTTATCGCGTAATTTACCTTATTTATATATCCCGACGTTTCGGTTATGTCGTGACCGCGACCATGGCTGTTGTAGGTAACTTTTGTGGGTGTTTTGTGGTGGGTGTTTGTGGTATGTTTTTGAGCTGCGCTTCGCATCACGTCTGAATCGATACAAATGCAAAGCCAGGAGTGGCCACACTGCGTTTTTTGAAGTGCGCTTTTGAGCAGCGCGTTCACATTGCGTTCGCAGTGCGTTTGTATCAATACAAACCACAATACAAACACACTGCAAGAAACGCAGTGTGGCCACTCCCTAAGTCCAAAAAATGCTTACATGAAACGAATTATGCCATAGACAAGCTCTGGGTTCGGAGTCAGTGGCCGATCGTTTTGGCCACAGCCTCTAGCTGATATTCTACTCACTGAACTTTTTGTTCTTAGGTACACACTTTCATGCATGTATTTAAATGGTTACCTACATATAAAAATGACGAAAATCGAAATGCCGATCCTTGAAATGCCGAATTTTAAAGGGCCATGCCGATTTTGTATGGGACGTTTGTGCCTTTTTTACCCGACTACGGCGAAGCAAAATGGAGGGTAATGAGTTTGACCGGTATGTATGTATGTATGAATGTTCATCTGTTCCCTCGTAACTTCTAAACTACTTATCATAATTTGACAAATGAGGTATCGTTTGAAGCGTCTTCATTGTCCGCTGGTTATAGGCTATGTGACGTCACATTAAAGCGAATATGGCGCCCTCTAGAGGTCATAAAGTCATTAACTAAAAAACAAATATTGATTGATGATGTAGTGTTGGGTATCAAATGAAAGGGCGTTGTTAGCACATTTCAAAAATATATAATATGTCAGCTGTTGCTCGCGGCTTTGCTTGCATGGACCCGATAAAGAGGGTTATAATTTGTTCATCTGTTCCTCATATCTTCCAAACTTCTTATCATAATTTGACAAATGAGGTATCATTGGAAGCGTCTTGATTGTCCGCTGGTATAGGCTCTGTGACGTTACAATAAATTGAATATGGCGCCCCCTAGAGGACAAAACTAAAACAAATGAGTTAATGATGCTGTGTTGGGTATCAAATGAAAGGGCTTTATTAGCACATTTCAAAAATATATATATTATTAGCTGTTGCTTGCGGCTTTGCTTGCATGCACTCGATAACTGGTAATAAATGCACAAATCACGCCACAGATATAAGTATATGACAAGACTCCTTCGGATAGCACCGAAGAAGTGGGACAGGAAATATTAACACGTTCGATGCCCGCGACGCACATGCCTTACTCGCGTATACTGTTCTATGATGGCGTTCGGAGAGTACCGCAGAGGTGGCACAGTAAATACCTAGCACGTTCTAGCACGTTCAATGCCCGCGACGCACTTGCTGAACCCAAGCAGATTGTTCTATTAAAGCGGAGCTCTCTTCTGGAGAGTACCGCAGAGGTGGGACAGGAAATGCGTTAACACTAGCACGTTCAATGCCCGTGACGCACTTGCCGAACCCAAGCAGATTGTTGTATTAAAGCGGAGCTCTCCTCTGGAGAGTACCGCAGAGGTGGGACAGGAAATGTGTTAACACTAGCACGTTCAATGCCCGCGACGCACTTGCTGAACCCAAGCAGATTGTTCTATTAAAGCGGAGCTCTCCTCTGGAGAGTACCGCAGAGGTGGGACAGGAAATGCGTTAACACTAGCACGTTCAATGCCCGTGACGCACTTGCCGAACCCAAGCAGATTGTTCTATTAAAGCGGAGCTCTCCTCTGGAGAGTACCGCAGAGGTGGGACAGGAAATGTGTTAACACTAGCACGTTCAATGCCCGTGACGCACTTGCCGAAACCAAGCAGATTGTTCTATTAAAGCTGAGCTCTCCTTCGGAGAGCCGGGTGGGTGGTTGGTGATTCTGCAAATACTTAGGTACCTAATGACTATGACTACCTACTGAAAAATCGCTCTCTTAAAAGTATGAAATAAAAAATAAGTTCAAAAACCAAAACCCGACTACTGAAAAAAGTATGAAACAAGAACATAATGTTGAGAATGTTCTGAGGAGAGCCGTGGTCATATGCCACTTTGTCCTAAAGTTTATGATCGCATACGTAGCACTACGGACTTAAAGTAAAACTGCATCATTAGATTTTAAAAATAATAATTTTCGTGGCCAGAAATCGAACCCGTTGAATATTTAAAAAAAAACTTTTTGTATTATTATACCATCCAATAGTGTAGATGATATAAATCAATTGCTGAGTAGAAACTATATACGGCAAAATAATAAAAAAAAAGTTATAGGTAATCTACGAAACACTAAAGTTTTAATCAGTTTATTAAAATCAACACTTTCCATTAGTTTGGCGCATGCAGTTTCTTCTCAGAAGTTGATCCTTATTATTTACACTATCGGATGGTACAATAATACAGAAAGTTTTTTTTTATATTCAACGGGTTCGATTCCTGGCCACGAAAATTATTATTTTTAAAATCTAATGATGCAGTTTTACTTTTAATCAAAATCGCTTATGAGACTCCTTTGAGTGTTTTCCGCTATTACTAATGGTTTCAGATTTGGCCCTAGAGGCACTCTTGAAAAACTCACCCTGTATAACTCGGTCCTGCCTGACTGAGTGAAGCTGTATACTGTTCTCACAAATATTGTTTGTTATACTCATAAGAGTTTATATTTTAATGTTTGGTTGATGGCCGCGCGAAACAAAAAAGGCACACTTTCCGGCATAAGCTTTTAAAATGTTTATTATTTAGAACGCTCAAAATATCGAAAATCAAAATACCTACAGATGCTTAGGTATAATACAGAAGTTTCAAGGGCCGAAGTTCAAAATGTAGAATGATAAAAATATAATTTCCTTGAAAGAAGGCACGACATTTGCTCGCGTAAAGAATAGGCGTTACCGAACATTCGAGCATTCTACTTTCCAAGTTTCGACTTTATAAGTAAACTTATACAATCTAGCTTAAAAAATTTCAACTTTGGGGAACAGGGTGGAATAGTTCCCCAAAGGCAGAGTAGGTGGTTCCTCTGCAACGGGTCGGCCCATCTGGCCCACTTACCCGTGGTCTTTCGACCGACAGTTGATGTCTGATAGTCCCTGATATACTTCAACTCGCCGGAAACTTCGCTTGCGAGATCTAGGGAATTCTGATGTTGCGCGGTGATTCCGTTGTCCCTTTAGCCTGCAAGCTGATCTGAGGTCTGGTACTGTCGAGGGTTTTTCACTTTGCAGTAGTAGTCTCGTAATCTTGCGCTCAGATAGGAGATACTCAGGAGATTCTCAGATAGGAGTCGTTGATGTCGAGCGTGGCGCCATCTGTAGTGCGTAGCATGTTTTCTGTAGTTCATCTAGCGACAGGTAGATGTCGCTACATCACTCCCTTTCCAGACCGAAGGTCGATATGATCTTGTCACCAGCATTGTACGTGTCCACGGTGAGTCGGGACGAAGCGGAGCATCGGTGCGTCTACGGTGAGTCGAGACGTGTCCACGGTGAGTCGGGACGAAGCGATGCGTCGGATGCGTCTGCGGTGAGTCGAGACGATGTCTGTCCACGGTGAGTCGGGACGGAGAGGTGCGTCGTGCGTCTTCAGTGAGTCGAGACGTGTCCACAGTGAGTCGGGACGACGCAGTGCGCCGAGTGCGTCTACGGTGAGTCGAGACGTGTCCACGGTGAGTCGGGACGATTCGGCGTGCGGTGCAGTGCTCTGGGTGATGTCCACGGTGAGTCGGGATGAGATACCCAGACGATGCTGCGGTTGAGATATCTCCACGAAGCGTATCGAGGAGCGGAGAGCCTGCAGAACCAGGAAGTCGGGGCGGCTTGCGATGGAACTGCGGAGGCTGGAGGCTGAAGATTGCTGGTGTGGTGAGAAGCTGCTGGTCCGGAAGGTAAGCTTGAGAGAGGGAGAGAGAGAGACGAAGGTTGATGCTCGCTGCTGATGATGGTGATGGCGCTGAAGGTGCTGCGTGTTGAGGGTCCCAGTCGTCGGGTTTCGGCAGGAGTCGTCCGAGGTAGTCGACGGCTGGATCACGTCGGGGTCACCAGTTTGGGGAACAGGGTGAAATCGTTCCCCAAAGGCAGAGTGGGTGGTTCCTCTGCAACGGGTCGGCCCATCTGGCCCACTTGCCCGTGGTCTTTCGACCGACAGTTGATGTCTGATAGTCCCTGATATACTTCAACTCGCCGGAAACTTCGCTTGCGAGATCTAGGGAATTCTGATGTTGCGCGGTGATTCCGTTGTCCCTTTAGCCTGCAAGCTGATCTGAGGTCTGGTACTGTCGAGGGTTTTTCACTTTGCAGTAGTAGTCTCGTAATCTTGCGCTCAGATAGGAGATACTCAGGAGATTCTCAGATAGGAGTCGTTGATGTCGAGCGTGGCGCCATCTGTAGTGCGTAGCATGTTTTCTGTAGTTCATCTAGCGACAGGTAGATGTCGCTACACAACCATATCTAAGCATCGGCATTTCAAGGATTCGGCATTTCGATTTTCGACATTTTCATGTGTACCTATTTAAATTTAATAAGACTGGTGGTATCCATAATGTAAATTTATTTGGCGCGATAGTTTGGTCTCTACACACCGTGAAATTATATTAACATAAATGGGTGATGAAAGATATTAATCGTTCTAGATCAGTGATTCCCAAAGTGGTCCAGGTGGACCCCCAGGGGTCCACGGGAGACTCGAAAGGGGTCCACGTTGGCGAGAAACAAAAATGGGGGTGCACAAGTTTTTTTGGGAATATGGTAGAAATGTAGCAGCAGGGGGTCCACCGAAACCAGTAAAATTTTAAAAGGGGTCCATGAGAAAAAAAAGTTTGGGAACCTATGTTCTAGATCATTCTGGAAACCACAATTTTAGAAGCTTGAGTAGGTGAGGTCACGTTTAAACACTCGGATACAAAAGTACATGAGCTTCACACAGAACATAGAAGGAAGAGAAACAGAGAAAGTCATTAATCAAATATTAGTGAGGTCACCTACAACAATGCATAATTAGGCTGGGCTGGGCTGGCTGATGCAGGTTTGATTACTGCGGTGACAATTTTTACACTGAATAGGTACAAATAGTTATTCAGACTGAATATTGTGGTTTTATGGGAAGATCCTATTGTATTCTTTTAGCTTGTCTCATAATTCTACAGTGGCATCAGTGAAGTGACTGGGGAGACGCGATTTTACAGTTAGAGCATGGATTTTTTTTTTTCCTTTTTTAGAGTTAAATTAAATACTTAGTTAATTATACCCTAATAAAATTACAATCTAGCCAAGTAGGCCAATGAGCAATTTGAATTTAACTTAGTTTTATAAAGTTGCTTATATCTAAGAATGTGCCCAACGGCACGTTTCTTACTGAAAGCAGGATGGATGATGAATGGAGACGGCACAAAATCTGGGATAGGTAGATACTATGTTTGGGAGTGGACTTAAAAGTTCATGATGATCTGGGTACCTAAAGTGGCCACTTTTGATGAAACATCAGATGTTTCATAATATGAAACATCCGATGGAACATCAAATGTTTCATAAATGCTTCAAATATGTTTCATAAATGCTTCGTCAATGCTTCATTTAGGAAACATGTTTTACCTTTTTTGACAGAATTGGGTAAACATCTGATGTTTCATCAAAAGTGGCCACTTTAGACCCAGATCTGAGCTGAGCCGAATTGAAAGGTTTCGCTTCGAAACCTTTAAATTCAGCTCAGGTCAGACGGTGCCTGTTTGTTCGGCAAAGTAGAGTAATGTTGTGTGGCGTGGTGCTGCGACACAGATCCCGGTGTTTGGTCAAGTGCACGTGCCTGCCTCCTCCCCCCCTCCCCCCCCACTCCCCCCGCCGCCACCCCCCTCACCTCCAGGCACCCCCCGACTAATGTATTAAAACGGCGAAGCATGCAAACACTTCTACTAGCGGTTCGGTGTTTTGTCTTACAAAGTTACAATGCAGCTTCTATGGAACAGCTGGTATATTTACGTATTGTTATTATTGCTAAAAATCCCGGGAAGATCCATATTAATATCAACATTTCGATGCAAGTACATAAATAACTCTACCTAATTCCGACCTCTGCTCATTAGCCTAAACCGTGTTTGATGCCCTACAGCCAGGTATTGACTGTGAAACAACAGTTCAAAGTAATACCAGTTGACGTATTGAATTTGCAATTGATGCTTATTAGTTTCGATGTAACAAACTGTTTTTTTCCCGTTTGATTATGTTAGCGTGCACAGCTCTTGTGATCGGACTTCATGATCATCGGGTATGTTCCTCTCACTGAATCTAAGTATGCTCAATAATCTCATAGGAAGAACTTAAGTAAAGAGGCAAGCATAATTTCATTCACAGAAATGCCGAGATCCTTAGAAGATTCGAGTGGTAATAATACCAATCTTTTATGAATAATTAGTGAACGGCCGCGGCTTCGCCCGCGTGGACTACCATTTTTAATCCCACGGGAACAATACATTTTTCCGGGATAAAAGTAGCCTTTGTGTTATTCCAGAACCTAAACTATCTACATTCCAAATTTCATCAAAATCGGCGTAGTAGATAAAGGGATACATGGTAACAAACATTCACACACACGGACTTTCGCCTTTATAATATTAGGAGGATTACCTATTCGCTTTGTAGTTAACTGGCTGCGTTGTTGGAGCTGCGAGATCGCTGTATAAACAATCATCGGCTTGATATCGAGTGCAGCGTAATGATGTGTTGTTAGACAAGTGGCACGCACACGCCGGCGCCGGCGCTCACGCACACACGCACAACCTCGTGTATACACAGACTTGCGCTACTGGTTTACGCGCGCACTCGGGGCAGGCTGCGCTGCGCAGGAGACCGCATTTACATTTAATAGCATAGCAGTCCGCAGCTGGACATCCCAAGATATATTTTACTTACTATTTTTACTTATAAAGAAAGTCTTTGGCAGACACTTTCGGTTTTCGATACATTGACTTGTAAAAAAGGCTTTTAATTTAGCCCTGTAGTTCATAATGGGCTTTTAAGCTTAGTAGCCCATCAGCTCAAGAAAGCTCAAGGAACTGATAAAACTGTTTCCATCCCTTTTCAATTAAATGTAAGTGACAAGAAAAAACAAACAAAGCCAGCTAAAATGAGAGCTTTTTACAATGCTCTAAAGTTCATGATATTTTTTCTTATAAGTAGGTACCTACTTATTTCTTTATCGGCAGAACTATGTTTCCGTATAGTAGCAAATCGACTGAATAAAATTTATCATTATCCTTAAGCATGTTAGACATTCCATCCATACAATGTTTATGCATACGCGATGATTGTAACATAACCAAAAGAGTAGTGAGTGTCAGAGGTAAAAGATCACATCACATAAAAAAAAACTTTAAACCAAAACGAGCACGAATCACTTGCCAAGTAGATTAAAACGTATAAGCCAGGGCTCTTTTGAATATCTTCATGAACACAAAATTATATCCAACTAGCTTCCGCCCGCGGCTTCGCTCGCGTGGTACCCGGATAAAAAGTAGCCTATGTCACTCTCCAGCCCTCCAACTATCTCCTCACAAAAAATCACGTCAATCCGTTGCTCTGTTTTGACGTGAAAGCAGGACAAACAAACAAATAAACACATTTTCACATTTATAATATGGGTATGGATTCAACAAGTGCACGACACTCGGTGCGACATGACTTCGGTCGACAGCTGCACTAGTGGCACACAAGATGCCGGCCGCAGGTTGCTTGTGAATGGCGGTTCAATCGCCTACACTAGACGTAGGCACCCACCGCTCACAGTGCTCAGGTAAATACCTACGCTCTTAATGACTAACGTACACGGCATGTGTGAATGGAACAGAACACTTACATCGCATCTTAAAAGGCCGTAATCTAATTCCTGCTCACTTATGGGATCTCTACTTCGCTCTACTTAATCGACGATCCTAAAACAAGGTATAGGTACTAGGAGCATATTTGGAATCATATTCTTAGTTAGTATCTAGGCTCTATGAGGAATGGCATGTGATCTGGAATCTCGGAATATCTTGTGTTTAATCTAGTCACTAGTAGTTGTCAATAATTTGCAATCGTCGGTTATCGGTGTCGATTGCGCCATATTTCGTGTGACCCTCGCGCCAGATAGGACGCCCGCTATCTCAGGTCACAGGGCAGCTCTTATCATCTCCTCTTCATAGCAAACAAAAATTAACTTTAATTTTGAGCTGTTTAGATGCAATGTGGTGCGGAGAATCGCTTATCTGGAAGAGGTCGTCTAGTTATCGGGAGCAGTTTCGTTATTTTCCGATTGTGGTGATTATGTGTCGGTGGGGCTGAGAGGGTTGCGGTAACGCGGCGACTGCCGCCGACGCCGTGTTGTGCTGCGATAACGAAGCTTATCGCTGTTTGTAGGCCGCGCTGTCCGACACGACCCAATATTATAACTGGGACTCCTTGGATTCCGAAGGAATAAACAATATTATCGGGGTATTTTAGTCAACACATTAGAAATAAATTATAATTTATCAACTCTGTTATCTACTCTACATTTGTACAAAATTAATGTTATGAAGCTTAGGGCGTCTTGCTCCACATTTTATGTTTAAGCTAGCCTAAACGCAATTTTTTTGCGTTAAATGCGTTTAGGATGTCTAAATACAATTAAGAATCGTGGTGCGAGACGCCCTTGGTGATCTTAAAAACTTGTTCTATAAACTTTTTTTGGTAGGTCAATATGTGAGAAGGCTACTTTGTTCTACTTTTGAAACAGTTACCTACAAACTGAGATTCCTGATTGGATTATGAACATGCTCAGCCTCTGTCGGGGCAGAAAAAGAAGACAGCTTTATATTCCCATTCATAACTTATGTTGAGACCAATAAGGAGCCGAGATCGTGTGATGAGGATGTTGGTCTGGTTGGATCGTTCGGGTTATTATGTAGATGGAAACACACATCATTGAGATAATGATGATTATTTACCTAAGTTAAATAAACGATACTAATAAGTATTACGAGTACCTATGTCATGTGAAGTTTCATTCAGTAAAGTTCAGCTGATATGGTGTAATTGAGTCAAAGAGATTGAAAATAAACGTGTGTTCATAGAGATCTCTGTTTTCGATATTTTTTAGAAGAATACTAGGTAGGTATTTGGAGCGATTAAATTTCTGTTTAGTTATTTTAAGTCAAGTTGACGAAAATGGGCAATGTACCTAGCGTGCTCTAATTACATGAATTTCTCTATTTACCTACTGCTGCGCTGTCGACGAGGACAATTGTATTAGAATATAATGCGCGGGCGCAGAGGTCGACACAATTCTCCACTTATCATCAAAACAGGGCACGGCGACGAACATGCTTGAATAGTTTGTGGATTTTGGAAGTTCTTCTGTTTTTTTAATACGTCTCACGTCAATTTTGATAGAGACTATGTTTTGTGCACAAATTGTGACTTGTTAAGTTATGTCCCTGTGGAGTCTACAGAATCAGATGTGGCAAGGCTCGGCTTCTTACAAACTTATTCTCAGCGCATACCCCATAAATATGACATTAAATTGTTTAGAAACGCGATTTCGACAGTTTTTACGAGCTAATCCGTGTTACTTCATTTGGATCAGCTGCCGTCTGCAATTGCTTCATAAGCATAACTAGTTGTACCTGCAATATTCTGCCGCTTGGTTCTATAGATTTGGAGAAACGTGTCGAGGAGATGAGGTTTAGTGTGGCGCGTTTGTGTCACACTGCACACGGCACACGAAAGTCGCAATTCATGTGGTGGAAAGTCGAGGTTCAAATAATATGAATAAGTCATGAATTAGGAAAAGAAATACTTAGAAAATCTTTTTCATTTACTTACTATCACAATCACAATTATTAACAGTTAGGTACCTAGGTACCTGTAATTGTAGGCACCTATATAATTGTAGAAAATATCAAGATGTAGGTACTTATAGGACAAGAAAAGAAATACGATGGAAAAGGAATGTTAGAGAGGGGAGGAGAATATTCTAAGCACATTGTTTCAGGCAATATTAAAAATACAGTGAGGCAAAACTGGGCATTCCATGCGCATCGGTTGGAACGCATCGCCCCGATAAGGCGATAGCTCATGCCCCGCGATAAGGGACAGTTCACGCTCGCGATAAGGGACGGTTCACACCCGCGCGACTCGCGTAAATCAGCGGCGCGGCGCGATAACCTGCCGCGTGACTGCACACAGTCCAGGATGTGGCACCAGAACTACTCTTGCTACTAATCAAATACAAACTAAGAGATTATTAAATCATCACACAGATTTTAATCGGAGAAAGGACACAAAAATATGGGGTGGCTTTTGCTATTCGTAACTTGCTTATAGTCGTATTGCTCATTATACGGACTAAAAGTGAAGGAAAAAATGTCATTTTTCCTTCAATTTTGACATAAAACGTATCAAAACTAATCAAAATTGAAGAAAAAATGACATTTTTTCCTTCACTTTTAGTCCGTATAATGAGCAATACGACTTATAGTTACTACTTTTCTAGCTCTTTATGCCGTGGCTGTAAATCATGGCAGATTTAGGCAAATCAATCTAACGTATGGTACTCCCAAACGCGTGCTCGGAGCTGAGCGGAGGCAGGAGCGTAGGCGCAGGGAATACTCACGCCACCCTCTATGTATTCGTATGTGATAATATACGATATATATTGGAAGATAATGAGGTGACCGACATTGTCGCCTGACCGGGGATACCCGCTTTTACCCTAAGCGGGACGAATATTTAAATGTTTGCAAATATTTTCTCTACTTTGGGTTTGAGCTTACAATCGCACTTGTAGTTTCTGGTAGGACCACGTCGAGGCAGGGCAGACGAGAGGTCAGAATTACACATGTAATGTGACTGTTAGGAGGTAAGTTTTAAATCTTGACTGTTACCACTTGTTATGCTGGGGCCACACTACGGGGATATGGCAAATTATTTGCCGGTATTCTGTATTGTGGCTATACGAAATTTGGCAAATAATTTGCCATATCCCCGTAGTGTGGCCCCAGCATTACCGAACAGTTAAATCTACCGAATACATGTAGAAATATTTTCATAGAGAATGAAATCACACTAACATTATAAATGCGAAATTTTGGATGTTTAGACGGATGCTTGTGTTTGTTCCTCTATAACTCGACAGCCACTGAACCGATTTGGCTGAAATTTAAAATATACTTAGATAGATAATAACCAGGAATAGGACATTAGGCTACTTTTTGCCAGGGTACCACGCGAAGGAAGCTAGTAAGAAATATTGTAGAAGTTTTCATCAACAATAATAATTTGCATAATCTCCTATCACTATGTATACACACACACACAAACCACGTGTTTAGATTCTGAATCTGTTTAGTGTCGCCATCTGTTGGGTGTAAGCGGCGGCGGGAACACGTAGGCAGTGTGATGTTCTTACCCGAGCAAGCTAATCGTTTGATGCGAGGTTGTTTGTACAGATGGCGCTATAAACCTATTTAGTTGCTGACCGCTCTCTTGGTATCTAGCGGTGAGTTTTATAACTAAACTTGCAGTATTATCCGTGTAACTTTGAACTTTGCAGCGGCGGGGGTAATAACTTGGTTTTCCATTTCGTTCCTCTCCAGGCTTCAAGAGGGCACTAGGCAAAAAAACCAGAAAAATGCGACCGGTAAGGAAAACTCGTGCTTGTCTGCAAAAAGCTGGTTTTATCTTATTTCAATATTAATACCTAAGTAGGTACCTATGTGAACCAAGTGAAGAAATAAGGCTTCAAAATGATTTGAATTCTCCAAGAAATATTGTGCCTACCTAGGTACTATTTCTGAGACAATCACCAAATAGTGTGAAAAATTGATAACCTAGGTATCAAGAATCTCCAAGCGAGTTTTCAAAATGATGAAAGATAAAAGTTCAAAATACTTAGTCAATAATAGGCGGTTCCTTTTACAAAAATTGAGCTAATCAAGAAATCCTATGAAACAGTTTTTTTTGTTTGCTACCTTACTGACTACTGTAACACCTATGTTCTACTTGTCTTGACCTTTTTTTTTTGTTCCTTTTCAATGTTATTGATGGTTCCATATTTTGTCGTTTGGCGGCCTATTTTGGGCGCTGGTTTGTTTAAGCAGCAAATATTAATATTGTAATGCTGTGCTGACGTCAGTGGCGACCCAAGACCCCTGAGGAGTGGTGTGTTCCCGCACCCTTTGCTTGGCATTGTGCTCCAAAACAATGGAAATGTTTTACCTTGAAATTGTGACCCATTGAAAATCGATTCTTTCTAGATGAAAATTGTTGCGGCGATATTAATAATAATAATAATAAACTTTATTTCAGGCAACATTAGAATAAGTTACAAGATGTTATTTTACTTAGTCTACGGCCCATAGCAATAAATACCTTACAACTAACATACATATTTTATAAATAACACTACACTAAATTGTCACGTATTATCTGTACGCACTAACGGGGTGTCTCGCAGGCGTCCACGGAACCGCCTGTATAAAACACCCTTCGGCCAAAACGCTGCATCCATAAAGGTTGAAAGACGAGCAGTCGGCACTCTCACCATAAATGAGTTGAAGCTCACATTACGATGAGATGCCAACCGCACTACCCTTAATGTGAGCTGGGTCTTCCGCTTTACATACTCTACAATGTTCTCAGGCTTCACGTCGAAGTGAACCCGGGACACGTAGAGCTGAGTTGTAGGAACCTCAGCGCGCAGCAAGTGCATCGTTTCTGTCGTCAGTGCGGCAGTCCCGCATTGATTCCGAGACGAGGGCTTCTTCTTCTTCCGTTCCACCTTGGTGAACCCCTCGTCATCACATTGTGCCTTTCTAGACTCCGGAAGCACAGCAGCACCGGCAGCAATGTGTTCGCAGCTGGTAGATGTTTTCCCCTTGGTTGGTTGTCGCTGGGGTTGAGAAGGGCATTGAATTAATTTCCATAATACGATCAACAACAGTCGTAGATAGTCGTTGAACGTAAAAGTTTTTAAATTGAGTTCACAAGCTCTGACTATTTAACTAGGTAGGTACTATTTTGAAACTTAGAAAGATTTTCTTTAAGTAGGTAAATTAGATTTTTCATATTCAATGAGTCGTAACAAATCTTCAAAATAACATAGGAAGGTACCTACTTACCTACATAAGATCAACTTCTGTAATATTTCAGTTACATGCCGTAACTTTTAATTTATCATGACTCTAAACTGTCGCTCCTCAAAACTCTTATAGGCAATTCACATTGAAAGTTGTATAAGTGAATCTGGCCAACTCCTCAGACGGTCCTCTGAGGCTGACGCCGCGAGCCTGGTGCGTCTCCCGCGGGAGTCTCGACGGACTGACTGCCGAGATCCAATAACGCGAGACAGATCTGCCTAATTTATTTATGAGGCGGGGATTTTCTCGCCGCATTTTCTAGCAATCTTAAGATATTCAGATTTTTTATGAGCTTCAGTTTCTATGTTTGTGCGGAAGCTACGAAGACATAAAAAGAGCCCTAGGATTCCCTTTAGATTCGCATTTCTTAATCCGTGTTTGCCGTCTGTGTTGACTCAGCACCGGAACGGTTCTGTCGGGTTGTGTACCCAGCATGTATATGTTTCAGACAGAAACATTCAGCAGTTAATCAGTTTATTAGCGCCAGCCCGTCTGATCTCGTTAAAGTGCTATCACAAAACAACGTAAAGTAATTTTCCAGCGCCTCCGCGGTTCACGAGGACATTCGATGGAACTCGGGAACGGAACACGGGTGTGTTCGTGCATTGACGGAGATTTTCATTATTTTCTACGGCAATCATCATTTCCAGACAATAAGGAAATTGTTTTATCAATATGGTGTCTGTGTTATTTGTTTGTTGGTAAAATTTAATAAATATAGGGTCACTCCATTAACCATTTACTTAATTTGACAAAACACGTATAAAAAATAATGAATGTTTCTCTACCACCATTCTTTTAGAATAACTAGGAAACGCTTTGGTGGGAGGAGTACCTATTTAGAATCGATCTGAGTATGAAGGTACCTATATCAGTAGGTACCTAGATTCCTTCGGTCGTTGGCAAGTTTGATTCAATGGTGATGCCCTACAGATGATTGAAACTGTCTGCGATAAAGGAGAGGAAGGAAGGCAGGGGGGGGGGGAGTGATTTACTCTGTTTACGACTTCGCGACTCCAGAGGAAATGCCAAATCAAACGCGCATATTTCGCACAACCCTCTACTCCGAACTATGGCTGAAACTGTAATGATTTATTTGGACTGTTCCTGTGCAGCTGGGAACTTAATATACGACAGAAATTGTACTTCGCACTACATGTCACATTATTGGCACACGTTCAGATTCAAAGTAATTCTTGTAACCGTGCCTTTCATGCTAATTATCGCTGGATATCTCCTCTATATTAGTACAGATGAACAACCCAGCGATAATTAGCATGATCAGTAACCACAAATGGGCGGTTAACGCTAACGTTGACCGCTCATTTGTGGTCGGATACTGAAGCCGAGTTACATACATACTTACATAAAATCACGCCTCTTTCCCACATGGGTGACTACTGAAGCCGATTTACTTGTAATAATGGTTTTGATTGCACATAATGCTGATGAGAGTGGCAGACGGTAAGCGTTTAGGCCGGAGTAGCGCGGTAGATCGGTATCAGTCAGCACTTTTACATTCGCAAACAGTCCGCCCTTATCTCCGCCTCGTTCTCAATGAGAGTGAATTCGTTTCAGTAATGCGAGTCAGGCGAAAGTTGAGCCCTTTCCAACCCATTACCGGTTTCCTGGAATCATGACCTATCCGAAAACAAGAAAAGCCAAATTCATATTCATTAAATTCAGCGTTTCTTCAGTTATATCTACGCGGTTGAATTGTTGTGTTAACGTTGTGTTTGAGTAGCGTGTCTACAGTGTAGCAGTGTATCTACTCAACATTCACTTCTTGTGTGTGGTGCGAGTTACCACTTTGTGCGTGGGGCTTGAAAGAAAGAAAGAAACTTGGGGGCCAAGGCATGGTCAGCTAACCAAGCGAACTTCTGATGAGCAACCTAACAGCAGAACTACATTCAAAATTTGTAAGTTATTACTGCGTCACCGAATATGTTATCCTAAGTAAAATAATATCGTAATGCAACTGTAAAAAAATATGCTCCAAAATTTTCAATTAAATAATATCCATTGATGTTCTTTCGGCTCTAGACGTCAAATAACTTAGAAAAACCCTTTAGGGCATTTAAATATTCATATAGACTAAATGTTTATTGGAAAAATGTTTCTCTCAAAAGAAAATCCATCATCGCTCGACTGGGCGCGCTTGATGGATGCTTTCTGAATAACTCACGAGAGTCAAGGCTGGCCGAAGTTCACCAAACTACTGCCTTTCATTATTATTCGGTGGCACAAAATTTAAACATTTATTTTCTTGAAAGACGATTTATAAACAACTTTAAGTCACTGTCTGAAATGACGCATATTTAATGGTTAAAAGAACTTACCTGAAGTGAATTTCAACCATAATTATACTAGATGCTGCGTCCGAATAGATTTAAAGAAAACCATGTAGTCCGCCTTCCATGTATAGCATCGCAACACTGTTTAGCGCTATTTTTTAGGCTAATTTTGAAGATCTGAAAAATATTCAAACAGAAAAAATGAGAGTGTAACACTCGTTTCTGTTACTATCGGCTACCGTCGGCGCGCGCGTCATTCTTTTCAGAGCACGTTCAGCACGATCAGCATTCTGCAACATTCATTTATTTATTTGGGTTTGGCACAATAACCGCGAAGCACGCATAATTGTTGTGCCTTTCAGGGTGGGCGGGAGTTTAAATCTATTCGGACGCAGCATCTAGTATAATTATGGTTGAAATTCACTTCAGGTAAGTTCTTTTAACCATTAATTATACGTCGATGCTGCGTCCTCTAGATTTAAAGAAAACCATGTAGATGTTTAGCGTCTGTTGCAGAATGAACATAAAAAAAATATCACAAATATAAGTTCATATACTTACTTAAGTATATTCAATATTTATAAGCATCATACGTAAGTATACTCTTATTAGTAGGTACTTATCAGTACTTCATTGATACAGCCTTAGAAAAGGGCGTGTCTTCAGTAGAAAGAAAGAAAACAAAATTATTTAAAAAATTTTGCGAAACAGAGAAAGCGTCCTGTCCACCTGACCGTACTTTTAATAGTGTTTGTCAAGTGTCAATGGAGAACCCAGCCCGGCTGGTGGCGGAGGTGGCCGAGAAGAAACAAATAAACACGGACACGTTCACTCCGCTCTCATGCAACGTATTTGTTTGATCCATCGAATAATTATTTGAAAGGTTGCGTTGTGGACAGGTTATTTCACAGTTAATATCAAATGATTTGTGTACGGAGGAGAATTCGACAATTTCTTTCTAAATAATGATATACCTACTAAGGTAGAATAGAGAATATATATATATATAACAATACGTAGAATAAAGTCAGGGTCTAATAGTAATATTTGTAGATAAATTGATATAAAATATGGCAGATAAAGTCTGCGAGCGTTGTCTTGTTAACAACGTAGAAAAGGTACCAATTTTCTCGACAGTACATCCAGTGAGGTACCTAGAATGGTTGGATATTTCGATAATTGATTTGATATAATAAGTATATTCCAAGGCAATGCTCCTGCCAAGTCGAATGATATTTCGAAAAAAGTGGGTTTTCTTTTTTAAAAAATACCTGTAAAGAATCTACTATTGGTACATACCGTACTTTTCACTGGTGTGCACGAGTGTTCTTACCAATAACATTTATGATAACGCTGACCGTTACTAATTAAGTTCCTTCAACAGCTCCTTTTGAACTGTTCTGTCGAAAAAGTATTTCCCTAACAGCTAGATAGATGTAACAATCTAAATTATTTGATTGACAAAAGATATACCACTGCTTTAAAGTTAGATTAAAATAAATTCAAAACGTTTTTTGATAAGGAATTATAAATTTTGTCAACGGAGTCACTAGGAATATGCCGTGTTTTAGATAGGTAGGTAGGTACGCCTGCTGCATAAATATGGCGCACGCGTGGGCAAGGTTGCGCCAAAACGGGTGATGTTCCCTTGGTTGACTAGGAAGAATAAGTATACCAGGAGCTTCGTCTTCTACAATTTAACAAAAAACATTTCAGTACCAATACATATCGAGAAAATGCGTAAAAGCAGTAGGTACTTTTCCTAATTTATAGCAAAAGACGTATCAATTACATTTTTCAATTTAACCTAGACGCAAATAAATTGGTATTTGGTTGAATATAGAACATAAATAGTATTAGAAAATAAAGTTATTATAACTACTCCAGATTGTCTAGATGGCAAGTAAGTATTGCTTAGGATCCCGGTCTGAATCACTAATATTGCGGGATTATAATGTAAGAAGCAAAAATAGATAAGTATATTTATGGCTTGACAATTTTAAATAATAAAATAAATATTGGTGGACATTTTTCACACAGCGCCATCAATCCCCAAACTAAGCAAAGGTAGTATCAGATAACTGATAGAATACTATTTGTATATTTTTTATAAATACATAACATACTTATTGTACTTTAATGCCACTACATTTTATTTTTGAAATTGATTGAGATGTGGAAATTATAGGTATTCCATCCATTCTATTTATATACGACAGCGGTACCTGTTATTGATTTTAAGTACCTATGAAAAAATTACTATGATAATAGTAGGTGATAATAACAACAATAATATATTTAAAATACATTGTATGTAAAGATTACTGCAGTATAGCAGTAATTTTGACGAAATGATGTTTAAACCTAAAAAGGCGGCTATGGTAAGCCATTTCGGTTGCAGATCAGCGGTTGACCTCTAGCCATATATATCATCAATCACCACATTATGACACCCCACCCATTAACTGATGGATCAGCACTTTATAGTTTGTAAATTGTAGATGTTGAAGAAGACATCTATTTTGGGCTTTATGTGCGATACTTAATCACCAGTAAAGTCTTCGAGCAGATATTTTTTAAACACTTTCAGTGATTATAACTAACCTTTAATATCTAATACATTATTAACAATGAAATATTTTTGACATAATTAAGTCTGATTTGTCTTTTTCTTTGTTGAAATACCTTTTATTTTTCGCCTTCAAAACGCTTTGTGTACAGTAGTTACACCGAGCCGTATGCTCTGTACAGGACAAAATTCAGTGATTGTACATACTTATAAATTTAGCAAAATCACGGAAGGTTCTAGAATCTTCGGTAATTGCAGTGACATAAAATATAAAATATATATATATATATATATCATTATGTTGTGTTGATTTGAGCCTCATTTTTAAATATTTACGCAATTGAGTGGTTATCAAATAACGCTTCTAAATAAGTTTACTTTATGTTATGTTTTTCATTCTATGTAGGTTGGTTGAGCTGATATAACATATCATCCAGATAAGCTACTAGTCTGCTACTTTGGCTCTTAGAAATGATAATTATGATGTAATTATAAGCAATTAAAAGAAAAATATGCCTTTTTAAGATCAGTAGTAGTCATGTAGGTAGATACGCCCATTATTTACCTACCTAGCTTTTACAGTGTAAAAAAAATATCCTCCATACTAAAATGGGGCGCAATGGTAATTACCATTATCAGTATTTGTTAATGTTTTGACACAATATAAATCGCAGTATAGAAGGTGTCCTATTTTTGTTTATATAACAATCAAAACTAGTGAAACAAGCTGACCCGCCTACTCAGTACATGCTGATTTGCAACTAAAAGTCACCGTTGTAAAACTTAGGTACAAGTTTTGATACGGTGTTGGTCATTTCAACTTTAGGAAATGGTGGGTCACAGGCTTCAATATACTGTGGTAAGTATAAAATTTTTAAAAAGAAGTTTGAAGGCCCTGCAATACAACTGGGTCATCAGTAATTGATAATTAGTTTTTGTATGGTAAAACTAAATTTTACCAGCGTGAGGTACCTCTATTGTCGTCGACGGTTGCGGGACTTGTTCGGCGGCGGCTCGCGATGTAGCGGCGGCGGCGGAAGGTCTGACGGCCGGGTTGAACTCGAACTCCTCATCGTCGACGTGGACGGCTGCTGCTCGTAGTAGGTACCGGTTCTGGACTGCAGTTGTCTTCGCGGTGTTTTGACGACGTGGGAATCGCAAAGTTTCCGATCTAGAAAATTTAAGTTGGGATCTGTTCTACGAAGTACTGGATTTATTAATTTGTCAGCTTGACCTTTCGATGACCTCAAGTTTGGCAACGTCATACCTACATACAGTGTCGGGTAGGTATTTTGTGAGGTTAACTGGACCAGGTATACATTCGTGGTCCCAGCGACTTTTGGGAATCTCTTATCGGTTCACAATAAGTAAAAAATAATTAAGTAAGACAGCACTTACCTAAGGGATGCCTTTCGGAGTACGTACTAGCAACAAATCTCAGGAATCAGCAACTTTTCTTTCGGGGCGTCCCTCCAGCTCCTCTTCCCGTCGAGACCGTCCAGCAGTATCTTCCCCAACGTTTGGAGATTTTAGTGGGGTTTTTTCACCCCATTTTTTAACATAACATTTCCAAGATTTCATCTGGTACTGGCACCGCATGGGAGCCAACAAACTGCCGTGCAGTTGGCACGCTCTTGCGAACTGAGACTGATGAAGCCTCACCCATCACGTGGACGTCGTACTTGGCTCTGGCTAATCTTCCTCTAGAAGGCCATCATCCGATCGGCATGTCGGAATATCGGACGAGTTTCTCTCGTCACTTAGGCACATTTTAGACGGACACCGGAATTTGTATAGAAAAAATTATAATCATATAATAATGTAGGTACATTATATTTTTCTATATTCCTTACATCGGCATTGCGTAGATACCCGCGCGTTAAGAAAATAAAATTAATTATTCTAGTGTAAATCTCGAATCGCCACGTTATGTCATCAGGTTATTACCTGTGTATATTATGTTCAGGTAGCATTTGTGAATAGTCAAATTGTGCTTAGTAGTAACCACACCGGAGTTTCTGATCTATGATTATGATCTGTAGGTATAGAAGAAATAAATCCTCTAAGCTCCTTACTTTCTGGATGGCATCGCGTACCACCACGTTAAGAAAGTAAAATGTATTATTCCAGGGTAATATCACGTATCACCACGCTAAGGAATAAAAAAAAAATGTATTATTCCAGGATAATATCACGTATTACCACGCTAAGGAATAAAAATTTTGTAACCATCAGGATAATATCTCGTATTATCACATTAAGAGGTACGTAAGTGTGGGTAGTTGTGCATTGCTAACCTTTATTTTTCTTTCTTCGAATCGTAGAATTCTTTGGACGAATATCACTATCACTCCATAACAACTTTTTTACTCTCCATAAACTCCATAAACTCCATAAACTCCATAATAACATTCACTTTGCAAAAATTATCACTTTGAATAATCGAGTCGATGTTGACGATGCGGAACACGAAAAACGAATGACGCGCGCGCCGACGGTAGCCGATAGTAACAGAAACGAGTGTTACACTCTCATTTTTTCTGTTTGAATATTTTTCAGATCTTCAAAATTAGCCTAAAAAATAGCGCTAAACAGTGTTGCGATGCTATACATGGAAGGCGGACTACATGGTTTTCTTTAAATCTAGAGGACGCAGCATCGACGTATAATAACCAAGAAATAACTAGATGTCGCAGTCAAACAGATCGCGAGTCGTTGGTGCACTCAGGACCAACAACTGTACAATTTGAAGGGTCGGTAAGCACTATGTGAAATGAGCGAACATTATTACACATACAAAATAACGAGATGTCTGACATTGAGCACCCTTCACTGAAGCTTTCCTAAAGCTCTGATTTACTTGGAAAATAAAAACTGGCTCGAACTGTAATCGTCAGTCATGGAAGACCAAATGTGGATATACTTGAGCAGTGACTTGTGAGGATCGTTCTAGAAAATTACGTAATTCAAACAAAAGCCACAGAAGGCGAACATACTTGGATCAAATTGATGACATTTTGGAAAAAGGCAGGTTAAAACCCTAAACCCTTGAGCTTTTATGAAGAATGTAATACGAAGTAAGAGGGAATGAGGTGAAAGAGGTGGGTTAGGATCGTAGCAAGTGGAAAACTGTGGTTTCTGCATACCCTCTATGAGAAAGCAAGTTCGCAGGTATATCGCCTTGTAGCGAATAAAAAGTATGTTCGGGTCAGCCGCTTCGTCTACTTTACGGTCGTTTTACTGGCAGATGGTCCACGAGCGCGGTCGCAACTCACATGGAAGAGTGATAACACAGCATCCGTCACTGTAATGTTGGCCGTGCACTCGTCATAAATTATCTCATCGCTATGAAAAGGATCATCAACACTTTGTATAAACTGATAGTGTAAGCCTACTCAAATTAAATGTCCTTTTGGTTTTACGTAACACGACTTTATTTCGATTTACAGACTTTATAATTAAGCTAGCCAACCAATATCTCAATCTATACAACTTCTACTAAGTATGCGTCCGCTCAGAGTCACGGTCAACAACCAAAAAGCCCCCCGGTATCGGCCGCATCTCCTTTTATATCATTTCTTTTTTGGTAAACAACAAGATGGCGGCCGGCGGGAACCTTCCGGTTGCTAGCTATGACTTCTTTACATATTAAACATTTTTACACAATATAATATTCCATAATTCCTTAAAAATTATACATCAAATATAAACATCAATTAGAATTATATTTCTGTGAACCATGATTTGGAATTATTACTTTTATTGAAGATGGCAACAATTTATTAAATCCTATAGTTTTTAAACCATAAACAATTCGAACCTTACACTCGTCCATCCTGATATCGTGTATGCCCCCATACACGTCTCTGTTGAAAACCTTACACTCGTGCAACTTTACAAGACTATCATCTAATAAATTATTTAGATTATGACATCTACATTAACACTTTAAACATAAACAAAATTTCTAAATCAGAAACTAAACATTCCCAAAACTGAGCATTTACCTTGACAAATTTCTAATACATATTACTAAGTACTTAATTTGTATCCGATGAAAATAGGTTGCAAATCCATCCTTTTCCTTGTCTCTTGCTCAGCTTTATCCATCCTATGGTATCTTAATAAAATCACTGTAATTGATTAATACGGATTTATTTATAGATTACCGACGCGTACAGTTTAGTGGTGAAAATAGAAGAGAGCGAGAGGAGTGTGAACGAGTGAAAGAATGAGTCCATCCATAGATACAGATACCACACTCTCCCCCACTAATTTAAGTTTATAAGTTACTAACTTATTTTTATAAGGTACCTACTAATGTTTTTATATTATATAAATTTATATAATAAGAAGCGCTAAATTATTTTATTAATAAACAATTATTTCAACTCACTTACCTACCCTTTACTTTATCTTTACTTTAACTATATTATACATACATCATTATCTTTTTCTATGTACCTAAACCTTACTTACAAAAGTCACATTTAACTAAATATTATTAAACTTAAATTCCTTCTAAAGATTGTGAGCAATGCAACATTTGATTGACATGACGTTTCCATTGTAGACCTTCTACATCTATAATGTAGCTAACACCTGGTACAGATTCTCCTATGATCAAACCTGAAACCCATGGCCTATTACCCTTCCTGTAATCCTTAACCATAACTTTCTGTCCTATCTCAAATTGTGTAACTCTATTGCCTTCGTCTCTTTTCTCTAGCTTCTCCCGCACTATTTCTGAAATAGGCGGTGGTCGTAACAAACTAAACCTGTTCCTAATCTCCCTCCCCAACATTAATCGAGCTGGTGAGACCCCAGTGGTGCGCTGAGGTGTGCTTCTATAGTCAAACAGAAACAAGTTTACTGATGAATTCAGACTGTGACCACTTTCTTTTATTTTGGTAATTGCTGATTTAAATGTCTCTACGAATCTTTCGGCAGCACCATTGGTTGCTGGATGGTAAGGCGGGGTGAAGGTATGTTTTATTTGATTTATTCTACAGAAGTCTTGGAACTCTTGGCTAGTGAATGTACGACCATTGTCGGTTACTAAGTGTATAGGATAACCAAATCTTGTAAATAGATTCCTGAAAATGTCAATAGTACGAGTGCTAGTAATATTAATCATTTCAAATGCCTCAGGCCATTTTGAGTAACTGTCTACTATTACAAGAAACATTTTATTATAGAAGGGCCCCAAGAAGTCTGCGTGTATTCTATGCCAAGCAGTGGGGGGCATAGGCCATGGTTTTTGTGTTTGTGTGGGTGTTTTGCTATTCTGTAAACATATCATACATTTCTTTGTTATATCTTCTATTTCAGAATCCAAATTAGGCCACCAAAAATATGAACGTGCAATTTCTTTCATTCGAACTATTCCAAAATGACTTTTGTGTAATTCAGTTAAAACAGCTTCTCTGATTACCTGTGGTACTAAAATCCGATAGCCCCAAAATATACAACCCCTGTCCAAAGTTAATTCATTTTTTCTATTATACAATGGTAGCATTTGTTTATCTAATTGTTTTCTTTCTGGCCAACCATCTGTCATGTATCTTATAATTTTTGAAAACAAGTTATCTTTCTTCGACTCTTCTTGAATATTTTTCCAGTTTAATGTATCCATTTCAGAATAGTTCGTATAACAAGTTACACTTAAGTCTCCATTGATACAAAGCGAGTGAATTTCAATTTCTTCATTATTTTTTTCTACAGTTCTAGACAAAAAATCAGCTGGATTTTCTATTGACTTTATATGTCTTACTTTATAATTAAATGCAGAGAGAAATATGGCGTAGTGTTGTAATCTTTTAGCAGCCATTTTTGGAATACTTTTGGTAGGACCAAATATTCTCACTAATGCTGCATTATCTGTTTCTAATTCAAAAAATCTACCATAAATGTAATTATAGAATTTTGTTATTCCAAAAATGACTGCCATTGCCTCTTTATCAATAGTTGCATATCTTTGTTCAACTTCATTTAATTTTTTACTAGCAAAGGCAATGGGTTTGACTACACCATCCTTGTCTCTGTTGGACAATACAGCACCCAAACCTGTATCCGATGCATCACATGTTAAAATCAGAGGCAAATTGGGGCTATAGTGTCTCAGATTACTAACAGCAGCCAATTTTCTTTTTATTAATTGAAAGGCCTTATCACATTCCACTGTCCAACAAAACTTGTTCTTTTTAGTACACTCATACAGTGGTGTCAGTGTGGTTGCCATATTCTTCAAAAAACGAGAATAATAGTTAATTTTACCCAAAAATGATTTTAACAGTGTCAGACTTGTTGGTGGTTTAGCATTTAATAAAGGTTCAATATTAGACTTGATCACATTAATACCATTTTTGTTTACACGAAATCCAAAAACATCTAAGCTAGTTGTGAACAATTTACATTTATTGGGCTTTAATTTAAATTCAGTTTCATTTAATTTACCTAAAACCTGACACAATGTTTCATATGTATCTTGTAAATTTTTCCCTTTTATGTAAATGTTGTCGATGAAAACAATTGTATTAGGAATATTTTTCAACTTTTTCATCATCAATCGCTGAAATGCTCCAGGCCCGGAACTAACACCATACGGTAAATATTTATATTTAAAGGTACCGGCCTCCGTTACAATGGTTGTACAGTTTTGGCTCTCTTCACTAAGAGGCGCTTGCAAGTAAGCTTCTTTTAAATCTAGTTCGCAGTAGTATTCACCATGTTTTAGGGCATTCAAAATGTCATCAACATGAGGTAAAGGAAAGTGATCAATTTCTAACCATGGATTTACGGTTAGTTTATAGTCACCGCATAACCTAACTGATCCATCAGGTTTTAAAATGGGTACAACGGGCGTGCCCCATTCACTTTGCTCTACTGGAGTAATTCTTCCATTTTGTAATAATCTAGTAATTTCATTATTTACCTTATCTCTCAGTGCAAACGGTACTCGCCTTACTGGTAAACATTTTGGTTTAGCATCCGGTTTCAGTTTTAGTGTAATTCCTTCTCCTTTGAAATTGCCCCAACCCGGGCTGAATACTTCTGCGAACTCAGTTTTTACTTGTTGTTGAGCATCTGAAACGTTTTGAATTGAGTTAGATCCAATCTTGAAACCCTTGCTTACATTGGGAGGCCATAGCTTTAACTCATTTAGCCAGTCTCTACCTATTACTCTGGGGGCATTGTTTTTCACTATAAAACAGTTTAAATTTTTAGAAACATCATTGAACTTTACAGTTAAATTAGTCAAAATACCTAAAGGCCTTGTGACACTCTGGTCAAAGTTTTTGAACATAACATTACAATCCTGCAACTCATAATTTTTGAAATATGTGTTTTTATCATTTATCGACATAACTGTCACATCTGAACCTGTGTCCAATTCAAAAGCTAAGTCATTATCACACACATTTACTGTTATGAAGTGAGGGGGTATCCTACTTACTCTAACACTATAAGTTTTGTAATCCTCTTCTTCAAAAAGTGTTTTTATGTCTTTTACTACCTCCTCCTCATCTTCCTCCATAGGTTCCTCAGTGTTCAATCTTTTTATCTGACCTTTTCTAGAACACATTTTGAAGATATGCCCTTGCTGGCCACATTCACTGCAAAATTTCTTGATCAGACGGCAGTCTGCTTTCCGATGATTTGTATTTCCACAGCAAAAACATTTCATATTATTTGTTGGAGTGGTGTTCTTTTGCTTCTGTCTAAATCTATTGACTGTGTTCTTTGTTTTTTCTTTGTTGTAGTGTACTGTCATTTCCGTTGAACCATTTGCCTGGAACAGTGCCGCTTCAACTGTTCTGCCAACTTCAATACATTTTTCCAGCGATAACTCAACTTCACTTTTCATCAGTTCATATTTTATCAGTTTAGAGTATACTCCCTCCATAAACTTTTCCTTAATCTGGTCATCAGGATCTTTGAATTTACATTTTCCAGCTAATTTTCTCAACTCTAGTACATAATCTTGTATTTTCTCGCCTGGTAGTTGATTTCTTTTTCGAAACTCTGCCCTCTCCAAGGCGGTTGATAATGGTTTATCATACTTGTCTTTCAGTTTCTCACACAACTCTTCAAAGGTGGATTTTATGGGTTTATTTGGTGAACATAAGTATGTCAGCGTTTCGAAGACTCTTGGAGATAGTTTTGTTATTAGCAACGGTACCTTTTTGTCGTCGCTAATGTCGTTGACCGTAATAAAACACTCGAGTTGTTGTTCAAAAACTTCCCATTTGTCTCCATCGAATTGTTTTATTTCGCCACAAAGAGACATTTTTTGTGATTTATTTTGTTTCGCTTGTGGTAGCTGAGATACTTTGGACTCAAATTTTGTTTTATAGAATTCACTTAGTAATTTTCTAAGTCCTTCCAAGTTTTCATTGGGCGGGAAAAAAATGTTTTCTTCTGAAAGTAATTTCTTCAATTCTTGCTTTGAGCACTTGTAAATGAAAGTTCTTTTGCCAGATTTTATTAGTGCAATTTTATCTAGTTTTTGTTCCAGAATATCTTCGTCTTCAGCACTAGAAAAGTTAGAATTTTCGTTTTCTTCAGAATCCGACATGAGAGTTTGTTGAGATGTTTGATAGCTTGCTTGTTTGATTGTGTTGCACTAGCATGAATTCGAATTTTGAACGATGCAATTGAATGGTTTTATGCATCAAATGGCGCGAATGCGTTTTGCTTGCTTCACTGCTTGCAAACTTTTTCTTGCACGTGCCATCAATTTTTATTTCACTGATTTTTAAGTTAATTTTGGATATTTCTGCTCAATTTATATTTCACTTTGCACTTCTGGTTCTAGGCCTCGTCGCCAGCTATGGTATCTTAATAAAATCACTGTAATTGATTAATACGGATTTATTTATAGATTACCGACGCGTACAGTTTAGTGGTGAAAATAGAAGAGAGCGAGAGGAGTGTGAACGAGTGAAAGAATGAGTCCATCCATAGATACAGATACCACACATCCGACGAGGACAAGTAGCTCCTCCATCCAATCGCGCTCTTGTCCCTCGATCAACTTTATCCATCCGACGAGCACAAGTAGCACCTCCATCCAATCGCGCTCTTGTTCCTCGACCAACTTTATCCATCCGACGAAGACAAGTAGCACATCCATCCAATCGCGCTCTTGTCCTTCGCGCAACTTCATCCATCTGACGAGGACAAGTAGCACATCCATCCAATCGCGCTCTTGTCCTTCGATCAACTTTATCCATCCGACGAGTACAAGTAGCGCATCCATCCAGTCGCGTTCTTGTCCCTCGCGCAACTTCATCCATCCGACGAGGACAAGTAGCACATCCATCCAATCGAGCTCTTGTCCTTCGCCCAACCAGTAAGCCAAGTCGCGAATCCATCCATTCTCGCTCTTGGGCTTAGTGAACCAATCGAAACTATAGGCCAAGTCGCGAATCCATCCATTCTCGCTCTTGGGCTTAGTGAACCAATCGAAACTATAGGCCAAGTCGCGAATCCATCAATTCTCGCTTCTTGACCTGAAACAAAAAGAAAACCATCCTTAAATAAACTATTCATCAATCATGGTATCATTGTCATGGAATTCTAAGGAATCTACGTATCCATGGTTTTAACTGGTCTGATGCAATCGATCATTTTCTAACACTTTAACTACTATAAACAGACCTTCATATGAAGTAGTGTTGATTATGACTTGACAGACGCGGCTCTTTTGCCCCGTACAAAGTTCAACTTTGAGTGATCGGCTCAACTTCTAAAAATGTCATGCTTCAATTCAAATGTCATGTGACCATACACAATATGACAAAATCAGAAAATCACGTTACTCTTCCCTCAAGCTTCATTCAATCTTCAATCACACCTCGCTTGACAATAACAAGAAAGAATTCTGAACTGATCGGACAGATTGTCATGCGAATGAATGAGTAGTCCGACAAAATAATGAACAGTCAATTGAAAATGACCAGCTCAAATGAGCCGGTACTCATTCTACCTCACACTCACGGTACCGGCTCAAAATCAATATGAACCTACTCTGACAAAAGTCAAGTCTAAAATCATGTCAAACCCAACATTATTATGAAAGCAATAGCTTCGTAGGTACTTTTACCATCATTCTGAAAACCCGTCTTTGCTCTCAAAGATCACACTTTCGCAAAATATTTTAATACTTAATCGAGTTTACCGTTTGCATATTATGCTCTCTGTTCTTTCGGCTGTGACGATAAGCCATTAGCAGTGAAAATACATAAATCTCTTAAATCAAGAACAGATATTGAGGAAATTATGGCTAGACGAGTGCTCAGGATTCCTATTCCAAAAATTGAATCTTAATCCCACAATTTATAATAAAGTAATCAAGGTATGTGATAAAAAGGACTGTTCGACTTTTACATGCAAAACTATAGTTAAGAATTGGCTCTTGGTGTCAATTCTAGTACCAAACTTTTTATCATCCTCAAGCAAAACCTCAACTAAACCTTAGATCCTCGACTGCTTCCCACTCTACTAATGACAAACGACTCAGTTGTGGTGAGGCTTCAGCCAAGGTTCGACCCTGGGCAGAACAAATCTTTGAAAAGCCACTCCACCATTTCACCAAATGGTTAACATTCAAGAGATCGAAACAAACCGCAGCGGAATGATTGACGTTGTCATCCAGTAGAATTACCCAGCTTCAAATTATCTTATGATGAACGATTCATATTCATGCAACTCAACTCAAATGCGCACACAACACACATCACACACATACCTACACATACAAACATTTATGTAAATACCACTTACATATAAATGCTGTAAATACCACCTCGTAAAATATATAAATGCCAGTCTCTTTTAGTTGTTTCTTTAGCTGTTTATTTCTCAAGTAGTCAGTAAAAATAATATTTATATGATAATGAAAGTAAACATTACATCGTCACCTTTGCATAATTGTAAAATTGAACGCATTGTGTCAATGATAATCATGAACTCCAGAGCCTCAAGACACAGGCATAATATGCCTAGTTTGGGTCTCGAAGTTAATCAAAATAGTTTTAATATTCACGCCATGTATGTTACTGCTCTGTATAACTAAGATGAAGATTTCTTTAGAAACTGAAGCAAGGTCTTAAATATTCCATGTAGAGTGATGGTTAAACTGCATCACGCGCATGACTTACTAACCCTAGTTCAAAATGAGTAAAACGCTAAGCGGAATACCTCACTCACATTCTTCTTTACAATGTATATACTTCTAAGATAAATGAAAATGATACTAAATCATTCTTAAGTACTTAATCAATTTATCATTCATAAGTTACTCAATCCATTTCCATTTACCATTCATAAATTACTCAATCCATTTACCATTCATAAATTACTCAATCAATTGACCATTCTTATGTTACTCAATCAATTTATCATTCTTAAGTTACTCAATCAATTGACCATTCTTAAGTCAATTTATCATTCTTAAGTTACTCAATCAATTTACCATTCTAAAGTTACTCAATCAATTTACAAATATCTTTAGTAGAAAAGAATGGACTACATAACTTGAGCGACGTTCTTCGTCACGATCCGCTTGGAGAACACGCTCCAACCGACGAAGTCGCTCTCGTTCGCGCTCCAAGTTCTCTGCACGTAGGCGCAGACTCCAGCTGTGGCGACAGCTGCGTGCTGGTTTCACTTGCCGTGGTTCATCTCCAAGATCATCCATTTCACTGAAACTTGCAGACATTTTCTATGTGTTAGATGCGTTCATGGCGTATAGAAATAAAGATCATTTATTAGGATAAAACATGTGTAAACTGAAATGATAGATATGTAATCAAAATTTTAAAATTCTGAATTAACTAGGTACCTCATTCGATGCTATTTATTCAATAAGTGAGGTAAATTGGTCTAATCCGTATGAAAAGCAACATGGGATATAATTAACAGAGCAAAACATAATCTCATTAGAAATGAAACACTATAAAAATTAAATCTTATAAAACATAATCTTCCTAAAGAAATACACCTCACTATGGTAAATGACTATCATAACTGACCCCTTGACTATTGCTACTTATTTTAATGATTTCTATAGAGACCAAACATCGACTTCACAAAATACCGACTTAAAAATTTGCCAAATTAAGAAACATAACTCAATGTATATGATTCCAACTATCCCTGATGACATTAGTGAAAGAAGTGGCTAATACAATATCACATGTTTTATGTCACATTATGAACTTATGTATCGTGGAAGGTGTCTTTCCAAACAAATTGATAACCATAGTCATCAAACCCATTTTTAAGAAAGGCGATAGAAAAGACATGGCTTGCTGCATACCTATTGCACTAATCCCAGTTCTATCTAAAATATTTAAAAAGGGTCATTTATGATAGGGTTTACGAGTACTTTGAAAGTAATAATCTTTTTGCAACAGAACAAGTAGGATTTAGAAAAAATAAGTCGATTAACCAAGCTGTATATAAATTTTTGTCAACAACAATGAACGCTATTGACGGTAATACCACTGCGTGTGCTCTATACATGGACCTATCGAAGGCATTTGACTTTGTAGACCATAGAATTTTAATAAGAATACTAAATTCATATGGTGTAAGGGTTAACGTATCTAATATTCTCGAATCATATCTTAGTGACAGGCAGCAAGTAACTTGAATCACTAAAATATGTCCTAGGTCCAAAACTGAGTGCAAATATGTGTCACCGCTACGGAAAGTTAGAGTCGGAGTGCCTCAAAGTAGCATCCTTGGGTCTCTGCTTTTTATAATACATATTAATCATCTATCCCAAATTTCTAAACACGAAACTATGTTTTCAGATGAAAGCACTATTGTGTTTACAGGAAATAATATATCATTACTAGAATTTGACATCAACAGTACTCTCAGTGACATAATAAAATGGTTAACTTCAATAAATTTAACGATTAACTAAAGTCGCCCGGATGGAATGTAGCCTATGTCCTATTCCCGCTCATTTTTCTGTCTATGTTTTGAATTTCAGCTAAATCGGTTTAGTGGATGTCGAGTTATAGAGGAACAAACATACATCCTAACATCCATCCGTCCAAACATCCAAACTTTCGCATTTGTAACTAATATTAATGTGATTACAACCCTAAAACTGTTCCGTAGTAAATAGGTGTTTATCCTTTATCCTAATTACTATCTATAATTCAACTAATCTTACCATACCATTAAACAAAATAAAATATCAAACCTGTACCTATTCAAAATCTTATAAAACCTATTTGTCTCTTGGACTATAAAACTAAGCAAAGACCCGCAAATAATACCACACTCACACCGCCTTCCGAATTCGCATAGTACGGTGCAAACTAACTCACGACAAGCACACAGCTTGCTACTCTGCCTGCATTGCAATTGCAGCCTGTTACGCACACGTCTAAAAAAAAACTACGAGTAAAGTGATGGTAGTAGGAGATGTATTATGCTTCAAAGATATCTAACTAACCCATCAATAATGTTGGTTATACTTTGAGATTTTGACTACCAGATAAATTATTATTTCCTTCTAAAATGTTTTGCAAACATAAACCTACCTGTAAATACTAACTTAGGTACTTACCTAACTTTTTAGGCTTTAGTTTTTAAGTTCTGCATGCTTCGCCACTAGCTTTACGATATACTTAAATACTTAACTAATTTAATCCTCATTTTAAGTGAACTGTAATTTTGTTCTTATGAGAATAAACTCTATAAACCGAACCGAAGCAAAACAAATGTTATGATTTTTAGAAATAGAGATTTAAAACGAAGGATATAGATATAAACTATTTAGGGCATAAACTAGAACATGTTAACTCTACAAAAAATTTTTAGGCTTGCATATTGACTTGAACTTAGCCTGGCAATCACATGTCGAAAACCTGTGCCTAAAACTAAGTCAACAATTCTACGCCCTATACATGCTGTCCAAAGTTAAGGGCAGAAGAAATGTGCGAGGGCAATGTGTAAGTTAAGACAAACTGACAGCTGAAACCTATTCTTCGTTAACTTAAACATTTTAACTGTACCCTCAATATTTGTTAACTTTAGAAGTCGGCGCCTGGGCCGTAAAATTTGTTGCCCAAAAATAAGACTGCATTATATTAATAAGAGTGTCTTCTGTATGGCATCTAAGATTTATAATAATTTACCCGAATCTATTCTAGGAATTAATCAAATACATATTTTTAAATTAAAACTTAAAAATGTCTCTCTAAAATTCGAACCAATTACGGCAAAAACAGTATATGCTATGAAGGGACTATCTTATTTAATAAACTTCCAAAAGAAATTAAAACCTGCAACAGTCTCAACGTTTTTTTAAACTAAACTTAAAAATCACATGATTACATCATTTTAAATCCGGCCCTGCACTATTACTGCATTCCAAACTACAATCGCCCGCCGTGTGGTTCGTCACACAAACTACAAAATATTATGAACTACCCTCTTAATTTCTACAAAACGACTAATCGATCTATTATTTTTTTACGAAACTCCTTTATGCTGTAGTGTACTTACATTAAATAATACCTAGCATACCTACCCAATTTAAATGTGATAAAATATAAACCTAAACTAGTAGTGTTATGAAGTTAAAGTGTTTATACGCTCACTGTTATCGATAACATAAATTTAATATATCTAGTTCTCATTAAGTGAAATGTAAATTTATTTTGAGAAAATAAAGTTCTTTAACCAGAAAAATTACTTCTGCAGAAAGTATTTCATAGCATTGACGAATACTTGACTTGCAAATTGTAATCCCATGACATGTTTCCGACTTAATAATAATAGTATGCCTGTATTTAGTTTAATTTCATTTAGTTTCTATTTAATCTGACATGTTAATTTTGATTTTAATTTTACTTGCCTTCCTAATAATATTAATTTTATATTATTTTGCATGCTTTAAATATGCTGATCATGGCTGAACACCTCTATTGTTTTTACCAACCACTGTAACCCATGTTTAGCAAATAAACTAAGCTAGGATTTTCAGATTAGATAACATCTACATTAGATACAAGCATCTCATTATTCCAGAAATAGAATGAAAGAAGTTAAATAAATAAAATTAACACAATAGTACGAAGTACCAAAGTTGAAACTGGTTTAAATCGTGTCAAATTAATTTTAATAAACCATAAGTACCTTCCTTCATAATCGGGCAAAAATACATTCGTGCGTGCTTAAATAATTTTAACTGATAGAATGACAAGCCAAAGTTGTCTTTCACGACAAGAAAGACAAACCTGCACTTATTTAATTTTAAAAAAGTAGGTATGTAAAACCAGAAAAAGAATGCTCTTCGTAAAACATCGGAAACAATGGCATAAAACTACAAAAACGATTGTCAAAAATCATTTGGAAATGAAAACCACTCACAATTTCAGCTCTATCGCAAACAAATAAAATATCAATGCCATTTTTAAGAAAAGCAAATTATTTGCAAGCCGTGCGAGCTGCGCTGATAATTATACATTGCTGTTGGACATTTTCGAAAAACACGAAAACAACCGATGTCCATTCCAAAGCTTGAAGTACCTACTGTACAAGGCAAAGCAATAATTTGCCTTCAACGTAATACGATGTCAATAAGTAGGTACCTAACTGACAAGCTTGCGACAAGAAAGGCAAAGCCACCGCCCATCATTTCTCATAATTATGCTCTGAACTCATCAACTTGGGTTTCATCATTACATTATAATTTTCTTTATTATCAAATATGCAGTGTCAGTAGTTTCAAATATCCAGACACTGCCTTTACCATAAATTAAACTGCCACGGTCAGATAATCTCGGTACAATACCGACTGGCCCGTGCCAGAAAAACATAGGTAAGTAGGTATATGCAAATAATTATTATTATTTGAGATGAAGAAAAAACCCAAGTATTACTTGTGGGTACTTGACATCCTACACATTGAAAGGTATTCGTAGTTCCAGATAGTCTCGGTTCTATACCAACTGGTTCAAGCGAAAAACAATTCAACGAAGTAAGTGTAACAAAATACCCACAATTTATTATGAAGTGTTCACACAATCGGATAGTCTCGGAACAATTCCGACCGAATCGTGCTAACAAATCTTTATAATGAAATCACAACATAATTACGCCAAAAATCGTAGTCTTAACAAAAAAATAGATTAAATACCAAAGTTGTACATACCCTTATTATTCCTTGGTTCCATCCCCGCTTCTGATATGTAAGCCTACTCAAATTAAATGTCCTTTTGGTTTTACGTAAAGCCCCATCCACACGCTTGACAAACAATGGCAAACAGCGAACAGCAAACAGCAAACACGGACGTGTGGATGGGTGTTTGTCGCTGTTTGCCTGTTTGTGTTTGTGTCGGGCAGTGTTCGGCATCGGTGTCGGTTTCTCTTGCCAGATCAAAGGATGTTTGGCAAACAGTTTGCTACGTATCCACACGTTTGGCAGCGATCAGTATGCGCGCGAGCTTGCGGGAGGCGGACGTATTTACTTGCTACACTTTTTCGTTGGCGCGCAAAGCGTAAAAAATGTCTGATTGGTCAGCACCTTCGATTCTGACATTTTTGGAGGCTTATCAAAATGAGCCATGTCTCTGGATTTCCAAAGATGCCGATCACAAAAATTATTACCTATATTAAAAATTATATCAAAAAAAAATATTAGGTATTTATAAAATATTATATCAAAAATTATTAATTATTAATTTAAAATAAAAATATGTCAACCCGAAAGTAATAGCTGCCACAAGCTCGTCGTCCGCCATGTTTGCCGATTCGGAATGTTATGAACGTTCGCCAAGCATGTGGATGGCTGTTTGTGTTGGGTGATTGTGGTTGGTGTTTGGGACTTCGTTTGCTGTTTGCGGTGTTTGTGACAAACAGCCAGCGTGTGGATGCCCCTTAACACGACTTTATTTCGATTTACAGACTTTATAATTAAGCTAGCCAACCAATATCTCAATCTATACAACTTCTACTAAGTATGCGTCCGCTCAGAGTCACGGTCAACAACCAAAAAGCCCCCCGGTATCGGCCGCATCTCCTTTTATATCATTTCTTTTTTGGTAAACAACAAGATGGCGGCCGGCGGGAACCTTCCGGTTGCTAGCTATGACTTCTTTACATATTAAACATTTTTACACAATATAATATTCCATAATTCCTTAAAAATTATACATCAAATATAAACATCAATTAGAATTATATTTCTGTGAACCATGATTTGGAATTATTACTTTTATTGAAGATGGCAACAATTTATTAAATCCTATAGTTTTTAAACCATAAACAATTCGAACCTTACAATAGAATAGTACCAACTACATACCAATGTGGCCATGTTGGGCATTCAGTCGAGTAAATTTTCCAACGATATGCGGTCGAAAGCATTCACAGTGAAACAACATTTTACTGAAGGCTTGTTTAATCATTTTCAAGTAAAGATTTGATTGCTTGCTTCATATAATTATCTATGTGGCTAGTAAAAGTAACTATTAACAGACAAATGACAGCTGGTTAGTGCTACTTAGCGTTTGTGAGAGCTGTGCGCGGTACGTGGCAGCTACCTTATCTGGGAGCTTAATCAGAGATGGTAAAACAAGTGCTCAGACTTGTACTTTTCATTAAAAGGTCGGTCGCCAGCGCCGGCTGATATGAGAGACGGTTCTAAATTAAAATCTTTGTCATTTGCCACACCGTAGGATTATACATACACGTTTGATGCGACACGAGGAATGAAAAGAAACGGTGACGTCAAAGCAACACCGCATGTCACGGTCCTAACAAAAAGGTACAGATTAAAGAAACGAGTCAGTATAAAAAGGTAAAACATATGAAACCAGGAAGTAAGTGCGAAGTGCGGAGACATCCATAAACATGAGCGACAAGCGAGGGCTTATCGCACACAGGACGCGGCCAGAGCCTGATCACTACATAAACTGGGATTGCCCATAAATATGATACTCCAACCAAAATAAAAGGGATGCTCATTAAACGAACCTATAACTACCAGGTTGTAAATATATTCCGGAAATAGTAGATAAAATTTCGAGAAATAACTTTCATAGTTCTTTTTTTATAAAAACGAAAATCAAATTCAACCGAGAAAACTACAAAATCCGTAGGTAAAATTATGCACTTGGGTAGTTATTTTAAAATTGAACGTTAGCAGGGCCTCGTAGAGTTCGGAAACTTTTTAAAATCAATCCATGAGGAAAGTTTAACTCCATTATTATTGGCTCGGGTTAAAGAATAGTTAGCAAAGCATAACTGAGCAACTTTTACAATAATACCCGGTAGGTTGGTACTTGGGAAGTATGCACAGCAAAGCTCATAGACCGCCTGCTTGGGATCGAGTTTCTGAAAATTGTGTCTTGTGGAGCTTTGGGTTGTCTAATGTCTATAGATCTTTTTTTTATACTATACTAAGGTAGCAGACAAGCATACGGCCCATCTGATGGTAAGCAGTTACCGTAGCCTATGGACGCCCTGTGTCACCAGAGCAGTCACACTCGCGCTGCTGACCCTTTAAAAATTTCAAAACGCCCTTTTTGAAGAACCCCATACTGTAGTCACTAGGAAAAACCGCGGCAGGTAGATCTATCGTGTATTGACATCTTTTCTTATTAAGATTATAAATGCGATAGTTTGTATGTTTGTTTGTGGTTCAATCACGCTGTTAGGAATCGGTTTTTATGAAACTGAAATTACCATCTTAACTTTGAAAATAAACAACTTACTATAATTTACTCGGATACCACATAGATGCACTCTCATTCAAAACTAGTAGGTCCCTAATAGTATTAAGGTAGAATCAGACAGTTCATTTTTTGTTAATTTCCGTCGTTCATTTTGTATATTTCAAAAGTGACACATTTAAACATAAAATGAATGGAAAGTGTCATAGAAAACCCCAGCATTCATTCGAGTGATCTTTCACTTGAGTGAACCGTCTGATTCCACCTTTAGTAAAGTAAATTGACTGATCTTGTTTCGCTCAACGAAACAATTGCGCTAGGTAATAAAAAAACAAGAACACTCTATATCCCCATGGCGCCAGCGTGTAGATATTGTCTCAGACCTTCAGGCGTTTAAGATCCTTTGAAGAGCGTTATAACGTGCTTATTCACAACACGTCATGTATTCCCGAGGGACTACGCGAGTTCTCAGCACTTGCTTTATACCGGCGCAGCTTTCTGAACGCTCGAGTAAAATGTATTAACAAAAAGTTCCGAACTGCCGAGAGGTTTATTCCTTTTTATTTTATTGGGGCTGCCGAGCTGCTCGCGCAACTTTTACTAATAGCATAATAACTGTACTTTGTGGATAATTGTATTAGTTGGAACACTTGGAACTTTTTAGTTGGAAATTAGAAAGCAATTCTTATGAGTATAAATGGAGTTTCAGACAGTTTGTTTCAATAATGGTTGTGCTTTCTTTATTTCATTATATTTATGGGAAGCCGCTAAATCAATTATCTTTTCATTCCATCTATTCAAAAAGGACGACTTTGTTCGCCTTTAAGTGCGCCCAAAGTAGATGATTCCTCTTCAAGGAACTTTTAGCGGGCAGTAATGAGTTTTTAATCCTCTTTATAAGTTTAGCGGGCAGTAATGAGTTTTTAGTCCCCATTAAGTGCGCCGGAATTATCTTTTCATTCCATCTATTCGAAAAGGACGACTTTGTTCGCCTTTAAGTGCGCCCAAAGTAGATGATTCCTCTTCAAGGAACTTTTAGCGGGCAGTAATGAGTTTTTAATCCTCTTTATAAGTTTAGCGGGCAGTAATGAGTTTTTAATCCTCTTTATAAGTTTAGCGGGCAGTAATGAGTTTTTAATCCCCTTTAAGTGCGCCGGAATTATCTTTGCCGCGCACCTATGAGGTACAACCTTGGGTACAACTACTTCGCACTGCCAAGTACACCTCATAGGTGCAAAGATTCCACATTCAAGTCTCGAATCTAGCTAGATGAATGAGGACTCTTCCAAAAACACCACAATCACATTAGAGATGTAGTACTCTGTGGTTTTAGCATAGCTATAGATAACTATCCATACAAAAATTGTAAGTCCAACCTCATAAAATCCTGTGCGTTTTCGTCAGCGCGATCTAGAAAACCGCCATCTAGTTTGTTTTCGTGGAACTATTGATGGCTGTTCTAGAGTTTTTTTGTTCGAACTCAGGAATCTCAGGAACTACCAGTCGGATTTGAAAAAATATTTCTGTATTTGATAGCCAAACTCTTGAGGAAGGTTATAGGCTACTTTTCATCATCATCATCATCACCATAAACCATCAGATAAACAAACCACCCACCATTCAGCGGGCGCGCGGCCGTCGTCTGAATAAAAAAAATTTAATCCCCGATTACTCTTCTCAAGTGGAACTTCGTCGATTTAACACATTATTTTCTCATAGATTGTAATGAAAAGTAGAGTGTTTCACTCGGGCGCAAAATATATTTTTGGCTCGGGCGACGTACTTTAAATCCCTCGCTACGTTCAGGATTCTACCAAAGAATCCCTCGCTACGCTCGGGATTCTACTCTAGAATCCTTCACTTCGCTCTGGATTCAAAAAAGCGCCCTCGCCGTCAAAATATTATTTTGCCCCCTTATAATACAATCTACTATTGCCGCGCACCTATGAGGTACAATGCACTGCAAAGTAGTTGTACCTCATAGGTGCAAAGATTCCACATTCAAGTCTCGAATCTAGCTAGATGAATGAGGACTCTTCCAAAAACACCACAATCACATTAGAGATGTAGTACTCTGTGGTTTTAGCATAGCTATAGATAGCTAGCTATCCATACAAAAATTGTAAGTCCAACCTCATAAAATCCTGTGCGTTTTCGTCAGCGCGATCTAGAAAACCGCCATCTAGTTTGTTTTCGTGGAACTATTGATGGCTGTTCTAGAGTTTTTTTGTTCGAACGCGCTAATCTCAGGAACTACCTGTCCGATTTGAAAAATTATTTCTGTATTTGATAGTTAAACTCTTGAGGAAGGTTATAGGCTACTTTTCATCATCATCATCATCACCATAAACCATCAGATAAACATACCGCCCACCATTCAGCCGGCGCGCTGCCGCCGTCTGAATAAAAAAAATTTAATCCCCGATTACTCTTCTCAAGTGGAACTTCGTCGATTTAACACATTCTTTTCTCTTCCCTTTTATTTTCTCATAAATTGTAATGAAAAGTAGAGTGTATCACTCGGGCGCAAAATATATTTTTGGCTCGGGCGACGTACTTTAAATCCCTCGCTACGTTCAGGATTCTACCAAAGAATCCCTCGCTACGCTCGGGATTCTACTCTAGAACCCTTCACTTCGCTCTGGATTCAAAAAAGCGCCCTCGCCGTCAAAATATTATTTTCCCCCCTTATAATACAATCTACTATTACGATGTACTTGCTTGTATTATCAAGGCACTTGAAAGGTACTAAACATTTGTGCAGAATTGCCTACTTTTATCAGAAGCTTTATTAGCTAGATTTTACTCTTGAAAGTTTGATATATAAAAGTTAATTTAAAGCACCATCGTGCTCTGTCCTCAGTTTGACGCATCCAACTTGTGCCGGCAGCCGTTTGCAGATCATCACTCCACCTGGCCGGAGGGCATCCTAGCTGCCCGCCTCACGACAGGTGTCCTCACGAGGCTTCATGGCCGCCGGCCGCCTTCCAATGACAAGGGCTCGGCTATACCTGGCTATAACGGCTATACCGACTATTCCTGGGGACGAGAACTTCGGACAAAATCTTCGTATGTAAAGTAAATTTTATTTTTTAGCTCTTATTTTCAAACTACCTTAGCAATCCTTCGAATAAAAGAAAACTATTCCGAAGCTCAGCCGCTTGCGAGATTATATTATAGATCTAGAGATAATCTCGCAAGCAGCTGAGCTGAAAAGAAAAAGAAAATAAGAGCTAAGTATAAAATAAAATTTACTTTACATATGAAGATTTTATCCGAAGTTCTCGTCCCCATCTGATTGGTGATATCTTAAGGGATGCAGCTGGAGGTAGAACTTAATTATTTTTACTGGATGTATAAAGGCCTATGTCCAGCAGTGGACTTACAAGACTGATGATGATGATGATGCCTCGTCTAGGTTATTGGCTCAATTTGGTGTAAAGTCACGTACGCAGATGTGCCTCTGGCTTATGTAAAGCCAGTGAAAAAACCGTTCACGTAAAAAATGGAAAGTAACTTCAAATATGTTATTATTATGATATGATATTCAGAGATATTCTAAACAATACAAACAATATTTCCTAGCGATAAGTTCGTTGTTGGAACCTTTTGATGGATCCTGACAAGTTCTGTTCTGGTAATTTATCGCTATTTATTTGGTGGTTCACGCATTGTTCGCAACTAGGGCACCCACTCACGACTCGATGGGTCTCTATTGGAATAGGATCTGCCATTACCAATCTAATAGCCTTTATATAGTGAATAGAGTCAACCTAATGAACCAACTGTATTACTTTTAGTAGCTTTTGTATTTAAAAATGTTCTGCAATGATCAGAGGAAATGAATACATAGATATAGATTCTGAAATATAAGTCAGTAGAGCAGAAACTTATTCTTTCTCGTACCTGTTCTGCGAAATGTTTAGGACCAATAAGTCTAACTAGTCCATGATTATTTACCCAACTTGACGCTCTCAGGTTCTTATGGATCACTTTTGGAAAACACATTTAAATAACTCGTTACTGATAAATAGTGTGAATTGGTTAACATCGATTTGTGAAACTATTCCAACCTGATTGAATTTGGACCTGCGACTAAGCTGGAACGGGCTACAATGACAAAAGCACACAAACCCGCCGACTGCCACCTCCACTCATTGAATCAGCCGCGCTAATTCCCGCCAACACACACACCGCCACCCACCCGCCAGCCACAAACAGCAGATGCGGTACTTTGCAGCATAAACCTCATCATGTTTTTCCACATCAACGGCATCGTCCATTCAATCGTCGCCGACGTCAAGTATTTGTGCAAGTCATTGGTACTGTTTATTTATCTGGATATTATCTACTGGACCAGTAGCCGTACCACGAACTCTGAGCAATGTTAAAACAAGCTTGAAACAACGAATGTCATTCCTAAAGCAGTAAGCCTGTTTGAAGCTTGTTTTAACATTGCTCTAGGAGTTCATGGTACGGCTACTGTATTCGTTTTACTTAGATTCCTTTTATCTAGTTCTTAAGAGGGCTGCGACCGGCGAATTTCCATAAAAACGTAATACCGAAATCATTTAAAATGTAAGCATGTTTATATCAGTGTATGTTGTTAGGTTAGGAGAGTAGGTATTTATCTAGGTTCCTGTTAAACTTTTGTTCCGAAAAACTTACCTAAAAAGAAATGTAAGCCAATTGAATTGAAATCTTTGTAGGTACACCAAAAATGGCATTTTTTCTTTTCATTTGTTCTATAGTAAGTTTTTTGAAACAAAAGTTTAACAGGAACCTAGATAAATACTACCTTTATCCAAATAATAACGTAAAGTGATAAAAATATGCTCAAATTTTAAATTATTTTGGTATTACGTTCCTAGGTAAGTAGATACGTTCGCCGAGCCCTTAAGACGACTCAATAAGATGCTAGTGGTCTCCTTGAGTTAAATTCCGATCCCCGCCGCGGGACAAATGTTTGTATGATCTGCAAATATTTGTCTCGGGTCTGGGTGTTTTCTATGTATATTATGTACTAGCTGTGCCCGCGACTTCGTTCGCGTATGCTAATTCTACTAATATGAGAAATGTGAAAGTTTGTGAGGATGGATGTATCGATGGATGTTTGTTACTCTTTCACGCCAAAACTACTAAACGGATTTTATTGAAACTTGGAATATATTACATAGATTATGACCTGAAATAGCACATAGGCTAGGTTCTTTTTATTCAATTTTTTTAAAACTCATTAGGTATTGCACTGGTAAATCTTTTTGCATGAAAATGCCGAGAAAACGAATTTTCCCAGATAAAAGACCTAGCTAGATCGGTTTTTCGCCTCCGTAAGCCCCCGTACCTACCGCAAATTTCATCAAAATCGCATAGCTAAGCATAGCTTGTACTATGGGAACCAGATAACTGATAGAATAGGTACCTACTTCTATATTTTTTTATAAATACTTTAGGTAGGTACTTAATACTTTAATATCTGGGCGACCGAACTATGCTCGGGTGCAAATAGATAAAAATTAAAAAAGAAAAAGAAATAAAACTTACAAAAAGTAAACTTTTACTGGCTGAGATTCGAACTCGAAGCCTTCGGTTGAGAGGCGGACACCTATTTCACTTGGCCACTTTAGTCTCAACAGAAATTGTGAAATTACGAACCACATTGCACTGGTAAACCTTTTTGCGTGAAAATGTCGAGAAAACGAATTTTCCCAGATATGAGACCTAGCCTAGCTAGATCGATTTTTCGTCCCCTTAAACCCCTGTACCGCAAATTTTATGTACCGCAAATTTTATCGAAATCATTAGGTAGAGCCGTTTTCGAGAACGTTAGTAGGTACAGACAAACAAATATTGCTCGTTTAATAGAATAGGATAGGATAACACTTTATTGAAATAGGTACCTACCTACCTACTTTTCAATAGGTAAGTAGGTACTTACATCTGAAATTCATACAGGTAGGTACTTAAATAAGTAGGTACTTACCTATTTTGATCTTTATAATTCCAACGACACAAATTGGTTGTCTATTATATAGGTATAAAAATGTATGTAGGTAGGTATGTTTGGCCGCTATGCGTTCTTATAATGTAATTGGTGGTGATCGAAATTGTTAAAGCCGTTTTCGAGAACCTCAATTGGTACCTACATACAAACAAACTTCAAACTTAAAACATCAAACAATTATTGCTCGTTTATTAGAATAGGTTAAATAAACAAATAAATATTGGTGGACATTTTTCACACAGCTCCATCTAGCCCCAAACCATAGAATAGAATATATCCAAACTAAGCAAAGCTTGTACAATGGAACCAGCTACCTAACTGATAGAATACTTTTAGGTGTCTACATAGGTAGGTACCTATATTTTTTGTAAATACATATCTACATAGGTACCTACTTACTCATAATACTCTTATCACTTTTTTGAAATAGGTAAGTACCTACCTACCTACTTTTCAATACATCCGAAATTCATAAAAGTACTTACCTACTTAGGTATTTTGATCTTTTTACTTGCAGTGACACAAATTGGTTGTAGGAAGGTATTCCTTATTAACGTACCTACCTAGTAGGTACTAAGTAAGTATTACGTTTTAGAATTGGATGGTCATGCATGACGTTTCAGGTGAAGAAATTAATGGGACAATGCTTATGTAGGTAGGTAGGTAGGTACATATCTAAATAAAAATGTAGGTACCTACCTGAGTATGTTTGTCCGCTATGCGTTCCTAAACCATTGACCAGATTGTGATGAAACTGTGGTGCTGATCTTCTGAAAACGCCCGCGATGGTAGGTACCTACCTAGGTATTTGGTCCAAAAGATCTCTAAAACCTAGATCACTTTTTTACTTTGCGTCACGTACCTACAGATTATTTCTGTGTGAAGTGAACACTTCACACAGTACCCGGTATCACGTAATTTACGTGCCTAATTACCCGGCTGACTGTCAAGTCACAGGGTTATGTAGATCGCGCGTTTCTATGTATGTGGGTGGGTGGTTAAGTAAGTAATATTCTTTATTACCACGTTTCTCCTAAACGGCTCAATGGATTTTGATGAATGAGGTATCGTTAGAATCGTCTCTATGTCGATTGTGCTCTAGGATACTTTTTATTTCGATAAATCAAATAGTGCGCCTAGAAAATGCAACAATGTGTGAATTTAGAAAATAAAAATCATGCCATCATATCAAAATCCATGTCAAAATCAAGAGGTTGGTGGATTGATATCAAATATAATTTTTTGAAAAATCTAACATGACATCTTCAAAAACTAAATCGACTTCCAAAATTTTTGAAAATCTATTTTTCGCCCCTAATGTTATTGCTAAACAAAACGCATACTAAAACTTTCTATTTAGTCACACGCAACGTTTAGAACAGACAGAGCCATCTGTGTGTCAACTGTGACAACAAAGTTTAGGAAAAAGCGCACGGCATCGAACCCTAGATACCTACCTACCTAATAATAAAATTGTAATTTAATTTTGTGATTGAGATAATGCTGTTTCCAACTTTTCAGTTCAGCCGGGTTTTTTAATTTTTGAATGAATTGCTTGTTCATTTCTTTAATTTTTTTTTTCTGCGATTAGATAGCAGCGCCGCCGCTTCTATCGGACTTCAGTGGTGGCGCGTACTCTACAACCAATTATTTGTGTCGTTGTAAGATAAAAGATTAAAAATACCTACCTACATAATGAATTTTGGATGTATTGAATGGTACCTATTTCAATACCTACATATTGGGCGACCGAGCTCTGCTCGTGTAAAAATAGAGAAAAAATAATCGTTAAACGAACGCCATCTAGTGTGACATGACTGACAATTTTATCTATTTTTTAAACATCTTGGCCTAAGCTAAGAGGCAACCAACGAACTGGCGTTCGTTGGTTGCCTCTTGCCACTAGATGGCTCTAGTGGTTCAATTACGAACCACATTGCAAGAGAAAACGTATTTTCCCACATAAATATAAGACAAATATTGCTCGTTTATTAGAATAGGTTTACATTACATCATTATCATTAATTTTGAAATCGTTAATCATTCGTAATAAAAAAATGTGTAAAAATTTTCATGAGTGCAAAAAGAGGCGGAGTCACCTAACATTTTGTTCCCCATACAAACTTGCAACCCTTATTTTTTTATCTCAACCATGATAACATTTGAAAAAAAGTAGCCTACGTCCTTTCCTGGGATGTAATCTATATCCATGCCAAATTTTATCGTAATCTTTTCTTTAGAAAAGCAAGTGTTTAGAAATTTAGATTGAATTCTTTAAATGTACATATCTTTTTTATTTGTGAACGGATTTTGATAAAACAACCCCTATCTTTTAATCCCGGCTTACCGTAATACAACAATGAAAACTGCATCCAAATCAGTTCAGTAGTTTCAGAGATCTTAGTGGTCAAACACACAGAAACGAAAATATCAAAGTCACAGATTACCAACAGTTACTATGAAGTGTTTGCGTTCAAGGTCATTCTAAAACGCGCTAACGAAGTGTTTTGCTGCTCGAGGGTTATATAGATCAAAAACTGACTTCACTTAATTGAATACTTATAAGTTTGAGCTTAGACTTCATTCTTATTATATGTATAGATGTATTTACAAAAAAAAAAATGTATATAAGTAGTATATCAGTCATGTGGTTGCCATAACACAAGCTCTGCTTAGCTTGGGACTACATGATGCTGTGTGAAATGTCCAGCAATATTTATTTTTATTTATTTATTTAAATGTTTTATATTAGAACTTATATTTTATATATTCTGTGAGCTCCTAGTCACCAAGAAGTAAGTACCTACACATAACGATAATTTGGGAGGAAGCTTTATTGAAATGCCCGATCCAAAATTATCCACATTTTAGCACATCCCCTTCACAAAAGTCACCTGACATCTCTGAAGTCGGAATAGAGTTAGAACAAGCCGTGATTAGTTTGCCGACACCGATGCACGGAGTGCAGGGGGCCGCGGGGGGGAGGGGGAGGGGGAGGGGGAGGGGGCAGGGGAGGCAGCTTTGACTCCGCAGCAACAGTTCCCTAAGAAGCCGGTTAATGAGGCTTGTTCGGTGGAGTTTGGGTGTTGTTCGACACTGCAGTCGGAAATGCGCTTTTATCCTTAATTTATACACATTTGTGATGCCGGTATGGGTTGGGGTTAGGTATTTGTGAAGTGGAGCTCAGCCAAGGTGGAACCATTGCTTCGCGTCTTCGCAAGGTGCTAGTAGCTGGCAGGAGTTGGACGAGAGAAGCCGAGAATAGTGCTCAGTGGTTTACAATTGAAGAGGTCATGTTCTTGTACCTAGTAGACTTCTACAGTATGATGGTATGTAAGCGCATATGACCGTGACACATACCGTTTTATCATGCTAAATCCAATCAAATAAGTTTATCAGTGGCCTTTCATCATAAGTCATGGTAATCAGCTTCGATTTCAAGTTTTCCGTTTGACAGTTGAGCATCGCCTCATGTTATCCGTTTGGCTCAACACATGCAAACTTTGTTCCAAAGAAAGTCATTTTAATGCATCTTATGAAAAGTCACTATTCTTACAACATTTCTTACCTTACATTACTTATCAATCTTCAGATCTCTACAAGCGGGTTTCTACACACAATATACAGTCATGTCATGTTTGTAATTGCAACGGTAGGTTCGTAGTCTGTGTGAGAGGGCAACAGACAGGTGAACCGGAGCACCCTAGCCAAGATCCAGTCTCAGATACGGATTACGTTTCTAATATCCCTGTGCTTACTTGGAGGTAGGTTTCTCAATAGAAAACTGGACTTGGTGCAGTAAAAATAGCATTCAATTTATCTGTGGAGCGACCCACGTAATTCTAGATTATCTATCCTGATTGCCCATACCTAGCTAGAAGAGACGTTATTCATGTGTATGATAATAAAATAAAAATGTATGATCACGACTGTATCCCCAAGGCACGGTAGACATTCTCTCAGATCGTTAGACATTTAAGATACTTTGAAAATGATTAAGGAGGTACATGCCCACATTTTGCAGAAGTTAGCCTTCCATAAGTGGCAGGTTACAAGCTCATTGCAGTTATTAGAAAGCTAACTGGTTTCTTCACGGTGTTTTCCTTCACTGTTTAGAGCTCTTGTAATAGTATATTTTGTCGAAACCAAAATCTGTTGAAGTACGGCCGAAATTCGAACCCATGACCTATGGGTCGAAAAAGTCGAGGCACTATACCACTCAGCTAGCACGGCTTTGTATGATTATGTATATACGTAAACACATTTATTTGTGAGTCCAATTAGTGGTCGCAAGCGGTCAGCGGGCACAGCTGTCACATGCGGTAGCCCCAGAAAGGGACCAAGCTCCTGTTAATTGCCTGAAATTACAATAGCCTTCCCAATTTCCCAAATATAATATAGTTTTGTTTATGTTGAGCAAACTTGGAGAAAATGAATTGCTCTCTATTTGCTTTTCTCTCTCCCTATTTTTTAAAACTGTGTGATTCTTAGGCTGTGTCCCCAGTAGGCAAACTGTGAGCGGCCGACTGAGTTTGCGGCGTATCGGTTTAGTACGCTCTTCCATATTTGAAATGGAGTGTCCACAGTTTGCTAGTTTCTCGCGTAACGCTGCAAACTGCGTACAGTGAGCGCAAAACTAGCAAACTGTGGACACTCCATTTCAAATATATGGAAGAGCGTACTAAACCGATACGCCGCAAACTCAGTCGGCCGCTCACAGTTTGCCTACTGGGGACACAGCCTTAGGCTTAGAAAGCTACTTGTAGTTGAAGTAATGAAAATGTAGGTACCCAGTGAACATTAAACTCTCGACTTCAGTCACCCTTGTCAGCTTGCAGGTCGTCTAGAATAAATTCATAATAATGTAGAGTTCATTTAAGTTCGATTTGTTCAGTCGAATGCAATGCAATGAGCTGTTATTTCGGAGGCCGATGAATTTTTATGGGCTGATCAACATGGTATTACAGTAGATGTGCACACACGCGCTGCGGTCGAACTCATTTATTTTCCATTTCACGGCGACTGATCAGCGATCCCCCCCACCGCCCCCACTTCCCCGCCCCACTCCAACCGATGCACTAAGCCTTGCTTTTGGAAAAGTATCAGCCTTTTATACAGTAAATTGGATAAAAGATCTATGAGTCATTATACAATTTTACAGTAACTACAGTCTTGATAACTTATAATATCTAGAAAATGGTGGTAGGCGCATCGTGGCTGCAACTTCAGCGGTCCAACGGTCAGTTCTGAAACATAAGTACAAACGATAGTGGGCAAACTTCACCCAGCTCCGCCAGCAATGTAACTAATATGACTCGAAAGACCTAACAAAATTAGGCATTTTTTATTATCGACGCATTAAAATCTATCCCGGGGGTCACTAGATAAATCCATGTTTGTACCTAACCTGAGTAGTACTAGTACTAGATTTTATGACAAGGGAGCAATTAGTAAATTGTTACAAGTTGGTTGAAAGTAACCTATTCAGGCATGAGATGGTTTGGCGCACGAGCGTAGCGAGGGCACCAATATTTCGAGTGCATAAATATGTTTCACTCGAAGTAAACACTGCTTTTCATTTCGAATATGAGGAAAGTAATTCGCCGGCCAAGTGGCCAAACAGTTCGTATTGAAATGTATGGCAGATAACTCACTTGGGTACGGTCAGGATCCCGATCCCTTGATCCAGATCTCGTGATCCTGATTCCGTAATCCTAATCCCATGATCCTGATTCCGTGATTCAGATCCCGTGATCCTGCGTGATCTTGATCCCGTGATCCTAATCCCGTGAACCTGATCCAGTGGTCCTGTGTAATCCTGATCCCGTGATCCTGATCCTGTGATTCTGATCCAGTGATCCTGCGTAATCCTGATCCCATAAACATAATTACGAATCATTATTATGATTCATAAAAAGAATTGCGGTAACGGCCATTTTAGCACCTCTGTAAGTTGAACCTATTCGACTTAAAATAAATAGAGAACCCTCGGACAGAATTTGATGCGCATTGGCACAGATAAACATGGCAGTGATACCTTTTAAACAAAAGTATTCTAAGCTGTGGCGGCCGTGGTGGGTCCATACATTTATGACCAAAAATGTGGTAACGGCCATTTTAGCCTGTCTGTAAGTTAAACCTATTCGACTTAAAATAAATAGAGAACCCTGGGACAGAATTTGATGCGCATTGGCACAGAGATAAATGGATGTGATACCTTCTAAACAAAAGTAGTCTGAGCTGTGGCGGCCGTGGGTGAAGTGCCCATACATTTTTGCCCACACTCCTTTTCAAAGATTCAATGCCCGAAGATTTGAAAGGTGCGTTAGTTTAATAAAAGAATAAGTTCTCGTATAAAAAGTTTCACCACTAATTTGGATTCAAAAGTCTACATACATCGCAAAAGCAGAGTTACCTACTCCAAACTAAGCTGTGAGGTGATGATAATAAATCTGTGTTCAGTGTGCATACACGTCACGGTACACGTGCGTCAGTGAGTGTAATCAGTCGGCGTATGATCCGCCGCCGCCCCTCACATTTACATGATAATGCGCGGTAATCTCCCGCCGACGACGTGCTTACTAACTTACTCCAACACACCTAGTTACATGTATCTACATAAACACAGTTTGTGTGTAAACCAAACCTTTCTAGTTATTAGCTGAATGATACGCAAAAACGAAGCAGGATTATAACTGTATTCCTAAGGCGCAGCTGCATTCTTTCAGATCTTATAAGCATTTAACCCTTTGGGTGTCAGATGCACGTCCAATGTTCCATACGTGGCAGGTTGCAAGCCATACGCCTATTAGAAATACCCCCTTACTTATGAAAGATGTTTAAAGTTGAATACTGGTTAAACAACGTCCTGTCTCTGTTTGTCACTATACACAAATAAAGACAGGACGTTGTTTAACCAGTGTTTAACTTTAAACATCTTTCATAAGTAAGGCCCTAAAGGTTTATTTATAGATGTTTTTCTTCACCGTTTAAGGCTCTTGTGCGCTTATAGCGATCCATTGATGCGCGGTATTTACGGTCGAAAAGCAAGGCAATATCCTGCAAACACAACTTAACGCACAAAGCCAACACAGGTTGGATGCAAAAATTTTGTTCTTTTTCGTTCTACGAAGAAAAATAAAATTCTTATAAGAAAAATAACACCCAAAAGGCACCTAACCCTACACAGTCCTAAGCTCACAATAGGATGCTTTGTGTCTTGGGTAACAGAAACTACGAGTACAATGGAACCACAACCCCGACCAAACAACATCTAAAGGTACGTTTTTTATTTGATTGCTAACGACAAGGGGCCTTACTTATGAAAGATGTTTAAAGTTGAACACTGCTTAAACAACGTCCTGTCTTTATTCGTGGATAGTGACAAACAGAGACACAAACAGTGTTCAACTTTAAACATCTTTCATAAGTAAGGGGGTAAGAAGAACAGTCTAAATACGCGGTCGTCATATTTGATAGTTAGGTACAGCTTCAGCCACATTTTAACAAAGCCCCTGCAGTTCCCACATCAAAGCTGTTAGCAAATTCAGCGAGAAAGCTTATTCAAAACAGGTTGCCTTTTTGATACAGGCAAGTATTGCGAAAAGCGGTTTACACAAACTTCAACGAAAATATTATACAAATATGTAAATCCCTTCCAAAAGCTACGCTATGCTGTGTTAGTAAAATACAAAATCCAATGTAAACTAACAGGCCAGGGTGGACAATGTAGCATTCCTGAAATAAGCCTGGGCTATAGGATTAATATTAAAGTGGGTTTAGAAATGGGAAGTGGATGCGCAGGCGAGTCTTTGTTTGAAGCAGACAGAGGCGAATCCACTTGTAAATCGCGCGCTTGTAGACGTCCGTTTTTTTTGCCGGACAACGGTCCGTGTTTTTCACCGGATTCGCGGTGGTGTATGGCGCGTATCTAAACATCAACTCACGTACAGTTGGGCCGACGGATCTAGGCGTACGTGAAGTCAGGCTCTGCGCTGCGCAGTAGAAAATTTTGTATGAAAAAGTTGCACTGCGCATCGAAACGGCTAACTTCACGTACGCCGAGATCCGTTGGCCGTACTGTATACAGTTAATTTTCTTTCTGATTGCATTCTAATCTAAATTTACATCTACCAAAATTCTCCCAACAGCAATTCAATTTGAAAGTTCGGTCGTCAGAACGCCATCAGACAACACTTTGACGGACAGACAAGTTTGCGTTTTGTGCATTTATAATAATTGAGTGGAAACTTTTGTCCGCAAGGGTGGCTATGAGACGAGGACTACACACATCAAAAAAAGTTTGCAAGCACTTTTAAAAGTTAAAATATTTTTTGATATCTAAAAACATTTTAAAAACGTCTCTATGATAATATTCTTTGTTGAAAATAGTAATTATTATTTAATGTTGTACTTTTGACAAGGAAAAAGTTTATTTATGTTTTTGTCTACGTTTCTATTGAAATAAAAATCACAAAGTCGCTTATTATACGAGTACAGTTGTCACAATGGATCTAGGTATCCGTGAAGTTAGGCTTTTTGCTGCGCAGTAGAAAAAATTATATGAAAAAGTTGCACTGCGCATCGAAACGGCTAACTTTACGAATGCCGAGATCCGTTGGAAGAACTGTAACATAACTGTTCTATTAAATCGAGGTATCATAGGTTCGTCCAATATAATTTGATGGCTCAAATACTGTCACGGAATTGCTAGAGATTCAGTAGCGTTAGCTAGGTCCTAGGTAATAAATTCAGGGTGGCAGTGAATATAGCTGTAGCTCTAGGTGTCCTAGACAACTGTTTATTATGTATGGCTCGGCAGACAAGTTTCTATATTACCTCCCGGCGCCCTCACCACCTGGTATGCCTTGTGACCTCCGCCACCTAACTATTGTACAACAATCGCTTTATTTTTGAATTGAAATAAGAACTGAGATTGTTCTTTGAATAAAAACCTAGCGCACAATTGATTATAATGTTTGTTATTTGTTATGTCTACGCGGATTGATATTGATATTGAAAAAGTAACTTAAACCATACCTCTGTTAATTTTGCAAAAGTCTGACAAATGTATTGTTTCGACGGTTCTTTTGAGTAGCCTTTTTGGTCTTGGATTCTAGAAATACTATTGCTAGTTTCAATATCTTTCTCCTGTAACGTTTCGGTTATTCGGCTTTCATTTGAACCAACCTTAAAAAAAATCTCCCTAAACCTTCCTCGGCGACACGAGGCTTTAGTGCCTTTCAGAGGGCCATAAAGAGGGCGAGGAAACACGAACGGCCTAATATGTTTGTCTTTCATTCTGTACGCACACATCCCGCACGCCCCGTTAACACTGGCCGTACCTACAGCGACCTACCAAGCCCTGGAATACATTGTATCACTGTCTTAAAGAAATCTCACTTAGTTATGTGAAAATAGCTTGGTTTTACTGCATAATAAGTTCAGTTCATTATAAGCTAGCAGCAAATTCAGAAGACGGAGTTCGAAGGCGTCCATCAAAATAAACTTAGCGAATAAACAGGTAACTACATCACGAGCACTTAGCGTTTTTTCCCCAAATTAACCTTTTTCAATGGTGATCTACAATGACAGATACCTTTGCGAACGATAATACAAACCATAGACAAAGAATCGTCGTCGTTCTTCCTGATACAAACGAGTGTGACAGTGTGCAGTTGCACGGCACTCGTGGCAGGACACGTGTAGCACAAAGTGCAGTCGTTTTCAATTATTTCCGTGATGGATGACAACCATACCCATCCTCAGCAATCAACTAAAAGGCTGGAGAGGCAATAGGATCTTTATCATCATAGTTCAATGATTCACTATTGAGCCTCTTCAGAAACATTATCAGTAAGTTTCTAGTGGTTACACCTCAACTCTCCGCAAATACTTTATTTACAGATTGGTTCCATGTTGTGTACAAAGCATTTGAAACTGAAAGATAGCGAAGTAAAGTTCACTTTAGCGTGTTTATTGACTCGCAGTGACGGGAATGTATCGTCGCATGAAGTTGTCCGGGACGCGGCCGGCGCTGTCAGTAAACAACTGCAAACACATGATCCGTCTGTGACCGGGTTACAAATAATCAGTGATCTTTTACTGCCATTCCCGATATTGGATCCACTTTGCTATACTACAAGTTATTACATTTCATCGTGGGTATCGGAAAGTTTACTTAGCCGAAGGCCGATTGTCCACCGCTGCCGTCACCAGTAAGCCTAACCTGTGCAACATCGAGTCGAGAAACGAGATTTCTCGATCGGTTAGTTTCAAAAGTTTTATCGGTTAAACTGCTCTAACGTAAGAGCAGTTAGAGCAGTTCGACTGATCGAGATATCTCTTTCGATGTTGCACGCACATGTTAGACCGGCTGGGACGTCAACGTGAACGAGATGACTCTGCTGAGGTAGCGACCATACATTTACAGACCTGCCCATCACAAGCCCGTAACGTCATCTTGATATCAGCCAGAAATAATCTCGTTTTCGTTGACATCCCGGTGACAGGCGACAGTGGACGCTGTTATTTCAACAGTTCAAAACAAAAATGTCTATCACATCAAGACAACATCACGTTTCCATTATTACTTGGAGTTGACAATTATTACTCCCCATCCAATGCTACTCAGGATCGCTATCTTCATATTATTATCACTGAAACCCACGATGCCGTTTCGGGGCAATGACATGAAGTCGTAAAAATATCACTTACAATAAACAAACGTACATACATAAAACATTTTCATAACACAGTCCCAAAGGGGTGGGATGAGACCGCGGATTTCTATTTGCTACGATCCAGACATATTTTTTTTACTTCATCACATTCTTCATAAGTAGGTAGTATTTCAACCTTCCAATAAATAAAGAACACTGAATTGTTACCACTCGCTCGTGGTAGCTTGCTTACTTAATCGTTCTTGATAAATTGTGTCTAATGTAAGCCTTCAAAGTCTTTAAAATTCATTCAAAAATCCTTGAAACAATGATCAAAGTTGGCTAGAGGATCATACGTACCTACTGTTTCTAAGCACCTGAAACTTAGTGTATTTTTCGTTTCGAAAAATTTATAGGAAAACATCGTGAGGAAACCCGCAGCCCCACACGTATTGACCACGTCTTTCCTGTGGATATGGCCGGTTAAGCTGAGAGGATGGTGTAGGTGCTGAGCAAGCCTACTGCATCTCAACATTGTCCCAGGTCCCATTAAGTGTGGGCAAAGATTGCCTCCTGACACTGTATAAATCATCTAGTAAAGATGTAAAGGCCTAGGTTTTTTATTACCACAACATCAGCACAACTCATTCTTTTGAATATTTTGGCTGTGTTGCAACAACCGTGGTCATCCGCGGCCGATGTCCTGACCACTCGTTTATCACGCCATAGAGATCAAAATTGAGCAATCTACAGGCAGAGACATGGCGTGTCCGCAACGCCATACTACCATAATTAAAAGCGCCGCCACATTTCGCTACATCCTGCCACATTTCGCTACATCCTGCCACATTTGCCTGACGACGTCGCGTCGCGTAAACACGCTAATTGGATTAGGTACGTTATTTGTTTGCGACTCCTCAAATATAACATTTCTCAGGAGATCTGCTTGTGTCGTCTTTCTAAGGTGTGAAATTTCGGATTCAAATACTTAGGTTTTTGTAGGTACGTACCTCAAAATACTTTTATACTCAGGTACGATATTTTAAAAAAAAATTAAAACTACCCAAATTCCTGCGTGGGTTGGCGCTTTAAAACAAGATAGGTATAAGATAGGTTATAATGTAGGTATGTTATAAATTCCGATTATAATGCTAAAACAGTTTATCTCCGATGCTGTTATTTGATGTGTCCTATAAAATTTTCCGATTCATTTACAATATACAGTTTACGATAGATTGAGATTCTGATAAAATAAATAAGATATCGAACGACGGCTCTACTGAGGAGCTTTGGAGCAGTCTACATTTAATAGCTTCAGATTGATAGACAAGAAACATGTTAGGGCTATTTCCACCAATCAGAGATAACCAATCATGAGAACTACCAATAGAGTCAAATAAAAATACTTTCACGTCATTTTAGGCAGCTGTCAGTGGTTGATAATATTATGATGATTGGGCATTAGTTTCATTAATTAACCGACTTCCAAAAAGGAGGAGGTTCTATGTTCGGCTGTATGTGTGTTTTTAGGGTTCCGTACCTTAAAAGGTAAAAAAAGGAACCCTTATAAGATCACTTTCTTGTCCGTCTGTCTGTCTGTCTGTCTGTCTGTCTGTCTGTCTGTCTGTCCGTCTGTCCGTGTGTCACCATCGATTATCTCAGGAACGGGTAGAGCTAGCAAGTTGAAATTTATACCATATACTAAGGTCTATAGTCCCTATTGTGAGTATAAAAATCAAGGTCCTGAGTCAACACTATAAAAAGATATAAGCAAATTTAGGTTTTCGTTAAAACTTGTGAGTACCAAAACTTACCTTAATTATCCAATTTTTTTATTTTTCGGAATTTTTCCTTTACTTGTGCTAGAAGACCTTGCTTTTTGCCAAATTTCGTTATTCTAGGTCAACGGGAACTACCATTTAGGTTTTCGACCCAAAACCTCTAGGGTACTTCCGGTTGACCTACAATTGTCAATTTTGGTTACAAGCAAGGTCTTCCAGCACAAGTAAAGGAAAAATTCCAAAAAGTTAAAAAAGTTGAAAATTAAAGGGTGTTCCCATACATACATAGTTGACGCCAATTAAAATTGTCCTCCGAGTTGTATGGGCGCTCATACAATTAAGCGGACTAGCTTAATTGGCACCATGGCTAGGTACCTACGGAACCCTCGGCGTACGAGTTCGACTCGCACTTGACCGGTTTTTATTTTTTCTACGTATGTTCATCGATTTCTCCGTCAATTGTGGACCGATTTTGATAATTCTTTTTTTGTTCCAAAGGGTATACTCCCTTGTTTGTCGTATGTCGTGGACGCGCAGCAATCTTGAAAACAAGGCACTTGAATGTGAGCTCGTAAAACTGCTTTATATCGCGTAAAGTAGGCCACATATAAAAATGTGCTCCTAATCTAGTTGGTACCTAGTCTTTAAGCTTTATTATAAACTGCTATACAGCCATACTTTCACTAAATAATGAACAACAAAATATGCTTCTGCCAATTTATCTTGATAAAAATGAAATACTGATCAAAAAATATGGATAACAATCGAATAAAGTTATACATTGACTTAGGGCTGATTTTTCAATACCTAGATAAATTTTATCTGAGGAAATAAATATGCGATTTGACAGATATTGTATTGAAAATATGCTTTCGTCCGAGAAAATATGTCATAACATAACGCCATATTTATTCCTCAGATAAAAGTTATTTATCGATTGAAAAATCAGCCCTTAGTAAAGTAGATCATGACGCGTCGCGTCGGTTGCAATATGAAATACGAAATTATGTAAGTAATTTTCATGACAATATTTGTAACACTTTAAATAAAGATACAAAAATGTATACGGCACAATGTAACGTTTTAATTAAGTACTTATGTTTTAAATTATTGGTGTTTATGTTTTATTTTTTTTTACTCTTTAATTATTGGTGGAAATATATCGTAAGTTTTCCCCCCTCTCATTTCTTCAATAAATAAGTAATAGGTACCTACCAAGGCATAGAATTAAAATACCAGGTAAAGATAATAAACTGAACTAAATAGGTAGGTACCTATCTGAAAATAACGAGATGACCACGATAAACACAAATGAATAAAATAGACGGAATAAAATTATGTGGGTACCCATGTGATTGAATTTTATTAAAGAAATGAATGCTTTGAAGTTTCTTGCAAATTAAAGTCGGGAGCAAACTTAGGCCGGACTTACACTACTGAGTTTTTACGTAAGTTTTACTCACCCAAGTGACAATGCAATGGAAATAAAGTAGCTTTTCCTTTGCATTGTCACTTGCGTGAGTAAAACTTACGTAAAAATTCACTAGTGTATGTCCGGCCTTAAAACATGTCGTTTATGACACGAAACGTCACTTTTAGGCCGGCCGCATACGCACGTTTTCCGTATACGTTTACGTTTTATAAGTAAGATTGACGTGCGAAGCAAAAAAAAAAACAAAGTAAGATTGACACTTCGTTCTAGAAATCAGCATGTTTGCAAGAGAAGTGCATTCCATTCGCGACGGTCATTTGATAGACAATAGTTTGAAACGGAGAGGCCCGAGGCGCCATGCCCGGCGAGTCAGGCCAATGATGAGTGAGGATAGATGCTACACACGTTACCTTCAAACAAAGCTACGAAAAAAGTTGTCACCAAAATGTGAGGGAATTATTTTGTACATATAAGACAACCTAGAGATGTAGCGTACTAAACCTACATTGCGAAACACAGATCTAAATGAATCCCATGTTCAAATGGTTGAGATAGATTGAGAATTAGAAGAATGGATCTAGAGGATCAAATCTAGAGAATGGATCTATTAGTCCTAAATTAAATATTGCGGCACATTTCTTGCTGAAGGGATGCTTCTACTCAATTGATGATTTTTTGGCTAGTAAGTATTAATGTGACATTTTACTGTATTGACATAGGTACCTATTATGTGTTTATTAAGTGTTTACAGAAAAAAATAGAATTAAGTAAGTAGATTTTTTTGGATAGACAAGTTTTTAATTATGCTGATTTGGATAAGTAAGTAGTAAAATTCAGCCTTTCGCGCCGGGTCATTTAACCCAAAGTGATTATTCACTAAATAAGTAACAAGTCCATCTCAAAAGTTTCAAAAACTTTACACCGTTCAGTCGGGTCGGGTAATTTGATCACCAAAACAATTTAGAGGCTAACTTTCGTTCCATTAGCTTAATTAGTACAATGTTCTGTTTGGACTATTGAAATTCAATTCTGGTAACAATACAACTTAGAATAAACTTAGCAAGAGTTAAGTCGCAATTCAATTAAGGTAGGCAAAGATATTTCGTTTTAATTTACTAGAATTTATTCCAACTATGTTTAAAACTATATAAATATTATGATGCCACCATCATCATCATCATCTTCCTGCCCTTATCCCACTAGGTGGGGTCGGCACAACAATAATGTTTCCCTCTTCCACTTCAATCTATCACTCGTCATCTCAGTGCTCTGCTCACTCCTTATTATGATGCCACCATCATCCTGCATATTTTTTCAAAATGTCCTTATGTTAATGAGGGTGGGCGCTAGTACCTATCTTACAGGATATTAAATTATCTTAGTTTAGGTACTGGTTAGATCACCAAAACTGTTCCTGTAACTACCTTTAAGCCTATACTGGATTTTAAGAAACTACATGTAAGAATACTGTAAATGTAAAGGTGCAAATAAAAAATTTATTTATTTATTTATCATTACTAATTGGTTAATTTTTTGGAATAACTTTTTGTTTCTACCTCAGTGTCAGCCGCAAAAGAATAAGAGTAGAGCCACGAACTTTTAAAACGATTCAAAGTTACCCCAGAGGTCTCGTTGAATAAATGGCTATTGAGTTTGTTTTTTATAGAAGCTCCAATAGTAGGTCAGCGCTATAACTAAGCATGGCCATTGGCCAGTCCATTGAGAAAACAAAATTTATTGCTAACGATACTGAACGTTCAAGGAACGAAAACAGTAAGAATAGGGAAAACCAGATATTCCTTACTCCTCTATACAATTTTGTTTTAATTTAGCTTTGCAACTGCCGATTTTCCTGTAAGGAAATAGTTTCCTCGTAGCATTGCAAGGACAAAAGAAAAAAAAAAACTGAAATACATTCTTCTGAAGTGTCCATCCGTGCTTAATAATCTTTGTCTGTGTATTACAGATGTTCGAAACTGACGGTGAAACCGATTTATTGTGCCTGTGAATATTGCAAGGCTCCCCCCCCCCCCTCCCCGCATCCCCCCCCATCGCTTGCTCACTGAATAGCGGATCATTTCTCGGGCGAAGCTGCCGGCATTGTACCGCCACATGCATTTGTAACTATCCTCTCAATGGCCACTGAATATTCTTCCTTATTTCACACACTAAGGCTAGCCTGGTTGTTCAGTGGACTGTAACGCTTCTAATACGGTGAAATTGCTATTAGCAGGAAAGCGGCGATGAGCTGCAATGAATGAAATACAAAAAAAAGGCCACGTATGATTCGATGTTACATATTTGGATCAACGGATTAGCATTGTTATTCAGCGTGTTAAAACTACTAACGTCTTGGGCATCTCTGATCGGCAGTAACTTGAACAAGAAGATTCTAAACTACGTAACTGGAGTTCTAACTGACATTTAATGTACAAAGGATTTTGAACCTTATCACTACTACACAACGATCTATTATCATTTAATCTTGGTTATAAGGATTGTTGGTCTTGTTGGGAAGGCTTTCTTGGGTGCTTTGTCTCTTTCACACTCGTTGTAGGATTAGTAGTGTGCCCATGTCATTTAAATTTCAGGATATTATTATCTTATCGCGCTCGACAATATCAGCGCTTGATTTCGATCCATGGTTTCGATCCTTGAATTAGAGATCCTTGAATTAGATCCTTGATTTCGATCCTTGATTTCGATCCTTGGTTTCGATCTTGGATTTCGATCCTGGATTTCGATCCTTGATTCTTGAATTTTGAACCTTGAATCTGAAATCTTGAATTTTGAATCTTTGAAGTGACAGCTGTCAAACTTCAAATGACCATATCTCGAAAACTACTCGTCCTAGACTCCCCGTTCCCAGTTCAAATGCAAGCTATGACCAAGATCTTCATTTGAAGTGACAGCTGTCAAACTTCAAATGGCCATATCTCGGGAACTACTCGTCCTAGACTCCCCGTTCTCAGTTCAAATGAAAGCTATGACCAAGATCTTCATTTGAAGTGACAGCTGTCAAACTTCAAATGGCCATATCTCGGGAACTACTCGTCCTAGACTCCCCGTTCTCAGTTCAAATGAAAGCTATGACCAAGATCTTCATTTGAAGTGACAGCTGTCAAACTTCAAATAGCCATATCTCGGGAACTACTCGTCCTAGACTCCCCGTTCTCAGTTCAAATGAAAGCTATGACCAAGATCTTCATTTGAAGTGACAGCTGTCAAACTTCAAATAGCCATATCTCGGGAACTACTCGTCCTAGACTCCCCGTTCTCAGTTCAAATGAAAGCTATGACCAAGATCTTCATTTGAAGTGACAGCTGTCAAACTTCAAATGGCCATATCTCGGGAACTACTTGTCCTAGACTCCCCGTTCTCAGTTCAAATGAAAGCTATGACCAAGACCTACATTTCAGATGACAGATGTCATTTTGACAGCTGTTATTGAAAATGTAGATCTTGGTCATAGCTTTCATTTGAGCTAAAAAGGAAGAGTCTAGGATGAGTAGATTTCGAGATATGGCTGATTGAAGTTTGACATCTGTCACTTTAAATGAAGATCTCTTCAATAGCTTTCATTTGAAGTGAGAACGGGGAGTCTAGGATGAGTAGTTCCCGAGATATGGCCATTTAAAGTTTGACAGCTGTCACTTCAAATGAAGATCTTGGTCATAGCTTTCATTTGAACTGAGAACGGGGAGTCTAGGACGAGTAGTTCCCGAGATATGGCCATTTGAAGTTTGACAGCTGTCACTTCAAATGAAGATCTTGGTCATAGCTTTCATTTGAACTTTGAACGGGGAGTCTAGGACGAGTAGTTTCCAAGATTATGGCCGTTTGAAGTTTGACAGCTGTCACTTCAAATGAAGATCTTGGTCATAGCTTTCATTTGAACTGAGAACGGGGAGTCTAGGACGAGTAGTTCCCGAGATATGGCCATTTGAAGTTTGACAGCTGTCACTTCAAATGAAGATCTTGGTCATAGCTCTCATTTGAACTGGGAACGGGGAGTCTAGGACGAGTAGTTTCCAAGATATGGCCGTTTGAAGTTTGACAGCTGTCACTTCAAAGATTCAAGATTCAAAATTTCAGTTTTCAGATTCAAGATTCAAGAATCAAAATGAAGGATCAAAATTGTATCAGTATTTTAATTCAAAAATCATGCCCTGAAACATCACGTAAATCAGAAAATGATGGAAAAGGCCCCTTAGGGACTAGGAATGTTTAGTTTATGGTCACCCTTTAGAAAGAGACACACCGCCCAAGTTTTATCTCTCAAGCGGACCTTGTTTTCTGTCTCAGTCAGCATTCCAGGTACGTAGTATAGAAATTCCTTGAACTTGAATCAATTGAGTTATTGGAAATTGATGGTCTTTTTCAACGGAAATGAAGTGAGATGAGTGTATTGGTCAATCAATCAATCAAAAACATTTATTTGCAACTAAGTAAAACAACACAAAATTTACATTTAAGTACTAGTTACAATCAGCCGGGTAAAAAGGCTCCAACTCAGCGTTTACAAGTTTATATAAATACCTGCGCTGGTTTTCCGTTGGTGCCTTTATTTATAGGTGTATGCACTTTTTAATTATCTGCTGCAAACACCCAATCAGTGATAGTATAGCTAGACGATCAGGTATGTACTTTCATTAAACTCGTGCAAAACATTCCTAAATGAAAGCCATAAAGTAAGTATTTGCATATTAATAGAAGTTAATGGGTTCAATAAGTGCAAGCTTAGGGGCCCTCTGTATGCAAATGTCAGGTCTGGCCGCCATGCTGCATACTAATGCTGCATTACATGTGCCGACCTGCGACCTGCGACCTGTGGAGCTGAGGAGCGCTCGCACCCGGCTCCACGTGAGAACTTATCAACACAAAACAATAAGATAAGATAAGATTTATTTTTCAAGTGTAGGTACATGTTCCTTGGATCCTACTAATTATCGATCGAGCGAGCGAAGCGAGCGAAGATCTTAGTGGTAAGTTGGGCGATTTTGCTTTGTATGTTTGTATGTTTGTATGTTTGTATGTTTCACGAATTGTTGTTCGAGCATAACTGTCGAACCGTTCATCCAATCTGCATGAAACTTGGTAGGTCAATAGGTTGTGGTAAGGAAATTTACGGTGGAGCATATGAGCTTAATCGATGAAGGGGTTGTGAAGATATTGGGTTCCCAAGGGGGTAAAAAATTATGAAAGTTACACAAATATATTGAGTGGGGTGTCATACGAAAGGGCTTATTTTGTACATTCCAAAATGGTTTTTATTTTTAATCTAGGATGTATAGTTTTTGAAATACGACCAAAGACCAAAAACTACGAAACCAGAGCTGGAAGAGCTCCCGTTTCATAGAGTTTCGATGTCTTCGTAGCTCATTGACTGGTCGGTCTTAAAAAGAGAGTGGCATCGTTGCGGTTTGGTTTGCAATGATTTTAGATGCTACTTGATTTATTTTCATGATAAAAAAAAAATTTGATAAAAAATGAAAATAATTGGGGTAAAAAAAGTTAAGTAAACAAATATATTGAGTGCGGTGTCAAATGAAAGGTCTTTATTTGTACATTCTAAAATAGTTATTATTTTTATTCTAGGACGTATACTTTTAAAAATACGACGAGAATTCATAAATATGAAATAAATGAAACATTAGACACGACATTATGTATTGCATGCATGCTAGTATTTTTTACCATGAAGAGCTAGCGCAATAGGCATACCCGGCAGTAGTAGCACTTGAAATTATAGGGGTAGTCAGAAGAAAGTCCAAATGTTGGCCATCTACGGTGCGCGAGATCTCAGTTCGGGGCGAACTACTAGTTACTAGTTATAAAGGCGAAAGTCAGTGTGTGTGTGTGAATGTTTGTTACCACGTATCTCCATAATTACTGAACAGATTTTGATGAAATTTGAAATTTAGATAGTTTAGGTTCTGGAATAACACATAGGCTACTTTTTATCTCGGAAAAATGTATAGTTCCCGTGGGATAAAAAAAAGTATTCCACTCGGGCGGCAAAAAAATCGACACATCTATTTTTATTTTCTGTCATAGAAAAATCGTTGCCATACTACAGTAGCTTTATATCTGAACAAGTCGCGTGAAATAGCGGTTGTATTTCCGTTTGGAGCCATTGACGCATCGAACAATAACTCCGAGGCGAAGGTGGTGTGAAGCCGCTACTTGGCACCGGGCTGAGTGCAGCTGCACTGGACGGTGGCCAAGCGAGCAACGTACACTCGATAACAAAAATTGTATATTTATGCTTGACGACCTCTGTGGCGCAGTGAGTAAAGGCCCGCCTGTGACGCAAGAGGTTGCGGGTTCGATCCCCGCCGCGATACTAATGTTTGTATAATCAGCAAATATTTGTCTCGGGTCTGGGTGTTATCTATGTATATTATGGATGATTTTACAAAAAAAAAGTATTTAAGTAGTATATCAGTCCTGTAGTTCCCATAACACAAGCTCTGCTTAGCTTGGGGCTACATCATGATGCTGTGTGAAATGTCCAGCATTATTTATTTGTTTATTTATGCTGCCAAATAATAAAAAAACCTGATTGCGAATGTATTCTCAAGGCGAGGTAGATATTTGCTGAGATCTTTATGCATTTAAGTCCTTTTGAAGATGACTGGGGTAATCAGAGACACGTCAAAATACATATTTGGTACATGCCCACATTTTACAGAAAATTGTATTCAATGACAGGTTGCAAGCCTATAAGAATACTAAGGGAGTAGTGTGCACACTCCCTAATTGATTTTCTCATTGTGACTTTTTAAAACCAGTCCCATTATATTTTGTACAACTTTCCTCCCTAAGGCGTACATTCGTAGAGGATTTTCGCTACAATATACTAAGCATAAAAAAATCAAAACAATCTCCACCAAAATGTCTTCCATGTTGCCCAGCCCAGTTAGCTTCCAGCCATTTTAATACTTAAGCCGCGTTTTCACTAGGCGACATGTCGCAGAACTTATCGCTCGACATTCACGTAGATGGTTCTGCAAAATGTTGTGGGCAAGAAGATTCTAAAAGAAATTCCTTGGTTGTGGGACAATGTCCCGCGACATTATGACTTATTCACATTGGCCAGATGTCGCAGGAGGAGGAAGTACTTGCATTTGTGTACTGCCATTTTCAGAACACAAAGGGACACACGTTCTCACTACTCAAAGCCTGTTGTACTCAAAGTGTCGAGCGACTGAGTCGCAGAACAAATTTCCCCTAGTGAAAACGCGGCTCTAAGTAGACTTGTAGAGGCGCTACGGCGTAGAGTGTCTACGAACCTTTTTGTATTTTGCACGAACTCTGAAGGGCCTTTCATAGAAAGTTAACTGACCTTTTTATAGTGTCAGCTTTAACCATAGTCTTTGCTAACCTTGTTTATTTATTCATGAACCTAAATGATTCTGAATTATTATTTAAAGTGAAAGAGGCGTGAAGTGATTTGCTGTTATTGAATACCTACGTGATTGTATTATTTGTAGGTGGGTGGTTTTATTCTTTAGTTGTCCCAAACACAAAATGTGATATTAACACTTCTTTTTGTGTCTGTTTAGTATTCGCACAGCGAACTAATATCCCGTCTAGAAAAAAGAAAATAAGAGAAATATTGTCAATAACCAAAAATACTAAGCTCTACGTGTAAATACACTGTAATACGTTTTTGGGCATTTTTGTGATAAAGCCTACTAAAGATTTTAGTGATAAAGATTTGATTTTTAAGGTCAAGATGATTAGGAACTAGAAAGCCGAAGTCGAAGCCAACGCCAATGCCGTCACGAAACACAGAAGGTTGCGGGTTCAATTCCCGCCGCGAGGCGGGTGTGTATGTTCTGCAAATATTTGTCTCGGGTCAGGCTGTTTTTCTATGTGTACAATATGTATGTATTGAAAAAAAAAATTATATGAGTAGTGATATAAGTATATGACTGCAGTGAAGTGTACGTACGGTATTGTAATAGCTCGTAGTTACGAGACCGCTCGAGATATGGTCGTCGACACTGCGCGTGACGTTTTTACCCGGCTGACTGTCAAGTCAGCCGGGTAAAAACGATGTCGCCGCAGTGGTGACGGCGCCATCTATCGACCGCCTTGAGGAAGAGTTGAACAAAACGGCCTGCCAACTTGCGGGTTGGTTTAGGGTGAATGGTCTTGTGCTCAACTTGTCGAAGACACATTTTATCCACTTTTGTCTGTCAGGCCATCACGTTAGACCACTTGCAGTCCTCGCGGGCGGCGTACGGATTGAGCAAGTGGACCGTACGACCTTCCTGGGTTTTGAGCTAGACCGAGCTCTCACGTGGGAAGGCCACGTAGATAAAGTGTGCGGAAAGCTAGGAGGTGCTTGCTTCGCACTCTGGCGGTTATCTGGTTTCCTGCCCAGGGAGGTTGTACGGTCCTGCTACTTTGCCACAATCCAATCTATTCTACAGTACGGAGTCGAGCTGTGGGGGCGTGCAAGCGAGTGGGAACGCGTATTTCGACTACAAAAGCGTGCAGTGCGAGCCATTGTCCGAATACCGCGTGAAACCTCTGCCCGCCCGTATTTTAGGGAACTAAAAATATTAACACTGCCTTCTTTGGTAATTCTTCAGGTCGCTGTGTACGTTAGGTCGAACCAGGATCTCTTTAGCAAACTGGGCGATAACCACCATTACAATACACGACGCGCAGGGCAACTGTCAGCGACACTATGCACGTTGGCAAAGTCCGCCAAATTAATCCATGTCATGGGACCTACTGTTTATAATCGGATACCGAGGACAGTCACAGAGGCATCTAGCCTGCCTATGTTCAAGTCCCGGCTGAAGCGCTGGCTTGTCGAGCAGACGTTCTACTCATTCGAGGAGTTCGCCAGCCTTAGTGTTGTATGTAATTAGGATGTATCTAGGACTAGGTACCTACGTTAATCTAATTTAATTAATTGAACTGAATTTGTATTTTATTTTATTTTATTTAATGCATTTTATTTTTATAAATGCTTATTAATGTGTATTTCTGACATGTACCCTTTTTGTACGAAATAAATGATTCTGATTCTGATTCTGAGTCACCCGGGTTATGTAGATCGCGCGTTTCTATGTGGGTATGTATGTAATATTCTTGATTACCACGTTGCTCCTAAACGACTGGATGGATTTTGATGAATGAGGTATCGTTAGAATCGTCTCTATCTCGATTGTGCTCTAGGATACTTTTTATTTCGATAAATCAAATAGTGCGGCTACAAAATGCAACTATGTGTGAATTTTCAAAATGAAAATCACGCTATCATATCAAAATCCATGTCATAATCAAGAGGTTGGTGGACTGATATCAAATATTTTTTTTTTTAAATCTAACATGACATCTTCGAAGACTAAATCGAGTCTCAAAATTTTTGAAAATCTATTTTTCGCCCTAAATAGAATTGCTAACCAAAACACATACTAAAACTTTCTATTTAGTCACACGCAACGTTTAGAACAAACTGCATCGAAATTGGTTCAGCCATTTAGGAGATATCTCATATTTAAGAAATAACTTACGCATTTAATTTAGGTACTCACAGAGCCATCTGTGTGTCAACTGTGACAACATCGTTTAGGAAAATGCGCACGGCATCGAACCCTAGATACCTACATAATAATAAAATTGTAATTTAATTTTGTTTTGTGATTGATAAGATAATGCTGTTTCCAACTTTTCAGTTCAGCCGGGTTTTTTTATTTTTGAATAAATTGCTTGTTACTTAAAACGCTTTGAATAATTCACTGTCTTTTGCATTATAATCAAAAAAGTATCAAAAACTGACCCTGCATAGCACTCTTTCTCTTCTTAAGTCACTGACATACTTAGCTAATGAAATCCACAGCAACTTTCAAGTATCAAGTTTCATCTTTATAATTCAGAGCACTTGGCGCGTTATAAATAGTAGAATGGCGCGGAATAATTGATAATATAATATCTGTTGCGCAACTTCGCGATGAGAAAACTTTCCACAACTCGCATTTTTCAAGACTAAAGGAGAGATGTGTCGAAAACTAGGAACGTTACACTCTGAAACTGTATTAAAACTCATAAAACACTGTTAATAGTCAAAGATCCGTACCCATATTATAAATGTGAAAGTGTGTTTATTTGTTTGGTTATTTGTCCTGCTTTCACGTCAAAACAGAGCGACGGTTTGACGTGATTTTTTGTGTGAAGATAGTTGGAGGGCTGGAGAGTAACATAAGTTACTTTTTATCCGGGTACCACGCGAGCGAAGCCGCGGGCAGCAGCGTTGTTTTATAAATATCTGTAAACGTCTTCAAGATACTACAGTACTACCAGATTAATAATGGGTATCGGAAAATATCTGTAACCATTGCAAAGAAAATAGATCAAGTTCTACCATTTCACTTTCAAATGTGAGTTTTCAGTGTGAGACGCGACCACGGTGAGTGACAGTAGCGCGACTCTCCCCCTCCTACATTCTCCAAATGAATCGAATCATTGTAATATAGTCAACTCTCTTTCTCCCACGGTAATTACAAAATAACCTTATTTTCAGATGTGTGAACTCACTCTTCCGAGATGACCATATTTCCAAGTAAAGCTAGCGGGGCATTTACCGACTTATATCGACGCACCGCTAGAACATAAATTCTTTCTTTTGTCATGATAATGTACTTTATAGTTTACTATTATTTTATTTGCAATCTAACCCTAAAAATGTTGCAGGGATTTAAATTTTTCCCATGATTGGTTATTAGCCTTTTTATAAAAAAATAATAGACAATTCATTACTCTTGCAACAACTTTTTTTGTGCAGTCTGCCGCCGCGCTGTGGGACACAATCTATTTTTTTTCTTACGAAGTTAACTATGAACTTCATCAAAGATTAGTTATTGGTTGAGATGTGCCAGTGAATACCATTAGGTGCCTACGGGCACAGCGGAGTAATGAAGTTAAGTGCATTTGCCGAGCGCGGGATAAAGCTCCCCCGCCGAGACGCCGGCTGAGCCAATGAATAGCGAATGACCCGATAGACCACTAGATTCGGTTTGCCGTTATTACCCACAAATGGGATATACGAGAAAATTATAACTTTGAAACATTTATTTACAGAAACATATTTACATAACATTATAAAATACAACAGTGAGATATTGGAAGGAAACACAAGTTGCGGATCAAAAGCTGACTACTTTATTTCTAAAATGACGGTGGTACAATAAAACATTTTATTGTAATACCTACAACTACCCAACACCTCCTTGCTAAATTATGAACTAGGTACTTAATCTAAAATTACTACCTACCTACTTATTCGATATACCTAATGTTTATAAAATGTCAATGACATTTTACTTATAGCGTGGATGCCTATTGTGACGAGGTCGTAGGAAATAAGCGTTTTGATTATTAGGTGACGAACAAGCCATTTCAAACTTATCGTCCGGCTCATCAGCAGCACCGGCGACGCCGGCGGTTTCGCCGAGGACTGCGCTCGGCGAGACCGGTGGCGTCGTGACGTCAGACTCACGACTTGTCGTCACAACCGGCAACTCGTTACAAACAGAGCTTACATTTGGTTTTTCATTTACAATTTTTTCAGACTTATCATTATCAGTACAAGATAGTGAGAACCTTTTTCTATTCTCTTTAGGTACAATTATTTGATCCATATGTCGTTTCACAAATTTTCTGGATGACGGAACATTTACCGAAAATGAAGAAGGTCCTACCTGTTCCTTGACATGCCCTTCCACCCATTTATTTTTATTTTTACTATACTCGCGTACGTAAACGGTGTCGCCTAACCGTATGTCCCTTAGAGTGCCTTGGGCGCGCTCCACCTGGCTCCGCTGGCGCGCACGGACGCGCTCCTCCGCGCTCGGCCGCAGCGCGTCGAGCCGGCCGCGCAGCCGGCGCCCGATCAGCGCCATCGCCGGTGCTACGTTAGTCGTGGCCTGCTCGCAGTTCCTATACTGAAACAGCATTTTACTGATAGCTTGACCTACGTCGACCCCTTCCGAATACGCTTTTTTAATACAGTTTTTTACGGTGCGGACCGCATTCTCGGCTGCTCCGTTGCCTTGAGGCCTATACGGGCTGGTCGGGGTATGAACGATGTTATTTTTAACAAAATAATCCCTCAACTCGTGGGACGAGAACGGCGGGCCGTTGTCCGTGACCATCTGTAATGGCAGTCCGAAACGCGCAAACATCTCCCTGAATCTATCTATCACAAATCTAGCAGCCGTGCTGCTCATCTGAAAAACCTCAATCCATTTACTGTGCGCGTCGACGACTACGAGATAATATTTTCCCTTGTATTCTGCGAAGTCGGCGTGCAAGCGTTGCCAGGGACGCGAAGGGAACTCCCAGGGCGTGAGCGGCGCGTGCGGCGGCGCGTCGCGCTGCTGCAGGCAGGCGGCGCACGCACGGCATGCGTTCTCGATATCCGCATCCAGACCCGGCCAGTATACATAGTTACGTGCGATACTTTTCATTTTAACGACACCTAGATGGCCTTCGTGCAGTTCGCGCAAAATATACTCTCTGTACTTAGGCGGTACGACGATACGGTAATTAAATACGATGCATCCCTGTTCGACAAAAAGATTATCTTTCCTATTGAAATAAGCCCTCTCTTGATCTACATCGGTATAGTCCGGCCATCCGAATAATATATTTCTATAAATAATACGCAATATAGGATCTACCTTTGTGGCGGCAGCGATATCTTTGTACAAATAAATGTCATTTATCATTTATCATTTATCATTTATCATTTGTGACTGATAGGAAACTCGTTTTCAATGAACATCAAGTACGAGACGGCGCCGGCGTCATCGCGTGCGCTCGGCTCTCTAGCTAACGGTAATCGCGATAGGCAATCAGCTGCTGCGTTTTGTGCTGAATTAACCCACTCCACAGAAAAATCATAGGCTGCGAGCCGTGCTGCGTACCGCTGTAGACGGCTAGCTGCCGTCTGCGGAATACCGACCTTTTCTCCGAATATATACGATAACGGCTTATGATCAGTGCGAATTATGAAACGCCGACCGAATAAGTACTGATGATTCTTTACAACACCAAAGAATATCGCTAAGGCCTCTTTGTCTAGTTGGCTATAGGATTTCTCTGCATCATTGAGAGTGCGCGAAGTGCAACAGATAGGCCTCTCCGAGCCATCGGGATACCTATGTGCCAACACGGCGCCGAGTCCGTACGCGCTGCTGTCGACGCTGAGGACCAGCGGTAGCTCCGGCTCGTAGTGAGCTAAGCATTGCTCACTACACATAATTTTTTTAATTCTATTAAAAGCTTGCTCGCATTCTGGGCCCCACTTCCAATTGACTTTACCCTTCAATAAACTGTAAAGAGGACTCAGTATTGTGCTTAACATAGGAACGAATTTCCCATAATAATTTACCAGGCCTAGGAAAGCCTTAAGCTGATGTACATCAGTGGGACGCGGGGCGTTTGAAATAGCCTTTACTTTTTTATTATCTGGGTGCAACCCGTTCCTATCTATCACATGGCCTACGTAGCACACGGCGCTCTTGAAAAACTCACATTTAGCCAACTTAACCCTCAAGCCCACGGCTTGCAATCGTTTTAACACTTCACGGACATTTTTAATATTGTCCTCCCTAGAAACACCTCCGATGCAGGCGTCATCAAAATACACGGCAGTCATAGGAACACCTCTTAAGACCTCCTCCATTAACTTCTGGAACTTTTCTGGAATACTACAAATACCATAGGGGGTTCTAACATACATGAACGTACCTACGTGAGTACTTATAGTAGTGCACGGTCTCGATTCTGGAGACAAGATTATCTGTTCATATGCGTGAGCCAAATCAATTTTAGTAAATACCTGGGCCCCCCTTAATGTGGCATAAAGCTCCTCAATCCGCGGCAGTGGATAAGGCTCGCGTCTAATTTTTGGATTAATTGTCACTTTATAATCGCCACAAATTCGAATGCTTCCGCACTTTTTTACGACAGGCACAATGGGGGTGCCGTACTCGGAATGCTCAACCTTAACTACAGTGCCTTCCTTAACTAAACGGTCCAACTCTTGTTCTACAGGTTTTCTCAAAGCTAAAGGTAAGTTACGCGCTTTATGAAATATAGGTTCTTTGTCAACTAATTTCAAAGAAAACATTTTTGTACACGTTCCTAAGCCTTCGGCGAATACATCAGTGAACTCTTTTTGCAATTTTAAAACTAAGCCATCGGTTTTACTACACGACATGTCGCAATCAATATTATTCATGTGAATTTCAATATTTTTAAGCTTTAAATGACGCAACCAAGAACGGCCAAGAAGGGGAGGTCCGCCTTCAGGAATTACATATAGTGGAAGGTCACGCGCCTCCCGCTTCTCCCCCGCGCTTTTATAGCAAACAGTCGTGTTTATAAAACCCATCGGCAATATTTTTCCACCTGTATATCCTTTAAACCTTAGATTACATTCAGATAACTGACAGTTTTTAAAATATTTATAATAATCGCGGTCACTTATAGCCGAAATTTTACTTCCTGTGTCCACCTCAAAGTCTATCAGAGTATCATTGACAAGAAGAGAAACTACATACGGTTTGTCGTCCTCTCCGTCCACCACAATATTGAAGAAATCACTGTCCTCGCTTTCCGAATCCATGTCGATGTAGAACTGATTACGCCGCTGCGATTTACTCATCGAACGATCAACTCCGTCACTGCCCGAACGCGCACTTTTACACATGGCCTTAAGATGGCCTCTGACTCCGCACTCATCACAATTATAACGCCTATAGCGACACTTATCCGGCGAATGCTGGCGGCCACATCGCCAACATTTCTGATTAGGGCCGCGCGCCTGATACGCCGCGGCACCCGCGCCGCCCGCGCCGAGCCGGTGCACGGAGGGCTCGGGCACGCCTGAGCCCGCGCCGGCGGTGGCAGCGCCCGCTGCGCCCGCGCCCGCCGTGCCGCTCGTCTCCGCGTGCCTCTCCGCCGCCTCCAATGCCAGAGCCAGCTCCACCGCTCGCTTGTAATCCAACTCCTTCTCCGCGAATAGCCGACTACGCATCTCGTCACCGGCGAGGCCCGACACGAACTGGTCCCTGAGGTTCTTTTCCAGTTTGTCTCCAAAGTTACAGGTGCTCGCCAGATGCTTTAGACTCTGTAGGTATAGACTGAGCTCCTCGCCGGACTTTTGACGACGTAGACGAAAAATATGCCGCTCCGCTATATCAGATCGCCTGGGTTCTAGATGTTGTTCGACGATGGTGACCAATTCGGTAAAGGTTTTTTCTTCCGGTTTATCAGGGGCACATAGATCGCACATCAAATCGTAGGTCGGTTCACCGACTACCGTTATCAACGTGGCCACGTGCAAAGTTGGTTTAATTTCGTTTAACGCGATGAACTGTTTCACTCGGTTTACGTATTTCGTCCATTTTCGCGAAGATAAATCAAAACAATCGATTTTACCGTACGGCATCACGATATAATTGGTAAAAACTATTAAATCGTCGCCAGTGAGATATTGGAAGGAAACACAAGTTGCGGATCAAAAGCTGACTACTTTATTTCTAAAATGACGGTGGTACAATAAAACATTTTATTGTAATACCTACAACTACCCAACAACAACAAGAACCAGTTGAGCCATCTAAAGATCGTTATAAATGAACGCTTCCGTCTGGAGTGACTTGGATCAGTTGAGCTACCTGCAGATCGTTTCCAACGATCTTTAGATGGCTCAACTGGTTCTTTTTGTATTTTATAATGTTATGCAAATTATTAATTTTATACGAATACCAAGTATAGTAGTAGTTTAGTTTTTGTAAATAAAATATCAAGTTATTTTTTCTCAGTTAATTTATGAAGTGATTTTTATTGAGAGCTTGAGGCCGTTGATACGATTTTTTTTTGGTTACCATTATCAACAATTTTTTTAAGTAAAATCTAAAGAATTTCAGGGTCTGTGATCTTGTTTTTTGACTTGTTAACGACTTATAAATTGATGAACGCCGGCTGCACGCACGAAAATGTCACGTTCCGCCTACGAGACGTAGTGAGAGCTACGGATCTCGTAGCAGCAGCTACGAAGTAATTTATTTTGGTAAATATTAAAGATTATTTAACGTTCTTTTAAGCTCATTAACGTACTAAATGAAGGTAGGTTACATGTCCTATCTCTTCATGCCCCATTTATAGTCTGTGTCGGCGGTATGTCGCCGTCGGCGATCATCACGGAGCTGCTAACTGGTTAATGAAAACTACATCGGAGCACCGCAACTTCAAGAAACAGTAGCACAACTCTCACACATCAGTACCAAATTGTTTTTATTTGGTTTATAGCTCGAAACAAACACACGGCGATTTTAAAAATGATAGGACTTAGGAGGAACATATCAGGGCAGTAAAGAATGTAAATACGCAGAAGTCGGCTATAGCGGAACATCTCATAGAATAAGGCTCAAACCATTGGATCGAGTTGCACAATCCACAGGTAATTTCAACGGAGCGACATTATATACCAAGATTGGTACAGGAAGCCATAGAAATTACCAAACACCGGAATTTCAATCGAGAAGACGGTTTTAAACTCTCGGTTGCTTGGAATCCGGTGGTGCTTTTGTGCAAAAATCGAAAAAGTCCAATACCAGATGTGAAGTTGGATACTGTGAGTGTTGTGTGCCACGATCGAGTTGCGTTCGAAAGTGAGACCGGTGGTACTGATGTTCGACGTAGTAAAAGACTTAGAAAGAGGGTAGACCGTTTCGTCTGCCAGTGATTACCCACAAACTCGCAAAAACTTCAGTTTACCTACAGTGATCATGGCGCATGAAACTGTGCCGAAATATCGGGAAACTCTAAAATCCAAAAATCATGGTAAATATCCCGTTAATAGTGTTTACAATGAGTGAGTAGTCCGCCAAAATAATAAACAGTCAATTTTGAAAATGACCTGCTCAAATGAACCGGCTCACAGTACCGGCTCAAAAGAAAATTAACCTACTCTTACAAAAGTCAATCTAAAATCATATCATACCCAACATTAGCCTTTTGCGATCACCCATCCATTGCACTCACAGAAACATGAGTACAGTACAAAATAGACATTTTACATGAACACAATGTAATGGGTAGAACCAAGCGCTCGCTGAGCGAGTGGGCGGCAAACTTGTGTAAGTCGCAACTCCATGCATACTCGAGTGGTGAACGGCGATGTTTCAAACTGCTTTGTTCGTTGTTTTACATATTAGAAGTATTAAGTAGGTTGACCGCAACAATAATACTGCTGGGGAATCACAATAAATAAATAAATAAATAAATTTACCTAGTACCTAGGTTTTAATTATCTGTGAACCAAATTACCTACTATTTAAAGCTCATTGTCTATGCCTATATTACCATAGACAACTTAGATTTATTCTCGTATGAGTTCGAGGTTTTTGACTCCTCTTGTAACGAACGTGATGTGCTTTGCAATAATCTTAAAATTGTAGAAATACCTAGTTTCCATTTCCACCAATCTACAACCCAGCCAGCAGATCCGAACAATCATACAGTCAACCCCTACATAATGTACAAACTGAATTATTATTTTTTCAATGTTTTATAGAGGAAATATAGTATTCTGTTGTACAATGGAAATGTGTTGGTGTTGCCAGTAAATAAGATTGTTGAATCTAAACGTTGCGTTGTTAATATTTCTGATTCTATCGATATAAAGCCTTATCGGAGCTGAGCCGAGCTGAGCCGAGCTGAGCGCGGTAATTACTACTAGTTGTCACCTGCGCCGGCACGTGTCGCTTGGGTTGCGTGGGTCACATTTGTCGCGCGAAAATGAACCACTTCTCCGAACTAAAGTTAATTACAAGTTGCATTCCGGATTTGTGCGGCTGTTGATTAAGATTACGGATACTTCGAACTAAAAACTGATTAAAATATGTATTATTTAGTGTCAAAGCTTTTTACATAAAAGCTGCGAAATTAATTTAAATAAAAATGAAACTCAATCTTTTAAAAACATTACAGCTATCTCAGCTACCTCTCTAGAGGCAGAAAGAAACCATTAGCATAATGATTTAGGTATCGCAAATTTCATCGTAAATGGACAAAACCAAAACATCGTGGAACAAAATTGAAAGCGAGTCCATTGGTATTCTAGGTAGGCGATGATAAAAGTTACTTAGACGAAATAACTTTTAGAAGTACGAAATAATTGAAGAAAGCCTGTCTGGGGCGCGAGTTGAACAACACTGCAAACACGACTCAGCGCTAACTCAACATTTCAGTTGAAAACACTTTTGCTGAAGATTGTTTGGAATCGTCTTAAGTTATTATTACTGTAACTCTTGATAACTTGTATTAATTGTTCTAGATTCAATTGTCTCTCGTGCTTTGTGTATTACGTTTTGATTTCCAATTAAAGCACTTAAACACAAGTGGAGGCACATGATCAGAAATATGAGAAAACAAACAATAACAATTAGGATATTTTTTATACTGCAGAACTTAGCTTATCAAAGCTGACGCACTAAACACTACGCCGGTACTGTGTCGGAACTGTAGCTTTACTGATAATGTGAATCAACCTTTAGCCATCAAAAGTCTGGAAACCTACATTATTTATTCATTGTATAAGCAATTAATGATTGGGATCGTAAATAGACTAAGAGCTCTTCTCTCACAATCGATTCTTGACCAAATTGTTCCGTAGTTGTCACCAGACTGGCGAAGTCGCCATCTTATTTTTTACCGGCAACATCATTATTCCAAATTCATGATTATACACTAGTTTTATATCTTAAAAATCCAATTATATTTTATTATTAATAAATCAATTTATACAAAATATTATATCAACTATTTTAAACTATTTAATGTTTACTCAATATAATATTTCAACTCCAACGGAAGTAATTGTTTAATGCTTTAACACTTGAGATATTTTGATAACACAAATCTAAATCGTAACATTCAATAATAAAATAATCAAATGTATTGTATTTTAATTAAAAATAATAAATCTAACTATGCACTGATTTAAAAACGTATTAGAATTATTTAAATGTAAGTAATCTTATGAAATTTTATAAAAAATCTAACATTCGGCCTTTCCTGACCTTAAGTTTGTCCTCAAACTTACAAACAGTGTACCAGTTTTAGTATAAACTATTATAGGTTATCTTTATATAATTAACTTAGTGCCATAATTAATTTCCTAAACATATTTGACTTGCATAATTTTAAATATTTCTATATCTTTCTTATCCTTAAATAAACTTTTTTTTTTTTTTTTTTTTTTTTTTAATAAAAACATCCATCATTATTATTCAGTCGATGAATACCAATATGACAACATAACAGTGCCAGCCAAACATTGTTAAATAAAAGACGAAATTTTAATAAAAAAAAATATCATATTGGTTCAGGTTGTTTCTTTTAGACAACTCTGCCAGCCAGAAATAAAATAATAAATCCATTATAATAACGTTCTCTCAATGTTTTCCACAAAAAGACTTCCAGCCAGAAATAAAATAGTAAATCCATTATAATAACGTTCTCTCAATGTTTTCCACAAGAAGATTTCCAGCCAGAAATAAAATAATTAATCCATTATAATAACGTTCTCTCAATGTTTCCACAAAGAAGACTGCCAGTCAGAATTAAAATAATAAATCCATTACAATAACGTTCTCTCAATGTTTTCCACAAGAAGACTTCCAGCCAGAAATAAAATAGTAAATCCATTATAATAACGTTCTCTCAATGTTTCCACAAAGAAGACTGCCAGCCAGAAATAAAATAGTAAATCCATTATAATAACGTTCTCTCAATGTTTCCACAAACAAGCCAGATATAAAATAATAAATACTTGCATGATAATAAAGTTCAGTCAACGTTTCCACAAACAAGACTGCCAGCCAGATATAAAATGTTAAATCCACTATAATCAAGTTCAGACAACGTTTCCACAAACAAGCCAGATATAAAATAATAAATACTTACATGATAATAAAGTTCAGTCAACGTTTCCACAAACAAGACTGCCAGCCAGATATAAAATGTTAAATCCATTATAATCAAGTTCAGACAACGTTTCCACAAACAAGCCAGATATAAAATAATAAATACTTACATGATAATAAAGTTCAGTCAACGTTTCCACAAACAAGACTGCCAGCCAGGTATAAAATGCTAAATCCATTATAATCAAGATTAGTCAACGTTTCCACAAACAATCCAGATATAAAATAATAAATACATTTTATATACCTGCTAAATACAAATATAGATACATTTATTCATCATCATCATCTCCCTGCCCTTATCCTACTAGGTGGAGTCGGCACAACATGTTTCTCTCTTCCACTTCATTCTATCACTCGTCTATATCTCGTCATACAAATACATTTATTACCAGAGACAAACATTTAACAAAAAATCGTAGCCACTAGTTGTCCCCGCAAGAGGGGTTAGCCTGTGTCGCGGGAAAATAAGTTCAGTCTGTGTAAACAAGACTGCCATCCAGATTAGTAAGACTAAAGAATAATAGAATAATGGTACCACTACCATTTGACATCATCTACATTCAGTTCAAACGTGGCGAGTAGTTCATTGGATTCTCCAGTTCTCAATTTGGCAAGTATTAAGTATACATAATTAATGCGGCACGTGGTAATTAATAAACGATTGATTGATCAAAAAACTTTCCTTAACTAAGCGTTTTATAAAAATATAATCCATTATTTATAATAATAGGTACCGTCTTTTATTTTAAAAATAAGCTGTTGGTTATTATTTTTCGTCAATGTAAAACCTATACAATTTTTTTTTTTTTTAATTCCTACTCCTCGGATAGATTCTGAAACGCTTCGGGTTACAGACTAGTATTAGTCTAAGGAACATTATGTACTATGATTCAATGTTGGGCAGCACTTGGTCCAACGTCCATACAAAAATGGTCAATCTCCTTTATCCCAACATTTACGGCCCGAGTCAAAGTAAAATGGAACGCGCTCACCAGATAATCAATTATCCGTTAGGATTGCAGATGCTGCACCAAATCCACTCGACGATGTATGACGTCGCTTTCCGCCGCACCAACGTCGCTGCTACCGCATATACCACTGTCGTTGCCAACGCTTGTATTACATGACCAACACGCGCCTTGTTTACATTACCAACACATCTGAAACAAATAACACCAAGCACGTTTGGTCGTTGCTTTGTAAAAGAAATAAAACACCAAAAAAATAAAACGATTACATGACCTTTTTCGAGTTCCTGATGAAGTCAGCATTGTTCTAATATTCCATAACCGAAACATTGTAGCGTTCAACGTCACTATTTTCCACGATTGTAGCACTGGATCAATTTTCTTCGCATTAGATCTTTCACGTTGATTTTTCGTCAGATTGAGCTCTCGATTGAGCTCTCGTCGGTGTGGCTCAAAGCAATCAACAACGATGATGATGATGGTCGGGCACGCACGGTTCATCCACATCATCACTGTTCTTCACATCCACAATTTTATCCAAGCTTGGTATCTTCACATTTTTCTTGCGGGTAGACCGAGATCATCTAACTCTTTTCTGCTCACTGATGTACAACTTTCTTCTTGTGAGTTTAGGTTACATCCCACCTTCTGATATAAGCAATTAATGATTGGGATCGTAAATAGACTAAGAGCTCTTCTCTCACAATCGATTCTTGACCAAATTGTTCCGTAGTTGTCACCAGACTGGCGAAGTCGCCATCTTATTTTTTACCGGCAACATCATTATTCCAAATTCATGATTATACACTAGTTTTATATCTTAAAAATCCAATTATATTTTATTATTAATAAATCAATTTATACAAAATATTATATCAACTATTTTAAACTATTTAATGTTTACTCAATATAATATTTCAACTCCAACGGAAGTAATTGTTTAATGCTTTAACACTTGAGATATTTTGATAACACAAATCTAAATCGTAACATTCAATAATAAAATAATCAAATGTATTGTATTTTAATTAAAAATAATAAATCTAACTATGCACTGATTTAAAAACGTATTAGAATTATTTAAATGTAAGTAATCTTATGAAATTTTATAAAAAATCTAACAATTGTAGCATCTAATTCAATATCTCTCACGACGGACGTTCAATAACTGCATAATGATGTTTGGCTGAAACTAATCACTGAACTCATTATCAATGCAAATCTAATCTCGCTCGGATTGGCTCGCCTCACCCTGCACCCCCGCGATACTGCGACAACCAAGTCAGAACTACCAATTTCGATACCTAGGTTATGAATAAATAAATAAAATAAATAAATATTGGATGGATATTTCACACAGCGCCATCTAGCCCCAAACTTTGTTCTATGGGAACAAGATAACTGATAGAATACATAGATATTGTAAATACATAGATTATGATAGATTTAAAATACTTTCAACCAGACAGAGAACAAACATCTATGTTCATCACACAAATGTTTATCCTGGGTGAGAATCGAACCCATGACCTAACTCAGAAGACAGAGAGTACCACAGTTGGTCTCAGTAGCTGAGAGGTCAGTCAAGTTATATAGTTGATGGGCTTGCAACCTGTCACGTTTGGAATGCTAACTTCTGAAAAGTATGGTTGTATGCTCTGCTCTTAAATCAATAATCTTATCGCAATACTCTGAACTAAAGCGTAAAGAGTTGGGTTCGGCCATAGAGCATTCCGGTTGGCCTCACAATCAATTGACGTCGCATTACAGCCCCCTTACCTCGTGCGTGGTTTATGGCGGCGCTCGGCCTGACCGAATTCAGAAGTTCTAGAACCTTTAGCATCGGTTCGGACATTTTAGAACTTCAAGTAGGTATTGCTTTGACCATCAGCAAAAAAAGGATTGAAAATATTATGGACAAGGGATTTTATCGTGTAATTTTACCTTATTTATATCCCGACGTTTGGGCTATGTTACGACAGCCATGGTAGCGGGCAGACTATTTATTATTTAGGTAATATGAATAGTGATCGCGAAAGTTTAAAAAAGACTGAAATATACGTCTAGTAAAAATATAATTTATGATTTGATGAAAAACAAGTAAATTAAATTCTTCTGGTTTCTTTAACAAGTTCTGTGCCCGCGACACACATGATGTACTTACATTGTACATGCGTAGCAGAACTGCGAATGCCCTTCTAGGTAGGTCACCACAGAACTTGGCTGTGAACGCGTTAAGTTTGCTTACAATAAAAACTGAATGAAAATGTCGTAAGTAGACATGTTCGACTTGAAAATTTGCCGACTTTCCTACATCTAAATGTTCCTGTAGCATTTAAGTTTAGTTAGTGTTTGAAATAGTGATTTCTCCTCTGAGTGAGTCTCCAATTAACTTGTGCTAAGAGACAAATGCTGATTCCAGTTATGGACTGCGGGACAATAATCCTACCATTTATTTGAGGCAACTTATTTTGGAACTATTCGGCTCTCCCAATATAAGATCTATGTTATTATACCAAAATGGAAACAGACAAGCTAATAGCGATATAAAATTTCCAGTAAAATTCCAAGAAGAATATTAGTTTAAAATAAAACAAAAACGCCGTAAAATGATGTATATTAGGTACATTAAATATGAATCTTTCTTTATGGGTGGTCATAAACTCGTCACGTATAAAAGTGGTTCTATCAGGAACACGTAAAGAGGTTGTTTTCGAGCGTGGAATAAAGATTCACCGTTAGATAGCGGGTGTGATGTGCCCGATAACCTGTTGGATGCCGGTACAAGCTGTAAACTTACTAAGGCTGAGGCCAAACGAGCGCATTTTTTTGAGTTGTGGGTCGCGTAATTTCGGTCGCGTAATTTCTGCTGCATTTGTTTCCATAGAAAAGTCCTGTTTGATTCACACGGCGACGCAAAATGAGTTGTCTGTTTTTGTTGAAAGTACGCGACTCATTTTTCGCGTCTCACAACTCAAAAAATTACGCTCGTTTGGCCTCAGCTTAAAGGCGGATACAGACTCATGCAATTGCCTACACTCTAATTTGTCCTATCGCCACCGTAATATCCATTGTAACAAAAATTTTACTTTTTCCTCAAAACCGCATCTCTTAGGGCGGATACAGATATTGCGAGGCATGCGCATTGCGCAGCGCACGGCGCGCATCGCATGCTTCGCATTGGATCTTCATGTTCGTGGCTAGGTATGTGCTACGTGATCTATATCGAGGGGCGTGCGTTGCGATGCGTGCGCTGCACATGCATAGGTTTTAAAGAAAAAGTAACTTTTTTGGCACGATGCGGATGTTACAGCGATAGAACAAATTAGAATGTAGGCAATTGTTAAGGAATATTTTAACGTTAATTGGGCAAAGAGTTCAGATAATGATCAGCAGTGCGATTCAGACTTCCGAAAATGCATCCGATTCGATGATTTTCTTCGGAAACTTGACTTTTTTCAGATAAGAAACATTCTTATCTGAATTCTGAATACATACCAAGTAGGTCTGAATAGTCTGTAGAACTTAATTTTATCTTTAGCCAATTTTAGATAGAAAACTGAGATCCTTTTTTTCATTTAAGTATTTGTTCATATTATGAAGTTTAGTGTATGTTATGTTGGTGTGTGGTTTTTCTTTGTTTGAGATTCTTAATCTATCTAAAATACTAGTCAAATTCTACTTTACCTCCATATAATCATGGTGAAACCGCATCAAAACGTACATGACAAGTTGTAAGCCTACAACCGCCGAATTTCAGTTGCGGCTTTAACATACGATGTTATCTTTCGATAGACGCAACACTTTGTCATAACAAGAGCATGAAACGTATAAAAGTAAAGTAAGCCATACCTACACGATCAAGTTCACCGTCAAGTTTGCAGCGAACTTGATGCGGCGTCCAGTAAACTTGAGGGTGTACGGCTATGGGTGTGCATGACAAGTATACTTGAAGCGAATTCTGCCGACTTGATCAAGTTTGCAGCGTCATATAAACTTGAAGATGTGTGAGAGCGTTCAAGTATGCATGACGGTTTGTCAACGCGTCGTCGTCCGTCACCGGTGACGCCATGGCTTCGACTGGCTGCGCCATCAAGCAAACTTGACGGTGAAGTTGAACGTGTATGGCTGGCTTAGAAGTATACCGAAAAAGTGAAGCAATGTTTGTAGATAAATGTTTATAACTTTTCAACTTCCGTCGTACCGCCCCGGGTCGTACATCTGAACTGGGGTTGAAGACGGATAAATATCAGGATAAGGATAATGTGATCGTAAATGGGTGATCCGCGAAATAGTTGTCGCTAGTCGGATTATTCAGAATATTTCCCATTTTGGTAGATTTCCTTAAAAAAACATAGTTTATGCGGAACATTCTATTATTGGAACGAAAATTCACGAGGTCCGTTGAAATGTTGAATGAAACTATCGAAATTTTTATCCGTTTGAACTTTTCAGGGAATTTTCCGTGTTTCTGAAAATGTTTCGTCCTAACAAGAGCCTTTGAAAATCCTTTTAAATGCTTTTATTACATTTTTAATCAGAAGAATATTTATTTGCGTGGGCACCTTTTAAAACCTATTTAAAAATACACAGGTATGTGAGATTTCATACGATTTCATATAAATAATTTTAAAATTCGATTCGTTCGGCGCGTTCGGCACGGATATGTGTGCGGCCACCTTAATGCGCCAAAATGACAATTTTGAACGACTTGTCCTTGCAAAAATTAATTTCAGGTCGTTTTGGATCTTAGATTAGATTTTAATAAGTAATATTTAAATGGAAAGGTAACAAATCAAATTCGATTCAAAGGGGGAAAAGTTGCTTCTTTGTCAAGCAGAACTTCTATAGGCTGATGTTGAAAAGCCCAGTGTGGTGAATATGCCGTTTGAGTTGTTTGTCAGCGACGCAAAGCCTTGAAGGTAGAGAAAATGAGCTACTTTAGGTGAACACAGTGCCAGAGCAAATGCTTCTATACGATAAATAGGGGTGCTACATAGGTAATTTGAAAATGTTTTGTAAAACATATTTTCGTGTGACGTCATGTGCCTATATGTATTTTGATCTTTAAAAAAGATTTTAACTAATTAACCATCTCGCAAGAATTTGTGTAATTCTATAAAAAAATAAAAAGTCACGTTTGTTTTCACTAGAGCAGAGGGTACTAATTTCTACCACTCACCCACTCTATGTTTTAAATATTTTGGATAAGTATTAAAATTCTTTGTTGTAAAATGTGGTGTGGTTTGTTGTAAAGGTGTTAAAATGTGCCAGCCCTAAGTAATAACAACACGTCGCACTTGGCGCATGAAGTTTTGCAGTTAAGTAACCTAACCCGCTCCTGCACACACGCGCAGTGCGGGGCGTGTAGGTGTGCATTAGCCTTAATTAAATCTATAAAACTGCTAGAATTTGCTTCTCACATTGTTTAAAATTGCTTTTTCGTTTAGAAAAGACATCATTTCAGATCTTTAGCTATTTTAGATCCCTGAAAATGTCTTTAAGGATAGTCAGAAGCATGGTAAATATTACCTTTAGTACATGCATACATTCTTAGACTTAGATTGCTTGCTGCAGCTCAAACTTTCTGCTACATCTGTTGCCGTCTCTTTCTAGTGACATACCTACGAGTGATAAGAGAAAAATATACTCTCCAAATCTTTTCTGAAAGGAAAGCTATAGAGTAATTCTGTAAACTCACTTCGACGTCGCAGAGCTGAATCCTGGATGTTTGGATGGATGTTTGGATGTATGTTTGTTCCTCTATAACTCGACAACCACTGAACCGACTATCTGAAATATAGATTTTTTTTTTTTTTTTTTTTTTTTTATTTATGGTTCACAAATTGAAACTTACGCTAAACTTAACGTATTATGACAGTCTTAAGAAAACAAAGTCTGCGTAGTTCCTAAACACAGTGAACACAGCATGCAATTTTTTGTGATTAGACTTATCTAGGTATAAAGAATATAATACATATAATTAAATAGGTACTTAATTTAACACATTAAACCTACAAAAATTTGATAAAAATAAAAATATACCTACATATATATTCTATAAAAGAGAACAAAGATTAAAACACTCAATTTAAAGATCTGCCTAGCATTATTTTAGCTGAGGCCAAAGAACCACTGAAAATGTCATATTTGGTTCTTATTCCATTATAACAAGAGAACATTCGGTACAAAGGAGAGTGTTGCCCCACATTTGTTCTGCATGTGGGTAATTTAAACGATTTCCTATTTATCAAACGACTGCCTACACGAGGAACCTCTAGATTCACAGACGATAGGACGTCAGGACAATCTACCAAACTATGAATCATTTTATATAAAAACAAGACATCAGCCACCTTGCGACGGATACTAAGGGGTTTCATTTTGTAAAAGGATAGTCTTGCCTCGTACGACGGAAGATCTTTGCATCTATTATTTGAATAGGCTAAATGGTACATAAATCTTTTTTGAATGCGCTCCAGTCTATCAGAGTGTACTTTATAACCGGGAGACCACACGCAACTATTGAACTCTACCACACTACGAACTATGCTATTGTACAAGGGTATGACCACTCCCGGATCTTTAAAAGACTTAATTTGGCGTGATATAAAACCGGAAAGCCGAGTTGCTTTTAGGATTGTTTTATTTAAGTGCTCTCTAAAGTTAAGGGCGCTATCGACAGTAACTCCTAAATCTCTAATACTGTTGACCTCTTTTAAAGCAGTGGTTCCTAAAAAATACTTAGCTACAGAAGGCATCTTCTTCTTTGTAAACTTTATGTGATAACATTTACCTACATTTAAAACCATTTTATTGTTAGAACACCAGTCAGTTATTTTATTCAAGTCATATTGCAGGGCTTCTATATCATGTTCACTGTTAATACGTTTATATAATTTGAGATCATCTGCATACATTTTAAAACTACATTTTAATAGTCTTGTTAAGTCATTTATAAATATTATGAAGAACAAAGGACCCAAATGTGATCCTTGAGGAACGCCAGTTGGTACCATTCTTGTACGAGATGTATAGCCTCTTATACTCACTAATTGTGAACGATTTTTAAGATAAGATGTGCACCATCGCAGTAATGAGCCATGTATTCCCATATTAGCAATTTTTTCAAGTAGGATAGAGTGATCGATCAAATCGAAGGCTTTGCTAAAGTCTGTGTAAATAGCATGGACTTCTCCCCTTTCATCAATAGCTCTAGCGATATCACTGACGAATCCTATTAGGTTAGTAGTAGTTGATTTTTTGGGAAGAAACCCATGCTGCTCTGGATGTATGTTTTGTTTTATATGCCAATATATTTTTTTTTGGACTATTGATTCAAAAACCTTACCAAGCGCTGGGAGAATTGACACAGGACGATAATTTGATACAATGTTAGTATCGCCACTTTTATGAATCGGTGTCAAACGTGCCTTTTTCCACTCCGACGGAAAATATCCATCGCTAAGTGATTGATTAAATAATTTAAGTAAAGGCTTTGATAAGGTATCTGCGCATTGTTTTAGAAAAATATTTGGTATCCCGTCTAATCCTGCACCCTTATGCGGATTCAATTTCTTAAGGGCAAGAACAATTTCCGTCTCTTCCAGACAGATTTTACTATATGTTGATGAACAATTTTCAGTTAATGTATGCGAGGAGGTTGTTTGTGAATTACTTGCTTGGTCATAAACTGACTGAAAATATTGTGAAAAGAGTTCACAGATGTCCTGACCACCGTTCGCTATGTTATTGTTTAAAACTACTTGATTAGGTATAGTTCCAGAATTGCGTTTTAATTCATTAATGTATGACCAAATATGCTTTGGATTGGTACGAATAATTGAGGCAGCATTCTCTTTAAAAGTATTAAAACAGTTCTTTAACATTTTGTCGTACCTAGTCCGTAAAATTTCAACTGCTTCTTTATCTCGAGGATTACCATACATATGAAATCTTTTGTGGTACTTAAGTTTTTCTTTAGCACATTTGATCAGCAAAGTACTAAACCAGTTGGGATAACGCTCACTTTTTGGCTTACTTAAAGGTGTATACTTTTCTATTAAAGGCATAACAGTAGCATAGAATATTTTTACCATTTCTTCAGTGTCATTCACATTTACCCATAGATTTTCCCATTGTAACTTCGATAATTCATCATTTAATTTGACATAATCACTTTTGAAAAAAATTAATTTTTCTATTCTATTTTTTTTTAGATATTTAATTTTACTAGGTAGAGTTACCTGTATTACGAAAGCTGGGTGATGCGAGTCTAATGTAGTTAAAGGCGACTTTTCAGAAATCTTCAGCATTTTAGGGCTGTCAGTCAAAACCAGATCCAAAGTGCGATTATTTGCATTTAATATACTATTACATTGACTTAAATTATTAAAAATTATTTCATCCATAAACGTGTTTTCAACTTGGCCATAGTTTCTTATGGTAGGTGTACAAGCTGATAAATTAGGGTCGTAGGTCCATTCAATTTTTGTCATATTGAAGTCCCCTAAAAGTATTGTAGTGGGTTCCTTGATTTTATTATTTAAAATATCTGTAAAGTTTGAGAAAAAACGCTCCACATATTCCTGTTTAGCTGGAGAGGGAATGTAAGCTGCGCACAAATTGATGTTTTTATTATGATTACCATCAATTTTAATGGTAATCCAAAGGTCCTCACAGTCTGATTCCCAAGTGATTTGACGACTAGCGTCTAATCTCTTGTGAACTGCTATGCACGCTCCTCCACCGTCTTTTTTATTCTCTGACGAGCATGTTGAACTACGATCTCTCCTGAATAAATTGTACCGATTGTCGAATAATTCATGATCAAATACCGATGAATTTAAGAAAGTTTCCGTTAACACTAGGATGTCGTATTGAGTTTTTAAAACATTTACATACAATTTTTCAGTTTTTGTTCTTAAGCCTCTTACATTCTGATAATAAATGGAAACAATTTTAATGCTTTTTAGCCTACCTACTTAAAAGAACACTAGTTCAAACCTGTTAAGATAAAACTAAAGTTCCTACAGACGACTTAAACAATCTTCGTTGTAAATTACCAAAGACTTTGAGTCTTTGTTCTTACGCACAAAGATCTTGCCGTTCCGGACCCACAGGAACTCGTACTGTTTCTCCTTGACAGCGACCCGGGCGGCCGCGTGCAGTTTTTTGTTGGCGGGTGACAGGTGTTCAGCGACGAAGACAGGCTGCTTACTTCCCGCTAGACCAAGATGACCCGTGTGCAATTTGTCCCTGTGGTTTGTTCTATTGAACTTTTTTACTGCCACCAGGATGTCGTCACGGACACGCGGACTAGACAACTTTACAATGATTGCTCGTGGACGACTGGACTCTTGATTTAGTTTAGCCGGTACCACGCGAGCGAAGCCGCGGGGGGAAGCTGATAAGAAATAAATAAAAGAATCTTGGAGAAACTTTTTCGAAATTAGTGTAATAGGATGAAGATCCTCATTGACTTGTATCTCGTTTGCGCATCAAAGCGATCCGCCGAGCGCGGCCGCTGCGGGGGAGCTCGTCAGACTCAGTCAGTCAGCTCGTCAGACTCTATTGTATTAACGGAAATAGCTCTTCAATGGAAGACTACGTAGGCCATGTCTGTCTCTTTGAAATATTGAAATTATGTAGTAATGGTTTAAGATAATGATTCAAACCGCTTTATTATTGGACAAAATTCTTGCAAAATTTCAGGTGGATTTTAACTTGCCGCTTTGGAATGGAATTCTTATGGTGCAATACACGCTGGGCTAGCCTAGGCAAGCCTAGGCGAGCCTGGGTGAAGCCTGGGTGCCAGTGAGAAGGTGAGAGCGAGAGAGAGGCAACGCGTTTACTCGGCGAGTCTGGGCCAGCGTGTTTCCGCCTGTACATGCAACGAATATGCATACCGACGTTTACAATTCTCTCTCTTCTACGACAGTTTGTTAAAATTGCGAGAGACAAAAACTAGAACATACCTCGCAGAATTCTTTTCATCAGCAATAAAGCTTGTTTTCCAATGGCAGTTTAATGTAAGTGAAGTGATAAAGGCAGCATGGCCTAACTAGATTAGCGGATGAGTCCCGGCGTCCCCTCATCACGGGAAGCCGGCAGAATACCGCTGCCTATTCAAAATTATAAGGCCAGCATCCACCAACTAATTAACTAGCGGATAGCGTAACATCACAGGGGCTGGCGGTATGCAAATTCGTCGGTCGATGAAAGACTGCCTCAGAACTGTAGAATGTCATAGACTTGGCTTGGAAGGGATTTGGCCAGCTGAGAGTAAAAACGGAGTATGTATTGATCAGGATAATGATGATGTCATTCAGGTTGAATATCATAGTAATTTCCCCGTTCTTATCCGTACCAGTTCGGTTTATTTTCACATAATCATTATTGAAAATTCCGGTGTGCGGTTTGACTGAATTCAAAGAATTTTTAATGAACTTATGGGGTCATTTGCTGTATAGTTTTTAGCTATGGTGAGTGCTAGCTAGCTAGATCTAGATTATGATTTTAATTTCCTGGCAATTTATATTTTCACTTTTCAAATAAATGAACATAGGCCAACTAGTTCCATAGAAATTTTCCTTTAAGTACTTTTTTTTCATGGTTAAAAAAGTACTGCAGAAGCCGGTTAAAGTGTTGGTGAATTCGAGCCTAATTCAGCAAAGTGAGTGAAAACAGCGGTGCTGTGATAATGCTCTTTTTTGGGAAGTGTTTGAACTGAGCCGCTTTTCTGAGGCATTGCTTTTGCATGGCTTGTGTCAGGGGGTTTTCAACGAACAATTTTTGGGCTCATACATACCTAACAATTAGTAAAGAATGTGTTACGAAAACCCTGTCATCTTCGAAAGTGGCGCATAGCAAAATTGATGTACTAAGTATTCTTAAGAGGCCTGCGACAGGCGAATTTCCATAAAAACTTAATACCGAAATCATTTAAAATTTAAGCATCTTTTTATCAGTTTATGTTGTTAGATTAAAAGAGTAGGTATTTATCTAGGTTCCTGAACTTTTGTTCCGAAAAACTTACCTAAAAAGAAATGTAAGCAAATTGAATTGAAATCTTTGTAGGTACACCTAAAATTGCATTTTTTCTTTTCATTTGTTCTATAGTAAGTTTTTTGGAAAAAAAGTGTAACAGGAACCTAGATAAATACTGCCTTTATCCAAATAATAACTTATAGTGATAAAATTATGCTCAAATTTTAAATTATTTCGGTATTACGTTCCTAGGTACGTAAGTACGTTCGCCGGTCCCCTAATGAATGAATAAATTCAAAAAAATTATTACTTTTGTCTCATTTAGATTCTAAATGTCCCTAATTTCTATAAATCTATCAAATTTCTTTAATAAATGTGGCAACACTCTCTAATTTTTGACCATACCCTCATCAAGGGTGTTAGTTAGCTAACAAACGATAGCGGCTAAATAACATTCGTTAAAATTTAATTTGATTCATCTAAATCGGTCCAGCCACGGGGCGTGCCGAAGCCGATTAAAATCTTAAAATATTTTCATTTAAAATTACTGTAACAAAAGAAAAATAAACGAATATTTTTGTAACTTATAAAACAAACCCTTTTCTCCGAAATTATTTCGAGAGTCACGAAAATTAGCTCGAATTCTTGTGAATCATTAACGCTTACCACAAATTGCAATTCAGGTTCATTTTAATTGAAACTTCGAAGAATAGCTTATGAGTAGGTACACGCGTGAGTTGTTCGTAATCATGTTTTGTCATGTTTATAAAAAACTTTCCGACAGACTGATTTAAAGACTGAAACCATTTAGGTACCTACTTTGTAAGATTTTATACTTCGTCCTAAGCTTTCTCTAAAGGTAGATTTAATCTGGTTTAGACCAACACAGCAGCGGCGCGATTCAACCCTTCTGGGAATGCATTCTGAATTCGGAAAGTAAGTAAGTAAGGGGAAAGTGACGTTTCTTCGCTGAAAAATGTCGAAAATGTCGAAAATGTCGAAAAATGTCGACGCACTACTTGACTATCTTTAGTTTTCGTTATTAACCAAAGTCGTGATGCAACAGAAGGATTCTAAAAGATTGGTGTTCATAAAATTCTTAGTTATTTTTTATTCAGAATCCCTTTGGTACAGAAATTAAGTGCCACATCACCTAGTTTTACAAGTAAAAAAAATATTACATGAATGAAACCGTAGACAGAACCTAGTCTTCAATATAGCTTCATTATTACATTAACGATGAAAGTTCGGCTTTGCACAAAATGAACAATATTAACGTAAATGTTCACCTACTTTGTTCTTTAACATAGGTACTGCAAAGAACTTTAACATTTCTACTATGCTTACGATTCTATTATGCTTAACTTTCGCGATTTGTTAACATACCCAATAACAATAAAAAAAATAAACGAAAAGGTACACGATAGAATCCCGTAATAATAATTATCATAACCTGACTTTGTTTTATATTTTTAAAAGATATGTAATCTGTATATCTCTTACCTTGGTCTACAGCTAAAGTGCTTATTACATCATGCTAAATTCAGTCCACTAAATATCGCACCATCAAGTTGTATAGCTCTGTCTCGCTCTTTGGCCTAAGAATTGCGTAATGCGCATCCTACCTTACTGTCTAACTGCCATTACTATGCTACTTTAGCTCGTAGCCCGTTGGTGTAATCTGGCCAAATGGGGAATGGTTGGCGAGTTGGACACGCAGTGTAAGTGTGGTACGTCGGTACAAACCATGCCACTTACTAGAATGCCCGTCCGGTCCCAGGTCATGCACTCTACAAGACCTTATGGAGTGCACGAAGAGGGCTATAGAAGTGGCCAGTTACTGGAGAAACACCATCTTGGGTTGATATTAGTCATCGACACGAAAGAAGAGAAGCCCGTAGCACACTGAAAATTGGATAATGTAATGAGCGTTTAAGCATACGAATTTATTTTTTATTTTAATGTAGATATACCTTTGTTTAGCCACAATCTCACCTGATGGTAAGTGACGATGTAGCTGACGATGGATCACAAAGGTCTAGAAGACACTTATTCACTCTTGACTTGAACAGACCCAGGTTATAGTTTTCGGGGAAAACAGAAGCCGGCAGCGAGTTCCAGACATTAGCAGTGCGGATAATGAAGGTAGAGGCGAACCGCGTGGTACGAGTGGATGGAATGTTCACGAGATAAGGATGGTACTTGTACACTTTGTACAGGTGGGATTGACCTTGCACCGCGATGTATTGCGCGGAGCGACGCTCGTGTGTCGTGTACGAGGGACACAAATCCTGGATTAAGCGAACTGTTCCAACTAGATTTGCCAACTGGATGAACCTGTTAGAAACATTAATAAGAAACCTTGGTAAAACAACTGCACTAAGCTAGTACAGTATGTTATGTACTGAAAAACAGAATTTAAACAAAAAACTTAGGTCTTTATAATCTTTACTAGATGATTTATACAGTGTCAGGAGGCAATCTTTGCCTATACTTAACGGGATACTGTAGTGCCTGGGACATTGTTTTAGATGTAGAAGGCTTGCCCAGCACTTACACCATCTATAGATAGGTGAATTGATCCAAGTCAATATCAGTCAGTACCTATGTGTACTTAATTAATTATTTTTTTATTTTTCAATGTTATAATTTACTTATGATTCTTCAAATGTAAAACGGCCTTAATAAACTGGGATCCACCGCATTCCTTTTAATTTTAAAATCTTAGTAATTTTATTTGTGTAGGTTTACCTCTATTGCAAGTGAAGTTACTTCATTCAAATTTTCAAGCTCTTAAAATAGAATTTATTAATATAATAAAAAATATTATTTTCATTTAAACCCTTGTAACTTTTTTCATTAAATGTTGAATTGAATGCTCTCTTATAATTAATATTAATTTTCGAATGAGTAAGTAACCCCATTGAGAGGGATGATAAATTAATCTCTTTAGTGGGGTAGAAGTAAAAACATGTTTTCAGAGATTATCTGCGGGCTTAGAAGGAATCTGGCAATTTAATTTCGCTAAAGGCGCGATATGGATCTGTTTTGAGAAGCTGAAACACATTGGATTCTTCTGGTCGCTGGAGACCAACATAAAAGTCCTAAGTAAAATTGGACCTTAAAATTATACTATTATTTTTGTTGAAAGTGTTGACCGAGTGGCACAGTGCTCTGAGTTTCGATCCGAAGGGTGTGGGTTCGATGCGCATTAACACGAGATATGACTAGCAGCGCCCTCGTGGCGTTGCCCCGTAGTGATGGTATACGGTGATGATGATGATGATGATGATGATGAAAAGAAGCCTTCCCTAAAAATTATGTTATCAAAAATGCAAAAATAGAAACATACGGAATGCTAATTTCTGTGAATTTGCCAAATATGTACTTGGATGAGCCTATTCTGTACTCACATTCTCAAAAACGGCTCTAACGGTTTCGATGAAATTTGCGGTACGGGGGTTTACGGGGGCAAAGCGAAAATCCATGACGGACCCACCATACCCCTGGCCATACCCCTGGGGGTAGGGTGGGACGAAACCATACCACTATAGTAGTGTTGGGAATTGAAAAATAATAAATTTTTATTCAAATTTATTATTCAACTTAAACAAAAAACTTCTTAAACATTCCGATATATTATGTCAAAAATGGCAGCTCATATAAAAAACGACATATTATGTCAAAATGACAGCTTATGTCAAAATGACAGGTAACGTCAAAATGACAGGAAGGTATAATTACAGTTAATTTAAAAAATGACACAAGATATCAAAAATGACAGATTATGACATTATCTATCATTTTATGCTTTTTGACAGTATCTGTCATTTTGACATGAGCTGTCATTTTGACATCATCTATCGTCCATGTGTGTGGAGAGCCGACCAGTAGGTACTCTCACCATAAAAAAATTGAAATTCACATTACAGCGAGATTCTAAGTTATCGACTCTCAGAGAGAGGCTAGTCTTCTGAATGAATATGAATAAATACTTTCATAGATACGTGGAAATCCTTAGGTCACATCTCTTTAGTGGTATGGTTTCGTCCTACCCTACCCCCAGGGGTATGGCCAGGGGTATGGTGGGTCCGCAGCGGAAAAATCGACCTAGCTAGGTCTCATATCTGGAAAAATTCATTTTCTTGGCATTTTCATGCAAAAAGATTTACCAGTGCAATGTGGTTCGTAATTTCACGGAATTTGTTGAGACCAGAGTGGCTAAGCGGTTAGGGTATCCACCTTCCAGCCGAAGGTTGCGAGTTCGCATCTCAGCCATGGAAAATTTATTTTTTTGTAAGTTTTTTTATTAGTTTTTTTTATTTTTTTAATTTTTTCTATTTGCACCCGAGCAGAGCTCGGTTGCCCAGATATTCACGTTCAAAAGAGTGTGTATTTGCAAGGCTCGTGAACCGAGGACAAGACACTCACTTCGCTTGAATGGAAAGGGTGAAAACTTGTAATGTTAACAAAAGTACCCGTAACTGTGAGCCGTTAGAGGAAAGACGAGCTTTTAAGTTCCTAATACTAATATTCATATCTACATTCTATCTAGTATGACACCATATTTACGTTTTAAGGTAAGTCGCCGCCGCACCCAAACCTCATTGCATCGTCTCGGTATTTTCTTGCATGCAATTCTATGAATTATTCTATAATTGAGGTAGCACTTAGCTTTTGTCGGTGTTTTTTTTTTTTTTCTGTGAATGAAATGGTGTTTACTTTGTTGGTGTAACTTATCAATCAATAAATAAATAAATAAAAAGTAACGCTCACTACATCAATTCGTAACGCCGCCGGATCGCCGCTTCGCAAGCCAAAAGTGAAGGAACAAGTGAACTCTGTAATCTCGCATCGCATCTTCTCCCGCACGATGTTACGCCATCTGCTCCGGCTTTCAGCGACATGCACAGCCTCTGGCATGCTGAGATCGAGTGGTCGAATCTGGTCTGACCAACGCATCGGGCTCCTTGCTCGACCTTCTTCCCTCAACTTTCCCCGTGACTATTAGTTTTTGGAGTTTGTCTCTGGGTTTGCGAGCTATATGGCCAAAGAACTCAAAGATCCTGAAGGCATACAGTTGATAGGCTTGTTATAAATCTCACTGCAGAGTAAATGTAAATAAAGTCAAAGTATACCATGTTCAGAGAAGTGACCCGCCCATCCTCTTTAATGTCTTCGTAAAGGCTTTTAGGAAGTTCGTCGACCGAGACGACCTTCAGCCCTGCACGGCGTTGTGTAATTACGAGAAGGGGTGATTCTATGGAGTCATCGTGTCGCTTGTGTATTTTTTGTCACTGTTTTTTCTTGATCACGAATTCAATGAACAAATTAACCGTTTCTGTTATTCAATGGGAAATTAGCGATAAGGGCTTATTTAGATTCATCCCCGGTAAGTAGATACGGCCAACGGGGACAACGGCCATTCTCACGCCAATTTCACGTAACGTTGTCCCCGTTAAATCTGCTCAATATCCAAGTAATGTTTTTGTTAGTTACTGCTCTCGTGGCGAAAACGAATAAAAAAACTATGAACACAATTTTGTTTTAAACGTATTCAACACCAAACTTAACGAATATTATTTTAGCTTTGTTTATTTCTTCAGAAAAAAGTTTGAAGTGTACCTACCATAGATTAAATAGAAAAATTTAAACTATTTTCAAAATCCTATTGTTATTTTTTTATGTTCGCCTGTAAAGTAAAGTGAATACTAAAGTTAAAATAGCGTTAATGTAACGTCAACAAGATAGTGTGAGTCATTTGCACTTTTACACCCTGTAGTCTGCCGTCTCACGTGACTAAAGGTCGCCTCAAATACCACGACGCGCCCTTTGAGCGGCGCTATTGTTGAGGGGACATCGGGAAACTACTAACAGCGACGGGCAATTATGACCCGGGGGGTAATGGGGCACGTTAGCCCCGGAAGACACGTGTAGAGTGTGGCTTGGCTAAAGAGATTCGATCCCAGGGGAGAAATGTTTGATGATCTACAAATATTTCAGATAAACAAACAATCAGTGTTTAAACCGATAAATAATGAGCCTATCAAGATTTTCGACCCAACGAACATGGATTGCGTGGCCGAGTTGGTTAAGGCAGGCTTAAGGAGGATCGCTTGTACCAATGCGGGAAGCACGGAAGTGCTCTGCTCGTAAAGCCACTTGCCGTCACCCATCCAAATTGTGATGCACAACGCTGCTTAACTTCAACGATCAATCGAGAACGTCTAAGCAAGCTACGCCACAAGCGCTTCACAGTATTTAAGTTTTTCTAGTTATGTACCTATATTTATGTATACAATTTTGTGTAGGTAGATAACAACAAAAAGTTAATCTATCTATCTATTTTTAATCATTGCCAAATATGTTTGGTTTAAATAAGGACGCTAATGCTTTTCTTCAGTTGTATTCTCAGACTTGGCGTTTTTGTAATATTACATTTGTGTGAACGAGCGTTTACTAAAAACACCGTCTAGACCTGCCAAGCTAAGTAGGAAAATAACACAGTTCATGAAACCTCTTTGCCTTCGCTCTGCCTCTCCGTAGGAGACGGCCGCAGGACAGCATGTTCATGTACGGTACGTGCGTCATAGGCACTCAACGGGTTAACTACCGCCTTCTACAGCAGCTATGGTCTATAAGTGTGGAGCCTGAGCCACTGACTTCCTCACGATTCGTCGTTTAGAGGTCGAGCTATACAGTGAAATATGTTTCTTGAGTTACCATAGCCGTAATTAAAATGATGGCCGTCATTTCTTAGAACACTTAAGCTCGGCGCAAACGGGCCACCGACCACAGCCACAAAACGCCAGCGACAGCTACTTTTCATATATTTTGTAGCTGTGGCGGCTGCACGTGTGCGGCGCGTCTATACAAAAATATATGAAAACTACAGGAAATAGGTCGGTAGCGGCGGCGTTTTGAGGCGGCGCCGGCGATTGGTGGCTCGTATGCGTCCTGGCTTATGGACAAAAAATGTTTTTATATTTTCAATATGGCCCGGGAATTTATTCCCGTCCCGGGGTACTTCCAGAAGTATTACAAGTACTTCGCTCGTTATCATAAACGTATTCCAATAACAATTGTTATTTATTGGCTGTTTGTTTTGTATCTTCTTGTAAAGGTTTTTATCGTAATTGTATATTGTGTACAGAATTCTTTTGGAAAAATGTTGTACTTTCGTTTCTATAGAATTTAAGTACTTTACGAGTAAAATAAATTATGGATGATCGCTATAACCCTAAGCATAATCAGATTACCTTTTCTCTTTTTTTTAATTGGGATATTATCCAGGAGAAAGAATAAGGAGGTTCTCACCACACATTCTCCGACAAGTACCTAGCTTAATTAAAAATTAAAAAAAAAACCAACTTCAATTTATAAGCTGAGCAATTTTCTGCGATCTCGAGGTGCATTTCTGTTCATAACTCAGAAGATCCTCGACAAATCCTCATCAAATGACTTGAGAACCTCCTTCTTTTTTTTAAACTCCCACACATTTAAGGTAAAACCCGTATTCGTTGAACTAAGAAGGACCATTTTGAATTAGGAAGTCTCGTCGAATAGTCATCTGAAACAGTCCTGTCGAATAGTCATCTAGAGACGCGTCACGGCTCGTGACCCGTGCGAGGCCCGCGGGAGTGCGTTCCCCTGCCCCGCACACCGTCATATTCCGCCAGTAAATAATCCAAATAATCTGTTCTTGACTTAATTTTAAACAGCTTCTACAAATATATTTTAGAGAGTTTATTTTATAATCTCAGAAGCTACTTTTCCAAATTCAGAAATTCTATAAAATGCATATTGCATTCCATGTAGGTATAATAATTCTAATTCTACAGCCTAGTACTTTTTACGAGGTCCTTGAAAGTTTGTTTATTTATTTCAAACATTATTCTTACAGGTGACGTATGGGCATAATTATTATGGCTACAGCACCTACTAGAAAAAAAAAACATTTTGCCAAATTACTCAAAAAAACCTCGCTTTGTTTTATCATTATTTGCTGAGTGCAAAGATCGCTAATCACTTCCAAAAATATATACCTACAGATTGACAGTCATCATCACGAATAATAATGTTTTGAATAATTTGTTGAGCGTATCATAGCGGCCGTCATTTGTTGGGAATGCAGACAGCGACCTATCAAAGGTCCAAGCGTAATGGGTAAGTGGCTTTTGGTCTCAGGGCGGCTAATGGCAGGAACTTCGCCGGAAGGGCCGCTTTGTTCTCTTGGAAGCGGCGGCCGTCATAATATTATGAACTCTATAACTCCCTTACATCCCTTCTTTGTTATTGTGCTTTTTGAATAATCCATACTTACTAAGTTTATTACTTCACTTTTTATCATTTAAAACTTAGATCATTAATTGTTTTTTTGACTTAAAATGAAATATTACTTCATAATAATAATAATTGTTTAGCCCTTCCGTTTCTAAAATTGCCAAAAAGTATTTAAAATCTATAAGTTTAAAATCGAAAATTCTAAACAAATTTTGATGAAAGTTAACTGATTCTTTTCTTTAAAGATCATCATTTATGATAATTTAATTGATTTCCGGATTATTATTATTTGTTTTCTATCAAACAAGCCGAGGTGCGGATGTAAACTACTCCATAATAAGTTTATTGTGTTTACAAGTTGTTCTTTGTTCGAAAGATCCGATTTGAAAAGTTCTGTAATCGAATCAGGAAAGGAGCCGGTAAGGGTATAAAGGCGTTCATAGTCAGAACTTTACTTTCCGCTACATTACATCAGTCATAAAGCGATGGTAGTTTTGTAGGTAGACAGAGTTCTAAGCTTTGTTTAATCTGGCTCTAAGGACAATTGTTATTTCGTGGGCGGTTTAGTGACAATAGCCTGGAGGTAGTGGCTGCCACGGAGAGTAATTCAGTATTTCTAAAGTAAAGTGGTAGAAAAAACTTTGTATCAAACACATTCAATGTATCATACAGTTAAAAAAACCAAGAAAATGAATACCTTCCTACTTCTACTCTTGTAGAAATAATTTTATGTTTACGTTTACCTTATCATGGATCTCTTACAATTGCCATGATTTTCTGTAATTATGTAGGTAATTTTATTTTATTCTCTGAACTTCTCACTGTTTCAATTAAGCAAGTAATAATTGCCTATTTTCCGAGATTCATGTTTAATTTAATATTACCTATAATAAATTATTATTAAAGTAATTGTGGAAGTTAAGAATTTCTGTTTCAACCTTTCCATGAAAGAGAAAATTAATAGGTACCCTATTGATAGAGTGGGTATTAATATAATATAAGCCTTTTAAGTGGAAAATAATAAAAAGTAAACAGAAACAAATACAGAGCTGTAAAATACTATTTAAAATCAAGTTGCATTTAATTTATACGGCAAACAAGGTGGTACAAAGACCTCGGTAGGTACTTAAGGAGCGGTTCCCGGTAGAAAGTTCTCCTACTTAAATAAATTGGCTTAGAACTAAAAAATAGCAGTAGATGACAATTGAATAGTCTGCATACGGTTTTAGAAAATTGACCGCCGGCCGTCCTGCTGTTGCTAGCTGAAAACAGATTTACTTATCTTTAATTTGTTTTATTCACCTGCCTAAAATTAATAATAATAGGTAATAAAACTTTTTTTTCACTACAATATGAACTTAAAAGTTGTCCGAAATAAATATTTTTTTTAATTATCAACGTAAAAAATTAACAATAGGTAACTTGATTTAAAAAATAGGAAAATTTTGACGTTTTGTTTAAAAGTTTATAAGTAGGTATACCAAAAGCACGCGACTATTGAAAAACAAATTCTGTTTAGGTATAAGATAAAGTCGAGAAAGCAGAAAACTAGAACATTAATCTTGTAATTTGTGTCCATTTGTAATTCCAATCATAAACATTCAATTTATTTCTAGTTATCATAAACAGAGACAAACTTTATTCTAGTTATAATTATAAAGTCGATTATTTTTATAACTTCTACATTTACGAACGTAATCTACGGAAGCCGTTACTTATGAAACATTAGTTAAACAGTCATGTTTGGTTCGTATTTATCAAAAGCAGTTGTTTATTTGCAGTGGCCATGCAACGTTTGCTTTCAATTAGCGATACAGATAAAATAAACATTTCAACGATTTTTTAGACCAAAAGTTTAATATGATAATAATTGTTTGAAATGGAGATTGGCTGTTGCCACTTTGTCTATTGTGATCTTAGCTAACAAAACAAGTGGCTAAATTAAAAATGAAAGAAACCGACTGCAATGTTTTAGGCTGAACAATTTTCTGCACTGTCGAGGTGCATTTCTGTTCTAACTCTGAAGATTGACAGATCCGCACAAAATTTTTGTGGCACCTATCGGAAAGTATACTTACCTATCATTGCCGCTGCGTTTTGTTTCGTTCTCCAAAATGACAGTAATTTGTAAAACATAATTTGTAATTTGTTTGAAAACTCTTTGAAAATGTCATCACAACAGAGTAACCTAACCTCATTGGTCATTAGTTAGTAGATTATGAAACAAAACGAAATTGTTGAAGTTTTGCTTTGGTTGTTATAAAGTTTGTTAGTAGAATCGGCCCACTGAGCGATCACAGTTTAGATGGGTGTGCTAATAATACAAGAAGTAGCATTAACAGCTGAGCGCTTTAGTGCTTCGGAGGGCACGTTAAGGGACCGGCGAACGTACCTACTTACCTAGGAACGTAATACCAAAATAATTTAAAATATGAGCATATTTTTATCACTTTATGTTATTATTTGGATAAAGGCAGTATTTATATAGGTTCCTGTTACACTTTTGTTCCAAAAAACTTACTATAGAACAAATGAAAAGAAAAAATGCCATTTTTGGTGTACCTACAAAGATTTCAATTCAATTTGCTTTCATTTCTTTTTAGGTAAGTTTTTCGGAACCAAAGTGTAACAGGAACCTAGATAAATACCTACTCTCCTAATCTAACAACATAAACTGATAAAAATATGCTTAAATTTTAAATGATTTCGGTATTACGTTTTTATGGAAATTCGCCTATCGCAGGCCTCTTAAATTGTCGGTCTCAACTTAAGTCGGCCTTTAAACTCCATCACACTAGCTCTCTTTTTTGGGCACAACTCAGTTGAACATACATCCTAATTCCTGAATGAAAAAGAAAAGTAGTCATATAGATAGATAGATAGATAACACTTTATTGTTTACCACATATACCACTTCACAGACTAAAATGAAGTTACCAACATCGTTAAAAAAAAAATCATTGTCAGCTTGTGTCAGTTTTAAATGCATTTGAATTGAACCATGGCCTGGATTAGGAGGTTGTTGTCTGTTCTTATTACTGACATAGCCCAGTCAAATTAGGAATTAACCTCGGAATGAGAGATAATAAGCTGAATTTTCGTATATACCTTCATTTAGGCGCCCTAAAAGTTGTCTCAAAAGTCTCATAAAATCTCGTGTCTGCGTCTTAAGTTATTCAAGGTCAAAGGTAAAAAAAATAGTTTTTCGCGAATATCTCGGTTGCTATTGGTCCAGTGATGTTAACATCTATTATGAAGTTGTAGAGCTTAAAATTTGCGACCAATTCATAAACAAAAAATTCCATGCGCTCAACCGTGTTTGCGATACAGGGCCGTGAGCGCAAAGCGTTCAGTATGTGTATTTCAAAAACTATACTTCCTAGAACAAAAATAAAAACTATTTCGGAATGTACAAATTAAGTCCTTTCATATGACACCCCACTCAATATATCTGTGTAACTTTTATATTTTTCACCCCCTTTAGATCCCAATATCTTTACAACCCCTCCATCGATTACGCTCATATGTCAAATATCAAATTCCCATAGCACAACCTAGTTATCTACCAAGTTTCATGCAGATTGGATTAACGGTTCGATAGTCATGCGATAACATAAAAATTACACATACAAACATACAAAGCAAAATCGTAAGATCTTAGTTTGCTTTGCTCGCTTGGTCGATAATTAACTGATAAATAAAACAAATTATTCAAAATTCAAGGTATTCACAGATATTCACGTTTGACTTTGCGTTACAGTACCTACGCGTATGGTTGAGCGCTGCTCACTCACCCTCCTCTATCGCGAAAACGGTTGAGCGCATGAAAAAATGTTTTAAACAAAATTTGTCGCAAATTGTATGCTCTACAACTTTATAATAGATGTTAACATCATTGGACCAATAGCAACCGAGATATTAGCGAAAAACTATTTTTTTTACCTTTGACCTTGAATAACTTAAGACGCAGACACGAGATTTTATGAGACTTTTGAGACAACTTTTAGGACGCCTAAATGAAGCTACATACAAAAATTCAGCTTAATATCTGTCATTCCGAGGTTTAGACCATTTTTATGCTAAGCTGACTGGACTAACAGTTAAATTCAACGCTTATGAAAGCCCGGGAAGGTACACTCACCATCAAAAATTAATTTGCAGTTAAAGAAATTAGTTTACGTTTTAAGAGTTTGATGGTTGTGTCTCGACTTATGATTTGGAAGACTTCGAAGGGTTCAAATGCTGTCTATAAAATTTTTCGTTTCAGAAAATTTACATGCACATGATGCACATTGACAAAAGTGTTAGAGGAAACTGGGTGACGGAGGACCGATAAAGAATGTCGTAAAGCTCCAAAAACATCCACAGCCCAACTTTACCCACTGCTGGATAAAGACCTCCCTAAGTATGTGCCATTCACCACGGTCCTGTGCTAGTCGCGTCCATCGACGCCCCGCGACGTGAACTATAACGCCGATCTACCTCGCGGAGCACCCGATCATCACACTATCATCACACTAATCACATCACATCACACTAATATTACGAGTATAAATGCGAAATTTTGGATGCTTGGATGGATGTTTGGATGTATGTTTGTTCCTCTACAACTCGACAACCACTGAACCGATTTGGCTGTTTGAAACATAGATAGATAATGACCGGGAATAGGACATAGACTATTTTTGTTCCGAAAAAATGCACGGTGGGATAAACAAAATAGTAGTCTACGCGGGCGAAGCCGCGGGCGTCAGCTAGTATGCTAAATTTGACTTAATTTGATTGGAAATATTTTGTATCTTTTAACAACTTCTGACGCTGGCTATACCTAGATTTTTAAGTAAAAGCACCGGTGCCGTGTCGTGTTAGCCGCGCGGGCGTCTGTCGCGTGCCTCCGCTCGTAACGTTCCGATGGCTGTCCCTCTCCACTTTCCTACAACTACTTAGCCGCGCTGTTTCATACTACTAATCTTAAGTAGTGTGCTGGTGCCTCACTATACGGTGTATTGCGGTGCAGTGCAAGGAAACGCCGCAGTGTGGCACCATGCTTAGGCGCCACAAAAGTGGTTTCAAGTTATAATTGAGTCAATGTCAATAGGCATTTTATAACGCGATAAGGATCTTTGTTTAGTCTTGTAACTTACATGTTAATTTTTTAGTTTTATAATCAAGGATATACAAATTACAAAATGTCTGTGGAGGACACAAGATGAGTTGTTGATTTTACGACGCAGCGCAGAATTCCTCTCAGCCCTGTCTTATTAGTTGCATTTTGTTGAACCACAGAATAATAGTAAGTACCTACTACACGACGAAACGAGTACCGTACAAACTATTGAACAATTTTAAGGTAAAATGTGTACCTACTAAAATATACTTGGACGTTTCACTGACTACACCCTTCGACATCTTCAAAGCATCTTAAATGTCTAAAGATCTGGAAAAAAATCGAATGAGCCGGAATACTTACATTCATATTTCAGTGCATTTTTTACGTTATGGTATAGGGACTATTTCTAAACATTACAGTGTCAGCCGCAGCGGCGCCGCATCGTGTGGAAATCTCAACTTCTGGAGTCTTCACTCATAAAATGGCAATGATTAAATAGAGCACTATTATATTACCAAGGTTTCTCGTAAATGATTGAGCATGTAGAGACTACAAGTTCCTAGATTTCAAGCTCATAGATTTAAATAAACGTTGGGTGTATTCCCAACTTCTCGGTTCGGGCATAGAATAGATAATAATACTACGTATAGAATGGCCACTGTCCCCCCCCCCTTACTTACTTAGGGGCTTTCTCAGCGCGCGACCGAATTTGGGCTGGCGAGAGGCTGACTTTGAGCTAGAGACGGGTCACTCGCGCAGACGCGACGACGAGACCGAGACCACAGCGTACAATAATTACTCATGCGATGACAACCTTACTTCACGCACACAATTGCGCGTGTACAAAAATGACATTGTGCAGTGTCTGTGTAAATAGGTAGTTAGACGCCGCTTTTGCATAGAGATTTCGTCGAGTGTCCGGGGTGTGGTTCGGGTTAAGTGTTATTTTAATTAGTCAGTATACAAGGGAATCAGCGCCAGCGTACACCAGAATCACCGGCATTAGCCGCTGTAATCCCGTGCACTGTCCGGTGTCGGGCCGCGGCCTAGCCGGTTCCGTGACGAGGGACAGATAATCCCTGGCTGTATATCATGATATTTGAATAAATCGCCCTTGGATATAAAGGGACGTGCGATTACGTCATCGATCTCTTTAAAAAATAATCTAGACATTCTACTAAAAGCTTAATGTTAGGCTTATCTTGGTCGTTTGGATAAAACTGGTTGAATCGGTTTAGATATAAGTTTGCAACGGTATTTTACTGTGTACCTAATGCGATCTCTACCATACAGTCTTTGTACATTATGATGCTCGACTGCCTACTAATCGTCGTCGACAAGTAGATCGTCACAATAGGTAATACGGGAGGAAGGGCACAGTGAGTTTTTCTCACTATATATTCGAGCAGCCTGACTGGGGAAGTACCTCCGCCTTACAGAATATCGCAGCTAAATAACATCATTCTTCTCGAACGGTGTTGTGTTCCTGCGGTGAGGTTGTCAGAGCTCTGCGAGGAAGCGCTGCGGTGACAACTGGTGGACCAGTTTTGTCCATTGTGTTGTCGGCGCAGTGATTCCTCTATTAAAGTGTCAGCAGCGCGAGTGTGACTCCTCTGGTGTCGCAGGCGTCCATAGGCGACCGGTAACCGCTTACCATCAGGTGGGCCGCATTGCTTGTCTGCTATTCTGTCTGGTCTGGTATTCCTCTTTTACTCAGCTCTATAAAACGTCATAATTTTAGTGTACCTATGTGTACCTATGCCAATGGGATGGGATGATTAATATTGAGATTTTTTTAAGGCAAAACTAAATATTTTCGTGGCTGAGTGCACGTATCGTAGGTTTGAATTACCCAGAGCAGCTTGGCAATTTAGGTTCTATTCCCGGGGCGGGACATAGATTAGTGCGAATGGACTCGTGTCGCCGGAACCCACAATTATCCGGCACGGGGCGCTCACACGTGCCGCACACTATACCTACACGTACAGATGAACTCATTATCATCACTGGACGTCTGTTAATTTAACTGTACATTTTCCATCTAATATGAATCTTAAAATACATGTATTTACTCGTAGTTTAATCGGTTGTGTAACCGTGCCAAACTTAGAATTATTTATAAAACCGTGAATTATATTTTGAAATAATTAAGTACCTAAGTAATTCATAAAATAAAATAAATTAGGTACATAATACCAAACATCATTATTAACTACATGACGTTAGCCAGAACATGGAGAAGGCATAGAATAGTCTAAAACGCGTCATGCAGGCGGCAAATGACAGAGCCAGCGGACCGGAGCCCTATAGGGAGCCATTGCTGCCTGATGGCTAGAATTAGATGCATAATGAGGTTTTAGTGGCTTAGACACAAATGTAGAATGTTATATTCATTAATCCCCTGTTCAATTATAGACATGAAATGAATTTATGATCACGACTGTATATTCCAGGCGTAGGTAGTATTCTCTCAGAACTTTAGCCATATTTTTGAAGATAATCTAGGATGCCAGAGGCACGTTCAAATAAATATTTAGTACCATGTCCACATTTTTTAGAAGTTGGCACTCTATACGTAAGTAATAGGCTCCATCCAACCGACCCCACCAAAAAAAATAGCTTCTCAGTTCAAACGTTTATTATCATGACTGCATGTGAATATCGCGCTTTATAGATCGAGCGAGCGAAGATCTTAGTGGCAAGTTGGGCGATTTTGCTTAATTCTAGGATGTACCTATAGTGATTTAAATACATAAGTACCTACACGAAGAAATAAAAAATAAAACCGATGTAATCTGAACTCCCGTTTGTTAGAGTGAGCGAGTTCTCAGTTCGGGGCGAACTACTAGTTAAATAGGAATGGAAACTCATCAGGCACGTGCAAATGGATCTTGAGATCGCTGTAAGTATATCAGGCTATGTTCACGAGTCAATACGGCATCGGCATTGTTATGCAATCGCATCCAACATGAAATGTCGATTATGTGGTCGGACGGCCGGACCCTCCCACCCAATCAGTGCTGTGTTAGGTACAACTGAACCTTCTGTTCAGTAACTCAGCTACTAAAGTTCGAGAATAATTTACGAACGATCATGACTGCATCCCTAATACTTAGACCTTTCTATAAGTTGTCATATTTTAGTGTATACCTAAGTACCTAATCTACCTAGTTAAGGTTTATTTGATTTTTTTCTGTGTGCCAAATAAACGTTTCTTTCTTTCTATCTTTCTTCTTTCTTTCTAATACATGGTAGACATTCTCTCAGATATTTTTAGGAAATTCAAGATTTTTTTTTATTTCACACTTGGGTACTAGGTATCTATGCAGGTAACACCCAACTCAATAGTGTAGCCACATTATATGTATTGGCTATAAGTAAAGAACAAAACACTTCGTTGACGAAAATGAGTGCCTTTTCATACGTCCCGGTTGCCGGGTAGCTGGTCGGCGGTAAAGTGTATGGACATGTACACTATGTACGGTAGCTTTCACACGTAGCGGCGTAATTTGCATACAAACGCTGCCGGATAGCCCGCCCGGCTACCAAGAAACCGCGGGACGTGTGACAAGGCATTGACAGTGTGTTAGGTGTAATGATAGTAGCCAGTCGTAAATCAATCTACCGGATGAGAGATTGGGGAGCTAGCGCCGGTGACAGTCGACAAGCTAAGTGGGAGTGATCCATTTGATTTTATGCCTATTATGGATAGCCATTAACATAATAATAGTCATAATAGTCATTTATTGATAATATACATTATAGGTCAACATGGAAAAATTACTAAAATAAAATCAATAAAACTAATTACAGGCTACATGAAATATGTAGGTTGACTTAGTCACATTGAATAAATTATTAATAAAAATACAAAAAATACAATTGGGTACCTACTTACAACATTTGGTACCTATTAGGTACTGCCCATGAATTCATCATAGGTATAGAAAGTTCGCTCGATAAGCCATCTCTTCAATTTATTTTTAAAGATATTCAGATTTGGAGCCATCGTAATAGACTCCGGGAGCCTATTATATACCTCCGGGCCCATGACATGCGTTAGCTTTGCTGACTTTGTAAGTGTCCGTGGTAACAATACAAGCCTGTGCCTGTTTCGCGTGTGGCGCGCGTGCAGGTCAACGTGCCTCACGTACGAGTCCAGGTTAGTTCTCACGTATACTGCAACTTGGTATATCACTATACTGGGCAACGTGAGGATACCCAGGTCTCTAAAGTGAGGTCTCGCAGACACGTCGCTTCGGATTTTCACTATCGCCCGTACGGCCCTTTTTTGCATCCGGAACACGCGCTCCCATTCGGCGGCGCGCGCCCACAGCTCGGCGCCGTACTGCAGCAGCGAGTGTACCGTGGCGAAGTAACACGCACGGACCATGTCACCGGACACCACGCACGCCACGCGCCGCAGCGCATAGCACGCACTGCCCAGCTTACCACACAACTTATGTATGTGGTTTGCCCATGTCAACCCTCTGTCAATTTGGAACCCGAGAAATGTCGTGCATTCAACCTGTTCTATTGTCTTACCGGCTATGGTCACTGATAGTGGACGCACTGCGTGGCCCGACAAGCAGAAATGAATGAAGTGCGTCTTGCTCAAATTAAGAGCGAGACCGTTCATCCCGAACCATTCTGCAAGCTGCGCCGCCGTACAATTCAGCTTTCGTTCCAACTCGTCTACTGAGGGCGCGGTGACCGTTGCCGCCACGTCATCGGCGTACATGTGGACCTCAGCACTTGGGACTGCTTCCGGTAGGTCGTTTAGAAGAATCGAGAAAAGTATGTTCGAGACAGAAGAGCCCTGTGCCACCCCCATTCCTGACTGTAGTGGATCAGATGTGATGCCACTCCCTTGAACCACCTGAGAACGACAGTTCAACATGTCAGTAAGAAGGGCATACGCTCGGCCATCGATACCGTAGTGTCTCAGCTTGACTGCCAGAACGTCGTGGTCCGCCACGTCGAACGCCTTCGAATAAAGAATACTTGTAAAACTTAGATAACATTTGTAATAATTGCTTAGGTACATAAAAAAAAATATATAAAAAAAAAATTACAAACAAAAAGTGTGTCACCGAAAAGAGTGTTAGGCCCCAAACCGTGTTTGTTGCCCTGGTTCTTCACGGTCTTGGTCGCGAAGGAACAGGAGTAGAATCACCTAGCTCTTAAGACGTTTCAAAGTGGTACACTTGTGATCTTATTGAATAAACGAATTTGACTTTTGACTTTTGACTTTTGACTTTCGACAGGTCACAGCATATCACAGCGACGTGCTGCTTCCTCTCCCGCGCAGCGACGATTGAACCGACCACCCTCCGCGTCAGCGAACTTGTCGAGCGACCCTCGCGATACGCATATTGCCGATCAGAGAGGGCTTCTATTGACGATAGGTAATCGGTTAAGCGAGAACTTATTCCGTTTTCGAATACTTTTGCGACTGCCGGTATTATCGAGACGGGCCGATAACCGTCCATACTACTCCGCTTACCTTTCCCTTTAAACAGGGGTGAAACTTTACTTATTTTCATTGGCGTTGGATAAGTTCCTTCTCTGATACAGCGGTTAAAAGCGCACGCTAGGATCGGAGCGAGCGCGGGAGTAGCTGATCGGAGCAGTTTAACTGATATGCCGTAAATATCTTTGGATACCTTTGGTGGTATTCGAGCAGTAACAATGTGGAACACTTCCTTAGCAGTGAACAGTTGGAGACGCAGCGAGCGGTCGGCGGGCGCGCGCGCCGAGCACAGCGCGCGGCGCACACCGGCTACGTCGGCGCTGGGCGCGCCGCACGCCCCCGCCGCGCCGAGGAACCGCGCGTTCATCGCATTCACCGCATCTTTTTTTGTGCTGAATTTAGAACCATTTTGGTCTATTAAAACGTCAGTGAAATCGAGTTGCGGGCTATTGTACTTCCCTCGTTCTTTATTGATGACACCCCACATTGCTTTCGAGGTATTATTATTGCAGCGTATAGCATTTGCGTAATAATTACGCTTGCTACTATTAATTAAAATGTCATAGTAATTATTCATGTCCACCAATAAAGATTGTAATGGTTCATTGTTCAATTCCAATTTACTAAAATTAATAATGTCAAAAAGTAATAATTTATAATTCTTAATGTCAGCGGTAATCCATGATGATTCTTTTTTCTTAGTACTATAAGTTTTCCTTAATGGGAAACAAATGTCAAATTCATATTTTATTATATTTATAATTGATTGCATCATGTCAGTTAAATTACTTTTCCTAGTCAATATGTCATTCCAATCTACACTGTCAATGGCGGCCACGAAGTTAGCGCTATTAGCAGTACTAAACCTTCTAACATACGTGAAATTTGGGCTGTTTTTTAGAACGAATAATCTCACCTTTTATGCCTATGTGGTCGCTCAAATTAGTTACGACCGGCGCTGCGCTTACAGTACCGGGTGCTAGGTTGGTATATAAGTGATCTAGGCAGGTAGACCTGTGGGGACGAGTTACAAAGTCAACTAGATTCGCCATGCCATTTATCGATAATAAATCAGATAGCTTTTTCACATCGCTACATAACCCTCCCAAATAGTTAATGTTAAAATCGCCGACGATTACACATTCCAATCCTAACTCAGTTATCTTATCGAGCAACATTTCAAACCTCATGAGGAATTCACAGGCAGTAACTAAATTTGTCCTATACACACATACTATAGTCATATTAAAATCTAGTAAATCTATGGCAGATATTTCACAAAATCTTTCCTCCGATAAGGAAGTCAAGTCAGTATTTTCTACGCATTTAATTCCATCTTTCACAAATAAACAAGACCCACCGCGGGTTATGCGAGTTCTACAGTAGTGCGACGTTAACTTATATCCGTGTATATCAACACATTTTAAATATGATTCTGATAACCAGTGTTCAGTAACTGCTAGAATGTCACACTCTAAATCACTTTTGAGTAACACTTCTAACCTTGAGTACTACCGATGCACATGTAAATTCTCTGCTCTTGCGAGGCTAAAAAGGCCGCTATAGCAGAATCACAATATGAATTGCAATAAATGATGTTCTTGTCACTCAGTCAATGAAAAGAGACGGCATATAGCTATTCCTATTGTGATTATCGGCCTTTTCCACTCCGTTATTTCATTACAACCGATACCGTACAGACACAGCAGAAAACTCTGACTGGCCGCTTAGCTCAGTTGGTAGTAGCTCTGCCTTCTGCGCTGCAGGCAGTGGGTTCGACACGACACCCATCCAGGACAAACATTTGTGTGATGAACATAGATGTTTCTTCTGTGTCTGCGTGTTATAATGTTTTTTTTTTAACTAAAATAGGATTGCGTTTGACCACACCCTGCCTGATGTAAAGCAACAGTCCGGTCTAATAAAGGCCCTGATCGACGGGCGAGTAAAACCGCGGTCTTATGGCTCGTAGATAAAGCTCGCCGGTATATCATTGCAATACCGCGGTTTGTGAGTTAGCGAGCCTGGCTCCCGGCTCGTCATGTTTGCTTTATTTTTTACTCAGCTCCATTAAATTCAAAATTAAAAACCTACCCGTACCGTACGGTACGTCGTATCGTAGTCGAATTAAGGTTTTTAATTAACCGCGGTATTGCAATGATATACCGGCGAGCTTTACCGACGAGCCATAAAACCGCGGTTTTACTCGCCCGTCGATCAGGGCCTTAAGACGAATATAAGTATAAAAAGTATTACTTATGTATTTCAAAAAAATACATAGGCATTTAAGTACTTAATCTATCAATTATCTGGTTTCCATAGTACAAGCTTTGCTTAGTTTGTAGCTAGATGGCGCTGTGTAAAGAAAAAAAAGCCGATTTGCGTTTTAGACGATTTGCCTAGCTAAAATCTCTGGAGATCAAAGCAAAACTACCTCTCCCAAAGATAAAATCTTGAACTCATTTAAGTATATCTAACTATAGTAGCTTTAGGATGTTATTTATTGTGTAGCGGCGTCCACCAACATCCCCTTGACCCAATAAGAGGCACCATCCATCACGCTGATCGACGGATTCAATACGCTTTATTTCGCACTAATATAATTGCGTCCTTTTTGTCTGTGAGTAAATAATATCGCCGTCCCCGGAGAACAAAATGATAACTACAAAAACGTAACTTTTCAGGAGGAGCAAAAAACATGTTTTCGTTAATAACTTCACAAATACTGGACGTAGACAGATGATTGTTAGCTTTAAGCAATGCTTAAAAATTGTTGCTTGTTTCAAAGTGGTACACTTGTGATCTTATTGAATAAACGAATTTGACTTTTGACTTTTGCTAATTTTTTATGCATTCGGAATGTTTTAATAACACACGCGTAAGAAATGCCAAAATAGAGATATTTAAAAAATAAGAAGTTAGTCAAAATCAATCACCGTCTAATTTCTATAATGTCGATTATCATTTTATTCCTCGTATTTTCTAGGCAAAACCTAATATTGTACCACTATTCTATCATGTTATTCGACGCTTTACCAGGGTGGAAGCGATTATGATAATAGTGTATTATACGAAATGCAAGGACGAGTTTTGACGAGAATAAAATGATAACATGCGGTTATCATTATCTAGACGAATATTTTTCACGAGAACATAATGATAATGATTGTTTGTCATATTAACAGGTGTAAATACCATTTGATTAGATCATAGTACAATTTTATTCTTGTAACTTCAGGCATGGGTCAAATCGTGGAATAGTATTGTAATATTTTGTAACTTCGCGAATAACTGTATGAAAGTTACGAAAAAAATTGAGCAGATGTATTAGCACCCAAAGATTACAAATATGGCATAACACTAAAACTAAGATAATGGCAGTTATCATTTTGTTCCCCGGGGACGGCGATATGATCATGGTTTTGGTAAAAAAAAACTTCAGCCTTTACATCTTTTACTAGATGATTTATACAGTGTTAGGAGGCAATCTTTGCCTACACTTATCGGGACACTGTAGTGCCTGGGACAATGTTGAGATGGAGTAGGCATGCCCAGCACCTACACCATCCTCTCAGCTTAACCGGACATATCCACAGGAATGACATGGTCAAATAAACGTGGACGAGCTCATCAGCGGGCTCAGCAGCATGCGTGCGGGGTGCTCCATCGATGGTCAAATGATCAATAACATTAGCTACGCGGATGACATGGTGCTGCTGAGCCCGTCGGTATGTGCGTTGAGGAGGCTGCTGCAGGTATGCGAGGACTATGCCAAGTGCCATGGGCTCAAATATAATAGCAGTAAGAGCGAGGTCATGGTCTTCGCTGCAGGTAGCTGGCCCCTTGAGTACGTTCCGCCTATTTTTCTTGGGGGTTGTGAGTTGTCTAGGGTAAATACATTTAAATATTTAGGTCATGTTGTCTCTGCTGACCTTAAAGATAACTGTGATATAGAGAGGGAACGTAGGGCGCTGGCGGTGAGGGGGAATATGTTGATCCGTAGGTTCGCACATTGCTCAGTGGAGGTAAAAGTGTCATTATTTAAATCCTACTGCCAATCCTTTTATACTAGCGGCCTATGGGTCTCATATACCAAATCATCCATCAGCGCACTACGTGTCCTCTACAATAACCTGTTTAGAGCAATGGTAGGGCTACCCAGATTCTGTAGTGCCTCTGGAATGTTTGCTGACGCACATGTCAATGATTTCTACGCAATGATTCGCAATAAAATCATTTCAGTCAAACACAGGATACTGGGTAGCTCTAACAAGCTGATCGGAGTCCTGGCTGGTAGGCACGACAGTAACCTGCAAAGGTACTGGGTGTCTACCTTGATCCACCCATTTGCCAAACAAATTTACTATCTTAACTAATTAGGAGTCTAAAAACTAATAGGAGCTTGATGACTGATGGAATGCTTGCCTTTGACTTTCGTTGTGTGTGTTTAAAAGTAAGTCTAATTCTAATTTAATTTGTGTTTTGTTGTGTACGTACCTATATATAAATTTTTGAGTGTATTGACATTGTGTGTGTGTAATCTGGATCCTTGTTGTCTGAATAAAATAATTTGAATTGAATTGAATACGGGGCTGACTAAGCCGCGGGTTGGCCGCGGGCTTCCTCACGATGTTTTCCTTCACCGTTTAGAGCTCGTGTTAGTGCGGATATATTTTTTTCGAAAAATCCATTGATGCACGGCCAGGATTCGAACCCACGACCTTCGGATCGAAAGCCGAGGTACTATACCCCTCGGCCAACACGACTCCAAACAGTTTAATTAATTAGGGAAATAATAAAATTGAATAAACACTTTTTAATTATCATGAAAATTTTGTGTTGTGTCGTGGACGATTTGTCAAATTTATTATTCTGTGCGCCAATTATGGAAATGAGAAAAATTGCATGCCGGGTATTTCCCTATAATTAGAAGTTCCTTTTAAATTAACATCGCGAGAGATTTCACAACAAGATGTTCTTCACTTTATATAATTTTTATATTATCTAATTATCAAAGTTTGCGTGCAGAGCAGCGCGTATTCTGTGAAGCCTCACGTTGTCGAGTCGTCGCCAAGAAAAAAAAACATCTAATCGTCTTAAGTGAATCTTGGGGATAGCACCAGTTTTTTTGTATCTGCAGCACTGGTTTATCGCATTTTCAATTTTTTAGCGAACCTTCTACAACAATCTACCGAGTCGTTGACATAGCTCAGAGAATGAGCAAGCTGAAGTGGCAGTGGGCCGGCCATATCTGCCGAAGAACTGACAACCGCTGGGGTAAACGAGTTCTCGAGTGGAGACCACGTCTCGGCAAAAGTAGTGTAGGACGCCCTCCTGCCAGGTGAAGTGACGATCTGGAGGCTGCCAGCACAAGTTGGATGCGTCAAGCTGAAGACAGGGCGCGATGGCGCTCTTTAGGGGAGGCCTATGTCCAGCAGTAGACTGCTATAGGCTAATGATGATGATGATGATGATGATGATCTACAGAGTAGATGCTTTATTTTCATCGCTTTATTTTCATCATCGACATGTACCTACCAGTACCTACGTACTTAGTAATTTCTGGTATAGGACCTACTCGCAGAGATTGCATTAACTAAGTTGTCCAGTTGCTTAATTATCTATCAGGTAGAATCTACTCAGGCTTTTCTCACCCAACAACAATAACTTCTGCTATAAGATACCTTTCTGCATAGATTCTACTGCCTAAAATAGCTTTGTCTCACTGGTCTGCCCGGAATGTTTTAAATTTCAGGCAAATCGGTGGTTGTCGAGTTTTGTTAGAGGAACAATCAACCATTCATCCAAACATCCAAACTTTTGCATTTAAAATAGTGTGAGTGTGATAGTGTGATAAAAACTGTGATCATAATAGATGAGTCTGTTTTTAGATAACTTTTCATGATGAATAAAGAGGAATGTTTTCGAGATTATCACGCTATGCAAAGCTCCCTAGTGAATGAAGCCTACGCCTATCGCTCTATATTTGGATCCAATCATCGGGACATGGAAAGCCTTCTTCTGTCTCCACTCACGATAATAAAAGTATTTCTGAGCTACAGCTGAAGGCAATCCGCTGTTTATCTTATTTAACTCACATAAAATATTTAAAAGCTTGTGGTTTGCTAGTCGTACTTAACGCGGAAGACGCACACGCGGATGATGCGTCTACGTGCTCTCCGGGAGAGCAACGTGGTGGCTGGGCAAGGAATGGGTAGATTGACTTCAACGCAATGCGTGGCAGTGAATGCTTTAAGCGAGTCCAAGCACGGTTATCGAATAGATGGATGACCGGCAGAGCCAATAAGCCAGTATGACTATCTTCTTTAGGGTTAAAAATTCTTGATATGTACCTATCTAACGCTAGCTTTTGCCCTCGACTTCTCTCGCGCTTCACTTCTTGCAAAAGTAGTTGCTATTTCAAGTCATATGCAAATCTCTCCTCGTTCTCATCCAGTTGTAATTGCGAGAAGACGTAACACATAAATATTAAATTAAATAAATAAACAACATAACTTCCATATTTTTAATATTCGTAAGATGTCTGTAAACTTCGCCTCGTCCCGGCCACACAGACTCACCTCATCGTAAATCTAATTTGTTTTACGAGTTTGGACGCGTTGGGACGCTCACCGGCATTTTCATGTTTTTCAACAGCAAATCTATTTGTTTAAATTTAGCGAGTGTTCGCTCGTGCCGTGACGCGCGCGCCTACGGCTTGTCTGTTTGTTTGTTGGAGTTTCCGCCGAGAATTATACTTTATCGATGCGGCAATAGATTGATTGTGGAAATAGCGTAAACAATCGCCGAAATAATGTTACGTTTATACCAGCCATACAAGATCAAGTTCACCGTCAAGTTTGCAGCGGACTTGATGCGGTGTCCAGTAAACTTGACGGTGTAAGGCTATGGGTGTGCATGACAAGTCTACTTAAAGTGAATTCTGCCGACTTGATCAAGTTTGCAGCGTCATGTAAACTTGAAGATGTGTGTGAGCGTTCAGGTATGCATGACGGTTGGTCAACGCGTCGTCGTCCGTCACTGGTGACGGACATGGCTTCGACTGGCTGCGCCATCAAGCAAACTTGCCGGTAAACTTGATGGTGTGTGTTCTATATGAACGAACTGCAAACTGGACGCCGCATCAAGTCCACTGCAAACTTGACGGTGAACTTGATCGTGTATTTCCGCTGTTAGGTATTGTCTGTCAATTATGAAAATCATGCATAGTTTTGTATTCTCCTATTTACTTAATAATAATAACTTTTCCTTTTTTAAAATGTACCTACTCTTTCATATTTGAATAGGGAACTCTGTTTTTTTATCTCGAAGGAGGGCGTAGATGTCAGCGACACAGTTTTTAACTTCTGCAGATGTCATCGAGTTTCAAGTAATATTTATATCACTTATTTATCTATTCCTAATAAAGATTTCAATAAAGAAAGCATTTAATAAAGATATTTTAGTAATCATGAAGGATGATTGAAGAAAATAGGCTCAAAGAAAGGACAAAGCGTGTCGTAAATTCTTTATCAGGGTCATGTTAAAGAATTTACAAAACTTGGTTCGAGACTTAAAAAAGTAGGTACCTACTTAAATAAATATTTTGTTTTTCTTTGAACTTCTTTCTACTTTTTATTAAATCTTGTCCCATTTGATTATTTTTGTGATGTTTTCCGATTCTTTACGGCTATCTTTTGATTTAAAAAGATATTTGTTTACATGACTGCGGATTTGGCATGCTCGTTTACCTAAATAGACCTAAATTAAAAATAAATTTTAAATAATTAATATGTTTACCGTGAACATGTTCCAATCCTATGATAACTCTCTAGAACTCTCTAGCTTGCTTTTGATAACTCTCTAGATATTTTAAGAATGTTAATGTCCTTAAGATAGAATCAAAATGAAGCACGATCATGACTGTAGGCGGTAGACGTTCTCTCAGATCCTTAGCCACTTCAGATCTTTTGAAGATGTCTAAGGGGGTAGTCAGAGGTATACGCGCATGTACCAATTACATTACTAGAAGAAGTATTAAGTTAACATTCCATACGTGACAGGTTGCAAGCCCATCGACGCTAATAGAAAGCTAATTGATTCTGTCACGATGTTTTCCTTCACCAGTCCGTAGACGAGTAGGTAGGTAACAAGTTCTAGAACAAATCTCTACAATATTTGCCTGGATAAACACATTTGCTGATCCATTAGCTATCATTGACGGGGAACATCAGACGTCGTGTAAACAGGTAGCGATCGAAGCCAGCCCGGGCCTTTGATGATTATGGGTTATTGATGATTGCTTCAATCTATGTGTAATCACGAAAAAACGATCAGAATAAGCGAAAATGTGGAGTTGCCGAAAATAGACATATTTCCAATTGTAAAGACACTGATAAAGATTTTTTTTTTTAATGGAAATAGATCTATGTTTGGCCACCAACTCGCCTGATGTTAAGCGACGGTGTAGCAGAGGATGGATCACATCGATCTAAAAGAAATCTATTCACTCTAGCCTTGAAGGCACCTAGATTGTAGTTTTCAGGAAACAAGTAGGGCGGCAGGGAGTTCCATTCATGAGATAGTGATATCTGGGCGACCAAGCTCTGCTCGGGTGCAAATAGATAAAAATTAAAAAAGAAAAAGAAAAAAGAAACTTACAAAAATAAACTTTCACTGGCTGAGATTCGAACTCGCGGCCTTCGGTCGAAAGGCGGACAACCGATCACTCAGCCACTTCAGTCTTAATAAATTACTTGAAATTACGAACCACATTGCAGTGCAAATCTTTTTGCGTGAAAATGCCGAGAAAACGAATTTTCTCAGATATGAGACCTAGCTAGATCGATTTTTCGCCCCCGTAAACACCTGTACCGCAAATTTCATCGAAATCGTTGGAGCCGTTTTCGAGAACGTGAGTTTGTACTCACGTTCTGTCACAAACAAACAAATATTGCTCGTCTAATAGAATAGGATACTAATTAATTGATGATGACTTTATGTAAGTAAATATTTCCTGAGACAGGTTCCACCATTGCTCATTTTGAATGGCAAAATTAATTTTCTGTAGTTACGACGAAATCCATAGTGGTTAATTTAGATTCACAGGAGTAACAGCTAACATAACACATTTTTGTAATATTTTCTTCGTAACTGTGTTTTCGACGACAGTGAAAATTCCCTTATTTCTTACTAGCTTTCGCCCGCGGCTTTGTGGCTTCGCTTGGTACCCGTCCGTCGTTAAAAAGTAGCCTATTATATGCCCTATTTCCGGTCATTATCTATTTGTATTTTAAATTTCAGCCAAATCGGTTCAGTGGTTGTCGAGTAGAGGATACAAACATACATCCAAACATCCATCCAGACATCCAAACATTCGCATTTGTAATATTAGTGTGATGTTGGCAGTAAAGCGGTAATCGTGTGAATGTTATAAGGCTGTATGTAACTTTGTCCATAAATTGCGAAAATAGTTGTCCGTTTTTCCCTTCAATGAATCATTGTAATGGCGACCAACATCACATGCCCCTATTTTGAATACATTCCTCTACATTTGATAAATGTCCCAATTCCGGTCTTATCTACAGACAGTCGTAAAGAAAAAATGTGGAAAGTATGTAGACGCCGCGGCACGGGCCAGTCAATACTAAATGGATTTTGTAGGCTTGTGCCAAAAATGTATTCATCATGTTTTCATGATTGAGGGTATTGAGATATTATAGAATAGGGTAGTAACTTCTTTTCGGTGATCCATCCTTTAATGTCACTTGCAGTCACCCATCCAAATTGTAACCGAACACTACGTTGCTTTATTTCAATGATCTATCATCAAGTTCCCAGCAGCGAACGCTGTAAGTATATATTAGACAATAGATATTACGTTGAGTGTCACCAACGCATTTGTACTTCAGCAGACTCGGCTGCGGCCTCCTGCTTTAGGGGAATGATATAAACATAACAGTGAATGCGTTTAATCTAACTACAGAAGCTCGAAGAAGATAATCTAACAAAACGAGTCTCATCTAAGTCATCATCATTCTCCTGCCCTTATCCCATGCTAAGTGGGGTCGGCACAACATGTTTTTCTCTTCCACTCACTATCATTCATCAAGTCTGAACCCACTCTTCCGACATTCATATCCTCTTTCACACAATCCAACTATTTCTTCTTCGGCCTTCCTCTACTTGCGTACCCTGTCACACTCATACTCATCACTTTTGTTGTGACAGATTTTCATCCCTCCTCATAACAAGCCTCATCAAAGTCATCATCATCATCTCCTTGCTCTTATCCCACTAGGTGGGGTCAGCACAACATGTTCTCCTCTTTAGTTTCCTCCTATCACTCGTCATCTCAGTAGTCACTCCTTTCACACGCATCATGCCCTCTCTCACACAATCCATCCATCTTTTCTTTGGCCGTCCTCTACCTATGTATCCTTCCACATTCATACCAACACTTTCCTTGTAATATGACTTTCTTCCCTCCGCTTAACATGCCCATGCCACGCTAACCTTTTACTCCTCAATTTTTCTGTCACTGGCGCTACTTTCAAACTTCCTGTGATAATACTCATTCCTAATCTTATCCATTCTTGTAACTCCACACATCCATCCTCAACATTCGCATCTCCATCAAAGTAAGGTAAGTAAATGTCCCACCATCTCGTTCCTGTCCCACCGCACCTAAGTGGTACAATTCCTGTATAATAGAAGTGTGCGGTGATGGCCGCGGCCGTGGCGTCGTAAAGCACAGGAATGCTGACGATTAATGGCACAATCGGAGGCACTTCAAGCGGGCGCGGGTTCAAGGCCGGCCGAGGTATTCGCACGGTTTTTTTATGGATTAATGGGCCACGTCGAAGTTATCCTTACGGTTGGTTTGGACTGAATGTCAAAATGTACTGATCTGCATAATGTATTTATTCCAAAAAGAACTTTTTCATCCACTTTTACTCCTCTTTTTAACTACGCCGAAAATTTCTATGAATTTTGACTGATGAATTTATTTTTTGTTTTCACCAACCATTTTTGGATCATTTTCATCTTCTGGCTTGCTTTTGACTACCACTTTAGAAATTTTCATAGAGTCCATGTAGATGTAAGTAGATTTCATACTTAATCATACAGTCGTGAGAATGTTTACTTTTATATTTTTGTTTAAACTCAGAACAGATATAAATTTTTGTCCCATCTCAAAAAATGACTGTATTTCACCGTATTTACTACTAATAGTACATTTTACAGGTTCATAAATATTGTTTAGGAGGGTTTTACTATCAATATGTATTACCGCAAATCCTATTACGATAACGCTTGCCCCGGAACTATTGACAGAGCTAATGGTACTAAATGATCCCATCTATGTTGTCTGACTAATGATTACTGCGGTTCGATCGCAACTAATGCGCTGCGCTTTATGGTCGTATAAGTAGTTTGTACATGATTATCGAGTAGCTACTGTCAATAGGACAGGACTATATATTGATTGTTCAATAAATAGTAACAGCCGTAACGAAATACTTAATAGCTAGTAACTAGGTAGTTATTGTCTTTTTTAAACTTTCGCGATCAGAACAGATCTTCCCGCGACCAGAAATGTGATTCTATTAGATTCCGCGCGTTTCTTCTTCTTTTTGTTGCGATGTAATTCTAAACATTCATTGTGATCACAAAAGTTTTTCTCTAACCAGGGGCCCTAGCCATATTACACGATCTATCGTCGATGTAGAATAGAAAACTTCAAAATGTATAGGAATTGCCGTTCTGACCACGTGACTCATCTACTTGAAACGTCAAATCCTATACATTTTGAAGTGTTTCTATTCTACAGCGACGATAGATAGTGTAATATGGCTAGGGGGCAGGTTTTATCTGTTGATCTGATGAATTCTTTTTCTATGAACACAATGATTCTGATCATATCGCGTAAAGTTAGAATAGAATAGAATAGAATAGTCTTTATTGTAAACTGTTGTATAAATACAAAGATGGTATAAGGTATGGTTGTCTTTGTCTACTTCGATTCTAATAAAACTTCACCTCTCTACTTCAATCTGTCTTTCCAGCATTCAAAGAGACAAGTAGAGCAGTTGTTCCAAAAGAACGAACACTCCTTGCCTCACAAAGAGCGTCTTAGAAGCCAGACGGTGAAACACGGCGCCGACGAGCTCCTACAAAGAGAATTAGTCAATGAGTTATCGCCTCTTGTTCCGCGTTCTATGAATGGGTGAATATGGGCTTCTTTCTCACTGGGTTCAGTAGCGGTACGTTTTAGAATAAACTGAGTTTATCGATGACAAACCGATGCGGGGCAAAGGTGCAGGCACTATTACGTGAGAGACTTTAGCTAAGAAATCTGATAAACTCACCGCGAATCAAAAAAAAAAACAATCGACAAATCCGAAAATTATTTTGTTTTATGATAACTGAAGTAAAAGGAAACAAGATCACTACTATCCCCAAGACGCGGACATTCTCTCAGATCTTAAGCATTCAAGAACTTTTAATAATATGTGGTAAGATAAGATTAGATTTTATTTCAGACTAATTAATCCCTATAAAATTAGACAAAACCTTGACAAAACACATTAAAATTAAATTAAAACCAAAATTTAAATGCTCAGGTAAAGTGATAAGACCCACCCAGAGCACCTGGTCAGCCCTGGGTGGGTCCTATCACCCTCAGCACGAAAAATTTCCACATGAGAGAGGAAAACCTGTCCGATATGGTTTTCAGGATGCTGTTTTGTAAAAAATAATGAAAACCCGACGGCAAATGATTATCCCTCGACTCGTAGAGTGTAGAAAAACAGGTGCATATAGGTGGAATATTCGCCATTAACGGATTCTACGGTATAAGTAAAACAGATGGGAAAACACCATTAGCCGAGTCAACTAGGTGATAACTAAGCTCTGCAGGCTTAAAAAGGTCACTAAAGCAGAATCACAATATGAACTATAATGCCGTCTCTTTTCACTCTCAGTCAATGAAAAGAAATGGCATAGTTCAAATCCTATTGCGATTTTGCAATAAAGACCTTTTTAAGCCCGCAGAACATTGTAGGAACCTACTGTTGTAGAACAAAAATTGAAAAATTCTAGAAATGTTGACGAACGTTTTACAACTTGTAATGTGACCGTACAAAATACTTAACTTAAAAGTAGCTAACTAAAATTACAATGTGAAGGCAACTTAACTTTGTACCGGGTGTCAAAATAAAGTGGTAAAAGCGTCGAGTCACGACCAAGTTGTAGGCCTCATATCTCAATTTACTAATGGAACTCTGTCAAAGCCATTCCAATTGAAATTTCTTATCGTTAAATTGTTTGTATAGTAAAGCCACACACTTTACCTAAAATATTGCTTTATTACATGCAAAAAAAAGCAATTATCGGTAAGTACTATGTTTGATTTATAAACAGCGACAAAAAGGTGAACCTGGCTGGTGGTAAGCGTTAGGTCGATGTACTTACGTTTTGCAACATTGTATGAATACTACAATTAGATTAGATTTAGTTATAAATACAATTTTGGAAGAATGGCGGGGAGCGGCCGTGATCGTAAGAAGTTGAAAACTATAGGGGATACCTTTGCCTTTCTAGGCAAAGTGGGACACTTGTAGATTTTAAAAAACATTTAATAGCATTGTTTTTAGGAAACCTGAGTACCATTTCGATTAAATAAATAAGGTTTCAGAAAAATCTTTACCACTAAGGTAAATAATTTTCTGAAACTTTATTTATCGTATGATTTTATTTATTGTATAAAGAAAAAAAACCGGTCAAGTGCGAGTCGAACTCGTACACCGAGGGTTCCGTACCTAGCCATGGTGCCAATTAAGCTAGTCCGCTTAATTGTATGAGCGCCCATACAACTCGGAGGACAATTTTAATTGGCGTCAACTATGTATGGGAACACCCTTTAATTTTCAACTTTTTTAACTTTTTGGAATTTTTCCTTTATTTGTGCTATAAGACCTTGCTTTTTGCCAAATTTCGTTATTCTAGGTCAACGGGAACTACTATTTAGGTTTTCGACCCAAAACCTCTAGGGTACTTCCGGTTGACCTAGAATTGTCAATTTTGGTTACAAGCAAGGTCTTACAGCACAAGTAAAGGAAAAATTCCGAAAAATAAAAAAAGTTGAAAATTAAGGTAAGTTTTGGTACTCACAAGTTTTCACGAAAACCTAAATTTGCCTATATCTTTTTATAGTGTTGACTCAGGACCTTGATTTTTATAGTCACAATAGGGACTATAAACCTTAGTATATGGTATAAATTTCAACTTGCTAGCTCTACCCGTTCCTGAGATAATCGATGGTGACACACGGACAGACAGACGGACAGACGGACAGACGGACAGACGGACAGACGGACAGACGGACAAGAAAGTGATCTTATAAGGGTTCCTTTTTTTACCTTTTAAGGTACGGAACCCTAAAAATACGATTTTCATGATTTTTAGGGTTCCGTACCTTAAAAGGTAAAAAAAGGAACCCTTATAAGATCACTTTCTTGTCCGTCTGTCTGTCTGTCTGTCTGTCTGTCTGTCTGTCTGTCTGTCTGTCTGTCTGTCCGTCTGTCCGTGTGTCACCATCGATTATCTCAGGAACGGGTAGAGCTAGCAAGTTGAAATTTATACCATATACTAAGGTCTATAGCCCTTATTGTGAGTATAAAAATCAAGGTCCTGAGTCAACACTATAAAAAGATATAGGCAAATTTAGGTTTTCGTGAAAACTTGTGAATACCAAAACTTACCTTAATTATCAACTTTTTTTATTTTTCGGAATTTTTCCTTTACTTGTGCTGGAAGACCGTGCTTGTAATCAAAATTGACAATTCTAGGTCAACCGGAAGTACCCTAGAGGTTTTGGGTCGAAAACCTAAATGGTAGTTCCCGTTGACCTAGAATAACGAAATTTGGCAAAAAGCAAGGTCTTATAGCACAAATAAAGGAAAAATTCCAAAAAGTTAAAAAAGTTGAAAATTAAAGGGTGTTCCCATACATACATAGTTGACGCCAATTAAAATTGTCCTCCGAGTTGTATGGGCGCTCATACAATTAAGCGGACTAGCTTAATTGGCACCATGGCTAGGTACCTACGGAACCCTCGGCGTACGAGTTCGACTCGCACTTGACCGGTTTTTATTAATTTTTTTAGTGTTAAACCACACATGAACGAATTTCATGAGTTTGTGTGTTTGTGGAGGTAAATCTCTGAAATTACTGCAACTATTTGAAAAAATATACTATAATCTGAATGATAATAATATGTCAGATGGATTATAAAAATATTATCTTGGGCTACGTCAAATAAATAAATGTCGAGTTGGGCCGCTCTGGTTTTGAAGATGATCAATGAAAATTTTGTTTTTGAATGGTCGTGCTTATACACCCTATATTGTAGATAATACAGTACAGTAAACCGATTATCATTTATTCTTGTCACGAGCACGCGTGCTTCGCTAACAATGATTAATATGCGAAAGGCTTCGGAATCTTTTCAAAATATCTATTCAATCGCCTGTGAAAACAAACGCTGATTCTGAAAGGACTCGTATACCTATTCATATAAAATCTACGTTGCTTTGAGTTTGTGTGAATATGTATTTACAACAAGAGACGCGCTGGGGCACTAACACAGTTACATTTGTTCTATCTCACGAAGTCCTTTTGGTCTTAATTGTGTGTGTTCACATACACGATGTTTCTGTGTGCGTAAGCTCGGGAGCGCTCAGAATCGGCCCACGCACACAGAAACAACGTTCATGTGCATCAAAATACAAATTAAGATCACAGAAGAGAAGAAAACAAGCGTTTTTTCTGTTCTGTGATTAAGACCAAACGGACTTCGTGAGATATAACTACTGTAGGTACAGTCAGCGTCATCAATCGGTATCCCCCTATTGATTTGAACAAAGACCCTTTTCATTTCAACCTTGGATTTCAGTCGGGTATTATAACAGCTATTGTATCGGCTCGTTTAGGAACTCGAGCGAAATTAGATATCCATAAGTAAGCAAGGATGTTAAAGTTAAGTTGAGATCAACGGCTTGCAAACCGACCTCTTACTAGGGGGATACCAATTAATGACGCTTTCTGTACATGAATCTAATTTTATAAAGTTACTTATTTCGATCATTAAATTAAGCAATATAAAAGAATCGTGTCTCACGTAGTCTATATCGTAGATACGTCTTAGGTACGTATGGTGGCATGATTTTTCATTAACAATTTATAAGAGCATAAACTAGCACCTAAAGGAAAACACCGTGAAGCAAAATCTTGGCTTGGTCAGCTCCAAACGAGACCTGTATTACTTCGGGAAATGGTTGATTTGAGCTGTGTTGGCCGAGGGGATTAGTACCTCGACTTTCAATCCGAAGGTCGTATGTTCAAAACCTGGCCGTGCATCAATGGATTTTTCGTTTTGAAAAATTTATATGCGCATTAACACGAGCTCTACACGGTGAAGGAAAACATCGTGACGAAACCAGTGGCTTAGTCAGCCCCAAACGTATTGATCATGTCTTTCCTGTTGATATGGCCGGTTAAGCTGAGAGGATGGTGTAGGTGCTGGGCAAGGCTAGCCTACTCCATCTCATCTATGTTCCAGGTACAGGGTCCCGTTAAGTGTAGGCAAAGATTGCCTCCTGACACTGTCTAAATCATCTAGTAAAAGATGTAAAGGCCTAAGTTTTTTTAAAATAGATTTTAGATTGTAAACGTTTATTCGATTTTCACCTCGAATGAAAGCACGCCGATAAAATTAAATGTTTACAGTGTAGGAACGTTAAAACTCTCATTTATTCCAATAAAGGACAAAGTTACAGACCACTTTCTAAAACTTATAAAATAAAATTCTAATAGAAAAATGACTAATACGTTCAAAAGTTCCAACACTGTTGAATGCAATGTGATTTTTAAGACTTTCTAATGCATTTATTCTCAAAATTGAATCTTTTATTCATTCAGAAAACATTGTAGATAAAGTGCAAACAAACGTATTCTCGACTTCAGTTTGTTTTTGTTTGTTCTGTCTGAGGTTTGTTTTAGACAACCTGAGGTAACCTGGGTGGCAATTCTACTAGATGACAATGTCAATCATTCCGCTGCGTTTTGTTTCTCTTAAATGTCTGTAGATCTCTTAAATGTCAGCCATTTGGTGAATATTACAATGGCTTTTCAAAAATTTGTTCTGCCAAAGTCCAAACCTTAGTTAAACCTCACCACAACTAAGTCGTTTGTCATTAGTAGAATAGGAAACAGTCGATAATCTAAGGTTTGGTTGAGGTTTTGCTTGTGGTTCATAAAAAGTTTTGTAGTAGAATTGGCACCCTGAGCCACTACGCCCCGGTTCTGAATAAATAACATTATAACTATTTATTTTGAATCATCATTTAATAAAAAATAAAGATCACATCACATCACACTAATATTTTAAATGCGAAAGTTTGGATGTTTGGATGTAAATTTGTTCCTCCATAACTCGACAACCACTGAACCAATTTGCCTGGAATTAGAATAGGAAATAGGCTACTTTTTATCCGGGCATCACGCGAGCAAAACCGCGGGCGGAAGCTAGTTTGTTTTGCTTTTCAAACCGATTTTTTTAAAGAATCAATTAACAGCCTTTGCCTATCGGGTCTACTATGCAAATACGTAGAAAATGAAGTAGGTAGATAGTTCTGTAACCAAATGAACAGCTGCTAAAATAGCTGCAATGGCACGATAGTGAATAAATATCCTGTGAAAGTGATTCCACAACGGAGCCACCTGCTTTGTTTATGGCGGTCATCGGGTCCCCCCCCCCCGCACCCGCACCTCACCGCACCCTTCCCCTCTGGCCGGTGAGTAATAGTTGAGCAGACCGGCGTCGATTCTCGTACCGAACTTTTTATCAACCTCAACCAAAACCTCAACTAAAGCGACTGTTTCCATGACTACTAATAACAAACGACTCAGTTGTGGTGAGGTTTTGAACTTTGGCAGAACAAATTTTTGAAAAGCTATTCTACTATTTCACCAAATGGCTGACATTTAAGAGATCGAACCAAACCAAAGCAGTTGTCATCTAGCAGAATACAGGCCCTGACCATTTATTTTACAACGTCAACCATTCAAGTATCGTTGTCGCTGCGTTTTGTTTCGTTCTCCAAAATGACATATTTACAAAACCTCATTGGTAATTTGTTTGAAAAAGTCATCACAACCACTTACTACTAATCTGTGTCACAACAGAGTAACCTAACCTTATTGGTCATTAGTAGATTATGAAACAAAACGAATAGTTGACGTTTTGCTCTGGTTGATCGTTTAAGTGCTCGTGGCGTTGCTAGATAGACTCTTGATAGATCGTCGAGGTTTAACTATCCAATTATTACACTATCCAATTTGTAGGAAACCGATCTAGAATCATCGCCCCGTCTTGCTCTTTGGCCTACAAATTTCAAATTGTGCATCCTACTTTAGAACCAAGAGCAGTATATCGACATTCCTTTAATCCATTCCCTGCCCGGCTCAGGCCGCATGTCATCCAGGAATTTGAAACCAAACTTGAAAAAAGTCGAAATATTCACTTGGCAAAAAAGACTCGTGTCTGTAATACATAGATAGGAGGCCTTTAGGCGGCCTAAAAACTCCGTCACCAGAGCTGGCCACTTGCTCATACGATTTACTTTAATACATAGTAGATAATAACATTTTTCATCTTGAATTTGGATACTGGTAGACTGACTAAAAAAGCACCAGTGTTGCGGACGGACGTGCACGTTTCAGGGTTTCCTCTAGAGGTTAAAAATCTGATATTTCAAGTGCAAACTATCGTTATTAATCCCGTCTGCGCGCCGACTCAGGTGTCTGCCTCCCTCGGCTAAACAGTCCCTGATCATTGCCGCGCGAGGCGGCTGTTGAAACTATTCTATTTGACTACATTTTTGCTGACCTAATGGTCAGCAAAACCTAATGGTCACAGGCCTGTGAACAGATTTCAATCATCACGATTTACTGTCGTAACCGATTTCGTGATCCGAGGCGAATGAACTTTACTTGTCTTTTACTTAACTATTAATGTATATAAAGCTGGAAGTCAATATAAATATTATTATCAACGGGATAATTACCATGATAGTTTCAAAAGTTATAGGTTTTAAATAATAGAACCGTAGGAGAAAATAAATCATGCGCACACGAGCTCAAGTAAAACTTACATAATCAAACAAAACGACAGAGAAAAATGAAAAAAAAAAATCGCGTGTTCAGAATACTGATGTGTGTTTTGAGTATATTTTGAGCTTCAGCCGAATCTCGCATGAACCATCTCATTGAGTGGGGCCATTCGGACAGATTGGCTCCAGTTTGCGGTAGGATTATTGAGAGAGACTTAGGGAGAGTCCCGTTATCCTGGCGGCGTGTTCACTACGATAGGCCGTAGGATATCACCTTGCTTTGTATTGTTTAATTAGTAGAAATTTCCTAGGAGATAAGTTAAATTAATGCGAAAGTTGGTAAGTACAGGTACTTATGTATGTATGTTTTTTTTTTTAATATTAAAGATAGAACTTTGTTTAGCCACAATCTCACCTGATGGTAAGCGACGATGTGGCTGACGATGGCTGTCTGTGGATGTATATAGTTGAATGGATGTTTGTAACTCTTTCACGCAAATACTGGATGGATTTTAATGAAACTTGGAATATACATGGTTTATGACCTGGAATAATACAAAGGCTACTTTTTATCCGCAGCCGGGGGCTGAAGTTAGTTTAAAAATATTCTAGATCGTAACAACGATCCTTAGATGGGTCAACTGGTTCTAACTAATGTATTAAAGTTAATTAAATATGTAAACTACTTCCAGTTTAGTTTCTCAGTAAATAATGTGGATTCTAGTTTTGAATACCAATGATTATAAGTTGAAATAGAAATAACAACAGCACAGAGTGAAGATAACAGAGTGAAATAAAAGTTTTTCAAATATTTAGATTATTTTATCGATTTAATTTTACTGAATCCAAGCTAAAATGTAGGCATTCAATCTGAATAAAAAATTGTAACCCTAGTTAGATACTTTGTTCTGATAAATGAGTTATTACACAAAATTATAAAACGCATTTTTCAGCAAAAATATTTTAATCTAGCTAAAATAAAACATATAAAAAGTTGCAAACTGACTTCGGAGATTTCAGTTCATCCCAATCTGCAATGCAAATTGACTGAGTGACGAGATAAGTGCACTTATTCACATAATCTTTGTTTAACTACATAAAGCACACGCGTCTAGACACGCTCGCAATACTAGCCGATGCTCATCCTACCATCAACACCAAACATCAACCCTATCCTCTTAAAATAGAGCTCAAACTCAACTGGTTTGTTAAAAGTGTAGGAAAAATTCGTAGAATCAGTTCCAGTTTCGAACTTGTTACTAAAAGTTTACAGTTCAAATCCGCTTGTAAAATGTGGGAAAACTTTCAGTCCCAACTTCCATCCGTTTGGCTCAAGAGTTTTATTGTCAACTAGATTCATGAACTGTTCTAACAGATTATGTTTAGGAACTTTGTCTAAATAAACACTGGATAAATACTAGTCGCTGTTTTAGTGAGATTAATTTTTAGTGCTGTTGTAAAAATATATTAAGATTCATTGTTGAGATAATAGAGAAGGAATAATTTAAACATTTTAAATGAATAGCCGGTTAAGGTGAGAGGATGGTTTAGGTTCTGGGCAATCCTAATCCACTTCAAACAATGGCCCATCTAGGCACTACAGTGTCCCGTTAAGTGTAGGCAAAGATTGCCTCCTCACACTGTATTCATCTAGTAAAAGATGTAAAGGCCTAAGTTAGTAAGTGAAGGAATAAAAAATAAATAAATATTATTATCAACGGGATAATTACCATGATTATTGATTTAATATTTATGTTCGTAACCATGATAGTTTCAAAAGTAATAAAAACAAATCTCTGTACGTAGCTGTTTGGGTACAAATAATAACATAAAGTGATTTTGGTATTAGGTTTGTATGGACAATAAAAGACATTATGGAATTTTGTATAGGTACATCGTGGGGGGAGGGCCCTCCACCCCCACGATGTAGCAAATGGCGAATAAAAAAAAAAGCGCCAAAAAAAAGTCGCCTATAAATAAAAGAAAACGATCTTCATTTTTATTTTCGTGACAAAAATTACCTTTTATTCATTTTCAATAAAAAACCTGTTTCATCAACTTTCATCAAAATCGGTTTAACGGTTTGTTTAGGCGTAAAAAAGTACCTAACAGATAGACATAGAAAGCCTGAAAGCGGGACGTATGGTCACGTTAGGCATACCTGTCACGTATATAATGCATCTACAAAACATGGACAGCTATTTACGGTCTGTCTCATAAAATGTCTGTGCATGTTTGAAAACGTTGTATCTTGTTTCGTGGTGGCAATAAGCGAGCACGTAATCAATATTTCCAATATGTCTATGGCAGTAGTTTTATTTGAACTAGAGACGTAAGCGGTCATACTGCAACTCTCTACATACTCAACTGCTCTTTGGAAAAAATTTAGAAAAAATCTAGATTTCAAGAACAGTAGCCGTACCATGAACTCCTAGAGCAATGTTAAAACAAGCTTAAAACAGGCTTACTGCTTTAGGAATGACATTCGTTGTCATGCTTCAAGCTTGTTTTAACATTGCCATAAGAGTTAATGGTACGGCTACAGAGCGTTTCGAGTTTAACTGATCACCGTCCAGGTGAAACCATACCTACCTAAAAATAATGATCGTCCAAAAGGAGAATTACGAAAACACGCATACCGTTATTTTAAAAGTAAAATTTAATAAAAAACAGCCTAAACCATCTCAACACTTTGAGATAATTGAAAAAAACTTTGAAATTCATTACAGAAACTCCTAAAAAAATCCGAAAGTAATATTTTTTCGTTTAATTAAATAAAGCTCCCGAATTACTTCACTGCGATATCTAAGCCGGAAAGTATTAATTGATTCCCGACATCGGCCTGTGCGCTGAGCACTGGTTTCTCAATCACACTTTATATTTCCTTTGATTCCTTAAGGTACCTACAAGTTTGACGGTTTTTTATCGGATACATCTCGGAGAGTGTGCTCAGGAACTGTACAATTTGGTTCCGCCGTCTCCTTTCTTCCATCGGACTTCCAGACACCCGGAGAGACGCCATGTACCTACATGGTTGATATTCCCAGTGTTCGTACTAAGCGCTTTGAGTCTACACTACAATGTGGAACTCCTTGCCGGGGTCTGTATTTCCAGAAAAGTATAATTTGGGTGTCTTCAAATCGAAAGTCAATAGGTTCCTTCTAGGTAAGCGTGCTTCATCTTAGACCGCACTGTTGCTTTACATCAGGCAGGGTGTGGTCAAACGCGATCCTGTTTTAGTTAAGAAAAAAAAAGGAGTTCGTAGCCGACTGCAGACAGTAGCAGCAGACGAACGTGTCACCCAGCGACATTTCATCTACCATTCGGCCCGGCGACGTGTCGCTAGCCAAGGAAGGTATTTTATACAAATACATAGAAACCAGTAGTGTCGCCGGCGACACGTCGTCTACTGCTGCTTTCTGAAGTCGGCTACGAACAAAGATCAAGGACCTTCTCGGAATGTATTCCGAATTCGGTAGTGAAAAAACTTCAACTTTCCAAAGAAAATCATCGAATCAGATGCATTTTCGGAAGTCTGAATCGCACTGCTGGTATAAAATGCGGGGCATTGTTTTTCGTGTCTTTTGTTGATAGTCAACACCATTCAAATATTAATATTTTTCTGACATGTGATTCTCTCTGATGACTCTATAAAGCGCTGTAAAAAATTCCATGCATTACTTTCAATCTATCAATATATATCAATAGAAATAGATATAATATCCTTTAATGTCACGAGGAAGTGGTGGTAAGGGCACAGGGGAGACTTGACGGATGAGGATCAACTTCGCCCTCTGATTATTCGTTAATTCGGAGCTTTTAGCCCAACTTCCGACGAGTATTTATCTCGCCCGATCCACCGCCTCACTTTGCGTTAAACAGCGGGTTTGGCCGAAGGGTGTCGTCTTCAGGAAATTCGTAGGACGGTAGACACGCGACACGCGCACGTCATCGATTGAGCGTCGATGACACGTTTTATATGAGGTTTATATTTTTACTAGCAGCGCCTTCGCGGCGTTGTCCCTATAGTGATGGTATATGGTGATGATGATGATGAAAAGAGAAGAGAGTTTAGCTATCAGATGCACAAGAAGATTTTCAAATCCGACAGGTAGTTCCTAAGATTATTGCGTTCAAACAAACAAACAAACTCTTGCGCTTTGCATATTGGTATGGATATAGTATAGATATATGGTATAGATACTATAGATAGGATATAGTATAGATCTATAGGCAATATTTAAGTTACTTTACTTATTGTTGTTGCCTGATATAAAAGGTTATTAATGTTATTAAATTATTTGATTTCGCTCATTATTTTAATAAATCAAATGAGATTATGTTTTGTTTATAATTATAAGCGGCTTGTGCTGAAAACCACTTAAGTATATTAAATTCGTTTGGTTTTGTGTTTCAAATTTTGAGATTTTGATGATTAAATTAAGTTTTTTTATTCTATAGGATTAGAATAAACTTAAAAGTAAAAGTACTACAGCACTTTCGCCTTTATTTATTACGTTACTATCGTAGTGGCGAAAATATAACTTTTTTAAATTTCTATTTCAATCTTTGCCTACACTTAACGGGACACTATAGTGCCTGGGACATTGTTTGAGATGGGCTATGCCTAGGCTAGCCCATCTCAATGATTAGGCTTGCCCAGCACCTAAACCATCCTCTCAACTTAACCGGCCATATCCACATGGTCAATACGTGTGGGGCTGACTCAAGGGCGGATCCAGGGGGGGGGTCACGGGGGTCATGACCCCCCCCCTGGGCTGGGTTGGGCCGGGTCCAGGACCTAGGTGGACGACTAATTAAAATTATTCTATTGAACATGTACTTCAGGATTTTGAAAACTACCTCCAAACGCGGTGCTCGGATTGTAAAAGTTGGTATTGGAACTTTATAACGCGTATTGTGATTTGCTTGAAACTCTGTTAAAATACTGTCCCCCTTACTTATGAAAGATGTTTAAAGTTGAACACTGGTTGAACAACGTCCTGTCTCTGTTTGTCACTATCCACAAATAAAGACAGGACGTTGTTTAACCAGTGTTTCACTATAAACATCTTTCATAAGTGAAATAATATGAACCCTCTGAATGCAAAATAATGGACACGTGTTTCAGGATTTTCTTTAGGAACATTAAAAAAATTCGTTTCGCTTCATAAGTATTTTGCGAACAAAGTGAGTTAGTTACTCAAGTATGTCTAACCAAAGAATAAGAACCGACAAGCAGCCAGCCTTTTCATTGAGCACCGTTAGCAAAATCAAGTGTCACATGTTGAGTTTGTCTACAAGAATCGCCAGAGAATTGGAAGCGACAAGCAGCCAGCCTTTTCTTTAGGACCCGTAATAGCAAAATCAAGTGTCACATGTATTTGTCTAAAAAAAATCGGCTTGCTTCGCTCGCTTTTTAGCTTCATGAGTATTAAATGCGTAAAGTGAGCTATGTCTGACCTTTTCGTTGGACACCGTAATGGCAAAATCAAGTGTCACAAAATGTTGTATTTGTCTAAAAAAATCGGCTTGCTTCGCTCGCTTTTTAGCTTCATGCGTATTTAATGCGCAAAGTGAGTTATGTCTGACCAGAAAATTGGAACCGACAAGCAGCCAGCCTTTTCGTTGAGCACCGTAATAGCAAAATCAAGTGTCAATGTTGTATTTGTCTAAAAAAAATCGGCTCGCTTCGCTCGCTTTTTAGCTTCATGAGTATTTAATGCGTAAAGTGAGTTACGTCTGACCAGAGAATTGGAACTGACATGCAGCCAGCCTTTTCGTTGAGCACCGTAATAACAAAATCAAGTGTCAATGTTTATTTGTCTAAAAAAATCGGCTCGCTTCGCTCGCTTTTTACTTCATGAGTATTAAATGCGCAAAGTGAGTTATGTATGACCAGAGAATTGGAACCGACAAGCAGCCAGACTTTTCGTTGAGCACCGTAATAGCAAAATCAAGTGTCAATGTTGTATTTGTCTAAAAAAAAATCGGCTCGCTTCGCTCGCTTTTTAGCTTCATGAGTATTTACTGTGCAAAGTGAGTTAGGTCTGACCAGAGAATTGGAACCGTTAAGCAGCCAGACTTTTCGTTGAGCACCGTAATAGCAAAATCAAGTGTCAATGTTGTATTTGTCTAAAAAAAAATCGGCTCGCTTCGCTCGCTTTTTAGCTTCATGAGTATTTAATGCGTAAAGTGAGTTACGTCTGACCAGAGAATTGGAACTGACATGCAGCCAGCCTTTTCGTTGAGCACCGTAATAACAAAATCAAGTGTCAATGTTTATTTGTCTAAAAAAATCATTTGTTTTAAAAAACGGCTCGCTTCTCTAAAATAGTTACCTACTTAGGTACTGCATTACGTAGGTACTTACTTATGAAAGTAATCTAACACGTACGAAGTCGCGGGTAACGGGCTAGTTAAATTATAACTTCTTGTGACTTAACCACGACTATGTGACCCCCCCTGGCACCAAAGCTGGATCCGCCCTTGGGCTGACTTAGCCGCGGGTTCCTCAGCTCTAAACGGTCAAGAAAAACATCGTTTTCCTCTCTTATGGTTTTTTTTTTTTTTTTTTTTTTCTTAAAACTAACTTATCTATCTGTTGCTACATATGCAACATCATTTTCTTCTCTTATTCATCCCCTCATTCATACTTTTCATTTTACAACTAAGTATATAATTTACTTTACGCCAATTCAATTTTTAAAAATTTTCTTTTAACATTCTTTCATCCCTTTCATTCATTAATTACTTAAACAGGTAAATAAATAAATACTTATATAAGTAAATAAAATAAATAAATATAATAAAATAAAACAACATCTGAAAACATTAGCATAACCTAAAATCATAAACAAAAATCTTCACGATAACTTTGAACTAATCAAAGTATCTGAGGATTATAACTAAGTACCATTATTAATTTAATCTATTTTAGCATAGCTACATCTTCATTAATAACTTTAAACTAGTCAAAGCATTTGAGGACAATTAAAATAATATCAATAATTATAATTAAAATAAACAATATCTAAGTATATAACATGCAGAATCTTCTTAATAACCTTGCACTGATCAAAGCATCCGAGGATTGTTACTATAACTTATAGTAACAATCCTCGGATGCTCTTATGTTAATGCGCATATAAATTTTCCAAAACGAAAAATCGAGAAAAATAGAGATAAAACGAGACACCTATTAGTTCGATCAACACGGACTTACGGAAAAACGAATAGAAAAATCTGTTCCCTCAATCTTTTCAAAGTTCGCAAATTACAGCTAAGTAATAAAACTTTAAGTGCAGCTTAACTGATTTCCCCGGCAATGAATAGCTAAGTGCACTTGTGGTGTCGGTGCATTATTCAATGGGAGTTCTACTAATTAAAACTTTGATGGCATTGTAGAAGTCCGTTTTTTTCGCCTTTCAGAGGCAAAAATTGCTTCGTTCAAAAGCTTGCTTGTTAAACTACGTACAATTTAACTTTATGAAATTATCTGGTTAATAAATCAGTGTTTTATTTCACTATTTTTATCATATTAAAAAATACACTTTTCATAAAAAAAAAATTACACAGTCGAGATTCAAACCTACATCCTCTTTTTAAGTCGATTAAAAGTTGAATCTTCCACTAGGCCACCACCTACCAACAAAGACTGACTTTTAATAAAGAAACTAAACAACTAGGTACTAAGTAGTATTATTCCTAACTTAGCTCATATTTCTCTAACCAACATTACTACTATACCAACAACGAGAACTCTAGAACAAACGTTATTTTCTTGTGAGCATAATTATTGTTGTTTCTAAGTATACTTAATAGTTGATAGGTTAATATTCCCGAACCTTCAACTATGTTGCGTGGGAATTTAGATCTTTAGGAATGTCTTAGTTTTTTAATTAAACTTAGATCTTTAGCAGAAAAAAATGTCAATTATATTTTACCGTTAGCACTAAAGGCCTTGTCAAACATAACGCGAACGCGAAGCTAAAGCGTGTAATGTATGTAATGTATCGGTTCGATTTCGTTTTTCTATGTGACTAGATTTAAAGGATACCTACCGTACATCCTTACCCATCCATACCCATATTATAAATGTGAAAGTGTGTTTATTTATCCTGCTTTCACGTCAAAACAGAGCGACGGATTGACGTGATTTTTTGTGTGGAGATAGTTGGAGGGCTGGAGAGTATCAGAAGCTACTTTTTATCCGGGTACCACGCGAGCTATGTCGCGGGTACCCGGTTACAAAATAAAAACGCTTCGGCACGATATCAGTTTGATGTCTATTTGATAAAGCCTTAATAGATGTGGCATTTTGTCTTAATTAAACATTAAAAAAACATTATCCTATCAAACATGGTCCTGTCATGATTTTCAACCTTGATGACTAATGATTCCGTGGCCGAATTGGTTAAGGCACTCCGGCTATAGGAGGATCGCTTGTATTAATGTGGGTTCGAATCCCGTCGGAATTGAAAATTTTGATAAGATTTTTCATTTTCAAATAAAAAAAAAAAACATTTTGACTTTGAAGACTACGATGGTTCACCTTTATCTACCTGGGTGTATATCCAGGTGGACAAAGGTGAATCATCATAGGGTTAATATATTTGCCGGTGGTACACTGAACTACCTCACCCCACTGCGAAACAAACGTGAATAAAATTAAATGTAAATATTGTAAAAGCTTTACCTGTCTATGTATTTAAAAACTATGGCTCCAAAAAAACAGCAACCTCGTTTGACAAGATACGGCTAGCCACACTTATTAAAAGTAGCCAGTCCCCATTCAGTGATTAGTGGGAGAGTGCGTGAACAAGGTTTAATTAAGAATCTGTACCGAAGAGCCATAATCAGTGGTTATTCGAGAGACAATATTTCAATAAGGCGGCTATTCCGAGCTGGCCTACTCTGAAAGTGAACTCTTCAAAAAAAAAATCTGGACATATAGCAGAACTTGTGTTATGGGAACCACATGACTGATACTTATTTACTTTTTTTTGTAAATGCACTATACATAGAAAACACCCAGACCCGAGACAAATATTTGCAGACAGGGGCGTAGCTATAGCTTTGTTAAGGGGGGGGTCCAAAGGTTCCAATATACAAAGATCTTTGTTAAGGGGGGGGTCCAAGGGTTCCAAAATACAAAAATTGACTAGGTTTCCTTCGAACTTAATGGGCTAAGGGGGGGGTCCAGACCCCCTAAACCCCCCCCCCCTTATATACGTCCATGTTTGCAGATCATAAGCGAAAGTCCGTGTGTGTGTGTGTGTGTGAATGTTTGTTACCACGTATCTCCATAACTACTAAACCGATTTTGATGAAATTTGGAATATAGATAGTTTAGACTCTGGAATAACACATAGGCTTAACTTTTATCCAGGGAAATGTATGGTTCCCCTGGGATAAAAAAAAGTAGTCCATGCGGGCGAAGCCGCGGGCGTTCACTAGTCGATTATAAAAGATCTAATAAAAAGTTTAAAAGGCAAGCATATTGCATACGTTTTAGCATTGTTATACAAGATGGTAGAATATCGCGTACCTTTATATCGAGTTGGTAATAATGCAGTAAGTTATAAAGCTAATACACTCTGTAGCATGCACCACTTTAGCTACGCTAGTACGCTAGTAGACGCTTAGTAGTTATACTTACATTATGTTTTGAAATCTTTCACTTGCTTCTGCTTTTGGCTTTGCTTGTGTTTCGGGAATCAGTATTTGAGTATTTGATACGTTGAATGCCATCGACAACCATTTGTAGACTAATGCTGCTGCCTCCTCTTTAGATGGGCAAGACGCGTGAGACCAGACGCATTTAACAAGTAGCCAAATAAAATATTTTAAAAAATCGACTTCAATGTTCGAGCTGAGCAATTTTCTGCACTTTCGAGGTGCATTTCTATTCATAACTCCGAAGATCCTAAACATATCCTCACCAAATTTTTGTGGCACCAATCGGAAAAAAAACCCTTTCAAACAAAAAAAGAGTTTTTTTAAATCTTTCCAGGCATCTTTGAGTAACATACATGAATAACATACTTTGGTGAAAAAAAAGCACAAAAAAAGATTCCGACGAATTGAGAAACTCCTGTTTTCTTTTAAGTCGGTTAAAAAAGGAACTAAACGAATGATTTTAATAACTAATGAATTTTGAATTGAATTACAAGAGAAGCAATCAGAGATCTTTGTAAGACGCCACCGAAACCACATCATTCAATACCTATATGAATTTACAAATTTTGCACGACATAGCGACAGTGAGTTACAAAAATAACACGTTTTTGGGCCTAGATTCGGTGATTCACCTTCTAAAATCTAGTCATCTATCCTAATTATCTAGGTATAGTCTATTGGTCAGTCTAACGTTTTATTATAGATGAGTGTGATTGGAAAGGCGGCGAGGCCCCACTCCGTCTAATTAAATTACATTTCGCAAAAGCTGGATTAATTCAGCAGCGCTTTCAACAATCGAATATCTATTCTATTACTTTAAAACTTTGCTAAAGGTTCCTGTAGAATCGATGGTTTTTAACTGACTTCAAAGTATGAGGCAGTTTTTTGTTCGACTTTACTGTTTGCCTGCTTTGTGTAGGTTTATCTATTGATATCTTCTGATATAAAATACCACTGATTTCAAAATTTCCCAAGGCGGTCCCAAGTCATTTGAATAAGGTAGATTGAGGTGGTTTAAGGGCCAACTGAGGTGAATTTGTCAAAATAGAGGTTTACCGTTTTAAAGATTTTCTTAAAGCAAATCGTATTAAGATAGTGAAAAACATGCTCTTAGTACTACCAATGAACTGATCTACACTGTGGGCTATTTTATATTTCAATATTTTATGTATTTTTTTAATAAATTACTGGACAAAGTACACAAAATATAAGCGCGGGGTTTTAAGCCTGACCGAACACTAAATTACTCAATTGAATTAAAAAATACGAAAACAACAACTTCAATATTTTAACTATCCTGTGGACTATTTTTTTTTTCGTAGGTGTTCAATATTCAACACAATAAAGGCAAGAAAGTTGAAGATAAAACTCTCCATACATTTTTTCTATGGAGTAGCTACTATGAATAAAAGGACGATTCACTGCCAAAAATCGTCAGACGGCCGCGGCCATTGGAGCTGGGAGCACGTCACATTGCGTAAATACTATTAGCTAAGCTGTGGCAGAGCCAGTGACGTCACGTGACTGTGTTCTTACATGAGAAGCGGCCGCGTAAATGTGCTATGTCATATTTTCGATAAAATCAGATTACAGTATGTAAGGCATCTTTTGATAAAGATTTTGCCTGGCATAAAAATGGACTATTTTCTAACAGCATTGGTAAGTAGTAAGTACCTAGGTGCCTATAGGTAAAGTATACGTACAGAAGCATGCACATCCACATAGAAAGCTTTAAAGTCATTTTATGTTTTTATCATCTGGATTAGGTGATGATGATGCTGATGATGATGCTGATGATGATGATGATGATCATGGAACTTTTTATTGATATGGGTATCAAATGAAAGGGCTTGGTAAGCAAAACACAATGCTGTTCTCTTGATGAGCGAAACACCATGCTGTTCTGATGATGAAGTCAGGCAGGACCTGTTCCATTCCATGGAACTTTTTTTTTATATAGGTATCAAATGAAAGGGCTTGATGAGCGAAACACAATCATCATCGTCATCGTCATATCTTTATTTTTTCATATCGTCATAACTTCATATTTTCGTATCTTCGTAACTTCGCAACTTCGTGACTTCGTATCTTCGTGACTTCGTAACTTCGTATCTTCTTACCTTCATATCTTCGCAACTTCGGAACTTCGTGTCTTCTTAACTTCGTATCTTCAAAACTTCGTAACTTCGTATCTTCGTAACTTCGCAACTTCGTAACTTCGCATCTTCGCATCTTCGCATATTCGTTTCTTCGTAACTTCACAACTTCGCCACTTCGCAACTTCGCAACTTCGCAACTTCGTATCTTCGTAACTTCACAACTTCATATCTTCGTATCTTTGTATTTTCGTATCTTCGCAACTTAACATCTTCGCAACTTCGCATCTTCGCATCTTCGCATCTTCGTTTCTTCGTAACTTCACAACTTCGCCACTTCGCAACTTCGCAACTTCGCAACTTCGTATCTTCGTAACTTCACAACTTCATATCTTCGTATCTTTGTATCTTCGTGTTATATTCTGGACTTGATTAATTAATAAATCCAATTATTTATCCGTGAAACAGCAGTTTATTTATTAAAAAACACACCACGTTTATTGACAACTTGCTCCACGGGAAGCACAGAAGATAGAGAGGGAAAGTGAGTGAATGATGAAATACAACACTCTTCCCCGCTTACAAAAAAATGAAATTTTATCTTATCCTTAAAACTATAGAATTTACTCTTACAGAAACTTATGGCTATTTATCTAAGCCTAAACTATTCTAATTATGTACCTACTTACTTAAATTACAGTCTAGAATTTAATCTAATGACTGCCCACATGCGTTTATTTGACTTACATGTCTCTTCCACCTTAGACCATCAACATCTATGAAATAGGTAGTTCCAGGAATAGATTCTTTTATAATAGTTCCCACCACCCATGGCTTATGGCTTTTTCTAAAATCCTTGGTTGTCACTTTTTGGCCTACTTTAAAAACTACATTCCTGTTACCCCCATGCGCCTCCTCTACTCTTCTCTGCTTCACTATCAGGTCCTGATACACCGGAGTTGGTCTTAATAATGAAAATCTATTACGTATTTCTCTTCCCAACATTAAACGAGCTGGAGAAATACCAGTAGCCTTGTGCGGTGTGACTCTATAATCTGACAAAAATATGTTTACTGCATAGTTAAGGGATTTGCCACTGTCCACAATCTTTGTAATATTATTTTTAAAAGTTTCAACAAATCTCTCCGCTGCACCATTGGTAGCTGGATGTTGAACTGGAGTAAAGGTATGTTTTAATTGAATATTATTACAAAAAATTTTAAACTCATTACTGGTAAATGATGTTCCATTATCTGTTACTAGATGTATCGGAAACCCAAATCTTACAAATAGGTCTTTGAACTTTTGAATGGTAAGACTACTTCCTATATTAGCCATTTGAAAAACCTCTGGCCATTTACTAAAACTATCCACTACCACCAAAAACATTTTTCCAAATAGTGGACCTAAATAATCAGCATGAATGCGGTACCAAGGTGATGGTGGAACTGGCCACGTTTTTAAAGCTGTTGCTGGTGGGTTGTTTCTGTATGATAGACAGTTTATACAATCTTTAGTTAATTCAGTTATTTCTTCATTTAGTTTTGGCCACCAAAAGTAAGACTTAGCTATACTAATCATCCTATTACCACCGAAATGGCTCTTATGGAGTTCATGAAGTACATCATTTCTTACATTACTAGGTATGATTATTCTATGGCCCCAAAATAAACAATTTCTGTCAATGCTGATTTCATTCCTTTTTATGTAATATGATTTTAAATTCTCTTCAATTAATTTTATATCAGGCCAACCATCATAGCAATATCTAATCACCTTTGACAACAAGATGTCTTTTTGAGTTTCCTTTTGGATAATTTCCCAGTTAATAATATCTGTATCTGAACCTTCAATATAATTAGTACACAATATCTCTACACTACTGTTGGTTTTATCTGGTTTTTCTTCAACTGGTGACCTAGACAAGTAGTCTGCTGGGTTTTTATTTGTTTGGATGTGTCTTATTTTATACAAAAATGCTGATAGGAATATCGCGTAGTGTTGGAGACGTTTGGCCGCCATTTTCGGTATTCCTTTGTCTGGACTAAATATTCGTACCAGAGCTGCATTATCTGTTTCAAGTGTGAAAGTTCTACCATACAGGTAGTTATAAAATTTTGTTACACCAAATATTATAGCCATTGCTTCCTTGTCTAATGTACAGTACTTTCTTTCTCTAGCATTTAGTTTTTTGCTAGCAAAAGCCACTGGCTTGACTACATTGTCTGTGTCACATGTTGATAATACTGCACTTAGGCCTATTTCTGATGCATCACATGTCAGTATGATAGGTAAATTGGGATCATAAAGTTTAAGTCCTTGAGCTGAAGCTAGTTTTTTTTTTATTAGATTAAAAGAATTTTGACATTCTTTTGTCCATTGGAATTTTGTCTGTTTGGTTAACTCATATAGAGGAGCCAGAATGGTTGCCATATCGTTTAAGAAGCGAGAATAATAATTAATTTTTCCTAAAAATGATCTCAGCATTGTAATGCTTTTCGGTGGAACCAAATCTAAAATTGGTTGTATGTTGCTTTTTACAATATTAATTCCGTCTTTACTTATTTTATATCCAAACACTTCAATGTTTCTTCTAAAAAATTTACATTTCTCTACCTTCAGTTTCAGTCCAGATTCTTTCAAAACATTTAGAACCATTTCTAAATTTTTGCACATGTTATCATGGCTACTGCCTTTTATAAAAATATTGTCTATAAATACAACAGTATTTGGTATGAAGCTTAATTTTTTACTCATCAACCTTTGAAATGAACCTGGTCCTGTGCTGACACCATACGGTAAATATAGGTATTTGAATATACCAAATTCAGTATTTATTACAGTTAGCTCTTGTGAACTTGAATCCAGTGGTGCCTGCAAATAGGCCTCTTTGAGGTCAAGTTCACAGTAGTATTCACCTCCTCTCAATGTTTGTAAGATATCCTCAATGTGAGGTAACGGGTAATGATCAATCTCTAAATAAGGATTAAGAGTAACCTTGTAATCTCCACACAATCTTACTGAACCGTCGGGCTTCAATACTGGGACTACCGGTGTTCCCCACTCACTGTACTTTACAGGTTCAATTCTTTTATTAAGTAGTAATCTATTAATTTCAATTTTAACTTTTTCTTTTAAAGCAAATGGTACTTGTCGGACTGGTAAAAATTTTGGCTTTGTCTCTTTTTTTAGCTTTAGAGTGATAGGTTCTCCATTAAAGTTTCCCCAGCCAGGAGTGAATACTTCTGTGAACTTTTTTTTTTATGATGTCTACTGGATCCATTGTTTCATTTATTTTCATGTTACACTTTACCTGCTCATTAAACTTTAGGGGCCATTGTTCAAATGATTTTAACCAGTTTCTACCAATTATCTTAGGTTTATTATTATGCACTATGTATACATCTATCTTTCTATGGACCCCATTCCATGAAACATTTAGATTCTTTACTATACCAATAGGTTTGGATATGCTTTGATCGAAATTTCTAAATATGGTGTTACATTTTTCAACTTTTTTATCAGGAAACAATTCTAACTGATCTTTTAAGGTTAAAGTACTTACTTCAGAGCCTGTGTCCATTTCAAGTTGCACTGCCTTACCTTCCACTAACATGCTTATATACTGAGGTGCTATTTTATTTTCACTAGAATTATTAGCATACATGCTGTAAACATTCGCACTGTCCTCCTCACTTTCAAACAAATTATGAATGTCATCTTCTATTTCTGTATTATTTTCATCTACAGTTTCTAATTTTTTTGTTTGACGCATACGCATACGACACACTCTGAAAATGTGTCCTTGTTTACCGCACTCCGAACAAAACTTATTTTTTAGGGAACACTCAGATTTAATATGGTTATTTTTTCCACACACAAAACACGTAACACTTTGCTTTTTAAACTGCCGCTGACCCTGCTCCGGCTTTGTAGAAGTCTTTGGTGCACTGTTTTTCTTCTCAAACTGGAACATCTTAGCGTCAGTGATTGGTGCAGTCTCCAATGATTCTTGTCCCGTCAAATTGGACTGTTGTATAGCTGTTTCCACTGCCCTTGCAATTTTTATTAATTCTTCCAATTTAGATTCACCATTTTTCAGTAATTCAAACTTTATCATTGGTTTATACACGCCATCAATAAATTTTTCTTTCACTTGTTCATCCACATCTTTGTATTGGCATTTCTTTGCTAGTTTTTTCAGCTCAATTATGTAGTCTTCAATCTTCTCATTTTGTTTTTGATTACGTGCACGAAACTCAGCGCGATCTAATGGTATTGACGTAGATTTCGAATAGTGTTTTTCTAATAATGTTATCAATTCACTATATTCTTTTTTTATTGGTTTCTCCGGAGAACACAGATAATTTAGTTTTTCAAACACTTTGGTAGTGATATTGGTAAGTAACAATGGTGTTTGTTTAGATTTTGGAATGTCATGTAATGTTATGATACATTCCAGTTTTTGTTCGAAAAGTTCGTAGTTAGTGCCATCAAATGGTTCGATGCGGCCATAATAGGGCAATGAAGTCATCTTTTCTTCGAATATTTCGTCAGGTTTTGTAAGTAGCTTTCCGGATTTTACTAATTCTCGAAGTTTTTTTCTTAGTGAATCGATACTTAGACTTTCTGTAGGTATCCTTAGTTCGTCAAATAATTGTAGTAGTTCTTCTTTAGAGAGATTTTGAATCCAACTTGTCCGGTTTGCCGAAATTTCTTGAAAGAATTGTCGTATCATTTAGCTTTATTTTTCTCCCTCACAAAATATTTTTTTCTGTGATGTAAACAGTTTGAAGTTAGCTGCAGTTGGTTACTGTCAAGCAGGCATAGACTAGGAGTTTTGACCCACAGAGTGATAATAAGTCGAATCGAATGAGAGAATGATTGATGTGCCTGGATGTTTCACTCATTCGTTTGTTCCGTTGACAACTGCTTGATTTGCTTGTTTGAAAGAAAATGCAGCAAATAAAATATGGCGTCAAATATTTTATTATCCAATTTGCTCTTCTTGCGCACGAATTTCACTTAATTTCCGTTGTCCTCGTCGCCACTTGTTATATTCTGGACTTGATTAATTAATAAATCCAATTATTTATCCGTGAAACAGCAGTTTATTTATTAAAAAACACACCACGTTTATTGACAACTTGCTCCACGGGAAGCACAGAAGATAGAGAGGGAAAGTGAGTGAATGATGAAATACAACACTTCGTATCTTCGCAACTTAACATCTTCGCAACTTCGTATCTTCGTATCTTCGTATCTTCGTAACTTCACAACTTCGCATCTTCGCATCTTCGCATCTTCGCATCTTCGCAACTTCGTATCTTCGTAACTTCGTAACTTCGTAACTTCATAACTTCGTAACTTCGTAACTTCGCAACTTCATATCTTCGTATCTTTGTATCTTAGTATCTTCGCAACTTCGCATCTTCGGAACTTCGTATCTTCGTAACTTCATAACTTCGTAACTTCACAACTTCGTATCTTCGTATCTTCGTATCTTCGTATCTTCGTATCTTTGTATCTTCGTATCTTCGCAACTTCGCATCTTCGCAACTTCGTATCTTCGTATCTTCGTATCTTCGTATCTTCGTATCTTCGTATCTTCGTATCTTCGTATCTTCGTATCTTCGTAACTTCACAACTTCGCATCTTCGCATCTTCGCAACTTCGTAACTTCGTAACTTCGTAACTTTGCAACTTCACAACTTCGTATCTTCGTAACTTCGCATCTTCGTAACTTCATAACTTCGTAACTTCGCAACTTCGCATCTTCGCATCTTCGCATCTTCGTTTCTTCGTAACTTCATAACTTCGCAACTTCGCAACTTCGCAACTTCGCAACTTCGTATCTTCGTAACTTCACAACTTCATATCTTCGTATCTTCGCAACTTCGCATCTTCACAACTTCGTATCTTCGTATCTTCGTAACTTCACAACTTCGCATATTTGCATCTTCGCATCTTCGCAACTTCGTATCTTCGTAACTTCGTAACTTCGTAACTTCGTAACTTTGCAACTTTGCAACTTCATATCTTCGTAACTTCGCAACCTCATATCTTCGTATCTTTGTATCTTCGTATCTTCGCAACTTCACAACTTCGTATCTTCATAACTTCGCAACTTCACAACTTCATATCTTCGTAACTTCGCATCTTCGTAACTTCGTAACTTCGTAATTTCGTAACTTCGCAACTTCGCAACTTCGTATCTTCGTAACTTCGCAACTTCATATCTTCGTATCTTCGTATCTTCGCAACTTCGCAACTTCACAACTTCGTATCTTCGTAACTTCGTATCTTCGTAACTTCGCAACTTAACACCTTCGTTCGTAGTTGCGAAGCTACGAAGATACGAAGTTACGAAGATACGAATTTGCGAAGTTGCGAAGTTACGAAGTTGCGAAGTTGCAAAGGTGTGAAGTTACGAAGTTACGAAGATACGAAGTTGCGAAGATGCGAAGTTGATAAGTTACGAAGATACGAAGATATGAAGACACGAAGTTGCGAAGATATGAAGATACGAAGTTGCGAAGTTACGAAGTTACGAAGATACGAAGTTACGAAGATATGAAGATACGAAGTTGCGAAGATGCGAAGTTGATAAGTTACGAAGATATGAAGATACGAAGTTGCGAAGTTACGAAGATAGGAAGATACGAAGTTACGAAGATACGAAGTTGCGAAGTTACGAAGTTACGAAGTTACGAAGTTGCGAAGTTACGAAGATACGGAGATAGGAAGATACGAAGTTATGAAGTTGCGAAGTTGCGAAGTTACGAAGATACGAAGATGCGAAGATGCGAAGTTGCGAAGTTACGAAGATACACACACACACACACACACACACACACACACACACACACACACACACGCTGCACACACACACCACGAAAGTGCTTGGTTGTAACTATTTTTATTCTTATTGTTATTTACTTTTCTCTAAAACAGTGATTCCCAAAGTGGTCCAGGTGGACCCCCAGGGGTCCACGGGAGACTCGAAAGGGGTCCACGTTGGCGAGAAACAAAAATGGGGGTGCACAAGTTTTTTGGGAATATGGTAGAAATGTAGCAGCAGGGGGTCCACCGAAACCAGTAAAATTTTGAAAGGGGTCCATGAGAAAAAAAAGTTTGGGAACCTATGCTCTAAAACCTATACTACCTACTTAGTGACTGTCGTAATATATGTTTTACTCTAAAAAATGTAAATCCGTCATTTTCTGTAAGAAACATAAATAAGTTGATTTATTACTACTAAGAGCTGTGCATTTTGTTTAATAAATAAATAAGATGCGAAGTTTTTTCAAATCCGACTTGTAGAATATCGCGTTCAAACAAACAAACAAACTCTTCCGCTTTACAGAATTGGTATTAGATTGGTATAGATGTCAATACAAAATCGTTTCGAAGTTATAAATTTTAAAACGTAAAAAATGTTTGCCGAAACTTTGACCGCTTTGTGTCAGAGCGGCCCGCACTGCGTGGCGCTTTCAATGTGTGCGTTCTACGCACACAAGCTTGAGCGCTACGTTTCCCGCCCGTAAATACCTAAAACTGACGAGCGGCATAGCGTCGGAGCCCTCTTAAGATTTTGCGCGGATTCTGTGTGCGAAATGACATAATGATTTATTTTTAAGATTGTCTGACAGAATCTTTCATCGATTGACAACCTATTTTGTTTTTCTTTTTGTTTGTAATTCTGTAACCATAAATATATATCTACTAGTGAAATAATTAATTAATTCATAATTATTGCATAATTTTAAGAATGTATTTTAATTAATGCAATTGGTTAATACCGTGTTTGTTAAATAATTAAATAAATATAAAAATATAAATATAAGTCTGTCGTGACTCAGGTCTGCGCTCAGCCTTAGTTTCTTATATTTGTCTGTGAGTCTATAATTTTCTTTAAAACTTTCTTCAGTTTTCCAAATGTTTGCTTCGACTTTCAATGTAAAATAATTTGATAATTTCTAAGGGTTTATATATGAGCTTATTTGTGCTCACTTTGCTTTACTTTCAAAGTTAAAATAAGTATGATAACATTTTCATGGAAATTCAGATTTTTTTGAAAATTTCAAAATATCTAGTACTCCTCCGCCAATCTATACCAAAAAAGATTCGTCAAAATTTTTACGCTAAAGCCACCCAACCACCCACTTTCCACAGCCTAACCTTACTATGCCAGGCTAGTCAGGGCAAATCCGGGAACAGCACCAGCGCGAAAACAAAAACAAATAAAAAAATATTTAAAAAAAACAAAAACCCGACTGCGTCAAAACTAAAAAGAAAAAAACAAGCCTGCAAAGAATTACTCACAGTCGGTACCCATTCATTTTATTACCAATCAAATCTTCCCAATGTTATGGGTCCCGACTGTGAGTAATTCTTTGCAGGCTTGTTTTTTTCTTTTTAGTTTTGACGCAGTCGGGTTTTTGTTTTTTTTAAATATTTTTTTATTTAACACTTTTTAGTTATGATAAAGTTGATTTTAAAATACCTATTCAACGATACCCCACTTGATATAGAGTGACAATTTTGATTCTTTTAATTTTGACAATATGGCGTCTGGTTGTAGCCCAGGTGAATTTTGATTACTGTCATATCTTTAGTGACACTCCCAAGGTTGAGACAAATCGATTGACGTAAGAATCATCAAAATCGGTCCACGCGTTTGGCCTCTAGAGTGCCACATAGAAACATCCATAGCGAGAATAATTATTAATCAACTTTAAACCGTTATTTTTCCTAAACTATTACTTAAAATGAAAAATGGTAAAAGAAACATAAAGTTGATTTTGAAATACCTATTCAACGATACCCCACTTGACATGGTGTGACGATTTTGATTTTTTTAATTTTGACATTAAGGCGTCTGGTGGTGGCACTGGTGAATTTTGATTACTGTCATGCCTTATTAACACTCCCAAGGTTCAGACGAATCGATTGACGTAAGAATCATCAAAATCGGTCCACGCGTTTGGCCTCTAGAATGCCACATAGAAACATCCAAACATACATAGACTGATAAACACATTACCCTTCCTTTGCTTTGCGCAGTCGGGTAAAAAATTGATGGTCTTCGACACGTGTTTCACCCCTCCACGGGGCATCCTCAGGAAATAATTGACTCCCTCTGTGTGCTTGCGCAGACGTCTTGTCTGCGCAATGATTGGGTGGTTGGGTGGCTTTAGCGTGAAAATTTTGACGAATCTTTTTTGGTATAGATTGGCGGAGGAGTACTAGATATTTTGAAATTTTCAAAAAAATCTGAATATGGACTTCCGCAAAGTCACGCCTGAATCAATTAACTATTTCATGGAAATTATTTTATTATTATTTTAAAGTTTTCCATATTCATCTTGTCTCTACATCTATGATAAGGTACTTAATGATCTTCGCTTCAATAAATCTTCACAGCCCTTTATGGCCCAGGGTCAGTCTAATCCATTTTTAAAATGTAACACTTTATACAATTTTATACTCTTTTTACCCGACTGCGCAAAGCAAAGGAAGGGTAATGTGTTTATCAGTCTATGTATGTTTGGATGTTTCTATGTGGCATTCTAGAGGCCAAACACGTGGACCGATTTTGATGATTCTTACGTCAATCGATTCGTCTGAACCTTGGGAGTGTTAATAAGGCATGACAGTAATCAAAATTCACCAGTGCCACCACCAGACGCCTTAATGTCAAAATTAAAAAAATCTAAATCGTCACACCATGTCAAGTGGGGTATCGTTGAATAGGTATTTCAAAATCAACTTTATGTTTCTTTTACCATTTTTCATTTTAAGTAATAGTTTAGGAAAAATAACGGTTTAAAGTTGATTAATAATTATTCTCGCTATGGATGTTTCTATGTGGCACTCTAGAGGCCAAACGCGTGGACCGATTTTGATGATTCTTACGTCAATCGATTTGTCTCAACCTTGGGAGTGTCACTAAAGATATGACAGTAATCAAAATTCACCTGGGCTACAACCAGACGCCATATTGTCAAAATTAAAAGAATCAAAATCGTCACTCTATATCGAGTGGGGTATCGTTGAATAGGTATTTTAAAATCAACTTTATCATAACTAAAAAGTGTTAAATAAAAAAATATTTTAAAAAAACAAAAACCCGACTGCGTCAAAACTAAAAAGAAAAAAACAAGCCTGCAAAGAATTACTCACAGTCGGGACCCATAACATTGGGAAGATTTGATTGGTAATAAAATGAATGGGTACCGACTGTGAGTAATTCTTTGCAGGCTTGTTTTTTTCTTTTTAGTTTTGACGCAGTCGGGTTTTTGTTTTTTTAAAATATTTTTTTATTGTCTTTTTACACATTGTTTATAAAATTCTGAATCTAACTTAACAAAACTTCACGCTCCACAAAATAGATACCTAATGTTGTTGAGTTTAAGGAGAGCTGTGTTGGCCGAGTGGGTTAGTACCTGTACTTTCGATCCGAAGGTCGTGGGTTCGAAACCTGGCCGTGCATCGATGGATTTTCCGTTTCAAAAAATTTATATGCGCATTAACACGGCTCTAATCAGTGAAGGAAAACAACCCGCAGCTTAGTCAGCCCCACACGTATTGACCATGTTTGTCATGTGGATATGGCCGGTTAAGCTGAGAGGATGGTTTAGGTGCTGAGCAAACCTATTCTATCTCAACAATGTCCTAAGCACTACTCTATCCCGTTAAGTGTAGGCAAAGGTTTCCTCCTGACACTGTATAAATCGTCTAGTAAAGATGTAAAGGCCTGAGATATTAGCGGCATTTACACGATAGAGATTATCCCACGGATCCGGACTGTAAAGATATCTGTAAAGATATCTGTAAAGATATCTTTAAAGATAACTGCGGACAAAACTAGCGGCCTTTAAACGCTAAAGATTTTCCCACGGATCCGGACTGTAAAGATATCTGTAAAGATATCTTTAAAGATATCTGTACAGATAACAGCAGATTTTGGACTGGCGCGTGGAACGGTATAAATTTACAAAGTTTTTTTCTTGATTCTTGAATTTTGAACCTTGAATCTGATAGCCCCTCCAGACTCTCAAGAGAAAGCTCAGCGAGAAGTCTCGCCGAGACTTCTCGAAGAACAAACAAGCTATCCACACTCTCAATTTTTCTCCGTCGTGATGTTTGAAATCCTTTGTCTCGGCCAAAAATACCGACACCGATCGGAGAACAGGCGAGCCAGAGAACGAGAAGGCGAGAAGCTCCTCACACTCACGCTTCTCGGGTGTTCTCGGGGGTTCTCGCAGAGAGTCTGGAGGCCCTATCAAATTTTGAATCTTGAATCTTTGAAGTGACAGCTGTCAAACTTCAAATGGCCATATCTCGGAAACTACTCGTCCTAGACTCCCCGTTCCCAGTTCAAATGAAAGCTATGACCAAGATCTTTATTTGAAATGACAGCTGTCAAACTTCAAACCGCCATATCTCGGGAACTACTCGTCCTAGACTCCCCGTTCCCAGTTCAAATGAAAGCTATGACCAAGATCTTCATTTGAAGTGACAGCTGTCAAACTTCAAATGGCCATATCTCGGGAACTACTCGTCCTAGACTCCCCGTTCCCAGTTCAAATGAAAGCTATGACCAAGATCTTTATTTGAAGTGACAGCTGTCAAACTTCAAACCGCCATATCTCGGGAACTACTCGTCCTAGACTCCCCGTTCCCAGTTCAAATGAAAGCTATGACCAAGATCTTCATTTGAAGTGACAGCTGTCAAACTTCAAATGGCCATATCTCGGGAACTACTCGTCCTAGACTCCCCGTTCTCAGTTCAAATGAAAGCTATGACCAAGATCTACATTTTCAATAACAGCTGTCAAAATGACATCTGTCATCTGAAATGTAGATCTTGGTCATAGATTTCATTTGAACTGAGAACGGGGAGTCTAGGACGAGTAGTTCCCGAGATATGGCCATTTGAAGTTTGACAGCTGTCACTTCAAATGAAGATCTTGGTCATAGCTTTCATTTGAACTGAGAACGGGGAGTCTAGGACGAGTAGTTCCCGCGATATGGCCATTTGAAGTTTGACAGCTGTCACTTCAAATGAAGATCTTGGTCATAGCTTTCATTTGAACTGAGAACGGGGAGTCTAGGACGAGTAGTTCCCGAGATATGGCCATTTGAAGTTTGACAGCTGTCACTTCAAAGATTCAAGATTCAAAATTTCAGATTCAAGGTTCAAAATTCAAGAATCAAGGATCGAAATCCAAGATCGAAACCAAGGATCGAAATCAAGGATCGAAATCAAAATCAAGGATCAAAATCAAGGATCGAATTCAAGGATCGAAACCATGGATCGAAATCAAGCGCTGATTTTGTCGAGCGCGATAAAGTAAAAATATCCTGAAATTTAAATGACATGGGCACACTACTAATCCAACAACGAGTGTGAAAGAGACAAAGCTACCAAGAAAGCCTCTCAACAAGACCAATAATCCTTATAACCAAGATTAAATGATAATAGATCGTTGTGTGGACTGTACAGATATCTGTAAAGATATCCGCGGATAAAACTAGCGGCCTTTAAACGGTAGAGTTTTTAGCACGGATCTGGACTGTACAGATATCTGTAAAGATATCTTTACGGATATCCGCGGATAAAACTGTCAAAGGTTGGAATGGCAGAGATCGATCCGCGGGAAAATCCGCAGGCCGATCTCTGCGTGTAAATGCTGCTATTCTGCAGAAACTTACATTTCATTATGTGACAGATTGAAAGACCATCGCCGCATTTTAGATTTATTTTTGAAGTTATAAAAGCAGCCCCTCGCATTGAATGTGGTCGCGTTACAATCCATCAGTCAGTATTACGTGAAGATCTCGGAAGCCGGCTTGATAAATGGGAACGTTGCTACATTTTTTATTGGTGGTTCGATTCCAAAGGCCCTTGAACATTAGTTGATACTTAGAGAACCTTTGTGTAAATTGGTCAATAAAATAAATCAATATTGTAATTTTTCTTTACATTATGCAATTTAGTCTATACATTTCCAATCAATATTTTTATGTGTTTATAACTACTATAGAACGTTGGGCGAAGCTCGTCACTCAATGGGTGCCAGAAGACAGTCGGAGTCGACACGGCAGACCCAGGAAAAGATGGCGAGACGATCTGGATGCGTTTGAGCCAGACTGACAAACAGGGGCCTTGGAGCGTCGTGATGTGTGGAAGTTGAAGGGGGAGACCTTTGCCCAGCAGTGGGACATGATATGTTAATTAAAAAAAAACTACTACTATGGTACCAGACACCCTCAATCACAATCAGGATCAAGGTACCATAAGTACTAATATTTTTTTCCTGAAGACAACATGCTTTTTGAAAGAACCATAATCACCATTATAAAACGAAAATAGAAATAAAATTAAAATTTAAAAAATCCTGAATTGTGCATGTCAGTCTTGTTTCTGCCCAGTCAAATATTAATAATATTATGCTAGAAGACATAAATAAATATACTTAGACTTGGGTATATAACGCAAAAAATAGTGTAATAAGGTAATTCTATAGTTATAAATAAACACGATGTTTATTTTATAACTACAGAACTTTTTAAATTATATTCTATCAAAGTAAACAAATTACTAGACTAGACGTTAGGTATACTTCAGTGGTTAGCAAAAGCAATTTATAACTAATTTTAAACCTTTACGATTATAGAAGCCGTAGCTCGTAGGCGGCTACGGCGGGGCTACGGTGGTGCTACGGTGGGGCTACGGCGACCCATCATTCATTTTCAGTCGGCAAAGCAAAGTCAGCCAGTCAGTCCGCGCGCGGCGCCCGAGCCGAACACACGTATCGCTCCTCGCTCCTCCGCACCAAACTTTACTCGACCCGCGTCTGTGCTAACTTTCAGTTTTCTTACAATATTTCGTTTGAGTGACAGTTGAGTTTCGATAGCTGTGGAGGCGTGGATTAACTTGTAAGTACAAAAGCTTTTCTATTTAAAAAGTTTAGTTACCATTATCGTTATCAATTATCAGTTATCGTTTGATAAGTTATCTAAACATTATAATTAAAAACTGAGTGGAAAAACAAACTTTGCAAGTTCTGACTTTGTTTCTGTGGGTTTAGGTAGAGAATCGCGTAAAGCCGTCACTATGCCAACAGATTTATTGACAAAATGTGGAGATTTTTCAAAGTTGTAGGAATGGTTACGGATGTTTTGGCGATATTTCTAACATACAAAGGATACGCGGTATGTGCTCCCTTTTTTCGAACAAAAGGTATAAATTCTTGTCCTTTGTAAGGGTTCTTATTACATTTTTTATTACAGTACTTTTTATTGCCTGAGCATAAGGAATGTTTAATATAATTTTCAGAAAAAATCACCTTAAATTCAATGAAGAATCAACGTACGTAGATGGAGAATAATTTCTATGTTTAAAATTACATACTTACTTTCCTTAGTAGCTTCGCCCAAGGCTTCCAAATAATGTTGGCTGGGGATTGGTGAGCGAACTTTGTTGGTAAACATAGAAACCGTAACAACTTACCTGTTTTCCTAAAAATAATGATTTTACTAGTCCACGTGTCTTGTTTGTAAGTGAAATGCTTTTTCTCTACTTTCCTGCTATCATTTTTACCACATTAAAATATTTTTTAACAAGTGCATTTAATTTCTTGGTTATCTTTTTAGTTTTGCTATGTTAAAATTGAAATATTTTTTTGGTTTCAATATCATACTTAAGTAAGTAATTATACTTTGAGATATTTTGGCAGTTTGGTCGTGGTTATAGTCATATAGCTATTTTCTAAATGCTAAAGAGTCTAACCTTCTTTAAGGATATACTTAGCTATGAGGGCGGACTCATATTAATCCCATAATTATCTCATATCGATCCCCGCCGCGGGACAATTGTTTGAAAAAAAAGTTAGACAAATAAATTGAGTGGAGAATCATATTATGAAAGGACATAACTTGTACATTTCAAAATGGTTTTTATTTTTACTCTAAGATGTATAGTTTTTGAAATACAGAAAAATTAAGAGACCGCTTTAACCAGAGCTGCCAGAGCTTTCTAGGGAAGCTCGCTCCATCGTCGACTTCATCCATGCCCAGGCAAGGAGCGAAGTCAAGAGCTAACCTATCTTAAATAAAAAAAAAGACATCATTGTGTAGTGAGTGAACTCAGCAGACGTAGCACTTAGTCAGAAACAAGTCCAAATCTAGGCTATCAACGCAACGGTGCGCGAGATCTCAGTTCGGGGCGAAATACGTGTATTAATTAGTAACTTGTTTGCGTAGAATAGGCACAGTGTAATAAAAACCCTATTCGATCCGTAAGGGCGTTATTAGGTATCGACCTAATAACCACTCACGGATCAGATAGGATACCTAATAACACCCTCACAGTTAGGAACATTACCTCGATAATTTTAATTTTTATAGTGTTAAACCACACTTAGGCATTATTTCATTGAACATGATAAGGCTTATCAATCGATGCTTCAGTCGATAAAATTGAACTTATCAAGATTTTCAACCCGACGAATATGGATTCCGTGGCCGAGTTGGTAAAGGCACTCCGGCTTAAGGAGGATCGCTTGTATCATTCCGGGTTCGAATCCCGTCGGAATTAAAAAATTTGATAATAAAACTTTTGAAACTATCATGGTTGCAAACATTGTAAACACTATAAACGGAATATTTACCATGATTTTTGGATTTTAGAGTTTCCCGATATTTCGGCACAGTTGCATGCGCCATGATCACGATAAACTGAAGTTTTTGCGAGTTTGTGGGTAATCACTGGCAGACGAAACGGTCTACCCTCTTTCTAAGTCTTTTACTACGTCGAACATCAGTCGAAATCAAAAAATCATGGTAAATATCCCGTTTATAGTGTTTACAAAATTTGATAATACTTTTCACTTACCTCGATAGATAAGTTTCGTTTTATGTTTGGATGGATGTTTGGTACTCAATCACGCCAGAATGACTGAACGGGTCTCGATGAAAGGCACAGAGATAGATTATAGTCTGCAATAGCACATGGGCTTTTAGGCACTTTTCATTCCGGAAAAATGCACTGTTCCGTGGTTTATCCAGTCATATTATGAGACCTGCTCTTAGAACTTAAAAAACCAAATCTTACATCTCAAAACTAAGCGATTGGGCTTCCCAACTCATACAAGGTCGGATTGGATTACTAGTTCGTTACACACACATAAATAAGAGGTAACAAAGAGCTTTGTTTTGTTACTGTAAGCTCAAATCTGTGGTTTTGATATCTCACGTGAGGCGTAAAGCGAGAGCTGAACGGTAAATTCTAAACCTTTGTCTGGTGCCCTTCCTAGGCTGAATAGGCAGACAGTGCGCGTTAAAACGACGATTTATTGTTAGGTTAATGGGCAGCACCTACCCCCTCTCACCCCCACCTCCCTCCTCTTGGCGAGACTGGGGTAAATTGGTAATTCCGCCCAATAACCAACTTTCGCCAATATTTAAGTAAGATTTAGTAGAAGCTTCGAATTTGTCAACTTTGTACAAAATTACCCACTTTAACTTTGTTATTTGAGGATGGATTATGACAGGTTTGTGTTGAACTTAAGCGCTCTAATCAAAGCCGGTGAGCTTTAATTTAATTTGTTTACTTTTAAATTAGGTGAGTTGTCGTCTGGTGCTTTTATTAAATCACAAGAGGCAAAATTAAAAAAAAAAACCCTACTACAATGTTAAGCTGAGCAAGTTTCTGCACCCTCGCGGTGCATTTATGTTCATAGCTCCGAAGATCCTCGACAAATCCTCACCAAATTTTTATGGCGCCAATCGGAAAGTACATTCTTTCAAACAAAAAATAATTTTCCAAATCGGTCTAGACGTCTTCGAGTAATCGATGAACATACATAAAAAAAGATTCTGATGAATTGAGAACCTCCTCCTTTTTCTGAAGTCGGTTAATAAGGAAAACAGAAAAACTTACCCTAATTTCAACTGACACTACTCTGATCTTTACGACAAACCATCCTTTCCGCAAAAGCCCCTCGGAAACATAAACAAACAAGGCAATAAATAAATGATATTCACATCGCCATCAACGAAATAAATGACAAGCAATAAACCCAAGAAATCAATTAAAACCGCCACTGGTATCTATCTGTACAATATTATGTGTCTACAGTTGATTAAAGATTTCGCTCCGTCGCTCGCACTTGTCAACAAACAAATCAAACGCAACCCAATACCCTCTAATACGAGATCTGTGTCATCCCCCCACCCGCACCCCGTACCCGAAACTAACCCTTACCACCACGGATTAACACGCAATTTCGCGACAGTCGGCTTCACTATTTAATACGATATTTTGATGCGAACATTGTATATGTCCAAAAAAGCTCATTTCTTTTCCAAAGGTCCTGCTGAAATATCCGCTATTGCGACGTGTTAAGAGCTTTCAGAAGTCTATAGATACCTCTTATCGTTACAGTTTGATGCTTATTGCTTTGGGATAAGGTGGTGGATCGGTTGGAGTTGGGCGTGCGTGTACAAACACGGGTTCCTAATCTTTAGGCGCCGGCCGTCGCGGCGTCGGTAATTGGGACGTTAGGGACAGATTACACCTCCATAAGTTTCTATTTCACTTGGCATCGTCAGTGATACGGCAATTCCATTACCTCTCCACGTTGGGGCACATCTGTTGGACAGATTTTGAAAAGCATTTATATATACGAAGAAAATAACACATTTAAAAGGCGTGAATGCGACATATCGTGAAAATTTGAACGTTGCCTTGCATTGAGTTGCCTCGCGAGCAGCCTCGCAGATACTTCCAAATCAGTCCACCGGTAGAGGATTGAGATCTGATTTACAATATTATACTTCGTTAAAATTTTCCGCTTTGCTGCTTCGTCAGCTGATTTGTACCTACCTACTCATTATGTCGACAAATCAGAAAAGCAAACTCGATTTATTTGTATCGTTACTTTGCTGTTTTTTTCTTCTACTCACTTTTTATGAATCAGTATTAACAATGTTATTTTATACAGTGATTTATACAGTGTCAGGAGGCAATCTTTGCCTACACTTATCGGAACACTGGTGCCTGGGACAATGTTGAGATGGAGTAGGCTTGCCCAGCACCTAAATTTCTCTCAGCTTAACCGGACATATCCACAGATGTATATGATATATGACCATGTCTTTCCATGTGTGGGGCTGACTAAGGTGCGGGTTTCCTTCACCGTTTAGAGCTCGTTTTAATGCGCATATAAATTTTTCGTAACGAAAAATCTATTGATGCACAGGATTCGAACCCACGACCTTCGGATCGAAAGTCGAGGGACTATACCCCTCGGCCAACACGGCTCTTCGACCTAAATAGTACAATAAATAGCATCCTCGTCCAAACTTTCTTTGTGCGACAAATCGTCTCGTCATCTTGTCATGAAGGTGTTACGATGTCACCGAAGTGTCTATTTCCGTGTCGAAGCTTTGAGGAACTGGGTCTCTGTCATTTTAATGTCACCGTGTCAATCTTGCTATTATTGTCAATCCGAAAGTGTGTATGTTTCGAGGTTTAGATGTTTGGATGCATGTGTTTTGATGAAACTTAGAATAAGTGTAGATTGTAGTCTGGCTTAGGCTATTTAAAATGTTTGCACCACCCGTGCGAAGCCGTTGGCGAAAGCTAGTATCTTCTATTTGGAACATCTCTTATTTTTATCGTAAAAGAATATTTAAGATTATGTAATCGTAAACAGGCGTCCGGTCTGGTATGACTGAATATTGAAATGTACCTACATATTCCACAAAGAACAATTTTTAAAACATAGGTACTCTGCGTAAACGTAAACAGTAAACAGATGATCTAGTAGTGTTGATCTTGTGAACTTTGACGTAATACATTTTGATCTATCGTATGACACCCTAATATTAATTAGTTTACGTATTATTATGTATAAAGAATTTTGACTGCGCGGTGTGTGTTTCCCCGTGTCTGTGCGGCCTGACTTGGTTTATTACTATGCCACCCAGGGATACAATGGTTCGCAATAATGGCCAGCTAGATTGAAGTTCGTGAAGTTAGTCTTTTTAACAGACGAGACAGAGAACCGTCAGTTTATATGACACCGGTCTTCTAAATTGTTCTAGAAATGATCTACTACAAATGTTAGACACAGCACCGGTAGCCTACTCTACACATAGTTAAATAACTTTTTGATCAAATCTTTTGGTGAAATTCCTGGAAAAATAATTTTGTAGTTGAATGTACAGGGGGCACAAAAGCGCGTAAATCTGTCGGACGACGAGTTATCTCGCCGGCTGTACTTTTCAAGTTATACATAGTTCTGGAGTTGTTAAGATTTCAGACTTTCCTATCACTTTGAAACTGGAAGTATGCGAGAAAGGTTCCTTAATAGTATTGTTTACCGAAATACCTCATTTTGCCTTTTATTTAGATGTTTTAGGGGTGTAATTAGGTATTGAAATATTTTTGTGTTTGTGAGAAAACACACCCTTGGTCATTAGGCCACTTAAAGCTGAATAGGGGAAGTTGGAAATGTCTTTTCGTTCGCTCCAGTGTAGGCTCTGATTTCACGAAAAAGTGTGATCCTCTTATATCTCGGAGAGTTGTGAAGATTATGATACTCAAAAGACGCGTATTCACGAGAGCTGTAAGATGCAAAAACAATTATTCAAGAAAGTAAAAAACTAAAAAAAGTTATGGCTGAAATAGTGAAACAAACTTTTATTTTTTTCCGAATTTTTGATTTTGGCTCTCGATATTTTGGAAACGAAGAATGATAATCAAAAAATTGAGAAAAACTCTGGACAAGTTATGGTAAGCGTCCACAGGCCCGCATCGCACGCAGCGGACGGTTCGCATCAAGCGGATTATCTGTGTAATGCGATGCGTACGATGCGGACAGGTGGACGCACTTATATGAGTTTCTATACAAATAATACTACGATCCGTTGCGTGCGATGCGTCCGATGCGTACGATACCGACATGTGGACGCTTACCAGTCAGCTACAATGAGCGCAAAACAAAGACAATCGGTAATTTGCCCTAGCTTAACCTTTTTAAAAAAAGTCAGAAAGTCAGAACGACATTTCATTTCCAATTCCGTAGATTCATTTCCAATGTGCTCGAATCGTGTGAGGCACAAAATCTGAGATTTTTTCTGAGTTCAAAGTCCTTTTGATCCATATATCGGTAGATGAGTAGATGAAAATAAAGTTGCTGTTTTGTTTTTATTCTGTCATATTTCCGAGACTGAGGAAACTCATTTGGGGATCAATCGGAGAGCTCATAAATCGACTGTCGTTTGAGGGATATAGCGACTGGCGTAAAATGCTGCTTCAATTTCTTCGCACAAAAATATTTCGCTCAAAGCTTTCAGTTTGTCTACTCAGAGGAAATAGAGTTTCGAATTAAGCTCTTGAATTTGCGTGAGAAAAATCTAATGTTTAGAAGGTAACGGAGAACCCTAGTTGTTGATATTGAGACTTGTGACTATTGTGGATACTTACTATATACATAACTAGCGGACACCCGCGGCTTCGCCCGCGTGGACTACATCCCGCTTTTTTATCCCACGGGAAACATTGCATTTTTTCTGGATAAAAAGTAGCCTATGCCACTCTCCAGCCCTCCAACTATCACCACACAAAAAGTCACGTCAACCCGTCTCCCTGTTTTGACGTGAAAGCAGGACAAACATACAAACAAACAAACACACTTTCACATTTATAATATGGGTATGGAAGTATGGATGTAAATACTATGTTTTTAATTGTTTTCTCATGATCAAATACATTTAATTTGAGAAAGTAAAGCAAGTAAGTTCGTTTGAGCAAGTGGCCAATTCTGGTGACGGAGTTTTAAGTCCGCCTATAGGCCTCCGTCACGGCTTAGTTACTTAAAAACCGGGACTGACAATTTAACGTACTATCTATCCTCCGAAGCACGGAAGCACTCCGCTCATAATGCCACTTGCGGTCACCCATCCAAATTGCGACCGCGCACAACGCTGCTTAACCTCAACGATCAATCAAGAACGTCTCATCAAGCTACGCCACGAGCGATTTATTTGAGGAATAAGTATCTATGGTACGTTTTCTATACAGATTTTCATTTTTGTTCGTCAAACTGCCACCCTTGTTTATGGAAATTATCTCACGATTGGAAAATCAGATAAAATAAAATGATGTTGTTTACAAAACAACTCATTGACAACAACAAGTCGCGAATGTATATTTTATAAAGTAATAGGAGCCGAATGCAAACAAACATACACAAATATACAAATTTTCTCATTTAAGGTGGCCGCACACCTATCCGCGCCGAATGCGCCGAACGAATTGACCGAAACGAATTTTAGAATTATTTAATGACCTTGTATGAAACCCCGCCCGCGTCGAATCGTCCGATTCGACCGAATCTGGCATTTATTCCATCCAGCCCTACTTGCTACTAGTATAAAGGCTGAATTACCTACACCGGGGCAACAACGTGCGACAGTGCCGCATGCTACACATTGTGACATGTGGCATCTTGTGGCATGCTACAAATAGAAAGCATTTGCGGCATTAGTGGCATGCGGCAGCCTATTTTACGCCGAGGCAACATCGTGCTTGGGTCAGTCTGCCACATGACGCAAGGTGTTGCCATGTCGCACGGTTCTTGCCACAATGTGCGACATTTTTTATTCTGTAGCTTGCGGCCTTGTGGCATGCCGCAATGCCGCACAGTGTTGCCCCGGTGTAATTCAGCCTTTAGGAATAAACGACAGTCACCAGTGGGCACGCTGACCGATGCAAGAGAGCGATCTCCATTCCACTCCAGGACAAGCAGACGCACGGCGCAGTACCATCCTTATCTCGTGGACATTCCATCCACTCATACCACGCGGTTCTCCTCCACCTTCATGATCCGCACTTCTAAGGCCTGGAACTCGCTGCCGGCTTCTGTTTTCCCCGAAAACTATAACCTGGGTCTCTTCAAGTCAAGAGTGAATAAGTGTCTTCTAGACCTTTGTGATTCATCGTCAGCCACATCGTCGCTTACTATCAGGTGAGATTGTGGCTAAACAAAGGTATATCTAGAATTAAAAAAAAAAGTGGCAAGCAGAAGCAACACGAGCGCTTCATCTCCTCGCAATTATAATTTTAATCAGCAGCTGCAGTTTGCACTCATTAACTTATACGTGAAACTGCAAAGTTAGCTTTGTCTCGAAAATATAGTTATCAACATTTTTAGTCACGAGTCTCGTCTGCATGCTATTCACAAAAATTCGTCGGGATTGTTTGCTAAAACGAGTAAATCTCTTTAATTCTGAACAAGAGCGAAAATTATATTTTTGCTAAAAAATTATGGAACGTGTCCAGAGATTTAGAATTTTATGTTGAGGTAAAAATGTTTTATAATATCTGGGAATTAACGTTAGGATTTTACTTCCTCCATCATCCACATCCAGTGAATTGCTCATGGACGAAAGCTTGTATGATAGAATGCTTCATTCAGCTAGTCTATTCCATACTTGGTAAATCACTAAGTAGAATGCTGAGTGGAACCGACGCACATTAGGTTGAGGTTCGTTTTTCAAACATGTCATCTCGTCTTTTGAAATTCTATTGGTTGTTTAAAACACATCCCACACATCTCCGCTTTGGTGGAGTCTCAGCCTTATTGTACTTGTAGGCTGTGTTGTGGTCCCCTCTTTCAGAAGGCACCGCAAAGCGTGCCTGTGAATGCGTTCAAGGAATCGGATCGTAATTTTCTCTTGAATACTGTTCCGTGTGAAGGGTTTTTTAAATCTACAGAGATTGAGCTTAACACGCGGTCAAGCGTTCAAGCGGTCAGTTTTGAATTTTTTTGTATTCTATTACGTTACATAGATATACCTACTCACACAGGAGGCATTCTGACCACGGCGGTCAAGTAGAACAGATCAGTAGAACGCTCGAACGCAGAAAGCGAACGCTGAACGCTTGACCGCGTGACCGCTCTCTGTCTGATAGGTCCCTAAGACGTTTCAAAGTAGTCATAGCAGTCCTACTGAATAAATGGTATTTGAATTTTGAATTTTATGCTTAATTTCTGTAGATATAAACAGACCTTGAACCGTATTGTCTATGTAATAAAGGGTGTATTATGTACCGTTGTAATGTGTTTTAACACAACGTAGCTCGTCTGATCCCAGTTTTCATCTGATACACACATGTATCCACTCACTGCGAGACACGTGAGAGAGAATCAAGTTGGTAATGTGAGTAATGAGTACTTGAGTACGCTTCATTATGATTTTAGAGATGAATCAAAATGATGTACTTTTGTAGGTACATTGATATCATTATATTTGGGTCCTTGTTGCTTACATTGATAATAATATTTTCACCTCAGCAGCTCGAAATGGTATCCTTTGCTGCGAGAAACCAGTGTGCAAAATCGCATTTTGCACACTGGTTTCAGTGAGGAAAAGTGATTTGAAATTCGAATGTCGTCGATTGACACGTGGTAGTGCATGGCGGTCAATCGCTAGCCTGTCTATGAAAAAAAAAACAAATAACGCACCTTTTAAAAATAAAATAGCGGGAATTTGTTTCTGTTACGCTAGTTATTTGTTGAAAATTCATAAAACAATAAAGATGAGTGAAACCAGTGGCGAATACACTAATTTATCTCCAGAGAGAAGAGTTGAGACAAAAAGTGATTGTGATGAACAAAGTTCCCTTCCTGAGAAGCACGTACCTAGGTAAGTTCTGAACAAAACAGAAACTTTTAATTTACAAAACTACAATAACTGTTATATGTTCGTTTAATTTCTGAAAAAAATGCGTTATTTTAAATAGATTTAAATGAATACCTATTATGGATTGGTTGCTTCATTATGTACAAAGTTGTATCTTTTATTTGTAGGTTAATGTTCTCGCTGCTGAGATGAAAAATTTTGTGTGCTACACGAGACCAAAGTTTTTCACATCTCGTGCCTTTGAATTCCTCGCTAGACTCGGGATTCTAACGTAGAATCACTCGCTACGCTCGTGATTCAATTCTTAGAATCCCTCGTTTGCTCGGGATTCAAAATCAGCACACGAGGTAAACATCAACTTTGCTCTCTTGTTGCACAAATAACTAGTAGTTCGCCCCGAACTGAGATCTCGCGCACCGTAGATGGCTTACATTTGGACTTTCTTCTGACTACCCCTATAATTTCAAGTACTACTACTGCCGAGTATGCCTATTGCGCTAGCTCTTCATGGTAAAAAATACTAGCATGCATGCAATACAATAATGTCGTGTCTAATTTTTCATTTACTTATTTCATATTTATGAATTCTCGTCGTATTTCTAAAGTATACGTCCTAGAATGAAAATAATAACTATTTTGGAATGTACAAATTAAGACCTTTCATTTGACACCCCACTCAATATATTTGTTTATTTAACTTTTTTTACCCCAATTATTTTCATTCTTTATCAAAAATTTTTTTATCATGAAAATAAATCAAGTAGCATCTAAAATCATTGCAAACCAAACCGCAACGATGCCACTCTCTTTTTAAGACCGACCAGTCAATGAGCTACGAAGACATCGAAACTCTATGAAACGGGAGCTCTTGCAGCTCTGGTTTCGTAGTTTTTGTTCTTTGGTCGTATTTCAAAAACTATACATCCTAGATTAAAAATAAAAACCATTTTTGAATGTACAAAATAAGCCCTTTCGTATGACACCCCACTCAATATATTTGGGTAACTTTGAAAAAAATTTACCCCCTTGGGAACCCCATATCTTTACAACCCCTTCATCGATTACGCTCATACGCTCCACAGCAAATTTCCATAGCACTACCTATTGACCTATCAAGTTTCATACAGATTGGATTAGCGGTTCGATAGTTATGCGAGAACATAAAAATGAAACATACAAACATACAAACATACAAACATACAAAGCAAAATCGCCTAACTTGCCACTAAGATCTTCGCTCGCTTCGCTCGCTCGATCGACTATTACGTGAGTAATTTCCGTAAAATAATGTAATACATCTTACGAAAGTTTTGAGAAGGAAATTGTGTTGGCATCTCATTTCAGAGTTCATTATTTGCAAGGAAAAAATAATTGTAAGTATACACTTATTTAAATTTTACGTACCTACTAGCCTCCCGCTCGTGGCTTCACTCACGTAGAACCAGCAATAGTCTATGAAGTGTCGTAGTGGAAAACTGATCTCTGAGTGCAGGGATAGTGTAGTTTTCCACCCGTCATAGATTTTTTGAAATTAGTTGAGTACTCTCCTACATCCAAAATCACAAACTTCACATCGTTAACCCTCGACGAGTTAGAAGGATTTAGGCTGATTTTAGTCTCACGCTCACCGTCAGCGCTGATAGGCGAGTGATCTTTATTACAATGAAATAACGATACTGATTGTTTAGTAGAAATGGCTACGCTGATTGCTCTCGTCAGTGCTGGACAATCAGTATCCTTATTTCATTGTAATAAAAATCACTCGCTTATCAGCGCTGACGGTGAGCGTGAGACTAAAATCAGCCTAAAAGGTTCGCGGGGAGGAGAGAGAGTTTGCCCATCACTGATCTAGACTGTCTTCTTTCGCTGTCCTAAAATTCTTTCGTGAAACCAAAATAAATTCGTAAGTTGGTGGAGTTATTGAATGTAGTCATTGTGTACTGTGTACCTACTGTAGTAGGTCAATGCAACAGCATACTTTAAGCAATATTCATAATGGATAAGCCGTGGTGACGGCGCCGCCTGGCGTGACGACAAGCCCTCTAATTTGCTTTTAATCACCTTTATTAACGAGTGCCCTAACTAATATTGTACACTCATCAAGGAGATTTTTATAATTGAATATGATTACGTGTCTTTGTTGTGTGTCGAAAGTAAACACTTAAACAGTAAGTAAACACTTAAAAGTAAACACTTATACTTAACGTTTTGAAATTATTAAAATGCTAGTGTTTGGTTAAAGTATCTGATGATGATGATGATCATGGTGGCAATAAGTATCTACTTTAACTAGTGTTACCGTGCTTACCGTTATAAATGAACTCATCTATCTTTCACATTAAATTAGGTTTTACATCTCATACTCAACAGGACAACGGCCTCTTTGAAAGATTAGATGTGGAAAATGAACGTCTAAGTTTATAAAATTTTTATAGGTAAAAGTAAGTCAATTGAAAAAAGTGCCTAATATTGTTGATTTTCAAAGTAAGTTTTTTTTTCAAGTTCTATCGTAACATTTTACCTAACTATAAAATGTTTTCTAAAATATAATTTATTTCTCCCCGTTTTAGTATGCATCCTATCATGATACTCTATTTATTAAGGTTATTCTAAATTCAAAGGTTTCCTGTGAGAGATCTCTTCTTAGCAATAAGGTCAATGGTGCAAACGTAACCGCGGGCACCCATTGCTAATAATTTGTATAATCTGTTGTGTTTTTTTAAATTTTAAATTTACAAAAAAAAAAATGAAACATAATGATACTACCGACTGCATCCCCAAGGTGTGATAGACATTTTTTGAATTGTCAGAAGAAGATGATTGATTGATGATTTGATGATTTCAGAAGTCGTTTACAAATTACGTTGTACCTTAAGTTTAGTACCTTTTAGTACCCACCTACCTGCTCACTGCTCACAGAAGCTTAGCATTTCATGGTAATTTGTGTACTATCATTAATTTATATTCTTCTCTCCTCAATGTAATCATCCTAAGAGGGTTGCCCCATAATCAGGGTTTACAGTTTTATCGTCAATGTTATTTTGATCGCAATAAAACTGTAATCAGCGCTGCATTCTGATTTACAGCAGTAATTACAGTTTCATTACGACTCCATTCTACTCTCCCTGTAATTAATAGTGTTTGTCGCTTGCGGAAATGAATGGATTTAGTTTTTGTGTGAATATTTTAGTTCCTTACTTCGGTGATTATGGGGTCATTTCAAATAATAGAGTTTGAATCAATTGGAGACGTTTTGAAAGAGGGTCAAGTCAACCGACGAGCATGAATGTAGAATGTAATCGATTTTTTTAATCGATGTTGTAATCGATAAATATGAGCTTATCAAGATTTTCGACCGGCCGAGTTGGTAAAGGCATTTCGGCTTAAGGAGGATCGCTTGTATCAGTGCGGGTTCGAATCCCCGTCGGAATCGCAAATTTTGATTTAGACTTTTTATTTTCAATGTAGAATGTGGTGAGAATGGATGATCTGCCTGTGCCTACCCCTCTGGAAAATAGGCGAAAAAAAAAACCAATTAAAAATATTTCATGTAGTACAGTTATAGTTTAATTTAAAACAAGCAAATTAATATATGTAAATTACTAAAAAATATCTAAAAAATGTTTTTTTTAATGCATTGTCATCGAGTAGTGAGCTATCTTATATTGAAAATCCTGTTAATAACAGAATTGACAGACACATCCACCGAGCAGCAGAATATTGATAAACAGTAAGTTATGTCGCCTGCCCGGCGTGATTTGGTATGCATAAGTCGTCTGTAGGGTCTGACATCGTTACCCCACAATTTTGGGACCCGCTTATTTTATTTTAATAACTATTCACGACTTTCGTGGCCTGAAAATTTACATTTAAATTTAATTTTTGGGAGATAGGAAATTAATCGTTTTCACATGCCTAGTTTTGATGAAAAACTTTGATGACACAACAAACTTGTCGCATTTATTGCGAACGGGTCAATCTTCAGAATCAGCGATTTTGGTTAATCGCTATGGTACTTTTTAAATATCGATATTATTGCTTTTGACACGAGGCGCTATACCAGTCCCACTTACACTGATGAAGATTCTTTTGATGAATTGAAACATTATTGGCTCCTGCATCTAAAACATCGAGCTATTCCAGTCAATAACATCTCTTTGATCATTCTGATTACTCAATGATTTTAAAAAGTCATAGATGATTGGTTGTTATAGAAATTGATATAAAAACCCTTAGCTTGAAAATAACACAGTTGATTTACTGAAATTATGAAAATGAGCTCAATTTGTTCAATTACTACAGATAAAATAGTTTGTTTACACCCAGCTGTACAAATACCATTACCAAAATGCACGAACGAAATATTTATGGTTATGAAACTTCGAATAAATTCAAATCGAACAATGTTTTGCGGAGTATTCCCGACAAATGGTTTTTATTTGGCAAAAGCATATTGGACGAGAAAAATGTAAGGAATGGGGATATATACAAAAATTTTTGGCTACAAACTGACTGACAACGTAATCTGATCCTTAAATGTGTTCCAGTAAATTACAAAATTGTCAATATCGTTTCATTTTTTAAAAACAACCAGTGGGCTTGAAAAGGTCGCTATTGCAGAATTGCAAAAACAATTGAACTATTATGCCATCTCTTTTCATTGACCGAGAGTGGAAAGAGACGGTATTATAGTTCATTTCATTTTGTTATTCTGCTTTAGCGACCTTTTTAAGCCCGCAGTTGAGCAAAGCAGTTGTGCGTGAATCCGGAAGGAAAAAAGAATACTTACTTGAATTTATAAGGGTAAGTAGTACTTACTTGAAATAGTGGTCAAAGTCAAAAGTACCCTACGCCGGCGAGCTTGTATTAAAACTGTAATGAGAGTGGATGAGGGGAAAATGTGTCAGGAACAGAAATCAGGATTGTAGTAAATGAAAATCTGTGGTCTCTGCTTACCCCTGCGGTAAAGAGGCGTAAATTTATGTATTTGTATACCTACTTAGGATAAAAGACGCTTCTATTCTAAACAGTTTATGGACTTCCTTGAAAGCAAACAAAAAACCTGCCTTTAAGTAGACTTTTAAATAAATAAATAAATATTGCTGGACCTTTCACACAGCGCCATCTAGCCCCAAACTAAGCAAAGCTTGTACTATGGGAACCAGATAACTGATAGAATACTTTCTTAAATACTTTTTCTATTTTTTTTTTCTGTAAATACATACATAGAATACTTTATAACACCAAGACACAGGACAAACACCTATGTTCATCACACAAATGTTTGTCCTGAGTAGGAATCGAACCCACGAAGTGCAGAAGGCAGAGCTACTACCAACTGAGCTAAGAGGCCAGTCGTAGTGTCGTATTGACAGAGTGACAAGAACAACACGCTCTCTAAAGCCTTGCTAAGTTGACAGATTTTTAAGAAATCTATACGAAGGAAGTCGCAGACATTATACTAGTCTAGAGATGAAAACCGAGAGCACTCGAGACGCCCTGCCGACCGCTACGTCAGCGAACTAATAATCAATTTAAAACTAAATCCCTGACTGAAACTCCATCGGGTTTTGTAAACGAACCCTTTTTAAAATTTGTCTCAAGATCTTTTCTTTGACGTCAGGGTTTATCGGTGATTTTGGAGATGAATAAAGTAAAATTACTTGTGTTATTATCTGTGGTAAAATTAGAAATCTAGGTAATTTAGCACCTTAAATAAAGAATAGTAAAAAAGTTGTATTTTCGCCACACACAGAACATAAAAAATAGACCATTTACCTATTTGAAAATTGTAACCCCATCTTACTAAAGAAAAAAAATGGTGTGTCCCAGTAAGTACCTTATCTAAATTTCTATAGGTAAAAATGCCACTTCATACACGAAACAATTATAATATATATTGCTGGACATTTCACACAGCATCATGTAGTCCCAAGCTAAGCAGAGCTTGTGTTATGGCAACCACATGACTAATATACTACTTATATAGGTACATTTTTTTTTGTAAATACATCATAATTTCCATAGAAAACACCCAGACCCGAGACAAATATTTGCAGATCATACAAACATTTGTCCGGCGGCGGGGATCGAACCCGCAACCTCTTGCGTCACAGGCGGGCCTTCACCCACTATGCCACAGAGGTCGTCTATTGATCGTTACGACTTACGATCGATCAATTTGCTTGTTTGAAACGGTACCTACGTTATAGACGTGCTCAATTATTTCAATACGTGCCCTATAAAATGGAAAACAAACTTCTTTTCCTCACTTATGAGGCGGTAACTTTGATTAGCTACAAAAGAAAAGAAGAAAACCTAGAAAAGTGTGGGTCAAGAAATGGCTATTAAAGTCGATTCATTGTTGGATACGATTTTCTTGAAAGCATGGGTTTTTGTTGCGATTTCCGATATCGTCTTCGATTAAATTATTAACGATCTTGACATACACTATCGATTCGTATTTTTGATTGGTCTGAAACAACGAATCGTAAAGATCAATCGTACCGTATAACGGGCCTTTAGAGATAATATCATGCCAATTATTTCTATATTTAGCGTGAATTTATCTAACTGTTCAAAATGGCATCTAAATAATTCAACTGCTATCATAATCAACAACCTATTTAACGACCTGTCTCTCACCACAGTGCCTATTTTTCAGCTCACCCAGTTCTTCAGGGCAATTCTACTAGATGACAACGTCAATCATTCCGCTGCCGTTTGTTTCGATCTCTTAAATGTCAGCCATTTGGTGAATAGTAGAATGGCTTTTCAAAAATTTGTTCTGCCAAAGTTCAAACCTTAGCTAAAACATCACCACAACTGAGTCGTTTGTCATTAGTAGAATAGGAAACAGTCGAAAATCTAAGGTTTAGTTGAGGTTTTGCTTGTGGTTCATAAAAAGTTTTGTACTAGAATTGCCACCCTTAACCCGTATCAGCCCCCCTAGCCATATTACACTATCTATCGTCGCTGTAGAATAGAAACACTTCAAAATGTATAGGATTTGACGTTTCAAGTAGATGAGTCACGTGGTCAGAAAGTCAATTGGCAATATGCATCAAATTTTTTTATGGTTTTAAACGATAGGTTATATCGTCAAATAACCGTCATAAAAATTCCAGCGCCGAAATACTAAAATTTTATAACAAAAATAATTTTTGAAATTTACCAACATTTTCACGCATCTGAAACACGATTATTATTGTTGTCACAGATTACTGTTGTAGTAACTTTACAAACTACAAACTAGTAGTAACTTTACAAATTTTTTTATGGTTTTAAACGATAGGTTATATCGTCAAATAACCGTCATAAAAATTCCAGCGCCGAAATACTAAAATTTTATAACAAAAATAATTTTTGAAATTTACCAACATTTTCACGCATCTGAAACACGATTATTATTGTTGTCACAGATTACTGTTGTAGTAACAATTTGTGAACTTTGACGTGTGACGTCAAATTGATACTAAGTACAACAGTAATCTGTGACAACAATAAGTTCGAGTATAGGAATAGGGAACTCCCACAATTTTTTTTTATGATTTTATACGATAGGTTATATCGTCAAATAACCGTCATAAAAATTCCAGCGCCGAAATACTAAAATTTTATAACAAAAATAATTTTTGAAATTTACCAACATTTTCACGCATCTGAAACACGATTATTATTGTTGTCACAGATTACTGTTGTAGTAACAATTTGTGAACTTTGACGTGTGACGTCAAATTGATACTAAGTACAACAGTAATCTGTGACAACAATAAGTTCGAGTATAGGAATTGTGAAAATTAAAAAAAAAACTTATCTATGGATCGTCATATCTGACTCGTCCTTGACTTTTCTTATGAACTCGTGTCGTCACATCCTTTCACATCCTTTTCAAGTATTTTGAAATTCCTACTATTTTTTGCAATTTTTAAAATTTATTTTCTAATCGAAAATGGTTTAATATTAAAAAATAATTACACACACATACCTCTAAAGCAACAATGTTCATAATAAAATACATTTAACCCGCTTTTGAATCAGACGCATATTGCCTATTGTGAAAATTAAAAAAAAAACTTATCTATGGATCGTCATATCTGACTCGTCCTTGACTTTTCTTATGAACTCGTGTCGTCACATCCTTTCACATCCTTTTCAAGTATTTTGAAATTCCTACTATTTTTTGCAATTTTTAAAATTTATTTTCTAATCGAAAATGGTTTAATATTAAAAAATAATTACACACACATACCTCTAAAGCAACAATGTTCATAATAAAATACATTTAACCCGCTTTTGAATCAGACGCATATTGCCTATTCCTATACATTTTGAAGTGTTCTATTCTACAGCGACGATAGATCGTTCTACAGCGACGATAGATCGTGTAATATGGCTAGGGCCCCCAGGTTACAAAGAATATTCAGTTGGTACATTACAGTTGCAATATCTTTTCGCAGTGACATTTCGAGTCGGGGACAAGTAGACAATGAAGGCTCGTGTCACTCCGGTCAACGACCCCGTCACGTGACGTGTGTTGTTTCATTAGTTGCATGTCCCAAGGAACGTGCAGAGACGCAAAACAAAGAGAACTTGATATTTTAAACGTGTTTTAAACGCAACTGTCCTGTCACAACCAACCACTGTGGTGACAACAATGTCTATTGAATCGTAGTTTAGTCAATGCTACTACTAAATCCTGCGAGGCTAAAAGGCCGCTATAAAAGAATCATAATCTGATTCTAGAAATTACAAAATTGACAAATTCATCATAGGATTCATCTAGTGATTCATTTCGGCAATTCATCTTTTTGGCAATCTTTGTTGAGAATCGTAAAATGGTCATAAGAATGGCTGAAGTGTCAATAGCAGATTTGTCATTCGCGAGTCACTCGAGAAGAATTGCTTTAGTTGAATCATAATACGAATCATAATTTTGATTGTGATATAACGACTTGTTCAGCCCCGCTAATCCACAAGCCCCCCAATTCAATCATTCCGCTGCGTTTTGGTTTGATCTCATAAATGTCAGCCATTTGGTGAATAGTAGAATAGCTTTTCAAAAAATTGTTCTGCCAAAGTTCAAACCTTAGCTAAAACCTCACCACAACTGAGTCGTTTGTCATTAGTAGAATAGGAAACAGTCGAAAATCTAAGGTTTAGTTGAGGTTTTGCTTGAGGTTGATAAAAGTTCGGTACTAGAATTGACACCCTGGATAGGCTACAATAGATTTCCTTCTATACATTGTTGTTTTCACGGCTGGGAGATGCTTTGAAGTGTACCTTGAAATGACGGTAGCAGCTAAAATACTAACAATGGGAGCTTTAGGGACATTTATCTAGGTAGGTACAGAAAGCGTCATTAATTGGTATCCCCCTAGTAAGAGGTCGGTTTGCAAGCCGTTGATCTCAGCTTTTGTAAAAACTTTTACATCCTTGCTTACTTATGGATATCTTATTTCGCTCGAGTTCCTAAACAAAAATAGCTGATATAATACCCGACTGAAATCCAAGGTTGAAATGAAACGAGTCTTTGTTCAAATCAATAGGGGGATACCGATTGATGACGCTGACTGTACTTAAAGTTTCCTTTAGTTTTATCGTTGTTTACCATATCTGGCCAAGATATTGAATAAGTTCTAATACTTAAACAGAAAAAAAATTTAAGCACTGAAAATGGGATATTTACTTGGATATTTACCACGATTCATCGGATTTTAGTTTTCAAATATTTTGCAAGCAACAGTGCTTAAAATCACAGGATTTGATGTTTTTAGCGAGAGTGCGGCTGACGAACCGGTTTTCCCATTTTCTCAGTATTTTACTACGCAAAACCAAAAAACCTAAAGAAACAAAAAAAAAAAAATCTAGAATTTGTAACTACAAACTTGTTATAAAATTCAGCGCACGTAAAATTCGGGCCACTTATACCCTTGAAAAGCTTGGTTTATGAAGCCAAAAATCGTATTGTTAAAATATTAGGCGGCCGCGTGTTTGCCGAACCCACAGAACTTTGTTCATAACATTTTTAATGAAGTAATAGCGATTCATTCACTCCATTCACTCGCGCCGAGTCTTTAAAAGGTTTGGGGAAAGTTTTTTGTGGTTCGTATGCGAAACGAAGCGAAAAATCTGACGAAAATTCGGCGGGTTTCCCACCCGAGTCACACCTAAACGATTTTATTTTTGATAGTTACATTACTATAAAAACTAGAAATACTAGAATGAGATGGAAGAGAGAGACAGTATCAACGTGTCATGTCGTGGTCACTCACTCAAGCTGCAAAAAATATTCTCAATACAAATTCTTCGTATACCTGTGGGACCTATCAAACAGAGAGCGGTCACGCGGTCAAGCGTTCAAGCGGTCAGTTTTGCGTTCTTTGTATTCTATTACGATAAATAGATATACTCACACAGGAGGCATTCTGACCGTGGCGGTCAAGTAGATCAGTGGGGTTCGTGAACAATCGCACGCTCGAACGCAGAACGCGAACGCAGAACGCTCGACCGCGTGACCGCTCTGTGTCTGATAGGTCCCTCAGTGTTTACTTGATAGCAGTTTGACTGATGACCTAGATGGGGCCTAGCTTCACTGTTTATTCTGGATCCAGAAATAGGTACCTTCTACTAAAAAAAAGTTTTTGATTTTTACTTTTTTTAAGTACTAACAGGGTTAAATGTGCAAAAGTATGATTGTGTTCCCGCTGTCCCCGGCGGTTATTTCCCCGTCACGGGGACAACGTGACGTTATTTAGATTCATTACTGCCCCCGCAGATACGGTCAACGGGGACAACGCCCATTCTCAATTTCACGTGTATTCTGTCAACAGACCAGACATAATTTAAATGAACTAACGGGACTTTATCGCGTAATTATCTTATTTTATTAATTTTCGACGTTTCAAATGCGTTATAGCTCTCGTCTGGAAATAATCTGAACGTTACATAGTTACGTTTCTGTGTAAATGGTCGGGAAGGCACTGGAAAATGTATGCTCGGTTAGAAAGATTTACGTCTGGCTGTGCTCGGACCTGTCAGAGACATGGCTGTCCTTATTGAACGACTGCCTTCGCGGTGTCTTGGGGAGCTCACCCTCAGCACGAGTTCTTCACTCATCACGACGTGATAATAAAAAACACTCTATTGCCATAGAATAGATAATAATACTACGGATGGCCACTGTCCGGTCAATTTGTTTGTTTTATTAGTAGGTATTCTGTGCCTGTTTTTTTTTTAATGAAAACAATGACAAAATACGCCTTAATTTTTTTCATAAATCATAAATCATAAATCATTTATTGTTTGTGAACCTAGGTTACAGTGGTGATTAAATAGTATTTAGATCTCTAGATTCTGGCGGTTGGCCATACAAACATTTTACAGAGGTCACAAAATTTCACAATTGATGGCAAGTAAGTCAGTTATTATTATAAATACAAAATGTCAAAGATAAAGAGAATAAAGTAAAAAACAAATATTAGATAATTTAAATTTAAATACAATAAATAATCTACCTACCTACCCAGTTACAAAATTACGTTTGGATCATTTAAAAACTCGTCAATAGAATAATAAGCTTTTTTAATTAGAATGTCATTCAATTTGATTTTAAATTCATTAATGGATAATATTCGGATAGATATTGGGATTTTGTTAAAGATGGTGGGAACCATACAAAATACACTCATGCGGAACAATTGTGTTCTGCACGAGACGTTACGGAATTTACCTTCTAAACGACTTCCGGCTGCAAATCTTTCGAATAGTTCACAGTTATTTTTTGCAAATACAGCTACCTCGTAAATATAAATTGATGGCAATGTGAGTAACCTTAAATCCATAAAATGAGGTTTGCAAGAATCTAGCTTTTGTAGTCTACAAATAGCTCGAACACAGCGTTTCTGTGATTTAAAGACTTTAAGTCTACCTGTTGAGTTACCCCAAAACATTGTGCCATATCGCAATATCGATGATACGTGGCCGTGGTAAGCAGTCAGTAAGGTAGACATATTTGTTACCTTACGTAACTTAAAAAGAGCATATGCAAATTGTTTCAACCGTTTGCAAATATTGTCAGTATGCAGTTTCCAGTTTAATTTACTATCAATGATAAGTCCTAGGAATTTAGTATTTTCAACTTCATTGATTTTTTTAGATCTTGCAGAGTTATCAAATCGTTAATATCTACCAAAAATGTTTTCAAAATTATTTTACCACAACATGTTCGATATTTGTCTACAAAAATTACTTACCTACTCTACCTATATTATGTAGTTCACTCTGGTAGTTCCCTCAATTTCCACACAACATTAACGTAAAGTTGGAAAATGTCTAAATTCCAGCACCAGTTGACTAGAATCACATTGAATTAATGATTTGATTATTAAGGTTGAAATCGCTTGCAAACTTTCATATGTTATACTCATATTTTAATACAAAACTTTGCATACGTGTTCACAAATCTCACCCTTCAGACTGCTCGAATGCGGTAAGATAGTGCTAAGACTGCATAACTTCTCAAACAGGCGATCAATCGCACAGCCTCCGCGACCAGCCGCTGACAGAATAAATATATTTCTGCTCATAAATCCAGCGCTCACATAAACTTCACAGATGACAGCTTTCAGAATCGACGGGGAATAAATGACGATTGAAAGATCCAGAACATAAAAGTGGGGAAATATAGAAGCAGTGCCAAATGAAAAAGTTAGTGCAAATTGGATAGTTTTTTTTTTAATTCAGATAGTCCTTTGTTTAGCCACAATCTCACCTGATGGTAAGTGACGATCGTGGCTGACGATGGATCACAAAGGTCTATAGTCGTATTGCTCATTATACGGACTAAAAGTGAAGGAAAAAATGTCATTTTTCCTTCAATTTTGACATAAAACGTATCAAAACTAATCAAAATTGAAGGAAAAATGACATTTTTTCCTTCAATTTTAGTCCGTATAATGAGCAATACGACTATAGAAGACACTTATTCACTCTTGACTTAAAGAGCAGCGGCAGCGAGTTCCAAGTTCTCAGATGAAATGAAATGAAATGATTCATTTCATTTTCATTTCAGTTAAACATTTTATGGACACGGGATTTTATCGCTTAGGTAATTTACCTTATTTCTATTCTCAGTCTGCCCGCGATTGTAACATAGCTGAAAAGTCGGAATAAATTACGCGATAAAATCCCGTGTCCATAAAATTTTCAATATGAATAGTGATCGCGAAAGTTTAAAACAGACTAGGTACCTATCTCTAGTTTTTCGAATACTGACTAGTTTCACGAACACATTTTGATCGCAGTCAAGGTTGAACAAACAAGCTGGTTTTGAAAACTCATTTGAAATTAGATTTGCTTTGTGTTTTGATATTGTTGAATCAAACTACCGGCTATTCTGAATTTCTGCGAATGCTGATTGCTTTTGACAAGTTCATCTAGGTATAGAGCGGACAATTAAGGCTGGATTCGACCAAAAGTCATCCTACTCCCAGAGGAATAACTATATTCTAGAATAACTATATTCTAGTTAGACTGGATTCGACCAAACTGGATTAAGTTTATACCCGAGAGTGACTCTCGGGTATAAACTTAATCCAGTTTGGTCGAATCCAGTCTACTAGCCGACTTAATTCGAAATGTGTATACAAATTATCCTGGTTATAAGGTGTCAACTTTACAATGTCAAAATATTCAAACAAACAGCAGTTTACTCTCCAGATAAAACTTAATCCAGTTTGCCGAATCCAGCCTAAATGTGATATGGGTTGGGTAACGCTCTTGGACCCAGCATCACTTTTAAGTCTAGCCAAGTGGCATCAATCGATTCTATTTCTACAATTCGCTTCGCTTCGCTTACTATCGCCGATGTTTCATTGGTGGATAAATGAAACGAAGATCACGTGACCTTACTTTCGACCAATGAAACGTCACGTTCGAGAGTTAGCGAATTATAGAAATCGAATCGCTTAATAGCGAATGCCAGTTGGCTAGGCCCTCTGGCTTGTAAGTCGTTAAGCCATGACGGGGGCCTTCAGGTGGCCTAAAAACTACGTCACCAGAGTTAGCTTAGTAGCTAGTGCTCATACAAACACACATACATAACTCTAGTAAATCTATACTACTCTAGTATATATAAAACAAATACTGTGGCTTTTAACTCTGCTTCCCTAAGATTACCTAATCTTGATACCTAATCACAAACATCCTGTCTATAATACTAACATAAAGGAGTAGGTATACCTACCAGCATCCCTCTCAAGCGAGAGCTAATCTGATTAGTGGGCGGGAGTGTGGACGGAAGTCTCAATTTCTTCCACAATAGGGGTGAGGTATTAACTTTCAACTACTTATACAGTGTGTATACAACAACCCTATCTGATCCACAAGGGCATGTAGGATTCCCAGTATCATTTCCAAAAAAATGTCCGAATTCATTTATTCATATTAGGGACAGTATACATTCTCGTTCAACGAGTTCACTCTAATATTTTGAGGCTGAGCGCAAACCTATTCGCGTCGAATTCTCAAAGTAGGTTCTGAGGTTTAAGTTGCCAATCAATAATGCTGTTCAAATCATACTGCCAAACCTTCTACACGAGTAGCCTGGACCACATATACTCAAAAAGCGGTGAACGCCCTTCGTGTCCAATACAACAATGCGTTTAGGATGTTGCTGGGGCTCCCGCGGTTCTGCAGCGCCTCTGGCATATTCGCCGAAGCGCGGACCGATGGGTTCCATGCCTGCATGCGGAAAAAAACCCCCTCACTACTGCGCAGGTGGCGCGCGAGCTCCAACACCATCCTGAACACATCCTACTAATATTATAAAGGCGAAAGTCTGTGTGTGTGTGTGTGTGAATGTTTGTTGCCACGTATCTCCATAACTACTAAACCGATTTTGATGAAATTTGGAATGTAGATAGATAATAACCGGGAATAGGACATAGGCTATTTTTTATCCCGAAAAATTGCACGGTTCCCGTGGGATAAAAAAAATAGTAGTCCACGCGGGCGAAGCCGCGGGCGTCCGCTAGTTGTCCAATAAATGGGACAGTCCAATGATTAGACACTGTATTAGAACATTGATGGTATAGGCTCTGTACCATCTCTGTTCTACAGTGTCTGTCATTCTACGAGTATATTGACAAAGCTATTTTAATCTGCCTACTAACATAGAATAAGAAACTTACTAACATTATTATGGATCTGTTATGTGGTCTGAAATAAAAGAAAGTAAGTAATAAGCCATGACGGAAGCGATCGTGCGATTCTTATTTCAGCACTTTCTCAAACGAGTCTTAACGAAAGCTGAGTGTAATCAAAGAGCCTCCTCTTACTTACACCAGGGTAAATAGCTTTAGTTTATTTTTATCTGTCAGTTATCCGCCCACTTCCACCTACAAATAAACCGTAATCACTTCTGCCCAGATCCAATTGCATTCTTACCGCCCTCGCATTTACTTCGTCCGAGATTATACTTAATCAATAATCTTCATGTTTAAAAAGTAAAAGAACATGGTAGCTAAATTAAAAAAATCAAAAAGCTACGTCAATGAGCTGTGACTTCAATAAGCTGATCAATTTTCTGCACTCTTGAGGTGCATTTCTGTTCAAAACTCCGAAGATCATTGACAGATCCGCGGGCAGCAGCTAGTTATACACATATACAAAGAATACCTAACTGCACAAGGCGATGCGGTGCGGTGCTGGTGCCGAGTTGATCTAAACAGCTATGACCTTAAACCGCCTCTTGGGAAATATCTATAATGGATTGTAAAATGGAGTAGAATTTTAAAAGTTCGATTAAATTGAGTCTTTGGAGATTTTCGTAATTGATAGCTTTTCATAGAATAAAACAGAAGAATTATTGAACACACGGGAATTACTCACGTAAAAATATCGTCGATTCATCCGGATAATCTTCATCTGGGTAAGTTTTTAAATGAAACAGAAGAATGTTTAGAAATGAATCAGTGGTCGCTTAAGCGAGCTGAATTACACTTTGTTGCGTCGCGACAAGAGTCGCTATTTAAATCAATGTCTTCGGGAAGTCTTTGTATGAGACCAAAACATACATTAACATACATTAATCTTTGTAGCACTAGACTTACTATTATGTGGAAGTACAATGAATAGGTATTAGCAACCAGCGCTACCGTATCGCGATCGCAAACAGTGGCGCGTATTTGCGAACATATGCAAATAGCGATATTAGCACAGGGAACTGTAGGTACTATAGGCGTATTGTATTGTTCATTGAAAAGAGCAAGCTTCTTGAATAATGAGCTCTATTCAATATGCTTGTTCATGCAAACATATTCACAACTGAATTCTAACTACATTTTCTCTAAGATATTCAGGAATTTGAAACCTTTGAAGAAGTCTATAGTCAAACACACGATTGGCACAGAACCTTTTCAAGTCATCATCATCATCATCTCAGCCGTTGGACGTCCACTGTTAGACATAGGCTTCCCTCAAAAATGTCCATGTATTGCGGTTGGAAGCGGCCTGCATCCACCGCCGACCTGCAGTTTTTACAAGGTCGTCTGTCCATCTTGTCGGTGGACGTCCAACACTGCGCTTGCCGGTCCGTGGCCTCCACTCGAGAACTTTTCAGTCCCATCGGCCATCTGTTCTGCGTGCTATATGGCCTGCCCATTGCCACTTCAACGTGCTAATCCGTTTGACTATGTCGGTGACCCGAGTTCTTCTACGTATCTCCTCATTTCTGATTCGATTCCGTAGAGTTCCCTTCTCACCCCTAGAGTCCCCTTTTCAAGTAGGTACTTAAAATTATTTATAAGTTAACCATGGCTGCTTATATTACTGACTGGTTCCTTCATGATGTGTTTTCCGTGTTAATGCCCAAATTTCCAAACACACAATTTATCTTGCTCTCCGAAGTACGGAAGCGCTCAGCTGTTGATGCCACTTGCGGTCACTTATCTAAATTGTAACCTATCAAAACGTTTAGCAAGATTGAAGCAAGCTACGCCACAACTCTCACAAGGCATTCTTTTGACCAAAGCTGCCGTCCGCTAGCTAAAACGCCGTTAAGTGACATTTGGTCTTTCACTTTTAAATCCATGTTATAAAGCTCAAAATTCTACATCGATCGGTTTTTGAACTGGGTTCTTATCGTTTATAGTTTTAGAATTAGAGATACTAAGAAAGCGGCAAGCGCGAAGCAAGATAGTAAAGAAGCGGCGCGTTTTTTAGCGATATCTCAAAAAATGGTTTTGTCACTTAACGGCGTTTTAGCGTTTTAACAGGGGGGGGGGGGGGTTGAAACTTTTTGGTCACCCCCTTCCTTCAAGATACATAGCACAAAGCAACGTAGTAAAATTGGAGGCGGCACACCCCTCGATTAATTATAAGGGAAATTTGGCCTCTTTGCCCCATAGGCATACAGCCTTCATGAAAACATGTTTACGTATTCTATAAGCTCTACTGAATAGATGAGATTTAGAGTTAATATCTTGTTTCCGTTACTGACTGAACAGGGACTATTTAGGATTAAAAGGGGTTCCTCGGGTTCCCTGGCTGGTTAAGCTCCGTTCCTTATTACTAGTGATGATTCAGAGCGTCAAGCCTACGTCAAATTAAAGGTAAGGCCAAGATCTATAAGGCTGTATTGTCATCTTTACTATAATTAATATCAAATCAAATCTAGGCCTTCTACCAATATTATATTTCATCAGTCAAATTAAAGATAAGGCCAAGATCAAAAGGGCTGTATTGTCATCTTTACTATAACTAATATCAAATCAAATGTCTTCTACCAATATTATATTTCATCAACTATGCCGGAGGTCTTCAGGCAGCTTAAGTGAGTGTGCACACGACGTATTTCGTACGCGCGTTGGTATTGATACAAACGCGTAGCGAACGCATGTAAATCTATTTAATTTTACACAATACTTTTAAAATTCATAAGCGGTTTAACACGAGCTCTAAAGGGTGAAGGAAAACATCGTAAGGAAACCAGTTAGCTTTCTGATAGCGTCGATGGGCTTGCAACCTATCACGTATGGAATGTTAACTTCTGCAAAATGTAGGAATGAATGAACCTAATGTATTTGGACATACCTCTGACAACCCCCTTAGGCATCTTCAAAGGATCGAAAAATGTCTTAAGATCTAAAAGAATAATTATGTCTACCGTACCTTGGAATACCGTGGTCATATTTATATTTATTACAATACTTTTATACAACATTTTGCTAACAATTCTTCAGTTTTTATCTCTCAGAAGAGAACTAATTGCAATTATCATGCTTTAAAATAATGAATACCAAGAAATTGCTATCTCAAATTGTTATTATAAATGGATAATCATTAGAATAATTACACTGAGAGTTGCTAGATTACTTTGTTTGTTAAAATGAAACATTACTTATCATTATATTACAAAGTTTTTGAAAAGGTGATTTCGTGGAGTTGTTTTCTATGATTGGATAATTATTGTTAGATCAAGCCTTGTCTATTCTGCGCAAGGACAAGCAAGACATTGTAGCTTTTTGAGACAATAGCAAAGTAACAAATAAAAAAAAACTGGTGAGTATTTTACCACTACTTTCCACATTAAAATAATAATGAAATTCGTTTGAATAAGTCTGGCCGCATACGAGCCACAAATCGCCGCTACCGACCTATTTCCTGTAGTTTTCATATTGTATAGATGCGCCGCAGACGTGTAGCCGGTGGCGGCCACTCGCTACAGCTACAATATGAAAAGTCACTGTCGCTGGCGTTTTGTTGCTGTGATCGGTGGCCAATTTGCGCCGAGCTTAAGACACCTTCAAAGGATCTGTAAAGTCCTAAAGATCTAGAGAATTTTTACTGTGTCTTGAGGACTCAGTCCGTCTATTACCAACCGACCAACCACGCTGTCAGCCTAGTTGGACGGTTGGTAACTATTTTTCTTAACCGACAACCTATCTAGTTGGTTCGTTAGTAATTTTCATTTTTAATCCTAACCGACAAACTATCTAAGGATGAAAAGGTTACCGTGATCTTTTTTGTTTTAGTACATTATCTAGTGAATGAAGTTCTGAAATGATGATGATGTTGATGATGTCGTCTGCGTCTTATCCCACGATGGCGACCCTGCCCCCCTAGCCATATTACACTATCTATCGTCGCTGTAGGTAGAACGATCTATCGTACGATAGAATAGAACACTTCAAAATGTATAGGAATTGACGTTCTGACCACGTGACTCATCACCTTGAAACGTCAATTCCTATACATTTTGAAGTATTCTATTCTATCACGATGATAGATAGTGTAATATGGCTAGGGGGGCAGGCTATCTTCTGGCATGTGCTCGTACGTGGCTGGTAAATCCGAACTTTGTCTGGAACACCCGGTCCCACGTTGAAATACGAACAGATTGAATGAATTCATCACGATCACTCGCCGCTCGCAGAACTAAACAAGCTGGCAGACTGTTATTTCTGTGAAACATCGGTATTGTTTGTTTGAGTATAAAAAGCGTCCACCTGTCCGTCTGTCCGCCGCCTAATGGGGCCGTTTGCGTAACGCGATCAACTTGATGAAACATCCACGTATGTGAGATGTTGGATTTATTTGTATTTAGACAAATGAAGGAATGAATGAAAATACTTTATTACACACCTCAAATCATCTTGTAATCTGTTTACTTATTATAAGTTTCTACCCACGGGCATACTCACGTGATACGTAACTGCATATAAAGTATCTTAAATCACATTCTATATCTTTCTTTATTTTGACCCAAATCGGTCAATTTTGCGAGGTGAATTCTAATAAATAAATGTGAAAATTTGGATGTTTGGATCTCTATAACTCGACAACCACTGAATAGATTTGCCTGTAATTTAAATCGTAGAAAATGACGGGAATAGGACATAGGCTACTTTTTATCTGGGTACCACGCGGGCGAAGCCGCGGGCGGAAGCTAGTCTTTTTGATATACCTATTTAAGATTTACATATTTAAGTATTACATTTCTAGAATATATCTTTAACACCTGTAACCAAGCCATATAATGTAGCTGTTTGTTGTTCCTTAATAAATAAATAGATATAAGAAGAGCTTCAAAAAAATAAAGCTGATTATTCTCCATTGTATCTGTGTTGTATACTCCTTTGTGACTGTACTAATCTTCTATTTACTTACCTGAAAGGAAACTAACTGAAAATCCTCGAATTGTGTTGAAGTTATTATTCTCGACGTTAGAAGAGGTTAACCACTGGAGGACAATGGAGGATAATCAGCTTTAGTTTTTTGAAGCTCTTCTTAGACATAAAAGACCGCCCGCGGCTTCGCCCGCGTAGTACCCGGATATAAAAATTGACTTGCTGTCGATTCGAACAAAATATATTGGGACACATTGTCCCAATTGACACTTTTGATTTTAATATTTTTTCGTGTTCGAAACGTCGGGAAACAAAATAAATAAAAGGTACGCGATAAAATCCCGTAATAATAATTATCATTATGTTAACAAATCGCGAAAGTTTAACAAGTTATATTTAATATTTTTGTTACTGTCGATTCGGACACCATTTAAAATAGCTGCATTGCACAGTCGGATAAAAAAACAAGATTTTACTGCGGCGCGGCGGCGGCACAGCTAGATGACCAAATAGATACATAGCAGAGTCACACTCTCATAGGTATCTCTTCCACAGAGAAACGGTCAATGCTTTATATTATAAACGACGGAAGAGCCACGCGTGCTGAGGTAAACACAGTGTTCTAGGATAAATAAATTACCTTTAGAAGCCTTTAGTTACGCTCTAGACTAGAAACTGAACCTTACAAATTCAGATGTACAGAATAGACATAGGATACCGATACAGAATAGGCTTACAAAGGTACATGCAAATATCCCTGTAGTTTAAAGGCTTAATAACATACAGAGAGTATCAGCTCCCGAGAATCCCTTGCAGTACATGATACAACGATGTACAGACTTGTTACAGTTTGTGCAACGAGCTGCAGGAATAGGGAGGTCCAGAAAACTCTATTTTATCGATATCCATATATCTCATTGTGGTTATTACGTATCGATATAATTCGATATGGTTGCATTAAGTGTTTGTATCAGACGATACGAAACATGATTAAGACTTTATCCCTAAGGCGCGGTAGACATTGTTTAAGACCTTGATAAGTATTGATACTATAAATATCGTTATGAAAACATCCCTATGTAGAGCTGAATTGATTAAAAAGAACTCCAAACGATCGACCCAGTCACTACTTGCGGTGTTACTGTAGAATGAAAGTTTTCGTGATCGAGCTCGAACGGCTGATATAAAAGAACACAAAAATAAACTTTTGTTACTCATTGTAAAGTTTATCAAAGTTTAAAATCGAATTATACTTACAAGTCTAAAAAAAAGCCTGCTTTAAACAATATATATGTATATATATAAATCTATATATACATATACAGGGTGTGGCAAATTCTTGGTCACTGAAGGGTAGCTACCTTTTCTCTTGTAGTTAGAAAGTTTTGTTCTTAGGAAACTTCAGTTTTATTTTGAAGAAAAAAATAATTGCATTTTTAGATTTTTGAAAAAAAGTACAGTTAGCCTAAAAAATTACATTTGTCAAAAAAAAACAAGTTGGTCTTAATCGACTCTATTTCCCACTAGGAACACTTCTCCCAAAGTAACTTATCAAATCAAATCGTAAGTTTTTGCAATAATTCAAAAAAACACATCCCATACATTTTCTATGAAATTAGTAGTTGTAAACATTATCGTGCCACTTATTCGATCGTTCTTAATTTAATTTCATAACTGCTTCGGCATGCTGGGAGGCTATTTTAAAGCCTTAGGCGCCTAAGACAGAGCCGCAAGAGATAATGGTATGCATGGAGCATACCATAAGTACATCTGCAGGGAAGCACTTTGTTCTAAATTTAAATACGCTCTTTACGTTCCTCCCAGCTTGCCGGAGCAGTTATGAAATTAAATTAAGAACGATCGAAAAAGTGGCACTATAATGTTTACAACTACTAATTTCATATAAAATGTATGGGATGTGTTTTTTTGAATTATTGCAAAAACTTACGATTTTATTTGATAAGTTACTTTGGGAGAAGTGTTCCTGGTGGGAAATATAATCGATTAAGACCAACTTGTTTTTTTTGACAAATGTAATTTTTCAGGCTAACTGTACTTTTTTTCAAAAATCTAAAAATGCAATTATTTTTTTCTTCAAAATAAAACTGAAGTTTCCTAAGAACAAAACTTTCTAACTACAAGAGAAAAGGTAGCTACCCTTTAGTGACCAAGAATTTGCCACACCCTGTATATAAACAATATATATGTATATATATATAAATCTATGGTATCTGTACGTGTACGAATATGTCCAATGACACTCTTTGTCATCTATTTGGTCATTTGCGAATATTTAATTATGAACAAATGAAAGAAGTGTGTCAGGATCTGTGGTCTGTGTCGCAAGTGGCGATCTGTGGTCTCTGCCTACCCCTATGATGGGATACAGGCGTGAGTTTATGTTTGTATGTATGAACAAATAAAACATTGACCTATCTATACGATACGTGAATGCGATATTTGTGTGGGAATACGATATATTGATGCGTATATCGTGTGGCCAAAATCCTACTAACATTAGGTATAAAGGCGAAACTCCGTGTGTGTGTGTGTGTGAATGTTTGTTACCACGTATCACCATTACTAACTAGTAGTTCGCCCCGAACTGAGATCTCGCGCACCGTTGTGTTGATAGCCTAGATTTGTACTTGTTTCTGACTACCCCTATACCTACGTTAAGTGCTCCTTCTAGTGTTTACCACACAATGATATCTAATGCACTACCTCAGTATGGTAAAGATTATAGGCATGCATGCAATACATTAAGTCGTGTCGTGTTTATATTCAATAGTTGACCCCGCGAACTTCGTACCGCGTCTCAGGGAAGGCCTCTTAGTTCGAAAAATTATTAAAATAGCAGTTCAATACGAAATGTATGAGAAAATCAATTCCCTCCCCTCCCCCCTCCCTCTCCCTCCTCTCCCTCTCCCCCCTCCCCTCCCCCTCCCTCCCCCTCCCTCCCCTCCCCCTCCCCCTCCCTCCCCTCCCCTCCACCCTCCCTCCCCCCGCCCCTCCCCTCCCCCTCCCCCTCCCCTCCCCCTTCCCTCCCCTCCATGGTTTCCCTACGATGTTTTCTTTCACCGTTTAGAGCTCGTGTTAATGCGCATTTAAATTTTTCTAATCGAAAAATCCATTGATGAGCACGGCCAGGGTTCGAACTTACGACCTATGAATCGAAAGTCGAGCACTCTTCCACTCGGCCAACACGGCTTTTATTTTCAATCTCAAGAAAAAATATCAAGTAGCAACTAAAATCATTGCAAACCAAACCACAACGATGCCACACTCTTTGTCTGTTAACCAGACCTACGAATACATCGAAACTCTATGAAACGGGAGCTCTCTCCATACTTCCGTTAATTGGTTTCCATAATTTTTCTGTTTCACTGTATTTCAAAAACTATAGAACCTAGAAGAAAACTAAAAACCATTTTGGAATGTATAAATTGAGTACTTTCATATGACACCCCACTCAATATATTTGGGTAACTTTGAAAAAAATTTACCCCCTTGGGAACCCCATATCTTTACAACCCCTTCATCGATTACGCTCATATGCTCCACAGCAAATTTCCACAGCACAACCTATTGACCTATCAAGTTTCATACAGATTGGATAAGCGGTTCGACAGTTATGCGAGAACATAAAAATGAAACATACAAACATACAAACATACAAAGCAAAATCGCCTAACTTGCCACTAAGATCTTCGCTCGCTTCGCTCGCTCGATCGATAAACCGATTTTGATGAAATTTGGAATGTAGATAGTTTAGGTTCTGGAATAACACATAGGCTACTTTTTATTTCGGAAAAATGTATGGTTCCAGTGGGATAAAATAGTAGTCCACGCGGGCGTTCGCTAGTACCGTATAAAATATCGTATATCGAATAATGATTTATCGATGTATCACATGATTGGGCAACTCTACGCAGGAAGTCGATTCTCGTTAGTCGCTCAAAGCTAAGCCAAATCACGAACGAGAAACTAATCTTCTGTTGCCAATATCCAGGTAGTCAGGTGCAGGAACATGCACTCACTTTAGGAGATAGCTCGTGTTTCTTTAGACAATATATTTACTTGCTGAGCCCTCGCGACGTTATCTTCGTATTGATGGTATGTAATAGCAATGATTATGAAAAGTAGCCTATAATCAAGCCTATACTTATATCAAAAGCAGAAATTATTTTTTAAATCCGACTGGTAGTTCTAGAGATTAACGCATTTTTACGCCACGATTTATTTCTATAGAAATCATTTTTACTACTTAGGCACTTATTATGCAATCAGTTGTTTAATTAATCGTAACAACATGCAAACATTCTCAAATAAATGCTATCCAACTTGGCCTGTCTCAGGCAAGCAGTTTCAAACAAGAACAGTAAGCGCGCTTGTAGACGTCCGTTTTTTTCTTCGGACAACGGACCGTGTTTTTCACCCGGATTCGCGGTGGTGTATAGCGCGTAATGAATGTGTGTACACGCGCCGGATATCGGTCCGGCGAACTATTTATGCCATTTGTATGGATTTAGTTTATTGACGGTCCGTTGTCCGGCGAAAAAAACGGACGTCTACAAGCGCTCTTACAAAGTGCAGTAAAAAGCCAGTGGCTTAGTGGACAGTTGGCTGGCTTCCAAACCGCTTAGTTCCGACTGACCACGCGCACAGTCGATATCTCCTACAATCCTATCGCTCTTTACAGCTTTACTTTACTAGTAGTAAGATTAACTGGTTTTTGTCCGTGGTTTCACTTCAGTATCCCTTGGTAACAGTACTTTTTCTGTGTAAAAATTGCGTGACCTTTTTCTGAACCCCTGACAACATGTATCCAAAATATGCGAAATGGCGAAATAGGCGAAATGCACATGCACATCAATAATTATTATTATTCAATGGAAAAAAGCTTTTAGGTGTAAAAAAACTGCTGTAAAAATAGCATTTGTCGAATTTTAAATTATAGCATTAGAATATAATTCGAATAAGAAAGTAAGACATCAAACAAACGCGGAAGCTTTCCATTTCCTAAATATTAAATTTAAGAGCGAAATAATTTATGAAATCAATTTTTATTTGTTAAGTAAAGCAGCGAAGAAATAAGAAAAATGGGGCCCTTATTTCAAATAAGCTGAAATTCTAAAACATCTTTCTACCGTCAAACGATATTGGGTTGGCAGCGCTTCAAATGATGTACAATAAATACAATTTCAAAGAAATTAAACCACAATCTTTACGCGAATACTGATTTAAGGTGGCTGCACACATATCCATGCCGAACGAATCGAACGAATCGAATTTTCGAATTATTTAAATGAAATCGTATGAAACCTCGCACACCTGTCCGCGCCGAATCGTTCGAATCTGGCAATACTTCGAGAATTCGGCGTGTTTGGCGCGGATTAGGTGCGCGTTCACCATTAAGCCTCTGTAGGTACAAAGTAAATAGACTCATGATTATAATCTTTTAGCAGTTTATCATAAGTATTTTAAACCGCTGTTATTCTAATGTAGTTATTTAGGCTTTATGTAGCTCATTTATTGAAACAACCATACAACACTAAATCGCCCAAGTAGCCACCGAGATCTAGCTCGCTCGCACGATAAATAAAATTAAAACATTTTAAATTATTCATCGAGCGAGCATCGATAGTAAGTTCGTATGTAAGTGGCCAACTCTGGTGACGGATAGTCTTTTTTAAACTTTCGCGATCACTATTCATATTGAAAAGTTTTATGGACACGGGATTTTATCGCGTAAATACTCCAGTCTGCCCGCAACCACGGCTATTGTAACAAAGCCGCAGTGTTCTCGAACGTAAATGAGCGAAATCGGTAAAGTTGCCCGCAAAATTAGGTATATTTGGATCCAAAATCGGTAGATGAAAAAAAAGTGTATTTTCTTCGATAAAACAGAGTGTGCTTGTGAAGAATTACGTTTTTAAAGCGTCTTTACCTGATCGAATGTTAATATCCTTAGTACAACTCTTACAATAGGCATAATTAGTACCTACCTAGTACCTACTTGACCTACGGCTTGCAATGATTTCTTGCTTGATTTTTTTTTTTCAAACTTTTCTCTAACTCGGAGAAACTTTTTATTCAAAGTTATTAAAATCAATGAAAAAATTGAAACTTGTTTTTTAGACATTGTTCGGGAATCCTATAAAACATCGAGCTGCACAGGTACTTACCCTTTTATCTTACAACTCGATGTTTTGATGATGTCTACATCCGAAATATACCTATCGATATACCTACTATTGAAGGACTTTTGAGGGTTTCCCAGAGAGTTGCTAACTTAAAACTTTAAAAAAATCTGTAAATTCTGTAAAAATTGGGTGTTTTCCAAGTATTCTTGGAAATCGTGAGAAAATCGTTACGTTTCGGTATTTCGGTAGGACAGACCCAATATCAGTAGAAGTACCGAAAAATTGGTAGGTTCGAGACCACTGCATAGCCGAAACGTCGGGATAAATAAGGTAAATTACGCGATAAAATCCCGTGTCCATAAAACTTTTCAATCTGGTGACGGAGTTTTTAGGCCGCCTAAAGGCCTCCGTCATGGCTTAATGACTTAAAATCCGGGGCCGATAATAAACGTGCCCTCTGAAGCACGGAAGCGCTCAGCCTGTAATACCACTTTTATGCAAAATTAATTTAACCGTGTGGCATCGACACGATAAGAAGAAGATGTACAGTTGGGCCGACGGATCTAGGTGTTCGTGAAGTCAGGCTTTTCGCTGCGCAGTAGAAAATTTTGTATGAAAAAGTTGCACTGCGCATCGAAACGGCTAACTTCACGTACGCCGAGATCCGTTGGCCTTACTGTAATGCCACTTACGGTCACCCATCCTAAAAGTGAACGCGCACAACGCTGCTTAACTTCAACGATCAATCAAGAACGTCCAAGCAAGCTACGCCATGAGCGCTTCCGAGCATCGATATATCTAATAAGAAGCCTGTGTAGTGTAAGTCTAGCCTCGATAACGTTGCGGGTGACAGAGGGAAATTGACTTAATTTTGCGCTTATATAAAAGGAAGTACAGAAGCTATCCGTTATCCGTAAAGTTATAACATTTATGATAAGCAATAATCAATGTTATGGCTGGGAGGATAAGGCTATATTTAGCTATCCTTGGAGGTACCAAAATGTCAACATGGTTCATAGACAAGAATCAGATAGGCTATATTCTATTAACCATCCAAATAAACCATTCAAATAATAATGTAAATTAATTAATACAAAATAAATAAAATTAAATAAGTACAAAAAAACCGGCCAAGTGCCCAAAAAAAAAATTATTATACAAAATTTCATTTTACTAGTTTGTCGACGTAATTGATATACACACACATACCTCTACAAAATTACAGGTTTCTAGTACTAACGGTCTCTTAGCAAAGCCTCGGACTGACGGACAGACAGACAGACGGACATGACGAAACTATATGGGTTCCTTGTCAGGACTATAGTACCCTAAAAACCATCAAAATCAACTGATTTTTTTAAATACACAGCACCCGATGTGCATGTGCCCCGATGAGTGTGAGTACCAACGTAATTTTTTTTGAAATACATTCTGGGGGAGATCTTTTCCCAGTAGTAGGACAAAATTGGCAGAACGCCTGGTGAAATAATTTTTCAAAATGTACTGAAGAATTCAAAATGTAGAATCACAATAGGAATTGAACTATAATGCCGTCTCTTTTCACTCTCAGTCAATGAAAACAGACGGCATTTAGTTCAAATCCTATCGTGATTCTGCAATAGCGACTACTATTAGCGACCTTTTTAAACCTGCTGGAATTAACCCTCCACAAACACAAACAGAAAATACGCACTTGGAAAAATATCAAGGATTTTCTTGCATGGCTGCAGCTGCTCTGTAAACTTTGAAATCAATTTGAAGTGATGCAGAGTTTCCCGAAGATACCTCTGCAGTACAGGTACAAAATTAATTTACTTATAGCTCGGAAACTTTTGAAAAGAAAATAACTTCTCTCACTGTATGATTTTCAAGTTCTTCAACTGTGCCTCGATCGCCAGTATGCACGAGTTTACTATTCTATCCGTGACTATAGTAAAGTATGATTGTATGGACTGAACTTAGTTTAGTCGAGTTACCGCTAGAGGCGCTGCATTGAATTCCATACAATCGAGATACTTTACTATAGTCACGGATAGAATAGTAAACTCGTGCTGGCAATCGAGGCACAGAACGTCTTTTTATTGCCTCGTTAAGTGTATTATCTGGCCTTCGTTCTATGTACAGTCGGCTAATTAGATAAGTGACTTTTCAAAAAAATATTATTTCAATCAGCTGGTTATGTAAAGATGGCCGAGTGAGATCTTCTACTTCGTGGTGCAAAAAGTGGACACGTGCCAGATATATTTGGACTAGGTTCACTTGTTCCTTCACTTTTGGCTTGCCATGCGTCGATTCGGCGGCGGCGTTACGGAGTTCCATGTGCAATTTATTCTATAGAACGTACCTACGTTAAACGTAAACTTTATGATTAAACCTCTGTGATATGAATACGATAAGGCTGAATTCGAACTGGATTAAGTTTAGTCTCGAGAGTAAACCACTGTTTGTTTGAATATTTTGACATTGTGAAGTTGACAACTTATAACCAGGATAATTTGTATGCACATAATAATGTTCGGTTGCGCTTTCTAAACAATTGTAAGTATTTCAAATTATGTCGGCTAGTAGTTTACTCTCGGGTATAAAATTAATCCAGTTTGATCGAATTCAGCCTAAGTACATAATTTAAAATTAGTTACCCTCGTAATTAAGCTTAGTCTAACTACTCCCTGCTTATATAATTTCCTATAATTATCCCTTTTACATATTTAAATATAAATTACTATCTGACGAAAATAATTAGAAATTCACTTATAATATCTCATTACTTACATTGTTTCCTGTTTGATTAGCCCAGATATTAATCCCCATTAAACTCTCGGTGTTTTTTTTAAACTGATGTCAAAAATAACTTATTTAATCTCTTTATTTATTGTTTTAAGACTTAGAAGATCAGATATTAGGTCTATTTTGCTAGAAACCTTCAGGTGTTTACTAAACACTGTTTCTAAAGAGGGCTTATTGTGTAGAGATAGAAAATTATAACATCGTACTTAAATGCGAAGGACGGAGATTTGTTGTTATGGTAACTGATATTACATCTATAGAAATTATCTGAAAAGGCTGCCAAATTAAATTAGCTTCGGGTTTAACTAGATTGATATCAAAAAAGCACTCGCGCGGCTTCACTCGCGTGATACCTACCTACCTAAACCGCTGGACGTACAAACTTTCAATTTTGTATGTAAATATTTACACATAAAGTATCCGAACCGAGTTTCAAGCAAATCGCCAACCCATTAAAAAGTTCCCATACAAACTTTGACACTCCATTTTACCCCTTTCAAAGGGTTGTTTTTGATAAATCCTGAATAATATGACTATTTATTTTGAATTTTAAGTAGCCATACCGAATTTCATCAAAATCACTTTACACATTAAAAAGTTACTTTTACTCACAAAATTGAAAAATTCGGAAGTAAGTTTTTTTTTAATTGACTTATTTAGAATCTGACCTAAATCTTCTAAATTGGACTAAACTAGACATAATACTCTGTTGGTGAGTGTACCGAGTTCTCGTCGCGACGCAGACAAAACAATTGACTGTAAATATTTGTGCAAGTGCGTGCTAGCCGACAGCGTGCTCTACTTCCTAGATGAAATTTCCACTTACTCATTTACTATTTATATGATTTACTTTCGACTACTCCTCAAGAGAGCGTGTTGGCCGAGTGGGATAGCACCTCGACTTTCGATCCAGAAGTCGTGGTTACGAATCCTGGCAGTACATCAAAGGTTTTTTCGTTTTGAAATATTGATAAGCGCATTACCGCGAGCTCTAAACGGTCAAAGACAACATCGTAAGGAGACCCACAGCTAAGTTAGCCCCACACGTATTGAACAGCCTTTCCGGTGGATATGGCCGGTGCAGCTGAGAGGATGGTTTAGGTGCTGGGCATGCCTAATTCATCTCAAAATGTCCCAGCATGATTGCCTCTTGACACTGTATAAATCAGCAAGTATCTACAGATGTAAAGAGCTAAGATTTTTTTATTTCTCCAGATATCTTCACTTACATTCTTGTTTTTTTTTATACACTTGAGCCAAGTGAAGGAGAAGGTTGCTGTCATGTCGTAAAGGAAAGTCAAGAAGGCTTCCCTGGAAAGAGCTTCGTGGAGAAACAGGCGTCAGTTTTGCCAAAAACACCCAGACCCGAGACAAATATTTGCAGTTCATACGAACATTTGTTTGTGGGGATCGAACCCGCAACCTCATTTACGTTTCAAGTTCAATCAAGCCATACCCCCAGTTGACCCCAAAGCTCCACGAAGTCCTTAAACCGAGTGGGTGCGGGACCGATCGAACATGTCTAACCGATAGGTAAATAAGGTGTGACGCTCGCTATTACAATTGGACATGTCTAAGGCTTTACCATAGAATAGAAAATAACTAGCTTTACATTCATTAGTAACTAGCGTCCGCCCGCGGCTTCGCCCGCAGGACTGCTATTTTTTATCCCACGGGAACGGTGTATTTTTCCGGGATAAAAATCCTATGTCTTATTCTCGGTCATTATCCATATTTTAAATTTTATGCAAATCGGTTCAGTGATTGTCGAGATACATCCATCCATCCCTCTAAACATCTAAACTTTCACATTTATAATATTAGTGTGATTTTAGATTAGTTTTTCTATATAATGTTACTCGACAAGTAAATTGGTTATTTAATGCTATTCAGAAATGGTGGGTGAAAATTGTATGCGCTGTACTCTTACTTTAACTATAACTGACACCCACTGAACTTTTAGATTGAATAAGTTTTTTGTTGAAAAAATGTTTTTCAAGACAAGCTTCTATTGGGTAAAGGTTAGCTGATTCAAATGAGTCCCAAACACGGATGTTCTAATGTTATTCACTGAGAAGTTCCATTGAAAAGGTCCTGAGTCCTGACTCCATCATGAGATCGCTCGCTGTCACAGTAGGTATTATTACATTGTTGTCAGTAGGCCTACTCCTAGCACTAAAAACCAAAATAAGCTGATCTACGATAATTGGCACGATACCTATATCGTTTTCGTTTTTGGAATTTAGGGCATAGAACTTGACAGATATGCCGAGTTTCAACTTATTTACTGAGAATTTCTGTTTACCAGCTCCTGACTCTATCATAAAATCAGCTCGCTGTTACCATAATATTGAATTGTCACCAAAAATCTATAGGTGTGCCAAATTTCAGCAGAATCGGACTCCGGGAAGTGGGTCAAATTTAACTTGCAAGATTTGACCCGAACAGAGATGAGTTTTGTTGAACAGCTCCTGACTCCATCATCAGATCAGATCGCTGTTACCCTGATATTGCATTGTAAACAAGACAATGGAAACGGGGTCAAATTAAACTTGCAAGGTTTGACCCTAACAAACATAAGTAGGTATACTTATACACAAACACTGCAAGTTAAATAAAAGCTTGTAAAAATCATACATTAAACTTGATCAAAATTTACTAAAATTATTCAAAAAGCCTAAAGTGGCCATTTTTGATGAAACATCAGATGTTTCTTAGATGCTTCATATATGCTTCATCAATGCTTCATCTATGAAGCTTATTACAAAACACCTTTTTTAACAGTTCTATATAGAATCCATTTGTCAAAAAAGGTGTCAAAACACCTTTTTTAACAGTTCTATATAGAATCCATCTGTCAAAAAAGGTGTTTTAAAATATGCTTCAAGTAGGTACCTATGCTTCTTATATGAAGCATTATAATTATTATGAAGCATTTATGAAACATCTGATGTTTCATCAAAAGTGGCCACTTCAGAACCCCAGATTTTTAAAAATGGAACTTTAAGATTTGAAAAATTGTTTCCACAGATTGTAAATCCATGTGCTTGCATTGCATTTATCCTGCGATTGAGCAATGAATCCGGCTGATTCGATATCGGGCCACATCTGTCTTGAATCTCAATTTGAAATGATCTTACTCTATTCTTATTGCTTTCAGATATTATCTGGATCGCGTTTTGAAGATGGAATAACGCAAGGTAAGATAATCTATTTGATTATAATAAGTAGATAACTCTTTATTGTATCCAACAATTTTTTACAAAGTAAAAAACTAAAAGCAGAAGGTAATAAAATAGGCGGTCTTATCACTATGGCCGATCTATAAAAATTATAACAGGAAAATCGGTCATTATAAGTAATATGTCGAAAAACAGTATGTAGTAGTTATAATATAAGTTTTTTGGAATCAGAACATGTAGACTTAAACAGTATGTAGTAGTTATAATATAAGTTTTTTGGAATCAGAACATGTAGACTTATGTCATAAAATATAGTTGATTTATAGTCTTCTAGTTACTATTATTATAATGGCGATAAATAAATAGCTGTTCATGGTGGAACATCTATCTATAATCTTCACTCCAAGAAACACAACCATTACAATGCTTTTATAACACCAGCAGCTGTACCTCTTAGTAAACAACTCAGATTAGGAGCTATCCAGTTTAGGTTCCTAATCTCGATCACAAACTATTCGTGCCATGTTTTAAAAGTGACTGTTTTGACAAAAAAGTGAACCAACTCAACGCGTATTAAGCAGTGCGGTGTTTCGAATTGAGTGAACGAAACTTTATCTGACAATTCAGTTTAGGTCATGTTCAGGTTCTGATATTTCGTCAGCGTCATAGCATACGTCAAGCGAAGCAGTTTAGTTTAGGACCTAAACTGGATCGCATATAAAACTCATGGTAGGCAGCCAGTAGGCTTAACATGAACGACATCGAGAGAGATATCTCGTTTCTCGATTATAAAGTGTTTCGGCCGAGTTATGGCCGCCGCATCCACACGTTGCCACTTCATGACTAATATCTTTGCCATAAAATTGCCAAAGATATTGGACCATAAAGACGCACCATAAATAGTAGCTCCATGGTGAAATCGAGTTAATAAAGAAGAACATAATTATGTATGTATTTATTAAGGCGCGTACAGATGTTGGCCCAGGGTCGCTTGCCTCTCTATCGCTCTCGCCTTGAATCAGTTCGCCTTCTCGCTCGCACTCGCCAAAGCTGGCTTAGGTTGGCCCAACATGTGGTTGCACCTTCAGACAAAACACAAAAACTTTGAGAGAACCGAAAAGTAACTTTGGTACATTAAAACCTCATCGTTTAATTCTCCGCAAATATTACTTCCCTTATTTACCCAAAGATTGTCAGGTAAGAGGGAACTTCCACGGGAGGTCGTTCCTCCCCATCCCTCCCTCTTTCCTTGGGGGTAGACGAAACTAGAGAAGCAACGGATATCCGTTTACTGTCCGGTATCCAGCCTATCCGGCCATTTTTTAGTTCGCAATAGCAACTAGCTTCCGACCGGATACCGGATAGCATTAAACGGTTAAATAAAAATGATTTTATTTCGCTAAAAGCTTTAATATTAATGTTATTAAATTTAACTGAATTTGGGTGACAAAAATGGTCTCCATTCAACTTTTACTAATACAGACCCTAGTGCGTCTCCCAAGGATGATTATTATGGTTTAGTTTGAAAGTATCTGTTCTTAATGTTTTTGGAAATGGCAGACCAAACAGTTATTAAAACACTAATCGTAATTATCGTGACTCACACAATTAGGCACAAAAAATTAGTCATAGATACCTAATTATTTTTCAAAGGTTGCCTGGAAGAAATTGCTTTGAGCGATAAGGCCGCCCATTGTGCCACCATATGTAGGTATTAGTATTTAAGTCCTTTTGTTTAAGTTCGTAATAATGTTGGTGTAACAATAAAGAATTATCTATCTATTTGTGCATAACATTCTTGCGAACACAGCGATTTCAGCGCCAAATATTCGGTTGTCGGGGCTCTCTGGCATCAGTCTACGCAAAGTAATCGAAATTCGTTATCCGGCCAAACCACTATCCGTGGCATCACTAGACGAAACGTGTCCTCGTGGCCGCGTGGTCGTAGCCACCTAGTTTATTGGCAATTTCGATATTTACCTAATATATCCTAAAACGTTTACCTATTACACTGAAACGTCTTTTATTTCTGTTTGTATAGAAGATTACATATTGAAGAGGTGTTGGCCGAGTGGGTTCGTACCTCAACTTTCAATCCGAAGGTCGTTGGTTCGATTCCCAGCCACGCGTCAATGAGTTTTTCGTTTCGAAAAAATGTATATGCTAATTAAAACAAGCTAGAGCTTGTTTAGAAACTCGCCGTGTAGAAACGGTGAAGGAAAACATCGTGAGGAAACCCGCCGCTCAGTCAGGACCGTGTCTTTCCTGTCATAGGACCTCTTAGCTTCCGGTTATATTATGGCCGGTTAAGCTGAGAGGGTGGTGTAGGTGCTGGGCAGGCCAATTCCATGTCAACAATGTTCCAGGCAACTACAGTGTCCCGTAAGAGTAAAAATATTACCTCCTGACACTGTATAAATCATCTATTGAAAAATTATTGAAATGAAATAAAAATAATGAAAGATTATTTTTTTCAAGTTTTTTTTGTTCTTTTTTTCTGTTTTAATTTTTCTCTATTTGCACCCGAGCAGAGCTTTGTCGCCCAGATATTACGAAGTTACTTTATAGACTTAGCAACAGGAATATTTTAATTCATGCCTTGGCAATAAATCTATTTCTGTTTGAAAGCATGTCATGCTAGTATTCGCTTATCGTGTTAATATTATTGTTTACTAGCTGCCGCCAGCCGCTTACACTGACGGTTAGTTTCAATATTTCATCTTTGATTTTGTTCGATGCTTATGTACTTCGGTTGTAGGCTGTTCTGGACCTAAATTCCGCTATTTTACAAAGTCAACCATTCCCACTTAGTCAATCTGCGGACTTAAAAAGGTCGCTAAAACTGAATCACAATATGAAATGAACTATAATGCCGTCTCTTTTCACTCTCTGTCAATGAAAAGAGATGGCAATAGACATTATTTTTTTATTCACGAAAGTTTTGAAAGTGAGATGGCAATAGTTCAATTCCTTAATTGGGATTCTGCAATAGCGACCTTTATAGGCCCGCTGGTCTCAACAAATTCCGTGAAATTACGAATCACATTGCACTGGTGTAAATCTTTTTGCGTAAAAATGCCGAGAAAACAAATTTTCCCAGATTTCTCAAATATTTCCTAGCTAGATCGATTATTCGCCCCCGTAAACGCCCGTACCGCAAATTTCATCGAAATCGTTAGAGCCGTTTTCGAGAACGTGAGTACCTACAAACAAACAAACATACAAACAAACAAATATTGCTCGTTTAATAGAATAGGATAAAGAATCGAGTGCCGTGCGTGACCGGTGCCCGTTTGTACAAACTAGGACGTTTTGTGTCACTAACAGCGTATACTTGCTAATAAGCTCACTATCTTGACTTCTTGAATTAATAAAATGGCTACTTAAATTTTATTGTTTCTTTATTCAGTTAATTGTACATTAAACAGAACATTGTTGAAGTTACTTTAGTGGTTTCTGTTTAACTAGATATTTTATTTTTGGATAGTAAAACGATAACAGCGGGATTAAAAAGGTCGTTGTAGCAGAATCACAATAGGAATTGAACTATACGCCGTCTCTTTTTATAAACTGAGAGTGACAAGAACGGCATATTGCAATTCCTATTGAAAATATTTATTCAGACATATTAATCCATTTTGTTAGTAACTTGTATGTTACTAACAAAATGGATTAATATGTCTGAAATTAGCAGAAATGTGTTAGTATTAATTAAGTTACATGTCATAGTATAGTGATTCTGCCTTTTTAGCCTTTTTAGCTCCGCAGGTATGCTCAGGTAGGTACTATTGATAATCTAAGGCGCGAGACACACAGAAAAGACGTAAGACGCAGACGGGCGCAGACATTTGTCTCTTCCGCGTCCCCTTCATGCAAAATGTGTAGAAGCTTCGCGACGCAAAACATACAGAAGAGACGGGGCGCGGACGCAACACTGTTCGCTGGCGCCCTGTCCGCGACGCGTCCTCGTCTTACGTCTCTTCTATCTGGCCCGCGCCTTAATTATCCTCAGACACTCAAAATCCTATAAATAGAAAATAGAAAACAAACTAATAGCCAAATTGTAATATGAGCTAGGTCAGAAGATAAGGATCGTTTTAATTATGTAGAAGGTAAGGCCTCAGCCCCTTCTCAATGTACCATATTAATGAACATAGACCATCAGGCCGACCATTGTATTAAAATATAGTCAGGATAAATGATTTTGTGCCTTCTCTATCAACTAACTAAACAATCGCAATCAAAGTCCCCATTTCACTTTCAAAACTTTCGTGAGTTGTACATGACATTGTGTTAACACACGGGAATCACTTACGGAAAAAATATCGTCGATTTAGATACCGACAATTTTTCGATTCATCCGGAGAATCTTCATCTGGATAAGTGTGAGACGTGACCGCGAGGAATAGCCTTGCCGCAACTCCCTCCTTAGCCTAGATTTTGACACATGCCCACATTTTGCAGAGGTTAACATTCTATACAAAAGTGTTCCGCTGTATGTGTGCCGCGGCACACTGGTGTACCGTGGTCATTGGTTGGTGTGCCTCGGAAAAATAAGCTTACCTATCTCAGTTAAGTAACTTCTTTGGACACATTATGCTGAACTAAACAAGCTCATGTTTCGCATAAAAATAGATTTTTCATTTATGGTGTAGGTAGGTACCTCCAAAATTTTCCGATTTCCTAGATGTACTCTAAACACAAAAAGTTTGCGGAACACTGCTATACAACACACCTTATCAAAAACTGGTAAAACCCTTTGAGAATTTTTCGTCTAAATAATTCTGGTTTCGACTTTTCTACTCCAAGGGCATCAATTAAAGTTTAAATAAAGGTAGAGTCCAGCAAACATTTATGCAAACTGTAGGATCCTTACCAGTAGACCCGAAGCCACATTAAGGTTCAAGTTACTTGCGAGATCGAGGCCGCTATTTGGGCTCTGTGCAACTTTTTACCCCAGAAATTGCTCCCAAGGGAACTATGTACATGGAGTACATTGCAGGTAACTGGTAACGTAGAAGTCGCATTGGTAAATTCTGTATTTTGCGGTCTATGAATATGAATTAATAAAGTTGTGCCAAATACAACGTATTAGCGACTGGAGTGGCTTCAACATAGAGTTTAATAATCCAGAGATGAAATACTCGTTGATAGTCAATTTTGATTTATGGCTCAAAATCGGTAATCTACAGAATAATGAGCAACAGATTATAAACGGTTTAAGGCGGAATTTGTGAAGTAGGTATGTATTTTCACAAAATTTCAACCATAACGTCGAGGCCGAGGGCTTAAAATGTTTAAATCCCGTTTGGATTTAATTTTTGGAGTGCATTCATCTTTAACATTCCGGAATGTGAAGATATTCGCTTATTACTCAAAGGACTAGGTATACTGAAATCTGTATGAAGCAATAGTGACACTTGAGACAAAATTCCAATCACAAGTGATCATCGATGCAACTGAACTGAAGCGCTCGTGGCGTAGACGTTCTCGATTGTGCGCGGTCACAATTTGAATGGGTCATCGCAAGTGGCATTACGAGCTGAGCGCTTCCGTGCTTCGGAGGGCACGTTAAATTGTCAGTCCCGGCCATTAAGTCGTTAAGCCATGACGGAGGCCTTTAAGCGGCCTAAAAATTATTTGGCCACTAGCGCACTTACTAACTTATCGACGCAACTATCATGTGGATTTGTCTGTACCTACCAATTTGAAATTTTGCAACCTTTGACCGACAGATAAATCCAATGTTCGCAAAATAAAGTGAAACGTCACGTGCGGCGTGGGAGCCAATTTATGCTGACACTTTTTTGATGTTTTTCATGTTGTTTTGAGTTGGCATCGCTTTTGATTTACCAACCGCAGTACCCACTACCCACTGGCAGTGACAGAACGCTTGTTATAACAAGCAATTTATTCAAAAATAAAAAAACCCGGCTGAACCTGGGCTGAACTGAAAAGTTGGAAACAGCATTATCTTATCAATCACAAAATTAAATTACAATTTTATTAATAGGTAGGTATCTAGGGTTCGATGCCGTGCGCATTTTTCTAAACGTTGTTGTGACAGTTGACACACAGATGGCTCTGTGTGTAAAATTAAAAGCGTGTAAGATATTTCTTAAATATGAGATATCTCCTAAGTGGCTGAACCAATTTCGATGCAGGTTGTTCTAAACGTTGCGTGTGACTAAATATAAAGTTTTAGTATGCATTTTGTTTAGCAATTCTCGTTAGGGCGAAAAATAGATTTTCAAAAATTTTGAGACTCGATTTAGTCTTCGAAGACGTCATGTTAGATTTTTTTTAAAAATATATTTGATATCAGTCTACCAACTTCTTGATTTTGACATGGATTTTGATATGATGGCGTGATTTTCATTTTGAAAATTCACACATTGTTGCATTTTCTAGCCGCACTATTTGATTTATCGAAATAAAAAGTATCCTAGAGCACAATCGAGATGGAGACGATTCTAACGATACCTCATTCATCAAAATCCATCCAGCCGTTTAGGAGTAACGTGGTAATAAAGAATATTACTTACATACCCACGAACATACATAGAAACGCGCGATCTACATAACCCTGTCTGACTTGACAGTCAGCCGGGTAAATACAATCGTTATTGCACTGAAATGGATGATACAAAATACCTTTATGTATCTAAAACGTTTGATAGGAAATAATTTCCAGTTTTAATAGAAATAAGAATATTTACCTCTTTAAATTAGAAACAATTTAACACCCTATCAGTACATACCAAAGCAGTGTTACAAGTAAATAAATATATTTAAAAATCTATGACATTGTCTCGGATTTTTAAAAACCATTATTCTACTTAAAGATATTCACCATCGTTTTGAAAAAACACTGTAAGTAATATTATAATTATCTTTTATAGGTAACTTTCTTTAAAACGGCCATAACAGTAACAAAAACTGAGCACAAAAGCATTTTTTCATTTAAATTATAAAGGCCTCATAAGTCAAAGCGGCAGCAATTAAACACAACTTTAAATATAAAAGCACAAAGTGCGTAATAAAACCGGGAAAATTACTTCCATGTGAATGCGCTGACGTCACCGCTCCTCTTCTCCTGGCCAACCGAAATGTTTCCTGTTATGTGACCTATTTCATTCGTAAGCATTTAAACTTAAGTTCGTTTACTTATTGTACCGCTTAAGATCTAGGCCGAAGCCCCACCGCAAGTGGCACGCTTAGTGGCAAGAGGTTAGCTGATCGCTTCGATGACTCATCGTAAGAAAAAACTCAGCGAGCGGTGGGGCCGCGCACATAACGTGCCTTGTATTGGTTCACTAGGATGAGTCATCGAAGCGATCAGCTAACCTCTTGCCACTAAGCGTGCTACCTGCGGTGAGGCTTTGGCTTAACGGAGCAGACATGCGGCTTTTAGCGTCGGCGTTCGGCAATTTTGCGACTGTTTTTGTGTTCAACAAAGTTTTTCTGAACAGAGGATCAAAAGTTGTTTTAAAACAATTTACAACCGTATACAAAAGTCGACGCGGAGTTTCAAAATCCTTAGCTATCTTCAAATACAAGAAGGAAGTTTTGAAAGTTTAGGCGTTAGCCACACTTCCGCCTCATCTCGCCCAACTTCCCTCACCTCGCCTCCACCTCGCCTCTCATCACCTCCGACGCCTCCACAACTGAGGCGACATCTCATGGTTTTTTTTTCTCAGTCATTTTGACTTTTTTTTCTCAATATTGTTGAGTACCACCATTGAAAATTAGTGTTTTCTACAATGAACACAGATTTATCAACATTTAATTATTAATACTATTAAATAAAACATTGTAAGCTGATAAATCTTATGTAGGTACCTAACTATTATAGTAGACTATTATAATTAAAAAAAAATACCATATTTCTTGAAATCATAATTAAATTATAACACAGATTAACTTCTTTGTGTGTGTGATACTAGGTACTCTGGTTCCGAAATAATAATTTGAATAAAGATTTGGTTTACTGTAATAACGTAACGTTAATCTTATAATCTTATTTTTAAAACTCAATGACCTTATGATGAGAGGACGTGTGTGTAGACCACCTAAAAGTATCAAGAAGTTAGAAAATTATTTATAAACAAAATACATTTTACGAAACTCAATTTTCAGAGTTAATTATTTCCTTAAATAGAAATAAAAAAATGTTTGTTGTTTGTTCGTCCGCGCTTACGTCGCCTCTTTGAAAGTGATATGTCTCCATTAGGAACTCATTATGTTCGTGTTACGCCTTTGAGCGGGCTTTGTCGCTGGTTCATTTAGCTAATGACCGTATTTATATAAATAATAAACATCTGAGAAGGCGGAAATTTTAATTAACATTCAAAAACATAATATACTTATTATATGTTTTGTAAAATACCAAGCGAATTTTTACTCGTCTTTTGAAGAGTTTTTTCTTTAGTCTAAAAGTTAAAGCCGCTACTACACGCTGGCGTAGGCTCTCCGAGTCGCCTTGCCTCTCTCTCGCCTTGCATCAATTCGACTTCGCTCGGCTTGCCCAGCATCTATAGGCGGCATTGCGATATGTTAGATTATGAAGCGCGGTTATTCATGAAAGAGAGCCTACCAAAAACATCTGCATGACAGCAGATGACATTAAAAACTAAGGACTTTATCTCCCTAGGACTTTGGTTGCGCCACCACAAACACATGGTGTCCCGCTTGGTTGCGCATCAAAGCGGACACCAGCAGTGCGATTCAGAATTCTACAACTCGATGATTTTCTTCTGAAAGTTGTCGTTTTTCAGCGAAGAATCGTCACATTTCGAATTTGGAATGCATTCCGAGAAGGTCTGAATCACACTGCAGGTGTAATTTACGTACATTTTGTAAAACCATAATAAAATCAAGATACGATAGATTTTCCCAATCTACGATCATGAAAGATCTTATTCTCATTCACACATTCCTTTCTAAGAAGCAAAAGCCTAACTTTCAATACAGTTTCAATCCACTTTCAATACTTTCAATACAGGTCTATAAAGTAAAGTTCCAAGCGTTTACATTTCGTATCGAGTCCATCGATCGGAACAAGTCATAAAGCGCTAGAGCGACATCACTGTCACTAAGTACTGAACTCACTCATAAAGTGCAGAGTACACTAAAGCGCGCACTGACATAAGGCACCTGTCCCACCTCCAACCTAGCTATCAACTATTTTCTAGCAAGAAACGTACAAACAGATGTAGGTTCCCTGTAAATAAAAGATATACATGTATTAATAGTTGACTGTTCACGCTGCATCGCCACTAGTTTGTCGCAGTGACAAACGCTTGGCGGTCAGAAAACTTACCTAGAGAATCTCGCTTGGGACATGCTTGTTTTTATGTACAAAACCTCGCTCTGCTATATCTTTTCCACTAGAACTACGCTGAGGCTGGATAAATGAAGCAATTCTATCGGTGTTTAAGGTGGAATCAGACGGTTCACTCAAGTGAAAAATCACTCGAATTAATGCTGGGGTTTTCTATGACACTTTTCTTTCATTTTATGTTCAGATGTGTCACTTTGAGTGAAATATGCAAAATGAACGAAAAATGAACCGTATGATTCCACTTTTACAGACACATCCCTTGCTACGCATCCTTATACATCTCTAGTGGAAATGTAGCTTTACTCGTTTCTCGCTCGTCGGCATTGGGACAGGTAAGTGCCGTGTACACTATAGCGTTGGTTCAGACATAAAGTACAGTGAACTACACTACGCCGGCTGACATAAAGTGTGTACACTACGCTGCTGCGGCGTCGTAAACCCGCTAATGGAGGAGGCGAGTTGCACCTGCGTCGCTCGACTGCCGCGGGATACGAGCTCAAAAGGCATGGTAGAGCCCACAGAACTTTAACTAGATAGAAGCAAAAAGTTCGTTGATTTGTATGGAAACCGACCGTGTAACATTTTGCGTAGGTTGACGAACGCAGTTGACAGTTTGGATTACATTGCTGATTTTCAATGCTCGCCGAGTCTGGCGCGTCAAATTAAAGCCGCAATGGAATGAATTCGGAATGAACTTCGCGGCGAGCAAAGTCCTCAGCCCTTCTTTTCGGTACGCGAGGTAGGTACATACACTCTTTGCTTCTATCTCGATATAATTCTGTGGTAGAGCCATTCTACCCACTAGAAATTTATTTCACAACTAACGGACGCCCGCGGCTTTGCCCGTGTGCATTACTACTTTTATCCCACTGGACACGTGCATTTTTCCGCGATAAAAGCCTATGTCCTATCTATCTACATTTTTAATTGCAAGCAAATCGGTTCAGTGGTTGTCGAGTTATAAAGGAACAAACACACATCCACCCATCCATCCATCTAAACATCCATACTTTCGCTTAAACTTTGCTTAGATTAGATTAGATTTTTTAGGACTTACTATTTACTATTACTCCAACTATTGCACTTAAACTTCTTCAAAGAGACTTGAGTGCTTGAACTAGCTGTATGCCGTTTTTAGGTTACGGCAATAATACTTACAGTTTAGTCAGTTACTTTTTATAGGTACTTTACAACTTGCGTTCTTAGGCGCGGGCCAGACAGAAAAGACGTAAGACGAGGACGTGTCGCGGACAGGGCGCCAGCGAACAGCGTTGCGTCCGCGCCCCGTCTCCTCTGTATGTTTTGCGTCGCGACGCTTCTATCCATTTTGTATGAAAGGGACGCGGAAGAGACAAATGTCCGCGCCCCGTCTGCGTCTTACGTCTTTTCTGTGTGTCCAGCGCCTTAGTACTAACCCTTATTGAGATTTCATGCAGTCATTGGGTTCGAGATATTATGTACCTAGCGGGGAATTCACTAGACGGACATGCCCGCGGGCATGTTTGCAAATATGCCCGCCGGACCTCACTACTATAGGTCTGTGCAATGTTTGCTAGTGTACGGTCCTAGAAAAGACCTTATACGGTCCTACACTAGCAAACATTGAACAGACTTATAGTAATGGAGTAAGCAAAATAATCAGTAGAGATTCTAAAATCTATTAAGATTATTACTGGATTATTATTACTTTATCCTCAGAACACATTATTTAAATATTGTTATCAACGGGATAATTACCATGATTATTGAGTTTTGTTGTTTCCCGATATTTCGACGCAGTTGCATGCGCCATGATCACGGGTAACTGAAGTCTTTGCGAGGTAGAGGGTAGTTATGTGCAGACGAAACGGTCTACCCTCTTTCTCAGTCGTTTACTACTACGAACACCCCTACCACCGGATTCATTCTCACTCACAACTCGATTCCGACACACGACACTAACAGTATCAGGGCGTACACTAGGTACCTCACTTTTTCGGTTCCTACACAATCTCACCACAGGATTCCAGACTCCGGATAATTGGAAACCATCCTCTCGATTGAAATTTTTGTGTTTGGTAATCTCAATCGCTTCTTGAACCAGTCTTGGTATGTAATGGCGTTCTGTTGAGATTACCTGTGGATTGTGTAGCTCGATCTAGTGGTTTGAGCCAGACTCCAACAGATGTTCTGCTATTGCTGACTTCTGTGTGTCGATGTTCTTGACCGCCCTGATATGTTCCTTGACTCGACAAGCTATTGTACGTTTAGTCTGGCCAATATAAGAACTTCCACAGCTGCAATCAATTTTGTACACTCCTGGTTTTTCAAATATCGGGAAACAACAAAACTCAATAATCATGGTAATTATCCCGTTGATAACAATATTTATGTTCGTAACCATGATAGTTTCAAAAGTTACATTATTTAAAATCTCCCAGCATTTGAGATCATAATAAAGATGTCTAGGTTCATTAAACTAATAATTGTAACTGTGAAACAATTCTAGAATTTTCTTTCATCTTCAATAATTTCTAGTCATAACGTTCATATTTTTTCTGAATTTTCAGTAAAAGCACGACGTTAAAAAGGGGCACGTATAGACGAGTGTAGTTGAGAGCGACTCGACTATTTCTCGAACGGTGCTTGAGTGGAGAGCACTCGAGTGTACTAGCTCGTCTGGTTTCTTGGCCATGGAAGGTAAACTTTTAGTTCTAGATCTATTAGGTTTTTGTTAAGATATTTTAAAGCGATATTTTCTTGTGTACTATTACAAAATATACCATTATACTATCCACAAAGGCAGATCAATTGTCAAGAAATAAGTAATGTTGGCCTGTCAGTGTATATTTAAAAACCACTAATAAAATTAACTAAGTTACTTATATTATACCTACTAGCTTCCACCCGCGGCTTCGCTAGCGTGGTGCCTACCCGGATAAAAAGTAGCTCATGTGTTATTTCAAGTCATAAACTATGTATATTTCCCTTTCAAGTTTCAGCCAAATCCATTCAGTAGTTTTAGCGTGGTTGAGTAACAAACATCCATCCAAACATCTAAACTTTCACAGTTATAAATAATATTAGTAAGATAAGATGTATACAAAAGGTATTTTAATAAGTTTCTACTCATTTTACAAAATACGAGTCCCTTACACGACAAAAAAATGGAAACTCAGCAAAAAAATTACCGATAGCAGGCCTAAAACAACAGCTTTTCCAGGAAACTAATTCTATTCCTGTTCTAAATCTGAAGTAACAATCAAAATTTTTAATATTTAATTTCGAGACTAAAATAAATTTCAAAAAAGTATAATCCCGTTTAGCTAACCGAAGCTGAGAGGCGGGCGCGGGCCATCATTCACGGAGCTTATTCGTGGACACTTTGTGACGCTATAATTGGCTCGTATTTCCAGAGATAGCGTTTTCTTTGGCCCCCGCCATAAAACGGTGTGTTTACTCTTTTAATCTGAACAAACATTTATCTTTCGCTCACCGCCCGAGTGTCATTATTACTCCAAAATTGGGACGGCGTTTTCACTTACCGAAAAATCCTCGGTTATCGAAATACCCGAAAAATCCTCGGTTATACGCGATTATTTAGTGCCGGCTCGGGACTAAATACCCAGTGCTTAACGGTTTATTCGGCTCGCTTTTGTTGACCTTGATTGTTTTTTCATTGCAACATTCAAAGACGTTTGACCCCGCACTATAGGACAATTAAAAAAAGGTTAGACTAGACACCCAGCCCCCTAACTGTCTATCTTTGATAGCGACCAAAATCGGTCTCAAACTGTCAAATATGTCGGTTCAGTGACCACGCAAGTAGCTCTGTCACTCTCATCTTAACGAGACGGAACGCGACAAAATATACCTACGCGATCGTTTTGACAGTTTGAGACCTTTGAGGTTTGAGACAAGTTAGACAATCTACCCGCGCCGATTAGCGCAAGACGTTGCGCAGGGTTGCTCAGCAGGTTGCTCAGCAGTGTGATAAGGGTGGATGTAATGATGATGATGAGTCATTTGCTAAAATATCCATCAAGCATCTTAATTCACTTAAGGTTTAAAAACACAATGAAGGCTTTGACACACAAATTATAATTTCCGGTTACATTCTCATTTCCGTACAAGTTAATTAAAATTGCTTTATTAGCGATGCACAAACATCGCCGATCAAATATTTGAGGAGTTAGAGACAATGGGAGTGTATACCAGATAAGATGTGGGTATTTGTAGATACTAAGTATGGTTTATTAATGCTATAAATTATGTATGTACCATTTTGTTTCCTTTAATGCCGGGACATACGTTTGTTATCAAGGTTATATTGCTTCGATAATAATACAAGCTTTGCTTAGTTTGTTGCTATAGTCTTCTTCTTCTTTCGTATGAGCAAGTGGCCAACTCTGGTGACGAAGTTGCTATAGTGAAATGTCTTTAAATATTTTTTATTTATTAGCCGATCCACCAGACGTTGTCCTGTGGAAATTTCAAGTTGAGATAAAAAAATTTTTTCATACTTACTAGGTTTTTATTTAAATTTCGAGTTGATATAAAAAAAATCATACTTACAATGAAACTAAAAATAATGAGGCAATTCGTTCCAACCGTGCTCAAGTTATGTGTTTACCAACGAACAGCATTTCATTTTTATAATTGTTACAGAGCGTTTTATTGCAAGCACAATTCGTTAAAATTCAATTATTACAACAATAATATAGATTTATCCATAGCTGTAGACCATAACCCTCCAGTTCGCAACAACGAAACAAAGCAACCTGATAGACAAAACCATATTTTTGTATGTACTTACAATGCTAGGTCACTGTCTACTGAAGAAAAAATGATAGCCTTCAAACATGCAATACAGAACATAAAATACGATTTAATAGGCCTATGCGAGATTCGAAGAGAAGGATACGAAATTCAAGAAGACAATCAACACATATTCTGCTATTATGGTCAAACAAAAGGTCACCTAGGTGTTGGATTTTTAATGAAAAAGCAATACAAACCACACTTCGTAAGTTTCAGAGGAATATCCGACAGAATTGCAATTTTAAACCTTAAATTCGATCAAAGAATACTGTCGTTCATTCAAGTACATGCACCGACGTCAGCCGCAAGCGAGGAAGAAATAGAAGCATTCTACAACCTACTTAGCAAAGCTCTAGATATCTCAGAAAAAAATAAAATCATTATGGGCGACTTCAACGCTAAAATAGGAAAACCGAGTAAAGAAGAAACAAACACTAAACTCTTCGGAGCATATGGTAGAGAACCAAGAAATGAGAGAGGACAAAAGCTCATGGAATTTGCCTTGGAAAATGGACTCTATATACCTAGTACATTTTTCATTAAAAATCCTAAGCAACGATGGACATGGCTTTCACCGGACAAGACAGTAAGAAACGAAATAGACTATATTCTTTCTACAAAGGGACAATTATTCACCAATATTGAAGTACTTAATATAGTATACCCCTCCGACCACAGACTAGTCCGAGGTACATTGACAGTAGACAACCTAAAGAAAAAACGAACAAAATACAGCACATCAATCCCCAGGGTCCTAGACACAGAACAAGACAAAAGGGTTTTTATTGAAAACCTCGAAGAAAAACTGAATGAAATGCCGCAAATTATACATGAAAATACACAGTTATACTACGACAGGGTAGAGAAATTTATCCTGGAAAGCATCCCTAAAAATAACCAACACCAAAAACGAAAGGAAATATTATCGGACACATCTAAATCACTATTACGAAAAAGACACGAACTACAGAACAAAAAACCTCTGTCAAGAGAAAAAAAACACGAACTAAGTTTATAATACAAGTCAACAAACAAACAAATCAAAGCGGACTATAACACCTACAAAACCGAAATAATAGAGAGACACCTTAATGCTTCTGGAAGTCTAAAAAGAGCACAAAAGGAACTGAACACAACAAAACAGTGGATTCCACAACTAAAAAAAGGCCACGCTTGCAAGAACACAAGAAGCGATATTCTCAATGCAGCTACTGATTTCTACAAAACACTTTATACGACAAAAAATACAGTTACAACACAAACATTTATTTCGAACGTAATAAATACAAATGAAACAACCACTACAAACTTCGACGAAAAAGAAATCGAACAACTACTGAAAAAGCTTAAAACTCGGAAAAGTCCGGGTGCAGACGGAATATCTAACGACATGCTGAAAGCATCAGGCCGAACACTTCTGGTCCCACTAACAATACTCTTTAACAAAATCTTAAAAGAAAAAACTATTCCGAGACAATGGATAGAGTCGGACATCGTTATATTGTACAAGAAAGGAGATCCCACAGACATCGCTAACTACCGTCCAATAAGCCTTATGTCAAGCCTCTACAAAATCTTTTCACAAGGCTTGCAACAGAGACTGACCCCTAAAGTGGAAGAGTTTCTCTACATAGAGCAAGCAGGGTTTCGTAGAAGTTTTAGCACAATAGACCATATCCATACCCTAGAACAGATAATAGAAAAATACCAAGAGTTTCAGAAGCCCCTTTACTTAGCCTTTATCGATTTTCAAAAAGCTTTTGACACAATTGAACACACAGCTATCTGGACCGCCTTGAAACAAGCAAAAGTAGACGAAACCTACATAGAAATCATAAAAAACATTTATGTGAACTGCAGAAGTAGAGTAAAGTTGGAAAAGACCGGAAAATTTATCAAAATAGGAAGAGGAGTAAGACAAGGAGATCCACTTTCAACGACTCTATTTATAACAGTATTACACTCAATTATGAAAGAACTCTCCTGGAACAGCAAAGGAATAAAAATAAACAAGAGGAACCTAACATACTTAGCCTTCGCAGATGATATCGTTTTACTCGCAGAAGAAGCTCCTACACTACAATATATGCTGTCGACTCTACATACTGCGAGTAAGAAAAAAGGACTAGAAATGAACTTACAAAAAACACAAGCCATGACGAACAGCGATTATAAGAACCTATTCATAGAAGAAATTCAACTCAAGTATGTTCAGGAATATATTTATTTAGGGAAACAAGTTTCTTTCAAACCAACAAACAATATCGAAGAAATAGAGCGAAGAATAACAAAAACATGGAGAAAATTCTGGAGCATGAATGACATCCTAAAAGGCCCATTGCCCATAAAGCTGAAGAAAAAAGTAGTCGACTCTTGTCTTCTTCCAACACTTATCTACGGCAGCCAGACATGGACATACACAAGAGAAGCAAAAAACAAAATAGCAAAATGCCAAAGAGCAATCGAAAGGAACATCATGAAGACAAGACTGGTCGAAAAAATACCACATAAAGAAATCAGAGGTAAAACCAATTTCATAGATGCCCTAGAGTACGCGCTTAAAATGAAATGGCAATGGGCCGGACACATAGCCAGGATGCATAAGGAACGATGGGCTACTGAAGTCACCACATGGCCAGGTCCAAAGGGGAAGAGAAGGGTAGGCAGATCACTAGCTAGATGGACCGATGACATAAAGAAAACCCTGAAAACCCAAGACTGGACAAATGAGGCACAAGACCGCAAACGATGGAAAGAACTGGAGGAGGCCTTTACCCGAGAGGGGTCCTAAAACTTAATTTATTTTATATTTATTTGTTGCATGACATTTAATAATTAATGAATTAATGTTAATAATACGAATTAAAATTGCAATTTAATATACTTTTTATATTTTTAATAATGTTAACAATCAAATAAATAAAATGCACGATTTAATCTATTGAAAAATTAAGAAATATAATGAATACTGAATAATGAAATGAATTTAATGTTAATACGAAGAATTACAATTACAATTTACTATATTTACTACATTACTCACTTACTATGTTCATGATAATATTAACAATTAAGTAGGTAAATAAAATGCATGGTAATTTAGAAATCTATGTTAATTAAGTTAAGGAATAAAAGGCTTTTTTATTTTTTTTTATTTATTTATTTTATTTATCCATAGCTGTAGCGATAATCGCTTAGATTTATATCACCTACTACCGGATACCCACTCAATTTCCGCTACTCACATCAGTAGCTGATAACATTTGTTCCCGAATATGCCTTTTATCATTCTAACCTTTTTAATAATGTATCAGGTTCAGATATTTTGCGTGAATGTTTACAAATCTGTGGTTATCGCGACGGGAGTGCTAAGCCGCCACTCGACGCGAACAACAGCAATCAACGGCTATCTAATCGACGCAGCCGACCGCGACGTCACGTATGGAAGCCCGCCCAGTTCTACCGGTTGAGCTTCGTTTCAATCGAATATCTAATCGAACATCCGTACTTACCCATATTTTAAATGTGAAAGTGTGTTTGTTTGTTTATTTGTTCTGCTTTCACGTCAAAACAGAGCGATGGATTGACGTGATTTTTTGTGTGGAGATAGTTGGAGGGCTGGAGAGTAACATAGGCTACTTTTTATCCGGGTACCACGCAAGCGAAGCCTTCTAAATAAATTGAAAACATTTGATGGACGCACGAAGATTCGTGCGAATATTGTCAACAGGCCAATACCAAACCTCTTCTGGTTCAACTTCAACACACTTAACCGATTTTATATTACTTCAACCACCAGCGCGGCCACTCACGTTCACATAATTTATTCACAATTTATAATGCTTACAATCACACTAATATTATACATACGAAAATTTGTTCTTCTATACTCGACAACCACTAAACCCATTTGGCTGTTTCAAATATAGATAGACAATGACCAGGAATAGGACATATATGCTACCTACTTTTCATCTGAGTATCATGCGAAGCTAGTAAAAAATAAAGCAAAAAATTGGATAGTGACTACTTATAGTTCTTCTATATATTTTTACACAACACACTATTACTTAGGAACTTACCGTACTACTTACCTTCATCATTATGCAACCGGAGCATCATTATGCAACCATCTGTCTCAAAACTTAACTTGACTAAGGTTTCCTATAACTACTGAATCTGTTGCCATCTCTATACAGTATCATGAGAGTGTCAAGAAAAAAACATATTCTAAAGCCTAGCTGAATAGCTTTAGACTGAAAGCATTTAATCCTGAATAACTCATAGTTTTCAGAAGGATAGAATTCGGGCGTAATAACTTCGTATTATGGTTATGAAAAGTTTCCACCCCTAATACCCAGTAGCCGAACCCCTCAAAGTTTCCCAGCTTGTATTGATAAACAGACAAACTATTTTAACGACGGATTAGTTGAGTGGACGTCTAATCTTGTTTTTGCGGGACAACTTACTTCAAACATTGTTTTGTATGAGTCGATAATGTAATAAAACTAATCCCGATAATTTGAATGAAAGCTTTCGACTATTACGTTATTATAGCTAAGTTGTTAGCTGGTCATCGCTGGGAAAGTCGAGGGAAAGAGATCGCGCGGGAGATCCCCAACTCGATGGACGGACCAGCTCCAAGAGAAGAAAACCAGGTTCTACGATGTGGTCCACCTATAGCCACTAATAGAACCCGTTGGAGGCAAGCTGTCCACTCTATCACGAAGACAACCAGTGATCACGATCTTCAGACATGAAGAGCCGATCACAGAGAAACGTTATTATGCTCTCAGATTACTGGTCTTATTTTGCGTATAGTTTTATTTAACTTCCACCAATTTTATAATCCGTCCGTACCCATATTGTAAATGTGAAAGTGTGTTTATTTGTCCTGCTTTCACGTTAAAACAGAACGACGGACTTTTATGTTGACTGGTCTCGTGTTGTACTTCGCAACTTCACCGGACTATAAATGCTCCCGATAAGCATCTACCATCATGTGTAATATCTGCCCCACCTCTGCGTTTCTCTTCGAATGACGGCCGCAGGAGAAGCTACTCACTACAAGCTAGCACTCAACGCGTTTGACATATTTACAGTTCTAGGCCATTGAAGAGTGTAGTGCCCAGAGCCCTCTAGTGGTCGTTAAACAATTAAATCGTAAACACGGCTTGTGCCGTCGTTCTGTCGTAAAAACCAAATTAACTTAAGTATACCATGATTATATACCTGTATTAGGTTTGTGTGTCACGCTCGTAAAGTTGTTAATTTCACTTTATATTATTTATTGCAGAAAATTTGTATAATAAAATACTTGATGTTATAAAAAAAGATCGTACTTGAGTATACAACAACAATAAATACAGTAAATAAATAAAACAATAATTCACACAGTATCACGTAGCTCCAAAGTTAAACAGAGCATGTATTGTGAACTAGCAGCATTATTTATGTAAAATTCTCATAGGAAATTAGCCTTTCCATTTACAAGAAAAAAAAACACCTAAAAAGAGTGGATAAATTAAAGTCCTCCTAATTAAGAGGTACACTATTACGAGTTAAAATAATTTGAATGGCCATAAAGCATTAAATATTACCAAACTTGAGTGTACCTATGTTGTAAGAATGCCTAATAAACGGCTAAATTATTGCCTCGCGTTGACTTAAATTGCTCCTTACTTCTTGTATTATGCCTATAATAAAGATAGTAAAGTAAACTAAAGTAAAAAAATGTTTTATTGACATAAGGTTCAAATCCCAAGTACTTTCTATCTAAACAATGCTCCACTCAAACATAGGTTGCTTCAGTAAGTTGTTCCCCCCTTAAGGTAGCACGATTCTATTTACCTTTAAAATACCTAATCTAAGGCGTTGTAGTTTGTTTAGTTCAGCTTTTGCGTTGATCAGTTTCAGATCAGTATTCTGTGCACAAGTGTTTTCTACCGTATAGCTAATCTGTCGAATCTAAGAATCTGCCCAAATCACGAAACTGTCGAGTGGCGAATCTGTCCAATCCAGAATCTGTCCAACACAGAACAAAGGATATAAATCAACTTAATAACAGAGAACGACCCACTTAAAAGGCATAAAGATTTTTTAAAGGTTTAATGCAGCTTTTAATGGCTGCTATTGTTGCTATCTTTCTTTGTCTACATAAATGTGACAGTGACAAAACATTTTCTAAATCATCGCTAACAGGATATTAAGTAGGTGAGATTGTATGACTAATGCCTCAACACCTTTGACATCTCGAATGCATTAAGATTAGAGAGAATCATAAAACGTTTTAAAGTGATGCTAGAGATCTTCTTCTTCTTCTATTTCTATATGCTTAAAGCCTTTGAAAGATTGATAGATAGATAGATTTTTATTTTCTTAAAATTGTAACAGATTTTGGTTAATGTGTTTTTAAGCCTTTGTTAGGTTTTTTCTCACTATGTTCACTATGTTCTCGTGTATAGAAGTTAACTTAAATATAAAAAATCGAGATTTCGAGACACTTTCAGTAGGTAGGTACCACAATGTAGGTACAACAATACAACAAGCAAAAGGCATGTGTTTTGTAATCTGTGGTACAGCTATCGGTTAAAAAGGTTAGGGCCTATGATCTTTTGCGCCGTGTTACGCTTCCAAAGCCGGCATTGAGTTGTGAATAGAATTATCCCGTTCGCTCTAAAAGCCTCTATCGCGCGTAATTGAGTGGATTCGGGAGAGCGGGGACAGACCAACTATAAGACAGCTGACTGTTGTAAATCATATTATTCTATTAAACGAGCAATATTTGTTTGTTTGATGTCTGGAGGTCTCATATCTGGGAAAAGCCGTTTTCTCGGCATTTTCACGCAAAAAGATTTACCAGTGCAATCTGGTTCGTAATTTCACAATATTTGTTAAGACCAAAGTGGCCGAAAGGAGTCGCCTTTCAGCCGAAGGCTTCGAGTTCGAATCTCAGCCAGTATTTTTTTTCTTTTTTAATTTTTCTCTATTTGCACCCGAGCATAGCTCGGTCGCCCAGATATTACTTTCTAAAAAGCTTTATTGGTGATTCGACTTTAAAGGTCATAGCTGTTTAGATCAACTTAGCACCAGCACCGTATCGCATCGCCTTGTGCTGTTATGTATTCTATGTAATTCTATGAACCAACGCTCACTACATCAACTCTTTGAGAGCTTGCGACGCGGCGATCTGGTGACGTTACGAAGTTGATGTAGTGAGCGTTGCTTCTTAGAGTTCCATAAAGTTCCACAAAAAATACCTAACAGCACAAGGCGATGCGGTGCTGGTGAACTGATTTTTAAACAACTATGACCTGAAATAACGGTTTAAATATTGCGGAATTTTCATTTTAGAATTTAAAATGCATTGATACAATTGAACGTCTGTTCAATTATCACCAATATAACAACGTTTCAAAAGTGACCATCGAAAACATGTACATGCCCACTTAAGAGCCACCCATCATATTTGTACAAGATACCTCGCTTCGCTCCTTCCAAAATAATTAAGAATAAATACGAGGAAAACGTACCATCTATACAACTTTTATGTTTGGCCTACGGGCTTAGCTGTTGGATAGACATCTTTCTAATCTTGTATTGTAGACTTTTTGATGATTTCAAAGAGTATCTATGAGGATAACCAATAAAATATACAAATATTTTTATGTATTTTGTTATTATATCTAATTATAATTAACTGTGGCCGAAACAAGGGTTCAGAAATGTCGGTCGTCCAGCAACAATATGGGCAGACGACATTTTCTATAGTCGCGGGCAAACGATGGATCGTCGTGGATGGCACTAGCTAAAAGAGATCTATACCCAGCAGTGGGTGAAGCTGTGGATGTTGATGATGATGAGCTCTTTACTTGGCTTAACTTGGAGTCCAATACAACAACGGTTTCAGAATGCTGTTGGGGCTGCCGCGGTTCTATAGCGCATCAGGAATGTTCGCGGACGCACGCACGGATTACTTTTTTTCGATCATGCGAAAAAGAGCTGCGTCCCTGGTGCGCTGGTTCCGTGGTGCCACCAATGGCCTTCTGACCGTTGTTGTTGAGGATCTATGATCTGAGTGCTCGGCTTATACCTATGAGACACTAGCTGGCAGTGCTTAGGCCAGTCACACGCCTAGTGTCTCAATACTACTACTACTATCCTGGCGCGTCGACCCCAAAGTGGGTCTTGGCCTCCGACACAATAGAACGCCACCGGCTTCTGTCCTGCGTCGCCTCCGTCCAGTCTGTGAACACATGAAGTGAGTGAACTATTACGAAACCGACAAGAGTGTCTCAATAAGATGTTTTTATTTTTAGGTAATGTAGGATAGTTACTAATCTAGGTTTAAGTTACTACTAACTCAATATGGATCCATGGTCTGAAATAAACACATTTTATTTTTTATTTTATTAACTTTGGTCCAGAAATTAGTTAGCTTATGATCACAGACCTCGTGGAACAAAACGTTGGTCCGAGCTCGGACACACGGTTTTAGAGCTCTGCAAATCCACAACGGGCTGTAAAAGGCACGCCTAATTCTATTCCCAGGATTTGGAACTAGGTTTTCCAAGGTGTGACTGAATTTGAGCCAATATCACTCAGTTTTCGTACTACATTATTTAACCTAATATTGTCGTTTTCAGTGCTACTTTAGACACTGTTGTAAACATAAATATGTATACCTATTTAACTCTAAATAGTTTTTTTGGATGTTTTGATGGATGTATGTTTGCTACTCTATAATTCGACAACCACTAAGCCAATTTGGCTTAAATTTAAAATATAACTACCGGAAATAGGACATAGGTTACTTTTATCCGGGTGTCGCGTTTCCGAACGAATCATCGAGTGACAGCCCGCGCTACGAAACGTCAAACTAGTTTTCAAAATTGTGACATTTCAATTCGCAACTATAACCTAACGGTGAACTCATAACTCTGTACCTTTTTAATTAATTATACGCATATCTATCAAATTCTGGACTTCGTCATTTCTTCAAACCACCCGGAAAGCCCCATATGTCTGCCGCAACATAATTTGGACCTTCAGAGCCGGACATCTACAAGGGACTCACGCACGCACGACCTTCGCATGACCCACAAAGTCAACGGTCATTTCTTCTGAAGATTGACGAAGAAACCATCAAGGATCATCAAGATTGCTGTCCAGAAGCACGCATACCTACCCAGAAAGGGAGAAACGGTACGGCCAGCCATCCATCCTATCCAAACGCCTATCCTTTCAATTGTTAATCCCGTGGTAATACATGTTTCAGTAATTGAGACGCAGTGAGCTACCATCCGTGTGCACAGTGTCTAGCAGCGTGTTCCGAGCCAGCATAGCCGCCACTTGCCAAACGTGAGTACTCCACCTTTTACTGAGACTTCCAAGATGAGCAAAGAAACTAGGGATAGGTCCCCTTACAAATTAACGGTTACAGACAGTGACGACACGAACAAACTTTTACGTGACCTAGTAAAGAAAAGAGCTATTGTCAAAGGCCGTCTTACGCGCTTTTCTAACTACCTAAATACATTAAAATCTGACTGCATTTTGCCTGCACAAACGCGTGTAGATTTAAAGCTACGTATTCAGGGAGCTACAACCTTATTCTCAGAGTTTAACAGTCTTCAATCTGAGCTAGAAGAATCTGTGTTAGAAGTTGATTTAGATGAACAGTTTAGGCAACGCGATTCATTCGAAGATAGTTACTACGATACTCTGGCCCGGGCTGAATGTATGCTAGGTACTGAGGAAACCTGCACAGGTTCCAAGAAAGCGTGTAGCGACAATAAATCGGTAAAATTGCCTACGATAACAATACCTACCTTTGACGGTTCTTACGACCATTGGTTAGAATTTAGGGATACCTTTCAATCGCTAATTCACGATTCCGATCATATCACTAGCATCCAAAAGTTTCACTACCTGAAATCATCACTAAAGGGCAGTGCAGCATTGGTGATCGAGTCGCTGGAGTTTTCTGCTGCAAACTACGATGTAGCATGGGAGTTACTCCTCACTAGGTACGACAATAGTAGGCTACTCGTACACAATCACGTAAAATCACTTTTTACCATTCAGGCTTTGACAAAGGAAGCACCAGATCTGTTACGTCATTTAATAGATACAATTTTAAAGAATTTACGCGCTTTAAAGTTGTTAGGTGAACCAGTAGACAGCTGGGACACGTTGATTATTTATATTGTGGTCACTAAATTAGACAAAACCACGGAACGCGAGTGGGAACAATATAAAAACACAACACTAAAACAATCTGGTGATTCCAAGTCGATCCTGAAGATAGACGTCCTGCTATCTTTTTTGAAAGACAGAGCGGACATGCTGGAGACTTTGCAGGTGTCACACGCGAGCACTAGCACAAAAAAACCTATATCTAATTCACAAAATAGTAACAAAGTGCACTGCAATGTCGCCACCAATCCGCAAAGTCAATCAAAGAAGCTATGTTCACTTTGTAAACGTTATAGTCATCCACTTTACGCATGTCAGAAGTTTTTAGGTTCTAGTTTAGAAGCTAGGCTAAAGCTCGTGAAAGATAACAGCCTGTGTAACAACTGTTTACGCGCGGGACACGAAATAAATGAGTGTAAATTCGGTCCGTGTAGGAAGTGTGATCAAAAGCACAACTCATTACTGCATTACGACAGTGCAGTTAGCCACGGCATAGCTTCACACGATAGCAAACCGGTTCCGATGCATTCGCCCCCCACCGCACCGCTGTCCGCCGCAGGACCTAGCAGCAATGAGCTTATCAATGACACTCACACAAAGGTTCTATGCGCAAATTATCCGTGTGCGCAACCTGTATTGTTATCGACTGCGTTAGTGGAGGTTAGAGATATACACGACAATTATCAACAGGCGCGCGCGCTTCTAGATTCGGGGAGCGAGCGATGCATTATTACACGTTCTTTATGCGATAAACTAGGCACGCAAATGATACAGTCCACTCACGAAATACGCGGGGTTGGTAATTCGGTGTCACAGTCAACGCAAACCTGTGATATCGATGTAAGATCACGAACTAGCCCTTATATTACGCGAATAAAATGTATTGTTTTACCTAACATTACATCTATGTTGCCAGCGATACCCAAACAACACGCGCAGTTTGGGATCCCTGACAATATTCAATTAGCTGATCCTAGCTTTTATGAATCCCAAGAAATCGATATCCTCATAGGCGCAGATAAGTTCTGGGATTTGTTGAGCGAAGGAAAGATGCGTCTACCTAAAGGTCCATTCCTTCAAAACACGCAATTAGGATGGATCGTATCTGGTCCCATAAATATAACGCAAAAAAAAGGTTACATTAGATGTAATTTTTCCCACACAGTAGAATCGCAACTACGCAAGTTCTGGGAGCTTGAGGAGCTACCTAAGCTTTGTGACACACGCACCGAGGAGGAGAAGGAATGCGAAGACCATTTCATCAAGACTACAACGCGCAGTAGCGATGGAAGGTTTTGCGTCAACATTCCATTCAAATCCTCACCACAAGCTTTAGGTGAAACATATCCTCAAGCTCTCAACCGACTTTTAGCTTTGGAAAGACGACTCCAACGCGATCAAGAGTACAAACGGTTGTACATAGATTTCATTCACGAGTTTGTATCCCTAGGGCACATGACGCGAATCGAGTCCTATGGACAACCACATTTCATCATGCCGCATCACGGCGTATTACGCGAACACAGCACTACCACGAAGCTGCGAGTGGTGTTCAACGCTAGCGCTGCGTCAAGCACTGGAGTGTCTCTCAATGATCTCCAGCTCGTAGGGCCTCCTATACAAGGTGATTTGCTCGCTATATTACTGCGCCTGCGCATGAATAGGTACGTAGCTTGCGCAGACGTCGAGAAGATGTATAGGCAAACTGAGGTTTCTGAAAATCAGCGCGAACTTCAGCTTATTCTATGGCGCGACGATCCCACGCAAGAAGTAGGCATATATCGTCACAATAGGATCGTATATGGCACCGCCGCCGCTGCTTTCATGGCGTGTAGATGTTTAAAACAAATGGCAAATGAATGCTCTGACCCCGAGGTCAAACGAATAATAAATGAGGATTTTTTTGTTGATGACATGATTACGACACATGATGATAAAAATAAGTTACTAGATTTATGCGAAAAAACATTAAACGTTTTAAAATCGGGCTGCTTCCCACTACGCAAATGGGTATTTAATTTTGATTGTAGTAATCCGTCATTAACAAAATTATTCGACGGCGTTAAACCGCTGAATTTAGACGCGTCCAGTCACTGCAAAACGCTAGGCATTGGCTGGAATAACTCATCCGATGAGTTTCATTACAGCACGCAATTTAATGAAGATAGGAAAATCACTAAGCGCTCAATATTATCGCATGTGTCTCAGATTTTCGACCCGTACGGTCTGCTAAGCCCTACTATTATGATCGCAAAGGTGTTATTGCAAAAGCTGTGGTTATTGAAACTAGACTGGGACGACGCGCTCCCCAGTGACGTCACAGAGGTATGGAACCGGTTTGTTATCAGCCTCGCCGCGCTCGAAAGCGTTAGAGTGCCGCGGCACGTCATTGGTAGTGAGGCTTCGTATATCGAGCTACATATATTTACCGATGCATCGCAAACAGCGTACGGCGCGTGCGCCTATATTCGCACGGTCAGTGATAATAATGCAACGGCGTCACTCAGGTTGTTGTGTTCCAAAGGCAAAGTCGCACCGTTGAAGCCGGTTAGTATACCCAGACTCGAGCTTTGCGGAGCATTATTAGGCGCGCGACTGTATGCAAAAATACGTGAATCACTTCACTGTCAGATTAAAAACGTAGTGTTTTGGACGGACTCAACTATAGTGTTAGGATGGTTGCGCATGTCACCTAACCTACTTAAAACGTTCGTACAGAACAGAGTAGCTGAAATTCACGAACTTTCGCAAGAAGTACCATGGCGACATGTAAGTGGAAAGGAGAACCCAGCTGATCTAGTCTCACGGGGGTCCTCTTTATCTGAGCTTACATCCTCAGAGTTATGGTGGGAAGGACCACTGTTCCTTCGTGATTTTACCTACGACTGTAGTAACCTAGCATCAAACTTGAGTCCACCCATAACGCAAGATGATCTTCCTGAGATTAAATCAAGCGCAGTGAACATCTTTCATGCAAAACAAGTACCAGAACTATTCCCGTTTTCTAGATTCTCTCAGTTCACCAGAATGAAGCGTTGTTTCGCGTACGTACTGCGGTTTATAAACAACACACGCAACAAAGTAAATCGTCAGTCAGGCGCACTCACTTTGACCGAGCTGGGAGAATCTGAATTAGGTTTAGCTAGGTTATCACAATTAGAATCTTTCAACGAGGAGTACAATCTAATCGCAAAAGGTTGCTCGCTCAAAAGGACACCAAGTCTTTTCAAACTAAATGTATTTTTAGACGAGAATAATTTAATACGAGTTGGTGGTCGAATCAGTTACTCTGACAGCTTCGATTACGAAAAGAAGCACCCCATCTTATTGTGTTCAAAACATCGGTTTTCAGCCTTGCTCATGCGCAACGAGCACCAACGCCTGCTTCATGCCGCTCCTCAAGCGCTGCTGTACGACATTCGCCAGCGATGGTGGCCTATTGGGGGGAGAAATCTCGCGCGGAAAACGGTGAATGAGTGCGTTACATGCAAGCGATTGAAAGGTAAAACTTTAAATCCTATCATGGGCAATCTGCCAAAGGAACGATTGATTCCTACCTATCCATTTCTTCATTGTGGGGTGGATTACGCGGGACCGATTCTCACTTTAAATCGCAAAGGCAGAGGCGCTAAAACCGTAAAATCATATATTTGCTTGTTCGTATGCTTCGTTACGCGCGCTTTACACTTGGAACTTGTTAGTGATCTTTCTACTGAGGCATACATTCTAGCTCTGAAACGTTTCATTTCACGTCGTGGAAAACCAGATGAAATATATTCAGACAACGGCAAAAATTTTGTAGGCGCTAATAACGAATTAGCAAAGTTTTTAAGTAAGTGTTCCGCTGATCTTACTGAATACGCTCTTAGTCAATCCATAAAGCTTAAATTCATTCCTCCTTACACTGCTCATTTTGGAGGTCTCTGGGAAGCTGGGGTAAAATCGTGCAAGTTGCATCTATCTCGTGTCATCGGTAACGCACACTTAACCTTTGAAGAACTTACCACGGTTCTAACACAGATTGAAGCAATCCTCAACTCCCGACCATTATCTCCACTATCAGCTGATCCACACGACTTCCTTCCCCTCTGTCCCGCTCACTTCCTGGTTGGTCGTCCGCTCACAGCGCCGGTGTACCAGGACATGCGAGGCGATCCTGCACGACTGCTCAACCGATACCAGCGAGTGGAGCAGATACGACACAACTTCTGGACACGGTGGACGAAGGAGTACGTCTCGGAGCTTCAAACCAGATGTAAATGGAGAGAAAACGTAGATAGCTTAGAACCCGACACACTGGTGATCATCAAGGATGATAAGCTTCCTCCCTTGAAGTGGTCACTCGGGAGAATCATCAGCACAATCAGCGGCCGAGACGGCGTATCTCGAGTAGCAGATATTCGGACAGCATCCGGAACCATACGACGCAGTTTCTCGAAGATATGTCCTCTATTTCGAGAAGAAGAAGCCAAGCAGCAACAAGATGACACGCAGTAATCTTTGAAGCTGGTGCTTCCAAGGCCGGGGGCATGTCGCGTTTCCGAACGAATCATCGAGTGACAGCCCGCGCTACGAAACGTCAAACTAGTTTTCAAAATTGTGACATTTCAATTCGCAACTATAACCTAACGGTGAACTCATAACTCTGTACCTTTTTAATTAATTATACGCATATCTATCAAATTCTGGACTTCGTCATTTCTTCAAACCACCCGGAAAGCCCCATATGTCTGCCGCAACACCGGGTACCACGCAAGCGAAGCCACGAACGGAAGCTAGTATAATAATAAATTCAAAACAGCTACTGAACAGATTTTTTTAATATATCGTCTTTTCCTCCTAGACATTATCAAAAAATCTTAAACAACTATTGACCAGTAGTTTACCTTACCGTAACGTCGTAACCTTGTTTACGTTTTTTATTGATAAATTAGGTTTTTAGTTCATACAAATCATTAAAAACTGCTACGGTACTAAATCGCAAATAATCGAATCTCAATTCTCGATTATCTTTTTACGATTTCTTTATAGCCAGAGCTTTACTTAATAGCCCAGAGCTATTGGCGACGGTTGACGTTTGGTCATAAAATGTACTTATAACGAACCGTTTTACGGGATAATGCTTTATAAGCATTTGATTCTTTCTAATAGTGATGAGCGAAAGAGGAATTGGGAAACAGAAAATGTTACATCAACCCAAAACAAATTATACATTACTTTCTAGATGTTCACTTTCATTTTTATTTCATTCGCTTTTATACTTTTACTAGACACCCGTGGCTTCGCCCGCCTGGACTACTTTTTTATCCCACGGGAACCATTCATTTTTCTGGGATAAAAATTAGCCTATGTGTCATTCCAGAACCTAAACTATCTACATTCCAAATTTTAGAAAGACGAAGAAAGAAAAAAAAAAACATATTGCTTATTGTGCAGCGATATACCAGCAAAACTGCTAAACATTTTCATATCGAAACTTAGACTTATACGTAACTACAGTTGGGCCGGCGCACAGTGGACGAAATTCCGAGCCTGCCTTTCGTAGGATTTTTGAAAAATTAAATCCTTTTTTTTGATGTTTAAAGTATGTAGTTTGGTTGTAAATGTCATAAAATGTAATAATCTAGTAGTCCCGTGGTTTTATTTTGAATAAACACCGTAAAATATGAGTTTGTATATTTAAAATGTATGGAAATGGAATTGGTTTTCCCCATATCTTATTCTGGTCTTGCATTGTAAAGCTGAAACTTTCAGGTATTGTTGCCGAGCCCCTAAGGAAGCCATACAACCTTTGACCTTGATCCAGAGTTGTCCGATAAAAGAGATATGAATTAATTAAAAATGTACGTTTGGCCGATATTGTTATACGAGGCAAAGTATCGTAACAATGAGATTAAAATTTTATTTTTGTCTAGTTTTGTTACCTGATGGATAATGAATGACTCTAAATAAATTTTGACCCTTACCAAAGACGTCCTTATTCATAACTTACGAGTTTATTGAAAATTAAGTATTTTGAAAATATAGTCATGCTATTAATAGTTATAACAAAGCTGGAACTGTTAGGTATTGTTACTGAGCACATAAAGAAGCCATATAAACTTTGAACTTGAACCAGAGTGGTCCTGTTTAGGAGATATGAATTTATTTAAAATGCACGTTTGGCCGATACTTGTCCTAGGTACGAGGTAAAGTACCGCAAATAATGAGATTGAAATTTTATTTTTGTCTAGTTTTGTTACCTGAGACTCTAAATAACTTTTGACCTTTACCAAAAACGTCCTTATTCAGAAAGCATGAATTTATTGAAAATAAGTATTTTGAAAATAATTAGTCATGTTAATAATAAGCTGGAACTGTCGGGTATTGTTACCGCGCCCATAAGAAAGCCATTATGACCTTTCAACTTGATCCAGATTGGTCAAGAGATATGAATTAATTAAAAATGCATGTTTGGCCGATATTTTTTCATAGGTACGAGGTAGTACTAGTACCGCAAATAATAAGATTAAATTTTTAATTTTTGCCTAGTTTTGTTACCTGATGGATAAGGAATGACTCTAAATAACACTTGACCTTTACCAAAAATGTCCTTATTCAGAATGTATAAATATAATATAAATATTTTAAAATATAGTCATATTAATAATAGTTTCAACAAAACCTGAACATTGCATTGAATCACTATGCAGTTGTCAATTACCTACCTACCTATTTTTATAGTTTGCCTAGGTTGAATGCAGGTAGGTAACGTGCCTACAAAAATAATAAAATTCACAGAATAAATGGTAACTGCTCTCAGGTAGGTACCTAGGTACCCATTTTCTGACAAACAAAGAACCTCATCAGCAAAAATAAAATATTTGGCCACATCTGTGGAAGAACAATGGACATTGAGGGCAGGCAGTGACTAGGCTAGTCTACAGGCTTCCACAGATGTGGCCAAATATTTTGTTTATGCTAATTAGGTTCTTTGTTTGTCATAAAATGGGTATTTACCTAACTACCTGAGATCAAATATCGTTTGTTCTGCGAATTTTATTGTTAATGTCACCAGGGTTGGCCACTTGCTCATATAAAATTACTTATTGTTAATGTAGATAGGTTACTAATTCTCATGATAAGTCTCCTTGAATAAGGTTACAGTTCTATTCTAAATGTAAAGCTGGAACTTTCAGGTATTATTACCGAGCCCACAAGGAAGCCATATGGCCTTTGATCTTGACCCTGAGTGGTCCTGTTTAAGAGATATGAATTAATTAAAAATGCGCGTTTGGCGATATTAAACCCCAATACTGGCAAATATTATTTATTCTGTGATACTATTAACTATGTGCGTATGAACTAATTTAAAACTCTAGTAATTTTACCGTCTATCATTGTCATATGTAATTTATGTCTCACATTTGCATCTTCGACTACAGTTGGCTGAAGAGCAGCAATTTCCGACTCCATTGACGCCATTTCTTCTTTTAGGTATATTTAAATCATTTTCCTTAGCAAATTTTAAATTGATCGGCCGGCAGTAAAAAATTGCAGAGGCTTTGGGATTATCCCAAATCACTTCATCAGTATCATCTCTCACCAGTTTTAACGGTACAAATGAACACATGAAGATGCTGGAATCATCACCTTCTATTTTTTGCTTGTAGTTACTGTGCCCAGATGCACCGTCAAATCCCCATTTGCTGATAAGGGTCAAATTATTGCCAATTCAGCAAAGTCCGTTTGGTTTTCATTTTCACCAGCTTTCTTCACCAGAGCATAAGCTATTAAGGTAGCGTATCAAAATCATTTTCGGCAAAAAGATTTTCAGTTCTTCTTCTTTTTTGAAGCGGACTTAGGTCTTCAAACTCCTTCCGAGGTGAGAATTTCGTGGTTGACGTTGACACAGATACGCTATGGGGCACAGCGAACTCAACTGATGTTACTGTTGAAACACTTGTCGAGACATACTATAAAAATAGGTAGGTAGGTAATTGACAACTGCATAGTGATTCAATGCAATGTTCAGGTTTTGTTGAAACTATTATTAATATGACTATATTTTAAAATATTTATTTTATATTTATACATTCTGAATAAGGACGTTTTTGGTAAAGGTCAAGTGTTATTTAGAGTCATTCCTTATCCATCAGGTAACAAAACTAGGCAAAAATTAAAAATTTAATCTTATTATTTGCGGTACTAGTACTACCTCGTACCTATGAAAAAATATCGGCCAAACATGCATTTTTAATTAATTCATATCTCTTGACCAATCTGGATCAAGTTGAAAGGTCATAATGGCTTCCTTATGGGCGCGGTAACAATACCCGACAGTTCCAGCTTATTATTAACATGACTAATTATTTTCAAAATACTTATTTTCAATAAATTCATGCTTTCTGAATAAGGACGTTTTTGGTAAAGGTCAAAAGTTATTTAGAGTCTCAGGTAACAAAACTAGACAAAAATAAAATTTCAATATCATTATTTGCGGTACTTTACCTCGTACCTAGGACAAATATCGGCCAAACGTGCATTTTAAATAAATTCATATCTCCTAAACAGGACCACTCTGGTTCAAGTTCAAAGTTTATATGGCTTCTTTATGTGCTCAGTAACAATACCTAACAGTTCCAGCTTTGTTATAACTATTAATAGCATGACTATATTTTCAAAATACTTAATTTCAATTAACTCGTTAGTTATGAATAAGGACGTTTTTGGTAAGGGTCAAAATTTATTTAGAGTTCATTATCCATCAGGTAACAAAACTAGACAAAAATAAAATTTTAATCTCATTGTTACGATACTTTGCCTCATATAACAATTTCGGCCAAACGTACATTTTTAATTAATTCATATCTCTTTTATCGGACAACTCTGGATCAAGGTCAAAGGTTGTATGGCTTCCTTAGGGGCTCGGCAACAATACCTGAAAGTTTCAGCTTTACAATGCAAGACCAGAATAAGATATGGGGAAAACCAATTCCATTTCCATACATTTTAAATATACAAACTCATATTTTACGGTGTTTATTCAAAATAAAACCACGGGACTACTAGATTATTACATTTTATGACATTTACAACCAAACTACATACTTTAAACATCAAAAAAAAGGATTTAATTTTTCAAAAATCCTACGAAAGGCAGGCTCGGAATTTCGTCCACTGTGCGGCGGATCTAAGCGTACGTGAAGTCAGGCTCTGCGCTGCGCAGTAGAAAATTTTGTATGAAAAAGTTGTACTGCGCATCGAAACGGCTAACTTCACGCACGCCGAGATCCGTTGGCCGTACTGTACTAGTAGTTACCTACCCAAGGGTAGGGTTACTAACCCCATGACCTTTTACGTACATATTGAATTACAGAATATCAGAATGAAATTAAACTCTGGTTGTCCTAGATAATTATTATTTGGGTAAGAGAGACAATGTTTCGGATACATCATTTTCTTTGATATTTTTACCCGAGTTTTCTGAATTCCCTTATGTTATCTTAATATCCGATTGTATAATTGTACCTTGGGAATTCGTTCGTATCGCCGCAGGCGGAAGATAGTTTTATAACATTGATGGGGAGTCTTAACGAGCTTGTTGTTCTCGATATACTATCATACACAACATAACATGATATAATAGGGTCGCTAGCGCCATCAAACAGGAATTTAATGTTGTGGATAAAATTGCTATTAATTTAATAACAATGTATATTGTATAGAAACTGTAATGTTGATGGTGGCAACATCGATTTTACTCGTACCTCAAGATTATTGTACATTGTTTTAAGATGAGTTTTGATGAGAGATGAAAATTTGATTCAAATAGTTTACTTTCTGGCAACTACACATTATGAGATCTATAACTCTTTTGAAGAAATTGAGATTTTTGTGTATAATTTTTACAAGAAATTACATTTTTATTTTTTAACCGACTTCAAAAAAGGAGGAGGTTCTCAAGTCGACTGTATGTTTTTTTTTATATGTGTGTTACGCGATTTCTCCGTCAATTGTGGACCAATTTTGTAAATTCTTTTATTTTTCAAAAAATATTAAGTTTAATGCTAAAACGAAAGTTAAAATAATCAATTTTAAAGGTTCATAAACTCTTTCACCAGAATTCGCCACTAGGTAATACCTCATCAAACTCGACCGAAAGTTACTTTTTGGAATTGTTTCAAACCGCGCGTGGGAGACCTGACAAGTAAGTTTTATTCCCATTTTCATTCATAACTTTATTTCCAGTCAGAGGATCATGTTATTTATCTTTGTATTGACCCTTTACCTTTTTTGGACCTTTATCAGTTTGGGTTTACGTCACAAGTTTTGTGTTTTCAAAAATTAATGCCCACGTCTAGCTTGGGAGAACAATGTTGTAACTGTTAAAATATCTTTATATTATTTTTGGAAAGTGGAGGTGGGTTAGGCGATAGCTAGATCCTCCTACGCATTTAGGAATATGATTTGGCCTCTAGCCTCTGCCTACGACTAAGTCTTATGGCCAACATTTACATTTAAACGCCCACTTGGAGTATAGTAGTTTCATTGAGAGATTTTTTTTTTTAATTAAAACGGATCTTGTCTTTGCTACTGAGAAAAGATTTTTTTAGGTATGAGAAAACCAACCAAACGTTCTTATCATGTACCTGCAAAACTCCCTAATAATTTCTTGGTAAGGAACTAGTTTCGTACAAAGATGAATCTTGCTTCTACCGTAACTGGATACGAATATCCGGTTTCGTACGCGGCTAAAGGAATATTTCTAGCTTCACTAAACCGTTTTCTCGTCCTCCCATCTCACGATACAAACCTACTCGAAATGTCCATGTCCATAGCCAACCGAAAACTGACCTTATGCCAGCCATATACGATCAAGTTCACCGTCAAGTTTGCAGCGGACTTGATGCGGCGTCCAGTAAACTTGACGGTGTATGCCTATGGATGTGCATGATGAGTCTACTTGAAGTGATTTCTGCCGACTTGATCAAGTTTGCAGCGTCATGTAAACTTGAAGATGTGTGAGAGCGTTCAGGTATGCATGACGGTTGGTCAACGCGTCGTCGTCCGTCACTGGTGACGCGGCTTCGACGTGGCTGCGCCATCAAGCAAACTTGCCGGTAAATTTGATCGTGTGTGTTCTGTATGGACGAACTGCAAACTGGACGCTGCATCAAGTCCGCTGCAAACTTGACGGTGAACTTGATCGTGTATTTCCGCTGTACAATGGTCAACATTTCCCTGTCACCCAGACCCTTGATGTCCCATTGTCCATTCTCAATTACACACACCATGTCTGTGAAAATAATGAGAATCCCCGGCACGCCGGCGACGTAAACACAGCGTTCATTAGAGAGGTTTTTCAAACAAACGGCATCAAAGCCTACATAATGAAATCGTAAACGAAATCTCCCAGATTAAAATTCCATGAAAATGAAAATGATTTAATTTAATTAAAAATCTTAGAAATACAAAATGTTTATTTTGTAAAAAAAGAGCTTTTGTTGAATTATTTAATTTGTTTGGAATGTCTAGAGTTTTTAGATAACAGTCTGCTAATAAATTAATAGCTTTTATTTATTTATGCCCTAAAAAGAAGAAAATAAACTTTATAAACCCATCAATTTATTACATTACACAATGTTTATGTTTATAAAAGTTTGTCGCGAGATTTATCTAGTTTGATGCAATCTGTACTCTATTACTAATAACATAAAGAGGTAAATTTTGTTTTGTATGTAGGAGGTAATCTTCGAAACTAATCCGATTTCAAAAATTCTTTCACCAGTAGGTACTTAGAATAATCTTTCAGGATGGACATAGGCTATATTTATGTAGGTACCTCGCGGGCAACGCCGCGGGTAGAAGCTAGTGTAATGTTATAAATAAAATGTAATGTAATAAAACTTGTACTACCTACTACTAGTTAACAAAAAAAGTTATTTGATTCTTGATTCTAAATCTCACGACAAGCCTAATTAATGTAATAAATTGATGTAATGTGTAATGTAATAAATTGATGGGTTTATAAAGTTTATTTTTTTCATTTTAGAGCATAAAGTATGTATAAGTTTGTTTTAAAAATGTGGTTTACTAATAATTTATTTATTTAATTTATTTGCAAAACATCTTTTCTCCACTCCTTTCCGCTTTTGAGTGGAAATCTGGCTAATTGTAAATCCAATTGAAATAATACTCAGTGTTTCCTACACACCGCTTTTCACTTTGACAAGAGACAGACAAGTGTCTCCTCACGCAACCTTCGTCTTTGAGGATCACCTTCCAACTGCTCCGATAACTAATTATTGTATCTACATCAAACATTTAGGGTAAGTGCTTATTACGGTGAGTTGGCTTTGATGCAACATCTTGTTTCTCTGGATACGAAAATTGTTGACTCAGATTGCTATTCTCTTCTTTTTATCTGAATATGCCTTGATTGAACACTACGCCGACATTTAGGGCGTCTTGCACCACATTCATGTACTGCGACATGACCGGTATCATCTTTTACAGACCATCATGATGGGCAAAATACCGGGGAAGCGTAAGGGGAAGACGTAAGATGTCATGGCTCCATAACATCAGGGAGTGGACAAGCATAAAGACGGTGGAACAACTGTTCAGACTTCCACTAGACAAGGAACATTTTAAGAAGCTGACTGCCGACCTCCATTAATGGAGAGGCACTGAGAGACGAAAAAGAAGCACCACATTCTTAATTGTATTTATAAGCTAGCCTAAACGCAATTTTTCTATGCGTTAAACTAGGTAAATTAAGAATCGTGGTGCAAGACGCCCTTAAACGGATTAGTGTAAGCATTTAACACGATGCTGATTAACACGTCTCAACTCAACTATGTACGAGTAGTTGAGGCGTTTGATGCATCTATGATGACAATTATTATATTTCAAAAGTTATTTATATCACAGAACCAAACCAATCAACCAGTTTTCCAATCAATATTTTATTGATTGATGCTATTTTTGGAAAAGATTTGATGCTCTATGAAGACGCGAACAAGGAGTGAGGGCGCCATGGTTGACGACAACTTTAAGCAAAATAATACAGAAAAGACAACAAGCTCGTCTTCAATTTATTGGAATATCTGAAAATAGGATCCAATCAATTATTTTTTAACTTAAAGTCGTAAAGGACTTTTGTATGACTCTCCCAAACGGGGGAATGACGCGATCCTAACTTTTAATTGGCTTGGTAATTACAGACAGCAGTTTTTGTGTGAGGGCTCGTTTTTGTATGGTAAATCAGATTTTAAGGATAAGGCATCTTGAGTTTGGAAATTATTTTTAACCTCTTCGAAAAAAGGAGGTCCTAAATTCGTATTCTTTTTTCATGTATGTTCACAGATTACTCGAAGACGCCTCGACCGATTTGAAAATTTTAACTGTCCCACTGCTGGGCAAAGGTCTCCTCCGTTACCTTCCATTCATTGCAATCTTGTGCAGTTTATCTCCAATTTAAACTTTAGTAAATTATTTTATATTTACTATTCACGACACGCGCCATTTTCAAACATGAACAATCCTTTTTAACGAAATGCTGAGTAAGTTAGTAAACAACAGGTTGAAATCCCCCTTACTTATGAAAGATGTTTAAAGTTAAACACTGGTTAAGCAACGTCCTGTCTTTATTTGTGGATAGTGACGAATAGAGACAGGACGTTGTTTAACCAGTGTTCAACGTTAAACATCTTTCATAAGTAAGGGGGTTAATCCAAGTGTCCACTTGACATAATTTATGATTTAAATCGTTTAATAATCGCTGCGCATTTTTAATTAAAAAAATATTTAACTCGATAAAGAGAGGCTTCGGTAATGAATTGAAAAATAAACGAGTTGAAGTTTAATCGGATGCTCGAGTCGCAGCCAGCGGTCAAGGCGGTCTATTGCGTTAGCACGATAGTCAAGTACATTTTTATGGCGTAATCATCATCATCATCATGAGCCTATAATAGCAGTCCACTGCTGGACATAGGCCTCCTCTAATGAGCGCCATCGCGCCCTGTCTTCAGTTTGACGCATCCAACTTGTGCTGGCAGCCTTTTATGGCGTACTTTTAAGAGGGCTCCGACGCTATGCCGCTCGTCAGTTTTAGGTATTTACGGGCGGGAAACGTAGCGCTCAAGCTTGTGTGCGTAGAACGCACACATTGAAAGCGCCACGCAGTGCGGGCCGCTCTGACACAAAGCGGTCAAAGTTTCGGCAAACATTTTTTACGTTTTAAAATTTATAACTTCATAACGATTTTGTATTGACATCTATACCAATCTAATACCAATTCTGTAAAGCGAAAGAGTTTGTTTGTTTGTTTGAACGCGATATTCTACAAGTCAGATTTGAAAAAACTTCGCATCTTATTTATTTATTTATTAGACAAAATCCACAGCTCTTAGTAGTAATAAATCGACTTATTTATGTTTCTTACAGCCAATGACGGATTTACATTTTTTAGAGTAAAACATATATTACGACAGTCACTAGGTAGGTACTATTTCACTTTCAAATCTAAACCAAATCGACGATAATTTTACGTGAGTGATTCCCGTGTGTTAAATAATGTCTAGTCACTAGGTAGTATAGGTTTTAGAGAAAAGTAAATAACAATAAGAATAAAAATAGTTACATACAACCAAGCACTTTCGTGGTATGTGTGTGCAGCGTGTGTGTGTGTGTGTCTTCGTAACTTCGCAACTTCACATCTTCGCATCTTCGTAACTTCGCAACTTCGCAACTTCGTAACTTCGTAACTTCGTATCTTCCTATCTTCCTATCTTCCTATCTTCGTAACTTCGCAACTTCGTATCTTCATAACTTCGTATCTTCGTAACTTATCAACTTCGCATCTTCGCAACTTCGTATCTTCGTAACTTCGTAACTTCACACTTTCGCAACTTCGCAACTTCGTAACTTCGCAACTTCGCAAATTCGTATCTTCGTAACTTCGTATCTTCGTAACTTCGTAACTTCGTAACTTCGCAACTTCGTATCTTCATATCTTCGTAACTTCATATCTTCGTAGCTTCGCAACTTCGTAACTTCGTATCTTCGCAACTTCGCACCTTCGTATCTAGAAAATATGAAGATACGAAGTTGCGAAGTTGTGAAGTTGCGAAGTTGCGAAGTTACGAAGTTACGAAGTTTTGAAGATACGAAGATACGAAGTTACGAAGTCACGAAGTCACGAAAATACAAAATCACGGAGTTACGAAGGAACGAAGATATGAAGTTATGACCATATGAAAAACTTCGTATCTTCGTATCTTCGTAACTTCACACCTTCGCAACTTCGTAACTTCGCAACTTCGCAAATTCGTATCTTCGTAACTTCGTATCTTCGTAACTTCGCAACTTCGTATCTTCATATCTTCGCAACTTCGTATCTTCATATCTTCGTATCTTCGTAACTTATCAACTTCGCATCTTCGCAACTTTGTATCTTCGTAACTTCGTAACTTCACACCTTCGCAACTTCGCAACTTCGTAACTTCGCAACTTCGCAAATTCGTATCTTCGTAACTTTGTATCTTCGTATCTTCGTATCTTCGTAACTTCGTAACTTCGCAACTTCGTATCTTCACATCTTCGTAAATTCGTATCTTCGTATCTTCGTAGCTTCGCAACGTCGTAACTTCTAGATACGAAGGTGCGAAGTTGCGAAGTTACGAAGATACGAAGTTACGAAGTTACGAAGTTGTGAAGTTACGAAGTTACGAAGTTACAAAGATGCGAAGTTACGAAGATACAAAGTTGTGAAGTTACGAAGTTACGAAGATACGAAGTTGTGAAGTTGCGAAGTTGCGAAGTTGTGAAGATACGAAGTTGCGAAGTTGCGAAGATACGAAGTTACGAAGTTACGAAGATGCGAAGTTACGAAGATACGAAGTTGTGAAGTTGCGAAGTTGCGAAGTTATGAAGATACGAAGTTGCGAAGTTGCGAAGATACGAAGATACAAAGATACGAAGATACGAAGTTGCGAAGTTGCAAAGATACGAAGTTACGAAGGTACGAAACGAAGTTACGAAGATACTAAGTTACGAAGTTTTGAAGATACGAAGTTACGAAGATACGAAGTTGCGAAGTTGCGAAGTTATGAAGTTACGAAGAAACGAAGATGCGAAGATGCGAAGATGCGAAGTTGCGAAGTTGCAAAGATACGAAGTTACGAAGGTATGAAGTTACGAAGGTACGAAACGAAGTTACGAAGTTTTGAAGATACGAAGTTACGAAGATACGAAGTTGCGAAGTTGCGAAGATACGAAGGTAAGAAGATACGAAGTTACGAAGTCATGAAGATACGAAGTTACGAAGATGCGAAGTTACGAAGATACGAAGTTGTGAAGTTGCGAAGTTGCGAAGTTACGAAGTTATGAAGATACGAAGATACGAAGTTGCTAAGATGCGAAGTTGCGAAGTTACGAAGATAAGAAGATACGAAGATACGAAGTTGCGAAGATACGAAGTTGCGAAGTTGCGAAGTTACGAAGATACGAAGTCACGAAGAAACGAAGTTACGAAGTCACGAAGTCACGAAGTCACGAAGTTACGAAGTTACGAAGATACGAAGTCACGAAGTTATGAAGTCATGACGATATAAAAAGATAAAGATATGACGATGACGATGATGATTGTGTTTCGCTCATCAAAATCTTTCATTTGATACCCATATCAATAAAAAGTTCCACGATCATCATCATCATCATCATCATCATCAGCATCATCATCATCAGCATCATTGTTACGGACAACTTCGTATAGTTTAAAGTTTTTAGCCTGGTTAGGTAATTTAATTGTATAAACTTAGACTTAGTGTGTTTTATTTGAAGTCTAAGGTTTTTAGCCTGGTTAATTATTTTGAATTGTATAAACTTATGTTGTGTTTTTATTTGGAAGTCTGAAGTTTTTAGCCTGGTTAATTATTTTGAATTGTATAAACTTATGTTGTGTTTTTATTTGGAAGTCTGAAGTTTTTAGCCTGGTTAATTATTTTGAATTGTATAAACTTATGTTGTGTTTTTATTTGGAAGTCTGAAGTTTTTAGCCTGGTTAATTATTTTGAATTGTATAAACTTATGTTGTGTTTTTATTTGGAAGTCTGAAGTTTTTAGCCTGGTTAATTATTTTGAATTGTATAAACTTATGTTGTGTTTTTATTTAGAAGTCTGAAGTTTTTAGCCTGGTTAATTATTTTGAATTGTATAAACTTAATATGTTGTGTTTTTATTTGGAAGTCTGAAGTTTTTAACCTGTTTTTTATGATGACCTATGTAAACTTAGACTTATGTTTGATTATATCGAGATACCTAGATATAATTAGTTTTACGGCTGAAATATGCTATTTTAAGATGGTTGCTACGCGACGGTCGAAAGAATAATGAGGTACCTATAGTTCGCGTAGCCAATATTTATAACCTCGGTATGGAAATTAAGTCCGACTGTTTAATTGGAGGAATTTTTGGTAGCAATATTCTGATTGGTTATTAATCGATGTCATTTTGTATAAATACAGGAGCTATTTTTATTATATTCAGTTCAACTCGAGAGCTCAGGGGGTCTAAAGTGGCCACTTTTGATGAAAAATCAGATGTTTCATAGATGCTTCATCTATGAAACATCTGATTTTTCATCAAATGCTTCATAAATGCTTCATATATGCTTCATATATGAAGCATCGATGCTTCATCGATGCTTCATATATGAAGCATCTATGAAACATCTATGAAACATCTATGAAGCATCTCACAAAACATCTTTTTTGACAGATCTATGTGCGAGGTTTTTTCTTTTTTTCTTCTACTTTATTTTGGCTTCGCACGGCTTGTGCATTCAGCCAGTGTCAAGTAATTAATATTCTTCAAGTTTATAGATAAATAAGATATACAAATACCTACAAAATATACATAAATATAATATTCCACCCCTCCCCTTGGCCTCAGTAAAGATGGTGGGGCTTTACTGAAACATCAACACGGACTTTTTGCTAGAAGTCAAAAAGCTGTTTCACTTGCCCACACTTATGCACATTCACGAACACATAACGGTTAATAATCCACCATCATTACACATTAACATTCGAAGAAACACAAGTTTTGGAAAATAAAACAAAACGAAAGCATGACTTCTCAAATTCCCGCCAAAAAGCCATGTGCGAGGTTAAATTTACTTTTAGAAAGAAAATATAGGTTGAATGGAAAACGGATGGCTGAATGCAAAACCCGTGCGAAGCCAAAATAAAGTAGAAAAAAAAAGAAAAAACCTCGCACATAGATCTGTCAAAAAAGATGTTTTGTGAGATGCTTCATAGATGTTTCATAGATGTTTCATAGATGCTACATATATGAAGCATCGATGAAGCATCGATGCTTCATATATGCTTCATATATGAAGCATATATGAAGCATTTATGAAGCATTTGATGTTTCATCAGATGTTTCATAGATGAAGCATCTATGAAACATCTGATTTTTCATCAAAAGTGGCCACTTTAGACCCCCAGTACAGCAACACATCAACCAAGAAAAAGTCAACAAGCAGTAGCAGAATAGGAATCCAGCGGTGTACCTACTATAAGAACAAAGAAATACAGTCCACTACCATCACCACCGAGTTATCATTTCCACCTCCACCACCCACTGTAGGCCAACCCCCACAATCATCATCATCAGCATCATCATCACTTAATCCAGATGATAAAAACATAAAATGATTGTAAAGCTTTCTATGTGGATGTGCATGCTTCCGTACGTATACTTACCTATAGGCACTTACTTACTACCTATGCTGATAGAAAATAGTCCATTTTTTATGCCAGGCAAAATCTTTATCAAAAGATGCCTTACATACTGTAATCTGATTTTATCGAAAATATGACATAGCACGTTTACGCGACCGCTTCTCATGTAAGAACACAGTCACGTGACGTCACTGGCTCTGCCACAGCTTAGCTAATAGTATTTACGCAATGTGACGTGCTCCCAGCTCCAATGGCCGCGGCCGTCTGACGATTTTTGGCAATGAATCGTCCTTTTATTCATAGTAGCTACTCCATAGAAAAAATGTATGGAGAGTTTTATCTTCAACTTTCTTGCCTATAATGTGTTGAATATAGCTACACCTACAAAAAAAAAAATAGAGCACAGGATAGATAAAATATTGAAGTTGTTGTTTTCGTATTTTTTAATTCAATTGAGTAATTTAGTGTTCGGTCAGGCTTAAAACCCCGCGCTCATATTTTGTGTACTTTGTCCAGTAATTTACTAAAAAAATACATAAAATATTGAAATATGAAATAGCCCACAGTGTAGATCAGTTCATTGGTAGTACTTAGAGTATGTTTTTCACTATCTTAATACGATTTGCTTTAAGAAAATCTTTAAAACGGTAAACCTCTATTTTGACAAATTCACCTCAGTAGGCTCTTAAGAAATTAAAGTTGTAAAAAAGCTTGCTATGTACCTACTCGTATTTAGTACTAAATATTATTTTTGTCTTATCTTATTATCGCCAATTTGTTTACGCTCAAAGGAAACAAATGTTTTTACAATTTAGGTTCTTTTAATACTTTCGCAAAATACAATTTATATTAATAAATGCGTAATTAATCGTAAAGGCGCGCGCGTGTGATCGGGTGGTCGGGCTGGTGGCTAGTGACGGTAAGTTGGGCAAGGTATTTTTATGCTCTTCCCACTTCCTGCAGGGATATCTTAAAATGTTTTTTGTATGGACTTGTTCTGAAATAAATGAATTATTATTATATTATTATTATTATTATTATTAAAACAGGCTTTTATTTACTCAAGATGATAATACGAAGACACTGGTAGTGCCTGGACGAATAGAGACAGGACTTTGTTTAACCAGTGTTCAACCTTAAACATCTTTCATAAGTAAGGGAGTAAGTAATTATGTTTTAGTATTTATTCAAACCACACACTTTCTGATCTTGAGCCAAACTGTGCTATCTGTATTATTATGTCTGGCCGCCATCTGCTCCGGAGTCAACCACGACGCGACGCCGTCGCCGCCTTGTTTTTTTATTAATAAGACATTTATTTTTACGTTATTAGCAGTAGACTGTTTCACTTATCGTAGCGTTGTCAAGTTGCCAATCTCGAGGCTAACTAGGCGATCAAAGCTGACCCCATATAGCTGCAGGCATTCGCTCTTTACTGTCAGTCCTAATTCCATGAAAACATCGTCCATCTCTAGTGACGGTGATTTGAAGCTAGAAACCTTTGGTAGAAAACGTGATGACTGGTTTTGCTGGGACTGACATTTAACGTGCCTTTCGAAGAGAATCTGAATACCAATTGAGAACGTTCTTTGAAGTATGACAACTTAACTAAATTGTTAGCTGTAAACAAGCTGAACTATGATATTTGTCAAAATATTAGGCAGCCCCGGCCCAAGAGTCATCACATCACTCATTAAAACCGCTCCGTTCTGGCACAGCTTGTCAATTGATAGTGGACTGTAAGTTAAACGCGGTAGATGCACTTCTCGATAACAAGACAATTAAGGTGCGATTTAAGTGCGCTTAACCAACGACACGAATACGAATAAGCAATACAAGCAGTGGGTGCTGGCTTTAAACTGACCAAAAATAAACGGTGTATAATCAGAGCTCGATTTAAAGAGGAGAGGTTCTAGGTGAGGCTCAATTTACACTGGCGTAGAATTTAAGGGATGCATAAATTTTAAAAGATATTGGACACTATCTTCATTAATTAATGTAGTTAGGGATAAATAAAAATCTGAGGATGCACACAACAACACGCGTTAACACGCCTATTTACGCAGACGAAATAAAATAAATATTTTGTATGAATTTGTAGCGTCTAGCGTGGACGCATCGTCGCCGAATTGCGTCAATATGACTGAGTCTAAGCGAATGATGATTATAGCAGTGATTGTAGTCGATCAGATGTGGTCGTATCAAAGCGCATCAGTGTAGCTATAACCGATTTGGCAGTGAGGCGGCACTTTTCTCCTATTTGCTCCCTAATAGATAGCGGAGCATCTGCCAATTCGTCTCGTCTCTTATGAAGCCACTAACTGGCTATCTACCATGATGTTTAGATGTTTGGATGTTTGGATGGATGTATGTTTGTTCCTCTATAACTCGACAACCAATGAACCAATTTGGCTGAAATTTGAAATATAGATAGATAATGTCCGGGAGTAGGACATAGACATACTTTTTATCCGGGTACCAGGCTAGCGAAGCCGTGGGAAGCAGCTAGTAAAACTATAAAATTTGACCTTAGAATCGCCAAAAAACTTACAATACCCAAGAAGGTTCAAATGGATAACCCTTTGGGCTTCACAAGAAGATCGTTTCTCAAATGTGAATATGATGAGAGGCAATTTTATAGAATTATCGTTTGATTTAGGTTCGTCTACTATTATTTGCGCGTATCTTGAATATCAAAAGGATTCTTCACAAAATTTTCAATAAATAATTTCGTTTTTAGTTTCGTAATTGTTTTAGCAGGTGTTTCTTCAAGGTTTCTTAAAATAAATTTTATTGTATCTGTAAAAAAGACTTAAATATACCTACATTGCTAAACTTTAGATAAACGTTTATCCAAAGAACCCTAAGAAAACCAAGTTAAAAACATTTTTCTGTTCCCAGAAACGCTCCCGTAAAAGTGCTCTGCAAGGTCCATGTAAGGGGAATGATGTTTTCATTATTTTCCAGTATTCAGTACTTTATAGTTTTTTTTTTACAGAGTAGGTATTACGTTAGGCACTATTTCACTAATTCCTCTTTTAAAGGGTCAGCAGCGCGAGTATGACTCCTCTGGTGTCGCAGGCATTCATAGGCTACGGTAACCGCTTACCATCAGCTGGGCGGTATGCTTGTCTGCTACCTTAGACAAAAAAAAAATTGGTTCTATAATGATATTAAAATTTGTTGTGGAATCGAAAATTACTGAATCCAAGCCCTTTGATAAACATTTAAATTAGTAAAACAAAATCTCATTCCACACTCTAATTAAGACCGAAAAGGTGTAGGAAGTGCGTAATCGCAATTATGCGAGTGGATGCCGGCAGATTGGGGACTCTTTGTGAGAGCTCACACGGTAAGCCCTCAATTATGAACTAAGCTAGATTGTGATCGTGGTTTCATCAGCAGTGCGATTCAGGCCACAAAATAAGAAGCAGCCACTATATTGTACTTTATCTTTATAAAAATTAAACGAGTCAATATGTGTGCCAAATTTTAGCTCAAACGGCTAATTATATTTACTAACCAACCGACTACTAGATTTCTGACATAATATCTACATTCAATATTGTTAGTGCACTTTTTAGGAGCTATTTATAAAAAAAAAATAGGAGCTAAGCCATTAAAAAGTCTGTTGTATTTTTCTCAACCGAACACGCGAGCAATTCAAAATTCAAATATCATTTATTCAGCAGGACCGCTATGACCACTTTGAATCGTCTTCTGCTTGGTGATTATATCCTGTTCTTTCGCGACCAATGTGTAGATTCTACTATAAAAATAATGAATTCCCGTTGTCCCCGTTCACCGGGGATATGCTCACCGGGGACAACGGGAATACATCCTATTTTGTCTAGTTTATAATGCAGTTAGAGGTTATAATGAGTGTGGCATGGTGCTCCGCCATTAGTCAGGCCGACACTGACGGACGGTCGGGGTTCAGCTTGCATGTGCTCATGCCACTTTGCTAATGACACTAACTACCCCTGCTTCACATGGTGTAAACATTCATGTATTGTAAACGTTAATAAGGATTATTATAACCATGGAGCTGCTTAAGGGACCGGCTTTAACTGATAAAATAATATTCGGTTAAAGTAAAACTATCGATATGGTTTTACGTGTTAACGTCTTATAAATTGATGTATGCTGGCTGCTAACGAAAACATGTCACGTTCCGCCTGAGCCGAGAGTGCAAGCGAGAGTGCGGAACAAGCGATAGAGAGGCAGGATCGGCATAAGCATAATTCATAAAAATGTATTTTTTCTATGACGTTAACACGTAAAATTCTCGTCCGTAAACCGACTTTACAGACAACCAGTTTTTTTTTAATCAGTTTAGGGGGCTAAAGTGGCCTCTTTTGATGTTTCATCAAAAATAGCCACTTTAGTCCCCCTGATGTTTCGTCAAAGAGGCGGCACTTACGAATTTTAAGTATTTATGAAGATTTGAATCCATTGTACATTTTTGAAACTGTTCATTGCCCTTATAACCTCACTTTGGGATGTTAAATATTAACCTGACCTACTTTGTGTCTTCCTTGTAGTCAGAGTCGATAGCATCGTAGGTACAGTCAGCATTCAAAAAAGATTAATAGCTATAAAGTTGTCTTAATGAGTAAAAAAGTGTGATAGTTGCAAGTTCAACTAGGCGATTGACATGAAAATGAAATGAAATGAAAACATTACGGAGAAGTGGTCTTAGGCGCGGGACATACAGAAAAGACGTAAGACGAGGACGCGTCGCAGACATAAAATTAAATGTCTCTTTCGTGTCCCTTTCATATAAAATGTATAGAAGCGTCGCGCCGCAAAACACACAGAAGAGACGGGGCGCCGTCACATTTTGTATGAAAGGGACGCGGAAGAGACAAATGTCTGCGCCCCGTCTCTTCTATCTGGCCTGCGCCTGACATCGCTAGCAAATTAAAAAAATTGATCTCGAAAACGGTACTAAGTACCTAGGTACTTACTAGCTTTAATTATGGCTCGGACCATCCAAGTGAAGAACAAAAAACATTCTAAATTGGTCATACCGATAGGACGATAAATCAAAACACACGGAAACAAGAATTATGAAAATAAAATTCAAAATTCAATCCATAAGCACTCCAAATAAAATTAGGTCAGCATCATTTGTAGCCGAGTGTAGGCCTGTAGGGGACTGTCAGGACACATGTTCGAAGATACATAATTATTAAGGAGGTTAGATAATCTACGAATATCGATACCTCGGGGCTCAAATGTCGTAAAGCACATTTTGGGCTTTTTGAGTTATTTACACCATCGTACTCAGTTTTTAATTATCTATCGAACTGTATAATTAAAATTGCGAAATTAAAAAAAAAATTACAAATACAACCCATCATTTCGGTTACTCTAAACACAATCTATTTGAAAATTAGGGGTGTAAGTAGCATTAACTGACAACACACAACAGCCTAAGTCGTATAACCCAGTTTGGTACAAAACTCTTAGATAGCATGTGCTTTACGACCAAAAAATAAAAATAGATGTTCCTTACACCCCACTGCAAAATTCACTTTGAGTAAGAGCATAATTATGATTTATCTCAATTATTAGGTTTTTATCTTGAGTAAATTGATAACTTTTATTATATTTAGTTTGCAATTTTAGTCATGCACGAATGGGTAGCTTTTAAGATATCAGATTTAGTACGTTAGTGACTGAATTTAAGTAAATCACCTATTTTGATAATTTTAAAACATTAATTTTACAATTTATTACAAAATACAAAAGTTGAAAGTGAAATAATACAAAAGTTTTGGCGATTACACATAACTATTTACTAGACACGGGCCTTTATCGCGTAAAGCTTCATATTATCATCCAGACAGTTTCGCCAACTACCCTCACTTTTGATAACCGGATCCCATAATACCTCAGTGATTGATATCAAATATCCAAATTTTAACCGCAAAGACGGCTACAAACTTGAAAATCTATAGCCGTTTTCGTGGTTAAAAGTACTAGATACGTACGAGTCTTCATCGCGTATAGCTTCATATTATCCACGTAGCAGCGAGTACTTCAGTCTACCCGTGACCACGGTTGTTCGAACACAGTCGAAATTGTCTGGATAATATGAAGCTTTACGCGATAAAGACCAGTGTCTAGTAAATAGTTATGTGTAATGTGTAGTTAATAACTGCTAAAGATTTGTGCAAAAATATCTGCTTCTGTTGTTAGTTATTCTAGTGATTATTTCTACTTTATTAGTTTATTTTTACTTATTTTTACCTCGACTGAATCGCTGTACCCTTCCAGACACTCAATTCTTGTCTGAATAAGACGGTTATGAGAGTCTATAGCCGTCTTCGCGGTTAAAATTTCAGTACTTCTTGATATCCACCACTATGGTGTTATGGCATTCGGTTAACAAAAGTGAGAGTAGTTGGAGAAACTAACCTCACAACTGCGACGAAGGTAGCAGCGAGTACTTCAGTCTACCCATGACCACGGCTGTTCTAAAACATTCGCAACAGTCTGGATAATATAAGTTTTACGTGATAAAGACCCGTATCTAGTAAATAGTTAAAAACATTTATATTTTCCACTAAATTGTGAAATAAAATGTTCTGTAATTCTTAAAATAGGTGATTTACTTAAATTCTTTCAATATCGTACTTAATCTGACATCTTAAAAGCTACCCATTCATGCATGACTAAAATTTCAAACAAATTATAATAAAAGTCATCAATTTACTCAAGATAAAAACCTAATAATTGAGATAAATCATAATAATATCTCATATTATAATCCTTTACAACCTTAAATCTTCATGCAAGTGTTGTATACCCCCTGTTTCACTGCGATAAAACGACAGGTTGGGCTTTACGCTCTTGTGCTCTTGCTCAGGCTGTATTTTAGTGGGGCGTAAGGAACATTTTGTTTATTTTTTTGGTCGTAAAGCACATGCTATCTCCGTAAATATTAGACTAGGACAAATTTTGAAATAACTTTATGAAACTATGGAAAAATCTGATAACTTTGTTCCTAGGACATTTTTATGTAGCGCTAAAAATGAGAGAGTTATGACGAAAAACATTTTTATTTTTTTGTTTTTTGCTCCTCCTGAAAACCTTGGATTTGTGCTTTACGACATTTGAGCCCCGAAGTATCGATATATTGAACTAACAGAATACAAATAGCTCTAAAATATAGCTTCTTAACATAACATGAAGGCATTCAACCTGAATTGGATATTTTGACTTCAGAAGTGATATTGATTAATTAATGTTTTAGGTTTTAGATATGATCAAAGGTGAACGCAGGCGGGCCGCACCGCAGTCGCCGCACTCCCCGCATTCGATTTCTTTATATGGAGTTCTATGCAACCTCGCACGCCTACCTGCGCCGCAGTCGCCGCAGTACCTGAAGCAAAGCTATAACTGTGGTGACTGTAGTGTGGCCAGGTCTGTGTTCCAAAGCCACCCAACCACCCACTTTCCACAGCCTAGCCTTACTATGCCAGGCTAGTCAGGGCAAATCCGGGAGCAGCACCAGCGCGAAAACAAAAACTTGATGGTCTTTGACACGTGTTTCACCCCTCCAGGAGTACCTAGGAGTTCTAGATATTTTAGAATTTTCAAAAAAATCTGAAGATGGACTTTCGCAAAGTCACGCCTGAATCAATTAACCATCTATCGTATGTAAAAATGTGACTAGCTTCGCCTATTTGATAAACAGCGCGTGTTTGCTGTGGATGTTTACACAGGCCTTTACTGTGTTGCCTCACCAAAGACTGTAATTATTTTCTGCGGTCAACGACATAGGTCACCTTGTATTTATCAAATCAAATTAAAACTAGGACACTAATAAATCTTTCTAGTCCAAGGTATCTATAACGACTTCCTATAATAAATAGAAACTGTTTTCTCTGGATAGAAACGGATTTCTTCACATCGTTTTCCTTCACCCTTTAGAACTCTTGTTATTTTTTTCTAGCAGACGCCTGCGGCTTCGCCTGCGTGGACTACTAATTTTTAGCCCACGGGGGCCGCGCTTTTTTTCTAGATAATAGTAGCCTATGTCCTGTTCCCGCTCATTATCTATCTATATTTTAAACTTCAGGGAAATTGGTTGAGTGGTTGTCGAGTTATAGAGGAACAAACATACATACATCCATCCATCCATCCACATGGGATAAAATAAATAGTAGTACTCGCGGGCGAAGCCGCGGGCGTCCGCTATTACATAATATGTTTCAGACGTGCCTTCCCCCTCTTCGCCACAGAGGTATTCAAAATGAGTCGTAATTAATGAAAGTAGTTTCAACATAATCACAACCACCTCGCTGAATTAGATCGTTAGTCCGGAACAGCTTGAACTACTAACTGATATTGTTTCTCGGACTCCACTCATGCACCGAGATATTCGCTCAATTAATAGTTGAGCCGGATCTGGCTCCAACTAGACGGTGCTTTGGTAAATCGAAACTCTTGAACTAACACGCTATGATTGACTAACCGCTCTTGCAAGCGAATGTTTGTTTCAATCCAACTCTTAGCTCAGTTGTAGTAGCTCTGCCTTCTGCACTATAGGTCGTGGGTCAGATTCCCACCCAGAACAAACATTTGTGTAATGAAAATGTGATGATTGTTCTGTGTCTAGGTGTTTACAAAAAAAGGGTATCTAAGTAAGTATTATATCTGCTATCTGGTCCCCATAGTACAAGCTTTGCATAGTTTGGGGCTAGATGGCGCTGTGTCAAATGTCCAGCAATATTTATTTATTTATTAAACTGTAGAAAATTTAATGATTAAGGGCTATTACAGACATGCTGCTTTTAGCATCGGCGATCGGCGATTTTGCAACTACATCGATGCTGCATCGCATTTTGGCGACTCTCTGCGTTCGATCGCGGTATCAAAATCGCGCGTTTTCGATGCTGTATCAACGTCCGGACCACTGGCGGTCGGAGACTTTTATTTTGGGGGGGTCACTAGTTTTGGTAGTGCGTACCTACCTATTTTTTGCTGGATGTTAGAGGTTTGTCAAAGAATATGTCATGGTCATGATCCCCATGATCTCCCCCCCCCCCCCTCGGACCCCGCATGGTTCGGACGCGGTATCGGAATCATGCGTTTAAGTGACTGCTCCGATCGCCGCCCTACACCGCGTTTGGCATTTTTAAGTCTGCGGTGTGGAATGTTGGTAGCTGCATTTCCCTTCTCAAGCGACTAAATCGCCGATCGCCTATGCTAAAAGTAGCATGTCTGCTAGAGCTCCAATGATAAAACCCCCCACATATTATACCTTCATCAACTAGAAAAGAGCTGATGATCTTCACCTTTAAACTTCTAAAGATCTCAGAGAAGATCTACCGCGCCTTGGGGACACGCTTCGTGATTATGTTTCTTTTATAACTCTGACTTTGATGTCTATTGAAACTAAGTAATTGTTGCTATTGTTGCAGGTACGTGTTGAAAGTGTCCATTGGCAGTGAGTTTTTTTACCCGGCTGACTGTCAAGTCAGACAGGGTTATGTAGATCGCGCGTTTCTATGTATGTTCGTGGGTATGTAAGTAATATTCTTTATTACCACGTTAGGGAGTGTCCACATTGCGTTTTTTGTAGCGCGTTTGTATCGATACAAACGCGTTGCGAACGCGATGCGAACACGCAGCTCAAAAACGCGCTGCAGAAAACGCAATGTGTACACTCCCGGTTTGCGTTTGTATCGATACAAACGCGGTGCGAACGCGCGTTTGTATCGATACAAACGCGCGTTCGCATCGCGTTTTTATGGATACAAACGTGTTTAAGCAGGGTTTGCTTTTGTACTTTGCTTTTTTGTATGCTCGTTTGTCTGCTAGTTTGTATGCTAGTTTGTCTGCTAGTTTGTCTGCTAGTTTGTTTGCTAATTTGCTTATTTGCTCTAAGTTTTTCATTTGTTTCGTTACACTTTCTTCGGGACACTTTTACTTTTGCTTCGGGACAATTGCTAAGGGACACTTTTGCTTGGGGACACTTGCTTCGGGACACTTTTTGCTTCGGGACACTTTTGCTTCGGGACACTTTTTCTTCGGGACACTTTTGCTTCGGGACACTTTTGCTTCGGGACACTTTTTGCTTCGGGACACTTTTTGCTTCGGGACACTTTTGCTTCGGGACACTTTTGCTACGGGACACTTTTGCTTCAAGACACTTTTACTTTTGCTTCGGGACAATTGCTAAGGGACACTTTTGCTTGGGGACACTTGCTTCGGGACACTTTTTGCTTCGGGACACTTTTGCTTCGGGACACTTTTGCTTGGGGACACTTTTGCTTCGGGACACTTTTGCTAAGGGACACTTTTGCTTCGGGACACTTGCTTCGGGACACTTTTGCTTGGGGACACTTTTTCTTCGGGACACTTTTGCTTCTGGACACTTTTGCTTGGGGACACTTTTGCTTCGGGACACTTTTGCTTCGGGACACTTTTGCTTCGGGACACTTTTTCTTCGGGACACTTTTGCTTCGGGACACTTTTGCTTGGGGACACTTTTGCTTCGGGACACTTTTGCTTGGGGACACTTTTGCTTCGGGACACTTTTGCTTCGGGACACTTTTTCTTCGGGACACTTTTGCTTCGGGACACTTTTGCTTGGGGACACTTTTGCTTCGGGACACTTTTGCTTCGGGACACTTTTTCTTCGGGAAACTTTTGCTTCGGGACACTTTTGCTTGGGGACACTTTTGCTTCGGGTCACTTTTGCTAAGGGACACTTTTGCTAAGGGACACTTTTGCTTGGGGACACTTATGCTTCGGGACAATTGCTAAGGGACACTTTTGCTTGGGGACACTTTTGCTTCGGGACATTTTTGCTTCGGGACACTTTTGCTTCCGGACACTTTTTGCTTCGGGACACTTTTGCTTCGGGACACTTTTGCTTCGGGACACTTTTTCTTCGGGACACTTTTGCTTGGGGACACTTTTGCTTGGGGACACTTTTGCTAAGGGACACTTTTGCTTGGGGACACTTTTGCTTCGGGACACTTTGCTAAGGGACATTTTTGCTTCGAGAAACTTTTGCTTCGGGACACTTTTACGAAGGGACACGTTAGCTTCAGGACACTTTTGATAAGGGACAAACTAGCATACAAACTAGCAGAGAAACTAGCAGACTAACATCAGACAAACTAGCAGGCAAACTAGCAATCAAACTAGTAAACTACAAACGCGATGCGAACGCGCGTTTGTATCGATACAAACGCAATGCGAACGCGCGTTTGTATCGATACAAACGCGATGCGAACGCGCGTTTGTATCGATACAAACGCGCGTTTGTATCGATACAAACGCGGATACGCGCTGCGAACGCGCGTTTGTATCGATACAAACGCGCGTTTGTATCGATACAAACGCGCGTTCGCAACGCGTAGCAAAAACGCGCTTCAGAAAACGCAATGTGGACACTCCCTTACTCCTAAACGGCTGGATGGATTTTGATGAATGAGGTATCGTTAGAATCGTCTCTATCTCGATTGTGCTCTAGGATACTTTTTATTTCGATAAATCAAATAGTGCGGCTAGAAAATGCAACAATGTGTGAATTTTCAAAATGAAAATCACGCCATCATATCAAAATCCATGTCAAAATCAAGAAATTGGTGGACTGATATCAAATATATTTTAAAAAAAATCTAACATGACGTCTTCGAAGACTAAATCGAGTCTCAAAATTTTTGAAAATCTATTTTTCGCCCTAACGAGAATTGCTAAACAAAATGCATACTAAAACTTTATATTTAGTCACACGCAACGTTTAGAACAACCTGCATCGAAATTGGTTCAGCCATTTAGGAGATATCTCATATTTAAGAAATATCTTACACGCTTTTAATTTTACACACAGAGCCATCTGTGTGTCAACTGTCACAACAACGTTTAGAAAAATGCGCACGGCATCGAACCCTAGATACAGGTATCTAAAATTAAATTACAATTTTATTAAGAGCCATTAGACAATTTCGCACTCGACAAAATCAGCGCTCGGAGGGACAAAAGTTGCTAAATTCTAACACCCAATGAACAGCGCTCCGTTTCTTAGACTAAACGGTTTTGGTAATTTTCATGTGATTGATTTATTTGAGATAGTAAAAATACTTTTTGGGTAGGTACTTAGGTAGGTACCTATAGGTATAACACAAAACAAAGTCGGGTTAGTTACACTTTGAATACAAATAATTACAAAAAAATAAATGTTTGTTTTTTTGTCCCATAAACCATATTGTGCTGATCTGATGGAGTCAGGAGCTTTTCAACAGAACTCTTCAGTAAATAGTCCGATTGAGTTGAAACTTAGATCTCAGCATGTCAGTCAAGTTCCGACTACAATGAAATAATATGGTGACAGCTAGCTCATCTGATGATGGAGTCAGGACCTGTTCCATGGAACTTTTTAATGATATGGGTATCAAATGACAGGGCTTGATGAGCGCAACACAATGCTGATCTGATGATGGAGCCAGGACCTGCTCCATGGAACTTTTTAATGATATGGGTATCAAATGAAAGGGCTTGATGAGCGCAACACAATGCTGATCTGATGATGGAGTCAGGACCTGTTCCATGGAACTTTTTAATGATATGGGTATCAAATGAAAGGGTTTGATGAGCGAAACACAATTCTGATCTGATGATGGAGTCAGGACCTGCTCCATGGAACTTTTTAATAATATGGGTATCAAATGAAAGGGCTTGATGAGCGCAACACAATGCTGATCTGATGATGGAGTCAGGACCTGTTCCATGGAACTTTTTAATGATATGGGTATCAAATGAAAGGGCTTGATGAGCGCAACACAATGCTGATCTGATGATGGAGTCAGGACCTGTTCCATGGAACTTTTTAATGATATGGGTATCAAATGAAAGGGTTTGATGAGCGAAACACAATTCTGATCTGATGATGGAGTCAGGACCTGCTTCATGGAACTTTTTAATGATATGGGTATCAAATGAAAGGACTTGATGAGCGCAACACAATGCTGATCTAATGATGGAGTCAGGACCTGTTCCATCGAACTTTATAATGATATGGGTATCAAATGAAAGGGTTTAATGAGCAAAACACAATGCTGATCTGATGATGGAATCAGGACCTGTTCCATGGAACTTTATAATGATATGGGTATCAAATGAAAGGGTTTTATGCGCGAAACACAAAGCTGGGTTAGGATTTACTTTTGACTTCGATTTTTGATGTTTGATTTTTCATTTTTAATCTTGATTTTAATTTTAAAATCAAAATCAAGAAATAAAAATCAAAATAAAAATCCGAGATCCGAGAATCGAGAAATGAGAAACAAGAATCAAGAATCACAAATCAAAAATTAAAAAATTGAAAATCAAGAATTAAAAATCCGAGATACAAGATCCGAGAATCGATAATCGACAATTCATTTGAATCAATCAAGAATCAAAATCAAGAATCAAGAACCCGATATCCAAGATCCGATAATCAAGAATTGAGACTCGAAAATCGAAAATCAAGAATCCGAGATCCGAGAATAGAGAAACTAAAATTGAAAATCAAGAATCAAGAATCAAAGTGAAAGTCAAAATCAAGAATCAAAGTCAAAGTAAACCCCGACCCAGCTTTGTGTTTCGCTCATCAAGCCCTTTCATTTGATACCCATATCATTGTAAAGTTCCAGGGAACAGGTCCTGACTCCATCATCAGATCAGCATTGTGTTTTGTTCATCAAGCCCTTTCATTTGATGCCCATATTATCATTAAAAGTTCCATGGAACAGGTCATAACTCCATCATCAGATCAGCATTATGTTTTGCTCATCAAGCCCTTTCATTTGATACCCATATGATTAAAAAGTTCCATGAACCAGGTCCTGACTCCATCATCAGATCAGCATTGTGTTTCGCTCATCAAACCCTTTCATTTAATACCCATATCATTAAAAAATTCCATGGAACAGGTCCTGACTCCATTATCAGATCAGCATTGTGTTGCGCTCATCAAGCCCTTTAATTTGATACCCATATCATTAAAGAGTTCCATGGAACAGGTCCTGACTCCATCATCAGATCAGCATTGTGTTGCGCTCATCAAGCCCTTTCATTTGATACCCATATTATTAAAAAGTTCAATGGAGCAGGTCCTGACTCCATCATCAGATCAGAATTGTGTTTCGCTCATCAAACCCTTTCATTTGATACCCATATCATTAAAAAGTTCCATGGAACAGGTCCTGACTCCATCATCAGATCAGCATTGTGTTGCGTTCATCAAGCTCTTTCATTTGATACCCATATCATTATAAAGTTCGATGGAACAGGTCCTGACTCCATCATCAGATCAGCATTGTGTTTCGGTCATCAAGCCCTTTCATTTGATACCCATATCATTAAAAAGTTCTAGGGAACAGGTCCTGACTCCATCATCAGATCAGCATTGTGTTGCGCTCGTCAAGCCCTTTAATTTGATACCCATATCATTAAAAAGTTCCATGGAACAGGTCCTGACTCCATCATCAGATCAGCATTGTGTTGCGCTCATCAAGCCCTTTCATTTGATACCCATATTATTAAAAAGTTCCATGGAGCAGGTCCTGACTCCATCATCAGATCAGCATTGTGTTTCGCTCATCAAACCCTTTCATTTGATACCCATATCATTAAAAAGTTCCATGGAACAGGTCCTGACTCCATCATCAGATCAGCATTGTGTTGCGCTCATCAAGCCCTTTCATTTGATACCCATATTATTAAAAAGTTCCATGGAGCAGGTCCTGACTCCATCATCAGATCAGAATTGTGTTTCGCTCATCAAACCCTTTCATTTGATACCCATATTATTAAAAAGTTCCATGGAGCAGGTCCTGACTCCATCATCAGATCAGAATTGTGTTTCGCTCATCAAACCCTTTCATTTGATACCCATATCATTAAAAAGTTCCATGGAACAGGTCCTGACTCCATCATCAGATCAGCATTGTGTTGCGTTCATCAAGCTCTTTCATTTGATACCCATATCATTATAAAGTTCGATGGAACAGGTCCTGACTCCATCATCAGATCAGCATTGTGTTTCGGTCATCAAGCCCTTTCATTTGATACCCATATCATTAAAAAGTTCTAGGGAACAGGTCCTGACTCCATCATCAGATCAGCATTGTGTTGCGCTCGTCAAGCCCTTTAATTTGATACCCATATCATTAAAAAGTTCCATGGAACAGGTCCTGACTCCATCATCAGATCAGCATTGTGTTGCGCTCATCAAGCCCTTTCATTTGATACCCATATTATTAAAAAGTTCCATGGAGCAGGTCCTGACTCCATCATCAGATCAGCATTGTGTTGCGCTCATCAAGCTCTTTCATTTGATACCCATATCATTAAAAAGTTCCAGGGAACAGGTCCTGACTCCATCATCAGATCAGCATTGTGTTGCGCTCATCAAGCTCTGTCATTTGATACCCATATCATTAAAAAGTTCCAGGGAACAGGTCCTGACTCCATCATCAGATCAGCATTGTGTTGCGCTCATCAAGCCCTTTCATTTGATACCCATATCATCATAAAATTCCATGGAACAGGTCCTGACTCCATCATCAGATCAGCTCGCTGTCACCCTATTATTACATTATTAGTTACACAACAATTCAGATCATTATTCTGCTTTAACGGCCTTTTTAGCCCCGCAGAAAATATTTAAAAATAGGTAATTAATAACTTAGCAACCAATGTATCAAACGCTCCTATTTCGCTATATTCTTCGTAGCCGGCGACGTGCTTTGCGAGTCGACTCAGTGCGAGCTCCGGGATGCAAAGCGATACGTCCACCCCCTAGAAGCGCTCGGCGCGGTCTGCTTGCGTCGAGTAGATAGGGTAGTAGATACGACGCGTTTTAGGTTGTTTTAAAAGATTTTTCATTGCCAATTTTTTAATCTTTTTGCATTTTTTTTTTCAGAAAAGGATTGATTTTGAACTCAAGTTTATTTCTGTTTTGTTAATTTTACGAACAAGAGTTCTAAGTCAGTTCTAAGTAGCCAAAATCAAAAGCAATTCTTTGGCCGTTTTCTCGAAATTTGGACTAAGTTAAAGATTTTTTTACTCAAAAACTAAATAAAGGTAGTAAAAAATGATCCATTTAATAGTTTGGTTGACTATCACAGCAAAACATCGTAATTTTTTTATACCATTTGGACGTCAAAATGATTCGTAAATATGGTGATTTCTAAACCTCTTACAGCAAAAATTCACAAAACAGTCGCCGGTTTGAGGTCGATTAATCAAAAAGAAATAATAAAAATACAAAAGTAGCTCATTTAATAGTACAAAATTGAAATGATATTTCATGCTGTGCCATAATTTTTTTATAAATACAGTGTTTTCATTGAAAAATCCTGCCCCAAAACATCACGTAAATCAGAAAATTTTGTCTAATGCCTCTTAATAGGTAGGTCTACCTATTAATAAAATTGTAATTTAATTTTGTGATTGATAAGATAATGCTGTTTCCAACTTTTCAGTTCAGCCGGGTTTTTTTATTTTTGAATAAATTGCTTGTTACTGTTAATTTACGCTGTGGCTCAGCGCCAACATAGAGCAGGTGGCCCCAGTATTGGTTTAGAAGCCAAACGAAATTGGTAACTATATTACCGTTTTTTAGATTCCGTACTTTAAAAGGAAAATCTAAACTTTTATAGGATCAATTGGTCCGTCGTTCTGTGCATATTTAAACCTGTTGGAATAAATGAAATACCTAACATTTTTGTCATAGCAGTTCATAGGTACAGTTCCCATAACACAAACTCTGCTTATTTTGGGGGTAACGGATGCAATGTGAAATATCCAGCATTATTTTATTTTTAACCGACTTAAAAAAAGGAGAAGGTTCTCAATTCGTCGGAATCACTTTTTTTATTATGTTCACCGATTACTCGAAGGCGCCTGAACAGTATGCTTTCCGATTGGTGTCACAAAAATTTGATGAGGATCTGTTGAGGATCTTCGGAGTTATGAACAGAAATGCACCTCGAAAGTTCAGAAAATTGCTCAGATCGAACATTAAAGGTTTTTTTTTAATTTTAATTTAGCTACTTGTTTTAGTTTAAAATCGATTCAACAGTTGAGGTGTGAACACAAACATTCGTTTACGACTATTTGTTTAAATTAACAGCAGATAAACCTGCATTTATATTACCGGATCAATATAATCCGTTTCCAATGGATGATGTAATTGCTAAGTTGCAGCTCGTTAATCAGATAATTGAATTGCAAACTGTTTCATTACTTCCTGCTGTTCTAATGACAACAGCAATTACTGATGTTTCATTGTTTGTGACAATGTACGGAAGGAAATAGAAAAATTGTCCACACAAATAAATAAATAAATATTGCTGAACATTTCACACAGCGCCATCTAGCCCCAAACTAAGCAAAGCTTGTACTATGGGAACCAGATAACCCCAAACTAAGCAAAGCTTGTACTATGGGAACCAGATAACCCCAAACTAAGCAAAGCTTGTACTATGGGAACCAGATAACTGACAAATAAACAGTCGGGAACGTTAATTGGTTGAAAGGTACAGTTTTGACATTGGAAATGTCTTTTCGTTCAGACCTCACACATCTCCACTTTGGTGGAGTCTCAGCCTAAAGCAGCACGCGTATAAAACTCAGTACGCCCGACGCACATTCTGTCAGATGTGGGCCGACCTTTAGACTCAGCACTAAGCGACCTATAAAGCTCATTTTGTCCTAAAGGTTATATGTGACACACCCACTTGGTACTCTTGGTATACGTGGTACACCCTCAATACGAAGATTAGTTTCAGGAGTAATCCCAGAGCAACGCTTGTGTGCATAAGTGGCTCTACAGGGCAGCTGGTTAACTCGAAAAATGAAAAATGTTTATTGTGTTATTATTACAAGGGTAGGTATTATATAAAGTAGGTTTGGGATCTCAACAGACAGACAGATAACAGAAGTTAAGTTAAAAACCTGTGCTAGAAGAGTCCTCTATTTTCTAATAAAATACAAATAATAAAATACCTACACTTGTAACTTATTCAAAGTAGGTAATACTTATTATCGCCGGGATCCGTTGGCCCTACTGTAGTACTCGTAATCTTGTACTGTGTGTGTTTATGTTACAAATAAATCATTTCATTTCATTTCATTTCATTTCATTTCATTTCATTTCATTTCATTTCATATTACTATCAAATCGGGAACTTAAAACTTACATGCAAGTAAATATCAAATTTTTATGAGGGCAGACATAGATAATACAAAAATAAAAGGCAAAATCAATAGGCATCTCAACACTAGCGTTCGTCTGCAACTTCCTTTGAGAAGTAGGTACCAACCTTTTGACTTTGTTTTGTATTTGTTTTGTTTTGTATTTGTATCGATTTATTTATAACACAAGAGTTGAGCTTACAGAATACAGATAGACAAAGCGCCCAAGACGTTTAAACTAATTAAAATAATAAAAAAAAACTAATAAATCAATTCCGCCGGGATTCGAAACCGCAATGATACAAGCGATCCTCCTTAAGAGCGTTTTCACATTATCCGATCTGATATCGGTATCGGACGCCGACACGATATCGGGGCAAGTAAAATGTATGAAATATGTACCTGCCTTTCACATTGTCCGATCCGATATCGGTATCGGACGCCGACACGATATCGGGGCAAATAAAATGTATGAAAGATGTCCGCTCATACATACACGCGCGGTACATAATGTGAAAACGCTCTAAGCCGGAGTGCCTTTACCAACTCGACCACGGAATCCATATTCGTCAGGTTGAACATAATACCTAAGTGTGGTTTAACACTATTAAAATTAAAAATTAAAATTAAAATAAACTTAGCACATAGAAAAAAAAGCTAATTAAAAACTAATTTAAATTTAGAAACGTTGTTGCATGAATTGAATAACAGCGGCGTATCGCCTTGTATGCCAGTTGCCCTATAGCCAAAAAGGTTGCGGATTTAGGCCTGGGTGCAATTTATGGGATGCATTTTTAAAGATATAAGTGATCTAGCTGTTCAGACCGCGCTGGTCTCCCATATAAATCGCGGGCTGTCTTCGGGCTCCGTAATTGGTTCCGGAAATAATGATTTGGAAATATCCTTCGTTACATCATTGGGGTCAATGAACTTCTTGTCGTAACATACTCACTTCTTACAGACAGAAGTGATACACATTATTATTTATTAATAACCCATTCTCGTCCTCTATAATCATCATAAGAAAGCTGATGAGTGCCTTCTCCCAGCAATGTTTTACTGAGCCCCCTGCAGAGTCATTCCGTAGACTCACTCCGAATTCACTCAAGTGACCGAGCTCACTAAATACACAAGAATGTATTGTGAGAATGTATTCGAAGACCAAATTTGAAATCTCACAGCGGATTCAGGTCTTCGACGTTCGAAGTGAGTTTACAGAATGACTCTGCTGATGGAAAAGGGGTACCTAGTCCGTTTTCGGAACCGACACGGTACTAGCGTGGATAAATGTTTATTGTGCAATGAGGAAGCGAGACGAGCTTGTGCAACGAAGTCTGACTGACAGCTGTCACGCTGTTCCATTTACACCTGGAGACGCATTCCACTGAGTGCCATTGTTTTAGGCGCACAGCTGAACATTGTGTGAACGGTGCGCGATATCTCAGTTTACAGAAACGAAACTACAGTAAAACCAGAAAAATATTAAATTTCGGAAAACATCGGAAGCGATCGCATAAAATTACAAAAACCACTAACGAAAAGTCATTTGGAAGTGAAAATTACTCATAATTTCAACTTTATCGCAAACAAATAAATACCATTGTAATTTTCAAGAAAAGCAAATTAGTTGTGCGCCGTGCTAGCTGCGCTGCCAACGACGTGCACTTCTGTCGCATTCTGTTTTGTGGAATCATACACTGCTGTCGGACAAATTCGGAAAGCACGAAAATAACCGATGTCCATTATAAAGCTTGAAGTACTACAATAATTAAAATAATAATAAAACTGGGTCCAATGTCATAATTTTAATTTCGTTCGTTCGAATTCGTGTTCCAGAGTAAGGCAAGTTCTGTTTTTAAACCTGGAATTTCTGTTAATAAAGTGACGCGTTTTATGATCGCGTTGTGTTGCACTGCAGTGTACATGTTACAGCAAAAGTTCATAAGCTGTTTTAATTTTACACTCAAGTACGTAGTATTAGGTATTATTTTTCTGTGACTCAAGTTAGTTTTGAGGCGAGTTGTACCTATAAAAAAACTTAGGCCTTTAGATCTTTCATCTACATGATTTATACAGGAACATAGTAATTTGAACCCCTAATAGTTTTAGGCTATTATTGTCCCCTATTAGGTTGCGTTTCCACCAGGGATGTGCGATGGAAATGTGTCGTGCGAGGATATCTAGCTGTGCTGTGAAAATGTGTAGGTGTTTCCACCAGAGATGTGCGATGGAAATGTGTCATGCGAGGATGTGTAGCGGAGCTGTGAAAATGCGCATTAATGTGTGGTGCGAGGATGTGTTGCGAAGCTGTGAAATGTGTCGACATGAATGAGTAGTGTGACCATGTCATTCAACAACACATTCCTCTTAACACATCCCTCGTACACATTCCTCGCAACACATTCCTCTTAACACATTCCTCGCAACACATTTCTCGCAACACATCCCTCGCTTGTTTTGTATGCGCAAAAACCTAGCTCCGCTGAGCCGTTTCCACCAGAGCTGTGCTGACCGAGGCGAGGTAAATGAAGCGATTCTATTGGTTCTTTAAAAACAAATTCTTTGCAACGCATCCTCGCACATCTCTGGTGGAAACGCAGCCTTACACACACCTTACATTTTATATTAGTATTAAACCGAAATTTTTAATAGGGAATGACCTACTGTTAAGTTTCAAAAACAAATTCGTATTTCGTGCCTCAATTTACTGTGGTATAAAGAAAAACGCAAAATAAATATTTCCAGAACATTAAGTGGGTTTTTCAAGATAAAAACGTTGCTATTTTGTAAAACATTCAGTCTGTTCCCAATAAAGCCCGCTTGCAGCCACAACAACAAACACTAAAATTAAACGGCGTAAAATTCGTTCGACGCTAAAATTTTATTTTCGGAAAACTGTGTCAGTTGCACTCAAGTACCTATATTATAATGTCAATGTCGAAGATACTTTTTGTACAATAACAGTGTGTTACAGTTACAGTTGTTCTATCTCACGAAGGCCGGTTGGTCTTAATTGTGTGTGTGTTCACATCCACGTTGTTTCTGTGTGCGTAAGCTCGGGAGCGCTCTGTGCCTCGATCGCCAGTATGCACAAGTTTACTATTCGATCCGTGACTGTAGTAAAGGCTCTCAAATGTATGGGATTCCGGTGCAGCGCCTCCAGTGGTAACTTGACTGAACTAAAATCCCCAATACATTTGAGAGATTAAACTACAGTCACGGATCGAATAGTAGACTTTGTGCATACTCGTGCTAAAGGCTCAGAGTCGGCCCGCGCACACAGAAACAACGTGCATGTGCATCTACACACACAATTAAGACCAACCGGCCTTCGTGAGATAGAACAACTGTGACAAGTATGTGGAATGTGGATGGGAATTTGGACGCAAGTGGCCTTAATAGAGCACTTTCGTGCTTCGGAGGGTATAGTCCCGGCTTTTAAGTGTTTAAGCCATGACGGAGGCCTTGAGGCGGCCTAAAAATTCTACCGGGGTTAACCACTAGCTTATACGAACATACATACATAATGTACAACAAGTATTTAATGAGATGTCTCTGTTTTTAGTAGGTAGCAAGTTTTCGTTTATTAACAAAAAAATATTATTTATATTGTATCTTTTGTTTGAATAAGGTTTGTATTATTTAATGATAAATATTCGCGACACTCAGCTCAGATGGGATAATGGATCCTATTGTTATTTTGAATTGAGATTTGTGAAGCTTTACAAATCCCAATGTTAAATATCGTGAGAATAACATCTTTAGTATTGTGGTACATTTCGTAGAAATTCTTTTCTGTACAATCACTCAATTTTTGTTTTAAATAACATCACCAGGGACACTTGCAAATATTAAGAACCGGAAAAAAAGTAGGTAGCATAATTGTTATTTAAGCTAGGTTATAAACTATGTGTATTTCAAGCAACTATGAATTTTGTTTCAGCATTTTTAATAAAAATAATGTATTCCCGTTGTCCCCGTTCACCGGGGACAACGGGAATACATCCAAAATCCGTTTAGTCTTTGCGTGAAAGAGTAACAAACATCCATCCATCCATCCTCACAAACTTTCACAATTATATTATTAGTATAAGTACCTACTCTTAATTCTTTATTGTACACAAAAATGCATAAGTACAGAAAAAACTTAACCAAATTACATGTACAAAAGCGAGCTTAACTCTAATAAGAGTTTCCTTCCAGCAAACCTTTGAGGATAGGGAAAGCTGATTATAGAAGTGGGTACGTGTACACAAAATAAAAGGAACGTTTTAAAAACTATTTAATAAACGTATTTACTTTGTTTGTTAAGTAATATATCTGTTGAAACATACAATAAGTGCAGTTTTATACGCGAGAGTCATGAAAACCAGCTTAAAATGTCTGTTTGTGCAATATTCGTAGAGCCCAGCGGCTTGCGCAGACAATGCCAGTCACTACCATAATACCACATGAAAGGATTACAGAGGGGATGCTTCTTTAAATGCTTTCGAAATGCGGGCTTTTAAATGATTTAAATTTAAAATAAATAATGTTGGACATTCCAAAAGCTATTTACATGCAGAGAGATTCTCGGCTCGAAGATACGATTTCGAAAGCTAGAAAAAAAAATATGACAATGTAAACTGACCATTAAAATCGTGGAAGGTTGATAAATGCATCACTGAAATGTCATCTTCGAGAAACTAGCTCCATGTAAATGGCGCATACAGCATCATCCAGCTCTAAAGTAAGCAGGGGCTTGTGTTATGGGAACTACATGACTGCTAAACTACTAAGAAACACCCAGAACCAAGAGAAATATATGCGGGTCATACAAACATTTGTCTCGCGGTGGGAATTGAACCCTCAATCTTCTGTGTTGCAGGCGGGCCGTTGCCCACTGCGCCACAGAGGTCGTCAGTAAATAAAAAATCGCTTTTTGCAGAATTTTATCTACTTACATAATATTACAGGTAGAGTGACGATCTGCGAAAGGCTGATGCCGCCGGCACAAGTTGGATGCGTCAAGCTGAAGACAGGGCGCGATGGCACTCATAAGGGGAGGCCTATGTCCAGCAGTAGACTGCTACAGGCTGATGATGATGATGTTAAATAAATACTTTTTTTAAACAATTATACTTACCTACATAGAAAACACCCAGACCAGAGACAAATATTTGCAGATAATACAAACATTTATCCCACTGCGGGGATCGAACCCGCAATCTCTTGCGTCACAGGCGGGCCTTCACCCAATGCTCCACAGAGGTCGTCAATGATGATGATGATGACGATGATGATGACATAATATTACAGTTTGAGATATTTACATGTTTTCATTCCTCTCAGCGAGCGGATATTAAAGAGCGCATGCATGCCAGAAGATAGTAATATAGTCATCAGCAGAGTGATTACTCAGAGCGCAATGTTTATGACGGCACGATGGATGGGATTAGCTCGAGAAGACTGGATTTATCATACACTACCGCCCCGGCTTCGCTTCACATTAGAAAACTCTAAAATTATCAGTGTTTCTCTACTATATTATGCATGTATTATAGGTACATTTAAACCTTTCTCTTGAATCACTCTATCTATTAAAGAAACCGCATCAAAAAACGTTGCGTAGTTTTAAAAATCTAAGCATATGGACATACATAGAGATAGAATACGGGAAGCGACTTTGTTTTATACTAGTAGTTCGCCCCGAACTGAGATCTCGCGCACCGTAGATGGCCAACATTTGGACTTTCTTCTGACTACCCCTATAATTTCAAGTGCTACTACTGCCGGGTATGCCTAATATGCCTATTGCGCTAGCTCTTCATGGTAAAAAATACTAGCATGCATGCAATACATAATGTCGTGTCTAATTTTTCATTTATTTCATATTTATGAATTCTCGTCGTATTTTTAAAAGTATACGTCCTAGAATAAAAATAATAACTATTTTAGAATGTACAAATAAAGACCTTTCATTTGACACCGCACTCAATATATTTGTTTACTTAACATTTTTTACCCCAATTATTTTCATTATTTATCAAAAATTTTTTTATCATGAAAATAAATCAAGTAGCATCTAAAATCATTGCAAACCAAACCGCAACGATGCCACTCTCTTTTTAAGACCGACCAGTCAATGAGCTACGAAGACATCGAAACTCTATGAAACGGGAGCTCTTGCAGCTCTGGTTTCGTAGTTTTTGGTCTTTGGTCGTATTTCAAAAACCATACATCCTAGATTAAAAATAAAAACCATTTTGGAATGTACAAAATAAGCCCTTTCGTATGACACCCCACTCAATATATTTGTGTAACTTTCATAATTTTTTACCCCCTTGGGAACCCAATATCTTCACAACCCCTTCATCGATTAAGCTCATATGCTCCACCGTAAATTTCCTTACCACAACCTATTGACCTACCAAGTTTCATGCAGATTGGATGAACGGTTCGACAGTTATGCTCGAACAACAATTCGTGAAACATACAAACATACAAACATACAAACATACAAACATACAAACATACAAAGCAAAATCGCCCAACTTACCACTAAGATCTTCGCTCGCTTCGCTCGCTCGATCGACTATGTAGTGATGTAGTGATACAAGTAGATATAATACAACTATACTACGTTTATATTATAAAGACGTACTTGTAAGTTTGATGTTGAAGGTAATCTGAAACGAAACGAAATAGGACCATGAGGTTATTTTTTTTTTAAGTTTTTCGATATTCTTATACAAAATACACGAGAATCACTAAAAATAAGAATCAGAAACAAGAATGAAAGAAGCTGTTACTTTAACAATTCTTCAATTGGGCACGTTAAAGTGTCGGTCCCGGCTTTTAAGTCGTTAAGCCATGACGGATGCCTTTAGACGTCCAAAACTCCGTCATCAGAGTTGGCCACTAGCTCATACGAACTTAGGTACTCACTATTGTTTTTTATTTGCCCAGTTAATATGATTATCTAACTTATTAATCTAACTTTTTACTACTAATGAAGCTACAAAGAAAGAGCTTTTAAAACTTTGTTGAATAAAGTATTTTATCTTATTAATTATGATCTTGATTGTAGAAACATTTTCTATTAATCTTTGCATTATTTTTGATTGAAAAACAAAAAATGAACTCGGGGAAAACAGTGTAAAACAAATCTATCGAGAAAAGTTACTAATGGAGTTTCTGTCTTAAAATTACTTTAGATCAACATTAGGTATAGGTACTTATATTTATATTAAAAATCAAAATAGAGCCGTATTCGCAGAGTGTGCTAGTGCCTTAGCTATCGATCTGAAGGTGTTGGGTTCGAATTCCAGCCCTTAATCGAAACCAGCATCAATTAATTCTCCGTTTCGGAAATGTAGTGAAGAAACCAAATAAAATTATTATAAGCCAATTATTTATAGACGGTGATGTGGTAGCGTAAACATAATAATAACAATATGAACATACTTAGAACTTTTTCAAAATATGAGCATTAGCCAAACACGTGTTTAGACGTACTTCTGACTACCCCTTAGACACACTGAAAAGGATTTTGAATTCCTATATTTAAGAGAATATACTTGGGGAAACAGTTTTAATCCTGTAAAAACTAAAATTGTATTTGCGGTTACTTTGAAATAAATGTTGGAAAAACGCAAAATATTCAAAACTTTCAATAGTAGGTATTCGATGGCTGAATTGTAAACATGTGTGCACTGGGATACACAGTTCGACAATTAAAACATGTTCGGTCGGGTAAACGCAAAAACTTGTGAAAAGAGAATGCGTACTGGACGAAAGAACCCCGTAGGACCGATTTTATCACACACGGTTTTCATCCGGTTAAGAGTAAGAGTAAGAGTAAGAGTAACGTTTATTTGGCACACACAAGTTACAGTAAGTACATCAGGACAGCACAGCATACATAGGCATAAAGCATAGACATTAGATAAGTTAAGAAGATTTTACACTGATATCTTTCAACAAATTCGTTCAAACGGTCCCTACTCAACAGTAGCGAGATGACAATAAGCTACTGCGCAACGTGACGAGCTGACAATAGACCTTTTGTAATCACCACAATGCCGCTTTGAACCATTCATTCGTTTAACCTTTTGCTGACACAAAACTACTTGATTCTTGATCTACCGAAATAGGATCATAATCATCATCACCATATGCCTGTTTCATACTTCGGGGCATAGGCATTCCCTCTTCCCTGCCAACCCTCGCTATTCTGAGGCAATCTGACCCATGATCACCTGATATTTCGACTTTGTCGTTGATCAATCTAGCAGACAGACTCAGATCTAAAAATCACAATATCTTAGAATATTATAACGCGATCTCTAAACGGTGAAGGAAAACATCATGAGGATACAAGTCAGTATAATACGATACCTTTAATTGGACTGATAACTGTTGTAATAGTAAACTAAATGTCAATGTCACGGGCATGACAGTGTCTTAGATGTAATTTTATTTGTATGGCAACTTCCGCCGACGCCCGCCCGCCATTTCTCTCTGCTTCCTCCTGCATATCGCTCATTAAATTCAAAAGGGTCATATTTCAAAAATTACATTTTTTACAGGGGAGCCTATTGAAGTTTTGGTCGTCGTTTTTTCGTTTTATTTTGTAAATAGTATCTTGTATATACATGTGTTATATATCGATACCTCGGGGCTCAAATGTCGTAAAGCACATTTTGGGGTTTTTGAGCTATTTATACCATCGTACTCAGTTTTTAATCCTCTATCGAACCGTATAATTAAAATTACGAAATTAAAAAAAAAATTACAAATACAACCCATCATTTCAGTTACTCTAAGCACAATTTATTTGAAAATGAGGGGTGTAAGTAGCATGTTACTGACAACACACAACGGCCTAAGTTGTATAACCCAGTTTGGTACAAAACTCTTAGATAGCATGTGCTTTACGACCAAAAAATATAAATAGATGTTCCTTACACCCCACTGCAAAATTTACTTTAAGCAAGAGCATAATTATGATTTATCTCAATTATTAGGTTTTTATCTTAAGTAAATTGATAACTTTTATTATAATTAGTTTGCAATTTTAGTCATGCACGAATGGGTAGCTTTTAAGATATAAGATTTAGTACGATATTGACAGAATTTAAGTAAATCACCTATTTTGATAATTTTAAAACATTTATTTCACAATTTATTACAAAATACAAAAGTTGAAAGTGAAATAATACAAAAGTTTTGGCGATTACACATAACTATTTACTAGACACGGGTCTTTATCCCGTAAAGCTTCATATTATCATCCAGACAGTTTCGCCAACTACCCTCACTTTTGATAACCGGATCCCATAATACCTCAGTGATTGATATCAAGTATCCAAATTTTAACCGCAAAGACGGCTATAAACTTGAGAATCTACAGCCGTTTTCGTGGTTAAAAGTACTAGATACGTACGGGTCTTCATCGCGTATAGCTTCATATTATCCACGTAGCAGCGAGTACTTCAATCTACCCGTGACCACGGTTGTTCTAACACAGTCGGAATTGTCTGGAGAATATGAAGCTTTACGCGATAAAAACCAGTGTCTAGTACCTAAATAGTTATGTGTAATGTGTAGTTAATAACTGCTAAATATTTGTGCAAAAATATCTGCTTCTGTTGTTGGTTATAATAAAAAAAATAAAGTGATAAAGTAGAAATAATCACTAGAACAGTGATTATTTCTACTTTATCACTTTATTTTTACTTATTTTTACCTCGACTGAATCGCTGTACACTTCTGGATAGGTACTCAATTCTTGTCTGAATAAGATGGTTATGAGAGTCTATAGCCGTCTTCGCGGTTAATAATTTTAGTACTTCTTGATATCCACCACTATGGTGTTATAGAATCCGGTTAACAAAAGTGAGGGTAGTTGGAGAAACTAACCTCACAACTGCGACGAAGGTAGCAGCGAGTACTTCAGTCTACCCATAACCACGGCTGTTCTAAAACGTTCGGAACAGTCTGGATAATATAAGTTTTACGCTATAAAGACCCGTGTCTAGTAAATAATTACAAAAACATTTGTATTTTGCGCTAAATTGTGAAATAAAAGGTTCTGTAATTCTTAAAATAGGTGACTTACTTAAATTCTTTCAATATCGTACTTAATCTGACATCTTAAAAGCTACCCATTCATACATGACTAAAATTGCAAACAAATTATAATAAAAGTCATCAATTTACTCAAGATAAAACCTAATAATTGAGATAAATCATTATAATATTCATCCTTTACAACCTTAAATGTGCGATAATAACGACAGGTTGGGCTTTACGCTCTTGTGCTTTTGCTCAGGCTGTATTTCAGTGGGGCGTAAGAAACATTTTGTTTATTTTTTTGGTCGTAAAGCACATGCTATCTCCGTAAATATTAGACTAGGACAAATTTTGAAATAACTTTATGAAACTATGGAAAAATTTGATAACTTTGTTCCTAGGACATTTTTATGTAGCGCTAAAAATGAGAGAGTTATGACGAAAAACATTTTTATTTTTTTGTTTTTTGCTCGTCCTGAAAACCTTGGATTTGTGCTTTACGACATTTGAGCCCCGAAGTATCGATATCATTCGATGCGTATTTTGAGCTGTTATTTACTATAAAATAACATTTACTGTAACTTTCATCCAGAAACGTACAAAGTCACAAAAGTCCCTTTTATTTATAAAAATGGTCGCAATGTTAAATGAATTTACTAAACAAAAGGCCACAAATCATACAAAAAATGAGTTTTATTAAAAGTTTTACATCATTGTTTTGGTAAATGTGAAAAGAAACCCTATTTGAACCCTCAAAGCCACCGATAGGCAGAGGATAGACGCGTTTGAGATGTGGTTTTGGCAACGCCTTTTGAGAATCCCATGGACAGCCTACAAAACTAATTTTTCAATTTTAAAACAACTGAAGCTAGAGCACCAAAAGCTTCTGTCAACCACTTGCCTGTACAGAATCTTAAAATACTTTGGCCACATTGCCCACAGGAGCACCAATAGTATCGAGATTCTTATTTTGACAGGCAAGATAGAGGGCACAAGACCGAGAGAATGTAGCCCCAAACGCTGGTCTGACCAGGTATCGGCGTAACTAGAATTGCTGATGAAAAAAGCACTGCATCAAACCACAGATCGCTCCAAATTTAGATCAACCATCCACAGGATTATGGGAAGGAGTAACGTTCCTCACTCAACAATAAGGAATCGACTAAGGAGGACGAGGATCTCACATTAAAATAACTAAGAAAAGAGACAACAAAACAGTCAACAGGTTTTTAAAACACCTCCCCCTTCTTCTTTGCAGTTTTTATTAATGCGATGTACCTACTGAGCAGCTTAAGAATTCTTGAGATATTCTTCTGTAGGTATGATTAAGAATTGATGGGTTTTAATCCTTTGACCTTTTAAGTTTAAAAAAATCATTTATGGCGTATTAGTACATTGCTAACATAAATTTACCTCACCTTGTGGGTAAGTCATCACCGCTTGTAAGTCGTAGACTGTGACTATAAAGTTTTCGCTAAGTGAATGTCTAAAATTGTGACTGTACCTAAACCACAAAAAGCAAGTTAAGAAAATGCCTATTAGGTAGCAGCTGACTTACCCACAAACAGGCAAAGACCCTTTCCTTTAATAAACTAACTGTTCAATTAAAATAATTTTGTTATAATCATTTTTTAGTTTGAACAAACAGTCAAATTAGGTAGATCCAACTTTAAAAAAGAGGTAAATCGTCGAATTCAATTTGGATGGGCAGAATTCGGGAAATTTCACAACATCTTCTCGTCTATAATTACATCAGTGCCATAAGACAAAAGTCTTCAATCAGTGTGTGTTACCGTGATGGCATTATGGAACCGAGACGTGGTCCTTTACTATTCTCTAAATGTAAAAGTTCTCGAGTGGAGGCCACGGATCAGCAAGTTCAGCGTTCGACGTCCACCAACAAGCTGAACAGACGACCTTTAAAAAAAGCAGGTTGTGGTGGATGCAAACCGCTTCCAACCGCAACACAATGAAATCATTGAGGGAAGCTTGCCTATGTCCAATAGTGGACGTCCAATGGCTGAGATGATCATGATGATAAATAAAATACTACATAAACATAATTTTTAAACATTATAGCATAGTTCACGAACATCAAAACAGCCATTTAACAAACATAGCATATTTTGTTTAAACGCAAAACAGACATATTCCAAGAACTGCACTTTTTGTTTCAATAAATAATTACCAAACTTATTGAATTTTAATTCAAAAGAAACGTATTTCAAAACATGGCTCCTTTGCTTATAAATGATATTGTACTCCGCGTGTTTTCTATATTCAATACGGTGACATTTCAAAATATGGCACTTTTTACGATAATTTACTACTTCAAATTCAGTTGATTTTCGGAATGTGGCCCTTTTTACCCGACTGCGCAAAGCAAAGGAAGGGTAATGTGTTTATCAGTCTATGTATGTTTGGATGTTTCTATGTGGCATTCTAGAGGCCAAACGCGTGGACCGATTTTGATGATTCTTACGTCAATCGATTCGTCTGAACCTTGGGAGTGTTAATAAGGCATGACAGTAATCAAAATTCACCAGTGCCACCACCAGACGCCTTAATGTCAAAATTAAAAAAATCAAAATCGTCACACCATGTCAAGTGGGATATCGTTGAATAGGTATTTCAAAATCAACTTTATGTTTCTTTTACCATTTTTCATTTTAAGTAATAGTTTAGGAAAAATAACGGTTTAAAGTTGATTAATAATTATTCTCGCTATGGATGTTTCTATGTGGCACTCTAGAGGCCAAACGCGTGGACCGATTTTGATGATTCTTACGTCAATCGATTTGTCTCAACCTTGGGAGTGTCACTAAAGATATGACAGTAATCAAAATTCACCTGGGCTACAACCAGACGCCATATTGTCAAAATTAAAAGAATCAAAATCGTCACTCTATATCAAGTGGGGTATCGTTGAATAGGTATTTTAAAATCAACTTTATCATAACTAAAAAGTGTTAAATAAAAAAATATTTTAAAAAAACAAAAACCCGACTGCGTCAAAACTAAAAAGAAAAAAACAAGCCTGCAAAGAATTACTCACAGTCGGGACCCATAACATTGGGAAGATTTGATTGGTAATAAAATGAATGGGTACCGACTGTGAGTAATTCTTTGCAGGCTTGTTTTTTTCTTTTTAGTTTTGACGCAGTCGGGTTTTTGTTTTTTTAAAATATTTTTTTATTAACAAAGATTACGTGCAATTACGCTTATCGCCGGGTCGTAATTGACAAGATGGCCGTTTTGTTCTGAAATTAGTGGTCAATGTGTCAAAATTCAAAAAGGGCAGTTGTATATTTGGACCATTTTAAACGCTAAATCAATGGGTGTCTTCTTCGAATATAAAAATTTATACAATTTAGATGCGATTTTTGCAATAAAAACGATTTTGAGTTTTTTTGAAATGTGACCCTTTTGAATTTAATGAGCGATATGTGGAATAAACGTGATCAATACAAAAGTCTGCTTTTTATTAGGTTATGGGCTCAGTATACGCGAAAATAGTATTTATAAATCCTATAATTAAAATTGGGGTCAATTTTAAATACTATGGGGTCCACATCGACTGCAGGAAATCTTCTCGGCATCGAAAAGTTGCGAGGTATAGATAACTACACGTCATGGAAATTCATGGTGAAAATGATTCTAATCCACGAAGATCTCTGGGATTGCATCGACAACGACGAGATCAAGGACGTCAAAAAGGACCAAAAGGCTCATGCCAAGATAGCCTTGACGGTCAGTCCGGCGGCAATTCCACATATACGAAATGCGGTGTCGGCGAAAGAAGCGTGGGATAACCTCCAAAAAGCCTATGAAGATAGAGGTTTGTGTCGAAGGCTTGGTCTACTTCGATCGCTTTTCGGAACAAAATTGAGCGACAGTGTCAACATGGAGCAATACGTTAATAGAATAACCGAGTTATCTCAACAGCTCACTGAGATCGGATCACCGTTAGACGATGATTTTGTTGCTGTCATAATGTTGAGCGGTCTTACAGCAGAGTACGATCCCTTCATCATGGCGATAGAGAACACTAACACCAAGCTGGCGAGCGAGATGGTCAAAGGCAAACTTCTACAAGAGAACTTGCGCAGAGAAGAGAAGACAGAGAGCGGTACTGCATTGGTTGCTGCGAAGAAACAACCTCGTTGCTTCAAATGCAAGCAGATCGGACACTTCATCAAAAACTGCCCTAAGTTCAGCAAGAAGAAGACTGGACAGAAGAGCAAAGCTGATGGATCCGAGGCTCTCCTGACTGCACTCTCGGCTAGCATAAACAGCGGGTCATGGTACATAGACAGTGGTGCCACGGGGCACATGTGTCGTGATAGGAGTGTTATGAGTGATTTTTCTAATGAAGGACAACTGACAGTGAGCACGGCCAATGGTGAGAAACTTTACACAGCAGGACAGGGGTCAGTTCGAGTACAAATGAAGAATAATCAAGTAAAGACAATTAGTGATGTTCATTATGTACCTAATTTAACTACCAATTTGTTGTCTGTCAGTGCGATGGTAAAGAAAGGTTATAAAGTGGTGTTTTGTTCTACAGGTTGTAAAGTTTTTGATAAAAACATAGTAGTGGCTACCGCCACTTTGTGCAATGGCGTTTATCAACTAGACACAGTAGAGTCATGTATTCAGAGTGATTGCAGCACTGTAAGTAAACCTGACGCAGCTGCTCAAGTGATGGTTGCTTCACAGAGAAGCGAGGTGGCCACACAGGATGTTTGGCATCGTCGCCTTGGGCATCTTAACCACAGGAGCATGGATCTGCTCAAACAAGGTATGGTTTCAGGTATATCCTATGATAGTACAACTTACCAGCAGTGTGTTGCATGCATTCAGGGAAAACAAACTAGATTGCCGTTTCCCAAGAAGTCGTTCAACAGAGCAACAGATGTATTGCAGTTAGTACATTCAGATGTGTGTGGTCCTATGCCTTGCAGCTCTATGAATGGGTCGAAATACTTTCTAACATTTATAGATGACTATAGTAGAAAAACTTTTGTTTATTTTCTTAAACAAAAGAGTGAGGTCTTTGCAAAATTTAAGGAATGGAAGGCACTTGTTGAGAACCAAACTAATAAGAAATTAAAAGTAATTAGAACAGACAATGGTGGTGAATTTGTAAACTTATCATTCCAGAATTTTATGAAGCAAAACGGCATTCGTCACGAGACAACGGTACCTCATTCGCCCGAGCAGAATGGAGTTGCTGAGAGAGCTAACAGAAGTATAATGGAGAAGACCCGGTGCATGCTGAAAGAGGCAGGCCTAGAAAATAAATATTGGGCAGAAGCTGTCAACACCGCGGTATACCTCAAGAACCGTTCACCGACAGTTGCGGTTAGAGGCTTCACTCCTGAAGAGAAATGGACTAAACAAAAGGTAACCATCTCTCACTTACGTACTTTTGGCTGCATTGTTTATGCTCATCAACAGAATCGAACCAAGTTAGATTCCAAAGCGAAGCCCTACATATTTGTAGGTTATTGCCAAGAAACCAAGGGTTACAGACTGATTGACCCTGATCATCCGACAAAATGTATCAAGGCACGAAATGTTACATTTTTAGAGAATAAATTTATTAAAGATGTAGTGTCACATGATGATAACCAAAATGATGATGTAATAACATCACCACTTACTGGTGATGATGATGAAAGTAATGATTGTCATCCCTCTGTACTAACAGAATCATCTACCCGGGATAGATCTGATGACACTAATATAAATATGTCAAGAGGAAGCAGATTTAATCGGGGTGGTGCGAAACAATTGAGAAAAATTGTAGATGATTCTGAGAGTGACGAGAACGGTTATGATGCAAATGATGCTGCGGATGAAACATACGTTCCAGATGGATCTATGGCGAGTTCTTCAGAGACTTCAGAGTTCGAGGACAGTGAGTGCTTCACTGGAATGTCAGCTCACCTCATCAGCGAAGGTCATGCAGTTGAGCCTCAGACTGTACAAGAAGCACTGAGAAGTCCAGAAGCTGAAGAGTGGAAAAAGGCCATGGAAGATGAGTATCAATCATTTATAACTAACAAATGCTGGTCTATTTGTGACAGAGTTGAAGGACAAAAACCTGTCAAGTGCAAATGGGTTTTTAAAAGAAAAATGATCAATGGAGTAACAGTCAAATACAAAGCCCGACTGGTAGCCAAGGGGTTCACACAGAAGCAAGGTATCGACTACAATGAGACCTTTTCCCCTGTCGTGAGATATTCCAGTATTCGCGCCCTGCTGGCCGTAGCGGCCGAATATGGAATGGATATACATCATCTCGACGTAAAGACGGCGTTTCTCAATGGAGATCTTGAAGAAACAGTCTACATGGAGCAACCAGAGGCATTTATTGTAAGAGGTAAAGAAAATAAGGTATATAAACTTCATAAGGCGATTTATGGATTGAAACAGGCTTCAAAAGCATGGTATGAAAAGATTAATAACATTTTGTGTGAAAAATTAATGTTTAACAAATGCTCATCTGAACCCTGTGTCTATCATAAATCGAGTAACGGTTCCCTGATGATAATAGCGTTATATGTCGATGATATTTTGCTATTTTCATCGCCTAATTCAAGGGAAAAGGATCAAATAATAAATAATCTCAAAAAGGAGTTTCAGATTACAGATTTAGGGCCAGCAAGTTATGTCCTAGGTATGAAAATCTGTAGATACAAAGATAAGATCACTCTTGATCAATCTGACTACATTGGTAAGGTCTTACAAAAATATAAAATGGAGGATTGTAAGCCGTCAGCTACACCTATGGAGACAGGTGTGACATTAATCAAAGCAAAGGGATCTCAAGAAAGTATCAGTGAGTATGATTATAGAGGCTTAATAGGATCACTCATGTACATAGCGATAGGATCGCGTCCTGACATAGCTCACGCTGTAAGCTACCTGAGCCAGTTCAATGATAATCATACTGAAACCCACTGGAAATCAGCCAAACGAGTACTTCGCTATCTCAACGGTACTAAAAATTGTTGTTTAACTTTTCAGAAAGGTGAATTGGAGATAGTTGGGTTTGCTGATTCTGATTGGGGCAGAAACGAGTTGGATCGCCGCTCTTATACTGGTTTTGTGTTCAGATTGGGTAAGTCTCTGGTCTCTTGGGAAAGTAGGAAACAGAAAACTGTTGCTTTATCAAGCACAGAAGCAGAGTACATGTCACTCTCAGACACATGTAAAGAGGCCTTATTTCTTAGGAAGTTCATGAAAGAAATATTGAACAGAACGCTCAAGGTTGTCATTTATAATGATAATCAATCTGCACAAAAACTATGTAAAAATTCAATGTTTCATGCTAGAACTAAACATATAGACATAAGACACCACTTTATAAGAGAAAATGTTTGTAATGGAACTGTTGATGTTAGATATTTATGCACCGATGATATGGTGGCAGACCTACTTACAAAACCTTTATCTAAAGAGAAACATGAGAAATTTATGTATCAATTGTTGTTTAGAAAATAAATTTGAAACTAGTAAAAGTTTGTGTAGGTAATAAACATAGTAAGTATAGATTTTAAATAGGGATGTCTTTTAGTACTATAATTAGATTACTTATTATTAAATAGTGCTAAATTAGATAAGAATCTTGCTTTGTATAATGGTCTAACTATATAATAGCTAGTGCATGCTAGACATTTTTATTAGTTTAAGGGCCAGTGTTGTAATAGTAAACTAAATGTCAATGTCACGGGCATGACAGTGTCTTAGATGTAATTTTATTTGTATGGCAACTTCCGCCGACGCCCGCCCGCCATTTCTCTCTGCTTCCTCCTGCATATGTGGAATAAACGTGATCAATACAAAAGTCTGCTTTTTATTAATAACTTCTGCAAAATGTGTCCAAAAACGAATTTTGGACTCACTAGCCCCTGAAACGTTTTCAAAGGGTCTTTTTTCTCAAAATTTTAGAGAATGTCTACCGTGTTTTAGGAATACAGTCAGTCGTGTTTTTTTTATTCTATCATACTTAATATCTGTGTCCCCAAGCTCAGTAGGTAAATATTTTCTCAACTTTTCAAATTCAAAATCGCTAGATTTTAAAAAGGTTAAAGATACGCCAAAGCTCACATCTGGCACATAATTTATACATTGCGGAAGTTAGTTCTAATATGAGACACGTTGCCAGTCGCCGCCTATAAGAATATCAACTGTTTTTCTTTACTGTTTCTTAAGATTAAACTGTTACTTTTTCTCTGTTTGAATAATATTGCGTGGTTTTGATGGTGTATTCTTTTATGGCGCGTATACATACTAGGCCAGTTTAGGCGAGCCAAGGCGAGCGCGAGCGAGAAGGCGAATCGATGCAAGGCGAGAGTGAGAGAGAGGCAATGCGACCCTGGGTCAGCGTGTATACGCGCCTTTACGAAATACAGACCTATTTAAACAAGTTCTATCAATCTTTTCATGATCTCTATTACAGGATATTACTGAGTAAAAGGCTCACAGCCAACACAGATCCCAAAACACAATTATGAGCATTCAACTTTTTACACAAATGCGTAAAAAGGAGAGTTTGCTTTCAAGTGAGTTTGTGTATTTTTTTTAATACAAATTACTGTTTTTTTTTCTTTACAAAAAGGTAGTTCCACTGCTAGGACAAGGTCTCCCCTATATAGGGGCCCTATACTCTATCCTTCGCTGAATTGTATTGTTGGAGTCGATGTTCATAGATTGATAATTAAATAGTCTTCATGATTTCAGTTGTAATTTATTGTCCACGATCCAATACAGGTTAACACAACGAGGGGGCAGAGACGACTGGCGACGCTTACACAACCTATTGCACGCGTCAGCCAAAATCATGTTACACATTCCTGTAGCAGCCGCTACAGTATCATTCCTCGTCAAAGATGACGAGATCGTCCTGCTATATACTGTTACAAAGAAAAAACAATACCACGTAAGGTGCAGCGGGGCAATTCTGGCCGAAAAATTTTAGTCAAAATTTAAAACTTCAATGCTCTCGTTCCTTAGTGAGTTACGCTTATTCTGACAAATTGGTGTTATGTAACCTTTATCTGCCTTTTTCTTTATTGTATTTTTGTTAAAGAAAAAGCATATCGATACCTCGGGGCTCAAATGTCGTAAAGCACATTTTGGGGTTTTTGAGTTATTTACACCATCGTACTCAGTTTTTAATCCTCTATCGAACTGTATAATTAAAATTGCGAAATTAAAAAAAAAATACAAATACAACCCATCATTTCGGTCACTCTAAACACAATCTATTTGAAAATGAAGGGTGTAAGTAGCATGTTACTGACAACACACAACGGCATAGGTTGTATAGCCCAGTTTGGTACAAAACTCTAAGATAGCATGTGCTTTACGACCAAAAAATAAAAATAGATGTTCCTTACACCCCACTGCAAAATTCACTTTAAGCAAGAGCATAATTATGATTTATCTCAATTAATAGGTTTTTATCTTGAGTAAATTGATAACTTTTATTATAATATGTTGGCAATTTTAGTCATGCACCTAAAATTGCAAACTAATTATAATAAATCCACGTAGCAGCGAGTACTTCAGTCTACCTATGACCACGGTTGTTCTGACACAGTCGAAATTGTCTGGATAATATGAAGCTTTACGCGATAAAAACCAGTGTCTGTCTAGTGAATAGTTATGTGTAATGTGTAGTTAATAACTGCTAAAGATTTGTACAAAAATATCTGCTTCTGTTGTTAGTTGTTCTAGTGATTATTTCTACTTTATTACTTTATTTTTACTTATTTTTACCTCGATTGAATCACTGTACACTTCCGGATACTTAATTCTTGTCTGAATAAGACGGTTATGAGAGTTTATAGCCGTCTTCGCGGCTAAAATTTTAGTACTTCTTGATATCCACCACTATGGTGTTATGGAATCCGGTTAACAAAAGTGAGGGTAGTTGAAGAAACTAATCCTCACAACTGCGACGAAGGTAGCAGCGAGTACTTCAGTCTACCCATGACCACGGCTGTTCTAAAACATTTGGAACAGTCTGGATAATATAAGTTTTACGCGATAAAGACCCGTGTCTAGTAAATAGTTACAAAAACATTTGTATTTTGCGCTAAATTGTGAAATAAAATGTTCTGTAAATCTTAAAATAGGTGATTTACTTAAATTCTTTCAATATCGTACTTAATCTGACATCTTAAAAGCTACCCATTCATGCAAGACTAAAATTGCAAACAAATTATAATAAAAGTCATCAATTTACTCAAGATAAAAACCTAATAATTGAGATAAATCATTGTAATATTCATCCTTTACAACCTTAAATGTTCATGCAAGTGTTGTATACTCCCCTGTTTCACTGCGATATAACGACAAGTTGGGCTTTACGCTCTTGTGCTCTTGCTCAGGCTGTATTTTAGTGGGGCGTAAGGAACATTTTGTTTATTTTTTTGGTCGTAAAGCACATGCTATCTCCGTAAATATTAGACTAGGACAAATTTTAAAATAACTTTATGAAACTATGGAAAAATCTGATAACTTTGTTCCTAGGACATTTTTATGTAGCGCTAAAAATGAGAGAGTTATGACGAAAAACATTTTTATTTTTTTGTTTTTTGCTCCTCCTGAAAACCTTGGATTTGTGCTTTACGACATTTGAGCCCCGAAGTATCGATATTTAAATGGTGAAATTACACAATTTTAACTAAAAACTGGAAAATGCCAGAATAACCCCTCAGCGGGGTAATTCCGTCAGGTGGTGATATTATTCAAACCAATGATGCTATGATACTAAATCCAGAAGATTTACAAACTAGACAACACAATACACGCGAATTTGAACATTCTAATCTCCTACGATGGTCCAGTTTCTATAAAAAACCTTTTAAAATTTTTGTGGGGTAATTCTGGCATCACTCTTTAGTCTCCCATACATGCTAGTGTTGGGACCCTGACTATTGATAAACGGAGTACCTATCCGCAAAAGTACTACTACTGCGAAGTAAGTCTATTGCGCTTGCTTGTCATTCTACTTTCTACTAATATTATAAAGGCGAAAGTCCGTGTGTGTGAATGTTTGTTCCCACGTATCTCAATAACTACTAAACCGATTTTAATGAAATTTGGAATGTAGATAGATAGTGACCGGGAATAGGACATAGGCTACTTTTTATCCCGAAAAATGCACGGTTCTCGTGGGATAAAAAAATAGTAGTGCACGTGGGCAAAGCCGCGGGCGTCCGCTAGTGGTAAATAATACTGGCAAGCATGCAATACATAATGTTGTGTCTAATTTTTTATGAATTCTCGTCGTATTTCAAAAAGTATACATCCTAGAATAAAAATGATAACTATTTTGGAATATACAAATAAAGACCTTTCATGACACCCCACTCAATAAATTTGTTAGTTTTTTTACCCCCTTGGGAACCCAATACTTTGACAACCCCTTTATCGATTAAGCTCATGTGCTCCACCGTACATTGCCATAGTACAACCTATTGACCTACCAAGTTTCATGCAGATTGAATGAACGGTTCGACAATTATGCGTGAACAAGAATTCGTGAAACATACAAACATACAAAGCAAAATCGTCATACTTGCCACTAAGATCTTCGTTCGCTTCGCTCGCTCGATCGAAAATTTAATGCGTGTCGACTTTGGTTTAATGAAGCTCAAACAAAGCCACAAACAAATACTTATACAAAGCAATGTCGCATTAGTTAACCCTGAGATCTTCACTCGCTCGATAAGTATTATTTTATCGACGTTTACTTCATGCTGTGGACATCACTGGTTTTTGGCAACTTCATACAAAATCGGTGGGGCAATTATGGCAACTGATTTCGATAAAATTACATAAAATCAACACTTTGTGGGGTAATTATAGCGGATGCAATAACACAGAAGAAACAATGAGTAGAAACGAACTAGTACGATTAAAATAATCTCCAGTCTAAAATACACCTCCTTAGCTTTTTCAATATTCAATTAAACCGCGAAAACCACTTAATTATTATAAAAACTCGAGGAGCTAATATTTTTACACCCTCCGAAAAATAGGTGACTGTCAAAATGATGCTGCCAATCAGTCAGTTCTTGCGCTAGAAATGCCACCTATCGTTTATGAATGAACAAAACATTTCTCTACGCGTACATAGATGTCTCTTCGAGGTATAAGTCATAGAACGAGAGATATAACCATGTACCATAATTACCCCGCTGCACCTTATAACAAGGGTGTAGTCGCGTTTCGTGCGTCGTCATGTTTGAGTAAACAAGCTAGTTGGTTGCGTTTCGAGCGTTTTACAAAATGACGAAAAAAATACCTACTCGGTTGGTAGCGGTTCGAGCGCTCAATATTTTTCATTGTTTTGAATAGAATGACAATAGAGCTAAAAAACTTTTAGACATGTCAGTCCAATATCTTTTCCTAAAGCTCGGTTTGTGGTTAGCCAGAAACCCTACCTGCCACGAGCAAGCACCGTCCACATTCAGCCACTGAAAATTGCAAAATATCTAGTACTCCTCCGTCAATCCACACCAAACAAGATTCTTTAGGAAGTTTAGGATGTTCACGCCAAAGCCACCCAACCAACCTCCGTCTACAGCCAAGCCCCACTAAGGCAGGCCAGGCAGGGCAAATCCGGGAGCAGCACCAGCGTAAACTCAATGAAAAACCGTGACGGTCTTCTATAAGTATTTGGTGCTGTTCCCGGGCTTGCTCCGCCCAGCCTGGCACAGCAAGGCCCGGCCCCAGACAGAGGGTGGCTGGGTTGCTTTAGCGTGAACATCCTGAAAAACTTTTTGGAATGGGTTGGCGGAGGGAAGAGTTGTATTAGATATTTTACAACATTCAACAACTGAATACAGGCGGCACTTGCTCACAGCAAATAAGGCCTCCGGCTCGGTGCCGGCTCCTTGGCCCGCGGAGGAAGCACCCGCCACGAGGTTGCCAATAAAGACAACGCCAAAAACACATGGCTTGACTAAAATTACACCGAAGATGATGGACTTGAAACTAATTTTGATACAATTTTGAATTTACGAGATACCTACTGGTATTTCAAAGACCATACTAGGTTTGGTTTCGTTAAATTATATAGATTATTTCAGAGTTTTTTAAATTTCTGTGGATTATAATATTATATTGAACAAAAAAAATATTTAGGCATGTTTTTGGTAGGTTTTCTCCTAAGAATGTGATATTTTGGTTTAATAAATGTGCTAAACACAAATTCATATTAGCCTGGCAGTGTGGCAAATATGACACGTAGAATTAGAAATGTTATTTATTGACACACCTGGCAATGTACCTAATGTGATACATTAAGTATCTCGAAAACGAATTAATTTAGATTTTTTTTTTCGCACATCTCTACTCTTTATTGACCCTAGAACCCAGCTCAAACAAAATTTATAAACATTTCCAAAATAAAATATCTTGCCAATTATAGGGTTATTAATCATAATACAATATTATTTTATCGATTTAGTACATTGTTGTTCGTAGCTCTATGGCATTACTCATAGTGCGTTTCAAAACATCACGAACCGCTACCAACCGAGTAGGTATTTTTTTCATCGTTTTGTAAAACGCCCGAATCGCGACCAACTAGCTTGTTTACTCAAACATGACGACGCACGAAACGCGACCAGCTCATAACAAGGCAGTAAGGGCGTATCTATATTATACCTATGTACATTGTACAATGGTTAAAAAAATATTTGTTGACTTAAAATTACGTGTGACGTTTCGTAATTACGTGTTAGGACATTAGCTCAAATAAACATTTAAATTATGTTTAAATCAGATCAAAGTCGAAATTAATGGGCAATAATTACCCGGTTATGAGCTATTAACAGTGTATGTATGTCATTATGTCATGTGTCTGTGTCACACGGTAGCAATTTACAAACACGAACGCTTTAGATACCGCCATTACAGTGTCGCGGCTGTGGAGACACGTTGACACTCGATGTATACAGAGTTTCAGTGTAAAGCCGGGTCCAGATTTGTATCATTTTCCCAATCCGATCACCGTATCCGTATCAGCGTATCACGTATCAAGTTGTGGACGCCTCGATTCCGTATCCGTATCTTCACAATAGTCTTTGATGATCGGACAAAAACCGACACGACATGGGACGGGCCGTATCATAACGGCATATCGAGATCGCGTATCATCACCCGTCCACATATGCGATCATGATACGCATCGGCGATATGGATACGGTGATCGGATCGGGCAAATGATACAAATCTGGAGCCGGCTTAAAGTGTCGTCGTGTGTCTGGCGCATTACATTGTGAGTAACGTCGTCTTCATCTTTTGATTTAGCGCACGCTAAGTTGACAGGATAAAATAATTGAAACCTGTAATACAAAACCAAAATAGACACAGGATTATAACTACAAAGCTGGGCTTTATAACTTGTTAAACTTTTGCGATTTGTTAGCATTGCATATCATTACCACAGCTACCATTCCATTGTTAGATTTCATTGCTCCATCCGGCTCTAGCGTCCTTGTGAACGGACTTTGTTTGAGTTTACAACTTTACTTAGAAAGTCCTGCTTCCAACTTTCCCTGATTCATAAAATGGCCCTAATTTTAAAACTTTAATACAATAAGCCTCTTACCTACAATCTACTAAATATAGGTGGAAGCAATTAATGTTTTCAATAAAGCAATGACTTTGTTTAATTAAATTAAGAATGTCTTGCTTCCACAGATAAAAAAATTTAAATGAAAATGAAAAATTAATTAATTAAATATGATCACGACTGTATCCCCAGGTGCAGTAGACATTTTCTCATGCCTTTTTAGGCATTTTTAAGATCGAAACGAAAAACGAAAAATCCATTGATGCACGCCCGGGTTTGATCCTGCGACCTTCGGATCGAAAGGCGAGGCACTTACCCATTCGGCCAACACGTCTCTTAGATAATATCTGTCAGATAAAAAATAACAACAAAACAAAAAAAATGTACTCCTGTATTACGTCAGAACCCGTATACGTTACGATTTGCGTGTTCTGTAACGCTCTTTTCGTGTTTTCATTTTTTCTCATATTTTGGTCCATATAATTTCGCTGGGTAAATAAATGCGGCTCTCTCGGGACTCACGCTCGCTTTGCGTTTACATATTAGCCCAAATAATTGTGTAACTTTCATGTATTGTGTGTTTGTTGGGAAACTCCTGGTTTGTACAAGCTGTTACAAGCACAATAGAACAATGTCACTGTGGGGAAACCTTGCATTACTGTAACTGAATTTATAAATACTGGCTAGTTTTATAGTTTCTTTTCAAGTGGCAGTTATGAGGTTTCATATCGGTATTGCTCGACTTTCGATCCGAAGGAGTTGGAATGCAGACGTGCATCAATGGATTTTTCGTGCGTAGATGTTTTGTATATTAACGACCTTTGTGATTTCATTGAAAATTAAAAATCTTATCAAATTCAATTCAACTGAATGTAACTTCAGGCAATGAGCAGTGAGTTAACTTAGTAGTAACCCTGCAGATGGCGCTAATCGATGCTTAAATGGATAAAAATGAGCTTGTCAAGATTTTGAACCTGACGTAATCAGGATTCCGTAGCCGAATTGGTAAACCCACTCCGGCTGGAGGACGATCGCTTGTATCATTGCGGGTTCGAATCCCGTCGGAACTGAAAATTTTGATAAGATTTTTCATTTTCAATGAAATAATACAAAAGTGTGTTTTAACACTATAAAAATTTAAAAAAGACCTTTGTGATATTGTTTACAGTACAATGTGCTTTATGAACGTAAGTAAGTCTACTATAACATTTCAATTTTGAGCTGCTTATTAATAACATCTCATACGTAAGTGAGGTATTATGAAGCGAGTGCCTTCCCTTTGTAACCACTTAGAAATGGTACAACCATAATTAAACTAAATTAAGAAACCACGCTATTTTCGTCCTATGTATTACAAAATTACCTAATAATGTTTATATAATAATATATGATCAAACGAACTTCTAAGTGAAGTTCGATCATTATTATATGAGTTGCTTCATTAGAATATATGAATTTATACACTGTAGTATCCTTATCTACTTGGTAACTCCGCACAATTTTTAAAGATTTTTTAAACAATTACAAAAACGTATTTCCGGTCTACTCCACCCTAACACGCCATCTTGTCTTTTGCTCATTTTTTAGAGTAGTGATTGTCTTGTATATGTTTACAAAACTTTCTAATATATGGGAAAATATATTAAATATTGGTAATATTTAATATTGCTATTATAAGGGTGGGAGGGTTTCATATATTCTAATGAAGCAACTCATATAATAATGATCGAACTTCACTTAGAAGTTCGTTTGATCATATATTATACTTCGTTGCTTCATTATTCATATATGAATTTATACACTGTAGATGTTAAGAGCCGAAAGTTTTGAAATTAAAGGCATAATTTTAATAATTATGGATTTTAAAGTAACATAACATTTTAGGACATTTTTCCCGTAATGATTACTGTATCAACTTAAATTATTTTGATCACAATAAATCAAACAACAATTAAAGTAGGTAGGCCTATTAAGTTTGTAAGAATAAACAGACAGTTTAGGCAAATTCACTTTTGATCAGTATAATTCTGTTGTAAGACCTGGAAAATTCGTTGGACGAGTTAGTCCAAACGCATCTTGCGCATGTTGTTAGCCGCGTGGTGCGTGTTATGGGCAGTAATACTTATATTCAATACAACTGCTGATAGGCTGCGTTGCAGCCGCTCTATGTGGGCGCTTATGCGTTAACAGTTTTGTTTATTATTTTGTTTTAGAAATATAGTCTTAGAAAATGTCCAGCTACAGGTCATAGCTGGGCATGTTTGTATTCTCCTTAAAACATGACAGAAATAATATTGGTGGATAGGGATCATCATGAAAACAACATAACATCAGTTTTCAGAATCCTTATGCTCGGAGATTACGATGTTTTGCACCCACAATAAGGGAATCCTGTGAGCAATAGAAAGCTAGAGAGATAACATGTATTTAAATTTTTAATTGATAAGATAAGTTTTTTGTGATTATTATTTCGAGATCATCGAAATAAGATTGAGTGCCAATAAATTGAGGCTCCCAGGTATTTGGGCATTATAGAGATCAATTTATATCATGCACCTTTATGTAACTGCTTAACACACTGGTCTAATACAATATTATTTCCTATTAGGTCTGATAGGTAAGGTAGAATAGAATAGAACAATGAGAATTCAGACTAGGTACCTTATGCATGCGCATACGGTATTAAACTGACATTAAACGAAGATGTTAGAAATGTAAACACTGATGTCTTGCTAATGCATTCAGTTGATTTCGTTGCAATTGCAATACAATGTACCCACCATAACTGGGTGAAGTGTTTTATTGCTTAATCGTACTGTCAGAGAGTGATGACAACATTTGTCGATGATTAGTCGATAAACGATATCCGCAGAGCTTTGCGACCATCAGAATAAGGTACTTACTTGTGTACCGGATAACGATCGTTAAAATAGAGGTTTTTATTGGTAGTTAATTAGATAACGTCTGAGACTATAGTTTCTGTAAGAATAGGAACCATGGTTGAGATGGCCAGTAAGGATACACTAGTATTCTATATGCCTGATCCTCAGTAGTTTTCTTGAGGCTTTTTATGCTAAAAGGAAGTGGTGAAAAAGTAAAAATAATTGGCATGTCAAATTAAGGTACCTAAATGTGTCAATGGTTTCTGCGTCAGGGTCTCGTTTCCATGAAATGGGTCTTAGCGTTATCTCGTGACGTGAACAGATCTAAATGTGGTTGCCCAAAATATTGTGAAAACCTTATCGAACAGGGAACACCGTGTCCGGATTTATTATTCTGGGGGCAGCATCAACGTGGTTTTGCTGTGTATTCACATATGACGTGAATATCCAAAGGCCGCACTCCTGACACAACTTCTTAAGTGGCCGGAGTAAGTCATTAAGGTGAGGGGTATTGTATACATCCTCTAAGGTTAACATAAGTGATCGTAGTTGGTGTGTTATCAATACGAAGTAAAACTATAAAGGGCCCAGACTTCAAAACTTTAAGTAGGTACCTACCTAATTTTAAGGTTTGCTTTTTGTGAGGCACTTTTGCACAGACAGAGCCCTAACCTGATCAAGGCGTACTTGACCACTGGGCAAGCGGCGATCAAAATGCCTCTTTTGGCGTTTTTACGAATAGAGTATGATGGTAGTTATATAAACTTTGTGACCACCTGTGCACTCTTAGAGCATTAATCAGAGGGAAGACCTAGACTAAAATCTGTATTGTAATTTTTTATAAATAAATCCCAAATAAATAAAGCAAATAAAACTATTTGTAGGATTGTTGAGGCGTTAAGCTACGCTTATCGTAGTTGATGTTAAACTAAATGGTAAGGCATTTGTTAAGCAACATTTATAATACAATACTGAATTATTAATTTTTAGTAGGTACCCTGAGATCAAAGTGCCGAACTGGCAAAACAAAATAAGCATCTTTCAGGTCGATGGTGATTAGGTTACACACATTTTGGTAATCTTCCATTTTAAAATGCTTGTTTCGAACTAACTTGTTTAAAGTTTTCAAATTCAATATGAAACGTTTTATCACCGTTAGGTTCAGGGGTGAGAAATATCTGATTCCGCAACAATATCTTGGGAATAAACAAGTCTTTGGGACTTTGCATTATTTTAACTTATTAATGGCCACCTGCATAATTAAGTTTTCAACTTCTGAAAAGTTATTCTGAGGTATTATGGACTGATTTACAGTGGATTGAAATCGTATAGTAGGTAAAGCCTGGTTTTATCTAATAAAATACAAAATTGTTTTGTTCGTTAATTTTAACTTATGATCGTAAAAAAGGGTAAGTCCACCCGCGTGTGCTGCTAGTGGTGAATCTGCACCGGGGCACGCGATTTGTAACTGATCTGATTTGATCTGAGCTTCTGCAGCTGTTGCGCTGACGCTGTGCAAGGTAGGTGGACACCTGAGGTCTCCTCGCCGCACCCGCCCCCCCTATTTGACAGATCCAGGGGAGGTGACCTGATAAGAAGACCTGTTGCAGGGCGCTGAAGCTGTTGTGAGGCTAGCGTTGAGCCAAACAACGATTCGTGCCGTTTCAATTCACATAGATACCATGTATTGTGTGAGAACGATTTGTAAAAACTGTATGAAATCAGCTAAATCAGACTTTGTGTTGATAAGTAGTGTGAGTCACATAGCAACTGACACCCATTGCTAAAATGCTTGATATAACACATGTATGGCTCGCTTGATGGCAGTAATGACTGAAACCAGCTGTTGCGATGCCATGAGAGTCTTATCACGATTAGGAACCATGGCTGAAGGAGCCGACAATTGTCTGGTAGTAGACTGTCGACAGTATTCCTTCAGCAATTAATATTAATTTTTCCTTGACATTCCTTGAAGAAGAAGAAGAAGGAAAGCCATGTTTCGATAAGTTATCGAGTAGGTACCTATATTTTTATGATTAGGTGTAGGTATAGGATAAAGGAGGCTTATGCCCAGTATTGGGTCACTGCAAGCTGACAATGATGATGATGATGATATTTCGTCCTAGTCAGGTGAATTGTCTAAGTGTGATCCTAGCCGTGAGATCATCCTGTAGACTGGATACAAACGAATTTTCATTAAGGTAAATAGGTATCATCATTTCATTCCGGTACCTACTGCATCTTGTACGACGTCTAGTTCGGTAGGAATTGACTCGGGAATTGCATAATATGCTTCACCATGATCTCCGTTATCTAGAATTGCGATTTACAATTTAGATTATGAAGATATGAAATTGAGGGTAGTTGAAGAAATAAAATAAAATAAACCCTTACATTTTGTAAAGTTTATGATTTTGCATAGGATCGTTACATCTGTTTCAGATTGTACGATTTTTATGTTTAGGTCATCGACCCCGATGCTAGTTTGGTACGAAAGTTTAAGATTCGCAGATGATCGATACATCTTTTTTAGAATGAACGAATTTTCTGTTTGGGTCATCTTTGAAGACTCGTAGTCAATCCAGATGCCAGTTTAGTAACAAAGTAGCTATATGATTAATTTGGCAGAGGATCGTTACATCTGTTTTAGATTGTACGCATTTTCTGCATGGGTCATCTTTGAAGACTCGCAGTCAACCCAGATGCCCATGTAGTACCAAAGTACTTATATGATTTCATAGAGAATCGTTACATCTGTTTTAGATTGTACGAATTTTCTCTTTAGGCCATCTCTGAAGACTCGCAGTCAACCCAGATGCCAGTTTAGTACTAAAGTACCTACTTATATGATTTCGCAGAGGAGCGTTACATCTGTTTTAGATTGTACGCATTTTCTGCTTAGGTCATCTTTGAAGACTCGCAGTCAACCCAGATGCCCGTGTAGTAACAAAGTACTTAATTATATGAGCAAAAGACAAGATGGCGTGTTAGGGTGGAGTAGACCGGAAATACGTTTTTGTAATTGTTTAAAAAATCTTTAAAAATTGTGCGGAGTTACCAAGTAGATAAGGATACTACAGTGTATAAATTCATATATGAATAATGAAGCAACGAAGTATAATTAATGTTTTAATGCCACACTTAATGTGATGTCTATAAAGCTCCTTTCCTGTGTAGGTAAATACTTATAAAAAGATAAACTTTCAATGAAAACTCTTTTTTATTTCGTAAAACATTAAAAACGTTTTATAATGCTAGAATAACTTTATTTAGTAAATTCTAGGTTGTTTTAATTAGATGAATCGCAGCAGAAACCCACATCACTCGTCTCAAGATTACTGTCAGCGCCAGCGCTAGGTCTAATGTCCTCACTGGGGTCGTCACTTGAGAAGGCTTATAAGCCATATTTTATTTTATTTTTATAGTGTTAAACCAGGGGTGCCCAAACAGTCGATCGCGATCGACCGGTCGATCGCGAAGCTTTTCGAGTCGATCGCCAGCAATATACCAATTATTAGTCTACTACTTCCTAAAACTACCTACCTACTCATTCCTAACAAAGGTAGGTATGATTCCTTTATTTTGATGTATTCAATTATTATTTTATTTTGATGAATGTTGATATATTCAATGTAAAAGTGCAGTAAAACCATGTTTAAAAAAATGTTTTGCAGTACCTACCTAACCTACCTACATAGTAGTTTAGTCGATCCTTTGCTTTCAAAATATTTTCTGGTCGATCGCCGACACTATAAGTCTGGGCACCCCTGTGTTAAACCATACATAGATAAATAAAATCAAAATTTTGTAAGGATTTTTCATTTTCAATTAATTATATTAAGCCAATGTTTGGTGTGAAGTGTAATAAACAGACGCAAAATCAAAAGAACGTAAAAAAATAACCGTTTTTTAAATCAACTTGCACAAAAAAAAACCATTTTTTTTTGCAGTCTTGGGCTACAGATCACGATAATGAAGAAACAATATTACAATACACAATGTTATAAAACAAAACTCAAAAGTCAAAGATTTATTTATTCAATATGATCATGTAGGTTGATTACTTTGACACGTCAATTGTTTGTATAGTTTTGATACAATATTTTATAACGATTTTAATATAAATAAAAAATAAGTTCAAAAACCAAAACCCGACTACTGAAAAAAGTATAAAACAAGAATATAATGTTGGGAATGTTCTGAGGATAGCCGTGGTCATATACCACTTTGCCCTAAAGCTTATGATCGCATATGTAGCATATGACCACGGCTATCCTCAGAACATTCCCAACATTATATTCTTGTTTTATACTTTTTTCAGTAGTCGGGTTTTGGTTTTTGAACTTATTTTTTATTTAAACTATTTTGGGGTCGTAATTTCATTATTACCTAAGTATTTGCAGAATCACCACCAACCCACCCGGCTCTCCAAAGAAGAGCTCAGCTTTAATAGAACAATTTGCTTGGGTTCGGCAAGTGCGTCGCGGGCATTGAACGTGCTAGCACTAACACGTTTATTGCCCGCGACGCACTTGCCGAAACTAAGCAGATTGTTCTATTAAAGTGGAGCTGTCCTCTGGAGAATGCCGCAGAGGTGGGACAGGAAATGTGTTAACACTAGCACGTTCAATGCCCGTGACGCACTTGCTGAACCCAAGCAGATTGTAATATTAAAGCGGAGCTCTCCTCTGAACAGTACCGCAGAGGTGGGACAGGGAATGTGTTAACACTAACACGTTTCTTGCCCGTGATGCACTTGCCGAAACCAAGCAGATTGTTTTATTAAAGCGGAGCTCTCCTCTGGAGAGTACCGTAGAGGTGGAACAGGAAATGTGTTAACACTAGTGTTAATATTCCCTATCCCACCTCTACCGTGCTCTCCGAACGCCATCATAGGACAGTATAGGAGGGTAAGGCGGGTAGTATTTCCTATCCCACTTCTTCGGTACTATGCGAAGGAGTCTTGTCTTATTAATCGTGGTTTGTGCAATTATTACCAGTTATCGAGTGCATACAAGCAAAGCCGCGAGCAACAGCTAACAATATGCCAATATATTTTTGAAATGTGCTAATAAAGCCCTTTCATTTGATACCCAACACAGCATTTTTAACTCATTTTTTTTTTAGTTTTGTCCTCTAGAGGGCGCCATATTCAATTTATTGTAACATCACAGAGCCTATAACCAGCGGACAATCAAGACGCTTCCAATGATACCTCATTTGTCAAATTCTGATAAGAAGTTTGGAAGATATGAGGAACAGATGAACAAATTATAACCCTCTTTATCGAGTCCTTGCAAGCAAAGCCGCGAGCAACAGCTAACATATTATACATTTTTGAAATGTGCTAACAAAGCCCTTTCATTTGATACCCAACACTGCATCATCAATCAATATTTGTTTTTTAGTTGATGACTTTATGACCTCTAGAGGGCGCCATATTCACTTTTATGTGACGTCACATAGCCTATAACCAGCGGACAATGAAGACGCTTCAAACGATACCTCATTTGTCAGATTATGATACGTAGTTTAGAAGTTACGAGGGAACAGATGAACATTCATACATACATACATACCGGTCAAACTCATTACCCTCCTGTTTGCTTCGCCGTAGTCGGGTAATAATAAACGGAGTTGGAGCATTGTTTAGAAACAAAAAACAAAAGCTAAAAAAATCCACATAGTAGGTAGGTAAGCAAACAAAAAATAAGCTCCCCTTTTCCGATTACCGGAGATGAGACATTGTTATCACTAAACGAGGTTGCCTCAGTAACAGGGTTGCCATTTGCGAATATTTTGTAACCGGCACACGAGCAACAAGTGGTTAATAACCCGCCGAACAAACAAGGCTGAAATTGCGAGCGAATAACCAAATACGTTTTAAGTTTCTTTCACACTAAGAAAAAAACATTGTTGTGTTTAAGCAAATATAATCAGCTACAGCTAATCTTTGTTTTTTTTTTTGGTGGGTTTTTTTTTGTGGAGACCAATGACCAAAGAGCTGGTGCATACCTCGGACAGAGGATAAGCCAGCCAGCCTTTTGGGCACTTTACCTGCGGTCGGTGATCTGAACTCTGTCTTCTATATTTAGTCATTTATAGATAGAAAACAGAGTTCCTTTTAATTTAGTTGTTTAGGTTACTAGTTAAGAAGTGTCGGGTACCACGCGAGCGAAGCCGCTTTAATATGGTTATGAAAATGAAAAAATATTTATTTAAAAGGTGAAACAATACAGGTACAGTTTTTGAGCGGCCTCCACACTAGGCAAAGCCTGTATCGTGGAGTGCAATAAAAGTTTTATTATGTAAGGTATTTCGGACTACTTAAATACGAACAATTTTGAGGATAAAGCTACACAAATTTACACAATATTATTTCAATTAAAAATAAATGGTTATGTGTAGAGAAAAGTTTTTTCACGAGTGTAGTGTAGAGTTTTTACGCAATAATCGCTATTTTTAACCAGTTATTTTAGCCAAAAAACTTAAAACGTTAAAATGAATCATCTCATCTCGAAATAACCTTTGGATACGAGTCAGTACTTTGAATCTTATTGGACCTTCCTTTGAACCTTTCAGGGTTTCAGGTCAACGACCTCGTTCGGTTTTTGATGAGTCGGTGACACGTAAATGTTGAATGGTACCTTTTTACAGCTGTACCTGAGCTTGGGACTTGATTTTTAACATGACGGTTCAGATTTAGAGTATTTGCTCGGCTCTTTTCGTTCGTAAGACAATGCAAAGGCGTGGACCCACCGCGGCGCATGCTGTGCACGGGCACGCGGCGCATTTTAGCTGCGTGGGTTCATTTGTTTGACAACGTGGGTCTACGTTTCCATTACAGTACACGTCTAAGAACCCACGACTATGTACAACTGTAGCGCAGCACAGTTTAGAATTCATACTAACCATAATTTCGTGTACCGCGTGCATAGCGTTGACAGTGTTGAGCTGCGTGGTCGCCATATTCGTGCAAGCCACGCGTGTGCCAATGACATCAATTCATGCGTAGCGTGTCCGTGGGGTGCACTGGACACATTTACATACAGTCTCCTGCAATGCGAAGCTTGACGCACGTGCGTAGCCCCTCCGGCTCCGTGGGCTGCGGTGGGTCAGCGCCTTTAATCAAATGGGCTACCCAGGCTAATCTTATCCGCCTACTAATTTCGTTCGTTTAGTTTACCTTACCTATCACGACTTCTTGTCCAAGATTATAAATATTTTTGATCCAATGGTGTCTTGGTTAACTTAGATGGCCGAGTTCTCCGAGAAATTGGTCAAAACTTTAGTTTTGATGGAGATGATAGAGTCAGGAGCTGTTCAAGAGAACTCTCCGTGACTCCTAAGGAATAGGGTAGTCTGAACCACATCTTACAATTAGATCAAAACAAGACAGTAAAATATAACTTTTTTATAAGGGATTGGATTACGAAGACCCTAATGAGCGATAAAACATTTTTCTTCGCAGATTGTTCACGTTTTTTGTTTCTGAGAGAAAAAACGAGTTGAACAAAACATCGTTTCCTGGAACTTAGCTTCCAACACCGTAAAAAACTGAAATGGCAGATGATTTTTTTTCTTTAGTTTATGATCGATTGTATGGCTCGATATTTATAACAATTTATGGCAGATATTCTGTCATACTTAGTACCTAGTCTTCTTCTTCTTCAGTACCAAGTAGAATAACCAGAATAATCAGTAGTGTTTGTTGTACAAAAGCCGTGTGCTGAGTTGGTTAGTACCTCGACTTTCGATCCGAAGGTCGTGGGTTCGAATCCTGGCCGTGCATCAATGGATTTTTCGTTTCGAAAAATGTATATGCTCATTAACACGAGCTCTATCCGGTGAAAGAAAACATCGTGGGGAAACCCGTGGCCTAGTCAGCCCCACACGTATTGACCATGTCTTTCCTGTGGATATGGCCGGTTAATTTGAGAGGATGGTGTAGGTGCTGGGCAAGCCGCAATCTCAACAATGTCCCAGGCACTACAGTGTCCCGATAAGTGTAATAATATTTCTCAATATGCAATTAATGGCACTAAAATTAACTGGTGTATGTGAAGGGTTTTACGAGCTTCGAACTTTCAGAAGGTGTCTTAGGCTTAGGAATACAGACAAGTGCCTATTTTTATCAGTCTAAGACTAGGCATGAACAATATTATCTCCTTTTCCGACCGTCACATGCCGGTCACCGTTTCCAAAAGCCTCTGTAAAGTTTCCTTGACAAACTGTTGATGGTTAAGATTAGACCACACTGGAGTAGCGCTAATTAAATTGTGCCACTTCATTTGTACAGAGGAAGTATTTTTAGAGTTTATTTTATTAAGAACATAAAAGTACTTTTTATGAGACGCTCAATTAGGTTAATTATAAAAAGACCGTGGATTTTTAAAGCCGAATAATTAAGCTGTAAAGAAGTTTATGATTAGGTAGGTAAGTATATAAAAAGTCCCCAAAAAAATTGTGTCGCTGATTGACGCTTATACTAAGATCGCTTAGACTGCTTAAGGCATTAAAAAAATGGGCTTTTAATAGCAGGCTGATTGTCTTACTCATAAATAAATAGAATCGTCGTCGTTCCACCTGGTCTTACTTGTCTCAAACCTCAAATTGGTCTCAAACTGTCAAAACGATCGCGTTGGTTTGGTATCTTTTGTAGAGTTCGGTCTCGTTGAGATGAGAGTGACAAAGCTACTTGGTCACTGAACTGTCATCTTTGACAGCTTGAGACCAATTTTGATTGCTATCAAAGATATATAATCAAGGGGCGGATGATTTAGATAGCATCTTATGTCACGGGACACTATAGTTGGCCACTTGCTCATACCAACTTACTATAGTGCCTGGGACGTTGTGGACGGGCACAACAGTGTCCGAGCTTAAGTACCACAACGTTGTGAGAGATGCGATGAATAGAAGCCGATTGAGTATGTATATATGCATGTATGGGGGACTCCCTTTTCCCCAATAAGACTCAAGGGTGGTCCTTTTTGCGTGGGGATGACCTGGCTCACTAGATGTAGAGCCAGCCTAGCTCTTCCCAGAAGCGCAGAAGATTCCTGGGGTCTTCGCAGGCCTCGAGGAGCGACCTCGGATTGTTGAGGATTTGCTGCCGTTGAGCTGCTACGCCCACGCATTCCAGGACTACGTGGCCGATGGAGACAAATCATCCAATCTAGATGCAGACCACCCGATGATGACCACGATCCTCAGTCGTGAGGGGCCGACTACAGAGAGAGATAAGTACTAAGTACCCTTTTGACGCTGAGTGAACCGTTACAACACTTAATGGTCCTGTAATTGTGCAAAACAAGCACCTGGTTTTGAGTGATGGTGCGTTGGTCTGTTTAAACTCATTATAAACTACAAATTAGTTGGCGCGGCGGACACTGATCGATTGTGCGGCCGCGGCTGAGTTCACACCGTGCTTACAACAAAACTATACTCGAGCCATGGGCGTTTTTCCACTTGATGGCACGACACGGCAACGGCAACGGCAACGGCGACGGGCCGGTGGTGGGGATGCAAAAATGTATGAAAATCTCATAACGCCGGGCCGGTGCCGGCGCCGGTAAGTGGAAAGGCGAACCGTACACATTTTCATACATTTTTGCGTCCCAGATTGCCGTGCCGTCGCCGTTGCCGTGCCGTCTAGTGGAAAAACGCCCATTAACATACAACAAAACTATACTACACCAGGATAATTTGTATGCACATAATAATGGTCGGTTGCGCTTTCTAAACAATTGTATTTCGAATTAAGTTGGCTAGAAGTTTACTCTCGGGTATAAACTTAATCCAGTTTGGTCGAATCCAGCCTAAGTAGTCCAACTGTGGAACAAATGGCATATAATAATAAAAATGAATTTATTCTTAGAAACCTGAAATAATCGAATAAAGTATTCGGAGATCAATACGAATTGAGAATAATACGAAAGTTCGCAATGAGTGCCTGTACGCGCCATCAATTACAGCGTATTGTATAAACAGCTATTGTTTGTTGGTTGCTCGTAAATCATGCACAGAATCCCGTGGTGAGAGATTACAACAAAATGGCTACAAAATCTTATTTATTGTACGTGTTGTACTTGAAAAATATTGTTTTATTATTAGTTTACCAATCAGTAACCATTCTTGTAATAAGTATCTAATACCCGTAGTTACTTAGTTATGATTAAATAACAGATATTGGGACCTCTCCATAAATCTTCGTTTTAAATGATACTGGCGATCCGCCCCGGCTACTACTACTTCTCTATTATATGCATGTATTATACATATAAACCTTCCTCTTGAATCACTCTATCTATTACAAAAACCGCATCAAAATCCGTTGCGTAGTTTTAAAGATCTAAGCATACATAGGGCAGACAGCGGGAAGCGACTTTGTTTAAAACTATGTAGTGATAGTGCAGTACCGGTTTCGATCTCCTGTCTCTTTCTCCGGTCTCGGTCTTCAGTCTGGCTGTGGCCACGTGGTTCGACCGTATACATAGTTCGATCAATCGGACTATGTGAACAACCACGACGACCAGCCCACTGATTGTCGACCAAAATCAGTCTCAAACTGTCAAATCTGTCAGTTCAGTGACCATGCAAGTAGCTCTGTCACTCTGATCTCAATGAGACCGAACGCGTCAAAATACAACTACAAATTTTGACAGTTTGAGACAGATTTGAGGTTTGAGACAAGTTACCGTAGCCTATGGACACAACGACACCAGAGGAGTCACACTCGCGCTGCTGACCATTTAAAAATATCAAAACACCCTATTTGGAAAACCTCATACTGTAATCTGTGGGGAAAAGCTAATTGTTCGTAGGTTACAGTACAGTGTGAGGTGCAGTCGTAGTAATTATAACGGTGCATGGTAAGACAATACGGTCCGTGCCCTGCAATAGCCAACCGGGATTATTAGCCTTCGACACCCTTCACGATCGATACCATTTTAATACGGAACTAAGCTTCTAAGTAGAGCCGTGGGCGATAGTACCTCGACTTCCGATCGGTCGTGCGTGGGTTCGAATCCTGGCCGTGCATCAATTTTCGCTTCGAAAAATTACATGCGCATTAACACGAGCCCTAAAAGGTGAAGGAAAACAGACTTTCGATATTTTCGACCTCCAAACGGTGAACGAGAACATCGTGAAAGAAAATCTTTGAATCGGATGCATTCGAATAAGTGTAATCGAATCATAATAGGAATTGAACTATATGCCGCCTCTTTTCATTGACTGAGAGTGAAAAGAGACGGCATTTAATCGAATGTCTCAGCAAGCTACGCCACGAGCGCTTCAAATACAAAAACTGTTCTATAAAATCAAACAACTGATGTTCATCGGGAAACGTTATTAAAAATGGCGTAAAAAGTATCCCTTTTGAACAGCGACGATGAAGTTATAAGTTTTAACCGCATTTTTAATGGAAGCAATTTAATTTCAGTTCACGCTTTTCATGCAGCTATTTCAACTTTTTCCCGTTGGTTGCACCCACAGCACGAGCTACTTGCACGAGCAGACAACTTTGAGGTAGTTTTAATATTTTCACCGCGTAATCTATTTAAAAACTTTGACTACTTCCAAAATAAGAAATCTAACCTGAAACAAATATTTGAGCAATGGTTCTGTAACAAAAAAACCTGAATTTTTTGGTTATAAGTATTTATAAACATAGTTTTCTTGTATTTTACGAGTCTAAAACCCTAAGGCCAAAACACTACTTGAGTTATAATCTTATTTAAAATACTGTTCATCAATAATCATTAAGTGGAACGCCCAGTTTTGGGAAACTAATAAAATAAAAAAATAAAAAAATCGTAGAGCATCCATAGCTCTTAGATTGCCGCAAGGCTTTAGACTTTTAGATAATGTTTTATTCTGGTCACTCTTATGTTAAAGAAAAGAGACGGCTACAAATTAAGCAGCCATCTAAACTCTTAAGAAACATGCAGGGTTAGTCTTTTGAAAACGTGTGCTAAGACAGAATTCCAAAACAGCCGTGCTGTAAAACGACCGCAGTGCTAAATCAAGTGCATTAATTCAAATAATAGCTTCATTTATTAATAGGTCGAGGTTTCGAACTCGTTACTGCACTCTCATACAAATGCAAATCACTACCACAGATTATACAGGGTGAATTTTTGAGACGGGGCAGTAAGGGCAGCTACCGAGAATTCGCCACTTCCTTCTGTCCATTGCTGCCTCTAGCCAGTTGTCGGCTCCGAGATCGTGCAGGTCAGCTTCTATTCTGTCACTCCAGCGATACTTGGGACGACCAATCGGTCGACGGCCGTTTGGTCGTCCCAGGTATGCTCTCTTAACGCTGCGATCTTCACCCATTCGCAATAAATGGCCGAGCCATCGGAGTCTGCAATTCATATTCTCCTACTATGTTAGGCTCTGAAGCGACAGAGTAGAAGCTGACCTGCGCGACCTCGGAGCCGACAACTGGCTGGAGGCAGCCATGGACAGAAGGAAGTGGCGAATTCTCGTATCGGAGGCCAAGACTCACTTTGGGTCCCTGAGCCAATGGAGTAGTAGTAGTAGTAGTAGTATGTTAGGCTCCGCCACGAGGTCTTCAATTGCAATTTCAAAAATGCAAAAGAGAAAGTAATACTGCTTGAAAACAATTGTGATTTATACTAACTGTCCATACATACATTAGTATAATAAATTAATCAAAATCAACAGAACATTACAACGAAACTCCTGAACTCTTTACGCACCTGTAAAAGTTATTTTGTTTAATTAACGGCAGAAGTGCTTACGCGTAGTTTATTTGGTACTTTTGTTTTATTTGTACGTCTGCTGGAGGTTTGTTTGATGAGCCTCGTTTTCTCGGCTTCCAATTGTCTATAGTGTTTTCAGAAGCGGTGACCGACATAAGAATAAAATAAAATAGAATAGAATAAGAATTTATTTGGTTAACACAACATAGTACACAAGACGGTAAGGATCTTACTTAGGAAAGATGTTTAAAGTTGAACACTGGTTTAACAACGTCCTGTCTTTATTTGTGGATAGAGTCAGGACGTTGTTTAACGAGTGTTCAACTTTAAACATCTTTCATAAGTAAGGGGGTTAAAAGTACCTACAGTTAAAGTTTAACCAAAACTTCTATGTTGACCATAATAAATTTATAAACATCAGCATTTACCTTACCGAAACCTAAACAAACCTACAGCTCTCCTTTTTACCAAACCATAAAAAAATCAAAACGGCCGTCACATCACGCCTATGTTTTCCACGAAGCAGTGAACCGGCATCAAGTAAATGGAATCTCCGAGAGATCCGGCACGGACAATTGGGCCCGGCTCATCACAATACGAACATATTCACTGCAATTGTACCAAATGGACTAATGTAGGCCTACATTTGAACACAAAATAACAAGTAGCTAAATTAAAAAAAAACTACTTACTTCAACGTAATAAGCTGAGTAATTTTTTGAACTCTCGAAGTGCATTTCTGTTCATAACTCCGAAGATCCTCACCAAATTTTTATGACACCAATCGGAAAGTATACCTTTTCAAACAATGGGACCGATTTGGAAAGAGCGTCTTCGACTAATCGGTGAACATACCTACATAAAAAATAAGATTCCGACGAATTGGGAACCTCCTCCTTTTTTTGAAGTCGGTTAAAAATGGAAGATAATCAGAACTTTAATACATTGTTATCATAAATATCATCACTTCTACAATTCTTCATAGTATATTTATACAGCAACGTATGCAAATGCTTTGACAACACGACACTTCAGTGCAGTGCCTGGGACAACGTTTTAAGTGAAGTAGATTTGTCAGTGGAAATTACTCACGATTGTTCCAAAATTTTGAATGATCTACAAATATTTGTCCCGAGTCTGGCTGTGCTTGTTAGACCCTTGTCACAGGAAATTCTAATGTGGGCTTGGGACTTGTATGCGATTGTTTGTACCCATGACTACGAGACAAATTGAGAGATCAAGGCAATGGGACACTCAACAGTCTAATGGCGCCGGTATGATTGAGGTCATGTAGGGGTCACTATACCCTTTGAATTCGTCTATTGTAAAATGTCTTGCTAGACTTTCTCTAATTTTACATTGTTTTATTTCTTTGGGGAACAGGGTGGAATAGTTCCCCAAAGGCAGAGGTAGGTGGTTCTCTGCAACGGGCCGGCCCATCTGGCCCACTTGCCCGTGGTCGACGACCGGGCAAGTGGGCCAATGGGGAACTATTCCACCCTGTTCCCCAAACTGGTGACCCCGACGTGATGTCTGATAGTTCTAGATAAGCTTCAACTCGCCGGAAACTTTGCTTGCGAGATCTAGAACTTCTGATGTTGCGTGGCGATTCCGTTGCTCCTTTAGCCTGCAATCTGGTCTGAGGTCTGATACTGCACAGCGTGTTCTTCCTTTGCAGTAGGTAGTAGTCCAGTAATCTTGTGCTTGGATGTTCGTTATCCTTATTAGACTCAGATAGGAGTCATTGTTGCGTGCGTGGCGCCATCTTCGCTGAAGCTCGTAGTAAGCTCGAAGTGCGTAGCATGTCCATGTAGTTCATCTAGCGACAGGTAGATGTCGCTACAATTTCTTGTTTTTGATCCTTTGATTAAGATGTCTAAGGGTAGACAGAGGCTCGGCTTGTCTCAATGGATTATTACCAATCAGCGTATTAATACTGCCAGGGTCTTAGTGCACGAACACACACAGCGTATCTAGCGCCGCGTAACGATGCATTTCTATGCCCTGTTACGCTCGGCGTAACGACGCGACGTAATGATACGCCTTGTGAGGCCGCACAAGAGAATTTGTATGTAGCACGAAGCATTCGCGTAACGTGACATAAAATGAATCGCATAGGTAAGATACGCTGTGTGTATTCGCGCCTAGGCGTGCTTCCGACTGGCCTGTGACCTGGATCAGTATAGCTATCTATAGATCGTTTGGACAATGAAAACTAAGGATTGTTGTCCTTAGTTGGCTCAGCTGGTTCTAGTGTTTTTTGTAAAGCAAATATAAATATTTTATGAAATAAATTAGGTACTTATCTTAGTTAAGTGAATGAGGCGACAGAGGTGTGTCAGGATCGTAGCAAGTGGAACTCCGTGGTCTCTGCCTACCCCTGTGGGAAAGAGGCTTGAGTTTATGTATGTATGTAAATTATCTTTATCTTTATCTTTACCTGCATTCGCTCATGGCTCAAACGTCGTTTATCTCAAAATAGGTCAATTGATGCACGAGTCCTAATCCAGATAATGCATGATCCGAGCGTGAAACGTTTATAGCGTTCTTTACTGCGCCCATTCCACGCGAATTTAAACTTTAATACCTCTGCAGTAAAGTAAAAGCAATTTGCTTTATACCTGGATGCATAAATAGTGTAATGAAATATCTCGTTGAAAAGTACATTTAGTGTTCATTGCGCGTTTTCCTCGTCGGCGTGGGTGCTAATGCGTTTATAGCCGGAGTTGTGATGGCACATGGACGTTATTGCCGTGGAGGATGGTTCATCAAGTGATTGTTTTATTACAAAGTCAAAGTTAAGAATCATTTATTCATATCCCTAACGTGATTCTACTCCTGTTACGTCGCAACATTTTTTCATAGAGTCAATTATTGCTGAAATTGAGTGAATTATTGAAATGTGAGACCTAAATAAATAAAGATGCTCTTAGGTAAATTTAAGGTAAAGTCAGCACTCAAAATCAAAATCAAAGAAAACTTTGACTCGGCCTTTAAATATTAAAAAACTCATTACTTATCCGAAAAATAACGAATTAACATTATTCATTTTAAGAAAGAGATTCATGACGTAAATAAATAAAAGTGAAGAAAAATATCTCGGAATGTTTCCTTATTTACACAACAGAATATAATTAATAGTCTGAATGGAAAATTTGGCTTGACGCTTTCAACACCTTTCAACAATAGCGTTCGAAAAACCGCGTGACCATGAACCTCAAACCGCCACAATGAGGCGACTCGTACAATATGTATGCTGTCCATCGCTGAGGCACAATAGCAGACGATACATCTGTTAGACGGCGAACGTGAAATGGTTAGCAGACATTGCGATTTCGCGTTGCTAGTAACACGTTTTGGAGCGATTTTGCAGTAGGGATGTGAACCTTTGGAACTTTTTATCGATAGTTTGATCTAGCTAGGGTCTCACTGGAGCTTAGTTATTGAGATTCAAGAAGATAAATTATAGAAAAAAAATTGAGGACTTGTTTAATGCTTATTTTAAATGTATCAATATTATTTTTCTTAATTAATGAATTATTATGACTTATTATCATTTACAATGACATGACTAAATTTAAGATAGTTTTAAGTATCTACCACATACTGTTATTAGCATAGACGTTTTGGGCGCTTTGGTTCAATCTGTAAGCCCAACTCGTGTGTTTTAAATAAATAAATAATAAATAATAATAATAATTAAAAAATAATGACTAAAAGTGAGCCTAACTATAAAAAAATCTTTACGGTCACAAATCATACATTACCTCATAATCTCATGATGTAAAAATGAAATAATCGAGTTTATATTCAAAAGTCTCAGACAAGCTGAACTTTCAAATATCAATTTTTCAAAAAGTTTTGAACTACTTTCGTCGATTTGCAAGTAGCTTGGCGCTCGTGAATAAAATATGAGAATTTCAGTGATCTTAGATCGTTTTACGAGGACACTTCAGTTTATGGAGACACTGTATGTATGTATGTATGTGGACTCCCTTTTCCGCAATTAGACTCAAATGTGGTTCTTTTTGCGTGGGGATGACCTGGCTCACTAGATATGGAGCCAGCCTAGCTCCTCCCAAAAGCGCAGAAGATTCCTGGGGTCTTCGCAGGCCTCGAGGAGCGACCTCGGAGTGTTGAGGATTTGCTGCCGTTGTGCTGCTACGCCCACGCATTCCAGGACTACGTGGGCTGCTGATTCTTCTTCGATTAAACATCCTCTGCAGAGTGGGCTGTCCGTGATGCCGATGTTGTACAGATGTTTGTTGAGGGGGCAGTGTCCTGTCAGTGTCCCTATGATTATTTTGAGGTCTTTTCTATGAAGATTTATCAGGCGACGTGTCAGTCGTGGTGTAGCCGCTGGTACCGCTGCTCTGGACTGTCTGCAGTCCGTCGCCCGTATCCATCGATCGTTATGAAGGTTTTGGGTGTGTTGTCGTATCCAAGTGCGTAGCTGGGAGAACGGCAGGGGCAGGAATGGGGCTGGGCCTACCAATTGTGTTTCCGAGCCTCTCCTGGCTAGTTCATCTGCGGCGTCGTTTCCCAGTGATCCACTGTGTCCCTTGATCCATTGTAGAGTCACTCTGTTCTTTGCGGCGATACTCTCAAGGGCAAGGTGACATTCGTATATGAGCTTGGAGTTGCACTTTTGGCTCTCCAGTGCTCTGAGGGTTGCTGTGCTATCGGAGAGTATCCGTATGCTGTAGTCTTCTATCCCTCTCCGTTTGATAGCTGTGGCAGCTTCGGTTATAGCCACACATTCACATTGGAAAATGGAACTGTGTGCGCCTAGTGTCATTGATAATATGTTGATGTTGAGATCCAGGGAGTGTACTCCGGCGCCTGTTCCCTGGTTTGTTTTTGATCCGTCAGTATAGACCCGGACTTCGTTGTTACCTGACTGATCTCTTTGGTTTTCATGTGTCTGTATTTTGTAGTGTTTCTGGGATGTTGATTGTCTGGGGATCTTGTCACACGGGGCGCATATAAGCGGTTCGTGTGATGTGGCTCTATCCAGAATACATGCATGAGAGCTCTATGGAGACACTATTGGATATCTAAACGTAACAATGCTGCGCAATTATTATTGTCAGTTTTACATATCACGCTGTGGAATTTAATTTTCATGATAGATGCGTCTTGTATCTTTGATTTGATATTTATATTTTAACCAGTCGATACTGTCAGCCCGATCTGAAGGTTGAACGTGACAGATATTGGATTTACGCTTTGTTAGATAACTTGTTTTTGAAAATAAAATACCCTTTTAATACTAAGTAAACCAAACTGTTAAAGTACTGTTTTGCTGTCAAATTAAAGTGTACGATGAGTCCATCGCAGAATTTTGAACTTAATTCCACTGGCACTATTGGTAATATTTAGGGTTTATCTTAACTATTAGGACTTTTCAAACTATGAACTACCTTACCTTACGCAATAATTTAACTGCACTTAGATACCAGTTTACATTATAAATCTGTGCTAAAGCGAGATAAAATAGATATTCAACTTGAAACAACAAGCGGGTTGTACACAAACTAGCAGCCGTCCATTCGCGGCCACAAAAGTCCATTACGCACACCCATTACATCCCACGAACCCTGATTTAAAGTGTGAAAACAGGGAAATTTCAGTGTAAAGTGCGTAAATTCTACGCTGCGACCGCAATCACCGTAATGGCGCGGTTGGCTATCGACATTCATCGATATCGACCGGCTGCGTCCCATCTCTATTTATCAGTGAACAATGTAAATAATGTAAATCTAGAGAATTTAAATTATTTGTTCCGATTTGAAAGGGAAATTTCGCAAAACGATTTTTTCTTAGATGACAAGCAATTAATTCAAAAATAAAAAAACCCGGCTGAACTGAAAAGTTGGAAACAGCATTATCTTACCAATCACAAAATTAAATTACAATTTTATTATTAGGTAGCTAGGGTTCGATGCCATGCGCTTTTTCCTAAACGTTGTTGTCACAGTTGACACACAGATGGCTCTGTGTGTACCTAAATTAAATGTATAAGTTATTTCTTAATTATGAGATATCTGCTAAATGGCTGAACCAATTTCAATGCAGTTTGTTCTAAACATTGCGTGTGACTAAATATAAAGTTTTAGTATGCGTTTTGTTTAGCAATTCGATTTAGGGCGAAAAATAGATTTTCAAAAATTTTGAGACTCGATTTAGTCTTCGAAAATGTCATGTTGGATTTATGAAAAAAATATATTTGATATCAGTCCACCAACCTCTTGATTTTGGCATGGATTTTGATATGATGGCGTGATTTTTTTTCTGAAAATTCACACATTGTTGCATTTTTAGCCACTATTTATTGATTTATTGCAATAAAAAGTATCCTAGAGCACAATCGAGATAGAGACGATTCTAACGATACCTCATTCATCAAAATCCATCCAGCCGTTTAGGAGCAACGTGGTAATAAAGAATATTACATACATACACACATAGAAACGCGCGATCTACATAACCCGGTGACTTGACAGTCAGCCGGGTAAAAATACATAAGTACCTATACTAAACACAATACAAGTGTGTCTCACTACCTAATGACAGTTATTATAACTGTCATTAGGTAGTGAGACTTCTGTCTGCTACATAATTAATCCCAAAGAACGTTGCGACATTTTGGGCCCCCTCGTCCAACAGTGATGAAACATATGTCATATGAAAGCTCTTGGAATGTACTTTATTTCATTCTATTACAGCTAAGTTCAAATCGAGCGCGAAAATGGTGTTTTGGTGCAAAAATGGCGCGATAATGGTGGTTTCTTGAACGAAACTAGAAAGCTGAAACTTGGAATGTAGCTTTCTTTTCTAGTAAAACCACCCACTAAGGCATTTTATTTTTGAATTTCAACCCTTAATGGGGTGAAAAGTAGTGAAAACGTTTGTATGAAACTTTTTAACGCGTAGTATGATTTGCTTGAAACTCGGTCTGCATACTTAAAATGCAAAATAAATGGACATGTATTTCAGGATTATTCAAAACAACCCTTAAAAAGGAGTGAAATGGGGTGTCAAAGTTTTTATGGGTACTTTTTAATAGGTTGTGCGATTTGCTTGAATCTGGGTATAAATACTATTGATGACAAATAAATGAACACATTTCAGGATTTTTCGAAAAAACCCTTATAAATGGGCAAAATGGGGTGTCAGAGTTTGAATTGAAACTTTTTAAGGGCGGTGCGATTGGCTTGAGACTCGGGTTGTATATTATAAATGCAAAATAAACGGACATGGTGTTTCAGGACTTTTCGAAACAACCCTTAAAAAGGGGTGAAATGGTGTGTCGAAGTTTGTGTTGGAACTTTTTAAGGACAGGGCAGGCAAGTACCGGCGTCACTTGCATGCACTTCGCCACCGGCTACCCGGCACTGGTTACCCGGTCCTTTGGTCCATTTTCGTAACTATTTTTCACAACCAGTTACGAAAGAAGATTTTTTTTCACTGATTCTTAACTGGGTATTAAAAAAAAATATTTATTCCTTGTACGTAACCATGTTTTATAGCCAGTTACGAATTTTATTAGTAAACTTTATACAGTACTTCCAGATAAATAATGGGTATCGGAAAACATCAGAAATAATCACATAATCGGCCATTATTCGGAAAACACGAAATTAGACAATGCCTATTATTTATCTGGAAGTAAAACATTATTTATTTTATTTTAGTTTTTCAATATTAGGAAAACTTACAGCTAGACAACAGATTAAAAGAAGACATAGATACTTAAGGCTAATACCAAGTTTCCACATATAATTATTTGAATAGTATAAACAAAACAGTCTCTATTATCGTAGACGGTGATCGAATGAAGAAAGAAAAAAAACATACTATAATTATATTGGTACATTTAGTACCTACCAATAGATATAGTTCAACATCGACATCATAATATCAATCGTCCTAAATGTTATAAAAAGAAGAAAATAAGCATCCCTTTTTGTAACTAGATAACAGTTACGAAAAAAGAAAACAAGGTTCCATTTTCGTAGCTAGTTAAGAAAATTGAAAAAAAAACCATCCATTTTCGTCACTGGTTACCAAAACATGAAAAAAAATTCATATCTGGCTATAAAACATGGTTACGTACAAGGAATACATTTTTTTTTTAATACCCAGTTAAGAATCAGTGAAAAAAAATCTTCTTCCGTAACTGGTTGTGAAAAATAGTTACGAAAATGGACCAAAGGACCGGGTAACCAGTGCCGGGTGGCCAGTGGCGAAGTGTATGCAAATGACGCCGGTACTTGCCTGCCCTGTCCTTAAAAAGTTCCAGCACAAACTTCGACACCCCATTTCACCCCTTTTTAAGGGTTGATTCGAAAATCCTGAAACACCATGTCCGTTTATTTTGCATTTATAATATACAAACCGAGTCTCAAGCCAATCGCACCACCATTTAAAAAGTTTCAATTCAATCTCTGACACCCCATTTTACCCCTTTTTAAGGGTTGTTTCGAAAAATCCTGAAATATGTGTTCATTTATTTGTCATCACTAGTATTCAAACCCAGATTCAAGCAAATCGCACAACCTATTAAAAAGTACCCATAAAAACTTTGACACCCCATTTCACTCCTTTTTAAGGGTTGTTTTGAATAATCCTGAAATACGTGTCCATTTATTTTGCATTTTAAGTATGCAAATCAAGTTTCAAGCAAATCATACTACGCGTTAAAAAGTTTCATACAAACGTTTTCACTACTTTTCACCCCTTTAGGGGTTGAAATTCGAAAATAAAATGCCTTAGTGGGTGGTTTTACTAGAAAAGAAAGCTACATTCCAAGTTTCAGCTTTCTAGTTTCGTTCAAGAAACCACCATTATCGCGCCATTTTTGCACCAAAACACCTTTTTCGCGCTCGATTTGAACTTAGCTGTGATATAATGAAATAAAGTACACTCCAAGAGCTTTCATATGACATATGTTTTATCGCTGTTGGACGAAGCGGGTCCAGTGTTCAAGCAATGATGCCCATGGTTCTTTAAAGCCAGTCAAAATAATTTAATGATTTAAAATTAAAACAATGACTTTTTATGCCAAAATCTGTATCTAAGGCCTCGTTTGGACGAGAGTTTTATTAACGTCCATTAAAAAAGCGCGTTGGTGAATTTAAAAATCAAATTCAATTTAAAGCCTGCCGCCCAGCGCTCAAAATTGAACCTCGCTTGACGCATTTCAAAAGCGCTGAAACTGTGGAAGGCCTTTCCAAGAAATGTGAGTTTTGCCGTATTGGGCGGGCTGCAACGCATTATTGAATCCTATTATTACCATCAATCAAAATCACACTCTATCTCAACTTGATAGGCTATAAAATCTCCTTGCACTTTATATCTCTTTTATTCACTGCAATTTGAGTTTTGTGTCCCTGCATTTAGAGCGAGTTTTTTATTGCGCTCTGATTATTCAAAGTATTTAAAGAAACTGATTTGAAACAAGACGGATAAAGCCTCCGATAAGGCTAACCGTCTCGCCTGAACACCTAGAGCGGTCATTGAACCCTCCAGTTTAACAGAAAAAATGCCTCGGGCTAGCTTTAAACGAAGAAACTGAAATTGGAGCCATTCGGGCTATTTCTAGCAGACAGACCCTAATTTTGACTGTATCTGGAAGCTCTAATCAAAATTTAGCTGTTTTTAAAGTGCAACAGATTATTTAAAACGATTTACCATAATGAAAAAGATTTCTCTAGAAGGTTTAGTACTATCCACTTTACAAAATCCATACCCATATTATAAACGTGAAAGTGTATTTATTTGTTTGTTTATTTGTCCTGCTTTCACGTCAAAACTGAGCGACGGATTGACGTGATTTTTTGTGTGGAGATAGTTGGAAGGCTGCAGAGTAACATAAGCTACTTTTTATCAGGGTACCACACGAGCGAAGCCGCGGGCAGCAGCTAGTATAAAATAAATTATTATCTGTCATCCCGTGTGAGTTTTTAGGAGTTGACTGATTTCTCCCACCTCATTTGTTACAACAACAAAGCATCATACCTATATCCATATATTTTAATGTCCTATGCGCATGAATTGTTGCAGAAATTAACATGCACTAATATGACTCAGTAATTCGAAATAACGAGTGATATAATTGAGTCACTGTGACAAATAATCAAATCCTCTACAAAGCGGTAACACAATGGACGCCCGCTGTCAATGTCAAATGGCTGCGCGTGAATCAGTGTGCAAATAAAATCAGTAATTGGATTTCAACCTGCATAACTAAGTATTTTACAAACAATAGTATCCATTAATATGAATAATAATGATTGGAGGATACGCCTACCTAAAATGAGGTGAATTTACGATCAGCTTTGTTTCAACGTCACTCTTCCACGACGACAACATTTTCATAGTCGCTCAAAGCGAGCGGCACATCTAACAATTTATATCAATGGTATAGTTGCTAAATTTTATTATTGAGCTACCAATTTCAGAGCTTGATTGGTTATTTTGAAAATCAAAGCTCACTGAATCTGAAAACTCTTTGAATTTCAAAGCTCGCAATTCAAACAAAAGCTTTTATAGATAGCAATAATGTAGGCGCTGGAAACCCAGAAAAGACGTAAGACGCAGACGGGGCGCGGACATTTGTCTCTTCCGCGTCCCTTTCATACAAAATGTATAGAAGCGTCGCGACGCAAAACATACAGAAGAGACGGGGCGCGGCGCGGGCACAACGCTGTTCGCTGGCGCCCTGTCCGCGACGCATCCTCGTCTTACGTCTCTTCTGTCTGGCCCGCACCTTAGGATTGTTAGTATTGTATTATGAAATATTCACAACATCTGCAATAAATTATAGGGAGCATTTATCTTACAAGAATATAACAATAAACATTTGCTAGGTGATCGCGTCATCGCAAACAAACCGATAGCATTGTCCGTGTGTTTGTTCCATTTTACGTTGAATCTGGAATTAATGTGTTTATGTTGCAACACAGCACACGTGATGCAATTCCAGCGAGTCGGCTTAGGAACAATCGTATCGGGGAATTACATTGCTAACTTTGACTGTTAGGCCGTTTGTCCACCGCCGCCGTCACCGGGACGTCAACGAGAACGAGATGACGAATGCCGATGACGATGCCTGTCCACCAGAAGACCGTCACGTCATCTTGATCTCAGCCAGAAATAATATCGTTCTCGTTGACGTCCCGGTGACGGCGGCGGTGGACAAACGGCCTTAGAGCGTTTGTCCATCGCCGCCGTCACCGTCACGTCAACGAGAACGAGATGACGGCGCCGATGTAGCGACCATACATTTACTATAGCCGCTTGTCCACCAGAAGACCGTCACGTCATCTTGATCTCATACAGAAATAATCTCGTTGACGGTGACGTGACGGTGACGGCGGCGGTGGACAAACGGCCTTACAGTGAAACTTATAGCAGGACACGCACACAAATGTAGGTACTTCACAAGTCAACTAGTAATGTTGAATGTGTGTGTGAAAAATAGTACTAGTTTTCACACACATACACACACAGGAACTTACAACTTTACTAACTTCCGCCCTATAGGTACGTTGCTCGTACAAACATGTTGGAGCATAAATAAATAAAAATGCTGCACATTTTACACAATATCATCATTTTTGTATCATTACCGCTGCGTTTTTATTTCTCCAAAATGACAGTAATTTGCAAAATCTCATTGGTAATTTGTTTGAAAACGTCATCACAACAAGTAACCTAACATAGTTGGTCATTAGTAAATAAGTAAGTAGATTAAGGCTGGATTCGACCAAAAGTCATCTTACTGCAGTCCAGAGTAACTAGCCGACATAGTTCGAAATACAATTGTTTAGAAAGCGCAACCGAACATTATTATGTGCATACAAATTATCCTGGTTATGAGGTGTCAACTTTACAATGTCAAAATATTCAAACAAACAGTAGCCACTCTCGAGTAAAAACTTAATCCAGTTTGGTCGAATCCAGCCGAAACAAAACTAAATACCTAGTTAACTTATTTTATTTTTAGCTAACTGACTACAGTTAAGTAATTTTACCGTATCTCTGATTGTTTCAGATAACATCATCATCATGAGATCACTCACAGCATGAACCAACCTGGTAAGAATGAATGGCTTATAAATTATTATCCAAACTTAAAACATTCACTGATATTAATTTGATTTTGTAAATCTATTTCGAGCGATTATTAATTGTATTTATTAGGTAAGTAGTGTGGGCTTAGAGCAGTGGTTCCTTACCTTTTAAACCTTGTTACCCCTATGATTATGTCAATGAAACAGATTTTACCCCCATTAACTTTAACCCCCCTCCCCCAAGCCTCCACCTCCCCCGTCGTTTAAAATTGTATGTTACAATTCCTCTTCTTTTGATTACGAGTATGTTAGCGACAGCACAATGTTTTCGAGTTTCGTTCTATCCCAAAAAAGCTATTTTACCCCTGAAGGGGTAATTATCCCCAGGTTCCGACCCAATGGCCTAGAGGAAGGTCAGACGGTAACTAAGTTACTCTACGTATTTTAAAGCATTCAACATCGGGTTCAAAAAAATGTGTTCAAGTCGCGCTTAAAATATATACTAAGGGCTTGTACACAAAACTGCGATGCGATGCGAATTCGCATCGCAGAAATCCATAGTAACCTCTATCTACATACGGATACAGCGTAGTTAGCTCGCAGATTTCTGCGATGCGACGTCGCATCGCAGTTTTGTGTACAAGCCCTTATTTCTGTCTTTAAAAGATCTAAAGGACAAGCATAAGGCCCACCTGATGGTAAGCGGTTATACGGTAATCGCTTACCATCAGGTGGGCCTTATGATACGGCCTATGGACGCCTGCGATACCAGAGGAGTCACACTCGCACTGCTGACCTTTTGAAAGAGGAACAACTGCGCCGATAACACAATGGACAAGACTGGTCCACCAGTTGTCACCGCAGCGCTTCCTCGCAGAGATCTGGCAACCTCACTCACCGCAGGAACCCAACACCAGAGAGAAGAATGATGCTATTTGGCTACGATATTCTGTAAGGTGGAGGTACTTTCCCCAGTCTGGCAGTTCGATTATAGAGTGAAAAAAATCCACTGTGCCCTTCTTCCTATAGGAACACAAATCTAATAAAATGTCAACTGGGGTCGTGACCTTTTTTCCATATTATCAAATTCAATGATCTAGTTAAGATATTGCCTCGGGAAGCAAATACATAAATTCATAACTAGTTACTCCACCGAATTTCTTTCAAATAATCACAAATACCCTTTTCTATAAGCAATAAGCCAAAACTTTGGATAATATAGAGCCACAATGTACAAAACACGTAACTTCATTGCTAGAAGTTCATATCTCCGAAAGCACTCAAAGTTCTATCATTTGTCACACGTCGACAAGAGGACAATGTCGCGACAGTAGGATTCAATGCTAAACGGGACGCGGTTTAATAATCATAATCATAATCATAAGCTTTATTTCACTTCCCAAAAAAGTACAACACAGGCAGAGACAAAAATAACAAAATTGCGACAGTGAAAACGGTCGTCACTCAGCATAATGCAATAGATGAGCGGGTATGTCACCATTGCGCTGGTATTATGTGACGTGACGTCAGTAATAAGCTGAGCTTCTGTCTATGGCTTCACTCGTTGTTCCAAAAAGCGGAAGAGTTTTGTTTGAACGCGTCAATCCCAGGAACTAGCAGTCGAATTTCAAAAATCATGCATTTGATAGCTTAATTCTTGAGAAAGGTTATAGGTTTATTAGTGTCATTATTGTCATCGATAATGTCAAATCATCATCATTATCATCTGAGCCGTTGGACATCCACTGTTGGACAGGTCTTCCTCAAAAATGTCCATGTGTTGCGGTTGGAAGCAGCCTGCATCCACCGTCGACCTGAAGTTTTTACAAGGTCGTCTGTCCATCTTGTCGGTGGACTTCCAAAAGCAGCTTCCCACGGTCTGCGATATCGCGGACGGACGCGGACCAGCTCGCACGACACACCGTGGGAAGGGTCTTGTCCGTGGTAGCAGAGGACGTCTGTGGCGGTGCGCCGGTATCCGTCGCGAGGCGGTAACTTCAAAGGTGCGGTGCGAGCTCTGAACATGAACTTGTTTTGAAATTTCAAAATGGCTTCAAATCTTAAGAAACTTACAGACTGGCACGCACCATTGGAAGAGCCTCGTGCGCAGTGCGTGTCTGTCCGTGGTCGTCTGGCCGTGCGTGATAATCCGCAGAATCACGCACCGTGGGAAGCCAGCTTAATACTACGCTTGCCGGTCCGTGTCACTGTCAAATAATTGTAAAATAAAACTTCGCTCCGGAGTCGTCCCGTGGTGCCCAAAGCGGATGGAAACAGTGTTAAGTTCCTGGCAGTTCGGTTTACTGCTCCATAAAACAGAGCCGATGTAAGGATGGCCCGACAATGCTTCACAGCCACTCGTTTATTGATAAAATTACAAAGGCTAAAATTATGCTAGGAGCAATGAACTTTTCAAAAAGGGGAAGACATCTGACGCACTAACATCGCATGCCAAAACTTGGGCTCGGTGCACCACTACATAAACCAAAACACACATTTCTCCATTTAACTGTTGCCAATAAATAAGGATAGAGAGAGAAATTAAACTGTTGTGCGAGCGAGACAGGAATGGCTAGCGGCCAGGTTTTGTTTGCTCCGGCCGAATGGAGCCGATAACGATAGTGCCCGGCCGCTCTGCAATGCTGTCTCGCTCGCACGACTGCTTTAGTTGCTCTCTATCCTTGTCTATTAGCAAATTCAAGGTGCGTTCGAGATGATGTTCCGCAAGGCACTGAGGGCAGGTTTGTCCCCAGGACTCACTCTAGTAGGAACAGACATTTTGGCGAGTCACTTATCTTCCAATTTTTGAAAAGATCATCAGCTAGGAGAACTTTTTTCTAAGACATGAGCGACAAAGATGTCTCATTTGTGTTTTAGAAAATATCCTGTCTTCAGTCACATCATTTTTATCGATCGAGCGAGCAAAGCGAGCAACCATCTTAGAGGTCGATGTTCAGAGTTTTAGGGAAATCGTGTTTAGAATAAATCTGTAAAGTCTGTTCTGTCTGATGCAGCGACGTTGTACAATTACTGTCAAACCTAACTTTAGGTAAGTTTGTTTTTACACAATAAAAATCATCAAAACATGAGAAAAAGAAAATAAAAAGGCACAACAAAACTTTTCCCAAAATGACGAAAATTGACCCCTATCGTCAGTCTAACAGGGTTCCTAACCTTTTCAACCTAGTTACCCTTATGACATTTCAATGAAACAGATTTTACCCTTGTTTAACTTTCAAAGGTTTTTTTAAAGATTACCTGACAAATAAACCATAAGTTCGTTTCATTTTATTACCCCTTTATAAAAGCTATTTTACCCCCGGAGGGGTTTACCCTCAGGTTCGGAACCAATGGTCTAGCAGTTCCATTCCAAAAACATGTTTTAAATTGGTAACATTTCTAGCTTTCTTATGTCATGGCAATTTGTATACATTTCAATTTATTCAATGCCTGGACCCTTAACATAAGAATATAGCTGTCTGACTTGAGCTTATTCAAAAGAAATCTCAAGCTTTACTTCGATTCAAAAACAGCGTTTGAAAAAAGTCCGTTCCTTTATATCACGCCAAACACTAACGAGCTACTCGAGAAATCTTAGCACTTTGATACCAAATAAAGCTGCATCTAAACCGACGTGACTACACGCGTCTGGTCCAACAGGACCCTTAAACTAAACTTCCGTTCTCTGTATTTTTTTTGAACTGTAATAGTTAGACACTTGAAATTTTACAATGTATATTAATGTTTGGTCGCTAAAACAAAAAAATAATAAAATTAAGTTAAAAGTTGTTTGTTAAAAAACTTTTTATTAACACAAGCTTTTATTGGCTTAGGTTAAGCTGATTCTAATGAGCCCCAAACACGGATGTTCTACTGTTATTCACTGCGAAGTTCCATTGAACAGTTCCTGACTCCATCCCATCATCAGATCAGCTCACTGTTGCAACCGTGAATCTATAAGTGTGTCAAATTTCAGCTTAATCGGACACTGGAAAGTGGAACTTTAACTTCCACGATTTGACCCAAACTGACTTAAATAAATAAATAAAAAATATACATACCCACATACTCACACGGCAATTAAATAAAATCTTGTTAAAATAAAAGGGGTACCCAAACAAGAAACGTGCTTTTTCAGTGTTTTTTATATTGCTTATTAAAGTAGGCTCTCAGACCACAAAACAAAATATCTTCATTTAACTATTAAATAAATTATTCATATTTTAAGCACTCAGTAATGTTCGCGGCAGACACAACCGTGGGTGTACTTAGTTATCAATTCAGATGAAAATAAATAATCCAGCCTATTAGATAGCCCTCGACTAATTGACATTTCAATTTGCGTAAATAGAAATTATATTAGAACCTCCTCTTTTTTTAAGCTCAGTTAAAAGCCACAGTATCTAGTAAAAGAAGTGAAGAAAAGTCTGTATATTGGTTTTCGCGTCGGTTTGAAGACGGGCGTCTAGCTAGGCGATAATATTAATTCAGCGAGTGCGTCCGTGATTCCACAAAGCATGACAAAGCGAGCGAAATAATAAGAAGTCGCAAATCTGCACAAACGGTGCGGGGCCGCAATGAGGAATAGTATGAAGAGTTTTATGATTTTTATAAAAAATATTAAAGTTTTTTGAAATAGGTAACGGCCAAAGAAAAGATGGATTGTGTGAGAGAGGACATACGTGTGAAAGGAGTGACTACTGAGATGACGAGTGATAGAAGGGAATGGAAGAGAACATGTTGTGCCCACCCCACCTAGTGGGAAAGGGCAAGGAAATGATGATTATAGTTTTTTGACTGGCCTCTCAGGTCATGTGCGCCTTCATCTGCGCTGTAGGTCATGAGTTCGACTCCCACCCAGGACAAACTTTTATGTGATGAACATGAATATTAATGTACCTACCTAATAAATGTTTGTTCTGCTACTGGTTTTTAGAAAGCATTTCATGTATATAGATTTGTATTTACAAAATATCTATGTATTACACTCAATGTTACAGCCATTTAGATAACCTGCCACTTGATAAGGAAATCGATGCATTAAAATGCAACACATTGGAGTGTCATTACATGCAATGTTCTACGTGAGGCAAGGGATTATCGCCTCTGTTACCTTATCTTATAATTTAATTTCCTTTCTAGGTATCAATTACTCTGGGGCCGAGTTTGTTTAGGTCCTCTACTATACTTATAATACGATGTGGGTTACTTATAATTTTTTTTATTTCAATTTTATTAAATCAGTGAAGTCAGCTTTCAATAGCGTCGATGGACTTGCAATAGTATAGAATGACAACTTCTGCAAAATGTGGGCTCGCACCAAATATGTAATTGAACATGCCTCTGACTGCCCCCTTAGACATTTTTAAAAGATCTAAAAATTCTTAAAGAACTGAAAGGATATGTATTTATTATGTTTTTTAGATCATTAGACATTTATGTCTACCACCCCCTTGGCACACAGTCGAGATCATAATTTCATATTTTTTAATCATGTCATTTGAATAGAAAAGCTCGCTTTCATTCATACTTAAGTACTTATTAATTTAAAAAAAATTAAGAAGTAGATACCTCCCAGTAGGTACATTGAGAAGCAAAATGTTTTCAATGACATTTAGACGACTTCTAAGTAACTTTCCTCTCGTTTACCAGATATTTCAATTAAACTTATTGCCGAAATATCGATACCTTTACTTAACAAATTATAGTTTACAGAGAATATTTGCTGTAGGCACCAATCAACCGAAATATTCGCCGGAGCGAGATATTTAAACAACTAATTGGTTGATAAATAAAAGTCATAAATGTATGTATATTTAAGTACCTATAATATAAATAATAGTAATTAGTAAAACTGTATTTTATTCACACAACATTAGAAATCTCTTTAGTACAGTTGTAAAAGACGTGAAAGATCTAGTATGAGATGGGAAAAGCTGGATTCTTAACTTAGCATTACATTGCGAAGGTAACCTATCAATCTTTCGAAAAACGATACACCGAATTTTGAAATCCATAAAACGTTTGATAGAAACTCGAAATCCAGATACTATGTTTTACATAATTTTATTACTCCGATAAAACGTTTCACAGAAGTCTCATTTGACAGAAACACTAATGCCAGATTATCAGTTCGTTTTTTTTTTCATTCGACAACAATATCCTTATACCTTATTTTAAAAGACAGAAGTAACGCTTACCAGAAAATTTCCAGCCATATAAAACCTTTTCCATCTTGGGTTGGATTTAGTATTACGAAGCAGGATTTTGAGGAGGGCGGTGAGGGGGGAGGTTGGGGGGGGAGGTTCCCCCTCCCCCCTGGTACCACTCCTATTACAAGGTAAGGCACCGTTCTGGAGATAATCAAATTATTGTTTTAAATACAAACTGGTAAAAATTGGTAAAAATTTAGTATTCGGTAACAGTATTTTGGTGGGGGGGGGGGGGAGGGTGGAGGGATCCCCCGCCCCCCTGGTACCACTCTCATTACAAGGTAACGCACCATTCTTGCGAAAATAAAATTATTGTAACCTAACCTAACCTTTTTTTTTTATCTAACCTAACCTACACGGGCCAACCGACACGAGGCACCCTGTAGGTTAGGTTAGGTTTGTTTATAAAAAAGCGAACGAAGCGAGCCCACCCACAAAATCTGGTCGCATAAACCCTCATAACATCTAAAAGAGAAACTAAATCAGATTTGACACGGGGCACCCCGTAGGTTAGGTAAGGTTTGTATATAAAAAAGCGAGCAAAGTGAGCCCACCCACAAAATCTGGTCGCACAAACCCCCATAACATCTAAAAGAGAAACTAAATCAGATCCGACACGGAGCACCCTGTAGGTTAGGTTAGGTTTGTATATAAAAAAGCGAGCGAAGCGAGCCCACTTACAAAATCTGGTCGCACAAACCCCCATAACATCTAAAAGAGAAACTAAATCAGATCCGACACAGGGCATCCTGTAGGTTAGGTTAGGTTTGTATATAAAAAAGCGAGCGAAGCGAGCCCACCCATAAAATCTGCTCGCATAAACCCCCATAACATCTAAAAGAAAAACTAAATCAGAACCGACACGGGGAACCCTGTAGGTTAGGTTAGGTTTGTATATAAAAAAGCGAGCGAAGCGAGCCCACCCACAAAATCTGCTCGCATAAACCCCCATAACATCTAAATGAGAAACTAAATCAGATCCGACACATGGCATGCTGTAGGTTAGGTTAGGTTTGTATACAAAAAAGCGAGCGAAGCGAACACTTTCTAAAAAAAAAAAAAAAGGTTAGGTTAGGTTACAATAATTTGATTTTCTCAAGAACGGTGCGTTACCTTGTGATGGGAGTGGTACCAGTCGGGTGGGGAATCTCCCCCCCGAAATACTGTTAGGTACCAAATACTAAATTTTTACCAATTTCTACCAGTTTGTATTTGAAAGCAATAATTTGATTATCTCCAGAACGGTGCGTTACCTTGTAATGGGAGTGGTACCAGGGGGGAGGGGGAACCCCCTCTCCCCTCTCCTACCCCCACCCCCCCAAAATCCTGCTTCTTAATACTAAATTTTTACCCGATACGTTTTTAGGTTATTATCGGTCTCAGAACCGAATCTGCCCACCCCGACTTCCACGTAGTCTTGTCTATCCTACCCTAGAGTGTTTTTATGAACTCGGAGGCGCGAAGGGAGATGCAGCCCCCGCCCACTGTGACAAAACGCGGCACCAGCACGAGTTGGAGCGGCTGAGGCTGGTCGCCGCCGAAGGTGGCGACCAAACAGACGAAGCTGCGAAGGCTCGTGCTGATGCCGCGTTTTGTTACGTAAGGGCGGAGGGGCTGCACTTCCCGAAGCGCCGGAGCCGTCACAAATTCGAAATGGATGGAAGATTTAGGTTAAACTTTGATAATTTGCCAAAAGTGTTTGGTGAGGTTACTTAACCATCTAGCACGAAATTAGTTAGGAAATGTTAAAGGTAATAAAAAAAAGTAACTAGGTACAATATTTAATAGATATCTACCTACAGTACTTCAAGCTACATAATGGACATCGGTCATTTAATTTTATGGTACCTAGTATTTATAACGCTCTGAATGATTACTAGAAAGATTGAATACATAATTTTGTAATAGGTCTTTCCTGAACCATGATTTTTCGGGATCACAAAATATATGGAAAACAAATTATATGGAAAACAAATTATATGGAAAACAAACATACGGTAAAGTGAATTATCTGGATGTTCAAATTTCTGGAAAATGTTTAGATGTATTTTGTATTTCTGTCTTGTAAAAAAAAAACAAATGAAAATCTGGCTTAAGAATTTATGGAATTCGAATTCCTGTATTATGAAAAAAAAGAAATCAAAAATCTGTCAAACGTTCCTATGGATTTCAAAAATCTGTCTTGTAATTTTCGTGACATCAATACGTAACCCATTGCGAAGAGTAGAAGAAAAAAAAGCCATTGCTCTACAGCAGTGGTTCCGAACCTGGGGGTAATTACCCCCACGGGGGCAAAACAGCTTATTTGGGGGGGTAATAGAACGAAACGAGATCTTTATGAAAAAAGTTTTTATTTATTTATTTATTTAAAAAAATATATTTTCAGCTTCATCAAAAAAATAAATTTGTACTCGAAAACATTATGCTGTCGCTGAAATACTCGTAATCAAACGGAGAAGAATTTGAAGATCTTTACATGGGGGTGTTAACGTTAAACGGGGGTAAATTCTGTTTCATTGACATGTCATAGGGGTAACAAGGTTGAAAAGGTTAGGAACTACTGCTCTACAGTAAAACGATAACTGAATAACATTAAAATATTTTATTTAAAGTTTGGATATTCACACGAGCGTAACAAAGTACCTACTATGGTATCAGTACTAAAATTTGAATAGTTCTAGAAATGTCCAAACAAAATTAAACGACAGTGGAGCGATTTCGTGAATATTGGTCCTCAGTTCCATATTGCAGGCTGGGAGGCTGTGCTGCACTTTAAGTCGAGTTTTCATAAAATGGGTTTCTTTACATTTGTACGGATACAACATTTCTGTTTTGATCTTTGACGGCAATAGCTTTGACATCGTAAGCATAAAGGTACGGACCCACCGCGGCCTACGGAGAGGCTACGCACGTGCGTCAAGCTTCACTTTACAGGAGACTGTCCCCCTCTACTTATGAAAGATGTTGTAAGTTGAACACTGGTTAAAGAACGTCCCGTCTCTGTTTGTCACTATCCACAAATAAAGACAGGACGTTGTTTAACCAGTGTTTAACTTTAAACATCTTTCATAAGTAAGGGCATGTATGTAATTGTATCCACTACAGCCCACTGACACATTACGCATGAATTGATGTCATTGATACACGAGTAGCTTGCTCGAATATGGCGACCACGCAGCTCAACGTTATCAATGTTATGCACGCGGTACACGACGTGAATTGCAGTGGCACGTGAGTAGCCTCTCCGAGCGCCGTGATGGAGCACCCTACAGTTGTCATAGGTTAGGTTAATTCGTGTACTGCAGTAGAAACGTAGACCCACGTTGTCAAACAAATGAACCCACGCAGCTAAAATGCGCCGCGCGCCCGTGCACAGCATGTGCCGCGGTGGGTCCGCGACTTTCTTCATCTTTTCGAGAAACAGCGACTTAGGCAATAGAAACGTCGGTTTTATTAAATTTGAATCTAAAGGAATATTACATTAGATTCCACAGTCGGTTACTTTTATTAGAATCTGCATTGCAAATGCGAGAGGCAATCATATTTCGTGCTGCTACCTGGGCGAAGCTTATATGCATACTTTACGGGTGTTTTAGGTACTTTTGAAGGTAAAATTGGTTTTTAAACGATTCATGCTACGAATCACAGTAAAAATATGTTATTAATAGATATAAAAATTCATAATGTGAAAGATAGTGCATAAATAAGTGACGTTACAGTTATTAAGTTTTTTTTTATGAAATCTGTTTTGGTATAGGTATGATACGTTTGACCTAGCCTTTCTCTAAACTGTAACTAATTTATGAATACATACCTACCACCGCTATCTTCTGATATTTAAGCTTATTTTTGAATATTTCTTTGGAGAAGCTCATCTAAATTTAAATTGTTTATTCTATATTTTTGATGAGATCAAAAGGTTCCGTGAATGACTTCCGTTTGTTTCTAATTTAGAGGCAATTTAAAGATGGTTTTTGTTACAAATAGATTGTCGATACCCTTAGCATTACTTTGTGAGTTTAATTTTAAGTTCATTTCGTTGTGACAAAGTAACTGAAACGAAGTTTACCCGTTTCTTGGTAACTGAGAATAATTTATTTGCAAATTACTTGTTTGCATACATTTTGAGTTGTTTTTATATAAGTAACCAACAATGTTTATTTTATTTATAATTGAATTCTGAATCCCGTCTTTAAAGATTATTACTATTGTCGAAACACTTATTTTCGTAAAATTTTCTCGAGGAAAGAGAAAAAATTTACTACTTCATTATAAGAGTAGAACTTTTCAAACAAGGTAGACTATTTCAATATTTATTTTATTTTGCTAGATAGACTGGAATGTGGACTGTAGAGGCATATATCAGAGAAAATCTAAACGTATGAAGTGAATACTTACTCCTAGCCTCTCGAAAATTGGAATCGCCAATAATATCTTAATAATTATGTCGAAAATTATTTAATGCTTGAGAAACAGTGGCCCATCGTGTTCTATCACCATGTTGAAACTTTGTGATATCAATATTGTACCGTTTGGCATCATTATGATGTTACAAATAAGAAACACAACGTATCCACTTAAATTATCTTGTTGTTTCTACGAAATCCCGGAACTGGCTACTGAAAGTTAAGATGTTATCCATTCATTATGCAATGATGCGTTGTGGACGTTGATATCTTACCACAACGTCGATGACGATGTCGCGCAATGTTGCATTGTTGGCGCAGGCCAGACAGAAGAGACGTAAAGCCCCATCCACACGCTTGACAAACAATGGCAAACAGCCAACAGCAAACAGCAAACACGGACGTGTGGATGGGTGTTTGTCGTTGTTTGCCTGTTTGTGTTTGTGTTGGGCAGTGTTCGGCATCGGTGTCGGTTTATCTTGCCAGATCAAATGATTTATGTTTGCCGATTCGGAATGTTATGAACGTTCGCCAAGCATGTGGATGGCTGTTTGTGTTGGGTGATTGTGGTTGGTGTTTGGGACTTCGTTTGCTGTTTGCGGTGTTTGTGACAAACAGCCAGCGTGTGGATGCCCCTTTAGACGGGGACGCGTCGCGGACAGGGCGCCAGCAAACAGTGTTGCGTCCGCGCTCCGTCTCTTTTGTATGTTTTGCGTCGCGACGCTTCTATACATTTTCTATGAAAGGGACGCAGAAGAGACAAATGTCCGCACCCCGTCTGCGTCTTACGTCTTTTCTGTGTGTCCCGCGCCTTAGCTTCATATTTTTGACAGTGCATTTCATTTGTTTCAGATATGACAACGCATGCAGACTAAAAAATATACGTCGACTTCAAACCAGATATTTTAACGACTGGCTTGCACAAAATGTAAGTAGAACTCCGAAGACCTTCCATTCCAGCAGGCCGAGAATACGCAACGTGATAGATTTTCTCGAGTCGAGAAAATTTTTTCACCTGTCTAACATAGATAGTATGTATGTAAATAACTTGATTCTCGAGGCAAGAATTTATCACGTTGTGCCTACAGGATTTAATTATACGTTACAGAAAGGGTAGTTCCCATCTGATCATATGATCCATTCAGATTTGATCGTATCATCCAAAATAATTTTACCTTCTGCAAAATGTGAGCTTTTGCCATATTTGTTTTTGACTACCTCTTAGCCATCTTTTATATGTCTTAAATGCAAAAACAACTTAGGTACAACTTAGGTAAACTGAGTTTAAAGTATATTGCCATTCAGGCATTTTTCGTCTTAGGTGTTTCAAATCGTAGGCATTATGAGATTAATGCATTTAACTTATCAGGCATATTACCTTCTTTTTAGACATTCATGTTAGGCATTTTGCTACAAAGGCAAATTGCGTTTTAGATGACGCGGGAACGACCCGTTTCTTCTATTTCTTAGTGACTAGCATTCTTAGCAAATGTTCGGTACAGGAATGATTTGCGAGTCCTGGCCGATAAAACCGGAGGGTCAAGTGCTTACTCAGGAACCGTACTTAGAATCGGGGCTAACATAAAATACCTATCTGCAAAAACCTGGTGCATTTCGTACCTTGGTTAAAAAAATATACCTACCTATCAGAGGGCTTTAAAAGGTTTAAAAAATTGCAGAATCGCAATACGAATTTAACTATATGCCATCTCTTTTCATTGACTGAGAGTGAAAAGAGACGGCATTATAGTTCATTTCATATTGTGATTCTGCTTTAGCGATCTTTTTAATCCTGCAGCTCATAATTCAGTCAGCTGCTTATGCATGCTCGATGTGACTCTCCAAACGTTACACAAATATCTTAGGGAAAAATACAAGGGTCTAGTAAGATCAGAGAAAAAAGTTTTTCTTTGAAATAAGACGTAGGTAAGTACACTACGTACTACAGTCAGCAATAAAAGTAGATTAGTAGAGAGAGCAGTTTTTTTTTTATTAAAACAACCTATCGCGTGTTTTTCTAAATTCTTTTAAAATAATGTGCATAATGTGCATATCCCATTCGTGTGATTAGACTTGCCTACCTCTGACTACTCTCTACACATCGACAAAAACCATCTCATGTCTGAAGATTAAAGACTGTACCTACTGTAAAGTAACATGATACTGTCATGAAAGTCGTTAAGCCATGACGGAGGCCTGTAGGCGGCCTAAAAACTCCGTCACCAGAGTTGGCCACTTGCTCATACGAACTTACTGTCACGAGCCAGCTTACGTTGTCTTGTTATTATTTTCTTGCTATTTAAATTACAAAGGTTTCAAATATCCTATAGGCTGACCCTTCTGTATGAAATGCTATAAATTTTGTCTATGAAGGAGGTAAGCACTCCCGTTCGCCCGACGACCCGACTCACACGAATTGGGCACTGATTTTCGGAGGCTCGGATTATTATCTCCCTCAATACTAATTTTAGGGCCGCGATTTATTGGTTTTGCCAAAATAAAGATTGGTCCGTATTTTTGTCTTCATTTTATCTTGATTTATTGCATCACAAGGTACGTAATACGTTATTCGGTGTCTATTTTGCCATTTTGGGGAAAAATTATATCTAGTCAAGGATACGAACTTGTTTCCGCAGCGGTAATAAATTAATAGAAGTTTTTCAATTAGGTTAAGGTTTTTATGTTTTATTTTAAGCATACAACAAAAACTAAAACGAAAACATGTATAATGGGAAACATTCTTCTTTTAGACATTCAGCTGCTGCCCGCGGCTTCGCTCGCGTGGTACCCGGATAAAAAGTAGCCTATGTTCCCTCCAACTATCTCCACACCAAAAATCACGTCAATCCGTCGCTCTGTTTTCACGTGAAAGCAGGACAAATAAACAAACAAATAAACACACTTTCACATTTATAATATGGGTACCTACGCATAGAAGGGAGTTGGACAATTTGGAATTTGGAAGGTCGGTATCACTACGTAATTAGTATGAAGGGACACCAAACCTCTGATACTCGTAGTTATAGCACGTCGGAATTCAAATCCTCGAATTGAAAATCGAGGCATTATCAATATCTCACTCAACCAACACAGCTCATTATGTTACAAGGATATAAATTTTATTGACCATTAAACTTTATAAACACTTTCAAAACGCCATTGCATTGTTTAAACTACCACAAAATAACAGCTTTGGCAACGTCCCAAAGAATTGAGTAATGTATTATAAAATTCACGACCTTTTACAGCGCGTAAACTGAACAATGATTCATGTAGTTTTTATCTGAGCACGTGGCTCTCGGAGACGACCAGACACTGATGATGTGATTGTCGATAAAATCGTCGAATGTTGGGCGTCACTCATTCTGATTGCTACAACTGTGCCGGCCAAACCACTCAGGAATAGTTTTTGTTACAAACAGTTTACACTTAAAAGTAAGTAAGACTTAAGTTTATGATTTTTGAGGATTCCTGGACCACTAGACCAGTTTCTATACTTGATTTCGTTCTCAAATTACCGTAGCAATATTTTAATTTCTTAAGAGGGAATCAAATATTTTGCTGACTGCGGTCATTCGTTCAATTGAATATACGAATCACACATTAATATCACATAAAAAAATGAATTAAGTAGATATAAATGGCCGAAGATATTGTAGTGTACCTACTTGAATTTAGAAGTCAGTAGTGTGGTTATTAATTAATATTGTCAAGAAAGCAGACAGATTACTTACAAAGTAATGCAACATGCAATGCAACATTTTTCGAACATTTGTGTTTGTAAATCAACAGCGCGCATGCTACGTGCTTAGAGCTCGTTCGTTAAGTTTCGGCTATTGTCGGTTTTTTCCTAAAACTTATTCATTCAAAAATATGTGTAAATAATGCAACGCCTTACAACACAATCTTAGTTTTCAGTGAATAAGTTTTTGAAGTATTCTTTTTGTAAGAATACTTCAAAAACTTGATCTTTGAACTTTTAAATGTATGTAAAAATTGTCCTGAAAATGTTCATAATGTCCAAATTTAGAATTACTCGTCGAATAAAATATCGGTTCGATTTATCCGTAGAATCTTCACCTGGTAGTAATCTTCACCTTCAAAGTTCGTATGGCCAAGATTGACCAAATCTGATAAAGAGGGAGGGTCATTGTTAGGTACTCATGTTCGCGTTTCACACTAAATTCACTGAATTTGAACCTTGACTGTTCACAAGATTCAACTCGCACTGTGCTGGTCCTTTGAACCTTTTATCTCTTTGTTCCAGGTGACTTCCTCTTCTCTTCATCTGTGACTAGTACCACAAGCACCATGGAGCTGGAAGACGTGGAGATGTACGGCAGCGGCAACCACTCCTTCGGCCTCAACGGCACCTTCAACGGAACCTTCGAGAACTGCCCTAATATCAACCTGCCAGTGGTCTATGTTGTTACACAGGTATTCAAATTTATAAGTTACTGCAACAACCATCATTTTAAGTTCTATCATTATCAGGTCTTCATTTAATAACATTATTTTTTTAAACTAGCTAAAAGAAAATGAAAGGCGAAAGATTTTATTTAGCCTATGTTACAGATCAACTTTAATTCACTATTTTTTTCTAGCTGAAGGTTTTTTAGTTTTTTTTGTTTAAGGGCTCGGCGAACGTATCTACTTACCTAGGAACGTAATACCAAAATAATTTAAAATTTGAGCATATTTTTATCACTTTACGTTATTATTTGGATAAAGGTAGTATTTATCTAGGTTCCTGTTAAACTTTTGTTTCAAAAACTTACTATAGAACAAATGAAAAGAAAAAATGCAATTTTTGGTGTACCTACAAAGATTTCAATTCAATTGGCTTACATTTCTTTTTAGGTAAGTTTTTCGGAACAAAAGTTTAAAAGGAACCTAGATAAATACCTACTCTCCTAATCTAACAACATAAACTGATATAAACATGCTTACATTTTAAATGATTTCGGTATTACGTTTTTATGGAAATTCGCCGGTCGCAGCCCTCTTAATATACCTTGATGTGCTGTTGTTATGGTTGTCAAAAAAATTAAGTGAAAAAAAATATGATTACGACGGTATTCCCAAGGTGCGGTAGACTTCTTTTAGATCTTTTTAGGCATTTTTTAGATCCTTTGAAGATGGCTAAGGGGGTAGTCAGAGTAAAGTTAACCTTTCTTTGGTTAGTCACTAAGCATCATTACACTAATTGCCACCTTTGCATTTCCTTGGAAGCATTTTCAGTAATAAAGTCTTATGTTTCATTGCAGGTGCTGTACGCGCTAGTGTGCGTGGTGGGGCTGCTCGGCAACACGCTGGTGATCTACGTGGTGCTGCGCTACTCCAAGATGCAGACCGTCACCAACATGTACATCGTGAACCTCGCCATCGCCGACGAGTGCTTCCTCATCGGGATCCCCTTCCTCGTGGTGACGATGTCGCTGCGCGCGTGGCCCTTCGGCCCCTTCATGTGCAAGGTCTACATGATCTCGACCGGGATCAACCAGTTCACGAGCAGCATCTTCCTCTGCATAATGAGCGCCGACAGGTACATCGCCGTGTGTCACCCGATCGCGGCGCCTCGCCTCCGCACCCCCTTCGTGTCCCGCGTGGTGTCCGCGGCCGCGTGGACCGCCTCCGCGCTCGTGATGACGCCCATCTTCATGTACACGACGCTGATCCCCACCGACAACGGCCTCTCCTGCAACATAATGTGGCCCGAGCACGACCTCAACAAGGGCCAGACCTCGTTCACGCTGTACTCGTTCGCGCTCGGGTTCGCGACCCCGCTGACGCTCATCTTCGTGTTCTACTGCCTCGTGATCCGCAAGCTGAAGACGGTCGGACCCAAGAACAAGTCCAAGGAGAAGAAGCGGTCCCACCGCAAGGTGACCAAGCTCGTGCTGACCGTGATCGCGGTGTACGTTCTCTGCTGGCTGCCGTACTGGGCCTTCCAGGTGGCGCTGATCTACTCGCCGCCGACCGAGTGCGCGAACCGCATCACGATCACCGTGTTCCTGGTCGCCGCCTGCTTCAGCTACAGCAACTCCGCGATGAACCCGATCCTGTACGCCTTCCTGTCGGACAACTTCAAGAAGAGCTTCCTGAAGGCGTGCACGTGCGCCGCCGGCAAGGACGTCAACGCGACGCTGCACGTCGAGAACAGCGTGATCCCGCGCAAGAGAGCGGCGCGCGCGCAGGCCCGCGCGCTCGAGTCGCGCGCGTCGCAGGTCGCCGCGCCCGTCGAGCGGTCGGACGCGTCGACGGCGCTGACGACGCGCTCCGCGGCGCCGAGCGAGGCGGTGCCTCTGGCGAGCGCGGGCAACGGAGGGGACGCGCCGCTGTTGCCGCACAACGGGCTGTCGCACTCGCGGCTCTGAGCCCGCGCCGCCGCCGACGCCGAGGAGGTCGCGTTGCTCATCTCCGTGGACTAGAGGCGGCGGCGCGGGGAGCGCGGGGCGAGGAGGGGGGGCGCGGGGCCCGAGCCCGCCCCGCGCCCCTCTCGAGGCGCCCCGCCCCTCCCCGGACTCGGCCCAGGGTTGTACCGATGAATTTATTAATCTCTAGTTTTACGATCGCCCAGCGAGCTAGGGACCCGCCGTTTGTATACCGTTAAAGATTCGCTTGTAAAAAGATTGTACATATCTTGTAAATATTCATAAGTATGTCATGATGTCAGTTGTAATAAAATTACGTTCGATATGTGTTGGAGTTCGAGTGCTTTATTTGATGCCCCCCGAGAGTGGAGCGAGTGATTCCACGCACCGTTCATAGACATAGACATAGACATAGACAGACGTTTATTCACCACTTGGCACACAATAAAAATCTCAAAAAATGTAACACAAAGAAAAAACAGAAGCAAATGAGAGAGAGAAAGAGTTTTATTGTGCGTCACAGCAGCAAAAAGGCCTCGACTCAGCATTATGCCGTGCCACTGAGTAGTGGTAAGGCGCTGGTATTCTGCCGAAACCTCCATAGTCACTAGACCCTGTGAGACTACATCAGGTGTGTTAGATACTGCATATGTACATAATATGTGTGTTTGCATTGCATTAATACTATTATTTTAAACGCATACTTATTAGTGAAATATATAAATCATACTTATTGAAAGGATAAATGAATATGAATATTTGAACGTAAAAAAGTAGATAAGTAGGTACAAAGTATAGATAAAATAAGTGAGAGTATTTTTAATATCTAAGTGAACATAAGTAAATAAAATAAATAAAATAAATAAAATAAAATAAAACCTACCCTAGCTGATAGATGGCGCACTATAGCTATTCGCACCAGACAACCCGGCTTTTTGTTGATCCAGTAAGTGAGATTTAAAACGTTTTCTAAAAGTGAACTTGGATTTCAACAGTCGAAGTGGCGGGGGAATATTGTTCCAACATTTGGTTGCCTGGTAGCGAAAACTGCCTCTAAACGCAGCTGTTTTGTGATTCCTATAGTGCAGTAGGTTTTTATTTGGCCTCAAACTATATTTAGTTTGGAAACTGTTTAATTTATGGAAAAGGTATTTTGGAATTTCAGTTTTTACGACACCATGTACTAAAACTGCTAGGTGCAAGTGCCTTCGCGAAGCCATGTTTAAGGTGGAAGAATTATTTAGATATGGCGTAATGTGTGTTCGCGGTGGGATGTCATAGCAGAACCGACAGCAGGCATTTTGAATTCTCTGGACTAGGCGGGCCGTTTTCGATAAAAGACGTGGGCCATAGACTAGATCTCCATAATTCAACCTGGACAGCACTATTGACTCGCAAACCTTTACACGAATGTCTTCGTTCAGGTAGCTCCTGACTTTATAAAGCAATTTCAGTCTATAGAAACAGTTACGAACCACATTCAGGATATGTTTCTCAAAACGGAGAGAGCTATCAAATAAGATACCTAAGTTTCTAGCCTCATGAACTCTTTCGACACCCTGACCAGCAATATGAACGTTGAGTGTGTGCGCAGAGATGTCCCTAACCTGGTACTCTGAACCAAACACCATGAACTTTGACTTCGACGGGTTTAACATAAGTGCGTTGTCTTGCGACCATCAAAAGACTTCATCAAAAGCAAGTGTACCTACCTAAGTGGGTTTGCCTGATTCGCACTTAGAATGACAAAAATAAAAGTAGGTGAAGGATGTGCTATTTTTGGCAACACTCAGCTCATTAAATATTCCTCTCAGAATTATATACTCAGATGCCTTCTTTATTATGTTACTAGCGAACTATTATCCCACGGGAACCATACATTTTTTCGGGATAAAAATTAGTCTATGTGTCAGCAAATTTCATCAAAATCGGTTTAGTAGTTAATACGTGGTAACAAACATTCACACACACACACACACACAGACTTTCGCCTTTATAATATAAGTAGGATGAAGTACCTATAGTCGTATTGCTCATTATACGGACTAAAATTGAAGGAAAAAATGTCAGTTTTCCTTCAATTTTGATTAGTTTTGATACGTTTTATGTCAAAATTGAAGGAAAAATGACATTTTTTCCTTCACTTTTAGTCCGTATAATGAGCAATACGACTATAATTACCCAGTTAACTTCACATCTCTAAACAAAAACAACATTTTTATTTTCTCTTATGATATTGGCACTATTTCGAATGAATGTAACATACATCAAGTAGGCAACAATAGTTGAAAACATCAGTTATCACAGCGTCTGTCATCCGCCTCCAACAACCGTTGATGGAGAGCGCTAGTGTACTGGAAGGAGGCAGTGCCGCCTTGTGACGTCATCAATCATACGGAGACGCCGCGACAGATGAACACGAGAGTAATGGTCCTTCGATCCCGATACAGATTCACTCACAAAAGGTGACACGGGTAAGGTGTTTACATTGAAACTGATAAATGGAAAAAGCAACCTACTTGTATTTGTGGAAAGATTCCGTCCAAGGTCAACGAACTGAGCTTGCCTACGTTCTGCAGACAATAACATAAACTCATAAGTAGTATGAAGATTTATGCAAAAACAACTTTATGAGCCTATTCCGCTTCGATAACACATTAGGTACTATATGTAAGGTAAATAAAATAATTTCGTTACGCGATTAAGTCCCGTTAATAATAATTTAAAAAATTAATTTAATCATGCAATAAATAAAAGATATTTAGGAATAAAAATGTCAAATGAAATAAAACAATAATATAAGAAATGATTATCAATATACATCTATTACATCTATATGATATAGATGGGATAATTAATACAGTACTCGTATCTTCAAAGATAGTAGACATTTCTCTCAGAGTTTCAACAAGTTATCTAAAGCGCCGTTTAGGTATGGTGCGAGTTTTTTGCCTCAAAGATGCGATTATCGAAAGCAAATGTCAAAATATGACAATATAAACTAAACATTGATCTCATACGTGGAAGGTCGAAAATCATTTGTCACTGTTCGCACCATTATATACGGCACTTACGGGATAATCACCTCTCCTAGCAATATATTTCTGGCATGGCGGAACTTCTGGGTAGGATTCCTGATCATGGCATATTGTATTGTGATTAGCATCATCACTTCAACTACTGAGGAATAAACCTGCCCCCCTAGCCATATTACACTATCTATCGTCGCTGTAGAATAGAAACACTTCAAAATGTATAGGATTTGACGTTTCAAGTAGATGAGTCACGTGGTCAGAACGTCAATTCCTATCTTTCTTATACATTTTGAAGTGTTCTATTCTACAGCGACGATAGATCGTTCTACAGCGACGATAGATCGTGTAATATGGCTAGGGCCCCTGGATTCTTCTCAATGTTTTTTTAACGAAATACTTAGGATTTTACATCTTTTACTAGATGATTTATAAAGTGTCTGGAAACAATATTTAACTTCGTTTAACGGGAGACTGTTGAGATGATGTAGACTTGCTAAGCACCTAAGCCATCCTCTAAGCTCAACCCGAAATTTCTACAGGAAAGACATGGTCAATAGTGTGGGGCTGACTAAGCCGCGGGTTTCCTCACGATGTTTTCCTTCACCGTTGAGAGCACCGTGTTAATGCGCGCGCATATAATTTTTCTGAAACAAAAAATCCATTGATGCACGGCCAGGATTCGAAGTCGAGGTAATTACCCGCTCGGCCAACACAGCTCGCCTTTTACAGCAGGTGTAAAATACATACTCATGAAATTTTTCGCAATTTTAAATGAACTGAAATTGTATCACTAACCATCTGTTACTAACCCATAATACGCAATAAATGAATTGAATTGAATACCTAATTATAAGTCAAAAGATTGGATTGTACTACTCTTATTCTTATGCGACAAATACTTTCTTACTGAACCGAGCTTTATTTTCAGTAATCCAATTTCTGAAGTCTAAGTAGCAAAATTCCAGTAGAGTGCCAGTTCAAAGTAAGTAAGTTCGTATGAGCAAGTGGCCAACTCTGGTGACGGAGTTTTAGGACGACTAAAGGCCTCCGACATGACTTAAAAGCCGGGACCGACAATTTAACGTGTCCTCCGAAGCACGGAAGCTCTCAGCTCGTAATACCACTTGCGGTCACCCATCCAAATTGTGACCGCGCACAACGCTGGTTAACTTCAACGATCAATCAAGAATGGCGGTCTAAGCAAGCTACGCCACGAGCGCTTCTAATTTTCAAATTCAACGTAGAAACCACGTAGAAACTAATAGATTTGAGTGATATTCGTTTACTATTTCAATGGCCTCTTAGCTCAGTTGGTAGTAGCTCTGCCTTCTGCGCTGTAGGTCGTGGGATCGATTCCCATTCAGGACAAACATTTTTGTGATGAACATAGATGTTTGTTCTGTGTCTGGGCGTTATAAAGTATTATAAGTATGTAAGTATTTACAAAAAAAAAGTATATATTTACTTAAGTAAGTATTTTATCAGTTATCTGGTTCCCATAGTACAAGCTTTGCTTAGTTAAATAAATAAATAAATAATGCTGGATATTTCACACAGCATCATGTAGCCCCAGTTTGGGGCTAGATGGCGCTGTGTGAAATGTCCAGCAATATTTATTTATTTATTTCAATCTCTATAAACTCAGCGTGAAGTTATAAAGTGACTCATCTAAGGCTCATATTAAGCCACTCAGTCCAGACTTTCTACTCTATTTCACGTTAAGAAATAAAACTAATACGTCTGATTGAAATGGAAATTAATTTAAATTTCTTCATGCCTGGTTTGCTTGATAGAGAATGGCGTGCTTGTTAAAAGCCTTGCCTTGAGTCGAGTCGAGTCTGCTCTCTCAAAGGATTATATACCTACACTTCAATTGAAAATGGCTTCAGCAAGTAGAATAGGCTTTATTTTATGTACAGTCGACAACCAAAGTTTTTCCTTTAGGAAAAGACTTTTCAAAAGCGTTCACGAAAGTCCTACATGTTCGAGTGTTCGCACGAATGTGAATTTGTACTGAGTTCATAATTATGATTTATGTTCAAAATAAAACGAAACATAATCATGACTGTAGCCACAGTAGTAGACATTTTCTCAGACATTTGAAATGCGTAGTACGATAATATTCGTGTCCACACAAACAATACATTAGTACACTAGAGTGGACTACATGCTTCGCTTATATAGGAGGACTGATTTGCATGTTAATATGCAACGTCCAGAGACAATGTGTCTCCGATCTACCACAATACTCAACTAGGTCATAATAGGCTCCTAGTCTCTGAAATAAGAACAGGCTTATATATTACAGGTTTAAATATATTTGGGTTATAGACATCAGCTACGATTTTTAAACATTTAAAATCCTATGAAGATGTCTGGGTAATGTAAAGTAGGTATATCCAAATACACAAAGTCAATAAGAGGTATGTACTACCACTATACTCCTGTTCTTTTGCGACCAATTCCGTGAAGGACGCCCGGAAGCCTCACTGGGCCACTGAGTCACTGAGAATATGTCGGATGGTGTGGATATTGATAGGAAACGCAGGGCATTGTCGGTGAGGTATAATATGGTGGCTCGCAGATTCGCACGTTGTATTACTCCAGTCAAAATAACATTATTTAAGGCGTATTGTAATTCTTTTTACACGAGCAGTCTGTGGGCCAGATATACACAAAAAGCCTACAATGCCTTGCGTATCCAATATAATAACGGCTTCAGGATGCTGTTGGGGTTGCCGCGATATTGCAGCGCATTAGTTATGTTCGCGGATGCGCATGTGGATGGGTTCCACGCAATCAGGCGAAAAAGAATCGCTTCCCTGGTGGGCCGCATGCGCCGCAGCTCCAACAGCCTCCTGGAGGCGGTGGCGCAGGATGTGGGCTCCAGCATCATGAAACACTGGATGACGGTGCTCAGACCCCCCAACTCTCTGGTGACTCAATGACCGCCACAATCAGCCAAACAAAGTGTGGCTCATCAAAGTAAGCCAAGCATACAAAAACAATAGTACCTAATATTCATACCTTACATGAAGCTTTAGGTAACAGAAGTTTCTGAAATGAGCTAGTCTATGATTTTTAAGAATAGTGTAGCTTTCAGCCAGTGAAATATTGTTTTTAATTGAGACAGTTTTCATTGATTCCTGACTCGCATTCGATATTGTTACACATTTACTCATAATAATGATTGCTGTATCGTATCGCCACTTTATATGATAGCTAGCTGGTTTCCTCATGTTTTCCTTCACTGTTTAGAGCTGGTAATACGTTTTTCAGCACTAACACAATATCTTTGTAAGGAGTAAAACTAGGCCAACAGTTCAGAGATCTTTTGTTATCAATTCTGAGTAAGACAATAATAAACATAGGGAAAAATTAAACAATATTCTAAACGCGCCGCACAAGCGGCTCTGCTAATGACACCGCAAATTACTCCGACATCAGCGCTAAAGGCAAAAAACGAGAAGCTGCTTGGCAAATATTAAACGAATCACACAACAGCCTTGGTTTTCTTTGCAAATTAATGAAATAAATATAGGATAAGAAAACATTGCGTGGAAATTGTTCAGCACTAGCTTCTGTCCGCGTTTTCATTCGCGTGGTATTTTAAATAGCCAATTTGTTATTTCAAGCCACGTTCCGAATGTGACAGGCAAGCCCACCAAGCCCATCGCCGCTATTAGAAAGCTAACTGGTTTCTTCTCAATGTTTTCCCTCACTGTTTAAAGCTAACCGAAACCCGACTAGCGGAATAAAATAGCGAGTGTTTATTTTTCGAATTTTTAGCTAGTTCTATGCCTGGGTGAAGCAAGCGAAGTTTAGAGAATCTTTGCATTCAGTTATGAAGACCTAGGCGAACATACCTGGATCAGATTGGTGATGTTTTGAAGAAAGGCCAGGTCCAAAGTACCCTAAACCAGCGAGCTTGTATGAAAAATGTGATGAGAGTGAATGAGGCCAAAGAGGTGTATCAGGATCGTAGCAAGTGGAAATCCGTGGTCTCCGCCTACCCCTGTGGGAAAGAGGCTCGATTTTTTGTATGTATATGTGTATGCAGTTATGTTTATTTTCAAGAATAAAGGAATGTTTCTTTTAAGTAAAATGCTGTATCTTAAAGATTTAAAGTAGTTTCCCTCCAGGGCCCATTCATTTTTTCCACCCTGATAGAGAGAGCTATAATAATTAGGAAATGTTTTTACTTTATAAATATAGACTGGGTTTTCACCACACTTGTTCACGAAAGGACTCCATGGCACAGCAGTGCTTTGAACTCTGGATGCACCAGACTCCATATCTTTGAAAACAATTTAATAATGCCCAAGCATGTTTCGCTCATATTTCGCTCAAATCTGCATATTAAGTGAAAGCACGAAAGTTTATTCACTGCGAAACGTCGGCATGTTCAAATTTGAGTTTATTTATCGAGCTCATAAACTGAATACTAAAATATTAAAACTGAGAGATACTTAAATTTATTTTTTGGACCGCACGCAACTATCTGCGGAGCTAAAAAGGTCGCTATTCTGAATGTGCATTCACAATAATCTGATTCACGGGAGATTCGTATTGATATTCAGATAGAGCAATTCCTCTTTATGTACGTCAAATGTTAGCTGAATTGTACGCAATTCAATTCACAGCAGAATCACATGCTAGGCCTTAAATTGCCACACGAAAAAAAATAACCCGTAATACTCTGTAAATAAGTATTTGATTTTTAAGTTAGTATTTAGTATGTTTTCAGAACAATATTAAACATTAAATAATATTTCGTTATAATAATTCGTTATTTCATTGACGAAATTTACAGAAATAGCCTATAGGGTTATATCAGAATTACGTTAGGTAGGTAGGTGCTTAGTGCTTACTTATTGATTATTTTTAGTTTAAAAAAAAAAAGGTTTTTTTAGATTGTAATGAATTTTTGTAATACCTACGCAACTAGTGCTTTCCAGTGTCGATTTGGTTTTTACTGTAATGGCATTGTAAAAAGAAAATAAATAAATAAATAAATAAAAAAAAAAAATTTGATTGACTCTTAGTGCAATTCCAATTCATAGGTGGCCATTTTATTTTACGATTCTCCACAAAACTGTCAAACAATAAGATGATATTGCCGGTACGGAATTGTCAACTTTGTGATTTCTAATACGAGCATCTCGACGCAAATCATTTGTGAATCTGCATTAGCGACCTTTTTAGCTCCACTGCTCCCTACTTAGCGATGATGAAGATTAAAACAGAGGCCAAAGACGAAACAAAACTGAATCACATCTATAATACAAGATGAAGTAGACCTTCATCGCGGATCTTTACACATTTAATTAAGTATATTACAAAACAAGTCAGATACGTAGTTTTAACCACACATTAAATTTACACACATTGAATCTTAATTTTATGATTGATTTGGGCTGATTGGATGGATGGATGGATGTATTAGAAATCACGAGTATCATTGCTAGCTCAACACCCAGACCAAGAATACCTATCTGCAGATCGACTATTTGTCATACCATGGGAGTGGAACCTCTTGCCTCTCAGTACCTATGCACTTACTCTCCATTATCATCGAGGTCGTCATCGATACTATAGTTACCATCTAATTAAATTAATAATAATTAAATCAGATTTAGGCAACAATCCGTTAGAAGTGTGCATTGTTGTTATTTCCTTTAATCAAAGTTGAACTGTCAGCAACAAAAATTGCATAATGTTTTTTGATGACCTCGGTGGTGCGTTATGTGTGGCAGCCCAGTTGGGGCTGGATCGTCACGGGTTCCATTCGATTGGACAATTTTATTAAAATACATTTAGCTTGCCTTGAATATAGACGGGATCCTTTTTAGTTTATTTTTATTTTAGTCACAATTTGAAGCAGCAGGTACCCAAATCTCTCGATGAAAAGATAGAGTTTTTATATAGTAGTAGTGCGATCAAGTACAATATTTGTAAGTAACTGTTAATTAATAGTTGCTTGTATCGTTACGTTGTTAATTAAGATCCGTTGCTAACTGTACTACTGGTCCCATTGTTCCAAAGGTAATCGAACCTTAATTGAATCGAAATTGCTTTAATAATTCGCAAATATTCAATCAAATTCTTGTGAATTGTTTGCTCTCGCTAAGCTATCGCTCTCACTCAGTAACTTGATGTTCAAACATCGCTGAAATGTTGATACAGTTTAGTTCAATGATCTTCTATACAAACTGAGGTAGATGCGTTGTGTTCCGCTTTGCGTGGCGAACAAAAGTCAAGCTAATTAGCTTGACTTGTAATGTATTCTGCAAATAAATGATTTTATTTGATTTGAGTCAACTCAGTCGCACTTTGTCTTGCTTTGATGTTACATGCATTTACACGCAGTACCTACGCACGTTATTTATGTCTTTCTGACAACGGGGTTTTATAATCTCTGCCAATTTTTTTGTTTTCTTGATTGATATTAAACAAAGCTGCTTATATTCTACTTAAGTAGCTATAACAAAATTTCGCCGCGTTTTAGAGCTTTTTCTAATGAGTAGTGTAGGAAATCGCGCTAGCTATTCCCGAGATGATATTGAATGATACTACTGAGCTCACGGTAAACACGGTACGTATTTATTATAAGTCAAAGTAATATCTATGCTAATGATGAGTGCGATGTACGGATGATGCTGATGCACTGGCTTACGTGGATCGCCCGGCCGCGCTCGCGACACGGACGACCTACTTAGGCCAAACTGCTGATGATGTGTTTGATGTATCGAACAAGTAGTCTAACGTCTCTATTGATAAAACCTCATTGGTTTAGTTTGATTAATCTTATGTTTATAGTCCATCTCGTATAATCTCGATCGATTGTTGATGTCAATTTCTCGATATCCCTGCAATTGGGCTAAGCTGGTAGGGACAATGGTAATTTCATTTTTGTAATTGATTGATGATTCTTCAAAGACACAGACCATCATAATTTTGTTAATCCAAGCATTTCTAGTAGGTACCTAAGTCCGTCACGAATTAAGTTCATCACGAATAAAATCCTTCCAGTTGAAGTATACTTCACTAATGAAGTTTATGGTTGAAGCCTATCTTGACTGAAGTCCGTCATCATTGTATCAGGGACGAAATGTACGGGGAAGTGCAGGAATAAGTTAACGGATCATAAAAGGTGTATGTTGTGTTGTGAGTGAAGTACTTAGGTACCTATCACTGTTGAAGTTCTTCATAAAATAATACGAGATCAAAGTTATAAATCTATCATTCATTTGGATGACATATAAAACTCTAACATCGAGTTGTCGTTCAGTTCCGGTGTTGGGTGCAATCGAGTACAATATTAAACGGGAGTTTTTGGACTTTCTGCTACGTTGTTTGTTGTACACATTACTATTGGTGCCGTAATCATCAATAGACGACACATAAAATCTCAACACCGACCGTTCGATTCCGGTTCTGTTGCAATCGAATACGATATTTAATAGGAGAGTTTGGGAACTTTTGCTGTGTTGTTTGTTGCCCATATTGGTCACGATCGGTCCACACCGTGACGTAAGCCGCCTGCAGGCTCCGATATGCGTGACGCAGTGTTATGTATTGATGTTGATGCTAAATTGTTGTCTCGTAAATCCATAAAGGGGAGTTATCGAAGCGATTATTTTCCTTCTGGCAATGCACTTCTGTGCATGAATAGGAATGCGTTTGCAGTCAACTATACAAGTCGCACAAGTAAATAATTTTGTATTTGTATTTGATTACGTAAGTAAGTAGGTAAGTTCGTATGAGTAAGTGGCCAAACGTTAGGTATGTATGCATTATTGTCGTTGTTGTGGTTGTGGTTGTGGTTAATGTTAGGTATGACATGATTTTAGATTGACTTTTGTAAGAGTAGGTTCATTTTCTTTTGAGCCGGTACTGTAAGCCGGTTCATTTGAGCCGGTCATTTTCAATTGACTGTTCATTATTTTGGCGGACTACTCACTCATTTTCATAATGACAATCTATCCGGTCAGTACATTCTTTCTTGTCATTGTCAAGCGAGGAGTGATTGAAGATTGAATGAAGCTTGAGGAAAGAGTAACGTCATGTTTTCTGATTTTGTCATATTGTGTACGGTAACATGATATTTGAATTGAAGTATGACGTTTGTAAAAATTGAACCGATCTTACGAAAATGAATTTTGTAAGGGACAAAAGAGTCAGCCGCACACGTTTTGACTATGTCTTTCCTGTGGATATGGTTAATCTGAGAGGATGGTTTAGGTGCTGGGCAAGCATACTTCACCACTTGACAATAGTACAACAGTAACAGGCTCACAGCAGTGTCCCGTAAAGTGAAGGCAAAGACTGCCTCCTGACACTGTATAAATCACTACTCTTACCTGCAATTTTGTACATGACATTGATATTTCTTAGGAAAGCTAATGCTAGTATTAGTATCATAAATTCATAGTAACCTTCGATTCCTTCGAATAGCGTCCTAGAGTGGATTTCTTTTACAATGATTCTACGAATCCATCAGGGTTGATTTATCGCCAGTAATGGGGCAGACAGACAGCGTAAATGATCATAATTTATGCAAGAATGTACCAAATTCAATTTCTGCTCGAAGATCTTTGAACAGTCGTCAGGGAGGGCTATAATTCAATCTGCTGGGATTTAGACTGGAAATCTAGAATAATGCTAGCTTTCACTCGGACTTACAAAATGATAGCTTCAGAAGGGAAACTATTCTTATGCCGCGTTTACACTCTTCCAAACAGACATTCAAACGCCATTTGAATGCAGTTATGTTTCTTTTTAAAAATAAAGGAATGTTTCCTTTAAGTAAAATACTGTATCTTAAGGATTTAAAGTAGTTTCCCTCCAGGGCCCATTCATTTTTTCCACCCTGTATAATCAGGGCGTGCGCGAAGTAGATCGCGAGCGTGTAAACGTACCATTACATTTAATAAGAGTTTCTAGAGTGTGTATTCATCGAAAAGATCTAATATAATCATGGCTTGAGCCATCTCTTGTATGTAGAATTCTTAATACCAAAAAAGTCCTAAAATAATAATGAAAAGATTAATATGAAAAACGCTTTAATTTGTTTTGAGGTTATTGGAATGTTTAAATATCCGCCAACGTCCTTGCCAGATAAAAAATCTTATGCTCTGTCATGTCCAAGTTTAATTAAATCATTACAGAAAGTAATTATACAACAAACTTCTAAACATGCAAAGACCTTTCTTGTTTATTTAGTCTCGCAAACACAGTGTAACTTTGGCAGCTGTCCCACCGCCGCCGGCGAGAAAACGACTACCTGTCGACTATTTTCTCGCTTAAGAAACGTACAATATACATTCCGTATAAACAAAAGAAATGCATATATTTATTAGTTGATCGCTGACTGTTCAGTGTTCACACTCCCGGCGAGAACTCTCTTCACTAGTTTGTCACTGGGCGACAAGAGCTAGCAAAGATAGTACTCGCTCTGCGATGCTAGCTGAACATTTCTGCCACCGCGAGTGAGTAGTGCGAGTAATCCCCGCCACACTAGCACACTCGCTTATAGCCCAGCGACAGAACTATCGGAACTACACACTCGCATCTCGCTGCTCGCCAACTCGTCTATAGTTTCTTGTTCTACTCGTTTATCGTTCATCGTCGGCTAAAGACAACTGCCTTATCATTACAAACTTCAAAACGTCAACTTTCCTAAGATATGACAAAGAAACATAGTTGGGCAACAATGCGGATACCTCGGTAACCACACTGCACGCTCGTGTAACTACGAAAGCTATATTACAGATCGATATCTATGTAATGAAACATGCCGACGGGCAAGTTTTCTAAGTTAAGTCGCTTAAAGTTGCGCAATGGGTCTCAAATGGACGATAGTTGGATATTGGAGTCAGGTGCTCAAAGAATCAATTTGTAAATGATTTCCATTTCAAATGTCTAACGCAAAAAGATTTACCAGTGCAATGTGGTTCGTAATTACACGTAATTTGTTGAGACTAAAGTGGCTGAGTGGTTGGGTGTCCGCCTTCTAGACGAAGGCTGCGAGTTCGAATCTCAGACAGTGAAAGGTTATTTTTTGTAAGTTTTTTTTTTGTTTATTTTCTTTTTTATTTTTATTTTTTTCTCTATTTGCACCCGGGTAGAGCTCGGTCGCTCAGATATTTATATTGAAATAAAAACATAAACTTTCGAATCGCATCAAAAATTTGCATTATCTGTAGATATCTTGTAATTTCTGATACCCACGACATGGATTCCTAGAGTGAAGTCAGATTTTTCTTGGGTGTTAGCTAAACTTATTTATTCATTCAGTAAAGTAAATCTAGGTTGTCCCAAATAGCATAAACACAGATATTTAGGTATTGTACAGTCATCCAATGAGTTAAGTAAATGTACTTTCTGTTATCGTTCGCGATACCATCACATTACCATAACACGGCGCATTGAACGGAGCGAGGTGACTCAAACGTGTGCCACATTTCTAGCACTTTGAATACAAAATAAACAGTACACTCTACCTTTGATTAGAGTGTATTTATTTTTAATATTATATGTCCTTCAACATTACGGGAGTTTCAATGGCTGTGTCTCGCAACTAACCTGATCTCATAAATCTAGGGGGTCCAAGGCTTGCACTGAGAACTCAGCGCACTTTTTAGGTCCAGGTGATGATGATGGGTGCAAATTGTGAGTCTTTGGATGGAACGATCACTAGAGGTCTGAAGAGATTTTCTGAAGCGCGAGCGGCATTGTGCGAAGACGCGAAATATGCGTGCTGTCTCGTAGTGGAGTTAAAAAGACCGTTATAGCAGAATCAAAATATGATTCGTATTATGTTTATGATTCGTACTATGTTTTTGTTCTTGTCACTCTCATGTCTATGAAAACAGACTGCAATGTGCAATTCAGATTATGACGGCCTTTTTAGCCCCGCAGGGCTTATTACCAAATGAAATGCGACCATGAAATGCGCGATGTCTTTCCTGTGAATATGGCCGGTTAAGCTGAGAGGATGCTTAGGTGCTGGGCAAGCCTATTCATCTTAAACAATGTCTCAGGGACTACAGTATCCCGTTAAGAGTAAACAAAGATTACCTGCTGACACTGTACAAATCATCTAGTAAAAATGTAAAGGCCTATTTTTTTTATTGAAATGTGTTTATTTGACAAAATTTCGTCAATTTATGACAATGGGTTTGACAAAGCATCTCTTTATTGAGCTGACTGTATTGAGTATTTAAAATGCTAGAAAACTAGGTTCAACTTCGCCTGTTTTCGACGACAGGTTTAATTTAGTGATCGGTCGGTTTCGTGCGGAATTCGAATAATTCTCGAGGACATAAATACCTCCACAAAACAATAAAGCAAAACTTTGAAGACAGCTTCTGATAAACCAACATACAAAAATAGTTCAAGAAAATCGAGTTTGCCAGTCGTTACTTACCCCCTTACTTATGAAAGATGTTTAAAGTTAAACACTGGTTAAACAACGTCCTGTCTCTATTCGTCACTATCCACAAATAAAGACAGGACGTTGTTTAACAACTTTAAACATCGTTCATAAGTAAGACCCTTAGTTGTTTAGAACTTTAACTTGTGGGCAGATTTATAAAATCCGGATAAAATGAGAAAACTAAATAAATAGTAACTCCAAGACGAGGTAGACATTCTCTCAGTTCTTTAGACATTTAAAATCCTTTGAATGTCTATCAGACAGAGGTATGTCCGTATTTGATATACCCACATTTTGCGGAAGTTACGGCTGCGTTTCCACCAGAGATGAGCGGTAATGCGTAGCGAGGGATGTGTTTTTAAAGAACCAATAGAATCGCTTCATTTACCTCGCCTCGGTCAGCACAGCTCTGGTGGAAACGGCTCAGCGGAGCTAGGTTTTTGCGCATACAAAACAAGCGAGGGATGTGTTGCGAGAAATGTGTTGCGAGGAATGTGTTAAGAGGAATGTGTTGTTGAATGACATGGTCACTACTCATTCATGTCGACACATTTCACAGCTTCACACATTAACACATCCTCGCACCACACATTAATGCGCATTTTCACAGCTCCGCTACACATCCTCGCACGACACATTTCCATCGCACATCTCTGGTGGAAACGCAGCCTCACATTCCAAACATGACAGGTTGCAAGCCCATCAATGCTATTGGAAAGCTAACTAGTTTCCTTGCGATGGTCTCCTTCAATTTAAAAAGCTCGTGTTAATGCGCTTTATAAGTTTCTCTAAACAAAATAATCAATTAATAAATGGCGCTGTATGAAATGTCCAGCAATATTTATTTATTTTATTTTTATAATTACCCGGATTCGAACCCATGACCTTGGGATCGAAGTATCATTAACTGACTCATAAATCATCAGGATAACTGATTCTGATGGTAACATGTTCGGACTCCAAACATTTCAATCGAATTGGGTCGCCGCAGTCCCTGATTTTAATGCTCGTAACTTTATTAAGTACAAATAAACAATTTGGGAATGATTTGTAAATAAATCAGTGTACTTGTTTGTATCAGTTTGTTTTCATTGTACCTATTATCAATAGTTTTGTTTGTTAATAAAATACCTAACACTGTTGGAGATATTCAGGAAAGATCGTTGTTGCAAGTTGTCGAAAAAAGAAGAGAGAAGATGATTGCCTATCTTATACGACATGACATTGAAGGAAAAGTCAAAGGAAGGAGAGGAAGAAGAAGACCGAGGATATGCTACTTGAGCCAAGTGAAGGTGAAGGTTGCTGTCATGTCAGGGAAGTCAAGGAGGCTGCCCTGGGAAAAGCTTCGTGGAGAGAGAAGCATTAGTTATGCCCGGAGGGCCTATAAGCCTTAAAACTTCATCACCAGGTTTAGCCACGAGCTCATAAGAACTGAGTTAGGTACCAATAAATATGGAAAATTGGAAATCTCATCACACGGCGCTATCGGAGTGCGTTCATAAAACTACAATTCCGCTTGGCTTCGCTCGTAAACCGCACTGACCTCTATTAAAATTAAAACTGAAACGACAAGGAAACTTACTTACGGCTTTTATCGCGTCAATTGTGAGTTTCATAATATATATTTAATGATACGTTAGCACACACAACATAGGTACATGCAGCAGAAAATCACACTTAATTTATTTATTTATTTATTTATTTGTAGGAAAACCAACAGCAGAAAATTACTTAGAGATTAGCTAGATAGCAACAGAAAGCTAATTAAAGGTTTTCACGAGTAGAAAATTTACATAGAAAAAATAGTGAAGTGCGAACACATTGCCGACACGTTACGCAATGCAAAATAATGTATATAATCACACTAATATTTAATTTTGGCAGCTAGTATTATTTTAAACTAGCTGACGCCGAATGAATGATGCCGTGATGAATCCAACCCGCTACCTTGCGTGTTTCAGGCGTTCCTTCACTCACTGCGTCACAGACGTCGTCATAATAAACTTTCAACTTGAAATCTGGCCTGAACAATATTGGGTCACCTCGTTTCAAATAGGTTCGTCCAATCGTGTCGTGTAGTACAAAGAGCTTTAGGCCAGTAGGTCTATTACTTGCGGTGCAGACTATCAACATGACAGTTGGAACATTGTTCCTGAGCCGCCATGAATCTAAGCACTTGGCGCCGCTGCCAAGGCTTATGCTAACTTACGGTACACCGAACCGGAACCACACCCCGGACACTCGACGAAATCTCTATGCAAAACCTATATTTACACCACACAATGTCAGTTTTGTACACAGTAAGGTTGTCACAGTATGAATAATGTACAGTGTAGTCTCGGTCTCGTCTATGCGTCTGCGCGTGGCGCGTTCCGTGCTCAAAGTCAGCTCCTCGCCAGCTCAAACTCAGTGTCTATTCTTTACGTAGTATCTTCTGTTCTGTACCGGAACTGGTCAGGAAATGTATGTGACATTGTGCACATATTATGTAGGATGGTGTAGGTGCTGGCAAATCTACTCCATCTAAACATATCAAATAGTGTCCTGTTAAGTGACGCAAAGATTTCCTCCTGACACTGTATAAATCATCTAGTAAAAGATGTAAGGACCTAAGTTTTGTGCACATATTTCAAATTGCTGCAGATTAAATTATTGCAAACGTCCAATTATAATACCCAGAAGAACAGCAGAGTCATTCTGTAGACTCACTTCGAATTCACTCAAGTGACCGAGCTCACTAAATACACAAGAATGTATTGTGAGATTCAAACGAATACGAAATTTGAATCTCACAATACATTTTTATGTAGGTATAATACATTTAGTGAACTCGGTCACTTGAGTGAATTCGAAGTGAGTCAACAGAATGACTCTGCAGCTCTTCGACGTTCGAAGTGAGTTTACAGAATGACTCTGCTGATCGCGGGTCGGATCCGGCTCGTCGAGGTGTCAATGTGAACCAGCAGACCATAACTCAGATAGCGTTGCAACCGGCTTTGCCCACAGCAACAATATGCGGCAATTAGGCTTGTTAATTGCCTTTTTTGACACATTTATCTGGCATGACTGCAGTGCCGCAGTTCAAATGATAGCGAAGTTGCCTAGGGCTTAAAGACTTATGACTTGAAATGGCAAAAATGGCTATTAAAAGACTTTTATACGACAGTTTTTCTTTGCCACTTGAATAAATTCCTTGGTAAAGTGTCATTTACTCTTTTAATTTTGTATATTTTCTTGTCTGTTGTCAGTGTTCATAATAGTACCTACAATGATTTGTAATTTATTTATTTTATTTATATACTTATTTCCAAAAACTACAGAATACTAACTTAGGTTCTGGCTAACAGTGATGAGAGTGATGAGTATGAGTGTGACAGGGTACGCAAGTAGAGGAAGGCCGAAGAAGAAGTGGTTGGATTGTGTGAAAGAGGATATGAATGTGAGAGGAGTGGATTAGAGTTGACGAATGATAGAGGTGAGTGGGAGAGAAAAAACATGTTGTTCCGACCCCACTTAGCGTGGGATAAGGACAAGAGAATGATGACTTAAAGTAGGTAATTTGCCATCTATAAAAAACACTCAATCCAAAATATCCTTACGAATGACTAAATAAACTTGTGCGAGTAAAAAAGTAAAAGAAATAAAACCCTAACGTAGAAAACTTGTCTTCATACTAAAAGTTGCGGAAACGAATGGTTTTGGGAAACTATCACAATAACTGCAGAGAATTGGGAAATAAGCAAGCTCAGATATCCGATCAGATTACCATACGAACAGGGCACTATAGCTGTTTGTCGGCGGAGCGGGTAGAGCAGGAAACGGCACGTTATTTTCTCTTCTTCTATTTAAGGGGTAGCCCCTTGTTGGCATAACCGACGCTTCTCTCTCCACGAAGCTCTTTCCAGGACAGCCTCCTTGACTTCCCTATACGACATGACAGCAACCATCTTCACTTGGCTCATGTAGCCTCGGTCTTGCTCTTCCTCTCCTTTCTTCCACTTTTCCTTCAATTTAATTCAATTCTTTATTGCAATACTAATATAACATTACAGGCCTTACAGGTACCTAATTCAATGCTGTTGTTAATGAAGCTGTCATGTCGTATAAGATGGCCAATCATCTTCCCTCTTCTATTCTCGACTACTTGCAACAACGATCTTCATGTGAATAATTATTTTGAGAATAGGAGTTTTAAATGAAGAACCAGCTTTTAACAAACTAGTTTTTAAGAAAATATAGTTATGGCGTCTTGCACCACCTTCTTAATTGTATTTAAGCTAAAGTAAACGCAATTTTTGTATACTTTAAATGCATTTAGGTTAGCTAAATACAATAAGGAATCGTGGTAGACTAAGAAATTTTTCAGGATTTTATCGCTGTAGGTAGAATCTGGTTTTATAAATGAAGGCTCATTTTCTAATTAAAAAGAGAAAACTATTCAAATTTCCTTGAAAAATGGCCGCTGTCTTGAAGTGAGAAAACATAAAAGTGATGTTACAAATTAAACCTACTTAGGTACAATTTTTACGAGAAATTGCATTATTTTTTTTATGTTTAAAATCCGCAGTACTTTTTTCGTTCGCTCGTGGCGTAACTTACTGAGAAGTTCTTGATTGATCATTGCAGTTAAGCAGCGTTGTACACGGTCATAATTTGGATGGGTGACTGCAAGTGGCGTTACGAGTTGAGCGCTTTCGTGCTTCGGGGGGCACGTTAAATTGTCGGTCCCGGCTTTAAGTCGTTAAGCCATGACGGAGGCCTTTAGGCGGCACAAAAACTCCGGCCACTTGCTCATACAAACTTACTTTTTATCGTGAAACGTAAAGTACATTCGCTTATTTTTCGGACCACATTGCCATCTACCATCAATTTTTAAAACATAGATGTGAAAAACAATCGTTGCGATGCGAATGTTCCCGTGAGCTCCTTAACTATAGGTTATTTCATGAACTAAGCAGACACAGTTCATATAGCGCAGCAATCGCGCGGCTAACAAATGCGCTTATATCTACATATATTTTGAACTTTCCGTACTATACTAATGCCACAGAGAAATACAACACAGTGGAGTATTTATGTTCAAACTAGATGACCCGACAAACGTAGTTCTTGCTATTATTTCGAGTCGAAACCAAAAATCCCTTAAATCTTTTATCGATCTATAAAAAAAAACTTAGACGTTTACATCTTTACTAGATGATTTATATCATCTAGTACACCAATCTATCAGCTAAAACGGCTAATAATCGAACTACTAGTAGGACTGGATGGAATAAACGCTATATCCACAGGAAAGACATAGTCAATACGTGTGGGGCTGACTAACCCGCGGGTTTCCTCACGATGTTTTCCTTCACCGCTTACTTGGACAATATAATTACAATTAAACAAGACAATTGCTTAGCGTTCCTCTGAGCTGACTTAAGATCTAAAATCCACCTGTGTCCCTGACTCGCTTTCATTTTCCTCATCTGAAATATTTGTATCTAAACTATGTTAAGTAAGATTTAATAAAATTATTCTTATTATTCTTATTCTTATCAAGAGTTCGTTCTGTTTCGTCCGAACTGTGCATACAATACGAGTTGCGGAGTTAATCATAACTTGTATCTGGGATCCGCTCAGCTCCCTCCGCACGTTGTAATAGGAATACCTACACCGCACTTACTACCTGATCCAAGAGCTACGGCTAATTAACCGCACATATTGCCTCTTCCCATAGGAGTAGGCAGCACGGATTTCCACTAGCTACCTGACACACCTCTTTCGCCTCATTTACTCTCAACCGCTATTTTAAAGTAAGCGGAAAATTTTTACTTTTTAACCGACTTCCAAAAAGGAGGAGGTTCTCAAGTCGACTGTATGTTTTTTTTTGTCGAAAAATCAAAAAATGCTGCGTAAAAAGTCTTCTTCCGCGCGGCGCCGAAGCAAACTGGGGTATGGCGGCTCCTTACGCGATAAATTGCATCTAGCAACGTATTTCTAAAATATCGCAAAGTTTCATTGTGTACCTACCACTGTTTCAACCTGGGATACCCCACCCTACTTTTTTACTCCTACCTCTTTAACCGTGTAAACTAGATACTTAATAACTTTTTGGTCTCAAATAAAGCTATTTGATTTGATTTGAATTGGCACGAATATGCAAACATAATGTAGGGCATTCGCGAATTCTTCTGAAAAGCTTATAAATATACTCAAAATATACGAATGTTTGAATAATTTCATCACTAGATTAACCTTGTATATTTTGTTGTATTATTTTCACAAATCGTGGAAAAATGATGGTGTATTTTTTTGGGTTAACAATTTATTTTCCTATGTTTCATTCTAACTTTTACTTTCATCAAATTCGATTCAACCGTGATTGAGGATCAAAACTTTTTTTTGATAAAACTTTTCTACAATGTATTTCCCCAAGAACGCCCAAAAGTTAGTTTCTGCTCTGTTCAAAGAGTTTGTTATGCTTGACCTCTGTTTTGACCGACCAAAAATACGCTAAGAAGCCTGAATCCTAGAGGGAGTTGTCATTGTACTATTTGATAGTTCCAAGAGATTTTATTTGTAATGTTGCCTCAGTGGTGATGTAAACCTTGCAGCGAAGAACGTTATGCCATTAAACAAGTCTGTGCAAGCTTTACGTACACGCTTCGCACAGCGGTCGATTTTCATGAGCATTTAAGTTTTCAAATAAATTTCGAATTCGGAGTCGATGAGGCTTACACATCGCTAGTTATGAAGCAATACATTCATAGTATGTTTATCTAGTACTTAAAATAACGATGACTTCTTTGACATGATGGGATTTTGGGTTGTAATGCGCGTAGTTCTTTTTTTGCGTTATTTACGGACTAAAACAGGATAATTTATAATTGATAATAGGAAAAGGTTTTACATGTATTTAGCTATTTTTGTACAAATGAACACCGACATAGCCCAGGTTCCATAGATTTATGAAACATCTCCTTTGTACCTAATCTTGTAAATAAGAAGTCATCTCCAAAACTACTTAGGTACTTATCCGATTTCAAAATTACACTCAAAAACTGAATAAAAAATTTGATAACATACGAAAAATCGTAAGCGGTTTACTAGTTTACTTATAGATAGCTACTTAATATATTCAAAACTATTTATTATTGAATGATAAAAGAAAACCCCTTTTAAGCTTCACTACACTTGAACATAAAGAAAAGTAAATAAAATGTGAGTATGTCTGTATATTTTCTCACATAAAATCAATTCAAATAATAAAGATGAAAAATACAGTTTTTATTTATAAAGACAGGATTTTCCGAAAGCGGCGACCGTCATATGACTTGACGGATTATAACGGTGGAAAAAAAAAAAAAAACGTATTCACAACTATTTCCCGAAGAACAGTCTTTACGTGACAAGTCCATTATTAATCCGTACCCATATTATAATTGTGAAAGTGTGTTTATTGGTTTGTTTTTACCCGGCTGACTGTCAAGTCACCCGGGTTATGTAGATCGCGCGTTTCTATGTATGTGGGTTCGTTCGTATGTAAGTAATATTCTTTATTACCACGTTTCTCCTAAACGGCTGGATGGATTTTGATGAATGAGGTATCGTTAGAATCGTCTCCATCTCGATTGTGCTCTAGGATACTTTTTATTTCGATAAATCAAATAGTGCGGCTAAAAAATGCAACAATATGTGAATTTTCAAAATGAAAATCACGCTATCATATCAAAATCCATGTCAAAATCAAGAGGTTGGTGGACTGATATCAAATATAATTTTTTTAAAAATCTAACATGACATCTTCGAAGACTAAATCGAGTCTCAAAATTTTTGAAAATCTATTTTTCGCCCTAAATAGAATTGCTAGCCAAAACGCATACTAAAATTTTCTATTTAGTCACACGCAATGTTTAGAATAAACTGCATCGAAATTGGTTTAGCCATTTAGGAGATATCTCATATTTAAGAAATAACTTACGCATTTAATTTAGGTACTCACAGAGCCATCTGTGTGTCAACTGTGACAACAACGTTTAGGAAAATGCGCACGGCATCGAACCCTAGATACCTACATAATAATAAAATTGTAATTTAATTTTGTTTTGTGATTGATAAGTTAATGCTGTTTCCAACTTTTCAGTTCAGCCGGGTTTTTTTATTTTTGAATAAATTGCTTGTTTTGTCCTGCTTTCATGTCAAAACAGAGCGACGGACTGGCGTGAATTTTGTGTGGAGATAGTTGGAGGGCTGGAGAGTAACATAGGCTACTTTTTATCCGGGTGCCACGCGTGCGAAGCCGCGGACAGCAGCTAGTAGAATATAAACCGGTTTTCTCATGATGTTAGAGATAGCGGTAAAGAAAATGTAAGTTGTCAAAACTCTTTTACGTATGAACCTTCCCTGCAGGCATTTGTTTTTATTTTTATCAAGAAAATTCTTTAATGCCTCGTTCGTACGAGAGTAGTAACATCCATAAAAAACTCACGTTGGCGAATTTAAAATTCAAACTCAATTAAAGGCCTATCGCCCAGCGCTCAAAATTTAACTTAGCTTTTTATAAGCGCTGGAATAAATATGAATTTTACTTTTTTAACGGACGTCAATAAAACTCTCGTGCGAACGAGCATAACTAGCTTAGCTGTATGTAAAGATACGGCAATTAATAGAAGTAAGATAAGGTTCACATTATTCCGCAGACCTCATCAAACGCAATTTAATGTAGTATCTTCAATAAGAGCTATCAAAGATAATACTCGCTCAGCGATGCTAGCTGAACTCACCGAGAGGCCAGGGGCTCTAGCCAAGTGGCATCAATTGAATCTATTTCTATAATTCGCTTCGTTTCGCTTACTATCGCCGATGTTTCATTGGTGGATAAATGAAATGAGACCACGTGACCTTACGTTCGGCCAATGAAACGTCACGTTCGAGTGTAAAGGGCGCTACTCACACACCTGCCGCAGGGGCAATCTAGGTGGCAATCTAGGTGCGTGGCGGTTGTGGCAATATCGGGAGTATTGCCAAATTGCCCCTGCATGCCTACACACATCACAATTAAGGATGCAATTAAGGGTCATCCCCACTCCTACACCCTAGATTGCCCCAACGGCAGGTGTGTGAGTAGGGCCTTTTAGCGAATTGTAGAAATTGAATCGCTTCATAGCGAATGCCGGATGTCTAGAGGCAGCTTTGCGGCCTATCGTTAATGGCATACACGTTGTCCACACTTCACAGGCTCCCTGAACGACGCTGGTGCGTGTCCGGCCTGATAACTATCTATAAACCGATACTACATCAAAACTACGACTTGGGAAGAGCATACAAATATCTATTTACTCTCGAAATCATATTTCAACAGTTTGGTATAGCTAAGAACAAAGGCAGAATACCTCCGACACTTCAGTCTTCCCGCGACCACGAAGCAATCCAGTCGAAACATCGGACAAATAATAAGGTAATTTACGTGATAAATACCCGGATACACGTGTATATATACCTAAAGGCAGAATAGTTTCAATTTTGGTAATCTTGTCGCATCCGAGTCAATATTTAAACTAATATTTTGTCAATTGCCGCCTAATAGCGTCGCGAGTCGCGACGCAAGACATGCAGAAGAGACGGGGCGCCCCGTCTCTTCTGTATGTTTTGCGTCCCGACGCTTCTATACATTTTTTTTAAAGGGACGCGGAAGAGACAAATGTCTGCGTCCCGTCTGCGTCTTACGTCTTTTCTGAATAGCCCGCGCCTACAGGTTTTCGACCAGCTGGTTGATCGATGATTTCGTCAACGAAACTTGGCCAACAAACTTTAAACACTTTGTAAATCATCTAAAATAGATGCAAAAGGAAACGTTACTCGTTTTAAGGTAGTAATTTGAATTATCTTTGAATAAATAAATAAATAAATAATGCTGGACATTTCACACAGCATCATGTAGCCCCAAGCTAAGCAGAGCTTGTGTTATGGGAACCACATGACTGATATACTACTTAAATACATTTTTTTGTAAATACATACATAATATACATAGAAAACACCCAGACCTGAGACAAATATTTGCAGATCATACAAACATTTGTCCCGCGGCGGGGATCGAACCCGCAACCTCTTGCATCACAAGCGGGCCTTCACCCACTGCGCCACAGAGGTCGTCCATCGTTTGAAGAACCGTAACTCGGATGAGTAACTCCACTTTCAGGGCAATTTGATTCCATAATTTACTTCTAAACTTCCAAATGGATCGTTTAATTCCATTTACACACTGTATGTAATGTATACGACCTCGGAGTTAAGTATACTTCTTAAGTCTTTGTTATGGAGCAGAATCTCTAAAATTGCGACATTCGTTGCCCAAATTACTCTTAAGGCTAAATGAACACCTATTCGGGCCGAATTCTCGAAGTAGAAGATTCTGTCGAATCGGACGATTCGTCCGCGGGCTATACGGGGTTTCATACGATACGATTTCATAATAAAGAATTCTAAAATTCGATTCATTCGGCGCGTTCGGCGCGGGTAGGTGTGCGGCCACCTTAAGTCTCGTTTCACTGAGGACTAATTTTCAAATAAAATTAAATACAACCTATGAATGATAAAACTAAACAACAATATTCAATTATTAATTTAAATTCTAAAGGCGCTAACTCATGTTAGGCCAGCCTAGGCCAGCTTAGGCGAGTGCGAGCGAGAAGGCGAATCGATTCAAGGCGAGAGCAATAGAGAGGCAATGCGAAGCTGGCCTAGGCTGGGCCAACATGTAGTTACCTACACCTTAAAAACTACGGCCAAATGCTTAAAAATTACGTTACCGCTAAAAAACGGCAAGCACAGCCAAATATCAGCAGACATGTTCCGAAGCCCCTATTTTAGGGATAACAATTAAAACTTGCCAATCTGCTCCCATCTATTGTTTACGAGCCTGAATATTTTCACCCGCTGATAACTGAACGCGAGCTGTAATGTTCGCGTAAAATATTATGGCTCACATAAAACATTACAGATTTGGCTTTTTTCAGCGTTTATTTTCGTGCACGCTCAATTGTTGGCCGTGTTGGCCGAGTGAGTTTTTTCGTTTTGGTGAGCCTGAAATGCAAGAGATACAGGTTCGATTCCCGCAGCGATACGATTCTAAGCATTTTCTGTTGATATGCCCATTGCTTTGTACAACTAAAGGTGAACGCAGACCTGAGCCGCACCGCATGCGCCCCAATCCCCGCATTCGAATTCTTTATATGAAGTTCTATGCAACCTCGCACATCTACCCGCGCCGCAGTCACCGCAGTGCCTGAAGCATTAATATCAAGAATTTGAATGCGGCGACTGCGGCGCGGTCTGCGTCCACCATTAAATGACAAAAAATCGTTTATCTAATTCACATTACGATTTGCCAAAGACATTTTTATTTTTAACGTTAATTAAATAATTGAAAAGAAAACACAAACGAATGCAAAACAGGCATTTTAGCGCCCTGGCCCGTAATTACTGACACCATTGGCAAAGGGAATACTAATTAGGAATTAGGACTAATTATAATGATAATGAGTCGTTTATCAACTCATACCTACCAATTTGAAACTTAAACTTTGTCTAATAGTCTCCAAGATCTCAAAGTCTCACATATTATAAATGCGAAAAATTGGATGTTTTGATGTATGTTTGTTCCTCTAGAACTCGACAACCTCTGAACCGATTTAGCTGAAATTTAAAATAAAGATAGTAGCTGGAAATAGGATATAAACTACTTTTTATTCGGATACCACTCGAGCGAAGCCGGCGTAAGCTAGTAATCAATAAGAGAGAGTGCACAAACGCGCGTCTGCCGCCGAGCTCGCCCTGTATGTATAGGCACTAACTCCTATAAAACTTTACTGCGGAATCGTTCTAGGAAGTCGATGGTGTCGGCTGACGCTCCAGTTTATCGCATTAGCTGCTGTCCTAATAAACGAACACTGAATAAAACGAAACATACCCGACCATAAAAACACAATAATACTTTTTCGGATTGCACACGTCGAAAAATATATTTAGCAAGTGTTTTTGATAAAATAACTTGCTCCTAAAAAAGTTGTTGTAACATAGTAGGAGGATGTAAATCGTAGACTCCGATGGCTAATAATGGGTGAAGATCGCAGCGTGAAGAGGGTATACCTGGGACGACCGAACGGCCGTCGACCGATTGGTCGTCCCAAGTATCACTGGAGCGACAGAATAGAAGCTGACCTGCGCGACCTCGGAGCCGACAACTGGCTAGAGGCAGCAATGGACAGAAGGAAGTGGCGAATTCTCGTTTCGGAGGCCAAGACTCACTTTGGGTCCCTGAGCCAATGGAGTAAGTATAGGGTAAAAGTTTTTTATAGTATTTTTTTTTTACTCGAAGTCATATTTTAGGAGACTGACAAACGCTGCATTAGATTTGTGTCCAGCAAGCAAAATGTTCAAAATAAGAGCACCACGGGGAAATGAGGCAATAAGTTATTTATTCTAGAACTAAAATTTGACGTATTCAATGTTTTATTCAAAAGTAAAGCTAAATTTATAATAGTTAATACTTCCTATAGCTCATACAACTAGTTCAACCTGCTGCAATCAGTTATGTCAACTCAATAAATTGCTATCTCGTTTCATTAGTATGAAAGTGATAAGAAAAAAAATCACCCTTTGTGTCCAAAATAACAAACGTGCCGGTTAGACAATACACCAACAACAAACCTAAAGTTTAAATACCCATTTTGTTATTTGAGTCACATTCCAAGTTAAATTAATTAAAAACTGTTACTGTTTTCGATGCACGTATAATTTGGAAGTGGGTTCAGTGCCTGAGCATGCACCGGTGAACTTGTAGGATCGTCTCATAAAGGTAAAACTTCGTCGTGTTATTGAGCGCTCATTATGAATACAAATACAAGTTAACAAGCCCATGTATCATAATACATGGGCTTGTTAACTTGTATTTGTATTCATATATAATCTGAGCTCATTTTTAAAATTATCACAAGTTTCCAAGTTCATAAAATCACGAATTAGATGACTTTTCGAAATTGAGTACCAATGATGACTATCAGTTTTGCGTATGGTTGCTAAGCTGAGGCAAAAGATGCGAGTTTGATTGCCATGATGGTTGTGGCGGGACAATTTTTTTATCTATCTATCTATCTTATGAGCCCATATCCAACCAATGACTGCAGAGTGTAGGCCTCCTCATTTTCACACCACTGAATTCGATCCTGAGCCAGTCGAATCCAATGCTTCTCCGCTACCTTCACTATATCATCAGTCCATCTGGCTGGTCTGCCAGGTGTTCTGTGACCCTCCGGTCACCACTTGGTCACTGCGTCCTGCCATCTACCGTCTTCCCACCTTGCCAAATGTTCTGCCCTGTTTGTTTTCATAATCTGTTAAAATTTTTCTAGGTATGGGTGTTTTGATACCTTCGTGAAAGTAGTTGCCGATACCCACGGCATAAACCATTCTAGTGTGAGACCAGAATATGTAAGTCCCTATTTCTTATTTTAGAAAATTAATACCAGTTTCTGTAGTCTACGTGCATTTTTTTAATATTTATATACCTACCTAAATTTTCATTACAATATTTTACATGTAAAAACGATACCCCTAGCTTTATTCTATTCTAAGTTTATTTATTTTATTCTAACTCCAAACGCGCATCTTGCCAAAAAGCCCAACAACAAAATAAAACTCACAGACTAGTCCAGCCCATAAGTTGTCCGGCTTAGAAATCGACAAGAGCAAAGTTTAAAGTAACATTGGACTTGTGAAGTTGTAAGTTTCTGTAATAGCGCCCACTGAGCGCCGCAACTTTGCATCGTTAAAACTTTTGTTGAGCTCTTTTTGTAACTTTTATTTGAACTTTAACAACCACTTTTTTAAATTTACTGCATATTCCCAATGCATACAGCATCAATGAATATGATAATGTGGGTGTAGGATCAGATATTCATAGAATGGACGTTCTAAGCAATGAAACGTATAGAATCGTATAGATCACTGTCTATGGCAAAAACCAGGCTATTTGAATGAGCTATGTTAATGCGCATATATATCGAAACGAAAAATCCATTGATGAACGCCAGGATAAAACCCACGACCTTCGAATCAAAAGTCGAGGTACTAACCAACTCGGCCAGCACGGCTCTCAAAGGATAAATACCTACAGATTTATAGTGAATTTCAATTTATTTATTTCGTATGTGAAACTATTTGTAGGTTGTTGAGGTCATGCAAAATACACTTTTATGAAACGGCTGCGTTTTGCATGGATGGAATGTCTGCAGTTATAAATAAACCATTATTGATAATAGAGTTCTCCAGGCCTCGTGTCGTTGACCTAAAGGTAAGAGCCGAGTGTCATGAGAACCAGTGTGCCTCCAACCGTGAACACTAATGAGATGTTCACGAGTTAAGCCGCCCGCGCACACTACACTGCACACATATAATGAGAAGCAAATATTTGGTGAAAACATACAACGCCTTCTTGTCATAAACCAATCGAAGCTTGTATTATTTACCTTATTTATAGAATAGAATAGAATTAGTTTATTGACAATACACACTGAAGACGGAGGACAGCGCATAGCAACAACTACAATTAGTACCTACCTACATAAAATTAAATAAAATTTGTGAGGAAACGATTTTGATAAGTACCTACTTTAATAAGTACCTACCCACCTAGGTACATAGGTAGATAGATAGGGCAGGCCTATAACATTTAAAAAGCATGCTCTGGTTGCTCCGTCTATGCCGGGGGTCGCCAAAAGGTCCAGACTCAGCTCTAAGCTAGCTTCACGTGGGTGACACCTGGTTTTCAGTCAGGGCCTTGAGAATAGTGACGTCATAAAGTAAAGAAAATAAATAAATAAATAATTTATGACCTTATCCACAGGAAAGACATGGTCAATACGTGTGGAATAAACAAGAAGACCGAGGCAAGGCGGTGAGGTTCGGGAGACTAATTTAGAAGCGAGCTATAATTTCATTTAAGCTCCAAAACAGGCTCTAAGTTAACCAAAAATACGACGCCGCCGCTGCCAAGGAATAAATCCAACTTAAGTTAATGTCTTCAAGATAGCTAACTGTACATTATTGTGCACTTGGCAACGAGTCATTTGGCAACTTCGTTTACTTAAGTGCATCTTACTACTTGTCCCTTTTCCATCACCCTGCTGTAGTTTGGTGAAATAATTAGTATTTGAAATTACGAATTTCAACTTCACACAGGAATTATTTGCAAAAGCCTATTTTTCTTTTTTCCTGTTTTTAATCCTAACTTTTTTCTTTTGACGACTTAGACGAGACTCACATTGTTCGACTGGCTCCCCGCTGGAGCTTGACATTTAGATTTAAGCGGATTGATCACCGAAAAGAAAGCTAGGCCCCATATTGTGTTTGTTGCCCTAATTCTTTACAGTGTTGGTCGCGAAGGAACGAGTAGAATCACCTAGCTCTTAAGACGATTTAAAGCGGTCATAGCGGTCCTACTGAATAAATGATTTTTGATTTTTGATTTTTTTTTTATTGCACACATTTTGAGCAAATGCCCATGGATAATTAATATTTGGTCTCTCAGTGCTCCTCTAAACATTTTCAAATACTTTGCCTAAATATTTTATTAAACTTAGATCAAAACTTGAGAGATCAGAGGTATTTTTGTAAACATAAAACGTTAAATATAGTTTGAAAGTCTAAAAAAACGACGCTTCTCAAAAGAATTTTCTAGCTCGAATAGTCAAAGAACGACTTCTTGTATAATTTTAATATATTAAAAGAATTTTCAATAAATGTATTCCTTTACCGAAGCTCAGGTCTGTATAGTTATTTGAAAATTCCCTTTGAAGATAACTTTGCAGGGAGCGACCGCGTAGCAGTCTACGAATTGCTACAGAGTCTACGGCGTAGCAATTGCTACGACGGTGCACTCGAAAAACTGCCAGTTATCTAGGTGCAGCAACAACAAAGTAAGAAAGTTCGTATGACCAACTGGCCAACTCTTGCGACGGAGATTTTAGGCCGCCTAAAGGCCTCCGTCATGGCTTAACGACTTAAAAGCCGGAACCGACAATTTAACAACACAAGAAAGAGCACACAGTCATTAAGTGTTATCCCTGCCATCTTAACGTATACAAATCTGTATTTTGTTTAATATCAAAAGTTATACTAAAGTTGCTGAAACATTAAAATACAAATATTAATGTAGATGAGCTGTATTGGCCAAATGTTCATCCGAAGGTCGTATCTAGCCATGACAATTAATTTTTCGTTGCAGAAAAAGTATAAATTTGACACAAGCTCCTAATCGGTGAAGGAAAACATCATAAGGCTGATAGGAAGCCCGGGACTTGTCAACCCCACAAATGTTAACGAAATCTTTCCTGTGGCCGATTAGGCTGAGGGTGGTGTAGGTACTACAATACTCCCTCTCCACAATAGGGAACTCCCACAATTTTTTTTTATGATTTTATACGATAGGTTATATCGTCAAATAACCGTAACAAAAATTCCAGCGCCGAAAAACTAAAATTTTATAACAAAAATAATTTTTAAAATTTATCAACATTTTCATGCACTTGAAACGGACGTGACGTCACAAGTCACCAAAATTACACGCGCTTGTAGGTAGAAAAAAAAATCTTTCTGTCGAGTTTGAAGGAGTGTGACGTCACAGCATACGTGACAAATAGCGTTGCGTTTCAAGTCTTATGAAATTCCCACTATATTTTTGTACTTTTTATTTATTAATTTCTAAGCGAAAATGAAATAATATTAAAAAATAATTACACACACATAATTCTAAAGCCATAATGTTCATAGAAAAATACGTTTAACCCGCTTTTGAATCAGACGCATATTGCCTATTGTCCCAGGCACCCAGTGTCCCATTAATTATAGGTAGGTATAGCTTACTACTTGACGCTGTATAAACCATTGAGTAAAAAATGAAACCTAATTTTTTTTTTACAATTCTGTAAAAACATATTTAATTTTACTGAATTTTTGACTAAAATAACTACACTTATGTAGCACACTACGATTAACATTCGATTTCAGAATATTTTTATTCCTTTGAGAGGAAATTCATACAAATGTAAATAAAACAAAACTGTGAACTGAAAACAAACCGTTAAAAAACTGTTTCTATGGAAAATCAAAGCTTTTCAAAATTCAAACTAATTATTGGAAATGTTTCAATGTTTTTATTGAACAAGAGATGAAATGACCGACATCTTTTTCTTTTTTGACAAAAAGTAACATTTTTCGTTAAATAAAGCTACGGTTCCACTGGTAAAGCGATAAATATAAATAAATATAATAAATATTACACACATCTATGTTCATCACACAAATATTTGTCCTGAGTGGGAATCGAACCCACGACCTACAGCGCAGAAGGCAGAGCTACTACCAACTGAGCTAAGAAGCCAGTCTAAGAGCTAAGATGCCAGTCTAAGAGACCACCGATTGCGATGCGATACCAATTTCAATAAAAACGTTGAATAGCTCAAGCAATGTCTCATGAGGCACAGGATCTGAAACTAACTTAAATAAGTTTTTTGTTAAAAACATTTTTTTTCAAAAAATAAGCTTTTAACAGGGAAACGCTAGCTGATTCAAATGAGCTTAAATACGGGTATTTTACAGATAGTCAGTGGAAGTCCGTGGTCTCTGCCTACCCCTGTAGGAAAGATGCGTGATTTTATGTATGTATATATGTATTCACTGAGGTGATCCGTTAAACAGCTCCTGACTTCATCATCAGATCAGCTGCCATATATTGCATTACCCCACTGACCTTATGTCAAAAATTTAAATCTAATTAAATAGTCAAATATGATAACAAAATAAACAATTCATTTCAAAATTAGTAAAGTTATATCAGTGGCCGTTATGTTACAATTTATAGGTCTAATATTAAAAATGTCAAATGTCAAAATTTAAATAAAATTTCAATATTTCAATATTTCATAGCAAGATAAAAAACCAAGAAATAAATGCTTGCAAAAAGAAGTACATTCCCTGTAATTAAGATGGTATGATGACGATGATGATTTATTTCCGAACATCCTAAGCAGTGAGCAAGCAGTTTCACCCTGATCTTTCCTAGAACCGTGTCTTTAGAACTTCAATTTTGTAACTCTGGTTACTTATAAACAAAATGGGCCATCGTTAAAAAACTTGTTCATAAATTCCGAAAATTCTTGGAAGACTCAAATTTAATTTTTCACAAAAATACACCAAGTTGTTCCTCAAATTTACCGTTTACAATAAATCTTGGATTTTTGTAACTTTGCGTCGCTTGTTTTTCAGTTTTTTTCTTGAGTTTCATGTACTTGTTGATTAGAAAGAACACGAAAATATACAGACTTGAGCCAGACAGTCTGTTGTCAAAATCTCTTTAGCAAGGTTAGTAGGTATAATAATGTTTCTAAAACCTTGCTTTAAAATATTTTTGTCATTTATCAAAAAAGCCGTATTGGCCACGTGGAATGAACAATATGAACATCTACTTTCGCGCAATTATGATCTAAACCAGGGGTGCCCAGACTTATAGTGTCGGTGATCAACCAGAAAATATTTTAAAAACAGAGGATCGACTAAAAAACTACATAGGTACTATGTAGGTAGGTAGGTACTGAAAAACATTTTTTTTAATATCGTTTTACTGCACTTTTAAATTGAATATAGGTAGCTACATCAAAATGAAAAATGAAAAATTCTGGGACCCACTCTTAGAGTAGATGGTACATGGAGGATCCGAAAGAATCAGGAAATTGAAGACCTAGTGTCCGAGCCGAACATTGTGGGAGAAACAAAATCATCAAGGCTCCGGTGGCTTGGGCACGTAGTCCGAATGGGTGACGATCGTGCAGTCGGGAGAGCGTACTCTGGTCGCCCTAATGGCCGAAGACCTGTTGGACGTCCTAGGTACCGATGGATCGACGAGGTTCAAAAAGATCTCAATGAACTCGGGGCCGTCGACTGGACTCAAACGGCGTTGGACAGGGATTCCTAGCGGTCTTTAGTGTCGGAGGCCAAGACCACTTCGAGTCGTTGCGCCACAGCAGTAAGTAAGTAAGCACATCAAAATGAAGGAATCGTAACTTTCGAATCACAAATTTTTCTTGATGATGATGGATAGCACTGCATATTATCCGCGTAATTTTCATAATGATGGTATTGCTGGCGATCGACTCGAAAATCTTCGCGATCGACTGTTTGGGGACCCCTGATCTAAACAACATTTCTGGGCAGACCCCATAAGGTTTCATGGTTAAAGCACTCCGGCTTAAGGAGGATCGGTTTGTTCAATGCGGATTCGAATCCCGTCATAATCGAAAATTTTGATAAGAATTTTCATTTTCGATTCACATTTCCTGTACATACTCGTATCATCTTAAATCTTTCCAACCAAAAGTCAACTGGAAAAGATCGCTTCTAAGCGATAAGACCGTTCATTGTTCAATTACTCATTAGGTTATTTCATTTCTTATGTAAAACAGTTTTCATTCATTCGGATCAAATAAAATCTAGGACATTAAACTAAGCCTTAATTGGCGGTGATGGTCTTGCGTCGTGCTACATAATCTAGTATTTTCATACACGTAGGTAAGGTACCCACGACGCTATCTTTATAAATTAGATTGCAATAACTGTATACCCATGAATAGGATCAATCAAAACGTATCCGAATCTCGTTCGTCGGAACCAATCTAATTATGCAAACTGCGCTCGCATCCACCAGACAACAATTATTATCCCGAGGCCATAGAGGCGTCTAGCTCGTTACTGGAGCTCATCTTAATCCCTAGCTCAGTGGTTCTTAACCTTTTAGTGATGAGGGACCATTTGATAAACTTTCTGACTTGCCGCGGACCACCAACAGGAAGTTTTTTCTTTCAACTTTGATCCTTTGTCGCTTGTTTATTTTTTCGAATAGCTTCGCGGACCACTTCAAATGGTTCCAGGGACCACCAGTGGTCCGCAGACCATAGGTTAAGAACCACTGCCCTAGCTCATCGAAGGTTTATTATTATTGTCTTGCGACGGATAAACATTATGACAATCTTAGGGTTAGTGCTCGGCTAAGACGTGAAAGTTAAAGGTGCAAGTTCGAATCGCAGAGCAAATCCGTACCTGTATTATAAATGTGAAAGTGTGTTTGTTTGTTTATTTGTCCTGCTTTCACGTCAAAACAGAGCGACGGATTGACGTGATTTTTTTTTGTGGAGATAGCTGGAGGGCTGGAGAGTAACATAGGCTACTTTTTATTCGGGTACCACGCGAGCGAAACCGCGGGCAGCAGCTAGTAAACTAATAAAAAAATAATTATGGACATTTCACACAGCATCATGTAGCCCCAAGCTAAGCAGGGCTTGTGCTAAGGGAACATGACTGATATCCTACTTATTTACTTTTTATTTGTAAAAACATAGATGATATACATTGAAAACACCCGAGACAAATATTTGCATATCATACATCATACATTTGTCCCGTGGCGGGGATCGAACCCGCAACCTCTTGCGTCACAGGCGGGCTCTCATTTCACCCACTGCGCCACAGAGGCCATCATATTAGAGAGATGTATGTTATAAGTAGTGGTGGGATTACAAAATAAGGGGATGTACCAAATAACCAAATATGCATTTAGACGCGCCTCTGCCTACCCATCCTACTAATCCTACTAATATTATAAAGGCAAAAGTCCGTGTGTGTGTGTGTGTTGTGTGTGAATGTTTGTTACCGTACGTATCTCCATAACTACTTAACCGATTTTGATGAAATTTAGAAAGTAGATAGTTTAGGTTCTGGAAAAACACATAGTCTACCCGAAAAAATGTATGGTTCCCGTGGGATAAAATAAAGTAGTCCAAGCGGGCGAGGCCGCGGGCGTTTACTAGTACACTCATAAGATCTTAAATGCCTAAAGATCTGAGAGGATATTATCTTATCTACGCGAATATTTCAATTTTATTTTATTCTTATTTACATTATTTAACTTTAATCGTCGTCGTTTTACTACCGTTTGTGTATAGTCCAACCTACTAAAGGCACTGGAAGTATATGACGACACTATGTCCACGTGAGATGCGCTAAACATTGTCCGAGTCGCGCTGTCAGCCTGTCAGCGCCACGCCTGTTGCGCCTTGAGCCAGCGGCAGAGTGGGGCGTGCTCACACTTGCAGCGGGCAACCAGTAAGTATAAAGTAACTATTACTTTTAACACTAACTAGCTGCTGCCCGCGGCTTCGCTCGCGTGGTACCTGGATAAAAGTAGCCTAGCTCTCCAGCCCTCCAACTTTGTGTGGAGATAGTTGGAGTGTGTTTATTTGTTTGTTTATTTGTCTTGCTTTCAAGTCAAAACAGAGCGACGGATTGACGTGATTTTTTGTGTTGAGATCGTTGGAGGGTTGGAGAGTAACATATTTTTTATCCGGGTACCACCCGAGCGAAGCCGCGGGCAGCAGCTAGTATTCTATAAGAAAGCATCCGTCAGTGTCAGTGACGACACAGTGCTCTCAGTGTCAGTGACGACATCGGCAATGACTGTATACAAACTGTGCCGGTCTGCGTCGGAGCTGTGTCGGAACTGTGGCTTCACTGATATGTGTGAATCGACCTTTACTCCCCTTTTTTGATATCACCGCTGGTTGAAAATAAAAAATCTAATCAAAATTTTCAATTCTGACGGGATTCGAACCCACAATGATACAAGCGATCCTCCTTAAGCCGGAGTGCCTTTCCAAATTGGCCACGGAATCCTTATTACGTCAGGTTGAAAATCTTGACAAGCTCAATGAAATAATACCAAAGTGTGGTTTAACAATTATCGCTACTAGTGTCACCACACCGCACCTGCCTAAGACGGCCCGCATTACAATGTAATTATCTCACTTCAATAGCCAATCTATTCGCAATATCCGCGCGTGTACACCGCCCCTACATGTGGTGTATAGTGTACACTGTGCTTTATAAGCCGCATTGTATGCAGTGACTACTGTGCCTTATTGATAGATACCAGTGATTCAGTGAGAAGTTCTGTTTGATAACTTGTATCAGAGTTTGATGAATACCTACTTTTATTATTATTTAAATTATATTATAAGATTTAAATATTTAATTAACTACCTTCTTAACGAATTTCGATTTCTATATTTCATTATCACAAACCTATTTCAGGCACCAGTCTCGCACAAAACAGTCATACATCACCTTGTTTCATGAACTTTAACTTTATTTAACCATTTTGTTTTTGTGTGAGATAAATAAACGTTATTTATTATTTTTATTTAGAAAATTACACTATTCAAAACTTCCAAGCTGCAGTTTTCTTTACCTACAAACCTACAACACAGCACTCTCTTTCTGAAAGTAGGTGTACCTACCGAAGCCCGACGGCTCCCACTGTATAATAGAAAACAAAGTAGGTAGTAAACAAAGCGAGCGCGATAAAGGAATGGATTCCGCTCCATCGACCGGAACGACGACTTGATAAGGATTCAAGTGCTGTTTGATGACTGGGAATAGGATTTCAAAAATATACAAATGAAGGAAAAGAGAGTTAATGGAACAAATGAGCGCGCGTTCATAAACCTGGGTATGTTAGTGTGCAAGATACGGGCATGTGTACATGCCCGTATCTTGCACACTAGCATACCAGCTTCTTGCACGTGCCAGCTACTGTCATGTGTACGCTAACTGGCATGCCTGTAACTGGCATACACATACATGTAGCTAGCACAACATTTTATTTACTTGCATGCCCGTTGAGGGAGGGCATGTCAGTAGCTAAGGGCATGGCATGCAAGGGCACAACTTGCATGCCAGTTTTACTTGCAAATGTATTCGCAGTGTCCTAGTTATTCGTTCATGCCAGTAACTTTCACGCCAGGTACTTTCCCGATTTACTGGTATGTGTATTCCTCTTTCAACTTGACCTGATCGCGTTCGGGCAGACGCGTGCGCCATACGTGCGCTACGGGGTTGTTATTCGGCTATTCGTTGCTTTGCGTTGATGGGCTTGCAACAGTTGCAGGTTGCAGGTCACGTATGGAATGCTAAGGGAGGTCGCTAACAGCAAAGAGTCGCGTCTTTACCTATGCCTTGTTTGATGCATTCAACATGTTTTCTTCGGAAGATGTCGACGCCGCCTCGACGCCGCCTCGACTTTCGTTTCTTCGCCTTACTTCTGCAAAGTTTGGGCATGTTCCAAATAATGTATTTGGGACATACCTACTTCTCACTACCTCCTTAGACATCTTCAAAGGATCTAAAATGTCTTAAAAATCTAAAAGAATATTATGTCTACCGCACCTTGGGAATACAGTCATGATCATATTTAACTTTTTCATTTTTTTACAACTAAAAATAAAATTTCAATTTCAATGTTACCAAACCGATCAAGAACCATGATATTGCTATCGTTCTATTTTAGTACCTACGGCTATCATGTCTATTTAAACTCAGCATGTTAGGATCGTTCGTAAACTGTCACAAACATTTCCTATGGCCAACAGGAAATTAAACGGGTATTTTATTCTTGAATAGGCGTCGAGTTAGCTTATAAATAGGACGCCGTAACCAAAGAATGTTAAGTAGTTGACGGGGCTTCATGTTTTTCTAACTCGTATTTTTAAGGTTATTTTACTTTTCATTGCTTTCATTATAAGTTTTAATTTTAAGTCATTTCCGTAACTTGAGATTTTGTTTTTTAAAGAAATTCAACTATAGGCGGAAACGGAATTAGGATTTGTCTACGTATTTTGAGGTTTGTATGCAAATAATTTACCTACTCAAACCTAGGTAAAAACCCTTGGTCTGAAAACCATCTCGTTCTATAAAAGTTATAGAACAAAGAAAATGAATATCCTGTAACTTAATAATAATAATAAACTTTATTTCAGGCAACATTAGAATAAGTTACAAGATGTTATTTTACTTAATCTACGGCCCTTAAAAATAAATACCTATAAATAAAACTACACTAACTGTCACGTATTATCTGTAACTTAAATGTGAGTGAAACCGCGCAGGTACAACTAGTCATGAAGACCAAAAAGGTCAATTACAACCATAAAAGTTTAAAAGGTTCGTTCACGTCGAAGAGTGCTTTACGAAATTTATTCGTCATAAAAATATTTCCGAATCGACGATATCGAGGGCCGTATATTTAGCGAACGGAAAAAACAATGCCGTAATTTGAAAACAAATCGCTTCCTTTGATTGGTTTGTTTTTAAGAATCCTTAGTTTTCTTAAGAAGTTATGGAATTGGTTACCTAGTTACTTATGGAAGATCTGCTCAACTATTGTAGACAAACCAACAGGCTCGTGACTGTTCTTTTTTTTTTTATTCTAGATAGACTTTTGTTTAGTCACAATCTCACCTGATGGTAAGCGACGATGTGACTGACGATGGATCACAAAGGTCTAGAAGACACTTATTCACTCTTGACTTAAAGAGACCCATGTTATAGTTTTCGGGGAAACCAGAAGCTGGCAGCGAGCATTCCTCTCAATTCCTCTCTTACGGCAATTGGCTTGAAGATCTTCAGATATTTTGGAGATATCTTGAAAGAAACTTTGAAGTGAGATGCCGATTTACTCCTAACAAACTGAGGTTTGTCGAAGTTCAGATGGAATCATAGAGCAGTGTTCAGGCGAGCAGTGTGCAGTGTTCAGGGAGATCACTCAGTGTACCTATAGCTACTTGACCTTTATACATAGCTAAAAAACTTAGGCCTTTACATCTTTACTAGATGATTTATACAGTGTCAGGAGGCAATCTGTACCTACACTTAACGGGACACTGTAGTGCCTGGAACAATGTTGAGATGGAGTAGCTTTGCCCAGCACCTTTTTTTTTTTTTTTTTATTTACAGCTTAAAAAAATCTGCATCCAGACTTCCAACTACGCCGAGGGACGTAATTGGGGTGTGTGAGGTTGACCAACACTGGCCGACTCACTATAAACAAAGCTGGTGGCCGGCCTCTCTGCAAGATGAGGGACTCCGGGATCTCCATACGGAACGCACCGGTGACCCTCCTGCAGCTTGCCTCGAGCACAGTCCCGGTAATGGCACCCACAGCCACGCCCGGCACCCGCGCACATGGCTGTGACACCACATGCGCGGAGCTCACGACGACACTGGCCAACCCGGTGTCGCCGCCCTCCCGGGATCTGCATAATGAGCAGCCGGAGCCCTCGCCCCGACAACCCGCAGACCCGAAAAGCCCCCTGTATGGCAGGGGGTACCACTCGCCCCCTCACGGGGCAGGCGGATAGGGCTGATGTTGCCACCAACCCGTTGCCGCCCCCATCCCGAGCGGGTTCGGCCTCGCTCCGAACCCACTCAGCGGCCGGTGTCCTGCCGCCAGTTGTAATTTTTTAAAGAGGTTTTCTTCCTCCTACAACCCAGCTAAGGGTTCGTCGCATCACACAGGTGTGCTCAGCAACTTGCCCTTCCACTCGGCTGCGTTGAGCGGGACCGGCTCGCACCGACCCCACTCAGCAGCTTCTTCCTCCAGACATACGGGACGGGCACAAGGCTTGGCCGGCCTGCCGATGGGCATGACCGACCACCAACCGACCGCCACCAAGATGCCCAGTCCCAACGTGGGAGGTTTCCGCCACCAGAAGTAATTTTTTAAAGAGGTTTTCTTCTTCATGCAGCCCACAGGCTCGTTCTAGAAGCACAACCCTTGCGGGTGCGCCGCACGACTCGCCTTTCATTGGGCCGCTAGAAGGGGACCGGCCTCGCTCCGTTCCCCCTCAGCAGCTTCTTCCCCCAGACAGTTAAGAGACTGGTGGCAAGGCAAGTCAGTCGACCTTGACCTGGCCTGAAGGTCCACCACGACCGAGTCACCAAGCCACCCACATCCCAAAACCATCGGAGGACGTCCGCCAGGGTAATTTTTTAGAGAGGTTGTCTTCCTCGCAGCCCGGGTGGCCATAAGGCCAGCCTAGGCCCTCAGTTCCTCAAGGCCCTAGGGACCCTTCGGTGTTCCGAGCTCGGGACGCTGGCACGGAAGAACCCACTCCCGATGCCTACTCGGCGGCCGTGAGGAAGCACGCCAAGCACGTCCCAGCCTCATCCACTGCGCCCTCTGCTATTCAGAGGGACGCGCGGAGATGCTACCCCCCCTGTCAGACCATTGGTTATCCGACAATAAGATCCCGGGACGAGAGAAGTTATTGTCGGACTTAACAGGGCACACCGTCCCTCAGCTGCTGTTCCCCCCGAATCCCCCAAAGAGTAGCAGCTCGATGGGGAGGGATGGATCCAAAAGGGACAAGCAACTTTGGGCTCGCGTGAAGGTTGTCTGACCTGGTGCCCCTTTGCCCAGCACCTACACCATCCTCTCAGCTTAACCGGCCATATGACAAGAAAGACATGGTCAATACGTGTGGGGCTGACTAAGCCGCGGGTTTCCTCACGATGTTTTCCTTCACCCGTGTTAAAGCGCATATAAATTTTTCGAAACGAAAAATCCATTGATGCACGGCCAGGATTCGAACCCACGACCTTCGGATCGAAAGTCGAGGTACTATACCCCTCGGCCAACACGGCTCTCATATACATATACATAGCTAGCGTATAACAATAATAGGGATTTGCTTTTTCTAATGTATGTTTTCCGGTAGAAGATAGGTAGGTACCTACATACTAAGATACCTACTTACTTTGAATTTGTACTAGCAGCACCCTCGCGGCGTTGCCCTCGTAGTGATGGTATAATATATGGTGATGATGATGATACTGAAATGTAGTTTAAGTAGCCTATAACCTTCCTCAAGAGGTTAGCTTTCACATGCAGAAAGATTTTTTTTTAAATCCGATTGGTAGTTAAACAAACTCTACCGTTTTATTATAATTAGTAGGTATAGAATTTCCAGCAAATGGAGTGATAGCTGGGAAGATTTCAATCAACCTAAAAGTTTCCCGGGCCATCTGCGGCCATCGCTGTCGGACAGGGATCCAAAAGTGGAGCATTAGATAGCAAGAAGCATGTTTATTGTTATTATGAACACGGGAATTCCCAAATAAATATAATAGTTGGTTAATATTCGCCAGCGCCTTCGCTTACTTGATTTCAACATAGCCTATGACATTGAGGGATACGCACCTCCAGAATAGAAGTGACTCAATTCAAAAAATTGGGAAAACAACTTGAATATGTAGAAAGAATCAGAAAAAAAAATCAAAAACTTACACTTTTTGGTTAGAATGTGAAAAACATAGCTGTGTCTCTTTCATTTCGGCAGGTTCTCCTCCCTCTTCCGCGGAAAACGGCCATTTATCGCATTTCCCAAAAATCATGATTTTTGAATCGAGTCACTTCTATTCTGGAGGTGCGAATTATATTTGTAGCTTTCCCTCTTTGAGGAATTCTTCGAGTCAAAGTTTCGAAGATTAACTTCATCCAAACTTAAGATTAGTAATGTAGCGACAATGTTTCTATTCATCCAGAAATTGGATATTTTGCTAGAAGCTCTCAGATCAGTCGGCCATTAAACTCCATTCGGAAAAAGGTCTGCTGCGTAAGCATCGTGTACATAATTCCATCGATATTTCCCGAAATCCTTGTTTTTTTATTACCACTAGCGATTTTATAGTGAAATTTATCGTCTGCAGACATTTCTTTTGATTCCATTATAATGGAGATTTCTTGTATGCATTATAGTAAATAAGGGTCTTTCCTTGAATGTCTTCAAAAGAAATCTTAGAAGCTTTTCAGTGTTGAAAGTCTAAATGTAAAATATTACCGACAATAATTTGAAAAAAAATTATTATCGATATCAGCCTGTGTTAGGGAAGGGGGGGGGGACTCTAGCGAAAAGGAATTTGTAAAAAAACCATCATTTGTCTGGTTTCATTGAACGATCATCAGAATTACAACACAGGCCCCCTTACTTATGAAAGATGTTTAAAGTTGAACACTGGGTAAACAACGGGGCGTACCACCAACTCTTAGAGCAATGTCAAAACAAGGTGAAAACAGTCCTGCGTTAGTGCTTATTCACGTAGGTACGCGCGGGCGCGGGCGCGGGTGCGGGCGCGGGAAACGTTGCGAGCTCGTGTTCACATTAACCGCCAGGCGTTCGCGCGAGAGTGTGACGTATTGTCAGAGGTCGAATTATGAACGTCGCGAGTGAAACGCGCGCGCCGCCGCTAGTTTGACATGAACACACACAAACATCTTCACGCGTTGAAATTAACGCGAGCGCTCCGCGCGCGCCAGTCGCTAGCTTGCCCGCTAGTTAGACCGCACGTGCGTTTCGTACGTGAACACTTGGAATCACTATATATGTTTGATATTTCGTCACCGCGCCCGCCACCGCGCCCGCGAGTCAACGTGGTTGAACACTTAGGCTTGTTTCAGGACATGCGCATTCCTGCATCGAGGAGATGATTTGACACTCCACGATGACGATTAAAACAAGGTTAACTTAGGCCTGCGTTAGGCTCACTTTGACCTTACCTTAGTCTTATCTAAGTACGGAATCAGAATAATCTTACTTTGACATTGCTCTAAGAGTTCACAGTAAGGCCCCAGAACGTTTTTTTTTTTTCATATTATAAGACCCAGAGTGTATATAGTCTGACCAATAATTCACAACGTGACAGTTAAAGTGCTGCCACTTTTCGGAAAAAAATATTAAGATTTAAGTACTTGGAATGTAAACATCCCAAAGTGAGATTAACAATAAAAGCTATAAGTACCTACTCACAATGTAACTGTAAGTAGTGTAAATGATATTCGTTGTGTAACAAATATTGCGCAAGGCTTTTTGTCAGCAAATCCTTTGTAAGTCGAACCCTTGTCAAGAATCGAACCGAGCAACCACAACTGACTTCAAAACGGACAAATGCAGGTAAGGAAAATTAAGGCGGTCAACACAATTACAACTTTGAGCTCTCAGTTAGCAACCGGCAACTCGCAACTAGCTGTTTTTAAATAAAAAAATATTTTAAAAAAACAAAAACCCGACTGCGTCAAAACTAAAAAGAAAAAAACAAGCCTGCAAAGAATTACTCACAGTCGGTACCCATTCATTTTATTACCAATCAAATCTTCCCAATGTTATGGGTCCCGACTGTGAGTAATTCTTTGCAGGCTTGTTTTTTTCTTTTTAGTTTTGACGAAGTCGGGTTTTTGTTTTTTAAAATATTTTTTTATTTAACACTTTTTAGTTATGATAAAGTTGATTTTAAAATACCTATTCAACGATACCCCACTTGATATAGTGTGACGATTTTGGTTTTTTTAATTTTGCCAATATGGCGTCTGGTTGTGGCACTGGTGAATTTTGTTTACTGTCATGTCTTTAGTAGCACTCCCAAGGTTGAGACGAATCGATTGACGTAAGAATTATCAAAATCGGTCCACGCGTTTGGCCTCTAGAGTGCCACATAGAAACATCCAAACATACATACAAACATAGACTGATAAACACATTACCCTTCCTTTGCTTTGCGCAGTCGGGTAAAAAAGGAGGAGGTTCTTTTTTTTGTATAATTTTCAGAAACTGCGCGGACGTAGCAACTCTAGTTGCCATTTTTGATGATCGCAACAGTTTTCAGTTGATGCAATTGATGACAAAATTAATTCCGAATTGCCGCAATTACCAACTAACTTAGTACCATAACCCCCTTACTTCTGAAAGATGTTTAAAGTTGAACTCTGGTTAACCAACGTCTCTATTCGTCACTATCCACAAATAAAGACAGGACGTTGTTTAACCAGTGTTCAACTTTAAACATCTTTCATAAGTAAGACCCTTTGTGTCAAAGTAATATACGTGATATTTAGGTATCTAATCTAATATTACGCGGTTGTCATAAAATTCGTCTGTTATTTACCTAGTTCGGGACAAAGCTCTCCTATTTAATAAAAGTTTCCTTCGAGGAGGCATAAATTCATCTTGGCTATTAGTATTCATGGCGAGACAGACCAACATACTTTCACTATTTTCTGGAGCTAAAGAATAAGGCAATAGTTGTATTTTATGATACGAGTATTTAGTAGACGGTTTTTATGCATGTATTCTTACCAATTACTCTAGCAAAAGCCGCGTTGGCCGAGTGGTAGCTCTACTTTTAATCCGAAGGTCGTAGGTTCGAATAAAGGCCGTGCATCAAAGGATTTTTGCTTGAACACAAGCTCTAACTAAACGGTGAAGGAAAACAGCGTGAGGAAACCTGCGTCTTAGTCAGTCCCACACGTACTGACCATGGTTTTCCTGAGATTTAGATGCTAGGCAAGCCTACTTACTCCATCTCAATAATGTCCCAGGCACTACAGTGTCCCTTTAACACGTTCGTTGCATTACGAGATCTATCAGATCTCTAGCAGGACTTTTGTACTGTGCGTTGACTATAATCGTGTTGTTTCACTCCTTGCGGGGGGCTCTAACATGGAAAGTTCTTTATGTATGAGTAAGACAAATATACATTTTTGCTTCCTACTTAAAGGTGAATTCAAGGACATAAAAAAAATAATTAGAGATGGATTAGGTCCCTAACGCACAGTAGTATAATTATTTTCATTCCTTGCGTTAGGAGACATGTCGATACTCGTGGAATCGTACGCCTCGTAGCCGTAAGAGAGGGAGGGTAGGCGGCGCGGGCGCTGCGTGACTCGATTTAGTGTTGTCCTAGCATCGACGTGGGAGTTCGTTATTTTAAATGTGAGTTAAAATGAGTCATTTAAATAGGAAAAAGTGTAAAAAGTCTATTTATTTTGGTGAGATTTCTAAGAACGAAAAATCAGCGCCGGATTATACTGCTGCAACGTCCAGTAAAATAACAATTTTGGAAAATTTTCAAATTTGCCCCCCATTGGCTAATAGTGACAGTGATTACCATGCTTTAATGAAAAACACTTTGCATAGTGTCTAAATAAACTTCTCTATTCAAACTTTTTCAATCGACAACTGAGATATTATTTTATTCCCATCACTACTTACTACACATATTGAACTATCTTCGGTTGCGGTACGAGATACAATCGATACCTAATTTTTTTTTGGTATTTGTAGTTTATTCTAATGTCATAACTGCGTGCGAACCTAGCAAAATGTAGAGCAATAGGCTCTCTTGACCCACAAAAACTTTAAAATATTATGTCATTGGTTTTTTGGAAGATATAAATTATTTTCAAAACTGTATTTTTAGGAGACTGATTAGGTCTCTAACGCACCAACGGGTAGGTTAGTTTGGAGATCTTTTAGGTCTCCAAAGCACCAGCTGAAAGTTCTTTGAAAATGATGGCGCAGTGAACGTGTTAAAAGTAGGCAATTTATTTGCCTCCACTCAATCAATCATCTAAAAGACGTTGGTACCTAAAGGCCTAACTGTAACCAATCTCAAAGTAATTAAGATAGCCATTAGTGGCATGTTTACAACTCTATCTCTTAGCACAGAAGAGTAGACAAATAGCTCGATAACCTCAAAGTGATCTACATTATCTTTTTTGTTTTTTTTTTCTAATCATTTTTTCTAAACAGTCGAAGATTATTCACTTGATTTTTTTTACTGTAGTGTACTACTAATTATTTCCATCTTCTAAGCGCCATTTACTTACACTCGCTCCATGACAATTCAGTGACAAGCGATTATCCACCTTCGTATGATTTCAATGTTTAGTTTACATTGTCATATTTTGACATTTTGCATTCGATAATCGCATCTTCGAAACGAGAAACTCGCACCATGTAAATGCCGCTTTAAGTTTTGTCCAGTTCATTCATACGTTGGCTCGAAAAGATCACTTTTAACGGAGGAAGTCCTTCATTATTTATTTATTGAATATTATTTAAGAAAAAAAAAGCTGAAATGTCGAATTCTTCTTTGGCTTTTTAAATAAAATAAGCCAAACAAGTAAAAACAAAGTTCTTTAAAAGTATAATTTTCAACTCAATTTAGATAATTCCTTGATTTTATTTATGAAACTCCATAAAGAAAATCACTTTAACTCAAGTGGTCTTCTCTCTCTCTCTGAGAATATAAAATGTCACTCAAACAAGAATTACGTAAATGTATCTTTTTTACAATCAAATAACATTACAGTGAGAGCGTGGAATACGTTACGCTTTTAGCTGGAAGTACCTTTTAGTCTCTTAGTAGCTAATGACTAGAAGTGTGCTCGCGACTTTATTTCCACAAAGTTGTTCTCGCTTCAACCTCCCCCTCACTATCCCGTTATCTAACAACTGTTACCCACTTAGCACTAGTAAGATCAAAAGAAAACTCTTCATCCTATATCAAGATTTTTCAACAACAAGTGCGTTGAGCAAGGGTGCGCATGAGCAAGGCTAATTGCTACAGTTGTTTCATCTCACGTAGGCCGGTTTGTCATAATTGTGTGTGTGTTCCCATGCACGTTGTTTCTGTGTGCGTGGGCCGATTCTGAGCGCTTCCGAGCTTACGCACACAGAAACAACGTGCATGTGAACACACATAATTAAGACCAACCGGCCTTGTGAGATGAAACAACTTTACCATAGGAAAATTCCCTACGTACTGATAAAAGGCTAGGCTGCGACAGCGTGGTTGGTCGGTTGGTAATAGACGGATGCATTTTTTCTTAATGCTAACTGTAAAAAAACTTTCCGTTAACTTTTTTAAACTTTTTTATAGAGTACGTTAAAGCATGAGAGTTAAAGCACTAGCAGCCCAACCCGACCAAACTATCAAAGTCAAAGTCCAAGTATCATTTATTGCTATCTGCCGAAAGTGACCGAAAAAATTCCTCAAAACATACGCCTCTAAGGGATTGATTTTCCAACATTCAGCACTCCAGTCACTCGATTGCCGTTGAAAAATATTCATATTCACATCCGTAAACTTGCAAAAACATTCGCTAGATATACCAATACACTCAACGCACTTTCATCAAACTTCCGCACTCGATGGGCAAACATCATCAAAACATTTTGGGCTAAACCAAAGAATACTACAAAAGGCGCACTCTGCATTTGGGGTAAAAAGCTACAAGTAGGTACATTGGAGGCCCCGCACCGCGACGATAGATATAGTAGTTGTGCCTTGGGTCCGGAAGGATATTTTAGATATCGACGATGGATATTTCAGACACCAACGATGGATATTTCAGGCACCGACGATGGATATTTCAGACACCGACCCGCCGGAGGATTTTTTCAGTTTAGTCCAGACAGAAGACAGAACTAAATTTATAATTTTTAAAATACCAGTCTCTTGGGACTTTGAACTTATTTCGAAACATTTAGAAAAGCGGAACATCCATCCAACCTCTCACATTTTATAATCTTAAGATTAGTAAATGTTCATGTTACGTCCCTATTTATCACGGCAATATTTCTTGCGATGCGAGGTCCGCGATGTGGGCCCACTCTGGTTTTATGTAAATTGCGTGGATGCTAAGCCCGTCGTAAAATAGCCTTGACAAGTTGCTGCACGTTCATCTATGTCCTATGAAACATGAACAAGTAGTTTTATGGTTCTGTACTCTAAAGGAAATAATGGAACCCATAAGCATAAAGGATCACTTGGTTGTTCATACGACCTTCTGTCAAGATCATTTTTATGAAAAACTGGTGAAGGTTGAAAAATATTTTGACACAGGAAAAAATCAAAACCTATAAGGTACTTCCCGTTGACTATTTAATATAGGGGAAACTTCGAAAATACTTTTCTACGATTAAAGCTGCGATGGATTGTCACCATCTCTATGAGTAGGTATTCATTTATGAAATCTGCCCCTTGATTGTCTATCTTTGATAGCAACCAAAGTCGGTCTCAAACTCTCAAATATGACAGTTCAGTAACCACGCAAGTAGCTCTGTCACTCTCATCTCAACGAGACCGAACGCGACAAAAGATACATACGCTATCGTTTTGACAATTTGAGACCAATTTCAGGTTTGAGACAAGTTAGATAATCAGCCTGCAGGGTCATTAATCAATTAGGAATGATTTATGCCAGACGGAGACGAGACGGGGCCGTAACTGAACTAAAGCACGTCCGATGGATTAAAAACTTTGAGAACAATTTATAAGAAGCTCAGTTGATTGATGGTGTGGTCATGCTATCGATGTCAGGTACAAGGTTATAGCTGATCACGTCAACTCCGCATCTGAACCGCACCGCATCGCCTTTCGGCGTTCATTTGTTCCTTCACTTCTGGCTTGCGATGCGGCGATCCGATGGCAAGGAGTTGATGTAGTGAGCGTTGGTCCATAGAATTCCATATGGAACCCATTTGTTTAGAATCACGAATAGAATGAATCGCGTTTGTGTAATCGATAGCACAAACCAAAATAATTCCTATAACCGCACAAGGCGGTGAGGTGAGGTGCGAGTGATGCGGAGTTGGTCCTTTAAGCAACGCGTGTCTAAATTTAATTTTAGCTCAAGAAACAACTATTTCAAGTACTTAGACAATTCGTTAAAAACAAGCGTTTCGTGATACATAAATACATGCATACATAAAATCAAGCCTTTTCCCATAAGGTTAGCTGAGACCACGGATTTCCACTTGCTACTGTGGTAGGTAGGTACACCTCTTTCACCTCATTTACTCTCATTACATTCTTCATAAGTTTTGTACTGTTTTTCGTGTCAATTCACACGTACCACAACCATACGACAACGACAACCACACCACAACCACGCGACGTGGTCGGGCGTATATTTGTATTGAAAATGAATTTACAATTTACACGTACCACATTTTGCCGTTGTTATCGACGACCTGTGTAATACGACCACATTGCAACCACATCGCGACGGCGACGCCACCACCGGCGGCGGCACCGCGGCCACATCGCAACGACATGACGTCATCAACAGCCTCCTCTACGAAAGCCGGAGTATAACTGCACACGACCACGTGGTTACCACATCGCAACGACAGCGACAAAGCAACCACATCGACATTTTGTCGGTACCACAACGCAACTGCAAAAAGCCGCTGCGACACTATTCACACGTAACCACAGCTTGACCACATTTTGTCGCTGCGACCGACGTGGTGTGGTTGTGGTACGTGTGAATTGACACTAAATAAATAGTTTGCACAATTATGCGAAAATAAACATAATACTTAGCTTTATTTTACAGTGAGCACAGATGCCGCAAGCAATTTGCTGTTGTAGGTACTTCAATTTGAAACCTCTAAAATTTATTTTCCTGTATATCATATTTATGAACGAATGTCGTTAAATTTATTTTACTTTGTACTAAAATATATACGCTCTCCACATGAATGGGACAATGATGGAGTTAATTTAGAACTCGGTTTCTTCATGGTTTTGGTTACGAAAGAACAGGAGTAGAATCACCTAGCTCCTAAGATGGTTCAATGTGATCTCATAAATGATTTTTGATATAGGTACCTACTTAACTTAGACTATAATTTAATTTTACGACATTAACTAGGTCTTTTCGTTTTGTCAACAAAAAAAAACAAAATTCAAATATTTATTCAGTGAGACCACTAGGATCACTTTGAATCGTCTTAAGAGCTAGGTGATTCTTCTCCTGTTCTTTCGCGACCAACACCGTGAAGAATCAAGACGGTATGTGAAACGTGAAATGAAAAATGAAAATGAAATGAAAAAATATTTATTTTTCTCAGTAACAACACGGATAAAAATACAAGATATAAAAACTGTGGTTACCTTTACATTGTTAAGGTTTACTGAGGAGAAAGGAGCAAAAAAGGGTCCTGTGGTACACCCACACCAGAAAAATGTGTACCGCGGATACCCAAATACGATTACCAATAGATTCTACGCCTCGGGTTATTGTTTAACAATTTGCAAAAGAAGATACTTAAAATTGATGCACTGCCGGAATTCAAACTCATTACGAACCCACCCACTTCTTCTCCTTTCGTGTCAATGATTTATTTCGAACTAACTCGTAGATAGTGTTTTTTCAGTAACTGGCCACTTCTATGGTCCCATTCGTGTACTTCATAAGGTCTTGTAGAGTGCATGACCTGGGACCGGACGGGCATTCTAACAAGTGTGGCATGGTTTGTTCCGATGTACCACATTTACACTGCGTGTCCAACTCGCCAACTAATATCAAAGTACTTAATAGCTTTCGTTGCTACGTCAAAATAAATAAAATACTCACATCGTCTGGACTAAGCAGGATGTCCAAGGCGCACTTCCTGCGAGCGCTGTAACAATGAGGATGTGTGCTCCGATGGCCAGAAGTCCTAGTTATTCTCTTTTCTAGTTATTTTCTAATACTATACCTTAGCTTTTACAGGGTGTAACATGACTATTCAAGTTATCGGCTTTAGAGCCATTACGGACAGTCAACTATATAGTAACTAGTCGACCTGTGACTCATCATCATCAATTCCTTGCCCTTTTCCCACTAGGTGGGGTTGGCACAACATGTTCGGTTTTTCCATTCCCTTCTATCACTCGTCATCTCAGTAGTCACTCCGCACACACGCATGTCCTCTCTCACACAATCCATCCATCTTTTCTTTGGTCGTCCTCTACCTATGTATCCTTAACAATTTCCTTGTAATATGACTTTCTTCATACTTTTCTACATACTTGTCTACTTTTCCCCTTAAGTTTAAGTCAACTCGTAGTCGACTACCATCAATAAAAGAGACGCGGTATGTATAGTATAGGTACGCACAGGGTCGCCGATCGTCTATTACCAACCGACCAACCACGCTGTCCACCTAGTTGGATGTTTAGTATATAATGTATTTTTCTTAACCGACCACCTGGTTTGTCGGTTAATATATCTATTTATACTTAAACGACAATCTGGTTTGTCGGTTGATTCAGGAGTAGGTACTCTTTTTACACCCAGTTGATCGTACCTCTCAGCCGGACACGCGCGCAAAGACTCGTGCGAAACGACAGGACGTGTGCTTACCTAAGGCCTTTCCTCACTGCGAGCATGCGCCTGTAACATAGGTACTCTTTGAGTTTTCTCTCGTATAGGACATGTTAATCAATGTACATTGATTCATCTGAATGATAGCCATATTAGACCAGCTTGGCTTAACTGGTTTCCCTCGGAAGGACTGACCCCAACATAGGTACTCGTAACATCTAGTGTCTGGACCATGAGTATAATGTAATGGCTGCTCGCGTCTTCGCTCACGTGGTATTTAGGCAAAACGTAGCCTATAGCTCGCAGGGGTTATTTAACTTGAAAGATTATTCAGAATCGGATTTGTAGGTACTTCCTGATGACCAACAAATAAACAAATTTTACCTCTTTATAATATTAGTAGGTACTTATAGGTAAGAGTTTACTCCTACCAGAGTTCAGTGGATTGCTACTTATGTAAATCAGTCGGTGGCGTATTTTCTGCATTACATCAGTTTATGAGAACTGAACATTACAGTTCACAACGTGTAGGTAATACAGTAACAAGTGATGTTGGATTTCGTGAATAAAACCAGATTTACTTTGGGAGATGTACGGCGTATTTATTGCGAGCTCAATGGTCAGGCAAGAAGTGACAGTTTGACACATCCGTCAAAACAAGCAATCAGTCATGATGACTGACACCTGACAGTAGGACATTGACATTGACGTAACAAACAGAGTAAACAATTAACACTAGAGAAGGCGCCAAAATTTAAATATTACAACACTCTGACCAAATTTAAGCCTTCTAGCTAACATTACTTTTGAACTCTTTAAATTTTTCAATCATATCAGACTTATTTTTCATGAAATAAATGTATACTTTCCTTGAGAAATCATCGATGAAGGTGACGAAGTACCTTGCCCCTCCAATTGACTTTACTTCCATGGGGCCACATATATCAGAGTGTACTATCTGCAGTAGTCCATCGGCTCTCGATCCTTCACTCGGGAACTTCTGTCTGGTCTGTTTCCCTTCAAGGCATGATACACATATCATTTTGTCGACCTTGTCACTCAGTGCTATACCTTCAGCACATCCAGGCAGTTTCTTTAGATCTGAGAAGTTCAGATGGCCCATTCTTTGGTGCCATAAATAAGAATCATTTTCATTTATATCTGATATGTATGCAACACTGCTTGTAGTGTTTAGCCTGTACATATTATTACTGAGTTTGGCTGTAGCCACTTCTTTATTCTTCGCGTTGATTATCTTACAACCGTGGCTATCAAACTTGACATGGCATCCTTTACTGATCATCTGGCTCACGGACAAAAGATTTGTAGCTAGTTCAGGAACATACAGTACATTTGTTACCTTCAGTTTCCCTCCGTTGGAAATTTGTATGTCGACACTTCCTGAACTCTGCACCGGAAGGACTTTGTCATTTGCTACTCGAATACTGCTCACCGGAGGACATGTTTCATCGTATAGCCACTCCCTGTGCTTTGTCATGTGCATGGAGGCGCCCGAGTCGATGAACCAGCCATCGTGATTCTGTTGAGTAGCTGAAAGCACGGCAATGAAATTTGCATTATCTTCTGATTTATTACCTGCTCTTTTAGATTTACAGTGCTTTGCAATATGGCCATGTTTATTGCATGCATAACATCTAGGTCCTTTAATCTTTTGTTTCTGATCTTTCTTATTACTTGTATATAATGCCACTGTGTCTGTTTTGACTTCTTGCAACAACTTTGTCTTAATCAAATCAGCTGAGACCGCTACACCGGAACTTTCCAAAGCCATTATCATCGGTTTATAGATATCGGGCAGGCCGGCCAATAATAGTGTACCTAACCACTCATCATCTACTTTGAAATTGATGTTTCTGAGTTTGTGTGCAGTGCTCATTATTTTTGATACATACTCCTCGATGTTTTGACACCCGTCGAGGTTTGTTGCTATCAGGTCTCGCAATAAACCAACTTTCCTAGCTAGCCCTGAGTCATCAAATGCTTTTGTTAGGTTATTCCACACTTCTTGTGCGGTTTTGGCCTCCTCTATGTGTACATAAACTGATGAATCACATAGTAAAATAAGTTTTGACTTAGCTTTTAGGATCTTCTTCTTGTCGGTTTCAGCGCCGGTTACACATTCCCAGAGTTCCTCATGCTCCAAGTATGTTTGGATAGCAAACTTCCAAGTTGCAAAGTTGGATCGTCCCACCAACTTCTCAATCTGCATTCCGTGTACATTGTTATTTGTGATAGACATCGTTAGAATTGCTGAAAAGCTGAAATAAAGATGCTGGAATGCCGGGGCGCCGGTGTGTACGCGCACATGCGCGATTGATTTTTCGCGAACTTGAAAATAACTCGGAAATACTTTCACTGATTATTCACTATGGCCTTTAGCGTGATTATAAATAATTTCTGAGCCCAAAACCTGTTGGATTTCGTGAATAAAACCAGATTTACTTTGGGAGATGTACGGCGTATTTATTGCGAGCTCAATGGTCAGGCAAGAAGTGACAGTTTGACACATCCGTCAAAACAAGCAATCAGTCATGATGACTGACACCTGACAGTAGGACATTGACATTGACGTAACAAACAGAGTAAACAATTAACACTAGAGAAGGCGCCAAAATTTAAATATTACAACAAGTGAAAAGGATAAAATCTTAATTTGTTACATTACAAGCACAGAATTGAGAACTAATTCTGTGATTACAAGCGAATACTCTCGCTGAAAAACGCCTTTAAACGGATACTTTCTGAGAAATATAACAGACAGGCACCTATCTAATCATATTTTTGTAGAGAGAAGCCTGAAAAACACGTGGGAGGTGGGTTTAATACCATGTGAGATGTACAGTGCCACAAGTATAACTTGGCGCGGCTGAGCGCCACTGTGTTCAAAAAATATAATTAATTGTACAGAAAATACCACGAAATTTGGGAAAATATGTAAGAAAGATTTAATAATTTGCGTATTTGTTTAGGATAGTTTAATGATATTACGCATCTTATTACTCTTTTTCCGTTTTTCCGTTTTAGTTCCTCAAATCGCCACCGCCAACTTATACTTGTGGCACTGTACGGAGCTTAGAATATTTTTTTTTTTTTTCATTTTATCAAAAACTTAGTTTCTCCGCACGCTTCAGGATCACACACATGCAGGTAACACTATGTTTGGATTGTATTTGAGAACAAAATATATTTCAATTTTCACAAATTAGATAAATTAAAAAGCTCATGAGATCTTCGGCGAAGGAGGAAGATTTATGTCTATACATTACATTTGGCGCTTGTACTTTGTATAGGTACTTATTTGAACATTCTCAAAAGCTTACAAGATCTTCAAAAACTTCCTCCAGTTGTTTTACTTCACCGTTTTGAGCCCCATTTATTGAATCACACTAATATTATAAACCAGCTTTCGCCCGCGGCATGCCAAAGTTTAGATGTTTGGATGTATGTTTGTTCCTCTATAACTCGACAACCACTGAACCGATTTGGCTGAAATTTGAAACATAGATAGAAAATAACTTTTTATGCCTAAAAAATGCACGGTTCTTGTGGGATAAACAAAATAGTCCACGCGGGCGAAGCGTCAGCTAGTACATACATAAAATCACGCCTTTTTCCCATCATAGGGGTAGGCAGAGTGCACAGATCTCTATTTACTACGGTTTTGATACACTTCTTTCACTTCAATCAAACTCAAATAATGACTGGAATGGAAGAAAGTTGATTTATCTGATTAGCACTTTGGTGTCGTGTGTAATGTGATCACGCGTAGAGGGCTATCGGAGCCCCTACGGTCATCCATCCGAACGCTCCGTGCCTCTTGTGTTTTTAAGGCTTTGTTTTCATTTTAACATCCTAAAAACTTATTAGGGTTCTGTACCTCAAAAGGTAAAAGGAACCCTCATAAGATCACTCTCTTGTCCATCTGTCTGTCTGTCCGTGTGTCACCACCAATTTTCTCAGGAACGGGTGGACCTAGGAAGTTGAATTTTTTTTAAACATGTAAGAGTTGAGGATAAACTATCACGTTACATAGTTATCCAAGACACAGTAGACATTCTCAGCGGGTTTAAAGCAGGCCACTTTAGCTGAGTCATAATATGAATTGTATTATAATGTCGTCTCTTTTCATAGACGTAAGAGTGACAAGAAAAAACATATTTCTCAATCATATTATGACAAAGGAAAATGTTTAAAATTTCCTGTATGACTCATAAAAAGAATTGCGTAGCGGCCATTATAGCCTCCCAGCGGGCTCAAAAAGGTCGCTATTGCAGAATCACTATAGGAATTGAACTATATGCCGTCTCTTTTCGTTGACTGAGAGTGAAAAGAGACGGCATATAGTTCAATTCCTATTGTGATTCGGCTTAAAGCGACCTTTTTAAGCCCGCTGATCAAGATTTATATTAAAACCTTATATTTAAATTGCCTAAACTAAATAAAACTAGGCTCATATCTCGTATCCCCACAATTTTTCATAACCGCAAGTCCAGTAGAAACGACAAAGCGTGATGGATGGACGGCCCTGATGAGGGAGTGTCGCTCATGAATACATGCCGAAGGACATCGATCATGGCGGAGATTACTGTAACTCCCAAATTGAAATCTGCTTGCCAACTATCCTTCTCAAACAAAATTATAATAGGCAAAAACGGCCTTTACATCTTTACTTTATTCAGCGCCAAACTACGCCTATGGTAGCTGATATTGTTCACTGTTTTTCCTGGAACATTGTTGAGATGGAGTAGGCTTGTTCAGCACCTAAACCACCCTCTCAACTAAATCGACCTAATCCACAGAAAGTAAAGACATATTGGTCAATACGTGTGGGGCCGATTAATTAGCGGTTTTCCTCATTATGTGTGTCCTGCTACTTGCGGTCACCGATCCAAATTGTGACCGCTCTGAGCGGTGCTTCACTTCAACGGTTTAACAAGAACTTCTAAGCAAGCTAAGCCACGATTGCTTCATCCAAATTAGGATTTGTTCCCACGACGCGACGGACCATTTTTCAAGCTCAATGCAAGTCGCTTCACAGTCTTTATTATGCAGCTGAGCCCGCAATGTGTTAGCCTAAATCAATGTAATCCACTGACATTCAGCATGCCAGACAACGACAGACATCGTCGGTCGCGGCCGCTCTCAAACAAAAGACAGAGAGAAGAAGCACTGCACGGTCCCGTGAGGCGCAAGCCCAAGGAATTTCTATACTACGTACCTGGAATGCTGACTGAGACAGAAAACAAGGTCCGCTTGAGAGTTAAAACTTGGGCGGCGTGTCTCTTTCTAAAGGGTGACCATAAACTAAACATTCCTAGTCCCTAAGGGGCCTTTTCCATCATTTTCTGATTTACGTGATGTTTCAGGGCATGATTTTTGAATTAAAATACTGATACAATTTTGATCCTTCATTTTGATTCTTGAATCTTGAATCTTGATTCTTGAATCTGAAAACTGAAATTTTGAATCTTGAATCTTTGAAGTGACAGCTGTCAAACTTAAAACCGCCATATCTCGGGAACTACTCGTCCTAGACTCCCCGTTCTCAGTTCAAATGAAAGCTAAGACCAAGATCTTCATTTGAAGTGACAGCTGTCAAACTTCAAATGGCCATATCTCGGGAACTACTCGTCCTAGACTCCCCATTCTCAGTTCAAATGAAAGCTATTGAAAAGATCTTCATTTAAAGTGACAGATGTCAAACTTCAATCAGCCATATCTCGAAATCTACTCATCCTAGACTCTTCCTTTTTAGCTCAAATGAAAGCTATGACCAAGATCTACATTTTCAATAACAGCTTTCAAAATGACATCTGTCATCTGAAATGTAGGTCTTGGTCATAGCTTTCATTTGAACTGAGAACGGGGAGTCTAGGACGAGTAGTTCCCGAGATATGGCCATTTGAAGTTTGACAGCTGTCACTTTAAATGAAGATCTTGGTCATAGCTTTCATTTGAACTGGGAACGGGGAGTCTAGGACGAGTAGTTTCCAAGATATGGCCGTTTGAAGTTTGACAGCTGTCACTTCAAATGAAGATCTTGGTCTTAGCTTTCATTTGAACTGGGAACGGGGAGTCTAGGACAAGTAGTTTCCAAGATATGGCCATTTGAAGTTTGACAGCTGTCACTTCAAATGAAGATCTTGGACATAGCTTTCATTTGAACTGGGAACGGGGAGTTTAGGACGAGTAGTTTCCAAGATATGGCCGTTTGAAGTTTGACAGCTGTCACTTCAAATGAAGATCTTGGTCTTAGCTTTCATTTGAACTGGGAACGGGGAGTCTAGGACAAGTAGTTTCCAAGATATGGCCATTTGAAGTTTGACAGCTGTCACTTCAAATGAAGATCTTGGTCATAGCTTTCATTTGAACTTTGAATGGGGAGTCTAGGACGAGTAGTTTCCAAGATATGGCCGTTTGAAGTTTGACAGCTGTCACTTCAAATGAAGATCTTGGTCTTAGCTTTCATTTGAACTGGGAACGGGGAGTCTAGGACAAGTAGTTCCCGAGATATGGTCATTTGAAGTTTGACAGCTGTCACTTCAAAGATTCAAGATTCAAGATTTCAGATTCAAGGTTCAAAATTCAAGAATCAAGGATCGAAATCCAGGATCGAAATCCGAGATCGAAACCAAGGATCGAAATCAAGGATCGAAATCAAAATCAAGGATCAAAATCAAGGATCTAATTCAAGGATCTAATTCAAGGATCGAAACCATGGATCGAAATCAAGCGCTGATTTTGTCGAGAGCGATAAGGTAAAAATATCCTGAAATTTAAATGACATGGGCACACTACTAATCCAACAACGAGTGTGAAAGAGACAAAGCACCCAAGAAAGCCTCTCAACAAGACCAACAATCCTTATAACCAAGATTAAATGATAATAGATCGTTGTGTAGTCGTGATAAGGTTCAAAATCCTTTGTACATTAAATGTCAGTAAGAACTCCAGTTACGTAGTTTAGAATCTTCTTGCGCAAGCCAGATAGAAGAGACGGGGCGCAGACATCTGTCTCTTCCGCGTCCCTTTCATACAAAATGTGACGGCGCCCCGTCTCTTCTGTATGTTTTGCGGCGCGACGTTTCTATACATTTTTCTATGAAAGGGACGTGGAAGAGACATATATTATGTCTGCAACGCGTCCTCGTCTTACATATTTTCTGTATTTCCCGCGCCTTACTATTCTCTATTTACATTAAACAGCAGCTAGCCTACCGTAGCCGCACAGACACGGACAAACACGCAACACGCAGGCAAAATTCTTTGCACGAATACTGTGCCTGTCCGTGTCTGCGCGGCCCGTGTCTGTGCGGCTACGTTACGTTGGATATGAATACGCTCATACAAACTGTATAGAAGAATAATTATTTTGTCTGCCACGCCACAGTTGTTCTATCTCACGAAGTCCGTTTGGTTTTAATTGTGTATGTGCACGTTGTTTCTGAGTGCGTAAGCTCGGGAGCGCTCAGCCCCCCTAGCCATATTACACTATCTATCGTCGCTGTAGAATAGAACATTTCAAAATGTATAGGATTTGACGTTTCAAGTAGATGAGTCACGTGGTCAGAACGTCAATTCCTATACATTTTGAAGTGTTCTATTCTACAGCGACGATAGATCGTTCTACAGCGACGATAGATCGTGTAATATGGCTAGGGCCCCAGAATCGGCCCACGCACACAGAAACAACGTGTATTAGCATGTGCATCTACACACACAATTAAGACCAACCGGACTTCGTGAGATAGAACAACTGTACGTGTCTGTTATCTACTCTCAATGTCTGTATCCTGTAGATATAAATAGTCCTCTAAGGGTATCGCTACCCTAAACTTTTCTCATCTCCTAGGCCCGGGGGATGTCTCGTAACTAGCTACGTGACAATTATTATTATAGGTTTAGCTTGTCCAATTAAATCAACAATTATGTAAACGAATGTATGCAATTGACAAACTTATGCTTAACTTAACTTATGCTGAGTCGTAGCCCATTTGCTACTGTAGCACACCAACAATCCTATTTTGTATTGTAGTTGATTAGGTTTTGTACCTTACTGTAACTTTTTCATAATTATTACATTTCACTGTGTACTTTGTGTGTTTAGTAGCAAATAAATGATGTGTCTATGTCTATGTCTATGTCTATTTACCCAAGGATATCGAAAAGAGAACAAAGTCATTCCTAATTTCAAGGAATGACAAAAAAGGAACCGCTGCAAAGAGGTATATAAAAAAATAACTTACAAAACTAAAAATATCAAAACACATTGTAAGTACCTAGGTAGTTATCAGTCATGTGGTTCCCAATAAACCCCTCCAAACAAAAAAAACATCAAAGTCGATCCACAATCGACGTAAAAGTCGGTGAACACACATAAAACAAACAAACATACAGTCGAACATAGAACCTCCTTTTTTGAAGTCGATTAAAAATAAAAGATTTTTATTTTTCTTGATACCTGAGGCCATTGAACCCCTGCCACCTATCCTCCATGATAAAACGAGTTGGTCTGTTTGTCTGCAATGCGAAGGCTTAAGCTTAGGATCCTAGCACATTAATCAAACCTATTGTACCCCGACACTGCTACTTATTCTGGGGCTATAATGGATTGTACCTAATGGATACCCCGCAAGTACAAAGAAACAGGTAGATACGCAAGTCGGATAATAATTTGCTGTGATTTATGAAAAGATGTACAAAGACCAATTGGATTTGATTCATACAATAAGGTAAATGTCTGATATTTATTAACTTAGAAATATTCATTGTGAAAATATTTCTAGCATCATTTCTGTGAAGAAATATAATGCTTTTATTGAAGGGCTATTCAATCTTTACACTTTCTGACGTGCATTGTAGCAGCCGTAGCAAGTTCGTAGCATCTTACGTAGCGCTTCGTAGCCGAACAAAGACTGGCTTCTAAGAAAAGGAAGCTAGAAGCTCTCAGTTACAGACGAATAAAGTGTGTTAATATTATTTTCAGATCTCAAATTCAATGTCAAAAATAATTTATCCAGTATGACCGCTGGAATTGACATTTTTGGAACTGGCATAGTCGGACACCGACAAAAGTTCCTTAAAATTACTTAGATTAAAAAAAAATTGCCGCGTGCACGTGTAGACCATGGAGTGTCTTCCGACCGCGCAGCTCAACTTGGGTCATCAATCAATCAACACAAACTGCCAAACTCAACAAGCGGGCGTGTTTGAATTTAAATTAGGTACACACCGCTTAGAACACCGCAACACTTAGATCTAGGTATTATATAAGTAGGTAGGTACCTACCTAAGTATATAAAGATCCTTGTTTCACCATCAAATGGTACCTTCTAATGCCGGCTACTCATGTATCTAACGATGAACTGTAGCGATTTCAGTCTGAGCAGTTAAGTAACTGCAGTGCAATTAAGTAACTATGCATTCCTTGATAAAGGATGCTAGGTTTCTTAACCATGTTTTTCTTTACCGTTTGTACTTAGGTACCTACCTACCTACATGTAGTTTTACTACTTAGTTTACCTTTTTTACCTACACAGTTTATCTTTTCATCCAGATCAAGCTAAAAACATTTTTTTAGATTTTAACTTTAATTTTAATATTTTAAGTAAGTAGGTAAGTATGTACATAGGTAAGTATTTTAGAAGATGATTAGGTACCTACCTACCTTCTTATTATGAAAAGCAAGGGTAATTTTATTCAATTAATCTTCTCCGAGACTCCGGCTAAGTAGGTAGGTAATTCAGACGAGGCTGGGCTGGCTTTTATTGTTAGGAATCTAGTTGGGTACCTAGGTACTTATTAGCATGGACCAATTTGGTCCATCGTACCTACTAGCTCAGCGTCTCTGTTCTGCGGCCGTAAACATCCTTTTCCAGATCATAAACTAGAAGGAATTTTATCGTTCGCTGTAGAATACTTGAAGGCTTTCATGGCAGGCATGGCTGTCCAATGCCAGAGCTGTAAAATGTAGGATAGAATAGTGTTCTGTGATATTTGTCTGTGGTTTAATAGAATAAAGCTGGATTTATGACTTAAGGTCGCATAAAAAGTCCAATATTCTGTCTCATTTTGTAAGGTTTTCATAGTTTAGGTTCATGTACTTACATAGATAGGTACAAATATACATAGATAGGTATAAATATACATAAATATACAAGTTTATTCATTTTTGTGTATTAGCGCCATCTATGCTAACTAGTAGAAACTAGGTCATTTTAGATTAGTACGACGCTAAACTAGGTTCAAAAAATTGCAACTAGATGGCGTGAAATCACAATATCAGAAATGCCCCATTTTAACAAAACCTAACATAGATGGGGCTGTTTTAGTTGCTAGATTTTGAAACTAAAATTTAAAAAGTAATTTATTTTCACGAGAAATAGATATAATTATTTCATTCTAAAACTGTAATTTCATTTAAAATAAAAATAATAAGAGCTCCCAGAGCGCTGTTTTTATCTGTGCTTTTTTTTGTCTATGACTCAAGAAAAAAGCAAGAAGATTCTAAACTACGTAACTGGAGTGCTAACTGACATTTAATGTACAAAGGATTTTGAACCTTATCGCGACTGAACAACGATCTATTATCATTTAATCTTGGTTATAAGGATTGTTGGTCTTGTTGAGAGGCTTTCTTGGGTGCTTTGTCTCTTTCACACAGTTGCAAAAAGAAAGAGACACACCGCCCAAGTTTTATTTCAAGCGGACCTTGTTTTCTGTCTCAGTCAGCGTTCCGGGTACGTAGTATAGAAATTCCTTGGAAAAAAGTAAAAGTGAGCGAGTGACACTATGGATTTTTATTTGTGTCGAATGGAAATACGTCGGAGCTAGGCCGGTGGACAATTTATTTCAATTACCATGAATAAGCTCACCGGAGTCGCTGTGCGCCGTCGCCCGCTCTAGACAAATATCCCTCCTTCACCGTCTCATGTAAAAAACGTTTCCAACCAGTGTCGTGCATCAAATAATGGTTTTGGAAGAACTGACAGTGACGTCTCGCGATTCAGCCTTGGTTATTGGTTGCGAGAAAAAGTGTATTTTGAAATTAAATCGTGTGTTTTCTTGTTGAAACCTTTGTTGAGTGTCGGGTGGACGGTGTTGTGGATCGTTTAGTTGGTGCTGTGCTGTCGGATCGGTGTTATGTCGGGTGGCAGGAGCATCGACAAGGAACGCAAGTCTCCTCGGGAGAGTGGTGAAGATTCCGAAGATGAGAGTGAGATCCTGGAGGAGAGCCCCTGCGGCCGCTGGCTGAAGCGCCGCGAAGAGGTAAGCTACTTTACCCTACTGATCCCCTCGAATGTAGGCCAGGCCACTAGATCTACCGTCAGCTGATCCACAAGGTTAGCTGATGTTACACAAATAATACGCAGTTGAATCTGTGTTTGTTACGTAAAATAGCGTTTGTTTTGTTATTTCGAAACTCACAGACAGCTTTTTAATTCTATTAAATTAGTCTGACTAAATAATTGAGCTTGTTTTGTTAAACAATAGATATTTCAGTGTCTTTATAACAGTCCTGACTTGACTATCCCTAAATAACAGTAAAAATAAACATTAAAAGTTTGTTATGGGTTCAAATAGGAATACTATGGATACCCACAGTCAAAACGATACGACTCAACTGCAGTAGACTCCAATATCTACTATTATCTTGTTTTTATAAGTATTTAGCTGTTTAGTTGTGTCTGTACCTGTTCTGTGTTGATTTTGATGGTATTTCTGATAATAGGTCTTATTCCGGGAACACTTTTATATTGTAAGTAAATCTAGAAGTATTTCTAAACACCATAATATTTATTTACTCACTTTTATGTTCAAAAGGAGGTTTAATTACTGATAAAATAAATTGTTTCTGTAAACTGCACCTTCTCATTTCAAGATTAATTTCATAGTTCTGCTGTATTACTCAGCTCCTAGTAGATTTATAACTTTCTATTAATTTACGTTCATAGCATTACTTTTTAATAGATTAGTCTTTTTACTAGATTGGTTGGTCTGACATGCTGGATATTATAACAGAGCTTTCATAACTTATCATACGAACTGTAGGTAACTCTAGAATTATACCTAGGTACCTAACAGAGTAATAGAATTTGTGAAAGAATAAGAAAACAATTGGAATTATTTAATAGAATTCGTAGTACTAGGTACGATAGAACTTATAAAATGAAATTACTAACATTGTGATATTCCATACCGTTACATTTGTTAGATTATTTCTGGTTTAGTGAGTCCTTGTGAAGCACACATGCATTTGCTTAGAAGTTCTTGATTGAAAATTCGAAAATTCAAAATTCAAATATCATTTATTCAGTAGGACCGTTATAACCACTTTGAAACGTCTTAAGAGCTAGGTGATTCTACTCCTGTTCTTTCGCAACCAACACCATGAAGAATCAGGGCAGTTTGATCGGATTGATCGTTGAAGTTAAGCAGTGTTGGGCGCAGCCACTCTTAGGAAGGGTGACCACAAGTGGTATTCCGAGCTGAGCGCTTCCGTGCTTCGGAGGGCATGTTAAATTGTCGTTCCCGGCTTTTAAGTCAAGAACTAAGAACTCTTTCAAATAAAGAAAAATCACAGATCGGCTGCAATATCTCATCTGCTACCTCAATTCATAATAAGAGGATGTTGTATAAGTACTTCAGCTGTTTAAATAAAACAAGCATTAAGGTGAACTCATACCTATCAGCTTAGGCCGCTTCCAACGTCCAACGGCTGAGATGATGATGATGATGATGATACCTATCAGAGCCGAACCCACCTAACAAATCAACCGAAATTAATTTTAGAATTTTTTATTATAGGTATGAAATTGTATGAAAACTGCCAGATTCGGACGAATCGGACGATTCGACGCGGACAGTGTGCGAGCTTTCAATACGATTTCATATTAATAATTCTTAAATTAGTTTCGGTCGATTCCCTCGAAGCGTTCGGCTCCGCTATATGTGCGTTCACCTTTACCGCTCATCTCTGACATTCGATACAAGAGCTAATTAAACAGCCGTCACTTTGTACGCCACTTTCCCTCGCGTCGGTCGACGACCCGCGATTCGGCGCTTGCGCAACCAATCACTGTCGCTTTCTAGGCCTAGGGTATAGAGCAGTTTGGAGATAGATCGCCTTTGGATAATGCTTAGGTCTCACCTACTTTCCAATCGAAAAGCATTAACTATGGTTCTGAGTGTGACTCCTCTGGTGTCGCAGGCGTCCATAGGCTACGGTAACTACCTACTTACCATCAGGTGGTACCATTTGTATCGGCACAAGTCTGCAAGTTCTCAGAACACTGCATTAGCGATATTTCTGGATATTCGCGATGGAACATGCCTTTATTGCCTGCAGATTCGGAGAACCGTTTGAGGAAATACCTATCGGTCGTGACTGTTTTTTAGTTCTGTTTGTACCTAATTGACAAATCACTTCGAATTTGTTTCACGTACGCTTAGGTAGTTGGGCACGGCACTTAGGTACTGGATATATTCAAGTACTAGCTGCTGCCCGCGGCTTCGCGCGCGTGGTACCCGGATAAAAATATCCTATGTTACTCTCCAGCTCTCCAACTATCCCTACACAAAAATCACGTCAATCCGTCGCTCTGTTTTGACGTGAAAACAGGACAAATAAACAAATAAACACACTTTTGACATTTATAATATGGGTACGGATTCCAAGATACGTCTGTAGTCACAAGTAATACATACAATTTAATGTATTTATGTTAAAGTTAAAACCGCATCAAAATTGTCTTAATCAAAAGAGGTCCTTACAAGATGGTTAATAAACAATTTTATTGTTCACCTTTATCTATTAACTGGCGTCTTCGACATCAAAGGACACTTGTATCAAGTATTTTGTAACCTTATATCTCTTTACATTATAATATAATACACAAAGATCGACTATTGCTACGGTCAAACAAATACACAAATAAACATTCAAATTAATGTTTTTTGCGTATCGAAATAGCGATTAAGAATAGAATGGCTGTTAATAAACATTAAAACATGAAACGGTATGATTCCACTTATAAATTCGTCCGAATAGATGAGCTTTCTTTGTGAACGAGGAATTTTAATTTGCGGATGGCGCGACCTCTGTCTTGCATTCCTTCGAGAAATGTCAATGGGAAAATAGAATTGAATTTAAAACGTGCGATGCATTCAACATTTCATCAACTGAAGCACAAGCCTGCAGAATATTTAGATCCGGAAGACCAGTAGACGGTTAATTATTACTGCGGGCGGAGTTGACCGTTTCACTCAACTTGGGCACCTCACGATTGGTCAACTATCAAAAGATAAAAGTTAGAGTAGAGAAGAATCATGGTGGCCTTGTGGTGATCCAATCTTGGATGTAGGCCTCTTCCCTTTTCTTCCACTCTTGACGATCTTGTGAACGACTCATCCAGTCTCGGCCTCCGTGTCGTCGGATGTCGTCTGTCCAGTGCTGCGGTGGTCTGCCGCGCCCTCTAGTGTCCGCCTTGGGTCTCCATTCAAGGACTCGTCTTGTCCAGCGACTTTCGTCCATTCTCGCAATGTGCCCTGCCCGTGACCACTTTTTCTTAGCTATGACGGCCATGACATCTTTAACTTTGGTCTTGTTCCTGATCCAGTCGTTACGTTTCAGGAGAATGATGTTCTTCAAATAAATAGCCTTGTATGAACAGTTTCAAACTAAGTTATTCATTAGATAGAGTTACTTCTCTGAACAAAATAACGTACACCTACAGAATGTTCCTTCATAAATTCTTAAGTTTGTACTTCAGAAAATTTACGCCCGTGCTTTGCGATTGCGAGCCGGAAAACTCCCTGTGACCAAATGAAGAGACACTCGGAAACGGAAGCGACAGCGAATAAATACCATTCGATGTGCCTGTCCGGTTTTGAAGGTAACCTACCAAAAGGAAGGTATCGCCGCCGTCGTGTCTCGCAGCTTCGCTTGTCCCTACTTCGATAAATCTCCCTCCGCGTAATGAGCTTGGAGATTGTAGACAGCTATTCCCGGCGCGGCCTCGCTACCTCAAAGGTCACCTATCTTTCGTCAATTGTCGAATTCGCACTGCCGTGTTTCAATGTCAAATTCGTTAGTACACACGTACTAAGACAGACATCTTCAATATCTTAGTAAGTGACGAGAGTGACGAGAATGGTCATTGTAAAATTGTATTAGATATTTTGTAAGGTCCATTTTCATTCCGAAGAAATGTATTTAATTCTAAATGATAAATGAACACTGCTTTATTTACACCTTATCATAGATGGGCTGTCTGCCAGTTCGTCATTTGATTGCGTTGCGTTATTTAATTACGAAAACTATTTCGGTGTACCGCAATAACTATAATTTAACGTCATTTGAAGCAAGCTACACCAGAAAACCAGCTTTGATTTAATAAGCTTCGTTTACGTTACGACGAAATAAATGAATCGGAGATTGAAGGCGATTATGTTACCGCATGTGGTGTAAGATGCCAATCGTGATAATGCCGACTAATCTTTATAATCAGGCGGTTAAAGTTGAATATTGCGCGGAATTTTCCTGTACGCTAGTTGGAACTTAGAACTTAATAGTTTCTAAGATAACGTGAACGAGCAACATTGTTTTGGTATCGCTATGTTTGTCAATTGTCAGCAAATGAATCATCTCATTAGTTATTCCTCAAACAACATGAACTGGCATGTTTCTTAGATTAAGAAACTACGCGTTTGTAATGTTATATCTAGTGGATTAGAATTCCGTGAATATGCCTCAATAAGAATTAGATACATATTAAGATAGGATTAGATACAATAGCATTATGTCTCTATATCACGTTATTTATGACGTGTCATTCTTAAGCTCCTCCAAAATTAGAAAATTATCTGCTACAATAACGTTTCCTTCCAAAGAATCTTCAATATGGAATAAACCATCTCCTTTCTACAGCACTTAGCTCGAAGTTCGACAATGCGGAACAGACTGTCTCATTCATCATTATAAAATATCGTGTCTCATTTTTTACAAGCTAATTTTTTATCTGCGCACCCAACAGAACTATCTGCCGTCTGTTGGGAACATAAACCGTAAGTCGACGTCATAAGTGTCATAATTTTATTACGATCTCATTGTGTTTGGTTTGTTTCGAGCACTTTCAACGCAGGGCATCGACACAGATATTGTATGGTGTTTTTTTTTGTGATGTCTTTTTATTGGAAAGTGAAAATTACCCTCTTGATCTGTAAGCCGTGCTTCGGGCAATACTTTGGAGTCTATTTTGGTCTGAGTGAAAGTGCTTTTTGCGTCTTCTGTTTATTTGCGCTTCCGTACATTACACTCTACTGAGACGTCATTATTTACTATGACTGTGGTTCTATGACTTTTGAAGTGACTACATAAACTGTCTTTTTCCATCATGCATTCTTTTTCAATGATGCTGAATTTGTTATCCATTCGAGGTCCGCTCTACCAGTGAGCTGAGCAGCGCTAATGTGTGACCTTGAATAAATTTGCTTTTGCTTGTAAAAAAGCAGAGTTCCTAGATCACCTGTATCCAGCGTAACCCGTCAAGCCCCGAGGCTCCACTTAAATCCGGTTTCAAGAAAAAAATATTCATGAACCGATGACGTTTCGTTAAAACGGAATGTGTCATACCTATGCTCCCAGCAATATTTGGGTGTTTCGCAGGACTCGTGTTTTTGGCATGTCCGGCCTTGCGAACCTATTAAAATGACCAGTTTCAGTATTGTTGTATTTTTATTTGGAAATAGTATACGAGTACGCTATTATGGCACTAGTAATATCCTCAATTATATACATAGGAAAGCTGTAATTAATTTCTAAAGTCGTGAAATCTAAGTTCTCTGGTGTGTCCGCGACACCCCTATCTGCATTCAATCGCTTATTACGCAATAATGAAATATAAATTGACACTTTTTATAACGTTAACGTTAATATAGATACTATTAGGTAGTGGTGAATCAAATTTCATGTTATTTTAACTCCACGTTACTGTTTTACAAAGCAAACAAATGTGTCCGCGATAAAAAACTAATTTCTCTGTCGCTAATTTCTCTGGCATTTTCCTAATTTCTCTGGCATTTTGCTAATTTCTTTGGCATTTTGCTAATTTCTCTGGCATTTTTCTAATTTCTCTGGACCAAACCTAATTTCAATGGGCACGAATATATTTAAACCACTAAAACTTCAAAACGGCTTTATCAAATTGAGGGCCGCTAACATTAAAATGCATGTCTTTGAGTGCTTAATTAGGTATGTTATTTTTTTTTTTAAATAACCAAAAAAAAAATTGCGAAAATGGGGTACCGTTTTTCGGACCGCTTCTTGCGAATCATCCTTTCATGTTATTTTAACTCCACGTTACTGTTTTACAAAGCAAACAAATGTGTCCGCGATAAAAAACTAATTTCTCTGTCGCTAATTTCTTTGGCATTTTCCTAATTTCTCTGGCATTTTGCTAATTTCTTTGGCATTTTGCTAATTTCTCTGGCATTTTTCTAATTTCTCTGGACCAAACCTAATTTCAATGGGCACGAATATATTTAAACCACTAAAACTTCAAAACGGCTTTATCAAATTGAGGGCCGCTAACATTAAAATGCATGTCTTTGAGTGCTTAATTAGGTATGTTATTTTTTTTTTAAAAATAACCAAAAAAAAAATTGCGAAAATGGGGTACCGTTTTTCGGACCGCTTCTTGCGAATCATCCATTTCTTATGAATTGTTGTATCACGTCTGCCTACGCGCAGTTTTTTTGGGAGCAGATGAATGAAACCGTAAGAATAAGAATGTCATGTAAATAGCGAGTTATTGAGTAGCCTGCGAGCAGTTTTTGCCGCAAAGCAATTTGTTTATAAAAACGGATATCTTTGCGGTTTTCCTATTAAATACCTACTCTTAGTCCCCGTATCGCTACCGATCGTCTAGACTAGAAGGAATTTGTGGTCTGCTGCAATGATAGCATAATGCAATCAATTACAATCTAGTGGAAGCAATACTATCCCTCGATCAATAGAGGTAATAAAATCTGTCTTCAGTAGGAACTCTCACAAAATGAAACGTGAGGGAACTCCGAAAATCAGTACGTGCATAACCTTGAAGATTTTGTATGTAAATAATTTAGTGCTTTCACGTCTATATTAAATTCAAATTTCAGTCCAAAATTCTCTATATTAAGGTTGTAGCTAGCAGAAAATTGACTTTGGGTGATCTATTTACAGTATTTACAACAAACTTCATCAACTACTTCTCCAAGAGGTGGATATTATCGGTACTCTCTCGGTTTGGTTTGGATAACGTTGATATCGACTGGTTAAGTGTGATTCTCAGAAAGCATTGTGATATCTGACAAGCTGTTCTATGTGATGTCGATTGTTATATTTATTCAATATTTTCCTTGAAAGCCATGTCTACATTATTTAGTTGTCATATCAATGCTGCTTTTTGTAATATTGCTTTCGGTTGTAGGTACATACGATTTTCATCGTAAACTATTACATTTTAGCGCACCAAGCTTTGTCATTGGAACGTCCTCATAACGCTCCACTTCACAAATTTACTTACCAGATAAGGATGATTCGCAAGAAGCGGTCCGAAAAACGGTACCCCATTTTCGCAATTTTTTTTTTGGTTATTTTTCAAAAAAAAATAACATACCTAATTAAGCACTCAAAGACATGCATTTTAATGTTAGCGGCCCTCAATTTGATAAAGCCGTTTTGAAGTTTTAGTGGTTTAAATATATTCGTGCCCATTGAAATTAGGTTTGGTCCAGAGAAATTAGAAAAATGCCAAAGAAATTAGCAAAATGCCAAAGAAATTAGCAAAATGCCAGAGAAATTAGGAAAATGCTAAAGAAATTAGCGACAGAGAAATTAGTTTTTTATCGCGGACACATTTGTTTGCTTTGTAAAACAGTAACGTGGAGTTAAAATAACATGAAATTTGATTCACCACTACCTAATAGTATCTATATTAACGTTAACGTTATAAAAAGTGTCAATTTATATTTCATTATTGCGTAATAAGCGATTGAATGCAGATAGGGGTGTCGCGGACACACCAGAGAACTTAGATTTCACGACTTTAGAAATTAATTACAGCTTTCCTATGTATATAATTGAGGATATTACTAGTGCCATAATAGCGTACTCGTATACTATTTCCAAATAAAAATACAGCAATACTGAAACTGGTCATTTTAATAGGTTCGCAAGGCCGGACATGCCAAAAACACGAGTCCTGCGAAACACCCATAATACAGGTCACAGCAGATTGATCCAGAATCTAGATTAATAGCACACACACAACTACAACTCAACTAAACTAAGGATCAAATTCGCCAACATACGCATACTGTGTCGAAATAATGCATACTGTGTGTTTGTTTTCTCTAATGAAACTTTCAGTTGCTAGTACAACTAGCGGTCACTGAAAATGAAAAATCTTTTTAAAATTTTCAATTCCGACGGGATTCGAACCTGCAATGATACAAGCGATCCTGCTTTAGCCGGAGTGCCTTTACCAACTCGGCTACGGAATCCTATAACACTATAAAAAATTATAGCGGTCACTTACCAGGCCGTACTGAACATCGCTTTACTTTATCAATCCATCAAGAACACCAGCTGTTAGTCACAGGGTGATAAAGAAAGGAGAAACAAAACGAAAAACATTAAGGTAAGCGATTGCACATTTCTGTGTTAGCATGTGTGGGCATAAACCGTTCTGCAATAAAATATAGGAACTTGTTCCCCCGTTATGGACCCCAGACTGTGCTGGTTCGACTCCGGCCTCAGTGGTTTATCACCACCATCAGATTATCACAAGTGAGATCTAATTACAGGCTTAATTAAACGGGTGTGTTATGTTACCGCTTTGGAAAGCTACTTCTGAGAAAGCGAATTCACCGATTGAATTGAAGCTTGAGGCAAACTCGAGGAGCGTCGGATTTCTCATCACATATAATATGACAATCGAGGGTTACCGAGAACCGAAAGATTTTCTTCGAACCGCTGTCATAAGAGATGATTGCAACTGTTTCGGATTTGGATTGAATATTCTGATTGGAAATATTTGAGGCTTCAGTGAGATCATTTGTGTTGCTACATATTTACATTAAAAACAATTTACCATAATCGCGTAGACCTAAGAATTTGTGCTTAAAGATTTTAATATAGCCTTGACATCACAGTTGCTACAACCTTGTTCAATTCTTTATGCTGTAAATTAATTGGCGTGTATATCTTCAAAACGTTCAGGAATAGGTATTTAAATTGTAATATTTTTCCACACCTATTTAAAACTGTCGACAGGTGGTGAATAGGGCATAGGAACCGGGTTTACCCGGAACCGAAAGAACCGGGATTACCCGGTTCTTGGGGCTGCAACAAGAACCGGTTCTCAAAATAGTAAGAACCGGGTTTTCGGTTCTTTCGGTTCTTTTAAAAAGTTCTCTTCGAAAGCGTGCACAGTTCTTAGGTGTGTACAGGCAGCATATTGTACCTTGTTTTTTATTAGTGATTGTTTAAAATATTTAAATTATAGCTGTGATTATAAATTCCCTGTTTGATTTTTGATCCCATTGTAGATTTTTGTAAGATTTAACTTACAACATTCTAATAAACTATCTCTCTCTAACGTCGTTTCCTCATATCTGAGGATCGTGGTCAGCTTCGGGTTTGTCTTCGGAACGGATGATGGGCCTCCACCCGTTTCTGTCTAGTGCATCCCTTACAACCGTGTACTACTAGACTTTGAGTTTTACTAGATTTACATCGCCTCTGCGCAGCACGTGGCCGAAGTATTAATGAGTGCGTTGGGGGCTCAAATTAGACAATCGGGTTTTAATTTGGAGCTGGGATAGGATCGCCACATTGGTGAGTTTATCGGTCCAGGGTATTCTTAGCAGTCGTCTCCAGCACCACATCTCGATCCTTTGTCTTTCTCTGGCCAGAATTGTCCACGTTTCTACTCCATACATAAATACAGGGAATACTAAATACTTATACCAATGCCCGTAACGGTTTGATCTTAGTTTTGACATCTATTCCTCTGTTCTTCCAGATGATATTTAGGCGGGGTCATTGTATCTTTTGCCATTCCAATACACCTCTTTATCTTCGGGACACAGCTGCCATCCTTACAGTATTTGTGGTTGTGGAAATAGCTAGGTAGATTTATATTGATCAACGATGTCGATGCTTGAGATGTTGCATGTGGCATCTATTAGTTTCCCCGCACGATCCACTACCAATTTTTTTTGGTTTTCGCCCTGTTGACTCAGACTAGACAAGTTTTAGACTTTGGCATACATAATTCTTCCATATCTTCCAGGGAGAACGGTATCGTCGGCGTACCGAAGGTTTCTACGGGAGTAGAATCCTAGAAACCTAGCTCTTAAGACGTTTCAAAGTGGTCATAGCGGTCCTACTAAATAAATGCTATTTGAATTTTGAATTTTGATATCCTCTTTCCGCCTGTCGGGAAACCTTTCCCTCAGTTTTCAAGGGTCCTACGAAATGTGTACTCTTCATATAATGCTAAACAGAGCAGGGGATAGGATGCAACGCTGTCTCACTCCCTTCTTGGTTTTTTTTTAGATAGATACCTAGATAGATATTTTATTCATCAACACAAGACATTTGTCTGTTAAATAGTGTCTTAAAGCCTATGTTAGGTTTGACTAGACACTAGGGTTCTCTTAACACATAAACTGGATTTTAAAAACAGGAGCAGACACACGTTCTTTCAACCTTTAAGTAGTTAGAAATATGTATAAACTAAATAAGAAGCTAGCGCGCTGGAACATACTAGAGCATTTGGTGCCCAACCTGATGTAAGAACGGTTTTCTGTATGAGTACTTTTGATTAAACTGACGATGTGTTCAGGAGCTCCCACCTCCAGCAGTATATTCCAAAATTTCTCCAATTGCATACAGTCAAAGCTTTGGTATAATCAATAAAGCATAGGATTACTAGGCTGTTGAATTCTCTACTCTTCTCTATTATTTGGCAAATGTTGATTCTGATTCCCGCGTACCCTTGCCTTTTACAAACCTGCCTGTTCTTCAGGTATTTGTCGGGCTAAAAAGTAACTAAGACGTCTTTTTATCTTTTTAATACAATATAGGGTAGGAGGATCTTACTTGCGTGCGTTATTAAAGCGATAGTCCGGTAATTTTCACATTCTTAGCCTTTTTTGAGCAAATGAATTTGATGAATGAGCCTTTTTCGAATCGATGTTTGTCCTAAACATCGATTCGATTCGAATAAAAATTATCACAAGAACCGAAAGAACCGAAAGAACCGGGTACCCGGTTCTGAGTTGAAACTGGAATCGAAAAAACCGGTTCTTAAATAATGCCCGGTTCTCGATGCCCTAGTGGTGAAGGCAAACATTTCAAAACATTATATCTGTAGAAGCTCTTAATATTTTAGGTTGCATCTTGCCACTGTTTGCACTTTACATGTTGACGTACCTAGTACCTGTTCGTCGGCTAATAATACCTACTGCTAGTATAGTATGGTCTGGGCCTGTATTCTATTAAATGACAACCGCTTTGGTTTTGGTTCGAACTCTTAAATGTCAGCCATTTGGTGAAATAGTAGAATAGCTTTTCAAAAATTTGTACTGCCAAAGTTCAAAACCTCACCACAACTGAGTCGTTTGTTATTAGTAGTCATGGAAACAGTCGCTTAAGTTGAGGTTTTGGTTGAGGTTGATAAAAAGTTCGGTACCGGAATCGACGCCCTGAATAGTGTTATACAACACGGTAGCGCGTCGCGTCATGAAAATAACATCATTGTTTGCGAGCTGTGGCTTACGACACAGCTGACAGCCTGAAATGTCAGCACGTTAACACCGTAATGTTTGAGCAAAGAGCCGCTAAATTAATGCGTTAAGTTTTTTTGGCTGTTGCTTTAAATACTATTAAGCGACATTATTGAGCACTTTAAAAATGTTCAATAAATTGTTAATAAGAAACAGGTTTTGCTGTCACAGTGATTTAGTAATGTTAACTTTGTACTAGGTAAATACTAAAATAAATAAAATAAATAAATAAGTAGGTAAAGTAAGTTCGTATGAGCAAGTGGCCAACTTAGGTAGGTATATCATACGCTAACCCACCAGAATAAATCCAATCGAATTACAATCGATACAACAATAGCCAAAACTTCCGCATGACTTACCTAATTTCGTATCTGCTCGGTCGAGCGTGTCGGCGAGGCCAGACGCCCAGCAGACGAGAGAAAGGCACTGACTCAGGTAACGCATTGAAGTGCATTGATCCCTCTGGGCTAGTTACGTCACATTCGCCTATGTGGAAGCCCAAAGGTCTCCGCGGTAAAGGTCAACTGATTGAGAAACATACATCCATCAATGAACCATTGTCGCACGATAATGTGTTACGCTTATGCGTTGAAGTTTTTGTGCACCTGTGAAAATCTGTTGAAAGGAATGTAATAAGAGACGATGGGAATTCAACGAGCCGTATCTAGAAACTATCGCCAGCTGCGGCACAGTAACGAGAAACTAAAGATGCCTAGTACCTGCTGCTTGAAGTATTGATCAGACGTGCGCAAAAGTAAGCGTACGTAAAGGATTGCCTGGCGAACTGCCAGAGATGAGAGGCTCTGCATGCGACATTTCATAAATATTCTACAGGAAGGTTTATCTTGCAGATTGTTTATATCTTAAATAACGCCTACGCATAAATCAAGAACTGTCATGATATCAAAACTTCGATTTTTTTATGGCTTTGGCTTAGAAAACTAACCGCTGCAATGTCCAATTGTCCGTGACGATATACTCCTATCTGTTCTTGTATTGCAAGATAATATCTGTATATTTGTCCAATCGCGAATTTTACATGAAAATCTTTCCAACAAATCGATGCGAAGGTTCTGCTAAGTTTAAACTTATTGAATGTGAGCAGGCTAAGAACATTCATCGTTCCATAATGGGCGATGGAAAAACGAACAGTGCACCAGTACGATACCCAACAGCCAGTTACTGAACATCGCAATGCAAACAGCGAACAAGACATGCAGCCAATAAAAACTATGAAAAACAACAAAAAGGTCCTAAAAAGAAATCTTTTAACCAAAATCACCTAGGTTTGTATCTGATTAAGCATTTAATCTACAATTTTTTGATGCATAGAGAAATACCTACTCACATTATCATTGTGTAGGTGTAAATCTAAATCCATGGAATTGTTTTTGCTCAATTGCAAGTTACTAGCTTCCTTAATGTTGCTATAAGTAAACGACAAGATGCCTGCCCAGATCGAAATGAAGGGAAGCATAAATCGGTGATCACTACTGCTGCTGCAAATTACAGCGTGGGATGAGACACTGCTCTGACTGCAGCCGGCCCAAGGGATAGGTTGCCGTCTAAAACAAATCTTATAAAATAAAAATACAAATGTGTAGGCATTTTAAACTTTGTCAGATCAAAACTACACCTCTTACTATCAAATAACACCTTAACATCCCATCCTTGGTTCTGATCCTCTCTTTTCCCCTCTGATCCTCCTACGAACACAATACCACAAAGCGACAACAGTTAAAATTTAAAGGTATTTTTGAAAACGCAAACTTCTTTCACCTCCATGAGAGTCCTCGGTGCTGATCAATTAGCCCCTCTTGTGGAAAGGAAAGTTTTTTCAAACAATTCAAAAACTTTGTCCTTACCTAACTTATTCAAAGCTTTTGTATCAGACCACAGGCAAATCTTGTTATGAACAGAGATCAGTTGCTTGTTGCCACGCGAATATAATGCTTGCACATTATGATATTGTTCAAGTATGTACGAGCAATTTTACAAAGTTACCAGAAATAAATTGATATAAATCATGCTCACTATCGCTGAAAGTATACTAGTTGTGGTTTCTATTCGATCGAGCGAGCGAAGCGAGCGAAGATCTTAGTGGTAAGTTGGGCGATTTTGCTTTGTATGTTTGTATGTTTGTATGTATGTTTCACGAATTGTTGTTCGCGCATAACTGTCGAACCGTTCATCCAATCTGCATGAAACTTGGTAGGTCAATAGGTTGTAGTAAGGAAATTTACGGTGGAGCATATGAGCTTAATCGATGAAGGGGTTGTTAAGATATTAGGTTCCCAAGGGGGTAATTTTTTTTTAAAGTTACACAAATATATTGAGTGGGGTGTCAAACGAAAGGGCTTGTTTTGTACATTCCAAAATGGTTTTTATTTTTAATCTAGGATATATAGTTTTTGAAATACGACCAAAGAACAAAAACTACGAAACCAGAGCTGCAAGAGCTCCCGTTTCATAGAGTTTCGATGTCTTCGTAGCTCATTGACTGGTCGGTCTTAAAAAGAGAGTGGCATCATTGCGGTTTGGTTTGCAATGATTTTAGATGCTACTTGATTTATTTTCGTGATAAAAAAAAATTTTGATAAAGAATGAAAATAATTGGGGTAAAAAAAGTTAAGTAAACAAATATATTGAGTGGGGTGTCAAATGAAAGGTCTTTATTTGTACATTCCAAAATAGTTATTATTTTTATTCTAGGACGTATACTTTTAGAAATACGACGAGAATTCATAAAAAATATGAAATAAATGAAAAATTAGACACAACATTATTGTATTGCATGCATGCAAGTATTTTTTACCATGAAGAGCTAGCGCAATAGGCATACTCGGCAGTAGTAGCACTTGAAATTATAGGGGTAGTCAGAAGAAAGTCCAAATGTAAGCCATCTACGGTGCGCGAGATCTCAGTTCGGGGCGAACTACTAGTTATGGATGTTATTGTTGGTCAAAGTTCCCATTTGTGCTATCTAATGTGGAGGACTGGCGCGTCCGTGCCGCGACCACGAGACTATTGTACCTAGTATAGCAGGCTCACTGAACGGAAAGTGGTAATAGATTTTCGCCGTGTTATTTATCGACGAGGGTCCTGTCACGGACAATGGAAAGATTTAAGCCTACTTGAATTAATGTGCATAGACAGTTTTAGTTTGTTTTCGAAACTATAAGAACTTCGTTGGCCACTACACTTGATGTATGAAAATTTAAGTGCGTGTCGCGTGAGGTATTAAAAAAAAATTCAAGTTTATGATCACAAAAAATTCACCCGCAAACGTCACCCTTTACTAAACCCGTAGCGAGCGAAATATGTATGCGGAATCCTAATTAAGGCAACGCCAACGAATGATTTGTAGCATTTGCAGCCTCAGTTCATTTGAACCTGGTTATTTATAGCGTGTCGCCTTATAAGCGACCACAATTTATTCTTTGGCCTTCCACCTCGTCGTGAACATGACACAACAGAACAATCCTCTGAAAATCAAACACGTTCTTACACTTGCGGATTTAACCAAAAGCTGGCCGAAATTCGGAATGATGCTATCACACACCTACATTATTTTAGATGAGTGCCTTCAACCCTCACGTGAATACTTCAGAGTTTCTAAGCATGAATCCTTTTTGCTAAAAAACCTTGGCTATAATCATTAAATATTTCATTTAGACTGCTAGCCAGCGTGCACGTGTGTAATTTTTTTGCTCGCAACCTCATTAGACATCTAAATGTCTGAGTGCAAACACCTTTGGTGTGGTCTAACTTTTTGTTGTCCAACTTTACTTTGTTTCCATGTTCCGCTTGTTAGGCGTCCTATTTCCTTTTTGTCGGCTGACCTTTATATCTAGGCGGTAAAAACCAAGGGTTCGCCTTAGGAAGGTTGCTGCGTCAGTTTAAGCCTCAATATTTATGATATTTTTAACCCCCAAGAAGGGTGTTACAATACAGACAGGGCAGTTCTGTTCGTATCTTGAAGTTCATTTTTACTTTAAATAGATTTTGCTTAAAACCTTATATCGGAGACAAGAAGTTTAACAGGCCTCTTAACATTTATTTCGTAGTAATATGGTCATGTGTTCTGTCTCTGGATATTATGCCATTATCTTGACTGAGCTCATCCTTCTAGCTCAAAGCTCTAATTGTCCCCTAAGTATGGGATCCATTAAACAGTCATCGCCCATGGACGCGCGAAGAATGCTAACTCGTTTACAGCCTGTTAATGCGTCGTCGTGTCGTGATTCACCGACAACCGCTCACTTATGGCTCGCTCGATACATGCGACATGGCGTTGCGATTTTAAATGTTCCGCAGAATCTATTCTAGGATTTCCACAGGCATTCTTAAGATAGCGATCAACATTGCCATCTTTGTTAAAGCTGGAAAAATGTTGCGGATAAGGTGTCTCCGATAAAAAGTCCTGCTCCTGCCTGTCCCATTCAAGAGATTGGATACAACGACAAAAGCACTAGATGTCGTTAATGGCGTATTAGGAGGTTGTCTTAAAGGGTTTATGTTTCGCCATTAAAAGCAGTCATCTGTGGATAGTAGTCAATGCTGTGAACATTAAATAAAATAATCAACCCTTGGATACAGATGTTTGCGTACAGTTTATTTTTATCACTATTTATCTTTGGAATTTGCCTTAATTATCCACTGGCTTATGTGATTAGAACATCAAATTTCATCACCTCATGCAACAACCATTAGTTCTTGGTTTTAAATGATTCGGCTATGGACCAGCAGTTGAAACTTGCTTAATATGCAATGAATCATCAGACGGCCCTGGCGGAGCACGCTCGCTGCGAATGATTCATTCGGATTTGACTGGTATTGTGTATAGGTTAACTAGAGACATGCTTACTAGGTTTTGAGGCTTTTATAGCATTTCATTGTTATCTCTTGGCCATGATCAAGAATGAGTCATTGATTTTTTTATTATTTTGTAATTTCATCATGTGTTAGTGACGTGATCACGAAGATACAATACCGTGTTAGTGGAGTGGAATAATGTCTACTTTCGATCCGAAAGTTGTAGATTAGAATCCACTGATCAGTCCTGTTTACGTTTTATATTTGCCATTTAGTGTTTCTTCATACAATTTAAACGAATCCAGTTTGCAAGTTTTCTTCTCTTTGAGGATCTAAAGATAAGTTACTTAATGGGAGAACTTGCAAGAAACCGATTAGTTTCAATCATTTATTTTAGTCTTCCGCCAACTGCCTACATTACAAAACCGGTCACAAAAGCGTTTTTTTTTTTTCAAAGCTAGATTTTTAATTACACTGCTTTGTACTTTAAATACCTGCAAATTACAGACTCGTGACAAGCCATTGCAAACATTAATACATAAACGTACGCTTGGCCGCCGATCTTTCGCAAAAAGACAAGGGGGAGATTCAGCGTGAGTGTGTAGGCAGTAGTGTTTTTACTTGGCATGTGCAAAAACAAGGCGCCGGGTGAAGACGGAATAACGTCAGAGCTTTTGAAAGCGGGTGGATCACCGGTACTTAAAGTCCTTCAGAAGCTCTTCAACTCCGTCTTGCTCGAAGGTACTACGCCAGAAGCATGGAACAAGAGCGTGGTGGCGCTGTTCTTTAAGAAAGGTGACAACACCTTATTGAAGAACTACAGACCCATCTCGTTGTTGAGCCATGTTTATAAGCTGTTTTCGAGAATCATCACAAATCGTCTCGATCGCAGGTTTGATGACTTCCAGCCTCCCGAACAAGCCGGGTTCCGAAAAGGCTACAGTACCATAGACCACATACATACGCTGCGGCAGGTCATACAGAAGACCGAAGAGTATAACCTGCCGCTTTGTCTCGCGTTTGTGGACTATGAGAAAGCCTTCGATTCGGTCGAAACATGGGCGGTGCTTGAATCTCTCCAGCGATGCCGAATTGACTATCGGTACATCGAAGTGTTGAAGTGTTTGTATAAAAACGCCACTATGTCAGTCCGAGTACAGGAACAGAGTTCGAAGGCGATTCCCTTAAAAAGAGGCGTAAGACAGGGAGATGTTATCTCTCCGAAACTGTTTACGACCACTTTGGAAGATGCCTTCAAGCTCCTGGAATGGAAAGGACAAGGCATCAATATTAACGGCGAATACATCACTCACCTTCGATTTGCCGACGATATCGTGGTCATGGCAAAGTCAATGGAAGAACTCAGCACGATGCTCGAAGGCCTCAATCGAGTCTCCCAAAGGGTAGGCCTCAAAATGAACATGGACAAGACAAAGGTTATGTCGAATGCCCATGTTGTGCCTACCCCTGTTATGGTTGAGAACTCGGCTCTTGAAGTTGTCGACGCGTATGTATACCTGGGACAAACCGTCCAACTAGGTAAGTCCAACTTCAAGAAAGAGGTCAATCGTCGAATCCAACTCGGATGGGCAGCGTTCGGGAAACTTCGTAACATCTTCTCGTCCAAAATACCTCAGTGCCTGAAGACAAAAGTCTTCAACCAATGTGTGTTACCAGTGATGACATATGGAACAGAGACGTGGTCCTTCACTATTGGCCTCATGAATAAGCTCAGAGTCGCTCAACGAGCTATGGAGAGGGCTATGCTCGGGGTTTCTCTACGGGATCGAATCAGAAATGAGGAGATACGTAGAAGAACTCGGGTCACCGACATAGCCAAACGGATTAGCACGTTGAAGTGGCAATGGGCAGGCCATATAGCACGCAGAACAGATGGCCGATGGGGCCGAAAAGTTCTCGAGTGGAGGCCACGGACCGTCAAGCGTAGTGTTGGACGTCCACCGACAAGATGGACAGACGACCTTGTAAAAACTGCAGGTCGGCGGTGGATGCAGGCCGCTTCCAACCGCAATACATGGAAATTTTTGAGGGAGGCCTATGTCCAACAGTGGACGTCCAACAGCTGAGATGATGATGATGTGCAAAAACGCGGCGCCCGCGCATCTAACGTTTCATTAGAATCGCTGACGTGAACCATTAATCATAATCATTTTGATCGACGGCTTAGAATCGTTTGTTGATCTTTCTCTACGGATTTGTCGGTATGACGCGTTTGAAGGGGAAAGTTTTATCATTGTAGATTAATGTATTTAGTTGTTAGAGGCTAGACTATCTACAATTCTAGATCAATCTGTAAACTAGTCAAGTTACATTATCTAGCAACAATCGTTAGCGAATCTCCATGATATCTTAAAATATCAAAGCTATAATTCCTAATGTATCCGATGACATTTTGATATCGAGTCTAAGATCGGAGATAAGGACGAGGACTCGTTTGAATTATTCATTCTGGAAGATTCAAGAGCTTTACATTGACCTAACAAGCGAGAAACATTTGAGTCACAGTGACTTGATGAGTTATACTTCCCAAACTGCCAAGCCTCAGAGAAATATACCTAATTCATAAACAATTTGTGAATATCAGATCTATACTATTGATATTCGTCGTAGGATAACTAGACTTCGTATGTAAAAGCACTTAGAGTTTCCTTTCCAGATATCGTTGAATTATGCAGGAAACAGAACCAGATTTGCTGACCCATGTTATCGACATCTGTCATGCTTCCTGCAAAGTTGCTGACAGTTCCCAACATGTATCAAACGAGTATCAGCTTACTAAGCGGCAAACTTACTACTTCGCAAATTCTCTAATCAACTTAAATTTAGTTTCCTTTGCTCCTAATGTTTCTTCGTTATGTAGTTTACTTGATATATTATTTTCATGTGAATCGGAAACACACTGAGGTTTTCCAACCAACTTTGAAAGGTCGAAACAACTTGCTCCAGTGTTCTAAGAAAAGTCGTATAAACTCTTCATAAAACTATATTGCTAACTTAATTTTCCATCTCTCTTAGTATTCCCAAATGTGCGTGTAAGTGAACGTGACACGCACTATGCAACTCCCCTATTCGATGTTGCGATGACTGATAGTGACAAATGATGCACGATGGGGCGCGTCCTGTCGCCACAGGACTCGGCATCATAGATACGTGACTTTGTCCACGGAGTCTGCGACTAGTCTGATAGTCATTCAATCTAAATTCAGCTTTATTTTAATGGAATCAGCTTTAACTAGTAGTTCGCCCCGAACTGAGATCTCGCGCACCGTTGTGTTGATAGCCTAGATTTGGACTTGTTTCTGACTACCCCTATACCTACGTTAAGTGCTCCTTCTAGTGTTTACCACACAATGATATCTAATGCGCTACCTCAGCATGGTAAAGATTATAGGCATGCATGCAATACATTAAGTCGTGTCATGTTTATATTCAATAGTTGACCCCGCGAACTTCGTACCGCGTCTCAGGGAAGGCCTCTTAGTTCGAAAAATTATTAAAATAGCAGTTCAATACAAAATGTATGAGAAAATCAATTCCCTCCCCTCCCTCTCCCCCTCCCCTCCCCTCTCCCTCTCCCTCTCCCTCCTCTCCCTCCCCTCCCTCTCCCCTCCCCCTCCCTCCCCTCCCCCTCCCTCCCCTCCACCCTCCCTCCCCTCCCCCTCCTTCCCCCCGCCCCTCCCCGCCCCTCCCCTCCCCCTTCCCTCCCCCTCCCCCTCCCCCTCCCTGGTTTCTCACGATGTTTTCTTTCACCGTTTAGAGCTCGTGTTAATGCGCATTTAAATTTTTCTAATCGAAAAATCCATTGATGAGCACGGCCAGGGTTCGAACTTACGACCTATGAATCGAAAGTCGAGCACTCTTCCACTCGGCCAACACGGCTTTTATTTTCAATCTCAAGAAAAAATATTAAGTAGCAACTAAAATCATTGCAAACCAAACCACAACGATGCCACACTCTTTGTCTGTTAACCAGACCTACGAATACATCGAAACTCTATGAAACGGGAGCTCTCTCCATACTTCCGTTAATTGGTTTCCATAATTTTTCTGTTTCACTGTATTTCAAAAACTATAGAACCTAGAAGAAAACTAAAAACCATTTTGGAATGTATAAATTGAGTACTTTCATATGACACCCCACTCAATATATTTGGGTAACTTTGAAAAAAATTTACCCCCTTGGGAACCCCATATCTTTACAACCCCTTCATCGATTACGCTCATATGCTCCACAGCAAATTTCCATAGCACAACCTATTGACCTATCAAGTTTCATACAGATTGGATAAGCGGTTCGACAGTTATGCGAGAACATAAAAATGAAACATACAAACATACAAACATACAAACATACAAACATACAAACATACAAAGCAAAATCGCCTAACTTGCCACTAAGATCTTCGCTCGCTTCGCTCGCTCGATCGATAAGGCACATATTCCTATAAATATTGTCGGAGTCAACGAAAGTTTCTTTGAAACGAGAATCGACTTGGAGCTTTAAAAAGTTACAAGAATGACTATTACGGTCGCTCATTTGCGTCCCGATTCAATTATTCGCTCGGAAGAATTCTTCCAACGGAATCTATTAGGCACGTTTTATTTAAATCGGCTGTAATCAGTAGACAATTGAAAAATGCTGCGATATGTTGAGATATCGCATTTCCAATCTCATCGTATCGCACTCGTGCGATAAAACATGATTTGATAAATGATGACGCTATTGTTTTTATTGCTAATGCAGGTATTATCTTATCTCTATCTTTATTAACCTGCCGAAGTACCTACCTTTGCTCTGTAGTCGTCAGGTGACCAGCTGATATTAGGAGTCTTATTAAAACTGAGCACTTATGATAACACTATATATATACTATATGGGCTATTGGGCTATGAAGGAAATATTTAAGGGAACTCTACCAGTAGCATTGAAAACAAAAGCAATGAACATCTGCCTAACCCCGTGCCTCACTTACGCATGCCAGACCTGGCCACTAACGAAGAAACAACTAGAAAGGCTTAGAATCTGCCAACGAGCTATAGAGAGAAGCTACATAGGAATAAAAATAAAAGACAGAATCAGAAACACCTGCATACGGCAAAGAACTAAAGCTAAAGATACGGCCCAACAGATTCTAAGCCTTAAATGGAAATGGGCGGGCCATCTGCAGAGAATAGATCCAAACAGATGGTCTCAAATAGCTACGAACTGGATCCCAAGAGACAAAAAACGTAAGCGAGGACGACCGCTGCAAAGATGGAAGGACGACATAGTAAAGGTAGCTGGAAAGTTATGGCCCAGATTAGCGAGAGAAAGAGATAAATGGAAGAACTTGGAGGAGGCTTTTTACCACGTAGGTGGTCCTGTACACTACTGTTAGCAACGTGTGCCAAGACGCGGAGCTGGGGTAGCTTCGTGACGTCATGCGGGGCGCGGGGTGCGCCCGCGACTCCAGGCTGTTCCCTTTTCTCGCTCTTTGGTGACGGACGTGTACATTCGAATCCTAATTAAATCGATGTTTGTTTATAAAGATTATTTTATTCGATAACACAGCGGTGGGATACTATCCAAAAACTGCTTCTGAAGTGAATGTGACAACTGACACGGTGATCTAAAGTGAAAGTGATAATAGACACTGATTATTGACAATGTCGCGACGATCCCGTAGTCGTGAAAGGTCGGGGTCAGAGTCGGCCGAGTCAGAGTCGTCGAGTTATACTTCTTCTAGAAAAGTACGGCGCAAGAGATCCAGAACACCGGAACTAGGCTCTGTTCCGGGCTTTGATCCTAGCAAGGAAGGCAGCTACGTAAAGGAGTGGATCCAACAGGTTGAAGACATTGCGACTGCTTGTGAATGGAGCAGACGAAGAAAACTATGTCGCGCGATCCAGGCTTTAGAAGGCGAAGGTAAGGCATGGTTTAACCTTTGGCTACCTAAAAAGCGATCGTGGAAGCAATTCCAGAAAGATCTTCTCATTTCATACCCCAGAGAAGCCAATCTGTTTGGCACCATGGAGGACATTGTAAACTTTAAAAGTAGCCAGGCAAAATCTTTGGTGCTATACGCAGGTAGAATGTCCGCTAAAATAAAACGACTTGGTGTGAAATTGACTGAACGTCAACAAATGGATTTGATGCTTGGTGGTATTGTGGACAAAAATATTAGTATTGTACTAGAAGGTTGCGAAACAATGCAAGATATGGTAACACAAATGTCAAGAAGATCAATGAGCGAAACGCGTAATAGTGCCCACGTTTACGACTCTTTATCATCTAGCAAGAGTCGGAATAAAAACAAATTCCGTTCGTTGGGTCGCTTCGAAGAAAAAAAGGGACTCTGTTTCAAGTGCGGGAGGCCCGGCCATCGACAATTTGAATGTAAGTCGAAACAAAGCGATACGGGTGAGTTTAGTTCGACAAAAAAACGACTTGGCCGGGACCTCTAATTCTAATAACATAAACAAAGAGTCGGTTCAATGTAAACATTGTCGCCGCTATGGGCACACGGCTGAAAAGCGTTTTAAGAAGTTGAAGCGTAACTTAAGGTCCGATATGTGAGTACGTATGTTTACTACGTGCTCAATAAACAATAATCCTGTTCAAACCATTATTGAGACTGAAAGTTTAGTGACTTTAATAAGACAGAACGTTACGAAAAAAAGCTTGGTTTACACTTAAATCCTGTGTACAATCAGTTGAAGAAAGACGTTGCATTTGACTGGAGTTCAGGCTGTCAGCAAGCATCTCAAACAATAAAAGATATTTTCACTCTAAGGCCGGTTCTAAAGATTTATCACCCTGTAGCGCAGACTGAAGTACACACTTATGCTTCGAGTGTTGAACTGGGGGCAATACTAATGCAAAAGGATGAGGATGGAAAACTATATCCGGTTGTTTACTAATATCATTCATAATGATCTAGAAACTTTAGTGCTGTCAGAGCTACTATGACAAAGGAGATAAATCCACGAGTTGCTCGTTGGTGGATACAGCTACAAGATTATGATTTTGATATTGAATGTAGTTCGGATAATAGAGTTGCTCATGTTGATTTATTTGAGGCGTGACCCTTTTTGTCTAACTTATGAGTTCACAACGGCAGAGAATTTACTTGAGTACCAGGTGGCTGATGAAGAATGTCAAAAATCATTGGCATTTCAAAACAAGTGATGAAGGAGATCGTAATCAGAGAGTGATTAAAGAGGGACGTCTCTACTGGAAGACGCCTGAAGGATCCAAATGGGTTACCACGGAATGCAAGATGGAGGTGTTAAGAATTATGCATGATGAGAGCGGACATCAGGGTGTCGACAGAACAGTGGCTGCCATACGGGATGAATACTGGTTCCCCCGAATGAGGAAGGTTGTGATAAAATACGTCGGAAATTGTTTTAAATGTCTGAATGGCAAGAGTGATACTGGTCAACAGCCAGGTTGCCTTTATCCGATACGGGTTTCTCCGATACGAGCTTATGACGTGGTACATATGGATCATCTTGGCCCGTTTGTAAAAAGCAAAGAAGGGCATCAGATGGATTTACCAAATATTGGTTGTTGGAAGGGGTGGCTGAAACGAGCACCCAAGGTGTCATAAAAGCTTTGAAGGCTTTGTGCAATGAAAATGGTATTCAGTTAGTGATAAACTCACTAAATCTGAGATCTAATGGACAGGTAGAGCGTTTAAACAGATCGGTATTGAAAATGATGAACGCTGTAATCCGGGATGACCTAGGAGAGAATGGGTGTGAAGCCCTGGCTGCCACACAGCAAGCGATGAATAATTCAGTGCATAAGGTCACTGGCAGAACTCTAGACTGTTTGGCTACAAGTCGACAGCGGTATAAAAGTAAGCGCTGTGTGAGGTGCTTTTGGTAAATAATCTTACGCAGGCTGGTGAGAGGTTGGACCTGAAAGTCACAAGAGCAAAAGCCCGTGAGCTTTTGGATAAAGACCAAAAGCGGCAGATGGTGTTGGCCGGTAGATTAAATCTGACTAATGTCAGGCAGATGGTGTTGGCCGGTAGATTAAATCTGACTAATGTCAGGCAGATGGTGTTGGCCGGTAGATTAAATCTGACTAATGTCAGGCAGATGGTGTTGGCCGGTAGATTAAATCTGACTAATGTCAGGCAGATGGTGTTGGCCGGTAGATTAAATCTGACTAATGTCAGGCAGATAGTTTTGGCCGGCAGAATATATTTCTGACTAATGTCAGTCAGAAGGCAGATGGTTTTGGCCGGCAGAATATATTTCTGACTAATGTCAGGCAGAAGGCAGATGGTGATGGCCGGCAGAATAATATTTCTGACTAATGTCAGGCAGAAGGCTGATGGTGTTGGCCGGCAGAATAGATCTCTGATTAATATCAGGCAGAAGGTAGACTTTGTCAGCCGGTAGAACAGACCTCACAGGTCTCTGACTAACGTCAGGCGGAAGGCAGACGGTGAGAGGATAATAACCCCCTCTCCTGTATTTTATTTCAGTCAGAGCTTCGAGGACGAAGCTGTCGTCAGTATGGCCGTGTTAGCAACGTGTGCCAAGACGCGGAGCTGGGGTAGCTTCGTGACGTCATGCGGGGCGCGGGGTGCGCCCGCGACTCCAGGCTGTTCCCTTTTCTCGCTCTTTGGTGACGGACGTGTACATTCGAATCCTAATTAAATCGATGTTTGTTTATAAAGATTATTTTATTCGATAACACTACATACCCTAGAATACACATTTAAATTTTATTTTATATTTAAGTATAGTTTTAGTTTAAAAATAAGTCGTGTTTTTATTTAAGTTCATTTTATGTAAACAGGGTATGGGAAATAAAGCTTTTTTATTTATTTATTTTATTTATTAAAACTGAGCACTTATGATAACACAGAATTCTAGGCACATTATTTCGCAACGGTAAAGTTTTGAGAATAAGATTTATCGCGCACTGTTTGTAATAAAGCCTGTAAAATATCGATGGAGCTTATTGCGAATCTATTTGAGGAAAAGCAATAACCGGCGATATGGCTGACAACTTTCTAAACATTTCCGCCGATATATCTCATGGACAGGCTGTTTGTTACAAAGCAATAAATGGCGATATTCTTACTATAGGTTACTGATTTCTCCCAAACCCCCTGGGAGGCTCAAATAATGTTGCACTTTAGTTGTTGGAGCCTATTTTGCCTCTTTTGAAGGTTTTTTGTCTGATTCTTACCATTTACATTATTATTATAAAGCTAATGTTTGATCGTGTTCTCGGATTACGCTTCACAATTTATTTTATGGTCCTTAATCGTGATTAAACGGTAATAAACAATATTTATTGGTTTCGTTTCGAGGCGTGATAAAGCTATTTAGTCGAAAGTAATTGTGACCTCTGTCTGTGGTTCAAAATTCATAAGTTTAAATAAATTAGCACACTATACGATACGAGCTCTAATCGATGAAGAGAAACATAGTGTAAAAGCAGTTTAGTTAGATCCAACAGGAACTTCATGTAATGCTATTAATTTTCTGTGGAAAAGGCTATACTGAGGGGAAGTTATAGGTGCTGGGCAAGCCTACGCCTACACCATCCCAACAACGTTCCAGGTACTCTAAAGCTTCCCTTTTCGTGTAAGGATAGGTTTCCTGATGCTATAAATATCAACTAGTATGAATAAGGCTCACGTTTATAATATTTTAAATATAAACTTCTAACTTAATTTAAACGAACTAACGGGACTTTATCGTATACTTATACTTCTAACGTTTTTAGTTGAACAACATTTTGATCTAAGTATTTTTACCTTGTTGACTTTGTCCGCAACATTCTTTTCTTCTAACTAAACAACCTTTACAAAAAGCTATTTAAGCTCACATTCAGTGTCGAACATATTTCATCTGAAGAGATGAAAATGTCCGCGTTGGCGCATAATGCTAATCCTCCTGATATCCGAGGCTCTTTTTAGTACATACTAGACTGTCTGTGGCTAGAGCTCCTGCAATATACCCAAATCCGATTACGTGCGGGATGCTGAAGGGATTATAACCAGTGAATTGAGTTGTATAATGCGCAGATAGTTTCTCAGGCTGAAGTTAAAATGGTTATGAGAGGAAATATCACTCGTGGGTTTTGTTTGATGCAGTTAAATAAATTGTTATATTATATAACTTTTGTGTTACCTACTTTTTTGGTCGTTTATGATATTGAATGTAATCTAATAATTATGAAATATACGAGTATAACTTTGGATGATGATTCTCTGGTTTAGTGAGTCCTTGTGATGCGCTCGTGGCGTAGCTTGCTTAGACGTTCTTGATTGATCGTTGAAGTTAATCAGTGTTGGGTGTGGCCACTCTTAGGATGGGTGACAAGTGGTATTACGAGCTGAGCGCTTCGTGCTTCGGAGGGCACGTTAAATTGTCGGTCCCGGCTTTTAAGTCGTTAAGCCATGACGGAAGCCTTTAGGCGACCTAACTCCGTCATCAGAGTTGGCCATTTACTCATACGAACTTACTTTTATAGAAGAAATTAATGATTTAATTCGCAAAAATAACTATTAAATAATGCAGTTCACTTTACGTAAACGTGAAATTGTAACATTTCTTCTGAGCACGAATGCAATTAAAGTAAAACAATCATGGCCATTGACGTCATAATTCGTAACACTTGCGCACATAAACGCTGACATACTGTCGTGCAAAGATTAACAATTGTAGGGTGATCACGTTCAACACATTTAGCAATTGAATTACTGCCATTTTCGTCTCGCTGAGAAAATTTATTTAGCTTAATCATTACACAAGAATGTACATACCGATTAGTTAGTTACTATATAGTAACTAACTAATCGGTATGTACGGATTGAGCTGGAATTTGGTATTCTTGGTGATAATATAAATCTGAGCTGTTTTGATATTGTCAGGAGCTGATAAACAGAGTTCTTGAAGACAACAGTCTGATTGGAGTTGAATTTTGGCATTCTTTTTGTTCCGATTCTAATTTAACATTGTGGTGACAGTGAGCTTATCTGAGTGGCTAAAAAGGCCGCTTTAGCAGACTCGCAATATATGAAGTTCTTGTCACTCTCAGTCTATGAAAAGAGACGGCATTTATAGTTCAATTCCTATTGTGATTCTGCTATAACGGCCTTTTTAACCCCGCTGATGGTAGAGTCCGGAGCTCTTCAGTAAAACTCTTCAATGGACAGCAACAACACGGTATGTTAGTATGTTTTGAACTTAGTTTCATTTGCTTCAGCTTGTTTTGAAAAGTGGTTTCAACAAAAGCTTGTCTTTCTAGATTAACCCTCTAGTCGTTTTTCATATGAGCTTATTCGTGTATTGTTTGTGTTCCTGAAAGCTTCTTTTTACCCGCAATTTTATTATTCGCGATATTCTGACAGCCCTCGGCACGATATCACATAGGCAAGTCATTCACCTCACAATAAAGGTTATAGCTCATTGCATCAACCCTGCATCCGACCGCCTCGCCTGTCGGCGTTCACTCTTTGTCGACAGGTGATCCACGGGTGGACGCCGCGTAGTCCACCAGTGAACCTCGCGTGGTCAACCATTGAACCTCGCGTGGTCAGGTAAACGAGCTTTCCTCACGTGATCTACAAAAGACAATGATAATTCCGCGTGACCCGCCCGGGAACCGCGCGTTGGCAGCGCGAGGCAAGCTTGCGAGGCGATCCGGTGACGCTACGGAGTTGTTGTAGTGAGCGTTGGTTTATCGTGGTGTAAGAACCAGATGAACGTATCTACTAAAAAATAAATGTCATTTATGAGTTTTATGACCGTTATATAAAAAACGTTTTTAGAATTTTTGCTAGAATTCTCGAATTTTAGGAGATACGATCATCTGGTTCTTACACCGCGTTATAGAAGTGCATAAAGAATACTAGAAGCAACCGCAGCACAAGGCAAGGCGGTGCGGCTCGGGTCCAGGGTTGATGCAATAAGCTGCAACCTTTAGTTGCGTCAACTCTTACATAAATGCAAGGAGAATGTTTAGTGATAATATTATTGCTGCTGATTGCACTGTTGTTTGTATGCTATAAACCACAATGCTTTTATGATTTATGTGATTCTGGGTTATTTCGCTTCTAGAAACATTTGCCTTGTTTTGCCTCATCTGCGGGGCTAAAAAGGCCGTTATAGCAGAATCATTGTATGATTCGTATTATGTTCTTGCCACTCATGTCTATTAAAATAGATCGCATATATTGCAATTCCGATTATGATTCTACTTTATTGACCTTTTTAGCCCCACAGTTTTAGATGGTATTCCTAAAATAACATATTCACATAATGAAGAACTTGAGGTTTGGAATTTCATACCTTTCAAACCTCTAAAATCTTCAAGTTTATCTTTGTCAAACTCCGTTTGTCCGGGAATAGGTCAGGTTCCTAATGGGTGTCTGAATAACGCAAGCCCTCAATTACTCTCAAATCTTCTAAGTGACCAGCAGCCTCAATTAATTCATTCGGTAAGACGGTCCATTAGGGCGCTCTCCTTCGGGAATAAACTTTGATGCGACCTATTTCATTAAGAATCCTAGATCAGGTAATGTCAAGGTATACTCTTGTTCGGAAGTAGTCACTATCATCTGCCAATAATCTTCTGACATCAATAATATAATATGGTGAATCTTTCGACTCTCCTTTCCAATCGTTACTTCAAATGTGACTTTGCTTGAAAAAGTTCTCTTATATGATCATTAGAGGAAGAATCATCTTTGGATTCAAACCGAGTGCTAGATGAAGTGCAAACCTTAGCTCATTATGCCACTTGTGGTCACCCATCCAAATTGTGACCGCGCACAACGCTGCTCAATCAAGAACGTCTAGGCAAGCTATGACGGAATATGCTCTCGGCTAGGTCGCACATGCTTTGCATTACGTAGGCTCGCTAGCACCGCGTCTCGCAACGTAGTAATATCCTGTTACTTTGCAACCGTGCACAGTATCATTACCTACGGGACAGAGTTGTGGGCGCGAGCCGCGGATGTTGAGCGAGTCTTTGTCATGCAAAAGCGAGCAATACGCGCCATTGTGGGTGTGCCTGACGATGTCTCGTGCAGAGACCTATTCAAGGAGCTACACATCCTACCACTTCCTTGCGAATTAATATATCAGATAGCTCTTTTCACCCACAACAACTTAGCGGTCTTCCGGCGCCGAGGTATTAATGCTGCTCGCGCTCTGCGCAGCAACGATCGGGCTCACCAACTCGTCACGCCCACTCATAAGCTGGCTAAATCAGAAAGGTCCGTTTACATAATGGGTCCCTCAGTGTACGACAGGCTGCCGGACACGATAAAAAAAGATACAATTTCCACAGCGGCGTTCAAAATAAAACTACGTAAGTGGCTACTGCACAACTCATTCTACTCAGTAGATGAGTTCTATGAGTTACCATTGATTTAAGTTATTTAAGACCGTTTTTTTCTTCTACAAGAAAAGAAAAATGTATTCAAGTATAGGTCTACCGGAATCTCATGGCAAATGAGGAAATAAAAATTTATTGCGTGCAATACTGGGGAAATTGGATTAAACGATCTTGATACTTTAAAATTTTTATTTATGCTAAAGATTAATGAACATGAAGTATATAAGGTATGTGTATGAAGAATATTGTTATACATCGGGTTCTTCATAGGAAAATAAGTCATGAAAAATAAATCAATCGTACATTACTTTATGTACTAATTTATTATATATCATTTAAATCATACTAAAACTTAAGACCTCATTCAGAACTAGAAAATGATTCCAAGAACTCCTCTTGCATTTCTTGTTCTTCATCAGATGATGAAGATAAAGAGGTATTTATTATAAATCGCTCTTCCAGCCTCTCAATTACTCTATCTTGCTTGATGAAATCGTTTTCAATTTTCTTTACATGTTCACAACATTTTCGCCATTCCTTACCACCAATTTGAGAGAACGCTTCTTCTGTTAATAATTTTATGTCACTTGCAGGCCTATTTACATTTTTATCAGCAACTTTTTGCTTCATTATACCCCAAATCATTTCTATGGGATTTAAGGTGCAATGATAAGGCGGGAGCCTTAAAACTTCGTGACCGTGCGATTTTAATACTTCATCTATCTCATATACAATTCGTCGTATAGTAGTACTGGAAACACCTATAAAGAAGGTACAATTAAATAAGAAAAATATAAAATAAACTAAAGTATCAAACCAACTCAGTCCAACTTACCGGTCAACTCAACGACACGCTTTAAAATCAAAGATTGAGTTTGATTTTCGCCTTCTTCTTCGCTTATTTTACGATACACATTGAAAACAATATTTCTCGCTTGAGATCGAAGTGGCTTTTTCGACATTGTCCCAAAAACAACAAAATAACAAGAAGAAATCACTAGCACTAGCAAAATTTCAGCAGCGGTTGACAGATCTCGTAAATTGATTAGACAGGTAATGATTGACATTGCCATATGAAAATCACATTTTTTTTTTTTTTTTTTATGCCATGAGATTCTGGTAGACCTATAGTACCTATATTTAAATTTAAATTATTTAAATTAATAATGATTATTACTTTTATAAAATTGTACCAAACCCGACCTGTAACCTGGTGTTATGAATAAATTGTATTGTATTGTATTGTATTGTATTGTATGCTACGATAGCTTGCCTAAGCAGCGAGCTGAGAGCTTCCGTGCTTCGGAGGGCACGTTAAATTGTGGTTGTGTAAATAAGTGTTGGGAGACATCTGTTAAAAGCTTAAAAAGATTTGATCCATTCTTGCACTATCTCTTTCATCATAACCATAACTAACCTTGCTATTCACCACTAACCATTTGACACAATATACAAACTATTCGCAGTGATTTGCAACCGATACCGTGTCTGTGACATTGAACAATGCACATGCAAACGTTTGTATCGCAGGCAGGTGCTGCCGATAGCTTGATTTACGGCGACACCTTTATTTATTTGCACCTTGCTCATATTTGCTGTAGTTCACAAGCACGTCACGAGACAGGTCAGGGTAAATCTGTACACCTTCTACTCTGTTTTGTCCTGTGGATTCAATTTTGCTAACAGTTGCTCATTCAGATGCGTGACCATCAAATTGATTGATTAAACATGGAATCTGTCTCTCCTTGCTTGATAAAGACTGATAAATTGAGTTTTAAAGAGCCGGAAAGTAATGAATTCTATAGTTGGAGAATATAAATCGCACAGACTCCGAACAACCGGTGGCAAGTTTTTGGTGGTCAGATGGTCCAGAGGGGATGGCTCGGCCATTTACTGCGAATGGGTGAAGATCGCAGCGTTAAGAGGGCATACCTGGGACGACCGAACGGCAATCGACCGATTGGTCGTCCCAAGTATCGCTGGAGCGACCGAATAGAAGCTGACCTGCGCGACCTCGGAGCCGACAACTGGCTAGAGACAGCAATGGACAGAAGGAAGTGGCGAATTCTCGTTTCGGAGGCCAAGACTCACTTTGGGTCCCTGACCCAATGGAAGTAAAGTAAGTATAGAATCAGTCTTTATTTGAATGGGTGAACCTAAAATTCAGCAATATAACTTTTTCATTCTGCGGAGTAGGTATTGCGAACTACAACTAGGTAGACGTTTAATGGTCTTGCTATTTGTCCTATATAGGAAGCTGGACTGCCCTGTATGCCTAGAACGGCTATTGAAACACAACACTTTGCAAGTGCGTGCTTGTATTGTTCGCTGCGGTCGACATCGCGGTCACCCGATCGGATCGAATGGCTCATAGGTACATAGGTTATGTAGAAGTACTAATTCTAGACGTCAATATACTCTACAGGCCTACAGCACAAACCAGTCGATTTCTGTAGTATAGAAGTATTTCCTTTGTAAAATCGATGACTTAGATCAAGGCCAAAGATAGCTATTAATGTTATTGTAGATCTTGAATATAAAAGCTACATTTTTATAAAAAATATTTAGAACTGCTGTTATTTCCGTCTATAAAAGTTCAAGGAAAAGTGCGACGTAGTCTCGGCAATCATGATATTATTTATGTACCTACTCCTTAAACCCTGCCAAAAATATAATACATCGCAGTGTTTTGTACTCCTTGAATTACTAAGCATGGCGTCTTCCAATTCATTGCGATTATTGAAGAACCGTATGTGGCAATGACAACAATAGGTAGGTACATGTTTAATTCAAAATATCCAAACTGTGGTAGGTCCGACTTGGTCTGAGTAGCACCCTTGTCAAGTTTGTTATCGAGATGAAACTTTTATCCTCCTGCCAGTTGAGCCTTCAAGACCATGATTACATTAATGCACTCTTTTATGGGCTCACATACATTTTATTACCTAGAAAAGAAGGACAACATTGTAACAAGTTTTTCATTGACATTACTGTGCCTTTTCTGGCTACTTATAGGCTACTCGCTCTATGTACATATTTGTCTTAGGACATTTCCGATGCAAAACGCAAACCTCTTCTATAAGCGTTACGTTACGAATGTATCTTTTTTCTCTGTTTAGCGATGCGTGATATTATCGGTAACAATCGCATAAAAATAAGACCAAAACCAAATACATCAGACAAGTCTGATGTATTTGGTTTTGGTCAGACCTCTGACAACCCCTAGACCTCTATCGGATCATGTATCCGTCTGAAGCGCACCACACACACAGCAGATAATATATCTTATGAAATATAAATCTTGACAGATCGCACCAAATATATTTTGTAATTTATATTCGCTGTGTCCTCCATAGAATTTGTATGGACGCTATCTCAAAATTTATATTTCATAAGATATTATCTGCTGTGTGATGGGCTTGAAAATCGCTGATGTATATTGTTCTTGATTGTGGTAGTCATGAGTAATTTTATCAAATCTGTGCCATATCTGGGTGGCGGGCCAAAAACTCCAATTTCCACTATTGGTGTCCAATTTTCAAGCAGAACACGAACTTGTTTAACCCGAGCGGAAGGAAAACAATGCGGCCACAAACGAAGTGGTCCAATCTCGTTTCCACCGTGGGAAACATATTTTCCCAGGCAAGCCCGCCTCTCGCTTATCGGGAAAAATAACAATGGCGAAGAATCGATATACCTACAATACAGCCTTTGTTAATTCACCGTACATATTCATCAGCAATAATGATCGTCTGATAGCTTTGGTGTTTGTTCAGCAAATACTAATAATCTGTGATCAGTCAGATTTGAGTGGCTTACAGTATCAGTATCTTGCATACAGTAGCACCACTTAATAATCTAAGTCTTGGATTATCATTACCAATAGTTACTTAAAATTGGTAACTTTCCTTAGTAGATATTTATTACCAAAGCGTGTTCTTTATTATGTTAAATATTTAATATTCTATATTAGTCCTCTATGTAAGTGTTTCTAGATGGATAGTTTCATGAACATTTAATGTCCAAAAAAAACTGTACATTTTTTTTGTGATAATTTCGCAGACAATCAACTGATCACCAATTTAGGCAATTCGTTCCAGAACAATAAGTAATCGCGTGTTTTGACGGTTCGTGATAGAATATTTGCAGCTCATTATGGGCAATTTCCATATAATTCCATATTAAACATCGGATAATTAATTTGGTTGCTATCAATATGCTAATTGGTTATAACGGAACAATAGATAACATCTCAGTGCGGAGCGACGTCTAATGAAAAAGTCTGCCTTTTGTGTTAACTTTTGCGTTATCATGATCATCATCCCGCTTCTGAAGAATTGGGCTGGATAGTGTTTTAAGAATACAATGTTGTGCTAATATGTGACTCTGAACTTTCTATCCACCTCCATATCAACTCTACCTAAAGTCACTAACAATAATTTGATCAAATTTTCCGAGAATCGATAGATTCACTTATGTTATGCCAGTTTGAATTGATCTCCATATTCGTCTTCTTCAGCATATATTTGCCCACTGCAGGGCATTGCCTCTCCAATGTTCTTCCACACTGCTCTATCACTGGTCTTCCTGGTCCAGTCTGTCCCGGCAAATATGCATTTATGTCGTCGGACCATCGCGGAAGGTCTGCCAGCCCTCCTCTTTCCGATCTCCATATTATCAATGTTATAACAGGAGTACAAGAGATTAGAAGGAAAATCTTTAATCAGTGCCGGTAGGCGATCGTTGTCGGTTATGCACAAAAACAACATTGTCATCTTTGACGAGACTGTCAATTGAGGAAAAGTGTGAAGGAAAACATTAGGGCACTTAGCATAGTTGGAATCCCATGCCAGGGGTTTTCTCAACACTTACCACTGTAATTGGTATGGTAAATCCATGATACATGTTTTGAGCTATCAGTGTTTTATTTTCTACTTCCTGATTTGAAAAAATGTAAACTTGGCTGATGAAACAATAGACTAGCCTGCCTAGTCGGATGTGAAACCTAAACATAAACCAAAAAGAGAAATCCGTCCGATGACCGGTATTTGAAAACACTTTAGGATCGAAGGCCGAAGCACTTGCTTACTCGATCAACCTCGACTTAATAGTACTTAATTAAATTTTCTTCAGTGACCGCACAATATTAGATTTGAACTTAGACCTAAATACTATATATGACCTCAGGGATTAACGAACGGTGCTCGTGTACATGCTAGCACACAGTCCACGGAATAAACTAAATTTCTAATATAGCTATGCCTGTAATGTAGGAATAGCCTCATTTTTCCACCAATGTTCGTGGCTCAACTTACATTGGTGAAATATACCTGCTTAGTACAGAGCTTAGTTTTCGCCAGTATAAACTGAACTACGATAAAAAACTAAAAACGTTCTAATAAATTGATTGTTGGTTTGTAAAGTAGGGTCTCATTATTAACTCGTCATAGTTGACTGATGCGCAATAAATCTCGGCGCGTGCTCTGAGCATGCTTTACCTAATACATAAGAAGTATTACGTCAGAAAAACGTAATAAAATCGACGAACAATAGAACGTTACTATTATCGGTTCGTTGTCGTAAAATTGTACTCGCTTTAAACTACATTCTAGTATGTAAGTTGAGCTGGTTAAGCGGTGCCAGCCAGCGTATGGTGTGGTGTATAGAACAGGATCAGAGAAAAAAATACGAACATAAACTCAACGTAAGACTTTGATAAATGATACCACATAGAAGTATGAATGACAGTAAAGAGAAAAAGTTGCTCAATTCTAAGAACAAAATACATAGGAAGTAGAAAACCAAATTGGCAAAAAAACTAGTGTTATTACAATGTCACAATCTTAATGAATTACAGAAACATCCTGACCTAGTAAACCCGAACCTAGTGACAGACAAACATGACAGATTCAGTCCAAAATTTTAAATCACTGTTGCAAAGCAGCCGTCGCATTCTCAACATAAACAGGAAAAAAAAACACAATCCTCTGCCAAAAGAAACATCGAATAACGTAGGTCTTATTTACACAAGAAAATAATATCGAAAAACGTATTAGTAGTCTAGCTAAAGGTGGGCGTAGTTCCGACATATTGTAAACATCATCACGTGGAAAAGCGATGACGAATTACACGTTTTCAGCAGCGTCAATAAAGACGTCCCAACTAGTTCCAGTTGCTTAGAATTCTCCAAATTACGTGCTGTTTGATCAGGAAATATGTTTGCCAAGATCAGAATAGATATCCAAATGCCAATAGCAATATGCCATGTACTGGTTTATTGTGACTATGTACTATGATTACAAGCAAATTGGGATGGCAACTCTTCTAAATTAGGATAATTTAGGAGAGTTGCCCTTTAAACTAACTCTAACTCTTCTAAATTAGGATAATTTAGGAGAGTTGCCCTCTAAACTAACTCTAACTCTTCTAAATTAGGATAATTTAGGAGAGTTGCCATCCCAATTTTCTTGTATTCCAAGTCTCTAAAATTACCAACCATATAATTTTAATTTGATTAGAGTAACTTCTAAATAAAACAAATGAAAAAAAAAGAACAAGCAATTGCTTTATTCTTAAAAAAAAGAAGCTCTTTATTCTTGAAAAAACCTCTTCCGTTATCACGAACCCGGTTGTTTTGATCCACTGAAACTTTCTTCTCCAACTCCTAAATCTGCCAATTTCAACTTGAAACCGCCATACAGCTAAAAATAGAATTAACTCATTCAAAACTTTTGAACAAAGCTACCGCATCGACAGAATGTCGCAATACTCTGATTTGCGCGAAACACGCACAAATATAATACAGACTTTATTGAAATATTTTCTTGTGTATTGCATAGATCAATAGTAGTACATTTTCCTTTGCGGAATAGCTGATACCTAGAGTTGACCCTAGAACTGGCCGCACTTTGGATCCTATTTTGCATCGTGCGTATACGTACGTTATTGGACGTACGTCCAACGTCTCTTCGGATAAATAGAGTTTGCAAGGCCCCGTAGTACTCGGAGAGTTGGGATCGTTCGTGGGTATTCGTACGTGTACGCACGCGTAAAATTCGGATGAAAAGGCATCCAAGCTGCGGCCGGCCTAAGGCATGACTGATGTAAAAAAATATTCGTTTGCGCAGCCACGCACAAAAAGCCTTTAAATATTCTACATTCTGCGGGTGAAAAGGTCTCGGTCTCTATTTGCAACGAGGAAATTATATGGAGCCAGAAAGCCGACAATAACATTAAAAGCTTTAATATCACCTTCAAACATCTAAATAATAGTCATCATAAGGATGATTCGCAAGAAGCGGTCCGAAAAACGGTACCCCATTTTCGCAATTTTTTTTTTGGTTATTTTAAAAAAAAAAATAACATACCTAATTAAGCACTCAAAGACATGCATTTTAATGTTAGCGGCCCTCAATTTGATAAAGCCGTTTTGAAGTTTTAGTGGTTTAAATATATTCGTGCCCATTGAAATTAGGTTTGGTCCAGAGAAATTAGAAAAATGCCAGAGAAATTAGCAAAATGCCAAAGAAATTAGCAAAATGCCAGAGAAATTAGGAAAATGCCACAGAAATTAGCGACAGAGAAATTAGTTTTTTATCGCGGACACATTTGTTTGCTTTGTAAAACAGTAACGTGGAGTTAAAATAACATGAAATTTGATTCACCACTACCTAATAGTATAGTCCAGTCAGCTTAGCATAAAAATGGTCTAAACCTCGGAATGACAGATAATAAGCTGAATTTTCGTATGTAGCTTCATTTAGGCGTCCTAAAAGTTGTCTCAAAAGTCTCATAAAATCTCGTGTCTGCGTCTTAAGTTATTCAAGGTCAAAGATAAAAAAAATAGTTTTTCGCGAATATCTCGGTTGCTATTGGTCCAATGATGTTAACATCTATTATAAAGTTGTAGAGCAAACAATTTGCGACAAATTTTGCTTAAAACATTTTTTCATGCGCTCAACCGTTTTCGCGATAGAGGAGGGTGAGTGAGCAGCGCTCAACCATACGCGTAGGTACTGTAACGCAAAGTCAAACGTGAATATCTGTGAATACCTTGAATTTTGAATAATTTGTTTTATTTATCAGTTAATTATCGACCAAGCGAGCTAAGATCTTACGATTTTGCTTTGTATGTTTGTATGTGTAATTTTTATGTTATCGCATAACTATCGAACCGTTAATCCAATCTGCATGAAACTTGGTAGATAACTAGGTTGTGCTATGGAAATTTGATATATGACATATGAGCGTAATCGATGGAGGGGTTGTAAAGATATTGGGATCTAAAGGGGGTGAAAAAGATAAAAGTTACACAGATATATTGAGTGGGGTGTCATATGAAAGGACTTAATTTGTACATTCCGAAATAGTTTTTATTTTTGTTCTAGGAAGTATAGTTTTTGAAATACACTTACTGAACGCTTTGCGCTCACGGCCCTGTATCGCAAAAACGGTTGAGCGCATGGAATTTTTTTTTCAATGAATTGGTCGCAAATTTTAAGCTCTACAACTTCATAATAGATGTTAACATCACTGGACCAATAGCAACCGAGATATTCGCGAAAAACTATTTTTTTTACCTTTGACCTTGAATAACTTAAGACGCAGACACGAGATTTTATGAGACTTTTGAGACAACTTTTAGGGCGCCTAAATGAAGGTATATACGAAAATTCAGCTTATTATCTCTCATTCCGAGGTTAATTCCTAATTTGACTGGGCTAGTATCTATATGGATGATTCGCAAGAAGCGGTCCGAAAAACGGTACCCCATTTTCGCAATTTTTTTTTTGGTTATTTAAAAAAAAAAAATAACATACCTAATTAAGCACTCAAAGACATGCATTTTAATGTTAGCGGCCCTCAATTTGATAAAGCCGTTTTGAAGTTTTAGTGGTTTAAATATATTCGTGCCCATTGAAATTAGGTTTGGTCCAGAGAAATTAGAAAAATGCCAAAGAAATTAGCAAAATGCCAAAGAAATTAGCAAAATGCCAGAGAAATTAGGAAAATGCCAAAGAAATTAGCGACAGAGAAATTAGTTTTTTATCGCGGACACATTTGTTTGCTTTGTAAAACAGTAACGTGGAGTTAAAATAACATGAAATTTGATTCACCACTACCTAATAGTATCTATATTAACGTTAACGTTATAAAAAGTGTCAATTTATATTTCATTATTGCGTAATAAGCGATTGAATGCAGATAGGGGTGTCGCGGACACACCAGAGAACTTAGATTTCACGACTTTAGAAATTAATTACAGCTTTCCTATGTATATAATTGAGGATATTACTAGTGCCATAATAGCGTACTCGTATACTATTTCCAAATAAAAATACAGCAATACTGAAACTGGTCATTTTAATAGGTTCGCAAGGCCGGACATGCCAAAAACACGAGTCCTGCGAAACACCCATAAGTGAGTCAGAGTCAGAGTAGTCACTTGCCATTCCATTTTATTTTCCCGCATAGAGGGGGATGGGAGATTACAGGATAAACACTGTCACATGAAATGAAACATGGAGAATGGGAAAAAGTACTGCAAATTGAATCATACGGGAGACTATGAGTCAACATCGAATATTTCGACCAGAAATATGATATTCTGTGCAAACACGTGCGGATTTCGCTATTTCTGGCTACTACAGGCTTTTGTCAGTATTAAAAAGAAACCTTAAACCCTAAAACAACAGCCGATAGCAAAAATAATACCTGCCGAAATTGATATTTTCGATACAATTTCAATAAAGAGACAAAATATTTCACGAATATTGTTCTAAGGTTGAATATCGCAAATAGCAGTATAGAAACGTAGCAACCGTTTAACATTAATAGTCGTGCTCAGTATCTCAATGTAGTCCTTTTTTCCGAAGCTAATAAAAGCAATGCAACAGTAGCAATTTAAATAGACACCGCTGGAGCAAAAAGCAATATGTATCGACGGACAGAGCCATACATCACTCGAGTGCTGCACTAGACCGTGACAGTAGTCCGATTCTGGCATACCACTTGCTACCACAGACAATTTGTTACAGCAGTGATGAATCTATTCACAATCATTTTACCACGTTTTTATGAAGTTACTTTCTTGTTTGTCTGTCGTTTTGGATAGAATCTCGCTACTCAAACGAGCACTTTCCGATTAACTTACTGGCTGAAACTTTCAGGATAGATCACAACTTGCTGACAACGAATTCTAAAAAAACGTGGTCTTTTAAATTAAGTTTTAATCTACATTTCACTTGTTTATTACTGTGTATCTGAAATTCACGAAATCGCTAAAAAAAATTGCTACTTCTTATTGATTTTTCACATTACCTTTCTAAATTCGGTAGAACAAAGATAAAATAGGTGCGGCTCGGTTTATTGTTCAGTTTTAATTTTAAGAAAAATCCATTGATGCACGGCCAGGATTCGAACCCATGACCTTCCTAAGTTTTTAATTTTAAGAATATCATGTTACCTAAACCTTCTCATTGTACTTTTAGCCAGGAAACGGATACTTCCTAGAAAATTCGTTTGGTGTTGCTTTCATTTCAAAAGTAAGTTAACTTTACTACGTTACTACCATCTATTATACAATTTGTTTTCTATTAATCAATTTACGAGTATCTCCTGATTGTAATGAATCACTTTGTCTGTGACAATGCCTTGCTTGCTATTCTGTGGTACATTGCTATCTGCCAGTCACCAACTATCCGCTTTCATCTGCCTGAGCTATCTTTGGCGCGAATGCTTTGCGTTTCAATGCGCTTAGACAATACACATCACATGTGTAGCGTATCTTTCACCAGTTAGAAGTATTTTGGCTTACTGGGCTATTTTTTTGATGATACTAGAATTTAGTTTCATACGACTGTGCCTTTTGTCGTCATTATCATAATTTTCCTTTTCTCTGCTTACATTCTTCTCAACCCTATACCTACCAGCTATCATTATCATTCAATTTATATATCATTATCATTCAAGGCATAAATAAGCTTGTTATTCCCAAAATCTCAAAGCTGTTGAATTTGTTTTAATGATCTTGCACACGTTCCGGTTTTAATACGTTACGTTTATTATAAAATCATATGAAATCATAACAGAATGTAAATTAATTTGTCATGTTTAAAGTTCCAGCAGCTTTAGTAAACATTTATCTTTCCATTTCGAATATTTATTGTCGTTTTATATTCACTAAAAATGCTGTTGATAAGTTTGTTTTAATGTTATGCAAAAATATTAGTTTTAGATAGGTAGGTATACAGAATATCAGAATGTAATGTCCAAATAATTTTTGTCGTCATGTACACCGTAAGCCGGAGGCAAAAACTAGCATAACGTTGAACAAAGAATCGTAAACCAAAGCAATATTTCTAGAAAATTATACGTAGAAAGATATTTCACTCAAGGTTTCCATCATTCGTAGAAATGATTAACACGGCAAGAATGTTGTTATGACCATTACTGTCAAACAAATTAAGATACCAAACTAAAAACATTTTCTAGTTTGTGACTAATTCCTATTTTTCCACTGCCTACTGTTACTAAGTAGGTAAATGTGTTTATGTCATAGATACCATTAGCGGTAATGGGGCTCTCAGCTTCGACAATCTGATCATAGGCAAATAGAACTTCTATTTTGTTTATTTGTTGTCTACTGAATAAATAAGAAGTAAGAGTGTGGATCTTGTTTTCAGTAGAAACTCGTATTTCTGGAGATTATTAGAAACGTGCAATAAACGAAAGTCTTGAACTATTTATCAATTCTAAGCAATCATTACATGAAGATCGTACAGTTGCATTTCTAAAATGTCTGGAATCTCTCTTAAAACGAGTAGGGCTTTCAAGATTTTTCTAGCATTCCAGGAATCCGGATCGAACACCTTGGTATCGATACTTACGTGACGTGTCGTGCCGTCGCTCCAGGGTATTTCGTCTATTTTGACTCTCCTTTGCATTTCATTCAAAAGGTGTGTCATGTGCAACGACCGACGCCCGAGCTATTTCCATTTCAACATAAATGAAATTGCATCTCTCTAACGTAACATCCACAAATGTTGCTTCCTCGACTACTTCAAAAGGCGGTGCGAGCGTTTTCGCTAATTTACCGTGGAGCAAACTTAGATTTGCGCTCGATGCACCTCTGCGTGCTCTCGAGCTAGTCAGGGATTTATTAATTTGCATGAAAATGTGTGTCTGTTTGAAATTTTGTGGGTTTGCTTGTTGTTTGCCGGCTGCATGTGCAAACCGAGAGTGATGATGTATTGACGCCATGCGGCGCTTGGAGCCCTGCCAGCGCTGGGCATTGTCGAACAGAGCGCCAGCTTCGGTCGACGACATTAGCCAATTATTACGAAGGGCATAATACGACCCTTTTTTGTTAGTAAAAGTTTTATAAAACTCCCATCTCATCAATTTTTCTCCGAGCTCGTTGAACAGCAAAGCTTTTATTAACCAGATATTTTTCCGCATAGAAATTCTATTAATTTTTATGCGAGGCCACGTCTGCAAGTTGAATATCGCGAAGCCTTGCAAGGATGGAACGCTCTCCAAGGCATCAGCGGATGTTCGCAATTTGTCTTTTAATATTTGTTTTTTAATATTAGCATCATTCCGCAAACAGACGTCACGATTCTAATTCAAGATTCGCCTCGCCTGGCCCCTCGAACGTCGTCAATCAAACCGCAGCAACTGTGACGCCGCGCCGCTGCAACCGACGTCACATTCTTGCATTTATAATCGATCGAGCGAGCGAAGCGAGCGAAGATCTTAGTGGTAAGTTGGGCGATTTTGCTTTGTATGTTTGTATGTTTGTATGTTTCACGAATTGTTGTTCGAGCATAACTGTCGAACCGTTCATCCAATCTGCATGAAACTTGGAAGGTCAATAGGTTGTGGTAAGGAAATTTACGGGGGAGCATATGAGCTTAATCGATGAAGGGGTTGTGAAGATATTGGGTTCCCAAGGGGGTAAAAAATTATGAAAGTTACACAAATAAATTGAGTGGGGTGTCATACGAAAGGGCTTATTTTGTACATTCCAAAATGGTTTTTATTTTTAATCTAGGATGTATAGTTTTTGAAATACGACCAAAGACCAAAAACTACGAAACCAGAGCTGCAAGAGCTCCCGTTGCATAGAGTTTCGATGACTTCGTAGCTCATTGACTGGTCGGTCTTAAAAAGAGAGTGGCATCGTTGCGGTTTGGTTTGCAATGATTTTAGATGCTACTTGATTTATTTTCATGATAAAAAAAATTTTGATAAAGAATGAAAATAATTGGGGTAAAAAAAGTTAAGTAAACAAATATATTGAGTGGGCTGTCAAATGAAAGGTCTTTATTTGTACATTCCAAAATAGTTATTATTTTTATTCTAGGACGTATACTTTTAGAAATACGACGAGAATTCATAAATATGAAATACCTAAATGAAAAATTAGACGCGACATTATGTATTGCATGCATGCCAGTATTTTTTACCATGAAGAGCTAGCGCAATAGGCATACTCGGCAGTATCAGTAGTAGCACTTGAAATTATAGGGGTAGTCAGAAGAAAGTCCAAATGTAAGCCATCTACGGTGCGCGAGATCTCAGTTCGGGGCGAACTACTAGTTTTAATAAACTAGATAATTTCTAATCTCCGTATCTAGTGGGCGGTACCATATCAGCTTATAGGGATCCCCATGACGCTGGTGCGATGACGGAAGATAACGTACCTACTATAGATAAGAATGGATCCGCTCTTGACATTGAATCGGTGCGTGCCTCTCGCCGGGGTTGATCAATCGGTACCGTTCTGTGGAGGTCAATGCCGCGACCTTCAGTTTATAATCCACGGATTCACCGATAGGAATCTCTAGCATCTCTAGCGGAATTTCGCGTGTAGATACAGTACTTAAAGTCTTTCTATCTTTGCTTTAAAATGCAACTAGCTCGAATTTCAAGGTAAGAACGTCTGAATCGTCATTAATTTTCACGCCTGAAGACTCGGCTAATTAAACTGTGTGAACATTAACAGACACATCTTGATGCACTCCATTTCAATTACAATTAAAACCTAGTTCGTTTTAAATATAATTATTCGTTTCTGCCAAGAGCTATTTCGACTGTGTCTGTTCTCGCTGAAAGCCAGACATCTAATTATCATGTTTGATTTGTGTCCCAATTGTACTCCTCGCTAATAGGTTATTCGTTGACATAGGTGTCGGAATTGACACCCACACGTAAAGTTAGTGCCTGTGTCCACATGTGCCGCGTGATAGAACACATGCTTGCTCCCACAACGTGTAAAATTTACAAAACCTGACCATAAATATCACCACTGTGAATTGTATTGCAGGTAATGCAATACTTCAGCTGTTCTACAATCATCTGCCTTGAGAATTTATCTGTCTGAGTTCGCTCTGATTTATAAACTTGTCTCGGTGTTTAACCTTTTCTATTACCCTATTCGACGTAATAGCTTTTCTATCTTATTAGGTCCTGCAGCCGTCTGCGTCATTTACGTAATTGCTGAATTGCATTCGTTCTAGCATCGCCGACTTCGAGCTCGTTAATTATTGTATCTGGTGTAACTGGGCGGACGCACGCCACCCGCGCATTACTTGTCGCCTCCTGCCACTCCCACTGCATTTATCACGTTTGCGTCAATTTCTACTGCATTTCCGACAGCTATTACCCATTTTAAACAAGTCTACATGTTGCACATTCAGCCTGGGCAACTAACTTCGTTCCATAGACAATGAATTCGAGATTCAAAGCATTCCATGACTAGTACTAGACTGAATTCTATAATAATTAATGAGCCTTTATATGTGAAATAGGTTACAGTTCATATTTTTTTTTTTCTTTCACTGTTTTCATTAAAAGTAGTATCTTATTCAAAGTCTATCAGGAGAGGCCTCCTCTAGCTCCCTCCAATGTCTTTTGTCTAATTCTATTTTTTTCTAGTAGGGTCCAGCTGTCTTCTTCGGCTTCAGCTGTATTTCGTCTTCTCATCTTTTGACTTGTCTTCCCTGATTTCATTTTCCGTCTGGTAATTTGTGGGCTCCACTTTTCATTTTTATTGCGACTGGATTCTATACAAACGTTTAAATTTTCGGAAGGCTAAAGTGATGAAAATGCCACAATAAATCTTCCAAACTATAATTCTACGCTCCGGATTTCGTATCGTCTATTTGCTGATTCCAAACAAACATAACAGTTTCAACTGAGTAATCTGTGCACTTGTAATATTTAACATTTAGATTAAGCAAACGAATTTTCGTGTTGAATTATTCAATTATCGTTCACACCTATTCAATTGTTGCTGTTTGATTGTATGTAATAGCATGAGCGTCTAACTAAACATTGTTACAATATTCAGTCGTAATAGGACTCTCGGTCTTTGCAAATAACTTCTACAATTCCGTGTTTTGTCTGTGGATACGACGTACACTTAATTATGTATTCCTTAGCCATTCTCGATTTCATTAAAAGCCCCCACAAGTAAAACTAAGTTGCAAGAAAACAGCGCCGCTGCCTTACTATTGGAATTACACTGTTGGGCCCTATCGCTTTCCCCTCAGGCAATGGTCACGTTTCATTACGTTTAAATGAGTCAAGGGCCTGAAACGTTGTCATAATAGCCACCCTTGCTTTAAACTGACCAATCCAATTTATTGTCGCCGTATCGGTCTCCAACGTCCGATACCAATTCAATTACGTTACTTTTGGGAGCACTATAAGGCGATTTGCGACCTTTAGCCTACGAGCGTGGACCTCGTCAATGAAAATTGAAAATGTGTTGGCGACGAAAAGAAAAAGATCGAATAACGAATATATATCAGTAGCTGCTATGCTGACCAAGTTAGCAAATCAAGAAATCATGATTCTCCACAGTAAACCTACCTAGGAAACCTACATAGAACCTTCAAAAAGTCTTGTTAACCTCATAAAGGTATCGGCAAACGATAACGTCGCCGAGATCGTAAAGAGGCGTGATTTAAACGATGGCTAACGTAGCAATAAACCGTGACACATTTTACAATGTTCAAGTCAACTCATAAACCTCAGTAAGCGCGCGGCGCGCGTAAATATTGGCTCAGGAGCAGCTAAATTGCAGCTCTAAGAAATCTGCTTTGCGTTTAAGGAAATTCTTGAAAATATGTTTACTTATTTCATCTTTGGAGAAGCTTTGCTTTTAAAATGCTGTGAACATTCTGTAGTAAAGCCTTTTACTAGTTTCCAGTGGATTTCTTAAAATCTCAAGATTAGCTTCAAAGGGGTTAGGTTCAATGTTTTAGAAATTCAGTTTTAGTTAAATCTACGAAAGCTGAAATATAAAAAAAAACGCTTAAAATATTTCATAAACTTACTGCTCTCAACCTAGTAAGAACGAGTGAGACGGACGACGTATCAGCGAGAATCTAATCCCCATCCATTAGTGTGTGCCCTGGGGCTGAATCGCACAAGGAAGTATCTACGCAGTATTCCGTGAATGGAGAGGCATTACTTCAGAAAGCTTAGGAGAACAAAAGGAGCACAATAGTTTCAATACTAGAGGCACACCTAATGACTCCTAGTTCTACACGCTGCCCTGCACAGCCAGCGTTGCGTGATAGCCGGATAAAATCCTGGAAATTGTAACCGACACAAATTACAGTCCTCCCGAATTGTATATTTTGTTAATTGTGTACCTAAATGAAATTATGATAAAATATGAACCTATGTAAATTGACTTGCCAATGTTATGCTATGTAACTTTATGGCTAAATAAATGAAATGAAAATGAAAATGAAAATTGTCAGTACATGACGTCCGACGAAAGACGAGAAACGTCATTATGCGTCCGTCCTAGCTTCTTAGCTATGCTATGGCTCTGCTATTTCTCAAAAAGCACTGTGATCATTTTATAAGAGCAAAGTTTTACGTCAATAAGGACTACATTTGTTTAAGAAAATAATATACATTCGTGTCATAGACAAAGAACTCGCACATCTCTTTGATAATGTCGTATTGCGAAGATATTAGGAACAGTAGCACAAACTATAATGGGATATCGCGTTACTCAGATCGTTATAGGAGTAATTTTTTCTTAGCTTCGTTTCAAATTATTGAGATAAAAAGTCTTGCGCTTCAGAGAGGAAATTAGGTTTAGTTTTTAAAATACTGACTTGAGCTTTTCAACCAAACTGTCAATGAAGTCTAAAATTAGCAGCAATAAACAGACTGATGTTATTTCCTCGGAAGAAACGTGAATGTTCATGTTACGTACATCATCTTCTTTAATACTGTTTACTTCAACAATTTACTGAAAAACGACCTTAACAATATTTAAAGTGTCTGCCACTGGCTTTAATAAATCGAAGTTTTTATTGCTTCCTAGAGTTGTTTTGTGTTGCTTATCTTCGATTCTTTTTGCAAAACAATCTATATAACAAAGACGCTTGTATTGTCTATTAATGTTTTATAACTGAATATTGATTTGAATTAAAAAAATACAAAATATATATATCGCAGAGAGTCATACGCATACATAAAGACCTCTATTAATAAACTCTGATTAACTTCTGTCAAAGTTGCGCCACGGATTTAACTATTGCCATCCTTATTTGTCACTGTCTAACAAAAAAGGATGGCAATAGTTAAATCCTTGGCGCAACTTTGACAGAAGTTAATCCGAGTTTATCGATCGAGCGAGCGAAGCGAGCGAAGATCTTAGTGGTAAGTTGGGCGATTTTGCTTTGTATGTTTGTATGTTTGTATGTTTGTATGTTTGTATGTTTCACGAATTGTTGTACGAGCATAACTGTCGAACCGTTCATCCAATCTGCATGAAACTTGGTAGGTCAATAGGTTGTGGTAAGGAAATTTACGGGGGAGCATATGAGCTTAATCGATGAAGGGGTTGTGAAGATATTGGGTTCCCAAGGGGGTAAAAAATTATGAAAGTTACACAAATAAATTGAGTGGGGTGTCATACGAAAGGGCTTATTTTGTACATTCCAAAATGGTTTTTATTTTTAATCTAGGATGTATAGTTTTTGAAATACGACCAAAGACCAAAAACTACGAAACCAGAGCTGCAAGAGCTCCCGTTGCATAGAGTTTCGATGACTTCGTAGCTCATTGACTGGTCGGTCTTAAAAAGAGAGTGGCATCGTTGCGGTTTGGTTTGCAATGATTTTAGATGCTACTTGATTTATTTTCATGATAAAAAAAATTTTGATAAAGAATGAAAATAATTGGGGTAAAAAAAGTTAAGTAAACAAATATATTGAGTGGGCTGTCAAATGAAAGGTCTTTATTTGTACATTCCAAAATAGTTATTATTTTTATTCTAGGACGTATACTTTTAGAAATACGACGAGAATTCATAAATATGAAATACCTAAATGAAAAATTAGACGCGACATTATGTATTGCATGCATGCCAGTATTTTTTACCATGAAGAGCTAGCGCAATAGGCATACTCGGCAGTATCAGTAGTAGCACTTGAAATTATAGGGGTAGTCAGAAGAAAGTCCAAATGTAAGCCATCTACGGTGCGCGAGATCTCAGTTCGGGGCGAACTACTAGTTAATAGAGGCCAAAGAGATTATTATAAGTATCTACTTGACATTTTTCCCACGGAGTGAAAGCTCATCGCATCATTTATTAGTATAGATAATTTACCTACCAGAAGTAGTTGGTCTTGTCTCGGTTAATACAGTGCCCGACAATTATGTGCGCGTTCGGAAGGCTATAAATCGCACGGGAAAGTCTTGCCCACCCGTAAGCTCCCTTTACAGTACGCCAACGTAAAGCATGAGGCACACAGCCTTTATAATTTAAAATTATACGCAACTCGTTTCATGAGAGACTTGGGAGACTTTATTTAGCTTCAATATAAGCGAGACAGCTTTGATATTACTAAATACTTTGAGAATTTCGTTTTTCTCTAGTTGTTTAAAAAAAATACATTTACAAGTATTTCGAGCAGAACTCATATCAGGTAGGGTAGGTAAGGTACAACACACAAAACTTAAAAACTAATTGGATTGCTGGACAGGTGTTGCTCACAGCAGTGCCTTGTATAGGGTAGGGACAGGCCACCCTGGCAGCTATCATTGCCAGGACGGTGTTGGTTCAATTGCCAGGACAATTTTTTCAGGATATATCATATACCTTTCGTGACTTGAATATATTTTTAAGAATATTATCGAGCCTTTGTAGCGTAGTGAATCATTTTGGTAAATAAACTTACCTCGATTATATCTTCTATTCCACTCCACGCTAAGTTTGGTTTACTGCTTGCGCTGCTTTGGTGTGCTTAAGCCCTTACAACTCTTCACCACTTCTGGCAAAATCAGTTATAGGCCCAAGTCGCGAGAAAGTGCGCTAATAGTGCAATACAAGTGCAAACCAAGATCGCACCGATATGTCCGTTTAGCTGGAATCGTAAGGGTATTCAATGCTCGACCACATAAATATTAGTATCAAGCATCTACAGAAGGCGAGTGACAATAATCCTATTTTATTAAACGAGCAATATTTGTTTGTTTGTTTGTACTCACGTTCTCGAAAACTGCTCTAACGATATCGATGAAATTTGCGGTACGGGGATTTACAGGGGCGAAAAGTCGATCTAGGAAACTATATCTGGGAAAATTAGTTTTCTCGGCATTTCCACGCAAAAAGATTTACTTACCAGCAATGTGGTTCGTAATTTAACAAAATTTGTCGAGACCAGATTGGCTATGGCCAAGTGGTTAGGGTGGCGAGTTCGAATCTCAGCCAATGAAAGTATTTTTATATATGTAAGTTTTTTTTTGTTCTTTTTTCTATTTTAATATTTTTCTATTTGCTTGCACCCGAGAAGAGCTCGGTCGCCCAAATATTAATAGTCCTTAACAGCGTTCAGCAAAACGATCTCTGAAATTCTTTTAAAATCGAAAGGTAGAATTTTTCAAGTGCTTGTTTTATAGTTTCGTTCTCTTCCAGACAATGTTTAAGATAGAATAAAATAATGAGATGGTAGGAATGCCAGGTTTTAACAGGTTTTGTTGGTTTTAACTGGCTTTCAACTTTAGAAATTGTGGAATGTATCCCTTTTAAGTGTTCTATAGGCCATACTTAATCCCAATTGCAGACCGCAAAATTGCCGGGGAGCGGCCTATCATAAGCGTCCCAGAGTCGGCGATGTATTTATGGCCCACTAGCGAAATGTCTGCGGCTTTGTCTGTGTAGTGCTCAACATATTCGATATCAGGGGGTCTAAAGTGGCCACTTTTGTTGTAACATCAGATGTTTCATTATAATGCTTCTAAATGCTTCATTTATGGTAAGCGTCCACAGGCCCGCATCGCACGCAGCGGACGGATCGCATCAAGCGGATTATCTGTGTAATGCGATGCGTACGATGCGGACTGGTGGACGCACTTATATTAGTTTCTATACAAATAATACTACGATCTGTTGCGTGCGATGCGTCCGAAGCGTACGATACCGACATGTGGACGCTTACCTTTATGAAGCATATTTCATACCTTTTTTGACAGTTCTCTATAGAATCCGTAATACCCAATTCTGTCAAAAAAGGTGTTTTAAGGTTGTTGTTTCATCAAAAGTGGCCACTTTAGGTACCCTGAACTTCCAAGATACTCTACTAGAGTAGATTTTATTTGAAATGGAATTAATTTCTATTGAATACGAGCACACATAACATTTAGACTCTTCATCTTTCCAGTTGTCGATAAAGCGTGCGTTTAATAGCATAATACCGGGATCTATTGAATAATTGAAATAGGAAAGCAATTTGACATTCCACAAGGAATTCTCACAATTGATTGGCTATGCTGGGCACTAAGTACTGATTATCGTAATGTACTTTTTTAAAGGATTTCTTTGATACAAAGATAACAAATAAAGCCTTAGGACCGCCTAATGGTGAGCGATTAAACATAACATTTCCATTTACACCGATCAGATGCATGACGATTGTTTAAAATAATTAGGACACCTTTGTAGCCCTTATTCTCGATTGGTTATACATTGACTGTCAGTCACGCAACATCTTTATTTTTGATTTATTAGCAGCATTTACACGCAGAGATCGGCCTGCGGATTTTCCCGCGGATCGATCTCTGTCATTCCAACCTTTGAAAGTTTTATCCGCGGATATCCGTAAAGATATCTTTACAGATATCTGTACAGTCCAGATCCGTGCTAAAAACTCTACCGTTTAAAGGCCGCTAGTTTTATCCGCGGATATCTTTACGGATATCTGTACAGTCCACACAACGATCTATTATCATTTAATCTTGGTTATAAGGATTGTTGGTCTTGTTGAGAAGCTTTCTTGGTAGCTTTGTCTCTTTCACACTCGTTGTTGGATTAGTAGTGTGCCCATGTCATTTAAATTTCAGGATATTTTTACTTTATCGCGCTCGACAAAATCAGCGCTTGATTTCGATCCATGGTTTCGATCCTTGAATTCGATCCTTGATTTTGATCCTTGATTTTGATTTCGATCCTTGATTTCGATCCTTGGTTTCGATCTTGGATTTCGATCCTTGATTCTTGAATTTTGAACCTTGAATCTGAAATTTTGAATCTTGAATCTTTGAAGTGACAGCTGTCAAACTTCAAATGACCATATCTCGGGAACTACTCGTCCTAGACTCCCCGTTCTCAGTTCAAATGAAAGCTATGACCAAGATCTTCATTTGAAGTGACAGCTGTCAAACTCCAAATGGCCATATCTCGGGAACTACTCGTCCTAGACTCCCCGTTCTCAGTTCAAATGAAAGCTATGACCAAGATCTTCATTTGAAGTGACAGCTGTCAAACTTCAAATGGCCATATCGCGGGAACTACTCGTCCTAGACTCCCAGTTCAAATGAAAGCTATGACCAAGATCTTCATTTGAAGTGACAGCTGTCAAACTTCAAATGGCCATATCTCGGGAACTACTCGTCCTAGACTCCCCGTTCTCAGTTCAAATGAAATCTATGACCAAGATCTACATTTCAGATGACAGATGTCATTTTGACAGCTGTCACTTCAAATGAAGATCTTGGTCATAGCTTTCATTTGAACTGGGAACGGGGAGTCTAGGACGAGTAGTTCCCGAGATATGGCGGTTTGAAGTTTGACAGCTGTCACTTCAAATAAAGATCTTGTTCATAGCTTTCATTTGAACTGGGAACGGGGAGTCTAGGACGAGTAGTTCCCGAGATATGGCCATTTGAAGTTTGACAGCTGTCACTTCAAATGAAGATCTTGGTCATAGCTTTCATTTGAACTGGGAACGGGGAGTCTAGGACGAGTAGTTCCCGAGATATGGCGGTTTGAAGTTTGACAGCTGTCACTTCAAATGAAGATCTTGGTCATAGCTTTCATTTGAACTGGGAACGGGGAGTCTAGGACGAGTAGTTTCCGAGATATGGTGCTTTGAAGTTTGACAGCTGTCACTTGAAATGAAGATCTTGGTCATAGCTTTCATTTGAACTGAGAACGGGGAGTCTAGGACGAGTAGTTCCCGAGATATGGCCATTTGAAGTTTGACAGCTGTCACTTCAAAGATTCAAGATTCAAAATTCAAGAATCAAGAAAAAAACTTTGTAAATTTATACCGTTCCACGCGCCAGTCCAAAATCTGCGGTTATCTGTACAGATATCTTTAAAGATATCTTTACAGATATCTTTACAGTCCGGATCCGTGGGAAAATCTTTAGCGTTTAAAGGCCGCTAGTTTTATCCGCAGTTATCTTTAAAGATATCTTTACAGATATCTTTACAGATATCTTTACAGTCCGGATCCGTGGGATAATCTCTATCGTGTAAATGCCGCTATTGTCTAACAGCTAGGAAGCTAATGGCAGCCGATCATGTAACCCGAGGTAAGTCATAAAAACGTAATTGGCTTGATAGGCTAATTGGATAGTTCGCAACTGATTCTTATGTAAACTACGTCAATTTAGAAGAGCAGCTTTGTAGAAAATATTGAATTCAGATTTTCAGGCACTGGTTTTTGATAGAATATGATGGAAAGAGTTTTAGACTGGTCCTAAGGCAGCTGCTTTAGTGAGTACCTATGTGCGAACGATCTAAAAATAGTTAAACTGATCCCGATCGCTGCCAATGAAAATACTTTTCGACTGTCAACTGTCATCGTGTTAAAACTTTTTTTAATACTTACAGAGTAACCGAGTAAAATGTTAAAGCTATAAAAAGGCCTATTCTATAAAAGAGCTTTCTCAATATTTTAGAGAACAAGGTTCCATACAAACATATCAATTTAACGATCATCATCATCTTCCAGTCCTTTTCCCACTTACATGGGGTCGGCACAACATGTATTCTTCTTCCATTTCCCTCTCAGCCTCACCCTTAGATAAAACTAAAAGTGTTAAGGTCATTGGCCTCACCCCTTTCTTACTCATGTCAACTTTCACACAATCCATCCATCTTTTCTTTGGTCTACCTCTACTCATATATCCATCCACTTTAATATCAAGCACTCTTCTCGTAAACATATCAATTTAACGATGTTATACGAATTTTCACATCTCTCACAGGAATATCTAGAAAGTCTCAAGACAGCTGTAAGTACACATCAGTTAAAGTGCCATAACTTCTGCAAAACCTATTTGCAAAACTGGAACTACATCCGTGTAGGATACTGAAAACCTCACTGTTTAGGTAAAATAACAGACTGCTAATGGTCGTAAGTCTTACTACAAAGCAGCTTTCATTATTGAAATAGCCTAAGGTTCCGCGCAGACTGGCACTGTGAACATCCTAGTTTAAAATAGTGGATAGATTGATTTTAGCGAATCACATTCGAATGAAAAGTTAACCGAACCGAATATTCGTGCGAACAATTCGTTATTTGCAAATGACGATAGTTTGTAAGGAGTAAACTCTACAGTAGGAGTAAACTCTGTAAAATCTGTTCCTGTGAGAATATCGGGTAAAACCGTTGCCGCAGCTAGTTGAATTATAATGCTCAGACACGTCTGCGCTAAGCCTAACCCAGACGGCAGTATATCATACTCCGGCGTGGCAATCAACATAAAAAGCCCCTAGTCTAGGGCTCCCAACTTGTGGATATTTATAGCGCTATCGCCTGGCATTAGATCCTTTTCACGCCAGATTTGTGCCACAATGTGTCGCAAATTACGCCAGAAAGTTCCAGTATCGTCCGCTTAGATTTTTAGTACATTTTCACAGAAAATTCAAGCTAGTAGTATTGCAAAAGTAGTATTGCAAAATCGAAATACTTTAAGTTACGAGTATCCTGTTGAAGTTAGATTATTATACGAACTTAAAACGATTGCTCTTGTAATATTGACTGGGTCAATATTGAATGAAAAATACTAGGTAACTCTGAACTCTGCGAATTTGTTGTGTTTTGAACTTGATCAAATATTATCAACTCGGTTCTGTATAACAACTTTATGTTTTAAAAGCTCATCATCATCATCATCTCCTTGCCCTTATCCCACTAGGTGAGGTCGGCACAACATGTTCTTCTCTTCCATTCCCTCCTATCACTCGTCATCTCAGTAGTCACTCCTTTCACACGCATGGATTGTGTGAGAGAGGACTCCTCTCTCACACAATCCATCCATCTTTTCTTTGGCCGTCCTCTACCTAAAAGCTCACGCAGTTAAAATATCAGCGGCGCAAAAAAGGCCGCTATAGCAGAATCACATTCTTAAAAGCTTTAGCGTGAAAATTTTGACGAATCTTTTTTGGTATAGATTGGCGGAGGAGTACTAGATATTTTGAAATTTTCAAAAAAATCTGAATCACATTCGTTCTTGTCACTCTCAGTCTATGAAAAGAGACGGCGTTATAGGTCAATTCCTATTGTGATTCTGCTACCTATAACGGCCTTTTTAATCCTGTTTGCAATTGGTGACCAATTCTGGTGACGTAGTTTGTAGGCCACCTAAAAGCCTCCCTACGAGTTTTGAGAGTAACCATGCCCTCCGTACAAAACCTCTCTGCTGCCACTAACGGTATCTGCGGCAAGCCATCCATTTGATGTTCGCGCAGAACATTGCTTAATTTCCCCTTTAAATAAATACGGCTTCAAATGCAGATAGTAAACAAACACACAATCAGTTATTACGTGTTTCACAAATACCGATCAAAAAATTAGCGAGTAAGAAATCTAGAATAATAAAAAAGAATTTTCAAAATCGGTTCACAATTGACGGAGAAATCGATACATTTAACTACATTTAAAAAAACATACATACAGTCGAACATAGAACCTCCTCCGTTTTGAAAGTCGGTTAAAAAAGATAAAAATTACGCGCAGTTACCACATTATTCTCAATCGCTTACTATTAAAGTAACTGCGCAGTCAATGTTTATTTGGACAGGCATACCTTGCATGTTACACAATATCGGCATGTTATGGGCGTCTGATGTTTGATCGAATACGAATTTTCGCACGCAAATGTTCTTGCAGAGGCAGAATATTACAGGACGCACGTGTTTTTTAACCACAGAGCAGAAAAAATTGCAGGTTTTACTATGTGAACGTGGCTATGGCTAAGTTACATAAATATGCGTAGTTCCTTCTGTTTTGAGCTTTTGATGTAGCAATGAAAAGTTATTTTGAACACATTATGAAACATCAATTCGCTTGAAATCCTATTTTAATCATTCATTGTTTGACACGACACTGGTTTTAATAAAAAGTTATCATACTATTTCTACTTTATGATTTATGTATTCTGTTTTTATAATACATCCACTAAAACTAGTGTTAGCATAATGTAAGTATTGTTGACTCCTTAGACTTTCTTTAAAGTGAAAAATTAGAAGTTAGAAGGAAAAATTTTAATAATCCAAGTACCTAAGGGGAAGTCCTTACTTGGTCTATCAAAATTTTTCCTCGCACACACACTATGATTCTGTCAACCGCATCAAAATCCGTTGCGTAGTTTTAAAGATCTAAGCATACATAGACAGACAGCGGGAAGCGACTTTGTTTTATACTATGTATTGATGACAAATAGGCTAATTTTTATTCAAGTATGTACCACGCGAGAGAAGCCGCTGGCGAAAGCTATCTATAAATTACCGTATCAATTCATTAAACGTATTAGATGATTCATTGGAACCATAAATAAACACGTCCTTTTAGAATAGGTCCGTGCGTCATGAACTCATCATTGTAGTTGACATTCCAAACAGCTCTATTTACGACTCTTAGGCCTGATCTCACCAAACATTGTTTGTTAACTCTTAATGAGGCATTAGCTAATGGTTGTTTAAAATTAACAATTCTGTTAAAATGATTTACGTCCTATGGAGAATATTTAACAAACCATTACTAAATCCACTCTCCTTGTAATACGACTTAATTGAAACGTTGTATTTGACGTTGCATTCTTCATACAAATAGATAACTTTTTTACTTAGTCGTATAATACGTCACTTGCTTGCTACGCAATCAAATATTATGTAACAGTCGCTCTGCGGGATGCTAATGAAACCGGGTTGCTTTTCGGGTGTTCAATTAATTCCAAAACATCCAAGACACATTCTTTTGACAAACGAAACCTCGTGTAAAAATCGACATCATAGTATTCTTCGAAATAGTCACGTCGTTGTTTAAAAATTCTTGGGCGTCGTACTATTCTGTCCAAGCTATCTAAAGTTTCTAAATTATCGCTTTCGAAAATAAAACTAAATGCGTCCATCCTCGTCCATCTTAATGAAGGTACCTATGTTTTTCGACAGTAAAGTCCATGTAATATCACTTCTAACAGTCTGTTATTGTTTTAACGGACCTCTAGAGCAGTGATTAAAATTAACGTCTTGTTAAGATAATTAAACACCCATTAGCATGTGGTGAGACACACAACAACTTTAACAGTCCGTTATTGGATTTTACAAGGAGTTATTTTTTTAATATTGTATGGTAAAACTGGACCTTAATCTGCTAGCTATGTAAGGTAAATTACATTATTCCTTCGGACGAGGTTTTTTTTTATTCTAGATAAACCTTTGTTTAGCCACAATCTCACCTGATGGTAAGAGACGATGTGGCTGACGATGGATCACAAAGGACTAGAAGACACTTATTCACTCTTGACTTGAAGAGACCCAGCAGCCCTAGCCATATTACACGATCTATCGTCGCTGTAGAACGATCTATCGTCGCTGTAGAATAGAACACTTCAAAATGTATAGGAATTGACGTTCTGACCACGTGACTCATCTACTTGAAACGTCAAATCCTATACATTTTGAAGTGTTTCTATTCTACAGCGACGATAGATAGTGTAATATGGCTAGGGGGGCAGGTTATAGTTTTCGGGGAAAACAGAAGCCGGCAGCGAGTTCCAGACCTTAGCAGTGCGGATCATGAAGGTGGAGGTTTTGTGGTTGATGCTCTGAAGACTCGTCTAATCGTTATTGATGAAGATTGATGAATAGACATACAGCTCTATCACTAAAAAGATAGTTGACGGATAGTGGTATCGAAATTTGGGCGTTAAGCGGCAAATTCGCTAAAAATCCAAAAATCCTAATTCAGTAGGAGCACTAGCATCACTTTGAATTGTCTTAAGAGCTAGGTGATTCTACTCCTGTTCTTTTTAATTGTCTTAAGAGCTAGGTGATTCTACTCCTGTTCTTTCGCTATGATCAGCGTTTTAAAAACTCGGTGTTGGTCACTAGCTCACTAGCTCATACTAAGTTTTTAGATTTTAAGTTGTTCTCAGATCAATCTCAGATCAATCAAAGAAATCTCAGATCAAAAATTCTCAGATCAATGGACGCGTGTTTAAATAGCAGACTAATATTTTCAGTCAAGTTTAATTAAAACATTTTGTGCACAAAAACATTACCTACTAGATTATTCCTTGTTGTTTCCAGTACTGCATATAATTACCTATTTTGTTTACTCAATGATTATTTTATCATCATTGTAATTGTTTATTTAAAGCTGCGATATCCTCATTGCACTCCAATAAGAGACAGTGCAGTGCTGTAATTAATTCACTATCGGTCGACAGCCCCGTCTAATCGATCGAGCGAGCGAAGCGAGCGAAGATCTTAGTGGCAAGTTAGGCGATTTTGCTTTGTATGTTTGTATGTTTGTATGTTTGTATGTTTGTATGTTTGTATGTTTGTATGTTTGTATGTTTCATTTTTATGTTCTCGCATAACTATCGAACCGCTAATCCAATCTGTATGAAACTTGATAGGTCAATAGGTAGTGCTATGGAAATTTGCTGTGGAGCGTATGAGCGTAATCGATGAAGGGGTTGTAAAGATATGGGGTTCCCAAGGGGGTAAATTTTTTTCAAAGTTACCCAAATATATTGAGTGGGGTGTCATACGAAAGGGCTTATTTTGTACATTCCAAAATGGTTTTTATTTTTAATCTAGGATGTATAGTTTTTGAAATACGACCAAAGAACAAAAACTACGAAACCAGAGCTGCAAGAGCTCCCGTTTCATAGAGTTTCGATGTCTTCGTAGCTCATTGACTGGTCGGTCTTAAAAAGAGAGTGGCATCGTTGCGGTTTGGTTTGCAATGATTTTAGATGCTACTTGATTTATTTTCATGATAAAAAAATTTTTGATAAAGAATGAAAATAATTGGGGTAAAAAAAGTTAAATAAACAAACATATTGAGTGGGGTGTCAAATGAAAGGTCTTAATTTGTACATTCCAAAATAGTTATTATTTTCATTCTAGGACGTATACTTTAGAAATACGACGAGAATTCATAAATATGAAATAAGTAAATGAAAAATTAGACACGACATTATTGTATTGCATGCATGCTAGTATTTTTTACCATGAAGAGCTAGCGCAATAGGCATACTCGGCAGTAGTAGCACTTGAAATTATAGGGGTAGTCAGAAGAAAGTCCAAACGTAAGCCATCTACGGTGCGCGAGATCTCAGTTCGGGGCGAACTACTAGTTATATCCATTATCAAGTTTGTAATGAACCGCATCTAAATATTCTGTAAACACAATACATGCCGTTCTTTTCCTCTCTAGTACTTTAGATGTAAAATCCTATTCTATTAAACGAGCAATATTTGTTTGTTTGATTGATGTTTGTTTGTACTGGCGTTCTCGAAAACGGCTCTAACGATTTCGATGAAATTTGCAGTACGGGTGTTTACGGGGGCGAAAAATCTCTCTAGTTAGGTCTCATATCTGGGAAAAGCCGTTTTCTTGGCATTTTCACGCAATTTACCAGTGCAATGTGGTTCGTAATTTTACAACTGTTCGTTGAGACCACAGTGGCGTAAGAATTAGTTAGGGTATTCAATTTACAATCGAAGACTTCGAGTTCGAATCTCAGCCATTGAAAGTTTTTTTGTAAGTTTTTTTTTCTTTTTTAATTTTTCTCTATTTGCACCCGAGCATAGCTCGGTCGCCCAGATATTATATTATTATACGTCTTCGTTGTGTTCTTCGCAGTTGTTATGCCAAATCCCACCTTCGTGAACCCAGCTCCAAATCGCACCAAGTTATTTTCCATTCAAGTTCACATCCTCGGTCCAGGTCTCAATTGAATGATTGCCGAGGATATAGCTACCAAGCCCTCGTCAATTTAGCTTATATCTAGGGATGTCGGTTGAGAATACAAAAAGACCGGCAACTGGCTCTAGATATTAAATTTGTAATTTATATGAATGAGCTTCTGAAAAATAATGTATTTGTTGGCTTTTCTGAGATAAAAGTTTTACGAATCCGCAGTCTGACATTTTACTTTTACTTTTATTTCAGATTGTAACTGTTTTATATTACTTTTTTTTAAGATAGACTAACAATTCGAACGACGTCAGTCTAAATGAAATGGGTAACTAACACGTGGGTACCTGTATTTAAAGAGAGATCATCTAACTTAACTACTCTGGAATATGTGCCAAAAACACTAGCAATGTTTGTAAAAGCCGGAAACTTTTAACTTAGCCGGAGACGAGACTTAAGCCAGCCTTAAAATTGCCTAGATTGCTTTTCTGTCCGGCCAACTCATCGCATTGTGTGCAAATCGCAGATATTACAATAAAACTGTAATAGCTATCTGCGCATTCAGTTGTGACTTACGGACTTCTTGTTTCACAGAATTATTCTTGTCTTGACAGATCGTTTTAATCTTCACATCGTGTATTTAAATGAATCTCTACTTAGTTTACATTCATTTTGCGAGTGAATTTAGATTCTGATCAGGCTTTTTATTTTGAACTGAACACATTTTCCTGTTTTCATCTTTGAATTTAATTCCAAACTAAAGTTAGTCACAATCACTTCTAGAACCATCAAACTGGACACAGTAGCTTACAGTAGTCAAGAATAGTAACACAAAGAGTCCAACTAACAAACTATTTCTCATTGCTTCAGGTGGAGCAACGAGATGTCCCCGGTATCGACGTGGCACACCTCGCCATGGACACAGAGGAAGGCGTGGAAGTCGTCTGGAACGAAGTCCAATTCTCAGAAAGAAAAAATTTCAAGGCACAAGAAGACAAAATCCAAATGGTCTTCGATAACCTCACGAGGTTGGAGCATCCGAATATTGTAAAGTTCCATCGATATTGGACGGATACGCATAATGATAAGCCTCGGGTGAGTTTCGGCATAACCATTAATGATGGTGACCAGACAATGTAACCCTTTTATCAGATCTCTCGTGGACAAGTCAACCAAATGCGTTGCTAGCTTTACAACTAGCTAATTATTCCATGGTTTACATCATATCATTGACCCTACCCAAACTTTACACGGTTAAAATGCTGCCAGAACTTGTAGAAACTCGGGCGCCAATAGCTTCCACATTTTTTGACATAGTTGGCAGTCTGTCTCGATTCCAATACAGTTCACCAGCTCCTCGTGAAATCCTCTCCAGGCTTTAATTTAAACAGTAAAATGCTTACCCGTAGAAACTCCACTAGCAAAAACTTTTTTATCTGCTCTAACCTTGACTGTGCCAGAATTATCTGTCTTTCTCAATCCCAATTTACTTCACCAGTTCAATGAAACCTGCGATTCAATTTCAGGTGATATTCATAACAGAATACATGTCGTGCGGTTCACTAAAGCAGTTCCTGAAGAGGACAAAGCGAAACGTGAAGCGGTTACCACTGCAGGCCTGGAAACGGTGGTGTACGCAGATTTTATCAGCTCTCAGGTAATTCTTCAACAGCCTGTTCTATCACGGTTAAGGAAGAAGTCGATACTGAATGCAAGAGAATTGAAGAAACACGTGTGTTGTAATTTTGGGAGTAGACACTCTGCGTTTTTTGCAGCGCGTTTGTATCGATACAAACGCGCTGCCCCCCTCCCGGTTCCCTTTTGTATGGAATCAATAAACTCTTCTGAATGAAGTCTCGACAAGAAAACAATTGTTTAAAAACCCCGACATATCCCTTCATAAACTAGATCAGAGCTGATCTTCAAACGGCTTCAAAAATTCTCTAGGTATTCATGATTTGGAACTACTAATTTCCAGTTATCTCCACGGCTGCGTACCCCCCATAGTCCACGGTAACCTCACGTGCGATACAATCTTCATCCAGCACAACGGTCTCGTGAAGATCGGCTCCGTGGCTCCGGACGCTATCCATCATCACGTGAAGACCTGCCGGGAGAACATGAAGAATATGCACCTTATCGCGCCGGAGTATGGCAGTAAGTTGACTGTGATTGAAGGAAACAGGATCTGAAGGTCTGTTCTAAACAAATTCGTATGAGCTAGCGAACTGTATTAATTCGAGTTATAAAGCCGCCCAAAGGCTCATGCATGGTTCAAAGCCTTTATTTTAAGGGTTTAAGTGTATCTCTCGCTCCCCATTTTCGTGCCCTTTAGAAGTTTAGAGCACGGAGGCGCCATTAATAGATCTCAAACCAGAAAATATTCAGTTTAAATTAGATACCTTAAGGTCTGAATATTACCTCAGTCGGAAATGCATTCCCATACCAGTCTATTGAGCGGTTTCAGTGACATCCACACACATGGACTTGTTTCCGTGGACTTTGTTCAGTGAACGCATTGAGTAATCTGGTTTGGGAACCATAGAAGCTTTGCGTAGTTTAGGGCTAATTGGCGCTATGCAAAAATGTCCACCAATATTTACATTTTATAATTTCCCTTCCAGCATCACAAACGGTGACACCAGCGATGGACATCTACTCGTTTGGAATGTGCGCTCTGGAAACAGCCGCGTTAGAGATCCAAGGCAACGGTGACTCGGGGTCGCACGTGTCGGATGAACACATCGAACGTACGGTCGAGTCGTTGGAGGAGACGAGGCAGAAGGACTTTATATACAGGTGTGTAAAGGATTTTAGGAAGTGTCGCTAGAGATCCAAAGGCAACGGTGACTCTGGGTCACACGTGTCCGATGAGCACATCGAACGCACGGTCGAGTCGCTGGAGGAGACGAGGCAGAATGACTTTATATACAGGTGTGTAATGGATTTTAGGAAGTGTCGCTAGAGACCCAAAGCAACAGTGACACATCGATGATCCAACAGTCTGCCCGCTACCAAGACCTGCAAAAATTGCGATAGCCGAAACCGTGCCGTGTTTAATTTATTGTACCTACATTCAAATACGATTTGTTGTAAATTGTTCTTCACGAAATACCATCACGTCGTTCCTCTTCTCCACTCTTGTTTGAACCATAAAGAAAACAAGAATAAATTGTCAGAAACTAACATATTAATTATAACCTCGACGATTCAAAGTGATCCTCGTGGTCCTACTGAATAAATGATATTATTATTTGTAATACACAGGCAGCTCTTAGAGCCGATGCGTGTATATCCTATTTATTATCTGTGCGCTTTTAATATTTGTCCAGTCTGTTTTTAAAAGCGTTCACTGAGGGGGCACTGATCACTGAGTCTGGTAACTGATTCCAAGTGTCCACGGCTACGTATGAATATATGAATTTTGATTGTTTTTTTCTCGTGTCGCTTACAGATGTATAAATAAGGACCCTGCAAAGCGACCGACGGCGAGAGAGCTGCTTTTCCATCCTTTACTGTTCGAGGTGCATTCTCTCAAGCTGTTAGCGGCGCATACGCTTGTCAACACAACCGGTGAGTCACATGTTCTGTTAGTTTTAAGGGTATATTATTAAGATCTAAGATTACACAGGTTTAACAAAGGGTTTCTTGAAAAAAAGAAAATGTACACGTTATAAGGTCGGGAGTTAGGTTGAATGAAAGAGACGTACATTTTTTTTATAAAACTGAATTCTACTAAGTGGGAACTATAATTTGTTAGCGAATATAACGGAGATGATAACAGACTCTCACCCAAATACTGAAACGCTACTTAATTTAAGTGGTGCTTATCTTTGAAATGAACTGTCATTTTTAACCGACTTCAAAAAAAGGAGAAGGATCTCAAGTCGTCGGAATCTTTTTTTTTGTGCTCTTTTTATGTACGTATGTATGTACTGTACGTGCACCGATTACTCGAAGACGCCTGGACCGATTTGGAAAATTATTTTTTGTTCGAAAAGGTATACTTTCCAATTGGTGCCATAAAAATTTAGTGAGGATCTGTTGAGGATCTTCGGAGTTATAAACAGAAATGCACCTAGAAAGTGCAGAAAATTGCTCAGTTATATCACATTGAAGTCAGTTTTTTTTAATTTTTAATTTATCCACTTGCTTTGTATACGATTCTAAAGACTAAGAACGTCTCAAATTGATAAGTACGTCTCAAACATTTAAGTAGCTTGTCAGTATTTGGTAATTTGTGTCCGATATTTCTGGAGCTGTTCAAATGGAATAAGCTGTTCTTTGTCAAATAAATGTCCTTTCAGGCCTCATGTTCTAGCCGCTACTACAATAATTTACAAGATCTCTAAGATGTACTTACTTATAACATGAAAGCTATAAAAAAATATATCCTCATTCTCCTGCCCTTATCCCACGCTAAGTGGGGTCGGAATAAAAATACTTAAATAATCAAAAATACTTTGACTTTTGACTAAAAATTCTGTATTTTCTGACTAACAGTGTTGTAATTCTTTAGCGAACATATCGGAAACGATAACGGACTCCGTGTCCGGTGGTGGGGGTTCCCAGGCCCTGGCTGAGACGAGGCGCGTGCAGCTGCGTGCGCGGGACCTGCCGCACAACCAGGAGAAGCTGGAGAAGTTCCTGGAGGACGTCAAGTTAGTACCACCTGCATTCTGCATCGTTTCATAGAGAATATATTAGAGATAACTAGGTATCTGGAGGATTCTAAAGCTCTGGCGGAGACTGCGCGCGCGGGACTTGTCTTACAACCAGGAGAAGTTCCTGGAGGACGTCAAGTTAGTACCACCTGCATTCTGCATCTTGTCATAGGGAACATGTTAGGGATAACTAGGTGTCTGGAGGATTCTAAAGCTCTGGCTAAGACGAGACGCGTCCAACTACGGGGCTTGTTTTACAACCAGGAGAAGCTGGAGAAGTTCCTAGAGGATGTCAAGTTAGTATCACCTGCATTCTGCATCTTGTCACAGGGAATATATTAGAGATCTAGGTGTCTGGAGGATTCTAAAGCTCTGAGACGAGATGCGTCCAGCTGCCCGCGCGGGACTTGTCTTACAACCAACAAGGAGAAGCTGGAGAAGTTCCTAGAGGACGTCAAGTTAGTACCACCTGCATTCTGCATCTTGTCATAGGGAATATGTTAGAGATCTATGTGTCTGGAGGATTCGAAAGCCCTGGCGGAGATGAAACGCGTCTAGCCGCGCGCGCGGCAGTTGTCTTACAACCAACAAGGAGAAGCCGGAGAAGTTCCTGAAGGACGTCAAGTTAGTACCACCTGCATCACGTCATGGTCATGATTCATGATGCATGCAGATGATGCAGGTCATCCAGTGTCAGCATCGTAATGAAACGCCCGTGGTATAGTTTGATGAGCTAGTTACTCACTAGCTCATACGAACTTACACTTCTGCAACATTTTCCTATAACATAATTGTACGGTCCGCACACCCTGGCAATATTAATCTAATATCAGTAAAACTCAGAGATAAATTTTAACTGATATATTGATAGAAAACTTATGATATTGATGAAATGATAATGAGACGCGAGGTATGATCGATTACCGAACGCGAACTGATTCGTTGCAAATGATTGTTGGCGTAAAATGCTTATATGACAATAATTAAGTAGGACAGTGTACGTGCTCGTACATTCTCCCGGGCTAGAAATTGAGGAAGCTAGGATGTAGTTAAAATGATAAGTGAATGATGTGAGACATAGTGATTGAACAACGTTTGCTTAAAATTAAATGATTGTCCAATCAAAATCAATCATCATCCAAGATCATTATCAATACACCATTCATCTCTCAACGTCTCATACCATCAACAACATTCTATAAAGATTACAACATTTTAAAATATACCAAGTTTGTCTATTATAATTATGAATCTCATAATTATAAATTATAATAGACTCATTGTCACTCTCATGTCTATGAAAAGAGACGGCATTATAATACAATTCTAATTATGATTCAGTTAGAGCGGCCTTTTTAGACCAGCTGGTATTTCAATACATTTAGGCGTGGTCACAATCAGGCAGCAATTGCGGGTTCCAATGCTGTTAACACTAAAACATAATACAATATTTCGTGTTCCAGGAATGGTATCTACCCTCTGACCGCGTACGGTTGCGGCGGCTGGTCGGGTCGCGCGGCCTCGCCCGCCGAGCGACAGGACTCCGCGCCCGCGTCGCCCGAGCCGCGCGACCTGGAGACACGCCGCGTCGTGCACATGATGTGCAGCCTCAAGCACGCGCATCCAGACTCGCTGGTGAGCACCCCGTAGCCCGTGGTCGCGCGACCTGGAGACACGCCGCGTCGTGCACATGATGTGCAGCCTCAAGCACGCGCATCCAGACTCGCTGGTGAGCACCCTGTAGCCCGTGGTCGCGCGACCTGGAGACACAACCACAACCACACCACGTCGCAGCGACAAAATATGGTCAAGCTGTGGTTACGTGTGAATAGTGTCGCAACGGCTTTTTGCAGTTGCGTTGTGGTACCGACAAAATGTCGATGCGGTTGCGTTGTCGCTGTCGTTGCGATGTGGTAAAGGGGGGAGCGCAGGCGCCAGCTAGGCGCGCGCTGTTGATGACGTCGTGTCGTGGCGATGTGGCCGCGGTGCCGCCGCCGGTAGTGCCGTTGCCGTCGCGATGTGGTCGATAACAACGGCAAAATGTGGTACGTGTAAATTGTAAATTCATTTTCAATACAAATATACGCCCGACCACGTCGCGTGGTTGTGGTGTGGTTGTCGTTGTCGTGTGGTTGTGGTACGTGTGAATTGACACTTATACTGTCTGATTGGTGCCACAATTTGGTGAGGGTCTGTCGAGGATCTTCGGAATTATGTAACAGAAATGCACCTCGAGAGTGCAGAAAATTGCTCATAACATTGAAGTCGGTTTTTTTTTTAATTAGCCATATAATGTCTCTATTTTGCACCCGAGCTCGGTCACCCAGATATCCTATTATATTAAACGAGCAATGTTTGTTTTTACTCACGTTCTCGAAAACGGCTCTAACGATTTCGATGAGATTTGCGGTACGGGGTTTTACGGGGACGAAAATTCGATCTAGCTACGTCTCATATCTGAGAAAATTTGTTTTCTCGGCATTTTTACACAAAAAAATTACGAATGCAACGTGGTTCGTAAATTCACGTAATTTGTTGAGACTAAAGTGTCTGAGTGGTCGGGTGTCCGCCTTTCAACCGAAGGCCGCGAGTTCGAATCTCAGCCAATGGAAGTTTTTTTTTTTTGTAAGTTTTCATTTGATTTTTTTTTTTTCTCTATTTGCATTTTGCACCCGAGCTTGGTCGCCCAGATATTAGCTATTTAACAAAAGTACTTGTTTTTCAGATGACGATCCTCCTTCGTATGGACGACAAGATGAATCGTCAGTTGACGTGCGCCGTCACACGGCGGGACTCCGCGACACACCTCGCACACGAACTGGTGCAACTGGGGTTCATACACGAGGTACATACATACATACACGGGACATACATACAGTTGTCGTGCGCCGTCACACGGCGGGACTCCGCGACACACCTCGCACACGAACTGGTGCAACTGGGGTTCATACACGAGGTACATACATACATACATACACGGGACATACATACAGTTGTCGTGCGCCGTCACACGGCGGGACTCCGCGACACACCTCGCACACGAACTGGTGCAACTGGGGTTCATACACGAGGTACATACATACATACACGGGACATACATACAGTTGACGTGCGCCGTCACACGACGGATCTATTCCAGTGGTCGTCAAACTGCGTCCCGTGGACGATATTTATAGCGACAGAACAAACAATTTAAGTACATAATAATGATGCCTACATTACTGAGGCCTTTACATCTTTTTACTAGATGATTTATACAGTAAAAAGTAAAATTAAGTTCGTATAAGTTCGTATGAACTAGTGAACAATTCTAGTGACGAGTTTTAGGCTAAGTAAAGGCGAGTGAAGGAAAACATCGTGAGGAAATCCTCGCCTTAGTCAGCCCCGCACGTATTGACCATGTCTTTCCTGTGGATTTCCGGTTAAGCTGAGAGGATGGTGTAGGTGCTACAAGCCTACTCCATCTTAACAATGTCCCAGGCACTACGGTGTCCCGTTAAGTGTAGGCAAAGATTGCCTCCTGACACTGTATAATCTAAATCAGTGTAAAAAGTTTTTGTGTTCAAGGTACATCTAGGAAATCGGACATTTTTGGAGGTACGGTGTACCTAAATGAACAATTATTTTATGCAAAACATGAGCTTGTTTAGTTGAGCATTATGTGGTCCAAATCTGGAGTAGCTTAACTGAGATAGGTTATTTGTTCCGAGGCACGCCAACTAATGACCACGGTACACCAGTGTGCCGCGGCACACCTTTTGCGGGACACTGATCTAGCTCTAGCAGTATTTTGAGCAAACAAATTCCCCCTTACTTATGAAAGATGTTTAAAGTTGAACACTGGTTAAACAACGTCCAGTCTCTATTCGTCACTTTGGGGAACAGGGTGGAATAGTTCCCCAAAGGCAGAGTAGGTGGTTCCTCTGCAACGGGCCGGCCCATCTGGCCCACTTGCCCGTGGTCTTTCGACCGACAGTTGATGTCTGATAGTTGTATATAAGCTTCAATTCGCTAGAAACCTTGCTTGCGAGATCTAGGAATTCTGATGCTGCGTGGCGATTCCGTTGCCCCTTTAGCCTGCAATCTGATCTGAGGTCTGATACTGTCGAGCGTGTTTCACTTTGCAGTAGTAGTCTCGTAATCTTGCGCTCGGACGTTCTTTATCCTTAAGACACTCAGATAGGCATAATAATAGTCATAATAGTCATTTATTGATAATATACATTATAGGTCAATATGGAAAAATTACTAAAATAAAATTAATACAACTAAACACAGGCTACATGAAATAATGTAGGTTGACTTAGTCACATTGAATAAATTATTAATAAAATACAAAACATACAATTAGGTACCTACTTACACCATTTGTTACCTATTAGGAGTCGTTGTTGTCGTGCGTGGCGCCATCTTCGCTGAAGCTCGTAGTAAGCTCGAAGTGCGTAGCATGTCCATGTAGTTCATCTAGCGACAGGTAGATGTCGCTACAGTCACTATCCACAAATAAAGACAGGACGTTGTTTAACCAGTGTTCAACTTTAAACATCTTTCATAAGAAAGACCCATTATCTTTAACTTTATCTTTACTTCCAGGAGGACCGCGACAAGCTCTGTCGGCTAATAGAGGAGTCGCTCCGCTCTAGTTTCGGTCCCCCCTCGCCCCCTCCCCCCCGCCCCCGCCCCCGCCCCCCCGGCCACGCCCCCCCCGCCCCCCCGCCGCGCGCAGCACGTCGCCAGCTAGTGCCCTCCCACTCGCACACACCGCGCACCTCTCCCTCGCACACTACACCTGTGCTGCTGCTGCTTCTGACGAGTGAACGAGACAACTATCTATACGTAAATATCTCTTAACTATAACTCTATGAAACTAACGGGACTCTATCGCGACGTTTCGAATGCTCGGCCGATTTACATTATTCAAGTCTTTAGGCAAAGGCTTGAAAGTAAAGCCTAGTTCGGACTAGGCTAGTATTTTAGTATCTAAACGTATCTGAACATCAAAAATTTAGTCGAGTAGGTTAATAAGTAATTAACTCGAGTCGATTCGAGATCGATTATTCTATATTTACCGGGCGAACACCTCGGTTCACCGGCTAAACAAGTCCGAACCTATCGAATTAGTCGAGTTCGTTAGTCGCCACAAGAATGTCGTTCGCAAAACCCCACTCACTTGTGTACTATACTCGACCGTAATGCGAACGATTTCTGGGCAGTAGCGAGTAGTTTAGCTACTAAATTACTCGTCACTATACTAAAGTCCGAACTAGGCTTACTAGCTAAAGCAAGTACTAAAGTAAGTAACGTTTATACGTTTCAACTTGCCATAAGTTAAATTGCTTCAAGACTTGACTAAAGACTTGAACGATGTAAACCGGCCATAGAGCCCATTTCGGACTACTTTAGTAATTTAGTAGTGACGAGTAATTTAGTAGCTAAACTACTCGCTACTGCCCAGAAATCTTTCGCATTTTGATCGAGTATAGTAAAAGATTGAGTGGTGTTTTGCGAACGATATTTTTGCGGCGATTGAACTCGACTAATTCGACAGGTTCGGACTTGTTTAGCCGTTGAACCGAGGTGCTACTCGCCCGATAAAAATATATAATCGATCTCGGATCGACTCGAGTTAATTACTTATTAAACTACTCGACTAAATTTTTGATGTTCAGACACGTTTAAATACTAAAATACTAGCCTAGTCCGAACAAGGCTTTACAGCTCTCGTGGTCATGGTTACTTCAGTTACCGCCCCAGTAATTGAGGGTAGAATCCGCGACTACCCTCAATTCACCATCAGAATTAGAAAAACATCGAACTATCCATACATTGTGATGACAAGTCTCACCGAAAACAGTCGCTCATTTGCAATCATAACTAAAAAAATGGGTTAATTCTTTTGATGTACATTTATGGCGTATTGTGCATCCTACTTTTACCGATGCTAACTGACTGAAGTTAGCCACAGTTAGCCTCAGTAAAAGGGATGCACAATACGCAATTCTTATGCCAAAGAGCGAGACAGAGCGCTAATTTATGAATGAACAAGCACAATAAATTCAGCATCGTCTAATTCAGTTGTGTAATATTCTCAAAGATTTTTTTTTAGTTATTCAATTGTAAATGAGCGAAATAAAAGTAATCTTGTATGGATTCACTTGATCTGTTTTGGACACACAATCGTCCTTACTGTAAAAATGTGGGTAGTCTTATAAGGTTCGTTCAATTGTTTTAATTGTAAGTAAATTCAAATTACCCTCAACTTAGTCGGCTTTAATCTTAAACTGTATTTCTTTAGATTCTTAAGTGTATAGAATATTGAATACCTTATAAGGACTACCCTATAATTTATAAAAAGTAAAGCTACGTCAAACCGACTCAACTGCGAGCGAAAAGTATACGCTATAAACGTGGATTTGTATGAAATCAGCCAATCAAAAGCTCTAACGCTTAAGGGGCCTGCGACAGGCGAATTTCCATAAAAACTAATACCGAAATCATTTAAAATTTAAGCATATTTTAATCAGTTTATGTTGTTAGATTAAGGTAGGTATTTATTTAGGTTCCTGTTACGCTTTTGTTCCGAAAAACTTACCTAAAAAAAATGTTAGCAAATAGAATTGAAATCTTTGTAGGTACACCAAAAATTGCATGTTTCCTTTTCATTTGTTCTACACTAAGTTTTTTGGAACAAAAGTGTAACAGGAACCTAGATGAATACTGCCTTTATCCAAATAATAACATAAAGTGATAAAAATATGCTCAAATTTTAAATTATTTTGGTATTACGTTCGTATGGACAATTTGCCTGTCGCCAGTCCCTTAAGTTTCACGTTTTCGCCACTAGTTGGCGCTGTTCTGATCCCATACAAATCCACGTTTACTAACCGAATAGTGATACAAACTCGTACTTGGCACTCAGTACGATGGATCTAGGGCTGATTTTAGTCTCACGCTCACCGTCAGCGCTGATAGGCGAGTGATCTTTATCGATCGAGCGAGCGAAGCGAGCGAAGATCTTAGTGGTAAGTTGGGCGATTTTGCTTTGTATGTTTGTATGTTTGTATGTTTGTATGTTTGTATGTTTGTATGTTTCACGAATTGTTGTTCGAGCATAACTGTCGAACCGTTCATCCAATCTGCATGAAACTTGGTAGGTCAATAGGTTATGGTAAGGAAATTTACAGTGGAGTATATGAGCTTAATCGATGAAGGGGTTGTGAAGATATTGGGTTCCCAAGGGGGTAAAAAATTATGAAAGTTACACAAATATATTGAGTGGGGTGTCATACGAAAGGGCTTATTTTGTACATTCCAAAATGGTTTTTATTTTTAATCTAGGATGTATAGTTTTTGAAATACGACCAAAGACCAAAAACTACGAAACCAGAGCTGCAAGAGCTCCCGTTTCATAGAGTTTCGATGTCTTCGTAGCTCATTGACTGGTCGGTCTTAAAAAGAGAGTGGCATCGTTGCGGTTTGGTTTGCAATGATTTTAGATGCTACTTGATTTATTTTCATGATAAAAAAATTTTTGATAAAAAATGAAAATAATTGGGGTAAAAAAAGTTAAGTAAACAAATATATTGAGTGCGGTGTCAAATGAAAGGTCTTTATTTGTACATTCTAAAATAGTTATTATTTTTATTCTAGGACGTATACTTTTAAAAATACGACGAGAATTCATAAATATGAAATAAATGAAAAATTAGACACGACATTATGTATTGCATGCATGCTAGTATTTTTTACCATGAAGAGCTAGCGCAATAGGCATACCCGGCAGTAGTAGCACTTGAAATTATAGGGGTAGTCAGAAGAAAGTCCAAATGTTGGCCATCTACGGTGCGCGAGATCTCAGTTCGGGGCGAACTACTAGTTACAATGAAATAAGGATACTGATTGTCCAGCACTGACGAGAACAATCAGCGTAGCCACTTCTGCTAAACAATCAGTATCCTTATTTCATTGTAATAAAGATCACTCGCCTATCAGCGCTGACGGTGAGCGTGAGACTAAAATCAGCCTAGGCATTCGTGAAGTTAGCCATTTCGATGCGTAGCGCAGCTTTTTCATACTAAATTTTCTACTGTGCATCAAAACCGCTAACTTAACGAATGGCTAGATCCATCGTGCGCATTTTATAGTCCTAGCTACATCAACAACTGAAAACTGTCAATAAAGTCTATTTTATCTGATAAATCATTATCTGTCAATTTCGCTAAAAGTCAAAGTAAAATACAAATTGAAGTAATAAAAGCGTAGGTCAAAATAACTAGACATATTTGACAGTACTAGACTCGCAGTGGCGTCAGTTTGAATGTAGCTTAATCCTGATAATAATAAACGTTTGTTTCATCACTAACAAAAGTGGCAAGTGGCTAATGTAATAAGAAGTTATACTGACAGATTCAAAACACCTGTCAAAATACAAGGTTGTCAACTGTAGGCTGATTGTCTAACTTGTCTCTAACCTCAAATTGGTTTGAAACTGTCAAAACGATCGCTGTATCTTTTGTCGCGTTCGGTCTCGTTGAGATGAGAGCGACAGAGCTACTTGCGTGGTCGCTGAACAGTGACAATCAGGCGGCTGATTGTCTATCTTTGATAGCGACCAAACCCGGTCTCAAACTGTCAAATATGACAGTTCAGTGACCACGCAAGCTCTGTCGCTCTCATCAACGAGACCGATCGCGACAAAAGATACTTACGCGGTCGTTTTGACAGTTTGAGACTAATTTTAGGTTTGAGACAAGTTAGACAATCAGCCTGCAGGGGGCTGTTTGGATATATTGACAGTAAGGCTGTGTCCCCAGTAGGCAAACTGTGAGCGGCCGACTGAGTTTGCGGCGTATCGGTTTAGTACGCTCTTCCATATATTTGAAATGGAGTGTCCACAGTTTGCTAGTTTTGCGCGCAACGCTGCAAACTGCGTACAGTGAGCGCAAAACTAGCAAACTGTGGACACTCCATTTCAAATATATGGAAGAGCGTACTAAACCGATACGCCGCAAACTGAGTTGGCCGCTAACAGTTTGCCTACTGGGGACGCAGCCTAATACATTATCCGTCATTTGAATAGGTACTAAGAAGCAAAGTTCCTAATATGAGCAGTCAGAACGGCAGAAGCAAGAGGCGGTGTTTATCAGATGTGTATTAAACACGCTTTACCGATAGTTTACTAAATTATCTATAGATATACTAAATTATCTAAGATATACTTCCGAAGCACTTGGGCTTATATCGATGAAACATTTAAACGTAGATTAGGAGACGGGACGGATTTGAACTTAGCTTAAACAGGGCCTTCGAAGCGTTATCGAACGATATCGCTCAAAATATTCAGTATTTTGCTTTATCAAGTAAAGATACCATCTTTAACACTAGTTTTAACCGTCTAGTGTTGCTTCACTCAGAACAAAATTATTGAATCTTAAAGTTAGCATCGCACAGTGTGGGATTTGACGTGATTTTCGGACATGGTCTTTTTATTGCAGAATTCGTTAGTATTAACGATTTAAAACGTTAGAGTAGAACACCCGCGTTTCAGTTAAGTTTAGTTTCAGAGATGTGAATTTTTGAAAATACCTATATTTTTTGTGCCAAAAAATTTTAAAGCGTTGGTGCGCCTACAAGAAAGGATTATTTAATAATTTGATTTCTGTATACCTAAGGATGTTTCCAGCTGCAATTTTAGAAATTATTTTGAATCTTCTATATGCTGTAAAACGCGAGTAATTAATTATTTTATATTTTTGGTTTTTATTTTTTTACTCCGAATTTAGGTCGTTGTAGCACATAATTTCTTCATAACACATAGCCCCAGATCCTAAGCAACAATGTGGTAAAAAAACGGAAAGCTAATCTCGCGTGGATTGGAAGTTACAGTGACTTAAGTTTTTTCGTTATGGTTGTCACAAATATTTGGTCGAATTTTGAACGTTTTTGGCAAAAAATTTAAAAAAATTGATAGAGCTGAAAATCTCAGTGATACCGTGCCTGTGGATATTTATTTACCCCTGCAGGGTAATTTTGTTTTTTTTTTGGGTAATAGATCGAAACGAGGTATTTATGAAAAACAGATTTATTTATTGATATAAAATGTAGATCATGCTATTTCCACAAAATTTGCCGTATATTCTTTTTCCTAAGATTCACCATTTCTGAGATATAGCGATTCTAAATGTAAAAAAAGTGTTATCCTCAATAATATACACAATAATATAATGTAATTGAGAATAGCATAATCTAAGGATCGTTGTAAACGATCTAAAGGAAAATAAAAAAAAAATAAGTTTCATTATTTTTGGCAAAAAAATTATTATTTAAAAAGTGACAACCCCGACTGTAAAGTTTTCGGCAAAAACCTTATTATTTAATAACTTCCAATCCACGCGAGATTAGCTTTCCGTTTTTTTACCACATTGTTGCTTAGGATCTGGGGCTATGTGTTATGAAGAAATTATGTGCTACAACGACCTAAATTCGGAGTAAAAAAATAAAAACCAAAAATATAAAATAATTAATTACTCGCGTTTTACAGCATATAGAAGATTCAAAATAATTTCTAAAATTGCAGCTGGAAACATCCTTAGGTATACAGAAATCAAATTATTAAATAATCCTTTCTTGTAGGCGCACCAACGCTTTAAAATTTTTTGGCACAAAAAATATAGGTATTTTCAAAAATTCACATCTCTGAAACTAAACTTAACTGAAACGCGGGTGTTCTACTCTAACGTTTTAAATCGTTAATACTAACGAATTCTGCAATAAAAAGACCATGTCCGAAAATCACGTCAAATCCCACACTGTGCATCGTTTTCACTTTTTTTCAATTAGTTAGCTAACTAGACTTAGCTAATTTAGTGATATGATATTGAGTACCATTATAATCAGACAAATTTAAAGGTATCATAAGAAAAAAATTATCTTGTGTGGGTTTATCAAAAAGTGTATAATATGCATTAGTAACAGCAGTTATTAGTTATGGTATACTTTTATGGGGTCACCTAAAATGTTACAGAAACTTTATCGCTGTCATTATTTTAGCTTTTTGACGGTAACGCTTCGAAAACTAAGTCAGAAATTGGCTAGGGTCAAAATCGTCCCCGAGTAGCTTATAGATTAGATATAAATGCATATTTATAATTACCTAGTAAAGGACTTTACGGAGAGATTTTGTATCGCATTGTGTATTTTTGCATACGAATGTTTGAATTGTGACCCCTTAATGTTAATGCCACGTTTGAATGGGAAAATTAAAGTGATACATTAGATAATCTAGTACTGCGTCCGTATTCACAAACAATACTTACTGATAAATTCAGACATCTCTATTATTGTAAGTCCTATCAACTCGGTTTAGCGTTCCTTTTGAGAAATAAAGGATAATGTTAAACGAAACTGAAACTTGTCCTCATAATAATAGAGTTGTCAATTTTGCAAGTCTTGTCTGTGAATGCGTGATTTTCTTGTGACTTGACTGGATTTTGTCACAGCATCTAAGGGTTAGAATATTAGTGATATCAAGTCACAGGGTCGTAGCGAGAAATTAATATAGGGAGGTGCGATTGTTTGATCAAATCAGTTAGTTCTCTCAATTTCCGCGCTGTATCGAGAATTGGCGCTAGTTTCGCATTCCAAAGTACGCAATGACAATTTGATAAGTCAAATTGAATTGCATTGAAAATCCAGCTTTAATACAAGGTGTATAAATAAAGTGTTATAAAAATCGCACCTCCCGAAATATACTAGTCGAGTGTGAATCTTAGACCGATATACCGTTGCTTATTGGCGCTTTTAGATTAAATTGTATTATATCTGGGATTGTTGAGGTCGTATTCTGAAACGCAGTGTGAGGTGAGCTCACTCATTCCAAAGCCTTGTAAACTGATAGGCATATTATATTCTATTTTATTTTTAAGCAAAAAGACTCGCTTTGTGATGTCATAAATTAAATCAGATTTCAAATCTTGATATTTTAAAACGCACTATACATCTCTTGTGCATTGTTATTTAAATGACATAAGTCAAGATAATCCACTGCGTGTATACGAATACGGCCTATAGCGTAGTATCGGAGCGGTAATAATGAACATCGAGAATGCTTTAGTTAAGTAGTGTATGGATGTGTATGTTACAAAAATGATATATAATATTACATAATATTACGGGGTGCCTCTGGATTTGTATAAAAACGGTTCTACACAGATTAAATATAACACAATTGTTTTGTACTTTGATTAATTTTACCCAAAAGTCATTAAAATTATTTAATAATAAAATTAGATAAATAAAAGAAAAACTGAAAATTTTTAAAAATTTTGAACAACAATTTTTATTTCATGAATGTTTACTTATTCTGGGACACCTTGTACGTATAGTGAGGCTTCCTCTTAGAGCTTTATGGATGCGGTTACGATAAGTATACGGTAATTTGAACATACTCAGTATAAACGTAAGGTTGAAATTTGTACTGTACTCGCGTCGGTTGTTGAATGGACAAAATGTTGTTGTGATGCCAGAATGCTATGAGTAATTTTACGACAATTTAATGTATTTTGTTAATGAAGAACTTCGGTATACATAATGTATCTTACAAATAGTTCCTTTTTTCGTCACTGGATGCGGTAAATTCACTGATTAAAAACTGGGTATTTCATACTATGCCAATCTGCGGCCTGTTTCATAATTATACCTATCTGTGTTTTTGCTTACTACGGTAAGATATTTGTCATTTGGGGGGACCTTTCTCCAAATAAGGGACTACAGGATATCTCCGCCTTATGACATCCGATTTCGATGGTTCTTTTTTTGGTTTGAAAGTTTGTAACTTTAAGTTGGTCTCATAAAAATTTGGTGAAGATCTGACTGATGAGAATCATCAGCGTGATGAGCAGAATAGATCCTCAAAATGCAGTGTTTTGCTCACTTTTAGATTTCTACCATTGGAAGTGAAATCGGCCCTTTATAACTACTGTGTAGGGATTGATGAAGCACCTGGAACCACCTTCTCATCACAAAACTAGAGAATTGAGTAGATTTATTCTGTTGTAAGCTATGCAAAGATAGACTCGCGATTTACAGGTCACAGAGCCACTAGTTTTTAGTTTAGAAGTTAGATATCGTACCACAGGGTAAGCAAAATCACAGATAAGAAAATGGCCGCCAGTGACTTCCGCTAGTGGTCGTTAAAGGCTCAGTGGCCGATACAGTTTATTTAACTAATTGAATAATTCCGCCTTACGCCCCAATACTGAAAAGCTACTTAAATATTTGAGACGTTCTTATTCTTCGAAATCGTATACAAAAAATACAGTTAATATCAATAGTACCTAAGCACCACTTAAACTAAGTAGTGTTTCAGTATTCGGTGCCTCGATCGCCAGTATGAACGAGTTTACTATTCTATCCGTGACTATAGTAAAGTATCTCAATTGTATGGAATTCAGTGCAGCGCCTCTAGCGGTAACTTGACTAAACTAAGTTCAGTCCATACAATAGGCATGATGACAGTAATCAAGTCTCGCCAAAATATTTATCTGATCTAATGAAATAGGATTCAAAGATTTTGAAAAATGTATTTATTCTCTTATTAATGTCGAAATTACTAATTTATTTGTTAAAATAAATCTACAAAATACAACAATCCGCCATGATAGCTAAAACACCCATCAGAGCGAATTACGTCACGTCTCGGTAAATTTCATTTTGTTTCTATGTAGCTAAGTTGTCATCACTGGTTGATATACCGAGCCGTGACGTAAAAACAGACGCCATGACACCGGCGAGCGTTTTGGCGTGAATTTGAAAATTAAAATTTAAATGTACTTTTATTACACAAAAACCTTAATTTTCTACAGAAATATGATATATTTTAGACATAATAGATACTTCTGAATATCATAGAAGAGATTTTGAAAATTAGTCATCATGCCTATTGTCCATACTTTACTATAGTCACGGATAGAATAGTAAACTCGAGCATACTGGCGATCGAGGCACAGCTGTTTGTCAGATATTTTGATAAGACATTATGTATGATCGAAGTTGTTTATACAACGCCATCCGGTCAGTGTTTGAAGTCAATTGTTGTATCGTGTGATCTAAATATTATTCTAAGGGAGTAAATATTTTGCATTTAATACACATTTAGTTCCGCGGTTTTGTTCGCTTCGATATACGTAAACCTAACCTCGTGCCAGAAGACACTTCTTAAACCATTTGTCTAACATCAGTGGATTGTGTTAGTGTTTTCTGGTACGAGTCAGATGGTGCTAGGTTATAAAGTACACCATGAATTCGATATTTGTATAAATTTTGTAAGACGCAGGCACCTTGTTCCTAATTTTCGTTTAAAAACGTTAGTTTTTGGTGCTCATTCCGAATTTAAAAATGAAAAGGTTTTAATTTATTTTTCTTAAATTTACGTTTGGTTAATGCTAGTGGTGCCAAAAATGCGAGGTGCCAACATGACGTTTAATTCGTTAAGTTTCTTTCTTTATAAATAACTCCCTTCTCTCATAACTATAACAAAACGCAACATGTAACAGTAATTTTTTCATAAAAGTAGACTTTTGTATAGTCTATGGTCTGAATGTTCCCTTTCGTATTCTTGTTCAATTAAGATTTTTTGACCATAGACAATAAAACTGCTCTGTTCACGAGTCATAGACTATCCATACCATAGTATTATTAGATCGCGTCTCGGCGTATCACTAGTATTACACTTGTTCCAACGGATCTTGGCATTCGTGAAGTTAGCCGTTTCGATGCGCAGTGCAACTTTTTCACACAAAATTTTCTACTGCGTAGCGAAAAGCCTAACTTCACGAATGCCTAGATCCATTGTGACAACTGTACGAGTATGTATTGTTTGCGCCTAAATTTCGGCCATCTGACGTGAATCCCGCCATCCATCCCTAAAAACTGAACCGATGCGATGGATCACTCGGAAAATGAACTAAAATAAAACCAAACAGAAGTCATCTTTATAGAGAATGTAAAGCTAAAATATTTTTTATGTTAGCAACATTATTAGACAACGCCATTTTCATTACAAAAATAACCATTTGAATTGTTTGACTATACGTATGTCTACATTCTATGGGTCAAAGTCATAAACAATATCGGTAATGGTTTGGTACGTAATGATAGGTCCAGTCAACTAACATAATTAATTATGAGTATCAATAGGTACTTACCTACTTACCATCTTGTCCGGGATTCTATAAAATCCAGTAAATGTAGGCATAGATTATCTAGAACGTTATTTAGAACATTATAACCTAAATGTTTTTAAATGTGATTCATGTTGATTTTCATTTTCTGAGTGACCCATCTCAAACACTAGAACGGTGTAGTGTGTTTACGCAACATTGTTCTCTATAACGTTGCGGTAAGGAGTCATTATTGTCTGGCATGCGAGGTCGGGAGTAGTCTAGTGTAGTAAACGAAAGACTGGCTAAGGTAACGAGTTAGATACGGTTTTGAGAATGTACGCACTCTTTTAAGCTGCTTGTGAAAAAAAAATGTAAGTAAACCCAAAATAAATGGATTTTTTTTTATTTAGTGAAGACATTTTACTAAGTTAAGATGTCACTGAAATGTGGGCTGTGCCAAATGTTATATGTTATTTGGAAGCACCTCTAACTACCACCATTGTATCTTAAACGCCTAAAGATCTAAGTGCGAGAACACACACAGCGTATCTTGCGCCGCGTAACGCGCACTTCTACGCCCATTTACGCTCGACGGCGTATTAGTTACAGTACTCACAATGGATCTAGGCATTCGTGAAGTTAGCCGTTTCGCTGCGCAGTAGAAAATTTTGTAAGAAAAATCTACTCTGCGCATCGAAACGGCTAACTTCACGAATGCCAAGATCCATTTGTGCATACTGCGGACTTAAAAAAGTCGCTATTGCAAAATCGCAAATAGTAATTGAACTATTATGCCATCTCTTTTCATTGACTGAGAGTAAAAAGAGACGGGATTATAGTTCATTTCATATTGAGATTTTATTTTTATTTTTTTTTTATTTTATTTTATTTAAGGTAAAACAACAGCGTTACAGGAAATGTTGACTTAACTAATATACTTTAAGAATAAGGCCAAATGAGTTTTACACAGATAGGTAACAATTTAAGAATCGGATACAATGGTGCTAGGTGTGCTGAAGAATGTGAAAAAAAATAAAAATAAATAAGTAAAACTATAAGTAAGTACCTTTAAATCTAATAAATGATGTAATTTAACATTAAGAAAATCAAAGTAGGTACCTAATAAATTCCAGGTATACACGGACCTTTCCTAATACATATAAATGTGAGTTTGAGCAGGTATGTTTGGGGGGGGGGGGGGGGAAGGGTGGGTGTGTGGTGTGTGTGTGGTGTGTGTGGTGTGTGTGTGAGTGGGTTAACCTGATTCTTCCAGTCTCAAAGGAGTCAGGTTATCGCAGGATAACCCAAAGTGTGGTGTGTTGTGAACGTGTAATTGTTTATTTATTCAGTAAATGTTCAGAATTAATAGTCCTGATTTTTTGTTTTAGGGTCGATTTAGAACAATTAAATAAGTCTAGATCACTATAGTATTTGTTATAAGTAGTTGGAGCACGACACAAGACTGAGTTTTGGGCGTAGTTAGTATATACATGGGGAATATTTAGTAATGGAGTATGTCTTGTGCGACGGTTTGGAACGCGGAAATGTATATTAGCCAATAGTTCGCTGCTGTCGATAGCACCGTTTAATATATCATGAAGGAGTATAATGTCGTATTGACGACGTCTAAATTCAAGAGTATCTATCTTATAAAAACTGCATGCTTCTTGATATGTATCAAATAACTTATAGTCCTTGAAACATAAGTAATTTATAAATTTCTTTTGAATGGATTCTAATCTGTTAATGTGAACTACATAACATGGGGACCAAATACTGCAGGCGTATTCCAAAATGCTTCTGACATAAGCAAAATATAGTACTTTGATGCAGTCTAAATTTTTAAAATGGCTAGTCACTCGTTTAATGAATCCTAACTGTTTATAGGCTTTGTTAGCTATAATGTCTATGTGCTCAGAAAGTACCATTTTAGAGTCGAGTTTTACACCTAGATCTCTTATTGATTGCACTTTTAGGATACAATTGTTATTTATACTGTAACTAAATTCAATTGGCTTGAGTTTTCTAGTAAAAGTGACTTGTTGACATTTGGCTGCATTAACAGTTATTCTATTTTGAGCATAATAGTTTGAGAGGTTGTTTAGATCTTCTTGTATTTTGACGCATGTGTCAAGGCTATTAGTTTTTAAGAAAACTTTTTTGTCATCAGCGAACATTAGGTATCGTGATTGCTTTATGCATGAGCCAATATCAAATAGATAGGCGTTGTAGAGCAATGGGCCTAGAATTGAACCCTGGGGAACACCAGAGGATATGACCGTGTATTCACTACGTGAACTACCAATGACAACAGCCTGTCGTCGATTTGAAATATAGGAACTTACCCATCTATGCAAATCTCCTTTTATGCCTTGGGCTTGGAGCTTATGGAGCAAAATAATATGGTCAACTCTATCAAAGGCTTTTTCAAAGTCTGTATATATGACATCGACTTGCATTCCGTCATCCATGCTAAGCAGTAGGTAATTAGTAAAAGTAGCTAGGTTAGATGTAGTAGATCGCTTATTCATGAAGCCGTGTTGTTCGCTAGGTATAGACTTAAATATGATTGGGGCAATGTTGCTATAAACTATCTTTTCAAAGATTTTACTAAAGGTATTTAAAATTGAGATGGGACGATAATGTTCGATTTTGCTACGAGATCCACTTTTATGAACAGGAACGATACGGGCCTCCTTCCATACAGCAGGGAATGCTCTATATTTGTTGACTGAGAGTGAGAAAATTTTACTTAGAGGAACTACAAGTTTATGGGCGCATTTATAGATAAATACTGGGGGTATGCCATCGGTGCCAGGTCCCTTGTTGATGTCAAGACCTTTAATTATTTTTAAGACAGACGATTCGGTTAGACTCAGATTTTGAATCATATCGTCCGATTCTTGATATGTTATAAGATGATTCTCGTATGAGGTAGCTGGTTTTTGGAATACACTTTCAAAAAACTTATTAAATCCTGAGCATATTTCATTTTCAGTTTTATACGTCTCATTTCCTAGTTTCATTGTATTGGGATAGTTAGAACTGCTACTACGTAAATTTTTTAGATATGTCCATAACTGCTTGGGGTCTTTTTTGATAAATAATTGCATACGTTCAATAAAGGAGTCTTTACATTTTTTTTGTACAAGTTTTTGACGTGACCTCAGAAGAGTGAATTCATCGTAATCTCTAGGGTTTTTAAAAGATTTCCAGCGGCTATGTGCTTGTAGTTTGTCCTGGATTATATGTATTAAGGATTTAGAGTACCAATTAGGATATGAGTTACTCACGTTTCTAGTTACTTGTGGTACATATTGATCTATTGCATTTTGTAAATGCTCATAAAAACTGTTTACCACAATATCAATGGAATCACCAACTAGTACAGATTGCCAGTCAATACTATCTAAGAAACTGTTTATTCTTTCATAGTCCGCACGGTAAAAATTGTACTTAGAAATTTTATTTCTACGCAAGTTAGGGATGACTAAGTCAGATGCGTCAAGCGAGAAAGTATTGTGTGGTTTATCTTCTTTTACAAAAAAGAAGTCCGATTTATGGACGTCAATATTAATATTACTAAAAACTAAATCAAGAACATTACCACTCGGGTTTTGTAAGTAACAAGATTGAGATAAGCCAGCCGCACTACACATGTCTAGAAAGTTAGTAGCTGTGTTTTGCAACTCCACGGTACCTTTCTTGAGTACCGACGGCCCTGCAGAAGACCAACATACGTTCGAAAGGTTAAAATCTCCTGCTATAATGTAATAGTCATCTGGGTGAGATATAGTTATGCTTATCAACTGATTCGTAAATAACAAAAGACGTGAGGCCTGGTGCAAGTCAGGTGGTATGTACACTATACCTATATGTAGGTTGCGCCGTTCCAAACCGAGCGAGCGACCGGGAACAGTCACCCAGGCACATTCAACGCCAGCGCACGACCACTCTGGCCTTTCTTGCGCTCGCAGCTCAGCCTTAGTGCAAATCATCACTCCACCGCCCCCATCTTTATGAGATGTATTTTTAGAACGATCTCGGCGCAGTACATCATATCGGTTATCGCACAACTCACCTTTATAGAAGCCGTCGGTTAATCCAGTTTCTGTGATAAGTATAACATCGTAGTTTTGTAATAACACATTTTGTCGAAACTGCAATGTTTTTGTGCGCAAACCACGAACATTTTGATAAATAAGTTCTAAGGTATTACGAATCATTGTAAGTGATTAAGTGAGTACGCTTGTATAACTATAAATGTAGGTATATTGGTATGCCAGGCCGAATAATAAAATAATAGTGTCGTTCGGATTTCTAGCTTGTAGGATAAACTATAGTGATTATGTAGGTTTATTAGTGTTGTGTGTAGTGTTGTGAAGATTGTTGTTGAGTTTTGTGTGTTTATATTATGGTGAATTGGTGAAAGATGGATAAAGTGTGTGTGAGGAATGAATGAAGAAAAGTCCGCGTTATAAGTAGGATTGATAGGTAAGTAAGTTATATTGGTTATTTTTACATGATTTAAAAAATCTTTCGTGCAGTAAAAATAAACTAGATATAAAAAATAAAATGTAAAAGTTTGTATAAAATTTAAAACTTCAATGCTGCAAAAATAAACCAGTTTTACAAAACATAACATAAAAGTTAGTGCTTTCGTTACAATAGGACTCAAACAATTTTTAATAAATCCTTTTCTGTATTTATTGCAACGCACGGGGATTCTTCGTTTTTTCTTAAAAAAATGTTGCAGTTCCGGACCCATACAAATTTGTAGGATTTCTCCTGGCCTTTTGTTTTGGCTAACTTTAGCAGGTGCTTGTTCTCAGGGGTCAAATGTTCATTGACAAAGAAAGTCTTAGTTGTGCCTTTTAGGCCAATATCACCGGTGCAGACTCCTCTAGTCTTGCGCAGTCCTGAGATGATTTGGTCTTTGAACATTCGGTTCCTGAACTTAACCACAAGAGGCTTGGGTCTGCCCTCCACTTTTTGCATGGGCTGGACCCGATGCGCACTTTCAATATCATCAGGGTTTATTTGTACACCAGCATGCTTTGCAATTTTTGTGACTAATTCGATCGGTGATTCATTGGTGGTCTCAGGCAGTCCCACAATTTCAATGTTAGAAATTCTGGCCCATTGTTGTTGTCTGCCAATCTGCCCGCGAAGCTCATGGAGCTGACTTTCACTGTTAAGAACTCTTACTTGTAGCGCTTCGTGTTCGTTTTTTAGGATGTTATGTTCTTTGAGAAGATTATTATGAGATTCTTCCAAGAGGCTGATACCAGATAATACAGCTGCGAGTTCATTCCTTATTTCATTGGCAAAGGATGCTTTTAGTTCGCTGATCAACTCTGTTTTAACTGCTTGTAGTTTAGAGTCTAATAGGGCCTCCATTTGCGACACGAAATCATTATCAGTTCTGCGGTTAGCGTCGGATACGATGGCTGAACCGGATGAGCCCGCAGCGAGAGGAGTCAGGGGCTGCTGGAGCTTGTCGACGGGTGTGCTGGGCAGGGATGACTTAGTGTTGCTATCCCCATCCTGAAGAGTTGACTTTGCCCTTATGGGTGTGTTTGAATTGTCGCCACCCTTTCTTTGAGTAGCTACACAGTTGGGGCATTTCCAGTGAGATCTAGATAATGATTCATTCTTGTAGTTTATGCATTCCGAATGATAAGAATGCAAACAGATCGTGCACTTGATACGCCTCTGTGTTACAGTAATGCTTCCCTTGCATGCTTCACATTGTCCTGCCATCGTAATAGTTGTAATTTTGTCCTTAGATAAACACGTAACAGTCCAAAGTCCAGCGCGGGTAGGCAAAGTACACACTACTCAAAAACTCACTTTAAAGTCACTTTTACGCACAGATTTTTAGTGGTGTACTTAGGAAACTGACTATTATTCCTAAATTCTCAGTATATTGAAGAAGTATTTACAGTAATACAATAATTTAGTATACTTTATCCATCACCTAGCAAAAACACGACCGTACCGATTCTAGTGCGGGTAGGATGGAGATTCTGCATTACCGACCTTTTTAAGCCCGCTGTACGCCTGGTGAGACCGCGCATGAACATTTTTGTATGTAGCGCGATGCATACGCGTAATGCGATGCGACTTAAAATGAGTCGCGTAAGATACGCTGTGTGTGTTCTCGCACTTAGGCAAGCGTCAACCGAGCCTAGAGATACAGTTATCTAATTTCTCTTAAACTATCTGCTAATTTTCAGTTCAAAGACAGCTTAAAAGAGAGCGAAGTCGGGAGGCAGGTATAGCTAGAAAATGGCGTGTTCTTGTAAATAATCGCTTTTAGTCCTAAACTATTATATTATTAAAATAATTATACTATGAATTAAATGTACCTACCAACATCAAATAGTATTTAACCTAATGCCGTGCGATCTATTTATTTACTTTTTTCATACAATTTATGTTAAGTTATGTTTTTATCGTGTTGCTTTTGTCTAAGCTTGCTTCTAAAAATAACTTATACACATAATACTTGTAACTTTAAATACTTGATGGATACATTTGTACTGATTGATACTGTTTTTTATAATTTCTATAGAAGTTAGCAGTCGACAAAAGATGACTTCCATACATTGAACGAAAGCTGTTCGCAATATCTGAGATAATTTTGTTTCGTGTTCCCATTTAGTCGTATCCTAAACTTTATACAGACTATTATAATAATACTTCGTGCTAAAATAAAAATATATTTCTGTGCACAGAAATAGAGATTATATTATCAACCATGAAATTGTTGTAAAGTATCCACTGGCAAGTAACTTCCGCGAATTCTTGCAGAAGTCAATTGACGACAAGTTTCCACTGACTGCAATTTTTCTATTTGCATACACGTGGGACTTGCAGCAAGTTCGATAAGTCACGAAAACTTGCTGAAGTCCACTTGCGCGAGCGTTTACACGTTGGAAGTCGCTTGCGCAAGTCAACTTGTGCAAGATTTATTGCCAGTGGACACTTTGCTTTAGCAATCGCTTGCGAAAGTCAACTTCTGCAAGTTTTAAACTTCGCTTTACTCTTACTTAAGGTACCTAGTTTTTACTTGGCACGAAGTAAATATCGATTTTGCTGCTTTAATTTATCGTGCAGATATCAGACTGCAGGCAAAATAAATCCGCTCTACTTATTAACTCCTCTCAACTTCAATCAAAATTATAACACCGTTTAAACTATTGCCATCCTCTTTTGTTAGATAGTGACAAATAAAGACAGGGCGAATCTTGAGCGTTTTACCAGTTGAGAAGTGTTTATAGGTAAGGCCTAGTTTGTATAAAGTCTAGGCTCTTTCTTATTTTATGAAATGTTTATTTCTTACATTTTTATTGTTAACCTGTAATCGTTTATGTTCTCTTTTTTACATAAAAATGGACACATTAACACGAAGGTAAATATAATTTGAACCTAACAATTTGTAAATAGCGCCCGAACAGTGTTCTATAGTTTTGTTCTTACCCAAAGAGAAGATGTGTTCATTTGTAAAATTCGTCTTTTATTTTATGTTTTTGAATTGAGATTGTGTTATTTATTTTATCCAGGATTGCATTTCCACTCGATAAAGTTTCACAGCTATCGTGTCGATATAATTTAGCCATGTCTCCTAATTTTATATTATGATATGCTCAAAATGACATGTAACCCGTAACGTGGAGTGATTGATCGAACGAGTGATGTTTGCATAACTACATTAAAATGAAAATGTCAATAAAATTGTATTTTAAAAAGTTTTGCGTTTGTTTTTGAACCTGTAGTATTAAAATTTACGTTAAATTAAGTCAGGTTAGACAAACAGACACGATTTTTTATATTAATCGTTAGCAGAGTGTACCCAAGCTTTGGGTACCTACAAGTACTTAAGACTTAAGTTACCTACATAAGTCTTAAGTAGGTACTTAAGACTTGGTAGTATGAACAATAAAGATTTAGAATATCTTGAATACAACAGTACGGTGGTACTTACCGTAGGTACTACTGTATTTAAGATCCTGTTTGAAGATGATTTCTAGTCGGAGGCAAATCCAAAATTTGTATTTGCAAAAGTGAACATTATGTTCTCTTTTTGCATGATAAGTTCTAAAAGACTGTCTGTTATCCAATTAAAGATTTTATTTTTTATTATTGTCATGACTTTTGCCAATTTTTATCATTGTTTTTTTTTAACAAAATCTTATTTTGATTCCTACACATCGTGAATTGATAAAAACGAAATAATAGTCGTTTAAAATTTTAATTATCATCACAAACAACATAGGTATACTCTAGCTACAACTACTTAAAATTAAGTACAAAAACAGCTTTGGAAATAAGTCTTGGGTATGTATGGAATAGTACGGACCGGAGCACCAGTTCTCTAAATTAAATAACTACAGTGTCTTTGGTAACTAAGTAATAGAACAGGAAGATTCATGCTAAACCGGGCAAATTCTGAGCCCTGTCATGTAAAATAAGCTTAAAAAAAATAACATTCTATACTTACTATAAAAAGGTTTGTTGTAAACTACTCATCAGATTTTAAAAATTATTTCACCAACATTTAGATTGGACATTAACAGGCTATATTTTATGTATGTAGGTACCTCGTGGGCAAAACCGCGGGCGAAAGCTAGTATAGAATAAACTGATTAGAAACATTTTTCCGAGATCTACATAGAGCAGTTTACAGGACTCTTAAGGGAGTGGTCACATTGCGTTTTCTGCAACACGTAACAATGCAAACGCAATGTGACTCACTTACAGAAAAATTACAAAATAGGTCACTCACGAAACATTGTCGAATCTAAATCGACGATGCAACTGGACTTTGAAAGTGAAATTCATAATACAAAAAAGTCATTTTAACACGGCTCGAAGTTGACTCAGTCTAACATAAGTCGTCACATAAGTTTAGAGCCCTACAATAACAATGGCCACCACAATATGTCAAAACATATCAATTAAGAATACAACACCAATCCTCGCGGAATGTGAAACTACAAGGCTAAGAACCATTTGATATTTACATAATTTGTTCGATTGCTGTAACCAGCTGAGCACGCATCTGATGGTTCAGTAGTTTGGTGCAGGTTTGTTTCATAACTTGTAGCGGTAGGGCAGCGTTGCGGGTTGTTGTGAGGCTTCTTCCTTCTCTTCTTGCTCCGGGACGTAATAGTGCAACTCGTACGCCGGAGACAGTTCCAGGGTGATATTGTCACAGTTCGGCTCGCAACCCCGGCTCGCCGGCCCCGGCGGCCTCGTCGCCGTCATCTCATTACCGTACAACCTCCTCATAAACGTACTCGAAGACGCCAGGACTCTCCCTTGCTCGTCGTTCGACCGATGCACCACACTCGTGTTGAATAAAACCGGAAAATCGACTTTATATCTGTCGCTGTTCTGGTTGAAGTTGTCGACGAACCGACTCAGAACATCCTTTCGGAATTGCGAATCGTACTCGAAATCGTCCGGTTTAATTTTAGTCGTCGCCTGCGCCAGCTCGTCGAGGGTGACGCCTCGGCCCGGTGTCTCGGTGAACGGAATGAAATCGGGAGATCCGACATCCTCCTCCTCCTTGGCGGCATCGGTCAGGAAGTCTCTGTAATGCTTGATCACGTACGTGCCTCTGTTGAAGTTTCCATCGTTGATTACGAAAGCGTCGGTCACTCGCGGCACGTTCGTCACGAACATGTGCTTTGTCAAGCTGTCTGGAGGCTGGGGCGGCGTGAACATGGTGAAGTCGGAAGGCTTGACGGTGGACCGCATCTGTGGCCGTTCGGTGGCGACCGGCTCGCTCGCTTCGAATGGCGGGTTTGTTTTTGAAGTCTCCTTCGAAGTGTACAATTTCACGCGTCTCTCTCTCGGAGTTTTGGTGGTGGGTGGGAAGTACTGTACCGTGGGCTGCCTGTCCTTGAACCGTGATGGCACGACCACCGTGGTCGGTGGCGTCACCATAGAGTAACTTTTGTCAACTAGCGTCACCGGCGGCGATTTCATAGATGGAAAAGAGGGTTTGAATGGAATCGTGAACTTCTTCAGATCTATTTTTGGTAGAGTTACATAATCGGCGTCGTATTCGTCGGTCGTGTCGTAGTATTCGGCTAGATTGTAAGGCTTCTTCGTCTTCTGGGTGGTCAAGATATCCAGCCCGATGTCCTTGAACATCTCCTCTTTGCTGATCGTCTCCAGTTTGTTTTTCCAATACCTTTCGCTTTTCGTTGTTAATTTAGGCAAAGTAACTTCAGTTTCTGGAATTTTTGTTGAAAGGGTGGAAGGAGTTTCGGAAGTATTTACTTCTGTAGATGTAGTTTCAACTTTGGGTGTGCTGGTTCCTTCAGCTGAACTTCCTTCTTCATAGTCAGTATATACCACGTCTCCGTTCTTATCGATCCTCTTTTTCTTAGACTTTCTTACCTCAGCTATTTTCTCAAGCCGTTCTCTCAGTTCAGGAGTGTCATCTTTGTTGTCTTTGTCTTGTGCATTATTGAATTCTGTTTCAGTCTTCGTTTTGAGAACTTCTTTGAAGGATTTTGACGATGAATTTTTGGGTTTGAAAACGATTCCCAGTGAGCTGATACTCTCATTTCTCCAGCTGTTGTCGTCTGGATCTCGGACGAACGGTTTGGCTGGTTGTACTTCAATCCTTTTCATGGGTTTATAGTTCGGGCCCACTGTGTACAATGTTGTTCGTCTGTCCTGGCTTATTGGTTGAACGCTGAGATTGTCTTCAACAATGGCTTGGCTCGTAGTCGAGGCAGGTTTTACATTATCAGAGAAAGACTTTCCTTCGACATATCTTTTAGCGTTCTCTTCGTGGTTACTCGTAATTTCTTCTTTCAATAACTCTTCCTCACGCATTGCGTCTTCGGCCTGTAAATACAAAAGTTAATAGTGATTTATTTGATTTTTGTGACACACCTAAACAAAAAAAAATATGGTACCATACCAATTGTCCTTGTGACTTGAAGCCATTCAATTTATTGATATCAAAAGAATCTATATCTGATGTTTCCATTTCGGTAATGTCCCTATAACTTAGGTTCTGATCATTACTTGTTTCTTGATAATGAGTAGAAGTTCTCTTGGATAAGTCTAAGAATCCTGCTCGTTTCGAAGCCAATGTACCCGGACTATTTGATTGAGTGCTTTCAACGAATTTTGAAGATGGGGTTGATTCTATTTCTACGGTTGCACTTCCAGCTTGTGACTCTATTGCCGTTGTCTGTCGGTTGGCATTAGACCCTCCTAGATCTTCCCTCAATATTTCTGAGAAAGGGATTGGTAGAGTAGTCTGTATTGACTCTGCTTTGGCTGAATCTAGATCTTTCTCGGTGCTGGTTGATTCTTCAGAGCTTCCAGAACGTTTTCTTTCTATAGTAACATATTTCTTCCAGTTAGGCGCTGTAGTAGTTATACTTGAATCTTTAGTAACCTTTACCTCAACTATCGTTGAACTACTCTTTAAAGCTTCTTCAGGAAGTTCTGATGATTCAAATTTCGGTTCGTTAAAAGAAGAAGACTCTGATAATGAACTGGTTGTTGCTTCCGAGGGTGTACTCTTTGATTCCTCATCGATCTGGTAAGATGAAGATAATTTCGTTGAAGTATGTAAGCTTGCTTCTGTTTCAGTCTCTGTATTTTCAGTTTCTACAATGTTTACTGTAGTTTCTATAGTAACTGGCTCATTTGAAGATGAAAGATTTTCGCTCGCTTCAGAATCTATCGCAATCTGATCGTTGATATTCGGATCGGTTAAGGTACTTTTAACTTCATCTTCATTTCCTTCTTTACTATACCTGGTATTTTGTGTTTTAGTACTTGATTCTTGATAATCAGCTTTTGTTTCAGTTGCAGTTTTAGGTTCTTCGGTTTCAGGTTGTATTTTAGCAGTTGTGAAATCGACCGAATCGTTTGTTGCGTGAGTTTCGTCTTCCGTAATGTTCTCTATTGATTCTCTTTTTGAAGTTTGAAGTAAAGCTGTACTTGGAATTGTTGTATTTTCTCTAACTGTTGTTTTTATTTCTTCAGTAGTTGTTTCTGATCTTAAATTTCTATCTGTAACTGCAGGTTCAGTTCGGGTGGTAGTTATTTCTTCGGCTATTGTATCAAACGTTTTCTCAGCTTCTTTAAGAGTAGCTTCCGTTAAAAAAACTTTCTGTTCACTATTAAATTTATGTTTATTCTTCGTGGCTTTGCTCGTGTCGTCATTTTTACCTTGTCTGATATCATTGGGCCTCTTAATGCTTTGGATTTGCAAGCTTTCTAGAGAGACGAGGTCGGTTGTGGGCCCTGGGATTGCTTCAGCCGTTTTCTTGCGATGTAATGTGAACCCACATGATGATTGTGCTACGATTACCACTATTGTTAGTGTAATCGTGAGCTTTCTGAAAAGGAAAAGGCTTTATATTCCATATTCCTTTTTCTCATTATTTTTACTTTCTTAGCCACCGTTCCAGTGGATTTGATATCTACCTAGTTGCATCTGGCTGATAGTACAAAACAAATTGTAGTAAAAAATAAATAGAAAATGCCATTCAAAAAGTTGTATGCTCTATGCACTTATCAGTATAAAGTACAACAGTTATGTTCATACCCCATAAACTTAAAAAATGTTTATATCCGAGCACGTGGTGCATGTCGCAAAACTAGCCGGGAGGTAGATAGGTAGGTACTGAATCCTACCCCACCTATCCACACCTGTAAGACATTGACGCACGGACACACAGACAGACAATGGATTTTATTATTAAACATCCGCATCGCATGGCTCTATATCGACTGTTGTTTAGATAGGAACTATAACACCGATTGTATTTGGGCTTGTTTTGTTTTTGTTACGGGAATGAAAAAATTGTAGCTAGGTACTTGTAATATTATTTCATTGAGACTTAGTTGTAATTAACTAACATAACGTTTCATGACTTAGTATTTTTAAAAGAAAGGTTATTTATTATTGATTTGTTTAGTATTAGCATGGACTACATTAGCATCCTCCTACATTGATGTTACAACTGTGACTTTATTAATATTCCATGATAAATGGTGGAAGGTTTATGATTAACTTAGACCAATTTGGTTACCTACTCTAAATAGGAAACTTCTAAAATTCTGTCAGATTCAATGTGCAGGAATGTATGGCATCTAGTACTCTATATGAATATACTCCTCTGGGTGACTCTGACTTGTTTTCTGCGCATCTTCCAAATTCAAAATGATTTACGTGTCAAAACAAATAAACGGCTAAGGATGCACAAATATCTATTATTTCATGCGCAGGCGCAATCAATTACGTTTCACGTGTATAATAAACTAACGCGATAAGTAATGAATTAGCCGTGTGTAAAGATGATTTCAAGTTTTTTGTGGTGTGTTCCTGTTTTTTGTTATTTGGAAATTTGATTTGAAGGACGAGACACACTAGGGATTTTTCGGAGTTTAAATACATTTCAAAAAGTTCACCCTGAGGATATTTGAATCAGTAACGTCGGCTTCAACGTAGCCTCGTAAAGTGAATTGAGCTACTGAGTAGTAGGTAGGTACATAATCGAAACTACGGAATTCATTCAATCCAACTTTAGCTGTCTAATATTGTGCTATTAGGAAGACCTTTAAAGGAGACTTGACAGATACATTTTTTTTAATGTTTCTATTTAAAATCTTAAACGTATAGGTAGGTACCTACATACATGGGGACAGTACGCGAGTGTTTATTGAACTATAGATTGCACTCGCAAATGTAATGCGTCTCGTGGCTCGGCGCAGGCTCGGTCATGCGTGAAGCGGATTACCATATCGCTCTAGTTTCTTCCATTGCAACCACCTGTCATGCCCTCAGCGCAATTTGTCACTTTTTCGCACAAATATCGTTAAATATAACGATTAATTTCAGTTGTAATGTAATTATGATTTAGTTCAACAGTTTGGGTACAATGCTAGAAATAAATTAATGTGTTAATTAATAACAAAAGTATGAAAACTAGTTATGTAGTATGACGTCATAAACATGCTCACGATTTTGGGGCAAACTGACTTTGAACATGTACCTACCTATGGACCAATTAGACTGTGACTGAGACTGTGGCTGTAAAAAAAGTATGAAGACGCGCACACTTCAAACAAAACGTCTCACACACACAAAATTGTCTAGGTAATACCTAGGTACCTACATAAACTGCAAAAGAGATTGAGAGAAAGACAAGTCTGTTCTTAAGGCTGTCGTGACTCAGGTCTGCGCTCAGCCTAAGTAGATTGAAGAGACACATGTCATACCGATAATCATTATTGTTATCTTTGGTTGTTGCATAATTTGGCACGAAGAGTTGAAAAGTTTGCCGACCCCTGAGTTAGACTATTAGTGACTAACCTAAGGTATTACTGGAATCTGATCAGACTAAGTGACCTGAAAGAAGACCTATGAACTCTAAGTTCACGATCGCACCGATTAGAAACAAAACTATGTCAACCTGTAATCTAGTTAGAATCTGTAGATCTATGGGTTGGTGGTTAAAATCCTAACGAAGGTAGAGCTAATGGGTTGGTGGTTATGATAATGGAGTTTAACAGTTGCAGATTCAAATATTAATAGAACCTACAATGTAACCAATTCGAAATACCTACCTACCTAATAAAAATTGAATTGAATTAATAAATAATGTTTCGTTAGTTTCATCAAATTCTGCGCGACATTTTTCACGAAGTGCACTCTATCTTCTAAGTAGGTGTAGCTCCTAATTATAGGTTTATATAAATTATGTAGGTACCTACTGTCCAGTCCTGTCGAAGTTAATACCTACAGCAAAATCTATAATATTTTCGTTCTAAAAGTGCTTATCAGCTAATCTTGTGTCTAGCAACCCAAAAAGGCCGATTATTTTTCAAGATGATGCCTTTAGGTCTTGCTCCTGCGCCTCCTCCTCGTTCTTGTAGAAGAAAACTATCTTTTCTAAGGTACCTAGGTACCTACTAAGGTACCTATACCTACCTAAGTAGTACCTACCTATCTATAGCGTAGGTACAGTAGGTCAGTGCACTACACGTGTTTCTTTTCTCTTTTCACTCTTACTGTTGTTTTAATTAACATTCATGATGGTCACATTGTCTAACGCAAATGCAAATGAATCAATAAATTATCTGACTGAATATTACCAGTGCTCATCAAACTTTCATTCCAAACGTGCGCAGACGCAGTTACCAAACGACTTCCAAATCCGTTGGAGTCGTAACGTGGAATTAATAAATCGTACGCAATGTTGTCAATGGTAGGAAATCGCGCGTGACGAGCTGCGCACGCGCATTGTTCGCTACTGCACCCGCGGACACAGGAAGAGTTCGAAGGTTGGATTAGCCCATTGTAGGTCCATCAAATAACATATTATTTAACAATTTAAGTACCTACCTAAGTACCTAGGTGCCTATTAGGTAAGGACTGGGATACTGAAGGTCTTTTAACCAATGACACTAATTTTATACCTACCTAGCAATTTTCTGAACTAAAATATTCTCTACATAAAGTGTAGGTACCTAAACCTACCTCCTAGCAGCGCCCTCGCGGCGTTGCCCTCGTAGTGATGGTAATAGTGATGATGATGATGATGATGAAAAGTAGCCTATCATATCCGTTTAGCTATCAAATGTAGAAATCATTTTTCAAATCCGACTTGGTATTTGGTACCTATAGGTAGGTACCTAATTTAGTATAGTAATCCACTAGGTAAGTATACTTAAGAAATAAGAAAACGATTATTTCCTAACAACCCAATAAGTAAAAAATTAGTAGCACAATAAGCGATTTGCCCCAGGTATAGGTAACCTACGCCTTTATTGCCCATGGTGACTTCGAAAAACTCGCTATAAGTGTCTTACTCAACACTGTTATCAGAATACACTTGCACTCAAACGATTTCAGCTCCGCTTGACCTCTGATCATCTGAAGCCAAACCTTCTCCAGCAAAAAAAAAGTTATCTCTGAAGATATTCTTCAGATCTCCAGGCACTAAAGTTTCATAAGTTGATTCTTCTCTTAAGTTCAAGTGAGTAAAGTATGTAAATACCTATCATAAAAGTTTCAACTAAAACGTCGATTGTCTGGTGGTGAAGTGGTATGGTGGTGGTAGCCGAGGTTGCGGGTACAAATCACGTCTATAAATTTTTGGGATGCAGCTCGAAAATCAAAAAGGCACTTGGATTTTCCAGAGGCTACTAGGTAGATGTGTCAGGTGTAGTGCACGTGCTCACCTGAAGCCAGGGTCTGGCATGATGTCGCTGTGACCGCGCGCCACCGTTGCCGGTCGGTTACTGCTCGCTGGACGCAATTCGAGCTCATCGAAACTCGGAGTGCTACCATCAACTGAATCATAGCTGTTCTCTTTGATTAAATGTTTGTAGCATCGTGTTAGTTGTAATAGGTAGGTAGGTCTAGGTAGGTAGGTACCTGTTTCTACTATTTACCTACTGAGAAGTTAAGTAAGTAGGTAGGCACTAGACAGAACTTTTGATGGCACAAACGCCATTTGCTTTACATCCGGTCAAAGTTTAGGCTAGGAACTAGGAAGAATGCTTAGGGGAGAGCAGGTAGGATTCGTACAGAGGGAGCATTCGTACAGTGGTCATATCTACACAATTCAATACGTTGACGCGTTCATGTTTGTGTGCATGACATATCATCATACCCATAGTCTAACCGCGGGACGAGGCGGCAGTGCGGCTGCGGGCTTGGTTTGATCAAGTCGATATGTGTTTTTGCGCCGCCTAAGTAATTTTTGAATGCACTTTTGAACGCGTTTATCACTAATATGTTTTGCTCTAAATGTTAAGGATATTTATTGTTGTTTATGGATTGATGCCCTAGTTTGTTATGTTAACATTTATTTTAAGATAACCATGACAGTTATTTTTATTTTGAATTAATTTGTGGATTATTTGGGTTGGGGTACCTACGTACAGTAATATGTGGGGTAGATTCGTACAGTATGAATGTAACAGTTTACTTGGCAGATGTGGTGTTAATACTGCCGCAACACAAATCTGCTCTTACAGCAAGAACAGCTAAGATCTTTAGCTTCGGAAAAGATCTGTCTATGTTCATTATGTGCAATAGGAGATCCAATATTAACAAGTTATAAGTATGTTAATTGGTTCCTATAAGGACATAAGAAGAAAATTTTATGATAATTGTTAATTTTTGTATCTTGACTGTGTAAACACCAATATGCTTAATTATTGCTGCATTTATGGCTGATTCTGTGTTAATTTTGATCTCGCTAAATGTTTTTATTATGAATAATCACTGTGTACGAAGCCACCACGCGTGTGGGGTGCTTTCGTACGTTTCCCATTTTTTAGAAAAACTACCAAAGCTCGACTATGTGTCATTGTATCAACACTGAACTACAATTTTATTAAAGCCAGATAAGTAGGTATTAAAGCAGCGTTGAAATTATTTTACAATAGTGGTTAGCTTTTTTTTGACAGGCCTCAGAGTAAAAAGTGTACGAATCCTACCTGCTCTCCCCTACCTACTTCTGCATTTTTTCCAAATTCACTCACTTAGGTGTAAGCCCTAATGTCTAATGATAATCTAGGCAGGTACCTTCCTATTATCCTACGGCGCGGCGTTTTACAAGAATTCCGTACATAAAGAGCAACACCGTGTTGACCTATAGGTAGGTACTTTTGCCACCTTCATTCACCGATTTTTGTCCTATGAAGTCAGCATCTTTCCCAAGGGATTTTGTCTTCTCAGTACTTTTCTGGGAAAATGTGTTTTCTCTATTTTAACCCGAGCGGTGGGTTTCGCCCAGATATTATATCCACAAGTGCCAATGACTTTCAGAGTAGGCCTCTTGAAGAAGTACCTACCTACCAAGACTAAGACGTTTCCTACCATTGAGCAACTCACGCTCTCGACGGGTTAAGGACGTCTTCTCCTCATGTCCGCACTTCCGGAACACAGCCTTGGTTTCACGAGTTCACCTACAGACACGCTATGCTATGAACGAAAATAAAGAGCTTCTGGTTTGTATAGCTTGAAAGATAATTCTACATTCTTTATCATAGCCAAAGCTCTTATATTTTCAATCAAACATTCTTGAAATCTCGTAACGGTGAATTTCTTCTAAAGAGTGTTTTAGCGCTGCTCTGTCTTGTCTGGCTGAAATTGGGCAGAAACCTAAATGTATAGGTACCTAATAAAGTCTGAATGAACCTACAGACCAGACACAGATTGTAAGTAGATGTTTAGTTTTACAAGGTTGCGTAGGTAATGATTGATACTTACCTATAAATTATCTAGGTAGGTAAGTATTTCTACCGAAATTAGGGATGTCCGAATGCCATTATTGCCACCTCACCCAGTATGGCAATTGAAATCTAGTACTATAAACATTAATTTGTAATAAATACTAATTATGACGATACAGCAATCAAATTAAAACATTGTTATCAATAATTTTACAATCCGGCGGCGTTTCTGTTCAAATGTTTAATTTTACCGCGCTAACGGCTGAAGTTTTTCTTTGTTTTGTTGCATGTCAGAAAAGCTAAGTTCATACTTTTAGCATGTCAAAAACATTTTTATTCTGTCAATGTCGTAGTTGTCGTTGTCACCTAATGTCAAATCTGGCAGCACTGTATCATCAACAAGATCATCAATCATTCAATTGATTCAGTCACCACCAGTCTGTCACCCCGGCTCCACACGTTGGGGCCAACGTTGGTCCCAATGCCACTCGCCAACGTGTGGATCTAGCAAAATCAACCCCCAACGTTGGCCCCAACGTTGCAACGTTGGCGCCAAGCTATTTTGTCAGCTCCACACGTTGGTGAGAGGCATTGGGACCAACGTTGGCCCCAACGTATGGAGCCGGGGTCACAGTCAGACGGATTTCAAATATTCAAATCAAAACAGTCGCCGCAGTGCGTTTGCGCTTGTTTTGTTTATTTAAATGTAAAATTGGTAAACTTGTGCCGTTTTCGCTGTAATTTTCGTGTGACTTAAATTAAAATGACTGAATTTAAAACACCAGTAAAAAGTAACAAGCCTGTCTACTATGGCGAGCAGATAACCATCCCACCTTCTCCATTCTTGAACCGCCTCGGTTACGGCACTGGTGAGAATATGTAACTTTTTTACTGTAAACCCACTATCTTAACTTTCATTTGATAATAAAGCTTGTATGACGTATTTAGGAGAGAATCCAGCTTGAAAAGTTCAGCGGGCTTAAAAAGGTCGCTATAGCAGAATCAATAGGAATTCAATTTCAATTCAATTCATTTTTCAATAACAATATTTTACATTGTGTTTGAATCTTATAAGTACTTACACTAAATTATTAACCTATGATACACACATACTTAATTAAAACTATCGAACAAAATAACACACATAAATTTAGATTAAAAATGTTAAAGTACAAGGAGTGCTATGTCAACCCGTACTTGTACCAAATTCGTCCACGGAGTAAAAGCACCCTTCCAGCAAGAGCTTTTTAAGCGTATTTTTAAATATACTTGGACTGTCAATGGTTTTTATATCAACAGGCAAGGAGTTAAATAATCTGACTGCTTGAAACCGACAACCATGCTTCACAACATCTAACCTCGGACATTCAGGGGTCTCTAAATCCTTCCTTCTTGTATCTATCCTTAATGCTCTTTGTTCTGGTGATTCGAATCTAGAGGGATGCCGCACAATATCCATAAGAGTCACTAAAATGTAGAGGCTTGGAAGAGTCAAAATGTTTAGCGTTCTAAAGTACTCTTTACACGATTCCCAAGGCGGAATCCGCACCATGGTGCGAATGGCTCGTTTTTGTAGGATAAATGCTCTTTTCATGTTATAGGCGTAACTGTTTCCCCAGAATTTGATGCTATACCTTAATTTCGACTCAACCAGAGCGTAGTAAACAGTTTTGAGTTGTTCAAGATCTACCTCATCTCTCAGACTTCTTAGGGCATAGCAGGCTGAACTTACTGAGTTATCTATAGACTCCAGCTCTGGTTTCCAATTTAGAAACTGATCTATATGGACACCTAGAAATTTAACGCTATCCGTTAAATTAATCTTAACTCCCTTACTTATAATGTCAAAATTGTCAATTGAACTTTATGCCGTCTCTTTTCACTCTCAGTCATTGAAAAGAGACGGCTTAAAGTTCAATTCCTATTGTGATTCTGCTATTATAGCAAAAAAGGCTTTAAAAGGTCGCTATAGCAGCTATAGCGACCTTTTTAAGCCTGTAGGTCGAATTGTTTCAGGTGTTTCAGTAATGCAGTTAGTTCGCTCGCCTAGGGCGGGTCAGATCCGTTCGCCCTGGGCTCTGAAGATGATCAACAAGCGAGTGAAACCCAGCAAAGTCTACACAGAGCGTCTAAAAGCCGAGGCAGAACTGCTTCAGAGGATGTCTCATCCGAATATTGTGGGGTTCCGAGCGTTTAGCGGAGACAGGATCCTGTATTTGGGGATGGAGGCGTGTGATGTGTCTTTGGGAGATATGATTGAGCAGAGGGTTGAAGGGACGGGTGACCCTTTCACTCCAAGACAGATGTTGAAGGTAACTACATAAAATTTTAACTTTTCAGTGATATATCTGTCACTCGCACGCAGGTTTGTTACACATCTGAATTGTTGTATCAGTAAATGGTATTGCTATTTATGAATCTGGTAATCTGCCTCATTTATTCATTCAGCAAGGATATTTTAAAAGATTGTGTCAATAAGTTGGATTTTATATGCTATTATTCTCTTACATACAAAATGAACTAGATACCTACATGTAAAGAATGCCAAAATACTACCCCTGCCTACATAATAGGGACACATTTATTTATATAAAGTTCACAATAATATACATAATTAAATGCAACATTTAAAAAAATATTACCCTTGAATGTGCACCAATTATAGGCTTGCACAAATAAATTATAAGTCACATTGTCCACCTCAAGGAAAATGTGGAACTCCTTGCCGGGGTCTGTATTTCCAGAAAAGTATAATTTGGGTGTCTTCAAATCGAGAGTCAATAGGTTCCTTCTAGGTAAGCATGCTCCATCTTAGACCATACTATTGCTTTACATCAGGCAGGGTGTGGTCAAACACAAAGATGATAATACTCAAGCAAATTTTTGTAGGCCCCCTGAAATCAATACATAAACCACCATAACCATTCCAGATGACATCGGACATAGCCAGTGCTCTGGACTACCTCCACACCACGATGCAGATTCTCCACGGAGACATGAAGTCCTACAACATCCTCGTGAACGGAGACTTCGTGATCTGCAAGCTTTGTGACTTCGGAGTCACTCTGCCGTTGGACGAGAACGGCGAGTTTGATAAGGAGAAGGCTAAGAGATCTCTTTATTTTGGTAAAAATATTGTTTTTGGTACAGACTAACTAAAATGTATACCGGCTATATCCACAGGAAAGACATGGTCAATACGTGTGGGGCTGACTAAGGCGCGGGTTTCCTCACGATGTTTTCCTTCACCGTTTAGAGCTCGTGTTAATACTCATATAAATTTTTCGAAACGTAAAATCTGTTGATGCGCGGCCAGGTTTCGAACCCACGACCGTCGGATCGAAAGGTGCTATACCCCTCGGCCAACACGGCTCTTAAATCGTCATCATAAAGACATTCTACATTACATTATGTGACAGCCCAGCCCATCACCACCTTAGTTATCACGGGGCTAATACGAAATATACATACATACTTGGAACATGGAACATGCTTGGAACATTTTCACAACTAAAATACATAATATAATAGAGAAACACATTCCCCTTCAAAGAAAATCAAAGAAAATCAATCGTAGCAAACCATGGATAAAACCACACATCATTAAAATGTCTCTTGAAAAAGCATCACTTTGGAGAACATACCGACTTGACAACACTAAAGACAGCTATGAAAAATACAGGAAAGCTAACAATAAACTAATTGCAGAAGTAAGAAAGGAAAGGCTTATGTTTGAAAGAAATGTCGCATATAGTGGACCAAAATCATTCTACAGATACATACGTCAACAACTGTCGTCAAAGGTATCCATACCCCCATCACTAATCGATGACACTACAGATGTTGTGGTTAGGGAACCTGACAAAGTAGCGGACATATTTGCTAGACAATTTGAAAGGTCATATGTGAAAGAAAAAATTGACATTAGTATTCCATTGATAACAGCCCCTAGAGTTATGAACTCCATAGACAATATACTTTTCTCAGCAGACTCGATACAAAAAACCCTTATGAGTTTCAAAGACGACACAGCTATGGGCCCCGATGAAATTCCTGCAATATTATTAAAAAAATGCAGCGCAAGCATAAGTTCTGAGTTAGCTACTATAATGACCCTCTCACTAAATCAAGGAAAACTTCCCATGGACTGGAAAGAAGCAATTGTAACTCCTATATACAAAAAAGGCAGCAAACGAATGGCATCTAACTATCGCCCTATAAGTCTCACAAGCCTAATATGCAAAACAATGGAAAAAATTATCGCCAAAGAAATAAGAAGCTTTTTGTCACAGGAGCATGTTTTATTAGATGAACAACATGGCTTCATTCAGGGACGATCAGCAGTGACCAACCTACTCTCTTGCACCGATATATGGACTGCTAACTGGGACAACTGCCAGCCTACAGACGTAATATACCTAGACTATGAAAAAGCATTCGACCGAGTTCCAATAAAGAGGCTTGTTTCAAAATTAGAACACTTTGGGATCCGGGGCAAACTCCACACATGGATAGAAGACTTTTTATCAAACAGAACATTCAAAGTCCGCATAGGAGAAGCCTTTTCTAGACCCCATAAGGTGCTCAGTGGTGTACCACAAGGATCTGTGCTCGGCCCTATCCTTTTTGGAATCTTCTTAACTGACTTGAGGCAACATATTCAATCACAGCTGTCTCTATTTGCAGATGACACAAAAATTATGGGGAATCCTATGATATCTCAAAATACTATCCAAAAAGATCTTGATAGTATCCATCAATGGACTCAGGACTGGCTAATGACACTGAATTCCTCTAAATGCACAGTACTGCACATGGGAAGTAAAAATCCGAAAATAAACTACACCATAAACAACACCCAATTGGAGAAAGTTGAAAGCCAAAAAGATCTAGGAGTTAACATCACGTCGAACCTTAAATGGGAGACCCACATACTGGAAGTTGTTAAGAAAACTAATTCCATACTTTACATTATAAGAAAATCCTTCTCTTACATAGACAAGGCTCTCTTCCTCAAACTATATAAAACATACATAAGGCCATTGATGGAGTATGCCTTCCAGATTTGGAACCCATATTTTAAAAAGGATATAGATATCCTTGAAAGAGTACAGCGAAGAGCTACAAAAATGGTGCCATGCCTGAAAAACCATCCCTATGAGTATCGACTCAAGGAATTAGGACTCACAACCTTGGAACAGCGTCGACAACGGGGTGACCTGATTGAGACATACAAAATAATAAATAACCACTACAATGTACCAGATTTGAAAAACATATACAACATGAACACCAACAATCTGAGAGGACACTCACTAAAGCTGGTAAATTCGGCTGGGACAAGCAATCCTAGAAAACACTTCTTGCCTAACCGTGTAACTGTGATGTGGAACAAACTACCGGAAAGTGTGATTAGTGCTCCTTCAGTGAACTCTTTCAAAAACAGACTTGATAAACATTTTAAAATAGTGCACTGATAATGATATACACGCATCAGCTCTATAGCTGCTAGTGTATCAATAATAATAATAATAATAATACATACACACATAAAATCACGCCTCTTTCCCACAGGGGTAGGCAGAGACCACGGACTTCCACTTGCTATGAAATATCATCCGAAATTAATTCACAATTCCAGGCACGGAAGCATGGAGCGCCCCGGAGGTGATCCACGGCGGAGAGATCAGCCACAAGACGGACGTCTGGCCGCTCGGACTCACACTCTGGGAGATGATGGCGCTGATGCCGCCGCACGCACAGGTGGACGACAGTGTGGACAGTGTGGTGTGCCTCGATGATACCACCGATACCATGGACAGTGAGGCGGACTACTTCTCAGAGAGATATGGTATGTGTTAAATGACTTGACATGACTTGAAATGACTTCAATCAATTAAACGTCATCTCTATAAAAAAGCGTACTATAAAATATCAGATTACTTGGATGACAAAAACGCCTGGGACTGAACATAAATAAATAAATAAATATTGCTGGACATTTCACACAGCATCATGTAGTCCCAAGCTAAGCAGAGCTTGTGAAACTGCCAGAAACTTTAACCTTAATTACTAACATCGTGAACGAATCTGTTTCATCAAACGTATTCCCAAATGCTTGGAAACGCGCTTTAGTTAGGCCTATCCCGAAATCGAATTCTGTTGAAACACTAAAAGACCTCCGACCCATCAGTATTCTCCCTGTCCTCTCTAAAGTCTTGGAGAGGGTGGTGCTGTATCAAATGGAAAAATATATTGCCCAAGAAAATATAATTCCGAAATACCAGTCAGGCTTTCGTAAAGATCATGGTACCGAGACAGCACTTTTAAAGGTTACTGACGATATAATTGCTGCCTCCGATTCCGGACTGTGCACTGTGCTCGTTCTGTTGGATTTTTCCCGCGCATTTGATTGCATAAATCATGAATTACTGGTAAATAAACTATCATATTACGGTTTCTCTGAAGACTGCTGCAAATGGTTTAAGTCATACCTATCTTGTAGGGAGCAGTATGTGGAGGTAGAGAACCATAGTGGCACAAAATTTGTCTCTAGCTTAGCTATCGTACCTAGAGGCACTCCCCAAGGATCCATTTTAAGCCCGATCCTTTTTTCTATTTTCACAGCAGATATGCCCGAACATATTGGTGTTTGCAGGTACCATTTATATGCTGACGATACACAGCTATATCACAGTTTTAACCCAGAGGACTCTACAATTGCAATGGCTCAAGTTAATACGGATCTTGAGGAGATCCACAAGTGGTCTGCGAAAAACTCTCTCATTCTCAATCCCACCAAGTCCAAAATGATGTTTCTAGGTACCAAGAAGCAAATTCAAAAAGCCTTGGGCCACAACCCAAAATTAACCATCAATGATGTAGTTATACCAATAGAACAAGATGCCAGGAACCTGGGGCTAGTCATTGATGGTGAAATGAGGTTTGTGAAACACATTGGTGAGAAAATCAAGAACGCGTTTTTCAAACTCAAGGTTCTTTACTCGATTAGGGAACATATCTCAGAGGAAGTAAGACTGCTATTGTGTGACCTTCTTGTGCTGTCCCCGTTTAATTATTGCAGTGCGGTTTACGGTCCCAGGTTATGGGCCAAAACTGAAGGTGCTATTCAACGAGTACAAAATGCTTGCATCAGGTTTTGTTTCAGGGTACCTAGAAGGGAACACATAAGCCCGCACCTAGTAGAGAAAGGCATCCTAAACATGAAGGCCAGAAGGGAGTTACATATAGCCTGCATAACTCAAAAAGTTCTCTGGAACAAAAAGCCCGAGTACCTATTCGAGAAATTCACCTGGTTTAAAAACATGCATCGGATTGGTACCAGAGCAAGACTCCATAACAATCTGTCTATCCCCCAGCACAAAACCAAAGGATTTGAAGGCTGTTTTAAATTCCGGGCTACAAAAATATGGAATGTTATACCGCCGCCTCTAAAACAAAAAAAAATTAGTCCGGTTTCATTTAAACAAAAGTTAAAAAATATTCTTCTATTGCGACAAAAGCACAATGTTGAAACGGCCTTCAAACGCTGGTAAAGGTGTACTGTTATCACGCACGCACACACACACACAAACACACACACACACACACACACTCACACACGCGCACACAAACACACACACATACACACACACACAAAGGCATTGTCACTTTAGAAATAGGTATTATTGTAATTCCGAACAATAAATGTGTATTAGTAAGTACTAAAATTAAACTGTAACCCGCTCCTCTTAACCGCTCGGTGAAGAACTATCCGAGGGGGGTAGATTGAAAATCAGCGCTGTACCTATGTGCAGCAATTTTTGCTGAATTTATCCCTTTTGCCCTGTGAACTATATTAAGTAGTCTTAGGAACAGGAGTGATTTAAAGATAAAAAAATACAATCGAGAAACCTAACTTTAATCAAAGTCACAAAATTACTTTTACAAAAACAACCCAAAATAGAACAAACTAATATCCAATTTGACACTTCACAAAATACGCACAAATCACAAGAAAAATGGCTCACGCGACCATAAAAACCACGAAACCAAGTTTCCTCTGATGTTAACACGTCGAACGCCAACGAGCAAGTGCGGCCGTTCCCGACCTGCACCCGTATTTATAGCAACGCCATCTGCTATTTCGTCATCGCTTATGGATACAGCTAACACGGCCTCTCCTGACAGAGGGTTGTCCTCAACCCGGGGACTCGGTGTGGTGCCGCTGACGGTGACGGCTACCGATGACGGACCCGCCTCGAACCAGGACATGGAGCGCTGAACGCTTGGTCCCTATTATGCGGAGGCTGATAGACTTTTTGTTAGTCTCATCAGGCTCATCACCTGCAGGAAAACAATGTGTTAGGACAGACATCTGGAGTCTAAAAACTGAGCTTATCATTCTCCTTTCACTATAACGCTTTCACTTAATTCATACGTCACATAGCATGTATCGCCTTAAAACACGCTCATACATACTTCATCTCAGAGACGTCTCAAAATAATGAAAATAGGGCCCTGTTACTCTTTTCCATAATGTCTTCACACAGCATCTGGGTCGTTCTCCGACCGCTCAGCTTCGCCTCTCATCGTGGAGACCTGCTTAAGGACAAGCAAATCCAACCACTTGGACCGATGGCTAATCACAGGTCACAGATTAAAAATCACAGACCACAGATTAGATCACAGGTCACAGATTAAATCACAGACCACAGATTAGATCACAGGTCACAGATTAAATCACAGACCACAGATTAGATCACAGGTCACAGATTAGAAATCACAGACCACAGATTAAATCACAGGTCACAGATTAAAAATCACAGACCACAGATTAGATCACAGGTCACAGATTAAAAATCACAGACCACAGATTAGATCACAGGTCACAGATTCAAAATCACAGACCACAGATCGCACCGACCGTACATTTTATCTTAGTCCGTCCATCGCCTACGAAACTATCAATCGCTATCCACTAACCTATCGTCATAATTATTTGAAACCCCAAAGCAATAAACTGTATGAGTGCGTGTGAGTGTGACTGTGTACCTACGATTGTGAAACGTATGAAGTTAGTTAAATCTTCTGTATTAAAAGGATAGCAACCAACAGAGACGTAGACAACGTTTTACCGGATTAAGACAAAACAGTCAAAAACTCTCGTGTTGAAGAGCGTAGCACACGTCTTCAGACACCGCTCGCCATGCCAGAGCACCAAGAGCACCACTCGCCACGCCAGAGCACCAAGCGCGTGCAGCTGCTGGCGTCGTCTCGCCGTAGCTGCCGGTGGCTCAACCGCATCAGCTCGCGGCGACTGCCTGGTATGCCGACATATAGGGCACGCATTACCAGATCAAACTGTACACAGAGAAAACTTTATTACATATGAGAGGTCATCAAATGCAAACCCATACACATTTCACATATTCATCCTGCCTGGCAGGTTTGATTCTCCATAAGAAGCTCTCTGGTTCGGCTAGTAGGTAACTTCACATAGGGCCTCACAATTAAAATTTAGGCCTCGAAGTTTCAGCAGCACAATCCTAAACTAGTGCGCGAGTTACCGGCATGGTAACTTCTGTACCTACTAATAAAGAGGTTAAGAGGAGAGAAGAGTCATATTAATCACTGGTTGCAAGTTTACACATGACCTCAGACCACGACGAACCTTTGCGGTTTGCTTCGATGCAAATCATTATTTAAAACGCTTCTTACCATTCTAGGGCTCGGCTTCACCTGACCTAGAGTTACTACTCCGCAAAGATATCCAACCTCGATCAGTAAGGTACGTCTGCGCAGGTTAGACCCAGCTCCAGTGAGCATGTCACTCGATGAAGTAGCTCGATAGCTTTAGGAACACTTAAAGCAAAACAAAATCATAGACACAGACGAGAAAGGTTCTCCACCTTCATTAATGAGGAGAGATCAGAACACTAGCAAGGAAACTCCACTAGATGACAACGTCAATCATTCCGCCGCGCCTTCGATCTCTCAAACGTCAGCCACTTGGTGAACAGCAGAATAGCCCCTCAAAAATTCGTTCTGTCAAAGTCCAAACCTCAGCCAAAACCTCACCGTAACCGAGTCACTTGTCACTAGTAGAATAGGAAACAGTCGAAAATCCAAGGTCTAGTTGAGGCTTTGCTTGTGGTTCACAAAAATTTTTGTAGTAGAATTGCCACCCTGGTTTAAAATTATTTTCGGTTCTCACGCTTTCTAGATGGGAGCGAGTTGAAAGCGCTCGTGGCCCTTGCCTTGACATTTTTAAAGGATCGTTGAAGCTAAGCAACGTTTCCAGCGGTCACTATTAGGATGGGTGACCGCTAGTGGAATCTACAGATAACCGCTTCGTACTTCGGAAGGCACGTCAAATTATCAGTCCAGGCCCTCAAGTCGCTAAGCCATGGAGGAAGCCTTCGGGCGGCTTAAAGACCCCGCGATCAGATCTAGCCTAGCTCGTACGAACATACATACATACATACGTATACAGTAAAACCAGAAAAAGAATGCGTTTCGTAAAACATCGGAAACAATCGCATAATATCACAAAAACGATTGACGAAAAGTCATTTGGAAATGAAAATTGCTCACTATTTTAATTTTATCGCGAACAAACAAACATCAATGCCACTATTAGAAAAGCAACTAGTTGCAAGTCGTGCGAGCCGCGCCGACAACGACGCGCACCTCCGTCGCACTCCGCTCTGCGGAACCATACACCGCTGCCGGACACATTCGGAAAACACGAAAACAACCGATGTCCATTCTAAACCTTGAAGTATTTTACATAAGTTTCTTGGAACAATCGCTACGTAGGTACTTACATGACCTTTTTTTTTTACAAGTGTAGCAAATTTTATGATCATAACTACCGGGCTTACCATGAAGTTGTTTCTGTAGGTAGCTTATGAAATCAGCTTGGATTACCAGTAGACTGATAATAAGTTTCTTGTTGAAAAATATTATCCAAGTCACAACAATTTAGCAGGCAAACCTTCAAAATTAAGTTACTAGATTGCACTCGAACAACACACAGCAAGATAAACAAAAGCTTGTAATAATGACATAAGTAGAATGAAGTGAAAATGAAGCGCTGGTGGCATAGCCTGCCCTGGCGCTCTCGGCTGACTATCGAAACCAAGCAACGCCGTGCGCGGCCACAATTTGGATGGGTGACCGCAAGCGGCACTGCCAGCTGAACGCCTCCGCGCCTCGGAGGGCACGCCAAACCGTCGGTCCCGGCCTCCAAGTCGTCAAGCCATGACGGAGGCCCTTAGGCGGCCCAAAAAACTCTGCCACCAGAGTCGGCCATTTGCTCATACGAACTTACTTTTTATGACACAAGTTTGTCAGATGTTAATTCAGCATTAGCAGCGGCTGCACTTATTTAAGCGTTATCGATAGGTACCTCATATCACGAGAAGTGTCCTCAGCTCCTTAGGTACTCAGTCCCGTAAATACTCTAAGGCATAACAACCTATTTAACATACGTAGCATACGGTGAAGGAAAACATCGTGAGGAAACCCGCGGCTTAGCCAGCCCCACACACATCGACCACGTCCCTCCCGCGGACACGGCCGCCGGTTAAACTGAGAGGATGGTGTAGGTGCTGGGCAAGCCTACTCCATCTCAACAATGTCCCAGGCACTACAGTGTCCCGATGAGTGTAGGCAAATATTGCCTCCTGACACTGTATAAATCATCTAAACTAAATCATACCTTTCAAACAAGATTTTTCATTGTCTCCAATAATGTGTTAGCTAGTTCAACTTACTGAGACACAGCGAGCGGCACGAACTATCGGTCAAAGCCCGATCACGTGTGGTCGTTCATGACCCACTCGGCAACCATACCTTGACATCCCCTTTGAGATATTTAACCACTCGTGACAAACATTAATGATTGCTTTAATGGTTTTAGACTTTAGCAAGATCCACTTCCTCTCACACGGGTCATTCAATGTTATGAAGCATCGTGTCAAAATGAGAAACAAAGTAGGTAGTTATGTGACTTACCTAAACCAGCAGTCATAGCCTCAAGAAGAGCTTGATCAAAGTAGGTAGTTAAGTGACTTACCTAAACCAGTATTCAGCCTCAAGAAGAGCTTGAGCTGAAGTGAACGCCTCAGATAGAACGCTGCACTGACTCGACAGACTGTAAACCTCTTGAATTACCGAACATTTGGTGGTGTCATGTTAGTTGGGGAAAATGTGTGCGACCTACCCTCATTAGGATCACTGTGATGTAGTTCATCAAATATAGCCCGGGAGCCGGGGACTGAATGGAGACATGATGGCATTGTCGGCAGTGCCGTAAGTTAGACGAACTCCTGCAATCGACACCTCTAGTCTCCGATCACCATGTGATCAGCGAGAGCGCGACCGACGATAGTAACGGCGGTTAACATTTGATGAACTGGGTCGAGATCTTTAACGCGAGCGTGCCCTATGAGTGCACCATGGCACCTGGACGCTTGGCACCTCGCTGCACGAACGAGGTCGTAGCCTAGTACTTACGACGTGAACTACCTCGCGAACTTTTGCGCGACAAGTTACGCGAAAGGAATGTTTGCGAACACGCGAGCCACTTTTCGAATGACATTGTGAACGACAACGCGATGTACTTCGCGGCGTTTTACAAAAGAAAACAATCAAATGGTACTCACGTGAGAATGAAACACAACACAAATAACCACAAACAAAGATCAAAAATTTTCTTTACGTGTGGGTAGGTTTGTTCCATTTTGGTGTAAAATTCGTGGGCTTTTACTTTCTTTTACTGGCTCTTTATCCCACTTACTGATCTTAGGAACAGGAGTGATTTAAAGATAAAAAAATACAATCGAGAAACCTAACTTTAATCAAAGTCACAAAATTACTTTTACAAAAACAACCCAAAATAGAACAAACTAATATCCAATTTGACACTTCACAAAATACGCACAAATCACAAGAAAAATGGCTCACGCGACCATAAAAACCACGAAACCAAGTTTCCTCTGATGTTAACACGTCGAACGCCAACGAGCAAGTGCGGCCGTTCCCGACCTGCACCCGTATTTATAGCAACGCCATCTGCTATTTCGTCATCGCTTATGGATACAGCTAACAGTAGTATATAAGCAGCTTCTTTCTTTGTTCCTTGTTTTATGTATCACATGTGGCAATAAATGATTTTTTATTTTTTATTTTATTATTTTTTGTGTTATGGCAACCACATGACTGATATACTACTTATCAGGGTTCGCCGATATATATCAGCGGATATATATCATGATATATATCACGATATATATCAATTGATTTTTATCTTGATATATATCAATGGATTTTTTCCTGTCTTCAGCAAAAAAAATGTTTACCTACCCTGGCAACACGTAGCGATAAACTACAATTCCGAATAATTTAGATTGTTTTTTAAGTGTTTTTTTTTTTTGTGTTTATTAAAAAAATATTTTGAGAATGAAAAATCTTATCAAAATTTTCAATTCCGACGGGATTCAAACCCGCAACGATACAAGCGATCCTCCTTTAGCCGGAGTGCCTTTACCAATTCGGCCACGGAACCTATATTCGCTTGTATCATTGCGGGTTCGAATCCCGTCGAAATTGAAAATTTTGATAAGATTTTTCATTTTCATAAGTAAATACCTAAGTGTGATTTAACACTATAACAAATAAAAAAGTAAAAAAAAATATTTCTCAAATAAACACTAAGTAATTCTTTTTATACTTTTTTAAAGTTTTTTAATAAAAAATGTGGTAATTTGACACTTATATTATTTTACAAATTACTTTCACATTTTAAAGTGTTTAATCCCCTGATAGAATGAAATTCGCTTCTTTTTCTTTGCCTGGATATATATCCGATATATATCGGATATATATCAAAAAATCGGATTTTTGATATTTATTATAAAAATCGGATTTTTTCGAACCCTGCTACTTATATACATTTTTTTTTGTAAATACATACATAATATACATAGAAAACACCCAGACCCGTTCTTGCTCCAACTCCGTTTATTTAATCATAAAATATTGTATCAAAACTATATCAAATAATTGACGTGTCAAAGTGATCAATCTACATGATCTTATTGAGTAAATCATCTTGAGTTTTGAGTTTTCAGTTTTGACTGGCCTCTTAGCTCACCGGGCCTATAAAGGTCGCTATTGCAGAATCGCAATTTTAAGCATGAGAGTGAAAGGAGACGGCATTACAGTTCATTTCGTATAGTGATTCTGTTTTAGCGTTTTTTAAGTCCGCAGTTGATGGTAGCTCTGCCTTCTGCCCTGTAGGTCATGGGTTCGATTCCCACCAAGGACAAACGTTTGTGTGATGAACATAGATGTTTGTTCTGTGTCTGGGTGTTATAAAGTATTAGAAGTATGTATTTACAAATATATAAGTACTAGCTGCTAACATAACATGTCTTTGTACCACGGAGTATGTGCTACTTATAATTTTATTTTAAGAACTTTTTCTACCATACTTCACGCAAATAAATTATTTCATTTCATTTCATTAACACTAGGCGAAGTTATGGATGTTTACCGGTACCCTATTTTAATATAGCCATAAGTATCTGAGAATCAAAAGCCTAAACATACAACCCGGGCGCATTAGCGTGACAAGTGGCTCGAATGACGATAATAATTATTATTGCCTATGCCTTCCAGTGATCATCATACTGATATTATAAATGCGAAAGTTTCCGAAAATGTATGGATGTTTGTTACTCTTTCACGCAAAAACTACTGAACGGATTGAATGAAACTTAGAATAACATTATAGGCTACTTTTTATCCGGGTAGGCCGCGGCTTCGCTCGCGTGGTATAAGCAAATTAAAATTAGTTTTTTCTCATTCCAGGAACAAGACCGCCGATTCCCGCTAACATATCGGAGAAAGAGTACGCAGATCCTCTGTGTCTGTTCCACGCGTGCACTGAGAGCCTCCCCTCCCGCCGCCCCTCGGCTCGACACTTGGCTCTAGTGGCCGGGGATATGCTCAATAACTGTACTAAGAAATAGAAATATTTATTGCAATCACAGTAGGGCCTCGTTAATCCGGAGAGGCAAAAACAAGACCCTTTGCGGATTATCGAGGCGTCCGGATTATAGTATGCAATCACCTTTGTTGCAAAAACCACGTAAACGAAGCATCTTCTAACACAGGATTGTCCGATTTCTTCAATGTTTTTCGTACACCGCGACCACGTTCTGTTAGGCTAACGTTCTTTAAGATTTTGTCTTCGTGATTGTTGTTAGCGAGCGCGCTAAATTGACACTGTAGTCGGAAGGCGTTAGGCAAAAGCCTGACGACGGGTTGGTTCATGGAAGCCCGTTGCCGGCCGGACTACAGCGATCACCGAACAAGCGGGAGTCCGGATTAACGAGGCCCTACTGTATGTTGTTACATAAGTAAAGTAAGTAAAGTCAAATGAGCCAGTGACCTACTCATTCTAAAAAGGTCGCTGTAGCAGAATCACAATAAGAATTGTAATAAATGCCCTTCTTCAGGGTTGAAAAAGCCGTTAAAGCAGATTCACAATAGAAATTGTACTATATGCTGTCTTCACAAAAAGGAAACAGCTCGGACTTCAAACGAGAAAACTCTACTGGCTCATCGGAAGAAAATCACAACACTCTCTCGAGAACAAAATCCTATTGTACAAGGCAATACTCAAACCGATATGGACATATGGGATTCAATTATGGGGAACAGCATCCCACTCAAACATTGAAATACTGCAAAGATTCCAAAACAAAACATTGCATACAATAACTAACGCTCCTTTGGTTTGTACCAAATGACCTACTACATACAGACCTAAGAATACCTACAATAGGCATGATGACAGTAATCAAGTATCGCCAAAATATATATCTGATCTAATGAAATAGGATTCAAAGATTTTGAAAAATGTATTTATTCTCTTATTAATGTCGAGATTACTAATTTATTTGCTAAAATAAATTTACAAAATACAACAATCCGCCATGATAGCCAAAACGCTCGCCGGTGTCATGGCGTCTGTCATTGCGTCTCGTCTCGGTAAACATCCTTTTGTTTCTATAGTAACTAAGTAGGCATCACTGGTTGATATACCGATCCGTGACGTAAAAACAGACGCCATGACACCGGCGAGCGTTTTGGCGTGAATTTGAAAATTTAAATTTAAATGTACTTTTATTGCACAAAAACCTTAATTTTCTACAGAAATATGATATATTTTAGACATAATAGATCCTTCTGAATATCATAGAAGAAATTTTGAAAATTAGGATTCATGCCATCAGATATACCATAGCTTACAAAGAACGTATAAAAAACCATCCCAACATCCTGGCACAAAGCCTAATGGACGAAGACCAAAACAAACGACGCCTTAAACGCAGAATACCGCAAGACTCTACCAAACAGAATCCTCTGAAAAATACTACAGGGTGTGACACTGGTCACACACCTAGCAAGCCAATCCAAACACCGACACACATACAGCTGAATGTCCCAATGCAGGAGACAGATTGCAGTAACAGAGAGAACAAAAAAAAAAACATATGCTGTCTGTTTTCTTTTCATAGACTGAGTGACAAGAATGACATAAAATTCCTATTGTGATTCGGCTACAGCGACCTTTTTAGTCCCGCTTATCACTCTGTCTATGAGAAGAGATGGCATATACTGCAATTCCTATTGTGCTATAACGGCCTTTTTAACCTGGCTGGAGTTTTTAGGCTTCATGTTCTAATGTTTATAGTAAAGCTAATGACTAGAACTTAAGAACTGACTGTAGTATAACGTTCCACCTCCAGAATAGAAGTGACTCAATTAAAAAAAATCATGATTTTTGGGAAATACGATAAATACCCATTCTGCGCGGGAGAGGAAGGATAAGCTGCCGAAATGAAAGAGACGCAGCTATTATGTTTTTCATGTTCCAACCAAAGTGGAAGTTTTTGAATAACTAGCAGATAGAGTTTTTTTCTGAGTCTTTCTACATATTCAAGTAATTTTCCCAATTTTTGAATTGAGTCACTTCTATTCTGGAGGTGCGATATGTAAGTACTATTATCCATCACTAGCAGCGCCCTCGCGGCCTTGCCCTCTTAGTGATTGTAAAGGGTGATGATAATGATGATGATATAACTAAGTATATAGGTATTAGCATAAAAACGTCGAGAGTTTAGCTATCAAAATGCAGAAAAAAAAAATCAAATAACTTACAAATTGATTTGTAATTTGAAAATGGAGGGATAAACTATGTTTATGATGTTTTATATGAGTAAATAGATTTAATCTGAAGCAATATGTACTTACAATATTTGTTTGTATCGAGGTTTCTTCGCGCTGACACATAATTATTATTTTTAGACAAATCCATTAAGGATATTTAAAATATTAGTATTTTCTCAAAGTTCTTTTGAACCCTGAAGCAAGTACACTGTGATTATCTTAAAACAAACGAATAGGTACATCAAAATATAGGAAAGTAAACACCTAGGTACCTACCATTAGGTACGCTTAGTAGTCTACTTTACGGTTTCTAAGGCGCGGGACATAGGTACATAAAAGACGTAAGACGAGGACGCGTCGCAGACATGTCTCTTCCGCGTCCCTTTCATAGAAAATGTATAGAAGCGTCGCGCCGCAAAACATACAGAAAAGACAGAGCGCCGTCACATTTTGTATGAAAGGGATGCGGAAGAGAGAAATGTCTGCGTCCCGTCTCTTCTATCTGGCCTGCGCCTAAGATATTTTGTACAGCAAATCTGTTTGGCTTAGGCTTGATTCGACCAAAAGTCATCTTACTCCAGAGTAACTAGCCGACAATTCGAAATAGGTAGGTACAATTGTTTAGCGCAACCGAACATTATTATGTGCTTACAAATTATCCTGGTTATAAGGTGTCATGTCAACTTTACAATGTCAAAATATTCAAACTTTTCAAACAAACAGTAGTTTACTCTCGAGTAAAAACTTAGTCCAGTTTGGTCGAATCCAGTCTTAGTTACTAAATTACTAATTACTAAAATTCCGCTATGATAATTATGTACTTACCTACTAACATTTAGTTTAAGTCTTTACTAACAAAAATGATGATCCAATGTTTATTGAATACTTAAATAAATATTAAGGTCAATGCGGGGAAGACCGGCATACTTTTTTCAAAGTTCGGTTTGATTGATCATATCTCAGTCACTATGCATTTTTCTGTAAAGTTAAAGCTATTCATCGTTAGCAAATTTATCCAAGAATCAGAAAAAGCTATTAAACCTTTAAAACTATATAAAATTAACAATAAAATCGGAGGTTTTTTAAAACTCGGGCAGTAGACGGTCTTCCCCGGCTAAATGAGGGAAGTCCGTCTAGGAGTTATTGTAGGCGACAGGAGATGTTTAGAAGAGTCTAAAGTAACTCAAAGCATGTATTACATCTTAACAATGAATTTTATGTCTTCAACGATTCGAAATAAGGTCCCAATCCAAAGATATTGTCAAAAATGTGTAAAACGGGGTAAGTCCGTCACATTTTAGGATTCAGGGGTGGTGAACATTTTTTCAACATTTTCTTGAAAGTCAGCCCCTACCAAAGCATACAATCCTTTGGTAGGGACTTACTTTCAAACTAAGAACCATTATGTTTCTTATTAAACATTCTAAAGAAACATTATTTTTATAAAAATAATGTTATTATTGTAAGAAAAATGCACGGTTCCCGTAGGATATGAATACTTATGATTTTTTGTGTTAATCACTTTATTCTAATTTCAACTTATTAAAATTATTAAAGTAGGTAGGTAGAGTAAATAAAAAAAAAAATTTTTAGTAAATTTAAAAATCTAAGCAGCACAATAACAATCTACTAGAGCAAGCAATCGCCAATTTTAAAGTATTTTACTAGGGTTGTGATTTTTATGTGTATACCTATCTAATAGTAGGGACTAGGTACTTATCTAAACACAGAAAAAAAATTATAAGTAAGTAAAGACTTTCTGGTTATGTAGTTTAACACCCATTATGATAGTCAACCCTCTACTCTACTATATCATAATTTATTGCAGGGCCAAACCATAAAAGATAATAGAAAGAAAATAAGGAACAGTTATTACTAATTTTAAAGAAATAAAAGACACGGTCAAGGGGTCATGACAGGTCAAGGGGTCATGTGAGGTCAAAAGGTCATCAAGAGGTCATATCCAATATATTTGGAATAAAAAGGTTTACGATTTCTGATTTGAGGCAAGTCCGGCATATGCCGGTCTTGCCCCGCGTAAAGTAGACGGACTTCCCAACTTGAACTTTTGGAAGGTAGTTATTTTTGGATGCGATTATCTCAGAAGATATGGCGTTCTTTTGAAATTCGATAAGAGAAATAGGAGGGGGCAATATTATTAAAAAACTCTTATCATAATTAAATCCGACAACTTCACTCTTTATATTTAAAATATTCGTTTTTGTCACCACATGTCTATCTCGATATTCGAGTTAAAATTACACGAAAAGTTTGTGAACGTTTTTTCGCGAACTGTTGCGACATAGAAACATCTATTAGAGCTAGCTGAAACCAGATGGATATGATTGATTTGCCAATATAGGTAAAACATGCGTAGGGTGCATAGTTTCGTCAAAAAGCTCAGTGTACGGTCTTACCCCGCAGACGGACTTCCCCGCATTGACCTTAATTATTAAATTTATATCTCGTATCCATTACCTTCCCATATTGTGTCTGGAATCCCAGCTTAGGAGAGGCTAATCTGTATAAAAACAGCTTTCCAATGATACCATACAAAGTTATCGATCGAGCGAGCGAAGCGAGCTAAGATCTTAGTGGCAAGTTAGGCTATTTTGCTTTGTATGTTTGTATGTTTCATTTTTATGTTCTCGCATAACTATCGAACCGCTTATCCAATCTGTATGAAACTTGATAGGTCAATAGGTTATGCTATGGAAATTTGCTGTGGAGCGTATGTGAGCGTAATCGATGAAGAGGTTGTAAAGATATGGGGTTCCCAAGGGGTACATTTTTTTTAAAGTTACCCAAATATATTGAGTGGGGTGTCCTATGAAAGTACCTACTCAATATAAACATTCCAAAATGGTTTTTAGTTTTCTTCTAGGTTCTATAGTTTTTGAAATACAGTGAAAAAGAAAAATGATGAAAACCAATTAACGGAAGTATGGAGAGAGCTCCCGTTTCATAGAGTTTCGATGTACCTATTCGTAGGTCTGGTTAACCGTAGTGGGTCTTACTTATGTAAGGTGTTTAAGCTACAACTTAAGCTGTTCTCAATGGAACAGCAGTGGAGCGGTCTCTCATGTTTAAGTCAGTCATGAAATTGGCTTCACCTACAAGGGCAAAATCTCTGTTGTTCAGCCGAGAAACCCACAGATCCACGAAATTTGAACGATTGACACGATTTTACACGAATATCCCCGTCTATATCCGACTTTAGAACGAACGCAACCGGCAGGCTGATTACGTATCTCGCGACAGGCGTGCAACAGGCGTAAATTGCGCAATCGTTGCTGTCAAACGTCAATTTCGTATTATCTATCAGCAGTAACAACAGCAACAGCAATCGAGCACTAGGTTTCCCTCTGCTGGACAATCGGTGAACTAAAAAGTGCATTCGATCGCTAGTTTTGCTACAATTTGGTATTACGTAACACTCTTGACAGCAGTGCGACAGCAGTAGCAAAGCAATTTGAACTGTCAAAATAAGCAACAACCCCAGCATCTGTTTTTTAGCGATTGCTTACTGGTTGCTGGTGAAGTTTGAATGAATTTTGTGAAGTGAGAGTGCCTGTGTGAGTCCAAGAAATTAAGTAAAACCCATACACATTACGTGAAACGCTCTGATTTTACTGGGAAACGTTAAAAATCTAGGTAAGTTGCAGTTTCTAGCAATTTATTATCTATAGGTACTTAGCTAAAATCATTACGTACTTTGAAATGAATTGTGCTTTGTACCTCTATTTACCTAATAAAATAAATATTAATGTTTGTTGTAGGTAGTTTCATCTGGCGTCAGTCAGAAATCAACCCACACATCCAACAACTCCATAATGATGGGGAAACTATCTGGCTTTTGGGTAGGTACAAATATTAGCAGGTTATTCCAATTCTGACCAAACTTTTGCCAAGCCAATAATTTCTATTCCTAATCTTTATTGTATTTGATTTCTTTGCAGGTGATTCGGGGTATCCTTTAAGGCCTTGGCTTCTGACGCCTATTGGCAATGCTGGCCCTGAGACTCCTGAGGAACATTACACAAATGTCCACTGCAAGGTCACTAGAGATAGGCTTTCTGTACCTGCAGACACCCAAGCTGAAAGAAATCAGCAAGAACTACAAAGGGAGAGTCATGTTGAGGACCAGAATGAATCACAGATGCTGCAAAATGGTCATCGACAAGTTTCTATTATTGTTTAGAGGTTGTGGAATAACAGAACATAGCTCTGTATCGCTATTTTCATGTCTTCTTTATTTTATTAAATACTAGCTTCTGCCCGTGGCTTCAGCCGCTTGGTACCTGAATAAAAAGTTGCCTTTGTGTTAGAAACTATACTATACCCAGGATGTCTAAACTATAAATGAAATGAGCATTGAGAGTAGGCAATTGTAGTTTTATTCTACTCATTATTCCCTACTTAAGCCATAAGCATCATATTTTAAATGCTGATGATTCTTGTCAGTTCGGCTAATCAACTATTTACAACACACAGAAGAACTGACAAGAAACTCTGTAGTCATCATTATACTTAGCAATACATGTCATCTGGTGCTTCTTCGAGTACTTAAGAAAAATACAGTTTATAGTAGACAAGTAAAAAACACTTTTTTATCATATTTAACATCGTAAGACTATAAGCACGAGTCAGAGGTCGTGAAAGGTTAGTCAGACAAGTCCCTCTGGCTCAGAGGGACTTGCCTGACTACCCTTTTATGGCTGAAGCTACATCTAGGTCAATATCTCCTCTACTACAATGACTCTAAGTTAAACAACACAATATTATAGGGCTATGCAGAGTGCCTATCTTATTGTAAGTAGTTATGTTTATGTTTTATTACTAACTACAAATGTGCTAAAAATAGCGTAAAAGATAGGCACCTACTTATTCTAACTTAATTACCTAATACTATATAGTTCAAAGTTCTAAGTCAGCGCCTGTCGGTCGTGCAGATTTATTTTTTTGACAATATGTCAAATAGTTTATGCATCATTTCTGTGTGCTCATGCAGCGCCTGTGCCACAGAAAGAGAGGCCTCCACCTGCAGGCGCGCGGCGTGTCGGCTTGTGTCCGCGCCGCCTCTGCTGCTATAATAGCGGCATCAGCCATTCACGATCTGTGGTCTCCTTTGACCTTGCTCCCAAGTCAAGGCCTTTGGCAAGGCTCGAGTGCGTCATGAGGTGCTGCAGCAACTCTAAATCTAGCTGGCCGGCTGAAACTCGATGTTTCACTGAAATAACAAGAACGTGTTAAAGACAGAAAACAAACAATACTACGCATTATAATGGATTGATACTTAACTTACTTTTAGATCAAAAATCCCAGGGAGTTTACAAAATGGCTGAAAAACTTAGAAATCCACTTGAAAAAATTAAAAACACTTTATAAAATGATCGAACATCGAAACAAAACAACAACAAACAAAATCAAGAAAGACGCACAGAATAAAAATTTGACCACAGATAACATTAAAACTGCATTTATTTGTTTCCACCTATTGCTGCTCGGTTGCTAGTGGCGCTAGTGTTCACGAGAAAAATGCATCAGCGACAATTTTGCGATAGGCGGGCGACAGGCTTCCGTAATACCGTTTCTAGTGACATTTAGCAACCGATTGCGTAGCGGTCGCTGTTGCTCTGCTGTCGCTGTTGCTACTGCTAATTTTTACGTAATCAGCCTGCGGCAGGCTGATTACGTATCTCGCGACAGGCGTGCAACAGGCGTAAATTGCGCAATCGTTGCTGTCAAACGTCAATTTCGTATTATCTATCAGCAGTAACAACAGCAACAGCAATCGAGCACTAGGTTTCCCTCTGCTGGACAATCGGTGAACTAAAAAGTGCATTCGATCGCTAGTTTTGCTACAATTTGGTATTACGTAGCACTCTTGACAGCAGTGCGACAGCAGTAGCAAAGCAATTTGAACTGTCAAATTAGCAACAACCCCAGCATGTGTTTTTTAGCGATTGCTTACTGGTTGCTGAGAAGTTTGAATGAATTTTGTGAAGTGAGAGTGCCTGTATGAGTCCAAGAAAATAAGAAAAACCCATAAACATTACGTGAAACGCTCTGATTTTACTGTGAAACGATAAAAATCTAGGTAAGTTGCAGTTTCTAGCAATTTATTATACCTAGGTACACAGAAGTCCCACTTCTGTGCCTAGGGTATGATAAAATTATTCTTTACTCACATATTTCTTCAGATAAATATTGTGCTCTGTAGCTCGAATAAAATAAATATTATTTTTTGTTGTAGTTTCAAAGATATGGCACGCGCTGTTTTACTCATAGAGGCTCTTGATGGCGAAGATAGGAGAGATGAACTTCTTGAGAGAACTCGTTTGCGTCGAAACCTCAGAGATCAGTCTAATCCTTTATCATTGTCAGATAATGAGTTTAGAGCCCATTATAGGCTCTCTAAAGAGTTATTCTCACAACTGTGCCATGAACTCAAACCATATATGCCTGCAAAGCGAAGACAAACAAAAGTGAGCTTGGAAAGCAAGGTATGTGGCATCAATATAGGTATCTAGCTTATCAACATAGGTAATTTCAATTTCTGTTCAAGTTGACTAGCCCAGCGCCTTACCACCTTAAGGGTGAGTATTCTGTGAACCGACTAGCAGTTACTAGCCTTTACAATTTTTGAACACCAATAGCAGCAAAGTATTTGGGGCTCCTACAAAAAATCTGAATGAAGTGGCTTCACAGTTGATTTTTATTGTATTGAGTGTCCAGAAAAAAGAGCCCTTTGTTTTTTTTGAGAAACAAACATGTGCTCGGTTGTTTTGTGAATAAGTTGGAAGCCCAAGTTGACCCTTCCTTTAAATAAACCAACAATAAAATAAGTGGGTAGGTAGGTAAGCAATTTTCTCTACACCCTTGAGTGAATAATTGTAACAGTTCATGCAACTTGAGCAAAATAATAATCCTACAGTACGGCCAACGGATCTCGGCGTGCGTGAAGTTAGTCGTTTCGATGCGCAGTGCAACTTTTTCATACAAAATTTTCTACTGCGCAGCGCAGAGCCTGACTTCACGTACGCCTAGATCCGTCGGCCCAACTGTACTATATACAAACAAATCAAGTGGGTAGTTTTAGTTTCTTCTTGATATACCTGCCACTGCACTTAAGAACACTGCCTTGCCTCTTTATAATATTACCATAAATTAATACTAGCTGTTTCCCGCGACTTTGTCCGCATTGAAAGCTTTTATCTCGATTCCCCATACAAACTTCCAACCAAGGAATTTCTATACCTTTGAAATCCTCAATGATCATTTAAAAAATAAACACTTGCAATGCAAAACTGTTGATCCCTAAACATTGACTTTTTTGTATTGAGTGTCAACATGTTTGTATTCGGTTGTTTTAATCTAAGCCGATCTCCGACCGCATCGTCGGCGTCGGTAAGTGACTACGGTCAGCTAAAGGCTTTAATTAATTTACTTTAATGTAAAATTCATAAAAACTAAGGGCTGCTGTCTCAAAAATAAACAGATGTTTATGTCTTTGATCAGTCAAAATAAGAGACAAAAGAAAAAGGCGGGGTCAGCTAGCTAACTGTGTGCAAGTGAAAATTTTTCCAAACTGGTAAAGCGCTGGCTTAGACGTTAGTACCTTGTCAGGTGGATTACTTACATAGTTACTAAAAGGTTATGTATTGATTACAGGTTCTAACGGCACTCTCATTTTATGCCACTGGATCATATCAAAAACCAGTTGGCATGAACTTTCTTCATGGTCTGAGTCAACCTAGTGTTTCAAAAGCTGTGAAAGAAGTAACCAAGGCACTGAATAGTATTAGCATTTTGCAGAAATACATAAGATTTCCACAGACACGTGAAGAGAGGCAGACAATAATAAATGGGTTTGATTCTTTTGTTATTTCTATACTTAAGTACTTATTTTGTGTGTTTAACTGCCTAACAATCACCAACCCTTGATAATAAAATAATAGTAAGTACCTAGGTAAATATATATTTTTGACTAAAGAAACTTACAAAAGTTTAAGTATGTAATATTGTGCATTTATTTTAGATTTTACAACAAATTTGGATTTCCTGGGGTTCTTGGGTGCATTGATGGTACTCATGTTGCTATGGTGAGACCCAATGAACATGAAGAAAGATTTTTCAACCGCAAGCATTACCATTCCAGGAATGTTCAAATAGTGAGTTTTGATTACCCAGTCACAGTACCTACCTAATTTACTAATATTAAAAGCATGTTCCTACATTATTTTATAGCTGTAAATATGCTAATTTAGTGTATTATTATTGGTACCTACTTACCTACCTAATCATTTATTGTTCTGTTTGCAGATTTGTGACAGTGATTTGAACATTTTAAATGTTGACGCAACCTTTGGAGGGGCCAGCCATGATGCATTCATCTGGCGTCAGTCAGAAATCCACCCACACATGCAACAACTCCATAATGATGGGGAAACCCTCTGGCTTTTAGGTATGTACCTACTTACAAATATTAGCAGGTTATTCCAATTCTGCCCAAACTTTTACCAATAATTTAAGTATATTCTAAATCTTTATTGTAAGTACTTATTTGATTTCTTTGCAGGTGACTCGGGGTATCCTTTAAGGCCTTGGCTTCTGACGCCTATTGTCAATGCTGGCCCTGAAACACCAGAGGAACATTACACAAATGTCCACTGCAAGGTCAGGAACACTGTTGAACGGTGCATAGGAGTGCTGAAGGCCCGTTGGCGTTGTTTGCTAGTTCATAGAGTGCTCCATTATGACCACCACACTGTGGCAAAAATAATAAATGCATGCTGTGTTCTACATAACATCGCCAATAGAGATAGGCTTCCTGTACCTGAGCTGTCACCTGCAGACACCCAAGCTGAAAGAAATCAGCAAGAACCACAAAGGGAGAATCATGTAGAGGACCAGAATGAATCCCAGATGCTGCAAAATGGTCGTCGACAAGTTTCTACTATAGTTCAGAGGTTGTGGAATAACAGAATATAGCTCTGCATGACATATGACATGAATGAGTAACAAACATCCAAACAAACTTTTGCATTTTAATATTACTGAGAATGTTGTTTAACTGTAAACTGTGCAGTTCTGTGTTAATCTTAGACATCTAGGTTTAAAGAACTTTATTCTCATTCAAACACAATAGTTCACTTATAATGAGATTAAGTATAAAGAAATACTTATCTAAGTTTCAAACAATTCTTAACTAGCCTCTACTATACATCAGTTACTTAATTAATATGTAGTAGGTATGTATAAAAGTTTTATTTTTTTGGATTTTTTTGTTTCTGAGATTATGTTTGTTTACTTTTAAATGTACCTAATTAAAGATTAGTTTGAATAGAGTTTGAAATATTTATTTTTATTAAAATGCATGCATTTCATAATGTAAAGTTTCTCTTTAAGTAGGTACCTACTTATTGAAAATATTTGTTTTGTTGTAAGTACAACTATTTCGTAAGCGTAAGATAATCGTAATGGTAAAGGACTTTTTAACCGACTTCCAAAAAGGAGGAGGCTCTCAAGTCGACTGTATGTTTTTTTTTTTTTCATTATTAGGTATTAATTTTTTTTTTGTATGTGTGCTAATTTTATAACTCAGTACATTGTAAATTTAGTGAAACATGAATTTAAATGCCGAAGCTTGCTTAAAATAGCGAATTTCATAATAAAGAATGGTTGAAATGTATTAAAATACCTATACTTAATATTGTATTCTTTAATAAGTAGATTTCTGGCGCTTCGGCGGCGGACGTCTAATCGGACGTAAAATCCGTGGCTGAGTTAGTAAATTTGATGGCTATGTATAAATAAGTACCCAGGTCATGTAAAAATAATTGTTGTTCTTTACTTGATGCTTTCTTTGGAATATTTAGTTAGGTACTGTTGTAAAAAAGACGAATTAGTTTATCAGAAGCTTTCTCATTTTCGCGTTGCTTAATTATAAAATCAGAAGTTAGGTTCTGTGGCTAAAAAAAAACTTCTGCGGCTTGACTTACTATTATTACAATTACCTTCAAGTGTTCTATTACTCCTAGCTTCAAGTCTTTAACTGTATCTTTGTTCATAAAGTATCGGAAGGAACACTGTTATGTTGTATTAAGTTACCTATAGTTTTTCATGTTATTATAATTTGTGAATTGGATTTTTCTATAAGTATGACGACTACAGAGTTTCTTGTCAGTTCTTCTCTGTGTTGTAAATAGTCGATTAGCCGAACTGACAAGAATCATCGTATATTTAAAATACGATGCTTCTTATGGCTTAAGTAGGGAATAATGAGTAGAATAAAACTACAATTGCCTACTCTCAATGATTATTTTATTTATATGTAGTTTAGACATCCTGGGTATAGTTTCTAACACAATAGAACGACCGACGTAGGTAATGAAAGTTTACAATCCTACTAATTTTTTTATATTAAGTATTTCACAAAAAAAACATTTCGGTCTCATCTGGTCTCATCATAAAAAAACGGTTTAGAGACACACATTGAAGAACAATAGATGATTGAAGAACACGAAAAACCAAAAGTTCCAATTTTGGCACAACATGCACTCCAGCTTGAAAAAGAACAGTTCCAGATTTGGAACTCTATGCAATACAGTACTCTGTGCGTATCCATCATCATCATCATCTACCAAACGCTTGTAAATCATTAATACTAGTAGTCCGCCACGAACTGAGATCTCGCGCACCGTAGATGGCTTACATTTGGACTTTCTTCTGACTATCCCTATAATTTCAAGTGCTACTACTGCCGAGTACCTATGCCTACTGCGCTAGCTCTTCATGGTAAAAAATACTGGCGTGCATGCAATACATAATCGTGTCTAATTTTTCATTCATTTCATATTTATGAATTCTCGTCGTATTTCAAAAAGTATACGTCCTAGAATAAAAATAAAAACTATTTTGGAATGTATTATGCAAATAAATACATTTCATTTGACACCCCACTTAATATTATTTGTTTAACTTTTTTTTTACCTTAATTATTTTCATTCTTTATCAAGATTTTTTTTTATCATGAAAATAATTCAAGTAGCAACTAAAATTATTGCAAACCAAACCGCAACGATGCCACTCTCTTTTTAATACCGACCAGTTAATGAACTACGAAGACATCGAAACTCTTATGAAACGGGAGCTCTGGCGGCTCTGGTTTCTTAATTTTTGTTTTTTGGTCATATTTCAAAAACTATACATCCTAGAGTAAAAATAAAAACCATTTTGGAATGTGCAAATTAAGCCCTTTCATATGAAATGAAATATAAATATGAAATATGATCACGACTGTATCCCCAAGGCGCGGTAGACATTCTCGCAGATCTTTTTAGGTATTTTTTAAGATCCTTTGAAGATGTCTAAGGGGGTAGTCAGAGGTATGTCCAAATACATGTTTGGATCATGCCCACATTTTGCAGAAGTTAGCATTCCATACGTGACAGGTTGCAAGCCCATCGATGCTATTAGAAAGCTAAACTGGTTTCCTCACGATGTTTTCCTTCACCGTTTCATATGACACCCCACTCAATATATTTGTATAATTTTAAAAATTTTTTACCCCCTTGGGAACCTAATATCTTCACAACCCCTTCATCGATTAAGCTCATATGCTCCACCGTAAATTTCCATACCAAGTTTTATGCAGATTGGATGAACGGTTCGACAGTTATGCGAGAACAAAAATTCGTGAAACATACAAAGCAAAATCGCCCAACTTGCCACTAAGATCTTAGTTTGCCAGAAACCTTCTGAAGAGGCTTCATTGTTTCTTGAGGCACAGATAGCATTTGCATTTTTGACTTACAACTTGTGATTTTAAATTACATCCTTACATTTTACATCGTTGGCGATCCGCCATCCACTCAGGTCGAGTTGAAATTGTATATGCATCAAGTTGGTACCACTTCATGCAGTTTAATATTATTAAACTGCATGAAGTTCCAGGTTTGAACAAACAATAATCGGGCAACTGCATGTTGTGCCATATTTGTACCAAAGTTTCGAAACAAAAAATAATCATGATACCTAGTAATGTTGTTTCTTACGTTTTTTCCATAAAACTGCAGGGGAATAATTTTTCTTAAACCAAAATATTTTTTCTAGTTTTTTTCATAAAAACCGTAAAAACCAATAAAAATCACACCACGAAAATTGTCAAACTACCGCACAGTTCGAAATGACGCTTTCGTCTGCTTTTCCGACAGATTTGAGTTGCTATATGACTGTGTAGCTGCTCCATTTGTTTGTTTCTATATTGTATGAACCATAGCCAATGCAAAGAGTGCTAAACTAAATACAGAAATGGCTTATGTTGTCTACAACAGGTGATTAATGTTAGTGTGCCAAATTTGGGACCGTATGCGGTAAAGGGTTGTCATTTAATTCCAATCAAAGAAGCGCTCGTGGCGTAGCTTGCTTTGACGTTCTTGATTGATCGTTGAAGTTAAGCAGCGTTGTGCGCGGTCACTTTAAGGATGGGTGACCGCAAGTGGTATTACGATCTGAGCGCTTCCGTGCTTCGGAGGGCACGTTAATTGTCGGTCCCGGCTTTTAAGTCGTTAAGCCATGACGGAGGCCTTTAGGCGGCCTAGAAACTCCGTCACCAGAGTTGGCCACTTGCTCATACGAAAGAAGAATTTAATTCCATATTACGAAAAAAAAAAATGGGATTCCGCAGGGATCAATAATCGGTCCTTTAACTTCTTAAGATCTTAAGGGTATAACTACAAACTAAGTCTCCAAAAGCACCCAAACCTACTTGCGGGACAGCTCACCATTCCCGAAATCATACGTCGTTTAAAAAAGCGGCGGGACATCTTCGGCCAGGACAGTCAGATGGACTGAATACGAATAAAGGGCAGGCTCTGGCAGGCTCCGCTGGGAGTAGAGTCCCCAACGACAAGAAGCACTCACCTCATCTACTTATAGTCAACATGACTGATCGCAAGATAACTAAAAAAAACATCTTAAGACTATAGGCACGAGTCAGAGGTCATGAAAGGGTAATCAGGCAAGTCCCTCTTACTCAGAGGGACTTGCCTGACTACCCTTTCACGGCTGAAGCTACATCTAGGTTAATATTTCCTCTAATACAATGAATAAGTCTTAAGTTAAACAACACAATATTTCACGTGAAATGGCTATGCAGAATGCCTATCTTATTCTACTTATGTTTGTCTTATTACTACAAATGTGCTAAAAATAGCGTAAAAGATACTTATTTTAACTTAATTACCTAACACTATATAATTGAAAGTTCTAGCTAGTCGTGCGTTGCAAACTTTATGGCGGCTGAAGTGCGCGGCAGATTCGACTTTGCGCAGGTACAGTCAACGCAATAGAATACAGTAAACTTTATCTACATAGCCCACCTAGCCTCGCCCCTCACCGGCTTCACCTCCCCGCAATTGCGTTGACTGTACCTGCGCAAAGTCGAATTTGCCGCGCACTTCAGCCGTCATAAAGTTGGCAACGCACTCTGTCAGCGCCTGTCGGTCGTGCAGATTTATTTTTTTGACAATATGTCAAATAGTTTGTGCATCATTTCTGTGTGCTCATGCAGCGCCTGTGCCACAGAAAAAGAGGCCTCCGCCTGCAGGCGTGCTGCGTCGGCTTGCGTGCGCGCCGCCTCTGCTGCTATAATGGCGGCATCAGCAAGCTTGCCTTCTGCATCAACTCGCCTCTGCTCCAGTTCGATGACCCATGATGGACTAACTCGTTGGCCTGTAAAATTTTAAAATAAATTAGGAAAGCTGTTGAAGACAAGTCATTTTCATGTGAAAACATACCGAAATAAATGTGACTTACCAGTCCTAACAGCTGCCCTTGTGACACGGTTGCCTGTTTGGTTTCTGGACCCTCGTTGTTGTCGAGAAACAGGGCTTTCTGGAAACAACAAAATAATGTAATAGTGTAACAACAAATAACAAATTCAACTTCCTGCTAAATTCTCTGCTTCCTGTCTAATGAGAGTTTGAAAAAATTTACTTTGTGTTATTTTTGAGAAACAAGTTAGTTCAAACAAACAAACTCTTCAGTTTAAATAATAGATAATGGGGCTGTGTTAGAAACATGTTGAATTAGTTATTTTCATAACCCACCATGGATTCGCCTAGGTGTTATAGGTCGTTCTGGAGCTGCTGGAGTGGCATCAGTTGTATCTGAAAATTATAGAAAAAAAATATTAGGATCTAGGTACTTATAAGCAGACACCAAATGAGTTTAGTTGTGAAAGTGAGAAAATCAACTTACAAATTCTACTGGTATGCCCCCTGCTAGATGGAGACAGGAAGCTTGCTGGTGGATGTGGTGGTGATTCTAAGTGAAAATAAAAATCACAAGATTAGGAAAGAAACAAACAGACAGACAGTCAAACTACTAAATAATACATTTTTTTTACTACTATGATGAAAATAACTAAGTCTGAAAATATTATGTCTCACCTGTTGTATTAACTACCACTTCATCATGGTAATCAATAAGATTCTCTTCTAAAATAATGGTACTTGTACTTGTACTTTGAGTTGGCTGAGGAGTTGGCTGAAATAGATGGACAAGATTTTTTTTTAATCATTGAGTCGCACACACTTCACTAGGTAATAAATTAAATTTACAATGTAGTATGGAATGAAATGTAGGAAAATTAAAGGAAAGCTTACAAATGCCGGCACCCTGTGCTGGGTGTCACCATACACAGCACCCTCGCCGATAATCGCCAGGATCTTACGGTCGGTTTCAGATAATTCGTCGAGGGTAGCTGGCCCACCACCAGTGCCAGAAGCTTCGCGTCTTCTTAAGGCGGCTCTATTTTTAGTTTTAAATTTCAAGTCCGCCCAGTACTAAGAATATAAGAAAACCGTTATTGTACCTTAACCCAAGCATGATACATGAGCATGAGATCTAAATGTAAAACAAGAATTCATACACGTTTCCACCGCTGGCCAGTTTTAGTAGCACCGCCGCCGTGAGCGTTTAGCCTGCTAGCGAGATCATTCCACTCACGATCTATGGTCTCCTTTGATCTCGCTCCCAAGCCAACGCCTCTGGCAAGGCTAGAGTGCGTCATAAGATGCTGCAGCAACTCATCTAGCTGGCCGGCTGAAACTCGATGTTCCACTGAAATAACAAGAACGTGATAAAGACAGAAAAAAAAACAAAACTACGCATTGTAATTGATTGATAGCTTACTTTTAGATACAAACTCCCAGGGAATTTACAAATACAAAATGTTTGGAAACTGAAATCCACTTGAAAACACTATAAAAAATGATCGAACATCACAACACAAAGCAACACAACAACAAACAAATCAAGAAAGGCGCACAGAATAAAAAATTCACTACAGATAACATTAAAACTGCATTTATTTGTTTCCACCTATTGCTGCTCGGTCGCTAGTGGCGCTAGTGTTCAGGAGCAAAATGCATCAGCGACAATTTTGCGATAGGCGGGCGACAGGCTTCCGTAATACCGTTTCTAGTGACATTTAGCAACCGATTGCGTAGCGGTCGCTGTTGCTCTGCTGTCGCTGTTGCTACTGCTAATTTTTACGTAATCAGCCTGCGGGACGCGCCTTTATGATCCCACCAATCTTACCCCTCTAGCCAACGGCTAGGATTACTTTGACAAATCAAAATCAGGTACCGTCAATAAAAACTACCCTAATAATCGATTCTTATCAGTCTCCGTATCGTTATCACCGAGGAAGGTGCTCCATGAAAATGCCAATTTATGGTGCTATACCAGTGCAATAAAAATCCACTACACCTCAAATCTTTAAAATATGGTGTAACATTTCATTATGTAAATGTTTTTTTGTGTTTTAGCTGATTTTCTACTTCAATAAACATTCTTTTATTTTAACTGAGGTTAAAACATCGATTCAAAAAATATACGACTAAAATGAAAAAGATCGCATCGCCTGCCGTCACATCTCTGTTTAATTTTCAATCGTAACGGATACGGTGGATACGGTCTATAATTGCCTAGCAATGTCTATTAATTACTATATTTTGGACATCACTCATGCACTACTGTCTAATGACAACTGTCTTGAGAGACAGTACCACGATACTAATGCGGTTTTTAAAATTATGTTTAGCCTTATTGCGATTAGCAATAGTACGAATTTTGAATAATTTAGGTTTACGAAGGTACAGAATTGACGTGGCGAGTCTATGCATTACGATGAGGTAATGTACAATTATTACTCCTTATCGATATCGATAAAACCATTTACATTAAGTTTCTTGAAGTTACATAATATACTAAATTATGTTGTATTGTACCTAGGTAGTTGTGTAGTTGTGCAAATTGGCACATAACAACATAATTATAATTTTTATAGTATTAAATCACACCTAAGTATCTTATTAAGATTTTCAACGTTTTCGTGTGCCTACCTACTTTTTCTATAATTTATTTGTTGTAATTATATTGTAAGTAAAATGCGCCCGACAATGTCGTGCTGGTGCACGCAGTGGATGAGCCTGGCACAAAGCCGAGAACAAACACAGTGGCACGACCAAAAAGAGGCCTATATCCTGCAATGGGGGAAGTCGAGTTGTGCTGCAGATGATTATGATGAAGTACCTATAAACTTTTTGTTGACTTATTTCTAACCCCCCCCCCCCCTCCCCCCGCCCCTCGGCGCAAAAAGAGGTGTCTAAGTTTGACCGCTGTGTGTGTTTATGTTTGTATGTGTGCACCGTAGTTCTTAAAAGGGTGAACCAATTTGAATGCGGTTTTTATTTATTTGAAAGCAGGTTTTTTATTAGTAATGGTTCATAGACATGCTTAATCAAAATCGGTTCAGCCGTTTGAACATTATAACAATAGGTAGAGTGCGCGCCCCCACTGAAGTCCGATAGACGCGGCGCTGCTATCACAGAGCTAGGTTAGGTTAAAAATTACTAACTGTCCAAATGCGGCTTGAACAATAATAATTATGCAAGTTTGTACGTTAGTTAATTCTACACATCAGAACAACTGAACGACCGTGACTAAAAGAGCTTATTAAAGTAAATAAAACTATTAGTTCCCGCTTTTGCCGTAGCACTTAGTGCTGACGCGGACTCTAGGTACAATTAAGTACAATTTGACTGGCCTCTTAGCTCAGTTGGTAGTAGCTCTGCCTTCTGCGCTGTAGGTCGTGGGTTCGATTCCCACTCAGGACAAACATTTGTGTGATGAACATAGATGTTTGTTCTGTGTCTGGGTGTTATAAAGTATTCTATGTAGGTATGTATTTACAAAAGATATATAATTATTCCATCAGTTATCTGGTTCCCATTGTACAAGCTTTGCTTAGTTTGGGGCTAGATGGCGCTGTGTGAAATGTTCAGCAATATTTTTTTTATTTAATTTTATAATCAACAATTATAAGCTTTACAAGACATTAGATCAACTGGATTTTACCTAGTCTTTTATTACAAGTATTTTTTTGGATAGAAATGGTAAAAAACTTGTAACCTAATATAGGTACCTACACATTTTCTACTGTTAGTGTAAAAAACATCGACATCTCCAATATCGATATTTATCAATCCCTATGAAAGTCATGTCAAAAGTAAATTTGGTAGTAGTGATACCAGTATATTTTCTCGCAATGTTTTATGGTAGGTACAGATTTTTAGAGTAAGTAGATAGAGCTTTATTTTAAGATTAACTAAAAGTTTATAATGTAAAAATTGTGACAAGCAACATCATTTTTCTCTTTTTCTCACACAAAAACTAAGCCGCCGCGAGGACGCTGCTAGTAAAATATATTAGGTAGGTAGGTATATTTCTATAAATGTAAGAACATGTTGAGAAATCTAAAGATGTAGGTGATGTAGGTCCCTACTTTGTAAAGTTAACTACTTACTTAACTAATTAGCAGGGTGTCAATTCTAGTACCAAACTTTTTATCAACCTCAAGCAAAACCTCAACTAAACTTTAGATTTTCGACTGTTTCCTATTCTACTAATGACAAACGACTCAGTTGTGGTGAGGTTTTAGCTAAGGTTTGGACTTTGGCAGAACACATTTTTGAAAAGCTATTCTACTATTCACCAAATGGCTGACATTTATGAGATCGAACCAAAACGCAGCGGAATGATTGGCGTTGTCATCTAGTAGAATTGGGGGGAGATCACTTTCTGTAAATAAAATCGTTACAATTTTAAGATTTATTGATTACCTAAAGACAAAGTGTGCTACACGTCTCAACAAAATATTTTCAAATCGGGGAACATAAAATTATGATAGTGGTATCACTATAAGTTTTCATGTATGACAGAAATATATCATCATTATGTCAAAAATATGTCATGTGTGACAGTTGGCTCCCTTCCCCCCCAGCAAGTGGGACATATGGCAATTCGCGTCCCGTGGTTACTTCGTCCGAGTACGTCGTCGTCGATTACAACATCAGCTTCTATTTCTTCATCCTCACTTTAAAGAAATGCTGCATTATATTCTTCATGGAGTATAATTGCCAAATTATGCAGCACAGCACATGCAATAATTGTTGTCTTGATAATGGCATATGAGCGTTTCATCACCTCCAGAAAAATCCGGTTAAAAGTTATCAAAATCTTCCATTTTCGTCGAGAGTCGAGTTCACACTTTCACGAGTTTCACGTCACAGCTGATTGGAATGTAATAAATCCGGCCATCTTTGGTCTCAACATTTGACACATGACTTAAACTAGGTCATGAGCCTGTTAACATTTGACAGCTATTTAAACGTCACAATGGCTGCCTCTCATCGTTGAAATGGACTAATAGGTGGAAATTTCACAAAACCTGTTATTTAAACAGTGCAATCGCCTTGAGAGGCTTTCGTAAGTAAGGCCCAAGTATCTCTACAGTCTGTGTGGTTAACCAAGGGTTAACCGAGAAAGATTGTGGCATCGATCGTTGTGGTTTGGTTTGCAATGATTTTATTTTAGTTAGTTGCTACAGTACCTACGGCTAACGGATCTCGGCGTTCGTGAAGTTAGCCGTTTCGATGCGCAGTGCAACTTTTTCATACAAAATTTTCTAATCCGCAGCGAAAAGCCTAACTTCCCGAACGCCTAGATCCGCGGCCCAACTGTAGGTACCTACTTGATATTAGATTGAAAATAAAAGCCGTGTTGGCCGAGGGGTGAGGGAGGGGGAGGGCTGGGCATGTACCAAAATTATAGAGGGGGAGGGAATTGATTTTATTGTATTGTACTGCTATTTTAATAATTTCTTGAATTATTTATGAGGCCTTCCCTGAGGCGCGGTACGAAGTTCGCGGGGTCAAATAATGAACCGGCCCGGTGTAACGTGTGAATCCACCTTTATTTATTTGTTGGAGTTGGCAACACTGTCTTTACTTGGATTGCTTGGCTTGTTTGCTTGAAGAAAATTTGAAACTCAATACACGGGTAGAAATGTTCCTAGTCAGAAGCTTGGACTTGTATATAATCTGTGCTTTGATTGGAAATTGATTGGAAAACGATGTATGACATTTCGTTCTCCGCTCCTCAACTCTTCCGATTCCGAATGAGTTGCTATTTTGATGACAATGTCAATGTCAATGAATGATTGAGATCTTTGAGGGTAGGTATCTCTGTGGATGTGGGTAGTCTGTGCTCTGCGGTCTAATGTCTAACGATTATTGTGTATTTAGTTTGTTGATTTTCCCCGCCTATTTCTGTTCCTTATTAGCTGCAAACGGTTTGTACCTTCAGTACCTACGATGTATTTTATGTGTTGTGTTAACTTGTGTTGTACCAGGTTGTACAAATTTGCGAAAGGCCGCTGTATTCCATATTCCCAGTGTGTAGTGTAATCAGACTCAAAAAGTGGCTCGATTGTTTATGCAGTGATTTGTTGAGAAACGTGAGTTTGAACGAGATTTCGAGAACGAGAACGAGACGCACTGGTCACATCACACATCACAGAAACCTAAGATTTATCAGTGTTTCTCTAGGTACTATATTATGCATGTATTATACATAAAAACCTTCCTGTTGAATCACTCTATCTATTAAAAAAACCGCATCAAAATCTGTTGCGTAGTTTTAAAGATCCAAGCATTGCTTAAATCTTTAAAACTACGCAACGGATTTTGATGATGTTTTTTTTTTACATAGGGACAGACAGCGGGAAGCAACTTTGTTTATTATACAATACCTATACCTACTATGTAGTGTTAAGAAAAAATTTAAAAAATAATAATAAATGATTAACTATGTTTCGTTGTTTTCTATCAACAACACCTTCTTTCCCTTAGGCCACTGACCTCTACTATGGCATTGATCTCAATAGTACACATTGAGATCAATGCCTTAGCCGCCAAAGTGCCTTAGGCCACTGTACTGGCCCGAGCTCTATTTGAGTCGTTCGCCGATTAAAATCACGATTTCTATGGTGTTAGGGCTTCCCCATACGTGGAAAGTGTCTTTATTTGTTGGTAACATTATTGTCCCACTACTGGTAACACTAAAAGTCATAGATAATATATAATATTTCTACAATGTGTCAAAATACCGGAAGAGAAAAATACGAAAAAAACTTTATTTTTGAAAGAAGGTTCAAATAAGATTTTCAGCGATGACCTATACATGTTTTGCATTAATTAAATCTGACTGGTATTTAGGATAATTACTGAACCATTAAAACCCCGTTTTATATTAAAAAATTTGAATTTGATCAACATTTTGAATGTTGCGGGTGAATTTTCTTTTTGAAGGTTGGCTATTGTGATTGATGTATAGGACTGAAGTGAATGAGGTTTGTTTTGTTCGTTTTGTTGGCTAACTACATATTTCTACCAATCAGAAAGACTTCAGACAAGGCTATAGGATGAAAAATGAAGTAGTATTGAATTTTTATTTGCCGTGAGCGCCCTCCCGCTCGTCGCGCGCGGAACAAAATGGCGTAATTTGGCCTTTTGCAAACGCGAATAGATAATTACTTTTAATGTCGATGTGTATATGTTTTGTGTTAAATAATAAAGGTGTGTAGTGTACTAAGTGTGTGCACCATGTTGACGCAGATATTTGCTACCAATTTTGAACAATTGTGAGTTTTTATTTTGCAAGGTGCCAAACATGTTTACGGAATGGAATAAACAATTTATTTGGTGGTGACAATGTAATCCCCTTGAGCAGGTAAGTAAGTAGTTAATAAGCTTGTTAAATTCCAATTCCAATGATACCACAAACAGGTTTAGTCCAGGAATAAAATCACTGGCAAAAAAAGTTAAACCGCTGGCAACAGTTGCGCGGGCGTTGGTTTGGCTAGGCAGGCAATCGGTCCGGGGGGCGGGGCACCTCAACGGTTAGAAATATTGAATGAAAAAAGCAATCCTACCAAATTAATTTGTTTGGTAGAATGACAATTCTGCTCGGTGCCGGTGTAGCAGAAAAAAAAAAAGAAACGTCACACCAAAGAAATTTCATACATAGTAGAATGCTGACTGACATTTAATGTACAAAGGATTTTGAACCTTATCACGACTACACAACGATCTATTATCATTTAATCTTGGTTATAAGGATTGTTGGTCTTGTTGAGAGGCTTTCTTGGGTGCTTTGTCTCTTTTACACAGTTGCAAAAAGAAAGAGACACAGCGCCCAAGTTTTATTTCAAGCGGACCGCGTTTTCTGTATCAGTGCGCGTTCCAGTTACAGTGCCACAAGTATAACTTGGCGCGGCTGAGCGCCACTGTGTTCAAAAAATATAATTAATTGTACAGAAAATACCACGAAATTTGGGAAAATATGTAAGAAAGATTTAATCATTTGCGTATTTGTCTAAGATAGTCTAATGATATTTCGCATCATAATACTCTTTTTCCGTTTTTCCGTTTTAGTTCCTCAAATCGCCACCGCCAACTTATACTTGTGGCACTGTACGTTAGTATAAAAATTCCTTGCGTCACACATCGTTTTCTGATAGCCAATCAGGAGGAAGTAACATCTATATAATCTGTGAACACAAGTCCACACTAAAATGTTCCCGACATTTCCATCTGATACGTAGTATCTCTACCTAATCTGTGACTCAATACTCAAACGTGTTTCAAACATTTTCAAATAAAATAAATTATTAAAATCATTTATTATTTTCGTGCTCGCTCGTGTTGCTGTGCTGTGCGTGTCCTGTGCTGTGCTGTAAGCTCAACAACTCAATTCGGCAGCAAGTGTTTTGTAGTATTTTTGTGGTACTTACGCTGCAGCATCTCGTCAATAATGTGGTAAGTTATGTACAAAGGCTCTGTTTTTACAATGTAATTACTTTACTTTAATTACTTTACTGTAATTACTACTACAATTACTTACCGAAAATTCTAAAAAAAATTGTGATGTTATAAATCATTGCCAACGAGTGTGGTATTTTAGCCAACGCTCCAATGTGAGTAAACCTACCTACTTACTTACCTACCTACCAGTGGGCGTTTTTGTACATCTGTCCAAGACCCAATAAATAATAATAAATAATGCTGGACATTTCACACAGCATCATGTAGCCCCAAGCTAAGCAGAGCTTGTGTTATGGGTACCACATGACTGATATACTACTTAAATACATTTTTTTTGTAAATACATACATAATATACATAGAAAGCACCCAGACCCGAGACAAAATTTGCAGATCATACAAACATTTGTCCCGTGGCGGGGATCGAACCCGCAACCTATATTCACATTGATTGGATTGTTGGCTAAAATACCACTCTTGGACCTTGCTGGCTTTATACCTACATCCAATGTACATTATGGTGCCGGCATCATTAGCAAAGATAGATAGACAAAATTACACCACGATTAAGTATACCAATCCACATAAAGGGTGCATGTTGGTAATTATAAACCGTGGTATTTATAGTCGGATTGCTCATTCTACGGACTAAAATTGAAGGAAAAAATGACATTTTTCCTTCAATTTTAGTCCGTAGAATGAGTAATGGGGCATTCCATTGTGACGGGTGGGACATTTTCACCCCGTTTTGCTCAAACTTTATTTATTTTATTCTCCTAAAATAGCAACGCAGTTCGTTTTAAAATAATAACATTTGGAAGCCAGATATTTGTTTTAAATAAAACCATCAAAATAAAATCCTAAACTACGTAATTAACCGAGAAAATTGACTTAATCTAAGTGTGACGGGTGGGACGCGCTTGGCACTCACCTAGCTGAGTAGATGGCTTCGCTTCCAAAATCAAGACATACCGTAAATATTTTGTTAAACAGTTTTCTCGTATATTGTTACTAGAATGTTAAGGTCCCATTTTATATGTACCTAAATAACATTATAATACTAGCAAATTTTCTAAATAATCAAGGAGTAGTTTGTGACGGGTGGGACTAGTGACTAATGACAACAATATAGTTCGTTAATAAAACGCCCACAAATGTTTAGACTTGTATATTTATTAAATTAATGATGAAATTACTTTAATTAAACAAATAGAAACGAAAAAAAACTATGCAGGTGGACGAAATTAACCTATTATTTTTCAAAAATTTAAATGGAATTTTGAAATAAAAAATATGGTTTATCCTTTATTGTTTTAATAGTTGGTTCCGAAAGGATGTTTAAAATTAGCTTTTTTAATGTAAAACACATCTTTCTCGCTTTCACTGTAAGCATCAAAATAACTCAGATTGCCTTTTTGAAATTGCAGTACAGTTTTGAAATAAAACACAATAATATAGAAAATAACTACTTCCAAATGTAATTAATCAAAAAATAAAAGAATGAAACACAGTTTAAAACACGAATTCATCGAGATTTAGTTTGCCCTACCCGCCGCTGTGACGGGTGGGACACCCTTTCAAATCTAAATATCTCCATAATAATGTTCACTAGCTCAATGACATATTAAGCTAAAACCGTTACCCATAGCATGATTGTTACTTTTGGAAAGCCGAAAAGCAATAGGATAGATAGTTTTACGTGAGGATAAAAAAATATATGTTTTGCAGTGACGGGTGGGACACGAGGTAAGCATGTCGTTGAACTTTTACAACTTTTTACCAAAAATAATCACATGCAATAACTTAACACTGTTTTAAACTTCTTGAATTGTTTGTTCTTTTTGTATTATTACTTTTCACAGTAACTTAATAGACGACGGAGAAAAAAAAATCCAACTTGAAGAAAAAATACTGTACCATTGACGATCGCAGCACGGCTGCATTCACAAGCAATAAAAATAACGAAAATCGTAAAAATATTTTAAAAAATGGCTGATTCCTGTTGAATTAACTTATTGGCTTTACTGTAGTCACAGATTCAAGTACATATTATGCAATTTAGTTTTTCAACCTGAGGTGTCGTTTTCGCTGGAATGCCCCTAATACGACTATAGTGATCGTATTATACCTATACTTAACTAATTTTAAAGATAAAGTATCGGTCCATACTTTTATTGTAGCAGAATTTCTAGATTTCAGAATTCAGAAATCTAAAAATCCATGGTTAATAGGTACTGACATTCATCAATAATCTTTTTCGCAAAAGAACTAAAAATTAGAAGAAGAATTTAAAATTTAGAAGAATTAAATAATCATTTATTATTGGTCTATGGGAGATATGATGAAGGGAGAATTACCCCTGTCGCTTAAGCGAAAATTAATGGACGTATGTATCCTCCCCGTTCTCACATATGGTGCGCAAACATGGTCCTTGACTAACATTCTGAAGTCCAAGCTCAAAGTTTGCCAACGAGCAATGGAGCGCAGCATCCTGGGTGTCAAGTTAACGGACAGAGTCCGAAACACCGAACTGCGCTCCAAAACTAAAATTGTTGATGTGGCTTCGAAGGCCGCGACGCTGAAGTGGAACTGGGCAGGACATGTCTGTCGGATGCCAAATGAGCTGTGGGCGAAGGTAGCCACCGAGTGGCAGCCCGACCCAGCGAGAAGGCGACGCGGCAGACCAAAACGGAGATGGCGGGACGAACTCGAGCAATTTTTGCCGGACTGGAGGGTTGTTGCTGAAGACCGTGATGTCTGGAGGGAGTGGGGAGAGGCCTTTGCCCAGCAGTGGGACACTTACGGCTAATAATAATAATAAATAATCATTTATTCGGACAACAGGTCTGAGTGAATAAACGATTTTTGAATTTTTAATTGACGTCTATACCTAACATCTATGGCAGATTGTTCATTAACAATTAACAACATATATTGTTGTTTAAATAAATCTTTTATTCATATTTGTTGCTGCACATAGGAATAAAATTTATTTTTGAATTAATCTTTGTTGCAGTGACCAACAACGTTCAACTCAAAAACGCGGACGAGGAAGCAAGCGCGGGCGCAGGTGCATCAATATACTTAGGTACTAACTACTAGCACATACTAGTTAATAACTAGTAGTTCGCCCTAAACTTAGATGTCGCGCACCGAAGATGGCTTATATTTGGACTTGTTTCTGACTACACTCCTAAACTTTCAAGTGCTATTACTGCCGAGTAGGTATGTCTATTTATTGCGCGAGCTCGTCATGCTTAACAATACTGGCATGTACCTATGCAATACAAAATGTAGTGTTTAGTTTTTATTAAATTTTTATCAATTCTTAGTTTTTCGTCATAATTCAAAAAGTATAAGCACATCTTAGAATAAAAATAAAAACTATTTTGGAATTCCTATGACACCCTCTCAATAATTTGTTTAACTTTTTTTTCCCCATTTGAAACCCAATATCTTAACAACCCCTTCTTTGAGTAAGCTCATATAAAATATACTGCCCAGAAAATTTCTATAGCACAACCTATCGACCTACCAAGTTTCATGCTGATTGGACCAACAGTTCGATAGTTATGCGAGAAACAAGAATTCGTGAAACATACAAACCCACAAACATACAAAGCAAAATCACCCAACTTGCCACTAAGATCTTCGCTCGCTTCTCTCGCTCGATCGATAATAATAACCTACAATCACGCTTGAAAAACTAAATCATTCGAGCGAGCGAAGCGAGCCAAGATCTTATTGGCAACTTGGGTGATTTTATTTTTTTGGCATCGCACTTTTTGCGATTTTGCTTTGTATGTTTCACGAATTCTGGTTCTCGCATACGGCTGAGACTCCACCAATAGAATTTCGTTATTCAAACATGTCATCTCGTCTTTTGAAATTTGCTGCTTTGGTGGAGTCTCAGCCTAACTATCAACCGTTCCAATCTGTATGAAACTTGGTAGGTCGATAGGTTGTGATATGGAAATTTGCCGGAGAGCAAAACTTCCGAATCGATGCACAGACGCTTCGCTCGCTCGGTCATTATTTACTAAATATTTTATTTATTAAATTTAGATCGACAAGTGCAGAGAAACGAGTGCATGGCGGAGTTCATGAACCAGAGAAACAAAACAACAACAGAGAACAAAAGTGAGTGCTTATTTTAATGTCTACATTTTGTTTTCAACTGACTTTTGGCACCTTTTGGTAAGACCCGTATTGTATTGATAAGAAGAAGACGATGATGGTAATGAACTAACATAGCATTTAAAAACTTGAGCTTGGTGCACCACTACAAACGGGTTCTTCTGTGGCTCCATTCGGCCGGAGCTGATACGATAGAGCCCGGTCTCGCTCGCACGGCTACTTAAGTTGCTCTCTCTATCCTTGTCTATTAGCAACTTCAAGGTGCGTTCGAGACGAAGTTCCGCGCGGCACTGAGGGCAGGTTTGTCCTCAGGACTCAGTTTAGCAGGACCAGGCATTTTGATGAGTCACCTATCTCTATCTCCGCCTTTTGAAAACATCATTGGTATTAATGTTTATCATTTTGTTAAAAATGTTTGATCTTATTTAGATAAAGTTCCGATTTTCAATATATTTTTCATGTTCATCTGAGTTTTAGTGTAGACATCTGTTGCAGCCTGGAGCTGGTTCAAGCCAGGGCGGATGCTCTCAGCTTGTGCCGTCTCAAGTCCATGCCCGTTAAAGCTTGTCTGGAGTCAGCGCTCCGCAAGCGACAAGCTCAACTTGAGAGATATCTACTACCCGACGCGCCCCCAACAAAGAAACCAGCACGGTAATTCATGTTCACTTCGATGCTGATGTTCCTATGTTCCTATTAGACTTTGTAACATTAATATACTTGTAGCGACATCTACCTGTCGCTAGATGAACTACAGAAAACTTGCTACACGCTACAGATGGCGCCACACGACATCAACATGTCTAGAACTCGCAAGCAAAGTTTCCAACTGAGTTAGACATAACTAGCTAGGACTAACCGACGACAACCGTCGGTCGAAAGACCACGGGCAAGTGGGCCAGATGGGCCGGCCCGTTGCAGAGGAACCACCCACTCTGCCTTTGGGGAACGATTTCACCCTGTTCCCCAAATACTTAATGTATTTTATCTTGCAGGAATCCCTCCCCAGAACCGTTTCAGTGCCGCCTGATGGTTGAAGTGCCCCGACCTATCCCTGAGGCGGAAGATTACGAGACTAAACCTGTGATCCAGGTGAAGGAAGAACCCGAGGACCCCTTGGAGGCGGGGCCATACATGGACATAAGTAAATTGGGTAAGTCAGAAGCTGATACAGGGCCTAATACACCCTATAGTTCGCCTGGCCCAGAGGTCGGCAAACTTTACAGCTTTAAGACCCAAACCAAATACAACAAAAAAAAATTTGGAAATGAAAAATCTTTTTAAAAATTTTCAATTCCGACGGGATTCGAACCCTAATACCTAATGAATGTAATACCGGGTTGGTCTAATAATCCCCTTAAAGATTCCCCTGCGAAGGGGATTATCTAAGTGTGGTTTAACACTATAACAAATAAAATAAAAATTGACTATAATAACTTATTATTGAAGAGCCTCAACGTTCAATCTTAGTCTGGGCACGGACTATGTATTTTCGTTTAAAAAAAAAAAAAAAACTTTGGTCCGTATAAAAAATAATAAGTAATAATAATAAATATTGCTGGACATTTCACACAGCGCTTTCTAGTAGGTATAATAGTTGACTTGATTTAACACCTACTCTCTTAAGTAATTACGTTTTTGTTCTCTTTTATTTATAAACATAGGATATACCATGGATATACAAATACATTTTACAATTTGTGATTTAGTTTAAAATGCATTTTTATACAGATATCACTGCCGTGAAAGAAGAGCAGATTGAATCAAGTCCAAGTAAGTATTGCAGATGGGGCGAGTTGGCATTTCATTTTAATTGTTGTCCGACTAGTTGGGCAGTCGCGACTGTCCGAAGGAGGGCTATGTTTATAAAAAATTACTACGTATGTTTATAGAGTGTACCAAGCAATTCGTTCAAAAATAAAAAAACCCGGCTGAACTGAAAAGTTGGAAACAACATTATCTTATCAATCACAAAATTAAATTACAATTTTATTAATACGTAGATATCTAGGGTTCGATGCCGTGCGCTTTTTCCTAAACTTTGCTGTCACAGTTGACACACAGATGGCTCTGTATGAAAATTAAATGCTTGCGATATTTCTTAAATATGAGATATCTCCTAAATGGCTGAACCAATTTCGATGCAGTTTGTTCTAAACGTTGCCTGTGACTAAATAGAAAGTTTTAGTATGCGTTTTGTTTAGCAATAACATTTAGGGCGAAAAATAGATTTTCAAAAATTTTGGAAGTCGATTTAGTCTTAGAAGATGTCATGTTAGATTTTTTTAAAAATTATATTTGATATCAGTCCACCAACCTCTTGATTTTGACATGGATTTTGATATGATGGCGTGATTTTTATTTTGAAAATTCACACATTGTTGCATATTCTAGCCGCACTATTAGATTTATCGAAATAAAAAGTATCCTAGAGCACAATCGAGATAGAGACGATTCTAACGATACCTCATTCATCATAATCCATCCAGCCGTTTAGGAGAAACGTGGTAATAAAGAATATTACTTGCATACCCACCCACCCACATACATAGAAACGCGCGATCTACATAACCCTGTGACTTGACAGTCAGCCGGGTAATTTGTTCTCTTTTATTTATAAACATAGGATAAACAAATACATTTTACAATACTTATAATAATATCCCACTCCTGCCCCTTGTGCCTCAGTAAAAATGTGATGTGGGGCTTTACTGAAACATCGCATCGCACGGACTTTGTGTGAGAACTTGAAATGCAATGCTATTCAATTTTGTTTCATTTGCCCACACATAAGCCCGTTCACGAACACGCGACTGTTAATAATCCACCATTATTACACATTAACATTCGAATAAAAACACAAGTTTTGGAGAAGAAAACATGACCATCTCCAATTCTCGCCAACTAGTCCGATAATAGGCATTATGCGTCTGATTCAAAAGCGGGTTAAACGTATTTTTCTATGAACATTATGGCTTTAGAATTATGTGTGTGTAATTATTTTTTAATATTATTTCATTTTCGCTTAGAAATTAATAATTAAAAAGTGCAAAAATATAGTGGGAATTTCATAAGACTTGAAACGCAACGCTATTTGTCACATGTGTTGTGACGTCACACTCCTTCAAATTCTACATTATGATAAATGACAGAAAGTTTTTTTTTTCTACCTACAAGCGCGTGTAATTGCCGTGAATTGTGACGTCACGTCCGTTTCAAGTGCATGAAAATGTTGGTAAAGAACGTTGCGACATTTTGGGCCCCCTTGTCCAACAGTGATCAAACATATGTCATATGAAAGCTCTTAGAATGTACTTTATTTCATTCTATTACAGCTAAGTTCAAATCGAGCGCGAAAATGGTGTTTTGGTGCAAAAATGGCGCGATAATGGTGGTTTCTTGAACGAAACTAGAAAGCTGAAACTTGGAATGTAGCTTTCTTTTTTAGTAAAACTACCCAGTGAGGCATTTTATTTTCGAATTTCAACCCCTAAAGGGGTGAAAAGTAGTGAAAACGTTTGTATGAAACTTTTTAACGCGTAGTATGATTTGCTTGAAACTCGGTTTGCATACTTAAAATGCAAAATAAATGGAAAAAACAAAAAATAAACACCATTTTCGCGCTCGATTTGAGCTTAGCTGTAATAGAATGAAATAAAGTACACTCTAAGAGCTTTCATATGACATATGTTTCATCGCTGTTGGACGAAGCGGGTCCAGTGTTCAAGCAATGATGCCCATGGTTCTTTTAAAAATTATTTTTGTTATAAAATTTTAGTTTTTCGGCGCTGGAATTTTTATTACGGTTATTTGACGATATAACCTATCGTATAAAATCATAAAAAAAAATTGTGGGAGTTCCCTATTATGTTGTGATTTAATTTAAAATGCATTTTTTTTACAGATGTCACTGCCGTGGTTAAAGAAGAGTCGATTGAATCAAGCCCAAGTGAGTATTGCAGATGGGGCGAGTTGGCATTTCATTTTAATTGTTGTCCGACTAGTCGGGCAGTCTCGACTGTCCGAAGGAGGGCTATGTTTATAAAAAATTACTTCTTACGGTTATGTTTATAGAATGTAAAAAATAATAACAATGCTGGATATTTCACACTGCATCATCTGCTAGATCATAGTTTCTCAACCTTATTTTGCCCACCGCCCACTTTGAGAATATATTTCTTTCAAGAGCCCCCCACCCCATATCTTAATGCGCTATCTCAATGCCCCCTAATTTTCTCTGGGTTTTCTACTGCCCCCCCTGAAAGTCTCAAACGCCCACAAGGGGGCGTTATCGCCTACGTTGAGAACCTATAAATCTAGAAAAGTAAGCAGAGCTAGTGTTATGTCAACTACATGACTACTTATAAATCATAAAAATATTTTTATTTGTTATAGTGTTAATCCACACTTGGGTATTTACATTTTAAACTGAAAAATCTTCGAATCCCGTCGGAATTGAAAATTTTGATAAGATTTTTCAGTTTAAAACATAAAAATATTATCACAAATAATAATTATAACTATCATTGTCGTGTCAAAGTGATCAAGAATATGCTCCAATTCAGATATTACTATAATTATATACAAAAAGAATACTTGTAAAAATTAGATAACATTTATAATAATTACTTACATAAAAAAAAATTACATCCAAAAACGTGTCACCGAAAAGAGTGTTAGGCCCCAAACCGTGTTTGTTGCCCTGGTTCGGTCCAAACGGTCTTGGTCGCGAAGGAACAGGAGTAGAATCACCTAGCTCTTAAGACCTTTCAAAGTGGTACACTTGTGATCTTATTGAATAAATGAATTTGTCTTTTTGACTTACATACCTACTTTTTTGTTGTAAATAGGTACATACAAATTATACATAGAAAACACCCAGACCTGAGAGAAATATTTGCAGATCAGACAAAAATTTGCATCGCAGCGAGAATCGAACCCGCTACCTTCTGTGTTTCAGGTGGGCTGCGCTACAGAGGTCGTCGTGTATGTATGTACTATGTATGTATGTCTATTTATTTGTGTCGCTCTGCAGCTTAAACGGCTCGATGGATTTTAATTTAACGTATGAGGTTTCACTCCCTCTATCAATCAGAGATTATAGACCACAAACCATATAATATATAATTATAGATTATAAACCCCGTGGTGTTGCCCAGTAGTGATCGTATAATATGGTGATGAAGATGATGAATAAAAGTAGGTAGCGTTTATCCTTCTTTAAGAGTTAAGCTATCAAAAGCAAAAATATTTTATCAAATCCAACTAAGGATTCTAAGGGTATTTTTTTGATGTTGAATAGCATAGGCTACTTTTCAACATCATCATCACCATATACTATCACTACGAGGCAATGTGAAATTCTTCCTGCATTTGATAGCTAAATTCTTGAGGAAGGTAGAAATAGAAATAGAAATATTTATTGCAATTATGTTGTACATTGGGTCTTAATGTAAGTATTGTTAGTATCAAACATAAACCCTGTTAGGGCACAGCAATATATCACTAGGGGCGCTATATTATACTTAATTAAGTACTTAACTAATTTATTCTATTATCTTAACTAAGAACATACCTATGACTTAAACCTATCTTATTTTTACCAATAATATTTCTTAGAGATATATAAATACCTAAAATAAGTATATATCTTATTGCAATCTTAGGTTAAATAAATATATGTACCTATATCTTATAAAATAGATAACAATTTATGCATAGTAATTATAATATACCTGCCTAATACCTAATTATCTATGAGTCTTGTAGGAATTCTTGCAATGAATAAAAACAGTTTTCAATCAAATAACTTTTTAAATTATTTTTGAATTTTTTTGTATTATTTTCATGTTTTATATTATCGGGAATGTTATTATACAGGGTGTGGCAAATTCTTGGTCACTGAAGGGTAGCTACCTTCTCTCTTGAAGTTAGAAAGTTTTGTTCTTAGGAAACTTCGGTTTTATTTTGAAGAAAAAAATAATTGCATTTTTATATTTTTGAAAAAAAGTACAGTTAGCCTAAAAAATTACATTTGTCAAAAAAAACAAGTTGGTCTTAATCGACTCTATTTCCCACCAGGAACACTTCTCCCAAAGTAACTTATCAAATCAAATCGTAAGTTTTTGCAATAATTCAAAAAAACAAAACCCCTACATTTTCTATGAAATTAGGAGTTGTAAACATTACAGTGCCACTTATTCGATGGTTATTAATTTAAATTCGTAACTGCTTCGGCATGCTGGGAGGCTATTGTAAAGCCTTAGGCGCCTCGAACAGAGTCGCAAGAGAGAATGGTATGCATGGAGCATACCATTTGTACATCTGCAGGCAAGCACTTTGTTCTAAATTTAAATACGCGCTTTTCAATAGCCTCCTAGCTTGCCAGAGCAGTTATGAAATTAAATTACGAACGATAGAATAAGTGGCACTGTAATGTTTACAACTCCTAATTTCATAGAAAATGTATGGGATGTGTTTTTTTGAATTATTGCAAAAACTTACGATTTGATTTGATAAGTTACTTTGGGAGAAGTGTTCCTGGTGGGAAATAGAGTCGATTAAGACCAACTTGTTTTTTTTGACAAATGTAATTTTTTAGGCTAACTGTACTTTTTTTCAAAAATCTAAAAATGCAATTATTTTTTTCTTCAAAATAAAACCGAAGTTTCCTAAGAACAAAACTTTCTAACTACAAGAGAAAAGGTAGCTACCCTTCAGTGACCAAGAATTTGCCACACCCTGTATATAGGTTATAGGTTACTTTTCATCATCATCATCACAACACTTCGAGGACACTTTATTTTTATTTTACGCGCCTATTTTTGTTTTGTGTTTAGCTATGGAAGGTGCTAAAACTCGTGGTGGCCGCGGTTCTCGTGGCGGCCGTGGTTCTGGTGGCGGCCGCGGTTTTCGTGGCGACCGCGGTTCTCGTGGCGACCGTGGTTCTCGTGGCGACCGTGGTTCTCGTGGCGGTGCTGCGCGGTCGCTTGCAGAAAAGTATAAAAATATTTATATTATTATACTGTACATAAAAAAAATTGAACTTTTTATAAAAAAAAATATACTTAATTTTTAGATTTGAATGTTCGCCCGACCGAGACGCTGGCCCATCACATTCCGACCCAGAAGATGCCGGCCCTGACAGTGACCCAACGTAAGAAGTTAATTCTCTCACTAAGACAAAGTTAACCGTACCTATTTATTTTAAACTAGCGGACGCCCGCGGCTTCGCCCGCGTGGACTACTATTTTTTTTATCCCACGGGAACCGTGCAACTTTTCGGGATAAAAAGTTGCCTATGTCCTATTCCCTATTACCTATCTACATTCCAAATTTCATTAAAATCAGTTTAGTAGTTATGGAGATACGTGGCAACAAACATTCACACACACACGGACTTTCGCCTTTATAATATTAGCAGGATAGCAGGATTAAAACTAAATAATACTTGTTTAGGCTGAGGAAAAGTCTGGCGATTGTCCGACGAAGGGCGGACAAGAAGGCGGTCGGAAAGTTGGATGGTAACGCGCGCCAGAAGCTACTTCAGACGGAGGCTAACAAGGAGATGCCCGACGCTCCGCCCAAAAAGACTCGGTTCGTACATTTTATTACTTTTCAATATTTTGTTGATTCTATACTCTATAGTCCGGCAAAAACGGGTAGACACGGCAACTAAAATTTCAGTACTCTGGAAACCCTTTCTCTACTAATCTATGGTAAAGTACAGGTTTCTTGTCTATGGTACGGGTACCGAAGACGTCGGTCAGAAGTAATAATTTATTTATAAAAAAGAATTTATCTATTTCGCGTATTTAGCTTGCACAGTGGCGCCCCCATTTATTTCTATTATTTTGTGTCGGACTATAAAAGTCATGTTCTTAAATATCCTCGTTATTTTTAGTAAACTATCGCCAGAACGTGAGCCATGCCCTCTCGCAGAGGGTGGGAGTTTGCGAGGTACCTATTGTTTTGATAAAAAAAAATATGCGTTTATTTCAGACCATGTCCATATTGTGTTAGGTAGTAATAACTTAAACCTATATTAGTAACTAACCCACATTATCTAAAAATAAAATATCTTACTGAGACACTAGGCGCGTGACTGGCCTAAGCACTGCCAGCCAGTGTCTCATATCCTTTGAAATGTCAGATGTACATACGTGTGTACGAAAAAAAAATGGCGCCCGCGTGTCGGCCGTATTGTACACATGGTCTACAAACTAGGGAGGGTCTGATTGGATGCAAATTGTAAATAAACGTCGGCCATTGGCTGTCTTTGTTCATTCACTATGGTTAATTGGGTTCATTCCAAATAGAATGACGGCCATTTATTGGCTGTAGGACCGGAAGCAACATTACAAAAAGAATTTTACTAAGCGCCAAGAAAAAATCCGCCATTTTTGATTTTTTATTGATTGGATTGCGCGCTTGAGAAGTGCTGTGATTTTGTGAAAATTAATTCTAGAAAAATGAGGTGAGTGTTGTGATAAGGTTTTTATATGTATTTATTGGAAAAAATGTGGAGATTACGTGTAAAGTTATTGAATTACAATAAGTGGTAAAATACCTGATGAAAAAAGTGTCCAACTTTAGAGAGTTCGTATTTTGCCGCGTCCAATTTCGTCATGTCGTGTAATAGCCCCTCCAGACTCTCGCGAGAGAAGGCTCTCGCCGAGACTTCTCGAAGAACAAACAAGCTATCCACACTCTCAATTTTTCTCAGTCGTGATCTGTTGCTTTTCCCTTATGGACGTCGATATTGAAACTGCAGCCGGTTTGGCTCTGTGTGCCATTGCATACTGTAACTTTGTGAATGTTGTAACTAAAAATAATGTTAAAAAAAAATAAAATACTAAATGTAAAAAACTTTTATCTTAGTAGTTTCCATGTTTAGCATCCCATAAAATAGGCTCAGATTGAAAAAAATTGATAAATTACAACTCTAATTCATTATTCCACATTTTTACGAAAGAAAATTTTCGAAACAACAAACAAAATAGATGTCTACCCACCGCCGCTCATTAATCTGCAATGAGACAAAACGTGAGTGTAGGAGCCTTCTCTCTTCTCGCCCGAGAAATCCTTTGTCTCGGCCAAAAATACCGACACCGATCGGAGAACAGGCGAGCCCGAGAACGAGAAGGCGAGAAACTCCTCACATTCACGCTTCTCGGGTGTTCTCGAGGTTTCTCGCCGAGAGTCTGGAGGCTACACAAGACTCAAGCCTCTGCAGCTCGCCGAGCCATTCTGTTGGGACCGGTCACAGGCGGAGTCTCAGGTGGAGTCACCACCACGGCAGTACGTATCATTTTAAGTTCAACCTACCCTCTTTCTACACACAGGCTAATCAATCATTTTATATTTTACAGCCTACCTGCCTCTGCGCTCTTCGTGAGTCGCACTCCCGGGCGTTCGTTACCAGTAACGAACCAGAAGATTGACACACAACGGACCCCGGGAGGTACCGTTCGTCGCACGATGGAGCCTCTGCCGCTTTGGTAAATTTGTAATTTTTTACATGATGAAAATAATAAATAATAAAAAAATAATGTTGGACATTTCACACAGCATCATGAAGCCCCAAGCTAAGCAGAGCTTGTGTTATGGTAACCACATGACTGATATACTGACGTACTTAAATACATTTTTTTTTGTAAATACATACTTACATAATATACAAAGAAAACACCCAGACCCGAGACAAATATTTGCAGATCATACAAACATTTGTCCCGCGGCGGGGATCGAACCCGCAACCTCCTGCGCCACAGGCGGGCCTTCACCCACTGCGCCACAGAGGTCGATAAAATGACTTTCTAAAATAATTGTCATATTTATCGAAAAAGTTGTTTACATGATGTTTTTCATTGTTGCAGTGCACATGCGCCCGAGGTGGTAGTAACCCTGGACTTTTCGGACGAAGAGGCGGAAGAAATGATAGCGGCCAACCCACGGCACGTGCGGCGCCGGATGGAACATGATAGCTCCACCGAGGATGGTCGTCCGACGACATCCGTGCCATCGGTCGACTACAGCAGCGGCAGTGATCTCGATAGCGAGTTCGACGGACGTGCCGTCGACAGCACCGTCGCCGTAGTTAATAGCAGAGACATTCCCGGAGACGAGGAACTCGAAGAATCTGTTCGGGAGATAATAAATAACATCGGGAGAGCGATGGATGACGCAGCCGATCGTCTCAATGGCGCATCCGATAGTTTCGCGTGGGAATCAGACTTTGGGACGTTCAGGGGCGTACCTGAAATATTCTCAGGTGACGCTCCCGGACCGATCGGAGACTTCGATACGCCCTACGATAGCTTTGTCGAAATTTGGGATAGAGCTATCTTGGAGCGTATCGCCCGAGAGACTAACGGGTACGCTGAACGAACGATCGACAAAATGAAAGCAAAAGGAGCTCTGAAACCATCATCTCGTCTACTTAAGTGGGTCCCCACGGATGTAGATGAGATGATGGTTCTCTTTGCCGTCTATATGTACATGGGTATCGATGCACGGACATCTCAAAAAGAGTATTGGCAGCGTCATGATTTCCTTGAGATGCCCAAGTTCAGGCAGATCATGACCTACAATCGCTATGTTTTACTGAGCAAGTTTCTACATTTTGTAGATGATACGGGTGCCCAAAATGAAGAACTCTCACCGAAACTGACAAAATTAGGGCCGGTGATCGTTCACCTGAACGATAAATTTTCATCTTTATACAGACCGGCTCGAGAGATATCGATCGATGAATCTTTGACACTTTTCGAAGGCCGGTTGTCGTGGGTGCGAGCGTACCGAACGAAAGCTCGATTCGGAATAAAATCTTACGAGCTTTGTGAATCGAGCACCGGGTACATGTACAGATTCCAAATTTATACGTGGAAGAACTCGGCCACTCATACCGCTGCTGATTTGGGGGGGAAGAGTACGACCGTACTACTCGAATTGTTAAAGGGCCTGAAACATCGTGGACACTGTGTTACGATGGACAATTTTTATAATTGCCCAGCGCTAGCACGGTATCTCAAGAGCCTGGGCTTCGATTGCTTAGGAACATTGCGTACGAATCGTAGGCACGTGCCCGCTGAGATCGCCGAGATACCAAAGAACGTCGCCGAGGGTAGTGTGATCGCTCGCCATTGTGGAGATCTCTCCGTGGTCGCATGGAAGGACTCCAAACTGGTGACGATCATATCCACCTATCACGGTGATGATACTTACGTAGGATCTAGGGCGGGCGAACCTCTAGTCAAACCGATAAGCGTACGGGATTACAACACCACAATGGGAGGGGTGGATCTGAAAGATCGAAAACTTTCCACGTACCTGATGGAGCGCAAGAGAGGAGAAAAATGGTATATTAGAATGTTTAAAAGGCTGCTGAATGTGAGCGTTCACAACGCTTTCGTCATGTACGCCGGTTCGTTGAAGAGGCACAATAGACTGTCGGTGACGCATCGTGAGTTCCGCTACAGTTTGGCCAGATCTTTGGTTTTGAAGCATCGCGCTTGTCTTCCGGAGATCGGCCAACCTGTGGGGCGACTCACGAGGCTGAGGAGGGATGTTGTTCATCTCCCCAAGTACGATTCGGGCAAAAACAAACGAAAGCGTTGTCATGTTTGCTATCGGCAGAGAATCGATAAACTGGTACGCACACAGTGCGTCACTTGTGACGTATTCTTGTGCTTCGATCCCTGCTGGACCGACTGGCACGGTTCGATCGAGCTCAAGGGAGAAGAATCACGTGGCCGAAGGAGGCGCATTGAAGAATGTACCGGTAGCGTGGATGATGTGTGAAAGCGAGATTTGATAGTGATATGACGTGACTGATGCGGCTCTTTTGTCCCATATAAAATTCAACTTTGTGTGATCGGCTCGACTTCTACAAATGTCATACTTCAATTCAAATGTCATGTGACCATACACAATATGACAAAATCAGAAATTGACGTTACTCTTTCCTCAAGCTTCATTCGATCTTCGATCACTCCTCGCTTGACAATGACAAGAAAGAATTCAGAACTGACCGGACAGATTGTCATATGAGAATGAGTGAATAGTCCGCCAAAATAATGAACAGTCAATTGAAAATGTCCGGCTCAAATGAAGCTGCTCACGGTACCAAAAGTCAATCTAAAATCATGTCATAGGTACCCAACAGTAGAGTAGGATTCAACAGTAGAGTAGCATCGCTCATCTCACTTGCGGCCTTTGAAAAGTGTCCCATAGTCTCTAATTTTATTCTGTGTCTTCTAATTCACTTTTCTTTTCTTTTCACTGGTTCGTTCGAACGAGATCGCTCACTTAACTACCTGCTGAGATGAGTGAGGTGAAAGACAATAATAGTCAGAAAGAGATGATCGTTTCTTTGCAGCATGTAATTGTGATCCTTATTTGTAACAAAATTTAGTATAATTTGCTTTAACTTTTCTCTTACACCAACTGAACTACAAGTGAAAAGTGAACTAGAAGAAAGATACATTTATTTTGCTTCAAAAGAAAATTATCTTACTTTTATTTTCAGTGAACGACTTTGCGCACCGCTAGGTTCCACAAATTCTGATAAATTGGGCATCTATTCCAAGTTTCATCCCAATTGGTCAACTAATTCAATATTTATTTTGGTATGAACTAGTGTTGAATATGACGTGACTGACGCGGCTCTTTTGTCCCGTACAAAATTCAACTTTGTGTGATCGGCTCAACTTCTAAAAATGTCATGCTTCAATTCAAATGTCATGTGACCATACACAATAATTATTACAAAATCAAAAAATTACGTTACTCTTTCCTCAAGCTTCATTCAACCTTCAATCACACCTCGCTTGACAATGACAAGAAAGAATTCTGAACTGATCGGACAGATTGTCATATGAGAATGAGTGAGTAGTCCGCCAAAATAATGAACAGTCAATTGAAAATGTTCGGCTCAAATGAACCGGCTCACGGTACCGGCTCAAAATCAAAATGAACCTACTCTGACAAAAGTCAGTCTAAAATCATGTCATACCCAACATTAGATGAACCATCAATAGCCATGTACTCATATTACTTATAAATAACCTTTATTGCTTTGGTTTTATATCATTCATTGCACTCTCATTGATGGTATTTATTATTTTTCACAGGTTTTCCTGGATTTTCTAGTATAACTGACTTCAAAAAAGGAAAACATTGTGAGGAAACCAAGTAGTACCTATTCTTATTAGGCAGTGAGTTTGAAGAGGTAGACTTTACGAATGCTTCTATAAAAATTATATTCCTGAGAGATAGATACCTACTTTTCCCGTAAAACTCAAAAAAAACCTCCTTGCTTGTAATTTTCGACATTAGTCCAGCAGCCAGCCCAACATTGAAGTCGGTTTTCTCTTAGGTTCTCTAAATAAATGTACAGTACTTCAAGCTCTAGATTGGATCGCGGTTATTCTCGTGTTTTCCGAAAACGTCCGATATTTATTTGTTTGTGATAAGGTTGAAATTATAAGTTATTTTAATTTCCAAATGACTTTTCGTCAATGGTTTTTGTAAACGCATTCTTTTCTGTTTTTACTGTATATTTTTGTATAGATATTGTATTAGTAAATATTATATTAGGTGCGTCATCTTAGGGAGTGTCCACATTGCGTTTTTTGCAGCGCGTTTGTATCGATACAAACGCGATTCGAACGCGATGCGAACGCGCAGCCCCCCGCGCAGCCCCTCCCGGTTCGCTTTTGTATGGAAAAATACGCGTTGCGAACGCGCGTTTGTATCGATACAAACGCGCAGCTCAAAAACGCGCTGCAGAAAACGCAATGTGGACACTCCCTTAGGCGTGCGCCATGTTGAATTTAGCGTGATGTCATTTTATTTTTATTTCTTTCCAGCTACCGCTTTCATTTGATACCCGTTATCATGGGAATGCATAAAAATATCTATTCCGCCAATTCGGAATTAAAATGACGTCATTGGCTAATCATAAATTATCATCCACACTAAAATAGTTATTTGTGCAACAAGAGGGCAAAGTTGATGTTTTCCTCGAGAGCTGATTTTGAATCCCGAGTCTAGCGAGGAATTCAAAGGCACGAGATGTAAAAAACTTTGGTCTCGTGTTGCACACAAAATTTTTCACCTCAGCAGCGAGAACATTACTACCTACAAATAAAAGATACAACTTTGTACATAATGAAGCAACTAATCCATAATAGGTATTCATTTATATCTACTTATTGAAAAATAAAGCATTTTTTTAGAAATTAAAAGAACAACTAACAGTTATTGTAATTTTGAAAATTAAAAGTTTCTGTTTTGTTCAGAACTTACATACGTGCTTCTCAGGAAGGGAACTTTGTTCATCACAATCACTTTTTGTCTCAATTCTTCTCTCTGGAGATAAATTATCGTATTCGCCACTGGTTTCACTCATCTTTATTGTTTTATGAATTTTCAACAAATAACTAGCGTAACAGAAACAAATTCCCGCTACTTTATTTTTAAAAGGTGCGTTATTGTTTTTTTTCATAGACAGGCTAGCCAATGACCGCCATGCACTATCACGTGTCAATCTACGACATTCGAATTTCAAATCACTTTTCCTCACTGAAACCAGTGTGCAAAATGCGATTTTGCACACTGGTTTCTCGCAGCAAAGGATGCCATTTCGAGCTGCTGAGGTGAAAAAAATATTGTGTATTGGTATAATGTGTGCAAAACCGGGATGTGGGCAAAGTGTAACTTCTAATATTGTTTTACGTAGTTACAGGTGTGTATATAATAAATGTGTTGATTTTTTTTCTAATAATAAATTGTACTTCTAAACATAAGCAAGTTCTTGTGTTTTTTTTATCCACCACTGTGTTTTTACTGCCGACTTTGCCATTATAGTATATTTCATTACAAGTTCGGAAAGGCTGTCATTGCAAAGAGTTCCGACAAATGTCAACCCGAGCCTAGGCGCAGCCGAAGGCGAGGGTTGACAGTCGGAACAAGTTGCAATGACGGTTCCGTACGTGTACTGAACGACAATTTTAATATGTACAGTTGCGAAAAAATGAAGCAATTTAATCTAGATTCTAGAAAATGGCGCCAACCGTAGAATATAAGAAGATATTTTTTTTTTCACCGATTCTGGTAGGCAAAGGGAACTATGCCCATACAGCCAAGTCTTCAGTAGAATTTTTTTATTGATTTGAAATGAAAATGAAATTAGATAAATGAGATGAAATGAAGTGAAACCTAACCTAACTCATTCAATCAAATCATTAAATCTGATATAGAAACAAATTAGTAGCTTCTTTTTAGAAATATACGTATTTGCATGAATCATAAAAACTTCTATGATTTTTTTTAGTAAAAACTTCATGGTTGGTTTTTCTTTTTAATAGACATTATTTTGACAGTTGGGAAAGAGAACGCACGAGTTCGGGAAATGTAAAAAAAAGCACGAGTATGTAATAGCCCACATCCCGAACGCTATACGTCCCTGCAATACGCCCGCCACTTTTTGAGCAACTGTATTAAAAAGTATTTTGTAATATGATTTGCCGTAGGTACGTAGTTAGGTAAGTACCCTACCTACGTAATTTTACTTATTCTAAATGTAGATAATGTATTAAAATCGAATCATTTTATTTACAGCACTTTTGAAACGGCTGAACACATTCCGACGGCTCAGTGCCTAGACGGACTGGAAGAGGTGTTCGCTGAAATTGAAAAAGAAGACGATATGAGTAAGTTTATCCTCGTGTTCTTTTAATGTCGTGCAAACTAGCTCAACAGGCTTTTTATAAAATAATGTTTTCCAAAATATACCTATTCTTATAGGTATATTTTTTAATATATTATAAAAAACCTGTTGAGCTAGTGTTTGTCTTCGAGAATGTAATATTTTTTATCATACTGACTTTTGTTTTAGGTACGATGCCGTCGGACATCGGCAGTGATGGAGGTGAAAGGGATCACGATTCTATCTCCGATAACTGGTTCTCTATCTCCGATAACTGGTTCCAAGGCTGCGAAGCGACTTCTGATGAATTGCAGCGCCTGGATAATATGGATGACTCTAAAAATCGTAACTTTTTAACGGGCGAAGATCTTCAGTTCCAATGGCATAGTGACTCATCGGTATTCAAGGGCGAACGGGAGACATTTACGGGGATGCCAGGTCCAACATTTTCAACGTCGGGCGTGTCGACCCCCTTAGATGTCTTCCGTTTATACTTTACCGATGATCTCATTATGCTGTTGGTTGATGAAACTAATAAATATGCAGAGTCATTGTTATTGTCCAGGCTGCTTCCGCTGCATGCGCGCATTCGCAATTGGAAACCAGTTACTGTAGAAGAAATGTGGATGTTTCTGGGCATCCTTATGTGGCAGGGCCTGTACCCACTGGTGGTAGAAACAGAATATTGGGCTCCACCTCTCACTTACATAACGTCTTCGCGGCTAGGAAAAATCATGCCCTATAGTAGGTTTCTATTAATAAAAAGGTGCCTACATTTCGTCAGTGGAACACCGCCACCGAACGCCACGAAAGAACAGCAGAGACTTTTTAAAATCGAGCCAATTATATTAAAATTAAATCAGAAATTTGGTGAACTTTACAGCCCCGATCGAGAAGTTGCACTGGATGAATCCCTTCTCTTATGGAAGGGGCGACTAAGTTTTGCGCAAAAAATTTCTACCAGAGCTGCACAAGTTGGGCTGAAATCCTACGAATTATGTGAGTCGAAAACGGGGGTACTTGGTCAACTTCTTAGTATACGCGGGCAAGAGTGGTAGCGTCTGTACTGATACCCATACCAATGCAGATGCACCAAGCACAGATGCCCAAAATTGTCCAGAGGGTTCGACTGCGAAGATCGTTTTCGATCTCGCTCGGCCCCTGTTTCACAAGGGGCACACTTTGATAATGGATAATTTTTATAATTCTCCATTATTATCGCGTGCCCTGAAGAGAAACGGGACCGATACGATGGGGACTCTACGTCTACACCGGCAGTTCGTACCCGACAGTCTCAAGAGGCTGAATGAAAACGATTTGCGCGTTGGAGAAGTGGCGGCCAGTCACACCGAAGACCTCTCAGTGGTAGTCTGGAGAGATCAGAATCTGGTGTCTCTCATATCCAGCTACCACAAAACAGAAGTCGGCGGAAAAGAGAAGTATCTCCAGTACAAGTACCGGCCACAGGTAGTACTCGACTACAACCGTGCCATGAGAGGGGTAGACAAAAAATATCAACTATTGTCTGCTTTTCCCATGGAGAGGACCGGAAACTTAATTTGGTACAAAAAACTGTTCCGCCGACTTCTCAATGTGACGATCCTTAACGCGCAAATCGTTTTCAACCACAACCTCGCGAAAAAAAAATCGGCCCGCGATTTTCGACTTGAGCTGGTGGACTCCATTTTTCGTAGGTTTTCAGCCCACTGTGAGCCCCAACCGATGCCGGTCCAAAACTTCCACTTCCTAGAGAAGGGAACCCCAAAATCTCGATGCAAGATGTGCAAAAAGCAACGGACGAATTATAGGTGTGATGTTTGCAAAGTGGCCTTGTGCCTTGAACATTGCTTCAAGGCACATCATACCGGATTGCCCGGCAGTTAATAATTCGTCCAGCCTTTTGCACTACTACTGTAGCTACAACTAGAGAAGTAAAACATACATACATACATAGGTACCTACCTACCATTACCCTTAGCATATCTCCTTTTTAAAAGTCAGTTAAAAATTTAATACAAGCAATATTTAATTAAAACAATGAAAATTAGATTAAAACCCAAAAAAAATGTAGCCTGCAGCAATGTAATTGTGATCCTTATTAATATCAAAATAAAGTATATTTTGTTTTGAAGGAAAATTTTTAGCGTTTATTTGAATTTTTAGCAGACTTTTCTGTTTCACAAACTGAACTACAAGTGAACTAGATAAAAGATACATTAAAAAAAATATCGTTCTTTTCTTTTCAGTGAACTACTTTGCGCACCACTACAAGCAAACCAAATCAAGTGACACCTCATACGTTAAAATTCATCGAGCCGTTTAGGCTGTAGAGCGGCACAATGAAACAGACATACCTACATACATACACTCGAAAAACATAAACCTTCTTTCTCGGGGCAGTCGGTTTAAAAACCATAATTATAAAATACAACTTCATAGCTATGTCATACTGCAAAATGTACGAGAGCGGTTCAACCGGAACGGTTCCGGAATTCCGCCCGTGTGCCTCGTACCTTATTTTGCGAAAGTTTGACTGATCTTTTGTGGCGTTTGGGGGAGTTTGACTTTGATTATGTCTCAGAATTATTTGTTTGTATTCTGGATACTTGTGTTGTATATCATTTAAAAGGTAAAACCTAATATAACCTATTTTAATAAAAAGTCTAGTCGAGCAGATAATTTACGTAGTAAATATAAATATAATATTCCAATTCCACAAATTAACAACACAATGTTCTATAACAGTACATATTATACAGCTATAAAAACATTTAACCACTTATCTACAGATCGAAACCAATTTAATGGAAATGTCAAAGTCTTTGGGAAATGTATTTAAATTAAGAAACTGGCTTGTTAATAAAGTCTACTATAGTTTAGATGAATATTTTGATGAATAATTGGGCTATTGGAGTAGGTAGGTACCTATTCTTTCTTGACTAATAAATAATAGTAGTATAGTAGTAAGTATAAATTTAGGTATATAAAGACTGATTGATTTATAAAAATAAAGCGAATGTGCTACCTACTTTAAGTATTGTGCACCTAGCATTAGTTAGATAGTTTTTAAAACTGCCATAATATAGTTACTCACTAAGGTATGTAATTCCTTAAAACCTTTAAAATATTGTACGCCCAAAATTGGTAGACTGTTAGAACTTTAAACTACTGTACCTAACACCTTTCTGTACACAGTTTTAGAATAAATGATTCTTATTCTTATTCACGCTTCGAGTTATGATTGCATATGCCGGCTGTCTTTACTTTGCTTGAACAAAAAAATATTTGTAAAATGAACATACCTTTCATGCAATGTTTGATATTCGGTACCTGTATGTTTTTTAAATTGTGTTATTTTAACATGTTTAATGTATATTGATCTCAAATAATTAGGCTTTCTGTGTATATACTTATTTTTGTCATAGGTTTCCTAAATTAGTCATAATTTATGATTTTCTGTAGATACTTAGGTACCTTTAAAGTTTGTTTGCGTCCGAAAATTTCGGATGAACTTTGAATGCCCATTACATAATTGTAGAAGTTTGTTATGTAAGCTACACCAATAACATACATAGGTATTATAAACAGAAGTGTTCATTAAATTTTCTAGATTATAACCTAGATGCTCTTTTTAGCAAAAAATATACTTAGTTTCTAATATTTCTATACAAAATAAAAACCATTGCGTCTACAACTTATATTTTGGTTTCATTACAAAGCCCTATGATCATACTACATAAATAACAGCACTTAAAAAGTCTCCAGAATGCTTAAGTATTTCCAAACAGATATTTCATTGTTTATTGCTATAAGCGCGGTCAGTGCTGGTCACTTGCCAGTTCGCGAAAAACCACAGCAAGCGACATAGTTTTTTTGATTTAGAACGGGTAGATAACTGTGATGTAGGTACCTACTATAATTAATGATTTTTACTAACAACTAGGATAAGCCTTGCCTTTATCTTTGTTACTAACCCCTATGGATCTCTGATATCCGAAATAAACAATCAACAATAAACAACAACAAAACATCGCGAGGACAAAACAAAACAACTTTCTAATAGCGGCGATGGGCTTGCCACCTGTCACGCACACGCACGTATAGAAATGCTAACTCCTGCAAATAGTGGGCTGGGCATGTACCAAAATTAGATATTAGGAGAGGGAGAGGGAGAGGAGAGGAGAGGGAGTTGATTTTCTCATACATTTTGTATTGAACTGCTATTTTAATAATTTCTCGAACTATGAGGCCTTCCCTGAGGCGCGGTACAAAGTTCGCGGGGTCAACTATTGAATATAAACTAGTAGTTCGCCCCGAACTGAGATCTCGCGCACCGTTGCGTTGATAGCCTAGATTTGGACTTGTTTCTGACTACCCCTATACCTACGTTAAGTGCTCCTTCTAGTGCTTACCACACAATGATATCTAATGCGCTACCTCTCCTCCCTCCCCCCTTAACAATAAAAAAAAATCGCTTTGATTAATAGAGCCATCATTAACCGTGATATTTTGTTCGCAGTTCACCAGAACCCATACAACGTGCGCAAGTGCTGTCGCCGACCACAGGGATCCTTGCGGACGCCGACATGTTTGACCTAAGTCCCGGTAAGCATAATAATAATAATGAACAGAAGTTCGTTTGATATGCCATAATCGAGCTTTCAAAATAGCAAATCAAATGAACTTCTGTTCCGCAAGGGCACATAGATTAATTTCAGATTTGTGAAAGCGACAACAAATCTAATGGTATCATTTCAGATTTGTGAAAGCGACAACAAATCTAATGGTATCATTTCAGATTTGTGAAAGCGACAACAAATCTAATGGTATCATTTCAGATTTGTGAAAGCGACAACAAATCTAATGGTATCATTTCAGATTTGTGAAAGCGACAACAAATCTAATAGTATCATTTCAGATTTGTGAAAGCGACAACAAATCTAATGGTATCATTTCAGATTTGTGAAAGCGACAACAAATCTAATAGTATCATTTCAGATTTGTGAAAGCGACAACAAATCTAATGGTATCATTTCAGATTTGTGAAAGCGACAACAAATCTAATAGTATCATTTCAGATTTGTGAAAGCGACAACAAATCTAATGGTATCATTTCAGATTTGTGAAAGCGACAACAAATCTAATGGTATCATTTCAGATTTGTGAAAGCGACAACAAATCTAATAGTATCATTTCAGATTTGTGAAAGCGACAACAAATCTAATGGTATCATTTCAGATTTGTGAAAGCGACAACAAATCTAATGGTATCATTTCAGATTTGTGAAAGCGACAACAAATCTAATAGTATCATTTCAGATTTGTGAAAGCGACAACAAATCTAATGGTATCATTTCAGATTTGTGAAAGCGACAACAAATCTAATAGTATCATTTCAGATTTGTGAAAGCGACAACAAATCTAATGGTATCATTTCAGATTTGTGAAAGCGACAACAAATCTAATGGTATCATTTCAGATTTGTGAAAGCGACAACAAATCTAATGGTATAATTTTTTATTCGTAGAATCATCTCCAGTGAGACCGACCTCGACCCCCGAACCATCGCCGTCACCGTCGTCTTCGTCCAACGTGCCCGCCTGTCCCGGTGAGATTTTATCACTCTTCAGCTTAGTATTTTAAGCTTAATATTTTATTCCGTGAAAATCAAAGTAGATCGTGTCACCACTGAATCAGGAGGATCATACGAAATTCATTGCAGCTTCACCCAACGACGAAGCGGACAACTCGGAGATTTGGATGCAGCGGGCCGAGGGCAGCGACCTCGACGACGACGACGGCGACGATGACGGAATCCCGAATCGTGTAAATTTTGGTAATATCGAGGAAGTTTCGTCGGTCGACGATGCGGTCGATGACGCGGAATTGAGGCGAGCGGCAGACAGGCAGCAGGTGGTGACCGACTTCCACTGGACGAGCGACCCTTCCACATTCACCGGGACGAAGGAACCCTTCGCGGGTCCAGCGGGGCCCACCTTCCCGGTGGATGGCGAGACGCCGCTGTCCATCTTTCAAAAATTTTGGGACCACGAGCTGATGAGCCTCCTCGTCCGCGAGACGAACAGGTACGCTCATCAACTGCTGGCCCAAAAGCACACGGCACAGAGCAGGATCTCGAAATGGGTGGACGTGGACGTCGAGGAGATGTGGATGTATTTTGCGGTCCTCATGTTTCAAGGCCTCTACCCCTTGACGGTGCAGAAGGACTACTGGCTCCCGAAGTGCCCGTATATGAAGACGGCGTTCGGGCAACTGATGCCATACAACCGGTTTCTCCTGCTGAAGAGGTGTCTGCATTTCGTAGACAACGCCCGGATCGCGGCCACCTCTCGGCGGGAGAGACGGCTGGCTAAGATCGCCCCGATAGTGTCGTCGCTGAACGAGAGGTTCGCTAGACTGTACCTCCCGGCGCAGGAGCTGTCCCTGGACGAGTCGCTGCTGAAGTGGAAAGGGAGGCTGTCCTTCGCACAGCTCGTAGGTAACAAGGCCGCCAAAGTCGGCATAAAAACCTACGAGTTGTGCGAATCGAAAACCGGGTACCTGCTGGCGATGCGGGTGTATGCGGGTAGAACCGACGACTCGCCCGAAGACTCGGAGACCGAGGCGCAGGGTGAGCCGGCGGGGGCGACGTCGAAGATCGTTTTCGATCTGATGCGCCCGTATCTCGGCAAGGGCCACGTTTTAGTGATGGACAATTTTTATAATTCTCCCCTTCTGTCGCGGCTGCTGAAACAGCAGCGCACGGACACGATGGGCACGCTGCGGCTCAGCCGCAGATTCGTCCCGGAGTCGATCAGATTTAACAAAACGCAGTTGCGGGTGGGCGAGGTGGCGTACAGCCTGACGAACGACATGACCGTGGTGGCGTGGCGGGACGCCAATCTCGTGGCCATGATCTCCACCTACCACAAGGTGGAGGTGAGCGGTAAGGAGAAACATGGCCGCTACAAGTACAAACCCAAAGTGATCCTGGACTACAATCTGGCCATGGGGGGCGTGGACAGGAAAGACCAGCTCCTGGCCGCGTTTCCCATGGAACGCGTCAGGAATGCCATATGGTACAAAAAAGTATTCAGGCGCCTGCTCAATATCACCATACTCAATGCGAGCATAATACACGGCACACGGGCGCAGATGTCGGCGAGGCAGTTCAGGCAAGCATTGGTCGATGAAATATTGGCCAAATACAAGCGAGCCGCCCCCGCCGTTTGCGCCGCCAGTCCGAGGGGGCCGTCCAGGGTACTGCGAGGTGGGCACTACCCGGAGAAGTCACGTCCGAATCGCTGTAAGTGGTGCTCACGTCAAGGTATCAGATGCCGGACGTCCTGGCAGTGCGACGAATGCAAGGTGGCCCTATGTGTGCAGTGTTTCAAAGACTATCACACGACACCGTGAAAGCGCTTCTGCATCATCATGAGGCGCTATCGCAGTGTTGTGTGGTCATCGTCATGACCCACCTTAGTGGCGCATCGTGTGGTGTGGACACCTTTCTTGAACATTCGTTATAGCTCTTGAATAGTCACGATGTTTCGAGAACATTCCAACCTTGTAAATTCGGTAGTAAATAATTTATCAGAATACCCAGCTCGTAACAATATCAATTCGCGTGCCGCCACAGCCTCTGTCGATTTCTTATTTTGTTTAGTGTCTAATAAAGTTATTAGGTACTTACGTGTAAAGTCGGTGGTAAATAATTTATCAGAATACCCAGCTCGTAACAAATTAATTCGCGTGCCACCTCTGCCTCTGTCGATTTCTTGTTTTGTTTAGTGTCTAATAAAGTTATTAGGTAGGTACTTACGTGTAAAGTCGGTGGTAAATAATTTATCAGAATACCCAGCTCGTAACAATATTAATTCGCGTGCCACCTCTGCCCCGGTCGATTTCTTGTTTCATTTAATGTCTAATAAAGTTATTACCTAGGTACTTATGTGTAAAGTCGGTGGTAAGTAAATAATTTATCAGAATACCTAGCTCGTAACAAAATTAATTCGCGTGCCACCTCTGCCTCTGTCGATTTCTTGTTTTGTTTAGTGTCTAATAAAGTTATTAGGTATCTACTTATGTGTAAAGTCGGTGATAAATAATTTATCAGAATACCCAGCTCGTAACAATAATTCATTCTCGTGCCATCTCTGCTTCTGTCGCTCTGCTGTTAAATATAATTAGTAGGTATAGTATTATATTATCTGTGATATAATGTACTATCTTGTTTTGTTTTGTCATTATTTTTAAGCTCGGACGAAAGTTTTTAAGCAACACCTAGGTACCACACCACCTAAGTTGGCCAAGTGTAGCGTGTTATGCCTTGTTTTTTTTACTGTATTTTATGTTTGTAAACAAATGTAATCTAATCAATAGTGTGTAGTACAGGTTTGTATTTGTAAATACTTAAATTACTTTATACCTAGGTACCAAAATTTTGTTTTATTCTTTCGCTAATTTAGTGTAGAAAATTAAATAAGTTATTTAAAAATAATTGGAACCGACTTTACAATAAAAACCAGTCGTAAGGTGATCTTATCACATACCAATAGACACCGCCTTCCAAAATGTATGAACTAACTCATAGAATTATTTTCAGGTTCAGGCTTTCAGTGTAGGTAGAGGTTCCAATTTTTTTTAAATAGGTACTAATTTAAATAAGTAGGTAGGTACAAGGTTTTATTAGGTAAGGGTCACTGATTTAAATGAGCCCAAACACGGATGTTATACCTGTGACTTTTAAAGTTAGGTAGGTACTTACTTATATTTTAAAATGTAGGTAAGTTGGATAATAATTTTTACACAAATAAAACAGTTTTAAATATTAAAAAACAAGTTTTATTAACAAATTAAAAATAACGTCAACAAGCTTCCTATTAAACTTAATGTTACAACTAAAAAAAAATAGTGAGATTTTAGTAGTAATTTTTTCAGAAAGTTACTACTACACAAACATTCAATTTTCATTTTCATATACAAAAACAATGAACACGTGTATATCTAACTAAACACCTCTGTGGCCTCTGTGGCGCAGTGGGTGAAGGCCCGCCTGTGACGCAGGAGGTTGCGGGTTCGATCCCCGCCGCGGGGCAACTGTTTGTATCTGCAAATATTATTTATCTCCGGTCTGGGTGTTTTCTATGAATATTATGTATGTATTTAAGTAGTATTATCAGTCACGTGGTTCCCATAACACAAGCTCTGCTTAGCTTGGGGCTACATGATGCTGTGTGAAATGTCCAGCATTATTTATTTAAACAGTCAAGCTCCAGTGGGGAGCCAGTCGAAAGTTTTGCACATAATTAATGTATTATATTTACAATATTAAATTAATATTTATATTAATATATACAGGGTGGAAAAAATGAATGGGCCCCGGAGGGAAACTACCTTAAATCCTTAAGATACAGTATTTTACTTAAAGGAAACATTCCTTTATTTTTAAAAAGAAACAAAACTGCATTCATAGATTTTCTAAAATTTGCTTGCTTTCACCCGGAATCGAACCTGCTAAAAATTAAAAAACAAACCTCGCTCTATTTAATACCACTAATCGATAGGATTAATGTCAGAATAAAATCTTTATAACACATTTGGTTTCAGAAATAAAAAAGATCATGAAATCTAACATTAATTAAGGGCTCGGCGAACGTATCTACTTACCTAGGAACGTAATACCAAAATAATTTAAAATTTGAGCATATTTTTATCACTTTACGTTATTATTTGGATAAAGGTAGTATTTATCTAGGTTCCTGTTAAACTTTTGTTTCAAAAAACTTACTATAAAACAAATGAAAAGAAAAAAATGCCATTTTTGGTGTACCTACAAAGATTTCAATTCAATGGGCTTACATTTCTTTTTAGGTAAGTTTTTCGGAACAAAAGTTTAACAGGAACCTAGATAAATACCTACTCTCCTAATCTAACAATATAAACTGATATAAACATGCTTACATTTTAAATGATTTCGGTATTACGTTTTTATGGAAATTCGCCGGTCGCAGCCCTCTTAATGTTCACAATTTTTTTTCATTAATTTTTATTATTTCACCATTCGCGTCAAAACTTTTCTAGACGGTATTTGTCTATTTGAGGTGAAATTCAGACTTCTGAAAATGCGTCCGATTCGATGATTTTCTTCGAAAAGTTGACGGTTTTTCAGCGAAGAAACGTTATTTTCCGAATTCAAAATACATTCCGAGAAGGTCTGAATCACACTACTGGATACCTCTCACCATTCCACTGTAGAGCTAAATTGCAATTAAAGCTCTTATGTACTAAATATTACATTTCATGGATATCTTGTAAGATAGACGAGTGTAAGACCTCATGTTTCTTTGAGAAATTTTATCTTTAGCATTGAATGTATCGACTAGCGGAATAAAATAGCGAGTGTTTAATTTTTGAATTTTTTGTTAGTTCGATTCCTGGGTGAAGCAAGCGAATTTTAGAAAATCTTTGAATGCAGTTATCTTTCTTTTCAAAAATAAAGGAATGTTTCCTTTAAGTAAAATACTGTATCTGAAGGATTTAAAGTAGTTTCCCTCCAGGGCCCATTCATTTTTTCCACCCTGTATTTTACAGGTATTCAAATTTTAATTAATTCAAATGCATACCTGCACAAACATGCAATTTTCCTTTTTATACACAACAAAAATAATGAACACGTTTCTCTGTCTTTTAATCTAAACAGTCAAGCTCCAGTGGGGAGCCAGTCGAAAGTGAAACTCGTCAAAGTAAGCAAAATTACTTGTGGAGTTTAGCAAGATAGTAAAGACATTGGAGTCTAGTCAGCTGTCGACTGACTGTCAGAGACTGGCAGAGCCACAGCAAGCCAAGCGAATTTATTATTAAAGTCATTAATGGTACGCTTTCTTTACAAGATTATGTAATTTTTATAGTGTTAAACCACACTTATAAATTATCACATTTGAATATGAAATTGAAAATTTTGATAAGATTATCAAAATTTTATTTTCAATTCCGACGGGATTCGAGCCCGCAATGATACAAGCGATCCTTTTCAACCGGAGTGCCTTTACCAATTCGGCCAACGGAATCATTAATCGTCAGGGTTGAAAATCATGATAGGACCATGATATGGAATTGAAAATTTTGATAAGATTTTTCATTTTCAAATGTAAGATTAGGTAAGTTTTATATGTATCTTCGAATAGAAAGTTTTATTACGTTTTTCTCGTAGTTTATTATTAGAGTACAGTAATTCCTCTAAAAGTGCAGTGGTTTCGGCTCAATGAAGATAAATCAGTCATTCAGTCACTCAGTCAGTGGTCAGTCAGACAGTGGGTCAAGTCCGATTGGCTTTAGCTATGTGATAATCTTGGAAACAGTTATCAATGCACAAGCTAATGTTGCACTGAATGCACTTAAAGCGAGTTCTTGAGACTATTTTTCGCTGCGAGCAGAACTTGCATCTAGGACTTTTTCCTGGAGTCCGTACAGGAAAATGGTTAAAGACGGTAGTAGTCTGTTGGTTATTTCCATTTCCATACGGAATTTGATCAGTCCTGTTCGTAAAAAGTCGGTGTTCAGTTTTCAGATCAATGTGTCGGTGTGTTAAAAGAAGTTCTTCTGCCAATGCTGTACGGAACTGCCTGTGCGATATTTTCGGGTGTTTGCTCCCAAAAATAACGAAGGCGTTGTAAATAGCCGCGCTGAACAGCCTGCAGAAGACCTTTTTGTACCACACTTTGTTTTTCAGTCTTTCGACGGGATGAGCGGACAGAGATTGGTCTTTTCTGTCCACTCCGCCCGTGGACTTGTTATAGTCTAAGACAATTTTGGGTTTGTATGTCAGTTTGTTGTACTTATTTTGAGTCCCGACCTCTAGGTGGTGGTATGTAGAGATCATACTGACCAAGTTGGCATCTCTCCATACCATCACCGACAGATCCGAAGTGTAGGTCACCACCACTTCACCTTGTCGAAGGTCAGTCTTCGTAACGGTCTTGACGGAATCCGGAAGGAATTCCCGATTTAATCGTAACGTCCCGTAACAGTCGGTCTTCCGTCTCTTCAGATATCGCAGTAGTAATGGACTGTTATAAAAACTGTCCATTATCAGGGTATGTCCGCGGTGAAGCAGTGGTTCTATCAAGTCTAATACAATTTTCGCAGTAGCATTTGTGGGACGTGCTATCTCCGGTCGGTCAGTCGTGTGGTCATCGGGTCGGTCGGTCGTGTGGTCATCGGGTCGGTCGGTCGTGTCGTCGGTAGGTAGTTCATCGGTCGATCCAGTCCCAGTATTTTTCCCAGTATGCACGAAGAACCTCCAGAGATAGCCACTGCGAGACTCGCACAGCTCGTACATTTTGATCCCAACTGGGGCGGCTTTGGTGGCTATCTTCTGAGAGAAGCTCAATCGGCCGTGGCACCTCAGCAGAGACTCATCGATGGCTACCTCCTGAGAGGGCATGTATAATGTTGAGAACTTGTCATTCAGGTGGTCAATCACGGGTTGGATTTTGCACAGTTTAGTCATGTCGGTCGTCGTATTGTCGACGAAATGATAAAACATTTTTAGCAGAAAGAAGCGATTGTACGACATTATGCGAGCAAAGTACGGCATCGTACCGTATCCATTGAAAGAAAAATATTTTTCTTCCTCCGGTAAAGGGTACAGCCCCTCCAGAATTAAGACCGCTAAGAACGTGATCATTTCGTCGCGATCTGTCGGGGTCCATCTACGCACACGTGAGTTCGGAGCGAGCTTTCCTTCCGCTTCTAGACTAGCTATCTTCTGATCTGCGTATCTGTTGGTTTCTGTGCAAAGCCGGTCGATAAATTTCCTGTCGAATATTGTACGGAATATGTCAGCGGGAGTCATGTCTGTAACGTCGAACGTCGGTCCTGACTTCTCGGTGAAGCTCTCACGTTTTCCAGTAAAGGTGGTTCTGTCTTCCTTCCAGTCGAAATGGTAGTAATCGTCGCTGGTTACTACGTCTCGTAATGCTCTGTCGTTGAAATCGTCCTCTGTTAGCAGTACTCTAGTCTCTATTTCGGTCATGTCAGTTTGACAGGCCGGTTCGGTCGCTGCGTTCCTCATGGCAGAAAAAGAGAAAGCGTCATCGTCAGTGTCACTGTCATCGGATAGCTGTGTAGTATCGATTAAAATGGTGTCAGAGTTGTCGGTCACATCTGAAACAAATAAGACATTTCAGTAACAAGCAAACAAGTATTATTTTATAGTCTTATAGCACTCTCCCAATCAAGCCAAATCTAATTACACCTCATACGATACTAATAAAATCCATCGAGCCGTTTAGGCTGCAGAGCGACACAAAGAAATAGACATACATACATACACGACGACCTCTGTGGCGCAAGGCCCGCCAGACACAGAAGGTTGCGGGTTCGATTCCCGCCGCGAGGCAAATGTTTGTATGATCTGCAAATATTTATCTCAGGTCTGGGTGTTTTTTATGCAGGTACGTTTCTATTTAAAAAAAGTACCTAGGTATTATGTAGCATATCAGTCATGTAGTTCCCATAACACAAGCTTTGCTTACTTTGGGGCTAGATGATGCAGTCCAGCATTATTATTTACACTCGAAAAACATAACCGTAGTAATTTTTTATAAACATAACCCCCCTTTCTTCGGGAAATCGGGTGAAAATCAAGATGAACAACAACTAATCTCGTGTGCAATACTCGGGCTTGATTGTGTCTGCTGCACTTCGACCGGCTGCCCCAAGACAATGACATCTAGAAAAATGAATTTTAAAATATATCACAACATAATTATCAGGCTTTTTGGCGGGAATTAGAGAAGTCATGTTTTAATTTCGAAAACTTGTATTTTTATTCGAATGTTAGTGTTATAATGGAGGATTAAGTGTGGGCAAATGAAACAAAATTGAATAGTATTGCATTTCAAGTTCTCCCAAGAAGTCCGTGCGATGCGATGTTTCAGTAAAGCCCCACATCACAATCTTTACAGAGCCTTGTGCCTCTCGGAGGAGTCAGATATTATTAGTTTGAATTATACAATTAATTGACACTGGCTAAATGCACGGACCGTGCGAGGCCAAATAAAAGAGAAAAAAAAAACATAATTACTAATCAAGAGAGTGGGTATAAACTCTTTGATAATTATTAGCAGCTCTTTCAGTTTTGCTAAAAATCTAAATTTTATTTCTATTTGAAGAGACACATAGTCCGTGCGCAGACTAGAGGCGTACGTTGAGGCTCTTCAATAATAAATTGTTAATGACAATTTTATTTTTTGTATTTGGCTCTAAAAGCTGAAATGTTTGCCGACCTCTGGGCTAGGCGCTGTATCAGCTTCTGACTTACCGAATTTGCTTATGTCCATGTATGGCCCCGCCTCTGCCTCGGCCAAGGGGTCTGTCTCTTCCTTTATCTGGATCACAGGTTCCTCTTCCTTTACCTGGATCACAGGTTCAGAGTCGGCAGGTTGGGGCGTTTCACTTGATAACAGACGGCTTGGATCCCGTTCTGGGGAGGGACTCCTGAAATATAAAATACATCACACTAATCACATTACACTAATATTTTAAACTAGCTGCCGCCCGCGGCGTCGCTCGCTTGGTACCCGGATAAAGAGTAGCCTAGTAGGCTACTTTTTATCCCGAAAAAATGCACAGTTCCCGTGGGATAAACAAAATAGTAGTCCACGCGGGCGAAGCCGCAGGCGTCCGCTAGTTTATAATATTAGTGTGATGCCAAAATTTGGATGTTTAGACGTATGTATGTTCCTCTATAACTCGACAACCACTGAACTGATTTGCCTGTTAAAATGTAGATATATAGAGACCGGGAATAGGACATAGGCTACTTTTTATCCGGGTACCACCCGAGCGAAGCCACGGGCGGAAGCTAGTTAAGTATATTAATGTTACAAAGTTTAATAGCCACATCGGACACATCGAAATGAACATGAATTACCGTGCTGGTTTCTTTCTTGGGGGCGCGTCAGGTAGTAATCTCTCGAGTTGAGCTCGTCGCTTGCGGCGCACTGACTCCAGGCGAGCTTCGACAGGCATGGACTTGAGACGGCACAAGCTGACAGCTAGCTCCGTCCTGGCTTGAACCAGCTCCAAGCTGCAACAAATATATGTCTACACTGAAACTCCAAAATAGTTATTATTTTTATTCTAAGATGTAAGTAAGTAGGTACCTATAGGTACTTTTTATATAAAACAAAAAATGAGAATTGATGAAATTTTATAAAAAACTATACACTACATTTTTTATCGTAAGCATGCCAGTATTGTAAGGCTGGTTTTACTGTCACGCGTACCGTCAGCGCTGATAGGCGAGTGATCTTTATTACAATGGAATAAGGATACTGATTGTCCACCACTGACGAGAGCAATCAGCGTAGCCATTTCTGCTAAACCATAGGTTCCCAAACTTTTTTTTCTCATGGACCCCTTTCAACATTTTACTGGTTCCGGTGGACCCCCTGCTGCTGCATTTCTACCATATTCCCAAAACTCGTAAAAAAAGTGAGAAGATTAGATCTAACTGTGACCGCGGCTTCGTACGCGTACGCGCAACGCGTTAAAGACTTTGATCCCCGTCGCGGGACAAATGTTTGTATCATCTTCAAATATTTGTTTTAGGCTTGAAACTTGGTTCGCACTTTGCTCGCAAAATAGTAATGATGCTTGCATGCGAGCGAAGCGAGCCGAATTTTTTAAGACAAATGTGACTTTATTTTTCTTATGGTGCTCAAAGAAAAGGCTGGTTGCTTGTCGGTTCCTATTCTATATGCGAGCGAAGCGAGCCAATTTTTTTTATAACAAATGCAACATGTGACACCTGATTTTGCTTACGTGCTCAAAGAAATGGATGGCTATTTGTCGGATTTCTATACTGCGGTCAGACATAACTCACTTTGCTCGCAAAACACTCATAAAGCTAATATGCGAGCGAAGCGAGCCGAATTTTTTTAAGATAAATGCAACATGTGACACTCAAGGAAATGTTTGATTAAAAGCGTCTCGAGGATTGATTCCCAGAATCCCAATTATTGTAACGGATTATCCCTTCGAGTTTAAAATAATACCTGCAGTTTCCTGTCAAGTTAATAAACGCAAGGTCAGTCTCTTACTCTGAAAATGGCCGGTCAGTAATACGATAGGCTTGATGTCTATCAAACTTACAACCAAATGAGTTTGTTTTAGTTGTTGTTAATTAGGTAGGCTTTTCTTAAATTTCTTCAGGCATATAAGGACAAAAAAAAGGCGCATTAAGCTTAGAGTCAGGGGCGACGCAAGCCGCGAGCCGCAAACTGCGAGGGGCAGCTTGCGCCGCCCCTCGCAGCCTGCCGCCCCGAGCCGTGGCCTTCTTGGCTTAAGGGTAAATACATCCCTGGGTGGTGGAAAACAAAAGATAACGAGTTATAATCTATCAAGTTGTAAACGGAAAATTTCATACAAATTCCTTAAGGTGAAGTTGTTAGTTGTGTAAAACAGGTAGATTGTTTTGGGAAACTACGGAACTCTACACTATGTAGTCTGACACGCGCTTGGCCAATTGTTTTGAATAGTTTATAATCTGCCTACCTACATTGATAGGTAAAGCCAAGCCAACATTTAGTTCTTTAGAATCTAGATTAATCTTCGAGGACCCCCACTCACAACTTGTGCACCCCCATTTTTGTTTCTCGCCAACGTGGACCCCTTTCGAGTCTCCCGTGGACCCCTGGGGGTCCACCTGGACAGTGGTTCCACTTTGGGAATCACTGTGCTAAACAATCAGTATCCTTATTTCATTGTAATAAAGATCACTCGCCTATCAGCGCCGACGGTACGCGTGACAGTAAAACCAGCCTTACCATGACGAGCTCGCGCAATAGACATACTCGGCAGTAATAGCACTTGTAACTCTTGAATGTATAGGGGTGTAGTTAGAAGCAAGTCCAAATATCTACGGTGCGCGAGATCTCAGTTTGAGGCGAACTACTAGTTATGATTATGTACTAGTTATTAGGTATATTTACGCACCTGAGCCCGCGCTTGCTTCCTTGTCTGCGTCCTTGACTTGAACGTTGTTGGTCACTGCAACAGAGATTTCCAGATTTTTTCAAAAATAAATTATGTTCCTATGTGCAGCAATAAATATAAATAACGATGTTTTTAAACAAGCGTTTATATGAGTTGTTAATTATTAGTGAACAAATTATAATCTGCAATAGATGTTATAGAGGCCAATTCAAAACTCATAAATCATTTAGGTAAGTGTTCACTCGGACCTCTAGGATTCTGGAATGGCAGTGCGTTTTAAGAAATACCATCTGTCAGTAGGCATCGAATAGATAAGTAATAATACTACGTATGTGCAGTAGGTAAATAGGTACACTAGATTAGGAAGGTATACAATATGATCAATAAATAAATACCACTTTTTATAATAATTACCTACCAACATGCCTCCTAAAATGTGGGTTGGTTTATATTGTGGTTTAGTTTTTCTAATAACCTACCTACATATTACCAGAGACGAGTAAAATATTACAGATAATGTCTTTGCTGAATGAAGCCGACACCATTCATTGGATGTATTTGCCACCAAGTGTGGTGTTTTAGCCTTCGCTTCAATGTGAGTATCGGTGAATTTTGTCCAATATCTGTGCAAGACCCGATACTCACTTTGATTGCACATACAATAGTAGTATGGTGTATGTATGGTGCCGGCATGAAAATAGGGTTTATTTTAGATCGTTTAGCCACTCCATAATAATCAAAGCGAAAGTGTTTGTTTGAACGCGCTAATCTCAGGAACTACCAGTCCGATTTGAAAATTTATTTCTGCACTTGATAGCTAAACTCTTGAGGAAGGTTATAGGCTAGTACTTTTTATGATCATCACCAAAAACCATCACTATGGGGGCAACGCCGGCGCCGCGAGGGCTCTAACTAATAAGTAATAGTAGAATTTCATTGTAAAATCAGAGCTTACTTTACTTACCACATTATTGACGAGATACTGCCGCGTACCGTACCAAACTTTCTTGAGCTCACAGTATTCAATTAAATTCAATAAACAAACAATAATTAATAAACTGCAAATGCAAACCAATCATGTTCTATTTCTATAGTAGTAATAGTCTGTAGGGATGTTCGATACGATACGATATTTTCGTGTATCGATACAATGGCATACGATACACCCGATATTTGTATCGATACAATGGCATACGATACGGCGTATCGATACAACACATGCAAGGTGTATCGGATCAAAAATATCGTATCAAATTATTTTGACAACGAATTGTTTTGACTTGCAAGTTACCCGGTTAAAAGGTGGCATAGGTCCTATTTCCGGTCATTATTTATCTATGTTTAAATTTCAGGCAAATCGGTTCAGTGGTTGTCGAGTTTTAGAGGAACAAACATACGTCCAAACTTTCGAATTTTTTAATATTAGTTTGATATCACAAAACACCTTTTTTGACAGTTATAACTACGCACATTTTCGTAATAGTGCACATAATTAAAATAAAATATATTTTTTTAATTATTAAAGTACCTGCATACTTTGTCTTGATTCGATACTGTATCGATACGATATATCGTATCAAATGCCCTGTATCGATACGTGTATCGATACAATGCGTTACGATATATTGCGATACGAAATATCGATACAATCCGAAATATCGAACATCCCTAATAGTCTGTGAAAACAAAACAATGAAAAGAAAAGTGAAAGCAAGCTTAGCAAGCAAGCAAACGAAACAAACAAAATGAGAATGAATGAATGAAACAAAGTCCGAGCGATGGTGCTGTATTGCCAGATGGCTAAGCGAATTTACCCCCAAACTTATTTTATTTTTAAATTCCCCCAAAAAACAGGTTTTTCAGAAAAAAAAACCTTTAAAAAACCCAAGAATAGCATAGCCGTTGAGGTGCCCCGCCCCCCGGACCGATTGCCTGCCTAGTCTAACCAACGCCCGCGCAACAACTTTTGCCAGCGGTTTAACTTTTTTTGCCAGTGATTTTATTCCTGGACTAAACCTGTTTGTGGTATCATTGGAATCGGAATTTAACAAGCTTATTAACTACTTACTTACCTGCTCAAGGGGATTACATTGTCACCACCAAATAAATTGTTTACCTATTCCATTCCGTAAACATGTTTGGCACCTTGCAAAATAAAAACTCACAATTGTTCAAAATTGATAGCAAATATCTGCGTCAACATGGTGCACACACTTAGTACACTACACACCTTTATTATTTAACACAAAACATATACACATCGACATTAAAGTAATTATCTAATTCGCGTTTGCAAAAGGCCAAAACACGCCATTTTGTTCCGCGCGCCAGGAGCGGGAGTGCGCTCACGGCAAATAAAAATTCAATACTGGTTCATTTCTCATCCTATAGTCTGGTTTGAAGTCTTTCTGATTGGTATAAATATGTAGTTAGCAAACAATACGAACAAAACAAACCTCCTTCACATCACTACTACACACCAATCACAATAGCCGACCTTCAAACAAAATTCACCCGCAATATTCAAAATGTTGATCAAATTCAAATTTTTTACTATAAAACGGGGTTTTAATGGTTCAGTAATTATCCTAAATACCTGTCAGATTTAATTAATGCCAAACATGTATAGGCTTGTATAGGTCATCGCTGAAAATCTTATTTGAACCTTCTTTCAAAAATAAAGTTTGAAAACGTATTTTCTCTTCCGGTATTTTGACACATTGTAGAAATATTATAAATTATCTATGACTTTTAGCATGAACAGCAGTGGGAGAATAATGTTACCAACAAATAAAGACACTCCCGACGAATGGGGAAGCCCTAACACCATAGAAATCGTGATTTTAGTGGACGCGCGACCCCTCAAGTGCCCTGGGCCATTGTAGTGGCCTAAGGCAATCGGGCGGATAGAGCATTCGGCGCTCAAGCCCTACGGCAAAAGCGGGAACTAAATGTTTTATTTACTTTATTATGCTCGTTTAGTCAAGGTCGTTCAGTTGTTCTGGTGTGTATAGCTAACGAACGAATAGAGAGTTTTACCTAAAAATAAAACTTACCTATTATTTCTCCTAGTATATCCGGAATCCATCTTGAGTAGAAGCACCCATCTTTACTCGCGTTTTGCGCCCTAGCAACTTCCTTTCGGCTCATGACCCTGCCTCGGCTGTGTTCGTTTCGGGTTTTGTCGGTGTGAGGCAGGCTATATAATCGCTTGGTCGAGCGGTTGTTCCTCATTATACTCATGATGTACCAGGTAGGGATTACCTGGATTCCGGATATACTAGGAGAAATAATAGGTAAGTTTTATTTTTAGGTAAAACTCTCTATTATTGATCCGTTTGTATATCCGGAATCCATCTTGAGTGATGTGTTTGTTATCTCCTGGTAATCCATTTGTAAAATTGATGATGCTATAATGTGTTTAGCTAGATCCAATAGTAGATAGGTACTTACCGAAATGTGTTAAATCATTCAGATTGTCCAAAAATGTATGTAACATACCTATAGGTAGGTAAGCCTGGGGGCACCAAAAGGTAAAATAAAAGTTTTTAGACATGAAAATAAAAGTTTAACTTTTGATAGAATTAACAAAACTTATAGCTTATGTATTGTCACGTTAATTTGTTTCGTGAATTTATTTCTTAGATATTCTCAATTGGAAAACATTCAATCCATTTCAGATATGCAACAGCAGAACGTACGGAGCCAGGTGTAGCGTTTACATTGGTATCCATATGGTAGATAAGGATGGACGTAATAAATAGTTCTTGGGACTTACATCTCTCACGACGATCACCTGATATTCCCAGCAGTCTCCTAATGTAGGTACTACACGCAGTCCAGATTCCGGTTGTTGAGCCTCCAAACAGAGTTTCTATAGTTTGCATTGTCCGTCTTAGAACTAAATTTTTGGCCACAATAGGTACTATGGAATCACCTTCATCTATAAAACATTCAGGGTTAAGAATAAGATCATGTACATTATACTGTAGACACAATATACTTGTTAGAATCATGACATTGCAGTAAAACCAGTGTACCAAAAACCAAAGAAGATGTAGGTAGGTACCTACGTAATTTAAAAAAGGATTTAACTATAAGCGAATGTCGAAATCCATAAAAGTAACTGTTAATAGTTGAATATGTTTACAGTTAAGTAGTATATTAGTTTATAAGATAAGCAGGCGACTGTACACGGCGTCCTGAAGTCTGTGATTAACAAGCCTGAAGTGAACAAAGTAGAATAAAGGTAGAATAATAGCTGTTCGGCTTGAAACTGGATATGTATTTGACATTATTATGTTGGAGAAGCAGTGGTAGATTAATATTCAGCAACTGTAGCAACATTTTTGAGCAACCTTTTGTTTGAAGACTGCAATTAGATTCAAAATTATGTCATTTAAATAAAAAAGGTTAGAATAGGTACAGATCTGACTTTGAAGTATTAGTTAGCATACATTAGATAATAATATGAATTAGTTGCTTTATAGATACAGACTTTCAGCTTCTTTTCGTTAAGTAAGTTGGCTAGAAAACGAGCTACTTACTTGAACTGGATCTTTATGGTTTACAGAATTTGAAACGCACCATTTAGTCCATTTCCGGCATGCAAATAGGTAAGTACATAGGTACCTATAACTCTTAAACTGAAAATTTTCATCAGAAATCAGCCATTCCTGCAGGTGTGGGTATGTCCTAGATCTGCTGTGAGTATTTCGCTGATAGAGTGTCCACCAGCACTTCCCGAACCTTCCACAGAAGGTTCGGGATATGGTAGATTGGTTGCAAAGGAACAGGAGTAGAATCACCTAGCTCTTAAGTCGATTCAAAGTGGTACACAAAGTGATCTTATTGAATAAATGAATTTGAGTTTTGAGATATGAGTATGGATTCGATAATGCACGTCATTCTAGGTCTGCTTTCAAAAACATTTTATTCCACTTCAGAGCTATCAGTTAGTATCACAATCCTGTGCTATATTCAGGTAAGAAAGATAATACTTACAAGGTTAATACTTTAGGGGTCAGATTCGGTGGAGGACATGTCCAGGCTATGTTAAAATTCCACTGCAGGGAGGAAGCGTTGTGGTTAATTGCCTGTAGGTCCATGGACATATACCTATTTCATACGTGGATTGTTTTCGGTGCAAATAGGTCCACTTCAAGGCTTGTCCCAGCACTAGAAGATGTGATGTGTCGCTTGACTCGTCATGTCAGGTGAAAGAACGAAAGAAACTCCTTACTGCATTCAAAGAGGACAGAGCACACCTACAAAATACGCGTGTATAGGTACTGAAAACAAAATGGCCAATGATCTTAATGTAGTACTATGTGTGTGTGAAAGCACTGTATTTCACTGTACACAGCATCAAACACGATATGGTGACTCGACACGCTATGTGACGTTCATGTTGTATAGGAAAGTAGAAGTGAGTTGAAGCGCTCTTAGAAGTACCGGGCTGTCAGGCAAATGAGAATGATATCCATTAGTGTAACCATTTGTATTGATAAGTAGGTAGGTACACAGCTCTTTTGAATTGGTGCCGCCCTCTTTGTTGATGTAGGCTACGACCGACTGTTGGATTACCCGTCTGGAACAGTAAAAAAGTAGGTAGACCATAACTCGAAATGTCTTTGTATAATGATGCCTCATACCCATCATAGAGCTCCTTTAGGTTGACAAGCCGTGGTTGATGTATTTGCACTGGTTGGGCTTCCCATCCTATGTCCGACGCTTACGTGGTCAAGACATGCGATATTTGGCTCGAATGAATCGGTAATGTCGCCTATCGCGTCTAGCCACTATTTCATGTCCCGTATAACTTCGTTGGGTAATGGAAATGTCCCGAACGAATGTTTCTTGGGAAGATGTCGATTGACTTGCAAAGTTCGACAGTGTAGCTGCCTTTGAGGTGTTACGAAAATGGCAGAAGTTGAGTCTTACCAGAAGGATCTGTCTGAGACTGTCTGAGGTACCAACGCCCTTGAGTCGCCTTGTCATTTTGGTGCCGGAGTTGACTGTTGTTTCCACTGTAGTGAAATGATTCGTTCCAGTGGTGCTTTCAGGTGTGCGTAGATACTTTTTTGTTGGTTTCTGCTATAATTTCCATATTTTGCTGTGGATGCTTCTGGAATTTGAGAAGTTATGAGTTCCCCCCCCCCCCCCTCCTATGTTTGTCAGACATGCCGAGAGACCAGTCCCGTCGAACAAATCCTTCCAATGGGGGGATAGCTTGGATGGCCTCACTATGAAATGAATCAGAAATGGTTTGAAGCAACGCATCCCTACTAAGCTATATAAAATACTCCAATTATCGTAGAATATCACTCGTCACTGTTGCGTGTCAATGAAACGGCTTTGAACTCACTCATAAAGCAAGACAGGGGTTTAGGAGAGACCCGTCGATTAAATATTTCAAATTAGATCGCACGTTTTTGCAATAGCATGTCATTGTAATAATGTAAAGAAAAAGCAGTAAATGAGCGTTCCACTAAACTTAATCTAGAATCTTCATTACTCAAAGGTTCAAATCGGCAAGGTTCATCATTTTTCGAATTCTATAAAACCGGGGGTAGTCGCAAATTTCTTCTGTTTCGTAAGAACAAACTAGGTATGAAATGTACCTCAATGTGTTTCATGCTTTGAAAGTGTTATAAATCGGAAAAAATTGACTGTTTGAGGGTAGTTAACGATTCGGACAATTGAAAATGAAATGAACTGAAATAAAATTCTAATTTCTCGTTAGGTTAATAATTGATCGAGCGAGTGAACCGGGCTGAGATCTTTTGTGACAACTTGGGCGATTTGGCGTTGTATGTTTTATGAAATACTTATGCTCGTATAACTATCGAACCAATTATTGTTATTAAACTTATAACCGTCGTTTAATTTGGTAGGTAGGTCAATAGATTGTGCTATGAAAGTTACCTACTAGTTAGCGTATGAGCGTACTCGATTTACGAGATAGGTAGGTGTAAAGATATTGTTAAAAGTAAAAATATACCGAGCGAGGTGTCATAATGAAGTAGGTACTTACAGTGTTTCTGAGAAAAGTACCTACGACGATAAAAGTAAAAATATGAAACATCTGTAACCTGAGCTCTCATTTGTCAGTTTAGATGTTTTCGTTGTTCAGGTTAGACTGGAAGTTAAATAGTTAAGCTAGATAGCGCTATATGGATAGCGTTAGCGTTGCAACTTGCAGTGGTTTGGAAAAGACTAATTGATAGCAGTAAACATAATAAAATAGCTACAAACCGGCCGAATTAGCACTTAGACGTATAGTGTAGTCAAAAGCAAGTGAGTAGGTACTTACTTATAAAATATAAGCCATTACCACGGTGCGCGAGATCTCAGTTCGCGGGGCGAACTACTAGTTATTATTGGGTAGACTAAGGTAGTATGATCTCGCCAAGAATGCTGTCAACACAGGTCGTTATTGATGCTACAAAACTCGAAGGATTATTACTTATTTGCAAAATGATCAGTACGACGAACCGGTCCAATGATTGTGCAGCTACCGGTTCTTGAAAGTTATCCTTTGACCATAATAATAATATACCAATAAGTACGATACCTGCAAAGTCAACATGCTGATCCGCTCGTCGCTCGTTCACTTCAATCTTCTATGTTTCTTTGTTCGAACAGGGTTTGAGTCAATTCTCGTGTCGAAGAAAATGACGGTAGTCTTCTTTTCCTCTACCCTTGAACTGTTATCACTATTCACCATGTTTAACACACTTAAAGGAAGTTTTACTTTTACTTATTTTAATTTTAATTATTAAATGTTAAATGATTTTTATTTTATAAATAAATGTCGGTAGGTATAAAAAAAGAAATAACCTGACCGACTGCTAGGTCGTGCGCACTGCGCGAAAGACGACGCTATAATGAGGAACAACCGCTCGACCAAGCGATTATATAGCCTGCCTCACACCGACAAAACCCGAAACGAACACAGCCGAGGCAGGGTCATGAGCCGAAAGGAAGTTGCTAGGGCGCAAAACGCGAGTAAAGATGGGTGCTTCTACTCAAGATGGATTCCGGATATACAAACGGATCAATAATACCTACCTACAAACTAGCATACCTAATTAATATTGTTCAAGCCTTATTGGGACAAGTATGTAAGTTTTTACATACCTAACCTAGTTCTGCGATAGCAGCGCTGCGTCTATCGGACTTCAGTGCTAAATCTGACTCTAGCCGGCCTAACATGTGCAACATCGAGAGAGATATCTCGATCGGACGAACTGCTCTAACGCATACGTAAGAGCAGTTTAACCGATCGAGAAGTCTCTTTTCTCGACTCTCGACGTTGCACATGTTAGGCCTATAGGTCATATTTTAATTATCTGGGGGCACGGAAGTGCCCCCGCCAAGTCGAGCACAGCCGTATCATCTTTTTCTCGAAGCCATTTGGGCCATTTTCGACCCCTCTCTAACTTTGTTGTGGAAAATACTAGATGCCTATATTTTCAGTGACTATAGATTTGACTTGTAATGGTATGTTTATAAGTCGAATATTCTATGAATATTTTTACACAAATAAAACAGTTTTTTAGAATAAAACAATAAGTTTTATTAACAAATTAAATATAACGTCAACAAGCTTCCCATTAAAGTTAATGTTACCACTAAAAATAGTGAGATTTAAGTATTTTTTCCAGAAAATTTACTACTAAGTACCTCTACTTTAGAATAAGTACCTACCTACTTGAGATTCAAGTAAGTAGGTACTTAGGTAAATAAAAATATCATTGTTTGGCTAAAATTCAGGAATAGGTACTTTTAGTTAAACTGTGTATTTACAGTTGAGCGTTACTTTTTCCACACCATGCCCGTTTTCATCACCACAATAAATTATAATAGCAGGTAAGTATCTACAAGTAGGTAGGTACCTACCTACCATTATAGTTGGTACCTACTTACTTAGGAAGTATGTAGGTAGGTAGGTTAGGTGTCAAGAGGCAGCCTAATATGCCTACACCTGAGTTCTAAATGGCTTGGACAGGACATTCCTAGTATGTTGATGAAAACAGACATCAACAATTTAATTTCGATGTCCTTATTGTGTCGCAAAACCTTAAACACTAGATAAATAATGCTTAGCTCTGATTAATGTACCTACTACAATACAACAGATTATTTATATCCTTAATGTGTATGAAAATACCTTTTAATATGTTCGCGGTTAGGTATACATTTCAATTAAGAATAATAAATGAAGAAATCGTTTTTTGAGATTCATTTTGGAAACATTCGTTGTGTAACCGCGAATGACTAGTGTTACAAACTAAAGCAGGGTATTCACTTAGCGTGTAGCACGTAACGTAGGTAGGTAAGTACCTATTATATCGTGATCGCAACGATCCGCTGAGTAGCGGTTTTTGCGCGACAAAGGGCGTGTATCGAGCTCGTGACGTGACTCGATACGGTAACCATGGATGAGCCGTATATATAATATATAGTGTAGGTACACATAGTGTAGCCAACACCACAGTTTTAACTACAGATTTACAGTTTTTTGGATATGTCCACTCCACAGTTTTCAGTACCTACAAGCAAATCTACAGTTTTTTTATTAATGATGTCAACTAAGTAAGTTAGATACGAGCAAAAATTTATTGATTCTTGGATATTCACAGTTTTCTACAGTTTTTGTTAAGCATCTTTGTAGTTTTTCATGAAGTTGGGGTTGGCAACACTGCGTACACACTATAAAAAAAAAACATTGATACAGTACCTATCTGATAGATACGTTAGGTGCTACACGCAAAGTGAGAACCCTACTCAGTGGCGGCCTTTGCGGGTGGCGAGCAGGGCACTCGCCCGGGGCCTCGCACTTGTAGGGGCCTCGCGCAGCAAGCCGACTAGAGAAAATCTTTTATAAGCATTAGTAAACCTTTTCGCTAAAGTTAGACAAATTCCACTGTAAACTTATAAAATAAGAACAATGCCTTCCTACATTATTTTGTTAGTATCTCAAAAGGATTAGTCAGCTTTTTATATGAAAACTCCCAGTAGGCTATATTTTTTCCGACATTTTCAACAATCATCGTCATAATTTTAACCAATTTACACAAAAACTTAACGAATTTATGCACCTAAACTTTCCTCATGAATCACTCTATCTGTCTATTGGTGAAAACCAAATGAAAATCCATTCAGGAGTTTTTGAGTTTACTTTACCTACACGAACTGATAAACAGACAGACGCAGAGCGGGGGGCGGGGGCTCTGTTTTATAAAATGTGCGCGACTCCGACTTTTCGTCATCAAAATCTCAATACCCATAGGTACTTTGGTAGGGCCTCGCAATGACTAGGCAGGCTCGGTCCCAGGGCCGTGACCCCCCCTCCAATCCTTGACAAACCTCTAACATCAAGCATAAATGCCAAATTTGGAATTCTACATATTTCATACAAACGTTTTAGCCCTTTTCATCCCCTGCCATATCAATGTCCTAATGTTTAAAAAAAAATCGGCTCGCTTCGCTCGCATTTTAGCTTAATGTGTCTTTTGCGAAAGAAGTGAGTTATGTCTGACCGCAGAATAGAATCCGTCATGCAGCCAGTCTTTTCTTTGTGCACCGTTGGCAAAATATGGTGTCATTATGTTGCATTTGTCTTAAAAAATTCGGCTCGCTTCGCTCGCATTTTAGCTTCATGCTTATTCTGCGAATAGAGTGAGTTATCTGATCGCAAAATAGAAACCGATAAGCAGCCAGCCTTTTCTTTGAAAACCGTAAGCAAAATCAAGTGTCACATGTTACAATTTTCTTTAAAAAACCGGCTCGCTTCGCTCGCATTTTGTATTCAAGGGTATTTTGCGAGAGTAGGGAGCTCGCTTTGCTCGTATATCAGCCACATTATTTTGCTAGAAAAGTGAGTTATGTTGCATTAGCCTTAAAAAATCGGCTCGCTTCGCTCGCATATTAGCTTCATGAGTAGGTATTTTGCCCCCTCTTCTTCCTCAACATAATTATCGCGTGACTCCCCAAAAGTTCGGGTCCCGCGCCCGTCACCAGGGGCCTCGCAAAGATCTACAGCCCGGGGCCTCGCGATAGCTAAGGCCGCCCCTGACCCTACTTAATATAAACTGATACTTACAGTATTATGACTACACACCATTTAAGTGACTACAGCACCTTTCGTAAACCCAATCGTATTATCTTTAACAAAAACTTTTAGAAATAATATTAGATTTTATGATTTTAGTGATAAGAAGTTTGTTGTAAGCATTCTCATATTTTTAGTATTGCAAACTATAGCCGACGTTAGACCATGCTGAATTCAGTGCACTAAATGCTAGTTCATTAATTAGCGCTCTGTCTCTCTCTTTGGCCTGAGAATTACGTATTGTGCATCCTACTTTTACCGAAGCTAACCGTTGCTAACAGTCAGTTAACCTATAGGTACTTGGTAAAAGTAGGATACGCAATTCTCAGGCCAAAGAGCGAAATAGAGCGCTAATTTACCTATAAACTAGCATTTAGTGCACTGAATTTAGCATGGTGTAATGTCGGCATTGAGCTTTGTTATTTTCTTCTTAGTTTAGGTATATGCACACACACCAAAATAATAATGAATATCGAAGGACTTTGTAAAAAGAAAATAACCATACCTTAGGTAACTACTTAAGCTATTGTTTGTGTATAAATGTATGTCTCAATATCTGACAATGTTTTTGTAACCACTACCAAAATACAGGGTAGGTATAAAGATTATGAATCTAATGTGAGGTATTGCGCGTAAGGCATGTGTAGTAAAGCTTAATATAATGGCCATTACATAATATTATACAAAATATAGGTAGTTCTTATTATAACTAGGAATAGATTGACCGCGGATCTTATGAGGAACAAAATGTTGTCCATCTAGTTTGATTTTTGATTATTTGACAATATTCATAACCTAAATAACAAAATGAACCCTAGGTAAGGGAGTTATGAGACTCTAGAAACAATTTATAAGATATTTATTGAAAACAAGGTGTGAGTAAAAAGTGGTTTAAAGGTACGAACCCACCGCGGTGCATGCCCGGGCACGCGGCGCATTTTAGCTGCGTGGGTTCATGTGTTTAACAACGTGGGTCTACGTTTCCACTGCAGTACAGAATATGAGCCCACGACTATGTAGTACAACTGCCAGTTTTGAAGTTTTGAATTCATACTAATCATAATTTCGTGTACCGCGTGCATAGCGTGGACAGCGTTGAGCTGCGTGGTCACCATATTCGAGCCACGCGTGTACCGATGACGTCAATTCATGCGTAGCGTGTCCGTGGGCTGCAGCGGACACAGTTACATACAGTCTCCTGCAAAGCGAAGCTCGACGCACGTGCGTAGCCTCTCCGTGGGCCGCGGTCGGTCCGTGCCTTTAGATAGACGGATGATGTACTAAGATATGAATAAGTCCCTAGTGGTGCAGTGTCCGTAGGTAGGCCACTACGTCGTGTTTCCTGTGTGCGGCGGCGGCCTGCGCGGGGGAGAGGCCCGCGGAGTTGCGCAGCGGGGGGGAGGGGCGCGCCAGCTGACGGACGCACGACAGCTGACCGAACATGCACGCGCCGTGCAGGGCCGTCTGACCGTTCTGTGGATATATAGAATAGGATAGAAAAAAGTTTGATTTTCGCCACCACAATAGGCGTTTTTCCATTAGCCGGCACGGCACCGGCGATGGGCCGGTGGTGGGGATGCAAAAATGTATGAAAATCTCATAATGCCGTGCCGGTGCCGGCGCCGGTAAGTGGAAAGGCGAGCCGTGCATTTTCATTCATTTTTGCTTCCCCGGCGCCGGTGCCGGTGCCGTGCCGGGCTAATGAAAAACGCCCGATAGGTGGGTATAGTGCGCCGCAAAATTTATGACGGCTGAAGTGCGCGGCAGATTCGACTTTGCGCAGGTACAGTCAACGCAATAGAATAGAGTAAACTTTATCTACATACCTACCTACGGTTGCCATCTCTAAATTTTGGCAACCAGGACAAGACGCGTGAAATCCCCGGATTTTAGAGCCCAGAACCCGGACATGTCAACAGGTTTTATTAATATAGTCAGTGTAATAAAAACTGTCAGTGTAACAAAAGCGTGTGTCGCGGGCGGCCCAAGACTTTAAAATTTTTAAACCTGGACTACAATGAAACCCCGCGCGGACGCTCCCCAGACGCCCTCTAAACTATAGTCGTATTGCTCATTATACGGACTAAAGTGAAGGAAAAAATGTCATTTTTCCTTCAATTTTGACAAAAAACGCATCAAAACTAATCAAAATTGAAGGAAAAATGACATTTTTTCCTTCACTTTTAGTCCGTATAATGAGCAATACGACTATAGGACAAATTCGGGGAAACCCGGACGGATGGCAACCCTATCCATAGCCCGCTTCAGGAAGGAACGAGGGCTTTTTGGCGGGAATTTGAGAAGTCATGTTTCGTTTTTGTTTTATTTTCCAAAACTTGTGTTTCTTCGAATGTTAATGTGTACCTACCTATGACGGTGGATTTTTAACCTTTAAGTGTTCGTGAACGTGCATAAGTGTGGGGAAGTGAAACAAAATTGGATACAGTAACGTTGCTTTTCGAGTTCTCCCAAAAAGTCCATGTTGATGTTTCAGTAAAGCCCCAAATCTTTACTGAGGCACAAGGGGAGGGGTGGGATATTATATTTATGTATTGTAATATGTATTATATACCATATATACATATTACATTGTATACCATATTTAACTATAAACACTTGAAGTTTATTAATTACTTGACACTGGCTGAATCCACAGCACAAGCCATGCGAAGCAAAAAAAAAAAAAAAAGGAACGACGATACTAATCTTTGGCCCGCCTAGCCCCACCCCTCAATGCCTTCACCTCGCGATTGCGTTAACTGTACCTACCTGCGCAAAGTCGAATCTGCCGCGCACTTCAGCCGCCATAAAATTTGTAGCGTAGTCTAGGTACATACAAAACACAAATCAGAAATGTTACAGATAACTTAGGCCTTCACATCTATACTAGATGATTTATACAGTGTCAGGAGGCAATCTTTGCATACACTTACCTACCTAGCGGAACACTGTAGTGCCTGTGTCTTTCCTGTGGATATGGCCGGTAAGCTGAGAGGATGGTGTAGGTGCTATAAGCCTACTCCATCTCAAACATTGTCCCAGGCAGCCTGGCAGTGTAGGTGCTATAAGCCTACTCCATCTCAAACATTGTCCCAGGCAGCCTGGCAGTGTAGGTGCTATAAGCCTACTCCATCTCAAACATTGTCCCAGGCAGCCTGGCAGTGTAGGTGCTATAAGCCTACTCCATCTCAAACATTGTCCCAGGCAGCCTGGCAGTGTAGGTGCTATAAGCCTACTCCATCTCAAACATTGTCCCAGGCAGCCTGGCAGTGTAGGTGCTATAAGCCTACTCCATCTCAAACATTGTCCCAGGCAGCCTGGCAGTGTAGGTGCTATAAGCCTACTCCATCTCAAACATTGTCCCAGGCAGCCTGGCAGTGTAGGTGCTATAAGCCTACTCCATCTCAAACATTGTCCCAGGCAGCCTGGCAGTGTAGGTGCTATAAGCCTACTCCATCTCAAACATTGTCCCAGGCAGCCTGGCAGTGTAGGTGCTATAAGCCTACTCCATCTCAAACATTGTCCCAGGCAGCCTGGCAGTGTAGGTGCTATAAGCCTACTCCATCTCAAACATTGTCCCAGGCAGCCTGGGACAATGTTTGAGATGGAGTAGGCTTATAGCACCTACACCATCCTCTCAGCTTACCGGCCATATCCACAGGAAAGACATGGTTACCTAATACGTGTGGGGCTGACTAAGTCGCGGGTTTCCGCGAGTTTCCTCACGATGTTTTCCTTCACTGTTTAGAGCTCGTGTGCGCATATAAATTATTTGGATGAATGAATTAATGAAAATGATAGCACATCTCAAGTGAGTTTGTATGAGCTAGTGGCCAACTCTGGTGATGGAGTTCTCAGGCCGCCTAAAGGCCTCCGTCATGGCTTAACGACTTAAAAGCCAGGACCGACAATTTAGCGTGCCCTCCGAAGCACGGAAGTGCTCAGCTCGTAATGCCACTTGCAGTCACCCATCCAAATTATGACGCGCACAGAATTAAGAACGTATAAGCAAGCTACGCCACGTGCGCTTCATAAGACTGTAGCGACATCTACCTATCGCTAGATGAACTACAAAGACATGCTACGCACTACGAGCTTCAACGAAGATGGCGCCACACAACATCATAATATCTAGATCGCGCAAGCGAAGTTTTCAGGAGCGATCGCCCTATATCCGACCAACAACAACAAATGTTGGTCGAAAGACCACAAGCAAGTGGGCCAGATGGGCCGGCCCGTTGCAGAGAACCATCTACTCTGCCTTTGAGGAACACCATGTTCCCCAAAAGACTAAGAATCGTGACACTTGAAATGAACTCAAGATTCAAGATTCAAATATCATTTATTCAGTAGGACCGTTATAACCACTTTGAAACGTCTTAAGAGCTAGGTGATTCTACTCCTGTTCTTTCGCGACCAACACCATGAAGAACCAGGGCAACAAACACGGTATGGGGCCTGGCTTTCTTTTCGGTGATCCATCCGCTTAAAATCTAAATAGTCAAGCTCCAGTGTGGAGCCAGTCGAACAATATGAGTCTCGTCAAAGTCGTCAAAAGACTCACCGGCAAGAGTCCTAGGTTGGGCTTATACTTGAGCAGTTCAGCGACCACCGCCGCGTGACCCTTGTGAGCTGCCTTGAACAGCGGCGTGGCTCCATCCTGGAAAAACAATACTTTATCTTAATCATCATAGTACTTATAATAAAAACTAGATGTAGATATTTAACTTAACGATGTCTGTGTTTTGAAGATATTTGAGAAAAACTATTTTAACACGTTGAACGCCACATGAAAAATCGAGTGTTTTCGTTCAGGCCATGGGGGTCACCGGTGGGCCGCGTGAAGGGTCTAACGAAAACGCTTCTTACAAGCCACAGATTGCAGCTATCAAACAAAACATGGAAATGAGCCGCGTTCTTGGAAGAAACGGCTCAACTGATTTGGATGTAGTTTTCACTGTTCGTGCCCGCACTGAGCTGGTGGTATACCTGTCTGAGCTGGTCTACTGCCGCCCCGCGCTGTAGTAGCGTCCTGGCCACGTGTTCGTGTCGCACTGAGCTGGTGGTATACCTGTCTGAGCTGGTCTACTGCCGCCCCGCGCTGTAGTAGCGTCCTGGCCACGTGTTCGTGTCGCACTGAGCTGGTGGTATACCTGTCTGAGCTGGTCTACTGCCGCCCCGCGCTGCAGTAGCGTCCTGGCCACGTGTTCGTGTCGCACTGAGCTGGTGGTATACCTGTCTGAGCTGGTCTACTGCCGCCCCGCGCTGCAGTAGCGTCCTGGCCACGTGTTCGTGTCGCACTGAGCTGGTGGTATACCTGTCTGAGCTGGTCTACTGCCGCCCCGCGCTGTAGTAGCGTCCTGGCCACGTGTTCGTGTCGCACTGAGCTGGTGGTATACCTGTCTGAGCTGGTCTACTGCCGCCCCGCGCTGTAGTAGCGTCCTGGCCACGTGTTCGTGTCGCACTGAGCTGGTGGTATACCTGTCTGAGCTGGTCTACTGCCGCCCCGCGCTGTAGTAGCGTCCTGGCCACGTGTTCGTGTCGCACTGAGCTGGTGGTATACCTGTCTGAGCTGGTCTACTGCCGCCCCGCGCTGCAGTAGCGTCCTGGCCACGTGTTCGTGTCGCACTGAGCTGGTGGTATACCTGTCTGAGCTGGTCTACTGCCGCCCCGCGCTGCAGTAGCGTCCTGGCCACGTGTTCGTGTCGCACTGAGCTGGTGGTATACCTGTCTGAGCTGGTCTACTGCCGCCCCGCGCTGTAGTAGCGTCCTGGCCACGTGTTCGTGTCGCACTGAGCTGGTGGTATACCTGTCTGAGCTGGTCTACTGCCGCCCCGCGCTGTAGTAGCGTCCTGGCCACGTGTTCGTGTCGCACTGAGCTGGTGGTATACCTGTCTGAGCTGGTCTACTGCCGCCCCGCGCTGCAGTAGCGTCCTGGCCACGTGTTCGTGTCGCACTGAGCTGGTGGTATACCTGTCTGAGCTGGTCTACTGCCGCCCCGCGCTGCAGTAGCGTCCTGGCCACGTGTTCGTGTCGCACTGAGCTGGTGGTATACCTGTCTGAGCTGGTCTACTGCCGCCCCGCGCTGCAGTAGCGTCCTGGCCACGTGTTCGTGCCCGCACTGGGCACAGATCCACAGCGGCGTGGCTCCGTCGCTCCGCGCTGCGTCGACGTGTGCTCCGGCGTCGAGGAGCGCTCTGCAGACATCCTCGTGACCATTCTGAGCGGCTATGAAGAGGGGGCTGGCTTTATCCTGGAACCCGATGAGAGATAAAGTAAGTGAGGTGGTAAGCAAAGAGGCAAACCTGAAGAGATTTAAAGAAAGTTTGGTCATTTTATTCCAAATTCGACAGATTTCCAATACAGATTCCCAATTCAGCAGACGGAGCGACGGATTGACGTGATTTTTTATGTGGAGATAGTTTGAGGGTTGGAGAGTAACATAGGCTACTTTTTATCCGGGTGCCACGCGAGCGAACCGCGGGCAGCAGCTAGAAATATTATAAATTCCCTCACCTTCATACAAGAGTTGACGTTGGCTCCCCTTCGGATCAACTCTTCGACAACCGGCAGGTGACCGCATTGACACGCCACAAACAACGGCGTCCCACCATCCTGAAATATTTATGTTAATCCTCCACCATTAATCCATTAAATCGTACGGGTTATTGAAGTAAGAACAAATATCGAACTGTGCATTTGCACAGTTCGATATTTGTTCTACTTGACAAAAAAATCTTTATTATTATTATTTTTGGTAAAAAATAATTGTAAAAAATGTAATATGATCACGACTGTATTCCCAGGGTGCCAACAGTCTCAAACCTCCACATAGCATTAACTTTTTGCATGTAAAATGTTTTGTTTTGATATTTACCGTGCTAGGCGCGTCGATGGCTGCGCCATGCTCGAGCAATAGACGCGCGATGTCGAGGAAGCCGCCCTGCGCCGCGAAGAACAACGCGCTCGTTCCTGTCTGACATACAATGTGTTAGATTAACTGAAACTATACGTCAGTCGGCGTCGTGTGGTTTGCCGCAAAGGGGAGCAGCACCAGCGCAAACTCAATCAAAAACTTGATGGTCTTCGACACGTGTTTCGCCCCTCCACGAGGCATCCTCAGGAAATAATTGACTCTGTGTGGGCGCAGACGTCTTGTCGCTTCGAGAGCCGAACAGAGAGAGTAACAGCATACATACCGTCCGGCAGCAGGCGGGGTCGGCTCCTTGCTGCAGAAGCTCCCTTACGCACTCCGTGTGGCCCATCGCCGCTGACAGGATCAGCGGGGTCGTGCCATCCTGCAACAAGAGATTATCGTTTATAATAATGGCAGCCTTTTTACAAGCTTTTGATTTTTTATTAACTTGCAATGTTTGTATGTTTCCAATGGATCTTGGCATTCGTGAAGTTAGCCGTTTCGACGCGCAGTGCAACTTTTTTATACAAAATTTTCTACTGTGCAGCTAAAAGCCTAGCTTCACGAATGCCTAGATTTATTGGTATATATCGGTACATACATACAGTTGTCAACTGTATGTATGTACCGAGTTCCCAGTACCGAGATCCGAAGACAAACTAAGGTCAAAGATGTCGGTGTACTGGTAATGGAATTCAAATGGAGTTGGGTGGGACACCTGGCGAAACGTGGTGATGACAGGTGGTGCAAAACGGTAACGGAATGGTGGCCGAGGATTGGCAAAAGAAGCGTCGCACAACAGCACGATGGGTTGACGATTTTGTTGACGTCACGGGCCGGCAGTGGATCAGGCAAGCACAGGACCGGGAAAAATGGCAAGAGTAAAGGGAAGCCTATACCCAGCAGTGGGAGAAATCGGGCTGCAGATGATGATGATGATGTATGTTGGTTAGTGTCTTGACCCACTTCCCAGTGTCCGTTTGAGCTGGGCACACCTATTAGGTCTTTCGGTGACAATGACAATGTAATATTATGGTAACAGTGAGCTGATCTGACGATGGAGTCAGGAGCTGTTCAGCAGAACTCCTCAGTATATAGGCTGATTCAGTTGAAACTTGGCATATCTGTCAAGTTCCGACTACAATGTAATAATCTGGTGACAGCGAGCATTATGGAGTCAGGACCTGTTCAATGGAACTTCACAGAGAATAACAGCAGAACATCCGTGTTTGGGCTCATTTGATTCAGCTCACCCTTGCCCACTAAAAGCTTGTCTTGAAAAACATTTTTATAAGTACCTACCTACGAAAAAATAAAGTGGTGTTTAAGTTGAGAGTTAAAAAAAAGTAAAGTAAAGGCCTCCAATAGAAACTCACCATTCACCTACTTTTTAAAAAGAAACTCTGTTTGAAAGCTAGCAAAGAACTTTTTACTCATTTCAGTTTCAAAGCTAAATGGAACGAGTTGAAAGGCGGCCCATTAAACTGGGCGCCAATGGAAAACCATTATAAACCGAGGTTTCAAACTTTAGGTCGAGCTATTAGTACCACTTTTTGAAAGAAACCACTTTATTTTTAATCACTTTATGAAATTGTTTACGATAACTTGCTTTACCAACTTTTTCAAGAATATTGAATCAATAAATCAATATTTTTAAGACTTTTATCCATCCATATTATTAAAAGTAGGTACCTACCTACCTACTTACTACTTAAAAAAGAAAAAAGATAGTCTTAGGTGAAAAGACAAAATTATTTATTGATTTATAAATTCCTACGTAAGTCCAAGGTGTACGAATGAACATTTTTAAAACAGGTGAAGAATACCAGTTAATAGGAACCATAAGAAGTCCTCTGAAGAATTCAGACGATCATAATAAAAACATCTTGTACGCCCTAATTTGAAAAAAATTAAACATACTGTAAACGGAACAGGCTCACAACCACATTCCAAAAGCGCGGTAGACATTATCGCAATCAAGATCCTTCGTAAATGTCTAGAGACGTGATCAGAGACACGCGCAAATACATTATTTTTTTGCATCATGCCAACGTTTTTGTCAATTATTGTTACCCATTTTAGTAAAACTTAAACGCGTGTCATAGTAGTTGATGCGCTACTCATTTCGGCGCCACTGAAAACCAGCGCTCTAACAGCCATGGCGCTGCTGGAGCAAATGCTGAGCGGTAGCCTTATTTTATTGTCACTTTATTTGTAACATTTCTGATTTGAATTTTGTAAGTATTTATCGTGCGAAAATAAAACTTTTTTCTATTGTATTCTACTCTATTTTGCAGAAGTCTATCCGTGACACGTAGAAAACCTATCACCGCTTGAAGCTTGGTCTCTCGGTATTGTAGCAAGTTTAGAAGTGCTAGAAATAAACTCGGTTATCTTCTCGGAAGTAGCATGTAAACAACGATGGTAGCCACTAAAAAATAATGTGCCCTAGTTTCATCCATTTTCAATTCTTTACACACTCCCTCGCCATTAACGGCTTGGTACAAATCATAGGCGAAAGCTGGTTATTAATAACCAATTAATAACCAAGTTTTGCGCAGTAATAAAATATTTAAATTTAAATACAGTTTTAAGACGTGTTTACACTGTTATTTAAGAGTTTTTTATATGTATAAATCATCATCATCATCATCATTCTCAGCCTGTGTCAACCCACTGCTGGGTGTAGGCCTCCTCCATTTCATGCCACTCGAAATAAATAAATAAAAATAAAAATTTCTGATTCGCTCTATCTTCATAAAGTAAAATCATGTTTTTGGATCTTAGATAGATAAAATGCTATACTGATATTTAAAATCCTACGATTCGAATTACGATAATCTTTAAACTATCTATATGTGGCGTGTCTAATTGTTCTCACTAGTTGCTAGCTAATTTTTCTTAAATACGAGTAGAGGTGGGGAAAAGCGTTACTTTCGTATCGCGGTGACTGTCGTTCCGGTTCCAAGAAAATCACAGTGAAAAATCACCGTGACTTTGTCACGTCGATCACAATGTCGCACTAGGCGTTCCATGTTACCTTACGCGTAATCGTGAAACGAGATGACTTTTGATCCAAATTAACAGTGCGCAAAAATATCAGCACTTTTTTATTCGAGTTAACTATTTCGATAAGTAAATATTATGTAACTAATTAGGTACCTACGTTATTAAATAAAAAACCTTCTAATAATTTCTTGTGTGCACTTTTTTAATTTACTTTTAAAGCTTTATTTTAATACTAGCGGCCACCCGCGGCTTCGCCCTCGTAAACTACCTACTACTTTTTTACCCACGGCAAATATGCATTTTTTTCGGGATAAAAAGTAGCCTAATGTGTTATTCCAGGTCATAAACTATGTATATTCTAAGTTTCAGCCAAATCAGTTTAGTAGTTTTTGCGTGAAAGCAGGATCATTATACAAACAAACAAACACACTTTCACATTTATAATATGGGTATGGATACCTACATGCGATTGAAAATCGTTTAGAACGGTAGAACGGAGCGTAAAAGAATGAATGACGTTCCTTGGTGGAACGTTGTTCCTTTACGACGAGTCACAGTGATATCATTTGACTTCAGATCACTGTGATTTTTTCACCGTGAAGTTATTTATCACTCACCTCTAAATACGAGTAGCACTTTTAAATCTCTGGCTCACGTTACGATTGCATGGGATATGTTTATTTTTTTAATCGGCTTACATAATATCTCGACTACCTATTCCTGCACACAAACGTACCTACTCAAGTACGGCAGTGAGAAAAAAATAGTTTTTTTGGTTTTTAGATTAACGTTTTAATTGTTTAAAGCCAAATTTACTGAAGTTTGGAAAAAAAGGGTGCGTCAATAACTGCTTTCCTACTGACGTGATATTTAATTTCAAAATCACGTGTTTTTTATTTTTTTAAATGTAGGTATTGTATGGAGCTGTGAGTTACCCTGAAAGTTTCAGTCGGATGGATAGTCGGGAAGAGCTTGAAATTTAAATTGCAAGATTCCACCCGACAACGACAGACAGACAAAAAAGTATGACCGAGGTAAAATAGTACATAAAGGAAATCAAAATAGGCCAAAAGAATTAGTTCGTTAACGCTTCATCTCTCTACTTATACCACAAAGGTCGAGCATTCATAATACCACGGTATGATTTATTGCCTGCATAGCCGTTCTAACACTCAGACGTAAGTATTAGTGAATGTTACGTAATATGTAATTACCAGTGATCGGAATGAGGCGGGCTAAAATACCTAAAGTTCGAAAAATAACAGAGACAAATGGAGACGCCTTAGGACTAAATATTTTTCGACCCAATTATTTCCGTTTCCGGGACATTAATAAAGAACATCTAACATTAAGGTGAATCAATTTTTTACCTGAGTTAATAACAAAAACTAAAATGTAAATTATAAGGATAAAAAACTTTTTTCCGTCGGTCAAATAGAAAAATTATTTGAATTAGTTCACAATATTATTAAAATTAATTTTAAATGTAGGTACTTACTCACTGTGAAAATTGTGCCGACTTTCAATAAAATTCTTACTTACTACAAGAATAAAATTCTTGTAGTAAGGAAGTCTCCCCTTTTTTGCCTCTGTTCTTTGAACTTTAGGTATTTAAGCCCGCCTAATTCCGATCACTGGTAATTACTGTGTGAACCTTTCTACAAAGCTCTATGGGATGTACGCATTTGTATGAAATCCAATACCAGCAGGGCGATTCAGACTTCAGAAAATGCATGCGATTCAAAAATTTCTTCGGAAATTTGACGCTCTTTCAGCGAAGGAACGTTACTTTCCGAATTCGGAATACATTCCGAGAAGGTCATGCGAATGCTGAATGAATAAGTAAGCAAGTAAGTTCGTATGAGTAAGTGGCCAACTATGGTGACGGAGTTTTTAGGCCGCCTAAAGGCCTCCATCATGGCTTAACGACTTAAAAGCCGGGACCGACCATTTAACGTGCCCTCCGAAGCACGGAAGCGCTCAGCTCGTAATACCACTTACGGTCACCCATCCTGAATGAATGAAAACTCTTTACTGTACCTACACACACGTTATACCGTAGGTAACCTATAAACGAACAGGTTTAATTGAATGGGCTGTCTTATCGCTTAGAAGCGATTTCTTCCAGACAACCTTTGGATGGAAAGAAACATGAAGATTGGAGGTATGGCATGGGCGTACTAATTTTAAGTTCAAGTAGTGACCAAAAAATTTTAAGTCATTAAAATACTTACCTACATATTAAAATTAATTAAGTTGAGTTACTGTTTCCTCATAAGTTTTAAGGTAACTGTGCCATAAATCCTCAAGATACCTCCATAATGTATTCCACTTATTATCTGACTCTTCGAAGCGTTGCCATTACCATTTTAATTGTGAAATGCATTCTGCGGACTATATAGATCTAAAGATATACGGTCTATTAATACTTTTGTATTGGTGATGAACTGATGAAGATGAATATTCTATATTCAAGCAGCCCGACTGGGGAAGTACCTCCGCCTAACAGAATATCGCAGTAAAATAACGTCATTCTTATCGAATGGTGTTGTGTTCCTGCGATGAGTAAGGTTGCCAGAGCTCTGCGAGGAAGCGCTGCGGTGACAACTGGTGAACCAGTCTTATCCATTGTGTTGTCGGCGCAGTGATTCCTCTGTTAAAGTGTCAGCAGCAAGAGTGACTTCTCCGGTGTCGCAGGCATCCATAGGCTACGGTAACCACTTACCATCAGGTGGGCCGTATGCTTGTCTGCTACCTTAAAAATCCATGGATGCCCTTCCAGGATTCGAATCTACGATCTTCGTGTCAAAAGTCATGGCATTAGCTAACTGGCTAACACGACAACTATGATTATGTTGATTACCTCTAACCAGTCCCTACCACCTAATGACATAGACATTTGAATGAGGATGTTGCTCATTTCATCAACATTCTTTATTCTTGGATAATTCGAAGCGAAGTTGGTGTTTTTAATTTTTATACAAAGGGCCTTACTTACAAAAGCCCCTTAATTTTGAACACTGGTTTAATATCGTCCTGTCTCTATTTGTCACTATCTAACAAATAGAGACAGGACGCTGTGAACCAAGGATTATCAGAATTTTCGATTCCAACGGGATTCGAACCCGCATTGATTGATACAGGCGATTCTCCTTGAGTCCATTCGGCAACGGAATCGTCGGTCGGGTCGAAACAAGCTCATATTTATCGGTTCAATCACCGATTAGCGCCATCATTTTCAATGAAGTTGGTGTTCACTGTTCTTTATTAAAAAGCGACAAGAGTTAAGTCTACTAAATGGAAAATTGGAAATAAGAACACATCGTCAGCGCTTATCCTTCTCAGAAGAAATTTCTTCACATGCGTTCTCAGAAGTTGTAAATGTTTAATTAATTGCTTACACCATGGAATCTCAACTTGTACGGAAGTCCTTACATAGAGCGGGCAGTTTGGTCAGTTATGGTAAGCAGCACTTTCGTACCATTCGCTTATAAGGTGACTGCAAAATCTCAGTAGAATTAATTTTCTCACATACTTGCTGAACATTTCAATAAATAATTTTAACAGTTTGTTATACCTACTTCTTGCTAAGTTTTGATTTTTTTAGACTACTAAGGTAGCAGACAAACATACGGCCCACCTGATGGTAAGCGGTTACCGTAGCCTATGGACGCCTGCGACACCAGAGGAGTCACACTCGCGCTGCTGACCCTTTAAAAATTTCAAAACGCCCTTTTTGAAGAACCCCATACTGTAGTCACTGGGTTGATTCAAAAGATTGATAACTGCACTACTGTTCAATTTTATACTGTTATTATGTCTTTGAGTTTGTGAATGCGTGTGTTGTGTTCGCTTATTTACTGCTTCCCCGATTAGTAAACTAATAGCTTTACTGTCTGTCTGTAGCTGAGCAATATGTCATAAAACGTTGCTAAGATCTATTGCGTTACGGATCGTAAACAAAGATGTGATGGATATGTTATGACAGGGGCGGTAATAATGATGATAGAATGTTATATATACATAAGTACCTACATATACATAAGTGTACTTACTTTGATCATCTGTAAGAACTGGTGAATGAAGAGTCTTTTTGGTCGCCCAAGGTAGAGGGTACAGTTTTTCGTAGCGCGTATGTTGTATCGATACAAACGCGCTGCCAACGCAAGTGATGATGAAGTTATGAGTGTCTGTCTAACAGACATCGACGAATGGTATCTAGTACCTGCCTACTGATTATTTTGTCATTTCATATATTCACTTAGAAAAATATCCGGAATGTAAAAGCTCAAATACAAAGGGTTATCTTGATTTCGATTTTATCCCGCCGTTTATGGGGCCAACGGAGTTTTAGGTACGAGTAGGTCAAGGTGACTATGGGGCAATTCAGGACAAGCTATTTGGAGCCCAAATTATGGTGGTTAAATTACAAAGGCACTGTGAACCTTAGATTCAGAAATCGGATAAATAATTATGAGACTTGTAGGTATATTCACAGGCCAGAAAATAGGTTGAGCAAAGTCAATTAATAAACATTGATTTAGTAGGACCGTTGCGATGATATTGAATCGTCTTAAAAGTGATTCTACTCCTGAATTAAGTGAAAAACTCGCGCAACAAAAATGGATGATGCCTTTCTCTACCTAAACTTCTGTCCTGTGTCGAAAGCTATTGTGAACTACGATCTAAGTACTAAGAATAAGAATATGTTCTAGTCACCTACCGTTACAGATAGTTTTTCATTGTAAACAATAAGACAATTTCTTGTCTCTGTTTTCTCAACGGCCAGGGTAAACTATCATCCTCTTTGTTTCTCTTACCCGATCTATCCTCTTTGTCTGTTCCACTTACCCGATCTCTGGAGTCAATGTGCACCTTCCCAGTGTCGAGGAGTTGCCGTAGCCGATCGCAGTCTCCTCTCAGAGCCGCCAGGTGGAACTGTACGTCTGTCCGGGACTCTTTCTGGAAACAAGAGAAATCCTGGTAAGATAGAGTTAGCAGACTTTCATGAGGAATGTGAACTCCAGTAGATTTTAAAGAGGATAAAGTACTCTTATACGGCATGACAGTTTCATTAAAACATAATTGAAGGAAAAGTGGAAGGAAGGAGAAGAAGAAGACCGAGGATAGGCTACATGAGCCAAGTGAAAAAGAAGGTTGCTGTCATGTCGTATAGGGAAGTCAAGGAGGCTGCCCTGGAAAGAGCTTCGTGAAGAAGAAGGCATCAGGTCTGCCGAGTGCCGACATGGGGCTACCCCTTAAATTTAGAAGAAGAAAGTACTCGTAGGTATGCTTTTAACTAAGTAGGTAATGTAATTGTTTGGGGTATGAAACAGTAAGAAAAGCTGGGGTAAATTTGCTAAGGCATGCTAGCTAAAGAGAGATAAATAACCGAACTCGTCGAGTTTTGGACGTACACTGATTTATTGCTTTCATCATTATGTTTTATGAGTTATGGTATGTGTATGTTCGTATTAACAAGTTACCTGAAAGATGTAGTAGTAAATGCTTCAATAAATCGCGTTGTTAGCAACAAACCAGGAAAATACAGTTTAATTATGTTCAGATTAGCGACAATAATTGCTCACTGTTTCCTAAGTTGTTTCAGTGCAATAAAACGAACAAAAAACCTTGAAACAACCTCAACGATCAAACTCTTAATCGATCGAGCGAGCGAAGCGAGCGAAGATCTTAGTGGTAAGTTGGGCGATTTTGCTTTGTATGTTTGTATGTTTCACGAATTGTTGTTCGAGCATAACTGTCGAACCGTTCATCCAATCTGCATGAAACTTGGTAGGTCAATAGGTTGTGGTAAGGAAATTTACGGTGGAGCATATGAGCTTAATCGATCAAGGGGTTGTGAAGATATTGGGTTCCCAAGGGGGTAAATAATTATGAAAGTTACACAAATATATTGAGTGGGGTGTCATACGAAAGGGCTTATTTTGTACATTCCAAAATGGTTTTTATTTTTAATCTAGGATGTATAGTTTTTGAAATACGACCAAAGACCAAAAACTACGAAACCAGAGCTGCAAGAGCTCCCGTTTCATAGAGTTTCGATGTCTTCGTAGCTCATTGACTGGTCAGTCTTAAAAAGAGAGTGGCATCGTTGCGGTTTAGTTTGCAATGATTTTAGATGCTACTTGATTTATTTTCATGATAAAAAAAATTTTGATAAAAAATGAAAATAATTGGGGTAAAAAAAGTTAAGTAAACAAATATATTGAGTGCGGTGTCAAATGAAAGGTCTTTATTTGTACCTTCTAAAATAGTTATTATTTTTATTCTAGGACGTATACTTTTAAAAATACGACGAGAATTCATAAATATGAAATAAATGAAAAATTAGACACGACATTATGTATATGTATTGTATGCATGCTACCTAGTATTTTTTACGAGTTGCTGACGTTTCGGACACAATATCTTGGGACACAGAGCTAGCGCAATAGGCATACCCGGCAGTAGTAGCACTTGAAATTATAGGGGTAGTCAGAAGAAAGTCCAAATGTTGGCCATCTACGGTGCGCGAGATCTCAGTTCGGGGCGAACTACTAGTTTATACCTACCACAGGCAAATTATGAACGCTTCAAAACTAATTGAAAAGCAACACACGGTCCAATGAGCACGCTGTAGTAATTAAATTCTCGCCTAACTAATGTTTATCTGCCAGTAAATACAGTGTTATCAGTATCTCAGTACAAACAGCTGAGTTCGTTAACAGATTGCAAAAGGCGAGGCGAAATGGTCAAATCTTAAAATAATCTAGATAAGTCCCTGCCTAAATCTAGGCTAGTTGGACAGTCACATTGATCACATGGCTCTTTAGTCGACTGGCCCCGGAAAAGACGTAGGTAATGCATTTAATTTATTACTTTTCTAGTCGTCACGATTTTTTCCTTCACCGTTTAGAGCTCGCGGCTTAGTCAGCCCCACACGTATTGACCATGTCTTTCCTGTGGATATGGCCGGTTAAGCTGAGAGGATGGTGTAGGTGCTGGGCAAGCCTACTCCATCCCAACATTGTCCCAGGCAATACAGAGTCCCGTTAAAGTGCAGGCAAAGATTGCCTCCTGACACTGTATAAAATAAATCATCTAGGTACTAAAGATGTAAAGGCCTAAGTTTTTCTAGTCGACTGGGCCCATTACTCATTTGATCTTACTTTTATCTTTGACATTTTGATAGTCAAATGTACCGAATTCAGTTTTCACTACCATAGGCTGAACTACAAAAATTGGCACGATATTAGAAACTTATAAACCATAGTTAAAAGATCTAATTAATAGCATCCATGTTGGACGTTATTGGAACAATGTGAAATGTGCAATTATCGCGCTAGATGTATGTTAATTCGATTGTAAGGAAACGCGAGCCGCTTTGCTTCATCGACTACAAGACCAGGGTTGCTAACTTACAACCAGTCAACCAGCCTTGTAAAACTCGAGAAGTTTTCGGCTTTAGAGAATTTAAATTAAAAGCCTGTTAGGTGGAGCAAGTGCAGCAGACCACACATGAGTTGGAACCCACATGAGATCCAAGCAAAATTGGGAAGCCTTTGCCCAACAATGGGATAGAATGAGCTAGTAGGTAGGTATTGAAGTATGATAGTGATGGAACTGCAGAAGAACAATCATAAAACAATAAGGTAAGGTCAGACAGGTCCTTCAAATCATGATACAATGACTGTTTTTAATTCATCAGATTTGAAAAATTACGGACAAAACACCGAATCTAATCTTCTAATCTTAATCACTTTTCTCTTGAATCTGAATACAAAGCACCGTAAACGTTTATGCCTATTCATTTCACCCATGTAAGAAATTCCATTCATATTTTAAAGTGTAGGGGAACCTGTTGAACCTCGTCCATTGATATCCCTCGGCCACCAAGGCTTATCTCGTAATCTGTGCGAGTTTTTTCGTTTTTGTCTGTGACATTATAATCGTCATTGGTCAACACCAACATGAAGCTAGAATCGAAAAACCAGCGTGGAGTGAGTGAGGCATGCGCATTAAAAATATAAAAAAGTGCTCAAAAAGAGGGTATTTTTAATTTTACTTTAAGTTAATTCATATATAACAGTACATACTTACGAGATAACCATTTCGTGCAATCAAATATAGGTGAAATGGACTTTAGATAGGCATAGAATTATCGACCCAAATCGAACTCAAAGTGCATTTTAAAAATTCGTTAATTTAAAATAAGGCAATTTTGTACCTTTGCCACCATATTTGCTTTGTACTTTGGACAGGGGCTCACGTACAAATTTGTATCAAGATATTAAACAGAAAAAAAAAACACCGAAGAAGGTTTATACAAAGAGGGAAGTCTATCTTGTCCTAAAAGCTGTAAAGTATTTGGACTTTTGTTGATAAATTATTATAATAGGACGCGATAATGATCTTATGATCACAGAAATTTTAAGAACTTATTGTTTTTTTATTATTCTAGCATAACTTAAGATAAAAATGTAAATTATTATTATTTTTTATCGAAAGTATAAACCATAAAAATGTTCTTTCCATTAATTTAAAAATAAAGCGTTATTTGATTCGATAACATGGTATTTTCATGAAAAAAGACTAGTAAGGTCAAGGTACATCTTGCAGTGACCAAGGTATATCTGGTGTGTTGTACCTTCGACAAAATCCCATTTTTTGTTCAAATCTCTTTAACTTCTAAAGTATCATTAAAAATACAATTTTTTTTTCAAAAATATGTAGTTAAATAGTGTATCTTTACATGTGTCCATATTTGGTAAACCTAATTTCAATCTTTATAGACAAAAAAAATTAAATAAAATCGTGTGGCCGAGGTTCAACAGGTTCCCCTACCTACTCACAGGCAACCCTACCGGACCGTTTCTATTATTATGTATATATGTATTGAGTATCTCTCTCCGGTTACCGGCACGTGTGATTACTGCGTGACGGGATAGAGACTGCAAAAATACCTGTTATTATACCGGTAAATTATTTTGCACCTTGAAATATAAGGCCCTAGCAACCCGCCCCGGCGTCGCACGGGTCACATCACACATCACATTAGAAACCTCTAAAATTATCAGTGTGTCTCTACTATATTATGCATGTATTATACATATAAACCTTCCTCTTGAATCACTCTGTCTATTAAAAATAAAACCGGTCAAGTGCGAGTCGAACTCGTACGCCGAGGGTTCCGTACCTAACCATTATACCCATTAAGTTATTGGACAATTAGTAATATTTTTTTTACAAAACCTAGTTCTGCGATAGCAGCGCCGCAAAGGTTCTGCGCACACGAGCATAATATTACAATAAATATTTTCTTTTATTTTCTTTCACACAATAGCACAATTTTATTTATTTACCTTATTTGAGGATGGCCAATTAAGCTAGTCCGCTTAATTGTATGAGCGCCCATACAACTCAGAGGACCAATTGGCGTCAACTATGTATGTATGGGAACACCCTTTAATTTTCAACTTTTTTAATTTTTTGGAATTTTTCCTTTATTTGTGCTATAAGACCTTGCTTTTTGCCAAATTTCGTGATTCTAGGTCAACGGGAACTACCATTTAGGTTTTCAACCCAAAACCTCTAGGGTACTTCCGGTTGACCTAGAATTGTCAATTTTGGTAACAAGCAAGGTCTGACAGCACAAGTAAATGAATAAATCCGAAAAATAAAAAAAGTTGAAGTTTTGGTACTTACAAGTTTTCACGAAAACCTAAATTTGCCTATATCTTTTTATAGTGTTGACTCAGGACCTTGATTTTTATACTCACAATAGGGACTATAGACCTCAGTATATGGTATAAATTTTAACTTTCTAGCTTCACCCGTTCCTGAGATAATCGATGGTGACACACGGACAGACGGACAGACAGACGGACAAGAAAGTGATCTTATAAGGGTTCCTTTTTTTACCTTTTAAGGTACGGAACCCTAAAAACCGTATCAAAATCCGTTGCGTAGTTAAAGATCTAAGCACACATAGACACAGAGAGCGGGAAGCGACTTTGTTTTACACTATGTAGTGAAGTGATGTGATGATGTAGTGTGATAGTGATGAGAATAGAAAATAATAATACAGAGAATCTACCATACCGACCACCGATAAGATGATTGGAAAGACAAAGAAGACCTAAATGTATTTGTGTTGCAATAAAGCTTTTTTCATTTCATTTCATTTCATTTCATTTTCAATTGAAAACAATTGCAAAAACCAACTTGGAAAATAATTGAAGAAGTCTGTTCGTTGCAAGTTCGCTTCGTTTGTTTATTGAGTCTATTTTAAACAAAAGCATAAACAAACGGCTACTTGAGATATATTTGAGTACACAACTGAAATGAGCTTTCTAATAAACTCTACTCTATATCTAAGAATCCCGTCGGAATTGAAAATTTGAATGAAAAAGAATTGAATTGAAAAAAATTTCGAAAAAAAATATAACCGACTTCATAAAATACTTTCACTAAAAAGCGAAAAATAAGACTACAAACAGATTTATTTAATTTGTTGTTTTATATTTGTTATAATGTTGAAGTCGGTGTGCATAAAATATAGTCATTGTTTTACGTAACACCAACTTCAACATTATAACAAATATAAAATAACAAATTAAATAAATCTGTTTGTAGTCTTATTTTTCGCTTTTTAGTGAAAGTATTTTATGAAGTCGGTTATATTTTTTTTTTGAAATTTTTTTTATTTTTCTATTTTTAGTGTTGTGTTTTTATTAAGTACTTACTTACTTGTTTCTGTTTTTTTAATTTAGAAAGACGTCACTTTACTTATTGTGTTTCGCTCATCAAGCCCTTTCATTTGATACCCATATCACAAAAAAATTCCATGGAACAGGTCCTGACTCCATCATCAGATCAGCTCGCTGTTACCATAAATTATTACATTGTAGTCGAAATTTCACAAATATGCTGAGTTCCGAGTTTCAACTCAATCAGACTATTAATTGAGGAGTTCTGTTAAGCAGCTCTTGACTCCATCATCAGATCAGCTCGCTGACACCATATTATTACATTGTTATCGGAACTTGACAGGTATGCCGAGTTTCAACTCAATCGGCCTATTTTCTGAGGAGTTCTGCTGAACAGCTCTTGACTCCATCATCAGATCAGCTTGCTGATACCATAATATTTCATTGTCACCGAGAATCTATAAGTGCACAAAATTTCAGCCCGATAGTTCCACAAACACACATAAAATTTGAGGGTTTTCCTCGATTTCCATGGGATCCCCTCATTAGATCCTGATTTGGTGAAGATGGGACCACCTCGAAAGTATAGCCTTTGTAACAAAAAAAGAATTTTCAAAATCGGTCCACAATTGACGGAGAAATCGATTAACATACATAAAAAAAAAAAAAAAAACATACATACAGCCGAACATAGAACCTCCTCCTTTTTGGAAGTCGGTTAAAAAGAAGTGTAGTTTAACACTATAAAAATTAAAAAAATTCTAATAAACTAATGTTGGTAGGACAGACCTGTTATGTTGAAATTATTCTTAAAACACTTCTTCGATATTATTTCATAACTTTTGTCCTAAAAATGGAGGAAAATATTCCCAGCCGTTACACTGAAACTAGAACAAGCTGTTCAAACACAACACAAAGAAATGTTTAGCGATTCACGTCACTTACGAGTTCGTCTCAAACACAGCCTAGAAGAACAAAGGCAGAATAAATAATGATTTTCAGTAGGTAGTCTATACGAAACGAGAGTGTATTTAGAAAAATCCATTGATACATGGCTGAGATGCAAATCCAAAATTCATATCGAAAGAGGGGTCACTCCGATAGTCAAACATCTTCCGACTGGCCTCTTAGCTCAGTTGGTAGTAGCTCTGCCTTCTGCACTGTAGGTCGTGGGTTCGATTCCCACCCAGGACAAACATTTTTGTGATGAACATAGATGTTTGTTCTGTGTCTGGATGTTATAAAGTATTATTATGTAGGTACCTATGTATTCACAACAATAAGTATTCTATCAGTTATCTGGTTCCCATAGTAGGTACAAGTTTTGCTTAGTTTGGGGCTAGATGGCACTGTGTGAAATGTCCAGCAATATTTATTTATCTTGATCTGCCCCCTACAAATACCTTAAAGAAACTTAATCAAGCCACAAAAGCAGCTTTCCCATCTGCAACCACATCGTACAAATTATCGCGTTCCTCATTACCAGTGATTATCATTGCAATCACAGGCACGCGATGATGACGGCGCCCACTAAGTGGCAGTTGCTTATATTGTAATCATGTTGTGGGCGGAAAGGTGCCAGTTTCCGATGATGATGATTTGTGATTGGCAGAGCGAAACTCGAGTCTGGCTTTGAGATTTTGAGTAAGTATAAAAAAAACACAATTTGTAGCCAAATGTTTTACTAATACTAACATTGGTAGCATTGTGAATGATAAAGATTGCAATGACGAAGTTGAAGTATAAAGTATTTTGAGAGTTAAGAGATTTAGGAAGATAACGTGACCGATGATTAAGGGTGGAATCGGACGGTTCACTCAAGTGAAAGATCACTCGAATGAATGCTGGGGTTTTCTATGACACTTTTCTTTATGTTCAGATGTGTCAGTTTGAGTGAAATATGCAAAATCAACGACAGAAATTAACGAAAATGAACCGTTTGATTCCACCTTAAGAAAGAAACTAAGCCAGAAGATTTACCAAACATCATCTACAAAACATATAATGCTGATCATGTGTTTATTACTACGCATTTACAGTTCCCCAGCCCACATCAAACGCTTTCCAAGAAGCAGTCCGCTAGCACCGTTACTATCATGTTCATCTTGTCTCACTTGATTATCCTCACGCATCCACACTCCACTAGGCTTCCACATACAGTTATGACCTAGGTGCCTATAGAAAGCCATCCATCATGAGATTGCAATGAAATTTTTTTTATGACAGGGCTGAAAAATTTCGAATACACTAGATATTTTTAGAAAAAGAAAAACCGACCTTATTTCCTTGATATTCGACAATTTTTCAACCACTTAGAAAACAAATAATTTCAAACAAAAAAAAAAAATCGGATCACACAATTCAAGCAGAAATCGCTGAACCTACAAAACAAAAACGCACATACAATCGAACAAACAACTTCCATTTGTGAAGTCGGTTAAAAACACTACTTCACTAAAAGGTTCTGAGATGTCTTGTAATACAAAATCTGCCTTTTTCAAGAACTTTTAATAGCAAGTACTTTTTAATTAGCTGACTGGGGACCATTTAGGCATTTTTTATCCAAAAGTAGGTCAGTCAGAGCAAACTAAAAATCAACTTTAGGAATAGAGATACAATAGATAGACAGAACGCAATCAAGAGCAAAGTCAAAGAAACTGACGTAAAATAGGCTACTTAATCCGAACTTTAGATGATACTGAGATAGTGAAAATTCCTGTTGGTAGTAAACTTAGCTCGTAAAAAGAAAGCGACTGTTATGACATAGGAGATCATCAATCATCAGATGTCATGCTATTTTTATCTTTGTTTATGACTAACTTTGTACGCTTTGTGAATGACGGTTTGAGAGAAGTAGAACACATCGAGCTAAGAAGACAATAAACTGGTACAGATATAAATTTCCGAAATATAGAGGAGAGAACCTAAACAGAAAATAGACATAAGTCTTGATATTCAAAAGCCCCAGACACTTCCATTTTAATTTTTGGAAAAATAACTGATTTCATAGTAAGTAGAACAAAAAAAGGAAAATCTTAAAGAAAACTTATCTTTTACAAAATCAAATACGATCTACATAAGAGAAAACCATAAAGAGGTAGGTATATTATTTTTGCTAGACGTGCACCAAATAGGTAGGTACTATTCAATTAAAATCCTTTACTTGTTGACTTTTAAATAACAAGTTTAAAAAATTCGTCTAACAGAGAAATCAAAATACAAGACTAAAAATTAAACGAATTAAGGTACCTTACACATTTAATAGCCAGTTTGAAGGTAACTTGCAAAACAAGTTTATTTTATTTCTCGAAAACAAAATTTATTAGAGCAAAACCTGAATTACCATAAACTTAACTGTTCGGTCGGCCTCAACTATGAGTTTGCTAATTTGATAAAATTACAAACTTTAAATAAGAACTACGATGTTTTAGTAACTAATTCGAAGGAAAATAATTAAGATTTGAGTTTCTTGTGATTTCTATACACGAATGCCGACTTAAACGGTAGGTACCTAATCATAGATTCAAAACTATCGAACGTAGAATAAAATAATTTTGTTCGTCGTACGAGCTAAAGGTCAATCCTAATGAGGTAGACGTCAGACCTATGACCTCGGAGATGACCTAGTAACTGTCATCACCGTAATAGCTAGACTTCCGAAGCGCGGAAACTATGAATATGAAGTCCTCACGTGTTTATTTTTTCTGTCCTTTTTTTCTTCTAACATAACGACATTTCTATTTATTTGGGAAAGACATTATATTTGAATGATCAAGCGAGCTTACCTGAAGCGAAGCTCGATCTTGATTATACCGCCTTCACCGAAGAGAAGATTACTATGTAGTACGTCAGTACTCGCGTGGACAATGTCGCACAGTGTTCAGAGGTAGAAAGAAAGAAAACCGTAGTGCCCCTTCTTTCTATCCTCACGCCGCTCAACTCATTCTTTTTAGAGTAAACCTAGATACATACAGCAACATAGATCTGCAAAGGGAACTCGTTAGGGTAGGGAGGGACCTTGGTTCTCTTCGGTGAAGGCGGTATAATCAAGATCGAGCTTCGCTTCAGGTAAGCTCGCTTGATCATTCAATTATACCGCCTTCACTCTCAGAGAAGATTACTATGTAGATGTTCAGAGAATATATAAGATCGATGTTGCAATAAATTTTTGACGAGCATAAATGGTTAGTGTGAGAAGCCTGCTTACGAGTAAGTAGGTAGCTATATTGATTTTTACAAATAACAACAGAAAAACTAAGATTTAAATGGAAATAGTACATAGGTACTCAGTTTAAATGGATAAAACCTGTAATAAACTACTAGGTAGGTATTTGATTCAACCACAGATCCATTGTAAAAGTTGGTAAATACTGCTGATTGTATGGATCAGCCTGCTGTCCTGAAAACATCGATACAAACTCCTGCTATCAGAAATAGAGGCATGCCTCGTGCTGCCAGCTCTAAAATCGTAGTATCGATACCACTATCAGTCTTCTAAATTTAATCTGATTACCGATGTACCTAATTAATTTACATTTCTCTAAAGTATCAACTAGAGGAGGTTTTCACCGACACCGACAGGCGGGCTCATACACACTATAGCATAGCTACTATTTTTAAGTTTTTTTTTTTTTTTTTTTAATTTTGTCTAAAGGATAATAAAACTAATTTAAGCGAACTAACGGGTCTTCATCGCGTAATTACTTTAATTTTTTATTATTATTGTTATTGATAATAAAACTCTTCTAATTTATTATTTTTAAATAGAAACTGGACAGATGCTAGACCAAGCCTTTGATCAAATTAGGTAAATTAAAAGAAAGTTGCATTCTGCCACTACCTGAACTTTTAATTTAATTACGTAGATAACGAAATTACCATAGGTAACCATTTATTTAAGATCATCTAGTAATTTAGAATCAATGATCTTTTGGAATCAATGAGCTTGGATTCTCTGGCTAGTTGATGATAATAGTAGTAAAAAAAAATATTATTATTATTTTTATTATTACCTATTTACTTATTTAATTATTTTTGGATTTTCTGAAATAATGGGGTCCTTTGATTATTTATCTTAATAATCACAATAGGTACCTACTTGGATCCCAAGTAACATTGTGGTGAGAGAAAACTCGGTTTTAATTCTAAAAATACCGCTTAAAACGTTCTATAGTCATAATTTATAATAGACCTACTTATAAGCTTGTTTAAGTTAAAACGGCCCCTAAATCTGCAGTCATTTCTTTTCAATTACATGAGAGTAACAAGAAAAAATCACATTCTCTAAAGCCGTAGGTAGTGTGTTCTAAGTGTGGTTTAACACTAAAACAAATAAAACAAATTATAGCCGTAGGTAGGTACCTACTAATTTGACAGTCGAATTATGAATAATGTGGTTAGCCTCTAGACTAGACCATCATCTATCTTGTTTTAATACATTAAAAAAAATAGCAAATAATTCAAGGCATAATAGCATGAGTCTTTTCGAGAAAAGTTGTGAGAAAATCTGGTAGGTAGTTCCTAAAAAAAATATGTACACCTACACCATTGCTTTAGTACAGCGGGTTAATGAACTTGAAAGAGGAAAGAAGTAGATTTACTAGGGGAAAATAACATCATCTCTGTAACACAGAGTGATCTGCATAGAGGGTACCACGGTTGACACGACCACCAAGGTACCCTCACTACATACCAGTTACCTACCAAATCAGATATCAACTTTTTTAGTGTTTTTCAACTAAATAAAACAGTAGAAATAGAACTGATATTTAAGTAATATAAGTAATATTTAAGTAAATATTATAAAAGGCAAATAATTTTAATAAGCACTTCGGGTTTATACAAGACGCAAATAAATCTATTTTGTGTCTTATTAAACAGACAGACAATCTCCCTGACTTCTTGAGAATCTAATTCTCACTCCGTATCTATGCATTTAGCCTGATGAAAGATTTAGTTTTTATCTGCTTTCACATTCAGGGAGACAAAAATAAAAAATTAAAATAATAATAATAGGTACTTATGACGCGAAAATGAACATTGTTTCTTTTTTCGTTCCAATTCCAAAACATGTTAGCTACCTTTTTAAAATATGGATGCACTTCGACCATCCTATTAAAATATATGACAATAAGTAGTGGTATTGTCTACACTAAAAACTTACATACATTTAAAAGTATGTTTACACAGTTTATTGTCTTCTGCACTGCAACTGATTTGAGACTAAAAATCGCCACCAAATTCCAGGTACTTAGTTAAAAAAATTGTCAACCTCTGTGGTAAAACCATGTAGGTACTTAATTTATTCCAGAATTACAAAACCTGTGGATGAAGCATCCGTAAAAATATTGTACCTAATCATATTTTTGCGAATAGGATGGACAACTACCAAAGTATTATTTCTCTCTCAAAGTAGTTCCATCTGAACTACGTCTAAGTTATCGTTACTTTTAGACAAAGAAAAATTATTGTAGAATTTTCCATAGAATTCTTGCAAAAAAAACCAGCTGTATGAAATGGACATGCCACGATAGATAACTATAGATAGCTAGATAATAGATATAATAATAGATCCTTGTTATCGTTCTAATACTGCAATAAACAAAAGTTCTAATATGCATTACTTATTTAAATTTCAAACTATTTTTTACATTTAAATACCAAACAGTGTTTAAATATGTTTAAAGAGAATCTACTTATTCGTATCTTCCGAGATTTTTTTTTTTTTTTTTTTATCTCTAAGACTGGAAACTGTATAAGTAGTCATGGACATTGAATAATTATAATGACCCATCAGAATCTAGCAAGAAGTCTTTGTTTGGTATAATATATATATTTATATATATATATATATTTTTTTTACAACCAGTTCTAATTGTATAAGTATATTGCAATTAAGTAGATATAGTTTATTTTTGCATTTGCTAGGCAACCACTAGCTGATTCTTAATCAATAAGTACATAAAGATTCATGTGAAAAATGAAGGGATTTACTATTTCTGTAAAAATTTAAAGACTAAAAAGCACAAAGCAAATGCTAGGCGTTGTAAATTCATACATGCTTCATATTGAAAATAAAAACATAAAAAATATAGTTTATGGTAGGTACTTATTCGTGAACAAAAGTTGATCCAAATGGACCGTATGATACATTCATACAGAATATTTCAAGATGGAGTATGTTCCATTAAATTGTTCATTAATCACTTTATTAATTTAATTTAATTTAATTCAGGATGAACTGACTGCTTCCATCAGCTTTGGCAATAAAGATAATTTCCGAAATAAATTGTCCAGCAGTCAGTTCGCATTTTAACTTAGGCATAGTTGCGATTTCAGTTTTAGAATAAGTACTTACAGCGCGGGTACATTTCAGGAGTTTAGTTATGAAATCCTGTAAAAGATTTTTAATAAGCAGACCCACATCGAGTATAAAATTATCACTCGTAATAAATATAATAGATTTCCATTAGTTTAAAAAATAAATTCAAACGTCCTGCGCGTACCTGCGAGACAGTGGTGGGTAGCGGTGCACTCATCGCTGCTCGCCAGCTGACGGGTGCGGGCGGCGCGGGCGCGGTGCAACGAGCGGTGCACGGCGCGGCGCGGTTTTGGGACGGTCGTCTGCCTTGGCCTGCCACTGGCTTGTTATACGACTAGTTGACGTTGAAGTACGTCAGCTTGTCGACTCCCCGTGCTGGTTCTTCACTCCGCGGAACGATGAGCCTCTTCCGTTTAATTTTGTTAGACGAAATCTAAGCTTGAATCGGTTGATTTGTTCCTTTTTCTTGATGCATTGAGTGTCTTTGATAAAAGTATTCTAATGCCGAACTGTTTTCAGCGAAAAGCGATTTAGGTACCGATTTGATCTTGCTTGGTAATCAAGCGCTTAACCCTCAGTTTACATGTCTCGACCGGCATGGCACCAAACTCCCCCGTTTAGAGTAGAACCCTTAATCAGAGGAAAACTTTTGGAAAAAAATTAATCAAATTATCCTTCGGAAGCCCGCTTATATTTTAGGTGGACCTTGAAGGTTAATTCGCTGCTTATAATATCTCCACTACGTCCGACCTTGAATCGCCGAGTGCTTGCAGCAAATCAGGATCTAAAATATCCTATTCGTAATAATATCGATATTGGGGCTTGAGACAACTTCGGGCCTATAGTGTGGGTAAGTAGGTAAGTAAGTACTTACCTCAGTATTACCCTGGATAAAAAGTGAACCAGGGTGACTGATAAATTTGTAAGTAGGTATCATCTTTGTAAAGCTCTAATTTAGGCGAAAAAACCCGTATGAGAATATTAATGTTTTGGCGGTAGAACAAAATATAGGTAATTAAAGCAGACGTTCAAAAAATCACGATGTTTTTCGAAGAGAAAAAAAAAAACGCATTCTAATAAACAGAAACCGCCATAACTCTAATTATTCGAAGAATGCAACGAATAAGAAAATTAGCTTTCATTGTTATCGCCAGGCACCTCCCAAGAATTCAAGGGAAAAAATAAATTAAAAAAAAAATTACGATATTTTTCGTCATAATTCTCATAATTCGAAGAATACAACGAATATGGAAATTTATCTTTCATAGTCATCTCCAGGCACATCCCAAGAATTCAAGGGGAAAAATATAAATTTTATCGTTGAATACAACGAAAAAATAGCCTGTGCACAATCAAACCCGCACTCACAAATATGAGTAATTAAATTAGGTAGGTACTAGGTACTATGGTTTGAACCAACCTCGATGAAAGCAACGAGGGTATCCGAAGAATTCAACGGATGATAAAATAAAATGTACCTTGAGTTTGCAGATCGCTTTCTGACCACTTTTTCACATATTTCTTCTTCTTCCGCTTCTTCATTCGCTTCCATCCTCCGATTCCATCCTCCGCTTCCATTCTCCTTGGATTATTCATGACGACGTTTGTAAATATTTTTATAACTGTGCGAACGCCGTGCGCGCACGAAACAGAATGAGTTGAGCGGCGTGAGGATAGAAAGAAGGGGCACTACGGTTTTCTTTCTTTCTACCTCTGAACACTGTGCGACATTGTCCACGCGAGTACTGACGTACTACATAGTAATCTTCTCTGAGAGTGAAGGCGGTATAATTGTCATCCACCTTACAGTCTCTATAGGAATAACAATATCGACAGCAGAGTGATTCAAAATGGTAATATATTTCTAAGAATTCATTAGATATTCTTTTTACACCACAAAACCTCAAGGTAACGAACCACGAAGTACTTTATCCCGCGGTTGCACAAGTGACAAGTAACTTAAAAGCCTTTATTACAATGACCGACCGCTTTTGCCGAAACGCGATCACCGGATGTAAACAACTCTCTATTTCTACCGTGGAACGCTCCATTGTTTCTTTTTAATTTTGAACCACAAATTGGACTCTGTGAACAACAATGGATCACAAATTAGAGGCATTATGAAACGATGATGGATAGAATTATGCCACATTATGCTTTGTAATAAGGTTAGTCAGCAGATCATTGAGGTTATAAGATTGTAGTAATAGTGTGGTTTCTAATTGAATAACAACGGAATAGAGAAACCAGCTTAAGCTTTCAAAATCCTATAGGTAGATACCTACATCACTATTGCTACTCTATTAGGTACCTACTGTTAGCGTTCACAAAAAGTCAGATTAGTTTTGTTCCTAGAAAGCGTTTCTGAACGAAAGAAATGGAAGTGACGTCATGGGGCTTGCCCCTGCTTGTCCGGACGGACACGACGGCCATTCGAACGAGGGTAATTGAACGGAGAAGAGAACAAAGTTTGTTAATAATTATTAGATACATTTTGTTAAATACTTACTTCAATTTTATTATTCACCTATCAATTATACAGTGTTCTCTAAACGTAAGTTATTTGTACTGATTCGTTAATAAATCAGAAGTGACAACCGACACGTCCATTGGAATTTGGTATGTACAATTTTTCTTTGATTATCATTTTATCTGGAATGGAATTGAGGAGGAACCGTTCTTGTGATTAGAATTAGATGTGCCCTGGTCATATTTATATTATAAGAAAGTATGTTCTAAAAAATTGAAGCCATCGCCTTATTTCCTAATGCGGGTAGATGTTACACGAGTCGCGACTTGTATGATTTTATACCCAGGTCACTTGGCATGAATTGATAAACTTTATGGTTTGACTATGACTATTCAGAAGTTTAAAATTTTACTAAGATAACTAGAAAGATTATAATTATGATGATTGATGATTTCATTCATTGTGTCAATTATTGGTAGGTATCCTACCTACTCAATTGCAATGATTATTTGAACCAGTAATGATTGAATTGATTCTATTATATTTTAAGACTGAAGTTGAAATGAGTAAAAAAAAAAAAAAGGTTTGTTTGGGTAGGTGGCCTATTTTGGTGACGAAGCTTTTGGGCCGCCTGAAGGCCTCCGTCATGGCTTGGCGACTTGAAGGCCGAGACCGACAATTTAATGTGTCCTTCGAGGCGCGGAGGTGCTAAGTGCGTAGTGCCGTCTAGCGGTCACCCATCCAAGTTGTAGCCACGTACAGAGCTACTTACCTGCAATGCTCAATCAAGTGCGTCTGGACGATACGAACAAGTTGTTTCTTATAATGATGTTGTACTTGTACCTATTTTGTTCTTTTTGGTTTTTATGAAATGAAATGGAATGAAATGAAATGAAATAATTTATTTGCACGAAGATAATTAACGGTGCAATTTTTATCCTTTTTTTCCTTCCTCTTACTTTATAACTTTATATGAACGAATTATTATATTATTATGTAAATACGTACCTATGTATTTGTTGTATAATTAACTAAAATATTAATATTACGTACCTATGTATTTGTTGTATAATTAACTAAAATATTAATATTACCTTATAAAATTGGTATTATAAAAAAAAAAAAATTAAATAAAATTAAATAAAATTGAAGTTAAAGTTAAAGTTAAAGTTAAAGTTAAAGTTAAAGTTAAAGTTAAAGTTAAAGTTAAAGTTAAAGTTAAAGTTAAAGTTAAAGTTAAAGTTAAAGTTAAAGTTAAAGTTAAAGTTAAAGTTAAAGTTAAAGTTAAAGTTACAGTTACAGTTACAGTTACAGTTACAGTTACAGTTACAGTTACAGTTACAGTTACAGTTACAGTTACAGTTACAGTTACAGTTACAGTTACAGTTACAGTTACAGTTACAGTTACAGTTACAGTTACAGTTACAGTTACAGTTACAGTTACAGTTACAGTTACAGTTACAGTTACAGTTACAGTTTAAATTAAATTAAATTAAATTAAATTAAATTAAATTAAATTAAATTAAATTAAATTAAATTAAATTAAATTAAATTAAATTAAATTAAATTAAATTAAATTAAATTAAATTAAATTAAATTAAATTAAATTAAATTAAATTAAATTAAATTAAATTAAATTAAATTAAATTAAATTAAATTAAATTAAATTAAATTAAATTAAATTAAATTAAATTTACGTGGTACTGATACTGACAGAGCCAAATAGCGTTCCTACACTTCAAAAACTAGTAGTTCAAAAACTACATTATCAACACAAGACACAGATTCAATGGATACTGACCGTTCACGGTCTACATTAAGGCGACGTAAAGTCAAAAGACATCGCAGATCTAAGAAATCACAGACTTCAGCTATCAATAATATATACCATAAAAACGTGAAAATAAACGGCGTAAAAAAAAATCGCTTTCATTGACTTTGATAGTCAATGTACGATAGTGAAGCAAAGTTTATCAACAGAATTATGTATGAAATTGGAGTTGACAGACCTACCTGCTATGAAAATATTTACATTTGGTGTAACACAACCTTTAGGTCGTGTACATGTTGCTGTAGCTTTAGATTTTGTAAACGCATACGTGAAAGCCTATGTTGTCCCGGATGAATATCGGAATACTGATAGGCCAAAATTTAATTGAGATACCCAAGATTATAGTATGTAATACGGATACATGTTTAGTTTTGTACTCAGATACTCCAGATTTGAATAAAACCGAAGTGTATTGTGAGTTACAAGAGTTACAAGTAATGTTCTTATTAAAAAAAGTACAGTTGATGAACAGAATGTTGCGTGTACTTAAAGTTACTTGATTTATTATGTTATTATTACTAGTGTACTCACTGATATAAATACCTATTTATTATGTATTACATTTATGTATGGTCCCCCATCCCTATTAATTGTTACAGGGGAAGTAAGAACGAGCCATAGAATGGTGGTGCTCGACTTCCAATATTGTGAGAATGGATTAAAGCAGTGTACGTAGATGCTTGTGCACATCTTACCTTAAAATAAAAGAACGAGATAAGGAGGCCGAAGTACAAGCGGTGCTCACGAATACGTGAGGAGGCCGAAGTACAAGCGGTGCTTATCAAATATATAAATACCTTAAAATAAAAGATGAGATAAGGAGGCCGAAGTACAAGCGGTGCTCACAAATACGTGAGGAGGCCGAAGTACAAGCGGTGCTTATCAAACATATAAATAAAAATAATCTAAGTACAAGCGGTGCTCACGAATAAGTGAGGAGGCCGTAGTGCAAGAGGTAACCATTGTTTATCAATTATCATAATATTTACAAAATTTATGTTTATCTACAAAATTATTATATTATGTTAATATTTTTATTATTTGGATTAAAAGATGGTATTTTATAATTATTGAATAAAAAATACATAGCTAAGAATTTTAGAAAGTCACGAAATTGCATATCAAACATAATAAATAATCAAAGTACAAGCGGTGCTCACAAATAAGTGAGGAGGCCGTAGTGCAAATGGTAACCATTGTTTATCAATTATTATAATATCTACATAATTTATGTTTATCTACAAAATTATTATATTATATTAATATTTTTATTATTTGGATGAAAAAGTGGTATTTTATAATTATTGAATAAAGAAAATATAGAGCTAAGAATTTTAGAAATACACGAAATCATATCAAACCTAATAAATAGGTAATCAAAGTACAAGCGGTGCTCACAAATAAGTGAGGAGACCGTAGTACAAGCGGTAACCATTGTTTATAATTATTATAATATCCACATAATTTATATTTATCTACAAGATTGTTATATTATATTAATATATTTTTTATTATTTATTTACAAAAATTTGGATGATAAGGTAGTACTTTATAATTATTAAATAAAAAAATATATAGAACTTGGAATTTTAAAAAATTCACGATAAATTACAATTGTACACATGAATACCTATTATGAAATACCTTTATTATCTTTATAATATTATTATAATGACATAATTATACATTATGTCCAGCAATATTTATTTATTATTTATTATTTTATTATTTATTATTAGAAAATATACATGGATATACATGGATCTGGCCAGCATGCCATGCTAAAGCAAGCAAAACAAACAACACAAATAAAGTGGTTGGACCTACAGCTGATATCCTCCATATCATCAATACCTGTGAAGATGTAACCAATGTAACTATGAGACGAAAACAAGCCTTAGTGAGTGAGGACTCTGTAGACGACTTGATCCAAAACTGCCAAAGTCTAAACAATAAGACTCATATATTAGAAAGCCTCCTACAAGAAAAACAGTATGATATAGTTTGCCTCACTGAAACATGGATAAAAAAAATGAATACAAAGATCTAATCTAGATTAACAACTATGAATTTGCCGCTGCATTCTACAGAAACAAACATAGAGGAGGCGGTGCTGCCATCTTAATTAAAAAAAGACATTACTTTCAGTGAAAGAACTGACTTTAGTGTTTTATCCACAGAGTATGTAGTTGAGTGCTGTGCGTAGTTGAGTGCTGTGCTTTAGACATAAAACCAAATATTATTCTAGTTTTAGTGTACCGATCTGATCGTCATTTTGACATATTTTTGAAGCCCTAGATAAACTTATGAACAAACTTAAAACCAAAAATCACAGACAAATAATAATAATTGCAGGAGATTTTAATATTAACAAGCGCTACCATCCTAAAGAACATCAAAAGCTGATAGATACTATGCTAGAATGTAACCTAAAACAAATTGTTAAAAAACCCACAAGAGTAACAAATACAAGATCATCATGCGTTGATTTAATATTTACTAATAAAATTGGCTTTCAAGCTACTGTACTAGACCTTGGATTTTCTGATCATAAAAAGCTTGACCTATAACTTTACAGTAAACTTAATTAAACAAAATAATTTTATAAAGCTAAACAAAATATATTTTAATTAAAAAATATATAAATGCTTTTAAATCAGCATTACAAATCATAGATTGGAGCAGAATCATAAAAATAGAAAATAATATTAATGATAATTATAATTCATTTCACAACATAATTAATGACTTATTAAATACATATATACCCATAAAACAAATAAAATTAAAAACATTAAATTTAAATAAAACCACTTGGCTCACTAAAGGGATAAAAAAAAAACTCATGTAGAAATAAAAGATTACTAAAAATACTAGTAAATCAAAGTAATAATAAAATTCTCAAGACACATTTCATATCCTATTCAAAAAATACTTAAGAAATGTGTTAAAAAAAAAAAAAATCAAAAAGAAAGAAATTCACTGAAATTATGAAAACATCCAAAAATAAACCTAAAGGATTTGTGGAACATCATAAAACAAATAACAAAACCGAAAAAAAAAACACTTAAAAATAGTCAAAATATTACATTAATAATCATGTTGTTGGATGTTATTAGATTAACCCAAGTTTTATTGATTCAGAGACTGTTATTTAATTAAGTACCTATCTAGTTTTTTTTTTATTTTTGGTTTTGTTTTGTTTGTTTATTTTATTTATAGTTGTGTTTGGTTATAAAAATTTGATTGTACGAGGACATACAATGTTTCGAATGGCCGAAAAGGAATGAGGTCATTCCTGTTGTCAGAATAGCCGACTGTTAGCGTTCACAAAAAGTCAGATTAGTTTTGTTCCTAGAAAGCGTTTCTGAACGAAAGAAATGGAAGTGACGTCATGGGGCTTGCCCCTGCTTGTCCGGACGGACACGACGGCCATTCGAACGAGGGTAATTGAACGGAGAAGAGAACAAAGTTTGTTAATAATTATTAGATACATTTTGTTAAATACTTACTTCAATTTTATTATTCACCTATCAATTATACAGTGTTCTCTAAACGTAAGTTATTTGTACTGATTCGTTAATACTACTACAAAGCTCATTCTTTGAAGATGTATCATAAAATTAGTATGTTTTTGTTCTTGTTGTGGTTTTTGCCTTAAAGGTTTAGTGATTCGCACACATCCATTTGATATATTGAAAGGTAAAAGGGTGTGCTAGATCATCCAATCTCATTCAGTAGGGATTTGCAAACAATTTGAAGGATGCTAGAGATTGGATGGATATATGGACGGAAGGGAGTACCAACAGATTAATCTCGCTCCATAGATACTTGATACTAAGGAGAGATTGGTTTGTGAGAGTATCTTATCCTCTGAACTTTCACGTCAACTGTTTAAACAATGTGCAAGTAAAATAAACACTTGTGTAAATGTAAATAAACTCTCTCGTTTACATGCAATCATTTATAGATTAGCCACAGATAACAAACACTGCAGTCACGCAGCCGCAGTATTTTACTGAGCTTTCTAATGATTCACGCCTAGTGATGGTTTGATGAAGTTATTCTTAGAAACTAGGTGAAAAATAAATTGGGAGAAAAAAACACCACGGAGATAGTACACTTTAGATATCTTTGCCCATACTTATATAAAGTGCAATGCACGGCTAGTTCGTGTCTTCTTCATCTTCAGACTGTGATTATTTGATCCTTTAAATCCTTTATCATAATCATCTCCTTTATGCCCTTGCACATTTCGTATGTTCAGCACATCATCCATTATGTTACATCGTCCTCTATCAGTTTATAAATAGTTATCATTACATAATGAAGATAATTATTACATAGTTGTTCACTGGCAAATATCTTTCAAAAGCAAGATAAAATTCTTGACATTCCTTCATCCGCAGCAAAACAAACATGTTGCTAATTAAATCTAGCCTTATCAGTTATCAATCACATAGAGACTGTCGCAAGTAAACACTGCAATGCAACTAAGTGAGGTATAGTACCTAAGTATATTCCCTGATGATGCAATGATGAAGCTGCGATAACACTACAATTTATCAAGAAGGTAGGTAGTTTACTAAGCATTATCATCATCATCTTCCCCAGCTAGACTTCACCCTGCTGGGCATAAGCCTCCCATAGTTTATGCCAACCGCCACGCTCCTGCGCCAGTCAAATCCGTTTACTATGCTAATAAAATAATAAAATTTAATAGGCGTACAACCTGTCGCATAGAATACTACTACTGACCTACTGATAACTCGAAAAAGCGGACATTGCCAGATATATTTACATTTTCCTACCCAAGTAGAAGTTGAGTCTTCTTCCTATCCCGAGGGGTAGGCTGGTAAGGGCGTCGCATGATCATTCTGCCCTGGCTTCAAGGAAGTAGGTACCTCTCAAGATATTCAATGATCTTGAATCTGAAGTTCTGATCCGTTTCAGGGTGTAGAGCCTTGGGCCTGTTTACAGTTTTACGTTCAATTTACCAAGAAAATTATTACATCCGAGTTCTTACATCTCCGAGTAGCGGTATTGTGTTTGCAAAACCTTGACATCGCTTATCTGTATCATTCTGGCGATTATGTATTCAAATACAGCAAGCGTTTCAGTGAATAATGAATTATAATGTCCTGGGTCATGTGACGCGTCACCCAAGGAGCTCTATACTTTCTCTGTTGACAAGCTTGTCGTGCTAATGTTTCTGCATTCAGGCATCTCTAGAAAGTTGTCATTAGCACAGGATGTGCTTGTGTGGGCTTCACCAAAACACTTAATCACTTATCTTCTTGTTTTCTTTTGATGTAATTCTTCTTCTTTCGTGTCTTTCGTGTGTTTGATGTACTGAAATGGTCGGCATACATTTGTATAAATTCTGTCCTACTTCTTGCCAACAATTTTCGTCTACTCCTTTCGATTTGCGATTACGAGCCTAAGCTATGAGGTACCTTTAGCAAAGTATACATATCTATTCTTAACCAGATAAAGATTTGAAAGAATCAGAGACGAGACGTTAAAGCAGAAATATACAATTTGATTATATAAAACAAAGTTTATAGTCAAGGAGCTTTATCTAAAACAAAATCAGTGAAAACTGATGTCATCCATTACTTGGCCAATCATTATAGTGATATTGGTATATTGCATTGCAATATCCATTTAAAATGCGAGGCGTATCGATGCTAAGCCTCTGAATGAGTCACCGAGGAAAGTGCTCGGTGAATGTTTAAAGGATCTTGTTGACCCGTTGTGTTGCTGCGAGATCTCTTATAGGTAGGTATTCCATTTATGAGAAACCAAGTAAATCCAATTTTAGGAGAAAACAACTACTTTTGGAACAACACAGATGTTAAAATTACACATTAATGTCATTGTAATGAACAGGCATAGACAAAATAGTACCTGCTATAGGTAAATACCAGGTACCAGCGCATTGAAGTATGCAATTTAAAGTCCTATACAATTCCTAAAGGTCACTGCCCGAGCCCTGCAATGCGATGCTTTTCGGAGCTTTCGGTAACAATGAAACATGCAGTTGCAGTTGCATACTGCCATTCATAGCGTTCGAATCGATGTATTTCATTATTTCGCTATTATCTGTATGCAAAGGTCATCGAACGTTCGAGACACGCCAGACTATTGTAGGCTGTTGCATGAACACCTTTGCTATTTGTAGTTTAATAGAATTACTCATAAATAAGTGACTAATAGCTTCTGATACAGTTTTAAACACAAAATATCTAAGGAATAGGTTTCTAGCTTCCTACTGATTGGGTCCAGTTTTCGTCAGCAATGCAACTATAGGTAACGTTGTATTACACCATCCATCCATGGCGATGCTATTGTTCGCTCGAGTCATGATCGTGATGCAATTTGGAGAAACCGATGGGACTGCATCGGACTGAGATATTTCACCATCACTGTTGGCTAAGGGGTTTCGAGAATGTTTGTCAGCATGAGTAGTAAGTCTTCTGATTCAAACAAAGCAAGGTGTAATTTCACAATCATGATTTGGGTATAGTCACACATCACTCTTATGCTGTCTAAGTCATATTTGAATGTCATCTATTCCGCTTCGTCTATTTAATCTTCTTCTTTCGTATGAGCAAGTGGCCAACTCTGGTGACGGAGTTTTTAGGCCGCCTAAAGGCCTCCATCATGGCTTAACGACTTCAAAGCCGGGACCGATAATTAACGTGCCCTCCGAAGCACGAAAGCGCTCAGCTCGTAATACCATTTGCGGTCACCCATCCTAAAAGTGACCTCGCACAACGCTGCTTAACTTCAACACTTCAACAAACAATCAAGAACGTCCAAGCAAGCTACGCCACGAGCGTCTATTTAATGATTCTTTCAAATAAGGAACCAGTCTCTTAATCTTGTGTAACTATCTTTGTCAATTCAAGAAATAAGAGGTATAGGTACAATATATTATTCTCTTAAATGATAAGTAAACTGCTAAAGTCAAGTCCAATAAGCAAGTTCAAGGTTAAAACATGCATGGAAACATACGACACGCTAATTTACGTAAGTGCTATATCAATGCTATAACTATAGGTAAATGTTTATAGATGGTCATAACGATTAGTGAAGGTGATATTTTACTACTTTTTACACAAACAAAACTTAATGTGGTATTTATAGATGATTCAAATAGCGTTAGGTTTACGTAAAAAGAACTATTTAGGCCTAGGCTGTTTCATGGTTGTTTTCGCCTTCCTATTTTTCAGATCGATTGCCGATTCATATCTTGACGTCACATTACAGACGCTCTAAACGCAATTTTATAATATACAAGCAAACTATATTTTCAATAAACCACACAGTTATTCAAATGCAGATTTGTTGACACGAAGAAACGAAGACAGAACGGGTTGACCTTGAGACGAAATGCACAATGCAAATATACGAACACCTTTCAACTCGTCAGCTGACCTTGACGCAAGGAAGTTGCACGCTCAGCTTGTTGCTAATATGTGCGTTACTGACAAATAGGTAAGGTACCTAATTAAAATTATCAGTGAAAAGGGTGGTAAAGGTAAGCATAGAAGTTTGTAAGTACAATTTTTTTTGCATAAAGTACTGTATATAAATACAATTAAACTGTTCCTTAGTAGAAGTAGGTATACCTACATAATATGTAGGTATACCTACTTCTACTAAGGAACAGTTTAATTGTGTAAAAAACATATTATGTTGAAAGCACAGAAAGAAAGATCGAATTCAGTCAATATTTAAGACACATTCATTAAGATCAGAAACAGATATTATTATGAGCAAACAATGTTAGCACAAAAATATGACAAATAAACGCGTGCAAAGCTTTGATTCAATCAAAACGTATAAAAAACTTACTTCAGAGAATCAGGTAGGTATATAACAAAACTGGAACAATCACAATCAATGAATCAAAGCAAAACAATCAAGCAAGAGACATAAAAGCGCAATGAGACCCACAATTAGTTACCGTTGCAACCGGCCTAGCGAGACAACAGTTACACATCTGACGCTAATTGTGTTCCATTCCACCTATGCCCATTGCCTGGGAATGCTAGGTAACCATTCCATGGTTATAATGGTTCAATACAGAAACTGCTGAAACTATACGTTAAACTAGTTCTTCCATAGTCCGCTTAAGAACAATTTTATTTCGGCACAGACTGTCAGTCCAGTAAGTAAGTAAGTAAGTTTGTATGAGCTAGTGGCCAACTCTGGTGACGGAGTTTTTAGGTCGCTTAAAGGTCAGTCCACTGAAGTATAGCTATTTAGATTAAAGAAGATGAATCACTGAAATAAAGCTATTCCGCTAATCGTGTTTGTTGTTCTTATTCACGGATATCGCGTATGAACTGGAGTAGAAAGATCTAGCTCTTAAGACGATTCAAAGTGGACCTAGTACCTATTCTTATTGAATTAAGTGTTTATTAATTTTGAACGCTACTTTCTTAATCATGATCCTCTTCGTGACACTAGATTCAAAACCTTGGCAAATAAATATGAGTTAATATGAGAATAGGCGTGAATACTGCTACAACTCAGCTCACGACTATTTTTTTAAGTACTAGGTCTTATTCTTAATGCTCTACAGACATCTCAGAACTTAAAGTTTTCAAGACCCCTATAAGTTGTCCAAAAGTGGTCGTTTGGAAATAGGCACGTTTAAACTTTACGTCTTATCCTACATCATGTCCCTGTGTTTGGTCACCTTTTAAATAGTGTGACACATCATGACAAAAATAAACCGTTTGAAGACACTTTGAACTTTAAGAAATCTATGAATATCAAAACAAAATCATTTGAACCATCTAATCTAAATATATTCAGCTGTCTCTGACATGGCCTATATCTGATTGATGATTATTTATTTCAATTGAAGGCTAGATGCGTTTGCGCATATTGAGCGTGATTGAATGCGGATTGCATGCACGATGCATCTACTTACTGACGTCACGGACTGTCTATTCAAGGCAAGGTCAATACAGGATGGGTAAAACTGTAAGGCTTGTTTCACTCTTCAGCGTGTCGCCGCCCCGGTCGCGTCCGCGAGTTGACCATTCACAGCACATTTCTCTGTGCTGTGAATGGTCAACTCGCGGACGCGACCGGGGCGCCACGCTGAAGAGTGAAACAAGCCTAATGCTCGGAAAATACCGTACGAGATCGAGGCTCATCGACTTCTTATATATTAACCCCATGAAACATATTGAACTGTGAAATTAGCACGGCTTTATATACCTAATGTTTTTTTTTAGTCATTCTTATGTCAATCAATACATAAATGGTAACAGATTAACCAGCTATCACAGCTTGGAAGTTCATTTTGAGTTAGGTACGGGGTTAGAATTAGAATCAATGGACTCGATAAGAATTGATAAAAGAAAACGAAGTCTAAGTAGGTAGGGTGAGTGGGGGCAAGATCGAACGGTTTTTTGATGAGATGAGCAGTGTTGTGTTTGATCCCTTGTAGAAGAAAATATATTAACTTATGCTAAAAATTAATTAGTTGTCCTTAAAGAGGAAAGAGTCTACTTTTATATTACATCAATAATTGCCTGTTATATCTGTTCCAAAAGTAGAAAAAAATAAGTTAAAATATTTTTTCACGAAAAAAAAGTTGGGGGAAGATGGAAAGGTGGCGGGGAAAGATCGAACGTTTTTCTAAAATCGTGAAATCAGTCAATAAATGAATATTAGGACGTAGTTGATGGCCCCTAGTCTATAGCATTTTTTGTCCTGAAAATTCTAAACTGACTCTTGTCCCAAAATTCCTGTTTTTAACAAAGTTATATCAGATTTTCATATTTAGAATATATCAATCTTACCCCACCGGGGGAAGATTGAAGTAAAGGTTCTCAAACTTTTCCACTCGAGGTCAAAGGTCAATGACCCCGGGGTCAACGGTCAATGACCTCAAGTTGACCCGTCATGGTTCCCCCACCCTAATACTCCCGCATCTCCCCTCTCCCGAAGTATGATATGGCGTTGGTTTTTGTGAAAAAATACTAAGTATTTTTTTTGATAGTGGTGCGTTTTGGACGTTTTACTAGTAAGTCGTTGTGCCACTCAAGACATTGCCACCATATAGACGTTTTAATATATAGACGTTCTGTGAACTACGTCATTTTCCTTGATAGACCTTCTGATACGGAGCGTTCTTTCTACACCTTGACCCAAATATCTCAGAAATTATAATTATCACTTACGAGATTCAATACTTTTTGTTTGTATTTTGATAAGTTCCTCTATCGATTGATACATTATGTTTCATCTCTGGCTGCCAAAACTAGGTATTTTTTTTTTAAATGGCGGACAGTAGGTATGCCTGGCTCCATACATAAATGTTCGCACCTCTTTGAAACATAAGAGGGTACCTACATACCTATTTAAATAAATAAATAAAAAGTTCAGGAAAAGTTTGAGAACATCTGACTCTTACTATGAGTTTTGAAAATGAGGTAAAATTGGTACTTGTATATGTTCGTCTTACCCCGCAAAATTGAGATGGGGAAAGACTAAAAGTTGAAATAAATCCTAAACTACGAGAAATAGCCATATTTAGACGTAATAACACAAGTAAGAATTAAAAATAATAAGTAGATATATCAATAAAACACTCGTACTTACCTTGTAGCTCAAGTTACTTGACACGGGGTAAGATGAAAGGACTTGAGCACTTTGCGTAAAAGTCACTGTGTCAGAAAATTGCACTTTTTACACAACCCCTGGACCTAAGCAGCAAATGTTGACTGGGGACTGAGACGTGACAAAATGGTGGTCTTGACAATGTTACCAGCACTGTAAAATGATTACTCAATCGGGAGTTATTGACTACTTTTTGTCTTACCCCGTTTTCGATCTTGCCCCCACTCACCCTACCTAATTTCGTACTGGTTAATCTTATTATTTTCTTTTATTTATGATCGATTTGAGCTGAATTTGAATCAACAATTAACAATAACAAGAAGTGGCTTGGATCAGTTGAGCTACCTATAGATCGTTTCCAACGATCCTTAGGTGGCTCTACTAGTTCTCTTTGTATTTTATAATGTTATGTAAAATGTAGTAGGTAGTTTAGTTTCTGTAAATTAATGTTTTAGAATTATTCAATTTATTTATGTCATAATTATAACCACAGATGTGGCGGTCACAAGCCGCGTATAAAATATGGATTGTTTGAATTCTAGCTACGAAACCTTGACATTCAAAAGTAGGCACATGAATTACTTTAGTTCTTGGCAGCGCTGCCAAAGCAGGATGATATTTTTCAGTAAATACCTAACAAGGTCGATACAGCGGTCGGTCAAGACGCGAAGTAGAATAACGTTACTGCGATACAGTATCTACAGCTGTGTTAGAGAAAAGGTAGTATGGAGCATGGATAATATAAAAAGAATGCTAGGCGTTACAAAATGTGTGAATATGTCTTTAGGTAGCCTCATGAAGTAATGAATGACATGTCATGTTCAAAGAACCTTGAATTGTTAGGATGTTTATGTCACAGATCTTCTGGTATTGATATCTCGAGAAATGTATCTAGGGATATAGTTGTGATCCAGTTTAATTCGTTTAGAAAAGAAAGAAAAGTTAAAAAAAAGTTTATAAATGAAAAACTGGTTTCCGTCTATTATTTATTCTTAGAACGTTTAAATTGAATTCGATTATTCTGCAAACTTCGTATTTCAACTGAATTCTTAACATTATCAGCAACCGGCGAACATCGAAAGTTCTTGAATTAAAGATTTTCGAGATTCAACAGCTGTTTTAGATACTCAAAGATAACTTCATTCTGATTTATTTTGGCTTCTTTGTTCTATAATAGTACAAAGAAACAGAGAGCAGGATATTAGAAAGAATGGTCTAAATATAAGAGAATTAAGCGCATCCTGTTGTAAAGCTATTAGAGAGTCAAGTTTTTTATGAAGGAATCAAAAGAACTTTTAGCTATGACGAAATAAACGTCGTCATAAAGTAGGCAAGTGGTCATCCGTCATCAAAACCGGATTCTGTTTATGAGTCAAAAGATCTCATGCTTTTATTAGTTTGGTAAAAAGGGATATAAAATTCTGATTAACGACATAAATAACTAGTCTTAAATTTTCACCTTCAAAAATAATAATCAATGTGATGAGAACCACGCTTCACTTCAACTAAATGAGGTGTAATTCACTAACAAATAATACAATTTAAGAATGTGACCTCTACTCTATCTAACCACAAGTCACTTTATACGTGAATAGTTGACGTGTTTTACCTTAACTTAAGTAGTAGTTAGTAATCTGTGCCTTAACTTCACACACAACACGACCTTACCACAATGACCAAGGTGTTTGAGGCTGTTGACAAGATCTTGTTAACATTCTACACAGACATCTTCTTGGCCTTGTCCCATTTCATGTGGAGCACAACATGGTATTCTTCTTCCACTTCCCTCTATCAACCTCTTTTTTTTTGGTCTAAATCTATACAGACATTATATACCTCCATTTTAAAAGTAAATTCGTATGGGCTGATGGTCAACTCTGTTGACAGAGTTTTAAGACCTGGGCATGAATTCTTCTAATTTACAACGTCAACCATTCCGGTATCATTACCGCTGCGTTTTATTTCGTTCTCCAAACTGACAGTAACTTGCAAAATCCCATTGTTAATTTGTTTGAAAACGTCATCACAACAGAGTAACCTAGCCTCATTGGTCATAGTAGATTATGAAACAAAACTAAATAGTTGACGTGACGTTTTGCTATGGTTGAGAAAAAGTTTGTAAGTAGAATCGAGGGGCTAAAAGTTTCCGCGTGACCTACATATTTGGTCAATCCCTACTTTCAAAATAACAAAAAGACATTGCCCTTGTGAGAACTAAGATAACTATTAAGTCCCGTTATTGAAAAAGTTTCGCAATTTTGCAGTCTGGTTCTTGGAAACCGGTTCTGCTATTCCTAGATCAAAGGACCTTTAGCCCTAGGGCAGACTAAGCAGGTTTGCCCGTAAGAATAACTTGTAAGTAAGTAGGTTTATCTTTCAAGATTTTTTTCTATTAATGTCAGGTACTGTGGTAAGTAAGTGGATAGGGAGTTCGTCACCTCCCTCTCTTTGCAAAGGCAATAAAAATAGTTTTTTTTTTTTTTTTTTTTATTTATTTACCAAATACACAAAAAGAATACAAAATTTTACTTATTTATAATAGCACTTTAAACCACTAAGATTTGTCTCGTGCTATTGCGAAAAGTTAAAAGGTTCTTCGAGTTACTGTCAACTAATTACTAAATAATTCATTGTAAATAATTTCTAATTGACTGATATTGCCGTTTCAAATTCTGTCTCTATTTAAAGTCCGATTAAAACCTAATTTATCTTTGTAAATTTTTGGACCCTTGGACCTGTTTCTCCCCCATGAGAAAGCTAGTGATGGTGCCTTGGTATATAGGAAATTTACTATAGGTAATATATCATCCTATATATATATCATCCTGAAGTTTGCTTTCTAAGATATTTCAGTATCCTGTTTTTCTTCGCAGATTGTGATCACGTACTGATAATAGATTACCCATCGTCGATCTTGCTCTTGGGAATAATCTCGTCAAAGATACAGAACGATTTTCCTTATTGAGTTTGGCAGCGAATATCTGGATTAATTTTTTTATCTTTTCCATTCATCTCACACAGTCATCATCACACATCTCCACTTTATCTATTTTTTAAAGGGTTAAATCTAAGTCAAAGGTCAAATACAAAATACTACAACATTTTTTATTGTAAATTTACTGTCCGTGTCTTCATTATACAGTGTTTTGCGACAAACGTGGCAGGTCGATATCTTTGTGAACGCAGTAGGAGATAACAGTCTCGCCCGGCACTGTCTTTTATTGCTGCAGAAATTGTGCATTTTCAAATCATAGTCCCGGATTACTCGAAATTTGGTGATCGCTTTTGGATGCCAAATCTATTGCACTGTCTAAAATATCGATGGGAAAGACATCCGAGAAAGTTCGCCATTAGGCCAATATTGCAACTAACCGTGATCCAGCCAGAAATGTCGTGCGAAATCTGGCGATAACTGTCGCACGACTTTTCCGACAACGTTCCTCGATTTGTCTCCTACTAAACATGGTCGTAGCTTTCATCCAGGTGACATTTAGTAATGCTGCCTTATAAGGATAATACAGCTTTTTCCGACTAGATATGTTGCTTTTTACATGATTTTGCTGTAGTTTTATGTCACAGGAGGCGCGGCTCCGTCCTAAGTATACTGCAGTTGACGGTAACTGCGATATGTGGTGTACCTATACGATTATGCGATAGGTTGCCGCAATATGTTTTTTCTTCAGTTCTGTTTAGGTCTGTGGTATTTCGTTGAAATGTTGAATTGAAATCGAATATCACCATCGAAACAATCTTATCGTCATCTGCCCTTACGTTAGTTGGGGAAAAACATTGATAAATCAACTTGCTCTAAACCAGTGGTACTTAACCTTTTAGTGATGGGGGACCAATTGATAAACTTTTTTAATGCCGCGGACCACCAACTCGTATCACGATGGTGGGGGGGGGGGGGATGTATCATTCAAGTTATATAGTTTTGTATTTTGTCAGGCAAATAATCAGAAGGGGGTCACATGACTTTGCACTCTCGCAAAATATCTACTCATGAATATGCGAGCGAAGCGAGCCGATTTTTTTTTAAGTCAAATGCAACGTAGCCCATTTTGGTCGCAAAATACTCATGAAGCTAGTATCCGAGCAAAGCGAGTGAGCTTCATACCAAGCGACTGAAGCGAGCTCCCTAATCCGCAATATTACCTAATGCAACATTTACGCTTTATTTTGCTTACGGTTCTCAAAGAAAGGCTGGCTGCTTGTCAGTTCCTATTCTGCGATCAGACGTAATTCAATTTGTTCGCAAAATACGCATGAAGCTAAAATGCGAGCGAAACGAGCCGAATTTTTTAAAGAAAATGCAGCATGTGACACTTAATTTTGCTTACCATGCTCAAAGAAAAAGCTGGCTGCTTTTCAGTTTCTATTCTGCGATCAGACATAACTCAATTTGTTCGCAAAATACTCATGAAGCTAAAATGCGAGCGAAGCGAGCCGATTTTTTTAAGACAAATGCAATGCGTGCTTCTTTATTTTGCTTACGGTGCTCAAAGAAAAGGCTGGCTGCTGGTCGATTCCTTTTTTGTGGTCAGCCATAGCTCACTTTGCTCGCAAAATACGCATGAAGCTAAAGCTAAATAAAAGGCGAGCGAAGCGAGCCAAATTTTTTGAAGGCAAATGCAGCATGTGGCTATTTATTTTGCTTACGGTGCTCAAAGGGAAGGCTGGCTGCTTGTCATTTTTTATTCTGCGATCAGACATAACTCAATTTGTTCGCAAAATACTCATGAAGCTAAAATGCGAGCGAAGCGAGCCGATTTTTTTAAGACAAATGACCCCCATGGGACCGCGCCTGCTCAACACATAGTCAACCAATAATATGATTCAAAACGTATCAAAAGCGGAAAATTTTTTTCTTTTAACTTTGATCCGTTGTCACTTGCTTATTTTTTTCGGATAGCTTCGCGGACCACTTCGGGTGGCTCCAGGGACCACCAGTGGTCCGCGGACCACCGGTTAAGAACCACTGCTCTAAACATAAACACGATTTCCATACTAATTTAAAAAACATGACGCGTTCACTCGTAGCCTCAAAGAGTTAGAAGGACGATAATCTTGATACAAACACACAAACCCAACGCACATTGTACACGTAGACGTGCAAGAACATGTAACGTTATGTAATCTACACGATGGATCTTAATAAGCGGATTTAAACGCGATACCTAGCTGAAAGCACATAATAAATAAATAATGCTGGACACTTTACACAACATTAGTAGCCCCAAAGTAAGCAGAGCTTGTGTTATGGGAACCACATGACTAATATACTTACCTACTGCTTGCATAATTTGTAAATACATACATATTATGACATAGACCAATAAAACACAACATTGAAACATTATAGGTAAGTAAAGATGTTTCTAGATCTATCTATTGAGATATATTCTTTTAGACAATTCTATTTAGGTAAGTACCGTCGGCGTTGTTCTAAAGCAGGTGTTGGTAATACTACCGCAATGGTAGACAGGATTAAACAAAGGTTTCGGGTGTTACGTTCGGGGACTGGTGATTTAGGACAATTAGTAAGTAATGTGACCGTTTTCAAAGGTAAGGTATTTTGATACCTTGGGTTTTCATGGCGGTTGGGTTAGAATTGCCAATGTGAACATTTTAATTGGTTAAAACGACTAGGCATCATAGTATTTTTTTAGCCAAAAATGAAATTTCGTTGAAAAAATATTCTTCCAAAAATGGCAAGAAATAAAACAATGAGAATTTTTGTAAATTAGATGATAACATTAGGTACACGAAACTACGAAGTCATATAACATTTACCTACTTCAAATCTGGGTCAATGTCTAGCAATAGCAACTACAATCACTGGCTAACATCTTATGTAAGCAATAAAAACATGACTTCATCTAGTCATATCTATACTTAGCTCCTGTTTACGAGTTGGTATATGAAATGTGGTAGCATTGTCATGTAATGTCATGTCTATTGTAGGCACATAACTATTGTAGTTGTGTGTTCTTTCGGTAATAAGATTATCTTGTCTGTTAGATGGCTAGTTAGTTTCAAACGAAAAAAATATTTCGGATTTTAATATGTTGTTTTGGTCAACATTTTCTATCAATAGGCACTGCAAACTTAGATTTTTAAAGGTAAAATGTTTTTGATTTATTTGACATTTCTTAATTCCTTTTTGCTATATTTATCCTAACCCTTGCTTAAGGCTGAGACTCCATCAAAGCGGAGATGTGTGAGATGTGTTTTAAATAACCAATAGAATTTCGTTATTCAGACAATGTCATCACGAGATATATATACGAGATATATATAGATAGAATAACGAAGTTCTATTGGTTGTTTAAAACACATCTCACACATCTCCGCTTTGGTGGAGTCTCAGCCTTATAGACGTTGGCAAACATAGCGCAAACCGATAATAGCGTGGCGAAGCGTTTATTTTGTAATGTATGGTATACCTATCTTTTGATTGAATCTATTCACATAAGCGAAGGCGAACCGATACATTACATACATTACACGCCTTCGCTTCGCGATCGCTTCGTCTTATGTTTCACAACTTCACAAGATGGTTTGTTTCAAAAAAATATTTTTAAGTTTCCCAACTCGTACCATCTAGTACAAGATTTGTTAGTACGAGATGGGAACTACTCCAATTTCCAGTTATCTCACTTGATTATGCACCTAACATAGATCATAGATGCGAAGGACCAAAATGATGTCGGAACATTTTTGATCTCTCATCATAAGTACCTAGCTGTTTGTCAAAACAATGTTCTTTAGAAATTCAATTGATCACAGACACATCAAACGAAAAACAATGAACCCGGATTACCCCTTTTGGCAGAATAAGTGATGGCATTAAACCAGTTTGACGACAAGAAAACAACGTTTTATGGAGCCTTTGATTCCGTTGAGGGATGTATGCGTAGGCGGGTAGGGGACACGTTATATCTGAGACTTCGCGAATCGATATCGGGGTTACTGGACCCATTTATTGGCAGGGCGGGAGAATCATATAATTTAAAGGTGTTGGGTGTCAAATTAGATGTGTTCAGAAACTGACCCTTCTAATCAATATAATGTGTTTGTCTTGTCGATCGAGCGAGCGAAGCGAGCGAAGATCTTAGTGGCAAGTTAGGCGATTTTGCTTTGTATGTTTGTATGTTTGTATGTTTCATTTTTATGTTCTCGCATAACTGTCGAACCGCTTATCCAATCTGTATGAAACTTGATAGGTCAATAGGTTGTGCTATGGAAATTTGCTGTGGAGCGTATGAGCGTAATCGATGAAGGGGTTGTAAAGATAAGGGGTTCCCAAGGGGGTAAATTTTTTTCAAAGTTACCCAATTATATTGAGTGGGGTGTCATATGAAAGTACTCAATTTATACATTCCAAAATGGTTTTTAGTTTTCCTCTAGGTTCTATAGTTTTTGAAATACAGTGCAAAAGAAAAATTATGGAAACCAATTAACGGATGTATGGAGAGAGCTCCCGTTTCATAGAGTTTCGATGTATTCGTAGGTCTGGTTAACAGACAAAGAGTGTGGCATCGTTGTGGTTTGGTTTGCAATGATTTTAGTTGCTACTTGATATTTTTTCTTGAGATTGAAAATAAAAGCCGTGTTGGCCGAGTGGAAGAGTGCTCGACTTTCGATTCATAGGTCGTAAGTTCGAACCCTGGCCGTGCTCATCAATGGATTTTTCGATTAGAAAAATTTAAATGCGCATTAACACGAGCATTAAACGGTGAAAGAAAACATCGTGGGGAAACCAGGGAGGGGGAGGGGAGGAAGAGGGGAGGGGCGGGGGAGGGAGGGGAGGGGGAGGGGAGGGATAGGGGGGGAGGGGAGGGGGAAAGGGAGAGGGAGGGGGAGGGGAGGGAATTGATTTTCTCATACATTTTGTATTGAACTGCTATTTTAATAATTTCTCGAACTAAGAGGCCTTCCCTGAGGCGCGGTACGAAGTTCGCGGGGTCAACTATTGAATATAAACACGACACGACTTAATGTATTGCATGCATGCCTATAATCTTTACCATACTGAGGTAGCGCATTAGATATCATTGTGTGGTAAACACTAGAAGGAGCACTTAACGTAGGTATAGGGGTAGTCAGAAACAAGTCCAAATCTAGGCTATCAACACAACGGTGCGCGAGATCTCAGTTCGGGGCGAACTACTAGTGCTAAATGTGTGTTTAGATTTATTATACGTCTTTAATCTCAAATACCTGCAGGCTGATTTTCTAACTTGTCTCAAACAAACCTCAAATTGGTCTCAAACTGTCAAAACGATCGCGTAGTTATCTTTTGTTGCGTTCGGTCTCGTTGAGATGAGAGCATAACAATATCCATGTCCACGTTGTAGCCACTAAGCCTATTCCGAATAATAGGATTTGACTTTGACTTTGCCACATAAGAAAGTCGTTCATTCTTCAAAGTCTGACGCCTCATCAGGAAATAATCAGTAACACCAACGACCACGGCAGTTATTAACAACGCAGTGTTATCTGCTTGTCAGCACCTAGCGAACACTCGGTAATTATCTTGAGCGTTTTATGTTGATGGCTGACAGTTCTATTTTACGACGTTAACCCTAACCCTAATTTATAATAGACTCCTAGCTCAAACGAATGCTGTTGCCATCTCTTTTCATAATCGACTCATTGGCTATTTCTTTTCTTGTGACAAAACAAAACATTATCTATCTAACTAAAGCCTTGATTTCGAAGGCGAATTTGCATAAATGAAATGGTAACAATTTGTATCGGTTCCAAAACGCCTTAAGAGGGCTGCGACCGGCGAATTTCCATAAAAACGTAATACCGAAATCATTTAAAATGTAAGCATGTTTATAGCAGTTTATGTTGTTAGATTAGGAGAGTAGGTATTTATCTAGGTTCCTGTTAAACTTTTGTTCCGAAAAACTTACCTAAAAAGAAATGTAAGCCAATTGAATTGAAATCTTTGTAGGTACACCAAAAATGGCATTTTTTCTTTTCATTTGTTCTATAGTAAGTTTTTTGAAACAAAAGTTTAACAGGAACCTAGATAAATACTACCTTTATCCAAATAATAACGTAAAGTGATAAAAATATGCTCAAATTTTAAATTATTTTGGTATTACGTTCCTAGGTAAGTAGATACGTTCGCCGAGCCCTTAAAGTAATAAATTTTGACTTCAAATACAAATTAAATCTAGTCGCATTTTGAATAATTACCAAGCATTGGAGCGCAACTCTTGGAAATCAAGGGGGGAGACTTTAGCCCAGCAGTGGGGCACGAGAAGTTCATAAAAAAATTAATAAGAACAATGACCAAAGAGAAGTCTGAGTGAAATCTAGCTGCGGATGATGATGGTGAAAGTAAAGTGTGAGTATTGTTTGGTGTAATTGTAAAAAGTAAAACGTTAGACGTCAAGATAATAGGCACATGGGATAATTAAAGACAGTAAGCAGTAGGCTTGTTTTAATTAGAGGCAGAGTCTGGTCGCTGTCAATTAGCCAGCTAGCTTCCTGGAGTCATTGTCACCAGGGACGATGTACTATGACGGTAAAGGAAGATTAGATAAGGAACTAAAAAGATGCATAGTAGAATACAAGCCTACTAAAATGTAAGTGCATAAGTATAAGTATAGTGCAGCTCTGCTTACTTTTTGGGGCTACATGATGCTGTGTGAAATGTTCATCATTATTTTTTCTATAAGTAATTTTGAAATTTATCTTACTAAAATATTACCATAAGTTACAAAAGGTTGCATTGCGTGAAACCTTTAGATTTCAGCGACTTTTAAACCTGCAAACCCATTTATTTTTAAAGATCATAATGTTAAACTTAAAGAAATCATTCCTAAACCAAATAACATCATTCTTCTCGAATGGTGTTGTGCCTGCGGTGAGTAAGGTTGCCAGTGCTCTGCGAGGAAGCCCTGCGGTGACAACTGGTGGACCAGTCTTGTCCATTGTGTTGTCGGCGCAGTGATTCCTCTTATAAAGGATCAGCAGCGCGAGTGTGACTCCTCTGGTGTCACAGACGTCCATACGCTACGGTAACCGCTTACTACTAGGTGGGGCGTATGCTTGCCTGCTATCTTAGTAGTATAAAAAAGGTAGTCAGTACAGTACAAACTTAACTAAAACTTAATAAAAACTTTGTTACAGAAACTGAGAAGTATTCAGAGTGTGCTCAGTTATCGCGAACAATAAAGTCTGAAGCCGCATAGCTGAGGTTACGAGATATTGTTTTATTGCCGATAAAGCCGCAAATAGCTGTGGCAAGTTTTAATGGGATAAATTGCTGTAACTGCATGTTCGTCGAGATTTCATCTGTTCTCATATTATAAACCATGATTGTTCTTTGAACGAATTACGAACGAAACATTTGGATTGAAGTTGAACAAAACAATGAGAGTTTCAAAGAGGTTGGTGGATGAGACCAATGACCAAAGGGCTGGTGCTTACCTCGGACAGAGGATAAGTATAGCAATCCAACGGGGTAACACTGCCAGCATTTTGGCCACTTTACCTGTGGTCGGTGATCTGAACTCTGTCTTCTATTTTTAGTAATTTAAAGATAGAAAACACAGTTCCTTTTAATTTAGTCGTATAAGTTAGTTAAGAAGTGTTAATATGTTAATGAGTGTGTTTTCTTTGTTCCGATACATAAATCTTCACCAAGAAAGAACCAGCTTCAAACATTAATCTGCCGTTCTAAATCTTGCAGGCAACTGTTCTCGACACAAATGGGTCGTCTCGAAATATCACTGTCTCGTGCAATAAGTCTGCAAAATGTCACCTTCTAGTCTGGCTTTCAGTCTAGACATCGCAAATATTGCGCTTCTAACTTGCCATGTGCGTGATCGATAACTTAAGAAAGGTTCGCGCAAAACGGGCAGTCCTGGGGGGGTTACTCCCATAGCTAAAAACAAAACGATATATCGTGCCAATTTTCAGTTTTGAGAGCCTAAGCCTAGCCCTAAGCTTTTGTCAATGTCGGACACAAGCAGATCTTCGGGTAAGTATAAATTACAGAAACCCTTATCTAGTCTTGTCTAGTTTTGTTTTCCGCCCGTATCAAAATTTTCAATTCTGAAGGGATTCGAACCCGCAATGATACAAGCGATCCTCCTTAAGCCGGAGTGCCTTTACCAACTTGGCCACGGAATCCATATTTGTCAGGATTGAAAAACTTGTTTGATAAGATTTTTCATTTTCAAATGTAAAAAAAGAAGATTAGGTATCCTATAAGCTATAAAGCTCCCCGTTAAAAGACATGCATTACGAGTCTATGATGAGCAAGTCTAGAGATCCCAAAGATATTTGTAAAGGATTCCAAGGATTTTTACTTGAATTGCAAATCATAAAGGGTGCAACATTACTAGCTACCTATAGCATGTGAAACATCTCCACAGGTGAAGGGGAACGTTTCGAGATCGAGGGGTGGAGGAATATGGGGGATGACAAAGGAGAATGATTTTTCAATTTGTGTTGAAAGCAAGGGGCGCCGAGATTTGTAATTCTTGAGGTGAAGTTTAAGATGAATCGATTTCTTGAGCAATAATTTGGAGTTTGAGCAAAGTTAGTAATCATACTTTTCGATCGAGCGAGCGAAGCGAGCTAAGATCTTAGTGGTAAGTTGGGCGATTTTGCTTTGTATGTTTGTATGTTTGTATGTTTGTATGTTTGTATGTTTCACGAATTGTTGTTCGAGCATAACTGTCGAACCGTTCATCCAATCTGCATGAAACTTGGTAGGTCAATAGGTTGTGGTAAGGAAATTTACGGTGAAGCATATGAGCTTAATCGATGAAGGGGTTGTGAAGATATTGGGTTCCCAAGGGGGTAAAAAATTATGAAAGTTACACAAATATATTGAGTGGGGTGTCATACGAAAGGGCTTATTTTATACATTCCAAAATGGTTTTTATTTTTAATCTAGGATGTATAGTTTTTGAAATACGACCAAAGAACAAAAACTACGAAACCAGAGCTGCAAGAGCTCCCGTTTCATAGAGTTTCGATGTCTTCGTAGCTCATTGACTGGTCGGTCTTAAAAAGAGAGTGGCATCGTTGCGGTTTGGTTTGCAATGATTTTAGATGCTACTTGATTTATTTTCATGATAAAAAATTTTTGATAAAGAATGAAAATAATTGGGGTAAAAAAAGTTAAGTAGGTAAACAAATATATTGAGTGGGGTGTAAAATGAAAGGTCTTTATTTGTACATTCCAAAGTAGTTATTATTTTTATTCTAGGACGTATCTATACTTTTAGAAATACGACGAGAATTCATAAATATGAAATAAATGAAAAATTAGACACGACATTATGTATTGCATGCATGCTAGTATTTTTTACTATGAAGAGCTAGCGCAATAGGCATACTCGGCAGTAGTAGCACTTGAAATTATAGGGGTAGTCAGAAGAAAGTCCAAATGTAAGCCATCTACGGTGCGCGAGATCTCAGTTCGGGGCGAACTACTAGTTATCTAGTAGCGGTTTGCTTCCGATTATGTATCCGATTCGATGATATTCTTCGGAAAGTTGACTTTTTTTCAGTGAAGAAACGTCTCTTTGCCAATTCGGAATACATTCGGAGAAGGTCTGATAGCACTGCAGGCCTCGGACATATTACTATTAACCTTCTCTAAATTCTGTAAAACTTTTATGGGGTGTGTTTTGTCTCATGTTTGCGCATGGGTTACCTATTCGCAAACATGAGACCCTCCACTTTCTTCCAGCGTTCTTTTTACATGACGCGAACTATACCACAGTTTATACCTACCTACTTGTGAAGTTGTGACCCTACCTACTTATTATATCTTCGACAATCCCCTCGCAACCAGTTCCCGGCAGGATGACACCGGATCCATCGGTTCAGTGACTTGCTGGACTGGTTCTAAATACGGACTGCACTGTGCCAATCCTCTAGGTTACTAACCGGTTCGAGGTCGGAAAATCGGCGACAAGGTGGTCGATGTTTACAAAAACTAAAAATTTTGCGTCCCTGTCCAATAAAGTGGGTGATCGACGTACGAGCCTATACCGCGGTTTTAAAGAACGTCGGTTTTACTCGCGGCTCGTTGGTGCTGATCGACTAGCGAGTGAAACAGCGTATCGTAGTCGAATTGAGGTTTTGAATTTTGAATTTGATCGAGCTGAGTAAAAAATGAAGCAAACATGACGAGCCGCGAGCCAGGCTCGTCAACTCACAAAACCGCGGTATTGCAATGAAACACCGGCGAGCTTTGCCGACGAGCCATAAGGCCGCGGTTTTACTCGCTTGTCGAAGATTTTTTAACCTATGGTAAACAACTCTTATAATACTAGGTGCCTTTGCATACTTAAGTTTAGGGATTTTAACAGTTTATTCATGATTTAGTACACACCTACTAAATCCATTAAAAAAATTATTTACTTAGTGCCAATGTTTAATTATTTACCTACCTACAGGAATGCCAACATCATAAATATGCAATTTTAATTAATCTGCAGGATTTACTGAAAGTTGATGAATAAAATAAATAAATAAGTAAATAGGTACCTAGGTAACTAAAGAAAATGCAGTTCATAATATTCACCAATAATAAGGCTGATAATATAATAGGTAGGTTAGGTACTAAGTATATAAGCCTATCTAAACAAATATAGGTAAGCCTACCTAATTAAATTTTTAATAATAGGTAGGTAGGTAGGTACCTACCTACTTAGTTATCTTTACTTGCAATTTATTTTACTTACCTACCTACAGAAATAGAAGCTTTTTCTCAATTTATCACCAGTTACACACAACAAAAATTAATAAGTTTGGAATTGGTAATGTAGGTAGGTATAGGTACCTACCTATTTCATATACTTACCTACTACTACAGATCTACCCACACATTTTTATTTTTATATACACCTAGGTACCTACCTACCTAAGTAGAATCTAGGTAGGTAGGTATATAGACTTACAGAGACTTGTATTTCTACTGATATTCATAAATATCCAGGCTTCTAAAGGTCACAGAAATAAATAAAGGACTCACCTTCAAAGACATTATGGATTGCAATCGATTTTCAGCTCGCCACGTGAAAACAAACACGCATATTTTATGAAAATTCAAATTATACACTGAAAACTTCACCGCTAATTTAATGTCTATCACACAATACAAATACCAGTTTACTACACAAATTAAAACAAGTAACAGTGTAAAAAGGAGCTGTAAATACTGTTAATTCATGAAGAAATTCGATCGAAATTTTGTTATTGTCGCGCAACGAAAACAGCAGTCAACCACACTCGACGACGGTCGATTTATCTCTAATTTTTCCCGCTCGCTCACAGTGTTGGCAACTCCAAAAGATCCAAGTCGCTAGATTGAATCTGAAAAGTCGCTAGAAAGTCGCTAAAAACTGATTCTAACTATTACAATCACAAATTGATATTTTAAACTTGATTTGCAAGAAATGTTTCGTTAAAAAATATTTATCCACTTCCCTCAGTAAAATTAATTACAACGCCATCAGCAGTCTTTAACTGAAATAAAAATTATACCTACATTTACTTATAATTTAATTTAGAGGAGTAGGTATTCTTTTCAAGTTGACTTTTTGTCCTTTCCACTACTTGCCCTAAAATTGTTTTGATTTGCAGGCTGAAGTCCAAAAGTCGCTAGATAAGTTGCTAAATATATTTTGCCGCTAAAACTGATTTTAAGTCGCTAACACTTGACAAAAAGTCGCTATTTCTAGCTACGAAGTCGCTAAATTGGCAGCACTGCTGGCTCAACGCGTATTGGCGGATGGCGAATGGCTTTTGACAGCTGTGTTCTAGAGCTTGGCTGAATGTTTGACAACTGAAGCATGATTTTGATTTTGTAATAAAAAAAGTTTTGAGAAATGATGATTATGCGACGAGGACTCTTTATCCTTGCTATGCGATGATCAAATGTGCGTAGGTAACGGCGTTAATTATAGGTCTAATCTAAAGTTATTTTATACACATTTGATAAAAGAATAAACTTAACTCGATATCAAATTTTAATTTTTCTGTTTTAAGTAGGTACCTACCTAGGAACTTACCTAAGTAGGTTACTTAGTCGTCTAAGTAGGTACTTACCTAAATAATCTGGCAAAAAAAAAAAAAAACTTAAATGGGGGCGCCTCTGTGAAATAAGTAGTTGCCGTTTCTACCCGTTTTTGCCAGATTAAAGACACCCTACAATTAAATTTAAAAAATATCTATGCAAGCATCTTCACTATTGTTTCTCCTCATTAGTATCATCATGGGCGTCCATGGTATTATTCTTCATCAAGTGCAATTTTGCAGCTTGCACAGCAGTTTTCGAGTTGTATTCTGCTGAATGGGCTGCAGTTAGATGTGTTCGGAACTCCGTGGCCATGTTAGTTTGGTATTCACAATGTTTGCACAGATAGAGGAACACATCCTTGTGACGGCCACTGCGAAGCACGTGCTTCCGAAGATTTTCCTAAAAACGAAACAAAACATTATTTTCCTTTCGATGCACCTGCTAAAAGACTGGTTGCGCCATCTATTGGTGACGTGGACATACTAAACTCAATTTTCTCAGAAAATTTGCAGAAAAAAAAATTATGTTGTGAAAGCTTACCAAACTTCCGCAACTAAATTCGCAGTGTGGACATGCATAGGGTTTATCGCCTTTGTGGCATTGGAGATGCCTCTTCAGATGACTGGCTTGGGAACTTTTGAACGGGCAATGTGGGCATTTATGACGCTCTGCCCGAGATAAGCCGTGCGATCTTTGGTGTCTGAAACGTAAAAATAAAATATTAACTTTCTAAAATACTGAAAACAAATAGCACACGCCTTAAATAGGCGTTGTTTAAAACCTTGTCTTACAACTTTAAGCTACCAAAAGCTTCTTACAGCGCCATCTGTTTGTATGCTAGTGTACTATTTATATTCAAAGAAAAGGCTAAGTTTGTTGCTGTTCCCTTTCTTCTTTTAGTACAAGATAAAACCTCTAGATGTCATTATTCGAAACTTGCACCGTACTGTTGGTTTAAAAACCACATAAAAACAGTTTTCTTTTGGTCTAATAAACCTAGACTTAGAGTGGATCTGAGGCACAATGAAACAAGGTCCTTCCCTTTTGTACGGCGAATTATAAAATTCTTTGCAACAGCAAGTGGCTTGAATACATTGAGCACCTCGCTGTGCTAATTCAGCGCGAATAAAGAGCAGGTTTTCATAACGAAAACTTCATTGATTCCGGGATTCGAACCCATGACCTTTGGATTGAGAATCGAGGCTCTCAACTCACTCTGCCATCACATCACGGCTCTTACCTATTATAACTGCGAAAATTTGGATGATTTGATGTATGTTTGTTCCTCTGTAACTCAACAACCACTGAACCGATTTGGCTGAAATTTAAAAATATAAGTACCTACTACATAATGTAGATAATGACCGGGTACCTATAGGAATAGACTAGGTACTTTTTATCCGGGTACCACGCGAGCGAAGCAACGGGCTAAAGCTAGTGATAAAATAAACGAATTATGTAGTTCATAGGTTCTCAACGTGGGCGATAGCGCCCCCTTGTGGGCGTTTGAGACTTTCAGTGGGGCAGTAGAAGACCCAGAGAAAATTAGGGGGCATTGAGATGGCGCATTAAGATATGGGGTGGGGGGCACTTGAAAAAAATAATTTCTCAAAGTACCTAGGCGGTGGGCAAAATAAGGTTGAGAATCTATGAATTAGTTGAAAGTGGTTGGCTTACTTGGCTAGCTGTAGCGAGCTACTCGCCACGAAGGTGCAGTCGACGACGTCACACTTGCGGTCGGACGGTGCGCGCGCGCAGCACGGGTGGCGGGATAGCAGGCTCCTGGAAGTAGATTATTGAGGAACGGTTATTTTATGAGTATGTTTAATATGTAACATAGGTACAGTCAGCAAAGAAATGCCTAGGTCAACGAGTTAACTGCCTCTCTTTGCAAGGCCCTGTTTGACAAAAAAAACATGAACAGTTATGTCGCCGGCGCCGTTGGCACTTCGTTGCACTCGACGTGATTATTTTTAATGCTTTTGGATTTTAAAGCTCTATAGGTACAGTCAGCGACAAACATTGATTAACATTTAGAGTTCTTCAAGTTACTTTTTCATCACTATTATGTGCGAAAGTGTAAAATTGGTAACTTTTGTTTAAAATTATTAATAGAACATGGAAAAGCATCTAATATTTAAAAGTTAGATAAGTACTTATTTAAAAGTTTAAAACACAAAATGTTCATCGATTTTTGTCGCTGACTGTAAGAATACGAAGTCAGATTTTGCGAAATTGTTTTTATTTTTTTTTTATTAGAAGAAAATAAACCCTTATTTTATAAATTTAATTGATGTAGGTAAGTAGGTACTTTTATTTCTAAACAGTAAAAGCTATTTTTCCTTGTCGTATAGTTATTTTCAACTAGGTACCTAATTTATTCGTTATTTATTTAGTTACCTATACCCGATGATGATGATGACCACATGAAATAATGAGTGCCTATCAACATTTTTCTAACTCAATAAAATATCCGATACATTATCCTACCGTAACAACTAACATAAACGCTAATCACGCCATTACAGCGCGCTGACGTCACAAGCACCAGTTCACAACTGCACTTGTGCAGACGCGTGCTATTACGTAGTAGGTACTAGTATTCCGTGCTATAACGCACGAGATATCGCGCAACTTTGATCATCAGCTCGACCAGGACCTAAGCTACACTAGTTACGACACAGGACAACAAAATAATATTTTTAAAATCTTATGATGCAGTTTTACTTATTATCAAAATCGGTTACGAGACTCCTTTGAGTGTTTTTCGCTATTGCTACCTAATACGTAGTTTCAGATTTGGCCCTAGAGGCACTCTTGAAAAACTCACCCTGTAAAACTCGGTTCTGACTGAGAGAAGATGTACTGTTCTCACAAATATTGTTTGCTAAAATTACCTACATTTTAATGTTCAGTTGATGGCTGCGCGAAAAAAAAGCACCACTTGCCGGCATAGGCTTTTCACCCGAGACGTTGTGCACGAAATGAACAGTGTAACACATCTGAATAGATTTGAAAAATGTGAGACTTGCAGTTTTGTTACATTATGAAAGCATTTTTGTCTAGTCCAGATGCTAGATGGACCAATCCTAGATCACAACTATAGACATTCCGAGCAATCGTCTGGTCTAACTTGCGCACTAACTCGACTGTAATCTGGAGTGTCGAGCTCGCGCGGTTAGGGGTAGGCAGTCTTAACTCGGAATACAATGGCTCTAGTTTGAGCTGTTGAGAATTCCAGGAATATCTTATGTAAACTAAGTTACTTAAGTATGATACCTACCATAATAATAATGTATCATGAATCTTCTAATCTAAGTTATCATATCACGCAAACATTTTAAAAATATATTGAATCCTCTCATAAACGCTTTTTTGATATTTTTTTTGTTTTACTATAAATAGGTAGGTACCTACTTAATTTAGATTTTTTTTAGATTTACTTTTTTAAGGAAGGTAGGTATTACTTATGTCAAAATTACTCATGTCCTTTTCATTATTACAATGATGATTGGAACATAAGCGAATATTGATGTTTAAATGAATATAGTCATAGTTTCTTACTCATTTTCGTTTGGTTGTTGTCTGCTTGTACCTGAAGATTGATTCACCAATCAGCCACATTTTTCTATTGACAGACATACGACTAAATAAATAAATTGCACCTAGGTAGCTGATAGAATTCAGCAAATAAACCTATTTCGAAAACATCATTTGACATCAAAACGAATCATTAACACCCATGTGCTTACAATAAAATATCTCAACAAGAAGCTAATGTACAGACAAACAGATGACAAACTGTTTAGATTGAATAAAATTAGTTTGACATCTATTTTGAAGTGAAAATTGTTTACAAGACAAGCAAAGAAGGGTGCTTTTGAATGTAATTTTTTGACCTAATCTTTTGTTCAAAAAATCAATAAAAGCTGTTGAACTTTTAGCGCGAGTCATTATTTTATTTTAGTTGCTTGTTATAGTATAATTCATTCGATTAGCTAGTGTCGACTACCGGTTGTAGGTGATTACAGCTACGAATACCACATTTTGACACGAATATTTGATGCGCTGCTAAAAATAAGCGCATCCGGCGTGAATTTATCGCCGCAACGCATAAAAACGTCAGCGCTGGCAACACTGGTAGAATGCGCGCTCAAAGCCGCGTCAAATTATGAATGCATCCCGATATTTGTGAAGGAGTGGTGTGACAGGTGACATGGGACGTATCCGCCGAGTCATAGAGACTATTTCGAGAGCGTCTGTTCTTCCGACTGCGTAATGGCTTTATTGGACTTTGCAAGGAATGTAAGTCGTTTAAGTGAGATGAAACATAGAGTTGAATTGTCGTGTCAACGACATTGCGCTTGTTGATGGCAATGTGTTCTTTTCCATACTTCAACAATGCCTTAGTTTAGGCTGATTCTTTAAACAACAATTGGGAAACCAAGAAGTGGCTACCAGAATCCGGACTGATTCATTCTTTAGTTACCTACCTACATTTCAAATAATGTCTTGCTACTTACTTGTTAGGAAACCTCTTCATACACTTCTCACATCTCCACTCGTCCCTCTCAACAGCAGTGAGAACCTCAGGAACCTTCACAGAGTCTCCGTGCTCACACTTCACATGGTTCGACAGGCTGGTCTGTCTCGTGAAGTTAGCTCTGCAGATCGAACATACAAACGGCCTTTCAAAAGTATGCTGCCTCAGATGCTGGCGAAGCGACGCCTTCTTAAAATACTTCTGGCAAATCGGACAGCTGTATTTTTCCACCATTTTCTCAGAACCAAGCTTTTTGAACTTCGTAGGAGAGTCGTGCAGAACCTCGTGGAAATAGCTTTCGGCCTGGGAGTCAGTGGTGAAGAGGCACTGGCTGCAGCTCCAGAATACTGAAGAGTTGACGCGAGCTGAGTCTTGGAACTGGCAAGCGTTGGTGCGGATGTGGCTGGTCACTTCTTGTGAGAGGATGAACTCCATGCCACATTTAGGGCAACTGAAAAAAGAATATGAAGTCTTATAAGTATTATAACCAAACCTGATGAGATATCACACTGTAAGGTACTTACGTTTTTCTGATATCAGGATGAAAAGATCGAATATGATCCTTCAGTACCAATATATTCTTCATCATTATATCTCCTGGGCAATATGGACACTTCTTCCGTAAATCCTTCGTAATGACTCCTTGTTGCATCAGTAACTCTTTACGGTTGACCCTATGCTCTGAAGTCTGGCGATGATGCTTAGCTTCCTCGGAAGAATCGAAGGTCTTAGAACAGACTAGGCATAGGTGTGGTTTCTGTTTATGCTTAGATTTTAAGTGAGCAGCCAGAGTGAGTGATGATTTGAACTTTGCTTGACATTGCTGACACTGATGCAGCTCCTGGTAAACATCTGTTGCAGTATACGCTAATGGATGATCTGTCTTCTGACTGTGCTTCTTTAACTCTATATTGAACCTAAAAACTTCAGAGCAGGTCTCACATTTCAGAACAGTTTTCTTTCTGATGATAATAGGCATAGATCGGTTAATGACTGCTACAACTTCACTGTGGTCAGAACTACTTAAATGCACAAGCATTTCTTGAGAGGTCTTGCATTCGAATTTACAAAAGGAGCACCAGTAGATCCCGTCAATGAAAGTCATGGCCCATTCATGCTCTTCTGAATACCAGTGCTGCATGAATGTTGAGAGCCAGTTGGTATAGAACTTGCAAGGACTGCATTGAAATGGTGATTGATGGACGATGGCATCAATGTTGTCAAGGATCAATTGTTGGTACAGGGAGTTTGTTACGCCAGCTGCTTTTCTGAAGTGATAGTGCGAGATCAAATGCTTGCCCATCAGGTGTTCTCTGACCCGAGATTTGCAACCAGCGCAGTGGACGAAATAGGACTTCCTTTTCCTCTTCTTGACCTCAATCTTAACTGTCAACTTGCTTCCTTTCTGTCTCTTTTTCCTCTCAACTTGAGCGTAAATTCCATCATTCACGAACTTTGAAGGTCGCCCAGCTCGCTTTTGCATGCCTTTTATAGGTTCTATATGTCCTGAAAATTCTAACTCTTGTTCTGGGAGTACTTTCTTTTGATGAAGACTGGATCTGAGATGCTTGTCATAAATTGCTCTGGAGCCCAACCTTCTATTACATGGCCCACACCAGTACTGAACTGATCCTTTGGTTTGTATAGTTGTTTGCATGATTTGTGTTTTCTCATTAGCACCTGGCACCCATTTACCTTTGGTATGTCCAGGTGGTGGAGCATCATAGTCCTCGTCTCGGTCTACTTCAGGCAAAAGCGTTTTCCAAGATGCAGATGGTTCTTGGTCATCCCAGTCATGATCTGGAGACGCTGGTCGCCATTTACCTCCGGTATAGTTTGGAGAAGGCTTCCATTTCCCCCCATGCTCTTCATCATCATCCTCTTCAAATACTTCCGATTCATCACTGTCTTCATCTGGCTTATAATCATTATATCCTATAGTGTATGAAGAATTGGTTTCTTTCTTAGCAGCTCCACTGATGCTTGCCACAGCATTGATCAGCTTGGTCTGATTATCTTCTTCGGTTCCGCTGATTCTTAGCGTATGACCTCCGATCCAGTCTTCGCCTCTAAGATTAGATTCTAACGGACTCATTTGAGCTCGTGAAGAGGAGGGAATCGCTAAGGAACTCTTCCTGTCTAGGCTTGGTTTCGAGACTGGTATCGGTGGTGTCAGCCTTGAAAGTACAGTCTTCTTGACACTGCTCTGTAGCTCCAGAGACTGGAAGAATACATCAGCTCCGAGGCTGTAGGTGGGGTCTAAGGTGTCAATAGGTGGAAGGTCTTTGTTCTCCGTCTTCTTTCCGCATCTTTCCTTTCTATGCTTGACGTAGTTGTCGAGGCCGACGATGGTGCTGTTGCATTTGATGCAGAGGTGCGTATCGTCATCATCGTCTTCTCTTGGTGACAGCATCTGTAAAAGCGACAGTCATTTCAAAATTGACCTAAGCTTAGTTAATACTATAGCTGTCTCTCGAAAATTGTTAAGAGCGTATGTCCACGATGTTATATCGTCATACGAAGCTCATGCACGATTCATTCACTCGGTTATTGCTTACTTCGCTACCAGTGGCCTCGGGTCTTTATCATACTGCCCAATTATTCAAATTCATCAGTATTATAATATTATCATCATCCTCGCAGTTTAGTTTAGAACCAAACTGTAGAAAAGATGGTGAATCCATCACAATTCTAAAATGCCGATGCCCCAATGCCCAAGTAAAGTCAATTCTCCAAAATGTAAATTATGGAAATTAATATAGTCTAGCAAAGCTACCTACATTAGCGTCGTAATTTCCATACAAAACAACCTTCAATCAAATAACCGTAGAACGCGAGGTGGCAATAACCACAATTTCATCAAAACCTTCGATTTGTAGGTCGCAAACTTCAGACAGGTAGCTAAGGTGAAGATTTACTTCAAGATGGATGGCTGCGGCCGGGGTGGCGGTGACATCGTCAGGACAGGGCACAGTAGCTACTGACACAAGCAGTATTGATAGTAAGTATTAATTTGTTTAGTAATTAACCCCATTATTCATAAAAAAAATTCCATTTTGCAAGGCTTTTGAGTACCTACTACCTATTTTTCTGTTGTCACTCTTATGATGAAAAGAGACTGTAACAGATTTAGCAGCCAATGGGCGATTTTCCACTAGCCGGCACGGCACCGGCACCGGCACCGGCGCCGGTGGTGGGGATACAAAAATGTATGAAATCTTGCCGGCGCCGGCACCGGCAGATTTTCATACATTTTGCATCCCCACCACCGGCGCCGGTGCCGGTGCCGGTGCCGTGCCGGCTAGTGGAAAAACGCCCATTTGAGCTCTGAAAAGCCTCTATTGTGAATTGTGAAAACGAGGTTATTCTTTCCTTCAATAAATTAAAAGTAAAACCGCCTAAGGTCAAAAATAACATTATTTAATCAATTTTCAAACAGTCAGGGGACCAATAGGAAGAAGATTCCTTCTTATACTTGACAATAATAATAACACACTACAAATGAATCGAAAAGAATAGAACAGAAATATTGTCAGTATTTATTACCATTCTTGTACGAGAGTTTATCATTCTGTGCTATTTTTACAATGTCCAGTACTGATCGTTTGATAAACTGGTCCTCTTTCGCTCTACTATTGAAAAATCAATCACAGAACGGATTTCTTGAACGGGTTTATACTTCTTACAGTTGATCCATACCTCCAAACCCATATTATAAAGGTGAAAGTGTGTTTATTTGTTAGTTTGTTCGTCCTGCTTTCACGTTAAAACAGAGCGACGTATTGACGTGATTTTTTGTGTGGAGATAGTTGGAGAGCTGGAGAGTGACATAGGTTACTTTTGATCCAGGTACCACGCGAGCGAAGCCGCGGGCGGAAGCTAGTAGTCTCTATAAACATAGTTGGTTTGATTGTGGATATGTGTACTTATTTATTGGGTTTCTGTAAATGCAAAAATTCTTACTAGGTATAATCGCATTTTACTTGAGACAAAGATAGTTTGTAAGTGTCTCTACTGTAGAAACATCTATTGTGCCCGGGGCTGGTGACTTATTAATCGCGTGGATATTACCCGTGACATCTCCGTCAACGGCTAAAATATGCGATTACTAGTCGAAAACCCGCGACTTTGTCCGCTTATTTCATTACCTTGTTATTCATATTGACGTGCGAGTAATTGACCGAGCGAACGATGCACCTCTGCATCTCTTTCGTTTGTCTGCCGGATGTCTGTCTGTATGTTCTCTTCTACAGGATATCTCCGCCTTATGACATCCGATTTCAATAGTTATTTTTTTTAAAGGTTGTAACTTTAAGTTAGTCTCAGAAAACTTTGAAGATCTGATGAGGATCTTCAGGAATAACTCTTAGAAATGTAGTAAATTGCTCACTTTTAGATGCAAACACAAATTCGCAAGGTCTTCAGCTCACAGAGCCACCAGTATAGGTAGGTAGGTACTTCCTATAGCCCGTAAGGCTGGTCTCTTGTCATTGATAAGAGAGTTACAATAAAAATATTCTTCAAAGCTTTGCTTAATTGACACAGGGTTAGGCTTTAATTTAGAAGCGCACGTAGCGTAGCTTTCTTACGTTCTGATACCGTTCTAGTTAAGCGACTGAGCGGTCACAATTTGGATGGTTGACCGCAAGGCGAATTAACAGCTGAGCGCTTCCGTGCTTTGGAGGGCACGTTAAATTGTCGGTCCTGGGCCCTAACTCTCAAAAACGAAAACGATATATCGTGCCAATTATCGTAGTTCAGGTTATGTTGGTCGAATATTCCGAATTAGGCATCCACAAACCTAAGCTGAACTACGATTGTTGGCACGATATATCGTTTTTAGAGCTGGGAGTAGGCCTACTGGCTTAAGTCATTAAGCCATGACGGAGACCTTCCGGCGGCATACAAACTCCGTTACTAGAGTTAGCAACTAGAACATACTAACTTGAACCACCCGTTACAACTTTTAAGAGTTTAATTTTCGGGATGACCCATATTGTCACCTTCAAAGGCTTCTAACCACAATAGGAAGCTATTCCTTTCATTATCAGTTTTCTAACATTTGTAGTTACCTACAGTATAACTGAAAAGGAAACTAGTCCTGCCCAACTCCTCTAGTCAAGTGGCATCAATCGATTCATCAATACGCTAACTCTCGCTGTTTCACTGGTGGACAAAGTAACGAAGACCTTACGACCAATTCGACCAATGAAACGTCTCGTTCGAGTGTAAGTGAATTATAGAAATGGAATCGGTTGCCACTTGGCTACAGGAGCTGGTTCTTCATGGTATTGGTCGCAAAAGAACCAGGAGTAGAGTAACCTAGCTATTAAGACGTGTCAAAATGATCTAGGTACATTATCTTTGATTTTGAGTTAAGTGACCATACAAAACAGAAGAGTGGCATGACAGCTTCATAAGGAACTTCATAGAAGGAAAAGTAGAAGGAAGACGAGGAAGGGGAAGACCAAGAATTCATTACATGAGTCAGATTAAGAAGAAGGTCGCTGTCATGTCGTTTAAAGAAATAAAAGAAATTGCATTGGAAAAAGACAAATGGAGAGAATTGCATCGTTGCACCGACAAGAGCTGTGGGCTTAAAAAGGTCGCTATTGCAGAATCGCAATAGGAATTGAACTATATGCCAACTCTTTTAATTGACTGAGAGTATGACGGCATTACAGTTCATTTCATATTGTGATTTTATTTTAGCGACCTTTTCAAGCCTGCTGAGCTCTTTTTTTTAATTAATAAGGTTATTTGTTGAGTGACAGTCAGTCAGCTTAGTCTTTTATATGTAGATTTGTAAATAGTTGCGATGATCGATAACGTGCGGGTCAGGCCAACTCATTTACTGAACTATGCGATTGAGCTAAAGTATTTTACCCTAGAAATTATGCAGTTGCAATAAATCTGATGCTTGGATTGGTTTATAGGCGGGTACTAACTGCACTCTATCATTTCTTGGGCTTACTAATTATAATTCTTGGAGATTCACTGCGAGGGATCGGAAAGAATGGCGCGATAAAGAGGAGGCATATACCTACCCAACAGTGGGAAATGGGCTGAGATGATGATGATGATGAGATTCAAAAGAAAGAGTGGGAGATCGCCGAAGGCAGGGATGAGTAGAAAGTTTTGGGGGAAACCTTTGCCCAGCGGTGGGATCCAAATGCAATAGGTACTTACCTTATTAAAAAAAACCGACTTCAATGTTAAATAAGTAAGCTGAGCAATTTGCTGCACTCTCGAGGTGCATTTCTGTTCATAACTCCGAAGATCCTCAACAAATCCTCACCAAATTATGGCACCAATCGGAAAGTATTTCAAACCTTTCCGCTTGGTGCCTTTAATTAAAGTACGTAGGTAAGTGTTGAATTAAGATGTTTATAAAGATCTCTAAAAGGCTGACCTAAAATTGATTCTATGTTCCAAAGTTAATTTGATCATAAAAAAGTACCTAAATAATGTAGGTATTTGTATAAGCAATTGATCAAAACTTTACTTGGTTAGAACAAGGGCCGTAATTCTTATAATTTACAACGTCAACCGTTCCGGTATCATTACGTTGCGTTTTATTTCGTTCTCCAAAATGACAGTAGATACCTAATTTGCAAAACATCATTAGTAATTTGTTTGAAAACGTCATCACAACAGAGTAACCTAACCTCATTGGTCATTAGTTGATTTTTTAACAAAACGAAATGGTTGACGTTTCGCTTTAAAGCTCTCTCAAGCATCTTTTTCAAAAAAATGTACTTACTTATTAATTTTTAATGGAAAATACACGATATGACCTAACATGTGACATCGACAACGCGTCATTGAAGTATGGATATCCTGAACTAGCTAAATGACATAAATAATAAAAGAAACATGCATACAGTTGAAGAATACGGCGTGGTCGTCACTCATGTCATGTCGGGTGTAAAAGTAGTTAATAATTCCACGACCACCTGTTTGATCACATAGAAGTTACTACTGAGTACTGACAATAAGTTCGATATTATTATATTTGATAGAGAGTTTCAAATAGACGAAAAATAACAGGACATTTTTAAAATAATTTATATAATTTTTAACGTGTCATGGAGGATAACTCTACTGTTCATTACAATTAAATATTATTTAGATTTTAAAAAATGTATCCCGGAAAAGATAGTACCTAGGCCAAACCGTGTTTGGGGACCAGCCCCTTGATTCTACTAACAAACTTTTTCTCAACCAAAGCAAAACTTCAACTATTTCGTTTTGTTTCATAGTCTACTAATGAACAGAACAATGAGGTTAGGTTACTCGACGTTTTCAAACAAATTACCAATGAGGTTTTTCAAGTTACTGTCATTTTGGAGATCGAAATAAAACGCAGCAGTAATGATACCGGAATGGTTGACGTTGTAAATTAAAAGATTTAGGGCCCTGATTCTTGGCGGTATTGGTCGCGAAGAAACAGAAACTTACCACATTAACCTTCCAATGGCTACCGTGCAATTACATCATCATTGGTACAAAAGACCCAGGCCCCTCAATGTCACGTGTCAATCGTCCCGGCTCCGCCTGACACCATCACTGACAAATGACAGGTGACAAATGACCGAGCTGTCAGCAAAGTGTCGTTACCGTCATCGTCATTATACCCCGTTCGTGGAACTTTTTAATTATTATGATGTCTTTTTGTGCTATTGTTGGATTGAAGGTTTGTATAGATTTTTTTGGTGCCACAAACACGAGCTCTAAACGGTGAAGGAAAATATCGTGAGAAAATCCGTGGCTCAGTCCCGCACGTACTGTCTTTCCTGTGGATATGGCCGCTTAAGCTGAGAGGATGGTTTAGTTTCGGTGCTGGGCAATCCTACTCCATCTCAACATTGTCCCAGGCACTACAGAGTCCCGATAAAGTGTAGGCAAAGATTGCCTCCTGACACTGTATAAATCATCTAGTAAAGATGTAAAGGCCAACCAGGGGCGGATTAAGCTTCAAGAGCGCCCTAGGCAAGCTCCTCATAGGCGCCCCTCTGGTAACAAAAACCATCAAATACCGTATTTGGACAAACCTCTGACTACCCAAGGGGGTAGCTCTGCTCTGACCACCTAAGGAGACATTTGAAATGGATCTAGAATTCTAGAATGTCTAAAGCGCGGGACATACAGAAAAGACGTAGGACGAGAACGCGTCGCAGACATTTATGTCTCTTCCGCGTCCCTTTCATAAAAAATGTATAGAAGCGTCGCGCCGCAAAACATACAGAAGAGACGGGGCGCCGGCCGTCACATTTTGTATGAAAGGGACGCGGAAAAGACAAATGTCTGCGCCCCGTCTCTTCTATCTGGCCTGCGCCTAATAAGTGCTGAAAAAATGTCAATCTACCGAATTTTTGTAAGACAAGTGCAACATGTGGCACTTGATTTTGTTTTCGATGTACAAAGAAAAAGCTCGATGCTTGTCACAATATAAAATTACTCACAATATAAAATTTACTCCTAATATGAAGTTAAATGCGAGCGAAGTGAGCAGATTTTTTTTAAGACAAATTCAACATGTGGCACTTTATTTTGTTTTCAGTGATCACTGATCAAAGAAAAAGCTCCCTGTTTGTCGGTTCTTATTCTGTGGTCAGACATAACTCAGTTTTACTCGCAATATATCTACTTATAATATGAAGTTAAATGCGAGCGAAGCGAGCAGATTTTTTTTAAGAGCAACGTGGCAATTTTTTTTTTTGGTGATCAAAGAAAAAGCTTGCTGCTTGTCGGTTCTTATTCTGTGGTCAGACATTACTCACTTTATTCGCAATATTTCTACTTACACCAGAACATGAAGTTAAATGCGAGCGATGCGAGCATATTTTTTTAAAGATAAATGCAACATGTGGCCCTTGATTTTGTTTGCGGTGATCAAAGATAAGGCTCGATGTTTGTCGGTTCTCACTCTGTGGTCAGACTTATCTCACTTTATTCGCAACATACCTACTTATGAAGTGAAATGCGAGCGAAGCGAGCAGATTTCTTTTTAGACAATTGCAACAATGTGACACTTGATTTTGTTTGCGGTGCTCAAAGAAAAGGCTCAGTGCTTGTCGGTTTGTTTCTATCCGGCTATAACTGATTAAATTCAATCGATCCGCTGGAAAAAAGTAATGACTTTCGATCGATCCAAAAAATCGCCAGATCGGACGTACGTCTATGATCGCGACGCGATTATCTTTCCTGTCGCACGGCTCACGACTGACCCGCGCCCTCCGCGCCCCCCCCGACCGCCACCATACGGGGCGCCCCCCGCGGCCCGCACCTCCAACATCCTAAATTTTCTGTCTTTTTTGAATCGAATAGGGTGACGTAGGGCGCTGGACACACAGAAAAGACGTAAGACGCAGAAGGGGCGTGGACATTTGTCTCTTTCGCGTCCCTTTCATACAAAATGTATACCTAGAAGCGTCGCGACGCAAAATATACAGAAGAGACGGGGCGCGGGCGCGACGCTGTTCGCTGGCGCCCTGTCCGCGACGCGTCCTCGTCTTACGTTTCTTCTGTCTGGCCTGCGCCCGGAGTTGCGCGCCCCTCTGTAACCTCGCGCCCCTAGGCAGTTGCCTAGTTTGCCTTAAGGATAATCCGCCACTGAGGCCAACTTAATCTATCCAAGTGAATATTCTCCATCTATCACTAATTATCTAAAGAAAATCTTTGACCTGACTGGCTGACAGACAACGCACAGTCTAACTAAACCGTTGGTTTATTTTAAAATGCTGGTACCTGAGCTACGTTTTACTAAAATCGAATTTCTTGAAAACGTGGAAGAATAACAGAATGCCCGTCATTACGTGCGTCACGCACACGGTGACATGTGTCAATGTGTCAATAGTCGCGTTTGCGCGCGTCTGTGTGTCTGTGTGTGTGTGTGTATGCATCGTGTAGTTGTGTTGGACGTCCGTCAGTCACGCGTCGCAGAGGCGTGGACCTGGCAAGGTGAACTACACTTAGCTCCATGAGAAATAAAGAGAACATTAAATAGCTTTGCTAAGCCTTTGTTGTCTGTTCTGAAAGGCGATATGGTTTAAACCTGTCTAACGGAAATGAAATGAAATTATTTATTTGCGTGAAGTGTGGTGCACAAAGAACTTATACCTCTCCTATCTAAATTATATCCACACACTTCGCTAGGATACCCAGCATTAGCTAACATTAGCAAAATGTAGAAAGTATCTGGAATTTTGGATGTGCCTCTGCCTCTCCTCTTCTGGTTGACAAAACTGAGCATAAGAAGTGAAAAAAGTTACTGACTGCTGCATTAAAACAAAGCAAAAAGAATAAGAACAAAAGCGAGCAGAAAGTGTGGGTAGAATCGACTGATATTGCTAGACTGGATTGTGCTGGTTGTACAAAATATCGGATTGTAAATTGACATATTTTTAAATGAGTGCATATATTTTTTTCTCTAGGTAACAAACGGGGTTCTAACTAACATACGTACCTCCTATGATTGTAGTCAACATTACATGACTTCAAAAGCAAAGGTCTAAGAGAAGTCTACCTTGTCTTGAGAACGATCGATGTCATGATCTTTTTATGTTAGGTATTTAAAAAAAAAAAAAAAAAATATTCTGTAGGATCGTTATTACCACTTTAAAACGTCTTAAGAGCTAAGTGATTCTACTTCTGTTCTTTCGCGACCAACACTGTGAAGAATTAGGGCAACAAACACGGTATGGGGCCTAGCTTTCTTTTCATGTTAGTCTTTTTAAGTTTTTGTGTTGTTTAACACGATATGGTTGGGAATTTCTGAAGTCGTAATAATGATCAATTCTCAATTTTTTCACAAAAACTAAAAAAATCGATGCCGTTTGAATTCAAAAACCCGTATACGTCCTTTGACGCTTGATCTTATATATCTAACACAAATATCAGTCTGATACATCATCGCAAAGAAAAAAAGAGTCATTTCCAATGGACCCGGTGCCAGTGAGAAGCGACCCGCGACGTCGTCAAAGGCTGTCGCCCGAATAACGACGTCGGCATCGATCGGCCCCGCCCCGCCCTGTCACCTTACCCGTGCGATTGAAGTGTTTCGTTTATTACTGACCAGTGCCACTGACAGGTTAACTATAGTAACTATAACTAGGGACAAATGCAAAGAATGCTTTAGTTTATGAGATTGAATAAATGAGATAAAGTGAGACCACAAAAGAACTATCTGATATCAGGAGCTATATTTTCGGTTTTTCCTTAATGGTTTCCACTGGAATACACTATTTGATTAAATGTTCATACATTTATGGTAGAGGGAGAGAACTTTGCAGATAGATTGATAGAGAGTTGACTATTAAAGCTGTCTCGATGATAAAAATTAATTAAACATGAACTTTCAGATCTCTTTCAGATTTCTGGGCATCTTTTGAAGATGGTTAAGGGTGAGGCTAGTCAGAGTTAGGTATGTCCAAATACATGGTTCAACTACTTTTACAGAAGTTAGTATTCCATTCGTGACATGTAAGGGTGACTCTATACAACTGTCTCTATTAATTTAATTTGAAAAATGACTTGTGAAGACTGTTGGTTGGTACATTTTATTGCCTCCAAATGGCAAAAAAAATTATGCAAGCAAGACTGACTCTATAAAAATGTATTTATAATTATAAAAACGACTATGTGATGACAAAGTACAAGAGTACCTAAGTTAAACCGACGAGCTTGGATGAAGAATGTGATATGATATGACTGATGAGTGAGAGTGAATGAAGTGTCCTAATGTGATGTGTGATGTGACCCGCGCGAAGCCGGGGCCGGTCCCTAGTTTGGAATAAAACGCACCATTGAAAACGATAACTGCAAATGTGTTTAACGTATTACTAAAAATACGTAGATATTTAAACAAATTAAGCTTGATAATTATAAATTACAATTCTTAATTTATAAGTTGCAAGGTGCACTTGCATTTACCCCTTTTAGGGCCGAGGTCCATAAATCAGGAGGTCCGCCCCTCTCTAATGGGAATTATAATTGATTCCCTCCTTCTCTAGGTCGGTATCAAAGTATTTTGTATTAGTTGATTCACTTGTAAGACACGCTTGATAAGAATATATTGCTGCATTGATGAGAATTAATTGCTCATGTCAGTTAGAATCCGTACCCATATTATAAATATGAAATTGTGTTTATTTGTCCTGCTTTCACGTCAAAACAGAGCGACGGATTGACGTGATTTTTTGTGTGGAGATAGTTGTAGGGCTGGAGAGTGACATAGGCTACTTTTTATCCGGGTACCACGCGAGCGAAGCCGCGGGCAGCAGCTAGTGTAAAATATATAGAATTCTGTTAACTAAGTTTTTCTGGTATTTTGTACTTATGTATTGTAAATCTTGCGCCTCAAATGTTTGAACATTATTTAATTTTTAATTTTTACTCTTGTGTCAGTCTACCTTATTGCCGTGAGAAGAGATCTGCAAATACAGCCCCAACTCTTCTAATTTACAACGTCAACCATTCCTATATCATTATCGCTGCGTTTTTTTTGAAAACATTACCACAACTGACTAGAGTCGTTGGTCATTAGTAGATAAAACGACATCTATGGTTATAGTTAGCGTTTTGCTTTAGTTTGTTAAAAGTTTGTTAGAAGAATTGGGGCTTTGGTGACTTTATTTCCTTGTTAAAGCACGAATATTTGCATGTGCTAAATGCCTAAAGATGTGCCGACGACTACTCTTTAGACATCTCAAAGAGCTTGGCTGTTTGTAGATCTGGGTGAAAGTCTATATAGCGTCTTTGGGGATTCAGTTGTGCGCCTGTTTATACATTAACCCCCTTACTTATGAAAGATGTTTAAAGTTGAACACTGGTTAAGCAACGTCCTGTCTCTATTTGTCGCTAGCTACAATTAAAGACAGGACGTTGTTTAACCAATGTTCAACTTTAAACATCTTTCTTATGTAAGACCCATAGAGTCAGTCTCAATATTCACTAGCGATAAATGCAATTTCCAAAGTAAAATATGAGTTGGTAAGTATAAGAAGTCTTAGCAATATTACGTTGTCAATAAATCTATTCAACATAATATGACACATCAATGCCAGCATAATAAATAGCCAGTGCGGTCAAGTTTTCTGCTTAATCAATTAAAATCCAGGCAAATTCCCAACTAATCAATCTTCTATAGACGATGTCATACAGAAAACAGGTGACCAGTAACTTGAAACTTTAAGGAAGATTCGTATGAGGGTAACTTAAGAGTTTTTCCCTACTGCTGTAGTAATAGAACTGAAAATTCACACGGAAAATAACGCATTGAATTCCTGTGTAATTAAACTTTGATGGCTCCTAGCAAAATGTAGACGAGTGCTGAAAAATGTCTTTCTACGGTTTTTTGTGTGAGAAATAAACTAGGTTGATACAGTTTTTGACTGTATTCAGAATCTGCATTCAGACTAGTCTAAACTCAAGCATCGTTTTTTAACTTATCAATAAAAATTGAGTAATGAATCATTGCTGAATACACGATTCAGGATTGATAAAATTGAATCCTTACTGAAGATTAGGGGTATTTTAAGATTTGATATAAATTCCATTCCAAAACCAATACTTTTGCATGCGAGCCAAACGTCTATTTGGACGTGGATTTGACGATCCCTTTAGATGTCCTCATAGGATCTTTACTTAAAGAAATGAGAGAATGCCTACCGTGATGTGCCCTGGATGCAGTCATGAAACTGTTTCGTTTCGTTTCTACTCAAATGCTTACGGTAACTTAATACTTAGTTTATATACTGGGTCTCATGGTAAGTCCAGTATTGCAACGTCGAGGGAGAAGGTCGCCGTAAAAATATATTGGGTTGACTACATAGTCAAAACAGCAGGTCGTACCATGGATCAGACTGGCGCAGAATAGGAGGTTGGCGCAAGCGAAAAGAGTCTTATGTCCAGCAGTAGGATGAAATGGCTGAATGTGAAGATGATGATGAATCATCATATATTGTGTCAACGATATAGTCAAAACAGCATTTGACCCATGAATGACCATTCATGGGTCAAACTGGCGCCGGATAGGGGAGGTTGGCGCAAGCGAAGAGAGGCCTATGTCCAGCAGTAGGATCAAATAGGCTGAATGTGAAGATGATGATCAAATAAATATATATATAAAGCTTAAGTAAAACATGCTTGATATGTAACTAGGACGCAAGTAGAGCATGTCCGGACAATGTATGTGCCCCGCGGGATTGACCGATTCATTACCGACACTGGACAGCTGGGAACTTTGACGGGAACGTTTAGGGGACTTTAAAGTTACTTGCTTTGTGATTCAAAATCGGGATCATCAAATATTTTGGGTGGAAATTGTCCAGTTCACGTCTATTCACTTGTACTTGAGGTTGGTAAGCGGTCGTGGAGGAACAAAGAGTCAGTGAATGAGATCAGACTGTAAGTAAATTAATAACTAACGAAATGGCTAAGTTCACGAATGTCTAGCTCTTATTAGACCATCTGATAGTTGGACGTTTTGCTTATTAGACTTACTGTGCATTAGACGTTTCGCATTGTTGGACGTTTAGCTATTTAGACCTTCTGATCAGGAGGGGCAAAACTATTAGGTTTCAATACGAAAACTGAGAAACATATCCTTATTTTTGTTTTACAACGTTGAAACATCTCGCGAGGTGTTCCCGTTATGCATCCAATATCTCAGTCTCAAGTTAGCAATCTAGAAGGTGTAGCAAACGATGCCATATTTCAGCTCAGTATTCTATATATCACATACACAATAGGTTCAGAGGTGCCTATCCGTCATTGGCCTGGCTTACAGCAGTCATTAGTCTACGTCACAATGGTGGTTTGTAAAGGGAACGTCTGCGCGTGCAGTCATTACGCCGGCCAATCAGCGCTCGGCGCGCGCGCACCCTGCCGAGTGCTTTATACGCGCCTGCGCGAGGGATATATCACATGTCAAAGGGTTTTTTGTATCTCATATTCGTCATTACTTGCCTGCTGTCACATAAATAAACGTGAAAAGGAGTAAGGCATAGAGCTGCTCCTTTTTTTAAGGCATTTCTGACAAGGATTTGAGGAGTTCGCGTCATTTTCATCTTTATTCCGTATGCGTTAATGTCTGTTTTGTAACGTCGCAGACTATTCATATAAGTAATAAAGATGTGTCAGTGGATACATAAGTAATAAATATCGCTTGACATGCAAGTAGTGTTCGTATTTATGGAGATAATCACGAGACGAGGGATGACGACATGTAATGTGATTGCTCCATGATTTCCATTTCAACTTTTCGAGGTAAGTATTATGAAGGGCTATAAATGTCTCATTTTGTTTCTTATGGGGTTTTGCTTGCAATCTTACTCAATCATTGAAGCATTCCATCTTAAGGTGGTGAGACAGAGACAGGAGAGTGAGACCAGAGCTAGTCTTTGTAGGGGCGCGCGAAAGTGACACGAGAGAGAGAAACGTCAGTTTATACGACAACGGTCTCCTGTCTCGGTCTCTGGTCTCGGTCTCCCGTCTCGGTCTCGGGAGCGAACCTCCATCTTTAGATTTAAATGCAATTTTGTAAAACATAAATCAATTTAAGGTCCGTTTTTGGAGGTTTACGTCATGATGCCAAAAGTTTCATGACCTCATTATGATGTCATGACGATATACCACGCTTATAATGTCAGCCTTCAGTTTATGATCTACTAGCTGCTGCCCGCGGCTTCGCTCGCGTGATATCCGGATAAAAAGTAGCCTATGTCACTCTCCAGTCCTCCAACTATCTCCACACAAAAAACCACGTCAATCCGTCGCTCTGTTTTGACGTGAAAGCAGGACAAATAAACAAACAAATAAACACACTTTAACATTTATAATAGGTATGGTTTTTATAATATGGGTATGAATGCGTTGTGTGTTTTTCATGATTTCATAAGTGACAACATACTACTTTTATTTAGTGCCGGAACTTTTAGACCTGCCAATACTATAGTCTCGCTTATTTTATTTGAGACTGATGATTTCCCAAAATCTAAAGAAACTTTCAGGGGATGGATTATGAACCTTTTAAAAACTGTCAAGATCTGGGCAGTTTAGTCAACAAACTATTATTTTAAAAATGCTAATAGTGGTCAATTATTTTGATCTATTCGATTTCTGCGAGCATAGTTTTTATAATAACCCGATAGAATTAGTAAAAAAAGAAACATTGAATTCACAATAGAAACATATCATAGTAGTATAAATGGTTTTTAACCCGTTCTAGTTTTAATAAATAAATCATTAGAAATACAAATACTTACACGATAACTTTTCGTATTATATAACATTTTCATTAATTACTTCCCGATATGGAAACACAGGCTGAAGCTCCCGTTTAGGTAAGCTTTTAGAAGAAACCTCATTGCTTACTTATATGATCATCATCATCTCAGCCATTGGACGTCAACTGTTGAACATTGGCCTCCCTCAAAAATTTCCATGTGTTGCGGTTGGAAGCGGCCTGCATCCGCCGACCTGCAGTTTTTACAAGGTCGTCTGTCCATCTTGTTGGTGGACGTCCAACACTGCGCTTGCCGGTCCGTGGCCTCCACTCGAGAGCTTTTCTTACTTGTACATTTTTTTTTAAATACATTTATTTAAATATCTATACCATAAAAGTTATAACATTTGTTAGTCGTGCTTCACTAGGTGGCCAGTACGTGAAAGCAAATCAAACAATGTCTATTGTTATTGAGGCATGGACTTAGCCGAGAGCGATGAGGATCGAGGCACGCTAGTGACGTCTCTATGATCATTTGAAACTAGCTTTATTAATAGTAGTGGAACCTGTAGGCAGAAGTTTTTTTTTTAATTAAAAAAAATATTTCAAATAAAGCCATTATACCAACAGCAAATCTAGACTAGCGGTCTGCTTCGACTTGCGCGGTAGACATTATCTCAAGTCGTCATAGATGCAAGGAATTTTTATACTAACGTGATAAAAATTCCTTGCAAAAGGGGCAGCAATTTGATAAATTATAGAGCATAGTCTAACAACCTTTTTTGGAAACAAAATGAAAAGAGGAAAGTAAATAAAAGCTAGAGTCTGTACATTTCTGTAAGTAGGTAAGTACCTACATATTTTTTCCAAATTTTGAATTCCACATGCATTTGAAATCTGGAAAAAATAATGTCGAGTGTTCTAAAGTTCATCATCCCGCTGGTCAGTTTTTCATTTAGTTAATTACTTTTACTTACAACGTTACGATAGATTGGTAAAATACCTAAGTAAGTACCTATATCGAAATAATTAGGTATCATAAATCTTATCTAGGTATACCTATCTAATAACTTTAGTATTGGTTAATATTTTACAAAAGGTATTAAAAGTAATTGTCATAGTATTTTACCGGATAGAAAGTCTTGATTTATGTATTCTGTAAACAGTCTTGAGGCTTGCATCAGCGCATCCTTATGGCGTAGGGCTGTCCGCTCCGTGTATAAATCATAGCGCCACAATAAACTCGACGATTTCAATTAAACATAAATCTCGAACGACGCGCGGCTAATCGACCGATACCTATGTTTGCTATACTCCTGTGCAATTATTCCTAGCTATTAAATATTTGTAGTTATTTCGTTTCCAAGATGAAGACGTCAAACTGGACGGAATTTATGATGATCGTCGTTTTATGCAAGACACGGTTTATGCAAGTAGGTGTTTATTTGAATAATGCCATCTTAGCCTATGTAATACGTGGTAATACGTTACTCTAGTATTATTTTAATAGGTGCTATTTAGAAAAAAAAATCTTTCAAAAATTCCTTTATTGTCTGTGACCTGACTGTTCCACCATTTTTTTAACTCATCCCAAAATTGGTACACAGTTTAATACTGATATTTTCTAACTTTTTTTTACTATGTGAAGACATGTTAGATACTTATATTATTGTTATTAGAACTAAGATAATTTGAAAAAGAATGCAATGAATACTAGCACTTGTGGAAAATGCTTCCATAAAAAGCAAAAAAGTTGCAAAAAGTATTCTAGCAGAGCGTGGTTTCGATCCACGGACCTCTGGGTTATGGGCCCAGCACGCTTCCACTGCGCCACTCTGCTCTGTGTCAGCCATGATGAAATTAAGGTAGTTAAAATACGTGTCATCGTAGCTCTAGCAACAAGCTATTTGATCACAAAAAATAGTGATGTAATTGTTATATTATCTATCGATGAATCAGAGCTATATTTGGGTAAATAGTACAAAGCGTTCCTTTTAAACTATGACCATTTTAAGATTAATTTAAATATGATACCTCATACATTTTAGACAAGTAGGTAGGTACTTTATTTACTTCCTTCCTCTTGCTAGTAAAAAAATGCTTGCACTAAAAAAGAAGAAAATGTTGAAGCTGAAAATGTATTATGTCACAATTTAAAAACGAAGCAATAAAAAGCTGATATTGTTCTTAGCCGGGGCTGACGTGCTTATTAACTGGGAAAATTGAAAATTGACTGAGCAGCATGATTGGCAAGGGAATATTAGCTTAGCTCGGTGCAATATTGCGACGGTTTTAAAAGAAAATTCTCGCGTGACGTTAATCCATCATGTTGGCAACATTGGCGGCGCCATTGTTGGGAAACGGCGGGAAATGCGCTTAAGTTTTTATCGTGTCAATTACTCGATGCGTACCTACCTGTACAAATTGGTTTAATTCGGAATTAATTGTGCGTGGTACAAGTTGAATGAGTCATGGGCGTTTAGTTCCCATTATTGCGTATAGATGTCGTGTGTTGTGCAAGCTGATGACTTCATGAATATCTGTTGATTTTAGTAGGTATTATTTTCCTTATTTTTCATTTTATTAGATTAAGTTATAATGTCACAAAATTACCTACGTACCTAAGTGATTTTAATTTGGATAATGAATAAAAAATTGTTGCAGAAAGCATGTTATTTATGGAATGCATGGTCTAAACACCAAAATATAATTTTGAAATTATTAGAAGAATCTTGAATTATAAAAGTACTTATGGATCTACCTACCTACCTACTTAAAATTTGATTTCTATGCTTCTATTTGTAATGTAGGTATCTAATGATCTAGGATTCCTACTCCTATAACAGGGGTTGACCTAAAATGGTCCAGAACAATGAAACAATGGTAAAAAGGAAAGGGGTTCTTCGTTAAACGTCAGGTTAAAAGTAAATAATAAATAAATCAATGATCAGTTTCCAGGTGTAGGAGCGATAGAGGCGGCGAGGCCTCAGCGAGCGCAGCTGGCGCCCGCGCCCCATTATACGGTGGTTATTATTGTCGCGTGTTATTTCCAATATTTTTCGCCATCTCATTACTCGGCGACGAGCGCTAATCCGTCGGGAAAAGACGCGCCTTAATGGAGGTGATCATGTGTCCTAACGCGTAACGTATTGAAATATGACGTATTGGATGTACACCAGGGATTTGCCTCTAATAAACGAAAAAAACAGTTCGATTAAGGATCGCTCTCGGCGGACGAGCACGCATCGCAATAATTCTCCGACATGACAGCCCAATGATAAATCAAGGCGACTGAGAAGAAATGCCAATAAATATCGCGCCGAAATCCAATAATTACGATCCAATGAGCCGGCCGGCTACAAATCAACGGACGGACGGACGGGCGCATACTAATGTCTTATCCTAACATCAGATTAAAAACATCAATACTTGTCAATAGAGGTCGCCTCCCACGTAATTATAGCCAACAATATCCCGGGGAGGCTGAGAAAAGGATTAACATATATCAAGGTGGAATAATTGAAGGAATCGATTAAATGAAGAGTATTAATTGCTGATGCGCCCGCGCGGCCGAGATCCCATCGCTACACTTTGAGTCCCGAGCGCGGGCCGACCGCGGCCGGTGAATAAACAACGTCACGAGTTTACGCAACGCCAACATAGGGCTCTTAGCGAACAACACCGCGATTAACACAGTTAATTCCCCAATTTAAAAACCGAACAAACAAATGTATGTAAATTGCGCAACTCTATGTAAAAGCCGACGATAACCTTGCACGGCAGGCGGCGCGGCGGATCGGCGATACCGAGTCTTAGCGCGCGCCGATAAGGGCTCGCCGAGCGCAGACGGCTCGCTGGCAAATTGAAGTGAACTCGAAACAAGCACGTTCAGAAACTGCTTACACGAATTAGCGCATCAAAACGGGCGCAGGGGGCGAAATTAGAAAACTCTTCCCCCCTCGCCGCTACCCCGCGGCCGTTCCGCACGTCATAAACTGACAATTTACGATAACGCCCGGGATTAGCCTGTTTGTCTGTTATGCATTCGAGTGTAAGCGGGTGGATCGTGGCCCCGCGCGAAGCAAAACGCGCCAGAAGTTTCCGTTCCACCCGTCTTTTGCTACCTCTCGGAGATGAAATTGTTTCACATTTACATGCACACGACTCAGGCCTTCATATTTCCACGTGGAGGTAGTAACAAAGTCTCGGAACGATCCTGTGCTCATTTCGTTCGTACATTACTTCAAATTCGTTTAGCTTCGACAGGGTGGAGGTTTCTGGGTCAATTGCTTTTAATTTATCTTTCGTCGTTGTGCAGTTCTAGAGTAGATATCATCAAGACATATAAAATAATCGTCTCTAAATAATTATACTTATCTTTTACGAAATTATTTTTAAAAATAAATTAATAGTAGCAAAATAAATAACCACCAAGTAAGACGAATTAACGTTAACTGTCATTGGAGAATCATTTACGACTCCCATAGTCTCGACTCGATGCAACATAGAAATATTAATTTCCTACTAATGAGAATGTTTGCATACGTTTTTCTGCAAAAGGTTACACAATTGTCATTATAATTAAAACCTATTTCCTGCTGGAATTCACAGTTGAGAGGGCAGGTTTTATTGGCAAATTAATTTATCGCCGAGAAGTCGTTAGCTTTGTCCTTACTTACTAATAAAAGATCGCATTTCTGCATGTATGTTGGCCATTAAGCGTTACTGCGACCATGCTTGCGCTGCTTAATATTCGTTGGGAACATAAAAAATAACTGTTGCGTTAGCTAATGCTCGACAGCGCTCCGCAATGAGAGATGCCTGTTTATTTGCAAATACAATGTGTTAACTATGTTATGCTAATATACTGAGAGAGCTCTGGAAATATCAGAATTTAGCTGCGAGATAAAATACCGTAAGCCGGGCCGGAGATGGCTTCCTCCGCGCTGGATCATTCATAAAGATTTGATGAGAGAGCTGCGCAATGTTACTTAACCCAGTTTATTTAGAGGCTGGTGGCGGCCCCCACCGCCTACCGCTAATTTCTTAAAGGGCGAGCCGCGGCCACAAACCGTGAATAATTGTCGTGCTAAAAGAAAACCCAGCAAATCTCCACGATTAGCATAAAAACCATCTAAACAGGCTAGAGGAAGAGACCGCCTTCCTTCCGCAATATTTGTGAAAAAATTACACATTTCCTGCCGACATTTTGTCTCGGGAGCCGCACTCGCAGAGCGCTTGCGACGGTAAAAAAGTAACTAATGTTAATTGCACCGCCCGCAAAATAAAACGGTCATTAATGAAGCGAAATTGTAAAAAGAAATTGTTATTACCCTCGGCACCTCACCGCCTTTTAAACTCGCGGGAATTCTGAATCGGATATTTTTGTCTATGACGCGACATCTGTTACGGCCAATAAATGTGGAGGATAGCAGAACAGCACAAACAAGGAATTTTATGTGTGCCGTGTCCATCATAAAGCATCCCCGGCTGGGGGATGGGAACAGAGGGGCGCATAAAAGTTTACAGGCATTCGGCTAATAAATCGTGTCAAATAAATAAGTGTTGAGTCGGTTGGCGGCATATTGATTCGTCATGTGCCGCCTTGGAGCGGCGCGGGGGGATCCGGGTGGCCATAAAGGTGCGTAATGGCCGTCGTCGGAAGACAGCGCAGTGGCGCGCATCGATTAGCGCTCGTCGCCGCGTCAGCCGCCGACGCAACGCGCCCGCCACTCCGCCGACCATCGACTTCTTCACAATCACTACATCGACTCACCCCCATCACTAGTTATCGTTATTTTGAAAATGAAATAGTTACCTACTTGAGTTGCTACCGCTAACTTTGATTTATTTAAATTAATCTTGTCAGTCGATAAATTGAACTGAAGTTATCGAAGAATTTGGCTTACGAAGCAAGGTTTCCAAGCAAATGCAAGTTTGGTTGGATGAGCATGTTATCATGGTTTTCATTTGAAATACTTACTAATATCAAAATCTCAGAAGCGATATCAAATATTTCAGTTCGGAAAAGCCGTTAAAAAGTTCCAAATTCTGACACCAGATGGCGCTATGAGTAGACTTATGACGTTATTGTTTGACAGAGAGTTTGATATATCAAAAATATTTTTAGCAATGTTTTTATCAAATTACTCATTATTGTTGGTTATTTATCGAACACCAACAACATTTTCATTAGTTATAATTAGGGTAAATAATATTTGTATCTATAGGGTGTTTTCTTGTCAACATCTTAGGTTGGGTTATGAAAATTCTTGATTTAAAATTAATTAATTAAGATCATTCATACTTTCAAAATAAGAAAACCTTGAATAGTAATCCTTTGTGTTGGCTATGACCCTCACGCGAGCTCCGGGGACCAAACCCACTGCATCAGACGTTGATTAAAATCTCTCACTACATTCACACAAACACAAAGCCTTACTTTGATATTTATGTATAAATCTTAAAGACGTCTGTTTCGTCCCGACAACCTCTCGACAACGCCACACGAGAATGAAACCTATTACTATTATGATTAAGTATTAATCAGCGTGTTAAAAATAAACATACCTGACTACCACCTGTCAAGTGATATATTGGCTTTAAATAACATATCTTATTTATGTTGAATCGGAAACAAAATGGTATAAAAAAGGGTTTTTTATTATAAATCGAGTCCGCAGTGGGTGGATAACTAAATTTGTACGCAGCCTTGTACAACAAGTTATTGTCTGCGTGTGTGTCTGTCTGTTCGAGCCGGCTGCAGATAAATTGACCGAGATAATGTTTCTTTCTCTGTTTAATAAGCTGATTGTTCGGGGTATCTGCGAATCGATGAATTAATGTCATAAAACAGAGTCTACAATGCCAACAGAATTACTTTTTTTACAAATTTATTTGCCAGGCAATCCTGCAATTTGTTTTGAACAAAATGTCTGTTCTGTCTGATAAAAATATTTATTTCAATTGTCTCTACGATAATGGTTAAAATGTAATGGGCGTATAAAAAATTGAATATGCCGAATTTATTATCCGGCACCCAAATCCACTTGTCTCTGCCAATAATATGAATTTAAATCATAAAAATAGAATCCTACCAATACATTACGGAACCTTTTTCGACATACCGACCGCGAAACCATTAAAAGCGTACATAATTCAACACAGATCGAGTTTTCAGCTCCCGAGTCTATGACACACTCGCTAAATCTCTCGGAAGGCGGTCTCGGAAACCATAAATTTTTATTTCGTAAATAAAAATAATAAAAATAAATAAAAGCGGTGCTGTGTGCGACCGGAAACATTTGTCCCGCCGCGTCACAGATAATCCGGCTACTTGATTTATTATTAATTAGCCTAATAGAATATCGCACGATTGTTTATTTTTGAACACCCTGTATGGAATTACAAGTGAGTGAAAATATAGGAGGAGATAAAACAAGTGTATCTATTGCTAATAATAAATAAAATATAGGTATAAGTAAGTACATGATGTTTATAGCGAGGTTTATTTTATGAAAATTAGATTACTTTAATTATAAAAAAACTGTCAGGAATAATACTTTGGAAACAAAACTTAAATATCAGGTCATTGTTTCATTCACCCACAAATCAAACCATTCATTCATTCATTTGAATGAGTAGTTTTTGTAGCAATACGCAAGTACCCATAAATATGTCAAGCGCTTAATCTTGCCTTTATGACAAATGATGTACTATCTGTCATTGTTGTCACTGTCAGTCGTAAATTATCATTAGGACTGGGAAAGTTTTTATGGCTGGGTGATATTGATTAGGTATAAATATTTTTAATGAAACAAAACATACACAGTAATCAGATTGTCTAACCTTGCAGACATTCATTTATCAAAATTCAAAATCTCTTGAAAAATAATTATAATAGGAGTTAGTCAGATGTCAGTCAGAAGTCAGTTAACCCTTATTATAGTTATTAATCTGGAAAATGTCAACTTTCTGCAAGAAGGTTGTGGTTTTACATTACCTACAGATTCCTAGCAATAATGCAATTTAAAAAAATCAAATATGTAAGTAAATAAAAATAAGTAGGAGCCTAAGTTCGTATGAGCTAGTGGCTGTTTCTGGTGACGGAGTTTTTAGGTTGCCTAAAGGCCTTCGTCATGGCTTAACGACTTTAAAGCCCGGACTGATAATTAAACTAACCCTCCGAAGCACGGAATTGCTCAGCGGGCTTAAAAAGGTCGCTATAGCAGAATCACAGAATCACATTATGAATTGAACTATATGCCGTCTCTTTTTATTGACTGAGACTGAAAAGAGACGGCATATTGTGATTCTGCTATAGCGACCTATTTAAGCCCGCTGCTCGTAATGCCACTTGCGGTCACCCATCGTAATTGTGATCTCTCAGAATGTAGCTTAGGCTGGCCGCATACGTTCGGTTTCCTGATTCGGTTTCCGAATTCGGAATGCACGCATTCAATACAAATTGTTCTACATGCCGCACACGTTCTTATTTTTTCCGAACGGAAAAAAACTTGACGTTCATTTCGAAAACAAACCGTGCGTACAGGTCATACGAACTAAAATTGAACGTCTGCGTAAATTCCGAATCTGCGGAGCATTCCGTACGTATGCGGTCGGCCTTAACTTCAAAGATCTATCAACAACGTCTACTCCACAAGCACAGCGCTTAGAATAATTTAAATATTAGTTCTATGAGCCTTTATCGAGACTAAACTGAAGCTTGTCCAGTTTTACTGCAACAATCTCTTAATTCGTACCTGTACTGAGATTTAGAAGAACTTTTGAATTCGGAATGTTTTACTTTTAATTTCCGTGATGGCAGCGACAGTGCGTACAAGTCACGCCACGCGCGCTATAAATCTGTCAAACGGCCCCTAGCGACGACTGAGCCCACTGCGAAGGGTTAAGACTTGAGTAAAAAGCTTATTAACATAAGAATATTTCTACAGACAGATTTGAAATAATAATCTTCCTTGCTTTGTTAGTAATTTTTACCAAGACACTAGTTTTTGTTTAGTTTTAGGCTTTTATGTATCAGCGAGATATTTTGCAATAAATAGCTAACTACTGAGTAGGTATTAAAATGTTAGGTAGGTCCTGTGTTTGGACGGAATGTAGGTACTTACCTACCTACTTGTTTACCTAACTAATCCATCCTAGAGTGTCAGAGTTTGAGGTTATGTTTGTGAAACTTGAACGATACGAAATAGTAAGGAATATTTACCAAAAACTTCTACGTTCTATAGGTAAGTAATTTTCAGTTGTTCGAATACCTATACTTTGTATTATCTCTAATAAAAGTCTTTTATAAACTTGGAAGTACAGACTTGTTGTCAACAAAAACACAACCTCAATGATTTCCGAATTTGGTTAATTTCTGCTAAACTAACATTAAAAACATAGACATCACTATAAAACAACATAAATTACAATATTTTGGTACTTACCAGGCTTATCAGGCACTTTATTCAGTCAAAACCACAAGAAAACACAAATAGCTGTTTTACAATGTTAATGTGACTCAGGTAAACTTCCGACGAGGCTGATGTAATGAAGTTAGCTTCAAGCGGGCACGCTACACTTTGTCATAGTGACTGCTGTGTAATCTGTGGCGTAGCAGTTGGTATTTAGTTCTTACTCAAACTCGATAGATGGCGCTACTAGTATTGAAAATGAAATTTTTTAAAAATAATTGACCGTAATTAGAATGAAAGATCTGTTATCAGAAAATTTTGGTTGCTTAAATAATATTAAGTAAAAATTTAAGATCATTGTGGTAAGGTACATAACGACGGCCCCACCGAATAAACGTGCAAAGTCAAAACAGTAACTTTACAGGAGAGCCTAAAAACGAATAACTCATTAATGGTTAGATTTACGTCAATATAATGTTCTACCAAATTAAAGACAAAAAAACAACCTTTATTTCTTCCAAAAAAAAAATTACAAAAATATTGATAGTTTACGAGAAATTAATAAAAAACCCCTTTTACACGTTTATTCTGGTAACAAAACTGTGCCGGCTGTTCGTATTCAATGTTTGCACGTTTAATAATAATAAATAATAATAAAACCTTTTTATTTTCTATAAAATGTTTCACAGAGTGTTTTGCTTATCCTAGAGTTAGTTATAAAAGTTAATTAAGTTCTTATACAGCTTTGTTTGGAATGTTAGTTGTGTTTTATAGAAACCCCTTTTATAGGGTATAGGCCTCCTCCAGCTTCTTCCATTTTTTCCTATCCTGTGCTGCTTCAATCCAATTGTTTCCCGCCACCGCTTTTATGTCGTCTACCCATCGTTTTTGGGGACGTCCCACGTTTCTTTTTCCGTGTGGACCGGCCCATTTAGTAGTTCTAAGAGTCCAACGCTCTTCGGTGTACCTCGCTACGTGGCCGGCCCATTGCCATTTCAGTTTTAGTGCTTGGTGTAGCGCATCTGTGAGTTTCGTCTTTTTTCTTATTTCTTCACTTCTAATTTTATGAATTTTTCTTAGGCTCAAGATGCTTCTTTCCATAGCCCTCTGACAAGTTGTTATTTTGTTTTTTATTTTATTTGTAAAGGTCCAAGTCTGGGAGCCATAGGTCAAGCAAGGGAGAATGCAAGTGTCCATTACAGTCTTTTTCATGGCTAGATCGTAACTTCCTTTCAGTATTTCCTTGTGCGCCCAGTACTTATTCCAGCTGCTTGCGATCCTTCTGTTAACTTCGTCTTCATTATTAGTTTTGCAGAATGATATTTGTTTTCCTAAGTATACGTATTTTTCCACATACTCTAATTCGACGCCGTCTAGCATGGCTTTTCCCTTTTTGCTATTCGTCATTATTTTAGTTTTATTTAGATTCATATGCAGACCGACTCGTTTACTTTCTATATTGAGTTGGTTTATCATCTTTTCTAATTTCGGATGGGTTTCGGCGAAAACTGCTATGTCGTCCGCAAATCTTAAATGGCTTAAATGTGTGTTATTAATTTGAATACCTTCAGAGACCCAATCTAGCTTGGTAAATATACTCTGCAGGACCGCTATAAAAAGTTTGGGAGATAATGGATCTCCTTGCCTTGTGCCTCGTTCCAATCTGAATTCTTCGCCTCTTGTTTCCAGTTTGACTCTACTTGCACTATTTGAGTATATGTTTTGGAGAGTTCTCGTGATCATTGGGTTTATATTGCAGTTGTGTAGAGCCTGCCAAATAGAGTTATGATAGATACTGTCGAATGCTTTAGTGTAATCAATGAAGCCTATGTATAGATTTTTGTTGAATTCTGTGTATTTTTCTACTACTTGTTCTAGAGTTTGTATGTGGTCCATTGTTGAAAACCCGGAACGAAAGCCCGCTTGCTCTACCGGTTGCATGTTGTCTATTTTCTGCACGTTTATTCGTGGGAAAATATGTAATGACCTAAAAGTGTATCTTGTTATTGCCCTGTTTTACTGTGGACATTAGGATTTGGCAATGTTTATTATTAGATAGTTGCACGGTTATTCTTGTAATTAACGATGCATATTAAAAGTGCAAAATTGTTTTAAAAATTTTAATTTCCGACGCATAGTATTCCAAAGTAAGTTTGCATGAAATGTATGAGAGTTGACGGTGTGCCAATCACATTATTGCAATATTCGTGTGAGTTTGGTGTTCTTATTTTCCGTAGAATAAAAATTGGGAATACAATAAATTCAATATTAATTGGTAAAAAAATCTAAAAAAAATTGAGAAGGTGTATTTTAAGCCGATAAATCCAAAAATCGAAAAAAAAAATATTACGGCAAGAGCCTTTGCACGTTTATTCGGTGGGGCCGTCGATAAAGTACCTACCTACTAAGTAATCTTATTCCTCACTTTTCACGAGTTACACTCCAGTGTGTTACTAATTTCATAGAAGCTCATAAAAGTTGCTAGCGTAGGTACTGAAACTATTTAAGTAAGTACTTGCTTAAGTAAGTTGGTAGTTATTTAATTCAGTAGGTACCTAAGTAAAGTGTTTTTCTCTTCGGCCCAATCAACAATAACCTTCGAACATCCAATGCAACAAAAGAGATTCCCCGAATGCACAACAAAAATATCCGGCAATTCATTAAAAGTTGCCGTCCGTCGCCACCTCGCAACGATCCAAGTTAGATTGCACGACATAACGTCGCTGACAAAATACTTTCTAAATAACATCTAGCCAGAGGTGTGGCACCAGGCTATGTAATGACATCTTTGGGCCGGCCACATACATTCCACTTTTTGTCTGTCTGACGATCCAACTGTCTGAAGGCGTTAGAGACATACTCGTACAAATGTATGACAAATGTTTGAACATGCAACACACGTCATGCACACAGTCGGAAACAAATGGCCGCGACAGCCGTATCAGACGACCGGACAGACAAAAAACCCGATAAATGCAGTCGGCCTTAGGGTTTAAGTGTCGTAGCGAAAGACTAAAGCAGAGTTTATACGAAGCCAGTAATGCTGGAGCCAGTCCTGCAGACAAGCCAGCGTTGGCTTGGCTCCTGTTATTTAGACGAGGCCAATCATTCACGGATTTTTCTTCGGGTGTGCACGGACATTCGCCAGTGACTGGCGTGAAGCGTCGTGTCCGCAACGCTAGCGCGGGGGTCGAGGAGTATGCGGGCGAAGGTCACTGAAAAATAGACGGGCGCTCTATTCTCGCCAGCTTTGGCAGCCAGCGCTGGCTTAGCATGAAAAACTGTTTACACAAGGCAAATACTAGGCCATCGCTGTATTTGGAGCTTCGATTTCGGCTTACACGAGGCCTCGTGTAAGCTAGGAATAAAGGTCGAAGTTCGTTGCAGACGACTGGCAGTCGCAGGCGAGACGTGTCGCCACATTATGTCACAGCGACAGTGTTGTCTACCATTTGGCCCGTAGCGGTAGACGACGACGTGTCGCTAGGCATTTCGCTGCGCAGTAGAAAATTTTGTATGAAAAAGTTTCACTGCGCATCGAAACGGCCAACTTCACGAATGCCAAGATCCGTTGGAAGAAGTTTACCTAAGTCTTATTTCAGTATAAATTCAAGTATGAACATCACTTTGCTTACGCCCTCTATCACTCGCTCATACCCAATTGTCCCTCCGTCCCTCCCTTCAATCTACGGATATTTTGGTAGAACCTCTTTGACGCAGCTAATCTAATTTGTTGTTGGATTTTTTAAATAAATAAAATGAGATGGCGTTACTTGGATGGAGTTTGCGACGCGGAAGTTTTCAAGTTTTTGTATGAATTTTAGGGATAATTTTAAGCTTCGGATTTTCAGGCAATTTTCAGTTCATTTTCTTTGTTCTGGGATAAAAATAATGAATTAATTAGACTATTTTCTCGAAAATTTGTGAAATACTATAAGTACCTACTTACCTGGAAATTATTGTCTTGACGGAAGCCTAATTATTTAAAATCTTGAAGCGCTCCTGGCATATCATGCTTAGAAGTTCTTGATACCTACATCCATTTTGGATGGGTGACCGCAAGTGGCATTGAGCGCTTCCGTACTTCGGAAAGCACGTTAAGCACGTCCCTGCTTTTAAGTCGTTAAGCCATGACGGAGGCCTTCAGGCGGCCTATAAATTCCGTCACCTGAGTTAAACCACTTATCTCAAACGAACTTCACTACATAGTTTAAAACAAAGTCGCTTCCCGCTGTCTGTCCCTATGTGTGCTTAGATCTTTAAAACTACGCAACGGATTTTGACGTGGTTTTTTTTAATAGATAGAGTGATTCAAGAGGAATGTTTGTATGTATAATACATGCATAACATAGTAGAGAAACACTGATAATTTTAAAGTTTTCTAATGTGATGTGTGATGTGACCCGCGCAAAGCCGGGGCGGGTCGCTAGTATTTAATAAAGTATTGTGTTACAATACTGGTTTTAAACTTAAACCTTGTTAGGGCACCGCAATGCACTACAAATTAGTATCTAGACTTAATATTTTTAGGCAAATGTATACAAAAATATAAGTAATAATGATGAACCTAATAGGGCCTCCAGACTCTCGAGAGAAGGCTCGGCGAGAAGTCTCGCCCGAGACTTCGCGAAGAACAAACAAGCTATCCACACTCTCAATTGTTCTCAGTCGTGATCTGTTGCTTATCCGGTATGGACGTCGATATTGAAACTGCAGCCGGTTTGGCTCTGTGTGCCATTGCATACTGTAACTTTGTGAATGTTGTAACTAAAAATAATGTTTAAAAAAATAAAATACTTAATGTAAAAAACTTTTATCTTAGTAGTTTCGATATTTAGCATTCCATAAAATAGGCTCAGATTGAAAAAAATCGATAAATTTCAACTCTATTTATTATTCCATATTTTTACGAAAGAAAATTCTCGAAAAAAACAAACAATATGGATGTCTGCCCACCGCCGCTCATTAATCTGCAATGAGACGAAACGTGAGTGTAGGACCCTTCTCTTTTCTCGCCCGAGAAATCCTTTGGCTCGGCCAAAAATACCGACACCGATCGGAGAACAGGCGAGCCAGAGAACGAGAAGGCGAGAAGCTCTTCACACTCACGCTTCTCGGGTGTTCTCGGGGGTTCTCTACGAGAGTCTGGAGGCCCTTTTACAGTAGGTACCTAGATTATCGTGAAAACGTCAATCTAATGACCTTCCTCATCCACTTATCTTGGACAAAGTCAGTCAGTGTCAGTCACGATACTGTCATGCAATCGAATGACAACGGATCAATCAATGCTATCTGCAGATGGGAAAATCTAGAACAGATATCTTGGCTCCTTTCAATGAATTCATAAATAAATATGAATACTAAGTTTGTAGTTACTTTTTTCCACCTATAAGATCACTGTGTACCTATAGCAGTGACCTTTTTTTATACAGATACCTAATATTATTCATTGCAAAAGTCTTCCTCAAGTTTTTCACTCTCTCTCTGTATTTCCATCGAATATGTCACGCTAAAGGCACAGACCCACCGCGGTCCACTGAGAGGCTACGCACGTGCGTCAAGCTTCGCTTTGCAGGAGACTGTATGCAATTGTGTCCACTGCAACCCATGGACACGCTACGCATGAATCGACGTCATTGGTACACGCATGACAGGCTCGAATATGGTGACCACACAGCGCAACGCTGTCAACGCTATGCACACGGTACACGAAAACACGTACTTTACTTCTGTTCCACAAGGCGTATGATTCAAAACTGTGCTGCGCTACAGTTGTACCTACTTTGTCGTGGGTTCATATTCGTGTACTGCAGTGGAATCGTAGACTCACGTTGTCGAACAAATCAATCCACGCAGCTAAAATGCGCCGCGTGCTTGAGCACAGCATGCGCCGCGGTGGGACTGCGCCTTAACTTCATCATTTTCATTCGTATCTCACATTGGTGTTATCTTGTTATATTTTTATATCAGCTATCAAAATATTTGTAAGACTCACAAATAAAAATGCAAAAACCAAAAATAAGTTGATATTGCGTTGAAAAGGCAAAACAACGTTTCAATTACCATAAACATTAATACAGTGTGTAACAAAATATAACAGTAATTATTCCACGATATTACCCCGCGACACTAAGTAGACAAGTCGCCGATACCGGCTTCACCTGCTCATTACGGAATTTCAGGATGCGCGCACGCACGTTCCCTTTTTATTTAGAGTTCCGTTCACAAAATAAGAGATGCCTCCATTTGCGACACAAAACCACTTTATAGTGACGAATTTCATAAAAAGGTCGTGAGTTCGAATGACAAAATATCAGCCCCTTGATTGTCTATCTTTGGTAGCGACCAAAATCGGTGTCAAACTTTAAAAAACATGACAGTTCAGTGATCACGCAAGTAACTCACTCTCATCTCAACGAGACTGAACGCAACATAAGATACCAGTCGTTTTGACAGTTTGAGACCACTTTGAGGTTTGAGACAAGTTAGACAATCAGCCTGCTGAGCAAATTTATTTATTTCTCATTACATCTATTAATAGCAGGGTGCCCCTAATGCAATAGCGTAGTCATTCTTAATCTTAATTCACACTTTAAAAATAAAAACATACAATAAAATGTCATCCTTAAATACACTTAAAACAAACATAAAAACAGAAATCGAAATTACTTAAAAGTATACGAGTCCTAACCTTGATGACGTTCTTCAATAACCATGGTATAAAGGTTTGGCTCCACATTCATCATACGTACTGCCCATGAATGGAACTCCCTGCCTACTTGTTTCCTGCAAACTATAATCTAGGTACCTTCAAGGCTAGAGTGAATAGATTTCTTTTAGATCGATGTGATCCATCCTCGGCCACACCGTCGCTTAACATGGCGAGTTGGTGGCCAAACATAGATCTATTTTCAGTAAAAAAAAAAAAAAAAAAAGTCCTCAAATCTACAGAACACTGCAATTTTAAAAGACACACTCTTTATCGATTTTAAATATTGAAAGGCTATTCCGCCGGTATCTGTCATCGGGAGCGGTCGTGTGCTGCTGCAATCGATTAAATCTTTTTATATGGTCGCCATTAAAATAAAGGACCCCTAATAGTCCCTGATAGTGAAACTGATGGTTTTCTTTGAAGCTGGGTTTTTGAAAACTGGCGAATATACCTGTATACCTTTTTATTGTATAATAGAATGTGATGACATTCATAAGTTAAAGTGGTGGCGAATTCTTTAGATTCATATCGTTTTGTCATTATCGTAATATCCATAATTGGTTGCATTTTCTAAATGTTTTTACAGGATCGACACAACAGAACTATTTAAAAAATGTTAGGAAAAAACTTCCTGTCCGTATTATTTGTAGTAAGGAGCTAAGGAGTACGTAGACGTAGGCGCATGATATTGCCTTAAAAATAAGAAAATGCTTAATCATATACCTAACAACTAAACTTTTCACTTTTCCAAACATGCCAGGAAACTTTCTTTCAACAAAATAAAAAAAACAGGGTCACAGTGCGATTCAAACCTTCTCGGAATGTATTCCGAATTCGGAAAGTGACATTTCTTTGCAAAAATAATATCATCTTTCCGAAGAAAATCTTCGAATCGGATGCATTTTTGGAAGTCTGGATCGCATTGGATCACTGAAGTCATGTTTCCCAAATTTTCAGAGAATCAGATCTTGAAATATTTATATATTTTCCGTTTTATGACGGTCGGCAATACATGCACCGCTTTTTCAAAAACGGATGCATTACAGGTGCATGTACCTCCATAATTGTATTATGATAATTCGAATGCAGTCAGCATTCGCCAAATTAATTTGAGAATTCTATCTTACTTATCAGCTTAATTTTTATCTTAATTAATTTAGCAGCTGGGTGTGTGTCATAAGTATTCACTGATAGTGTGACTGGTTTGTTTAAAAGACCGCCTTTTGTAGGTAAAACGTGTGTTTTCAACTTCCATTCAATACAAAAAAGAGTTCGAATCACGGAATTTTTCAATTCAAAGGTCGCCCAAAATAAAAAAAAGTTTTTTGCACTTCCATACAAGTTCTAAATTACGAAGGAAAAAGTCGTGAGAAAACCCGCGGTGAAGTTTCAATGTGCTTGCTTAGACGTTCTTGATTGATCGTTGAAGTTAAGCAGCGTTGTGCGCGGTCACTATTTGAATGGGTGACCGCAAGTGGCATTACGAGCTGAGCGCTTCCATGCTTCGAAGGGCACGGTTAATTTTCAGTCCCGGCTTTTAAGTCGTTAAGCCACGACGGAGGCCTTAAGGCGGCGTAAAAACTCCGTCACCAGAATTGGCCACTTGATCATAGGAACTTACTTAAGTGTGCTCCACACCTATTGATGACATTACTGAGGAGCTGAAAAAATGGTTTAGGTGCTGGGCAAGCCCGTTCCTACTCAACAATGTCCCAGGCACTGCAGCCTGTGAGTGTAGACAAAAAGTGCCACCTATTTAAACTCATCTCATCAACTCAGCCGTAAGACGTCCACTTTTGGACATAGATCCTCCCTCTAATTTCCATGTGTTGTGATTGGAAGCGGCTTGCATTCGCCACCGACCTGCAGTTTTTACAAGGTCGTTTATAACTCATCTAGATTGTACTTAGGTACCTTGGCCAACCTGCTGTTACAAGGTCGTCTATAACTCATCTAGATGTAAAGGCCTTAGTTTCTTCTACTTACCTTGACCGAAGTTTACGCTTACAAGTTTCCAAAGGCCGAATGGGATTTAAATCTACCGTCATTGTCTCCAAATTTTAGTTTGATAGGTTCAAGTGGTCCATAAACGAGGTAATATGCCCATGCGGCCATAATAGGCCCGAATGGGTGTAAACCGGTCTGCTAACTAGGGCTGATCGTTTTAAATGGTGCTAGAGGACATGAGATTGTAAAAAGAGGTAATCTGGGTGAAACAATACTGTTTCTGACGACTGAAACATTTCATTTAAAAAAATACAAAAAAAGACCAACTGTATTTCATTAGATACGGTAGAGAGATATTCTCCCAGATTTAATAGGGTTTCTAGACCATTTAAAGTTTTCAAAGGGAGTCAGAGGCACGTCTAATCAGTAACGTCATATTTAGTACATGCCAACTTTTAAGCAAGTATCTACGCTACTGAAGATTTGCCCATCGCTGTACATTAAAAATTATAATACAGTTTCTTTGTCCTGTCTCATAAATGCCGTTTAGTGCATAGGTTATGCACATTTATAAAAATTAAATGCGCAGTCTTTAAAAAATTGATATACGCCGTGGATTCGAACGAAGCACTATTCTACTCGGCCAACTCTTAGCTAGAATTTGTTCTCTTACTAACTAACATTATAAGATCCATTGTACTCAAAGCCACTTCATTCTCCATCCAATATAACAAAGAGCCCAAGTTTTGGGGCATTCAAAATAAACCTACAGGGTGTGTTTCTCCAAAGGTCTCCAGTATTAGCGAATGTGAACGACAAAAAAACGTTTTTTAACAAAAAAGATGCAAAAATGTGTGCCGCTATCTGCAGTCGCGATCCCGACTCAAATAATGGCGCTGGGCATCCGTGGAGTAGGTAATTAAGCTAAATAAAATGTAAACTTAACATTTTATCAATTATTTTATTTATAGAGCGAATACATGCCAGCATTGATCTAGTTATGGATGAGAAAGTACATCCTCACCAAATAATTTTCGTGCCAGCCAGCAAACCATCATTGCAGGCGCAATAGCTGAAAAAATTGACTGTCCTAGTCTGATGTTCAAACTATTTCATCAACTTTCTATTAAATTTAAAGTACTGAAAGGGACTGTTAAAATTGTCTGAATAAATATATAATTATTCTTGTGATAATAAACTCTTTTGAACTAGTTATTTATTTATTAGTAACGTTTACTAAATATGTTCTTTGGCACATTATGTCTGAGGGATTCAGTGACCGAGAAATGTCACAAATCTTTACTACACATTAGTACGTTTAGTAGAAGTTAGGTTATGAGCTTTAATAAGTTTTTCTGTTTAGGAACTATTACAATGTTATAGACACTTTTGTAGGAAGAATAAACCTACAAACCCATATATTTGTGTACCCAAGGGTTAAATAAAAGAAAAAATAAAAGCATTAAAAGCAGCTCCACACCTCTCTATGCTCTCCGGCCAAGCCGGACAGTAGAGCACCCGGCTGGATCCCGCGTAAATCTACATCAACATTGTGTCGCGCGACTTTTTGTTGCATACCTGTCACCTCACGCGCACGTATACCTGCGACAGTAATTAACTGGGATATTTTAGTACTTGATGATACTTCGATAGAGTCAATTTCAGGATCAGATTGGCGCGTTGATATAGACGGGGATTTCGTACTGGGTATTTAAGATTTTCGATTCGTGAGATTTGGTTGTATGCTATATTCTCAACGAATGGTTCAACTCAAGCAACTGATGAAGCCGTGGAGGTTGCAAAATACTGGTCAAAGTTAATATGAGTGCTATTGACTCGATATTAATGAATGATATGAATGAATGGTTGGTATTCTGTCAGATCTTCAGTCTTCGTAGAGAATATCTAAGGCGATAGGATAGAGGTTCGTCCAAAAACATATTTGTCACAAACCTTTTGTTGTACGCGTTTCAAAAGTGACACACAACTGTTTTTGTACACCATTTAGTTAGAGCTAGTGTTAGGAAAATGCGTTGGTATCTTGAGTGCATAAATTCAAAATTCAAAGAATATATCATCAGTAGTCATAGCGGTCCACTTTATTTATTTATTTATTTCATACTTTGAAACGTCTTAAGAGCTAGGTGATTCTACTCCTGTTCTTTCGCGACCAACACCGTGAATAATCAGGGCAACAAGCACGGTATGGGGCCTAGCTTTCTTTTCGGTGATCCATCCGCTTAAAATCTAAATAGTCAAGCTCCAGTGAGGAGCCAGTCGAACAATGTGAGTTTCGTCAAAGTCGTCATAGGAACCAAAGAGTCTTTCGTGCTTTTATACTTCGCACTCTTTCTTTACGGGCTTTTACACCACCAAGTAAAGTGTCAGTTAATGTAAGAAGTACTGCGCATAAGGCATACGGTTATTTATTGTCTTATTCATAAAACTTAGTGCGCTCACTAGCTCACTAGAGAGTTGTTTCCAAAAACAAAAGAGCGCACATAGCGGGCCTGGTCGGCGCACTTAGTTTTGATGCATAAGACGGTAAATAACCGTATACCTTAGGTATACGCAGTAGGTACTTCTTACTTTAACTGAAACTTTACTCGGTGTTGGTGTAAAAGCCATTGAAAATCTAATCAACATTCTTAGATTGTAAAAGCTGAAATTATCGGTTTTTGTGTGTATAGAAAGTCAGAATTATTGTCTCTCTATCATCGATACATCACCGTCGATCACTATTTAAATTTAGAACAGCAGCGTTTGACGAGCGATTCGATCAGCTGATTCTGACATCTGTCAAAACTGACGAGTGACGCGGCTATTGACGGCGGATAACGTTGTTTTGGAATTTGTTTTGTCTTTACAACAAGTGAACGCCGAAAAGAAAAATGTATAGATAGATTCATAATTCATAAATTTATTTCATAAAACATTAAGTAGGTATAACATGCACACATAGGACACAAATAGTTTAAATAAATAGGGCAAATAATTTACAAAGACCCCGCACTAGGACAAGCCTGTATCGCGGGAGTCAGAGTAAATACCTTACAGACTAACATACATATAAAATTATAAAATAAAACTAGTTAGGGCGCTTTCTTCGTAGGCGATAGATAGACAGATAAATTCACACTTTATTGTACACCACATGAGCATTAAAACAAATTACAGACACACAGAACATAGATAGCGAAGTACAATGGGCGGTCTTATCGCTATGATCGATTTCTTCCGGACAACCTTAGGATGAACTGGATTTACAGGAAGGCAAAAAGACGGTGTAAGTAAAATATCTACTTACGTCAATATAATACTTAGAATACTAATAAATTATTATGCATTTGGACATGGCTTTTGGTTTGACTATCCTTTATACAACATTGAAGGATTTTAAAAGATTTTAGATAATAATTTTTAATTTTAATTTGTTTAAACCACACTTTGGTATTTCATTAGAAATGAAAAATCTTATCAAAATTTTCAATTCCGACGGGATTCGAACGCGCAATGATACAAGCGATTGAAAATTTTGATAAGATTTTTCATTTCTAATTTTAGATAATGCCTACGTGCATAGGGCGTAGGCACAGTCAAGGCAATTAATCAATCGTCGACTCAACGGCGTCGGTATGTAAAGTCTAACACCAAAACACGGATACCAATAGAATGAAATTGTCATGATAAGAATCCCGCTAATTACTAACTAATTTACTTAGCCACTAACCTAACACATGTTCTGACAATAGAGACTTTATTAGTTGCAATTAGTAGTTTAAAGGTCGCACGGGCAGTTGGATATTTACATATGCTTTGCGCATGCGCTGTTTGTAATGATTATGTATTAGTCCGTTTAAGGTAATATAGGAAGAAGTGTTTTATTGCCAGGATGTGATACTAGCGAAGAATAATTTACTATTTTCTGAAGGGTTACCTTTAGGGCTTAAGTTAATTATGACTCATCTGTAACCTGTCAACTAGATTAAGAATTGTATATTTAAAAGCAGGTAGATTGTCTAACTTGTCTCAAACCTCAAATTGGTCTCAAACTGTCAAAACGATCGCGTAGGTATCTTTTTCGCGCTCTTCGGTCTCGTTGAGATGAGAGTGACAGAGATACTTGCGTGGTCACTGAACTGTCATAATTTGACAGTTTGAGACCGATTTTGGTCGCCATCAAAGATAGACAAAGACAATCAGGGACCTGAACCGATTCAAAAAAAATATTTTTTGATTCAGGCGTCTTCGAGTAATAGATGTAGGATTCCGACGAATTGAGAACCTCCTCCTTTTTTTGAAGTCGGTTAAAAATAGCAACAAAATATATGGGAAAACATTAACTCGTTTTGTTATTGTGTGGTTAATACGCAGTAGTTAGCACGCAGAACTAACTCCTCAATACTAGAAGAGCTCAAAATCACCAGAAGACTCACAACAATATGTCTAAGTCGCACCATGGAATACTTTGGCCACATCGCGAGGCGGAACCCGGATAGCATAGAGAGACTGACCATCACTGGAAAGATAGAAGGACGAAGGCCGAGAGGTCGCAGCCCCATGCGCTGGACTGACCAAATCCGCACCATTCTCGACACTCAGCTCCACGACGCCATCCATGTCGCATCGGATCGGACGAGATGGAAAACCTTACTATCGGAGAAAATTTTAATGAGAGGTCACGACCCTCAGCAATGAGGAAACTATGAACAGAGAGAGAGACAGAGAGAGTTAATAACCTTTACCTTTTCAAACTCTAGCCTAATAGAACTACATACATATTTATTTAACAACCCGTAAACATTAGGTGTTAACTTACACGTTTGACTGCCATTTGTTTAACAATTGAATGGAATTGTTGGACAGGTGCGCACGCACATTTTATTAGGCAGTAACTTAATGGGCTTTTTAAGGAGCTTTTAAACTTATAGGTAGAAAACAGTTATTGTAAAAGTGAATAAATGGTTACATCTTTTTAAAATCCTTTTATCCAATGTGTTTTGAGATTGAATTCAATTTATGTCATCATTTTCAGAAAATACGTAAACAAAAATAAAGCTAAATATCTCAATAAATTAAAAATGCGAAAGTTAGGATGGATGTTTGGATGTATGTTTGGATATATGTTTGTTCCTCTATAACTCGACAACCACTCAATCGATTTAGCTGTTTTAAAATTTAATAGATAATGACCGGGAACAGGACATAGGCTACTTTTTATTCGGGTACCACGCGAGTGAGGCCGCGGGCGTAAACTAGTATAATTACCTAATAAGTAAAATGAGAACACACCCTCTTCCATTCTTGGATAATCCAATATCAAAGTGAACTTATTTAAAAATATGAGAGTTGTTGAATAGGTTCCTAATTTTTTTTACCATATTAATATTTTGCCGGTAACCATTAGAATCGTTATCGTGGTACAATTTACCATGGACACCACAGTTGAGCCAACAAACTCAATATCTATTAAGAATAACGATAAGTCGCTGTCCTAGATAAGCTATGCGAGGATATTTTTTGGTAGAGGCATACTTCAATATTAACGCACGCACATGCGGATGTTGTATGCATTCTGCGGTGCTTTACGTCTTGGTGAGCTTGCATGATGCCGGAGCACTTGTGCGTCATGGATAGTGAACGCGTTAATATTGCAAAGCGTTCTAAACACACCTTATTCCTGACACAAAAATATTGATTTAAATAAACACTGCCAATGCTATTTTGATGGTGATAAAGAAACTTAGCTTCGTGAAATCATCTATTACTAGATATATTTTCGCTAAAATTTTCTTTTTTGCAAGGTACTATTGAACTACCGTTCATGATAATCTCTACCTTGCAAAAAACATAGGTATCATAACATATTTTATGCTATCAGCTTGACTATCCCCTTAGACATTTTCAAAGGTAAGGCGTTTGCTAAAGATCTGGAAGAATATGTCTACCGCACCATGGGAATACAGTCGTGATCATTAAGGTATGATTCCGATCTCAGCTCCATACTGCAGTGCTGTCCACTGAGCTGCATTTTTTCTGCATTGCTGCCGCGGAATTTCTGCGTAGCTCGGAATGTAATCTCCACATAAACCTTTAGGCCTCTATTAATAAACTCCGCTCAACTTCTGTCAAAGTTGCACTACGGATTTAACTATTGCCATCCTTTTTTGTTAGACAGTGACAAATAAGAATAACAATAGTTAAATCCGTGGTGCAATTTAGACACAAGATGAGCGGAGTTTATTAATAGAGGCCTTAGAGAATACATGGGGACCAGTAGTGCTGTGGCAGCACTGCTGCCTGCAGCGGAGTTCAGAATCAGACCTTTACATAAGATCCGTATCGCTTCAGATCTCTCTTCTAACTTCGTCCTCGTAAGACAGTCCACGAGGCAGTCACGCGAGCTAGCAGCACGACTATCCGCTTCTAATTAATATGCTAATAGCTCAGCTTAGCCCGCCCAGCGTCGCAGAATACGGCTGCAGTTCCAAGAGCTTTGGAATTGGACGTTTTGATTTCCGGACTGATACTTAATACATTAAATATCACGAGCTCCATAGACCGGTATATATCGTTTTTTTTTAAATGTAAGTAGACCTTTGTTTAGCCACAATCTCACCTGATGGTAAGTGACGATGTGGCTGACGATGGATCACAAAGGTCTAGAAGACACTTAGACACTCTTGACTTGAAGAGACCCAGGTTATAATTTTCGGGGAAAACAGAAGTCGGCAGCGAATTCCAGACCTTAGCAGTGCGGATGATGAAGGTGGAGGAGAACCGCGTGGTACGAGTGGATGGAATGTCTACAAGATAAGGATGGTACTGCGCCGTGCATATGCTTGTCCTGAAGTGGATATCGTGTAGTTATTGAAGCGCTGCGGTGACCAGTCTTGTCTATTGAGTTGTCGGCACAGTGATTCCTCTTTTAAAGGGTCAGCAACGCGAGTGTGACTCCTCTAGTGTCACAGTACATAGGCTACGGTAACTACTTACCATCAGGTGGGCCGTATGCTTGACTGCTACCTTAGTAGTATAAAAAAGTAGTCTAGGCAAAGAGCTTGTGAACTATCATGAATGATATACTAACTGTTGCTTTGGCCATGAATCAAATGTATATTTGGAACTGCTTTGTTAATCTCTTTTTTGTCTGCAAGATGTAGAAAACATATCTTGAATATAAATCCAAAATTCAAATATAACTTTATTCTTTTTGTGATCTCATAGATACTTGAATTTATATCTTATTTAAAGGTTAAATACCAGGAATTAGACATTAAAAAGTCAAGTTTATTTGCCATCAAGAAGCCATTAAGCCACACGATACATTTCGTATCTACTCTATGGTCCGTTGATTTGCGTGCGCGGGCGCAGCAAAAACTTCATATTTACGGTCCCGGTGACGTCTGACTGACGGACGGCGGTGTACTCAGCCGTGGTTATCGACGAGTTTTATAGAAATTGGAAAATAAACAATAGATTATAGATGAACAGCTCTTGCATAGTTACATTTTTTAAACTTCACTTACTTATAACAACTTAGAATTGGGTAAAATGGTCAACCAAATGTTATGAATTGCTACAATGTCAAATATGAAACTTGTGGTGTGTATGTTTGTGTGGACTACTTTTCTTATCCCAGGGGAACCATTCATTTTTTCGGGATACAAAGTAGCCTATGTGTTATTCCAGAACCTAAACTAAGTATCTACATTCTAAATATCATCAAAATCGGTTGAGTAGCTATGGAGATACGTGGTAACAAACATTGACACACACACACGGACTTTCGCCTTTATAATATTAGTAGTGGCCTCTCTTTAGCCCCGCTGGTCATATATTTTCTATTCCGATTCATCCGATCACGGTGAAGGAAAACATTGTGAGAAAACCAGTTAACTTTCTTATAGCGTTGATGGGCTTGCAACCTGTCACTGTGGGCATGTGCCAAAAATTTATTTGGTATGTCCAAATACATTTTTGGCTCTCTGACTACCCCCTTAGACATCTTCAAATGATCTTAAAATGCCTAAAAGGATCTGAGAGTGTCTACCGCACTTTGGGGATACAGTCGCGATCATAATTCATTTTTAGTTCTAAAACTGATATTTAAACCAGAAGCCTTACGGCAAAATGCAATCTCGAAGTAGTTCATCCATTATGATCGGAGGGCATAGTCCAGTTGCAAGTGGCACCTGATCCGCCATAGATCTCCGTCACCGCCGACCAGCTAAGCACCCTGTCGATGCTTTCTGCAGCCGGTTCGTACGCGTCTCCATTGATGCACGAGATTTAGTTTCACATACTTACATACACTTAAGAAATCGGAAAATCTTTGAGGTAAGTTGATGTACTTAAATGAAAAAAAAACATTCTTTTAATGCCAACTATTTTAAAACAATTTTTTTTGACAATTGGCTAGAGGCAGCAATGGACAGAAAAAAGTTGCGAATTCTCGTTTCGGAGGCCAAGACTCACTTTGGGTCCCTGAGCCAATGGAGTAAGTAAGTATTCTTTTAATGCGAAACCTGAGCTTGTTTAGTTGAGCATATGCGTCCAAAGTAACTTAACTGAGATTAGGTGCCTGTAGCTCCATTCTACCATCGCAATGCTCGCCATCGGCAGGGGATCCATCCTCACACCTTGAAACCAATGTGGTCACGTACGGTGCGATTTCAGAGGAATTTCCTCCCGCGAACAGTTGGGTTGTGGAATGATCTACCTGCCGCGGTTTTCCCCAGTGACTACAGTATGGGGTTCTTCAAAAAGGGCGTTTTGAAATTCTTAAAAGGGTCAGCAGCGCGAGTGTGACTCCTCTGGTGTCACAGGCGTCCATAGGCTACGGTAACCGCTTACCATCAGGTGGGCCGTATGCTTGTCTGCTACCTTAGTAGTATAAAAAAAAAAAAAAAAAAAAAAAAAAAAAAATTAGGTAACCTTATTTTTCCAAGGCACTTGGTGTGCCTTGGAAAAATAAGGTTACCAATGACTACGGTACACCAGTGTGCCGCGGCACACACACAGCGGAACACGGACGCACCGCACAGACAAAATTCTTTGCGCGAATACTGTGTCTGTCCGTGTCTGTGCGGCTACGTTACGTACGTTAGATATGAATGCTTTCATATAAACTGTATTAGAAGAATATTATTTTGACCACGCTACGTGTCTGTTACGCTCAAATGTCTGCAGATACGAGTATAAACAGTCCTTAAAGCTCGCTTAAAGCTCCGATCGCTTGATCGTGGAATCGAACGAGAAGTAATTTCACGTCTTAGCCAACACGGTTCGAGTAAACCTATTATTATTATTATTTTTTTATTTAAGATAGGTTAGCTCTTGACTTCTCTCCTTGCCTGGGCATGGATGAAGTCGACGATGGAGCGAGCTTCCGTAGAAAATACCTATTAACTCTCCTTTTAAAGGTGTTCGGGTTATATGTAGATGGAAACACAGACGATGATCGTGTCGTGCAGCAGTGGGCACGGTAGACGATGTCCGCGGTATCAGATGACGAGCCGCGCCGCGTGTTTATGCCGAGGATCTAATTTATTAGACGCAGATACAGCCGCTACTTACCGGCATAGTCTCACAGTCACGCTCTTGCACACGATCTTTACATTCACCATTATTATTCAAACTAAGGAATAATTTTTAATTCTTAAAGTGTTAAACCACACTCATGTATTCATTGAAAATTCAAAATTTTCAATTCCGACGGGATTCGTCGAACCCACAATGATACAATATCTGACGAATTTGGATTCCGTGGCCGGGAGGATCGCTTGTATCATTGCGGGTTCGAATCCTGTTAGAATAGAAAATTTTGATAAGTCTTTTCATTTTCAATACAAAGTTAGGTGTAACAAGTAGCTAAATTAAAAATTAAAAAAAATCGACTTCTAGGTTATAAGCTGAGCAATTTTATGCAATCTCGAGGTGCATTTCTATTCATAACTCCAACAAAGATCCTCGACAGATCCTGATCAAATTTTTGTGGCACCAATTGGAAAGTATATATTACTTACCCTTTCAAACAAAAAAATATTTTTTTTCAAATCGGTCGAGGCGTCTGAATATGAAAAATTATGGTGAAACGCGTAGAAAAACAAATTGACTTTCGGATTGAAAATCAAGACAGCAGCAATAATTCATAAACTTCCATTGTTTTCCCGCGGTAACGTTTGCACCATTAATTTGCCCCATTAACGGTGCAAACGTAACTGTTAAGCGTCGGATACACTAGGGGACATTTTGTCCCGCAACATGACGCGCAACACGTAATTTACGTGACGCTGCAACGTTGCATATTGTCCCGCAACATGCCCCGCAACATTGTACGTGACGCGGGGCATGTTGCTTGCTCCAAAATGTTCGGCAAAATGTTTCATGACAATTGTCGCCGGGACACTTCACGTAGTTGTTGAGGGACATGTTCCGCAACATGTCCCCTAGTGTATCCCAGGCTTAACCCTAGCCATAATACACTATCTATCGTCGCTGTAGAATAGAAATACTTCAAAATGTATAGGATATGACGTTTCAAGTAGATGAGTCACGTGGTCAGAACGTCAATTCCTATACATTTTGAAGTGTTCTATTCTACAGCGACGATAGATCGTTCTACAGCGACGATAGATAGTGTAATATGGCTAGGGCCGCTGATTAGTTATGTTTGCATTACAGCGTGGTGTGCAAGAGCCTGCCGCCCGTCAGCTCGTTTTGTTCCTCGGATAGCTTTAATCCGAGTAACTTTATCGGCAGCAATCGTGTTGTTGCTGAGTTACGGCCATAATCGCGTGTACATTGCCGTTTTTACCCGCAGATTACTTCGAGAACATTCTTACAGGGCGCAATCTAACGCTGCCAAGATTACTTAAATCATAGCCCTTTTGATTAACCGTTAGAAGGTTGAAATACTAGATAAAGGCATGTTTTCCTAGTGAGAACCTTGGTTATATGGATCCGAAGATGGTATGTATGAATCCCGTGTATGAAAGAATTTTTCATTTTGAAAAATTAAAATCAAGATTTTCGACCCGATGAATGTGGATTCCGTGGCCAAGTTGGTAAGGCACTTCGGCCGCTTGTATCAGTGCGGGTTCGAATCCCGTCGGAATCGCAAATTTTGATGACTTTTACTTCTCAATGAAATTAAAATGCGCGTTAAAAAAGAAAAAAAGATTGAAAGAAATAATCGAATCTTTGTCGGTAAGTACCTAAATTGACGATATTTTTACAAAAGTAATTCCGGTACTTATGTCTAACAAACTTAATTAGATTGTATAGGTAGTGCGTACTCATAACTTCGGCTCAAGTGCAGTAATTACATGCGCGTGCGCAGCAATAGACTCGCATCTGCGCCCCGATAGAAACAACAAATTATTTGATCGATTGCGCCATTACCGCTGTAATTGCATTTTTAATTACTCTGTAATTGCTGCAAGTACTTGTAACTACAAAGTTACGATTGATTGTCTGTCTGTTATCGGTGTCTAGGATTATGAATAGTTCCCTTTCAATTAAATAAACAAGCCAATGTAACTATGAACGTAACATATCTAGGGTATAATATAATATCATTGATAGTCACACTAATCACACTATCACACTATCACACTAATATTATAAATGCGAAAGTTTGGATGTTTGGATGTTTAGATGTTTGGATGGATGTATGTTTGTTCCGCTATAACTCAATAACCAATGGACCGATTTGTCTGAAATTTTAAATACCTATAGATAGATAATGACCGGGAAAAGAACATAGGCTACTTTTTATCCCGGTACCACGCGAGCGAAGCCGCGGGCCACAGCTAGTAAGTAAATAAAGAAGGAGTTGGTTTCTGTGGCCTTTTTACGTTAAATGAAATTAAATTTTGAGCTAATATCAACGCTACTTAAATATTTGAAACGTACTTAACTATTATAACGTTCTCTTCATAGGTACCTAATCGTATACAAAAATGTCATAATCGTATACAAAAATGACAATAATAAGCACCACTTAAACTAAGTAGCGTTTCAGTATTCAGGTGATAGCATTGAAATAACGTTGCTTTCAAAATAAATACTTAACCTACGTAGCAGCGCCCTCGTGGCGTTGCCCCCGTAGTGGTGGTAATGATGATGATGAAAAGTAGCCTATAACCTTCCTCAAGAGTTAAGCTATCAAATGCAAAAATAATTTTTCAAATCGAACCGGTAGTTCCTGAGATTTTCGCGTTCAAACAAACAGACAAACTCTTTCGCTTTATTATATCAGTAAAGATATATAGATAGTATAGAAGTATAGATATAGGGTGAAACATTAGTATAGATGTATAGATATAAGTAGATTACGTGTAACTATTTTATTTAACGTTTGTTTAACGATTTTAAAAGCCACAAAACGCATAAAACAATAATTAGTTTCTGTCAAATGCACTAACTGAAAATGCGACAAATAATTTTATAAATTGTAATTTGTGTAATGAACAACAAAACGCATCGTTTTGCAAATAATTACAATATTTTTGCCCTGCGGTTGTGTAAATGAATTAATGTCAATACATCTGGTATTGAAATATCACATAACTAGCTGCTGCCCGCGGCTTCGCTCGCGTGGTGCCTGGATAAAAAGTAGCCTATGTTACTCTCCAGCCCTCCAACTATCTCCACACAAAAAATCACGTCAATCCATCGCTCTGTTTTGACGTGAAAGCAGGACAAATAAAGAAACAAATAAACACACTTTCACATTTATAATATGGGTACGAAGGTACAGATTTACCTGTGAAGTTGATTTACCTGAATATTCACTATTATTTTTTGAAATTTTGTCTTTCTCGAAATAGAAAAGTGCGCAGGAAGCCCCCGAAAGATACCTTAACTTATTAGGAAATTAAAATAGTTAAAATACATAAATTTAGTAATACTTAGTATAATTTAATACCCAACTCATGTTTTTAACCGACTTAAAAAAAAGGAGGTTCTCAATTTAAAAAAAAAATTACTTTATTTTTTATAAACTTTCAATTAACTTCACAACAAATTAAATAGGTAATTCGAAGTATTAGACCACCAGCGATAACTTTTCAATATGCAATGGTATGCAAACTTGAAGAGGACCGCGTTGACCTTTGAGCACCTGCGGACCACACCAGATGTCACGTCAGCGGGCTGGTCAACCTATCGTCACTGTGATGACCAAATGTCGTGCAAATCTAATTTATTCAATTAAATTAATTTATTTCAGCATTCGCAGTTTATACAAATTACAGCCATACTACAAGATAAAAATACAACAACAAAACACAAATACATCCATCCCCTGCGGACCCACCATACCCCTAGCCATACCCCTGGGGGTACGGTGGGACGAAACCATACAATCTAAGGCTGATTTTAGGGGCCTTTCACTCTTCAGCGTGTCGCCGGTCGCGTCCGCGAGTTGACCATTCACAGCACAGAGAAAATCGAAAATTCAAAATTCTCTGTGCTGTGAATGGTCAACTCGCGAACGCGACCGGCGACACGCTGAAGAGTGAAACAAGCCTTAGTCTCACGCTCACCGTCAGCACTGATAGGCGAGTGATTTTTATTACAATGAAATAAGGTTACTGATTGTTTAGCAGAAATGGCTACGCTGATTGCTCTCGTCAGAGCTGGTTTAGTTGAGGTTTTGCTTGTGGTTCATAAAAATTTTTGTAGTAAAATTGCCACCCTGAGAATGATAATAATGATGAAAACATAGCGGAAGTGTAATATGTTATTAATGTCAATGAAGTAGCTCACAGGGAGTCCATGGGATACCCTATTTCCATATTACTTTATTATCATGTCAAGGTGCGCAATCGGTTCAGTGCACAACCCACTATTCACACATGTTTTCGCTTGTAATAAGGTCTGATGTGGTGTAGGGCTGGCACAAGTATAAGTAGGCGTGAGCAATAATTGTAGCTTAGAATTGTAGCTTAGGCCATGTCATCGATTGTATGCTGATTTTAGTGCTATGAGGAATGGAACTTACTTTATTGTTTATCACAAAGAAACATATCTAAACAATTGGCGGCCTTATCGCTTAAAGCGATCTCTTCCAGATTATCCACATTCAGTGTCCATCCATCTTTTCTTAGGCCCTCCCCTGCTGGTGTATCCATCCACATTCATATCCATCGCTTGCCCTTATTCATCATCATCATCATCTCAGCCGTTGGACGTCCACTGTTGGACATAGGCCTCCCTCAAAAATTTCCATGTGTTTCGGTTGGAAGCGGCCTGCATCCACCGACCTGCAGTTTTTACAAGGTCTTCTGTCCATCTTGTCGGTGGACGTCCAACACTACGCTTACCGGTCCTTATTACCTTTACTCAAATGGAATGAGAACATAAATCTCCTATTGATAGTTATAATGTAAATCAAGACCTAACAGACAGCCCTAGCAGACAATGAATTGATTGATTTATGAATGAGTGTCGCGACAAAAAGCGCGACTGCGCACACGCACCACCGCGCTGATCGAAGTCCTCAGTTTGATGACCTGAAACTGCATGAGGACTGCAGTTATACCGACTTGCATTCATTTAGGCCTCTAACACCCGAATACTGAATCGCTACTTAGTTTAAGTGGTGCTTATTATTGACTATCATTAACTGTCAATTCAAAAGTAAAGGAACAAGTGAAAGCCGAAAAGGCGATGCGGTGCGGAGGCGACTGGGTGGCAATTCTACTAGATGACAACGTCAATCATTTCGCTGCGTTTTGTTTCGATCTCATTTGGTGAATAGTAGAATGGCTTTTCAAAAATCTGTTCCGCCAAAGTCCAAACCTTAGCTAAAACGTCACCACAACTGAGTCGTTTGTCATTAGTAGAATAGGAAACAGTCGAAAATCTAAGTTTTAGTTGAGGTTTTGCTTGTAGTTCATAAAGAGTTTTGTAGTGGAATTGCCTTATATAGTCAGCCTTATAATGTAATTTTGCATGGAAGAGGGAATCTCTAAACCCATTTAAATATTTTTTTATAGATGGAAAGTTGCAGTATCTCTCATCCTAATCTATATAGATACTACATGAGCTAAGTCGCAAGTGGAAGCTAGTGAGCACTGTGTCGGTTCCCGCTTCAATCACTGAGCAAACTAATCAGTGATCGTAAAATTAATGAGTGCGCGATGTGCACAAATACCGCGCCACTCCCACACATATCACGCGCACATCAAATCATGCGCTTGCGCTTTTTGCAATGTATGGGCACTAGTTTATGAAAAATATTACAAATTTTTAAAATTTCATTATTTAAAATGACAGGATGTAAAGATTAAAAAAAGAAGAACTGCATCATGACTCTCCCTGATGCTGGGGCCACACTACGGGGATATGGCAAATTATTTGCCGGTATTCTGTATTGTGGCTATACGAAATTTGGCAATTAATTTGCCATATCCCCGTAGTGTGGCCCCAGCATAAGAGAGATGCCACACGGGCGTCAGCGTCACCGCTGCATTGCATCGTCGCGTCGGTCGCACTGGACGACGCGGTGACGCTGCGCTGCTTGTTTTCCATACTAATCAGCCCCTCGATTCTACTAAAAAAAAAATTCTCAACCAAAGTAAAACGTCAACTGTTTCGTTTTGTTTCATAACCTACTAATGACCAATGTTAGGTTTACTTTGTTGTGATGACGTTTTCAAACATATTACCAATGAGGTTTAGCAAATTACTGACATTTTGGAGAACGAAACAAAACGCAGCGGCAATGATACTTGAATGGTTGACGTTGTGAAATAGAGGAGTTGAGGCCCAGAACGAGATGCCACACGGAACAAATTATAGCGCTGCGACCGACGATGCAACGGAGCGGCATCGCCCGTGTGGCATCCCTCTTAGGTGCAGTGTACGTTCTCTCTTCGAGTTCCTCTGAATTTGTTGGGGGGTTAGTTAGAGACAAGCCTAATACACACAGTTGGTGCTTGCCCTCATTTTATAAGACGATTGTAAGGCCATCGACGCCTATTACACTATTATTAGGTTTTCTTAGAATGTTATCAGCTCATGTAAAACAATAACTTCAGAATCAGAGCCAAAGTACCATCACATGTCAACACGTCTTTTTTATAAACCCTTCAGTAATATAAAAATCTCTCTGATTTATTGACAACAATGCACTCACCCCCAGTTAGAAAGCGCCAGGACCTTGTGCTCAGATACTGATTGACGTGGAAATGTTGGTGCCGCTGTTCCGGTCGGCTGGCTGAGGCATAATACAAAGAGCTTACATTTTTCTTATTCTTGAAGACGGGACTACAAGCTACTGAATACAATTCAAACATTTTTCTATATTGAAAGCTATTTCTTAAGGTCGCGGATCGCGCCTGCGAGCGACCTAGACAGGAGACCGAGACAGGAGACCGTTGTCATGTAAACTGACGGTTCTCTGTCTCCTGTCACTTTCGCGCGCCCCTACAAAGCCTGTCTCTGCCCCCTGATTGCCTATTTTTGATAGGAACCAAAATCGGTCTCAAAATGTCAAATATGACAGTTCAGTGACCATGCAAGTAGCTCTGTCACTCCAAGACCGAACGCGACAAAAGATACCTACACGCGATCGTTTTGACAGTTTGAGACCAATTTGAGGTTTGAGATAAGTTAGACAATCATCCCGCTGGTCTCGGTCTCCTGTCTCGGTCTTGGGCGCAAACTCCCACCTTTAGTATTGTCGATTGTCCGCCATCTTAGTATAGGCAGGCCAGCAGTGGATGCAGACCAATTCCGACCGCAACATATGGAAAGCTTTGAGTACGGCCTATGTCCAGCAAAGGACGTCCAATGGCTGAGAATGATGATGATGAAAGTCAGTATCGCGACTTTACTAAGACTTGCATTTCTAATTTTCAGAGAGAGTTGGAAAAACAGAGAAGCCTTGAAGCCTACATTAGGACCTAATCGACCGAGCGCGCGAAGCAAGCGAAGATCTTAGTGGCAAGTTGGGCGATTTTGCTTTGTATGTTTGTATGGTTTACTTTTTTGTTTCGACATTGATAGGTCAACTCAATAGATTTAAAATCCGTTAGCTTGTGGTCCAAGTGCACACATTAGATAGTGGCGCGTCTGTCAATGTCGAGTGCATGGTGTCGTTATCTCGCGCCGCACACGCAGTCGCACCATGCACCATCAGGAAATAATATGAAGCCACCAGGAGTTATTGTCGGATGAAACTGAAGGATGATGAAGCGGACTTAAAGAATACTCTGTTGGTAAAAAAAACACCTAGAAGATCTTTACATTGGTTAAAAAACCCGGTCAAGTGCGAGTCGAACTCGTGCGCCACTATACCCATTATACCGCCTAAAATTGGTATCATTTTAATTGGTGGCTAAGTGATATGGGCAAATTTAGGTTTTCGCGAAAACTTGTAAGTCCACTTTAATTTACAACTTTTTTATTTTTTGGATTTTTTCTTTATTTCATCCAACGTGCAGTACATCAGTGTGCCGCGGCACACCCTTTGCGGAACACTGAACTATGGTATAGAGTAGGTATGTTAATAAACCAAAGTTGATTGACGAGCAAATTATTCCCATAATTAATCAACATGACAATATACAGCGTGTTCTAAGAATCCGTTCTAATTGTGAGCGTATCAAGGCGAGCGAGCGCTCGCCGTCAATCAGCTATTCATTAGCGATTCCGTCACTAGCCTGTATAACCAGGAGGTGAGAAACAACTGGGATATAAACAGGTGGCTAAATTTCACTTTCAAAACTTTCGTGAGTTGTAGGTACTACACATTATTGTAACACACGGGAATTACTCACGTAAAAATATCGTCGATTTAGATAGGTACCGAAAATGTTTCGATTCATCCGGAGAATCTTCATCTGGGTCTGGCGCCGAGCGATATATTGCTTGCAGTGTGAGACGCGACCGCGAGGAGTAACCTTGCCGCAACCTCCTTACCCAGATGAAGATTTTCCGGATGAATCGAAACATTGTCCGTATCTGAATCGACGATATTTTTACGTGAGTAATTCCCGTGTGTTAAAATAATTTCAAGTGTCTTGATTAAAAATTAAAAAAAACCGACTTCAATGTTAGCAGTTTTCTGCACTCTCGAGGTGCATTTCTGTCCATAATTCCTAAGATCCTAAACAGATCCTCAACAAATTTTTGTGGCAGCAATCGGAAAGTATACCCCATAGACATCTTCAAAGGATCTAAAAATGCCTAAAGATCTGGAAGTATTATGTCTACCTGGATATATCTTATATAGGATTTTGTTTTAATATTATTGGAAGTACCTATTATAAAAAATTGCCAACCTAAAAACCTATAATTTGCCACATCCAAACAATAGTGCATGATGGGTAGATTGATGTGCGGGCTCCATTACTGGGTGTGCTTCCGCGACGAGTCAGGTGTGGCCGCCCTTAGCGGGACCCTGACCCCGGTCTTACGGCTCAGCAATATATACTGGAAAAATAATTAGTTGAAAATTATATTTGAATTTCGAATTTCGAATCTGCAGAACATTCAGACCTTCTCGGAATGTATTCCGAATTCTGAAAGTGATGCTTCTTTGCTGAATAAATCACAGATTTCGTGCCTCACACGCCTATCGAGCACACTGGAAATGAATTTAGGTACCTACGGAATTCGAAAGAGGTTGTTCTGACTTTTAGACTTTTTTCAAAAAGGTCGTCTTTGTTTTAAGCTCAAATTGTAGCTGACTAATTGTCATGAGGAGCTTTTCTCAATTTTTTTTATATTATTATTCTTCGTTTCCAAAATATCGAGCGCCAAAATCAAAATCCGGAAAAAAATATTTTTTTTATTCATAATAATGACAAGAATATAAATAATAAATAATGTAATATGATATTGGTTTAAGCCGTATTATTAAAATTAAATAAATATAAATAATAAATACGTGAGCCTGTTTTATTTCTTTTTCGACATTGAAAATTTCAAATTTTTATACGATAACAAGTTCAAGGTAGATTCCAGTTCTGAAAATAGAGCTTAATTGCAAGGAACTACAGCTGTTATCTCAATCGTCACTCAAATCTTATTTGAGTCATCACTGAATCAAACTCTGACCTATATCCGGACCGAGCGGGTTCCGTATCGGAAAACAATAGCGGCTTACTTATTGCCGCTCCGCTGCGGAACCCTGACGCAAAGATAAGTTTTTATTAGCGGGATTAGGAAGCTGGTGAAGTTTGGATGGATGAGATTGGGCTGATGGACGTGGTCTGAAGTTTTGACAATTTTCGAAATTGAGTTTTGAGACGTGCAGGCTTATTGGGACAGCATCCGACTTTTAAGGCCTAACTTATAAACTATTAAACACTGATTTAACAATCAAGATGCGCCCTGTCACTGTTTGTCACTATAGAACAAAAATAAGTGCCTCCGCCCACTCCACTACAGAGGTCACCAAATGTCTTTCTCTTGTCATTGAAAATAAATAACAATAGATTCAGCAGCTGTTTGAGCTCTAGGAAACTTATAAGTAAGTTTGGAGAAAGTAAGAACCTACCTAAGTACCTAAGTTCGTATGAGCTAGTGGCCAACTCTGGTGACGAAGTTTTAGGCCGCCTTAAGGCTTCTGTCATGGCTTAACGACTTTAAAGTCGGGACCGACAATTTAACGTCCCCCCAAAGCACTGAAGCGCTCAGCTCGTAAAGCCACTTGCAGTCACCCATCTATTGTGACCGCGCACAACGTTGCTTAACTTCAACGATCAATCAAGAACGTCTCAGCAAGCTACGCCAAGAGCGCTTCAGGGATATAATAACGGGAAAAATCAATGAGCTTTTCAAAAAGGGGAAGACAGGTGACGCACTAACATCGCATGCCAGAACTTGGGCTCGGTGCACCACTACATACACCAAAACACACACACATTGCTCCATTTTACTGTTGCCAATAAATAAATAAATAAATAAATAAATAAATAATGCTGGACATTTCACACAGCATCATGTAGCCCCAAGCTAAGCAGAGCTTGTGTTATGGGAACCACATGACTGATATGACTGATATACTACTTAAATACATTTTTTTTTTTGTAAATACATACATAATATACATAGAAAACACCCAGTCCCGAGACAAATATTTGCAGATCATACAAACATTTGTCCCGCGTCGGGGATCGAACCCGCAACCTCTTGCGTCACAAGCGGGCCTTCACCCACTGCGCCACAGAGGTCGTCAATAAATAAGGATAGAGAGAGAAATTCAACTGTTGTGCGAACGAGACAAGAATGGCTAGCGGCCGGGTTTTGTCGGCTCCGGGCGAATGGAGCCGACAACGATAGAGCCCGGCTGCTCTGCAATGCTGTCTCACTCGCACGACTGCTTTAGTTGCTCTCTCTATCCTTGTCTATTAGCAAATTCAAGGTGCGTTCGAGATGATGTTCCGCGAGGCACTGAGGGCAGGTTTGTCCTCAGGACTCACTCGAGTAGGAACAGGCATTTTGGTGAGTCACTTATCTTCCACTTTTTGAAATGATCATTGGGAAAAATCCATAGACCATGAGCCTTGTAAGAATAAACCTCATATAAAATTCAACCCTTTTAGACTACAGCCACCTACAGCCTACTTGAAGCCCACGTAGATATATAAAACCTTTAAGTTATCATAGGTAGAACTTATCATAAGGCTTTTAGGCCCTGTAAAGAGTCTGATGAATACAGGCTACCCTGTTTGAAGATGCAAACTAATAAATATGTCTGTTGAGGGTAGGCGCGGCTCAGTGAATAAACATGAATGTGTTGTACACTGCCGGCCAAGGAAATTGGAAAGAAAAATTGATGAATTTTTAAAGTTGCTGATAAAGAGACTGGTATGAAACCAGTAAAGGGTATTTGGCAGAAAATTGAAATAGTTGAGTGCGTGTGATGGATTAGTTTTAGTGTTTAAATTATTTTAGAATTTGAATAATGATCGAAACACAACGTAATAGTTAGGTAGTTACTGATTGATGGTACTCAAGTGGTGATCTTTTTCTGAGTAGTAAAGCAGTTTTAATTTTTTTCCTAGCTATTTAAACTGTGTGAGTTTTACATCCCACCATCTGAACATTTATCTAAAACGTTTTAAGGAACTACCTTTAAGTCATGTCACAGGCGCTGCATTTCATCTATTTTCTATTATTATAACTGACAGCTAGGGACTTAGGGACAGGATTCTTCACCGCATCGCCTTGTTGTTCTTTGTATGGAATTCTATGGACCAACGCTCACTACATCAACTTTGTAAGGTCACCGGATCACCACATCGCAAGCCAAAAGTGAAGGAACAAGTGAACGCCGAAAAGGCAATGCGATGCGGACGGCGACTGGTCAGCTTTAACCTTCGACCTATTTCAAAGCTCAAAGTTTTCTCACGAATTTTTCCCATGTTTCCCAATTTTGTGTCCCGAAGTGCATCGCCCCATCGGACCGAAAGACAGGCCTCACTCAATATCGGATATTGTTCTTGCAAATGAGTATTTACGTCATCGTTCGTACAGAATGTTCGCGAAGCTCGCGCGATTGCTCGCGTCGCTTGTTTATGGAACAAACTTTACGAATATTTTGCCTTTTTTAAGGTTATTTTTCGGGTTCTCTGTTATTGGGTCTGCGGATGGAAATTTTGTTTAAGTGGACTGATTCGTATCTTCGGAGCTGTCGGTCTGATAGCTCAGTCGCTCGTTTCTTTAGACTTTCAAATCTCATCCAGTACTTACAATACTAGTAGTTCGCCCCGAACTGAGATCTCGCACACCGTTGTGTTGATAGCCTAGATTTGGACTTGTTTCTGACTACCCCTATACCTACGTTAAGTGCTCCTTCTAGTGTTTACCACACAATGATATCTAATGCGCTACCTCAGTATGGTAAAGATTATAGGCATGCATGCAATACATTAAGTCGTGTCGTGTTTATATTCAATAGTTGACCCCGCGAACTTCGTACCGCGCCTCAGGGAAGGCCTCTTACTCGTAGTTCGAGAAATTATTAAAATAGCAGTTCAATATAAAATGTATGAGAAAATCAATTCCCTCCCCCTCCCCCTCCACTCCCCCTCCCCTCCCCCTCCCCTCCCCCTCCCCTCCCCCTCCCCGTCTCTCTCCCTCCCCTCCCCTCCCCCCTCCCCCTGCCCCTCCCCTTCCCCACCCCTCCCCCTCCCCCTACCCCTCCCCGTCCCCCTCCGTCTCCCTCTATAATTTTGGTACATGCCCAGCCCACTATTTCCAGGAGTTAGCATTTGCATACGTGACAGGTTGCAAGCCCATCGCCGCTATTAGAACGTTAACTGGTTTCCTCACGATGTTTTCTTTCACCGTTTGTTTAGAGCTCGTGTTAATGCGCATTTAAATTTTTCTAATCGAAAAATCCATTGATGAGCACGGCCAGGGTTCGAACTTACGACCTATGAATCGAAAATCGAGCACTCTTCCACTCGGCCAACACGGCTTTTATTTTCAATCTCAAGAAAAAATATCAAGAAGCAACTAAAATCATTGCAAACCAAACCACAACGATGCCACACTCTTTGTCTGTTAACCAGACCTACGAATACATCGAAACTCTATGAAACGGGAGCTCTTTCCATACATCCGTTAATTGGTTTTCATCATTTTTATTTTTCTCTGTATTTCAAAAACTATTGAACCTAGAAGAAAACTAAAAACCATTTTGGAATGTATAAATTGAGTACTTTCATATGACACCCCACTCAATATATTTGGGTACCTTTGAAAAAAATTTACCCCCTTGGGAACCCCATATCTTTACAACCCCTTCATCGATTACGCTCATACGCTCCACAGCAAATTTCCATAGCACAACCTATTGACCTATCAAGTTTCATACAGATTGGATAAGCGGTTCGATAGTTATGCGAGAACATAAAAATGAAACATACAAATATACAAACATACAAACATACAAACATACAAAGCAAAATCGCCTAACTTGCCACTAAGATCTTCGCTCGCTTCGCTCGCTCGATCGACTAAGATCTTCGCTCGCTTCGCTCGCTCGATCGATAAATATGGCAACAAACTTTTGGTAGAGATAATAGGCCTTACTTATTAACGCCTCTCAACTTGAACACTGGTTAAACAATGCTCAAGAGTCCAGTTATCACTATCTAACAAAAAAGGATGGCAATAGTTTAAACGGTGTTTCAATTTTGACAGAAGATTAGAGGAGTAAGTATATAAGTAGAGCGGAATATGATTTAATATGATTAAAAAAATATACAAGTTAATATTTACGCTCTAGCGAGCCTGGTCGGCGCACTAAGTTTTTATTAATAAGACCGAATATGTGTATATTTAATACTAGCTTTCGCCCGCGTCTTCGCTCGCGTGGTACCCGTTTAAAAAGTATGTCCTATTCCCGGTCATTACCTATCTATATTTTAAATTTCAGCCAAATCGGTTCAGTGGTTGTCGAGTTATAAAGGAACAAACATAATATCCATCCACTCATCAAAACATCCAAATTTTCCCACTTATAATTTGACTGCTTTGTCATTATGTCGGCATGAGTGAATTACCCTACAAACTTAAACAAAATAAATGAAAACTTATTAGACACTTAGCTACCATATTTTTGTGAACATTTAAAACATTCCTCTGTTTAGTGTATAATGAGATAAAAACTTTAACCTTATGGTCATCAAACAATTTACGATCAAAATGTTCTGATGTTCATTGACCAATAAGGTAGTTAACTTTATTAGGCCTAAGAAGGCCCATCAGCCAAGGTACGCAACTGGTTTCTTTTATGTCACTAGAAATAACTTTATATTATGTTCGTATAGGTTTATTGACTCCGGGCATTTATTACATTTTAAATGTCGGTATTGAAGACGATCAACTACTACTACTACTACTGCTGTGGCGCAACGACCCGAAGTGGATCTTGGCCTCCGACACTAAAGACCGCCAGGAATCCCTGTCCAACGCCGTTTGAGTCCAGTCGACGGCCCCGAGTTCATTGAGATCTTTTTGAACCTCGTCGATCCATCGGTACCTAGGACGTCCAACAGGTCTTCGGCCATTAGGGCGACCAGAGTACGCTCTCCTGACTGCACGATCGTCACCCATTCGGACTACGTGCCCAAGCCACCGGAGCCTTGATGATTTTGTTTCTCCCACAATGTTCGGCTCGGACACTAGGTCTTCAATTTCCTGGTTCTTTCGGATCCTCCATGTACCATCTACTCTAAGAGTAGGTCCCAGACTTTTTCGGTAGATTTTTCGTTCGGCTACCAGCAGTGCATGTTCTTCTTTTTGAGTCAGTGTCCAAGCTTCACAACCGTACATTAGGATTGGTCTTATTACAGTTTTGTAAATCCGTAGCTTGGTGTTTCTGGACATCAGCTTGGACACTAGCACTTTGTGTAGGGCAGCTGCGCACCGAAGAGCGTTTTGGATTCGGGTTTGAATCTCCTCCTCCCTCTGGTTGGAATCGGTGACGATGCATCCAAGGTATTTAAATTTCTCAACGCCTCTATACGATGTTTGTCCCACCGTAAGGTCTTTCCTACGAATACGAGTATTTTTGTATCTCTTCATATAAAGGTACTCTGTTTTTTGGTGATTAATTCGTAGGCCAACCCTCCCGGCTTCTTCCTCCAGACTATGAGCAGCCATCCGCACAGCTGCCTCGTTTCCTCCCAGAAGGGCCAGATCGTCGGCATATCCAATAATCCGGTGTTTTCCGTTCAACTCTACCCCGCCATCAGGAATCGTCGCTTTTCTGATGACGTATTCGAGCACCAAGTTGAAAAGAAGAGGTGAAAGCGCGTCTCCTTGCTTGAGGCCTGTAATCACGTCAAACTGGTCCGTTAAACCGACTCCCGTTTTAACCGTCATTCTACTCGTGCTAGTGGCGACTTTTAACATCCTCACCAGTTTATCAGGTATTTTAAATACTTTAAGTATGTTATACAGCGACTCACGATCTATACTATCATAGGCCTTCATAAAATCAACAAAGAGGATATGTACGCTTTGAGCATATTCCCACTTCTTCTCCATAATTTGTTTGAGAAGGAATATCTGGTCTACTGTGCTCCTGTTTCTTCGAAAACCACACTGGTAATCCCCTATGGTTTTTTCAGCGTAGGGTTCTAGCCGCGACAGTAGGACATATGCCAGGATTTTGTATGCGGTGGGTAGTAAAGCTATTCCCCTGTAGTTTGCGCATTTCTTCCTGTTTCCTTTTTTGAGAAGTGGGCATATGACTCCAATGTTCCATTCGCTGGGTTGGCGTTCCTCTGACCAGATACGTGTGATTATGTCGTAGATCCTTGACCTAATAGATTTTCCTCCATACTTCCATAGTTCACTGGGCAGTCCATCGATACCAGGGGCCTTATTATTCTTCAGCCTCATGATAGCCTTCGTTACTTCATCGAAGGATGGTGGTATTACTGGTTCAATATTACTATCTGCATCTACGGGAATATTTTGGATTGCTGGACAATTAAGCAGGCCTTTGAAGTAGTCAAGCCACAGGTTTTTCTGCTTCTCAGGGTCAAATGTAAGATTGCCCTCGTTATCTTCTAGAGCTTGTGTGGTCGGTTGGTATCCCTTCTTTATCTCTCTCACTTCTCTGTAGAAGAGTCTGGTCTCAGATGCTCTTATCAGTGTTTCCATATTTGCTACTAGATTGTCCAGATGTTTTCTTTTAGCTTGTCTTAAAGTGTTTCTGCATTCAGTGCGGGCTGAGATGTATCTAGTGACCCAAGTAGTCTCCTGATCCGCTAAGATTTTAAGTCGTCTTCTCTCTTCCACAGCTTTCTCACAATCCTGAGACCACCATTTTCTCCGTTTGTTCTTCTTTCTCTTACCTAAGATGTTGAATGCCGTCTTCTTTATAACGTCTCTTGTCTTTTCCCAGACTACGTCAAGGTCCTCTTCTACCGGTAACTCTGCGAATCTATTGGATAGCGCGAGTGCGAACTTCTTCGCAGTAACTTCGTCTTTCAGGCTAGAGGTGTTTATGTTCTCTTCTCCTTGCAAAATTTTGAAGTTTTTGGCGGCTATTCTTGCCTTGATTTTAATTCCAAGCATATAATGATCAGAGTCACAGTCTGCTCCACGGTAGGTTCTAACATCCTCAATTATATTTTTGTGTCGACTGTCTATTAAAACATGGTCTATTTGGTTAACAGTAACCCCATCTGGCGATTTCCATGTACCTTTGTAAATGTCCTTATGTGGAAACATTGTGCTCTTAACTACCATGGATTTTACCGAAGCCAGGGAGACCAGTCTTATACCATTGTCGTTTGATTTATCATGCTTGCTATGCTTGCCGATGGTTGGTGTAAAGGAGTCTTCGCGGCCCACTTTAGCATTGAAATCTCCAATAACGAGCTTAACGTCGTACTCTGGAATTTGTTCGATAATCGTTTCCAGCTCCTCGTAAAAGTGGTCTTTTGCTTCATCTTCGGAAGGCTCTGTGGGTGCATAAGCACTGATAATTGTAATATTTGAGAATTTGCCTTTGATGCGAATGCAGCATAATCTGTCAGAAATGGCGTCGAATCTGAGAACGTTATGGAGGTATTTCTTAGATATAACAAACCCTGTTCCATTAGCGCTAGGACCGCTATCTGCTCCACTGTAGAATAAAGTCGAATAGTTATCGATGCTGCACTCTCCTTGCCCGGACCATCTAACTTCTTGTAATGCAGCGATATGTATATTGTACCTCTGTAGCTCTTTAGAAACTTGGTACATAGATCCGGGTCTTAATAAACTTCTAACATTCCATGATGCAATTCTTAAATCCGTAAAAACATGCCTTTGGTCGTCGGTTTTGGGATCGGATCGTATTTTTCTCTGTGTCGGTTTCGTAACAAAAGTTTTTTCCGTGGGTGGGGTGTTAACCCGCCGCACAACCCCCGGTAATGCTGGAGGACCACACCCTTCGTTGGTCAGCGAGTCCATCGGACTTAGCCGGAAGCGTAGCTAGGCTGTACTACCGACCGTTCCCCTATCCGCCACCCAGGGGACGCTCCCCTACGCCAACAGGGACGGCGCGAGGGAAGACGATCAACTAATGTATATTAATTATGTTGGAAAACAAAATAACTATTTTAATATTAATAATAATGTAGTAGGTAAATATTAAAATATTAGAAGTATAGGTACTTACCCTGATGAGCAGAGTGCGGGGCAGTCAAAACAGCATCCGAAAACCATATCGGACAGGTTTTTCTCCCCCATGTGGATTTTTTTCGTGTTGAAGGTGATGGAACCCACCCAGGGCTGACCAGGTGCTCTATGTGGGCTTTATCACTTTACCTGAGTATTTAAATTTTGATTTTAATTTAATTTTAATGTGTTTTGTCTAATATGGATTAATTAGTCTGAAATAAAATCTTATCTTATCTTAATGTTTTTAGGGTTCCGTACCTTAAAAGGTAAAAAAAGGAACCCTTATAAGATCACTTTCTTGTCCGTCTGTCCGTCTGTCCCTGTGTCACCATCGATTATCTCAGGAACGGGTAGAGCTAGCAAGTTGAAATTTATACCATATACTAAGGTCTATAGTCCCTATTGTGAGTATAAAAATCAAGGTCCTGAGTCAACATTATAAAAAGATATAGGCAAATTTAGGTTTTCGTGAAAACTTGTGAGTACCAAAACTTAATTATCAACTTTTTTTATTTTTTGGAATTTTTCCTTTACTTGTGCTGGAAGACCTTGCTTGTAACCAAAATTGACAATTCTAGGTCAACCGGAAGTACCCTAAAGGTTTTGGGTCGAAAACCTAAACGGTAGTTCCCGTTGACCTAGAATAACGAAATTTGGCAAAAAGCAAAGTCTTATAGCACAAATAAAGGAAAAATTCCAAAAAGTTAAAAAAGTTGAAAATTAAAGGGTGTTCCCATACATACATAGTTGACGCCAATTAAAATTGTTCTCCGAGTTGTATGGGCGCTCATACAATTAAGCGGACTAGCTTAATTGGCACCATGGCTAGGTACGGAACCCTCGGCGTACGAGTTCGACTCGCACTTGACCGGTTTTTTTTATTTTTTAAATAAGTAAGGTGCAGCGGGGCAATTCTGGCCGAAAATTTTTAGTCAAAATTTAAAACTTCAATATTCTCGTTCCTTGTTGAGTTACGCTAATTCTGACAAATTGGCGTTATGTAACCTTTATCTGCCCTTTTATTTATTGTATTTTTGTTAAAGAAAAAGCATATTTAAATGGTGAAATAACACAATTTTAACTAAAAACTGGAAAATGCCAGAATAGCCCCTCAGCGGGGTAATTCCGTCAGGTGGTGATATTATTCGAACCAATGATGCTATGATACTAAATCCAGAAGCTTTACAAACTAGACAACACAATACACGCGAATTTTAACATTCTAATCTCCTACGATGGTCCAGTTTCTATAAAAAACCTGTTAAAATTTTTGTGGGGTAATTCTGGCATCACTCTTTAGTCGCCCATACATGCTAGTGTTGGGACGCTGACTATCGATAAACGGAGTAAGTATACGCAAAAATTTCGCGCAAAAATGATGTTGCATGAGAAGTAGTTCGCCCCGAACTGAGATCTCGCGAACCGTAGATGGCTTACATTTGGACTTTCTTCTCACTACCCCTATACTTTCAAGTGCTACCACTGCCAAGTATGTCTATTGCGCTAGGTCATGGTAAATAATACTGGCATGCATGCAATACATAATGTTGTGTCTAATTTTTCATGAATTCTCGTCGTATTTTAAAAAGTATACATCCTAGAATAAAAATAATAACTATTTTGGAATGTACAAATAAATAATTTTCATAAATGACACCCCACTCAATAAATTCGTTAGTTTTTTTACCCACTTGGGAACCCAATATTTTGACAACCCCTTTATCGATTAAACTCATATGCTCCACCATACATTTCCATAGCACAACCTATTGACCTACCAAGTTTCATCCAGATTGGATGAACGGTTCGACAATTATGCGAGAACAAGAATTTGTGAAACATACAAAGCAAAATCGCCATACTTGCCACTAAGATCTATGTTCGCTTCGCTCGCTCGATCGAAAATTTTAGTGCGTGTTAACTATGGTTTAATTAAGCTCAAACAAGGCCACAAACAAATACTTACACAAAGCAAAATCGCATTATTTAACCCTGAGATCTTCACTCGCTCGAAGTATTATTTTTATCGACGTTTACTTCAATGCTGTGGACATCACTGGTTTTTTGCAACTTCATACAAAATCGGTGGGGCAATTATGGCAACCGATTTCGATAAAATTACATATAAAAACAACACTGTGGGGTAATTATAGCGGATGCAATAACACAGAAGAAACAATGAGTAGAAACGAACTAGTACGATTAAAATAATCTCCAGTCTAAAATACACCTCCTTAGCTTGTTCAATTTTCAATTAAACCGCGAAAACCACTTAATTATTACAAAAACTCGAGGAGCTAATATTTTTACACCCTCCGAAAATTGGGTGACTGTCAAAATGATGCTGTAAATCAGTCAGTTTTTGCGCTAGAAATACCACCTATCGTTTATGAATGAACAAAACATTTCTCTACGCGTACATAGATGTCTCTTCGAGGTATCAGTTATAGAACGAGAGATATAGCCATGTGTCATAATTACCCCGATGCCAGAATTGCCCCGCTGCACCTTATGTAAATATCTTCTCTATCGAACTTTAAGTTAAAAAAAACGATGGATTCAGTTTTACGTATAAAAAATCTTTAATTTAAAAATTAAAATGTAAATCAACATTGAAATTGAAATTATAATAAAAAATAATATTTTTAACCTGGTTACAGATTTTTTGAACTTTTTCGACAGATTTTCAACTTTTTTAACACAATATTTTCTTTTTTCTGCAGTGCGATTCAGTCTTTTCCGAAAATGTAGCCGATTCGATGATTTTGGTATGAGTAAGTAAATGATCATTATACACGGCTCAAACTTAAGCATCTTTCTGTCATACGACCCATTTGTAGGGCCAAAGAAGTCACAAATATTGCAAATTGACCAAGAAAGGTACAGTAAATCCAGAAAAAGAATGCGATTGGAAAACATCGGAAATAATCGCATTTACAAAAACGATTGACGAAAAGTCATTTGGAAATGGAAAATACTCATAATTTCAACTTTATCGCAAACTAATAATCTAATAAGTACCTACTAGAAAGTTATTTTACATAATACTTACTAGTTGTGCGCCGTGCGAGCTGCGCTGCTAACGACGAGCACTTCTGTCGCATTCTGTATTGTGGAATTCACTGCTGTCGGACATATTCGGAAAACATGAAAATAACCGATGTCCATTATAAAGCTTGAAGTACTGTAGGTACATGTCGGTGATAATAATGTCGCTGTCAACTGGGTTGAGAGAACCATTGAGCATACCTCCTACCGTTCCCGACGCCATCAATCGCCGGGTCGCAATGAGTATCGCCCATCGCAATGTATCGCGTTTCTTTTGTAATAATTAATTCAGTCGAGACAAATCTCGTAATGTTGCGAGTGTCATAAAATCACAAATATCGTCGGATGATTAACAAGATTTTGCGTGGGACAAGGAATAAAATGAAGCGATTTAATGAATAAATATTTGCATTTACTGATTTTAAATATTTTCAGGCAAGTAGTCATAATAAAACCTCGTAAGCTCGTAACATCCAGAACGTTGGGCGAAGCTCGTCACTCAATGGGTGCCAGAAGACAGTCGGAGACGACGCGGCAGACCCAAGAAAAGATGGCGAGACAATCTGGATGCGTTCGAGCCTGACTGGCAAACGGTGGCCATGGAGCGTGATGAGTGGAAGTTGAAGGGAACCTTTGCCCAGAAGTGGGACAAGATAGGTTAATTAAAAAAAAAGGTTTTGTGAAATAATGTTTCTTGCTTTTTATGTTGTGTTTGTTAAAGAACCAGGGGTTTATTGCAATAATCCCCACTGATGGGTACAGCTTAGTGGGGAGTATGATAACAAACTGGAGCCGCTTTATACTCTAATGTTATCGACTACAAGCACCGACACATCCCTTCATATACTAGAAAAGAGCTGATGATCTTGAAACGGCTGAACCGATTACGATAAAACATGTATAAGAATCATCGCCAGAAACCTGCAGTGAATGCGTTAAGTTAATTAGCAACAATGTCAAACGACAACTTCACCTACTGGACTGTCCCACTTATCCCTCTTCGTGCACAAAAGCCGACCTTAACACCGCCTCAGACGCTGCTGTAGCGATAGTAACTTATATAGGTAGATCCAAGCCAATTTAAAAATTTTAAAGTTTATTTGACAAGCGAAAAGAAGAATAATTTGCAACACAATACTAAAACTAAATTGAGATACAATTAACCCTAGTGAGGACGAGCTGTATGTAAAAAAAAAAAAAAAAATTAAAATTCGTTTATTTCAGGCGTTGAGCTCATATCACAAATTACAATAAAAATACAATAAAATAAAACAGGAGTAAAATGCCATAAAAATGACGCCAACCAACGGTTACGGTAACATTCGTCAATTTTTATTTGGTTCTTGATGAACCGAATTATTTGGATTTTCCAATAAATCTTCCAATTTTTAGATACTTATTGGATTTTTTAATAAATCTTTCGCCTCAAGTTTTTGCACCACACACCAGCTCATACCCACTGCTGCGATCAGAGATGGCGGACATAAAAACAGTTCAATCGTAACTCCTATCGCGATCTCAACAGATTACCATAAATTAATCCAATAAGGGTTTGTAGCTGTCAATTTATTAATACTGGCTGCTGCACGCTACACCTCTTGCACAAAACTTTGTCAACTGCTTCTACCATCTTAGTATACGAAGTCATAGTCAACCGGAATGATCGCTTAGACCAGTCTTCCGCAAACTTTTTGTGTTCAAGGTAAGTAGGTACATAGAAAAGGAAATCGGAAAATTTTGAAGGTACACCATAAATGAATAATCATCTTTTTCGGCGAAACATGATCTTGTTTAGTTAAGCATATGCTGTTCAAACTTGGAGTAGCTTAACTGATATAGGTAACCTTATTTTTCCGAGGCACACCAACTAATGACCACGGTACACCAGTGTGCCGCGGCACAGAGCGGAACACTGGCTTAGACTACTTAAAATAGTTTTGAAAGCTATTTGATACTAAGTACTTCTATATATTTTTGATCGAGAATAAGAACGACTGATGAATCTATATAATGATTCTGCATCAATGATACCAATCTTCAGACGGACATTCCAATAAGTTTTCACGAGTATAAAACCTGCGCGATGATAAAATCAAATTGGAGTAAGATGTGCTAACTTGCTTTAACTTATGTCCTTGATTTTATGCATCTTTGCTATTAAAAGGTTAATTTGGGGTCAAAACGCATTGAAATATCCTAATGGTAACCACGATGAGTTGTGATGAAAAGGTGCAGTTTTTGACAAAAGTAGCTTTACAACTGAAGTGTTCAGATGTAACTGAACACTTACTGTCATCAGCTCTTTTTGTGTTTTTTAGGGACCGAGCTCACTGCAAACTTTCTCTCAGCTGATAGTTAGTCGGGCTCTTAATTCAGTATGGAGATGTATGCAACTGCGCACATTACACTGATTTGATATCGTACAATGGTAAGTTTGATAGATTTCCCAAACTAACTATCGGCAAACTATAGTCGGATTGCTCATTACCTATACGCACTAAAATGGACGATCAAAATGTAATTTTCCATAATATTTTTAGTTCGTACAATGAGCAATTCGACTATAGAAGGTCGTTTACGAAAACTTCTAGAAGTGTAGAGTCTTCAAGTATTTCACTTCTAGCTTTAGGAAGTGTCCAAAACGCCTCGATCGTGTATATTAAAGTAAGTAAGTAAATGGTTAATTCTTAAAAAGAAATATAAAGTTCTTAAATCTAATGATTATGTTTGATTGTAAAGCTATATTCTACACTTGGTTGCTAAGCTACTTCTGACCGGTGAGCAGGTACAGGTAGGTGGCGGACACCCTCATTTAAAGGTTGATGCGCTCGATTTCGTTAACTTATTAGATGTTACTTTCGAAATGCATTCGGATAAAGGAAATTATGCTTTGGATTTGCTTGTCTCATTTTCTGCGAAGACATTGACAGATTTTATTGAGAAGGATTTTAAAGAACATTCAAAAGTTACTGAGCACCAATATTTTTTTAAAGTTCTGTACTTTTTTCGTTCTTTTACTTACGTAGGTAATTTTGATGTTTTATCTAATAAAGCCTCGCTTTGAAGCTAGGGCTAGATGGCGCTGAATGAAATGTCCACCTATATTAAGTTGAGTATTTATTTTATTTTTAAATTAAAATGAAAAGTGGAGACATCCAGCAACATCTAGCAACACTGATACAGTTGACGTTTATATAAATTCCAACTTTCCTAGTGGAATTATAATAAACTGGTGTCATAGTGCGGTGGCACTTCCCTTCCAACTTGCTGGCCGCTGTCGCCACTCCACTTCGAGGGGAAGTACCCATCGGAAACGGCGCGTGGCCTATTGCCATACAGTATTGAAGAGTATTACACCGGCTTCGGAATATTTTTTTAATTCAGTGGCTACTGTAACTTATGGCGAAAATAAGCAAGTAATAAGTTAAGCGTAATATGTCTTTCTTATTAATAGGTAAGGCACACAAAAAATACAACATTCCTAAAGCAGGACTGTTCAACATTGCTTGGTACCAAAACAATATTGTTTTAGTAGTACTGCATGAATACTAGTCCTGTTTTAGTCCTGCATAATGACCTATGTATTACGTCATTAATGTCATTCATGACAACGAAAAATGTTATAGGGCCTCCAGACTCTCGGCGAGAACCCCCGAGAACACCCGAGAAACGGGAGCTTCTCGCCTTCTCGTTCTCGGGCTCGCCTGTTCTCCGATCGGTGTCGGTATTTTTGGCCGAGACAAAGGATTTCAAACATCACGACTGAGAAAAATTGAGAGTGTTTGTTCTTCGAGAAGTCTCGGCGAGACTTCTCGCCGAGCCTTCTCTCGAGAGTCTGGAGGGGCTATTACAAATACCTAGACAACAATAATAACAAAAGCTAGCAGGCTGTATTTGGAAATTGTAGCGATATTTACACTATTTTAGACAACATTGAGTACCTCTGACCAGCTCGAGTCGATCGAACAGCGCATGATGGACGACTCAATGTACTCATTGATACCAGCACTAGCCGACGCACCCTGCCTCGCTCGCCATAATTAAACATCAAGGTTGGTAGGGCTGTCAAACATGGTCTTCTTTCCTAATTGATCAAGCTGATGCGATTGAATCATAAAAACGTCCTTAAACTTTAAACTCAAAACACACTTTTAAACACTATCAAGCATTGAAATTTTTGATGAACGTCATCAATAATTTCTATAATGATTTATTGATTGATTTAGTGTTACACCAAATTATGTAAGTAGGTACCTACATAACATAATACATGGTGGCACAATGGGCGGCCTTATCGCTAAAAGGTATTTCTTTCAGGCAACCTTTGGATGGTCTGGGTTGAAAAGGACACGGACAGGGTAGGTAATTCTTATAATCTTTACCAATAAAAAACTAAAGAGTATGTTAGTTAGTTGTTTGTTTGTTTGAACGAGCTATCTCGGAACTACCAGTCAGATTAAAAAAAAATATTTCTGCATTTGATAGACAAACTCTTCAGGAAGGTTACAGGCTACTTTTCATCATCATCATAATCACCATACGCCATCACTACGGGGGCAACACCGCGAGAGAGCTGCTAGTACTTTATAACCCAGACACAGAACAAACATCTACTAATTTATTTCAATAAAGTCACATTGTAGTCTAATTTGGCAGGTTTGTAAGCACAGTGGCAACCCTAACAAATTAATGAACTGAGCATATTCATACGCATCTGCATATTTGTGTTCGGCGAGTTTACACGAAATCTTATAATGAATGCATTAATTGATCGATTTACAGCGGTTTGTTTAATCGACGGCTAAAGATGGATTGAGGCTTGTCATGCGAACTCCCAAATTAGAACGGCAAGGTACTTAAGATAACAGCAGTAATTTTAATAAAGTCAACATATTTAAAATCGTTCAAAACCTTGGCCTCTTGGATAAAAAGTAAAGTAACATCTTACATTTTAGAATGTTTTGACAAATGGGCATTATGTTACTTAGACCTGGTCTAAGGCATGTTAGAATAATTTAGTAGGTAGGTACTTCATTGAGAACAATTGAGAAAAGAAGTACCTAAGTGGAAGCAAGGGAAAATTGTAGCAATGTCTTGAGAAAAATGACATTTTTCTAAAAAAATATCTCTTTCAGAATGATTGGACCTCTTACGACATAACAGCTTCACAAGGAACATCATAGAAGGAGAAGTAGAAGGAAGACGAGGAAGGGGAAGACCAAGAATTGATTACATGAGTCACATAAAAGAGAAGATTGCTGTCATGTCTAAAGAAGTTAGACATGACAGCAATCTTCTCTTAAAGAAATAGCATTGGAAATAGATATTTGGAGGAAATTGTATCTTTGCACCGACAAAGGTTGAACTTTTGAGACGGGGCAGTAAGGGCAGCTACTTTAACCGTTGTAGCTCCAGGAAAACGTTCTTAGGAGACTATCCTTAACTTTTGAAAATATTTCGACCTGCATTCACAGATTTTGAAAAAAGTACAGTCAGCGAAAAAATGGATGATTCACACAAAAACTTTTTTGATGCAAAAAACAACAACAGAAAACAGCATGTTGACGAAGACTTCAAAAACAGCGTCTATCTGTACTAGTATAATAAAGCGGAGGAGTCTGTTTGTTTGTTTGAACGCGCTTATCTCAGGAACTACCAGTCCGATTTGAAAAAAACCTTTCTGCATTTGATAGCTAAACTCTTGAGGAAGGCTACTTTTCATCATTATCATCGCCGTACACCATCACTACGGGGGAAACGCCTCGTGGGCGCTGCTAGCTAAGTAGGTATACATTTTTTAAATTTACAATCTGGATGACAGTTTGCACGATCATATTATTACGTAGGTCAAGTTAGGTCACTCAATCCCTGATTGACATACAGCAATCATTACTCAAATTACAAGAGTGCCTAATTTGTGGCGCGAACACGCGCTCTACAAATCTTCAGATGTATAATTTAGCGTCATAAAGAGGATGCATTGATGACAGTTGTAGTGGACCAGCTTGCAAAATTACACATTTTTACGATGCAAAATTACATGTCCGAAAATTTTCATTTCTGTCTTACAATAATTTTACAGGACTATCAACTTTGTGTCTTTAGAAATAAGATCTACAAGTTCTAAGAGCATTGCAAATTGTTTGCAGAATTTTTTTCCTAATTTGTTTTACATTTTTGAACCCTGTACTGATCTCCAAAAGGTTTGGTTTTCAAAGTTTTGATGTAGTGGCGTCGTGAGATGATGACTGATTGCTGTCAAATTGACGTATTTTGTGTTTGTGTTGACGAATTGCGGATGCGTGGGTAATTTAAGGATTTCCAGGCTTAAAATTATCAAATTGAGGATCAAAAAGTATATGTCGAAGTGGGCTAAGTACTTTGAATTTTGATTTAAAGGTTGTAGGTTCGGATTTTAGATGTACCTACACATTTAAGTTTTAAAGAAAAGATGCATAAAGGTGTACGAAATAAGATTCAAGTAGGTACTGGGTAATAAATCTTAGGACCACTTAGGATTCAATTAGATTTTGTCGTAATTCGATACTCTCTATTTAAACGATTATGGACCAACAGAGCCAAAATATATTTATAGGTAAGTATGTGAATTTCGTTTGGAAAAATTGATATGCGCACGAGTTTTAAACGGTGAAGGAAAACATCGTGAGGAAACTCGCGGCTTAGTCAGCCCCACACGTATTGACCATGTCTTTCCTGTGGATATGGACGGATAAGCTGATAGGATGGTTTAGGTGCTGGGCAAGCCTGTCCTATCTCAACATTGTCCCAGGCACTACAATGTCCCGTTAAGTGTAGGCAAAGATTGCCTCCTGACACTGTATAAATCATCTAGTAAAGATGTAAAGGCCTAATTTTTTTTGATCGCTATGCATAAAACACATTAGGTACCTTTAAAGAGTGGTCCTCACAACACAAACTAATTTTTTTTTTTAAATTTATATCTTTGAAAAAATTAAGTAAACATCACTGATGACGATGTAGAATGATGTTAATTTATGTAATAGACCCTTTCCCAGATTGTAATGTGTCGGGTTTACGACTCGAAATGACGGGATGGTCGATTGAGTTCAACTTGAGGTGACTGAACTTGAAATTAGGTGATTTTTTAAATCGACTTGATTATATTTGTTGAGTTGTGTTATGGGTAAAATTATGTAGCTAAATGACTTTTTATTGTTTATGTTGGTATAATAAATATTTTAATATTGAATCGTGTTTGACTTTTAAAGTAATAGGTACCTACCTAATTAGAATTACAGTGGCAAAAGATAACAAAATGTAACATATATAAATGTAATATATATATAATATAATTAAAGTACTAGGTACTTATTTTAAATTAAATAAAAAATAAAACAATTAAATTAAATTGCAATTTTAATAGTATCTGCGTTTTCGTACTTACAATTTTAAATCATCTAATGTACAAAAATGTTTTAAGACCCAATAGGTCATAACATAATTTAAAAATCTATTTTTACCCTTATAAGGGTTTGTATTTTTTTAAAATACATAACTCTACCTACTTCGAGTTAAAAATTCAAGATAAAAACACCGATTTATCTATATTACTCACGAGTACTACATCTCTGCAATAAAAATACTTGCACAGTCTCGCACAAAACAACAGAGAAAACGATCAACCAGCTGACGCACAATCACTCCAACTACCTGCCTTCAAAGTTGGGTATGACATGATTTTAGATTGACTTTTGTAAGAGTAGGTTCATTTTCATTTTGAGCCGGTACCGTGAGCCGGTTCGTTTGAGCCGGTCATTTTCAATTGACTGTTCATTATTTTGGCGGACTACTCACTTATTCTCATATGACAATCTGTCCGGTCAGTTCTGAATTCTCTCATTGTCATTGTCAAGCGAGGAGTGATTGAAGATTGAATGAAGCTTGAGGAAAGAGTAACGTCATTTTGTGTTTTTTCATTTGTGTACGGTCACATGACATTTGAATTGAAGCATGACGTTTTTAGAAGTTGAGCCGATCACACAAAGTTGAATTTTTACGGGACAAAAGAGCCGCCTCAGTCACGTCATACTCAACACTACTGCCTTCAATAAAGTATTCAGTTTATTCGTCCCCCGCGTAGGCAACTCCTAAACATATCCACATAATACCCGTAAATAACCAACATCAAAAAAGGAGGTTTTAATATGATGCGTTCGAATCCGAAGGCTGTAATATGTTTTATTTATGGATTGAGATGACGCTAGCGCGATTGAGTTAATCGAGAGCCGTATTTTATTTAATTTCTAATTGAAAAACTGATTATTTCTGATGTTATGGAAATAAAGGTTCTGTTTTTAATATAGAGTTTTTATAGTTAATCTTGCACTTGGAACACACAAACATTTTAAGATTTTAAAACAAAACAAAGAGCGTCATGACTGTATTCTCATGGTTCCCTTGGTTCTCCCCATTTGAGATCCCAAATTTAATGTTGAGATGGAGTAGGCTTGCCAAGCACCTACACCATCCTCTCAGCTTACCGGCCATATCCACAGGAAAGACATGCTCGATACGTGTGGGGCTGACTAAGCCGCGGGTTTCCTTATGATGTTTTCCTTCACCGTTTAGAGCTCGTTACATTAAACATAGAATCATTAATAATGATTTTGGTCCTTCTTGATGGAGCGTTTGTTTTGCGACATTTGCATGTTCCAAAAAATTGTGCAGCACTACTAGGGTGCTTCAGAAAGAACAAGATGTCGGTCGCGGATATAAAATCAAGCCATTACGAAGGTATCTGTGATGGCTTAACTGAAGGTGACTGTCACACGAACCTCGGTAGGTACCTATATCATCTCTCTCTCTCTCTATTTTAATTATCTAGAATAGGCGGACGGAAAGGCTTAGGTACATTTTTGTTAGCTCAGCCAGTGATTATAATATAATATAATTTTGTATAATGTTGTGAGCCTGACCGATTATAAATGTAGAGAATATAATGTAAAAAGAAATTTTAACAATAGGTATTTCAATTTTTTTTAATTAAATTACCCTTTTTGGAATTCCGTCTTTAAAATATTTTTTTTACTTGCGCATACATTTTGAAAATGAAAATGTTTTTCTAAACCTACACTATTTTTAATGTTTATATTTGTAATTTTTAAATGTTTTTGAAAAATAAATAAATTTCCCTTAACCAAGATAACAAGTTTCCAGGCTCATATAAAACTAAGAGCCCAAGACAAGATTCACCAAAGAATTTGTTCGTCAAAATGTAGGTGGTAACGGGCAAACATTGTCATATCTAAACGATACTATCTACACGGTGGCCGTTTTTAAATTATAATTGAACCGCTCCAAGTGACCACAATAATAGGTCGAAGTGGCCACATAAAGGTACAAGAGACTACATTAATGGGGCACAAGTGACCACATAAGGGGACAGTGAACCTACTGCTTTTCACCTTTGCTGGACCTGTTAAGGGGGTTAAAAGTGTTTTTAAGGTTTAAAGTTTAATATATTTTATTCTCAATAAGACAAAAAGTGTCACTTGGATTAGAACAATGCTTTCATAAAGGTAAGTATTTAACAGTTTGTCGTTCAAGTTTAACTTATTTATTGTAACAATCTAACTCATTTCATTTGTTGAGAGTAGTTTTTAAAATGCTTTTTGAAATTTAAAAAAATAAGGGTGGCTTTTGCCTGCGGGTCAATGCAAGCTAAAAATAAATAAATAAAAGTTCATATCGCATTTACAGTCAGTTTCTATTTCTATCTGTGGTTTCTTACTGTGGCCATTACCTACTTCTTTACTAAAAATTAAGCACAACCATAAGACATTGCTCGTTATTTTCGTTAGGTAATAAGATCAAATGAATTGTCTTGAGAGCTAGGTGTTTCTACTCTTGTTCTTTCGTAACCTATAACTCAAATAATAATAAAAGAAAAACTATGGAAAGAAACACGGTAGTAGCTTTACCCAGCATTATCATATAACTTTGAGGAATATTTATAAGTCTACTAATCCACCAATTAATTAAGTAAATGAAGCACTGGTTTGCTTAAGTACGTTAAATAATGTACCTACTACTTATGATGTAGGTAAGTCTATTTTCTTAAGATAAATGAAGTTTTTCAAACATCTAGGTACTCAGGTAATAAAATGGACATTTGGTGCTCAAGTTTTAATTAAATCTATTAATTTAAATTAATTTAAACAATAAAATAACTCGATGTCTATGAATGTGAATTAACTACCTACTTGGAAGTTGATATGCTACCCTCTGAACAACTACCACTTAGTATTATAGTAGGTACCTATGCAGGTAATAGTAGTAAAGTAGGTATTTATTTTTAAATGAATACAGTCAGCTCCAATGTCATAAAGCTTTCAAAAGCTCTTTAATTAACATTTAAGAAATTTCATTTTTGCTTTGTTAGCAGTTTAAACTCATTTGAGTTTTTACTCAAAAAAAGGATTATTGGTATTAAATTATAATATTATAAGCGTAAATACATAATTTCTTACAAAGTAAGCTCACTGCCTCCGTACCGACAGCTCATAAACGTCGCGGCTCGATTAAACTAAGGAGTTGAATTTTGCGAAATAATTCGATCAGCTCGCATCAAACGGCCAGTCGTAAAATAACCATTCACATTTTTACCGTTCACTAATAAAAAAACATTCAATTGCACCTACTCCGATACAATTCCAATTTAATAATAAACTGAATCATCTTTTAATATTATTAAAATTAAAATTTCAATAATAATTAAAATATTTCTAGAGGATTAATTAAACTTATAATACTAATTGTTAATAATTATTTTTAGCTAGATAAGAGTGTTCTTAGCTTTACAAATAGCTAGGTTTATAAATAAGATACCTAAGTAATAAAAGTTAGAAGGGGAGTAATAAAAAGTTGACCTCTATGTTACACTTATAAAAAGCTCGATATAGGTAAAATACTTTGCCTAAGGATTTTATTTATTGATAACTATGAAGTATATTATTATTAAGTAAATAAATAAAATATAAAAACCTATTGAAAATATTAATATTTGTTTATTTGCTAGGTTGCCTTTTTAATTTTTTATATAGGTCTACCTACCTATTTTTTTATTAGGTATTAGAAGTTTAGGTGGGTAAAATAATTAATTACCTACCTACTTATCCAAAAAATATTTATATTAAATACAACTTTATTTCATCCCAGATCTATCAGCAGTTTCCGCTAGATCTTATTTAATTAAATTTTTCATCCCAAGTAACTTTGGTTGAGTTTTTAAATAAATTTTTAACTAGTAACTCAAAAAGATTCACTCAAAACATTTGCAATGAAAGTGAGGTTATAAACGCGGGAAAAAGGTAAAAAGCGGGTGTAGCGGTGGGCGGGGGGCGGGGCCATGGTCACCGCCCCGCGCGTGCGAGCGAGACGGCGATACTCGCGCGCGACGTCGTTGCAAGGTCACGTCAAGTGAGGCGCTGCGTTTTTGCAATGTTTTGACAAGATGTAGACAATTGAATTTTTCAATAAAAAAAAACCTTTGAGCCGTATTGAGAATGTTTTTGGGTTTTTGTAGGTTATAGAGCATACTATGGTATAAGAAAAAAAGTGAAAGTGAAGTTTGAATCAAATTGTTTACTTTTAACTTTTGTAAAAGTGTGGGCAATAATTTGAGGGTAAGTTTTAATTGTACTTAATTTTCTTCCTCAGCTGTCATTCATTTGTTCTTAGTAAGTAAGAATTTGTTTATTTATATACGAAAAACGAATATTTACCTAGGTATTTACAAACATTTGATTAAACCTTGTAAAGTACCAATTTCAAAACTCACAATAGCAAAATTAATATCTGTCTGCAAATGAAATTAATAAAGGAATGCAATGCAGTGCAAAAAAAGTGGTGCATCTTATCACGCTGGACATTTGATTGAGTGCGCTAGTTCCGGCGCGGGCCGTGGCGCTAGTGTCGGCGGGCGCTCGGCGCGTCATTCCGGCCGCGACGCGCGACGCAACAGCATCGCGCCCGCGCTCGCTCTCCTCCGCGTAAACAAATCACGAAACATACGTCAAACGATCAACGCAGTGACGCGAGTCACGTGTAGTGCCAAAATATTGTGTACCCCTAACTTAGTGCGGGCTTTTGAGTGAAGTGAACACGTATGCTGTGCGATCCAGCGAAAAGTAATATTTGCTCGACCGTCCGAGACATCGTCGCGGCCCATCTGTTCAAATACGGTTGATTTGTTTAAGTTTCCTATTGATGGATCGGAATGAGGTTCGACGACATCATGCATGGTGTTTGATGTGCTGAGGAATTCGTTTCACGTACGCAGAAAACAAATAGAAGTTGGAAAACAAAGGATATACGAGAGCCTGTCTAGTGGCATTGCTTGCTTAGGTGCTCAGCGAGACAGGTGGAACCGAGTGCATTGTCTGTCAACTCATTACAATATTCATAGGAGAAGAAGGTGAGCATATTTAATTTGGCTACGCATGTCAAGTGGCCGTGCAACCCAACGATGACATAAAATTTTTGTCACTTGTAGAGCATTCAAATTTAGAACTAACCTTTAATTTAACTAACGATTATCTTAATCTAGTAGTAGTTAGGTACCTAGAAGAGTAGTTTTTTTAAGTTGTCTGTGTGAAGTTGGCTGAAAAGTTTGGGAGAGCGTTTGTTTGGCGAATTTCAGTGAGGATGCGGCAACGGCCGGCGTCGGTCCTGTGCGTGAATTTGACCGGAAACAAGAGAAACGTGATAAATGACAGTGAAAATACTTCTGTTGGTATTCGTGAAATTCTGATTCAGATTTAAATTCAATGTCAGTATGAGACAGAAGAGTTAAGAAATTTTAACGTAAGTAGAGAACATTTTTATGGAACAATGAATGATTGAATTTTCGAAGCAAGCTTAATTATTAATTAGTTTAATTAATTAATTAGTTTCATTAATATTTACTTCAGATGAAAAGTTAAATTAGTTAAAAGTTTTACCTAATTGAAGTGATACGTATTTTTTATTAACTTGTTTTTGCAAGTGAACTTTGCTAATTTATTGAAAAAAAAAACAATAATAATAGAGTTTCGAGTACTTAATAAAATAAGTATATAAAACATAAATTATTGTACCAACAGTATAAAAATTTTTATAAATTTTAATTTGAATAAAAAAAATGGACTTCAACTAGAGTAATCGTCAAAAGTTGAAAATAATTATGAAAATAACAAGGATATTTTTGTTAAATTTGTATATGAGAAACATGGTTTCTTTTTTACATTGCCTTCATTTATCTAATTAGGCAATAATAAATCATTAGAGTCAAAGTTTTACATTTGCCACCGTGTAGTTGAGCTGAGCGAGCACCCCTATGTAAATTGCACATATTTCGCATGGCTTAAAAGGCCCTACTGCAGTCCGCCATCTTTATTTTTGTAAAGCAGTGCACACACAGTCGTCATTTTAAATAGGGTCTCTGCTTGAGCGTCTGCAACGCGTCTACGCGGGGGGCGGGGGGCGGGGCCATAGACAAGGTAGAGAAGGATGGCGAGGAGTAAATATTGCGTGCGGATTTTGAAAATCAAACAGTTTTTTTAATTTGATTGAACAATATATTTTTAGAATCAAACACCTTTTTTGATTGAAAAACGTAATATTGCGTGCGGTTTTTAAAAATCTAACAGTTTTTTTAATACGTTTGATTGAGTTATTTGTTGTTTTTTTATTATTGTTGTATCGTAGCCTTAACTAATTTTACAACCATAATTAATTATCACGGTAATGGTAATATTACTTTTTTGTTTGTACTCTATGGCTGCTTATTAAAAGAAAATAAATGAAAAATTACTGAGCTTCATTATTTTATTTTCTTTATCGTCGAAGGTAACTTTTATGGCGTTTTATCTTTTAAAAAACGGTGGAACAGAAAAGTTGTTCTAAGCATTGTAAAATAATAGAAAGCAGTACCTACCTAGTTAATATATCATTATTTACAAATTTTATTTCTTCTAGAGCACTTACTCTATAATGTAAATTATTTTAAAACAGTCGTACAAAAACAATATCAATTCAGTTTGACTAATATGCAAGAAGAAAAAAATATTTCAACAAAATCTTATCCATCTACATACTCATGAATATACTAAATGTTCACTATGGAATGCCATGACTCCATATTTTTATATTTTATAATTTTGACAGGACATAAAACGAATCTACCAAATTTATATGCGCCATATGACGCGACATCTGCTCCATAGATAATAAAATACCATAACATAGTGACTTATTTATGTTATCTAGACAATCATATTTCATTTTGTCTCTTTTCAACGTTTACAAAATTGTATACAAATTGACGTTATCTATCAAAGTGGTTATGATGTTGAATTGGTGTGGGATTGAATGTTACGAAGTTGTTCGTTTGGAATCAGGTTTTTATTAAAGAATGTCTTTAAATTAAAAAAAAGAACATATAGGTTAGGTTGTCTAATATAGGTATCCAAGATGCAAATTTACGAATTCAAAAGGTCTAGAAAACTATCGTAGAAACTGTGGAATGAAACAAATGAAAAGAACTGACTAATTGTAAATAGTAAAATATAATTAATTTAATAAATTTTATTTAATTTCTAGACAAGCATTTACACCCTTTTAAATTAGTCCTTAAATAAAAAAAAACATTACTTCTTTTGATAAAATCTGTTAATGATGAGATGATAAAAGTCAAAGTTGATTTACGAGTAGGATCAATTCCTTAGCACTAAAATAATAAAAAATGGGCTTACATTGTTTTCGGTTTTAAATAAAAAAAAAAGCTTCGTCAAATAAAAAAAAATGTTCCTGACAGCCAATCAATTGAGTCCTTTATATTATTTAAATGACCTTTTTATAATCATTTTATAAAACAAATTTTTCCTTTTCCTTGAAATAGAAGGAATAAACAATCTCGGGAGTCTTAATAATTCTGATTAAACCTGATAAATATGTATATCTTCGATCTTCGATGGTAGGGACATTTTTCACTGATTTAGGTACTAGTTAATATTAAAAAAGTATGTTTCCATTCACTCATCTCTAAGAAAAATAAGGACTAACTTCTGTCCTAATTATTTCAGGTCATGGCAGAATTGATCCTGAAAATAGAAAAAAGTTTTATTAAAAATATAATTTTAAAAATATAATAATGATAAGAATTTATTTATAGTTCATCTTTAGGTAGATACAACGCTAAATATAATTCACGGTTTGATCTAATAGTGTGAGACTAAACGTTCTGGTATTCCAAGGTTAATATAACAATTAAAAGTAATCGTTACTAGATAAGCTATGTGAACCTGTTCGAGTGTGATGCCAATAAAAATAAATATTACTTAAGCAGTCGGAATAAATATGGCGGATGATTTATTGAGGTATTGACATTGCGCGGGCGCAGGCGGCCATCTTGTTCCTAATTGCTGGTCCGTCAGTGTACCGTGCCGCGTGACGCTGAAATTCGGCATATTTATTCTGTTTTATGGAATTCTTACGTCTTACTGAATTGTTTTGTAAACATTTTTTAAATGATGATCTGGATTTTTATTCAATCAAACAATTCTCATAATATTATAATTTTACATCAGCAGTGCAATTCTACTAAACGACAACATTCCGCTGCGTTTTGTTTCGTTCTCTTAAATGTCAGCCATTTGGTGAATAGTAGAATGGCTTTTTCAAAAAATTGTTTTGCCAAAGTCCAAACCATAGCTAAAACGTCACCACAACAGAGTTGGTCATTAGTAGAATAGGAAACAGACGAAAATCTAAGGTTTAGTTGACGTTTTGCTTGTGGTTGATAAAAACTTTGGTAGTAGAATCGGCACCCAGAGCTTTTATAAATGTAATTATTGAAATTAATATAATATAAGGTTAGCAAGTCGTCTTTGAGTAGGTAGTTCAGACATTTTTAAAAAATATTAATGTAATGTTTTTAAAAGTAGGTAAGTATGCCTAAGGTATCTATAACTGAACAAAAAAAAAACATTTAAAAAAGAAATATATTAGTTAGAGGTAGGAAGGTAGGTAGGTACTTACTTTGGGACACATCTGTGTGACTGTTTAGTAAAGAGTTAAATAGTTTTTAAGTAATTTATAAATACAATTTAAAACAAAAAAGAAATTATTTATCTAGTCGCTGAGAAATCTCTCAAATGACTTAAAAACATAAATTACTAACAGCTTTAGTAATAATGTTTTTGAATTAAAATTTAAATATTGTATTTCCTTTCGTGAAATAAAATTAGTAAAATACTAAATACCCAATTTTAATTTGTACCTACCGGAAGAGTTACAAATTGAATGTATATTACAAATAATAATAAAGATGGTAGTTATGACATTAATAAAAAAAAATCTTAATCACTAAACCTCAGAACGATTAGTAGGTAATTAACATCCATTAAAACTAATAAATTTATTTTAATGATGATTATCTTAAAAACTGTAGACATAAAGTTCCTTAAATTATTTGCTTTTCTATTTTTAAAGCTGTCATTTAAAATTTAAATTATGGCGTACCTACTTATTAGTCCTAATTTTAACTAACAAAATGAACTAAGTTTTTTTAATTTTATTTTACTATGAGTTTCGTGGATTATAATCACTTAATTTGGAATACATTTTCCTCTAATATTTAAAAAAATCGTTTGATATCTCAAACGCACTTCAACTCTTAGGTTTTAGTTACCTACACTCTACTTAAATAAGGTTAAAACCTTTTTAACTTTTAACCTTATTTTAGTATTTTACTAAAATAAGGTTTATTTTAGTATTTTACTAAAATAAGGTTTATAGGTAGGTGTAATAAAGCTTTTTAACTTTTAACCTTATTTTAGTAGAGTAACATTACTTAAACTAAGAGCTCATTTTTTCACTACGAAATTCTTGCAGAGGGTTAAAACTGTTTTTTGTAAGAAAATCGTAGAAAACCTGAACTCTATCCTAGCCTATCATTATCACCCACAATCCTCTCCTCACACTTATTAGTCAGGTATTTTAAAAACGTTTCTTTTGCACTAGTCTTCATCCAGATTCGCTTCTACTATTACTAAAGCCTTTACATCCTATTGTAGATGTTTTTAATATCGTTCAGACTTTGTTGAAATTAAGGATTGCTCAGCACCTACACTACCTTATCAACATATTCGGCCTTACCATAAGAAAGACATGGTCAACACTCAGTTCGCATACATTTTTAACCGACTTAAAAAAAAGGAGGAGGTTCTTCAGAATCTAGGGAATCTAGGCATTTTCTAGGGAAGCTCGCTCCATCGTCGACTTCATCCTTGCCCAGGCAAGGAGCGAAGTCAACAGCTAACCTATCTTAAATAAAAAAAAATTAAAAATAAAATCTTTTTTTTGTGCTTTTTTTATGTACTCGTATGTTCATGTTCACCAGTTACTCAAAAACGCCTGGACTTATTTGGAATATTCTTTTTTTGTTTAAAAAAAGGTACTTAGACGTATTCGTTCCGATTGGTGCCATATAAGTTTGGTGCGTATTATGTCGAGGATCTTCGGAGTTATGAACAGAAATGCACCTCGAGAGTGCAGAAAATCTCGTATAACACTGAAGTCGGTTTTTTTAAATTTTTAATTTAGCCACTTGTTTGTAGGTAGGTAAGTAGGTACTACTATGCTGTCTAAAGTTATTAAAATAAGTTGATGGTCCGATTAGTTTGGGTAGGGTACCTACTTAATAATATTGTGAGGTTAGTAGCATATTCATATTATGTGATTGGTATATTTAATTAATAAAATGGCAACACCAAAGCCTCTAATTTATTGTTTTGGGATCAAATAAATTGTAACCCACTGTTTATAATAAATTTGAAGATCGAAGACATTACTTTTTACTGTGGCCTTTAAATATTCGAGACGTGAACACCCAAATTTATCTAAATGTGTTTAGCCGCGTCCTGTCAAACGTCTCTTTTTGTCTATGCCCAGAGCGTCCGTCCGTCAGCCGCCATTTACATAAATACAACATTAAACTTGAGTTAATTGACACATTTCACGATTTATACCTCACAATGTCGAGATGTGAAATCAATTGGAATTTTTACTGCCTTCAAATACCCCTTACTTAGAAGCAGAGAACTAGTTTTTTTCTATCAATAAATTGTCACCGGTCTCTGGGCGGATTTCTATTATCCTAGCGTTCACACGTGATCGTCAAAACTCGCGTTTGATCAAAAGCAATTTGATACGGATTTAAAATTCATTCGTTCATTTTCAGTCAATTTCTCCGGCTCGAGGCGATGGCAACGTGCCTTCCGCGAGGGCCGTTTCTGAGCCAATCTCATCCAAAATTACGCAACTTTTCAGAAGAATCCCATACCGGGTTATTGAAGTTCAGATGTGAAATTTCATAACAGTGTTTACGCAGCCATTCATTGCACTGTCTAATAAAAATAAAATTTTAAACAGAACGTCTCGCTTCTGTAACGGCCGATTAATCTCGTCCGTATCAAGGCCGAATATTTCATCTTTGATCATCCTACTGGCAATCATCGTCTATGAAAAATAATGTAACAGAAACAAAAGAAATCTGTTCAATCAAAATTAGCCCGATGAGGAAAACTCTTGAATGTGGCAACACCGGACGCGCGCGATTGTTGGCGCGAAAAAACATGGCTGCCAGCGGGAATCCGCGCTTATCGAAGCGATCTCGCATACGAATTTGCGCCTTAACGTCTGTCGGAGAGGAGCACCGCTCGCCTATTTGATTGGAATAGATATTTTTGTGATACGACTTTGATCTCGATGGGTCGTAAATTCGTTCAATAATGTTTGTTGAATCGGATCATCTGTTTAAGAATGGCAAGTAAATGTTTGTTTTCTATCATCCACCGGCCGAATGTTGTTCGATTTCGCTAGTTAGCGTTGTTTTGACAGTCTCAATCGCAGCAGCGCGCCAATAACGCTGTCTTCACTCCATTCCCGCGGCCTGTGTGGCCTAAATTAGATTGCTCTAACTGCTGTATCTAATTTTTGTATGTGATTTAATTTATTTATCAAGATGATAGTAAATTTTGTTACAGCTTAAGGGGACAAGGTGGTTCGCAGTGACATTTCAGAAATAGAACAGCTATTAATTTTGATGGAATTTCGTACTGCTTTTGTATCATGTTTAAATGCTAATGTGTTTATTTTTAATTCATTGAACGGACAATCGAGTTTTGATACTTTTATTTCGGTATCTTTTAACATTTCATAACTTTTATCAATGATTTCACATCTAAAATACATCTGTTTCAACAAAACAAAATAATTTTCCAACCGGGGTTGCCACGCATCAAGAAGTTTACATCCCAAAAGCGTCAATCCAAACAATTTTAATTTTTCCCCTCACGAAAACTCCGGCGTAGGTTCTCGGGACTAAATCAATATGATATGACAGTTAGGGTCAATTTATGGCCCTCGGTTAATTACAAGCGGGCGGAGCGTCCCGGGGGTGTGTCGGGGGGTCGGGGGGAGGTATCTAATGAGTTGTGAAGACGTTGAGACGGTTGCTTGATGCCAACGGTGTTTATTTGAGGGTATAAACTGCCTGGTGTGGAGGAAAAAACAGATAAAATGGAGAAAATATTGAGGTTTGCACTTTGCCTGAAAAATGTCTGACCGTCCATTATAAATATCGTGAAAACATCCATATTCTTGTCATAGAATGCTAGATACTTGAAAATAGTGGGCGTGTACTAGACATCAATTTTGACTTAACATCTTAGGATTTCAAAATCTGAAGATCATAGGGTATTCTACAGTCTTTGGGAACACAGTTGCGAGAGTGTTTTTGTTAATTATCGACTAGTTGAGGTTCGCGCCCGAGACCGAGACAAAAGACCGAGACCAGAGACAGGCTTTGTAGGGGCGCGCGAAAGTGACACGAGACAGAGAACCGTCAGTTTATATGACAACGGTCTCCTGTCTCGGTCTCAGGCTGATTGTCTAACTTGTCTCAAATTAGTCTCAAACCGTCAAAACGATCACGTAGGTATCTTTGCTCGCGTTCGGTCTCGGTGACATAAGAGTGACAGAGCTACATGCGTGGTCACTGAACAGTCATATAATAGAATTTGAGACCGATTTTGGTCACTGTCAAAGATGGACAATCAAGGGTCTTGGTCTCGGGCGCGAACCGTCACCTTTATTGAGCTCCATAAGTAAGTATTCATGATGTCTTTACTTAGATAAGGCCGGTTAAACTCAGAGGATGGGATAGCATGGACAAGCTCACTCACTTAATTGTCCCAGGCACTACCCCGCAAATTGTAGGTTGCCTCTGGCACTGTATAAATCATCTACAATACCTTCCAACCTTCAAAAGGGCAATGCACCCATCAATCCAAAACTTGGACACTTGGACAGTACCATTTTGATAGCTCAAAACAATTATTGGGATGTCCGTCAGTTGAATTAAAATTAATTTCGCATCTAGCGGCCTATTTTACACGAGCGTTGAGCGCGAGTGTTCACGTCAGCTGTCAATCAATCAATCGAATCAATCAGCTGAATGCTTGAATGGCGACCGCTAGCAAATTAATGTTTTTGTTGTGGCAACATTCTATTTCAGGAACAAACCGAAAAACAAACGAAGGTTAATTGAGTTTTATCAATATTTTTATGTGACTTTATTATTTTAATAATAAAAATAAACGAGTAGGTATGGTTAAATTCTGACTGAACGAGAGCAAAATTTTATTGATTTGAAAAATATTTGACAATTGATACAGATACAAATTTTTACTTGTTATTTACAGGCTTATGACAATATGAATGTTTTTAGATTAAAGTTGATTTACTTTTATTTCATTCATTTTTTTGATTTTCATTATAGAAGATTTCAGATTTATTCATTAAAGGAGATACTTACAAAATCCTATAAGTGTAGGTACTTATATAAATGTCTCAAAGGAATTTATCAACGGAATTTATAAAATACTTAACCTGTTTTTACTAGTTTAAAGTTTTAATTAATTAAATATTGAAAAAAAAGTAGTACTCAACGTTTATCAAATTCGCCACTGGATTCTTATTTATCTATCAATCAAGCAACTTCCAAAATCTATATAGACGCATAGAATCATCTACCGAGATAATCTCTATATTGAGCAGGAAAGTGCACCGTAATTACATCCAATCAATGTGCCTGTCCGTCTGTCAATCATTCGATCTATGATTGACCGGGACTTAGCACTAGTTAAATCGTTAACTTATCTCAAAACTGGCGAACGATATCAATGAGAAAAGTGGATTGAAAAGTGAACCAATTGACGATTGACCTTTATCAGTCGATGGCCTGCGGGGTTAAAAAGTCTCTTTTCGTAGAATGAGAGTGACAAGACCGGCATATATTGCAATTCCTGTTGTGTTTCTGCTATATCGGCCTTTTTAACCTCGCTGTACAACTTTACTAGATTATTTACATAATGTTAGAACTCAAGTTATGCCTACTGCACTCATGGAGACGTTGTAGAGTCGCGGACATAGTTGAGGTGTTACTACACTTGTCCAGCACCTAACTAAACCATCATCTGGTTATTCAGCCTTATCCGATAAATAAAATCTCACGAATTCACGATGTCATCTCATGACTGAATGCAACGCCCATACAAATTTTCCAAACCAAAAAACTATTGATGAACGATCGGGATTCAAATCTTCGGAGCAAAAGTTGAGGCATTATCCTACTTGACCATCACGACTATGCAGACGAAAGCGTCAGAAACTAGTGCTAAGGAACATGATGGATCGTTGAGACAATCCGGCGATCGGTTTAATAATAACAATGACTAATTATATTTCATGGTAATTAATTATTTGTATCGGAAATAAAAAACTTAATTGATAAATTATGATATAGTATGTTTCTTTAATTCTTACGTTTACTAGTCTCTGGACAAAAGCACAGAACAAATAATAATACTAAGTATAGAATGGACACTGAATTTGAGCTGGCGAGGAGCTGACTTTGAGCACGGAACGCGCCACACGTGCAGACGGATAGACGAGACCGAGACCACAGTGTACATTATTCATACGGTGACAACCTTACTGTGTACAAAACTGACATTGTGTAGTGTAAATATAGACACCTAAACGCCACTTTTGCATAGAGATTTCGTCGAGTGTCCGGGGTGTGACAAAAGTCTTTAATCAGTGTGTGTTAAGTGATGAAATATGGAGCCGAGACGTGGTCCTATTGATAGCTTCATGAATAAGCTCAAAGTATCTCAACGAGCTATGGAGAGGGCTATGCTCGGGGTTTCTCTACGGGATCGAATCAGAAATTAGGAAATACATAGAAGAACTCGGGTCACCGACATAGCTAAACGGATTAACACGTTGAAAATTGAAATGCAATGGGCAGGCCATATAGCACGCAGAACAGATGGCCGATGGGGCCGAAAAGTTCTCGAGTGGAGGCTACGTACCGGACTTTGGACGTCCACCAACAAGATGGACAGACGACCTTGTACAGACTGAGGTGATGATGATGACTGGTCTCTATCTCTAGGAATTACATAAGTTGTCATTAAAACTGTATAAAAGAAATGACCGATTTCTGTGGCGCAGTAGGTGAAGGCTCGCCTGAGACACAAGACGTTACGGGTTCGATCCCGCCGCGGGACAAATGTTTGTATGATCTACAAATATTTTTGGGTCTGGGTGTTTTCTATATAGTTAGTATGTACCTAAGTATGTATTTACAAAAAAAAATATGTAAGTAGTATATTAGCCCCCCAATTCTTCTAGATGACAACGTCAATCATTCCGCTGCGTTTTGGTTCGATCTCATAAATGTCAGCCATTTGGTGAGTAGTAGAATAGCTTTTCAAAAATTTGTTCTGCCAAAGTCCAAACCTTAGCTAAAACCAAGACGGAGGCCTTTAGGCGGCCTAAAAACTCCGTCACCAGAGTTGGCCACTTGCTCATACGAAAGAAGAAGAAGAAGCTAAAACCTCACCGAAACAGCCCCCCTAGCCATATTATACTATCTATCGTCGCTGTAGAATAGAAACACTTCAAAATGTATAGGATTTGACATTTCAAGTAGATGAGTCACGTGGTCAGAACGTCAATTCCTATACATTTTGAAGTGTTCTATTCAATCGCGACGATAGATCGTTCTACAGCGACGATAGATCGTGTAATATGGCTAGGGCCCCTGAGTCGTTTGTCATTAGTAGAATAGGCCAGAGTTGGCCACTTGCTCATACGAAAGAAGAAGAAGTAGAATAGGAAACAGTCGAAAATCTAAGGTTTAGTTGAGGTTTTGCTTGAAGTTGATAAAAAGTTCGGTAACTACTAGAATCGACACTGCATATCAGTCATGTGGTTCCCATAACACAAGCTCTGCTTACTTTGCAGCTACATGATACTGTGTGAAATGTCCAGCATTATTATTATACCTATAAAGGAATATTATCAAGTTGGTACTACAAGGGAAGCGGTGAGCAGAACTTAATCTAATAGAAATAAAAGCACAAGTATTACACACTGTACACACAACAGGCTATACATTGTCTTGCGTATCGCGTGACTTTTTGCGTCGTTGGGTACTAGTTTGTTGTTGCGATACGATTACTTTACGATCGTTATGTTATGTTTATAGTTATAACTTTTTATTATTATTTCAAATACAGTGCTACATCATCATATTCTCAAAAACTTATGGATATACACTAAAATGACATGTAGAAACGACAAAGGCTGGATTCGACCAAACTGGATTAAGTTTTTACTTGAGAGTAAACTACCTACTGTTTGTTTGAATATTTTGACGTTGTAAAGTTGACAGTCTTATAACCAGGATTATTTGTATGCACATAGCTTGCACTTTCTGTCATGGAAATAAAACCGTGTTTGTCCATGACATAGTGTTCTTTATTTAATCTTCATAGCCCAGTCAAATTAGGAATTAACCTCGGAATGAGAGATAATAAGCTGAATTTTCGTATATACCTTCATTTAGGCGCCCTAAAAGTTGTCTCAAAAGTCTCATAAAATCTCGTGTCTGCGTCTTAAGTTATTCAAGGTCAAAGGTAAAAAAAATAGTTTTTCGCGAATATCTCGGTTGCTATTGGTCCAGTGATGTTAACATCTATTATGAAGTTGTAGAGCTTAAAATTTGCGACCAATTCATTGAAAAAAAAATTCCATGCGCTCAACCGTTTTTGCGATACAGGGCCGTGAGCGCAAAGCGTTCAGTATGTGTATTTCAAAAACTATACTTCCTAGAACAAAAATAAAAACTATTTCGGAATGTACAAATTAAGTCCTTTCATATGACACCCCACTCAATATATCTGTGTAACTTTTATCTTTTTCACCCCCTTTAGATCCCAATATCTTTACAACCCCTCCATCGATTACGCTCATATGTCATATATCAAATTTCCATAGCACAACCTAGTTATCTACCAAGTTTCATGCAGATTGGATTAACGGTTCGATAGTTATGCGATAACATAAAAATTACACATACAAACATACAAAGCAAAATCGTAAGATCTTAGCTCGCTTGGTCGATAATTAACTGATAAATAAAACAAATTATTCAAAATTCAAGGTATTCACAGATATTCACGTTTGACTTTGCGTTACAGTACTACGCGTATGGTTGAGCGCTGCTCACTCACCCTCCTCTATCGCGAAAACGGTTGAGCGCATGAAAAAATGTTTTAAACAAAATTTGTCGCAAATTGTATGCTCTACAACTTTATAATAGATGTTAACATCATTGGACCAATAGCAACCGAGATATTCGCGAAAAACTATTTTTTTTATCTTTGACCTTGAATAACTTAAGACGCAGACACGAGATTTTATGAGACTTTTGAGACAACTTTTAGGACGCCTAAATGAAGCTACATACGAAAATTCAGCTTATTATCTGTCATTCCGAGGTTTAGACCATTTTTATGCTAAGCTGACTGGACTATCAGGGTTCTTACATTTTCGAACAAATACAAAATTTAGTATATAAAGCAAAGGCTTCAGCCATTTTGTTTTACAACACAGTGTTGCCGTCTTAGTTTTCTAATTTCACCAGTAAACTACAGTGTTGCCAACTCATATAGAATTATTAGCCTATTAATTTATAACTATCCTCGACACTTTCTTTTCGGCAGTTAAGCTCCAGTGGGGAAGGAGCTCGTATATTCAGAGTTCAGACTCGTGACTGACTCCACCAGAGGCTCGTCGTTTTCTTCAAAATTTCCTGAGTATCAGACAAAGCTAAGATAATATCTTCTATTAATGATATAGCTGTGCGCCTGTTCACTTTATCGTAATATGTAAAACATTGCTGTCTACTCGTTACTAGTTTATGGAGTATCGACATGCGTAATTTGCATGAAATAGTTTAACCTTTCGCCGTCGCCATGCAAATTGTATGATGCGCATTGTTGCACTTGCACGTCAAAGTAACGCTTGATGATACAATCAAATGATTTATAATTGGAGTAGTGGAAGCTAGTCACTTTCAAACAGAAGGTCGTGTATTCAAAACATACAGATTTGCATCAACAACGGCCAGCGAATAAAAAAAAACACAACCATGCAACATGCAAAATGTTGGCAATATCAGACCAATATGGCAATGTGTACAGTCAGCGTCAAATTGATATGAGCGTCTAGAGTAGTCAAAATGATCTGAAAAACATAAAAGCAATTTGATATACGCAGTTCGAATCATCATATTGTTGCAAGCACCTAAGGTGTTCAAAATATCTTACTACTCATTGTTTCATATTTACTCGTATATGAGCGTATAAGTTAGTTGAGAGCTTTGTTTACTAAGATAATTTTGAACACCCTGACTGCTCATATAAATATGAAACAATAAGTAGTAAGGTATTTTGAACACCTTAGGTGCTTGCAACAATATGATGATTCGAACTGTGTATATCAAATTGCTTTTATGTTTTGACTACTCTAGACGCTCATATCAATTTGGCGCTGACTGTACCTACCTATAATTTATAATTGACTTAATAGAAGCTAATCACTTTCGAACCGAAGCCGAAGGCCATGTGCTATATTTGTAACATAACGATTGATAAACAAAAAAAAAAAACACTCCTCCTTCTAGGGATGGCAAAGACCATACATTTCCACTTGTGTAGATCCTGACTAAACGTCACCAACGTGACGCAAATCCTGTAACGTCTTCAGGGTCCTTTACCAGTAAAAAATGTGGTCGAGGCTGCCACTCCCGCATAGGCCTCTTTAGCCACGAACGAAACCGTTCAAATAACTGTTCTGCAACATGACTGACGTCACCTAAATCCTCTGTAGCAGATGTCCAAAGGCCAATGAGGATGATGAGATCCTGACTGGCATCTTTCGCTTCTTCTAGCAAGCTACCGGTCATGCATTATGCAAAGGTCACGTATTTGAAGATGTTCATCACCATCTTCCTGCCCTTTTCCCACTTACGTGGGGTCTGCACAACATGTATTCTTCCATTTCCCTCTATCAGCCGTCATCTCATTCACCCCTTTCTTACTCATATTCACACAATCTATCCATATTGTCTTTGGTCTACCTACATCTACTTATATGTATATCCTTCCACATTCATTAAGATGTACCTATGGTTGAAAACCAAAAAAAAAATAGTCATACAATAAAATTAATTACATCACTCCTTTTTCTCATGCATTCCTGCATCAACCTGAAGCTTCTTTCACCTCACACTCATACAAATTCCTCATACAAGCTAACAGCCATGCAAAATATAAGCAAGTATTGAATGTGTATTTGAACTTGCCTTTGAGTAGTCAAAGTGTATTTTGAAATAGACGATAAAAAATAAATGTTTAGCTTGCATTTGTTATTTATTTAATGTTACTTTGAAACTAAATTGGATGGAATTTCTAATTTCTCTATGCAATTTAGTAACTGATTTGAATGAAAACTGACACAATAGATCGGTTTTGTAGTGACAGGTTGAATTAGCTATTTTCGACTATACACTGTCGTCCAAAATATTGATAGAATATAAAAGCAAAGCTTTACCTCTAAAGTTTATAAACAAACGCATTTTTTTTATTTCCAAATATAATGCCTTTATTTTCAAATAATATTTAATAAAGAAAATTCTAAAATTTCTTAAGTTTTTTGGCTTTCGTTGGGTTAAATTCATAACGCGTTTTCTGAGCGTAACTTTGACGCGTTGTATGCCTCAAAATTCCCTCAAGAACTGTAAATATCCGCCTGCAATCAACCACTGCATCTAATATAAGATGACTAGGTGATTGCATTTGGGCATATCGAGTTGAAGTTAAACCGAGAATTGTTTGAGCTTGTTTTTCCATGCCAAAATCGGTTTACAAACGTTAACCGATTTTTTATGCGTAGATATAAAATCAAAATCATTGAGCGTGTCTTCATTAAAACAATCGTGGAGAATCAAAAACGATCATTATTTGATGTGAGACTGGTATAACAACCAAAAAGAATTTAAACTATGGGAATACAAAGCAAAATGTAGGGTGTCCAAACATTTTGGTGGGCAAAAGGATAAAGACGGTTGGAGGAGTTTGGGGAGACCTTTGCCCAGCAGTGGGACGAAAGAGCTTGAAGTTAAAGAAGACGAACCGGACTTTGAAAGAGTGTAAGAAATCTCAATGGATAGAGAAGAGACGGTTGGAAAGATACCTAACTTGCGAGTTTTAAAAAAGTATTTTTTTTCGAGTTTGTGACCAAAAGGTAGGAAATTAAGTTCGTATGAACTATAATTGAGGTCAATTTAGAAGACAACGTTTTTAGATCGCTTGTAAGTCTCTGTCGTGATTTAAGATCTTTTTGTAGTCATTTGTTAAAATCGTCAAAATGTAGATATTTTGCTTATTTTTAATAGACTTGTTGTCTCAAATTTTAGTAGCAATGTTATTTTGAATGATTTATTACAAAAATCACTGTAAACGCCCATAACTATAAGTCATAGTTTTAATTCAAATAGGTACATCCTAAAAACAAATTTTCCTCAAAACTTAATAAATAACCTACATTACGACACAACCGTATTTTAAAAAACCCAGCTAGTCATGGAGTCAGTTATTCGGCTATTTGTCATCACTCGCCTGATCGCTGTGTCAATATTTTATGTAAATTCTCACTTAAGCCGAATTTACGCCGAAAACCGGTAATTAGCGGTATTTGACGTGTGTACACAATGTACACACATAAAAAATGTGGAATAACAGAAAGTGGAAGCAACTACCTTTGGATGATTCGCAAGAAGCGGTCCGAAAAACGGTACCCCATTTTCGCAATTTTTTTTTGTTATTTTTCAAAAAAAAATAACATACCTAATTAAGCACTCAAAGACATGCATTTTAATGTTAGCGGCCCTCAATTTGATAAAGCCGTTTTGAAGTTTTAGTGGTTTAAATATATTCGTGCCCATTGAAATTAGGTTTGGTCCAAAGAAATTAGAAAAATTCCAAAGAAATTAGCAAAATGCCAAAGAAATTAGCAAAATGCCAGAGAAATTAGGAAAATGCCAAAGAAATTAGCGACAAAGAAATTAGTTTTTTATCGCGGACACATTTGTTTGCTTTGTAAAACAGTAACGTGGAGTTAAAATAACATGAAATTTGATTCACCACTACCTAATGGATGATTCGCAAGAAGCGGTCCGAAAAACGGTACCCCATTTTCGCAATTTTTTTTTTGGTTATTTTAAAAAAAAAAATAACATACCTAATTAAGCACTCAAAGACATGCATTTTAATGTTAGCGGCCCTCAATTTGATAAAGCCGTTTTGAAGTTTTAGTGGTTTAAATATATTCGTGCCCATTGAAATTAGGTTTGGTCCAAAGAAATTAGAAAAATGCCAAAGAAATTAGCAAAATGCCAAAGAAATTAGCAAAATGCCAGAGAAATTAGGAAAATGCCAAAGAAATTAGCGACAAAGAAATTAGTTTTTTATCGCGGACACATTTGTTTGCTTTGTAAAACAGTAACGTGGAGTTAAAATAACATGAAATTTGATTCACCACTACCTAATAGTATCTATATTAACGTTAACGTTATAAAAAGTGTCAATTTATATTTCATTATTGCGTAATAAGCGATTGAATGCAGATAGGGGTGTCGCGGACACACCAGAGAACTTAGATTTCACGACTTTAGAAATTAATTACAGCTTTCCTATGTATATAATTGAGGATATTACTAGTGCCATAATAGCGTACTCGTATACTATTTCCAAATAAAAATACAGCAATACTGAAACTGGTCATTTTAATAGGTTCGCAAGGCCGGACATGCCAAAAACACGAGTCCTGCGAAACACCCCTTTACTATTCGTAGGGTACCTATCGTCAATAAGTAAACACTTTTTTCAAAATACCTACTAGGGCGAAGAAAATGATGTAGGACCTCAAAACAGAGGTGATCAGAGAAGTATACCTACCGTTGTACCTGCAATAAAGTGAGTTTAAAATAAATAAAAAAACACCCTCAAGTCACATACAGATAGGTACAGCCCTGATTAATAGGATAATCTGTGTCGTGTTTATCAAAAACTAGCCCAATAAGGAATATGCGTTTGATTCAAAAAAGGATTTAATTTTTTTTATGAACATTATTGCTTTATAATTATGTCTATGTCTTTCTTTTTTCTGTTTCGTTAATAAAATAATAATGGGAATTTCCTATGACTTGAAAGTTGAAACGCGACGCTATTGGTTATTGGGTTATTGGTTGGTCTATGTCAGTGGTTCCCAAACTTTTTTTTCTCATCCCTTTCAAAATTTTACTGGTTTCGGTGGACCCCCTGCTGCTACATTTCTACCATATTCCCAAAACTCGTCAGAAAATGAGAACCAACGTGGACCCCTTTCGAGTCTCCCGTGGACCCCTGGGGGTCCACCTGGACCACTTTGGGAATCACTGGTCTATCTAATAAACTGTGACGTCAAACTCGATGATGCCTATGTCAAAAACTAACCCAGTTAGTATTATTTACCTGTCAATTTATCAAGGATGAATTTTTTGTCTCTTGCAACACTCATGTCACTGAAAGAGACGGCAATATTATTTAAATATGAAAACTTCATTAACATTTTAATTTTGTATACCTGTAGACGATGGTAGACTGTTTTCAATGTGAACTTAATCATAAGTCCATATTCTATGTAAATCCACATCATACCCATAACTCGATTTCCAAACTAAAGTAATTATGGGTAATTATGTTAATCCAATTCGATGATTAGTAGCTTTATAATCGTGTATTTATTGGTTTTTAAAATTATTAATGAATTTTAATAAAACTGTTTGACGAGCTACATTCTTGACATTTAACACACGTTTATCGGATAATGACCTGAATAAATCTGTCACATTGCAATTATAAAACGTCTATTATTATAATGAAAAATATAAAATACTAAACCTGGTACTTAAGGCCTTTTAAAAAACAATTTAAACTGGAATTCTTGGGACAAATAAATGATAAAAACTTCTACTTAGATGGTCGATGCCGATGGGGATACACATTTCGGAAAATAATGCCTAATAAATGCATGCTTTTAGTTTTTATTTACATTTGTATTTTTTTTATCAGCAACTAGTACAACACTCATCTGGTTGATGGTCTGCCCCTGCTTCTATTTCTCTAGCTCTTGAGATAAGTAGACATAATTATAATAAAGAAGATAAATAAAATGACTACTTACTAATCAAAGTTGTACTATTGAATCTTCAAAGAATTTTTTTTTCCATTTCAAAGTAACTAGGTACATTTTGTTCTATCTCACGAAGTCCGTTTGGCCTTAATTGTGTGTGTAGTAGATGGACATGCACGTTGTTTCTGTGTGCGTGGGCGGATTTTGAGCGCTCCCGAGCTTACGCACACAGAAACAACGTGCATGTAAACACACACACAATTAAGACCAAACGGACTTCGTGAGATAGAACAACTGTACTTTGTGGGAAGATTTATTGGGGTTCTAATAGTAAAGTAAGTTTAAAATAAATGAGCTAGTGGCTATCTCTGGCGATGGAGTTTTTAGGCCGCCTGAAAGCCTCCGTCATGGCTTAAAGTCGGGATGGACAATTTCAAGCGCCCTTCGAAGAACGGCCCTCTATTTACGTAAGACTTGCAACAGCAATGCAACAGCAATTACGCAACCGGTCGAAAAATATCACTAAAAATCGTATTTAGAAAGCTAATCGCATGTCTATTGCTCGCCTGTTGCAAAATGCACTTTGGCCATGGTGCATTTTGCGCCTGTAATACGATTTTTAGTGATAGTTTTCGACCGTTCGCGTAATTGCTGTTGCATTGCTGTTGCAAGTCTTACGTAATCAGGGGCCGAAGTGCACAGACGTTAATGCCACTTGCGCCAAATCACCCATCCAAATTGTTACCGCTTCTGTTAACATCAACAACAAGAACGTCTAAGCCAGTTACACCACGAGCCTGCTTGTATTGGGGTACAAATAGTAAAGGTGTAAGATACGATGAGTCAGCACATACCACGAGCCCCGGGTGACGAGTGCCGAGTGATGTGACTAATTTAGCTATTAGCCGAGATAGAGCGCAATGAATCCCTTCATGATTTTAAAAGGGGGATTACAATGTAGAAATGACGAACTCTTCGTTCGTTGTAACAATTTTGACTTTGATTTTGCACACGATTGATGCGTTCAGTGCCCATGATGCACGTGCAGATGTTGCGTACACTTACTTTAGGAGAGAACCGAGAGAGGTGGCTGGGCAGAAAATGGGTTAATGACGGCAAATTAAAAAAAAACAGAGAAAAAGACGGCAAATAAACATTCATAATATTCGATTGGCCTCTTAGCTCAGTTGGTAGTAGCTCTGCCTTCTGCGCTGTAGGTCGTGGGTTCAATTCGCACTCAGGACAAACATTTGTGTGATGAACATAGATGTTTGTTCTGTGTCTGGATGTTATAAAGTACTATTAAATACAAATATATAAGAGTTCTATCAGTTATCTGATTTCCATAGTACAAGCTTTGCTTAGTTTGGGGCTGTGTCAAATGTTCAGCAATATTTATTTATTTTATTTATTCGCATAACATCTACGTAATTATTACCATTTGTGTGTGTTAATAAAAACTTTTTACAAATGACAATCAATCAAAATCTGTTGCACCCTGTTTTTAATGAATTGAATACAGATTACAGGCAAATTCATTTTTCATGGACACCTGTTTTCGCTGCAGCCAAAAACACTTCGCGAGACGAACCTTTCATCGTCAAGAATCGAAAAGGCAATGTCATGTCACATCAATAGGTGTCTAAGTAGCGAGCAATGGATCACGGGATAATACATCACGGCCTTTTCAGCTGATAGTGATGTGATAAAGCCGGAAGAACTGAAAAAGACGACCTGTTTTCTAACCGTCTATCTGTTAGGGAAAATAGAACTTAAAAAAGTAGAAAAAAACTTTTTTGTGACACAAAAAAAAAAAAAAAAAACAATCTAGTGACCCAGGTAGGCCAAAGATGAACTTGAGTAGGAAATAAAAAATCTGGATTTCGACGACAGCGCCACTTACTGGATACTATACTATAGCTAAGAACCATCAATGTTAATTCCTAAATAAAAAAACAACAATATAAAATCAGCATCAGTTTGGCATTACCTAAACTAAACACTAATTAAAGTTTAGCCCAAAATGAATCTGTTAAACATTTTTTTTCTTTGACTTTTTAAGATAGGATTTAGTGGGATCTATAGCATTACGTTTTGAATTTAAATTGTTATTTTTCTTTCGTTTCTTTTGCAAAGATTCTCTTATTTTTCACAAAGCATTAAAAGACGGACATTTCACATCACAAAATACTTTCTATAGGCCCATTTTCCGTAGTCCCTTTCTTACAAACAACATCATTTGTTACACTCAACTTGTATTTTTTCTTCAAATTGTTGAAAGCTCGTGTTAATAAAATTGCACTTCATCGTTTTTTGTCGATCATCGTCACTTAACGCTCGGCTTTTGGGGGTGACTATGATTTCGAAAATTGAAGGATAATTTTTACGAATCTTGTCAATCATTACAATTCACAATTTTTCTTATTACTAACCGTGATTAAATAAATTGTGAAAAATTCAATTTGGATATGAAAAGTCATGGATTTTCTATCTACCAATGGAATGCTAACTACTTGAAAAATGCAAATGATTTAACTGACTACACTATTGGTATAGACATTCTACCATTATTACACAGTCACACCTGTATTATTATATAAACTCCTTTTGTCCTCAAAACTTGTCGTAATTTTTATCACTTTGATCTGTAGCATTTGATCTGTATCAGCAAGTTTTATTTTAAGAACATTTTTTTCCAAAATATTATAAGACTAAAAGCTATTCAAATACCTGTGCATCACTTTATGGTAAATCAAAACTAACAATAGACTAAAGTAAAAAGTTAAAATCAATCCACCCTAATCACTGACGCGTGGAAACCATAGCGTTCAACAGGGTTGGTCGCTGTCACCGGGATTCTTGCATATACCTAGCGCCATCCATATTGTATTACCGTTTTATTAAATCACATTACTATTTTGATTGAGTTGTGAGTATATTAGAAGTAGAAACATTTAGCTCTTAAGACGATTTAAATTGATAAAGACTCGTCCTAGTCAAAATATTATTTTTTGACTTTGTTTGTTACTCCTATTTTCCGTGACTTTGACCAAAATGGCGGAATGACAATAAAATCCCTAATAGGTTTATAACGAAATTTCACCCACTGCAAAACACACTCAAAAAAATATTTTACTTAAAAAACCATTTTACAGTGGGACCACCATTTTACGCTAGATGGTGAAGTGAAAATCCATCTAAAAATATTTATTTACAAAAAAAAATCTACTACGCATTGCATAGTTTTATAAAATAGCTACAATAAAAATCAACGTATTCTATATTTTATCCTTAAATCGTGGTCACCGTAGCGTTCAACAGGGCTGGTCCGCTGTCAACTCGCGGTCCCGGAGACACGAAGCTAACCCTACATACTACTATTAACCGTCTGTATAAATAAAACCATATTTTTAGAGCTGGCATTACTTTATGAAAGTTCGATTAAAATAGGCTATTATAATCGAAAGTTTGTGGAATTTTTGTGCAAGGCTCGGCGATAATGAATCAGTCATTTAGTCAGATAGGTTAAGCTCCTTTATTAGTATAGATCTTCGAAAACTTCATCTTTAAAAATTTGAAAATCAATTTTCAAATTGTTTGCCAAACAAAATGTTTCCTAAAACTTTATATCTAGTCGTACACAACGTTAATATAAAACTGCCTCGAAATTGGTTAAGCCATTAGGAGATTTTGAAAAAAATAATAAGTATTTCCAACTTTTCAGTTTAGCCGGGTTTTTTTATTTTTAATTAATTGCTTGTTTGTTGTGTGTAGGTACATTTTTAATTTCTCTCTCAGTAAACCTGCAATTCACTGCAGGGTTGCCACACAAAAGTATTAATCGTCGAAAAGAATCGTACAATGAAAGTCATCAATACGTATCAAGAGGATCGCTCAATCGTGCGATTGACGAATCATCGGCAAAAAATGTAAGAACATCATTTGGGTTGTTTTTGTATTGATAATTATTGTTTTTATTGTGTTTTGTTTTGTTTGTTTTTTGTTCAAATGTGTGATTTCTAAATATAAGTAATGAAACGGCTCGTTGTACAATAAATATTCTACTAATACCATGCGAAATTGTATGAGGATATATATGGATGTCTGGATGTCTGAATGTATAGATGTTTGTCACTCTTTCACGAAAAAACTTCTTCTTCTTCTTATCCTTATGCCTCTCCAGTTATTGAAGGTCGGCGGTCATCCTCTTAAACTCTTCCTTGTTTTGGGCTATTCTAAATAGGTCTTCAGCCTTTTTGATGCCTGTCCACTGCCTTATATTTCGCAGTCAGGACAGTTTTCTCCTACCAACAGATCTTTTGCCTTGTATCTTCCCCATCATGACGAAAAAACTACTGAACGGATTTTAATGGAACTTGGAATATGTTCCATTTGGACTAAGGACTATCCACTTTAGACATCTTCATAGGATCTTAAATGCCTAAACAGATTTTGGAGATTGTCTACTGCGCTTTGGGGACACAGTCGTGATCATATATCTCTCTCTCCTCTCTTTCGGTCACTCATTCATGCAGATCGTGTAGAATGTCGTATAACTTCTACGACAACAAATAAACAAGCTACATCAATAAAATACTGAAAATCATTACCTACTTTCTAAATCAAGACAAAACCAACAAATCAAAATTCCCGCTAACCTTCAACAAACTTAATTTACGAAATCGTGAAACTATCTGTTTGATAAATGCTGAACAGATAATGATAAAGATTTCTCGATACAACAATGAGTTTTGGTATCAAATCACACAATTAGAAATGATCGGTCTGTTGTCTGTCGGCCGCTTTGTCGGCGTCTGTCATTGGCGGGGTGATTCCGATTGGCACCCGAGTTACCAGAAAATATTAGATTGTATTTCAAATACTTATTTCATTTACTAGTTAGTGCTTTTACCTTGTTTTCTAAAACTCATTACATTACATAGGATGCACAATACGCAATTCGTTGGCCAAAGAGCGAGACAGAGCGATGATTCCTAGATCGGTTTCCTACAAAGTGGATAGTGTAATCGCTACATAATATATAAATATTTATTTTGTGTTATAAATATACATATGTATCCGGGTATTTATCACGTAAATTACCTTATTATTTTTCACGAGACGTTTTGACTATAGTTTGACCGAAACCGAAACCCTGTTATATCTTTTTGAGAATAAATTCTTTAAACCTAAACCGCTGTACCGCGCCCGAGGTATGCGCGAGGCAAGACAGTGGGGAAATATCGGCCGCTCCAATCCATCAGTCTGCCGTCAACGCTCACTTTTCCTCATTTTTCCTCGGCCCCCCCCTCACCGCACTTCACAAGTAGCGGTACAGCGGTTTCGGTCAAACTATAGATTGCACCAGCCGTGGTCGCGGGAAGACTAAATTGATGAAGGCACCGCAGCAAAGCGAAGGCGTTTTTATAATGTGTGATCGCGAAAGTTTAAAAAAGACAATTTATTTTGTGGTTTCGGGTGGCAAGCGGAACGCACCGTCGGTGTTTGCCGTCACGGAACAGACAGCCGATGTCGTCTCAAAGGAATTAGAATGATGGACGTCGCATGACGCTGCGGTTTTGGCTCTGCCAACCCTGTGAGATAGCACCCGCCAAATACACACTCACAAAATCATATTTGTAAAAAAATAAGGTGCATAATCGCGTAATAAAATCAATTTATTTAGTTTAATGTTTCGGATGATGAATTAAAGTCACCGTGGGCACGAGTAGATTATGTACTTAATTACATTAATTACTTAAATTCATTAAATTTTTTACCATAATTATTTGTAAAAAAATAAGGTGCTTAATCGCGTAATAAAATCATTTTATTTACTTTGATACCTATTTACTGATTCTGTACCAACTTACCGCAGTAGGTACTCTAAAACGGACTCTGGCCAATGATCTTCTATACAAACTGAGGTAGATGCGTTGTACCCCGCTCTGCACGGCGAACAAAAGTCAAGCTAATTAGCTTGAGTCAACTCAGTCGCAATTTTGCTCCGATGTTACACGCATTTACGCGCAGCACGAACATAATTTATCTCTTTCTGACAACGGGGTTTTATTTATCTCTGCTAATTTTTAGTTGTCTTGATTGATATTAAACAAAGCTGCTTATATTTTACCTAAGTAGCTATAACAAAATTTTGCCGCGTTTTATAATGAGTATAACGTCTTTATTTGTAAAATCTCATTGACTCTGGCTATTAAAATTAAAACAATACACTGCTCGTCAGACGTCAGACATAAATCGGCCGATTTTACAGCAATTTTAGTGCTCATGCTCAAAAATTGAATCGGCTCAGATGAGCCATCAACTTTAAGTTTAATTAGTCACATGTATACGTCACGGGATGACTTATTGCTTATTGGAAATGTTTCAACGAGTCGTAAATAATCGTTAGTCTGGAATCTATTATGTACGGAGGGCGTGTTAAAGCGTACGTAATATTTATATTGTGTACTAGCTGTGCCCGCGACTTCGTTCGCGTATGCTAATTCTACTAATATGAGAAATGTGAAAGTTTGTGAGGATGGATGTATTGATGGATGTTTGTTACTCTTTCACGCCAAAACTACTAAACGGATTTTATTGAAACTTGGAATGGAATATATTACCTACATAGATTATGACTTGAAATAACACATGGGCTAGGTTCTTTTTATTCAATTTTTTTAAAACTCATTAGGTATTGCACTGGTAAATCTTTTTGCATGAAAATGCCGAGAAAACGATTTTTCCCAGATAAGAGACCTAGCTAGATCGGTTTTTCGCCTCCGTAAGCCCCCGTACCTACCGCAAATTTCATCAAAATCGCATAGCTAAGCATAGCTTGTACTATGGGAACCAGATAACTATAGGTACCTACTTCTATATTTTTTTGTAAATACTTTAGGTAGGTACTTAATACTTTAATATCTGGGCGACCGAACTATGCTCGGGTGCAAATAGATAAAAATTAAAAAAGAAAAAGAAATAAAACTTACAAAAAGTAAACTTTTACTGGCTGAGATTCGAACTCGAAGCCTTCGGTTGAGAGGCGGACACCTAATTCACTTGGCCACTTTAGTCTCATCAAAAATTGTGAAATTACGAACCACATTGCACTGGTAAACCTTTTTGCGTGAAAATGTCGAGAAAACGAATTTTCCCAGTTATGAGACCTAGCCTAGCTAGATCGATTTTTCGTCCCCTTAAACCCCTGTACCGCAAATTTTATGTACCGCAAATTTTATCGAAATCATTAGGTAGAGCCGTTTTCGAGAACGTTAGTAGGTACAGACAAACAAATATTGCTCGTTTAATAGAATAGGATAGGATAACACTTTATTGAAATAGGTACCTACCTACCTACTTTTCAATAGGTAAGTAGGTACTTACATCTGAAATTCATACAGGTAGGTACTTAAATAAGTAGGTACTTACCTATTTTGATCTTTATAATTCCAACGACACAAATTGGTTGTCTATTATATAGGTATAAAAATGTATGTAGGTAGGTATGTTTGGCCGCTATGCGTTCTTATAATGTAATTGGTGGTGATCGAAATTGTTAGAGCCGTTTTCGAGAACCTCAGTAGGTACCTACATACAAACAAACTTCAAACTTAAAACATCAAACAATTATTGCTCGTTTATTAGAATAGGATAAATAAACAAATAAATATTGGTGGACATTTTTCACACAGCTCCATCTAGCCCCAAACCATAGAATAGAATAGATCCAAACTAAGCAAAGCTTGTACTATAGGTACCTACCTATGTAGACACCTAAAAGTATTCTATCAGTTAGGTAGCTGGTTCCATTGTACACAATGGAACCAGCTACCTAACTGATAGAATACTATCAGTTAGGTAGCTGGTTCCATTGTGTACAATGGAACCAGCTACCTAACTGATAGAATACTTTTAGGTGTCTACATAGGTAGGTACCTATATTTTTTGTAAATACATATCTACATAGGTACCTACTTACTCATAATACTCTTATCACTTTTTTGAAATAGGTAAGTACCTACCTACCTACTTTTCAATACATCCGAAATTCATATAAGTACTTACCTACTTAGGTATTTTGATCTTTTTACTTGCAATGACACAAATTGGTTGTAGGAAGGTATTCCTTATTAACGTACCTACCTAATAGGTACTAAGTAAGTATTACGTTTTTGAATTGGATGGTCATGCATGACGTTTCAGGTGAAGAAATTAATGGGACAATGCTTATGTAGGTAGGTAGGTACATATCTAAATAAAAATGTACCTACCTAAGTATGTTTGTCCGCTATGCGTTCCTAAACCATTGACCAGATTGTGATGAAACTGTGGTGCTGATCTTCTGAAAACGCCCGCGATGGTAGGTACCTACCTAGGTATTTGGTCCAAAAGATCTCTAAAACCTAGATCACTTTTTTACTTTGCGTCACGTAGAGTGCGCCGCAAACTTAATGGCGGCTGAAGTGCGCAGCAAATTCGACTTTGCGCAGGTACAGTCAACGCAATAGAATACAGTAATCTTTATCTACATAGCCCGCCTAGCCCCGCCCCTCACCACCTTCACTTCCCCGCAATTGCGTTGACTGTACCTGCGCAAAGTCGAATTTGCTGCGCACTTCAGCCGCCATTAAGTTTGCTGCGCACTCTACCTAAAGATTATTTCTGTGTGAAGTGAACACTTCACACAGTACCCGGTATCACGTAATTTACGTGCCTAATTACCCGGCTGACTGTCAAGTCACAGGGTTATGTAGATCGCGCGTTTCTATGTATGTGGGTGGGTGGGTATGTAAGTAATATTCTTTATTACCACGTTTCTCCTAAACGGCTCAATGGATTTTGATGAATGAGGTATCGTTAGAATCGTCTCTATGTCGATTGTGCTCTAGGATACTTTTTATTTCGATAAATCAAATAGTGCGCCCAGAAAATGCAACAATGTGTGAATTTAGAAAATAAAAATCATGCCATCATATCAAAATCCATGTCAAAATCAAGAGGTTAGTGGATTGATATCAAATATAATTTTTTGAAAAATCTAACATGACATCTTCAAAAACTAAATCGACTTCCAAAATTTTTGAAAATCTATTTTTCGCCCCTAATGTTATTGCTAAACAAAACGCATACTTACTAAAACTTTCTATTTCAGTCACACGCAACGTTTAGAACAGACAGAGCCATCTTTGTGTCAACTGTGACAACAAAGTTTAGGAAAAAGCGCACGGCATCGAACCCTAGATACCTACCTACCTAATAATAAAATTGTAATTTAATTTTGTGATTGAGATAATGCTGTTTCCAACTTTTCAGTTCAGCCGGGTTTTTTAATTTTTGAATGAATTGCTTGTTCATTTCTTTAATTTTTTTTTCTGCGATTAGATAGCAGCGCCGCCGCTTCTATCGGACTTCAGTGGTGGCGCGTACTCTACAACCAATTATTTGTGTCGTTGTAAGATAAAAGATTAAAAATACCTACCTACATAATGAATTTTGGATGTATTGAATGGTACAGGTACCATTCAATATTTAGTTACAAATAATTGGTTGTAGAGTACGCGCCACCACTGAAGTCCGATAGAAACGGCGGCGCTGCTATCTAATCGCAGAAAAAATTATTTAAGAAATGAACAAGCAATTCATTCAAAAATTAAAAAACCCGGCTGAACTGAAAAGTTGGAAACAGCATTATCTCAATCACAAAATTAAATTACAATTTTATTATTAGGTAGGTAGATAGCCGCCAAAGTGCCTTAGGCCACTGTACTGGCCCGAGCTCTATTTGAGTCGTTCGCCGATTAAAATCACGATTTCTATGGTGTTAGGGCTTCCCCATACGTGGAAAGTGTCTTTATTTGTTGGTAACATTATTGTCCCACTACTGGTAACACTAAAAGTCATAGATAATATATAATATTTCTACAATGTGTCAAAATACCGGAAGAGAAAAATACGAAAAAAACTTTATTTTTGAAAGAAGGTTCAAATAAGATTTTCAGCGATGACCTATACATGTTTTGCATTAATTAAATCTGACAGGTATTTAGGATAATTACTGAACCATTAAAACCCCGTTTTACATTAAAAAATTTGAATTTGATCAACATTTTGAATGTTGCGGGTGAATTTTCTTTTTGAAGGTTGGCTATTGTGATTGATGTATAGGACTGAAGTGAATGAGGTTTGTTTTGTTCGTTTTGTTGGCTAACTACATATTTCTACCAATCAGAAAGACTTCAGACAAGGCTATAGGATGAAAAATGAAGTAGTATTGAATTTTTATTTGCCGTGAGCGCCCTCCCGCTCGTCGCGCGCGGAACAAAATGGCGTAATTTGGCCTTTTGCAAACGCGAATAGATAATTACTTTTAATGTCGATGTGTATATGTTTTGTGTTAAATAATAAAGGTGTGTAGTGTACTAAGTGTGTGCACCATGTTGACGCAGATATTTGCTACCAATTTTGAACAATTGTGAGTTTTTATTTTGCAAGGTGCCAAACATGTTTACGGAATGGAATAAACAATTTATTTGGTGGTGACAATGTAATCCCCTTGAGCAGGTAAGTAAGTAGTTAATAAGCTTGTTAAATTCCGATTCCAATGATACCACAAACAGGTTTAGTCCAGGAATAAAATCACTGGCAAAAAAAGTTAAACCGCTGGCAACAGTTGCGCGGGCGTTGGTTTGGCTAGGCAGGCAATCGGTCCGGGGGGCGGGGCACCTCAACGGGTATCTAGGGTTCGATGCCGTGCGCTTTTTCCTAAACTTTGTTGTCACAGTTGACACACAGATGGCTCTGTCTGTTCTAAACGTTGGTCTATTTCAATACCTAAATATTGGGCGACCGAGCTCTGCTCGTGTAAAAATAGAGAAAAAATAATCGTTAAACGAACGCCATCTAGTGTGACATGACTGACAATTTTATCTATTTTTTAAACATCTTGGCCTAAGCTAAGAGGCAACCAACGAACTGGCGTTCGTTGGTTGCCTCTTGCCACTAGATGGCTCTAGTGGTTCAATTACGAACCACATTGCAAAAGAAAACGGATTTTCCCACATAAATAAAAGACAAATATTGCTCGTTTATTAGAATAGGTTTACATTACATCATTATCATTAATTTTGAAATCGGTAATCATTTGTAATAAAAAAATGTGTAAAAATTTTCATGAGTGCAAAAAGAGGCGGAGTCACCTAACATTTTGTTCCCCATACAAACTTGCAACCCTTATTATTTTATCTCAACCATGATAACATTTGAAAAAAAGTAGCCTACGTCCTTTCCTGGGATGTAATCTATATCCATGCCAAATTTTATCGTAATCTTTTCTTTAGAAAAGCAAGTGTTTAGAAATTTAGATTGAATTCTTTAAATGTACATATCTTTTTTATTTGTGAACGGATTTTGATAAAACAACCCCTATCTTTTAATCCCGGCTTACCGTAATACAACAATGAAAACTGCATCCAAATCAGTTCAGTAGTTTCAGAGATCTTAGTGCTCAAACACACAGAAACGAAAATTTCAAAGTCACAGATTACCAACAGTTACTATGAAGTGTTTGCGTTCAAGGTCATCGTAGAACGCGCTTATGACATTTTTGGACGTGAGAAGCTTATATGGATCAAAAACTGACTTCACTTAATTGAATACTTATAAGTTTGAGCTTACACTTCATTCTTATTATATGTATAGATTAAATTAAATCATTAGAATAGAATGGAATGGAATACAGGGTGAATTTTTGAGACGGGGCAGTAAGGGCAGCTACCTTAACCGTTGTAGCTAGAGGAAAACGTTCTTAGGAGACTATCCTTAATTTTTGAAAATATTTTGACCTGCATTCACAGATTTTGAAAAAAAAATGTACAGTCAGCGAGAAAATGGGCAATTTACACAAAAACTTTTTTTGATGCCAAGCGATCCTGTTTCATCTAAGGATTAAAAGGCTCTTTCGGACCAACTGAGGTTAGAGTACTAGAAAAGTCAGAAATCGCTAAAATGTATTTCTGAGACAAGACAGTAAGGGCTACCTTAACCGTTGTAGCTACAGGAAAACGTTTTTAGGAGACTATCCATAACTTTTAAAGATATTTCAACCTGCATTCACAGATTTTGGAAAAAATGTACAGTCAGCGAGAAAATGGGCAATTTACACAAAAACTTTTTTTGATGCCAGTCGATCCTGTTTCATCTAACGATTAAAAGGCTCATTCAGACCAACTGAGGTTAGAGTACTAGAAAAGTCAGAAATTGCCAAAATGTATTTTTGAGACGGAGCAGTAAAGGCAGCTACTTTAACCGTTGTAGCTACAGGAAAACGTTCTTAGGAGATTACCCTTACTTTTGAAGATAGTTCGACAAAATGATGAAAAATTATGACAAATGACAAAATGATTTCGTACAAAATGTATAATCAAAGTTATTTGCGTTTTCTGACTTTTCTAGTACTCTTGCCTCAGTTGGTCTGATAGAGTCTTTTAATTTTTAAATGAAACAGGATCGATTGGCATCAAAAAAAGTTTTTGTGTAAATTGTCCATTGTCTCGCTGACTGTACATTTTTTTCAAAATCTGTGAACGCAAGTTGAAATATCTTCAAAAGTTAAGGATAGTCTCGTAAAAACGTTTTCCTGTAGCTACAATGGTTAAGTCAGCCCTTACTGTCTTGTCTCAGAAATACATTTTAGCGATTTCTGACTTTTCTAGTACTCTAACCTCAGTTGGTCCGAAAGAGCCTTTTAATCCTTAGATGAAACAGGATCGATTGGCATCAAAAAAAGTTTTTGTGTAAATTGCCCATTTTCTCGCTGACTGTACATTTTTCTCAAAATCTGTGAATGCAGGTCAAAATATTTTCAAAAATTAAGGATAGTCTCCTAAGAACGTTTTCCTCTAGCTACAACGGTTAAGGTAGCTACCCTTACTGCCCCGTCTCAAAAATTCACCCTGTATAACTTAATTGTACACAGATTTGTAAAAAACACAAAAAGAAAAATAGATAAGAAAAAGAACAATTATTTTAAACAGTGATACAATGGGCGACCTTTTCGCTGAAAGCGACCTTTTTCAGGTAACCTTTGAATGGACAAGATTAAATTATCATTATTTAAGTTTTAATCATAATTTAATTACCTACTGAAATAAATTAATCAATTACATTTATTGAACTCAAAATACAATAAGTAGGATACTTATACCTACTTACCTTTTTGTTCTAATAATCCAAATTCAGACCACCGTCATATTACGATCGCTTTTAAGTGAATTCTAGCTTTAAGTAAACATGGCGGTCTTTGGACGGTGTAATTAAAGTTCGCGTATATTTACGCGAACGTTTTATGTGGCGTCGAACCGCGCCTTTGTGAATGCCGTTGATTCAATTCTAGGATCTCAATTGAAAGTAGTTTAGTGAAACATATTTTTAACGTTTATGAGCTGTGTTGGGCGAGTGGGATAGCGCCATGACTTTCGATCTGAAGGTCAAATCCCGATCGTGCTATGTATGTATGTATGTATGTATGGGGGACTCCCTTTTCCGCAATTGGACTCAGAGGTGGTCCTTTTTGCGTGGGGATGACCTGGCTCACTATATATGGAGCCGGCCTAGCTCCTCCCAGAAGCGCAGAAGATTCCTGGGGTCTTCGCAGGCCTCGAAGAGCGACATCGGATCCCCGATCGTGCTATCTTTCTATTATTATTTTTTATACTACTAAAGTAGCAGACAAGCATACAGCCCACCTGATGGTAAGCGGTTACCGTAGCCTATGGACGCCTGCGACACAAGAGGAGTCACACTCGCGCTGCTAACCCTTTAAAAATTTCAAAACGCCCTTTTTGAAGAACCCCATACTATATTCACTGGGGATTTTTTTATTATTAGGCCACATCCATCCACTGTGTATTGGCCCCCTTATTTTTACGCCACTTTTTCGATCATGCGCCAGTCGAATCCAATGCTTCCCCGCTACCTTCACTATATCATCAGTCCATCTGGCTTGTCTACCTGGTGTCCTACCTATGTCCCTCGCGCGGCCACCACTCGGTCACTGCCTTCGTCCATCTACCGTCTTCCCGCCTAGCCAATTGTCCCGCCCATCTCCACTTCAACTGGTTTTTTCTTCTACTACGTTCACGACTTTAGTCTTTCGTCGAATTTCGATGCTGTGCACTCGGTCATCCAGTGAAGTACCTTGCATGTCACGGTCGAGCAATTATATTTTTATCATTATCATGATCATCGTCATTTTCAGCTTGTGTCAACCCACTGCTGGGTGTAGGCCTCCTCCATTTCATGCCACTTGTTTCGGTGTTGGGCCGGTCGCATCCAGGTCTTGTTGGCGACCTTGAGAATGTCGTCTACCCATCTAGCAGGTGGCCTGCCAGCTCTGCGTTTATTCTCCCTGGGATTCCATATGGTTAAGGCCTTACTCCACCTGCCGTCACCACGTCTCGCCAAATATTTTTAAAAATTAAAAGGCGCTCTTACGGCGCGTTCATACGCTACAGTTATTTACTTTGTATTTTTCTCTTTACAGATTTGTTCCTGTGATGGTGTTTAAGTGACTAGCGAAGCAACGTAAGTGTTTAACACACCGTTACACATTGATTGTAGGTACTTTTTAACATGTATTTTGTAAATACAAACTTCGAATGTAGTGTGTTCGAATATCCTTGATAGATTGTCGCATCGCAGCTCACTTGGTTTTAGCTTGGTTTTCTACGCTGTGTGGATTCGGTTCCCATCCAGGACAAGCATTTGCGTTATGAACATAGATTTTTTTCTCTGTTTGTAACATGTTTTAAACTGGTAGAAATTAATGAAAACTTATCTCCATATACATCTAACAATAATCTTAAATTCATGTCATTCTCAGTAAATGTCTACTCTACCTGAGAATACATTGTAAGCCTGTTGTGTTCACAGATAAAACAATCTATCACATCCGGTTACTATAGAAGCTTTTAACAGGTTAAGGTGTTGTGCGAAAAGGCCACCAAAATGTATTAATATACTTTGGTCATTTCAAACACTACTACGCAATGATAGATGTCTCCACATGAACAGCTTGTACAGTACTCTCGAAATAGCGAGACAAGACGGAATGAATATTCAAGCTGAATCAAGTAGCGCTGTCGGTTGGGATATCGCCGGTCACTAATCGGTGGCTATTTAGGGACAAGCGTGCATTGATTTAATGATGAATGCTGATGATTTAGCACGAGTTCCATGGAATGGCCCGTAGTTTGTCTATTTTGAAAGATAACATTGATATTTAGGGACAAGCGTGCATTGATTTAATGATGAATGTCGACGATTTAGCATCAATCAAGAAGAATTTCTACCTACTCGAAGCTAGGCTCGAAGGAATGCCTATTTGGAAAATGATTGTTATTAAAGTTAAAGCGTGCATTGATTTAATGATGAATGCTGATGATTTAGTATTAGTTCCGTAGACTTAAAATCTCTGTTCTGTAAATCTGAAATTTCTCCGGGTCTGAGGGAAGTAAAAGCATTGCATGCACTCGTATTTTCTGAAGCGACACATTAAGTTCTGTATGATAGGGAGGTATGTACCTATGTTATTATTATTTTTCATTTGTCACGGTATTGCTCGCAATTGAACTCTCAACTCGAAAGAACTGGAACACTTAGGTTTAAAAATGTTTCAAAATGCTGGGATCACTTTAAAACATTTTTAATTAAACATTTTTTTTTAGTTTTGTTGAACAAAAGTTAATTGACTTTGATATTTTTTGACGGTAATTGCCACAATATGCTTAACACAGCCTTATACTACATTTACACGGCAGAACAATAGCACCTCCCTGTCATTAATTAATCAAAAACGTTCACATATTTACTCTTATACTGCGTTTACAAGCACGCGTGCTAACAGACATTCAACAAGACAGATATATGATTAGAGCGAGCAAGAAGTAGCCCTGTCACTCTCATCTCAAGGAGACCGAACGCGACAGAAGATAATGAGCCCGTTGAATGCCTGTTTGCACGCGAACGTGTAAACGCGCCATTAGAATACGGACCTAATATACTTACCTTGATCTGAATATCTATCAACCTCCAATTAGCTAACAAATACCGAACCTAAATGCAGCTGTCAGTTAGCTGTCAATGTCATTGTCACGTTGACAGAACACGGTCCAAGTCATAAGGACACGGATATAGGGCCGCAGGAAGCGGTGTGGGACGTGTTCCGTGAATAATTGATCCAACTCGGCCGGTGTCGTGTCTAAATAGCCGGGTAAAAATACTCCTTGTGTCTTGTTTGGCTTATATTGCTTTATTTAAGCTCATCTAATGTAGAATTATTAAAATGATTGAGGTATTAGATACTACTAATATTATAATAACGAAAAAAATGCTTTGAATTTGACTGTAAGCGCACTTTTAGAATTGATATGGATTTGTAATTTATTTAAATTTTGAGTCAATTCAAATGAGACAGAACCAAATGTGAGAGAATATTGTCGAAATGTGACAGCTGACAGATGTCAAAACCAAGATTATTGTTACTTAGAATGTGCTTTCAAAAGAACCAGTACTTTTTACAGCTAACAGTTAATTTGAACGCGGAAACGCTTGCGAATTCTCGGCAGTAAATCAACGATGATTTACTATCACATCAAAAGGGTGTCGTTTTGCGTAAAACTCGAACGATCACAACTAGAAGTCATCGCCACTGCAATTGTATTGCAATGGAAAATGAGCATTGTTCTAGGGTACAACGATTGTTAATCGTTTGAAATAACTCGCAAGAGCGGCAGCTTGTAAACTAGTTGACAGTGCTTGACACAAATGAAAAGTACACTTTAAAATTAAAAGTTCTAGATTACTTAGGTACATTATCAAGGTGAATCTTTACATCAATGATTATAATAATCTGATGAAGTAATTTGTCCAAACAATAAATCTCGATTTAAAATAGGATAGTTAAAGTTGGTAGATTTTAACAGAAGTTATTCAATATAGCCTCAAAGATTACTTTGAAATGTCTTAATGTGAAATGGCAAACCTTTGAGTTGCAAGCCACGCCTTGCTCAGTCTAAAGCCCGTCACAGACTTAGCTATAATATATATTAATATTTTTATAGCTAGGCATATATTACTATATATTTTCTATACTAATTTTCGCGTGACCGCACACTCAGCTATAATATGTACGGTATAATAGTACGGTATATTAATATATATTATAGCTAAGTCTGTGACGGGCTTTAAGAGTGAATAGATATTTTGACACTTACGATTGTAAAGTTCAACCTAGAGTTCAATAAGTTAAGCACCAAACTGACATTTAGTTTAACAAGCTTGGGGGCAAAAGTGAATGAGAAGTAAATTTTTACAATAAAGTTTTGCGGTGTCAAAAACGGTCAAGTTGGTCCCAAAGAAATTTACTTACTCCGCCGGCTCAGTGACCCGAAGGGGGTCTTGGCGTAAAAGAAGACGCCATCTACTCCTATCTTGGGCTAGTTCGCGCCAATCCCCATTGTAGAGATCTTGTAGGTCCCTCTCTACCATGTTCCTTCAGCGATATCGGGGACCAAAAAAATATGGTAAGTATTTTTTTTGGTCTAATCGAACAATTGAGAATCATTTAAAACTTACTTTAAAAAAGAGTCAACTAGCCTATTTTACTGTATAGTTCCAACTCTTCACATAAAATCTATTTCAAAGTGACACATCTCCACAGATCCCACTTTAATTTGTTCTGTGACTTTACGAGTTCCCGAGACCGTCACACGGACGAAACACTGTCTTATAAATCAATTTAATCTCCGCTGCAAAGACAATTGGAACATTCTCCTATTCCTTACCATTACAGCTCACGGAAAATATAACTTTAACTCTTCGGAATATAGTTCAATCTCTTTTGGAGATTGTATGTCGTTTATGTCAAGTTGAGCGCGCGCATAAGTCATTTTAGTCTGTATTGCAGTATGTTCTGAATTAATGTCTAATACGGCACAAAAGCATGTAATTGTTGGTTGACTTTTATATCCGAGACGCTAATATCGTGTAAATCAAACGGACATACAAATAGGCCGGTTTGTATTAGACTAATGTTATTAATGGGAGGTAAATTATTTTGACAGCATGAGACTTCCATTGAAAATAAATCTTTTCAAAATTTACGATTCCGACGGGACTCGAACCCGCACTGATACAAGCGATCCTCCTTAAGCCGGAGTGCTGGAGTGCGGATTTGAGTCCCGTCAGAAACGTAGAGATAAGACTTCATTTTCAATTAAATGTGTGGTTAAGTTTCTTCTTCTTCTTCTTCAGCATATGCCTCTCCAATCCACAGGAAAGGCAAGTTTATAGCTCGTATTAATGCGCTAATAAATTTTTCGAAACGAAAAATCCCACGGCCAGGATTCGAACCCACGACCTTCGTTTGGATCGAAAGTCGAGGTACTAATCCCCTCAGCCAACACGGCTCCATAAACGGCGGCTAGTACAGTACAGACATGGCCAGTTACTGTTTATAGTTGAATCTGTAGGTCTATAATCCAGAGTGTTCAGTCGAATCAAGAGGTCTGTAATCAACAGTCTGTCCATTTTCAGTCAGGTCATATTAAAATACCTTTGACCTAGAATTTCAATAAATAGATCAACCTAGTCACTCGTCTAATTCTAAAACAAACGTCAGGTCAACCATTAGCACTACTTTATGAGGCTAACGAATCGCTAAGCGAAAATGTTAAATTATTCACACTAATATTATTATAATTACACATGGTAGACCTGCAAGTTCTCTACAATGGGGATTGGCGCGAACTAGCTCAAGATAGGAGTAGATGGCGTCTTCTTTTCTCGGAGGCCAAGACCCACTTCGGGTCACTGAGCCAGCGGAGTAAGTAAGTAATATTATAAATACGAAAGTTTGGATGTTTGGATGGATGAATGTTTGTTTGTTTCTCTATAACTCGACAACAACAGAACTGATTTGGCTGAAATTTAGAATGTAGATAGATAAGAACCGGGAATAGGACATAGGCTACTTTTTATCTGGGTGCCATTTGAGCGAAGCCGCGGGCGAAAGAGTCTTAAATACTTTTAACGCTTTTTTAGAATTAACCATCGAAGAGCTAGAAATTAGGATACCCTTTTTGTTACATCTTTCTACTACATAACTACAGACAGAACCACTTCGTAAAACCATAATTAAGTACAATTCAAGTCTTGGAGTAGGTATACAAAAAATCTAAATCATCACACTAATCACACTAATAATAAGTATGCGAAAGTTTGGATGTTTGGGTTGATGTTTGTTTGTTCCTCTATACCTCGACAATTACTGAACCGATTTGGCTGAAATTTAATGATAGATAGATAATGACCGGGAATAGGACATAGGCTACTTTTTATCGGGGAACCAAACGTAAGGCCCTAGGCCTTACGTTTGGTTCCCCGTTTACCGGGTTCCCCGATAAAAAGTAGCTAACCTAACGTAAATTATGTCAATATCAATGCAATTATGTCATTTGCGGACTCGCTAGCTAAAATTTAATGTCCAAAACTTGTGCTAAGGATACGATTGCCACAAAAATACTTTGTCTAGACTTAATTGATCTGACATTATAGCTATTCTAACTTAGGTCGGGATAATTATTTTTAATTTAAAATAAAAATATCAGTTAGCTTTCCAATTACGTCGATGGGCTTGCAACCTGTCACGTATGGAATGCTAACTTCTACATTTTTGTGGATATGTACCAAATATGTATTTGGACACACCTTTGGCTACCCCCTTAGACATCTTCAAAGGATCGTAAATTCCTAAAAATAAGATCTGAGAGAATATGGCAGTTGTGTTATACGAGTAGGTACCTACATTAGGCAATTTTGTCATTCACTTATTTTGTCGTTTTATAATGTTAAATGACGCTTGATTGTATATCTTTGATAGCGACCAAAACCGGTCTCAAACTCTCAAATATGACAGTTCAGTGACTACGCGAGTAGCTCTGTCACTCTCATCTCAACGAGACTGCACTCAACAAAAGATACCAACGAGATCGTTTTGACAGTTTGAGACCAATTTGAGGTTTGAGACAAGTTAGACAATCAGCCTGTTGGTGGCTTATGTTTTCTAAAATAAAATTCTGTTATTTCATTGGAAATTAAAAATTTTACCAAAATTTTCAATTCCGACGGGATTGGAACCCGCAATGATACAAGCGATCCTCCTTAAGCCTGAGTACCTTACCAATTCGGCCACGGAATCCTTATTACGTCAGGTTTTCAGGAATTGAAAATTTTGGTAAGATTTTTCATTTCTAATGAAATAATAGCAAAGTGTGGTTTAACACTATAAAAAATAAAAATTATAAAATTCTGTTAATTCATAATGATTTGAACCTACCGTTCGATCGATGGTCCAAGTACCCGTCCGTAACAGCTCAAAACAATCCATAAACAAAAATTGAAAGCATTGAAGATTGACCTTTACAAAGAAATCAATCGCCCTGTACGCAAATCTGCGCCATTGTGCCGGACTATTGTCCCGGCCGTCTTTGTGCGAAAGCGCAGGGAAACTCATTATTGGGAACCAATTCGTGGTTTGTGCACGCACTGGGAGATTCGACGCGGCGTTTAGTTAGATTTACCACGTTTTCTTGGATATTATATTTTAAATTGAACCAGTATTTAAATTTTTCTTATGTGGCAGTAAAAATCCGTACCCATATTATAAATGTGAAAGTGTGTTTATTTGTCCTGATTTCACGTCAAAACAGAGCGACGGATTGACGTGATTTTTTGTGTGGAGATAGTTGGAGGGCTGGGGCTACTTTTTATCCGGATACCACGTGAGCGAAGCCGCGGGCAGCAGCTAGTATTATATAAATAACAAGTTTTTTATTATTACTATATCAAATTTGTTCCGAAAGTCTTTGTTTTCAATTCTTTTGACGCTGATTTATTCGAATTTAAGACTACTTAACTCACAGGCACTATAGTTACGCCATAAAATAATGTTTATGAAACTAATGTTGCGATGCCAACAAATTGAATAAAAAAAATACAACGAAATAGATAATTCTTCACCTCTAATTTCTGTGTGTGAGTTTTGTGTTCCTATGAGGTTAGCTGGATAATTTTTAGCTGTACCTTCAGTTGGCTAATTAGTTGCTATTGTGCTGGTAGTAACCAATTTTATTTTTTCTGATCTGGCAGGACGTCTCCTTACCGGTCCCGCCTTGTTTTTCTTTTGGCAACTTTGACGAGCCTCACTTTGTACAACTGGCTCCCCACTGGAGCTTGACTATTTAGATTTAAGTGGAAGGATCACCGAAAAGAAAGCCAGGCCCCATACCGTGTGTGTTGCCCTGATTTTTCACGGTGTTGGCCGCGAAAGAACAGGAGTAGATTCACCTAGCTCTTAAGACGATTCAAAGTGATCCCAGTGGTCCTACTGAATAAATGATATTTGAATTTTTTTGACGTTATTAAGTCTTATAAATCGATGAACGCCGGCTGTGCGCACAAAAAAGCATGACTCATTGTCACTTTCTGCCTGAGCCAAGCGTGCAAGCGAGAGCACGGAACAAGCGATAAAGAAGTTATCACTTAAAATTATCGTCTGTTAACCGAATTTACAGACAACCATTTTTTTTTTTTTGAGAAAACTACACCTCAAAAGTTGTATAAAAACGGCGCGTTTCTCCACCCAGTGCGTACACTGTCTAGCATCCATCTCGATGATCAGATAATGAGGTTCTGATCGTCTTTGTCTGACGCTGCGGCGAGAGGCTGCGATCATTTTTGAAGATTAGCTTTTGACGCTTCACTAGTGATTTGTTTTGTGTAGATATTAGGTGTTTTTTGTTGAATCAATGAGTTTATAAAACTGTTGAAAAACTAAGGCCTTTTACAAGAAGATTACGATGCATAATTATGCTACATAGTGTTTTGAATAAGAACAATATTATTGTAAAATGTTCTGGATTTTTCAAAATATATTTAAAATATATATAAGAGAACATTGAAATTGTGATAATAATAATAAAAAAATAAATTAAAGAATAAAGTACTTATCTAATTGCAAAAAATTGCGGGAAATCTAAATATGTAAAAAGTGAAGGAGACTCCGACCGAATGTCTCTTTTTCTCACATTAATTCAATAATATTATAGATAGTGTTTTAATAATCTCGTAATGATAATGGGTGGTAGTCAGAAGCAGTCCAGGCAGCATAGTAGCAAGCATTTTCATTTTATATTTTGTTTAACTTTGTATAAAGAAATTTATTAGTTCCCATACATGTAATAGTAGGTAATAAGCAGAAAGTTCTTAAATAAAATAAGATAAACTTTGCAATGAGGTGACGTCATGACTTCTACGAGCTACGACGCGCTACGACTCGCTACAGCGTAGCTGCGTAGCGTAAATTACACCTTGCATTAATTTATGGGTTAACTAGCTAGTCTAATGTAGCATACCATTGTTATTATAAATAAATATTGCTGGATATTTTACACAGCGCCATCTAGCCCCAAACTAAGCAAAGCTTGTACTATGGGAACCAGATAACTGATAGAATACTTATATACTTTTTTTTTTGTAAATATATACAAAGAGTACTTTATAACACCCAGACACAGAACAAACATCTATGTTCATCACACAATTGTTTGTCCTGAGTGGGAATCGAACCCACGACCTATAGTGCAGAAGGCAAGCTACTACCAACTGAGCTAAGAGGCCAGTCAATAATATGCTCAATAATGGAGCATATTATATTTCGAAATGCAAAATCTGTTGCCGTTTCATTTTATTGATATGTGAGTGACAAGAAAAAACATTCTCCTAATTCTCGCATTATTTAAAAACGAAAAATAAACCTAAAAACTTGAAGTAGGTAGCTATCAGTATCATTCACTCTTTACTTATCTACATAAAACTGGTAAAATAAGTATGTTTGTCAAATAAACCTATTTGGTTCCAAGTTCACTCAGTAAAGTCCAGTAGCTACGTTTAGTATAGAATTAACCTCGGGTCAAAAGTCTCATTTCATGTAATACTTACGGATAGTTGAAATCTAACTCGTCAATAACATACATACAATCTTTAATTCCGATTGAAAATCCTTTTTGTACATATAACCTGGCATACCACATAAAATCTAGAGTTCACCAAAACTTTAATCAACCGTTTAAAATGTCTAAACGGTGACTCTTGGTATAATTAACACGTAAGTATTCGTGTAAACCGAATAGGAAAAAGCCTGCTCCCATAAAAAGATAATTATTGATTCTAATATCGTAATTATCTAAGAGGCTATCATTTTATAAATTTTTGGAAATGAAAAATCCATTGAAGCACGTCCACGATTCGGATCGAAAATCGAGGTACTATATACCCCTTGACCAACACGGCTCTAAGCACTAACACTAATAAATAACGCATTAACACGAGCTCTAAACGGTGAAGGAAAATATCGTGAGAAAACCCGCGGCTTAGTCAGCTCCACACGTATTCACCATGTCTTTCCTGTGGATATGGCTGGTTAAGCTGAGAGGACGGTGTAGGTGGTGGGCAAGCCTACTCCATCTCAACATTATCCCAGGCACTACAGTGTCCCGATAAGTATAGGCAAAGATTGCCTCCTAACACTGTATAAATCACCTAGTAACGATGTAAAGGCCTTAGTTTTTTATCATTTTAGTAGTCAAAGATGAAGTAATTATTATACTGCGCTGTCATGATTCTATGAGCCGGGCGGGACATACTTTAACACCCGGTTAAGTTTACAGTGAACCTAAGCCCAAATATACAAAGTACACATCACAGTACGCGTCACGTAACGTCGCAGGTTTATAGCTAGTTTGTACTGTACCATTAACTAGCGATTTTATGCGCGCAAGACATAAGCGACGAGCGATAAACTACAATCCATATCGTTGTATGTATTGATAAAGCTTAAATTGGTTATCGATGTATCGTGTTTAGTAAATATAACATGAAAACTAGGATTTAGAAACAAATTTAGTTTGATACGGCATGTTATGAGTTTGTTATGCAGTAACAAGCTGCGGTTTTCAGTAGAAGTCAATAATAACATTTTTCAGTAGCTATTGATAGTAGCAAGTAAAATTCTGACATTGTTGTTTCTCACAATGATCATGTAAAGGTTACAGCTGATCAGTTAGATACGGTGAAGTTCGGATGCGGAGGCGACTGGTCAAACCAGGGCCCCAATTCCTCTATTTTACAACGTCAACCATTCAAGTATCATTGCCGCTGCGTTTTGTTTCGTTCTCCAAAATGTCAGTAATTTGCTAAACCTCATTGATATATTTTTTTAAAACGTCATCATAACAGTCACCTAACTTCATTGGTCATTAGTAGATTAAGAAACAAAACGAAATAGTTGACGTTTTGCTTTGGTTAATAAAATGTTTTTTAGTAGAATCGAGGGGCTGGCCCAAGTCAACAAGCTGCAGCGTGCTGAGTTGGGTAGTATGGTACAACTCGCTGACGCCTTTGTCTCACAAACGGGCCTTATTACCCGACGCAGGCCACGCACTGACATCTTCATCTCGCGTGGGCGTTACTGTCTCACCTCAAACAACAATTTATTTAAATAATATCTAAACAGACATAAACTTATCTAAATCGTCATGTTTAAGATATAAAATGTTATTTATAGTTCGTTGTGACATGATTTTTCTTGAATTAAGATGAGTGAGATCTTAGAGATCTTAGTGATCTCTTCAAATTCTTATTAGTTTTATGAAAATGCAACATTGACATAGTCTGCAACATACATTAGTCAGTCAAACAACAATTAATGTACATTTTCAAAGGCATTTGCCTAGTAGGGCCTAGTCATGTTAATCAATATCTTCCCCAATGCTTGGCAAAGATACCAAAGAGTGCCATCGTGTGGACGCGATAGACATAACAATCCTTTGATCTGTTTTAAAAACCGGTTTCAGACGGATTTCCCACCAATTTGTGGATCAATACTCCAATACCATACATACTATGGTAAAAACTCCCACTCTATGATGGCCATAAGGCCACGACATTGGCTGATAAAAGCCTGTGTGAAGATGCGTCATTAGACAAAGTAGTTTAAGTCAAAAAGTCAAAGTCATAGTATATTTACTGCAAGTATCACATGTACATAAGATATTATATTCTTAGGAACAGGAGTGATTTAAAGATAAAAAAATATAATCGAGAAATCTAACTTTAATCAAAATCACAAAATAACTTTTACAAAAACAACCCAAAATAGAACAAACTAATATCCGATTTGACAACTCACAAAATACGCACAAATCACAAGAAAAATGGCTCACGCGACCATAAAAACTACGAAACCAAGTTTCCTCTGATGTTAACACGTCGAACGCCAACGAGCAAGTGCGGCCGTTCCCGACCTGCACCCGTATTTATACCAACGCCGTCTGCTTTTTCGCCATCGCTTATGGATACAGCTAACACGGCCTCTCCTGACAGTGGGTTGTCCTCAACCCGGGGACTCGGTGTGGTGCCGCTGACGGTGACGGCTACCGATGACGGACCCGCCTCGAACCAGGACATGGAGCGCTGAACGCCTGGTCCCTGTTATGCGGAGGCTGATGGACTTTTTGTTAGTCTCATCAGGCTCATCACTTCATCTCAGAGACGTCTCAAAATAATGAAAATAGGGCCCTGTTACTCCTTTCCATAAGTCTTCACACAGCATCTGGGTCGTTCTCCGACCGCTCAGCTTCACCTCTCGTCGTGGAGACCTGCTTAGGAACAAGCAAATCCAACCACTTGGACCGATGGCTAATCACAGGTCACAGATTTAAAATCACAGACCACAGATTAGATCACAGGTCACAGATTAAAAATCACAGACCACAGATTAGATCACAGGTCACAGATTAGAAATCACAGACCACAGATTAAATCACAGGTCACAGATTAAAAATCACAGACCACAGATTAGATCACAGGTCACAGATTAAAAATCATAGACCACCAGCTCTTGTGCTGATGAGCGCTGCACACGTCTTCAGTCACCGCTCGCCACGCCAGAGCACCAAGCGCTGTGCAGCTGCTGGCGTCGTCTCGCCGTAGCTGCCGGTGGCTCAACCGCATCAGCTCGCGGCGAATGCCTGACATTATGCAGACTTGTAAAACTGTGCACAGAGAAAACTTTATTACATATGAGAGGTCATCGAGTAACCCCTACATATTTCACATACTCACCATGACGGGTTTGATTCTCAACAAGAAGCTCTCTGGTTCGGCTCCTAGTAGGTAATTTCACACAACGAACCTTTGTGGTTTGCTTCGATGCAAATCATCGTTTAAAACGCTTCTTACCATTTTAGGGCTCGGCTTCACCTGACCTAGACTCACTGCTTAGGACACAGTGAGCGGCATGAACGTTTGATGAACTAGATAAAATTTATAACGCACGCATGCCCTAACTCTATGATTGTACCATGGCACCTGGATGCCTGGCACCTCGCTGCATGAAGGAGGTCGTAGCCTACTACGATGTGAACTACCTCGCGAACTTTTGTGCGATAAGTTACGCGAACGGAACGTTTGCGAACGCGCGAGCCACTTTTCGAATGACATTGTGAACGACAACGCGATGTACTTCGCGGCGTTTTACAAAAGAAAACAATCAAATTGTACTTACGTGAGAATTAATCACAACACAAATAACCACAAACAAACATCAAAAATTTTCTTTACGTGTGGGTAGGTTTGTTCCATTTTGGTGTAAAATTCGTGGGCTTTTACTTTCTTTTACTGGCTCTTTATCCCACAGCTGATCTTAGGAACAGGAGTGATTTAAAGATAAAAAAATATAATCGAGAAACCTAACTTTAATCAAAGTCACAAAATCGATTTTACAAAAACAACCCAAAATAGAACAAACTAATATCCGATTTGACAACTCACAAAATACGCACAAATCACAAGAAAAATGGCTCACGCGACCATAAAAACTACGAAACCAAGTTTCCTCTGATGTTAACACGTCGAACGCCAACGAGCAAGTGCGGCCGTTCCCGACCTGCACCCGTATTTATACCAACGCCGTCTGCTTTTTCGCCATCGCTTATGGATACAGCTAACAATATGTTCATAAATTGTTTTTTGCTTAGCTTTTTGTATGTTGTTAATGTTTTGCAACTTACAAAAGTGCAGTACAAAAGTTGCAGTTCTATATGTTGCATTCCATGAAACTAATAAAAATTCGATAAATAGAGTATTTTTATGTTTTCACTTTCAAAACTTTCGTGAGTTGTACCACAGAATACTAGTACTACGGTTGTACTAGACATTATTTAATTTTTATGTTTTCTTTTCATATTTTAATTAATTACCTTGTTCAAAAGTGTATTAATTTATGTGATTCATATTTGCTACGAGATTCGAATCTAAACTTTTCGATTCCTACTTACCGATCGTCAATACAAAATATGAAATGCTCAAACATAAAAGACCTATAAAATCTCCCTCCATATTTAAACGAACTCCGTATAGAAAGTATCTTTGGTAATGTTTATATTTTATTGTATTTTATGAATGTAAAATATTTAAATGGTCACTTGTATTTGTAATTTATTCAATGTTTCAATTAGTTTTATAGTGCTATGTAAATAAAGACTATTGACATGATTATCCAATATATTTATTTAAATTCAAGGCATTATTTTTTATGGTAGAACAATAATCGAAATGCTATAAATGTGTTCTTTATGACAGAAACTAAATAATAACTCCCTTTTTTGGTCAATTAATGACTCTATCTCCGTAGGATATAAAATGACTCTATCTTAACACGATGTATGCCATAGATAATGTTGGGTATGACATAATTTTAGATTGACTTTTGTAATAGTAGGTTCATTTTCATTTTGAGCCGGCACCGTGAGCCGGTTCATTTAAGCCGGTCATTTTCAATTGACTGTTCATTATTTTGGCGGACTACTCACTCATTCTCATATGACAATCTGCCCGGTCAGTTCTGAATTCTTTTTTGTCATTGTCAAGCGAGGTGTGATTGAAGATTGAATGAATCTTGAGGAAAGAGTAACGTCATTTTCTGATTTTGTCATATTGTGTAAGGTCACATGACATTTGAATTGAAGTATGACATTTTTGAGCCGATCACACAAAGTCGAATTTTGTACGGGACAAAAGAGCCGCGTCAATCACGTCATACTCAACACTAGCCATGTATTAGAAGGCTTGCTACATGGTTATAGCTGTTACTGTTCAGGTTATTTATATTTAAACTAATATTATAAAGAAGTGAAGTTTGTAAGTTTGGATGTAGGAGGTTATTTCTGAAATCACACTAATCTATACTAATAATACTAATATTATAAAGAGGAAAGATTTGATTGTTTGTTTGTTTGCATTGATTAGGCTCCGAAACTATTGAACCGATTTCAAAAATTCTTTCTGCATTCGATAGCTATACTCTTGGGAAAGGTTATAGGCTACTTTTTATCACCATCATCATCACCATGTACCATCACTACGGGGCAACGACGCGAGGCCTCTGCTAGTCTCACACTAATATTATAAATGCGAAAGCTTGGATGTTTGGATGGATATGTGTTTGTTCCTCTATAACTCGACAACCACAGAACCGATTTGGCTGAAATTTAAATTATAGATAGATAATGACCGGGAATAAGACATAGGTTACTTTTTATTCGTGTATAACGCGAGCGAAGCCGGAATAAAATTAAAAAAATCTATCACCGTTTGAATAGTCCCTGCCTTTTTCCAAAAGTCGTTAAACTTACTCGGACTAAGTTGGATTCTGGACCTTCTGTGCAGTTTTGAGGGTTCAATTTCCGTCTTATAAAAATAGTGTCAGTTAATTGGATTTCATAGAACAAAAATAGCTTAATTTCTGGCAAAAAGTCTTTTTAAAACATTGATTGAATCGCGAAATAAAATCATTATATTTACCTCGATATTAACTTTGGTGTTGTGTAAAATGTCCACCAATATTTATTTATTTAAACTCAGCTTGATATTAAATCGGTGTGGTCCATTACCATGGTAGCACACGCGAGCGTGCTTGTGTGTACTCGCCCTTACTCGCCGCTATCTGCTGATAAGCAAATTGAGTTTGACGAAATTGGAATATAAAGTGATTCTTATCTCGCGGTGAAAAAGGAAGGTTCTTAACACGATCTTGGGGGTTCTCACATTGATTCTAAAAATAAATATTAATTAGGTAAGTACAATTTTGTATCTGAAAACAAGTGGCTTAAAAATTAAAAAAAAACCGACTTCAATGTTATGAGCTGAGCAATTTTCCGCACTGTCGAGGTGTATTCCTGTTCATAACTCCGAAGATCCTCGACAAATCCTCATCAATTTTTTGTGGGACCAATCGAAAAGCTTTCAAACAAAAGAAACAAAAGAATTTTCCAAATTGGTTTAGGCGTCTTTGATTAACCGGTGTTCAAAGTTTCTGACGAATTGAGAACCTCCTCCTTTTTGTACCTTCTAAATAATTAAGTACTTAGTTATTAAATCTTTAGTGAAATTACTTTATTGAAACTTGATTTCATATTATTTCATTAGAAATGATAAAAAAAAAATTAAAATTTATTGATTTCATAGTTATAAAGTAAGTTTATCTTTGAGCCAGTGGTCAACTCTGGTGACGGAGTATTTTCGGTTTAGTCGGTCAGCTGAAACAATTCAAAGCGCCCTTCAACAATACAAATTACAAATAATAGTGACATCAACAGAACAAGTGGCAGGTCCTACAATTGCTAATAAACATTTCATCTCGCCTCACCGCTGCGTGGGCGCATATTTGCATAGCTTCATTAGGGCGCGTCTACACGTCGATACCGCCTCTGAACCCGGGCCTTTTTACCCTTTTTTGGTTTTAGAGTTCAGTTCAAAATTTACAGAACCTTAATAGCCTAACTATTTATGTAATAATAAGGTAATAATATTTTATAACAACCATATTACGATTCCATTCTAGTAATTAGTTATTTACTTGGAATCGTAAATGGTTGTAATAAATATTTTTTGGATGTATTTACAAAAGTATCTTATCAGGTTCCCATAGTACATTCTTTGCTTAGTTTTGGGCTAGATGGCACTGTGTGAAATGTCCGCCAATATTTATTTATTTATTATTGTTAAATATATTGTAATATATTATTAGTTGTATGGATACTAAGAGATCAGGACTACTTACATGACTGTTGAATGTAAGTAAGAATTTTCTATAGATATTTATGAAACAAAGGCATAGTACTGTATCTGTGAAACAGTAAAATATTGTTTCCCTTTCAAATTAAAATTTTCGTCATATTTTTTTAAAATTTTACAGTTAAACCACACATAAACATTTATCACATTGAAATGAAAAGTCGTTTAGTGTGGGTTCGAATCCCGTCGGAATCGCAAATTTTGATAAACTTTTCAATTTCGTCATTAAGTTTCAGAACACTAAGTGAGTAAGGTCGTATGAGCAAGTGGCCAACTCTTCAGAAATCTTCAGAACACTGAGTACCTGTGTCAGACTTACACTTAGCCCGCTATTTTATCGTTAATTAATTACTTATCTTTTTTTAATTTTGTCATTATAAGTTTCAGAACACTATGTAAGTTCGTATGAGCAAGTGGCCAACTCTTCAGAACTCTTCAGAACACTGAGTACCTGTGTCAGACTTACACTTAGCCCACTATTTTATCGTTAGTTAATTAATTAGGAACTTTTCATTTTTAATTTCGTTGTATAAGTTTTAGAACACTAAGTAAGTTCGTATGAGCAAGTGGCCAACTCTTCAGAACACTGAGTACCTGTGTCAGATTTACACTTAGCCCGCTATTTTATACTTAATTAACCGTGTGTGAGGTCCGTCGGAATCGCAAATTTTGACAAGACTTTTCATTTTCAATGTCGTCATAAAAGTTTCAAAACACTAAGTACCTAAGTAAGTTCGTATGAGCAAGTGGCCAACTCTTCAGAACTCTTCAGAACACTGAGTACCTGTGTCAGACTTACGCTTAGCCAGCTATTTTATCGTTAATTAACCGTGTGTGAGGTCCGACGCCTTAGTTGTAATTGCGCGGCGATTCTGAATTAGTTGCATCCAATTGATGTCCCTTAACGAAGCGCACTCGCTCGATTCGAAGGCATTTACATTTTTCAAGATAAAATGCGATTACGTTTACAAAAACTAAATAAATACTTTGTGAGTGAATTGAAGGAAGATTTGTAGGAAGATTGGTGAGGGAGTTTGAATGTACGAATGAAAGAATTAGTCTTCTTCTTTCGTATGAGCAAGTGGCCAACTCTAACGGAGTTTCTAGGCCGCCTAAAGGCCTCCGTCATGGCTTAACGACTTAAAAGCTGAGATATGTGTGTTCAAAGCTTTTGAAAGTCGACAAAAAGTGCGCAAATGTTTGATCCTGCGTGGCGCAACTTACAAGATTTACACTAGTACGTAGTACAGGTTTAAATGACCCTAAATCTATTAGGGAAATAGCCAAGCACCAGGTTTTCATCAACATAAGTAATATCGGCTCTATCGTTAATGACGTCTAATACTTGTATTACTCACGTTTCGCAAACACATAATTAAAGCCTGCTTAGTCCTAGGTTTCTAAGTTTCTGTGGACTTCATTTTACGGCCATAAAATTCGTACCCATATTTTAAATGTGAAAGTGTGTTTATTTGTTTGTTTATTTGTCCTGCTTTCACGTCAAAACAGAGCAACGGATTGACGTGATTTGTGTGGAGATAGTTGGAGGGCTGGAGAGTAACATAGGCTACTTTTTATCCGGGTATCACGCAAGCGAAGCCGCGGGTAGCAGCTAGTTGTGAAACAAATAATCAGTGAAACCCATTACGATCCTATTGATAAGCTATTTAAGATAATTTAAGATTTTGTTCAATTTGTGTTAAGACGGCGCCGGGCGACGAGACAGGAGACCGAGTCAAGAAAGTTAGTTAAAAATTAGTCTTCATCAAATAGTCAACAATAGGATCTAAAATTCTAAACAAGCAAATTAATTTAGGTAAAAATTAATCAAAAATCATGTTTTTTTTTAAATTTAAATGCACTGTGAACAAGAAAGTGACAAATAAAAATAAAGAAAGTACAGTTGTTCTATCTCACGAAGTCCGTTTGGTCTTAATTGTGCGTGTCGATGCACATGCGCGTTGTTTCTGTGTGCGTGGGCCGATTCTGAGCGCTACTGAGCTTACGTACACAGAAACAACGTGCATGTGAACACACGCACAACTAAGACCAAACGGACTTCGTGAGATAGAACAACTGTAAAAATAAAATAAAAACGGTAAAAATACGGGAAGTCAGGAGTAAATCGTCCGTAATAAAGCGATTACCAAGTTTCAGAAACTTCACCGACAGGTAGCTACATCTGGCATCTGTCAGCAGCTTGTCCGGACTTGCCTGTCTACCTGCCCCTCTATCTCGATTTCACTAGGCATTACTGTTGACTAATAAATGGTAATAAATAGTCCGTGTGACGTTGGGCAATGGTAATCTTGCATAACTTTCACCTGTTGGGTAAAATACTTCAACTCGGCAGGTGATCACTTATTGAAGAGGAAGATATACACCGTTTATTTTTGGTCAGTTTAAAGCCGGCGCCTACGTAATCTATATCGATAACCTTACTCAAAAATAATAATAAAAATGAGATCTATTTTTTTGCAATTAATAATATCACGAAACATAGGCAGGATAAATCACGGAGATACGTGCTCTGTGCTCAGCTGTTGCTACGGCGTAGAGTCTATGCTACGTCGTAGTCATACATACATACCTAGGTCATTAGCTCTGCGCGCCTACGACACCTTACCAAGTGTTTTCCTCACTTTTGTTAATCTTTTCAACTATTTAGTTTCGTATGAAATACTTATCAAATTCAAAAACTAAACCAACGACACGAATACCATTAAGCAGTACAAGCAGTGGGTGCTGGCTTTAAACTGACCCAGAATTAACGGTGTAGATGTTTAAAGTTTCAGAGTACAGTTAAAATATATCTATTTCTATACTTCTATACTAATATAATAAAGCGGAAGAATTTGTTTGTTTGTTTGAACGCGCTAATCTCAGGAACGAATAGTCGGATTTAAAAAATATTTCAGCATCTGATAGCTAAACTCTTCAGGAAGGTTATGAGCTACTTTTCATCATCATCATCATTATCACCATATTATACCAATAGTAATCCTTATGGGGAGAGTCTCGTCATAGGCACAACAATTAAATGAATAAATATGTAAAACATTTTTTCTCTTAATAAATGAATATTACAGTTGTTTTTGAAAATAGATAAAATAAATTCCTAAGTGACTGGCGATCTGAGATCGCGAAAGGGTTGTGATCGCAAGATTCTATCAACGGTCAAGCGCAGACGCGATCACCGATAGATTGTCATATCTGTAGATTGTTATGTCGATAGCAGGTGGAGACATACGATATGAGATGACGCTCGGATTTGGCAAAGATTTGAGTATGAAATCTTAATCTTAAAATGCCACTTAAGTCGGCATTGAGCTTTCGATATTTTGAATTTCAATATTTAAGTTTTTGTTGAAAATGAACTTATAAACTCCACTCAACTTCTGTCAAAACTGAAACAGTTTAAACTATTGCAATCCTTTTTTGTTAGATAGTGACAAATAGTGACAGGGCGAATTTTGAGCATTGTTTAACCAGTGTTCAAGTTGAGAAGCATTTATAAGTATGATGTTTAAAAATGTCCTGTGCAAATATGCGCGTACGAAAAACGAAGTGTGCCCTTTCCCTAAAGGGGGAGGCACAGCCTTATGTATATTAAACACATGCCACAATTTGCAGATTTTAGAATTCCAAAGTACAAGCATCAAGTATACACACAGTAAGTTACAGCAGTTCCTTATAAAGCCTGAATAACACCCTCAAAAACAAATAAACAAACACAGAACAATAAATAACTTCACACACGAAAAGTATCGCCTTTCAGCCAACGCATTCACAAATTAACAAAAACGCTGCAATTCATAAACTTTTGCGAGCCACGTCGATACAGTGGTCATTACAGCTTAACATCACGGAGATCATAAATACCTGATCATAAACACCTTTACAGTGATTTATTATGCTGTAAACTCAAAGTAACGGCCACTTTGTAAGCGTGTTTTAAAATGATAAGATAATTTTTGACACTTTAAACTATTTAATCATCGGTTATTCAGTTTTGTTAACCGTTCATTTTCAATGTTACACTTCATCGGCGAATAGTTATTGTCTAATTAAAAGAAATATCTAAAAAAATATGTACTTAGATAAAGGTTTCAAAACAGTTTGTGCTAAATCACAAGTCTGAATGACTGTAACAATTTAGATGAAACTTGAAGTATACATTTGGCAAGAAAGTGAAGCCAGTTAATTGATAACAACTTTAATGTTTTTTATAGTTGTAAAATATCTTCACAATCTTCTTACATTAGTGTTGTTGCTCTGGTTGTAAATCTAATATTGATGGGTTACTACGTATTCAGGAACTTTTTTGCGATCCTCTTTCGAGCTCGTCTAGGTCTCGAATCGAAATCGAGGGCTGTCAAGACGCAGTTTTCAGATAAAGACAACAACAGCGGTGCACGATTGTAGATTGTTTTGAGTTGTAGTCTAGGAGTTGAGGGACAAAAGTTTTTTGATTGTTATGATCAGCTTTTGAAAATACGCAAGTCAGCGATTTTAAACTGATGTTTTATTTTTTTCACATTAGATATTTATTTGCAGTAAAGAGTAAATAAATAGGAGGTATTCAAATGATAGATTACCTTGAGCATATAAAAATAAAATTTAAATAAACCTCGAATCAATACTACTTACTAAGACATACTAACAAATCTTTCTCTGCTACTTGTCCTACTCTTTACTACTTTAAAAAAAAAACGAGCATAAATTTTATATATTTAAATAACCACTATAGCAAGTAAGTTCGTATGGTCAAGTGGCCAACTCTGGTGATGGAGTTTTTAGGCCGCCTTAGGGCCTTCGTCATGACTTAGCGACTTAAAATGACTTAAAATGCCGGGATCGACAATTTAACGTGCCCTCCGAAGCACGGAAGCGCTCAGCTCGTAATGCCACTTGCGGCCACCCATCCAAATTGAAACTGCACAACGCTGCTTAATTTCAACGATCAATCAAGAACGTTTAATCAAGCTACGCCACGATCACTTCATAACCGCTTAATAGACTACATAACAACTTTAACACCGGCTCCCGCACTACACTCTCGAGTTCTCGTGCATACGTCCGGATATGAAGATACGGTTTGGAAAAACGACTAGAATACCCCCCTCCCCCACCCTCAGAGGGGGGAGGCGTTGACTGAGATGAGTTATATGTTGTTCTTGTGTTTTTGTCCTTTTTTTGTCACCCATTGTACGGTGCCGTATTGATTTGTTTGCGCATTTGCTAATTATTTTTTCGCTCTTTCTGTTGAGACAATTGGTTTTTGCATGTGGTATATTGACGACCTCTGTGGCGCAGTGGGCGAAGGCCCGCCTGTGACGCACGAGTTGCGGGTTCGATCCCCGCCGCGGGACAAATGTTTGTATGTTCTGCAAATATTTGTCTCGGGTCTGGGTGTTTTCTATGTATATTATGTATGTATTTACAAAAAAAAATGTATATAAGTAGTATATCAGTCATGTGGTTGCCATAACACAAGCTCTGCTTAGCTTGGGGCTACATGATGCTGTGTGAAATGTGCAGCATTATTTATTTTATTTATTTATATAACTGTATACCTACGTATATATACCACTATCTATTTATCTATACAAATAAGGACCACATAGTTGCCGTATAGGGTAAGACCTGGATGCAAAAAGTCCAGAGTAGAGCTGTTTGGCGGTTAGAGAAGGAGTCTTATGCCACGCTTATGCCCAGCAGTGGGTCACTAGAAGCTGAAAATGATGATATAAATAAAATGTTTGTTTGTTTGTTCTATAAGCGCTCATAAACCATTGATCAGATTTGATGAAACTTTGGAAGGGTCTTCAGAGAAAGGCCGTGAGGGTTTCTTGTCCAAAAATCAAAATGAAAAACAAGCGGTTAAATTAAAAATTTAAAAAACCCGGCTTCTATGTTATAAGTTGAGCAATTTTCTGCACTCTCGAGGTGCATTTCTGTTCATAACTCCGAAGATACTTGACAAATCCTCACCAAATTTTTGTGGCACCAATCTGAAAGTATTTTTTTTCAAACAATTTTTTTTTTCTAATCGGTCGTGGCGTCTTCTAGTAATCGGTGAACATACATAAAAAAAGCAAGTCGGTTAAATAAAAAAAATGAAGAGGTATAAAGTTCGCCGGGTCAGCTAGTTCATAATAATTTAGCATGGCTTTAGACAATGTTTTGAACACTGCTTATTGTCAGTTTTACTTGCAGACGAGTAGGTAATAAAAATTAGAGATTTTACGTTCGGCTGTAGAAATTATAATTTGACTGGCCTCTTGGCTCAGCTCTGCCTTCTGCGCTGTAGGTCGTGGGTTTGATTCCAATCCAGGATAAACATTTGTGTTATGAACATAGATGTTTGTTCGGTGTCTGGGTGTTATAAAGTATTATAAGTACCTACTTATGTATTTACAAAAAAAATTATATACCTACTTAACTATTTCATCAGTTATCTGGTTCCTATAGTACAAGCTTTGCTTAGATTGGGTCTAGGTGGCTTTGTGTGAAATGTCCAGCAATATTTATTTATTTATATTTATAATTTCGATGGTTTCGAATTGTAAGGTAAATCAAGGCAGTAATATTTTTACGAGGCTTCTACGAATATCACAAAGATATGAAAATGTTTTCTGTTTATATTCCATGAAACTTGATCTGTGGTTGCACTATCGCTTACTATTCGCGAATATAAAATCTTTATTTCTGTTTGACAATTCAAATCTAATAAATAGGTACTTTCTTCTATTACAGATTCACATTCAAATTTTCTACTTCCTACTTTATAAAATAAGGCTCAGCCAAGGATCGTTCGTAACGATCTGTAGATATCTCAACTAATAACAAGTATTTACGACGAATGTGAGTGTCTACTCAAACCTATTAAGGTTTTCAGGCACAATATTTTGTTAAAATTAGTACTTACCTACTTTTATATGAAGAATAAATAAAAAATAACATCCAGTTGGACGCGTTAAGGTGGTTCGATTTTCATAGTAAATGAAATTACCTACACAGGCAATTTAACACGGATGTGTTTTAAAATATAATATACCTATCTAACGAAGTTGTTTATGGGTAGATTTCTGCGGCCAACCAACGCAAACTTTTATTTAAAAAAATAATATAATAAAAGTAACTAAGTACATATTTTAAACTTTCACGACTTGAACACATTTTTTAATTATTATTAACGGGACTTAATCGCGTAATGAAATTGTTTTATTTACCTCGACGTTTCGGCGACATTACAGTCGCCGTGGTCACGAGTAGACTGGCGGCCGTTGTTTGCTCGAATCTTTGACTGATGAGGTTAGAACTACCCTCATTCAGTCAACACAAATCACTATTAGGGTTGCGACACACCACACTGACAATGTCCGGCGACATACTAGACGGCTTTTTACGACACGAACACTTCTTAATAACTGGATCCCACGTTGATGACAACTTGTAACCACCTTCCCGGTTGAAATTTTTATGTTTCTTTATTTCCACCGCTTCACGCACAATTCTACTATAGTAATGGCGATCATTGGAAAGGATTAATGGTTTATGTAACTCTATCCAGTGGTTTAATCCTGATTCTAACAAGTGCTCCGCTATCGCTGATTTTTCCACCTGGCGGTTTTTAACAGCTGCGATATGTTCCTTGACCCTTTCAGCAATAGTCCGCTTAGTTTGTCCGATATAAGAACTACCGCAACTGCAATCTATCTTGTATACCCCCGGTGTTTGATAGGGTATGGTATCTTTGACTGTTCCTACTTGTGTTGCTATCTTGCGTAGTGGAGTGAAGACTGTCTTGATTGCATATTTTTTCAGCAAAGAACCAACCTTGTCTGTCACCCCCCTAATGTACGGCAAGTATGCTCGTTCTCTCGGAACATCAAACCTCCTCACCCTATTCATACGTCTAGCACTCATGTTCCTCACCTGGTAGCCATTCTTCTCTAGTACTCCTTGTACATGTGATAATTCCCCTTGCAGAAATTCTGGGTCACACAAGGCGTAGGCTCTGTCGACTAGTGAAAAAACTACCGATGCTAAATGAGTGGGGTGATGGTGAGACATTGCATTTAAATATTTGTCATTTAAATATTTGAAAGACGTCTTCCTTCGTAAAGGATTCTCGCCATTTCATCACTATAATTAGGGACATCAGACTGGAACCAGATGACATCATGGTGAGTTTTGATGTTGAGTCACTGTTCACCAATGTTCCGTTAAAAGAGTGTGTAGACCTAATTAGACAGAAACTCATAGATGAAAACTTGCCAGAGATGAACATTACTTTGTTACGAAACTGTCTAGAAGGAAGTTATTTTTTGTATAGAGGACAATACTACCTGCAGATAGATGGCGTTGCTATGGGGAGTCCTGTAGCACCCGTGATGGCCAACATCTGGATGGAGCACTTCGAGTCACTCATACAGTTTCCATCTAGCTTGAAATTATGGAAGCGTTATGTAGACGATGTGTTCTGTATTATGAAAGGCAACAAACCGGAAGTTGAGCAGTTTCTACAACACCTAAACTCTATACATCACAAGATAAGGTTTACATTTGAGTTACAATGTGATCGTTCATTACCGTTTCTGGATGTAAAAGTTATGGCGAGATCGGATGGGTCCCTAACACATACTGTCTACAGAAAACCCACTCACACTGACAAATATTTAAATGCAATGTCTCACCATCACCCCACTCATTTAGCATCGGTAGTTTTTTCACTAGTCGACAGAGCCTACGCCTTGTGTGACCCAGAATTTCTGCAAGGGGAATTATCACATGTACAAGGAGTACTAGAGAAGAATGGCTACCAGGTGAGGAACATGAGTGCTAGACGTATGAATAGGGTGAGGAGGTTTGATGTTCCGAGAGAACGAGCATACTTGCCGTACATTAGGGGGGTGACAGACAAGGTTGGTTCTTTGCTGAAAAAATATGCAATCAAGACAGTCTTCACTCCACTACGCAAGATAGCAACACAAGTAGGAACAGTCAAAGATACCATACCCTATCAAACACCGGGGGTATACAAGATAGATTGCAGTTGCGGTAGTTCTTATATCGGACAAACTAAGCGGACTATTGCTGAAAGGGTCAAGGAACATATCGCAGCTGTTAAAAACCGCCAGGTGGAAAAATCAGCGATAGCGGAGCACTTGTTAGAATCAGGATTAAACCACTGGATAGAGTTACATAAACCATTAATCCTTTCCAATGATCGCCATTACTATAGTAGAATTGTGCGTGAAGCGGTGGAAATAAAGAAACATAAAAATTTCAACCGGGAAGGTGGTTACAAGTTGTCATCAACGTGGGATCCAGTTATTAAGAAGTGTTCGTGTCGTAAAAAGCCGTCTAGTATGTCGCCGGATATTGTCAGTGTGGTGTGTCGCAACCCTAATAGTGATTTGTGTTGACTGAATGAGGGTAGTTCTAACCTCATCAGTCAAAGATTCGAGCAAACAACGGCCGCCAGTCTACTCGTGACCACGGCGACTGTAATGTCGCCGAAACGTCGAGGTAAATAAAACAATTTCATTACGCGATTAAGTCCCGTTAATAATAATTAAAAAATAAGTAACTAAGTAATTTCAAATCCAAAACAATGATTTTTAAGATTATTTTTTTTTTTGAAATACTTGTTTTGGCATTTCTGGCATTTTTGGAATTATTATGATTTTTGTACATTGCAAAATTAAAAACTAAGCCCAGTATTCATAATCACCTCCTATTTTAGCAAGGCTTAGAGTGTTTTTTTCATATCACTCTCAATTCATTGAAAAGAGATGGCATCAGATTAAGCAGCTGCTTGAACTCTAGCGAGCTTATAAGTCCATTATAAAGCAGGGTAAATCATCACGGCTATCTACAAGGTCAAAGTCAATAGCAGCATTTACACGCAGAGATCGGCCCGCGGGAAATAGCACGCGCCATCCCAAGTTCCAACCTTTGCTAAAAACCTTACGTGTAGATGCGCGACGCTGACAGTTCGATCTGGCAAAGTTTTTGTGACAGTTTTTTGCACGCATCACCGTTCATAATCGTACCACGCGCCAGTCCAAAACTGTGACAGTAATTAACACGACAGTTTTATCCGCGGTTAGATCTGTACAGACTTACCGGCGGTTCGGAGCGCAGTCCAGATGCGTGGTAAAAACTCTACCGTGTAAAGGCCGCTAGTAAGTATTTATTCAGCAAAATAAGGTTTACATTATAATAATTAAATGATGCGCTGAGATTTTCAGGGATCGTCAGAACAACTTTTGCAAGCGGAACTTTCAAATTGCACTTTAGACCACCAAAGTAAGAAGCAATTTACAAGTTCCGCTAAGGCATCGCAATAAAAGTTTGATTACACTTGACATCAAAATATTTCCTCAAACGAATGCTATGTAGGACTAAATGCATCAGCTTTCTCGAAGTAGTTAGACCGGACTCATACCTACGCATCTTATAAACAAAGATCTCATCACAAACGACCAATCAAAAATCAACCTTATCATCTAAAACTTAAAGTTACGCACTCGCAAGCGATATGGAAATATTGTGCATTACAAAATGAGGCAAAATTATGATGGATACGATTCCACGGTTAATAAGATTAGACTGCAATTGATATGCAACTCTTGAGCTGAAGTGTAAGGTTCAAAATTGAGGAAGGAATCAATTTGAGATGACGATATGTCGAGGATTGAGTTTGTGTGATTGTTAATGCTCTTTAATTTATTGCGGTGGATGTGGTTTCATATCTGGGAGAATGAAATTCAGCTCTTTTAATTAATGAGTCGGTTCATTATATGGAACAGCTTTTAACCGAAATCCTTTATGGATAACCTTTGTATGTCTATGCGTTGCATGCATCGGATAAATAGAAGCATTCCTTTATACATAGACATGAAAAAGAGACAAAGCGTAAGGGAGTGTACACATTGCGTTTTTTGCAGCGCGTTTGTATCGATACAAACGCGATTCGAACGCGCAGCCCCCCGCGCAGCCCCTCCCGGTTCGCTTTTGTATGGAAAAAAACGCGTTGCGAACGCGCGTTTGTATCGATACAAACGCGCAGCTCAAAAACGCGCTGCAGAAAACGCAATGTGTACACTCCCTTAGTGCGTGTCTTTTTAACCGACTTCAAAAAAAGGAGGAGGTTCTCAATTCGTCGGAATATTTTTTTATGTATGTTCGTTCACCGATTACTCGAAGCGCCTGGATCGATTTGGAAAATTATTTTTTTGTTTGAAAGGATATACTTTCCGATTGGTGCCACAAAAATTTGTTGAGAAAATGTAGAGCATCTTCAGAGTTATGAACAGAAATGCACCTCGAGAGTGCAAAAAATTGCTCAGTTTAGGTAACATTGAAGTCGGTTTTTTTTTAATTTAGTCACTTGTTCTTTGGTTGGCACATCAGTGTTCTGAACTAAACCAAGTAGGTACCTGTCACGAAACTGGATTCACTTCATTTTTTGTCCCTCTCGGTGGCATGCTAGCTAGCAGACAATAATGTACTAGGTTTACGATCTTGAGATCTCATCTCCTGGCAACTTTGTTCCAAGCCCACTTTACCGATATAAGATCATAAATCCAGCCATAATTTACAGCATAAATAGCTAATCCGACGCATCTCAGCGCTGACAGCGACATCGCCGATCGCCTCCAATTATATACCTACGCACAAATCAGACGGACAGACAGACAGACAAATTGCGTCGCCTGTTGCAGTTTGGCAACGTGTTGACTTGACGGGAATAAGTTGTTTATGAGGACTGATTTATAAGTAAGTTGTTTAAGACACGTATCCTGGACCTGGCTAGATGGAATTCTGAGAGCTGTATTCAATTTTGTGTAATTTATTTAGTTCTTTATCTTAAAAGAGCTCTCCAACGTTTGTTACAAAGGAATATTGGCGTACGTTGCACTACAGAAATGCTAAAGAAATCGAGTGCATCCATTATAATCAATTAATCCTATTCTATCAAACGAGCAATATTTGTATGTTTGATGTTTGTTTGAAGTTTGTTTGTACTGACGTTCTCGAAAACGGCTCTAACGATTTCAATGAAATTTGCAGTACGGGTGTTTACGGGTGCGAAAAATCGATCTAGCTAGGTTTCATATCTGGGAAAAGCCGTTTTCTTGGCATTTTCACGCAAAACGTGCAATGTGGTTCGTAATTGAACCACTAGATGGCGTTCGTTGGTTGCCAATGAGCGGAGCTCGGTCGCCCAGATACCTATTAAATTCTTAAGTACATATCGGCACATCCAAAACCCGTCAAAAAACGAAAAAATAGAAGAAATTCTGAAATTCAATGAAAATTTTGTTATTTCTACAACAACAGTTAAATAAACTGCCCCTCATTCAAAGGACATCACGAAAACAGTTGTCGAGTTGTTGAAAAAACTAATTCGCCACAAGTTGAGTGGCCGGCGCAATTGAGATTCATGTCAGTGCCAATGAAAGGACTGATTCATGGCATCGCTAATAACAAGCGCGCTGCGCGTCTGTTTGTCATAGTTGCATTGACGGCTGGGATGGATCGTCCGTGTGGGAAGAGGAAGTTTTGTAATGGACTGGCTTATTTGTCTTGTTTGTAGAATGCTTCAGTAATGTAGACAGGTGCTAAAAGTGTTTGGACGTGCTTCTGACTAACCTTACGGCCATTTTCAATAATCTATCTGTCTGTGATTTTAACCGACTTCAAAAATGGAGGAGGTTTTTTTTAGTATGTTCACCGATTACTAGAAGATGCCTAAACCTATTTGGAAAATTCTTTGAAAGGGTATACTTTCCGATTGGTGCCGATGATCTGTCGAGGATCTTCGGAGTTATGCACAGAAATGTACGTCGAGAGTGCAGAAAATTACTGTTCATGACATTGGAGCTCTGATTAATACCTATTTACATATAGGTACTTATCAAATATTGAAGTCGGTTTTTTAAAATTTTTAATTAAGCTACTTGTTGTTACGGGTGGTTAGAAATTTGGAAGTTGTTCTTTTTAAAGTAATGTCAAATATCTTACCATTATAGCAACTGTATTCCCAAAGCGCGGTAGACATTCCCTCAGATATTATAAGTAGTCAAGATTCTTTGAAAATTCCTAACATTGGAAAGGTATTGTCAACACGTGTAGGGGTAACTAAGCCGCAGGTTTCATCACGATGTTTTCTTTCGCCGTTTAGAGCTCGTGTTAATGCGCATATAAATTTTCCGAAACGAAAAATCCATTGATGCACGGCCAGGATTCGAAACTACGACCTTCGAATTGAAAGTCGAGGCACTAATCCCCTCGGCCAACACGGCTCTTACCTATTAAAAAGCTTGTAAAAAATAATTGCAACAAAAAACTCATTACACATTCTAGACAGTTTTGAACATTCCTTATTAACTAGATACTGCTGCAACTGTTGATATTTACTTCTGGCAATTTCAAATCGTCCATGATATGACAGTAATTAAGAGAGCCTCGACATCTGCCTCATTACGAAGCCTTAAGGTTTTATTGGAGTGTGACAGAAGGCAGGTGACCAGCTCATCTGCGGAATGATCGAACGCGAACCTTCGGTAGCTTTGATGTTATAAACAGCAGCTGTATCATGACCTCTTAGTAAACAATTCAGGAGCTATCCAGTTAAGGCTCCTAATCTGGATCGCAAACTATTCGTACCATGACCTTAAAAGTGACAGTTTTGACACAAAGTGAACCAACTCAACGCGTAACGGTCATGGTACGAATTGAGTGCACGAAACTTTATCTAACAATTCAGTTTAGGTCATGTTTAGGGTCTGATATTTCATCAGCGTCATAGCATACGTCAAGCGAAGCAGTTCAGTTTAGGACCTAAACTGGATCGCATATAAAGCTCATGGTAGGCAGCCAGCACAGATCCAAGTCGTGGTCCTTTGCTATTGGCCTCATGAATAAGCAGAGTCGCTCAACGAGCTATAGAGAGGGCTATGCTCAGTTTCTCTACGGGATCGAATCAGAAATGAGGAGATTCGTAGAAAAACTCGGGTCAGCGACATAGCCAAACGGATCAGTACGTTGAAGTGACAATGGGCAGGACATGTTGGCCCAGGGTCGCATTACCTCTCTATCGCTCTCGCCTTGCATCGATTCGCTTTCTCGCTCGCACTTGCCTAAGCTGGCCTAGGTTGGCCCAACATGTGTTTGAGCCTTTAGGCAAGTTACGATATGAGTGCAAAAAAATGTTTAATTATCATGAAATTGTAATTGAATGCACCTAAAATTAGGCGTTGAATTGTAATTAGAATTACATTGAAATCGTTGTGGGTACCAATGATAAGTCCGCTGAGTTGATATTGATAGAGTGGCTTCAAGTAGTGTCAACTGCAGTACAGGTGATCATTATATCATAATCCACTCAGTGGCAAGTTAATTAGGTGTTCAAGGGCCCTTTTGTATGCCAATTATTTTGATTGGAAAATACTTAGTAGCTCGCTACTTACAGTTTAATGTAAAATTTGAAAATTTATATTTTCTAGTGGGATTTATTATTGTTACACACTATTAAATGGTTGTTTGTTGTTTAAACGCACTTTTTTTTTCAGCAAGCCTCGTTAAAATACAACAGTACTAACTCATACATAATATTCATCTTAAGAATGTAAAATATTTGTGTAATGTGGTTGAATATTTAATGATCAAACGAACTTACCTGGAAATGAAGTTCTATCCTAATTACAATAGCGCCCAGTCCGAAATGTCCGAATAGATTAGTTGTTTTATTCTGTAAATTACTTAGTTGTTTTATTCTGTAGTTATATACTAAATCTAATCACCACTGTAACTTATGTTCACAAATAATAAATTATTTTTGATTTAGGTATGAAAAAAAAACTACTAATCTAGAGGACTGAGCGCGCAGTGTAATTTGTGTTGGCCATCATGTCGATATCACAGTGTGATCGTTCCCATAAACTAGACATTAAATTCTTGAAAGGTCCAATTATTTATTTCTGACTCCGTAAATAAATAAAGTAAAACTGAGTCGAAAAAAAAAACGTAATTAAATATTGTGAAGCCAGATATGCCCGCTCGTCAATATTTCCATTTGACGTATTTTTAATCAAAATAATTATCTGACGATCATTCAAATTAATCAGTGACATGCGATATCTTAATTAAGGCTTAATAAAGTCCAATGAGCCAAATAAACTGAACGTTTTTCATAAAAGCCTTGTTCGGTGGGGCAGTTTTAAGTTTTACGATTTTTTTTTATCGTACGTAGTTCTATTTAATAGAGCGCTTTAAAAAGTATACATAATCATGGATGTGGCTTGATTGTATTTTCAAGCATTCAAGTTCTGTAGATTGTCTAAAAGAATAGACAAAAAAACCCATGTCCAAATTCTACTTTTGGTACAGAGGCCGACCAACTCTTAGAGCAATGTTAAAACCCTCCTGCTTTAGGCTTGTTTCAACATTTCTATAGCAGGACTGTGACGTGACATAATAATAATACGTCATTTGTCATTAATAACAACGAATGTGATTAAGTAGCACTAAAGCAGGACTGAAGAAGTCATGCAGCAGTACTAAAACAATATTGTTTTGGTACGAATCTGAGTACCTAATGTTTAAACAAGCTTGAAACAGTCTGCTTTGTTTCTGTGAGATACATCAGAATCCTCACCTCACTCTTTTATCATCACGACACGATCGGTAAAATCGTGTCGTCCATTATAAAGATGGCCGTATTGATATCCGCCAATACCCAGGTAATGAGGGGATGGTAATTAAATGTCGGCTGTCATAGCCGTCGGCGCGTCAAATTATAAATCCAAAATGGCGGCGACACGTGACAGTATAGCCGGGATTTACTGGCCCTGATTGACTTGTTTATCGGCGGCTCATTTTAAAATGACTGTTTGGATAAAGTTGACATGCGAATGTGGAAGTGAGCCAAAGGATAAGGATTGGATGTCTCACATTTACCTTTAGATGTTTCTAGGACTTGAGAACTGTAGGTAATGACCAGCCCCCTAATCTATCTTTGATAGCGACCAAAATCGGTCTCAAACTGTCAAATATGACAGTTCAGTGACCACGCACGTAGCTCTGTTACTCTCATCAACGAGACCGAACGCAACAAAAGATACCTAAGCGATCATTTTGACAGTTACAGACAAGATAGACAATCAGCCCGCTGATAATCTTTATGTTACAAAATATTCCTGCTTAGTTAAGCAAGTAACAAAGTTTATGCTTTAACATTTGTGTCTACCTATAGTATTTGGAACATTGGACTAAGTAGTCTCACCCCGCACATAACACATTAAATGTGCCTAATCAACAGGAAATAATCACCTTTCATTAGCAATTTTCCTATATTTTTCCTTTGTGATCCATCGTCAGCCACATCGTCGCTTACCATCAGGTGAGATTGTGGCTAAACAAAGGTCTATCTAGAATAAAAAATAAAAAATAAAAAATTTCCTATACTCTTAAGACTGTTATGCGCATATACATATTCCGAGACGAAACGGTATTTTGATGAGCACACACGATTCTCTGTCTGCTACACTTCTAATAACTAAACACTACAAAACATAATGTTCATAACACATTTTCATTCTCTCATCGCACCATTGTCTATTTAAGTCCCATCATTTTTTGCCGGCCATCGCCGGCGTCGCACACAAATCACTCAGAGCTCGTCCATAATTTAACTGTTCTGTCAAATTTGACAGATTTATGACGTTTTCTTTCACAAGTTTCGCGTTGTGACGAAATTGTACGTTGCAGTGACCCTTGGGGTGAAATTGTCGGAATAGTCACTGGTGTACTGCGTAGAGGGTTCCGTGTGCCTGTTTTGGATGTGTTTATTGTGCGGTTGAACCCCAAAGAACGAACAATTTTATTGGTGGAAGGTTTTAGTAAAAGTTTTTGTAGCCCGAATATTAATGTCTTCAGAATACCAATTAATTCATTCAAATTTATATTTTGTTATAATGTATCTTCCAGGATTTCTGTTCCAAAAGCTAACAATCTACCAACACAACAGAATAGGTTCCACATTCCTATTTTAGGTGATTTTTATATTGTTTTTTTAAAGTTAGAAAGTGGTGGATATCTGTTGACTGATTTCAATAAATTCATCATTGATCTGAATAAATATTAAAAAGTTATAGCTTCTCCGAACCACGAGGCGAGTAGAACGCCCAGTGGCTCTCCCACGGAATGACCGGACACAAGTCACCGGTTTAATTGACTTCAAAGTATCTGATCGACTCGCTTGTAACCGATGAGTAACCGAGAATGTCACTAATACCAAAATATTCACCGATAAATTAAAAAGAACAACCGTCATTAATATCATTCAGACACGATATCGAACTCGGATCCTTCGATTAATTTGAGTTCTGATACGTGGTAGTAGAGTATTTATTTCTTTGTTCGTTTCGAAGAAAAATCTGGGAACTCGGACGATATGTCACAGAATTTATGAGTACCGCGCGATGTGTGACGTGACTCTGATTCGGGGACTCGTAATAAATTCGATATCAAGACAATGTCGTAACGCGATACGGACGATGCAGCGATACCGCCGATTTATGACGGACGCCGGCCGCCATTGTTGCGTCTTGATTAATCATGTTTTGTTGCAAGACGCGTGACGCGAGCCTGGTGGCGCGTGGGCGCAAGACCCACACACTGCATTACGACGCCAAAACTGGACAAAATAACCTTTCCCATAATCAAAGCCGACTTTTCAAAAATATCAATGATCAAAATAAATGAATATTTAACAGAACCGGGCCCTTAAAGGGCCGAATTTATGTATCAATAACATAAACCAATTTAAAGCCCATCAATATGTGGAGTATTTTTTCATTACTTATAAGGAATTAACGCGTCTTGTCTTAACGATTATTGAGTCGGTGGCTCGACGGGGCACATCAAACAGGCCCGGACATATTCCGCTAAAGCCTTGTAAATCAGTCTGTAAGTGTGGATATACGGGTGGTAATCGCGCGCGCTGCCGCTTCGCTTTATCACCAGCAATTTACCTTTTTATATCTATAAGGTGGCAACAAGTGACCTGCCTGAGCAGCAGTCGCCTAGCCTTATAGACACTTACACACCACGGGCTTTGCTTGCGAATTACCAATCTACTGCTGCGCGCAGGCTCTGACAAGCTGTTAGTCTCGGAAATTTATTATGTAGATAAAACTTAATAACTGTACTTACAAGTATTTATTACATTTAAAGAAACCGTATTGATATAAATCAAATAACGCAAAAACACAAGTAAAAAAGTAATAAAATGTAATACAATATAGCTACTTCGTATAAATAGTGAACATTAGCATTGAAAATACGAAAGGATAAAAGTACTTTCAAGTTCAAGAACCTAAAATATCAAGACGTAAAGTCAAACGAACCATTCAAACTTTTGCGACAATCTCAATATTTTTCTTGATTATCTCAATTTATTTGTTTTCGGCTGACGGACGCGTAAGAGCCCCGTATGTTTCCACTTTATAGTGTCAATAAAGAATCGTCGCCGATAACACACTCAAGGGCATCACCATAAACTCTATACTATAGTGTTATTGGTGACTCGATTTATACACTTTTTTTACTCTCCATACTCGATCCAGACAATTTATTAAGTGGTCCGACTGAGACCGTATATATTCTCGTTTCTTTTGATTCGACTTATTTGATTTTAGTACGTATTAATTGCTCGTAAATGGATTGAAGAATTCACGGGTGCAACTAGTTTTCTTTAATGTTCACAAAAGTAATTTACACTTATTTTTATTGAGCGAACACCTATTACGTATCTACAGTTTTATAATCCATGCTTAATAGTCGATCAATATTGTGATAGAAATAAAAGATTACGGCAGTAAAAATAATAGAATGTTCGAGCATCATAGTCGATTCTCAATGGGAATGTTGGAGCGTTCAATAATAAACTCATTTCCACGTTTTAAAAGCGATCGGCGTCACTGCACAGTGGGCAGGTGCCGTTTAGGAAAGCCATATCGGCTGTCAAAAACTTGTAAAATATCGCCGTGGCCGGAGAGAGCCGCGGGCGTCGCGCGTCCCTCACAAAGATATCTGCAAGATTTATACAGCCTTCCACAATAGGGTACGTTTTAATTCTTTTCATATGCGACAGATTTATGTACGGACAGATGCGCCGTTCTGACTTGTAGATAACACTTTGCCACCCTTTGCGGGATAGCGATAATGGAATGGGAACGACTTGAAAGGTATTCCAATATTGATAAAGAAACGTATAGTAAAGACTGTTGCTCTGTATAAATCAAATAATAATATTTAATATTGTAATTGTTGCGAAAATGGTCTTCGAAAATTTTACATAGGTAAAAGGTTGTAGGTATGTAAGAGACTTTTTACATGCCTTGTAGCTGTTATCGATCAAAACTGAGTACCTATTAAATGAGTAACTTTATTTTTTTATCGTTTATTTGTGAAATAATTACCAAACGAGCATCGAAATATATTACGTTTCCTAGAACTTCGCAAACGCGCACATAATTTGCATAAATTTCATAGTAATCAGATGAATGGTATATTCACGCGTAGAATACAAATCAGACAAAGAAATATATTTTGCCAATCAATTACAAAAGAAAACTGACCTGTGTTTAAACACCAAACTTCAATGAAGCGTGACTGTCTACCTGAATTGTGGATGAAAGCCCATAGAAAGTTGCGCAACCTTTGTCTTCGGCAATTGTTTCCGAATTCAAAAGACTCGGAAACAAAAAGTTGTGCAAATTGTAACTTTTCTGTAAACATTTTGTCCTGATTTTGCGAATTTGCATCCACTGCGTGATTGTAAAGAGGCTTTGGGACTTAAGGTTCTTAGAACGGAAGTTAGATATTGCAGTGTAATTTTTTATATACCTTCTAATTTTTTTTTATTTTTTTTATATATTTATTTTTTACCTATCGCTTATTTAGACGGGTTAGAAATCGAAATAAGCTTTAAATTATCTGTATAGGCCTAGTTTTTTTTTCTGCTACCTATCAAAAAATCTCTCAATACAATATCATTTACCAATTCACTTAGCTTTCGTATAAGTACTTAAATGAAAAATGTCACGTACCTTGTTACTTTTTGTCAAAATGTCACATACCTAGTTACCTTTTGTCAAAATGTCACATACCTAGTTACCTTTTGTCAAAATATCACATATCTAGTTACTTTTTGTCAAAATGTCACATACCCAGTTACCTTTTGGCAAATATCACATAGGTACCTAGTTACTTTTTGTCATAATGTCACATAACTAGTTACCTTTTGTCAAAATGTCACATAACTAGTTACTTTTTGTCAAAATGTCACCTTTTGTCAAACGCAAAACTTAGCGATCCCTGCCGACCCTTAAACTAAAGGGGTCGGATCACGCGAAAAGGACCCCACTCGACATATTTACGACCCATAAATAATAATTGTCATACATTTTAATTACTATCTAGTATTTTGGGTTGATTTACAGTGACAGCGGGAATCGAGGGCGTTTTTGTTAATTAAAGTACGTTCGGGAATTTAAGATGCTGATTAAAAATAGCATTAATTACGATAAGTGGAAAGGAAATGGTGGACTGGAGACTGATAGATGGCTCCTAATATTTTATACAGCAATAGGCATGAATAAGCTTATGAAATGTGGTTATAGGTTTTAATACGAGCCTTATGCCCGACTACTGAAACTTTTACAAAAAAAAACTTTTACTTATTACTACTTACTTTTTTTATTATGTATTTACTAAAAAATTAAAACCTAGGCAGGTACTTAGGTACTTATCTTTTTCAGAAGTAGCGTTTCAGTATGTGGGCGTTAGTAAGGTTTTTGCTAACTTATTAGGACTCGACGGTCGACGCCTTTGAGGAGACTTGGTGGGAAACCTCGAAGAACAGAGATGGTCGGAGAGACGTGGGGGAGACCTTTGCCCAGCAGTGGGACGACATAGGTTAAAAAAAACAAAATAAATTAGGATATAAACGAAAATACCTCTTACTCTACTTACCTACTACTTAATAATGGATTGTCAACATGGTGAATAGTTTATAATATAACTGTTTATTTCAGATATTCAGTATAAATAACATGTTTTTGTTTGTTTCAGATGAGCGACAGTGACGTCAGCGGGCGCTGATAGAAATGCGCTCCAAGCAGCAACCACGACCGTCCTATCGCTGGCTCAACACTAATGATAACGGTATGTACTGCTTAAAAAAAAGAAAAAAAAATGCAAAAATATCTCTGTTGTCAGGATTTGAACTCGCGTCGATGACTCGAGAGTTGATGTCTTATTGTGGTTCGTCATACTAAATGACTGTTATAAAAATTATATTCAAAATTAGAATAATGCAGCTCAAATTAAAAAGATTTGTAGAGCGTAATAAACCAACACCCAATTACGATTGATTTAGCGTATCAAAATGTGAACCCTTTGCAAGAACGGGCTTTCTACACAATAGTAATACCGTCTCAATTACCTAATCCGAAATCCACGGCCATTTAATCAACGTCCAAACTTTATAAGTGACAACACTTTTTTACTTGGCAAACATGACTTTGCAACTACGAATTTGAACTATATCGGGTCGGAATAAGGTTATAGTTAGAGATTTGAATAACAATTGAATTCACCGTGACGTGACGATTCTGAATATTCAACTAAACGCGCAATAAATATGAAGTTATGGCCATAGAAAAAGCGTTTTACAAAACGCAAATGTAAAAACTAATAACTCACAGGTTTTTGTATGAAACTAAGGCAGCGTGAAACGATAAATAATATTTATTTTCGCTATTATACGCGTTTTTGTCAGTTGTAATGGGTGTTGCAGCGGGCCGCGCAGAGGGCTGACGGACTTCTTTCATTACAATTTTTGGGGGAAAATAAGTTTTTTGACATCCTTGGACACACTTTATTTATTTTTATTTTATTTATTTTGAAATACTTTATTGTAATAGCTAATTTTATCTTTTTACGAAATTCACTTTCTAGCTTTTTAAGATGAGATTTGTCTATGTTTCTTGATATGAGATTACAAATGTTTGTAGAATCTACTTAGTTAAATATACTTCCTTACACAAAAAATAATTGCATCTACCAAGTATTCATACGTATTTTTTTCGTATTTTTTTTTCATCAAAACATAAAAATACTTTAAGATAGTAAATTATTCCACTACGCTTAAAAAATCCAAACTAATCAGTGACATAATGATCATAGAATCGAAACTATTTCGTACAGCTGCGTCGAATTGGCGCGTCGTACGCACAATGCGCCAACTTTAAAATAATAAAAACTGCGGCATAGTTTAGCCTAATTTATGAGCCGCCGGGAGCTTAATTTACAACTGCTTTCACTTTGCTTATTCTGTGACTTTGTGCCCTTTTGTTAAGACGTTTGCGCAAGTATAAACTTGGGTTAGTTTTCTTGAATTCTTGAGCTTATTGTTTTGCTTCAATGCAACCACTGGTGGTCATTTTTGAAAGGTTTATTTTAAATTTTGAACATTTTTTATAATTCTCATCAATAAGTGACTTATAGATAGAAAAGTAGGTAACTGATTTCTTACACCTTTTAATATCTTATTTCTATAAGACTTTAAAATTTTAAATTAACTCTTTAAAATACCATGCTAAAAACAATTTTATGTTCCAAAACGAAAATCTTCGAATCAAATGACGAGTGGCTACCACTAGGCCACATCTCCCCAAGCTATATAACTCTGATATCATGTAATAAAACCTTTTACCAACGTACGTCGGCGTCTCTGTCCACTTTACGCATTTTACGCTTCAGTAATCATTGACCGTCAGTTTATGGCCAGTTTTTATTCGTGAGAAAACAATTGTTAGCCGCAAACCGCTCGGTTTGATGGTTGTCGCTTTTACGATCTGACTTACACTACTTCTGAATTTTATTTCACAAAAATGAGTTTTATTATCCCGGCATTTCGATTCAAAACTCCTTGGTTTAACGAGATTCTAAAATTGAAAATTTTCGAAAATTCAAAATTGGGAATTAAGGATTTATAAAGCGTCGCGTCGTTTTGCCTGATGCTTGCAGATTTTATTTCGATCGGGCGTCATTAAAAGAAGATGCATTTTACGCGAAACGGACAACGTAAAAATTATTATATAAGAAAAATATGTTCTGAAAGTCGATCATCTCGATAGTTCGGACTTAAAAAGGTCGCTAAAGCTGAATCACAATATGAAATGAACTATAATGTCGTCTCTTTTCACTCTCAGTCAATGAAAAGAGATGGTAATAGTTCAATTCCTAATATGCGATTCTGTAATAGCGACCTTTTAAGCCCGCTCTGGTAGGAATGAATTTGAACACAACATAATTTTAATGTAATGTTTTTTTGACAAGTGGTTTAAGTTCATTTTAGTTTTTACCCGACTACGGCGAAGCAAAAAGGAGGGTTATGAGTTTGTTTTATTTAAAGTGGAGCATTGTGTTACTAAGCATTGGTTGTGTGACGTCGACTTCCAGTCTTCACGTTTATTGGTACAGCTTTACACAACGGAAGTTATTATGGATCATGATTTGTTGGTTTTATAAAGATTTATGACTGTATTGAAATGACGTCGCATGAAATATTTGTTAGTTTAAGTGAAGGAACAATTCAATTGAACAAATCAATAGAATTTTATTTATTCTTTTAGAAAACAATAGGAGCAGGTATGCCTTGACGTGAAGTAAAAACTTTTGTAAGTAATTCATATAACGTGTCGACACAATGTCGACACATGTTCGCACTTCACTATTGCTCTATGTAAATTTTCTACTCGTGTAAACCTTTAGTTGGCTTTCTGTTGCTATTTAGCTAATCTTTAAGTAAACTTCTACTGTTGGTTTTCGTACAAATAAATAAATAAATAAATATTTAATAATAATCGTCGCAACACCATCCTGAATACTGTTGCGGATAGCTATACTTCTCCTTTCTGGAGATGCCTTGTGCGGAGAGGGTATGCCTCCTAAAGTGTGTGTATACTTAAATATTACTAACCCTAGTTTATAAGTTTTAGTTAAGTACTAACAAGCTATGGACCATGTAGTTATCTGATAATAAACAAATTTTAATTTTTTAATTTAATTTAATTCAACTCAGACGTCATAAAAAAAATATAGTATCTAAGCATTAATGTTATGGATCCATGGTCTGAAATAATAGTAGATTGTATTATATGGGGGGAAAATAATATTTTTACGGCGAGGGCGCTTTTTTGAATCCAGAGCGAAGTGAAGGATTCTAGAGTAGAATCCCGAGCGTAGCGAGGGATTCTTTAGTAGAATCCTGAACGAAGCGAGGGATTTAACCCTCTACCGCACACGAAACCAACTAAGGTGTAACAACTTTGCAATTTTTTTTTACCCTATTAGAATGTTATAAAAACATTTCAAACAAATTAAATGCATTGAGATGTTACTTGGGAATAATGATATGTAGTTGGTTTGTCTATGGTTAGATAACATTTCAATATACCCTCACTTTTTTGTGCGTGGTCGAACAACGTAAACGAGTGTGAGCAAAACTCAACTTCAACAAATAAAAACAACAGAAAAAGGCAAGTTATTTTTATCAAAAAAAATATTTTCATAATTCACATACCCTCCTCTTTGTGTCTATGTAGTTAGTTTTCAGCTTTTCAACTGATTTTTATTGTTTTCTTATATATTTTTCCTGGCACCAAATTTGGTTTCGTATGCATTGAAACATTTTTATACTTGGTCATATTAGGTTTCGTGTGCATTCAAGCAAATGTTTGCAGTACCTATAAAATTTATGATTTGTCGGTATGTAATGCTTTATTTTCTTTTCTTTCTACTTTTTACTCTTCATTCTTTGGCAGAATGGACCCTCGCTACTTTTCGGTAGAAATAAATAAGTATAGGTAGCATCCCTGACACGGTAAGCGATGATGTAGAGTTGTATTCTGAAGATAAAAATCTGTGTCAGTTAGAAGACCAGACCGTCCCAGAAAAAGACGGTGAAAGTTCAGAAACCAATGTTCCACTAGCTAGTCTTGTCAAGAACAAAATGACATCCGACCATCCGTCCTTTTGGTAAAGTCCTTCCTGAAAAAGCACGATCATTTGGCTCTTTATAATCCAAACCACTTTAGTACTTTTACTAGAGAGGGTGAACTACTTCCCAACATACAAGAGCTGGTAACTTATTTCTGATACTGGTAGACTTAATATCGCCGATAATAGAGCTATCAAAATTAAAAACCATTAAAGATAATGTGAATAAACCTGCGAACATTACCTAGTCTCAATGCATGCGAAACCAAATATGGTCTCGTAATTTTTGCACTGATGCATACGAAACCATATTTGGTTTTACGAAAAAAAATCTAAAATATTTGACTTTGAATATTTTTTTCTTTGAAAATATGTTAATTGGTACGTGAATAAAACATTATTCACACTAATAATTTTTTTATTCTTCTCCTTCATAATTCATGCAGTAGAGGGTTAAAGTACGTCGCCCGAGCCAAAAATATATTTTGCGCCCGAGTGATACACTCTACTTTTCATTACAATCTATGAGAAAATAAAAGGGAGGAGAAAGGAATGTGTTAAATCAACGAAGTTCCACTTGAGAAGAGTAATCGGGGATTACATTTTTTTTATTCAGACGGTGGCCGCGCGCCGGCTGAATGGTGGGCGGTATGTTTATCCGATACTAGCAGCGCCCTCGCGGCGTTGCCCCCGTAGTGATGGTTTATGGTGATGATGATGATGATGATGAAAAGTAGCCTATAACCTTCCTCAAGAGTTAAGCTATCAAATACAGAAATAATTTTTCAAATCCGACTGGTAGTTCCTGAGATTTCATTTCATTTCATTTATTTATTTATTTCTCTCACAAACAATATAAATATAAATAAATAGCTAAATAAATATACAGAATAATGAATATTAAAAACGTTGTAGGTACCTAGCTATTATAAAAACCTGTTTTGTGAGATTAGCGCGTTCAAACAAAAAATCTCTTCCGCTAGAATTGCTCAATAGTTCCACGAAAACAAACTAGATGGCGCCAGTAGACCGTCGTTCTAGATCGCGCTGACGAAAACGCACAGGATTTTATCAGGTTGGAATTACAATTATGTATGGATAGAAAACTGCAGAGTAAAAATCTCTAAATGTGATTACAACTGTGGTGTTTTTGGAAGAGTCCTCCCTCATTCATCTTGGTAGATTTGAGATGAATGTGGAAAGAAGTTGTACCTCAAAAGTGCGCGGCAAAGATAATTCCGGCGCACTTAAAGGGGATTAAAAACTCATTACTGCCCGCTAAACTTATAAAGAGGATTAAAAACTCATTACTGCCCGCTAAAAGTTCCTTGAAGAGGAATCATCTACTTTGGGCGCACTTAAAGGCGAACAAAGTCGTCCTTTTCGAATAGATGGAATGAAAACACATTTTATTTATTTATTTTATGAATTCCTTAGCTATAAATAGTCGAAATATATCCCTTTCTTTTCAAAAATACACTAAACAATATTATCTACAAAACCACATAGAATGCGAATCAATCGTAGAGTTGGCAACACTAATAATAAAATTAAAACGTTTAAAAGCATCACTAAATCCACCACAATAACAGAATCAATCACACCGTCCACTACCGAAACATAAAAGCGATCATAAAATAAAAAAAAATCTGTCGAATCGACATAAAAGTAGTGTTTACAAACATTGAGCGCGTTAATCTTTACGATCGGCGAGTAGGCCCGAGCGCGCCCGAATGGGCCCGAACACACCCGATCGAGATTTATGGACTCCCAAATAGCTCCTGTCTTTTAAGTTCAGTTCTGTATAACCATTTTTATTGGTTGTCCTTTTTTTGGGGAATTTGATACTGCATATGCGAAACACTTGTTTTAAGTTTATTTAAATTGTGTAATAGTGGCCAAATCTGGTAAAGGAGTTTGTTTGACACTGGCTAAATGCACAAACCGTGCGAAGCCAAAACGAAGGAAAAAAAAAAAGAAGCTAAACTACCTGAAGGCTTTCGTCGTCCTTAGAAGACTAAAATCTTTCCAACTTTAGAATCAATCTCAATCAATCAAGACTTCAATCACAAACTAAGTTTTTTTTTTTATTTAAGATAGGTTTAGCTCTTGACTTCGCTCCTTGCCCTACAAAGGTTAAGTTGAGGATGGAGCGAGCTTCTCTAGAAAATGTTTATTAACTGTCTTTTTAAAAGTGTTCGGGACATAACTAAGAAGACGGAAACACAGATGAAGGTAGTTTATTCCAATCGATAGCAGACGCATTACTAAAGACGATTGAAAGCGCTTTTTTTTTATTAATTAGGACCGCTATGACCACTTTAAAACGCCTTAAGAGCGAGGTGATACTACTCATGTTCTTTCGCGTTTTAATCTAAGAAATTAATTTACGAAACTTAAATTAGAAACATCTATGATTATTTCGAATTTTCCAAGTAAAAAGTTTACTCCGTCTTACTCAAACCTACTAAAATCATTCCATAAAATCTTTAATAAAATCGATAAATTATATTTTAGGGCGAATCCGATCGTAAATGCTAGTTTATGGGCAATTAATATTGCCTGCGGTTTAGTTGTCAATAAACGGTTGTCTGATGGATCGTCTAATCGTGTGTGTGGCCTACTAGGTAGCTAGTTGAAGAAATCAGAGTAGGTACTAGCTTTCGCACACGGCTTCGTTCGCATGGTACCCGCATAAAAAGTAGCCTATATCCTATTCCCGGTCATTATCTATTTATTTTAAATTTCAGCCAAATCGGTTTAGTGATTGTTGACTTATAGAGGAACAAACATACATACTTACTTAGATCCAATGAGATACTACCAATAGAAACGTTATACTTATTAGAAAAAGCTCTAAAACGCGGCGAAATTTCGGTACAGCTACTTAGGTAAAATATTAGCAGATTTGATTAATATAAATAAAGAAAACTAAAAATAGCAAAAGCTAAAAACTAGAGAAAACCTTGTCCATCATACCTTTATTAAAAAAAAAAACTAAAAACTAAAAAAATCTTGTCTATAACACTATAGTACCTACTAAAAGTATCAATGAGTACGTTCTCGGGTTTCATTCATAAGTGCAGCGGACACGGGTCGCGTTTCGAGGTCGCCGCCCACGCAGCGCATCGCACACTTTGACGCATTTAGCTTAAAATAAGTGTGAGGTCATACTTTGAAAATCATACCCCAGTCTGGGGTTGTGTTAAAACCTAGTATCTAGTCTGGGGTTATGTTGAAAAGGTTCCAAAGTCTGAGGATTAGGATGGGCTATGTTAAAAATTAGGCTTTGGTCTGAAGACATTAAATCGTTTATTGCGTGAGTGTTGTGCAATGTCTTAAAAGTTCCGCCTGACAGATTATCGCAACCAAATAACATCATTATTCTCGAATGGTGTTGTGTTCCTGCGGTGAGTATGGTTGTTAGAGCATTGAGCCTGTTTGAAACACAGAAGGTTGCGGGTTCGATTTCAGGCAAATGTTTGTATGATCTGCAAATATTTGTCTTGGGTCTGGGATTTTTTCTTATGTATTTACAAAAAATATATCTAAGTAGTATAACAGTCATGTAGTTCCCATAACACAAGCTCTGCTTACTTTGGGGCTAGGCCGTAAAATATCCTGCATTATTTATTTATTTATGAAATTACTAGATACTAACTGATTTTCTTATGTTTTATTTTCCTTTAGGTACCATTCTTGTATATGCAAATAAATTTTATGAAAGCAAAACTCATTGATGCACCGCCGTGACTCGAACTCGCTAACCTTTTTACGAAAATCAAGAAAAAAAACCTTTAAAATAATATTCTATTAAATTAATAAAAGAGCTTCCGATTAAACTCTAGTAAGCTTCAGGCAATAAAGTCATTAAAACATTCAAATGCCAATAAATTTATTGATTCTAAATTGCACTTTTAAATCAATAACCAATTTATATTATTTCAATTATCCAATAAAGTTTTGATGACGATTGAGCGTGATGTTTGTGAATATCGATCTAAATGCTATAAAAATCTATAAACGTAAAGATTTATAGGTCGTAAATGGAACAGGTATTTTTTAAGTTTATAAATGATTGAATAGAAAGATGATCTTGTATTTTTATTGGGCCAGTGACACCAAGAGGCTAGCATCAGTCAGGCACTATTGCCAGGAGACGGACACTACTGGACAAAGGCGTTATCTATACCTGTCAGTGTGTGTGTGTGTGTGTGTGTGTGCTCACAACGCAAAACAGTATTTTTTTTTTCTACCTTGGGTGGGTACATTTTAATAGGACTTGCTGACGTTTCGGACAAAATATCTTGGGACACAGTGTCCCAATTGACACTTTTGATTTTAATATTTTGTGTTTCGTGTTTCTTTATCAATAATATCGAGAACCTAGTGCTTAGATAAACCTTAAATAGGCTTAAAAACACTAATCACATACTTGTAACATCTGTATTGTGATAAATAATTAAATAAAAGCACTAAATAATATGTAAGTAGATACTGAATAATTATTGATCCTAGCAATACATTTTTTTTTGTTTTCAGAAATATTATTTTAAGAATTGAATACTTACCTAAAATGTTTGACCAAACTTAAAAACAAAAATCAGAAAACTCAATATATTTTAATGAACACAGCTATCTATGTTAATAATAATGTTTATGGATGAGTATTGCATTCAACCTACTAAAAAACAAATACTTAGGCAGAAGACTTGACTTTGAAATCAATTAATTCAAAATACACTCACTCGTACTACACAACTTTAAAAACAAATCTGTTTTAAACACAAAATAAGATAAAATTTAAAGAGATAGCGAACAAAGTTTTTCAGTTGTATGGGATTTAAGTTACTTAAATAAATAAATAATGCTGGACGTTTCACACAGCATCATGTAGCCCCAAGCTAAGCAGAGCTTGTGTTATGGGAACCATATGACTGATATACTACTTATAAGATACATGCTTATTGAAATATTTGTCAAAAAAAATTCTGCCAAATGACACGAGCAAACAAGCATGTCAATATGTCAGGCACAACGAACGACTTTCGTTAAAAAAAAAATTGTGGTCACCTACATCAAAATCTCTGTTATTAATTGAAAGATTGTAATGAATCTAATTACCATTTAGAAAATAAATATCAACATACACATAACTCCGAAGTCGGTTAATTAACGTAACGATTTCCAATTCCGGTGTTCAATAAATTTGTCTAAATGACATTCCATCGGTTTGGTCGCCTCAAATGCGGTGACTGACGAAGATGTCGTTTCAGACACATTCTCGGGCAGAATTTTACAGCGTTATTTACTTACCTACCTTTTTTGGCTCAACAGATCAGCATTGCCATCCAGCGCGGTAATGCTGCCAGTGTCTTGGGCACGCTTCCGACTGGCAGTGGCTTGGATCAGTTGAGCTACCTATAGATCGATTCCAACGGTCCTTAGGTGGTTCAACTGGTTCTTATTGTACTTTATAATGCTATGTTAATATGTAGTAGTTCAGTTTCTGACATCACTCAGTTTCTAACATTGTTGAATGCTTTAAAATTCATTGAAACGTCATTATTGACATTGTCATTATGACAAACATTTGTGTGATGAACATAGATGTTTGTTCTATGTCTGGTTGTTATAAAGTATTCTATGTATATTTTTACAAAATATGTATGTTATATCAGTAATCTGGTTCCCATATTATAAGATTTGCTTAGTTTTGGGCTAGATAGCGCTGTGTGAAATGTCCAAAAACATTTATTTATTTTTAATTTATTATTAACGGGACTTAATCGCGTTATGAAATAAAAAAAAATAAAAAAATAATAATAAATAAATAAAAATGTGTTCAAGTCGCGAAAGTTTAAAATATGTATTTATTTATTTATACATTACTTTAAGTTATGTATAAATAAATAAATAAATGAACAAAAAATTACGCTCGTTTGGCTAAGCCCTGAGATTACTGAGATACTTTTGATTTTAATTAAAACTTATATTATTTTAGGAAACTTGTATTATATTATTTTAAGCTTATCTTATTTTCATACGTACGGACATACTTTATCAGCATTATGATAATGATTATCATATCACTGTACGTAACGGTCATAATATTACGGACACAATTTCTTAGTGAATCAGCTCGTAACGGTAGCGTGATGGTTGGATCAAATAACTCACAATACATTTGCATAGAAGTATAATATCCGAATTGAATTCTTGTGTCATTTCAATATTAACGTATCATCGGAATTATAATAAATCAGCCGTTTAAATGAAAATGATTGTGTAAATCACTGTGTGGCGTCACCTTTACGTGACACAGACGAATTTGTACTGTTGATATGAACCGGGCTTAAAAAGGTCGTTATTACAGAATCACAATAGGAATTGCACTATATGCCGCTCTTTTCATAGACTGAGAGTGACAAAAACGGCATATATTGCAATTCCTATTATGTTTCTGCTAAAGCGGCCATTTTAGCCCCGCTGGTCTGTACCAAAGTTTTGAGTTGTTTAATGGTAAGCGCCCACAGGCCCGCATCGCACGCAGCGGACGGATCGCATCAAACGGATTATCTGTGAAATGCGATGCGTACGATGCGGACATGTGGACGCACTTATATGAGTTTCTATACAAATAATACTACGATCCGTTGCGTGCGATGCGTCCGATGCGTACGATACCGACATGTGGACGCTTACCATAAAGCGACGTTCGAGCGTAGGTGACCGCTAGTGGCATGACGGAGCGTTTCCGCGCTTCTGCGCTTCGGAGGGCATTACATGGTCAATGGGTAGGTACGCGTGGGGCCGATGCCACGGGTTTCCTCACGATGTTTTCCTTCAGCGTTCCATGGGCGTCAAAAATGCAAAGATTGACTTTGAACTTAATGGGGTTCAACTGTTCAAGGGTTCCAAAGCCTTGGGAGGGGGGGGGGGGGGGTTAGTCCGGACCCCCTAACCCCCCCCCCGTATATACGATACCCCGTACATACCCATGAGCGTTCTCTTCAGAATTCTGCTAAAATTCAAACTCACAGCATGGATATTATTTTAATTATATATTTTTTCCAAGTTTGTTATGGTAGTTTCCGGTTTTATTTTGACGTTTCGCAACCTTTGAACTCGTCAATTTATTCATGAATCAAAGTTTAAGTATTTAAATGTAGACTACTATTTCGGGCCAGATTTATGTGAAAAAAGATTATGGGTTGAACGATTTATGGAAATACCATGAATAATGATGATGATGAATTTTAATTTATTACATTGAAAATATTGTCTTACCACGTATTATTTTTCATTTTTTTACTCGTCCTAAAATTATACGCAATAAACATTTTCAAAAATAAGCTTGTACAGTACTTTAAGATAAATATTGGGCATCGGCTAATTTCGTGTTTTCCGAATATGACCGACATCGACAGCATCTTGCCAAGATATTAAAAACAATACCTATTGTATTAAAAACAAATGGCAAAACAGAATTTGACAGAAGTGCACGTCGCTCGCAGAACTTGCAACTAATTTGCTTTTCTTAAAAAATATATTGATATTTATTTGTTTGATCAATTTATACAAATCTCTTGAATGATTTTGAGAACACAAAAAGACAATTCAAATCCTCTTCATTATTTTTATCTTAACACTTACAACCTCATGCAAAAATATGTGCATATTATGATCTTAATATTTGCGTAAAAGAGTAGCCGTAGCCACCGGCGCCGGCGACGAAACCTGTTTATAATTATTATGTAAAAATAACTGACGAAAGCACTCACAAGATAGTAATTTATCTCCCGAAAAGGCGATTATCATTCGATATATCGACTTACAAGCGAATAGCGAAGCGACACGCTTCCGCTCGACATGTTTATCACGACGTTGTTGCAATAAATTAAACAAAAACACGACATTTTAACTATAAAAGCATCAAAATTAATAACACCTACTAAGACAAACGAAAAAATATCATTCGAATTCGAAATTTTTAAATTTAGAAGCTAGTGATGCGAATCGCGAGTAAAGTTAAGTTTCGATTTTCGATTTGGTGAATCGTTATCGATGGCCTATTCAATAACCGTTTGGTATCGATATAAATTGTTATTGGCGACGTGAGTTACCGTTTCAGAGATGGTATTATACCTCCAGACAATCGCATAAATATCGAATGGGGGTTTATCGTTATTCGTTATCTATTCGCGGAGAGATCGAAAGCTGTTGAAAGTTTGAGTGGGTGATACCTCCTTTTATATGCGGGCGGTTAAGTGCGGTTGAGGTAATCGAATGAAAATACGAGGGAAATGTAATCTGGTGAGGAGTTTTGTTTAGGATGGAGCGCGCGTGACCGGCGTGGCTCGCTTCGCTCACATTGAATCCGAATGAAGCTGATTTACAAAATGAGATATATGCTAATGCGTATAACATCTTCTGAATATCCATTGATCTTTTGTAAAAAAGATTAGACTTTTTCTACCATATTTGTGCATTTTTAGTTGTTTCATAGTAAAATATATCAAACTAAATAGCACTACCACAACAAGAGAGAAATTAATCACTCACCTAACAATCACTCTAAATCATTTTTAATACTATGTATATCCAAAATTAAACCGTTAAAATGAAAACAGCGTTTTATGACAACGAACTTAGTGATTATAAAATTAAAATTTATTATCAACATTTTATTTTAAAATTATTTTACTGTTTCAATTGCGTTTTATTCCAAAATTAAACCTGACCGACTCACTCGATCCGAGCCCGTCGGTAATCGATTCGGCTCGTGACGGATGTTAATGTCTATGCAGCCGGATTGATGGGCCCGCTGCTCTAAAATAGTGTGGATTACTTATAATTTATTCGACTGTCAGTTTTTATTGCAGCGACTTTGCGATTATTGAGCACTGTTTCCTATTTTTAAATGCGGTGACTGACCGTTAACACAGTCTAAAACAAAATAATACTCACTTGGTACTTTAAAATAAATAAAATACAAGAGGCCAAATTAAAGTTTTAAAAAACCGACTTCAAAGTTACGAGTATAAGTGTGCTGAGCAATTTTCTGCACTCTCGAAGTGCATTTTGTTCACTCTGAAGATCCTCGACAGATCCACGCCAAAGTGTGGCACCAATCAGAGAGTACAAATTTTAATATTTTACAAATTGGTCCAGGCGTCTTCGAGTAATCGGTGAACATAGGTAGGTAAGGTACCTACATAAAAAACCACAAAAAAAAAACGATTCCGATGAATTGAGAACCTCCTCCTTTTTTTGAAGTCGGTTAAAAATGTTCTTTAAGATTCACTTTCTGAGAACTTAATGAATCACAACTTCATAATGCGTAAAATATGACCATAAAATTCTATTGCGTAAATTCCATATAAAACGGTATCCATTGAAATAAAATTTAAACCTGACTCATACCTTCGCGGTCCGTAACGATTTCCTAGAATTTTGCATTTTATTAATTAACGATGTAAGTTTTCATGGAAATTATCGAATTGAGGTAAACATAAACAGCATGAGCTTTTAACATGAATGCAGAGATTGAAATCAGAAGTCAATAATACTATAATGAGAGTAAGGGTCGAAGCACACGGGCCACACGCCACAGCCACAAATTAACACCTAAATAAAATTGAGTTTTCTACAAAAATGCAAACACATCACTACAACACTAAAAATAATGTCACATTCAGGTTCTTCTTATAGAAAAAAAAAAATTCTCCCAATAACTTAAATTTTCAGTTCATGCAAGTTTAGTCAACAGCATCACAAAACCATCTAGACAAAGACAATTACGCCCCCGCCGAACGTCACCTACTATTTAGCGCATCCATCGGTTCAAAGATTAAGCAACTTGTAGTAAGACTGTTCCCAACTGCTAGGGCTGGCACCGCGCAGGTGTCGTGCGAAAGTAACGCGTAGTGACGGGCGTCCCTAGCTCAAGTTTGTGGGCGAGGGTCTGACTATGAGCGAAGAGCGGACAAGCTTCTCGCTTCCGCTTATGAAATAATTTACTTTGCTTGGTCTTGGTTATGCTTGGAAAAGTGGAAGTGAGAATCAAACTGATGTTATTAAGTTTGTATGAGCTTGTGACTCTGGTGACGGAGTTTTAGAAAGCCTCTGTCATGGCTTAACAACTACTTTAGATATAAATAATAAATAAATATTTTACACAGCATCATGTAGCCCCAAGCTAAACAAAGCTTGTGTTATGGGAACTATAACTAGTAGTTCGCCCCGAACTGAGATCTCGCACACCGTTGTGTTGATAGCCTAGATTTGGACTTGTTTCTGACTACCCCTATACCTACGTTAAGTGCTCTTTCTAGTGTTTACCACACAATGATATCTAATGCGCTACCTCAGTATGATAAAGATTATAGGCATACATGCAATACATCAAGTCGTGTCGTGTTTATATTCAATAGTTGACCCCGCGAACTTCGTACCGCGCCTCAGGAAAGGCCTCTTAGTTCGAGAAATTATTAAAATAGCAGTTCAATACAAAATGTATTAGAAAATCAATTTCCCCTCCCCTCCCCCCTCCTTACCCCCTCCCCCTCCCTACCTATCCCCCTCCCCCTCCCTAACCCCTCCTCCTCCCTACCCCCCTCCCCCTCCCTACCCCTCTCCCCCTCCCTTCCCCCTCCCCCTCCCTACCCCCTCCCCTCCCCCTCCCCCTCGCCCCTTCCCCCTCCCTCTCCCTCTCCCTCTCCCTCTATAATTTTGGTACATGCCCAGCCCACTATTTGCAGGAGTTAGCGTTTGTATACGTGACAGGTTGCAAGCCCATCGCCGCTATTAGAACGTTAACTGGTTTCCTCACGATGTTTTCTTTCACCGTTTAGAGCTCGTGTTAATGCGCATTTAAATTTTTCTAGTCGAAAAATCCATTGATGAGCACGGCCAGGGTTCGAACTTACGACCTATGAATCGAAAGTCGAGCACTCTTCCACTCGGCCAACACGGCTTTTATTTTCAATCTCAAGAAAAAATATCAAGTAGCAACTAAAATCATTGCAAACCAAACCACAACGATGCCACACTCGTTCTCTGTTAACCAGACCTACGAATACATCGAAACTCTATGAAACGGGAGCTCTCTCCATACTTCCGTTAATTGGTTTTCATCAGTTTTCTTTTTCACTGTATTTCAAAAACTATAGAACCTAGAAGAAAACTAAAAACCATTTTGGAATGTATAAATTGAGTACTTTCATATGACACCCCACTCAATATATTTGGGTAACTTTGAAAAAAAATTAACCCCTTGGGAACCCCATATCTTTACAACCCCTTCATCGATTACGCTCATACGCTCCACAGCAAATTTCCATAGCACAACCTATTGACCTATCAAGTTTCATACAGATTGGATAAGCGGTTCGATAGTTATGCGAGAACATAAAAATGAAACATACAAACATACAAAGCAAAATCGCCTAAATTGCCACTAAGATCTTCGCTCGCTTCGCTCGCTCGATCGATTATGAACTACTAATACCTATACTTTTTTTGTGAATACAAAAATATTTGCTGATCATACAAACGTTTTTCCCGCGACAAGGATCGAACCCACAACCTCCTGGGTCACAGGTTGGCCTTCACCCACTGCGCTATAGAGGTCGTCGATTTACAAGCTTATCTCCAAGAAATTCTACTCGTATTTTAAGTATATTGAGGTTTCTAACAGAAAATAAAACTACATTCATTTGTCATCGTTTTATATACCGCCTATATTCATAGCATGTGTTATGAATACTTATGTGGAAAAATACTCTTTATTAAAACTAATGTTTAAAAATAAATAAGTAATTTTAATGAGGTTTGTGTATCGTCATAAGTAGATGGTCATTACCTGCAATCAATACAAAGATTATGATATCCGAAGGTTATTATGCCAATAAAAATAACATGTTGGCAATAAATTGTTATTCAAGTCTAATTTATTGCAAATTTAAATCAACACTTGAGCCATTATGAAAACCCATTCCTTCGTCAAGTTTCGACTGTTTTATTTTTTGACATTTGATTATATTCGACATTCAAATGGATCAAAAAGTCTAGATTTTTTAAAGCAAAGTTTAATATTAATCATACAATTTTTATTACTCTTATTACTTCAAAGTGACCTTGTTACCTATTTTGTTTATTTATGATCATAATTCAATTCATAAATGATATCGAGCTGTAATATTTACTGTTTTAGTAGCACAAAAACGACTGCTTCTTTTTTGTATTTTAAGTGATTAATTTTTTGCTCCCATGCTATCAATGCTATAATTAAAAGAAGTTAAGAGTAAATTATTCTGCATCCGCGTAATTATCAACTTTTTTTTTAGTAAAAGACTAATTTTTGTTTGTAAAAATTGAATAGGTAATAAATAACATTGCTCAATGTTCTTATGTTACAAAGTTTAAAAATCTGATAAATAATTTCTTAGCTACGAGGGCAGTATGATAAGTACTTGGCCTAAGTTAGATAAAACACTGCTAATATTAAAAATGTGTTATTTTTCGCTAACTTAACTTTTTTTAGTAATACTGTCAAATTCTGAACTTTCTAGATGGTTTAGTTTTTATATGACAGCCATTTAAACAAACCAACTTTTGTGATTTTACAAAAATGGTAAAAATCGAACACCGATTGGTGATAAACTACTTGTTTTTGAAATAGAAAAAGAGTGATATGAATAAAATTTAGTTTTCCAAAGTATACTTAGGACTCTGTTCCATCGTTAAAAACCATAAAATATTGGACAGCTGAATAAAAATGTGACCTTATAAGCATTGTTGATGAAGACCGTCCTGGTCGTTCAAATTATGCCCCCGATCCAGAAATTAATTAAAAAATCTATGATTTAGTAATAACCCACCGGAGAGTAAAAGTGCGTTAGATTACTGAGTCTATGGACATCTTAATTAAATGGGAGTTAAATATTTTAACAACCCATTTAGACATTAAAATGCTTTTCGAAATATGGCTGCCGCGTTTGCTCACAATTGACAATAAACACAAATACGCACTTGCGTACCCGCCATAGCAAAATTTCATAAATTAAGGTACGAATTGCCTCTTTCTCTATTTTATTCGTAAGATTTAGTATCAAGCAACGATTTAATGTAAACAAACATCAAAAATTTACTTAGATTTTAATAAAATTGCTCTCACGATGAGTTTACTACTGAAAATAAGGCTCATTTTTAAGGGTTGGAGCAATCGAATTTTTAGAAAGGTTTTAAAAGGTAGAAAACAATGGGGCTTGGTATGTAGCCCTGAAAAATGATTATGTTGAAATATAAAATAATTCATAGATTAAAAAACCATTTTTTCTTGTCAAGGCCAAGAACTTATCATACGACCCTCGTATTTTCAAAACAGTCTAACATTATATTATTTTTGTAAGTTCTAACCTAAAACCATTTTAGCTACGGAATAGAATACTTATAACTTTATTGAAATAAATACTTACCCACAAAACAGAGTCTAGAAAAATAATGATAAAAACATCTGGTGTAGGTACCTACTTAATACAATGGGGGCCTTATCGCTGTAATATAGCTATAGAGCTAAATATAATATTAGCAAGCGCGGTGATATAGAAATCCACTCAGCTCACCGCGTTCGCTATCACCTAAACCCCACCCGATCCCGATCGCTGATAAATTCTATCAATAACATCGTCGGGAGATGCCGGCTGCCTTCAATAGTGTTTACCGTGAGGCGCGGTTAGCACCCTTGCCTTGTTTCTGTTGACAAATTACAATTAAACCCTGATTAAACGGTGAGTTTAGTCGCGTCATTTGAGGTGAGGCAACCCTAATGTCAATAAATGTCAATCATGTGAGGTTTGGTTTAAAAACAGGGCAAGTGTTAATAAATAAATAAATAACGCTAGACTAAGCAGGGCCCCAATTCTTCTAATTTACAACGTATACCATTCCGGTTTCAATTAGGTACCGCTGCGTTTTATTTCGTTTTCCAAAATGACAGTAATTTGCAAAACCTCATTGGGATACCTATAATGGTGGACATTGTCAATTAGAAAAATTGAAACAGGTGTCATTTTCGTACATTTTGTTTATGGTGGCGCAACCATAGTTTTCTAGTTAGATAGGGCCTTAATAGCTAATGCACAAGCAAAGCAATATTTCACCGCTGTAAAGTAGGACCCCTAAATCAGTCTCTATAAACCAGTCAGCAGGTGAGTTGGTGCGGCCATAGATCAAAATGGCGAATATCAAAATGGCGTGCGTATGCGCACCTCGTGATAGTTCGTGCCAAATGTCGTGATGCCTCTATTGCTAGATTGAGGAGTGCCGTGATATTTGTGTAATGTTTCTGTCATAACCCGGTTTAAAGTTCAGCCCCTCAATTGTACTAAAAAACTTTTTACCAACCAAACCAGTCATCTGTTTCGTTTTGTTTCATAACCTAATAATGACCAGGGCCTGTATTCTATTAAATGACAACCGCTTTGGTTTTGGTTCGAACTCTTAAATGTCAGCCATTTGGTGAAATAGTAGAATAGCTTTTCAAAAATTTGTACTGCCAAAGTTCAAAACCTCACCACAACTGAGTCGTTTGTTATTAGTAGTCATGGAAACAGTCGCTTTAGTTGAGGTTTTGGTTGAGGTTGATAAAAAGTTCGGTATCAGAATTGACGCCCAGTGAGGTTTACTTTTTTGTGATGACGTTTTCAAACAAATTACAAATGACACATTACTGTCATTTTGGAGAACAAAACAAAACGCAGCGGCAATGATACTTGAATGGTCGACGTTGTAAAATAGAGGAATTGAGACCCAGATCTACGTAAGTAGTATTTTTAGAATATTAATACGATTTTATAATGAAGTTAAAAAAATTATAGATTATTATTCGTGTATTCCCGATATCTCCATGATTTTATCCCCACCAATAACTTCTCGCTGTCCCCATTACGCTTCATCTTATTTCTTGAATCTGTTGTGATCGTTTATCGTTGGTGTAAATTTAACACTGGCTTTTCATACAAAGTTTCATACAAAAACTTTTCATACAAATATGATAGATATTACAAAATTAACTTCTCAACTTATTCAGTTTGTTTAGTTTAGTACTCACTTCGAAATTTAACTAGGTATACCTAGCTATGTAGCGAGGTCTCTTTTTTATTCTTCAATCTTTTTTTTTGCAAGTTGTGGATAATGTTGTTGGTTGTACATTGACTTTAATTTATTTACGCATGATTTTCGTTAATACAAATATGTTACCGTTTTTTGCCCCGAATAAATAAAAAATATATATACATGTCAGTCACCGCCTTTAGGCGCATCAGCCGGTAAATGATGATAATAAACATCCAACCCTAGTAGTAATAACCTAGGTATGTCTAGATCCGTTGCATGAGACAGTACGGTGCACCTGCGCGGAATCGAACCGACTAGTCACGACCTAGCAACACGGGACAGTTCCAGAGAAAAGGCATTTGAGTTATTGCATATTTATTGAGTAAAATAAAATTAGCTATAAATATCGACTGTCAAAGCATTGGATTAATTTAGCCCTTTTATTTTTGATTTTAAAATTTGCATGGGACTTGAATATTACAGAAGATACTTAAAAAACATTTTTTTTTTAATTTATAATAATAAAATGGAACACATTGCAACTTAACAAACATCACGCAGCTTAATTTTATTTCAAGTACCTAGGTAGTACTTACATTCACGTGCTACTGAAATAAAAAGAAGCTTATTAATTATAATTTGCAGTTATTTTTATACTTATTATGTCAGACCTAAAATAATAGTAAGTTTTCTGAAATAACAGTCTGTGCCAAAGATTTATTGATCATTTTTTTCCCAGTTAGATATATGCGAGTTGAAAAAATAATAATGATTCTTAATTAATTTACGAAAAATATTTACACACGATAAAATATTTTTATAGTTTTTTTTCCATATTAATGTATAAACATAAACAAGAAAAAATACTATCCTCAACTGTACACCAGCCCGTTTGATTTGCGAGGTGTTGCCCTATTACCCAGATACGCGAGACATCTGTCGTTAGAAACCAACCTTACCACTAAATCTACTCTTTACCACGTCCTCCTGACAGCGAGACTTGTCCTCTCTTGGCCTCACGGGTTATTGACCGAGCATCAATCGAAACTAAATATAAAAAAAACAGTATGTCCTAATTTCTGAAATAACAGGTTGAAGATTGAATCCAATTATGTGGGATAATGTGTTGGGTAAGTGTTGGTGTTGCCATGTAAAAATGTAATAAAGTCACGTAACCTTTTTAATTTAAATTTTGCTTTTTGATGATGCGTCTGAGGTATTTTGTCAACAGATTATTAATTAAAAAAAAATATAATCAAACATTATAAATGCTAAAGTTTGGATGTAGGTATGTTTGTTCCTCTATTATCTCGACAACCACTGAATCACTTTGACTGAAATTTAAAATATACTTAGATAGATACATAGTGACCCGGAATAGGACATAGGCTACTTTTTATTTTATCCGGGTACCACGCAATCGAAGTTGCGGGCGGAAGCTAGCTATAAATAATAATGATTTTCTATGATGGGTAGAGAGAGACTAGAGACGGTTGTTATCATGAAATGCGTAAAGTTACTTAAATTCTCAGCCGTTTTAATATTTTAATAATCAAAAGGTCAACATACATATTTAATTAAAATTTCTATCAAGATTGATGTAACATTTGTTTTATAAATTATTTAAATTAAATTTAAAATCATTACTAGACGTCATAAATATATCAATCGTGCTGCTAATGTGTTATATCGTTGTCAAATCGTAAAGCAGAGATTTAGAGATTCGATGCAAATCGCCATCGATTTGTGGAACGGGTGAGGCCACTGGCCGATGACTTTAAGACTTGTCATTAGAAACATAATATTAGAATAACTTATATTATTTATTATATCATTTTTAATGGAAATTTATCTTATGACAGTAGGTAGGTACTTTGAAAGTTCTGACCACTTTTTTGTTTCTAAATCAAAGACTGCCTTTTAAAAGAAGCGTCGATAAACAAGGCCCTACTCCTAAAAATAAAAACGATAAATTGTGCCAATTTCTTAGTTCAGTTTATGTTGTGAAATGTTCCGAGATCAGCGGGGCTCAATTATAGCAGAATCATAACATGATTCTTATTACGTTTTGTTCTTGTCACTTGTCTATGAAAAGAGACAGCATTAGGCCGGCCTCACACAGCCGGAATTCGTCTCTGAATTCATAATCTGAATTCATATTATTAATTAAGAAAGGCCGGAATCCCATACAAAGTCGTTATGATCCACATACATTCTGATTTTTTCAGATTATGAATTTGACGACTTTGTATGGGATTCCGGCCTTTCTTAATTAATAATATGAATTTAGATTATGAATTCAGAGACGAATTCCGGCTGTGTGAGGCCGGCCTTATAGTGAGATTATGACAGATTCAGAACAAAGCGCAACCAGAAAAATTGCCTGCTATATTGATTGTCGATTTGTACAGTAAAGGTTGATTTCTAATCTTTCTTTCTAATAATTCAAGACCTAAAAATTTAATCACTTGTGTCGCAACTATACATTATCATTCCACACTAATTTCAAACATTGTTCATCTTACAACTTTCCTTATCATAGCATCATTTCATTTTCAAAAATTGCCTCCAAAAACAGTTCGTTTTGGGAAAAAGAATTTATGAGCACTGAAAACTTTCATCAAAACTTCCCAAACTCAATCAATGAGTCGGCAAGTAATCTCGCTGCGTTTCCGCGTCACCGAGTCTCTCAAAGAACTAGGCTCTTGGCACTCTATAAATTGTACAATGCAAAATAAACCTTATTCTCTTCTGATTTTGATTTAATAAAGCATGATGAGCTATTAGGTTAACAGCCCCTCGATTTTACTAACTTTTTATCAACCAGACCAAAACGTCTACTATTTCGTTTTGTTTCGTAATCTACTGATCAATGAGGTTAGGTTACTGTTGTGATGACGTTTTCAAATTACCAATGAAGTTTTGCAAATTACTGTCATTTTGGAGAACGAAACAAAAGCAGCGGTAACGATAACGTACCAGTAGTAAATTAGAGGAATTGAGGTCTAGAACCGATGAATTAAAAAAAAATCACTGGGTGAATTTTAAATTGAAAATCGAATATTGTACTTATTTGTTTTTAACGCGACAAACAAAAAAAGAATTTAAGTAATAAAATGACATTTAAATTTTTGAATATCGAATAGTTTATTAAATAAAGATCGCAATACGTCAACAATGATTATTAAATTCTTACTCAAACATAAAGCTTTTTCCATTGACTGAAGGTTCAATTTCGCTAGTAGGTAACCTACCTACATTTTCTTTGCTAGCACTAAATTCGGAATATTTACCATGATTTGTGGATTTTAGAGCTTCCTGATAATAGCTCATAATGTTAAATATTTTAAAAGTTTTATTGAATTTTTGTATGTTTTAGTGAAATCTGAGTAATCAGTAAGTGTTCTTTATTCCATGGCACAGTCTGGGTTCACAAAGAAATCCACAAAGAACTAAAAGACAATGGACTGCAATTTCGGATAAAGGTGCAGACAGATCGGGCCTAGATTGCTATTGATCGGATGATTTGATCGTCAAAGGTTTAGCCATGAATGATGAAGTACTATGAAGACGATCACGAGCTTTTTTTTATATAGGTTTGAAAAGAACGAAGATGAAATATACTTTTCATTCCATCTATTCGAAAAGGACGACTTTGTTCGCCTTTAAGTGCGCCCAAAGTAGATGATTCCTCTTCAAGGAACTTTTAGCGGGCAGTAATGAGTTTTTAATCCTCTTTATAAGTTTAGCGGGCAGTAATGAGTTTTTAATCCCCTTTAAGTGCGCCGGAATTATCTATGAATTATCTTTGCCGCGCACTTTTGAGGTACAACTACTTTCCACATTCATCTCAAATCTACCAAGATGAATGAGGGAGGACTCTTCCAAAAACACCACAGTTGTAATCACATTTAGAGATTTATTACTCTGCAGTTTTCTATCCATACATAATTGTAATTCCAACCTGATAAAATCCTGTGCGTTTTCGTCAGCGCGATCTAGAAAGACGGTCTACTGGCGCCATCTAGTTTGTTTTCGTGGAACTATTGAGCAATTCTAGCGGAAGAGATTTTTTGTTTGAACGCGCTAATCTCACAAAACAGGTTTTTATAATAGCTACTTACAACGTTTTTAATATTCATTATTCTGTATATTTATTTAGCTATTTATTTATATTTATATTGTTTGTGAGAGAAATAAATAAATAAATGAAATGAAATGAAATCTCAGGAACTACCAGTCGGATTTGAAAAATTATTTCTGTATTTGATAGCTAAACTCTTGAGGAAGGTTATAGGCTACTTTTCATCATCATCATCATCATCACCATAAACCATCACTACGGGGGGGCAACGCCGCGAGGGCGCTGCTAGTATCGGATAAACATACCGCCCACCATTCAGCCGGCGCGCGGCCACCGTCTGAATAAAAAAAATTTAATCCCCGATTACTCTTCTCAAGTGGAACTTCGTTGATTTAACACATTCCTTTCTCCTCCCTTTTATTTTCTCATAGATTGTAATGAAAAGTAGAGTGTATCACTCGGGCGCAAAATATATTTTTGGCTCGGGCGACGTACTTTAAATCCCTCGCTTCGTTCAGGATTCTACTAAAGAATCCCTCGCTACGCTCGGGATTCTACTCTAGAATCCTTCACTTCGCTCTGGATTCAAAAAAGCGCCCTCGCCGTAAAAATATTATTTTCCCCCCATATAATACAATCTACTATTAAATGGAATACGAACTTATAGTTAAAAAGTAGGGACCTACCTAATTAACTTTTAAATTTCCATCAAGTAAAGGTATGAAACAATCAGAATTAGGTATATTTATCGGCAATATTATTTGAACATGAAGCTATATTTTATTTAAGTTCTGTAGGTATATCTTTGAGGAAGGAAAAGTAAACAATTATTTATCTATCTATCTATCTACACAGCCGGTAGCACCCACTGCTGGGTAAGTGCCAATTCAGACGTACCACAACCACACGACACCGACAACCACACCACAACGACGTGACGTGGTCGGGCGGATATTTGTATTGAAAATGAATTTCCAATTCACACGTACCACATTTTGTCGTTGTTATCGACCACCTGTGTAATACGACCACATCGCAACCACATCGCGACGACATGACGTCATCAACAGCGCGCGCCTAGCTGGCGCCTGCCACATTGACATTTTGTCGGTACCACAACACAACTGCAAAAAGTCGCTGCGACACAATTCACACGCAACCACAGCTGGACCACATTTTGTCGCTGCGACGTGGTGTGGTACTCGCACGTGTGAATTGACGCTAAGGGCCTCTTCTGTATCACGCCACTTTGTTTCAATTTTTTTTACTACTAAGGTAGCAGAAAGTATACGGCCCACCTCATGGTAAGCGGTTACCGTAGCCTATGGACGCCTGTGACACCAGAGGAGTTACATTCGCGCTGCTAACCCTTTTAAATAGCCTAAAAATCACAGCGCCGACAACACTATGGACAAGACTGGTCCACGCTTCCTTGCAACCGCAGAGCTCTAGCAATCTTACCGCAGGAACATAACACCATATTTTATCATACTTTTGTACTCATGTTCCAATTAATAACGTCATTATTATTACGTACGAAACTCGTACAGAGCTCGAGTGCAACTCGCACTTGTCTGTGAATATTTCAATATTAACAGTGCAGCATTCAGTACCCATGACGCATTTGTGGGCTCCGCACTCCCTACGGTGTTCTCGAAAGGCGGCAGAGCCGGGGGCAGGGGATAGGTTAATACACTATTAAAAGTTTTATAGAAAAGATAATTTCACAACAGCCTTACAGAAGTGCAATTTCACGATAGATTACTACACCGCTTTAATCCGATCTAATTGAAAATAAAATTACACGCACCGGTAAATCAAGGCACAGTACCGGTAAATCATGTATAATGCCGGTGATCTATCCCTCGGTTACTGAACAATCTGCGGATAGTAATTAAAGATAACACGCGCTTTGTAATACAATGTTGAGGATAAGAGTGGTTAGGCGCATTGGGTGCATCAAACGATTTTAATTTAAAATTTGACGTTTTTAAACCCTTCTACTATTTATTAATACATTAAATAACTTATGTTAAATTAGTAGGTAATGAGATGTCGGTTATTTTTATAACATGTTGAATGATGTGATTGTTTATATTAAAAATAGACTTGGTCAATAAACAAGCGGTAAGCAGACTTGCTTAAATATTGCTGTAGGGATTTTTATATTTTATTTTTATCCAACACAATTACCTACTATTTGCCAAAAATAAATACGATTTTTTTGCTGCTGCAACTATTAAGTATAAAAACTAAGTTTGATGTGAAAAAAAATAAATAAAAGAATGAATGAATGAACATTTTATTGTACTTACACAAAAAAGTTAAATACAACAACAGAATAAAGTCTTAATTGGTAAAATGGGCGGCCTTATCATTATTTTAATCTATAAACTATAAAAAATCTATAAGATAGAACAAAATCTATAAACTGTAACAAAATCTATAAATTATAAGTTATAACACTCTATAGGCAAACTATAACAAAAATCTAAAATAAACTAAGTGCTTTACTGGAGTTACCGTCCACAGCCCTACGAGATAATAGCAAGTTTTATCGACGCACACGCATCGAGCTCCTTAGATCGTTCCCGCCATAAATTACCCGTCTAAATTGTCGATAATCATCTCACGGCGGATTTCATTACAGCAGTTATTGCACTCGGTGTGTCTGCAGCTGCACTATGAAATTATAACCATACCTAAATTAAAGGATTTTGGTATGCAGTAAAAATTGCAATATGGGAATTATGGTACCGGTTTTTCAATTGACAGTTAATGATCAATTTGTGAAATTGTTTTAGTTGTTGTTTATTTTTATGTAGGTAAACAGTTTATGGGAACACTTTTGTTTCACATTTTAATACCTACGTGAACCTCTCTCAACTTTTACAAAAGCCATCTAAATTATTGCGTTAACAACTATTAATTAGGCTATTACGCTAAAAGTTAAAAAAATAACTATTCGATTTTTAGTTAGTACGAGTTTCGTTCGAGTTTCAAATAATCTTATGCTAAGTAGGTAGCAATAGCTCTAAACGGTGAAGGAAAACATCGTCAGAAAACCAGTTAGCTTTCCAATTGTGCCTTGAAAATGTTTTTTTTTTCACCAGTAATTTTTTTTCAACTTTAATTTATTTTATTAGTCAAATAAATATAAACTTACTTAAAAATTGGGTCTCTTTTCTTTCTTCTCACTCTCTCTTGCCAAAGGTCCTTTCACCACACTAGTTCATCAATCTTACACCACTGTCCGTGACGAGCAACAAGTAGTCATCCACAGGTTCCTCCCCCTCCCCCCTCGTCTTATTAGCCTCCCCCCGGGGTAATCACACAAGACAGCTACTAGGCTGAGACTGATAGCGTCTCCCGTGATACTGTGCGACAGGTATTGATTGGTGAAGGCATTCTAGTGAACAACAGAATCTGTGTAAGTGATCTTAGGGCTCTAGCAGACATGCTACTTTTAGCATCGGCGATCGGCGATTTAGTCATTTTTTTTTTTTTTTTTACTTTTATGTTGGCTGGTCACGTGTCGACCTTTGCAACGTTACCGGACTATGGCGAGAGCAGAAGGCTCTACGCCGGATAAAGATAAGTTGGGGCAACATGCGCAAGGGCACCACTTAGGTACGGACCTCGGCTTGGGCGATTTAGTCATTTTTGAAGCTGCCTTTATATTAGACCGCTTGCAGGGCACTTAAGCTTGTTCTTCATAAATTAGTGCTCTGTCTCGCTCTTTGGCCTAAGAATTGCGTATTGTGCATCCTACTCTTACGAGGATTACTGACTGAAGTTAGCCGCAGTTAGCCTCAGAGTAAGAGTAGGATGCACAATACTCAATTCTTAGGCCAAAGAGCGAGACAGAGCACTAATTTAGCAGTTAGCACCCTACATGCAGTGTCGTGTAATGTGGGCTTGAGAAGCAAAATGCAGTGACCAACATTTACACTTGAAATCGCGAAACGCAGCGATTGGTGATCGCAGCAGTTGCAACGCAGGATTCCCATACCTCATCCGAACGCAGGAAGTCGATGCAGAAACGAAAACGTGCGATTTTGATACTGCGATCGAACGCAGAGAATCGCCAAAACGCGATACAGCATCGATGCAGTCGCAAAATCGTCAATCCGATGCTAAAAGCACCATGTCTGCTTAGGCTTGCGTTCAAATTATTACTCAAGCATTACAAGCAACAGTTTTTAACAGACGTTTCACAAAAATATGTAATCAAATCGCACAAGATCTGCGACTGATACCGTCTTGTGTAATACTGTGCGACAGGTATTGATTAGTGAAGGTTTGAACAGAATCAGCTAGTGTTTCGAAGTGATCTTAGTGGTTTAAGAGCGTGTTTCACTTTCACTTCTGAAAAATGATTATAATTTGAAATTATTTAACACACGGGAATTACTCATGTAAAAATATATTGTCGATTTAGATACCGACAATGTTTCGATTAATCCGGAGAAAAATTCAACTCACGAAAGTTTTGAAAGTGAGATAATAATTTGGTCCAAATATCGCTTGTTTATGAAATCAGTCACATAACATTGCGTAGCGTTGTCGCTTTATTTGACAGGCTCGCTTTGAAAATGTTATATGTGTCATTTCCGCGCTGTTTATGGTAGGTGTATAATCTAGATCCTAGATCCTTTGTCACAAAATTTATATATGCCAGTCTAGAAAGCGGCTAACTCACCAAGTCGGGGATAAATAGCATTTAGCCGTATTCAAGTGAGAGTTATGAGTCGAACGCGGAATGAACAGTATCTACCTATTGCGGTGTTGCCAACTTAAATAAGTCAAAACTCACTGGGGCCGTACAATGAACTTTTAGAGCAATGTTGAAACAGGCTTGAAACAGTTTTAATTAATTATGCGATTAAGCAGGGCTAAAGCAGGACTAAAGCAGTTATGTAACAGTACAAAAACAATATTGTTCTGGTACAAATCCAAGCAATGTTTAGGAAAGTTAAACTTAGTTCGCTTAATATCTGCGATATTAAGCGAACTAAGTTTGATTAGTTAATTTCTTGTTTTGTTTAGTGTCTAATAAAGTTATTACGTGTAAAATCGGTGGTAAATAATTTATCAAAATACCCAGCTTGAAACAATTGGTGTCAGAAGTGATAACAAGCCTAAAGCAGGACTGTTTCAACGGCCGTTGGAGATTAAACAATACACTTAAGGCGCTTCATTGCAGGTGACAAGACACAATAAATTAGTACAAAACTTGAAAAAAAAAACCCAAATTATTGACTGGTCACTATTTATTATATACTAGCTGACACCCGCGGCTTCGCCAACGTGGAATACTATTTTGTTAATCCCACGGGAACCGTGAATTTTTTCGGGATAAAAAGTAGCCTATGTCCTACTGCCTAGCTGCTCCCCGCGGTGTTACCCGCGGTAGGAGCTGATTTGATTTTTAGAGAAATGCAACATGTTACACTTGGTTTTGCTAACGGTGCTCTAAGAAAACGATGGATGGTTGTCGGTTCCTAACAGTAAATGTATTTGCTCGTAAAATACTAAAAGTAATATGCGAGCACAGAAGTAGGAATAAACTCTTCTTATATCTTAATTCTGTGTATGCGAGCGAAGCGAGCTTCCCCAATTCGCAAAGCGAGAGGAAATTTTTTAGACAAATTTAACATGTGACACTTGATTAAGTAAAATACCAAAGTTATATGCGAGCGAAGCGAGCTTCTGCAGCTCGCGAAGCGAGCGGCAATTTTTTAGACTAATTTAACATGTGACACTTCGATTTTGCTAACGGTGCTCTAAGAAAAAGATGAGTGGTTGTCGGTTCCTAACAGTAAATTAATTTGTTCGTGAAATGCTCAGCAAAGTAATATGCGAGCGAAGCGAGCATCGACGTCAGCGAGCGAAGCGAGCTTCCCCAGCTCGCGAAGCGAGCGGAATTTTTTTAGACAAATTTAACATGTGACACTTTGGTTTTGCTAACGGTGCTCTAAGAAAAAGATGGATGGTTGTCGGTTCGTAACAGTAAATTAATTTGTTCGTAAAATACTCATTAAAGTAATATGCGAGCGAAGCGAGCATCAATGTCAGCGAGCGAAGCGAGCTTCCCCAGCTCGCGAAGCGAGCAGAAATTTTTTAGACAAATTTAACATGTGACACTTTGGTTTTGCTAACGGGGCTCTAAGAAACAGATGGATGGTTGTCGGTTTCTAACAGTAAATGTATTGGCTCGTAAAATACTAAAAGTAATATGCGAGCGAAGCGAGCTTCCCCAGCTCGCAAAGTGAGAGGAAATTTTTTAGACAAATTTAACATGTGACACTTGATTAAGTAAAATACCAAAGTAATATGCGAGCGAAGCGAGCTTCTCCAGCTCGCGAAGCGAGCGGAAATTTTTTAGACTAATTTAACATGTGACACTTTGATTTTGCTAACGGTGCTCTAAGAAAAAGATTGATGGTTATCGGTTTCTAACAGTAAATGTATTTGCTCGTAAAATACTAAAAGTAATATGCGAGCGAAGCGAGCTTCCCCAGCTCGCAAAGTGAGAGGAAATTTTTTAGACAAATTTAACATGTGACACTTGATTAAGTAAAATACTAAAAGGAATATGCGAGCGAAGCGAGCTTCCCCAGCTCGCGAAGCGAGCGGAAATTTTTTAGACTAATTTAACATGTGACACTTTGATTTTGCTAACGGTGCTCTAAGAAAAAGATGAATGGTTGTCGGTTCCTAACAGTAAATTAATTTGTTCGTCAAATGCTCAGCAAAGTAATATGCGAGCGAAGCGAGCATCGATGTCAGCGAGCGAAGCGAGCTTCCCCAGCTCGCGAAGCGAGCGGAATTTTTTTAGACAAATTTAACATGTGACACTTGATTTTGCTAACGGGGCTCTAAGAAAAAGATGGATGGTTGTCGGTTCCTAACAGTTAATTAATTTGTTCGTAAAATACTCATCAAAGTAACATGCGAGCGAAGCGAGCTTCCCCAGCTCGCGAAGCGAGCGGAAATTTTTTAGACAAAAACATGTGAGACTTTAGTTTTGCTAACGGTTCTCTAAGAAAAAGATGGATCCAAACATCCAAACTTTCGTATTTATAATATTATTAGTGTGATATTAGTGTTTTAAAAATATTAAGTATCCAAATCTGATCTGTTCGATATATTTAGCGTGAAAGTGTGTTTTTCGTAGGAACGTTTTACCCCGTTGCTATCCCATGGGAACCCATTTATGGGATAAAAAGTACCTTATGTCCTATTCCCGGTCATTATTCGCGGGAGTCATAGCTGACGCCCGCAGCTTTGCCCGCGTAGACTGCTATTTTGTTTATCCCACAGGAACCGTGTATTTTTTCAGGATAAAAAGTAGCCTATGTCCTATTCCCGGTCATTATCTATCTATGTTTTAAATTTCAGCCAAATCGGTTCAGTGGTTGTCGAGTTATAGAGGAACAAACATACATCCATCCAAACATCCATCCAAACATCTATCCAAACATCCAAACATCCAAACATCCAAACTTTCGCATTTATAATATTAGTGTGATTAGTGTGATATTAGTGTTTTAAAAATATTAAGTATCCAAATCTGATCTGTTCGATATATTTAGCGTGAAAGTGTGTTTTTCGTAGGAACGTTTTACCCCGTTGCTATCCCATGGGAACCCATTTATGGGATAAAAAGTACCTTATGTCCTATTCCCGGTCATTATTCGCGGGAGTCATAGCTGACGCCCGCAGCTTTGCCCGCGTAGACTGCTATTTTGTTTATCCCACAGGAACCGTGTATTTTTTCAGGATAAAAAGTAGCCTATGTCCTATTCCCGGTCATTATCTATCTATGTTTTAAATTTCAGCCAAATCGGTTCAGTGGTTGTCGAGTTATAGAGGAACAAACATACATCCATCCAAACATCCATCCAAACATCTATCCAAACATCCAAACATCCAAACATCCAAACTTTCGCATTTATAATATTAGTGTGATGCGCTAAGCCTTTGCCTCAGATTGTCCTAAGCATAAAGACCACAAAATAGTTTATTCTGAATAACAATCAAGAAAGTTCAACTAGAAACTTTCTAAAACAAATTAAGTACTTAGATACTTTAGTATTATGAATGAACTGAATATTTTAAGGCTATATACATTACGGCATTTTAAAGGCTATAAAAGCTGATCACTAAAGGTTAGAGCAAAAAATACTAAACAAGTAGTTAAGTAAAAATTTAATGGCTTAGCAAACAGTCGATCCATAATGAAGCATTTGCATCATAAAACCTGCGCACAAACAGTGTAGCAAAGAAGCGAATTTTCAAAATTTACTACCCATCCACCTTGTCCATAACTACCTGAGCAGTAGCCATAATGACGTCATCAACTACCCATTCTACTCCAGGCCACTAATGTGGCTCGACTCCAATAAATAAACCCTCATCATTTACATTGTTACATCCTCCCTCTCGCTCGCTTTGGTAACGGACGCCCTTTGCGGGAAAGGGAGGTGAGATATTTATGCGGGAACGCCCACGGCTGCGCCCGCGCAGGTTTTGCGACAGTTTTTCTTCAATAAACAAGCGGCAAAGTGAAGGTGGCACAGAGTATGTAACAGTGACAGCTCGTAGACATTCCACTCTCCTGAAGTACGAGTATGCATTTACAATGATTTGGTATGTATATTGTTAGGTTATGTTTCTTGGAATTCATCAATTATATCTAAGGATATCTATCTATCGATAATAATGTAAAATCAAATAATTGACGAGAACCAGATGTCACACTAACCCTATTAACCTACGTTTAATAGCAGATAATGTGTTCGTCTTTTTCAATAAATTATTACTTTACTTACTTTACTTTATCTATACCAATACCTATACATATAAAGCGGAAGAGTTTGTTTGTTTGTTTAAACGCGCTAATCTAAGAGAACGCAGATGGATTTAAAAAAAATGTTTTTGTTAACTTAATTCTTGAGGAAGGCTATAAGCTACTTTTCATCATCATCATCACCACTACTATACCATCACTGCGCGGGTAACGCCGCGAGGGCGCGGCTAGTGAAGTAATAAGTAATATAATAAGTGATTAAATCTGTCTAAATAATGAATTTCAAAAACTTTTAGAACTTTATTGTTTTTGATAAGGATTACTTACTTTAAAAATTAAGACTATGTTAGTACTAATCGGGCGAAATGACATGACACCTGGCTCGAATGATGTTTAGACAAAAGTACAGTGCGCATTGTATCTAGGGATTGCAATCCCGCAGCCCATTCAATCCCGCGCGGGATTAGTGCGGGTTTAGTCAATCCCGCGCGGGATCCCGCGGGATCCCGCATCTTAGAAATTATGTATAAAATCAAATTGAAACAACAGATTTTGAGTAAAAAATCAACTTTTGTTAAACGTTTCTTACATTAAGCAACAGGAGCCAGCATTATACTGAGACTGGGCCTATTTGGCACCACAAAGAGTAGCAGGCAGGTACGCACGCACATTATTGTTAACAGTTTTCTTTAGATTTTAGTTATTTTTGTTTGTGTAAGTAATTGTTTATTCATTAGGTACCTACTTTATGCTGTGCGTTTCCCAATGTACTTACTGTAACTTTTGTGTGTCAAATAAACGTTAATATATCCTATTATATTCAAAAAACATTATATTAACAAAAACCAGTGTTCTCGAACGAAAATGAGTGAAATCGGTAGAGTTGCCCGCAAAATTCGGTATATTTGGATCCAAAATCGGTAGATGAAAAAAAAAAATGTGTATTTTCTTCGATAAAACAGATTGTGCTTGTGAAAAATTACGTTTCTAAAGCGTCTTTCCCTGATCTAATGTTAGTATCCTTAGTACAACTCTTATAATAGGCATAATTAGTACCTAGTACCTACTTTACCTACGGCTTGCAATGAAAATTTCTTGCAGCCAGCTTGAATTTTTTTTCCTAATCTTTTCTCAATTTTTACTCGGAGAAACTTTTTATTCGAAGTTATTAAAATCAATGAAAAAAATTGAAACTTGTTTTATAGACATTGTTCGGAAATCCTATAAAACATCGAGTTGTACAGGTACTTACCCTTTTGTCTTACAATTCGATGTTTTGATGATGTCTACATCCGAAATATATCGATAAACATAATAATGAATGACTTTTGAGGGTTTCCCCGAGGGTTGTTAACTTAAAACTATAAATAAATCTGTAAATTCTGTAAAAAATAGGATCCTTTTCAAGTATTCTTGTAAATCATGAGAAAATCATCACGTTTCGGTATTTCGGTAGAACAGACCCAATATCGGTAGAAATACCGAAAAATCGTTAGGTTCGAGACCACTGACAAAAACAAAAACCACCATAATGTTTCACGCAACTTTAATTATATTACTATTTACGGCACAATCAGCTTTTAAAATAGCACAGAAAAAAACTAAATCAAAAACATTAAAGTTTAGGTACTTATGTAAAATGCCGGACGGTGAGTACGAAAACACTCGTCACCTACAGAAAGACGTGCGCAGCGCAGTGCCATTTATAAACAACTAGCTGCTGCCCGCGGCTACGCTCGCGTGGTACCCGGATAAAAAGTAAGCTATGTTACTCTCCAGCCCTCCAACTATCTCCACGCAAAAAATCACGTCAATCCGTCGCTCTGTTTTGACGTGAAAGCAGGACCAATAAACAAACAAATAAACAGACTTTCACATTTGTAATTGGGTACGGATGACAGGACAGCCTGCCAACCGTCTGCTAGTCGCTGGCGCGGTGGTCTGTGCGAAACGGCAACGTCGCGCTCGTGCTACTCGCGATTTACGCGAAAGTTTTAACGCCAAATTTTTCATTTGCGGGATCCGCGGATCCGCGCTTTGAAGGTGCGGGATCCAGCAGCCCAATAAAAGCTGCGGGATCCCGCGGGATTGCGGGATCCCGCTTTGCGGGATTGCAATCCCTAATTGTATCGCGTAGTGTATCAAATTCCGAGCCTGCAGGCTGATTGTCTAACTTGTCTCAAACCTCAAATTGGTCTCAAACTGTCAAAACGATCGCGTAGGTATCTTTTATCGCGTTCAGTCTCGTTGAGATGAGAGTGACAGAGCTACTTACGTGGTTATGGACTGTCATATTTGACAGTCTGAGACCGATTTTGGTCGCTATCAAAGATAGACAATTAGGAGACTGATCGCAAAAGTTTAAATAGAGTAAGTTAAGTGACGGAGTAAATGAGCGAGTGAAGCGAGCCCGTATATTTCAATTTGCAATGTCTTTACATGGTAATGTCTTTTGATCCTGCTAATAAATGTACTTGCTTGTTTTTGTCCAGTTGTTAGTTAAAGCTAGGGTTTATTGCTTGTCGAGAAGTACAGGGTCTTACTGACCTTCTTGAAGAATTTACACATGAAGATAAGCATGAACAATTTTAGAAAATGTAAAATGTGAGCTGTGTGTGAGAGTTTAGTTGATCCGAAGGTCGGTTTGAACCCCGTGCCCTTATCATGTAACACTTGTAATATCTTAATATCGTGAAAAATCAAAATAATTATCTGCTCATCAAATTAACTATTTCGTATCACTTCTCTCTATCATCAAAGGTTTGCTTTTTTTTTAACGAAAATAGGTTCGCGTTTGACCACACCCTGCCTGATGTAAAGCAACAGTGTGGTCTAAAATGGAGCACGCTTACCTAGAAGGAACTTATAGACTCTCGATTTGAAGACATAAAAATTGCTGATATAAAACTCTTCGTAAGTATATGGTTAAGCTCGCCTTTGTACACATGTCTTTACCTTGTATTTGTTTTATTTGCACTATGAACATTTTCATTTTAATTTGATAAAATCTGTCTTTTTATATCTCATACGCCCTTCTTATTTGCTGTTGCTTTACTAGCAGCGCCCTCGCGGCATTGCCCCCGTAGTGATGGTACAATGGTGATGATAATGATGATGAAAAGTAGCCTATAACCTTCCTCAAGAGTTTAGCTATCAAATGCAGAAATAACTTTTCAAACCGGACTGGTAGTTCCTGAGATTAGCGCGTTCGAACAAACAAACAAACAAACTAACTCTTCCGCTTTATTTTATTCTAAAGTTAACATTTGACTGTCCTCTGGTAGGGAAACTTATACAGTGGACAAAATCACTGTTAGTCTGTTAGATTTTAAATACTAGCTTGTGTGTTGCCTGTATGGACTTTGCGTCAAAGAAGTTTAAAAGTGATGCCAGTGCTCACGAATAAACACATGCTAACTTTGACTTTGATTCACAAGAATAAGTTGGCAAGCCATTTACTTTAGCTAGTTAACTTCACTCGAACTCATTGTCCTTTTTATCGCACAATACAGCATTCACTGCCGCGCAATAAAGTGCGTCAACATGAATGGATGTTAGACGGTATTGTGGAATCAAAACCATTGAGAATGCGTAAAGAAAGCTAATATAGTACACCCACAGTGACGGGCGGGCTGCTGTGCGGTTACAGTGACAGCGGGTTCAAGAAATGATGATGAAGGGAATAAGCAACTTGTCATTGTAATTTTTTATGAATTCTTTATAAGAATCTACACTTTTGAAAATATCATGGTTACGAACATAAATATTATCAACAGGATAATTACCATGAAACTCAATAATCATGGTAATTATAATATTTACATCTATACGAATTTGAAACTTGTTATCCTTTCATTCTATAGTCATCAAATACGTCTTAGTAGGCTGTTCCTTTACCATAGGTACTCGTAAGTATTTAGCTACTAAAAAAGTTATAAATTGGTTACGACAACACCTAAGTTTGCCAAAAATAGTTGTATTCTAAACTTGTTACTTCCTTAGTTTGTAATTTGAATTCTGTACTTACCGTTTTCATGTTTTTAATTCGAATAATTTGGCATTATGACTGTAATTTTACAGCTATTCAACATTTGTCTACTTCAATAGTAACATTTGCTTTACCTCTAAACAGTAAAAGCTTGGTCATATAATTTTAGTCTATCATTATTAACAAAGGCCACTACTTATAAACTCCTCTCAACTTCTGTCAAAACTTAATCACCATACAAAATAATGCCATCATTTTCTGTTAGATAGTGACAAATAGTGAAAGGACAGTATTTTTTTTTAACTAAAATAGGTTCGCGTTTGAACACACCCTGATGTAAAGCAACAGTGTGGTCTAAGATGGAGCACGCTTACCTAGAAGGAACCTATTGACTCTCGATTTGAAGACACCCAGTTTAAACTTTTCTGGAAATACAGACCCCGGCAAGGAGTTCCACATTTTCGCCGTGCGTATGAAAAATGTAGACTCAAAGCGCTTAGTACGAACACTGGGAACATCAACCATGTACAAATGGCGCTTTTCCGGGTGTCCGGTAGTATCTAACTTGAGAGGTGATTATAGGTAGGTAATATATGTATCGCTACCGCTTATGATCTCGCTACTCGCGCTCCCTCCGTCCAAACCCCTACCTCCTCATGTCAGATAACTCACGGGAACGCAGCCGGCTTGATGGGACTAATAAAATGGGAAGCTCACGACAAAGGCGCAGCACATCATACGTCGACATCAGGCGATGTGAGTGCAGTGTACTCAAGAGGGTATCTACATTTCAGTCAACTTAATGTGGCTCAACCATGTTGTTTGTGCGTATATAAGGCCCCCCTTATATACGCACAAACAACAAGGTTGAGCCACTAAACCCCCCCGGGTTTAGGGGGTCCGGACCCCCTCCCCGCCTTAGCCCATTAAGTTCAGGGGAAACCCACTCAATTTTTGTATTTTGGAACCCTTGGACCCCCCCCCCCCCTTAACAAAGATCTTTGTATTTTGGAACCTTTGGACCCCCCCCCCCCTTAACAAAGCTATAACTACGCCCATGTTTGTGATGTATAGGTTCCTGTATTTGTCTAAGGCAGGATTCGACCAAAAGTCATCTTACTCCAGAGTAACTAGCCGACTTAGGCTGGATTCGACAAAACTGGATTAAGTTTTTACTCGAAATTAAACTACTGTTGTTTGAATAATTTGACATTGTAAAGTTGACACCTTATAACCAGGATAATTTGTATGCACATAATAATGTTCGGTTGCGCTTTCTAAACAATTGTATTTCGAATTATGTCGGCTAGTTACTCTGGAGTAAGATGACTTTTGGTCGAATCCAGCTTTAATCTCTTATTATTCTCTGGAACATTTTGGATGGATTTTAAAGTTCATTGCGAAGGAAACCGCGGGTCGAAGCTAGTCACACAGTCCTTCATTGACAGTATGTGTGTCAAAGACATAAATCTTATAACTGGATGCGACAATAATAAATGCGATATGACCGGTGGGTAGTATGGTAATTTTTATGATCCGCAGTTACTTAAAATTTTATTGCAATAAGTCGAATCAAGTTAGCCTGCATGACGTCCTTATAATCTTCAATTAGTTATACTGAAAATAAACATTTATTTTAAATATAAAAAGCAGGGACGGTCATCGAAAATGATGGGATTTAGAGTAACAACTCAGAAAGGTGGAGACGGTTGAGAATATGAGATCTTTGCCCAAAAGCGGGACAAACATAAAAAAAATACTTAGGCATATAACACATTGTTTTGTGATGATCATGATGTCATGTCTTTCTATTTAGGTATTACAATAATAAAACATTATTACTTTGAACCTTTGTGTACCCACGCATACCTTTTTCGCACAACTATAGAGTAGAATAACAGTTACTACGAACAAACATCTACGTAATTGAAATCAATCGTAAGCTATTTAGTTTAAGGTTTTGATTCAATAACAAGTGGCTAAATTAAATATTTTAAGAAACCGACTTCAATGTTAAAGATTGTTTAAACAAGTGGCTACATTAAAAATTTATAAGTGGCAAAATTAAAAAGTAAAAAAATCGACTTCAATAAATAAATAAATATTGCTGGATATTGTTCGAGCTGAGCAATTTTCTGCACTCTCGAGATGCATTTCTGTTCATAACTCTGAAGATCCTCAACAGATCCCTGCCAAATTTTTATGGCACCAATCGGAAAGTATACCATTTCAAACAAAAAAAGAATTTTTCAAATTGGTCCAAGCGTCTTCGAGTAATCGGTAAACATACATCAAAAAATAGATTCTGACGTAAGAACGTCCTCTTTTTTTTTAAGTCGGTTAAAAATGTTTGCAAAGCATGTATGGCAGTAAGCGACATTAAGTATTCAAATCAAATGTTTGATCAAAGCTATGCAAAGTCGACAAAAAGTGCGCAAATGTTTGATACTGTGTCTGGCGCAGAGGCAAAGAATAAATAGGTACAGAAGCCTGACTGCGTGAAAACAATCATTTACCTATTTAAATAAAGACTCTTGCTGCGACACAACAAAGTGCAATTCAGCTCGCGTAAGAGCTCATTGCCTATCGTTATATTCACCTAAACTAATCCTGTCTTTCTAACGCATAACTCTGTCACTGTCTGGCGCGGTGTGCAGCAAGAGTGAACTCTACCTGCCAAGGCCCGCCCGGGCGGGCCCGCCAACGTACTTGTAGCTTGTACCTTAAGTGCAAAGTGCACCTTCTGCACCTATTTATTCTGTGCTATTGTAATCGTGGGCGGTGATCGAAACTGTGACGAAACATAATTAGACGCATCTGTCTTTAGGCGCTTCCATAAACCGATGTGTTTATGACTCTGTGGTTCTCTCACGTAGGTCGATTTTATGGTTTTGTGGCTTAGAAAGTTACTTTAATTATTGGCAAATTATGGTTGTTTCTGTGGGTTTGTTCTAAAAGATAAAAATAAGTTAACTGATTTCAAAAACGAACTGCCCCTGTTTTTCATTAGAATTGTTTTTAACCGACTTCAAAAAAAGTCTACAAAAATATTCAGACTTCAAAAATATTCACCGATTACTCGAAGACACCCGAACCGATTTGGAATTTTACCTACTTTCCGATTGGTGCCATAAAATTTTGGTGAGGATCTGTAAAGGATCTTCGGAGTTATGAATACACCTCGATAGTGCAGAAAACTGCCCAGCTCAATAACATTGATTCGGTCGTCGGAAGCCGGTTTTTTTAAATTTTAAATTTAGCCACCTGAATGTTGTAATTATCGTAATTTTGAGTACGAAACAAAAGATGAATTTTTAACAGTGTACAGTAAACCGTCCAAGAAAGTTCTTATTAGTGAGGTCAGGTTATAAACTTGGATGATTTTTAAAGTTCATTCTTGTCGAAAAGTTTTTCGAAACCAATAGCTTGTGGGCCAAAGGCAATTTGGGATGAAAGTGGGTTCAACCGAGTACCAATCAGCTGTTTATAATATTGGGATGAAAGTGGGTTCAATCAAGCCCCAGTCAGCTGTTTATAATATTGGGATGAAAGAGGTTTCAATCGAGCTCCAATCGGCTATTTATAATAGTGGAATGAAAGTGGGTTCAATCGAGCCCCAATCAGCTGTTTATAATATTGGGATGAAAGTGGGTTCAATCGAGCCCCAATCAGCTGTTTATAATATTGGGATGAAAGTGGGTTCAATCAAGTCCCAATCGGCTGTTTTATTAAAAAAGAACGTCAACTATTCTAGTTCAAAGATCAACTCTGCGGTGACAACTGGTGGACCAGGCTTGTCCATTGTGTTGTCGACGCAGTGATTCCTCTTTTAAAGGGTCAGCAGCGCGAGTGTGACTCCTCTGGTGTCGCAGACGTCCATAGGCTACGGTAACCGCTTACCATCAGGTCGGCCGTATGCTTGTCTACCTCAGGCTGGATTCAACCAAACTGGATTAAGTTTTACTCGAGAGTAAACTGCTGTTTGTTTGAATATTTTGACATTGTAAAGTTGACACCTTATAACCAGCCCCCCTAGCCGTCAATTCCTATACATTTTGAAGTGTTCTATTCTACAGCGACGATAGATTTTTATTTATTTATTTTATTTATTTATTTATTTTCTTTTTACAATGTCATTACAGTAAAAAAACCAAATCGACACTGGAAAGCACTAGTAGCATAGGTATTACAAAAATTCATTACAATCTAAAAAAACCTTTTTTTTTAAACTAAAAATAATCAATAAGTAAGCACTAAGCACCTACCTACCTAACGTAATTCTGATATAAGATAGTGTAATATGGCTAGGGGGGCAGGATAATTTGTATGCACATAATAATGTTCGGCTGCGCTTTCTAAACAATTGTATTTCAAATTATGTGAGCTAGTTACTCTGGAGTAAAATGACTTTTGGTCGAATCCAGCCTTATTAGTATAAAAAAGACCTAAAATAATGCTAAATTGAACATCGACGAATAAGACTAATAAGCATGTTCCGCCATCTACCGGCAACGGACGGTAATTCCCTTAGCTTTGCATCGAGAGTAATTGGATATCCCCTCTTTGAAGGATCTTAAGATCGAGGATTTTATTCCATTTTAATTATATCCATGATTTATTCGAAATGATTTATGCAAAGTGCAATCTAGAATGAAGTGCCTGGGACATTTTTTTTTGACGATAAATTATGGTCAATTCTTCCGACGACCTCTGTGGCGTAGTGGGTGAAGGCCCACCTGAAACACGGATGGTTGCGGGTTCGATTCCCGCCTATGTTATGTTAGCCCTCCAACTATCTCCACAAAAAAAAATCACGTCAATCCGTGCGTCGCTCTGTTTTGACGTGAAAGCAGGACAAATAACAACAAACAAACAAATAATACCTACATACAAACAAATAAACACACTTTCTCTTATAATATGGGTACGGATTATAGGTATAGTTATACTAGTAGTACCTACTCTAGTAGTAGGTACTAGAGTATACTATATCAGTACCATATCGCAAGAAACTAATGCTTAAATCACTGTCTTAAGCAAAACCTTTGTTCTCACGACTCTCAAATCGATTAATTATACAACAGGCGATTAATAACACTATCAATATCGATACAAATAAATCGTCGGCGACTGCTTCAAGATATTGAATAAATTAGGGCCTCTACTGACTAGGGACATTCACCTGTATAATACTATGTAACGTGTGGAAATTATAATCCTACTAAATTATAAATGCGAAAGTTTGTAAGGATGTATGGATGCATGGATGTTTGTTAATCTTTCACGCAAAAACTATGTGTAAAACACTAAGGGCCTTACTTATGAAAGATGTTTAAAGTTAAACACTGGTTAAAGAACGTCCTGTCTTTATTTGTGGATAGTGACAAACAGAGACAGGACGTTGTTTAACCAGTGTTCAACTTTAAACATCTTTCATAAGCCAGGGGGGTAAGCGCTTATACGAGCTGAATTGCACTTTATTGCGTCGCCGCAAGAGTCGCTATTTATATATATTTTTTTCGTGAAGGTAGCCTTCTGTACGTAGTACTATTATTCTGTGGCTCTAGTGAGCTTGATCGGCACACCAAGGCTGATTTTAGTCTCACGCTCACCGTCAGCGCTGATCGGCGAGTGACAATGAAATAAGGATACTGATTGTTTAGCAGAAATGGCTACGCTGATTGCTCTCGTCAGTGCTGGACAATCAGTATCCTTATTTCATTGTAATAAAGATCACTCGCCTATCAGCGCTGACGGTGAGCGTGACTAAAATCAGCCTAAGGTTTCTAGTTGTCAATATTGGTGACCGTGTTCAGCAAAACCAGGGCTTAAGAGGCCTGCGACAGGCGAATTTCCATAAAAAATGTACCTAATACCGAAATCATTTAAAGTTTAAGCTTAATTCTTTATTCGCTATTTTTATCAGCTTAAATGTTGTTAGATTAAGAGAGTAGGTATTTATCTAGGTTCCTGTTAATTTTTTGTTCCGAAAAACTTACCTAAAACGAAATGTAAGCAAATTGAATTGAAATCTTTGTAGGTACACCAAAAATGGCATTTTTTCTTTTAATTTGTTCTATAGTAAGATTTTTGGAATAAAAGTGTAACAGGAACCTAGATAAATACTCCTTTATCCAAATAATAACATAAAGTGATAAAAATATGCTTAAATTTTAAATTATTTTGGTATTACGTTCCTAGTTAAGTAGGTATGTTCGCCGGTCCCTTAAGAGAACGGCTAAACAAAGCACAATACCTGTAGTATGTTATCTTGAAAGGGCCTCCAGACTCTCGTAGAGAACCCCCGAGAACACCCGAGAAGCGTGAGTGTGAAGAGCTTCTCGCCTTCTCGTTCTCTGGCTCGCCTGTTCTCCGATCGGTGTCGGTATTTTTGGCCGAGCCAAAGGATTTCTCGGGCGAGAAAAGAGAAGGGTCCTACACTCACGTTTTGTCTCATTGCAAATTAATGAGCGGCGGTGGGCAGACATCCATATTGTTTGTTTTTTTTCGAGAATTTTCTTTCGTAAAAATGTGAAATAATAAATAGAGTTGAAATTTATCGATTTTTTTCAATCTGAGCCTATTTTATGGGATGCTAAATATCGAAACTACTAAGATAAAAGTTTTTTACATTAAGTATTTTTATTTTTTTAAACATTATTTTTAGTTACAACATTCACAAAGTTACAGTATGCAATGGCACACAGAGCCAAACCGGGTGCAGTTTCAAAATCGACGTCCATACCGGATAAGCAACAGATCACGACTGAGAACAATTGAGAGTGTGGATAGCTTGTTTGTTCTTCGCGAAGTCTCGGGCGAGACTTCTCGCCGAGCCTTCTCTCGAGAGTCTGGAGGCCCTATGAAAACAATAGGCATGATGACAGTAATCAAGTATCGCCAAAATATTTATCTGATCTAATGAAATAGGGGTGTAAGGGGTTGTAACCAACATCATTCGCAACCCAAGCCAACCTCACCGGCCCGTGGTACACCCTGCCGAACAACAAACGAGGCTCTGGCGCTCCACTCACCAACCCGCACTGGACCAGCGTGGTGAGTTACGGTCCAAACCCCCTCGAGCTTTATGACGATACAACATAAACCAAGGCCCCAAGTGCCCGGCGGCTGCGGAGGCTCTGCTGATGACGGAAGGCAAGCGGCCTTCGTAGTCAGGGGTGCTAAGAATCCCCGGGTGGGAACGATCTCCCGTCAAACGACATCGGCTAACGCAAAAACTGACACTGATAACTTGCTTAATGTTGTTACATTTAATGTAAAAACCTTAAGAACTGAGGAAAGACTCCTGGAGTTAGAAAACGCACTAACGCACATTAAGTGTGACATTATGGGCTTATGCGAAGTAAGAAGACTAGGAGAAGACACAATAGAACGGAGCAATAGTTTATTTTATCACTATGGAGAGACAGGAAGTTTGTACGGTGTGGGTTTTATTGTAGCTAAAAAATGGAAAGATAATGTAGTAGAGTTCAAAGGAATCTCAGACAGACTTGCCCTGCTAAAATTAAAACTTTCAAACAAGCATTCTTTAACCGTGATACAGGCACATGCTCCTACTAGCTCTCATTCAGATGATGAAGTTGAAGACTTCTACGACTCCATTGATAGAGCACTGGATGAACATCGTGGTACATTTAATTTAGTCTTAGGTGATTTTAACGCCAAAATTGGCACCAGACAGGATTCAGACGACTATAACATTTTAGGGCCATATGGTTTAGGCATAAGAAATGATCGAGGCACGCGGCTTCTCCAATTTGCTTTTGGACAAGGTCTACATATAGGCAACAGTTTTTTCTTCAAAAAACCTCAGCGAAGATGGACATGGGAATCACCTGGAGGCTTATATCTAAATGAAATTGATTTTGTTCTAACATCTGAGAAAACAATTGTTAAAAATGTTCAAACCCTAAACAACTTTAAATTCAGTTCGGATCATCGCCCTGTTCGAGCAACAGTTAAATTTGACTTTAAACTTTTACGTGGGAGAAAATTCGGCAACAAAATAAAGAAACTGAACAAAGAATCGCTAATGATTAATACAGAAGAATTTAATCTGGAGTTAAAAAACAGCTTTGATGTGTTAAACACTGATTCTGAAGAGGTACAACAACAATTTGATAATATTAGTAATAGCATTAAACTCGCAAGTAAAATAATAAAACCTAAATCTCAAAAACATAACAAACTTTCTGCGGACACTAGGAAGCTAATAGATGAAAGAAATGAGTTAAGACATAATAGAGCGAACATACAATATAGATCACTAGACAAAAAAGTTAAAAAACAAATACGCAAAGACTTGAGAAAATTTAATGAAAATATAATTAAAGTAGCCTTAATAAATAATAGTTCTTTGAAAATAGCCAAACAAGGCATCTCAAGCGGAAAATCTTGGATAACTAATTTGAAAGATAATTCAGGCAAAAAACATCAAAGTAGACAGAAAATACTAGAAATATGCACTAGCTACTATAAAACTCTATATTCAGATCCTACCGCATCCAGAAACAATGTGGAATACGCTTGCTCTGATAGTGTCCCTTATATTACCGGGAAAGAGGTTCATTTAGCACTTCGCCAAATGAAATACAACAAAGTACCGGGAGAGGATGGTATCAGCACAGACGCTTTAAAAGTTGGTGAGCCAATTCTATTGCCTCATCTAACAAACCTGTTTAATTCAATTTTAAAGACAGGTATTTTCCCTAAAATGTTTTGCCACTCCAACATCATTTTAATTCACAAAAAAGGAGACAAGTCTGACATTAACAATTATCGACCAATAAGTTTAATCTCCCATATATACAAAACCTTTATTAAAGTAATAGAAAATCGAATATCAGACCAACTGGACAAAGAGCAACCTCCCGAACAAGCGGGCTTCCGTAGAGGGCTGTCTACCACTGATCATCTCCAGACCATCAACCAAATCATCGAAAAATACACAGAATACAATTTACCTTTATATCTAGCTTTTGTAGACTATAAAAAGGCATTTGACAGCCTCACCCATGCATCTATATTAAAATCACTAGAACGTCAGAATATTGAACCTACCTATATTAAACTTATCAATAGAATATACTCAAATAGTACTGCTGCGATTAAACTCCAATCATCTGGAGCATTATTTGAAATAGAAAAGGGTGTCAAGCAAGGAGATCCACTGTCGCCAAAGCTTTTCACCAGTACCCTTGAAGAAGTTTTCCGAAAATTACCGACTAGCTGGACAGAGAGGGGCGTTGACTTGGGGAAGGCAAGGTTAACTAACCTTCGTTTTGCCGACGACATCGTCCTTTTCTCGTCTTCAGCTCTTGAGCTACAGAACATGCTACAAGACCTAGCTATTGCAAGCCTTGAAGTTGGACTTCACATGAATATGAGCAAAACCAAACTTATGACAAACAGCATCAAAAAGAAAATCATGGTGGGTGGGGAGCGTATGGAATATGTCCCTGAGTATATTTACCTCGGCCAACTAGTTTCTTTTGAGGACAGGCAGGATAAGGAAGTCGCAAGACGAACCGAAAGTGCCTGGAGAAACTATTGGTCGATGAAAGAACTGTTTAAAGGAGATCTCCCTCTTTCACTAAAACGCAAGCTCATGGACGTCTGTATTCTTCCCACTTTAACCTATGGTGCCCAAACATGGTCACTTACCAGTATCCAGAAGTCCAAATTCAAGGTTTGCCAGAGAGCGATGGAACGAAGCATTCTTGGAGTGAAACTAACCGATCGGATTAGAAACACAGTCATTCGTTCCAAAACTCAAGTTGCCGATGTGGCTCAAAAGGCTGCAAAACTAAAATGGGACTGGGCGGGACACGTTTGCCGTATGCCTGATGAACTGTGGGCCAAACTATCCACCGAGTGGAGCCCTGAGACAGTGAGGCGGCGCCGCGGCAGACCACGCAAGCGATGGCGAGACGAGCTGGAGAACTTTAGTGACCAGTGGAGGGAATTGGCTTTGGATCGAAAAGAGTGGAAGGCTCGAGGGGAGACCTTTGCCCAGCAGTGGGACAGTATAGGTTAAGTACAATACAATACAATACAATGAAATAGGATTCAAAGATTTTGAAAAATGTATTTATTCTCTTATTAATGTCGAGATTACTAATTTATTTGCTAAAATAAATCTACAAAATACAACAATCCGCCATGATAGCCAAAACGCTCGCCGGTGTCATGGCGTCTGTCATTGCGTCTCGTCTCGGTAAACATCCTTTTGTTTCTATAGAAACTATGTAGGCATCATTGGTTGATATACCGATCCGTGACGTAAAAACAGACGCCATGACACCGGCGAGCGTTTTGGTGTGAATTTGAAAATTTAAATTAAAATGTACTTTTATTGCACAAAAACCTTAATTTTCTACAGAAATATGATATATTTTAGACATAATAGATACTTCTGAATATCATAGAAGAGATTTTGAAAATTAGGATTCATGCCTATTACTAAACCTCGATAACATCTAGTGCTCGAGTGCAACGAACCTGCAAGTGGAATGAGCAGTCAAGTGGTGTGGTTGACAGCTGTCAATGTCATGGACTAGTGACTTTAAAGTTTTGAGCCTGTCAAACATTGAAAGATCTTACAAGAAAGCTAAACAGCTTATTTATGAGCAAAATTTTTTTGAATAAAAATTTAGGAACATTTATTCATTTGTGATAATTGCTTACATAAAAAAAATATATTAAAAAAAAATTACATACAAAAAGTGTGTCACCGAAAAGAGTGTTAGGCCCCAAACCGTGTTTGTTGCCCTGGTTCTTCACGGTGTTGGTCGCGAAGGAACAGGAGTAGAGTCACCTAGCTCTTAAGACGTTTCAAAGTGGTACACTTGTGATCTTATTGAATAAATGAATTTGACTTTTGACTTTTGTATGTAGGTACCTACTGGCTCTCACGGGAAAAATCAAAATTTAGTGGGATAGCTTTCCGGTTTTTAAAGAGTTTGAATCTAGTGTAAGTAGTAAACATTTTATCTTACAAAAATAGTATACAATTTATATATACAGTTAATTTTTTAGGTAAAATAGTCACACTTAGAAAGAAAATTAGGTCACTTTTAGAAATTAATCTTTGGTTTTCAATCGCAGAGTTCAAAAATATTTTTAACTGACTTCCAAAAAGGATGAGGTTCTATGTTCAGCTGTATGTATGTTTTTTTATTTTTATTTTTTGACTCTACTTTTTGACATGCAAAAACTATTAAATTGTGAATCATGAAGGTTCACAGAATCCCGATTATATGACGTCTTATGATCTGTCTACTCTGCACGTACGACAACCATTGACTTACCCACTTATGCATCTAATCCTAAACAGTGCCAACACCATTATAAGTACAGGTTCCAAGGCGCGTTGCACACGGGTCGACGCACCAGTGACGTCTCATTCCGTGTGCTGACGGCCTATAACTGTTGAATCGCCATTGTTCAGTGTAAATGAGGAGTTTGATTACGGCAAGATTTACATTCCTATAAAGTGTGAGCTAAAAGTTAGTAGCACTTTGTTAGAAAAACACCGGTAGGTATGTTATGTATGTTCGTAGGTGGCTCAGGTAACGAAGTTTTTAGGCCGTTTAAGATGCCGGCGATAGTAGAATGACCACACAAATATGAAATGTGAATATTTCATTCACTTTATGTCAATTTATTGACTTTTTATGTTCATAATACACTTTTGTTACAAAAACTTACCTATAACGTCAGCAAATTGTATTTTTAACAATTTTACAGCAAAAATGTCATGTTTTCTTTTAATTTGTTCTGTAGTATGATGATAAAAAATGCTCAAATAAATGATTTTGGTTTTACGTTGGTTAAGACATTCCTCTATTGCCGGCCTCTTAAATGAACAGACATTCAAAAAGAATCATTTCGTCTGTCGCAGGGCCCCTTAAAAATGTCTTTTATGAACTGCAAGTTTTATATTTTTCTGACGTGTGAGCTCACTTTTCGCTGACATTTCCACCTAAAGCTACACACATCCAACAATACATCACCGCCACAACAAAGGTACTGATTTATAAAACAGTATTTACCTCGTTCGTTTTTTGTCCCATCCCAGTAAATTAAATCCCGTTCGATACTTAGTCACTCTTCATTCGCTGAAGACCATTCATTAAGCAGAGGGTGTTGGGTGGAACACACCCCCTACGACACATTAACTATTCAAGAGGAAAAAAGTAAGGATGCTGTTTCTTGTGTGGGTGATTTGTCGCCCGACTTTAGTTGCCCGTCTGAGAAATACCTGTAGAAAATAATAAACCTTATTCTATAGATTTAGGGTTTAGGATCGCTTGTCTTAAAAGCTGAGAAAGATTTGCAAGTAAAACGTACCTATAAAATGCAATAACCTAAGGTAGGTAAAACAAATAATGGATTAAAAAAAAGGATTCATTTCAAAATTGATTATGTATTAGGATAATGGAAAAGGGACTTTACATTCAACACAAGTTTCATTCACAAGTCTCTTCACTAGATGGCGCTATAAGTTTCATTACGATTTTAAAATCATAATAACCTTATATTTAAATACCTACTATAATTAGTAATACTTACTTTTATAAAATTCTATTCTATTTTCATAACATTACTTTAACATTTTTAACCGACTTTAAAACAGGAGAAGGTTTTCAAGTCGTCAGATTTTTTTAATGTATTTTCACCGATTACTCGAAGACGCCTGAACCGATTTGAAAAATTATTTTTTTGTTTGATAGGGTATACTTTCCGATTGGTGCCTTAAAAAAACTAGTAAGGATCTGTTGAGAATCTTCGGAGTTAGGAACAGAAATGCACCTCGGAAGAGCAGAAAATTGCTCAGCTCGAACATTGAAGTCGATTTTTTTTTTAATATTGCCATTGATAAATTTTTAATTTAGCCACTTGTTTAAACCATCTTTCGTTACCAGTGACGAGAAAAGTCGCTATATCCGCCTCCCCATTTCCCCTTAAGTCTGATTACCGGGCCGCACAAAGAGTAGCATAATTAAACAGAGAGTGCCGACCATTCGATTATAAATCCGAGTATGTCTGCACTTCAAGCAACCTTCAATTTTGTGGCTCAGACGGATTCTCAGAGGATTTCGTTTGATTGTGTTTTGTGCAAAAAATCTGTACAAATGTAATGAAACATTTAAAGATTAGACAATTTAACCAAAACACATATAATTGTATTTATGGTAAATGATTTTGGTATTACGTTTGTAAACATTCGTCTGTCGCAGGCCCCTTAAGTTTGAATACAAAATAACCAGTTTATTTAAAATGATCATTCGATAGATCAATTAATCCAGATTACTACTGTTGCTATGTGTAAACACAATTAATTTAAAAGGTTCCAAAAAGTCTTCGTTTTGTTGCTTCCATAATATTAGCACGATCACGGCCTTAACCTTTTTGTACTCTTAACCCGTTTTGAAAAATGCAATGTATAATGTAATGTGCAAATAATCAAGCTTTAGTGGGGAGCCAGTCGAACAAAGTAAAAGCTCATTTACATGGTGCGAGTTTCTTACCTCTAAGATGCGAGAAACTAGCTCCATGACAATTCAGTGACAAGCTATTATCGTCCTTTTATGTATGATTTCAACGTTTAGTTTACAATGTCATTATTTTGACATTGATGACGATAATCGATAAACTTGCACCATGTCAATGAACCTTTAGTCTCGTCAAAGTCGTCAAAAGAGAAATAAGGCATGTAAAGGTGCGTCCAGATATCGCGTACCCTGGGTACGCGATATCTGGACGCAGCTTAATAAGACATGCTTCACTATACAAATAAAAGCATTTTAATTTAATTCTGAAAATCTCTAAAGTGCGTTGTTCATTCAGGAGAGCTGTCTGAATGAGCAAGGACACCTTATTTCCCATCCGTCGCTTGTCTTCTTTTTCCCTCTCTTTTTTCCTCTCTTTCTTTTTCCCATCGTCACTCGAAATGAAGTCCATACTACGGAAGTGGACAGTCTGGCTGTAGGGATGGCCGAGTGATTCGATTAATTAAAATAAGGCTTTATAAGACAGTGGATTCAAATATTATAACATTGGGATCCATAAGGTAATTAAAAAGGACTGAATTTTATGTTATTAAAATCTTAGTTTGTGATGTGTGGAAGTTGAAGGGGGAGACCTTTTCCCAGCAGCAGTGGGACATGATAGGTTAATTTAAAAAAAAAAATCTTAGTTTGTTTAAATATTATTATTATTGCAGGTTTATTTTATTAATTTTAATGCGATTTAAAGTACTGAATCTTTCACTTCGTTCACTCTGAAATGTATTAGAAACTAGGTATCATCTTGCTCTGCGTTTATATACATTATAGACTTAAGAGTGTCTGATTGAGAGTGGTGAAAAAACGCATTGAAATATCAAAATCAGTACAGTAGGTAGGTACTATTTTACCAGATGTACCTACTACGAAAAAACCTGTAAACAAGCAACTACACTGCGTATTTCTTATTTTGTTCTAAGTAGTATCAGGCATCGAAAATGCCAGATTAATTTTGAAATGTCTACAGCAAAACTACATCCCTACAATCCACTTGATTTAAAAAGAACAAAACATGTCAGTTCAACCCTAGCTTTAATTGAAGAGTGTAAGGTTCTACACCTTTGGAAGACGGTAGGTTGGAAAAAGGTTTAAAATGAAAGGGTAGTGTTTCTAATGTGGAATTACTGACGCTTAAATTACTAAATTGAGCTTCTGATAAAAACATGTTTGGGATGTACTCTGATTTATAGTACATTACATTTATTTACATACTTTTATCTGAACATTACATTTATTTACATACTCTTATTTGAACACTAGCGAACGCCCGCGGCTTCGCCCGCGTGGACTACTATTTTTCTTATCCCACTGGAACCCTGCAATTTATCGGGATAAAAAGTAGCTTATGTCCTATTCCCGGTTATTATCTATGTACATTCCAAATTTCATCAAAATCGGTTTAGTAATTATGGAGATACGTGGCAACAAACATTCACACACACACACACTCACGGACTTTCGCCTTTATAATATTAGTAGGATTAAAAAAGCAAGAACTTAAGAGACCGGCGACAGACAAATTGTCCATACAAACGTAATACCAAAATCATTTAATGCTTTTCACATTGTTCCACATGTTTTTCACACTAAAATGTATGGGTCTTACTTATGAAAGATGTTTAAAGTTGAATACTGGTTAAACAACGTCCTGTCTTTATTTGTGGATCGTGATGAATAGAGACAGGACGTTGTTTTACTAGTGTTCAACTTTAAACATCTTTCATAAGTAGAGGGTATATTATTGCTTAAATTAAGGCGCTATTTATCTAGGTTCCTATTACTCTTTTGTTCAACAAAACTGACCTAAAACGAAATGTAAACAATAAAAAAGTCATGTTTTCTTTTTGTATTATTATTGTTAGTGTGATTATAAAATAATCGATCGAGCGAGCGAAGCGAGCGAAGATCTTAGTGGTAAGTTGGGCGATTTTGCTTTGTATGTTTGTATGTTTGTATGTTTGTATGTTTCACGAATTGTTGTTCGCGCATAACTGTCGAACCGTTCATCCAATCTGCATGAAACTTGGTAGGTCAATAGGTTGTGGTAAGGAAATTTACGGGGGAGCATATGAGCTTAATCGATGAAGGGGTTGTGAAGATATTGGGTTCCCAAGGGGGTAAAAAATTATGAAAGTTACACAAATAAATTGAGTGGGGTGTCATACGAAAGGGCTTATTTTGTACATTCCAAAATGGTTTTTATTTTTAATCTAGGATGTATAGTTTTTGAAATACGACCAAAGACCAAAAACTACGAAACCAGAGCTGCAAGAGCTCCCGTTGCATAGAGTTTCGATGACTTCGTAGCTCATTGACTGGTCGGTCTTAAAAAGAGAGTGGCATCGTTGCGGTTTGGTTTGCAATGATTTTAGATGCTACTTGATTTATTTTCATGATAAAAAAAATTTTGATAAAGAATGAAAATAATTGGGGTAAAAAAAGTTAAGTAAACAAATATATTGAGTGGGCTGTCAAATGAAAGGTCTTTATTTGTACATTCCAAAATAGTTATTATTTTTATTCTAGGACGTATACTTTTAGAAATACGACGAGAATTCATAAATATGAAATACCTAAATGAAAAATTAGACACGACATTATGTATTGCATGCATGCCAGTATTTTTTACCATGAAGAGCTAGCGCAATAGGCATACTCGGCAGTATCAGTAGTAGCACTTGAAATTATAGGGGTAGTCAGAAGAAAGTCCAAATGTAAGCCATCTACGGTGCGCGAGATCTCAGTTCGGGGCGAACTACTAGTTTTATATTTCGTCTTTTTTTTTGCAGGTAAGTCAAGGAGCTGACCGCAAAATTATACATGTTCAATTCTTCATCGGTTTGTAAGTATAGATTTTTTCTTTTTCATACTGTTTAGGAATCTACACACTTATAACTTATTGTACCTATTATAACTAGTAGTTCGCCCCGAACTGAGATCTCGCGCACCGTAGATGGCTTACATTTGGACTTTCTTCTGACTACCCTATAATTTAAAGTGCTACTACTGCCGAGTATGCCTATTGCGCTAGCTCTTCATGGTAAAAAATACTAGCATGCATGCAATACATAATATCGTGTCTAATTTTTCATTTATTTCATATTTATGAATTCTCGTCGTATTTCTGAAAGTATACGTCCTAGAATAAAAATAATAACGATTTTGGAATGTACAAATAAAGACCTTTCATTTGACACCCCACTCAATATATTTGTTTACTTAACTTTTTTTACCCCAATTATTTTCATTCTTTATCAAAAATTTTTAGTATCATGAAAATAAATCAAGTAGCATCTAAAATCATTGCAAACCAAACCGCAACGATGCCACTCTCTTTTTAAGACCGACCAGTCAATGAGCTACGAAGACATCGAAACTCTATGAAACGGGAGCTCTTGCAGCTCTGGTTTCGTAGTTTTTGTTCTTTGGTCGTATTTCAAAAACTATACATCCTAGATTAAAAATAAAAACCATTTTGAAATGTACAAAATAAGCCCTTTCGTATGACACCCCACTCAATATATTTGTGTAACTTTCATAATTTTTTACCCCCTTGGGAACCCAATATCTTCACAACCCCTTCATCGATTAAGCTCATATGCTCCACCGTAAATTTCCTTACCACAACCTATTGACCTACCAAGTTTCATACAGATTGGATAAACGTTTCGACAGTTATGCGCGAACAACAATTCGTGAAACATACAAACATACAAAGCAAAATCGCCCAACTTACCACTAAGATCTTCGCTCGCTTCGCTCGCTCGATCGATAATAAAAGTATCGCATTGTACCGTTTAGCAAACCATAAATCGGCCTAAAACCGAACTGACCCCCGACTTTTGCCCACACAATATTAATATTCATCGTATTTTCCTTTCACAACCTTTTAACGCCATTTTGTATAATTTTTATTGTCATAAAATTCTATTGTCGCTAAGCTGTCGTAAACTTTGAATTGGAAATGTTAAGTGGTTACCACCAATAGCTTGTAACCAGTTAATGTCTAAATTAAATGGGAAATATGTAACCGATTCGAATTCGATCCGTTGTTTATTTACTGTGTTTTATTTTTGGGACTGTTCCTAAGCGACCTGAGTTAACATGATAGAAGAAAGCTCTTGGAAAGAAAGTTGTCAAAATAAAAGGTCATAAATATTAATAGACTGAAAGTTAGATTCTGTTTGTCATAAGCAGTCTGTTTAGGCAACTTTAATTGCGAAATAGCATCACAAAATTGAGGACTTGTGAACGTCGAATATTTATTTAACAGTTAAGTTTAAATAATTTTTAAACAGTTTATAAAAAATCAAAATAAAATAATATAGAGAATATAATATGTATACATAAAACATATGTATGTATGCATAATATATATGTATACATAAAACATACCTAATAGAATCTAAACAGTGACTCCAGTTAAAGTTTCGATAAACCTTTGTTTATTGTCTCAGAACGCTTGGGAACAAGCCCGCGACCTGCGTGGGCGCAGGCCAAAGTGCAACATTTTGTCGGAAGCTGCTCCAATCGGTTTATTATTCACGATATCGGATGGCGTACACCTAGCAGTGTGGTCGTAAATATAGCGATTCCTATCTACATTAAATACCTGAAAATATATTTAAATGTATTATTGATACAATCACGCCTAAACGGTCAAAGCGATTTGAATGGCATTATGGATTTTTGAAGATAGTTATTCAGCTCGTTTCTTAACACATTCCCTGCCCAGCCACCACAAGTAAGATCCGTGCGTCATGGGCACTTAATGCGTTAAGCTGAAACTTTGAACACATTCATGATAATGACATGAACAAGTGAATAGGCAACTCTAACCGAATACAACACGAGTAAGAACGAAGTTTCATATACTTTTAAGGTAAGCGTCCACTTGTCGGTATCATACGCTTCGGACGCATCGCACGCAACGGATCGTAGTATTATTTGTATAGAAACTCATATAAGTACGTCCACCTGTCCGCATCGTACGCATCACACATCGGCAATGCCGACACCGTTGCTCCGAGAGGCAACTTTTGCGATGCCTGCCGATGACGTCATATGGAATGCCGATCAGTGGACGCATTCCGCGCGCTCGCTCTGTGCGTTCACTACGAAAATCCAAAAGAACTGGCATCGTCAATCCGATTGCTGGTACTTAACGTCGGCAAATCCGATCGCTGCCGATACAGTGGACGCATTATGAAAAATTAATCCGCTTGATGCGATCCGTCCGCTGCGTGCGATGCGGGCCTGTGGACGCTTACCTTTAATAATACTTTCTATCATAAAGATGAATGACGCTTAGAATGACACTGACATTGATAGATAGTTCAAAAAAATATTTTAAGAACTAATTTACATACCATGGCAACAAAAAACCCAATGATCTTATTTGCAGATGATTGTACCGTAGTCTGTCACAATCTAAATGAGATTGAAACGTGTCTGGAGTCAATCATAAAATGGCTGGAAGAGAATAACCTACACATAAACTTATCAAAAACGAAGCTAATGAACTTTAGACAAACACCAGAGCCGGAAGAAATTATTTCTATGGTTAGGTATAAGGGCCAAGAGGTGTGTAAAGCAATGACGACGAAATTCCTTGGACTCTACATTGACAACAATATGAAATGGCAAACACATTTAGGATGTGTATGTGGTAAAGTGGTACAGTCTGCTTATTCATTGCGTATGCTAAGAAAAGTAGTCAACCAAAAAGCGGTAATAGCAGCATACCATGGGAATGTTCTCTCAAGATTAAGGTATGGGATAATTTTTTGGGGGAATGCTGTAAAAATAGAAAAACTGTTTATTGCTCAAAAGAGTTGCATTCGAGCAATCTGTGGGTTGAAAAGGACAGATAGCTGCCGACCATATTTTAAAAAACTAAAACTACTCACTCTGACATCACTATATATTTACGAAACTGTCCTGTTCATAAGACGCAACCCACACCTATTCCCTCATAACTTAAGAGATCGACGTCGGGATGACTTGCTGCTCAGGACTAACGTAAAAACAGCACTTTTTGACAATAGTGTTTTTGTAACTGCACCTAAAATCTACAACAACCTACCGAATGACATTAAGAAATGTAACGACTTTATCACTTTCAAGACTAAGCTATTCTCTTATTTAATAGATAAAACTTTCTACACAATTGTTGAATTTTTTGACAGCAAGGACTAAAATTAGATGACTTTTTAATTATTTATTACCATCACATACCTACATTATTCACATTTTGACATTATTAACACATTATTTTCATTTCACAATAATTATTATTAAATTTAGTTAGAAAATCTATTTTTATTTGAATTGACCTACTTACAAGATTTGTACGCCTAGTGGCAGATCACAGTGCACTTTAAATATTTATAAACATCTACCATGTAACCACCTGTGTATCACAAATAAAGAAATTGAAATTGAAATTGAAATTGAACCTATACGATTTGATTATTCGATAAAAGTCACTGTTACAAAAAATAATATGATAATTTAGTCTGAAGTGTACTCGTCACGTGTCATTAGATATGGTCATTTCCCAGTGACCATACTAAATAAAAACCTAATAAATATGTATGGAAATTATCCGCTGTATGTTTGACAGCGCCTCGATCGTCTCATACATATTTTTATCACCCACATCGTCCCATGTCGATTCTCCATGATTTCTCAAACAATTTTGGTTATAATTTTATGTGTAATATAGTTCAAAATTGATCGCCTAATATGACAGCTCCATCATAAAAGCATTATGAACTATATTGACGAAGTGATAAAGTTTATATTTAAATGAAGTTTTTGCTGTTGACAAATTAAATGTATGGAGATGGGAAAGTTTGGGTTTTTATAGCAAATAACGTATTTTTTTATAGTTATTTATAATAGCAGAACCTACGTTAAAGTTATTGTCGATAAGTAAACAGTGAAATGGCTTAACTTAACTTAAATTTGTATTGAAATAGGATAATTTGTATGCAATGCAGTGTTTTCCTTGTTTATTAAGATGTGCTACGGCGTAGAGGCTCTACGAATTAGAATATTTTGGTGCTAGATGTCTGTCTTGGCTATAAAATTAAATTAAGATGGAAATCTTCAGGCAATCTTTTCACGACCAATGAGATTTTACAAATAGAGACGTTATACTCATAGTAAAAAGCTCTAAAACGTAGCGAAACTATGTTATGCTACTTAGGTAGAATATACGCAGGTTTGTTTAATTTCAATCAAGAAAACTAAAAGATGGCAGAGATATATAAAAATCCCGTTGTCAGAAAGAGATAAATTATGTGCGTGCTGCATGTAAATGCGTGTAACATCGGAGCAAGACAGAGTGCGACCGAGTTGAATCAAGCTAATAAGCTTGACTTTTGTTCGCCACGTAGAGCGGAGTATAACGCATCTACCTCGGTTTATATAGAAGGTCACGACATGGAACTTCTTTTGAACTTGCTTTTGTCTATGTAGTGTTGATAAACATTGTGTATCCCATCTTGGTGAAAAATGAGATTTTCGTACTGCATCGGGAACATTATTAATCTCGCTTTTTAAAAAGTAAAACCAAAGGCTAAGTTTTAATCGCATCTTAAAAAGTAGTAATTAGTAGTAAAAAGTATTAATTTTCCTGAAATTATAAATGTAACACGGACTTACTTTTACCCGGCTGACTGTCAAGTTACAGGGTTGTGTAGATCGTGCGTTTCTATGCATGTGTGTAAGTAAAGAGCAAAGAAGCCCTCAGCCCTTCTTTTCGGCACGCGAGGTACATACACTCTTTGCTTCTATCTCGATATAATTCTGTGGAGTGAACGAAGAGTGACTAAGAAAGGGATATGTGCTGAGATAGCGGTATCTAATATTACCCACCATATCTCCTTTTCTCGCTGACGTCACAAGTATTATACTAATTAGTTCTACCTCATAACATCCATTAACTATAACCATATAATCGGTCAAGTGCGAACATCACTGCCGGCGTGCGATAAGAGGTGACGTCATCATGACGTCATAATGCAAGCTGACGGGGTATGGGCAATCATTGATAAGACTGTCAGGGAAGGCTTCTGTGTTTTTATATTTAATTTAATATGTTAGTGGAAATCCGTGGTCTCTGCCTACCCCTGTGGGAAAGAGGCGTGATTTTATGTATCATGTATGTATGTAATATGTTGCCGTGTTGGCCGAGTGGGTTAGTGCCTCGGCTTTCGATCCGAAGGTCGTGAGTTCGAATCCGGTCGTGCGTCAATGGATTTTTCGTTTCGCTTCCGTGCTTCGCAGGGCACGTTAAATTGTCGGTTCCGGTCGTTAAGCCATAACGGAGGCCTTTAGGCGGCCTAAAAACTTCGTCACCTGAGTTGGCCACTCGCTCATACAAACATAGGTACATATTTTTTTATTTCATTTCCTTTTTTCATTTTCCATATTTGCGAGACGTTTTTGCTTGTTAGACTGAATACAAAACTTATATCAATAATATTGCAACAGCACAAAGGCGAGCGATAATGAGATTTCCTCCTAATTAGACGTCCATTGCTCGCTGTCCACCGCGCTGACAGACGCATTAACATGTCAGCGCGTAATCGATAGCGAACGATTGCTTGTAATTATTGTCAAATTACCCTCAGATTATTAATGTCAGTATCTAGATTGCGTACGCTTCTATAACAATGTCCCAGGCGAATTGCAAACCTTTTAAATAAATAAATAATATTGCTGGACATTTGACACAGCGCCATCTAGCCCCAAACTAAGCAAAGCTTGTACTTCGGGAACCAGATAACTGATATAATACTTAAGTATATATTTGTAAATACATACTTATAATACTTTTATAACACACAGACACAGAACAAACATATATGTTCATCACACAAATATTTGTACTGGGTGGGAATCGAACCCACGACCTACAGCGCAGAAGGCAGAGCTACTATCAACTGAGCTAAGAGCCAGTAAATGGCGAAAGAGTTTTTAAAATCAAATCAGTGGTTTCGAAGATTATAATCTTTCATAATTTACAAATTTTTCCTATTTATAATATTAGCAATGTCTTTGTAGGCTTTATTGACCGAGCGAGCGAAGCGAGCTATGCCTCTCTGATTCAGCTTGGCCAAAAATGCTTTCGTTTGTCCGCCGGATGTCTGTCTGTTTGTATGTTCTCATCTACAGGTCGCATTTCTCAACAAATTCTCTTGAAATTTTGTAAGCAGGTTCAATAATTTTATAAAATTTATAGGGCTACAGAATATCTCCGCCTTATGACATCTAATTTCGATGGTTTTTTTTATTTGAAAGATTAAAACTTTAAGTTGGTCTCATAAAACTTTGGTGAAGATCTGCTGATTCAGCGTGTTGAGCAGAATAACTCCTTAAATGTAGTAAATGGCTCACTTTATTCGTTAAGCTATGCAAACAGACTCGCGAGGTCTACAGCTCACAGAGCCTCTAGTATTACGTTTTATGCTACCAGACTCACTCTAAACCCTTTCACAGGTTCCTACATGTGTATACACGTGTAGACACGTGTATATTGTTACATTTCCATTGTGAAAGCTCGTCTGAAAGACAAAGGCACAAGTTTTTATATCCGTCGTCGTGTGTTCGTCTGGATGATAGCATATTGAAAATATTATGAAACTTTTACAGATAAGGAATGCAACCCTTAGCACTCGTTCCTGATGATGTACAGTCCTGCAATAATATGTGTACAATCCACATAGTTTAAACTAATGAAACAATTAACATGTCCAACTAACAACCTACATATATAACGCCGAAGAGTTTTTTTGTTTGAACGCGCTAATCTCAGGAACAACCAGTCCGATTTGAAAAATTCTTTCAGCATTTGATATCTAAACTCTTGAGGAAGGCTATAGGCTTTTCATCATCATCATCATCATCATCACCATATACCATCACTACGGGGGCAACGCCGCGAGGGCGTTGCTAGTTTTTTTATATTTTGGTATACAATCGCGAGCCTGCTTACATTTTTCCAACAAATTATATTTTTTCAGTTTTAACCGCAATTTCACGTCCGTCTTGTTGTTTTGTCATGGTAATGTCGTGTTTTATGGACGCGGTATCAAGGAGCGTTCACACTGCGCTGCTCCTGACACTGGAATACTGGCTTAGTTCATAAGCTATTAGCGTTTCTATAACTACCTCCGTTGTTTTATAACTTTTCTGTAACTGTTTGTTTTCAAAATAAATAAAAATAATTCATGACGTGGTAGATATTCTCCCATATCTTCAGGATATTTAAGATCATTATAAAGTGGTATTTGGGTGAATTCAGATACATTGTGGTTTAAACATTTTTCTGATTTACCGTTTTAGAAAGTTAAGCGCGAACTTCATAATGATCAGGTTTAAGATATGTTTATTTCTCATAAGAATTTACAAAATTCACTTATATGAGAAACTTAAATTAACTTATCCACAAAACATTTTTTTGTTTGGGCTAATCGTGAAATAGTTGTTAAAAGCTTCTGTTTTCCAAGTATGTATTTAATAAATACCTATTCGGTCTTTATCTATAAATACTATTTATAGATAAAGACCAAGACACAAGTTTATACGTACATGCTCAATAAGTTACTTTGTATAAAAATGTGGTCTTTGTGTGGACTTTGAAAACACAGAAAACAAACAAACGTTACATACTTACACAATAATTTATCGCTTTATCTTCTTAAATGCCAATGTCACGACGGTGTTGCAGCAGCTACAGTTGCAAAGATATGGATCATATTATTATCTTCATTCTAACTTCGACCCAACAGCTGTAGCTGCCAAAACATAGATCACAAGATCACACTCGCTTCCACCCGTGCCTTGTGCCAATCTCCTAAGATGTAGACAATTGGCACGTCACCGGCAGAGGTCGCGCAAGCCACCACAAATCACAGTGTCGGCCGACGCTGCTGGTCAGACGCTGTGTGCAAGGGCCTTTATTCCCAAGACGCTGGGACGTTGTGGTAGCTAATTGTTTACCACTGATCGTTCTATATATTAATAAGAAGTGAAGGATAATAGAATAAACTTATAATCTTCAATCAATCGATCTATTTAAGCGCTATTTTAAGCTTCGGCATTTCAATTTATGTTTCACTAAATTTTAAACATGCTGAGTTATAAAATTAGAAGTCGATAGACTTACATTACCTATTGGTGTCATGTTTAAATATTTTAGGAGTTTACTGCACTTAGATGCTAAGAAATAATTACCATGCTGAGTTATATTAACAGTGGCTTACATCAAAGATATTTAGAGGCTAAGATAGCATATATCAGACGCACCTTGATAGTGGCTGACTTAGTAATTCAGAGGTCGATGTAATTTTTTAGAGGCGAAAAATGCTATTCAATAGAAGTCTGTTTAACAGATAAACAAAATAAACAAACAAATAAACACACTTTCACATTTAAAATATGGGTACGGATTCTATTCTATTCTAGTATACCTAGTAGACATAGTACAGCTTTCCATAGCTTACCGTGTCCTGCAACAAAATCACCTGCACTTCTTACCCATAATAAGGCAATCGATACACAGATTGCAGCAAATTTTTCATATCTACATGCCGAAGTAGGCTATAACTCACGAGCGACGGCGGATTAGACCCGCGACTGAATAAGGGTCACTTATTCACAGTCGCCGCAAATAATTGCCTGGCAGTTGCTCGTGTGTAATCGCCTCATTTGTTAGGTATTCTTGCGATTTGAGACGGTGACTTAAATTAAGATCTTCTGAGAGTTTCTGCTCTAAGAATGATGGATCAATTTTAATTTATAGCGAAAATGAGTAAAAATAACAATATAAAATTAAGGTAGGTACATTATTAAGCATGCAATATTAGAGTGAACATTTTGAGATGAAAGAGAAAAAGATATGGTTATGAAATTTATGCAAAAAGGCTTACTCAGCAGTAATCAATTGAGTTGATATTTCTTTTGAAAGGGTCGTAATATTATAGAGTCAAATTCTTCGATTATCACGGCCTTACATACAGCGTGTCACTGTTGAATGTAGGCAAAGGTTGTCAATCTAGACGATTTTTTTTTTACATCTACTACATCATTAAGCACGAACCACATGATAAATAACTGCCCAGATCAAATAACCTACAATTTAATGTATTCTAAAGTGATCCATTTTCCAAACGATTGAGCCAGTTTCATGTTCACACAGTTCTTTTTAAGCCCCAGAAAAATTAACAAACCAGAATTATTTTTTAATTCAACCCTCCCCTTCAGCAGGAATAAACCCTCAGATAAGAAACTAAATACAAAACTTACTTCTCTAAGGTCTTATAAACACCCGCCGACCGTCCCTCGGCGGTCGTCAGACAGAATCACTGCAAGCGTGCATACAGCCTTACTTAGTCAGAGCGAGAGCGACGTACAAAAACCTACGTGAAAGACAGGGATAGAAGAAAAGACGTTTTGCAGTCGTCATAATTTCGCTCAGCAGACTAATAATAAAGATAAACCGGGTTGTGTGGGGAGGGTAACTTATATATGTGTATTATGCTGGCTGTTTTGAAGTTGGTTCACTTATTTTGAGGTTTATGCCGGCCCTGTCAGTTTGGGAATTGAATAAATAAAGTAAGAAACAAGTACCTACTGATAGTGTAGTACATTAAAAATTACTCTCTCCTCAACAAATGAAATGAGTTAGATAGGTACAATAAGTAGGTTAAACTTGAACGACAAACTGTTAAATACTTACCTTTAGAAAGCATTGTTCTTATGTAAGTCACACATCTTTGTCTCATTGAGAGTAAAATATATTAAACCTTAGAAGAACAAATTTTTATTGTACAATCAAATAGGTTCAGGTACTTCGGATAAATCTTTAACATTTACATATTCATCATCATCATCATCATCTCAGCCGTTGGACGTCCACTGTTGAACATAGGCCTCCCTCAAAAAATTCCATGTGTTGCGGTTGGAAGCGGCCTACATCCATCGAGCTGCAGTTTTTACAAGGTCGTCTGTCCATCTTGTCGGTGGACGTCCAACACTACGCTTGCCGGTCCGTGACCTTTGAAAAACGAGCAAAATTAAATGAAATCTAAAATACATCATTATTAAAAACAAATTGAATACTGAACTTTAATCTAATTTAAGAGACTAATCAAATTTCTGGTATACTAGCGAACGTCCCAGGCTTCGCCCGCGTCGACTATTATTTTTATCCCATGGGAACCATGCATTTTTCCGGGATAAAAAGTAGGCTATGTGCTATTCCGAACTATACCTAATCTATCTCTGTGCTAAACATTCAAATCTGTTCAGTTTTGCGTGATTGAGTAACAAACATCCAAATATCCCAACTTTCACATTTATAATATTACTAGCTTCCGCCCGCGGCTTCGCCCGCGTAATGCTTGGTAAAAAAGTAAGCTTATGTACTATTCTCGGTCATTATCTACCTATATTTTAAATTTCAGCTAAATCGGTTCAGTGGTTGTCGAGTTATAGAGGAACAAACATACATCCATTCATCCATCGATCCAAACCTCCAAACTTTCGCATTTATAATATTAGTGTGGTAACTTCAATATTATGATTATAATATATTATAATATCGTGTACATAATGTACAATTTGCAGGAAAGTACAGAAGCTACCTTCCATTTCATTTCCCTGAAGGTTCTATTCAAACTTGAAGACTCGTAAAGACGAGCTGGGCGGAATTTTATTCCATACTTCGGAGAGTAGTAACAATTAGAGCATAGAATGCACCAGGTATGAACACAACTATTAGTGTCAATTCACACGTACCACAACCACACGACACCGACAACCACACCACAATGACGCGACGTGGTCGGGCGTATATTTGTATTGAAAATGAATTTACAATTCACACGTACCACATTTTGCCGTTGTTATCGACCACCTGTGTAATACGACCACATCGCAACCACATCGCGACGACATGACGTCATCAACAGCGCGCGCCTAGCTGGCGCCTGCCACATCGACATTTTGTCGGTACCACAACGCAACTGCAAAAAGTCGCTGCGACACTATTCACACGTAACCACAGCTGGACCATATTTTGTCGCTGCGACGTGGTGTGGTTGTGGTACGTGTGAATTGACACTTAGATGTTCGAAAACCTAGGACAATAGGCATTTTTCAATCCACTTGTTCGAGTGACTTAGAAACGTCCCGAGACCGGTGACCGAGACCAGAGATAGGCTTTGTAGGCGCGCGCGAAAGAGACGGGAGACAGAGAACCATATTGCGGCGTTTACACGCTCGCTTGCAAACATTTCAACAAGACAGAGATATGATTAGAGAGAGCACGAAGTAGCTCTGTAGCTCTCATTTCAAGGAGACCGAATTTGATAGAAGATAATTTGCTCGTTCAATGTCTGTTTACACGCGAGCGTCTGAACCCACCATCAGTTTATATGACTATCATACTCGATGTAAGGCTGATTTAGTCTCACGCTCACCGTCAGCGCCGATAGGCGAGTGATCTTTATTACAACGAAATAAGGATACTGATTGTCCAGCATTGACGAGAGCAATCAGCGTAGCCATTTCTGCTAAACAATCAGTATCCTTATTTCATTGTAATAAAGATCACTATCAGCGCTGACGGTGAGCGTGAGACTAAAATCAGCCTAAAGAGTTACATTAAAAAAACAATTCAAGCCTACAGCTTCCTTCACTACTCTAAGCCAAGCCCTATGCAGCGCATGCAAGCTGTCTATATGTGAGTTCTGAAGTTTGTCTGTTTGCATAAAGAGGAGATATTAAATACATGAACACATTTGAATATAGCTTTAAAAGAAGAAGAAAAAACTAGATTAACTTATATATTCAAACCTCAGAGTTTTAAACTCGAGGCATTGTCACGTAATATAAATGCTAACTCAGTATTGTATATGTTTACTCCTACAATCCCAAAGTTTCTAAAGGCACACACGCTGGCCCAGGCTTGCATAGCTCGCATGAATATGTTCCCAAGGAATAATATGCCACGCGGGCGAAGCCGCAAGAGGAAGCTAGTTGAAAATATTTAGAAAGATTTATATCAAAATAAAAGCTACCATTCTTTTTTCGTTTAAGCTAGAGACCAACTGAGACTTAATACTTGTTCAAAATAACCTGAGAAACCTTAAACCAGCCACCTCTGGACAAACCTTACACAAACAAACCCATTCCGCCCCAACTGAGAACACTAAGACCGGATCAACCTTGTATTGTGCAGTCCAAGTGAACATTCCCATGGTAATGCTGTCTCCATGGTAATGACGCCTCCAAGAAAATGACTTGAATTTTGAGTGTACGCTGAAGTTTTTGGTGTTGGTTTTAAAGTGGAATCAGACGGTTCACTCGAGTGAAAGATCACTCGGATGAAAGCTGGGGTTTTCTATGACACGTTCTCTCATTTTATGTTTAGACTAGCAGCGCCCTCCAGGGGCGATTGCAGACTTTGATTTTTTTTTATTATAGATAGACCAGACCGTTGTTTAGCCACAATCTCACCTGATGGTAATTTTTTGGGGGGGGGGGTTACGTTTTTTGCCTCCATTCCCCCTACCCTCGGACCGCGCATGACGCTGATGATGATGATGAAAAGTAGCCTAGAACCTTCCTCAAGAGTTTACTACCACATGCAGAATTTTTTTTTCAAATCCGACTGGTAGGTAGTTCCTGAGATTAGCGCGTTCAAACAAACAAACTCTTCCGCTTTATTATATTAGTATAGATAGTACCTATAGATGTGTCACTTTGAGTGAAAGATGCTGAATGAAGAACTGAACGAAAAGTGAAGCATCTAATTTCATCTTTAGATACGTCATCATCATTTATAACCTGTTGGTACCTTTTGGATGTGAAATATTGATCTGTTTGAGAATAGACCAAATTGATGAAAGAAGAAAAGATTTTTTTTAATAAAAGTAAGTTCGTATGAACAAGTGGCCAACTCTGATGACGGAGTTTTAAGGTCGCCTAAAGGCCTCCGTCATGGCTTAAAGATTTAAGAGGTGTGGTTATGCACTTATGTTTTAGATTAATTACAGTGATACGATTATTATTATACCAATAGGTACTTCTGCTTCTTTAAAAAAAATCAAAATGAGTTTAAAATATAAACAAACTAACCTTTGAAAAAGGTAGTATCCATAATTAAAATTCAGGCTGACAGACCCTAAAACTACTTTAGTTAAAATAGGTCCTAATCCTCTCCTGAATAAAATATACCGGCGCCGCGTCACTGTGACATGTCACGTCACGCGTCGGGCTGACGTCACGTCAAACGTGGCGCGTCGATCGCGTGACAAGTGACATGTCACGCCTTACTTATTCAGGGAAGCGATGGTAATTAGGGCTTGGCTTGAATGAGGGTTTGATATTTGTAAAGTTTTGTTATTATGTAGCTGATGTTTTTGTACTCACCATTGATGTTTATAATATTAAATAATTACAAAAAATTTTCGTCATGAGAATTGGCCACAATTTCATAAAAACTTTACTTACCTACTCTGTTATCCTACTAATATTATAAAGGTGAAAGTCCGTGTGTGTGTAGGTATTTGTGTGTGTGTGTGTGTGTGAATGTTTGTTACCACGTATCTCCATAACTCTACACCGATTTTGATGAAATTTGGAATGTAGGATAGTTAAGGTTCTGGAATAACACATGGGCTACTTTTTATCTCGGAAAAATGTATGGTTCCCTGGTATTAAAAAGCAGTCCATGCGAGCAAACAGCGGGCGTTCACTAGTTTATAATAGACTTATAACCTGACTAGAATAACTCAAGTGGCTGCTAAATCTGTAGCCATATATTTTCGATGAAATGTGGGTGACAAGAAAAAAAGTACTATCAAAAGCTTTGCTAAAATATACCTGATTATGAATAATGATACCTACTTAGAATGTTTCTGGTTGTAAACAATAACCGTAGCCTAGGGAATATTAAAAAACCAAGTAATATGCAGGTTGTCGATTGTTGTCACCATGATACAAAAATACCTAATAAACAAGGTTCATAATGAGACATGATATTACGTGACAAGAGTCATGGTCAAAAGATTTAAGACGAGAGATTAATAATATGACGAGAAGCAGAAATAATACATATAAGTTCGATTTCGAGAAAGTATAAAATAGTGACATATTTTACTCCCTGAATTAAAGTGCTTATTTTTTTTAATCATGGCTCGTGACACAACCATATTTAGCGGGTGTCACGATGGAAAAGAACGCCTGACAAGCGGCGTGCGTGTAAAGACTAAATCCGTGCTTGTACAAAGCGGTGTACGTCTAAAGACTCGGTTTCGTTGAAGACCATTTTAATACAATGGCATTTGCGTATCCCTAGCTAATTAGAGCGAACATTACCGGCTAAAACGTTAATTAATCAGTACAGCGCACCTACGCTCACTTTCCTTCCTTAACCGGCAAATCATGTCTTCTGTTTAATTAGGAGGCTGTGAATGCCGAGGAAGGCTTTACTAATGACTAGTTTATGTTTATAATAGTTTTTACAAGTAGCTAAATTTAAAATTAAGAAAACCGACTTCAATGTTATAAGCAGAGCAATTTTCTGTGACCTCGAGGTGCACTTCTGTTCATAACTCCGAAGATCCTCGACAGATCCTCACCAAATTTTTGTGTCACCAATCGTAGACCCTTTCAAACAAAAAAGAATTTTCCAAATCGGCCAACTAGGCTGTGAATGCCAGGGAAGGCTTGAGACCTACTAAATGTTTTTATGACACGCCACACCATCTTTTTGCACGCCCAGGATGACTGGTAGATAATGCTTCAGCATTAAGTCCTCCTTGCACAATTTGTCATGTATGAAAGTGTTAAATAAATGAATAAATGACTAATTAGGTAATTATAGTTTTAAAATAAAGCCATGTTGTGTGCATAAGCTAGGGCTGATTCTCAAGACGGAGTTTTTTTGGCCGCCTGAAGGCCTCCGTCATAGCTTAAAGATTTATAAGCCGGACCGACAATAGAACGTGCCCTCCTAAGGCGCGAGACATACAGAAAAGACGTAAGACGAGGACGCGTCGCAGTCATATGTCTCTTCCGCGTCCCTTTCATAGAAAATGTATAGAAGCGTCGCGCCGCAAAAGATACAGAAGAGACGGGGCGCCGTCACATTTTGTATGAAAGGGACGCGGAAGAGACAAATGTCTGTCTCTTCTATCTGGCCTGCGCTGCGCGCAGCTGTTTATTCAAATTATGACACTTCAACGTTGCTTAACTTCAACGATCTATGAAGAACGTCTAAGCAAGCTACGCCACGAACGCTTCATACAAAGCCATGTTTGGTGAGTGAATTGACTTTAGACCTAAAGATCGCGGCTTCGAATCTCGGCTGTCCTTAAATGGATTTTTAGAAAATTCATATGCGCTTTAACAGGAGCTGTAAATAATGAAAATTAATGAATATTAGTATTCTAAAAGAATCTGTTAAAAGTACTAATATTCACTAATTTTCGTCGCCTAATAAATAGTCGCTGGGGCTGCATCCTGTGGCGACTATAGAATGCTAGTTTTTTGCAAAATGTATTTAGACATACCTCTGACTAACCCTTTAGACATCTTCAATGCATCTTAAATGCCTAAACATCTGAGAGAATGTCTACTTTTCCCTTTCATTTCATCTTTCGCGCTTTGTAATCCGCGGTTAATTAACGGTAGCAGCGCGTTTTACGAGCGTTTATGTCGCTGATGTGACATTTGGGGTTACCAAGGATTCCAATATTGGTGTAATTCTCATCTTAGACCTTCGTTTAATGGGGTTCTATACCTCTGTTTTATTAAGGACGCCCCGTGAATTTGGTTTGAGGGTAAAGAAACTCAAAATATTCGTGTTCCTCCTTAGAGGCCTCACTTATTATCTCTCAATTTGAACACTGGTAATCAATGCTCGATTCACCCTGTCACTATTCGTCACAATCTAACAAAAAAGGATGGCAATAGTCTAAACTGTGTTTCCATATCTTTCCATAATTGTCTTCTACGACATTAGTAATATGAAATACGTAGTTTCTTTGAAACTTGAAATTCCAAATTACCTGCAATATTCCAAATTCCCTTCTCTGAAAAAAAAAATGAAAATGATCACGACTGTATCCCCAAGGCGCGATAGACATTCTCGCAGATCTTTTTAGGTATTTATTTTTAAGATCCTTTGAAGATGTTTAAGGGGGTAGTCAGAGGTATGTCCAAATAAGTACATATTTGGTACAATATGCCCTCCTCTATTAACCTAAAAATGTTGCACGCAACATGAAAACTAAAACCTCCTCGTTTACAATCTTACGGTACAGAAAACTCCTTACCTAGGTCTCAAGCAAGTCTCAAGATACTCATAATGCCTAGGAAACAACGTCATTAATTATTATCCTAACAAGCGGGCTATACGATCGACTCATTATTTAGATCAGCGAGCGACGATAGATGGCGCTAGTATCTGATGCACGAAGCGGGCTCCGTGCGATATGTCCTCAGCCTTAAATGGAACAGTAGCTCGTATAGTTTTATACTTTACTTTGTAATGCGTATAATCTTTATGGTGGGATACACGACGACACTTGACTTGACATTCAGTGTATATTGAGTGTCTACGTTGTTTGTCCACCGCCGCGACACTTATAGTTGCAGTTTTGGTGGTGTCGCTCAGTGTTCGAAAAACAAAAATACAAAACATTGCTACCGTATGGACGCAATCGACACTAGTGTCGACATTTGTGTCGAGTGTCCAAGGGTGACACACAGCGCAGGTAATGTACATTAATGTACATTTACATCCCGGGTCTTTCCATAGAAATCGTAAGATCTAAAAATATACTTTATAGCTGCTGTGTGTGGTCTCACCATTAGAAACTAACCAATAATATAAAGAGAGATTTTTACGAGTACCTACCTACTAATGCATACCTATTAGAAATAAAAAATAGTTAAGGTCAATGCGAGGAGAATTCATTACCATTGGGTTTTAGATGATAACTAAGTTTAATAGAAAAAATATATTATGATTACATTATTCTTTCAAATAGACATTATTCTTTCAAATCTTTTTAAAGTTTTCTATTTATTTTAACCCCTTTTTCCATTTACTTTTCCCTAGTTCTAGAATATCATGTCACAAAAACATGCAACATTTTAACAGCCAGTTGACCCCGCCATATTGTTCTGTTTTTGTCTCCCGCCTCCCCATAAATAATTCTAAATCGGACCCTATTAGATATTCAAAGGTTAAAACGCAGGGCTGGTGCATTTTACTGAAACATTCTGCTGGCCCGATCGTATATCAATCGACTCGATACCGTCTCGAGGTTTTGATGTACAGGGTGTCTTAGATTATTGCTAGAATTCTGAACAATTATTGTTATTATTATTATTATTTTTATAGAAAATAGATCTATGTTTGGCTACCAACTCGCCTGATGTTAAGCGACGGTGTGGCCGAGGATGGATCACATCGATCTATAAGAAATCTATTCACTCTAGCCTTGAAGGCACCTAGATTATAGTTTTCAGGAAACAAGTAGGGCGGTAGGGAATTTCATTCATTATGTTTTAAAAACTGAAATAGTTTTAAATTGGACTTTAATCAGAAATTAGTTTGTATTAATTAAAAAACGACTATCGTCTTTATTCGACACGTTGAAATGGACGTGGTTTTATGTCTGTTTGCATAGAATTGAAAATGTATAAGTACAGTTTAAATATTTCTTTTATCGGATTCAAAAATGAGCCAAGTTTTCTAACACAACATATCTCTTTTTACCACACAATTTTATCGACAATAAATAAAAAACAGAAGTTGAACTTGAGAAATAAAAGTTAATTTATCCATTTCCGTATGACCTGCCTGGCTGTTGCTGCCATTTTACACTTACATTTTCTATTTGATAGTTGCTCTGGTACACCCTGTAAAGTAAACTAGTGTATATTCCCGGTTCGGTTCGTGGAAACAATGCGTGCCGGCTACCTGTTGGCTGTCGCGCGCGATTTGTGGTCGCGAGCGACGCGGTGCGCTATCGCTTACCGACCTCTACACTTAGGGGTGCCACGTTTAGTTGCTCTTAGAGTTATTTAAAGACTATCTTTAGTGTTTTAAATTGATTGTAAGAGTTTTATTTTCACTTTTTATAGATGAGTGCGCTATCGCTTACCGACCTCCAGACTTAGGGGTACCACGTTTAGTTACTATTAGAGTTATATATATTATCAAAGACTAATAGTAAACTTCTATTAATTGTAAGGGTTGCGCTTACGACTTCTCGACTTGGGGTTGCCATGTTTAGTTGATTTTAACTTCTGTTTTCCTCGAAAACTTAAATATGTACCTACCTACTTAAAATTTGATACCTACGTAATATGCGTTTCGAAATTTATCTCGTGAAACTCTCTTCGTGTGCTAAAAGAAAATCATACTTTTTTAGACTTTAGGGTTTGTCAATGCATTAAAACCCAAATATTCATGATGAAGGCGTAAAAGCGTAGCAAACAAATAAACAAACTCACACTCTCATTAAAATAATGAATAGGTATGCATATGGCTAACTAAGCTTAGCTATAATTAGTTAGGATTGGGATGTGGTATGATTAATAAACTGTGAGTCAGCCCTAGCGGGCGCTGAGTGGTCACACGCGAGCCGCACACTCGCGACATCGAGTCGCTCTCAATGATATCGCGATCTCGGTAACGCACGAGATTCACTTTTGTTGAGTCTTCTCTGCCCTGTGTCACTCATAAATTAAACTTTAAACTTTTAAAGTGTATAGTGTACATTATACCTACTTCTTCTCTTCGCGTCTTTCTTATTCGATTAAAAAAAAAATTAAATATATAATAAAATAAATAAAAATAAAATAAAATTTAAGAATTAAATTATGAAGTACCTATCTAAGTTAAATAATAAATAAATAAGTAAGTAAGTCATTATTATGTAATTTATGGTGTGAAAGCTATAAACTTTCATTTTTTTAAATAATGCGTTTTACAAGCGTAACTTTTACTAGATTTTTTTTACAAATAAGTTGTACTTTTAGTAAGTTTTTTTGATACAATGGCATCAATTGTTAAAGTATGAAATAAATTGAATAATCCACAAAGGTACCTACTTATGAAATGTAATGTTATCCGCCCAAAATAAGCTAATGTTTAAAATAATGATTTTATTCCCTACCACGCATTGTTTAATTTTTTCTGCTTTTTATCGTTTTATAATTTATTTATTTATTCAGACAATTTATACAGTCCATTTTGTTAGTAAGCTTAAAACTAGGGGTTAGTTAGTATCTAAAACAGTGGTCGTCACACTTTTCTGGCCAAGGGCCGCATAGGACAATGTGGGGTATCACTGCGGGCCGCACATTCTTGAATTATTTATTTGATGATTTTTCGAAATTCTACCTACTAACAAACTTGAAACTTAGCATAATTTTGCGGTGCTCAAAGACTCGCAGCTTGTTGGTTCCTATTCTATGGTCTGACATAACTCACTTTGCTCGCAATATACCTACTCCTGAAGTTATAGTGCAAGCGAATAGAGCTCCAAACCAAGCGAGCGAAGCGAGCCGAATTTTTGCAAGTCAAATGCAATATGTTACACTTTTTTTTGTGGTGATCAAAGAAAAAACTCGCTGCTTATCGGTTCTTATTTTGTGGTTAGACTACTCACTTTACTCGCAATACATACCTTACTCATGAAGTTAAATGCGAGCGAAGCGAGCCGAATTTTTCAAGACAAATGCAACATGTGACACTTGATTTTATTTGCGGTGATCAAAGAAAAAACTCGCTGCTTATAGGTTCTTATACTTTACTTAGACTTTACTAACTTTTCTCGCAAAATATCTGACTCATGAAGTTTTAGGCGATCGAAGCGAGCCGAATTTTTTAAGACAAATGCAATATTGTGACACTTGATTTTGTTTGCGATAATCAAAGAAAAAACTCGCTGCTTGTCAGTTCTTATTTTGTGGTTAGACTTTACTCACTTTACTCGCAATAGACCTTACCCATGAAGTTAAATGCGAGCGAAGCGAACCGAATTTTTTAAGACAAATGCAACATTGTGACACTTGATTTTGTTTGCGATGATCAAAGAAAATACTCGCTGCTTATCGGTTCCTATTTTGTGGTTAGACTACTCACTTTACTCGCGATATATACCTTACTCGTGAAATGAAATGCGAGCGAAGCGAGCCGAATTTTTTAAGACAAATGCAACATGTGACACTTGATTTTGTTTGCGGTGATCAAAGAAAAAACTCGCTGCTTATAGGTTCTTATACTTAGATTTTACTAACTTTTCTCGCAAAATATTCTACTCATGAAGTTATATGCGAACGAAGCGAGCCGAATTTTTTAAGACAATTGCAATATTGTGACACTTGATTTTGTTTGCGATGATCAATTAACAAACTTGCTGCTTATCGGTTCTTAGACTTTACTAACTTTTCTCGCAAAATATCCTACTCATGAAGCTATATGCGAGCGAAGCAAGCCGAATTTTTTAAGACTAATGCAATATTGTGACACTTGATTTTGTTTGCGATGATCAAAGAACAAACTTGCTGCTTATCGGTTCTTATTTGGTGGTTAGACTTTACTCCCTTTATTTGCAATATATACCTTACTCATGAAGTCATATGCGAGCGAAGCGAGCCGAATTTTTTTAAGACAAATGCAACATGTAACACTTGATTTTGTTTGCGATGTTCAAAGAAAAAACTTGCAGCTTATCGGTTCTTATTCTGTGGTTAGACTTAACTCACTTTATTCGCAATATAGGTACCTTAGTTATGAAGATAAATGCGAGCGAAGCGAGCCAAATTTTTTAAGACAACTACAATATGTGACACTTGATTTTGTTTGCGGTGCTCATAGAAAGGCTCGTTGCTTGTCGGTTCCTATTTTGTGGTCAGACTCAACTCAACTCTGAAACTAAAATGCGAGCAAAGTGAGCTCTAACTAAACCAAGCAAACAAAGCAAGCTTCCATATCTCGAAGTTTTTAAGTCAATTACAATTATTATTGTAGCAACGTAGGTAGCATCATTCATCATCACCATTTCCTTGCCCTTTTCCCACTAGGTTGCGTCGGCACAACATGTTCTCCTCTAACGTGGTAGAATCATTATCTACTTAAATTGTTTGCTTGGTCGCGGGCCAATATCGTCCCGCGGGCCGCACAAATATCGCCCGCGGGCCGCATGCGGCCCGCGGGCCGCACTTTGACGACCACTGATCTAAAATGTAATGGAGATTTGGTCCTCTGAATAAGCTTAAACATCAGAGGACAATCAAATTTTTCAGCTATTGCGCTTAGGATGGTGTTGCAGCTGGCACGAGTTCTGCTGAGTTTTATAAACGCATCGTTTTTAAGATTCAAAATCGTCTGCCTGCAATTTATTACCTAGTCAAAGTGAATCTTCCCTTCATAACTGTAGTGTATTCTGTGCACCAAGAAGCTTTCCTTAGCAAGTTTCGACTGCATTAAAATATTTGTGTGTCCACTCTTTATGCATAATTAGGTCGCCATTGTCCTCGGATCTTCTGATACAGTGAGCTAGTCTTTTTGTTCGGATTCATCTGAAGAGTATGCTGGATAAAGAATATGTGAAGTATGGGAGAGTATTGTAAGTCAAAGTAAACAGGTTTTTACTCAATACTAGCGGTCTGCCCTGACTTTGCTCCAGTAAAGTAAGTTTAAATGAGCAAGTGGCAGACTTAAAGTCCTTCGTCATGGCTTAACGACTTAAAAGCCGAAACGGACAATTTAACGTGCCCTCCGAAGCACGGAAGCGCTCAGCTCATCACTTGCGGTGACCCATCCAAATTGTGACCGGGCACAACGCTTAACTTCAACGATCAATCAAGAACATCTAAGCAAGCTACTACACCGCGAGCGCTTCACGCTACTTTTGATCAAGTTAATAAGCTTATGTCCACCTTAGTAACGTACTTTTTAAATGGTAAAAGACTTTATTAAATGGATATGTAGTTCCTAAATCCTACCTACCTCCTAAATCCTAAATTAGAATTACTTAATTTATCTCTAAGTCCAAGGCCCAAGAAGAAACAAATCGAATAAAGTTATTCTGGCAAAATAATACATGACCGACGAACATCAGAGCGTTTTGAGCTCATGTTTAAATTTTTCGAAACGTAAAATCCATTTATGCGCAGCCGGGATTGAACCTACGAGCTTCAGATCGAAAGTTAAGGCACTAACCCACTCGGTCAACGCCGCTATAAAATTATCTCTTCTCATAAGTATTAGTTATAAAAATCGGTACTTTTATAATAAATTATAGCAATTTGATTTAAATAATCATGTTGAGATCCGTCGCACAGCGTGACGTAACGACGTTATTTTCACTTTACTGAATTTAAGGCTTCATTTCACGTTAATATACTACGTTCGTTTAATAAAGAATTATCTATGCGATCAGTCTTTATTAAAAAAAAAATTTATAAGTTACAATAAAGATATCTTAAATAAAATATATATAAAACAAAGTCGGGTTGGTTACACCATTTATAACTCGTTGAAAATTAGAAGAATTGGGGCTCAGAACGGTTAGGGAGTGTCCACATTGCGTTTTTTGCAGCGCGTTTGTATCGATACAAACGCGATTCGAACGCGCAGCCCCCCGCGCAGCCCCTCCCGGTTCGCTTTTGTATGGAAAAATACGCGTTGCGAACGCGCGTTTGTATCGATACAAACGCGCAGCTCAAAAACGCGCTGCAGAAAACGCAATGTGGACACTCCCTTAGATCAATTATTTTTATGATCTTTGATTAGATGGATTTGCAATGAACAGTAGAATTACCACTATTCATTGCAAATGCAAAAAATAAAACTCGTAGGTACTAAAACATCGGCAAAATTCACAAATTTTTTTTTGAGAAAAAAAAATTTATTTTATCGTAAATTTTGTATGGAACGACTTTTTTGATGATATCTCGAACTCTGTTGTAATGGTGATAAAAAGCGGCTCCCAGTCACAGACTATAATAAAAACATGAATGATCATGATTAGGCCATCCCATGTCTAATATGTTACGATATGATGTGCATTATTTATGCATGAGACCAGATCCCAGAAATATTAAAGTAATATAAAATAATATAAATATTAATACAACGGCAGCGTAAGTTATGACTTTTAATTTAAGTTTGATGGGAATTATTTTGTTAATTATTTTTTTGTAGTTTATAGGAGATAAAGGTTGTAGCTGATATGTCAACTCCGCATCCGCTTCGCACCGTCTTGTGCGGTTACTTATTCTTTGTATGGAATTCTATGGACCAACGCTCACTACATCAACCCCGTAGCGTCACCGTATCGCCGCATCGCAAGCTGTCAAGGAGTCGATGTAATGAGCGTCGGTTCATAGAATTCCTACTAAGAATACCTAAGGTTGTTATCCCACTGAACGCGCTCCGTGCGCAGATAATTCAGACCAGCAGGGCAATTCTAATAGATGACAACGTCAATCATTCCGCTGCGTTTTATTTCGATCTCTTAAATGTCAGCCATTCGGTGAATAGTAGAATGGCTTTTCAAAAATTTGATCTGCCAAAGTCCAAACCTTAGCTAAAACCTCACCACAACTGAGTTGTTTGTCATTAGTAGAATAGGAAACAGTCGAAAATCTAAGGTTTAGTTGACGTTTTGCTTGAGGTTGATAAAAAGTTTGGTACAAGAATTGGAAAACTAAAGTGACGGAACGCGTTGTTAGTGTGTTGGACTATGCGTGTTTTATATACAAATTGAGAAACTTACATACAACGGAGGGCGGTACAGTGTGTTTTACCCCTAACAGCACAAGGCGATGCGATGCGGTGCGGGTGCAGAGTCGATTAGTTAGCTACAACCTTTAAGCCACGAAATCCTTATAAGATTTTAAATCGTCGATTCGTTTTGTGATAGAAATGGAAGGTCATTATTATAATTGTGATCATAAGTATTGAAAATTTAAAACAATTGTTTTTAAATATTATGATAATTTTGTGTAAGAATTATTATTATTTTTATAGTAGGTAAGTATGATATTCATAAAAATGGTGAGCATACCCGCGGCTTAGTCAGTTCCACTCGTATCACACTTAATCACGCTAATAATGTTATAAATGTAAAAGTTTGGATGTTTGGATGTATGTTTGTCCTCTATACCTCGACAACCACTGAACCGATTTGCCTGAAATTTAAAATTTAGATATTGACCGGGAAAAGAACATACTCAGTCTATAAATATTGTTATCAACGGGATAATTACCATGATTATTGAGTTTTGTTGTTTCCCGATATTTCGACGCAGTTGCATGCGCCATGATCACGGGTAACTGAAGTCTTTGCGAGGTAGAGGGTAGTTATGTGCAGACGAAACGGTCTACCCTCTTTCTCAGTCGTTTACTACTACGAACACCCCTACCACCGGATTCATTCTCACTCACAACTCGATTCCGACACACAACACTAACAGTGTCAGGACGCACACTAGGTACCTCACTTTTTCGGTTCCTACACAATCTCACCACAGACCGTTTCGTCTGCACATAACTACCCTCTACCTCGCAAAGACTTCAGTTACCCGTGATCATGGCGCATGCAACTGCGTCGAAATATCGGGAAACAACAAAACTCAATAATCATGGTAATTATCCCGTTGATAACAATATTTATGTTCGTAACCATGATAGTTTCAAAAGTTATATACTCAGTCTACTTTTATCCCGGGAAAATGCACAGTTCTGTGGGATAAAATTGCAGTCCACGCGGGCAAAGCCGCGGGTGACCGCTGGTTTAGTTATAAAAACGACTACCTACTCAGTTTTATCAAACTACAAAAATAATATGAAAATAATCTTAAAAAGAACTGAAACTCGTCCGCCTATAAACAATAAATTCAACTTAGCTCCGAAACTTATTATGTCCGGACATAAGTTGGATGATATAGTAAGTAATAAATTGGTCTGTCCTCGACATCGGAATCTATCGACGACGACAGGTATCAGGCACAGCTTGGTGAAACAGCTGGTACATTTCATCAAATACATTTTAATATTTTAGTTCCAGAACTTTAATGTTTTAACTTTAACCAAAGCCTTGCTGAATATAGATTTTTATGTAGTTTGACTACCTCCTAAAGTCCTAAGACAATAAAATAATCAGTTTGAAGAGGTTTGAAACTTGCTACGACAACTCTACGTCGTCGATACTTACTAACTGAATTTCGAGTGCTTATTATGGAGTTGCTAATTACTTACTAATTTGTTCCATAATCATGAAATAAAACTCAGTCATGTATTTTGCAATGATAAATCTGTCTTTTAGCTAAAATAATCTGTAAGATTTTGTATAGATTTTTATTCTTTTAATTATCGATCGAGCGAGCGAAGCGAGCGAAGATCTTAGTGGCAAGTTAGGCGATTTTGCTTTGTATGTTTGTATGTTTGTATGTTTGTATGTTTGTATGTTTCATTTTTATGTTCTCGCATAACTATCGAACCGCTTATCCAATCCGTATGAAACTTGATAGGTCAATAGGTAGTGCTATGGAAATTTGCTGTGGAGCGTATGAGCGTAATCGATGAAGGGGTTGTAAAGATATGGGGTTCCCAAGGGGGTTAATTTTTTTCAAAGTTACCCAAATATATTGAGTGGGGTGTCATACGGAAGGGCTTATTTTGTACATTCCAAAATGGTTTTTATTTTTAATCTAGGATGTATAGTTTTTGAAATACGACCAAAGAACAAAAACTACGAAACCAGAGCTGCAAGAGCTCCCGTTTCATAGAGTTTCGATGTCTTCGTAGCTCATTGACTGGTCGGTCTTAAAAAGAGAGTGGCATCGTCGCGGTTTGGTTTGCAATGATTTTAGATGCTACTTGATTTATTTTCATGATAAAAAAATTTTTGATAATGAATGAAAATAATTGGGGTAAAAAAAGTTAAATAAACAAATATATTGAGTGGGGTGTCAAATGAAAGGTCTTAATTTGTACATTCCAAAATAGTTATTATTTTGATTCTAGGACGTATACTTTTAGAAATACGACGAGAATTCATAAATATGAAATAAATGAAAAATTAGACACGACATTATGTATTGCATGCATGCTAGTATTTTTTACCATGAAGAGCTAGCGCAATAGGCATACTCGGCAGTAGTAGCACTTGAAATTATAGGGGTAGTCAGAAGAAAGTCCAAATGTAAGCCATCTACGGTGCGCGAGATCTCAGTTCGGGGCGAACTACTAGTTATTAGGTAGTAGGTAAAAAATACTATCCTTTTATTACGTAGGTACCAAATTGCAAACATATAACATATTATAACTTATTATATGTTGTATTTACAATGGAAATCCCTTCTGAGAGCCCTATGTCCCTGATGAGGTACAACAGGATTTAAAATAATCTGTATGATTTTGTATAGATTTTTATTCTTTTAATTATTATTAAGTAGTAGGTAAAAAATACTATCCTTTTATTACGTAGGTACCAAATTGCAAACATATAACATATTATAACTTATTATATGTTGTATTTACAATGGAAATCCCTTCTGAGAGCCCTATGTCCCTGATGAGGTACAACAGGATTTAATCATCATCATCATCATTTACAATGTTTACAACCATCATAGTTTCAAAAGTTTTATTACATGTTTTTTTTATTTGCATTGACATTGACTTTGACTTTGAATTGTACCAACGAAGAAGTTATTTTGGATGATTTTAGATATTTTGTAATCGTTAAATGTTGAGTACCCCAGCTGTTTACCTCTCGCTGTCTACCAAGGGGCATAAAATGATAAAATTAAATTATTTTGAGCGGCATTGCTCAGAATATTTATGTATACCGTGTAGTTTATCTACTTTAGGGAGGAGATGGATATTTTTTGTCGTTTACGACGGAAGGCGGGACTGACTGATTGATCAGAGGCTAGCACGAGTTTCAACTCTATATACTGGCATTCGACATTATTTTCTAAGAACCTAGGCGTATAGCCGTGTTGGCCGAAATGGTTAGTGCCTCGACTTTCGATCCGAAGGTCGTGGATTCAAATCCTGGCCGAGCATCAATGGATTTTTCGTTTAGAAAAAAATATATGCGCATTAACACGAGCTCTAAACGACGAAGAAAAACATCGTGAGGAAACCTTGACCATGTCTTTCCTGTGGATATGGCTGGTTAAGCTGACAGGATGGCTTTAGGAGCTGGGCATTCTAGTCAAGTCTACTCCATCTCAAACATGTACACTTTGGCTTCTTTTCATCTAAATATAATAATACAATCATAGTATAAACATTCCTGGACCAAATTGGCGAATTATTGAAAAAAGGCCAGGTCAAGAGTACCTACCTTAAACCGACGAACTTGCATGAATAATGTGATGAGAGTGAATGAAGCGAAAGAAGTGTGTCAGGATCGAAGCAAGTGGAGATCTGTGGTCTCTGCCTACCCCTATGATGGGAAACAGGCGTGATTTTATGTGTGTATTTTAAAAGAAATATTTAGTAAATATTGGACACCTCCATCTATAAGCTTAAACTAGTGCTAACGGTTCAAAACTGGTGATCTGTTTACGTTATTTACTTTATAAAAAGGTAATAAAATCGGTTGTAAAATAGGGATTGGGTAAAGAATAAACCACTTTTGAATATCTTTCGTTTTGAATAAATCTTGCTGATCAATGAGATCTTCTACCACTGCCTTAAAAAACGGAATTATTAGTAGAAAACTATCATTTACTTATAATTTATTATTTTAAAACTAAATACTTACTTATATTACTTTTATTTAGTTTTATTAATACTCAGACCATCTAAAAATCATTCGTATAGTTGCAATGTACTCATAACTCTGTTGACTACATTATCCTACTAATATTAAAAACGCGAAAGTCCGTGTGTGTGAATGTTTGATACCACGTATCCCTATAACTACTTGACCGATTTTGATGAAATTTGGAATGTAGATAGGTTAGATTCTGAAATAACACATAGGCTACTTTTTATCCCGGAAAAATGTATGGTTCCCGTGGGATAAAAAATGTAATACACGCTGGCGAAGCCGCGGCCGTTCACTAGTACTTTATATAAATAAAAATCAGTTGCTGCGTGTATGATTATTTATTTTATGATTTGAATAGGTGCACTTGGGCCAACGGATCTCGGCATTCGTGAAGTTGGCCGTTTCGATGCGCAGTGCAACTTTTTCATAGAAAATTTTCTACTGCGCAGCGAAAAGCCTAACTTTACGAATGCCTAGATCCGTTGGCCCTACTGTACTCGAAAGATTTGGCTGATTTTTTTACCCATTTAAAATATGAAAAATAGAGTAGGTGTTGCAATCGTTCTATTAATGAAACTCGATAATTCACCAGCTACGTCGCGACATAAATACCTTTTGACAGTTTGTCAGAGCGCCACCTAGCGGCCGCCAAGTACACGCCCCTCAAAGCTATTGAATAATTAGAGTTGACATGACAGGTTCGATTCCTGGCATGAGATTTACCAGGTAACTACTGTACTGAAGCGCTCGTGGAGTACAGTAAAACCAGAAAAACTATGCGTTTCGGAAAACATCGGAAACAATCGCATAAAATTACAACAAGAAAGTGATCTTATAAGGGTTCCTTTTTTTACCTTTTAAGGTACGGAACCCTAAAAACGATTGAAGAAAAGTCATGTGGAAATGAAAATTACCTCATAATTTCAACTTTATCGCAAACAAATAAATATCAATGTCATTTTTAAGAAAATCAAATTAGTTGCCGTGCGAGCTGCGATTCTAACGATGTGCACTTCTGTCGCATTCTGTTTTATGGAATCATTACCTACTGCTGTCGGACATATTCGGAAAACACGAAATTAGCCGATGTCCATTATATAGCTAGAAGTACTGTAGCTTGCTTTGTTGCACAGCGTAGTAGGTACGCACGCGCAATAGTGGTAGGTAACATTTTTTGTCCATCATTGTGCAATCAATGTTAAAGCAATTATTGTAGAGAGGGATGAGGTTGGTTAACCAAGAATACTTCATATATGTATATATATAAAGTTATTACAAATCTATATTTACATTCATAAAAATTTCGGGAACATGGTAGAGTCGTTCCCCAAAATTATGATTTTAACAATACTCATCATTTTATTAATCAGTTACAGTCTTCTCTACAGTACAAACTAAACACGTGTAAAATTCAGACTAAGAAATAAAATGTAACATGACAGATCTTGAATTCTATTTTGTAATAAATGAAGCTTCAAATAACCAATCGTTGACTGACCCGGCTGACGTCAACTCCAGCCGTAACACCTTGTCAAAGTACAACACACACACACGTCAAAGTACAGGCGTGAACAACAGTGGATTAACAATGCCTATCAACTTTACCGCTGCATAATTAGGGCTGCTAGGTGGAGGTTTTGACAGATCACTTAAGACTTTTTCAAGTGACATTACCATGTCTACGGTTTGTATGCATTTTCAAAAGTTTACTTAGCTATACGTATTTTAAGGAGCGTATGGCTTTGTGTTAAAAGAAAATTCGTAAAACATAGAGATACTTACCTAGAGTTTTAGGTAGATTTACAGCGATTTATTTATACAACATTAGAAATAAGCGTAAAAAGTATTAGTAGATTTTAAAGTACTGTAATTTTGTGTCATTTATTTTTACAAGGCATAAAAAGTTTTTAAACTACCAGCTGTTATTTCAATGTTTATTTAACAAAATGTCAAGCATCGTCAAATTAGCGCATGACAGCCCTATTTATAATCAAAATGGCGTCGAGCAATTCGCGCGCTAATCGCAATCCATACATCAGTTGACGCCGCGCACGCGCACCTATGACACTGGCACTCAACGCGTGATCCAGTGCATGTTCATACATTGTAGCGTTAGCATTGAAAATAAATGAATTATATTATAGTTGTCATAATAAATTAGTTAGGTAAATAAAAAGATGGGTGTGCATTTTTCTGTTTATTACATAGTTGTAGAGAAGTATTTAAATAAAATCAGAAACTTTTAACCTCTATAATTTCTTTATTAAACGATTGGTTCTTTATTTTTGAAAAAAAAAGGCGCTGGACTGGGTGTGATTTTAAAAGAAAATACCATTGAATATCAAATTAACATTGCAACCAATTCAAACTCTTTATGACAACATTATTACAACCATTGTCGCGACAGTAGCAACGTTAAAAAAAGATAATGTTTGAATGAAACATTCATTGAAACGTTTACTACAAGACCTGGAAATACCAGCACGCTTAGCCAACAAGACATTATTAATAAACACGTCCGGCTAAAGGTTAGTAAAGCCACGTAACCCGTTGAAAAACGGCAGTCTTGAAGCGACGCGACAGCTGGCCCTAAAAATAGTCTCCTCTCTCAAGATTCCGCGTTTTTCACTGTCCATGCACACATCAATATCTGTCCGCATTTGTTAACCAATGACAGATGTTTTACGCCTCTGATAGAAATACTACAATCCCACAACACCCTAACTCGCTCTAACACCTAAACAATACGTGCGAATCTCCCTTGCGCGCTTGAAAAGCTAATTTTGCCGAGAGCTTGCCGTGTAGTTGTCACTGTCATAATGACAGCTGCGTTTAAGACGTGTTCTAACCCTTTGAGAGGTACGGTTTTAGAAATTTGATGGTACTGTGACTTAATCAAAGTGACGTTACATGGACGTGCGAAAGCAAAGGAACTAATAAAATACTTCAAAAACTTTCAAATTATTATGGAATTCAAAATTGAGTAAAAGCTTAATATTGCTTTAGATTGAGTCTTCTTCTTGTGTGTCAAAGGTACAAATGGAATTCGAGTGGAACCTTGCCACCTTCACTCCATCGTCTGTGGCGTTTATTAGGTCCTCCCTTGTGCAGGTGGTAGGGCACAAGGGGCTAACAAGTAGGACATCGTTTGAATGGGGAACCCGCAGTCACAGTGACTGTGTGTTGGGTCGAGGTAGCCCCATTTGCACAAATTTTCTCGACATGGACCGACTTGGGTCCGCATTCGGTGGATGGACTTCCACACTGGCCATGGAAGGTCACGTCCGGGGGCAAATGTTCTTGTGTGGCAAAATTAGGTGGTGCTATTGCAAACTGGATTGAGTAAATCAAGTCCATAACACAGGGAAAGTCAAACAATTAATTCGACTGACGTCACTATCTATTATTTTCTATCGATCTAATATTTCACAAGAATCTGAATGCTACACTTTTAATTGTTCCTAAATGTTTAATGTCAACAAAGTACTATTTTAAAACAAACTTTGAAGTTATTTTAACAATTAATGGATTTTCAAGATCAATTCAAATTCGATCAATTCAAATTCTTTTAAAACTCTTAATATTTGGAGCACCTAGTTGAGATAGTTCTTTATTGTGTTTTACTGTCGACAGTCGTTTTTATTTGGTACAACATCAAATTGTGTTTTATTGTGTGTAAGGACACAAAATGCAGTTCTATAATACTGAAAAGATGAAGTAACGTAAAAAACCAATACCTAAAAGTTTTCTTTGGGAACTTTTTATTAATTTGACCTTTTTGTATAGAAACAAAACTGTGAGAGGCTATTTCATAAATAAGTTTTATTTTAAACATTGAAAATCTCCAACAAAACAACACCCAAAACACATAACAGTATATCATAAGGAGTCAAAGTGACCGCTGAACACCAAATCAGAAAGAAATGGCTTGGAATCTATAAATCCAAGCGTCTTACCATCACAAATATGTCAGATACGGCCATAAACGTCCTCGGATGTGCCCACAGATAGTTTATTAGGAAGAATACAATGCCAGGGGTATAATAGCGATTGATGAAATGAGATAGCTCCGAGATTTTGGATCCGTGACGGATTTGATAATTTCAAAGGATGCTGATCCCTTGAAACGGACCTGGGTGACGACTCTACTACCAAACTTTTTATCAACCACGAGCAAAGCGTCAACTAAACCTTAGATTTTCGACTGTTTCCTATTCTACTGATGACAAACGACTCAGTTGTGGTGGAGATTTAGCTAAGGTTTGGACTTTGGCAGAACAAATTTTTGAAAAGTCATTCTACTATTCACCAAATGGCTGACATTTCAGATCAAAACAAAACGCAGCGGAATGATTGACTTTGTCATCTAGTAGAATTGCCACCCTGTTTTGAGGATGGCTCATGCTAGACCGTGCTGGGTCCGAGTCGAGTGTCGGCCGTAGCACGGTCAACTAATTATGACATCATATTTTGTATGAACACAATCACGCTATACCGAGTGACGGCCGAGCAAATGACAACGCCGGCGAATGTGACCGTGCCACGGCCGAAGCTCGGCTCGGACTCGGCACGGTCTAGCGTGAGTCATCCTTTATCCGAAACCTTTTCTTTCCTATGTATGTATGATTGTATGAGCTAGTTAACTCTGATAACGTAGTTTTTAGATCGCCTAAATGCCTCCATCACGGCTTAACGACTTAACACGTTCAGTGCGGTACAGAACGGGATGTACGCGACTTTTTTCTGATGCGGAGAGTAGAATTGTAGTTTAATCGCTGGGGGTTATTTCTATACGAAACCCTTTATGAAGAAAAGAGTCATGTATACTTTTCTGTAGCTTATTAAAAACGGAGATTTTGGATCCGTCACGGATTTGAGAATTTCAAGGGATGCTGTTCCCTTGAACCCGGAATCTTTTCTTCTCTATGTATGTATGATTGTATAAGCTAGAGTTTACTCTGATAACGGAGTTTTTACTCTGTCATGGCTTAACGACTTAAAAGCTAGGATAGACAATTTAAAATGATGGACAAGTCTTCGCTTTCTTCTGAAGAAGGCATTTTGAAGATCTCTGAGACAGATAAATGTAGGTACCCCCAAATAAACTTTGGAACAATAAGTTCATATTCACGTACTTTCATCTGTAGTAACTTCCGCCCGCGGCTTCGCTCGCGTGGTACCCGGATAAAAAGTAACCTATGTCCTATTTCCGGTCATTCCCTATCTATATTTTAAATTTCAGGCATCGGTTCAGTGGTTGTCGAGTAAGGCTGTGTCCCCAGTATGCAAACTGTGAGCGGCCGACTGAGTTTGCGGCGTATCGGTTTAGTACGCTCTTCCATGTTTGAAATGGAGTGTCCACAGTTTGCTAGTTTGCAGCGTTACGCTGCAAGCTGCGAAGAGTGAGCGCAAAACTAGCAAACTGTGGACACTCCATTTCAAATATATGGAATGGTATACTAAACCGATACGCCGCAAACTCACTCGGCCGCTCACAGTTTGCCTACTGGGGACACAGCCTATAGAGCAGTGATTCCCAAAGTGGTCCAGGTGGACCCCCAGGGGTCCACGGGAGACTCGAAAGGGGTCCACGATGGTTCTCATTTTCTGACGAGTTTTGGAAATATGGTAGAAATGTAGCAGCAGGGGGTCCACCGAAACCAGTAAAATTTTGAAAGGGGTCCATGAGAAAAAAAAGTTTGGGAACCTATGCTATAGAGGAACAAACATACATCCAAACATCCAAACTTTCACATTTATAATATTAGTGTGATTTTATATAATTATTGGGTGAGAATTGAATCAGTCCAAAAACAGGTAAAGCGCAAACAAAAACGCTTTAAGTAATATTTCAGGTAATTACGCCGAACTTTTAAAAATATAAAAATCGCGTTAGCACCAAGTGTATCTCATTACAAGATTTTGAGAAATAATTATATTTTTATTGAGTTTTAAGTGAGTAATAATTGAAAACGTTAAAAGTAATAAGGTCAAGTAACTGTAACGAGTAACACCAGTTTTTTGTTTGTTACAATTATTATTTTGTAAACTAAGATATTGTTAAATACAGAGAGATAACAATAAATCAAACCGGGAATGTTTAAAGAACTGATAGATTGATATTGTTAGATTCTAAAAGCGTAAAATTCAAGTTACAATTTTTATACTTTTTACTATTTATTTTTTACTTATTCGTCAACTCGTCACTTTTGAAACTGGTTTTTTCTGACGAGTTGACGAAACTCTAAATAAACACTTATTATTTTCATTCGTCAACTCGACAGATCAATTTAATCAACGTTTTTGAAACAACTTAAAAAACGTTTCTTTGCTTTTCTTCTGTGCTTTCACCAAACTAATGGAAAGTGTTGATTTTTTTTAAACTGATTAATAAAATTTACAATTTATTTTTTTGAATTTTTTTGAAGATTCATACAAGCTTCTTTCTGATCGGGCGGGCTTATTAAACACTGAATGTAATGATTCACAAACAAGGATAATAATTCTGAAGACAAATCGCAGCTCCTAAATAACACATAAGATGGTTCCTGTCCCGTAAACAATATCAACTCGGCCCGAACTAAAGCAGCGATGCGCAGCCCCACAAATTGCTGAAAATACACATTTTTATGGAAATCTGGCGGATTTAGGTACCTGGGTAATGAGCTTTTTGTTTTTTTGGGTTAGATCAGAATAAGGATTTTTTGGAGTTCTCCATAAAACAATATCCATACCCATATTATAAATGTGAAAGTGTGTTTGTTTGTCCTGCTTTCACGTCAAAACAGAGAGACGGAATGACGTGATTTTTTTGTGTGGAGATAGTTGGAGGGCTGGAGAGAGACATAGGCTATTTTTTATCCCGAAAAAATGCATGTTTGCCGTGGGATAAAATAGTAGTAGTCCACGCGGCTGAAGCCGCGGGCGTCCGCTAGTAAGAATATAAATGTTTGAAACGTTTTCCTACATTTTGTTAGTAGCGCCCGTGGCTTCGCCCGCGTGGTCATTTATTTTTTACCCCACGGGAACCTTAAATTTTTCGGGGTAAAAAATCTACGTCTTATTCCCGGTCATTATCTATCTATATTTTAAATTTCAGGCAAATTGGCTCAGTGATTGTCGAGTTATAGAAGAACAAATTAACATACATACATCCATCCATCCAAACTTTCGCGTTTATAATATTAGTGTGAAAAGTGTGTTAGTGTGATTGAAAAAAAACTTAAATGAATTACGATTATGAAACCACAATCACAAGCATACCTAGGTACTTCAAATGTTGGTAGTAGTTTTCGGCGGTCAAGTAGCAACCCATCGTCGTATACTTTACAGTGTCTTCAATGTTTTCCTTCACCGTTTATAACTCAATCAACCGAAACCCGTCAACCAAAGTATGACAAAACTCCCCAATCATAACCCCAAATCGAAATAATATACAATCGGGTACAAAAGTCATTAGCCATCGGCCGGACTTGATAAATATAAATAGGCGTAATAAGCGTTGATTTATCCCCGGGCGGAGGGATTAAACTCGCCGATTAATACCGACATCTGCGGCCATCGATCCTCCGGCGACCTTTAACTTTTCTCCGTGACTGTACTTATCGAACTCTGTAAGTACGCGTCATTTGTATTGATAGTTGCGAGATTTCAGATGACGAAGTTGGATGACGAATAGATTAACTTAGGCCTTTACATCTTTTACTAGATGATTTATACAGTGTCAGGAGGCAATCATTGCCTACACTCATCGGGACACTGTAGTGCCTTGTTTGAGATGGATTAGGCTTGCCCAGCACCTACACCATCCTCTCAGCTTAACCGGTCATATCCACAGGAAAGACATGGTCAATAAGTGTGGGGCTGACTAAGCCGTGGGTTTCCTCACGACGTTTTCCTTCACCGTTGAGAGCTCGTGTTAATGCGCATATAAAGCTAGTTTTGAAATAAATTGACTTGCACGTGTATTTAACCCGGTTGATTGCTATAGTAGAACATTTACTTTATATAAGAATCTCTTAATTCAAGTGTCATTTTCCTCCCTTTCCAAGATAAAAATAATCTGCATATACCACCTTTTAGTATTCTTATTTCACGTCATTTTTGACATTTTCCATACATTTAAACATTACTCTGCAAAACAAACAAAATGATAAAATGCAAAAACTGTCTCGTGAGGTCGCTGATGACGCCCCGACGAATTAAGCAGACTGAAAACAAGAACAGTTGTGGAGTAGCTGTGTACAACAATCCTACTACTAAAGGCGAAAGTCCGTGTGTATATGTGTGAATATTTGTTACCACGTATCCCTATAACTACTAAACCGATTTTATTAAATTTGGAATGAAGATAGTCTAGGTTCTGGAATAACACATAGGCTAATTTTACCCCGGAAAAATATAAGGTTCCTGTGGGATAGTAGTCCACGCAGTGAAGCCACGGGCGTTCGCTAGTAATAAATAAATATTGCTGGACATTTCACACAGCGCTACCTAGCCCAAACTAAGCAAAGCTTGTACTATGGAAACCAGTTAACTGATAGAAAACTTGTATACTTTTGTATAGGTACTTAGAATACTTTAATAACACCCAGAATAGTAATTTTTATTTTATTTAGAAACGAAGAATAGGGATAATATTTTGTTTTTAATTAATGTTATACAAATGATGATAAACAAAACTTTATAAGAATATTATGTATGGCACCTAATTAAAATAAAAACAATTGTTTCGATATTTTTTAGGTACTTATTGAACTATGGCAACGTTGCAAAATATTGCAGGCTGGTAACTTTTAAAAATACACAAGCAAAGCTTTATTACGCTGATTTATCTAAAAATAATGTTTTTTTTTTGTACAAAATACAGAAAATGAGTTTTATTGTCTTCAGATCTTATAATGGGTAAGTATTCTATATAATTATTACGCTTAAAATCTTTCAATAAAATATTAACTACAACTCCACAACTTTCCTGTCTGAATTCCTTATACAACAGTCACCACATTGGCTACGCACAGTTCGTCTATTCTGCCACATTGTATACGCTTACATTGTGTAACGGCTACTATCTCTTAAATTACAGTTTATTGTTCAAAACACAACGTTTATTATTTTTGTTTTATGATCTGTCTAATTGGGGACGAACTTTTGTTTAACTTTTAGTGATGATACAATTTTCACGTGCTTAAAATGAATTTTCTTGAGCATCAAATGAGACCACAGATTTTATTTCACAAATTAAAACAATAGTCATTTGTTAAACCAGTGTATCCTCAGACAGTTATAATTATAACACACCATAAGATTGTCAATCAAGATATACCGAAGCTTTGTAAGCATTTAGAACCGGCAAGCGGTAAAAGCATTTAAAAAGCTGGATCCCATACCGTGTTTGTTGCCCTGATTCTTCACGGTGTTGGTCGCGAAAGAACAGGAGATTCATCTAGCTCTTAAGACGTTTCAAAGTGACTCTAGTGGTCCTACTGAATAAATAATAATTGAATTTTGAATTTTGGAATCTGTAACGCTTTGTATTAAGCGAGAATTCAGAAACAAATTACTTACTTCATCATCTTCCGCCCTTTTCCCACTTACGTAGGGTCGACACAACATGTGTTCTTTTTCCATTTCCCTCTAACAGCCGTCATCTCAGCATTCACCCCATACCTACTCATGTCAACTTTCACACAATCCATCCATCTTTTCTTATACTACTTACTTAAATAAATGAATAATAAATATTGCTGGACATTTCACACAGCGCCATCTAGCCCCAAACTAAGCAAAGCTTGTACGATGGGAACCAGATAACTGATAGAATACTTATATATTTGTAAATACATACTTATAATACTTTATAACACCCAGACACAGAACAAACATCGATATTCATCACACAAATGTTTGTCCTGGATGGGAATCGAACCCACGACCTACAGCGCAGAAGGCAGAGCTACTACCAACTGAGCTAACAGGCCAGTCAAAACTTATGAAGAAACATTTTAGTAGTAACTCTACTCCACAGCACAATTGCGCGCGTCACCGCTCGTCTATCCCGACATTGTATGCGCCAACTTACCGGCGTATAATGTGCCATTCATATCCCATGTTTATGTGGGTTAAATATCGTGCTTCTGATGCTGTCATATTTATAAAAGCTCTGGATGGTTTTATCACTGGCCTCTTAGCTCAGTTGGTAGTAGCTCTGCCTTCTGCACTATAGGTCGTGGGTTCGATTCCCAGAACAAACATTAGTGTGATGAACATAGATGTTTGTTCTGTGTCTGGGTGTTATAAAGTATTATATGTATGTGTTTACAAAAAAAAGTATATAAGTAAGTATTCTATCAGTTATCTGGTTCCCATAGTACAAGTGGTTGCGCTTCATAGTTTATAATTCTTATATTTTATTCCATCACCTTATGGCGATCGAGAGGCATTGGTTTGATAGTCTTAGTTTATTAAATAAGTGCCGCATATTGTTGTTTGGTGACACTCGCGCGGAGAATTGGCTCCGCTCGAGGAGTCTCGCCTCGCCCGTGGAATAGTGCGCACGCGCCTGTGGCACTTCCACATTTTCGCTCTGACGTGCATCATCTCGTCTTTATACCCTGAACTGAACCTACATCAAGTGTTATCTGGATTACCTAGACTAGACTGTGTTGTGTACCGCTGGCCAGCGTAGTGTCGTGTCTAGACTGCGAGCTTTAAGCCCTAACGCGGCATCGCTTCCATCTACGTGGAGATCGCTGATCAAAGGTATGTGGCATGCTTGATGAATTTGGACTTTTAAATCATTGCCTTAAAGTTAGCATCGCTGAATCAGTTCCCGCGCGTATGATTTTTATTTCCTAGCAATTTTTATTCTAGAGGTTATACGCACCAACAAGCTTTGCTTGGTTTGGCACCCTTTTCTCAATTTAGTTTTAAATTGTACAATTCTAAAGAATCCATCATCATTTTGTCAATTACCGCTTTCTTTTTGTAATTAGAACCAACAATTCCGAAAACATTGGATTCCAATTGAGATCTATTTAAATACACTCCAATCTCCAAACAAATTACGACTAAACAAACATCAACCCACACGTCAATAAAATAATTAGTAGAATCGGAATTCGATGCATCAATTCAACATATTCTACGCCACGTTTGCAAAGGCGATAGCTCAGACGGGATAATTCAAACGTATAGAAGTGAAATACAAAGGAATTAATAGTAATATCTGTTCTGTCCAATACATCCTAGGTTGCCTGGAAGAGATCGCTTGAAGCGATAAGGCCACCAATTGTTTTTCCCCATGTTTAGATAATTTATACTTATGGTTTCTTTGTGGTAAACGTAATAAAGTGTACGTATATTGTGTATAAATAAGTTATGTGTCTATCTATCTATAAATTATTAAGGTTAATGATGAAAGGTGATAAAAAACTTGAGTTTAAAATAATATTAAAATGAGATTTATTCTTCATAACAGAAGTTGTAATTTACAATAAACATTATCTTAATTTTCATAATGAAACAATATCATAAAGTTTATTAATTTACATGATATGGAAATTTTAGAAACGAGAGAGTCCAATGAACAACATAATTATCACTGGACCACATCTTGGAAAATACACAAAACATTTATCTGGACTTTTTAAACGGTTTTATTACATAAAGTACCTAATCTTCTTTCGCCCTAATTAATGCTATAGGTATATAATATTTCAGATTAGGAAATATAAGAAAGTAGAATGTACAAATTATGTAATTATTTTGCTTGTCATTTACACAATTTTACAATTCCAAAGGACGGAAAATAAGAACAGTTTTTTTATTTTGCTTGTCATTTCGCCACATTTGTTCACAAATAAAAATCCAAATGTTGTTTTAAATTAAAATTTAATAATGAAAATATAATTTTGATAAAAATATAATATTTATTAGCCACAGTCAAAATCAAATCATTTATTACGGATAAAATAAATAACTAAAGAAGCAGTTTATTGAACACATAATTTTAAGCTCAATATTTAGTAAGGGCGGCTTGCACCACATTCCTAATTGCATTTAAGCTAGCCTAAACGCAAATTTAAATTATGTATACCTACGTTAAACAAAAAAATGGTTAGATAAACACAATTATGAATCGTGGTGAGAGACGCCCTTTGTCAGGAGTTTTAGTTCTGTATTTATTTACCTTAGCATCAATAGTTTCAGCAAAATTTAGAAGGCAGGACATGTCTACGTATTTTTGCCTCGACCGTCAATAAGTAATGGAGCGGCGACCGATGCTAGTCTGAGAGCTAATGTGTGTTGATCTTAGTCTAGCTTTTGTTATGCTGGTAACATTGCCCTAACCATGAGAATTACGGAGCTATGAAGAGATAGTAGTGAGGTTCGTTCGAGTTTGAAAAAAAAAATATATGATCACTGTATTCCCAATTCCCAAGGTGCTGCAGACATATTCTTTCAGATCTTTACGCATTTTTTTAGATCCTTTGAAGATGTTTGAGGGGATAGTCAGAGTATTTGGTACATACCTATAAGTAGTACCTACCTACTTATTTAATTAATGTAATCGGTTGTATTAATTAAACTGAAAAAAATAAATAATAAATAAATAAATTCCCACTTTGAGTTCGGGTTTGAGGTATTAATTTTTTCGATTTTGCGATTTATTAAAGAGAAGTGGTGAGTTTTTGTTGAGTATCTGGTGTGAGAGGTAAGTAAGAAGTAGAACGCAGAGAGTTAAAAAAATTAAACATTTATTCATGCCATTTTTCAATAAGTAGGTAAGTAGTTATTCAGGACTTACGAGTATTATTTTTAGAAATCAGTTTCAGATCTATAGAGTCATAAGCATCCAAACTTTTACGTGAGTATATAAGTGATAGCAAAGAACTATAATCGAGTTAGATCTCGGTATAGTTCTGTGAGTGATAGTGTCTTACTAAGAGCGACTTTTTTAAATAAGCGTATTTCTTCCTTTTGTTGGGATTTCATTTTTCGCTTGAACGAGACTAAAGTTTGAATTTCCTAGTTCACAAGTAGTAGTGGTGTCCAGTATCAGTGTTGTAACAGCATGTGAGACGTAGACGCGGCTACAATTACTGAAATAACCGCTATTGACTGGATACTGAGAGATAGAATTAACAGACGCTATTGTGGATTCTAATATTTTTGCAACAGTCTTTCTTTGGCACGATAGTTTGGTAATAGAGTACTTATTTAGAAGTTGTGAGCCGTGTTGGCCGAGTTGGTTAGTACCTCGAATTTCGAACCGAAGGTCGTAGGTTCGTATCCTGGCCGTGCATCAATGGATTTTTCGTTTCGAAAAATTTATATGCGCATTAACACGAGCTTATTGACTAAACGGTGAAGGAAAACATCGTGAGGAAACTCGCGGCTTAGTCTGCTTCTGGTGTCACAGGCGTCCATAGGCTACGGTAGCCGCTTAACATCAGGTGGGCCGTATGCTTGTCTGCTACCTTAGTAGTACCTACTTACTTTTTTTTTTTAACACAATTCCAATCTTGAAGAATGTTATAGGTTGACAAAGACGCATATCAAATTGATAAAATTCACACAAAATGTTTTCTATTAACTGTTCATCTTATAACTGTTTCTTTTGTGGTTTAGTGTCATCGATGGTTTCTTAGATATTTAAATAAATTATTATTTTTTATTTGAATACTTACTTTATAAGTTTTAAACTGACGATAGGTTGATGATAGATGAATGTAGAATATTATAACTGCTTCTGTAATACGACGCGCCAAAAGACATAACATAATTTTCATATCTCGCATAAATTAAAAATAACTATCAAATAACGAATAGCCGCTAAAATATGTAGTTATTTTAACCGTTTTAGAAATCAATGTTTCCATAATTAATTAAGGCGCCGACTTCGGCACACGACACTATTGTCTTGCATTTATAATTCAACCTCTCACCTTATAATCGTCTGCTTCTGTTGGGTTTACATTGAGTTGTATTCCTATCAGTCCGTGAAACATCGAATGCTTGAAAGTCCTGTGTAAATATAATTTAATTTAAGAAAATTATTTAATTTGTGCTTACATCAATTTAAAATTTATTTTATAAATATTACAAATGAATAACAATAACAATTAAACTAGTAGTTCGCCCCGAACTGAGATCTCGCGCACCGTAGATGGCTTACATTTGGACTTTCTTCTGACTACCCCTATAATTTCAAGTGCTACTACTGCCGAGTATGCCTATTGCGCTAGCTCTTCATGGTAAAAATACTATATAGCATGCATGCAATACAATAATGTCGTGTCTAATTTTTCATTTACTTATTTCATATTTATGAATTCTCGTCGTATTTCTAAAGTATACGTCCTAGAATGAAAATAATAACTATTTTGGAATGTACAAATTAAAACCTTTCATTTGACACCCCACTCAATATATTTGTTTATTTAACTTTTTTTACCCCAATTATTTTCATTCTTTATCAAAAAAATTTTTATCATGAAAATAAATCAAGTAGCCTCTAAAATCATTGCAAACCAAACCGCAACGATGCCACTCTCTTTTTAAGACCGACCAGTCAATGAGCTACGAAGACATCGAAACTCTATGAAACGGGAGCTCTTGCAGCTCTGGTTTCGTAGTTTTTGTTCTTTGGTCGTATTTCAAAAACTATACATCCTAGATTAAAAATAAAAACCATTTTGGAATGTACAAAATAAGCCCTTTCGTATGACACCCCACTCAATATATTTGGGTAACTTTGAAAAAAATTTACCCCCTTGGGAACCCCATATCTTTACAACCCCTTCATCGATTACGCTCATACGCTCCACAGCAAATTTCCATAGCACTACCTATTGACCTATCAAGTTTCATACAGATTGGATTAGCGGTTCGATAGTTATGCGAGAACATAAAAATGAAACATACAAACATACAAACATACAAAGCAAAATCGCCTAACTTGCCACTAAGATCTTCGCTCGCTTCGCTCGCTCGATCGAAAACTAGTAGTTCGCCCCGAACTGAGATCTCGCGCACCGTAGATGGCTTACATTTGGACTTTCTTCTGACTACCCCTATAATTTCAAGTGCTACTACTGCCGAGTATGCCTATTGCGCTAGCTCTTCATGGTAAAAAATACTAGCATGCATGCAATACAATAATGTCGTGCGTGTCTAATTTTTCATTTAGGTACTTATTTCATATTTATGAATTCTCGTCGTATTTCTAAAGTATACGTCCTAGAATGAAAATAATAACTATTTTGGAATGTACAAATTAAGACCTTTCATTTGACACCCCACTCAATATATTTGTTTATTTAACTTTTTTTACCCCAATTATTTTCATTCTTTATCAAAAATTTTTTTATCATGAAAATAAATCAAGTAGCATCTAAAATCATTGCAAACCAAACCGCAACGATGCCACTCTCTTTTTAAGACCGACCAGTCAATGAGCTACGAAGACATCGAAACTCTATGAAACGGGAGCTCTTGCAGCTCTGGTTTCGTAGTTTTTGTTCTTTGGTCGTATTTCAAAAACTATACATCCTAGATTAAAAATAAAAACCATTTTGGAATGTACAAAATAAGTCCTTTCGTATGACACCCCACTCAATATATTTGGGTAACTTTGAAAAAAATTTACCCCCTTGGGAACCCCATATCTTTACAACCCCTTCATCGATTACGCTCATACGCTCCACAGCAAATTTCCATAGCACTACCTATTGACCTATCAAGTTTCATACAGATTGGATTAGCGGTTCGATAGTTATGCGAGAACATAAAAATGAAACATACAAACATACAAACATACAAACATACAAACATACAAACATACAAACATACAAACATACAAACATACAAAGCAAAATCGCCTAACTTGCCACTAAGATCTTCGCTCGCTTCGCTCGCTCGATCGATAAATTAGCGAAGGCAAAAATTGCCTTCTGATCTATACAATCATCCAGTAAAGATGGAAAGGCCAAAGTTTTTTTTTTTACGCAATATAAACCCACTCCTAATGATTTTGACAGCTTTTATTCGTCCCACAATACAAACGTGTCTTAATATTTATAAAACAGTTATATAAATCTCGTTAAATCGTCTAATTTCAACGTTTATTGTTTTAATTGTGATTAGAGAAACTTTAAATATGCCTTGACTGTTTTTGATGATGTTTTGTGATAAGTCGCGTGGGCTTTTATTGTTCGTTCGGTATTTTAATGACGGCAATAATTTAGTAGGAAGTTTTAAAGAGACTTTGATCTTCAATAACACAATTTTATGTTTCGATATCTGTTTTGTGATCAAGGTTAAGCTTTGTTTTAGAAGTGACTGAATTAACGCGAGTGACTTCCGAAACGGGAGCTATATTTTAATGTATTCCCGTTGTCCCCGGTGGTCGTGTCCCCGGCCCGGGGACAACGAGACGTCATTTTGATTCATTCCCGTTGTCCCCGGTGAGCAGATACGGCCAACGGGGACAACGGGAATTCTAAATTTCACGTCTCGTTGTCCCCGTTCAAGTTTTTTATTTTAAAATAAAAGTTTTGATGCGGTAGTATAACGTTAGTCTATCAAAAGCCTACGTATGTCGGAAAGTGGTTCCTTTTTTATATCGCGTGGCCATCAACCAAACATCAAAATATAAACTCTTAGGAGTATAACAAACAATATTTGTGAGAACGGTATACCTACATCTACACTCAGTCAGAACAGAGTAATACAGGGTGAGTTTTTCAAGAGTGCCTCTAGGGCCAAATCTGAAACTATTAGCGATAGCGAAAAACACTCATGAGAGTCTCAAAACCGATTTTGATAGAAAATAAAACTGCATCATTAGATTTGAAAAATAATTATTTTCATGGTCAGAAATCGAACCTGTTAAAAAAAACCTTTCTTTCTATATTATTATACCATCAGATAGTGTAGATGATAAGGATCAATTTTCTTTGAATAAACTGCATAATGTCAAACTAATGGCAAGTGTTGATATTTAATAAACTGATTAAAACTTTCAGTATTTCGTACATTGCCCATAACTTTTTTTATTGGTTTGCCGTATATAGTATCTTCTCAGAAATTGATCCTTATCATCTATCTACCTATTACACTATCGGATGGTATAATAATACGGAATTATTATTTTGAACCAAATAGGTTTAATTCCTGGCCAGGAAAGTTATATTTTTAAAATCTAATGATGCAGTTTTACATTTTATCAAAATCGGTTACGAGATTCCTTTCAGTGTTTTTCGCTATCGCTAATAGTTTCAAAATCGGCCCTAGAGGCACTTTTGAAAAACTCACCCTGTGACTATAACTCGATTCTGGCTGAGTGTAGATGTATACTGCTTTCACAAATATTGTTTGTTAACTTCTAAGAGTTTATATTTTGAACGTTGGTTGGTGGCCGCGTGATATAAAACAGGCACCAACCTCCCTGTACGGTCCGCACACACTGGCAATAGGTTTATATTTCAAAAGACCAGAAAATCACCGCTAGTAAATTTTAACTGATATATTAACGATCTTATGATACTAGTGATAATGATAAATGAGACGCGCTTCGATTGATTGCTAAACGCAAACTGATTGCTCAATGATTTTTAAGCTAATTATTTTAATGGCGTAAAATGCTGCAATGACAAAATTAATTAGGACAATGTATGATGCTCGTACACTCCCATACAAAATCGGCATGGCCATTTATCAAATTCGTGGACAAAGACTTTCTAGGGACTGGCTAACTAGAGCACTGAGTAAGCAGCAAACTATAGGTACTAATATCAATATTGAATAACAATCTAACCGATAGGTTAGGTATTTAAAATACTTTCATAGTAATATTCATTGAAGTTAGGTATAAAAACTTAGGTACTTATAAAAACTTTTTTGATAGAAAAACTTTTAACGTCGGCACAAAAAAAAAAAAAAAAAAGATGGCGACATTTCAAAACGAACATTTAATCTTTAATCATTTGAATCAATGGTGCTCACAGGTACAGCCGTCTATAGGTACAATAACACTTGTCCATAATTTTGCATCATATACGAGTACATTTACTGATTTTAAGTAGAAATCAAATGTAGGTACTTACATGAGCTTTCACACTTCCTTTTCACTACGTCATTAAAATACGTTACATCACAAAATTAAAATACGTCATCTCTTGATTCTGCTAACACCGGGGACACCGGGAATAATTTTTAATCTTTTTATTTCATTATTTCACCGGGGACAGAGACCGGGGACAACGGGAACTATTTTTAATAAAAATAATGTATTCCCGTTGTCCCCGTTCACCGGGGACAAGCTCACCGGGGACAACGGGAATACATCATATTTGATGTAGCTATTAAACCAAAAATAGTCGTTTTGTACGTACACAATGTTATACATTTTGATATTGTAGAGTTTATCGAGTGGATGTCCCATATTTAAGCCTATAGCATCATTAAAATCAGTACCATTGACCAGTTCCATTAATGGTAGGTACTATTGATAATAGTTTAAATATTTATTTCACTAGTGCCATTAAGCCATGACGGAGGTCTCTAGGCGGCCTAAAAACTTCGTCACCAGAGTTGGCCACTTGCTCATACGAAAGAAAAAGAAGAAAAACTAGTGCCATTAATGGTACTACGACACTAATCTCTAGTAGGTACTATTTAAACTAGTAGTTTTACGAACTGAAGACCTCGCGAGCACAAACTTTTTTCGCAACAATCCTGTTTGTAATAATTCTAAATTAACCGCTTTCAAAAAGGAGAAGATTCTATGTTCTTTGTACGGATGTTAAGATATTGTTAAATCACTCCATCATTCAATTCAATCACTCCATCATCTAGCTGAATTTAATTGAGTAAAAGCTTGCTATTTAATTATGCTGCCATAACAAATCTAAAGTTGTAAGAATAATTGAATATGTGAAGTCCCAGACGGAATCTAGTATATTCCTCCCAAAAACGAAATACTTAATTGCAAGGACAGTGTCTGAAACGCCACCCGTCACGCGACGGAACTTAGCGGGACAGACAGACTGACGCGATTTTAATTATACTAGCTCAGATCCAGGGATTGGGAACACTAGACTTGAAGGACATTAGACACCAAAGCGTAAGGAACAATCTACTATTTTTAGATAAAAGTTTTCACGTTAAAACTTTTGAAACTATCATGGTTGTAAACATTGTAAACACTGTAAACGGGATATTTACCATGGGCAGCAAAATTGTTTGTTTTAAAAAATAATATTAATATACCTATGTTTTAAAAGTAACAGTTATTACATTATATTCGGCCGGAAGCCACAAGCAGTTATTGCTTTCATGCTTTCTTCATAACAATAAGTTTTTTGACAAAATAAGCTTTCTTTATAACAATCTTGGTGGATAGTGGCCTTGTCTATAATTGTTACTGAATTTTGACAATTTCAAACATTCATTAACTATTTCTGTGATAATGATAATGCAGTTTCTTCATATCATAATATTGGGCATAAACTTATCAGTTCATTAGCTCTACTCACAATCTTTTTAGTTTTTAACCGACTTCACAAAAGGGAGGAGGTTCTTAATTCATCGGAATCTTTTTTTTATTTTTTTTTTAAAAAGGAGCAGGTTCTCAATTCGTTGTAATCTTTTTTTTTGTGCTTTTTTATGTATGTTCACCGATTACTGATGATCACCGATGCCTAGACCGATTTAATTTTTTATTTTATTTTAAAGGATATACTTTCCGATTGGTGCCACAAAAATTTGGTGAGGATCTGTCGAGGATTTTCGGAGTTATGAACAGAAATGCACCTCGAGAGTGCAGAAAATTGCTTATACCATTGAAGTCTTTTTTTTTTCATTTTAATTTAGCCACTTGTGACTGATGTTTTTGCAGTCAAAGTTCGTTTCAACGAAAAAGCTGAACAGTCATAATCCATGCACAAATTGCAGAGTTCACAGATGCGGCCAAAATTAACTTGTCACGCTAAGCAAGGCTCATGTCTTGAACAATTTGCCTCGACTTCCGCTGGAAAATTACATTTTTGTCCCGTTTATTTGTTTATAATAATGTTTTCTGTTTCAGGTAAGCTTATGAAGACTGGCGCTGGGTATGTTTATGAATAAGTCTCATCAGTTAGTCTGTTTGTTTGTAAAACAGTTTTCATACGAAAAATAGATGTTTATCTTGGGTCATAGATTCATGTTCACTAAGGAGGTTGTTTACCTAAGAGTCAATAGTCTATAGTCCTACATTTTTTTTTCTTAACCTGTTTCGTCCCACTGCTGGGCAAAAGTCTTCCCCAAATTCTTCCAACCTCCCCTATTTGGAATATTGGAACCGAAGAGGTAGATATATATGGGCCCACCAATCTGTCTGCATCACGTGGCCAGCCCAATTTTTTTTTATCATTTATTCAGTAGGACCGTTATGATCACTTTGAAACGCCTTATGAGCTAGGTGATTCTACTCCTGTTCTTTCGCGACCAACACCGTGAAGAATCAGGGCAACAAACACGGTTTTTGACCGAAGAGAAAGCTAGGCCCCATGGCCCAGCTTTCTTTTCGGTCAATCCCACTTCAGCCTGGCAGCTCCAGAGTCCTATTTTGAAGATTCAAAATGTTTTGTTTTAGTGACAAATCTAGGATCAATGTTCCCAAGTAATTCTATTGAGAAGAAACTCCCAGTAGTTCAACTGGTAAGACTACTCGATAAAACTAATGGGAATGACCCGATTCGTTGTATATTTTATGAATATTCATTTGATAAAACTAACTACTAGTAATTTCACCCTTATTAATTAATATACTATGACAAATATAAGTGTTAACATTCTTGATAAAATTAAAAGCAGCAATCAAAATCTGCATCAAACTAAATTAACGTTTTTACAAATATACTAAAATAACGTACATTTTCAATAAGAAATCTATATATAAGTAATCACTAAGTATATTAATTTTAATACATTATAACTAAATAACAATCCATCAATAAGTTATATCACTTGACGACATCAAAAACAGTTAAAATTTATTTAAAAAACCAATCGATAAACCATCAAAAGAACCGAACTTAAAACTGATAAAGTCACTTTTAACATGAAACTAAAGTATTTAACTATAAAAAATTATTGAGTTTAAATATTTTCACTGCGATGGGCGGTGTCTGGGGCTGTAAAGTTGGCTATAAACTGGACATAAAAAGGTAATGGTCGGTGACAGATGTCATTTGGTGCGCCCGCGCAGGCCACAGCTGATATACCGTCCAGTAGAGTCACTCCGACACTAATGCAATTATGCAACAGGTGGTCATTGAAATTAATTGTAGATTCATGAGTATCCTGGATAGGTTTTCTATTAAATTGAAAATAAAATAAGTTTTATGGGTGACGTAATTTATGCACAGGAAATGCGGTTTGAAGTCGTATGCATCTTTATTAATTAACATTGAATATTTTATTAAAATGGTAATACCTACATACTCGAGTTATAATATAAAAAAATTAAACATAACGACAAAGTTACCCGCTATTACAATCTATATCTATAGGTATACCAATAAATAAAGCGGAGGAGATTGTTTGATTGTTTGTTTGTTTGTTTGAACGCGCTAATCTCAGGAAATACCACTCGGTTTTCTTTTGCATTTTATAGCTTAAATCTTGTGTATGGTTACTTTTCATCATTTTCATCATCACCATTTATACCATTTTCACATAGTTTAAAACAATAAGGGCACATTTTTTTATGAGCTGTGCTACTGTGATTGGACTATGTCCAGCTTGTCGACCAATCAGACGCGTTGCGCATACGCGGCCATTTTCCCGCGCTAGTGTTGCTTCCGGGTATCGATGTTTCTATCGATAAATAGTACCGATAGAGCTATCGAATGCCCTCGACACTTATTAAGGCGATGCAGTGACGCGATTGAGTGTCCGTTTTGAGTATCTCTCCTCTATAATGAGTAGTATACGCTTCCCACATGAAATAAACGCCACTTCTCCCGACTTGAATCGATACTAAAATATGTTATAGCTTATCGATAAACCGATACGGAATACCCAGCTTAGAAACATATTTCTCGACGATTTAAGATAAAAAACGTTTGTAGACCGCCATATTGCAAGCAGTATTTCAATGCCATCTCTCTATCTGAGCAATGAATCAACAAAAAGAGCTATATATTTACCGATCGACGTGGATTGATAGCCTCTCATCACACTACAATGAGGCTGCGCACGAGTCGAAGGGTCGTACATATCAGTTGTCAGTTAAAAAACGGATGAGTTCGCGGCCAATCGGAGCGCGGTATTTGAATAATTGTTCGTTCGGCCGCAGCCAATCGGGGAGTTCTTTCGAATGATTAATGTCTTGACGTATTCACGATGATTTGTACGAGTGACGTGTCAGTGCTGAGCTAGATTTACGATTCTGTTGTGGAATAAATCATAGTACTTATAAGCACTAGACTCTCTTCAAGTCATGTCATATCTACCACACGCGAAATTGTAACTTAAGGTTAGTGAATTTCAGTTCTTTTCTCTTTGACAATGCATCACAAAATTTTGAATTTATACACCAAATTTTGTACATCAATTTTGATTTTTGGTCCACGGTAATAGGGTTCACTTTTCATTGGAATCTGATTCAAAGTGGCACGTTGCCGTGTCGTGTCGTGTCGTGCAGTGCGGCTTTACATGACGGATGGCGGGCGTATATCATTATTGTATAATTCCATGGATATGTAAAATAGCTACGTTATTACTGTGTCGATGGATGTTGAAATACCACACTATTTTATACAGGATGTACTTAATACAAAACTTAAATTTATATTGTCAATACAAAAAAAAACAATTCCAACTTATTACAAAACTAAAGGCCGACGTAAAAACGCTTCTAGCGTAGCGTTAAAATTGCGTCCTAAGAAAATATTTGTCACTGTTCCATCTAGGTCTGTTAAAAAATCTCTGTTATTTATAAAATCTTACTGTTGCCATCTCTTTTCAATCAAATGTATCAATAAGAAGAAAACATCTTCTAAAGGCACTTATTTATTTTTTATTTATTTATTTATTGGAGATCCAACAGCTTTCTTAAACTAGGAGTTAACAATATTGCTATGCTTATTGAATTTTTTATGAATAATGGGGTAAGCCTCTTCACTTTTACGCCACTTTTATTTCGATCTCATCATACCATCTGGCTGTTTATATTATTACTAGTTATATTGCTAGATCGTTATTAAAACCCTACACGGTGAGACAGTGGCGATAGTAAAGATTGAATGTAAGGAGCTGTTTCAACATTTTCAACACCCTGTAGATAAAGCTGCGATGAATTGGCTATTAACGTTATTTAGTGTAGGACCGGCTTTATTTAGCGTTGCTTTGTTTTCAGTGTGAGGTTTCCTTTATTTTGGTCTATTCATAATAATTGCTAACTTCTACAAAATGTGGGCATGTGCTGCAGTTATACTTACCTATTATTTATGTAATACCTGCGCAACCTTTTCCCTGATATGAGACCTAGGTAGATCGATTTTTCTTCCAAATATATTGCAAATTTCATCGAAATCGTTAGAGCCGTTTTCGAGATCGTGAATAAAAAAATGAAATTTAAATTATATAAAAATAAATATAGACAAATATTGCTCGTTAAATAGTTTAGGAACGCATAGGCTCCGAAACTACTGGACCGATTTCAAAAATTCTTTCACCAATAGAAAGTTACATTATCATATTAATACAAAAATTAGGGATCCGTAAGAAAATTGCAATATTACAATATTACCCGAAGTAGAAAACCCAAAATAGTTTTTAATTACTACGGTACGCGGGCAATTTAGAATACGTTCGTATCGTACACACGAGTATTTAACCCTTTATTTCGCAACGTGATCGAGCTGATACATCCGAAACAAAATTTTTTTTCGCGAAAACCAAATATGGTTGGTTTTAAATTTCTTCACTAATGTATTCGGCATATTCTTGTCTTCTTGTGATAAAATAACGAAGCCACACACACGCATTGTTTTTTTCTAAATCGCAAAATTGTACCGCCATGTCGTCGAGGTCACGGACGTTCGGTATGTTTTTATTTAATTTATTGATAAATAGTGAATATTTCAACAATTTACAGTTATAAATTGTTTGTTAGCAACTGCCTTCAACTATAACATGCGTAACTAGCATTTGATTGTGTTTTGTTTTGATGTAATCTAAAGGTTTTTTTGTACGTATCACCCGTAATACATCGCGCCACATACGGTAAACTAGTTTTAGTTTTAGTTGTATTACGGGTGATACACTGCGCAACTACCAACAACATAGTTGGATAATTATTTTTGAATTTTATTCTTTGTAAAGGCTATTTATCCCTTTTATAGGCTAGTATAGTATTAACACAATAAAAGCAATAATAATCTTCGTGTTATCTTGGTATTATAGACAACTGCTCTTGTGTATTTTGCTGAGGTTTAGTGGTAACCACCGTCCTGGGAGGGAAATACCCACATTCTCTGAAAAAGGAGTATTATCTACGCCTCCAAGTTCTTCAAAAGAGTAGTTCTAGGAGCAAAGTCAAAGCACATTTAGCAATATTGGCGAGAAACTAGTCCACCTTCCTTCGAGAGTGCGTTCAAGTCTCTCACCAGAACTGTCCTTGGGAGTTTCTGTAAGCCATCCTCGACACTTCTGCAAAGGAAAGACCATTCACTGGCCCAACTCGACCTTTAACGATGAAGAACATCCACTGCCAACCATTTCGCGGTGTGAATAGTGCGATGCCAGAAGATCACTTCCGGCAAACAGATGTGCGCGAAACCTTGTTCAAGTTAAACGTCTACAGATCAAGTGGGCCTGATGGAATTCTTCCAATTGTGCTTAGAACGTGTGCTCCAGAGTTGGCTCCAGTTCTAACAAGTCTCTTCTGGAACTTCTGCTCACTGGGCGGAGTCCCAGAGCTCCTAGAAGACGGCTTTAGTGCACCCGATTCCCAAAAAAGGCGACTGCTCAGACCCGTCCAATTATAGACTCATCGCCATCACCTCTTTCCTGTCCAACATAATGGCATCTTCAACTGCCAACTCTTGGGGTATTTGAAGAAGCACCAGCTCATAAATGAGCAACAGTACGGATTTCGTTAGGGTCGTTTACCAGATCAGATTTTCTAGTTTTCCTAAATTATCGATGGGTGGAGGCAAAATTGTTGAACCAAATACTCCTCATGGCGTAGGAAGGTGGGATAGGCCATGTTCCGGTATTCCATGAACGTGGGAGGTGCTGATGCTGTACAGAAGGGCAACCGAATGATCATTGAGTGAAACTTCACCTGCATCTCTGTGTTGTACCGAAGAAAAACTGCTTTTAAGCTTTCATTCTAAGTAGAGTCCGATAGTTTTTCATTAAATTATTTTTTTTGTTTATGATTTGAGCCAATAAACTTTGTTTTTAACAATATTTCTAAAAATAAATTAGAACCCTAACAAGGACAATGTAACAAATATGATACACTACTTTCACCTGCTACTTCTCTGTATGTTGCGCAACGTATCATATTTAATACATACGATTTCCAAAAAAGTACAAATATAGGATTTTTTTTATTTATATTTTTGACATCTTTAGTAACCATATTATCATACTTTTTACGAAAAACTCTAAATTCTAAGAAAAAAATTCTTGGTCGTTAAAGGGATAAGAGCCTTAAAAGTAGGTATCTCTTACGGATGCAGTCGATCAAACCAGAACCTTCACTAATTACCAGCATGTCCTTTAAAAGTAAAGGCCTCCGTCCACCACAGCGTTAATTATCTAATCGCACACGCAATCGGCCGCACTGACGCACCACAGAGTATAGTCATAGTAGTGACGTGTCAGTTGACACTGAGACTGAGAAAATGGTACGAATTTGAACCCTCAAGTTGGACAGTGAAAGTTCAATTTATTTGGTTATTTTTAAGACAAAGGCGAGCGGGATTTAAATACTCTAATTTTTCTTTGATAGGTGCGTTGTTTTCCATACAAACCAGAACGACATGCCACACGGTGCGTTAAAAAGACGCATGTGGACAGAACATTAAAATTTAATGATGGGTTCAGACGCTCGCGTGCAAACAGATATTCAACAGGCCGTTTATCTTCTGTCGCGTTCGGTCTCCTTGAAATGAGAGTGACAGAACTACTTCGTACTCGCTCTTATCATACTGTATTGTCTGTTAGCTCGCGAGCGTGTGAACGCCGCACGACGCCGACGTGCGCTGCGACGACGGAACGCACCGCACCACCCGTGTCCGAAATCTCTTATACAGTATCGTTTTAATGAAATGTATTACCTACCTTATTTTTTTATAAAAAAACTGTACAAAAAATCAACACAACTTAGGTCTAAATAGCGTTGAGTATGACGGGACTGACGCGGCACTTTTGTCCAGTACAAAATTCAATTTTGTAAGATCGGCTCAACTTCTACAAATGTCATGCTTCAATTAAAATGTCATGTGACCGTACACAATATGACAATATCAGAAAACAATATGACGTTACTCTTTCCTCAAGCTTCATTCAATCTTCAATCACTCCTCGCTTGACAATGACAAGAAAGAATGAACAATCTGTCCAGTCAGGACAGATTGAGTCCGCCAAAATATGAACTGTCAATTGAAAATGACCAGCTCAAATGAACCGGCTCACAGCACCGGCTCGAAATGAAAATGAACCTACTCTTACAAAAGTCAATCTAAAATCATGTCATACCTAGGTCTAAAACATTAAAGCAAGTTCACATTTTTCCTAATGTATTACGCAAAAAAAGTATTGAATAACGTTCATTTTAGGCCCCAATAGCTAACAAATCCCCAGTGACACAGGCCAGCACGACCATCGGGTGGAGGGTAAGGGAAGAGGGGGACTGATCGCGGCCGTCCCACATAAATCTGTCAATGCTGCGCTCGCGCAAGTTGCGCACGGTAACGCACACATCTTGATCTACGGTAGGGGTTCACAACCTTTTTTTTTCGTCTCGTAATTGGATGAGCTTTGTGGGAACAATGCGGTCGATAATTTTGTGAAATGTTTGTTGTCAATTAAAGAGATACTTAGAGTTAGCTTTTTATGGATATTTTCAAAAATAATGTTAAAAAGATTTCGCCTTTAACGTCTTCTTAACCCGAACACCTTTAAAAAGAGAGTTATTAGGCATTTTCTAGGGAAACCCGCTCTATCATCATTGCCTGGGCAAGGAACGAAGTCAAGAGCTAACCTATATAAAAAAAAAAAAAAAAACAATAACTTACCCCAAAACTACATTATTCTTTCACTGAAATAAAATCAAAATATTCTTTCATTCATATTGACTGTGTCAACTAATTTTAATATAATTGTTTTAACATGATTAGTAGTCAATTAGTTAATGTTTTTTTATTGAATATTCACGTATTAAAGCGATAAGCTTGTCAATGGAATGCCACTGCAAAATGTGGGAATTTATATAACCTAAGCTCCTTTAGATTTTATTCAGGAACTGAATTTCCTAAATCTGTATAGAATGTTCGGAGTAATAGTAGTTCACTGATTTTTTAAATTCTATTTATCTTTATATTCCATACCATTCTATTTATCTTTATATTCCATACCAATAAAGTCTAAAGCTGCTACTACAAGCTGGCGCAGGCTCGCCGAGTGAACGCCAATGCCAACGTGTAGACAGCGCCACTTGCCTTGCCTTGCCTCGCTCGCCTAGCTGGCCGAATACATGTGCCAATTTTCATTGGTTTGCATAGACTCGCCTTGCATCCATTCGCCTTCGCTCGCGCTGGCTTACGCTCGCCCAATACGTCGCACCCCTAGATGAAAACCACAATAACTCAAAATGTGCCCAAATGGAGTTGCGTTTTTGAATTCCTAAACTGAATACCTAAACGGTGATACAAATGGATTAATGGGACAAGCTTGAAACAATATTACCTTCATGAATATAATATTACATTTTTCATAGTCTGTCATAGATTTCTATATCAGTTTTTTGTCATTTCTGAAAAAGTAGGTTTTTTGAGTTTCCGGGGTTTTCATCTAGGGGTGCGACGTATAAGCGGCATAAGGAATGTCTTCGGCAAAATAGTTCACGATATTTTCTTAGCACGAGTGTAATCTGAAAGGTTGTCGACACCTGTTATTTGTGTGCGTGCTGCAGACGGAAAAGCTAGTGATTTGTGATTAGAGCCCTTTGAATTTATGCGACGATTGAAAGCTGTGTGTGTTTGTTTTTAATATTAGTTATATACTATAGCTTCCGTGATCGACTTATCTTGAAAGCTACCGAGTTATTTACACTTATTTTGAAAGAAAATTAAAAAAAAATATGATCATGACTGTATCTCCTCTCAGATCTTTTCAGCCATTATAGATCCTCTGAAGATGTCTTAAGGGTAATCAGGGGTATGTCCGAATTTTACATACATTTTGCAGAAGTTATTATACCATACGTGACTGACAGGTTGCAAGCCCATCGAGACGCTATTAGAAAGCTAACTGGTTTCCTCACGATGTTTTTCCTTCACCGTTTAAAGCTCGTGTTAATGCACATAAGTATACATTTTTTCTATTATTTCCTACTGTTTGGAATTTTGTTAGATATTCAATCACGACAGAACGGCTCAACAGATACGGATGAAATTTGGCACAGAGATAGATTATAGTCTGGAATAGCACATAGCCTATTTTTTATTCCGGAAAAATGCACAGTACCCGTGTAATAAAAAAAAAGTAGTCCACGCGGTTCCCGTGGGATACAAAAAATAGTAGTCTACGCGGGCGAAGCCGCGACCGTTCGCTAGTGATAGATAAATTCAAAAACAAAAATAAATAAAATTAAAATCCTCTTATTTTAAAGTCGATTGATAACAATAATAAATTTGGTTAAGCCGCATGAAAGACAAACACACAGGCTCAATAAAATGACCTGGATTTAATACGTAGGTACCTATATACATTCCTGATGTCTTATGTTTTGTCTGTTGTTTATTGCTATTGTATTATAATGGTGGTTGTGGTATTTGTGGGATTACAGTCCCAATATTGGGAAGATTTAAATAACTAGACGCTATAGTCATTCTTAAGAATTTTTAAATACTAGCAGCGCCCTCGCGGTGTTGCCCCCGTTATAATGGTTTATGGTATTGATGATGAAAAGTAGCCTATAACCTTCCTCAAGAGTTTAGCTATTAAATGCACAAATATTTTTTTCAAATCCAACTGGTAGTTCCTGAGATTAGCGCGTTAAAACGAACAAACAAACTCTTCCGCTTTATAATTGGTATACATTTAGAATGAAACAGTAGTCACTGCATTATTAGAGGAACTACAATTTTTTGATTTTCCATTAACCCACAGGTGGTCTGGTAGAGATCCCTGTTTAGCGATAAGACCGCCGATAGTGTATTCCAGTCAAGTTATTTTGTTTTATACTACTAAGGTAGCAGACAAGCAAACGGCCCACCTGATGGTAAGCGGTTACCGTAGCCTATGGACGCCTGTGACACCAGAGGAGTCACACTCGCGCTGCTGACCCTTTAAAAGAGGAATCACTGCGCCGACAACACATTAGACAAGACTGATCCACCAGTTGTCACCTCAGCGCTTCCTCGCAGAGCTCTGGCAACCTTACTCACCGCAGTAACACAACACCATTCGAAAAAAATGATATTATTTAGCTGCGATATTCTGAAAGGCGGTACTTCCACAGTAGGGCTGCTCGAATATAGAGTGAGAAAAACTCACTATGGCCTTCCTCCTACTATTTTTTTTTGTTTTTATGGTTCCGTGCCTCAAAATTTAAAAAAGGTATACCTTAGGCCTTTTTTACATTATTTACGTACGAATCAAACATCCATCATAAAGGCCGGACCACACCTAGCCGTCACAAATCATACATAACAAGAAAAACCACGCCTTACTCCCATTAAAATGATGATTTATATCCAAATGTGAAATTAACCGGACGAAATATCATTACTATACGCATTCTACTTGTCTGTGTACGATTTATGATTATAGTGTGACCCCACCTTAACTGGTGCGATATAGTCAATTTTGACAGCTGCATTCTATCTTCTAAAACTCAATTAACTAAGTTTTTCCTCTTGACACTACTGCATGGTACTGCTAGTAGTGCCGTGGGAGATTTTTATTTGCCGTGACTCTACCAGTTGTGGCATGAGTAAAACAGCCCCCCTAGCCATATTACACTATCTATCGTCGCTGTAGAATAGAAACACTTCAAAATGTATAGGATTTGACGTTTCAAGTAGATGAGTCACGTGGTCAGAACGTCAATTCCGATACATTTTGAAGTGTTCTATTCTACAGCGACGATAGATAGTGTAATATGGCTAGGGCCCCTGAATTTCCAATTACACTACTCCTTCGTCCGTAGTGTCATAATAAAATTAATTTCCCCTTATAATTACATAAAAAATATTCTAAAGGCGTGAGGCTTGCCTCGGTGGTGAGGTGACTTGTTTGCCTCTCGAGCCAATTTGAACATTGCCTTGAGAGGCTGCTCGCGAGGCTGCTCGTGTGAGTAGTAACTCACACAAGCACGCTTGCGAGCAGCCTTGCAATGTCAATACACGCCTAATTACAAGTACAGTTGTCAAAATCAGCTATGTTTCTTGCCAACGACATTGATAGATCTTTGTTCTTCGATAGTGAGTAGAAGTATTAATAATTACTTTTACGTGAGAAAATAGATGATAAGGTTATTTTATCGTGTTGGGCCCTTCATCAAAATCATTCGTGTTATGAGACCATCCATAACAAAATGTTATTTGACCTCTCACTAACTAAAATTTAATAGGCTAGATGTGTCAATCTTCAGAATCAGCGGACCTGGTTGATCGCTATGGCGCCCCTTAAATATCGATATTATTGCTGTTCTGCCCCTTCAGGGGCCAATATGAAAATATGCTTATTTAGACACCTCCTTCTCGAAATAAAATACAGAAAAGCAATAATATCGATATTTAAAAAGCACCATAGCGATCAAACAAAGAGGCTGATTCTGAAGATTGACCCAGATACTTTCATCTCTTTCTCTCTCTCTCTCTCTCTCTTCCAAGCTATGCGTCCCACATGGTGGTGGGGTCAGCTTTCCTGATGGTTTTCCTCCACTTCGCTCTGTTCTCGACGTCGTCTTCGGAAACTTGGCACTCTCTCATATCTTTTAGTACAACACAAAATATTTCGACATTCAAACTGAAAATCTTCGACACCTAACAAACACGAAACCGAAGCAAAATCACACGCTCCTGAACACATTTTAATAAGAAACCAACCAGGCTATTAGAGCACACATCAATAGCTATAGATATCAATCAAACAAGCAGGATTCGTTAGAACCAGCTCCTCAATAAAATTACCATCGGAATGGTCACCTCGCATTCCCATCAGATCATAGAGTTTGGTGTTAGTCATGAGAGGCAGCGAGTTAGGGTCGAAGCACACGGGCCACACGCCACAGCCACAAACGCCACCACCTGACGCTATAAAGGTGTGGCGACCACCCGCGTCAACCGTTTGCGGAGAGTCTATATAAAATGTATGAAAACTTCAGGAAATAGGTCGGTGGCGGCGTTTTGTGGTTGTGGTCGGTGGCACGTATGCGGCCAGGCTTATTGGTAAATAATGAGTCTTATAACTGAACAAGCTATATTACTTAATTGGTTCAGGCGTGACTTTGCGGGAAAGTTCATCGTCAGATTTTTTAGAAAATTTAAAAATATCTAGTAGGTAGGTACTCCTCCTATAGTATCTATGCCAAAAAATTTTCTTCAGGATGTTCACGCTTAAGCCACCAAATCACCCACTTTCCACAGCCACTAAGCAAGTTATACTACAAAAAATTATTTATTTACCCTGAAAGGCGTTTGTGCGATCGATTGACATGACATGAACGCGATTCTTCCTATTCCTGTTTCTACACAAAATGGGTTCAACAAAGCAATTATTAAAAAACTATTTGTATGTGTTTGTTTGTCCTAATTGTTTTTGTGTTTTGTCGGTTTTCAAAACCGCTACAGCCTCTACGTTAGAGTCCGCTCACTAACGACATCCCGAGACCCTAAAGATACCAGCAAGTCTTTAACGGAGTGTATTGAATAAGCTACCGTTATAGCAGTTGATACATCATGCGTTCAGAAGCCTCGGCTACTTGCCTTTTACCTGCAGATTTTAACCGACTTCAAAAAAGGAGTTCTCAATTCATCGGAATATTTTTTTTTGTTCTTTTTTGTACGTATGTTGCAAATCGGTTCAGGCGTCTTCGAGTAATTGTTGGACAAACATAAACAAAAACCCGATGAATTGAGAACCTCCGCCATTTTTTGCAGTCGGTTAAGTAAGACTACTGAATCGTTGTAGTTTGCGCAGTTAATACATCTTCATATCATACTGAAGAGTCCGATCCGACCACACTATTGGCCGATAAAAAGTCTGCAGTCAGCGAAAGGTCTCTATTAGTCAAAATACAAACATCATTTATTCAGTAGGACCGCTATGACCACTTTGAAACGTCTTATGAGCTAGGTGATTCTACTCCTGTTCTTTCGCGACCAACACCGTGAAGAATCAGGGCAACAAACACGGTATGGGGCCTAGCTTTCTTTGCGGTGATCCATCCGGTTAAATCTAAATAGTCAAGCTCCAGTGTGGAGCCAGTCGAACAATGTGAGTTCATCAAAGTCGTCAAAAGAAAAAAAAAAGAGGATTAATACCTCAACAAAAATTCACCTGGCATCACACGCTACACTTGGCTAGTATCTTTTAATATCAAAGCTACCAGCGGTGTCGAAACCAAAGCGGCTATCATGGTGTATCAGCATCGCTCTAATTACAAACATTACTATTGTTTTACTCCACTTCCTTACTTTACACTTACACAACTTATCGCACACTTAAACAAGTCGTCGACCCGAGGAACAATACCTAAACACAGAACACAATAGGACATAAATTCAGTAAACGGTCAAAGAATAAAAAACCTATTAATGAACAGAGGGGTCGTTTTCGACGGTATCGTCTCACGACTTGGATAAACCGCGCCGGATCACTGCAGTGCAAGTATCATTCTTATCGATCGCTAAATTTAAATTTTCGAATCGACAAATTCGAAAAAATAAAATTTAAGAGTCAATAAAAAACCTATTGTATCGATTTTAGCGATCGATAAGAACGGTACTTGCACTGCAGAAATACTACTAAGTTGTTCAACAGATTACACAAAGCTTAGACTAGTGGCTAAATTAAAAATTAAAAAAAGCGACTTTAATGTTATGAGCAATTTTCTGCACTCTCGAGGTGCATATCTGTTCATAGCTCCGAAGTTCCTCAACAGGTCCCCACTAAATTTTTATGGCACCAATCGAAAAGCCCCTTTCAATCAAAAATATTTTTCTAAATCGGTCCAGGCGTCTTCGAGTAATCGGTGAACATAAGCACATAAATAAAGAAGCGCAAAAAAAAAAGATTTCGATTGATAACCTCCTCCTTTTTTGAAATCGGTTAAAACAGATGGTTTGATTTCATTTAATATTGTTCGACATAAGTACTTATGCTAAGTAAGTAAGGCTTCATGAATATAATTTTATTTTGAAAATTAATAGTTGAAAATGGACCAAAGGATAATTTTGTCTAAAATTGAAATTGATCAAAGAGTAAAAGCGATAAACTGAGAAGAATATTTTTATGTTTTTAATTACCTACTGCTTAGTTTATATAAGAATGATACTCTGATGGTATCAATTTCAAAAGGATCCTTTTCAACTGTTATCCATACAGTTGTTCTTTTTTAACACTATGGTTTTCCGAAATGTAGTGTAAAGTGATTATCATGAGAGCCTCTATTCTCGAGACATAAGGTTGAAAATTGTACTTCAAGTATAACAACCGTCTTTTAACAGTCACTGTTTCTTGCCAAGGATCTGTTCCGCTCCGTTTTACGCTTCTTAGTAAGTACTTCAGTGTTATGGCACTTCTCACTCAGGAGAATTGGTTGCGTCCAAAGGAAATTGTCTCTAAATTACTTTTAATTCCGGATGTTTACTTTCCTCAATTCATTTAAAATTCAATTTTTGATTTCTGTTTTCAATTTCATTTTGAACTTTTTTGTTAGTGTCTTATAGCATAAATTATTGATCTTCTTTTCACTTAGCCAAATTTAAAAGCATTTATTCAATAGGATCAAATGCATCACATGGTGATTCTATTCTTCGTTCGCGATGCCGTGAAGAATCAAAGCGAAAATCACGGTTTCACCCAAGTTTTTTTCGATGATTCAAATCTAAATAATATTCACTTATTTTAAACGGAGTTAGAGCAAGTCTCTAGCTTTTTTAAAAGTAGCAATCACTTTTGTAGGTAACGCTTTAATGGCATTGCATTGGCCCACCTATCCTCACTGCTCTTTGCGAGCGGGGCTATTCTCAAGCCTTTTATGGCAGTTTTCACTCAACACGATTGGTCGCTCAATACCGGCTGAATGACCCTGTTCTAGTGCATTGTCTTGTTGCCTATTAGGGACTGACGGTGTTTAGAAGTGATTGTTTTGTGATTGAGTCTATTCAGCTTACCGTGGTACTTTAAGGCTAAATTAAATAGCCTAGATTCCGTGAAAGCTATTTTACAAAATGAGCATCGAAATGAAAAATCCATTGATGCACGGCCAGGCCACGACCCACGACCTTCGGATCGAAAGCCGAGGTACTAACCAACTCGGCCAACACGGCTTTTGCTCTTGGAAACTAAATGGTGTAGGACCTACAATATACATTCTTGAATTACCTACACTGTAGGTATTCCAAGAATTCGGAAGGGGTTGTAGCGATACATACCTGTCGCTAGATGAACTACATAGACATGCTACGCACTAAGAGCTTTAGTTAAGATGGCGACACAACACCATGTGTCTAGATCGCGCAAACGGTAATTTCAGCAGCGATCGACATATTATATAAGACCAACCAATAACAACTGTTGGTCGAAAGACCACGGGCAAGTGGGCCAGATGTGCCAGCCCGTTGCAGAGAAACCACCTACTCTGCTTTTGGGGAACGATTCCACCATGTTCCCCAAAGATTTATTCATAAGTACCTACAGTGTACTTATACAGCAATTTGTATTATTCAGAACTTCAGATGCTGTTTATTTGTACTATGAAATTGGAAGAATACCTTGTTTTGCATCATTGAGAAGCCTATATTTACCAAATACAGGTCAGTATTTTCGTACAGCCTTCAGCAAACAATTCCACAGGAACCTCTCCGCTTATTTCCTTATGGCATTAGCTTAGAATTATCATTACCGCGCCGGCCTACTAACTTACAAAACAGTGCCCTACTCGCGACTAAATAAAGTCTACTTTACGTCAACCTATTTGAGCCACCAATTTTAGGTTATCTTAGCGTTTGGACTTATTGACTGGGAATAGGGTTGGTTTTTGTTTGGTGGATCGTAGACGAGTTGGTTTTCTCTCGCAGGGGATGACCGGTAATGCGACAGTTTGTAAGCATGAGCTCAGAACGGTAAAGGGGGTAGAAGGGTGTGGGGGGGTAATAGTAAAGAAATATGTACAAGTTGTTGTTGTGTAGGCAGGTCGGAGTTTACTGGATATTTTATTTATCCAGTTCTTTTGGGTGAAGTAAACATACATCATCAATTTTTTTTATGTGCGTCGACTTCGTGATGTCAGGTAGAACGGTTATGGTTGAAATCTTTTTTGTTCAAGAAATTTTATATTTTGAGCAAACTCATAGGCCTCTATTAATAAACTCGGCTTAATTTGTGTCTAAGTTGCACCACGGATTTAACTATTGCCATCCTTTTTTGTTAGTCAGTGACAAATAAGGATGGCAATAGTTTAATCCGTGGTGCAACTTTGACAGAAGTTAATACGAGTTTATTAATAGATAGAGGCCAGAAAGAGATAAATTATGTGCGTGCTGCTTGTAAATGCGTGTAACAACGGAGCAAGACAAAGTGCGACTGAGTTGACTCAAGCTAGTTAGCTTGACTTTTGTTCGCCACGCAGAGCGCGGTACAACGCATCTTCCGTAGTTTATAGGTATAGAAGGTCATTGGGGTTTAAGCAATTTTTTTATTTGTAGTATGTCTCTACCTCATAATAAGGTCTAGGTACTGTGTTTTTATAATATTATTAAGACAAAGAAGATTATGAAAATTCGTGTACATTCAAGACTACAAATTAGTGGCAAAATCGTCGGTTTGGGAGATATTAAGAAGGTACAATGTAGGCAAAATGTTCAACAGAAAACCTCCCCTCTGTCTAATTAGCTTCTCTTTGACAATCAACAAACATAGCTAGATAATTAGAGTCCGCATTATCTAAAATAGGACTGTGTAAAACTGCCTTTATTAAGAAAACTTTAAGGGGGTGAGAGGGGGTAAAGTGGGTAAAGTACAGTCAGTAACAAAAATCGTTCGATTTTTAATTAGCAGACGGCCGCGCGTGATCGGAATGAATTAGCTGCATAACTCTTCATGCATCAGGCTGCACCCACTCAAATTTGCGCTTTATTTTTGATGGTGGAAGGTTGAGAGTCGGGTGGGGGTGGGACGTGGAATTAGCAGAAGAATGTAATAGAGTTAGGTTCGATTTGACTGTGCAATTAGCGATTGTGTCTAATGAGAGTGTGTTTGGAGCTTCAAGATGTTTTGGCTAGTTTATAGGTTTCTGTCTTTTTACTTACAAAATTGAATAAAATAAAGATGAATACTTAGACAATTTGGTTGTAGGTATGGGTTATAAAAATAATAAGGCAATAATAGTTGAGTTTACAGGCTTCCGAAAAATCATCCGATTCGATGTTTTTCTTCGGAAAGTTGACATTTTTTAGCGAAGAAACTTCTCTTTCTGAATTCGGAATACATTCCGAGAAAGTCTGAGTCGCAGTGCTGATCTGCTTTTTGTTTCTTGAAATGCTGTAAAAATATTTGAGAGGTACTTATCTATTTGAGACGTTCTTACTATTCAGCATCGTATACAAAAATGACGGTTAATGTCAATGATGAGCACTAGGTACCGACTTAAAATTATTAGGTACTAGTATTACTATCTGTCTTCCTAGATTTATGAATATCACTACGAAATGCAAAAAAGGGTCAAGAGGGGTAAAACCAGAACCCCATCTCATTATAAAGTGCACGCAGAGTCCAGTTCAAAGGCTGTCCGTCAGTCACCCCCTCCCCGACGTAAATAGCTAAAAATAACCCCCCCCCCCACCACTGGTTCTTTGCGCTTTGAGGCTTTAACTCGTTTATGGCGAAGTGTGAGAGCAAGCGATTATAAGATTTGATTTTATATACCCCCTTTTGATTTTGACTGTTGTGCCGTTCATATTGCAATCAATTTTTATGTTTTATTTTTATATATTATTGTGAGCGATGAAAGATCCTAAACATTTCGTTGCCCAAGTTTGAAACTAGTTTATACGAAGTTACTTATGTAAGTACTTAGATCATAGACAGGTATATGATAGTTTAATAAGTTTAAAACAGTTAGTTTTCTATTTTTTTTAATAAGAAATTATACTAAGTTATAGCTAATTATACATTAGATTTAAACAAAAATCAGAATTTTAGGATTTTTTTTTTATTAATTACATAGTATTACTATTAGGCATTATTTTAAAATTTCAAAGAGTAAGGGAGTGTACACATTGCGTTTTTTGCAGCGCGTTTGTATCGATACAAACGCGATTCGAACGCGATGCGAACGCGCAGCCCCCCGCGCAGCCCCTCCCGGTTCGCTTTTGTATGGAAAAAAACGCGTTGCGAACGCGCGTTTGTATCGATACAAACGCGCAGCTCAAAAACGCGCTGCAGAAAACAAAATGTGTACACTCCCTAACCTTAAAGAGACAATTACTACAGATGGGTTATAAAGAACTCGATATCATCACAGTTTTTATGATTAGGCCACTAACTCATTAAACTTACCTACTTACTAATAAGTTTGGTTCATTAGTTAAGCCATTATAAATCGCTAAGCTAAAGAACAAGCCCGCAGCCGTGAGGATGTCTGCGCTCGTCAGCTCCGCAAAGCCACGGAATATGAAGTGTTGTCGCCATTGGATGATGTCTCGAAGGCTGTATAAAAATGCTGCTGAGTATTATATAGAAATAATAAATAAATATTGCTGGACATTTCACACAGTACCATCTAGCCCCAAACTAAGCAAAGCTTGTACCTACTATGGGAACCAGATAACTGATAGAATACTTATATACTTTTTTTGTAAATACATACTTATAACACTTTATAATACCCAGACACAGAACAAACATCTATGTTCATCACACAAATGTTTGTCCTGGATGGGAATCGAACCCACGACCTACAGCGCAGAAGGCAGAACTACTACCAACTGAGCTAAGAGGCCAGAAGAGTTTTTTTCTCCCTAAATTCTTATTCGGACTATTACTATCTAAGAAAATAGAGCCGTGTTGGCCGAGGGCCATAGAACCTCAACTTTCGGTCCTAAAGTCGTGGGTTCGAATCCTGGCCGTGCATCAATGGATTTTTCTAGTTTATGTACTTAGCAACGAATACCATTTTTAAAATAATGCATATTAGAATAACAACTCATTCTTCAGAACGAGTAGGTACCTACTGTAGAGAAGTTCTCGTAACACAAATCAAACTAAAATCATACTTTTTTAAAACGAGCTAGATATCTAATGCCTTAAACATGTACACTTGATACGATAAAGAACACCCTATAATTCCCAGGTACAGTCAATGTGAAAATATAAAAAAATCAAGTCTCCTGCCAAAGACGTACAGTCGGCTACGTAACCCATTAATAAGTAAAGCTTGCGTGGAGACAGAGAGGTGGAATTCAGCTGTGAAAAAAGAAAAACATCGTGGTAACGCAGGGTTGTCAAGTTTGCAATGTTATTTTTCTTTTTAAATAGTAAAGTTGCGACTACATCATCTGGATATCATCTATGATTCTCTGGTACTCAAGATCTTTGGAAGATATCTGGAGGGTAGTCAGAAGTCCAAATACAAGAATGCCAAGTGCTTAAAGGCCAGAATCCCCAAAATAGTGACAGTTAGGTTTAAAGACATTTATTTTTAAACAAAAATAGTTACACTTACAATGAGATTAAAATAGAAATAATTATTTCGTAATTTTTACAATCTGGAGGTGTCCCTAGTGTATGTAGGCAAATATCACCCGAAACGTGTTGTACATACGTGTTATTTTAGTTTGGCTTTAAATGAGTTTATATTTTCACATTCTTTTATGTCGTTGGACAGTGAATTGAAAAACTGGGGCCATACACACATACATCACATACTATCGTTTTCAGTCCGTAGTTTGTTCGCACATTTACTAGTTGAAGTCGTTCCCAAATTACTCTTTTCCTACTTACTATATGGTACCTATTTAAATTTTAATGGGAGAAACTTAGGGCGTCTTGCCTTGCATCACATTCTTAACGCCAAACGCCTTAAAAAAATACCTTTCTACACCTACACCTTCAATGCAAGTGGTCAGTTGCACCGTGTGCCCTGCAACAGGACTTTCAAAACCATATTTGGTTTTGCCAGCCATATTCGGGCACATAACCGACAATAGTAATTTGCCTGGTTCGCCACTGTCGAATACGACAAGGATTTCGACGTTAGTCTGTATAGTATAATATCTCAAAATACCTACTAAAAATCTTAGAGTTTTCCGTAGTGCCATCCTTAATCCAACCCCTACACATTTTAAAGTGCAAATGAAAACAGCAGCCCTACGAGACAAAGGAATAAATGGGCGGCACCTTGCAAAAAGCGCTGTCCAGTCTTGATTTGAAGGGGGATGAAGACGGGCTTACTCTGTTTGCGGGACTTTGATTAGAAGGTCGTAGGTTTAATTCCTAGTATGCTTTTATTTCAGATTTAAGTAGTAAAATTTTATTGTTCCGAATTGGGAAAGTGAACAACTTTCCCAATTCTCAATTTTACTGAACAACTTTCCGAAGAAAATCATCGAATCGGATGCATTTTAAGGCTGAAATGCAATGAATGGAAATCGGACCCGGTCGTGTGTTCGATTTCCATAGGTCCACACAGCGCAAAAAGTAGAGCCAAATGAGCTTACATTTTGGTACGAGATTTGCGTAGGACCGATGAATTTGGAAAAAAAATAAGAACGAGAAAGATATAATATTTCCAAAAAAAACCACTAATCTTCACTAAGTGCATTAGAGCTAATTCATAATCACAATCTGTTTTCAACGTAAAAAAAAAAAGGTAAAATGGAGTATAAAAAATCAGGAAATATCTGTCTCCACAAATCGGATCTTATCGAGCTCTCAAAGATAACACACCAAGTGCCTCAGTCCGGAAGCGACAGTCAACTGTCACAGTGACACTTGTCTGAATGACGTCAGGATGACACTCGCCGTCAGGATGACGTGCGTTCGTCACATTCGACGCTCAGCGTTTGTGACGTGCAATACGATCGTGAAAAATATACTTATTTGTAAAGAAACCTGACAAAAATGTACCAACAGTTTTTGATTATAGGAATTAGTTTGATTATGTTTGATCACTATTAGGAATTGAACTTGTATTAATAGCCCTTAGTAGATTTATAACCTCAAACTTATTAAAGGTAATTCAACATACGTCACGTTCCACCTGAGCCGAGCGTGCAAGCGAGAGCGCGGAAAAAGCGATAGAGAGACACGATCGGCCTAAGCGTTCGTTTCGTTATCACGTAAAGTTAACCGACTTTACAGACAACCATTTTTTATTAAAAACACATTTGTTGTAAATAGTGGATATAGATATTGTTTGTCTGAGTACAATTTGAGAACTTTAGTTTTTGTGTAGTTTAGATATCTCTTTAACCAAATTCAATTCAGGTCCCGGTCGTTAAGCCATGACGGAGGCCTTCAGGCGGTCTAGCCACTAGCTCATACGAACATAATACGAACTTTGAATGCATACTATTGAAAGTTCTTAGATTACTTTTAACATCTAGACTAGACACACAAAACTCATAAGTACTCACAAAACATCATCGATCACCAAGTGTCATGTAGAAAAAAAAGTGGAGGAAGTCTCACTGAGTCTAATCAAAACCCAACCAACATCTACGATCATTCCGGCGAACCTAATAATTTACGAGAGCCCAATTCAGCCAATAGCAATAATTTTCCGCGGAAATCCTACTCGAATGACAGATATAGATCACGGAGATGACGTGTAGCTGTCACATGCGTCAGCGTGACATATAGGTGTCATCTCGACGCGACGTCTATCGAGATGGAGTAAGGCTGACAACGCACTGAGAGCGGGATAGATTAAAAAGATGACAGTACTTTCTACTTTTACAGTAGTAGGTACTATTAAGGAATCCTTTCCTTACTTTATATTCCATTATTTTGAGCAGAAACTTAACACCCAAAGAGCCAAGTTCAGTCATGTTTAAGTTTCATAAATCATTGAAGTTTAATCAACATAAAGTTTTTGAGACCGAATAGTCAGGATTCCAAATAACTAAGAGATCAAAAGTATATGTTCTAAAAATAAAATCCCTACTTTCATAATAATTTCATATTCTCTTTCTCAGATTTTGCACACTAAAATGAATGCCTAAATTAATGTAACACACCTAGCTAACGAACTTTGTGAAATAAAAGAACTAATTTGGGGCAAAATTTTTGTCATGGCTTTTATGTATAAACATTCCTTAGTTTTAAGCTTGTTCTTGATGGCGCAAACTCACCAAATGAAGTCTCACCAAATTTTAATTTTTATTTGAAGTGATTGTTTCATTATGTAGGTACCTAACACGTTTTTACTACTGAAAGTTAAGGGACCAACTACACTAGATACAATACAGCACTACACAATAGTTTTTGAATAGAATTTAGTAAGTCTTTAGAAGACACAGATCAAAGCATATTATATAAGACTCACGCTCTCAGTGTACCAAAACCTTAGCTTGATTTATGGATTTGTTATACTGATGATGGCTTTATTTTGGTGAATAGTGAGAATGATGGCGATGATAGGCTTAGATCTATTTCTGTCTCGTTTCTTTAGATTGCGTCATAGATGATTGAAAGAGATGGATAATAATAACTTGGCTGTTCGAAATATCCACAATTCATTCGATTTTTCCCTATATCTCGCCCGCTCATTATTCCTTCTGATTACATCCCCCTGTAATCACTAATAACGGTCACATATCCATCACAGTCACAGGTCCATCTGTCACCGAAGTGACGAACCAAATAAACGTTGCCGTCGAAAGATCTTTATTCCCGTCACATAGAATTTACTTTTCAATAACACCACCGCCTGGATAAATTCTTTGAAATCACGCAGCCGGTATTTCTAGACCTATGATTTTGTGGGAAATGGAAGTGTTCAGAGGTTGCCAATAGCTGGTCCCGTGTCACGTATGTCACGGTACATTATCTCGGCCTCTTAATTGAAGATAATAAGGGGAGACATGTGTCTTTGTCGTGTTTTTATGGAGTGTAAGAGAGGGATGTGTTTTGCTTTTTTCAAGTCTCGTTAGTAACTTTGGCTATTAATTTGTGTCAGTCATTTTCATTAGGTGTGAAGGGAAAGTAAGTTTGTTTTCTGCTTTTAATTCAACAGGGTTAGCTTTGATGTGTTTTGTGGCGGAAATGATTATTGGTGATATTCCTAATATAGATCTTAAAACAATTCTAACGAAGGTTTCAAATCATGACAGTGATAAGTTTTGTGACGTTTCTGTCAACCCTGTCATGCCCCGCCTGGTGTGTTCCAATCCTTGTCACTTAATTAAGTTATCCCAATGAATTTGTTATTCCAATCAGCTGTCATAAAGGATCCGCTGGCTGTCCTCTTTTTCATTATCTGAAACCAATAGAACAAACAATGTTTCTATCAGATACGCTGTACGAAATATTATGTAATAATATCGTGACTGGATCATTCTAACTAATAATCGAGTAAACTACTAATGAAGAAAGGAACGTGGTCGCATAATTAAAATCATATGGTGAAGATCACAAATTCTTAGCTTTTATAGAGTTAGTTTGTGAATCAATCACGTGGTCTGCAATCATTGATGAAGTCAAAATCAACGAATTTGTTTAGTAGGACTATTAGGAGTACAATAGTCCTAAAGGTGATTCTACTTTAATTCTTCATAAATAAATGGACATACACAGCATTATTTAGCCATAAAGTAATCAGAGTTTGTGTTATGGGAACTACATGACTGATATACTACTTGTCGGTATACATACTTTAACCATACATTATTATTATAACATCGGGCAGGCCACCTGCCCGATAGTCAGACAGCATTGAGAGGGCGGTAGAAGACCAATGGATCCGGCTGGCACAAAACAGCCAGGAGTTGCGTGATGTTGAAGAGGCCTTTACCCAGCAGTCGCTGCTACAGGCTGCTTATATTCTTAGAAAAATACAGACCCGAGACAAATATTTGCAGATTATACAAACATTTGCCCGCAGCGGGAATCAAACCCTCAACCTGTTTCAGGCAGGCCTTCTCCCACTCCGCTACGGAGGTCGTCAACTGTAGCCGTACCATGAACTCTTAGAGCAATGTTAAAACAAGCTTGAAAAATGACTACGAATGTAATTTCTAAAGCAGTAGGACTGTTTTAAGCTTGTTTTAACATTGCTCTAAGAGTTCATGGTATGGCCCCTGGACACGTAATCATTGTCACAAGTTTACCATGATTATTGAGTTTTGTTGTTTCCCGATATTTCGATGTTTTATTGATTATTGATATTCGTAACCATGATAGTTTCAAAAGTTATATTGTCACAAGTAATCGAAAAAGTCATACTCTGACAGTGAAATACTCTGTAACACACACCGTAAGAAGGTACTTTATAAATCGCCGTTGTTCCAAGATGCCCACCTGCATCGCAGGGCAATATCAATCTATCTGCTGCGACGTGGGGTGGTAGGGGGTTGGGGTGGGGTGGTCCGGTGAAGTCGACGTCTTGCAAGCCGAGTTTTGTGCAGATGACGTGACGGACAGGAGAATTCCTGGCTATACTTTGTATGGTAGGAGTATCGATTCTTACGCCAGCGTTGAAGTCTTTAGTTGGTCTTATGCTGCTAGCCTTGTTTTTCTTGAAGAAAGTAGTTCATCAAATAGATGGGGGAGTGTAAGGAAATGTAAAGAACCTAAAGCTTATATTTATCACACTTATCACACTAATATTATAAATGCCAAAGTTCGATGTATTCCCGTTGTCCCTGGTGGTCGTGTCCCCGGCCCAGGGACAACGAGACGTCATTTTGATTCATTACCGCTGTCCCCGGTGAGCAGATACGGCCAACGGGGACAACGGGAATTCTCAGTTTCACGTGTCGTTGTCCGCGTTCAATCTGCATCAAGTTTTTTATTTTTAAAATAAAAGTTTTGATGCGGCAAAGTATTATGTTAGTCTATCAAAAACATATTGTAATTGAACCAGAAAGTGGTACCAGTTGATGAACGAAAATAATATATTTTTAAGTTCTCCAACTCGTACCAAGTGGTACGAAATGGGACTCAATTTCAGCTTAATGAGGTTGCATTTTTAGGACATCTTACACCACAATTCTTAATTGTATTTAGCTGGCCTAAACGCATTTAACGCATACAAAAATTGCGCTTAGACTCCCTTACTTAATATAAATTACTCGTAGTTAGGTCTCATAATATTATCTGGGAAAATTCGTTGTCTCGGCATTTTCACGCAAAAAGATTTACAAGTGCAATGTGGTTCGTAATTTCACAGTATTTGTTGAGACCTAAGTGGCCGAGTGGAATTGGGTGGGTGTCCGCCTTTCAGCCGAGGCTTCGAGTTCGAATCTCAGCCAGTGAAAGTTTACTTTTTGTAAGTTTTTTTTCTTTTTCTTTTTTAATTTTCCCCTATTTGCACCCGAGCATAGCTCGGTCGCCCAGACATTGACTAGTTAAACTATCCAATCCTATTTTATTTCTCACATCTCTAATAGAACGGACTAATGATCAAAGCATTACTCAAACATTTGAAAACGCCATTTCAAATACAAGTCCACAAAGATGGCACGACTCAGTCCATAGCCCCCTTATTATCCTGGGTGGGGGTCAATATGCACCCGCGCCCCTTTCCCCCTTCCGCCCCCAAGGGGGGTTGTCACGTCACTGTCTCCGCCGACCGTCTCGTTTGCGTCCATCGGACTACTTCAAGTTGATGCTTTGTGAAATAGAAATGCTTTGCTCGGTTTTTAGTGTAAGGATGGCGCTTTGTTGGGTTTGAAGAGTTGTAGTTACGTTTGGGTAAGAGAATTGTTTTAATGATTTTTGGGATTTTAACCATCAGTCGTAAATAGATACATACATACATAAACTCACTGTTTCCCATCATAGGGGTAGGCAGAGACCACAGATCTCCACTTGCTTCGATCCTGACACACTTCTTTCGCTTCATTCACTCTCATCACATTCTTCATGCAAGCTCGTCGATTTAGGGTACCTACTCTTAACCTGGCCTTTTTCCAATAATTCGCCAATTTGGTCCAGGAATGTAAAAGATCACACTTAAAATTTGACAGCAAATTGAACAGGTCCGGTAATAAGAGATTGTGTAGGGATATCCAGCAGTTGACGGTCGGTCCCGGCTTTTAAGTCGCTAAGCCATGACGAAGGCCTTTAGGCGGCCTAAAAACTCCGTCACCAGAATTGGACAGTTGCTCATACGTACGAACGAACAAGAGGATAAGATAGATATTGTAAAAAAAAAAAAAAAAGTTAACGTCTTTACGAATTTTGACTTCCTTTTCTTGGGTTCCTTTGGGTTATATTTATGTCATCGACATTAATACCTTTATTGATGACTTCAAGATCGCTCCTATATTTTCGAAACGAACCATCAATTCGCGAAATTACGCTAGCCATTCCAACTTGCAGACCCTGAACATACGAAATGCAATATATTTTTTTACTCCCCGTATGCAATCGCTCCATCTTACGTCCCAGCAATATCAATCCGTCTGGCGGGGGCGCCCCCACCGCCCATCGCAGTGTCACGTCACTGTCTTAAATGACTGTCACGGGTAGAAGAAGTGGACCGACGGCTTCACAATCCTCGGCTTGAAATTACGTCGTTATTTGTTATTGTGCACTTTGCGTTTATGGTGGACTTGGGAATGGGCTGCAGTTGGAGTTTGTAGCTGGATTCATGAGCATGGATTGTCTGGTTGTGCTAGTACGCAATGAATATGGTGATCGTCTGGTTTTGAAGTAGTATGTTCGATGAGCATGTCTGATTGTGCCATATCTAGGTTTTTGCTATATCTAGGCAAATCATAGCGATTCTTTCATGTAATAAATCAAATTGTTGTTTACTTTGATATGAAATCTGACTACTGAGTTCTTATTAAATCTAACTTTACTCCTATTTCGGTAAAAAAAAATGGCTTCTACTCAGTTTTTATTACGGTAGATAGGACTACCACGGCTGGTTCTTCGTTTTTAGCCATTATTTCACGAAACTCTGTTTAAGAACTGTCACAAGTAAGTTCGTATGGGGTAGTGGCCAACTCTGGTGACGGAGTTTTTAGGCTGCCTAAAAGGCCTCCGTCATGGCTTAACGACTTAAAAGCCGGGATCGACACTTTATCGTGCCCTCCGAAGCACGGAAGCGCTCAGCTCGTAATGCCACTTGCGGTCACGCATCCACATTGTGTCAAATCACCTGTTAAAATTAGTAATACCAGTTGCCAAAATTAGGAAGAGATAAGCTCAATCACTTTCGGAAACAGCTAATAAGATCTTTCTTTGGACATGGTTGTTCCATCTCACGAAGGCCGGTTGGTCTTAATTGTGTGTGTAGATGCACATGCACGTTGTTTCTGTGTGCGTGGGCCGATTCTGCCCCCCTAGCCATATTACACTATCTATCGTCGCTGTAGAATAGAAATACTTCAAAATGTATAGGATTTGACGTTTCAAGTAGATGAGTCACGTGATCAGAACGTCAATTCCTATACATTTTGAAGTGTGCTATTCTACAGCGACGATAGATCGTTCTACAGCGACGATAGATCGTGTAATATGGCTAGGGCCCCTGAGCGCTCCCGAGCTTACGCACACAGAAACAACGTGTATGTGAACACACACAATTAAGACCAACCGGCCTTCGTGAGAACAACTGTAACACAATAGACAAACAACAGCTGTTCTACTGTTCTGCTTGTCCAATTGTCCGTTTCGAGACGTCAATCTAGCTTGAAGTTTACACACAGAACTAGCGGGAGGGGTTTTAAAGAAAAGAGTTTATTCCAACAAGTTTCTGAACTCTAGGGATTAAAGATACTTCCAACTAAGTTTGCTACTTAGCTCCAATAAAAATAATTTGGTCTTACGTTTCTACCTTTTTTATGTAACAAAAAATAGTATGAGCTAGTAGTTTTCTTGCTAATAGTGGATAAATTATTGTTATACAAGGGTTTATGTCAATAGAGGCTGAAAACAGTCGAGTCAAATTTCAATTGATATGACTGAACTCATTGTTAAGTTTACGAGTAAGGTTTTAGTTAATACCAACTTAGAAAATATATTTGACGTGATATGGTCTTATAAATTGATGAACGCCTGCTGCACGCACGAAAAAGTGTCACGTTCCGCCTTAGCTGAGATTAGCCAGCAATGTTTTCTTGTCACGTAAAATTATTGTGCGTAAACCGACTTTACAGATAACCATTTTTTTTTATCTAAGATTCTAAGAGAAGAAACATCAAAATCAATATCATCAAATTCATTGTCCACTAATAAAAGTTCATCAGATATCGGAAGATTCGATAACGTCTAAGATCGTACTGTCAACATGAAAGCACATCGCAAGTTAAAAGCATCTCGCGTCACGCTGATGTCACGCGCACTCGTTATCAACTCGCGGCTGACGCTGTCGCTGCCACGGCCTCAAGTTTGTGAGGCTGCACTGGAAATTTCACTCTAGACTTACTGTGCATTTGTGGTACAAGTGGTAAGCTTAAGACTTTAAAAATGCTTCTGTATGGCAATTTAAAAAAAAATGCAAGTAGCCATTTACGATCAGTTTCAATATTCTATCTGTGGTTTTGCTTACTGTGGTCAGTTATTTGACATTAATTCTAAACTAGAATTTATATTTTTTTTTACCACAGAAAGAACAAAACCACATATAAATCTGACAGTTAGTAAATTATGATTTCTCATTAAGACATTTTTATTCCTTATTTCTGAATGAAAAATTAAATAAATTGATTTGGTATTTTGTACCAGTCTCAGAAGTCAAATCTTTTAATTAATACTCTTTTTTCTACCATAAATCAAACCATAACATAATGAACAAGAGTGATCCAATTTTGCACGAAAAAAATGATCACAATCAATTCTACTTCCCATCTTGTGTTGTTTTCCAAGCCATCGCGTTCAGTGTCACGTACGTAGGCTGATTGTCTAACTTGTCCTAAACCTCCAATTGGTCTCAAACTGTCAAAACGATTGGAGTAATTGTGTTCTGTGATCAAGCAGGTTTCTTTTGTCGCGTTCGGTCTTGTTGAGATTAGAGTGACAGAGCTATGCACTTGCGTGGTCACTGAACTATCGTATTTGACAGTTTGAGACCGATTTTAGTCGCTATCAAAGATAGACATTCAGGGGGCAAATGTTGCGTGTACAGCACACGGCCACGGCGCTCTTTCTTATCATTCGCGAGTCCCTCGTCCCTTGCGCCGCGCCCCCGGAGTCAGTCCCGTCACGTCAAGTTGTCTTCGCCGATGACAGGCACGACTGAATTGTTCCGCGGTAGTTTTGACACCCTGCCGTCTTAGTTTATTCTAGGTGGCGGGTGTTATTGATTGTGCACCAATTTCCTTCGCTAGGTTATGAGTTGATCGGAGAATCTGTTTTGGTTTGAAGTTTCGCATAAGAATTTGAAGGATGCTGCTCAGGTTTTTGAAAGAATGAATGAATGAGTAATAGAAAGAATGAAATAATGAATGAATAAATGAATGAATGAGTGAATAAATGAACTCTTTATTGTACGCATGCAAGCAGGATACAAAACTTAAAATTAGATAAATTAGCAGATAAAATAATCCATTTTAAAACCCATTGACTTCTATATTGTCCAACATTACTTTCACTAGATAGACTAGTAGTTCGCCCCGAACTGAGATCTCGCGCACCGTAGATGGCTTACATTTGGACTTTCTTCTGACTACCCCTATAATTTCAAGTTCTACTACTGATACTGCCGAGTATGCCTATTGCGCTAGCTCTTCATGGTAAAAAATACTGGCATGCATGCAATACATAATGTCGTGTCTAATTTATCATTTAGGTATTTCATATTTATGAATTCTCGTCGTATTTCTAAAAGTATACGTCCTAGAATAAAAATAATAACTATTTTGGAATGTACAAATAAAGACCTTTCATTTGAAAGCCCACTCAATATATTTGTTTACTTAACTTTTTTTACCCCAATTATTTTCATTCTTTATCAAAATTTTTTTTATCATGAAAATAAATCAAGTAGCATCTAAAATCATTGCAAACCAAACCGCAACGATGCCACTCTCTTTTTAAGACCGACCAGTCAATGAGCTACGAAGTCATCGAAACTCTATGCAACGGGAGCTCTTGCAGCTCTGGTTTCGTAGTTTTTGGTCTTTGGTCGTATTTCAAAAACTATACATCCTAGATTAAAAATAAAAACCATTTTGGAATGTACAAAATAAGCCCTTTCGTATGACACCCCACTCAATTTATTTGTGTAACTTTCATAATTTTTTACCCCCTTGGAAACCCAATATCTTCACAACCCCTTCATCGATTAAGCTCATATGCTCCCCCGTAAATTTCCTTACCACAACCTATTGACCTACCAAGTTTCATGCAGATTGGATGAACGGTTCGACAGTTATGCGCGAACAACAATTCGTGAAACATACAAACATACAAACATACAAACATACAAAGCAAAATCGCCCAACTTACCACTAAGATCTTCGCTCGCTTCGCTCGCTCGATCGATTATGAAACTAGTATGGAAGATAAATTGAGGATGTAGTGAAGTATTTTTATTATGGTCAGCTTTTCTTTGAAGTGCCTACCTAATATTGGAATTAAGTAAGTTCGTATGTGCAAGTGGCCAACTCTGTTGACAGAGTTTTAGAGCTAAATATAGGATAATAACATAGGAACTTTTATTGCTTTATTAGGAACATACAGTAGAGTCACTCTGATTCAAAATCCTTTAATTCATAAGTCGATGAGTTTTGAATTCACCCAAACTGATCATTACGATTCTATTGTAATAATACTAGTTTTGGTTTGATTTGTTCTAAATTAATGCAATAATAACCTTGAAGATTGACTTTAGCCGTTGGGTTATTGATCTTTGTTTGACATATCGATGATATAATTTATTGACACTTATTTTAAATGTCAAATTCAATATCTGTCACAACAAATTAGATGTAATCTAATTTATTACTTGAAATACATTTGTGTCTCTTTTATTTACCTATTGTTAAATGATGGCATTCGATTCTTTTATCATCATTGTTTGATTCGTCATCAAATCCTATTGGAATTATTCTGTGGTTTTCTTTTTTTTCTCCAATTCAAAGAAATCAAACCGTTGTTTAAGTAAGTAAGTACATATCATTCTATTTTTAGATTCTTAATACTTAGACCATTTTCTTTACACACTCTCATAAACTTCTTCTTCTCAGATCTTTTTAGCATTTATGAACATTTTTGAAGATGGCTAAGGGCCCAAATACATTATTTGGTACATGCCCTGTACAGAAGTACGCAGACAACGTAATAAGCACACGTGCCAAGTTGTAAGCCCATCGCCACTATTAGCTTGATGATCTTAGGTACCTACTCCTATTACTATAGTTGCGGCCAACACACACCATCAAGTACGAAACGAACAAACTAGGCCTTTACATCTTTGCTAGATGATTAATACAGTGTCAGGAGGCAATCTTTGCCTACACTTATCGGGACACTGTAGTGCCTGGGACATTGAGATAGAGTAGGCTTGCCCAGCACCTAAACCATCCTCTCAGCTTACCCGGCCATATCCACAGGAAAGACATGGTCAATACGTGTGGGGCTGACTAAGCCGCGAGTTTCCTCACGATGTTTTCCTTCACCGTTTAGAGCTCGTTTTAATACGTATATAAATTAAAAATTCATTGATGCACGGCCAGGATTCGAACCACGATCTTCGGATCGAAATTCGAGGTCTAATCCCCTCGGCCAACACGGCTAAAACGAACAAAGCGGATCTTAAAATTCAATAACTCTTCCGTCAATACACTCCCGAACATAAAACGCACCGCAGTGCACTAGCCACTGGCGCAAGTGGGTGTGCCAGTGACAACTTGTCACGTCAGCAGCAAGGAGCTCGCCTCAGTTCCCAGTAAACATTTTCAAAGGCGAATTTAACCCGTCAGCCCGGAACAGACGACGTTGACGGGCTCGAACAGACCCGACGATTAAAAATAAAGAGTTAGATGGTTGTTTGAAGGGAAGGAGTTTTTCAGTTGCATTTTAGTTTTTTTACAACTGAAAGTGTTAACATCAATATTTTAGTTAGAGTACTGGGTGAGTTTTTTTCAGGGCTACTTAGGGGAAGTCTGAAACCTTGAGATTGACACATTTATTTATTTATTTATCAAACAAAGAAGCCAAAATTGCAAAAAAAAAATTCAAAAGCAGAACTCATATTTTTTTTAAATCGAGTCCGTAACTCCTAAAATTACTTTTCAATAACTAACGGTTTCAAAATTCCAATAAGTTGCCCTGAAAAAAAAAACTCACCCTGTATTATCTTCTTTCCGTCATCATTTTTCTTCGTATGCTGGTCTTCTGGGCAAGCCATTTTTCTTGATCTTAGAATTTTGTCATCCAGGTGCCAGGATTCACTCTTTCTACATACTCGTACTAACTCAAAACTCAGTTTTTTACCACTGAAATTATTTTTTAAGTACCTAACTTTGTAAAAACATCTCAACATTTTTTTTTCTCTACATTATAATTTAGAGTAGAACATTTTAAACATGTATCTAATAAATTCATTGGGTACATCTATATATCACCAAAACTCATTAGGTATGTAGGTACATCGAAATTATCATACTTACGTAGAACAATTTTGTTAATTATCAATTTATCACCATCATTGTACCAGATCCGTGTAATTTGTTAACCAATAAACATTTAATTTCATTTCAAAAATAAATGTAAAAATAATAGGAACAAATCTGAAATGCCATTTAAAAAAATGTAGATATCACATACAGACCAACATTATCTATGGGATGCAACTATATTAATATTTTTTAATAAACATTTCTAAACCTTCTCAAGTCTACATTCAAAGACTGTGACTGACGAGCGGGAACTTCAGTTGATTTTCTTCATTTCCAACTTATTGTTTTCTAGTTTAATCATATCCGTAATCTTGGATTTGCTGCATCTGGTGACATATCCATGACATAACAAAGCAGTTGGAAATGTCAGCTTGATTAAACTTTACAAGAATGTTTGTGACTTCTAAGAGATTGTTCAGGGCAATTCTACTAAAGTGGGGCCACGTTAATAGATCACATTTGACACTTCATCGAAATTCAACAACGAAACCTTGTAACTGAGGGCACACAATATTATTTGATTTTCCAAAGCGAAATCTGCACAATTGTTTAACTTTTTTCAGTTAAAAATCCATATTTATTGTAAAAATGACAAAAAAAAGGCAATTTTACGATTCATTTTGTTAGGACTGACATACTGCCCTTCTTATGATAAACAACGTAAGTGCAGTTCGGCATATTTCGAGAAAATCGCGTCTAAAGTTTTTAATGTTATTTTTGGTGTCACGACTACACTAATTATGTTATTTTCAAAATTGTTACTTTTACTTGTAGGTTAAAGTGTGTATTTTATAATTACTTACATATTTCTGTTTTCTCTTTTATTTCTGAGTTATTATAACTTAAAAACGATTTATGATTAGTAAAAGTAATGTCACTTTTTTTGAAATACTAAACATAACAATCGCATGTGCAGCAGTTGCGATGCTTATGACTAGTTTTTTTTTAAACTACCCTCAAAACGGGATGAAAGGAATGTTAAAGTTTGTATGGGAACTTTTTAACGGGTAGTTTAATTTGCTTGAAACTCGGTACAAATATATTTCAGTACAAATAAAAACTATCTGTACAAAAAAAAAAACAAAATTATCCATCAGAGGGAGTGCCAGAGGGTGTTCAAGTTGGTAATGGAACTTCTTAACGGGTGGTTCGATTTGCTTCAAACTTTGTATGTGTACTTTCATAAAGGTAAAAAACATCTCTAAGAAAGGACTTTTGAAAATTTTACCCCTAACGGGAAGAAAACAGTTAAAAATGGTTGAATGAAAAATCGTATCATCAAGCATTTAACATGAAAAAAATTGGATTTCGAGATGAGGAAGCTCGCTTCGTTTGTTTAAATCGAAGCTCGCTTCACTTTCTTGGCTTGAATCTGACTTCGCTTGCATATTAGCTTCATAATCCTACCAATAATAAATATATTGCGAGAAAAGTGAATTTTGTCCGACAACAGAATAGGAACCGACAAGCACCCAGCTGTTTCTTAGAACACCATTAGACCATCCATCTTTTTCGTGGAGCACCGTTAACAAAATCAAGTGACAAATGTCATGTTGCATTTGTCTAAAAAATTTACGCTCGCTGCACTCACTTAATTCGAAGCTCGTTTCGCTCGCATATTACCTTCATAAGTAATTTACTGTTAGAAACCGACAACCATCCCTCTTTTTTTAGAGCACCATTAGCAAAATCAAGTGACAATGTCATGTTGCTCTAAAAAAATTCCGCTCGCTTTGCGAGCTAGGAAAGCTCGCTTCGCTCGCACATTAACTTCATGAGTAATTTACTGTTAGGAACCGACAACCATCCCTCTTTTTCTTAGAGCACCATTAGCAAAATCAAGTGACAATGTCATGTTGCTCTAAAAAATTTCCGCTCGCTTTGCGAGCTAGGAAAGCTCGCTTCGCTCGCATATTAACTTCATGAGTAATTTACTGTTAGGAACCGACAACCATCCCTCTTTTTCTTAGAGCACCATTAGCAAAATAAAGTGACAATGTCATGTTGCTCTAAAAAATTTCCGCTCGCTTTGCGAGCTAGGAAAGCTCGCTTCGCTCGCATATTACCTTCATGAGTAATTTACTGTTAGGAACCGACAACCATCCATCTTTTTCTTAGAGCACCGTTAGCAAAATCAAGTGACACATGTCATGTTGCTCTAAAAAATTTCCGCTCGCTTCGCGAGCAGAGGAAGCTCGCTTCGCTTGCTTAGGTCGGTGCTCGCTTCGCTCGCATATTAGCTTCATGAGTATTTTGCGAGCAAAGTAATTTACTGTTAGGAACCGATAAGCACCCAGCTTTTTCTTAGAGCACCGTTAGCAAAATCAAGTACCTATCACATGCTGCATTTGTCTACAAAATTTCGTAGCTTTATGTGTACCTACTTTGCGAGCAAAGTAATTTACTGTTAGGAACCGACAAGCACCCAGATTTTTCTTAGAACACCGTTAGCAAAATCAAGTGTCACATGTTGCATTTGTCTAAAAAAGCTCGCTTCTCTTTCTTAACTCGATGCTTCGCTTGCAAAGGCTCAGGGCCAGACTTAACAGCTAGCTGGAATAGATTTATGACAGGATTGTTATTCACACGTGAAATTTTATGTGGCTTGCTCCAGGGTGAGCTCCTCCCTTGGTGATAATTGCACCAAAAAGAAATGACCCGAAACGTGGTCTACGGTAAACTTCTATAATAGAACCTATTTTAAAAGAACTTGCCGACTGATATTTGCCGACGCGCGAATGATATTTTTGTTCACTGTTAGTAATGTTCTCCCCTCCGATTACCTCACCGCCCCACCGTTTCTGTATTGTATTTACCAGACATAAACATCGTATGTGCGCTACTTGCGTTGTGTGTGTATAGAATAACGCAATAAAATAAAGATTTTATGCAACAGATAAAGAGCGTAGGAGATAGTACTATGTTTATTTCTAGAATATTGTTAAACTTTCTTAAATAAGTACAAGGTATAAACAACGTAAGTGGCTCATATAATACTTATGACTAGGAGATTGATTAAAATCTCTGAGCGTAGTGGACAATACGTTGTTTATGTTTAGAAATAAAGTGAAAATTGTGCACGTACGATGTTTATACTTATGTTTTTTTTTATTTCTATCAAACATACAGAAAAATTGATAATTTTTCCAGATAGATCTCGCTTAGCTGATTACAAATATGCTAATAACTCATTTTCGCAAAAAATGTTACTTACGCTGTTTATCGTAAGAAGGGCAGCATATGTCAAATGTGATCTATTAAATTGTCCTTGCTATAAATGACAACGTCAAACATTCCGCTGCGTTTTGTTTCGTTCTCATAAATGTCAGCCATTTGGTGAATAGTAGAACGGCTTTTTCAAAAATTTGTTCCGCTAAAGTCCAACCCATAGCTAAAATGTCAACACAACAGAGTCGTTGGTCATTAGTAGAATAGGGAACAGACAAAAATCTAGGGTTACGTTGACGTTTTGCTTGTAGTTGATAAAAAGTTTAGAAGTAGAATCGGCACCATGGTCTTTCAAAAGTAAAGCGTTCATTAGACAATGCTGAATTCAGTGATTAAAGAGATAATAACCCGGGTGACTTGACAGTCAGCCGGGTAAAAAGGAGCCTATGTCATATTTTCGGTCATTATCTATCTAATATTTGAAATTTCAGCCAAATCAGTCTAGTGGTTGTTTAATTATAGAGCAACAAACATACATCCATCTATCCAATTTAGTGTGATTTAGTGTGATATAGATATTTTTGTGTGTGTGTGTGTGTGTTGTACACGAAACGTTTTCTATTCTTCTTCTTCTTCAGCATATATTTGCCCACTGCAGGGCATATGCCTCTCCAATGTTCTTCCACACTGCTCTATCACTGGTCTTCCTGGTCCAGTCTGTCCCGGCGTATGCCTTTATGTCGTCGGACCATCGGGCGGATGGTCTGCCAGCGCTCCTCTTTCCAAGCCGTGGTCTCCACTCCATGATGCATTTGGTCTATCTGCCGTATCCACGTCTGCACACATTCTATTATATTCTATCTAACTTGAGGAGATCTACAAACACAGAAATACATTTAGCACATATTGCAAGTAATAAGCTTTCTGTATGAGACCTACGAGTATTTTAGAAAGCTGACTGGTTTTCTCATGTTTACTGCTTCCTTTATCGTTAACAGCTTGAGTTATGTCTAATAAAATACTAATTAATGCAATATTAGGATTTGAACCTACAAACCTTTAGTTTGAAAGTTATGATAGGTCAGCAACCCCTAACATCAATTTGATAGGCTCTTTGTAGTACATTGCTGTTTTACTAAAGTGATGGTGATTACCACGTTACGTCAAAGCAGCAATGTACTTAGTGCCTATCAAATTGATGTCAACTGAGTTAGGGAATATAGTACCTACGCAGAACAGATGGGGCCGAAAAGTTCTCGAGTGGAGGCCACGGACCGGCAAGCGCAGTGTTGGACGTCCACCGACAAGATGGACAGACGACCTTGTAAAAACTGCAGGTCGGCGGAAGCAGGCCGCTTCCAACCGCAACACATGGCAATTTTTGAGGAAGGCCTATGTCCAACAGTGGACGTCCAACGGCTGAGATGATGATGATGAGTTAGGGAATACGGCAGCAGGTCTAACACAGGTCGGTTCATTTCAAAAATATTAAATGATAGGGTAAAACCCCCAATTATTGGCCCTTTAAGGATCTTGATGTACTTAAATCATGATAACTGTCTTTGTTATGTGTGGCGAACAAAAAAAAGTTGTCAAAATGATAGAATGAAAGTTAATTGATGTTTTTAATACATGAGAAACGTACTTAAACATAGTTTTGTATTTATTTTTTGCGGTTTATTTAAAAACATGATTTTACCAATTATGGGCATACTTTGACTAATTACTGGCATAAGTTGGACCAATTTATTGGCCCTTCTAACTGTTAAGTAAATTGAAAGAAATCGCTTAAAGATGGCTTAAAATACATTCGTAAAGACTTATTTATTATTTTTCTTTATTCTTGTCATCAAACTCAGTCTAAAAATTCTCTATTTTAGCTATAGTGCAGCTGAGATGCAGTATTTTGTTTTGCTTGGTTTCATTAATTGTCTGTTATAACATTAACATAGTCACTATCATTTTCTTCTTTTCGTCTTGTTTTTCATTCGGTTTACAGACTTATTTTTGTGAGTTAAGGTTATTTCCACAGTATCTAACTTTTTAGGTAACACAAGTTTCGTTACACTTGTTTACTCTTTTGTTGTTTCCTTCCTAATTTCTGTTGTTTGGCTGATATTGTTGAAATTCCGCTTTTTCTTGTTTGATTCATTAGTTAGACCAATTATTAGCAGACTTATGCTCAAACATTGGCCTAGTGTCGATAATTGGTCTACTCATAGAAATCTCAGAAATACCAATTATTGTCATCAATGCCAATAAAATGGAAAAATCTAATTTTGCTGTACCAAATGTTGGCACTGCAATAAAAGAACGAAAACAATGTAATTCTTAAAAATTAGTGCTGAGGAAGCTCGAATAATATTAGTTAAAATGATTTAAAAACTATAGCAAAGTAAAACCCCCTGATAAACTTAGATTCGATAAAATTAAGAAAGCTCTTACCTTAGCAAAAACATAGTTTCTCACTGCTCAAATCGAGACATTTTATTAATGTTGTTGTAACGACGCCACTATGTTTATTTTTCGTTATTTGGTTTGTCAATATTGTAGCTAATGATTGTTTTCATCGATTTCGATAACTTGAAGCACTGTGAGATTCGGTTGTTTCTTAATAAATAGGATAAATCAAAGGGGTGATAATAAATGGTGGGGGGCCAAAATTAGGGTCGTTTACCCTATACCAATTATTTTTAAATAGTAAACTAGATGCTTCTTTGTTTCTTTAGAATGTAATGTCAAGTTTCGGCTAAACCAGGTTAAACTGATTTCTGATACAAAATAGTAGTTACTGAATCAGAAAAGATTAATTAATTATCATTACTCAAAGAAACAAAAACATACTCCAAAGAATTGAGAACCTCCTCCTTCTTACCCTTAATTTAGCCAAGCATGTTTTTTTCGATTTTTTATGATTTCTATTGATTTTTGAGATATTACATGATAAAATAAGAGGGAACAAGAAGAAAAAAAATTCTATGATTATTACTTTTTTAGAAAATGGGCGTCCAGTATACTGGACATTTCCCGGTTTGCGGAGAAGCAATAGTGATTTTAGACGTTCAGTATACTGGACATTTCTCGAGATGCGGAACTTTAGTACTGCTTAGAAATACAATGAAATAAATAGCAAAAATATGAATTTGCAAAATTTATTTATTAAAATTGTTATTTTCTGTCGTATTTCACAACAAATAATAAGCTGAACTCAAAAAATCTTACAAAACATCCTACTATAAGCACAAGGAGAGAACAAAATTGCAATAATTATGACCTATCTTCATAAATACAATAGGTACAACATTTATAAACCATATGCTTAATAATTCTTTAAATAGAAGATAGCCGTACCTACTAGACATCAGTCTCAATCTCAACATATAGGAACTAGGAACCTAGGAACTGAGGACAGTAAGTACTAGGTGCTTACTTGAACTTAGGAAACATTCCCTACAGTTAAAGTTTACTAAAATAAAGGTACCTTAGAAAACTTAATTGTTCAAAACTGCCATTATTTTTGAAATTTGCTGAAAAAAATCTCGAAATACCCTCATTTTATGCAGTAGACTTCCACTCTGCTATTTTCGCCAAACCTGCACCGTCCATAGCTTGTGAAGTCTTGTCAGTCACCTAGGCCATCGTACCCTACTGATTCAGGTAGTCTAGGTTTCATTTCACATGAGCTTGATCCTGTTGAGTTGAGTTGCAGTAGGAGCTATCGGTTGTTCTGTTAGTTTGAAGCAGTTCTTGGGCCAGCAAGCTGCGGAAACGTTTTAGGTTCATAGGCTTCATTGTTTGGTGGTTACAGACCTGCTATAAAGTAACCAAGTGTTGAAATAACAAGCATTTGAGTAAACATGGCAGTATATCAATGACGAATCTCATATTAGTCCTGTAAAAAGCCATTATCACAACACACAGACCGATTTTGCTCCTAATGTTGGTTGCAGTGCGTCACTGCTGCAGCTCACAAATACCCTCCGTATTACTTTTACTTTTTATTTTTGGTGATTTTAACGACAGAATAAGCATGTTCTAAAAACAAAACAAAAATAAAAAAACAAAATTTCGTAAGAATTTACTACTTTGTGCTGAAAAAAATAAAGGACGTCTATGTATGTACAGAAACAAAAAGTCACAAAAAATATAAGAAAAAATAATACTAATAAATAAGAATTTATTTGTCAATCAAAAAGACATACTGTATCATTTAATTTTTTATTTATTTATACCATAAACTTATATTTTGACTTTATTTTGCATCAAATGTTTATTTCCGTGTATTTAATAATGTGAAGAATACTGGACGTTATGAAAGTTGGTCTGAACGCTACATCATTGGAAATGGGAAGAATACTGGACGTTGCGTTTTAAACTGCTGTAAAGTGAAAATTATAGTAAATTATTAATAAAAAATTACGTACATTGTTGCAACTATTCAAACATAGTAACATACTTAAATATCGTAGCTAGTTGTCTAAGAAAAACATGTAATAAAAAATTACTTACCAAGAGCGTCCGTGGCAGGTCTTCCCTCCTCAGTGTTGTGCAGGTCACCAACAGAGATTACGTTAGCGAATGGTCTTACCATTTCGCTGTATAAATCTACATTATTTACAAAACGTTTTTAACTAATAATAACATAGATAAAGTTATTATTTTAGACTCCAGATTTTTTTAAAGGTAATGTCCAGTATACTTCCCGAAATCAAATTAAGGGTTAAGTCGGTTAAAAATAAAAATATCAATTTTATCAGACTTAACCCCCTAGTGGAAAAGATTAAATATTAAAACTTAATGAATAACAAAAAGTGTATTAATTAACACTTCACCCCCTAGCGGCTAACATCAGCTAAATCCTGTGTAAACATGCCCCATACGGCAATGAGCACTAATCAATACGCTAGGAAGGTGGCGAAAAATAACGAATGTTGTGTACCAATGCTCGTGTGTTTCCGTGTTCCGTTCGCACGTAGCAGTACGTACTGAGCGCAGAAAAAGCTGATTAGTTTAAGAAAATATTCCACCGGTAGCTTCGCTCACGTGGTATCTGGATTAAAAGTAGCATATGTCCTATTCCCGGTCATTATCTATCTATATTTTAAATTTCAGGCATATCGGTTCTATGGTTGTCGAGTTATAGAGGAACAAACATCCATCCAAACATTCAAACTTTCGCATTTATAATAGAGTGATGGTGTGATTTTACATGTTTTTTAATGACTAGTACGAATAGGCACAATTAGGATGTCGCAGGTACTATAGACGCCCGCCTGCCAGGTGGAGTGACGATCTGAGAAAGGCCAAGTTGGATGCGTCAAGCTGAAGGCAGGGCGCGATGGCGCTCATTAGGGGAGGCCTATGTCCAGCAGTGGACTGCTATAGGCTGATGATGATGATGATGATGAGGTGCTACAGCGTCCTTAACGTGAACATTTTTGGTGTCACCATACCATCTGAAAGCGGTGTGGCCTTCTCATTCGAAGGGCACCGCAGAAGATCGGTTACTGAGCTCCGTTCGTTAGCAGCGTTCTACATTTTTCTGTGTATAATTTAAAATAGCTGGACGGAGAAGGTTACCAACGAGGAAGTACTGAAAAGAATTGAGGAGAAAAGGCTTTTTATGAGCATCATATAAAATAGAAAACTGAAAATGATAGGACATGATAGCTTCATAAGGAGCATCATAGAAGGAAAAGTGGAAGGAAGACGAGGAAGGGGAAGACCAAGATTACATGAGTCAGATTAAGAAGGTCGCTGTCAAGTCGTTTAAAGAAATAAAATAAATCACATTGGAAAGGGATAGATGGAGAGAATTGCACCAACAAGAGCTGAGCTCTTAAATTTAAATAATTATAATAATTTAAAAATCCAAGTTGAAACAAATGAATTTGCTGTCGGTGGCCATATGCAGTCGCGTCCGTAATCGACGGCCGACCGGGGACGTATTGGGCCGTCGCGGAGACGCCGACTCTGTTTTTAAAGCTTTCTTCTCCCCCCTCATTCCCTCCCTCCCCCCAAATCGATGGACGCCGTCATGTTAGTGCCCGATCAAGTGCATACGTGAGTACTTTTCTTTGATGCGTCTTTGTGTGGGGGCGGTGGGGGGTTAATTGTTTTTTTGTTGACTGTCTGTTTGAAATATTGATGAGGTAACGTCTGATTTTATGGAAGTTGATTAAGTTTCTGAATGTGTAGGTTTATTTACTGTGAAAGGTCAGCCACTAGATTCTACTAAAAAACTTTTATCAACCACAGCAAAAAGTCAACTGGTTCGTTATGTTTCTTAACCTACTAATGACCAATGAGGTTTACTTTGTTGTGATGACGTTATCAAACAAATTACCAATGAGGTTTAGCAAATTACTGTAATTTTAGAGAACGAAACAAAACGCAGCGGCAATGATAGGTAGGTACTTGAATGGTTGACGTTGTAAAATAGAGGAATTGAAGCCTTTTCATTATTCAATCAGGCTATAAATTTTATCCCCAGCTCATACTTGCACTGGTTTTATCAACGTTACGTTTTTTTCATATTAGTACATAGGTATCTCATCCTTGTAAATAAGGGTCCAAAACCTGAGTAAAATAATAGAACAATGAACAAAAACACTGAAATTAGTTTCATTTTGATCGAATCAAAGAACATAAAGCAATTAGTGCGCTACAAGATAAACATTCTTATTGTATGAACAGCACAAAAGCGCTAATTACAAATTATTTCGTGCAGGCGACTTTTTGCAAAGCAGCCGAGTTAACACGACAACTGTCGTGGACAAGTTGCGACCAAGTTTGTGATAGCAAAACGAAAAATCCGGTAATGCAGCTCATAAACATACGGCATACGGGCAATTTTAGTTGCTACTGAGCAATTACACTCTATTACACGGATTAGGACGTTGAAGTGGCAATGGGCAGGCCATATAGCACGCAGAACAGATGACCGATGGGGCCGAAAAGTTCTCGAGTGGAGGCCACGGACCGGCAAGCGCAGCGTTGGAAGTCCACCGACAAGATGGACAGACGACCTTGTAAAAACTTCAGGTGGGCGGTGGATGCAGGCTGCTTCCAACCGCCATATATGGAAATATTTGAGGGAGGTCTATGTCCAACAGTGGACGTCCAACGGCTGAGATGATGATGATGATGATGAATTACACTCTCCTTTTAGAAACACAAAGTAAAATTTTATTGCAAAGTAATTGGTGGAAGAACTTATTTAAGTGATCACTAAGAAAACATTTTTAAGGTCGAAGTTTTCGAGGTGTAAATAACACATAACTTGAAACTTGTAAATAAGTGAAGACGCGATCAAGCCAAAAGCTATTTTGCTATTTTATATCAATATAAAAACATGCCTGTGAACTACTAAGAATTTTTGACTCAAACTGATAAATCGACTTAGTATTTTTCTATTCAGCTGCATCTTTTCTCAAATTTAATTGCCGTTTTGATGGACAATTGGTTGCCTAAAATTGCTAGTCTAGTCGTGACATTACAACAGACGGACAGACAGGACAGACTTACACGTCAGGTTTGTAATAACTTTTGTATTCAGTTGTTTTGAAAATTTTGTTTAAGTTGAATTTTTAGTTTGTGAAGGTTTGGCCATGATAACGATTGTGTGTGTCTATGGATGATTTTGATTTATTATAGTTATTTGATTAGTAAAACCGATAGGAAACGTCTTTTAAAATGTTATTTGAGGTTAATCATTCTAAATCATTTCTTCGCAAGTACAATTACCGAAAAGACCAATCAAACTTAGGCTTATAACTTTGATCGTGATGTTTTGTTTTTCTCCTAAGTCTTCCTTTTCTTTTCTTAAACTTAAGTAAAAGTAAGCAACAACTGCTGTAATATACTCGTATTATGCTGGTTAGACCGATGGAGCCGAAAAGTTCTCGAATGGAGGCCACGGACTGGTAAGTGCAGTGTTGAAATGAAATGAAATGAAATGAAATAATTTATTTGCGTGAAGTATGGTAGAAAAAGTTCTTAAAATAAATTATAAGTAACACATACTCCGTGGTACAAAGACCTACATGCAAAAATTTACATCATTTTTATCTCAGCCGTTGGACGTCCACCCGCAACACATGGAAATTTTTGAGGGAGGTCTATGTCACAGTGGACGTCCAACGGCTGAGATGATGATGATATTTAGGATTGTGAAACAAAGCCTTATCTTTTATTTTATGTACCCGGAACTGAAAAGTCGTTTAATTTTTCAAAGTAATCCTTTACATAGTCACAATCGATAGCCAGCTCATAAGTACATAGTTCCGAACAGTTAATAAGTGGGTGGCGGTATTTGGCATATTTCAGAACTGTTTCTTTAGGTTCGACAGTTTTCAGAGCGGAGCGGTGGCCTGCATTCTGTGTGGTGTGTTTCATAAGCTGTTAGGCTCCGTGCTTCGGAGAGCACGTTAGATTGTCGGTCCTGGCTTTTAAGTCGTTAAGCCACGACGGAGGCCTTTAGGCGGCCTAAAAACTCCTCATCCGAGTTGGCCACTTGCTCATACGAACTTACTTACTTAGTGTTAGGCTGATTGTATGATTTGAAAATGAAAAATCTTATCAAAATTTTTAATTCCGACGGGATTCGAACCCGCAATGATACAAGCGATCTTCCTTTAGCCGGAGTGCCTTTACCAATTCGGCCACGGAACCTTTAGTCGTCAGGATTGATTGTATGATATCCTCCTCCTTAAAGAGATCGGAATAGGTAGAGTGATTTTTCGTACTTACATCATGATGTATTGTCATAACATGGACATGTTTTAGTATTAGTAACTAAATGGTGAAAAAGAAATGAACAAAACATGATCACAACTCTATCGTCAAGACGTAGAATTCTATCAGAGCTTTAGACATCAAACCGTTGAAGATGTATAAAGGGTACCTATGTAACTTGAAACACGTAGATCGTAGCCTGAAAAAAGGAACCAGGCTGTTAAAAATCTACGAGTATGTAACCTGTAAGATATGCCGCAGGTAAAAGCTAGTATTTTAATTAAAAGCTAAAAATAATACTCCGAATATAATCAGAAACGCTATCTACTTCTACTTGAGCCATACATCGAACCCCGCTTTTAAATCTCCAACTTTTCGCTGTTTTAATTAAATTGACGTCGCAGTTACAACTGTGTTGATTTGTTAGTTCGAATTCTCGGTCCTTTCAATGCATTCCTTGACTCAGCTCCACTCCGCTCGACTCCGCTCTTGACTCCGCTCAACTTCCGCCGTCGACTTTGACGTGTTAAAACTGTTTGTTGGAAGTTTAGTAATTTAGAGTGATTTTGATTTTTCTCTTTAAGATTTCTTTAGATTTTTATTTTTGACATTTAGTTTGAAATGGGTGCATAAATTTGGTAGGTACACGGTTTGTATGAAAAACTATCGAATCAATGCGAGTGTTTCATGAAACAAATTTAAAATTCCGCAATACGAGACATAAGTAAGAAAAGAAAATGTTACTTATTAATTTTATAGTGTTAAACCACACTTAGGTATTAGTTGATTGAAGGTGCAAAAATCTTCTCAAATTTTGAAAAAACAAAAGTGCAGATTCGAATCCGGAATCGCAAATTTTTGGTAAGACTCTACATTTTTAATGTAAGAAAATGTTGTTATGATATCGTTGTTTTCCTCAGCAAAATGGTCGAGATTCATTCAAAGTCAAATACAGTCAATATTTTTTAAATAATTGCAACGTACAAAACGCTTATAATAATTCTTCTTTCATTAGGCACTTATAACAAACATCTAAATCAGAAAACTATATTTTTTTATTAACTTCAAAAAGTTTTAAAGTTTTCGCCATTTTGAACCGGTGCCAATAGCGGTTGAACAAGCTAATAGTAACTGCTGGCTAATCTGTGGCCTCATAGAAAACTACCCTCAACTTTTCAAAAGTTAAATTACGATGTAATTAGGGTAGAGCTTATTAGCAGGTGATTATTTTGTTGTTGACGCAGCTGTCGAATTTTTAATTGAAATTGTTCAGTTAGTTGCTGAATTGATGTGACGCATGAAGAATTTGTAATGGTATTGTACTAATACCTACCGCAATATCATAAGTTCAGTTAAGTAAGTAGTTAATTAAGCAGTTTTTTTGGTGAAATAAGAGCCGTGTTGACCGAGGGGGACAGTACCTCGACTTTTGATCCGAAGGTCGTGGGTTCGAATCCTGGCCGTGCATCAATGGATTTTTCGTCTCAAAAAATTAATATGCGCATTAACACGAGCTCTAACCGGAAGAAAATATCAAATAACTTGCAACTTATCAGATGGAATGCTCACTACTTAAACAAACCATAACCTCGCATCCACACGTTGGGGCCAACGTTGGTCCCAATGTCACTCGCCAACGTGTGGATCTAGCAAAATCAGCCCCAACGTTGGCCCCAACGTTGGGGCCAATGCAACTTTGTCAGCTCCACACGTTGGTGAGAGGCATTGGGGCCAACGTTGGCCCCAACGTGTGGATGCGAGGTAACTTGTGTACCAGCAGGCTAATTCTACTAATTGACAACGTCAACCATTCCGCTGCGTTTAGTTTCGTTCTCCAAAATCTCCAAAATGTCTTTTGGTGAATAGTAGAATGGCTTTTTCTAACATTCGTTCTACCAAAAACCGAATAGCTAAAATGTCATCACAACAGAGTCGTTGGTCATTAGTGGAATAGGCAACGGACGAAAATCTAAGGTTTAGTTGAGGTTTTGCTCGTTTGTTTGTTTGTTAGAATCGTCACCCAGATTCTGTAATAGGACATACATTTGACGCCCGACCTAGACATCATCAATCTTGAATGTTATGTATATTTTGTACTAGGTTTGTACTAGAGTTACAGTTGTGCACCTGTTTATATTTAAACCAGAGTTTTTCACAAAAATGGATACCAAAACATTAAAGTGGATTAAAAAGTAACTGGCTATTACAGGCACAAAAATCTGCCTTTTAAGATTGTTATACACCTAATTTCGGCAGAAATGGATAGACCGCCATGTTATCTAACAAACTGACTTCCGAACTGACAGGCTACTTAAAACGACCACTTTTACGAATCCAACCTTTTTGGTTTCAAACTCTTTTTAATGTCAGTTTGAAACCTCTTTTTAGTATTGCCGCGACAAATCTGACTAACTACTTAGCGAGTTGAGGATTGTTGGGTTAGGAATTTAGTTCTGAATTAACCTGATAAGTTTTCGGAACGACAGATTGAGAGTTGGGCTTGTTTCTGTTAAAACTTCTGTACCTTCGATTGAAGAAATAATTCAGGCAAGCAAAATATTGCAAATTTTTAATAAAATATTCGATAAGTATAAGAAAATGTAGGGCAAAAAAGATCACCAAAGTTTATTCTACATTATCTCATTTTGGTCGCTATCGACATAATCCAATATCACGGATATTGTGCAACAAAATAGCTAAAGAAAATCCCTCCAGAATAGAAAAAACAGCTGCGCATAAAACCCCTTCCATGAATACAACATACTTTAATTAACACTCACAAGAACAGTTTTGACCCTCCTGAAAGATACCTCCAAAATAAGTAACTTACCGAAGACATAACCCGAAATTGGATGGCAGTACAGAGGCTCTCATCGTGGGCCGTTCATAAATATTTTAAAAAGTTGCCCCTTCAACCCTATCAGTGATCTCTTAACCCCAAAAAGGCACACGTACGAGCCGACCGATATTGGGGCCAGGTAGACCCGTAGAATCCCATCACAGTATTGCGAAAGAAATCAAATTAGATATACAATAAGCGGGGTAGTGGTCCGATTTACATAAGTATCCGTGCTATTTGGTCGGCTGATCCGAGATTGCGGGCACAATATTGTCCGTGTAAAGCGTTGTCGTGACTGCCTCTGTGATGTGGATACGGCGATTTGTTTTTTATCCCGATAGTATTTGCATGCTAGGCGATTCAATGGCCTGCACCTGGTTACAATCAGATTGCTTATAGACGCGAATTATCTGTGCCGATATTTGTCTCAAAGAAATACAAAGGGATTCAACGAATAGCTTTCGATGTTTATTGAAAATTTCAAGTCTGAAGCATGACAGACTTAAAAAAATTAGATCTCCATATTTTTAAGCATTTCAATCCTTTACATGACAAATAATTACTCTAGAAACTGAAATTCAAATGGTGTAATACCATAAAACTGATTGTATCAGCCCCGAACTTTGGGGAAATAATTTCCCACTCAATAAAAATTTAAGCGATAATAACTAACAATACTAGGAAAGGGTTATCCCATAACCCAAAACTACTGGGGAATGGGGATGAAATCCATGCAGATCCGAAATGTATATTAAATAATACATAAAGCGAAACCGGTCTGTAACTGGGCCCGATGGCTCAATAAAAAGTTGCCAGTACGTAAAATAAAATTTGGCGGAAGATGGGTCGTAGAATTCACCGCCGTCCGTCGGTGCAAGGGTTAACTTGATGTGGGGCGAGCAGACTAGCGATTTTGTGTACTATTGATGAATCTCTCTTAAAGTTTTCGCGTGGTTTTGTATCATACAATATTTCTAATCCGACTTTAATCTGTTGATGCATCGACATCTCAAGAAGAAAAAGTGTGTGCCTGCCTAATCGTAACTTAGTTCTCCAAGAAGATATTTTACTGAACACAATTGGGTGTTCAGTTGTGTTCGTTTTACATTTTTCTTTACAATGGAAAATAATATAATTCCTACAATGATCCTAATCAAGTCTCAAAAATGCACTCTAGTAACTTAGCGTTAACTTACTGGAATCATTTAGAGTCGTTTTAAGAGCTAGGCTAGAGCTAGCTAGCTAGCGCAAACGGGCCACTGACGAACGCAGCCACAAACGCCAGCGACAGCAACTTTTCATATATTTTGTAGCTGTAGCGAGTGGCCGCCACCGGCTACACGTGGGAAATAAAAGGTCTAATTGGAAATAGGTCAGTAGCGGCGTTTTGTGATGGCGTTTTGTGGCTCGTATGCGGCCAGGCTTAAACTCGCTGCTATCTTAATCAATTTCAAAATGCTTCTACGTTTTTGGTTGTAAAGCATCGATATAATACACTTCTTGAGCCTTACATAAAAAGTGGTTAAATAATGCTCAAGATTCGCCCTGTCTCTATTTGCCACCGTCTAACAAAAAAGGATGGCAATTGTTTTAACGGGCGGTGTTCCAATTTTATCAGAATTTTATAAGTAGAAGGGCTTATGTCTAAAATCTTGTCGCAAGTCGAGACAAAAGTCGCCCGTTCAACCCCCCATCGGACACTATCTCTCGATGCGACATTCCAACCGATATTAAATCCACTTCATTCTATAAAGAATTCCAATGGACTCCCTGTCCCTTGTCTGGCGTGTACGATACATAACTGCGGTTTGTGATGTCGGGTAAATGTAGCTATAGCCGCCATGTTTAGACATTCTGAACCGAGTTTCAGGACGCCAGAGGTTTCTTAGATAATTTTAAAAACCATAGCAGTTTTGATAATATGAAAGAAACTAATTTGATACGTCACACTCTTATAAAAAGTAAGTTCGTATGAGCAAGTGGCCAACTCTGGTGACGGAGTTTTAGGCCGCCTAAAGGCCTCTGTTATGGCTTAACGACTTAAAAGCCAGGACCGACAATTTAACGTGCCCTCCGAAGCACGGAAGCGCTCAGCTCTTAATGCCACTTGCGGTCACCCATCCAAATTGTGACCGCGCACAACGCTGCTTAACTTCAACGATTAATCAAGAACGTCTAAGCAAGCTACGCCACGAGCGCTTCAGTAATATAATATGCCTGATTCGAAGTTGGTCAATATAAAATTTACTGTATCTTTTCATTTAATAATTTCAATAGAAAATTTTCAAATTTCGTGTTAGTTCACTTTCGTTTTAAACGTGTGACCTAATGTTCCTCGATGTAGTTAATTTATTCTATTTATTTATTTTTCTCTATCCTACAATTACTAGTATAATATAGTTTATCTTATCTTTGCATAATACGTATATAGTTTATCATCAATTGTATAGGTACTTTTTTAAATTTATTTATCTATTTGATCATATTATTTTTTATGTCTTGCGTGTTACTGGTGTTACTTCGCTCTGTAGTGTTGCACGGATTAATCTGGTCCAATCTGAAAATCAGTGTTACTTCCTTACCACTGTGTTCGGAAGTAAACTACGCTGAGATTGGACCTTTTTTTAGCCACACAATATGTATCCATCATGATGCTTTGTGTTCCATGGGGGGGGGGGGGGGGCTATTACCTTAGAATAAAAGTACTACTGCTACTGTTCTGTAGGTATTTTTAAGTATCTAAGTAGGTACCTACTGTCCATTTATTTTTTCAGTGTTTGTGTTTTTCTTATTTGTTCCTACTTATGTAGGTACCTACCTGTGTTTTTACTTTAGTCTATACCCGCCCTTGCTTCTTCTTCTTCTGTACTTTCTGTTTTTTATACCGTGTGTGCTGAAAATAAATTTCTATCTATCTATCTATCTACCTAACACGAAATGTGTCGTTTTATGAAATTTAATAATGTAGTTCTTGCTTTGTCAATTTAGACTGAAAAAAACTTACACAGGCTAACGACATTTTTTTTTTACGTACTAATGCGGTGTTGTTGTTTTGTTTCAGGTAAGAAAATGTTATATTTCATGAAGGGTACAAAAGAAAATCTGTAAGTGGTTATTTTAATATTGTAATTTATAAAAAAAGTAAGTAAATGTTAGCGAAACTATAAACATTGCAAGATAATACAGAAATTGTTATTCAGTGTAATTTATAAGAACTGGAAGTAGCTAAAAGATACATAAAATTTCAAGTTATCAAGTCCTTTGTTCAACGAAATCCAAGCTAATTCAATAGATCAAATCTAACTTAAACTCGACATAACCGCACATTGGAAGACGACTCTTATTACTGGAGGCTGGATCCCGGCCCGTGATCCCGGGATGATTGGCAATCCCGGGATAATGCGCCAATTTTAATGGGATTCGTCACCTTGATAAGTTCCTGTTCCTGATAATTATTAAAATTCTATTGAAGAAGGAATGAAAGACACGAGAAGAGTGCTTGATATGAAAGTGGATGGATATACGAGTAGAGGTAGAGCAAAGAAAAGATGGATGGATTGTGTGAAAGTTGATATGAATAAGAAAGAGTTGAACGCTGAAATGACGGCCGATAGAGGGAAATGGAAGAAGAATACATGTTGTGCCGACACCACGTAAGTGGGAAAAGGGCAGGAAGAAAATGATGATGAAGAACTTCCATGAAAATAAGGCTAGCAGAGGTCGGAGAAAAGGAGAAAACAATAAGCAGTCATTTTTTTTCTTTCTATCCGACCTCTGTGACGCTGTGGAAACGCCTGAGATACAGGTTGCGGGTTCGATCTTCCCCGCGGGACAAATTTTTGAATGATCTCCAAATATTTGTTTCGGGTCTGGGTGTTTTCTATGTATAATATTTATTTTCAAGTTTAAAACTAATTCCGGTTTTGGAAACAGTGTAAACAGTCGCTAACACCATTACAAAAAACAAATCTGAAATTATTCATTAGCGTCTAAAGTCGTGTAGTAGACGTCTGTCCGGGGGGAGACGGGCGTCAAAGGCAGACCATCGCTCGCCGTACCGAATAAGAGACACGTAATCATACGACGTTTATATGTATAGGTACCTACATTTTTCTATACTTCGTGCGAAGAAAATGTTACTTTGAAGTATTCATTTTTATTTATAACTAGCGGACGCCCGCGGCTTCGCCTGCGTGGACTACTATTTTGTTTATCCCGCGAGAACCGTGCATTTTTTCGAGATAAAAAGCCTATGTCCTATTCCCGGTCATTATTTATCTATGTAATTATACATAGAAAACACCCAGACCCGAGAAAAATATTAACAGATCATACTCGTAGGTACAAACATCTGTCGTGGGTATCGAACCCGCAACCTCATGCATCTAAGGTGGGGCTTAACCCACTGAGCTACAGAGGTCGTCAATAACGTACACATACACACACACTTCACCTGCGCTGTGTGTAAAAAAAAGCACGAGAAAAAATTCTGACGAATTGTAAACCTCCTTTTTTTGGAGTCGGTTAGAAAGGCAATGAAAGTAAACCCCAGTGTGCACACGAGAACCTTCGCAGATCTCTTTCATGTCTGACGGACTGTCCTGTATATAATACCTTGGGGTGGCGGCCACCAGTGGCTTAGCACTGGTTTCTGGCACTCGCGCTATCGATGAGCCATGTTGGCCGAGAGAGGCCCAGTGTAAGTTTGGTTTACATTTAAGATTCCTATACACTTTACGCTTTTTTTTAGAATATGTCTGGATGCTGTTCTTTTCCTGATGTTCTTACTATAACTTGTGTGTGTCAAGTAAACGTTATTCTTATTCTAGGTATGTCCACTTTGGTTCAGGTATATATAAGTAATCAAAGTATCTATGTCCAATTGTCAAAATACAGATTTGATACATACCCACACTTTGCAGAAGTCAGAATTCCATTCGTCACAGGTTGCAAGCGCATCGATGCTATTAGAAAGCTAAATGGTTTCCTCATAATGTTTCCCTTCGCCGCGTTTAGAGTTAATGTGCAAATACATTTTTGGAAACAAAAACTCCATTAATACACGACGCTCGTGTTATTGCGCTTATACATTTTTGGAAACAGAAAATCCATTGATGCACGTCTGGGATTCGAACCCACGACCTTCAGATTGGAATTCGGGGCACTATTCCGCTCGGACGAAATGGCTTCATTTATAATACTTATAATCTGCTGCTCCCTATTTTCTGCGATCTTCAAGATAAAAGGTATAAATATAATGATACTTAATTATTATTACGGGATTTTATCGCGTACCTTTTATTTATTTGTTTCCCGATGTTTCGAAAAGGTATAAAATCAGCTGCATTACTAGCACCATCTGAGTGCCAAGTAAAGTGCGCAGCAAACTTAATGGCGGCTGAAGTGCGCGGAAAATTCGACTTAGCGCAGGTACAGTCAACGGAATAGAAAACAGTAAACTTTATCTACATAGCCCGCCTAGCCCCGCCCCTCACCACCTTCACTTCCCCGCAATTGCGTTGACTGTACCTGCGCAAAGTCGAATCTGCCGCGCACTTCAGCCGCCATTAAGTTTGCGGCGCACTCTACGAGTTTGTTTCACTATTCGATATCAACGCCGTAAGCGTGGATTTGTATGGAATCAGCCAATCACAAGCATCGATTAAGTTTCACGTTTTCGCCACTAGTTGGCGCTATTCTGATTCCATACAAATCTACGTTTATGGCGTCGATACCGAATAGTGAAACAAACTCGTACTTGGCAATCTGAACATGTGGACAGGACACACACATACGTTTAAGACATGTGGACATGTGAACGTACACACATATGTTTTAGACATGGATGTCCACATATTTAAATGTAAGTCTAAATAAATAAATAAATATTGGTGGACATTTCACACAGCGCTATTTAGCCCCAAACTAGACTTGCATTTTACTTGCACTTACACATCTTCCAGAGATTCTCCAGAGTCTATTGATCTTTCTAGCATACTTAGGTATAAAGTCGTGAGCCTGTCTCCCAGTAAACAGTGCTAACAGCCCAGGTGGGTGGTGGGGCGACATAATTGGGTATTAACAGATAGAGCTTGTCACTCAAGCGGCTAGAAATTGAATGGATTCAATTAATTTTTCGTTTTGAATCTCGATTGTACATGATATGGATTATTAAACTTCCTGACGGTCCTTTTCATTGTGGTTTTATGTTGGGAATATTGTTGTAAATTTAATATTCCGCTCTTTAAAGTTGCGTATTTATATAACTTTTTTCTGCTGCGTAGGAATGAACCAAATATTGGACATACGTCTGACTACCCCCTTAGACATCTTCAAAAGATCTCAAAATGTCTAAAGATCTGAAAGAATATGTCTACCGCACCTTGGGAATACAGTCGTTATTATACACCGTTAATTCTGGGTCAGTTTAAAGCCAGCACCCACTGCTTGTATTGCTTAATCGTATTCGTGTCGTTGGTTTAGTTTTTGAATTTGATAAGTATTTCATACGAAACTAAATAGTTGAAAAGATTAACAAAAGTGAGTAAAACACTTGTTATGGTGTCGTAGGTGCGCAGAGCTAATGACCTAGGTATGTATGTATGACTACGACGTAGCATAGACTCTACGCCGTAGCAACAGCTGAGCACAGAGCACGTATCTCCGTGATTTATCCTGCCTATGTTTCGTGATATTATTATTTGCAAAAAAATAGATCTCATATTTATTATTATTTTTGAGTAAGGTTATCGTTATAGATTACGTAGGCGCCGGCTTTAAACTGACCAAAAATAAACGGTGTATTACTTATTACGTAATTTATTTTTTGCATTTATAAGCCTTTTTCTTTCTAGATCTATCTAGAAAGATAGGACTTCTTTACCTATCTAGAACTATATGACTTTTTTCAGACATCTTGAAAGAAATAAAAAATCAAAATCAAAAACATCAAAAATCATTTATTCATTAAAAAAAATTGTACATTACATGGGTTGGGATCTCTTCATTTAAGTTTATAAAAAACATGTGTTTGAAGACCTCTTTTCTGTGGTCTAACGGAGTACTTGATTTTAACAAAAATATGGATGTACCTACCTAGTTACTTTTAGTAGAGCTGTTAAACTACCAACTACTTATTTACTTTCTGACTCATAAATGATATTCCATAATGTACACATTTTTTCACATTAGGTACTTCATAAAGCCTTATTCAAAACCATAATCCACACATAAAGGGGCGCGCACACTATAGCAGCGTCCGTCGAACCGGAACCGTCCGGCGTCCCCACGGAAGCGACATTAAAACTTTTGAGTGATTTCGCTCAGTCAAACGGTGGAAGACGACCGTAGGGTCGCCATGCCTTCTGTTTTATGTGGACATAGATGGAACGTCTGTTGTTCAGTGCGTTTTCGTTTGAGATTGAAATGTGATGTTTATTTTGTAGGAGCTGTGTTATCCGAGTGATATAGTGACTCTACTATACATCATACAGATTATATTCTATAGATATTAAAGCGTCAGTTTCGCCATGATTGCTGTAATTGACACATTTATTATTCTTCATTTTGCTAACTAATTTAAAAAAATAATTGGTACCATAGTGCTGTGTAGTTGTGCGTTCCTTTTATAAAAAATATCTACTATCGGTCCGAAGGCTGAATTCAAATTCCAGCAGTGCGTCAATAAATGATTTGTTTCGAAAAAAAAATATCGGCATTATTATGAGCTCAAATGGTGAAGGAAAATATCACGAGGAAACCAGCTAGCCTTCTAATAGCGGCGATGGGCTTGCAACCTGTCATGTATTTAATTCTAACTTCTGCAAAATGTGGGCATGTGGCACCAAATTATGTATTTTAAGTTGGACACATTTCTGACTAGCCCCTTAGACATCTTCAAAGTATCTAGAATGCCCAATAAGATCTGAGTAGCCCCTCAGACATCTTCAATCTATCAAGAATGCCTAATAAGATCAGAAAGATTGTCTACCTCACCTTTGGGATACAATCATGATCAGGTTTCGTTTGTTTTTGCTTCGAATAATAGAAAAAATATGTTCGAATTCATACCTGTCAATCTATACTATAGCATAGCTTCTCAACCTTATTTTGCCCACAACCCACTTTGAGAATATTGTTTTTTCAAGAGCCCCCCCCCCCCCCATATCTAAATGCGCTATCTCAATGACTCCTAATTTTATTTGGGTCTTCTACTGCCCACCTGAAAGTTTTAAACGCCCACAGGGGGGCGTTATCGCCCACGTTGAGAACCTAAGATCTATGTTATCCCATCAACTAATATCATGTTGGTAACCCTAAGGTTGGGTCGAGTGTGGACGAGTTAGCGCGACTAATTTGTGAATAGTTAGTCGTTTGATTCGAAGTTGATAGTCGTTTTCTGCGCTTCATTACAATACATTGTTGAGGGTCCTCCTTTTGTTGGGAGTTTGAGCGGACAATGTAAAGGGAATCGTTGAAATTGTGAAGGAAAGTTTTAACTGTGATTCTATTCTGTCAAGTTTATGTAAATTATTTTATCAAAAGTATACGACTTTCATTAAGTATTTTCTTAACACAGGAATGATAAATAAAATAATAGTAAGTAAAATAATAATAATCATTATCTCTCTCACAAAGGCTCAAAAAACAAATATGATTGAATTTGTTTATATGATTCAAAGTCCAAGTCAATAAAAAATTATTCACTTGAACCCTGAGAAAGTATTTGGCCTTAATTCTAGCCTTTGTAACCACTTCTATTTATTTCGTTTGTTATTTAAACAATTTAATAATTTATTTACTATTGTCTGAATACACCCATTTTACAATCTCAAAACACAACTCAACGTCTATCAATAAAATCCAATCCTCAGAAATCTCTAATTAAAAGTCGAGTGCACTCCCAATCCATTACGCTACAATCCTATTTCTGTTCCATTTAGCGCAAAAAACGAGACACCATTATCAATTCGACATCGCTAAGCATGTCCACACGTCCTTACCCCCCTCCTCCCTGAGGTGGGGGGAGGGGGGTGACGTCTCCATCGTCCGGCGCGTCACGAGCAGATCAATGCTGGACAGACCTACCTGCACTTTTAATTCGTGAGACGCCAGTGTGCGCACGTCTTTGTCTCTTACGGACGTAAGTTTTATTGAAACTTTGGACTTTGATAGACTGTACGCTTTTTTATTAGTTTCAATTTTAAAATTACATGGATAAAATGTCTTATGATTTTTACGTAACAAATTATTAAGTGTGTCTGTTTGTAATTCTTTACATACGCCTTGTCTGATTTTAAATTTTATTTCGTACTTATGTGGTCACCTTTAAGACGGAAGTCATGACGGAGGCCTTTAGGAGACCAAAAAATCCGTCACCAGAGTTGACCACTAGCTCATTATGAACTTACTTATCTATATGACCCAGGATCTTAACTAGCCACCTTTTACTAGCTGTTGTGGAGGTACAATTTGTTTTTAAATTCCCAAGCTTACTTTGCACCAAATAATCATGTACGTACGTACGTATTACCAAATTTTCTATGACACAGATATTTTTCTATTACAGGGCCATGTATGCCTACCGGTCCTCTGGTATACATAATAGGCGCAGCAAAAATCAGATCGAACTTCAAAATGTCCTCAGATCTGTCAAAACTCCATAGTGTTTTTCAACTTTCAATTGATAGTTGACAGGTCGTATTGTCCCCTGGGTGGTCCCGATTCACGGGTAGGTCGCAATTGAAAGGATTTAACCAGAGTTTGACTAGTTGGAAGTTGTTGGGTCTGCTTGACATGCGTTAAGTAGTTTCCGGATGTTGGACATTTGGTTCCTTTATTTTTGCTATTGGTTTTAAGAGAGTATTTAAATTGACGAATTAAATATTGGAGATTGATGTTAAGGGCCCATCTCACTAGGACACCATGGTTGCGGGTTGCGACACCACAAACAAAATGTGTGTGTCTTGGTTGGTTGCGCAACCAAGCAGAAACCAGCTGGCTGATTGTCTAACAGTTAGTCATTAATTTGAGGTTTGAGACAAGTTAGACTCTAACTTGTCTCAAACCTCAAATTGATGACTTATTCGTCAACTTGTCACTAGTCCATGTGACTTACAAGATTCACGTAGGATTATTTTTTCTAGTAATGATGTTCTTAATATTTAATCAGCCACCAGTGATAAACTATTTTTATTTAGGTAATTATTTTCTGAGAGATTATTGTTTTAATATGTAATCACAAAAAAGTGTGTTAATTGAAGATTATGTTGTCTATTTCGTTACTTTTTTCACCTTTAAGACAATCACGTCAAAGATAAGATTTGACATCACTTTTTTTGCATTTTTCCCGTCGGAACTCAACCCGTTTGACGTTATCTCGTGACGTCACGGCTCTGCCGCGGGAAACATTACATTTACCTTTGTTTTGAGTCTGATAAGAACCTTTTCTCAACTCTTTCTGTGATTTCATAAACAAACGGTATCTTTGTTCAGAGATTTTGTGAAAATATTCATCAGGAAAAAATACGGTGATGTTTCGGTATTTCTGTTTTATTTTAGTAAAAATAAATTGTTTTATTTCCTTGAATGCATATTTCTAGCCATTTTTTAAATATAATACTCATATTAAAAATACCCCTAATGTTTTTATATCGTTACGAGCTCCAATGCCTAAAAAAATATGCAAAAAGAAATTCGAACGCACGACCATCAAAGTTAAGTTAAAATAAAAAAAAATAAAAAAAATCATTATATCACTTCATTCAGATTCAGATCACTTTGATACATCGAGCTAGTTTATTTTACTCCTGGTTCTTTCACGACCACCATGAAGATCCATCGAAATTTCCATCACAACCCTTCATAATCCGGATCTTTCATCACCATTACGTCATTTCATCAGCAGTAAAAACTAATTCAATTATCACAAGCCTTCAAACTAGGAACAATTCCTCCCCTCTCCGCCCCACTCCTCTCTCCCTGTCCGGTCCGTTATCACGTCCCGGACATAATTTAAGACGGACGCTGGACTGTCGCGTTGCACGAGATTGATTCCGAGTTATGGGGAAAAGTTTGTATTTCGCTTTGTCGGGTAAAATTACTAATTTTTCACGAAATGTTGTAGAATGAATGTTATTGTAAGCGATACGAAGAAACAATTTCTATAATCATACTGAGGTTTGTAGGGTGATGCTATGGGGTGGTGGGTGAGCCTTTAACATATTAAAAATGATAATTATAGGTACGTAATTATACCTACATAAATGGATAGCTTCATAATACATAAACAACAAGATAATAAGTTCATTTAAAGATAAAAAAATAAAAATAAAAATTAAGACGTGTACAAAAAGGGTGTGTTGCGGTAATCATCCATCAGCTTTCTAAGACTCAATAATAAAGGAAAACGAAACTGTGTCACGACTGTAAACTCAAAGCACGGCATTTTTTGAAGAAGAAGTCACTCATTTAGCAATGGTACTCGATGATATTTATAATTATTCCGTTTCTCAGCAATAAATAATGAACCCCATGACATTTACCTTCTAAACCACAATAAATTACAACCAGCTAATATTAAGCGTAAATATCAATTAAAATCCTCGTTTTCTAAATGACGGACGTGATCCAGCGGTACCGTAAAAAATTACGATCTAATCAGATATTGAAATGAAAAGTGAAAATTGGAGTACAATCAGACACATATTAAATGTCGCGTTTCATAGGAACATGTGCATAATTGTAATGTTCGTATGGGCCACAATATGTATAATTATAAAATTTTCAGTGTTCGAAGATTTGTATTTTAATTATTATAGTATTTTTTTGTGTATCGCTAAATAGCGGTTGGTATTTTTTAAGGAAGCCTTGCTTTACCACTCAAAAAGGTAAACATGAATATTTATTAACTTTGCAAATGGGATCCATCAATCGAACGGATGAATTATGTGACATTTCGTGAATTATTGTGCACAATGTAGCATAAACAGCCGTCTCGAGAAAGCGGTGACCTCAACTTTACAGTAGGTAGTATTATTGTGGTTGTGGAAGGAAAGAGGGGCAGAGATCGCAGCCCAACGTTGGTCCGACCAGCAGTGCGATTCAGACTTCCGAAAATGCATCCGATTCGATGATTCTCTTCGAAAAATTGACGTTGATTCAGCGAACAAACGTCACTTTCCGAATTCTGAATACATTCCGCCTCTTGTTATAAACGAAAAGGAATCCGAATAATTAATTAAACAAAGGAATAAATACAGATATTATTTTAAAAATTGTAAATTTAAATAAATAAATATTGCTTGACATTTGACACTCGAACCCACGACCTAGAGCGCAAAAGGCAGAGCTACTACCAACTGAGCTAAGAGGCCATTCATAAGTCTAATTAAATATAATTCTAAAAATTAATTTACAATGACGTCTTAATACTTTCAATCAAAGCCGTAGGTAAAAGCTTAGAAAATAATGAAATGTAATTACTAATTCCTCTTCCTCTATAAAATAAATTAAATATAAAAGACATAAAAACTTCTTAGTTGAGTTTAACAATAACAAATAACCAAACAATATGGCGGTTACCGTTTTTACAAAATTCAGATTTACAGCAAGGTTTATGCAACGTGATGGAAACGAGCAATGAATATGAAATCATATAAATAAAGGAATATAAATAACTAGTAAAACATTAGGAAATTATATCGATTATGTTCATTTAAGAGCCGAGTGGTGGCCAAGAGAGAGTAACAGAAGCAGGGGCAGACCAACAGCCAGGTGGGTGGACGATATTGAGGCCATAGATGGAAAGACATGGATGAGAACGGCACAGGATCGACTAGAATGGCGTTTGAGGGAGGAGGCTTATTTATGGCCCAGCAGTGGGCTATTATTTGAGCTACCAATTATGATGATGATGTTCATTTAAGCGTAAACATGCTCACGACTTTAGCCATCAATTCAGACATTGAAAATCCTTTGGAAAATGTCTAGAGTAATGTAATGTAATGTCTAAAGTCACTTGAGGAATTTGTATTGGCAAGTACTTATAAAACTCCACGTCAGTCATAATGTAGTATTAGTTTATTAGAATCATGTTTTCAACTAATATTATAAATGCGAAAGTTTGTTGGGATGTTTGAATGTTTGTTACTCTTTCACGCAAAAACTACTGAACGGATTTTAATGAACTTGAAATATAAATCTATACTTATAATAAGAATGATGTCTAAGCCCAAACTTATAAGTATTCAATTAAGTGAAGTCAGTTTTTGATCTATATAACCCTAGAGCCTCAAAACACTTCGTAAGCGCGATCTAGAGCGCAAAAAGTGCTGTAATCTGTGACTTTAGTTCTCTGTTCGCTGTTCGCGCTGATCTCAGAAATGGCTTAACCGAATTGGATGCAGTTTTCACTGATGTATTGTGGTAAGTCTGGACCTTTTATTAGTGTTAGTTTTATCAAAATCCGTTCACAAATAAAAAAGATATGTCCATTTAAAGAATGTACTGTGACTTTAGTAAAAAAATAATATAAAAAAGGATGTATCTTTTTTATTTGTGAACGGATTTTGATGAAACTAACACTAAAAAATGACCCAAGCTTACCACAATACAACAGTGAAAACTGCATAAAAATTGGTAAAGTCATGTCTGAGATGAGTCATATATTACCCAGCATAGTTCTGTTCTGAACTAAAGTCCCACAGTTACCCAGCATATCCAAGTTACAATGAACTTTTTGCATGAGTTTCAATATTATTAAAAAACTCTTATCACAAGTAAGTAATTAAATACGACAACTTCAATCATTAAATTTAAAGTTTTTCCGAGTACAAAGGACATAGAGACATCTATTGGAGATAGCTGAAACCAGATTGTGATATCTGGTTCCCATAGTAGCTACAAGCTTTGCTTAGTTTAGGGCTAGATGGCGCTGTGTGTCTCCAAAAAAAATATTAATAAAAAATTAAAAAACCCGGTGATCTGAAAAGTTGGAAATAATCTATACTTATCTTTATCTTTAATCTATACTAATATAATAAAGCGGAAGAGTTTGTTTGATTGTTTGATCGCGCTATAATCTCTGGACGTACCAGTTGGATTTGAAAAAAAATCAAAACTAGATGGCGGGACTAAAAATGACCATTTTCTGAATCGCGCTGATGAAAACACGCGGCAGTCACTTTAGTCTACGCGTGATCTAAAACATTTTTTTCCCCGGCGTAGAGCCTTCTGCTCTCGCCATAGTCCGGTAACGTTGCAAAGGTCGACACGTGACCAGCCAACATAAAAGTCCGTCCGAAAAAAAAAAAAAAAAAAACATTTTTTTATTAAACCGACTTCAAAATAAAGGAGGTACTCGATTATTTATTACTCGAAGATGCCTGGACCGATTTGGAACATTATTTTTTTGATTGAAAGGTGGTGTCTTGCTCAGATCAGGTCAGGATCTAATAATGGAATCCTGGAGCTGTTCTACAGAACCCCTCAGTAAATAGGCCGATTGAGTTGAAACTCGGCAAACCTGTCAAGTTTCAACTAGGTACAATGTAATAATATGGTGACAGTGAGCTGATCTGAGGATGGAGTCAGGAGCTGTTCAACATAAGGGAGTGTACACATTGCGTTTTCTGCAGCGCGTTTTTGAGCTGCGCGTTTGTATCGATACAAACGCGCGTTCGCAACGCGTTTTTTTCCATACAAAAGCGAACCGGGAGGGGGGCTGCGCGTTCGCATCGCGTTCGAATCGCGTTTGTATCGATACAAACGCGCTGCAAAAAACGCAATGTGTACACTCCCTAACTCCTCAGTAAATATGCCGATTGATTTGAAACTCGGAACTCAGCATATCTGTCAAGTTTCCAATATAATGTAATGATATGGTGACATCGAGCTGAAGGGGAAGGGGGAGAGGGGGAGGAGGAGATGGGGACGGGGACGGGGACGGGACGGGATGGGACGGGACGGGACGGGACGGGGATACATGACACAAACTTATTTAATTTAAAATCCAAAAAAATCTGTTTATGTACAGAATATAAAACCAAACACTTTTTTACTTCACTTCACGTGGCATTGCAACGCATGCCGGGTACAGCTAGTATGACATATGAATATACATAATACAATATGACCTGGAATAACCCATAGGCGAGCGAAGCCGCGGGCGGAAGCCTCACATCCAACTTGATTGATCAATCACAGATTCTTTTCTTTATTCGTCTTTGAAAAAAAAAAACCGAAACCTACTTACTTAAGTATAGTTTTTTAAACCGTTTGCCATAAAAACTTCGTAGAATGTAAAAGTAAATATACTTAAATAAAAAAAAATCGATATCGCTGGAGGGACATGCTAGAGAGGGACCTACAAGTTCTCTACAATGGGGATTGGCGCGAACTAGCTCAAGATAGGAGTAGATGGCGTCTTTTTGTCGGAGGCCAAGACCCACTTCGGGTCACTGAGCCAGCGGAGTAAATAAATAAAAAAAATTGATAAATAAAAACATTTTTTATGAGCTTCAATACAGTTGAAGCAGTGCGATACCTTTTATCAATTTATAAAAACTTCTTATCTAAAAACATCGCACTAATAACACATGCACCAGATTTATTCTCAGTTCAATTATTATAAATATGGCGGCGATGTGGGTCAGCTGCGGATGCAGGGGGGTGGGGGGTGTGGAGGGCGCGGGGGGGGGGGGGGACACCCGTCAATCGATTGTCAAGGGGTAAGAAGTCTGCACGCTCAGGTGGAATGCAAGAGTTTTGATGTTTCTGAATTAAATGTTCTAAGGAAAAAACTTGTGGATGTCCGAGTAAGGCAGATCTTTGATATGTAGCTAAAAAAATGATCGAAAAATTATACTGTCTTATGTTAATCTATATTATGATCAGTTCAGTAACTACGCAAGTAGCTCTCACTCTCATCGCAGTGCGACCGAACGCGACGATATCTACGCGATCGTTTTGACATTTTGAGACCAAATCGAGGTTTGAGACAAGTTAGACAATCAGCCTGCTGATCAGTAAATTAAAAAAAAAAAAAAAAAAAACTAACGACTCTCCCGCGATACCACCAAGGTCATCCATGACAGATAAATGGGTTTTTATATAATTTAAACATCGTTTATTAAATGAATTAACTGGCATCGTTGGTAGGTACCTCCACTGTACAAATAGGACAGGTAGTTACTAAATATGAATTTGGAAGTTTGAAATCACAAGTAATCAAAAAGTAACACAGTCACATTTTGATGACTAATAACGCGTTTTATAGATGTCGTCTGAGCGTCACCGCTGACTTTTAGCACCAGTTTTTGACATTCAAAGACTTTTAAAGAGCCGAGTCGGCCAAGTAGAGTATATTGCTTTGGATTTTTGAATTAAGATTTAGTTAATTATGGAAATGAAGGTTCGCAATTATTATTCGCCGGAATCTTTTTTTATGCTTTTTGTTATGTATTACAACAGCTCGGGACCGTGATGTGTGGAGGGAATGGGGGGAGGTCTTTGCCCAGCAGTGGGACACAATAGACTTATAATAATAATAATAATTTGTTATGTATATTTACTGATTACCTGAAGACTCCTAGACAGTTTTGGAAAAAGTTTCATAACAAAATCTGATCAATGGCTTAGGAATGCATAAAGGACAAACATTCTTTTTTATAGACTGAATCCTGAAGGCGCGCGAGCTCTTTATGTGTAAGGCAAATATTATAAATAATTTAAAATTAGTACTTTCATTTTATTCTATGAAATTATAAATCTGGGCTTGAGTAGGTACTAACAAAAGTTGAGTGCTAAAAAGTATAATTATTTGAAAGTGCCTTTTGTGTAATGTGTGTCATGTAAAAACGCCAGCGCGCTTATTAAAATTCCAATAACATTAGTTACGTATTGGTATTTGTTACCAAACTTTAATATTATTAGGCACAGCGAAGCCAATGAATTTGCATCGATAGCCGCAGAAAGTGGTGCTTATGAGAATCGTGGGCGACTTCTGTTTACGAGATCATTGCTAGTCATGATGGAGTGTAGAATCAATTGATGTGGCAGTTTGCAAAAGCTATGTCAATTTTATTACCAAACTACTTCCACCAGCGGCTTCGCTCGCATGGTACCCGGATAAAAAGTAGCCTATGTCCTATTCCCGGTCATTATTATCTATGTTTTCAGCCAAATCGGTTCAGTGGTTGTCGAGTTATAGAGGAACAAACATACCTACATCCAAACATCCATTCAAACATCCATCTAAACTTTCGCAATAATAATATTAGTGTGATGTGATGGTATACTAACGTGTAATTTTGTGACCTACAGTTAGCGCTTGTTTTACCTCCTCCGAGTAAATTTCTAAGTAAGCTATCTGTCAGTTAAGAAAAATTAACTACTGCGCACATGGGTTTTACCATCGCATCTCTAATATTTGTATTTATTTTAATATCACCTATTCTTGTTCTTATTCTATGACGCCTTAGAGGGAAGTCAGAGACAAGTCTTAACAAAAATTAAGCGTTAATTAGCATTATATTTATGAAAAGTTGCAAGCCCATAACTAATTAAAAATAAAGTAAAATAAAAATGGAATTAGAAGGTTAAAAATTGGTGACCTAAAACTATTTGTCTGAAAATACCCAGCTCAGAAACGATAATACCACATCTATCTCAGCTCGGATCACGCGACACGCATCACAAACTGAAACTATTCCGGTAGCTATAAATATAGTTTATAGCTCTATCAATCCGTGGACAACAGCTGGTCTTCTCGTTAAGAAGCCGATGATTGATCTCAAAAGTTCCTGTGACACCTCAGCGGTGTTATTTATAAAAATCTCCGCGACGGCTTAGATATTGGGAATAGTAAAATCACATTTTATCATGACTTTATCCTAAGCCGTGTTTGCCAAGGGTATTAGTAGGTACCTCGACTATCAATCCAAAGGTCGTGGGTTCGAAACCTGGCCGTGCGTGCATCAATGGATTTTTCGTTTCGAAAAATTTATATGCGAATTAACACGAGCTCTAAGCGATGAAGGAGAACATCGTGAGGAAACCCGCGGCTTAGTCAGCCCCACCACACGTATTGACCATGTCTTTCCTGTGGATATGGCCGGTTAAGCTGAGTGTATGGTGTAGGTGCTGGGCAAGTCTATTCCATCTAAACATTGTCCCAGGCACTACAGTGTCCAGCCTACACTTAACGAAGTGTAGGCAAAGATTGCCTCCTGACACTGTATAAATCATCTAGTAAAGATGTAAAGGCCTAATTTTTTTTTTATCCTAAGGAATGGTAGAAGTTCTGACAGACTGACAGATGACACTACTCGTGGACATACCAAAAATTCGTACACAAAGATTTGGCTCCACATTCATCATACGTACTGCCCATGAATGGTACTCCCTGCCTACTTGTTTCCTGCAAACTATAATCTAGGTGCCTTCAAGGCTAGAGTGAATAGATTTCTTATAGATCATTGTGATCCATCCTCGGCCACACCGTCGCTTAACATCAGACGAGTTGGTGGCCAAACATAGATCTATTTTCTATAAAAAATAAAAATAATAAGATTTTCAGTCTTTCAAGAATCTTTGGACATGTTTCAAAGGGTAATCAGAGACATTTCTTTACAACTTAAGGTGGGTATCCACTGAGATGCGGATTTAAAATGGATGTGTGGGGTGACACGTTTGGATAAAGTAAGGAACGAGTATGTAAGAGGAAGTTTGAAAGTAGTGACTGTTATTGAAAAGGTGAGGAGTTCCATTAGCATGGTATGGATACGTAATGAGAAGGGATGAAAACCATATCTCCAAAAGAGTGATGAGTATGAGTGTGACTGGGTACGCAAGTAGAGGAAGGCCGAAGAAGTGGTGATTGCGTGAAAGAGGACATGAATGTGAGAGGAGTGGATTCAGAGTTGCGCAATGATAGTGGTGAGTGGAAGAGGAAAACATGTTGTGGTATGTAATGTAGGTACAGTCAGCGTCATCAATCGGTATCCCCCTATTGATTTTAACAAGGACCCTTTTCATTTCAACTTTGGATTTCAGTCGTATTTGCTAGTATAGGAACTCGAGCGAAATTAGATATCCATAAGTATACTAGCAAATCCGACTGAAATCCAAAGTTGAAATGAAAAGGGTCCTTGTTAAAATCAATAGGGGGATACCGATTGATGACGCTGACTGTACATCAGTCATGTAGTAACCATAACACAAGCTCTGTTTACTTTGGGGCTAGATGATGCTGTGTGAAATTACCAGCATTTTTGACATTGGAAATGTTTTTTCGTTCGTTCCAGTGTAGGCTCCGATTTCACGAAAAAGTGCTCACCCCTTATTACGGAGTTGTGAAGATATTCAAAAAAGGCTGAAAAGACGCGTATTCGCGAGAGCTGTAAGGTGCGAAAAGAATTATTCGAGAGAGAAAATTAGTCGTGTGAGGCATGAAATCTGTGATTTTTTTTGATTTTTTTTAAATTAAGTACTGTAGCGACATCTACCTGTCGCTAGATGAACTACATAGACCTGCTACGCACTACGAGCTTTAGCGAAGATGGCGCCACACAACATCAGAATGTCTAGATCGCGCAAGTGGTAATTTCTGCAGCTATAGACATATATCCGACCAACGAACAACAACTGTTGGTCGAAAGACCACGGGCAAGTGGGTCAGATGGGCCGGCCCGTTGCAGAGGAACCACCTACTCTGCCTTTGGGGAGCGATTCCACCGAGTTCCCTAAAAGTACCTAAGTATATAATATTTCAAATTCTTATTAGCTATGTGTATGTGTATGTAATAAACTAACTATACAAAGTATCTGTACCATCATTATCTAAAGTATGCGTGTTTAGTTTATAAATAAGAGCGTTGGAACTTGTCTATTATTGTTGAAAACGTTTGAAAATGTGACAAGATTTTTTAGTGTTTTCTTTGTTCGGTAATAAATCAGGCTTTACTGATGATATGTGATGTGGAAATGTTTTACGGGGATTTAATTAGATGTTTGTTCTGGGCGGAAGTGTGGGGGAACATTTTGATGGATTTCTATAAGTTCTTGCTAGTTTTATAGCATTTTATAAGCTGAGTCATCGATGTGACTACATTCTTGATCTTGTAGTGATTGTGATTGTTATTTTATAAACATATACACTGTTGGTCTGACACACTGAAATCACATCACATCACACTAATATTTTAAATGCGAAAGTTTGGATGGATGGATGGATATTTGTTGCTTTATAACTCAACAACCACTGATTCGATTTGGCTGAAATTTGAAACATAGATAGATAATGACCGGGAATAGGACATAGGGTACTTTTTATTCGGGTACCACGCGAGCGAAGCCGTGGGCAGAAGCTATAGTAAGTCCGTCGGAATTGAAAATTTTGATAAGATTTTTCATTTTCAAAAAGCTATAGTAAGTACTTACCAAATAATTGCATATTTATTCAGTTCTGAAAGATAGGTATCTAAGTCGTGATAGATGAGAAAGATGATAATGATGATAGATTCTTATCTATCTTGAGATGAGATGATGAAGAGTAAGGAAAAATGTGTGTCAGGATCGTAGCAATTGGAAATCTTTTATTTTTTTATTCAGTTGAACCAGTGTGATCACTTAGAAACGTCTTAAGAGCTAGGTTCTATTCCTGTTCTTACGCGACCATTATCGTGAAGAACCAGGGCAACAAACACGGTATGGGGCCTAGCTTTCTTTTCAGTATATATCCCCTTAAATCTAAATAGTCAAGCTTTAAGCGGATGGACCTATCTACATATTTGTGAAAGAGGCATGATTATTATGTACTCTAGGTATGTCTAGGTCATGACGATAACATCTTTTGGATGTATATTTTATACATACCTAAGCTTAACTAATAAGTTAAGCCAAGCACAAATGTTAATATAATCCACAAATGTTGCTTCCTATGCGAAAAACACATCGATTTTGCATATTTTCCCTCATTTTACTGCACAAGCGAGCACCGTGAGTTGTAGGGCGCATAAACCCGAGAAGGAATGAACACTAATTCTACTCGCATTACCACACAGAAGAGTTTTCATAAATACGTCATATTTGCACGCACCCGGCTTGCCAACTCGCGCGAGTTAGGAGTTTTGGCATGAAGCGGGATTTTTAAACTAGGGGTACATAAATAAGTCTATAATGCAATGAAAATAAAGATACTGAGACCATTTTAGAGATTACAGAGCAAACAAAATTATCGGATAAGTACAGATTTAGAAATTTCGAGTTAAATGTAGAAATTTACTTATTTTTGTAAATTATGCCCATTGATCATTTTGATTTGCTGTCAATTTAGAAAGGCTTTGGAGAATGTCTTTTTTCTGTCGCATAGATTAAAAGAGAAGGAAACAGAGTTAGCAGACACTTGAGCTCTAGTAAGCTTAGAAGTCCATTATGAAAGGGTGTGTTTAAAGGTTTAGCTGACTAGTCGTCACCGCACCCGAACCTCACTGCATCGCCTCGGTATTCTATGGAATTCTATGGACCAACGCTCACTATATCAACTTCGTAACGTCACCGCATCGCCGCATCGCAAGCCAAAAGTGAAGGAACAAGTGAACGCCGGAAAGGCGATGCGGTGCGGCGGAGACTGGTCATCTATAACCTTAAACCTACTCGAATTACACTTTATCCACTAATATTAAAAAGGCGAAAGTACGTGTGTGTGAATGTTTGTTACCACGTATCCCTATAACTACCAAACCGATTTTGATAAAATTTGGAATGTAGATAGTTTAGGTTCTGGAACATAGGCTTCTTTTTATCCCGAAAAATGTATGGTTCCCATGGAATAAAAAATTTTAATCCACACGGGCGAAACCGCGGGCGTTCGCTAGTTATCATTATTTAAATTGGATTAAAGGAAAATGGTAAGTCCTATTTAGCGAAGAAAGCTTTGTTTTTGGTTCAAATACGCCCTACAACTAAAAACTACCTCAAACAAAAACATAATACCACCAAAACAAGCCCGATTATTTCTGTAGCGAGTCGCTTCCGCGACGTGACAGATAGAAGTCAGATTTATGTGTTTACTGTATAAATCACGACTTAGACGTCAAGTTGTGAGCGCTTCTTTTTCAGCCGGTCTGGCTGTATGTCATACTCCGTCATAGCACTGGTTTTATCTCTTCCGCGGTTCCAAAGTTTTTCGGTGTCGTGTATGATACATAATATACCTATGTTGGTTTAGATTTTAAGTTCAGTTAGTTCAGTTCAGTAAGTTCAGTTTCAAAGTGGTCATAGCGGTCCTATTGAATAAATGATATTTGAATTTTGAATTTAATTTTGAAAAGTTAACTTATATTCTAAGCTTATACGGTCTTAAGGCGATAAGGCCGCCCATTGTACTAATTAAGACTTTATTCTGTTGTTTTATTCTACTTCTCTTTGTGTACAATAAAGTGTTCATTTATTCATTCATTCATTCATTCATTTTTATGCATAAAAACTTGGCTCTACTAAGTTTTATGCATAAGACAAATATTAATATTTATAATGATTTTTTTGTATTAGTAAATCAGTTTTTTAAATAGTAATGATCATGTATTAAAGGGCATGTATTTAAAAATCAAGATATTTTTCAGGTGAAAAAAATTACGAAATAATTAGTTTTTCACAGTTTAATCATGATTTATAAACCATTTATATTTATTTACAGTATTGTAATTGCTTTATATTTTTGTTACAGGTAAGTCGAGAAAGCTCTTAACAGGTGGTAAGTCTTTTACCTTAAACTAAATATGAATTGCTTATGTTGAAGCTTGCGTAGATGTTCTTGATAACATGTCCAATGCAACGTTCGGAGCGGTCTCCAAATTTCGTTAAAAGTCGTTAACAGAGGCCTTTTGGCGGCCATGCGAAGTTGACTACTAGCTACCAACTCACAATTTCATCATTAAAAATATCAACACATATTTCATTATGCTTAACCAGAACTCATAACGTAAATGTAACGTAAACGTAACTTAAGGCTGTATCTTAAATCATTCACGTTCGAGTTTCATGGCTGTTGTAACGAGGGGCAAAGATTAGCTTATAGATACAGACGTGACAGTGCTAGCAACATCTAGCTACAACACCTTATCTCTGTCTACTTGGAGTAATGCACTAGAACTATTTTAGTTATCACTTTAAGGGCTGATTTTTCAATCGATAAATAACTTTTATCTGAGGAATAAATATGGCGTTATGACATATTTTCAATACAATATCTGTCAAATCGCATATTTATTTCCTCAGATAAAAGTTATCTAGGTATTGAAAAATCAGCCCTTCGTCAATGACATTTGAGTTGCGGACGAAAGTTAATTAGAAAGAAGAGAAATATTTACCTTTTTATTGAATGAATTCATTAATGAACATTCTTTATTGTATACGTAGTATAGTAATTTAGGAACTAAATAAACCTATAAGGAATAATGATAACAAATGCTCTTTAGCAAAGAGGAATCTATTATCATAAGTTATGGATGAATGATGATATATGAAATTTAAAATTTTGTTTACTAATCTAATTGGGCAAATGCCGTAACACTTTGGCAGCCTGACGGGACGCGTGGTCGTGGTCGGTCGAGAAAACGTCGGAGGGATGATCTCGACGCCTTTAAGGAGACTTGGCGGGAAATGTCGAAGAACAGAGATGGTTGGAGAGATTTGGGGGAGACCTTTGCCCAGCAGTGGGGTGACATAGGTTAAATAAAAAGAAAAAAAATCTAAGTAATTGATTTTTAGTAAAGATAAATAATTTCGGCATCTTCTGTTTTACGTATAAAAATACTCAGACTGAATTTATTCAAAATATTGACAATAGGATCACAAAGTGTATTGAAGAGCTAAGTGATTCTACTCCTGTTCCTTCGCGACCAATACCGTGAAGAACCAGGGCAACAAACACGGTTTGGGGCCTCATTTTCGTTTCGGTGATACACTTTTTGTATCTATTTTTTTTTTTGCGCACTTCCTTGAGAATTCTCCATGACAATGACATAGTACTTTCTAGCTTTAAAATTGACCTATCTTTAATTTAAAACCTTAATCTTTGCTTCTGAAAGTGCAACAATCGCAGCCTTGCCGTTATTCAGGCAACGCCGGGATTTACTGTTTTTTACTTAGCACTGACTTATGAGCTTACTCCCGAGGTGCAGTGACATCTGATTGATTGCCTCTGTGAAGCTCTGTGTTTGTAGGCATTTTTTGCAAACTACACCTTTGTACGGTTAAGATATCTATTCTAAGAATATTTTTAATGAAGTTGAATGTGATGATAATTATAGGTATTGAATAAAATTTTAATATCGTGCCGCTTTTTTTTACAATAATTCCAGATAGGTACTTGAATATTATGTAAGTTACTAGCGGTCATCCAATTTCGACCACGCTGAACAACGCTCTACCTATCAATATCATAAACCACGAGCATTTCTATGAAGAATAGAATCAGAATTTTAGATGTAAATATAAAACAAGAAATGTCAAAATCGTATACAATAATTCAATTAACCATAATGAAATACCTCTTTCTACAGATAATGTATACCTTACGTCCAAGTTGAACCCCACACCGTAGTTCCTGTAGTTCGCTTTTAATTATAATACTTTATAGCCCAATAAATCACGCCCCACCCCTCACACCCCCCTCCGCCCTCTTTGAAGGGTATCAGTTCAATTCTCGCGGTCGTAATAATTTATAAGAAATTATTCGTTTTTGTCAAGGGGTGTGTGGGAATGGCAGCCTTTTTAACTGACTTTAGATAAAGGTTCTTTTGAAAGATTAGTTCAAGTAAAGAGATGGAATCATTTTTCTATAGATGTGTTCTATAGATACAAGCTCACGCTTAGTTTGGTTTTCGCTAGTAAATCCTTTACATACATCTGTACCTCCCTAGTATTAGTAATAATGTAAACTTGTTTAAGTTATGTACCCCTTTTTGAAATAAATAATTTGTATTTGTAATTTGTATTTTGTATTTGTCTAGGTATTGTTCAGGCTGATTGTTTAACTTGCCTCAAACCTCAATTTGGTCTCAAACTGTCAAAACGTGTAGGTGTCTTTTGTCGCGTTCGGTCTCGTTGAGATGAGAGTGACAGAGCTACTAACATGGTCACTGGTCACTGAACTGTCATTTTTGTGATTTGAGACCGATTTGGGCAGTTATTGAAATATCTTGGATAGACGAAGTTAGGCAAACGGATAGGTGACCACTAGAGCAACGGAAAGAAAAGAAAAATAAGGCTATGATGGACGTCTTTGTCTCAAATGTAATTAACACAAGTTTTATGCTACTTAATGCAAACTTACTTTGTTGTCTAATAAATTCGATTGTGAGAATGTATCTAGTCTGTTTTAAAATATTATAAGTAGGTATTTCCAATCAAATTAATACATCGTGTACATACCAGCTGTTTTTCAGAAAAACAAACTAGGTACTTAAAAACAAAATGAATAAAACCGGTCAAGTGCGAGTCGAACTCGTACGCCGAGGGTTCCGTGCCTAGCCATGGTGCCAATTAAGCTAGTCCGCTTAATTGTATGAGCGCCCATACAACTCGGAGGACAATTTTAATTGGCGTCAACTATGTAAGTATGTATGGGAACACCCTTTAATTTTCAACTTTTTTAACTTTTTGGAATTTTTCCTTTATTTGTGCTATAAGACCTTGCTTTTTGCCAAATTTCGTTATTCTAGGTCAACGGGAACTACCATTTAGGTTTTCGACCCAAAACCTCTACATCTACTTCCGGTTGACCTAGAATTGTCAATTTTGGTTACAAGCAAGGTCTTACAGCACAAGTAAAGGAAAAATTCCGAAAAATAAAAAAAGTTGATAATTAAGGTAAGTTTTGGTACTCACAAGTTTTCACGAAAACCTAAATTTGCCTATATCTTTTTATAGTGTTGACTCAGGACCTTGATTTTTATACTCACAGTAGGGACTATAGACCTTAGTATATGGTATAAATTTCAACTTGCTAGCTTTACCCGTTCCTGAGATAATCGATGGTGACACACGGACAGACGGACAGACAGACGGACAGACGGACAGACGGACAGACGGACAGACGGACAGACGGACAAGAAAGTGATCTTATAAGGGTTCCTTTTTTTACCTTTTAAGGTACGGAACCCTAAAAATTGCAGCAAACTCAAACTCAAATTCATTTATTTAATAAGATTACTTTATGTATCACTTTAAAAGCCTGTCGTCACGTCCATAGTCGCCGAGTTGTCGCTTCTCGCTCAGTGTGCGCCTTATATCTAGGATAAGTAGATCTTAGGTCTCATTGGTTTTACACTATCATTACTATATCACCAGCCTTTTACACTATCATTATCATAACTTGTGACAAACACCAAAAGTTCCACCGTCACCTACAATTTAAGACGACCTCTGTTTATTAAAGTCAAAACATAATGGGAGGGGGGTAGTTGTAAATCATGCGCTATTGTAGCCTCCCCCGCGTCCACTAATTTTCAGAAATGGCCACTGAGGTTCAGACGACCCGCTCTTTCAAATCTGCATGTGTGGGTATTCTGTGTCGCATTGGATCTATGTTTTGTTTTGTTTTAATCTTGGAATATCTAAACTCCGTAGCTCGTGACATACTCACAATAATATACTATTTTATATGAGAAAATTTGTAGGTTTAGATGGATGGTTGATGTTTGTTTCACTATAACTCGACAACCACTGAACCGATTTGGCTGTTTAAAATATAGATAGAAAATGACTCGGAATATGAAATCGGCTACTTTTAAACCAAGTACTATGCAAGCGAAGCAGCAGCGGGTGGAAGCTAGTAGACTATATTCGTAATGTTCATCGAATATTCAAGATCGTTTAGTAACTCTAAAAAAGAATTAGTCAAATGGCCGTCAAAACATTTCAATGGCATTGAGAACCTCCTACTTTTTTTTGAAGTTTGTTGAAATAATATATGAAATGAAGGATTTCCTGGTAACAGGTTGCAAGCCCTAGTCTCCTAGAATGCTTACTGGTTTTCCTCACAATATGGAATACATAATACATCTCTATGATCTTATGATATTTTTCGTCGCCGTATTGAATTGTATTAATATTATAAAACTTTAAATGCGTTAGAATGTATATCCCAAATGATATTATTTATTAGAAGGTTTAGCATCAAAAATCATTGATTTCTCATTTTAAAAACAACAGTTCAAATTAATATACTTAACATATTGACCTGATAGCAAAAGTTCTATAATTTCAACTTGATGTCTTTTTTTACCGTCAGTATTGATAACAATAGATAAAACTCTAGCTTCTGTAACGATAAATACTTTAATATTAGGCGCGAGACACACAGAAAAGACGTAAGACGAAGACAGGGCGCGGACATTTGTCTCTTTGGCATCCCTTTCATACAAAATGTATAGAAGCGTCGCGACGGAAAACATACAGAAGAGACGGGGCGCGGACGCAACACTGTTCGCTGGCGCCCTGTCCGCGACGCGTCCTCGTCTTATGTCTCTTCTGTCTGGCCTACGCCTTACGTAGGTATCTAATAGCTATATTGACATTTGACATCAAAGACTTGACCATCTGATAACTATTAAAATTCTTCATTTTATTATCAACCCATAAAAAATAACAAGTAACAATAACAGCCCGATTTCAGATTTTCCTTTCATAATTAGATAAAATCATAAATTATTTATATTTTTGATGTAATTTGAATACAAATTGATTAATATACAAATACAATTAAAATTTAAAAAGCTATAAAATCATTCGTTTCTGCGCCCGCGTCGCCTAACGTGACGTTTATGGAAAGACCCTGTGGTTTTATTGGTTAGAAACAAAAGCAACAAGATGGCCGCTCGAGATATGGCTAAATAATTGCATAAGCATTATAATAATCACTCGGATTTGGCCTACTCTTGAGTGTGAAGAAAAACATCATCCGCATTCTACGAATTTTTGATTATTTACCGTCTTTCTTGTAAATTCGGTTTGGCCGAGGGGGGCAGTACCTTGACTTTCGATCTGAAGGTCGTGGATTCGAATTCTGGCCGTGCATCAATGGATTTTCTAAACGTGAAGGAAAACATCGTGAGGAAACCCGCGGCTCAGTCAGCCCCACACGTATTGACCATGTCTTTCCTGTGGATATGGCCGGTAAAGCTGAGAGGATGGTGTAGGTGCTGGGCAAGTTCTCCATCTAAAACAATGACACAGGCACTAGTGTCCCGTAAGTGTAGGTAAAGATTGCCTTGACAGGTTTTATTCAAGATCATCCAAAGGTTGCCTGGAAGAGATCGCTTCTTAGCGATACCTAAGGCCACCCATTATACATTGTTTCTTAGTTTTATTATTGGTTGTATTTTGTAGTTTTTAGGTGTGCAATTAAGTATTTTCATTCTTTCATTCATTCATTCACTATAGAAATTGAGAAAGATGCTATCCTTTGTCAACGGACTGAAAGAGTCCCACATCTAAAACCTTATCAGTTTTTATCTGTCTCCAGTTGAATCATTTTAATTGAGTATACCCAAATTTGCGATGAATCATTAAATAATCTTAGGATCCACGCCACCTCAGCAGCGCAAAATTAAATTCTGTCAGATCGCGACAACAAATCATGTTTATTTAGACCTAAAAATACCTCGGGCGGCCATTACGGACAAACGCGGAGTCGCCCGCCGAGGAGATTAGGCAAGAAGGGACATTAAAGTGAAAATTATTTATTTAGGGCCCGCCGAGCTAGATTACATTACTCCATACACATAAATAACCAAAACAATAAGAGCTATTCTAATAAATTATCTTTTTATTGCCGGATTGTGAAAATTTTAGACACTTATCCGGGGGTAGTCGCGCCCCCCTCTCCCCTTTGTCCCAATTATTTATGGACGTGGAGACACAGCTTTTTGGATTCGTCGACGTCCGCCATTCTTATGGAAAGTTGCGTTTTTTTTTTAATTAAAACTTTCGTGTGGGTTAATTAATGAGGATGTTATTTGACTCGATTATCAGGGTGATTTCCGGTGGGGCGTTTGCAGGTATATTGACGGATGTAGTTTATTTATTGTCTCCTAGAGGTAACTTAAATGGGCTTAATTATCAAGTATTGGTAATGGAGAGCGCTTAACATAATTGAATAATTTTTTTAAAGAATATAATCTGAAATCAATTTATCTTTTTCTACTAAAAAAATTAATTGCTGGATTGACTCTAGTAATACGATAAAAGCAAGGATTATGGTACCTAACGAGAGCCTCTAACTGTATTATTCAATCTTTACTCTTTATTTAAAGGGGCTATTATTTCAACCAAGCAAATAAAATATTTACCCCTTTTTTAAAAACATAAATTAAAGACCGTCGTATCGGCGTCTCCGAACCACAGCTCATTGACAATCAGTCGTTCGAAATTCAAAAACAACCGCCATCGTGTCCGAACGGGACAGAACATCCACAAATCAATCACTCCCAAAAACGTCTAAAACAACTGGGACATAATGTCCCAACCAATACGCCACGGAATACCATGAATAATCCAATAAACAATCTTTTCAGGCGTAATTTATCTGCTTACATTACCGCGGAAGCCTTAGACGAGCGAGATAGACATAGATCTCCACGTGCGATAGAGCGAGATAGGCTGTCGTCATAAATAACAGCGGACAAAACAATGGACAATGGATGCAGTGGTGAGATACGTCTTCTTTAGGAATCCCCCCTTTTTGGGGAGTATTCAAAATATGGACAGCAGACTCTTGCTTTTGTTGGCCGCGTGCGCAGAGCGGCATATATTAGGTGAATGATCGAGAAAATTCTATTGCAATGATAATAATGTTTTTTTTTTAAACTAAAGTACCGCTGCGCATTTTTTGAATGAAAAAGCTGCACTGCGTAACGAAACGGCTAACTTCACGAATGCCTAGCCTAGACCCGTTGTGAGAAGTGTAGGTTTGCGTTTGACCACACCCTGTAAAGTAAAGCAACAGTGTGGTCTGAGATGGAGCACGCTTACCTAGAAGGAACCTATTGACTCTCGACGTAGAATAGATAATAATACTGCGTCTCTCGATTTGGCTTTTTGGCCCAAATTATACCTACTTTTCTGGTTATACGGAAGAAGAAAAGCAATCGCTTATATTCTGAAGATTGAAAAGATTTGTTTGGGTACGAAACAAAACGCAGCGGTAATGATACCGGAATGGTTGACGTTGTAAATTAGAAGAATTCGGGCCCTGGCCCTGCTGGACTTTTTTTTTTATTTATTTGGCCCCCTAAACTGGACGTTACATATAACAAAATAAAAAGAATACCTAGTACAAATAATGTTAACATGGTGTACGTCTTTCTAGAAGTAGACTTTGATTAAACCTCAGTTTAAAATTGATTAAGCTAACGTAAATAAAGAGTAGGTACATAGAACAAATTGTATTGTTTGTATTGTATCGTTGTCCATTGGCCAAAAGGTTATCTAGTTAAAAAAACAAACCAATCAACCAAGATATATACAAACAGTAAAAACACAAGTCAGTAAATCTCCTTTTACGGCGCTTCCATCGAGAATTTCACCAATAAAAAAGTAAAAAAACCTTATAAAAAGGCAAAAAAACCTAGATAATTAAGTCAACACGGCTACCTTGCCTGCGCATACGCAGCCCTCACAGGTAGCGCATTAAAATTCGAATTTGGTACATGAAAAGTCAATTAGTTCGCGGTGTGGGGCTTGAGCGCCATTTTTAATTGCGTTTGACAGCTGCGCGCGCGCATACTCGTAGCAACGTGGGCGTTACAAAGGGTAGTAATGTTTTAATTAGAGGGAAAAACAAAGGTTAGCTAAATACGAAGTTGTGGATTAGTATTTTGTATTGTGTAGTGCGATTCCCCTCCCGATGGGAATGTTTCTATATATTTGTTTTTCTTGTCATTAGTCAGCTCCCCTTCATGATTATTAATATTTTTAGTTGTTTTTCTTCATTTCTTTTTAATTTACTCTTTTTAACATTTTATAGAGTCCATGCTATAAAACTATTTTTTGACAAAACCCTTTCTATTATTTTTCATTCTAAATTTTTTTTAAGACAAAACAGACAAGAAGACAAAAGGACTAACCTTATAATTATAAGACAAGTAAAAGTGATTGAGTCAAAAAAAACTTAGGCCTTTAATTTTTTAAAAGTGCGCAGCGCATTCTTGTTCTTTAATTTTTTTGTCATTTATTTAATTTATAAAAGCCATAGCTTATACTTCCTTAACACGAGCTCTAAACGGTGAAGGAAAACATCGTGAGAAAACCCGCGGCTTAGTCAGCCTCACACTTTATCGACCATGTCTTTCCTGTGTCGGCCGGTTAAGCTGAGCGGATGGTTTAGGTGCTGGGCAAGCCTTCTCAATGTCCCAGGCACTACAGTGTCCTGTTAAGTGTAGGCAAAGATTGCCTCCTGACACTGTATAAACCATCTAGTAAAGATGTAAAGGCCGTCTTGTTTCAGAAAGAAAAATCCAAAGATAGTAAAAAAAAACGGAAAGTCAAAAACCACAGACAGATTCGAGATTCGACCACTCAAAAAGCTATTTCTAACTTTACGAGTGACAGACAGACACACTCAATGTATCGACTTTAAATTCCACTTTTAAGAGGTTCCTGAGTGATGTTATTAATTAGGGTACCGTAGGAAATGAAGTCTATTTAGAGAGGACATTTGTGTGATTGAAATATTACGATGTGGTGTTGATTTATTGTGGTTTTGATTAGGAACGCATCAATCCCTTTGCTAAGATTAACTAAAGCTTCTCTAGGAAATTCAGACCGTTATATAACGTCAGTAAAATCCGGAAGTTTAGATTAGTAAAGTTATTTTTTTATCAGGTTGGCTATTTAATTAATATTTTGTCTGTAAAGTCTTTATTACTATAGTAAGCATATTTGTCAACAAATGTTAATGTTATTTTGTTATAAGTACCTACCTGTTAATTTAAGCAGACTAAATTTATAGCATACTTTTTGCGAACCTTAGTGGTTTTTTCTGTGCTATAGTAACCTAAGTTTCATTTGTAAAATTTTATATGGTAAATAAATAAAAAATAAATAAAAAAAAGCCCACAATAATAAGTCACAATAGTAATAATAAGTATTTATCATAAGTTTCACGAAATAAGTTATTTTTGAAACTCAAAACGGACTTCTTTTCTTCTTCAAAGACTTAAGACAAACAAAAAGACTTTCATAAGATAGGTTTTATTTATTTTTTTTAATTTGAAAAGTATAGGTTGCAAACAACAAGTTTTTATGTGTAGAATTTCGTGAACTAATTTAGTCCGGAATTAGACCACGAAAGAAACTCTTTGAATTTCAGTTCCAAATGATGTTGATTCCTTTTAATTTTAAAATAACACAAAAGAGACATCTTATTATTATTAAAAAAAATGCCAGAACTCCAATAAAAATGTCAACTTAAATCTTTTTGCTAACTAAGACGTATGATTTAGATAATGTTGTTTGTCAGTCAGCCACGCAATCTGTATTTATATTTAGACTAGAATGTTTTCTGGAAGCTCCAACAAACTATAAAACCCAATATTTAATGTTCCACATCTGACCCAATAAATGTCGCGACATGACGAATCGTCAGCGTCATGTCGTGACAATTTGCGTCTTTTATTTAAATCCGACGTGTTTTATTGACGAAATTTAATGATTCACATCACACGTTGCTGACTGATGAGTATTGTGTCGAAATTCGCTTTCACAGTTTTCAGTTTATTTCTGTTTTCATGTCAACGGACATGACATATTTCTTGTACGTCAGTTGAGCTTTATATTTAAGAGCTGTGATGAATAGATGGTGTGAAATCAAACGTTTTGAAATGGTGTCAAAAGTCGTTAATCTACTTAGTTATAATACCACTTTATCCTGACTAGATAGGACAAATATGTCCCAAATTCATTTTTTGTGTTTTCTTTGGGATTTTTGTATATTTCCAGCCATGGTAGGGTTAAGCACCTGCTGGACTAAAAAGGCCGTTGTAGCAGAATGACAGTAGAAATTTTTTTTTTTTTTTTTTTTTATTGTTATTCTGTTATTTTAGCCTTTTTAGCCTTACTGGTGTTGATAGAACGAATATTCTAAATATTCTAATATCATAAATATTATTATCAACGGGATAATTACCATGATTATTGATAATAATATTTATGTTCGTAACCATGATAGTTCCAAAAGTTATTCATTAATAAAAAATATGATTTTTCGTTTTTATTTTTAAGAGAAGATGGTCAGGTCGGTTAAAAGGAACCATGCTCACAGAGAACAGCAACAGGTTGAAAAAACTAAGAGTTTTATATCTCCCGGGGTTACAAATGACACACATGAGACCAGAAAGGTGATAATTTCGCCAAGAGTTTTATATCATGAAGTATTACCCGTGTCTGCAAGAGCTTGAGAGAATCAAGAGATTCGTCATGAATAACACTCAAATGACACCAGCAGGCTGGTTTAGACAAACTTGTCTCAAGCCTCAAATTGGTCTCAAACTGTCAAAACGATCGCGTAGGTATCTTTTGTCGCGTTCGGTCTTGAGATGAGAGTGACAGAGCTACTTGCGCGGTCACTGAAGTTTGAGACTGATTTTGGTCGCTATCAAAGATAGACAATCAAGACGAACAACAATTATCACATCAAGAGTTCTATATCTATCATTGTCATGACGAATGACATGACACAAACGCATTGATCTCTCTCACGCATATTTCTGTTATTGCCACACAATCGCAAGTAGGCGTCTGACCGCGATTTCGCCGACATAATTATTTATCATCGTAAAATCATACGCGATGTAATAAAACATGAAAAATTATGTGTCATTTTAGTATTTTATTAGCAAGTGGGCGAACAATACCGATGATGACGGTGGACGAAGATCTGGACGGAAATACGTTTCTATGTCAATATTAAACTTACTTTTACCTCCGTTCATCCTGAGTAGTTTTTACTAGGAACAATTTCCCTTTGAACCTCTTGTTAATAAGCTTGCTTAGATATGGCGGCGGTTCGCGCCGGAGACCGGCCCAGCCCCCCTAGCCATATTACACTATCTATCGTCGCTGTAGAATAGAACACTTCAAAATATATTTGACGTTTAAAACTTCAAATAGGATTTGACGTTTCAAGTAGATGAGTCACGTGGTCAAAACGTCAATTCCTATACATTTTGAAGTGTTCTATTCTACAGCGACGATAGATCGTTCTACAGCGACGATAGATTAGCGATGGGCGAGTCGAGTTGGCTGATTCGAATAACTCGAATCAGAGTCTAAACGAGTTGATTCGAATCAAGTTCATTCGCAACTCGAATCAACTCGCTTACCTACCTTTCTACTAGAATGCGGATAACGAATGCGAGTTATGCGAATGCGAGTGCACGCGAGGTCGCGAGTCAGCGATTCGCCAACTCGAAACCGAAACTCGACTCAAGAATAAGAATACGAATACGGTGCATTCGACTCGACTCGCCGCGCCGATCCGTTTGGCTGCTGCCGTGAAGCGGATCCCATCCGGTTGATGCGAGTCGAGTCAACTCGCGTTGCGATTCGAGTTAGCGGCCGAGTCAACTCGAGTTATCCGAGTTGGAATAAAATCAACTCGTAACATCGCTACGATAGATCGTGTAATATGGCTAGGGCCCCTGATTACGTAATACTCGCAATAGCAATGCGACAGCAATCACTACGCGACCGGTCGAAAAAACGTATGACGGCAGCCAATCGGACGTCTATTGCTCGCCTGTCACAAAATGATCTTTGGTCACAGTGCTTCTGCTTTTGTGTTGCAGCAAAATGTTGAACAATCGACAGCTACTCTGATACCAAGTGTCTATGGTCTACCAAAGACAACATGTGTGTTGAATCTCAGGAAATACCACGCTTACATTATTTATTAAGAGTTCATCGATAACTCGATGGCCACTCGCTTGAACTAATTCTGTATCGACCACCTCGTGAGATGTGGAACCACATGTCGCAAAATGCACTTTGGTCACGGTGAAATTTGCGACCGTAATACGATTTTTAGTGATATTTTGCGACCGATCGCGTAGTGATTGCTGTCGCATTGCTATTGCAAGTCCAAGACCAAAGACCAAAGACCGAGACCAGAAACAATCTTTGTAGGGGGCGCGTGACAGAGACAGAAGATACAGAACCGTCAGTTTAAATGAAAACGATCTCCCGTCTCTGTCTCTGGTCTCGGTCTCTGGTCTTGGTCTCAAAAGCCAGCTTAATCCTTGGTTGATTATCGAAGATAAGTGACGCTCTATGCACTCACAAAATGGTGACCGCTATTGGTATTGCATCGAACGGCATGTTAGTGCAAACTCATTTTATACTGTTTTACTCAGACCATAATTTAATGAAATTATTTGACTTATTGAAATTATTTTGCTGACAGTTCTATTATATTAGGTTACATGTAAGAATAGGGTAAGGTTTCATTAAATAAATCAATACTCTAAAATGATAAACATAACCCTTCCTTTGGGTTGCGCAGTCGGTTAAAAAAGTAGGTTATTTCACAACATTAGGCAATTTTTCTAAAATCAATTTCGGCGATTCGGCGCCTTCCGTTATCCGAAAGAACATCTTTAAAAGGAGATTTGATGTTTTTTTGTCAATAAAAATAATTTAACGAACTAGCAAATTGACTTTTTCAACAAATAATTTTAATAATAACATTATTATCGTAAATCACATTAGTATACACGTTTGGAAATATCAAATAATACATTAATTTTTATGATGGACACACGACAATATAGCAGAGATCACTAAACTTTTAAATAACAATTTGTCTAGTCACTAAAAAGCGGTGACCGGCAAATTAATCCCGTACAACTTAATAGAGGTGTTGAAGCGCTCTCGTAGCGGAGCTTACTTAGACGTTCTTGAGGTTGAGGGTTAAGCTCGCCTTTGCCATCACCTTTCTAGTTCTTAGCTATTTTATTAAAATAAAAGGTAACCGCAAGTACAGTTGAGCACTTCCGTGCTTTGGAAGGCACGTTAAATTGTCGGTCCCGGCTTTTAAATCGTTAATCTCTCAATAACTACTGAACTATGGAAAAAATTACGGTTTCCGTGGGATAAAGAATAGTAGTCCACGCGGGCGTTCGCTAGTTTAAATATAAATTATAAATTCAATAATATTTATTTTCAAATAAAGGTAATTTAATATGGAGTAGGCACCTACCCAGAAGACTTACTTTGTAGATAAGATTATGAAAAATTGAAACCGATATTACGGTCGTAAAAAAACGGTGGCAGGTATTTCAGCAAACCTTTATTCAAGTGATTGAAATTGCGTAGGATGACAGGTCACAGGTCGGATTAGATGCATAATTTAGGCTTTTGTGCTAAAAACTGGATTCATTATCAGAATTTGACTACATTTTGTAAATGTCTCTAACAATACTAGATTCTATAACTTGTTAAACTTTCGCGATTTGTTAACATAACATCGATTTCGACGTGTTCGAAACGTCGGGAAACAAAATAAATAAAAGGTACGCGATAAAATCCCGTAATAATAATTATCATTATTTAATACTAGATTCTTATGTTGACTTTACTCGCACTGTAAAAAATAAGAAAAAATTGTTGTTATCTAAATCGATGAAATTTTTATGTGAATTTTCCTTTGGTCCATTTTCGTAACTTTTTTTTATTCCATGTTATATTGTTATAAGAGAATTGTTCAAAACTTTTAACATTTAAAAATTGCAATTGATGTACGATAGTTATCAAATATCCATTTCTAATTAACTGACCCGGCGAATTTCACAGTGCCTCGGAGTAATAAAAATAGCCGTTTTATACAAAATGTACGAAAACTCAAAAATATTCTTCACAACAATATTTTTGAGAATTTGTATAAGTACTTAGATCTTAGTTGTAGGTACCTATATGTTTTAATAGAACTGCTATTCGGAACGGAGACAAACCCTAATGGCTCAAACACACGTTGGGCCAACCTAGGCGAGCCTAGGCGAGCGCGAGCGAGAAGGCGAATCGATGCCAGGTGAAAGCGATAGAGAGGCAATGCGAGCCTGGGCCAACGTGTGTTTGTGCCTTAAGAATCAAAGATAATAAAAATCCGTAGTTACGAGTTATATATATTATTAGAGGATTTGTCAGGCAAGAGGGCGGAGCCATCGGACGATGACGCGATTGGTGGGGATAAAGTCGCCTGATCGGTGCGCGGCTGGCGGGAGCTCACTTTTGCTTGGGCGCTCGGGTGCGACGGACGTGTTATAGGGATCGTAGTGGTTAATCTATGCTGGATAGGTTATGCTTGTTTACGTTATAATAGGTCGTTAGTTAAGTTTTGTCGATTGTTATTTTTCTGCATTATTAATTAAAACGAATGTTTCTAGGGTAGTTTGGTATTTCTTTTTAAAAAATTAAAGTCACATCTGTTTTATAAGATCATTCGTGGGATAAATTGAACTGTTCACGCGACTTTGATTGTTCGCCATCTAGGTACTAAATATCAAACAGTGAAAAAGTGTGAATTTTGTTTGTGTTTTTGTGTTGTTTTGTTGCCGCCACGTAAGTAGATTAATTTATTTAAGTACTTAAGTTGTCGTTGCATATGCATTGCAATCATGTCGAGTCGCGAAGGTACGCCACGTGAAAATTAATCTAGGCGTAGATCTCGTGAGCACCGTAATGACTCGCATAGGTACATAACGCGATGTCAAAATGAGGCGTCGACATCGTTCTTGTAGAACGTGTTAACCGATTGAACGCTTTAGAGGAACGGTTGCCTGCTAGCTTAATAAAGACGTTCACTCCTTTGCCGTCGCACCCGTGCCCCGAAAACAACACGTCATTGCCAGCTTCAGTGACCTCCGAGGCTACCGTTACGCCTATGGTAACACGGGCTACGGACGAGACCTCTGAGGCACCGCGCGAGGCTGACGCTGCGGACAGGATTGGCAGTGATCTTTCTTATTTAATGCAAGGGCTTTCAGATTAACTAAAAACCGCTATTGTAATCCGCGGCATTTCTGATCCTCAAGTAAAGGCCGCCACTACCAACGCTCAAAAGTCAAAAGTCAAAAGTCAAATTCGTTTATTCAATAAGATCACAAGTGTACCACTTTGAAACGTCTTAAGAGCTAGGTGATTCTACTCCTGTTCCTTCGCGACCAAGACCGTGAAGAACCAGGGCAACAAACACGGTTTGGGGCCTAACACTCTTTTCGGTGACACACTTTTTGTTTGTAATTTTTTTTATATATTTTTTTTATGTAAGCAATTATTACAAATGTTACAATTATTATTTGTTACAATATTTTTTTTATGATTTAATAATAACGGAGTTGGAGCATATTCAGTCCCAGGCGTTTTTGTCATCCAAGTAATCTGATATTTTATAATACGCTTTTTTATAGAGATGACGTTTAATTGATTTCTTAAATTTGTTGATTGATAAGTTTTGCAATTCGCCTGGGACTTTGTTGTAGAAGCGTACACATTGCCCTATAAATGATTTACTAACTTTCTTAAGCCTAATTGTGGGAACAGCGAGTTTATCTTTGTTTCTGGTATTAACATTGTGATTATCACTTTTTTTCTTAAATAGTTTAATATTTTTTCGAACATACATTAGATTTTCATAGATAAACTGACAAGGCATAGTCATTATAAATATTTCTTTAAACTTATTCCTAAGTGACTCCCTGGGACCCATACAATAAATTGCTCGAACAGCCCTCTTCTGCAGCACAAACACGGTGTTAATATCTGCAGCACTCCCCCACAACAGAATGCCATAAGACATGATGCTGTGAAAGTAGCTGAAGTAGACTAGCCTAGCAGTATCTACGTCCGTGTATAGACGTATTTTTTTGACTGCGTATGCTGCAGAACTAAGTCTCTTCGACAATCCATCTATGTGCGGACCCCATTGAAGCTTATTATCTAAGGTTATGCCTAAAAATGTAGTGGTGTCCACGAGATTTATTTGTTCGTCTTTTATTGTGACTTTGCATTTTACTTCTTTAACATTTGGTAAAATAAATCGTATACATTTAGTTTTTTTCTCGTTAAGTAATAAATTGTTCACATTGAACCATTCTACAACCTTAGAGATAGCATTGTTTACTTCGTCAAGGTTAACCTGTTGTCTTTTCAACTTGAATAAAAGTGAAGTGTCATCTGCAAACAGTACAATCTCATGGTCATTTTTAACTATTTTCGGTAAATCATTTACATAAATTAAAAAGAGAAATGGACCTAGTATTGATCCCTGTGGCACACCCATTGTTACCAACGACCCCGGAGAACATTTTCCATTTACGTCAACTCTTTGTATTCTGTCACTTAAGTAAGAAGTGAGAAGGTTAAGAGCAACACCCTTAACACCATAGTGGTGGAGTTTCCTTATTAATGTTTCATGATGAACGCAATCAAATGCTTTTGATAGATCACAAAAAATACCAAGCGCATCATGAGATTTTTCCCAAGAATTAAAAATATGTGATATTAGCTCAACACCGGCATCAGTGGTTGAGCGACCTCTTGTGAACCCAAATTGTTTGTTGTCAAGTAGGTTATTTTGATCAAAATGTCTTTGAAGTTGTATGAGGATTAGCTTTTCGAATATTTTACTAAACGTTGGTAAGACTGATATAGGTCTAAAATTGCTGGGGTCAGAATGACTACCTGATTTGAAAAGGGGTGATATTTTACTATGTTTCATTAAATCCGGAAACATACCACTATCAATGCATTGGTTGAATATTAAAGCTAGGTCAGGTGCAATGATGTCAATCAATGGTTTTACAACGCTAACGGAAATCCCCCAGAGGTCTTTGGTTTTTTTGACATTGATTAATTTAAAGGCTTTTATGATATCTTGTTTATCCACATAATCGAAAGTGAATTGAATGTTACATTCTGGTAAATTATCTTTTAACAAGGACTCCGCGATTATGTGGGATGACTTCAAAGATTTAGTAGTAGAGACTGGAATGTCAGTGAAAAATGCTTCAAATGCTTTGGCTACCTCATCATCTTGGTTAATGATGGAATCACCAATTTTAAGATGGTATGTATTACAGTGATCTTTGACTTTTCCAGTCTCACTATTAATCACACTCCAAGTTGCCTTTATTTTATCTTGGCTGTTTTTTATTTTATTACTTATAAACAATGATTTTGCTGTGCGGCAAACATTTTTAAAAACTTTTGAATATTTCTTAACTTTATCTTTAAACTCTTCACTAAAATTATATTGTTTTTCATCATAAAGTTCATATAAAGTTTGTCTGCTTTTATGAATTCCTGCTGTTGCCCACTCACAAAAAGTTAAACCTTCTGTAACCATAATCGATTTGGATGTATATATTGCATTAAATTGCTTGTTAAATTCATTAAAAAATGTATTGTATAAGGAATTTAGATTATCATTATTATAAATAAGGTTTGGTAAAGTATTTATGAGTTTTGATTTAAATTTCTCCAATCGATCAATGGTCATTGGTACATAAGTAATTTTTCTTCTTACATTTTGTCTTGGTTTTGTTTTAATTTTAATTAACTGACCGAGATGGTCTGATTGAACAAAACTTATGGTACTTTTATATATTACATTTACATTTGTAAAAATGTTGTCTATACAAGTGGCAGTAGTAGCTGTGATTCTTGTCGGTTCCATAAAAGATGGTTCTAGATTAAATGATTTAAATAAACTAATTAATCTGGTACTTGAGGAGTCTCTTTCTAACAGATTTACATTAAAATCGCCACATACTATAATTTGTTTCTTAGATTTACATATTTTATACAAAACTTCTTCCATAGCTTTTTCAAAAATATTAAATGTGGCAGAAGGCGGGCTATAAACGCTTACAACGATGAACTGCTCCAACTCTACGCATGCAATTTCAATGTGTCTTTGTACAGAGTGGTGGACAATATCTTTGCGTTCTTTAAATTTAATTTTCTTGTTTATTAAAATTAGTGAGCCACCTCGGATACAATTAACTCTGCAGAAAGCACTACCAACCTGGTGACCACTGAAATTAAACATAACCTCATGGCTTTGCAGCCAGTGTTCAGTAATACATACAATGTCTATATTATTCGAGGTCATGTATAAGTCCAGCTGTAATTCTTTACCGCGTAAACCTTCGAAATTCTGGTGCACCAGATTAGTATGATTTACATTTGATTTTATTATTTTTTTCTTAGTTTGACTCTTTTTTGTATTATCACTATTATTTGACTTTTGAAAGCTAGAGGATTTTAAATTTGATTTTATTATTTTTGTATTAGTTTGACTGTTTTTTGTGTTGTTATTATTATCATTCATTTGAATGCTAGAGAATTTTCTCTCTGTTGTCTTAAAATTTAATTTAAATGACTTGGATAAAGTTCCAGAGTCATGTTTGGAATGTCATTTTGCTGCTCAATAGAAGCAGTTGTTTTAGTAGCCAAGTTTTTGGCTGTTATACTAAAATAATAAGATAGCGAAACAGCTACCTGTCGTTTGTCAAAATTCGATAGATAATAGCTACCTTTTGTCAAATAATATTTTTTACCAACAATATTGTTAGAGTCAATTACATGTATTAAATTATTATTGCATGATATTGTATGCAATGTCATATTTAACTTATATCTAATTTCATTTTCTGCTTGCGACAAGCTGTTACTGTAGGGGAATGTAAACATTACAATTTTATTTACTTTTAATGTGCAAAGAGTTTCAAAATATTTAATCAGTTCAGATTTGTTTACATTGGCCCTATTTCCAAGCCAGATTACTATATTTGAATTATTGTTGAATTTACATTTTGTTAATAAGCGCATAATATCATGCAGGTTTGATCCAGGCAAACAATTATTTATAACGGAGTGTCCCAATCTTGTATTTAATAGCTGGCCCATATTCATTCCTATTTCATCGCTGTACATAAATGTTTTTTGTATATCATTATTTAATGTTTTTTGTACTTTTTCACATAATTTATGTGAACTGACACTGACACTCAGCGGGGAGGCTGACTTGGTAGCACTCACCGGCTCTGGAGTTTCAGAGCGCTGGCAATCACATGAGTGATTGGCCACAAAAGAGTCATAGCGCTCTTTGTTGTTATAAGACAATTTGAGTAGCTCATCCATGGCCAGTGAGTACTCTTTTATAGCCTCCTGAGACTTCTCATAGCGAGATGTGATTGATCTCAATGATGCTTCAACACCGGCTAGTTCAGTCTGAAGCCGCTGAATGTCAGATTCATACTCTAATTTTCTATTTTGCAGTTGCAGTGTACATACTTCTAATTTATCAAATAATTCTAGTTTTTTTATCTTATTTCTAATCTTGTGAACTGCACCTTTTTGATTTTTTAACAGTTTTTTAGTTTTATTTATGTATTTGTTTATGCTAACATATTTTTTAAGTTTTTTTTTGCTCAGTGTATTTCTAGTGCATGCTGTAGCAACCCTTACTGAGTCATCATTTGTCAAGTCAATTGTTACAGCCGGGGTAGCACAGCATGAACCAGAGATTTGGCCATGAACCCTATCAGCTGATATTAACTCATCAAATAAGTTTTGGGTTTTCAGTGTGGCAGAGCATTGGGCCGCCTCTTCCAGCTGTGTGATTTGTTGGTGGGCATCACACAACTCCTTCTCTAGGACAGATGTACGCTTCAGAGCCTGTTCATACTCTGTGCCACACTGGTCGAACCCATCAATTATTATTTGTAACCTATCCCGTTCTTCAATAGCACAAGAGAATTGAGAGTATAACATAGATAACTCATTTTTTAACTTCTTATTACTGTCTAATGTATCTAGTAAAATCTTTTCATTGTCCTCTCTCTCTAAAGTCAACTGGTTGCACAGATCCTTAGAAGTCTTTAATTCTTGTAAGGCCCTTTGGAGCTTGCACTCCTCCTGGCGAGACAAGGCTCTGCGAGTCATCATAGTGAAAGAAAAACGTGTATTCTTCAAACAAATACAAAGAATACCCCGAGTAACAACCAAGGAACTGCAAACACAAGTTGAGGTTATAAGTTTGGAATGTTTGTACTTACGTGATTGTATCTATACTTTTATCCAGTAAAACTTGTATTCCAATGTATTTAAATCACATCACAAGGCAGCAAACACTTCCAAACCGAGAAAACAAGGTTAACATTCAAATTTTCTAACCGAAAACGAGCAAGTTTATTTATGGCCAAATCACTTGAACAATAAGTTTTCACGAATAATTATCAATTGTACACTTTTGTAATTTAGCGATGAAATAGAAATAGGCTAATAATAACACGTAAAAATAATTAAAATCGTAAATAAAGAACGGGACAATTTTCAACAGCTGTTTGTCACAGGGTTGCCACAAGCAAAAAAAACGCTAAACTTGGGTCAAAGGATCTTGTCGAGTTTTTGTCAGTTTTGTCAGTCAAGTATGTAAAACCTAAAAATGCACCAACAATCCTGTTCGCTCGTCAAGCACAAAACTACCCACAAGAAAAGAAAATTTTTGATGTCTGTTTGTGGTTATTTGTTTTGTGTTTAATTCTCACGTAAGTACCGTTTGATTGTTTTCTTTTGTAAAACGCCGCGAAGTACATCGCGTGGTCGTTCACAATGTCATTCGAAAAGTGGCTCGCGTGTTCGCAAAAGTTCGCGAGGTAGTTCACGTCCTAGTAGTCTACGACCTCATTTGCACAGCCAGTCCAGGTAAGGTAAAGGGCCATGGTGCAATCATAGAAATAGGGCACGCTCGCGTTATAGATTTCGACCTAGTTAATTCAAAGTTCACCGCCATTACTATCGTTGGTCGCGTTCTCGCTGATCGCATGGTAATCGGGGACTGGAGGTGTCGATAGCAGGAGTTCGTATAACTTATGGCACTGCCGATAATGCCATCATGTCTCTGATCAGTTCCCGGCTCCCGGGCTATATTTGATGAACTACATCACAGGGATCCTAATGAGGGTAGGTCACACACATCTTTCCCTACTAACATGACACCACCAGCACGTTCGGTAGTTCAAAAGGTTTGCAGTCAGTCTTTCGAATTAGTGCAGCGTTCTATCTGAGGCGTTCACTTTAGCTCAAGCTCTTCTTGAGGCTACGAATGTTGGTTTAGGTAAGTCACTTAACTACCTACTTTGTTTCTCATTTTCACACGATGCTTCATAACAATCTCGCTAAAGTCCAAAACAATTGAAGCAATCATTAATTTTGTCACGAGTGTTTTAATGTCTCAAAGGGGATGTCAAGGTATGGTTGCTGAGTGGGTTATGAATGATCACACGTAGTCAGGCTTTGACTGAGAGTTCGCGCCGATAGCGATCTCTCGGTAAGTTGCGGTGTCTCGGTAAGTTGAACTAGCTAACATATTATTGGAGACAGTGAAAATCTTGTCTGATAGGTATGCTACGTATGTTAAATAGGTTGTTACGCCTTAGAGTAGTTACGGGACTGAGTACCTAAGGAGCTGAGAACGTTGCTTAGCTTCAACGATCCTTTAAAAATATCAAGGCAAGGGCCACGAGCGCTTCCAACTCGCTTCCATCTAGAACGTGTAAGAACCAAAAGTTATTTTAAATGAAATTGGTTCCTGTCGCCCCTTCGAAATCACTCTCTGAATTACGCTGTAGGTACATAGCGAGTTTAGTAATCATAAGAGGAGAATGTGTTTTAGATTTAGTGTACTTCATAGTCAAGTAGGTAACTAAAATAAAGTTAACCTAATGTTCTGATCTCTCCTCAGTAATTAAGGTAATGTTCTCGTCTGTGTCTATGATTTTGTTTTGCTTTTAATGTTCATAAAGGTATCGAGCTACTCCATCGAGTGACATGCACACTGGAGCTGGGTTTTCTAACCTGCGCAGACGTACCTTACTTGTCGAGGTTGGATATCTTTGCAGAGTACTAAGTCTAGGTCAGGTGAAGCCGAGCCCTAGAATGGTAAGTAAGAAGCGTTTGAAATAACGATTTGCATTGAAGCAAACAACAAAGGTTCGTTGTGGTCTGAGGTTCTGTGTAAACTTGCAACTACTTAGTATTGAATGTTACGAAACAAAAGTTGACTCTCCTCTCTCTTAACCTCCTTATTAGTACAGAAGCTACCATGCCGGTAACTCGCGCGCTAATTTCGGATGGTGTGGCTGAAACTTCGAGGCCTACATTTTAATTGTGAGGCTCTGTGTGTAGTTACCTACTAGGAGCAGAACCAGATAGCTTCTTGAGGAGAATTAAAACCGCCAGGATGAGTATGTGAAATGTGTATGAGTTTGCACTTGATGACCTCTCATATGTAATAAAGTTTTCTCTGTGTACAGTTTGATCTGGAAATGCGTGGTACCTATAAGGTTGTGCGAGCGTTATCACATCACCGATACGAGCTCGAGCTGTTAGCTGGCTCGTATGGAAAAAAGACGCAGACCGCCGCAGAACACATGGTTCAGTGGCGTCGCGAGTGGACTCCGGAGGCGTGTGAAGCGTTCTTCAGTAGTGATGAGTAATACGTGCAGCCCCGACATTGCGGCAGCATATTACTCACAAGCCCCGACATTGTGGCTCGTTTGCCCCGACATTGTGGCAGTTACTTGTTTGCCTCGACATTGTGGCAGTTACTCGTAAGCCCCGACATTGTGGCTTCTTTGCCCCGACATTGTGGCAGTTACTCATAAGCCCCGACATTGTGGCTATCGCTTGCCCCGACATTGTGGCACCTCGTTGTTTGTAACCTCGACATTCTGGTTACCTCTTGCCCCGACATTGTGGCAGCGCGCTTTTTGTAGCTTTGACATTTTTGGCTAACTATTTGTTTCTTAGGCGAGTTTTCCGTTGTTTTGGTAATGATTGAGATCCGGAACTCTTTCATTGGTAAAACAACTTGTAATCTGCAGCCTGTTTTCGATGAAATTGCTTGAGAATACGCTTGAACTTTCTTTACGACAGGTAGTTAGAAATTTCCGTTGGTAACGCATTTGAAATGTTTCAGATAATGCTTCAGATGATGACCCAAATTATGAGAACCCGACAACAATGTCAGTTCTCCTAGGCAAGACCAATCAACCACGGATCATACGACTGAGCAGTCAGTGCCAGTAGCAAGTCAAGCTGACGAGGTCGTTCAGCTGTCAGGAGAGGCCGTATTAGAGGATTTGTCAGGCAAGAGGGCGGAGCCATCGGACGATGACGCGATTGGTGGAGATAAAGTCGCCTGATCGGTGCGCGGCTGGCGGGAGCTCACTTTTGCTTGGGCGCTCGGGTGCGACGGACGTGTTATAGGGATCGTAGTGGTCTATGCTGGATAGGTTATGCTTGTTAACCTTATAATAGGTCGTTAGTTAAGTTTTGTCGATTGTTATTTTTCTGCATTATTAATTAAAACGAATGTTTCTAGGGTAGTTTGGTATTTCTTTTAAAAAAATTAAAGTCACATCTGTTTTATAAGAATATATTGTAACAAACCCTTCTTCTTTTATTTAAGGGGTAGCCCCTTGTCGGCATAACTGATGTTTCTTCCTCCACGAAGCTCTTTCCAGGGCAGCCTCCTTGACTTCCCTATACGACATGACAGCAACCTTCTCTTTCACTTGGCTCATGTAGCCTATCCTCGGTCTTCCTCTTCCTCTCTTTCCTTCCACTTTTCCTTCAATGATGTTCTTAATGAAGCTGTCATGTCGTATAAGATGGCCAATCATCTTCCCTCTTCTGTTCTCGACAACTTGCAACAACGATCTTTCCTCCTCTACTCTGTGCAACACCTCAATGTTGGTGACTCTTTCCGTCCAGCTGATCCTCTCCATTCTACGCCAACACCACATCTCAAAAGCTTCCAATATTTCTTTGTCCCTTTTAGTCATTGTCCACGTCTCACACCCATACAGAGCTATACTCCAAACGTATGTTTTGATAAATTTCTTTTTGATCCCTTTAGGTATTTTTGATGTGAAAATGTTTCTTCTGTTATTAAATGCTTGCTTAGCTATTGCAATTCTTGATTTTATATCTGGTGTACATCTTGAATTTGAAGTTATAAGGCTGCCTAAATATCTGAACTTCTTTACTCTTTCTAAATTGGTGTTATCTAAAGTTACTGTGTTAAATACTGAATTGTCTGTTTTGGATGCTGTTAGTATTTTGGTTTTGCTGATATTTATTTTGAGAGAAAATTCTTTGAAAATATTATTCATGGTATCGAGTAGAGACTGTAGACCATTTTCTGTTTCTGCTAAAGCTGCTAGGTATGTCGTCTGCAAATCTTATAAATTTTATTTTTTCTCCGTTGAATTTTACCCCTTCATTCGATTTTTCTAAGATTTTCTTAATGGCTGATTCTATAAAAATGTTAAAGATGAGTGGTGAGTAACAAACCCGACTTTGTTTTAAATATTTAGATTAATTTATCGACATACCATTGACTGAATCACGAATAATCAATTCTCACCTTCAAATTATTGAGACAATCTTAGCAGTGACAATGGATTTAGGCGTGACAAAACACAACTGGTTGACAATAAAACAGATGACAAAACTGATATTAGTGACATATTGTTTATGGATCAGGTTTTGGCAACGTTTATCTACATTAAAGCCCGTCACAGACTTAGCTATAATATATATTAATATACCGTAGGTACTATTATACCGTATATATTATAGCTGAGTGTGCGGTCACGCGAAAATTAGTATAGAAAATATATAGTACCTAATATGCCTAGCTATAAAAATATTAATATATATTATAGCTAAGTCTGTGACGGGCTTAAGAGGCCTGCGACAGGCGAATTTTCATAAAAACGTAATACCGAAATCATTTAAAATTTAAGCGTATTTTTTTTTATTAGTTTATGTTGTTAGATTAAGAGAGTAGGTATTTATCTAGGTTCCTGTTAAACTTTTGTTCCGAAAAACTTACCTACCTAAAAAGAAATGTAAGCAAATTGAATTGAAATCTTTGTAGGTACACCAAAAATGGCATTTTTCCTTTTCATTTGTTCTATAGTAAGTTTTTTGGAACAAAAGTGTAACAGGAACCTAGATAAATACTGCCTTTATCCAAATAATAACATAAAGTGATAAAAATATGCTCAAATTTTAAATTATTTTGGTATTAATACATTTTAATAAAAATATGTTTGTTCCAATCAGCTTCTTATAAGAATCAAAATGTCAGACTGTTTGTGCCATTTTTAAATAACTTCAAAAAAAGGAAGAGGTTCTCAATTCATCGGAATCTATTTTTACGTATTTCTTTTTTTTATGTATTTTCAATTTTTCATTGATTATTCGAAGAAGCGTGGACCAAAAAATAAAACTTTTTTTGTTTGAAAGGGTATACTTTCCACAAAAGAAACGTTTCAATGGTCCATACTTAAGTATTTTTTATCTTTAACTTAAATAATCTTGGTAGGTACCTACTGTTTGTTTTCTCAAAAATAAAAACAAAAATTTGGTAAAAGGATTTAAGGAATTTACCCAATCCTTTTAGAGATAAAGCACTAAACGAAATTCCCAAAATGATTATCCAAATACAAAACAAAGTCACAGGCGTTTGATTAACTCGTGTTGGCAACATTACTCCAAATCAAATGTTATGTTTGAGTCAATCTATCACTAATTTAATTGGTCTGTTTCACAAAACATAAGCTAGGAAATATTTTAATAATTTTTATTTTTTGTTAATATTTTTATCGTCTGTAAAATACCTAGGGGTATTTTAAAATTTAAATAAAAAAATATTTCTAAAAATATTTACCTGCTACAGCAGTGTGATTCAGACTTCCGAAAACGCATCCGATTCGATAAGTTTTTCAGGGAAGAAAAGTAACTTTCCGAATTCGAAATACCTACATTCTGAGGTCTGAATCGCACTACAGATCATGCAACAGAAGAAAAGTAAGTAAGTAAAATTCTTGGTTGTTTTGTCTATTTCATTAGTAAATATTACCTTGTTACCGTTATAACTCCTTTAAAATATTCGTAAATATAACTGATGAATTTCGAAAAAAAAATTAAATAAAAAAATACCTTTAAAACACTACAAAAGACTAAACTCGGAACAAATAAACATACCAAATACAAATTCTAGCTAGTGCAGTTTGTAAGTAATGTGGAACAGGCCCCTCACCCTTCCCTGAAAGTAGCCAGGTGTACATAAATTACAATGCTGCTGATGTATGCACTCCGTGAAAATGTGCAGCTATGTAAACGAAGTTCGTGCAATCCATGTAGAAAGCCGGTAATGGAGAACACTTGTGAACTTAGCTCTAAACGGCTAAGGAAAACATCGTGAGGAAACCCGCGGCTCAGTCAGCCCCACACGTATTGACCATGTCTTTCCTGTGGATATGGCCGGTTAAGCTGAGAGGATGGTGTAGGTTCTGGGCAAGCCTACTCCATCTCAACATTGTCCCAGGCACTACAGTGTCCCGTTAAGTGTGCAAAGATTGCCTCCTGAAACTGTATAAATCATCTAGTAAAGATGTAAAGGCCTGAGTTAACTTATGGTGTTGTCATAGAAACTTTTTTTTTGAAAATTCCAATATATCTAGAACTCCTGCGCTGTGCTGCTCCTAGATTTGCCCTGACTAGCCAGGCATAGTAAGGCTAGACTGTGGAAAGTGGGTGGTTGGGTGGCTTTAGCGTCATGACGCTTCTTGACGAAATTACGCCAAGTCATGGCTCCGCAACATCCGGGAGTGACGAGAAAAACCAGCGCATCCGAATAGTTCCGCCTGGCAAAAGACAGAGAAAGATTCCAGCAGCTGATAGCCGACCTTCACTAGTTGGAGAGGCACTTGAAGAAGGTAGGTAAGCTACAGTAGTCACCTGGTAAGTTCCAGTTAGAGTCAGTAGACCAGTTAGAACCATGAAAGCGCTGCAAAAGCACATCAATAACAAACATGAAAGCTTTAAAAAACGTTGTTTCATTTAGCGGCTTTTACACGTAGAGATCGGACCGCGGGAAATAGCACGCGCCATTCCAACCATTCCAACGACAGTTCGATCTGGCAAAGTTTTTAGCACAGTTTTTGTGACAGTTTTTTGCACGCATCGCCGTTCATAATCGTACCACGCTCCAGTCTAAACTGTGACAATAATTAGCACTACAGTTTTATCCGCGGTCAAAACCGCACAGATTTATCTGCGGTTCGGAACGCAGTCCAGATGCGTAGTTAAAACTCTACCGTGTAAAGGCCGCTATTCTACCGGTTGTTGGCGCCGGTAACCTGCTGTCCTCCTAAATGCAGCGCTGCAGGTCAATCAGCGGAGTGATCCGTTAATGTGCATCTGGAGAGTGTAGAGCAATTAATGGCAGGAACAATTGAGGGATTGCATTGTGTCGGTGAACTTTGAGGATTGCACATCCGTATCCGGTTTCTTGGAGAATACTTTTTGCGGAGGAAAATTACGAATTCAAGAGTTTCTTTAGTATGTTTTCAAGCTGAGAGTTCGATGTTTGACCATGATTGAAGGTGCTTCTTACCCACCTTCGGAATCTTAAAAAATCTTGGATGTCTCGAATCTTGACGAAGATCAGCAGTGTGATTCACAATTTATAGGAATGTATTCCGAATAACATTTTCGAATCGGATGCATTAAAAGTATGAATCGCACTGATGAGGGAATGCCTATTTTCCCATTCAAACATTCAACCATTCAAGAAGTTCAGAGGCACGTTGAAATATACATTTGGTATGTGCCCTTTGCAGTCAGCACAAAGTTCAAGTGACCGAGAATGTTTACTTATAGAAAATAATTATAAAACCATGTCTGTTTCCTATATGGGTAGGCCGACAGAACAGATTGCCATTACATAATTCCGCTGACACATCTTTTGTAATAATTCTCATACTACCTATCAGACGCAATATCTGACAGATGCCAATTCACAATCATACATCTGGAGTGGCATCGCTCGGTCACCTATCGTCGCAAGGTGGCTGGAACCTTGCCAGCATGGGCAGGAAATACCGATGTTGAGTTATGGGGAATCTGCCAGCCTGTAACATTGACTGGTTATGAAATCCAGTTTATGGGTATTGGAGATGGTCATAATGGACTATACCCTGACTTATTGATAGACTAATGAATCTACTTCATTTGTAGGATGGGTTAACACTTTTCTTTCAATTTTTGCTAGACTAAGGAACAGCAGACGTTGTCCTGACATTGTATTTCATTTATGTTTAGTCAGAAATTTAACAAAATCTGGTTCATGTTGCTGTTCAATCCAATAGATTTTTGAATATAAACACTAAAACATCTTAAAAGCTAGATAATTCTGCATCTATTTTTCGTGATTCATGAAGCATCAGACAACAAACACGATTTGTGACCTTCTCTGTGATTCATCGTTTGAGTCCAAGTGGTAAAGTTCTAGTAGGTATAGTGCTATTTTAAAATCATGCATAACAGTCTAATTCATATTTTAAATATCAGGGAATTAGATAGCTCAACTGATCCAAATCACTGCCAAAATTTACACAAACAAGGCTTGCTATGAACAACACAGTATAATATCTAAGTACTAATAATGATTTGACTGAGTGTTATGTCAGTTTGTTTGAAACGTCAGTTTGTTAACTTCTGTTTAGCGTCTCCTGCTCGATCAATTCTGATACTTTACTGCATAATGATTGCCAAAGTGATCACGTCATAGATTCTGTGCTCTTAATCGCTCGAAATTGGATGATAAATGCGCGATTGAGGCAATTTTTGGACAGTCAATCCCTCCAATCTATCTTTATCCTTTCATCTGATGATATCTTTATCCTTTCATCACATAACTCTGTATAGTTATATTGGAGTCTAACACACTTCGCTAATATAGGAGTGACAAAAAAAGTTTCAATCTTTACTAAATTGATATTTGAGAAGAATAATGAAGTTAGTACTGAATCGTGACGACTGGCGAAAGTGGGGGGAGGCCTTTGCCCAACAGTGGGACAGTATGGGCTAGCAGAATCAGAATCAGAATCAGTGAAGTTAAAAGCAGGAAAGACAAGAAGATCAAAACTGGTGACAGATTTAGGAGGGAATTAGAACAAGATATTGTGAGATACATTTATACCCACTTTACAGCTCTGTAATTAGAACGACAGCTATAATATACTCTGTGGCATATGAAAGCGATGAGTTGAATGAAGGAAAATAATATGAATGAATGTTTTGATCTACATAAAATTTACCATATGCCATCAATACGGGGGCGACCGACGACGCCGCGAGGGCGCTATAGTTACACATAATTTGGTTTATTTCAATTTTAAGTATGTATGGAAGGAGAGATTAGTATTATTCCTATTGTGAAACGTTTTATATGACTCAACTAGTCTTGTAACAGTCGTGATTCGGCGCCAACAATCGATTATTATCTCCAAATACAAACGTCTTCTCCTCTAATTTGATTTATTTTATGACATTTCACAAAACTTGTTATGACTAGAAAGCGTGATTTATACATCGCGGCGATAAGGCCGATTATCGCGTGGATCTTACTAAAGATAGCTACAAATTTATCTTGAAGACGTATAAATGATTCATGCTAATCTGATCCTTGTGACATTGATTCGGGGACGTATTTTCCATGTCAACTGGAATGACACTTGTCATGTTGCTTATTTATAGTTATTTGCTGTCCGTATGCAAATGTCTGCAGTTTCCATTAAATATTGTGATTTGTTATTCCGCAAAACATGTTAATTTACGGTCGTTGAGAAACATTTGTTTAATTTTTTGATATATTTTAATAGAGTGTTTATTTTTTTATAACTTTTTTAATATTATCTTTCGTTCACCTGTCTTGATAAATAATTAAATAATTATATTACTGAATATTTAAGTTTACAAACAAACTGCATACTTATAATAAACTTCATCATCATCAATATCTCAGCCGTTGGACGTCCACTGTTGAACATAGGCCTCCTTCAAAAATTTCCATGTGTTGCGGTTGGAAGCGGCCTGCATCCACCGCCGACCTGCAGTTTTTACAAGGTCGTCTGTCCATCTTGTCAGTGGACGTCCAACACTGCGCTTGCCGGTCCGTGGCCTCCACTTTTCAAGAACTTTTCCAAGAACTTTTCAGCCCCATCGGCCATCTGTTCTGCGTGCTATATGGCCTGCCCATTGCCACTTATTTTATATCAATTGTTTTACTATTAGATACAATAATTATAGCAGAGTTGCTTTGAGCTTTTATTCAACACAAAATTTGAGAAAACACACACGATAAATAGGTGGGTACCTAATGTTTTCATAAGATACCCGTAGACAATTCGATATCGCTTAAGCGCCAACACATTGCACACCTGCATTAAAAAACGAATTTATTTCCGCACTCACCACTAATGAGACATACCGCAATAAAGTCATAGTTTTGTTGCGTTTATTAAATGAAATAATCGAACAACCCTGTCACATTCTACTGACTTCTAGGCTCCAGCATAGAGACCTCCTTTACGAATAAAAATCATCCAAAATGGCGTATATCACATTTACACGCAAGCAAAACTGAATATTAAACCTAGGGCCATAAGGTAGAGTTTACCTTGCAACGATGAATTGGTTAAGATTTAAATTTGGAACATACCATCGTCATGACATTAAATTGTAATCGAACACTTTACACTGACGGTCGCAGCGAAATATAGCGATCGGATAGTATAAATATGCACTTATCTTTCTTTTTAGTTACGTTTGCATTATGCAGGCGGACCACGTGTGCTGCGAATAAAATTTTAGTATACCCGTATTGTTCTATCGGGGGGTTTTGGCACCGGGCGAGGCTGCGATGGCCCATTCTGTGAAGTAATAATGTCGCGTCAGTGTGCGTTGTCGACTTGGAACTTTTCGAGTGTTTTTATTTAGGGCTGATTTTTTTATCGCTGTGAGTATCGATTGAGATTTGTCTTATAGGCAATTTGAAAAAAAAAAACAGATTGAAAGAGATTGAAAAAGAACAGACCTCTAAATGTTACAAAGTATTTTTCAAGTAATATAGAAAAGCATAAAAGAATAGGAAATCAAATATGCTACCCCGTTAATTTTTTTTATGTGGGCATTTGCTAAATGTACGTGCCGCTGACTACACTCTTGGATATCCTCAAAAAATCTTAAATACTTATACAGTAGAACTTAACGAATGTCTATATCGTCTATAAGTAGTCTATTGTTTTTTTTTTTAATTATAATCCGCCATAAAATTAGGCTGATGACGATATTATAATAACGAAAATAAAAACTTTCGTATGTACTTACCTCCTACTTTACTAAGTAGGTATTTTTGGAAAACTGTGATACCTACCTACGTAAAACTTTGTGTTAATAATTTTTAAGTTCTATAAAACCTACCATTATTCGCAATCTATAAAATAAATAATCAATATTTCTTATTTAATGCTAAACATAATCTCCTTGGTACTCGAATGTAATCTGAATATCGTAATTACGAAATCTCGTTTTGATTGACATAATAAAATGATAAACGAAAAATGTCAGTCTCTATCAGTCGGGTGATTGACAGTTTCGCTGTAATTGACATCAAGCATATTAAATCGCACGCTTGTCATATTTTAGAGGTCCCTAAAAAAATAAAAAAATACGTGCGTTCATTTGTTTGCTTTAAGGTCAAAATAATACTGAAGTTTTTGTCGTTTAATACGAGTAGGTAATTTAAACTTGCAGTGCGATTCAGACTTCCGAAAATGCATCCGATTCGATGATTTTCTTCGGAAAGTTGACGTTTTTCCATTGAAGAAATCGTCACTTTCTGAATTCGGAGAATTAAAAAATGAAAAATGTTTATTGTGTTATTACAAGGATATTACATAAAGGTGTGGGATCTTTTCTCAATGCTACTATTAAAAAATATATATACAGGGTGAATTTTTGAGACGGGGCAGTAAGGGCAGCTACCTTAACCGTTGTAGTTAGAGGAAAACGTTCTTAGAAGACCATCCTTAATTTTTGAAAATATTTCGACCTGCATTCACAGATTTTGAAAAAAATGTACAGTCAGCGAGAAAATGGGCCATTTACACAAAAACTTTTTTTGATGCCAGTCGATCCTGTTTCATCTAAGGATTAAAAGGCTCTTTCGGACCAACTGAGTTAAGAGTACTAGAAAAGTCAGAAATTGCTAAAATGTATTTTTGAGACGGAGCAGTAAACACTGACTGTACATTTTTTTCAAAATCTGTGAATGCAGGTCGAAATATTTTCAAATATTAAGGATGGTCTCCTAAGAACGTTTTCCTCTAGCTACAACGGTTAAGGTAGCTGCCCTTACTGCCCCGTCTCAAAAATTCACCCTGTATATTAGAAACCTACGGATAGCGACGCATGTACGATCTGCGGATTTTATTCTGTCGTCGACCCATCTTGTCGGCGGACGACCTATAAATACATAAATATAATACAATAAATATAAATACAGCAAACCCTGACTTTTAAATAATATTTATTAGTGCTCCATCTAATTAATATTCTAATTAATAAGCACATTGCAATCTAAAGTGCAATTAAAAAGGATCATCATTCAACGCGACCCTGAATCTTGATACTTGTAATTGAACAACGTAACCGTTCGTAATGTCAAGTTCAGTGGGACAATCAATAACCAACCTGTGTTAGGCATAGACCTATGAACGCACAGACAGGACAAGAGATTATCTACATCGAAAAAGAATATTTTTAGCAAAATTTTTGATTCAGATTAGATTTGAACTTGTATTAATCAAACTGATCCTCCAATCAAAGTGTGGTCTAAACACTTTAAAAAATTAAAAACTAGAGATCATTGAAAAATATTTTCTATGATTTTATTTTACACTAGTAGTAACCCAATTCTACTACGCCCGATTCAATTAGCATGGGTCTGGAATAATGCACCTTTCATAATGGTGAAACAATTTCTTTAAAATATGTAATTTCTAAAGAAAGAACGAAAGAAAGAAAGAAAAAAACATTTATTTAAAACACAAAAAAAAAACAAAGAGAAAAGTACTATACTTAAGCATGGTGTCCCCAATAGGTCGTTTAAAAAACTTTTGATAAGAGCTGAAGGACCCTATGTTTATTATTTCACCTTTATCCACCTCAGGTTTATAAAACCTTAGCTGCCTTTGGAAGTTATGACATAAAACAATTACAACTAGAGATTGTGCAAAAAGAACTCAGAAATATTCTTACTTACACTAAACTATACCATGCATGATGATTGCTTTATCACAAATAAATTATCATACTTTCATGCTATCTTTGTATAAATATCCCTCCTATTTGTGCAATTTCTAGTTTATACCAGTTTACACCAAAACTATCTTTATCCTTCGTCTAAAGGCCGTTTGCGTCACAAATCGCCCACTCATTCATAATTTCCGAAGAAATATGACGAGCACTAAGAAACACCTCAGCCATCCATCTCCCGTCAAGGCTGACATTGCGAAGCGAACGCGACAGGTCAAGGGTCCCCCTACCCCCATTCCCCCCCAAGGGGGAGGTCCGCACTTGATTGATTCCACATTGACGTCTACACGTATTTGGTGAGGTACGATACAAAGATCTTGGGCGTTTTGCAAAATCAATCATCACTAGTTGTACTAAGCTGTTTTCTGCACTGCAGTAAGGCCGGCTCAACCTGGACAGATATTTATTCGAAAATATAATGTCGCGTACCTATGTAATATGTATGTTATAAGATTATTATTTCTAGTAGGTACCGCGAAAACAGTGCAATTGAATATACATACTTAGTGCAATTGAATTTATGCTATTTGCTACTGACCTACCTTAACATAAAGAGTATTTGGACGTTTTCAGATAGAGAGTACATTTTAGTTTTTTTTTAGCTTATATTGCACACTCAGCTAAAATATTTGAATCGTCCGCATACGTATACAGCTATACAGTATATAATTTTATACATCAACTAGGCTGTCTTTGGGCAGTTTTAAGCATTCTTCTACATAATCCATATCCATTAACCTTACTCAATAAAGATTTTTATGAAAATACATGTATTTTATAATATTTTCTTGATTAAGAGAACTTAATTTTTAAATATCGCTTGTTGGTTTGGGATAAATCTACGCGGACATTGCGTAATTACCTACCACCAACAAAATCTGAAAACCTTTTTTGATTTTGAATAACTAAACTAACGATAATACTTTTAAGTGTTAACTGTTAACCTTACACTAAGAAATCTTTAATATTAAGTACTCTAAAGTAAAAGAAATCGTCTTTAAACAGATCAAAAATTTAAACTTTTAAAATGCCGCAGTAACTTGTCAGTCAGCGGGTAATAAGCAATTTCTTTACAAGTATCAAGACATCAGACCCGTGGTAAAGCGGTGGTGAAATATTAATTCTCATCATACCACGGGTGATTGACGGGTGTCTACGCGGGATATATCCGTCACGGCGGTAAACACCCCCCTCCCCTTAGCCGGGGGGTGGGGGGAAGGGAGCTGCCCCAAGAGTGGTATATCTCAATCTTTAGCGTATTGATTGATAGATTGATTCATGTGGATTGCGAAGTTATGAGTAATTTTTATTTTTATCTGAGGTTGGTGTGGTTCAAATGTAAGTTGCTGTTTTGTGTTTAAATTGATGGAGAAAAACAAAGACTAAACCCTGAAAAGGTCTATAAATTCATGCCTAGGTAATAATAATAAGTAGCATTCCATAAAGGAGTAGACAGAAACCACAGTTTCAACTTACTACGACCATGCTAAGTATATTTTTTTCGTTTCATTTTTAATCTTCACCAACTATTATTAGGTAGGTAGTCTATAATTTATTCTATTTTAAAATACGAGTAAGTACCTACCTACCTACTTACTTTTCAAACGAAACTGGATCCGATGTCTACTTCTGCTTTGTGAATTTTTGTAAAAACAGAAGGTCCTACGAAACCACCTTTTAGGATTTTGTCTAAAAATTACTTTATTCCAAATGGGCATAGACTAAAGATCACGGACGATTCAGTGATAAGCCTCTAGTAATACAGTAGTATGGGGTTCTTCAAAAAGGGCGTTTTGAAATTTTTAAAGGGTGAGCAGCGCGAGTGTGATACCTCTGGTGTCGCAGGCGTCCATAGGCTACGGTAACCGCTTACCATCAGGTGGGCCGTATGCTGGTCTGCTACCTTAGTAGTAGGTATTAAAAAAAGTAATTAATAAAATTCTTCCTCTGACTTCACAAGTAAGTATGTGCATGTAAAAGCGAGGCGCGAACTTGCAAAAAGTGCGGGCCGCCGGTGGCGCCATCTGCGAGCTATTTGTCAAACATCGTTTACCTACTATTTTCGTCGGCGCACTCACTTTGTCAGCAACACGCTTACAATGGGGAAGTTGGCGGGAATTTTTGTAAGGAGAGCCGATTATAAGTTTTATACCGCTGCTATTGAATTGATATGTTAGTAAAAAAAAAAGGTCCACTACTATTTAGACTATTTAGCAACGATTAAGTAGTAGAAGAATAAATTCTTCACGCACTGAAGATCTTTAGAAGATTTCAGGGGGTAGTCAGAAATAAATAAAATAAGTTTGTATAAGTTGGCTTTGGTCACTAAAAGGCCTCTCTCGTGATTTTAAGACTCTTTAAAGCTGATACCGCTGCTACCGACAGCAAGTCCTTTGAAATACCTACGGAAGCACAATAGTTCGTATAATTTCTTTCATTAAAAGTAAGTAAGTTCGTATGAGCAAGTGGCCAACTCTGGTGACGGAGTTTTTAGGCCGCATAAAGGCCTCCATCATGGCTTAACGACATAAAAACCGGGAACGACAATTTAACGTGCCCTCCGAAGCGCTTTTATTTCACAGTGAAATGAACCAGTAAAATCAATCAATAGAAATAAATTGTATAGAAAGGAACTAGGTAGGTACTTACCTAACTCATGGTGACTGTCAGTCAACTGACAATCCTCGTTTTATTTAATTTAAGTACTTAATAAAATTGTCATCACAACATAATCAATTCTATAAACTAAATACGCATCAATAAACAATAATACTTACCTCAAAGTATTGTTGCTTTCAAAATATCGAAAACAAAATGCACCTCAGAATGTAGTGTATTTTCTCTACATTTTCTATCAACGTACACTCGCAGACAGAAGCATCTTTTCTTTGACATTTTCCATTGTGATATGTGACGTTTCCCGTTGACAGCTGCACATCTTAACGTTACATTTTTAACTCTAATCCGACTGCAATAGAGCTGAACTTACCATGTTTTTATTTTTGCATTATGTTTGCTGACGAGAGAGCTATGCATTTTGCAACAGTTTTTATTTTAATGTTATTAATTTAGAGTTCAAATTTGATTGATTCGGTTGTGTGTGAGTTTGTAAAGTTTATGCTTGTTTTGATGGAGTGGGCCGTCAATTAAATAGTGGAGGGTTCGGTACGTCTTCTGATTGAGTGCAGTCATGCAGATTTACTTTAAAGATAAAATTCTGTCGTGTTGTTTTACACGTTGTGAAAGGTCCTTTAGAATATCTAATTTTACTAACGTTCATAATATTTCCTAGAGTTTTCTGACATTTAAAAGTTTTGGAAAAATGTCTCATCTATAACTGTCTCCTTATTAATATTAGAAGAAGAATTTTGGATCTTGCTTTTTTATTACTAAGAAACTACTTTTTTGAAGATAAATTCAGAATTTCAAAAAACTTCTTTCCATGAGCAAATGTCAAAGTCACCTTATTTTGTTTTCAGGACTAGGTACTGTCGAATATTAATACATTCAATTTTGTATTCCATCATAATATTATCTAATTTCGTTGAAGGCTGTATTAAAGTTTATTCATATTGAGAAAAACATAATAATAAACGTATAACAATCTGACTGACTGTCAACCAAAGCCATTTTATACTCGACAAGTTATCGCTGGTTATTAAAACTAAGTAGCTTTCTCACGATGTTTTTCTGTAGTTTATTATTCATTATGTTGTGTACCCGTTTGGTTTTTATAGTAAGTATAAAATGTCACGAACAAAGTCACAGGAGTTAGTATGTCACACGATCGGGTCCGACCCACATCGACTTTGAGCTGTCAAGTTTGATTGAATCAACTCGCGCAGACTCAATGCTGTGACAGAACTGTCATTAGGGTTTTTGTATCGAAAGTACGCTTGTGTCAATACTTTAAAATGTTCGGTACAGCTATTGTGATAAAGTTGAGTTTTCAGTGATATGGTATAAGGTTATGACGGCAAATTACATCTGACGTTTATTTGACACAAAGATTATTTAGCAATTTTTACACAAACATTTTATTAAAACAAAATATTATATTTTTATGAAAACATTAATCTATCCAACGCCTAAACAAAAAACATTTTAATTTCTCACACAAGAGCTCTTAATTAGGCGTTCACAAAAACACCGCTGTCACTTCTATTCGTTCCAAAGGCACTGGAGTAAATAAAGCGACGGTCGACAAAGACGTCCGTCTGTTGGCGACGTTTGAGCGACGTGTGTCGCCCCCCCCTGCCCCCCTGCCTCCCCCCGCCTTGGGGAGGAGGGGGCAGTCCGTCGCCGATAATGATGTTAACTCACCGTTTGAGACTCGGGAGCGTTGTTGCGTTTTTTATCGGGAGTGTGATGGTGATTCTGACTTTGATGTGATGTTGATTGAAGGAGGGCCCTCCACTCAGTGTGTGGAGATCCAATTTGCTTCACAATGGTGTGTATTTTTATAACGGTTTTGTGTAGGCTGCTTTGTTTCAGAATGAACCTAAAATATTCTTTATTTTTCATTCAATTTTCCGGTTTAGACTTGAAATCTTAAATTTTATTTATATAAGACACATGGCGCTGCGTCGTCCGCTATTCCGAAAACACACGACATTCTCATTTCAAATACGGTTTTATCCACACTACTGCAGTCGTCATGGAAATCCCATAACGCGGGTGCAACACAAGTTGCTTCAAATAAATTTCATCAGCGCACGAATCCCAGCCGGACTCGACTTGTTCAGTAAATTGTCTTCAAGAGCTGACCACCCCCCTCCACCTGCCGGGAGAGGGTGGGTGCGGGCGCGGGGGGTGGCTCAAAGGAGGCCACCGACATTCCCCCGTTCGTCTTGCTTATGACTGACGTCTGGACAGCTTGAGTGATTGAGAGTGACTGGAGACTTAATGCGCGCGAGCGCGATAGGTGCCGCGCGGCGCGAAACGGACTAAATCCTCGCCATGTCTGGACATAGTGCGCTCTATGGCGACAGTGCACGCTCGCGATTGGCTTGCGACGCTCCTTGCTTGCGCTGCACTATACTTTGCAATAATTCCGCACATGATATTATTATGAATTAAAATAAGCGTTGCATCGTTTTAATACGGTTTTGTGCGAGGTGTGCAGGTAATTAGCGATGCGAGCTCGCTTGACGTTTGATTGATGGTGGAGCATGCTGCTCGATATTTCACTAGGAATTATAATGATTTAATGCCCTCGGGTTTTGAGTAAAATTGTTTGTGATTTGCGGAAATTAATAAATGTGATGTGATGTGCAGCGCTATGAAAATATGGATATACTGGACGGCTTTGAAGGCAAGTTGGTGCGGGGTCAGAACTTTGTAAACTTTCCTTGTATCGAAAAGTTGTGGAAAATTTACTACGTCTAGTTTTTAAAGCTTTGAGCAACTGCTGGGGTCTAAAGCTAGCAATTGAGGAAGAGTTTTTTGCAACAGCTTAGTGTGAGCTAACCTTTGAAAAGAGGTTGTAGATTATATTAAACTTTTTATTAGCAGGTGTTTTTTTTTATTCCACAGCAATGCAAATTCAGTTTGCTATTATTTTTATTAATATAAACAGTTTTAGTTAATGGCTATATTTCAAATTTAAATAAGTAAGTTAAGGTACCTAGCTAGTTTTTATTGCATTTACAAAATTCAAATATTATTTAGTTAAAATATTAAGTATTTAAGAGGCCTGCGACAGGCGAATTTCCATAAAAACGTAATACCGAAATCATTTAAAATCTAAGCATATTTTTATCAGTTTATGTTGTTAGATTAAGAGAGTAAGTATTTATCTAGGTTCCTGTTACACTTTTGTTCCGAAAAACTTACCTAAAAAGAAATGTAAGCAAATTGAATTGAAATCTTTGTAGGTACACCAAAAATGCCATTTTTTCTTTTCATTTGTTCTATAGTAAGTTTTTTGGAAGAAAAGTGTAACAGGAACCTAGATAAGCACTGCCTTTATCCAAATAATAACATAAAGTGATAAAAATATGCTCCAATTTTAAATTATTTTGGTATTACGTTCCTAGGTACGTAGATACGTTCGCCGGTCCCTTAAGTATAGAAGAAACACTATATTCCTACTCTACATTATTATTTAGTAAGTAAATACCTACCTACTTACCTAAAATTGAATTTTGACAAATGACATTTAGAAATAAAATTTTGGGGTCAGAAAAGTAAATATCTCGAATCAAATTGGTCTGAACTGAAATACATTTTGTGAATACCGCATTAATTTAGATAACAATAAGATAATCGCAATCCAACGCACGCACGTCCGAACGGACAGACAGGCAATCAGACGGATCTCGTCCATCACAGGAACCATGTAATTTTTGCTCATATTTTTGCTTTGATATCTTATGATTTTCTTGGCGTGAGCTTTCGGTCTATGATTATGGAGTGTCTTTTTGTTACACATATTATAGAGGTAAAATATCATCATCATCAGTATTTACAGTCGGCTGGACATGATTTCCAATTTACTTTTAAAATGAACAATTCTGTGTCGTATACACAAGCTGCGGTGAAGGAAAACATCGATAGGTTATTTTTAACCTACTTCAACAAAAGGAGGTTCGCAATTAGTCGGACTTAAAGCCTGGACCGATTTGGAAAATGCTTTTTTAAAGGATTCTTTCCAGTTGGTGCCAAAAAAATTTGGTGAGGATCTGTCGAGGATCTTCGGAGTTATGAACAGAAATGCACCTCGAGAGTGCAGAAAATTGGTAACTTGAAGTCGGTTTTTTTTTTAATTTTAAAAGCCACTTGTTACGATAACATAAATTTTATTACAAAACATTCACTGTACAAGTCTGACTTGAACTTTTCCGTGTTTTTATTTTATTAAGTTAGTAACTTTTTTAGTACGTACAAGAACAATAAATATAGTCTGGCAAAAACGGGTAGAAACGGCAACTAAAATTTCATTACAATGGAAACCTTTTCTCTAGTAATCTATGGTAAATTACAGGTTTCTTGTCTATGGTCCAGGTACCGAAGACGTCAGTCAGAAGTAATAATTTCCTTCTAAAAGAGAATTTATCTATTTTGCGTATTTAGCTTGCACAGTGGCGCCCCCATTTATGTCTATTATTTTTTGCCAGACTGTACCTACTTTAAACTTATTCAAACAGTCCCTTTTATGTATCGACAGGTACTTGTCGTTTCTTTAATCCTATGAATCCGTATTTGTGTACCAGGAAAGCATAAGGCATTAAAAGGTCGCAAATTATTCACGAGCCACCAACACTTTTCAAATAAAATTCAACCTTAATTCTATAGCTGTAAGATTAATTTTAGGTTGTGTTGATGGCATAGAGTTGTGTAGGTGTAGACACGATGATCGGTCGACAATTTGATTCGGAATATATAGTGACAGCTCAGTTGTAAACAAGTATACGCAGGTTCGATTCTCGCGGACTCTGTTCTTCATGTGTGGTAATGGACGGTAACAGGACCACATTAAGTAGGATGAATCAGAGGAAATGTTTCTTTACTATATTAAGCTGTGGTCCTTAGTTTCAAACGCATGAATTCTTAAAGAAATCTTATTTATTTTCCTGTATTTATTTATTAAATTTATTATTGTTAAACTTAGATACTACTTATCAGAATTCAGAATTATTTATGGACACTTACATTCTTAGAAAGAAACTCATGTTAAAAATGACAGTTAATGACAGTTTTTAATGTCAATGATAAGCACCACTTAAACTAAGTAGATTTTCAGTATTCTGGTGTTAGTATACTATTATTTTATGATATTTTATAATTTTTATATGTATGGTACCTAGTCTGTAAGGTTTTTACTCTGACTCCCGCGATACAAGCTTGTCCTAGTGCGGGGTCTTTGTAAATTATTTGCCCTATTCATGTTACAATGTTTTTATGAAATAAATTATTATTATTATTATTATTATTATTTAGGTAGTGTATTTTCTAAAATAGGACATCCCTATTCTAAAAACCAATAGCGTTAACAAATGTAAATTGTGTTTAATTTCGTCAATCATTGTGTCACTCTGTCAATCACTTCTGATTGAATCTTGATTGAGGGGTCATGAGGTCATTGTCATTGTGAACCCGGTTGATAGTGCTACGAGCTTACCTGGTAACTTGACAACGTCGCTTTACCCGCGAAGAACCCGCAAAAAATATAGCCTATGGTCATCCTGAAATTCAGCACATTATTGAAGTAATTTTTGAAATCGGATGAGTATTTTCGGAGTTTACACACATACAAACAAACATTACCTCTTTATAATATTAATTTAGATTACTTTAGAAGTATAGATTAATTTAGATAAAGGAAACTTCCCAATAACAATTACATATTTTTCCTGTTTTTATTTAAATAATCCATCCGCTAAAATCATTATAAAAATAGACATGATCAATATGACTAATAAAATGACAAAGTAATCCATAATTAAATAATAATCGCTTTAAAAATGTAAAATCCATCAAATCAATCAATTGATATGATATAAAATGTCAATGAATTATCATTTTTAATTAACATTATCCCTATATTTATGACTAGTATCCCACCCCACTACACCCACTACACACACATTAATTCATTTTTTGCTTGATTGCTTGATTGCATGATTGCTTGGTAAATCAATGAAAATATGATCACGACTGTATCCCCAAGGCACAGTAGACAGATATTTTTAGGCATTTTTTAAGATCCTTCGAAGATGTCTAAGGGGGTAGTCAGAGGTATGTCCAAACACATTTGGTACATTCCCACATTTTGCAGAAGTTAACATCCCATACGTGACAGGTTGCAAGCCCATCGACGCTATTAGAACGCTAACTGGTTTCCTTACGATGTCTTCCTTCACCGTTTACAGCTCGTATTAATGCGCATATAAATTTTTCGAAACGAAAAATCCATTGATGCATGGCCAGGATTCGAACCCACGACCTTCGGATCGAAAGTCGAGGTACTATACCTCTCGGTCAACATGGCTCTGTTAGAATAACTCAGGGCGCATTTGATATTTATTTTTGTCAAGGCTCGTACTACGGAATATTGTACAATATTCCAATAGACAGAAATAAAGTGTCTGTCTGTCTGTCCGTGTAACTGTTGTGACATGAGAAGACTTCCTGATTTGTGGCGCAGGTGGGGCGTTGCACCTAGCTTAGGGCCGAAGAGATTCATGAGCGGAGCGAGCGACTTAGCGTTTTGTATGTTCGTATGAGCTAGTGGCTTACTCTGGCGACATAGTTTTTTGGCCACTTCATGGTTTGATATTGTTAATTGGCGTTTTGTTAATACATAATCAAAAGAAAAGTCCCTTGTTTATGTAACGGGAAACATGCGTACACAAATCTATGGAACCTTTTATGATAGTTTTGCAAATTGTAAAAAAAAATGACTCCCGACACAACCCTTCATAAACTAAACTGAACACAATCTCTAACCATTTTCCTAAATATTTTAAAAGATTTTATGTTTCAATGTGACCAAGACTGGGACCAAGACTGCAAATAATAAGCTGTCACTCATCACCATGCTCTATTCCCAGCTTGTCATGGCTCTAGCATAATCTGACGCGGCGGCTGCGCCCGCGCAGATTATGGCGTCGACGCATGCGCGTACATGCAAAACGGAATTACATTACTAATAGTATAAATGAGAAAGTTTGTGAGGATGTTTTTATGTTATGAAAGACAATTTGACTGGCCTCTTAACTCAGTTGGTAGTTGCTCTGCCTTCTGCGCTGTAGGTCGTGGGTTCGATTCCCACCCAGGACAAACATTTGTGTGACGAACATGTATGTTCTTTGTCTGAGTGTTATAAAATATTATAAGTATGTAGGTATTTACAAAAGTATAGTACAAGCTTTGATTAGTTTGGGGCTAGATGGCGCTGTGTGAAATGTCCAGCAATATTTATTTATTTAATTAGGATGATACTGACTTCTCAGTAGAATCTGCAAATATTTGCCTGGGGGAATCGAAAATATACTTAATATTAAGACCAACAGGGATTACTATTCTATGCAAATATTTTTTTTGTTTATTGTAGGGGTAAAGTCAAATAAAATACCTTCTACTGCAATTTAAGGGACTGCCCCTTGTCGGCATAACTGATGCGTCTCTCTCCACGAAGCTCTTTCCAGGGCAGCCTCCTTGACCTTATACGACATGACAGCAACCTTCTCCTTCACTTGGCTCGTGTAGTCTATCCTCGGTCTTCCTCTTCCTCTCCTTCCTTCCACTTTTCCTTCAATGATGTTCTGAAACTATCATGTCGTATAAGATGGGCCATCATCTTCCCTCTTCTATTCTTGACAACTTAAAATAAGGATATTTCTTCCTTCACTTGCAAAACCTCAATGTTGGTCACTTTTTAATACCTACTTACACTAAAATAGGTGATGAAACTTTTATGAAACTGTTGTTAATGTTTTTATTTTTGTTACAGGTATGTGATTGTGTAGGTGATTATGAAGTGATGTGGTGAGTAGGTAATAATGATATTTACACTCTTATTTACACGTTCAATGCAATTTGACTGAATTAGTTCAATAAGATAAGTTCTTTATGAAAAAATATTTTTCAGGTTTTGATGATAAGTAAATTTTGTAATGAGTCATTTTTTAAATAAGTAGATAGATATATGAAACATCATTATTAAGAAAACCACAAAATAATACGAAAAAATATTTCCGAACATAAAAAATGATGAAATACGTTCTCTAAGGATATTTTATTTAGCTTTTAAGTTTAAAAAGCTCATAATTTGCGCGCCGTACTAAAACTAAAACAAAACAAGTCTCGCATTAATCGCATCAAGCTATCTCGGATCGCACAAAGGAGTCGAACCCACACCCCAGGCACGGGCTGATTGATGTGCTCAACAGGCCTAGTCAAGTGGCGAACGATTAGCGATAACGAACATTATGTGCCTACTAAAACTGTTTCGAATTGATGTCTAAGCTGTAGGACTTCTAGCGATGTCACGTGATCGTCAATCAAATATTGTTTTTTTTTTATGTAAGTACTTTGTTTTATATTGATGGTGACTGCGACCGACCGATGCTTCAGTTTCACTGGACTTTGACTTGGGGAGCGGCTTCACCGAAAAAGGTATGAGTAAAATTTTGCGATGCTTAAACGACTTGGTCAGGCGTGGTGGTGGTGTAGTAAAGTTTCTCCTAGCCCTGGGATATAGTAATTTCGGTATTCCACCAGCTCCAACATGATCAAAAGATCATAAGACGAATTCACGCGAACCTCGGCGTCTTATTCAAAAGTGTCAAGCAAATGACAATTCCTGCTTTTAGGCGTTCACGGATATAACGATAAACGATGTCGCTGATTGTTTACCACTTAGCTAATCCTCAGATGGTTTTACAAAACCTGTCTATGATGCTACGTAGAATGAAATAAGTACTTATACTTTTATTTCTACAATCAGTCATTGCTTAGGTCTCATATTTTCTAGATTATTTTGATTTGATTCTGATAGCCCACTATGGGCTTCGACAATCGACTTGTTTGATTTTTTTCTGGTAAATTATACTTATTTTAGTTTGATTATGGGTAAAGGTCATAGCTGACCAGTCGCACCGCATCGCCTTTTCGGCGTTAACTTTTTCCTTCACTTTTGGATTGCGATGCGGCGATCCGGTGACGTTACGAAGTTGTAGTGAGCGTAGGTCCATAGAATTCCATACAAAGAATACCGAGGCGATGCGGTGAGGTTCAGGTGCGGAGGCGACTGGTCAGCCTTTAATCATTTTAAAGGTCATACCTTTAATCATTTTATTTTGCAACAGTATGAAGACCAAAAAATACTTAAACCTACACCACTGGTAAAAAAAATGTAATATTATTATGACTGTATTCCCAAGGTGCGGTAGTGATATTCTTTCACCTCGCATCCACACGTTGGGGCCAACGTTGGCCCCAATGCCTCTCACCAACGTGTGGAGCTGACAAAATTGCATTGGCCCCAACGTTGGGGCCAACGTTGGGGCTGATTTTGCTAGCTCCACACGTTGGCGAGTGACATTGGGACCAACGTTGGCCCCAACGTGTGGATGCGAGGTCAGATCTTTTGACATTTTTAGATCCATTGAAGAAGTCTAAGGGGGTAGTCAGAGAGTATGTCCAAACACATTTGGACTAACTGGTGCATGTAACTAACAGGAATCTAAGTTAGGCGCAGGCCAGATAGAAGAGACGGGTCGCAGACATTTGTCTCTTCCGCGTCCCTTTCATACAAAATGTGACGGTGCCCCGTCTCTTCTGTATGTTTTGCGGCGCGACGCTTCTATACATTTTCTATGAAAGACGCGGAAGAGACATTGTCTGCGACGCGTCCTCGTCTTACGTCTTTTCTGTATGTCCCGCGCCTTATAATTATAAGATCTGATTAAACCAATCAATGGTCAAATAAACATATTCACAAGACAGACATGATTGACGCAAAGGCCAATTCCATACATATTGTCCGTTGTCATAGCAAGTGAACGGACTGGCCAAATATGGTATGACAGACATTACTTTAGTCTATAACCTTATTGTAAAGGTATTATTCTAAGCAATATTGGCTATAGTACCACAGCCCGGACACTCGACGAAGTCTCTATGCAAAAGCGGTGTCTAACTACCTAAGTATATTTACACTACACAATGTCAGTTTTGTACACAGTAAGGTGCTCCGTATGAATAATGTACATTATTCATACGTACACTACACTACAGTACACTGTGATCTCGGTCTCGTCTATGCGTCTGCGCATGTAGCGCGTTCCGTGCTCAAAGTCAGCTCTTCACCATCTCAAACTCAGTGTCCATTCTATACGTAGTATTACTAGTAGTTCGCCCCGAACTGAGATCTCGCGCACCGTAGATGGCCAACATTTGGACTTTCTTCTGACTACCCCTATAATTTCAAGTGCTACTACTGCCGGGTATGCCTATTGCGCTAGCTCTTCATGAAAAAATACTAGCATGCATGCAATACATAATGTCGTGTCTAATTTTTCATTTATTTCATATTTATGAATTCTCGTCGTATTTTTAAAAGTATACGTCCTAGAATAAAAATAATAACTATTTTAGAATGTACAAATAAAGACCTTTCATTTGACACCGCACTCAATATATTTGTTTACTTAACTTTTTTTACCCCAATTATTTTCATTTTTTATCAAAAATTTTTTTATTATGAAAATAAATCAAGTAGCATCTAAAATCATTGCAAACCAAACCGCAACGATGCCACTCTCTTTTTAAGACCGACCAGTCAATGAGCTACGAAGACATCGAAACTCTATGAAACGGGAGCTCTTGCAGCTCTGGTTTCGTAGTTTTTGGTCTTTGGTCGTATTTCAAAAACTATACATCCTAGATTAAAAATAAAAACCATTTTGGAATGTACAAAATAAGCCCTTTCGTATGACACCCCACTCAATATATTTGTGTAACTTTCATAATTTTTTACCCCCTTGGGAACCCAATATCTTCACAACCCCTTCATCGATTAAGCTCATATGCTCCACCGTAAATTTCCTTACCACAACCTATTGACCTACCAAGTTTCATGCAGATTGGATGAACGGTTCGACAGTTATGCTCGAACAACAATTCGTGAAACATACAAACATACAAACATACAAACATACAAACATACAAACATACAAACATACAAAGCAAAATCGCCCAACTTACCACTAAGATCTTCGCTCGCTTCGCTCGCTCGATCGATTATCTGTTCTGTGACTGTACGTAGCGACAGAGTCAGAGTCGTAATATGAGTGGCCAAATAAAAAATTTAAAAAACTGACTTAAATGCTATAAGCTGAGCAATTTTCTGCACTCTCGAGGTGCATTTCTGTTCATAACTCCGAAGATCCTCGACAGATCCTCACCAAATTTTTGTTGCACCAATCGGAAAGTATATCCTTTCAAACATAAAAAGAATTTTCTAAATCGATCCAGGCCTATTCGAGTAATCGGTGAACATTCATAAAAAATCCGACGAAATGAGAAACTTCCCCTTTTTTTAAAGTCGGTTGAAAATACATATAAAAACACCTCTTATAAATCTCAGAATCCTGTTACACCATGAAACCAAACTCATTAGCTCCCAGCTACTCAGACAAGACTAACAAAAGTCACAGAGGCTACCTCATGATAGATTAGTTCTCCGCTGTGTCAGACGTTTCTCAAACCTTCAACAAGCCCTGGCATGTCTAGATTTAGGGTCTTTGTTTCTATGTACCTAGGTAGTGCCGAGGGGTATAGTACCTCGACTTTCGATCCGAAGGTCGTGGGTTCGAATCCTGGACGTGCATCAATGGATTTTTCGTTTCGAATTTTTTTTTTTAATTTTAAAAATATCTAATAGTTTTTCATAGCTTGTCTGCTCATTCTAAAATATTTTGTCTCTGGTTTGATAAAAAAACACTTATAATTACGTAGCAATCTATGGTAGTGATTCAAGTTCCATTAAATGGTGACTTTGATCCTGAGCCAAAAAGAAAAGACAGATCTTTCAAAAATTGTATTTTTTACACGTTCTGTACTTCTCTTTGGTATCTGTCAATTTCAAAAATAGAATTGAAATACCTAGCTAATTCCCTCCAGCCAGTGTCAAAAAAGCGTAGGTAACAAAAAACCTAAACTGTCAACATTCAAAAATGGAACATCGGTTACCAGGCAAGCATCAATCAATCAGACGACCAATCAACCGATGACGTCACGCAATCAATTACCAATCACATTCAAAGTAGACTACCTAGTCCTACCTACGTGTTTCACATGCACTTTGGAGTTTGTGGCGCTATCAAAACTTACTTGTTTTATTTCAAATAGAATAGAATGCTATTGATTTTTTATTTGAATCACCTACCTAATTATTGCATATTCCTGATCACATAATAGGATAGGAACCTGCTTCGATACAATGTGTCGTGGGTATCAAGAACTTCTCGAGTGGAGGCCACGGACCGGCAAGCGTAGTGTTGGATGTCCACCGACAAGCTGGACAGAAGACCTTGTAAAAACTGCAGGTCGGCGGTGGATGCAGGCCGCTTCCAACCGCAACACATAGAAATTTTTGAGGGAGGCCCATGTCCAACAGTGGACGTCCAACGGCTGAGATGATGATGATGATGATGACCAAGAACTAAGATTATCTACTACGATAAGTAGTATAAAATCAGCCCCTTTATTGTCTATTTTTGATAGCGACCAAAATTGGTCTCAAACTCTTAAATATGACAGTTCAGTGACCACACAAGTAGCTCTGTCCTTCTCATCTCAACGAGACCGAACGCGACAAAAGATGCCTACGCGATCGTTTTGACAGTTTGAGACCAATTTGAGGTTTGAGACAAGTTAGACAGTCAGCCTGCAGGTCACACTAGTAATATTTATAGCCCGTCCGAAGAGAGAGAGTTTTAGGCCGTCTAAACTCCTCATGGCTTAATGGCTTAAAAGCCGGGACCGACAATTTAACGTGCCCTCCGAAGCACAGAAACCCTCAGCTCATAATGCCACTTGCGGTCACCTATCCAAATTGTGACCGCGCACAACGTTGCTTAACTTCAACGATCAATCAAGAACGTCTCAGCAAGCTACGCCACGAGTGCTTCGATATGGTATAAAGATCACTTCTGCATTTTATCCAGAATCATACCTACTGAAAAACGAAAGCAGTATTTGAACATCTGCCAACTCTGATCATAATTTGGTGTCTGACTACCCCGTTAGGCTTCAGAGCTGAAGTCACGAATGAAATGCAAATTGCAGACGTCTGCAAAATATTTGAAGTTAGGTACCTACCTCTATCTGGATCTGGGTAGAATATTATCTAAATATGTGAAAAAATAACATCTGCATCTAGATTCTAGAGCAAGAAAAGAAAGATTTTTGAAATAAAACTTCTTTACGCACGCTTGACTTGGGGAGTAAGCTGGTGAATGGTGTGCGAAGTTTTACTTCAGTTGTGTGGTCTGAAGCAGTGTTCCGCAAAGGGTGTGCCGCGGCACACTGGTCATTGGTTGGTGTGTCTTGGAAAAATAAGGTCACCTACCTCAGTTAAGCTACTCTAAATTTGGACCTCATAATGCTTAATTAAATAAGCTCATGTTTCGCATAAAAAAAAAGAATTTTCCAAAATTTCCTCCAAAATTTTCCATTTTTCTAGATGTACCTTGAACACAAAAAGTCTGCGGAACACAGGTCTAAAGCACACTCGATTCTTTTTTCTAGATTCTAGAAAAAAAGCTTTTTCTCTAGACTCTAGAAGTCTAGATGATAATAGAACGTTTCTAAAAATTAGAAAAAAAGAGAATTGTTTTTGTTATGACCACGCAAGTCACGTCACCGCCAAAATAAATTCTAGAATGTAATCGCATGACCTATAAAAACTAGACTGGTTGACTTAAGCTCTTATGTTTTTATTGATTTCGGCCACGTCTTAATATAAAGGCAAATAGAGCAGGTAGTGTGAATGAACATCAATCAATCAATTTGATGTGTTGAATTTGAAGCAAAAAGTTTGGTAGAAAAGTATGGATACGCCAAGTGCGAGTTAAAATTGGCGTTTAAATTGTGTTGTGTTTTTGTTATTTGTTGAATTATTTTGGAATACCAAAACAAATGAAGAGTTCATAAATAAAATTCATCAGAATTGTGAAGGATTCGAAAACATAATTTTGTAAAATGTATTACAATCTCGATTCCAGTAAAGAAATAAGAACACTTAACCAAACACAAGCATGGTAGAAACAAGTTAGAGGCATGCCTATTGCCCATTTTACACATTATTTATGAAAAAGGTCACTTTTTGTAATTGACAAAAAAACATTCAAACAACACGCCTTTTCCCCATAGAGTAGGCAGGTACTCCGTGTTTTCACTTACTACAAATTCAGACACACATCTTTCATAATTTTTCAAAATAATCTTAATTCAAATAAAAATCATTATATTCAGTAGGACCATTAAGGATCACTTCGAATCGTCTTAATAGCTACGTGGTTCCCCTCCTGTTCTTTCGTGACCAACACTGTGAAGCCGTCACTCATCATATTCTTAGAAGGAGCTTGATAGTTTAAGTTACTTTGTCCAAGATTTTTTTTTCAAAATGCGCGTCATTGTTTTAAGTTAAATAGGATTATCCATAAGCAACCTTTCCTATTATTTCTGGTCTATTAAAGCAAAAAATCCTCATGACAGTGATGTGATGAAGTGTAAGGTCGAATCGTGCTCTCATACGTTTGTTTGTTTATTTAGTTACTCATAATCACAACTGAGTTGGCTTATCCACCAAGCTACCATGATTAGAAGTAACTTAGAAGTGAGCGTTGGTTCAATGAATTCTGTACAAAGAACAACTAAACGACGGCGATGAAATTGCGAAGTTGACAAGTTAGCTACAACCTTAATAAGTACATAATTTGGCGAAATGTGGCGAAAATGTGGAACTCCTTGCCGGGGTCTGTATTTCCAGAAAAGTATAATTTGGGTGTCTTCAAATCGAGAGTCAATAGGTTCCTTCTAGGTAAGCGTGCTCCATTCTGACCACACTGTGGCTTTACATCAGGCAGGTTGTGGTCAAACGCGTACCTATTTTCGTTAAAAAAATTGGTTTTCCCCCATTTTCCACTGGTAAATTACTCTATTTTTTTAAACCTACAATGTGTCACGCTGCTCGGCAAATCTTTTTCCTCTTATTACGATCACCTGCCGCTGGCTCAAAGGCATAGATATAGTCAGGTCAGAGTATTTTAGACTGATTTTCTACTTAATTATAGTTTGTAATCCCATAACCTTTCCAGTAATTAAAACCTAAGCAAGTAGCACATAAAAAAACCATAACAAAAACATCAATAATAATCAAAATAACAGACGTCTACTTAAGTAGAAGACGAGTTACTAATGAACATACCATTCAATTTACGCCCAAATTACAGATGCTGTTTCTAGAACCTTATGTTTAAAAACATAGAGTTAAAATTTGTGTAGCTAGGTAGCAATACTACCAAAATACGTATGCTGTTTCAAGAACCTTCTGTGTGAGGATTAAGGTTGAAAATGGTGTAGCTGGGTGGGAAAAGAATAGTGAGTATATAACGTCAATAAAGATTAAGCGGAATCCCAGCCGGACAGACAGACAGATATCCACTTGATGACGTGTGATTGACGTGCCGGGCCATTTGTCCTACTAAAATAATTTTAATGTTTTGCTCGTTTTTGAGGGAATGTCCATGTTATGATCAGGTTATGACTAATCTTGATATTTTTTAATCTTACTTCATAAATTGGACTAGGATGACAGAACGCTAGTGAAGTTTTGATCAGCAATCTCAAGCATTATTATTCGATTCTTAGATCAAACTAAAAGGATGGTTTGGAGAGTGGGCATACTGCGTTTTTTGACTTTTGTATCGATACAAACGTGATCCGAATGCGCAGAAAACGCGATGCTCAAAAACGAGCTTCAAAAAACGCAGTGTGCCCCACTCCCGGCACAGAATACTAGTACTACGTACTCCCGGTTCGCGTTTGTACTCATACAAACGCGCGTTTGTATTGATACAGATGCACTTTGAACGCGCTGCTCAAAAACGCCCTTATGTGAAAGACAAGCCTACTCCATCCCAGCCATGTCTATGTCTAATGCTCTTTAGCGTCCTATTAAGTGTAAAAGAAGATGTAAAGGGTTAGTTTTCGAAAGTTTCACTGTCTCATTCTTAAGTTCAAAAACTTACAACTATCTAATAAAGTTTAATGTGTACTCCCCAGTTAAAGTTGTCAGTTAAGAAACCCAACAATAACAGTTATCTAAATAGCCAAGTGCTTTGGAACATGTGTCTGAATATTTCCAAGAACCAAAAATGTCTCTCTTAAGAGTCAAATGGCTAAAGTCATAGGACAAAACTAGTAAACTTTCTAATCATGCTCAAGATCAAAGTTAAGGGCGCTAACAAAAAGGAGAGGATTTATTTTAATGGTGCGGACAGACTGAAAAATAAGGGAGTGGGCATACTGGGTTTTTTGAAGCGCGTTTGTATCGATACATTGAATTAACTTTTTTCCGGGATAATAAGTAGCCTAAGTGCTATTCCAGACTATAATCTATCTCTGTGCCAAATTTCATTCATATCCGTTCATCCGTTCTGGTGTGAAGGAGTAACAAACTTCCATCCAAACATTCACTAAACTTTCATATCGTAAGAAATACTAACTACTGCAAAATGTTGACGTTAGGATATGACATGTATTTGGATGTGCCGCTGACTGTCCACTTTGACATTTTCAAAGAATTTTTATATTGCCCAAATACTCGTATCAAGTGTGGGGCGAACGTGGAATCTTACATGTGGCGCCAAACACTGCGGGGCGAACACGGGACCAATCAAGAAAATGTCTGATTTACCTTGAGAATACAGACACATCGGGATTTGTTTCGAATAAATCAAAACCAGATCAAACATAAAAATAGTAAAAGTCCTAGATACGTAAGTCTCAGAGCTTTCGAAGCTCTCAATCATACACACCAATATACCCAATAACAAAAACCAACAATACACATTAAGACGACAAAACTCCAGCCAACGTCCAGGGATGCGCTTATTAAAACATTTCCCAGCAATATGACGTTACATGTGGCGTGCTACAATATGTGGCGAACTCGCGCCACATCTGACGACCTGCGGGAATCGTGTCGAGAAAACTTCATTAACTCCAACGACCCCCCCTCACGGGCCCCTGACGGGCCCCGGACGGGGGACGCCCGCTTATTACGTCTCGGACGTGCCGCGGAATCGAAGAAATGTGACGTAAATACGTGAAGCGTTTGGAAAGAATCGTTCCGCTGATTGGCCGCTCTTTGTGCTCGGCTGACCGTTAATTTGATCTGTATCTGAGGTTCCATTTTTTCGTTATTATTGACGTCATCGGCTGCATTTGATCTCGGTTGTATAGAAGGTACGCTTAGTGCTATGTAAAGTTTGCATGACAATTTAAATCTACTGATATAAGTACGTACCTGTTTTACACTGACTGTTTACATGACGTTATAAGCGGACGGTTAAGCTGAGAGGATGGTGTAGGTGCTGGGCAAGCCTACTCCATCTCAACATTGTCCCAGGCACTACAGTATCCCGTTAAGTTTAGGCAAAGATTGCCTCCTGACACTGTATAAATCATCTAGTAAAGATGTAAAGGCCTAAGTTACATGACGTACTGTTTGGTATCAGTTTACATGACATAATGCTAATGCGCTATGATATTCAAATACTCACTTTGTTCGACTGACTCTCCACTGGAGCTTGACTATTAAGAGCGGATGGATCACTGAAAAGAAAGCTAGGCCCCATACCGTGTTTGTTGCCCTCGGTATGGGGTCGCGAAAGAACAGGAATAGAATCACCTAGCTCATAAGACGATTCAAAGTAAAGCTCCTTGACTTCTCACAATAACTTTTGTATGCACTAAAAGAGATTACAAAACGAAACTATACTGATTAACGCGATAAAAAATTAAAATCGTGATTTAAAAAACTAACAATTTAAATTGGGAACTAAATCAATACCTTCTCTACAACTTTAAAATTAAATTGAGGTCGATTCTTAAAGTTTATTATTAGCGTGACGAGCGCTGTGTTTGATCTTCCGATTGTTTCCGATCCGGTAGGCTTCGCAGATTTCCGATCCACTGGGCACAATAGGCTGTCGCAAGCAAATCGTGTCAAACTGGGCATCAAGCTGTCAGATTGTAGACGAGATTTCAAGAAAGCAATATACATAGCCCTGTGACTTGACGGTCATCAGGGTGTGTTTTAAAGTCAAGTAGACTAGTAGTTTTGTGGGCTGTAGACCTCGCGAGTCTGTGTTTGGCTATTTTGCTTAAATTAGTTTGCTTAAATAAGTCTAAAAGTGAGCAATTTACTATATTTTTAGGGACTATTCTGCTCATTACGCTGAATATACTCATCATAATCTCCACCAAAGTTTTATGAGGCCAATTTAAAGTTAAAACCTTTCAAATTAAAAAAGAACCATCGAAATCGGATGTCATGAGGCGGAGATTTCATGGGGGCTACCCTTTTTGCCCCTTTTCGGAGAAATCCTCCCCCCCCCCTTCAAAAATCCCAATGAAAAAAAAATAATTGAACTTGCTTACAAAATTGTACGAGAATTGGTTGAGAAATGCGAACTGTAGAGGAGAACAGACAGACAGACATCCGACGGATAAACGAAAGCATTTTTTCCAAGAGATGCTTAGTTCGCTTCGCTCGCTCGGTCAAAAACAACTTATGACACAGACCTATGTCCACTGTCCAACAAGTTTTAAAACCAATCGACAGTTGCATGCTTTTCTAAGCATTTCTTAGAAGCATTCTAAAGACCACACACAACGTGGTGATGTATGAACTGTGTAATTGGTGGTAGAGGGTTGACAGACGACAGTCCGAGAATAGCGGCCTTTACACGGTAGAGTTTTTACCACGCATCTGGACTGCGTTCCGAACCGCACAGATACACAGATATCTGTACAGAAAACCGCGGATAAACGGTGATGCGTGCAAAAAACTGTCACAAAAACTGTGCTAAAAACTTTGCCAGATCGAACTGTCAGCGTCGCGCATCTACACGTAAGGTTTACTACTTACTTACTTACTTACGTAAGGTTTTTAGCAAAGGTTGGAATGGCGCGTGCTGTTTCCCGCGGGCCGATCTCTGCGTGTAAATGCTGCTATTATCGGTGTCATTGGGATATTCTTGGGGAAGAATGACGTGTGACTGTTTTAACATGTCAATGCTGATGAGCCGAAAATACCTGAACACTATGGTGTTTTGACTGTTTTTTATGAAATTTTCTTTTTTTACCCGACTGCACGATGCAAAGGAAGGGTGATGTATTTATCGGTCTATGTATGTATGTTTGTTTCTATGTGGCGTTCTAGAGGAAATCGCGTGGATAAAATGAATGGGTACCTAACGACTGTGAGTCATTGTTTGCAGGCTTGTTTTTTTTCTTTCGTTTTTTTTTATTTTTAATTTTTTAATTTATGGATCTGGATGGCAAGCGACTCCGAGGCAGGCCTAAAAAGGAAACTGAAAAGAAACCGCATAAGATCACGATGAGTGGAAGGTAACGGGGGAGGCCTTTGCCCAGCAGTGGGACAGTTTAGGCTAGTTAAAAAAAAATTATGGATCAGTTCATTTCTTAAAGTTTCCAATCGAGGCCAAGGTTGACCTTCTCCTTGTGGAGAAATCTAATACCTAGTTTTTATTTGTAAAATATGGAACTACAATATTTTTGTTCTGGATTTACTTTTATTTAGTTCTTATTGGTACTTTCTTTGTATCTGTACGCAAGGTCAGTTACCCTAAACCTTTTAAGTGAAAGAATCTGCTGTGTTACAAAAAAGTTTTACTATGATTTATACGACCATGTTTAATGGTAAATATGGTTTATCTAAGTTTTTTTCCTAGAAATGTGTCTGCAATCAAAAAACAATTAGGTCAAAACAAAACTACTCAGCTAGATGACATTACGTTGACAGCTGACTGACAGGCGCGGCGTGCCAGAACTAGCAGACTCGAGCAATCAATCACTTCTTTTACGTCAAATGTATAATTTGTTTTCAACGGCTAGAAAAATGCGACTAGACAGCTCGGCTTCGACATAAATGACAGGTGACGCTTACAATTTCGAGTTTCGTTTACAATTTGGCAGTTTGTTTTTTGACATGATCAGGGTTAAAAAAAACATTAAAAAATGATTCACAAAATTATGAAAATCATGGCCTCATTTTGCTGAAGAAAAAATTTTGAAAATTATTCACAAAATTAAGAAAATCATGGCCTTTTCCCAGGAGTACAATAATGGGTAGTATTGTTTGTTGTTGGTGACGAAAACTTGATTTTATTTGAAAAACTTAAATCTATAAAACTTCTTACTTAGATAAACAATTAATTTATTTGGGCATAGTTACAATTTACGTGAGTTCTATCAATGTTATTAAAACACTCAATCAATAAATACTAAAATTATACACATCCTAACCGCTTCTAATACAGTAATAAATAAACATAAACTGATGAATAGGGAAGCTCAGATCATTATGACTTTACAGCCCATATATTAGAGATATGATCGTTGTGTTGATATCAAAAGTAGCTGAGCAACCTGAGTGAAAGTACTCAAACTTGAAACGTTGAAACATTGATTGTATTAAAACCCTTCACTTAAACATTGCCAACTAAGTAGGTACTTTATACAATTTTTTAGGTTGATTTTATAAATGTGATGTTTATTTTAAGTGATTACTAAACACTTAAAACTAAACATTCACAAAAAAATCACTATAATGAAAAAAAATATTATGCTAATAAAGGGAGATCCTAACACAAGATCGTGACGTCTGGAGGGAATGGGGGAGGCCTTTGCCCAGCAGTGGGACACGAGTAACTAAAAATAAATAACTAAATGATAAAAAAAATTGCTCAACATCTAAATTGATAATTGTTTTAAAAGAAGCTGACGTTTAATTTTTGTAGATCTATAAGATTTTATGTATTTCAATATCAACAGTGCACAGTTACCTTTGGACTCAGAGTTGCTCAGCTACATAAGTTGTCAACGATTTTATTTATTCCGCTGTGATCGTAAGTGGATATGTTTAATGAGTAACTTTACGAGTCTCAGACAGATCTTAAGTTTTATAACCACTATAAAAAGTTTCATGGAATTTCAAACTCTCAAAGATGGCTACCGGCGTTGAAGCTTAATATTTAAACTATAAAGGCTAAGCCAGGAGATATTCATGGCGTAGCTTGCCTTGCCAAGATTGTGTGTAGTGTAGAATGCTCTATATATAATACTAGCGGACGCCCGCGACTTCGCCCGCGTGGAGTACTACTTTTTTATCCCACGGGAAATATGCTTTTTTTCAGGAGAAAAAGTAGCCTATGTCACTCTCCAGCCCTCTAACTATCTCCACACAAAATCACGTCAATCTGTCTCTCTGTTTTGACGTGAAAGCAGGACAAATAAACAAACAAATAAACACACTTTCACATTTATAATATGGGTAGGTATAGGTATAGGTATAGGCATGGATTAGTAGAATTACAACATCAAACTCTGACAACTCAGCTACACAAATACATCTCATTGTAAAACTCTGTTGGCACACGAAAAAAAGGCAGTTTATTTTATTCAAGCAATCTAAACTTGGACAAGTGTGCTGCCTCCGAATTGGCCAACTTGCCCGTCAGTTGCCGTCGGAATAGGTCGTCAGTGTGTCCCGGAATTAGGAAACTTGTTTTTCTTTTGTAAAAGTAGATGAAATTCGACAGGCGTGGGCTTGTACAGACGTACCGCTCGATCTATCGGTGAGTTTTGTATACACTTGTGAAGTTGTGACACAGGCGCGGTAGACATTCTCTCTATAGGCAAGAATCTAAGTTAAAAATATAATATCGATAATCTTAAGGTTCTAATATGGGTAAGAATTGAGTTTAAAGTATTTCTAAATTTAATCCGTCATAACCACAGAAAAAAACAGTCCAGAAAGTAGGTACGTAGATTTCCTTAAGATATTTGAAGCTTTTGTATGAGTATTTTCTTTAACGAGAAATCCTAATACACGGTCTAGTTTCAAAATGAAAATGTTTAGATAAAAAGTCGAGGTTCTATCTTACTAGCCTGCAGTTCAATAAGTTGCTATACAATCCAGTAAGGGCTCTAGTAGACTATGCTACTTTAGTAGACGCATGAGCAATCGGCGATTTAGTCGCTTTTCAGAAGCAAAATAAAGCGACCAACATTCCTCACCGCACGGCGCACTCTTTAAAATCGCCAAACGCGGCGATCGGCAATCGCAGCAGTTGCTAAAACGCGCGATTCCGATACTGCGTCCGAACGCAGGAAGTCGATGCAGCATCGAAAACGCGCGATTTATACTGCGATCGAATGCAGTCGCCAAAACGCGACGCAGCATTGATGAAGTCGCAAAATCGCCGATGCTAAGCAGCATGTCTGCTGTAGCCCTTATTCAATGTCCAGATACAAGGTTTTCGAAATATCACAAATCATTATTGTATTACAATGTTTACTGCTGTACCTTTCTAAAGGAATAACCTTTTACCCTTTCAGAAAGTTAGCACAGATTTTATGAATCACTAGCTTTCGCCCGCGGCTTTTAGCCTGTATGCTACCAGGCTGCAGTCTAATCTACTCCAAGTTTTACTCAAATAGGTCCACTAACAGACGTGATTGAAACAGACATTCAAACATCCAAAACTCACAAACTTTTAGATTTACTTATAATATAAGTAGGATGATCAACACAAGCATAATTTTGAGAATATATTTGATCGAAAATACCAAGTCACATTCACTATATAAATGAAGTCAATATGAAACCCGCCAGCAATTCAATAACCTCGAAACTGGTGCTTAGATCTGACCTCATTGACCTATCGGTGCCCTATCGCCCTTACAGCTCCGAGCACTATACCTCCCAGAGCGCAGTGCATTAATGACATTTTTCGCATGTTCGCCCCCTTTTATAGGGTGAGGTGGAGGGGGGTAAGTCGGGGCAGGGGGACGTCTCCCGTCAATCAGTTTGGTACGTGCTGTGAATGCTTTGGTAATGTTAAGACGTTTTTATGGTGAACGAGTTAACAACGATTATTGGAACGCGTTATCGCGGTTTTATGTTTGGAAAATCTGGAAAGTAGGTACATGATTTTGTTTTTCATAGAAACAGTTACATAATATTTTGTTATTGACTTGGCTATAGCAACAGTAGGTACCTAACCGGTAAACGATGAGTGAAGTAAGTTTTCAATGTTTTTTAATAAGTTAGTATGAGCTAGTGGCTATCTCTGGTCAAGGACTTAGGCCGCCTGAAGGCCTCCGTCATGGCTTAACCACTTTTTTAATAAATTTAATTAAAATGCAATCGAGTTTTTTTTAAAAACAACCGACCTGAATTTAATGCTCCGAAAGGTCGCAATCGCATTTAAATAGTAAAAATTATGGCACTAAAAATCAAAATAAAAAATAATTTATTTAATAAGATCATGTGGATCGCTTTGCTTACTCTATCTGAAAGAAAACAATGATCCAAGCTGTGAAAAATATTGAACTAAGCATACATTTCAAAGGCAATACGACTAAATCAGCACGTATTCTGAATCTTGATCTCATAATCAGTTTTCTCATTTCGTTTCAAACAAGAAACTTTAAAAGTTACTGTTATTGCAACTATCTCGTCTTTCAGCTATGGAGATAGTTTTATCAAAATAGGCTTGTCTTTTCTGGAAATCAAATTAAGGTAGATTTGTAGTAGATTTTTTTAATTTCACGTATATATTTTTGTTTTGATGGATATTCAAGAGTTACTCATATTTTGAGATTGTTGGCTGATTAAATATTTAAAAAATATATTATTTACTTATCAAGCTTGTTTTTAAAACGTGACTTTCAAAAACCAATGTTGACAGTGCCCAAGAAAACACCCTGCAGGGTAAAATGCACCATTATTGACATTGCGTGCGTGACAACGCACCTGTCACGTCACAATGTCATCCTCGTCACTGTCACATGTCACTGAGACCACCGAGGCACCTGTTGAAATGTGAGCGTGAATTGAAACGTTTGGTTTGGGATATTTCAACTTTTTTTATGCAATGATAAAAAACTATCGGTGGACTAGCTGTAGGTATATTTTGTGATTTAAAAGAGTTGAAAGTGTAAGAAGAATGATACGTTTTTTAGCAAAAGATAATTATAAAATAAACATACTTAGTCATAATTATTATAATTAACCTTAAACAAAAGGATAAAAAAATTCATGACGAATACCGAACTAATTCTGTATGAGGATTCATTTAAATCCATTTTACATCATCTATAAGGCATTCAACAAAATAGAACAACTCTATATCTACTGTTTAAATGTATCATTCATAAATTACAATATAGAACGGTCACAAAACCTATCCAATTTGCAAATCTAAAAACCGAAAAAGAATACGAGACCGCTAAATTAATACCTCAAATAATAACCGCCGAAAACTTTATTCCTTTTTCGAGTCGAATTTCGCATAAAAAAGGCACGTAAGGTGATCAGTAATCACTCGAAACCGACGGAGTGAATGGATGAATGAGTGAGTGAATGAGTGAACGAGAGGGCGGCGGGACATCGGGACACCAGTTGATCAACCATGATGCGCCCGGTGTCTGTCAAAGTCACGGGTTAGAGAAGGGTAGAGTCGGCTTTTTGGTGGTAGGTATAGCTATTTCTAATGTTTGTACCATTTTTTTAAGCGGTTAAGGTGTAAAAGTGTAACAAACAAGTGTGTCAAATTCGCATTTCTAATAGCAGGATTATTGTTACTTGCTTAGATTTTTGTGCATTGTAACTAGTAATGTGGTATTCTGTACCTAATGTTTGTAGATTATCATACCATACGATATTAATAATTTTTTTTTTAAATAGAATTATTGTCTCATTCTTTTTCTAAAATAATATTTTTGTATGTTTGTCAGTAAATAGAAATTAACGAATATGGGACGATAATTTATAGTGATAACTTATTTAGTAGTTTGCCTAAGTATTTCACTAAGCACACATTGCACATCTGTTCAGATAATTAGTAAATTACATGATTAATGTCTATTATACCACGTGAAGTCCATTATTCGTTACGAATAAATTATATTAAATAGGCACTCAGTACGTCGCTCGAACGTATAAATTTTACAAACGACGATTTAGTGGCTGTGCCTCGCGCTTGTCCGAAACACGTGCCTACGTTATTGTTTTAGTATTTTATAGCAATTCATTATTAACAGGTCTCTATTTATGAAATGTCATAGCTGTATTTTATTGAAAATGTGACAAGGAGCTTATTGATGTCACTATTATGCAACGTAAACAGCACGTGCAAAACAACGATTTTGAGTCATCCTGGCACATAGATGATGGTCAAAAATAATCGTTTTCGTTTGTTGTCATTGATTTATTTGAAGCATGGAGGAATTGACGATCGGTATTTCTAAGAATGACATTTTATGCACCAGTGAAACAAGCGAAAATAGCATGACAGAAAATTCGGCACTGAAGCTATTTTCATGCATTTGCAGGACCATTCATCGTGCGCAACACAGATTTTTATTGATGTAGACCCCGGCTTACCGTAGTGATTAATAAATTAAAATACGCACCGAAATAGTGTTGTTGTAAATCAAAGGGTCATAAAACGCCACAATTCGGCAAAAGCCGTCTCCATACTAGCGTATCGGTTGATTTATTCGCTGGCCAGTGTCGGCGCGAAAACGTACTTCGTGACGTCACGAGTTTTGTTTTTTAAAGGCTTTTTTATTGATGGCGTTTGGATAAAAGTCGGATAGGGTTACCATCGGCCTTGGAGAGATTTGGGAGGCTTAGCCCAGACAGCTGGCAAGACTGGAGCTGTTTTAATTCCACCTGACAGATTTGAAAATAGATCTTACAATCTCATGAGTGCTGATGTCTGGCTTTGAAAGGGTAGCCCTTTCATTCGACCTTAATTTGATTAGTTAAAACTTTGGTAGAGTTTTGTTTATAGAAATTTCGTTCTTATCATCATAGGTTTTTTTATATCGAATGCGAATGAAAGTTTCATTCGCATTCGATATAAAAAAACCTAAACCCAATTTTATCTTAATTAAAATTAAAATGTTACAGATGATGGTGGAAGGTTAGAAAAGTAGAGTTCTACTATATTGAAGCTTTACAATACATGTAAAGCCTCAATAGAGTATAACTATGATACAAATCATACTAAGTATCATTCAAAGTGATAATCTCAGTTGATAACCCTAGGTGCCATCAGAATTGGTGAATGATTTTCGGCGTGTAACGCGCGCCTCATCCCTCCATTTTATAGCCATTTGTCAGGCGACGGAAAGATGCATGTACCTACACTACTCGAATCGGCTTTTTTCATTATTTTTTCGGCTTTTTTCGGCGTTTTTTCGGCTTTTTAGGCTTTTACGCGAATCCATCGACACGTGAAAGTGTGTTAGCGTCGGTAGGGGTTTATAAATCTAACCGTTTGTGAGCGTTTGTAGTTTGTGTTTCAATTTTGGACGGTGTTTTAAAAATTTGGATCGTTTTGTTTTTGAATGTGGTTTTTTATTGGACTATGTGGTGTGGGTGAGTGAGCTTTGTGAATTGTGACAGGAACTATTAGTAATGATAACGTGAGTTAAAAAACCATTAAGTACATCTAAATATTTCCTTCAATTCATATTTCACGCAAAAATAATGAATTGTAGGAAATAGGAAGGTAACTAATCAAAATTACATTTTTACTCATTAAAACTTATTGATTTGTTCTGCAAATATGTTATATCCTATAAATTTGTTAGTAAGCTTAGAGTACTGTGTAATAATACAACGCAGCAACGTACCGTTTTCGCAACAATCTGTCCCCAATCTCATCTGCCAACAATTTAAACTACCAACTCGTCATAACTCCCGAAATTCGGGGAATTTACCCGTACACCGTCGTATAAAACGCGTGATTGAAGCAACCCACAAAAATGCCGGCCAATAGTCAGTGGGCGCCAAACCGCGCTCGATTTATATTTCACTATTATACGATGTGGGGCCCGATTTACGATTTCATTATGCACGAAATCGCGGGAACATGCAGTTTTTATTTTGAATTGTGACGGCCATCTGTTGGGTAAATACGTTTATAGAATTAAAATAAATTTGAGCTGTCAACACTGAAATTATTCAGGGTTTTTAGTAGTCTTAACTGTTTTAGTGCTAAGTAAACGCCTCTTCTATATCATCCAGTTTTCTTTTTTACCAAAAAAAAAAGAGTTTCAATCAATAAAATAAGGATTTTTTTTTATAAAATAAAATTTAAAAATCCGATCGTTTTAATTGTCCGTTACCAACATACTCGTAACTTGGTCGTTTTTGTAGAAAATGTGGATGAAAATTAAAGAAAAACACGTAAGTAGTTCTGTAATGGCCTAACTTCTAATAAAATAAAAAATAAAAATTCCTTAAATTACCTACACCTTTTTTTTAAAACGGGGAAAATGTTTGGATAATTATTATGCAAATTTTTACCTTGGGTCTGGGTTTTTTCTAGACAAAAAAATAAGTAGGTAGTATATCAGTCATGTGGTTCCCATAACCACAAGCTCTGCTAAAAAAAATTATCATGTGTCATGTCTCCCCAAGGCTACAGGATACTTACATAATATTTTTTTATATTTACCTTTTTAAATTCTAAACCAAATTAAATTTAATCGGTTTGAGGCAATTTCCTTATTCTATTATTTTTGCAATAAGTTCCACTACAAAGGCAGAAGAGAAGGGACAGTAAAAAATAATTTTCACCCCCGCACCCCCAACCTCCTCTCCACGCTACATAAATAATCATTACGAAACGCATTCAGAGGCAATTACATACTTGGGGATGGCTCGTTAAAAATCATATTCAGGGGTGTGCAGACGGGCGGGCCACCTACAATGTTTATGCATTTGAATGTATCTTTGCTTTTTAGGTAAAGAATTAGAAAGTATTTTTGGATGTATGATTATGGCTTGCTTTGAATTTGTTGAGCGGATTGTATAGAAACAGAGATAAAGTTCATGATCAGGCATATTAACAACTTTAGGAATGTGTAAAAACATACAAAAATAGATAAAGAAATCGCTAAATTAAAAAAATATATATTTTGAATTAATACAGTAGAAAGTACCTACTAGACACCAGAAAATATATAAACCGTTTAATTTTCAAATAAAGGCTTTAATTGAATAACAACAATCAAATTTAAGTATTTAGTCCGGTCAGTAACTAAATTTATCCTACATCCAAGTAAAATTAAAACAGAAGTCCTGATTACAAAAATAACGTTGCGTAGTTTCCACCTTAAATTTAACTAGTTTACCCAAATGACTCCGTAACTAAAACCTTGCCCTAATAAAGCGTCAGAACAGTTAGTCTGCAACCCCTTATCACGCGCGGTGTGGCCGGTTAACACGGCTCATAATAGGCTCCTTACCACCTTACCCCACTCTCCCCTCGCCTTATCTGCAGTATTAAACCATAAAACATTATAATTTACAACACTGTGTCGTTTCGCTATGACGCCGGGCGGCTCTCAAACTTTTCATAAATTATTGTTTAGCTCTGTTTTGTAAGGCTTCGAGAAACGAAGGATTAAATATGGCGGACGTATTTAAAAAAAAATGTGTCAATCATTCTGTTTTCTAGCGATGTGTCAAAAATGCGTATGTATTTAAAATAATACAAATAAATCCAAATTATTTAAAACTTTTAATAAGACTTTTCATTCTCAATGAAATAGTCCCTAAGTGGATTAACACTATAAAAATAAATAGAGAAATTGTAGTACCATAGAATAATTGTAGACAAAAAAAATAATATTTTTCGAAACTATAAACTATATTCATAAAAAAACAGTAAACCAATTTTCATATAAAAAGCACATACCATCAATCCGGAGACATTGTGTGTAATTTAATATCAAAGTTACACCAAAATCCAATTTAATAAACGATCATAAAACGTCATGCGATACGCCATTCCATACATCACCCGCCCCCAAAATTTGAGAACCGCAGACACAGTATACTTAAAAATAACGAGATCCTAGCAAATATTGTAATAACCGCCCCTGTCCTGTATTTAGCTCAACCATTGTTTTAATATTCTTTGCTGACTCCGACCGTCGATAAAATAGCGTTACCCCACGTACCCCTTTCCCCACTCTACCCTTTGTTTACATTTCATCGATATTTTGCAAAGTTCACTTCACATCCCTAAATTTATATGTGTTAATAGACTGACTTAACGATTATGGCTCGGAATTAGTGTTGTCAAAATATTGTTATTATAATTTGAGGACTGCTTTTGTAACAGAAAGGGTGTTGCCAATATGTACAAAAGTCGGGACTGTTTATGTAACTAACATTGTTTTCTTCTGTTAGGTCAATGACACCTAGTAGAATCGAATTAAATCTTGTACACATGCCATTTTATACATACATGCATGCCATTTCATAATTATAAAGAAAGAGCGCTTCCGTGTTTCGAAAGGCACTTTAAATTTACGGTCTCGGCTTTTAAGTCCTTTAAGCCATGACGGAGGCCTTAAAACTCTGTCACTAGAGTTAGCTACTAGCTCCATGTAAACAATATACTTACAGTAAGTTCTGATGTGCTCAACGGGGTTAAAAAGGCCGCTATATCAGAATCAAAATAGGAATTGAACTATATGAAAGTGTCTTTTCATAGACTGAGTGACAAGAACGGTATATATTGCAGCTAGCTGCTGCCCGCGGCTTCGCTCGCGTGGTACCCGGATAAAAAGTATCTTGTGTTACTCTCCAGCTCTCCAACTATTTCCACACAAAAAATCACGTCAATCCGTCGCTCTGTTTTGATGTGAAAGCAGGACAAATAAACACACTTTAATATTATGGGTACGGATTGCAATTAATGTTGTAATTCTACTATAGCGGCCTTTTTAGCTTCGCCTGTGACGTAGTTACTAGGGCGCCTGAAGGCCTTCAGTTTTACCTGCCCTATGATGATAATGCTAATTTGTAATGGAAAAGTAAATACAGATTAATCTTTCAAGCCTCTACTCGTAACTACACAAAACAAACTGCTTAGTAAAATTAAACTCTACAAATAAAATCATCTACGCTTATATCCAATATTTGTACTAAACAATACACACATCAGATTACTTACTTATCAGATTATCACTGGGCTATAGCAGACGTGCTGCTTTTAGCATCGGCGATCGGCGATTTTGCGACTGCATCGAGGCTGCATCGCGTTTTGGCGACTGCGTTCGATCGCAGTATCAAAATCGCGCGTTTTCGATGAACGACTTTCTGCGTTCGGACGCGGTATCAGAATCGTGCGTTTTAGCAACTGCTGCGATCGGCGAACGCCGCGTTTGGCTTTTTGAAGCATAAAAGTAGTATGTACATGTATGGAACATAGGTAATGTGTACTATTTTGTGTACTATTTTACTATTTATTAATTATCATGTTTGTGAGAGAAATAAATAAAATGAAACATAAATGAACTTCAGAGAGACAAAGCTCCATTCATAATCATAAATCATATTTATTGAGGAACAGTTACAGTGGCTTACAATATTAATGAAACGATGATACCTGCAGAAGTTTGTAAAAACTGTGTCGCAGGCACTTTGATCGTTCAATTTAAATAATTTCTATCTACTGGAAGGAACGACGATCTTTGTTTTGAAGTGTGGGGTGTGGAATGTTGGTCGCTGCATTTTGCTTCTGAAAAGCGACTAATGGTAAGCGTCCACATGTCGGTATCGTACGCATCGGACGCATCGCACGCAACGGATCGTAGTATTATTTGTATAGAAACTCATATAAGTGCGTCCACATGTCCGCATCGTACGCATCGCATTTCACAGATAATCCGTTTGATGCGATCCGTCCGCTGCGTGCGATGCGGGCCTGTGGACGCTTACCATAAATCGCCGATCGCCGATGCTAAAAGTAGCATGTCTGCTAGATCCCTAACGATAAAGATAAAATCAGACCAAGGCTTTGATAAAACAAAATCAACAAGGATAAATTAGTTAAACAAAAATTTAACTAGATCTCCGTGAGCTTATTCTGAGGTCGCGTCACCATTGAACCGATGAAGTTTTACCGAATAGTTTGAAATAAACAGACGATGTTTTAATGCACGTACACAGATTTTTTTTTGAAAATTTTAAAATATCAAGTAAGTACCCTCCTCCGCTAATCTATACCAAAAAAGATTCGTCAAAATTTTCACGCTAAAGCTACCCAACCACCCACTTTCCACGTACACGTAAAATTATCGTAGTAAACCGACTTTACAGACAACCATTTTTTATTTATTTATTTGAAACAGGGCTCTCACCTTGTTGTAACTTTAATTCTTAGACCAATAGTGGGCAATCATTAGATTTGCGGCAATCTCGACGAGCGGCGATAAACTGTTAGTGGGCGGAGGTGTAAGCTATCAGCGGAAATAGATTAGTTACCGAGGATTTGATAAAAAAATAAATAAAGATAGGTACTAAGATTAGGAACAGGATTTGTAAATTAGACTAGACTTTTAGACTTATTTTCTGAAGCATCCGAAAATTTTAAAATGTTATGAAAGTACCTGACGATTTTTTAAATATTTTATCAAAGATTCATAAGGGCGATGGGTTTGCCTCCTGTCACGTTTGTAATAACTTCTGCAAAATGTGGACATGTACCGAATACGTATTTGGATATACCTATGACTGGCGAAATACGAATGGTACCTAACCAAAATACAAATTCCTACAAAATGGTACGCTGCGCTGCAGGGCGCCGTTGCCAAGGTCCGAATGGTACCTTTAGAATTCTTCAAAAGATCTAAAAAGCCAAAAGATCCGAGAAAATGTCTACCCTACACTCGTGACCCTGTTTCTTTCTCTCATTAATCCTCTCCAAAAAAGGAGGATGTTCTAAATTCGACTGTATGCATGTTTTTTTTTACGTATACCGATATCTCTGTCAATTGTGGGCCGATTTTGATGATTTTTTTTTTGTTTGAAAGGGTACCTACTCCCAATATGGTCCCAAAAAAATTGTGAGGATCTGAAAAGGATCTTCGTAGTGATGAACAATCGCCTCGATATAGCAACAAAAAGACTCAGCTTACATTGAAGACAGTTTTTTTTAATTTTAAATTTTGTCTCTTATAACTTAGACCACCTCATGCAATATTGATACAGGTAACAAAGCATCCCGCGTGACCGCTATATCATCCTATCTCAGCCATAATATCCGTTAAATATTAGGAAAGATCACAAGCAGTGTTAATACTCAAGATGGTTCATTATCTACTAACATAATGTTTGTTGTAGACGTTTGTACATCAAACACTAGATTTAGCACTTTAGTTAAACATTCTATGGTTAAGCCGGTATGATTTTATGTGTACATTCAACAGCCTGTACACATAAAATCACGTTTGTGTGTACATATAATCACGCCTCACGGAAGCGCTCGTGGCGTAGTTGTTGATATATCGTTTTTTTTTTTATTTACGATAGGTTTGCTATTGACTTCGCTCCTGAAGTTAAGCGACGTTTTGAACGGTCATTTGGATGGATGACCGCAAATGGCATTAATAGCTGAACGCTTCCGTGCTTCGGAGGGCACGTTATTATAGGTCCGGCTTTTAAGTCGTTAAGCCATGAGAGAGGCTTTCAACACTAGGGTTGTCATAGTTCAAGCCATGCATACTTGCATAGATCTACCAATATTTATTTACTAGAAAAAAATAAGGATTGTTACGCAGTGGATATAATATAGAGAGAAAGAAAGGAGGCGCTTGATGTACTACGGGCTCTTAATAATAAAAATAATATTTTATAAATCTATATCTATACTAAAATATAAAGCGGAAGAGTTTGTTTGTTTGTTTGTTTGAACGCGCTAATCTCAGGAACTACCAGTCGGATCTCAAAAAATATTATTGCATTTGATAGCTAAACTCTTAAAGAAGGTTAAAAGTTACTTTTCATCATCATCACCATATACCATCACTACGGGGGCAACGCCGTGAGGGCGCTGCTATTAGTTATGTATACTACAAAACAAGTGTTTTCTATGTATATTATGTATGTATTTACAAAAAAAAAATGTATATAAGTAGTATATCAGTCATGTGGTTGGCATAACACAAGCTCTGCTTAGCTTGGGACTACATGATGCTGTGTGAAATGTCCAGCAATATTTATTTATTTATTTATTTAAACATTTTTAAAGTTTTCTCATTTCGACTCCTCAATAATCGTCACAATATGATTCCACCCTGTATAAAACAAATGACAAAGAAAGGATTAACTTTATTGCCGTTCAGATGGCCGCTATTTACTCCTTTATTGGGTCGTTATTGCTGTGCAAAGAAACCGATATCAGTTGACCGTAATCCGCGGATCCGTTTGTAATGCTAGCTTGTTATGTTACATGAGTTGGTAAGCTAGTTTTGAATAATTTTGCACCATTTAACTGACTTAGGAGTTTATAGAAATTTGAATATTTTTAAACTGAAGGGATTTTTCTAAGAATATTGTTTAAATTACATTAGTAGGTAAATTATTAAAATACAGAAGTATGTTAAGGTGTTGCATTTAATTTAATCTTTCATCATCAACATCATCCATCACCATCACAGGGCTTTGGAGCACTTTTTTTGTGGCCAAAGGCCTTACTTATAAACTTGAACAGTAGTTAATTATTGCTCAAAATTAGCCCTGTCTCTATTTGACACTCTCTCTCTCTCTCTCTCTCTCCTAAGCATCATTCCCATCTGATGGTGTGGTCTGCTTTCCTTGTCATCGACACATATCATCATACTTGATACTAACTAACAAAAAGGTAAGTATTGCAATTGTTTAAACGGTGTCTCAATTTTAAATTTTTTTTTAAATAAAGGGGTAATAAGCTGATTTGGGAGCAATTGATGAGACCAATAAAAATTAAAGAAAACTAACCTAATTGTAACAATTGCAAATAATCTAGTTTAGCAACATAGTCGAGTCTCTTCCAATGAATTCTATCAAACAAAGAAGTGTTGGCTAGACCTATAATACTATACAACTATTTATATCATGAATAACATTACCATTCTCACCCCGCGTCAAAACCAAAGCCACTACGGCTCAAACGCGACCCAATCCACTCCAAAAACTCGATACAGATCCACTCAGATAAGTGTAGTATCAGACAGGTATCATTATGCGCAATACTTAGCCGGAAGGTAGGGGGGAAGGGGGAGGCAATTTAATTCTGTCCACGTTCTAATAATGACCGTCATAATTCGTTCAAAGTGTCCGGTCTGGGACAATTTCGCCCCCCACCACCCCTTGATTCCTTTGCATTTTACCCCCCTTCCCCTTAATTCCATTTTCATGCCACCTTGCACACATTGGTGCTTCTGCGCGTGTGTGTGTGGGGTGTGAATTCTTTGATGTAATGAAAAGGCATTGGGTGCAAATGCATAGTTTTTTAGTATAATTTGTTTTTCTTTCGTTTTTTGAAATAATTGAGCTGCTGCACATATTTTCACACAGTTTTCTATGAAATATCGAATTGAAAATTAATATAACTAAGTCTTAAAATTAAGTCTTTAAGTTTAAGTTTCTATTTGTCGATCGTCTCATCAACGAGGAATAATAATATGACCGTTTGAGTCCTCTGGAGTAATCGTATTCTATAATATCAAAGCCAATTTAGTAAGGCTTTAGAATACCTATGTTTATTTTTGTCATTTGTATGTCTATGAAAAGAGACTGTAACAAATTTTGCTTAAGGCAGCAGATTTATTTATAAAATAGAATAGAATATCATAGAAAAACGTTTTATTTTCACCACCAAAAAATAAACAAATCACAAATCAGAAATGTTTCAATAAAGTGATAAGAAAAGAAAATAAGACTATTTGAGTTTTAGGAAGCCTCTAAGCATATTATGAATAACAGAGTCAGTATATTAAGATATTTTTCAAAAACATTAGATGAAAAGCCCAATTTCTCTCTACCGTTTGTGTCATGCAACAAAATTTGACACTGTTCTCAAATTTTCAATCATTCTTCAAATTGTGGTAAGAACCACAATTTCAACCACCTCAATTCAAATACAAGACAATAGTTTAGCTTCTGTAAATATTGTATCAGCTGAAAACAAAATTCAAAAATTTTTATATATTAAATTTTTAATCAAAACAAGACTCGTAAAGCCGTAAACATCCGTCATTTTTAATCCCGTCCTAACCCGTCGCCATCTTGGAATATGTGTGTGTGCGTTATCAACACGTGTACCTCGTATTAAGTTTGATTTATACCTGTTATATCGTAAATGGATTAGGGAAGCGTCCTTTTGCTGCCACTTGCGCCGAGAGGAGAAATTTGCAACACTGTTTACGCTTGGAGCAATAAAATGGAACAGAGCTGACAAACTTTAAAAATATTTTGATCGATCGACATTTTTTCAAATTATCAAATTCAATAATACTTTGAGTCAATATTAAGAAAATCACAAGAGAGAGCAGTGGATTCAGAAATTAAGAATGATAGAGGTGAGTGGAAGAGAAAAACATGTTGTACCACTTAGCGTGGGATAAGGGCAGGAGAATGATGATGACTTATAAAATACATCATTATTTTCTATAGTTTATTTTACTTATTAAAAACTTTCTTTATTCTGTCCTTTGTGGTTCGCCTTGTCATGTGTTATCCTTTTTCATGTATTGTAATAGGTAATCGTTGTTTTTTGTTCTTCGGTTTCCCGCGATACAGGCGGCCTATAGCGGGGACTACTAATAATGAATGAATGAATGATCTGTGTGTACTGTATTTTCTATTGGTAAATAAATGTATTTGTATTATGACCCAAATGTTGTATTACACCACTTTAATCCTTTTTATTCGTGCACTCTTGTCAGAGTGGTCGTGGCTGTCGATGGATATGGTTGCAGCTCACCATTTCCGGTCACTTCCAGCCTTGAGAGTGCTGATCGGCGAGCGATGGCTCTCCATTTCTGGCGGTTTTTAGCTCGCAATGCTAAAAACCACCAGAAATGGACTGTGTACCGCGATGGACTGTGTAGCTTTGGTTATTAAGTCGATCCAGTAGATTAGATAATCCAAATGAAGCGTAGATTTCGTTCATAAACGTTGTGGTAGCATCTGCTTACGGTTCATACATCATGTTACGCGCCATACATCATGTCTCCTCCGAGGGAGGGCCATTGGGCCCTAATGCCTTCGCTTTATGGGACTCATAATTGGCGACGCCTTGGTCCGTAAATCTATGGTTTTGTAATTAACAGGGTGCAGTTGTTAATGTTTGTGTTTTTGTTTCAGGTAAGTGTTTTACGTTTGCGTGGGTCAAGTGTTTTAAATTATCCAAATGGAGAAGTTACATGGAGAATATAGTTAGAAGAGAATAGTGACCGAATTCGGGTGAGTGTGTTTTGTGTTAACAAAGTAAAGATTGCAAAACGGTTAAAATAGTAAATGGAGAAGAAAATAAATATGCATGCAATGTGAGTTTTGGTCCAAAACTGACATTGATCAAAAGTTTTGGGCATCTAAATTGAGCAATTTTCTTTGCGAACGGTACGTGAATGAGCACAAGCTTTTAGTTGTTTCCAAATGTGTGTATGTAGGTACTAAAAATGATGACTTTTTTCTTATAACTTTAAACTACTTAATTAAAATAAGTAATCAATAATGAATATGAATGAATGAAAGAAAAAAATGCCTATTTAAAATCATACATTCATAGAAACCTCATGCATTAAGCTAATTTTCTAACTAAACCATTAGTAATTTTCGCAACGAAATCTTACAATGAATTATGAACGTTTTTAATACATATAAATAAACTACAGTAGATAAGAAGTTTTCTATTCGTTCGTATAAAGTCGCTACATCGACCATAGGCACGTCTCACACAGTCGCATTAAAGCTTAATTAATTTCTTCGTTTGCATAATGTACGTCGATATCGTCTGTGCGCGCCCTTATTGAAAAAATGTTAATTTTCTAAGACACAATTCGTTTTATTGTCGACAAGACTGGTTAGAATGTGAAGTGAATACTTATTTTTATGAAGTTCTTTATTTGAAAATTATATTTAAGTAATTACTTATTTTGAAAAGTTCTTGTTCAAATTAGAAAAACGGGGGAAGCTCTCGGTTCAGCCTCACCATGGTTAAATATTAGCTTCCGCCCGCGATTTCACTCGCGTGGTACCCGGATAAAAAGTAGCCTATGTCCTATTCCCGGTCAATTTCTATCTACATTTTAAATTTCAGACAAATCGGTTCAGTGGTTTTTGAGTTATAGAGGAACAAAGTTACATCCAAACTTTCGCATTTATACAATGTTAATGTGATTTCGAAAAAAAACTTAGTATTACATTTATAAAACAAATACCTATTAAATTCCAACATAATTATCAAAATTAGTAACAGAAAGTAGGTACGGAAACTTGGTTCCAAAAAGGAAGGTAACAGAATTACCAACAACTCCGCAATGGACCGAATTACAGTGCATCTGAAATGCCAAGTTCATCAAAAGAATCCGACCAGACAGCCATCCGTCGAATACAAAGAAGGGAGGAGGTCATAGCGCTGGAAACAGCTAGCTCATTACATCACATCACACTAAATATCTTGGGAGACCGAGCTATGCTCGGGTGCAAATAGAGAAAAATTAAAAAAGAAAAAGAAAAAAAAAACTAAAAATAAAACAAAAACTAAAAAATAAACAAAAAATAAACTTTCACTGGCTGAGATTCCAACTCGAAGCCTTCGGCTGAAAGGCGGATACCCAATCCACTCGGCCACTTTGGTCTCAACAAATACTGTGAAATTACGAACCACATTGCACTGATAAATAAATTACTGTATCTCGGTGTTCTATGGTATTATAAGTACCTATGTATTTACAAAAAAAAAATAGGTATATAAGTATTTTATCATTTATCTGGTTCCCATAGTACAAGCTTTGCTTAGTTTGGGGCTAGATGGTGCTGTGTGAAATGTCCAGCAATATTTATTTATGAAAATCACTATACCAACACTTAAGTCGCTATTTTTTATACATTGAACAAGCTGCCTTCATTGATCTGGAACATGAGGGAGGTGGGAGAACAAAAAACATTGCTTCCTAACGAAACAATCGCAGGCATAATTGATTTCAACTCAGACTTGACTGCAAATTAAGTTAAGGGACGTCCCCATGTGTACAAGTTCGTTTTAGTTCAATTTCTTAAACTTGTTAGTGTTGCAAAATGAGCCGTATGTCTGAGTGGAATAGGAACTAAAAAATGCTAGTCATTTCACAGCATCATACAGAAGTCTACATGACTGATTTACTACTTATTTACTTTTTTGTTGTAAATATGTACATACATCTAAACTGACTGGCCATCTATTTGACTGGCCTATTAGCTCAGTTGGTAGTAGCTCTGCCTTCTGCGCTGTAGGTCGTGGGTTCGATTTCCATCCAGGACAAACATTTGTGTGATGAGCATAGATGTTTGTTCTGTGTCTGGGTGTTATAAAGTATTATACGTATGTATTTACAAATATATAAGTATTCTATCAGTTATCTGGTTCCCATAGTACAAGCTTTGCTTAGTTTGGGGCTAGATGGCGCTGTGTGAAATGTCCAGCAATATTTATTTATTCATTTATACTAATTTATACTAATATTATAAAGAGGTAAAAGTTTGTTTGTAGGAGGTAATCGGAATTTCAATTTGAAATCGGATGAGTAGTTTTGAAAAAACTCCTCCGATTTCAAATTTTTTTTCACCAGTATTTAGAATGAACTTTAGGATAAACATAGGCTATTATTGTAGGTACCTCGTGGGCAACGCCGCGGGCGAAAGCTAGTAATATTTAAGATCTTTTGAAGATATCAATGATCCAAATATGAGTAGGTATGTTTGAAAATGAAAAATCTTATCAACATTTTCAATTCCGACGGGATTCGAACCCGCAATGATACAAGCGATCCTCCTTTAGCCAGAGTGCCTTTACCAATTCGTCCACGGAACCTTGACGCCAGAGTTGAAAATCATGATAGGACCATATCTATCGATTAAAGCATCGAGTAGGTATATGCATATACCTATTCAGCAGAAATCAGCATTCCATACGCAAGACGTTGCAAGCCCATCGACGCTACACTCAACACCCAACATAAGCTAAAAATTTCTACGATATATAGTTTCAAGAGTCTAGATTCTAAGAAGCTATCTTAAACAGAGTCCAAGCACCAATCCAGTCTTCTTAAGGACCGATCACAGTAGCAGACGCCAGCGACTTTTTCCAGATTACCATATCTGTGATCGCGGGTCCGGCAAATAGGCTATCTGCAGCATGCATCTCATAAGAATCGCGGAGCGAAGCACCGGAATATTTAGAAGGTCGTGCGCTCCGAAACCGCCCTTATTTAGATAGTTGATGCTTCTTGAATGTTCTGGATGGGAACATTTAAATAAAGTTTTTTTTTAATAATTTTAAATAAAATAATGATAATTGCAGCGTTCGAAACGTCGGGAAACAAAATAAATAAAAGGTACGCGATATAATCCCGTAATAATAATTATCATTATGTTAACAAATCGCGAAAGTTTAACAAGTTATATTTTAAATAAAGTTTTTTTTAATATTGAAAAGAATATTTAAGTACCTAGAGCAGTATATTCAATTAAATAAAGAGTAAAAACATGATCATGACTGTATTTATTACTTAATAAGTTTTTTTTTTTAATAAATTGTCAAAAAAATATACTTATTCAATGAAATGAAAAAATATGCCAACTGCCAAGGTGAGATAGACTATCCTTTCAGATCTTTAAGCATTTTGAGATCTTTTAAAAATGTCTAAGGGGGTAGTCAGAGGTATGTCCGAATATAATCAAATTAGTTAGTTTAGTATACCTTCGCAAAACAATACACACAATTATGTCAATCTTATGTTTCGATATATCTGCAACTTTATCTAGACATCCTTAAGTTGAGTACCTTTTAGAATACAGTTGCGAGCCTGTTTATGTTAAATAAACATGGAAATGTAACAAAATAAAGGTTAGAAAAGTTTTATTTTCTAAAAACATTTATGTACTTACTTAATAATCTATTTTCATTGTCACCCATCGTTTTATAGCCATATTTTAATATTTTAATAAAAAAATTATAACTGATGCATTTTATTTTTATCGTTTTATTCCATAATCTAACTAAACTAATAAAATGAAAAGAATAAAACTACCGCTTCTTATCCAATCTCAAGTCAAAGTAATAATCATTGAAAAACTTTGAGATTTCCTAATCAGGGGGCATGTTGCTGATTTGAATATGCTTACGAGAATACAGGATGTGCACAGGATCGAGTGAAGAGAATACAGAATACTTGGTTTTGTAAATTGAACTCAAAGAACAAAAACCAAGTAGTTCGCAAGGTTTAATAAACTTTAACTTGCGTAATCTAATCTTTGTGAATGTAAACTTAAAAATGAATACTTACCTAAATAAGGTAGGTAGATTATATCTCGAAACAATGAATTCCTAAATGATTGGAGAGGCGATCATGTAATGCTTTGGAATAGGAGAAAATATCGATAGTTCATCATCATCACCAATATCTCTTTTCTAAATACAATTTAGATCCGTTAACACTTTCAGATTGTGCTATGAATCGTTACAAAATTCGTGAAAACAACAATTTAAAAAGTTTACGAAATAGTTACAAAAAAAAATATTTAAAAATAAACACCTTTATCTCACTAAGGCCCACTTGCACAAGGTAACCCGGGTTAGGTACCTACTTAAAATTTTGACCTAGATTGCTCATTGGACTTCTAAGAAAATAACACTCTTGCGTCATCAAGAGTTGTGCGTTAGCCTGGGTTACAGTTTTAAAATTTAACTCACCTATGTTGGACAGTTAGATCGGCTAACCCCGGGTTAGAATGTGAAAAAAGAACAAACAAGGAAGTCTATAGAGTACCGTAGTGTAAAAGAGATAGACATACAAATTTCATGTTTGTTAATTCGTTCATCTTTGATAGAGATATTACATTTCTGTGGTAGGTGTTCAGACATATTCGCCCTTAGGTACTTATGAAAGATGTTTAAAGTTGAACACTGGTTAAACAACGTCCTGTCTCTGTTTGTCACTATTCACAAATAAAGACAGGACGTTGTTTAGCCACTGTTTAACTTTAAACATCTTTCAGAAGTAAGGCCCATTGAATGCTTCCACCAATCTAAAAAAAGAAACGTCGGGTTAGTTGTTTAGTTAACCCAGGAACGAGCAAACGGGCCTAAGAGTAACACGTAGGTAGACTGTATTCGAATCACCCTGTACCCTAAGTTGTACCTGAATATGCCTGCAGTGGCACCTGATTCATTAGTGTTCAGTCAGGTCTTGTAGGGTCTTGTTTTCGGATTACGGATCTCTGAATAATGAGACAATTGAATTAAAATGGGGTTAAAAGGGGCGATGTTGGAGAATGAAGACGAATTCTCTTTGCTTTTATTAAAAGGTTTAGTGATTTGTGATTGTTTTTTGTTGCAAAAGGTTATTGACCAGAGCCATGTAGTATATAGGAAATGAAATAAATTCTTCTTCTTCTTATCATGTCGATGCCACACGGTTAAACCAATTTTGAATAAGAGGTTGCCACCTCAACTGCACTTTCTGTGGCAGCGTTGAGGTCCTCCTTTGTGCAGGTATTTGGGCACAAAGTCGAAGAGCTGACATCTTTGGTTTGTTCAAATAACGATTAAATAAAAAAAAAAATAGGAATGAAAAAAAAATCAATTTAATTAAGGTAAGTAGGTACCAGTAAATACTTACTTAATTAATTAGTAATTAATATGTCTAATGCCGTCAAACCACCACGCCATCGGACATCCATACCCATATTACCCATACCCATATTATAAATGTGAAAGTGTGTTTGTTTGTTTGTTTGTTTGTCTTGCTTTCACGTCAAAACGGATTGACGTGATTTTTGTATGGAGATAGTTGAAGGGCTGGAGAGTGACGTAGGCTACTTTTTATAGCGAAAAAATGCATGTTTCCCGTGGGATAAAAAAGTCCACGCGGGCGAAGCCGCGGGTGTCCGCTAGTTTGTAACAGTTTAGAGTTAGACAGTACCTACAAGTATAGTACAAGTTCGAGTTAATTATAATTCTATAAATAAACCGAGCTTTAAACAGTGAAGGAAACCGGTAGCTTAGTCAGCTAAACCAACAGGTATTGAACATTATCTATCCTGAGAATAAGGTCCACTGTAGAAAAACAGCACTTGCTCATAAAATTGTAACGAATTAGTTGCAAATTAGTTATTAATAATTAATTTACAACTTCAACTTAAACTTAGACCTTTATATCTTTTACTAGATGATTTATTCAGTTTCAAGAGGCAATCTTTGCCTACACTAACGAGAGGTGCATTTCTGTTCATAACTCCAAAAATCCTCAACAGATCCTCACCAAATTTTCGTGGCACCAATCGGAAAGTATATCCTTCCAAAAAAAAAAATGTTCAATCCGGTCCAAGCGTCTTCGAGTAATCGGTGAACATAGGTACATAGGTAAAAAAGGTAAAAAACTTAGGTAAAAAGAGGCACAAAAAAAAAGATTCCGTCGAATTGAGAACCTTCTCTTTTTTTGAAGTCGGTTAAAAATAGTGTACCTTCTCTAGTCACGAAATCCCACCTAAAGTTAAAAGAGATAAATACGCTTATCCAGCAAAATGTAGTTGCCGTGGCCGAAATCAGCTTAGTCATCATTATCATCATCATCATCATCATCATCATCACCATTATCACTGTCATCATCATCATCATCATAGGTTTTTATCCAAGTTAGTAAAGCCCCATTTTCGTAACTGTTTTTCACAACCAGTTAAGATCACACTCTTCAATAAACCTTTGCTTCAAGAATCGAAGCATTCGTATTAAAACGGTTTCCTCAAGTTTGCAAAGGGTGGAGCTTAAGGCGGTTGCGGTAGGTCAGCAATGAATAATTTATATAGAATTATGGTAATGCAATGATCGGTGCCCGGTCGCTTACAGATTGATATCACTCGACTGAGTCATTCACTGGTCTTCAACTATAGTTGAACTCGATATCTCTTGTGAAGCTTTGAGAAAGTATTTTTACTAGCTTCCGCCCGGGGCTTCGCTTGCTTGTTACCTGGATAAAAAGTAGCATTTGTCCTATTCCCGGACATTATCTATCTGTATTTTAAATTCCAGCTAAATCGTTTCAGTGGTTGTCGAGTCAAACATACATCCATCCGAACATCCCAACTTTCACATTTATAGATAGGTAACTAATGCAAATGAAAGAGATGGCAGTAGATTTAAAGAACACCAGAAGTAGCACTTAAGCGTATAGGGGTAATCAGAAACAAGTCCAAATCTAGGTTATCAAAGCAACGGTGCGCGAGACGAACAAGGCGAACTGCTAGTTATTCCATGTTACAGCATCCTGTTACGTGTAGGCATAGGTGCCCAATTTACGCTGTATACATCAATTACTAGAAACAAGAAACTAGAAACTCTCGGCATCTTAGCTATGAGGAAAATCACTAAGGCTACGAACGCACTTTAGCAGCCAGACCACGCCGCCAGGTCGCGGCGGCGGCTGGCCGCGTGTCTCGCCTGCTGACATAAATATTGTTGGACATTTCACACAGCGCCATCTAGCCCCAAACTAAGCAACGCTTGTACTATGGGAACCAGATAACTGATAAAATACTTATATCCTTTTTTTTTAAATACATACCAGCCAGCTGAGGCCAGCCGACATTAGACGATGATGAATTCAGTGGGTTAACTGCTTGTTCATTCATAAAATAACGCTCTCTCTCGCTTTTTGGCCTAAGAATTGTGCATCCTACTTCAGTCAAAATCGGTAAAAGAAAGATGCACAATACGCAATTCATAGACGCAGCGCGGCGGTCAGGCGGTTGTACGGTTGTGTCGCTGACTGCGTGTGTGTCGCGCTCGATACGCCGAGTGCGTTCGTAGCCTTTGAAGAAAAGACTTACCTAGTAATACTAAACTGATAAGGCCAGGTCAAGAGTACCCTAAACCGACGAGCTTGCATGAAGAATGTAATGAGAGTGAATGAAGCGAAAGAAGTGTGTCAGGATCGTAGCAAGTGGCGATCTGTGGTCTCTGCCTACCCCTATGATGGGATACAGGCGTGAGTTTATGTATGTATGTATTTCCTAAACTGATTTTGTTGTTGACTGTTCAAACAGACCACCCGTTATGGAATCTGGTAGATATGCTGACTAAAAGTTCAATACCTGATAGGTTAATAACCTTTTACCTATTTAAGATGTACGTATTAACTGAATTATGTTGAACTATAAAATTGCAGAGGCACTTGTAGGACTGGGTTCTAACTACTTTGGGGAAATACGCCTTGTGTGTTTTGTTTTGTAGAATTTTATATAAAGGGTTTTTAGATAATTCACTTCTACATAATGTATCACATAAAGTTAACTTGCCCAGATGAAAACTTTACCTACTATGTCATAGGTTCATAGAGTACACTGTGTAAGTAAAAAAAAAATCAATATATTATTAAGTATTTCAGAGAAATCTGAATTGAAAATATTAAGACATGTTTTAGTTTCAAAAGAACATTTCAAACTACAACTTCCCGCTTTCGAATTTGACCTTCAAATTATATATTTTTAAGTATATTTTATTATACTGCTTCTAAGTATACTATGCTAAATGAACATCTGACCCATGGACCCTGTCAATAACAGTCCAAGACCTCAACACTTGCATAAATTTGTGCTCTCCCATAATCGTATCAAGGTTCATTTTAAATTCAAATGCAGTAATTACAGCCACATCACGTCTCTCCCAAAGGTTACCAGTTACCATCTTATGTCAATAACAGACGTCTTGAAGACGTGCTGACGCAGAAACCCCCTTCCCCCACCTCCCCTACCCCCTGGGGTCGGGGGGAGGGAGGCACGTAGGCTGGACAGTGGTCGAGAGGAATACTAATTATCAATTAGAGATCTTGGCAGAAGGTCCTGGAGGTTTTTAATGAGAGGATTTAGTTGGAAGTTTTTGATGATGTGTCTTTTCGGAGCTTTATTGAGGGTAAATTGATTAAAAGTTTCTCAAATTCGTAGAAAACAACAGATATTTCAATTACTATACTGATTGGTAGAGACATGTCATGAAAGAAGAATATTATGTAACTAGAAAAGTGTGGGAATACGAGTAGAAGAATAACAAAAAAAGATTAATGGTCAAACTTAGGCCTTCACATCTTTACTAGATGATTCAAACAGTGTCAGGAAAAATCAATTGATGTCAGGATTCAAACCCACGACCTTCGGATCGAAAGTCGAGGTACTATCCCCTTCGGCCGACACGGCTTGTGTGAAAGATGTCATGAATAAGGTGAGTGATGCGATGATTGAGGAAATTGAAAAGTTTTGGCGACCTAGGTTATGTTGTACAAGAGTATAAGGATGACAATGGTTTCTCATTTAAATTTTCTGTCTCCTAGAGATTTTCAAAGGATCTTAAATTTTTGAAAATCTGAACGGATAGCTAGCCATACACGCACGAATTTATCCGACAGATCTGCCTGATAGTCGTGCCTGGCGGGCATCAGCTAGCTGATGTACACCTTTCTTGAGCCTGTTTGTTACAATTTCACCTTTAATGATACTTCATTACAATTTTATTTTGATTGATAGTATCATTTAAAAATGAGAAGAAAGCATCGATAAACCGTTACATTTTAATTACTTTACGAGAATCCATATCATGTCAAATAAAATTTTGAAATACGTTTCGACAATAAATATTCCCAGTACATATTGCATCTTGCAATTAATTAAGTATGCATAAGCAGTAAACTGAATCTCTCTTCGAAATGCATAAAATGTCAGAGCATTTGAGGATCTGTGATAAGGGGCCTCGGTTTTATATCCTTTTGAGTATCAATTCACTTCTGAATACTTTTAAGCTATCATTATTAAATTGCTAAGTTATATGAATAAACGTTTTATAGTATATTAATTTTGTTTTAAAGGTCTAAAAAGTTGAGAATGAAGTTTAATTTATGAAAAAATAAGTCATTATGGATGGCACTAAAAATTTACTGTTTTATTATGATTTGAATATCCGCTTTATAAATAGTATTATGTGAATTTTATTCATCTGTCCGAAACAATACGTTCTTTATAATGATTTAAATAATCCGAATTACTTTATTAATTCAGTTTTCTCTTTAAAATTCATAATTTTGTATTGTTATCACCAATTAATCAGTGAATGTATTAAAAAGCTGAGTATTAGCTTGGAGCTACTTATATAAATTTATATTGTACTAGCTTCCGCCCGCGGTTTCATTCGCATGGTACCCGGATAAAAAGGAGCCTATGTCCTATTCCCGGTCATTAGATATCTAAGTTTTTAATTTCAGCCAAATGGGCTTAGTGGTTGTCGAGTTATAGAGGAAGAAACATATATCCTAACTTTCGCATTTATAATTTTTAGGTGATAGTGTGATTAAGTATGGTTTTTTTTATTATTTATTAGGACCTCTGGGTTCACATAAATCGTCTTATGAGCTAGGTGATTCTACTCCTGTTCTTTAGCTACCAACACCATAAAGAATCAGGGTAACAAACGTGGTTTGGTCCTTGCTTTCCTTTTGGTTATCCCTATCTTCCTAAGTCAAGCTCCAGTGGATATCGCTGACGAACAGAAATTGTAACTTGTCTCTCTCTCATTACTTGAACATGAAATAAACTTTATTCAAAACAAACTATACCTACTCCTGTTTAGTATTATAATGATGACTGTCTGACGTGTTCGTTTCCAAATCACCACACAAACACGCATCACAAAGTTGATTTCGCTAAATTGTTGTATGGAAATCAACATGCGTTGCAACATGTTGGATACCTAATGTGTCCTTTTTATTATCATAAGTTTTCATATATTTTATGTATGACAGGAAAATTTCTGATATCTTATAATAGATACCTAGGTATTACAATGACACAACTTAAAACTTAGTAGGTAAATAAACTTTGACATGAACTATGAATTCAGTAGCTAACGAACGTTACGTCCTACTTTCAAATCCATCTAAATACGGTTGAACTGACTTTGATTTGTTTTTTTTTTTGGCAAAAAACTGGTTTTATTTATATTAGACTAGCGGACGGCCGCGGCTTCGCCCGCGTGGACTACTATTTTTTTATCCCACGGGAACCGTGCAATTTTTCGGGATAAAAAGTAGCCTATGTCCTATTCCCGGTGATTATCTATCTACATTCCAAATTTCATCAAAATCGGTTCAGTAGTTATGGAGATACGTGGTAACAAACATTCACACACACGGACTTTCGCTTTTATAATATTAGTAGGATAGTAGGATTCACTTTTAATTTTTTTATTTTATTTTTCTTGCTTTTATTCTGTTCTATAACTTACGGCCATTTTTTAAAGAAAGCTCGTTTAAAGCCATTTTTTTCCAAAAACAACTTCTTCTTCTTCTTATCGTGTCGATGCCACACGGTTAGATTAATTTTGAATAATAGGTTGCCACCTCAACTGCACTTTCTGTGGCAGCGTTGAGGTCTTCCTTTGTGCAGGTGTTTGGGCACAAAGGGCACACCAACAGGTGCGGCATGGTTTGCGCTGAAGCACCGCAGTCACAAAAACAACTAACATGATTGTAACTTTAAAAAAAAACTGAATTTTCAGATGTGGAAATCATTGAATTTCTTAAAATAAAAGAAGAAAAATATGATGCAATTACAGATGTAGTTCATCGGTTTGATCTGTGCTAAGTGTTCAATCTCGATATAAAACCCACATAATATAACGTCATCGAACCTTGGATCATCAAGGCATCTTTGATTGATGTGCGTCCGCCTTGGCCCTTCCGGCCCTTTCAACAAGTCCTCTTTTTTCATCAGCAGATTCATCATTTATGAGATGAAACAGTTTTTTGTTCGCGGCGCCATGTAACCTTTTGATTTTTTACTTTACATGATTGAGTAGTTTAGCTTCCGTCATAATTAACTCAATTTTAGAGATTTATTTGGTTCTAAGGTTAAATTGATTTATTAAGAGGTGTTCGTTTGAAGTTTTGTTTAAAAATGTTTGAGTTTAGTTTAACTTTTTTATATTTTTAGGTTATAAATTACAGTTTATTCATATCACAGTTTATGTTCTGAGTAAGAGGACTAAAATTAAAGATAGGTCTCATAATCCTTTGTTTTAAGTAAAATTTACTGACCCAGCGCTTAAGACTCCGTAACGCTTCAGAATCCAAGAAATTATCAAAAAAGCCGTTCCAAACAAAATGAATATAAATTGTAGATGACCCTGTGAAATAACAATTTATTATATTACTGAAGAAACGAAAACACAACCGCATGGAAAGAATGTCAGTAGCTGCCATTCTGTGGTCGTCTGTTATACAATATCATTGTCCGTAATTCAAAGATGTGATTCATATACAAAATTACCTAACTTTTTTTATTTTGCTTCTTTTTTCTTTTTTTCCCCTATTCTTTTTTTAAATTTAAAATTGGTCTAGACTTTTTTTTTAATCCTACTAAGAATGGTAAGCGCTTACCGTAGCCTATGGACGACTATGACTCCAGAGACATGACATTTTAACTTGTCCGACCCCTTGGCTCGACAAGAAACAGATCAAACATGTTTGATTGTCTCGTGGCTTACCAGATAAACGATTTTGCTTGCCGTTTGCCACTTGTCTAAAGCCCCAGAGTTGATATCCGTCTTATAATTTCAACCTAAATCAGTATTATAAAACCAGATTCTTCAGCGCATAATAATGAATTATTGCAAATAGTCCAAAATTTGCATCATCTGTGAGATCTTTATTACAAAAAACCATACGCACTAATATAATTTTCATCTTTAACTCTATATTATTCTAAATAAATGGTTAATAAATATAATATTTCGATTAATATTTGTCAATAGGATTATTAAAAATATTAAATTTGAATTACAAAATAGCGCTCTTATCGATTTAATAATTTGATAATTTAACAGTTTTATTGTAATAATTCACTGTTTATGGAATTCTAACGATGTAACATAAGGTTCTTACTATAGCGGAAATCGTTTTTATTATACTCGTAGATTCTATAAAAATGAAATGTTGGGATACCTAATATAAGGTAAAGGATTTATTTATCAACCTATCCCAATGTTGGGCAAAGGTCTCCCCATTTTCTCCAACTTTAGCAAGTGATATATGCCGTAAAAACCGCTGGTAGAAAACTCGTAGAAAACTAAATGTGAAAAGGAAAATTTTGATAAGGATTTAAAGAAAATTGAGCTTCACTTTACTTGGATGTTTTAGATGACAACAGCGAGGCTAAAAAGGCCGTTGTAGTATTGCACTATATGCCGTCTCTTTTCATAGACATGAGAGTGACAAGAAAAAAACATTAATATGGTTTATAAAAGGAATTGCGTTAATGGCCGTTTTAGCCTCCTAGGTTGCATCCTGAACCTGTTGTAGGTTATCTAGTATAAGAATTCCATTGGTGGTCAGTCACAATATAATAACGTCCACCGCTTTTCGGAAAACGCCGACTTAATTAGTCAGATTGTTATAAATAAGAGCATTTGAATTTATTATGTATCACGTCTGCGAAATGTACAAATTAGGCAATTGGGACTCTGATATACAACATCCTAATGTCGAGTTTTATTTGAACATTCAGTAACACGTTGATCTTATGAAATATAATGTTTTTTATTATACCTCTTACATTGTCCTGTCCTGTTACACAACACTTGCTGTCTAGTCTCCTTTTGAGAGCACCTATAGATATCATACCTATCTACCGTATACTTATTTCTAGTTGAAAGTAGTGACAATCACGACAAATTACAACAAGATGTCTTTATAACAAGTACTGTAGTAGTGAAAATTGAAATATACAGTCAAATTGACCCTATTGTCGTCGTGAATGACGATATTAGTTCCGCATTTTGTGTTTTATGAGCGTTTTAGAAGAACGTTAAAAGTCAGTCAAATTTTTATTACAGTTTTACGATACGAAATCGGATAGTCCATCTTATTAACGACTCTCAATGATTTTATACTCTTTTACTTCGGGTATGACGATATTAGTTTTCATTGTTATTAAAATTGTTTTAATAGGTGTTTAATTTTAAAACTCTACGCTTTTTGATGCACCGATTAATTTATGTCTAGTTAAATTATACTTAACTGTCATGAACAGTGAATATTTTAAATCACAACTTGTTTCAATAAAATAACCATTTTATGTTGACTGTTTCGACATTGATCAAGCTTTTATAATGCATTAAATAATAATTTTAATATGGAAACTTATAACGCGGCAAGTAATAATTAAATGTTTGTATTTTTAATGTTTTATAACAAGAAGTTTTATTGCGTATACTGCAAGTCAAGAATTCTGATATTTTACAATGTTATAGAGTACCACAAGGACTATAGTTTGGCCCACTGTCATTTCTATTGTACACCCAACTCTCTCCTGATTACAAATAAATACCTCACGAAGAAAACCTCACGTAAACATTTAAAATACTCTCCATAATACATTTATCTGTTGTTCCTGGACATTTAACACGTCGTATTTTGACGTACTTTATCGTCGGCCGCGTCAAATGTACGTATAGTATAAGTCCATTTGAATTTACGATCGAATCGGTCCAACTATAAAAAGTTAGCGTCCTATTGAGTTGAAGTATTAAATTATTTCCGATATTGAGATGTTCGGTTTCGGTTTACGGTCAGTTGTGTCAATATTTGTGTACTTTTATTGGTTCAGTAACGTACGTTTTATTTCGTTTTAAGGGCAGTTTTGTTGCCAATGGTATTGCCCATTTTGTTAATCCCATACTATAGTTGCTTTAATAGCTATCTAGTTGAAGAACATTTGGAGACCACCTATATGAAGTAGCTATATTTGAAAGTTACAAGTTTAATATCTATTATTAATACACCTTCTTTAATCAACTACTTACATTTAGGCCACGTATATGATTATAGTTACGACCTTATTGTTTATTTTGAACTTTATTTCTAACTATTTTTAATGACTGTTGATGTCATGATGATATATCAACATAATCTAAGGAAAGACAGTTATGTTTGTTTATTTCTCCAGTCTAATCCCATAGTTTGCTATAAAAACTCTACTAACAATATATTTGAGGAGGATGCCATACCTTAATTTAAAATGGTGGAGTTGGGACCATCGTCTGCGAGAGTTATGAATGACATTGTTGGACTGTCTTCAGGAAGTTAGAATATTTTTGGATATGACTTTTTCTTATTGTTTTCTAGTAATTTGTACACCTTGTTAGTTAAATATAAGCATAGTTTTATATTTTAGAGTTACTTAAAATGCAAGTAAATCTTGTTTTGAGATGATTTAAGATTATTGTTATCATTTGAAATTTTTACATTTGTTGTAACTCGAAAAATTTGTCTGTTACTGATGGTACAATCACGATCTACTAATTTCGTTCGAATTACTTCGATGTTTTCATTTTATCTTCACCACTTCCTTCTTTTTCAAAAATCATCATGTTTTTTTCTTTTTCCAAAATTCGAGCATGCAACAAGTGTGAATCGAAAATCAAAACACCACCTCCATTCGCATCTTGTCCGTCTCCTTTCCACAATAATAATAATACGTCAACGCCACACCACTATCTAAATGGCGTTTGAAATGCTTCCATCAATAAGCGGCTGAGTGTGGATCGGTGTTGCCGCGTCCGATCTTCGTTTTTCAACAATTTATTATATCTGTGGTCGTGACGACCCGAGCTGTGTGGGTGAATTTTTAAGGTGTGCTTTGAATGCGAATCTTATGATCTGAGCACATTGTCTACCTCGGAGACTTTCTTGGTCTTTCAAATTCTCATAGTCCTAAAAAACTTAGCGTAATCTACTCCATTACTAAAAAAAAATATTTGTTTCCTTATTTAAAAGGTATATTATCTTTATATTGAATAATTGGTCATGTCCTTATTTATAAGGTAGGTACGTCTTTGGTTTTTCAATACTGTACTTTTATACTATACTTTATATTGAATAAATGGTCGTTGTAACAGTCAAAATGTATGAATTATAAAATTATCTATACCCGTGTCAAAATCTAATAAAAATAAACACTCATTTTGAGTTGCCTACGTAAATGTAGTTAATACAGGTAGATGGTAGATATCAAATTACTCTACACTACCTACTCCTACATTGTATTGATATTATCTTTGAAGTCTAAATGAAAGAAGTAGGTATAAACAAGGAATTGCATTGATGCTTTTACTTTGTTTATTTCTATGATACCTACTTTTCTTACCCATTTTAGGTACCACAATCAATTTCCATTTCTTAATGGAGCCTAAAATTTCAGAAATAAAATCATTGAATTAAATAATCAATAAAAGAAACGAAAGAATCGTTGTCATTTGAAAAGCACTTTAGGATTGAAGTTGAGCGGTCTGCATCTCGCTAACATATCGCACCTTCCTCCATCAATTTGCGTGGGCAATAGGGTGACAAAGCATTGCATGTCCGCGCGGAATGTCCCGACACGCGGACACCGGACAGCGTGTTCACACGATCAGATTGTGCTGCTTTATGGCATCGGGCCGCCATTAGCGCTCGCCGCTGCTTGAATTGCCTAATTAGAATTACACGGGGCGACGTGTACCGAGACCGGTTTTTGCGTCTATTTGTGGGGGATCTAGATGGGTGTTTTTGATTTTTTATAGCGTGTGTTGCATGTCAATATCAAACTTATCTTGTTTTGCAAGTTACGCTCACTAATTATGTGGAAGAGTTTATGCGATGTCTCGGGATTTCAAATCGTAAAACCTGAGAAAGGTCTAAGGTCCAAAGTACGCTATCACAATAAATAATAATTATCAACATCAATTCAGCGTCTTATAGCTTTTACACTGAGCCCTCAAACGCTATAAAAATCTAACAAATGTACGCATAAAATGTATCTTATCCGCTCACAATAAAGTTATCGTTGAAATATCGATACAATTTCCTTGATCTGTAAAATAAAATCGGGCGATCTTGACGTTTGTGTGGAATTTATGCGTATGTACAGCGCAAGGTTGTCGTAAAGTTGAGGATGTTATGTCCACTGATAAGTGCGACGGGTATCGGACTGTCTCCTCGTGACAGGTTTATTGTGGACACCCTACCGAATGCGGTGTCTTGCGAAAAACGCCAATTGATCAGGAATTTAGACGATGAATAAAAGTTTATGAATCAACCTCATACGAATAAATTACTGCATTTTATTGACGTGAAGTCAGAAAACGAAATAAACATCAAAATGTTCTTATATACTGATAGTAATATTATTGCATAGAGGTCTCCTTGGGTCAATAATAACTAAACTCAAACAACTGCCTACACAGTGATTTGTCTATTTATGTTATGTTAGGTACTTTCATTTGTGTAATTTTTCTAAAAAAGCTTGCATTTAATCCAATAACAAACTATTCCCACTTATCGCCAATTGGCGCCAGTCGATACAAAAATAACTGACGAATCATCAATCATTGTGTCTGCTCACACGAATCCATCATTTTGTTAATTAATTTATCAAATAACTTATAACTGAAACTTATTTTTTCTCTACCATTGAAGTATCGACGTTATTGCCATCGGAATAAAGGTTATTAAAAGTGAACGTCACTTTTGGTGAGTGTCACCAAATATGGACACCAATTAAGGGTGCGATGTTTACCTGCTCAGGTGAGATCGATCATTTGCGCAGGCGCCGATTATCGTTATGAATAATCGGAGGTTGATATTTGGGTAATAAAGTTATTGATTCATAAAGGTTCAACCTACCTATCAGTGATACGAAGTAGGTTCAAGGTAGGGTAAATATTTTATAAACCAAATTAAATACTTTTGTTTTGAACTAAAATCTGTTATAACCAGTAGGTTATAATAAATAAATAAGTACCTACTTAATAACTATATTGAGGACACAATTTTTACAATATAGGGGAGAGTGGGGGAATTGCGGACGCTTAAGGAAAGAGTTCAATAATAGTTAAAATATTGGTGCTAATACGACTTTTTTGATTAATTATGAAACTTAAATTATCACTTTACAAAATCAACATAACTAATTTTAGTTAACTAATCAATAAATATTATTTTTTTCAAAAAAACAAAACCCTTTGTGTCTCTAATTACCCCATGCAGTTCGGGTAAATACGGACAGCTGTTGGGGTAATTCCGAATACTTGGGGTAAATACGAACAGTCTAAATTACTCTTTACAAATATGACAAATGTATCCCCTGGACGTGGATTTAGTATTACATTTCTCATGGGCCCTTTTTTGGCATCTAGTATAAAGAATAAAAAGTATCCAGTCTTCTGTAGGGGGTCAGGAATATGTTTCATTGCAAAATTCACAAAAATGTTTATCATTTTCACAATCCTGTTCAAATCTTTTGAGATTCTTAACCCCTTCTCCGAATTTTAAAGCTTTCTTTCCTCTTAAAATTATATTTGGAGCCCTTTTAATTTTAGTGTTCTTTTTTTTTTTCATCTATTTCCCGTAACTTTGTATGATTTTTTTTTTCGTGTTTTTTTAGGTCTCTTTTGTTCTTTTATCTCTAGGTAATGTTTTTCTGGAGTGCTCGTAAGTATTATTGGATGTTTCTTCTTAACTACACTTTTGTTTTATTTTATTGCAGGCAAAAATGTAAATTTAAATAAATAATTATGTTATAGTAAAATGTGAAGGGGTAATTGCGAACGTCTGGTTTTACCCCACGCCCAGTGTCCGCAATTAACCCAATCTAACTTTCAAACTTTCAAAATCCAAATTGCTTATTTAGGTAGTTCGAGGATTAGGTTCTCTTTAAAATTGAATTCATAAATAACGCAAAAAATTACAAAGAAAGGAACATCCTATGTGGTTTGAAAAATACGCTATTGACACAGCATATTAAAAACAAAAAAAATATAAGATTTATGCAAAAACTGGTAAATTGTTTTTACCTTGCGAAACGTGCGCGGCTCCCGACTTTAACAAATGTTCACACACTAAAGATGACGGAAGCTAGTAAGTAGTCGCAAAAACGGTGAGCGGATAGGGATAGGGAACGAAATACTGAGGTGTCCGCAATTACCCGCTGTCCGTATTCACCCCACTGTCCCCTAATCTAGGCTTTTTTTCATGCTTACATTTACCTTACAATTACTTACATAAAAAAAACCTAACTAAAAAAAAAGTAATAAAAAAATTTAGATACAAAAAGTGTGTCACCGAAAAGAGTGAAAGGCCCCAAACCGTGTTTGTTGCCCTGGTTCTTCACGGTCTTGGTCGCGAAGGAACAGGAGTAGAATCACCTAGCTCATAAGACGTTTCAAAGTGATACATAGTGATCTTATTGAATAAATGAATTTGAGTTTGACTTATGTAAGTAATATAGCGAGAAGTTACTCAAATGTTTGAATTTATTTTCTAAGCTATCATTGTCTCTAAAACAATACGGCACAAACTTGAGTAGCCGGTGGTCCAGCGCTGTCATCGGATGATGAATCGCGCGATTGTCCACCCGACTGTATCCATCATAGATAGGGTTGTCAGTGGCTATTTATAGATTTTAAAGTTTTATCTGATTTCTTAAAATAAAATACTTAGATAATTTAATTCTCGATCAGTATCAAATTTTTCATCAGTACGAATAGAGAAATTTTGTTTACTTTGAGAAAGCGACATAGAAAAAATTAAACTTTTACCGCTCTTTAAACTCCTCTCAACTTCTGTCAAAATTGAAACACCGTTTCATCTATTGCCATCCTTTATTGTTAGATAGTGATAGGGCGAATCTTGAGCATTGATTAACCAGTGTTCAAATTGAGATGCTCACAATATAAGCAAGGCCTTTACAGTAATTTTCTCACTAAAACAATTGGCAAAAACACTCATGCACTCAATATTTTTTTACTTTTTTATTCAAGCTGACTGTCACGTTGCTGGTTAAAGGTTCGTGTTTCTCCAAGAATTCCTATCCATCTAGATTTCTCATCATTCCCTCTCAAGATCGTCTCTCCAATGTTTTAAATTTTCAATTTCTATTTACTTCAAAAAGTATTAAATGACTTAGCTAAATCAATACGGCACAGACGCTTACGCCCGATGTCCGGGACACTGTCATCTTGTGATGGATCGCACGATTGTTCCGTGTGTTTCTAACAAATAGGGTTGACAGTATTTAATTTGAAAATTCTTAAAAAGTTAGACTTAATTTGAAATTACTTTTAACCATAGTTTTCGTTGAAATGTTGAAAAAAGTGCAATGTTGAACATAATACTATACGGACTGAGATTGCATAATTTATTATGATTTTTTTAAAGAATCTTCATGATGTATGTGTCAAAATCTGTCGAAATAAATGTATGTAAAAAAAGTCTGTAGTTGTCTGTAAAGTCGCTTTAAGGACGATAATTTTACGTGTTAACGTCATAGAAAAACTGCATACTTTTATGAATTGCCGAACGCTGAGGCCGATCGTGCCTCTCTATTGCTTGTTCTGCGCTCTCATTTGCACGCTCATCTCAGGCGGAACGTGACACTTTTTCGTGCGTGCAGGCCGGCGTTTATCGATTCATAAGACGTTAACACTTCAAAACTGCCAGTAGATAATGGCTAGTATTAATTTTTAAACAAAAAAGGTTTGCAATTTCAATGTTGGTCATAGGTTTTCCGTTAAACTGTCGGTCCCAGCTTTTAAGTCGTTAAGCCATGACGGAGGCCTTTAGGCGGCCTAAAAACTCCGTCACTAGAGTTGGCCACTTACTCATACGAACTTACTTATAGGTTTTCCGTAATGTTTTTAATACTTAAATCAAATTTAAAATTCAGGTTACTACCAACCCTACGCTTTAGCGGACAGTCGCCCGCCAGTCGGACTGTGACGTCTTGATCGATCATAACCCTTTTAACCGGGAAACGAGTATCCTCTTGCCTAATGACGGAAGCGATCGTTTAGTGGGGTAATTGGATTAATTTGGATTATCGAGATCAAAGTAGCTAGACTAGAAGAAATGGATACATGATGAAAGGCAATTTTAATTTGAATTTATTGATTTTACTTGAGGCATGATCTAGAAAGTTCTAAGATTATTATGGCTTTGCTAACTTCTTGCAATAATTCTAAAACGTCTTTGATTACAAAAAGATAAATAAAATCACCGAGAATATAATATAAGTGTGCTTTCAGTATGATAGCTCTAGTGGAAGTGGGTGAAATATTGATTTAAAAACTCCGGGACATGCAAAGACACAAGTGAAGTTAAATAAAAGTAAAAATATAATTGTAACTGTTTCTTCTAGGTACGGAAGAATTTATCTCAGACACCTTAATAATTAAAGAAGTTTTGAAGACTTTTTGATGCACGGCCAGGATTCTAGCCCACGACCTTCGGATTGAAAGTCAAGGTACTATACCCCTCGGCCAACACGGTTTTTGTAAACATTGTTTTGGCAACAATGTCCCAGGCACTACAAGATTGCCGCCTGACACTGTATAAATCATTTTACTAAAGATGTAAAAACCTAAGATTTTTTTTTGAAGTCATAAGGGAGTAGTGAGAATATTCGCTATTCCTCAAACAAACAGCAGTACAGAAGACAAGATTGCAAGCACATCTATACGCTTTCCCAACGATATTTAAAATAAATCAAAGAAACAGACTGCATATTCAAATCTTTCCAAAACGTTATGATCAAAGATAAAGCTGTCTTTGTCGTAAATCCACCTGTACTCTATTTGTCAATTACTGGTGCCATATCGCATCGGCCGGCCATCTTGCCGCATGTAAATGTCAATGCGACCGCGCGGACCAATTACAAGCCTGCGCGTGCGCCTTCTGACGGCGACACTGCCGATACCATAAAGCTTTTCGCCATTTATAGAAGTGAAATCTGCCCCTCTCAGATCGGCAGTTCCAATTAATGCAGCAGTCCTGATCTGATAGGGAATGTGCGTGGATTGATTTGTTTTTTTTCTGTGACAGGACCCTTTGTTGATTTTTGTTCGTTTGTTTTTTGTTTTGTTGCAATGTCTAATAAACTTAATCGTAGTTTGTTTATGTATGTTTAATGTGGTTACTTAGTTACTTGAGTATTGAAGATTGTAAATACCTATGTTTATTCTTTTTTTTCTTGTTTTTTCTTTTGTTCTTTCTTCTTGTATTGGTTTTTTAAGTCCTCGAGATGAAGCTAGGCTTATAATATTGTTTATTGTTTTCTGTTCTAAAGCGAAATCTCAATTCTAAAGGAACTTCATATAGGTAATACAAATGTGATAGGCATTGTATATAAATTATGGAATTTCTTTGTTATTAATACCAGCGTAGCTTTGTCAAATGAAAATTCATTTATCAAGCTTTTGATGAAAATGAATATCAATTTTTGAGATTCTATGGCGAAGATTCAATATTCATTCGATAGTGTCTCGATGCTATTGATACGGCTGCTTCCTGATATAGAGATACCCTCAGGCCGAATCGATGGCATTAAATCAGTGGATAACCGTGAATTACCAGCAACTAGCGCATCTGATAATTTAATATTTGCGCCACCCGCGAATGGTCCGCGGGCGTTGCATGGCACATGGGGCAAGATTTCTGAAGAAACGGTCGTCATTTGACGATCTTAACCTTTCGCGATAACCTCGCGAACCACCTTGAATCTACTATCAAATTTTTTTCAACTAAAGCAAAACGTCAACTATTTCGTTTTGATTCATAATCTAATGACCAATGAGGTTAAGTTACTCTGCTGTAATGACATTTTCAAAGAAATTACCAATGAGGTTTAACAAATTACTGTCAATTTGGAGAACGAAATAAAACGCAGCGGTAATGACAACTGAGTAGTTGGTGTTGTAAATTAGAAGATGAGATACTTTAGTTCAAATTTTGCCCAGGTCATATTTTGTACCTCCTATGGTTCCAGCACGATAGATCGATGACATCCGCAAGATCACTAGCAAGCAAGGTTGCACTGCATGTGGTTGAGGCTAGCAGGATCGAGGCGAATGGCAGACAAGGAGGGAGGCCTATGCCCAGCAGTCGGTACATTATGGCTGATGATAATGATGATGATGATGGCTCCTATACGTCTATCAAAGAGATTAATAAAGCAGGTAAGTGAAGTGATATAAGTTCCGCGTCAATGTCTAATCACGATTATGGTGCGAATTGATGATTTATTATTTTCTATTGATTTCTCTTCCTTAGTTCTTCCTTCAGTCAGTCAGTCCCTTCTTGTGATTTGTCAAATCATGTCTTAGTCGGTATCTAAGCAAAAAAGCTTTTAGTTTTTATGATAATGATGACAAACCCTTTGTATATCAAAGATACGGCACATCCAAATAATCTAAAATACTCTACAATGCAACTTTTCAATCTAAATGCAGCGGAGCCCGCTTCTCAAGAAGCAATGAAGGATGTTCACGACCTCATCTGCGCCTATCGTAGCTCCTCGCCAAGCCATGTACAGCCCAACTTAATATGTGCATCACGACTTACGCATATATGGCCCGCCCCGCCCCGTCGGAGCACCATCCTACCGCATTTAAAACGCTATTGTATGTATATCGACTCGAATAAATTGAGTTCGTGATGATGGTCCCTGAACCTACAAATCAATCGGGAGAACCACTCCATAAATTAAGGAAACAATGACCCTAAATTGTTGGGTCTTTTTGGCCTTTTTCGGGCACAAATGAGACGGCTGCAACTTATTAGGATTTGGTATTCGATCGAGCGATAGGGTGCGAGCGGATACTTAGCTCAGAAGATACTTGGTACAGCTGTGTACCTAAATTTCACTGGACTGACTCACTGATTTTCCCATTATATAGGTACAGACAGATAACTGTTTGATAATGATATGGATTTTTGTCAGATCAAATTTTGTCTTAGCATAATGTCAACGCTGTGAAAAATTCTGATACTTACCTAATTTTTTTTTAAACTGATTGCCAAATCTTTATCATGGTTTGTCAGGACCAGAACTTTCAAAACACAATAGCAGAATTTGTAACAGAACATAACTCAAATTCATACGTAATTAAAAGAAACACAAAGAACAAAGCTACTTAATTATTCGGGCCAAAACAATAGCGCTAACTAATTGATGCGATCGCCAGCTATCTCGTCTCAATCACGTCGATCCACATTAACATAAAACAGCGTCCATATTTCTGAACGCGTCGTGACGCGGCATTGTGTGCCGTATTGTGCGATACACATCGGGCTTAGAAGCCTTAAATTCGTAACGAGGACGTGCATTGTCCTTAATGATAATTTTGCGTATGCCTGTCAGCGCCTTTTTTAGAAAATATTCATGACTTTCTTTAAAGTTAGGTTTATAAATAAACCTGAAAGTCTCATCCTTAGTTGGATTTTCTTTAATATTAGTAACTTCGTAAGCAATGTTAGTAGGTTTAGAAATAGACTCGAAGGCAATGTTTACAAATACTCTACAATGTTTAAGTTATTTAGCATGTGTCAATTCTGGCATTCCAATTCTAGTCCCCATAGGTTACACACATAGAGATGTAATTAATCTATATAAATTTACAAAATATCAAGCGAAAAATACAAGATGTGAATGAAAATGTAAAAAAATCATGAATTCGACATTCTAAAAAAATAGCGTTACTTATAAAAAATATGATCACGGCTGTATTCCCAGGCACGGTAGATACCTATTATCTCAGATCTTTTTAGGCAACTTTAGGATCCATTGAAGATGTCTAAGTCAGAGGTATGTCCAAATACATAAGAAAAAAACCGGTCAAGTGCGAGTCGAACTCGTACGCCGAGGGTTCCGTACCTAGCCATGGTGCCAATTAAGCTAGTCCGCTTAATTGTATGAGCGCCCATACAACTCGGAGGACTTTTAATAGGCGTCAACTATGTATGTATGGGAACACCCTTTAATTTTCAACTTTTTTAATTTTTTGGAATTTTTCCTTTATTTGTGCTATAAGACCTTGCTTTTTGCCAAATTTCGTTATTCTAGGTCAACGGGAACTACCATTTAGGTTTTCGACCCAAAACCTCTAGGGTACTTCCGGTTGACCTAGAATTGTCAATTTTGGTTACAAGCAAGGTCTTACAGCACAAGTAAAGGAAAAATTCCGAAAAATAAAAAAAGTTGATAATTAAGGTAAGTTTTGGTACTCACAAGTTTTCACGAAAACCTAAATTTGCCTATATCTTTTTATAGTGTTGACTCAGGACCTTGATTTTTATACTCACAATAGGGACTATAGACCTCAGTATAATCGCACCTTCGACAGGACAAGGTCTCAACTGCACATTTTGTGATTTTACAGGAGAGCCATTTTAAATATTTTTATTCATTCAACGTTGTATCATTCTGTATAAACTGCTCTGAAGAGATTGTTCTTTGCACAAAATATACTTTTAACTTTTATGAATCGGTGCATGTTTCATAAATGAGTGAAATATTTTTTATTTGTTTTATAGAAGGTTTTTTAAAAAAAGGGGTCACATTTATGCCCTTGTCCTCCAAAAGTTAAATAACTTTGTAATTAGGGTTGCATATACAACATAAAATAAGTACTAAATATGACTTTGTTCCTCCACAAACATAAACAAAAAACAAAAATATGTGGTCTTTGAATATGCCCTATATTAACCTTTACGGCGTTGTCGCGCCAGAATTGACGAAAAATCGCAATAATCTGACAAAGACACCCTATAGCGAAATAAAGCCAAACTAAGAAAGAATCTCTGTCGTTTCAGATAAAAGGCCGTTTTTTAGGCCCTTGGGCATACTCAACTCATTTTTGAAATTTTTGACAGTTACGACCTTGTCCTGCCGAAGGTGCGATATGGTATAAATTTCAACTTGCTAGCTCTACCCGTTCCTGAGATAATCGATGGTGACACACGGACAGACGGACAGACAGACGGACAGACGGACAGACGGACAGACGGACAAGAAAGTGATCTTATAAGGGTTCCTTTTTTTACCTTTTAAGGTACGGAACCCTAAAAAGAAAGCGATCTTTATAAATCCAAAATTCTGAACCTTAATGTTTATTGTATCGTCTCGCGCGAAAGCGTAGCTTTTCCCACTTAATGTTCACATATTCGTAATACCCACGTCTTGTCCATACAGCTAACGAGAATGCACTGTCCTTTTAATGATAATTCTGCGGGTAAGTTGACGGCGGCCATTACAGCGGGGATGGTTTCATAAATATTTTATTGGTTGTGAGCGGGGCCACCACAGCGCCCCTCATTACGGGAAGATCGTTAGGTGATAAAATGTGGTCGGGAGCTTGCTCTGCATTCTTGACAGTCTTTTGTTTTCGCGTCAAAGCTTTGTAATTACCTTGGTGTTATGCAAAAAGGGCAAGAAATTGACAGCAGGGAGTGAGAAAATGCGTATGGTTATAATGATTTTTAAGTTCCATTATTTTTGAGTATAAACTAAAATGTTGATTAGTTTTTTGTAATGTTTTAAATGTTCATAATGTATATTGTGTTTGACATTTAATTTATCAAAAAAAATTGTCAGATATTCTATCTGAATTAACTTTCTATTTTATCTAGGATAATGGTCTAAGATTACATCATCACTACATATTTACATAATATGATAAAATAAAATAAGAACCAGTTGACCCACCTAAGGATCGTTGGAAACGATCTATAGGTAGCTCAACTGATCCAAGTCACTGCCAGTCGGAAGCGTGCCCAAGACACTGGCAGCAGTCTATTGATGTGCTTATAGATGCAACAATATATCTTTCGATGACAAATCTCTTTGATTTAAAAGATATTAAAAAACATTCGAAAAAATATTAAAACTGTTCTGTCAATAGAACTTCTGAGACCAATATCTAGATAAACTTCTATGTAATTGTAGAGCTGCAGCCAATCACAGGATCAAAGACAAGCTCAGCGCTTCTCAACAGTTTTATGATAATGAGGTCGGTATCAAGCGTCAATGCTCTAATCTCCATTCGAAACTACATTTACACGGTGTCGTATAAACCAGCGAAAGTTCATGAGAATTTTTTTTTTTGTAGTTTCTTTATTTCTACTTCATTTTTGAAATTTATTTCGTGTAGTTTTGTGGCTTAGATATTTTAATGCTTTATCTATTCTCGTCTTTGCAATATTGATTAACTTTTATCAATAAAAATATGGTGGATTTTGGCACGCTCTTAGTAAAAATAATCTGATGCAACTAGAAATATATAAAACTATGTATTTTATTAAAATTTTTGCTTCTCGATATTGCTAAAACGAAAGTTATGTTATAACAATTCATTTGCAGCAGTTCAACATTTCCATTCATGACTGTTTCAAACACGCATTACCAAATATAAATATATTATGTTCCAAATAAATATTTTTGAATTCTTAAATCTATGAACTAATATCTACAACCATGAACTTAAATTGTAGAATTGGATCTCCTCAAATCGTACCATGGCCCAGATCATTCAAATAAACATGACTCTGTGTTAACAAAGAGGACTTCCAAGGCCCATAACCTGTTGTGCAGAACGGTTAGGATATAATTTAGCCAAAATCTTCACAGACATTTCACAGCCTTTCATCAAGATTCCATTTTAGTGTCACAACAACCCCATTCTACTTCACAAACACTACTACATGTTGTATAGCACATCGGGCAGACGTGTTCTGTACATAATTATAGTCAGGTATATAGTAAGAGTAGAAGCTGTATGGTAATGTCCCCGATCACTGGACTCTTAATGCGCATCTAAATACTATATAAAATAGTCCGAGTGTCGGTCTGGGCGACACACGGCAGTTTTGTTCTTGAAGTATTCTGTTTTGACTTTCATTGTTGTTTTTTATTACATTAAAGTAATTTTATGTTTTTTACAGGATGCGGACGATAAAACTATTTACATTATCATTTTTCAATTACTTTAAGCATTGCTTAAGTTTTAATGTTCTCTTTAATTATTTAGACATCACTATTTAATTGATAAAATTGTTTTAGCCGTGTTAAAAAAGGTAAAATAAATTAAAAAGAATTGCTACTTAGGCTTTCAAGTTTTTTTGTACCTAGATTGTTGATAATATCACCAAAATTATCAAGTTTTTTTTTAATAATAATTTGAATACTCTTGTTTGTGGAGTTCCCCTCGGTTCGCAGTCACAAATAAAATTTAATTTTGCAGTGACTATAAAAAGAAATACTTAGCTCATTTTTTCTCATGGTGTGATACATTTTATTATTCGACACACTTAATTGCACTAAGCTAGTAAACTAACCAAACTTTGTTGTAATACTCACAAAAAAAAACAAAAAAAAAAACTTTTTTTTTTCATTAAAAAAATGTAAGATTCTGATAGCAAAAACTTAAATCATTTGCTACATTTTGCACTGGTTTTTGTAATGATGATGACAACTTTAATCCTTCGCCACACTTTCCTGTTAATTGTGATGATGATGATGATGATATTCCTCACACTTAGTTGCACCGGAATCCTACCAAGCAGTATGTCTGCCGTCCAGCACTCGACGCGCACTCGCGTTATGGTAATGCGATCGAATCCGAAATTGGACGCGGTGTCGCCGAAGCAGCATATTCGATTTATATTTACTTATTGTTCGGCTTCGACGCTTGGTGAATTCAATAATGAGAGTTTAAATAAACATTGTCAAAGTATTTTATATTAAATTCTAGTGTTATAATTATGTATATTAAAATTTTTCTTCACTTAGACGGCTTGGAGTAGACTGATTTTATGTTTTTTTTTATGTAAGGTCAGCAGTGCAATTCTGACTTCCAAAAACGCTTCCGAGTCGATTAGTTTATTCGAAAAGTTGACTTTTTTCAGTGAAAAAACGTCACTCTCCGATTTCGGAATACATTCCTGAAAGGTCTGAATCGCGCCTCTGGATGGCTAATGGCTATTTTGTACCCGTAGTAGATGGCACAGTAGTAGATAAGTAGCTGTTTTTCTTTTAGTTGAAATTATTATTTCATTTACATGATACTAATACGTTCTTTTTTTATTTAAGTAATTTTTCTCATTTAATTTAAATAAGGTAGAATAAAAAAAATTAAATAAGTTTAAATTGTGTTATTTATAAGTACGTAGTCGAATTGCTCATTGTACGAACTAAAAATATATGAAAAATGACATTTTGACCTCAATTTTAGTGCGTATAATTAGAAATACGACTATACATGATGTAGGTATATGTTCTAATAACGTAATATAACTACTTACTTAATTACTTGAACGTTATGGTTTAATAGTTTCTTGAATAAATAACAACCTCTAGTAAGCCTCATAAGAGTTTAAGTATTATCATCTTTTCCGATCAGCTTAAACAACAAAAACAAAAATATCAATTATCACGCGAACGCACCGTACGTAGCCATCGAATTCATCACTTTTAAGGTCCCTTTTAGACGAGTTTAATAATTAATTATAATATAATGATATGTGGGGAGGGAGTGGGGGGAGGCCTTTGCCCAGCAGTGGGACACCTACGGGTGATAATAATAATAATAATGATATGTACTGTAATAATTATAATATAATGATTACAGTACATATTACACTCGTCTGACATTACCAATAAATTGTTATTGTCATATTACAAAAAAAAAGTTTTGAATTGTAACCTCTTTACGTGGAAATTTTCTTCAATGTGGATGTCACCAATTGACTTATTATGTAAATGTTTGTTATGATTCAAATTATGTTGTGATTTTTACGATTGTCAAATTCAAATAATGATTAAGATATACCCTTAATAAATTTAATTAACAATGCCTTAAAAAGTTTTTTTCTGTCACTTGCTTTGTATTATTAAGTTGTGCAAATACATGACATAATTATTATTATACTCGTCTGAAATGAACTTTAAAAAAGAAGCACGTTTAATCGCGTGCTTACCGATAAAGCAATGTGGGTCAGGGCACAGAATCAATAGCAGTATGTTCAGGTGGCGACTGGCTATCACTCACAAATAAACAGAAATACTAAAATGTGCTAACCATACGGTGACGTGCTAAAAGGTGTAACAATACTAAAAAATGCTTTTAAAATGAATACCAACGTTTTTTTCCCTTTGTTTAGCTACAATCTTACTGATGGTAAGCGACGATGTGGCTGACGATGGATAACAAAGGTCTAGAAGACACTTATTCATACTTGACTTGAAGAGACCCAGGTTATAACCTGGGTCTCTTCAAGTTCAAGTTCAAGGTCTGGAACTCGCTGCGGATAATGAAGGTGGAGAAGAATTTTACTTTTGTCCGTTATTATCTGAAGTGTAAAAATAATTAAAGTTTGAGATATTTTCTATTCTTACAGAAGTTGCAAATTACTATTTATTATTTTATCTTAGTTTTCATTAATTTTTTTCTTTTTTTATAGTTTTAAAGATTGAAGAATCAGAGCTTTAACATATGGACATGGAGGAAGTATTACTACACTTTTCGGCGGCAAAACACAAATAATACAAAATAGGGGATCGGGCGAGGTCGAGTGGCTTCCGGCGACGGAAGATTGATCGCTACCCGCAATTATGAAAAATGATTTTGTGATAGCGACGCTGAGTGATAAGCGATTGACGTTATTTGATACTAGCAAACGCCTGCGGCTTCGCCCGCTAGGACTTCTATTTTTTATCCCTTGGGAACCCTACATTTTTACCGGGATAAAATTAATCTATGTGTTATTCCAAAACCTAAACTATCTACATTCCAAATTTCATCAAAATCGGTTTAAAAGTTATGGAGATACGTGGTAACAAACATTCACACACACACGGACTTTCGCCTTTACAATATTAGTAGGATTTTGGGAATTTGTAACGTGCTATTGAAAGGCAAACACAAAATTAAAATTTTTTCATTAATAAAATTGATTTACAAAAAGAAAACATGATTATGTATCTCCAAGGTTGAAATTCTCTCTGTTCTTTAGGTTATTTTAATTTTATACTTTAAAATTAATTTTACCTTCACTTGAATTCTGTGTAATTTTCTTAAATAAAAAATTAGAAGAATAAGGAGCTCTCAAATGATGACTACATGATGAGATAATCACATTAGGCATTATTAAAAATAATCACTCTCTTCACATAGTTTTTTTTAAAAAACACAACGTAGGTAGGTACATTAGAAATGGTATGTATCCTATAAATAAGTTTGTGTAGTATTATGATTTTTTTATTAATTTTAACTATTGTAAATAATTAAAACTATCAAGATGTAATAAATTCATCGCCATTCTTCTATCACTTAGACGTCGTCTTCGATCCGTGACTTTGTAATAATATTGTCGAGCTTCGATTGTTGACCTCCACCTTCGAACCGTATGTGAATGCTCCTTAATGTTAAGGTAATAAAATTAAATGATATCCCAATGAGTTGATTTTTAATTTAAATCATAATTATGTAAAACACATTTATACACACATCAAAAAAGTTTGCAATCAAACGTAACACACAATGTTTCGATTCATCCAGAGAATCTTCATCTGGGTAAGGAGGGAGTTGCGGCAAGGTTACTCCTAGCGCGAGCGTCTCACACTCTAAATCTAACTCGACGATATTTTCACGTGAGTAATTCCCGTGTGTTAAATAATGTCAAGATGTCCACTGTGCTGACAAGTGCGTTTTACTAAAAAAAAAGTACTTATAAGTATGTAAGTTTTGATTGCTAAAGTCAATCAATATAATTGAAACTTACCCTTCCATTGGCATTCAAATTATCTTCATTGCCAAATCTATTTCAATACTAAAATAAATAATAACAATGATTGTCACTTTTAGATCACAGAATTTAGATCTGATTAGTAATTGTATCTTCAGGAAGTCACGGCTCTGATAAATGTCACCGTCACTTATTATTAGGTGTCACCTTCGAATTGACAGTTAAATGCATTGAAATGACAAATCAAAATTAGTGTTGTGTCATGGGTGCCAAAAACAAAAGAACAGCTGAATGAACTATTCATAATATTTTGATATGCATAAAGCATTGTCAAATTGGTTTAGTTTTTAAAGACATCAAATAAATTAAACAGTGTTTTTGAAAAATACGCGGTCAATTTTTTTACACTCAATAATCCAGATTTTTTTTCCACTGCTGCAAATATTGAATTTAAAAATACCTTACCTACCGAATTTTTGATAATTTAATTATTTATGGATTTACCTAGTTAACTTTATCCATAAAAATACCTACTTACTTATTTTTTAATAAAAAGCCTCAATGACTGACGACGGTCAAACAAACATCTTACCTGGATTGAATCCCAATAAATCGCACGCAAAACGAACAAAACGCAACATAAATCTCGAACCAAGGAATAAATATCTCAACTCCCGGTACAGCCTTCGGATTCCACCCGAAGGAAATATCGCACCCGAATTCCGGGTTGACGGGCAAAAAGGCCAAAAGACTGGCGAAGAAAAAAGCGCCAAAAGCTCGGATTCCAGGCCACGCCCACTTGCACGCGCGACAGGTGAATGCGAGAGGCGCGCACGCACGACACAGAACTATAATAGTGACAGTTGCGAACTGACAGCTGAACGTGGTACTGATTATAGCACTGTGGTAGGTGCGCACGCGGTTTTAAGCTGTTATTAGATTGATCTTTCCTCGTGTACGTTTGAGAATTGTCTACAGTATATCTTTGTGAAACTGTTATTTCGCTGTTATGATGACGATTAAGGTTGAGTCATAAAATAGTTTCATTTTTGGATTTTTATTTTAATAATCTTTTACGAAACTAATCGCAAGATGAAGTTTGATTGCACCCCGGTTGTCTCGGCTAATGGCGGTTTTGGTATAAGTAAAATAGTTTCAAAATTTTTGGATTTTTATTTCAATAATCTTTTACGAAACTAATCGCAGGATGAAGTTTGATTGCACCCCGGTTGTCTCGGCTAATGGCGGTTTTGGTGTTTTACTCATACCGTAGAATCGGTTAACGAATACGCCATCGGTCGCACGTGTTTTTCTACCCTCTACGAAGGCCTTTAGGCGGCCAAACTCCGTCACCAGAGTTGGCCACTTACTCATACGAACTTACTTTCTTACTTACCCTCTACGAGTTGAAGGATAATTTCATGTTATCTGACTAGGTTTAAATTATTACCTACTAGCTTCAACCCGCGGCTTTGCTCGCGTGGTACCTGGATAAAAAAAAGCTTGTGTCCTATTCCCGGTCATTATCAATCTATTTTTTAAATTTCAGCCAAATCAGGTCAGTGGTTGTCGAGTTATAGAGGAACAAACATACACCCATCCATCCAAACATCCAAACTTTCGCATTTATGTTATTAGTGTGATTAAGAGCACTTTACTCTAATTCGAGAAAGCTAGATAAAAGCCCTTTAAATATAGGACAGAACTTTCGTATATAAGATTTTAACTCGATTTCCAAAGAATTAAAGTCTATTTTCCATTGAAAACTAAATAAAACTGACAGAGCTACCTCGTCGCGCGGATTTGCTTTATTTTCAAGAATACATTATTGATATACAATGGCATGACAGCGCGCGCGATTTCTGTTGCGTCTCCGAATGGAATGAATCTTTGTAACTGTTTGTTTGTCTGTCAGCTCTTTTATTTTGACTGCCTATGAAATGAGGATCAGATGAATTCTTGCGATATTTGCATATCGCGTTCATTATACGTAGATATTGTTAAATGACTTTTAAATGTAGGACGTTCTACGTTCCAATTTGAAATATCATTTTAAAAAAATGGTTATGAATTTCCTTATGACTTTCAAATATATTAACTGAAAAAAATCATCGTAAAAACAGGCTGTATGAATACAGTAGATATTTCAAGATTTCTAAAAGAAAAAAAAAAGTCTAAATTGATTTCTATGTAAGCCCATTGATGCATGGACAAGATTCGAACTCACGTCTTTCGAAAGCCGTAATCGCAAGGCCAACTCAAACATGCAATATGAATCTCAAAACCAATAAAACACAGCTAATTACCATCAGCAAAAAAACCAAACATCAAGCACGAATACAGCACGAGATACAACAATGGACAATGGGAGCATAAATCAGTATAATTAGTTTTGCCGAACGCAGAGAAATCATTGGTCAAAAAGACCACGCCCCTTTGCCGAAGAGCGTTAGAACAGGTACTGTATGCTCAATTGGATCAAACGTAGCGTCAGCAATGAGAATACGTGACACTTGTCAATGATAGTGCGCGCCCAAAAAGGTGCAACTCATTGATAAGAGGCCACTTTACTTGAAACAAGATGCCCGTCAATTTTTGAATAGAACTATACCATATTAAAATAGTAGTAGTATGAACTATAGTGGCTAAAGCTGCTTGCAGTTTGCATCCGATTTTGTAACGTGCGTATTCGTACGTCGACTGACTTGCGAATTGACCTCGCACACTGGGTGGTGGGGTGTTTGTCCATTACATACAAAATTAGACGACCATCTAAAATTCGTAAGAAAACGAGTGCAAACTGCGATCGGCCTAACTGTGGTGATGGAGTTTTTAGGCCTTAAGTCCTCCGTCTTAGCTTAACGAGGCTGCCTCGCGAGGCAAACGCGTCTCCACACCGCGAGACGAGATCCCTCGCGAGACAGCTGTGCAATGTCAAAACCAGCCTTAGAAGCCAGGACCGTCAATATTTTATCTGACATAAATAAGTGGAAATTAGAATTGAACGCTTCCGTGCGAGAGCACGTTAAATTATCATTCCCGGCTAAGACAAGTTTTGAGACCATCAGGCGAACTAAATTCAACACAGTTGGTCACTAAGTTCTCACGAACTAATAAGTTCCCATTAATATTCCGTTAGCACGGTAAAATGTCAGTCACGGCTTTCAAGCTTTGAGACCATCAGGCGAACTAAACTCAACACAATTGGTCACTACTTCATGCAAACTTATAGTTCCCGCTTGTTTTGCCAACAGTACTATATCTCAGCACATGTACTTACATGTGAAGCCGCGCTATCTCACATCTCGCTGATGGGACCCTAGAAAGGTCCAGATAAGTCAACGTACCCACTAAGTAATCGTACCTTGATTGTCCTAGGACGTGGTGTTTAGATTGTAAGTTCTGTCTTTATTTTCTTTAAGTTTGTAAGTAGTATTTACGTGGCCAAATAAAAAAAAAAATAAAAAAACCGACTTCAATGCTAAAAAAAAGGTGATCAATTTCATTAGAAATGAAAAATCTTACCAAAATTTTCAATTTTAAGTAACTTCTAGAGTAACTTCAACTCTAAAGCTCCGCGCAAACGGACCACCGACCATAACCACTTGTGGCCAGCGACAGCAACTTTTCATATTTTGGAGCTGTAGCGAGTGGCCGCCACCGGCTACACGTGTGCGGCGCGTCTATACAAAATATATGAAAACTACAGGAAATAGGTCGGTAGCGGCGTTTTGTGGCTCGTATGCGGCCAGGCTTAGTATTCCATTATACTTAAATATATTTCTTTTTGTTTTAGAATAAATTTTTACTCGTCAATAATTTTTAACAATACACTAACGTCCGCCTACTATCGATATTTTATTCAGAATTTAATTCAGATAATCGGAATTATACTGTAAAAGGAAACGTTATGTACAAAATGAATTTATTAATGCGTAGGCATTAGAAAGTGGACATTCTAATGCAAATGTCGGAAGACATAAAGATGTATATTTATTATTGACATTATCATCATCAGAAGACAATAAGATCGAATAAAAATACAATGTGTTTAAATATCGAACAAAAACGTTTGTTATACAAAATACTCGATCGTAAATTTTAACTTTATTACTCTGATTTTCAGATAGTGCAATCTTAGATACCGCGCACACTGCAAACTTTTCTATCGGGTTGGGCTGCTAGTACCTACAAATATGACCATTGACCAATACTGAATCGTTGTAGTGTGCGCACTTGCATAGATCTTTATACTGATTAAGGCCGGCCGCACTTTGGATGCGATTTTGTCCGAACTTTACTCGTACGAATACGAACACGTAGATACAAACACGCATAAACGATTCCAACTCTCCGAGTACCACGGGGCCTCGCACACTATACGAACTAGTCGTGCGTGTACGCGCGTATAGTTCCGACGTCCGAAATCAATCCCAACTTGCTCGGAATTTTTAGGCGTTCGTACGTAAAATTCAATATGGATACAATAATAAATTGTTCAATAGAACAATTTATTAGTTGGGTGTACGTACAATTAATAAATTGTATGTAGGTACATACAAATGTAACGGAGAACAACGCAACCAGTGTTCGCGTTCAATTCGTACGTCCAATAAAGTACGTTTACGCACGATGCAAAATCGCATCCAAAGTGCGGCCGGGCTAAAGCCTCATACGTAACGATTTATCGTAGCGATAAATCTGTGCAGACCTGTTTGCGCAGTTTTATCGATCGTGTGTATGAAAAATCGTTGTCGATAATCGTTCGTCGGTGGTAGTTGCAATTTCTATCAGATAAATCGTTGTCGATTACATTTGCACAGTTTTATCGTTGCGTGTGGACGGTGATCGCTCAGTTCAGCAGTACTTCACGGAGCTTGCTAGTGTGCGCACGTGCACATCGCTTTCACAGAAACATGTCGGAAGACAAAAGAGTTGGACACCGCGAACTACTTCAAGATTTTATAGAAAGCTACAGAAACGAAACTTGCCTTTGGAAGACTACATGTAAGGATTACCACGACCGCAACAAAAAAAATGCCGCCTACGACAAGCTAATCGAAAAATACAAACCCATAGATCCAAATGCCACCAGGGATACAGTGGTTAATATAGCAAATGCGTCATAATCTTCCACTGTTAACATGTATCTTGCGCGAGCTTCTGCGGAGAACTGCCCGTTCGACGTCGATATCGGAGGCGTGTGGAGGCACTAGGAACGTTCGATTTATCTGCACAGTCTGAAATCGCTACGATAAATCGTTACGTATGTATGGGGCTTAAGAGTCCGACCAATCTATCGGCCGATCGAAAAGTTTGCAGTATGCGACAATACGTGCGTGGCATTTCCTTTTCGACACAAGCCGTCAACTATTTAGCTACCAACTAAACAGCTAGATGAATAAATTAATACTTATTAACAATTTATAGTTATTATTTTAAACAGAATTTGTAGCTATTATTTTATTAAAATTCTTCAAGAATCAGGTTATGTCTTTCGTAATGACCTTAATGTGTAATGATACGAAATTTATGTGCATTACATCTTCATTTCTCGGTTTCGTTCGTCGGTGGTCTATGTTTAAAATGCTAATAGGGTGTTGAAAAACGAATCAGACGATTTGGAAAATAAAGTAATCTTGTACCTACTAGATAGGAGTATTTATGTGTTCACTCTACATTTACTCCACGTTGTGGGTAAACTAGACTGATATAATTCTGCAGGAGGAAGGGCATAGTGGGTTTTTCTCACTCTATATTCGAGCAGCCGGACAAAGGAAGTACCTGCGCCTTACATAATATCGCCGGCAAATAACATAATTCTTCTCGAATGGTGTTGTTTTTCTGCGATGAGTAAGTTAACTTCTAAAATCTGAAACCCTAGAGACGGCCCACATTCCACTTTGATCCATATCCATCCACTTTGATCCATATCCATCCACTTTGGTCCGTCCGGCCGACCCGATCCGTACACGTCACTACGACGAACGGACATCATTCTCATTAGTGGTGAGACACCGATCCATTTGTACTAATGTTTGGTCAGACAAATACGTACGCTTACATCTTTCGTTATAAATGATAGACTTTGTGATTTGATTGAAATTTATTGTGCGGTTTTTTTTGCGAAATAGGATTTTTGTTGTAAATATTTTTGATAATGAGGTTTTAGTGACCGCAAGCTGAATCAGACAAGCTTAAAATATATGTATTTTATTGTTACTCTGAAAAAGATCTATTGAACAGCTTCTGTCTCATCAAACCAGTTGGTATAATTTTGCATCGTAACTGAAAATATTTCTATCTCAGAATTTATTTTTCAAACACTAACAAATAAACAAGTAGAGTTAATTAAAAGTTACTAAGGTAGCAGACCAGCATGCGGCCCACCTGATGGTAAGTGGTTGCCGTAGCCTATGGACGCCTGACACCAAAGAAGTCACACTCTCGCTGCTGACCCTTTAACAGAGGAATCACTGTGCCTACAAGACAATGGACAAGACTGGTCCACCAGTTGTCACCGCAGCGCTTCAAAGCAGAGCTTTGGCAACTTACATTTTCTTTAATTTGTTAATTATATTAGAAGTGTTAATGCGCTGATAAATTTCCTGAAGGATTTCAAGTTTGAAAAAATAAATAATATAAAATTTTTATGGAAATATTCGTAAAAGGAATTGCATTGCTTCTCTATTGTTCTAAATCTACACGTACCTATAGGTATACTATTATTATAAAGGAGTAAACTGTGTAATTTCAAGTCATCTGATTTCAAAATGATTTTTTTACGAATGGAAAGTAAAAAACTTAGGCCTTTACAACTTTACTAGATGATTTATACAGTGTCAGAACGCAATTTTTGCTTTTGCTTATAGGGACTCTGTAGTCAAAAGTCAAAAGTCAAATTCGTTTATTCAATAAGATCACAAGTGTACCACTTTGAAACGTCTTAAGAGCTAGGTGATTCTACTCCTGTTCCTTCGCGACCAAGACCGTGAAGAACCAGGGCAACAAACACGGTTTGGGGCCTAACACTCTTTTCGGTGACACACTTTTTGTTTGTAATTTTTTTTTTTATATATTTTTTTTTATGTACCTAAGCAATTATTACAAATGTTATCTAATTTTTACAAGTATTCTTTATGTATATAATAATAACTGAATTGGAGCATATTCTTGATCACTTTGACACGTCAATGATAGTTATGATTATTATTTGTTACAATATTTTTATGATTTAATAATAACGGAGTTGGAGCATATTCAGTCCCAGGCGTTTTTGTCATCCAAGTAATCTGATATTTTATAATACGCTTTTTTATAGAGATGACGTTTAATTGATTTCTTAAATTTGTTGATTGATAGGTTTTGCAATTCGCCTGGGACTTTGTTGTAGAAGCGTACACATTGCCCTATAAATGATTTACTAACTTTCTTAAGCCTAATTGTGGGAACAGCGAGTTTATCTTTGTTTCTGGTATTTACATTGTGATTATCACTTTTTTTCTTAAATAGTTTAATATTTTTTCGAACATACATTAGATTTTCATAGATAAACTGGCAAGGCATAGTCATTATAAATATTTCTTTAAACTTATTTTTAAGTGACTCCCTGGGACCCATACAATAAATTGCTCGAACAGCCCTCTTCTGCAGCACAAACACGGTGTTAATATCTGCAGCACTCCCCCACAACAGAATGCCATAAGACATGATGCTGTGAAAGTAGCTGAAGTAGACTAGCCTAGCAGTATCTACGTCCGTGTATAGACGTATTTTTTTGACTGCGTATGCTGCAGAACTAAGTCTCTTCGACAATCCATCTATGTGCGGACCCCATTGAAGCTTATTATCTAAGGTTATGCCTAAAAATGTAGTGGTGTCCACGAGATTTATTTGTTCGTCTTTTATTGTGACTTTGCATTTTACTTCTTTAACATTTGGTAAAATAAATCGTATACATTTAGTTTTTTTCTCGTTAAGTAATAAATTGTTCACATTGAACCATTCTACAACCATAGAGATAGCATTGTTTACTTCATCAAGGTTAACCTGTTGTCTTTTCAACTTGAATAAAAGTGAAGTGTCATCTGCAAACAGTACAATCTCATGGTCATTTTTAACTATTTTCGGTAAATCATTTATATAAATTAAAAAGAGAAATGGACCTAGTATTGATCCCTGTGGCACACCCATTGTTACCAACGACCCCGGAGAACATTTTCCATTTACGTCAACTCTTTGTATTCTGTCACTTAAGTAAGAAGTGAGAAGGTTAAGAGCAACACCCTTAACACCATAGTGGTGGAGTTTCCTTATTAATGTTTCATGATGAACGCAATCAAATGCTTTTGATAGATCACAAAAAATACCAAGCGCATCATGAGATTTTTCCCAAGAATTAAAAATATGTGATATTAGCTCAACACCGGCATCAGTGGTTGAGCGACCTCTTGTGAACCCAAATTGTTTGTTGTCAAGTAGGTTATTTTGATCAAAATGTCTTTGAAGTTGTATGAGGATTAGCTTTTCGAATATTTTACTAAACGTTGGTAAGACTGATATAGGTCTAAAATTGCTGGGGTCAGAATGACTACCTGATTTGAAAAGGGGTGATATTTTACTATGTTTCATTAAATCCGGAAACATACCACTATCAATGCATTGGTTGAATATTAAAGCTAGGTCAGGTGCAATGATGTCAATCAATGGTTTTACAACGCTAACGGAAATCCCCCAGAGGTCTTTGGTTTTTTTGACATTGATTAATTTAAAGGCTTTTATGATATCTTGTTTATCCACATAATCGAAAGTGAATTGAATGTTACATTCTGGTAAATTATCTTTTAACAAGGACTCCGCGATTATGTGGGATGACTTCAAGGATTTAGTAGTAGAGACTGGAATGTCAGTGAAAAATGCTTCAAATCCTTGGGCTACCTCATCATCTTGGTTAATGATGGAATCACCAATTTTAAGATGGTATGTATTACAGTGATCTTTGACTTTTCCAGTCTCACTATTAATCACACTCCAAGTTGCCTTTATTTTATCTTGGCTGTTTTTTATTTTATTACTTATAAACAATGATTTTGCTGTGCGGCAAACATTTTTAAAAACTTTTGAATATTTCTTAACTTTATCTTTAAACTCTTCACTAAAATTATATTGTTTTTCATCATAAAGTTCATATAAAGTTTGTCTGCTTTTATGAATTCCTGCTGTTGCCCACTCACAAAAAGTTAAACCTTCTGTAACCATAATCGATTTGGATGTATATATTGCATTAAATTGCTTGTTAAATTCATTGAAAAATGTATTGTATAAGGAATTTAGATTATCATTATTATATATAAGGTTTGGTAAAGTATTTATGAGTTTTGATTTAAATTTCTCCAATCGATCAATGGTCATTGGTACATAAGTAATTTTTCTTCTTACATTTTGTCTTGGTTTTGTTTTAATTTTAATTAACTGACCAAGATGGTCTGATTGAACAAAACTTATGGTACTTTTATATATTACATTTACATTTGTAAAAATGTTATCTATACAAGTGGCAGTAGTAGCTGTGATTCTTGTCGGTTCCATAAAAGATGGTTCTAGATTAAATGATTTAAATAAACTAATTAATCTGGTACTTGAGGAGTCTCTTTCTAACAGATTTACATTAAAATCGCCACATACTATAATTTGTTTCTTAGATTTACATATTTTATACAAAACTTCTTCCATAGCTTTTTCAAAAATATTAAATGTGGCAGAAGGCGGGCTATAAACGCTTACAACGATGAACTGCTCCAACTCTACGCATGCAATTTCAATGTGTCTTTGTACAGAGTGGTGGACAATATCTTTGCGTTCTTTAAATTTAATTTTCTTGTTTATTAAAATTAGTGAGCCACCTCGGATACAATTAACTCTGCAGAAAGCACTACCAACCTGGTGACCACTGAAGTTAAACATAACCTCATGGCTTTGCAGCCAGTGTTCAGTAATACATACAATGTCTATATTATTCGAGGTCATGTATAAGTCCAGCTGTAATTCTTTACCGCGTAAACCTTCGAAATTCTGGTGCACCAGATTAGTATGATTTACATTTGATTTTATTATTTTTTTCTTAGTTTGACTCTTTTTTGTATTATCACTATTATTTGACTTTTGAAAGCTAGAGGATTTTAAATTTGATTTTATTATTTTTGTATTAGTTTGACTGTTTTTTGTGTTGTTATTATTATCATTCATTTGAATGCTAGAGAATTTTCTCTCTGTTGTCTTAAAATTTAATTTAAATGACTTGGATAAAGTTCCAGAGTCATGTTTGGAATGTCATTTTGCTGCTCAATAGAAGCAGTTGTTTTAGTAGCCAAGTTTTTGGCTGTTATACTAAAATAATAAGATAGCGAAACAGCTACCTGTCGTTTGTCAAAATTCGATAGATAATAGCTACCTTTTGTCAAATAATATTTTTTACCAACAATATTGTTAGAGTCAATTACATGTATTAAATTATTATTGCATGATATTGTATGCAATGTCATATTTAACTTATATCTAATTTCATTTTCTGCTTGCGACAAGCTGTTACTGTAGGGGAATGTAAACATTACAATTTTATTTACTTGTAATGTGCAAAGAGTTTCAAAATATTTAATCAGTTCAGATTTGTTTACATTGGCCCTATTTCCAAGCCAGATTACTATATTTGAATTATTGTTGAATTTACATTTTGTTAATAAGCGCATAATATCATGCAGGTTTGATCCAGGCAAACAATTATTTATAACGGAGTGTCCCAATCTTGTATTTAATAGTTGGCCCATATTTATTCCTATTTCATCGCTGTACATAAATGTTTTTTGTACTTTTTCACATAATTTATGCCTGGGACAATGTTGAGATGGGGTAGGCTTGCCCAGCACCTACACCATCATCTCAGCTTACCGGCCATATCCACAGGAAAGACATGGTCAATACGTGTGGGGCTGACTAAGCCGCGGGTTTCCTCGCGATATTTTCCTTAACCGTTTAGAGCTCGTGTTAATGCGCATATAGATAGATAGATAGATAGATAATTTAAATGTTTCGAAATGAAAATTTCATTGATGCACGGCCAAGATTCGAACTCACGACCTTCGGATCGAAAGTCGGGGTACTATTCCCCTCGGCCAACACGGCGAATGGAAAGTAAACACCAGCGAAAACGCAGGAAGAAAGGGCGCAGCTTCAACTCTAAGCTTTGGAGTTAGTAATCTCCATACTCATATTATTATAGGTTTAAAAACAAAAAATAAGCCATAAACAATATGTCTTGATCAAAGCAAAGTGAGTAGGAATGATAAGTTTTATTCGTCAAAGAAGACATTAAAATAATTATGAATATGTATAAAATTTTCCACATTTAGCTAGAGCTGTAGACATTTTAGTAAATTACAATTTTATCTAAACAGATAAGAATTGACACTAATAACCATAATTAAATGGTTATTTTACGACTAATATTTTGTTCTTTTGCATAAATTTGTGACATTATGCAACCCACGCGAAATGCATATTCAGTAAGAACGTATATTGTAAGTCAGAGTTCACACATCCTCTTTTGTTTGGTGAATCTAGTAGTCCAGTATGATAATAATTTATTTGCATTATCTTATTTACAATTAATTGTACATTTAAAGCTAATAAATATCTGACAAACCTCATCATTGACGATCATGAATCATAATATAAAACATCTGACTCACTGTCAAACAAGACGCGCAACAACCGACAGAGCACATAAAACTCCATAGGGCCTTACTTATAAACGCCTCTCAACTTGAACACTGGTTAAACGCCCTGACACTATTTGCCATTTTATTTTTACCCGACTGTTTTAAGAATCATGTTATTTTATTTATGTACCCAGTTTTAGTGTAAACTTTAGCTAGCAAGACAAATCTAATGACGTTTCATTTATCAAAATCGGTTGAGCCGTTGAGAGCAGACATAGGAAGGCCATACATAGGTACCTACAGGTAACACATAACCCTCTTTTGGGATTCACCGCAGTCGGGTAAAAAAAACTGATACTAAATCATCGAGTCACGATTTCAATGATTGGTCTTATAAATCGATAACAATGTCACACCAAGGGTATTTGGATTCATTAGACGTCATTTTTTTGTGCCGCTAATGATACGAGCCTTATTGGACTTGTCAAGGTCAATGGAATAGAAGTTTTATAACATAATAGAATAATGTTTAAAATACAAATGACTAATAAATAAAGCGGAAAAGTGTTTTTTGTTTGTTTGTTTAAACGCGCTTATATCAGGAAATAGCAGTCCGATTTGAAAAGTTATTTTTGCATTTGATAGGTGAATTCTTGAGGAAGATTATATGCTACTTTCTCTCTCTCTTCACTACTTCTACTCATCATCACTTGACTCCTCGCCATTATGGGACCACAATTGAATATATCCTTTAAACAAAAAAAAAACATCAAAATCGGTCCATGATTGTTGGAAAAATTGGGGTAAGTAGGTACATTAATAAAGATTCCGACGAATTGAAAACCCCCTCCTTTTCTTGAAGTCGATTAAAGCAGAGCACACACCTATCCGCGAATTCTCAAAGCACTGCCAGATTCGCGGGCAGGTGTGCGAGGTTCCATAAAACTTCATATAAATAATTCTAAAATTCGATTCGTTCACGTTCGATGAGGATAGGTGTGCGGCCACCTTAAAATACATTAAGTTTTGAATACCTCGATTCAAAACTGCAATCAATCAATCAATCATTTATTTGCAGAATACATTAAATAATACGTATGTCGAGATCTTATAGCTATTAAAGTAATTGTATTCAGCCTGCATGCAGCATAAAAATTAATACTTAAAATCCTAAACGAAGACTCGAACCCATGACCGCCAAGGTACCTATACGTTTATAGTAGGTACGTGTGCCCTAAATCCCCTTGATAATGATGGATGCTGGATTTTGTTTCGCTGAGTGACACCACCAATCAATCAACGGTTGATGGATAGCGACGACACTCGATTCTCGCCGTATTAATTTAACTTGTGACGTTGATTGATATTTCGCGATATTACCGATATTCATAAGTATAATTATAAGCTTGTGAGATCGTTGAGTGTGTATGGAGATATAGATATAACCTTTAAACAGAAATTAATTATACCTACTTTATTCTAAGGTTATCTTCAAAAAAGCGAAACATCAATAAATTACAAGTCCAACAATTATCTGAAAATGAGGAAGAAAAAAAATCACCTTATTGTTGCGATAATTTCAAAGTGATCATGATGCTCTTATTCTATAAACTCCATCAGCAGTGCGATTCACACTTCTCGGAACGCATTCGATTCGAAGATTTTCTTCGGAAAGTTGACATCTTTTCAACGAAGAAATGTCACTCTCCGAATTCAGAATACATTCCGAGTAATGTGGATTGCCCTGTACATTTTGAAATCGATGTCAGCCATATTTGCAATATGACAGTAATTGCCGAAATATTTCTTAACCGGACAATATATTAACACACGGGAAAGTCTCTCTTTCTCAGATTAGGATAATTCGACGATTTTTTTTATGTGAATAATTCCCGTGTGTTACCTATTCTCCATTAACTCTACTATTTGAACACACATTTTACCCACAAAAACGTTACAGCTGGGCAACTCTACTAGATCACAACGTCAATCATTCCACTGCGTTTTGTTTCAATCTCTTAAATGTCAGCCATTTGGTGAATAGCAGAATGGCTTTTCAAAAATTTGTTCTGCCAAAGTCCAAACCTTAGCTAGAACCTCACCACAACTGAGTCGTTTATCATTAGGATGTATTCCCGTTGTCCCCGGTGGTCGTGTCCCCGGCCCGGGGACAACGAGACGTCATCATTAGTAGAATAGGAAACAGTCGAAAATCTATTATCTATATCTATCTATTAAGTTAAACGTTTTTTATGTTTAAAGTTCATGGGCCTGTATTCTATTAAATGACAACCGCTTTGGTTTTGGTTCGAACTCTTAAATGTCAGCCATTTGGTGAATAGTAGAATAGCTTTTCAAAAATTTGTACTGGCAAAGTTCAAAACCTCACCACAACTGAGTCGTTTGTTATTAGTAGTCATGGAAACAGTCGCTTTAGTTGAGGTTTTGGTTGAGGTTGATAAAAAGTTCGGTACCGGAATCGAGCCCATGGTGTAGGTTGATGTTTGTTTGTTTATAATTTCCTTTGTTGTTTTGTAGAGAACGTATTCATCCGGTTCTGACGGAAGATCAGCGTCTTGCTCACGCGCAACATAAGGCTGAGTCAGACGCCTTTTTGTAACAGTACTTACATTTCTTCACTCCTTTGTTTTAATTTTAATTTTGTGTATTTTAAGAAGACTTGTTACAAATAAACGCTTTATCTATCTATCTAAAATCTAAGGTTTAGTTGAGGTTTTGCTTGTGGCTCATAAAAAGTTTTGCACTAGAATTGCCAGTTAGGAAACCAAAACCGAATAGAAAGCCTGTTAGAATATAAAGTGCAAGCAACAAGTTACTATTCGTCGCTGTCAGCGCGCGGGATTACCCGCGTCCAGGCCTATCTGCAATAAACGAGTGTCATGTCACTAACACCTTCACACTGTGTACACCGACTTTTGGTTCTAATATCAGGGAAACTGTTTCACTTAATAGCAGTGAGGGATCGCAAACTGTTGATTCTCTTCCCCTTATCCTACTAATGTTATAGTATACATACATAAAATCACGCCTCTTTCCCACAGGGGTAGGCAGAGACCACGGACTTCCACTTGCTACGATCCTGACTAATGTTGTAAATGCGAAAGATTGCGAGGATGTATGAATGTTTGTTACAAAAACTACAAAACGGATTTCAATGAAGCGTTGTGCGCGGTCACTTTTAGAATGGGTGACCGCAAGTCACACTGCGAGCAATGTAAAGCGCTCTACTCACACACCTGCCGCAGGGCAATCTAGGGTGCATGGCGGTTGTGGCGATATCGGGAGTATCTCTACACACTTGCCAAATTGCCCCTGCATGCCTACACACATCACAATTAAGGATGCAATTAAGGGACATCCCCACTCCTACACCCTAGATTGCCCCTGCGGCAGGTGTGTGAGTAGGGCGCTTAACGCTCGGTGCGAACGGGATCGCGGAGGCAGTAGTGGGGGGCGCGTTGTTGTTATTGTCGGTGTCGTAAGCCACTACTGCCTCCGAGCGTTACATTGCTCGCAGTGTGAGACGCTCGCGCGAGGAGTAACCTTGCCGCAACTCCCTCCTTACCCAGATGAAGATTCTCCGGATGAATCGAAACATTATCGGTATCTAAATCGACGATATTATTACGTGAGTAATTCCCGTGTGTTAAAACAATATCTAGTACAACTCACGGAAGTTTTGAAAGTGAAACGTATTAATCTATTTGAGACGTCTTCAAAATCGTAAAAATGACAGCTAATGTCATGTTTATTTCAATGATAAGCGCCATTTAAACTACAGCATTTCAGTATTCGGGCGTCAGTCCCTTACAATGTCCGATTCGAAAACTCTACTCATTCAACACACAGGCATTTTCCTGAAAATAGTGAGTAATGTGAAAATACGGTTTCCCTGACCTCCCTAAGCCGAGTTCACTTGTTGCGTGTGACGTCACGAATGATTCGTCATTGTCACGTTGTGATTGCGGGATATAGAGCCTTCATTCGATTGAGCCGCATCGGTCTAGTTGACAGTGAAACTGATTTTGAATTGTGAACATTTCTGTTAGATAAGGTTTGTGTAGTATTTGTTGTATCTATTTATTGGCAGTAGGTATATATTCCCCCTTACTTATGAAAGATGTTTAAAGTTGAACACTGGTTAAATAGCGTCCTGTCTCTATTTGTCACTATCCACAAATAGACAGGACGTTGTTTAACCAGTGTTTAACTTTAAACATAATTCATAAGTAAGGCCCTTTGTTACGAGTACAGTACGGCCAACGGATCTCGGCGTACGTGAAGTTAGCCGTTTCGATGCGCAGTGCAACTTTTTCATACAAAATGTTCTACTGCGCAGCGAAAAGCCTAACTTCACGATCGCCGAGATCCGTCGGCCCAACTGTACTCAGCCGTGTTGGCTTAGGGGTATAGTACCTCGACTTTCAATCCGAAGGTCGTGGGTTCTAATCCTGGTCGTACATTAATGGATTTTTCGTTTCAAAAATTTACATGCGCATTAGCAAGAGCGAGCTCTAAAATGGATAAATTCTGAGGCGGTAAAAAGTTTGCTGGATTAGCTAGTCTTCTTTTGAAACGCGAATGAAATTCAATTTACTCGTATCATAATATGTAAAATGTCCAATTTTCCCAAAATGTTGCCACAAAACAAAACACTTTTTATTTATAATTTACTTATAATTTACTACTATAAGCTAATCTATCCTGCTAAACACTATCAGTGGCGTCTCGCAAAACTCGGTATCTGACACTTTACGAGCTGGGGGCTAGAGCGTATCTCAAAGATACTACCGGTCAGTGCAGCTAAAGATACAGCCGTAAACTAAGTGTTATTTTAACTTTGAACACGCTGTTTTAATGGTAGATCAAGTACTGTTCGGTGTTCGGTTCAATTTAAATATTTTATTAGTATTTTATTTTATTTAGTTAGTGAGTTTTTTTCTATTTTTAGTAGCAAACATCAGGTAACAAATACTGGTATATACGTAATTTTTAACACATTTAATCGGCAGGTGTCGTTCAAGCAAAACAGTAAGTACGAGTGTAAACTAAGCATAAAAATACTGTATTTTTATAAGCTTAATGAATATAAATGTCTTATATAAATAAATGAATATAATACTGCTCAGTTTTATTGGTTCAATTACAAATGATTTTCTGGATTTTTACAACAGTATAAAATCGATAATTTTATTATTACAATTATATCTTGCAGTTAAAGAACTGCATTTCCAACATTAGAAATTAGTATTAACGAGTAAAAATAGCATCCGTTGGCCATGGGGGCGATAAATCGTCAGTTATAGATAATTACTGAGATACTCTATCGGTGATCGTAAATTATGACGTTTATTACCTAATGTGCAATAGTGTTTAGAATTCTATCCTATTGGTATTTCTAGTCTAGTTTTACTTTCGTATTAGTTAAATTAAAATGAAATTTAATTTTTTTGTAAAGAAGGAAAATGTATGCCTACTTTGGGGAACATGGTGGAATCATTCCCCAAAGGCAGAGTAGGTGGTTCCTGCGCAACGGGCCGGCCCATCTGGCCCAATTGCCCGTGGTCTTTCGACCGACAGTTGATGTCGGTTGGTCGGCTATATGTCTATCGCTCCAGAATTTTTTTTTTACCTTAATTTACCTTTTCGACCCTCAATCCCAATCCGGCTTTCTTTTTGATGTACTCCACCACCTCTGCGGTCTTCACGTCGAAGTGAACACGGGACACGTAGATCTGCGTAGTGGGTACTTCCGCTCGGAAGTGCTGCTCGCTGGATCTCAGAGTAGTACCACACTGTTTCCGGCTAGAGGGCTTCCGTTTCTTTCTTACCACCTCGGTAAAGCCCTCCGCGTCACAGGAGGAGTCCTAGCGATAAATCAAAAGATTAAAAAAAAAAAAATTTAAAATAACATGTAAGTACAAGTAAAAGTAGGTATGTTCGTTGAAAATTGCAGTAAATGCAAAATAAAATCAACAGAAAATAACTTGTAGTTACCAATAATAAAAACGTGACTAAACACTTTGAATATTAAAGAAAATAACACAGTGAACTTTAAAAATCCTGAAACACGACCACTTTAAGGTTTTTTTTAAAGTGATCGATAAAAGTGTCAATGAAAAAGCCATAATATTTAACGAACAAATTCATGCAAGATGTCCCAATTAATTTCTCGATTCATGTAACCGGTACTTACCCAGTTTTGGATCACGCGAGCCTCATGTCGGATTCGATGTACCAAACGATTGATAAGAAAGATACCGAGCTTCAATTTGTACCGATAATTTGCATATAAATTATACATATTTTCGGTTCGATAAAAATTATTTAAGTACATTATGTGAGTTTGTTCAAAGAGAAAAAAAAAAAAACAATGTCTCAATAATTGAGACATTGTTTTAAAAGAGAATTATTCTCTTTTTGAATTGTCTCATTTATTATAATTAATGTACGAGTACCTTATAGGTGTATTTATTACTAGCTTCTGCCCGCGGCTTCGCTTGCGTGGTACCCGGATAAAAATAGCCTATGTTACTCTACAGCCCTCCAACTATCGCCACACAAAAAATCACGTCAATCCGTCGCTCTGTTTTGACGTGAAAGCAGGACAAATAAACAAACAAAAAACACACTCAAAGCTCCACAAACCAGCGACGTACCGAACTTTTTATCAACCTCAACCAAAACCTCAACTAAAGCGACTGTTTCCATGACTACTAATAACAAACGACTCAGTTGTGGTGAGGTTTTGAACTTTGGCAGAACAAATTTTTGAAAAGCTATTCTACTATTTCACCAAATGGCTGACATTTAAGAGATCGAACCAAACCAAAGCGGTTGTCATCTAGTAGAATACAGGCCCAGTTTGCGAGGTCACTTAGGGTGGATTCTACCAAACTGTCATCTTACTCCCAGAGTAGTTATTCCATTAGCCGACAGAATTCGAAATACATTTGTTTAGAAAGCGCAACCGAACATTATAAGTTGCATTCAAATCATCCTGGTTATAGGTGTCAACTTTACAATGTCAAAATATTCAAACAAACTGCAGTTTAATCTGTGGTTTAATCTCCAGATAAAACTTAATCCAGTTTGGTAAAATCCAGCAAGACGAATTTAAAAAGCTTAATTTAAAACGTCGTTTACATGCTTTGCGTATGACAATAATTTTTTGTATTTTTTTTCCTATCCTAGATGATTTATACAGTGTCAGGAGGCAATCTTTTGCCTACACTTAACGGGACACTGTAGTGCCTGGGACATTGTTTTTGAGATGGAGTAGGCTTGCTCAGCACCTAACTAAACCATCCTCTCAGCTTAACCGGCCATATCAACAGGAAAGACATGATCAATACGTGTGGGGCCGACTAAGCCGCGGGTTTCATTACTATGTTTTCCTTCACCGTTTAGAGTTCGTTTTAATGTGCCTAAAAATTTTTCGAAAGGAGAAATTCATTGATGCATGGCCAGGTTTCGAACCCACGACCTTCGGATCGAAAGTCGAAGTACTAATCCCCTCGGCCAACACGGCTCTTTTTTATAGTGATATTATTATCCAATTTCTTTGCAGTTGGAATAAGTATAAATACTAGACACTTATTACCCCTATTCCTGGTTTTTGCAAGACCTAATATTATGACAGCTGCATTTTTATCACCTTTCGTAAACATTGACAGCTGACGAAAATATATATTATCTAGAAAAAAATGTACTCAGTACTTCGTTGTGTAAAGCAGTGTTCCGCTGTGTGTGTGCCGCGGCACACTGGTGTACCGTGGTCATTAGTTGGTGTGCCTCGGGAAAATAAGGTTACCTATCTCAGTTATGCTACTCCAAATTTGGACCGCATGTGCTCAATTAAACAAGCTCATGTTTCGCATGAAAAAAAGTGTTTATGGTGTACCATCAAAATTTTTCTATTTCCTAGACCTTGAACACAAAAAGGTTGCGGAACACTAGTGTAAAGGGTAATGGACGTGGTCCTAAATCTAGGTACCTACTGTAGCACCAGTCTTGTCCATTGTGTTGTCGGCGCAGTGATTCCTCTTTTAAAGGGTCAGCAGGCTCATTCTGTAAACTCACTTCGAACGTCGAAGAGCTGAATCCGCTGTGAGATATCAAATTTCGTATTCGAAATTTGAATCTTACTACAAACACTTACAATACATTCTTGCGTATTTAGTGAGCTCGGTCACTTGAGTGAATTCGAAGTGAGTCTAGTACAGAATGCCTCTGCAGCAGCGCGAGTGTGACTCCTCTGGTCTCGTAGGCGTCCATAGGCTACGGTAACCGCTTACCATCAGGTGGACCGTATGCTTGTCTGCTACCTTAGTACCTAGTATAAAAAAGCCAACCCTTTAGACTTAAAAGGATCATAGATGCCTAAAATATCTGAGAAACTATCTACCGTGCTTACGTGATCCTATAGATAAGTTGTTTGTTGGAAGTTTAAGCTCTAGTAGTAAAGTTAGTCATTGAAAGTTGATTTTTTTTAAAGGAAATATTCTACTGAAAAATTCAAAAGGTCCCTGAATGTCTGAATGCAATTAATTAATTCATATAAAATTAATTTCACAGTTATCTCACCACTATCAGATACAAATAGAGAGATATAATTTTTTCATAATAATTATGTAGGTATACTGAATGATAAATATCATAATCCTATTTTTAATAAACTATTTGTATAAGTTGGAGATAAACACGTGTTCCGGCTAATGTTTATCATTAACACTTAGCACTAGTTTTTTTTTATTTGTATTAGAAAATAAAATATTTCAAACAAAAAACTAAAGATTAAAACAACATGCAAATTTTTATATCTTAAAAATTCTTTTCCATCATTATTTTCAATGTATGTAACTCAACATCGAAATCATAAAGCATTTTTTCAATAAGATCGTGTAGATCACTTGACACGTCTTAACTTTACTTAACAGGTAAATTTAATGCACTTAAAAACACAATTTTCACGTCATATATTATATGTTAACACGAAGTAGTATATCTTTAGTTTCATTCTAACGATTTACGACGTGGTTATATTAGAATACAATGTATCCGTAATACGTTAATACGTATGTATTGATTTTGTTCTGATCGCGAAAATTTAAAAAGACAAGTACAAAAATATTATATGGCTTCAAGAAACATTATGCTGTAGATCACTCTGGCTGCTGAATCGACCTGTCGGCGAACTGTCCATTGAAGAAACGGTCATCGGAGAATGGTTCATCATTCATAATTCATCATCAGCCTATAGCAGTCCATTGCTGGACGTAGGCCTCCCCTAATGAGCGCCATCGCGCCCTGTCTTCAGCTTGACTCATCCAACTTGTGCCGGCAGCCTTCCGCAGATCGTCACTCCACCTGGCAGGAGGGCGTCCTACACTACGTTTGAGAATGGTTGCGGACTCAAAAAAGGAGTCAGGTGGAACGATTGTATTTGTACATTTGTTACAGTAAGTAAGAAAGAGCCCTCTGTGTTTTTTTTAAGTGACGAAATGGTCATAGGCGAACGGTTGCGGACACTTTCTTTATTTAAGGGACCGGCGAACGTACCTACGTACCTAGGAACGTAATACCGAAATCATTTAAAATATAAGCATATTTTTATCACTTTATGTTATTATTTGGATAAAGGCAGTATTTATCTAGGTTCCTGTTACACTTTTGTTCCAAAAAACTTACTATAGAATAAATGAAAAGAAAAAATGCCATTTTTGGTGTACCTACAAAGATTTCAATTCAATTTGCTTACATTTCTTTTTAGGTAAGTTTTTCGGCACAAAAGTTTAACAGGAACCTAGATAAATACCTAGTCTCTTAATCTAACAACATAAACTGATAAAAATATGCTTAAATTTTAAATGATTTCGGTATTACGTTTTTATGGAAATTCGCCCGTCGCAGGCCTCTTAAGACTCCTAAAGGAATAGATAACGACAAAACCAGTGCTAACACATCAGGATGTGCGTTGCGAAATTAAACGCTATCTGACAGGTATCCCATCGATCAACAGATAGCTATATTTGACTGATTACTGTAGATTAGCTTATATAAGTTCCGATTGAAAATGTAGCATATTATGTAACTAGCTTCCGCCCGCGGCTTCGCTCGCGTGGTACCCGGTTAAAAAGTAGCCTTTGTCCTACTCCGGTCATTATCTATTTGTATTTTAAATTTCAGACAAATCGGTGTAGTGGTTGTCGAGTTATAGAGGAACAAACATACATCCATCCATCCAAACTTTCGCATTTATAATATGAGTGTTTAGTTTGTGATGTGATTAGTGTGATTATCTGTATTTTAGAATGAAGTAGAGCGTGTAAATTTTAAATTAGGGATTAAAAAGGCTATTATAGCAGCAGAATTGATTATGGCTTTTTTTTTCTATACTGAGAGTGACAAGAACGGCATATTTTGCAATTCCTATCGTATGTACACACATACATAAAATCACGCCTCTTTCCCACAAGGGTAGGCAAAGACCACAGATTTCCACTTGCTACGATTACACACCTCTTTCGCCTCATTCAATCTCATCACATTTTTCATACAAGCTCGTCGGTTTAGGTATTTTTATTGTGATTCTGCTAATAGCGGCCTTTTTAGCCCCGCTGAACTCACGATCCTCTTGCTTGCTTTCATATAATAACACTATTCACAGTGACACAGTTCCAAAACCTTCTAAAACTGTAAAAACCTTAAGTTAACAAACCGTAGAGATGTTTGATTAAGATTATCTCAAAATCCAAATTGATCTCGAGAAATCGAGTCAAATCGTTCGCGTTTTGTCGCGGCTCGATACAATCGAAACGTGGTTGTTCGAATAATCGGTAACAATGGTCTAATCGATATAATCGCTCATCGTATCGGTTTCATGGTTTGGGTGAAATTCGGGCATTGTTTCCGTGATTTCTGTCTAGTCAGTGATTGTTACAACTAAAGTCTTTATTGAGCATTAGTTCTCTACTGCAGATTTACTCATGGTGTATTTAGTCCAAGCTTCTTCTTCTTCTGCCTTCTGCACTATAGGTCGTGGGTTCGATTCCCACCCAGGACAAACATTTGTGTGATGAACATAGATGTTTGTTATGTGTCTGGGTGTTGTAAAGTATTATATGTATGTATTTATAAAAAAAAAGTATACGAGTAGGTATAAGCATTCTATCAGTTATCTGGTTTCCATAGTACAAGCTTTGCTTAGTTTGGGGCTAGATGGCGCTGTGTGAAATGTACAGCAATATTAATTTTAATTTAATTCTTACCCAACTGCCCTCAGTACGAGGGTTATTTGCTGTTTTATATTGACATCTATCACTATTTCTAGTTGCAGAACGTCGATGACTGAAGCGCTCGTGGCGTAACTTGCTGAGACGTTCTTGATTGATCGTTGAAGTTAAGCAGCGTTGTGCGCGGTCATAATTTGGATAGGTCGCAAGTAATTACGAGCTGAGCGCTTCCGTGCTTCGGAGGGCACCTTAAATTGCCGGTCCTAGCTTTTTTAAGTCGTAAGCCATGACGGAGGTCTTTAGGCGGCCTAAAAACTCCATCACCAGAGTTGGCTACTAGCTCATACCTACGAATTTACTTTCTATAGGACTAAACAATCTACTCCAAACTCAACGATAGGCAATCAATATGTCTAGGTAAATTGGTTCACAAGTTGATCAAAAGGTATCACACACGAAACATTCAAATCCAATTGGCCACGGCTTTGTCCGCTCAACTGTGCCTATCACCACACTGGGCTGTCGGTCAGACGCACTCGGTCTTTGAAGCCGGATGCACCGGGCTCAGCCCCGAGGTGTAGACTAGGAGCAAGATGTGTAATTTTCTACGTCATTTCATATTATTTTAAGAGCTCAGCTCTTGTCGGTGCAACGATGCAATTCTCTCCATATATCTATTTCCAATGTCATTTCATAAATAGGGATAAAATGATAAAAAAAAAACAGTAAAACAGTAGGTACGCGAATTCTTCAGATCAAACAAATTGATGAATTGTGTGAAAGATGACATAAGTAAGAAAGAGATGAGTGATGAGAATAGAAGAAAATACTTAGAAGAAGAATAGGTACATGTTATACTGACCTCACGCAATAATAGGACAAGGACAAGAAGGTAATGGTAAAATAGGTAAATTTATTCATGAAGTGTGAATTATGAAGTTTGATATCGTCTGATTTACTGTTCTAATTGTCATCATGATTGATGGTACGATTAAAATAGGAATGATAATTATGATAATTAATACACGTGGTTACTATTTCGGTTTAATCATGTTGATTGTTACTTTTATGTATCTAATGCCTGATATAAATTGACGATTCATTTGTTATTCAAACTTAATATTTAAGCGGTTTTAAATGATAATGTTTTTCTCCTAGCATCAATAGATTGTTGCGTTTAAAAAATGTATAACATACATACACAAGCTCTAATCACTGAAGGAAAAATTGTGAGGAAACCAGGTTACCATAAGCGACCAATGGGCGACCAATGGAATTGCAACTAAAGTACAGTGTGGTAACAGTAGGTAAGCTTATTCCAAAAGTATATTTGCACATACTTCTAGACATCAAAGAACGTTGAATTACTGACGTTCTGAATGAATGTCTACTGTCTGTAGATGAACTTAAATTTATTTTTTTTGACTACTTTACCATAAGAAACTGTGATCGCTGTAGTTCCCGGACTATACCAATTTAAATAATTTAAACTAAATAGTTGTATTTTTTTTTGTTTCGTAACCTACTAATAACCAATGAGATTAGGTTACTGTTGTGTGTGATGACGTTTTCAAACAAATTACCAATGAGGTTTTGCGAATTACTGTCATTTTGGAGAACGAAACAAAACGCAGCGGTAATGAACCCGGAATGGTTGACGTTGGATATTAGAAGAATGTCAGTCATGAGCTTAGGTATTTGATGTGAAAAACTGCCCACCAGCTTCCAATCTAGCATCTTTACCGGCGATTGACACGCTGCGTTTTAATCAATTAGCGCGGAACACGGCCCAGTGGACAGTGAAATAGCGGACCACACCGCCCCGCGATTTTCGGCTATCCAGTTACGGTTTTTTAGTAATCGTACTCGTTGTTTTTGGTTAGATCGGATTTTAAGCCTTGGCTTCTGAAGTCTGTCACCGTATTTTTAAGCATGATTTTATGCGTATCGAACTATAAACGGTGAAGGAAAACATCGTGAGGAACAAGTAAGCGTCGATGGGCTTGCAACTTGTCACGTATGGAATGCTAGCTTCTACAAAATGTGGGCATGTACTCTATACCTCTGACTACCCCCTTAGACATCTTCAAAGGATATTAAAATGCCTAAAAAGATCTGAGAGAATGTCTACCGCGCCTTGGGGATACATTCGTGATTATATTTCATTTATTTTACTTTGTTTGTACAACGATCTATATGGAACATCCCTTTTATACGTCAACGATTTGTCTACGGAAGAATCAATAAAACATGGATTTAAAGATTTTTTTCAAATAAATAGGAATAATGTGGTTATTTGTTCCACAAAAGAATTTAGGCCTTTACAAGGAGATTTTTTTTTTATTCATTATGATCGTGTAGGTTGATCACTTTGACATGTCAATTGTTTGATTGATATACTTAGGTAGTTTTGATACAATTTTTTTTTTAATTTCGGAAGACAACCTTAGCCTATATTCTGGTCTGGTTTAAATTGAACTTACTATGACCTAAATCGTCTCCTCATTGTTTAGAGATCGTGATAAGCGTATTAAAAGTTTTCTAACAGAAAAATCCAGCCTTTCAATTTTTTTTTATTGATGAAATAATTTGCTCAATTTCGACTGTGTAAAATTGATAAAATTAACGGTGGCCGTTTTCTTGCAAAATAAACTCATTGATTCCTTTGTCGCAACACTTTTTAGTTAGTTATTGTGTCATATTGAGTTGATTCAACGCAACTTGAAATCAACGCAAGAGTCAACTCAATAGAAAGTGGTCAATAGATGAATTTTTTAGTTTTTTTTTCGAGTGTTTTATGAAAATATCAGTTAAAAGTTGTAACTTACGAGTATGTAATTTTTAAGCAGGCTTGTGTGGCAGTGATTTCACTTATAAAAGTGTAAAAATCTTTGATAATAATAATTTATGATTTCTAATAAAGGGTATTGCTTAGTTCCAATCAGATATATATAGGAATTTGTGTCAGCTTATCCATAAGTAGAAATATTGATCCGATGACTAATTTCAATCAATCATTATCTATGTTTGCGCAACGCACTCATATTTTTCCTAGCGTTATCGTGTAATTTATTAGTGATGAATCGATTACCGAGTTGGTTTTTCATAGTATCATTTTCATGGTTGTTTTGCTGATAAAACTGATAGTTAACTTTATATTGAAAGTATTCATTTTCACGTTAGTAGGTTTACTCCTTTCAGATTCTGTAATTTTTGGTAGGTCGTTTTCATTTGCTTTACACACAAACGGTGTAAATTTTCTACATTGTTTTTTTTTATGTAAGTACCACAATTTTGTCTCAAGAAGACTTTATCATCTTTCTCTATATCACCAGAAAAACATTATTTCAACATTCGTTTAAGTTTGGATTTGACTGGTGTCTTCAGTACAGCTTTGTATGAGATAAAGGCTGATGTTACTGTTAGATCAATCTCTTTGGTAGTTAAACGTCTTCTCATTTTTTTCGGCCACAGTAACTACAACCTTGACTTTACTAGCCAGTTTCTGTATAAGCAACTAACTCCCGCCATCTTATTCAAGGTCTGTCTTTCTCTCTTACAACTTTACTAAGTAGTGGTCTAAATCATCTATGTATGATAACTTATTTCAAAAGCAACCACATATAGGTAGGTACTTATTAAAGTAGGTCTCAAAATCGTTTCCACACAACTTTTATTTAATTTTAGTTGTGTTTATGCTCTTTCCTCTGTCTGTGTGTGTTGTCAATAAACTATACTTAGTCTATTCTACTCTATATAATTTGGCAAACATTTTGACTACCTTTTGTCTTCCTGTATATAGATAGATCCAGTATTTATCAGCTGTTGAAACAGTTGACACATCGACGTATTAAATAAGGTAAATAACGCGATAAATTCCCGGGTACCGATTGGTTCTTTGGTTATAGCAATAGCTAGAAAGTTGTCCTAGAAGTTGTACTAGACTGTGCCTAAGTTTGCGTGTGTGCGGTGTCCATATACATATTAATATTACAATATTTTTATGTGGTCTAAATATAAATATTGTAATAATAAGTTATGGACACCACAAATAATCCTCTGAGAACTTTTTAGTTAAATTTTCGTCATATCTGATTCCAACTTTCCGAATTATTTTTGGATTAATCACTAAATCATGATTAGGTACATATCAAAGAATTTTAAAAAAGCGACCCTGACATTATGATGTAGGTATAATAGAAGCGGAAGAAGAACGGGTCCCATCACATTTTCTCACCTGGCCACATAGCTTTGTCTGAATGCTATTTGCAATTTCAGAGGTGTTTGAAGGTTCTCATGGTTGAATTAACTAACAGTTCCTTCTCTTTGTCCACAGAAGAGGCCAACAGTCCAGAAGGAAGCGTGAAGGATCGCGGGGAGCGGCAGAGGGGCGAGGAGGCATCGCGGTCGGCGTCCCCCGCGCCCCGCGCCTCGCCCTCGCCCGCCCCTGAAGGAGACATCGAGCACAGCATACCAGCGACGCTGATACAGGACCCTAATGTCGAAAGGTAAGATTTGGGACCTGCTATGTATGTTCGTATAATCTAATAGCTACCTCTGGCGACTTTTTAGGCTGCCAGAAAGCATCATGGCTTAATGATTTAAAAGCCGGTATAATTTAACGTGCCCTTCGAAGCACGGTAGTACTCATCGGTTAATATATTTTAAATTGTTTGCCTTATCGATAGTTACTAAGATAATTATCACCATTATGGGTTTTTCAATCATCCTATTGATGTAAGCAGATAGTGAATAAATTTTTATTCAATCGTTTAGTACCTACCTTGTAATCTATCAATTAGTATCTTTCATCAATATCCTTAATCGAATTTACGTGAATTTGATTGATTATTGTTCTACTTATCAGTTTAATCAATTTGTTCAGTACAAAGTTCTATTTCATCAATCTATCTTCTTTGATAAAGTACTACTGATAGGATTTAAATCACTTTTGTCTCTTCTTTTGTAGATTGAAAATATGATAACTTAATGTTAATACCATTTATATGTTTAAAAATTTAAATTTGTATATCTCATTCAATGTTGCCAAATTTTGAACAGCCTGATGAAATTGCGACGATAATCTAAAATCATACAATGAATATTATTAATACAGACCTCGCGAAACAAACATTTATTAAATCGAACTAAAAACAAGCATTTTTCATTAAATTTTCTCTATTTACTCTTGCACTATCTATTACTCGCACATTTACTTACACGTCTATAAATTTTATATTTGTCGCTATATTTTAAAGTGACGACATCTTTTCCCATAAAACTAAAAGTATTTCCGAGGCTAAAAGCATTTCTGGCATAACGTCAGTATTGGACAACTTCATTCGCCCACACCGATGGATTGCACTCAACTATTGACAATGCGGTGGTCCGACCGTCACTCCACGTGGCCACTTTAACGATCCCATTGTTTTCCATGATCACTTGTCATCTGCCACTTCACATAACTGTCCTGATAGCTCTTATTCTGAAGTGAGAGAGGTGAATTTTGATTAAGACGGTATTCATCAACTGCTTTACAATAAGTTTTGACAACTGTAATACGACGGTTATAGAGGTGAATTTTGTTTGAGTTGTATCGGGGTTGAAAGAGAAATGGTTTGATAAGGTATAATGACAGTTATGGTAGGTGTCATAAATGATCTCAAAATATTTAGTGACAGTCCATCGATCCTGCAGTGCGTAACATAATATTATCTAAAACATTACATGTAATTTACTTAGTGTCAGAACATTAATGTAACAGAGATAAAGTTTTAGTATATGAAACCTTACACCATTAAGAACTATTATTTTAAGATAATATGAAAAAAAAAATGTCTTGCTAATTGATTTTATTCTGTAAATTAATGTGTAGCACCGTAGCACTAATAAAATATGTAACTCGAAATGTCAATACTACATAAATTATGAGTTTGGATTTTTTAAAACTAATGTTCTGATTTTTTTTTTTTTGAATCGGTACATTAGTGGGTCTTTGTTATTTATCAGTTTCTATAAATTATCGTAAATCTTCTAATTGATACAAAAAATATATTTTCAAGGACTATTTGCACATTCGATATTAATTGTGTTTGAATTAAGGTCATTAATCATTATAATTGGTTTCAAATAAACTAACACCAGGTGTTTTTATAATTTTAAAAGGGGAATAATAAGTCGAGCCGCAGAATTATTTTTTGGCCACGGAACCTACCTTCTGATTTTATAAGTAAGCAACGGGAAAATAAGAAACCTTCTAATAAACTAACTCGTCTTCTTTACAGCATCAACTAAATATTCCAAAGAAAGCGTCAAGTAAATAACAACAATTATTTTTACTTGACCTACTGATTTATACATCGCCATCAAATTTACTAACTCAGCTACGGATTTTACAACTAACCAACAGTTTAGGTTAGGTTAGGTTAGATTTTGAAATAACTACGCGCGAAGTAAGCGAGCGCAGCGAGCGTGCCGCGGCAGTGGCCGCCGAAGCGACAGAAATCTAATTCATAAAGAATACAATATATTATACTCCGGTATTTTTGACATTTTAAGCATTCTACCTTCCAAGTATTGTCTTTATAAACTTCGATCAATCGATCTTTATACATTTCAAACATTCTTCATTTTGAAATTCGCTATTTTAAGCTTTGGCATTACAATTAATGTTACACTATATTTTAAACATGCTGAGTTATAAAATTAGAAGTAGATAGACTTACTTTACTGGTGTCATATTTAAATATTTTAGGAGTTCCTGCTTGAATATGTGTTACAAATTTAGATCCTAAAAAACAAATTTAGATGCTAAAAAATAACTGCCATGCTGAGTTGTATTTACGGTGGCTTACATCGAGGATATTTAGTGGCTAAGATAGTATTTTTTAGAGGCACATTGATAGTGGCTGACTTAGTAATTCAGAAGTCAATGTAAATTTTTAGAGGCGAAAAATGCTATTAAATAGAAGGCGGTTTAATTAGCACCCATTTTAAAATACTGAAGAATTATTTAGGTACTACAGTTCTAATATTTATTTACTTGTGCATTTATGTTTTATACATCTGAAACAGATAGTAGTTCCATGATTAAACACTTACCGATATTGTATTTGTATCAAAGTTATGTATGAAATTGCTTTCTAATACCCATTCCATATTACAAAATAATTGAAAGACACGATAACTAAAAAAATAAGTTCAAGTAATTTCAGACACTTCATCATTTGAAAAGAAAGGTGGAACAGAAGTAGAATCACCTACCTATGTTTATAATGATTCAGCGTGACACAAGTGATTTTTATTGACTGTTCAGAAAATATATTGTAGATACTTATAGATATATTAACATATGTACTTTAATTTAAATGATCACTTTTGATATTATTTAACACACGGGAATTACTCACGTAAAATTATCGTCGATTTAGATACCGACAATGTTTCGATTCATCCGGAGAATCTTCATCTGGGTAAGGAGGGAGTTGCGGCAAGGTTACTCCTCGAAATAATTTACTACTATTTACTACTCTAAATCGACGATAATTTTACGTGAGTAATTCCCGTGTGTTAAATAATGTCTAGTACAACTCACGAAAGTTTTGAAAGATCACTTTTGATGTACATAAAATGTTAGATTTTCGATTAATGAAAGTCAAAGTTGATAAATATCTATTTGCATTAGAAAATTTGTCGAGCAACATTATTAAACAAAATATGGACACGCAAATGGTAAACAGTTTCAAATCTAAAAAATTCACATAGTTAAAATCCAATCTTAATTAGAATAGAAATCTGTCATTTCCTTCAAAAATACAAATCCTCGTCTTATCTCACATCCGTCCATATGTCAGGTATGATTGTCATTACCACTCCAACTTTACCATCTCTGAGTTGCAGATCGATCAAAATTAGACTCTATTTCATTCAGAATACGGATGCAGAAGTTTTCATAACTGAGTGATAGGCTAGTTCCGTTTGTACGTTGGCTGTTCCATCAATGTCAATTAGTTGTTGTGAGGAGACTTCATCAATCATACAGCAGACTAGGAGCTTTAGTGCTTCGTCCTGAGGGTCTATTGTTTAGATTTTGGATCTATAATATATGTTTGGCTATCGGTGTTAGAAACACAATACTTCGTCCGAAGAGTCAAATTTGAGACGAAAAACAAACTTTACTAGGACCATTTCTGTGAATTTTTTGACCTAGAGAGATGTATTTACAACTTTACAAAGGCTGTTGTTAAATCCTGGCCATACATTAATTTTCATTTCTGAAAACTTTCAATGAATCAGCACGAGCTATATGCTGAAAATCATAAGGAAATTACACAATATTAAATTTAGTTTTTTTGTGTATAAAATCGAATAAGCTAGGATAGTTTAGGTGCACTAAATAATGTTATGTTTCAGGCACTACAACATTTATAGATAGGTATAGGTTGTAGGCGCTATTTTAATCTTCTAGAATAGGTTTAAAAGACCTAATCTATACTTTCAACGTTACTCAATTTTTCTACCGTGCTCAGTCAGCACATTTACCTACTATATATACTATACTATACTAAGTAGGTAGACGTTTTATCAGTAATAATCGGAATTGTAGTTTTATCTATGCCACCTTTATTATCATCAAATTGACTGATGAGTTGATATCATTTATATCACCTAGAAATAATCGGTTTTAGTAAGATATGAAGCTATTGACTCATGAAAATATTCTTATAAGAATGCCCACTGTGCCACAGAGGTCGTCAAATATATTAATATTATGTCTTGCTAAATGTAAGCATCTAGGAGGATGGATGGCCATAAGAAAGTCAACCAAACACGACCAAGTCAGGAGAAGAATATTTGCAGATTTGAGAAATAATATAAAACGTATATCCTGCTATATACAGAATTTCGAATGAATCACCTTTCAATCACCACTTCCCGATGTCCTTTTGAGAAACGATGAATAAGGTAAAGTCGAGATGACGCATACAGAAAGCACGATTATTGACATCTGGGTCGCATTTGCATATGTTAACTGTCTCTATTCCTCCTTATTTTTACATGGATGATATTTCAAATTGTATCATTGACCGCAAATTAAAAGTTTATCGTCTTATCTATCGTTTTTAAATCGAATCACTATCTACCAAAGATTCTTTAAATGCCGTTCTGTTGTTAGTATCTGTCTGTTATCAGCATCAAACGGTTACAAGGTTTCATTTTCCAATGGGCATAAACTTTATGCACTTTTATAGCTTTGACGACATATGGGCTTGTTTTAAATTCACGTTGTTACTGCAAATTTATTCAAAGTGTCAGGTGTCCCCCATACAGGGTCGTTCATGCAAAAGCCAACTTTGATGAGCCATTACGCAGCCTAAGGCCCATCAACTGTAAAGATAAGTGAAGAGCTGGTTCAAATTCAACCGATCCAATCATGTTGACTATAACAATCAGCAATAAAGTTATATTTGTTCTCATATCATTATTCGATATATGGGCCTTAGGTGTTCTTGTTGAAACAACGCTATAAAACTTATCGGCTGTACATTTTTGCGTTTTGGTCGTAAACCTAGAAATAGCTTTGTTTATGATTTAGCTCTCGAGATGGAATTTTACAGATGTTTGTCACATAACTAATTTGATTGATTGACCCGCACCCACCTGACTAGGGCTTTTGACAGCAAACATCTGGCTTCGAAAACTTTATAAAATACGTCTAGTTATTGGCAAATTATTATGGCAGATGCTAATGCTGCGTTTAATTCATCTTCTTCGTTTTTGTTTTGTAAAAAAAAATTCGTGATCTGATTTAGATGATCTAAAAACTAAATAGTTTTTCCTATTTTCCCAATTTGCTTTCTAATAGTATCTGTACTTTGGTAACCCCAGATTTCCATTGAAGCCATCTCTCATGTGACATCTGTATTGTCATCGACAAGGCGCCTCGTCCTCCGTTTCCTGACGTGGAAATAAAATAAGCCCAGAATAATTGTCAGAGCAGGAAATCTGTTCATGATACGCGTAAATCCGTCCTCGTCCCCTGTCTGTCCCTGAGTCGTTAAAAGGACTCGTCTCGGCGTTTTGTTAACGCGCCATTTCCTTGTCAACGCCGTCAACCCGCCGGGTAATCTTCGCTAAGCCAGGACTTCTTTAGTGCGGGCGACGTGAGCAAACAGATCCCGTCCAAATAGTATTCTGTAAACAGACTCGTTAATAATGCGCCTATTGGACGTCAAGGATTCACGGTACATTTTTCATTGGTCTCGCGAAGTGACTCAGCTATGCGGAGTAGCTTCGCCGCGTCACTCGCCTGTCATCGGAACGATCGCCCGTCACTGCATGTCCACCTCGCGCATCGCACGCACGCTTGCATTACGCAGCGCCACCCCTCGAAGTTGATACGTACAGCCGTCTCTGTCTGGCACGTTGCCGAGGCGTTTGTGAGAGCAGCTATCTCGCTCGGCGGAGGGGCGGTGCGGGGCGGGGGCGCTGCAGGCGGGTCGTAAATCACACGGCGTCTCATTCCACGCGGGTCCGCCGCCGCCGCCGCAGGCACCGCGCACTTCCCTCTCGACCGCCGGCATCGCGCCGCGTCTTTCGCGACGTGTAAACATTTCCAACTATCTTTGGGAAGTCACTATTGTTGTCTTTTTACCAGTGTTTCTGATGTAAAGTGTTATATTGATGGATCCGAGCGTTCTTTCGCTCTCACAAACTGGACTATTTTGAGATTTTATCGAGAATGATCGTCGAGACGGACCACGTGAGGTATGTTTTTTATTTGTTCAAGTGTTATATTGTTTTTGAGTTGTTCATCATGTTTTCTATTGTGTTCAACTTTAATTATTTTATTTAGTTTGGGTTCCTTTTTCCGTTGTTCTGTTCGTCAACTTGTTTTCCAACATCAGTGACATCAGACGAAGTTTGTTCTAAGTGTGCAGAAACGTGACTTATGTTTGTGGCTTATTTTGAAATGGACTTATTCGTATTTATCTTGTTAGATTTATTATTTTGATTCATAAATATCTTGTTTCAACTTTGACGTGACATCAATACAAAGTTTTTGATTTCTGTTTGAATAATTTTGTTGCTAAACACCCTGTTGCCTCGAACAACAAGAATTATAATTAGTTCATTAACAGCAAAGTTTTATTATGTAGAAAATCTTCGGAATATAACAAAATTATTAAAATAATCTGTTTTTATAAACACTGTTTTAATAATTTATCTATTGTGAATACAGTTGGTCGATTTCTCCAACGTTTGATCTGATGTAGGCAGGAAATATTATTTTAGCATTGGGATCTCGTTGATGGTTACTGGGATTGAATACGGAGTTGTTTTGAAATTGTTATAGTGTTCATAAACATCGATAAACCTTCACTATCACGCAGGTATATCAAGATTGTTTTCAGGATTCTCTGAATAATTGTTTTTGTAATGCTATTGATTTAGTGCATAATCTGTCCGTAGCAATAAATGTTGATTGCGTCGTTTTATGCCGGTTATTATTTATGTTCTCCATTAACTGCGATTATTCATATCCTTGATTAGATGATGACCCAATTGAATTATCCTACTAGAATTTTATATATACCTACTATCTTTAAAATCATCAGTGACAATCACTTTTGTATTTTAACTTAAACCTAATAGAAATAACAATGCTGTCAGAAGTAGGACAAACTAGGTAGGTATAATAGAAAAAAACTTGAAATTTCTAATCCATTAAAGAACTTTATCAGAAAAACATAATTCTGTCAGTATTTTATTGCTTTTCAAAATTCAAATTCAATGACTTAACTTATTAGCGTCTGTTTGATATTCACAAACGAGCCATTAATCTATTAGAAGAGCAATAAAAAAACGTGCATTCGTTTTGTTTACTGTCGATATTCAAATGCCGGTAACCGGTTCACGACAGCCGACAGGCTTGATGGAAAGCGGCAGTTTAGTTAATTGAATTACTCGGGTCTGACGTTATGGTCTTTGTCCGTAGGGAGAGCCCGAGATGTCTGTCGCGGGAGTCGTCGGGGGCGCCGCGCTGTCCGTCCAATGACTCGGTGTACTCGGGGCGAAGCGGCGCGGGCGCGGGGCTTCCCCTCCCCGCCGCGCTGACCGCCGCCCTCCCCGCGGCCCTGCTGCCGCCGCACTCTGCCGCCGTGGCCGCCTACCTCGGCGCCGCCGCCGCCGCCGCCGCCCAGCAACGCCTCCTCATGTCCTGCCACGAGGACATGACCGACCCTGACCGATCGAACGCGATCCTCGACTTCAGCAGGCGACGCAGTGAGTCCCCGCCTCAGGACGATGACGACGCTGACGATAACGACGATGCCGTCAATCTTAGTAAAAATGAGAACGGTCCGTTGGATCTGTCTACGGGGACTAGGAAAAGAGGCCCGGCTGAGTCGCCATCCCCCGTTCCTAGCAGGAAAAATTCTAGACCGTCAGAATTTAGACCAAACCCATCGCCTTGGTCGACGCCGGTCGCGCCGCATTTGCCTTATTTCGCAGCTGCTGTTGCTGCTGCGAGTCAGCAGCTTTCTCCTAAAGGTGGCGGTCCTGGAGATTGGAACGGTAAATTAAAACATGGTGGCCCGACTCCTAGCGATGCCACTAAAGCTTTGGAAAAGATGAGTGAACTGAGCCGATTGGGTGGAGAGGAGCTTTTCCGGTCAGTTCAGAGCGCAGCTCTTGGTGCTGGACTTGCACCTAATGCCGCTGCTCGTCACTCCGCTTGGCAGTCCCACTGGCTGAACAAAGGCGCCGATCAAACGAAAGATGTCTTGAAGTGCGTCTGGTGCAAGAAAAGTTTTAATTCACTAGCAGAACTAACCGTTCACATGAAAGAAGCCAAGCATTGTGGAGTGAACGTTCCTGTACCGACATCTACAGGCGCTCCTTTGCCATCGTCTTTACACCCACCTTCTAGTTCACCGTCAACGCCTTCTCATCACTCTTCATCTTCTAGTGGCTCTTCCAAGCCGAACCAGAACGATCTAAACATGTTGATCAAAGAGAACATGCCTATCCCGAGAAAACTAGTCCGAGGTCAAGATGTGTGGTTAGGAAAAGGTGCTGAGCAAACACGACAGATTTTGAAATGCATGTGGTGCGCTGAGAGCTTCCGCTCACTGGCAGAGATGACAAGCCACATGCAGAGGACTCAACATTACACTAACATCATATCACAAGAACAGATCATTTCGTGGAAATCTTCGGACGAATCGAAAGGTGGGTCCAGCTCAAGCGGACCCGGAGCTAACAACGCTGCTCCACCGACCAGCACTAGTAGCCACGTCAGTGCAGTCTTAACTTGTAAGGTATGCGACCAAGCATTTAGCTCCTTGAAAGAATTGAGCAATCACATGGTTAAAAATTCACATTACAAAGAGCACATTATGAGATCAATCACAGAGAGTGGAGGAAGGAGACGCCAGACCAGAGAGAAACGAAAGAAATCTCTACCGGTCAGAAAACTTCTGGAATTAGAAAGAGCACAACACGAGTTCAAAAATGGAGACGGCAACGGTGTCCCGATGGGAAAACCCATTAGAGATTTTGGCACTGGAAGCCGTATCACATGTGAGAAATGCGGCGACAAAATTGAAACAGCCGTATTTGTAGAGCACATCAGGCAATGTATAGGCGCACCAATGTCTAATAGTCAAAGAAACTTTCTAAAAAGCGCGCTTCTTTCTAACAACATCATCCCACCTGATGCATCTGGTCATATCACTCCAAGCGGTAGGGACGGACGCAAAAGCATCAACGAAGAGCTGCCATCACCCGGTTCCGGCCATCACCGCTCACCTTCCTTAGCCAACGATTCCTCCCCTAGTTCCAAAGACCCAAACGCTAACAACGACAAAAGCTCTTCACCATCTGTCCTCAACGCCATCGAACAACTGATTGAAAAGAGTTTCGACACTCGATCGCGGCACTCCATGCCCGGCATGCCCGGCGCGGCACCTCACGCGCCCATCGGTTCTAGTATTCTAAAGAGATTAGGCATAGACGAGAGCGTAGACTACACCAAACCACTGGTGGACCCACAGACTATGAGCATGCTGCGTAGCTATCACCATCAAGGCTACGGCAGGCGCGAGCGCAGCGGGAGCGAGTCCAGCTCGATGTCCGAGCGCGGTGGCAGCAGAGTCGAGTCCTTGACGCCGGATAGAAAGCTAGACGCGTATCACATGACTCCTAGAACAACGCCCGACACTCGCGGCTCTCAGACCCCAGCTTCCGAGGACCGCCCCGCTGAAGTGCGGATAAAGAAAGAGATCGAGGACGATGACCGCGAGAACGGAGTCGATCTGAGCGGTTCGGGCGTGCGCGTCAAAACCGAGCTCGAAGATGATGATGAGCCGCCTCGCCCAAACAGCACCGCTGATGAGGACATCAAGCCGACTGTACCGAAGCGCGAAAGCGAGGGCCCGAGCCCCGCCGCCAGCCCACGCAGCCCCGGCAGTGACCGCTCGGGAAACACGCCAGGCTCCGACAGAAAACCAGCTTCCAGCCTCGGCGCTCTCTCCTCCATGTTCGACAACCTGGCCGGTGGAGGGTCGTCCAGCGAGCCGAGCACGTCCCGCCGCAGCGGCAGCCACCCACTCGCCGCACTGCAGAAGCTCTGCGATAAAACGGAGAATAATCCTTCCCGTGCGCCTCCTCCTGCGCAATCCCCCGCCGGTCCCCCGAGTATCCTAACATTCAGCTGGGCGTGCAACGACGCCGTCGTGCAGGACTCCATCATGAAGTGCGCGTTGTGCGACACGCCGTTCATATCGAAGGGCGCGTACCGACACCACCTGTCGAAGATGCACTTCGTGAAGGACGGCGCGTTGCCGGAGCCGGTCCCGCTGAAGGCGCCGGCGCCGCCATCTCCGGGCCACAAGGGCTCGGGCTCGGCCGCCGCGTCCCCGCAGGACCCGCGCAGCCCGAGCGGCTCGTTCGACGAGAGCCCGCACTCCAAGTTCCTCAAGTACACGGAACTGGCCAAGCAGCTCTCCAGCAAGTACGTGTAGGCCGGCCGCGGCCGAGTTGTGATGATACCATATCCGCTACGTTGAACCTTGCTAGGGTTAGGTCGCCGCGGCGACGCTAAGTATTTCGAAACTCTTTGCCAATTTAATTATTTAGGTGATTATTGTTAGAGTTCACCGCATAGTTCGGTTAGTGTAATTACGACTAGCGACTTAAGTATACGCCAAACGTCTTAACGTTCGTTTAGAGTAAGAGAATATTTTGAAAATATTGCCTATAGGTGATCGGTTGTTGAGTCTGGGCTTATCTTCCACACTACTTGTAATTCCATTTCGATAAATTGTAAATATAAGTCACGTTAAGTCATGAAAGTTCGATTCGATCTCTTTGTAAATGTATATTTTTTGCTAATAATTCTTAAAAATAATGTAAAATTACTTTTGTAATTTGAATTGCGATTTGCCTTTAGCATGATGGAGGCCTCCGGCGTGGACTTTCAGTATTTATACTAAATCGTTGCAATATCATTTTTGTGTTACTTAATTTTTATGTAAATTGGATATAAGGTTAATGTGAAACTAGTTTATCTCTATGTATATTTTGAACTTTTTGTTTTTTTACTGTGAATCAGAGATCCGTCGATGCCTGCAATCTCGGGGATTCAATCTCGCTCGGTTCGGTTCGTGTACATACAGTCATGCAGTTGAACTAGAATGCAATATAATACAATCTCTTTAGTGTAAATTCGCTCTAGGTATGCTCTCACTGCGAGGAAGCTATTTATTATTTAGTGATAAGTACATAATATTAATTAAACTACGTCTGTGACACTTGTATACCATTATACCAGCGCATTATTCGGTTGGAGTTCAACCACTATTTAAAGTGATATAACGTTATACATTTTTCTTGTTTATTTGAGAAAGGAACGAAAACATTCGTATACGTTTAGAGCATTCAAATATTTGAGGATACTTCCAATTGAAACAGTTATACGACGTGTATATACGGCACTTGCGAGTGAAAACTCTTTTATATTTAATTATATTGTAAACAGTCTATTGTAAGGTCGACTATATCAAATTAAGAAAATTGTGAAACGAATATTCGTGATACGAAATATCTGCTCTGATTGTACTAGACGGTTCGTCCGAATGTTGCAAAGATTATTTTTAATTACCATTGTACTATCTGTACGTACGTACATGTGTCGCGAATATTCTGCATAATATTGTCAAAATTTTAAACGAAATCTATCATTTTATCGATTATAACGATCATACGACAAATGTAATGTATACGCTAGCTCCCGCGGGAGTGTTTTGCTCATTCTTTAAAATGGTGTTGAATATTGATTTTACCAAATTTAATAATCTTATTTAATATTTTATGTTGTATTTCAAAATGCAATTAAAAGCTCAAAGAAATATATATGTTACATACTTTAAATGGTTATTTTTATTTTAAAGCACCCCTTTATTTATTTACCTTACAAATTACAGTGAAATGCATAACTGTAGTTGTATATATTTCTGCTAAACAACTTTGTAGATCAGATACTGAAAGAATATTTTATTAAAGAAGGTAGTTCAATTACTTATGAAAGCCTTTCTCAAATGAGAAATTATTTTTAAACTCTTAGAACATTTTTCTACCTTTCAAACCTTATTTTACAAATATCAGACCCACTGATTTATAATTTAGGCTTCAACTTTGCTTCTCTCCCTAAATATTAATCAGGCGACCTTAAAACCATGTACACAACCGCATCTTAATCTGTCCCTCCGAATCACTCACGATTTAACTGTGAGTCCTCGCCTTAATCATGATAATGACATCATTCGTCGCCCTAATGCGACACGAGAGGTTTGCAAAAGTTGACATACATTTCTGGTTTTGGGCGAGAGGTGACGTAAGGGTTGGTATAAAAGCAGCGATGGATTAGACGGCGGGTAAAGGGTAGTGAGTGGCGCCGTCAGTCAAACGCCCGCGTCGCCACAGGTGAGGGAAAACACGGGGTGGTTTTTCCGACGTCATTGAACTCTGAATTATTTAAGTAAGTAAAGTCGAGGAACTCGTAAGTATCAAAACTAAAGGTTTATCTATTATCTGACCTATGTATCTAGTTTTTCTAATAAGAAAGGTAGAAACTTAATCAGATAAATTATAAAAGTTTTAAACTTCATCAGAATGAGCGATTAAATAATACGTTTTTTTTTTTTTACGAATTAGAATCAAACAGTACATGCTTATAAGTAGTTCAATGACAGTAGGTACTGAACCCAAGTTTCATCGAAACGCTAGAACATTGTTAACGTATGAAGAGCAAAAATTGAAAGCACAGTTTTAACGACCTCTGCAGCGCAGTACCTAGGTGAAGGTCCGTCTGTGATGCAGGAGGTTGCGGGTTCGATCCCACCGCGGGACAAATGTTTGTTCATACAAACATTTCTGCAAATATTTTTTTCGTGTTTGGGTGTTTTCTATGAATATGTTTATTTTGTAAAAACATATTTTTACAAAAAAAAAAAAACAGTATACTATCACTATCAGTCATGTTATCATGTGGTTCCCATAGCACAAGCTCTGCTTAGCTTGGGGCTACATGCTGCAGTGTGAAATGTCCAGCTTTATTTATTTATTTAGTTGTTTAGAACAAAATGGGATTAACCCCGTAAAATGGGTCCACATTATTACACCATGGATGCCAGAAGGATGGCGGGCGTCAAGCTCGAGCGCGGAAACATCGCGACGATATCGATGCCTTTGAGAGTGACTGGTGGGAGACGGCGAGGGATAGAGATAGATGGAGGGAGTTGGAGGAGACCTTTGCCCAGCAGTGGGACGAGATAGGTTGAATAATAAAAAAATATTTAAAAAAAAACAAAACCCCGACTGCGTTAAAGTTAAAACTAAAAAGAAAAAAACAAGCCTGCAAAGAATAACTCACAGTCGGTAGGTACCCATTTATTTTATTACCAATCAAATCTTCATAATGTTATGGGTCCCGACTGTGAGTAATTCTTTGCAGGCTTGTTTTTTTCTTTTTAGTTTTAACTTTAACGCAGTCGGGGTTTTGTTTTTTTTTTAAATATTTTTTTATTTCAAACTTTTTAGTTATGATTTATTAGGTGATGATGATTTTTATGATTAACTAGCTGACGCCCGCGGCTTCGCCCGCGTGGGCTACTATTTGGTTTATCCCACGGGAACTAAGCATTTTTTCGGAATAAAATGTAGCCTTTGTCCTATTCCCGGTCATTATCTATCTATGTTTTAAATTTCAGCCAAATCGGTTTACGCGTTTGGCCTCTAGAGTGCCACATAGAAACATCTGTAGCGAGAGTGAATATTAATCAACTTTAAACCGTTATGTTTCCTAAACTATTGCTTAAAATGAAAAGTGGTAAAAGGAACCTAAAGTTGATTTTTAAATACCTATTCAACGATACCCCACTTGACATAATTCGTCAATTTTGATTATTTTAATTTTGACAATATGGCGTCTGGTTGAGGCACTGGTGAATTTTGATTACTGTCATGTCTTTAGTGACACTTCCAAGGTTGAGACGAATCGATTGACGTTAGAATCATCAAAATCGGTCCACGCGTTTGGCCTATATAGTGCCACATAGAAACATCCATACATACCCACATACAAACATAGACTGATAAACACATTACCCTTCCTTTGCTTTGCGCAGTCGGGTAAAAAGAAAGATTTCAGGGGTATTTTACAAATGCAGGAAAGTCCATCGAATCAAAATGTTGATTACCTATTTAAAAAAAAAACGCATTATTATATCCTAGATATAAGATTTATCTACTAAAGACATTTTTGCAAAAAGATGGAAACTAAAACGTCGTCGGTCGGATTTAACTAAGTTACCTTAGGATCAATCCAAAGAATATGCGGAAATCTTTTATTTATTTATTTGGTTTACCAACGATTGTTACAGCAATACATTCTAAAGTAGCTAACATAAACAAAAGGTAGGTACATAAGTAGGTACTTTGGTAACGTACATAAGTACTTTAATCTTTAATTTAATGGTGGACTTTTCCGTCTTTGACCGAAGGATATTTAGTTAACAAATTTTCCCCCCGTGTGTCGCCCACCCCCCGGCCCACTTCAACAAGACAAACGGGCGCTGTCTGTCACCGTCTCATAATGGCGACTAATTAAAATGACGTTTTGTTTTATATCATCAAATTAATGAATACCACAACCCCCTTTACCCCAACTCACCCTGCTGTGATGGATAGTGATATTTTAACAATTTTGGCTGCTTTAATGACGGCCTTGGTGATGTTTGGGTGAAACGGTTTGGGTATGATTCTAACTTAGGTTTTAGAGTTTGTTTGAAAGAGAAGGTGAAGAAAAGTAAGGCCTCAAACCATATTTTACCCCATTTTTACGGAATTGGTTACTTAAGCACTTAGAAGCAGAACTCTTACTATAATTCAGAGTAATTCCAACAGAGTTAATGAAAAAAAAAAACACAACAATCATGTGAATCATGTCTCATACGAACTTTTTTTATGTCTCGTTCTCTATACTTCTATACTAAATTATAAAGAGGTAAAGTTTGTTTGTATGTAGGAGGTAATCTCCGAAACTGACCATCCGATTTCAAAAATCCTTTCACCAGTATTTAGAATGAACTTTCAGGATGAACAAAGGCTATAATGTTATGTAGGTGTCCACGCCGCGGGCGGAAGCTAGTGTGTAAAAAAGACAAGAAGTGGAAATAGTAGATTGTATTATATGGGAGCAAAATAATATTTATACGGGGAGAGCGCTTTTTTGAATCCAGAGCGAAGTGAGGGATTCTAGAGTAGAATCCTGAACGTAGCGAGGGATTCAAAGTACTTCGCCCGAACCAAAAATATATTTTGCGCCCAGCCAAAAATATATTATTGTTTAAGTATATTTATTTCAGTCTATTCTATTCCGTCATATTGCAGAAGGTATTGTTTTATATCATCAAATTAACGAAACGGCCTTTAGGGTAGACTGAGGAAAGAGGGCTGCCCGGGGCATTACTCGCGATTTACCAGCGAGCGAGATGGATAGTTTGATTTATACGCTGTTAATCATCTTTTTATGGCATCGAATGAAATAATTCCTTGTTTTTTGTTTAATTATAGTAGTCCAGTCAGCTTAGCATAAAAATGGTCTAAACCTCGGAATGACAGATAATAAGCTGAATTTTCGTATGTAGCTTCATTTAGGCGTCCTAAAAGTTGTCTCAAAAGTCTCATAAAATCTCGTGTCTGCGTCTTAAGTTATTCAAGGTCAAAGGTAAAAAAAATAGTATTTCGCTAATATCTCGGTTGCTATTGGTCCAATGATGTTAACATCTATTATAAAGTTGTAGAGCATACAATTTGCGACAAATTTTGTTTAAAACATTTTTTCATGCGCTCAACCGTTTTCGCGATAGAGGAGGGTGAGTGAGCAGCGCTCAACCATACGCGTAGGTACTGTAACGCAAAGTCAAACGTGAATATCTGTGAATACCTTGAATTTTGAATAATTTGTTTTATTTATCAGTTAATTATCGACCAAGCGAGCAAAGCAAACTAAGATCTTACGATTTTGCTTTGTATGTTTGTATGTGTAATTTTTATGTTATCGCATAACTATCGAACCGTTAATCCAATCTGCATGAAACTTGGTAGATAACTAGGTTGTGCTATGGAAATTTGATATATGACATATGAGCGTAATCGATGGAGGGGTTGTAAAGATATTGGGATCTAAAGGGGGTGAAAAAGATAAAAGTTACACAGATATATTGAGTGGGGTGTCATATGAAAGGACTTAATTTGTACATTCCGAAATAGTTTTTATTTTTGTTCTAGGAAGTATAGTTTTTGAAATACACATACTGAACGCTTTGCGCTCACGGCCCTGTATCGCAAAAACGGTTGAGCGCATGGAATTTTTTTTTCAATGAATTGGTCGCAAATTTTAAGCTCTACAACTTCATAATAGATGTTAACATCACTGGACCAATAGCAACCGAGATATTCGCGAAAAACTATTTTTTTTTACCTTTGACCTTGAATAACTTAAGACGCAGACACGAGATTTTATGAGACTTTTGAGACAACTTTTAGGGCGCCTAAATGAAGGTATATACGAAAATTCAGCTTATTATCTCTCATTCCGAGGTTAATTCCTAATTTGACTGGGCTATAGTATGGTTTGATATTATATTTATTGTTCTGGAGTTATTTTTGGGAGCAGTGGCCACTATAGCGGATATTTTCAAGGTTTTTATTGAGACGTGTTGGCCGAGTGGGGTCGTGACTTGACGTTCGAAGGTCGTAGGTACGAATACTGGCTGTGTATCAAAGGACTTTATTTAGGAAATTTATTATGAGTATTATAGGTAATGCCACTAGGATGCGTTACGTCGGCGCAGGCGTTGCGACGACGGAGCGGTTATGCTGCGTTAATTGTTTTCTCTGGAAACAAGTAAAAATCTGCCTCCGTGCCTGTTTCCAGTCCTGCACCCTGATTCTCTATATTTGATAGCGACCAAAATCGATCTCAAAATGTCAAATATGACAGTTCAGTGACCACGCAATTAGTTCTGTGAATTTTAATTGTTTATTGTTGTTTGGGTTTTTTTCCGTGCTTCGGAGGGCACGTTAAATTGTCTATCCCGGCTTTTAAGTCGTTAAGCGATGACAAAGGCCTTTAGGCAGCCTAAAAACTCCGTCACCGTTGGCCACTTGCTCATACGAACTTACCTACTATTTTTTTTCTTTCATAATATAATACTATCTTACACATTTGCTAGCAACTTACTTATAATAATAACCCGTGCTGGGGGTACATTCAACCTTATTATTAATCGAAAAGTAGGTGGAACCCTTCAATGTTAGTGCTTTCAATGATTTATGTCTCCGACTGTCTCGTTTTTGTTTTGTGTTTATGATTTGTGATTGGTCGAATAATTGAAAGGACTTTTTGTTGATGTTTTTGTTGCGGTTGGATAGAGGCGTCTGAGATATTACGGATTTTTATGATTTTGGACAAGATGTGATTTGATTTTAAATATTAGTGAATATAAAATAAACGGTTAGGTAAGACAGAGTGTTGCTACGTCATTCTATGACATTTTTAGATTGGCCTTTCAGCTCTGCCTTCTGCGCTGTAGGTCGTGGGTTCGATCCCCATTCAGGACAAACACAAATTTTGTGTAATGAACATGAATGTTTGATCTGTCATCATCATCATCATCTCAGCCGTTGGACGTCCACTGTTGGACATAGGCCTCCTTCAAAAATTTCCATGTTGGAAGCGGTCTGCATCCACCGACCTGCATTTTAACAAGGTTGTCTATTCATCTTGTCGGCGGACGTCCAACACTGCACTTTTGTCAGTCCATGGCCTCCACTCGAGAACTTTTCTGCGATTTTGATCTGTGTCTAGTTGTTTAAAAGGAACAAAATTGGTCAAATGCGAGTCTCACAGAGACGGACCAATAAATAATCTTGTAAGGATTCTATTTTTCATCTGAAATACGAAACTCTAAAAACAACAGTGTTCTGAAAAGATAGAACCTACATCATAACAACTTAATTCAATTCAACAAATAGCTACTCGCAAAAATTAATAAGCACCCCATTTTTAAACAATCACCTTTGAAAAAACACCCCGGCCTTTGTGAGACAAATGACGGGCCGATGAACGGCATCAATCCACTTATTACCCTGGCTTCTGCCACTATTCATTTTATACTGGACTTTATACTCTTGGTTTACGGTTCAGTTTGGAAGCGGATTGTTGTGTATACCCTGGAGGTGGCTTGTGCCACTCACAATTGATTATGAAGATCTCTATTTTCTTATTGAGCTCTTGGTACTCCAAATTTCAGCAGTTTTACTAGTTCATATACAATTTCATAGTATGTATGTGTACTAATGGTGTAGGCACTGTGAAAAAGCCTTGAGAAATTGTATTTACTATTTGACTTGATCTTCCTAACATGGGTACCTATAGGTATTCAAAATGAATAGAGGTACTCAACACACAATTATAAATAATAAATGAATAAAAATAAAAAGCCTTTTATTTCCCTAAGAAGTAACAGTGTTTACATTAATACTAATTCTTATAATCTACTTAGAGAACCCCTAAGGTGAAGGCCTCCTCCAAAGCCTGTCCCTGTCTTGTGCTACTCGGAGCCAGTTTGGTCCAGCAGTTTTCTTGATGTCGTCGTCCCAGCGAGCGTATGGTCTTCCTATGCAGCGTCGACCTCTTGACCGACCTCTCTCACACAATTAAAGATAAATAATTGCATTAAAGTCTGATGAAGCTTCTGGCAACCAATAATTAAAATTTTTCAGAAGTAGGGTGAGGCGTTTTTAGCCGACCAGGATTTTATAGGTATCTGTTATTTACTTGGAAGTATAAAACTAGAAGTACTAACCAACCTATGAAGCTCTTTACAAAAAAAAAAATTGGAAGTATTTCGAGCCCTGGTTTTTGGCCCTGGTATTCATATGCACTTGGAAGACTTGGTACAGTCAGCGTCATCAATCGGTATCCCCCTATTGATTTTAAAAAGGACCCTTTTCATTTCAACTTTGGATTTCAGTCGGATTTGCTAGTATACTTATGAATATCTAATGTCGCTCGAGTTCCTATACTAGCAAATCCGACTGAAATCCAAAGTTGAAATGAAAAGGGTCCTTGTTAAAATCAATAGGGGGATACCGATTGATGACGCTGACTGTACCTACAGGTTCTATCCCATGAAGTCCGTTTGGTCTTAATTGTGTGTGTAGCTGCACATGCACGTTGTTTCTGTGTGCGTGGGCCCATTCTGAGCGCTCCCGAGCTTACGCACACAGAAACAACGTGCATTTGAACACACACAATTAAGACCAAACGGACTTCGTGAGATAGAACAACTGTACTCGATTTCACAAGTAGGACCCATGCCTATCCAGAAGCTTTCTACCTGGAGTGAAAATTCAGTAGCAGTACGGAAGCTCAGAGGAGTGAGTAAATCATTTATTGTGCGATCCAAATCTGGCTGTTTGCTCAACGAGCGGGTCAGGGGGCCCATCGCTCAGCCGATAGCGACTCAGCCGGCTGGAGCCTATTTTTAGCGATAGCTTTAGTTTCTATGACAAAAAGGTTTATCCCAGTTTGGTCTATTTTAGGAGGATACATTTTTTGTTGTTAGTAGGTATCTAGGTAATGATATTTTGTTGCAACAAAATGTCCCCCCAAAATCTAACACCACACAACCAGTAAGAATTTAAAATTAATCAAAAGATAGTTTCACAAAACTTTTTTGTCAAAACTTTGTATTCCCAAAGGTAAAAGAAGATCAATAAATTGCCAGATTCAGATCTTCAAAAGTGGACTCTTGATACTAATTCAATTTTAAAACCAACAAAAATGAGTGGGTTAGGCACTAACCCACTCATTTTTGTCGAGTTTCGATCCGAAGGTCGCAGGTTCGAACCCGGCCGCGCATCAATGGATTTTTCGTTTCGAAAAATTATCACGAGCTCTAAACGGTGAAGGAAAACATCGTGAGGAAACCATTTAGCTTTCTAATAGCGTCGATGGGCTTGCAACCTGTATGGAATGCTAACTTCTGCAAAACGTGGGCATGTACCAAATATGTATTTGGACATACCTCTGACCACCCCTTAGACTCGAAGGATCTTAAAAAAAAGATCTGAGAGAATGTCTACCGCGCCTTGGGGATACAGTCGTGATCATATTTTCATTATTTCATTTCAAAATCAATAAGAGATAGTCCCACATAACTAGTCTCAAACTCACCAACTGTATGCTGTGTGATACGAGTAAGTGGTCACCAAACCACATTACTCCAGCCGGACCATTGAAGCTCGTAGCGTGCTCAGAACGAGCGTTTGTCTCGTGTCCAACTCGTGTCCCCTCTGTCACGCTTGACGGATGTGTCCACTGATAGATGGTCCATTATCGTAACGAAAAGCCTTTTGCACTAAAAATCTTAGGAGGATTGAAGATCCATCTAGGTACCTATTTAGAGTTTTTTTTTTAATTTTAACTTCATTTTATATAGATGAATCATAGATATATCCTACTATTGAATGTGGGTAGACAGAATTCAAAAATTAAAATCTTGTTGGGGGTTGCTTTCAAATTACATTTGGTGTAGATAGGTATTTATTGTGAGTGAAAATTACATAATCTACAAAAAAAAAACTACTTAGATACTAGGTACAGTAAATTATTTTATTTAGAGCTGATTTTTCAATCGATAAACTTCGATAAATAACTTTTATCTGAGGAATAAATATGGCGTTATGACATTATTTTCAATACAATATCGATATTTCCTCAGATAAAAGTTAAGTAGGTAGGTATTGAAAAATCAGCCCTTAGGGGCCTTTCACTCTTCAGCGTGTCACCGGTCGCGTCCGCGAGTTGACCATTCACAGCACAGAGAAATTCGAAAATTCAAAATTCTCTGTGCTGTGAATGGTCAACTCGCGAACGCGACCGGCGACACGCTGAAGAGTGAAACAAGCCTTAGTCAACAAACCTTTTGAACTCGGTTAAGTATTTTTAATCAATGCTGATTAAAAATATACTCGTACTAACTGATTTTCTCATGGTGTTTTCTACAATTTTTTTTCTAAAAATTTCCTGAAACGAAAAATTCATTGATGTAAGTACAAAAATTGATCCCACAACCTTCAAGAACTTAAAGCACTATCCCACCAACAAGGCTTTATTTCAAATAGTTGTACTTAACCCTCGAATGAAGCCTGACTGCTACATTGAAACGAAGTGCATTCGGGTACAAACGTCCACTCGCATCTGTCCGCTGTCTCTCTGATGGATGACGCGACACATGTCCATTATCACCCGCACTGTCCCGCACAACGTCCCGAAATGCACAAAGACGTCACAAAAAACGTGAGAGTGACACCGTCATTAATCAAATTATATGCGATTTGGTGCAATAAATTTGCACGGTAATAAATTTCTGCGTTTTTGAATGGCGTATTGTGTTTTTGATGAAATATAGGGGATTATTCAGTAGTTCGTTTTGGTGTTTGATAACGTTTCTAAAAATAAAATTTATTTGAACATGTTGCTCCGTGGCTATAAATTCAAGAGACGATTTATTTTCTTACTGAATTATGCTTTACTTACGCGGATCAACAATTTAAAAATTCTTACATTCTTGATTGATGTTCAAATTGTTGCAAAAGTGTGTGATATTATAATCAGAGCGACTGAACATTTTTTTATAAATATAGTGTAGTATATTGGACATAGATTCAGTAGCCGTACCATTCACTCCTAGAGCAATGTTAAAACAAGCTTAAAACGGGCTTACTTACTGCTTTAGGAATGACATTCGTTGTCACGTTTCAAGCTTGTTTTAACATTGCTCAGAGTTCATGGTACGGCTATTGATCTGGAATGGAATTACTTTTTATTTATTAGGCTACCCGATTTAGGCAAAAATGTTCTCCAAGTACGTAAAATTTCCACATATAATATAGTATGAACAAAAATTAATCGACCTCAAAATACGTAAAATTTTACTTTAGTCTGATATAGAATAACAGATTTCTGTAAACCCTTTCATTCTAACCACCTGCAAATGTTCCTTTTGTCCATCTCTCCCTACCACGCGTCTGACGATGACGGATGACAGACGGGGCCCGCAAGACCCGCTAGATATATACCCGTCCATCAATCCGACGTTGACATTGACGGGTTGCACGAAACGGCGGGTATTTTCGACCCAGAGTCGACGTTTTTGTTTTTGCGACAACTCGCTGTAGGTTAGCTTATGATCATTGAAACAGATTGGCACGGTTAATTTGATTGTTGAAGATCCTTTGATGTTATCCAGTTTTAGTTCTAGTCAGATGGATATTTTATGAGTTCGTCTGTAGCTATTAATTAAATTGAGTGTATGAGTTGAGCACTTAATGTGAGTGGCTATTTTAATTATTTTTCAATTTACCATCGGATATATTAAACTTCTCCGATTGCATTTACAACTTTTTATAGTAATGGTCTTCCAGTTAATACATATTTTTCATTTTGTGGAACTTAAGACTTGTATTTTTATAAATCATTCATTTTATTATCTAGTATTTATTATTATTTATTTTATCCGAACACAACTCCTTCAATTTTTTTTAATTTTCGATGAAATGTGCTACCCATACCTAAGTGTGGTTTAACTCTAAATGAAAAACTACAAAGTTTATAATCTCAAAAATAATTACATTTTAGTACAATTAAAATTTTATCTCCTATAATAATTCTACAAATAGAACAAATGAATGAGGTAAATACACAGTCATTTTATCGACAACCTGTCAACTGTCACAAAACGTGCCGATGACGAGATTGTGAGATTGTGACAGCTGTCAATACGCGTCAATCAGTGCTCGTGACATTTTGACATAAATGCTATTTTCGTTTGGCGCTCCTTGATTTCTATCATTTTTGGAGGTCGTTCATACATAATATCGTAGCCAAATAACATAATTCTTCTCGAATGGTGTTTCCTGCGATGAGTAAGGTCGCCAGTGCTGTGCGAGGAAGCGCTGCGGTGGCAACTGGTGGAGCAGTCTTGTCCATTGTGTTGTCGGCGCAGTGACCCTCTTTTAAAGGGTCAGCATCGCGAGTGTGACTCCTCTGGTGCCGCAGGCGTCCATAGGCTACGGTAACCGCTTACCATCAAGTGGGTCGTATGCTTGTCTGCCTACCTTAGTAGCATAAAAAAAAATTATGCAAGTGTAAGTACCTAACTATTTTTCATGTTCTAGGATTAAACGTTTTGAACCAGCGATGGTTCATAACTGACTGATATGTAAATGATAAATATTTAAATTTCCGAAAGACAGTAGCTTGGATCAGTTGAGTTACCTATAGATCGTTTAGAACGATCCTTAGAAAGCTCAACTGGTTCTACGTGTATTTCGTAAAGTTATGTTAGTACATGTAAATAAAATGTTTTAATCATCCAAATATTTAATTTTTATTAAATATTCTTAAATCCTTTTGACTTAGTAATTTTGTGTAACTGTGTGAGAAGTATAATGTTACTGTGTTCAGTTTTTACACTCAGCTAGTTCTAATAAGCGCAGTGAATATTAACAAAGGTTATCATACGAATAGAAAGATTATGCTACCTTTGAATAACCATGCTAACTCTACTGTGAACCTTTCACGGCCACATGACTAGTGTACACTCATTAAACGAAACAGCACTTAATCGATTGAAAAACTACCCCAGTGTTCGGGGACTTTCGACCTTATTGTTGAGAGGATAAGGGCTGTGGAAGTGTTGGGGTGACCCCTGAAATATGAGTGGTACAGTCGTGTTGAACAGTGATTGATGGGTAGTGACTGACGTGTGCACGAAGTAGGGTGTGGTTGTGTGGTCTAAAATGAAAGCTGAATGTCTAAAAAGGTTTCAATGTCACTTAATAAAAGAAAATATCTCTTTTCCGGAATCAAAAAACTTAACAATAAATATATTTTAAAATAAATAAAATAATAATTAAAATTTTACTTATCTAATTATAAAATGGAGTTGGGCAGGACACTTGGCAAGATTTGGTGATGGCAGGTGGAGTAAGGCCTTAACAGAATGATGGCCCCGGGGATTTAGTAGACCTCTTGGCAGACCACCTGCCAGATGGATGGACGATATAGTTGCCGTACAGGGTAGGACCTGGATGCAAAAGGCCCAGAATAGAACGTTTTGGTGGGTAGGGAAGGAGGCTTATGCCCAGCAGTGGGTCATTAAAAGCTGATGATTATGATGATGATGAATTTGTAAAGAGGTAAAGTTTGTTTTTTTGAAGGAATCTTCGAAACAGCTCATTCGATTTCAAAAATTCTTTCACCAGTATTTATAATGAACTTTCAGGATGAACATAGGCTATTTATGTAGGCTCCCGGGCAACGCTGCGGATAGAAGCTTTTAGTGTCATACAAATCGCGAAAGCTTTTGACTTGAACACATTGAAGTTTGTTTTGTACAGAGCAAGCAGACGGCCATTAAGCTGAGTTCAACTCTTTAGGTTTCAATTTACAATATTGATTACTGAGGACAAGGTTATAATGTCCACTCATTGAATTAATCAAAAGAGTTTGAAAGTCCACTACTGGATACAGTGTCCAACACAATAAAAAGTAAGCATAAACAAAATAACGATCGCTAAAGTAAGTTCGTATGAGCAAGTGGCCAACTCTGGTGACGGAGTTTTTAGGCTGCCTAAGGCCTCCGTCATGGCTTAACGACTTAAAAGCCGGGACCGACAATTTAACTTGCCCTCTGAAGCACGAAAGTGCTCAGCTCGTAATGACACTTGCGGCCATCCATCTAAATTGTGACCGCGCACAACGCTGCTTAAACTTCAACGATCAATCAAGAACGTCTAAGCAAGCTACGCCACGAGCGCTCCACCCGATTTGACCACTTGCTCATACGAACTTACTTACTTACTTTTTGCAAAAAATAAATACTTACATGATATAGATCAAAATACTCTTAAACTATTGACATAATCCTGGCATATAAATTACATAGCACCTATTTCTTCAACTTCACATCATGAACTCATGATATGCACTCATGTGTGCACAATGCTGATAAAGGTTCGAGCGATGTAACCTTGTAATGCCGCACTTGATTCCCAACCTTGTCGCGGCGTAGCACTTGATTCCCAGTAACCTTGACATGTGCACATGACATCACTTGAGGATCGATCCCACGGACGTAGATAAGACAACGTTGTGCGTTTTTGTCGGCACCACTTGGCTTATTAAGCGGTGTGAGCGCCCTTAGAATTGAGAAGTGTGGATATGACTTCTTCAAAGGATTTTCTTTAAAAAATGACTTTATACTGATACTTATTATCAAGAGAGAGTGTAAACTCTCTGAATTAATTTTTTTCTTGAATTTTATGCATTTCTGTGTAAAGCAAGCTCTGGAATGTTATTCATGAATATTGGCTAAACGAGTGAAATTGTATGAGGTTCTTAATTAAAAATAAACAGAGTTTATACCATATCAATAAAATCTAAATGCACAATGGTTAATGTATGAAGATAATCGCCTGCTTGTTGACTAAGTAAATTAATTCGTTCGTAAGTACTCTGGTGACGGAGTTTTAAGGCCGCCTAAAGGCCTCCGTCATGGCTTAACGACTTAAAAGCCGGGAACAAAAATTTAACGTGCCCACTTGCGGTCACCCATCCAAATTGTAACCGCGCACAACATTGCTTAAGTAACTTCAACGATCAATCAAGAACGTCTAAGCAAGCTACGCCACGAGCGCTTCATACTGACCTCGGACCTACAGATTGATCCTATTGACTGCCTTTACTGCCTAATAGAGACATACGGTATTCAAAGTTTCACGATCATCTGAGATAATATCTTCTGTGTTTCAAAGGACATGTTTCGTTTTAATTTTTTTGTCTTATCCACACTATCCTATCACGCGCCATTACTCCCGCGAGATTACCGCTGCTTGTGACAATTGATTTATGTCAGTCAAGTCTCGTCACAGAGGCGACTGCGTCTGCGCATCTGCCCCCGCGCCGACAAACATTGAGCAAACGCACAGATGAGATACTAGAACCTTCAGGCAGTAAGATGGTATGGCGTTGTAAGGAAAACTGATGACGATTTTGACAGTCAAGTCTCCTAACAGTCTGCGTCTACATATCTGCCCCTACGCGAACGAACGCAGATCAACGCACAGATGAGATAACAATCCTTTTAGCATGACATGAAGTCTCTCTCTCTGACAGTACATACCACCATTCTCTCTAAACGTTTTTTTTTTAATTATTACCAAGACTTACACCTGAATACTGAAACACTACTTCCACTGCTGGGCAAACTAGGTTCCCCCCAATTCCTTCCATTCTTAAAAAAAAAAATTACGACACTCAAAGGAAAAAATCTAAGGAAAAAAGTGTCAAATCTAAAAAAACTAGGTAAGTTTGGTTAACTTTTATCACACACCAAGGTCAATTTATTCAAATAAAAACCTTATGATTGATTGATTCGATACGAGCGTGCTAATGAGCACTAATGATTGAATACAGATTGATAAAAAGTCATGATTATTATTTAGATTATCCCTAAAATATTGTTGAAATCATTCTCGGAAAATTGTTTAAAAGTAAATAAGGTATTATCAGTTATCTGAGCTTAAAACTATTCCAATGTATGTAGTCATTATGATGTAAACTATTTTATACCAAGTTTTATTGTATTTGTTTTATAAATTAAATAAATGCTGTTTTTAAATTATTTAAAAAAAAACATGTGTAAAACAAATGAAAGGTTACACCGGAAACTAAAAATGCATAAGAATAGCTAATATCAAGCGAAAGCCGAGTGGTAGGTACAATTACAATAATAAATTAACAATTTTTCGATTAAAATCAATAATAATTATTTTTTGCAAGCATTATTATCAGCTAGTGCTTGCAAAAAATAAAAATTAGATTTCATTAGTAACTAGCGAACGCCCGCGGCTTCACCCGCGTGCACTACTATTTTTTTATCCCACGGGAACCATACATTTTTCATAGATAAAAAGCCTATGTGCTATTCCAGAACCTAAATTATCTAAATTCCAAATTTCATCAAAATCGGTTAAGTAGTTATGGGGATACGTGGTAACAAACATACACACCCGAACTTTCGCTTATATTATATATTAGTAAGATGTTGCCTCCCTGGTGATCAATGGCGTAAAGCGCCGAAAAAAAAAGTGAAAACTGGAATCAGCGCGAGGGAGGCACAAAATATGCCACATCTACACACTTTCAAATCTTTGCCAACAAAAACGACCAACCCGGGAAATTAAGCAATATTTCATAAAAACAAAAATAGACTGCGCGGGAGTGACTTTAGCGAAAAAAGACACTATTCTAACCAACTTGATCACTTACATCTGGGCTTAATGGCATGAGCCGTAAAAATGCTCATTATGATTAAGTATTGATTTATGGCGAAGTGATATGGTAACACTTTGAAACTATCGTGAGAAATAATTTTATAGTTAGAGTACTTCGTGGTTTGGTATTGTCAGTAATAAAAATAAAGATACTAATACAAGTCACTGATCTAACACGAGATAGTGTGAAGAGTTTTCATAATAACATATTATGAAATATAGAAAAATAGACTACAAAATATATATATCCTGTATACTGTAAAATGAGCCGAGTTGGCCGAGGGGATTAGTACCTCGACTTTCGATCCGAAGGTCGTGGGTTCGAATCCTGGCCGCGCATCAATGGATTTTTCGTTTCGGAAAATTTATATGCGCATTGACACGAGCTCTGAACGGTGAAGGAAAACATCGTGAGGAAACCCGCGGCTTAGTCAGTCCCATACGTATTGACCGGTTAAGCTGAGAGGATGGTGTAGGTGCTGGGCAAGCCTACTCCATCTCAACATTGTCCTGGGACACTGTAGTGCCTGGGCACTACAGTGTCCCGATAAGTGTAGGCATAGATTGCCTCCTGACACTGTATACCTAAATCATCTAATAAAGATGTAAAGGCCTAACTAATGAAATGCCCAATCAATATTATTAATCACGCCTTTAAGAAAATACGCTATAACTCAAATACTAACAAAAATATTCTGCAAAACAAAAACCTTACCCGCTGCTATAATACATTATGTTACGGTCTAATTAACAATCTGTCACTCGCAAACGTGGCAGGTAAATGACGGACGCGACACTGACATGACGTTGACAGTGACGTGACGTGACGTTGACGTGACGGCGATGGCGCCGACGATCGTGAATGTAATGAAATTGTGACATTTGAGAGGTCCGAGAGCGAAGCGATCAGCGTTGTTTGATTAAAATTTATTCAATTTACACTGGATTCGACCAAACTGGATTAAGTTTTCACTCAAGAGTAAACTACTGTTTATTTGAATATGTTGACATTGTAAAGTTGACACCTTATAACCAGGATAATTTGTATGCACATAATAATGTTCGGTTACGCTTTCTAAACAATTGCATTTCGAATTATGTCGGCTAGTTACTCTGGAGTAAGATGACTTTTGGTCGAATCCAGCCATAGTCATCTTTATTTAAAGACAGTAGATGATTTTAAATAGGATAGCACCTTGCGATCTGAATGTCGTGGGATCGAATCCCCGCCATACATCAATGGATTTTTCGTTAAAGATTGTGAAGGACTATTTTTCACCCGACTGCGGCGAAGCTCAAAAGGAGGGTTACCTTTGTGTTTGACCTGTGTGTTCCGTTCCTACGTCCGCTCGTAACTAGGTACTCAACGGTGCGATCGTTTTTGATAAATGATACGTTATTAGATTCGTCTTGATGGCGCCAGTGCCACTGGGTAGGGTAGATATAGTTCTTTATAAATCAAAATGGCGGATTTTTGTACCCGACCCGCAGTCGGGATTTTATAATTTTTAATTTTGCCTCTTAAACAGTGATTGTATTGACATCGATATTAAATTGTAGAGGCTTAAACTTTTTTTACTTATGTAATTTATAAATACTTACTCTTTGTTTCAACCTCTTTCCGCTTGTAACTTGAGCTCTCTGTTATGCTTATGGATTTATGATTATGTAGAGCAGGTTTCAAATTCCAAACCTGATAATAACAAAACAAATTAAAAGGCAAATCTTAGAGTAAAACAATGTGGAATGAGAGATATTAAAGGTTTCTTTAAAGGACAAAGTAAATATTTTTAATAATAACAATTAATTTTGCAAAGACTTTGAACTGGCGTCTCAGCTAAGTTGAAAGTAGCTCTGCTCTACGCTGTAGGTCGTAGGTTCGATTCCCACCCAGGACAAACATAATTTTTGTGATGAACATAGATGTTAGTTCTGTGTTTGGTTGTTATAAAGTATTAAAAGTACCTACCTACCTATGAATTTACAAATTACTTAAGTATATAAGTATTCTATCAGTTATCTGGTCAGCTCACTGATGCCTAGCTTATTTGTGATTTTACAATAAAATAGTTATAAGCGCTTGATCTTCTTTCTAAGGATTACTAATCTATTGATTGATCACGTTTAGAGCCACTTAGTTTCATCTATTAAGTAACACTAGTCAAACTACCACAATTCATGTATGTAGATGAGAGCCGACAGCACATCATTTACCAGCACAATGGCCGGCCATTTAGGAAATTTCCAAAAACTCCCTATTTCGCATTCATTTCGCCACACCGCCCACGGTCGTTAGCTCTCCAGCACAACGCTATAACTGCAAAACTACAATAAATCAATTTTATACAAAAACTACGTACAATGACGAGTCCGTGCTAGCAACGACAGGATTTGCATTAGTGATTGCATTAATCATTTTCTCGTACAATTCGGGCAATAAAAGCCATAAAACTTTGTATAGGACGTCATTAATTGTCATTGACAGCATGACAGCTGACAGAGGGGATGATTGACAAATGTCAGACGCGGCGCGAGCGATAGAACTTTTATTGTGAGCTTCTGTGTTAGTTTTTTCGTTTTTAAACGATGCCCGCGTGACTGGCGATTTTGTTGACGTTTTTATCTATTGAGTTTTTTAGTTTGGGTTGATGTAAAGTGTTCTTTTGAAAGTGCTTATTCATAAAATTTTTTGAAGAATTCAATTAAAATGTGGTAGATTTTTATTGAACCAGTACAGGTTTTGGTTCAACCTTTTGATCACACATGAGACTTATAAAACCCATTGTATAAGAAAACTTTCTAAAAATTTACTTATGAAAGATGTTTAAAGTTGAACACAGGTTAAAGAACGTCTTGTCTCTATTCGTCACTACCCACAAATAAAAACAGGACGTTGTTTAACACGTGTTCAACTTTAAACATCTTTCATAAGTAAGACCCTTAATTATTTATCGGTAAGCGACTTGGCAAACGTAGCGTAGAGTAAGATAGAGGTGGAGTGAGGATCTGCGGAAGGCTACTAGGTCTTGGTACAAGTTAGGTGCGTCAAGCTGAGGACAGGGCGCGATGGCGCTCATTAGGGGGCCTATGTCCAGCAGTGGACTGCTATAGACCGATGATGATGATGCTCTATCAAAACTAAATGTAGTAGGTACATTTAAATACGTCACTATCAATTTCAATTCCATTTTCAATTTTCTGAGCTATCCTGAAAACGTGTTCAGTAACCAATCACAATAGATCTGTCAATCAGTCTATCTACTTTCGTAAGTCCAACATTTCTAAAATTAAATAAAACAGAACCCTATCTCGTTTCGCGTCTATCACGCGCCAGAAGGCGGTATCTGCAATTGTCGATCGGTGATCCTTCGTCAATTGTCAGTTACGATGTTATCGCTGACGCGCGTCACTCAACTGAGCTGGCTATTGAATAAAATGTCAATTTTGTACTTACAGCTCTTTTAATTTGAGCGGAGGAATGTTTTTTTATGGACGTTGTGACATGAATGGGTTAAGTTTTGTTGGGTTATTAACATTTATTTGAGTTTTGAGGTTCTTAGGACTATTATTCGTTTTATCGCCCAATAATCTCTATAGAATACGATGTACTCTTAAAATATGTCAGGGAAATGATTTACCTATTTCAACTTTGTCGGTAAAAGTAAGATCAATTATTTTCTCATTTCTTTTATAAAAACATAAAAAAATCTCATTCAGTAGGACCACTAGAATTACTTTGAATCGTCTTATGAGCTAGGTGATTCTACTCCTGTTCTTTCGCGGCCAACACCGCGAAGAATCTGGGCAACAAACACGGTGTTTTACAGTTGTCTGGAAGAAATCGCCACGAGCGATAAGACCGCCGATTGCACGACATTTTATTTCGAAAAATAGCCTAGATAATACTGTGAAAGTTGTGTCCTCAATAAAGTTCTTATTTATTTATTTTATTTTTGGTGCCTAGCTTTCTTTTCGGTGATCTATAGTAGAGTACATCCGATAGTTAGAAGTACCTACCTACATCTGATTCAAACCTACGTCCTTCAGATTGGAAACCATGGTCACCATTTCACTCAAGACGTGGTTCTCGCAAAACCTACATCGAAAATTCAAAACAAAAAAACTCCAACCAAAAAATTAGGTCTGTAAACCCCACCCTAATCAACAATATTTGGCCTATTACTGCACCCTATGCCATTGATTTATTGGTTATGAATCAACCCCCCAACGTATCGCTCTGATAATGAATCTGTATTTTTGCCAGCGTGTGATGGAAATATGAAGGAAGGGGGATGGGGGGTAAGTTATGGAGCTTGGTGGTGGGCCGTTATTTAGTGCTGCTTAGGGGGTGGGTTTATGGCCAGTCTGTAAGGGATGTATCGGGTGATTGGTGATGATGGAGCCAAAATGTTTTTGGGAATTTTTTGTCTGGGTTATATAAGTTCGTAGACGTAGATTGAAGGACTTGTAAGATGCTGTATTTGAATTGTATTTTAAGTATAGAGTTACTGTTGAGTTGTCTTTGTTTATTTTGGCTAATTACTGTTAATAATTAACAATTATTTTATTTATTGTGTGACAGATTTAAATAAAGCAGTTTCGTTCGAGCCAGCCTCACGCGTGACTGTCAAAAACAAAATTTGATAGCCACTGGTACGTTTACATTTTTCATCCCATTTTTGGAGAAAAATGATTTACCAAATAATCCGCAGTTAATTATTTCATTTAGACTTGACATAGACACATCATTTATTAACTTTAACATTTACTCAACTTAATTTTTAGCTATACAGGGCGTAGCAAATTTTTGAGCACTTAAGGTTTATTTTTCTTTTGTAGTTAGAAAGTTTTGTTCTTAGGAAACTAGGTTATTACTACTAGTTATTTTGAAGAAAAACATAATTGAATTTTTAGATTTATGAAAAAGATGAGAAGCACCCTGTATACCACATCTCACATTACACCCTGTATACCATATTTCACGTTATATTAACTAAGATTTCATATCAATCGTCCATCCAAACAAAGCCATAGTCCCTCCGTATTTGTTACGCCAACTTTTTCAATAACCACCATGTAAATCCTCGTCTATTAATTTACCAATAAGCGGGCATGATTCGGGTGATTTTTCACAGGAAGTCGGGACTCGTAGTCGGAGCGTTTGTCACTTGTCAATGTAAAAATTACATTGGGAATTACTTTGTTTGGAGTCGGTTTCTAGAAACTTGAAAAAATACCCTAAATTGTTAGTTCACAAAACCAGTACTTAATAGTTAAGATACTCGTAACTTAACTTTTTATCGATAAATATTAAAAAATCTAATGGATATGGACTTTTAATATCGTTTCAGAAAATGTATTGTCTTCATTTACCGTACTCATTAACCTTTGCCCATGTTAGACATAGCTAAATCAGTTTAATTTTAGCTCAATTATAATATATTAAAGCTGATATATGATATTGCTAGCTATAATGATACTAGCTGCTGCCCGCTCGCGTGGTACCCGGATAAAAAGTAGCCTATGCTACTCTCCAGCTTTCCAACTATCTCCACACAAAAAATCACGTCACTCCGTCGCTCTGTTTTGACGTGAAAGCAGGACAAATAAACAAACAAATAAACACACTTTCACATTTATAATGTTTGTACGGATATTCGTACCTACTTATTAAGTTCTTAGCGTTTAATCAAGGATCATCTCGTCATAAAATCTTTTTTTTTTTCAATAGGATCCAATGACGTCACAAATACCAGAGAAACAATCAACTTCCCTACCCCAATCAAATAGAAACATCAAAAACCCCGTCAACATTACGAGGGCGCCCACTACATTCAACTCCGCAGTAAAGTTATTAAAACCATAAAATAACATTTTTATAGTTACTGTTTTGTACAAAAGTCGGCTTGACTGGCACACGGGCATAATAAAATGAAATGAAACAATCCTATGATTTATTTTATACCTGTGGTCGGGTTTATGCAATATGGCGTAAGCGTTTTACTAATTAGAGCATTGTACTGTTTTATTGAGGTTTTTCGTACGTTTGCATTGAAACTTGGTGAAACGGGCAACGTCAAGTTCTTCCTCTTGAAAGCGTTACTCGATTTATTTGTTTTTTTTTTTGGCAAAGTTTAACTTAGTGTGAATATTGTGAGAGCTAGCGATGTAAACCTAAGCGATGTAAAGCTTTTGTTTACCACTTAATCTTGCGTAATTTCGTGGAACTTACAAAAAATCAAGTTATTTTTGTTTACTCATAGAAACGCATTTGAAAGGACTTATCAAGAAAAACCTGCTTTAAAATACGTTGAAAAAAAATCCGCATTCATATCGGTTCACTCGTTTAAGAGCTACGGGGCCACAGACAGATACACCGACAGACAAACACACAAATATAGCGGTCAAACTTATAACAACCATATTTTACGTCAGTAGTTAAAAAAGAACTCATACTGACCAATGACAGTAATATGCCCACATGAAGTTTTTAAGAATTTCGATGAAATTGTGTATGGCTCAAACTTAGCTACAGGTTTATAAAAAATCAAACTGAAAGACTTTTTTCATGCTCATATTAACCTTTTGTTTTTTAGGTAATAAAATAACTCTTAACCCCCAAGAGTTCCTGTATCCCCAAAGACTGCTTTACGTCATAAAGTGCAATGTTAACTCAAATAAAAACATTTTTATTGAACTTTATTATTGAAGGGTGAAACAACAGCATCTCGTTTTATTACTATGCGTGCATTGTGGATGCTAGACATAAGATAGAGTTATTGATAATAGCTATACTTTTTGTAGAAACATCTGCTAATATTTTCTATAAACAATACGTTATGATCTTCGGCAAACTAGGATCTTCGGCAGATCAGACTATAAAATATAAGCACTTTATTAAGTGAAATAAAAAAAAATCTTGAGAAAGGGCCTTGTAAATTGGATTCCTTTAGAATATTTTTTATATCCATCTCCACAAGAGCAACTTTTCACAAAAAAGCTGGAAATCTGTGGTTTCTGCCCACCCAAAAGTGTATTCATTTCTTTCATTCCTAAATATACAAAGAAAATATTACACATTCGATTTGTTCATGAAACTACATTATAATGATGGAGTAAAATATAATCAGTGGTTACAAGAATTGGCTTAAGAACAAAACAAAACAAAAGAGAGTTTTTACGTTTTTACTGACTCATGGTAGCATAATACCGTCCACCAATCGACAGGCTGGCATTATTTATATCAAGTGAAATGACACAATGACGTGAACGCCTGATCTATATCCTGGAGTGCATCAGAGCCCTGGGAATCTATCCGTATCTTTATGAACCAAGGAAAAACGCAAATTATGATGACTGTCCCCAAGGCGTGGTAGATCTTCTGTCAGATCTCTAGACATTTTAACATCATTTTAAGATGTCGCCTTAGGCGTGGTAGATCTTCAGATCTCTAGATATTTAAAATCATTTTAAGATGTCTCAGGAGGTAGTCAGAGGTATGTACAAAAAATCGTAATCTAGCCCAGCATTATTAAGCTGGCGGTTCGCGCCGACAACTGAGACCGCAGACCGAGATTGGAAACCAAGACCGGAGATCGAGACCAGAAGACAGATACAGGACCGTTGTCATTTAAACGACGATTCTCTGTCTCCTGACTCTTTCGCACACCACTACAAAGCCTGTCTCTAGACTCGGTCTTGGTCTCTGGTCTTGGTCTCCGGTCTCGGTCTCCGGGGCGAACCGCCGCGTTTACAGAGTCAGCTCTCCATCATAAGCCTTCTCTATCTCGTTCATCCCTCTTCCAAATCTCTGATATGACCTTGAACTGTGTCATCAACTCATCGGTCTCTGTTGCCTTGGATTTCTTTGGCCAACTTCTAGTGAAGACTACTTCACCAATTTGATTTTGGTACAAAATATCATAAATGCATCCATTGGAAAATTGATTTGATTTATACCGTCCTTAGCTGAATCAAACTGAATTTAATTGTATATCCGAGTTTATAAAAGTCATATTTTAGGATCAGAAATTCAATAAAATTCAAAACCATTTCATTATGCAGAAAGAAGTGTTATTTAATAAATATTTCTGTTACATAGTTGTACCCATTCATCACTCGAATGTAATTAATGAAATTTATGTTTTACCATAAATATTACGTTGTTTATGTTGGGATGCGTGAATTTCAAATGGGTTTATGCTCAAAAATTCTTTATGGTTATTATATTGACTCATTTATATGTCTTCGGGTTTTTTGTCTGCCAACGGAACAGCGGAGAATGTTCTATTTTAGTACTAATGATGTAGACTTGATTTTTATGTGGAAAAAGAGAGTCATGAAAAATAGTTTTCCTTTCATTGTTTTAGGGTAAGAAGACATGGTGAAAAATAATGTTTTCAGATTTTTCGTAACGTTTTCGACATTCAGTTAGTAGAATCACATTTCAGTTAATATTCTAAACCAAACCGAGACCAAAATCCAGAACCAAATAGACGATGAAATCTTCAAAGTTTAATCTTGTCTGAAGACTGTCCACCACTTCTGAGAATACAGCGGTGAACCTGTTTACTATTTATATAAATTTAGACGTACTCTTTTCAAGGCCTTCCGAAATTCGCAAAAGCGAAAACACTGTCCAACCTGATCCAATATGTGATAATGAACATTTTCCTATCGTAAACAATAGAATAGCATTGTTTTTCGTACATCGATGGTCCCGCATGAGAGAGGGCCGCGCGCCATCAGTTGTCCGCCAATCTAGATCGCACATAGCGATACAAGCTCATAATATCTGCCTCGCTGTCATCTAACTTAACGAAACATATTATACCCAAGTACGGTGTCATAAAATAGTCCAAATTACAGGACCGATATTCAAAAACAATGCCCCGATCAGACGAAAAACGCAAACGATTTCCAACTTTACCCTGTGATTATAAAGTTGGTTTCGGCACTTTTTATGAACGCATGCAACTATACGAGTGAATAAGTTTTTTCAATTATAAAAGACTTAATTTATTTAGTCGCAGCCATTCGATTTGTGGCTGTAACTTTCGGAGGATAAGGTTGAAGTTTGTGGTCGTGCGATCTTCACGTAGTCCCTTGCAAAATCGGAAAGGTTATCCACGAAAATGTTAATATAATAGTTGCTTCAGTACTACGGTTTGTTGGCGTGAAGGCATAAATCAATTTTATAGCCCCATCTAAATCAAAAGCGTTTTAATGGGCGGCCCACGTCATATCATAGCGTAGTATGATAATTTACTGCTACTATGTGACGAATGTTAGAAATAAAGGTCCCTCCTTGCCCCCCTCTTCCCCCTGGCCCCTCATCGTCGCAGGGATTAGTTTTATGCCCTAAACCGTCGTCGTAAATATGTCACCCGTATCTGCTAGGGAGTGTGTCAGGAGATAATTTTTGGATTTATTAAGTGTAGGTCTTGCGGTGCTTTGCATATTCTTTTATACGTGATGTTTTGATTCCAGTTGGATCTTTCAAAAGCTTACAACTTGGACGTGACTCTGTCTATCCATTTATTTACATTTGACATTCGTCTCTCATCTAATCCTTGTTTTTCTTTTGACGACTTTGACTAGCCTCACTTTGTTCGACTGGCTCCCCATAGGAGTTAAGGCTAGCCTCCATACCGTGTCTGTTGCCCTGATTCTTCACGGTGTTGGTCGCGGAAGAACAGGAGTAGAATCACCTAACTTCTAAGACGATTCAAAGTGATCCTAGTGGTCCCACTGAATCCTACTGAATAAATGATAATTTGAATTTTGAAAAGTTAGTTATTTCTCAAACTTTTACCAAGTTGATTTGCCTCTGTTTGCCACCGTATTGCCAGAATCTATCTGACTGATTTAAAAAACTTATAATATCAAGTTAACATTTTTATATAAATTACGAGATGCACTGCCAGTTTTGGGCCTCCCGTTAAAATGGTGATATCGTGAAAGAGTGAGCTCACACGTTGAAAAGGAAGTTAGAATTGACGTGTGAGAAAAAGAGAACCACTCTTGTCAACAACAATAAGACAGTAAACTGACGGTTCTGTGTCTCGTGTCACTTTCGCGCGCCCCTACAAAGCCTGTCTCTTGTCTAAAGGATAGGTTACACAGTGCGAGCAGCTGATGTGACAGTAGACAGCTACTGTGCCTGTGTACTCGTATGACAGTAGCTCGACTCGCCTCGCACGGTCACACTATGCACAATCAAATATCAACTGCTGGCGTCACAGAAGACAGCTACTGCACCAGTGTACTGGCATAATTCGTCTGTATCACTGGTGCAATGTCGTCGCAAAATACACGTTTAATCACAGTACATACCACAATAAAATCGGTTACGAAAATACTTTGTGTTGAAATACTTAGAATTGAAAGAGCTAAGTATACAAAAAACGGCGTGGGCCCGAGCGTACGAGCTACTGTCTTTTCGCAAAATCATGCGTTGACGACCGAGCGGCGTGTGAGTGGCGTGGTAGGGGAAGGCAAGTAGCGAGTAAAAACAAAAAATGTTGAAGTAACTCGGACGCAAGCAACTGTCTCACTCGCACATGACAGTAACTCGTATGATGCGGTCACACGTGCGTAGTAGCTGCACTTCAGTAACTGACTCGGTCAGCTCGCATGCCAGCTCGCACTGTGTAACCTATCCTTAAGTCTCCAGTCTGGGGCGCGAACACCTACCTTTACATTTAAAAATAACAACAACAACATTGGTCAGAAAATTCCAGCTCTATCAGCTAATAAAATAAGATACTGACAAAAAGCATCAGTCTTAATAAAACTAAAAACATTATTTATCCAATTTACGACCTACATCAGTTAGGATTGGTGACACAAACCTCACGAGACGTACCATAAACCAACCGTCTCCTCATTGGACCCATGACTCTAAATCCACCATTTTTATTGTCTATGCATTTTATTGGTCATAAAACTTTTGAGGTGACAATTGCTCGAAAAACTTTACATGGTCCATTTAAATTAGGTGATATGTAACGCTTTGACGGCGAGGCTGTAAAGTTTTTAGTGCTGTACCTATTTTGAATAACATGGAGGCGGAACAATTTAATTCAACAATGAAGTAAAGACGAAATCAAAGTTTAATTTTCTTTAATACATATTCAAAATGTTCACTAATACGGGTAATGAATCCGCGACCTCAATATTAAGTGGGTGATCGACGTACGAGCTATACCGCGGTTTTAAAGAATGTCGGTTTTACTCGCGGCTCGTTGGTGCTGATCGACTAGCGAGTGAAACAGTCGTATCGTAGTCGAATTGAGGTTTTGAATTTTGAATTTGATGGAGCTGAGCAAAAATTGAAGCAAACGACGAGCCGCGAGCCAGGCTCGTCAACTCTCGAAACCACGGTATTGCAATGATACACCGGCGAGCTTTGCAGACTAGCCATAAGGCCGCGGTTTTACTCGCTCGTCGATCAGGGTGGCAATTCTACTACAAAACTTTTTATGAATTACCAGCAAAACCTCAACTAAACCTTAGATTTTTGACTGTTTCCTATTCTACTAATGACAAACGACTCAGTTGTGGTGACATTTTAGCTAAGGTTTGGACTTTGGCAGAACAAATTTTTGAAAAGCCATTCTACTATGCACCAAATGGCTGACATCTAAGAGATCGAAACAAAACGCAGCGGAATGATTGACGTTGTCATCTAGTAGAATTGACACCCTGGGCCTTTACCGTGGCCATCAAGCTAACAAATGCTACCTACTAAGCAATATTAATTTATATTGAAAGTTACACCCCAATAGGCCAACCAACTTCTGACGTCATCAAAATCGTCTACAGAACGTCGCAACGCACCGTGTGGTGTATATGTCTTATTTACACAACTTTTTGGATATAACATTAATCTATAAAACCCACGTAGGTACTATGATTTACGCTGTCGTGTCATACAAACGCCCTAAAGTACCAAAAAGTTTTCGACATAAAAAGTTGGGCTTATGTCGCAGCCCGCGCGCACTTTCAGACAAAACACGAAGATGCTGGGACGAGTGCAAGTGCCCCTACATATAAATCAACTTGTCAGTAGTATAGATTCTGTGTTTTTGTTGTGTGCGTGTGCAATAAACATTTTTATTGTATTGTAAAATCTCTTTTAACTAAACTTAATCAAATTTCTAAATTGTTTAGGTACTTATCCACAAAATGTTGTTTAGAAAAAAAAACAATAATTTGCGCTTAAAAGTTAGGTAACCTTATCAATGAAATCTATATGGAGCTTTATTTAATTAAGAGCATTGGTTTATATGGGTACCTATAATATTTTCATACTTACCTAATCGATTTTGATGATTACAATCAATTTTTTATTTATTCTTATGTGTTTTCAAATTGTATTAGGATTATTAAGAAGTTTCATGAAATACTTTATACATTTTTTTGCTGATGATAATCATTATAGTGAAAAGAAATCAACAGAATCCTATTGTAGCTTCCAAAGTTAAAGTAAACAAATCATTCGTAAAAATAAAGCGCCTTAACTTTGTGGAACTCGCAGCAGTCCGCGCGAAGGTTCGGGCAGAACGCAAACTTGCCAGACGCAAGACGGAACCCCTACTACATAAATCAATTTGTCAGTTACAACGTGACGTCGTCTCACGCACACTCGGCTCATACTTCTCGAATGTTCGTTATTATTTGATTTATTGATTTAATGCTTATTTTTGTGAATTTACAGACTTTTTATGGATTTTGATGGTTTTGTAAATGCATGGAATAATGAAGTCAGAATAGTTTTTTTTTTATTGTATTTGAATTACGTTATAAATTCAGTTACAGTAATGTAGCTTGTGTTTCTAGGATTGACCTTATTTTAAAATGATCCCATCAGATTTGAAATACTGTTTATAAAATGTATAGCAGGCACAATCTATGCCATAAGATTAATCAATGATTTTTTAATAAAAATTGAAGTTTTATTTGTCATTATTTCCGAAAACTACAAATTAGCATATTCTATTTTTAATGTGATTAGACTAACATACCTTTTAGCAAATTACAACAATTTATCTGATTATATCCATTTTTAAACATCTACTTTAGATAGATGTTTAAAAATGGAAGAAAAGTATTTTTCTGGTCAACTTATGCTGCAGTTTTAATATAAGTAAATGCTTATAAACACGAACCAACTTAACGAAACCTAACGATTAAAAAAGTTTAATACAAAATCCCAAAATACGTTGCAATGCTATTGTTTACTTTTAAAATAAATGCTTTTACTTAACCTGACAAATTCGAAGCAAACAAGCTTTGACAAAAATGCATGGCTCTACAAAAGCTGCAATTTTTTCCTACAAATCCTATTACTAGAAATTGCCGTCGATTATTAGAAATATTCGTGTCGATATTTCTCCGATACATTCTAAATGAAACGATCCCGCGATTACGCTGCGTGTTTACTCAATAATTCGATACGAGCCATTTCTTGGTAGAAGTGAGGAGCTGTGGCGATTTTGGATAATTATCTTCAAAATAAAGCTAACAATAAACAGTCAATAAGCACGGCTATGGGAAAGCCCTTTTGTAAGTCTTAATTTTACTGAGATTGAACATTCAACGATCATTAATTTTCAATACTTGGTAAAATTGTATGATTTCTATGACATTATTACTGTCATAGGTGCCTATTTAATTACTTTTAAAATAGGTATATTCAACAGTATTAGCTTTGTTATTATAATTTTACAAGACACAGATTCCAGATTTCAATATATCAGTATTCTTTAAATTGCACCAAGCAAAGTATCGTTTGCGATCCGGCCGCGACTCGTCATTTCTCGCATTGTCGTAATCCGCTGATTTACTAGCGACATTAATCAGGTTGACGGCCGATAGGGCCTAAATCACTGCCATACTTACATCTGCTTCTGACAACCACCCTATCTCAAGGCCGTAAGTACTAGAATCGTATGCAGAAACTCCAGGTTTCTTGGGTATTAACACTACTGCATGTTATTGCTTGTAATTCTTTTTGCGAATTTTGTGCAAGTTTTCGTTTCGTTTTGTCTAGCGCCAGTTGCTATTGATTTATCGGTCGTTTCCTGTTATGTCCGATTAAGGGTTTGACTGCAACTTGAGATTGAGGATGTGTATTGAGTGATATATAGAGGAATTTATTTTTATGTTTTCACACTTTGGACAATGTGTGAGACGAAAGTGTGAAATAAATCAAAATTTATTTGTGCATTGACTTTTTTATGGATCAAAACATTGGCCATATATGCGTTATATGACTAAACTCAGAAGCTAAACAAAATTTTACGACAAAAATAAAACAAACGTTAACCCTTCAGAAGAATCTAGTTGTGACATTCGTTTGTCACTTTATGGCTAATTTTAAAATTTAAAATAAATATTTCTAATATCACGTATCTGGCCACTATATTTTACACAAATCGTGTGGAAACCAGTTAGCTTTCTAATAGCGTCGATGGGCTTGCAACCTGTCCAACCAACCTTGTTAATAAAAAATGTTAACTTCTGCAAATTAGGGAATCTAGCGAATGTGTTTGGACATACCTCTAACTACCCCCGTAGACATCTTCAAAGGATCTTTAAATGCTTAAAAGATCTGAAAAAATAATGTCTACCGTACAATACAGTGGTGGAGCCTAACATAGTAGGAGAATATAAATCGCACAGACCCCGATGGCTCGGCCATTCACTGCGAATGGGTGAAGATCGCAGCGTTAAGAGGGCATACCTGGGACGACCGAACGGCCGTCGACCGATTGGTCGTCCCAAGTATCACTGGAGCGATAGAATAGAAGCTGACCTGCGCGACTTTGGAGCCGACAACTGGCTGGAGGCAGCAATGGACAGAAAGAAGTGGCGAATTCTCGTTTTGGAGGCCAAGACTCATTTTGGGTCCCTGAGCCAATGGAGTAGTAGTAGTAGTAGTAGTACAATACAGTCGTGATCATAATACTTACATTTTTTTACACAATATTTTGGTGTCGCCGCCATTGAAACCGATGACGAGGGCTATATCTATATGTAACAAACATACACAGACACGAAATCCTACGTTCATTCAGAAAATATTTCCTAAAGTTGGGACATTTATTTTCTGTCAAATTCAAAACTCGAAACTAATCAGCCTGCATCGCCAATCAAGCATCGTATATCACCAAGGAGGTACGGTCGGGGGAAACATGGTGTAAATAACATTTTTAGTCTAGACTAATTTTGTGTGTTGGCCGAATCTAAGTGTAGACACATTTTGTAAGTGTGTTAGTCGAATGGTACGACTTTCAATCTGAAGGTCCTAGGTTTGAAAATTCGTTAAAAGAAATCGTTAAAAAAAACATAAAAATGATAATTGTGTAGGTATTGATCTCTTGACGTGGAAAACATATTTTGTTACAACTGGTGTGGAAGTATTTAATCGTAATCTGTTGCATCTATTATTAATATTTCTTGTTTTTCATTTTACAATTTACTTACTTTAATTAACTTTATTACTTACCTACTTACCTTTGTCCTACGATCGTTACTATTATGTAAGTCCTTTTTTTTATAGTTCAAGAAGAATTATAGCAAACATTGCAAATAATGTTATTGGTCTTATGCCCGAATACTGAAACTCTATTTAAATATTTGAGACGTATATCTATTTCAGACTTTCTTACTCTTCAGAATCGTAGGTATGCAAAAATGACAGTTAATGACAGTTAATGGCAATGAAACGCTAGGTACTTAGTTTGAGTGGTGCTCCACTTAAACTAAGTACCTAGCGTTTCATTTATTGTTCTTTTTCCTATTTTTTAATTTTTTAAATTTAAATAATTTCTACCTTAATAATAATTAATCTACTTTCATGATAATTCAAGTTTTTTCAGGTAACAATTTTCTAACTGCACGCGTATTGATTCGTCTTCCTACTAATATTATAAAGGCGAAAGTCCGTGTGTGTGTGTGTGTGTGTGTGTGTGAATGTTTGTTGTTACGTATTTCCGTAACTACTAAACCGATTTTGATGAAATTTGGAATGTAGATAGATAATAACCGGGAATAGGATATAGGCTTATCCCGAAAAATTGCAGGGTTCCCGTGGGATAAGAAAAATAGTAGTCCACGCGGGCGAAGCCCGCTAGAAGGATCATAACTTCTTCAAATATTATTTTCTACCTACATTAGATCGATATAAATTCCCTTCATAATTCCATTAGATTTATAGCAAATTGTTTCCCCACAGTACATTATACTTTTAATTCGCGCTAGGGCCCGGTCGGCACTAATACATCAGAGTGATTTACGCAGAGATTGGCGCAAAAGTTGCGATTTATTGCCGGCTCGATGTGATCTTGTGGATGTTTTCCTTGATTGAGCCAGTCGAGGGCGTGTGGAAGCTTATTGTAGCGATCTGAGTAAACTTGCCATTCTACTAAAAAACTTTCTATCAGCCAAAGCGAAATGTCAACTATTTCGTTTTGTTTCATAATCTACCAATGAATAATGAGGTTAGGTTACTCTGTCCAATGAGGTTAGGTGACTCTGTTGTGATGACGTTTTTAAACAAATTACAAATGAGGTTTTGCAAATTTTGGAGAACGATACAAAACGGAGCGGCAATTATACACGAATGGTTGACGTTGTAAAATAAAGGAATTGGGGCCTAATTTGTCTTGTCTTTCCGAATAACAAATCTTCGAGATATTTTGACTATGTCACTGCACTAATCAACATCGCGAGCTTGCTCCAACTCCTCTATTTTACAACGTCAACCATTCAAGTATCATTGCCGCTGCGTTTTGTTTCGTTCTCCAAAATGACAATAATTTGATAAACCTCATTGGTAATATTTTGTTTGACAACGTCAACACACAGAGTAGCCTAACCTCATTGGTCAGAGTAACCTAACCTCATTGGTCATTAGTTAGTAGGTTATGAAACAGTTGAGGTTTTGCTTTGGTTCATAAAAAAGTTTTTTAGTAGAATCGAGGGAAGAGTTGTTTAGACTCACTCCAGTGGGCCGATTCTACTAAAAACTTTTTATCAATGAAAGCAAAACGTCAACTATTTCGTTTTGTTTCATAATCTACTAATGAATTGAATTATAATAAGTAATATAGTATAAGTAGGTGCTTACATAAAACTGATTTTGAATTAAAGTATTGAAGTCTACATAACATTTTAATTACAATCAGATCAGAAAACAGATTTGAAATAAAAAATAATTCAGTTTATTATCCAATAAGCTGAATTTAACCAATTTTAACCCCTCAATACAGCGCAGGTCGAACGTACCCCAATATTATTCATTGTGTTTTTAACACTCGTGCCAGAAGGCCGGCGAGCAGCGCCTCAGCTATGTCGTAAAAATTGTGCCAGGAAACGTATGGAGAGGACTATATTTTTATAAAATTTTTATTATTTAGGTTTAAAGAATTTATTCTCAAAAAGATATAGCAATCACTTACATGAGAACATAACTAAAAGTAAGTATAATTTGTGTAGAAAGTCGTCGTAAATTAGTTAAATAAATTTGGTAGACACGGTCGCAGGTTGTAAACTGTTAAGTAGGTAGGTAAGTTTAAATTGAAACCTACTCGTTCAATGCATTTAGCCAGTATTTCAAAAATTCATTAATGTCCCAGGCACTACAGTGTCCCGTTAACTTTTGCAAATAATACCTCCTGACACTGTATAAATCATCAAGTAAAAATATAGGCCGATTTTTTTTTTTTTCAAAAATTAAAGCAAAAGTGTAAACTGATAGTCACTGGCTCTGTGGAAGGAAGGAGAGGAAGAGGCCGCAGCCCAACACGATGGTCCGACCAGGTTCGGAAGTCTCTCTCCACCCAGATCGACGATGCCATAGAAGCCGCAAGAGATCAGAGTGGCTGGAGAACAATGATTCTTGAAAATGTGATCCTTGGAGGAGGTCACGGAGGTTTTCAAAAATTGCAATTTTTTTTGTACCAAGTTACATAGATCCCTTTAAGGGTCAGCTTTGTAAGTATACAGGGTGTGGCAAATTCTTGGTCACTGAAGGGTAGCTACGTTTTCTCTTGTAGTTAGAGAGTTTTGTTCTTAGGAAACTTCGGTTTTATTTTGAAGAAAAAAATAATTGCATTTTTAGATTTTTGAAAAAAAGTACAGTTAGCCTAAAAAAATACATTTCTTAAAAAAAACAAGTTGGTCTTAATCGACTCTATTTCCCATCAGGAACACTTCTCCCAAAGTAACTTACCAAATCAAATCGTAAGTTTTTGCAATAATTCAAAAAAACACATCCCGTACATTTTCTATGAAATTAGAAGTTGTAAACATTACAGTGAAACTTATTCGATCGTTCTTAATTTAATTTCATAAGTGCTCCGGCAAGCTGGGAGGCTATTGTAAAGCGTGTATTTAAATTTAGAACAAAGTGCTTCCCTGCAGATCTAAAATTACCATTCTCTCTTGCGGCTCTATCTGAGGCGCATAAGGCTTTACAATAGCCTCCCAGCATGCCGAAGCAGTTCCGAATTTAAATTAATAACCATCAAATAATTGGCACTATAATGTTTACTACTAGGTAGGTACTAATTTCATAGAAAATCTATGGGATGTGTTTTTTTGAATTATTGCAAAAACTTACGATTTGATTTGATAAGTTACTTTGGGAGAAGTGTTCCTGGAGGGAAATAGAGTCGATTAAGACCAACTTGTTTTTTTTTGACAAATGTAACTTTTTAGGCTAACTGTACTTTTTTCAAAAATCTCATCATCATCATCATCTCAGCCTGGTTGCACCCACTGCTGGGTATAGGCCTCCTCTTTATTTCGCCAATCAGTCCGGTCCAAAATTTAAAAATCTAAAAATGCAATTATTTTTTTCTTCAAAATAAAACCGAAGTTTCCTAAGAACAAAACTCTAACTAGGTACAAGAGAAAAGGTAGCTACCCTTCAGTGACCAAGAATTTGCCACACCCTGTATTATAGTATAGCATACTTTAAATGCTAGTAAGTATACCAAATTTTTTTACTAAGAGATTTAGTTATACTTACACTTTTTATTATCTGCGATTAAAAACAAATGTTGTCAACTGCCATTGATGATTCACTATTATTATTATCACTTTAAAATTGCTAATAATTATGTGTACTTATGTACATTACAATGTTCTTAAAAAGTGCTCATTGTGTATGTGTTACAAATTATTTAAGAAATAAAATAATCTTATCATATCTTACTATGTGGGCGAAAGGATACTCAAAATGGTAGTGTAAAGGGTGTCTCCACAGACGCCGTGGCCGCACCCGGGCACAACCATCTCCTGACTTGTTAATGCCGCCAGCCTACTATCTTAGCATATTGCAACACTCTAAATAACACCATTATTCCCGCCATCCAGCCAAATACAGAAACGTTATCGCGGAGAAAATATTTGATGGCAACGAAGGCAAATTGAATTTATTATTTAAGTGTAATCAGGGGGGAGGCGTGAATATTTATGAATAGACCATTGACGAATATGAGAGTGGGTAAGGAAAGATTTTTTGAGGTTATACAATAGCAGGCTAGGGACGAGTTCGGTAGATGAAGTTGGGAAACTACGTTGGAACCTCTTTTACTTTGCCGCTTAGTTTTACAACCCATTGCGTACATGCTTACCCTTAATGGGATCGCGCATTGCTGTATCAGGAGTTCAAACATAAACGCTTCTTCATCATCATCATCATTCTCAGCCTGTGTTAACCCACTAATGGGTGTAGAGGCCTTCTCCATTTCTTGTGAAACGAGTGGTTTCGGTGTTGGGCTGATTGCATCCTTGGTGACCTTAATAATGTCGTCAATTCCATCTAGCAGGTTGTCTGCCAGCGCTGCGTTTATACTCCCTGGGGCTCCATATTATGCTTCTTATTATTCATATAATACATTTTTTTAATCCCATGCTTTTTAATGTCTCTACAACCCAAGGTTTTGGAGTAAGAAATGTCTTTTAGGGTTAAGCTCTACTTTGTGACTTTGACCTTAAAACATCTATGTTTGTGTACTTATTTTATGCACTTTGTAAGGTGGTCGGTTTTAGTTCCTCCAAAAAGTTTAATAATAGAAAGGGTCGTGAGTAATGTCTGTAAAATAGTATACAGAACAGAACGTATGCTTTTACAGACCAAATATCTCGTGGTTCATGATAGATCACTAGTGGGTGACCATTGGTGGCAATAAGAACTGAGCGCTTGCGTGCGGAAGGACACGTTAAATTGTCGATCCTGGCCATAAAGATATTAAGCCAAGTCAGAGATTTTAAGGCGACCTTAAAACTGCGGCCTTTGACTCTAACGAACTTACTTTAAACCTCTATAAGTAACCGTTTACCACCAGACAGGTTACACACTCATTTGCCACTACAAATATAAAAAGTAAATAAAAAAATATTGCTGGACATTTCACACAGCGCCATCTAGCACCAAACTAATCAAAGCTTGTACTATGGGAACCAGATAACTGATAGAATACTTATATATATTTTGTAATTAATACATAGAATACTTTATAACACCCAGATACAGAACAAACATCTATATTCATTCATCACACAAATGTTTGTCCTGAGTGGGAATCGAACCCACGACCTACAGCGCAGAAGGCAGAGCTACTACCAACTGAGCTAAGAGGCCAGTCAAATATACACGCGCTGTTCATAAAGTTGAAAATAAGAAAAGACACGGTCCAAAAAGCACAATAATATAAAATCTCACATCGCAGGTAAATAACAGCAGCACAAAATTGATTTACGCACAAAATTAACGAAACAGAATCCAGCCTATTATCCCCAAAGGAAAAAAAACATTTCAGCTCCACCCCAAACCAAATTTACAGGCAAAACGTAATTATAAGCAATAAATAACTGTGTACACACATACCTACTTAAAAGGAGACACTCAAAAAATTTATAGCCTATTCCGTTACCAAAGAATGGTAGAACTGCGAAAAAAGAAAACAAAAAAACGGGATCACTCAAGGGCGGGGGTGAATCAAGTCTGTGAGAAAATAAAGTGAATTTATTTGCGTCATTGTAGGGGTAACTTGGAACTGTTTAATTCTAAGATTCCATTCCACCCTTTGAGTCGGATGCCGTATTTTTTCTGTTTGAAGTAGCCCCGGGTTGGGCGCCAATAAAGACTTTTGTATCGTAGCCTTCAAATAAACATTGACCTCATTAACTTTTCTACAGTTTATCATAGAACTTATTATCTTTAACTCATATTTATAAACTCAATTATGCTTACGAGCATTTTCGTTCGATTTAATTCCAACTGTGAAAAAGAATCATTAGTAGTAGGTATTAGAATCTCAATTACATCGGCTTATTCATTTTTAACCGACTTAAAAAAAGTAGGGGTTCTCAAGTCATCGTTATCTTTTTTTTTATGCTTTATTACTTGCAGACGCCTGGACATATTTTAAATTTAATTTAAATTGGTAAGTTTTCCGATCGGTGTCATAACTATTTGGTGAGGATATGTCGAGAATCTTCGGAGTTATGAACATAAATCCACCTCGAAAAGTAGAAAATTGCTCAGCTCAGACATGAAGTCAGTTTTTTTTTAATTTTTAATTTAGCTTCTATACAAATGATTGAAAGCAAAATTTACTTTTGACCATAATCTGTGCTATAGCTATCTCTTAATAAATTAACTTATTATGAAAGATTGATATAGATTTATCGTGTTACTAAAATCTGCTTGCTGAACACTGAATACATTATAATGTACGCCTAAAATTCTCATCGCTCGGTTCGAAATCTTGTTAGCATACCACTTTTTGCATTTTTTCTTTCCATAAGAACAGTAGTCTCATTTCCCCACAAGCTAATCCTAAACATCAGACCGATTCTTGCGTTTATTTACTTCAAGTGGCTGGTCAAAGGCACCGAAAGCCGCCATGTTGACTCGACACAGATCCTGCGCTTGCGCCCGTTTAAAGCGTGTTTGTTGAGGCCTCAAGTGGATTTCGAGTTGAGTAGGCGGCACGCCTTGTGATAATTCATTGAAAAGTGATAAAAGGATGGTAATGTACGATTTTATTTTTTATGATTACTGTTAGATAGCACAACTGATCCAAAACACTGACACCACACCACACTTATACCGCTTGAGTCAAATATGCGTCAGTTCTCAGATTAAGCGATCATTTTCAAATTGTAGGAAAACAATAAGTGGTGTAATATAAAACCTGAGTAGTGACCAAAAGATAGATAAAATCTTAGGTATGATTGATGGAGAGATTACAAAACCAAAAACGTGGGCAGTCGATGGACTTGACTGGCATAGGATCGTGTTTTTTTTTTTTTTTTGTTCTTTCTGTTACTGCAATCTGTCTCCTGCATTGGGACATTCAGCTGTATGTGTGTCGGTGTTTGGATTGGCTTGCTAGGTGTGTGACCAGTGTCACACCCTATAGTATTTTACAGAGGATTCTGTTTAGTAGAGTATAGGATCGTGTTGGATGACACAAAGTAAGGCATATGCCCAGCAGTAGGCGATGGCCTGTAGAACTGTAGGTGTTGATTAGGTTGATGAATGTTCATTATAACTTACTAGCTTCGACCCGCGGCTTTGCTCACGTGGTAACTGAATAAATCCTATGTCATATTTCCGGTCATTATCTATGTCCTAAATTTCAGCCAAATCGGTTCAGTGGTTGTCGGGTTATTGAGGAACAAACATACGTTTATCCAAACATCCAATTTTTCATTTATAATATTAGTGTAATAGTGTGATTAGATGATTTCAGCGAAAAGAGACAACATTTGCCTACATTCAATGAAACCGTGTTTTTCTGTTAGGTAATGTATTTTCACTCTATTCTTACCATCTCAAAATGCTCTAAAGCCCATCTTAAGCTGTACCAATTACTATGGTAATGCAAACAGTATGTTATGACGAAACGTCATGCCACACACTTGTCTTGTCGTCATTTTGATTTAATGCCTTATCACATCTGCTTGCCATATTATGGATAATCTATGGCTCTTATTGTGGGGGTAACACGCTGAATATATATAAGTTGGAAACTTTTAGTCGTTATGCCATGACAGAGGCCTTTAGGCGGCCTAAAAACTGTGTAACTGGACTTCACGCGATTTTACGCAAATGGATCACCGAAAAGAAAGCTAGGCCCCATAACGTGTTTGTTGCCCTGATTCTTCACGGTGTTGGTCGCGATAGAACAGAAGTAGAATCACCTAGCTCTTAAGAGGCCTGCGACCAGCGAATTTCCATAAAAACGTAATACCGAAATCATTTAAAATGTAAGCATGTTTATATCAGTTTATGTTGTTAGATTGAGAGAGTAGGTATTTATCTAGGTTCCTGTTAAACTTTTGTTCCGAAAAATGTACCTAAAAAGAAATGTAAGCCAATTGAATTGAAATCTTTGTAGGTACACCAAAAATGGCATTTTATCTTTTCATTTTTTCTATTGTAAGTTTTTTGAAACAAAAGTTTAACAGGAACCTAGAAAAATACTGCCTTTATCCAAATAATAACGTAAAGTGATAAAAATATGCTCAAATTTTAAATATATTAAAATATAGTATTACGTTCCTAGGTAAGTAGGTACGTTCGCCGAGCCCTTAAGACGATTCAAAGCCATCCTAGTGATCCTAAGGAATACATGATATTTGAATTTTTGAATTTGAATTTCGCACTAAGCTCATATATTATGACCTTACTACGAGTACTTTTTTGGTAGTTCGGACTGGTATTTAGAAGATCTGGTAATAAGGATTATCACAACATGTTTCCTAAAACAAAGACATTCTCCTAAATCTATTTGCCTGATCCCTAGATCTTATTGTCGCCGATTTCAACAAGTATTTTTTTGTTTGCCTTTTTTTCTCATTTTGTTATTTTGATTTGTTGTATTGTATTTGTTGAATAATGCATTTTCTTTCTTTCTTTTAGATCTACGTTTTTCAAAATTCTTTTAAGGTGGCTAGTCAAGGGCAAGTCTATATACATAAACATATATATATAAACATATAGAAGAAGTCTATGTAATATTATCACTTACTTACTTGGTAAAAGTGAATTTCTTAATGACTGGTTCTAAACTATCGTCGTTTATTATAGAACCAACTTTTTCTCATGTATTTGAATTCGTTAGTAGAAGTTTTACCAGGAACTTATATATTTAATTTTAAGTATTTCTTATTCAACTACTATTTTCATATTTTCGTAAATGCTTCTCTATACCTAACTGTGTTTTAAAAACATGATACACATACACTTTGTTATTTCGAAGATATTGTTATCTTTTTCATTCAAAATGAAGCTACACACTAATCTAAAAATGACATCTGTCAGTTCGTCAAAAATTACAAACTCTCACTTGGCAATTTCACGGCCAATTATAAAGCCGCGTGCACACAGGACATTTGGCGTTGCGGCGTAATCCCGCGTGAAGGAAACCATAAATCACCTCATTAACTCGAAAAAATGCCACGTATGGTTCGCAGTTGAGTAGCGTGAGTTTGAGTTTTGAATATTGTAACGTTTTTTTTTGGACTTGTCTTCTGATAGTGACCCAGAAATACCTTGTACATTTTGCGTAGTTTATATCCTACTATTTTAAGAATTATATTTTCATTTACGATTCTGGATACGTCTTCCACGATTCTAAATGTGTGTTCATTAAAGAAAAATATTATTAATAGACATTCTAAAATCTTCGAAGATGAGGGTCCTCTGCCTAAACTTCTTCTAAAGTTGTACTTAGTTTAGACCAGTGTTTTTCAATCTGTGGGTCGCGACCCCTAGGGGGGTTGCGAAGCCTTACTCGAGGGGTCGTCGGCTGAAAGAAAATGTCGAGATTCTTACACAAAAAAAGGATGTGCTCGTTTATTTTTCAAAAGTTTATCAAATTGTGGTGCTATTTTTGAAACGTTAATAATCAAATCATTTTCTAATTGCAGTCTATTTCTCTTTTTAGTCTTAATGTCTATCATTGAAGAAAATGTCAGTTCACACAAGTATGAAGTGGCGAATGGCCAAACAAAGTTTTGCGTGAAATGATTTTACTTTATCTTTAGGGGTTAAAATATTTTCTTCTCCTTGAAGGTTCTTGTTAAAATTGCCGCAACGACAATGCGGTGTCGCAACGTCGCCGTCGCCGATGCAGTTTGGCCCGCGTAAATCCATACCCGTATTGTAAATGTGTGTTTATTTGTTTATTTATTTGTCCTGATTTCACGTCAAAACAAAGCGACGGATTGTGTGGAGATAGTTGAAGGGCTGGAGAGTAACATAGGCTACTTTTTATCCGGGTATCACGCGAGCGGAGCCGCGGGCAGCAACTAATAATAGATAAATGTGTAGGAAAAACACATTGCCTAACTAACGTATGTAACTTTTTAATTAAATTATTTCTTTGGTTGTCTATGACGCAAGGGGTCGCCAGAATATTTCAACCTGTAAAGGGGTCGCGAAATCAAAAAGATTGAAAAACACTGGTTTAGACTGTTTGGATGGATCCAAACCTAAGTACCACTTAGAATAAACATCTTCTTATTTAACTAAAATGACTATTAAATACTTTGCATGTATTCCGTAAGTAGGTAATGATTAAATTACTAAATCACGTCAATTTATTCAAAACATTTTCATATTAATTTACACACATTAAGAACCTTTTAAACAAGTTCTTCAAAGACCTTTTCTGGATGCCTTTAAACCGTTTCAATCCCGCACTTTCGCCCCCATCCATCGCACGTCACAAATCAACAAGACACATGCTTTCCGGGAGTCGAACCCGGGACGGCGCCGCGCGATTTATTAGCCTCACTACACGGTAATGTCGTTAGCGTGACGGAAAAAACAAGTGTGCACTTGGTTCTACTTTATTATTAAAAAATAAGTTTAATTAATAATTTACTAAATTATTTACATAACTTTATAAAATACAATAAGAAGCGGTTGAGCTATCTTATAATCGTAGTAGTTTAGTTTCCATAATTTACTGTACCTACTTATTAGAAAAGATCACGTACTTATGTTACATTAAAAAAAAAGTCTAGACTAGTTTTTTTAATTTTAATATTTCAAATAATCTGTATTAGTGCGCGAACTCACACAGCGTATCTTGCGCCGCGTAACGATGCATTTCCTATGTCCAATTACGCGTAACGACGTATGATACGCCTTGTGATGTGAGGGCGCGTAAGAGAATTTGTCTGTAGCGCGATGCATTCGCGTAACGCGGCGTACGATGAGTCGCGCAAGAAACGCAGTGTGTGTTCGTGCACTTAGGCTTTTAATTTAATTTCAATTTCGTTTTATTTATTTAGCCATATACAATTATCAGGGTTCCAATTCCACTATTTTACAACGTCAACCACTCAAGTATCATTGCCGCTGCGTTTTGTTTCATTCTCCAAAATGTCAGTTGCAAAACCTCATTGGTAATTTGTTTGAAAACGTCAACACAACAGAGTAACCTAACCTCAATGGTCATTAATAGACTATGAAAGAATACGAAATAGACCATAGATAAAGAATAGTCGTCATTCCTCCTGAAATAGACGAAGATAATACGTAGTTTTGCTTTTGTTGATAAAGTTTTTTAGTGGAATCGACCTACACATTATAATTACATGACAGGTTATAGGTAAGGCTTTTGCCGCTTAATATAAAGCTATTTGACTGGTTGATAACTAATCAAGTCAGTGAGGTCGTTGAGAAAAAAATCCCAACGACCCTACTGGTGAGTTAGTGGTGTGTTAGTGGTGTGGTTGGGAATTACATCGGTTTCCTAACGATTTTTTTCTTCACCGCTTCGTGATAGCTAAACTCTTGAGGAAGGTAATATACTACTTTTACTTTTCATCATCATCATCACCACCATCACTACGGGGGCAACGCCGTGAGGGCGCTACTAGTGGGTTATATACCATATATATTTCTACTAATATTATAAAGGCGAAAGTCCGTGTGTGTGTGTGTCTAAATATTTGTTACCACGTATCCCCATAACTACTGAACCGATTTTGATGTTTGGAATGTGATAGTTGAGGTTCTGAAATAACACATAGGTTTCTTTTTATCCGGAAAAATGTATGGTTCCCATGGGATAAAAACAACAGTAGAACACACAGGCAAAGCTACGTTCGTTCTCTAGTTCTTCATAAAATTCCCCCTTAGGTACTTATGAAAGATGTTTAAAGTTGAATACTTAAACAACGTCGTGTCTCTATTTGTCACAATCCACAAATAAAGACAGGACGTTGTAAACCAGTGTTTAACTTTAAACATCTTTCATAAGTAAGACCCATTGTCTTCACTGGTAGGTACGATGTCGGGATATCAAAAGCTCCACTTATGCACAGTTTGTGTGCTAAGTGCCACTTATCTGCGTCCGTCGGCGAATCTTACCGTTATCTGCAGTGTGCGCGTCGCCTTATATTGACTTAGTTTTATTGGGAGCTAATGTGGGCAAATATTACGTCAACTTTACAAAAAAAATACAACAAAAACAAGCAACAATTTTGTATGAAACAAAAAACCCGGCTGCACAAAGAAATAGACATACCTACTTGTACATAATTTAATTATACACTCAAAAAACATAGGTAATATTAATAAATAAAAAAGTTTAAAATTGAATGTTTAAATAAGCAGGTACTTTACGTTATTTTATATACCTACTTCCCTATTGGGGTAGAGAATAACTTTAGGCATAGCATTTTTTAATTGTGCATTTATTTGTTTTATACAATTTATAAAACTATTGATTATAAATAACTTATCGATAAATATACATATATACCTACCTAAATGTATAGGTAAGTACCCACAAATAAAATCTATAGGGTCAGTTAAATCATCCCTAATTATTTTCCATATACAAATATAAATCATTAAAATACCCTTTTACATCGAAACCTCGGTACATTACCATCAATCAGAATTAACGAGAGTGGCCAAACTTCGCGCATAACTAATCATTAGCCGGGACAGTATCCGAAAATATAATAAATACATCCCTAAGGTGTGGTCATCCTACTCTGAGGGTTTTAAACGAAATTAAATGCATTTCAGAACGAAATTATCAATGTACATTAGAATCGGATTTGAAATTGGAACTGACTTAGAAATTCAAAAAAATAAATAAACGTAATTTAAACGCTATTTCGTATTGATAATGAAGTAGGTTATAATCGCACTCGGTCGATATTTTTCAAAATCTAAGGAATTAGCCAAAGATCATTCTAGTTTTCATACCTAAGTAGGTACTTACCTACTTAGTAACTACAGATTTAGACTTTTAAAAAATCCATTACGTTATTAGAAATTTCGTCATGTTATTGAAATTTTAGTTTAAAAAAAAAAAAGTTTCTTTTCAAATTAAACCAAAACGAATAATAAATTAGTAATCAAGAGACAAAAACTAATCGATTCCCAAAAAGAATCCTGAACTGAGTAAGCACCGCAAACCGATTGATTCCCATTGTTTTACCAGCCATAGACAAAAGCTTCGAAGTTCGAATCATCCAATGGCGTCACAGAAAAGCGTCCGATTTGATCGTTCAATTTAACCTGAATGGAAGAAAAGAGGTTTACACTCAGAAATCCGAATAAATCAAACTGGCTGATAATAATTGCTTTTGATTATGCGGCCTTTTTTGATCGGGATCTCTTTAGCCTAATTGATTTTGCGTTCTGTTTTCGAATTTGAATTATTCTGTCATTTGCGATTCTAATCACATAAGCTTTTTTGTGTATATTTTTTTCATTCAATAATTAGTAACTATGTATAGTCGTATTTCTAATTATACGCACTAAAATTGACGATCAAAATGTAATTTTTCATATACCTATTCATCGTACAATGAGCAATTCGACTATAGGTACTCTTATTATAATAATAAATTAAGTATAATTTGTAAGTACAAAAGTTTACAATAATAAAATTAGGCATTATAGGCCTTACTTAAACGCCTCTCAAGCTCAACTTGAACATTGGTTAAACAATGCTCATGATTCACTCTGTCAGTGTCATCACTATCTAACTATATCACTATCTCTCATCACTATACAGGGTGAATTTTTGAGACGGGGCAGTAAGGGCAGCTACCTTAACCGTTGTCGTTAGAGGAAAACGTTCTTAGGAGACCATCCTTAATTTTTGAAAATATTTCGAACTGCATTCACAGATTTTGAAAAAAATGTACAGTCAGCGAGAAAATGGGCCATTTACACAAAAACTTTTTTTGATGCCAATCGATCCTGTTTCATCTAAGGATAAAAAGGCTCTTTCAGACCAACTGAGGTTAGAGTACTAGAAAAGTCAGAAATCGCTAAAATGTATTTCTGAGACAAGACAGTAAGGGCTACCTTAACCGTTGTAGCTACAGGAAAACGTTTTTAGGAGACTATCCTTAACTTTTGAAGATGTTTCAACCTGCATTCACAGATTTTGAAAAAAATGTACGGTCAGCGAGAAAATGGGCATTTACACAAAAACTTTATTTGATGCCAGTCGATCCTGTTTCATCTAAGGACTTAAAAGGCTCTATCGGACCAACTGAGGTAAGAGTACTAGAAAAGTCAGAAATTGCCAAAATGTATTTTTGAGACAGAGCAGTAAAGGCAGCTACTTTAACCGTTGTAGCTACAGGAAATCTTTCTTAGGAGACTACCTTTACTTTTGAAGATATTTCGACAAAATGATGAAAAATTATGACAAATGACAAATTGATTTCGTACGAAATGTATAATCAAAGTTATTTGCGTTTTCTGACTTTTCTAATACTCTTGCCTCAGTTGGTCCGATAGAGTCTTTTAATCCTTAGATGAAACAGGATCGACTGGCATCAAAAAAAGTTTTTGTGTAAATTGTCCATTTTCTCGCTGACTGTACATTTTTTTTAAATCTGTGAATGCAGGTTGAAACATCTTCAAAAGTTAAGGATAGTCTCCTCGAAACGTTTTCCTGTAGCTACAACGGTTAAGGTAGCCCTTACAGTCTTGTCTCAGAAATACATTTTAGCGATTTCTGACTTTTCTAGTACTCTAACCTCAGTTGGTCTGAAAGAGCCTTTTTATCCTTAGATGAAACAGGATCGATTGGCATCAAAAAAAGTTTTTGTGTAAATGGCCCGTTTTCTCGCTGACTGTACATTTTTTTCAAAATCTGTGAATGCAGTTCGAAATATTTTCAAAAATCAAGGATGGTCTCCTAAGAACGTTTTCCTCTAACTACAACGGTTAAGGTAGCTGCCCTGACTGCCCCGTCTCAAAAATTCACCCTGTATATCACTATCTAACAAAAAAAGATAGCAGTATTTTAAACGGTGTTTCAATTTTGACAGAAGTTGAGTGTAGTTTATAAGTAGAGCAGTAAATTTTTATACAAAATGTTCAAAGACGGTCGACCAGTGGGATAATCAGTCCCACTGCTGGGATTTTAAACCCTGTGGGCGTTTAATTCGTCTAATCGTGAGGACGGTATGAAAGAACTTCTGTGATATATTTATTGACGTTTTTGAAAGGGCCCGACGTTTATTTCGAATAAACATAACTATTTAGTAGCTTTTATAAGGTTTTATACGAGGGTAGGTTAGCATGGATTTATATAAGTGGATTGTTTTTCATTATTGCTGTAGAATCAAGAATATTGTTTAATTTCAGTAACAAATAGTAATAATATATTTCGTAAATGGATAAAATTAGAAACTTACGGTTTTTTGCATAAAACTTAATGCGTCGACCAGGCTCGCTAGATCGCTCTTTTGTTTTTAGAAACAACGCTCTAGTGAGCTTGGTCAGTGCACTAAGTTTTATGTAGAGCTAAGACATTTAAATTCCATTGTCAAAACATGCTTTGTGCACCACACTTCGCGCAAATAAATAATTTCATTTCATTTCATTTCATGGGAACATAATATTATGCGCACTTAGTTTGTTTCTTATAATAATATGTTTACAAAACAAAGTTTTTTTTGTCGTTTTAGGCTAATAAAAAATAGAATGTAATTAGGTACCTACTTACATTTTTTATTCATTAAGATAATATCCGAGTAGCTTTCTTTTTGGCAATCAATCTTCTTAAATTTAAGTAGGTTATTATGTTATTAAATATTTCAACCTAAAGCGTTCAAGGGTGTTTCGCAGGACTCGTGTTTTTGGCATGTCCGGCCTTGCGAACCTATTAAAATGACCAGTTTCAGTATTGCTGTATTTTTATTTGGAAATAGTATACGAGTACGCTATTATGGCACTAGTAATATCCTCAATTATATACATAGGAAAGCTGTAATTAATTTCTAAAGTCGTGAAATCTAAGTTCTCTGGTGTGTCCGCGACACCCCTATCTGCATTCAATAGCGGCATTTACACGATAGAGATTATCCCACGGATCCGGACTGTAAAGATATCTGTAAAGATATCTGTAAAGATATCTTTAAAGATAACTGCGGATAAAACTAGCGGCCTTTAAACGCTAAAGATTTTCCCACGGATCCGGACTGTAAAGATATCTGTAAAGATATCTTTAAAGATATCTGTACAGATAACCGCAGATTTTGGACTGGCGCGTGGAACGGTATAAATTTACAAAGTTTTTTTCTTGATTCTTGAATTTTGAACCTTGAATCTTTGAAGTGACAGCTGTCAAACTTCAAATGGCCATATCTCGGGAACTACTCGTCCTAGACTCCCCGTTCTCAGTTCAAATGAAAGCTATGACCAAGATCTTCATTTCAAGTGACAGCTGTCAAACTTCAAAGCACCATATCTCGGAAACTACTCGTCCTAGACTCCCCGTTCCCAGTTCAAATGAAAGCTATGACCAAGATCTTCATTTGAAGTGACAGCTGTCAAACTTCAAACCGCCATATCTCGGGAACTACTCGTCCTAGACTCCCCGTTCCCAGTTCAAATGAAAGCTATGACCAAGATCTTCATTTGAAGTGACAGCTGTCAAACTTCAAATGGCCATATCTCGGGAACTACTCGTCCTAGACTCCCCGTTCCCAGTTCAAATGAAAGCTATGACCAAGATCTTCATTTGAAGTGACAGCTGTCAAACTTCAAACCGCCATATCTCGGGAACTACTCGTCCTAGACTCCCCGTTCCCAGTTCAAATGAAAGCTATGACCAAGATCTTCATTTGAAGTGACAGCTGTCAAACTTCAAACCGCCATATCTCGGGAACTACTCGTCCTAGACTCCCCGTTCCCAGTTCAAATGAAAGCTATGACCAAGATCTTCATTTGAAGTGACAGCTGTCAAACTTCAAATGGCCATATCGCGGGAACTACTCGTCCTAGACTCCCCGTTCCCAGTTCAAATGAAAGCTATGACCAAGATCTTTATTTGAAGTGACAGCTGTCAAACTTCAAACCGCCATATCTCGGGAAATACTCGTCCTAGACTCCCCGTTCCCAGTTCAAATGAAAGCTATGACCAAGATCTTCATTTGAAGTGACAGCTGTCAAACTTCAAATGGCCATATCTCGGGAACTACTCGTCCTAGACTCCCCGTTCTCAGTTCAAATGAAATCTATGACCAAGATCTACATTTCAGATGACAGATGTCATTTTGACAGCTGTTATTGAAAATGTAGATCTTGGTCATAGCTTTCATTTGAACTGAGAACGGGGAGTCTAGGACGAGTAGTTCCCGCGATATGGCCATTTGAAGTTTGACAGCTGTCACTTCAAATGAAGATCTTGGTCATAGCTTTCATTTGAACTGAGAACGGGGAGTCTAGGACGAGTAGTTCCCGCGATATGGCCATTTGAAGTTTGACAGCTGTCACTTCAAATGAAGATCTTGGTCATAGCTTTCATTTGAACTGAGAACGGGGAGTCTAGGACGAGTAGTTCCCGCGATATGGCCATTTGAAGTTTGACAGCTGTCACTTCAAATGAAGATCTTGGTCATAGCTTTCATTTGAACTGAGAACGGGGAGTCTAGGACGAGTAGTTCCCGCGATATGGCCATTTGAAGTTTGACAGCTGTCACTTCAAATGAAGATCTTGGTCATAGCTTTCATTTGAACTGAGAACGGGGAGTCTAGGACGAGTAGTTCCCGAGATATGGCCATTTGAAGTTTGACAGCTGTCACTTCAAATGAAGATCTTGGTCATAGCTTTCATTTGAACTGAGAACGGGGAGTCTAGGACGAGTAGTTCCCGCGATATGGCCATTTGAAGTTTGACAGCTGTCACTTCAAATGAAGATCTTGGTCATAGCTTTCATTTGAACTGAGAACGGGGAGTCTAGGACGAGTAGTTCCCGCGATATGGCCATTTGAAGTTTGACAGCTGTCACTTCAAATGAAGATCTTGGTCATAGCTTTCATTTGAACTGAGAACGGGGAGTCTAGGACGAGTAGTTCCCGAGATATGGCCATTTGAAGTTTGACAGCTGTCACTTCAAATGAAGATCTTGGTCATAGCTTTCATTTGAACTGAGAACGGGGAGTCTAGGACGAGTAGTTCCCGAGATATGGTCATTTGAAGTTTGACAGCTGTCACTTCAAAGATTCAAGATTCAAAATTTCAGATTCAAGGTTCAAAATTCAAGAATCAAGGATCGAAATCCAAGATCGAAACCAAGGATCGAAATCAAAATCAAGGATCAAAATCAAGGATCGAATTCAAGGATCGAAACCATGGATCGAAATCAAGCGCTGATTTTGTCGAGCGCGATAAAGTAAAAATATCCTGAAATTTAAATGACATGGGCACACTACTAATCCAACAACGAGTGTGAAAGAGACAAAGCTACCAAGAAAGCCTCTCAACAAGACCATTAATCCTTATAACCAAGATTAAATGATAATAGATCGTTGTGTGGACTGTACAGATATCTGTAAAGATATCCGCGGATAAAACTAGCGGCCTTTAAACGGTAGAGTTTTTAGCACGGATCTGGACTGTACAGATATCTGTAAAGATATCTTTACGGATATCCGCGGATAAAACTGTCAAAGGTTGGAATGGCAGAGATCGATCCGCGGGAAAATCCGCAGGCCGATCTCTGCGTGTAAATGCTGCTAATCGCTTATTACGCAATAATGAAATATAAATTGGCACTTTTTATAACGTTAACGTTAATATAGATACTATTAGGTAGTGGTGAATCAAATTTCATGTTATTTTAACTCCACGTTACTGTTTTACAAAGCAAACAAATGTGTCCGCGATAAAAAACTAATTTCTCTGGCATTTTCCTAATTTCTCTGGCATTTTGCTAATTTCTTTGGCATTTTGCTAATTTCTTTGGCATTTTTCTAATTTCTCTGGACCAAACCTAATTTCAATGGGCACGAATATATTTAAACCACTAAAACTTCAAAACGGCTTTATCAAATTGAGGGCCGCTAACATTAAAATGCATGTCTTTGAGTGCTTAATTAGGTATGTTATTTTTTTTTGAAAAATAACCAAAAAAAAAATTGCGAAAATGGGGTACCGTTTTTCGGACCGCTTCTTGCGAATCATCCATTAGGTAGTGGTGAATCAAATTTCATGTTATTTTAACTCCACGTTACTGTTTTACAAAGCAAACAAATGTGTCCGCGATAAAAAACTAATTTCTTTGTCGCTAATTTCTTTGGAATTTTCCTAATTTCTCTGGCATTTTGCTAATTTCTTTGGCATTTTGCTAATTTCTTTGGCATTTTTCTAATTTCTCTGGACCAAACCTAATTTCAATGGGCACGAATATATTTAAACCACTAAAACTTCAAAACGGCTTTATCAAATTGAGGGCCGCTAACATTAAAATGCATGTCTTTGAGTGCTTAATTAGGTATGTTATTTTTTTTTTGAAAAATAACCATAAAAAAAATTGCGAAAATGGGGTACCGTTTTTCGGACCGCTTCTTGCGAATCATCCTCAAGTACCTTTAATCATCTTTTTTTGTATTTCCTGTAAATACCTTGTTGAATAAAGGTATCTCCTTCTTGTCTTGTTATTTCTCACAGCCTTTGAAAGCCGAATCTACTCTATGATGGATAATATTTTTTTCTAATTTTAAATTTTTTGCTAAATAATATGATTTTCTTTCTTTTTTTATCATTTTTACAGCCACCAGTTGTTACCACTAGTTTTCATACTTTTTAAAGTTCAAAGTTATAATATTAGAAAAGTCTCTCTCCATACAGCCATAGCCCGCCCTTCACACCGATAGCCCACGCACACAGACACAACCTATCACATATTTTCATTGAATTTTACAATCAATAGACATTTTTACGATTTCTTATATAACTCCAGTAATAAACCATAAAAGTTATCGCGAATACACATTTTGATCGGAATTTTGAATTGATAAGCTCATTGTCGGGAAGATATAAAATATAAAATTGTACCGAGAATTTGAGGGGCAGTTAAATTAATATTTTGTGTGGTTTTCTGACCACACGCCACTCTGCCACTGTGAACAGTTACGTCGTAAAAATGATCGTCTTTTTACGTATTTAGATAATTTACGTTGAATTAACAAAAATTTCGTTATCCTACTTCATATTTATTATGAATAAAAAAGGTTGTATGCTTAAGTTTTAATGGCTGAATTTAAAATTTATCGATGAGGTCTTGTCTATGAGAGTCGTTTAGCTACCGTCACAGAATAGGTACCTGACTTCGCGAAAACGTTTATTTAAATAGCGGCTCTTACTGCGACGTAACAAGTTCAATTCAGCTCGCGTAAGCACTCATTGCTTAGTGCAATATTCTCTCTTTCTAACGCATAACTCTGTCACTGTCTGGAGCGGAGTGACGCGGAAGGGTTGTCGAGTTGTCGCGTGATAGGTATTACGCGCGACGCGGCTAGCGTGCGAGCCGAGCGGCAAGTGGGAACCCTACCTGCCAAGGCCAGGCCGGGCGGGCCCGCCAAAGTACTTGTAGCTTTGTACCTAAAGTGCGGAGTGCGCCTTCTGTACCTGTTTATTCTGTGCTACGGTGAAGACCGAAAACTTTAGTAACTTAAAAGTTGGTACTAAAAGATAGAATGTCGTCTTCCTATCTTTTTAATTATAAATATTGATTATTAACCTTTTCTACATTAAAGTCTTAAAAAACATTAGATCACAAAGTGAATTTCGTATCAAAATGAACAACCGACGACGGCATGATTAGAAGGTTATTGATCAATTAGTTGTAAAATAAAATATTGTAAAATACAAATAGAATAATCGTAAAACTAAAATGAGAGCAACGATTTGTATCGATTTCATTTTATGAATATTATTTAAAACTATATAGGGTAAAACCCCCAATTATTGGCCCTTTAAGGATCTTGATGTACTTAAATCATGATAACTGTCTTTGTTATGTGTGGCGAACAAAAAAAAGTTGTCAAAATGATAGAATGAAAGTTAATTGATGTTTTTAATACATGGGAAACGTACTTAAACATAGTTTTGTATTAATATTTTTGCGGTTTATTTAAAAACATGATTTTACCAATTATGGGCATACTTTGACTAATTACTGGCATAAGTTGGACCAATTTATTGGCCCTTTTAACTGTTAAGTAAATTGAAAGAAATCGCTTAAAGAGAGCTTAAAATACATTCGTAAAGACTTATTTATTATTTTTCTTCATTCTTGTCATCAAACTCAGTCTAAAAATTCTTTATTTTAGCTATGGTGCAGCTGAGATGCAGTATTTTGTTTTGTTTGGTTTCATTAATTGTCTGTTATAATATTACATTAACATAGTCACTATCATTTTCTTCTTTTCGTCTTGTTTTTCATTCGGATTACAGTCTTCTTTTTGTGAGTTAAGGTTATTTCCACAGTATCTAACTTTTTAGGTAACACAAGTTTCGTTACACTTGTTTACTCTTTTGTTGTTTCCTTCCTAATTTCTGTTGTTTGGCTGATATTGTTGAAATTCCTCTTTTTCTTGTATGATTCATTAGTTAGGCCAATTATTAGCAGACTTATGCTCAAACATTGGCCTAGTGTCGATAATTGGTCTACTCATAGAAATCTCAGAAATACCAATTATTGACATCACTGCCAATAAAATGGAAATCAACTAATTTTGCTGTACCAAATGTTGGCACTGCAATAAAATAACAAAAACAATGCAATTCTTAAAAATTAGTGCTCAGGAAGCTCGAATAATATGTGTTGAAATTATTTAAAAACTATAGCAAAGTAAAACCCCCTGATAAACTTAGATTCGATAAAATTAAGAAAGCTCTTACCTTAGCAAAAACATAGATTCTCACTGCTCAAATCGAGACATTTTATTAATGTTGTTGTACCGACGCCCCTATGTTTATTTTTCGTTATTTGGCTTGTCAATATTGTAGCTAATGATTGTTTTCGTCGATTTCGATAAGTTGAAGCACTGTGAGATTCGGTTGTTTCATAATAACTAGTAGTTCGCCCCGAACTGAGATCTCGCGCACCGTAGATGGCTTACATTTGGACTTTCTTCTGACTACCCCTATAATTTCAAGTGCTACTACTGCCGAGTATGCCTATTGCGCTAGCTCTTCATGGTAAAAAATACTTGCATGCATGCAATACATAATGTTGTGTCTAATTTTTCATTTATTTCATATTTTTTATGAATTCTCGTCGTATTTCTAAAAGTATACGTCCTAGAATAAAAATAATAACTATTTTGGAATGTACAAATAAAGACCTTTCATTTGACACCCCACTCAATATATTTGTTTACTTAACTTTTTTTACCCCAATTATTTTCATTCTTTGTCAAAATTTTTTTTTATCACGAAAATAAATCATGTAGCATCTAAAATCATTGCAAACCAAACCGCAATGATGCCACTCTCTTTTTAAGACCGACCAGTCAATGAGCTACGAAGACATCGAAACTCTATGAAACGGGAGCTCTTGCAGCTCTGGTTTCGTAGTTTTTGTTCTTTGGTCTTATTTCAAAAACTATATATCCTAGATTAAAAATAAAAACCATTTTGGAATGTACAAAACAAGCCCTTTCGTTTGATACCCCACTCAATATATTTGTGTAACTTTAAAAAAAAATTACCCCCTTGGGAACCTAATATCTTCACAACCCCTTCATCGATTAAGCTCATATGCTCCACCGTAAATTTCCTTACTACAACCTATTGACTTACCAAGTTTCATGCAGATTGGATGAACGGTTCGACAGTTATGCGCGAACAACAATTCGTGAAACATACATACAAACATACAAACATACAAAGCAAAATCGCCCAACTTACCACTAAGATCTTCGCTCGCTTCGCTCGCTCGATCGAATAGGATAAATCAAAGGGGTGATAATAAATGGTGGGGGGCCAAAATTAGGGTCGTTTACCCTAATACTTACTAGCTTCTGTCCGTGGGACACGTCAATGTAGATTTCGTTATTTTTTCTTGAGAATAGTGTTTTTTTTGGAGCTAAAGTAGGTACTCAATGTCTTCTGTACAACTGTTCAACGTATATGCAAAATTTCATGATGATTGATTGCGAAGGGTAAATTTGTTAGCCAAAGATGGCTAATTTGGATAAGATGGATAATTTAAAGACTTCATATTATAAGACAAATCATGGAGAAAAAGTAGTGTGTGTGCTAATTTAAGGTTTATAAAATTTTCATTCCATACAACAAAAATTCAGTCGTTATACACTAAGGCTGAGGCCAAACGAGCGTAATTTTTTGAGTTGTGAGTCGCTTAATCTACTTTCAACAAAAACAGACAACTCATTTTGCGTCGCCGTGTGAATCAAACAGGGCTTTTCTATGAAAACAAATGCAGCAGAAATTACGCGACTCACAACTCAAAAAAATACGCTCGTTTGGCCTCAGCCTAACCGTGAAGAAATTACAAATTGCATTTGTGTATGAACAAGTGCATGTTTCAAATTTGCGTATGAGCATTCATACATTCTTAAATTTTCAAATTCACAATGCAATAACCAAAAACAGATGAAGTATAAGTCCCCTGCAACATCAATCAAGCAAATTTACGGCTCGGAACTAAAGCGCTCTTTTTCAGTATAAACCGAATAAATTAGGATGAAAGCTAAATATTTAACCGACTTGTATACGACGGGCTCCTCCTAAATGTAACGCATAAATTCGGCCAAGTAAAAAGTCGTCAACTCTCTAGCCGTTGGATTTGTGTGGATAAGACTACATATTTTAAAAAAGTATTTATGTAGTAGGTAGAAATATATCAGTCATGTCCCATAACATAAGTTTTGCTTATTTTAGGGCTAGATGATGCTTTGTCAAATGTCCAGCTTTATTTATTTAGAGACAGAAACTGCGCAGAATTGTATTTAAATGAAAGAAAGAAGTGTGTAGGATAAATAGTCTAACTAAGTAGGTAGTGTGTGTGTTTTTAATAAAAAAATAACACTAACAAAAAACAACAACAATTAGTAGTAAGTGTGGTTATTCCAAACATACAACACAACATTCAGAGATTCGCGAGCAGCTCTCGCGATCAGTTATGTTATGTATGTAAAACTAAACATTGTATTTTTACATCATCCAACTATTATAAAATATTTTTATTAAAGTTAAATATTGCTATTTGAGGAATAGGTAGTATTAGAATAGAGTATAATTATTATTCTATTAAAACTTTAAACAAAAGGTCTCATCCACACTACCCTAGCGCGCTATTGCCATTAAACGCGATAGTTACGGGTCCAAAATTTATTGTTTTTCATCTTTGAAATCTTAGCAGAGTCAAGTTGTATAAATCATGCGTTAATGCCCAAGCATTATACAAATTCAAATTTATAACCCGATAAAATTACAGAATGGGGGAGGGAGGGTGATTACAATAGTACTGTTTCATTAGATATTGGACGTGTGAGAGGGATGGACGATTTGCATTGAAGCTTGCTGGTCGAATCGGAGAGTAGCTTGGTCTTGTCTGTTTTTGGTTAGTATCAAATGAACGTCAGTATGAACTGGCATTATTTAAGGACGGCATACTAATGCCTGCATACTGAAACGCTGCTTAGCTTAAGTTTTTTTTTTAACGAAAATAGGTTCGCGATTGACCACACCCTGCCTGATGTAAAGCAACAGTGTGGTCTAAGATTGAGCACGCTTACCTAGAAGGAACCTATTGACTCTCGATTTGAAGACACTCAAATTATACTTTTCTGGATATACAGACCCCGGCAAGGAGTTCCACATTTTCGCCGTGCGTATGAAAAATGTAGACTCAAAGCGCTTAGTACGAACACTGGGAATATCAACCATGTTCAAATGGCGCCTCTCCGGGTGTCTGGAAGTCTGATGAAAGAAAGGAGATGGCGGAACCAAATTGTACAGTTCCTGAGCACACTCTCCGAAAAAAGTAGTACTTATTATTGACATTAACTCTCATTAACGGCAATTTTTGCATACCATTGAAAAGTCTAAAATAGTTAAGTCCGTCTCAAATATTTAAATAGTGTTTCAGTATTTGAGCATAAAATCAGATATTGATGAGCCGTTGTAATCTAAGAACGTAGTCAGATGCAAGTCTATTTATTTGAAAATGAAAATGAAATATGATCATGACTGTATTCCCAAGGTGCGGTAGACATTTTCTTTCAGATCTTTAGGCATTTTTAGATCCTTTGAAGATGTCTAAGGGGGTAGTCAGAGGTATGTCCAAACACATTAGTAGATACATTCCCACATTTTGCAGAAATTGGCATTCCGTACGTGACAGGTTGCAAGCCCATCGACGCTATTCGAAAGCACGATGTTTTCCTTCACTGTTTTAGAGCTGGTGTTAGCTGGTGTTAAAGCGCATATAGGTAATTTAAAAAAAAAAATATTTTGTTGCTCGACCGGGTTCGAACCTGCGACCTTCGAATCGAAAGTCGAATTATCCCGCTCGGCCAATACGTCTCTACCAATTATTTGATCCAAATTGCTATAAATATATTAAATCTGTGACAATTGTTGGCACATACCGATGTTTTGTTCCAAATATACCGAGGACACATCCGCAACCAATTGACATTACGTGCCGTAGAAATAGCGAGGAATTTAAAGGTACGTCCTCATTTGTGCGCTTGCGCAGATTTTCTTGTTATTGGTACTTAGGAAGTTTTAGTGGATACTTAGACAAATTGGCCTAGTGAGAAGTGCCGCGGCTTTCTTTCCGAATGTTGTAAATTTGAATCCTGGTTGTGCATCAATGGATTTTTAGTTGTATTATTGGGATTTGAGTTAGTAATATCTATTTAATTTTGAGAACACAGACACAGAATTGACACAGGGATAGGCTTACAATATGTCACGTAAGGAATGCTAATATTTAGAGGTAGATAAGTAGATAAGTAAGTAAGTTCGTATGAGCTAGTGGCCAACTCTGGTGACGGAATTTTTAGGCCGCTTAAATGCATCCGAACTACCCTCTTCCTACTTCAAAAGATCTTGATTGTCTTAAGATCAGAGAGAATGCCTAACGAGCCTTGGCGATACAGATTTTTTTTTACTTTAACCAACAGTGAAATCTGAAAAACCAATATTTGTATGGACAATCTTCTAGATTAGTTATATAAAACAATCGGTTTAACTAATCATCTAGGTACTCAATCAAAACAAGAATCTAACACAAAGCAATAAAGACCATTTCACAATGAGACCCATATTAAAATGACATGGGTATGCTAATAGCGTGTCGTAGAAATAGCAACTAATAGACAGAGACAAACCGACAGACAGATTGATGGTCACTCTGTCGCGAATGTGATCTATGGACGTCATATATTTCGGCTATATTGAACTTTATTTAGAGCGGATGTTCGGATGGCATCTTTCAAATGATGCGGGATAAATCCTGGTTTTGATTAGAAGCCGGAAAACTGTGTCATTTACACATATTTTTAACACTTTTGAGCTTTTTGTAATTAAATAAATAAATAATGGGGGACATTCTCACACAGCGCCATCTAGCCCCAAACTAAGCAAAGCTTGTACTATAAGAAACGAAATGGGAAACATTATCGGTACCTATCTAAATCGACGATATTTTTACGTGAGTTAAATAAATACAACCTTAAATTAGTTGCCAGTAGAACCAACTAAAATTGCTCTGTTTGTGGAGCGTCTTATTCTGTAGAACTACGATTTGTGGATAGTCAAAATACTTTGTTACTCTTTTTTAATCAATGTTAAAATAAACGCTGATTACAAAATCACAGTCGATCATTCAGTAGCACAATTTATTCCGCTCATATAAGCACAATAATTCAATTTAAACAGTATCGACGATAACCACTAGTTACGTTCAGGTTAATGAGATTACACCTACTGTATATTATTTATTGTTAATTGTACAATATAAACAGGCGAAGCAATTATCGAGATTCGATCGATTTTCATTAAAACTTTGGTTTTTAAGAAGCGGTGAACATCACTTTATGTTCGCTTTCATGGAAACCTTACCTTACTTAAAGTTATTTAAGCTTTCTTCTTTTTCAAAATAAAAGTGGCACGGATTCAAAGAGGTCAATAGAATCACTTTTAATTTCCAAACTTACAATTCCCTAAATAGCATAGTGTACCAAAAAGTGAGGATTTATTTTTAATCTTAGCATGTCAGTACTTAAATGAACTAACACGGATATTCCGTGCCTCTGAAAGCTGAAGCCTACATTTTAAAATCTTACAAAAAAGTCCAAAAATCCCCTTTGCAGGGAATCATCGCAGGGGAATTTTCGAAATACCTAAGCCATAATCATAAAATCTGAAATGGAAAAGGACTTGATAGAGATAGAAATCTAAAGAGTATCAACAGTCATCGCTTTGAATACTATTAAGTGCCTTTTTCCTTTAGGTTTATTTAATAGGAGTAGGTAATTTTAACTTAATACCAAATCTAACCTACAGCAAAAACAAATCACTAAGTATAAGTCGCGTCACGTAAAAAGAACGCTGGAAGAAAGTGGAGAGGGTGTGTTTTGTCTCATGTTTGCGCATGGATTACCTATTCGCAAACATGAGACAAAACACACCCCTCCACTTTCTTCCAGTGTTCTTTTTACATGACGCGAACATAGGCTTAAAGTATTACGGCCGTCACATAGCGCCAACTGTTTTTAGAATAGCAAGTCTAACAGTGTGAGCTATTCGATATGTTTTGTGAAATTAGGTGCAGCCTTTCAATAGTAAATTAGAAATGCAGGAAAGACATTTGCTATTAACGTTTTCTAAAAAAGTTTGGGTGAATGCTTTCTTGGACGTATACAATTTTTTTTGCAAGCTAGCTGACCCTGTAAAGTTTGTACCGCCTCACCGAGATATCATTAAAAAAAGCTGTTTCATACAAAATTCATGAGGAAACGAATTTTCTTCTTGTTTTCGTAAAATTTTCCAATTTTTAGGAGAGTTATTCTGCTATTCGGGGCGGGTCACCCATCCAAATTGTGACCACTCAGTCAGAACGTCACTTAAACGATCTATCAAAAACGTCTAAGCAAGCAAGGAACTAGAAGCATTTTTATTTTTATACTACTAACGTAGCAGTCAAGCATACAGCCCATCTGATGGTAAGCGGTTACCGTAGCCTATGGACGCCTGCGACACTAGAGGAGTCACACTCGCGCTGCTGACCCTTCAAAAGAGGAATCACTGCGCCGACAACACAACGGACAAGACTGGTCCACCAGTTGTCACCGCATCGCTTCAGAGCAGAGCTCTGGCAAGCTTACTCACCGCAGGAACACAACACCATTCGAGAAGATGTTATGTTTGTTATCGTACCTTATATTCAGCAGATGCCCACATATTACAACAATTGTTATAAATAACATTATGTCCAACAAGAAAAGCCAGATAAAGCTGCAGCTACTCAGCGTTGTGGCGAAAAGTATATCTTTTTTCATTTACACGAAAAATTCGTATTGTAATGTGTGAAAGTGTCATCATATTTCATTTTGTGCCGGATCACTTAGCTCGGGACTGTTTCCATTGTCGTTTGAGATTTTTATGTGCGTATAAAGATTTTTTTATATTCAGTTTAGTTAGAAAAATAATAACCTTAGATTCGTATTATTATAATTATTATTTATCATTAAATTTTCATTTGTTGTAGGTACCTAACGAGCAAGGACAGAAATACTTTTATCCCTGGAGACTGGGTCCTGCTTTAATCCATGAATTGACCAGAAACTGAAGCTCTTTTTCGTACAAATGCAATAAGAAAAGATGTGAAACCATAACAACCTTATAAGTTGGGGCCTACCATACGGGCTCTCCCTAGAAGCCTTGAATTTTCCCGCTCAACACCTCTAGCGATATCTTCCTGACAAGTCAGATACACAGCAGTACCATTTATTTCTCATTTTGCCTTTTAGCTTCATTTTGGACAAAGCTAGAAGCCTGAAGAGCTGCCTGAAGCCTGAAGCCTGAAGAGCTCTAGGGCGATTCGCACCGCGGTTCGAAGTTCGAACCGATTGTGGTGTCGACTAAAGACCCAAATTTTCAGTAATCTAATTTTCGTGCCATATTCAACTCTGGTTGATACTATTCCCGTGACGTGTCTAACAATGGACTCGCCCACAACACTAGTGGCCACTGTCCGGCCTGCGCCGTCCAGATAGTGGCCTATGATTTAACGCTCAACTTTTGACACAACTAAGCTTTTTGGACACGGCTGCCTCTTGCCTATAAATAACGTCTTACGTGAACTTGAAGGTTGGTGTGAAGACGCGGGTCAAGCGATTTTTTACATTAACAAGTCTTTTACTATTTAATATCACTTCTCTCTAGCCTCAAAGGGTTTGCTGGAAGAGAACTCTTCGTAGGGTTAAGCTTGCCTTTGTACATGTCCTTACTTTAATTTTGTTCTGTGTTGTATTTGTACAGTAAAAAATTAAGAATGAGACTCCCGTGATAACGTTTTCATAATTAAACCTCAAGCTGATTGTCTAACTTGTCTCAAACCTCAAATTGGTCTCAAACTGTCAAAGCGATAGCGTAGGTATCTTTTGCCGCGTTTAGTCTCGTTGAGATGAGACTGAAAGAGCTACTTGCGTGGTCTCTGAATGTCATATTTGACAGTTTGAGACCGATTTTGGTCACTATCAAAGATAGACAATCAGGCTGATAATGTCGACCTGCAACGCGCTTTTGAAAAGCAGTCGAAACGTCAGGATGTAATTTGTACAAAAAATGAGGGACCGACTTCAAAGTTCTACTGTTTTAATGCAAAAATAAACACCTATGTAAGTAACACTGCTTTACGAGTAAAAGATGTCAGTAACAGCAACTTATGCTATGACTTTGTACCCATTTAATAAATATGGATTAATATACTTTAGGACAGTCAAAACCTCAACCTAAGTGACTTTCAATAGGTACCTTAAACATCTTTCTAGAATTTAAAATGCTTGATTAACAAAATAATCTCGAAGGACATTTTTTCAATTGGTTTTATTTTTACTTTTTACAGTAAACAATTTTTAAAATAAACAAACTTGTACCACGCGTGTTTTGGGTGTCCATGATAGAAGCGAGTGTTCATATTTCACGCATTTGTTTGAGGGCCGGCGTGATTTGTTGTCCTGACGGCTGCCCTCCGTAACCCACTTCTTTAGGAGTTTTCAACTGTCTTTTAGAAACAAATACTTTTTACCCTATTTACGTACCCTTCGAAAAGAACACGTTTGTGATATGATAGGAAGGATTTTCAAAGAATTTTCAGGTTTGACGTCAGTCTAAAAGACTTAAGGGACCGGCGAACGTACGTACGTACCTAGGAACGTAATACCAAAATAATTTAAAATTTGAGCGAATTTTTATCACTTTATGTTATTATTTGGATAAAGGCAGTATTTATCTAGGTTCCTGTTATACTTTTGTTCCAAAAAACTTACTATAGAACAAATGAAAAGAAAAAATGCCATTTTTGGTGTACCTACAAAGATTTCAATTCAATTTGCTTACATTTCTTTTTAGGTAAGTTTTTCGGAACAAAAGTGTTACAGGAACCTAGATAAATACCTACTCTCCTAATCTAACAACATAAACTGATAAAAATATACTTAAATTTTAAATGATTTCGGTATTACGTTTTTATAGAAATTCGCCTGTCGCAGGCCTCTTAAAGTTACTTTTTTAAGGATGCTGTAAAAATCTAAGAAAGTCGATCTGATACACTTTTTAATTCTTACTTTAATAATATTTTATTGCTAGCAATCATAGACAAAACCAGTGTTTTCACTATAAAAAGAAAGTACCAATACGAAAATGGTAAAAAAAGCAAATTTGCTATCTAAACTGCTCAATATTGTCGAGTCTATCGTAAAATTATAACGAACTGTCTTGATGTCCATTGTAGTGTCCAGTGACTGCTATAAAAAAGGTTATTTTCCTCGACAATGTTGCAGAGATCTTTAAAACCGCTACTACACGATGGCGCAGGCTCGCCGAGTAAACGCCAACGTGTGGACAGCACAATGAACGAGCCTGGGCCAGCGTGTGTATAAAATTTTAAAATGCTTCAAAAGCCAAATTATTTGAAAAAACGTTTTTAAGGCTCCCTTATATCAGGCATAATTTGATAAGACTTCATTTTCAATGAATCAGAGAATATCGTCTCGACAAAAGCTTCAAGACTACAGACCCTGTTTAATCCTAGCCAAAGCCAGTATCTAGTCGCAGACGTCGACAGTTGACAGTTATGACATCGGTATTGGCAGACAATGGAGGAAGCTGGGACTGGGAGGAACACTTGGTTACAAACAGACTTAAACCCAACCTACACATTTGTAGGACTTCGTTTTTAAAGGAACTCTTTGTTTTATAATTAGTCTAGCTTTCGCCCGCAACTTCGCTCGCATTTTTTTTTTTTATATTCATTTATATTTTATATTTATCATTTATTCAGTAGGACCGTTATGACCACTTTAAAACGTCTTAAGAGCTAGATGATTCTACTCCTGTTCTTTCGCGACCAACACCGTGAAGAATCAGGGCAACAAACACATTAATGTGTTTTCCCAAATACAGGGTAACCTAGTAGGGAGATTAAGATCAGCCATGTAGGTACACCTACAAGCTTACTACCTGTACTTAGTACTACCAAAGTAGTTGCCTACCTACTATTTTGTATGAGCCAAGTTAAATATGACGATAAATAATTACCTATAAGGTACAGGTAATATTTATAGACCAGGTACCTATCTACCTACATTGTTTGTAACTTTACCTACTGATTACCTATGTAGTGTGCATGGAAATGTATTAAGTGTAAAATTAATAAAGTTATTATTATTTAGTTCTTTTGTTTATTCTCAAAAGTGTATACTTACCTGGTTAAAATATAATATACCTACTACGTAAATTTTACAATGCTCAAGATCTCTACAACCCTATTAACAATAGCTCCTCCAATCCCAATGGTGATAACGGAACCAGCACCGACAGCAGAGCTCTGCAGATACGTCAGCATATTGGTCTCGATGTCACACAGGCCAGGTCCAGCTCAAGAGCTGCAGTCAGCGCGATGGCGGCGCACAGGGACTGACTGGAGCCGACCATGGCTGCCAGCTGAGGGTACCAGAGGCGGAGTGTGTTGGAACTGCAAAATATGTTATTGTTGCTGAAATAAATCGATTATACTTAAATCGACTATTATTAATGTAGATTTTGTTATTTTTCTATCCCTCAGGAGCAGTAACTAACAAAAAAAGTAAAAACAAGTTTTTTTTTTTCATTTAGTTTTTTTTATTGGAACTTGAATAAGTAATTCAGAATCTACTACAAGCCTCAAATAAGAAATCTGTTGTGGTTGAACGTGAAGAAGAGTTATTTCAGCGAAGACACGACAATCTTCCGATCACACTAGCTGCAATGTTTGTACTTTCATCCAATATGAACATGAATGTTCAGAGCCGTGTTGGCCGAGGGGGATGGTACCTCGCTTTTCGATCCGAAGGTCGTGGGTTCGAATCCTGACTGCCAATGAATTTTTCGTTTGTAAAAATTTATATGCGCATAGCTCTAACTAAACGGTGAAGGAAAACATCGTGAGGAAACCCGCGGCTTAGTCAGTCGAACATTGACCATGTCTTTTCTGTTGATCTGGCCGGTTAAGCTGAGAGGCTGGTTTAGGTGCTGGGTAAGTTTACTCCATCTCAACAATGTCCCAGGCACTACAGTGTTCTGCGTAGGCAAAGATTACCTCCTGACACTGTATAAATCATCTAGTAAAGATGTAAAGGCCCAAGTTTCTTTTTTTCTTCCAACATCAAAAACAAATCTATATTCCAAGTGATCTCCAATCTTATCTCAACTTTCTCGGCCACCCTCCTGATGACCAATTCGGGCACAATAAAAGCACATATTATTACAATAAAAACCCAATCATTTCGGACTCAGCCGTTGAGGCGCAAGCACGGATTTTTACTGGCTTTATGAATATATAATGGGAGGGGGTTCCGTCAATTTATTTGTTTGATGGCTATAAAAGTTGTAATGTCGTAGTTGGGAATTGAAAAGTGAGTAAAAAACGTAGGTTTAGGTTATATAGGTATGTTTGTATGAACAATTGGGTAGCTCTGGTGACGGAGTAACGGCTTAGGCCGCCTGAAGGCCTCTTTAATGACTTTAACGTGCCTTCCTCTTTATGATTTTTCTAACTTCCCTAGCTGTAATTCTGCAGTGCAATTCAGACTTCTGAAAATGCATCCGATTCGATGATTTTCTTCGGAAAGTTGACGTGGTATCCTTTCCGATTCGTGCCATAAGAATTTGGTGAGGATCTGTCTGTCGAGGCTCGTCGGAGTTATTACGCACCTCGAGAGTGTAGGAAATTGCTCAGCTAGTATAAATAAAAGTCGCTAGTATAAAAAAAAGTAAATAGAAGTCGGTATTTTTTTTGAATTTTTAATTTAGCTTCTTGTTTAATAAAATACACAGAACCCTAAAACCATACTACAATAAAACTTTACGACACGAATGTCCGTCAATGGTGAAAATAATTCTTGAATTACCAACAGGTCGAGCTAATAAGGAGAATCCAGGAAATGTATGGATTTGTATGAACATTGTCATAAATAAGAGCTTGATTACTTGTCATTTCGAAAAATGTGAGGTCATGTTTCGATGTTCTTTCCATAAGTATTTTATTGGTGCTATTTGGACGTACAGATTCCATTTTCTTTATTTTATTTATTATATTCGTCACATTATAAACAACTGAGATAAACAAAAGTTAAGATTTTGTGGATTCCAACATTAATATATTACTTACTAGCTGTTGCCCGCGGCTTCACTCGCGTGGTACTCGGATAAAAAGTAGCCCATGTTACTTTCCAGCCCTCCTACTATCTCCACGCAAAAAATCACGTCAATCCGTCGCTCTGTTTTGACGTGAAAGCAGGACAAATAAACAAACAAATAAACACACTTTCGCATTTATATGCGAAAGTGTGCGGGCAACTTTTGAAGTTTCATCAAAAAACAACAAAAGTTACAAGCAATACCTAAATAGCCGCCTATTTCTTGAAAAATATCGTTAGCTTTAAACGTTTTCTGCTTAAATCGTGATCATTGAAACCTTTAAATATCCGATACGTGCTCACATTTTCTAAAAGTTTCATCAAACTACAAAAGTTTCCAGCAATAAATAGCCGCCTGGTACTTGAAAAATTAAACATTTTCTGCTTAAATCGTGATCATTGAAACCTACGTAGTTATGATATCATTACATTTCAGATCCTGCTTGTAGAATATAGAGTATTGCGTCATGATGCATTTGCCTGTTATGATTTCCTGAATTATCCGTAGCAAGGTTATTGTAAGTTTATAAGTTTGTAAGACCAAATATAATTATAGGAACTAGATTGGTGTGTGTGTATGTGAGTGTAGCAAGTGGAAATCCGTGGTTTTTGCCTGCCCCTATGGACATAACTTATACCTTTACATCTTTACTAGATGTTTTATACAGTGTCAGGAGGTAATCTTTGCCTACACTTAACGGGACACTGTAGTGCCTGGAACATTGTTTGTGATGGAGTAGGCTTGCCCAGCACCTAAACCATTCTCTCAGCTTAACCGGCCATATCCACAGGAAAGATATGGTCAATAAATGTGGGGCTGACTAAGTCGCGGGTTTCCTCACGATGTTTTCCTTCACCGTTTAGAGCCAGTGTGAAAAATCCATCGATGCACGGCCAGGACTCAAACCCACGACCTTCACGTTCAAAGTGATCTTAGTGGACCTACTGAATAAGATTTGAATATTTTTATTGTAAAATGTGTAGAACTCCGGAACGATAATCTTCAAACTTAAAAGAATCACCTGTCTCTTATAGCATCAGGCTAAATCCTGCTGATAACGGCTGTCATGTCGGACTGACGCGACACTTGATTAGGGATGGCCTATCTTGGTTTACTATGTTTGCCCTTTTTTAACCGACTTCGAAAAAAGGAGGAGGTTCTCAGTTCGTCGGAATCTTTTTTTTAACCGACTTCGAAAAAAGGAGGAGGTTCTCAGTTCGTCGGAATCTTTTTTTTTTTTGTGCTTTTTTTTTTTTTTATGTATGTTCACCGATTACTCGAAGACGCCTTGACCGATTTCAAAAATTCTTTTTTTGTTTGAAAGGGTACACTTTCCAATTGGTCCTTTTGGTCATCAGGTCAGGATCTGATGATGGGATCTTGGAGAAATCGAGGTAACTCTTCAAATTTTAAAGGCACACTTGAAGCGATTAGGGTATTTTTTAAAAGCTTTATAGGTTATCGGTCACAATGTAATATTATGGTAGCATTGAGCTGATCTGAGGATGGAGTCAGGAGCTGTTCAACAGAACTCCTCAGTAAATAGTCTGATTGAGTTGAAACTTGGAACTCAGCATGTCGGTCAAGTTCCGACTACAATGTAATAAAATGGTGACAGCTAGCTGATCTGATGATGGAGTCAGGACCTGTCCAATGGAAATTCTCAGTGAATAACAGTGGAACATCCATGTTTGGGCTCATTTTAATCAGCTCACCCTTAGCCTTACCCAATAACAGTTTGTATTGAAGTCGGTTTTTTAAAATTTTTAATTTAGCCACTTGTTGTTTGGTAACTGTTTGTCAGCGAGATTAATATACAATAAGCAAACACGGTTGTAAATGACGTTGACAGAATAAATAAATATTAGTTAAAAAAAACTAAAAAGCATGCTTTTGTAGCAGATCAAACAAAAACGTGTATTTATTTTTTATTTTTGTTATTTCTTAAATTAAAAAAAAAAAGATTGTGGTTTCTTTAATAACTAAACTATACCTGCATAATAAAGCGGAAGAGTTTGTTTGTTTTTTGTTTGTTTGAACGCACTGATCTCAGGTGCTAGAAGTCAAATTTCAAAAATTCTTGCTGCACTTGAGTCGACTAGCAGTGCGGGTGCAACACAGGATGCACAAGACAAAGACATGCATATTAATGACACTTATAACAATAAACAGGATTTTTTTACTATACCTCTTCTTAAGCGCTTTTGTGTTGGATGAGTTGATGGCTCACAGAAGCTTCTCTCCATCGTCCTTTTCCTGAACTGCCCTCTCAGCCTCTCACTCACTCTTCTCGCGATGCATCTCTGCATTTCTGGCGATTAGTTGCATTGAGAGTACATAGCACTACTGTGGACTGGGTTGTTTTTTTTTAATATTCAATCCAGTCAGGTCTTCTACTTGTCCTTGTACTACAAACCTCTCCATAGAGTGCTTATTAGCTTTAAATTAAGCTCGTTATGTAGTGTGCGTAGTTCAGTCAACGCTTACCTTTATTTTGTATGTTTATACCGTTTTGTTTTTACAAGAGACAGCCTTTATGACCCCTTCAATGTAAAAAGAACATCGTAAATTGCAATTTAGGAATAATGTTTTACCTGTTTCGATCAGTGGTGAACAGACGAGAAATTTACGGTCCATAAAATGATATCACTTGTGCAACCTTGATAAGAATGATGGTAAAGGCTTTTGTTTACTGCTATAAAAGTAAGTAAGTTCGTACAAGCAAGTAGCCAATTCTAGTGACGGAGTTTTCAACCCGCTTAAGGCCTCCGTCATGACTTAACGACTTTAAAAGCCGGGACCGACAATTTAACGTGCCCTCCGAAGCACGGAGGCGCTCAGCTCGTAATGCCACTTGCGGTCACCCATCCAAGTTGTGACCGCGCACAACGCTGCTTAACTTCAACGATCAATCCAGAGCCTAAGCAAGCTACGCCACGAGCGCTTCAAACAAAATTTAAAAAAGTTAGAAATGTAGCTATAGGTACCTACTCGGTACGACGGTATCCCCAAGAATGATAAAGTTCCACTTAAATCTTCAGAATTCCAAAATTAAATTGTCTGGGGGTAGTCAGAGTCGGAATAATTAATTATAAATATATATCAGAATTAACATTTGTATTTGGCCTTACTTATAACTTGAACACAGGTTAAAATTAATGGTCAAAATCCGCCCTTCTCTGTTTGACACTATCTAACAAAAAAGGATGGCAATTGTTTAAACGGTGTTTCAATTTTAACATAATTTTATAAGTAGAGGAGAAAGTGAGTAGAGAAAATCAAAACTAATTAAGTAATTGTTAAAAACCTTATTCTTACTCAGGCTGATTGTTGATTGTAACCAGTTGGATGATGTTTTCAAACATTTTAAATTACGTTTAGTAATTTCTTGAGGGTGGGCAGCAGGGCAACTCTACTAAATGATAACGTCAAACATTCCGCTGCGTTTTGTTTCTCTTAAATGTCAGCCATTTGGGGAATATTAGAATGGTTTTTTTTTTAATTTGTATGACAAAGTTTCACTGCGCATCAAACCGGCTAACTTCACGAATGCCAAGATTCGTTGGAAGAAGTGTAGCACTCCTAACCTGTCGAAGCAACGGGAAGTGTTGGTTTTATTGCATAAACCGTATCACTTTGTAAATTAGCGTTGAATTCACATTTTCGTTACCCTGATTTTTACTTCGATATTTTTGAAAAAAACTTGCCCGTCACTTTACGTCGCATTAAAATCTCTCTGATCTGAAACCAGAAAAGGCTATTTTAAAAGCTTACTTACGTGACATGTTTAAGGCTTACCTGGTTTTGCAACGATACTATGCCTTCTATGATATTAGTGATATTTGCAACTAAGTGCTTCCATATTTGGAATATGCTATTTTACATAGCCATGGTGTAACTAACTACACAATGGCAAAATTGCTATGTTTAATTTCTTTTTAATTTCTTTTTATTTATTTGGGTAAACAAACAGTAACACATCACAACAGGAGTTATGTTCATATTGATAAATGAGTAATAAATGTGAAACCAACACGTTTACCACGGTTTACAACTTTACATCATGTTCGGGGTCCGCGCAATTCAAAAATGCTAAGTTGGCCTTATTTTAGGTCCTTAATCTTTTTATGTTGATTTAATAAAATGACGGAACCCGTATCTTAAGAACTGAAAACCAAAGTGTGTGGCAATGATGCTTCATTAACAATTAAATGTAAACGTTTAAAGCCACCACAATAATCGATTTTGAAAATATTTCGGATGGCACAATAAAAAGTTTACGAGTTTTAAATTGACAATTGATCCTTTCGAACTCTTGACACGTTCCATTTTGACCTGATTGGACTTTGTTTCCATTGCTTTCAATTTTGAAAGGTTAAGGTAGCTTTTAGTTAACAGTAAAATACTGGTTGTCTGTAAAGTCGATTCACGGACGATAATTTTACGTGTTAACGTCATATAAAAATTGCATACATCTAGAATTGCCGAACGTTTAGGCCGATCGTGCCTCTCTATCGCTTGTTCCGCGCTCTCTTTGGCACGCTCAGCTCAGGCGGAACATAACACTTCTACGTGCGTATAGCTGGCGTTCGTCGATCTATAAGACGCTAACACGTCAAAAACTTACGGAACCCTGAAAATGAAACGAATTTATGATCACGACATGACCAAGGACATATTCTTTCAAATCTTTATGCATTCTTAGATCATTTGAAGTTGTATTGTGGGGTATGCCCTAACACATTTAGTCAGAGGTACCTATGCCCAAACACATTTGATACATTCCCACATTTTTGCAGAAGTTAACATTCGTAGTAGGTCCGATTCTAGCAGCAGTAGGTAGGTACAAATGTTTTCAAATACTTACTACAAGCGGTCACCCATTACAGTTTTGACAGCTAGAAATGTCATTTAACGTTTGTCAAAATCTTAAGTTATTGGTTGAAATACTTAATACCTACCAAAGTGAGCGTAATGCCGTGGAAACGCGCAATCAATGCTGCGCTCGCGCATCAAATATCGTCCGATTGCGCCACGATCTCACCGTTTACGAGTGCAGAGCGCGCCGGTGTGAAAGGCATCACAATTACCGAGCACCAGTGTGAAAGGACTATTTGTTGGACTGGCTTTTCTAAGAAGTGTATTACTGTAAAACTACCGTTATGAAATAAAAAAAATATCGGTCCGCGCGTTTGGCCTCTACAACGCTACAGAGAAACAAACATACATACATAGACCGATAAACACATTATCCTTCCTTTACGTCGCGCAATCGGGTAATAAAAATAGAAGAGGAACATCTCAAAAACACGTTTTTATCTCAGATCTCCAACTTTCAAGACCTAAGGGTAAGTTAGAGGCATTTTCAGAAACTTAAAACGCAAAATGGCACAGCACCTCAGAAACAATCAAAAAAGTTTTTTTTAATGAATCAAGGGTAGACAAATGCACGTCTAAATCATATTCCGTATTTCCTTATATTTTGCAAATGTTTGAAAGATTTCAAACATTTTCTGAGTCAGAGTAGGTATCTACTCTGACTCAGAAAATCTACATACTAAGTGAATAGCTCTGATATAATTTGTATGATTCGATTAACACATTTTATAAACGATTGTACTTAGTGTGACTTTCATCTATTTTTGTGAACTATTCGTCTATTTTACGTTTATAAAAAGACGGTGACCGTTTTTCAACAACTATCTTTAGTGAGAGGGTAGATCCGTGTCTTTGAGAATTAACTTAAATGCTGAAATTAGCGAAACACTTGTTTTTAAATACACCAATTACTATTTATTGTGTTTAATAATAAAAAAGCAACAAACTTTAAGTTATCAAGGTAACGTTAATAATGTAACACCAACAGCGTCGATATTTTTCAAAAAAAACATTCATTAATTTTTGATTTTTGTAATTTTTGATTTTTTGTTTCGGACAATTTCTTATCGGTTACCAGCGACCTACTCCGGCTTCGCACGGGTTTATTTTAAATATTCTAATTGATTATAGCCTATGTTATTCCCTGATAATGTAGCTTTCTATGGGTGAAAGAATTTTTTGAAATTGGTTCAGTAGTTTCGGAGCCTATTCGGCAAACAAACGAAAAAAACAAAAAAGTCATTCCTCTTTATAATATTAATGTAGATGTAGATTTAAAATTGCACATAAACGTTTTCCGCTCTACTTATAAACTTCTGTCAAAATTGAAACACCGTTTAAACGATTGCCATACTTTATTGTTAGATGTTGACAAATAGTGACATCGCGAATCGTGAGCATTGTTTAACCACCAAGGGTTTTATTTATGAAAGATGTTTAAAGTTGAACACTGGTTAAACAACGTCCTGTCTTTATTTATGGATAGTGACGAATAGAGACAGGACGTTGTTTAACCCACTGGTTAAACTTTAAACATCTTTCATAAGTAAGACCCCAAGTTTATAAAATAAGGCCTTATTTTTACGATCTTCATTGTAATATTTGAATAATTACTTCCTTAATCAAATTCAGATTCTTTATTGATAACTTGGAAATAATTTCTTTGCTTGGAAATGCTACGTTTAAAAAATTTAATGAAATTTAAATTTCGTCCTACTCGGGAAGCTACGTTTAAATCTATTATCTACTCTCCTCCTTACTTATGAAAAATGTCTAAAGTTGAACACTGGTTAGGCAACGTCAAAACGTCAAAAATAAAGACAGGACGTTGTTTAACCAGTGTTCAACTTTAAACATCTTTCTTAAGTAAGACCCTTACTGTATGAAACGAAGTTGCAGTTTAATTTATAATCTAAACTTACATAAATTCCTTATCTCAACTTAAATCTAACTTTCATTTTCCTAATACAAGGCGAGTCATTGTTATTTGTAACAAAACGTCATAAATCTTGCGTTCTCGAAATTTCTATGTTTGCAGCAATTAACTGAGAGACGTCACTCGCCGATATGATTCATGGATAAGGTAGGTGCTCACTGGCCGAATCAAAATAATAAATTATAAATAAAACAATTTTTTTTTCTTAAAACTGACTTCAAAGTTCAAGCTGAGCAATTTTCTGCATTCTCGAGGTGTATTTATGTTCATAACTCTAAAGATCCTCGACAGATCCTCACCAAATTGTGGCAGCAATCGGAAAGTGCATCTTTTCAAACAAAAAAAGAATTTTCGAAATCGGTTCAGGTAATTCGAGTAATCGGTGAACAAACACACTTAAAGAAAAGATTTCGATGAATTGAGAACCTCCTCCTTTTTTAAGTCGGTTAAAAATAAACTCTTTTATGACTGTGTGTGAAAACATCATCACAGCAGAGTAGGTACCTAACCTAACCTCATTGGTAATTTAATTAAGAACCAAAACAAAATAGCTGACGTTTTTTTTTGTTGAGAAAAAGTTTAATAGAATCGGCCCATAAGAACTTCATGGTTAAGTCTAGCTAAAAAATGAATTACTTCATTTTTTTTAGTTTTTTAATTTTTAAAGTGTTAAAATCTAGGTAGTTTTTTCACTCTGCCTTTAGGAGAATAGGTTTGATCAATGTCGGAATATTGGAAATCAAAAACTCTGATAATTTTCGATGAAATTCAGATTTCTTGATACCTACAGAACTCCAAAATAATCGTGTGTGCTTATTCTAATCTTCAACAATAAAATATTATCATGAAATAAATCCAAAATGCTTATAGTCATAGCCCGCGGCTTCGCCGTCAATATATTACAACAATCAAACATTTTATAATTATGGTTTAAATCTATAGTGATTAGAGCTAAATTATTGTTGAGGCGTGATTTTGAAATATTACTATCATTGAAGATAGGTAATTTGTAGATCAATATTTTAAAATGTAAAGTTGATGATCTATTTTAAATTGTAAATGAAAAATGCATGTAGTCTGATTGGGGCTGATAAATTACATTATGTAGATGGATATATAAATTATCTAAAGTACAACTTAGTGCGCACACCATTTTATAATGTTCGGTAGGTGGTACATTCAGCGACCAAAATCGATGAATATTTTGAGATTTTCAAGTCACTTTTTGATTATAACTCCACGGGTTCAATGGATACAATTTAAAACTCAAAATATTCATAGATTTTTGTCAATGACTGTACCTACTAGTATCGACTAAGGTGTTTTAGCTAATACTTTGAAATGCAATTTCATTTCAGAAATAATAAATAATAGATTGCGTAGATTAAAGTTGGAAAAATATAAACAAAAATTAAACTTTGCTTAGTAACTTATTTTTTTTAATTTAAAACAAAATAAACGCTTCTTAAAAAATATTTAGTAAGTACGTATTCATTCAATTTTAAACACGGATCAGAGTTTTTTGATAAGTAAAATATTCATTTTTCAAATTATGAATAGTGTAAGTATTCATTCATTTAATGTGATTCAATTCTTACACCAACTAATTTGATTTCAATGAAAACCAAAAGTACCTAATATTGAAACTAAGATTCTTCCTGGATAATTTCATGTCACCAAAAACACCATCAGCTGCGGACAAAATCATTGGCGATCGACTAGTCCTAAAAGTTTTAGTTCCAGTCTTGGTTTAGTATTAGTATTTAAGTACCTACCCACTAATATCAACCATTCTAATCCTATTACCTTTAACAGGATACTCTAATCATTACTAATAACATTTCATATCATTATTCACAATCAAAGAAAGTTGAACTCTATCTGCCTGCTATAAAGCTTAAACTATTCCAGCAATTGCAAATCTATACAAATTATCAATCACAAATCAATACTGACACGGTTCAGCCCATGAACGAATGAACGAACGAAATGAACGAATGGAACTTAATTGTCGGGTGCGCATTATTATGCCGCTTTTGCACTAAAAACGGTTTCTATAATCGGTTTTTAACAGCTGTTAGCAGTATTTGCTTATTTATTTTTATATTTTAGGCTTAATGTAGAGTACCTACCTAACAAGAAATCATAAAAAAAACTGTAAACCCTCCGACATATTCTTCATCAACTAGAAAAGAGCTGATGATCTGCAAACGCCTGAACAGACCTTCATAAATTATAGCAGAAACATCGATCACGTCAGGTTTTAAACAAAAAAACCGCATCAAAATCGGTTCATCCGTTCAAGAGCTATGATGCCACTACACACTTTAGTGATGTTTTTAATCTAATGGCGAATTTTAGTCGATATTCTTTATAACAAGACTTCATCACTGATTTTTTTTAAGTATTTGTTGAAGTCCGAGAAATTTTCTTGTAAGAAAAATTGGAAAAATTGTAAGTACTTATATCAAAACCACATTTTCCTTTTTTTTTATCTGGGAGAGTGTCTACCGCGCCTGAATACAGTCGTAATCTTAGTTTTTAAGCGATGCCAAAACTTCAAAATTGCTGATGCAACCTGCTTTCTGTCCAAATACACTGCGCGGGCGCAGTCGTTTTGTTCCACCCTTAGATTCTATCGGAGATTATAAATTAGATGGTCAGTGATGGGAGGGATAGTAGGATTTATGTGCCGCTCGTAGATGAGTTGCAGCGAAGCACATGTTTTATGGGAATTACGCATTTTTATCGATCGCGATCGCTTGTAGTGCTAGCTTTGACGAACCTCACCTGGCCTCAATTCCTCAATTTTACAACGTCAACCATTCAAGTATCATTGCCGCTGCGTTTTGTTTTGTTCCCCAAAATGACAGTGATTTGCACAACCTCATTGGTAATTTGTTTGAAAACGTCGTCACAGCACTGTTTTAAAACTCTGTAATCTGATGATGGAGTCAGGACCTGTTCGATGAAAATTCTCAGTGAATAAAACATCCTTGGGCTGGGCTCATTTTAATCAGCTCACCCTTACCGGCAGGGTACTCTTAAAAAACATTTTCATTTCTCATACACGGAAAGTACGCTTGAAGTTACCTGAACAGAGGGATGAAAGTAGTACTTTTCCGCCCTGGGAAGCAATTTTCCCTGCCAAATAAAAAAAAAATCATTCTATTTTGACATTTCTATTGAGTGATGTTGAAACTTCTTACACAGCAAAAGTAATATTTGACATTTCTATTTTACCTTTTTATTGAGAATTGCTGTAAAAAATATTTTCAACAATTTATTACATGAGTATTGTTATTAATAATTACTTTTCACTAAATTATTATTATTTAAACAAGATTTTGAGCTTGAAATATTTACCATCTTCAATGAAAAAAAATACTGGCTGAAAAAAAAAGGTGGGCGCCTTTTTTTTTTTTTTTTTTTTAAGTGGCAAGCTACCAGCCAGTATTATTTTTAAAGCACCGATTCGATTTTTATCTGTTTTGTCGATCGAGAGCAGAGATTTTTATAAAATGAGCTAATCAGGTTTTTATTTACTTTCCTAATATTCGAAATGAAAAGCAGAGTGTTTACCTCGGGTGAAATACCTATTACGGCACTCGAACTATTAGCGCCCTCGCTACGCTCAGGCGCCAAACCATCTCGTGCTGCAATAGGTTACTTTCAACCCTCGTGCAACAATCTACTATTTCATAAAAGCTTGTCTTAAAAAACATTTTTTCAACATAAAACTTATTGACTTCTAATTTTTAATTGCTTTGTTTATTTTGGTCTATATTATAAAACTGCAGGGCTGTCTTCTCATTTTCCAGAATCGTTTTCCAAACACTAACTCGTACGAACACACATTATTATGTACATCCGTACCCATTTATAAATGTGAAAGTGTGTTTATTTGTTTGTTTATTTGTCCTTCTTTCACGTCCAAACAGAGCGACGGATTGACGTGATTTTTTGAGTGGAGATAGTTGGAGGGCTGGAGAGTAACATAAGCTACTTTTTATCCGGGTACCTACCACTCTAGTGAAGCCGCAAGCAGCAGCTAGTATTGTATAAAAGACCGAATTCTACACAGTACTAGTTTTATATAATCTGTATCGATATCCTGCGACACAGGTAGACGACAGCTTGCGATGACATACGGACAGAGGGTACGACTTGTTTGAATTTTGATGAGCTCCATCTTGTACTGACGTTTAGTCTTCGGTGATTTATTTAATTCTTATTCCGGGGTATTTGTATTGGTTAGTGATTGGAAATGCGGGGTTTTTTGTGGATTTGTGTGATGGTTTTATGGTTTCTAAGGATGTAGTAAGTAGAATCAATTTGTGATTCCAATTGATGCCCATATAACGCGGTGTAAGAACCAGATGAAGGTGTCTACCAAAAATTCAAAAACCGTATTTCATTTCATAAATGGGTCATAAATGACATTTAAGGCCCATGTATGAAAAAAATACCATTTTTGAATTTTTGGTAGATAGGTTCATCTGGATCTCGAATTTTTGGTAGAAACGTTCATCTGGTTCTTACACCGCGATCAGCTCAAAAAGATTATTGTCAGTTCGAATGATGGCCGCAACTTTAAAAGAAGAAAATCAACATCATTTAAATCTTAACGCGATTCCTGCCAAGATCTGTATTGCCTCCATAAGAGCACACTTGTATCTCGGCTCCTTTCAATTTTCGGCGGTTTTCTGTGAAGTTTTTAATGTGGGGTGACTGCTACAAACATTTCCATGAAGGCTAACATTATTAACGAACGAGAGATATTTCATTGTAAATACTATAAACGGGATATTTACCATGATTTTTGGAAACTCGCTAAAAACTTTAATTTACCGTGATCATGGCGCATGCAACCGTGCTAAAATATCGGGAAACTCAAAAATCCAAAAATCATGGTAAATATCCCGTTTATAGTGTTTAGATACAATGTAAAACCATGATAGTTTCAAAAAAGAGATCGATCCACTAATGTAAAACATTTTTTATTTTATTTAATACCTCAGCTCTTGTAGGTGTAACGATGCAATTCTCTCCATCTATTTCTGTTTTTCCAATGCTATTTCTTTAATTTCTTCATAAGATATGACAGCAACCTTCTTTTTAATCTGTCTCATGTAATTAATTCTTGGTCTTCCCCTTCCTCGTCTTCTACTTTTCCTTCTATGATGTGCCTTATGAAGCCTGTCATCTAAACTAATTTAAAAAAACGGAAGAGTTTGTTTGTTTGAACGCGATAATCTCAGGAGCTACCAGTCGGATTTGAAAAATTATTTCTGCATGTGATAACTAAACTCTTGAGGAAGGTTATAGGCATTCATCATCATCATCACTATGAACCATTACTACGGGGGCAACGCCGCGAGGGCGCTGCTAGTGTCGTATAAGATGTCCAATCATTTTCCCTAATCTGTTTTGTAGGGTGTTCATGAAGAGCATTATAAGACGGATATTGTATTATATTGTATTATATTGTATTCCAATTAATAACAGTGAGGCCGGCCCTCCTCTGAGGCATCAGATCCTCCGCCCGAGGACTCTGAGTAGTGCAGATTTAGAGACCGCGCGATAACCACTGATGTACTAGCTGATACGAGAAACCATGCGATTTGATACTTGCCTTAATACTTGTATTAAACAATAAAGTGATCCTAGTGCTGAATGTTATTTGAATTCTGAAAACAAGGTCAATACGTGTGAGACTAACTAAGCCACGGATTTCTTCAACAATATGTTTTCCTTCACCCTCTAGAACTCGTGTTTAGGGCACGGTAGTGCCTCCGCCAAGACGAGCCAAGCGAAGCGCATTATAAATTTTTCGAAACGATATCCATTGACGGCCCTGGGATTCAAAACCGCGATCACCGGATCGAAAGTTGGGGTACTATTTTTTATAAAAAAAATATCAATAAATTTTATTAAAAATGTGGTCGAGGCCACTGTGCCACTCCCGCATAGGCCTCTTTAAAAATGAACGAAAATGTTCTATAAACTGTTCCATAACTTGACTGACGCCATCTTAATCATCTGCAATCAGGGTTCGCCGATATATATCAGCGGATATATATCATGATATATATCACGATATATATCAATTGATTTTTATCTTGATATATATCAATGGATTTTTTCCTGTTTTTTCTAAACTAAAAATTTTGGAGATTAATGTTAACCCTGGCAACACGTAGCGAACAACTACAATTCCGAATAATTTAGATTGTTTTTTAGAAGTTTTTTTTAAGTGTTCATTAAAAAAATATTTTGAATATGAAAAATCTTATGAAAATTTTCAATTCCGACGGGATCCGAACCCGCAATGATACATAAATGTAAATACCTAAGTGTGGTTTAACACTATAACAAATAAATTTTTTTATAAAATTCTTTCCCAAATAAACACTAATTCTTTTGATACCTTTATTAAGTTTTTTAAATAAAAAATGTGGTAATTTGACACTTATTATTATTTTACAAATTACTTTCACATTTTAAAGTGTTTAATCCCCTTAGAGAATTAAATTCGCTTCTTTTTCTTAGCCTGGATATATATCCGATATATATCGGATAAATATCAAAAAATCGGATTTTTGATATTTATTATAAAAATCGGATTTTTTCGAACCCTGTCTGCAATAGATGTTCACAGGCCGATGATGATGATGATTTTTTATACTAGGCTGACAGGTGACAGACAAGATCCCACTCGCCCAACAAGGCTTTAACAGTAGAGTAGGCCATACTTTACATCTAAAAGCATCAAGATCATTGCTCCCCCGTATCCAGCAGACGAACCAGCACTCACATTACAACAAATCATTCAGCCGGGCCGGTAACGATTCCATTCTTGCGTTGATTTATTCCACATTATTATTAATTTTTATTATAAAATACAGAAAGAGTTATTTACTCGCTTCATCTGATAAACCATATTTATTGCTCTGAAGTTTTTTAATCGACAGCTGGTTTAGAAGATTTGGATTGGATTTTTTATCCCTTTTGAAAGACACCGCTCGGGAATTATGACATGGGATCAATATGACCTTCAATAACGCAATACTCAATACATTTATTGCTGTCACATGGTTGTAGATACATAGTTGTTATAATGTAGTAATTAGTTTCACACATGAACCCTGTTAAGGTATAGCAACAGGAAAGCAGACCGAGGTATTTCTAATATTTAATTTTGAAATCTTGATAGTTAAAGGTCGATTCACACATATCAGTGAAGCCACAGTTCTGATACAGTAACGGCACAGTGCGAAATATTCTTTCATACATCTCTATGAACTCATCCCCACTTGTCAGTGTCAGTAAAGACAGAGTGATATGATGATATTCACAGAGATGGATACTGAACTGAGCGAACACGTTGCCGGAACTGTGACTTCACTGATATGTGTGAATCTACCTTAGTCCGATTAGGAATCGCACATCTAAATGCCATTTTAATCAGACGCTACACGTGTTTTCTGTGGAGAGTTGAAATACTACTGCGCATATCGTGTTAGCTAGTTTCAGATTGAGAGCAAATGTTTCAGAAAATGTTTTTTTAGTGTAAATTCCAAGTAATATGGTTAATATTGATGATGATAGACAAGAGGTAGTGGTCAAACCAGATTTCTTAGATTTGAAGGCTTTTGAAGATCATGTTTTTATCATAGCCCTTATTGACATACATAACTGAAGTCTGGATGAAATTTTTCATTTTCTTAACGATGATGACTCAAAAATACAATCGTCTTTCATTCAAAACAATATTCGTGAGGATGTTTTTATGAATGTCACAAAGCTTGTAGGCTGCTTCGATAGCTGAATCAATTTGCGTGGAAAAAGAAATACAGGTTGTGACTTGGAATAGCATTAAGGACTTTCTATCAGAATACCACGCAGTATTTTTTTTTTAACTTTAATGCTACTAACCTTATAATCAAAAAACAGATACTACAATCTACCTGCTCAATAAGAATACGTAACAAAATATCGCAGACTGACAACCGAACAATTGTCAACAAACGCCATTCACTATCGACACTTGAGTAATGTATTCCACCTCGAGACAATTTCCAGAGTATTCTAAACAGAGATCACACCTCCGAATAAAACACGTCTACAATATGTAGTTGTCACTGGTTGATAGGAGCTGTCTCTCAAACTATCTACTCTACCTCTTTTCCCTATCTACCCTTAGAACCTTCATCTCCTTATCAAAAGCATACCGTATACTTCCACTTTGAAAGCTCAAATTCGATTATGCAAGAACCTTCCTTAATACGTTTGGGTTTCGAATTTCGATCCAGATGTATCCAAACTGCTATTGATAGGCGAGATTCTCGCAGTTCACGAAACACATTGCTCGTTTCGTTTGAAGATGAAACTGTAAGTTAAGCAAAACCAGTAATGAATGGGGCAGTGAAGCTTAACACGAAGTTGTTTATAGTAAAAGTAATACAGGTATGAGTTGACGTCTCATGGGATAGAAGCTAGGTGTTGAGGTTATTCTGGATAGATCAATGATATGTCAAAACCCTGTTATACTTGTGGGATTTATGCAGACTAGTTTGGGAGACAGTGATAGATTCTGGCGAATGCGGAAGACATTCCCTGAGGCTGCATTGGCTTGATAGATTTGATTTTATGTATTTCTTGCTGCGATTTTGCGGTTCTACGTTTCAAGCTAGACTGCAATTACTGCACATGTCATAATTCACTTACATAACTTAAACTTAGGCCTTTACATCTTTACTATATGATTTATACAATGTCAGGAGATAATATTTGCCTATACTAACCTACACTAACACTATAGTTCCTGGGACATTGTTTGAGATGTCACAAACTCATCTTTCGGTATGTCTTACAATGTTTTTTCTTTGTCAGTCTCATGAAAATGGAAAGATTTTCTTTTACTATAATACTACAATACACAAGACTTAGGGCTGATTTTTCAATACCTAGATAACTTTTATCTGAGGAAATAAATATGCGATTTGACAGATATTGTATTGAAAATATGTCATGACGCCATATTTATTCCTCAGATAAAAGTTATTTATCGATTGACAAATCAGCCCTTAGTATTGAGAAATACCTAAAGGGTTAGTTAAAATCATTCTTATTTATCACAAATTAAAGTTACTTTTAAAATAATACCCACAGGTCCAATAATTAAAGTCTTCCGCTAAAGCCACTTACAGACAGAACTTCGATTCAACTTTAGCTCAAAGTCTGAATTATGATCCATAAATTTGGGCCATTAAAATCATATGAATCAAGATAACAATCTGATTCTATAGGTATTCGTATAGGTGTCACAGCTTTCATAACATTAAATTACTTTCATTGTCTCAAAACTTATATCGGATCGGATCGCAAAACACCGTACCTGAATAACCCAATAATTGTGTACATAAATCATTTGAACGACTCCTGATAATTCGCCCTCAGTAGCTATCACGTGGTGCAAGTCAGGGGCGATTGTAGATTCATTTATTATCCATTCGAAATTAGTTATAAGACCATCGCTGCGTAAAATGTTACACATCCTACTAATATTATAAAGGCGAAAGTCCGTGTGTGAATGTTTGTTACCACGTATCCCCATAACTACTGAACCGATTTTGATGAAATTTGGAATGTAGATAGTTTAGTTTAGGTTTTGAGTGTTGAGGTTCTGGAATAACATAGGCTACTTTTTATCCTGGAAAAATATATGGTTCCCGTGTGATAAAAATAGTAGTCCACGCGGGCGAAACTGCGGGCGTCCGCTTGTTCTGCATAAATATAAGTAAGCATTGCATACCAGGAAGCTCAACAGAAAGATACAAAAAGAGCGCTTTAGAAAATTACACCAAAAGCGCTACAGTAAACTTCACCACGAGCCTTTCAGAAAGATACGCCACGAGTTTTAAAAAAAATACACTACAAGCGCTCCAAGACTGGAGACCAAGACCAGAGACAGGCTTTGTAGGAGAGCGTGACAGAGACAGGAGGCAGAGAACCGATGCAAAATCTTAAAGCTGTAGAAGCTGTAGTGTAGACGCATCCTATCGGCGTTTTATAAATACTGACACTGCACTGCGTACGCTCTGATACCGACACAGTGGACGCACAGCTTAAGAGCGTTTTATTCGTGAAAATAGTTGGAAGTCTAAATATTTATTTCTCGTGTCGCCTATACATTAGCCACGGACATAATTCTCTCTAACGTAAGGGTTCGGGCAGACGATAGCGATACGTGAACCGCGACTTTTCAACCTTTTGTGGGCCGAAGACGATAATGTCGTAATGTATGCGCTTTGTTGGGCATTGCGTTTGTCATTGACTGAAAAGCCGGCGAGTTTTTTCCGTTTGAAAAAGCCTAAATATAACGCTAAAATAGTAAACCTATAAGTGTGTGATTTTAAAATTTTCATGAATATTTTCTACTTAAGTAGGTAGGGTACCTAATAAAAAATTATCAGGTTAAAAATCTACTCTAAACCTTAAGTAATTACCTTAAGTAATTAGCGTATTTTCTATTAATAGTTAGATAGGTACTTAATAAAATTGAAAAAATTCTGAAACTAAATAATGTGTATTAGTAATGTAGGTTTTAGGGCACTAGCGAGTAACGAAGGGTTTAAAAAGATTGCTTATTTTTTTTAAAGTTCTATGAAAGCTTTACAATTACTTATCATTTTTTTTGAGTGGTAATTTATAATTCTTAAGGCCTTTTTAACCGACTTCAAAAAAAAAGGAGGAGGTTCTCAATTATTCTTAAAATTCTTTTTTTATTTCTAATTACCACAATATGCGCAGATATGTTTGGATGTGGGCCTGTATTCTACTAGATGACAACCGCTTTGGTTTGGTTCGATCTCTTAAATGTCAGCCATTTGGTGAAATAGTAGAATAGCTTTTCAAAAATTTGTTCTGCCAAAGTTCAAAACCTCACCACAACTGAGTCGTTTGTTATTAGTAGCCATGGAAACAGTCGCTTTAGTTGAGGTTTTGGTTGAGGTTGATAAAAAGTTCGGTACGAGAATCGACGCCCGGTATTTTACTAAAGAAACTAGTTTTTCATAAAAGAAGTGAGTTCGAATCTCGTGCGTCAGTGGATTTTCCGTACCAGAAGATTTATTAGGTATTTTATTGTTAAAACACGAGGTCTAAACATTAGTATGTGAAGGAAAAAATTGCAAGGAAACCTGAGGTTTTAATCAGTTCCTACTGTTGCCTACTTTATACATTTTCTTTTTTTTAATTTATTTAACGTACCTGCCTACTTATTTTAACATAATATTGTGCCTGAAAACCTTAATAGATTAAAGTGAATAAATTGTAAATATCTAAGTTATGAATACCTAGGTAAGTAGGTAAGTACTTACTTACTTATTATGATTATTAAGTAGGTATAAAATATTTTTATTAAAAAAATGATGTCATTATTAAATGTGGTACCTAGACCACAATGTGGTAGGTAGAGTCATTCGGGGTAAGTGGGCGCACTTTCCACTTTGACACCTTACTGTGCTCAAGATCTAGTATTTAAAGCACCTAAAGTATTGTTTTTAGTTAGAAAAATTATCTGTCAATTAAAATAAATGAAATTTGTACTGTCATTTATTTCAGTTTTTGAAATAAAGGCATTTTAAGACGAAAAATCGGAATGCGAACACTTACCCCGACTTGCGGGTAAGTGGGCGCACCCTTACGGGGTAAGTGATTGCATGTGGTGTACGTGTTCGCGTTGCAAAATAAAAGTAAATCAAGCATTATTTATTCCGATTACAAGTATAAAAAACACTTAGAAAACACATAAGAAAGAATCACTTTAAATATTATACCAGCATGTTGGCAAATGAAATAATCAATCATCATAAAATTTATATACCTAATAAAACGTTATGTTATGTACCTATATATTTAAACAAAATTTTAACTTTTATGTTTGCATAGATTTTACCTATTTAGAGATCAGTTAATCATAATTAGTATATCGAATTTGACATCAAGTTAAAAAAAACCTAGAACTTATCTTAAGTAAGTTGGCAAATTAAATAATTAATAATTATAAAATTTATAAACCTAATAAAAATAATTATTAATAATTATTTGCTTAGCGTAAAAGTGCGAACACTTATCCGCGCCCACTTACCCCAAAACGGACAAATTACTAATGAATGCACACAAAATCAGAAAATTATTCATTCAGCCAAAAACTTTCTTTTGCAAAACACGCTCAGATAAGTTCCAAATCTATAGCAAAAGCCTTACCACTATCGGCCTTATAACGTATATGCTACACGCTTCGTAAAATAACCCAAAACTAACTTTAAATTGTCAAAATTGTAGTTCGCTCCTTACCAACTCGTACACGCACAGCGCGGTCAAACTATGTGTCGCAACTAGTTTTCTGCATAAATGTTGCCAACTTACCAAAACAAACTGTATACCCCCCGTGCCCCGTTTCGGAGATAATGGCACTGCGCCCACTTACCCACTGCGATCACTTACCCCGAATGACTCTATCTACTTTAGAAAGTACTACCTAAGTGTCCTTAGACAGCTAGACAAGAAACTATTACCTACACATTACACCCAAACACACCCCAGATGGACAATAAACACAAAAACATAAATCAAACTTCATTCTAATAGATTCTCCTAAGTGCTCCCACAATTTTTATGAAGAAAAAACTTTTTGGGCAGCGCTTCCATTCATTAAACCCACGTACACAGCCCGTCAAGTGATGATTTAGACCCTGGTTGTAATGGCGCGATAAATAACGCGGTCACAACGCTAAGTATAAGAGCGCCACTAACGCCATCTAGCGAGCGGCGAGTGACATAAATCATTCTCTGCGTTGATTACTCTGTGGGCGGATTTTTTTAAATTTGTACATTGCATTTTCAGCGTGTCCATCGACTTCCAGTGCATTATTTTAATACTTCTAATAGATTTGTGGTACGGGTATGGTGTTTTTCGGATAGATTAACAATCTTTTATCCATTTTCAACGTAAACATATATAGGGTACCATATATTTTTAATTAAAATAAAGCAAAATAAGCAATACTTTACCGCATTTTTACCATGTCCCCTCGTCAGTTTGCAACTTTCATCGTGTCATTACAACTCAATAGATCGAGTTTTGAGACACATTTTCTAGTCTATTATCATGATAAATTCACTGTTTTTCGAATAATAGACAGCAAAACCATGTAAGTTAATTAAATTATTAGATATTTAGCTTTAAACCTGAGTCCAGATTTTTGGCATTTTTGGACATGTCCGGCTGACTAACGGGTTTTGAGCTACTTGGATTATTGCAATCCTACTAATGTGGTATTTTTTTGAATAAACTGGTACTCTTGCTGGCATTCTGACTGCCACTCTGATGTATTGATGTAATCAGACTGTTTTATGAGTCAGTGAAGTGTGTAGGTAGGTGAAGTGCTGTCCGAGGTCCGCTGATGAACTGCTGTTTTTTGAAGGTAAGAAACAACTTTTTGGCATATTACTAGTTCGCAATGAATAGTTTAACTTCCGGTTGCATGAAATAATAGCAGTTCCACAGGATTATGTTATTACATTCGGCAGAAAAGTTAAAAACATTTTCCTTGCCACGGTTTCGTTACTGTCAGCTGAGGAACATTTGCAAAAACGTTAGTCATCCGAACAAATTGTTAGTCATCTGACCTGTAAAGTCAAGTGCATATTGCGGAATTTTTGTATTTTTAACCGACTTAAAAAAGGAGGAGGTTCTCAAGTTCACTGTGTTTTTAAAATTAAAAGCTTTTATTTAACTTGCAATGTATGTACCTAAATGTACCTGCTGGATCAAATACTGAGGGGTAGCCTTATTTTCTTGTCACTGTACCTACTATAACATTTTTGATTTGTGTGCATGTACCGTATAGTGGCGAAAATAAAACTCTTTTCTATTCTATTCTATTCTATTATCTAATAAGTACTGATTAAGTGGTATTTAAGTTTTTTTTTTTCAAGTTTTTGTTATAAAAGTTACCGGATCTCATAATAAGATAGAATATATCTTAGATTTAAGTAAAAATGTGTCATAATTGTTAAATAAATGTGGTACCGTGGGGCAGTCTCGGGCATCATCAGTGACTTCACGGTTGAGAGGTAGTTCAAAGCACTATGCAATAGTATGTATTTAATTTATCAATAAATTATATGTAAATATTTGTTATTAAAATAATATGTGTATAATACGTAGGTAATTAATCTTAATATGACGACACCGTGCTTTTTCTTCTTGTCAGTTTTTGTCCATCCAAAGGTTGCCTGTAAGAGATCGCTTTTAGTGATAAGGCCGCCCATTGTACCTTTCTGTTTTTAGTTTTTCACTTTGTAATATTTCTTGTGTTAGTATTAAGTTAGATACAATAAAGAGTTATCTATCTATCTATCTATCTATGCAAAATAGACGTATTTTATTAATAAAACGCTCACTCTATAGTTGTAAAAGTCAGAATATCTTGCCATTGTAAACACAAGCCTTACTTGTCCTCTGACTAACATCGACGTTCCACTGACTAACTGTCCTCTCGAAAAAGTTTTTTGAAATCGTATTTTAGATATTAAGCCCACTGTTTTTTAACAAACTTTTGTGTTCCTTGGTGAGATAATATTAAATAGTATTATGTGTAATTTACTTGATTTTGTACGGGTTCTAAATTCTAAGAAAAACTAAAAAGACTGAGACAAATTTGACCAAAAGTTAGTCACCTGACATAAAAGTTGAAATATTTAATATTTCTAATTAATATTCAAAGAATATGCACTGATTATTCTATTGTGATTTTAAATTGGATTCAAATAAAAGGCTTTTTACGATTATACGTCTTTTATTTTTTCATTTATCCAGAAAACAATTTCGTTACTCATTGGACAATTTTGACCACAGTATCAGTATTAAAATACCAATAAATCAAGTTTTCTTCAGTAAATTACATGACTTTTGGGTTTTCATGAAACTTTACATATCTTGCTATAAGATCATTATACCCAGAAATAGATATTTGAAGAAACAAAATTTTTACAACATTTTCAGAATGGTACAAATTTAAAAAAATCCGCCCCTGTACTTGTGGCTGCAAAGTGTAATGTTGTTTTAACGAAAATAGAAGAAAATTATAATTTTATGATGACTTTATCAAATTAACATTGTTACCTACAGATTATTTGGTGAAACCAGGACGTGAGCCTACCTAATAATTTTTTTTTCTACGAAATGAGTACCTAGGTATCTTTAACAGTTTAAAGGTTAACTAAAGAAATGTTTTAATTAATAACCTTTTATTTTGACAAATATTCTAATAAATATAGGTAAGTACTCACTAACCTAATTATAAATATTAAATTCTAAAACACGAATATGAAATTTAAGATTTTTTTTATAAAACGATCAATAATTTTACCTTCAACCACAATAGAACCTTACCAGGTAGTAAATTAGTTCCAATGATTGTTAATAGATGTCGCTACTCAAATGGTCATCGACCTATAGAACTGCGCAGGAGTTCACATTCACTTTCTAGTTCGGAGAGCTAAATGAAGATGGTGTATGGTCATGGACCATTTGAGGCTTCTAGCTTAAGATTTAGTGCAATGTTTACAACCAAGATGGCGTTGGTGGTTTGATGCCATACCAATAACGTGTTTTTACTCTCATTTGAATCAGCTCGCGATTCAAAGGATTCAAATTCATCTTAAAGGTTGTTGTTTATTCAATGGAACAGAAAACATTTTTGTTGTGCAAAACAACATCGCCGTCCCCGGGGAACAAAATGATAACTGCCGTTATCTTAGTTTTAGTGTTATGCCATATTTGTAATCTTTGGGTGCTAATACATCTGCTCAATTTTTTTCGTAACTTTCATACAGTTATTCGCGAAGTTACAAAATATTACAATACTATTCCACGATTCGACCCATGCCTGAAGTTACAAGAATAAAGTTGTACTATAATCTTATCAAATTGTATTTACACCTGTTAATATGACAAACAATCATTATCATTATGTTCTCGTGAAAAATATTCGTCTAGATAATGATAACCGCATGTTATCATTTTATTCTCGTCAAAACTCGTCCTTGCATTTCGTATAATACACTATTATCATAATCGCTTCCACCCTGGTAAAGCGTTGAATAACATGATAGAATAGTGGTACAATATTAGGTTTTGCCTAGAAAATACGAGGAATAAAATGATAATCGACATTATAGAACTTAGTCGGTGATTGATTTTGACTAACTTCTTATTTTTTAAATATCTCTATTTTGGCATTTCTTACGCGTGTGTCATTAAAACATTCCGAATGCATAAAAAATCAGCATTGCTTAAAGCTAACAATCATCTGTCTACGTCCAGTATTTGTGAAGTTATTAACGAAAACATGTTTTTTGCTCCTCCTGAAAAGTTACGTTTTTGTAGTTATCATTTTGTTCTCCGGGGACGGCGACATGGTCGTTGGACCATCTAAGTACCTACGATAATATTATTAGTTATAAGTAGATACCTACCTAGGTACTTACTTACCCCTTACTTATGAAAGATGTTTAAAGTTGAACACTGGTTGAACAACGTCCTGTCTCTGTTTGTCACTATCCACAAATAAAGACAGGACGTTGTTTAAACAGTGTTTCACTTTAAACATCTTTCATAAGTAAGGCCTTTAGTATAGAGTTGACGTCACTTTCAGAATTTGGAATACATTTCAAGAAGATCTGAATCACATTCCAGGACTAAGATTTTGTGCTGAAATTAACCTATAGTTTATAATTTTTCAAACAAAATATGTAGTTACCTTACCTACATCATGACCTAGGCTAGTAAAAAGTGTAGGTAGATAAGTTATCGAGCCTTATTTAATCTCCCAACTTAATGATTGATCGTCGTAAATAAGGGCACCTACAAACGGTCATCAACTCTGCCCATAATTCACCGCAATCATAATCGATCTCAAGACGCTATGATTTACGCGGTTCCGTGCCGGATCGGGAATCGGGCGAGATCGGGCGCGATCGGGCGCGATCGGCGGAAGGGCCGTTATCGTCCCGATCTCACGTCGGTGTGGCGACTCGTTAATTTGTGCGGATGTCACAGACCGTGGTAAAGGGTGCTGTTTAGTGGGAGAAATTAAGAATTTATCCCTTTAATTTTTTAAGAAAACTTAAATTTTTTTATATCCTCGCCTAAACTTCATAGCTCGTTGAAGTTAGGCGACGTTTTGCGTGGTCAAAAAATGGAAAAGTAACCACCAGTGGTTACCTACTCATCCATTTTTTTGTGGTTACTCATCCATTTTTTGACTACAACAGATAACTTCCATGCTTCGAAGGGCATTGTTTAATTGTCAGTCTTCGTTAAAGACGTTGCCATAGCGGATGGTTTCCGGCGGCCTAAAAGCTTTTAGGCCGCTCATACTCATACGAACTTACTTGTATGATATTTCCTTGAAAATTTTAGCCCAAAATTAAGGTTTTAGATGTGTGGTAACGAAGAATTAGGAACATTCACCACGAATATCTTTCAGATTTGTACCTATGATTTTTTTTTTGTTTTATTTTTTGGAAAAAAAAACTTTGTAAGTACCATCATAACATTGGAGACAATTATTAGGAACCTACCCACTAGGTACTTGATCATTTTGAAATAATAAAAATAATACTGTTCCTTCTTTGACTAACAAGCTACTGTTTTGAAACAATAATTGGGCCACCATTTGAATGTAACATGCTCTAAATAGCAAAATTAATTTAGCGCTCTCAATGTGTCTCGGTCCCGATGCCATCCCGAAGTTAATGTCCTAAAGTTGGCGCCCAAATTTTAATAATAATATATCTTTGTAATTTATTCGATTCGCGTCTTTGGAGATGAACGTTTGTTACGATTCAGCGTATTACCGATAATTTTATGATTATGGCTCTATTTCGTGAAAACTTTGAATTATTCCTACAATATTTTCTGAGCAATATTGGCTTAGGTAGTCAAATTAAGTTTTTATTAATGATCTGCAACATTTACTCGTAGTAGGTAATATACTTATGTTTTGGAAATTGCTCATCATTTTCAACAACTATGATAACAGTATTATACTTACATTTATTACTTATATTGTTCAAAATAAAGTCGCTTTCCGCGTCTGTCTGTATACCTATCTACTAACTCCTTAACCAAGTAACGGATATTGATGAGCTTTTTACCATCAGTCAATAATTTTTCACGAACGTTTCGAATTATAATAAAACCCCGTGCAAAGCCGGGGCGGGTCGCTAGTTATGGATATAACCAAAAACAGTGCTAAGGGTTGGTATCCACTCACATTGTCAAAGTTTGATTTACGCAGCGCACATACAGGTATTTGGCCATTCTAGCCGGGTGAAATTGAAAAAACAAATGCTAACTTAGAAGCAAAAATGAATACTTGTTAGCGAGCCAGATAGCTACTGCACAATATACAACCCTTTCTGAGCTCGTGGGCCCTCGCCAGCCAGCCACAAACAAATCGGAACTTGATCATTGTCGCATGCGCTCGCATCAGTTACTGGCTACATCAAAAACGTAACGTGTTTGAGACCTCCGTGCTTTATTATTGTGATTGATTTAATCAAAACTACTATGGATTATTATAATACAGGTAAAAACAGATTTATTTATTATAATTTACTAATGTTTAGATGTATTTGTAAAGGTTCAAAATCAATTTACAATTGTCTCGATTTTTCAAGCAGTTTTATCTGAATTGTACATTTCAAAGTGACTTTAGTTATCCTTCCCAGTGCTTCCCCGTAACGATTTGTGTTGTAACGTATGACAAAATCTGTCGTGTGGTAGATATTTCACGAATTGGGTGCTACTTTTTGCTACTTTTGACAAAACTTACTCGTTAGTGTTGGTGTTAGCTGAAAAATATTAACCGTTATTTTCACACTTTTTTTCACAGAATCTGAAGATGATTCAGATTCAGCATCTGAAACAGAAGAGTTCGGAGAAAATGACGATGAGCCCTGGCATTCATCCTCATCAAATTAGATTTTATAATTTTTTTTGTGTAATTAGTTGACCAATATAACCTATTCCAAATCATGATTATTCCTTTATTTTTTTCTGTCGGATAAAGGCCTCCTCAATGGTCGTCTGTACATTTTAGTAAGTCTTACCGACTTTAAAGCATAAATAACCGCACAAATAATTTCACCCGGCTAGAAAGCCAAAATACCTCTATGTGAGCGTCAGGATGTCACACTTATCGAAGAGATTATTGTACCAGGGACCGTGTTTTGATGGAGTAAAAATATTGATTTTTGCTTTGCTCGCGTAGTACACGCAGTGCAACTTTTTCAGATAAAATTTTTAACTGCGCTGCGAAAAGCCTGACTTCACGAATATCTATTGTGACAACTGTACCTACCAATGGTTTTTGTTGTTTTTGTCTATACTGTCCCTCCGCAGGGCAAAGATCCTCCCCCCGAGCTTTTCACTCTTTTTGATCCACCATAAACATCATCCACTGGTCACTGAAGTTTTCCAGCTCGTCTCAACATCGCTTGTGTGGTCTGCCGCAATGCTACCCCACTAAGGGCTCTACTCGGGTGGCTAGTTTGGCCCACAGTTCATCAGGCATACGGCAGATTTTTTTAAACCTTTTAAACACTTATTTTGTTACAAACAAGTGTTGGTTTGTAAGTATCGCTAACTTACATACTAACTTATCTAAAACATAATGTAACCGTACATAAAATACCAAAAAGACTAGAAATAAGTTTAGGTTCTGCTCTAACTCCCACATGTTTTAAATAGTCTATATTCCAGGTCACATATTACACCTATTCCATGTTTCACGGCCACGGCCACGGCCCTAAAGCCACCCAGAGGCGGAAAAGGAAACGTGATTTACACATTAACCCACCAAAAACATTTTCATGATTTTTTTTCCAAGATGGTCTTGCTATATGGCTCGCTCGCACTGTCAAAAAGTTATCAGATCTCATGTAGAGCCAAGCTTCTAACTCAACGCCCTAACTCTACAAGCCCTAACTTCACCAACTCTACACCTTAATCAAAATACGCGGCTTGGACGTTTCGCTACTACAAGAACTGTTGTATAACAGATAAGTAATGAACAGTGAATAAATGTTTCATCTTACGCCCATGTGACGGCATCCTAATCCTACTACTATCTGGGGTACAGCAATTCCCCATTACCGTGTCCCTAGATATTTAGTAGGATCTAGACCAAGACAGTTCGACTAGACTTCAAACATAGCTACTGCATTGTAGTCATAGACGCCGTGTTGACCGAGCCGATAAGAGCCGTGTTGGCCGAGGGGATTAGTACCTCGACTTTTAGGCTCGAATCCTCTGGCTGTGCATCAATGGATTTTTTGTTTCGAAAAATTTATACGCGCATTAATACGAGCTCTAAAGGGTGAAGGAAAACATCGTGAGGAAACCCACGGCTTAGACGTATTGACCATGTCTTTCCTGTGGATATGGCCGGTTAAGCTGAGAGGATGGTGCTGGGCAAGCATACTCCATCTCAACATTGTCCCCGGCACTACAGCGTCCCGATAAGTGTAGGCAAAGATTGCCTCCTGACACTGTATAAATCATCTAGTAATGATGTAAAGGCCAAGTTTGTAGTCACAATTCCGCAAGTGTTCGTCAATACAGTTCACCAAAAAGCGTCCTAACCACTGCCAAAGAAGTGACGTGAACGGTCGCGCCGTAAATTACCATTATCTGCAGACGTACCGCTAGTATTTATTATTTATGGGCCGAAACGCCCCGGGTGATGCGGGGCGTTTTTCCCCATGGTCCGTGTGTTGCGGCCTAATGTAGTGAGGTGTCGTTTTGCGATCAGTTGGTTCGATGGCTTTTCATGTATTTGCATTTTTTGAGAGATTTTGAGGGTAGTTTTGTTACTAGGTTCTTGAGAAGATCTCTTAGGGTAACAAAGAAAGTGAGTACATTCATACAAATATTGAGCGAGAGAGACAGAAGTTAGTAGGGAGAACTTTGAAAATATTGCAGATTGTTAAGTTGTTAGACATCTTTTTATTTTTATTTTTTTATTGTTTAGCTTTGTTAAGCCACAATCTCACCTGATGGTAAGCGATCTTGTGGCCTAAAAGACATTCACTTTTGACTTGAAGAGACCTAGGTTATAGTTTTCGCGGAAAGCAGAAGCCGGCAGCGAGTTCCAGACCTTAGCAGTGCGGATGATGAAGGTGGAGGAGAACCACGTGGTACGAGTGGATGGTGGTGGATGACATCTAAGGAAAGCCAAGTTTGTGGAACATGGTGGAATCATTCCCCAAAAGCAGAGTAGGTAGTTCCTCTGCACCGGGCCGGCCCATCTGGCCCACTTGCCCTTGGTCTTTTGACCAACAGTTGTTGTCGATTAGTCTTAGTTATGTCTAACTCCGTTGGAAACTTTGCTTGCGAGTTCTAGACATGTTGATGTTTAGTTGCGCCATCTGTAGTGCGTAGCATGTCTATGTAGTTCATCTAGCGACAGGTAGATGTCGCTACACCAAGGATTCGAACCTGCAACCTTCATCGAGGTATTTCTAAAATTGTTCTCGAACTAGACGTAGTATAAAGGCAGTGCCTCATCGCTGACAGCTTTATGATACCTCGCAGTTTTTGCTAACAGCCACCTCCAACGATTTACGGCGCAAGTTTATTAATTAGCAGTTTTCGAAGACATTCAGATCATTTCGATTGTCTTGATGAGATGTTGGATTGGAGGGTATCACGCGATGTTTTCCTAGGCCCTTTTTGTTTTCGGAAAAAACGTTTTCAAAGATGTTTTCGCTTTCGCACAACGAAATTTTCTAAATTGACCCTTTGATCCATTTTCGTAACTATTTTTCACAACCAGTTACAAAATTGGATTTTACTGGTTCGTAACTAGTTGTTAGGAATATCCATGGTACCTACCAAAAACTGCTTCAAAATTACAATAATTTTCCTGTTCAACTTTTCAACTCGACAGAGCTTACAATAACTCACACTGTTAATGAACATTGTGTAGCTGACTGTACTGCATTGTATAAAATATAATATAGGTAGGTAAGTACATCAATGAACATGTTGTAATTACAACGTATTTCATTCAATCTTCCTCACCGTAAATATCTAACCCACGCTTTATAAATCTCATAATTTAAATTTAAAACTGCGCCGGCGAAGTTTCATAACGCTCCATCATAAATCGCATGTTTATTTATAGCTATGTTTAATTGAAATGTTAACGGCTGAGATTGCTTGAGACTTCCGAAAATGCATCCGATTCGATGATTTTCTTCGGAAAGTTGACGTTTTTGTTTGAGCGAAGAAACGTGACTTTACAAATTCGGAATAAATTCCGATACGTTGAGTAGCTATTACCTAAATTTTAATGATAGATTTTTAAACTCATCTGTGTGTGTCTCGAGCACCAGTATGCACAAGTTTACTATTCTCTCCGTGACTATAGTAAATGGTCTCGATTGTATGGAATTCAGTGCAGCGCCTCTAGCGGTAACTTGACTAAACTAAGTTCAGTCCATACAATTGTCCATAGGTACCTACTTTACTATAGTCTCGGATAGAATGTAGGTTTAACTCGGCATACCTACTGGTGCTCGAGGCACAGATGAGTTTAAAAATATCTAAGTACCTACCTACTTAGGTAGAATTTTTTTTATTTAACAGAGCTCTAATCAGATCGATTTATGGATCTCCAAATAAATCCGCCAAAACCAAACTCCCACCATCAAAATAATTCACTACCAAAAATCAAAACAAACAGACGTGAGAGAAAAAATCTTTAATGTTATTACAAACATCAAACGCCGCATAAAAACATCAACAGGTCGATTAATCTATCAACGAGTGCTGCCATCTATCCGACATTGGATGCAACGCAAAGGTGTAATGTACATCAGTGATTGATAGATGGTGCTAGTGTGTGTGTTTTCCGATTTGATTTAGGGAGTGTGCACACGACGTTTTTTAAACGCGCGTTTGTACCCATACAAATGCGAGGATCCGTGTGCACACTGCACAGGTCACAGCTTGCCGACTACCTTGCATTTGCTACGCGTTTTATCTATAAAAACGCGCGTTCGAAAAACGTCGTGTGCACACTCCCTTAAAATGTTTGTGTTATAGGTAGGTACCTGAAAGGTGTATTTTTGAAAGCTGATCGATTACCTACTTGCAGTTTTTTTTATCGAAAAATGTTCAGGAGTGAGTGGCTATTTCATTGTTTATGCACTCAGAATAGATAATGAACAATGGTAGGTAAAGGTTAATCTATTTTCAGACGAAAGTAGCTACCGAAACCATCTAATTAAAGGTCATATCTGACCAGTCAACCCCGCACCCAAATCTCACCGCAGCGCCTCAGTATTCTTTGTATGGAATTCTAAGGACCAACGCTCACTACATCAACTTCACGTCACCCGATCGGCGCATCGCAAGCCACAAATGAAGGAACAAGTGAACGCGAAAACGACGCGGTGCGGTACGGATGTATAGTTGACTGGTCAGCTATGACCTTTACAAAGCTGCTGCGAATAATCCGAAAAGTAACGAATCAGTAAATTAATTCCTAACCTTTATTTTCCTACTTTTCTAATAAATCGTCGGTTTCAATAAATCCTGAGCATGACAGGCCTGATCAATAATATCTGAGCACGATAGATCTGATCAATAATATCTGCGCATGATGTACAGAGTCTATATTTCAGCTAAGTTGCCTCTTCAAAATTATCGAGGCTTAGCCGGTGCAGTGATTCGACTGATGCTTGCTCTACTTGGGTGGAAGTTAATTAAAATAGTTTGGAAGAGTATTTTAACTATTTTTTGCTGGTAGCCAATTGGAAATGAGTTTATTAAATTAATAATAAGTTATTATTTTGTCTGCATAATTAAGAAATATCTTTATAATTAAGAAAAAGTATTCTTCAAAATCTTTTTTAAAAAAACAGTTTAAGTATTTTATTTCTAATTTATCTTTTAAGTAAGTACCTACCTATTTAAATATTTTGACATCATATTTTGTCAATGACAAAAAATATTGGATATACTTACCTACTTAGTCAATATTTTTAGTTAGTTCCTTGAAACCTAAATCTTAAAAAATATAATAACAAGCGCAGGTACTTACTCATTACCTATTTAAAAAAAACATCATTTCTATTTTTATTATGTAGCATGTCTACATTTTAATATTAAACCAAGCAAAGTCGGGGCAGACCAGTTAGTCACTAAATAACTATAAAACAAATACTTACTTACTTAAATTAAATTAAATCTTTTATTTCAGACAAATATATAAATTGAGTAGAGCAACCTTCACGTCGTATCATGAGCAAGTAGCCAATCTCGTCCATAGATAATTTATTTCTCGGCATCACGAGAGGGTTAGTATGTAGCCACAGAGCCGCCCATAGTTACTTACAGGGTGAAAAACAAGTATTCCAAATACTTAGAGTAATTAAGTTAAGCCAGCAATCAAAGCTCATCCATTTCTTAACCGACTTCAAAAAAGGAGGAGGTTCTCAATTCGTCGGATTGTTTTTTTTTAAGATTTTACAAGAAGCTAAAAATAAAAAAACTAATAATATCATTTAAGTAAGTGAAAGTTTAGTTTTTTGGATGTTTGTTACTCAATCACGCCAAAACTGCTGTACGGATATGGATGAAATTTGGTGCAGAGATAGGTCTGGAATAGCACATAGGCTATCTTTTATCCCGGAAAAATGTACAGTTCCCATAAAAAATCTACCTATAGTCGAATTGCTCATTATAAGTACAAACTAAAAATATATGAAGAATGACATTTTATCCTTCAATTTTAGTGCGTATTATGAGCAATCCGACTATAGTCCACGCGGGCGAAGCCGCGGGCTTTCTTTACTAGCAAATACTGTACTTATATTAAGTACTCATTTTTTTTTAATTTCAAATATTTTATTTCTTTGCTATAATAAAGTTAACTCTTAGCCGTCTTTTTGAACCTTCATTTAGAGTTGAACACCCGTGGCCTTGACTTATACCTACTTATACCTATAAGTCTATAACATTTTAATCTTTTTCTTATTTTCATCGTATTTGATTAAGAAACTGTTTATAATTTAAAATCTCATGCAATAGTGAACCAAGTTAATTTCAAAACTTAAAAATGTTGAAATTTTGTTTAAAAATTTCAAAATTAACTTAAAATATTTTACGAGTCGCTTATAATTATATTTATTTTCTATTCATTCTATTAACTCTAGAAACTAGTTTTTAATAAACTTTGTTACTAGCTGAGCGCTTCTGTGCTTCGGAGGGCACGGCAGGGTTAAATTGTCGGTCCCGGGTTTTAAGTCGTTAAGCCACGAAGGAGGCCTTTAGGCGGCCTGAAAACTCCGTCACCAGAGTTGGCCACTTGCTCATACGAAGTTGCTTGCTTGCTAATAAACTGGTGAATATGTGGAACTCCTTGCCGGGGTTTGTATTTCCAGAAAAGTATAATTTGGGTGTCTTCAAATCGAGAGTCAATAGGTTCCTTCTAGGTAAGCGTGCTCCATCTTAGACCACACTATTGCTTTACATCAGGCAGGGCGTGGTCAAACGCTAACCTATTTTCGTTAAAAAAAAAAACTTCTTATAGGTACTATATCTTTTTGCGCCCTGTAGATACTTACCGCAGAATAACTCAAAGTGTGTACGTAATATTTGCACGGACAGACGGATCGATCTCGATACATCACTGTTATGACTTAGAGTTAATTGAAAAATGTAGGCCTTATTTATAACTAGTGGCTCTGTTAGCTGTAGACCTCGCGAGTCTATCTTTGCATAGCTTAAAACAGAATAAATATTCACAATTCTCTAGTCTTGTGATGAGAAGGTGGTTCCAGATGCTTCATCAATCCCTACCTAGTAGCACAGAACAAAGAATAATACTTTAGTAGGTTGAAATCTAAAAGAAAGCAATATACTGCACTTTGAGGATCTATTCTGCTCATCACGCTGAAGGCCCTCATCAGATCTTCACGAAATTTTTATGAGACCAATTTAAAGTTACAACCTTTCAAACAAAAAAAGAACCATTGAAATCGGATGTCTTATGGCGGAAATATGCTGTAGCCCCCTTTTAACCCTTTTTGGAGGAAGTACCTACCCCCTTAATCAAAAATCCCTGTTGACAATAAAATTCTATAAAATTATGGAACCTGCTTATAAAATTTCACGAGAAATGGTTGAGAAATGCGACTTGTACAAGAGAACATACAGACAGACAGACATCCGCCGGACCAACGAAAGCATTTTTGTCCAAGCTGAAGCAGAGACGCTTCGCTCGCTCGGTCAATAAGAATTTTATACCAATGACTATAAGCTGGTAGACCTCGCGACTCTGTCTTTTAAAGACTTTGTAGAAACAAGTAATAAACATAAAGTAAGTTTGTGTAATATAATCTGATTGCAACATCTTGTTTTGAAATATATTATGAAACTAACGAACTAACTCGTAAACTTACCATTTCTGTTAGAAATGATTTATAACCTATTTCTATATTATCTACTTACGAGAAAGGCCGTAGGAAAACCAGTATTGTTGTAAGCAGAGATGTGGGTTTACTAAAAACTTAGGCCTTTACATCTTTACAAGATGATTTATAAAGTGTCAGGCCACTGTACAGTAACAACTAACTGTAACGGGACACTGTAGTGCCTGGGACATTGTTGAGATGGAGTAGGCTTGCCCAGCACCTTACACCATCCTCTCAGCTTAACGGATTCGAACCCACGACCTTCGGATCGAAAGTCGAGGTACTATACCCACGGCCAACACGGCAACAACATATTTAGTCAAATAGGTTTATGACAAATAAAACCTTAGTGAAATGTCCGAGGGGGGGGGGGGGGGGTTGATTAGCGAGAAATACCGCTCCTACAAGCTAAAAATCAACTTACAAAAATATTTTCCTCAAAAGCATTTTCTAAAATATCATTCCCTCTAAAGTCCGACCGAAGTACCGAGATTGATGAAGAGCTCCCGAGGGTGCGCCCGGTTCACTCACGGTGCGGGTTCGACTCCCGGACTGCGTTGTAATAGCTTGGATGAGGTGATTGGAAAATACAGTTACATCCTGTTAAATCTGTCGGGTAAGTGACGGGACATTTTAACAGTTTTGTTAATATTATTATAAGTTATTAATACCAATTAATCATAATCATAAATCATTTTTATTGAGGAACAGTTACAGTGGCTTACAATACTATTGAAACGATGGTACCTGCAGAAGTTTGTAAAAACTGTGTCGCAGGCACCAACGCCCACCTCCATACCTACTTGTAGTTTAGTTCCAACCAATTTAAAGTAACAAAAAAAAATATGAAACCAAAAAGTCTAAAATATAGAAAAACATAAAATCGAGTTACAGGATGATATAAAGTTGGTGTTTGCGTATCCCTAATCTTAATAACAATATATCGTGCATCAATGGACTTTGTTTCTTACCCTATCTTCCGTTCTTGACTTATATTAGTTTGTATAAACGTATTCATATCTATAACGTAACGTAGCCGTACAGACACGGACAGACACAGTATGCGCGTAAAAATGTTGTTTGCGCGGTGCGTGTCTGTCCATGTCTGTGCGGCTACGTTACGCTAGCTGCCGGTCAATGTAAATAGAGAATCGTAATAGCCCCTCCAGACTCTCGAGAGAAGGCTCGGCGAGAAGTCTCGCCGAGACTTCGCGAAGAACAAACAAGCTATCCACACTCTCAATTTTGCCCTATAATAGGGCCTCCAGACTCTCGGAGAGAACCCCCGAGAACACCCGAGAAGCGTGAGTGTGAGGAGCTTCTCGCCTTCTCGTTCTCTGGCTCGCCTGTTCTCCGATCGGTGTCGGTATTTTTGGCCGAGCCAAAGGATTTCTCGGGCGAGAAGAGAGAAAGCTCCTACACTCACGTTTTGTCTCATTGCAGATTAATGAGCGGCGGGCGGCGGGCAGACATCCATATTGTTTATTTTTTTCGAGAATTCTTTCGTAAAAATGTGGAATAATGAAATAGAGTTGAAATTTATCGAATTCTTTCAATCTGAGCCTATTTTATGAGATGCTAAACATCGAAACTACAAGGATAAAAGTTTTTTACATTAAGTTTTTTATTTTTTTTAACATTATTTTTAGTTACAACATTCACAAAGTTACAGTATGCAATGGCACACAGAGCCAAACCGGCTGCAGTTTCAATATCGACGTCCATACCGAATAAGAAACAGATCACGACTGAGAAAAATTGAGAGTGTGGATAGCTTGTTTGTTCTTCGAGAAGTCTCGGCGAGACTTCTCGCCGAGCCTTCTCTCGAGAGTCTGGAGAGGCTATAACGGGACCGTGCAGTGCTTCTTCTCTCTCTATCTTTAGTTTGAGAGCGGCCGCGACCGACGACGTCTGACGTTGTCTGTCGATGTCTAGCACGATGTTATATTGCTCAATGTCTGTAGTACTTAAAAAATATAGTTTTTGGTTTTGCAAAGAGTGGAGGAGGAAAGATCGTTGTTTTTTTTTTCTTCTTTATTTTGGCTTCGCACGGCTTGTGCATTCAGCCAGTGTCAAGTAATTAATCATCTTCAAGTTTATAGATAAATATGTTATTTAAATACATATTACAATACATAAATATAATATTCCACCCCTCCCCTTGTGCCTCAGTAAAGATGTGGGGCTTTACTGAAACATCAACACGGACTTTTTGGGAGAACTCGAAAAGCAATGCTATCCAATTTTGTTTCACTTGTCCACACGTCTTATGCACATTCACGAACACTTAATGGTTAATAATCCACCATTATTACACATTAACATTCGAGGAAAAGCAAGTTTTGGAAAAAAAACAAAAACGAAACATGACTTCTCAAATTCCCGCCAAAAAGCCAAAGATCGTTGTTGCAAGTTGTAGAATAGAAGAGGGAAGATTGACCATCCTATACGACATGACAGTTTCATTCAGAACATCATTGAAGGAAAAGTGGAAGGAAGGAGAGGAAGTAACACGTAGGTAGGAAGTTAGGCAACACGAGCCAAGTAAGTAAGTTCGTATGAGCAAGTGGCCAACTCTGGTGACGGAGTTTTAAGGCCGCCTAAAGAAATAAGCCAAATGAAAGAGAAGGTTGCTGTCATATTGTATAAGGAGGTCAAGAAGGCTGCCCTGGAAAGAGCTTCGCGGAGAAAGACGTATCAGTTATGCCGACAAGGCGCAATCCCTTAAATTGAAGAAGATGAAAAAATAGAGTTTATTTCCGTACAATACAATACATTTTACAATGTGTAAACCAAGGGATGTAAGTATATCTAAGAGGTGTCCGCTCCGTCAGTGGCCGCCGTGTTTTCATTAGTCGGGTTTAACGTATGACGCGGCGGGGGACTAAATCTTCATTTTTGACGTCCCACGGGTGTTACACTGAATTCAAGTGTATGGAATCGACAAAGGGCATACAGACATGCTTATATTGCAATGTCTGAGTTGCTCAGACATTGCTCTCGGCAGATAATTTTGTTGGGATGATGAACTTGAATGAAAATCTGATTTTTCTTCTTAAAAATCAATTGAAGGAATGTTGTAGAGGCAGAGTTGTAGAGTTGCCCTACTGAAAAGTACTCAGACTGACTTCCCAAACGTGGTCGATCATAATCTTTTTTTTTGTTGGCAGGCACTTTGGCTTTAGGGCCCAAAATAAATGAACTCCTTTAAAAGAGAGTTGTTATTGGATGCCACAGCAGCAAAATGTCTCGACTTTGCATTATGCTGCGCTACTGAAAGTAGTAAGGAGCTGCTATTTTTTTCTTCAAGAATAATCAAGCCTCATCCAGTGGCTAAATTCCACGTCTACATGCCTAGTCCTCAACGAGGGGATAGCACTAATATTGATGTGTCAGCGAGACCTACTAATAATAGGCTTTTGTCTAAAAATGAAAAAATGGATGGTCGGACCAAATCCGCTCTACGCTGAACACCAAGCTTCATGATGCGCTCCACGATGCCAAAGACAGGAACAGGTGGCGCAAAATAATAAGGACAAGGATTATTGTTCAGGGGATCACGACCCTCAGCAATGAGGAAAACGATGCGATGAGGAGGAGGATCTAAAAATCATGAAGCCACATCTAGTGAGTAAACTCCTTGTCCACATGTCTAGTCCTCAACGCGGGGATAGCGCTAATGTTGATATATCGGCGAGAGTTCGGACTGACGCAGAGATGTTAAATAATAAGGACGCTCTGTATTTACGGACCTTTTTAGATGTACAGCTTTTGGCGAAGGAATTGGGCTTGCTGTCTTATGGAATACTTAAACAGGACTGTACCATCAAGGCCGGTAGGCTCACCACTAGTTTCTATGTATTTCTATGAAGCTCAACACTAGTTTCTATGTATTAGGTACTTACTTTAAGTTAGCCAGTAGGTATTTATATCTTGTACCTGTACTTACTGAGAAATAAATTTCATTTCATTTCATATTTCTATGAAATACCTTCCGTGGCCAGCGACACATCCCTGGGCCGAATGGTAAACGAAACTTTCGCTGGGTGACATGTCGTCTGCTGCTGATCTGCATTCGGCTACGAACTTGTACCTTTATCATCTTCGAAGCAATCGTGGCGTAGCTCGTAAATTGTTGTTTAAGTCGATAAGCGAACGGAGGCCTTCAGGCGGCCTAAAATCTCCGTCATTAGACTTAGGTACACCCGAATACTGAAACTACTTAAGGTGATGCTTTCATTTCGCATACGATTCTGAAGAGTAAGAACGTCTCAAATAGATTTATGTCTTAAATATTTAAGTAGCGTTTCAGTATTCGGGCATTAGCTCATACGAACAAACATACACACAGCATCTCAACATAAGTTCGCACGTACACTATCTTAAAAATGTCTTCCTACCTGACATTCCCATCACTATCGACCCTATTCAATTCTCATTAGAATCCCGACCACCCACTATTATTTTTCGCTATCTTCCTTCATAAACAGGGATCAGAAGCCTTACCCTTTCGCTATAAATCTGGTGACCCCCCCTCCCCTGGGCTGGGGGGCGAGGGGGGGACGCGAGGTGGTTTTGAATGGAGATTGAGCCAATTAAAGTAATCGCCGTAACAGTCGGCGCTTGCTTGGATTAGTTCTGCGGCGGGAGGTGTGGAGATGCCATTTTTTATATTAAATTTAAAGGATCTTGATAAGTTGTTCTCTTCTAGGAGGTTACATTTGTGTATTTATAAATTGTTATTATGTTTATACAGGGTGGAAAAAAACAATGGGCCCTGGAGAGAAACTACTTTAAATCCTTAAGATAGATTTTGCTTAAAGAAAACATTCCTTTATTATAACCAAAACTGAATTCAAACATTTTCTAAAATTCGCTTGTCTTACCCGGGAATAGGACCAGCTAAAAATTCAAAATATAAACCTCGCTATTTTATTCTACTAATCGATAGGATAAAATGTTTTTATAGAAATTTTATCCTGACACAATGTCATGATAAAATCTCTATAAAACCTTGTTGTTAAAAAAACATCATGAAATCTAACATTCACTTTCAGAATATTTTTTATTTTTTTACGTAATTTTTATTTTTTCACCATTTGCGACAAAACTTTTCTAGACAGTATTAATTTATCTGGATACCTCTCACCATACCACTGTAGAGCTAAATTGCAATTAAAGCTCTTGTGTACTAAATATTAGATTTCATGGACATCTTGTACGATTGACGAGTTTAAGACCATGTTCATAACCATGATCATGTTCCTTTGATAAACACAAATTAAATGTGTCGGTGCCTTTTATAGGTACGTAATTCTGAGTGGCTCAAGGAATTCCTAAAACGTTTACAATCGTTCGACTCCACGCCACCCGCGGGTTTAGCATCATACAATACAAGCAACGAGTGAATCCTTTTATTTATTGCTATTTATTATTATTGCATTCTCTCTTCTAATATTGTCTTGATATAAATTCCGCTTAACGTTTCGGAAGCTTGCTTTTAATATTATTGCTAATTAATATAAGCTTTTTGCGATGAGATTTATTTCAGAAAAATATAAAACTACAAAGAAACGGGATCAAGAATGCATGTACTTTTATCAAAACTTCAGACAGTTTATAAAAACACACCTATCTCTAAAAATAGATGCGTATAGAAACGTCTTATCAAACCTTGTGATTCTGACGGGTTTGGAACCCGCACTGATACAAGCGATCCTCCTTAAGCCGGAGTGCCTTTACCAAATCGGCCACGGAATCTATATTCGTCGGGTTGAAAATCATTCGTGTTCCGTGTACGCCGGGATTCCAAATTATGACAGTTCAGTGACCACGCAAGTAGCTCTGTCACTCTCATCTCAACAAGACCGAACGCGATAAAAGATCGTGACCTACGCGATCGTTTTTACAGTTTGATAGTCCAATTTGAGACAAGTTAGACAATCTGCCCGCCGAGACAGAGACAGGAGACAATTGTCATTTAAACGAATCCGACGAATTGAAAACCTCCTCTTTTTTTGAAGTCGGTTACAAATACATAGACAGTACAGAAGTGTATTTTATATAATTTTCTTTTTTAAAACAAGAACACAGCCGGGATCCAAACCCACACCTAAAACATAACTTCCACTAGTCATTAAAACGCGATCATTCCATCACTAGTATCCGCCCAGCGGCATTATTAAGAGACGGTGTAATTCTAATGATTAGGCAGATTTATTGGGCGGGCGGAGACTGTCGTATGGGATATTGATGGCCTTTGGATGGGAGCTCAAGTAACATGCGAATGAGACTTGAGTGTCGCCTAGTCGGACTTGATAAACGGCTTTATGGAGCTACTCGAATTTCTGATCGAAACTAGACCTTTTTTGGTTCGATTCCCACCCAAGAAAAAAAAACTGTTTATTTATTTAAATACACTTTTTTCTTTCGACATATACAATACATGGACTTAAATTCGTCAATTTTCATAATAAAAAATCATAGAAACATCATTTAATCAAAAATTTAAAATTACACAATAAAATAGGTACTGAAAAGCACAGCAGATTAAAATAAAAATAAAGCTATTCCTTACGAATAGAAACAAATATAATAGGTAGGTACCTAATTTAAATTAGTCATTGTTAACAACGTGAAATACGTATTAGCTAGATCAAAAAACATAAATTAACTAGTAGTTCGCCCCGAACTGAGATCTCGCGCACCGTAGATGGCTTACATTTGGACTTTCTTCTGACTACCCCTATAATTTCAAGTGCTACTACTGCCGAGTATGCCTATTGCGCTAGCTCTTCATGGTAAAAAATACTAGCATGCATGCAATACAATAATGTCGTGTCTAATTTTTCATTTACTTATTTCATATTTATGAATTCTCGTCGTATTTCTAAAGTATACGTCCTAGAATGAAAATAATAACTATTTTGGAATGTACAAAATAAGACCTTTCATTTGACACCCCACTCAATATATTTGTTTATTTAACTTTTTTTACCCCAATTATTTTCATTCTTTATCAAAAATTTTTTTATCATGAAAATAAATCAAGTAGCATCTAAAATCATTGCAAACCAAACCGCAACGATGCCACTCTCTTTTTAAGACCGACCAGTCAATGAGCTACGAAGACATCGAAACTCTATGAAACGGGAGCTCTTGCAGCTCTGGTTTCGTAGTTTTTGTTCTTTGGTCGTATTTCAAAAACTATACATCCTAGATTAAATATAAAAACCATTTTGGAATGTACAAAATAAGCCCTTTCGTATGACACCCCACTCAATATATTTGGGTAACTTTGAAAAAAATTTACCCCCTTGGGAACCCCATATCTTTACAACCCCTTCATCGATTACGCTCATACGCTCCACAGCAAATTTCCATAGCACTACCTATTGACCTATCAAGTTTCATACAGATTGGATTATCGGTTCGATAGTTATGCGAGAACATAAAAATGAAACATACAAACATACAAACATACAAACATACAAACATACAAAGCAAAATCGCCTAACTTGCCACTAAGATCTTCGCTCGCTTCGCTCGCTCGATCGAAAAATAACAATAACTTAAACAAAATGAATGTCACCACAAAACATTCAAGTCTAAATATTAATTAGGTACTTACATTTTCAAAATTTCAGTATAGGAGTGATACCAAGATTTGAAAGACATCGAACAAAAACAGTACAGTACAGTACATACCATCGGCTAAATTCGAAAACCTCGTAAGTCCGTCGTTTTGACGAAAATGATTTATTTTATAAAAAAGACGGAATTACGAGGCTATCGAATTTAGCCGACCGACGCCGACGTTACAATAAGTACCTACTTAAACTAACAATATAATTATTACTTACTAGTATCAATAACATTACAAAGGCATTCAATACCTGGTAAATTGAATAACCCATAATAATAACATTTAATTATATAATTACATGAAAAATAATTAGTGGCATCTTCATCAGTATAAAGGCTCTTCTACAATGTTATTATATTTATAGTCCAGTCCACGTTGAAGTGACAATGGCCATATAGCACGCAGAACAAATGGCCGATGGAGTAGAAAAGTTCTCGAGTGGAGGCCACGGACCGGCAAGCGTAGTGTTGGACGTCCACCGACAAGATGGACAGACGACCTTGTAGAAACTGCAGGTCGGTGGATGCAGGCCGCTTCCAACTGCAACACATGGAAATTTTTGAAGGAGGCCTATGACCAACAGTGGACAACGGCTGAGATGATGATGATAGTCCAGTCACAATGCAGCATAAAAATCAGTAACAACTTTTAAAATAGTAGTAAATAAATAGTAGTTGTAGTGATTGAAAACATCGTAGGTTTTTACATTTTACCTTTGAAAAATTCGGAACGGGACGATAGTCATTAGGTAAAAATGTAGGTGCCTAAGTATGTTTTTGTTTTTTTAAACAGTATAACAGAACCTTACCGGTCTGACCCCGAAGACCACCTGCCAGCCGGGGGCGATCACGCTTGACCCATGAGCGAAAATTAATCAATTATCAGTAGCCATTGCCCATCTTGAGTGATCGATAACTTTTTGTCAGTTTTATCAATGTACGAGATGTACGGATTTCTTTTACTTACTTTTTAACTGACTTCAAAAAAAGGAGGAGGTTCTCAATTCGTTGCAATCTTTTTTTTTGTGCTTTTTTAGGGTTCCGTACCTTAAAAGGTAAAAAAAGGAACCCTTATAAGATCACTTTCTTGTCCGTCTGTCTGTCTGTCTGTCTGTCTGTCTGTCTGTCTGTCTGTCTGTCTGTCTGTCTGTCTGTCTGTCCGTCTGTCCGTGTGTCACCATCGATTATTTCAGGAACGGGTAGAGCTAGCAAGTTGAAATTTATACCATATACTAAGGTCTATAGTCCCTATTGTGAGTATAAAAATCAAGGTCCTGAGTCAACACTATAAAAAGATATAGGCAAATTTAGGTTTTCGTAAAAACTTGTGAGTACCAAAACTTACCTTAATTATCAACTTTTTTTATTTTTCGGAATTTTTCCTTTACCTGTGCTGTAAGACCTTGCTTGTAACCAAAATTGACAATTCTAGGTCAACCGGAAGTACCCTAGAGGTTTTGGGTCGAAAACCTAAATGTTAGTTCCCGTTAACCTAGAATAACGAAATTTGGCAAAAAGCAAGGTCTTATAGCACAAATAAAGAAAAAATTCCAAAAAATTAAAAAAGTTGAAAATTAAGGGGTGTTCCCAAATATACATAGTTGACGCCAATTAAAATTGTCCTCCGAGTTGTATGGGTGCTCATACAATTAAGCGGACTAGCTTAATTGGCACCATGGCTAGGTACGGAACCCTCGGCGTACGAGTTCGACTCGCACTTGACCGGTTTTTTAATGTATGTTCACAGATTACTCGAAGACGCCTGGACCGATTTGGAAAATTCTTTTTTGTTTGAAAGGATATACTTTCCGATTGGTGCCACAGAAATATGGTGAGGAGTTTTGAGGATCTTCAGAGTTTTGAACAGAAATGCATCTCATCAAAATTGCTCAGCTTATAACATTGAAGTCGGTTTTTTTAAATTTTTAATTCAAACACTTGTTTTGTATGTTATGTTGTTAGCTAGTACTTGGAAGCCTAAGTTTACCTCTCAATTTTCTATACTTTCTCCCCCTACCGTCGACTTGAGAATCGCAAACTTTCACATCTTAATTGAATCCATCATCAGAGTAGCACAAATATGCTCTTCCATGTATTGACGAAAGTCTCGCTGTTTAATTGTTAATGCTTTTAATTAAGTAATACTTCAAAACTTTTGTTTTGTTCCTCTTGTTTAAAAATTGGGCCCTCAATGTAATGAGATAGGTACTACCAATAGAGAAAGAAAGAAAGAAAGAAAGAATCGTTTGTTTGGCACATACAGAAAAAAATCAAAGAGAAGTTATACTCGTTATAAAAGATCTAAAATGCGGCGAAATTTTGCTATCACTACTTAGATATAATACTCGCAGTTTTGTTTAGATCACTCAAGAAAACTAAAAGATAACAGTGATATTATAAAACCCTGTTGTCAGAAAGAGTGTGAGTGCTGCGTGTAAATGCGTGTAACATCGGAGCAAGCCAGAGTGCGACTGAGTTGACTCAAGCTAATTAGCTTGAGTACCACGCAGAGCGGGGTACAACGCATCTACCTCAGTTAATATAGAAGATCATTGCCAGAGCCTGTCCAGAAAGCGCGATTTGCGCGCGTGTCCACTCGCGCGTTTTGATTTGTATTGCGTCCAGATGCGGCGAAATCACTCGCGTTTCACGCGCGCATGTGAGAGATAAAGCGGTAAAATGATATAGCTTATTACTGTATTACTGTAAAATCTATGCAAGGAATAATATTATTTAATAAAGTATTATCTACTTGGGTACCTACCTAAAGTTTTTTTTTTCTCTTCGGAATCACCAGCTTCACAAAAAATTTCTACTATTTCTTCCCAGTTCCTACGTTTAATGATTCTATTAGAATAATCTGATGATTCCATATCCCAATAGCTACCCTTTTCTCAATTTCGTCGATAAAAAGTTCTGTGTCAAAGTTATCACGCTCCATTTTGAACCGAATACGTCCACTCGCCACGGACACGCGCGTAGTACTGGACGCAGCAATGGCGCCGGAGTATCTCAACTCGCGCTGCGCACGGGCGTAAAACGCGCGAGTCGAGAGTCCCGCTCATTGCAAGCGTTTTACGCGCGTGTGAGGTAACGCGCGAGGGCATCTGGACGGGATGTATGTAGCTCTAGTATCTCGAGAACGCGCGAGTGCTTACGCGCGAGTTGACACGCGCGTAATTCGCGCTTTCTGGACAGGCTCAAGACGAGGATTTTACGATTTTGGCCAAACGATAAATCGTTATTGGTTTAGGGTGAAGCCACATATTCAATTTTCTCTCGGCCGAGAGATAGTTTGATCGGGCTGCTGTGGTGCGCAAACGTGTCCAACTAACAATCGGATTGAAGAGGGGTCCGCACACGTATCCAACTGCAGTCGGCCAACGGTAAAAAGTTGTATTGTGTTTCTGGCCTTAGGGATAAAAATTTCCGAAAATAATAATTATTATTAAGAGGTATTATATTGCTTGATTGCTATATCCACACTAAGCGTATAAGGTAGCTGTGGATTGTGTGGTATCTGATCTCGGACACAGCATTCACTTTCGTGTTGCGCAACAGCTGAACTTGCCGGTAACGCATCGTTGCGCAACTGCTCTTTATTGCATGTGAACTTGGACGTTTTGTTTTTAAATTACTATTTGTTTATGAATAATGCCAGGAAGAGAATCAAGAATGTATCATGTGTTTCTGTGTACCTACTTATCTACTACGATAAGGACTACTTATAGACTAAGAAAATTCTGAAATAAATGATTTTATTTTATTATCTAAGTATGGTAGACATATATACATGAAAAGTAAAGTATATACACCGTTTATTTTTGGTCAGTTTAAAGCCGGCGCCTACGTAATCTATATCGATAACCTTACTCAAAAATAATAATAAATATGAGATCTATTTTTTTGCAATTAATAATATCACGAAACATAGGCAGGATAAATCACGGAGATACGTGTTCTGTGCTCAGCTGTTGCTACGGCGTAGAGTCTATGCTACGTCGTAGTCATACAAACATACCATGGTCATTAGCTCTGCGCGTCTACGACACCTTACCAAGTGTTTTCCTCACTTTTTTTAATCTTTTCAACTATTTAGTTTCGTATGAAATACTTAGCAAATTCAAAAACTAAACCAACGACACGAATACGATTAAGCAATACAAGCAGTGGTTGCTGGCTTTAAACTGACCCAGAATTAACGGTGTATATTTAAATAATATATAAAAAATATATAATAATAAAAATAAATATAGTAATGAACAAGTAAAATGTAGATTGGGAACGTCGAGGGAAAGAGATCGCGCGGGAGATCCCCAACTAGATGGACGGACCAGCTCCAAGAGAAGAAAGCCAGGTTCTCCGATGTGGTCCACCTAGCCACTAATAGAACTCGTTGGAGGCAAGCTGTCCACACTATCACGAAGACAGCTAGTGATCACGATCTTCAGACATAAAAAGCCGACCACAGAGAGAGAAAAATGTAGATTAAAAAATTAAACCTAAAAACAAAAAAAAAATGATGTGTCTATGTCTATGTCTATGTCTAACAAAGTTTTTTAGAATTCATTGTCATCGAGTTACCCTGAAATTTTCAGCCAGAAAGCTAATCGAGAAGTGCTCAAAATGTATGAATGAATGAAATGGGCTTATCCGTTCAGGAGCTATGATTTCACAGACAGACACACAGATACACATCTACACAGAGACACATACCTACACAGGTACACACTACATGCTTATGTTACTTATTAACACTAGATCTTACTGTACTACCAAGTTGTTTTTTGTATGAACAGAGTTTCCTGTGTTTGGTATCCATTTTAAATAAATAAATAAATAAACACCCCTTCTTTTTTGGGGGTTAAAAAACAAACTGTTCCGCTTTATTATATTTGTATAGATAACTTAGAAAAGTCGGAAGAGAATTTGATCAGTTTTAAGTTCATACACAATGGCGGTCAAATGTTACGTAAGTTATAAAACAAAGCTACTGTTACAATGGGCGATAAATATCTTTATGTGCTCCTTTATACGTAGAATGGATTGATGGTAAGTAGCACGTCTTCTTACTGGAGATTGTGCAATGAAAGTCAGTCATTGTTTAGTTGATATTGATACAAGTAGTACGTACTAATATTTATTCTAGTAAGTATTTAATTTTTTAAAGTGTTAAACCACACTTTAACCGGTATGGCGTTTCGCGCCCAAGACCGAGACAGGTGACCGAGACCTATGCGACCTAGGCGACTTTAGGAGGCCTAAAAGCGTCACCAGAGTTAGCCAGACCAATTTATCCCAATGCTGGGTATAGGCCGCCGCTTTTGCCATTTTTTCACTACGCCTGCCTGATCCACTGATACATCACACTATCACATTACACACTAATCACATCACACTAATATTATAAATGCGAAACTTTGGATGTATGTTTGTTCCTCTATAACTCGACAACCACTGAACCGATTTGCCTGAAATTTAAAATGCATATAGATAATAGCCGGAAATAGAGCATAAGCTACTTTTTATCCGAGTACCACGCGAGCAAAGCCGCGGGTGGAAGCTAATACATACATAATATTAATCATATTTCATCACCAACAATAAATAGCCCTTTGCCCCACTTACCCTATATTTGCATGCGTCACCTACACTGACCCGCCACGTCGGTTGCCACACGCCGTAAGCTATAAAACTGACACTAAACTGCAATAATATATTATATTAACACTTACAAAGTAGGACATGCTATTATGTCTTTGAAAGGATTCGACCTCATTTCTCATAATTTTTAATCATTAGAGGTCTTACTTATGAAAGATGTTTAAAGTTGAACACTGGTTAAACAACGTCCTGTCTTTATTTGTGGATAGTGACGAATAGAGACAGGACGTTGTTTAGCCAGTATTCAACTTTAAACAGTCTCCCGAGCTCACTCGAACAGTTCGGTTGTGTTTTGCGTTCGCTAGCTCGCTCGCTCGCAAATATGACGTCGAGCACGGTTAAATGTGCAAGTTGCAATGTTGTAATTGATGAAGTGTTGGCATTCATTACCAACAAAATTGATGTGATGGATCAAGAAAGCTTAATACGGATTTGTGGATCGGCCTTTAGTGAAAATGAAGTAGAAATCTCGAAGAATTTATTATTTGACTCAATTACAACTGACATAAGGAAGATCAAAAGGAAGAAGAAAGTTAAAGGCAGTTTGAATAGAAATCTAGAAGATATTATTACTTTACTTAAAAGTGTGGATCCTGAGGCAATTCCAATATTCGTGGCTAAAAGATTAGAAGTGCTCCCGCCAGTATTATTTGACCACTTAGACTGCTCTACTCTTCTAAAGGAGATAACTCTGTTAAAATCTCAAATAGAAAATATAAAGAGTTTATATGCAACAACGGAGCAGCTACATGAGTTGGAGACAAGATTACATTCATGCAAATATGATTCGTTAATTAATGCTCCTTTTCAAATTGGGATTGACCATCATCCGTTTGTAAATACCCGCTTGCGAGGCGCAAATTTGATGAATAGTGGACCAATGGCGATAGCTTCTATGGCAGAGTCATTGACCGAGCCGTTTTCAAGGTCGCAATCTCCTGTCGCGCAGCAGTCACCGATCATCCAGCACAGCGATCGTGAGCCCTCGGCTGTGTCCGCTACGCACGATCTGCCTTCGTCACCTCGTCGCGACAATCGTGATATGTCGGAGCACTGCTCGGCCCTCTCCGATGTCTCGGTGCTGCCAATCACTGATCAGAATATAAATCGCTTGTCATCGCGTACGCATTCGGCTTATACCGCCGCGCACGAGCAAACTTCAGAGCAAACTTCTGACCGCAGTTTATCAGATGTTGCGAGGCCATCATCCAATGACGTTGATTTGAACAGCAATCGTGCACTGTCGGCCCTGCATTCGGATCTAATCGCTGTAGGTATTTGAATATCAATTATAAAATATGTGGTGGGTAGTTTCGGTGAATAAATGAGTGATGGCTAGATCATACACGTTTCATTAAATGGTCCCTATAAATAATAAATTAACATGGCGCAGCCGGATAAAATTAAATTAATTGTGAAGAAAATAGAAGTATTGTAGTGTACAAGTGTGGACAAGTCAAAGAAACACAGGGAGAACGAGTAAATGTACCGCAACCGCAACACAATGGAGTCTTTGTTGCAACCCCCGCAACCATTTATGTTCGAGAATAATTTAGCTAATGTGACATCAGGAAACTTGAGCAAGGAATGGGACAAGTGGAAAAATACATTCAGAATCTACTATGAAGCGTGTGAACTTTCCAAAAAGGAGAAAAAAGTGCAGTTGAATATTTTATTACACATTATTGGGGAGAAATGCCGTGAAGTTTATGATCAGTTGAAGTCAAAAGATGAGATCAAAACTATTGAAGACTTATTACAAAAGTTTGATGGAGTTTTCTTGCCGAGAAAAAATCTAACCATAGAACGTCATAGATTTTTTACGAGAGACCAAGGGGAGTTGGAGTCATTGGAACAATACGTGTTTGAATTAAACAAAATGGCGGCGAAGTGTGAATTCGAAAATTTATGCAGTGATTTGGTACGAGATCGATTGATATGTGGATTGAGGGACGGAATATTGAGAGAAAGATTATTGCGGGAAGTTGATTTAAAATTATCGAAGGCAATAGATATTTGCCGTTTGGCGGAAATGTCGCGAGTTCAAGCCAGTAATATTAAAACAGAAATCGGTTGTGAACATCACGTTCATGGGGTGAACGCGGGCCACGGCGAGGATCGAGCACAATCGGCAGACGTGCATTGGATAGGAAGAAACCAACAAGGACAATCTCGAAGGATATCTCCTGGGCAGGGGTCATCCCGCGGTGGCGTAGTTGGCGCTGGCGGCGGCGCTGGTGGCGGCGCTGGTGGCGGCGCTGGTGGCGGCGCTGGTGGCAGCGCTGGCGGTCCTCCGCGGCGAGGAACGAACTCTCATCAATATCGTGTTAATGCGAATTTCGGTGCTCGCGGACGTTCGTATCAGAGTGCCGGTCTGATAATGTGTAAAAAATGCGGTGGAAAGCATAGGGGCTATGAATGCCCAGCGTATGGTCAACAGTGTTTCAAGTGCAATCGGATGAACCATTTTTCGAGAATGTGCAGAGTGTATGCGGTACGCGAGGAGGACCACCTGGAGGCCACCGATCAGGTAAAAACTTCTAAATGTCATGATAAACAGAATGGAGATGAGTGGTTTACAGAGCTATTAATTAATAATGCATCAATTAAATTTAAACTAGATACTGGAGCTGATGTAAATATAATTCCTAAGAAATGTTTAAAAAATATTGGTGTTTCCGAATGTGACTTAATGAACACGTCTATAAAACTGCAGGGTTATTCAGGTACTGAAATAATAGTAATCGGCAAGTGTTACTTGAAAGTAAAATATAAACAGAATTTTTATTTTTTAAAATTCATAGTAGCTGATGTGGAATCGGTTCCAATATTGTGTAAGAATTCCTGTGAAGAATTAAATCTGGTAAAAAGAATTATGTCAGTGAGCGGTACCTCTAATAGCTTATTTAATGAGTTTAGGGACGTTTTCGAAGGTATTGGATGTTTACCAGATTCACATAAAATTCAGTTAAAGGAGAATGCTCAGCCGGTCATACATCCACCGCGAAAATTACCAATAGCTCTCACGGAACAAGTAAAGAATAAATTGTTAGAAATGCAGCAACAAGGTATTATAGCAAAAGTAGAAGGTCCCACAGATTGGGTAAATAGTATGACGGTGGTGAAGAAACCCAGTGGTGACATAAGAATATGTTTAGATCCGCGGGATTTAAATAATGCGATCAGGCGAGAACATTTCAAACTCCCAACTTTTGAGGAAGTTACGACTCGTTTATCTGGAGCTACAGTATTCAGTACATTAGATGCAAAACATTCTTTTTGGCAAGTGAAGTTAGAAGAAACAGATTTATGTACATTTAATTCTATTTTTGGGAGGTTTAAGTTTTTAAGATTACCCTTTGGAATTTGCTCAGCTTCAGAAGTTTTTCATAAGAAATTGTATGAACATTTGGATGACCTTGAAGGTGTTATTCAATTTATTGATGATATTTTAGTGTTCGGACCAAATAAAGAAATTCATGATCAAAGATTGCGGGCAGTTTTACAAAGATGTAGGGAAATAAACATCAAATTGAATAAACAAAAATGTAAAATAGGATTATCTGAAATATCATATTTAGGTCATAAAATATCAAAAAATGGAATATCTCCTGACGAGTCTCATGTTAGTGCAATAAAAAATATGCCTACTCCGTCTAATGTAAAGGACGTTGAGCGATTTTTAGGATTGGTAACTTACGTGAGTAGTTTTATACCGAATTTATCAGAGCATACAGCTTTATTACGAGAATTGCTAAAAAAAGAAGTAGAATGGCATTGGGAAGAAAGGCATCAAAAGTGTTTTAATAATATAAAAAAGTTGTTAGTGAGCCCTCCAGTGCTTCAATATTACACATTAGATAAACCGATAACAATTTCGGTAGATGCAAGTAAAAATGGCTTAGGGGCGTGTTTGTTGCAAGACAATTTACCTGTATCGTATGCATCAAAGTCGTTAACAAAAACCGAGCAATCATACGCACAAATAGAAAAAGAACTATACGCCTGTGTGTTTGCATGTGAAAGATTTTATATGTATATTTATGGAAGGTCAGATATCACTATAGAAACCGATCATAAACCGTTAGTGAGTATTATCAACAAACCGTTAGCAAACGCTCCACCTAGATTGCAAAGAATGTTACTAAGGTTGCAACCTTACGCATTCAAACTTGTTTATAAACCAGGGAAATATTTATATATCGCCGATACATTATCGCGTGCAGTTGCACCGGCAGCGTTAGGTAGTGAGACACAAACGCAACCACGTGACTATTTACATTTCCAAGCGCAGGTGTGTGCTGTAGCAGCCAGTAATCAGCTGACAGACTCGCATCTATTAAAAATACAGAGATGCACTAAGGACGACAGCGATTTGCAAAGCTTAATTAAAATAATAAAGTCAGGTTGGCCTGTGCATAAAAGAGAAATAGATAGTGTTTTAACTCCATACTGGGATTACAGAGATGAGTTGACGACGAATTTTGGTATTGTATGGAAGGGATCTAGGATAGTAATTCCGAAATGTTTGCGACAAGAAATGTTAAAAACAATACATACAGGGCATATGGGCTTAGAGAAATGCAAACTCAGAATACGCGAAAGTATATTTTGGCCTAATATAAATTCACACTTAGAAAATTATTTAAGTAATTGTCAAGCATGTCTAACTCATAGAAAGCAGAACACAAAGGAACCCTTAGTAAATCACGAAATACCAGACGTGCCGTGGAATAAGGTTGGAGCCGACATATTTCATTTTAAAAATCGGTCTTTTGTCATCGTGGTAGACTACTTTAGTAAGTTTGTAGAAATTGAAGAGTTATGCTCATTGCAATCAAAGGAGGTGATTGAAAAATTGAAACGAATATTCGTAAGACATGGAATTCCTCAGACGATCATGACCGACAATGGCCCAGAGTTTTCATCTAATTATTTTAAAGTTTTTTCTGATGAGTGGAATTTTCAGCATAAGACATCTTCACCTGGATACGCTCAGTCAAATGGGCAGGTCGAGCGTACGATACAAACAATAAAGAACTTAATGAAAAAGACTGATTATGATGCATCTGAATTTAATTTGGCCTACTTAGAATATTTAAATACACCTATATGTGCAGATATACCTTCTCCTGCTGAATTGCTATACAGCAGAAAACTACGTAGTTTGATACCAAGGTCACATTCAGTCTATAAACCTAGATTAAATAAGGATATTCAAAGTAAATTGAAAGCTCGTCAAGTAGATCAAAAGAGGTATTTTGACAAAGGAACACGCCATCTTAAACAATTAAGCATAGGTCAAAAAGTGAAGGTATGGAATAACAATACGTGGGAACCTGGCGTAGTTCAGGATATTATAGATTCTCGATCATATTTGGTCAGAATGCGATCAGGACGTTCGTTGAGACGCAATCGGAAACATATAATAATTGATTCAGTTAACCGTTTTGATATACCACCTTATTCATCACGTTGTTACGATGATATTTTGAATGAAAGTATAGCCATCGAAAATTCAACGCTATCAACAAACAGCTCCAGTGTTGCAGTTCAACAAAACGCTAACTATCGCACTCGTTCTGGCAGGGAAGTGATACCTCCTGATCGGTGGACCTACCCGGTGTGAAGCTTCGTGTGCAATCGGGGTGATTGAGTTCCATAGGTATTATACACACCTACTACGTCGCGAAACAACTCTTACCTAGCATATATAAAAGTATGTCTACTTATGTTATTTCAATTGGAATTATTGTCCATTGTTAATTCAGAAATGTAGGTTCCTTACCTAATTGTAATTATACAAGGAAATACTGTACATAATGCATGTTTAAAAAGTAAAGTCATAGTAAAAAAAAAAAAAAAAAAAAAAAAAAATATTGCATGATATTATATAATTTAGTTAAGAATATCTATGAATTAATCACATTTCATTATTGTAAATTTTTAATTGAAGAGTAGATACTTACCTATATTTTTTTTAATAGATGAGATAGCTACTTAGTCGATTATTCATGTTTACGCATCCAAGATGTATCCAAGATGTAAGTACTTACTTACATAATGCTTAAAGTTACTTTTTCAGAAGGATAATTATGTATTATTGATCATGAATGTTATCTAATTTAACGTGATTTGCATGAGTGATAAATTACTCGCTATTATTGTAAGTACCTATGTTGTAATTAAGTAATAGGATTATGTTAAATTTTGTGTTGATTTACCACGCTACACTTATTGTTTTAATAAGGGGGTTGTAGGTATTTGAATATCAATTATAAAATATGTGGTGGGTAGTTTCGGTGAATAAATGAGTGATGGCTAGATCATACACGTTTCATTAAATGGTCCCTATAAATAATAAATTAACAATCGCCACACACGAGTTGTCCCGAGGAGCTGAGTCAAAACACCGCTCGACAACTTCCGTGGGCACGATGCAGTCCATCAATGACCCGAACAGCAATCGTGAAATGTCGGTCCGGCACTCGGGTATTTTCGGTGAGCGCGACCAAGCTTCGGCCCGGTGCTCGGGTATCTCCGGTGCGCACGAACAAACTTCGGCCCAGCGGCAGCGATCGGGTCTCTCCGGTGCACACGAACAGGATCACGACCAAGCTTCGGGCAGGTGCTCGGGTATCTCCGGTGCGCACGAACAAACTTCGGCCCAGCGGCAGCGATCGGGTCCCTCCGGTGCACGCGAACAGACTCGACAAAACCCGAATGATAGCCCAGCTGAGCAGTCGTCGGGAACGATGTTGAAAGGCGTAACATGTGAAATGAATGGCAAACAAATACATGAGAATGAAAATAAAATATCGAAGTCAACTTTTGCTGAAATTGGAGCAAAAAAAGGATTGTGGTATGAACCTGAACCAGATGAACAATGGGTGAAAGTACAAAGAAAGCGCTTGAGAAATAAATTTACTACTAGTAAAGGGAGGGCCTGCGTAGAGGTAAATAGTAAGTTTAAGGCTGCTGAAATTAAGACGCCATTGTTTATCACCAATGTGCATAAAGATGTTTCAGAAAAAGATATAGCTGAGTATATTTTATGTAAAACTCAAGAGCGAGTGTCGCCTATTATGCTTAAAATGGGTAAACAACGAAGCTACAACGCTTTTAAAATCTTTGTTAATAAAGATAAACTACCTACTTATCTCGAAGACAGTTTATGGCCTAGTGGTATTTCATTTAGGCGGTTTGTAAACTTGAGAGTTGAGATAGTACAAGGTCACCGTTTATCTGGTGTAGATAAGAGGCAAACTTTAAACACTAAAAATGGATAGTACACCCTTCTGTAAGTTTATGTCTTTCAACTGCAAATCATTAAAACGCTCTCTAGATGGCGTTAGAAGCCTCTGTAAGCAGGTAGATGTTGTCGCTTTGCAGGAGACCTGGTTGCTGCCTCACGATTTGCCAATGTTGAGTACTGTAGATGACGAGTTTGGTAGCACTGGGACTTCTGCAGTCGACACGTCTAAGGGTCCACTACGCGGTAGGCCCTACGGAGGTGTGGCTTTATTATGGAGAAAGAGCGTTTTTCCCTCTGTTACTGTTATAAAATGCAATGATGAGCGCTTGGCTGCTATAAAATTAAAGATAAATGGTAATTCAATAATTATATTCAGTGTGTATATGCCAACTAACTCTTCTGATAATTTACCTGAGTTTACTCAGTGCCTAGGTAAAATTAGCTCAATAATTGAAGAAAATATAGAAACTAATGCTATATATATGTTAGGCGACTTTAATGCACACCCTAATGAATTATTTTTTAATGAATTGCAAGATTTTTGTAAAGAGCAACAATGGATGTGTGATGATGTTGACAGATTGGGGACTAACTCTGACACTTTTACATTTATTTGTGAGGTGTATGGTAGTGAAAGATGGTTGGACCATTGTGTAGTGACATCTGCAGCGCAGTCTACTATAAATCGGATTTGGGTAGAGCATAATGTACATTGGTCTGACCATTTTCCACTTTTTATTGAGTGTAATTTAGGTAAAATAAACTCTAGAGTGAAAAAAATCCTAAGATCGGTTCCCAGTAGAGTTGTATGGGGAGAGCGTACGCCTAGTCAGTGTCAAAGTTATCAGCGACTTTGCCATGCTAAATTGAGAGAGCTTAATTTTCCAGAACAGTTTTCTAATTGTTGTGATGGACTATGCTGTGATGTAGGGCATATAAATGATTTGAAAAATATGTATCTGAGTATTGTTACCATCCTGTCAGAAGCAGCGGATACTACTTTTGAACGTGGTGAGACACAGAGGAGAGGTGGGTACATTGTAGGGTGGAATAAACATGTAGCTGCTTACCATAGGGAGGCCAGGCTTAAGTTTTTACTATGGGTTGAAGCTGGTAAACCAAGGACTGGTCCTTTCTATGTTGACATGTATGAGAGCAAGAAACTTTTTAAAAAACAACTTAAGTGGTGTCAAGACAGACAAACACAAATTAAAATGGATGTTCTTGCTTCTCATCATTCCGCGAAAAACTTTAGGCATTTTTGGAAAAATACGAATAAAATGAATGTTAAGTCTGGCCTTCCTATGAGTGTGAACGATATCAGCGACCCTACAGATATCGCGAACATGTTTAAGGGCCACTTTAGAACGAAATCAAGACCGGACACTACTGAATTGGAGTCAGGCGATGCTGAGGCTGTCGTGGGTGACAGGCCTGTTAGTTTTGGGGCCAATCAGGTGCGTAAGGTCATTCAGGGAATGCAAAGAGGGAAATCCCCTGGGTACGATGGCCTCAGCATTGAGCATCTGAAATATGCTGGTGTCCACCTGCCTCGGGTGCTCTCCATGTTTTATAATCTTTGTCTGTGCCACGGCTACCTACCTGACGAGTTAACTAAAACTATAGTAGTGCCCATTATTAAGTGTAAAACGGGAGATGCATCCGATAGAGATAACTACCGTCCGATCTCACTGGCGACCATTATGGCGAAAGTTCTTGACAGCCTGCTTAATAATGTACTTTTGCAACACGTCAAGTTGCATGACGCTCAGTTTGGTTTCAGAGCTGGGCTGTCGACGGAGAGTGCGATCTTGTGCCTTAAGCAGGCTGTCAGGTACTATACGGATAGAATGACGCCAGTGTACGCCTGTTTTCTAGACTTGTCCAAGGCGTTTGATACAGTGTTGTATAATAGGCTTTGGAACAAGTTGGGAGCGACGGGCGTGCCTGGTGAAGTTGTCTCTATCCTGAGGTATTGGTATAAGTGCCAGAAAAACCAAGTGAGGTGGGCGGGGGCGCTTTCTGACGCATATGGTTTGGAATGTGGCGTTCGGCAGGGTGGAATAACATCTCCTCTGTTGTTCAACCTGTATGTTAACGAGCTCATCGTCGAGCTCAGCAGTACACATGTTGGTTGTTTTATTGATGGGGTGTCCGTCAATAACATAAGTTATGCGGATGACATGGTGCTGCTGGGACCGACGGTGGGCTCGGTTCGCAGACTTGTGTCTATCTGTGAGTCGTATGCAGTGGATCACGGGCTGAGGTATAACCCCAAGAAAAGTGAAGTCCTTGTTTTCAAAAGTGGGAGAGTTAATCTTGGCAATAGTGTTCCACCAATTACGATTAACGGTGATGCTCTGCAGGTGGTAAAACAATTTAAGTATCTGGGGCACATTCTAAACGAGAAGCTTAATGATGATGAGGACATGGAAAGGGAGCGCAGGGCACTAGCTGTTCGTGGAAACATGATAATACGTAGGTTTTCACGCTGCTCGAGAGAAGTTAAAATAACACTCTTTAAGGCATACTGCCAGTCCTTTTACTCGGGTAGCCTCTGGATAAAACACACTCGCCGAGCAGCTTGTGCCCTGCGAGTCCAATACAACAACATCTTTAGGATGTTGATGCAGCTGCCTCGCTTCTGCAGCGCATCCGGGATGTTCGCGGAGGCACGCACGGACGGCTTTCATGCGATTATGCGCAAGAAAGTCGCTTCCTTACTCCAGCGTGTGCGGGGCAGCGGCAACAGCATCCTACAGATGATTGCTGCGCGCACAGACTGTCCAATCCAGTATAACTGGACCCAGATTCTGTTGGGCTTCTTGTAAGTGGTGCTTGATTAGGTTAGCTTAGGTAGTTAAGTATTTTTATTTAAATTTTAATGGCTCTATGTGTTATGTTAGTTAAGTACCTATAGGATTTGAATTGTATTGTGAATTGGATTTTATTAATTTGTTATTGATTTTATTTATTTAGTGATTATTTTTGTTATTTTGAATGTGTAAACTGTGTAATATGGATTGAATATTATCTGAAATAAATGAGTTAATAATAATAATAATAATTAAATCTTTTGAATGGGCCATTCTGATATAATGGCTTTGGGACTTAAAAATCCTTTTTAATATTTTATGAAGTGAGTATTTTCCAAAGGAATATATTAAGCCTCTGACTACCCCTAGACGTCTTCTGTTAAAAACAGATCTTGAGTCAATGGAAAGATATTTTTAAGTCGACGGGATATAGAATGCACTTTTTTCTGTCTAAATAATGTGTAAAAAATTCTTCTAGACGACTGAAGGTCTGTTTTTTTTAAGAAATTGATAAAAAAAAATGTTTTGGGCGGATAATTAAAAAAAAATTTTCTGTGCACCACATTTCGGGTCAGAATAAATCTAAGATTCAATCGTGTGCCTCCCAAAGTACAAAAGTAAAACGTTATCAAAAAGATTCAAGACGTATTTATTTGAATATCTGATAGAAGAATTATTTTATGAACAATCGCACGCCAGAACTTTTAGTCCTTTCTTTCTTGTGTAATATGAAGGAGGGCGCTGATGTTTGCGACACTGTAATTAACTTCTGCGAGTATTAATATTTTTTACTTAAATTAACAATATGATAATTTGTTATTTTACCATTATGATATTTATTGTAAATGTTCAAAATAAATATCAATTAAGTATTAAATATTTTTGTAGATAAATGTAAGTAATGTTGTAATATAGCCGAAACGTCGGGATAAATAGGGTAAATTACGCATTAAAATCCCGTGTCCATATAATTTTCAATATGAATAGTGATCGCGAAAGTTTAAAAAAGACTACAATAAATGAAAGATTTTTTTCAACAAAAATTGCTTACAAAAATCTTAAAGGGTTACGCAAACCTGGAGAAATTCTAAAAGTAATTTAGAGAAGTTAAGAATAGTTTTCTAAATGTTGAGTAGGCTTCGCAAATAAAAAACTCTGCGTCAGTTGATGCTAAGTGCACTTCAATCACTGTCGGTGACCTCTGTTATCGTTCCCTTGAAACGGTGACCGTCATATAACATTGTAAAGTTTCAATGATTGCGGTACAGTTTTTTTAAGTAACGAACTACTTCATTGCCAATCACATACGCACTATGTAGTGCGTAGTAGTAACATTAAGTTACTAAATGAACAGTCATTTTTAAATTTTTTTTACTGGGTCATCAAATGTCACAACAAAAAAAGGTTGTTCTTTTTTGATTGTAAGAACTAGTAAACCTTTAAAATAATAAAAAAAAACATTGTGTGTCCTTTAAATCAGATTTACCCAGTTGCTTTGATAGATTTTATAGATCCCCTTATGAAATATGTTTAAAGTTGAACACTGGTTAAACAAAACGTCCTGTCTTTATTCGTCACTATGCACAAATAAAGACAGGACGTTGTTTAACCAGTGTTCAACTTTAAACATCCGTACCCTTATTATAAATGTGAGAGTGTGTTTATTTGTTTGTTTATTTGTCGTGGAATCACGTCAAAACTGAGCGACGGATTGACGTGATTTTTTGTGTGGAGATAGTTGGAGGGCTGGAAAGTAACATAGGCTACTTTTTAACCGGGTACCACGCGAGCGAAGCCGCGGGCAGCAGCTAGTCTTTCATAAGTAAGACCCAGAGACTTGATCAATCTTCTTGTGCTAGTCCTGCCAATTACATAACAACAAACACAATAAGGAAGTTGTTCAGAACAGATAGTTATCCTACGCGTATGAATGGCTGCATTACTATTTTGACGGATATTCTTAGGGTGCCTTTAATTTATGCGTTTCTTGCCGGCCTGCTATGGTGCCGCAGCGGTGCGTTAGTCGTGCAGCGCATGGACGATCGTGTTTTTTCATACAAAGCGAGCGGTGCGGCAACAGCGCGGCGCCCGTACCTCGAACGCTCGACCCGAGCACCGTTAGCGCTGCACGACTAACGCACCGCTGCGGCACCGCAGCAGGCCGGCAAGAAACGCATAAATTGAAGACACCCCTGTAAGGACTTATTTACATTTGCTTTCAGAAACCATTATGAAAAATTCACTTACTTATAATGTTTCGGAAACGAATAAAGGACTGTTTGCATCTACAGACAATGTCTGTGTCTACAGAATCGTTGAAGTTAAGCAAGATTTTGCGTGGTTACAATTTGGATGGGTGACAGCAAGTGGCATTACGAGCTAAGCGCTTTAGTGCTTCGAAGAGCACGTTAAATTGTCGGTCCCGGCCTTTAAGTCGTCAAGCCATGACGGAGACCTTTAGGCGGCTTAAAAACTACGTCACCAGAGTTGGCCACTTGCTTATAAAACCTTACTTACCTTACTGCATCTTCAAACCAAGAAATTCCAGGTCGTCACAGAACCGGTCCAAAGCTAGAAAACTAGAAATAAGTCTAGCTCATCTAATTATGTAACCGCAGTCACGCGAAAATCACCTGTATTACTTAGAAATTAGATCTACACTATATTTGGATGACGATGTTACGTGGTCGAAACTGACCCTTATTTAGATTGGTGTAAGAGCGTTTTTTAATGGTTTTTATAATGTATGTCAGTCATGAGATGAATATTGAATCCTACGGTAACCTGCATAACTTAGGCTGCATTTAGAGAGAATTGGAATTTGATGTTTTTTTTAATCTGATGTTTTTTGTAACTTGTATTATTTACTTTAGGTTTCTAGTGAGGCTTTTGTTTGAGGAGAGCCGTGTTGGCCGAGGGGATTAGTACCTCGACCTGTCATCCGAAGGTCTTGGGTTCGAATCCTGACCGTGTATCAATGAATTTTTCTAAATTAAAAAATAAATATAATAAATATATAAAAAATAAGCTAAAGCCGCCTGAAGGCGGCCTAAAAACTCCGTCACCAGAGTTGTAACCACTTTCTGATACTCGTATGAACTTACTACATTTCAATGAAACGCCAAATTAGGCTCAATCTACACTAAAATTATGCCCAACTACGCTTGTCCGAGTCATCATTGACATAATAATGACATAATCAGAAGCAAAAAGTGATAATGCTTTATATGCGTGTAATTGTATGATGTGTGTACTGTGAGATGAGAAAGTGCTAAGCCATTTCCGCCCAGTCGAATGCTTCTGTTCTACTCGTATACGAAGCTAACCCATTCACTGCCTCCATTAACATTGAATTTTATGAAAATGTTTTAAAAATTGTTGAGTATCTCAGTTTTTTTTTACCGACTTCTAAAAAGGAGGTTCTCAAATTATCATCGGAATCTTTTTTTTGTGCTTTTTTAATGGATTATGTTCATCGATTACTCGAAGACGCCTGAAAGATCGATTTGGAAAATTCTTTATTTTTTTGTTACCTTTCGATTGGTGTGCAGAAAACTGCTCAGTTTAATATTGAAGTCGGGAAAATTTATAATGTAAACAGGCTGACTTTTGTTATAAATATATTTTTTAAATTACTATTTTTACAAATCTATCTTAGGTACAGTCCATCTTAACAATGTGCCAGGCACTACAGTGTCCCGTTAAGTGTAGGCAAAGATTGCATCTGGACACGGAAAAAAACATTTAGTAAAAATTTAAAGGTCTATGTTTTTTATAATTTTGAATACAACATTACGCGTAGGTACATTAATTTAACTCTCTACTATGATGTATGAAGAATTGAAGACGTAATTATAAGGTACTTATTATGAGATCACGCCGAATGTAATAAGATAAATTGACTAAGCATGAGCAGTGAGAGTGATGTTTTGAGATAAAATGACTTGTAATATTTGTGTACAGGAGTAGAATCACCTAGCTCTTAAGACGTTTCAAAGTGGTCATAACGGTCCTACTGAATAAATGATATTTGATTTTGATTTTGATTTTGTGTGTTTGTAATATCAGTGAGGAAGCAAGATTTTGAAACTTACAAATTATAACTTACTACATACTACTACTACGAGTATTACATACATAACATAAAGGTAGACTTTGTTCATCCGTTAATTCAATATACTGGTGAAAAAAGTTTTAAAATTGGATGAGTAGTTTCGAAGATTACCTACATACAAACAAACTTTACCTCATTATAATATTAGTGAAGATCACATTAATCTGTTTAAATACTTACAAACAATAAACTTTTACCGTCATACTTTCAAATCACGTCAAAATTAGGTAATTTATCAAAACAAAGGTTACAATTACCAAATAGATATGCCGCTTACCGTCTGTCACTTATGCGTTTTTGCCTCTTACTAAGTCGGACATTATGCGCCTGCGCAAGATTGATCGTTCACCTAACGCATAGAGCTAGGAATGTGTAAGAGGGGTTGTGTTAACTCTTCAAGTTTTGTTGTATTTTATTTTAATGACATTTAGGCTAAGCATTTTATTTAACTAATATAATGGTGGCTAAGTGAGGGGAGACCTTTGCCCAACAATGGGACAGTGTGGGCTAGCAGTAGTAGTAGGTGAAGCCGAAATAAATGAATTTTTATTTTTATGAATAGTTTTCTAATATGACGGTTAGAAGACGATAAAACAATCTTCTAAAAGTCAAGCGGATGAAATATCTTATAGATTTTTGGGGTGATAACGGTTTAATCTTTGCGGGTCAAGATCCCGTCAAATCAAAATCCCGTCGGAATCAAAAATTTTGATAAGAATTTTCATTTTTGGTGAAACCTTCCTTCTCTGTAACCAATAGAATACTTATGGTAATAAGTATTCTATTGGATATTCTATTTACATAGATGAGTAATAAATGTGAAACCGTGGTAAACGGTGTTGGTTTCACATTTATTACTCATCTATGTAATATAAATAATAGTAGAAATAGAAATAATAGAGAAGATCTAAGTTTTTATGTCTATGGTGGTCCTTGTCACCTCTACCACTTTCATAGGCAACAAAACGGAAGTGAATCGGTCAGCGGTGAAGGTACTCATACCATCAGATATGCTATAAGCGATTCTATGCTTGTCTGTACGTACAGTGTGTTATAAAAACATTGTTTGATCTGAAAGCATTAAAAGATAAGGTTCGATTTACTTCATCAGTTTCAAAAAATTAGTAAAGAAAATAATAAAATAAAAAAAAATAGAAAATATACCCTTGGTCTGGACTGTTTACTGTCAAAGTAGACATGCTCAAAAATGTTATGAAAATTTTTTCTTAAAAAATTAGGGTTTTATAGAATTTAAAAATGAACAATTTCAATTACATTTAAAGGTGATTAGTGAAAAAAACATGTATGAATAAATCAATATTGTTAAGTAGGTACCTAATTTTAAATTTGGGGAATTCTATACTTTTAAAAATAAGCAATTTAAATTACATTTCAAAGTGAATGATAAAAAAAAAGCAGGAATAAATCAATTTTGTTAATTTTTATGAACTGTTTTGGAGATTCCTTAATTTATTTTCGGTTCGGACTGGGTTTTTATAACACACTGTATATGACAGAACTTGTACTAAGTACAGTCGAGCACACAAACACACAGATACACTTATACCAGTACTTTCCCGACTATTCGCAAGGTGAACGCGTAATGCTTATGTGGGTAAGTAGTTTTACGTAATTTTGGTAATAAGAAATTTTATGCTTGAATTGGATGACCGAAAATTATTATGTGTTGTTTTTTATAATCGTAATTTGAGAAGCATCTGACCTTTTGAAAACGGCTAAATAAAAGTATTTTTCGTGATTTTTAACAACTAGGCCAATTGCTCAGAATAAGAAAAAGGTTGATTCTTGAAGTTCATCATTAAAATTTAAAAAACAGACTTTGTTTTTGAGCTAGACTTGAACCTAGAGGTTTTCGTATTGAATTATTTTAGTCATTCATTAAATTTTGGAGACAAATAGGCAGGCGGAAAAAGCTAAAGGTAAACAAAATAATCTTTAATCTCCCCGATTTATTTTATTCTATCCTACTAACTACTAGGCCAGTCATTTAGAAAGAGTCAATGTTTTTAATCTAATATTATAAAGGCGAAAGTCCGTGTGTGCGTGTGTGTGTGTGTGAATGTTTGTTACCACATATCACCAAAACTACTTGACCGATTTTGATGAAATTTGGAATGTAGATAGTTTAGGTTCTGGAATAACACTTAGGATACTTTTTATCCCGGGAAAAGGTATAGTTCCCTTGGGATAAAAAATAGTATTCCACGCGTCGAAGCCGAGGGCGTTCACTAGCGATTTATGTAATTCAATATCATAAGGTATAAGTTATTTCGTATGATGTGAATCATCCATTTGCACCGCACAGCAAGCCCTTGTTTTGTAACTAAACAGGTGTCTCTTATGCAATCCGTTGCGTGTCTTCTCTTTTGAGCAATAACAGGATTGTACGCACTTCTTGTTTACTACGAATCCTTATGGTATACAATTTGCATGTGAACAACTGCATTTAATGTGTCTCTATGTACGGAATCCTTTATCTCTATACACTTAAGGCATAGAACAGATAATAATACTACGTATAGAATAGATACTGTGAGTTTGAGCTGGCGAGGAGCTGACTTTGAGCACAGAGCACGCGCAGACGCATAGACTAGACCGAGACCACAGTGTACATTATTCAGTTGACAATCTTACTGTGTACAAAATTGATGTAGTGTAAATATAGGTAGTTAGACGAAGATTTTGCATAGAGATTTCGTCGAGTGTCCGGGGTGTGTAACGGGCTTTACATGGGTAAACAATGCTCAAGGTTCGCCACTGTTTGTCACTATCTAAACAAAACAGGATGGCAATAGTTTAAACGGTGTTTTAATTTTGACAGAAGTTTATAAGTAGAGCGATAGATGTTTTGAAAGTTCAAACACTTCATAGTTAGAAGCTAACTTGTTATGATGTCTTGCTAAGTCAGTTATAGCTTATTAGAACTTACTGATCATTTATTATTAAAAAAAGTAAAAGTTTAGTAAACTTTTATCTAATAAACTTTTAAAACAATAAAAGTTTAATCAACTTTTAATAATTTAATACTTAGTAATAAACGTTTACTGTTTGTTTTTTTATTTATTTAAAGAATTTAAAACATTAAAATATTTTTATTGTCATGTATAAGTTTACTACTAAGTTAAATACTAATTAATTTAAGCAGTAATGATTTTATTATTGTGAAAAAAATTATTATTTCTTCTTAGAAAAACCAATATTTGCATATTTTAAACGATAATACTATTTGACGAATCAGTTAGCAAACTCGCACAGTGATGTAATCATTTCATTCTTAAGCTGGGTATCCACTATCACTGTGCTGACTGTGCTTCACGCATCTGTAACCGCTCCAGTAGTGAATAAGTTTGCTCTCTTTTTCTTCGTCGTGTCGATGATACAAATCACTATAGCTTGCGCTCCCAAAACTTAGCCACAGCTAGAGTGTTTTCTATGGCGCACAAAAATCCCTCAAAGTCCAGGTGTTAGGACACAGTAGGGCAAAGAAGCGCTTGTGATGTAGCTTGCTTAGACGTTCTTGACTGACCGTTGAAGTTAAGCAGCGTTGTGAACGGTCACAATTTGGATGGGTGACCGCAAGTGGCATTACGAGCTGAGCACTTCCGTGCTTCGGAGGGCACGTTAAATTGTCGATCCCAGCTTTTAAGTCGCTAATCCATGACTGAGGCCTTTAGGCGGCCTAAAAACTCCATCACCAGAGTTGGCCACTTGCTCATACAAACATACTTTTTAGGGTACAGTGGGCAGGCCATCAAATTTCCCATGGACTGGTGTGGTTTGCGCTCTGAGAGCGTGTAATGGCGCGCGCTCCGCGTTGAGCACTCCAATCGGTGGCGGAGCTCAGTCTGAGATGCGCATACCGTCTCTATCAGAGAGTTGTTAATACGCGGAGCACAGTAGGTGCGTGAACACAATGGATATTCACCTCAATGACCATGACATTACAATTTAATGTTTACAATTAAGTATTTCTAGTTCTACAGGTCATCGAACCAGGTATAGTATTTAAGGTTATGTTCATTTACAAAATTAATCACCATGTCCAATCTAAATGGTGTGAAATTTTATTGGTTTTTGTTTAAAAATATATTTTTAATGAAATGACACGGTATTTCCAACCAAATACATACTTGGTACAAGCCCACACTTTGCTAAAGTTTCATACGTGACAGGTTGTAAGCCAATCAACGCTATTAGAAAGCTAACTGGTTTCCTCACGATGTTTTCCTTCACCGATTACTGTACGTTTTTAGGAACAAAAATTCCATTTATGCACGGTCATGATTCGAACCCACGACCTTCTGAACAAAAGTCAAGATACTATGCCACTCGGCTAACATAGCTCGAAAAATGATAAAGCTGTATAAATCTATTAATTTGAAAGGTATAATCAATTCTTAGTTAATAACACCACCGGCGCCTACTCAAATTTTCGACTATTATTAAAACGCCAAAAATATGCAAATTCCACTGCATTACATAAAAACGTACATAATAACGTTGTATTAGTTTTACATAATTAACATAAATCCAACTCATTGTCTGTCTTCCGCTTTTTTGTAAGCTATTGTCTTAAGGTGATTATACGGTCATAATTTTTTAATTTTATTTTACAAAATATGGAGCATTATGCAAAATTCATCCGTAAAATTTTGCACATCTCTATGTTTAAACTGCTATGTTAATATGTAGGTATTGTACATAAATATTTACTTAAACAAAACTTTAAAAATGTCATGTTGAAAAATGCAGATCAGATTTTAGTAATGTGATGTGTTTTTTTCCAAATGCTACCAATGATTAAAACCTTCGGATGTTGATGCAAGCGAAAATAATTATAAAATCTAAAAAATACTTTCTTATCTCATTTTAGAAATGATAATTTATAGCGCCGTTTACATGTTTTTTTTTTAACGGGACACTGTAGTGCCTGGGACATTATTGAGATGGAGTAGGATTGTCCAGCACCTAAACCATCCTCTCAGCTTAACCGTCCATATTCACAGCAAAGACATGGTCAATTGGTCAATACGTGGGACTGACTGAGTCGCGGGTTTCCTCATGATGTTTTCCTTCACAGTTTTTTCAAGACTAAAAATCTCTCGGGCAACATAGCTTTATTTCTTCTCTATAATATACCCAGCACGCAACAAATTATAATTGGAAATAGAAGGAAACTTGCAAATCTATGTGTAACTAAGGACCAATAAACCAATTTGAATGTAACAATTTTGAATACAAATTAATTATTAAGAACGTTTAATTTATTAATCATTATAGATAGCTTTCGTAACATTGATGAGCTAATGTGTTTTTTATTACAAAATGTATCGGGCTTTCTAAATACTAAACTTAGATGAAATAAGGATTAGACTTTCAAATGAATACTTATGTTTTAAGTATTTTGTTTGCTACTTTAGCTGTGTTGGCCTAGTGGATCTCTACTTAAGATTGGTCGTAGGTTCGATTTTTTGCATTAATGTGTATAGTGAAAAACAAATAGACGATATGAAAATCTAAGGATAGTTATTGTCCTGCCTCCCGCTGTCACAGATTTAGAAACATTTTTTAGTTATAAATCTTTACCTTTAGTTACCGTTTACCTTTGATTTTTAAATCTGGTTAGCACATAGCAGGGGATGGTAGCGATAGAGTAATAAGAGGTCTATCTGCAGCCCAACTTCACTCATAGCTGAATAGCTATAAGTGAAGTTGGGATGCAGATGATGATGATGATGAATTACAAACGAATTAGGTACAGAACCACAAAAAGAAAAATGAAAGGTACTTGACTGATAATTATCTACTGTTTGTTTTATGGTGGTAGATCTGACATCATAGATCAAACAGCAATGGTAGATTAAGATTGTTTAATTTAAAATTATGGTATTCTTGTCAAAATTCACAGTATTTTTTTACTTTTTATCTGGGCCTGAGTGTTATGTATGTGCCAAGGTATGCGGATTGATATTTATATTCTAAGATGCGATGCTAGCTTTGAACGACCACGTGGAAATGTAGTGATTCTGAAAACGACAACGAAACTGAATTTTTTTTAATTCATATTTGATCATTAATTCACATTTCTTTCGTTTAAAATAATAATTACTTCATGCTTAAAACTGCATAAGCGGTTTCATTGACAACCAATCTCATACATCACCTCGTGTACCAAAAACTTGCGTTACTACAATCTACATTGACCGAAATTTGGCCCACTTGATGGGAAATGATCGATTGATCAATTTTAAGTAACTGATCTGAAAACAAAAACTATTATGTATGTAAGATAAACAGACGTGAATCGAAATTTAAATGATTCTCGGGTGAGGCAAGCGAATTTTAGAAAATATTTGAATGCAGTTTTGTTTCTTTTTAAAAATAAAGGAACGTTTCCTATAAGTAAAATAATCTATCTTAAGGATTTAAAGTGGTTTCCCTTCAGGGCCCATTGAATTTTTCCACCCTGTATTTGTAATTATTTTGTATAAACAAATAATTTTAATTTAACTTTTATCACATGATATTTGATGTATATTTATAAAGCATCAAGAGTCAAGCTATGCTTATACTCAACATGTTGAGTATATAGGCAAAGTGTCAGGAACTTTGTGAAGACGAAATAAGCTTGTCTAGCACCTAAACTTAATTGGGCAGCAGTTTTCGTTACATTTTGGTACTTATTGTATTTTTTAATATTTTTTAATATTTTACTAAGATAAAATAAAAAAGATAATATAATTATGGCCGTTTTAAAGCTTTTTGTCAACCATTCGTTTGACTATGGTATGTTCATATTCTATATCTTCTGCGCTTCTGGGAGGAGCTAGGCTGGCTCCATATCTAGTGAGCCAGATCATCTCCACGCAAAAAGGACCACCTCTGAGTCCAATTGCGGAAAAGGGAGTCCCCCATACATACATACATGTTCATATTCAATCATTATTATTTTGATTTCCTATAAACTTATGTAACAGTTTACATTAATTAGTTGTATTAGAAAATACATTCCAAATATTTTAATAACCGCATAGTTATTATTAATAGCGAGTGTTTGATTACATTTAATAGTAGTTGTTTTTCACTAATCATTCACTGATTTGCTTGGTTCGTAATCCAATCATAATCAATTATTCATGGACTTGAACACTTAATTATTCTATTTAAACAAGGTACCAATTAATGTTTCACTTTTCACGCATGCTCTTTATATCGTTGAAATATAGCTATGTTCTGCTTCTTCACAAAATGATTGGGTGACCAGACCAGCCCTCTGATTAGCGGCATTTACTAAGGCTGGTTTTAGTGTCACGCGTACCGTTGGCGCTGATAGGCGAGTGATCTTTATTACAATGAAATAGGGATACTGATTGTTCAGCACTGACGAGTGAAATCAGCGTTGCCATTTTTGCTAAACAATCAGTATCCTTGTTTCAATGTAATAAAGATCACTCGTCTATCAGCGCCGACGGTACGCGTGACACTAAAACCAGCCTTACACGTAGAGATCGGAACGCGGGAAATAGCACGCGCCATTCCAACCTTCGCTAAAAACCTTACGTGTAGATGCGCGACGCTGACAGTTCGATCTGGCAAAGTTTTTAGCACAGTTTTTGTGACAGTTTTTTGCACGCATCACCGTTCATAATCGTACCACGCGCCAATCTAAACTGTGACAATAATTATCACGACAGTTTTATCCGCGGTTAGATCTGTACAGATTTATCCGCGGTTCGGAACGCAGTCCAAATTCGCGGTTAAAACTCTACCGTGTAAAACCCGCTATTGTCTTTCTTCTTTCTCTCTTCTTCATATTTGATAGCGACCAAAATCGTCTCAAACTCTTGTTCAGTGACAACTCAAGTAGCTCCATCACTATTATCTCAATGAGACCGAAGCGACAAAAGATACCTACGCGATCGTTTTGACAGTTTGAGGCCAGAAGTGCCAATTTTCGTAGTTCAGCTTACGTTGGTGAAATGTTCTGAATTCAGTTTACACCAATATAAACGGAGCCATAATAATTTGCCCGATACATCGACACTACAGCCTTTACTCAGAGCTTGAACGCAAGCTACGCTACGAGTGCTTCATTAGATATACTTGACGGACACGAGGTCTAACAAGTGGCTAAATAAAATTAAAAACAACCGACTTCAATGTTATAAACAACAATTTTCTGCACTCTCGAGGTACATTTCTGTTTATAACTCCGAAGATCATCAACAGATCCTTACCAAATTTTTATGGCACCAATCGGAAAGGATACTCTTTAAAACGAAAAAGATTTTTTTAAATCTGTCCATGCGTATTCGAGTCATCGATGCAGATACATAAAAAGCAGAAAAAAAAGATTCCGATGAAGATTCTCAACCACCTCCTTTTTTTGAAGCCGGTTAAAAAGGTACTTATTATTCCAAGTGGTGGTCTAAGCCACGTTAATCCAGTACACGTAACTTATGTAACCAACCGAAGATTCGGTGCGCAGATGCAAGGGAAAGTAGTAATGCATGGATTAAGCTAAGGCACTAATTCTGCGAGTCTAGTGTGATGTAATTGTTGGAAAACCTGTCGAATTCCTTTTCCACCGACTTCAAAAAAAGAAGGTTCTCAATTCATCGGAATCTTTTTTTGTGTTTTTTTATGTGTGTTCACCGATTACTCGAAGACGCCTAGACCGGTTTGAAAAATTATTTTTTGTGTTTGAAAGAGACATATTTACCGATCGGTGCCGATTTGGAAAATTATTTTTGTTTGAAAGGATTGCTTTTCGATTGTTGCCACAAAAATTTGGTGAGGATCTGACGAGGATCTTCGGAGTTATGAACAGAAATGCGGGCAGAAAATTGCCCAGATAACATTGAAGTCTGTTTTTTTTTTAATTTTTTATTTAGCCACTTTTATCGTAATGTTTTTTGCGATTTATAGCGGCGATGGACTTTCGACCTGTCACGTATGGAATGCTAACTTTTGCAAAAAAAATCGGGCATGTCATGTACCTTAGCGATGGGCGAGTCGAGTTGGCTGATTCGAATAACTCGAATCAGAGTCTAAACGAGTTGATTCGAATCAAGTTCATTCGCAACTCGAATCAACTCGCTTACCTACCTATCTACTAGAATGCGGATAACGAATGCGAGTTATGCGAATGCGAGTGCACGCGAGGTCGCGAGTCAGCGATTCGCCAACTCGAAACCGAAACTCGACTCAAGAATAAGAATACGAATACGGTGCATTCGACTCGACTCGCCGCGCCGATCCGTTTGGCTGCTGCCGCGAAGCGGATCCCATCCGGTTGATGCGAGTCGAGTCAACTCGCGTTGCGATTCGAGTTAGCGGCCGAGTCAACTCGAGTTATCCGAGTTGGAATAAAATCAACTCGTAACATCGCTAATGTACCTTATACGTGTTAAAACATTATATCTGACTAGCTTTTTATTGGTGTTAAGAGTAACACGTACGTCGTACGCCTAGCAGATTGATTTTGATAGATAAAATAGGCTTATTTTTGCGCGTGCGCTGTAAAAAAAACTATTCTCACGCTTTGGATGGCAAGTCGTTAGTTTTTATTAAAAGTTGTAAAGCCTCTATGAGGCCTTCATAAAAAATATTATTTCACGTAAATACGTAAGAGGGATTTTTAAAGGCTTGATCAAAGAAATTGATGCGTAGGTACCTAAGTATATTCAATTCCACAAACTCCTGGTACAGTCAACCTAAGAAGTGTATTATAAACTTCTTCGATTGACTATACCAGGACTAGGTACCTAGTTTAGAATAGTTTATAAATTTATAGTTTTTTATAACTGGTATTCCAAATTTTTTATTTATTATTAACGGGACTTAATCGCGTAATGATTTAATTACGCAATTAAGTCCCGTTAATAATAAATAAAAAATGTGTTCAAGTCGCGAAAGTTTAAAATATGGTATTCCGAAGTTCAAAATCAAAGTTCAATCAAAAGTCGAGGTACATCCCACCTGCTCATTAAGAAGTTATTTTCTCGCGAAAAACGCCTAGTTTATAATGCACTAAGGAACTTCGACATGATCTGAATATAGTGTGAATTAAGTTATCTAGGTTGCAAGACTTGGTTACGCTTCCTCGTTTCTCAGTGCGGTCGACTGGCCGTTCGGACTACATTGTAGGTTGTGTCTCTATGTCATAAGTAGCTGAGCATATCCACTTTGTTACACAAAATTTCATTACAAACATTATTATTTTATTAGGAACTAGAAAAAAGTACATTAAAAAGTAGCATCTCATTTTAATAAAAAAAATTATATTGATAGGTATTAAAAATCAAGCTTTTTTGTGGTTCGGTCTGTTTCATAAGATAAGCTTTTAGTAAATAAATCAGGTGGGCCGTATGCTTGTCTGCTACCTTAGTAGTATAAAAAAAAAAAAAAAAATACTGTAATCCACGCACAAGATTTTTATTTATAAAGCAATGGAAAAGTGACAATTACAGGGGCTTACAGGCGTATTTTCGTTTTACTTTTTGATGAATGATCAGCTCCCTTTGGTTTTAGTAGCTAAACAACTGCTGTGAAGCTACTTTCGACTGCATCCTATACTAATATTATAAAGGCGAAAGTCCGAGTGTGTGTGTGTGTGTGAATGTTTGTTACCACGTATCCCCATAACTACTGCACCGATTTTGATGAAATTTGGAATGTAGATAGTTTAGGTTCTGGAATTACACATAGGCTACTTTTATCTCGGAAAAAAGTATGATTCTTGGAATAAAAAATAGTAGTCCACGCGGGCGAGGCCGCGAGCTTTGGGTGTTTTAATATAAACCTGACTTTGCGCGAAAGTAAAAGTAGGAGTAAAAACAATGGCTACCAAATCGACTTGACCGGTCCACCTTCACTCTTGATCTCGATGATGTCACTACTTTCCTTTTTATGGCATAAGGACTTGATGAGCCAACCCAGGTATACAACTAATAAATAAAACTAATAAACAATCTTCTATGCTTCATACCTATACTAATTATATAAATCGGAAGAGTTGTTTTGTTTGAACGCGCTAATCTCAAGAACTGCCAGTCCGATTTGAAAAACTATTTCTGCATTTGATAGCTAAATTCTTGAGGAAGGTTATATAGGCTACTTTTCATCATCATTATCATCACCATTATGTCATCATTATGGGGGCAACGCCGCGAGGGCGCTGCTCGTATATTATACGCGAGGTGATGACAGGTGGCGCAAAGCAACTACCGAATAGTGGCCTAATTATCCAAATAACTAACCAATTTGACCATCGACGTTTGAACGATGAATGAAGTAATTTTTCTCTAGGATAATAATTTAAAAGAATGTATCATACTAGTAAGTCCAGGTTTTTTCATCAGAGTACATTTGAATTTTGATTTGAATTTTGTCATCGTTCCTAGCTACACATTATCCAAAAGCATCGATCCAAATAAGAAATGAAAAATCAAAAAAGCTAAAACATTGATAAACTTATTGCCGATGTATCACCGCTGCCTGTCACTATGTAAGATCTTTAAAACTATGCAACTGATTTTGATGCGGTTTTTTTTAATATACTATAGAATAATTCAAGAGAAAGGTTTATATGTATAAAACATGCACAATATAGTAGAGAAACACTGATAATTTTAGAGATATCTAATGTGATGTGTGATGTGACCCGTGCGAAGCCTAGATCGCTAGTGAAAAATAAGTTAATTCATTTATAAATTTTATCGTTCTGAAAGTCTACACCATGGCTCATCCACTTCGTAAACAGAACAGACAGCTTAACATTCTTTCCGGTGCATGAGAGCACTCAGTTATTTAATTCACCTAGCAATCTATTTAGACATCACAACGATGCTTAGATAATAATGATGACTGACATGGTCTTGAACAAACATTCTCGACATTTTAAGTTGAATAATTTTCTTAAATTGACTCTGCTTTGATTCTGATTTCATAGTTCAGATGGTTTGATCTTACGAGACGCTGCCCAGAACAATCTGGACCAAGAAATACCCAAAATCATTAATCCATTCACATTGCACAATACAGTACCCTTATATGAAGAAACTATTCGATATAGTTACATCACTCTAAAATCGATGTTATTCGAGATCTCATAGCAAAGAAAATGATCGTTTTAAAAAGTTCGAAGGTTGAATGCTCACCTACTTTTTATTTGATGACGTAATATGACATGACTGTAATGCGCTTTTCTAGTTTTACATGAGTCCTTTCAAACGCATTAGCACCGCAGTACGCAGTAGCACCAAAAATACCTATTAGGTAATCTAGCTAAATACCTTGTTACCAAAGAGATTCTCTACAAGGATATTTAGAAACTAAATATATCTAAAGTGAGAGTTATGGTAACAACCTTATTTAGAATCAGGTGATTCAATTCAATTTATGTAATCTTGTTTTGTTATAAGGATGTCAAAATGTTAATTCTTTCAAGAAATCTACTACTGACTTAGACTTCTGAGAGAAGTGGATCCTCTGAGGGTTAAATGAATGAGCCGTTACAAAAAAGAAAGTTTTTATTTACAGAAACTTACAATAATATAATACATATTACATCTAGGATGCGATCACATGATTTACATTAATGAGATGACTGTTTAATGGTGAGGGGAGCCGTATGAGGAGGAGGGGGAAGGAACTCCGTATGAGCCAGATGGGGCGCCGATGGTCTGGTAGGTGACTGAAGGAGCGGAGTAAGAAACGGAACCGCCACCGTGGCCGCCGGAAAAGCCACCGCTGGAGTGGCCACCAGAGTAACCGCCGCTGGAGAGGCCACCAGAGAAACCACCGCTGGAGTGGCCGCCGGAGTAACCAACATCACCGGAGTATCCGCCGGAGCCATGGCCGCCGGAGTAACCGCCGCCAGAGTAGCCGGAGTAACCGGACGCGTAACCTTCCTCAGCCTGGTGGTACTGAGCAACTTGGATTCCCTGCTGAATGTGGTCGAGCTCGATGCCTACGATCCTGCCGTGGGGCACTCCGTAGGATTGGGAGGGGACTCCGTATTGAGAAGAGACTCCATGGCCGTGTCCGTGTCCGGAAGACTGTTGGTAGGCCTCGTTGTGGATCTCATCCTTGAGGATGATGTGCCTGATCTTCTCCAGTAGATGGGGGTCGACGTGGTAGCCCTCTGAGGTCTGGTATCCGACGGGAACGGAGGAGTAGTGGCCTCCAGAGGACAGTCCTCCGGAGATGGAGAGAGATGAGGGAGCGTAGGAGTAGCCGACTGGGGGCTCGGCGACGGCGCAGCCGACGAGGGCGAGTGCGATCTGTGGAGAATCGGAGAATTTAGCTTTAGTTGACGTGTTACTTTAGCTTAAAAGGCTATGTGGCTTTTATCATCATCACTGTCAGCTTGTCAGCTTGTCACCCACTGCTGGGCATAAGCTTCTCTAACCGCCAAACAGTTATACAAGTGTGGCTTTATTGGGCTAAAAATAGAACATGTAGGCACGTTACAGTTCAACAGTCTGTATTGACATACAAGTTATTTTTTTGAGTATAAACAGACAGTTATATGAATTAAAAAACGAATAGCTTATTAAGATTGATATTTTGAAGCTATATAGTTGAGTGTAGTTAAATTTCTCATATGTAATTATTCATGGTTAGTCATGTAAATTTTATGCTTTATAAAATCGAGAGATGAGTAAAGGATCCAATATTTGAAACGAATTATATGGATAAGAAATTGATTTATAACACTCAGATGAAATTGATGCAAATTGGGAGATTATCAACTGTTGGCATTTGAAATTTTATTAAATTCTTGAAGATATTGTTATTAGGAATGCAGTGATGGAGAAAGGTGGTGACTGGTTCAACTTTGACTGGAAAGTGGCTGGCAAAGATCAACGTTAGACTAAATTCTCGCGTTTTGTTTTGCAATTAAGATTATCGGTGATAAATTATTTCGCAACAGTGAATGTGGTATATCAACAATCACTCTTACAAAATCGATGACCGAATCTGATAATGATCTCAAAAAAACTAGATCCAGATTAAAAATTTCGAGCGCAAAGTCACAAAAATGATCTGGAATTTAGATCGTCCTTGATTTTCAAATCCGTTTTGTAATCCGATTTCCGTTTCACTGATGACCACTGTCACTATCACTGCACTCCGATACCAAGGACTTACAATGCTCCACTTGGCCATGTTGCGTGTTGTACCGGCTGAGATGTTGTGATGATTTCGAGCGGGCGTCTTGGCTTTTATACGGGGACTCTGCCTATACTTTTACTTTAGGCTATCTTACTAGTCCAGTAAGATACGAGGACGATAGTGTGTTACAAATGAACTATTTTTATTTTATTTTAGGTGTGGTCTGATTGATATGGCTTTGTAATTGATCATTGAAGTCTTATTGGATTTCCTATGCAATTATGTTGAAGCTTCTGTACAGGGTTTGCCAATGCGCATGTTCTTAAGGTTAGTATATAGACCGTTGCAGAAATAGAAGATTATTTGTGGATAAGCAATTTATTTTTGGTTAAATAAGGTGTGAAGTAAACTTTAAATACAATTTAAAGTAATATTTGTAAAAAATACGTAACTTTATGCTTTAACTTTTTCTGCGTAGGTTGTATTTTAAGGTCGTTTTTTGGTTCAGAAGAAGGCACTTTTTGGGCGTATAATAGAATTGTATGCAAATTTAATTGCGACCTATGGCCCTAACTTCTATTTGTATGTAGGTCAATTCGTATATATCTGTTTTGAAATTGAAAATGATTGGAAAATTTTATATGTAAATTACACTAAATTCTGGTGTTTATATTTATAGTAATTATAAATAACAACTAAGCGATGCCTGATCCGAGGTTTGGTTCATGGCTTAGCGGATCAGCAGTGTCATTCAGTGCGGTATATATTAAAAATAGTCAGGATATAGAAAATTAACAATAAAAGAGTGGGCACACGACGTTTTCTGCAGCGCGTTTGTTTCCATAAAAATCCGAAACGGGAGGCGGGGAGCGCGTACGCATCGCGTTTGTATCGATACAAACGCGCTGCAAAAAACGCAGTGTGCCCACTCCCTAAAAAACAAAACCATTAATTAAATGGAGGTAGTCTATTTTTATAGAAAGCCATTTAAATTTTAGTAACATTATTTATAATTTTGAACTGAAATGATTTAGTGAGAGGTCACAATAATTTACTTTATGTGCTAAGATGATCTATTTCGAAATTTTAAAGGTTATTTCAATTATTAGAACCTAATTTAAAATATTTTATAACTTTTATTCATTCTTTCCTAATCAGTGGTTGAATTATATTAACTTTAGGTTCTGGCTTTTAGGTAATATTAATATTTTGTAGGTACTTACTTCAAAGTTTAACTTTTCGAGAGTATGGAATCCTGCAATGCGATTCAGACCTTCTCGGAATGTATTCCGAATTCGGAAAGTGACTTTGCTTCGCTGAAAAACCAACAACTTTCCGAGGAAAATCATCGAATCGGATGCATTTTGGGAAGTTTGAATCGCACTGCTGGACTTTTGGCATGCATGGGGCCGAAGCTCATAGAGACCTTTTCGACATTTTGAGGTTATTGTGATTGAGATACACACCGTATTTTCTCTTCTTTTAACTACTTTGCACCTAACATTAGTAACCAAGACTATATTTTTTAAATACTTTGGGAGGCTTGGGCTCCCAAAGTCTGACATCTTCTACAACATTCATAATAATAAACATAGATTACGTCACTATGTTTTCCTTCACCGTTTCGTACTTCATGGCAATGTGTAAACCCACAGAAAGAAAGAAAGAAAATACATTATGTTCATAATTGAAATTGTTGATTTTATTCAACAATCAGATTACCTACTTGGTTTTAAGATCGAGAATGCTGTAACATCGTAAAATGTTAATTTATATTGTGATGCTGATGACTCAATGAGGACGCAAATTTGGCATACATTTATGTAATCTGACTTTTATATACATAATTTAATAGAAATATGTTGCGAAGAGAAAGATGTTATTTTTCACAAACATTTTTAATTGCTTTGATTTGAGAAAGTTTTATGGGAAAATTAGGGCAATGAACATACGTTTGGAGTTTAGCTTTCTTCTCAGTGATCCATCCTTATAAATCTAATTACCCTACTGCCCCCAGAAAGAAGGAATTATGTTTCACTTTCAAAACTTTCGTGAGTTGTACTAGACATTATTTAACACACGGGAATTACTATGTAACCCTCGTCCCGCGCCGAGCGTTACATTGCTCGCAGTGTGAAACGCGACCGCGAGGAGTAACCTTGCCGCAACTCCCTCCTTACCCAGATGAAGATTCTCCGGATAAATCGAAACATTGTCGGTATCTAAATCGACGATAATTTTACGTGAGTAATTCCCGTGTGTTAAATAATGTCTAGGAATTATGTTTTTCGAGTGTATGTACCTATTGTCTATTTCTTTGTGCTTCTCTTCAGCCTAAACGGCTAAGCCGTTAAGCCATGACGAGGCCTTTAGGCGGCCTAAAACTCCGTCACCAGAATTGGCAACTTGCTAATACGAACTTACTTTTTTTGTGAGGGGTTAAAATTTTGTGTTTTCTGCTAACGCTAGCTAAACCAAAAAAAATAGGTAAATCAAAATAATGACAGTAGTAGGTACATAATTATAAAAATGTACAAAAAAATTACAAACAAATCACGACTTCAATTAAGGTGGAGTGCCGTAATTGCAACTAAAAAAAGTGGAGTCCTAACTTCATCGCTTGATAATTCTATATTTTGTATCAGAAATGTATTTTTTGAAAGATCTGTTCTATAGTAAATTTTATGTAGATTTATATCATTGTTATGAATAAAGTAAAGCGATAAAGAATAAAATTCTATTGCATAAATTCATGACAGAGGGAGCAATAGTTGCAATTACCCGTTTTTGCGGGTAATTGCAACTACATGTTTTTACTTCTTATTTTTCTATGGCGCTTACTACTGGAAAATACAGAACACATGCCTTGAATATCGTTCTTTCGATTTATATAGCTATGCCCTTGCTACTTATGTCAAATTTTGCGCGAAAACACTTTTCAGCAAAGAATCCGGTAATTGCAACTATTTTACTACAAATAGTGATGGGAACCTTATCGTGATTTTCATCGACTCGATGTTTATTTTAATCACAGTAATCTTTTAGTTATGAAACAGCCTCTTTTACTCTTATCTTTAAAGTCTTCAATTATCTTTTGCAAATTATTTTTTCTAACTTTATTTCAGTCGCAATACGTAATATTTTAAAAGTTAAACAGCCTTTTTATATTCGTTTCACATATTGAACGGCTTTGGAAAGGGCTCCGCTAGCGCCAACATAATGAAGGGTCTCAATCACTCAAACTAATTGCTAAGAACTCATAGCATAGTATGGAAGTAGATAGTATCCCTTTCAATAAAATATTACGTATCGATATAGTCATCGTCATTGTTACATCACTGGGTTTTACAAACTTCATACAAAACCGGTCGTTTAATTGCAACTGTCAAAAAAGAAACAAAATAGTTACAATTACAAGACTATGCACTTTTTGTCTGGCAAATGTAACTACATCCATAACTCTGAGTAGATTTATCGTAGAATACAACAAACACATAAAAAACAACTTACTGTGTTTTATAATCACTCTCACTGTGAACACACCGGTGAAAAACCACGAAAAACAATGTTTTTCAATAAATTACGAAGAGCGTCCGAGTGGCGTCACTTCCGAAAAACTGGCAGTTTTACAAAAAGGCCTGTCATTTGCTTAGTTTTGGTCCTATCAACACCATCTATATTTTTAGAATGAGACTTTTAGAAGAAGTTCAATACCACATCTATCGATGTTCAAAAAAGTGATCCTAGAGGGAGTTATTGACTCCAGTTGCAATTACCGGACAGTTGCAATTACGGCACTCCACCTTATTCTTTTTTTTTTTTTTTTTTCTTTATTTTGGCTTCGCACGGTTGTGCATTCAGCCAGTGTCAAGTATTTAAATAAACTTCAAGTTTAAAATAGATAAATAAGATATATAAATACATATTACAATACATAAATATAATATCCCACCCCTCCCCTTGTGCCTCAGTAAAGATGTGGGGCTTTACTGAAACATCAACACGGACTTTTTGGGAGAACTTGAAAAGCAATGTTATCCAATTTTGTTTCACTTCCCTACACTTATGCACGTTCATGAACACTTAACGGTTAATAATCCACCAATATTACACATTAACATTCGAAGAAACACAAGTTTTGGAAAATAAAACAAAAATGAAACTTGACTTCTCAAATTCCCGCCAAGAAGCCCCTCAATTATTCTTATTTCATACCCGCAGTCGGATTTTGTTTCAATTACTAATTTCAATTATTAATTGAAAACTAAACTTCAAAATAGTCTTGCATAAGTTTAAAATGTCTTATGAGGTTTTATTACTAAAAATTGATACATAACTAATAGCTACTAAATTAAAATACATTTTAAATGTTTAAGACTATAAAACCAACAACCAGAAAAACCAAATAGACTCCAAAAAGACCTTGACACGAAACTCAGCAATAACGCATAAGTTAATGCACAACTAGTTTTCTTCTGTGTAATTATTCAAAAGTGGCTTCAGTTAAGTTTTTAATGAATTCTTATTATTCATAGTTTTTAAAACTGACTATAAACAAGACAATGAACTTCGAACTAGGAGATCAAAGGTTAACAACTAATAGTTACAGTTAATATAATTATAGGCATGAACTATTCAAACTAGTATAGGTATATTGAACGGTTAAGTAAGTTCGTATGAGCAAGTGGCCAACTCTGGTGACGGAGTTTTTAGGCCGCCTAAAGGCCTCCGTCATGGCTTAACGACTTACAAGCCGGGACCGACAATTTAACGTGCCCCGTAGCACGGAAGCGCTCAGCTCGTAATGCCACTTACGGTCACTCATCCAATTTGTGACCGCGCACAACGCTGTTTAACTTCAACGATCAATCAAGAACGTCTAAGCAAGCTGCGCCACGAGCGCTTCAGTCAAAGCTCAAAAACTCAAAACTCAAGATGATTTATTCAATAAGATCATGTAGGTTGATCACTTTGACACGTCAATTGTTTGATATGGTTTTGATACAATATTTTATGATTTTAATATAAATAAACGGAGTTGGAGCATGTTCAGTCCCAGGCGTTTTTGTCATCCAAGTAATCTGATATTTTATAGTACGCTTTTTTATAGAGATGACGTTTAATTGATTTTTTAAATTTGTTAATTGATAAGTTTTGCAATTCGCCTGGGACTTTGTTATAGAAGCGTACGCATTGCCCTTTAATGATTTACTAACTTTATCAAGCCTAATTGTGGGAACAGCGAGTTTATCTTTGTTTCTGGTATTTACATCATGATTATCGCTTTTTTTCTTAAATAGTTTAATATTTTTTCGAACATACATAAGGTTTTCATAGATAAACTGACAAGGCATAGTCATTATAAATATTTCTTTAAACTTATTTCGAAGTCGATTTTAAACGGTTCCTAGTTGGAAGACGCTTTTGTCTGTTCCCAATTTTTTTAATTATTTTGGTAAAAATGTGGTTTTGGAAAACGACTGCCAGTGATTTGGTTAGTGATTTTCAAACAATTATAAGTTTCCTAAAGCTGCTTTGAGAGAACACGTGGAAATATTTTCATCGTAGATGAGTGAGCTCACTCTCAACAGTGCTCGGAAAAGAGAGAGATGTTGCAATTGATGTTGGTGAGAAACGACACTGTTTCGCCTGATTGTCAATACGAAAAAACAATGCCACTTATTTAGGCCATCACGCTGATCACATATATCATATTTGATTTGAGATTGGTATCTCTCTCTGTAGTCTGTCAGCCCTCTTGACTGAGGATCGTGGTCATCATCGGGTGGTCTGCATCTAGATTAGATGATCTGTCTCCATCGGCTTCTATTCATCGCATCTCTCACAACGTTGTGGAACCTGACGGCTGATGACTCCTTGATTTGGTCCGTCCATCGAGTTGGGGATCGACCACGCGAGCGTTTTCGGTCTGTGTTCCCAACCACGATGAGTTTCTCCAAGCTGTCATGGATCATGAGATCGGTATACTTAATAAAAGTTTAACATTTTCTGGTCTTAAACCCACTTATTTTTGATCTGAGATTTGGTCAAGTTAATAAAGTAAAAAGTAATGACCTTGAAATGATCATTATCGATGACAAAATAACCAGTGTTGTGAAAACAGGTGCATAAAGTATGTTTGTATGTAGAGGTCACTGTGACGGAGCTATTGCAACTGAAAGGGCGTTTATGTGTCTCGGTAAGTCACACGCTCCATTTCATAATTAAAAAAACCGGTCAAGTGCGAGTCGAACTCGTACGCCGAGGGTTCCGTACCTAGCCATGGTGCCAATTAAGCTAGTCCGCTTAATTGTATGAGCGCCCATACAACTCGGAGGACAATTTTAATTGGCGTCAACTATATATGTATGGGAACACCCTTTAATTTTCAACTTTTTTAACTTTTTAGAATTTTTCCTTTATTTGTGCTATAAGACCTTGCTTTTTGCCAAATTTCGTTATTCTAGGTCAACGGGAACTACGAGATTTAGGTTTTCGACCCAAAACCTCTAGGGTACTTCCGGTTGACCTAGAATTGTCAATTTTGGTTACAAGCAAGGTCTTCCAGCACAAGTAAAGGAAAAATTCCGAAAAATAAAAAAAGTTGATAATTAAGGTAAGTTTTGGTACTTACAAGTTTTCACGAAAACCTAAATTTGCCTATATCTTTTTATAGTGTTGACTCAGGACCTTGATTTTTATACTCACAATAGGGACTATAGACCTTAGTATATGGTATAAATTTCAACTTGCTAGCTCTACCCGTTCCTGAGATAATCAATGGTGACACACGGACAGACGGGCAGACGGACAGACAGACGGACAGACAGACGGACAGACAGACGGACAGACAGACGGACAGACAGACAGACAGACAGACAGACGGGCAAGAAATTGATCTTATAAGGGTTCCTTTTTTTACCTTTTAAGGTACGGAACCCTAAAAATGGTCTGAAATAATCAAATTAAAATCGAATCAAGTTTATTAAAGAAACAGTTACAGTTACAGAGGTGTCCAAATTATATATTTGGTACATGCCCACATTTTGCAGAAGTTAGCATTCCATACGTGACAGGGGTTTTTTAATTGTTATTTATCGGTGTCATACTTACTACATACATGCTTGCTTGTTTCTTTTGTTGTTGACGGGTGTTGTCTTATACTTGTGTGTGTAATCGAATAACTAGGTAGGTACCTACCTAATAGGTACTCTTCTTCCTGCGCCTCGATCGCCAGTAGGTATACACGAGTTTACTATTCTATCCGTTACTATAGTAAAAATGGACAATTTTATGGACTGAACTTAGTTTAGTTTAGTCAAGTTACCGCTAGAGGCACTGCACTGAATTTCATACAATTGAAATACTTTACTATAGTCACGGATAGAATAGTAAACTCGTGCATACTGGCGATCGAGGCACTGTTCTGTTTACTTTGTGTTTTTCTATGTCCAATGTTTAAATGTACCTACGTCTGTGCCATGTTGTGTTATCCAAATAAATTCTTATTCTATTCTAATCTATTCTATTTACTTAATTATTTTTGGCTTCGTCTTGAAATACTGTGGATAGACGTTTATTATTCATACGCTTAAAAGAAAGTCAACAAAACACGGTCTAGGAATCTAGTTCCGCGATGGTAGGCAAACAAAAACTACAAGTTCACACAATGTCATCGCGTGCGAACACGACTACATACGTGTACGTGGATTATGTAGGGTTATCAACATAGGTACCTACTAGAAATAATTAATGTTAATGATGAGATAAAACTGAGAGTCACACAGAGAAATAAAGACAAAAATTGAGAGATAAAAAGTAAATCTTAATAATTATAATTATTATTATGGGATTTTATCACGTACCTTTTATTTATTTTCTTTTCCCGACGCACGTTTCGAACACGTTACAGTGTTCGTGGTCAAAATAAAAGGTTATTATTACGCGATAAAATCCCATAATAATAATTATCATTATGTTAACAAATCGCAAAAGTTTAACAAGTTATAAAGCTTAAATTTTTTTTGTTATCTTTAAACTACAATTGACGCATAATAAATTCATAATCGACACTTAAGGAATTGACCTCACTTATGAAACATAATGGAAAGGATGAAAGTGAAAGTGTGCGCTGGAGAATGGGGGAACGGAACATGCTATTTTAAATCCACTGAGATTAAATTTAAAAATAATAATAACAAAATCAAATTAATGCAATATATTTGATTTTAGATGTTTGCGGAAAGCTTTGCATATCTAACTAAATTATCGAAACATTAAATTGTGTTACATAAATCTAAATAATACATTTAATAAAAATAAATATAAATAATAAATAAGTAAGCAAACTTAATTGAAGGAAAGAATCTGGCCGGATCCTGCCCCAGAAGAGCCGAATATCGAATTAGACTATGCGTCAGAATAATATTATTTAAATAAAATATCACAAAATTAACTGGTACATACAGAATACTTAGATATCTCGTGCCGTGTGGGAATATAATTATGTTATTTTATTAGTAACTTTAGTCACTTCCGGTACTACAGTCCGTAATGCCTCTCCAGACTCACGGCGAGAAGTTTCACCGAGACTTCTCGAAGAACAAACAAATTATCAACACTCTCAATTTTCTCACTCGTGATCTGTTTGAAATCCTTTGTCTCGGCCAAAAATAGGTACCGACACCGAAGCGCGAGAACAAGAAGGCGAGAAACTCCTCACATTCACGCTTCTCGGGTGTTGTCGGGGTTTCTTGCCGAGAGTCTGGAGGTATCACAGAGAATATTTTTATCAGATAGACCTACCTTCTTTTTCGCGGTTGACATGACACTCAAATAGTAAACAAAACAGACGGACAAGAATTTGACAGATGTAAAAGGAATTTCGTTGAGTTTCAGTTGTGTGATTGTGTTGTGATGTGATTTATGAGGATTTATCATATTTTATTTAAAATTACAAAAACTGACGCCTTGGGATATGCATACAGACTAAAATGGAAGTGGGCTGGACATGGCTGGACGTCTACAAGATGGAAGATGGACTAGGAGAGTGACAAATTGGGAGGGTTCAAGAGGTCGACGCTGCATAGGAAGACCATACGCTCGCTGGGACGAAGACATCAAGAAAACTGCTGGACCAAACTGGCTCCAAGTAGCACAAGACAGGGACAGATGGCTGGCTTTGGAGGAGGCCTTCACCTTAGGGGTTCTCTAGTACCTACTTAGATTATAAGCATTAGTGATAAGAAAAAAATGTTAATTATAGAGAAATAAAAGGCTTTTTATTTTATTTATTTATATCATATTTTATTTTAGGTGGTAAGTACAGAATCACTGCACATGAGTGTAGATAATTTTATTGATGAAATTCCCAATTTTTCCTAAGTACTTTTCTTTTTTACTTTAAATTGTAGGTACTGGGAGCAGCTGTGTGCGTCAAGCTGCAACAGCCTCCTTCAGGCGATAGCCGACAGGCCTGACTTTCATCTTATTCAGTCTTGGGAGTCAAGGCATGCCATCTTGGCAACCTATACTTGCCATTGACTGTCCGGTTGTACCTACTTACCACTCAAATGTGCCACCGATTTTTGCCTACCTACTAATACTAACATAATATAAATGAATGATAATATTTTCACGTGAAAATTCCCGTGTGTATATATGGATGAAAGTCTGAAATAAAGAATTTTTATTTTAATTTATGATTTTATTTATTTTCCATACCCTAGTTCACTCAAAATTCTGCCAGTCCATAATAATACTTACTAAATAATTATTGTTGGACATTACACACAGCGCCATCTATCCCCAAAGTAAGCAAAGCTTTTACTATACGAACCTAAAAAATATAGTTTCCTAGGTTCATCCGTTCATGTTGGGCGTCACAGCCTGCTGCTTTAAATTAGATTATCTTTTAAATCCCACTTTAAAAAGGAAGAAGATGAATGGAGTCTCACTATAAAATAAAAAAACAAACCCAAAAATCCCAATTTGGTCATGACGCAAGCATTCTTTCCTGTGGGCATCTGTGGGGCAAAATTGTTCTAGGAATCGGCCATGTCCTTTAAATACTTACCTATAGTTATAACATAAAAGTAAAAGTGGTCTTTTTTAAACTTTCGCGATCACTATTCTATATTGAAAATTTTTATGGACACGGGATTTTATCGCGTAATTTACCTAATTCATCCCGACGTTTCGGCTATAATACAATAGCCGTGGTCGCGGGCAGTAAAGTAAAGGCGAATTTAAAAACTTAAAATTAATATTTACATGCTGTCATAAATTCTTTCGATATACTCGTAAATTATCTTCAAATTATTACGAAATGCAAAAATTACATCTTAGCTTACAATCGTATAAATTTTCACAATTTGGTTATATGCCCACGTGCTTTGCAGATTTACGACAGCCCTATGTGACGTCATTACATCTGTCAGTGTCAAAAGGTCATTGACACGAGGCTTCATAACACCATGAAAGGTTGAATGATGGATGTGTTATTTAACAGGTTAAAGTGATATTATTGATTTTAACTATTGGATAATTTTATATGTGGAGAATGTTTTTTTTATTTTTATTTATTACAAGTAGGTAGGTACAGTCAGCGTCATCAATCGGTATCCCCCTATTGATTTTAACAAGGACCCTTTTCATTTCAACTTTGGATTTCAGTCGGATTTGCTAGTATAGGAACTCGAGCGAAATTAGATATCCATAAGTATACTAGCAAATCCGACTGAAATCCAAAGTTGAAATGAAAAGGGTCCTTGTTAAAATCAATAGGGGGATACCGATTGATGACGCTGACTGTACTTACTACAATTTTCATTTAATTTTGATGGCATACCTAGATAAAATATCTTAGTATTTAATTGTATTATTGTCAGGACATCTACTACTTCTTCCGGGTTTAAGTAAGATTAGTTCTTAATAACTGTAAAATAGATTTTAAGTAGGTACATTAAAAAAATAAATGTTAATAAAAAAACAAAAATTAATGTTTTTTTAACTCTGTCCAAGTAACTTTTCGTTCTAAAATCAACAACTTTTTGGCTCTATTTGTTGTTATTGACAAACTAAGTTCATTATTTATTTATTTATAAGCCTGAAATTTCCCACTGCAGGGCAAAGGCCGCCCTTCCCTCCCTCCATCGATCCCTATCTTGTGCCTGCTGGAGCCAGTCCTCGCTATAGGAGTTAAGCTCATCCCGCCATCACCGCCTGGGTCTACCACGTAGCCGTCGTTGTTGGGGAGCCCACTCGGTGGTTATTTTTGCCCATTAATGCTGGGGCATAAGTTCATTATAAGAATTAGTATTGTCAGCGTCTCGAGAATTTTTTAAAAATTATAATTTAGTAACTAATTCGTAGTTAAACAGAACTAAACTATTTATCTTATTATAGTTTAAAGTTAAAGAATCTGAATACTTAAACTGTTTTATTTTAATACTATAGCGAACACACGCGACTTCGCCCCCGTGGACTGCTATTTTTTTTTCCCACGGGGACCGTGCTATTTCCGGGATAACAAACTATAATCTATTTTTTCATCCAAATTTCATCCTTAAACGTTCAGCCCCTCAATTCTTCTAGATGACAACGTCAATCATTCCGCTGCGTTTTGGTTCGATCTCATAAATGTCAGCTTTTTTGGTGAATAGTAGAATAGCTTTTCAAAAATTTATTCTGCCAAAGTCCAAGCTAAAACCTCACCACAACTGAGTCGTTTGTCATTAGTAGACTAAGGAACAGTCGAAAATCTAAGGTTTAGTTGAGGTTTTGCTTGAGGTTGATAAAAAGTTCGGTACTAGAATTGACACCCAGATGTTCTGGCGTGATTGAGTAACAAACATCCAAACTTCTACACTTTCACATTTATAATATTAGCAGGATGTGGTCTTATTACATCCTGTATAAAGACTCTAAATTAAATTAACGTAAATGTAACGTAATTTTTTTATCTAATAAAACTCAAAAATCTAAAACATTAAAGTTTAATCTAATAACCTTACTATTTCGATGATGTGATTAAGCCGATCGTGACTAATTATTTAGTCTACTAATGAATTCATCAATATCTGCACTATTACCATTATACAGATGTAACCAGTCAAACAGCTTTCGAAGACGCTAACAAATCATTTAGGCTGTGTCCCCAGTAGGCAAACTGTGAGCGGGCGACTGAGTTTGCGGCGTATCGGTTTAGTACGCTCTTCCATATATTTGAAATGGAGTGTCCACAGTTTGCTAGTTTTGCGCTCACTGTACGCAGTTTGCGTACGCGCGCCGACTATCTCAGTGAGCGGCCGACTCCCACCAAAACCGGTTCCAGTAGGCGGCGATATGCTTGTTCGATCTTAGTTTGCAGCTAACTCAAATTTCAGTTCGCCACTTTGCGGCTCACTCAGTCGGCCGCTAACTGTTTGCCTACTGGGGACACAGCCTTATATGAATTAATGATTTGACCTGAAGATGTTTTGCACTTATACAACAGCGAGAGCGATATTTGGTACCACTTTTATAATAAACTAGTAATACTTTGAAATAAGAAATATGAATGTTCTAAATAAGATTATTATTGTAAATGCGAAAGTTTGGATGGATGTTTGGATGTATGTTTGTTCCTCTGTTTCTCGAAAACCACTTAACCGATTTCCCGACTTCAATTTTATATAACCTGAGCAGTTTCGGCGTCGATTCTCGTACCGAACTTTTTATCAACCTCAACCAAAACCTCAACTAAAGCGACTGTTTCCATGACTACTAATAACAAACGACTCAGTTGTGGTGAGGTTTTGAACTTTGGCAGAACAAATTTTTGAAAAGCTATTCTACTATTTCACCAAATGGCTGACATTTAAGAGATCGAACCAAACCCGCCGGGCCGGCCCGCCGGGCCTGTATTCTACTAGATGACAACCGCTTTGGTTTGGTTCGATCTCTTAAATGTCAGCCATTTGGTGAAATAGTAGAATAGCTTTTCAAAAATTTGTTCTGCCAAAGTTCAAAACCTCACCACAACTGAGTCGTTTGTTATTAGTAGTCATGGAAACAGTCGCTTTAGTTGAGGTTTTGGTTGAGGTTGATAAAAAGTTCGGTACGAGAATCGACGCCCTGCACTCTTAAGGTGCATTTTTTTTATGACTCCAAAGATCCTCGACAGATCCTCACCAAATGATTATGGCACCAATCGGAAGGTTCCCTTTCAAAAGCTGTGAAAAAAATGAATTTTCCAAATCAGTCCAGACTTTTTCGAGTAAAATCGGTGAACATACCTACACAAAAAATCACAAAAAAAAATATTCCGATGAATTTAGAGCCTCCTCCTTTTTTTGAAGTCGGTTAAAAAACGAATCAAGATCATAAAGTCGATGGACTACCCCGGTCAGCTCTATTAGTTCCTGAAGTTAGCCTTGATAAACAGACAAAATCTACTTAGTTCTAATCTAGTTTCCATTTCACCGTATCATTCTGATAGTTTGTGTAAGAGGAAAAGAGACGAAATAATAATCGACCTCACAGCATCGTAAGCCATACATCATTACGCAAGATTGGAATTAATTCTTACATTCTATTACAAAAGCTACCGATCGGATTGTGGATGCAACACCACACCCACTACACAAAAGCTATGTTTAAACTGACTCGGAATAGCAGCTGTGATAGGCAATAAAGAATCTATTGGCCAAACTTAGACTTTTACATCTTTACTAGATGATTTAGGCGCGGGACATACAGAAAAGACGTAAGACGAGGATGCGTCGCAGACATATGTCTCTTCCGCGTCCCTTTCATAGAAAATGTATAGAAGCGTCGCGCCGCAAAACATACAGAAGAGACGGGGCGCCGTCACATTTTGTATGAAAGGGACGCGGAAGAGACAAATGTCTGCGCCCCGTCTCGTCATAAACAGTGTCAGGAGGAAATCTTTTGCCTTCTACTTAGCGGGAAACTGATAGTGTTAATTTTGGTGAGTAAGGTTGTCTTAGGTAAGGCTTGTCCATTGTGTTGTCGGGGCGCAGTGATTCCTCTTTTAAAGGGTCAGCAGCGTGAGTGTGGCTCCTCTGGTGTCACAGGCGTCCATAAGCTACGGTGACAGCTTTCCATCAGGTGGGCCGTATGCTTGTCTGCTATCATAATAGTATTAAAAAAAATCTAGCTTACTTTTTGAAAGTTAAATAGACTACATAGGTTAAGCTAACTTTGTTGTTTTAATATAACCACACATAACCATAAAGTAGGTAAACGCAACCATATCGTAATGATTCTTAAATGGCAAGTACTGTTACCAACAAGGTATAATCTTGAATTTTCCGTTATATTCGCTTAAATAAATAATAATCATTTTCATTTTAAATGGTAAAGAGTAGATGCTTTTTTTTCCTAATATTAAAAGTTATGTTTGCAAACCTATCAGTCAGAAAGTTAATGATAATAATTACGTTTTTGAATTTATAATTGATAATTATATACATGTAACGCCTATTAATTACCTTTGTGAAACCTTTGTACGTCATTAAAGTTAATAGAGCAAAGACTACAAAATCTACAATACCGCAAAATGTACAAATGCAAAATAAATTATTTCAACGACCTTAGTAATTTTTGATGAAAGTCAAAGTCAAAGGAAAAGCCAAAATCATTTATTCAAGACCTTCGTGTTTGGTAATTCTCTAGCTAGTAGATCCATTCCTGGGCCCCAATTCCTCTATTTTACAACGTCAACCATTCAAGTATCACTGCCGTTGCGTTTTGTTTCGTTCTCCAAAATGACAGTAATTTGAGAAACCTCATTGGTAATTTGTTTAAAAACGTTATCACAATAGAGTAACCTAACCTCATAGGTTAGGTGATTAAGAAAGAAGAAGAAAGATTAGCAGATTAAGAAAAAACTGAAATAGGTAGTTGACGTTTTGACTTTGGTTGATAAAAAGTTTTTTAGTAGGTATAATCACACACTACCACCCAATCCTCGTGACATACCAAAAATTCGTACACAAAGGTTTGGCTCCACATTCATCATACGTACTGCCCATGAATGGAACTCCCTGCCGCCCTACTTGTTTCCTGCAAACTATAATCTAGGTGCCTTCAAGGCTAGAGTGAATAGATTTCTTATAGATCGATGTGATCCATCCTCGGCCACACCGTCGCTTAACATCAGGCGAGTTGGTGGCCAAACATAGATAATATTCAATAAAAAAAAAACGGCCTACTGCCCCTAGCAAAGTGGCAACCAATTCTATTTCTATTATTCGCTAACACTCCGGTCTCGGTCTCCAGTCTCATGCAAACGAAGTAGTTCTAAAAAGTTAGAAGAAAAGTCGTAGGCCATTGCGTGCATACAACACCTTTCATTCACAAATGATATTACGTGGCAATTACGATGAGCTGTCTGACTGACAGGGAAAGGCATGATTACCGACGTTTTACGGAGATCATTAATGTTTCCACTGATCTTAGGTTCGTGTTTTTGAAGTTTACTTAAAAATACCACACGGAAGCAAAGCAAGTTCGAATTCCTATTTTTAATGTTGTTTGTTCTTACCTGCCTGTCCAACTGCTGGGCAAAGGTCTCCTCTCGAGTTTTCCATATCGCACCTCCAGTATTAAAGTGACACATTTCAAAAAACACGATTTTTGGGAAACGCGCAAAAACGATTTTACAATCGCACACTTTTTTCTGATTTTCGCGTACTAAACAGCTGTATTGGGATTTTGGTTATTTTGATTCTAAACACGTAACGTCCTACGGCAATCTCGGCTGATGCAATGCTGAATACGGCCGTTTTTTTGCGGGGGAGGCAGGCGTAACCGCCAAAATGAAAATGACGCAGCTACTGTTTTTCACACGTTCTAACCAGAAAATGGCAGTTTTTAAAACACTAGCGGGTAGAGTTTTTTTTTCTGAGTTTTTCTACATATTTAACTCTATTTCCCTATTTTTTGAAATGTGTCACTTTAATACTGGAGGTGCGATATATTACCCAGTTCGGTCCAACGCTATTGCCACTGATAGCCACTGAAGGTGTCTATTTCTATTAATAATTCCTATCAATATTATAAAACCACAAAGTTTGGATGTTAAATATTTGCTTATTTTGATGTCCTCTGCCTCTCATACTTATTTGATGCCATTTCAACTACTACGCAAAATTGACTAAACGGATTTAGATGACACTTGGAATATATGTAGATCGTGGCCAGGAATAGCAAAATTAAAAGCTATAATAACTAAATGGTATTTTTCCCATATTTTCATCATCATAATATTAAGAATCATATCGTTTAGCAATGGAAACAAGCACAAACTAGCACACATCAGTTGACCTGCGCAGGCGCATTCACTCGCCCACAGCTTATGCGCTAGTCAGTTAACCACAGAACATTCTACAGTTGAATTTTCTTGCGCTAGGAGCGAAATTCAATTCCTTTTGTAATTTTATTGTTTTTAGTGTATTAGCCTAAATGTATTAGATTGGCAGGTATATTTTATAACTAGTTTCTTTCAGCGGTTTTAGTCGAACAATCTATTTCAGACTAAGTTTTACTCAGTTTTTCTTGCAATTTTCCTAGATAATAGAAAAGAATTGAATATGTCGGCGCCTTGCCAAATTGTCTATAACAATTAAGTATGAACTGGAAGAAGGTAAGAAGGTCGCTGTAGCGAATTGTCTATAACAAGAGTGACATGCATGAACTGCAAGGAGGTCGCTCTAGCGAATCGTCTATAACCAGAGTGACCAAGAAGGTCGCTCTAGCGAAGTGTCGTGTCGATGGAGGCGGGATGACAATCTTGAGAAGGGAACTTCTTGAAAGATGGTCAACTGCGCACCACGTCTTCGACAAATCGCTATGTATTGCTTTAATCCAAGCTTATTATAGTCAAGTTAGAGTGAATAACGAGTTGGATAAATGTGATCTACGACGTAGAAGTTTTATTTCGTGACTATTGTAAACTGACAAGAAGAAGACATTTATTTCATCCCAAAGTATCAATCTGCATAACCACGCCTGTGATGAATTCTGATGTAGGCCATCCTGAGTCTACAAATATTTAACAAAAAAAACAAAAAAATTATAAAGAAAAAGCTAAAAAAAACTCGCACCATCTAAATATCAAAACTTCAACTGGATGCCAATCAAAATGAGGCTTGTAGAAGTAGGTACCTATAGATTCTTTGTCAGTGAAAGTAGTCAAACAAAACAAACCATCCAGTAATTATCTAGACATCTTGCATTAATCCGATGCACTATGATTAGTTGAATTGAATTCGCAATGTTTCCGGTCGCTAATGGTTTCAGATCATACAATTATATCTAGGTTTAAAGTTATACCTAGGTTACAAAAGCGTTAAAGCTGTATCATAACCACCGCGAAAAGCTTTGAGAGAAACGACTCAAAAACTTTCGTGATTGACTAAGCCGCGGGTTTCCTCATGATGTTTTCCTGATGATTGGAAACTTGTTCGAAGATTTTTTTTTATACATATTTTTTTTTTTTATTTGTTCGAAGAGATTTTTATGTGAGTAACTAAAGTGTGTTATAAATATTAATAATTTAGAATCAATGTAGGGGAGAGGTGGCATGAAAGGGACACGTATTGAAAGGGACAATGCAAATAACGGGTAAAATAAAAACAATTTCGAGACAACACTATTTTTGTCGTATGGCAACCTTGACACGAGTTCGTTCGCGGCTAACTTCATTCTCCTGTCATTTCAAACATGGCGGATTCGTGCGAGTGTTGATAATGTGATTGAATTGTATTTTTTCCGTTGTGATTGTGAAACGTTTTATCAAGTGTTGCGAGTTAGTTATTTATGTGTGAATCACAGTTTAAGATAGGCTGGACATCCACAGACACGAGAACATAAGGTCAGTGAACTTTAATTTGAAATTGTAGATTTTGTGGTTATGTTTTAAATTTTTGTATGATATTTATGAAAGGGACACAACAAACGGTTATGAATGGGACGTCCCTTTCATAACTGTCCCTTTCAAGACTGCTATTTTTCACTAGGTTTCTACTAATTTTTACTTCTTTTTCAGATAAAAAATGCCACCTAAGAAGAGAACGCGTGTCGATGCACACAAAATTGAAGAGGCAGTGTATGAAGATTTACAAAAAGACATTTCTGTGAGATCGGCTGCGAAGATATTTAATGTAAGCAAATCACATTTGCACAGATTGATCTGTATTAAATTTCTTGTTAATATAATGAGACTGATGATTATATGTCATAAGAAAAGCTAGTACCTAATAATTTTTAAGTTCATATCTGCGAAAAACATTATAAAATTGTTGATTTCTGTTTAGGTTATTGGAAGTGTTTCGTTACATTAATATTTAAGATGAAAACGGTAAGATTTAATAATGATAATAATTGTCGCTTTTAAATCTGATTTTTAACATACTTAATTTTTTTTGTATACATATTTCCTCGAAATTAGGTACTGTCCCTTTCATAAATTACTGCGTCCCTTTCAATACAGTCCATTTATGAAAGGGACAAAATACACATTTATTAAAAATGCGAAAATAAACAACTAAGAATTGATTAATGGCAATTATTGTGTTTTTTTTCAATAGTTTAATATTAAACGCTTCCTATGCGACTCCAACCTGTTTCAAATATTTTCTCAATCACTTACTAGGGCCTCAAGATCAAAAATGTCCCTTTCATGCCACCTCTCCCCTAGTTGGTTGGGCTAGTGCTCAGATGCTACAACAATACCTGAAATTGGCGAAACTTTTTTTTCCGTCCATCAACCAAACCTTGTTTTTAACCGACTTCAAAAAAGGAGGAGGTTCACAATTCGTTGGAATCTTTTTTTTATTTTTTTTACTTGGATACTTATGTAATTTTTTGAAACCAAAAATCCATTGATGCACGATCCCACGTCCTTCGGATCGAAAGTCGAGCACTACCCCACTGGTTCAACACGGTTCCTTAGTAGAATATGCCAAGTTTTATTCAAATCTGTTCAGCCGTTGGAACTATTGAGCAATGAATATAAACATTCAAACTTTCGCATTTTAACGATAGTGCGAAGTGAGATTGGTAATTAATTTGATATCGATTCAGTAAAAGTAGATTCATCTTTATGGCTAATAAGTATTAACTTGTATTTATTACACTATTAACATTATAAAGTATTAATATAAATACCAATGAATAAATCATTTCGCAAATTTTATAATGTGAACTTACTGACTGTTTCTACTGTATTTTGTAAAAGAAACAACAAGGAATACTTGTGGCGTACCACCAACTCTTAGAGCAATGTCAAAACAAGGTAAAAAAAGTCCTGCGTTAGGCTTTTTTCAGGACATGCGCAGTCTTGCATCGAGTCGATAACTTGACACTTGACACTCCACGATGACGATTAAAACAAGGTTAACTTAGGCCTGCTTACTTTAACCTTACCTGAGTCTTATCTAAGTACGGAATCAGAATAATCTTACTTTGACATTGCTCTAAGAGTTTATAGTAAGGTCCCGGTTCACAATAAGTTATATTTATTTTATTTTATTTAAATAATGTAGGAAATAATAAAAAACACTCAGTAATATATTAATAGGTACTTCCTTACTTATACAACTAAACTAGTAGTTCCCCCTGAACTAAGATTTCGCGCACCGTTGCATTGATAGCCTAGATTTGGTCGTATTATGATGGTGAACCTGAACCTTTAGAAAATACTTCAAGTTTTAAAATATAATCATTACAAAACAAAGCCAGATAACTCCTTTGGTATGAAACTAAAAGATTGTGTTTTTTAGTGCATATCGCCTGTGCTGGATTTCTTAATTTAGTAACATATTTTAATCATCAGATGAAATAAGATGAATGCCCGCTAAGATGTTGATAGCGATAGGTAAAGGTCTCTGCACACTACACTATTGCGTGCCGTGACTATTTATGTCCTATATTAGATGTAATTTTTATTTCAAATAAATACATTTTAATTTTCTAATTTACAACTCAACCATTCCGGTATCATTACCGCTGCGTTTAGTTTCGTTCTCCGAAATGACAGTAGTCAGTAGTCACCACAACAGAGTAACCTAACCTCATTGGTCATGAGTAGATTATGAAACAAAACGAAATCTAAGGTTGACTTTTTGTTTTGGTTGATAAAAAGTTTGTTAGTAGAATTGGCCTACAGATATGCTTAGATTCTGAATATGAGCTCACTATTATTAATTGTATTAATAGACTTAACATACTTTTTATTTTGGGCTTCTAAATCTGTTATTATTTATATGCATTAGACAAGAAAATACACTAAAAGTTAACAATTAAAAGTTAATAAAAGTTAACTTAGCAGTTATCCTGTAGATGGCGCTCATCGATGCTATAATCGATAGTATGGTCTTATCATGATTTTCAACTCTGACGTCAGAGGTTCCGTGGCCGAATTGGTAAAGGCACTCCGGCTTAAGGAGGATCGCTTGTATCATTGCGGGTTCGAATCCCGTCGGAATTGAAAATTTTGATAAGATTTTTCAGTTTAAAAATGTAAATACCCAAGTGTGGATTAACACTATAACAAATAAAATTAAAGAAAATACACATTCTTTATGAAAATATAATGGGGATTTCGTTATTAAATAGATTTAGAGCGCTTTAAATTCTCTCAAAAACGATTTTAGAATACAAGCCTAAGTTTTAAGTAGGTAATTGCGGAAACATAACCCACATTTAAATGCCCAGTTGGTTAGATCTCCTTGTGTAATGTGACATGTAGTATATACGTGTGTTGGTAACTAGACCGTTCACTTATGTAATGATTATCATATTTCTAAATGTTATGGTGCGAATGTGGTGGTGAGAGGAAGCGATGTGCGAAGTATATTAACTGAAGATGGCGCTAACAACAAAGCATTTATTTATTTATTCTTATGTCACAATTGAAACATTTATAAAATGCTTAGATCTAGACAAAGGTAAAGGCGAGCTTAACCCTAAAAAGAGTTCTCTTCCACCAAATCTTAATGGGAGAAAGGAAAACTTGAATGATTCTGAGTTCAAATATTCCAGATTGAGAAAAAATTGACCTCAATTTCTACCAATTATTTTCAAATGTTTAAATAGTTACTGATTGGTACTTAAATGTTTTTTTTTTCTAACTTAATCTTTGATTGGAAAGCGTCGGCATCGTCGATACAGTGCAAAATTAAGTTGAGACTAAGCATCTCTCTCAAGTAATGATGATTGCGTATTATTTTGAAAACTTTAATAAAGTCACGATACACGCACACACATACATGCACACACACACACACACACACACACACACACACACACACACACACACACACACACACACACACACACACACACACACACACATTTGAACCAGTTGTAGGTCTGTATCATTCTTAAAATGAAAAAAAATAAAAAAGTTAATAAAAACAACTCAAAGTCAAAAAATCAAGTCACAAAGATTTTGTAAAAACTTATGTTTTATAAACTTAGACAACTAATATCAAAGATTCCTAGAGAATAAATAGTACATTGTGATGTATTTTTAATGACATTCTTAATTTCTGTAAGCAACAGCCAAAAACGTTTATGGAATCTATCGTACATTTTATATTTCTCAATAGACTGTTACCTATTATCTTTCCACATTATAACATTAATACCACTTACCTATTATCTTTCCACATTATAACATTAATACCACTAGAAATTCATTAGGAGCTTTAAATCTAAGATTATAAAAAATTTAAACCTGTCTCTTTCAGTAAGCTTTCAGTACATAACCATAATCCCTCAAACCCGCTTCCGCTTATGCACTATAACAGCGGTCGACCACGTGAGTGTTTAAAGTTACTTATAAATGTAAGACAGTAGTCTGTGCCATTGACCTCCATCGCCACAGCATAGCCAGCAGTCATTACTGGCAGTGGGTCGATAACATTGGTTTACAGAATTTTTATGGTGGTTTTATGGTAATATGCTTGCAATAGTTTGTTATTGCAAATTCTTAGGCCATGGTACTTTCCAAGCTTGGAAGAAAAACACAGTATGTTAATTCACCTAAGGACCGATTTTTCAATCGATTAATAACTTTAATTTAGGGAATAAATATGGCGTTATGTATGACATGTTTTCTGTACAACATCTGTCAAATCGCAAAATTATTAAACTACATACCTACCTATTTATAAAAAAACATTTCGTATATTTTTTAGTTTTCATAATTTATTCATTTCATAATGCTATAAAGGTCATCATTTTTGCTGTATGTACCTTATCATCACATCAAAAGTGTTATCGTCTCAGTTTCACAAATTGCAGATATCCAAAAATGTTCATCCATTTACATCTCCATGTTGGACGTCGTGTCGTAAGGATGGTGTCGTTAAGTTACTGCTGTACCACTTAAAGTACATTACTAATAAGGCAGATATTTGTATGGAAGGAAATGGCTTTATACAGGGTGTTTAAAAACAGTATCACTTATTACCCAATGACTGGCCTCAGCTCAGTTGGTAGAAGAGTAAATAAATAACATAAAAATAAAAATAAAAATAACATAAAACATAAATAACATAAACGTCGGGAAACAAAATAAATAAAAGGTACGCGATAAAATCCCGTAATAATAATTATCATTATATAACATAAAAGACATTCCGCACAGAGCCATCTAGCCCCAAATTAAGCAAAGCTAGTACTAAGGCAACCAGATACTGAATACGTAAATATATTTGTAAATACATACTTATTACTTTATAAGACACAGAAAAAAACATTATGTTTTCATCACACAAATGGTTGTCCTGGGTGGAAATCGAACTCACGACCTACAGCGCGGAAGGCAAAGCTACTACCAACTGAGCTGTTGTTTATTTCGTTGTCCAAAATAACAGTAATATGCAAAACCTCATTGGTTATTTGTTTGAAAACGTCATCACAACAGAGTAACATAACATCATTGGGTAGATTAAGAAACAAAACGAAATAGTTAACTTTTTGCTTTGGTTAAGAAAAAGTTTGGTAAAAGCGAGGGGCGGACACCCTGTATATTTTTATGTAACAAGATCACAAGAATGGTAATTTGGTAATTTGATGTTCAAAGTGGATGGTAACCGGCCAAGTTATTTGAACGACAATCCGTAACATTACGAAAATAATTCTGGAAATTTCACGCTACTTTGGTAAATTAACTAAAAGGTGAAGAAATGACCTTTGGTATCATCGCTGTGGAGAATTTATTTTTATGTGAATGATACTTCGTTAAAAGTGTTGACATTTTTGAGTTTTTTTTAATTGCAATGTAATTTGTTCGGATGCTCTGGAAAATAAAAAAAACTTAGGCCTTTACATCTTTAGGTACTAGATGATTTATACAGTGTCTCTAGTGCCTGGGACATTGTTTGAGATGGAGTAGGCTTGCCCAGCACCTAAACCATGCTCTCTGCTTAACCGGCCATATTCACAGGAAAGACATGGTCAATACGTGTGTGGCTGGCTGTCGCGGGTTTCCTCACGATGTTTTCCTTCACCGTTTAGAGCTCGTGTTAATGCGCATGGGTTTAATTTTTTCGAAACGAAAAATCCATTGTTGCACGGCCAGGATTCGAACTCAAGACCTTCGGATCGAAAGTCGAGGTACTAACCAACTCGGCCAACACGGCTCATGAATTGGCAAATAAAAACGGTATCCTACTAATATTATAAATGGGAAAGTTTAGATGTTTGGATGTTTGTTACTCAATCACACCAGAACGGATGAACGGATGAACGAATTTTAATGAAACTTGGAATACCTAATATACTTACATAGTTTATGACCATGGAACCGTGCATTTTTTTTTTAGATAAAAAGTACCTAGCCCATGTGTACTGTGTAGGCAAAAAATAGTAGTCCACGCGGGCGAAGCCGCGGGCGTTCGCTAGTGTGTAATAAAACAAAACACTGAAATCGAAATCAGATCACCTTTCAAATACTATATTTCTGCAATGTGCATTATCAATTGCACATCAACTACATTATGAAATCAAGTGATTTTGGAGATAAGTAATTTTGCAATCTCTTTGAATTATATCTGCACTAGCCTTCGCCCACGGCTTCGCTCGCGTGCCCGTAGCCTACCTATGTGTTATTCATCATCATCATCATCTCAGCCGTTGGACGTCCACTGTTGGACATAGGCCTCCCTCAAAAATTTCCATGTGTTGCGGTTGGAAGCGGCCTGCATCCACCGCCGACCTGCAGTTTTTACAAGGTCGTCTGTCCATCTTGTCGGTGGACGTCCAACACTGCGCTTGCCGGTCCGTGTCCACTCGAGAACTTTTCGGCCCCATCGGCCATCTATTCTGCGTGCTATGGCCTGCCTATTGCCACTTCAACGTGCTAATCCTTTTGACTATGTCGGTGACCCGAATTCTTCTACGTATCTCCTCATCCTACGTACCTACTTAACTTACTTTTTGTTTATCGAAACAAAAAGTAAGTTATGTAGTACCTAGTGATGATAAAATAAGGTATTATTTAGCAATATCATAGGTCTGAGATTCATGTGTAATTTTCAAATTTAACGTTATGTTCTCTTCAATAATAATGTAAATTGGTGTTTTGGAATATGTTAATAGAATGTTGGCCAAAGATTTAAAAATAAGTTTATACTTACCTATAGAATATCCAATGTTAATATTATCAAAGATGTCTACTTGGTTGGATGACATTGTAACTATTTCGTCACTTTGTTTTTCCTCACCATCTATCGCTTACGATCAAAGTCTATTTGGTCTAATGAATCAATAAAATTGATATAGGAGTCCTATTCTACTAACAAACTTTTTATGAACCAAACCAAAATGTCAATTATAACCTTAGATTTCGTTGTTTTCTAATCTATTATGACCGATGAGGTTAGGTTACTCCGTTATTGTGACGTTTTCAAACAAATTACTTACTTACTTTCATTTTGGAGAAAAAAAAACGCAGCAGTAATCATGCCGGAATGGTTAACGTTGTAAATTAGTAGAATTGGGGCCCAGGACTGTTGAAAATCATTGCAATGTTATGAAATGTATGTCAAATATGATAAAATTGCACATCTCAAATTAAGAACGGTAATAAAACTATTTGCGCAAACATTTACGCTTATAGTGAATCAGTCTAATAAAATTATTAGGTACCTACTCACCAATGAGATTTTACCAACAGAGACGTTAAACTCATTAGGAAAAGCTCTAAAACGCGGCAAAATTTTGTAATAGCTACTTAGGTAGAATATAAGCAGCTTTGTTTAATATCAATCAAGAAAACTATCAAATAGCAGAGATTTATAAAACCCCGTTGTCAGAAAGAGATAAATTATGTGCGTGCTGCGTGTTAATGCGTGTAACAACGGAGCAAGACAAAGTGCGACTGAGTTGACTCAAGCTAATTAGCTTGACTTTTCGACACGCAGAGCGGGGTACAACGCATCTACCTCAGTTTATATAGATCATTGCTACTCACTGTTTAATTGGATAGTGATAAATTAATCGAAGTCAAGGGCAATAACTACCAATTCAAAGTGTCATCACTTTGAAAGAGCTATTTGATTCTACTTCTGCACTTTCGCAACTAATCTACATCTATATCTACCAATATCATGCATCATACCTAATCAAATCAACATTTTGCCTTATTGTGACTCAATATATCGCTCCCTACCCTTCCAATCCTCCCATCCCCTCTCCTTCCCTCTCCTCATAGGTAAGGCTGAAAAACAGCGTTTGGTTCCAACCAGGCAGAAGCTGAGCTCTTGCTTTTTCAGCAGGCGGACAATATTTTAGTTTTAAGTACTTACCTAGTAATATTGTCTTTTTTATTGTCCGTGTGAAATTGCTGAATAAACATGTTTTCTTTCTTTCTTCTATAATAAAGCGGAAGGGTTTTTTGTTGGTTTGTTTGTTTGTTTGAACTGTCAAATGCAACCCAGTTCACCAGTCGGATTAGAAATAATTTTTCTCAGGGTTCGCCGATATTTATCAACGGATATATATCATGATATATATCACGATATTATATCAATTGATTTTTATCTTGATATACTTATATCAATGGATTTTTTCCTGTCTTCTGAACTAAAAATTTTGGAGATTAATGTTAACCCTGGCAACACGTAGCGAAAAACTACAATTCCGAATAATTTAGATTGTTTTTTAAGTGTTTTTTTTAAGTGTTCATTAAAAAAAATATTTTGAAAATGAAAAATCTTAATAAAATTTTCAATTCCGACGGGATTCGAACCCGCAATGATACATAAATGTATCATTGCGATTAAAATATTAAAATATTAAAAATTATTTCTCAAATAAACACTAATTCTTTTGATACCTTTATTAAGTTTTTTAAATAAAAAATGTGGTAATTTGACACTTATCATATTTTACAAATTACTTTCACGTTTTAATCCCCTACACAATGAAATTTGCTTCTTTTTCTTAGCCTGGATATATATCCGATATATATCGGATAAATATCAACAAATCGGATTTTTGATTTTTATTATAAAAATCGGATTTTTTCGAACCCTGATTTTTCTAATCCGACTGGTCGTTCCTGAGATTAGCGCGTTCAAACAATCAAACCTAAACTCTTTCGCTTTATTATATTAGTATAGATATTACACACTAAAATCATGTTTTTTCCACAAATCGCAAAAGCTCGAGGTGAAATGTAATAAATGCATTCGACACAAAAATAAACTGCAAACAATAAATATAATTTAGCAGATTAATAACCAATTAACATAATGTCGCCAGCATTATATAACACTAATTAATTTATTTAAAATCGTAATGTTATGTTAATTTGTGATAGTTTGGTCGATGCTTATGAAATTTTGTAAAAATAGTTTGCATAAAATACATTATTGATTTGCCAATTTACTAAGTTTCTAAATTATTGAAGTGTCGGTAGAGCCGTGTAGGCAGAGTGAGAAGGTATCTCGCAATATTCTTCCTACTATACTCAATCTATATATACCATCTATTCTATACTATCTACCAGTCACATTTAAAAAGTTATTTCTGTATGTGATATTGATATATAAACTATTGAGGAAGAGGAAGGATATAGGCTACTTTTCATCATCATCATCACCAAAAATCGACCATCACTACGGAAGCAACACCGGCGCCGCGAGGGCGCTGCTTGTATTATAAATGCGAAAGTTTGTGATGATGTCTGGATGTCTGGATAGGATATATAGATGTATGGATGTTAGGCTGCGGCCCCATTAGTGCGTTGCGTTGCACAAATGGGGCCTCAGCCTTACTCTATCACGCAAAAACTACAAAACGGATTTTAATGAAACTTGGGATTTAATATTATTACTACTTATTTTCAAGTCACTTTATTTGTAACTCTTTGACCAGCTTCCGCCCGCGGCTTCGCTCGCGTGGTACCCGGACAAAAAGTGTCCTATTTCCTATTTCCGATCATTATCAATCTATATTTTAAATTACAGCAAAATCAATGCAGTGGTTGTCGAGTTATAGAGGAACAAACATACATTCATTCATCCATCCAAACATCAAAACTTTCGCATTTATAATATTAGTGTATCGTGGCGAAAATAAAACTTTTTTTATTTCATTTTAGTAATTTTATCTCTTAAAAAAGTACGCGCAATACAAACATCAGTGTATGTCATCCAACTTATAATGAGAATCCATTTTTCAAATCATCTTAATTTAAAATAATAGAATCATAAGAAAATCTTTTTGCATTTTCCAATAAATTTAGCTTTTTATCAAACCAAATCAATCTTAGGACACGAGCACACTATTAAATCAGACCCCTAAGGGCTCTCCACACGAGATCTCGTCGCAGATACGGCTATGTAAACACGCCCGATCTATACCTGATCCCGAAATTCACATACAAAGTTATGGAATTAGTCATAAAATGGATTCGTGACTCAAATATCTAACCTATGTAACGCATTCCATAATCAGACAGCTTTTACTCTACATCATTTGCAAAGAAAATTCAGATCTACAGTCATAGATACAGAGTTCAGTATTCTATGGCAAATTTGGAAGATACGACGTTTTGAGGGTAGATGAAACTAAACGATGCCAGTTGACATTCGATAGAGGGAATCGTGTGACGTCATTAAATCAGTAAGCAACAAAATTTAGGGCTTAAAGGGGCTTACGATAGTAGCTAGTGAGCATTCGCATGTAACATCACGCGTTGCTTTATGGGATAGGCAGAGAATGTATGAGAAGATTGGATAAATGATGGTTTATTTGGATGGGATTTGGCGGGGGTGTGGAATAGTTATGGAGGGTTTGTTTTGTGATTGATAATCGTGATAGTGCAAATAACCATGGACTGGTTACATTGAAGCGCCAAACTATGGCCTGACAAAATTGGAGTGCATATCTTCAGCTGAATTCAAAAACCTCGTAAGTAATTCCGTCTTTTTGATAAACATGATTTTTAATGCAGTTTGGTAGACAATTTAATTTTCTACCATACTGCATCAAAAAATCATGTTCGTCAAAAAGACGGAGTTACGAGGTTTTCGAATTTAGCCGACGATCTGACGTAGTTTGCTTAAGGCCATTTCCAATACATCTGTAATTTTGCTTACTTTGGTTAGATTTTTGAATCTACTTTAATATCAAAATGTTAAATCTTACCATAGTCAAAAAAAAATCATTGCTCTGCTATCCAGATTCAATTGACATTGAAACCCAACGACTTTTGACTCAAAATACGAGCTCCCATTCTAACAGTCTATTATATCCAACAAATTCGAAAAAAACATTTTCTAATATCTGCAACTATACATTTCACATTAAATTATTCATTTCAACAAAGGAATACAAACAAAACAAGCTCAAAAGAAAAACATTAATTTAAAATCTTGTACAATGCTCCTGATAGACACATTTTTCTATAGAAAAGGAAGCTTGCTAATTTGATTACCGGTTCAAACGGACGTCATGAGCATAGATCCTTTGATCGGCAAAAATACAGATGTGTGGTGTAGTGTGTACCCTGCCTTATGATGCGGCGTGAGAGTGGGGAGGTAGCGATAGCGTTTTAAACTCTATAAATGTCAAAATTAGACATTCTCCTTTACTTATAAAATAATGTTAAAATCGAAACATCATTTAAACAATTATCATCCTTTTTTGTTGGACTGTTGTTAGATTAGTTCAAACGAACCTTGAACATTGTTTATTAACCAGTGTTCAAGTTTATAAGTAAGGCCAAAATTATGCAACTCAAAATAATTTAATAATGGTTTCAATGAATGCAGTTTTTGAGTTTGAGTTTCAATCATTTTTCTGAAGCTGTAACAAAGTTTTTCAAAGCTCTGCAGATGAACTTGCTAAAAAGCTTTGAAAAACTACTTACTATAATGGTTTACCAAGAAACACTCCACGAATAGCTTTTACATCTTTTTTTGAATCACGTCCACTAACTGCCATAACTTCTGTCTTAGTCAAATCCCGCCTGCTTATAGCTCCCACAATGCTTCTGTTTTAGTCAAATCGCATCTGCCTATAGCTCCCACAAAACAGATTTCCTAGTAAAACCGCTTTCACCTACAACTTGCACTGGCGACCGATTCAGCCCGAGGCGTATTCCCGCTAAGCTAATGAGATGTCAGTACAATCATTTGTGCTTTAACCTTACACGGATGAGGTTTTTGGCCTTTCGTTTCGCTTTAATTCGCGTTAATTAATTTGAGGCAGCGCAAGTGATGCCTTTTGAGCTGCTCACTTCACTGCGGATACAGAATCAATTATTTTCTGTGTTTCGTTAAGTTTGTAAAGCGTTGAAATGAAACATACGAATTTCTATATAATTGTTCATGAGTGGGCGTTTTTTTTATCCAGCTATGTTTATTTTTTTTCCTATAATCACAGCTTCATTAAGAATATCATTGAAGGAAAAGTGGAAGGAAGGAGAGGAAGAGGAAGAGCGAGGATATGCTACATGAGCCATGTGAAGGAGAAGGTTGCTGTCATGTCGTATGAGGTCAAGGAGGCTGCCAAGGCTGAAAGAGCTTCGTGGAGAATGAGACATCAGTTATGTTGACAAGGGGCAACCCCTTAAATTGAAGAAGAAAAAAAAGAAGTTCAATTTTGAACGCTGGGCGGTAGCCAATAGGGCACTACTTTCTTTTTTCTAAAATTTAAAATGCTTAATTTATTATGGTTCCTTACTTCTTTCAAGAATTTGAAATAATAAAGTTGATTATAATTTAATTAGTTTTTTGCATGTCTTGTCATTACTTTACGCAAGACCAAGTAGGTATGTAGACGAGTTTTTAAAATGGTCATGTTTGGTCAAATAGTAGAGCAAGATCAGGTCAAGGCGAGTGCACTTATTTCACTTTTACAGCACAATTTACCTTTAAAAAGGTCACAATGAACCAACTACATTGTTTTATGTATATAAGTAGGTAGATCGAAATGTACTTTTGAGAGTCCTTTAAGGCCGGGGCGACAGACGAATGTCCATACAAAAATACCAAAATCCATAATAATCCAAAAATAATGTCACCTTCTATCCTTCTAAACAACTTTTAACATTCTCCATATCAATTTTCTACCTGCAGTTTTACTTGCGTGGTAAAGACGCCTAATAATTTTTTTTTTCATATCATCGTAGTCGTATCATGAGTTTCGTGATTTATTAGATACTAGCTGCTGCCCGCGGCTTCGCTCGCATGGTACCCGGATAAAAAGTAGCCTATGTTACTCTCCAGTCCTCCAACTATCTCCACACAAAAAATCACGTCAATCCGTCGCTCTGTTTTGACGTGAAAGCAGGACAAATAAACAAACAAATAAACACACTTTTACATTTATAATATGGGTACGGATATTAGAACACAAAAACTAATTTTATTTCTTCACAATATTAATTGAGATGGTTTTACAAACTCTCTATGTTATTCTAAATGAATTGGATAGAAGCATAAGGGACCTATAATCCTACAAACCTATTTAAACATTTCAAAGAAGCTGTCCGTATCACATTCAAAGATACTCGTAGCTAAGCACTCGGTAAGACGTCATCGATACGCTGGCTGGTGAAGTAGGATAAAATATAGTAGGAAAATAACGAGGTATCCAAATTATATTAAAATTTAGTATCCCAGCTTAAAAATACAGTTAAAGATAGGCCTATCTATTTAACTCATTAACTAGCTTTTTAGACTTGTACAAAATCTGATTTCAACGTCCACATTTTATTTTACAACGGAATGAAATCAATGAAAACAATGAAATTCGAAGTTCTTTATAAAGGATTTTTAAGTAAATAATAATAATAATAATTTATTTCATAAATACATTGGTAAATGCACACCAGCATTGTGCGTGTTGGTGTGCATTTTGTTAAAAATCGTTTTTAATACCAACAACACTCTTTAGTACAAGACCAGCAGTCCGATTCAGACTTTCTCGGATTTTTTCGTATTTTTCGGATTTTTTCTCAGATTTTTACTACAAAGTCTGTGTGGGCCTCGGGCCATCGTAATTATTTCACTTTGTGTTTCATTAGTATCAGTTTCATAGTACAAGATCAGCGGGGCTAAAAAGGCCGATATAGCAGAATCATAATCTGAATTGCACTATTTGCCGTCTCTTTACATAGACATGAGAGTGACAAGAACAAAACGTAATACGAATCATTTATGATTCTGCTAAATCGGCCTTTTTAGCCCCGCTGAATTACTTAAATTACTTTTAGCAACCAGTGCTTACTTCAACATAAGATTAATTGAATAAAAATAAATATTTTTACTACAAAGTCTGTGCGGGCCGCGGGCCATCGTAATTATTTCACTTTGTGTTTCATTGTTTGTCTTACTAATCGGAATTGAGATTTGACCGGATGGCTTCTGGCCTTTGTTTTGTGAAACGAAGGTATATGTCATCACCATACGCAAACGGAATTCTTATCAACCTTATAACTTTTCAATTTCGTGAGGGCGAACAAATTCTTATCAAACTCAAGTCAGAAATGCTTGTAAAATCGGTAAATGTTTAGCTGGCTTATATTTGGCTCAAAGCTCATTGCTATTTACCTGTAGATTCATTTATAGATCACTAGCGGTCGCCCGCGGCTTCGCCCGCGTGGACTACTACTTTTTATCCCACGGGAAACATGCATTTTTTCGGGATAAAAAGTAGCCTAATGTCACTCTCATGGATGGATATGGGTATGGATTTGCAACGATCTTTAGACGGCTATTACTAACTGTATCTAAGCATGTTATAGATTATTTTCTGTAAAATATTTTTTTTAAGACTCTTAAATAAAGTTTAATTCGCATGAAAATTTCCGAAATCAATATTTGTTCAGGATAACGATTTTACAGCAGTAAAATTAATTAAAACGCCTGAATGCTGAAACGCTACTTAAATATTATAGACGTACATATGAATGTGAGACGTTTTATACTTTTCAGAATCGTAGGGATAGTGACAGATGTCAATGATAAAGCACCACTTAAACTAAGTTACGGGTATAACTGTTGAAAACTAAGCTCGAGTTACTATTGTATCGTCGAACTGGTTTCATCAAACTATTTTTTATTTATTTATTTACCTACTTATTAATAACTATAAAATATAAGAACCCTTTAAACCGCCAGGGACCCAAGCCCACATTAATAAATAAATAAAATAAATAAAAACATTTTATTTCGGACAACAACGATCCATAATTTGATTAATGAATGATTTGATTAAAATGTACCTAAACAAAAAACTGATGTTTTTAACCGATGTTAAAATCCTCCCTCCTGAATCCGGTTAAAATAGGCTTACTCTATTTTAACTCTCAATATGTCATATAGATCAAAGGACTCATACATATTTGCCCGCAGGCATGTGTCAATGACAATGTTCCGCAAAAAGAGGGGTGAATCACAAATATCCTTCTGGCCGTTTCCGCAACTAATTTTCGTAACCAGTATGGAAAAAAAGATGAAAATATGTTTATTTGAAAACGATCATCATCATCATCATCATCTCCCTGCCCTTATCCCACTAGGTGGGGTCGGCACAACATGTTTCCCTCTTCTACTTTATTTTGATGAATTTACTTTTCGATAATAATACTTTTACTTTTTATACCTTACTGATTTGTACTGACAGAACTTTAAGTGGATTTCATATGCAAAAATGCATCAGAAATAAAAGACAATCGTCCACAAAAGCCATCGGTGACGCCTGTCAGATTCTCCAAAAATATTGACAGACATTGCACTCTGCGCGGAACGTAACGGACAAGATAACAGAGCGACTAGCATCAGTTTCTGGGAATATAAAACTTTGCGAGGTCCCTAAAATATTTTTGGTTGCATTCGTATTGATATTGTAAAGGCGAAAGTGCCTGTGTGTGTGTGAATGTTTGTTTCCACGTATCCTCATAACTACTAAATCGTTTTTGATAAAATTTGGAATGTTTATACTTAGTCTAGGTTCTGGAATTGATACATTGGTGCGCTTAGCTGTCCACGGTATCCGTAGCATCCGCCGCCAGCACCACATCTCGAATGCATCAATCCTTTTCCTCTCTCTAGCCAAGATAGTCCATGTCTCGACGCCGTATAAGAATATTGGGAAAACTAAGGCTCGGATTAGACGCATCTTCGTTCTCTCCGTTATGCTTCGGTTCTTCCAGATGCCTTGCAGGCGGGCCATTGCGTCTCTGCCCATGGCTATTCGACGCTTGATTTCCGGGACACAACTCCCATCGTTGGTGATATTAGAGCCTAGGTAGATGAAACTGTCTGCTGCTAAGCTAAGCGCACCAATGTATCAATCCTTACGCATCTAAAAGTGAGAGATAGACTTTCCACAATTTGTCACCGCCGCATACTCTCTTACTTTGGTCATATAGTGAGGCGAGCGCGACAGTCTCGAAAAGCTGGTCATCGTTGGGAACGTCGAGGGAAAGAGATCGCGCGGGAGATCCCCAACTCGATGGACGGACCAGCTCCAAGAGAAGAAAGCCAAGTTCTATGATGTGGTCCACCTAGCCACTAATAGAACTCGTTGGAGGCCAGCTGTCCACTTTATCACGAAGACGACCAGTGATCACGATCTTCAGGCATGAAGAGCCGACCACAGAGAGAGGTTCTGGAATAACACATATGTTATTTTTTATCTTGGAAAAATGTATGGTTCCCGTGGGTTAAAATAATGGTAGTCTACCATCGTTCGATGTCAGGAACTAATGCTAGCTCCACAGATATACAGTTGACAAAACGTCCAACGGTAGACAGGAATAAAAAATAATGCCGTCATAAAAACCGCATCCGTCGATGAGTATCAAATCTGTCATCTTTAGTGATGTGACTATTTGAATAGCCGGAGTTGTTTAGCTAAATGTGTAAAAATGTTGGAGTAGTCGGAGTAGCTTGGGATGTTATGTTTTCGCTTTGCGTTTGATTTCGTTTGGAGACTATTTATTCGAAAAGTTTTTTGACTATTAATATTGTTGTGTTTAGTTTTAAAATATTTATCTGTTTAGGATAAGACAGAACCTGGTAGAGAGCTAATTGACTAGACTTGACTAGATGGTCTTTATATTTATTTTAAATGTTTTAATGTTCAAATGTTTTTCATGGGCACTGAACACGTTAGCCTCATTCACAGAAAGTACGTTTCCATTATTATTTTAGAATGATTGATTGTTTTGTCATGGCTTAGTTTTAAAATCCTGTTCATTTAAATGAAAAATCTACTCCAGCCAAAGTCACAAAAAACTGGATGCACAACCCTAGTTCCACTGTACAACCAACGAAACCCGCTCTATTTATTCCCTGCTCCAAACCTCGGCCCAAACGTACGTAAGTACGTAAGTACGCAAGTACAAGTGACAATTCACGCCAATTTGTAGCTGACGCACTCACACCGAAGGACCTCCTCCTGGTTCACCTGGTTCCCTTGGTTCACCTGGTTCACCTGCTTCACCTGGTTCATCTGGTTCACCTGGTTCACCTGGACAGACTTTGCAGCGCTCGGGGCGTAGCTTGCGTTCTTGATAGATCGTTGAAGCTACGAGTATGTTCTGAGCAGTCATTCTTATGAATGGGTGGCAAGTAGCATAGCTGAGCGCTTCTATGCTTCGGAGGGTAAGTAGGTACCTAAATTCGTAAGAGTAAGTGGCCAACTCTGGTGATGGAGTTTTTAGGCTGTCTAAAGGCCTAAAGCCGGGGCCGACAATTTAAAGTGCCCTCCGAAGCACGGAAGCACTCAGCTCGTAGAGCCACTTGCGATCACTCATACAAATAGTGACCGCGCACAACGCTGCTTAACTTCAACGATCAATCAAGAACGTCTAAGCAAGCTACGCCACGAACTCATATTGTTAACGTTGACCAAAGTGTTGTTCGAAACCGTTTTTTTAGAATAATTGTTGCACCGGTGTAAAGCGGTTCAATTTTTACCCAAAAAAATGATTGATTTACATTTCGCGATTCAACCGTGTCCATTGCTCGGTATTGACTCTACATAATCCAATCTCGATAATGTAATGTTTACAAAACAATTTCCACATGAGTTTGGAAGTGACGATGTTAATTAAATTACTTTATTGATAGGTAAAGAGGGTTTTTTTAAAAATAAATAAAAGCCAATGTCTGTTTGCATTTGACGGTTAGTTTTAGCGCAGTTGTGTGATGCCCCCTTTTATTCAAATTCTGTTTTTAGTTTTAGATTAATATTTTGATTTTTCCCTCCGGAACAGATTTATTTTTGTATTGATAATGGATTATGTTAGATTCGAATTGGAATATAATATTCTGAATTTAATTCAGACTGACATTTTGGTAAAGTTGTAACAAAACAGTTGAATTTACAAAAAACTATTTTCAATGTCTCTATTTTCAAAGTCTGTAGGTATAGTCGTTCCTCAGACTGCTTCAAATTTTTTAAAAGTATCAAAGTCTTACGGTCTTATGCATAAAAACTTAGTGCGTCGACCAGGCTCGCTAAAGCGCTCTCTTGATTTTGGAAACAACGCTCTAGTGAGCTTGGTTAGCGCACTAAGTTTTATATATAAGACAGTTACACCCAACTCTATTACTCCAATCGTATTTTCGATATTAATTTTGTTTGAATTTTTCGAATTCGACAATTTTGAATGCTATCTAGCAATGATCATCCTTGTGAACCCAGTCGTGCTTTTTAGTAGTGTAAAATAAATCACATTGGATGTTTGGATGGATCTTTGGATGGGTGGATGTTTGGATGGATGTATGTTTGTTCCTGTATAACTCGACAACCTCTGAACCGATTTGGCTGAAATTTGAAATATAGATAGATAATGACCGGGAATAGGACATAGGTCCGGTTACCACGCGAGGCAAGCCGCGGGCGGAAGCTAGTATTCAAATAAAATAACGATGGAATAAAGTCGAATGAAAGTTCCTACCCGGTACATAATATACCGTTCATATGAAAACCAATAAATAAAAAAATAAAAATAAAAATAAAAATTGTTTATTTCGGACACAAAAAACAGTCCATAGGTGTTAGTAAAGAACCAAAAAAAGTAAAATATTAAAAACTAAGTGTTAGTACTTAAAGGTAAGAGTTTATTTTGCCAGTGCTTAGGCTAGAGGGAGCAGACATCCGGTATCACCCTACGCACAAGGCTTCTCCACAGTGGCGACGTATACCTGTCGGCTATTGTTTTTAGGATGCTGTTGTGGCTGCCCCGCAGTCTGCGAATCAGGGAAACTGTTTTTTTGCGTATGATGGCCTCAAAACTATCTGTTTGGTATTCTGCAAACATCCCTGACGCACTGCAGAAGCGTGGCAGCCCCAACGAGAGCCTGTGACCAATGAGAGCTGTGAACCAATGAGAGCCTGTTTGCATTTATTTTCTTCTTCCTGCCCTTGTCTCATCATTTGTGATGCCAGTATACCATTTTTTCTTCTTCTTTTAAATATGGCGTCTGTGACAGCAATTCTCACAATTTGGCCATCTTCGAACCTACTTTTTTCTTACTCATGTCATCTTTTGCACAACTCATTCATTTTAGTTTTGGTTACGTAAAAAGTGTAAAACGTATTCAGATTTTTGCATTGTGAAAAAAAATCAGGATGATCTAACCTATCAATCATACCGGCATTTCAAACAATACCCAGTTACAGTTACCGTTGCGTAATTCAAAATGGCCTATTGTTGTCAGACGAATTTCAAATTATAACTTACAATGTAATTGTTTCCCACGGTATTGAAATTTTTTGTAAATTGATTTTTAAGTGGTAATTTAATACTGATAATTTGGGGGAAAATGCTAAAAATTAAGGTAACAAATCTTGTTAACGCAATTGTTTGATCACTCTTGTACATTGATTAAATCTACCCTTTTAATAAGTAGTTACGAATCAGTGAAGAAAAAAAATTTCGTAGCTAGTTAAGAAAAATAGTTACGAAAAGGAACCAAAGGATTTTTTCTGTAGGCTCGATGGCATGGCCGGCTATGAGATGCGAGTTCAAAGAAATTCACAGGATTTATATAATATTAGTTGGAATAAACTTATATATTATTATTGTTGTGACGAAAATACCTACCAATAAATAAACTAGTGTTTAGTTTAAAGTCAAAGCTGTAGGAAGCGAGCAATAAATACTGTAAATAAAAATCTATATATGACTTGGCAGGCGTCTTCATTTCGTGATAAGAATGTTGTCTAGTTGAGAAGAAATTATTGAGCTCACAGATGTTGAAGTATTTCGATGATAATTCAATAAATAAACGTGGTACTTTTCTAAAGGAGTATCGTTCCAACGGGAATTTATCGCGTAATTACCTTAAATAAAATGATATAATAAGGTAATTACGCGATAAAGTCCAGTTAGTTTGTTTAAATTATGACTACAGAGCTCGAATGTTTAAAAAGAAAGATCGTTCCAGCTTGACTTTACTAGGGTTTATTTATATCAGTATAATGCATTTTTTAAAGTGAAATTATCACATCACAGCAGGTGATTTTGAAAACTAGCAAAAACTAGGAAACTTTTCGACTTTTCAAAAAAAGCTTGATGTTAGGCGATGGACGATGAAGATGATTATAATTATGATTAAACATTGCTTGTAAAATCATCCAATGCAATACGCAATTATAAATTAAGTGTACTTTTCACGTTTATTATTCCGAGATAGATAAATAGTTGTTAAACAGCAATTTTATTGTTCGAATTCTCAATGCGTTTGTGAATAGGAACTAACCGTGGTTTATTCTCAGAATCATTTCTATGAATGGATTTTGAAAGAAAAACTTACTTAAAGTTGACCTTGGCATACATTTCTTATTTTTATTTCATTTATCATTTATTTATTCCTCTCACAAACATTAACATTATTCTTTACAATTTGAAAAATATGAATAAAAAAACAAAACAGTACAGTATTATAAACTTATAAGATTTTAAATACAAAAAATCAGGATTGGTTTTATCAATGCGGGTTTGAGTTCCGTCAGTATCAAAAAACTGAAAAAAAAACTTTCATTTTTGAAAAAAAATTAAAAAGTAAATGAAATGGCCGAGTTGGTTAAAACAGTCCGGCTTAAGCAGGATCAGTTTTTATTAATGCGGGTTCGAATCCCGTCGAAACGGAAAATTTTGATCGAATCATCTTAGATGGAGGTTATGTGAATTTTTAATTAAATGCTGTAGGTATATCAGGATATGAGGGAAGGCTTAGTGCTTTTTATAAAGTTCAATCTTTTCCATTTACAATTCCCTCAATCCTTCCATACTGCGGGCGAGGCGATCTCACAAAACACGTTCAGAAAGTGCAAGACAGCGGAACTCGGTCCCAGCTTAATTTAGTGACCGATAATTAAACCTCCCCCACCCTCCCCTTTCTCCCGGACACCCGGTCAACCTTTGAACATGCTGAGATGTATTTTTGTATGCGGTGTTAGATACAGGTCATATGTGATTGGATTGTGTTATGTATTTGGATGTGTTTTTGACCTTGGGTTATTCCACTTTTCTCCCTCGAGATTCGCCTTAATGGATTTGTGGAGTTTTTATTTTAAACAGTGGAAAAAATTCCCTTATGAGGCATTTTCATATTTATAATTATTATGATCAGATTCTAATTTATCTTTATAATTTTGCGATTTTGTTAATAATGAGTAGAATTGCGTTGGTCTTGCTAGTGGAATGCTACTAATAGTTAATTTTTTTTTAACTTTACTTTTCTAAATTTTACGTTGGAGGTAGACTCCCAACATGTCATGGTACATCCTGCTAGTTGAAAACTAAATTTTAACAAATAAATATTTGGACATGCCTCTGACTATCACCTCATTATTTCTTGGAGATCTTTTGATTAATTCTCTTAGACAATATTATTCAGTACGTAAAGACCTTAAAAATATATCTAGCTTAGAAATAAAAAATCTACCTAGCTTAGAAATACAGTCATGATCATTTTGTTTTGTTCCAAAAAACTAATTTTTGATCTTTTATCAGAATTTCAGATCCCATCCAAAGACACGAAAAGGCGACAAACCGGGTACAGTCGCTGACATAACCTCCACGGCTACAAATAACTCAAGCGGCTAGATTTGTTGATGTCGCCATCCATTGTAGACGCGACGCGGCAGTAATGAAAGCCGCTTATCTCCGACTGTACCTCACTGTGTTTTATCTTGCGACTGTACCCTCAAGGCGGCTAATCGGGTGAATTAAGGATTTTTGCATTTTTATTTATATTTTTTGAGATAATTTTAGAGGTAAAAATGTTTTTTTGGAAAAAATGTAAAAGTCTAAACAAAAATTAAGAAAAAAAATCATTAATAATACAAATAAAATTTATTTTGTACAAAATCGTTTAAATTAGGTAACTCTAGCTTTTAAGTTTTTAATTTTTTTTTTTAGGATTTAATCTAAGGTTCCTCCAAATATGCGTTTTATACATACCTACCCACTTTTTGCAAGTAGGTACTCAGTATTCGACATGAAAGGTTTTTTCCACATTGATTTCCCATTAACTTTAATACAGATAAGAATTATTGACTAACTTATTCATTAATGTTTCGACTTTTACAGAAGTACCTTTTAAAATAAATCTTCATAAATACATGGGTCAGTCTCCAAAACAAAAATTTTTGATGTCCGAGTGGAGAATCCTACCTTACAGTAATAATTATTAACAGGAGTTTTTTTTGTTAGATAGTTTGGCCTGTTAGCTACCTTGGGCACTCAGAATTATTGATCTGACGTTATTGTAAATGTATTTAAAAAAATCAGAAACCTCGAAAACTTGATTGCTGTGGGCTGTCCTGACTCCAGTTTGATTCAGAAAATAGTACGTAACTTTTTTGTGTTCATACATTACGATATGTTCTTTATTTATTCTACAAACCAAAAGGTTTACTTGACTTGAATTAAATTAAAAGTTAACAATAAATGAATAGTTTCAGTTTAATTCGAAAAATAAGTTATGTCCGCGCGTTTTTGTTGATCGCTGTGGATCAACATGAATCCATGTCTACATCCCTAGCTGAACTCTTTAACCAATCGGTTTTCGCCATGTACGCTGTCATCAGGTATGCTCTGTCTACTGAGGGGGACAGGCATGTACTGCATTGCCATGGTGCTGAGATATAGAGATAAACAGTTGATTACTTTGTCTTTGGATTTGTAAATGTTTGATTGCTATGCTACCGTTTTCTCATTTGTTATTCACTTTGTTTAGATTTTAATTCAATAATTAGAAGGGTTTTAGGGATGTATTTACCATGTAAAAATTATAGCTTTCTACTGTTTTGCATCTCTACAGAATCATTGAATAAGTTACTTTTTTTGATTGTTTTGGTATTGATCGCTGTGGTCAAAAAGACCATATCGATCAAAATATTGCTTTTTATGAGAAAAAGGAAGCGTTTTAACAGTTTTTATTTACTTTCACCTGTCTCAGTATCTGTCTATTTGTATGTCTGTGCCTCTTCTACTTATATTTTTTCTATTTGGGTGTTTACGATTTACGAGTATAAGGGTAGATTGTACACCAATTATCGGAGGGATATGCGTCTAATTGTGTATAAGTCCTTTTTTGAACATCAAGAGGTTAGTGATACTCCTTAAAATTATTTATAGATACTGTTTTAGCATCAATATTGATCGCTCTGGTCTTGAAATTTTCACACCTAAATATTTCAAAAACTGGTTGATAAAATTAGGGGCCAATATGAAAATAAGCTTATTTAGACACCTCCTTTTCGAAATAAAAATACAGAACAGTAATAATATCACTATTCAAAAAGCACCATAGCGATCAACCAAATACGCCAATTCTGGAGATCGACCCACATCTACTTTATCACATTCAATAATTTTCTCAATCATTAAGCGTATATCAATGCCGTGCCGAAATAAAAATGGCGAAGGCGTGTCAAGCCAAATTAAGTCAGGGTTCTGCCTACAGTTTTTAAATGTTAGGCAGGATCCTTAACCATAGGTATATTCTTTTGCCTGGTTTTGAGTTGAAATTACTATTAAAAATATTAATAACAAAATTATCAAAACGTGATTGTTAAACTCCTTTTACGAAATCAAACTTCTTATTAATACCCTTTTTTGAAAAAAATTACATCAAAACAAAACATAATATCGATACCTCGGGGCTCAAATGTCGTAAAGCACATTTTGGGCTTTTTGAGTTATTTACACCATCGTACTCAGTTTTTAATCCTCTATCGAACTGTATAATTAAAATAGCGAAATTAAAAAAAAAATTACAAATACAACCCATCATTTCGGTCACTCTAAACACAATCTATTTGAAAATGAAGGGTGTAAGTAGCATGTTACTGACAACACACAACGGCCTAGGTTGTATAGCCCAGTTTGGTACAAAACTCTAAGATAGCATGTGCTTTACGACCAAAAAATAAAAATAGATGTTCCTTACACCCCACTGAAAAATTCACTTTAACAAGAGCATAATTATGATTTATCTCAATTAATAGGTTTTTGTCATGAATAATAACTTTTATTATAATATGTTTGCAATTTTAGTCATGCACCTAAAATTGCAAACTAATTCTAATAAATCCACGTAGCAGCGAGTACTTCAGTCTACCCGTGACCACGGTTGTTCTAACACAGTCGAAATTGACTGGATAATATGAAGCTTTACCCGTGTCTACACTGTAAATAGTACAAAAACATTTGTATTTTGCGCTAAATTGTGAAATAAAATGTTCTGTAATTCTTAAAATAGGTGATTTACCTAAATTCTTTCAATATCGTACTTAATCTGACATCTTAAAAGCTAACCATTCATGCATGACTAAAATTGCAAACAAATTATAATAAAAGTCATCAATTTACTCCAGATAAAAACTTAATAATTGAGATAAATCATTATAATATTCATCTTTACAACCTTAAATGTTCATGCAAGTGTTGTATACTCCCCTGTTTCACTGCGATATAACGACAGGTTGGGCTTTACGCTCTTGTGCTCTTGCTCAGGCTGTATTTCATTGGGGCGTAAGGAACATTTTGTTTATTTTTTTGGTCGTAAAGCACATGCTATCTCCGTAAATATTAGACTAAGACAAATTTTGAAATAACTTTATGAAACTATGGAAAAATCTGATAACTTTGTTCCTAGGACATTTTTATGTAGCGCTAAAAATGAGAGAGTTATGACCAAAAACATTTTTATTTTTTTGTTTTTTTGCTCCTCCTGAAAACCTTGGATTTGTGCTTTACGACATTTGAGCCCCGAAGTATCGATATGTGACGAGATTCCCAAAAGTTTAACTTGACTACCATGATATATTTTTTTTATATGTTAAACTGAAAGACATCTTTATTTTTTTGTCAGTCAATTTGTCAGCAATATCTGCATAGTATTTGTTTGTAAGATAAGGACTCATAATGTCCATCACATCTTTACTTTTATTTGACAGATTTATTTTTTGCACTTAAAACAGTTTTCACATTCATTCACAAAGCCCTAAAAATGGAAAGTAAAAATTATCTGCTCAATAAATCGCCGAAGCGGCCGCGTGCCGTAAATATAGCGCAGGTGCGGCTAGTGGCGTGTTTACGCAATCGCACAATCGCAACGCACAGTGTGGACGGGGCTTTAGTTAGGCCAGTGGCAGTCAAAGCGTTCTTCGATAAAAGCTAACCGTGTTTTTTGGTTTCTCAAGTAAAATATTAGTCTATCTCTATTGCGCTAAGGTTGTGAGTCCTATTTCCATTTATGAAAATTTTTTTGATTGGTCATTATCACACTAATATTATAAATGCGAAAGTTAGGATGTTTAGATGGATGTTTGAATCTATGTTTGTTCCTCTATAACTCGAAACTACTAAACCGAGAATAAAACATATGCTGCTTTTTATCCGGGTGCCACGCGAACGAAGCGCCCAGCAGTTGAACCTGGTGATGAAAATTGTACTCGAAAACAGAGAAAATAAAAACTTAGGCCTTTACATCTTTACTAGATGATTTATACAGTGTCAGGGAGCAATTTTTACCTACACCTAACGGTACACTGTAGTGCCTGGGACATTGTTTCAGACCCCCAGTACATCCTCTCAGCTTAACGGGTCATATCCACAGGAAAGACATGGTCAACGAGTAAACTGACTAAGCCGTGTCTGGGACATTGTTTGAGACCCCCAGCACATCCTCTCAGCTTAGCCGGCCATATCCACAGGAAAGATATGGTCAACGTTTGGGGCTGACTAAGCCGCGGGCTTCATAAAGTTTTCCGTTTAGAGCTCGTGTCAATGCGCATATAAATGTTTCGAAAAATCTATTGATGCACGGATTTGATCCCACGACCTTCGGATCGAAAGTAGAGGTACTATGCCCCTCGGCACGGCTCTATCTGGAAACATGAAACATAGAACAATCGTCGAAAAAGCACTCACATCACTTAAAAACCCGTCGGAAGACTCAACAGTAACATTTTCGTCGCGAGGCTAACGATTTCCAAGTGAGCTGCCACATAAATCAGGCCAGGCTGATTGATACATGGCTGTGGGTTGACGCCCATCGAGTAATTTAGTGCCTCCGCCCGCCCACCACCAGATAGCGAGACTTTTGTTTTGCATTAATACCCTCGGCTCAAGAAAAGTTGGTTTAAGAAGGCTCTGTTGCGCAATACCATAATCTATTTATACAAAAATGATTTATATGCCTATGCGTATGTTCTGTATGAAATCAAAAACGGCGTGACAGATTTTGATGAAATTTTCAGTCAATCTTCAGATACCGCGGTTTATTCGAAGGTAGCGATTGGATTAACGAGACCTCGTGTGAAGCCGTGGCTGGTCGCTAGTATAATATTTACAAACGTGACTATGATTTTCCTTTAGAAAGTAAGAGATTATAATTTGGCTAAAATTAAAAAAAAATCCTAAAAATATCTATGCAAACATTTTTCAATGACAAAGTAAAAATTAAAAAATAACAAAAAGTTTTACAACAATAAAACCATTACAGGAGAAAACGCAATTTAATTTCAATGCTTTATTTATTATAAAAATTACAGTAGACAAACATTTTCCGACATTGATGCGTCCTTTGTCGCTTGCAGTTGTCGCTCGTCACAGCGACACAACGACACAAATGACACAAATGGAAAAATGCGTCCACAGTGAGGATAATTTCCGTTTTTCCGCGTGCGTCCAGCTTTGTTCTCCTAAAACGTCGAACGTCATAATGTGACAATTGATCGTTACCGTTACCTACACGACTCCGTTTTATTTTTAATTAGGTACTTAGTAGTATGTGTTAGGAGCTACTCAATACGTCAAATTCATTTATTCAATAAGATCACTAGTGTCCCACTTTGAAACGTCTTAAGAGCTAGGTGCTTCTACTCCTGTTCCTTCGCGACCAAGACCGTGAAGAACCAGGGCAACAATCACGGTTTGGGGCTTAACACTCTTTTCGGTGACACAGTATCTTCTTCTTCTTCTTCTGTCAGTGCCTCTCCATTACTGAACGTTAGCTGTCATCCTGCTAAGTGTTTCTTTATCAAGAGCTAACCTAAACAGATCTTCCGCTCTCTTAATTCCTGTCCAATCTCTTTTATTGCGAGGCCAAGATATTCTACTTCTTCCAACCCCTCTTTTGACAAGTATTTTACCCATCATGATCAGCTGGAGTAGATTGTAGCTCATGTCGTAATATATGTCCCAAATAAGAGACTTTTAACAATACAATACAATACAGTATGCAGGAACGTCATTTTACTTTACAAGACTTCTGGCATTAGATGATTGATTCTACTCCTGTTCTTTCACGATCAAAACCGTGAAGTTTGAATCGACTGTTTGACTGTTAGATGACGGTTACCGCTTGTAAAGAATTAAAATGGCGATGCGTCGTGATTTGACGTCGCTTTAAGCACCGCATTTGATGTCATTCCCAAATTAATATTTTGTTTGTGTCCTTTTCGGATAGTTACCTTTGCTGTCATGTACAAAAACTGTTTTTATGCTCTTTAGTTTAAATTTTACCCAATTTTTTGTATTTTTATTTCGTTACAGATCTAAACACTAACAAAATATTATCTGTCATTTAACAATTCAAAATAAAAGGATGTTGCTTTGTGACTTTCAATTCGTTGTTGCTGGACTCAAAGCAAAAACAGTTTCACATTATTTTTGTTGTCTTTGTGTACAACAATGTTGGGATGTAATAATCATCACGACTTAAAAATTTAGTCAAATTAATTAATTTTATTCCGTATTTTTACTCACCTCTATGTTACATCTTTTCAATCATCCTTGTAAATTATTTCTCAGAGACATCTATTTAGAAATATAAGGTGATAAAGCACTGGTGGCTTTGCTTTGTGGTTCTTGAAAATCATCATCATCTATAACCTTAATTCGTTTTCGGATTTCGATATTTGGAACTGTGTCGTTAAGTTTGATGACTTAGCGCTTGATAATTGAAGATAAATGCCCTTCTATACGGTCATCAAATATAGGGCATGTTTGTCAATCGGCTATAAGTTCGTTAAAACACAACAGACACCTTCAGGCTGTGTTAAAAGTTGGTCAGCCGAGCTCACTAGCTCATACGAACTTCATCTAAAATATCTCCCAATGAACCGAAAAGCTGAAGTTCGTACGAGCAAAGCCGTTCCTCTCTTAAAACAAATATTCACAAAGCCATAGTGTAGACAAAACCTAAGCGACAAAGAATCACAAAACTAAAAACACGACAGTAACAAAACCCTCATTTGCGAGCTGTCGGGCAAGCACACAGGGGCATATTAAGGCTTTCTTGAAAGCTAATCTTAGGACAAAAGGCAGCCCCGGGATGTGGGCCGAGCTATTGTTTATTTTAATTTTTCGCGAGTGCAGCGAGCCTGCGTAAGACAGATACAGCGTGATGCACGCTGAGTATTATGCTTGTGGTATGGGGCCGTTCATTTATTACGTAAGACGATTTGGGGGGAAGGGGTCCAAATTTTAGGTTAATTTAGTAGGTAGGTACTTATTTTATCTTAAACAGGGGGGGGGGGGTCAGAAAGTGGTTAAAATATCACTATCAGTTTGTTGTTAGGATGTGATAAGGTTACCAAAACTGATTTTTAGACTTCGTACTGATGGATGGCAACGAAAAACCAATAATTGTTAAGAGCCAGTATACAATTTCGCACTCGACAAAATCAGCGCTCGGAGGGACAAAAGTTGCTAAATTCTAACACCCGATGAACAGCGCTCCGTTTCTTAGACTAAACGGTTTTGGTAATTTTCATGTGATTGATTTTTTTGCGATAGTATAAATACTTTTTGGGTAGGTACTTAGGTAGGTACCTATAGGTATAACACAAAACAAAGTCGGGTTATTTACACCTTGAATACAAATAATTACAAAAAATAAATGTTTGTTTCTTTGTCCCATAAACCATATTGTGCTGATCTGATGGAGTCAGGAGCTTTTCAACAGAACTCTTCAGTAAATAGTCCGATTGAGTTGAAACTTGGATCTCAGCATGTCAGTCAAGTTCCGACTACAATGAAATAATATGGTGACAGCTAGCTCATCTGATGATGGAGTCAGGACCTGTTCCATGGAACTTTTTAATGATATGGGTATCAAATGACAGGGCTTGATGAGCGCAACACAATGCTGATCTGATGATGGAGCCAGGACCTGCTCCATGGAACTTTTTAATGATATGGGTATCAAATGAAAGGGCTTGATGAGCGAAACACAATTCTGATCTGATGATGGAGTCAGGACCTGCTCCATGGAACTTTTTAATGATATGGGTATCAAATGAAAGGGCTTGATGAGCGCAACACAATGCTGATCTGATGATGGAGTCAGGACCTGTTCCATGGAACTTTTTAATGATATGGGTATCAAATGAAAGGGTTTGATGAGCGAAACACAATTCTGATCTGATGATGGAGTCAGGACCTGTTCCATGGAACTTTTTAATGATATGGGTATCAAATGACAGGGCTTGATGAGCGCAACACAATGCTGATCTGATGATGGAGCCAGGACCTGCTCCATGGAACTTTTTAATGATATGGGTATCAAATGAAAGGGCTTGATGAGCGCAACACAATGCTGATCTGATGATGGAGTCAGGACCTGTTCCATGGAACTTTTTAATGATATGGGTATCAAATGAAAGGGTTTGATGAGCGAAACACAATTCTGATCTGATGATGGAGTCAGGACCTGCTCCATGGAACTTTTTAATGATATGGGTATCAAATGAAAGGGCTTGATGAGCGCAACACAATGCTGATCTAATGATGGAGTCAGGACCTGTTCCATCGAACTTTATAATGATATGGGTATCAAATGAAAGGGTTTAATGAGCAAAACACAATGCTGATCTGATGATGGAATCAGGACCTGTTCCATGGAACTTTATAATGATATGGGTATCAAATGAAAGGGTTTTATGCGCGAAACACAAAGCTGGGTTAGGATTTACTTTTGACTTCGATTTTTGATGTTTGATTTTTCATTTTTAATCTTGATTTTAATTTTAAAATCAAAATCAAGAAATAAAAATCAAAATAAAAATCCGAGATCCGAGAATCGAGAAATGAGAAACAAGAATCAAGAATCAAAATCAAAATCAAAAATCAAAAATTAAAAAATTGAAAATCAACAATTAAGAATCCGAGATACAAGATCCGAGAATCGATAATCGAAAATTGAAAATCAAGAATCAAAATCTAGAATCAAGAACCCGATATCCAAGATCCGATAATCAAGAATTGAGACTCGAAAATCGAAAATCAAGAATCCGAGATCCGAGAATAGAGAAACTAAAATTGAAAATCAAGAATCAAAGTGAAATTCAAAATCAAGAATCAAAGTCAAAGTAAACCCCGACCCAGCTTTGTGTTTCGCTCATCAAGCCCTTTCATTTGATACCCATATCATTATAAAGTTCCAGGGAACAGGTCCTGACTCCATCATCAGATCAGCATTGTGTTTTGTTCATCAAGCCCTTTCATTTGATGCCCATATTATCATTAAAAGTTCCATGGAACAGGTCATAACTCCATCATCAGATCAGCATTATGTTTTGCTCATCAAGCCCTTTCATTTGATACCTGTATGATTAAAAAGTTCCATGAACCAGGTCCTGACTCCATCATCAGATCAGCATTGTGTTTCGCTCATCAAACCCTTTCATTTGATACCCATATCATTAAAAAGTTCCATGGAACAGGTCCTGACTCCATCATCAGATCAGCATTGTGTTGCGCTCATCAAGCCCTTTAATTTGATACCCATATCATTAAAAAGTTCCATGGAATAGGTCCTGACTCCATCATCAGATCAGCATTGTGTTGCGCTCATCAAGCCCTTTCATTTGATACCCATATTATTAAAAAGTTCCATGGAACAGGTCCTGACTCCATCATCAGATCAGCATTGTGTTGCGCTCATCAAGCCCTTTCATTTGATACCCATATCATCATAAAATTCCATGGAACAGGTCCTGACTCCATCATCAGATCAGCATTGTGTTTCGCTCATCAAACCCTTTCATTTGATACCCATATCATTAAAAAGTTCCATGGAACAGGTCCTGACTCCATCATCAGATCAGCATTGTGTTGCGCTCATCAAACCCTTTCATTTGATACCCATATTATTAAAATGTTCCATGGAGCAGGTCCTGACTCCATCATCAGATCAGCATTGTGTTTCGCTCATCAAACCCTTTCATTTGATACCCATATCATTAAAAAGTTCCAGGGAACAGGTCCTGACTCCATCATCAGATCAGCATTGTGTTGCGCTCATCAAGCCCTTTAATTTGATACCCATATCATTAAAAAGTTCCATGGAACAGGTCCTGACTCCATCATCAGATCAGCATTGTGTTGCGCTCATCAAGCCCTTTAATTTGATACCCATATCATTAAAAAGTTCCATGGAATAGGTCCTGGCTCCATCATCAGATCAGCATTGTGTTGCGCTCATCAAGCCCTGTCATTTGATACCCATATCATTAAAAAGTTCCATGGAACAGGTCCTGACTCCATCATCAGATCAGCATTGTGTTGCGCTCATCAAGCCCTTTCATTTGATACCCATATCATCATAAAATTCCATGGAACAGGTCCTGACTCCATCATCAGATCAGCATTGTGTTTCGCTCATCAAACCCTTTCATTTGATACCCATATTATTAAAAAGTTCCACGGAACAGGTCCTGACTCCATCATCAGATCAGCATTGTGTTGCGCTCATCAAGCCCTTTCATTTGATACCCATATTATTAAAAAGTTCCATGGAGCAGGTCCTGACTCCATCATCAGATCAGAATTGTGTTTCGCTCATCAAACCCTTTCATTTGATACCCATATCATTTAAAAGTTCCATGGAACAGGTCCTGACTCCATCATCAGATCAGCATTGTGTTGCGCTCATCAAGCCCTTTCATTTGATACCCATATCATCATAAAATTCCATGGAACAGGTCCTGACTCCATCATCAGATCAGCATTGTGTTTCGCTCATCAAACCCTTTCATTTGATACCCATATTATTAAAAAGTTCCATGGAGCAGGTCCTGACTCCATCATCAGATCAGCATTGTGTTTCGCTCATCAAACCCTTTCATTTGATACCCATATCATTAAAAAGTTCCATGGAACAGATCCTGACTCCATCATCAGATCAGCATTGTGTTGCGCTCATCAAGCCCTTTAATTTGATACCCATATCATTAAAAAGTTCCATGGAACAGGTCCTGACTCCATCATCAGATCAGCATTGTGTTGCGCTCATCAAGCCCTTTCATTTGATACCCATATCATTATAAAGTTCGATGGAACAGGTCCTGACTCCATCATCAGATCAGCATTGTGTTGCGCTCATCAAGCCCTTTCATTTGATACCCATATCATTAAAAAGTTCCATGGAGCAGGTCCTGACTCCATCATCAGATCAGCATTGTGTTGCGCTCATCAAGCCCTTTCATTTGATACCCATATCATCATAAAATTCCATGGAACAGGTCCTGACTCCATCATCAGATCAGCATTGTGTTTCACTCATCAAACCCTTTCATTTGATACCCATATCATTAAAAAGTTCCACGGAACAGGTCCTGACTCCATCATCAGATCAGCATTGTGTTGCGCTCATCAAGCCCTTTCATTTGATACCCATATCATCATAAAATTCCATGGAACAGGTCCTGACTCCATCATCAGATCAGCTCGCTGTCACCCTATTATTAAATTATTAGTTACACTACAATTCAGATCATTATTCTGCTTTAACGGCCTTTTTAGCCCCGCAGAAAATATTTAAAAATAGGTAATTAATAACTTAGCAACCAATGTATCAAACGCTCCTATTGCGCTATATTCTTCGTAGCCGGCGACGTGCTTTGCGAGTCGAGTCAGTGCGAGCTCCGGGATGCAAAGCGATACGTCCACCCCCTAGAAGCGCTCGGCGCGGTCTGCTTGCGTCGAGTAGATAGGGTAGTAGATACGACGCGTTTTAGGTTGTTTGAAAAGATTTTTCATTGCCAATTTTTTAATCTTTTTGCATTTTTTTTTTTCAGAAAAGGATTGATTTTGAACTGAAGTTTATTTCTGTTTTGTTAATTTTACGAACAAGAGTTCTAAGTCAGTTCTAAGTAGCCAAAATCAAAAGCAATTCTTTGGCCGTTTTCTCGAAATTTGGACTAAGTTAAAGATTTTTTTACTCAAAAACTAAATAAAGGTAGTAAAAAGTGATCCATTTAATAGTTTGGTTGACTATCACAGCAAAACATCGTAATTTTTTTATACCATTTGGACGTCAAAATGATTCGTAAATATGGTGATTTCTAAACCTCTTACAGCAAAAATTCACAAAACAGTCGCCGGTTTGAGGTCGATTAATCAAAAAGAAATAATAAAAATACAAAAGTAGCTCATTTAATAGTACAAAATTGAAATGATATTTCATGCTGTGCCATAATTTTTTTAAAAATAAAGTGTTTTCATTGAAAAATCCTGCCCCGAAACATCACGTAAATCAGAAAATTTTGTGTAATGCCTCTTAATGTTTTGATAACCTTAGTATCGAGTCATCGATTAATGTATTACTGTATGAATGTTAACTAGCGCAGTCAAAATGATATTATCTTTAATATTTTCGTCGTAAAATTATTGACGAATTGATTGGTTGACATTTTTTTTTTTCAAAATTAAGATTTTGCAGTTGTCGCACACAAATTATGAAGTACTTAATTAAAGTATATTTTCTGAAGTTGTTAAAATAAACTTTTAACATAGCCAGTTCCTTAAAAAAAAGTTAAATTTATTAACTCTCACTAATAAAGCTAATTGTGAAATTTTTTTTATATGTAGGTAGAAAGTTGTGCTTTTCTGCTTTAAGACAGAAAATTACCTTGTAAAATTATTATTAAAAAAAATGTTATAAAAATTCTAGAACACTCTGTATAAGCCGCAATGATATGCAGCTCATTTTCAGCTGAAGAGTAGCTCGTCGACGCGTGAACTGCGGTGCAGTGCACCTTATTACAGCTCGCTTCTCTCGCTAATGAGGATGACCGACAGACAGTGAGACTTGGTAGAAGGAAGATGAAATACTAGTAGTGCCTCGTGGTGTTACCCGGGGGTAAATTTACTTTACTTTGTGTTTTTTTATGTCCAATGTTTAAATGTACCTACGTCTGTGCTATGTTGTGTTATCCAAATAAATTCTTATTCTATTCTGTTCTAAATAGTATTTTAATGGAAATTCACGGGTAAGTAATGTACCTATACGTCAACAACTGCCCCCTGACTGTCTATCTTTGATAGCGACCAAAATCGGTTTTAAACTCTCGAATATGACAGTTCAGTGACTACGCAAGTAGCTCTCTTGAGTCTCGTTGAGATGAAAGTATCAGAGCTACTGTTACTCGTTCAACGAGACCGAACGCGACAAGAGATACCTACGCGATCGTTTTGACAGTTTGAGACCAATTTGAGGTTTGAGACAAGTTTAGATTGCCGGTTTGAATCCTATCTGGGTGCAATTCTTGTGATGCATTTTAATAAACTGGTAGGTACAGCTGCTACAGTGTCTATAACTTGATCGACTGGCCTCTTAGCTCAGTTGGTAGTAGCTCTGCCTGCTGCGCTGTGGGTCGTGGGTTCGATTCCCATTCAGGACAAACATTTGTGTGAACACACTTTCACATTTATAATATGAGTACGTAACATTTATAATATGTAAAAACTATCATGTTTACCAGTCGCCAAAATACAGATTTCCCTCAAATCAAAACAGACGTGTTATTACCCAACCGCCTGCCACGGGCGCGTCTGTAAAACTATGAAGGGCATTGTTCTTAGTAACTGATGAGTAGAGTATGAGCTCGTACGTCAGTTTTTGTTAAGCTGTGTCGGATTAGTGGGAACTTCGTCCAGTTGTAGGTTCATATCTATGAATAAATAATAAATAAATAAATATTGCTGGACATTTCACACAGCGCCATCTAGCCCCAAACTAAGCAAAACTTGTACTATAGGAAACAGAAAACTGATAGAATACTCATATACTTTTTTTTTGTAAATACATACATAGAATACTTTATAACACCCAGACACGGAACAAACATCTATGTTCATCACACAAATGTTTGTCCTGGATGGGAATCGAAGCCACGACCTTCAGCGCAGTAGGCAGAGCAACTACCAACTGAGCTAAAAGCCAGTCATTTAGAAAGAGTCAATGTTTTTAATCCTACTAATATTATAAAGGCAAAAGTCCGTGTGTGTGAATGTTTGTTACCACGTATCTCCATAACTTCTAAACCGATTTTGATGAAATTTTGATTGGAGATAGTTTAGGTTCTGGAATAACACATAGGCTACTTCTTATCCCGGAAAAATGTATGGTTCCCGTGGGATAAAAAAGTAGTCCACGCGGGCGAAGCCGCGGGCGTTCACTATGTTTAATAGATTCTAAACCTTATGTTCCAAACTCAATCGATTTCGAACAACGAAACAAAATGACGTCCAAATGTAAAGAGTATTGAAGACGGAGGGACAGGGGGGGTGCCACCACCCCCCAAGGGGGTTCAAAGTTCATATGTGCACTAACCGATAGGCTAGCAAGCTAACTAACGGATTCTGACGTAAGGTTGACCTAGTGAGTTAACTTTTATAAGACCAGTTAGCGTTTTCCTGTCAAGACCCTTTTTTTTAACCACAGGTAGAGGTACGTATCAGTTTAAAATAATAACAAATAATAAAGGTCCCTACAAAAATTTAAATTTTCGGTCCCGGCTTTTAACTCGTTAAGCCGTGACGGAGGCCTTTAGGCGGCTAAAAGCTACGCCACCAGAGTTGGCCTCCAGCTTTTACAAACTTACGGTGCCTACAAAGGTAAAATATGCATCAACGAATTTGTAGTGTGGAAATACTAATCCACAGGATTCCTTCCAATGGTTTCTTTCACCGTTTAAAGCTCATAATAATGCACATATTAATTTTTCAAACCGAAAAACACTTTGATGATCGGTTGAGATTAAAAAAACGACCTTTGGATTAAAAACCACGGAAAGAACATCAGGCCAACATGGTTTGAAACAAAGAACACTGCAAATTATTAAGTAAACATTTATTTACAGAAACTAAACAACTACATATTTACTTACATAACATTATAAAATACAATAAGAACCAGTTAAGCCACCTAAGGATCGTTAGAAACTATCTATAGATAGCTCAACTGATCCAAGCCACTGCCAGTCGGAAGCGTGCCTAACTGGCAGCATTACCGCGCTATATGGCAATGCTGATAGTTGAGCCAAATTATTATTACAATTATTTAAATGAAACATGATTTATACATTACTAGCTTCCCAGATAAAAAGTAGCCTATAGCATATTCCCGGTCATTATACATACATCTAAATTTTAAATTTCAGCCAAATCGTTTCAGTGTCTGTCGAGTTATAGACGAACAAACATACATCCATCCATCCATCCAAACTTTCGCAATTATTATATTAGTGTGATGTGATTCTTGTTTATACAAAAACCAATCTACTGGTAGTTTTATAAAATTCGTTTAAGTATCCGGGTACTTACTATCGTATTAACCAAAATCAAAGATAAGCGCAGATATAAATGAAAGTACAGAATATAAAGAATATTGAGTGAAGACGGCGGGTGACGCGAGACGGACAAAGGAGGATTGCACTCCGCCCCTAAGGGGGTGATGTACTGTTATTGTTGAAAGTTAAGAGGTGATTCGTTGCCAGGTAGGGCTTGCAGTTGGTGCTAAAGCGGTATTTATTTTATGCTTTCCAACTTTGAGATTCAATATTTTTTGCTGTGTGCAAGAGCAGACAGTTTATGGGTATTTTTTGCATGAAAGTAATTGGAATGACTCTTAACTTAAGAATTACAGATGCTACTTCTTAAATTATTAATTTCAAGGTAAGTACTTAGCTTGGAAATCGAGATATGGATCCGTGACGGGAGACAGAAATAAAGGTTATTTAGATAATATACTTACGTTATATTAACGCTGTCCTCTTTTTTTAACTTTTTTAACGCTCTGAAATTATAAAAATGTTTTTTAAAATACTGTATTGTATATTTTTAAGCTAGTTAGAGTTTTTAATCGACATAAAAAAAGGAGAAGTTTTTCAAACTAGAATGTTTTTTTTAATGCTACCCGAATACTCGAGGCCTGCAGTGGGAAACATCAGGCTTATAAATAAAATTTTAAAAAAACCCGATTACTCAAAGATGCCTAAACCGATTTGAAAAATTCTTTTTTCATTGAAAGGGTAGGTACCTATACTTTCTTATTGATGCCATAAAAATTTGATGACGATTTGTCGAGGATCTTTGGAGTTATGAACAGAAATGCACCTCGAGAGTGTAGAAAATTGCTCACATTATAACATAAAGTCAATTTTTTTATTTTAATTTTTCTATGTAAGTACATGTTATGTTATGTATGTATGTGCGGTGTGACCGTAGGTACCGTAAGTCCCTCTCTCATACCCAGGTGAAGATTTTTCGGATTAATTGAAATTCACACTCATTATCTAAAACGACGATATTTTTACGTGAGCTTGTAATGAACATCATAAAAAGTTAAATGTTAAATCAAAAAATAAAAAGAAACAGCATCCCCTTAACACGATTGCAGCGGATTTCAAGACGGACGGACGGACAGGGGTGCAGGTAAAGGGGTCAAACGTCATCGATCGCCACCCCCCACGGGGTCCACTCTAACCCCCCGCATCCATGTCACTCTTATCAGCTGGCTAAGAAAAAAGCACTCTAATACGTTCGATTAGAACTGGAATTTATGAATTGTGTAATCAATGTTTAAATGTAATCTTGATGAGAATAAATCCTAGGAATTAATCAGAAATTCGTTGCGAAACATTCTTAGGACTTTATATCAGATGGATTTCTTTTTGAAATACCTGCAGTACTGTTATCTATTAAAGTTTGTGTTAAATAGGAAAAGGCTAATGAAGTTTGGACATCTGCAGGGCTATTTTGACTCACACGTAAAGTCACTTACTCGGATTACTTCCTACAAAAATTTATTTTTTACGATGTATACTTTGAAATTGTAGAAGATTCAATTCTGCATTCTATAACTTTAATATTGTTCGTAAAAAATTGTAGGAAGAAATCCGAGTTAGCGACTTTACGTGTGAGTTAAAATAGCCCTGCTGAAGGTCACGGGGACATCTTAGCAAACTTTCTAAACCACGAAAGTGATCAGTTGTCACCACATCTGTTAAAAATCCTTGGTCAATATTTTTAGGCGACATTACACGAGCGAAATAAAATGTTGGTCCTTCTTACTACAAGTTGTAAAGCCTGTATTTCTGGCATAATTTTGAAGATTACTAAATGGATCCAAGATCCAAATAGAAATATTATGTATAAACATGCTTATTTGCCTTATACCTATAGCTACAAACCTACTTACATATAAAATTTGGAATCTATATCCATTTTCTTAATCTAAGGACTTGTTTATGAGCACTGTGTTCACGAGTAGTATTATACAATACCGCCTTTATGTAACATAACAAATATTGGTCTCCACAGCACAGGGAATCCTAGTGTGGAGATCAAAGTTAAAGCTTGACTAATGCTATGTTATTTATTTTACTATCTGCTTAGCCTAATCAAGGCTAGCTGTTCTAGGATCTATTTTTAAGCACAGATAAAATTAGGTACCTACTTAAGTTGTGTAATGTAAGTTGCATGTAACTCAAGAAACAATAAACTATTTTGTATTGTATTGTATTGTAAGAACACGATAAAAACCCAGTTAGCACAGTAAAATACCAGTCTTTGAGTGGGAAATCTAGGTTGCAGGGCTAGTTATTCTGTGTCCAGTAATCCTGTTCTTGTTTATTTTGTATTGGAAAGCTTTGACGGTAATGTCCATGTCATATTGGATTGAGTGGACGGGACTTTCTTGAAACTTCATGTTGGTTCTGTCTGATGATATATTTTATTTTGCTGACAACTTTACGTTTAACAACTTTACTTTCCAATAAAAGGAGATTGTTAATGCTGTATTTTGTAGTTACTATTAATCGCGTTTTACTAATGTATAGAAAAAATTCCGAAATGATCACATATAACATTTTATTTATAAGATCAATACCATTACTATTTAATTTTACTGTAAATCTTAAGAAATTATATCGTTAAATGTTTTATTATAAATGAAAGGTTAAATTTTTAATCTACTCATCAACATTTATTTTTGGCTTTTTGTAAAAAATACCTATTACTAACTATAACTTAAGTTTTGACTGACTTCTGCGTGCTTGAGTGTGCACATAAATACACTCAAGCAACCCCTTTTACTTTTTACACAACAATTCATTGTTGTCATTAAAGAACTTGAATTTGAACTAGAGTATGACTTTCTAGTGATATATTTAAATTTCTGTTTATTTTTAAATTATTATTAACGGGACTTAATCACGTAATGAAATTATTGTTTCTGTTTATTGTTTCTCTAGACATAGAAATAGACATAGAAACATTTATTTAGCACGAATTATAATATTTATTTATTTATTAAACTAGGTAAATGGTTTATTAAGACAATCAATACAAAGAAACACACTCATTAACATAAAAATTCACTCCTTAACTAACTTACAACTAAATTAAAAGGAACTCTGTCTTCTATCTTTAAGTGACTAAAGATAGAAGACAGAGTTCAGATCACCGACCGCAGGTAAAGTGCCCAAAAGGCTGGCAGCGTTACCCCGTTGGATTGCTAGACTTATCCTCTGTCCGAGGTAAGCACCAGCCCTTTGGTCATTGGTCTCATCCACTAACCTCTTGGATATTTCCCTGTAAAGGAGCCACGCTTCTGAGCCCCATGGTCCTAAAGTCTCTACTCCAAAAGGCAGAAATATATACCCATCTCCAATAGATGTATATTTCCGCCTTTTGGAGTTTTCTGCTGCTGTCGCCGCCGCTCCTGCCGTCCTGGAGGTTGCTGAGATGTGAGAAGGCGCCAGCGTGTCCACACAAGTAGCGTCCCACACCAGCGGCCTTCCCCGACTCCAAGGAATCAAAGACATACCGTCAGGCCTCTTACCGTCGTCACGTGCGATATTTAATTATAATTATAATTATTTCTTGAGTATTTTAGTCACAGTATTTTTGAATTCCTAGCTTCCGATTCCAAGGTACTTGCTTTGTCTTTGTGCCAAACACCAGCGACTAATTTCAAGTGCATAGCGCAGACTTAGCACCTTACATACATGTTTAATGGCGGTCACTTTGAGAGGCACACGTCGGTCCCATAGGGCGGGCTTTTGAAAACTGGTGTCGGCGTTTGTTTCCATTGTACGAGACTATGATTTATGAATTAGTTTAAAATTACTATGTCGTAATGAGGGAAAAAGAGGGAAAATGATTGGACATCTTATACGACATGACAACTTCATAAGGAACATCATAGAAGGGAAAGTAGAAGACAAGGAAGGGGAAGACCAAGAATTAATTACACGAGTCAGATTAGAAGAAGGTCGCTATCATGTCGTATAAAGAAATAAAAGAATCGCATTGGAAAGAGATAGATGGAGAGAATTGCATCGTTGCACCGACAAGAGCTGAACTCCTAAATTTAAATAATAAAAATATACACTTGGACACTGGTATAACAATACTCAAGATTTGTCCTGTCTCTATTCTAACAAAAAAGGATGGCAATAGTTTAAACTGTGTTTCAATTTTGACAGTAGTTAAGAGAAATTAATAAGTAGAGTAGAAAAATTGCGATGATAATCGAATGCGATAGCCACGCTACAGTCCGTGGTTAATATTTTGCGTAAAACGAACATGGGTGAACTGCTCCTGAGGGAAATATGACCCACGGACTAATGGCCGTCTCGTCCCCTATTCTAAACGTAAATGCTTGGTAAACTGACAGTTTTTGTTCTGCTACTCACTACTAGATGGTGCTGATTGAACTACCCCACAGATTTGGGGAAAAAATCCAATACTGGCAATGAAAAAATTTTGAGAGAAAAAATAATCTGTGGGAAGGGTCGGTCAGTTTTTGTTTGCGATTTTGTGTCTAGTGAACTGTCTGAAGAAATCTTGTAAGTACTCTGATTTTACAACGTAATTCCACAAGAATTATACATCAAATTAAAGCTAAAGGTGTACGGTTTACGATGGTGTATGATAATTAAAGTTTGAAAACGAGAAAACTGTAATTTGAAGCTTGAAAAGATACGACATTTTTTTGCCGTTTTTTTTTGGAAATTTCATTGTTTATTTTCTTATTGTTATTCGTATTAGCTTCTTAGAATTATGATAAAAATAAGGAACGGATGGTTTCTAGCTATGTTTATCATGGTTTCACAGACATTTTTTATTTTGATCTAGCTATAGTACTTTTTCTACTGTAATCGGATTTGTTGAGTACGCCGCGCGTGGCTGGTGTGCGTAAATCGCGCTGTTTTGGGGCGGACGGTGAGGGGGGATATTGGCTCGGCGCGTGGACTGGAGAGTGGATAGTACCATGACTTCCGAAAGATCGTGGGTTCAAACCAAGACGTGTATCAATAGTTTTCATTTTGGAAAATTTAAATGCACTTTGACACAAGCAAAGCGATGATGAAAGAAACTATAGTGTAAAAATCTGCTGCTCCGTCTGCTCAAAACATTTGAAAGATTTTTTCTGGTAGGTAAGGCTAATTACATGTAAATTGAAACGATGGTTTAGGTGCTGAGCAAGCCTACTCCATCGAAACAAAATGGGTTACGAAGTCAAACTAGAATACCAGACATCTACAGACTCACACAAGGTTATTTTACCGTCCGATATTCTCGTATCGGATAAGACAGTGGAACGCCACCTCACCTGCATGCCTCGCGCGTCCCATACGGCCAGTCTTACTGCTTTATATAGGTCTTCTCAATACGACTCTGCATATTTCACCGACGCGGTCACGGCTCTCTTCGTAAACGCTATCTCTGGTTCCAGCACCACATTAACTTATTCACATACCATCGGAGTTTGGACTTTGTTGGGTTGTGATAAGGTGCTTGGTGCGTTTTCGAGGGGAGTGAGTAAGTTGGTAAAGATGTAAAGGCCATTGGACAGTCGCTCTTGAGATATTAGTAGGTTCTGCCGCAGAGATAGGTGCATTTACGAGGACACCTGGAGTCAGTACGTGAGATATGCGCGACTTGATAGCCTTTGAGAGTTTTCAGCTATGAACTGATAGGTTTCGGTTTTGGTGCTTAAAGGTAAATGGGATAATTAGGTGATTGGGGTGGATTTATAAATGTTTGGGTAGGATTCGAGGCAAATTTTTACAGATACCAAAAGAAAGAGCGATTTTAAAATGTAAGTATTTTAAGCTTGATTTGAAACTTTTAAACTAAGGCCTTTACATCTTTACTAGATGATTTATACGGTATCAGGAGGCAATCTTTGCCTACACTTACGGGACAGCCTGAAACTTTTATGAGATAAATAATTACTTACTTTAGAAAGTCTTTTTTTTTTGTTTTTTTGTAACTTTTTCCACTTTTCTATAGCAAGTTTGTAAGACGATTTACCTACGTTGGAGAAACTTGTTTCCGAACATATTTTTGTATGTTCAATATTTTGAAGACATTACAAAGATACACTTTTCCAATTATTGTAAACAGTCTTTGAAAATTAAAACAGTTTTGTGATTCCTTCTTAAACATAGTTTATAAAGAAAATTGATCGTCATAATTTGTGTATTTTATTCAATACCATAGTCAAGGTTCAATACATAACATAGTCCTGTTTTTTACATAAACTGTTATTTTAATCATAATGTTTCATAATAATATTCAAAATTCAAATATCATTTATTCAATAGGACCACTAGGATCACTTTGAAACGTCTTAAGAGCTAGGTGATTCTACTCCTGTTATTTCGCGAACAAAACTGAAGAATCAGGGCAACAAACACGGTATATGGAGCCTAGATTTCTTTGTAGTAATCTATATAAGGGTTTTACAGCCAAAATGTATCTACTAATTATCACCGAACATGACAACTTAAGCAAATAGAAGAAGAAGAAGAAGTCTTACACCGGGGTGAATGGAAAAAGGGAAGGGAGGCCTTTGCCCAGCAGTGGGATCCAGTAAGCTTATTAGATTAGATTAGATGACAACTTAAGTCCCAACCATCTATTGTAACATACGTAAGTTTGATGTAGCATTTATTATTGCAAAACCTCCCAGTCTGTATCAACAACTAAACAAACTCCGTGAAACTAGTCCGAAAAATCCGATAAAAACCGTAGTAAAACTTGCTTATTCCATAAAAATGGATGTCCGTGGCTTCTTCAGGGAACTTGGAACTCATTTTCATATTTTCCGACTATCGGACCGGCAAAACAAATCCACAACTCACTGTGTAATAGTTACGTACAGTCGTAGTGCATTAATGTGCAGCGCTATGGAACTAAAGATCTTACTGGAAGAGCCAAGTAGCTGGCTTTTTAGACTTGATGTTTTTTTTTTGAAATGTTTATCCAAGTTGGTGACACTGAGTCTTAAATCAAAGTTCAATTGATCTGCAGTGCGATCCAGAAGTTATTGCCAAGGTCTTTAATAATTCATGTAGTTTATTGTGTGTCACATGTGAATTATTAAAAACCTTGGCAATAACTTTGATACAAGAGGAGTTTTTCGTCGATTCTGAGAGGAGTGCTGTTTTGACTTAGTGCAGTGTTGATCTGGGTGTGCGATATATCCGACCCGGTGATTTTCTTCGGAGTGTTGACGTTTTTTTAGCGAATAAACGGAAAATTCGGAATACATTCCGAGAAGGTCTGAATTGCACTGCATTGTCGTTAAAAACTAGGACTCAAGTGATTTTATTCCCCGGCATGATATTTAATATATTCAGATTTTAAATAGTAAGTAAATAATAATCCTGATTGTCCGAAGTTAACTTGCCACTCGAAAGATATAAAAAAAAACAGTAAAAATTGTTGTGGTTTAAAAAGTTATTTTGTAAGAAATAAAAGTTGTCCATAATGATTTTAGGGTTAAGAGCTAAAATTCTTTGTAAATACTTATAGTAAAATTTTAGATTTGTCTATTGTCCAGGATAAATCATGTTACTTATTCATGTTGTGATGCAAATATAAAACAAAAAACTTCAAATCATATTAAAAGTCGTCAGGTCTCCAAAATAATTATGTAACTCCGCCCCAAAATAATTACTTATTATAATGGCCAAGCCACATCCAGTTCTCGTATCCCCGTTCAGCTATTTATGACTACTGCTTACCGCTGCATCCGGGGGTCTCATAAAATTCTATCGCCCGGATTGTGCGCCACTGATCCGTCTGCATCGAGGGGGCCGATTATACCCCCCCACAAAACCCCCTCATTACATAACCTAGCGTTAATACGGTGAACGTCAGGTTTGAGGCCAACGTTAGATGTGCTTTATGTGTAAAGTGTGAGTTGTGATCTGGATCCTAATTAGGAAACTAAAAGCATGTAATTGGATCCGCTTTATTTTAAACTCCTCAACTTTTGTCAAAAAAATGTCGAAGCGCTCGTGGCCCAGCTTGATTAGACGTTCTTGATTGATCGTTGAAGTTAAACAGCGTTGTGCGGTCACAGTTTGGATGGGTGACCGCAAGTGGCAATACGAGCTGAGCGCTTCCGTGTTTCGAAGGGCACGTGAAATTGTCGGTCCCGGCTTTTAAGTCGTTAGGTCACAACGGAGGCCTTTAGGAGGCCTAAAAACTCACTAGAGTTGGCCACTTGCTCTTTAACAAAATACTGAGAAAGAAGAAGCACTGCTCGGTCCCGTTACGATTCTCTATTTACAATTACCGGTAGCTAGCGTAACGTAGCCGCACAGACACGGACAGATACGCACCGCGCAAACAAAATTCTTTGCGCGAATACTGTGTCTGTCCGTGTCTGCGCGGCCCGTGTCTGTGCGGCTACGTTACGTTTATGAATACGTTCATACAAACTGTATAGAAGAATATTATTTTGTCTGCCACGCTACGTGTCTGTAACGTTCAGTTTCTGTAAATATATTAAGCCATATGCGGCAAACCATACAAATTGTGACCGCTTAGATGGCTTAACTTCAAAGATCTATCAAGAATGAAATACACTACGTCACGAAGGCTACCAAAAGATAGTCATAGTATTGAATGAATGATAGAATGAATGATTGAATGAAAATTCTTTATGGCACACCTTAGAATAGGCAAAATAGAACAATGACAAAACGAAGTAACAATGTATAAAGTGCGGCCTTATCACTAAGAAGCGATCTCTACCAGTACCAGTATTGTGTAATTTACAGACAGATCGACAATTTTCAAAACTGGTTACTTCAAAATCGTCAGCTAAATTCTAAAACCTCGTAACTCCGTCTTTTTGACGACAGTGATTTTTTGATGCAATTCGGTAGAAAATCTACTTTTCTAAATATTTTAATAAACAGTTCAAATTTACTTGCATATGACACAAAAGAATCACAGATATCACAAAGTTACGGGGCGCATGGCCCAGGCAGCTTAGATACAGATTTGGCAAGCTCCACAGATAATACAGTTTTTGTTCAAATACAAAATTGTCCTGTATTAGACAGTTATGAGATTCCCCATGTAATTTGTTGAAACTGTGTGAGCCAATTGTTGGGCTTATTTGGTTAGTTTTTTTTTCAATTTGTTTGTCAATGCTGTTTGAAAAGAAGTGGGTTATATTAAGTCAAATGGGTAGATTAAACGGTTAAAAATTATAGTTATTTGATTCAGGCGTGACTTTGCGGAAGTATATCTACAGATTTTTTGGAAATTCCAAAATATCTAGTACTCCTCCGCCAATCTATACAAAAAAAAAAGTTGGTTGGGTGGCTTTAGCGTGAGCATCCAAAAGGAACTTTTTTTTGTGTAGGCGCGGGAGTAGGTACTATTTTTTAAATGAAATTAGTTTATATACTTAAACAAAAAAGAACCATACACAATCTCTTGACACTTTACATTTTTATATAAAATATTTCCTTATTTAAAAAAAAAATAGTTTTTTTTTAATCTTGTCAACCAGAATAAAACTCAGGCACAGACAAATAGCACTAATCACATCTAAACAAACGGAATGTACGGTCAGCAGGTAAACAAAGCGACACATTAAGAGGGTAGATTAGCACAAAAAGCGGGTGAAATACGGCGGTGCCTGTAAATTTTCTTACGGCACCCCCTGACGGGCGCGCTTCGACAGCGCGCTGACACACGTACGGATAACAAAACAGGTATTGTTACAATATTGTATACTCATTTACAATTTTTTTTTTTTCACAAAAAAAGGAAGCAAGGAAGTTCGTATGAGCTAGTGGCCAACTCTGGTGATGGAGTTCTGAGGCCACCTAAAGGGCTACGTCATGGCTTAACAACTTAAAAGCAGGGACCGACACTTTAATGTGCCCTCCGAAGCACGTTAGCTAATTACATAATAATAAAGTTTTTAAGCTACCTCAAGGCCTCTGTCATGGCTTAATGACTTAAGAGCCGGGACCTATACACGTAAATACGCTACCTCCTGAAAAATATATTGAAGTAATATGAAATGTTATACAAAGTTTCCAAAAAACAAACCGAATTTTTTTAATATACTCGCATTTATGCATTAATTTTAGTTTTATATACTTACCTATTAATTTTAATGATCACTTTTTCTTTTTACGTCTAATTTTATTTGTGTACGCACTACGCTTCTAATTGTCTCTCTCTAGCCTCAAATATTTGTTGGAAGAAAACTCTTTTTAGGGTTAAGCTCGCCCTTATACATGTCCTTTATTGTGTAAGCTTATCGGTTTTTGTTTCTTTTGTGTACAATAAAAAAAAACACAATTAAAATAAATCCTGTCAGTAAAGATTTTTCTGCGCACCGTACACTCGTCTCCCGATTCGTCCCACCGAAAATTTTCGTTCGAGCCGTTTCTAAAGCGCCTTTTTTAATCTCTATAAATCAAATTTATGACTTGTGTAAGCTTACTGTTTTATTTACCCTTTTATAATTTTGTTGTGCTACGAGCAGCTACGAGTGCTACGGATGGAGCTACGGTGCTACGAATACGGGATGTGCTACGAGTTTTTGAATTGGGATGAGAATTTGACGTGTGGAATAATTGGTGTTTTGAAATTTGAATTAGTGGTTTGTTGTTTCCTGAAAACTATAATCTAGGCGCCTTCAAGGCTATAGTGAATAGATTTCTTATAGATCGATGTGATCCATCTTTGACGTTTGTATCCGTTGCTTAATGTCAGAAGAGTCGGTGGCCAAACATAAATCTTTTTAATGAGAAAAAAAAAAATTGAGGATGTCGTCGATTTTAAAGGTTCTACATTGATCTGTCATAACCAGTGATCGGAATGAGGCGGGCTAAAATACCTAAAGTTCGAAAAATAACAGAGACAAATGGAGATGCCTTAGGACTAAATATTTTTCGACCCAATTATTTCCGTTTCCGGGACATTAATAAAGAACATCTAACATTAAGGTGAAACAATTTTTTACCTGAGTTAATAACAAAAACTAAAATGTAAATTATAAGGATAAAAAACTTTTTTCCGTCGGTCAAATAGAAAAATTATTTGAATTAGTTCACAATATTATTAACATTAATTTTAAATGTACTTACTCACTGTAAAAATTGTGCCAACTTTCAATAAAATTCTTACTTACTACAAGAATAAAATTCTTGTAGTAAGGAAGTCTCCCCTTTTTTGCCTCTGTTCTTTGAACTTTAGGTATTTAAGCCCGCCTAATTCCGATCACTGGTCATAACTTATAAAATAAATAAGTATTTAGATAAAATAGCTCAGTCAATAGGATAAAAAGAAAGTGTTATTGTAAGGACTGTATAAATATGCCTTTCTCATGACCTAACCGTGACCTGACCTTAGCAAACATGGCTATCTAAATATTTACGAGGCAATGCTATGCTAATTGACTAGAGTGAGACTCAACGATCGAATTGAGACGTATAATTGAACACTATGTTAAAGTAAGGTCGTATGAGCAAGTGGCCAACTCTGGTGACGGAGTTTTTAGGTCGCCTAAAGGCCTCCATCGTGGCTTCACGACTTAAAAGTCGGGACCGACAATTTAACGTGTCCTCCGAAGCACGGAAGCTCTCGTAATGCCACTTGCGGTCACCCATCAAAATTGTGATCGCGCACAACGTTGCTTAACTTCTACGATCAATCAAGAACGTCTAACACCCGTATTTATAAACAAGTCAAAGTAATTACTTCAGTAAAAGTAATTACTCTAGTAATGATTTTTATTTTATAGTTTGAAGTTAGAACTGTCAACAGTTAGAATTCTTCGCCAAGTAATAGTCACCATTTTATTTACTTGTAGCATTGAGAACTCGACCATTTTGCGTTTGATTTTGACATGTACATTACTCGGCTATAGAATAAGATTTTAAAATGAAGTTTTCTATCCTTAAGTAATTACTTCTTTGAGAAATTACTTAGTAGCAAGTAATTACTTGTCTATAAATACGGGTGTAAGCAAGCTACGCTACGAGCGCTTCAAGTGTGAAAAGCTGGAGTGTTGAAAAGTCTAAAACAACAGTCAGAAAGATCTTTAAGCAAACAAAGAAGTAACAACGAAGTAGTCAAAAACGAAGTTTACAAGAAGATGAAGCTATTTAGCAATTAAGAAGTTATAAGCATCTTACTTACTTACTCCATTGGCTCAGGGACCCAAAGTGAGTCTTGGCCTCCGATACGAGAATTCGCCACTTCCTTCTGTCCATCGCTGCCTCCAGCCAGTTGTTGGCTCCGAGGTCGCGCAGGTCAGCTTCTACTCTGTCGCTCCAGCGATACTTGGGACGACCAATCGGTCGACGGCCGTTCGGTCGTCCCAGATATGCCCTCTTAACGCTGCGATCTTCACCCATTCGCAGTAAATGTTATAAGCATCTAATGCTATGCAAGTAACCATCATTTATCTACATTTTGTAAAACACGAATTTATCAATCTGGCGACAGTTTTTATTTATTTGTACTCGCTCGATGTATCATTTAAAAGCTTGCTGTCTGTCACCTATAATTATAACAGCATTTACCTCGTCTTCTAGAACTAGCTTTCGTATATTTGCATGATCGGATGTATATTACGAGTATGTTGGTGGCATAAATAAATAAATAAAATCTGAAAATTCAAATATTTTGTGACGATAGACCTATTAATTAGATGATACAAGTTCATGATAAATAATATAAATTTTGCTGATGAAATATAGTTCCCTTCATCAATTGCAAAAAACAGTTGCACAAAAATTACATTTCACTTTATGACTTACAACGCCATCTATCGGCTACTTAGCATTACAAAACTCGGAACACAACTTGAGACACTTTTAATAGAACCAACTTGCACTAGTAGTTAACTCCTAGTTAAACTTGTAATTTTATAACAAAACAAAAAAGAGTACACTACGGTATCCTCAAGGCGTAGTAGACATTACACCCGAATACTGAAACGCTACTTAGTTTAAGTGGTACTTATCATGGATATGAACTGTAATTAATTTTCATTTTTGTATAAGATTCTTAAGAGTAAGAACGTCAAATAGTTAAAAACGCCTCAAATGTTTAAGTAGCATTTCAGTATTTGAGCATTACATTTTTTAAGCTTACAAGATCAAAACCAATATTATAAGTAAGTACGTCTAAAATCATATTTGGCATATGCATTGTGATATAGTTAGCATCCATAACTTAATGCATTACTTAATTGCTACCGACGCATAAATGTTTTACGTGAGTTGTCGTAGGCAGACCTTTTGAAAGGCAGAGTAGTGAATGCGTTATACAGTAGCGCGTTTAGTGCCATTGACGTAGATGTTGCTGAAACTATCCTGCCCCTTACTTCGAAGAGCACCGCAAAGGATTTGCAGCGAAAGCATTAATACTAACACGTTGAATGACACTGACTTAAAACATACGACGGACGTTCCTGTTTTTTTGAAGGCCACTCAGAGACTTGGCACTGAACGTATTCATCATCATTATCATCATCATCTCAGCCGTTGGATGTCCACTGTTGGACATAGGCCTTTCTCGAATATTCCCATGTGTTGCAGTTGGAAGCGGCCTGCATTCACCGCCGACCTGCAGTTTTTGCAAGGTCGTCTGTCCATTTTGTCTGAACGTATTACTTAGGCCTTTACATCTTTACTAGATGATTTATACAGTGTCCGGAGGCAATCTTTGCCTACACTTATCGGGATACCTGTAGTGCCTGGGACAATGTTGAGATGGAGTAGGCTTACCCAGCACCTACACCATCCTCTCGGCTAACCGGCCATATCCACAGGAAAGACATGCTCAATATGTGTGGGCTGACTAAGCCGCGGGTTTCCTCACGATGTTTTCCTTCACCATTAATTGCCTGGTTAATACAACCCCCAGTTCTATTAACCGGGGTTGGTGTAACTGGGGGTGAGTTTTTGTTTGATTTTTCAAGGGAAGTTTCAACACGGCAGAATTATCGTGTACACGTTAAACACAACAAATAAACAAAGTAGCCCCTTTACCGGCGTACGTCACAGCAGGCCCTGAACTTTGCATACATTGCCTTGCTCTGCAGGGTTCCGTGGGAAAAAGTAATAGCTGCTAATTAGTCTTCTCGTGACCACGGTGACTGTAATGTCGCCGAAATCGAGGTAAATAAAATGATATCATTATGCGATTAAGTCCCGATAATAATTTAAAAATGTGTTCAAGTCGCGAAAGAATAAAATATATACTAATAAGGCTGGATTCGACCAAACTGTCATCTTACTCCCAGAGTAGTTTTTCCGTTAGCCGACAGAATTCGAAATACAATTGTCTAGAAAGCGCAACCGAATATTGTTAGGTGCATTCAAATTATCCTGGGTATAAGGTGTCAACTTTACAATGTCAAAATATTCAAACAAACAGTAGTTTAATCTGTGGTTTAATCTCTAGATAAAACAATCCAGTTTGGTAAAATCCAGCCTTAGTCATTTAGATCTTATAATATAAAATAAGCAAAGTGCTCGTGGCTTAGCTTGCTTAGACGTTTGTCTCACACCTCAAATTGGTCTCAAATTACTGTTAAAACGATCGCGTAGGTATCTTTTTTCGCGTTCCTTGCGTGGCCACTGAACTTTGAGAGCTTGAGACCGATTTCAGTCGCTATCAAAGATAGACAATCAAGCGGCTGAAATCAGATACTAACAAACCATCTCAGTCTACTTTTCAATAAATTATTATTATTTAAATCTATTATTAAATCTTTAACTATTATTTAAATCACTGCTTAACTTCAACGATCAATCAAGAACGTCTAAGCAAGCTACGCCACGAGCGCTTCTTCTAAAATATTATATTCTGAAACAAAAATACATATACAGAACCCTCCGTCCACCTAAATACGCTAATACCAACATAAAAACTTTCCTTTTGACGCCTCTCGTTACGTCGCGCGCACAAAGCGTCCGATTACATAGAAAAACGCGCGAAACGCTTAAAAGTTAGTATACCCCCAATGGGGGTACGTACAGAAATGCAAATATGAAATATGAAAATGAAGATGGCATATAATAAAAGTGATATACTGGGCTCCGTTGGGCCATTCCAACAAGTCGTCTCGTCAGGCCGCTTGCCGTCCATCATGTCCTGACATTGTATGGAATAGAGATGCGACTACGAATAATCCGACTAATATTCGAAATTTCGAATCGAATAATTTAATCATTAGTAAGTACTACAAACTCATTCGACTTCAATATTGTTAATACTAATGTTCAAATCCAATAATAACTACTAATTAGTAACTGATTATAGGCACTTTTTATTCGATGGTTTTAGATTTATTCAGTACGATTAAATGATTAAAAATTTTAAATGACCGGAACGAAGTTGCTAGTAGTTGCTAGACGTGTCGATTCGTACAGTACTTGCGAGTGAGTAGTGGTCCATTCAGTGCGTAGAATTTTTTTATCGAAAGAGTAGGTTAGTAACTAAATTAGTAAAACTAAACTAAACTAACTAACTAAATTATTATAGTTAGTTACTAATTTCCATCAGTTCAATAATTCGAATGATTTTTAAAGTCGAATGATTCGAATGATTTTTGTAATACAAAAGATTCGAATGAGTTTTGTAATACAAAAGTCAAAAGTCAAATTCGTTTATTCAATAAGATCACAAGTGTACCACTTTGAAACGTCTTAAGAGCTAGGTGACTCTACTCCTGTTCCTTCGCGACCAACACCGTGAAGAACAAAAGATTCGAATGAGTTTTGAAGTCGAATGATTCTGCTGGAATCATTCGTAGTCACATCTTTAGGGGTAAGAGTGGGGTGTAGTAGGGTACAAGGGGGTCGCTGGGCGTCAAGTGGCCCGCAGATTTATTATTTGAATGCTGACGTGCGATGTTTTATGTGGAGTGCTGTACGTTCGGAGTACTGGATGCGCTAAGTTTAAGTTATTTTGGACTTGGATTTACTGCGGCTTTGTATTGTGAGATATAACCTTATATATTTTTGCTGGGGAGTATAATTTACTTATACCTTCGTTTCGCTGACGACATCGTCCTTTTCTCATCTTCAGCTTCTGAGCTACAAAAAATGCTACAAGATCTAGCAACAGGCCTGTGTCCTAATTTTGAAAAATGGTACTACAATGTTCAGAAGTTGCTTCTGATTGCTAAAAATAATATATTTCACAACAACTAATGAGATTTACAGAAAAATAAAACTTTTAAGTTTAATATTTAAAATTCACGCCAAAACGCTTCAATATGTCATGGCGTCTCCTGTGACGTCATCATTGTCACAGCCTTATGTAACCAATACGTACAAAGTGATGTTGGTGAACAATTTTCTAAATAAATTCATTTTAATTGTGAATTCCAAAGGATATAAGTGGTGTGTAGTGCCTAAGTGCGACAATAATTCGAAATAGACACCTGAAAATGTGTATAAAAACGTTTCACGGAACAAAACTATCTGTAAAAAGTGGTTTAGGTACTCTTGCACGGCGGATCTAAAACAAAGAAATATATTATGTAGGTGCTTAGTAAGCCTGCTAAAGGAACAAAGTTATTAACATTATATTTTTTAACAACAAACAACAAATTTAGTTTCCAATATAGCTTATTTTCGAGATTAATACCTAAGTAGAAGGTATGTATGAAAAAATCTTTATTGTGCTTTTAAATTGATTTTATGGAAAAAACTTTTCTTATTATCTATTATAATATGTCTATTTACGCGGAAGCCTTCACATTTCTGAATTCTGCCGAACAAAAATCATTGTTTGTTCCCAGAAACTCTCCCAACATTAGAACATCCACTTTAGGCAAATTAGACGAATTTGCCGTGGTAAATCCTGGTTCCACTATTGTATCTTTTGAGAAAACGACGGACGATAAAATAGATATACCTAAATTAAGCACTAAGAACAAATTAAAACCAAAAAACGACTACCTACCAAAACTTGAAGAGTTATGCGATTTGTATGAATGAAGTTTGTTCTGTTCACTGACAGTAACACTCGTGACGTAATTCGCTCTGATTGGTGTTTCATCTATCATGGCGGATAGCCGTATTTTATGGTTTTATTTTATCAAAAATAAAATTAATCTCACTATAATTTCAATAATAAATATGTTTTACGGAATCTGTGAATCTTAGTTCATTAGATTAATGCATTAATTTAGTGATTACGCATTACAGGAAACAGGCCTACGGCAAGCCTTGAAGTTGGACTTCACATGAACATGAGTAAAACCAAAGTCATGACAAACAGCACCAAAAAGGTTATCACGGTGAACGGGGGGAATATGGACTACGTCCATGAGTACGTTTATCTCGGCCAATTAGTTTCTTTCGAAGACAGGCAGGATAAGGAAGTCGCAAGACGGACCGAAAACGCCTGGCGAAGCTATTGGTCGATGAAAGCGCTATTTAAAGGAGATCTCCCATTATCCCTCAAACGTAAACTCATGGATGTCTGTATCCTCCCAATTATGACCTACGGTGCTCAAACTTGGTCCCTTACTCGTGTTCAGAAGACCAAACTCAAGGTTTGTCAAAGGGCGATGGAGCGAAGCATTCTCGGAATAAAACTGACGGACCGCATTAAAAATGCCACTATTCGCTCCAAAACACAGGTCGCCGACGTAGCTGAAAAGGCCGCGAAGCTGAAGTGGTGCTGGGCGGGGCACGTCTGCCGCATGCCGGATGAACTGTGGGCCAAAACTATCACTGACTGGAGCCCTGAGACAGTGAGACGGCGCGGTAGACCACGCAAGCGATGGCGAGACGAGCTAGACACCTTCAGCGACTATCAGTGGCAGGCAATGGCGTTAGACCGAACTACCTGGAAGACTCGAGGGGAGGCCTTTGCCCAGCAGTGGGACAATGCAGGCTAAAAACAAACAAACAAACATACTTAACACACACTATTTACATTTTATACTTCTATAAGTACTCATATAATAAAGCGGAAGAATTTGTTTGTTTGTTTGAACGCGCTAATCTACATAAAATAATTTTTAATTGGACTGGTAGTTCCTGAGATTAGCGCGTTCAAACAACTCCGTTCAAACTCTTCCGCTTTATTATACACCGTTAATTCTGGGTCAGTTTAAAGCCAGCACCCACTGCTTGTATTGCTTAATCGTATTCGTGTCGTTGGTTTAGTTTTTGAATTTGATAAGTATTTCATACGAAACTAAATAGTTGAAAAGATTAACAAAAGTGAGTAAAACACTTGTTATGGTGTCGTAGGCGCGCAGAGCTAATGACCTAGGTATGTATGTATGACTACGACGTAGCATAGACTCTATGCCGTAGCAACAGCTGAGCACAGAGCACGTATCTCCGTGATTTATCCTGCCTATGTTTCGTGATAATATTAATTGCAAAAAAATAGATCTCATATTTATTATTATTTTTGAGTAAGGTTATCGATATAGATTACGTAGGCGCCGGCTTTAAACTGACCAAAAATAAACGGTGTATAGATTTTAACCATACTAACCATAATCTGCATTCAAACAAAGGCTTACCCAATACAATATTACACCAATAACTTGCCCATTGATTTTCTATATTCAACACAAACCAAACAAAGTAGCGTTGCCGAAAAAATTAATTACCATAAAGTGTTAGTGTGTACGGTCAGCAGAGGGGATGCAAACAAGGGGTTTAATCGAGTGCCCTAACGTGGCTGTAAGCTTTTTGATATCTCCGATACTGTGCGCGCCGCAGATTCAATGTAGCGTTCGCAAAACAACACTTTGTTACATATTGTTTTAGTGAAAAACTAAGTACCTAGGGCTATTTTAATTCACTCGTAAAGGTGGAATCAGATGTTCACTCAAGTGAAAGATCACAATGAATGCTGGGGTTTTCTATGACAGTTTTCTTTCATTGTATGTTCAGATGTGTCACTTTGAGTGAAATATGCTAAATGAACGACGGAAATGAACGAAAAATGAACCCTAATTCCACCTTAAGCGTCATTTTGAATCACATTTTCTACTTCATTTTCTACTTCAATGCAGTTTTCGTAAAGTGTGTGAATCTAATTTAGATAGGAGAGGTGTAAGTTCTTTGTGCACCACACTTCACGCAAATAAATCATTTCATTTCAAAAAATGAATTTGCCTGAAGCGTATCTGCTTCAACTCGGTAATTTTTTTTTATCTGAATGTTTGTTGGTAGGTACTCGTTTACAGGTCGTAATTTACAACCGATCCGAACGAAACTTGGTATAGTTACTTACAAGTTTTACGACTTTATAAAATGCCATGGAGTGGGGCTTGGTGACCAGTAATAAAGGCTATACCTACCACTGGCAGCAGTCTCTCTTAAAGGGGTAAAAGGTTAGTTGAAGTAGGTTCCATTTAAAACTATAATTAGGTACATTGTATTTGGGAGAAAATGAACAAATAATATTATAGTATAGAATTCTTACTTTATTATTAGAAATACAAAGATTTGTGTTAGGACAACGTCTTCCTAACACCGCTAGTTTTATAAAAAAGTAATAAAAGTTGTAAAGCTAAATGGACCAATCAGCGTGCAATTTCCAGAACTTTCTTTTCAAAATCGGTTCTCAACTTTCCTGCTGGCTGTACTTTAAACTACTCGCAGGTACAAAGCCGGAGATCTTTACTGCGGCTCGGTCGCGTACATCAGCTGTAGGTGCCTTCTTTAAAATGAGACTGTGTGTATTGGCTTTGTTTTAGCCGACTGGGTTAGAAAGAAGGTTATGTTTTTACCCGACTGTTTCAGAGGGCTATGTTTTTTGATAAAGTAAGAAGTTCTTATGATCTAGTGGCCAACTCTGGTGACGGAGTTTTGAGGCCGCCCAAATTCTAATTATTCTTAAATAAAAACCGGTCAAGTGCGAGTCGAACTCGTACGCCGAGGGTTCCGTACCTAGCCATGGTGCCAATTAAGCTAGTCCGCTTAATTGTATGAGCGCCCATACAACTCGGAGGACAATTTTAATTGGCGTTAACTATGTATGTATGGGAACACCCTTTAATTTTCAACTTTTTTAACTTTTTTAATAAATAAATAAAAAAAAAAAAAAAAAAGACCTTGCTTTTTGCCAAATTTCGTTATTCTAGGTCAACGGGAACTACCATTTAGGTTTTCGACCCAAAACCTCTAGGGTACTTCCGGTTGACCTAGAATTGTCAATTTTGGTTGCAAGTAAGGTCTTCTAGCACAAGTAAAGGAAAAATTCCGAAAAATAAAAAAAGTTGATAATTAAGGTAAGTTTTGGTACTCACAAGTTTTCACGAAAACCTAAATTTGCCTATATCTTTTTATAGTGTTGACTCAGGACCTTGATTTTTATACTCACAATAGGGACTATAGACCTTAGTATATGGTATAAATTTCAACTTGCTAGCTCTACCCGTTTCTGAGATAATCGATGGTGACACACGGACAGACAGACAGACAGACAGACAGACGGACAAGAAAGTGATCTTATAAGGGTTCCTTTTTTTACCTTTTAAGGTACGGAACCCTAAAAAGCTTTAGATCGTAAACTTATATTATGTAAGTAAGTATATAGTAGGTACTTTCTTTTATTGTTTACTTATTTATGTTTACTTATGTTTATTTAAATAAATTTAAATTATGAGATTTCCATGACATTTCATTCCGACTGAGTTTTTAGACCACCACGTCAAGGCTTATCGACTTAAAAGCTGGGATCGCCAGCTTGCAATGCTCACTTCTGCAAAATAATGGACATGTGCAAAAAATGTATTTGAACTTCCCTCTGACTACCCCTTAAACTTCATAAGAATATATTTAATATCTATTAAAAGATATGAGTGATACTCTGATTACAATTCATAATTTAATTTAATTCATAATGTAATTTGAGTAAATTACATCATAAGGCTGTTTTTAATAAAAAATAAAACAGAATTGGCTCGAAATTAATCAAAGACATGTTCATGGATTTTTATTTTAGACTAACTAAAGATAAAGATATTTTATTTGCTCAAAACATTGTGTTAATTACATATTATAAGTATAGCATGCAAGGTCATCTTTTTTTAGTATTGTCACAACATGTTTTACCGGTGGATACCGGTGTGCAAATTAAAAGAACAGAGGCGCGCCAAAAATTAAAATTTTTTATTTAAAAAATCATTAAAACTACTTACTTAGTTAGAAAATTATAACTTAAAAGAAAATGTAATGAAATGAAAATAATTTGAACTGGTGCTGCCATCTCTTGGCTTGCTTGCGAGTTAAGAGTTTAGTAATAGTTTGATAAAGTTTTGGAAATTGAAACTTAAATTCTTGAGTTTCATGTTCATTGTTTTTAATTTATTTTTAAAATGTAAGTACTTACCTACCCTTTTTTTGAGCTGATTGTTGAAAAAGTGTAGGAATGTAGTCAAAATCGACAGCTGACAATTTTTTTAAGTAGGTAGTTTTTTGTTCGATCAAATGCGTGTTTTTAGGGTTCCGTACCTTAAAAGGTAAAAAAAGGAACCCTTATAAGATCACTTTCTTGTCCGTCTGTCCGTCTGTCCGTCTGTCCGTCTGTCCGTCTGTCCGTCTGTCCGTCTGTCTGTCCGTCTGTCCGTGTGTCACCATCGATTATCTCAGGAACGGGTAGAGCTAGCAAGTTGAAATTTATACCATATACTAAGGTCTATAGTCCCTACTGTGAGTATAAAAATCAAGGTCCTGAGTCAACACTATAAAAAGATATAGGCAAATTTAAGTTTTCGTGAAAACTTGTGAGTACCAAAACTTACCTTAATTATCAACTTTTTTTATTTTTCGGAATTTTTCCTTTACTTGTGCTGGAAGACCTTGCTTGTAACCAAAATTGACAATTCTAGGTCAACCGGAAGTACCCTAGAGGTTTTGGGTCGAAAACCTAAATGGTAGTTCCCGTTGACCTAGAATAACGAAATTTGGCAAAAAGCAAGGTCTTATAACACAAATAAAGGAAAAATTCCAAAAAGTTAAAAAAGTTGAAAATTAAAGGGTGTTCCCATACATAGTTGACGCCAATTAAAATAGGCGTGTTTCCTGCAATGCGTAATCACTAAATTAATGCATTAATCTAATGAACTAAGATTCACAGATTCCGTAAAACATATTTATTATTGAAATTATAGTGAGATTAATTTTATTTTTGATAAAATAAAACCATAAAATACGGCTATCCGCCATGATAGATGAAACACCAATCAGAGCGAATTACGTCACGAGTGTTACTGTCAGTGAACAGAACAAACTTCATTCATACAAATCGCATAACTCTTCAAGTTTTGGTAGGTAGTCGTTTTTTGGTTTTAATTTGTTCTTAGTGCTTAATTTAGGTATATCTATTTTATCGTCCGTCGTTTTCTCAAAAGATACAATAGTGGACCCAGGATTTACCACGGCAAATTCGTCTAATTTGCCTATAGTGGATGTTCTAATGTTGGGAGAGTTTCTGAGAACAAACAATGATTTTTGTTCGGCAGAATTCAGAAATGTGAAGGCTTCCGCGTAAATAGACATATTATAATAGATATTAGGAAAAGTTTTTTCCATAAAATCAATTTAAAAGCACAATAAAGATTTTTTCATACATACCTTCTACTTAGGTATTAATCTCGAAAATAAGCTATATTGGAAACTAAATTTGTTGTTTGTTGTTAAAAAATATAATGTTAATAACTTTGTTCCTTTAGCAGGCTTACTAAGCACCTACATAATATATTTCTTTGTTTTAAATCCGCCGTGCAAGAGTACCTAAACCACTTTTTACAGATAGTTTTGTTCCGTGAAACGTTTTTATACAACTTTTCAGGTGTCTATTTCGAATTATTGTCGCACTTAGGCACTACACACCACTTATATCCTTTGGAATTCACAATTAAAATGAATTTATTTAGAAAATTGTTCACCAACATCACTTTGTACTATTGGTTACATAAGGCTGTGACAATGATGACGTCACAGGAGACGCCATGACATATTGAAGCGTTTTGGCGTGAATTTTAAATATTAAACTTAAAAGTTTTATTTTTCTGTAAATCTCATTAGTTATTGTGAAATATATTATTTTTAGCAATCAGAAGCAACTTCTGAACATTGTAGTACCATTTTTCAAAATTATGAAACAGGCCTATTGTCCTCCGAGTTGTATGGGCGCTCATACAATTAAGCGGACTAGCTTAATTGGCACCATGGCTAGGCACGGAACCCTCGGCGTACGAGTTCGACTCGCACTTGACCGGTTTTTTTTTTAGTTATGTACCTACTTATAGTCGTATTGCTCATTATACGGACTAAAATTGAAGGAAAAACAGTCATTTTCCCTTCAATTTTGATTAGTTTTGATACGTTTTATGTCAAAATTGAAGGAAAAATGACATTTTTTCCTTCATTTTTGGTCCGTATAATGAGCAATACGACTATAAATCTATTTTTTTTTGTTTGAGAATGAGTTGTGATCTTGAAAGTTTAAGAAAACGCGAAAGGATAACTGATAGTATGTAGGTACTTACCTATATATTCATATCCATAGTATGTTTCAAATGTATTTAGACATGCCTCTGACTAACCCATATTAAATATCTTCGAAACAAAGAGATCAACTACAAACATTTAAAAGATAGGTATTTACCGCCCTTGAGGAAGAATTCGTATTTATTTCTTTTAATTTCTAAGGTAAATTTTAGTCCAAGCCTTTATTTTCTAATTTATTCAAACTAGAATTAAATAGAGCAGGCTATTGTTCCCCAATTCTAGCCATTGTTTTGCCAGACTGGGCACACCGCTAGAATGGTCCAGACAGAATTTAGCAGTTGCTAAAACAGGCAGGTTGACTTTAATATCTGTTTAGCACGGTGCTAAACCTCTTATAATTCTGGCCCGCTCTGTAACGTAAAGGTTCTTGCAGTTTTTGCGAGCGTGTGGTCACTGCAGTCTTAAGGGCATGCTAGCTTCATTAGCGAAATTAGTTTTTTACTGTAAGTATTAAAAAAAAGTTAGGTTCAAAAGTCGTTAGTATTTTTATGTTATAAGTTTGACCGCTGTGTGTCTCTGTGTGTGTGTTCAAAGCCAAATTCAATAGTATGTATGTTTAACTAACTGCTGTTTACTTCATGTCTTTTTTCTCAAGAACTAGGTAATTCCATCTTTGGTCTTTGACCAAATTTATTTTCTTGCGCATTTGAACAATTGTCATTGATTTATGAATCATAAATTATTTAAGTATGATTATTATTTTCTTCTTTGATAGTGCAATGAAGATCTTGTTTAAAAAATGGAAAAGGATTTGTGACCACGACTACAAGGCGTAGTAGTCATTTTCTTAGATCATTTTTTTTTCATATTATCCCACTGCTGGGTAAAGCTTTCCCATATCTATTCAACCGTTTCCTTTAAGATTTCCCAGCAATCTTTTTTTCTTTGTTCTTTTTTTTTTCAAAATGCCTAATTACAATACCCTCCCCTTAACAGCTGGCCAGGTATTTAGCTAAGTATTTATAGGCGTGTGTTTAAGAGGCTTCCGATCGCAGCGCGATATTATACCAGACTAGCCGTTTGGAACAAGTAACGTGTAGTATTTAGAATTCCTAGACAATCTGAGGCTTTGTGAGTTTTGTAGAACAATGTGGGACTTAGTACTTCGGTTTTTTGATTTAATGTTTGGTTTGGGCCGAGTTCGCCGTGTTGATGGTTTGGTTGTGGATTCGAATCTTCGCCGTGCATCGATGGTTTTTCCGTCTCGGAAAATGTATTCTTTGACACGGTGATGGAAAACATCGTAAAAAAACCGGCGGCTTAATTAGGCCCACGTTTATGACAATGTATTTACTGTGGAAAAGGACGATCTTTATATGAATGGTTTAGTTAGGTGCTGCAAATCTACTCTTTTTCTTCAATGTCTTAGACCAGGATTGGGCAAACTTTTTCATAGTGGGCCACATAAAACCTATGAAAGAAAATGGGGCCAGATTTTTTAATGATTTTTACTATTACCTGTGTTTTCAATTTGTGGGAATCTTTTTTTTATGTATGGTCACCGATTACTCGAAGACGCCTGAACTGATTTGGAAAATTATTTTTTTTGTTTGAAAGGGTATACTTTCCAATTGGTGACACAAAAATTTGGTGAGGAGTTATGAACATAAATGCACCTCGAGAGTGCAGAAAATTGCTCAGTTTATAAACTTTATAACATTGAAGTCGGTTTTTTTTAATTTTTAATTTAGCCACTTGTATAGAGGTATAAAGACCTAAATTTAGTGGTAGTTACTAACCTCTATCTAATATTGTTTCTGAATAATCAAATCCAAAATACTAATTTCAACACCTTCATTCTTACCAATTTGAAATCACATCATAAATCTATGACCATAGTAGCAAATGTACAAAAACAAACTTATCAAGTGCCTTACAAACTTAAACCATGAACTTTTAAAGGAAATTCGACAGTATTGTGAAGACTGTAGCGCCTCCAGTGGCTGTACCTGTAAATTTGTAAACTCCGTGCTTCACCCGCTGTTACAAATATTTATATGTTTAAAACTATGGGTTATGTTTGCAGTATACCGGCGATGCCATGGCACTTTCTTGACGGAAGGCTCATACAAAAATACCAACACCGTGAAGAAACATGGCCACAAACACGGTATGGTGCCTAGCTTTCTTTTCGGTGATCCTTAAATCTAAATAGTCAAGCTTCAGTGGTTAACAACAGCTTAAAATTAAATATAAGTCGATTCTTGCAAAAATAGTAAAGAATACTTCTTATAAATTGTAAGTTTTAACTATGGCTGTTTAACGATTACGCAGTTAACCAGAGAATGGTATATTATTCTGTTCAGCAGTGCAATTCAGACTTCCGAAAATGCAATCGATTCGATGATTTTCTTCGGGAAGTTAACGTTGTTTCAGTGAAGAAACGTCACTTTACGAATTCGGAATACATTCCGAGAAGGTCTGAATCGCACTGCAAGTAGCCTTCTTTCTGTCATTTTACCAAATTGATATTTTTTTTTTGCAGGAGTTAGTTAAGATTTCTTTAATTTGTAAAATTAATTAACTATATTTAAGTTATATTTTTTGTTTCCGAGTGTAACATTTCCAAGAATTAAAAGTTAATTTCTTTAAAAAAAAATTCATTTAGAAATTAGAATTTATTTTTTCTTAGTGCCATAGCAGTAGCCGGTGGATACACAAATATTTATAAGTTTATAGGTTATGTGCATGTACGTGAATCACGCCGTTTCAAATGATAAATCCATCGGCGGCTCCGCGTAAAACAGTACATATTTTGTTGTAGGGCTTAAATCAAGAAACCGTGGAGAGTCGATATGGTGACCACAAATCTATTCTAAAGAGACACGCGACTTGACACTTTTTTAAGTAAAAACTTCTTTGTACATACATACATACAAACATACATACAAAGTAGGTAAAACTTCTTTATACCTATATGTATGTAGAAGTAAAGAAGTTTTACTTTGTAGTTGTCAGTAAAACGCTTGACTTGGGGAGTAAGCTGGTGAATGCGTGACGAGAGCGTTACGAAGTGTGATTGGGCGAGGCGAACGGAAGTTTAACTTCAGTCGAGTGGTCTAAAGCACGCTCGTTTTTTTTGTTTTTTGCTTGGATGGGTTTGGAGATTGGGTGGGTTTTCAAAGTGTTTTTTGTGGCATTTACAGTCAATGGAAGTCATGATGCATTCAAGTTCTTAGTGATTGGAACGTGATTGTGCAAATGTGAATTCATTTCTTTTAACGAACCCGGTAATTAGTGTTGACCTGCCACAGATCTCGCTAGCAAAAGATAAAAAACCTTATCTTTTGCTAGCAAAATCAGTGGTAGGATCCTGGAACTGTAGCTAAAATAAAAACTATCCACATAAAGCCATTTAGAAGGAAAAATAACTACCACACGCCTACTATTGTATTTTTCAAAATTGCATGTGAAAAAATCAAAATATATTTTTTTCTTGGTCACCCTACCCACAGAACAGTTGTGTCGAATGTTTATTTTCTCGAGATCTCGACTCAACAATTCGTCAACGCGCGAATGAATCTCTCATCGCGCCCGCGGTGTAGACACAGCTCAACGATAGACATGACTTGTACAGATTTATTAATTTTAAAAATAACCGTTTCTTTCATCAATTGGATAGAACAAGAACATGTAATCGCAAAGAGGTACCACTAGGTAAAATCATTAAATGTAAGCAAAAAAAATATTATTCAATTTATATTATTCATTTATTTGGACGTGACTCTAAATACTCTGCAGGAAATCTCAAAGGATCTTGTATGACTGGAGATCTTAGGGTATATTACCATAGTAAATATCTGAAACTACAGACCTGGGTACCATAGTAATCAACCTTTACGAATATTTGTGTCTAGATCATGCAATTTTTTTAATGTCTTTCAGTATCAGACGCAACCGCAGAAAAGGTATTGTATTGCAAGTCTCCACCTTCTTACTTAGATGTAAATTCTCATTATCATTATCATAATCGAAGATTTTTAAGTGAGTAGGTACCTAGTTCTTATCGTTTTTATTAGTTTAGATTGATTCAAAATTTTAGCTTCAATTTAGTAAAATTTTAAAATGAAATGTCAGTTCTACACCTTTGAGTGTCTATGCTCCGTTTTGAATAAGACACATTGATTGGTTGCTCTCGATCTGACTGAGTCGTGTCAATCGGTGCGCACGCATACCAGATGCAAACTATCAAACTAACGGGCTGATTATAATTTTAACTTTCATAACATTAAAATAACCGGTTCAATCATAAGCTCGGTTAAATTAAAATTGTCAGTCCCGGCAGTAAAGTACCTAGTTAAGCTTTTTAGCTTTAAGCCGAAGACCTTCAGGCGGCCTCAAACCGTCACTAGAATCACTAATACGAATTAATTTAGGCCTTTACATCTTTACTGGATGATTTATACAGTGTCAGGAGGCAATATTTACCTACACTTATCGGGACACTGTAGTGCCTGGGACAATGTTGAGATGGAGTAGGCTTGCCCAGCACCTACACCATCCTCTCAGCTTAACCGGCCATGTCCATAGGAAAGACATGGTCAATACCTGCGGGGCTGACTAAGCCGCGGGTTTCCTCACGATGTTCACCGTTTAGAGCTCGTATTAATGCGCATATAAATTTTTCGAAACGAAAAGTTCATTAAGGCCAGGATTCGAACCCACGACCTTCGGATCGAAAGTCGAGGTACTAAACCTCTCGGCCAACACGGCTCTACGAATTAAGGACTGTTTATATCTAAATACATTGAAAGTGCCAGACACGTGCCGTGGCAGACACGTAGCGTGCCGTGTCAGACATCGACATACAACTACAGACACCGCCGGTCACGACCGCTCTCAAACAAAAGACAGAGAGAAGAATCACTGCACGTTTCCGTTAAGATGCTCTATTTTCATTGTCTGGTAGCTAGTAGAGTACCGTGGCAGCACAGACACGAACAGACACGCATCGCACAGACAAAATTATTTGTCCGAATACTGTGTCTGTGCGTGTTTGCGCGGCCACGTTACGTTAGTTATGAATACGTTAATACAAACTGTTTAAGAAGAATATTATTTTGTCTGCCACGTGTCTGGCACGCTCAGTGTCTGTAGATATAAACGGATATTGAATGATGATATTGAAGCGCTCGTGACGTAGCTTGCTTAGACATCCTTGATTGATCGTTGAAGTCAAGCAGTGTTGTGTGCGGTCACAATTAGGATGGGTGACCGCAAGTGGTAGCGCTTCCGTGCTTCGGAGGGCACGTTATATTGCCGGTCTCGGCTTTTAAGTTGTTAAGCCATGACGGAAGCTCTTAGGGAGCCCAAAAACTTCGTCAACACTTTGCTCATACGAACTTACTTACTTTAGTAACGGATATTTAAAGTTTACCAACATTTTAAGGCCTTTAAACTGCCTAATAAATCCGTCCATATACGATTTCACCGATATTTCAACTTGATCCACACCTAAACTATCCACCTTCCCGTGTACTATCATAATGAATTCTCTATTAATTCCCCACCAGAACGCTGACGCGACGCGAACTTATCCGGGCCTCTTTCCCGGACACCTTGAGGCCATTAAGGCCCTAATGACTGCCTGTAAATTGGCCATAACTCAGGGTGGGCCGTAAATAACGCCGGGCACTTGATAAGGGCCGCTGAGTTGTCGCGAGTGAGTCTTGCCTGTCTTAGTTTAGCATGTGAGATTTATTATCTAGCTCTTTTATTGAGATTGGGTCATTTGGTGTATTGGTTCGGGGGGCAGTCTTGTTGTCCTTATTAGGTAAATAATGTGAGGAGTTTTGGGAAATAGACTTTTTGGTTGAAAGGTCTGGTAGAAATGTGAATGGATATAGATGGACTTAGAGTTCTTAATAAACTATTGACCTATTAGACATGTTGATCTAGCGGCGTTGTTCTTATGAACGTTGATTGAATGATTGTTGATCTACCGTATGACACCCGGGCCAGGAAATAGAATGAATTGTGTGTAAAATGTTACGATTAAAAAAGAGTCACAAATGAAAACAGGATTTGAATGTTTACGTTTGCTTATCCAAAAATTTTCGAACACAAACAGTTGATATTCACTTTTTTCATTCGAAGTAGGTATTTAACGGATATAGCAACTCATTTAAATAATGTTACCTAAATTGGTCGTCCCAAGTATCGCTGGAGCGACAGAATAGAAGCTGACCTGCGCGACCTCGGAGCCGACAACTGGCTAGAGGCAGCAATGGACAGAAGGAAGTGGCGAATTCTCGTTTCGGAGGCCAAGACTCACTTTGGGTCCCTGAGCCAATGGAGTAAGTAAGTAAATTGTTTTTAATAGATTACCATTGGCTACCTATGTAAATTTTTTTCATAAGAAGTCCAATGGAATTTAACGAAGCCACAACACATCATAATCTAAGTACTATTGCCACCCTGAGGACTACGTGACAAGGTATTACAAGCCCAGAAAGCCATTGATGTCATACCAAAAACAATAAACAACTGCAACAAAAACAAACTCTTTGTGACTGTCGCATTTCGACAATAAACGCACAAAATAGCCGCGACAATGCCGAAATTCATTATAACGTTGCGTCCTGCAAATGATAACCTCATTTTGTGCTGGGAATGAATCAAACGCACATTAAAGCATTGTCATGTGGGAGAATTATTGTGACGCCTCTCATACTAGCACACTTCGACGCTGGCGGCGCTGCCGGGACAAGGGAGCTGTGGAGTCGCTGCTTTGGGAAAACTTTACCGTGAAGTATTTACGACAGAATACGACTGCAGAGTAAGTTTTGTTAAGATCTAGTTTATAATAATAATAATAATAATAAATCATTTATTTCAGGCAACAATAGCAAGTAAAAGATGTAAAATACTTAAAACTACGGCCCATAAAGTATTTAATAATGTTTAATAAAGTATTTTCATTTGTCAAAACCTGCTGGGACTACACCAAGTTTTCCGGTTTCTCGCAAGTAGTTTTTCAGTTTTTTCCGATTATACTCTCATTTTAACAATATCTATCTGTAATTTGGCCTGCTAAAAATTTTTACATGCTTAAAATAATAAAAAAATCAAGTCTATTTAACTAGACGTTCTTAAAATACAACATCTTCTACTTATTATTTTTTCAAAAGGAGTAGATTTAACATGTTAAATTTCAAGATTGGATTTCAAAATGTATAAAAAAGTAATGCAAAAGTACATACCTACCTATTTTATTATTTTTTCAGTAAAAATTTTAAGAAATCTACCATGTAATCTACTAAGTATAGGCTTGTAAAACCTATAATAAGTTGACAAGCATTTAATTCAAATTTTACTCATTAATACTATTACTTCTAGCCTAATCATTATCGATCAAAAATCTGTAACATCAAAACCGCTCCACAGCTTTCCAATACCGCAAATTTTGCATTATCGCCCAACATTATGACAGGCTGTGATATATACTCGGACGTATTATAAAAGCAATAAATAAATAAATTTTGGCGAAATTTAGAACGCGACCGATTTTATTGTCTGCGATAATATAATGGCGTGTCGGCCATTTTGTATTGTCAACCGCTTTGTTTTCATTATTGGTATCCTATCGATAGGGGTGGGACTTGATTTTGATTTATTCTTTGCTCTATGTTTAATTAATGAAGTTTTGGGGGTGTCACCTTTGAGTCGAAGAATTTCAATTCATAACATTTCAACTGCGACACGCACAATCGCAGCGGCTGCTCCGTGGATTGAACTGACTCGTGTGTTATTTACCTTTTTTTTATAGCCTTAATTGAAAATGATACAATAATTGACATAAAAATATAGACTACGTCTGAATGGACATAATTCACTCCGCCTATACTCAAACGGCTGATATTAATGTTATTAAATCATTTCATTGCTATGTTACAGGTTTTTACGAGACAGATATACCTAATACTTAATAGATTTTTGAGGTCTACTTACATACATTATAATCTTAGCCCATTCCTTATATCATCGTTCTACTTTTGACGTACAAATTGTACTATTTTATCCAAAATAGCTAATCCACCCAGCACTGCCAGATTTGGATCGCTTTTTATCTAGTTTTTGCGGTAACTGACAGCGGCGCGACGCGTTGCCCCGACATTTGTGGTGTTGTCGCAAATAAATACACATTTTTGTTGTTAATTAATAATTGTATGAGGGGCTTGCACACGAGCATTACCTATTTCTAAAAAAATATGCAAATTTTTACACACGTCATACCTAGAGTTTTATAAATAAGTAACATAATAAACCGATGACTTTGAGGATATAGACGGAGCGGTAAAATATGCCGTCTTTCAATGAGATGTCAATGAATTTTTTAAGTTAGTGACTTTCAAAACCTGAATAAAAGTTTTAAATAAATGATGAACTAAAGCTTTTTCCAATTATTACATCATTTGGTGGCGAAGTTACATAGAAATTTTGTGTAAAAGTATTTGTTTTTTTAATATACTTATATAACTTCATTTTGAGTTCAAAATGCGAGCGAGATAGAAAGTGAGTAATTTAATTATCACTTTTACTCATTAACTATTTTAAATATTAAAGTTTTAAATGAATATAAATTCCAGGCCAGATTGTTTTTTACGAACATTTTTCTACAAATTAATTTAAAAGCTAGGTAAACACTTGAAACATTTTGTAAAAATCGAATTACAAAAATATATAAAACAAATCGGCCGATTAAAAGTTGCCCGTCTACTAAGCTCCTCGATGCGCAACTCTGTGTTTGATTGCGGTGAAACGAAACGCTTATTGCGTAATTATTGTTTTAATTCACGCGAGTGGACGAGCCTGTATTTTAATTTATTCGTTTGTCGAATTATTTTGAGTGGGTTTTATTAATTTCTATAAATGATTAAGCTTCTAATCTATGCTATTAATGTTAAAAAGTGCCTAAATTAAAAATTAAAAAAAACCGACTTTATCGTTATACACATAGTTTGAAGCTGAGCAATTTTCTGCAATCTCGAGGTGCATTTCTGTTCATAACTCCTAAAATCCTCGACAGATCCTCATCAAATTTTTGTAGCACTAATCGCAAAGTATACCCTTTCAAACAAAGAAAAATTTTTCCGAATCTGTCGAGGAGTCTCCGAGTAGTGGATACATAAAAAAACACAAAAAAAAGATTCTGACGAATTGAGAACCTCCTCCTTTTTTTAAAGTCGGTTACTTAAAAAAAAGGTGGAGGTTCTCAATTCATCGGAATTTTGAAGTCGGTTACTTCAAAAAAGGAGGAGGTTCTCAATTCGTCATTCGTCATAAATTAACATACTTTACTTCCAAGCCGTTTCAATTTTACATTTCATCAAATAAAATTTCAGTATTTTCGTTTACAGAACCTTGAAACTATAACAAACACCCTGGCATACCTCCCCTCCCCCCCCCCTGGATTACGAGGGGGGACATTTAGTCGTGACATTCGCAGTATTTATTCGCATAATAATAATTCCTCAGCGTCGACGGGGACGCCGTTAAGAATTATTGCTCTCGGAGACACCTTAAAGGTGATGTTCGACTGGGTTGGCTTAGTGCGGATATGCTAAATTTATAATTAATTATTTCATTTTATATATATTATAATATTATATAATGCTGGACATTTCAAACAGCATCATGTAGCCCCAAGCTAAGCAGAGCTTGTGTTATGGGAACCACATCACTGTTATACTTCTTAAATACATTTTTTTTGTAAATACATAGATAATATACATAGAATATACATTTGTAATTATAATATACATTTTGTATGCGATGTTTTTTTAATGGAAGAAGAGGGCAAACGAGCAAGCGTCTCACTTGCAGGCTGAGGATTACTTATGAAAGATGTTTAAAGTTGAACACTGGTTAAGCAACGTCCTGTCTTTATTTGTGGATAGTGACGAATAGAGATAAGACGTTTTATTTAACACACGGGAATTACTCACGTAAAAATATCATCGATTTAGCTACCGACAATGTTTCGGTTCATCCGGAGAATCTTCATCTGGGTAAGAAGGGAGTTGCTAATAATAATTGATAATGTCTAGTACAACTCACGAAAGTTTTGAAAGTGAAAAAGACGTTGTTTAACCAGTGTTCTTTAAACATATTTCATTAGCTGGTGATTGCCACCGTGCGCGGACAGCTGCAACATCAGAAGAGCTACAGCTGGTGCGTTTTCGGCCTTTGAGGTAAGAGTAGGTTCTTTTCTTGGATTTGCAATCGACTTTCGATCTGATACAAAAATATCATCTTAGAATGTGCAAAAGGCCTAAGGTCTTATCCACACAAAAGCAACGGGCAGAGTCCACCATCTCAAGATTAAGGCATTAACCGTTACAGCGCGCCGTTACCGGCCGCCCTGTCTCCTGCCGGATTACTATCGGCTGTACACTCAGCCACAAAAACTATCAACAGTTCATGCTCTTTAAATTCAAATAACATTACTTTAACCTTTCAAATTCCGAAATAAGTAAGATCACAAGAAAATGATCTTATAAAAATGACAGTCAGAGGACAGTCTTATTAACATGATCTAGGTTATTTCAACATTCAAACTCAAAGTAGATGATTCAGTAAGCCAATTCAAAATTCAAATATAATTTATTCAGTACGACGACAATGATCACTTTGACACCGTCTTAAGAGCTAGGTGATTCTACTCCTGTGAAACCGGGAAAAATCAAGGCAACAAATACGGTATGGGGCCTAGCTTTCTTTTCGGTGATCCATACGCAAAGAAAAAATACGCATGTTAGTATATATCATAGTGATCAATTCTAAGGACAGTTTTTTTTTTCAAATGATCAATTTATACAGTCGACTGTACAGGGCGGGTGACAGTACAATATTTGACTTGACGTATTGAGCTATAGCTAAGATCGGAGGCTTCTCTTTGGGTCTGAAGATGATTCTTGATCTGACAATTTGTTGAATCAAGCTCAAACGAAGCCTGGTCGAAGGTTTTAGGACAATAATCTTACACAGCACTTGTTCCTTCACTTTTTGCTTGCGAAGCGGCAATCCGGTGGAATTACGGAGTTGATGTAGTGGGCGTTGCTTTATAGAATTCCATACAAAGAATACCGAGGCGATGCGGTGAGGTTTGGGTGCGGTGGTGACTGGTGAGTTATGACCTTTATTCTATGATGCTAATTATTTCTTAGCTATGAAAAATATAAACGTGTTTTAATAATTCACCTCAACATAATGATTTCAATTCATTTTTATTAATAATTTAATTTAATGAGTAAAATTATTAAAAAAAAACCAGTTTTAATATGAGATCGTGTTTAAAAAATTACAACTTAACCTACATTAATTTACATAACAAAATTACCCTGTCCCTTCATACCCTGATTACCCCATCATAGCGTTAAGCCATAGCGTAGCTTACGGTTGTATTAACTTGTTTGTGTCACCCTTTATTCCGTCTTTGAGTCTTGGCTTGAAGAAAGGATTAACTAAGTCGGACAGAGAATAGTTTATGTTGAAATAATGTTGGCCAACTGGGATAGTAATGGACGTTCCTCGACTTTCGATTCAAAGATGTGGGTTCAAATCTGTGCCTCAATAGAAAATCCATTGAGAAACAGCTGACCGCATCAGCTTCATTCGCACCTTCTATGACACTAGCTCTAACTAAATAAACAAATATTGCTGGACATTTCACACAGCGCCATCTAGCCCCAAACTAAGCAAAGCTTGTACTATGGGAACCAGATAACTGATAGAATACTTATATATTTTGTAAATACCTATAATACTTTATAACACCCAGACACGGAACAAACATCTATGTTCACCACACAAATGTTTGTCCTGGGTGGGAATCGAATCCACGACCTACAGCGCAGAAGGCAGAGCTACTACCAACTTAGCTAAATGGTAGAAAAAAACATCGTGAGGTAATACACACTTTATGAGATGTGTGTTGTCTATAAACTATATTCTATTCTATTCTTCTATTCTAGATATCTTGCTTGTTGAATTTCGGATCACCCTTCCCTTATCTTCAACAAAATTGATTAAAATACCATTAATCTGGAAATATACAATTTTGAGCGCTATTGACTTCCTGCTGACTTTGAAATGGTAACGTCAATTCAAAAAGATAAGCTCAGTCACAAATCCAAAGCCTATATCACCGAAACCCAGCATCCAGACGGTCCCTGAAAAAAAGTATCAAAAGTATCTATACATCCTTAGATATTGGCGTATGTTGACATATTTACGACCTCTTCGACTATTAAGTGGTGATTTACTGTAGGCATATCTGGATGGATACGTTTTTATCGTCGGCAATATATCCAACAGGCTTTTCGCTTTATTATGTGAGCATTGTGGGGTTAGACACCCACTGTTCCGAGGAGCGATATCTGATGTGCCTTTTCAATAGGAACTAGGAATCGGAACGAACAAAATGATCATGTATATCCGGTAGACATTATTTCAGATCTTTAGGCATTAAAGATATTTCGAAGATTTTCAAGGTTAGTCGGAGGTCCATTGAGTTGACGGCGTAGTAATTTAATGGGTCAGCAGCGCGAGTGTAAAAGTGTTATCATTTCATGTTTCCTCACGATGTTTTCCTTCACCTTTTAGAGCTTGTGTAAATAACTAGTTGACCCGGCGAACTTCGCATCAATTGTCTTTTTTAAACTTTCGCGATCACTATTCATATTGAAAAGTTTTATGGACACGGGATTTTATCGCGTAATTTACCTTATTTATCCCGACGTTTCGGCTATGTTGATTTATATTATGATAAAATCCCGTGTCCATAAAACTTTTCGCATCAATTGTTTTTGTTATTTTTATAAATTTTTTCTACCAGAAACCATCGCGCGCATCCTCGGAATACGCTATCAAAGTTTCATTACCATCAGATCAATGGCAAGGACAAACATTCAAACATTAATTTTCGTTATTATAGATGAACATAGGAGTAAAACTCCTTACAAAAACTTATGATTTTTTCGTAATATTTGAACGTGCACTTCTTTAAACCATGTACTTATTATTTTTTACAATCAATGGACTTATCTGAGTTTTATGTAAAATCTCTTCAAAATGCAATTCATTTCTTGAAAACACACTTCAGCTTATTCCTCGAACGACTTCCAAAAGCCTTCGAACTCGCAAACAATGCGCCGAACTAATTAAATTCAAATTAATCGTAAAAAAACGAATTCACGTCAAATTGACCGTAAAATTTCAAGAAAGAAAAACAATGGGTTCCTGCGATAACGCCGGACTTAAATTAAATCGGAGTCGTTTCGACGAACCCTTCACTTTTGGAAACACACGGAGAATAATATTGACATGCTGAATCTATATTGAGAGAGTCATTGTGTTGAAAGAATTAGCCAACCAAGGATTCTGAGGTTGTAGATTTCTAAGCTGTAAATAAAAAAAAAAGATTCTGCGTTACCATGTCCTAGTTCAGTGTTCCGCAAAGGGTGTGCCGCGGCACACTGGTGTACCGTGGTCATTACATGGTGTGCATCGGAAAAATAAGGTTACCTCCAAAGTTAAGCTATCCTCCAAATTTGGACCGCAAAGTTCAAATAAACCAGCTCATGTTTCGCATAAAAAATGATTTTTCATTTAGGTGTACCTCCAGAATTTTCCGATTTCCTAGATGTACTTTCAACATAAAAAGTTTGCGGAACACTGTCCTAGCGATTACCAAGATGCGCCACAAGAGGCTTCTTTCTTGCATCCCATTTTTGTAAGTGTGGGATGCTAGACAAGTCAAGTACACAGTGCGAATGTGGTGCTCCTTCCCAAACTGTCTCACCTACTGGACTGCCCCACTTGCCCCTCTTCCTGCACAAGAGCCGACGTTAACATCGCCTCGGACGCCGCAATGGTGGAAGTGACTTTTTGGTCTAATCTGAAAAGAGAGTTAACAACACGAGAGAAAATGAGATGCTGAATCGGATTCACTACTGCAGAATTCAGGTAAAGGCGCATTCACATGGTGCGAGTTTTTTACCTCTGAGATGAGAAAAACTAGCTCCATGACAATTCAGTAGCAAGCTATTATCGTCCTTCCACGTATGATTTCAATGTTTAGTTTACATTGTCATTATTTTGACATTGATGACGATAATCGCCTCTTCGGGGCGAAAAACTCGCACCATGTAAATGAGCCTTAAAGTTTATGAAGAGCTCGTGGCGTTACTTATACTTAGACGTTCTTGATTGATCGTTGAAGTTAAACAGCGTTGTGCGCTATCAAAATTTGGGTGGATGACCGCAAGCGGCGTTACTACAAAAAATACTTATTCGATGCAATAAGTTTCTGTATATTTACACCTGTAGAGGGTTAACTCTAAACTCCGTCCAAGGTATGAATATTTACGAAAGCATTAATTATTTTTTAACTTTTCTTCCCGGTTTAAGAGGTTTTTCTTAAACTACAGTTGGTTTGAAATATCTACTCGTAGCTACTTATAATACATCATTTATCATTCTGTTTCAACTAATAATGAAATTAATAAAAGATAAAGTTCTTTTTAATTTGGAGGTGGTGAATTTAGGCAACTGTAATGTTGCCGAAACGTCGAGGTAAATAAAATAATTTCATTACGCGATTAAGTCCCGTTAATAATAAATTAAAAATGGAGGTGGTGAGTTCAAATCCTGGTCGTGTATCTAAAATTTTTCGTTTTAGAAAATGATAAAAGAAAATCATACCTGTCTCTTACTCTGATCTTGAATCAATGGGGAATAACTGTATCCTTACAAATATTGGCGTATAAGTAGGTATTTATATATTTTTATGTACTACAAGTTTATTTTTGAGTTCCTTAAAAAATTTCTTCATTGTTATAATGATAGATGATGAGTGAGTAAGACAAAAATTAAGTGTAAATAATGGTCTTTATCATGCAATAATCAAATATCTCATGCACTAATTCTGTGGATATGATAGATCATCGTAAAGCGAAAATCAGCACTGACCACTTCGCTTCTAAGGGCACGTTACATTGTCAGTTCTGGCTAAAATTCGTTAAGCCAAGAGGCCCATAGGTGGCTTAAAAAATCTTTCATCTGAGTAAGCATGCTCATTCATACTTACTTTCCACCGCCCACTACCTTAAACTTACATTTCACTCCTCTAAATATAATTTAAGTTTATTTTTCTTATTCCCGAGTTAACAAGGGGCACGTTATCGGCGCAGGCCTGCTTGCGCAGTTAAAACGAATTTATACTTTCGATTATACCGGCGGTGGATGAATAAAAAACAAATGAGCCGGGAATTTGTTGGTGCTGTGCTGTGGTGCGGATTAGTGTGGACATACCTTTGGTTTTTGTTAACAGCAGATTTTTTGGCTATTTCTTTAGGTTTTTTTTTTTACTTTATGTGAACCACAACAGATCTTTTTTTTCCACTCTACCATAGCCATGGTCACTAGAAAATATTCAAAAATATTAAAGTTTAAGTTGCGGCTAAATTTAATTACTTAAAACATTACAAACTATTTATGTTTATTTATAAAAACGTGTGTCTTCATTGCAACATAAAGGTGAATTTTTGTGTGTTTTAACTCAATCAAATCTTTTGATGTACAATGGCTTATATTAGTGAAGCTAGGTACTTATTATTTTTTGCACGGTGGTAAGCCTACAATTCAGTTAATTAAGCAATAATTTTGAATTCAGCTTGAAATATTTTAACATTGATTTATAGAAACTAAACTACTACATATTTACATAACTTTATAAAATACAATTCAATACTTGAAATAGTTAAATAAATAAATAATGCTGGACATTTCACACAGCATCATGTAGCCCCAAAGTAAGCAGAGCTTGTGTTATGGGAACCACATGACTGATATACTACTTACAAACTTTTTTTTGTAAAAGCATACATAATATATATAAAAAATACTCAGACCCGAAACAAATATTTGCAGATCATACAAACATTTGTCTTGCGGCGGGGATCGAACCCGCAACCTCGCAACAAAATGTAAGTATAGCAGTCCAACGGGGTCCAGCCTTTTGGGCACTTCACCCGCGGTCTTTGATGTGAACTCTGTCTTCTATCTTTAATCATTTATGGATAAAAAACAGAGTTCCTTTTAATTTAGTCGTATAAGTTAGTTAAGAAGTGTTAACATTTACTGAATGTTTTTTCTTTGTTTCGATAAATAAAATAAAGAAACAAAAATTAAACATAATTTCCTTTGTAGCAACCCTGTTTCAGACCGTCTTATCCACAACAATCTTTCGTTTTCATCTCAAGGCGCAGAGCTAGCTATTATATTTAATGTGTATGCTGGCTTGATTTGAACGTAGTATCCAACTCTGGGCATTCTTTGTCTCTTATTATTACTAATTTGTCGTGTTTTCTTGTTATCGTAAAGCAGAGAAATTAAATTTTATGATATCAACCGAACTGTAATCAGCTACGGAGCTACGGCGTAGCAGTGCTACGAGTTCCGTAGATGTTTTGTGTAAAATGTGGTTTGTACTTTGAAACAATCTTACAAGTTCTAAGTAAGTCTTTTCTTTCACAGAATATATTGTTGGGAAATTGTTTGAGATCGACATGAGTATAAGAAATGTTACATTGGTGTCACATTTGTCGGTCCCGGCTTTTAAATCGTTAAGCCATGACGGAGGTCTTCTGGTGGCCTAAAAACTCCGTCACTAAAGCCACTAGATCATACCAACATGCATACATCATGTTTTATTCAAAATCATATTAATGAGTTCTATGAAATGCTATAAAAAATTGATATTTTGTAAAATAATATTCTCAATCCTAAATCTTTAAGTCCGAGGCTTTGAGTTACAGTCGCCTGCAATAAAATGTATCCACTCTATACTTTTTAAAATCATGTCACAAATACATAACAAATACTGAAAAAAAATAATTTAACAATCAGCTATCGAAATCAAGAGAAATAACTGTTAATAGTTGAATACGTTTACTGTTACATTAGTTTAAAAGGTTTAATAACCAAGTGATAAAGGCGATTTGGCCCAGAATGATTGATGTTGAACAATAATAAAATGTTGCTTTAATTAAAGCTTACATGTTGTGCCGACCCCACGTAAGTGGGAAAAGGGCAGGAAGATATTTGAACTTTTAAAATCATTTTCGATTTTAGGATAAAACTGGTCAGACCGCGAGAACTTTAAATCAAAGTTCACAAAAAAAATATACAGAAAATATATACATCTTATTGCAGATGACTGTACACCAGACCACAAGCTCATACGAATTTCGCCAAAGCCAACGAAAAATAGACTTTAGTCAGTTTCACTGATATCCCCAAAACTATCCCAAATCTAGCGATATGGCTTGGATCCGAACAAATCCGCAGCAGAGCCCTAGTTTACGAGCCCGCCTGACGGACGCGTGGATTGACCGGTATCGGCCGGCGCAGGCACCATCATATTACCACAGCCTGTCCAAAACATCTAGGTTAGTCTCAAAATTACAAAGTAAGCCATGACGGAGGCCTTTAAGCGGCCTAAAAACTCCGTCACCAGAGGTGGGCACTTGCTCATACGAATTTACTTTTGACCAAATTATAGCCAAAGTATCAAGATACAAAAACTTTGGCCTTTACATCTTTACCTACTAGATAAAAGTAAGTTCGTATGAGCAAGGGGCCAACTCTGGTGACGGGGTTTTTAAAGGCCTCCGTCATGGCTTTACGACTTAAAAGCCGAGACCTACAATTTAACGTGCCCTCCGAAGCACGGAAGCGCTCAGCTTGTAATGCCACTTGCAGTCACCCATCCAAATTGTGACCGCGCACAACGCTGCTTAACCTGTGGAGTTTTTAAGTGCGGGGTGCTGCTATTTAAAAATTATTGTTGTTAAAGTATTTATAGGTACCTATGCAAATTTTTTGATAACCTTGATTACTTTAAGTGAGCCAGCTGTCCTCGTATATCCTGGGCACTATTACGGTACTTTATACCCTATGGTCCTCGTAGGGTACGTATTTTATGGGTGCTACGTATTGATGGCTCTGAATTTGGATGTTATAACTATTTGTGCGAGGCGAAAATGTTGGCTATTTCTGACAATAAACTCTGCTGACAAGCGGCCCGGGAAATATTATATTTTAGCCAACTTCAAAAAAAAGAAAGTTCTATGTTTAAGTATTTTTTTTTGTTTTTAAGTATATTCACAGTTAACATAGTAAATTGTGGACTGATTTCAAACATTATTTTTTATTTGAAAGTCAGGAAGAAATCCGAAACAAGTTTACTTACTGACATAAGTACTGAGAATCGAACTCAAAATCTTCATAGACATTTCAAAAGATTTGTACACCTAAAATCTGCCCCCATTATCTATCTTTGAAAGCGACCAAAATCGGTCTCAAACTATCAAACACGACAGTTTAGTGACCACGAAAGTAGATCTGTCACTCTCATCTCAACGAGACTGAACACGAAAAAAGATGTCAACGCAATCGTTTTGACAGTTTGAGATCAATTTGAGGTTTGAGACAAGATAGAATCAGCCTGCTGATAGATTGTCAGTCGCGGTCTTATTTCGTTGTCCAGTAAGTAAGTTCGTATGAGCAAATGGCCAACTCTGGTGACGGAGTTTTTAGGCCGCCTGCAGGCCTCGGTCATGGCTTAACGACTTAAAAGCCGGGACCGATAACGTGCCCTCCGAAGCACGGAGCGCTCAGCTCGTAATACCACTTAGGGTCACCCATCCAAATTGTAACCGCGCACAACGTTGCTTAACTTCAACGATCAATCAAGAACGTCTAAGCAAGCTACGCCACGAGCGCTTCATATTGACCTCGGACCTTCAGATTGATCCTATTGACTGTTTATTAGACATACGATATTAGGGGTCACCCATCCTAAAAGTGACCGGTTGTCCAGTTATTATGTCGTTTACGCAATGTATCATTTTCTCTACCCATTTTATACAGTACCTATACCACGAAACGAAGCCATCAAAACCAATTGTCACTTACAGTTTAAAGTTGAACCCGCACGTTAACCGTTACAGTGCGCGTCGGTTGTGGCGGTGATTACCGTAAACATGTACTGTTTATGTATTTTTAATTCCGCAATATATCGATGGTGGAGCTGGGGCCACAATGAGCGCAAACCAATGATAGAACATGGTTGTTATTTGTCTGTTTGTAATTTAAATTGCTTCGGTCTTTTAAAACAGTGGCTAAAGGATTTGGCCAAATACTGCCCCAGAGCCGAATATCGAATTAGACTATGCGTCTGAATAATATTATTTAAATAAAATATCACAAAATTAACTGGTACATACAGAATACTTAGATATCTCGTGCCTAGCGGGAATATAATTATGTTATTTTATTAGTAACTTTAGTCACTTCCGGTACTACAGTCCGTAAGGCCTCTCCAGACTCACGGCGAGAAGTTTCACCGAGACTTCTCGAAGAACAAACAAATTATCCACACTCTCAATTTTCTCACTCGTGATCTGTTTGAAATCCTTTGTCTAGGCCAAAAATAGCGAGGACGAGAAGGCGAGAAACTCCTCACATTCACGCTTCTCGGGTGTTGTCGGGGTTTCTTGCCGAGAGTCTGGAGGGGCTATTAGGTATCACAGAGAATATTTTTATCAGATAGACCTACCTTCTTTTTCGCGGTTGACATGACACTCAAATAGTAAACAAAACAGACGGACAAGAAAGTGATCTTTGACAGATGTAAAAGGAATTTCGTTGAGTTTCAGTTGTGTGATTGTGTTGTGATGTGATTTATGAGGATTTATCATATTTTATTTTAGGCGGTAAGTACAGAATCACTGCACACGAGTGTAGATAATTTTATTGAAGAAATTCCCAATTTTTCCTAAGTACTTTTCTTTTTTACTTGAAATTGTAGGTACTGGGAGCACCTGTGTGCGTCATTTATTTTCTATACCTACTTCACTTAAAATTCTGCTAGTCCTAATTATAATAATGAAAAAGTAAATGACATTTCACACAGCGTCATCTATCCCCAACGTAAGCAAAGCTTTTACTATAGGAACCTTAAAAATATAGTTTCCTAGGTTCTCCGTTCATGATGGGCGTCATAGCCTGCTGCTTTATAATAGAATAACTTTTAAATCCCTCTATTTAGAGGAAGAAGATGAATGAAGTCTCATTATAAAATAAAAAAACAAACCCAAAAATCTCAATTTGGTCATGACGCAAGCATTTTTTCCTGTTGGCATCTGTGGGGCCAATTTATTAGAGGAATCGGCCATCTCTTTTAATAATTTCAAAAACCAACTTCAATGTTATAAGCTGTGCAATTTTCTGCACTCTCGAGGTGCATTTCTGTTCATAACTCCGAAGACCCTTGACAGATCCTCACCCAAATTTTGTGGCACCAATGGGAAAGTACACCTTTTCAAACAAAAAAGAATTTTTTAAATCGGTTTTGGCGTCTAGAAGTTGGTTAAAATACATAAAAAAGCACAAAAAAAAGATTCCGACGAATTGAGAACCTCATCATTTTTTTGAAGTCAGTAAATTAGCTAAAACTTTGCTACTAAAAACTATTCTTGATAAATATATTTTTTACTGACATCAAATTAAGGAGGTTTTCAATTCTATATTATAATGTGTATACTTATTACTCGGCTTATATAGCCACAAAAAGAAGTGCTTAGCACAAACAGGCACTGTTTAAACTTTCTGAAATAGACGCAAAAGCCGATGATGATGACTTATTATAAAGTCTTAAATTTTATTCCCAAAGAAATGATAGTTTTTTAGAAAACCCAGTGTGACGCAAACTTTACGAAATAAACGGAGGACGATTCGGGAATCGCTTACAATAAAGTTATGTTAATGCGCCGGATTGTTACCTATAGTTTATTTAACTAGCGCTTGATAACACTTTTTGTTCAATATTTTTAATAAACAGTTCAACAGTCATACAAAAATAACAATAAAATGTCTGAAATTGATCGAAACAATAAGACTGGGACCAATGATATTATTATATCCTGGATATGTTACTAGATATGTTAGATTCTGATATGTTATATGGGGATCGCAAGAAGTGGAAGGATATGGGGGAGACCTTTGCCCAGCAGTGGGAAACTTTATGGGTAAAAAAAAGCTACCTACGTTCATAATTATCGATGTTTAAAATATGATAGCACTGGTACACACATACACGTACCGATATAGTGCACACTATGTTGACAAGTTCCGCAAATGAATAGTACTTACCATATTCTTATTATTTTATTTTTTATTATAATTTATAATTTATTGTATTTACTAATATTTAGGCTAAGAATTCTACTAATACAATATGGTGAAAACTGAAATAAATGGATTTAATAATATAATAATAATATTCTAGCACACTGTCATTTTTATTGTTTTTGTAATTAATTACACGTGACAAACACGTCAAGGTCGTCGCCCTGCTTGACGCGGACTAAAGACAAGATGTCCCAATTGGGACGTTTTCGAGACTTCATTTTGCGCGCGCTAGAAACATCTAAGTAAGTATTATTTTTAAATATAATTGACTGGGACACTCAAATAATTATTCTGAAACGAATTGTCAAGCATTCAAATACATTTCATGAGAGTCATAGCCATTAGCAGCATTTACACGCAGAGATCGGCCTGCGGATTTTCCCGCGGATCGATCTCTGCCATTCCAACTTTTGACAGTTTTATCCGCGGATATCCGTAAAGATATCTTTAAAGATATCTGTACAGTCCAGATCCGTGCTAAAAACTCTACCGTTTAAAGGCCGCTAGTTTTATCCGCGGATATCTTTACAGATATCTGTACAGTCCACACAACGATCTATTTATCATTTAATCTTGGTTATAAGGATTGTTGGTCTTGTTGAGAGGCTTTCTTGGTAGCTTTGTCTCTTTCACACTCGTTGTTGGATTAGTAGTGTGCCCATGTCATTTAAATTTCAGGATATTTTTACTTTATCGCGCTCGACAAAATCAGCGCTTGATTTCGATCCATGGTTTCGATCCTTGAATTCGATCCTTGATTTTGATCCTTGATTTTGATTTCGATCCTTGATTTCGATCCTTGGTTTTGATCTTGGATTTCGATCCTTGATTCTTGAATTTTGAACCTTGAATCTGAAATTTTGAATCTTGAATCTTTGAAGTGACAGCTGTCAAACTTCAAATGACCATATCTCGGGAACTACTCGTCCTAGACTCCCCGTTCTCAGTTCAAATGAAAGCTATGACCAAGATCTTCATTTGAAGTGACAGCTGTCAAACTTCAAATGGCCATATCGCGGGAACTACTCGTCCTAGACTCCCCGTTCTCAGTTCAAATGAAAGCTATGACCAAGATCTTCATTTGAAGTGACAGCTGTCAAACTTCAAATGGCCATATCGCGGGAACTACTCGTCCTAGACTCCCCGTTCTCAGTTCAAATGAAATCTATGACCAAGATCTACATTTCAGATGACAGATGTCATTTTGACAGCTGTTATTGAAAATGTAGATCTTGGTCATAGCTTTCATTTGAACTGAGAACGGGGAGTCTAGGACGAGTAGTTCCCGAGATATGGCGGTTTGAAGTTTGACAGCTGTCACTTCAAATAAAGATCTTGGTCATAGCTTTCATTTGAACTGGGAACGGGGAGTCTAGGACGAGTAGTTCCCGAGATATGGCGGTTTGAAGTTTGACAGCTGTCACTTCAAATAAAGATCTTGGTCATAGCTTTCATTTGAACTGGGAACGGGGAGTCTAGGACGAGTAGTTCCCGAGATATGGCGGTTTGAAGTTTGACAGCTGTCACTTCAAATAAAGATCTTGGTCATAGCTTTCATTTGAACTGGGAACGGGGAGTCTAGGACGAGTAGTTCCCGAGATATGGCGGTTTGAAGTTTGACAGCTGTCACTTCAAATGAAGATCTTGGTCATAGCTTTCATTTGAACTGGGAACGGGGAGTCTAGGACGAGTAGTTCCCGAGATATGGCGGTTTGAAGTTTGACAGCTGTCACTTCAAATGAAGATCTTGGTCATAGCTTTCATTTGAACTGGGAACGGGGAGTCTAGGACGAGTAGTTCCCGAGTTATGGCGGTCTTAAATTTGACAGCTGTCACTTCAAAGATTCAAGATTCAAAATTTGATAGGGCCTCCAGACTCTCTGCGAGAACCCCCGAGAACACCCGAGAAGCGTGAGTGTGAGGAGCTTCTCGCCTTCTCGTTCTCTGGCTCGCCTGTTCTCCGATCGGTGTCGGTATTTTTGGCCGAGACAAAGGATTTCAAACATCACGACGGAGAAAAATTGAGAGTGTGGATAGCTTGTTTGTTCTTCGAGAAGTCTCGGCGAGACTTCTCGCCGAGCTTTCTCTCGAGAGTCTGGAGGGGCTATCAGATTCAAGGTTCAAAATTCAAGAATCAAGAAAAAAACTTTGTAAATTTATACCGTTCCACGCGCCAGTCCAAAATCTGCGGTTATCTGTACAGATATCTTTAAAGATATCTTTACAGATATCTTTACAGTCCGGATCCGTGGGAAAATCTTTGGCGTTTAAAGGCCGCTAGTTTTATCCGCAGTTATCTTTAAAGATATCTTTACAGATATCTTTACAGATATCTTTACAGTCCGGATCCGTGGGATAATCTCTATCGTGTAAATGCCGCTATTGTCAGTACATGGTGTTTTGCAAACCATAATTCAAAGGTTTATTTTTACAGACAAAACGTCCCACGCCAACTGTCACCCAATCACCTGACAGTACTCTAACTTATAAAATTCAACTCTATTGCCAAAGTTTTAAAGATCAAAGTAGACCTACAAAATGGTATCTGACAGTGACAATGACATTTGATATGAAAAGTGTGTGATTTACGACTATAGCGCATTCAAAAGCGTTTTAGGCCTGGTTCACACGGAAATGTACGGCACGTTTTTAGCAATATTCGATTTTAACTCGATTTATATTCGTTTAAAAAACGAATAGCCGCAGTTTTCACACAGCAAAACGTCATACTATGCACCACTGCAGACCGAATCACACTAATATTATAAATGCGAAAGTTTGGATGGATGGATAGATGGATGTAGGTATGTTTGTTCCTCTATAACTCGATAACCACTGAACCGATTTAGATCAAATTTAAAAAAATAGATAGATAGGTAATGACCTGGAATGGGACATAGATTTTTTATCCGGGTACCATGCGAGCGAAGCTGCGGACGGAAGCTAGTAGGTACGTTATAAGTTCATTCAATTTGCTTGATGAGTCCGGTGAGTACTCGATTATAAACGTATTTCCCCGTGTACGTTTTTTTTTTCAGTATTAACGCCGTGTAAACTCAATTTATTAATGTGCCACAACTTATTCGGTAAGATTCATTCGGCAAAAAAGCCTGCAGTACAATTCCGTGTGAACCTAGCCTTAGTTTCGAATATGAAATGCTGTCTATTCGACTTTTCACCGCAGTCCATTCTAAAACAAACCTTACTGAACTAAAAATAAATTTGTTTTTAGCGGGAGGAAAGTTGCTGGATGTTTGGTAGTCGCCGTCACTATCTGGACAGCTGCTTGTCACTAAAAGTTTTTTCAAACCTGTCGTTTTGTTCGAAAGATTAGCGGAGACGATATCAGTTTTTATTCGTTGATAAAAGTAGTTGTTAAATTAAAATAAAGTTAACATTCCATACGTGACAGGTTGCAAGCCTATCAACGCTATTAGAAAGCTGGTATGCGCATATATTTTTTTCGAAACGAAAAACCCATTGATGCACGGTCAGGTTCGAACCCACGACCTTCGGATTGAAAGTGACTACGGCTCTTTTCAATAAATACACAATTAATTGGAATCTATAACAAACTAATTAATAAGTGCATATAGTTAATGAAACCAAATCCCCAAACAGCGTCCCTTGTGAAACGATTACTGCGCCATCTTTAGAGCAATATCAATAACATTATCAAAATGTCATCAGTTACACTCATTAGGCACCAAACACACGAGCCGGAACAAAACGGCCGAATTAAAACTGCATCCGGTCCGGTAATTATAGGTAATTAGAATCGACGCGGTCGGTGTGGCCATTGCTTTATATTTAGTTCAATTTCATTATGCTTTTCGTTGAATTTATTTAATTGATAAATGTTATTTTGGTTTGTTATTTTATGCAAATATTTTGACACAGTATCTAGTGTGGTGAATAATTAGATTTCGATCACTATAATTAACTTTAAATGTAAGTCTGATAATTTTAATTATATGGTTTCATATAAAATTTAAGAACCATGTTTAAAATAGTAGATTTATTTAGAAATAGAGGTCTTGTCCAGCTGTGGGTTATTGAGGCATTATAATAATAACAAAAAGAGTAAATAGTCTACTGTGAAAAATGTCCATCAAGTTTCTATTTATTTATTTATTTTCTGTCTCGAATCCTACTAATATTATAAAGGCGAAAGTCCGTGTGTGTGTGTGTGAATGTTTGGTACAACGTATCTCAATAACTACTAAACCGATTTAGATGAAATTTGGAATGCAGACAGTTTAGGTTTTAGAATAACACATAGGTTACTTTTTATCCCGGAAAAATGTATGGTTTCCGTGGGACAAAAACAGTAGTCCACGCGGGCGAAGCCGCGGGCGTTCACTAGTATATAATAATTATTATGACATTCATCAATGAGGAGGCTTATATCAAAAGTAGCTATACATTATTAAATAGGCTTTTAAATTTATTAGTCATCATCATCATCATCTGAGAGGTTTTCTACTGTCCTTGACGATATAACCGTAAGCCTGTTTCCATGATAAACCTAGGTAAGCCATATTTCAATCTAATACTAAACCTGCATGCACTACTTTACAAATATCTACATATTCATATAATATTTTATTTCTAGACCATATAAAAACTTACTCTTCGTTATTTGAAAACTAAATCCACATTAATTACTTTACATAAATACTTTTTATTAATTTTTTATACTAAACCCACATACATTATCAAGTAAAAACAATCCAAAAGCTCGAAAGCGTCGCATGTAGGCTGCAGTCGGTGGTTGTCAAACAGTATCGGTGCAATAAAGTGCTTGGCATACGGACGGGCGGTGTCCGCACGCCGCGCGCCGTAACTCCGCCGTGCGGTCATGCAGCCCGCACCGGATCGTGTGGAGGGGATATTACCACCTAGCAATATTCTTAAAAATAAATTAACATTCTATGTGAAATGAACATTATTTATAAGAAAATTCTACTTCTTGTGTCTTAAAACCTATAAAAGTTTAATTTAAAAGTTATAAAAGTTTAATTCTACTTTTTGTGCCTTAAAACTTATAAAGTTTATACAAAATTGTATATAAGTAAACGTAGTCAGCAGGCAATCTGTGTCTAATCACAAATTGCCTTCCGTAGGTAAGCCTTTACGTTAGGTAAAGTGTTAACTTTACAAGGTAGTGAAAGATGATTTGATGAGATGAAGTAACGTCTCGCCAAATGCATAAACTTTATCTTTAAAGGCGTGACTATGGAGCTGTCTAAACTCTAGCATTCTTCATAATGTTTTACTTCATCTTTACCAACTCTTGTTATTAAACAATATATTTTTTCAGCAAGACACTTTCATTAATGCCAACATACAGTTCAAAAGTACCTACTTAAAAGTACGAAGGAGTAAACACGCATAACAGAATATTATCCACCGGTGCTATCATCTCTATACATTTCCAAAACAAACTGACCAATTAAAACAAGGCAAGTCGCCGTCCGCCATCTTAAATCTGCGCACCCGTGCATTGGCAATATCTGGGGTGCACCTATTACTTCGTGCGGCGTGCGTACACCCTGTATATTGTGTGGACACCCTGTATGTTCGGACACCCTGTGCGGATTTAGTGCCGAGATGGTTCTACTTTAGTATTCATTAGCTGCAGTTGGGGCTTGAGTAGAATTGATTTTGGAATTGAGGTTTATTTGTTTTCCGAATTATGTTTTGAGTGAGGTATTCTCATCAGAGAGCTTTTAAGTCACCTATGAGTAAAGATATTCGATCGAGCGAGCGAAGCGAGCGAAGATCTTAGTGGCAAGTTAGGCGATTTTGCTTTGTATGTTTGTATGTTTGTATGTTTGTATGTTTGTATGTTTGTATGTTTCATTTTTATGTTCTCGCATAACTATCGAACCGCTAATCCAATCTGTATGAAACTTGATAGGTCAATAGGTAGTGCTATGGAAATTTGCTGTGGAGTGTATGAGCGTAATCGATGAAGGGGTTGTAAAGATAGGGGGTTCCCAAGGGGGTAAATTTTTTTCAAAGTTACCCAAATATATTGAGTGGGGTGTCATACGAAAGGGCTTATTTTGTACATTCCAAAATGGTTTTTATTTTTAATCTAGGATGTATAGTTTTTGAAATACGACCAAAGAACAAAAACTACGAAACCAGAGCTGCAAGAGCTCCCGTTTCATAGAGTTTCGATGTCTTCGTAGCTCATTGACTGGTCGGTCTTAAAAAGAGAGTGGCATCGTTGCGGTTTGGTTTGCAATGATTTTAGATGCTACTTGATTTATTTTCATGATAAAAAAATTTTTGATAAAGAATGAAAATAATTGGGGTAAAAAAAGTTAAATAAACAAATATATTGAGTGGGGTGTCAAATGAAAGGTCTTATTTTGTACATTCCAAAATAGTTATTATTTTCATTCTAGGACGTATACTTTAGAAATACGACGAGAATTCATAAATATGAAATAAGTAAATGAAAAATTAGACACGACATTATTGTATTGCATGCATGCTAGTATTTTTTACCATGAAGAGCTAGCGCAATAGGCATACTCGGCAGTAGTAGCACTTGAAATTATAGGGGTAGTCAGAAAAAAGTCCAAATGTAAGCCATCTACGGTGCGCGAGATCTCAGTTCGGGGCGAACTACTAGTCTTAGTTTGTTAAGGACGCCTGCCGGTCTGCTTTGTACGTCATAAGCACTAATCGCGTTAGGCCTGATATTGGTTAAGTCACCTACCTAGCCAAAATAAGCCTAAAAATAGTCCAAAACACACAATACCCACTGGATTCCACATTAGTGTGCGTTAATCACTATAATTCGACACGCGCGCGCATCCTTCCTCTGATTATTATCACTAAATCATATTTAGTGGTCATTATCGCGCGCACGATATTATTGAGTGCCTGATAAATAATCACCGGCCAGAGATTCTAATTTCACACTCGTATTTTACGCCGGCAATGGGTCGTGCTCCCTATTAGTCGGTTTATGCAATTTATGGAATTTCTGGTTAAGCATACTCTCTGTATTCTATACATACATGAAATACTCCATTCAAAAATTTTATTTTATACATAAGGCCGGGACTCCACCAAAGCGGAGACGAGACGAGCGGAGAGATGTTCTTAAACAACCAATAGAATTGTGTTATTGACACAATCTCCTCTCCGCTCAGCGTCAGTGGAGATCGCTGTGCGGAGATGTGTAATATTTGTATGGCGCGATGGAAGCAGAGATGTGAGCTGTGCGCGGACGACGCGCAGTGGAGACGAGAGATGTGAGACATCTCCACTTTGGTGGAATCCCCCGAGCTGAAAAACATCTCTTCTCGCACAGCACACAGCACACCGCACACATCTCTGCTTTGGTGGAGTCCTTCTAAAAGTCAAAAGTCAAAAGTCAAATTCATTTATTCAATAAGATCACTAGTGTACCACTTTGAAACGTCTTAAGAGCTAGGTGATTCTACTCCTGTTCCTTCGCGACCAAGACCATGAAGAATCAGGGCAACAAACACGGTTCTATCATCATCATCATCAGCCCTTCTCATCCCACAGCTGGGCATAGGCCTCTCTTCGCTTTTGCCATTCGCCTCTGTCCTGCGCCAATCTCACCCATGTACGACCTGCGGATTTTCCTATGTCGTCGGACGACCGATACTCCTTTTTCCGTATACTTCTTTTTCTTTATCTGTATTCTATACATACATGAAATATACTCCATTCAATTTTATTTCATACATAAAACGCCTTTTTTTTCGTAGTAGACAGGCACCACGGATTTCCACTGGCTATCATCCTGGCATCTTTTGAAAAAAAACGAAACGGTCCACGGCTATTCCAAAGGCTCTGACATTCTCTAGGCAGTTCTTTCAATTCTTCGAATATGTCTAAAGCAATCAGAGGAACGTTCAAATACTATTTCACACAATAATGTCTACATTTTTAGGGTTCCTTAGCTAAAATGGCAAAAATGGAACCCTTAAGCTATGCGTGCACTGCGATCGGAGTGTACGGTGCGTCAGGATTTGTTGCTTTGTAGGTATTGCGTTCTATGGTATTGCATCGGCATTTCTGCGTCAGAAATCGGGATTTCTGGGGATGACGTCATCAGCAGTGAACGCGCTATGCGGATCCCGATCGCTTTGAGTTATGGAGGATCGGTTTGATCAATGCGGGTTCGAATACCGTCTGAGTTGAAAATATTGATAAGAAATCTATTATGAAATCTATTGAACTAGTAGATGAAATAATACAAATTAATTCTAATCACGACTGTATCCTCAAGCTAGTACAGCCGTGCACAGAATTCATTTAAAACATTCGAATTTTGAATATTGAATGCAACTCCCAGCTTTTGCCATTCAACTAGCAATCACGGGATAATTGCGCACAAAACTGTAATCGCATAAAGTACAGTCGCGATATAAATTCGTTCTAATCGGCCGCTGCAGAATCACGCAGCCCGTCGCACCGATGACGGCTTTACGATCCTATTAATGCTAATATCGTTCGAAACTGAGCGGTTATCGATGCAAATGTGCACGCACCCTAATTTGAGTGAAGACTTGTCAAGTCGTATGCATAAGGCTTATGGGTATAAGCATTTCTGTACAATGGGTGCTATAAACAGAATGAGTATGCGCGCATAATATGAGATAGAGATATAATTTATGCGGTTTAGTACCTACTGTTCAAACGTAAGCGAAAACCAACATCGCTATGAAAAGCGAAACTTTGCGAAACAGCCATCGAAGAAAGGGGTTGCAGCATTTGCACAAATTAGACCATGTGCGTCGGTGGCATTTAAAGACGAATTTCGGTTGCGTGACGTTCCGTCTTTTGTTTCGTTCAAACGTTCGTCGTCGGACGTTTGAAAGTCCGTCGCCCGACCGAAGTTCGGTTGTACGCCAAAACGTGATGTAATTTCGTCAAATGTTGCTAGTAATTGAAATAGCGTTGTAGGCGCATAACCACGCCGAAGTTCGGTCGCGTATTTTCCGCATAGTGTGCTTAGGCACTTAGGCACTTTAAGAAAGCTGACTGTCAATGTATTTTTGCAATTTCCATATTTTATTTCGTACTTAACGAGACCCAAACTAATCTGATTCTCAGTTTCATTAACAATTAACTCAAAGTCAAGCGGCAGTTTGCTATACAAGCCAAATCGCAATTCAAAAATGTCATTTTTTTCCATAATTTTCTTATAAGATTTAATTTTTATAGTGTTAAACCACACTTTGGTATTATTTCATTAGAAATGAAAAATCTTACCAAAATTTTCAATTCCGACGGGATTCGAACCCGCAATGATACAAACGATCCTCCTTAAGCCGGAGTGCCTTACCATTCGGCCACGGAATCTTTATTACGGGTTCGAATCCCGTCGGACTTGAAAATTTTGGTAAGATTTTTCATTTCTAATTAAATAATTTTCTTAGTTATAGTATCATCCATTTTTATAAAGTAAGTTCATTGAGTTCAATAAGTTCAATGAGCAAGTGGCCAACTCTGGTGACGGAGTTTTTAGGCCGCTGTAAGGCTTCCATCATAAGCCAGTGCCTCGATCGCCAGTATGCACAAGTTTACTATTCGATCCGTGACTGTAGTAAAGGCTTTCAAATGTATGGGATTCCGGTGCAGCGCCTCCAGTGGTAACTTGACTGAACTAAAATCCCAATACATTTGAGAGATTAAACTACAGTCACGGATCGAATAGTAGACTTTGTGCATACTCGTGCTAAAGGCTCAGGATTGACAATTTAACGTGCCCTCCGAAGCACGGATGCGCTCAGGTCGAAATGCTACTTGCGATGACCCATCCAAATTGTGACCGCGCACAACGCTGCTTAACTTCAACGATCAATCAAGAACATCTAAGCAAGCTACGCCACGGGCGCTTCGATCCTTTGTCATAGTAAGTAAGTAAGTTCGTATGAGCAAGTGGCCAACTCTCCTTTGTCATAAGGTCCAATTTCGCTGTTTTCATTTCAATGTAAAACGATTCTAGCTTTCAGCATCATCCGATATCTCACAACTATACCAATAAATTTGAATTCACAATTGGATCCAAGGACAAAGAAGTTCAGCCAAGCTTCATTTATTTCGCCATTATCAAAACAAATTATCGCCAAAATGCGGCAGTCATAAAACTAGGACGCAATCAGCTCAAAAACTAGCGCCAATGCTGATATTGTGATAGTGGAAGTTTGTTTGTTTGTAACCCGTACCTACCCATATTATTAATGAGAAAATGTGTTTATTTGTCTGTTTTTTTGTCCTGCTTTCACGTCAAAACAGAGCGACGGATTGACGTGACTTTTGTGAGGAGATAGTTGGAGGGCTGGAGAGTGACATTGGCTACTTTTTATCCCGAAAAAATGCATGTTTCCCGTGGGATAAAAAAGTAGTAGTCCACGCGGGCGAATCCGGGCATCCGTTAGTAATCTATAAATATGCCATCGGTTGAGGATAACTGGTATCAGTTGAGGATATTATAATATAATTGTAATAAAAATGTAATTGTAATAATAATGGAAGACCTAGGCGCACATTCCTAGACCAAATTGGCGAATTATTGGAAAAAGGCCAGGTCAAGAGTACCCTAAACCGACGAGCTTGCATGAAGAATGTGATGAGAGTGAATGAAGCGAAAGAAGTGTGTCAGGATCGTAGCAAGTGGCGATCTGTGGTCTCTGCCTACCCCTATGATGGGATACAGGCGTGAGTTTATGTATGTATAATAAAAATTGTCGGTTTCAATGGAAAATCACCACGTAAGTGAAACCATGTGCATCAGCTAGTTTGGCATAAATCAAACTTAACAACGGGGTAGGGAACTGATTAAATTCATAGCAAAATGATGGGTTATTTCATAAATTATGGTGACAGGTTGCTTAACGGCCACGCTAAAGTTGAACGACGGTTAAAATAAATGTTAAATAGTAACTTGCGCAACAAAAGTTGCACGAAAAACCTGAATTGCATTTTGATAATGAGACCTAAGCAAGGAAAATTACAAAATTAACATTACGTTGCACTTAGGTCTTTTACATCTTATATTAGATGATTTATTTTTATACAGTGTCAGGAGAAAGTGAAAGAGAAGGTTGCTGTCATGTCGTATAGGGAAGTCAAGGAGGCTGCCCTGGAAAGAGCTTCGTGGAGAAAGAAACATCAGTTATGCCGACAAGGGGCTACCCCTTAAATAAAAAGAAGAAGTGTCAGGAGGCAATATTTGCCTACACTTAACGGGACACTGTAGTGCCTGGGACATTGTTTGAGATGGAGTAGGCTTGCTCAGCACCTAACCCATCCTCTCAGCTTAACCGGCCATATCCGCAGGAAAGACATGGTCAATACGTGTGGGGCTAACTAAGCCGCGGGTTTCCTCGCGATGTTTTCTTTCACCGTTTAGAGCTCGTGCTAATGCGCATATATTTTTTTCGAAACGAAAAATCCATTGATTCACGGCCGGGATTCGAACCCACGACCTTCGGATCGAAAGTCGAGGTACTAACCAACTCGGCCAACACGGCTCAACTGCGCAACAAAAATTGCACGAAAAACCTGAATTGCATTCTGATAATGAGACCTAAGCAAAGAAAATTACAAAATTAACATTACGTTGCACTACTACATGGAAAACGCCCAGTAGGCCGATTTTACTAGAAAACTTTTTATCAAAAAAAGCAAAACGTTAACTATTTCGTTTTGTTTCAAAATCTACTAATGACCAATGAGGTTAGGTTACTTTGTTGTGATGACGTTTTCAAACAAATTATTAGTGAGGTTTTGCAAGTTACCTGTCATTTCGGAGAACGAAACAAAACGCAGCGGCAATGATACTTGAATGATTGACGTTGTAAAATAGAGGAATGGGGGCCCAACCCCGAGACAAATATTTGCAGATCTTACAAACATTTGTCCCGCGGCGGGATCGAACCCGCCTGCGTCTCAGGCGGGCCTTCACCCACTGCGCCACACAGGTCATTATAATAGTAACAATAACCTACTATCCATTACAATGGTTGGTTGGTAATAAGCGCGAATGTCTGCTTTGATTTAATGACTGGATACCAATCAATGCGATCAGGCGCAAACGGCAGTATTTCTGTAAATTATGTACAAGGCGTATCATGTGAACTATGAATTTTTGGCCTACTTTGATTGGCCTACCTTGAGTTTGATCCGCCCCCTGAGCCTTTAGCACGAGTATGCACAAAGTCTACTATTCGATCCGTGACTGTAGTTTAATCTCTCAAATGTATTGGGATTTTAGTTCAGTCAAGTTACCACTGGAGGCGCTGCACCGGAATCCCATACATTTGAGAGCCTTTACTACAGTCACGGATCGAATAGTAAACTTGTGCATACTGGCGATCGAGGCACTGATTACGTAAGACTTGCGTCAGCAATGCGACAGCAATCACTACACGACCGGTCAAAAAATATCACTAAAAATCGTATTACGGTCGCAAAATGCACCATGGCCAAAGTGCGTTTTGCGACAGGCGAGCAATAGACGTGGGATTAGCTTTCTAAATACGATTTTAAGTGATATTTTTTACCCGATCGCATAGTGATTGCTATCGCATTGCTGTTGCAAGTCATACGTAATCAGGGTGCCGTACGATCCACCAACAATTTTTTTTAATATGTACGTACATTGTACATTTTCAATAATATGTTCATTCACTCTCTTTCTCTCTCTTTCTAATGAAAAAAAAACCATGAGACGCGTACCGAGTCTTTTATTCATACTTTCTTAGACGATTTTTTTTTTCCCAAGATTCTTCATTTAAATCTAAATATCGAAATAAATCTATGATGTTTTTGCAAGTTTCTGTGTGTTCTTCTTACAAGATTACTTAAAAAGCAAGTTTTTTTTCTTTTAATTAAACGCATCAATATACGTTAAGCACCCTGTACATAAAGCGTTGACGCCATATGTAATGGGTGCGCATTATTTTCTCCTAATTAATTTACGGTAATGCGCTGATATAGGCTGCGCAATAAATCTGTGAAATTACATTACCACGATTAAAAACTATATTTTGACGGTGATGATGTGAAATCATTACCGGATTCATAATTACGTAGTTATGTAAAATTTGTGGTTATTTTTAATATAATTTAAAGTGTGTATTTTACCGTATTGGCCAAATAAGGTAATGCCCCGACTTCCATGGGTTTAAATTCTGAATTCGTTAATAAATATAAATGTAATTTGGAGGACATTTTCACACAGCGCCAACTAGCCCCAAACTAAGCAAAGCTTGTGCTATGAGAACCAGTTAACTGATAGAAAAAAAAAAGAAATTTGACTGTATCCCCAGGCGCGGTAAATATTCTCACAGATCTTTTTAGGCATTTTAAGATCCTTTGAAGATGTCTAAAGTGTAGTCAGAGCTATGTTCAAATATACACTACGCCAACAGTTCCCAAACTTTTTTTTCTCATGGACCCCTTTCAAAATTTTACTGGTTTCGGTGGACCCCCTGCTGCTACATTTCTACCATATTCCCAAAACTCGTCAGAAAATGAGAACCATCGTGGACCTTTTTCTCCGTGAACCTTTCGAGTTTCCCGTGGACCCCTGGGGGTCCACCTGGACCACTTTGGGAATCACTGCACTACGCCATCAATCCCCAAACTAAGTAAAGCTTGTACTATTTACTATAGGAACCATAAAACTGATAGAATACATAGATATTTTGTTAATACATAATTACATTTAATTATATAAAACAACCAGACACAGAACAAACATCTCATGTTCATTTTAATATTTGTGTGAACACAAATGTTTGTGCTGGGTGAGAATCGAACCTACGACCAACAGCGCAGAAGGCAGAACTACTACCTACTGAGCTGAGAGGCCAGTCAAATAGGATAAATGAATTTTAAGTTTCGGCAAATAAAACTAGCTCCATAGTGAGAAAACAAGTTATTTTCCAGATGGCGAGTTCACGAAGTGTAACTTCTCACTAACATAACTTGAACCCCGAGGGTCAAGACATCTTCAAACGATCTTGATGTCTTGATGTCTACGATTTGAGTGATCTGCAGTGCAATTCAGACTTCCAAAAATGTATCCGATTCGATGATTTTCTTCGGAAAGTTGACGTTTTTTTCAGCGAAAAAACGTCACTTTCCAAATTCGCAATACATTCCGAGAAGGTCTGAATCACACTGCTGCTGCGTCTTTGATGAACGGTCGTGATGTGAGCCTATTAAACTTTAATAAAATTAAGTTCTATTAACTATTGAATATCCATTGAAAAGAAACAGAAGGAATGCTAGGCCTAGCAAAAAGTTTTTATCAGTTTTTATAGATATTTTCATTAGAAATGAAAAATCTTACCAAAATTTTCTATTCCGACGGGATGGTAAGGCACTCCGGCTTAAGGAGGATCGTTTGTATCATTGCGGGTTCGAATCCCGTCGGAATTGAAAATTTTGGTAAGATTTTTCATTTCTAATGAAATTATACCAAAGTGTGGTTTAACACTATAAAAATTAAATCTTATAGTTTTTATAGATAGTTTGTGAAGTTTTTTATTTTTTCAAGTGCTTTTAATACAAGTTTATAATTTTTTCCCATTTTCTCGCAGCGAAAAAAAAAAAACAATTAAGTAAGAAAAAAGAAAAAACTTCCGAATATTATTTTGACAAAATGAGGTAAATCAAACCCAAATAAACTACTTTGAGATAAGTTTAAGAAGCATTTCTCATTTTGAACGGCATTCATAGAATGGAAATCACAGAAAACTTTATATGATTTTTTCATACAAGAAACATTACCCAACAAACTTCCCAAGATAGTTTGACAATAAACCGACAGCGAACCAGGAAAACGGCCATAATAAGCATACAATATCCACTCAACACAGCCCAACAATCCGTGAAGAAATAAACCAATAAAACAGGAATATAAATAAAAGTAACTGCCCCGTCATAAATAATGCTAGAAGTACTTGTACTGTATATAGTACATATATCACTTGTACATTATACTCTGTATATCACGAGCTCTGGGTGTCTTGTCACAGTTGAGTTATGGCGTCACAGAACATAAAATATACAACAAAAACTGTTGTTCTTCCAACAGTTTTGGCCCATATTAAGAATGAGTACAAACAGAATGTGGATTTGGAACAGTGTGTGGTTGCGCTGTAGAGTCGCTATTCTAACTAAAAGTATTTTAAACAGTAAATAAATTGATGACACAATTTGCTTTGTCATTACTTTACCGGGTTATATTAACCATACTTATTGCCAAATTAACTGACTTCATAAGAGGAAGAAAGATTAAAATTAGATTAGGTACTACTTTTCAATGCAAATGTTGGTCATAAGTTTAATTTATTTTCTGTCTCAGTTATTAAAGCCGTACGTATCTATTGTAATAGTCTGAAGTCTAAACTCTGAATACACTGTTTCAGTTTTCGGGAGTTATCTTATTACACCCAATAGATATTTTTTTTTAAATTAGTTGTAGGTAGATACCCTTGGTTGTACTGAAAAGTGAAGAATAGGGTTCGTTTTAATTTATAGCTTTTTATAATAATTAGTACCTAAGTACTTAGGTATGGTGTTATAACGCTTAAACGAAAAATATAATAACTGTCAAAATCAAAAGAAAAGTGTACCTACGAGTAAAAGTAGGTACAGATGAAATACTTAAAACAATAACTATAGGTAAGTATTAAGAAAAAAGAATGAGCACATAGTACCTAAAGATATTTATAAGTAAGTAATAACTTTAGATTCTGATTTAAAGTACACTGACTAGTACAGTACAGATCACCGAGTCCAATAATCATTAAATGATGCCTGAAATAAAAATTATAGCAACACACTCCAAGTAACCTTTGCCTGAAATAAAACTACAGTATTAGAGCAGTCTCCACACCATCCGCTGCGCGCATCCTCAGTCCCAATACGAGGCCAGTTCACGGGGTAATTCGTTATTTTTATTGTTTTTTGTTATTATGATTCTGTCCCCCAGCTTACGGCGTGATACACGGCCGGCGTTGGATGCATTTAATTGCCCAGGACGATTTAACCCGGCGATAAATAATAAGATTAAGGTGCCTAGATTTGCGCTGCTTAAATATTTTAATTGTCTGTGGAGAATTTTAGAGTGACCCTTACTTATGATTATGAACGAGTTTATCTGTATTCTTAGATGTAGGTACCGTAACTATTGAGCGACGGCATCAAAATATTGTCATCGCGAACGAGTGAGCTCACAATTTAGAAGAATGAATGAAGTGGACGTGGGAGAAAAAAAAGTCGGTCTTGTTGTAGAAATATTAAATAGATAGGTACACCCTGTATTTAAGACTTACCATTTCATCAACGACTAGAATAGAATAGAATAGAATAAGAATTTATACCTAGACTAGGTCAGGCAGGAGTACCTAAGTATTATTTTTCTGGGTTTGAGCATTGTAGGTACTATACCTACTTACATTAATTTTATCCTAGATCTTGAGGTAACTTTTTTTTTGTTGAGTATTTCTTAGATAATCTTTTATTTTTCTTTCTCGAGACAACTTTCTTTTTTAAGAAAAAATCTCAGACATCCGATTTCAAAAGCAGGTTTTCTTACAAACCCAAAATTACACCCTGGGTGTTATTCTCTAAAATTTAGAGATTTAGAGTCTAAATTGGCTGATGATCGAAAACGTCTAAATTATATTATACCTACTTACTTACCTACCTTCTTATAAAATAAGTTCGTTTAATTTGACCTAGTGACGTTATAAATAACCGCGTCAAATAGATAAGTATGTATGGTATTAGGTAACTTCCTGCTGCGTTTTTTTTTTTGACATAAAACCAAGAAAATTTTTAACTACGTGCCTACATAAAATACAAATACTTAAGAGGCCTGCGACCGGCGAATTTCCATAAAAACGTAATACCGAAATCATTTAAAATGTAAGCATGTTTATATCAGTTTATGTTGTTAGATTAGGAGAGTAGGTATTTATCTAGGTTCCTGTTAAACTTTTGTTCCGAAAAACTTACCTAAAAAGAAATGTAAGCCAATTGAATTGAAATCTTTGTAGGTACACCAAAAATGGCATTTTTTCTTTTCATTTGTTCTATAGTAAGTTTTTTGAAACAAAAGTTTAACAGGAACCTAGATAAATACTACCTTTATCTAAATAATAACGTAAAGTGATAAAAATATGCTCAAATTTTAAATTATTTTGGTATTACGTTCCTAGGTAAGTAGATACGTTCGCCGAGCCCTTAAGCATAAAGTTCGAACCCAGACTATTCAGATTGAATACAAAGGTACCTTCCACTAAGCCAACACGGTATATCCTGTCGTAAAACACACACTTGCATAATACCGAGTACGTACATAAATCTCGGAGCTCATATCAAAACAATAATTACCCGACTGAGTCGTTCAACGCAAGAGGCGCCATGTTTATAATATGTGAATTTATTCGCAATAATAATGCTTTAATTACAATGTTATAATAATTTACATAGGATATTAACATTATTTCAAAGTAGGTACCTACCTAGATAAATCCTTGGTTTTACGAGTGAAACAAGTGAGACATGATGAGATGATGATGATGAGAGATGCCAAGTACAAATGAGCGAAGTTGGGTTTGGATGATTATGAATTAGGTAGGTATATCAGTATATTCTCTTTGATGAATAACCTTGACAAGTAGGTTTAACTAATTAAAAAAAAATCCTGTGACAAAAAAATAACAACATATAATTCATATATTTTATTTTTATGTGGAACTAGTGAACGCCCGCGGCTTCGCCCGCGTGGACTACTGTTTTTTTATTCCACGGGAATCATACATTTTTCGGGGATAAAAAGTAGCCTATGTGTTATTCCAGAACTTAAAATATGTACATTCCAAAGGACATGGCCGATTCCTAGAACAATTTTGCCCCACAGATGCCCACAGGAAAGAATGCTTGCGTCATGATCAAATTGGGATTTTTGGGTTTGTTTTTTTATTTTATAGTGAGACTCCATTCATCTTCTTCCTTTTTAAAGTGGGATTTAAAAGATAATCTAATTTAAAGCAGCAGGCTGTGACGCCCAGCATGAACGGATGAACCTAGGAAACTATATTTTTTAGGTTCGTATAGTAAAAGCTTTGCTTACTTTGGGGATAGATGGCGCTGTGTGTAATGTCCAACAATAATTATTTAGTAAGTATTATTATGGACTGGCAGAATTTTAAGTGAACTAGGGTATGGAAAATAAATAAAATAATAAATTAAAATAAAAATTCTTTATTTCAGACTTTCATCCATATATTATTTAACACACGGGAATTTTCACGTGAAAATATTATCATTCATTTATATTATGTTAGTATTAGTAGGTAGGTAAAAATCGGTGGCACATTTGAGTGGTAAGTAGGTACAACCGGACAGTCAATGGCAAGTATAGGTTGCCAAGATGGCATGCCTTGACTCCCAAGACTGAATAAGATGAAAGTCAGGCCTGTCGGCTATCGCCTGAAGGAGGCTGTTGCAGCTTGACGCACACAGCTGCTCCCAGTACCTACAATTTAAAGTAAAAAAGAAAAGTACTTAGGAAAAATTGGGAATTTCATCAATAAAATTATCTACACTCATGTGCAGTGATTCTGTACTTACCACCTAAAATAAAATATGATATAAATAAATAAAATAAAAAGCCTTTTATTTCTCTATAATTAACATTTTTTTCTTATCACTAATGCTTATAATCTAAGTAGGTACTAGAGAACCCCTAAGGTGAAGGCCTCCTCCAAAGCCAGCAATCTGTCCATGTCTTGTGCTACTCGGAGCCAGTTTGTTCCAGCAGTTTTCTTGATGTCGTCGTCCCAGCGAGCGTATGGTCTTCCTATGCAGCGTCGACCTCTTGGACCCTCCCAATTTGTCACTCTCCTAGTCCATCTTCCATCTTGTAGACGGGCTACATGTCCAGCCCACTTCCATTTTAGTCTGTATGCATATCCCAAGGCGTCAGTACTTTTTGTAATTTTAAATAATATATGATAAATCCTCATAAATCACATCACAACACAATCACACAACTGAAACTCAACGAAATTCCTTTTACATCTGTCAAATTCTTGTCCGTCTGTTTTGTTTACTATTTGAGTGTCATGTCAACCGCGAAAAAGAAGGTAGGTCTATCTGATAAAAATATTCTCTGTGATACCTAATAGCCCCTCCAGACTCTTGGCAAGAAACCCCGACAACACCCGAGAAGCGTGAATGTGAGGAGTTTCTCGCCTTCTTGTTCTCGCGCTTCGGTGTCGGTACCTATTTTTGGCCGAGACAAAGGATTTCAAACAGATCACGAGTGAGAAAATTGAGAGTGTGGATAATTTGTTTGTTCTTCGAGAAGTCTCGGTGAAACTTCTCGCCATGAGTCTGGAGAGGCATTACGGACTGTAGTACCGGAAGTGACTAAAGTTACTAATAAAATAACATAATTATATTCCCACAGGGCACGAGATATCTAAGTATTCTGTATGTACCAGTTAATTTTGTGATATTTTATTTAAATAATATTATTCAGACGCATAGTCTAATTCGATATTCGGCTCTGGGGCAGGATCCGGCCAAATTCTTTCATCAAAATCGGTTCAGTAGTTATAGGGATAGTTGGTAACAAACATTCACACACACGGACTTTCGCCTTTATAAATTAGTAGGATAGTAGGATTAAAACCTAATACCTACTGAATACTATCAATATACTATAGAAAAATTGCTTACACCAAAATATAATATAAGTGATATATTTAATTGTTTAGTCAAGCATAACTATCACTAAAACTTTAAATTATTTTAAAACTAAGCCTTTAAGTATAGAATTACTCTTGCAAATTAGTAAATACCGGGAAAATACATTTCGTTTTAATACCTATATTTTTTTCTCACCTCATTTACTTATTGGTAACAAAACAATCCTTTTGAACAAAAAAATATTTAATGAATAAGGTAAACTCATTAACTAAAATCTACGAGTAATTTAATATTTTCCGAACTCATTACTTACCTTCTAATTGACTAAGATCCGAACAAATAAGGCAGAGGTAGAAATATTATTAAGCTTATTCGATTAATGAGCAAGAAAGAGACAACAGTCTCATTATCGATGACAAAGCGCCTGCGCTGTTTAAAGTCTCACGAAATTTTTACAACCCTCAGTCACATCTTGCGATCCGCGACGTTAAAACGTGTTTAGTTGTTTTAATAAAATGCCTAAACTTATCGATTCTGACGCGATTCTATCCATCAACGAGGAATGGATGAAGCTGGAAGAAGAATGGGTGCCCGTAGACCTTGAAACTGAAGAAGACTACACTCCATCGAAGCTAAAACCTATGTTCAGCTCACTGGATCTCCGCAAGACTACCTTCGACTCTTCGTTCTTGCTCAAGAAAGTTCGTCGGAAGGGAGGAAGGTTCTCAAAAAGCTCCGGTATACCAGACTACAAAGACTTCATTCAGGACCTCGAAAAAGAAGCAGTGAAAGACGTACCAGAAAAGGACTTCTATTTTATCAACGGCCAGATCATCTCGGCGGTGTCGGTGGAGGATATCTGTGACAAGATTGATGATATCTTCAAATCTGTTGATAAACTCTGCTCAGCTACTAGTACCATCCGACAAAAGAAGGCTTTACCAGCAATTGTAAATTGCAGTATATCTACAGCTGATCTTTCCTTTGACGATACGGAGAAGGAAAAGAGTGATGGTGATGATATTGACAACTACATCGATGAAGCGTTCCAACAACTTAGTATGACAATGGCTAGCATGGCCACCTTAGATGATGCTGATGATGAGATGACGAGAGAATCTGTCACGACGTTGGTGAAGAAGTTTACGTCTATTCTGAAGAGGCCAGCGGTGAAGAGGAGTCCAAGACGAAAGAGGCAGTGTTGTGAAAGAAAGATTTAGCAGAGTTTTGGAACAACAGAGCTTTTGTAGGTGATAGTATAGTTGTATAGGTAGGTACATTTATGAGGGTAGGTACAAAATGTACTGTTATTTATTTAATTTAAATTTAAAAATGTAATTATTTGATTTTGTTCATGAAATTTAGAATGTGCTCTAAATATAAATGTAAGACTCAATAATAATGATAAATTGTGATTTAGTTCTAACATTATTTTACGGAATTATTTGTAAAACAATAAAGTTAAGTATATTGTTAAAAATGGTTGTATTGTGTAATTAGTAGGTAACGTATGTTTGTGTAATATTTATTAAAGATGAGTTGTTGAATAAATAAATCATTGTCTTATTTCACTTTCCTACTGTAGGTACTAAGTAGCTACCTATTCTTACATTCAAAACAAGTAGGTACTTACCTACCTATTTTAAAAGCTAAGTTTAAGAAAACGATCAGTCTCATAAAACCCTGTCAATTTAACGTAGATTTATAGGATGTCTTTCTTGAACATGGTACTTAGAAATTTTCAAAGATATTTACAATTAAATCTTAAATGTAATTCGTTAGATATTAGTATTTTAGGGTAGTCTAAAGAATTTTCAAACATTCCACACTATTTTTGTTATCCGTCTGCACTAATAATATTCCTAAACTTTTGATATAAGGCTCCGTCCACACAAACACACCTACTTAATTACCTAGACGGTAAACAAATAGAAATTCATGGTTCATTAGGCAAACAGCGGGCCGTGGGTCCTCGGACGAGGCGCAAGTTAGAAGCTAAATCACAGTGTTGTGGACCCGCTGGGAAACATACGGAACGGTAAATGGTGCGTGTATGAATGAATGAACGAATGAGTGAACACTATTGTACACAAAGAAAAGTAGATTATAACAATAGTCTGGAGATTATGGTCTCTGCCTACCCCTATGATGGGAACAGGCGTGCGTTTATGTATGTATGTAGGTATGTGTAACAACAGAATAAAGTCTTAATTAGTAGAATGAGTGGCCTTATCACTGAGAGCGATGTCTTCCAGGCAACCTTTGCATGGAAAAATTAACAGAAGCTATAGAGGATGGCAATGCACAGAAGCTTCGTGTACGACATGGAAAGTACTTTAACGCAGTCACCGAAGTTTCTGCTCTCCGAAGGTGGTTGCCGCAGCACAGCAAGCTGCAGGCACGTCATGGATACTGAGCCTGTTTATTTTGAGTTGAAGCACTCGTCGCGTATCTTATTAAAGGTGAGCGCATACCTTTCAGCACCGAACGAATCGACCAAAACGAATTTTAGAACTCTTTAAATGAAATCGTAGGTATTAAACCTCGCACACCTGCCCGCGTTGAATCCAATTTGACCAAATCTGGTAGTACCTTGAGAATTCGGTGCAGATAGGTATGTGCTCACCATTATGATTGAAATTAAGCAACGTTCTGAGCGGTCACAATATGGATGGGTGATCGCTAGTGGCTTTAACAGCTGAGCATTTCCGTGTTTTGGACTACGTCAAATTTTTGGTGTTGCCTTATAAGATGGAGGCCTTCAGGCGGCCTTAAAACAGTGACAGTTAGCTTAGATAGGACCTTCCCCGGAGATTACAATACAAGTTTTTAGTGTAATATTATTTTGCTAGCTTTTTGCGCGGTCACAATTTGGAGGGGTGACAGCAAGTGGCATTACGAGCTAAGCGCTTTCGTGCTTCGGAGGGCACGTAAATTGTCGGTCCTGGCTTTTAAGTCGTTAAACCATGACGGAGGCCTTTAGGCGGCCTAAAAACTCCGTCATCACTAGCTCATACTAACTTACTTACTAGCGTTTTCTGAAGTAATTCCTCCCGTATGTTTACTTTATCCCGCGCACTGACCGGAAGTAGGAACTTATTCGTTCGGAGTTGGACAGTTTGTCAATTTATGAGGAGGCACAACAGCCGGACTGAAGGAACGTGTAATTGAACCTGGATAGACGCTTAATGCGATCATACAATTTCTAAAGCTTTGTTTCTGTTTTGGTTTTGTAGTTAGCCTTTTTTAGCAAAATTCGATTACAAATATAAATAAAAATTAAATGTTCACTCTTTGTAATATTGGCTAAGATATATTACTGATATTCATTTGGATTAGTATCACTTTGGATAACACGTTTAGTCCAGTACCACCACAAACACAACGAACAATGTAAGGTAGTCATAATTTGTTGTCATCAAAATATCGGTCCAACTTCGCAAAGTTTAATTAGACACACGTAGCCAGTGGCTACTAAAGCGGACGAGATACGGTATAGGACTACGAGACTTGTTTGTGGTCCAGTGTGGACATGCCATTAGTTGTCGAAATTCATGCATATTCCCAGATTTTCAAACAATTTCGCTGCCACTACGATTAAATAGTAACTAACTTCCGCTCGTGACTTTATTTGCGTGCTATCAAAATTTTAAAGAGTTTCTATGCTGTTTTAATCAATGATCTACATCTATTCTAATTAGTAAGTACAGATTTTTAATAAGCATTCATTAAGACCCATTTAGGGTGGTCCATCTTCCTAAATTATATATTGATTATAATGATATTGATGTATGTGTTTGTGTGCTTATGTAGTGAATAAAGAAATGTCTATGTCTATGTCTAAATTAAATCTAGTTCGTCATTCTCATTATTCCCAATAACCAAATTTCTTTAACAACTTTGATGGAAACCATCAAACAATTACTAAACCCTCATAAATAGCGTTAACGTGGTTATCAAAAAAAAGTTATAAAGCAACAGTGCGGCTCCATTAGTGACGTCAGGTCGCGCTCTTCGTCAATTTGCGGAATCACCCGCGTGAAGTGTTTTTTAATTAATTTTATGAGTGAATTTTTGGAACAAAAAGGTGTGGAGCTGACAATAATGTTGTTCTGACATTTATTTTATTAAACTCTGTGTAATTCTTATAGGTTGAGAAGTGACGTGTGAGTTGAATGTACCAAATTTTGTAGATTTTCTCACATTTACATAAGTACCTACTTATTTCAGAAAAAAAAAATATTTATAAAGATAACATAATACCTACCTAATACAGATACCTAATACGGAAAGTGATTTAGAACGGGTAGATGACTGTGATGTAGGTAGGTACTTTATTTAATGATTTTTACTGATTTTTACTAACAACTAGAATAGGCCTTTATCTTAATGTGTTACTAACCCCTATGGACCTCTGATATCCGAAATAAACAATTTTTATTTTTATTTAATTTTTTTATTTACTTCTAGACATAATTGCATATTTTGCTTAGATTCGTTCAGCTTGTTTTAAACAATTAAAAAACACGATTAAAGAATACCTTCCATAATATTTTTTACTGTCCAAGGAACAACTCAGTAGGTACCTACTTTTGAATTATTTTTATGTTAGGCAATTATCAAGTAGGTAATTAGTTTTATAGTTCCCATTTATGAATTAAGGGTACGTCGAAATACATACTTAATTTAGTACAGTTCACATTTTGCAGAAGGTCAAACTCGTTATGTAAAATACAATTATTTACAAAAACTAATCTACTTCATATTTACTTACCTACATAACTTTGCAATATACAAAAGAACCAGTCGAACCATCTAAGGATCGTTGTAGACGATCTTTATATAGCTCGTTTTCATCATCATTAAAGTTCAACTCATCCAAGTCATGATCTAGAAAGTTTAACTGATCCAAGTCACTGTACCTATAGTCGTATTGCTCATTATACGGACTAAAAACATATCAAAATTGAAGGAAAAATGAATTTTTTTCCTTCAATTTTAGTCCGTAGAATGAGCAATCCGACTATAAGTCGGAATTCGTCACTTTGACCAGACGCCCTTATAATAGGTTTTAAAAGGTTAGGCATAGTTTTAGAAGCGCCTCCACGCCGCCCCTGTCCGCGCGACATCGTCGCCGTCCACGCACTAATTCAATATGGCCGACGTAAGCCATTTATGTTCGCGCTTGACGCATCGCCCGTGAAAAAATCAATTATGATTTTTTGATAGCCGCGCGTTGACCGGGTAGTGTGAACGGAGCTTTACTTTTTGTCCTTTTATAATGCGTAAGCACGGATATAACTACGTACGTACGTAGTTATAGCGTTATAGCCGTTACTTACTTGACATTCAAAACGAGAGTTTAATCTACTAATTTAATTTTATAGTGTAATTCATTGTACTTAAGATGGGATCAGACTGTTCATTTTTTGTTCATTTTCGTCGTTCGTTTTGCATATTTCACTCAAAGTGACACGTCATCTAAACATAAAATTAAAGAAAAGTGTCATAGAAAACCCCAGCATTCATTCGAGTGATCTTTCACTTGAGTGAACCGTCTGATTCCACCTTTAGATAAGTACCTATTACCTATTTCATTGAAAATGAATCGAAAATTTTGAAGATTTTCTTTTCTAATTAAGTATTATTAATTTGTCATTTTAAATATTCAAAATAAGGCTAATACCAAACTCCATCTCCACACTAACCTACCCCACGACCTGTCCAGTTTATATTTTCAATATGCTCGTCAACTGGTATACATTTGACAGTTCAATCTAAAATGGTAGCTCAATGGAAAAGCGCACGTCTCTATGGACGTTTTGATCGATAGACTGACGTTTGTCGATACTAACATAAAACCGTTTCAGTTTTCCCAGGGCCCCAATTCTTCTAACAAATTTTTTTATCAACCAAATCAAAAATCAACTAGGTAGGTACCTACCTTACATTTCGTTTTGTTTCCTTATGAGGTTCGATTACTCTGTTGTGGTGACTGTTATTTGGAAAACGAAACAAAACGCAGCGGTAATGATACCGGAATGGTTGACGTTGTAAATATGAAGAATTGGGCCCCAATAGTTTCAACGAAATGAAAATTATATCAATATTTTAGATTCCAATGGTATTAGAACATTCATCAAACTGATATTCAGTAATTTTATGCCTAGTAATACGTTCTGAGCGGTCATAATTTGGATGGGTGACCGCAAGTGGCATTAACAGCTGAGCGCTTCCATGCTTCGAAGGTCTAGTTTTCTGTCCCGGCTTTTAGGTCGTTAAGCCATGACGGAGGCCTGTCTGGCAGCTTAAAAACTTCGTCACCAGAGATAGCATAATAGCTTAAACGAACTTCCTTTTCTACTAATATTATAATGCGAAAGTTTGTGAGTATGTATGGATGTTTGTTACTCTTTCACGCAAAAACTACTAAACGGATTTTGATAAAACATGGAAAACACATAGTTTATGACCTGGAATAACACATAAGCTACTTTTTTTCTGGGTATCACGCGAACGAAGCCGTGGTCGGAAGCTAGTAATTACATAAAGGGTAAAAACTGTTTTTTTTTATTGTGAAGATCTCGTGTCTATAGCATTGTCCCTATCTCTCATTAGATAAACATTATCTCGCCATCCCATTCGGATTAGCCCCAAGAGATGTGTGAAATGCTCCTGTTTTTAGACACAGCTCATAAATCATGCAGTAGGAACGGTTGCACTGTGCGACGGCGACGCAGTATATTCGGCCCAGGTGCGTCTAATGCGCCTACGCAACTTGATTTACTGCGACATGCAATACTGTTGGCCGAGTGGGGTGTTACTTCGATTTTTGATGAGATGGTCTGGGGTTGGATTGGTCGGAATGATGTTTTTTTTAATCAATAATATTCTTATGAGAAGGAAAAACTACCAAATAGCAGCATTTACACGCAAAGATCGGCCTGCGGATTTTCCCGCGGATCGATCTCTGCCATTCCAACCTTTGACAGTTTTATCCGCGGATATCCGTAAAGATATCTTTACAGATATCTGTACAGTCCAGATCCGTGCTAAAAACTCTACCGTTTAAAGGCCGCTAGTTTTATCCGCGGATATCTTTACAGATATCTGTACAGTCCACACAACGATCTATTATCATTTAATCTTGGTTATAAGGATTATTGGTCTTGTTGAGAGGCTTTCTTGGTAGCTTTGTCTCTTTCACACTCGTTGTTGGATTAGTAGTGTGCCCATGTCATTTAAATTTCAGGATATTTTTACTTTATCGCGCTCGACAAAATCAGCGCTTGATTTCGATCCATGGTTTCGATCCTTGAATTCGATCCTTGATTTTGATCCTTGATTTTGATTTCGATCCTTGATTTCGATCCTTGGTTTCGATCTTGGATTTCGATCCTTGATTCTTGAATTTTGAACCTTGAATCTGAAATTTTGAATCTTGAATCTTTGAAGTGACAGCTGTCAAACTTCAAATGACCATATCTCGGGAACTACTCGTCCTAGACTCCCCGTTCTCAGTTCAAATGAAAGCTATGACCAAGATCTTCATTTGAAGTGACAGCTGTCAAACTTCAAATGGCCATATCGCGGGAACTACTCGTCCTAGACTCCCTGTTCTCAGTTCAAATGAAAGCTATGACCAAGATCTTCATTTGAAGTGACAGCTGTCAAACTTCAAATGGCCATATCTCGGGAACTACTCGTCCTAGACTCCCCGTTCTCAGTTCAAATGAAATCTATGACCAAGGTCTACATTTCAGATGACAGATGTCATTTTGACAGCTGTTATTGAAAATGTAGATCTTGGTCATAGCTTTCATTTGAACTGAGAACGGGGAGTCTAGGACGAGTAGTTCCCGAGATATGGCCATTTGAAGTTTGACAGCTGTCACTTCAAATGAAGATCTTGGTCATAGCTTTCATTTGAACTGGGAACGGGGAGTCTAGGACAAGTAGTTCCCGAGATATGGCGGTTTAAAGTTTGACAGCTGTCACTTCAAATAAAGATCTTGGTCATAGCTTTCATTTGAACTGGGAACGGGGAGTCTAGGACGAGTAGTTCCCGAGATATGGCGGTTTGAAGTTTGACAGCTGTCACTTCAAATGAAGATCTTGGTCATAGCTTTCATTTGAACTGGGAACGGGGAGTCTAGGACGAGTAGTTCCCGAGATATGGCGGTTTGAAGTTTGACAGCTGTCACTTCAAATAAAGATCTTGGTCATAGCTTTCATTTGAACTGGGAACGGGGAGTCTAGGACGAGTAGTTCCCGAGATATGGCGGTTTGAAGTTTGACAGCTGTCACTTCAAATGAAGATCTTGGTCATAGCTTTCATTTGAACTGGGAACGGGGAGTCTAGGACGAGTAGTTTCCGAGATATGGTGCTTTGAAGTTTGACAGCTGTCACTTGAAATGAAGATCTTGGTCATAGCTTTCATTTGAACTGAGAACGGGGAGTCTAGGACGAGTAGTTCCCGAGATATGGCCATTTGAAGTTTGACAGCTGTCACTTCAAAGATTCAAGATTCAAAATTTGATAGGGCCTCCAGACTCTCTGCGAGAACCCCCGAGAACACCCGAGAAGCGTGAGTGTGAGGAGCTTCTCGCCTTCTCGTTCTCTGGCTCGCCTGTTCTCCGATCGGTGTCGGTATTTTTGGCCGAGACAAAGGATTTCAAACATCACGACGGAGAAAAATTGAGAGTGTGGATAGCTTGTTTGTTCTTCGAGAAGTCTCGGCGAGACTTCTCGCCGAGCTTTCTCTCGAGAGTCTGGAGGGGCTATCAGATTCAAGGTTCAAAATTCAAGAATCAAGAAAAAAACTTTGTAAATTTATACCGTTCCACGCGCCAGTCCAAAATCTGCGGTTATCTGTACAGATATCTTTAAAGATATCTTTACAGATATCTTTACAGTCCGGATCCGTGGGAAAATCTTTAGCGTTTAAAGGCCGCTAGTTTTATCCGCAGTTATCTTTAAAGATATCTTTACAGATATCTTTACAGATATCTTTACAGTCCGGATCCGTGGGATAATCTCTATCGTGTAAATGCCGCTAATGTGTGCTTTGGCATCTTTCTGTCAGAAATTTTCATAGAATCGACAAATTTTCTTAACCTTTTAAAAATAAATTGAATCAAGCTCTCTGTTAAATCAACCACTAAAGAAAATATTTAACTAGGTTCCTATGCTATTTTGAAAACCACCTACTACGCTGTAATTATTTTTGTATTTTTTAGAAATCATAATGATTACTTAGCTATAATTTATGTGTCCACTAGCGGACGCCTGCGGCTTCGCCCGCGTGGACTACTATTTATTTATCCTACGAGTAATGTCGATTTTTCCGGGATGAATAGTACTTTGCCTATTTCCTATTCCCGATCATTATTTATCTAAATCAGGAAAATGGGTGCAGTGGTTTTCGAGTCATAGCATAGAGGAACAAACATACATCTATCCATCCATCCAAACTTCCAAACTTTCGCATTTTATAATATTAGTGTGATTATAATGGTTAGAAAGAGTTAGTGGAAAAAATCAATGAAAATAGTTTCATTCATACTCTGTTCATACCTACTTCTACTTATGTTATCGGTAAACTCTCGATAAGTAGTGGACTCCGCCGATAGAAAGTTAATTTGAAACTACCCTCAGTAGCCGTTCGGTATTAACCGACAAATTGAAGAAGCTTTCGATCAGCAGTACGCCCACAAATTAATCCGGTTAGTAGTTAACCGACCCGTCACCTGGCAAGATCAACCTACCTTTTGTATAGACATAGGGTTGCTGAATGAGGCAGAAATATTCTACCTTAATTTTTTTTTATTTTTAATAATTTTAAATTATTTTCAGTCTAATCTAAGCGATGCGTCTTCAACTCTTCATCTAGAATAACATGGGTTTAAAAGTATATAACATACTCAGACACACATAGCTGAAAGCCTAGTTTCTGCAGTATTCAATTCAGTGGTAAAAAAGCTCCTGTGAAGTGGTCATTTTTATTAGAGAATGTTGATTTATACTTTCGCGATTAGAGCACATTTTAAATACCAGTAGAAAACTTGTAGAAAATGTTTTTTTTTTTTCGCTAATCATTTTAGATTTTTGCATAGCAGGTGTCGAAGTTATCTTACAGTAATCAAGCCGAATAGTTACTGTTTTGCCACCATTTTTATTTAAATTGATGTATTGCTGAGGTCCCACAGTACCTTGCCGAATAGTTTTGACACCATTTTATCTAAATTGAGGTTGTTTAGGTCTCACAGTTCTTTTGGCTTAACTTTTTGGGTAACCGGAAGACTCACCCGGATACCATAATGAACCTATTTATAAAATTTATTTTAAGAAATCTTATTTTTGACTAGTTCCCATCTCGTACTAACAAATCTTGTACTAGATGGTACGAGTTGGGAAACTTAATTAGCCAATTCAGACATTATCAAAACAGTCAGTGCAGCTGAACAACAGTAGTATTAGCCTCACCAATAAAACAAACCTTCATAATAACATTGTACATTTTATTCCTTTGTACATGTAACAATTACTTATCGTACACCGGTACTGACTTATTACTATGGTCAATGACTCTAAAAATGAGACGTCTTTACAGTACATAGCAATGTCTACAAGAATGCCTGCGCTTCTCGAGTTTTTTCTTCTTCTATATCGTTGACAATCTACCCTCAATAAGCTAAGCCAAATGATCAAAAGTAAGACACAGTGTAGTAAGACACAGTAAACCAAGTAAAGCAAGACACAGTAAAATAAGACATCTTACAGTTCAAATTAAATACCTAATAACTTAAGCTTGATATTTTACATCTAAAAACAGAAAATATTAATAAATTTAGTAAAATGCTAACAGACGGCCGTCCTGTAAACGGAATGACCCTATTCCGTCTCGGCCATTCGAGAAGAGAAGACTAAAAAAAATATTGGTACATAAATACGCGTCAGCAGTAATCATAGCGGTAGGTACTTAACAATAATAACAACACAAAAATAAAGAATGCAAAAAAAATTGTAAAAATAAACAAAAATAACAAACGATAGCCTGGTTCTAACTTTTCGGTAGGTACATATTACAAATAAATGTAGGTAGGTACTATCTGTACTTCATGATCGCATACTAGGAGTTTTGCAGAGCTGTGCGAGTGTTTTGCTGCAAAACTGAAGACTAGATAATGCCGGTTACAAGGAGATCTGCAAAATTCGAGAGTAATATTATTTCAATGCTTAACATAGACTATTTAAATAGAGGTTGTGTTTTATTTTCACAAATAATAAAACAGATAAATTAAATTATTATCCAAACGCGTTTTATATCAAAGAAATTAGGTACTTAATACCAAATCGATCTGATTCAGGAATAATGATTCACACTAATAATAATATTGAAAAGTGTGTTAATATATCTGCATTTCAATAAAATTTTAAAACAAATAATTATGTTGTAGCTGTTCAACATTTTATATTTTGATGATCACTGTAAATAAGTAACAGAATGTCTCATTCTCGTATTTTCATGATCCTATATTTAATTTGCTAAATATGATAGGGTTATATGATGCAATTTTATATTTATAATGCACTTTAGATCAGTGATCACCGCAATCATAGCAGCATATTTCACTTGAATAAAAAATACTTATGTTTAGTGATCACCTGCAATCATAGCAGTATATTTCACTTTAATAAAAGATACTTATGTTAAATTGATCACCGCAATCATAGCAGCATATTTCACTTGAATAAAAGACATTTATGTTTAGTGATCACCGCAATCCTAGCAGCATATTTCACTTGAATAAAAGATCTTCATCTTCTTCTTCTTCAGCATATATTCGCCCACTGCAGGGCATACACTTCTCCAATATTCTTCCACACTGCTCTATCACTGGTCTTCCTGGTCTAGTCTGTCCCGGCATATTATGCTTTTATGTCGTCGGACCATCGGGCGGATGGACTGTCAACGCTCCTCTTTCCGAGCCGTGGTCTCCATTCCATGATGCATTTGGTCCATCTTACTATATATTTAGGTTGAGTAATCTCTTATTTGAACTTAGGTCCAGTGTTCATCACAATATTCACAATAGTTATAGCAGCAGGTGTATCTCACTTGTACATGCTTATCAACCAAATTATTTTTGTTCTCCAAAAGAGAGCATTTACAGACATTGAGCCAAGGGAAAACCTTTAAAATACATTCAAAGAGATTAATATCAGACTGCCATCATTGTAATAATATTCATGTTAATTTAATGTACATTCAAAGATATAATTAAATGGATTCTCAAAAAAATGTGTCATTCATAACTATGAGACAAGAAATAGATTTTAAACTGTCTTTGCCAAGTATAAGACTAGCAAAAGTAGATAAATAAATTCTTAGGAGCTGTACATATAACTAAAGGCATCACTATTTTAAGGATAAAATTATGAAACTTTTGTCAAATAAAACGTAATTATGAGAAATAAACCGTCTGCCAATTTAAATTATAATCAAATTAATGGCACCATAACTTGAGTTCCATGTAAGCGGTTCTTTGGCGCAAAAATAGGTAAATATCAGACATTATTGCGGGCTTAACACCCAAGCCCGTAGATGAGTATATTATGTAAACAAATAAATTACTAAGCCAAACGCCTCGATAGTAGAAATAGGCCAGAAAGATTATATAGGTAATTATAATATTATGAAATTAAGGTTTTTTTTCTCTTAGACTGCGAGAAGATTAAAAATAATGACTAAGTATCTTAATTAGCTTATTATCAAATATATTATTTTATCACTTTTGTTATGTATGGTATGAGTAATATTAATAGTTAATACTGTGTTCATTGTTTAATAAATGATATTGGTTTGAATTAGATTTGAAAGGTATAATATTATTTAATTCAAAATTAATTTAATTTACTCTCTTTGTTTGTTTATAAGTATAAAACTAAGCGAGTGTGACTGTCTTAATGTAAACCGAATCAAAGTACACATCAAAGTGCAGTCACAACGAATGTTCGTCCCTCTGAGGCTAGGTGCAAGAAATAGTGCATACACACACATACTGCTTAGAGTAAGGGAGATAGAGCATAATAACAGTCAATTTCAGAGAGACAAAGGCCCGCCGCGACCAACGCACCATTTTTCACATCATAGAGTGAAACCGACATCAAAACGGCACTTCTGTACAAAATGTAACAAGGATAAAACTTGTGATCACCACAATATTGTAGCATATCTCACCTAAATAATTTAATAGTGATAAAATTTATTCATCATCTTAGTCAATTGTGTTTAAATTATTATCATCGTTGTATCTATCATAATACTTATAGGTATCATGTATCATATTATCATGTACCTATAGGTAATCATATCTTGTTGTATCGAAAACGTTATGCATCTTTTTATTATTTATTCTTTTTTTTTTGTATGTATTTTTGGAGAATAGTCAATATCAATTTATAGTAGTAGGTATATAGGTACCTACAGTATAGTAGTTTTGTATGCATCAGCAGGATAAACATTTCTTTCTTTTTTTTATTTTGCGTTTCGAATGCCCGCTAATATTAGAAAACTTCGTAGTGATCCTTATCGCTTATCCCAAAAGGTCCGCTAAACTTAGGACATAACTTTTTGCTCTTAATTACATAAAAACGGGTTTGCTTTAACCATTTATGATCCCCAGTCTATAAGAATTATTCTTCTTTCTATCTTGCAATGTGAGAAATATAGGTACTAACAGGAATGTACGGAATGTTAACCTCTGCCAAATGTGGGAATGCACTAAATGTGCCTGGAAACACCTCTGACCACCCCCATAGACATCCTCAAAGGATCCAAAAATGCCTAAATATCCGAAATAATATATCCGCCGCACCCCGGGAAAACAAATGCGATTATATTACATTTACATCAGGAAAAGGTGTTAAAACATTTATATTATCTCTTCTTTATAAAATATAATGACGCCAATTGGGGCCGTATATGACTCGGGTATACGTGATAGATAACCTTAAACAGTCATTTAAGCCCTATTTCAGTACATGATACCTCAATAATTGTGACTATTCAGTCATATTAATGCTAGCTCACGATTATAATTTTTGGTAAAGCTGACTTTGATTCACTGTAATCAAGTTATTCACCACTGACTGGTAGTAGATGACATAGTATATACTATGTCTTAGCTCAATAGAATAGGTATAGATTCTACTTTACTTATAAGTTACTAGTTTATAAGAATATGTATCAAAATCCTGTGCCGACCATTAGGTACGCTTAGGTATTCTCGTAAAACCATCAGTATAATAGGAAGTATTATATGGTTTACACAAGAATAATAATTATGAAGTAAACTAAAATCTAATATTTTCATTTGCTCAAATATAAAGAACTAGGTTTGCAATTTGACCATGAAGTATTTAAATAGTTACTACCTAAATAAGACATTATTAAAGAGTTGTTTTGGTAAACAATAATATACATTACGGTTACATAGCCATTGTCGGGTCTAATATTAGTCGCGATCCGGCACAATTTTGGAAATTTGTTATGGATAGGTGTAAAAACAGATCAGGTTAACAATTAAGGTCGATGGGCAGCCAGTAAATAGGCTGCTGCTGCATTTGCCAAATAGGTACTATAATCTTAATCATACTAGTTCGAAAACCGATATAGCTGAGCTTAAGATCCGCCAACGCACGCTTAGTACTAGTAACGAATGTTTCATCAGAAAATCTACATTAAGCAGAGTTACGACATCTGAAACCTTCTACAGGCTGTAGTTAAAGATTATCTGCCTTCGAAGAGCCACTCTTTTACCACTTCAATCTCTCTTATCAAGCATGATGTCACATACAGAATTGGGCGCTCGCCGGCGCATTGACACTATGTTTCTCGATTTTAGTAAAATATTTAACATTGTAAATAATGACTGCTGAACTTTTATTTTTTTTTTCAAAGCAATCAAACGTTAGGTACTTAAATGACCGGAGACAGTAAGTATGTCTAACTCAAAAAGTTTCAGACCAGAGTACTACACTATACCAGGTTTGCAATTCTACTAGATGACAACGTCAATCATTCCGCTGGGTTTTGTTTCGATCTCCCAAATGTCAGCCATTTGGTGAATAATAGAATGGCTTTAAAAAAATATGTTCTGCCAAAGTCCAAAACTCAGCTAAATCGTCACCACAACTAAGTCGCTTGTCATCAGTAGAAAAGAAACAGTCGAAAATGTAAAGTTTAGTCGAGGTTTTGCTTGTGGTTCACAAAAAGTTTTGTAGTAGAATTACCACCTAGGTCACTACTACTACACACTAATACAGTAGGTTAGGTGTCAGTCAGGGCAATAGGTACACTTAGGCCAACTCAAATCAATGCCTGCATACAGGAGGTTCAGATCCATTGTTTAGATTTATTTAACGACAGCATGCGTGCCATCTTTTCCACGACAAGAGTTTATCTTAGCTTAATTTGAAACAGTTTGATTTTAATTTAAACGTTTCGGTGTAAACCGTTAACTTATACCTTACTAAATAATTAAGGTTTTCTTTAAGTAAGTAGGTATATAATTATTTATAAATATTTTTTTAGTGTTACTTTATTTCAGTTGGTTGGTCTCAGCATAAACAAGACAAAGACAAGGTATTGGTAGTGTGTAGATCGAATACGCTGACTCGTTTCATCGATCTCAAAAATCTAGATTTTGTAGATGAGTTTGTTTCTTGGTTCTCTTATCAATAAAGAGACAAGAGATTCAGCCGATGAATTCAAATATCCAAAGCCGCTATGATGAAGCTCACCAAATTAAAGAAAGACCGAAATATATCTCGAAAGGCTTAGGTCAGGCTGGTAAGAAAGTTGGTATTCTCGATATTCCTGTGCAGAACCAAAATCGTCTCCGCTATATGCTTCCAATGCATACCCAGTTATTTCGGACACGTTGCTCGCAGAGACCTTGGCAACTTTGAAAAACTGTTGGTAGGTAGTGGATAAAATCGACGGGAAAAGAGCTCGCGGTCGCTCACCCACCCGTTGGTCACAACAAACCCCAAGCTTTGAAAACCGCCAAAGACATAAAAATGTGGGGTAACACAATACAGCGAGTGATCAATCCAGTTTTCTGACTAGAGTACCTACTTCAGTACTAATGAAGATGCCGACTTAGGAGGAGACATCAGTATTAAATTTTATCAATTTCAAATTACAGCATTTTGAATTATGTAGGTAAGTATATAAATCATAAAATTAGGTAAGTAAGTACTTATGTCAATTAAACATTAAACAAATTAAACAGTAGAATTAACACTGAACTGAGTTAAATATTTTCTAGCAAATAAAGTATGTTTCAAATTAATCCAAATTGCAATTTATTTTACTTAGGAGTCTATAATCGTACCATAGCATAAATTAGCACATTAATAAGTGCAATTTCTAATATCGGTCTTAGCTTCGTTAAAATAAAGATTAATTTAGAATGCGAGCGGCCGCGTCGCTTGCGACTACTGCTCGTTCCGAAATGCGACGAAAATTCAGTCTTTTTTTAAATATAGATAGGTAGGTAGGTTAGGTATTAAAAAGCTAATTAAACCACCAATCAAACAAAAATAAAAAAAACAGAACTGAAGAAATACTTCTAGGGTTCTTGACAAAACAAAAACCGAACAAAATAGGGTGCTGATTTATCTCAGGATAAATAGCAAAATGTGTGCAAAATAGGTATTTTTCAAAAAATAATTTATCAAGTGGGTAAATTTTCATCAATCGTGTTTTCAAAGGACAGAATCCAAGATAAAAGTTCGAAGTATCTTTGCCCGAAATATGAACGTGATAACTTTCACAGTTTCTAAGATTGAACTAGGTAGGTACAAATTGCATAATGCATACTCCTAAATACCTCAGCATAAACAGAACATAAATGCACGGTAGGTAATTGTTTGCTTTACAGTGAAACCAGAAAATAATGCGTTTCGGAAAACATCGGAAATAATCGCACAAAATTACAAAAATGATTGACGAAATATGGAAATGAAAATCACTCTTAAGTAAGTACTTCATTTCAACTTTATCGCACATAAATAAATATCAATGTCAACTTTAAAAACAAACAAAAAAACAAATTAGTTGCAATTGCAAGTCATGCCGTATTCTGTTTTGTGGAATCACACACCGCTGCCGGACACATTCGAAAAACACGAAAACAATCGATGTCCATTATATTTATAAGGCTTGAAGTAGATACTGTAATAGGTATAAATCATAGTAGTCTAAGATCCGACTAAACACGACCCTCTACTATAGAAGAGATAACCAAGCAATGTGTTGGTACATACCTAAGTCTTCTGCTACCTTGGTGACACCTGGACTAGGTATGTACTCTCTACGTACTTAGGTAAATTGTTGATCGAAGAGGATCTCCACAAACACAACTGTAGGTACGTCGTACTGATTTCCTAGCCTGTGTCGTGAGTGTTGGGTATGACGTGACTGAGGCGGTTCTTTTGTCCCGTACAAAATTAAACTTTGTAAAATCGGCTCAACTTTTACAAATGTCATACTTCAATTCAAATGTCATATGACCGTACACAATAATGACAAAATCTGAAATCATGACGTTACACTTTCCTCAAGCTTCATTCAATCTTCAATCACTCCTCACTTGACAATGACAAGAAAGAATGAACTGACGGAACAGATTGTCCTAAATAATATGAGAATGAGTGAGTAGTCCGCCAATAATTTCCAGGCCGATCGGTTGTTGGTCACCCATCGGCATGCTCATAATATAATAAACCATCAATTAAAAATGACCGGCTCAAATGAACCGGCTCAAAATGAAAATGAACCTACTTTTACAAAAGTCAATCTAAAGTCATGTCATAACATAACTCATACCCAACCACGAGTGCCGTGAAAGGATGGGAGACCAGATTAAGGTCGATCCATGGAAACTCACACGGTAGTTTACTTGCATAATGAATACACAATACAGTATGGAGTATAAAAATATAGGTTAGACAACAACATCCACAACTTTCGGTTATTTTTATATTTTTTTACCTGTGTAATAATTAGACAGCAGCAGTACCCAAATAATAGAAGGTAAACATAGAAAGGAGGTAGGTATCTAGATAAAAATAGTTAAGTAGGTACCTACGTAAAATACAGTGTGATACCTAGTCACATTGTATTCAACAAAAACCGCTAATTACTCCAGACTTCAGTATTGCGGTACTAGGTACTTATAAAACAAAAAAAAATGTAATATGCAATGGTAAGTAATTACCATTTTTCTGCAAAATTCGGGTGAGTACAAATATAATACTATACACGACAAATAGAAATAGAATATTATACACGAATCAGCTCCGAGAGCCGCCTGTGTATTACAAATAATAATAATCATAATAAGTAGGGGGGTACCATGGTTTGGTACTATCTATTCAGACTTTTCAATAAAGTAATAGTTGTAGGCCATAGCTCATTTTTCAGTCCTCAGACGCATTTACGAGTGAAGTAATATTACAAATTACATACCAATGCAGGCCGAAGTTCTTCATCAACACTTCTGATTTATTAGCCTCACCAATAAAACAAACCTTCATAATAACATTGTACATTTTATTCCTTTGTACATGTAACAATTACTTATCGTACACCGGTACTGACTTATTACTATGGTCAATGACTCTAAAAATGAGACGTCTTTACAGTACATAGCAATGTCTACAAGAATGCCTGCGCTTCTCGAGTTTTTTCTTCTTCTATATCGTTGACAATCTACCCTCAATAAGCTAAGCCAAATGATCAAAAGTAAGACACAGTGTAGTAAGACACAGTAAACCAAGTAAAGCAAGACACAGTAAAATAAGACATCTTACAGTTCAAATTAAATACCTAATAACTTAAGCTTGATATTTTACATCTAAAAACAGAAAATATTAATAAATTTAGTAAAATGCTAACAGTAGGTATAATCTGAAGCCACATCCAGTGTTCTACAAAGGTAGGAGCCCATCAATACCGACTGACGGGCCACAGTGCGAACACAGCCCGTATTAAGCCGAGTGCTCACTTGCGGCGCCATACGTTACATTCGCCAATCATGGATGGTTTGATTGCCTGTGTGCGCATGTCTTTATTTATTGTAACAGACCGATCGGACAAGCCACTTGAAATAATGGAGAACGATTTTTATTGCTATTTTGACTTTTCTATGAATACGAAGTAATGATAACTGAAATGAAACCAAATGGTTTGAATGGCACCTCAATGAAACTTCACTATTTAGATTTAAGAATTTGGGTAGCTCAAAATAAGGCTTCAAACTGTGTTTCTTGCTTTTTATAGGTGCGTCACGACATTTTCGAAGGTCATGTCTTATTGTTTCATGCCAATGGAATTTAATAATTCTACTATAATGCGTAGATATTAAAACGAACCTAAGAAATTTTTATTTGGACATGCTCTTCTGACTACCAATATCTTTAAAAGATCACGAATCTAGGATCACTTTGAATCATCTTATGAGCTAGGTAATTCTACTTCTCTTCTTTCGCAGCATCGTAAAAATCAAGACAATTAAACAAAAAAAAATTACAGTCATAATCATAAGCCAACATTTTTAATGATATTTAGGTACTGATGACCAAGCGCATATTTCAAAGCGAACAGTCATCAGACTCGACTAAATCACACAAGCTTATCAATTTATGGTCCCCTAGTATCGAAACTTGCCCTGCATGTGCATGCCTCAACTACCCAAGTTTGTTCATAAATTAAAACAGTAGATATTCGCTGTATTGTAGATATTCTGAAATGGGAATACGTGAGGCTTCTGATAAAGAATGTTCTCCTAATTGAAAGAACTAAATTTTTACTCTCACTTGAGCAGAATTTTTAATCGATATGTCAAATTTATATCTTTTTTTTACTAACCTATACTGTCCCACTGCTGGGCAAAGCTCTCCTCCATACCTCTAATTCAAATTTATACAATTTTGTTTTAAAATTAATTGGTGGAGCTGTCACCCCATCTATAATTCTATGTATTCTAAAATGCAACTGATTCCTTTTTAATTTACAAATTCATTTTAATTTTCTTTATGAAGCAAGGCAGTTTAACAACAATATAAGCTTATTATGCAAGCTTGCAACTGATCTAGTAAAATATCATTTAAAAAAAAAACGAAATCTACTGACAATACAATTTCTGAATAAAGTTAATTTTATTTTGAGTGGCAATTTTTTTTTTTCTATTAGATAATTTGTTCAATTCTAAATTCTAAAGTCAGGTCCTTAGAGCCTAAAGCCAGGTCAGATAGTTTCATAAACTAAGATAAAAACAAAGGTATGTAATTTTTTTTTGATCGCAGTACCTATAGCAGCATAAGGATTAGGCATGGGTAATATACCTTTTACAGAATATCATATCGAAACCATATATTAAATAACGATATCGGATTTCATAACTATATATTTTCTGAAACCATATATTGGCGTACGTATAGGGTTCTCGATAATTGTAAGACGTTTCTCTAAGTGTAGGTATACGATTGGTAGTTTACGATACAGCGTTTTTTAAACAATATCGATATCAATGAACTTTCCTTCATACATTTTCCTGGCTTTCTGTTTATTTTTGTGACTTTTAATTTTTATTTTTTTTGTAATACTCACAAACTTGCTTCACAACACAATTTAAATATGTTAGGCATTCATGTACCTACTTAGGTACGTACCTACCTACCTACCTACAATGATGTAGGTACTAAATACCTGCACGATAGGTAGGTATCCGACTATCCAAAGATCCAAACACTCACACCATAGTCAGGCACATGAACACAGCTATAATATTTTTATTTACACATTTCCAGAATAAAAGTTACAAAAATAAAATATTTACAGAAATGTTTCCCTAAAAAGTTTTTTACACATTATTTACACAGTTCGACACTATCAAGACACTATCCTAATATCCTTTCATTAAAACAGACGAGTAAACGCTTGCACTGCGCAATTGTTTAGGTACATGCAACTGATTGATTCAAAATAAATCGTCAATTTTCAAAAACAAAACAAACGAATTTTCTAATTCAAGGCCAAAGTTCAACCTGCACAAAAACAATGCGTTTTATTAAAGTCATTATTGCCCTGCACATAAAGTTGAATGTTAAAACATTTTGTCTACAAATACGTTAAGATTTTGCATCTCTTATAAATAACATAATTTTAAGGTTCAGATTTAGAACGATACTTACGATTAGCTTGTTCTCTTTCATTTACTACAACCTCGCGCTCTTTCATTCATGATGAGTTCAAAAATCTATTCGACTGCGATACGATACGAAACGATACGGCTGTATCAGTAATATCGTAATATCATCGTAATATCAGTATCAAGTAAAAATATCGTATCGGGGCGTATCGGTGCGATGCGCGGATGTGCGTCATAATCAGTGATCGGAATTAGGCGGGCTTAAATACCTAAAGTTCAAAGAACAGAGGCAAAAAAGGGGAGACTTCCTTACTACAAGAATTTTATTCTTGTAGTAAGTAAGAATTTTATTGAAAGTTGGCACAATTTTCACAGTGAGTAAGTACATTTAAAATTAATGTTTATAATATTGTGAACTAATTCAAATAATTTTTCTATTTGACCGACGGAAAAAAGTTTTTTATCCTTATAATTTACATTTTAGTTTTTGTTATTAACTCAGGTAAAAAATTGATTCACCTTAATGTTAGATGTTCTTTATTAATGTCCCGGAAACGGAAATAATTGGGTCGAAAAATATTTAGTCCTAAAGCGTCTCCATTTGTCTCTGTTATTTTTCGAACTTTAGGTATTTTAGCCCGCCTCATTCCGATCACTGGTCATAATCGAGAATATCGTAATATCAGTATCAAGTAAAAATATCGTATCGGGCGTATCGGTGCGATGCGCGGATGCGCGTCATATCGAGAATATCGAAATATATGGTTTCAGTACAAGCCGATATCGATATCGTGATATTGTACCGATATATGGATTTGATAACTGCATACGATATATCTCACTCACTCCTAATAAGGATAAGTTCCATGCGCAGAGCTTGCACTACAGCGGTTGTATCGGAATAGATGTAGCCAGTATGTAAATGGCCGTTATTGGTTCGACTATGTTCATTAATTAATTACATTCTGTGGACTTCTCTCGGGGCTATAAATTCTCTTGATTACTATAACATTTGTACGAAATGTGGTAAAAATTTACTTAGGTACTTACTTAATTTTAACATAACGTCATCTTACTTGTAAGATTCAAAAAGCAAAACTGTTTGTTTCTGCTTTTCAGTTTGGGATATGATTTGCTACTTTTTGCGTTTTGGCGATTCTCTGTGTTAGATCGCAGTATCAAAATCGCGCGTTTTCGACGCTGCATCGACTTCTGCGTTCGGACGCGGCATCGGAATCGCGCGTTTTAGGAAGGCGTTTTTAAGTGTGCGGCGTGGAACGTTGGTCGCTGAATTTTGCTTCTAAAAAGCGATTAAAGCGCCGATCACCGATGCTAAAAGTAGCATGTCTGTGTCTGTTTTAGTTTGTGTTCGCGTTCTCGAAAAAGGCTCTAATGATTTCGATGAAATTTGCAATATAGGGGTTTGTGGGAACGAAAAATCGATCTAGCTAGGTCTTATATCGGGGAAAATTTGTTTTCTCTGTATTATTACCCGAGCAGAGCAAGGTCACCCAGATATTGTATACTAACATCACTTTAAAACAAGGAACACACGTTAAACCGTCACAAGACACATGCATTTTTAACACATTACCATTTCCCGGCGTTCGCATAAATCGCTCGGCGAGGCTTCTGAGGTGCCGGCGACGCACCTGGCGTTACTCACGTGTATTTATGCCCTTATAGGGCCCTACACACACAATATTACAAAAAGAAAATCCCGATTAGAAAGTATTTTTTGAATTCCTCCTCCTTAATCGTTCCCTCATAGTTGAGGATTACGGCCCTATACACAATATTTGAGTAAAACCCGATAAGGATTTCGTTATTTTTCTATCAATCGGGGTCAGTATGAAAGGTATAATTTGTCCTTTTCTGTAACCCTGACTAAAATTTCATGATGAAAGCGTAACAAACATTCAAACAAAGTCATATTCCTATGTAAATAATAGTAAAAATAGAAGATTTTAGAATAAGGGCAGTTAGGAAGTTAGGGGTTAGGATGTTAGGATCAGGACAGTTAGGGTAAAACCCTATAATATAACCCTATAATGCAACAAGCATTATTTTTGTCTCAATTTTCAGTTTAAACACTTTATGCGTGAAGCGTATGTAAGGGCCTTAGCCGCGTGTCCTAACTGTTAATCATCGTTATATTTTACTTAGGAGGCTCGCAGGTTATGTATTCTTTATTGTGCAGTTGGTGAGAGTGAGCGAAGGAACAAAACTACTTTGTGTAAGTGAGTTCGTCTGAGATAGTGGCTAACTATGGTAATGGCACAACCCGGACGAAATCTCTATGCAAAAGTGGCGTCTAACTACCTATGTTTACACTACACAACGTCAGTTTTATACACAGTAAGGTTGTCACCGTATGAATAATGTACACTGTGGTCTCGGTCTCGTCTATGCGTCTGCGCGTGTGGCGCGTTCCGTGCTCAAATTCAGCTCCTCGCTAGCTCAAACTCACAGTGTCCATTCTATACGTAGTATTATTATCTGTTCTGTGGTAATGGAGTTTTAGGCCTCCTTAAAGCCTCCGTCATGGCTTAACGACTTAAAAGCTGGGATCGACGAATTCTTTGGGACTTCTGGACTGCAGGAGCATTTTATAGACGGTATAGGGAAGCACCGCCTACGGAGAAAGCGCCCTAACTAGTTTTATAATTTTATATGAATGTTAGTCTGTAAGGTATCTAAAAAGGGCCAATGGCATTATATTGTTTGTATATTCTATTGTGTAGCCTGGAATAAAGAGTTAATAACTAGTAGTTCGCCCCGAACTGAGATCTCGAGCACCGTTGTATTGATAGCCTAGATTTGGACTTGTTTCTGACTACCCCTATACCTACGTTAAGTGCTCCTTCTAGTGTTTACCACAGAATGATATCTAATGCGCTACCTCAGTATGGTCACAGATTACTAATTACTAACAGATGCCTGACTCCGGGAAAACGTTTATTTAAATAGCGAATCTATCATCAATACTACAAAGTTCAATTCAGCTCGCACAAGCACTTCATGCCTACTCGTTTTTATACCTAAACTTGGCGCCTCATTCTAACTCTGTCTGTCGGCGTAACTCTGTCCCTGTCTTCTATCTGGCGTGGCACTCAGGGTTGCTTCTCGCGACATAATATTTATTAGGTATTATTATCTTTTAGTAAAATTGATCTACCGTTATGCAGGTAGGTACCTACATAATTATCTCTATTCTAAAAGTGGTATCACAATCTCAAAGGTAGGTACCTACCTACACTAGGTGAGTAGATTACGAAGAAAGCAAAATAGGTAGGTACCTACCTAATGGATCCTTGCTCCTTGCTCTTTGTACGGAATTAGGAGTACCTACTATACCTAAGTTTGTGAATGTAGGTAGGTAGTCAGTGTTCCTAAAAAATGACACTGAGCAAATCAAAACGTATTACCTACCTAGGTAGGTAGGTAGGTACCTATTAGCTTTCAATCTTTTTAGTAACTTTAGTACCTAGGTACCTACCCAAACAACACAAAAGTATTTCACTTTCAAAACTTTCGTGAGTTGTACTAGACATTATTTAACCCAGATGAAGATTCTCCGGAATCCGGATGAATCGAAACATTGTCGGTATCTAAATCGACGAAATTTTTACGTGAGTAGGTAATTCCCGTGTGTCAAATAATGTCTAACACAAAAGTAGGTACCTACTTTATTAAAAAACATACCTACTACATCTATAATAACCTATAATACGAGGTAGGTAATAAGTAATAATAAATGATAAAAGTAAGTAAGTACTTCTTACCATTCCATGTCATTGGGAAGAGAGAAAAACGAGAGATCCCGATTGCTGTCATTATTTCCACAGCCATAAACTATACAGTAATTTTTTGGTTTCATTTTATAAATATTCCGGCCGAGCCAGCCGAGCGCGGCGTGGCGCGGCGCGGCGCGGCGGCGCGCGACACTCCACTGAGCTCGGCCCGCCCGGTGGGCTCGCCAATGTACTTGTAGCTTTGTACCTGACGCGCGGAGTGCGCCATCTGTTAGTAATCTGTGGTATGGTAAAGATTATAGGCATGCATGCAATACATTAAGTCGTGTCGTGTTTATATTCAATAGTTGACCCCGCTAACTTCGTACCGCGCCTCAGGGAAGGCCTCTTAGTTCGAGAAATTATTAAAATAGCAGTTCAATACGAAATGTATGAGAAAATCAATTCCCTCCCCCTCCCCTCCCCCTCCCCTCTCCCCTCCCCTACCCCACCCCTCCCCTACCCCTCCCCTACCCTACCCCTCCTCCTCCCCCCTCCCCCTCCCCTCCCCCTCCCCTACCCTACCCCTCCCCCTCCCCTACCCCCTCCCCTCCCCTTCCCCCTCCCCCCCCCCCCTCTCCTCCTCCTCCCCCTCCCCTCGCCCTACCCTCCCCCTCCCTCTATAATTTTGGTACATGCCCAGCCCACTATTTGCAGGAGTTAGCATTTGCATACGTGACAGGTTGCAAGCCCATCGCCGCTATTAGGGAGTGTCCACATTGCGTTTTTTGCAGCGCGTTTGTATCGATACAAACGCGATTCGAACGCGATGCGAACGCGCAGCCCCCCGCGCAGCCCCTCCCGGTTCGCTTTTGTATGGAAAAATACGCGTTGCGAACGCGCGTTTGTATCGATACAAACGCGCAGCTCAAAAACGCGCTGCAGAAAACGAAATGTGGACACTCCCTTAGAACGTTAACTGGTTTCCTCACGATGTTTTCTTTCACCGTTTAGAGCTCGTGTTAATGCGCATTTAAATTTTTCTAATCGAAAAATCCATTGATGAGCACGGCCAGGGTTCGAACTTACGACCTATGAATCGAAAGTCGAGCACTCTTCCAATCGGCCAACACGGCTTTTATTTTCAATCTCAAGAAAAAATATCAAGTAGCAACTAAAATCATTGCAAACCAAACCACAACGATGCCACACTCCTTGTCTGTTAACCAGACCTACGAATACATCGAAACTCTATGAAACGGGAGCTCTCTCCATACTTCCGTTAATTGGTTTTCATAATTTTTCTTTTTGACTGTATTTCAAAAACTATAGAACCTAGAAGAAAACTAAAAACCATTTTGGAATGTATAAGTTGAGTACTTTCATATTTGTATTTGTATTTGTATTTATTTATTTAAAACACACGAGTTGGGCTTACAGATTAGACCAAAGCGCCCAAAACGTCTATGCTATTACTTAAAACTATCTTAAATTTAGTCATGTCATTGTAAATAATAATAAGTCATAATAATTCATTAAAAATAATATTGGTAAGTACATTTAAAATAGTCACTACGATATAATATAAAACTAAGACAAGAGAGAGCAATACAGGTACAGGATTAGATAAACATGTCAAAAATTAATTAAACATGTCAAAAATTAGTAGGTACTTAGTAGTCATAAAATATTATTTAGAAAAGATAACATAAGCCGATGGAACCTTGTGTGGCTGTCAAAAAATATGTCAGCATCTGTGTGTAAAATAAATTTATTGAGTGCGGTGAGAGCCCTTGCCGTTGGAGCGGAAGCACCAGCAACCGTCCTCACACCGGGGAGCGGAGCAAACAGTACGGGGCGACGCCTCGGGCCCACGGCGCCCTCAGCGCCCACCATGTTGAGACGTGGCACAGCTAATCCCATTTTCTGCAGTGCGGTTGGGTTATCTACTTTACCGCAAAACAACATGTAGTAGTGGGTAAGCAGAAGCAAACTCCGCCTTAGCTGCAGAGAGTCCAGCCCGACCATGCCAGACACAAATAAAGATGGGTAGAGGTATGGATAATATCCATATAGCCTTTTATATGCATACCGGGCAAACTTCCTCTGCACCCTTTCGACCATGAGCTTGTATTTGGCTTCATGGGGATCCCAAACCACAGCTCCAAACTCTAGGCGACTACGGACGAACGCGTTGTAGAGCATCAGAGCCGCCTGTATGTTCGGAAAGTCCCAGGTGACTCTCATTATAAAGCCTAGAATTTTACACGCATGCCTACAGGTTGTCGAGATATGCGTGTTGAAATTAAGCATTGGGTCCATGAGCAGGCCCAGGTCTCGTATTATTTTTACGCGTTCCAACGGAGAGCCGGCAAGACTGTACGTACATTCAATGGGAAACCGACGCCGGGTAAAAGTGATAGTCTTGCATTTTGATGCATTGAAGGCAAGGTGATTGGATTCACTCCAGGCCGCTACGAGATCTATATCCCGCTGATGTGCTAAACAGTCATCAACTGTGCTAATTGTCCTGAATAGCTTAAGGTCATCGGCAAACAATAGACTTTTGGAGGAGGTGATAACTGTTGGTAGGTCGTTAATCATCAGCAAAAATAATGTCGGCCCTAGAGTGCTACCCTGGCTTACACCTGAACGCGTAAAGAATGTTGTGGAAACGAACTTCTGGAGAGCAACATATTGAGTTCGGTTTCGCAGGTAGCTGGCGAAAAAGGTAAGAAGCTTCGGTGTGAAACCCATCCGAGCCAATTTTTGCAAGAGAATGTCGTTATCCACCATGTCGAAGGCTTTCCTGAAGTCAAAGTACGTAGTATCAACCTGCAGCTTGTCCTCCATTGCACCTGATACAAAATCGACGAAATTGATGTGGTTTGTGACAGTAGATCTGGCTGATCTGAAACCGTGCTGGGCATCACATAGGTGAACAGAAAGCTGACAGCGAAGAAGAGAGTCAATTATTGTCTCGAAAAGCTTACCAAAGACTGAAGGGACAGCTATCGGTCGAAAAGTTTCGATGTCAGAACTCGTACCTTTTGGTATTGGGGTCACTTTGGAGACCTTCCAGCATGCTGGATACCGACATTGTTGCAGCGAGAGATTGAACAAATGAAGAAGAGGTTGTTCAATCGCGGTCCTACAGTCCTTCACGATATAAGCTGGAATCGCGTCAGGTCCTGCCGATGATCTAGGCTTAAGACGCTTTAATGCAGTTCGCAGTTCAAGGAGAGTGACCTGTTCGATCGAAACTTGGTTGGCGTTACCTATACCACTTGCTTGAGCCTTTTCTGGGTCCAGTAGAGGCACGTGGGTGTGGAAAACTGATCCGAAATATTCTGCAAAAGCATCGGCAGCAACTTGACCGGTCACTATTTCATCTCTCCATGTGAACTCACGAGAGATTTGCAGATTCCTACGTTTGTCCTTTACGTACTGCCAAAACTTAGCAGGGTCGCGAATGATATTGAATTGGGCTAGCTTTATGTGGTTTTTGTATGCAATATCTATAAGCTCCTTGACATGCAGTCTATAGAACCTGAAAAGCTCTTTATTAAAATCCTTACCAAATTTTTTGAACTGACGTAGATGAAAATACTTTTTTTGTATATTTCTAATGATATCATTGGTATACCACTTCGGGTACAAGTATTTCCCTGTAGTTTTAAATGTCTTCTTAATTGGTACGTGCTCAGATATACATTGATTAAATTTGTTATAAAATTCTTGGGTGGCTAAGTCAACTTCATGGTGATTGTAAACATCAGACCAATCGATATTGCAAATAGACTCATAAAGTTTGGGAAAGTCTGCTCTACGAAAGTTCCAATCTGGCGTAGGATGAAGACGGCTGGGTACACAATCATCATTGGAAGCTGTTAAGGGCGCAAAACGCCCGATAGGGAGAACAAGGTCAATCTGAAGTGGTGGGTGAAACAAGCGATCAATAGGCACCAGTTCCTCCTGTGCGTATGAAACCTCCAAGGACTCGGACCCCATCGCACTCAATACTAAATCCAATGTACTTCCGTCATATACATTGGCAATACTGTTGTGTTGTCGTAAGTTACAAATTTCACAGAAAAGTTCGAATTGATTTGTAACGTTGACAGAGCACGAATTCGGATTAAAATCTCCAATAATGATTACTTCTAGGTCTGAGTACTTACAAAATACATTTTCCATGCAATTTAAAACATTAATATATTTATCGTCACTATAGCTCGGTGGCAAATATACAACACAACATACAAATTTTACTCTTTTATAAATTACCTTAACAACTAGTAGTTCCATATCGTCCGTTAGTCCGTCAACGTCAGTGATTGGTCGTAAAACCACATCATTACGTCCTGCAAGGAGCAACCCTCCCCAGCCCTTATCACCGGCACGGTCCTTCCGAACTACACTAAAATTACTTGGAAAGAGTTCTGCATCATACACAGAGCTAGTAAGGGACGATTCTGTTATAGCTATTAGGTCAGACATACACATAGTTACATTTTCAAGAAAAGTTTTGGTCTTAGACCGAAGACCACGTACATTTTGGTAATAGATTGAAATCCGTTTAGAATTGTCTCTCCTACTGACTTTCGCTTTTGCCACGAAAAAGCTGTTGCCAAGGTTTGATGCAGATGTCCTTTGTCCAGTTCTCGGGAGCAAGAACACTCTGAGACCACTTCATTGGGACGCTTAACTTGAAGGATGCATAGCTTCCACGGGACTTCAGTAGTTGAGCAGTGCAAGGATCGTTGCCACAGATGGTTTTCAAATGGTCGAGAACATTGGTTTCAGTGGTGCCCTGTTTGACGTAAAACAAATGCAGGTACTGGACTCTCTCTGAAGCCTCGAGAGTCGTCGTGCCAGGTGTGGCAGTACCACGAGATACAGAAGAAGCGGAGGCACGAGTACGTTTCCTTCTTACCTCAGTCCAGCTGTTACTCTCCTCACAAGCTGTCTCAGGCGTGATAGACGACACTGCTCGTGTATGAGGGGTTGTGGTGCGAAGTTGTGTAGTTGGTAAGGCACTAGCGGCACTGGTCATTTTTGTACCTGTTGCAGTTTTCGCCTTTGCCTTATCTGTTCTTGACCTCTGCTGAAGGGTAGGTTGAGGTTGAAGCGAACAGACTGGACCGGCGATTTTCCCAGTCCCAGTGAGACTTATGCCCTTAGGTATTGTTTCACTTGCTGGGGGTGCCGTCTTGGGTGAAGAACACGAAGCTCCGGCGGCGCTGGTACTGGAGGCAGACATTTTTTTTCCGGGTGACGAAGCCATAGCTCCTAGATCTTTGCACGAGTTCATGATCGTAGTCTCCGCCACAATCAAAGGGTCCGGCACCGTCACGACGGACTCATCTGAAGGAGCTGGATCAACTGGAACAGAGCTACCAGCGAGATGGGCTCCTCTATTCGATGTTGGTGATGTTGACGATGACTTTTTCATATCATTTCATATGACACCCCACTCAATATATTTGGGTAACTTTGAAAAAAATTTACCCCCTTGGGAACCCCATATCTTTACAACCCCTTCATCGATTACGCTCATACGCTCCACAGCAAATTTCCATAGCACAACTTATTGACCTATCAAGTTTCATACAGATTGGATAAGCGGTTCGATAGTTATGCGAGAACATAAAAATTAAACATACAAACATACAAACATACAAACATACAAAGCAAAATCGCCTAACTTGCCACTAAGATCTTCGCTCGCTTCGCTCGCTCGATCGATAATAAGCAGAGCGGGGTACAACGCATCTAAGATCATTGAGATAGGTACACATATTTTTAAACAAAAATAACATAAGTATCTTAAAAGTCAAAATCATCACTAACCTCATCTACCAAGTGAAACTGCCCTCGTAAATACAAACAATTGTACACACACTGTCACCAAAAACTTTGGGCCACGCTGAGTGATTGTGGTCCCATTGGCTGACGTAATTAGTCCCATCGGCCCGACAGGGCCCATTAATCAATGGCCCACTGAGTGGCTCTTTGTGTCAATCTGGCTCTTTTTGCTGCTTTGCAGGTCAAGCTGTTTTATTTGGATAAATAAAGTTATTTTGAGGATTGCAAATTTAAATGGACGTGCATTTTGGTAGTTAAAACTTTTTAATGCAAAAAAATACTTACATAAAAATAAAGTTACACTATTATTGCTTATGATGTTTTCCTTCACTGTATAGAGATCGTGTAAATGTGTATAGAAAAGAGTTAAAAAACGCATGAGCTTAGAACTGTGCCGGCTTTTAAGTCGTTAAGCCATGACGAAGGCCTTTAGGCGACCTAAAAACTCCGTCACCAGCGCTGCCCAATAGTTCATACAAACTTACATATCGAAGGACTAATTTAGCCTGAATCAAAACCCTCGTTAACCACAGTATAAGTGTCCGTTGCAATGTTTTCTTACCCAGCACATAAAGCGCGTTATTCAGGACACCTGGGACCGAATTACTGGGACATGTTTATGTGCACGTTAATTACCGCTCACTCTTATGAGGCTCTCCAGTTCGCGAGTTATGGCCTAGGTTCGAGGGGCATACCTAAATGTTAGCAAAATCTAGATACTTGAAATGAATTATGATCACGACTATATTACCAAGGTACAGTAAAGAAAAATAATGCGTTTCAGAAAACATCGGAAGCAATCGCTTAAAATTACAAAAACGATTGACGAAAAGTCATTTGGAAATGAAAATCCGTACCATATTATAAATGTGAAAGTGTGTTTATTTGTCCTGCTTTCACGCCAAAACAGAGCGACAGATTGACGTGAGTTTTTATGTGGAGATGGAGGGCTGGAGAGTAACATAGGCTACTTTTAATCCGGAAACCACGCGAGCGAAACCGCGGGCAGCAGCTAGTTACTCATAATTTCAAGTTTATCGCAAAACAAATTAATATCAATGTCATTTTTAAGAAAAGCAAATTATTTGTTGTGCGAGCTGCGCTGCTAACGACGTGCACTTCTGTCGCATTCTGTTTTGTGGAATCATACACTACTTTTTTTTTTAAATTTATTATTAACGGGACTTAATCGCGTAATGAAATTATTTTATTTACCTCGACGTTTCGGCAACATTACAGTTGCCGTGGTCACGAGTAGACTGACATCATACACTACTGTCGGACATATTCGGAAAACACGAAAATAACCGATACCCATTATAAAGCTTGAAGTACTGTACGGGTATAAGGGACTTTTCTTGTTTTGAACTTTTATTAATCTCCAGCAGATTTACCATTTCCACCCCGACTGGACTTATCCCAACATATCAACATGACGTCATCAGGAGTCAAGTCTGGATTACGTGACGTCATCCCCTGTCTTGTGACGTCACCCCGTGTCCAGTTGACGGGATCTTCGCATCTTTTATCTTGACACTTTGAAAAATAAATTGTTGTAACATTGTTTGTAAGTTTGTATGAGTTAGGATTCTAGTAAGCGATGTGGGGCTTGTAACCTATCTCATAATTTAAGAGTAGGAGTACATTGTTAAAAAAATTTAAAGGCGCTTTAACACGAGCTCTAAACGGTGAAGTGAAGGAAAACTTCGTGAGGAAACCAGTTAGCTTTCTAATAGTGCTTGGAACCTGTAATGTATGCAATGTTATCTTCTGCAAAATGTGAGAATGTACCAAAAGTGTTTGGACATACCTCTGACTAACCCTTAGACATCTTAAAGGATCTAAAAACATGTCTACCGCACCTTGGGAATACAATTTTGATCTTAATACATTTTTTTTACATTACATTTAGCGTCAATTCACACGTACCACTACCACACCACGTCGCAGCGACAAAATGTGGTCCAGCTGTGGTTACGTGTGAATAGTGTCGCAGCGATTTTTTGCAGTTGCGTTGTGGTACCGACAAAATGTCGATGTGGCAGGCGCCAGCTAGGCGCGCGCTGTTGATGACGTCATGTCGTCGCGATGTGGTTGCGATGTGGTCGTATTACACAGGTGGTCGATAACAACGACAAAATGTGGTACGTGTGAATTGGAAATTCATTTTCAATACAAATATACGCCCGACCACGCCGCGTCGTTGTGGTGTGGTTGTCGGTGTCGTGTGGTTGTGGTACGTCTGAATTGGCACTACTTGACCGTGACAAACAGCGTCTATTTATTCGCCCTGCTTGTCGCGGACTAAAGACAAGACGTCCCAATTACGACGTTTTTGAGTCTTCACTTTGCGCGCGCCAGAAATATTCTTTATTTTAAAATATCATTAATTACGTAACATTACAATCAAATAAATAAACCTTTACCACTTACCCTACCACACCATCCCCTCAAGGGCCCGATTTGTATCGCCACTCCGATAGTGAACTGCAAGAAAGGTGACCATTAATCATTGCTTTGTGGGACAGGGCGACTGCGACTCAGTATTGTGGATTTGTTGACAGGGATCACGTTCGCACGACACAAGTGGTATTCTGGAAGGTTTTGCGTAAATTATAAACTGTTTTAATGTTGGCAAAAGTACAAAATAATTACATATAGGATATGAGACACTATTTAACAGACAAATGTATTGTCTTTTTTAAACTTTCGCGATCAAAACACACTATAAATACATATGTATCCGGGCAAAATAATAATGTAATTTACGTGATAAATACCCGGATACATATGTATTTATAAAATGTATTGTGTTCGATACGTAAAATATCTAATTATCTATTATTAGAGGATTTGTCAGGCAAGAGGGCGGAGCCATCGGACGATGACGCGATTGGTGGGGATAAAGTCGCCTGCTCGGTGCGCGGCTGGCGGGAGCTCACTTTTGCTTGGGCGCTCGGGTGCGACGGACGTGTTGTAGGGATCGTAATGGTTAATTTATGCTGGATAGGTTATGTTTGTTTACGTAATAATAGGTCGTTAGTTAAGTTTTGTCGATTGTTATTTTTTGCATTAATAATTAAAACGAATGTTTCTAGGGTAGTTTGGTATTTCTTTTTAAAAAAATTAAAGTCACATCTGTTTTATAAGATCATTCGTGGGATAAATTGAACTGTTCACGCGACTTTGATCGTTCGCCATCTACTAAATATCAAACAGTGAAAAAGTGTGAATTTTGTTTGTGTTTTTGTGTTGTTTTGTTGCCGCCACGTAAGTAGATTAATTTATTTAAGTACTTAAGTTGTCGTTGCATATGCATTGCAATCATGTCGAGTCGCGAAGGTACGCCACGTGAAAATTAATCTAGGCGTAGATCTCGTGAGCACCGTAATGACTCGCATAGGTACATATCGCGATGTCAAAATGAGGCGTCGACATCGTTCTTGTAGAACGTGTTAACCGATTGAACGCTTTAGAGGAACGGTTGCCTGCTAGCTTAATAAAGACGTTCACTCCTTTGCCGTCGCACCCGTGCCCCGAAAACAACACGTCATTGTCAGCTTCAGTGACCTCCGAGGCTACCGTTACGCCTATGGTAACACGGGCTACGGACGAGACCTCTGAGGCACCGCGCGAGGCTGACGCTGCGGACAGGATTGGCGGTGATCTTTCTTATTTAATGCAAGGGCTTTCAGATTAACTAAAAACCGCTATTGTAATCCGCGGCATTTCTGATCCTCAAGTAAAGGCCGCCACTACCAACGCTAAACTTGGGTCAAAGGATCTTGTCGAGTTTTTGTCAGTTTTGTCAGTCAAGTATGTAAAACCTCAAAATGCACCTACCCCCACCAATAATCCTGTTCGCCCGTCAAGCACAAAACTACCCACAAGAAAAGAAAATGTTGATGTCTGTTTGTGGTTATTTGTTTTGTGTTTAATTCTCACGTAAGTACCGTTTGATTGTTTTCTTTTGTAAAACGCCGCGAAGTACATCGCGTGGTCGTTCACAATGTCATTCGAAAGGTGGCTCGCGTGTTCGCAAACGTTCCGTTCGTGTAACTTGTCGCGCAAAAGTTCGCGAGGTAGTTCACGTCCTAGTAGTCTACGACCTCATTTGCACAGCCAGTCCAGGTAAGGTAAAGGGCCATGGTGCAATCATAAAAATAGGGCACGCTCGTGTTATAGATTTCGACCTAGTTAATCAAAAGTTCACCGCCATTACTATCGTTGGTCGCGTTCTCGCTGATCGCATGGTAATCGGGGACTGGAGGTGTCGATAGCAGGAGTTCGTATAACTTACGGCACTGCCGATAATGCCATCATGTCTCCGATCAGTTCCTAATAAGGGTAGGTCGCACACATCTTTCCCTACTAACATGACACCACCAGCACGTTCGGTAGTTCAAAAGGTTTGCAGTCAGTCTTTCGAGTTAGTGCAGCGTTCTATCTGAGGCGTTCACTTTAGCTCAAGCTCTTCTTGAGGCTATGAATGCTGGTTTAGGTAAGTCACTTAACTACCTACTTTGTTTCTCATTTTCACACGATGCTTCATAACATTGACTGGCCCGTAGTGAGGGGAAGTGGATCTTGCTAAAGTCCAAAACAATTGAAGCAATCATTAATTTTGTCACGAGTGTTTTAATGTCTCAAAGGGGATGTCAAGGTATGGTTGCCGAGTGGGTTATGAATGATCACACGTAGTCAGGCTTTGACTGAGAGTTCGCGCCGATCGCTGTGTCTCGGTAAGTTGAACTAGCTAACATATTATTGGAGACAGTGAAAATCTTGTCTGATAGGTATGCTACGTATGTTAAATAGGTTGTTACGCCTTAGAGTAGTTACGGGACTGAGTACCTAAGGAGCTGAGAACGTTGCTTAGCTTCAACGATCCTTTAAAAATATCAAGGCAAGGGCCACGAGCGCTTCCAACCCGCTTCCATCTAGAACGTGTAAGAACCAAGTTATTTTAAATGAAATTGGTTCCTGTCGCCCCTTCGAAATCACTCTCTGAATTATGCTGTAGGTACATAGCGAGTTCAGCAATCGTAAGAGGAGAACGTGTTTTAGATTTAGTGTACTTCATAGTCAAGTAGGTAACTAAAATAAAGTTAACCTAATGTTCTGATCTCTCCTCAGTAATGAAGGTAATGTTCTCGTCTGTGTCTATGATTTTGTTTTGCTTTTAATGTTCATAAAGGTATCGAGCTACTCCATCGAGTGACATGCACACTGGAGCTGGGTTTTCTAACCTGCGCAGACGTACCTTACTTGTCGAGGTTGGATATCTTTGCAGAGTACTAAGTCTAGGTCAGGTGAAGCCGAGCCCTAGAATGGTAAGTAAGAAGCGTTTGAAATAACGATTTGCATTGAAGCAAACAACAAAGGTTCGTTGTGGTCTGAGGTTCTGTGTAAACTTGCAACTACTTAGTATTGAATGTTACGAAACAAAAGTTGACTCTCCTCTCTCTTAACCTCCTTATTAGTACAGAAGCTACCATGCCGGTAACTCGCGCGCTAATTTCGGATGGCGTGGCTGAAACTTCGAGGCCTACATTTTAATTGTGAGGCTCTGTGTGTACCTACTAGGAGCAGATAGCTTCTTGAGGAGAATTAAAACCGCCAGGATGAGTATGTGAAATGTGTATGAGTTTGCACTTGATGACCTCTCATAATGTAATAAAGTTTTCTCTGTGTACAGTTTGATCTGGAAATGCGTGGTACCTATAAGGTTGTGCGAGCGTTATTACATCACCGATACGAGCTCGAGCTGTTAGCTGGCTCGTATAAAAAAAAGACGCAAACCGCCGCAGAACACATGGTTCAGTGGCGTCGCGAGTGGACTCCGGAGGCGTGTGAAGCGTTCTTCAGTAGAGATGAGTAATACGTGCAGCCCCGACATTGCGGCAGCATATTACTCACAAGCCCCGACATTGTGGCTCGTTTGCCCCGACATTGTGGCAGTTACTTGTTTGCCTCGACATTGTGGCAGTTACTCGTAAGCCCCGACATTGTGGCTTCTTTGCCCCGACATTGTGGCAGTTACTCATAAGCCCCGACATTGTGGCTATCGCTTGCCCCGACATTGTGGCACCTCGTTGTTTGTAACCTCGACATTCTGGTTACCTCTTGCCCCGACATTGTGGCAGCGTGCTTTTTGTAGCTTTGACATTTTTGGCTAACTATTTGTTTCTCAGGCGAGTTTTCCGTTGTTTTGGTAATGATTGAGATCCGGAACTCTTTCATTGGTAAAACAACTTGTAATCTGCAGCATATTTTCGATGAAATTGCTTGAGAATACGCTTGAACTTTCTTTACGACAGGTAGTTAGAAATTTCCGTTGGTAACGCATTTGAAATGTTTCAGATAATGCTTCAGATGATGACCCAAATTATGAGAACCCGACAACAATGTCAGTTCTCCTAGGCAAGACCAATCAACCACGGATCATACGACTGAGCAGTCAGTGCCAGTAGCAAGTCAAGCTGACGAGGTCGTTCAGCTGTCAGGAGAGGCCGTATTAGAGGATTTGTCAGGCAAGAGGGCGGAGCCATCGGACGATGACGCGATTGGTGGGGATAAAGTCGCCTGCTCGGTGCGCGGCTGGCGGGAGCTCACTTTTGCTTGGGCGCTCGGGTGCGACGGACGTGTTGTAGGGATCGTAATGGTTAATTTATGCTGGATAGGTTATGTTTGTTTACGTAATAATAGGTCGTTAGTTAAGTTTTGTCGATTGTTATTTTTTGCATTAATAATTAAAACGAATGTTTCTAGGGTAGTTTGGTATTTCTTTTTAAAAAAATTAAAGTCACATCTGTTTTATAAGACTATTTATTTATTTGTAGCCTGCATCGTCCTCCCTATTTTTTCCACACCTCCCGATCTTAAGCTAAAATAACAATGAGGTTCATAAAATACTGTGATAAACAAAAAACTGAATCTGAAGTGCTACAAGTGTAACGGGATTCTAGGACCTAAAGGATAAAGCTTAGAAGTTAGCAAGTCTAAAATAATAATTTTATTATAATGACCGTTACGCTACGCGTTTATGTCTTTTATATGAAAATGGATCTACAAAGTTGAAATTTTTCAAAAAATATACTAAATCCCTTTTTTGCTATATTTAATATTAGTATTAAGAGTGTTTTGAATTACTTACGCTTTTAAGCTTCTGTGGGTTAATTCTTATGCAGCTACACAATCAGACAGAAATATAACTTACGCATCTACATAATCATACATAGCCTTAATACTTTAAAAATACAAGTATCCACACAACATACTTCGTAAAATCAACAATACACGAGACAAGCCTCCAGAATAGGCCCGCAAGGTCTCAGTGTACAGAACAATCGCAAATGAATGGACGCAAGACAAAAGGGAGCTCCTTTGTGCTAATGAAGAATGGTCACCCTGACTTGTTGTAGGCATTAATTCACGGCTCTGTGGACGAAAGTGTAGGCATGTGTAGATTTATCGACTGATTTCGGACATAGTCGATTTTTATAGTAAAAATACACAATCACAGGACAACAGTAACTAGAAATTCAATACCAAAGGTACGGCCGGTGACGTTACGAAGTTTTCGGCGTAAACTTGTTCCTTCATTTTTGGATTGCGAAGCGGCGATCTTTTGACGTTACAAGTTGATGTAGTGAGCGTAGGTCTTTAGAATTCCATACAAATAATACCGAGGCGAGGCGGAGTAGACAAGTCAGCTAAGACCTTTAAGCGATATTAAAAGAATCTTAAATGTATTCTGAAGGTTTGTGGAATATCAATAACGGTAGATATTTACAAATATGTGGGTGATTTTTTTATAAATTAATTTAGGTACATTTTATACGAACCATATTACATTTGCATTGCAGTAGCTTCGCCAATGTAGCTAAAGTTTTAGAATATTATAAGCACAGAATCAAATACCGAAAACCAAACTAAAACCCACGCCCAAGTAATTAGCAGCTTTAAACCTGGTTAAGACCGTGTGAGCTAGGCTCTAAGTTTTGTCACCTAGCTCCTAGACTACAAAGTGAGCTTCAAGATTTACCATCAAATCTGTAACTCTATAGGGTTTATAATGTTTGAACTTTTTGTACGGAGGCCCATCGCGTTTTCAAAAATATTTCTGGGCGTCTGGCCTAGTTCTAAGGCGCGGAACACACAGAAAAGACGTAAGACGCAGACGGGTCGCGCACATTTTGTCTCTTCCGCGTCCCTTTCATACAAAATGTATAGAAGCGTCGCGACGCAAAACATACAGAAGAGACAAGGCGCGGGCACAACTCTGTTTGCTGGCGCCCTGTCCGTGACGCGTCCTCGTCTTACATCTCTTCTGTCTGGCCAGCGCCTAACAGCCGCGTGATCCGAGGTCTGGTACATATTCGTCAAAGGATCAGCATTGCCTTTTCGGCGTAAACTTGTTCCTTCATTTTTGTATTGCGAAGCGGCGATCTTTTGACGTTACAAGTTGATGTAGTGAGCGTTGGTCCATTCAATTCCATACAAAAAAAAACAGAGGCGATACGGTGAGATTCGGGTGCTGTGACGACTGGTCAGCTATAACCTTAATCATTGAAATCGTTCAACTTTATTTTGATTTATTTTTTTAGGCATTTCAAATTTGAAACTGATTTGGAGCATATTTAGTTAAAATAAATAAATAAATATTGGTGAACATTTTTCACACAGTGCCATCTAGCCCCAAATTAAGCAAAGCTTGTACTATGGGAACCAGATAACTGATAGAATCCGTACCCATACTATAAATGTGAAAGTGTGTTTATTTATTTGTCCTGCTTTCACTTTAAAACAGAGCGACGGATTGACGTGATTTTTTGTGTGGAGATAGATGGAGAGCTGGAGAGTAGCATAGGCTACTTTTTATCTGGGTACCACGCAAGCGAAGCCGCGGGCAGCAGCTAGTACTTATATATTTTTAGTTAAAAAACATATCATCCTATGATCCACCCTAATCACCCAACCAATCATCGCGACAACATCACCGAGATCCAGCGCCCGACGGCTGGATTACCGCTATTTACTGCAAATTAACCGAACAATTGATGGCCAATGATCGCCTAATACAGCGCCCATTATATTAAATCAAACCGGATTCCACCTGCAACGATTTAATAGCCAGCGATTGATGGGGACTTGAGATTTCGTAGTTTACATCTTGGACGTACTTTTTTGGTACTTTTATAACAATATCTGGGCGATCGAGCTATGCTCGGGTGCAAATAGAGATAAATTAAAAAAGAAAAAGAACAAAAACAAAAAAAAACTTTCACTGGCTGAGATTTGAACTCGAAGCTTTCGGCTGCAAGGCGGACACCCAATCCGCTCGGCCACTTTGGTCTCAACAAATGTGAAATTAAGAACCACATTGCACTAGTAAATCTTTTTACGTGAAAATGTCGAGAAAATGAATTTTCCCAGTTATGAGACCTAGCTAGATCGATTTTTCGAACCCCGTACCGCAAATTTCATCGAAATCGTTAGAGCCGTTTTCGAGAACGTGAGTAGGTACAGACAAACAAACAAACAAATAAGTAGGTATTGCTCGTTTAATAGAATAGTAATTTTGAGAGTGGTCAATAATAATTGTGGTAATTGACCACTCTCAGAAATGTTCTAACCTAAGACAATTTAAGCTAAAAAATCTAAGAAAAAAATCAATGTGTGACTCCAAAACAGCGGGACCGATTTTGATGACATTAGTTAGGCAATCTTTAGAGTAGCCTAGCGGGTGATCCTGTGAGCGAGTGATTTTACAGGAAAGAACAGAAACCCCGTGCGAAGCTGGGGCGGGTCGCTAGTGAAAAATAATAAAAAAATAACTGTTTATGGAAACACCCAACGCCATCTAGTCTGAAACTAAGCAAAGCTTGTACTATGGGAGCCAGTGCGATTCGGACCTTCTCGGAATGTACCTATTCCGAAAACTGAATGTGACGTTTCTTCGTTGAAAAAATGTCAACTTTCCCTTATGTACTAAACATTAGATTTCATGGATTTTTTGTACGACAGACGAGTGTAAGACCTCATGATTCTTTGAGAAGTTTTATCTTTAGTATTGAATGTATCGACTAGTGGAATAAAATAGGGAGTGTTTAATTTTTGAATTTTTAGCTGGTTCGATTCCTGGGTGAAGCAAGCGAATTTTAGAAAATCTTTGAATGCAGTTATGTTTCTTTTTAAAAATAAAGGAATGTTTCCTTTAAGTAAAATAATGTATCTTAAGGATTTAAAGTAGTTTTCCTCCAGGGCCCATTCATTTTTTCCACCCTGTATAAGTAATAGGTACCCACTTTAACTCAGAGTAGAAGAAACAAACGTCAAGGGCATAACACACTCAGTAGAAAATAATATCTTACAAAATATAAATCTTGAGATCGCGCCCATACAAATATACACACAGATATAAATTACAAAATATATCAGTGCCTCCAGTCAAAAAGGACATAAGTCGAGTTGTGCCCTTTTGTTTTTATTGCATTATCGTGATCTACGTATCCAGTTACATAACATATCAAAAATTCATAACTCTAGCTGCATCCTAACCTGGTTTTTTCAACTACATCAAGGGTATAACTCGACTGTCAGAAAGGGAACGTCTTTAGTTATCGACAAAATTTCCCAACTAAAAGGAAATAAGTAGCAGTAAGCCCAAAACATCATCGAACATGAAGGCATAATTTCAGTTAAAAAAATATTACAATGAAACAAAACGGCATAACTCATGATGTTCCAATGCATTAGATAAACAGAGTTAGAAATAAATGAAGTTGATCCATTTGTTATGCATGTTTCTAAGGGAATATCTCTATTTGTTGCTTTTGGTGATTATAAGCATGGATAATAATGAGACATAAATGTATCTTTTACGTAGTAAGTATTATAATAATGTGTGTATCGCTGGTATTGATTGATTTAATGTGATGAAGAAATTAAGTCTTAATTTTTGTTTTTTAATGTAATTGATCTCGTTCTGCCTTCCAGTATTACCAAATTGACAATTATTGTTCAAGTTTTAGAAAAAGTTTTGATGACCACCACATGATACGAGATACTTATTTATTCTACCATAATATCGTGTGATAAGATTCCAAGACAATCGACATCCCGGAAACACTACAAAATACAAACACATGAAAACTAATCTTGCCTTATCTTATCTTACCTATGACACTAGGCTCACGCATTTCCATTTTCCAATCAGCTGCCACTGCTATCAAACGGAGAGGGATAGAAGACTACGGCATAGTAGTCCCCGAGATAGTACAACAACCCTCAGAGCACTGGAGAGCCCAAAATGCAACTTCAAACGCATATACGAATGTCACCTTTCCCTTGAAAGTATCGCCGCAAAGAACAGGGTAACTCTACAATGGATCAAGGGACACAGTGGATCACTGGGAAACGTCGCTGCAGATGAACTAGCCAGAAGGGGCTCGGAAACACAAGTGGAATACCCAGCCCCATTCCTTCCTCTGACGTTCTCCCAGCTACGCACCTGGATACAGAACACACCCAAAACCTTCACAACGATCAATGGACACGGGCGACGGACTACAGACAGTACTGAGTAGCGATAACAGCAGCCACACCACGACTGACACGTCGCCTGATGAACCTACAAAGAAAAGACATCAAAATAATCACAGGGACGCTGACAGGACACTGTACCCTCAATAATCAGCTGTACAACATCGGTGCCACGGACATCCCACTCTGCAGGGGATGTCTAAACGAAGAAGAATCAGTAGCCCACGTAGTCCTGGAATACCTGGGCGTAGCAGCACAACGGCAGCATATTCTCAACAACCCGAGGTCGCTCCTCGAAGCATGTGAAGACCCCAGGAAACTTCTGAGCTTCTGGGAGAAGCTAAGTTGGCTTTATAACTAGTGAGTTAGGTTATCCCCGCGCTAAAGGATCTACCATAATTCAAGATTTTTATACTGAATTCTGAATTAGAGAGAGCTGACGACGAGCCCGGTTTGTGTTTTATACCAGAAAATGAGGAAGTAAATTAAAATACCGAGGAATACTTAGAATTTACTTACCTACTGAAAACATTTGTCATAATGTTGATTTTTTTGAAATAAATATTAAAAATATCATAATTATTGTTTAACTCTAGATTCTATTTACATAACTACAGCTCTCGACATCAGTAATTGATGGAAATAAGCCGTTATTGTCATAATAAGTATTCGTTACTAATGGATTATGTCTTAGTATTTCTTTGAATAGGAGTAAATCGACTAGTATTGATAAAGTTATTCCATTATTCAAAAGGCACAAGTCGTATTATTTCTTTTAGTACGAGTAAACTGACTAGAATAGTTAACGTTATTCCATTACATCTGCGTTAACAAAGGCACAATTCAAGTAAAACAAGAAAAAAATATAGAAATAGTAAACGAACGTGAAAATGATTACCATTAAATGAAAGGGCTATTTTTTGTCTACAATTCTGTATCAATAGAAATTTTGATTTCACTTGCGAAATAGCAAAAAAGATTAAAAGTTTGGTTTTTTAGCTCTCCTGAAAAGTGCCGAATTTGAGTTGTGCCCTTTTTGACTGGAGGCACTGATATTTGGTGCGATCTGTCAAGATTTATGTTTCTTAAGATATTATTATCTGACGTGTGTGTGGTGCGCTTCAATCTTTTTATCCTGACTTTTAAAAGGTAGTCAGGGGCCATACCATGAACTCTTAGTTAGAGCAATGTTAAAACAAGCTTAAAACAGTCCTACTGCTTTAGAAATGACATTCGTTGTCATGTTTCAAGCTTGTTTTAACATTGCTCTAAGAGTTCATGGTACGGCTACTGAGCCGTGAAACATCAAAGAAAATCCCCTTTTATTTCTAGTATTCTAATTCCAGTAATCTCCGTGCAGTGCAATAAACAGATCAGCTCGAAATCCAATCCAAGTGGAAAGATCCCACGCAAATCTTCCGCACAAAGACAATAATTCGATATTAAGCCGCACTCTCACCTGACTAACGGGAGTAAGGGAGGCACACACGATTGCTGTATTTATTTAAAAGAAAATCTTAAACATACACGGTTATTTCTTCTAATTTACGTTAACCATTCCAGTATCATTGCCGTTGCGTTTGATTTCGTTCTTCAAAATGACAGATTTGTTAAACCTCAATGGTAATTTTTTGAAAAAATCATCACAACAGAGCAGGGTTCGAAAAAATCCGATTTTTATAATAAATATCAAAAATCCGATTTTTTGATATTTATCCGATATATATCTGATATATATCCAGGCTAAGAAAAAGAAGCGAATTTCATTCTGTAAGGGGATTAAACACTTAAAAATGTGAAAGGAATTTGTAAAATAATATAATTGTCAAATTGTCACATTTTTTATTAAAAAACTTAATAAAGGTATCAAAAAAATTAGTGTTTATTTGAGAAAGATTTTTTTATAAATTTTTATTTGTTATAGTGTTAAACCACACTTAGGTATTTACATTTATGTATCATTGCAGGTTCGAATCCCGTCGGAATTGAAAATTTTAGTAAAATTTTTCAATTTAAAAATAGTTTTTTAATGAACACTTAAAAAAAACACTTAAAAAACAATCTAAATTATTCGGAATTGTAGTTTTTCGCTACGTGTTGCCAGGGTTAACATTAATCTCCAAAATTTTTAGCTCAGAAGACAGGAAAAAATCCATTGATATATATCAAGGTAAAAATCAATTGATATATATCGTGATATATATCATGATATTATATCCGCTGATATATATCGGCGAACCCTGCAACAGAGTAACCCAACCTCATTGGTTAGTAAATTATGAAACAAAACGAAATAGTTGACGTATTGCTTTGGTTGAGAAAAAGTTTGAAAGTAGAATCGAGGGGCGACCTTCAAACACAAGAAATAAAAAGCATAAAATAGAATCAATTCACGACTGAATTCCCAAGGTGTGGTAGTCATTTTTCTCATATCTTAGGTACTTATGAGGCATTCAAAATTCTTGAAGGGGTAGTCATAGGTATCCAAATACCTATTATACCTTTCACAGGTTGCAAATCCCTCGACGTTATAGAAACCTAACTGTTTTTCTAACATTATTTATTTTCCGTACAAACCGAAATTCGTTTCAAAAGACGGTTTCTGACGAAAACTTGGTTTAACATTATTGATCTATGCTAAAAATGTGGCAAAAAAAATGTGCAGTCTTTTAATTGGTTTAGTGTTTTAATTGGTTTAGGGCATAGTTTCTCAATAATTTTATTTGTTATAGTGTTAATCCACACTTGGGTTATAATCGTTAGTATGTTCTTATCATGATTTTCAACTCTGACGTCAGAGGTTCCGTGGCCGAATTGGTAAAGGCTCTCCGGCTAAAGGAGGATCGCTTGTATCATTGCGGGTTCGAATCCCGTCGGAATTGAAAATTTTGATAAGATTTTTCAGTTTAAAAATAATTTCTCAACCTTATTTTGCCCACCGCCCACTTTGAGAATATATTTTTTTCAAGAGCCCCCCCCCCCCCTTATCTTAATGCGCCATCTCAATGCCCCCTAATTATCTCTGGATCTTCTACTGCCCCTCTGAAAGTCTCAAACGCCCACAAGGGGGCGTTATCACCCACGTTGAGAACCTATGGTTTAGGAGGAAGAAGCCGATCAAAACATAGGTTATAACTTTCTACAATCACATTAATATTTCTTCACCTAGAATAATAACGACGGCTTAGTTCTCATCGTTGTGTTCTCTGCCTACTCACCTGACTAACTGCCTCTAACTGGTTGTAACCGCCGCGCGCCGCACCGATCCGGTTTAATCCGGCCGGAACCGGTGCAATCCGGTGCACAAACTTTGTACTGTCACGCTTGCTTTGCGGTTAGCGTTTTGCCACTACGCTAGTGGTGTTAATGATAATGGATTTTGGGTTAAATTAATTTTGTGGAGTTGGAATGACTCGACAAATAAGTAGGTCTGCCTGAATAGGTACTGAAACGCTACTTAAATATTTGAGATATCTTACTCTTCAGAATGTTAGAGGTTGAGCAATTTTCTGCACTCTCGAGGTGCATTTCTGTTTATAACTCTGAAGATCCTCGACAGATCACCACCAAATATTTGTTTTTCTAACCAATTTCCAACAACCCTTTCAAACAAAAAAAATGTCAATGATAAGTAAGACCCACTTAAACTAAGTAGCATTTCAGTATTCGGGCGTAAGAGTTTATGAACGTAGACCAATCGATGTACTTACCTACTTATAGATTTTATAATGAATATGGTTTGGATTTTTTGAATGTAATTATTGTAAAAATACGTTTATGAAATTTCCTTTTTAAAGCTTTAGGTCTTAGGTGATTCTTCTCTTGCTGTTTCGCGTCCGTGAAAGATCAGCAACAAAGGTGGTTTAGGCTGGTCCCCATTCATCTTGTTGGTGATCCTTTTTAACCGGCTTCTAAAAAATGGTGGTTATTAATTACGTCGCTTAAAAACCGATTTTTCGAATTACTTTTAGAAATGCTAGGTTACCTATGTCATGTTAACAAGGTTTTGAAAAGTGTTTCCTTATCACTCCTACGTAATTGAAAAAAGATGACAACAGATTCTGCTATGAGTTAAGTTTAAAAGTCCACTAGGAATAGCATGGGCTAGCTTCCAGATAATTTATCAAAAAACCATTTCGGATGATGGGATCCATGTGGAACTGAGGGAACTCCTCGTCAATCGCCCTAATTCACGCACAGGCAGTCACCAGCACGTGTAGTTTATCACCCGTGTACAATAGTTACAAGCCCCGTAAATCGGCATCTCAATTTGCTGTGTATTGGCAAGACGAAGGCCTTACCACGCCTTATTGATAGGCCGTTGTCGCCCTGAGATATAGCCCAGCAATTTGGGAGACTTGAATTAGTGGTAATCAATTTGGTAGGAAAAATTGGCGTTTTAAAATGGAGATTAATCGGGTGATTTGTTGAAGGTAAACAGGGGGGTTATTAAGTGGGGTTAATTGGTGTGATCATAATAATGTCTTTGGAAGTCTACTTGACAGAGTTACCCTATTTTGACTGGCCTCTTAGCACACTTGGTAGTAGCTCTGCCTTCTGCGCTGTAGGTCGTGGGTTCGATTCCCACTCAGGACAAACATTTGTGTGAACATCTATGTTTGTTCTGTGTCTGGGTATTATAAGTATTCTATGTATGTATGTATATACAAAAGGTACTTACCTATATAAGTATTCTATCAGTTATCTGGTTCCCATAGTACAAGCTTTGCTTAGTTTGGGGCTAGATGGCGCTGTGTGAACAGTCCAGAAATATTTATTTATTTATTTTAGAACATTGAGGTAAATGTCATGACCAGTTGTTCTAAAGCCACTACTGGATGCTGGCGCAGGCTCGCCGAGTGAACGCCAATGCTAACGTGTGGACAGCACTATTTGCCTTGCCTTGCCATCGCTCGCCTAGCTGGTTGAGTGAACACAAGCGACAACTTCCATTGGTTTGCATAGACTCGCCAAACGTGTGAACGGTAGCACTCGCCTTGCATCGATTCGCCTTCGGTCGCGCTGGTTTAGGCTCGCCCAGCATGGCAGCGATTGGCCTATTGGCTTGTTTCGTATGGAATTCTATCTACTGTAAATGTGAGCATATTGTACCTACCAAAACTTGGCTTTATTTTTGAACACCATAAATCCAAAAAAAAAAAAACAATCTACGCTTTTAATAATCTTAATCAAAAAGTAAAAACTCTTGCAACTCCTAAATCCCCCAGACATTAAACCATTCGCCCAATCCTCATAACCCCGACTAATCAAGCGAACAAAACAGAATCTGAAAATAAACAGGTGAATTTGAATTTAAACAGGTAGGTAGCGAACAAAGCTGCGAGATAGTCTGCGTAACTTTAGGAGAACTCATTTGTACACCTCAATACAAAGAGCTGATACCATCTAAATAACATCAGCGAACTCATATTAAAATGGCCCAAAATGCCGATTATACTCGGCTTTAGATGTTTCTAGAAACGCCTGCAGAAAATGTTATAGCAAAACTCATAAAGAAAATTAGGTAGGTACCTAAGTATAAAATATTTCTTACACACAAAATATTTCGATACTTATAAATCGATGAACGCCGGTTGCACGCACGAAAAAGAGTCACGTTCCGCCTGAGCTGAGCGAGAGCGCGGAACAAGCGGTAGGGAGGCACGATCGTTCATCAATGTTTTCTTATGACATTTTCATATAAAATTACCGTCCGTAAACCGACTTCACAGACAACCATTTTATCAAGTCTTTTGTCCCACTGCTGGACAAAAATACTTTTACCAGGCCCACCCCCCCCAAGTTCAATAAGCACACCCTGAATGTTATATCGCCGAAATATCCTAAACCAGAATATCTAATACACATCATGCAAACTTTTTCGTCTAAAAGTAGGTACTTACCTACATTGCACTAGTAAATCTTTTTGCTTGAAAATGCCGAGAAAACGAATTTTCCCAGATTATGAGACCTAGCTACATAGATAGATTTTTCGCCCCCGTAAACACCCGTACCGCAAATTTCATTGAAATCGTTAGAGCCGTTTTCGAGAACGTGAGTACAAACAAACAAACAAACAAATATTGCTCGTTTAATAGAATAGGATTTAATTTTAAAAAGGAAATAAAGACTAGCTCACATCATCGAAGTCGCCAAACTGTTCTATATCAACAAATAACATAGCTTTCCGGACGTATGGTAGTAAAACAAACCTTTCCCTTCAACCCTTCCAGGCGAGCTATGTCCCGTAGCGCCTTATTTTATCTGGTATCGAATAGTCCCAGTTAATCCGCGCGATATGAGAGCTTGACAAAGAGATCGTAGATACAGTACAACTGACGATTGGTGCCGCTCACTGGGAAGAATCAGAGGCGGTATCTGAAAATCTGAAAATATACTGTACTAGCGGACGCCCGACTACTACTTTTTTATCCCACGAGAAACTTGCATTTTTTCGGGATAAAAAGTAGCCTATGTCACTCTCCAGCCCTCCAACTATCTCTACACAAAAAATCACGTCAATCCGTCTTGACGGACTTATATGCGCATTAACACGAGCTCCAAACGGTGAAGGAAAATATCGTGAGGAAACCCCCGTCAGCATCTTTTGGGTTCGGAACGAGACACAACAAGATCAAGAGATGAGGGAATTTCTGTCTACAAATATTTTATTTACACCGCCTTTTTTCCTTCTTGTAAATCCAGTTCATCCTGGTTGTCTGGAAGAAATCCTGCATAGCGACCGCCCATTGTACTTCATTCCCTATTTTCTGTGTGTCTGTAATTTGTTTGTTCATGTGGTGTCCAATAAAGTGTTAATCTATCCATCTGAGTTTCTGAATGTACATCACAATAATTTCAAAGCTTCAGTGGTGTATTTCAAAGATGCCTTCTCCATAATCTGCCCTTCGGAGATGTTTATCAAGGGGTCCTTACATCCCATTAACTCGAGTTTGAACAAATTCCATTCCAACAACTGGAGCACACCTTCCGAGTAAATTAACTGCTCGAAATATGCCTCCAAGTTGCGAGATAAACGTTTATTGATGAGCACTTTTTAGATTACAAGTTATTTTTAATAGAAAACAGTTTCGGTGTTAATGTAGATGGAGAGAGAGAGAGAGAGATAAATATTACAAAAAAAAAATCAAATTTCATTTATTCAGTACTGAGCTGACGAGTGATAGGAGGGAATGGAAGAGGAGAACATGTTGTGCCGACCCCACCTAGTGGGGTAAAGGCAAGGAGATGATGATGATGATCATTTATTCAGTAGGACCACTAGGATCACTTTGAATCGTCTTTAGAGCTAGGTGATTCTACTGCCGTTCATTCGCGATCCACGCCGTGACGAATCAGGGCAACAAACACGGTACGGGGCTTAGCTTTCTTTTCGGTGACCCACACTAGAACAATACTTAGTTAATAAATATGGAAATTATTATTTTATTCTAACTGTTCTCTCGGCTTGCAGGCTTGCACTACCCATAAGACATTTTCAAAGAATCTCGAGTTTTTTATCTAAAAAAATATCTAGGTACTACTTATACGTTAGATTATCAGTCCCGACTTTTTAGTCGTTAATTTATGACAGAAGCCTTCTTCTTCTTCTTATAGTGCCTCTCCAGTTATTGAAGGTCGGCGGTCATCCTCTTAAACTCTTCCTTGTTTTGGGCTATTCTAAAGAGGTCTTCAGCCTTTTTGATGCCTGTCCACTGCCTTATATTTCGCAGCCAGGACAGTTTTCTCCTACCAACAGACCTTTTGCCTTGTATCTTCCCCATCATGATGATTTGCAGCAGTTGTTATCGGTCATGTCGTAAGATACGACAGAAGCCTTCAGGAGGCCTAAAAACTCCTGTTAGCTACTAGCTCATTCGAACATACTAGGCCAACCCAGCTTTTGGCCTAGATACACACGCGGATCGTAATAGGCTAACTTGGACAATAAAGCTGTGTGTCACACTCAAACAATGCAGTAGTTTGCTGAGTCTTAGCACAGATACTTAGGAGGACCTCGGACACCCTGAGTGACATAACATTTAGTAAATATTTGTCTTAACTTTTGTTTCTAACCTAGAAATAAACACATAAAATGAGTTAGTCGGTACGTGACTTGCACATACCGACTTAATTATTTTATGTGATGAATTTTGTAAACTATTCAAACAACAAAATGTTCAGCAAATTAAGACAAATATTGTTAGACAATTGTCAGCCATCTTGAATTCAAGTGAAAACTTAAAACTTAATTTAACTGGTATGTCAATATTCTATTTGTTAAATGTCTATGTTTCTGTTTAAAAATTATGTTCCAAATTGATTTTGTATACTGTACCTACATAGTGTTCATCTTATTTTTCTGTTGGTGTTTTCAAACAATAAATAAATATCTTTTTGAGAAATTAAACAAAGTAAATGGTTTCTGTACTCTAGAACATTTAAATTGCAGCCAGGACAAGATTTGCTTAGATTTTATTACAAGATTTGAACTTAAAAATCAACGAGCTCGAGTACATGAGCGTCTGGGTGTAAAGGTTGATAAGTGGCGTCGTGAGTTATAGTTCAAGTTCGCACTCATATTGTTTACCTTGTCGCGAGAACGTTTACCAATGCTAAGTGATTAAGAATACGACGACGGGACAGGGTGGGGTGGAGACGGACTAAGAATAGTTGGCTAATGCCTTATTTCTAAGCCAAAACCAATTAGTATTTCTACACTGTGTCTAGGTGTTGAGGTATACTAAACAACTTCTCTCATCTGTAACTTTTCCCGTCATATCACTACTGTCTACTGTACTGTCTGTGTGTGTACTGTGTACTGTCGTTATATTTATTACAAGGCACGACCAGGAGAGTATCGAGATATCAAAATAACATCCAAGTATCATCCAAATTGATCCATCTTATACATTTCAACTTTTTAATAATGTTAAATGGCAAATATTAAGATAAGACACTGGCAATCTCGGTAAATTCCGGGCTGACTGGATGAACTGGACTTCTGGCTGATAGGACGAAGTTGGCAATTGTAAGGCTTGAATGATCTGTGTCTGTCGTTGTCTGTCGATGTCTGGCACGCTACGTGTCTGTTACATTCAATGTCTGTAGATATAAGTACACTACTATGCTGTAGATTTAACAGTCCTTTATTCGGGAGACATTTTGACCAGCCACATACATTATAGGACAATATAGGTAAAAAAAAATTATATCAGTATTTGAAGGTTTGGTTAATTAATTAACGAACTGTTTGTAAATACAAAGGAGCCAAAAACCTCGGGTTTTATACAAATGAAAATCATGATGAAACCCTGTGTATTTAACCCTTAATTTAGCCAAGCATGTTTTTTTCGATTTTTTATGATTTCTATTGATTTTTGAGATGTTACATGATGAAATAAGAGGGAACAAGAAGAAAAAAAATTCTATGATTATTACTTTTTTAGAAAATGGGCGTCCAGTATACTGGACATTTCCCGGTTTGCGGAGAAGCAATAGTGATTTTAGACGTTCAGTATACTGGACATTTCTCGAGATGCGGAACTTTAGTACTGCTTAGAAATACAATGAAATAAATAGCAAAAATATGAATTTGCAAAATTTATTTATTAAAATTGTTATTTTCTGTCGTATTTCACAACAAATAATAAGCTGAACTCAAAAAATCTTACAAAACATCCTACTATAAGCACAAGGAGAGAACAAAATTGCAATAATTATGACCTATCTTCATAAATACAATAGGTACAACATTTATAAACCATATGCTTAATAATTCTTTAAATAGAAGATAGCCGTACCTACTAGACATCAGTCTCAATCTCAACACATAGGAACTAGGAACCTAGGAACCTGAGGACAGTAAGTACTAGGTGCTTACTTGAACTTAGGAAACATTACCTACAGTTAAAGTTTACTAAAATAAAGGTACATTAGAAAACTTAATTGTTCAAAACTGCCATTATTTTTGAAATTTGCTGAAAAAATCTCGAAATACCCTCATTTTATGCAGTAGACTTCCACTTTGCTATTTTCGCCAAACCTGCACCGTCCATAGCTTGTGAAGTCTTGTCAGTCACCTAGGCCATCGTACCCTACTGATTCAGGTAGTCTAGGTTTCATTTCACATGAGCTTGATCCTGTTGAGTTGAGTTGCAGTAGGAGCTATCGGTTGTTCTGTTAGTTTGAAGCAGTTCTTGGGCCAGCAAGCTGCGGAAACGTTTTAGGTTCATAGGCTTCATTGTTTGGTGGTTACAGACCTGCTATAAAGTAACCAAGTGTTGAAATAACAAGCATTTGAGTAAACATGGCAGTATATCAATGACGAATCTCATATTAGTCCTGTAAAAAGCCATTATCACAACACACAGACCGATTTTGCTCCTAATGTTGGTTGCAGTGCGTCACTGCTGCAGCTCACAAATACCCTCCGTATTACTTTTATTTTTTATTTTTGTTGATTTTAACGACAGAATAAGCATGTTCTAAAAACAAAACAAAAATAAAAAAACAAAATTTCGTAAGAATTTACTACTTTGTGCTGAAAAAAATAAAGGACGTCTATGTATGTACAGAAACAAAAAGTCACAAAAAATATAAGAAAAAATAATACTAATAAATAAGAATTTATTTGTCAATCAAAAAGACATACTGTATCATTTAATTTTTTATTTATTTATACCATAAACTTATATTTTGACTCTATTTTGCATCAAATGTTTATTTCCGTGTATTTAATAATGTGAAGAATACTGGACGTTATGAAAGTTGGTCTGAACGCTACATCATTGGAAATGGGAAGAATACTGGACGTTGCGTTTTAAACTGCTGTAAAGTGAAAATTATAGTAAATTATTAATAAAAAATTACGTACATTGTTGCAACTATTCAAACACAGTAACATACTTAAATATCGTAGCTAGTTGTCTAAGAAAAACATGTAATAAAAAATTACTTACCAAGAGCGTCCGTGGCAGGTCTTCCCTCCTCAGTGTTGTGCAGGTCACCAACAGAGATTACGTTAGCGAATGGTCTTACCATTTCGCTGTATAAATCTACATTATTTACAAAACGTTTTTAACTAATAATAACATAGATAAAGTTATTATTTTAGACTCCAGATTTTTTTAAAGGTAATGTCCAGTATACTTCCCGAAATCAAATTAAGGGTTAAATTGTGATTGTTAAAGTTTAAGATAGACTATAAATATAATGATAATGTAAATGTAAAAGCAAGCCTACTCCACATAATTCCCGCCAACCTCAGAAGCCTCGCAAGATACAGTTCTGTACTCAAATTCCAAGTGCTCCAACTTAAACTGAAATAACTTACTTGAATCGGCCAATCGCCTTTGTTCTAAGCTAGAAGGCAATTATCATTAATTATTATTAAATGTGACATTTCTGTGATAAACGGTAGGCCGATAACTTGAGCAAATAACTCAAGTTGGGGTCGAAAGTACCGAAGATGTTGTGTTTGATTTGTAGCGGTGGGATCGATGATTCTATTTTGATAATTTTCAGTGTTTGTGTTGAAGTTTTAGTTGTGTGTTGTTTATACACATCTATTTTAATGAGATTACCATAATTATATACTTTAAGAGCGTTTTCACAGTATCCGATCCGATATCGGTATCGGACGCCGACACGATATCGTGTCAAGTAAAATGTATAAAAGATGTCCGCTCCGATATTAGGGCATGCAATACCGGGACAAATCTCAATACCGGTATTGAGTTCGGTATTGGTGCCCAATACCGGAATACCGGTATTAATACCGGTATTGGCATTTTTATTTGAAATTCTAGTTTTTCCTAAAAAACAAAAATATTGAATGTAATTTAAGCAAATTTTAGCAAGATTTATTGGTCAAGGACATGATACGAAAAAAAACTGTAGGAATAAAATCAAAATAATTTGTATTTCTATGAACATGTATAAAATATAGTATCTATACTCACATAACAAAAGAGATCAATCAATAAACTTAGTCTACTTACTTAACTTTACCTAAATGTAGATACTAGGTACCAAACGATGCAGGATGCATTAGGAACTTTTTGGATTAGGAAGTCTTTAAGGTAATCACATTATCTAAGTAGGTACTACTTATTACTGGAGATACTATTATTGGGGCGATTCAGCAGCTAATCCAGCGTCACAATTTCACAAAAGTAATCACACTCACAGACACAACATTTGCGAACCGACTGAAGCGGGGGTAGAGTAAGAGTGAGAGAGCGTTAGAGCTGGCCAGCGAACCATTTTTAAGGTGCGTTCACACGCTCGCGTGCAAACAGACAACGAGCACATTATTTTATGTTGCGTCCGGTCTCCTCGAGATGAAAGTGACAGAGTTACACCGTGCTTGATCTAATCATATTTCTGTCTCGATGAATTTCTGTTTGCACGTGAGCGTGTAAACCCACCGTAATACCACTTGCCGGCCGCGACGTAGTTTATGATTTGGAATAACACATAGGCTACTTTTTACCCAGGTAGGCGCAGTCGCAGGCACATGGATGCTAGTAATTCTTATGATAGTAATTGAAGTAAACATAGACGTACAATACGATTAGCGTATCTAGGCATTCGTAAAGTTAGCTGTTTCGATGCACAGTAGGTATACAATTTAGCAAGAAAATGCTCTACTGCGCACGACAAAAGACCGAATTCCGGGATCCGTTAACCATACGGAATAACGTACGGAATTATTTGATATTGATTTCCTCAATACCGGTATTGTCCGGTATTGATTACTTCAATACCGGTATTGAAATACCGGACAAATCTTCCGGGATCCCGGTATTTCGGTATTACGGGATCCCGGTATTCATGCCCTATCCGATATCCGATATCGGGTCGGACAATGTGAAAGGCAGGTACATATTCCATACATTTTACTTGCCCCGTTATCGTGTCGGCGTCCGATACCGATATCGGATCGGATACTGTGAAAACGCTCTAAGGCTTGACATTTCAAGATGTTGATTACTTTTATCTTTTTTTTAACCATCACAGTCAATTATTTCCTGAGAATGCCCCGTGGACAGGTGAAACACGTGTCGAAGACCATCAAGTTTTGTTTTCGCGCTGGTGCTGCTCCCGGATTTTCGCGATTTTCGAAATACGCGAGTATCAACAAGATAAATACAGAAATATCCACAAGAAGTTTTCAAGTGTCCTCCACCGCCCTCTAGGAGCCATACCAAACCAAGCGTTATAAATTTATCTGCAAATAACTCATCCTTATTAATCTCGTTCAGATATAGTGGGACATTTGTTATTTTTATTGTTACTATTCGCTTATGTAAGTTCGTATTGTGCAATAAATAGAGCCAGTTTTCACATCCTCTGCCATTATCTGGTGGATTGCTTTTCATTTGGCCGAGTTGTTGATATGTCCGTGTCACACTCAATGATATTAAGTTTATACTCTAGATATGTTACGTTCATAATTACCGATGTTTAATCCAATACTGAAAACTAACAAACAGATACAAATAAAAATGTGCAAAGAACAGGCTGTACTGTATCCAATATTACGTTTGTATTCTAGCGTTTGTTGTTTCACTGTGTATCCAGATCCAATGATATTATACCCTAGATATGTTACTTTCATAGTTATCGACGTTTAAAATATGGTCACACTGTACATACCGAAAATAGTGCACACTATGTTGACAAGTTTCGCAAATGAATAGTACACAATACCATTTTTACTGTTTTTGTAATTTGACAAACACGTCTAGTCGTCGCCCTGCATGATGCGGACTTAAGACAAGACGTCCCAAACGGGACGTTTTCGACTCTTCATTTTGTACGCGCTAGAAACACATCCATTATTTTTAAATATCATTGCCCAGATTTGAATATTTAAGCTGGATACTTTACCTAAATAGCTAAACAGCTTATCTATCAGGCTTTCTAGCTAGGTAATCATAATAAATACTGGGCAGGTAGTGGATGGTTCGCACATTAACCACGGCGCGTCATTCCGCATGAAATATACCTTGGTCGCCGTCTACCCTACATTTAGGCGTAGCATTAGCATTAATTTAAAATATTATTTATTGTTTGTAGCTTTATTTCTAAGGAGCTACTAAAGGTGGAGACGGGGTAATATAATTTTTTCTTTTTTTTTCTTTTTTATTTAGGAAATGTTCTATGCATAGTCGGAAGCGTGCCCAACCAAGACACTTAGTACCATCACCATGCTGAATGACAATGCTTGTTGCCGCTGAGCAAAATAAGTAGGTAAGTACCAGTTTTTCATAGTATTTTTTTTAATTAACATAATGTCGTCCCACTTCTGGGCAAAGGTCTCCATATCTCTCCAACCATCTTTGTTCTTCGAGATCTCCCACCAAGTCTCCTCAAAGGCATCGATATCGTCCCTCCAACGTTTTCTCGGCCGACCACAACAACGCGTCCCGTCAGGCTGCCAAAGTGTAGCGGCGTTTTTCATAAATAAAATACTTTTTTTAACATTTCAGGTCATAGCTGACCAGTCAATTCCGCAACTGAACCTCACCGCCATCCCTCGGTATTATTTGTATAAAATTCTATGGATCAACTATCACTACATCAACTTCATAACGTCAACGGATCGCCGCATCGCAAGCCCTGGTGCAAGGTGCGGTTCGGGTGCGGAGTTGACTGGTCAGCTATGACCTTTACTTTTACATCGCTGGGAAATTAAATCAACATACCTTAAACATCACACTTCAAATAAAAATAATGTCTCTATTTTTTATTTTCACCATTGTATTATAGTTTGACCAAAACCGCTGTACCGCGCCTTAGGTATGCGCGCGGCGAGACGGGGGGGAAATATCGTACTATATATTATCTATTCTATGCCATCAGTCTGCTGTCAACGCTCACTTTTCTTCACTTTTCCTAGGCCCCCACCTAGCCGCACTTCACAAGGAGCGGTACAGCGGTTTCGGTTAAACTATAACAAAGCTTTCTCAGGTCACCGACATAGCCAAATGGATTAGCACGTTGAAGTGGCAATGGGCAGGCCTTATAGCACGCAGAACAGATGGCCGATGGGGCCGAAAAGTTTTCGAGTGGAGGCCACGGACGGGCAAGCGTAGTATTGGACGTCCACCGACAAGATGGATAGACGACCTTGTAAAAACTGCAGGTCGGCGGTGGATGCAGGCCGCTTCCAACCGCAATACATGGAATTTTTTGAGGGAGGCCTATGTCCAACAGTGAACGTCCAACGGCTGAGATGATGATGATGATGATTAACAAGCTGACTATTGGCTATCGCCGAATATTGGTCAAAAAAAATTTGAGGTCAATTCATTGACACGAAAGAAGAAGAAGAAGAAGAACAAGCTGACTAATTCCTAGGCCTTCCCAAAGCCACCCCAAGGATTAACCTAAACCCAAAGCTATAGAATTAAAAACTAGCGCACAGTTGTATTCCAAGTTCCATTACAAGCCATGTTGATGATCTCGTTAAGGGTGAGATGACACCAAATGACTGTAATTATACCCACTTAAGGGGGAGTAATCGTTTTCGTGGCTGTTTTTGGCGAATTTACAGGCGTCTCCCGTTCCATTGTTTATTAAACTTTTTTTATTGTTATTGCGGGGTCTAATTGGTATCGTATTGAAGTGTCGCTTGTGAGACATCTGGATAGGACGGTTGGGTTACGCTTTTAGTGGATTTGATTATTTCGAGTGGTCATTAAGAGTAGGATCATTTTCGAGAATTTGCGAAAGGATTTGAAGCGTTGCAAATGAGGTATTGAAAATTTGTAGAATTTGGTTCGTTGGTTTGTTGGAAAATGTAAAGCGAAGTATCACGTATTTGACTAACTGGATTATCAAATTATACTCTACACATAAATTAAAAAGTTATTTTTTCAATCATCAGGGAGAAACGTAGACGAAAACGATGTGTACACAATATAGGTCGGTAAATTCAATATTTTTGAACCGAAAATTATTTTCAAAAATGTTTTTGTTTACACTCTTTTTAGTTATTTACTGGTCTAATGTTTTAACATAAATTGTTTTCTTAGACAAAAGTTATTTTTCACATTTCAGTAATTTTTTGTGCCTACTTAGTTTATTTTTAATTGTAATACGTTAACTTTATAATCTCTTACTGACTTTTTTCGTTTACCTCTCTCATCTACAAATCATAAATTCATAGAACCTAAAACATTTTTAGCCAAAACCCGTTCCACCATAAATTTTCACTTCAACAATTCTCTATTATACAACTCCCTAGAATTTTGCTACTATCTTTCCATCCATTTCACCTCGCACACATCATAAACCAACGAAAGAGAACGTTTTCCACCTGCCTCTCGTAAACATGGACAAGAAAAGCAAAACGTATGGGCCGTATCGGCGGCAAAGCCCAACAAATCTGGCCTTACAAATCTGGCCGTACAAATCTGGCCAGCGGATAGCCGATCGACAAATCCGAGAGATTACGCGCTGATACGCCGCCATGTTTATGAGACAAGCGCGCTGGACGCCGCGTTAGGGCTACTGTCTAGATTTATTCAATTTTTACTGGACAATAATAATTCTAGAAAGAGAACATACATACATTAAATCAAGCCTCTTTCCCACAGGGGTAGGTAGAGACCACGGATTTCCACTTGCTACGATCCTGACACACCTCTTTCGCCTCATTCACTCTCATCACATTTTTCATACAAGCTCGCCGGTTTAGGGTACTTTTGACCTGCCCTTTCTCCAAAATATCACCGATTTGATCCAGGTATTTACGCCTAGGTATATCGAAATTAAAGACTAAAAAGAAACAAACATGATTTCGACTGAGCCCAAGATTCGGTAGACATCTCAGATCTTTTTAGACTTCTATGATTCTCTGATTAGCACGAGCTCTAAACGTGAAAGACATCGTGAGGAAATCAGTAAACTTTCTAATAGCATAACTAAGTGCTCCAATATGTGGGCAAATACTAATGTTTATGGTCGTGCCTCTGATTACCGGAAGTCCAAATTTAATTTTCACATGCCCTCTAAAGTAATTAGCATTCTTTTGACGATTCTCAAAGATGATCTAAAGGAATTAAAAAAACTACCAATTGCATAAATTTTATATAAGTAGGTACTTAACTCTTTTTAAGCCTATGCCGATTAAAGAGAGAGAGAGAGAGAGAGAGAAATCCAAGTCATAATAGTATTACTTAAACCTTCTAAATAATGCTACGTTTTACAATTCTATTTTGAGAATTTTCAAAAACTGCAACTCTAGAATAAACTCAAAAATGTCAAAGCTCAACAAAATTTCAGCAATAATTCTACAAAACTCCACAAATATTATTTGACCATAAAATAAAGTAAAAATGTAAATAGCTAGTTGGCAACCCTGCCGTTGAAGATAGAAGGAAGGTAGTCCGAATAATATTTTGGCTCACAAAACGAGTCCAAGTTTTAATAGTGTGCGCCCATGTTTATGTTATAGACCCGGGAATCGAAACAGTATGAGGCTGTCCTTAGAGGACACTGTACACCCTGAGTTCTATATCTACGTTCTCCATAAATAAGTAAATGTTAGAGTTTATGAATAAGTGAATGGATATGGACATATTATGCTCTAACATTGGTACGGTCAGGCAGCGGTTGAACACTGAACTGAACAGTGAGTGTTTTGGTAATCGAGACATAGGTCAAACTTGAATCTAACTGACGAATTGATAATGTAAGAGATGCTTCAATATTAATCTGCCAGTTAGATACTCATTTACTTTGTTTTTTTGTTGGTTTAAACGTGATAACTTGGGGCATAGTATTATGAACTTTTAGAGCAATGTTAAAACAAGCTAAAAACAGTCCTACTGCTTTAGAAATGACATTCGTTGTCATGTTTCAAGCTTGTTTTAACATTGCTCTAAGAGTTCATGGTACGGCTAGATTTTTATACACAATCCGCTCTACCTATAAACTCCCCTCAACTTCTGTCAAAATTGAAACACCGTTTGTGTTTAGCACCGTTTGTAGTAGAGGGGTTTGTCATTAAATATAGCACAACGACTCACCGACAACCATGCATTTAAATCAGTGGTTCTTAACCTATGGTCCGCGGACCACTGGTGGTCCCTTGAACCACTTGAAGTGGTCCGCGGAGCTATCCGAAAAATTAAACAAGCGACAAAGGACCAAAGTTGAAAGAGAAAACTTACTGTTGGTGGTCCGCGGCAAGTCAGAAAGTTTATCAAATAGTCCCTAATCACTAAAAGGTTAAGAACCACTGATTTAAATAAACCAACTACGCATATCTAACATTCCAGGTGTCCAGGGCTTTCTTAAACTGTTCTGATATACAGCAAAGGTGTACGAACTTTGATTGAAGTTTTTCTTGTTTCGCTGGAGATTTCTCCTGTGACTCTGCCACTAGGTTTATGATATTGCTGTTATTGAGAAACAGACTGATTGGCGGCCATCTTGTATTGAGTTTTTTGGTAGTCTTTGCTAGTGGGTAAAGTTTTTATCAACTACTAGCTGCGCCCCGCGGTGTTACCCGCAGTTAAAAAGTAAACGTGGTTGATTTTCTAAAATAAGATTAGCCTATGTGTTGTTCCAGAACCTAAACTATCTACATTCCAAATTTCATCAAAATCGGTTCAGTAGTAATGGGGATACGTGGTAAGAAACATTTACACACACACACACACACACACACACACACACGCGGACTTTCGCCATTATAATATTCGTAGGACTTACAAAATTAAATACTTAATATTGGGATAGTGCAGGGATGTGTTAGAGGCAAATCTTTTAACAAGAATAACTTATGATGGTATTTTTTTGTCATAAACATCACTATTTGTTATATTTAAAATTATAAACATTCACATCTTAGATAATTTAAATTAAATTAAATATATTTTAATTATAAATCAAAACGATTTCTTATAAATTGTTTAATTTATTTAATACCGTATAACTTCAATTAAAATATTAAATTTCCTGTAACATTGAATCTATCTTTATATCCAAAACTGTACTATAGCGACATTCCAAAATAACAATTTTATAAAACGTATAGATACAACTGATAAGTAATCTCATACTCTAATTTACCATAACGCGTACCTATCTGCGTCCCCTCCATCGTTATGTCCTGGACCGGACATATTTAAGCTATTTTATTTATTTTGAGATACAAAAGGCCTTATCGGCGGATATATAGCTTTGGGTACCGTTCACACTAGGGATTGACGATTTTCAATTATGTAGATTTTAATAAATTTTAAATGGAATTTCTTCAGTTTTTTGTCGTTCTTAAAATAAAAGTATTTTCATTGCTGAAAATCGAATGATTAAGTTTTTTTAAATTCTATTAAGTATTTATTTTAAATCAAAATAATAATAATGTAACGTAGACACCCATATCTTCGCCTAGTGTAGGTATCTTTGCCTAAGTTATAAAAAGTAAGACAACTTGTCGTGATAATTATGAAAATAAATAAGTAACTCCATTATAAAAAGTACCTAAGATACTATTTTATAATTTAGGCAAAGATACCTACACTAGGCGAAGTTATGGATGTTTACCGGTACTCTCAACTGCACGATATACACATGCGTCATGGTCAAGCCTACTGTAGTCCGTAAGCCTGTTTCAAAGTCAAAGTCAAATTCTTTTATTCAATAGGATCATTTAATTTCACGTATCGTAGTGTGTACAAGCACGCCCCTGACGTCCTCAATAAACAAGGTTTCTCATAGCGCCACGCTATCTGACTTTGATGTGCGCGAGGGTAGTTTTAAACACGCGCAGCTGTTAATAATTATAGCCGGCCGTCGTTGCGCGAGTAATACTCACGTGTGGAGAATATTCACTAATAAATTATTTATAATTATAGGAAGAAGATAAACTTTGGAAAACACAAGAGGCCTTCAACCTTCACAGACAAATTATTTAACTTTTTTTAAGAGTTTAAAAAAAACGCCCAGATGAGATTTTGATCTGGTTCACATTTTTATTTAAATGTTATATTTTCATGTAAATAATAAGAAGTGGCCAGAGATTAAGCAATTTTAGAGGTAGTTACAGGAAGGATTAATGCTATAACGCTTATTCAATGTCAATTATAAATATCTTCAGACAAAAAAACATTCGAATGACGTTTCAATTTGGCAAAAGCACGGCCATGGTTAGGTCACGGTCGCGGGTTCAAATCATAGTGTGGGTGCAATTGGGATGCAAATAAAAATCTTGGGGTAGGTACAGTTCTGAATAAAATAATTTGGTTACAATTGCATTCTCTGTCAAATATTGTACCTATTCTACTATAATTTAACAAAATGAATCTAAGCTCAAAGTAATAAAGCTCAATTTAGATTGACATTTTATCGAAGTGATGCGCCTACTTTCACCATTTTTGGTACGATAATACGTAATGAGGTTCACCGGAAAATGTACTTTAATATTTCGGACGCTACGTGCTACAGCCTTTGTTTTAAACAAATACACATATTTTTAGAAACTATTATACCTGGATGAACCCTTGCTATCTACGTCACAAGCCTCCATACTTATTAAACTACTTTTATTTTCGTGAAACAGTCTGCCTAGTGGCCGTACGTCGTACTTTGTAGTCCGTAGATTGTAGAGTCAAATCCTGATGTTATTTCAATTTTTTTTTAGGTTTTAGAAAATTTCTTCCGGTCACTAGCATTCCTCTGCGGTGCCTTTGAAATGAGAGGATCACAACACAGCCCGCACTATTAGAAATTTGCATAGTGGCATCCAACGTGTTAGGTGCTAAGTTGGCTTAATACTTAATAGTTTATTTGCAGAAATAAAAGCAAGCCTCCATATTTTCTGAATAAAAAATCACTAGTTAAGGTGTAAAAGGTGTAATAAAACAATGAAATATGAATACGACTGTACAGGCGCTGTAGACATTCTCTCAGATCTTTTTAGGCATCTTTAAGATCATTTGAAGATGTCTAAGGGTGTAGTCAGAGGTATATCCAAATACATGCCCACATTTTGCAGAAGTTATCAATCCATACGTGACAGGTTGCAAGCCCATCGACGCTATAAGAAAGCTAACTGGTTTTCTCACCAAGTTTTCCTACACCGTGTTAATGTGCATATAAAATTTTCGAAACGAAAAATCCATTTATACGCCGGGTTCAAACCTGCGACCTTCGGATCGAAAGTCGCTAACCCACTCGGCCAACACGTCTCATAATAAATTCACAATAATTAATTAACTATAGCAAAGATTTTACTAAGTTTTCCTTCACCGTTTGTTTGAAACATTATTAGAACACATACACCACTAACCCGTAAATAAAACAGTTGAAAAATGACAGCGTCAGCTTGACACTTTGACGTCTCAAACGATGCTACTACTGCATGTTCTGTGGCGAAACGTCAATCCGAATATATCCAACCGCCGCCGAAGGTATTATGAATATTCTATTGTATATTTAATTTTAGTTCTGGGTCGTGTATTTTTAGAAGTTATTGTCATTTAGACGTGCCTAGTTAAAGACAAGACTTTATACATTACTAGCTGCTGCCCGCGGCTTCGCTCGCGTGGTACCCGGATAAAAAGTAGCCAATGCTACTCTCCAGCCCTCCAACTATCTCCACACAAAAAATCACGGCAATCCGTCGCTCTGTTTTGACGTGAAAGCAGGACAAATAAACACACTTTCACATTAAAAATGGGTACGGATGTCAAATTAGTACGGCTTTAGAGAATGTTTTTTTCTTATCTGAGTAATTTCATGTAATTGAAAAGAAACAACTTTAGGTGCAATTTTAAATATAACAAGCTTAAAGGTCCGTTATGAATAAGACTATTAGAATTTAATGTTACAAAAATCTTTAATTTTTTTTAACTATTTAATACTTATTCAATTTTTTAAAATATTATTCAAAATTACCTGTTTAACGTTTTTCTCTGCTGACTGTACCCGAAGGTTCGAAATGCCGTTCATCCGGAGTGGAGTCTGTCGAAGGCTCGTCTCAGTAGCGCCTCCACTCGCGGTGACGTACAGCAGCAAGTCATTTAACATTTTACATAATATATTTTATAACTTGTTAAACTTTGGTGATTTGTTAACATACTGATATTCACACTAATGTTATAAATGCGAAAATTTGGATGGATGTATGTTTGTTCCTCTATAACTAGACAACCACTGAACCGATTTTGCTGCAATTTGAAATATACGTAGATAGATAATTGATATAGATTGATAATGACCAAGAATAGGACATAAGCCACTTTTTATCCGGGTACCACGCGAGCCAAGCCGCAGGCGGAAAGCCAGTTATTTTATAATTTTATCGTCAAACATCATTTATTCAGTAGGACCACTAAGATCACTTTGAATCGTCTTAAGATCTAGCTGATTCTACTCCTGTGTGTTTATACTAATATTATAAAGAGGTAAAGTTGGTTTTGTATGTAGGAGGTAGCCTCCGAAACTACTCATCCAATTTCAAAAATTATTTCACCAGTATAAAGAATAAACTTTCAGGATGGACAGGACATAGGCTATTTATGTAGGTACCTCGCGGGCAACGTCGCGGGCAGTAGCTAGTAACAGATAAAATTGATAATTATGATTACGGGATTTTATCGCGTACCTTTTATTTATTTTTGTTTTGTGTTTTTTGTGTTTAGTTTCGAACACGTTGCGGCGTTCGTGGTCACGGTATAAATAAAAGGTAAGCGATAAAATCCCGTAATGATAATTATCATTATGTTAACAAATCGTGAAAGTTTAACAAGTTTTATCAATAAAATTGGTCTAATTTCTTGACTAAAGTTCAGTTCACCTGTTCACCTCACCGCGAGCCTCCTGTCAATAAGTGGCGAAGTGATATCGGTTTAATTCCCGCGTCTTGTCGGAATGTTAATTAAACAGACTGATCGCCGTCTTACGGACGTAGATAAGTTTCAACGTTTAACTCTTCAATTTATAAAGGTTATTATTTTTAACGTACATTTTTAAGAATTAAAACTGGAATCAATTGATGTATTAAAAAAAGAAATATGATCATTAGTACCTATCATTTCATATGTACCCCACAGAACTTACGATAGTGTAAGTCCATTTCCGCAATGTTTTTTTCTTGTACTTATTTTTTGTGTGTGTGTGCTAAATAAATGTTTCTATGTCTATGTCTATGATCACGTTTGTATCCCCAGGTGCGGTAGACATTCTCTCAGATATTTTTTAGGCATCTTTGAGATCCTTTGAAGATATCTGAGGGGGTGGTCAGAGGTATATCTAAATACATATTTGGTACTGCCCACATAATGCAGAAGTCAGCATTCCATACGTGACAGGTTGCAAGCCCATCGACGCTTGCCCGAAAAGAAAGCTAGGCCCCATACCGTGTTTGTTGCCCTGATTCTTCACGGTGTTGGTCGCGAAAGAACAGGAGTAGAATCACCTAGCTCTTAAGACGATTCAAAGTTGTCATAGCGGTCCTACTGAATAAATGATATTTGAATTTTGAATGGAAAATGTAATTATGCACAATAGTATTCAAGCTTCATAAAAAGCATAGAAATGTTTAGTTTAACAAACATTACTGTTTGCTACGAGAAGCTACGAGAAGTGCTACGAAACTGATATTCGTAGCTGTAGATGGGGTGTAGCTACGAAAATTACCGTAGCTTTGAAACCATGATAGATATTTATTTCTTCAAAAGAATATACATTTCATTGTTCTGACTGAATTTTTTGAAAACTTTTAATTAAAGAATGCTGATTGGTAAAAATGCAAACTCTTAAAAGGGGATGATCGAAAGGGTGATTGGTAAAGAACGCCAGTCATTTAATTAACAAAAAATATCTTCAAAATTATTTAAATTTTATTTTTGCACATCTAATTATAAATTATTGTCTTATTGACGTACACCTGACTACGTTCTTAGACATCCTGTGCTACTAATATTATAAATATTAAGGTTTGTAAAGATGGATGGATGGATGGATGTTTGTTACTCTTTCACGCAAACCTACTGAACGTATTTGGCTGAAACTTGGAATATACATAGTTTATGACATGGAATAACATATTGGCTACTTTTATCCGGGTAAGTCCACGCGTGAGAAGCCGCGGCTTGATACTAGTTTTCATAGTCTTATCCTACTAATATTATAAAGGCGAAAGTCCGTGTGTGTGTGTGTGTGTGAATGTTTGTTACCACGTATCTCTATAACTACTTAACCGATTATGATGAAATTCGGAATGTAGATAGCTTAGATTCTGGAATAACACATAAACAATTTTTATCCCGGAAAAATGTATGGTTCCCGTGGGATAAAAAAATAGTTGTCCACGCGGGCGAAGCCGTGGGCGTTCACTACTACATATTTGAATGTATGTCTACCGTGCCTTGGGGATACAGCCTAGATCCTGTTTCTGTAATAATTTCAGAAATAATTCGAACCTTAAACCTTCAAAATAAAATTCTCAACACATTAACTTATCCAAATCGTACAATTCCCAATTACGTATCGACTGAGCAGTACAAAAGGCAATAGCTGTTCCTATCACCGGGACGAGAATATGCAAAAAGGCGCTAATTTCGCGAAACCAAAAAGCGGTAATGGTTATGCGTTGCGCAGCCAGCGCGTTTGTCTCGCGATAACGTGCGCTTACAATTAGCTGGGACGGGATTATGCAGTAGTAGCACATGCTTAAAATTCAGAATAATCTTAGTAAGTAAGTTCGTATGAGCAATTGGCCAACTCTGGTGACGGAGTTATTAGGCCGCCTAAAGGAATTCGTCATGTCTTATACGACTTATACGCTGGGACAGACAATTTACCGACCGACGACCTCTGTGGCGCATTGGGCGAAGGCCCGCCTGTGACGCAGGAAGTTGCGGGTTCGATCCCCGCCGCGGGACAAATGTTTGTATGATCTGCAAATATTTGTCTCGGGTCTGGGTGTTTTCTATGTATATTATGTACGTATTTACAAAAAAAAATGTATTTAAGTAGTATATCAGTCATGTGGTTCCCATAACACAAGCTCTGCTTAGCTTGGGGCTATATGATGCTGTGTGAAATGTCCAGCATTATTTATTATTATTATTTATTATTTAACGTGCCCTCCGAAGCACGTAAGCGCTCAGCTCGTAATGCCACTTGTCACCATCCAAATTGACAAAAATATAGCCCCTAATTTTGGAAAAGGAATTAAATTAATCTAAGTAATTTTATGACTCATATTTTAATGTGTAAATATTTTATTTTATCAGTCTAAATAACATACAAGAAGCAAACTGGATTTATATCGGAAACCCAAATACTACAACGTGACTAGCATTAACCGAAATCTTAGTACTAGCTGCATCTCGCATAACCACGTCCACATTCGCAATTAGACGTGACTTCGCCATAATCGTTAATGTTTAGCACCGGACACATATTTCTGTACCTTTGTGCAGAATGCACCCTCTGTCTACGGCAGTTATTCGAATCTATGGCACTCTACAGAGTTCTCTCGACCAATCAGAGAGCCTCTAGAACGGTTACGCTCGGTTTGATAGACTGTTCTTTTTTCAAAGTTTTTTATAGGAAAGCTACAGCTGAAGGTTTGTTCTCTTTTTGGTTGTTGGACTATCTGTTACCGTGCTCTATGGGAGTTTATCGACCAATCAGATTGCGTGAATTGCGTCTATGATTACAGACAGTTTTAGACGAAGTTCTTTCTTTTTTTCTGTTTCATGACAATTTAATTTTAAACAAAAATAGCATCTTGATTTTAATCAGTTAAAACTACATAGAAGTTTGATTTTAAAGGTCATAGCTGTTTAGATCAACTCGGCACTAGCACCGCACCGCATCGCCTTGTGCTGTTAGGTATTCTTTGTATGGAATTCTATGAATCAACTCTCACTACATCAACCTCTTGACAGCTTGCGATGAAATCTGGTGACGTTACGAAGTGGATGAACTTTGGTTCATAGATTCCATACAAAGAATACCTAACAGCACAAGGCCATGCAATGTGGTGCCGGTGCCGAATTGATCTAAACAGTTATGACCTTTACATGTTTTATTTCGTATAGAATATCGTATTTTGTGAAACGTACCGTTCTTACCTATTTTCCAGCAATGAGCTGAAATTGAAAAGGCCCACACCCACAAAATGATCTCGGTTCAATTAGTGCAGAAGGGAGAATGTACCCAATTATGTTCTCATATCGTCTTCTCGCTGTGATTTCTCAAGGGTTCCGTACAATTCCTTTAGCGTTCCGTCGTGCAAATGAAATGAACAAAATACGATGCTCTAATGAAAGTCAAATGCATTTTTGTGGGCGTTTTAGGGTGATTGCTTGAACTTTGAACGAAGAAACTGCAGATATTGTTTGATATTATATTTAAAATTATACATTAAGTATGTTCGTATAAGCTAGTGTCCTTTTTAGCGAGTTTTAAGGCCACCCAAAGGCCTCTATCATAGTTTGATGACATGTTAACTAGCTTTTTTTTTTCAAAGAAATATCTATGAGTTTAATATAAAAGTAGCGCTTGATGTGTTAATCATAATTGTTAAAATAAAATAAATTTAGATTATAAAAATACTAGCTGCTGCCCGCGGCTTCGCTCGCATGGTACCCGGATAAAAAGTAGCTTATGTTACTCTCCAGCCCTCCAACTATCTCCACACAAAAAATCACGTCAATCCGTCGCTCTGTTTGACGTGAAAGCAGGACAAATAAACATACTTTCGCATTTATAAAATGGGTACGGATTGTATGAAGTAAGTTAGATCTTTATCCTTCAGATTAGTCGTTGCCAACCTCCAAGCTTGATGAGCGTAACTTATAATTTGATGAGCCTCGTGGTTCTTTCCAACTTTGCCACATGAATATTAAGAAGTACACTTTGGCGCCCAACACGGGGCTCGTTAATTCGCGATTTATTGCGCAACTTCATGGTTTTTAAGTAGCTTGATGGAATGTGTTGCTGAATTATTTTAGGAGTTTTGAGTGAATTGTGTTATCTTTTTTCGTGTTTATATTTTTACTAGTGACTGCCCACGGCTTCGCCCGCGTGGACTCCTTTTTTGTATCCCACAGGAACCATACATTTTCTCGGGATAAAAAGAAGCCTATGTGTTATTCCAGTACCTAAACTATCTACATTTCAAATTTTATCAAAATCAGTTCAGCAGTTATAGAGATAAGTGGTAACAAACATTCACAAACACACACACACACACACACGGACTTTCACCTTTATAATATTAGTAGAATAGATGTAGATTTAACCCTGTTGTTTACAGTCCTTCGATTCAGTAAAAGTTCAAAGGTTTTTCAAAATCTTGTCACTCAAAGGTTTTGTTTTGAAAAAATTAATATTATAAATTTTCCTCTCTGCTTACATCAATAATTAATAATTATTAATTAATCAATAATTAACTAGCTTACATCAGCATAACATTTTTTTATAGTTTTCCTAACATTCGTACATTCAAAAGCGTTTAAACATTTAAAATATTCATCTGCAACATTGTATCAGAGGACAAGTTAGAAATTCTGACATTGCAGTAATCAAACTATTGCTCCGAGACGACCGGCGGCGTCGATCGCTCGGAGCAAACTGACAAACTTTTAATTTCTTCACCGCAGACATTGACGTTCGACGATTGCGATTGGCGGGAAAGTTACATTGCACAGATAACGGAAACTTTTGAATATAGAAGTCATAAAATACGAGATGCGTTCGGAAAGTTCGGGACTTTTGAAATTTGCGGAGCAAGTGCTTGTTTTGTATTTATTTTTCAGTTTAGAAGTTTTAATGGGGGTTTAGTGCCTTGTTGTGTATTTTTATCATGAGTTTGGTCAATTCTATTTGTATATTTTGCAATACTAACAAATAAAAAAACAAGTTATCAACATCCATGACTAGTTAAATTTTATAAAATAAGGTTTTTTACTCCTTTAACTCTTTACTGCATTAGGCTTTATCTATTTTCAATCTACAATTATGACTTTAAATAGAATATTAATGAAACAGTACCGTACCAACAATACTTTAAGAAAATAGATAATTAAATACAAGAAAACAAAATATCATTTATAAACAGCCAAAAATAACAGCCAAAACGAAAAAAAATCACATTAAAACGCCTACAGCAAATTCCCCGTAAAATCCTAACACCGAGTAATCAAATTCCAAATCGTTGAAAAGGGACCGTCAAACAAAACAAATAGGCAACAATGACAACGCCCTCCCATCATCGCGTTTTCAATTCTCATCAAAAAGCAAAACGGTATGACAGTTAATAAAAACCGCCGGCTATACGCGCAATATCGTAATGAACACCCTGTATACACGGCGGCCATTTCATCTCGCACCTGTATCACCCTGTAAGGTGATGCTTCGAGTTTAAAGTTGACGCGTTTTGAAATTTTCTTCGAATTTGAATGAATAGTTTAAATAAAGGTTAAAGAATATCATAAATAAATAATACAAGTTATTATTCAATATTTTAATATTTTTTTACATATTTCCTCTTTGGGTTAGAGGTAATTAATAATAAATAAATAAATAAATTTCACGTTTGATTAATGTGTAGTGTACCTACCTATAACACATTCCCTGTCCTGGTGGTGAGACGTACCTACCCGGAGTACATGTGCGTTATTATGAACGGAAGTCAATCGCACATCTATTGCTCGCCTGTCGCAAAATGCACTTTGGCCATAGTGCATTTTGCGACCGTAATACGATTTGTGTTATTTTTCGACCGGTCGTTTAGTGATTGCTGTCGCATTACTATTGCAAGTCTTACGTCATCAGATCGTCGATACCACTAAAGAGATCATAGAGGCTGGTGAGGTGGTACAAAACGTTGGCTATTGCCTACTCAAAGTAGTGATCCATTGACAGACCAAACATTCGACTCTAGATCGCTAGCAATTGTGCCAGTTATCACCATCTTACTTTAAAATCAAAGTTTTGTAGGTGCTCCATTGGCAATCAGTACTTATGTACCAGTACCAGCGGTTTTACTATCCAATAAATCACCCTTTTGGCCTTCGCTACCACTGTGTGGGTATGGGTATACCCTGTTGGTCTTCCGCGGCGCCTGCCCCCCTAGCCATATTACACTATCTAATCTTTCGTCGCGATCGCTGTAGAACACTTCAAAATGTATAGAAATGGACGTTTTTTTTTTTAATTGATGAGTCACGTGGTCAGAACGTCAATTCCTATACATTTTGAAGTGTTCTACAGCGATCGCGACGGTAGATAGTGTAATATGGCTAGGGCCCCTGGCTCGCCCGCTACCGCTTATGTTTCACGCCTCAACCTCTTACCTGACCATCCGCTAAACGCTGGCCATTTAGCGCGTCCTAAACAAATACCGGCGCCTACGTTTCGCGCATTAAGCATTGTTAAGCTCTAACATGTGTCATTAGCCGAATCGCTGACGGAGTCTGTGGTACTTTTTTCTTGATTACAATTATGCGAGTTTATGAAGGTTTGATGGAATTACAATTTTGTACTATTCATAAAGGTACTACCTAATATAATACAAGCACACACATAGTATCAAATTAGACTATTATTTCTAAATACAATAAATCCGTGTGATATTGGCTACCTTTTCAGTGCGATTCAGAGTCAAACGTTTCGGAATGTATTCTGAATTCGGAAAGTGACGTCAAATTTCCGAAGAAAATCATCAAATCGGATGCATTTTCGTCGCACTGGTAAGTATATTTTTAAGCTGTCCAAATGCCTCTTATCTCTGCATTCAGTTATACATAATAAAGTTTATACAGTCGAAATTATTCTTGTATTTTCGTTTTCCTCATATTTACCGAAATAATTTAGAACTAGGGTAACGATATCGGGACGATTCGGGGCGTTATGGACATCCCGTCCCGTCCCTTTGCAAACAAACGGATGTTTTGTACGAGTAGTGATATTGTATTTAGTATTCCAATGGTCGTAGTTCGGGGAAATAAGGTTCAGATTAGATAAAAATGTGTAAATAAAGAGTAAAATTATACAGACACATTTGTAAAGACAGGATAAAAAAAAATCATAAGGCTGAATTCGACCAAACTGGATTAAGTTTAGTCTCGAGAAACTACTGTTTGTTTGAATATTTTTTTTTTACATTGTAAAATTGACGCCTTATAACCAGGATAATTTGTATGGACATAATAATGTTCGGTTGCGCTTTCTAAACAATTGTATTTCGAATTATATCGGCTAGCTAATACGAGTATTTACTCGTAGTCTCGATGAAAAACTTAATCCACTTTGGGTCGAATCCACCCTAAGTACCTATTTAAAAAATGACGACAAAGCCTAAATTCTATAACAAGAGGCCAAAATGTGGCATAGCGCACGATCTTGCAGTATGTCACCTGCACCGATGCACAGTGTAAATATAACAGTAACTCACTGCGGCACTAGCGCGCACCTGTTACTGTAATCGATGTTCTATAAACATCTACTGCCGAAACTTCCACTATATTCCGCTTTGAACGATGGAATGATTTATTTATAAATACTAAAACATTATACTTCAATGCAAAACTAAGTAAAACTAATAAAATGTAAAAGTAGAGGTAACAACAAAACATTAGAAAAAATCATTTTTGACATCATTTTCCGGATTCGAAAAGTGTTGAAAAGACCTTAACTTTCCGAAACCAATCTTCGAATTGGATGCATTTTCTAAAGTTGACAAAACGTCAAAATCAGACTTTTTTTTGTCAATTAGACATGTTTTCTTAAATAATAACTAGCTGACAAGGCGAACTTAGAACCGCATCAGAATTCAAGATATCACCAAAAAAAACCACTCCATACAAAATTAATAAAAAAATTAAGTTTCGTTGTTTTTTCATAATATTTCCGATGTTTTAAAAGTAATTCTGCTATTCTTTTTTATTTATTAAAATATAGTATTAAAAAGTGGACATGCATATTTGCATGAACCTCTGAATAAGATCCGAGAGTTCATCAAAGGATTTTCAATTTCTGAAGATGTGCCACATGCGTTCCTGATTCCGTTTACAATTTTCAAACGGCACAATAAACGTTTGTATTCATTTAAAAGATATCAGAGTAAAATTGTTTGTAACATTTTGTCCGATAACCTTTGACAATAAAATAACCCATTATAATTTCCCAAACAAAAAGGTAGAACAATAAGTAAATTAACATAAACACAGCCCGAAACTGTCATTTCGGGGCATTAGAACAAAAATAACATTATGTTACTTAGACATCGGCGAATGCCCCAGGCATATCCACTAAAAATTTAATTAAATATATCGGATTAAAATGTGTCAGGGACATTTTTGAGCCTTCGTTAAATGTAAAAGTTACGTAGGATTTTATATTATTTAAACTACAGGATGATTTATATTTTCATCACACTTTAATAAGGTTTAACTAAAGTGAAAAATCCTGCATTTTAGCAAAAATCGCAAAAACTGAAAGTACTTCGTCGAAACACACATACGAAAATATTTTATCTAATCAATCTAAATAAGAAATTTTCATTTAATTTCAAAAGAGCAATAAAATATTTTTAAAAATACCTTGATCCGTAGATACTTTTGGTATACCTGACGTACGCCCCTATTCCACGGCACCTAATAATGATTTTAAAAGATACGCCTATTTAATTTTGTTGAATAAAAAAAAAACTGTATTTCATAAAAATATAATTGTTTTTGCAACAAATTGATCACTCAATTCTTAGTTGAAGCTGCAATAAAAAAATGCAGTTTTGTTTACACGCCGCTATTCAATGATGCCCACGATATCAGGTCCATCATAAAAGTCTAATGGTCTTATGCATAAAAACTTAGTGCGCCGACCAGTGGTGCAAGTACTGTTCTTATCGATCGCTAAATTTGATATTTAGAATCGACAAAATACGATAAAATTTGATTTTTTCACTGCAGGCTCGCTAGAGTGTTCTTATGTTTTTGGAAACAACGCTCTAGTGCTAGTGAGATTGGTTGGATCAAACTTTGGACTCAGCTATACACCAATACCATGTCATTGTAACTTATCTGCCATTCCCTCATTTTAAATAACGTTACACATAATAGTATAAGTTGAATAGAAAACAGACAACGAACCCTTATTTTAATTAAATATATCGAAATAAAATCATAAATACAAAGAGACGTAAATTCGTACCTTTATTAAAGCCATTAAGAGGGTACGAAGCTCTCCATCACAATATTATTGTATTTCCTCACACGAAGTGACCCCCCTCCTCCCTCCGGCCCTAGGGGGAGGGGGGGGTTACATTTGGTCAATACAATTAAGCCGGAGCAAGATTTCACACGTTTCATTTGAATTTTAAACAATAGTTTGTCATATAAATTTGATTTTATTTGCTTTGTTTTGTAGAGGGTGTTCTAAATTATAGTTGTTAATATTTATTTTTAAGTAAGTAAGTAAATAAAATTGTTATCAATAATGGCAAATTATTTGCAAAATTATTGTCTGATGCTTAGGTGCATTTATTTTTAAATTAAATATGAATCATCAATCAGCTATCAATAAAGTTTTACTAAACTGTATTTCAGTGTTGATTAAGTATGTTTTTTGTTTCAAAGGATTCAATCGTGATTGTGTTTTGTTTAGTTTTTCAAGTAAGTACCTATCGTTTTTTAAAAGTTTAAACCTATAAAAGTAAGTTTGATTAAAAAAAAAATTAAGTAGGTAATGGATTATAATATCCCGTTTTTATTTTTAATGACACAATCTCTACTTTTAACAGCTTACCAGTTTTAATTTTTTTTTTTATAATAGTGAAACTAATAAGGCAGCGCTAAATACGTGAAAAAGATTATTTTGCAGCAACGCACGCATATTACCGGAACTTCAAACTGGCAGATTGCGAGATGGCCACCGGCGCGGTCCAACGAGGCCATTCAAACGTAATACATCCTGTACATAGGCGGTTATGACCAAAATAAATTGTCACTAAAACTAGGCTTAGACGAGGGTTTACGCAATTAACCAGCGGCCGGCGGTAAAGATGGACCATATGCACGCGGATTTACTCCGGTATTCAGATAGAGACTGCGCATACTGAGTGGCCAAGTACGAGTTGGTTTCACTATACGGTATCAAGATTAGGAAAGGGTAGGGTAGGGTAGAGTAGTAGGAGTAGATGGTCACCTAGAATGAAATTTTTTAAATAATGCTGGACCACCTAAACCGTATTTCACACTGCATCATGTAGCCCCAAAATAAACATAGCTATATGTGTGTTCCCATAGTATACTTTTTTAAAAATACTTATTAAATATAGGTACATAGACAACACCTGGACCCGAAACAAATATTTGCAGATCATACAAACATTTAAGTTTTTTTGTTTAGTGGAAACCGGCCCTTATAGTCATTTCTCACGATCAAGTGGAGGCAGTTAAACAAACGCCTTCGCTTTGCTGCAGTGCCTTCAACACTTGAGTCTTCGCTCGACCACGGCTGGTGCAATCCAGTCGAAACGTCGAGCTAAATAAAAAGATAATTTACGTGATAAATACCCGGATACATTGTATTTATCCGTACCCATATTATAAATGTGAAAGTGTGTTTATTTGTTTGTTTATTTTGTCCTGCTTTCACGTCAAAACAGAGCGACGGATTGACGTGATTTTTTGTGTGGAGATAGTTGGAGGGCTGGAGAGTAACATAGGCTACTTTTTATCCGTACCACGCGAGCGAAGCCACGAGCAGCAGCTAGTAATCTAAAAATGTAGGTACTTGTAGTCTATATTTCCGAGTACTTGTAGTCCGTATTTAAGAATAAACCATTTGGAGCTGGGCCTCACCGACAATGTCGCTTCGGAAACTCCACTAACTTTTCACGGTTAAAGGGACGACTCTACCGAATTTGATTAAACAATCATTGTAGTGAAAGTATCCCAATTTTAAGTTATTACGAAAAAATAAGTAAGTAAATAAGTCATGTAAGTTGGCCCTGCGCTGTTCGCAGTGTATTTTCCAAAACTTTCTCTCGTACAAACCTTGTCCTGACAGTTATCAATTTAAAAAAAAATCTGGCAAATCTGTCAAGCTGTTCTCAAGTGATGATCTTTCTTAAATGTTACAACTTACTTATTTACATAAACTAAACTTCTACATTTTACTTACGTAACCTGACAAAATACTTGAACCAGTTGAAGCCATCTAATGATCGTTGTAAGCGATCTACAGGTGGCTCAAATGATCCAAGGTACTGCCAGTCGGAAGCGTGACCAAGACACTGGCAGCAATACCGCACAGAATGGAAATGCTGATCCATTAAGCCATTCTTCGAATTCAGAATTCAGCAGCTTCCATCATTCATGAAGCTGATCTGCGGGCTATACACTAATTTTATAATGATAAGTTTGTAAGTTTGGGCCAGCGAGCTTAAAAAGGAATTGAACTAAGTTTATGGCGTCTCTTTTCATTGACTGAGAGTGAAAAGAGACGGCATATAGTTCAATTCCTATTGTAATTTTGATAGGGTGCTAATTAAACCGCCTTCTATTTAATAGCATTTTTCACCTCTAAAAATTTACATTGACCTCTGAATTACTAAGTCAGCCACTATCAATGTGCCTCTAACAATTACTATCTTAGCCACTAAATATCCTCGATGTAAGCCACTGTAAATACAACTCAGCATGGCAGTTATTTTTTAGCATCTAAATTTGTTTTTTTAGGATCTAAATTTGTAACACATATTCAAGCGGGAACTCCTAAAATATTTAAATATGACATCAATAAAGTAAGTCTATCTACTTCTAATTTTATAACTCAGCATGTTTAAAATATAGTGTAACATCTAATTGTAATGCCAAAGCTTAAAATAGCGAATTTCAAAATCAAGAATGTTAGAAATGTATAAAGATCGATTGATCGAAGTTTATAAAGACGATACTTGGAAGTTAGAATGCTTAAAATGTCGAAAATACCGAAGTATAATATATTGTATTCTTTATGAATTAGATTTCTGTCGCTTCGGCGGCCACTGCCGCGGCACGCTCGCTACGCTCGCTTACCTCGCGCGTAGTTATTTCATAATCTAACCTAACCTAACCTAAACTGTTGGTTAGTTGTAAAATCCGTGGCTGAGTTAGTAAATTTGATGGCGATGTATAAATCAGTAGGTCAAGTGAAAATAATTGTTGTTATTTACTTGACGCTTTCTTTGGAATATTTAGTTGATGCTGGAAAAAGGACGAGTTAGTTTATTAGAAGGTTTCCTATTTTCCCGTTGCTTAGTTATAAAATCAGAAGGTAGGTTCCGTGGCCAAAAAATAATTCTGCGGCTCGACTTATTATTCCCCATTTTGATATAGCGACCTTTTTAAGCCTGCTGGCCCAAACTTACAAACTTATCATTATAAAATTAGTGTAGGAACATTGATTAAATCTTTACCGATAAGAGCATACTTCTTTTTCGTTCAGAAACATCCGAAAGCAATGTTTTAATCCAGGATTGCGTTGGTGGCACTCGCTCCAACTGTTCCACGTTAAACGGCTTTTATCGCCGTACAAAACGAGTCACGCCACAAAATACTAATTTTCCTTCGCAAAACGTATCAAACTTTTCTAATTACTGTAAATGTGATGTCCCGACCGTTTTTGTGATTGCAATTTTGTCAAAGTATTATCGTTGTCGTTAGCCCCCAAGTTATTGTTTTGCAACAAAACTCAATTTGATAAGTTTAAAAATGATAAGAGTCAAAGTTGCTAAATAAATTGTTATGGCGAATTATATACTTATATCCAATAAAAAAGAAAATAAGTTGATAAGAACTTACTAGGTACTTGATTAACTTCTACACGTGCCTACTAGCGCCATCTGTGATCAAGATTATTTAGATTTAATTAGGTCAGTATTATTATTATGATAAGTACATATCAAAATGGGTTAATATTGGAAACTACAATTTTGAAAACCGAAGCCTGCAACAAAATATATATTAAGCAACCCCGATCCATAAAGTTTTAAAAATCACGAATGAATTCTAATCTCTAAAATAGATAAATAAAATAGATCCAGACAAACTTATCTTTGATATTTTTGGAGTAGGTAAACCATTTCACCCTTCAATTTCATTTTCCAGTAATTTAATGATTTTATTTTCGCGCTGTTTTTCTCTGCCACAAATAAATAGTCCAAAACCCTTTGTTTGCGAGCAGACACGGCTGCGAAAGCATGTACAAAAAGAACGATCGACTAATAAATAGAGCAGTAACCAACAGACACTCGGAATACCCAAATAAAGATCCTAGCAAGAGGATAGCCAGCACAGAAATTAATTCAATAAACAACATAACATATGCACCGAGTGGACAATAATTCGCACGCGTTTCCGAACGAAACAAGATGGCCGCTGGCGGGAAACGGGAAGTGTCTGTAATGGCGTCTTTTTACGCTACCTGCTTGCTAATTGGAAATTAGGGGACTAATGTGTAGGATTTTAGTTACGAACGCCCAAATTGTTATTGCTTTTTTCGATTTACGCATTTGTTTGTGTTTCTCGTTGATTATTTAGAAAATGGACGGTCTCGGATGTTTATTTGGTTAATTGTACGGTTTTATTGTCAGTTGTGCTGTGAATCGGCTCTTCCCTTCCCATGTGCAATTCAATCTTATGGGGATCGCTGATGGACGATGTCTAATTAAGGTGACTATGAGCAAGGGACCTTGCTAGAATTAGAACTACCTTATTAGAATTAATAAGCACCTCTAACAGTGGTAGGTAGGTACCTACTTAGAAATATAATAATTATACCTATCCCTACAACTCATATTTATGAAACAAAGGCTTTATTTGTCTTTAATAGACAATATCATCAATTTAATTAAGGATTATTAGTATGACAAAAGACAATCGCAAATCAAAACTTGTAAAACTAAGTTATGAATAAGTAAGTACTTAGGTAGGTACCTAAATTAACACTGGAAAAAAATACCTAGGTACTTAGGTACTCAAAGCTCAATCAAATCTTAGCTAGTTTTTTGTGTGTTTAATAATAGTATTTTAAACAATATCAATTCAATACTTATCTAATTTTAAAATAATTAAAACCCAACTGATCCAAACACCTATTGTATTATGAAAATTAAGATTGAATTACCTTCTAATAAAATAAATTGTTGTTTTAAATTAAATTAACCTGTAAATAGCGTATGAAACGGTAATTATGTACATAACAGTATATTCTCATACAATTAAATAGCATTTATTCGTTTGCAAACATCCTAATTAGACGTACGTATAATATCGCGAGATGCGAGCGCGCCATCTGTCGGGCATAACCCGAATTTATTTATATGTCTAATTGCCCCACACGGCAAATACGGCGCTTTCCTAAGCTTACCGTTTTCGTTAGCTTTTAATTAATAAAAAATTGAGACAGCAGCATGTTTAACATTTAAGCATTTTTAAAATTCAACAAGAAAAACTACTTGCGATAAAATATTTAAGTAGGTAGGTACTTTTATTTAAGTAGGTAGTTTTAAAGTATTTTTTTTTAATTATTAGTGATGTTATACCTACTTTTATTAATTTTAAATTAATCTCGCCAGCCAAAAAGTAGTTTCGAAAAGACTTGATGATTATTATAAAACTATTACAAATAAAAATTTTCAAATTAATATAAAACATAGTGGTCACCGTGACAGCTACAGTTCCCTGGTACCCCCCTATACCTAATAGAAATCACTTATCAACAAATTATTCCCATAGTAATATCGTCATTTTAAATTACCTATAGCAATGTTTCAATTCATCCACTTATTCATTAGGACAAGATGACTCTCGTTTTGGCCACTACTCGCAGTCATGGTAAGTTTGATGTTTTAAATAAATACATAAATATTGCTGGACATTTCACACAGCGCCATCTAGCCAGAAACTAAGCAAAGCTTGTACTATGGGAACCAGATAGCTGATAGAATCCATAAATACTTTTTTGGAAATACATACATAGAATACTTATAACACCCAGAAACAGAACAATCTATGTTCATCACACAAATGTTTGTCCTGGGTGAGAATCGAATCCACGCCCTACAGCGCAGAAGGTAGAGCTACTACCAACTGAGCTAAGAGGTCAGTCTGCAGTGCCCTAAATTACAAAAAAAAAATTTTTGTAATTTAGGGCAAGCTTAGGAATAGACCTGTGAATACTCGACGCGTGCACCTAATTCCGTTAATTTTAACGCGGAAACGATTTTGTTAAAATAAACGCTATTCTGTGGAGCATCAAGTTTTACAGTTTCTATGTAGTTTGTTATCACGTTCTTTGGTGACAGTTTCTTTGTAAAAACTGTTCATCACTATTCAATTTAATATTATTATTTTTTTACGAGAGAATTTTTGTTTAAGTACCTACCTATTAGTTTTTTTTACAGGTAATCAGATGTTTAGTTTATGTTTAGTTTAGATGATTATGTAAATTGTGTATCATATGTAAATTGTAAATTTATGTAGGTATTATGTAAATTGCCATCCATTACCTAAGTTAAAAAATCCCATTTTAAATTAGCTGCCTAATTTATAGCATACCTACATAATGTATACCTAGATAATTATGCAAGTATGCTCTATAATTATAGAGTATATATTATTATCTGGCTGTGGCTTGGATCAGTTGAGCTACCTATAGATTGTTTTCAACGATCCTTAGGTGGCTCAACTGGTTCTTTTTGTATTTTATACTTTTATGTAAGTAAATATGTAGTAGTTTAGATTCGAAATAGATAAAATTATCAAATCGAATAATTTAATTAAGTAAATACCTATTCTATTTTATTAAGTTTTCAGTATTTGTTCAGATGCAACATCTTCGAACACAAATACCTTTACAAGCCCTTTTTATGTAAGACAAGAATTTCAGTTTCTTAAATGTAAAAAATTAGAAGATAATATATTGACTGAAAAAAACAAAAAAATCAATGAAACTGATTAGATAATTAAATTTTGAGTCAACTTTTGTGTTTTGAAACAACGAGTGTGTTAAGAATTAAAAAATTAAGCAAATGAGTGTTTTTCCTTTATTTTAACTAGAATGGTTTTGTTTGTGTTTGTCGAAACGACTCCGGAGTTCTGTAGAGCTGTTTCTTATTTTATTTGCGAAAACATTTGAAACGAAATAATCTCGCCATTACACTGAAATTGAACAAAACACCAACATTAGTATGCAGTAGTTCACTCCCTCTAAAGGACTTCCAGCTGAAAATTAACAATTCAATTCCAAAAATCGCTTTACATCCACTTGGAGGCCAATACCATCAAAACAAAACGTTGTTTAGTGCAAATTAAATGCAATTCAGCCCTCAAAAAGCATTCGACATTCCACAACAAATTCTGTACCAAATTGGCGGCGGATCCGAAACTCCGAGATGTTTATTCCGAGGGAGGCGGGTAAGTAAAGTAACCCATTTGAATGCATACTCGTCCGTCAGTCAAGGCGATATCGGCAGAGAGCTGGCGCGGCGCGTGTTGCCAGCTCGCCAGCCTCACGAGACCTCCCGTCCCGCCCCTAGGTCGACCAACCCAGACCCGACAAGGGGGTAGCCAGGCGGAATCAGGGACCTAACTATCCTGGCTACGGTAGGCAAACAGCTAACTTGTCACATATACGATTAAACCTGATTGTGATGTAGGCGCGGGATAACTGTTGATTTGATTTTATGTAACACCGAAACGTCTGTCTGTGCGTTTATAGCTTATAAACTCTCGTTGGGATCGCTTTGTATCGACAAATAAAATTGGCAGTTAAACGGTTATGATTGCGAGTGGATTTCGTGTTGAATCGCAATGGTTTTATTTGTTCTTTTAAGTGGTTTATCTTGTGCGTTACTGCGTATAAAAACTGTTCTCGTGTAGAATTTTCATGAAGAATTCTATCAAGGGTAGGTGAGGTACGCAATCTGTTTTCTTTTATAGGAGAGCGAAACTTTCAGCCATCAAATCAAATAAAAGAAAATGAACAAAAACAATCGGTTCGGCGATATCATCAACACCGCACAGAACACATTCCATTCGGAACTTTCCACAAAGTTCTTCCCCGAACGAACAATAAATAAGGGGGGCACAACAAAAACTCTCGCAGGCATCACCTCGGCACGTCACCCTGCTCAGATTTCATTACCATAAAGAACTGGAGGCCTTTAAACCCCCGCCAGTGTAAAAGGTGACGAACACCGCCCAGCGGAGCGAGACCTCGCATTTCAGGTCGGCTTTCCTCCATCGTGGCGGACTTTCTTAGAACGTGGAGGGGGTGGGAAGGTGAACATAAGCTGGCCGGTTGGGATCCCTAAGCGGGCCGGTCCCCGCGTCGAAATGTGATCGTAAATCGTCATAAAACTGTCTGGATCCATGATGTGACGCTGCCCCGGGGTAATTAAAGGGAATTTATAGTTTTGCGAGCACCCCCCTCCTCCCCTTCTACTTCTGCTTGAAGGATGTAAGGTGGTTTTTATGTTAAAATATTTTTGTGATATGATTGATGGTGTTTTGGGTCGCAGGATCGCATGTGTTTTGTGATGCACGTATTGTTTGTGTGCTTCGAACATTGATCCATAAATTCAGTTCAAATATAGCTAAGTAAATATTTTCTTTGTTAAGTAGGTTATGTTACGTAAACGGAACATCAATACCAACATAATGTTTCCTTGTAAACTGCTACGTTATAATTTTTTTTGCAGTTTTTTTGCTTGAAGTCCGGGATACAGTAAATATACAGTTAAGTAACTGATTTGTTTCATCTTTTACGTGATGCAGTCATATTCGACACAAAAAAAACATATAATTAAATAAATAAATAAATAAATATTGCTGGACATTTCACACAGCATCATGTAGCCCCAAGCTAAGCAGAGCTTGTGTTATGGCAACCACATGACTGATATACTACTTAAATACATTTTTTTTTTGTAAATACATACTTACATAATATACATAATAACATAATTAAGTAATAAATATAAGTATCGGTTTTTTTCTATTATTTTATGTAGATTGTAGAACAATAAAATAATTCGAATTCCACACTTTTTCCGAGACATAGATTTCGACGTGTTTAGAACTTCGCCACAAGTTTCAAAACCTGACAGCGTACCGTCCCGAAACCGTAAAAACAAACATCCTGCTTATTTATGTCGCAAGTAAATCTCAGATTTAGCATGCAAAGCCTAAGGACGAGAATGGATGGTAATTAGCGACATTTTGTTACGTTTGGGGTGCGCCGCTATATAACAACGTCATTACCTGTCTTAAGTGGATCAGATGGAACGAGGTGGCTTTTGAGATAGGAATAAAGAAATAAAAACATCATTAAAAGAAAACGATTTGCGAAGAATTATGAAAATAATCTATTTTATCAGAATTAATTATAATGAATTATTTCTTTTAGAAAACCCAACAGCTAAATCACACTAATATTGTAACGCCTGGGTCGTAGTGATGGGATCTCTTGCGAATGGAAACAGCCTTTTTTGAAACAGCTTTTCGTATAATTACAATATTTGCAATTTTACAATGGATGATGACGCGTAATTTTCATAGCAGAGAAGGCAAGAGTGAGTTGCACTAATTTTGGCGCGAACTTGACTTTGACATTTGTCTGTGACACTGACGTTTGGATGGATACGTGACAAATATTATAAATGCGATGGATGTATTGATGTATGTTTTTTATCCAGGTACAACGCAACCGAAGTCACGGGCGGATAAACTAATAAAAACAGAAAGATAGATAAGAAAATAATATTAAAACTTAGGCAAAATTAAAAGAAAATTTCTGTGACTAAACGTATCATACAATCAAAACCAAAAATGATCCAAACCATCTCAAATGTCGATCACATGCGGCAATTGATTTTCATTTATACAGTTTTCCTATCGAAATTCCTCCAAAGATCCTCCGAAGATTTTCCTTATGAAATATAGGAAGTAATATCGCGTGAATAATCCAATCTGTAGGTGGCACGTCAGTCGTCCAAATCATCGTATCGGGGTCGTGACGGACACCCGTCCCGCGACGTGACCTGGGAACCGAACCCAACTCGCCGATAAATCGACACCAGCCGAGCGAGCGCCCAACTCCACGAGGACTGAGCATGAGAGCTTGTGTGATAGAACTGGCAAATACTTCTTTATGCTCATATTTTATAAAAATCTTATATAGTTCTATCTATACCAGCTCTCAAAAATTAAGCTCAGCATCTCAAAAATTTTCTTTCAAATGCAAAAAGATTTTTTCCAATCTGTTCCTGAGATTAGCGCGTTTAACCAAACAAAAAAAACAAATTCTTCCGCTTTATTAAAAGCTCGCTGTTCGGACCGGAGACTATAGTCGTATTTTTAATTATACGCACTAAAATTGATGGTCAAAATGTCATTTTTCATAAATTTTTAGTTCGTATAATGAGCAATCCGACTATAGACGTTGTCTTAGGAACTATGTAGCAGTCAGATTAGAAAAAATCTTTTTGCATTTGATAGCTTAATTTTGGGAAGGGTTTTTGACTTTTCATCATCATCAATATCATCGCTACGCGGTTAATGCCGCGAGGGCGCAGCTAGTCTTTTTTAAAGTTCACGACCGTATCAGCGCGGTGCACATTCATTCAGACCTATAGGCATTCAAAATCCTATAAAGATAAAATCAAAAAGTAGGTACTCAAATGCACGTCCAAAAACAGTAAATAATTTAGTTCCTGTTCACATTTTTCAGAAGTTTAAAATCGTGTTAACGCATTCTCTACCCCTGCAATGCCGAATGTTGACTGTTGTATGTTATTATTTTTAGATTTAGAATAATTTAATTTTTTCTTATATTTTTTTACCCCTATTAGTATAATTTTGTCAAACAATTAAATAAATCATAAGCCATTTTGACGTTAGTCTTCCAATCTGTAGTGTTTCTTGACTGTTCTAACTTCGTAGATTCCTCTGCACGGAACCCAGTGTTCGCAGGGGTCTAACTCGGGTGGTGACGAAGCAGGCTCCGTCATTACGCCACGCTGTTATTGCTAATATAAATAAGGATCTCATGTTATTGTGGGGATATTAAAATGTTTTGTTTTTGTGGGCCAAAGTTGGCTGGAACTTTGGGAAAGTTGGGTGAATGTTTGTTTTAGTTATCTAGAAAAAATATAAGACAAAGTTTTTTAGAAGAATTGTAATTTATTGTGAAACAATTATTTTTTTCAACTTTTAAGATCTCTTATGAAAAATCATTATTATTATTCAAACAGACATCATTTTATTCAGTTTAAATTATATTAAGACGGTGATTATCTAACAATTTTGTAAATTGTACGACCTCGTAGTAGCTCTACGGTGTGTAGCATCGTTCCCGTAGCATATGCTACGGCTTAGTGTCAGACATCCTTGCAGATAAAATAATTTAAAAACTTTCTCCGCTCACTGTTCTATGTATAATTATCATTAATTATTATTTATTTATATAAAACAAAAATATTAATAAAATATTATTTTGGAAAACAAATGACTGTAACAATACCTGTTAAAAATAATTTCGATCTCAATATCTTTTGACACGTTCCCTGTCCAGGTGCCCCCAATGTGGGGCTATGAAGCTTTTTTTTTCAGGAGTCCGTGTTTCCACTATGGGTTCACAACTTCAACGGTCAATGAACCAATGAACCACACTTGGACGTATGAAGTTGCCAAAATCATTTTGTATGGGGACAGGGAACGTGTTAAGAAAACCAAAACCTTTGTGTATAATTATAGTTTTACTCTTTGTCTAACTAAATAATCTTTTTTTTTTTCACTTAAAGTTAAGATACGAGAAATGATTATTTTGACAGTCCGCGATGGAAACTGATTTTTCTTGAGAAAACGATCTAAATCCAAAATAAGTTCTGGCAGACCTTAATCAAGGTTGTTTTCGAAAATCCAGATGATCAAGACAATAATCTAGAATTCCAGACCAAAAATATTTGTACCCCATAAAACTTTCATAAAATTTACTGTCAGAGTAGACACTTCATCACACAAACTTTGTGCAATTAGTCGCAGTCGGGTAAACATTCGCAATAAAATATCTGAGTTAAAATCAAACGGAGCAGATCAAATGAAAGTTGCTCCCGTTATTCAGGATTTTGAGTCGATGAGCATATTTGCACAGGAAACCTTTACCATTAATTTTACAAAACGTAGCATAAACTTATCACAACTTAGAATTAAGCATTATGCAAATAAGTTTTTCCCGTTGCTTTGCTCACGTTAGTAAAGATTCTGTTATTTTTATTTTCCACAAGAACAGTTTTTTTTTTTTTGTGTTGAAATAAGGTACCTACCATAAACCCCAGACAACGACCACCATCCTATTAGCAGTGTTAACTTATGCTTTAACATCTTTTTTACTTGATGGTTGAAACAGTGTCAGGAGGTAATTTTCGGGACACTGTAGTGCCTGGGATAATGTTGAGATGGAGTAGGCTTGCCCAGCTCCTACACCATCCCCTCAGTTAAAATGACCATTTCCAGAGGAAAGATATATTCATATGAGGAAAGATATTATCTTATGATTACGATGTTTTCTTTTACCGTTTAGAGCTTGTGTTAATTAAATTAATAAAAGTGTTGTGTATTCACCATGTCTATACACAATAGACGTCAAGCTGGTTAGTTTCGTAAGGGGCACACGGCATTTTCTGAAGCGCATTTTCGAACAGTGCGTTCGTGGCGCGTCTGTGTCGATACAAACGCGCGTTTTATCCATGTAAATGCGACCCAGGAGTGGGCACACTGCGTTTTTTGATGCTCATTTTTGAGGAGCGCGTTCGAATCGCGTTTGTATCGATACAAACGCGCTGCAAAAAAGGCACTGTGCCCACTCCCTAAAAACATATAAACGTCGAAGTTGTTTTAACCGGTAAAAGCCGGTAAATTTAACCGGTTTTCGTTATGAATGTGGCCATGAAATCGATGAACGATTAATTTTTGACACCCATAACCTTATATCAGGGAGTTTCACTACTTCTGTTCGAGATTTAGAGAGATATTAAAACGTGGACTGAATTCTCGTAATTTTCGATTGTCTTTCTACGAGTTATGAGGCTAATTTTAGAAGTTTTTGGGCTTCAATTGTCTTCACCGTCTTCTTGTTGCTACACCGTTTTAATCTCCATCAGTTTATTTTTAACTGACTTTAAAAAAAAGAAGTTCTCAATTTGTTTATGTTTTTGTTTATTCCCTCAGAACTCCGTCATTTCGGAATTTTTTTTTTTTTTTATTTTCCTTTACCGTTAACTTGTTATAATGCGCATATAAAATCAAAACGAAAAATCCTTTCGACCGAAAAGAGGCAAAAAGGGAGCTACAGGACATTTCCACCTCATGACATCCGATTTCGATGGTTCTTTTTTTATTTGAAAGGTTGTAACTTTAAATTGGTCTCATAAAACTTTGGTGAAGATCTGATGAGGATTTTCAGCGTGATGAGCAGAATAAATCGTAAAAATGTAGTAAGTTGCTTACTTTTAACACAGACTAGCGAGGTCTACAGCTCTCAGAGCCACTAGCAAGTAGGTATATTATCTAGGTATATTATCTAGGTAGATATGTCTGTACCTAATGCGTTTTCGCATTAAGTCATAGATAGACCGCCAAGTTGCAGTTTTAAGTTATTATCTGAGAGTAATTACGCTTTGGGCGATGCTTAATGCGCCTTTAAGATTCCAACTGAACTGATAATACAACTTTAACATGAGAGGAGACTCGTAAAATACAATTTAGATTTTAGCCTTTTCAAGTATAAGATAAGTTAAGATCATATTTAGTTACTCATGCGCATTATTAAATAAAATAATGATTAAATTATAGAGGTAGAAATAGGTCACGTCACGTACCTAAAAATTACGCTGGAAGACAGTGGAGGGGATAGACAGGTAGATAGGTATATGATCGAAGGTAGGAAGGCCTACATAATGGAATCCGTACCCATATTATAAATGTGAAAGTGTGTTTATTTGTCCTGCTTTCACCTCAAAACAGAGCGACGGACTGACTTGATTTTTTGTGTGGAGATAGTTGGAGGACTGGAGAGTAACATAGGCTACTTTTTATCCGGGTACCACGCGATCGAAGCCGCGGGCAGCAGCTAGTAGGTACAATTATAAAATATATGATGGAGAAGAAAACATTTCAAAGTTCTGTTTCCCAAAATACTTATTCAACTCTTATAATGAGCTGTAAACATAATAATAATCACAAAAAGCTGCGCAAAGTTTGAAAGTTGCAGTGAGATAGGAGAACTTCGGGGCCAAAGGCCGAGGTGATTATAATAATTCAACTTACCACCAGAATACGAACAAAAGTTGAAAAAAGTATTTATTTTAGTAGGAAGGTACTTACATTAAGTAAGTGCCTGTGGATTTGTGGAATTACTAGGTACGAGCAAAACGTGTGCATGTGCCAAGGTGTGGTTCAGACTTGTTTCTGACTATCTCCTTAGTGGTTCGATTTTTGTAGGACCTACCTGCATAAAACTAGAGGCTCTGTGAGCTATAAACCTCGCGAGTCTGTCTTTGGATAGCTTAAAACCGAATAAATGTTCACAATCATCTAGTTTTGTGATGAGACGGTGGTCCCAGGCGTTTCAATCCCTACCTAGTACCTAGTCAAAGGACCTATTTCACTGGTAGAAATCTAAAAGTGAGTAATTTACTGCATTTTGAGGAGCTTTTCTGCTCATCACGCTGAAGTTCCTCATCAGATCTTCACCAAAGTCTTATGAGACTAACCAGTGGCGGCCTTTGCGGGTGGCGAACAGGGCACTCGCCCGGGGCCTCGCGCTTGTAGGGGCCTCGCGCAGCAAGCCGACTAGAGAAAATCTTTTATAAGCATTAGTAAACCTATCCGTTAAAGTTTGACAAATTCCAGTGTGGTCTTTTCTGTAAACCTATAAAACTAGTAGTTCGCCCCGAACTGAGATCTCGCGCACCGTAGATGGCCAACATTTGGACTTTCTTCTGACTACCCCTATAATTTCAAGTGCTACTACTGCCGGGTATGCCTATTGCGCTAGCTCTTCATGGTAAAAAATACTAGCATGCATGCAATACATAATGTCGTGTCTAATTTTTCATTTATTTCATATTTATGAATTCTCGTCGTATTTTTAAAAGTATACGTCCTAGAATAAAAATAATAACTATTTTAGAATGTACAAATAAAGACCTTTCATTTGACACCGCACTCAATATATTTGTTTACTTAACTTTTTTTACCCCAATTATTTTCATTTTTTATCAAAAATTTTTTTATCATGAAAATAAATCAAGGAGCATCTAAAATCATTGCAAACCAAACCGCAACGATGCCACTCTCTTTTTAAGACCGACCAGTCAATGAGCTACGAAGACATCGAAACTCTATGAAACGGGAGCTCTTGCAGCTCTGGTTTCGTAGTTTTTGGTCTTTGGTCGTATTTCAAAAACTATACATCCTAGATTAAAAATAAAAACCATTTTGGAATGTACAAAATAAGCCCTTTCGTATGACACCCCACTCAATATATTTGTGTAACTTTCATAATTTTTTACCCCCTTGGGAACCCAATATCTTCACAACCCCTTCATCGATTAAGCTCATATGCTCCGCCGTAAATTTCCTTACCACAACCTATTGACCTACCAAGTTTCATGCAGATTGGATGAACGGTTCGACAGTTATGCTCGAACAACAATTCGTGAAACATACAAACATACAAACATACAAACATACAAACATACAAACATACAAAGCAAAATCGCCCAACTTACCACTAAGATCTTCGCTCGCTTCGCTCGCTCGATCGATAAGAACAATGCCTTCCTACATTATTTTGTTGTTATCTCAAAAGGATTAGACAGCTTTTTCCATGAAAACTCCCAGTCGGCTATATTTTTCCCGACATTTTCAACAATCATCGTCGTATTTCAACCAATTTTCACAAATACTTTACGAATTATGCACCTAAACCTTCCTCATGAATCACTTGTCTGTCTATTGGTGAAAACCAAATGAAAATCCGTTCAGTAGTTTTTGAGTTTACGCGAACTGATAAACAGACAGACGCAGAGCGGGGGGCGGGGGCTCTGTTTATAAAATGTGCGCGACTCCGACTTTTCGTCATCAAAATTTCAATACCCATAGGTACTTTGGTAGGGCCTCGCAATGACTAGGCAGGCTCGGTCCCAGGGCCATGAAATTCTTGACAAACCTCTAACATCCAGCATTAATGTGTTAAATGCTAAATTTGGAATTCTACATTTTTCATACAAACGTTTTTAGCTCTTTTCATCCACTGCCATATCAATGTCATATGTCTTAAAAAATTGGCTCGCTTCGCTCGCATTTTAGCTTTATGTGTCTTTTGCGAAAGAAGTGAGTTATGTCTAACCGCAGAATAGAATCCGACATGCAGCCAGCCTTTTCTTTGAGCACCGTAAGCAAAAATAAGTGTCATTATGTTGCATTTGTCTTAAAAAATTCGGCTCGCTTCGCTCGCATTTAGCTTCATGCGTATTCTGCAAATAGAGTGAGTCATATCTGATCATATCTGATCGTAGAATAGAAACCGACAAGCAGCCAGCCTTTTCTTTGAGCACCGTAAGCAAAATCAAGTGTCACATGTTACAATTTTCTTTAAAAAATTCGGCTCGCTTCGCTCGCATTTTAGATTCAAGGGTATTTTGCGAGAGTAGGGAGCTCACTTTGCTCGTATATTAGCCTCATTATTTTGCTAGCAAAGTGAGTTATAAATATAATATATGAAAAATGACATTTTGATCGTCAATTTTAGTGCGTATAATGAGCAATCCGACTATAGGTATTTTATTTTGCTCCTCCCCCCCGCCCCCCCTTCCTCAACATAATATTGTGTGACCCCCAAAAAGTCCGGGTCCCGCGCCCGTCACCAGGGGCCTCGCAAAGATCTACCGCCCGGGGCCTCGCGAAAGCTAAGGCCGCCCCTGAGACTAACTTAAAGTAACAACCTTTCAAATTAAAAAACAACCATCTAAATCGGATGTCATAAGGCGGAAATATCCTGTAGCCCCTATTTTGCCCCTTTGTGGAGGAAGTAGGTAGCCAAATCCAAAATTCCCAATGACAAAAAAATTCTATAAAATTATCGAACCTGCTCATAAAATTTCACGAGAATTGGTTGAGAAATGCGACCTGTAGAGGAGAACGTACAGACAGACAGACGTCCGACAGACATCCGGCGGACAAACGAAAGCATTTTTGTCCAAGCTGAAGCAGAGATGCTTCGCTCTCTCGGTCAATAACTTAGAATGTGTTTTACCTACCTCAAAACTTCTAACCAAGGTTATGAAACTTTATTTCGACTGAGTTTCAAAAAGTTTTACATCACAAATACACGAGCCCAAAGAAATTCTATACATACTAGAACGCTGACTGACATTTAATGTACAAAGGATTTTGAACCTTATCACGACTATACAACGATCTATTATCATTTAATCTTGGTTATAAGGATTGTTGGTCTTGTTGAGAGGCTTTCTTGGGTGCTTTGTCTCTTTCACACTCGTTGTTGGATTAGTAGTGTGCCCATGTCATTTAAATTTCAGGATATTTTTACCTTATCGCGCTCGACAAAATCAGCGCTTGATTTCGATCCATGGTTTCGATCCTTGAATTAGATACTTGAATTAGATCCTTGATTTTGATCCTTGATTTCGATCCTTGGTTTCGATCTTGGATTTCGATCCTGGATTTCGATCCTTGATTCTTGAATTTTGAACCTTGAATCTGAAATCTTGAATCTTGAATCTTTGAAGTGACAGCTGTCAAACTTCAAATGACCATATCTCGGGAACTACTCGTCCTAGACTCCCCGTTCCCAGTTCAAATGAAAGCTATGACCAAGATCTTCATTTGAAGTGACAGCTGTCAAACTTCAAACCGCCATATCTCGAAAACTACTTGTCCTAGACTCCCCGTTCTCAGTTCAAATGAAAGCTATGACCAAGATCTTCATTTGAAGTGACAGCTGTCAAACTTCAAATGGCCATATCTCGGGAACTACTCGTCCTAGACTCCCCGTTCTCAGTTCAAATGAAAGCTATGACCAAGATCTTCATTTGAAGTGACAGCTGTCAAACTTCAAACGGCCATATCTTGGAAACTACTCGTCCTAGACTCCCCGTTCCCAGTTCAAATGAAAGCTAAGACCAAGATCTTCATTTGAAGTGACAGCTGTCAAACTTAAAACGGCCATATCTTGGAAACTACTCGTCCTAGACTCCCCGTTCTCAGTTCAAATGAAAGCTATGACCAAGATCTTCATTTGAAGTGACAGCTGTCAAACTTAAAACGGCCATATCTTGGAAACTACTCGTCCTAGACTCCCCGTTCCCAGTTCAAATGAAAGCTATGACCAAGATCTTCATTTGAAGTGACAGCTGTCAAACTTCAAATGACCATATCTCGGGAACTACTCGTCCTAGACTCCCCGTTCTCAGTTCAAATGAAAGCTATGACCAAGACCTACATTTCAGATGACAGATGTCATTTTGACAGCTGTTATTGAAAATGTAGATCTTGGTCATAGCTTTCATTTGAGCTAAAAAGGAAGAGTCTAGGATGAGTAGATTTCGAGATATGGCTGATTGAAGTTTGACATCTGTCACTTTAAATGAAGATCTCTTCAATAGCTTTCATTTGAACTGAGAACGGGGAGTCTAGGACGAGTAGTTCCCGAGATATGGCCATTTGAAGTTTGACAGCTGTCACTTCAAATGAAGATCTTGGTCATAGCTTTCATTTGAACTGAGAACGGGGAGTCTAAGACGAGTAGTTCCCGAGATATGGCCATTTGAAGTTTGACAGCTGTCACTTCAAATGAAGATCTTGGTCTTAGCTTTCATTCGAACTGAGAACGGGGAGTCTAGGACGAGTAGTTCCCGAGATATGGCGGTTTTAAGTTTGACAGCTGTCACTTCAAAGATTCAAGATTCAAAATTTCAGTTTTCAGATTCAAGAATCAAGATTCAAGATTGAAGAATCAAAATGAAGGATCAAAATTGTATCTGTATTTTAATTCAAAAATCATGCTCTGAAACATCACGTAAATCAGAAAATGATGGAAAAGGCCCCTTAGGGACTAGGAATGTTTAGTTTATGGTCACCCTTTAGAAAGAGACACACCGCCCAAGTTTTCTTTCTCAAGCGGACCTTGTTTTCTGTCACAGTCAGTGTTCCAGGTACGTAGTATAGAAATTCCTTGCACGAGCCATAAAGTTTCCCTAAACTTTATTACCACCAGATTTAGCGACTCGTAACGCCATCTAGTAGAAGGGTAGAGCAAACTAACTTATAGAGATAAAAAAATAGATGGCGCTGCACGGTATGTCACACCACGACATGTTTATGGCCAAAAAAAGTCTTTTTCGCTAGAAAACAGAATGGGTTTTAAATGACTGGGTGAATTTGCGCGCGATCTCTCGAATTTGTATGCAGATTTAAGTAGAAAGATGTCTGCGAGGAGACAATGTGTTTCTCGCTCGTGCAGACAGATCCGTTATTTATTTGTCGCGTTCGAGACAGGTTGCTTTTATAAATCTCTCACTTCTTTTATTGCCTAGGGTTTATCTTTCGTGAAATCGTTCTATTTTGCATGTTTTAATGAGAATTTTAAAAGTCAAATTCCGATACTGAGTGAGTCCAAGAAACTGTCTTAATGTCTTATGCATAAAACTTAGAGCGCCGTTAAAACCAAGCTCACTAACTATAGCTGTGCTAGAGCGTTGTTTTCAACAACAAAAGAGCGCTCCATGCGCACTACATTTTTTATAACCTGATGTTGTTGATATAAGTACCTACTTACCTATATAAAACCTAGATGTGCCTAATTTCATAAGTTCTTAGGAGTAAGTGAACTTGCATTGGATTTAAATTCTATCTTTTTTCCCTTCCTAAGGAGTGCCGGCCGGTTCAGTGGTTTTCAAAATTATGTGCAATAGGTAGGTACCTACCTATGTAAAGTCGATAGGTAGGTACCTACTTACTTACCTACCTACTTAGACTTATTGAAAAAATATCTTTTTTCACTAATCTTAGCACAGAGCAAAGCACTAAATAACGAAACTTGCTCTATGACAGGCACGTAGGGGGCCAGGGGTAAGGGGGCAAAGGGGGCAAACGCCCCGCGAGCTCCATAAATATCAGACGTCTGAGACATTGTCAACTGGCCACCCTAATTTACGGCGTGTAATTAGGAGTTTGCACATTGCCAAAACGATTTGCATCGATCTATGGCGTAGTGCTTCGGGCTTGACGGGCTTTCTTTCAACTTGCAAGTTATTGAAATGCAATGCAAGACATTGCAAAAAAGCTGGGTAAAAAGTTTGGATATTAATTTTACCTAGGTACATAGAAGAGTCCAAGTAGATTACACAGGCATAAAGGTAGGTACTTACCTACTTAGTGCACCTAAGCAAAATAGAGTCTGTTTGATAAAAAAAATACTTAGGTAGGTAAGTACTGTATAAGTAGGCACCTAAGAGAACATAAAGGTTATTTTACCTACTTACATAGAAGCAGAAAGATGTTATTGCTCAGGTAGGTACCTACCTACCTAGGTACCTAGGTACCTATAAAAATTACCTAGACAAGTAGGTACCTACCTACTCAAAAACAAAGGAATGTTTTGAGCTATGATTATTATTTTTTTAAATCAATTTTGAAGAATTTGAGAAACGTTTTTTCAAATAATTAAAGTGCTGCCATCTACACAGAAAGAGTTGTATTAGTTAAAAGTGGTTCACGCACTGCCATCTGTTGTGTGGTTCTAGAACTATTATCATTCTGACGGAACCTCTGGATAAATTGTTTCCATGGTAATCGGAATAGTATATTTTCGTGTGTTTTCATTTAATTATGTACCTACCTGGGCGGGAATTTGAGAAGTCAAGTTTCATTTTTGTTTTATTTTCCAAAACTTGTGTTTCTTCGAATGTTAATGTGTAATAATGGTGGATTATTAACCGTTAAGTGTTCGTGAACGTGCATAAGTGTGGGGAAGTGAAACAAAATTGGTTAACATTGCTTTTCAAGTTCTTCCAAAAAGTCCGTGTTGATGTTTCAGTAAAGGCCCACATCTTTACTGAGGCACAAGGGGAGGGGGTGGAATATTATATTTAAGTATTGTAATATGTATTTATTTATCTTATTTATCTGTAAACTTGAAGAATAATAATTACTTGACACTGGCAAAATGCACAACCGTGCGAAGCCAAAATAAAGAAAAAAAAAAAAAAAGTACCTACCTACTTTATTTTATTTATTTTATTTATTTTCGTATTTCCATTTTCTTTGCTTTTTAGGGTTCCGTACCTTAAAAGGTAAAAAAAGGAACCCTTATAAGATCACTTTCTTGTCCGTCTGTCTGTCTGTCTGTCTGTCTGTCTGTCCGTCTGTCTGTCTGTCCGTCTGTCTGTCTGTCCGTCTGTCTGTCCGTGTGTCACCATCGATTATCTCAGAAACGGGTAGAGCTAGCAAGTTGAAATTTATACCATATACTAAGGTCTATAGTCCCTATTGTGAGTATAAAAATCAAGGTCCTGAGTCAACACTATAAAAAGATATAGGCAAATTTAGGTTTTCGTGAAAACTTGTGAGTACCAAAACTTACCTTAATTATCAACTTTTTTTATTTTTCGGAATTTTTCCTTTACTTGTGCTGGAAGACCTTGCTTGTAACCAAAATTGACAATTCTAGGTCAACCGGAAGTACCCTAGAGGTTTTGGGTCGAAAACCTAAATGGTAGTTCCCGTTGACCTAGAATAACGAAATTTGGGAAAAAGCAAGGTCTTATAGCACAAATAAAGGAAAAATTCCAAAAAGTTAAAAAAGTTGAAAATTAAAGGGTGTTCCCATACATACATAGTTGACGCCAAATAAAATTGTCCTCCGAGTTGTATGGGCGCTCATACAATTAAGTGGACTAGCTTAATTGGCACCATGGCTAGGTATGGAACCCTCGGCGTACGAGTTCGACTCGCACTTGACCGGTTTTTATTTTAATTCCCAAGCCTAGTCTGTCAACACTCAAAACTCACTAAGCTGTCAATGTCAAAGTCAAACTCAAATTGAATTTGGCCAATTGCCATTGCCAAACCAAAACCAACCAAACGACACTTTGTTTTGTTTTGTTTGCTTTATATTTATATGGTTTGTGTTGTGTTTTGCTATTGAAATTTGAAATCATTCACAAGAACGTGCTAAATGTTGAAACAATAACAGAAACATGGATCCGTACGAGATAGAGTTCATCGGAGAGAACCGTATCATCAGTATTATCCCGAACTTTACTTACGAGAAGATTTATTTGATTTGCGGCGAGTTCGGTCCGTTTCGCGCCGGTTTGCCGATGAATGTGCCTCTGTGGCTGGCTATGATGCTGAAGCAGAAACAGAAGTGTAGAATCGTGCCGCCAGACTGGATGGATATGGAGGTTTTGGAGACTATCAAGAAAGAAGAGAAGCGGTCAAAGTTAGTAGAATACCCAGTTGTGTCAAGTGAAGTGAAATTATGGTTCTTGTGTTCTGTTTTTGAAAATAGCCATAGGTACTATTTGGTATGCAGGCTTGTAAGATAATTGTACCTATATTACACTGTGTAGTAAGTATTGAGCTTTTAGAGGAACTAATTAATAGGTAGATAACTAAGTAGAACAGCCCGACTGGGGTAGTACCTCCGCCTTAGGCTTGTTTCACTCTTCAGCGTGTCGCCGGTCGCGTCCGCGAGTTGACAATTCACAGCACCGATAAATTAATTTTGACCATTCACACCACAGATAAATGTGCTGAGGTCAACTCGCGGACGCGACCGACGACACGCTGAAGAGTAAAACAAGCCTTACAGAATGTCGCAGCCAAAAAACATTATTCTACTCGAATGGTGTGTTCCTATGGTGAGTAAGGTTGTCTGAGCTCTACGATTTTTTAAAGGGTCAGCAACGCGAGTGTGACTCCTCTGGTGTTGCAGGCGTCCATAGGCTACGGTAACTGCTTACCATCAGGTGGGCTGTATGCATGCCTGCTACCTTAGTAGCATAAAAAAACTACTCCAGTGATGATTTCCCCTTTTGTTATTCATCTGGACCAGGGTTCGCCGATATATATCAGCGGATATATATCATGATATATATCACGATATATATCAATTGATTTTTATCTTGATATATATCAATGAATTTTTTCCTGTCTTCTGAACTAAAAATTTTGGAGATTAATGTTAACCCTGGCAACCGTAGCGAAAAACTACAATTCCGAATAATTTAGATTGCTTTTTAAGTGTTTTTTTAAGAGTTCATTAAAAAATTATTTTGAAAATTAAAAAATCTTATCAAAATTTTTAATTCCGACGGGATTCGAACCCGCAATGATACATAAATGTAAATACCTAAGTGTGGTGTAACACGATAACAAATAAAAATTTATAAAAAATTCTTTCTCAAATAAACACTAATTCTTTTGATACCTTTTTTAAGTTTTTTAAATAAAAAATGTGGTAATTTGACACCTAAAATATTATTACTTATTTTACAAATTAAACAAGACTCATTTGCTTGCATTTTAAAGTGTTTAATCCCCTTACAGAATGAAATTAGCTTCTTTTCTTAGCCTGGATATATATCCGATATATATCGGATAAATATAAAAAAATCGGATTTTTTATATTTATCGATCGAGCGAGCGAAGCGAGCGAAGATCTTAGTGGTAAGTTGGGCGATTTTGCTTTGTATGTTTGTATGTTTGTATGTTTGTATGTTTCACGAATTGTTGTTCGAGCATAACTGTCGAACCGTTCATCCAATCTGCATGAAACTTGGTAGGTCAATAGGTTGTGGTAAGGAAATTTACGGGGGAGCATATGAGCTTAATCGATGAAGGGGTTGTGAAGATATTGGGTTCCCAAGGGGGTAAAAAATTATGAAAGTTACACAAATAAATTGAGTGGGGTGTCATACGAAAGGGCTTATTTTGTACATTCCAAAATGGTTTTTATTTTTAATCTAGGATGTATAGTTTTTGAAATACGACCAAAGACCAAAAACTAAGAAACCAGAGCTGCAAGAGCTCCCGTTGCATAGAGTTTCGATGACTTCGTAGCTCATTGACTGGTCGGTCTTAAAAAGAGAGTGGCATCGTTGCGGTTTGGTTTGCAATGATTTTAGATGCTACTTGATTTATTTTGATGATAAAAAAAATTTTGATAAAGAATGAAAATAAGGGTAAAAAAAGTTAAGTAAACAAATTATATTGAGTGGGCTGTCAAATGAAAGGTCTTTATTTGTACATTCCAAAATAGTTATTATTTTTATTCTAGGATGTATACTTTTAGAAATACGACGAGAATTCATAAATATGAAATACCTAAATGAAAAATTAGACACGACATTATGTATTGCATGCATGCCAGTATTTTTTACCATGAAGAGCTAGCGCAATAGGCATACTCGGCAGTATCAGTAGTAGCACTTGAAATTATAGGGGTAGTCAGAAGAAAGTCCAAATGTAAGCCATCTACGGTGCGCGAGATCTCAGTTCGGGGCGAACTACTAGTTATAAAAATCGGATTTTTTCGAACCCTGATCTGGACTGTCTAGCTCCACGATTTGTGATCTTTTCAATGATTTAAATGTGTGAAGTGCCTACAATTATTTAATTACAATAAATCTCATTTCAGGTTCTTTACAAAAATGCCGAATGAGCACTACATGATCGAAGCCAAGCTGATCCTCGGGGCGGCTTCCGAAGATGTCCCCAACTCCGCAGAAATTAAAACAGTTATCAAAGACATCTGGGATATAAGGATGTCCAAGCTACGGACCTCCATGGATGCGCTGATGAAGACTGGCCGAGGGTACGGTAGACTGGACCATCTGACCATGATGGAGATCAACTCGGTGAAGCCATTGCTGCCGGCGGCTATGGATAACTTGCTGAGGATAAAACTGGTATGCACAATTTTGCTGATATAATAGCAACATTTAATTTAATGAGTTAGTGGCCAACTCTAATATAGAGTTGTCATTTTAGGCCTCAAACAAGTTAGTATTTCACATAATATGCACCCTGCATATACCCAACACCACCTGTAAGAAAACTTACTAGTTTCCTCACAATGTTTTTCTTCACCATAATTAAGCTCTAGATTGGCATGTGATTGGGATAATTAAAGGAAGAGATCCTGTCGATAATGATGAATAATCATCATGGACCATTCGTCTGTCGCCGGCCCCTTACCCATCTTCAAATCAAAACACTTATTTGCCCACTGGGCCAGTTTAATTTTTCTGAATTTCCTGCACAAATAATTTGGTAAATCTTTGTTGTATCATTTCAGAGAGCCAAGAAGACAACACCATCTGCAAACTTGAATAATTCCACCTTCAGCCAATCAGGGAGCTCTTCACAAAACTTGTGACACTTACTTATGTTACTGGTTATTTCTTAGTCCTAATTCAATGGTCAATGCCCCTTGATTGTCTATATTAGCGACCAAAATCGGTCTCAAACTGAAATATGTTCAGTGACCACGCAAGGCTCTGTCACTCTCATCTCAACGAGACCAAACGCGACAAGCTACCTACGCGATCGTATAAAAGTTTCTACTGCGCAGCGAAACGGCTAACTTCACGAACGCCTAGATCCATTGTGAGAAGTGTACATAGGGCATTGCATTATGAGGTTGTGTTGTCAAAATGGTAAGAATGTGTATTTAAATCAGTCCAGAATAACTTATTTAAACTAGACAAAAGTCATGTATCGTAATCACGTCCTCGAAAATGGCTAAGAATAATAATTTCGATAAAATTTGCAATAGGAGTTTACGGGGAAGAAAAATCGATCTAGTCTCATATCTGAAATAATACAAGAAAATAGAAATGAGACAAAAAAACAGTAACAAAATATTGTTACTTTTTTTTTGTTTCATTTCTGGGAAAATTAGTTTTTCTCTAGTTGTGGAGCCGTGTTGGCCGAGGGGTTTGGTACCTCGACTTTCGATCCGAAGGTCGTGGGTTAGAATCCTGGCTGTGCATCAATGGATTTTTCGTTTCGAAAAATTTAAATGCGCTTTAACACGAGCTCTAAACGGTGAAGGAAAACATCGTGAGGAAACCCGCGGTTTAGTCAGCCCCACGCGTATTGACCATGTCTTTCCTGTGGATATGGCCGGTTAAGCTGAGAAAATGGTTTAGGTGCTGGGCAAGCCTACTCCCTCTCAACATTGTCCCAGGCACTAGTGTCCCGATAAGTGTAGGCAAAGATTGCCTCCTGACACTGTATAAATCATCTAGTAAAGATGTAAAGGTCTAGTTTCACCTGAGCAGAGCTTGGGCGCCCAGGTACTTTTTATGATGTCTATTGGGCTTCTGTAGACCCAAAGTGTGTATGCTGTGTGTTTTGTATGACAAATACTAATGTTAGTCAATTTAAAATGGCTGGACCAATTTAGTATAGTTACTGAGGCCTTATTTTCGTATTGTTGTTATGATAAGAAGTACTGGATATTTGTTGTAAAATATGCTGTTGATAAAGGCTATGTTTCTATTCTTCCAAAGAATCATAATCTGGGTTCAGTTACCTCAGCAATCACGCTTTTGGCGTATACTAGCACCCGAATAGTGAAACGCTACTTATCATTAACATTCATTGTCATCTATACTTCTATCTATACTCCGTACTAATTATATAAAGCGGAAGAGTTTTTTTGTTTGAACGCGCTAATCTCGGGAACTACCAGTCCGATTTGAAAAACTCTTTCTGCATTTGATAGAGTTTAGCACTCTTGAGAAAGGTTTTAGGCTACTTTTCATCATCATCACCATATACCATCACCACGGGGGCAACGCCGCGAGGGCGCTGCTAGTTTTTGTGTACGATTCAAGAGTAAGAACGTCTCAAATCGTTAATTCCGTCTCAAATAATTAAGTAGCGTTTCAGTATAAAGGTGTAAGAGTAGTAAAACTCATGTATAATTATAGTTTGTAAGTTGCTCAAATAAAAGATGTATTTTCAATGTAAAAGAAATATATTTCCATCTTAAACTAAATCATGTTCTAAATCTACAGCGTAAAGTTTCAAAATCCTACGCTACTTGGCTTAAATTCACCAAAATGTACTCAGAAATAATAATGTCTCTTTCAAACAGGTATAGTGACATTTTAAGGTATCAACTTTAAATTACAGTACTTACAGTTTAGTTTTTAATACGAATAATGAAAATTTTAGTATCGTTTTTAAAATCGATTTTAAACTCATACAGAATAAGGTTGACACGATCCAAGTCAACTTGGACCAAGTCCAACTTGGATGACTCTGATTGGACGCCGTCGGACTCACGTGACTCACTCGGACGACGGCGTCCAATCAGAGTCATCCAAGTTGGACTTGGTCCAAGTTGACTTGGATCCTGTCAACCCGGCTTTATGTCATTAGAACTTGTAGAAAGAGACATCAAGTAAATCTGAGCGAGGCAGTTACAGTTAGTCTTAAAGTCGCTACAATAAGGTACTAGGTATTACAACTAGACTATTTCTAAGCCCTAAAACTAATTCACATCGGAGCTAATCGTGTTTTTGATACTTTATTATATAATCTGTTAAGTACAAAAATGAATGATTAATGCAATTATTGGAATGTAAATTTACAGTTGAGATATACCGAAACAAGCGTTTAAGAGATCTCAATAAATGTCAAATTAGTAAACAATTTACAATACAGTAGTCACAATGGATCTAGACATTCGTGAAGTTAGCCGTTTCGCTGCGCAGTAGAAAATTCTGTATGAAAAAGATACACCGCGCATCGAAACGGCTAACTTCACGAATGCCTCGATTTATTGTGAGAAGTGTAGATATAAATAAAAAAACACAATATAAATAGACGCTTAGCACTATGTCTAAGTTGGTAAGTTGCTTTCAACACTTCTATGATACACCTTATTTATAAAGTTATATAAACTTTTGATAAGCAATATGACTTTAACATCTTCATGTAAAAAAAATAAAAAACCGTATAAAATAATGTGTATTATGAATAAAGACAGTATTGTATTACAGATTCACGAAAATAAATTGTCTGTTATTTACGTGAATCTACATAAATCATAAATTAGATTGCGCACGAACATTTTAATCAATATTTCATTTATACAAACTTACGCTGTAATTCCTATGACATAAGGTTTATTTTTCTGTCTCAACTCAGAGTAGAAAAACGCACCACATGACTGGAAAGTAGTAGTATGTCCTTGTATAGTAAGTTAGCAGTGGTATAGGGTATGCTATAGGTACTCGTATAGGTAGTTGTATAAGTTATCTAGCAAGTTAGTGTGTTAGAAAGAGATGCGTTACTAATTTGGTGCCTCTCACCGGGCACGTTTCTGCGCAATCCAATTTACGAATGGAGATTCATATTACGCCTATGCCTGTTTAATGTGCGTATTGTGACAAACCAATGACAGCTTACACACACTAAAACTGTAAATAAATTTTGTTATCTTGAAAAAGAATGTAGGCATGTCGAGAATTACCAAATCCCAAACATTCGCACAAATACGCGAACGCGATGAGAACATTCGCGATTACTTGCGAATTTTCTAAACTAAGTGGGAAAAATACCTACAATGTTTGAAGGTTTGCACGAATGGAACCAGTATCGCAGAATAGGTACAGAAGCATGACTTCGCGAAAACGTTTACATAAATCGACTCTTGCTGCGATGCAACAAAGTTCAATTTAGCTCGCGTAAGCGCTCATTGCCTAGAGCAATATTCATCTACACGTGCCTACACAAATTCTCTCTTTCTAACGCGTAACTCTGTCACTGTCTGGCGCGGAGTGACGCGAAGGGTTGTAGAGTTGTCGCGTGACAGGTGTATTAACGCGCGACGCGGCTAGCGTGTGATCCGAGCGGCAAGTGGGAACCCTACCTGCCAAAGCCCGCCTGGGCGGGCCCGCCAATGTACTTGTAGATTCATACCTAAGGTGCGGAGTGCGCCTTCTGTACCTATTTATTCTGTGCCAGTCTTACAAAAAACTTAAAGTATGTCTTACATATAAATGTATAATACATACAGCTTTAGCTGTGTGATTAACTTTGCGGAAGGTCAATGTACATTTTACTGCAAAGTTATCAAACTTTGGTTTATCTCCAGCTTAGAAGAAAGTATGAATATCTCAGAGCAACACAAGCTAGCTATGACACGCGACTATGAACACGTACGCACATAAAAGTGCTTATCAAGTTTCAGACCCATAATTAGTTGGCAAAAAAAATACTCTGAGAAAATAATTACAAATAAGTTCCAAGATAATGTACAGCGATGTTTTTAACATGATTTATAATTAGTAAAAGAGTTATATACAAAGATCTGCCGATATAACAATCAAACATGTCTCAAAGATTATATAATTTATCTTTTTCGTAGCGTTTTATATAGAGCCTTCGATTTCATCAGTAAAGGCAAATAAAAACGCGTTGAAGCCGGAGGATACACACAATCTTTGCAGAATCCTATAAAAATGTGTGTATAATTAATTAAATAATGTATTTTTTTTCTTATATCAAATCTGTGCCTCTACCATTAAATATATATTACACAAATGTTTAGTAAGTCTTAGTAGGTAATTATAAAACTCTTGAATTGAATCTGATTTTGGATGAATGAACCATGCCATAACAACTAAATAAGCCTACTTATTTTGGAAAAAAACGTTGGTATTTGTATGTGGCATTGGAATAAAGCTGTAGACCTACCTAAGCTGAGAAATTCGACAACTATAGTTGTTAAAATGACCGCTAGAGGCACTGATAGCAAGCGATTAGTATTTTAGAGGTATTTAGTACTGTTAGGAACGATAGAGGCACAGATTTTGAATGAAACATAAATAATTTGTTCAATTTGTTAACTTAAAATGGCACAATTAAGTTAAATAAGTCTTTGAAGGCATGCTCTCTGCTACTCGCCGGCAATAAAGTCCAAGAGATCTTTAGTGAAAGAATAATGCCACTTACTCGCTTCTACGAATCATATTTACAACTTATAATAAACTTTATCGATAATATTTACAATATTCTATGACTTTTATTATTTGTGCGCTGTTACCAGCAGTTTCGAAACTTACTTGACTTTACATCTCGACTTCTGTATGAAATAAGTTCTGTGGTCAACTCTGGACAAAGCTTTTAGACCGCTCTAAAGAACACACATGCTACTAAAAAGCATGCTTGTTTGTTACTACGTAGCGTGCTTACATCGTAAGCATACTCTTTTCGTATGTAGGTAGGTAGGTACCTATACAAGTGCTAATTTTGTGCTACTGCTCGAAACTAACTTGTTTATGTCACAATAGTGTGCTTTTGTGTTACTTCTATGTAGCAAGTCATCAGTCGTGGCTAAATAACTTATAGACGGAACAGTTAACTTTGTATTGTAAAGAAACAAATCTGCGCTGGTTTCTAAGGATCACCATCCTTCAACAGCCAAGAAACGTCCGCAGATGAAACCAGTCAAGTAAGATCCGTGAATACTTAATCTTTAGTTAAACGGCCACAATCTTGCTGGGGTCCACCTTGACCCTCAAAAACATGACGTCATCCTTCACAAAGTTCCTCTTTTTTAGCATCTCGTGGGATACAAACCTCGGGAAGCCGAACCCAAGCGCATCAGGTTCTTTAGAAGGTCGTTGGAAGTTCTTCCAGGTTGGATCGGGGACGAAGCTCTCGACGATATTGCATGCTCTGTCTGGCGAGGAGCTCTGGTCGAAGAGAGTGAAGGAGACGGTGTGAGCGAACGGCCAGCGGAGGAGCGCGTCGTATTCGCCAGGTAGGATCTTTATGTAGACGGACATGTGGCTCGCTTCGCCGGCTCCGTTGCCGTTGAGGAATAGTGACGCCTGGAAAAGAGTTTTGTGATTTAAAGTCATGTTTATAGTTCATAAGGTAGGTAGGTATACTTTTGGTGTTGTTGTCTATTCAGCCGCATTAAGACTGTCACAAGAATAGTTTTACCGGTTTTGCGGTTTCATTAAAAGCTAGTTAGCTGTCTGTGTACCTAACAGCCTAGTGACATTGACAATTTTAAGCCATAGAATAATCAGCACCCCTATTTTGTAACACACGGTAAGTCGCTAACTCGGATTCGGATTTTTTACAACATTAAAGTTATTTAGTACAAAATTACTTCACATATTTTACACAACAAACATGTCTAAGTATCACTTTTTTCACCCATCTTCTACCATTTCAAAGTATTCATCGTAAAAAACAATTTTTGTTTGAACGAATCCGAGTTAGCGACTTACCGTGTGTTACAAAATAGGGGTGCAGTTCCTGTGAGTGAGAATCTTTAAAAGAGATTATAAAAGTTCTATGCCAGTATTTTAAGACAAATAATGTTAGTTAAGTAGGTACCTACCTACCTACATCTTCCAATTGTTAAAAACCTCAAATTGTGATTCCAATCATAGCAACTCATAAAGCCCTTACAACGTTGAACAGTTGTCATTTATATCAAAACAAAACAGCCCACAATTAGCATTGTGAGTAGGTAACTCAACCCAGTCGCTATCTAACCCAGTAGGTACTGAGTAACATGGCTAATTCTGTCTACTACGGATTAGTCATCCTGGGTTTGTTTACTAACAATGCGATTTTACACAACTGGCTCTTGCCAATTGGATGAACATAATTAAAAATAATTCAGGTCATTACGAACTATTAATATGGAAAAAAAACGTCATACTTAGCTTTGTTTTTTTGCTAGCGAAGCAAATACATGCATGTGTCTTTGTCTTTATGAAGACTCAAATCTCAGTCTTAAGGACGATAGTACCTATAGGGTTCTTATTATCCTACTAATATTATAAGGGCGAAAGTCCGTGTGTGTGTGTGAATGTTTGTTACCACGTATCTCCATAACTACTGAACCGATTTTGATGAAATTTGGAATGTAGATAGTTTAGGTTCCGGAATAACACTTAGGCTGTTTATCCAGGAAAAACGGTAGGTTCAGATTAAAAAAAGTAGTCCACGCGGGTGAAGCCGCGGTTGTTCACTAATTTCCTCTAAACCCCAAGGCCTCTATTAATAAACTCGGATTAACTTCTCTCAAAGTTGCGCCACGGATTTAACTAGGTACATATTGCCATCCTTTTTTGTTAGACAGTGACAAATAAGGATGGCAATAGTTAAATCCGTAGTGCAACTTAGACACAAGTTGAGCCGAGTTTATTAATAGAGGCCCAAAGGTTAAAACCACAGATTCCAAAATTTGTAAAATGAAATTAAATGAAATGAAATGTATTTATTAAACCTGAAGAACACATGCTAACCGAACATTATTAAAATGATAATATTGTTAACTGAGACATCAGTTTCTCGTCATTTTCGTAAATTAATACAGAATCAATTAAATAATATGTCCCTAAGTATAAGGTATGGGTAACTCTACCAACCTGCAACTTATATCCATACTGGCTGGTGTAGAACGCTGAGGACACAAGTTCGACGCCGTCCTTGCATTTCGCCTCTGCCATCTTCGCGGCCCAGTCGGATATCTTCCAGACCAGCGCGCCGGAGCAGTTGGTGGTGTTGGAGAGACGGGAGACGGTGGCCCTGAGGGTCTCGAGTTGGCGAGCCTGTCGTGAAGCCAGGGCCGAGACCAGGGCCAAATGCTGCTGGCAGTTCTCCTCTGTGTGGCGTTCTACGGCTTGTCTTGTTCCCTGGGGAATGAAGAACAGTCAATAACCGGACGTTCAGAATTCAATAACCGGTCTTTCATAAGCTGGAATCTGAATTTGGACTTTAATGTGAACGAAATAAGAGCTCTCGGATCAGCTTTATCGATATATCAGCTTCAGCGATAATTCAGAAAGTAGTGCAGCGCCAATGCCTAGTCGAATTAACGCCATCGATGCTGCCACCGAAGAATACCACAGTTCTGGATGTGGTTCTGGTAGACACAGGGAATTCAAGTGTGCTTTCAGTTTATATAATCTTTCGGACTCTTCGTTCGGAGAGCACCACGGACTGTGGTAGTAGGTATAATAGAGTCTATTAAAAATATATTTTCATTCCATCTATTCGAAAAGGACGACTTTGTTCGCCTTTAAGTGCACCCAAAGTAGATGATTCCTCTTCAAGGAACTTTTAGCGGGCAGTAATGAGTTTTTAATCCTCTTTATAAGTTTAGCGGGCAGTAATGAGTTTTTAATCCCCTTTAAGTGCGCCGGAATTATCTTTGCCGCGCACTTTAATCTATTACCTGCTAAATCGCGGGAGAACTATATGAAAGCCGGTATGAGGAATTTAATACGATAGAAGAGGATGATGAGGAGGATGATGAGGAGGACGATGAGGAGGATGAAGAGGACGATGAAGAGGGTGATGAAGAGGATGAAGAGGATGATGAAGAGGATGAAGAGGATGAAGAGGGTGATGAAGAGGATGATGAAGAGGATGAAGAGGGTGATGAAGAGGATGATGAAGAGGATGAAGAGGGTGATGAAGAGGATGAAGAGGATGATGAAGATGATGAAGAGGGTGATGAAGAGGATGATGAAGAGGATGAAGAGGGTGATGAAGAGGGTGATGAAGAGGATGAAGAGGGTGATGAAGAGGATGAAGAGGGTGATGAAGAGGATGAAGAGGGTGATGAAGAGGATGAAGAGGGTGATGAAGAGGATGAAGAGGGTGATGAAGAGGATGATGAAGAGGATGATGAAGAGGATGATGAAGAGGATGATGAAGAGGATGATGAAGAGGATGATGAAGAGGGTGATGAAGAGGATGATGAAGAGGATGAAGAGGATGATGAAGAGGATGAAGAGGATGATGAAGAGGATGAAGAGGATGATGAAGAGGATGAAGAGGATGATGAAGAGGATGATGAATAGGGTGATGAAGAGGATGATGAATAGGGTAATGAAGAGGATGAAGAGGGTGATGAAGAGGATGAAGAGGGGGATGAAGAGGGTGATGAAGAGGATGAAGAGGGTGATGAAGAGGATGAAGAGGGTGATGAAGAGGATGATGAAGAGGGTGATGAAGAGGATGAAGAGGATGATGAAGAGGATGAAGATGATGAAGAGGGTGATAAAGAGGGTGATGAAGAGGACGATGAAGAGGATGAAGAGGGTGATGAGGGTGATGAAGAGGATGAAGAGGATGATGAAGAGGATGAAGAGGATGATAAAGAGGGTGATGAAGAGGATGATGAAGAGGATGAAGAGGATAATGAAGAGGATGAAGAGGATGAATATGATGAAGATGATGAAAATGATGATTTTTTATTTTCTCATAGAGGGTAATGAAAAGTAGAGTGTATCATTCGGGCGCAAAATATATTTTGAGCTCGGGCGACGTACTTTGAATCCCTCGCTACGTTCAGGATTCTACTAAAGAATCCCTCGCTACGCTCGGGATTCTACTCTAGAATCCTTCATTTCGCTCTGGATTCAAAAAAGCGCCCTCGCTGTCAAAATATTATTTTGCCCCCTTATAATACAATCTACTATTCCTGTAGGTACAGATACCGGCTTCTAGAGTTTTGTCTCTGTTGCATTTACTGAGTGACAGAGACCTTCTGCAAAGCGGAAAGTCTCGAAGTGCATTATTTACCATCGCCTGTTCCCCTAGCGGTATCTTCTTTGTCTTTCGTATCAATGTTTCAACATCAAAAATAAAATTTTTTTTCCTTGAAATCCCCATTTATTATTACCACTAAATTTTCTCTGCAAGCAACGGTCATCTTTGATCCGGAGTCGATTGAGCGGGTATCGTTTGACGACATGATAGTAATTCCTAATCCATCTTAAGCCCACCTTGAACCTGCATCCCGCGTCTCTGAACGCGCAAGGCACGCCGGCCGCCGCGCAATGCTCCCTCAGGTGCGCGTCCAGCTCGTCGCGCGGGAGGGGCGCGGCCGAGCAGCGCTGCGGGCACGGCACCGGCGCGCGCGAGCACGTCGCGCCGTGCGCTGATACTGTGTCCTGGGAGACGAGAATGGTGTTACCATACATTCAAAGAAAATCTTTATCGGGCTTTAAGGCTTGTTTCACTCTTCAGCGTGTCGCCGGTCGCGTCCACGAGTTGACCATTTTGAAACAAGCCTAACTTAACTAGCCATGTGCCATGAGCCACGGACGTAATTTGGTCCAATCTGAAAACCAGTGTTACTTCCTTACCATTGCATTCGGAAGTAGACCACACTGAGATTGGACCATTTTAGCCACACCATCGCATCGGGAAGGGCTAATTTTGTTCCAAGTTGCAGGTATAAAGCGCTTATTCCATTCTGTCTTCCTAGTAGTCCGATCGTCTATCTAATATACTTACCTATATATTTTTTGTTTGTAATTTTGCTAATAGGTAGTGGGTGCGAGTGGGTTAGTGCCTAGACTGCAGGACACAGGTTTGATTGAACCCGACCGCATGGGCGTAGCTATAGCTATGTTATGGGAGTGGTCCAAGGGTTCCAAAATACAAAGATTGACTAGGTTTCCCCCCAACTTAATGGGGATCAAAGGTTCCAAAGCTCTTGAGGGAGAGGTCCGGACCCCCTAACCGCGCATCAATGGATTTTTGTTTTAAAAAAATGAACAAATTGTATCCAAATCAGCTTTTTTTGCGTGATTGATTAACAAAAACAAACTTCCTCATTTATACATATTATGGAGGAAGGATGCGATGAACCTTCAGATCCAATCTGCGATGTCCATAATACTACGAAACTTCGATGTGCGGTAACTCCATAATACCTACTAAAAAGAGAAAATAAGCTGCACATCAAAAAATAAGTTGATCTAATACCTGAGTGTACCGCTGTCCGCAATGCCTGCATGGGACGAGCCGCTTGCTGCAGTGTTGTTGGATGTGCTGCTGAGTGTGCCGCCGCTGCACTTTGGCCCCGCACTTGTTCTCGCAGTAGATTGGCTCGTGACCGCAGTTTCCTTGGTGCTCCTGGAATAACCGGCATATTTTTCACCTAAGGATTAAAGACTAATCTAGTAGTGGCAACATTGTTTCTCGGAAGTAGTCACCACATCAACCGCTCTAAAGGACTCAATTTATTCCGATCTATCAAGTTTGGTTTGACAAGTTACACCACGAGCAATTCAAGATATCGAGGATGGCAGGAATTCAAGGAATGATTTATTCAATTACATTTTCCAGCTGTAATCCTGCGGTGTTAGATACATGAGATTCTTCCAAATCAATTTGGGGATAAAAGTATTTGCTCTGATTCAGAAACAGTGTTCAAACTAGTGAAAAAAACCAAACTAATAGCACCAGGCATCTTTTTGTCTGCTCTCTCCCCACGGTCCTCGGCTTTTACAATGTCATTACTGTTCAGTGTTCGCTTCCGTGCTTCGGAGGGCATGTTAAATTGTCGGTCCCGGCTCTTAAGTCGTTAAGCCATGACGGAGGCCTTTAGGCGACCTAAAAACTCCGTCACCCGAGTTGGCCGCTTGCTCATACGAACTTCAGTCTTCGTCCACTGTCAATACAGAGGTGAAGTAGTACCTTATAATATCAAAGTTGCCAAGGCTCACCTCAAGCGCACTGCCAGAGAACTCCTTGTGGCAATGCTCGCAGTTGGCACGACGACGAGGGCAGGTGTACCGGAGATGGTCCTGCATCAGCACGCGCGGGATCATGGCGCCGCATTGCGCCGCGCACAGCACTGCGTCGTGCTTGCATGTGTTGAGGTGGGCCTGGGGAGATGGGAGCTATGTGATGATTCTGCTATAGAATTTGATGAAGACAGAGATTTTATGCATGTGTTAAGGTGGAGAAATTGAGAAGATGGGATTATGTTGCCATATAATTTCTTATAGATAGACTGCATGGTGTGCAAGTAAAGAGAAGGTCAAGACGTTCTTAGCAAAAAAGACAACATGTGCTTCGCGGGCACTTAGCGCGCTTGTACAGCAATGTAAAGGCGAAGAAGGGAGGGAACGTGTTATCCAGTTCCCTGCCCCAACTTTGCGATACGCCCCGAACGAGAGGACCTAAGGACAACCTTCTCTAGAAAGGGGCATAGGCGCTGCGGGCACTCAAACGCGATAGTTAGGTTTACTAAGTGTTTAACTTACGCGATCTATCGCGAACAACCAAGCAAGCTAAGTAGGTACCAACACAAAAAGCACATCAAGAAAGTTGCTTTCGAAAATATATCGAGAACGACTTATACTGTGTGCAGCATTTGAACCCACATCATCTGTTGTAATTACTACCTATGCCAGAGATGCTTTTAAAACGCTACAGGTGGCAACTAGCGTTAAAATAAACATTGAACATTTTAAATACTTCGACTTGAATAATGAAGATCACAAAAATGATGAAATGAGTTTCACCAAAATAGTTTGAATTAAAAATACGACTCTCTAAGAAACTAAACTAACTGATGAATTAGTTAATTTAGTACCCGTCCCATACACAACCATTAGTAGTATTAAGATCCACATGTTAAACAAACAAAATGGGAACAACGTTAGAAATGTCGCTCCCACGTGTCGTAAATTAAACCTACTATGCATAGTGGAGGCAGATACAGATAAAGAAATGTGTCAGGCATGACGTGCGGGCATATAGTGATAGATCGATTCTATTTACCTACTTTACTTTGCTTATCTGTAGCAAATATTTGTTATTCTCAGACCTACCTTCAATTTGCGTAGTTCGTCCGACCACTGGCATCCCTCCTTGTGATGGATGCAGTACACCACAGATCCCATTATCGCCTTCTCCGAATCCGGATCAGGGTATATCTGGAACAAGGACACAGAAAATCAAACACTGAACTGACGATATCCCTATATTTCAAAATGAAACTTACAACTTTTTTTATCTTAGCAATAATTAATTTAATCATTTTGAATGTTCAGAAAACACTAAAACAGAATACACAACGTCAAAGCAACGCTCGCTAGCGAGACTGATTGGGGCGCCTGCCGCACTGGCATAACGGATTAAATAGGACAACGCGATTAAAAATAAACCGCATCTCAAAAAGAGAATATCAAAGCGCGTACACACCGTACTTTCGAATATGGAACACATCGTCCACAAATATGCAAAATGGCCGAAGTATTTTTCGCGCGTAATTTGTACAGTAGTGTTCACGACAAGGGACTGATACGAAATGAATGCGTTCCCGTTTGTACATTTTCGTTATCTTTATGGGTGCAACGAACAGATGGCTGTGGACCACCGTTTCCTTGTGTTAGTGGAGATAAGCGTGATTTTTCACTTCCCAAACCAGCTGGGTAATGGAATGCGCAAACACGCTCGTTTAGGTACCTTTGAACGTGTGGCTTTCACACGACCAAGCTAATTTTTCTTTGAAACCGTTGAAATATTAGTTTTAAAATGTGTTGATATAGGTACGCCATTGTGTAAAAATGAAATTTGGTTTGATGCATAAATTCGAATGTTTGTAAACAAACCTTGGGAGCTTTCGCTAGATGTCACTAGATAGCTCTCTGATCTTTTAATCTCGACGCTCGTTATTCACGTCTGAGGACATCGATGGTTCGTTTATTCGCTATGCATCGAACGTCTCTCATTCGCAATACAGAGCAGCTGGAAGCTAAACAGCAATGTATGCGTCAGTAGCTCCGAATCAACAAAGTGTGAAATATCGCAACGATTCCATAGTACGCAGTGTTCTATTTACAAACACTGATGCATGTGGTCATCGGCATGGCTGCAACGTACCTTAGCATCCATATTCTATTCAAGTAAAGCGAAGTGCCATAAACGAGCTATCATGAATATTAAACTGGTCTTTATTGCGAAGGTGTAAAGATGAGAGTTGCGTCCGAGTGCTGAACTAACATAGCCTCTCAAAGTTGGTGGTGTATAAATTTACAAATTTAGAACGTTATTTGTGTCGTATTCTAAAAAGATGGACCGCGATGTGTTGAGCTCTCCCGCATCGGTCAATTATAGAACTCGTATCGTAAACATGGCAAGATCAAAACGTAACAGGTTACAGAAGTGTAGCGTCGTTTACGACATTTTACAAGAAATACACACCGGAGCAAAAGGATATACGCAAAACGGGAATATAACACTGGCAGCTTGAGAGAGATATCTACTGAGTCAACAACGTTGACGAGTTTACAAAATATTAAGCAATCGCTGTCAAAACTTATGACTGTCAATGTAAACTGTCAGAAAACACATTTTTATATCACAGAAGAGCAGTTGTAAATCAAAACAGAGAAGAAATAAAATCAAATAACATTCATAAAAAACTTCACATAGTAATGTTATTAGAAGCAATAAATCATAATGTTGACATAACGCCTGCTAATGATCGCGAACAAGGTCTCCAAATTCAATCAAAGATAACAAGAAACCATAATTGGTCTAAGACCTCTGATACACCTACACGCGATAAGTAGCAACAAATTAATGAGAAGTCATTCGTTAAGTTTTACTACTCAGAATGCAAACAAAGAAATAATTTTGATTCGAGGAACAGGCATAGTCAAACTCAAACTGCACATTATGGGACTTTAATGGATCCAATTGTTGTGGATCATATTGAATAATTTCTTACTTTGGTAGGTAGGTATTACTTTTTAGTAACAAAATATAGAACAGACTCTTGATTTTATCTCCTCCTCCATGCATCGTTCTCCTTAGTGCTGAGGGTCGTGACCTCCTCCAACAATCACATTTTCGCGAATGATTGTCCAGCCAGTCCGATCTCTTGCGGCTTCTATGGCTTCGTGGATCTGGATGGAAAGAGACTACCGGGTCGGACCATCGTGTTGGGCTGCGGCCTCTTCCCCTCTTTTCTTCTACAGAGCCAGTGACTATCAGTTTTTCTAAATTGTCTCCCGATTGATTTTATCTAACTTCGCTTCATTATTTCAGGTAACATTTTTAAGGATGAAAAGGCTATTCATGTTAAAAAAAATTGTTTTGGCAATATTATGATTTTTGTGAATGAAAGATCTCGATCTTATTGATTTGCCGTAGAAATCTACCCATAAATAAGTTCGTTATGCAGATAAAGTAGATCAATGTTAAATTGGCCAGTGACTGTGTAATTACATTTAGGTACTATGAAAATCGAACCACCTTAAACAATACAATTTATACAATGGGAAAGTAACTGTTGTCAAAAACAAGACAGAGAGAGAGATCATAAAATCAAATCACACACAACTAATAAGAGAGATCATAAATTTGAAAGCTACCTAGATAACTTGATATTACTGCAGATTTGGACAAAACCAGTAGATACTTAATCCCTTTTGTTAAATCATTGATCGTTCATAATCCCAGTAAAATATGATGGCATTTCAAAGGCTTCTCAACAAGCCTCTTTCCATGCATAATTAGCTTTGTCAATAATCCCGTTCATTAACACGTTCAGTGCGGTACAGGACATATATGGGTTGTACGCGACTTTCTTCTGGTGCGGAAGGTAAAATTGTAGTTTTACCGCTGGTGCGGGGGCTATTTCTATACGAAATCCTTTATGTAAAAAAGAGTCAAGTATACTTTTCTGTAGCTTATTAAAAATATAAGCAAAATTTGCCATAAAATTGTACAGGACACATATGGGTAGTACGCACTTAAAAGCAATTTTCGTAATTCTGTGCGTTACCGTACATATATGTCCTGTATCCGCAGACCCGGTGTCGCGCTGATTTTTACAGTAGTGCGGAGCAATCCCTATCTTATTAGCACGTCATTTGTCGATTATTACATTAACACCAAAATTAAGCGATCTCATAAAATGTTATCGATGGTCGCAATTTAATTGAGGATTGAAAATCATCAACATCCTAACCCAGTTATTAAAAAAATCAATTGCCGCATGTATGTTCCCGCATTACTTGAGAACGGCTTAACTGATTTGACTGATTCCTTTTTTGTTTTGTTTGTAATTGTACGGACAAGGCTTTTATAAATTAAAAATTTGTAAGTATGCGGTAGAGGTCTGCGCCGAACAAAATTGACCAAGGATGTACCAAAAATGAGTCCTGCATATACTTCCACCAGGACCATAAATCCATGCCGGGGTGTTTAACTTAGCTTGTAATTTAAGTAAATGAAGTTTTGTTCATATTCAGAGAAATAAATGCTCCTTATCGATATCGATTGTTCAAAATACGGTTAGAACATCACTAAACTTGTGTAAAGGACAAACGTTTTGACCCTATTTTCAGTGCGGTACAGGACAATTGTGGTGGGTATTTAGTTTTAGGTATAGCTTCTAAAGTATTCACCAGATCCCCGTCCTGGCTTACCATATGTTAGATAAGGTTATAATCTACCCAAATAATTAAAAAAACAACATTAAATTACGAAATTCATTAAATTATAGGCATTTCAAAAAAAACATAATACAAGACATATATGTCATGTACCGCACCAGGAGTAACTCTCGTACCTACCATAAATGTCCTGTATCGCACTGTCTGAAAGTCTTGCAAATACGGTCCCGCACCGAACGTGTTAAGGAACAATTAGGTAGGTAACAATATTCGTGCGTCTATTTCGGTGGTTAGTAGCATTTCCACGAAAGCTCTTAATTTGAGCATTGTTTATTCACAATTGATTGGACAGCCGTGTCCGGTGGCAAATTGACGTAGGTACACAATGTGTGCAATGGAGAAATATTAGGGACATTGTAGCGATGTAGGATTGTTGAATATACCTAATAAGAAAGATCAACTGTTCAAGTACTTATAATATGAACCTACGTAGGTAAGTATTTAAGAAAAAGCAGGAATGCAGTTCCCATAACACAAGCTCTGATTACTTTGGGGCTAGATATTTGTAGGTATTGATGTTCTCGAAAGCGGCTCGAACGGTTTCGATGGAATTTGCGGTACGCTACCATAGAGCCGATACTACAGAGCCACCAATACATGTTGGGCGAGCCTAAGCCAACGTGAGCGAAGGCAAATTGATGTAAGGCGAATGCTAATGTCCAGACGCTTGGCGAGTCTATGCAAACCATGCGCTTGTATTCACTCGGCCAGGTTAGGCGACGGCAAGGCAAGACAAATGTGCTGTCCACACGTTGGCATTGGCGTTCACTCGGCAAGCTTGCGCCAACATAGTAGAGTACCGGCCTATCCGTGTGTTTATTAGTGTTTTATAAATTATTGTTCAAGAAACTTTCTACAGATCACTGGATCCACAAGGCCCAATAAAGGTCACGTGTAGGCGCTAAGCAGAATAGTACCTACCTATTTACTACGGCCATGAAGCTCCTGTGGGCGTTCAGCTTTACCTTGCTTTGTAATTACATAACGCTTTTTGTCCATATATGTTTTATGGTCGTCGTGGCTATTCTCATGAATACCTATGTCTTAAAATTACCTCTATTTGTTTTCCTTTCTTTAATAAGGATTTAAGAGCTCTAACATAAACAATTTGTTCTGTATTTCTTCTGTAAAGATCTTTTAAGTTTTATAATAAACTTGTGTTTTCACGCCCACTACCGTGCTAAAGACAGCCACTTTTTTTTTTAACCAAAATAGGTTCGCGTTTGACCACACCCTGCCTGATGTAAAGCAACAGTGTGGTCTACGATGGAGCACGCTTACCTAGAAGCAGTGGCGGCCTTTGGGGGTGGCGAGCAGGGCACTCGCCCGGGGCCTCGCGCTTGTAGGGGCCTCGCGCAGCAAGCCGACTAGAGAAAATCTTTTATAAGCATTAGTAAACCTATCCGTTAAAGATAGACAAATTCTATTGTGAACTTTTCTTTAAACCTATAAAATAAGAACAATGCCTTCTACATTGTTTTGTTATTATCTCAAAAAGAATAGGCAGCTTTTTTTAGGAAAACTCCCAGTCAGCTATATTTTTTTCAACTTTTTCAACAATCATTATCATATTTCAACCAATTTACACAAAACCTAAACTAATTATACACCTACCCTTCCTCATGAACCACTCTGTCTGTCTATTGGTGAAAAAAACAAATAAAAATCCGTTCAGTAGTTTATGAGGGGGCGAAGGACTTTGTTTTAGAATATGTGCGCGACTCCGACTTTTCGTCATCAAAATTTCAATACCTACCTAGGAACTTTCGTAGGGCCTCGCAATGACTAGGCAGGCTCGGTCCCCGGGCCATGACACCCCCAAAATCTTTGATCCAGCATCCAGCATTATAATGACTCGAATTCTTAAATGCTAGGAATTCTAAATTTTTCGTACAAACGTTTTTAGCCCTTTTCATCCCGTCATCTTTTCAGTCGATTTTTTTAAGACAAATGACACATTGATAATGTGTCATTTGTCTTAAAAAAATCGGCTCGCTTCGCTCGCATTTTAGCTTCATGTGTATTTTGCGAACGAAGTGACGAAAAAGTGAAATGTCTGACCGAAGAATAGAAACCGACAAGCAGCCAGCCTTTTCTTTGAGCACTGTAAGCAAAATTTAGTGTCATTATGTTACATTTGTCTTTAAAAATTCGGCTCGCTTCGCTCGCATTTAAATTCATAGGTATTTTGCGAGAGTAGAGAGCTCGCTTTGCTCGCATATTAGGCTCATTATTTTGCTAGCAAAGTGAAAAAAAAGTGCTAAAAAAATCGGCTCGCTTCGCTCGCCCCCCCCCCCCCTTCCCCCCCGCCTTCCCTCAGCAATAATATCGTGTGTCCCTCCCAAAAATCTTGGTCTCACGCCCGTCACCAGGGGCCTCGCAAAGATCTACCGCCCGGGGCCTCGCGATAGCTAAGGCCGCCCCTGCCTAGAAGGAACCTATTGACTCTCGATTTGAAGACACCCAAATTAAACTTTTCTGGAAATACAGACCCCGGCAAGGAGTTCCACATTTTCGCCGTGCGTATGAAAAATGTAGACTCAAAGCGCTGTACGAACACTGGGAATATCAACCATGTACAAATGACGCCTTTCCGGGTATCTGGAAGTCCGATGGAAGAAGGGAGATGACACTATTTCGTTCCTTGTAAGTTATTTCTGAGTTTTCCTCCAAATAACCTGGAAATTTTGTCTCAGAACTTTTACAGACTATTTTTTACACATGGCTCATTTCGAGTGGTTCTTTCTTTGACACTTACACACTTCTGTTCCCAGTCGCCGGATTGATTGACATCTGACTGCGCCAGAGTTTACAAACTCCACTTTTCTACCTAAAATATAGCTGGTCTCTATTCGTTGGGGTTAAAGTTGAGATTCGCGATGGTTTTCGCTTATCAGATGAAAGCTTCGGTTTGTATCAGTTTAGCTATCGACACGCGCTGACGTGGGAATGTAAACAAGACACCAGAAATATATCGGGATTGCTTACAAGTTGGTACTTTGTAACCTGTAGGTCGTAGACACTGAAAATGGTGGCATCTGCACTTCGAATTCTAAATATTTTGAATTACTTACCTATTCTTACCTACCATATTTTGTAACTTTGAAATATCTCTATTTGGGCATTTTAAATACATTTTCAATAGCTGAGTTTGAATTACAAAAACAATCAACCCAACGATATAATCTGTGGTAAAACTTTCGATAAACGAAAACCAATCAATCATTCAATTTGTATTCCTATTCTTAATTCAAAAGTAAAACCTTTTTTCTACATTATTCTGTTTTATAATTTTTTTCCTAATTTGCAAACTCTTTTAATTCAAGTTCGATTTGAATGGCCACAATGAAATAGGTTGTTTTTAATTTAAAAAAACATCTTTCAAAATACCTTCTAAATTTGAATTTCCACTCTTCAATCGTTTGTTCGGACATTGTATGAGCATTAGGCTGTCCCGTCCTTGTATGGGAAAAAAAAAATATGGAGCTATACTATCGCAATAGGTATCAAAACTTGCGTAATTTTACACAGATTACGGAAAAGATAAAAAAATTAGAATTGTGTATCATCTTGAGGGCTCTACCACGCTTTGAAGTTTTGTAAGTTTTACGTTTTTACAGACCTAAGCTGTATGACTAAAATAATACAAAAACCAAGTTTAAAAGGTATTTCATTGTTGAAATTAATGAAACAAAGCACACTAAATCAAAATAAACAAAATAGAGTTTATAATAAAAGATAGAAACTTAGAATTTAAACTTATTTTTGGATCCAAAACTTAGCATTTTAGCTCGAGATTGCAACCTGGTTCTAATCAAGCCATCTCTAGAAGTAGCATCAGTTACACTTTGTGGGGCTTCTGTTAACAGTTTAACACATCTTTCTACACATTGTGTGATAAGAAAAGTCAACATTTTCCAAGCTCTTATAATTTTTCATGATTTGAAGGACCTTAACTCTACCAATTTACAAAGCGGAAGAGTTGGTTTGTTTGAACGCGTTAATCTCAGGAACTAACTGTCGAATTTGAAAAATTATTTCTGCATATGATAGCTTAATTCTTGAGAAAGGTTATAAACTACTTTTCATCAACATTATCATCACGATATACCATCAGTACAGGGGCAACGCCTCGAGGGCGCTACTAGTTATAAATATGCCGAAGAACCGTCGGTGTTGTAACCTGACACCCAACCCTGGCAATCATTTTGGTGTAACCTCTATAAATTTTTGGTGGCTTAAATATCCTGCGTTTAATGCTACTTTCAGCTTCTCTAGGTTTTATTATTCTTCGCAATGTCAGGTCCCGAAAGTGGTCTCTATCATCAAACATTAAACTGACACTGTAGATGTTCTGGGTGCTTGAAAAAATCATTTCTTTCGATGATATAATCCAGAACAGATTTCAGCTTTTTGTTTATAAATCGGGAGTACAAAATTAATTAAAAAAAATGTTTGGATCCGTCCTTAAAAGATGTATTATGCTTTATTAGGAACCAAATCGGCGCGTTTACTTTAACCACGTAGTTGCCAAGAAATTGCAATTTTACTGAAGGATTTAGTAATGTTTGAGCTTAAAATTTGTAGAAGTAAGCCATCTCAAGTATTTTCCAGGGTGACTGAGTTATCCAGCTATGGATTACAGGAAACGATTGACACAGCTTGACAAATCTCATTGAGATATTTTTGATCCTAAGGTTCTTAGTTTATTGACCACATTTTTCGGTAAGTCAGCTGATATCTTCATAAACAATCGCATAAACATCTGAATTGAATAGATCCTTTCCATTATACTTCAATTTGAGTTCGGTCTTAAGAAAATAAAATGTATTTAATGAAGACCTTTATAATTGGCGGCTGCCGATAGTAAAGTTCTTTGTATGGTCCCAATAAAGGACAAGTACGCCTAAAACTTATTATTTTAAAATCACAATATCCGCTTTTAACTCTATAACAATCGCAACTTTTCTTATAAAGCATTAAAATTGCTTTGGCTACAAAGAAAACACTCGCGAGTCAAGTTAACAAAGTCCTCAAAACAAGATGAAACTTTATGGTATTTGCAGGTTGAAACCTAAAAAATCCAAAGTCGCTGGTAACGTGTTATTGCATGCATATCAAAAAATTGTGTATGTATTTCACATATATAGAAGAAAAAATTAAAATTTTTGTACAGTTAGTTCACGAGCTGAAATTATAGATAACGAAATATTTCCAAAAAAATGTCAATTTTTCAAAACTTTGAAGATGTGTAGAGCCCTAAAGATATAGTTTTATCTGGTTTTAAAAATTATTTTGGGAATCTACGTTCAATTACGCAAATTCTGAGAGGTATTGCGTTACGAAAATCCAAAAAAAAATTTTTCGGGACACGCTAATGAGCATGTCACGATCGTTATCGAGCCGGGCGGAAGCGGGTTCGACGCCCGCAGCTGGCGAACCTTACCGTATGTAATTAACATTATTATGCAACCTTTATTTGGGCTATTGTCTTGTTATCACGATACGAACTGTTTGATCGACCGACATTTTCCATGTAGGAACCTACTAAAGTAACCTACCGTAGTGTGTTTTCATTAGGTTTTTCTTTTCAAGATAGGTGGGTAAGATAATATTGTAGGTAACCCTAATCAAAACTATAGATATAAGTATAAAAACATAGGCAAGAACAGCGTTGGACGTCCAACAAGATGGACAGACTACCTTGTAAAGACCGCAGATCGGCGGTGGATGCAGGCCGCTTCCAACCGCAACATATGGAAATCTTTGAGGGAGGCCTATGTCCAGCAGTGGACGTGAGATTATGATGATGTTGATGATAGGTATGTATTAAAAAAGTAGGCATTCTTTAGGGTTAAGTCTATAACTGTATAAAGATCCGTAGTGCTTCAGGAAAAACCACGTAACAGCCACAATTGCTCAACAATCAGACCGACAAAGTAAGCAATGTACAAAACGACGCATATTCACAAAATCTTAATGAAGATCTACGTCGAACATGGCGTGCTTAGCTAATGTAATAACAGGAAGGCCTCGTTATCCATTCATTCTATTAAATAACAATGGCTGACTGTAATTTTATTGTTACTTTCTTTTATGAAATTGACGGAATAGGCTGGCCACACTTCGCCCATGGGTGGTATGGTGTGGGTTTTATTTGCCGTTCGAAATTCAAATCTCCACGTCGATTAATCATTGCTAATGCATCTTTTGTTTTTGTTTACAATACGTCAATCGGCTGCGTTTGAAACCAATTTCTGGATTAGGAAGCTATTTTTGATGTATACGTTGGCTTTTATATTGCCTGTTTTAGTAATTTCTATTTATGCAACATAGGCAAACACATTTTTTACTTACTTATGTCTATAAAAACTGGCCGGACAGAAAAAAATAAATGCACTTCGACATTTGAAATAAAAAGTTTTCAATATTAGAACACTTCCCGAAATGCGATATCAATTAGGTTGTCTGTCATCAAAGTGTAGGATTACCTCTGATTTTATTCTTTTCGTCCAGTTGGGCTGTTTTCATTCAACGCCTCGTTTGTTTATTATAATGATGGCTAGAGTCGGATTACGGAGTGCCTTTGATAGATCATTAGATTGAATTCTCAAGAAGCTGCCAGAAATATACGAGTTGTAGGTATAATGGAAGCATGGTAGTCGATTTTAGAACAGAATTTTTAAAAAGTAACATCACATTCTTGTGTGTCACAAATCTGCGTAAAGAACACAGTTTACGCGCGCTGCGCATGCGTCGAAACGTCAGTTTGACACGTTTTGACAATCTGTCTGCCGTTAGAAAATACTGTTTCAAATACGGAACAGATTCTGAATTTAAATGGAAATGTTATCACGGTGATCTGTGAACGTGATTAAATCTACCTATATTTTTCTACACAACATTCTAAAACAAATCTTACTGTTTTCTTTGCTTAGAATAATAAAAAGAGGATGACAGAAACGTAATTTTCAGTCGAATTTGTCATTTGCCTAGTTTTTACATAGAAGATTTAAAACCAACCAAAGGAATTTCATGGAACTGTCTTGTCTATTTAGTTTTACTCATCAGAACCTTGTTTGTCAGTTTGATTTGAAGTAAATAACTGCTATTAGGTAATATCTACAAAGCCGAAAAGGGTAGGTAGGTAACTAGACATAATATCTTAAAGCCTTATATGGAATATGAATAAAATGTACCTACCTACCTACCCATTGATAAACCATAATCGGTTTAGCGTGAGAACCTCCAAGATTTTATAACAGGTGCTTCATAAGAATGTCATTACAAAGAATGTTGCCAATTTGACATTATACTACGACGGTTACATCCTCAAGATCATAATATTTTTGACCATGTAGTTTCACTTCTCAATGTACTAGGGCATCACATAATTTTAGAGTACTGTAAAATCTGTAAAATTAAAGCATTAGTAACAAAATAATGACACTCTGGCATCTGACATCTGGCAACCCCATCCGCTCGGCTCGCGCCAACTTCATTCGTTTCTTATGTGCGGGCATCGCAACATCGCAATAATTACGAAATTATTTTTTTCGCAAGATAGTTATAATTAAAAGTTTATAATTGGTAAAATAACGTAAACGAAGTGGTGATTATAAAATAAGAAAGAAGATTAAACTTTTGGAAAGGAGTTTATGGAAATCATCATCGTCTACGAGGGATGAAGGGAGGTAACAGTTTTTTGTTTACTCAATTTCACCCAATAATCAAAAAATATTATCTATAGATGCATACGACAAATAATACCGTAAATTATTTACGACAAATAATTTTTACATGTCGACAATTCACATTAAAAAATATGTGACTACCTTCATTTTATTTTTGTCTCGCGTTTATTGTTTTATTGTTTATCGTTGCATTGTGATATTTATCCATTATGATAAACGATTTAGATTACGTCTTAGTAATAACAATTTTGTCAAAGTGCCAAAAACGGCCGGTGTTTTTTTTCTTTGCATGCAGGTCACCAACGATGTTGAAATACCTACCTGCGATATATTACGCGACGAGCTCGCGTTTGATAATTATCGCTCAATCTCGTGTCGTCACATTATGACGACCAATGACTTTAAGACAATAAAAAGGGCAGACTGCAGATTGGATGGATATGTCTACCTGCCAACACAGGTCAAGGGTGTAAAAAACCTAGGTCCCCAGCGTTATACTGCGTGACGCGATCACGTTTGATATCGCTTAGTCCGGAATGACTTTAAAATAACAACAACTGCAAACTGCAGATTGTAAGTATGTCTACCTGTGCATACAAGTCAAGGAGGTGGAAAACCTACCTGCGTTATACTGCGTGACGCGATCACGTTTGATATCGCCCAAATGACTTTAAAACAATAAAAACGGCAGACTGCGGATTGGATGTATATGTTTACCTGCCCACACAGGTTAAGGGTGTAAAAAACCTAGGTCCCCAGCGTTATACTGCGTGACGCGATCACGTTTGATATCGCTTAGTCTGGAATGACTTTAAAATAACAACAACTGCAAACTGCAGATTGTAAGTATGTCTACCTGTGCATACAATTCAAGGAGGTGAAAAACCTACCTGTGTGACGCGATCATGTTTGATATCGCTTAGTCCGTAATGACTTTAAAATAACAACAACTGTAAACTACAGATTGTAAGTACCTGTGCATACAAGTCAAGGAAGTGGAAAATCTACCTATACTGGGTGACGCGATCACGTTCAATATCGCTCAGTCTCGTGTCGTCGTGTGATGACGACCAATGACTTTAAAACAATAAAACTGCAAACTGCAGATCGTAAGTATATGATCGTAAGTATATGTCTATATGTGCATAAAGGTCAAGGGTGATATAATATCTACCCAGCGTTATAGGGCGATGCGATCACATTTGATTTCGCTTAGTTTCGTGTCGTCACGTGATGACGACCAATGATTTTAAAATAATAAAAACTGCAAACTGCAGATAGTAAGTATTATTATGTATACCTGCCCAATACCTACTTACGTGATATTGTGTGACGCGATCACGTTTGATATCGTTCAGTCTTGTTTTATTACGTGATGACGATCAATGGTTTTAAAATAATAAAAACTGCAAACTGCAGATTGTAAGTATGTTTACCTGTAAGTATTGCGTCATACTGCGTGACGCGAACAAGTTTATATCGCTCAGTCTCATGTCGTCACGTGACGACGACCAATGACTTTAAATCCAATAACAACTACAGACTGCACATTGTACTGTACAGGTTATATTACCTGACTTTTGTAACTTTGATGAAAGCGTAGTATGTCTTCTACCACTCTCAGAGCGCGGCTGTTACAATACCCGACTCCATCACCGGGAGCTCTACTTTATTTGTCATAGTCAGACCATGACAATCGGTTCATGCATTATGTCTGAATAAAGAAATATATTATTATTATAATTATCTATCTTTATAGGAACTCTCTAAACGTTGGGGTCGGATTCTGGTGGAAGGTGACCGAGACCAAGAAAACCAAAGAGACCTTGTAAAAAATACTTTAATATTTAAATATTATATAAACATAAAGGCCTTCAGATTAAAAGGTATGACCTTAGCTTACTCTCTAGATCGAAGCAGGAGCAGGCAAACTGGAAGGCCATTCCAGAACTAAACCACCCAGACCATTCAAGTGGGGTGGACCGAAGAACAGATGCCAAATCTGAGGTAATCGTCTCAAGATGGGTACCCGTTCCAAGGGCGGAGACCACCACCTGCCGCGAGTTCTTCCTGCACCAAGACTGAGTTCAGGACCCGCAAAACGCATAAGAGATAAGTAATACTACTTCATGCTAACAATTTGCGCTATTTTATGAATAATTACTGCGCACTCTGCTGTACCCAATGATCTTCTACTATATCTTATAAACTGAGGTAGATGTGTTGTGTTGTGCCCCGCTCCGCGTGGCGAACTAACTTCGGGCTGGATAGCTTGAGTCAACTCGGTCGCTCGTCACTGGCTGTCATTTGCGACTTGCTGCTCACGTAATTGTGAAAATTGTATTTATCTCGTTCTGACAACGAGGTTTTGTATTTCTCTGCTATCTATTGGTTTCTTGAGTGATGTAATGTATATGAAGCTGCAAATATTCTACCTACTTAGCTGTAAAACAATTTCGCCGCGTTTGAACGCTTTTATAATGAGTTTAATATAACGTCTCTGTTGGAAAAATATCATTAGCTGTACCTAGCTATATGAATGGATTTAAAATCCCGTTTAATAGTAGGCCTCCTGTACAAATGTTGGAACAAGCTAACCAAAAGTTTAGCAATACGGAGTTACTCGTAGAACAGTTATGTTCAGCTACTCATAAGTTATAGTTATCAGAATCTGTGATGCTTACATCAAACATATTCCGGACAATTTTTATCTAAAACTTTTTTGACAAATTGTGCGTGAAGGCACTTCTAGATTTAGTGTTAAATCGATTTATCTTTAAGCCAATATTTTAAATTAGTAGATACTTGCATCGCTGCTAAATTACTTATAAAAGCCAGCTTCATGGCTACGATAGACTTGCAAGATGCATATGTTTTTTAGTACCCGGTCCATAAGGGCCTGTCATTTCCTATCTAAGAAATACGGACTGATTCTAGTCCTTTATTAAAATGAAATTCAGTGCATAAAATGATACTTATAATTGCCACGACAGAGTCAAGGAAACCTTTGAGATTGGGTTTTATTATTATTAACCAAAAAAAAAAAAAAAATTTAATCTAATCATCTCATAAAAAAAAAAAAAAAAACTTTTTTAAGTTCGAATTAGACTCTCGTACCTAACAGGTGCCTGAATTTGTCAGAATTTTAACACAAATAGAACACTTATCTTGTTAAAATTCGTTCACTAACCCTAAGGGATTTCATGAAATTTTTTCGTGTTACTTTGCTCAGCTTGTCCTGCAGTTGCCCGTGGACGGCTGTAGGTTCGCTTCGGATTGACTCGAAATTAAGAAATTTCTAGCTTCTTTGATTTAACGATTATGACTTCTACATGGTACACAACACACATATACCTACGAGTAGCTTATATCCAGATTTGTCTTTGTGGCGAAATTATATTTTAATTTCAAATAATCCTATTTATGGTATTAGATTTTTATGGATGCGCCTTTAAAGGATTGGGGCGTTTTAATTTTAACGGAGAACATGTAAACGGTTTCTGGGACTGCCGAGCCAGATACACTATCAACCTTTTAGAACTAAAAGCCGCTTCTATAGAATTACAGTGTTTCGCTGGCAAATCGATACAAAATAAATTTTGATCCGTAGCAATAAAACGAACGCTAAATGTAATTATGATGAAGAGGTGTCCAGTTTAAGCATTTAAACAATTTAAGTAGTAAGATCTAGTAGCGGCGTTATAGTGTAGCATATTCGAAAAAGCCAAAATTAAAAAAGAAGTTGGCTGGACCAGGGATCCAGATGTTTTAAAATTATTATTGATACAATATGGAGTATATCTCAAACAAGTTTGAATGATTTATGAAAATGATTTATTTGCCACTAGAATAAATAGGTATGTAAATGTCATAAGTTCGTCTCTTGAAACGAGATCCGTCCGCATTCGATTTCGATGCGTTTACTCTAGACTGAAGTGTTTATTTCTTTCTACACATTCCCTCCATTTTTCATTCATTTTAATATACTTAAGTAAACTAAGCACTAATCGTGCTACTGGAATTGGTCGTCCCTTATTGGTACTTGGTACCATGGTACTCATTGTTCATTAAATATACTCGTATATATATCTCAAGGCAAACTAGTTTACATAATACCACATTAGGTACTCTTTTCAACTTTCAGACTCTGGCAGCGACACCCTAGTGTCATCGCTGTTATTGAGCAAGCCTACTCAAGACTAGCACTGTAAGCAAGTGCTATAAAATTGATATACCTATCATCTTTTTCTAAAAGTTCTTTAAAACAATAACAACTGTGATTCCACAAAATGGTGGCAATTTTTGCACCAAACTTTGAATTGACCTTTTAGAAGTTATATTCTATTTGTAATCGATTTTCTAGTTAGCGAATATAAATTTGGTTCAAACTATTCGACTTTGAATACTTGTCATTCAGCGCTTGCTCTGATATTTTGTAAACGGATGAGTCAAGATGATAGAATAGAACTAAACTTTGTTTTTTCCAAGAATGAAAATAATCTGAAATCTGAATCTTGTAGGTGCTTGATCATCTTTCGAAATTCTTTCTTAAACAGATAAATTTTTCTTACAAACCGCTATTTAATGCGAGTGTCTCGACAATAAGCCGATGGATAATGCAGATTCTGTCAGTCAGATAGTGGCGTCGACAAGAATGTTTTTTCCGCATAAGACATGAGTTCACATCGGGTTACGCATAGGCGTAACGGAGTCCCAATAGATATCTTATATATAACGAACCGACTCGTTTGGTCAGAAGTTCTACATTTGATCCAAAATGATGAGCGTGATGTTTTTTTTTTTTTGTAAAATATTTTAAGTATTCTATCGGTTTCACCAATATTTAAATAATTGAATATTTTGAATTGAATATTTATTTATCTGCAGATTCCATTTTTTGTCAAAACATGCAATCGTAAGTTGATTGTAAGACAACATTAGGTATTAATGTACCTACCTGCTTTTGCGTTAACCGCTTATGTCGTTAAAGGTCGCTAAACATCTACATGGTCAAAAATATTATGATCTTGAGGATGTAACCGTCGTAGTATAATTGATGGTTAAACAAACTTACCAAGTGAAGTTTGGCCATAATTATACGAGACGGTTACATCCGAAGAGATCAAGAAGGTCCCACCCGAACCCATAAAGGCCCTTGCTATTTTAACGACATAAGTGTCTCTGAAGAAATGAAGTTGGCGCGAGCCGAGCGGATGGGGTTGCCAGATGTCAGATGCCAGAGTGTCATTATTTTGTTACTAATGCTTTAATTTTACAGATTTTACAGTACTCTAAAATTATGTGATGCCCTAGTACATTGAGAAGTGAAACTACATGGTCAAAAATATTATGATCTCTTCGGATGTAACCGTCTCGTATAATTATGGCCAAACTTCACTTGGTAAGTTTGTTTAACCATCAATAATCAGCTCAAATTAATGCAACCTCGTTACGTTTATTGCGCTCAATGGATCAGAATGGATCACGCTTAATAGACATTATAAAACCATAAAGTTACGAGTATTATCCAAGTAAAGTAACAGCATATAAGGGGGGGGGGTTAGGGAGTCCGGACCTCCCCCCCCCTTAGCCCATTAAGTTCGGGGGAAACCTAGTCAATCTTTGTATTCTGGAACCCTTGGACCCCCCCCCTTAACAAAGCTATAGCTACGCCCATGGTGAGCAGCGGTGAGAAACATTTGGCTTATCCTACTAATATTATAAAGGCGAAAGTCCGTGTGTGTGTGTGTGTGAATGTTTGTTGCCACGTATCTCCATAACTACTGAACAGATTTTGATGAAATTTAGAATGTAGATAGATAATAACCGGGAATAGGACATAGGCTACTTTGTATCCCGAAAAATTGCACTGTTCCCGTGGGAAAAAAAATAGTAGTCCACGCGGGCGAAGCCGCGGGCGTCCGCTAGTTTTATTATAAAACTTAATAGGATGTACCAATTTTAAGTTAACACTAGCCTAGCCCATGTCAATTTAGCATGTCTTTGACGTTATGTCTTCTCCTTGTCATTCTCATGTCAATAAAAGAGATGGCCACAGATTTGGCAGCCGTTTGAGCTCTAAGAAGCCGAAGGTAATTAAAAGGAAGTTTATTCGCTACGTATTTCATCATTCTTCTACGTATTGTTATCACAATGTAGTTTTATCGTCAAACAATACCGAAAGCCCACTCAGAGCCAATAAATCAATTCAAAGATACCGGAAATGGAGAGGTCAGCGTGTCAACTGTCAAGTGCGCGGGCGTCGTTTCGAAACGATTCTTTGTTATCTTCAATAATAGTTGGATACCTAACTATGAATAAAGGTAAATAAATATGTAGGTACGTAGATGAATCTTGTTCATATACCTACCTAGTGATGAAATTTACCATACACTTTACCGAAGTGGGCAGGTGCCAATGTGCCAATGGTTTTATGATGAAATTTGTAAAGTTGTCTATTAGACCCATGAAATCCCATCAAGTAGGTATTGCACTTTAACGGTCTAGAATTACTGTTGAGAACTTGAGACAAGACTTGAGACAAGATTTTTATCTACAGTCTAGACAAAAAATCTTGTCTCAAGTCCAAGTCTTCTTTACTTTAAATTTAAACTTTATATAGGCTTAGCAAAAAGTGTTTTGCCAAATGATAATTTCCTTTCACCTAAAACTAAGTAGGTATGTGTAATCTGTAATAATCCAAACCTATTCAGTTGTTATGTTACTATGACAATTGAAAGTGCTTCACTCCCTTTATCCACTTAGCAAGTGCGACCGCAGAATCGCAGGGCACAGGGCACTAACCGATTGAGCAAATTGAATAATGTCCCGACATAGCCCCGCAGATTGATCGATCGCCGGATGCCGACTGCGGGTGAATTTATCAATTTAAATGGCAACACTGCACTGGCTCGAAGTTGGAAACTTTGAAAATGGAATACTTTTGCTGCTTAGCTCTTGAAAGTCAGGGCAATTTGAAAATAGAACACTTTTTGCCGCTTAGTCCTTGAAAGCTGGAAACCATTTGAATATGGAGAACTTTTCGATCCTTACTAATATTTTTAGAGCTTTATTTATAAATACCTTCTTGTCTAACATACAACTAGAAACAGTTATCTTTTTTTATTGTATTAAAATAAACCTAAATAAGTACCTATAACTTATTCCAATAATTTGTAATCGCTTTGTCCAACTGTCAATGGAAAGCAGGGGTTGTAAACATTTTGTGCGGATTATAAAAAAATGAATGAAATAAGATTTCTTAAAAAAGACTACTTAGACGAAATTGTACAATACCTATCAAAGTTGATAAGTACAAAGTTGTAAATCGGAAGTGACTAAAAGAATTACAAACACAGTTTTTTGTGCAGTCTTAAATAACGGTGCTTTAAGATTTTAATAGATACCTAGCCACATTTGCAATAATAATAACATAACTGTAATCTTGTAAAGTTAACAGAACGCATCTCCGGTTTATGAGCAATTAATGTGCTACATACCTACTCTAAGACATAATATCCAACAAAAACCAAAGCGTACAACAATTTTAAAAGTAAAAATAGCTGACTGATTGTTATGACTGCTTATTACCACAACCTCGATCTCGAAACTTTGACGAACATTTATTTTTTTTAATTAATCGTAAAATACGTTCGGGCTCCCTCATAAATGTACGGACAGCAAATAAAGAACATAAAATGAGTTATCCAAACCGTAAGTGAAGCATTAAGTCTTTTAACGCGTACACTTAAAGCTCGTTACGGGCGTCGCTGTAATAACGTCGTCGACGCCATTTTCTATTTCCCTCCCTTTCTAAATTTACGTGAAAAGAAGAGAGGTGAATGGTAAGATTTTGGGATAGTAGGTATATAAAGATGTCTATTTACGTAATTTCTACTTATAGTTCCGTAATTAAACAAGTTTATTGTTCTGTTCCACTGCAAGGTGTTTTAAGTTCACGTCAGTATGGAGTTAAAATAGGCGCTATTTGGGCAGGAAGTGTGTTTAGTCTGGTCAGCTCAAAGGAACCGTTGCTTGTTGCGGTTTTATTATTCAAACCATTTACAAAAAAATGCATCTACATACAAGTTTTCAAATTTTTTTCAAAGCTCAATGACAGAATGTTTTTAAGAGCAACATTTTAGTAACAAAACATCAAAAACATTTAGATATGTCCACATTTTACAGAATTTAGCATTCCATACGTGACAGATTGGTCCATTGAATCGTCACTATTAGAAGGCTTGTAGTATTAAAATACCAATGAGTTTGAAATAAAAACTAAGATCAAAAATGTTCATGACCAATGCATGCGGATTCCTAAAAACGCATTCCATCAATGAGCCGGTCAAGTTTCAAGTAAAATGAATAATTTCTGATTCATACCGCTCTGCCGGCATTAGGATTCACATGCCAATAACATTAGTATGCTGTGCAGGTACTATTGAGGTCAGCTGTTTTTACTTTTAAGTTTTTGTTGGGAATTCAGTCGTGTATTGTAAGTTTTAATGGGGCTTAATATTCATTTGAGTCATAGTTTTTGCGAATCCTGAGGCGTCTTTTTATAGAAGCCGACGAATAATGATTTACAAATCATTCGGTGACATAATAACTTTTTTAAATCATTATAAGTCAGTCACGCAGGATTTTCGAACTTCCTACATAACTTTTTGATTTATTAAAAAAAAAACAAGTCTAATAACCGCGATTGGATTTCAGCCAGTTACGTATGGAATGCTTCTAAAAAATGTGGTCATAGTAGGTACCAAATATGTCTGAGCCAAATATGGATTTGGAAATAACCTCTGAGCCCCTAGAAATCTTCAAATGACTTTAAATGACTCAAGTTATATAAATAAATAAATAAACAAAGTTCTGAGTGAATGTCTACCGTACCTTGGTGTTACAGTCCTGATCATGTTTTGTTTATTTCTAAAAACAAATGGAAAAAATGTTAATGTTTCTAACGCAAATAATAAGTAACCACTTTATCATTAAATTTTATAAAAACTTGCAAATAAAATGTGTAAATTATATCGAATGCAAACGCGTATATCGTACGTGACTGCATGCGCCGGAAATGGCAGTGCGTTATCACTTGCGCACGCGCATCTCTCGGTGTTAGCTTTGCGATAATGTATACAGACAGGCCTAGTATTTAAATTATAATATTTATGATTTTGTTAATTGATGTTTGTGAAATGATTTGATAAGCTCAAATCATCAACATTATGATTTGAGCTTGGTCACGTGCAAAGACCAAACGAAGAGTTACCTAAATCCTAAGAAGTTCCCAAAAAGATTAATATGTCTAGTTATCTTTGATCTAAGCAATTAAATATGTACCTAGGTACTTAATTCCTGATACCAAATAGCGCGTAAATAATAATAATAATGTCTATTTCAAAAGATAGGTACCTACTCAACTAATCAACTCTCGCTCGCTATTTCGAACCAAATCATTGTTAAGTTGGGCTTCATAGGACATGTAGGTAAATACCTAATTCACACATTCTTTAAGTATGCATTTACTTTCTAACATGTAAATAAAGTCAACTTAACTCAAACTTGACTCAAGTCTACGTAAGCCGGCGCAGGCGCATTAGCGTAAACGCAAATTAAGTAGGAAGTGTAATACGTCATTAAGTAATCGCTGACAAATGGAATCTTGTTAGCGTTATCTCTTTCGTTCCCACACTTTAACTAAGATGACATGTTACTTAGATTATCTTTCGTTGGTTTATGGCTATTGTTTAAACAATCGCTTAAATGACTTAAGTAAACCAATAGCAAAATTACTATTTCGCAAACAACTAGGTAGGTATATAAAATATATTTCTAGCAAATTTAATTTAAACAATGACTGTTAAAATGATAAAAAATACTAATTACCTACTCATATTTCTGCAAAACGTTTATTTAAACACTGACGCAGTAAGCAATATAAAAAATATGAATTTCATTTATTTGGTAAAAACTTTTTCAAAATGGAATATTATTTCATAAATAATAAACGTATAACAGTAAAACAAGAACAACTTTAGTCAATGATAGATGATGATGGTAAAACCATAAATACCATCACTGATTTTCATTTTTAAATAAAATGTTGGTCACTCCTGGTCCGTATTGGCCACAGGTGGCGTCTGCATGTGAGGCAAAGTAGGACTATTGCTTAAACCTAGGTCTTAATAGTAGACTGCATTCCTAGCACTAGATTTCCTCGTACCGTAGTACCTAACCTACCTACTATTGCGTAGGTACTATCCCGATTTCTAACCTATAATAGGCACTACATTTTTACACGTTAAATTTATCTGGAACGCCATAAGTGGCAAAATTATTTATAACGAACAAGTAATTAAAATAACTTACGTTTGCATAATCAATAGTTGTGAAACTTTTAAGTTAGTAGGTACAGAAAGTATCCGGTTTGAAGGAACATTACAAATACTTAATCTTAAGGGTAAGAACCAAAATTTTGCCTTCATTGCACATCGGAATATACAGCTAAAAGTATCACAACGGAACAAATGTAGCACAACTGAATTTGTTAAGATTAGAGTGCACGAGTCTAAAAAACTGATCAGTGATCGGCAGTCTTTTTTTGACTTATGACTTGAGAGAGTAAAATGATTAAAACTTTATTTCGCAAATAAAAATGAATAGGTACATTGTTAATTCATTTTTATTTGCGGATTTTGAATTGGAAAGGATGTGGCTAAATAAAACAAAAAGAGACCTAAAATCCAACAGTGTAAAACGTCGGATCGGCTGATGTCTTAAAAAACGATTATTTCCTTCAAAATATATTAAATACCATCGCCAGAAATGCCTATAAAACGGGCCATTTCAATAAAAAGGTTAAGAATGACTTCCTATGATATTGTCTCATTAGTATGCAGCTCGCACGAAAGCTCAGGCTAATATCGTCAAGTTCGGACATGTTACCGAGAAGCCTGTTCAAGAATGTTATCTGATCCCTTTTAGGGAGCTTGGCGAATCTAGTCCGAACAGGTTATATAGGGAATTATAATGGGTATCGGAGTTCTAAAGGTTTTTGTAAACGATTGGACAAAGCGATTCTGAATGACTTGTGGTAACATGTATGTCACTAAATACAACTAGTAGTTCGCCCCGAACTGAGATCTCGCGCACCGTAGATGGCCAACATTTGGACTTTCTTCTGACTACCCCTATAATTTCAAGTGCTACTACTGCCGGGTATGCCTATTGCGCTAGCTCTTCATGGTAAAAAATACTAGGGTGAAAGCACCAATGCTCGACACTTTAAGAGAAGTGTGTGACTAAAATTTGAAATAATTTCGTTATTTTTAACATTATATCTACAGCAGTTAGTCCAAATGATAAATAATATATTCAAGAAAGGTTAGGTAGCAAATTTTTTCACATTAAAGCTATATGTTTTTACTCAGAAGACGAAAACCAAAATAACTACCAAATCTCCAGTAATGAACACCAATATTCCAGTGATAAACACTGATAAATCACCAGTTAATGACACTCCAGTTATGAACACCCAGTAATGAACAAAGCACAAAACATGCAATAATTAACATTATTTAAACTACCTACCGGAAGGGAGGGACTTGCCCTGCAGTGAGACAGCGACTGGTAATTTTATTAATAATAAATAATAATAATTAATACGTATAATAATGATAATGTATTTTGCTGAGTTAGTTATGGGTGCATTTATGTTCATAACTCCGACGATCCTCAACATATCCTCACCAAATTTTTGTGGTACCAATCGGAAAGTATACCCTTACAAACAAAAAAAGAATTTTCCAAATCGCTCCAGGCGTCTTTGAGTAATCGGGGAACATACATAAAAAAAGAACAAAAAAAAAAAGATTCCGACGAATTGAGAACCTCTTCCTTTTTTTGGTTAAAAACTAGACAAGTCAGCCATGAGAAACATTGTATTATAATTAATAATCAATTTGTTCGAGTGTGTAGTTTTTTCTGGGAGGCATCTGAAACCAACTCCAGTAATGAACACTTATTTTACCCAGTGTTCGACACATGTTCTTTATTGGAGAACATGTATCAATCGGTGAATTTCAAACATTAACGTAATCAGTTCATGAATTAGACTTAAATTTGGTTAAAAACTGAGAAAGTACGTAAAATAATAAGTATGGACACCTGTCGATTTCTGGAGAAGGTGAATTTTGCTGAACCAGTAATGAACATCGACTATAAAATAAAATTAAACATGCGTAGGTGCACTACTGATATAAAATTAAATCCAGAATAATATAACCTTTCCATAAAATCAATCAAAATTCGAATAAATTGAATAATTCCAAAAATGCTGGCAAAAATATAGACTTAACTTCTTAGTAATTTCGTTAGTAAAAGTGTATTTTGGTTCAGCAGCGCACCAACACACAACTTTTTCTTCAATAACTTGAAAACTAAATGGCCGATTTTCATGACGTTTTCAGGAATAACAACTGGAAATGTGTTGTCGACGGTTTTGTGTTTCTACCATAGATATATTCAACCTAAATCTTATTATAAGCCAATTAAAAAAAAAATGTCGAACACTGGTGCTTGTTCATTACTGGTGCCACCACCCTAGCATGCATAATGTCGTGTCTAATTTTTCATTTATTTCATATTTATGAATTCTCGTCGTATTTTTAAAAGTATACGTCCTAGAATAAAAATAATAACTATTTTAGAATGTACAAATAAAGACCTTTCATTTGACACCGCACTCAATATATTTGTTTACTTAACTTTTTTTACCCCAATTATTTTCATTTTTTATCAAAATTTTTTTTATCATGAAAATAAATCAAGTAGCATCTAAAATCATTGCAAACCAAACCGCAACGATGCCACTCTCTTTTTAAGACCGACCAGTCAATGAGCTACGAAGACATCGAAACTCTATGAAACGGGAGCTCTTGCAGCTCTGGTTTCGTAGTTTTTGGTCTTTGGTCGTATTTCAAAAACTATACATCCTAGATTAAAAATAAAAACCATTTTGGAATGTACAAAATAAGCCCTTTCGTATGACACCCCACTCAATATATTTGTGTAACTTTCATAATTTTTTACCCCCTTGGGAACCCAATATCTTCACAACCCCTTCATCGATTAAGCTCATATGCTCCACCGTAAATTTCCTTACCACAACCTATTGACCTACCAAGTTTCATGCAGATTGGATGAACGGTTCGACAGTTATGCTCGAACAACAATTCGTGAAACATACAAACATACAAACATACAAACATACAAAGCAAAATTGCCCAACTTACCACTAAGATCTTCGCTCGCTTCGCTCGCTCGATCGATTACAAAATCGAATAAGCTAAATTATCTATGCATCAAACATTTAATATTATCACCACGATTATCCCAAGGTGCAGTAGACAGACATATTCTCTTAAGCATTCTTATGCAGATCTTAGACTTTGAAGATGTCTAACAGGGTAGTCACATGTATGTCCAAATATATTATTTGGAACCATGCCCATATTATGAAGAAAATAAAATTGGGTAGTAGGGACTTAATGTGAAGGAACTTTGTTATTATATGAACGTAGGTAACGACTTGTTTTGAACTTTAAGTTATTGGAAAGCCAAAATAAAAAACTCACCTCTAATAAATCATAAAGAAATTCCATATAACTCATATTAAAAAAAGACTTCACTGCACACTGCCCATGAATCGAGTGGCAATTTAAAATTAAACAATGTTTAAGCGGGGTTGCCACACCCGAATCACCCACGCCACTGTCGCGACACCTGTACTTCTATATATGGCAACTAATCAACAATCTTATTAATATTGCCATTTGATAATCAATTTGAATTTAGAAGCCTGACTTGTTGTTGCTGTCAAAACTACCTATATGGCAAAACTCCTAAATCAGCAAACCATATAGGGAAGCGATGGGCTTTCAACCTGTTACTTGTGGAATTCCATACTTCTACAGTGACGGGCATGTGAAGTTGTAACATTTTAGTGCCTTTATGTCTAAGGACTGTTTCCGAAAAAAATCTAATGCCCAATGTTTTAAGAGAGGATGATTCAGTGCTTGAATATTCAGAAACGCTATGAGCAAGATTTGCTTTCATGCATAAGTAGGTAACAAAAATTGCTAAATACGGAGATATTAAGTGCAATATCTTCGAAATTACAATCATATTTGCTTTGAGATTCGCACTCAAACACCAAAGTTCACAGGCTGCGCAAAGATTCACGGATCGTCACAAAACCGGTCTCGAAATGTAGGCTTGCAAAATATATACCGCTTTGGTTGCAAACTGTTAGTAATCTCAATGACGTCTCTCAACGCAATAATAGCTGTATAAGCCGCACATTTGAACCAAACTACAAAAAATGGCCAAGATTTTTTGACAGAAAAAAAATATTTTGATTGTTTTAAAAATAGAACCAGGTACTTTTACTATATAGAAGACATTACGAAGATGTAGCATAGCACCATAAACAATAATAAATCACGCCACTTACACACGTCAAAAAGCGCTTACGCACTGAAACTACGGTTAATTCATAGTAATGATAGACTATCTCTGCATCAGCAACCGGTAATCAAACGTGAATCAAATGAAAGGAGTTTTGTATCTTGCCTCCTTTACGCCTGGGGCACGGATGTGTTTTTTAAAAAAAGAACGAGACAAAATGTAGTCGCGCTCGCGTGCACTGGTCGTGGGAAAACGTTGGAGCAACAAAAAGGTCTAAGCAAATCGGAGCGATTATTCGGAGTTGCCAGTGGTAATTATGCGAAAAATTCGGGTGATCGCCAGAACGCCCGGGGCAACAATTTCAAGTATTTTGGATACAAATTGATAAGTTGTATGGTAATCCCCTAAGCATGGCATGCAACATTCTCATTTCAACTGGGTACTTATGATAATCTGGTGTTAAGTTGGACCAGAAAAGCTACTAAAGTGAAAATAAGCTTTGACATTATTTATTACAATAAAATTATAACCAGAAAAGATAAATTTGAATTATAAATGAGGACGGGCCGTTTCGTCACATTGTTTTCGATATGAAGGTCACGGGCGAATATGGTCATCTAGGACAGATGTAAAAGCCTAAATTATCCAGTATTTGTTGAGCCAATAGCGGCATTTACACGATAGAGATTATCCCACGGATCCGGACTGTACAGATATCTTTAAAGATATCTTTAAAGATATCTGTAAAGATATCCGCGGATAAAACTAGCGGCCTTTAAACGGTAGAGTTTTTCCCACGGATCCGGACTGTAAAGATATCTGTAAAGATATCTGTAAAGATATCTGTACAGATAACCGCAGATTTTGGACTGGCGCGTGGAACGGTATAAATTTACAAAGTTTTTTTCTTGATTCTTGAATTTTGAACCTTGAATCTGAAATTTTGAATCTTGAATCTTTGAAGTGACAGCTGTCAAACTTCAAATGGCCATATCTCGGGAACTACTCGTCCTAGACTCCCCGTTCTCAGTTCAAATGAAAGCTATGACCAAGATCTTCATTTGAAGTGACAGCTGTCAAACTTCAAACCGCCATATCTCGGAAACTACTCGTCCTAGACTCCCCGTTCTCAGTTCAAATGAAAGCTATGACCAAGATCTTCATTTGAAGTGACAGCTGTCTGAGTGTTATAAAGTATTATAAGAATGTATTTACAAATATATAAGTAATCTATCTGGTTCCCATACTACAAGCTTGCCTTAGTTCGGGCTAGATGGCGCTGTGTCAAATTTCCAGCAATATTTATTTATTTAATTCTGAAGCAATAATGTTAATAAAAAAAAATCCCTGCTTGTGAATCAGACGCATATGGGTAAAGGCATACAGGAATGCTTACTGACATTTAATGTACAAAGGATTTTGAACCATAACACGACTACACAACGATCTATTATAATTTAATCTTGGTTATAAGGATTTTTGGTCTTGTTGAAAGGCTTTCTTGGTAGCTTTGTCTCTTTCACACTCGTTGTTAGATTAGTAGTGTGCCCATGTCATTTAAATTTCAGGATATTTTTACCTTATCGCGCTCGACAAAATCAGCGCTTGATTTCGATCCATGGTTTCGATCCTTGAATTCGATCCTTGATTTCGATCCTTGATTTCAATCCTTGGTTTCGATCCTTAATTTTGATCCTTGATTTTGATTTCGATCCTTGATTTCGATCCTTGGTTTCGATCTTGGATTTCGATCCTAGAATTCGATCCTTGATTCTGGAACCTTGAATCTGAAATCTTGAATCTTGAATCTTTGAAGTGACAGCGGTCAAACTTCAAACCGCCACATCTCGGGAACTACTCGTCCTAGACTCCCCGTTCTCAGTTCAAATGAAAGCTATGACCAAGATCTTCATTTGAAGTGACAGCTGTCAAACTTCAAACGGCCATATCTTGAAAACTTCTCGTCCTAGACTCCCCGTTCTCAGTTCAAATGAAAGCTATGACCAAGATCTTCATTTGAAGTGACAGCTGTCAAACTTCAAATGGCCATATCTTGGGAACTACTCGTCCTAGACTCCCCGTTCTCAGTTCAAATGAAAGCTATGACCAAGATCTACATTTCAGATGACAGATGTCATTTTGACAGCTGTTATTGAAAATGTAGATCTTAGTCATAGCTTTCATTTGAGCTAAAAAGGAAGTCTAGGATGAGTAGATTTCGAGATATAGCTGATTGAAGTTTGACAGCTGTCACTTTAAATGAAGATCTTGGTCATAGCTTTCATTTGAACTGAGAACGGGGAGTCTAGGACGAGTAATTCCCGAGATATGGCCATTTGAAGATTGACAGCTGTCATTTCAAATGAAGATCTTGGTCATAGCTTTCATTTGAACTGAGAACGGGGAGTCTAGGACGAGTAGTTACCGAGATATGGCAGTTTTAAATTTGACAGCTGTCACATCAAAGATTCAAGATTCAAGATTTCAGTTATCAGATTCAAGAATCAAGATTCAAGATTCAAGAATCGAGGATCGAAATCAAGGATCGAATTCAAGGATTGAAACCAAAGATCGAAATCAAAATCAAGGATCAAAATTGTATTAGTATTTTAATTGAAAAATCATGCCCTGAAACATCATGTAAATCAGAAAATGATGTAAAAGGCCCCTTAGGGACTAGGAATGTTTAGTTTATAAATTATGGTCACCCTTTAGAAAGAGACACACCGCCCAAGTTTTATCTCTCAAGCGGACCGCGTTTTCTGTCTCAGTTAACCTTCCAGTTACGTAGGTATATAACTTCCTTGGTAAAGGCATACGGCAAAAGCGTGCCGATACGAATCACTACATATATGAATTGTCAATTTTGTGATTTCTAATAGAAAAATCACGCTAAGAATCATTATTATGATTCTGCTATAACGATCTTATTAGCCTCGCAGCTCTGGTTTAAGGAAGTAAAATATAAACTGATGAACTGCAGTTAAATTTTTTCTTGTGAGTTACGAGAACATCCTGTAGTTTATATTTTGATAGGTTGACAGATATTTTTCTCAATCGGAATTTTATCTGTTGTAATATATATTATAGGCGCTGTGTGTGACGCTCCATAGAATTTGTATGGGAACGATCGGAAAATATATCTGTCATAAGATATATTATCTGCTGTGTGTGTGATGGGCTTTAGAGAATAGTTTTTTAACACCGGTCGTTTTAGTTACAGTTCCATTTATCGGAAGGAGGTCTATTTTACATGGACATTGTTTGAACTAAGATTTTTTATCTGTTTGTATTGTATTATTTTCTTGGCTTCACACAAAGTGATAACAAGTAACAGATGTCTATTTGTTATAAGTTTTTTCAAAATCTGTTCAGGCATGATTAAAATAAGTCACAAATGTACAGATTTAAAATAGTTTTATCCTAGGCTTTGGCCATATATGTCTGCAATGCCAAATGTGTGAAAATAGATACTAAAGATGTTTTACAAGTGGTAATTTGGAGTTCAACAGCTTTAGCTCTATTGTTTAGGTTGTAAAAATCAATCTGTCTGTATAGGTATAGTAGATAGGTGTACCTTTGTTTCTTTACTTGTATTCATAAGTAAGTATATAATTTAATTAAACGAGATGTGTGAAGTGTCTTAGTAATTTCAAAACTCAATTTGTTTTTACTATGAAGAGGCTGTTGTCTTTTGTAATAATACATTTCTGTAACTATTGATTCAATAAGGTAGAAATAAAAAGTTTGTCACTAAAAGGTACACTATTTCAGATACAAGTTTTGCTTCATCCCGATTATGTTGACAAGCGTGGTAATTTAACCAGTATTTTGGACACGCTTCCTTGGATGATATGGGTCAATAATTAGAGGCCATATATGGATCGCTAAAAACGATCCTTAGTGGCTCACCTGGTTCTTGTGTATTTTCAAATTTATCTAGATAAAGTATCTAGTAGGTTTCCGTAAATAAATCTAGTTTTTATTTCTCACGCGGAAACAAGTTTTTTCGTCACAAAACTGACATCAACTCGGCTCATTAGGTGGTTCAACTTATTGTTATCATTGGCCTTGGTGGAAATCTAAAAGATCGTTGTGATTGTGACCTCGACTTTATCTATTGATAGGTAAATTTGGCTAAGGCCCGGCACATTTGCATGTGAAATACAGTATTTATTTATTTTACGCACCGAAAGAAGAATGGCGAAAGTCGACCCATCGACCCAATATTTTATAGAACCGTGCATGGTGAGGAACATAAAATATAAATATTAATTAATTAATCTTTTAATTGAGTTTATGTAAAATAGGTAAATATTTAGCTGCAAAAATAGTAACTAATAAGCTTTTACATGCAGATTTAAAAGAACAGAAGTAGTATGTGTAGGCAAACAGATTATTTTAGATTACTCTAGGGTCATATTTTAACGAAAAAGTCATAAGAGTTAGGTTATAGTCATAAAATCATTGCATTTAGAGAAAATAACAAAAACTAACCTAACCTAACTTCTTTATTTATTATTTTTATATCTCTGTAATCCCAACTTTTAGAGGGTAACTTTTAGTATTATTTTGTTTGCGGTGGTAGGTTGTACAAATCTTGGTTTATTTCGTTCATGAACGAGGCAGATTATAGTTGGGTCGTAGCTTCAAAGAACTTCGCCAGTCTTCTTTACAAATATCTACTTACCTAGGTAAGTACCTACCTATTTGTTAAAGATCTTGAACTGTGAGTTTTGTGATAAAAATATTTTTTTTAATTAAGTACAATTACTTAGTAGGAACTTAAAGCTACCTATATTTTGGTTTGAACTACATAATATAGCCTTGGCTAGAATGGACTAGGCTTCTCAACTACTAGTGGTAGTGGGTAATTTTGCTCAATTTAAAATTTGAACACAAACTCAATAAATTAGGAGGCAATGTGCGTGTGCGCATTAGAATACGATGACTAAACCAACTTCGCGACTCTCCCACAAGCTAATGCGATAGCTGAATGACTAATATCTATTTAGACTATTTAATTTACCAAAATGTATTTTTTGTATTGAGAATGTTTTGGGGAAGATGTGGGAAAAAAAATTACAAATCTACAACTACCAATATTACAACTATAGTCTGTTCGAGCTAATTAGGCCTCTCTCTTGCACATTTGTATGCAACTGAACTAAAAGGGACGACTGTAAGTTGTTTAGGTATGAATTTGACTCCTATTTAATGGTTAAAAGAACTTACCTGAAGTGAATTTCAACCATAATTATACTAGATGCTGCGTCCGAATAGATTTAAAGAAAACCATGTAGTCCGCCTTCCATGTATAGCATCGCAACACTGTTTAGCGCTATTTTTTAGGCTAATTTTGAAGATCTGAAAAATATTCAAACAGAAAAAATGAGAGTGTAACACTCGTTTCTGTTACTGTCGGCTACCGTCGGCGCGCGCGTCATTCTTTTCAGAGCACGTTCAGCACGATCAGCATTCTGCAACATTCATTTATTTATTTGGGTTTGGCACAATAACCGCGAAGCACGCATAATTGTTGTGCCTTTCAGGGTGGGCGGGAGTTTAAATCTATTCGGACGCAGCATCTAGTATAATTATGGTTGAAATTCACTTCAGGTAAGTTCTTTTAACCATTAATTATACGTCGATGCTGCGTCCTCTAGATTTAAAGAAAACCATGTAGATGTTTAGCGTCTGTTGCAGAATGAACATAAAAAAATCACAAATATAAGTTCATATACTTACTTAAGTAAGTATATTCAATATTTATAAGCATTATACGTAAGTATACTCTTATTAGTAGGTACTTATCAGTACTTCATTGATACAGCCTTAGAAAAGGGCGTGTCTTCAGTAGAAAGAAAGAAAACAAAATTATTTAAAAATTTTTGCGAAACAGAGAAAGCGTCCTGTCCACCTGACCGTACTTTTAATAGTGTTTGTCAAGTGTCGATGGAGAACCCAGCCCGGCTTGTGGTGGAGGTGGCCGAAAAGAAACAAATAAACACGGACACGTTCACTCCGCTCTCATGCAACGTATTTGTTTGATCCATCGAATAATTATTTGAAAGGATGCGTTGTGGACAGGTTATTTCACAGTTAATATCAAATGATTTGTGTACGGAGGAGAATTCGACAATTTCTTTCTAAATAATGATATACCTACTAAGGTAGAATAGAGAATATATATATAACAATACGTAGAATAAAGTCAGGGTCTAATAGTAATATTTGTAGATAAATTGATATAAAATATGGCAGATAAAGTCTGCGAGCGTTGTCTTGTTAACAACGTAGAAAAGGTACCAATTTTCTCGACAGTACATCCAGTGAGGTACCTAGAATGGTTGGATATTTCGATAATTGATTTGATATAATAAGTATATTCCAAGGCAATGCTCCTGCCAAGTCGAATGATATTTCGAAAAAAGTGGGTTTTCTTTTTTAAAAAATACCTGTAAAGAATCTACTATTGGTACATACCGTACTTTTCACTGGTGTGCACGAGTGTTCTTACCAATAACATTTATGATAACGCTGACCGTTACTAATTAAGTTCCTTCAACAGCTCCTTTTGAACTGTTCTGTCGAAAAAGTATTTCCCTAACAGCTAGATAGATGATCTGTAACAATCTAAATTATTTGATTGACAAAAGATATACCACTGCTTTAAAGTTAGATTATAATAAATTCAAAACGTTTTTTGATAAGGAATTATAAATTTTGTCAACGGAGTCACTAGGAATATGCCGTGTTTTAGATAGGTAGGTAGGTACGCCTGCTGCATAAATATGGCGCACGCCTGGGCAAGGTTGCGCCAAAACGGGTGATGTTCCCTTGGTTGACTAGGAAGAATAAGTATACCAGGAGCTTCGTCTTCTACAATTTAACAAAAAGATTTCAGTACCAATGCATATCGAGGAAATGCGTAAAAGCAGTAGGTACTTTTCCTAATTTATAGCAAAAGACGTATCAATTACATTTTTCAATTTAACCTAGACGCAAATAAATTGGTATTTGGTTGACCTAACAATATAGAACATAAATAGTATTAAAAAATAAAGTTATTATAACTACTCCAGATTACCTAGATGGCAAGTAAGTATTGCTTAGGATCCCGGTCTGAATCACTAATATTGCGGGATTATAATGTAAGAAGCAAAAATAGATAAATATATTTATGGCTTGACAATTTTAAATAATAAAATAAATATTGGTGGACATTTTCCACACAGCGCCATCAATCCCCAAACTAAGCAAAGGTAGTATCAGATAACTGATAGAATACTATTTGTATATTTTTTGTAAATACATAACATACTTATTGTACTTTAATGCCAATACATTTTATTTTTGAAATTGATTGAGATGTGGAAATTATAGCTATTCCATCCATCCTATTTATATATGACAGCGGTACCTGTTATTGATTTTAAGTACCTACCTATGAAAAAATTACTATGATAATAGTAGGTGATAATAACAACAATAATTTATTTAAAACACATTGTATGTAAAGATTACTGCAGTATAGCAGTAATTTTGACGAAATGATGTTTAAACCTAAAAAGGCGGCTATGGTAAGCCATTTCGGTTGCAGATCAGCGGTTGACCTCTAGCCATATATATCATCAATCACCACATTATGACACCCCAACCATTAACTGATGGATCAGCACTTTATAGTTTGTAAATTGTAGATGTTGAAGAAGACATCTATTTTGGGCTTTATGTGCGATACTTAATCACCAGTAAAGTCTACGAGCAGATATTTTTTAAACACTTTCAGTGATTATAACAAAACCTTTAATATCTAATACATTATTAACAATGAAATATTTTTGACATAATTAAGTCTGATTTGTCTTTTTCTTTGTTGAAATACCTTTTATTTTTCGCGTTGAAAACGCTTTGTGTACAGTAGTTACACCGAGCCGTATGCTCTGTACAGGACAAAATTCAGTGATTGTACATACTTATAAATTTAGCAAAATCACGGAAGGTTCTAGAATCTTCGGTAATTGCAGTGACATAAAATATATATATATATATATATATATCATTATGTTGTGTTGATTTGAGCCTCATTTTTAAATATTTACGCAATTGAGTGGTTATCAAATAACGCTCCTAACAAAATAACGTTATGTTTTTCATTCTATGTAGATTGGTTGAGCTGATATAACATATCATCCAGATAAGCTACTAGTCTGCGACTGTGGCTCTTAGAAATGATAATTATGATGTAATTATAAGCAATTAAAAGAAAAAATATGCCTTTTTAAGATCAGTAGTAGTCATGTAGGTAGATATAGATACGCCCATTATTTACCTACTAGCTTTTACAGTGTAAAAAATATTCTCCATACTAAAATGGGGCGCAATGGTAATTACCATTATCAGTATTTGTTAATGTTTTGACACAATATAAATCGCAGTATAGAAGGTGTCCTATTTTTGTTTATATAACAATCAAAACTAGTGAAACAAGCTGACCCGCCTACTCAGTACATGCTGATTTGCAACTAAAAGTCACCGTTGTAAAACTTAGGTAGGTACAAGTTTGGATACGGTGTTGCTCATTTCAACTTTAGGAAATGGTGGGTCACAGGCTTCAATATACTGTGGTAAGTATAAAATTTTTAAAAAGAAGTTTTAAGGCCCTGCAATACAACTGGGTCATCAGTAATTGATAATCAGTTTTTGTATGGTAAAACTAAATTTTACCAGCGTGAGGTACCTCTATTGTCGTCGACGGTTGCGGGACTTGTTCGGCGGCGGCTCGCGATTATAGCGGCGGCGGCGGCGGAAGGTCTGACGGCCGGGTTGAACTCGAACTCCTCATCGTCGACGTGGACGGCTGCTGCTCGTAGTAGGTACCGGTTCTGGACTGCAGTTGTCTTCGCGGTGTTTTGACGACGTGGGAATCGCAAAGTTTCCGATCCAGAAAATTTAAGTTGGGATCTGTTCTACGAGGTACTGGATTTATTAATTTGTCAGCTTGACCTTTCGATGACCTTTGTCATGGTGAGACACTAATAACATTTATGGCACTTCCGACAATTTCTTGATGATCTCAAGTTTGGCAACGTCATACCTACATACAGTGTCGGGTAGGTATTTTGTGAGGTTAACTGGACCAGGTATATATTCGTGGTCCCAGCAGCTTTTGGGAATCTCTTATCGGTTCACAATAAGTAAAAAATAATTAAGTAAGAAGCACTTACCTAAGGGATGCCTTTCGGAGTACGTACTAGCAACAAATCTCAGGAATCAGCAACTTTTCTTTCGGGGTGTCCCTCCAGCTCCTCTTCCCGTCGAGACCGTCCAGCAGTATCTTCCCCAACGTTTGGAGATTTTAGTGGGGTTTTTTCACCCCATTTTTTAACATAACATTTCCAAGATTTCATCTGGTACTGGCACCGCATGGGAGCCAACAAACTGCCGTGCAGTTGGCACGCTCTTGCGAACTGAGACTGATGAAGCCTCACCCATCACGTGGACGTCGTACTTGGCTTTGGCTAATCTTCCTCTAGAAGGCCATCATCCGATCGGCATGTCGGAATATCGGACGAATTTCTCTCGTCACTTAGGCACATTTTAGACGGACACCGGAATTTGTATAGAAAAAATTATAATAATAAAATAATGTACCTAGGTACATTATATTTTTCTATATTCCTTACATCGGCATTGCGTAGATACCCGCGCGTTAAGAAAATAAAATTAATTATTCTATTGTAAATCTCGAATCGCCACGTTATGTCATCAGGTTATTACCTGTGTATATTATGTTCAGGTAGCATTTGTGAATAGTCAAATTGTGCTTAGTAGTAACCACACCGGAGTTTCTGATCTATGATTATGATCTGTAGGTATAGAAGAAATAAATCCTCTAAGCTCCTTACTTTCTGGATGGCATCGCGTACCACCACGTTAAGAAAGTAAAATGTATTATTCCAGGGTAATATCACGTATCACCACGCTAAGGAATAAAAAATGTATTATTCCAGGATAATATCACGTATTACCACGCTAAGGAATAAAAATTTTGTAACCATCAGGATAATATCTCGTATTATCACATTAAGAGGTACGTAAGTGTGGGTAGTTGTGCATTGCTAACCTTTATTTTTCTTTCTTCGAATCGTAGATTTTTTTGGACGAATATCACTATCACTCCATAACAACTTTTTTACTCTCCATAAACTCCATAATAACAACATTCACTTTGCAAAAATTATCACTTTGAATAATCGAGTCGATGTTGACGATGCGGAACACGAAAAACGAATGGCGCGCGCGCCGACGGTAGCCGACAGTAACAGAAACGAGTGTTACACTCTCATTTTTTCTGTTTGAATATTTTTCAGATCTTCAAAATTAGCCTAAAAAATAGCGCTAAACAGTGTTGCGATGCTATACATGGAAGGCGGACTACATGGTTTTCTTTAAATCTAGAGGACGCAGCATCGACGTATAATTAAAAGATTGAACCACATTAGCTTACAGTGAAAAGAAGAGGAAGAAAGGAAGATTTTTGTCTCGCGGTGAGGTGTCGCAGGCTCAATTTTGCCCATTAGGTATTTTATAAAAGGGGAGCGTAAAATAATTTGATGATAATTTAACAAGTAGGTAAGTAGGTAATGTGTTTTTTAGTTCCCCAGGGTATGAGTATTGGGTGATTTTTTTAAAATAATAAAACATGTTACAAAATACTTTTGTAAATGATAGAGTAGGCTTCAGGCTTTAAGTTTAAATTTTACAGTCAAGAAACTCCCACGACTATACTACCTACTGCCGGCATTACTCGTCTTTAAAGGATTATCAACTTAAATCCTTGAACTTAAAGTTTGTATTGAAGTATAGGCTAGCTAAGGTCACCGGAAATCAACTGCGGTCGGATTATTCGGATCGCGATTGGAGTTTAAATATGGCGCTGCATCCGGTCAATTGAGCGACGATTTTACTAATTAAGAAGGCTTGGTGGGATTAATGGGTAAAATTTATTTATTATGTAAAAGTGATCTATTTTGGTTTGAATTGAAAAATAAATTTCATACGGCCTTTGTATACTTATGTATTTGTTTTAGGATTATGTAGATGTATTACCTTTGAACTTAATATAAATTAGTAAGCTACTATAAATTAGTCTAAATAGCCGGAAACATTAGTCAATTTGAAAGATAAATATGCCAGAAAAAACTCTTTTTTTTTCGAATATTAAGAGCCATTATACAATTTCGCACTCGACAAAATCAGCGCTCGGAGGGACAAAAGTTGCTAAATTCTAACACCCAATGAACAGCGCTCCGTTTCTTAGACTAACGCCGGCTCCATACGTTGGCCCCAACGTTGGTCCCAACGTTGGCGCCAAGATTTCGTGAACCATCCACACGTTGGCGATACACCAGTCTTGTTCCGTCAGAGCCAACGTGCAGACGTCCGATGTCTGCGCGTCCGATACAGAAATTGAAATTTCTCTAAGTGATTTTACATTACTGAATACCAATTTTATCACAATCACATCACATCATATCACTATCACACTTCACACAACACACTATATTATAAAAGCGAAAGTTTGGATGTTTGGATGTATGTTTGTTCCTCTCTAACACGACAACCACTTAACCGATATGGGTGATATTTAAAATATAGATAGATAATAACCGGAAATAGGACATAGGCTACTTTTTATCCCAAAAAATTGCACGGTTCCCGTAACATAAAAAAAAAATAGTAGACTCCATCATCAGATCAGCTTGCTGTCACCATATTATTACATTGTAGTCAGAACTTGACAAATATGCCGAGTTTCAACTCAATCGGCTTATTTACTGAGGAGTTCTGTTGAACAGCTCTTGACTCCATCATCAGATCAGCTTGTTGATACCATAATATTTCATGGTCACCGAGAATCTATAAGTGTGCAAAATTTCAGCCCGATAGTCCTACAAACACAATAAATAAGGAATACGATGACATTCTCGCTCGTCAGTCGACACGTGCGCTCACGATGCGCGTCGAAACGGGACTGAGCATAGCGCCAACGTGTGGACGGATCCCCAACGTTGGCGCGCCAACTTCCTTTGATAAAACCGACACGGCACGGCCAAGCCCCAACGTTGGCCCCAACGTTGGCGCCAAGCTATTTTGTCAGCACCACACGTTGGTGAGAGGCATTGGGACCAACGTTGGCCCCAACGTGTGGATGCGGGGTTAGGCTTGGCCGTGCCGTGTCGGTTTTATCAAAGGAAGTTGGCGCGCCAACGTTGGGGATCCGTCCACACGTTGGCGCTATGCTCAGTCCCGTTTCGACGCGCATCGTGAGCGCACGTGTCGACTGACGAGCGAGAATGTCATCGTATTCCTTATTTATTGTGTTTGTAGAACTATCGGGCTGAAATTTTGCACACTTATAGATTCTCGGTGACAATGAATATTATGGTATCAACAAGCTGATCTGATGATGGAGTCAAGAGCTGTTCAACAGAACTCCTCAGTAAATAGGCCGATTGAGTTGAAACTCGGCATATTTGTCAAGTTCTGACTACAATGTAATAATATGGTGACAGCGAGCTGATCTGATGATGGAGTCTACTATTTTTTTTTATTTTACGGAAACCATGCAATTTTTTGGGATAAAAAGTAGCCTACGTCCTATTTCCGGTTATTATCTATCTATATTTTAAATATCACCCATATCGGTTAAGTGGTTGTCGTGTTAGAGAGGAACAAACATACATCCAAACATCCAAACTTTCGCTTTTATAATATAGTGTGTTGTGTGAAGTGTGATAGTGACATGATGTGATGTGATTGTGATAAAATTGGTATTCAGTAATGTAAAATCACTTAGAGAAATTTCAATTTCTGTATCGGACGCGCAGACATTGGACGTCTGCACGTTGGCTCTGACGGAACAAGACTGGTGTATCGCCAACGTGTGGATGGTTCACGAAATCTTGGCCCCAACGTTGGGACCAACGTTGGTCCCAACGTATGGAGCCGGCGTAAACGGTTTTGGTAATTTTCATGTGATTGATTTATTTGAGATAGTAAAAATACTTTTTGGGTAGGTACTTAGGTAGGTACCTATAGGTATAACACAAAACAAAGTCGGGTTAGTTACACTTTGAATACAAATAATTACAAAAAAATAAATGTTTGTTTTTTTGTCCCATAAACCATATTGTGCTGATCTGATGGAGTCAGGAGCTTTTCAACAGAACTCTTCAGTAAATAGTCCGATTGAGTTGAAACTTGGATCTCAGCATGTCAGTCAAGTTCCGACTACAATGAAATAATATGGTGACAGCTAGCTCATCTGATGATGGAGTCAGGACCTGTTCCATGGAACTTTTTAATGATATGGGTATCAAATGACAGGGCTTGATGAGCGCAACACAATGCTGATCTGATGATGGAGTCAGGACCTGTTCCATGGAACTTTTTAATGATATGGGTATCAAATGAAAGGGTTTGATGAGCGAAACACAATTCTGATCTGATGATGGAGTCAGGACCTGCTCCATCGAACTTTATAATGATATGGGTATCAAATGAAAGGGTTTGATGAGCGAAACACAATTCTGATCTGATGATGGAGTCAGGACCTGCTCCATGGAACTTTTTAATAATGTGGGTATCAAATGAAATGGCTCGATGAGCGCAACACAATGCTGATCTGATGATGGAGTCAGGACCTGTTCCATGGAACTTTTTAATGATATGGGTATCAAATGAAAGGGTTTGATGAGCGAAACACAATTCTGATCTGATGATGGAGTCAGGACCTGCTCCATCGAACTTTATAATGATATGGGTATCAAATGAAAGAGCTTGATGAGCGCAACACAATGCTGATCTGATGATGGAGTCAGGACCTGTTCCATGGAACTTTTTAATGATATGGGTATCAAATGAAAGGGTTTGATGAGCGAAACACAATGCTGATTTGATGATGGAGTCAGGACCTGCTCCATGGAACATTTTAATAATATGGGTATCAAATGAAAGGGTTTGATGAGCGCAACACAATGCTGATCTGATGATGGAGTCAGGACCTGTTCCATGGAACTTTTTAATAATATGGGTATCAAATGAAAGGGCTTGATGAGCGCAACACAATGCTGATCTGATGATGGAGTCAGGACCTGTTCCATGGAACTTTTTAATGATATGGGTATCAAATGAAAGGGTTTGATGAGCTAAACACAATGCTGATCTGATGATGGAGTCAGGACCTGCTCCATCGAACTTTATAATGATATGGGTATCAAATGAAAGAGCTTGATGAGCGCAACACAATGCTGATCTGATGATGGAGTCAGGACCTGCTCCATGGAACTTTTTAATGATATGGGTATCAAATGAAAGGGTTTGATGAGCGAAACACAATTCTGATCTGATGATGGAGTCAGGACCTGCTCCATCGAACTTTATAATGATATGGGTATCAAATGAAAGGGTTTGATGAGCGAAACACAATTCTGATCTGATGATGGAGTCAGGACCTGCTCCATCGAACTTTATAATGATATGGGTATCAAATGAAAGAGCTTGATGAGCGCAACACAATGCTGATCTGATGATGGAGTCAGGACCTGTTCCATGGAACTTTTTAATGATATGGGTATCAAATGAAAGGGTTTGATGAGCGAAACACAATTCTGATCTGATGATGGAGTCAGGACCTGCTCCATCGAACTTTATAATGATATGGGTATCAAATGAAAGAGCTTGATGAGCGCAACACAATGCTGATCTGATGATGGAGTCAGGACCTGTTCCATGGAACTTTTTAATGATATGGGTATCAAATGAAAGGGTTTGATGAGCTAAACACAATGCTGATCTGATGATGGAGTCAGGACCTGCTCCATGGAACATTTTAATAATATGGGTATCAAATGAAAGGGTTTGATGAGCGCAACACAATGCTGATCTGATGATGGAGTCAGGACCTGTTCCATGGAACTTTTTAATAATATGGGTATCAAATGAAAGGGCTTGATGAGCGCAACACAATGCTGATCTGATGATGGAGTCAGGACCTGTTCCATGGAACTTTTTAATGATATGGGTATCAAATGAAAGGGTTTGATGAGCTAAACACAATGCTGATCTGATGATGGAGTCAGGACCTGCTCCATGGAACATTTTAATAATATGGGTATCAAATGAAAGGGTTTGATGAGCGCAACACAATGCTGATCTGATGATGGAGTCAGGACCTGCTCCATCGAACTTTATAATGATATGGGTATCAAATGAAAGAGCTTGATGAGCGCAACACAATGCTGATCTGATGATGGAGTCAGGACCTGTTCCATGGAACTTTTTAATGATATGGGTATCAAATGAAAGGGTTTGATGAGCTAAACACAATGCTGATCTGATGATGGAGTCAGGACCTGCTCCATGGAACATTTTAATAATATGGGTATCAAATGAAAGGGTTTGATGAGCGCAACACAATGCTGATCTGATGATGGAGTCAGGACCTGTTCCATGGAACTTTTTAATAATATGGGTATCAAATGAAAGGGCTTGATGAGCGCAACACAATGCTGATCTGATGATGGAGTCAGGACCTGTTCCATGGAACTTTTTAATGATATGGGTATCAAATGAAAGGGTTTGATGAGCGAAACACAATTCTGATCTGATGATGGAGTCAGGACCTGCTCCATCGAACTTTATAATGATATGGGTATCAAATGAAAGAGCTTGATGAGCGCAACACAATGCTGATCTGATGATGGAGTCAGGACCTGCTCCATGGAACTTTTTAATAATATGGGTATCAAATGAAAGGGCTTGATGAGCGCAACACAATGCTGATCTGATGATGGAGTCAGGACCTGTTCCATGGAACTTTTTAATGATATGGGTATCAAATGAAAGGGTTTGATGAGCGAAACACAATTCTGATCTGATGATGGAGTCAGGACCTGCTTCATGGAACTTTTTAATGATATGGGTATCAAATGAAAGGGTTTGATGAGCTAAACACAATGCTGATCTGATGATGGAGTCAGGACCTGCTCCATGGAACATTTTAATAATATGGGTATCAAATGAAAGGGTTTGATGAGCGCAACACAATGCTGATCTGATGATGGAGTCAGGACCTGTTCCATGGAACTTTTTAATAATATGGGTATCAAATGAAAGGGCTTGATGAGCGCAACACAATGCTGATCTGATGATGGAGTCAGGACCTGTTCCATGGAACTTTTTAATGATATGGGTATCAAATGAAAGGGTTTGATGAGCGAAACACAATTCTGATCTGATGATGGAGTCAGGACCTGCTCCATCGAACTTTATAATGATATGGGTATCAAATGAAAGAGCTTGATGAGCGCAACACAATGCTGATCTGATGATGGAGTCAGGACCTGCTCCATGGAACTTTTTAATAATATGGGTATCAAATGAAAGGGCTTGATGAGCGCAACACAATGCTGATCTGATGATGGAGTCAGGACCTGTTCCATGGAACTTTTTAATGATATGGGTATCAAATGAAAGGGTTTGATGAGCGAAACACAATTCTGATCTGATGATGGAGTCAGGACCTGCTTCATGGAACTTTTTAATGATATGGGTATCAAATGAAAGGACTTGATGAGCGCAACACAATGCTGATCTAATGATGGAGTCAGGACCTGTTCCATCGAACTTTATAATGATATGGGTATCAAATGAAAGGGTTTAATGAGCAAAACACAATGCTGATCTGATGATGGAATCAGGACCTGTTCCATGGAACTTTATAATGATATGGGTATCAAATGAAAGGGTTTTATGCGCGAAACACAAAGCTGGGTTAGGATTTACTTTTGACTTCGATTTTTGATGTTTGATTTTTCATTTTTAATCTTGATTTTAATTTTAAAATCAAAATCAAGAAATAAAAATCAAAATAAAAATCCGAGATCCGAGAATCGAGAAATGAGAAACAAGAATCAAGAATCACAAATCAAAAATTAAAAAATTGAAAATCAAGAATTAAGAATCCGAGATACAAGATCCGAGAATCGATAATCGAAAATTGAAAATCAAGAATCAAAATCAAGAATCAAGAACCCGATATCCAAGATCCGATAATCAAGAATTGAGACTCGAAAATCGAAAATCAAGAATCCAAGATCCGAGAATAGAGAAACTAAAATTGAAAATCAAGAATCAAGAATCAAAGTGAAAGTCAAAATCAAGAATCAAAGTCAAAGTAAACCCCGACCCAGCTTTGTGTTTCGCTCATCAAGCCCTTTCATTTGATACCCATATCATTGTAAAGTTCCAGGGAACAGGTCCTGACTCCATCATCAGATCAGCATTGTGTTTTGTTCATCAAGCCCTTTCATTTGATGCCCATATTATCATTAAAAGTTCCATGGAACAGGTCATAACTCCATCATCAGATCAGCATTATGTTTTGCTCATCAAGCCCTTTCATTTGATACCCATATGATTAAAAAGTTCCATGAACCAGGTCCTGACTCCATCATCAGATCAGCATTGTGTTTCGCTCATCAAACCCTTTCATTTAATACCCACATCATTAAAAAATTCCATGGAACAGGTCCTGACTCCATTATCAGATCAGCATTGTGTTGCGCTCATCAAGCCCTTTAATTTGATACCCATATCATTAAAGAGTTCCATGGAACAGGTCCTGACTCCATCATCAGATCAGCATTGTGTTGCGCTCATCAAACCCTTTCATTTGATACCCATATTATTAAAATGTTTCATGGAGCAGGTCCTGACTCCATCATCAGATCAGCATTGTGTTTCGCTCATCAAACCCTTTCATTTGATACCCATATCATTAAAAAGTTCCATGGAACAGGTCCTGACTCCATCATCAGATCAGCATTGTGTTGCGCTCATCAAGCTCTTTCATTTAATACCCATATCATTATAAAGTTCGATGAAACAGGTCCTGACTCCATCATCAGATCAGCATTGTGTTTCGGTCATCAAGCCCTTTCATTTGATACCCATATCATTAAAAAGTTCCAGGGAACAGGTCCTGACTCCATCATCAGATCAGCATTGTGTTGCGCTCATCAAGCCCTTTAATTTGATACCCATATCATTAAAAAGTTCCATGGAACAGGTCCTGACTCCATCATCAGATCAGCATTGTGTTGCGCTCATCAAGCCCTTTCATTTGATACCCATATTATTAAAAAGTTCCATGGAGCAGGTCCTGACTCCATCATCAGATCAGAATTGTGTTTCGCTCATCAAACCCTTTCATTTGATACCCATATCATTAAAAAGTTCCATGGAACAGGTCCTGACTCCATCATCAGATCAGCATTGTGTTGCGCTCATCAAGCCCTTTCATTTGATACCCATATTATTAAAAAGTTCCATGGAGCAGGTCCTGACTCCATCATCAGATCAGAATTGTGTTTCGCTCATCAAACCCTTTCATTTGATACCCATATCATTAAAAAGTTCCATGGAACAGGTCCTGACTCCATCATCAGATCAGCATTGTGTTGCGTTCATCAAGCTCTTTCATTTGATACCCATATCATTATAAAGTTCGATGGAACAGGTCCTGACTCCATCATCAGATCAGCATTGTGTTTCGGTCATCAAGCCCTTTCATTTGATACCCATATCATTAAAAAGTTCTAGGGAACAGGTCCTGACTCCATCATCAGATCAGCATTGTGTTGCGCTCGTCAAGCCCTTTAATTTGATACCCATATCATTAAAAAGTTCCATGGAACAGGTCCTGACTCCATCATCAGATCAGCATTGTGTTGCGCTCATCAAGCCCTTTCATTTGATACCCATATTATTAAAAAGTTCCATGGAGCAGGTCCTGACTCCATCATCAGATCAGCATTGTGTTTCGCTCATCAAACCCTTTCATTTGATACCCATATCATTAAAAAGTTCCATGGAACAGGTCCTGACTCCATCATCAGATCAGCATTGTGTTGCGCTCATCAAGCTCTGTCATTTGATACCCATATCATTAAAAAGTTCCAGGGAACAGGTCCTGACTCCATCATCAGATCAGCATTGTGTTGCGCTCATCAAGACCTTTCATTTGATACCCATATCATCATAAAATTCCATGGAACAGGTCCTGACTCCATCATCAGATCAGCTCGCTGTCACCCTATTATTACATTATTAGTTACACAACAATTCAGATCATTATTCTGCTTTAACGGCCTTTTTAGCCCCGCAGAAAATATTTAAAAATAGGTAATTAATAACTTAGCAACCAATGTATCAAACGCTCCTATTTCGCTATATTCTTCGTAGCCGGCGACGTGCTTTGCGAGTCGACTCAGTGCGAGCTCCGGGATGCAAAGCGATACGTCCACCCCCTAGAAGCGCTCGGCGCGGTCTGCTTGCGTCGAGTAGATAGGGTAGTAGATACGACGCGTTTTAGGTTGTTTTAAAAGATTTTTCATTGCCAATTTTTTAATCTTTTTGCATTTTTTTTTTCAGAAAAGGATTGATTTTGAACTCAAGTTTATTTCTGTTTTGTTAATTTTACGAACAAGAATTCTAAGTCAGTTCTAAGTAGCCAAAATCAAAAGCAATTCTTTGGCCGTTTTCTCGAAATTTGGACTAAGTTAAAGATTTTTTTACTCAAAAACTAAATAAAGGTAGTAAAAAGTGATCCATTTAATAGTTTGGTTGACTATCACAGCAAAACATCGTAATTTTTTTATACCATTTGGACGTCAAAATGATTCGTAAATATGGTGATTTCTAAACCTCTTACAGCAAAAATTCACAAAACAGTCGCCGGTTTGAGGTCGATTAATCAAAAAGAAATAATAAAAATACAAAAGTAGCTCATTTAATAGTACAAAATTGAAATGATATTTCATGCTGTGCCATAATTTTTTTATAAATACAGTGTTTTCATTGAAAAATCCTGCCCCAAAACATCACGTAAATCAGAAAATTTTGTCTAATGCCTCTTAAAGTGTAAGACAAAACCGTGAGGAGTGACCGTCCTATTCCCTCTTTTCTTTAAATAAATCGAAATAAAATATTAATACCTACTTAACTAGGTAAATTAACGACATTTTTATGCAATTTGCACCTTACAATACCTACCTGCTTAGAGAATAAGTAGGTATCTAATTTTATTTTCGCTTTTCTTTGTCTACAAAACCTATTAGGACAGAACTGTTAAACTTTTTCCATAAGAAACCCCACACCCTAATGCTGGGGCCACACTACGGGGATATGGCAAATTATTTGCCAAATTTCGTATAGCCACAATACAGAATACTTACCGGCAAATAATTTGCCATATCCCCGCAGTGTGGCCCCAGCATAAGTATTTCAAAGTAATTTATAACAATAATGACGGACCATAAACTCGAAAGTAATTCCATTTAGTTCAATCGTCCCACCACCCTCTATTTTAGCAGATATTAAACCTCACTAAGTATTCACGACATGCGATCATAAACAGCTGAGAAAAACAGGCTCGAGACTGTAGCCCTCGGAAATAAACGGCTTAGATCTTCAGACAGTCAAGATCTTTAAAAGAGTGGGGTATCTACGTATCTAGTCAGTAGCACGTTCAAATAAATCTCACGCATGACATAAACTTCTGGGTGGATTGGCATCTAAAGTAAGTACCTATAGGTACCTACCATTTCAGGTTTAGCTATGAATTTCAAGGCTGAATGGGATGAAATTTCAAATTTCATCGAAATCGGTCCATCCATTAAATTGTAACAAAAACATAATACATACAAACTTTTAAAAGTTCTGAATAAATAAACTGAAATAATATTTATACGAGTAAGTTCATTTTACTTTCGATGAATGTACCTAAAAAAACACATTTATAGGTAAAATATTAAATTACCTAAGCTTATAAAATAATTATGTTCTTCAGCTTTTTGAAATTCTCCAAAGAGGCATAAAATTGTAGGTATACCTAAACAAACATTCGTTGGATGACATTTGCATATTAAACTGTAGGATAGGGGCGCTACCATCTGATAACTAATTAAATATGGGTCTTTCGTGATTATAATTATCTAGATTGTAGTGTAGATACCTACTTATAAACTAAATGAATTACATAATAATTAACAAAATGGTTTTTAGTTTATCAAAAAACTACTTTCACGAATCGTACAGAATATTATAATAGGGTTCTTTTTGAAGAAAGGAATCCTAAACATACCTACATGCTCAATTTTTATAATAATAATTAGGTAAGTACCTACTTATACAAAATGAGCAATATTTATATTTGATTGGTTGTAATTAATACATCGTCATCTATTATTTTTGAAATTATAGTTTATTTTTCTCGTTTCTTTCTTCAATTACTTATCACAAAAAATAGTTAAATAGAAATTCTTGATGAACATAGTTTTACATTGTCTAATTTCTAAATTAGACATTCTCATTACATTGTTAGGATCCACCATTGTCAAGTCAGTGTACCTATCATCTAATTAAATAACTGTTCATCTATCATCATTACATTATTGTAATCAGGGATATTCCGGTTAAGGTTAAAAACCGTAATGAATCGGTTGTTTAACAGTTTGAATACCGGTTAACCGAAACAATGGGTTACCGAAACGTTTCTGTTAATAACAACCGAAACGATATGGGTTTTTTTCTTAAGGTTTAAATTGGCGCATTTTCGGCGTGTGCTGCGAGTAGCGTAATGTGAGTGCGACGGAAAATAATGTCTCACTCATCTTCTGTCGCGTTTAATATTCTTGCTTGCTTGAATTTCTGTCGTTGCGTATTTTTGTAGTTTGCGTGCGAATATCGCCGTGATTATTTTGTTTATGCACTACCTACCGTACCTATCCGCTTTTTGGCAGATTATTTCTTGCCAAAGCTGTAGCGAATGAATGTATTATTTAGTTATTGTGAGTACTGAATTAGTAGTGAGTTGTTGAATAAGTACTACAAATAATTTACTTTAAACGATTAAAAATTGGTATTTTTTACATTTAAATGCCTCGCAAACAGTCTAATGCCGTTCACAGACATTTTGAATATAACAAAAGGACTGGTTGCAGTTTATGTAGGTATGCTTTGTGGAAAGCAGTTAAAGGTAAGTAGGTAGGTATTATTTTAGTTAGGTATTAGAATCAGACAAAATAAATAGGTACCTACTTACTTATTTAAGTAGATTAATATCTACTATCACCTAAATGGAAAACTATTCAATGTTGTTTTAGTTCGATTTCGATTGTTGTTAGTAGGTACAGTGTTGTTAATATACAGGGTGAATTTTTGAGACGGGGCAGTAAGGGCAGCTACCTTAACCGTTGTAGCTAGAGGAAAACGTTCTTAGGAGACCATCCTTAATTTTTGAAAATATTTCGACTTGCATTCACAGATTTTGAAAAAAATGTACAGTCAGCGAGAAAATGGGCCATTTACACAAAAACTTTTTTTGATGCCAATCGATCCTGTTTCATCTAAGGATAAAAAGGCTCTTGCAGACCAACTGAGGTTAGAGTACTAGAAAAGTCAGAAATCGCTAAAATGTATTTCTGAGACAAGACAGTAAGGGCTACCTTAACCGTTGTAGCTACAGGAAAACGTTTTTAGAAGACTATCCTTAACTTTTGAAGATATTTCAACCTGCATTCACAGGTTTTGAAAAAAATGTACAGTCAGCGAGAAAATGGGCAATTTACACAAAAACTTTTTTTGATGCCAGTCGATCCTGTTTCATCTAAGGATTAAAAGGCTCTTTCGGACCAACTGAGGTAAGAGTACTAGAAAAGTCAGAAATCGCTAAAATGTATTTTTGAGACAGCAGTAAAGGCAGCTACTTTAACCGTTGTAGCTACAGGAAATCTTTCTTAGGAGACTACCCTTACTTTTGAAGATATTTCGACAAAATGATGAAAAATGATGACAAATGACAAAATGATTTCGTACGAAATGTATAATCAAAGTTATTTGCGTTTTCTGACTTTTCTAGTACTCTTGCCTCAGTTGGTCCGATAGAGTCTTTTAATCCTTAGATGAAACAGGATCGACTGGCATCAAAAAAAGTTTTTGTGTAAATTGCCCATTTTCTCGCTGACTGTACATTTTTTTCAAAATCTGTGAATGCAGGTTGAAATATCTTCAAAAGTTAAGGATAGTCTCCTAAAAACGTTTTCCTGTAGCTACAACGGTTAAGGTAGCCCTTACTGTCTTGTCTCAGAAATACATTTTAGCGATTTCTGACTTTTCTAGTACTCTAACCTCAGTTGGTCTCAAAGAGCCTTTTTATCCTTAGATGAAACAGGATCGATTGGCATCAAAAAAAGTTTTTGTGTAAATGGCCCATTTTCTCGCTGACTGTACATTTTTATCAAAATCTGTGAATGCAGGTCGAAATATTTTCAAAAATTAAGGATGGTCTCCTAAGAACGTTTTCCTCTAGCTACAACGGTTAAGGTAGCTGCCCTTACTGCCCCGTCTCAAAAATTCACCCTGTATATTCATTTACTTACTTATTGTTATGCCGTTATATCAAGAATAATAGGTAGGTAGGTTAGGAGGACCTTACCTACACCTACTACTGAGTTGTCATGTATGTACTTACCTATGTCCTTTATATTTTTTTAACTTATAGGTAGGTAGGTACTTAGGTATTACCATACTAATTATTTACCTACCTACCTAGTTAAATAGAAAAGTCACGAAAACAAGATAAATTGGCTAATGTGTAAAATATAAAATAGGGTAAAATATCCAACAACTAGCCGGGATCAGTAACGGGACACCAGTATTCAAAATTACTAGAAATATCTATAAAAACGTATTATTAACAGTAACTTCTAATAAGATGCGAAGTTACGAAGATACGAAGATGCGAAGTTGCGAAGATGCGAAGATACGAAGATACGTAGATACGAAGATACGAAGATACGAAGACACGAAGTTGCGAAGTTACGAAGTTGCGAAGATATGAAGATACGAATACATATTTGAAACTTTCGCGACTTGAACACATTTTTAATTTATTAGTGACCACGGCGACTGTAATGTCGCCGAAACGTCGAGGTAAATAAAATAATTTCATTACGCGATTAAGTCCCGTTACTAATAAATTAAAAATGAAGATACGAAGTTGCGAAGTTACGAAGATACGAAGTTGCGAAGTTACGAAGTTACGAAGATGCGAAGATGCGAAGATGCGATGATGCGAAGTTACGAAGATATGAAGATACGAAGTTGCGAAGTTACAAAGTAATGAAGATGCGAAGTTGCAAAGTTGCGAAGATACGAAGTTGCGAAGATGCGAAGTTGCGAAGATACGAAGATACGAAGTTATGAAGATACGAAGTTGCGAAGTTGCGAAGTTACGAAGTTATGAAGTTATGAAGTTATGAAGTTATGAAGTTACGAAGATACGAAGTTGCGAAGTTACGAAGATGCGATGATGCGATGATGCGAAGTTACGAAGATATGAAGATACGAAGTTGCGAAGTTACGAAGTAATGAAGTTGCGAAGTTGCGAAGTTACGAAGATACGAAGTTGCGAAGATGCGAAGTTGCGAAGATACGAAGATACGAAGTTATGAAGATACGAAGTTGCGAAGTTGCGAAGTTACGAAGTTATGAAGTTATGAAGTTACGAAGATACGAAGTTGCGAAGTTACGAAGATACGAAGTTACGAAGATACGAAGTTGCGAAGTTACGAAGTTACGAAGTTACGAAGATATGAAGTTGCGAAGTTACGAAGTAATGAAGATGCGAAGTTGCGAAGTTACGAAGATAAGAAGTTGCGAAGATGTGAAATTGCGAAGATACGAAGATACGAAGTTGCGAAGATACCAAGATACGAAGTTACGAAGATTCGAAGTTACGAAGATACGAAGATACGAAGTTACGAAGTTACGAAGATACGAAGATACGAAGTTGCGAAGTTGCGAAGTTACGAAGATAGGTAAGAACGGCGAAATGTAGGTAGGTAATAGGTACTTACCTAATTTTTATTCTGACCCTGGATAAAACGCATTTTTCGCATGCGAACATCAACAGGCAAAGATTATGTACCTACATACCTACCTTACTTTATCTGTTGAAATTACAGAAGCAAATCACTAACCATTATTTTAAAAATATAAATAGCTCACACTCACAATACCTAAAATTAAAATAAGTAAAATAGGTACGCCTATCTAGAAAAATACAGTCGCCGGCGCCGTGGCCGAAATCGGCTAGGAAGTCATCATCACATTAAATAAAACATTTTCTGTGAATTATGCGCAAACTGCTTTAGGTACAGTACGGCCAACGGATCTCGGCGTTCGTGAAGTTAGCAGTTTCGATGCGCATTGCAACTTTTTCATACAAAATTTTCTACTGCGCAGCGAAAAGCCTAACTTCACGAACGCCGAGATCCGTCGGCCCAACTGTAATCCTGTCGACAAATAAGTCAAAAACACGAAATACTTACATTCGCTGGCAACAAGCTGGCAACGTCGCACTTAATGCATCGCTCTCTTTCTACGAAATATTTACGTAATAATGCGACAAAAATACAGTTATAAAAAACCCAATCATTTCGGTATACCGTTTCATTCGGTATGGGTTATTATTTCGGTTAATACCCAATCATTTCGGTATATCGTTTCAATCGGTTACCCTTTCAATCGGTAAGCGTTTGAAGCGGTTACCGTTATGAATGGGTTATCCGATCCCTGATTGTAATTGACAGGTGAAATTCTTAAATATACAATAGCCACTGATACTCCGGCCACATTAATCAATAAATGATTAGGCGAGTTCCCACTCATCTTCTTTTATAATAATTGTTCCAATGACGATTATATTCAACAGAATAGAACCAATTATATAAAAATTATAAATAACATTAAATGTATTATTATCATCGATTAAATTCGTTTAATAGTCGAAAATTGTTGGGTTGTCCAGATCTTTGAATGATGAACCCTTTTGGATTGTTAAGTTTTGTGAATAAATGTCGGACTTAAAGATCGGGTTTAGATATGTATACTTACGTCAAGTTCGATCTTCAATCATAGTTATGATTATAAGGGTACCATTTGTTTTTTTTTTAATTGAGAATGTTTTAAGGTCCCTAAATGTGTCCAATTTTAGAAATATTTAATCTTTTTAAAACTCTAATGCTATAGAACGATATTTCGATCTTTTTCTTACGTTTTGGTTCAATTGTGTCTAAATATACCTACTATTTTAATACAGCTTTTAAAATAATACAAAGGGATATAACATAGGTAAATATACATCATATACCCTACCTACGCTTATCTTCATTACAAAACACTGGATCATCTTCAAATAATCATAAACCTTCTTTAGCTTTTGCATATAACAACCTCCTTTATCCACAATTAATATAAACAAAGAGGTTTTACTAGATAACTCATTCTATTTACAGTATCAAAAGGGACCGTAAAGGGCTCTAGACACTGGCAATAAACAGAAAACAGATACAAAACAGACGCTCGACTCTTTGTTTGGGTATTTTATAAATAAACTTAAGTCTTTGAATATTGCTAGGTCTATTAAAATTGTTATGTGAATCGAAAATTGAGATGAATAGATCAAAGTGACAGTCGGAATGTCTTTTATGAAATGGTCATGAATAAAGGAGGTTAACTTAACTATGATCAAAATAATGCTCATATTGACAAGAACATTAATGAAAACAGCTGCTCTGACAATTCTGAAGTCTATCGTAAAATTTCTATTGAATCCGGAGATACGTAAATCTCAAAATGCAACCAAAACGCCCGTCGATATACCTACACAAAATGAAAAGGTCCCAGCTGCCGAATCAGCTGATCGCACCGTTTTCCATAATTTCACTGCAGGTAAAAGTTTTTTGCGTGTTTGTCAGCTGTTCGCGCGTGCGTTCAGAAACGCCGAAAAAGTCTGAATACAAAAATGTTACCTTTCGATGTAGGTATCCGAACATCTGCTGGCAGGTGCGGAATTTTTGAACGAACAGTTGGTAGATTCTAAATTCGAATTGCCTTTCTTTTTAATTTTAGTTTATGCACTAAATACGAGTTACTACCATGATTCTTGGATTTTGGTTCACCGATATTTCGGCATAGTTGCATACGCCATGATCACGGTAAACATAACTGCGGAGCTAAAAAGGTCGCTATTGCAGAATCGCATCAAAGGAACCGAACTATTGCCATCTCTTTTAATTCTCAGTCAGTGAAAAGAGATGGCAATAGTTCAATTCCTTCACCGCGACTCTGCAATAGCGACCTTTTTAGCTCCGCTGGTGTTCATCATGAGCATTCAAAAGTTATAATGTTCAAATCGCAATTTAATTTTGAAACTGATTTTTGATGCAAAGTAAGCTTATTACGACAAGATAAGAAATGCTATAACAAGTATTTTGCGTATCAAATATCATAAATGAACTTGTATCCGTTCGATACGTGATACGGCAAAGACTCCATGATACGGATTCGACCCTAAAAAGCGGATGCGTAAAAAAGTTCTGATAAAATGACGTTTCCGTTTAAGTTTGAAAGACGAAATAAATTGTGAAAGGATTTGCTATATTATCTACTTACACAATGCTTAGCGATACTGTGGTTTATATTTGAGGGATTAAAACTAGAATTTCAGTTTCATTTAATAAAAATGGCCATAGACACAAATAGAATGTCAGCCAGTTGAAATCTCCATTGCCTGCACCCGGGTGTCGGGTTTCAACAGCTGACGTCACAAAAAACACCCTCTTCCTTCCCTACTATTGATAAGGCCAATATTAGGCCCACTTTTGTGTCAATAATAATGGCTTGACAGGAAAATGATAAAGGATATCCTTGACAATGATGAAAAAGACAGTAGATTTTGAAAGACGATGATAATACTTAGGTAGGTACCTACCTACTTAATGTTTTTGTCTCTGGTGAAAATTAAAATGATTTTATTAAGAACGATAAACTTTTATTCTTACCATAAACTATTATCTTGCACTAAGTACCTATCTTAGTTTTAAAATTAATCTGGTTCGTTAAAATGTTTTTTAGAACCATTTCAAATATGGCCTCAGTCAATATAGCAATCTAATAAGATAGGTTCTATTAGTCAATGGTCGGAAGTACTGAAAGTAGTGGATAGGTTTAAAAGAGGCATTATTTTATTATGAACATTAAATTATGATTATCATCTTCCGGACGGTACGCAACCCTAATCATTGATAGGCTCAGTTAAAACATAAAAAAATAACCAAATAAAAACCTAAACTGAATTATTTCCATAATCTTCAAATCCATGGAATTGTATTCTAAGTTCAAAATATGCAATAATAGTACGAGAGCCGACCGCAAAAAACCAACGTCACTTGATACTAAGATAAGCTCCATGGCACACGCTCAAAAAAGTGGTGCTAAGCTTGGATCAATTAGTCAAAAGGCTCCGATTTGGCCGGAAGCACAAAAAAAGGGGCTACTTCCGGTGAAAAAAAACGTGTCAATTTACGTCATTTGATACTAATGGCAGACTTATGGCAGCAGTTACTAATTTATATGCAGTGACAGATAAATCTAGTCTGCCAGTTCCTGTATGGCCGGAAGTACTTGGCAGACTGTCTCAAAGCTGACGATTCGGACCCCTAATTTACGTCATCTGATACTAAGTTGAAAATAGTGGCAGATGTTAGATATCAACCCTACGTTTCAGTATAAATTAGTCTGCCAAGGCTATTTTGGCCGGAACATCTTCAAAATGTCAATTTAGTGATGATACTAAGAAGAAAAATTTTCGATTTTTTTTTGGTTTATCAATGTTTAGACATTAAAATGAAATAATATTATGTATTTATTCATGTTAATATTATTATTATAACCTACTAGAAGCTGCCCGTGGCTTCGCTCACGTGGTACCCGGATAAAAAGTAGCCTATGTCACTCTCTAGCCCTCCAACTATCTCCACACAAAAAATCACGTCAATCCGTCGCTCTGTTTTGACGTGAAAGCAGGACAAATAAACAAACAAATAAACACACTTTCACATTTATAATATGGGTAGTAGACATGTGCGCCGCGCTGAAAATTGTCGGCGGCGGCGCGCTGCAGTTTTTCGTCCGGTGGCGGCGCGGCGCCGGCGGCGTGGCTTTTTTTTAAATAAAAATACACTAATAAAATCGATCTCTAACGTTTCACTACAACACAAATGACTAGGTACTTACGGATAATTATTATGTTAACAAATCGCGAAAGTTTAACAAGTTATAGGTACATACATAAAATCACGCCTCTTTCCCACAGGGGTAGGCAGAGACCACGAACTTCCACTTGCTACGATCCTGACACACCTCTTTCGCCTCATTCACTTATACTTATAGGTACTTACTGTTCAATAATACTCTAATCATAATCCATGATATCCAGACTAGATCTCTTACAACAACTTTACGATAAGCTGGGATCGTCTGAAGGGCAGAGGCTCGTCTACAAGGTAGCACGTTAAGGGTCAAAGCGGCATAGGCTTAGACATTTCTAGGATGAAAAGTCTAAGGGCACTGGATATTTCCAAGTGCCCCTGTGTAAAAGACCCCCGGGGAAATCTATTGAGTATGCGAGGACCTTGCGGTGAAAGAGAGATGGTTTTCGTACTTCCACGACCTGCTGAACAAGTAGCATAGAGAGGTATCGCCACCGGACCTCCCTTTAAATCAAGGACTAGTATTGCCAAAAACGCCTGAAGAAGTAGAAAAAGCTCTTCGCCGCATGAAAAATCGGAAGCCGTCAGAATCGATCCCCATCGAGTCTCCATCGAGGCCACGCATGTCATCCACTACGAAGTCAAGCCAGCACTTCTTGGGTCCACCCCTTCTACCGGGGCCTGGCGGAGCCAACATAGCTGAGCATTTGTTCCCCACGTAGCTTGCCGGTTTCCGTAAGACGTGTCCGTGCCAACGTAGGCGGCAGTCCTGCAATTTATCTGCTATATCACGAACATGGAGGCTGCCACGAATGCGATAGTTCCTGACGCGGTCCTTCTGCGTAACCCTACACATCCAGCGCGGCATATTCATCTCAGTGACCAGCAGTTCTTGCTTGTGCTGCTCAAGTACCGACCACGCTTCACTGCCATATCCTTTCAACTTAACTGGCATCTTGGGGTCACAGATACAGAATAGAATATTTTAACTGATTCGTGCGCTCGACCATGTCTTCTTCTAAGCGTACGGATGTGGGATCTGCTTTATTGCAAGCCAAGTACTCGGTCTTCGCCACGCCACGTTGAGTTTCAGACCACCGTTCTCAAGCGATTCCTTTCACGCATTCACACGTCTTACCAGAAGTCCTCTGTCCGCATCTGCCAGCGCGATATCGTCAGCATACATGAGTAACCAAGCCTCTCATGTCTGTCCCTGATACTGTCCGACACTGCGTCTAATATCCCGCTGAACAAGAATGGGCTAAGGACGGTTCCCTGGTGTACTCCAACAGTGATGGGAAAGGGTTTGGTGTCACCAACAGCGGTCCTAACCACAGAATCGGAATCATGGTAGGTTCATGTCTCGGATGGTGTCAATATAAACCTCTGGTACACCTTTATACCGTAATGCCCACTAGATCATCGCACGAGGAACACAGTTGAAGGTCTTCTCCATGTTCAAAAACAGGAAATATAGAGGTGTATTCTTCGTCCTGTATTTCTCCATGACGGTCCGTAGGGCAAAGACTGGATCTATGGTTCCGTGGCCAAGGCGAAAACCATATTGACACTCCGAGACCGCACACTCTAGTCGGATCCGAGAGTCTCCTATCCGCTCAAAGAGTTTCATGGTGTGGGACATGATCTTTATACCGCGGTAGCTGTCACACTCTTGATAGATCCCTTGCCTTTGAAAACCAGAGTGATAGCACTTAGTCTTCTCTGGCGAGGGATCCCTCCAGTGTGCAGTATGTCAATCAATCAATCACAAACATCGACTTGCATGCGGTTGTAAAGATTTGTTAAGATGCCCACACCACACCACGAGGGCCCATTGCCTTCCAGGCCTCGATGGGGACTCGATGGGGATTGATTCTGACGGCTTCCGATTTTTCATGCGGCGAAGAGCTTTTTCTACTTCTTCAGGCGTTTTTGGCAGTCTAGTCCTTGATTGGGAGGTCCGGTGGCTATACCTCTCTATGCTGCTTGTTCAGCAGGTCGTGAAAGTACGAACGCCATCTCTCTTTCACCGCAAGGTATTACATACTTAATAGATTTCCACGGGGGTCTTTTACACAGGGGCACTTGGAAATATCCAGTGCCCTTAGACCTTTCATCCTAGAAATGTCTTAAGCCTATGCCGCTTTGACCCTTAAACGTGCTACCTTGTAGACGAGCTTCTGCCCTTCAGACGATCCCAGCTTATCGTAAAGTTGTTGTAAAAGATCTAGGCTGGATATCATGGATTATGATTATAGTATTATTGAACAGTAAGTACCTATAAGTATAAGTGAATGAGGCGAAAGAGGTGTGTCAGGATCGTAGCAAGTGGAAGTTCGTGGTCTCTGCCTACCCCTGTGGGAAAGAGGCGTGATTTTATGTATGTACCTATAACTTGTTAAACTTTCGCGATTTGTTAACATAATAATTATCCGTAAGTACCTAGTCATTTGTGTTGTAGTGAAACGTTAGAGATCGATTTTATTAGTGTATTTTTATTTAAAAAAAAGCCACGCCGCCGGCGCCGCGCCGCCACCGGACGAAAAACTGCAGCGCGCCGCCGCCGACAATTTTCAGCGCGGCGCACATGTCTACTACCCATATTATAAATGTGAAAGTGTGTTTATTTGTTTGTTTATTTGTCCTGCTTTCACGTCAAAACAGAGCAACGGATTGACGTGATTTTTTGTGTGGAGATAGTTGGAGGGCTAGAGAGTGACATAGGCTACTTTTTATCCGGGTACCACGTGAGCGAAGCCACGGGCAGCTTCTAGTAGGTTATAATAATAATAATATTAACATGAATAAATACATAATATTATTTTATTCTAATGTCTAAACATTGATAAACCAAAAAAAATCGAAAGTTTTTCTTCTTAGTATCATCACTAAATTGACATTTTGAAGATGTTCCGGCCAAAATAGCCTTGGCAGACTAATTTATACTGAAACGTAGGGTTGATATCTAACATCTGCCACTATTTTCAACTTAGTATCAGATGACGTAAATTAGGGGTCCGAATCGTCAGCTTTGAGACAGTCTGCCAAGTACTTCCGGCCATACAGGAACTGGCAGACTAGATTTATCTGTCACTGCATATAAATTAGTAACTGCTGCCATAAGTCTGCCATTAGTATCAAATGACGTAAATTGACACGTTTTTTTTCACCGGAAGTAGCCCCTTTTTTTGTGCTTCCGGCCAAATCGGAGCCTTTTGACTAATTGATCCAAGCTTAGCACCACTTTTTTGAGCGTGTGCCATGGAGCTTATCTTAGTATCAAGTGACGTTGGTTTTTTGCGGTCGGCTCTCGTACTATAAAGGCGCCCAGCAACCGACTTCCATTTTCAAATGTAACTTTTTTTCCGTGCATGTGGCCACGGTTCGCTTCCCATTCGGCCGCACATGGCTCTGAGGAATTTGACACGCAGATGTGCGTTTCATCGACGATGCCGAGTCCGACACAATAAAATACGTAATATGCCATGTCTACTGGAAGCTTAATGATTGCTTAGTATCAATTCAATTCAACTATAGTCGTATTGCTCATTATACGGACTAAAATCGGACTAAAATTGAAGGAACAAATGTCATTTTTCATGTACCTAGGTATTTTTAGTCCGTATAATGAGCAATACGACTATAGAATGCTTTGTTGATAGTTTAGATAAAGACACCTTTTAACATCAAAAACAATGATCACAGTAGTTCAATTCAATTCTCCCTTTTTTATTTTTTGAAGGAGAAGGATAAATCTATAACTTACTTATAATAATTCTATAATATAGCACAAAATTATATTACAAAGGAAACAAGAAACTAGTAAGTTCGTATAAGCTTGTGGCCGTTACGGCTAGAATTTCTAGGCTGCCTTAAGGCCTCCATATAAATACATAACGACACAAAGAAAATTGACGACCACAATTGACGGAGAAATCGAAGAACATCCATAAAAAAAATATGAAAACAAACATACATACAGCCGAACATAGAACCTCCTCCTTTTTGGAAGTCGGTTAAAAAGAAAATAATTATTCGAATTGAAATAACAAAATAAGAATGAAACAGTGAAAGCTGCAACTTCCATCAGCCTATGCGTGCGTTACATACCTACCTACATATGGGAAACTCATCAACGAACAAATCAAGGAAATAAATTGATATCAATAGGGTGACAATGACATCTTTAAATCGAAATAAGTTGGATAAATTAGATCCTGTATTATCCCACGGCAGGATAAAGGACAAAACAGTATTTTTAGTGTGGCAAGATTTTTGAAATAAAACTTTTTTACGCACGCTTGACTTGGGGAGTAAGCTGGTGAATGCGAGACGAGAGCGTTACGAAAAGCGTTACGATCGGGCGAGGAGACGGAAGTTTTACTTTAGTCGTGTGGTCTAAAGCACACACGTTTTATTTTGCGTTACCTAAACTTCATTAGGAGATAATGCTACTAACAATATTAAATTTACAAATGAATGTCTTCGTAAGCAATTAAAACAACAACATAACAATTATTTATGTGGGTGTGTAGAGAAACTGTAGTGTGTGCATAAACTAATAAGCAAGAATGCGTAAACGCATACCTCGAGCCGACTAAACGGTAACAGACATTGTAGTAAGGCGTTCTATTTTCAAAATTGCATAATTTACTGTCAATGTGCAAAGAGGTTTTACCAATAGAGAAGTTATAGTCATTAGAAAAAGCTCTAAAACGTGGTGAAATTTTGTTATAACTACTTTGGTAGAACAAAAGCAGCTTTGTTTAATATCAATCAAGAAAACTAAAAAAATAGCAGAGATTATAAAATCCAGTTGTCAGAAAGAGATTAGTAATGTGCGTGCCGCGTGTAAATGCGTCTAACATCGAAGCAAGACACAGTGCGACTGAGTTGACTCAAGCTAATTAGCTTGACTTCTGTTCGCCACGCAGAGCGGGGTACAACGCATCTACCTCAGTTTATATAGAAGATCATTGTCAATGTGTTATTTGTATTACAATAATTTCAAGCTGAGGGAATTTAGAAATGTCAGAACATTAAACTTGATGATAAATTCATTGACGAATAAAGATGCACTTTGACACAGAGTGCAATAAAAATTTACAAAGCGTCAAATAACTTCACTTTGTAAAGTCATAAATCCAATATGGCCGCGTTTTGATGGCTTTCTTTTACGATTACTCAGATTTTATGGTTAAAATTTATACCGGTGAGGTCATAGGACATGCGCAAACGACGAGGTTTAATGAGCTCTTTACGCGAATTATGTGAGACTGTAACTATAAAGGCGGTACTATGTGCTAAACACTATATTTCCCTATCTAGGTACCTATGTCCTCGATAAATAAAATGAGTGGAAAGTAACTGAAAAGCCAAAATGTAGGTATCTTTAACATTCTTCGAATCCACCAATTTATACCTATTTTATTTAAAGTCGTAGGTAAGTATTTGCTTGATTATAAATCAACGAAAAGAACCTTAGACTTCAAAATACTGTTTTTATGACAGTAGATAGTCATCTTCATACATAAAATAATGCGTTGACCTAGTACCGAAAACAAGCGATAAAGAAGTTAGAGATGTAAAAAGTTTTATTATTATCGTAAAGATCACAAAGATCAACGTTACTTTGACCGTAACAATGAACCATTTGATATTTTGCAACGAATAGTAAACTTTTATTGTTGGAAATAAAATGTTAACATGCTTTTTGATTGATATTCTTTCAATTTTAGACTTTTAAACGAATCTGTTAAGTATAATAGGTACCTTCTTCTTTAGAGTACCTAGTATAAAAACAGAAGAAAAAAGATGTAAAACATAGAATAAGGTAGTTACTAATACACACTACTTAACTATGTTACTAATACATGCTGAAAGATTTGAAAAGATTTTGAAAACTTAGTCAATAAGATAGAAACTAGTTACCTACCTACTCATTCACTAGGTCGGTAGGTGTATCAAATATTTCAGGTTTTGTAAAATAAATTTATATTTTTTCTGACAGACATGTAGAGGTATTTCACTGAAGAGACTATCTTATGTGTTGCAAAACACAAAACGAGGACAAAGAAATAGTTTGTACACAAGATGCTTCTCAATCGAGTACTCAGAAGTCGATAATCACGTTCTGACGTTACTTACACCTCAATAAAATGAAATGCCTAAGATGAAACCTAAAACCTAATGGAACGGAGGTTTCAGCTTTAGAAAGGCAGACTCAAGAGGTGAAAGTCATAATGCTTACATACCTTGCAAAAACTCACATCTCGCGGCCTTGCCAAGGTGAGTGCAAGGGGGGCATAACGGTCCTTCTCCACTCCACCCACAAAATGCTTATACTCCATCGCTTACTCTCCAAACCATTGCCAGCTCGTCTCAAGCACTCCCACACGCAACGGAACAAAAGCGGCAAACGACAGCACTAAATCAATACCGTCTGTCGGAAACCAAACACGTTTTCGATTCATTTCCTTTCAGCGGTATCGTTGAACTTAATGAGTCGCCAATAATGGCATGGTGGTAAAAGCATTTCAAATGTTACACACGTTTGATGACTCCTTACGAAAGGGGGTCTAACTGTAAATCCGTAAAAGGGATACCATAAAGTTTATTATATATTATTTGTAAACAATACAGTCTTGTTGGTCGAAAAAGTGATGAGAAGTTATGTAAACTGCATTGTTGCGTTTCATGACCATGAGATTTCGTAACATAAACATAAGTTACAAAATAATGTCATTATAATTTGAAACCGATATTGCAAAAACTATGCAACATCTCTTGCTTTGTTATGTAGGGTGACCAAATAATGTTCCAAGGACGTATCAAAAATCCGAAACATAACCGCAAATTATGAATGGTGAGAAAAGATTAGCTATGCGCTAAGTGAACACAGAAACATTCTACCACGAACAGTTACCGTCGCATTTTGTAAATAATGAACTACTTAGCATGCGAAACGCACTGCGGTGCAGCTGCGGGCTCAAAAGTTCTCAAAAACTTACGATCTGACTGATCTCCGTGATCGGTATAGGGGTAATGGTCTTCTCTGATCCCTGGGGGAGCGAGGAGGCGCTGGGGGTCGGAGACACGCCAGGGGAGCTCGGGCCATTCCCGACGCTCTCCTTTGACGTCCTGTTAGGAGACAACCTCGACGGAAAGCTGAGGGTCTTCGTCCACTGCGATAAGCTGCGCACCATCTTGACTGTCCATAAGCACAACACGAATCACTGAAACCGGTGTGTAGACGCGAGCGATACGTGCGCGCGTTGTCACGGTCCACGGAGGAATGAAGCCGGAGGGCAACAAAACTTCAGCCTGGGCAGTGCAAGTTGCGACTTGATTGGTGTGGAGGGGATCGCCCGCCTGTAGCGATGGGGTTCCATTCCATGGTGTGTGTGTGCATGTGTGAGTGCCTCCTGCATGTCATCTGTGTGGCTGGGACCGGCCACCTATTGCTTTGGGTCCGATTTTCTTTTGTTTATCGTATCGACAACCTCGGGCGGCTACTTATTGAAGCTATGCTTGCAAAAAGTTTTAACGGCTCTTTTACAATATTTATGCAATAAAAGACTTTTCATCTTTGATTTGGAAAGTACATATTATTATTTGGATAAGATTTTTCGCTTTTAGGTTATAGATAGGTAGATGGATAAAAGTTGTCTTCTTTTCTGATAATTGCAAAAATAATTTATCATAAAAACTTATCTTTGATTTTAAATTTTAAACAGTTAAAACGACAGTGCCTGATTTATTTTAAAGTTCCAAGAATGACATTTAAAAACTCTTTCCATAAACCAAGCCCATATCGTTCCGAATTAGCGACACCCCATAAACGCAGAAAATAACTGCACGTGACACATAGAGGGTTGGTCCCTTGTACTTCCTTTTATCCCTGTTGCAAACACATTCAAGATATTTCAATGCGAAGGGGAATGGTGTAATTTTAATATTGATCCGTTATGAGTTGAGCTGATAAAACTTTTTAGCGATATAAAACAGTATATCTCGTATAACGAGTTATGTGATCAATTTATAAGATTACGAAAGTTGATATAAGTGTATAAAAGAAAACGTCAAAATAATGATGACTGAATATTGAATAAGACAAAACCAAACTCTCGGGTAAAAAGTTAACAGAAAGGACCAAAATAAATAATGATTGGCAAAGCCTAAAATAGATTAAGCTGTACTTTGAAGGGCTTTTAAAAACATCTTTAGTTTCAAAGTGCGGACCTACAAACGCGATTAGAAAACAATGGCTGCGCATGCGCATCGCCCGTTGCTTCCTGAGACACGTGCGCACGCAGCTGACGACGCCCGCAGCCCTTAAGGACTTAGTGAGGAAACGACGCAAAAAAACCTGTTCTTCAACTTAAAGAGAGTCCATTGTAAATTGGTTTCTCCTTGGCATTGTTAAATTATGGCCCTGGTGCAAAACTGTAGCGGATTAATAAATTGAATCGGGACTTTAGATTTCGATCTGACTTCGCCGTTTTTAATAAAATTGAGAGAGACATCGGTTCTTGAGAGACTCGCTTTGTTGACACAAAGGATTGTTATTTTTCTTGATGTTTTAATCAATTTTACTATAGTATTAATGTTTGTGCTTGAATTCAAGCGATGTCGTTAAGATAAACAATTTTTCCTACAACTTTATTTCATAAAACATTGACATTTACGAAAACAACAAAACAAAATGAAGCAAATCTGACGAGCAGTTCTCAATTGATGATCTTCCCTACATGCTGCGATTGGTTTATTTATAAAATGATTAGTTACCTACTTACCTTTTATAAAATAAGCATTTACCATGTGCTGGTTTAACAGCACCATAATTATTCATCAATTAGTATCCCAGCAAAGTCAAATTTACAGCCAAATACGAAATTCTACAAATTGTTGGTACATTGTTGACATTCCCACAACAAGCAATGAATTTTAATTACTCTCGTCTACTCCTCTGCTATCCGTCAATCCACCCCTTCTCAACTAGCCAGGGGAAGAATAGGACACGGACAAAGACAAGGGCTATTCTGAAGGGTTGTTTATACCCTTACAAAGAAGTGCTTTAATTACTTTTTTGTTGACAGGGTTGGTAGAATAGAGTTGCCTACTGAATTTTTGATGATTGACGTTGGAAAGATGTTGGAAGGTATTTATATCAGATTTCAATTTACCGAACTTATCTGTAGGATCTTTGTTTTTTATTTGTTCATAAATTCTTTATTGTACAGAAAAAATAAAACAAACAAACAGATTTAAAAGGTAATATACAAAGGCGAGCTTAACCGTAGAAGAGTTGGGTTATTTATAGAGAGACTTTATTCAATAGCTATGGATACATTTTGTTATTCGTCTTATTAAATAGATAAGTACTTACCTAATTCCCTAGTAATTTTATTGAAAAAAAAAACAAGCATTTCTTTTGTAGAAAAACAAAACGAAAAAGTACCACAATGTGGAATAACACTATAAAATTAAAATTACAGAGGATCAAGCACGACTGTGCATAAAATATAATTTTTAGTTGAAAAAAAATATTTAAGTCACATTTTTATATTAGGCAACTTAAAATGAGCTTAACTAAACACGAGTTTAATTCTTATTCACTGAAAAATACCAACTCAATTTTTTTTTTAAACACGTTGCAAGATTCCACTACCCGAACATTTTTTACTGACTGACACATAATTTATTTCAATCATACACACAATAAAGTTAAAGTTCATTTTTCCTTTTTTATATTTTTTCGCTGGTTTTATGATACTTTAAGCACAATAAAATAATTCAAAATCGTCTCAAGCACGTTACTTTGGGGAAGTGACGACATGATTAAGTTTATAGCAATTTACTATGATGTCAATAACTTGCGCACCGGAAGGCAACGACGTGATGGTATTACTTATGTACTTAATTAGACCTCTAAATAATGAAAACAGTTTAATACACCTTTTTAATATTTTAGAATTGCCTAAGTAGGTAAGTATCTAGGGTACCTACGTGACATTGTAACACACGGGAATTACTCACGTTAAAATATCAAATAAGTATCGGTTTCTTAAATCTTTACATGCTCCTTTTTTTATAAGTAACTTTTGTTATTGTTTATGTATAGAAATATGTCTTATTTCTGGAAAAAATCGTTTTCTCTATTTTAACCGGACCAAAGCTAGGTCGCCCAGATATTTACTTAAATGCTCACAAATCGTAGTCTCTTTAAGCACAAATCATAGTCACCCTAATTTTGTTCGCGTAGGGATGTTTATTAAAAACTCCGTAATGCCTCCACGAAATTAGTACATGTCACTCTTTGTCTTAGAGTGTGCAAACTTCACTAGACATTTTCACTCTTATTCCTGTTAAGTACAGTTGAAAATGCCTTGTTTTTGGACCTACTATTTCTGTACATCGTAAATTATAGTATGGAGCGTAAAATACTTTGGTGGCAGTTTAATAATAAGCTAATTACTGCACCCTGCTACTGAAAAAGGTAGTAAAATAAAAGCTGCTTTGTTCAAAATATCTAATAATAGCTTATGTGGTTAAAATTATAATACATTGAGGTATTCACTATATTTAGAGCGAGACAATAGACTCGCATAACAATTAAGAAAAAATATGAAAGGAGGATAATCACACTAATTTTATAAATACGAGAGTCTGGATGTATGTAGGTCTTTTTTTCTCTATATCTCGACAACCACTGAACCGATTTGCCTGAAATTTAAAATTTATGTAGAAAAGGCTAAGGCTAGAATAGGCCTGGAAAAGGGATTGTAATTATTATATTTATATGACTTATTTACTTTATTCATATGAAATTCTGAACACAAACAACCATCATAATAAAATACATCCAATTCGGCCGTAAAAATAAAAACTACGTTCTTTTAAAAATTCCCGGAACAAACAATACATCTCTATAATGACCACTAAACTACGAAAACTCATTAATTTGAAACCGATAATTAAAAACAATAGCAGAAAGCAATTAGGAGTTCTTTATTGTTTGGCACACGTGGGTTTGTCCGAGGGTTGTTTTAGGGGTATGATGATTTACATTATTTTTGCTGTGGGAAATTATACATCTATGGATACTTATTTTAGCAAGTCATCATTATCATCATCCACAGCATCAGCTACTGCTGGGCACAAAGCTTTGTTTAACAAAGTCGTATTAATATTAACAAAATTGTGATTTTGTCCTAGCGGCCTTTTTAGGCTCGCTGAGCTCTTTTAAGTCAATTATGAATAGCAAGGTTAATATTTAACCCGGGTTGCTATTATTTATAATAACCCTAGATTTATTATGTGCTTGTTAAGTTTTTGAAGTAAAACTTCTTTACGCACGCTTGACTTGAGGAGTAAGCTGGTGAATGCGTGACGAGAGCGTTACGAAAAGTGTGATCGGGCGAGGCGAGTTGGAAGTTTCTCTTCAGTCGTGTGGTCTAAAGCAGTGTTCCGCAAAGGGTATACCGTGGTCATTAGTTGGTGTGCGGTGTGCCTCAGAAAAATAAGGTTACCCATCTCAGTTAAGCTACTCTAAATTTGGACCGCATATGCTCAACTAAACAAGCTCATGTTTCGCATAAAAAAAATGACTTTTCATTATGGTGTAGGTACCTCCAAAATTTCCGATTTCCCAGATGTAGTACTTACCTTGAACACAAAAATTTGCGGAATACTGGTCTAAAGCACACTGTTTTTTTTTTCGAAAAGATTTTACGTTGACTGGCCTCTTGCCGACCGTTGCGAAGGTCGTCACGAGACCAACCAATATAGGGTCAATCTGAAAAAAAGCCCACAAAAATATAAAGATTGTAAACTTATTGTTACAGCTTTCAAACAAAAGCATCTAGCAACCCATCTGAATCTAACACGCCATATGTGTCACGAATTGGTTCTAAATATACATTCCGCAGAGCATATGGTCCGGTTTCGACCATTTGAAGACCAAATGAACAAATAAATCGGTGCGGTTTGAAGAGTGGTCTTTAGAGCATTTTTTGTAGTTCTTAGCTGTTGATTCACCATCTTCAAAATAAGTTCTTTGGTAAGCTAGCTGTCAGTTAAAGTAAGTTGAAACAATTTTTACTATTTTTAAGTATTTGGTAGGTCAGAGTCAATCTAAGAGGATATGAATGTGAGAGGAGTGGATTCTGAGTTGACGAATGATAGAGGTGAGTGGAAGAGGAAAACATATTGTGCCGACCCCACTTAGCGTGGGATAAGGGCAGGAGAATGATGATGATGATGTCAAGCTGTTACATTAGTGATATTAGTATCCGGCAAAATTAAATGTACCTATATTTCCTTTATTTTCCTTTATTACGTTCCTTTGCAGTCAAATTCTCTACAAAAATGGACATTCATTCATTTTACCATCGCTGAGGACTTAGATACTTTTGGATGTCCATAAAATTTTGACACAAGTGGCACATTGCTCTAAATAGGCCATCTGAGGCCATCTGGCCAAACTGTGATTACAAACAATTTCAAAGCACATGGAGTTTCTGGGTCATCTATTTCGAATCTTCCCTTTGATGATGAGACTGTTTTGATGACAGAGGCAGACAGAACCAGGATGCTAAGTAAGATCGTATAAGCAAGTGGTCAGCTCTAGTTCCGGAGTTTTAAGGGGTCTGTGTCGTCATGAAAACCCTTGCTTTAGTATTAATAAATTTAATATTGTCAGTCGTTTTGTGTCTGTTTGTGTCTTCTCTCTTTTGTACTGTATTTTTAATGTTTATATCTATAAATGTGTGTATGTCTGTGTGGCGAATGTTTTTCTGTTCTATTCTTGCCTGGATGCTAGGCCTGGGGCTTTAAGTCGGTAAGCCCTGACGGAGTCCTTCAGGCGGCCTAATACCTCCGTCACCAAAGTAAACCACTTAGCTCGAACGTACATAAGTATAATAGTCTATGATAGTTAGTTATGTAGGTACATTTCTATGATAATACCTACGTCATTGATATTTCGAAGGCATCAATAGGCCCATAGTTAACACAATCGTAAAAGTCGTGTGCTCGGCACACGTTTACTAGGAACAAGAACCATTTATTAATAATTACTTTATGGGCGCCATTTTGTTTTTATTTGTCTGGACGTGCTCACGAATACTAACGTGACAGGTGAATGACGACATTTTTAATTAAAAACAATTCACATGTTTAAAAACCCCGACATATTCCTTTATAAACTGGAAAAGAGCTGATTATCTTCAAACGGCTGAACCGAATTTGATAAAATATGTTTAAGAACCATCGGTAGACAACCAGCTTTCAAATAAAAAATTGCATTCAATTCGGTTCACCCGTTTAAGAGCTACACAGCGGTCAAACTTATAACATCACTCTTTGCGTCGGGGGTTAACATTTTTGAGGCCCATAACCTATAAATAGAAAATAATGGTCACCAATCTAGGTTATCCTGTATTTTGGAGAGAAAATATACCATACAAAATCGTAGACATGTCAGTAGACATTAAACTGACGACCCGGATCCAGTTCAGGAGTTTCCTTCAGACACCCACACAGTCAGACATACAAGCCATACAAGGTATACATGGCAATAAAACTCCACTAGCCGTATAATTATTCAATGGATGGCAAGTTTGGGTATTGGTATGCAATTTTGAACATATATTAGAAGTAAATCGATTATAAACCTTGTTCTTGATTAGTTTGATTACGTTCTCTATTAGTGATGGCATTTTTATCACTTTATCTTTAACAAGCAATAGCTATGCTTCGATGAACAAATGTTCGTTCATCAAAGTAGCTATGGTAGCTATGCTATATTTATTTTTTATAAGTCAATACTAAGCAAATATAGAGTCACACAGCACGCGCAAGTCGCGTAAACCAAAGAAAACTAATTTCAAATCATTTTTTTTTGTTAAAGAGCTTTACTCAAAATCCGGTTTAAAATATACAAACTCATTTTCATACAGCTACAACAATGAATGTATTCCAAATTTAAAATTTGAAGTTCAATAAATTTAAAATTCGAACAAAGAAAGGGCATGGAACTATTAAATCATGGAATAGTGAGGAGACATTCGGTATCGTGAAACAAAACAAAATGAAGGCAATGACACATTTATTAGGGCTGTCAGTTGTTGGTGCTTACGACTGACAGCTCATAAGTTTAAAACTTTAATTTGTGATAAGCCAAATGTGTTGGATGAGTGAGCTACTGGATTTTAACTTTCACGTTTTAATGTTGTGTAATGGTGATGCAAGGATGAGGTATTGATTGATAATTTTGACGACAGGCCATAAACTTAAAAGAATTGGTTTAAGTACTTCACTTTCCACTGAAGTAGATAAGTTTCATCATAGTCACCTGACTTTGTAGTACCAATAACTTTTTCAAAGTCATTTGCTCATCTCGTTGTCACGTACGTAGATGTTATTTTAATATATCGTAGTACTTATGCTTATAATATTACCTACTAGCGTTACCGCACCGCATGGTGCGACGATTAAACTGTTTCTTATAAATTTTATATTTGTCTACAGAACAGCAAAAACAATCTGATTTGATTTTTTTAGACGCCTTTGAAAAAAAAAAACGATAAATATTTCGATTTCCACCCGTCTCGCTCGGCGTCATCGTTAAAAAACAAACCTTATTTTTAACATAGCTTATAAATATAAAGTCATGATTTGTCAACACACCAAATAAAGATAAGTACGTAGGTACATTTAGAGCCACCTACTTATTACCCTTTTATTTTTAGAGCCCTTTTTATCCATTTAAACAAACTAATTACACTCGCTGACAATGTGACTTGGGATATTGGGCCGCATTTACAAAATGCTAGATGAAAACAGGTTCGTGTTTGTTCAGACCAGCTTCTTTTTTTTTATCATTTATTCAGTAGGACCGTGATGACCACTTTGAAACGTCTTAAGAGCTAGGTGATTCTACTCCTGTTCTTTCGCGACCAACACCGTGGTATACTTTACAGGCAATAACCAGCGTGCACTATCTATATCGATAGATGACAACTTTGTAACAATAAAACACTATCTGATTGAACCTTTTTTACTGAAAGTTAACATTTTATAACATTTACAAGAACAATTATTTTATTCAACAATAGTTGACTTGATCAGTACCGTGCATATTTGTAGTTATGTTTTGAATTAATATCTATAGTCATCCAGACTGTACATTTTCTTTTCTATTTCTATTTTAATTATTTTTTTTTTGCTATAAATAGTCGTAATCCGTCTTTCTATCTAAATGTGGACATCCTATTAGATAATTTCGTTGGCAGTGACAGGCGGGACATAATCGAGGTAATGCCCATCACTAGTTGACAAGTTATGGCGCCATCAGTGCGTTTCGATTTTTTTACCTTTGGACATTGACTTCTATGTTGATTGCATAATTAAAGAAAAAATATGATTAATTCTTCGTGTCCCACTGTCAAGCAAAAGAACCGAAAAGAACGTTGCGACATTTTGGGCCCCCTCGTCCAACAGTGATGAAACATATGTCATATGAAAGCTCTTGGAATGTACTTTATTTCATTCTACTACAGCTAAGTTCAAATCGAGCGCGAAAATGGTGTTTTGGTGCAAAAATGGCGTGATAATGGTGGTTTCTTAAACGAAACTAGAAAGCTGAAACTTGGAATGTAGCTTTCTTTTCTAGTAAAACCACTCACTAAGGCATTTTATTTTCGAATTTCAACCCCTAAAGGGGTGGAAAGTAGTGAAAACGTTTGTATAAAACTTTTTAATGCGTAGTATGATTTGCTTGAAACTCGGTTTGCATACTTAAAATGCAAAATTAATGGACACGTATTTCAGGATTATTCAAAACAACCCTTAAAAAGGAGTGAAATGGGGTGTCAAAGTTTTTATGGGTACTTTTTAATAGGTTGTGCGATTTGCTTGAATCTGGGTTTGAATACCTACTATTGATGACAAATAAATGAACACCTATTTCAGGATTTTTCGAAACAACCCTTAAAAAGGGGCAAAATGGGATGTCAGAGTTTGAATTGAAACTTTTTAAGGGCGGTGCGATTGGCTTGAGACTCGGGTTGTATATTATAAATGCAAAATAAACGGACATGGTGTTTCAGGACTTTTCGAAACAACCATTAAAAAGGGGTGAAATGGTGTGTCAAAGTTTGTACTGGAACTTTTTAAGGACAGGGCAGGCAAGTACCGGCGTGACTTGCATACACTTCGCCACCGGCTACCCGCCACTGGTTACCCGGTCCTTTGGTCCATTTTCGTAACTATTTTTCACAACCAGTTACGAAAGAAGATTTTTTTTCACTGATTCTTAACTGGGTATTAAAAAGAAATATTTATTCCTTGTACGTAACCATGTTTTATAGCCAGCTACGAATTTTATTAGTAAACTTTATATAGTACTTCCAGATAAATAATGGGTATCGGAAAACATCAGAAATAATCGGCCATTATTCGGAACACACGAAATTAGCCAATGCCTATTATTTATCTAGAAGTAGTACATTATTCATTTTATTTTAGTTTTTCAATTTTAGAAAAACTTACAGCTAGACAACAGATTAAAAGAAGACATACTTAAGGCGAATAACAAGTTACTACGTATAATTATTTGAATAGTATAAACAAAACAGTCTCTAGTATCGTAGACGGTGATCGAGTGAAAAAAAAAAAAAAAAACTATAATTATATTGGTACATTTAGTACCTACTAATAGATACAGTTCAACATCGACATCATAATATCAATCGTCCTAAATGTTATAAAAAGAAGAAAAGAAGCATCCCTTTTTGTAGCTAGATAACAGTTACGAAAAAAGAAAACAAGGTTCCATTTTCGGTTCCATCACCGGTTACCAAAACATGAAAAAAAATCATATCTGGCTATGAAACATGGTTACGTACATGGAATAAATATTCCTTTTTAATAACCAGTTAAGAATCAATGAAAAAAAATCTTCTTTCGTAACTGATTGTGAAAAATAGTTACGAAAATGGACCAAAGGACCGGGTAACCAGTGCCGGGTAGCTGGTAGCGAAGTGTATGCAAGTGACACCGGTACTTGCCTGCCCTGTCCTTAAAAAGTTCCAGCACAAACTTCGACACACCATTTCACCCCTTTTTAAGGGTTGTTTCGAAAAGTCCTGAAACACTATGTCCGTTTATTTTGCATTTAGAATATACAACCCAAGGCTCAAGTCAATCGCACCGCCCTTAAAAAGTTTCAATTCAAACTCTGATACCCCATTTTACCCCTTTTTAAGGGTTGTTTCGAAAAATCCTGAAATAGGTGTTCATTTATTTGTCATCAATAGTATTCAAACCCAGACTCAAGCAAATCGGACAACCTATTAAAAAGTAGATACCCATAAAAACTTTGACACCCATTTTCACTCCTTTTTAAGGGTTGTTTTGAATAATCCTGAAACACGTGTCCATTTATTTTGCATTTTAAGTATGCAAACCGAGTTTCAAGCAAATCATACTACGCATTAAAAAGTTTCATACAAACGTTTTCACTACTTTTCACCCCTTTAGGGGTTGAAATTCGAAAATAAAATTCCTTAGTGGGTGGTTTTACTAGAAAAGAAAGCTACATTCCAAGTTTCAGCTTTCTAGTTTCGTTCAAGAAACCACCATTATCGCGCCATTTTTTCACCAAAACACCATTTTCGCGCTCGATTTGAACTTAGCTGTAATAGAATGAAATAAAGTACATTCCAAGAGCTTTCATATGACATATGTTTCATCGCTGTTGGACGAAGCGGGTCCAGTGTTCAAGCAATTATGCCCATGGTTCTTTCTTCCTTCTTTTCAATATTACAAATCTGAAAGTTAGTGATTGTTGTTTTTTTAGATAATATTTGGTCACATAGAATTGCTTGGGTGGGCCAATTTATAAAAAAAAAGTTGCATGCATATTTCCCACAGAAAACAAATTAATATGAAATGAAGTATAAATATTTAGCGGTAATAAAGCAGCGCTTAAGTACCTAAGTAGGTACCTACCTACTTTTGTATGTTGGAAATATTTAAACAGACCGGATATGCTTGAAATAACAAACAAATGCCAAGAAACATTCATTTATTTACAAAATTAGACGGAATTTCGTGTTTTGTTACAACCGACATGTTGATTTGAGATTTTATTACTTGGAATTATTTTGGCGAGCTTGGATTGACGATAATTTCGTGAAATGTGCTTATTTTAGTTATTTGTGCCTATTTAAAATGTAAGCTTACTGTAACCTACGGTTTTATCTCATCCTTCTTTCATTGACAATAATGCCTCAATAGATTTTTCTGAATTTAACCTGTATTCTGGTAAATACCTAGTACAATTTTCTATTTCATTAAAATAATTTTGGAGTCGGATTAGATAGATAGATAGATAGATTAACTCTTTATTGTTACACCAAATTATCTTACTTAGGCTGGATTTTACCAAACTGGATTAAGCTTTATCTGGAGAGTAAACCACAGATTAAACTGCTGTTTGTTTGAATATTTTGACATTATATAGTTGACACCTTATAACCAGGATAATTTGAATGCACCTAATAATGTTCGGTTGCGCTTTCTGAACAATTGTATTTCGAATTCTGTCGGCTAACGGAATAACTAATCTGGGAGTAAGATGACAGTTTGGTCGAATCCAGCCTTAACTAGAAAAAAACTTAAAGACTAACATGGTGGCACAATGGGCGGCCTTATCGCTCAAAGCGATTTCTTCCAGGCAACCTTTGGATGGACTGGATTGAAAAGGACGTGAGAGGATTAGTAGTTTAACCTTTTACAAACCTTAAAATTTGCTACAATCAAAATATGCAAAATGCTTACCTGCATTACTGGTCTATTTAGAATTCTAGAAGAGTTTTGTGCTTACCTGAAACAAAAAATAAGTTTCTTGTAACAATAACAATTATAAACTAACAAATCTTTATGACATTTTAAGACCATAGACAGATAAATTAAATAATAATACCCAAGTAATCATAATAGATTGACTAAATAATGTTAAGCGCAGACACAAGTAGGTAGAGTCACTAAAGTGTGCATATAGTTAAACGAACTTTACACCATAGACAAAGATTAGGTAGGTATCTATTACAAAGTCATCTTATTAAACCAGTGATTCCCAAAGTGGTCCAGGTGGACCCCCAGGGGCCCACGGGAGACTCGAAAGGGGTCCACGTTGGTTCTCATTTTCCGACGAGTTTTGGGAATATGGTAGAAATGTAGCAGCAGGGGGTCCACTGAAACCAGTAAAATTTTGAAAGGGCTCCATAAGAAAAAAAAGTTTGGAAACCACTGTATTAGACCATCATTATTGTAAGTCATATTTCTAACTTTCTGGCGTATAGTTTTTTAATCCTCCTCTCAAACAAGTATCTACTTAAGATTAACATAAGTGCACCGGTAGTGAGACAGTTATTCAGAATTATAGAGCCGAACGGAAGAGGACAGTGGTCCAAGCTGAATTCCGGTCGCATCGGTTTTACATAAAATAACGATACTACTATATCAAGCAATAAAGAATGAGGATCAGCAATGACAATCATCATCTCAACCGTTGGACGTCCACTGTTGGACATAGGCCTCCCTCAAAAATTTCCATGTGTTGCAGTTGGAAGCGGCCTGCATCCACCGCCAACCTGCACTTTTTACAAGGTCGTCTGTCCATCTTGTCGGTGGACGTCCAAACACTACGCTTGCCGGTCCGTGGCCTCCACTCGAGAACTTTTCAGCGCCATCGGCCATCTGTTCTGCGTGCTATATAACGTGCCCATTGCCACTTCAATGTGCTAATCTGATTGGCTATGTCAATGACCCGAGTTCTACGTATATCTCCATAGCTCGTTGAGCAACTCTAAGCTTATGCATTAGGTAGGTATACCCTTTTGGATTCATATTCATACCTATTAAACCATACAATACAACAATAGATGTCAAAAAGCCTCCAGCTGCTCAGGCAGATGCACAATACGCAGTCAATTGTCAATGTCAACTGTCAATGTCAGCTGTTTGATCGGAATGTTTTTGTTGTGTTCCGCAAATCTGATAGAAGGTTTGGGTCGACCATTACCAGCATTCTATAGTATTGTACCTACTACTTCTATAGTGTTTTGTGACGATAAATGTCTACTTGTGAAAACAGTTTTCAATGGATAAATGAAATTATGTATAATGAAAAGCGTATAAGTAATATAACTTGATAAAGGCTGAACCGATATGGATTATATTTTAGTGGTGGTGTTCGTTTGTTATAAGGAACAAAAAAATAAAATTAATGTTTTTGTTTGAATTCGCGGAAAGGGCAACGCCTGCGTAACATAAAACTTATTTTAATCCTATAAAGGCGAAAGTCCGTGTGTGTGTGTGTGTGAGTGTTTGTTACGACGTATCTCCATAACTACTAAACTATTTTTTTTTTATTCCTGAAAAATGTATGGTTCCCGTGGGACAACAAAAGTAGTCCACGCGGGCGAAGCCGCAGCCGTTCACTAGTTATAAAATACGTTCTAAAGCGGTATTGACTTTAGATGTTATAATTCTTTCTTTTTCAAACTAAATTCTTTTTCTATCATCATTCTTGTTCGTAATAAACATTCCGATCCAACATAGTTTGATGCGTTTTCAAGATTTCCTTTGAATCAGCCATCGATATAATTGAACCTGCACCTTAGAACAATGGCTCCCATGGCTATAACTCACAATTAAACAATATAACTGTTACTGAACAGTTACTTCTATGAAGTTGAATTTTAAGTTCATGTGAATAACTAAGATTGGAAATAGTGCTACAAGATATTTTTATTTATTAGAAGCCCTCTCTTATTTTATTTAGGTTAATAAATTTTTATCTGGATCTTGACCTATGACATGTCATGGTAAATTGTTGTGTGATATTGGTAAAATATTTGTGGTTCCAGAGAATAGGTACGTATAACGAAACAAGTACTTATGTAACCAACTTCAATATTATAAGCTGAGCAATTTTCTGCACTCTCGAGGTGCATTTCTGTTCCTAGCTCCGAAGATCTTCAACAAAACCTCACCAAATTTTTACAACACCACAATGGGAGTATATTCTTTCAAATACAAAAATTATTTGCTAAATCGGTCCAGGCGTTTTGGAATAATCGGAGAACATACATTAAAAAAAAAGATGCCGATGAATTGACAACTCTTAAAAACAACGATCGTAAAAAGTTTTCAGCTTTTAAAATGGTATGTGATTAGAATGATTAAACTTATTATCGTACATTATTGTACATAAACTGATTGTAAAATGTGCGATAAAAAATTTAAGATAAGAACTGAAATGAGACGTGCGCGTTTAAGTCTTTTGTATCTACGACACACAGAGGAATTCATTTAAAATATAGGCATAAAATATTATGTATTTACTATTAGGAACGGAAACCAATGCTATTCTAAATTGCAGTCTTCAAAAGTTTCATTGAATTTAGCTCGGCCAAAACATTATTTAAGTTAGTGATCTGATTTAAAACTAAAAATAAAGTAAAACTACGTCCTTTATAAAATTAATAAAATAATATTTATCTCCCATCTATGTCTCGCCCAATAAAGGTGTTTATATTATACAGGGTGGTCCATACGTTGACCTTCGTCATATTAGTGTGTCAATGGGAGCAACGACTGAGTGAGTCATAGGCCATACAGTCAACCATAGAAATTAATTAAAATTTATTTTTTCAATACCTACAAAATAAGTTTTTATAAGTAATTTTAAAGCTTAAAATTATTTTTTTTAGGAAGTAGTTAATTTTTATTGTAGGTGCCTAACTGATTTTAAAGATATTACGAGTACAAATTTTAGTATTTTAAAATGATAATAAAGTAAGACCAACTTTTTTAAGTCAACTAATTACAAAGTTTACAAACCAATCTATTTTAAGCACATTTTAATCAATCTATTTTTGAAAGCTCGTTATGTTTGCTAATTAATAATACAATAAATAAATAAAAAAATAAATAAAAATTGTTTATTTCAGACTTAAATCCCATAAAATAATAATAATAATACATACACATTTAAATAATTAAGCACAATTCACAATCGTATTTATTAAAGCAATTAAGATTTGATTCGAGTGCGTTACTCAAACACGTCTTGATTTTAATAATGATTCACGATACTCATTTACAAAACCTCGAAAAGTAACCGAAATTTTCTAAAATTAGTTACCTACTATACTTTTTTATACTTAAATAACAAAGTTCAATCGCAAGGCCGATCATACAAAGTATTATTTAATCTATGGTGAAAGCCTCACATTTTTCCATACATTCGTCATACGCATTCCTCAGTAACCGTCTCTTTTGTCATACATTTTATTCTTTTGTTACTATTTGACGGTTAGTTTATTGGAACATGTCGAGAAATGTTATATTCGAAAGAAGAATCATTCACACAATCCATCCATCTATAATTGGTCTACTTTCATATCAAGCACCCTTCTAATAACATGAAATCCAATTGAAACCATAAAAAACATCAAAATCAGTGAAGTTTATGGAAAACAGCGGGTTTAAAAAGGCCGGTATAGCAGAATCACAAAAGAAATTGATCTATATGCCATCTCTTTTTACCCGACTGCGCAAAGCAAAGGAAGGGTAATGTGTTAATTATAGACTGAGAGTGACAAGAACGGCATATTCAATTCCTATTGTGACTCTGCTTTAGCGGCCTTTTTAGCCCCGCAGAGCTCTCTATCGAAGTAATTTTATAGTTTATCCACTAATCGATTAAGTTATCGTAATTCTGAAATCAAAGTCGTGGGAAACTTTGACAATGGGTTGCAAAAAGTTAATGATGTCGAAGAAAGCGGGAACGGTACCCAATGTAGTGTTTATAACGACTTAGAGGTCGTCAAGATGCCTATTATAAATATGACCTCACTACCTTCGAACGCATTTCGAGCATTCTGACTTTTAGCTTTCGACCTTACAAACTTCTTTTCTTTTTTTTCTTCAAGCTTTTTTTTCTTCAAGCTTTCTACATTTCAACCGTTCTACATATTGAATTTCGCTATTTCAAGCATCGGCATTTCAAGGATCGGCATTTCGGTTTTCGGACTTTTCATATGTACTTACCCCTTTTTTTTTCGGGATAAAAAGTAGTCTAAAATATAGATAGATAATGACCGGGAACAGGACTTATTCCCGGTCATTATCTATCTATATTTTAGACTGAATTTATTTTGGCGAAATTCGGAAAACATTAAATTAAGAAATCATTTAGGTATTGTAAAATATTTCTACTACCTACTTAGTCTAGTTTATGAATGAAACTGAAACGTGTACCTAAGCTTTCCGATTTAGATACGAGTATAATGTTACGATAAAAATTAACGATATTAAAATAATATTTTAAATTAATATATTAAAATAATATTTTAATATCGTATGTAGGTATATTATACAGACTAGTAACTTATTAATAGCTGTATAACTCGAACTCTACAAGAAGTTTAATATAACACCGAATCGACTTTGAACTTCGACAGGCATCATAAATAGGGGTTAAACAGCGCCATAAAATATTCAAGTTATTTATGGTCCGCGTTGTATCGAGACAAATATGCCCAAAGTAAACACCATTATGACAGAGCATAGAAAAATGTAACGAACATTTTTATTTTTATTAGATCCGGTACCGATCAACACAAGTTAAACAAGAAAAAAAAAACAGGATTCAGTCTTTATTCCCAAGGCGCAGTAGACATTCTCTCAGATCATCATCATCATCATCATCATCAGCTTTTGACCCACTGCTGGGCATAAGCCTCCTTCCCTACCCGCCAAAACGTTCAATTCTGAGCCTTTTGCATCCAGGTCTTACCCTGTATGGCATGTCGTCCATCCATCTGGCAGGTGGTCTGCCAAGAGGTCTAGTAAATCCCCGGGGCCAGATAGTTGAGGGAACTCAAAATAATTTTGAAGATGTCTAAGGGGGTATGTAAACGATCATATAGCGAGGCGTGGCGATGAGAGTCTCGAAAAGCTTGTCATCGTTGGGAACGTCGAGGGAAGGAGATCGCGCGGGAGATCCCCAACTCGATGGACGGACCAGCTCCAGGAGAAGAAAGCCAGGTTCTACGATGTGGTCCAGCTAGCCACTAATAGAACTCGTTGGAGGCAAGCTGTCCACACTATCACGAAGACAACCAGTGATCACGATCTTTAGACATGAAGAGCCGACCACGGAGAAAGAAGGGGTATGTATGTTCGTATGAGCTAGTGGCAAACTCTGGTGATGTAGTTTTTAAGCTGCATGAAGGCCGTCATGGCTTGAATGTGAGGACCGACAATTTAACGTGCCCTCCGAAGCACGGAAGAGCTCAGCTGTTTATGCCACTTAAGGTCACCAAGCTAGCAAGCTACACCACGAGCACTTCTAAGGAGGTTAGACAGAGGCAAGTTTCGAGCTCGAAAGTCAATGATGTTTAAAAATATGTTTTTCCTCTGATTCGAACAAAGACTGTTATTACATAAATCCTAATCATACAGTATTTAAGTATGAAATATAAATACCTAAGTATCGAACTTCCGATAGTGAATGGATAGGTTTTTATTAAATGTGAATTTCTTTAGCCTCACATAACACATGTTTTAAAGGTCGTGACAACCTGTTTGTTTGTCAGTTTGTCCGTTAACTGGTCGCGATCAGCTGGCCACCACTCCTATATAACTGGTTCTTCATCATCATCAATGATATATGTCTAGACGTGGAAATAACTATAAAAGAGTATCGGAAGAGTCTCTCAAAGCAAAATTGATCTTAGAATTTCCCGATTATCTCAATTTCTGTAAAAGTTAGAACCTTTTTTTGGGACGATCAACTTTCCAGTCCAGCAATTTCTTAGCTGGCCTGCTGAAGCGGCCGTCGATGTTTGATAAAAACGGTTTTATTCCTTCAGATTTATTAAAAACCTGTCGAATTAATTGAAACAAACTTTCATAATCATAATAATAATCATAATATATTTATTGCGAATCAAAGGTAAACAGATGATAGTTAAAAAAATGTAGGTACAGGCCTTGATTCCGCTTCTCAGCATGCAAAAAAATAGTAGGTACTTAATAAAAATTGAAGTCACTTTTATAAAGCTTTTGATTAAACCAATGATATTGTAGGTACTACATATTTCATTATGATTCCAAAATAATTAAGGTAGCAATACATTCAAACAAAATAACATAAAAACGAAAACCACTATATTCCAAGTAATTCACAGTACACGACGCTCTTTTGTAGGGTAAAAGCACCAATAATAGACAGTAAATTTTAAGTCGGTACCTTTATGAGTCATTACCGTGTCTCGTCCGACGAGAATGTGCAAACATACAGACACACAGTACAGTTTACCATCATAAATAATGTGTTTTATTAGTAACTATAAAATTTTAGGAGGACATTTTCGATTTTATATTCCGTGAAATAAGATTGTAATTGACTGATGTGACGTGACAGTGGGTTATTTATTTTATTTGTGTCATATTATATGTGTGCAATGAAGGTTATTTATAACGTTTGTACTTAATTAATAAATCGACAAGTCAATGATTTTTTTATTAGCGAGCAAAATTTTATAGGTGAAAACATATAGGTACTTACTTATTTACTTACTTATTTAGAAATATTTTTTAAAATTTCATGAAATTTTTTGCACGTAGGTATTCAGGTTGGGAGCTTCAAACAAAATAAGTAAGTAGGGGAACCTGTTGAACCTCGGCCACACGATCTTATTTAATTTTTTTTGTCTATAAAGATTGGAATTAGGTTTACCAAATATGAACACATGTAAAGATACACTGTTTGACTACATATTTATGAAATAAATTTTGTATTTTTAATGATACTTTAGAAGATAAAGAGATTTGAACAAAAAATGGGAAATTGTCAAAGGTACAACACACCAGATATACCTTGGTCACTGCAAGATGTACCTTGACCTTACTAGTCTTTTTTCATGAAAATATCATGTTATCGAATCAAATAACACTTTATTTTTAAATTAATGGAAAGAACATTTATAAGGTATATACTTTAGATAAAAAATAATAATAATTTACATTTTTATCTTAAGTTATGCTAAAATAATCAAAATAACAATAAGTTCTAAAAATTTCTGTGATCTTAAGATCATTATCGCGACCTATTATAATAATTTATCAACAAAAATCCAAATACTTAACAGCTTTTAGGACAAGATAGACTTCTCTCTTTGTATGAACCTTCTTCGGTGTTTTTTTTTTCTGTTAGATATCTTGATACAAATTTGTACGTGAGGCCTTGGCCAAAGTACAAAGCAAATATGGTGGCAAAGGTACAACATTGCCTCATTTTAAATTAATGAATTTTTAAAATGCACCTTGGGTTCGATTTGGGTCGATATTTCTATGCCTATCTAAAGTCCATTTCACCTATATTTGATTGCACGAAATGGTTATCTTGTAAGTATGTACTGTTATATATGAATTAGCTTAAAGTAAAATTAAAAATACCCTCTTTTTGAGCACTTTTTTATATTTTTAATTCGCACGCCTCACTCACTCCACGCTGGTTTTTCGATTCTAGTTTCATGTTGGTGTTGACCAATGACGATTATAATGCCATAGACAAAAACAAAAAAACTCGCACAGATTACGAGATAAGCCTTGGTGGCCGAGGGATATCAATGGACGAGGTTCAACAGGTTCCCCTACCTCCCACAACCAAGCATTATTGGCAAGTTTATTACTTTTTTTTTAGTAAAACGCCGTTCATAAAGGCATATGCCGGGACAGACTGGACCAGGAAGACCAGTGATAGAGCAGTGTGGAGGAATATTGGAGAGGCATACGCCCTGTAGTGGGCAAATATATGCTGAAGAAGAAGAAGAATTTCAAACATAGAAATTAATCCGGACTCTGCTAACTAAACCAAACATAACAAAAAAATCAATTAGCTACCTAAGTATTTTAATATTAGATACTTACTTATAATAAACAACAGAACAAGTGTAAAATAATCACACATTCACACGACTAAGCTGAAAAACGTGCAAATTGATTCAAATTCCCACGTGTGGTCACTCCCGGGAATCGAAAGGGCATTCTCTGCTAAAGTAATTTTATCATCCGTCCCGCAATCCCCTGATATTTATGTTCTGTCATCGTTCAATTGATTTTGAGCATTCCCGACGCCACCGGTGTGGAGGATTTACCCTTAAATATTGCAACCTCTATTTCTGTTAAATTAGAATTCAAATTTGTAAAGCTATGTGTATTGTAAGTTTGTAGATAATCGACGTTGGTGGTTCTATTAACCTGTATCTGGTTGACACCTTGTTACCACGCTTTACTCACTCTAAATTAAACTCTATTTTGTCTAAACTAAGTTTAGTATTCCTTAAACTTTTCACGGATTTTGAAGATTCAAATTAATTGGAAATTTTAGCTCTTTGGTTCTAGAAATAAGACTCAAAATACGATGGTTATGGATGTTTGTAGTAATTTGTCTATTTGTTGTCTTGAAACCTCTATCAGCGGGGAGTAGTCGGTCCGATTGAGCCGTTTCCTCTGAATTCGATATATAAGTAAGTTTGTTTGTTTGTATCTGCCGAAACTAATGGGGGGTCTAAAGATGTTCACAGAAATAAAGTGTGTTGATAAAAGAAGGTGCAATTTGTAGATAGGTGGCGACACGCCTACTAATAAATTAGATGGGAAAAAAAAACAAACGCTTACCGACTTATTCTTAAAAATGTCTCGTTTACCAATATTAAGAGCAAGAGTAAAGCTGTGACTCATAGGATAGTTACTGTTACTAATACACTTTACACTTTTCAATATATTAAACTAGTGAACGCCCGCGGCTTTGCCCGCATGGTCTAATTTTTATCCCACGGGAACCATACAATTTTTCGGAATAAAAAGTAGCCTATGTGTTATTCCAGAAACTAAACTATCTACATTCCAAATTTCATCAAAATCGGTTTAGTAGTTATGGAGATACGTGGTAACAAACATTCACTCACACACACACACGGCCTTTCGCCTTTATAATATTAGTAGGATACAGACATACCTACATACATACAGACGGAGTTACTTTTAAATTTATAATATGAGTATGGATTAGTATGGATAGTCATACCCACATGCTTGCATGGAATGTTTTTTTCAGCATTAGTACTACGTCTTCCTCTCAACAAGACATCAGCCATTACTACGACAGCCATTTTTACAAAACCAATTCATATCTAAATGAATTATATCTTCAACATCCGTAAAACACTCTGTCAAAAATTAGTCACACCTTCAACAAAACATCTTTAAGAGTCCTTATTTCTATACAGAACTCACGCAATTTAGGGTACCGTATTGCTATACAAACAACTCGCCCCCGGTTTTGGTTTCGTTCCGCGTGAGTATTATTGTTCTGTGAACAGGAGTTTTGCATTGTTATACCTGTTTAACAATAGTTGATATTCAATGGTCTCGCTAAGGTGTTATCTTTAGAAATTAGTTATCTAGTTAATGGGTTGATAACCTCTTTCTATTTCAAAAATGTTTAAATCAAACTTATACCTAGGTACTAGTAACTTAAAAGTGCAAAAATGTCTAAAATTAAACTTATATTAGTATGCCAAAACTCTACCTGAGTTGGAGTCGTGTTAAGCATTAATTTGTTAGCAGCTATGGAACCAATATAATGCTAGAGTTGATTTCATAATTACAAATCACGCCTGCTTCGAAAGAGACAGGCAGGAGATCACGCGTTTCTTCATATCATAATTTTCTCAAATATGGCTCTTCTATCATCCGTTTAAATTCCAGCTTCATATTGAGCAAAATGGCTACAAATTAATAAATCTTATTCTTATTATTAAATTATCTTCTTGAATGAAATAATTTTTATAATCTTTGCAATCACAGTATACCATTATCTCTATTTATACTAACTGGTATTTTTTTGTATTGTTTCTTGAATTTCAACATTTCAAAAATATAAAATCAACTGCACATAGAAATAACAAGTCTACAACAAAAAGTCCAAAACGCAACTTAGGTACCAAACAAGACTTGATGTCTCGACATGGCAAGGCCGTCCATTCGCCTTGCCACGTACCACCACATCCTGAAGACCTATCACCTCATCAAAACTCTTTCCATCTCTAGGCCTAACAACACTGGTCGTAAACTCTAACCGCCCATTTTATAGAGACCTTTGATTAGCCTTAGATTCGCTCTCTTGTGGCGAAGGTTTTGAAGTATTGAAGTCGAGCAGGGGTCTGGATAATCTGGTGGTGACGTGAAAAAGTGAACCCATGCAACGGTCATGATACGCAAAAAGTTGTGTGACTTGTAATGTGCACGGTATGGCAAGATCCTTTATTTTAATAGACCTATGAGAATTAAGCGTATTTATTTGTGGAAAGAGTAGGTAACTCAACTCAAAAGATCGTTTTATAATAAGGTTAATTTAATATCTAGGTATTATCTATTCTTTGCTTAAAAGTTGATCTAAATCAAAAGTTCAAAATCCCTTTTGGCACAAAAAAGCATAGGCCTTTTACATCTTTACTAGATGATCTATACAGTGTCAGGAGGCAATCTTTGCCTACTACACTTACGGGACACTATATTAGTACCTGGGACATGTTGAGATAGAGTAGGCTTGTCCAGCACCTACATAATCCTCTCAGTTAAACCGGCCATATCCACAGGAAAGTATGTGGGGCTGACTAATCCGAGGGTTGACGATGTTTTCATTCACCGTTTAGAGGTGCTTAGACATGCTACGACGATCGAAAGGTTAGATAATATCGCACTCGGCCAACACGGCTCCTTTAATTCAAAATTCAATATTCAACATTCAAGTGCCTATCATTTATTCAGTAGAACCACTAGGGTCACTTTGAAACGCCTTAAGGGCTCGGCGAACGTATCTACTTACCTAGGAACGTAATACCAAAATAATTTAAAATTTGAGCATATTTTTATCACTTTACGTTATTATTTGGATAAAGGTAGTATTTATCTAGGTTCCTGTTAAACTTATGTTTCAAAAAACTTACTATAGAACAAATGAAAAGAAAAAATTCAATTTTTGGTGTACCTACAAAGATTTCAATTCAATTGGCTTACATTTCTTTTTAGGTAAGTTTTTCGGAACAAAAGTTTAACAGGAACCTAGATAAATACCTACTCTCCTAATCTAACAACATAAACTGATATAAACATGCTTACATTTTAAATGATTTCGGTAAGTAGTACGTTTTTATGGGAATTCGCCGGTCGCAGCCCTCTTAAGAGCTAGGTGAATCTCCTGTTCTTTCGCGACCAACACCGTGAAGAATCAGGGCAACAAACACGGTAAGTATAGCTTTCTTTTCGGTGATCCAACCACTTAAATCTAAATAGTCAAGCTCCAGTGGGGAGCCAGTCGAACAAAGTGAGGCTCGTCAAAATTCTAAGGCAAAATACAAAGCCCCATTAGAGACTTTCAACTTCAAGTCCGTAAACAAGTTTATATAAGATCATTGCTTATCTCCCATCAATAGCACCACTTCCATATCAGCAAGGCCTAGGCCCCTAATTTCGACAAGTCACAACATGTTTCGTACCAGTTTTGACGACCTTGATGTGACCTAGTCTGGAAGTTCAATGAACGATCTTTTGATAAATGTTAATAAGATACTGTGTTAATCTCTCTTAGAGTAGAAACTATTTCAAACGGTCTGAAGATTGTGGGCTTAAATCTTATGCATCAGGTGTAGCCTTTTTTTCAACCTGTTTCATCCCACAGCTGGGCAAAGGTCTCCCCCAAACTCTTCCAATCGTCTCTATCTTTCGCCAAGTCTCACCATCCTTCGTAACTTTCCTTCCTTTGTACCAAAGGTGACGAGATCGTTTAAAGGTGACGAGGTCGTACAGAAAGACCTATGGAACATTTTCACGATCATAATAATTCATTTTCATCAAAATTAAGCTATATTCTGCGCAGTCAGGATGGATGGACCGCTAGTAGCAATACATACTGAGCGCTTCTGTGCTTTGGAGAGCACTTTAATAAATTAATATAGATGACCAATATAAAGATGTTCTCGAGGATGTTGTCCATCACGTTTCGATACAGTTTCAAATACCGTTTGTTGATGTAGGTACATTTCTTAATTCAGAAAGTGATTTAATTTCTGATGGTTGTTTTTATAAAAACTTGCGACGTTCTGTCTGACTTTAACTAACCATCCAAAATGTAATTTCTTTTCGATCCGCCATGGGAATCAAATCTGTACAATTCGATGAAGCAAATGAATGAAGACAATAAAATAAAACAAGCTAAGTAAACGATAGAGATAGTAACTTTATGGATAGATGAAATAATATGACCACGACTGACCACCATTCTGATCGAAACTACTTGTAATTTGGTTTCAAAATTATAGAGTTCAAAACGTTTTATATGAATGTTTAAAGACATTATTATATTTTGTTGGATTGGTAGTTGGTGACCGTACGTGACCGTTATGTAATGTAACACAAATCCGTACCTACCCATACCCATATTATAAATGTGAAAGTGTGTTTATTTGTTCTGTTTCACGTCAAAACAGAGCGACGGATTGACGTAATTTTTTGTGTGGAGATAGTTGGAGGGCTAGTGAGTAACATAGGCTACTTTTTATCCGGGTACCACGCGAGCGAAGCCGCGGGCAGCAGCATAAGTAGTCATATAAATAATCTACATAAGGGCGTCTGGTCTAAGCGACGCGTGATCATCCGAGATCTGGCTCATATTGGCTCAACATTGCTATTTAACGCGGTAATGCTGCCAGCGTCTTGGGCACTCTTCCGTCTGGCAGTGGCTTGGATCAGTTGAGCTACCTATAGATTGTTTACAACTATCTTTAGATGGCTCAACTGGCTTTGATGTGTTTTGTAATATTATGCAAATGTAGTAGCTTATAATATGCTGAACGCCTTCATTCATAATATTCTTTGATATTCATGGATAATTTTAAAAAATAAAATAACAAATACAAGTGAGAGTGGTACCTACATTAAAAAGCCAACATACAACAAGACATGCCTTTAAGAAGCACTTGGCATTCATTTACAATCATTTTACAACTTATAATTTGAACTTTACGTAAGGTGGAGTGCCGTAATTGCAACTGTCCGGTAATTGCAACTGGAGTCAATAACTCCCTCTAGGATCACTTTTTTGAACATCGATAGATTTGGTATTGAACTTCTTCTAAAAGTCTCAGTCTAAAAATATAGATGGTGTTGATAGGACCAAAACTAAGCAAATGACAGGCCTTTTTGTAAAACTGCCAATTTTTCGGAAGTGACGCCGCTCGGACGCTCTTCGTAATTTATTGAAAAACATTGTTTTTCGTGATTTTTCGCTGGTGTGTTCACAGTGAGAGTGATTATAAGACACAGTAAGTTGTTTTTTATGTGTTTGTTGTATTCTACGATAAATCTACTCAAAGTTATGGATGTAGTTACATTTGCCAGACAAAAAGTGCATAGTCTTGTAATTGTAACTATTTTGTTTCTTTTTTGACAGTTGCAATTTAACGACCGGTTTTGTATGAAGTTTGTAAAACCCAGTGATGTAACAATGACGATGACTATGTCGATACGTAATATTTTATTGAAAGGGATACTATCTACTTCCATACTATGCTATGAGTTCTTTGCAATTAGTTTGAGTGATTAAGTCCTTTCATTATGTTGGCGCTAGCGGAGCCGTTTTCAAAGCCGTTAAATAAGTGAAACGAATATAAAAAGGCTATTTAACTTCTAAAATATTACTTATTGCGATTGAAATAAAGTTAGAAAAAATAATTAGTAAAAGATAATTGAAGACTTTAAAGATAAGAGTAAAAGAGGCTGTTTCATAACTAAAAGATTACTGTGATTAAAATAAACATCGAGTCGATAAAAATCACGATAAGGTTCCCATCACTATTTGTAGTAAAATAGTTGCAATTACCGGATTCTTTGCTGAAAAGTGTTTTCGCGCAAAATTTGACATTAGTAGCAAGGGCATAGCTTTATAAATCGAAAGAACGATATTCAAGGCATGTGTTCTGTATTTTCCAGTAGTAAGCGCCTTAGAAAAATAAGAAGTAAAAACAAGTAGTTGCAATTACCCGCAAAAACGGGTAATTGCAACTATTGCTCCCTCTGTCATGAATTTATGCAATAGAATTTTATTCTTTATCGCTTTACTTTATTCATAACAATGATATAAATCTATTTAAAATTTACTATAGAACAGATCTTTCAAAAAATACATTTCTGATACAAAATATAGAATTATCAAGCGATGAAGTTAGGACTCCACTTTTTTTAGTTGCAATGAGGAAGACTCACGATTTTAGTTGAGTATGCAGATTTGTAGATACAAAAAAAACAAAAAATACTGTGTTTTTGGTTTTTTAATCGGATCAAAAATGACCGAGTTACAGAGATTTTAGTGCACCAATCTAAAAAACGCTCGCGAGAAGGCCGCGACTGGCTGTGACGTCACCAGGCGCCCGCGGCTCGCTCCACTAGTACAAAATCCCTAGTTATTTTCAAACTAATTTCCGACCGCGGCATCGCTCGCGTGGCACCTGGATAAAAAGTAGCCTATGTCCTATTCCCGCTCATTACCTAACTATATTTTAAATTTCAGTCAAATCGGTTCAGTAGTTGTCGAGTTATAGAGGAACAAACATACATCCAAACATCCAATTTTTCGAGGTCATTCACGTTTTTTGTTAAGTAAGTACTTATGCAGATTTGTAGATTTAAAAAAGTTATAAATGATTTCATTTTTATTTTTAAATATGATTACGACTGTATTCCCAAGGCACAGTAGACATATTCTATCAGATCTTTTAGGAATTTTTAGATCCGTTGAAAAAGTCTAAGCGGGTAGTCAGAGGTAGAGAAGCAGTGTTGGCCGAGTGCGCTAGTGCCTCGACTTTCAATCCGAAGGTTGTGGGTTGAAACCCAGCCGTGCATCAATGGATTTTTCGTTTCGAAAAATGTATAAGTAGGTACCTAAGTAGGTATGCGCTTTAACACGAGCTCTAAACGGTGAAGGAAAATATTGTGAAAGTGTGATAGTGTGATTTGAAAACCAAGTTTAGGTAGGTAGGTATGTGATTATTTTGACTCGTACATACAAATTATTAATTTTAGGTATTACGATTAAAAGTATGTATAAAAAATACCTATTCACTAAAAAGTTTAAAGGCGAAAATTATTTTTAAGTAGGTACCTACCTAGGTAAGTAGTAAGTAGGTAGGTACCTACTTAAAAATAATTTATGTAGGTAATAATTTAAGTAGGTAGGTAAATAATTTAGGTAGGTAAAGTTAATATTAGTGTGATTCGACTCCTGATTGTTAGTTTTGTTTGTTATTGTTTTCGGTAAGTACCGGTACCTACCTAAAATACCTATTCAGTAAAAAGTTTAAAGGCGAAAATTACTTTTAAGTAGGTACCTACCTACCTACTTACTACTTACCTAGGTAGGTACCTACTTAAAAATAATTTTCGACTTTAAACTTTTTACTGAATAGGTATTTTAGGTAAGTACCGGTACTTACCGAAAACAATAACAAACAAAACTAACAATCAGGAGTCGAATCACACTAATATTAACTTTACCTACCTAAATTATTTACCTACCTACCTTTTAGTGAATAGGTATTTTTTTATACATACTTTTAATCGTAATACCTAATTAATAATTTGTATGTTCGAGTCAAAATAATCACATACATTACCTACCTACCTAAACTTGGTTTTCAAATCACACTATCACACTTTCTCATCACACTAATCATACTATCACACTAATCACACTAATATTATAAATGCGAAAGTTTGGATGTTTGGATGGATGATGTTTGTTCCTCTATAACTCAACAACCACTAAATCAATTTGGTTGAAATTTTAAATATAGATAGATAATGACCAGGAATAGGACATAGGCTACTTTTTATCTGGGTACTACGCGAATAAAGCCGCGGGCGGAAGCTAGTAAAAATGCAAAAGTTTGGATATTTGGATTTATGTTTGTTCCTCTATAATTCGACAACCACTGAACTGATTTGGCTGAAATTTAAAACATAGATAGTTCTTGACCTGAAATAGGACATAGGCTACTTTTTATCCAGGTGCCGCGCGAGCGAAGCCGCGGGCGGAAGCTAGTTTGAAATTAACTAGCGATTTTGTACTAGTAGACCGAGCCGCGGGCGCCTGGTGACGTCAGACGCAGCGCGAAGCTCCGAGCGCGCGTTTTGAAATGGCCGAAAAGAAAACTTGAATAACTTCGTCATTTATTGATGGATTTTAATTATTTAAAAAACAGAATGCTCAGAATGCTAAAGAGTATACGCCCTCATACTTAGAAACCCAATATTTCGTTTAGTGATTGATCCCCATTACGGCACTCCACCTTATTTGAAACAGTTTGATCTGCCATTTCATTTTTAAAATTGTTTATATCAAATAAATTGAGTATTAAAACTCAGTATTAACATTAAAGAATGCTAAAGTGAAATTGAGAAAAGAAACAAAAGTACCGTCCACACGTGCAGCACCACCTGCCATTTCTTCAGGGTTGCCAACAGCGAACGCAAATAACGCTAGATTTGACTATATATTTATTTGAATAACACAAAGGCATTTCTTCAAGTGACCTTCTTAAGCTGAGCGCACACCTATCCGCGCCAAATTCTGGAAGTACTGCCAGATTCGGTCGAATCGAACGATTCGACGCGGGCAGGTGTCCGGCGTTATACGATTTCAGATAAGTATAGAATTCTAAAATTCGTTTCGATCGATTCTTTTAGGATAGGTGTGCGGCCACCTTTAGACGCACTTTTTGACATAAAATCGAAAAAACTCTCATAGTGTAAGTAAGTCTCATACTAAAGTAAGTTCGTAAGAGCTAGCGGTCAACTCTGATAACGGAGTTTTTAGGCCGCCTAAAAGCCTCTTTCATGACTTATCGTAATGCTTAGACGTTCTTGATAAATCGTTGAAGTTAAACAAAACGTTCAGAGTGGTCAAAATTTGGATAGATGACCGCAAGTGGCATAAACAACGGAGCGCTTCCGTGCTTCGGAGGGCATGTTAAACTGTCGGTCCTGGCTTTTAAGTCATTAAGCCATGTTGGAGGCCTTCAAGCGGCCTAAAAACTCCGTCACCAGAGTAAGCTCATACGAACATACATACATACATTTTGCCCCTAAAATGGAGTGTGTGGATAAATCCTGGTAACACCACATAAACATGATCCACACGTGCGGCACCTTGCGCAGATGCGCACGCGCAGCTGCCCGCTTGCCACAAATCTCGTACACTTACACCTTGACTCTGGACTTTTTCCTTTTCTAGTGCTTGCTCATTAGGCGAGATTGTAGCTCTTTTAAACCCTGCGGAGCTAAAAAGGTCGCTATTGCAGAATCGTCATAAAGGAATTTAACTATTGCCATCTCTTTTCATTGACTGAGAGTGAAAAGAGATGGCAATAGTTCAATTCCTTTATGACGATTCTGCAATAGCGACCTTTTTAGCTCCGCTGTTCTGTATAAATCTATAAGTACCAATATAATAAAGCGGAAGAGTTTGTTTGTTTGTTTAAACGCGCTATTCTCAGCGACTGAACTACCAGTCCAATTTGAAAAAATCTTTTGTTTTTATTTCTGCATTTGATAGCTAAATTCTTGAGGAAGGTTTAGGCTACTTTTCAACATCATCATCATCACCAATACCATCAGCCGCAAGGGCGCTGCTAGTCATCTAGTAAAGATGAAATGCCCAAAGACCTTACGCATAGCAACAGAATGTAGAAATTCAGTCCGGACAACCTCTTCTAAATTCAAGTGAATAATGCAACATTTACGATCCTATCTACATACATATATCAGACTCAACGTGATGTAAGTACTTACATCACGATGTATTTGCACTATCAAGATGTATTTGCAAGCTGTAACATTTTCTTTCACATATACATTTTCGGCTCTTTCTAATTGACTGGACTTGGAAAAAATTATTAAAAAAATATTGCCTTAGCAATTTATTATCCATGAAACAGTTTTATGCCTACAATTTAAGGTACTTGCTTTATGAATTGTACAGTAAAATAAGTCATTACTTCATATTACGTAGTTGTAGCAACAATTTTTCATGCATTTTTAGCAAAGTCGAATAGAAAACACCATAAAATTTGACTAAGCATTGCTCTATTTAAGGGGTCATAGGTCTACACTTTTAAATCAACCGTACAATCAACCAATATAAATCAACCTAAACAATACGGTAAAAAATCTGAATATGACCGTCCGTCCGTAATCATCATCCATCAGACGCGACTCTACATTGCGCGTTAAGTATGTGTCAGATAATTTGTGTCTATGATTGGGGAGATTAGGGGTATTCTGGAATAATGATCTATTTATTATAGTTATTAGGGGTATTCTGGAATAATGAACTATTTACTATGGTATGTTTGTTCTTAAATTGTTTTAAGGCTAAATTCACATTGATATAAAATAAGACGCGTCTTCGTGTCTCACTCATCATACAATTTCGATTTTGGTGGTCGCAAAAGTGCACGTTGACGCATATCGCCACGCATTTTAAGGTTTTGATTATTTAAGCATATCATTTTAAAACAGATAGAGTTCATAATCCTATAAATTCTGAGTAAGCCAGCGTGAGTCGAGTCTATGAGGGCTACCAATGCTACCATGTGCGTCTTAGCCGAAATTTGGTCAGTAAAGATGATCAATAAAGTTTCCATTTTGGTCCTTCGAATTTACATAATTGCTTAAATAATTAAAAAAAAATATTAAACCTCATACAAACTTAGCCCTGGCTCCTCATCCAAAAGTATTGTGACCTATGACTGCCATGATTTACCGTCAATATGTCCGTGTCCGACTGCTAAGCCGACAGCGGTATGTGTATATCGGTCCTTCCAGACATGGCTATTGTACTCATATCTTACGATCTATTTATATAGAGTACAAATCAATTTTATTACATACCCGATCAATTACATACTCTTTGAAGCACAGATTTTTTTTATTCTAGTAAGGTAGAAGACTGCCCACCCGATTTTAAGCAGTTACCGGCTGATGGATGCCTGTGACACCAGAGAAGATATAAATTAATTCAGAGTTATTTTACACAGCATTTTATTTAAGTTCATTATTAAAATTCACCAGTAAATGAGAAAACTTTCTTATCACAATTTAAGCCTAGTATTTTTCTACATTATTAGACTATACTAATTAACAATTGGGTAATATTGTAAGTACCTACCTCAAAAATACGAATAAGTATTATGTTCGTATGAGCTATATGGCTTACTCTGATGGCGGAGCTTTAGGCCGCCTAAAGGCCTTCGTCATGTCTAACAAGTCTAACAACTTAAAAGCTGGCACCGACAATATAACGTGCGCTGTTAATGCCACTTGCGGTCACCCATCTATACGAATAAGTGAAAAATTATGATAAGGAAAACAGCAGGAAAACCTGTTTGTATTCTGATAGGCGGAAATGAGCTTCCAACCTCTCATGTAAGGAATACTAACAAACTACTGCTAAATATTGGAAAAAGTAAATAAATCATTAAAATTATATGATCTTCATAATGTACTCGTATGTTGAAACTAGTGTGGTAATAAGCAAGTTACATTAACCTTCCATTGATGTTACACCGCCATATCTGGATCATTTATGATACCAAACATTAAGAATACAATCTAAAAATTCTCAAAACAGCATCTTAATTACCCATCTATCATACCATCATACAATAGTACTGTCCAGTGGCTTTCACCCTTCAACTGTGAGGCACACTGTCCACTGAAGCACCAACCATATAGGTACTTACATTGATCGCTCGCATTTCTTGAAATTTAAGTGAAACAAAATCTTTTTACTTTTTGATTTGCGTAGGATTCTTCCGCGGATAACTTTGACTTGACTTTCACTTCGAAATTAGATTTATTTAAGTTCATTGTCGTTCGTTTTAAAATCTTTTATTTATTTATCAAGTTAAGTAAGTACTCATTTCAATTTGAATGTGCTCTTAAAATAAAAGAAGAAGTGACATCTACCGAATCCAATTATACCCGTACCCTGTGACACCATAACATAAATACGAAAAAAAAACATCAAAATTGATCAAGTCGTTTCGGAGGCAAAGAATAAAAACACACGTACACTGGTTTCTTCTACATCATTTTTTGTGACCAACTACACTATTGGAATCTTTAGGTTTTGACAGACGCGAACGTTAGAAAAGCCATAGCAACGCTTTAGCGTCCACCACACCTCAGCTGCGCTTGCGCATGACAAATAAAATTCCTCACGTGAGAAAGTCCCAGATAAGTCAAATGACCGTTAATGTTATGTGCTTAGATAAGTTTATTGTTGCTTCTGTGAAGTTCAACTTAGAAGTAGTTACGAAATATGGACTATTTAAAAGCGTATGCATTATGGGATAACGACACCATTATTTCTTGTATTCTTTAGCTTTTAATGTACTTCACTAATGTATTATGTTCTATCTAGAATCACACTAATCAGATTTTCAGATTCAGATTCAGGTTTTTTCAGACTATATTATACCTAAATACGAATGTTTGGATATTTGGATGGATGGATGGATGTATGTTTGGTCCTCTATATTTTTTTAGCTGTTTAAAATATAGATAGATAATGACCGGGAAAGGACACAGGCTACTTATTATCCCGGTACTGCGCAAGCGAAGCCGCAGGTACAAAATATATTTAAACAAATATGGCGATCTTATTTTATCTTAATATCTTATTATTTCTTATCTTAATACAGATTGAAATGATACAGAAATTAAAATACAGATTCTAATGATACAATCGTGAGCCTATTTACGTTTAACCCTTTATTTCGCAACGTGATTGAGCTGATACATTCGAAACTAATTTTTATTTCGCGAAAACCAAATATGATTTGTTTTAAATTTCTTCACCATATTATTCTGCATAATATTGTCATCTTGTGATAAAATAATGAAGCCACTCCCATGAATAGTTTTTTCATAAATTGCAAAATTGTACCGCCATGTCGTCGAGGTCACGGACGCTCGGTATGTTTTTATTCAAATTATTGATAATAGGGAATATATCAATAATTTACGACTGCAAATTGTTTGCTAGTAACTGCCTTCAACTATAACATGCGTAACTAGCATTCGATTGTGTTTTGTTTTGATGTAATCTATAGGTTTTTTTGTATGTATCACCCGTAATACATCGCGCAACATACGGTGGACTAGTTTTAGTTTTAGTTGTATTACGGGTGATACACTGCGCAACTACTAACAAAATAGGTTGAATGGTTATTTTTTTATTTTATCCTTTGTAGAGGCTATTTTGCCCTTTTATGGGCTGGTACAGTATTAAAACAATAAAAGTAATAATAAATCTTCATGTTGTGTTGGTGTTTTATAGAACGGCACTTATGTATTATGCTGGTGTTGACTCGTAATCAGGAGTCGTCAAGCCTGGGCAGAAGCCTGGGCAGATTCTCTGATAAAGGAGTATTATCTTCGCATCCAAGTCCTTCAAAAGAGTAGTTCCAGGAGCAAAGTCAAAGCACATTAGCAAAATTGGCTAGAAACTAGTTCACCTTCTTTCAGGAGTGCGTTCTAGTCTCTCGCCAGAGCTGTTTTTGGGAGTTTCTATATGCCATCCGAGCCACATCTGCAAAGGAAATACCATTTATTGGTCCAACTCGACGCTAAACGACGAAGAGCATCCACTGCCAACTATCTCGCGGTGTAAAAGTGTGAAGAAAGCGTTCACTTCCGCCCAACAGAAGTGCGCAAAGGCCTGTTCAAGTTAAACGTCTACAGGTCAAGTGGGCCTGATGGAATTCCTCCATTTGTGCTTAAGACGTGTGCTCCAGAGATGGCTCCGGTTCTAACGAGTCTCTTCTATCACTTCTGCTCACTAGGCATAGTTCCATTCCAGAGCTCTTGGAAGAGGGCTTAGTGCACCCAATCTCGAAAAGAAGGTGACTGCTCAGACCAATCCAATTATAGACTCATCGCCATCACCTCTCTCCTGTCCAACATAAATGGCATCATCAACTGCCAACTCTTAGGGTATTTGAAGAAGCACCAGCTCATAAATGAACGACAGAACGGATTTAGTTAGGGTCGTACATCTGATCAGATTTTCTAGTTTTCCTAAATCATCGATGGGTGGAGGCAAAATTGTTGAACCAAATACTCCTCATGGCATAGGAAGATGGCAGAGGCCATGTTCCGGTATTTCATGAACGTGAGAGGTGCTGATGCTGTACAGAAGGGCAACCGAATGATCATTGAGTGAAACGTCACCTGCATCTCTGTTTTGTGCCGAAGAAAAACGGCTTTTAAGCTTTCATTTTAAGTAGAGTCCGATAGTTTTTCATTAAATTATATCTTTTTTTATGATTTGAGCCAATTAACTTTATTTTTAACAATATGTCTACAAATAAATTAGAACCCTAACAAGGACAATGTAACAAATATGATACACTACTTTCACCTGCTACTTCTCTGTATGTTGCGCAACGTATCATATTTAATACATACAATTTCCAAAAAAGTACAAATATGGGATTTTTTTAATTTATATTTTTGACATCTTTAGTAACCATATTACCATACTATTTACGAAAAATACTTAATTTAAAGAAAAAAATTCTTGGTCGTTAAAGGGTTAAATATGCGCACTAAGCATTCCACCGTAACTACAATATGCTTACGATACCTAGTATTATCTCAGCAAACGTAGCATTTAAGCGTATAGGGGTAGTCAGAAACAAGTCCAAATCTTGGCTATTAACGCAACGGTGCGCGAGATCTCAGTTCGGGGCACACCACTGTGTATTATTATCTATCAGTGCCTACCATAAAACAAGTTTTTTTTAATAATACCAAATCTCAATACGTCACTTCCAAACCATTCCTTCACGTCCCTTCTTTTGTATGTCACCTACTTTACATCAAAATAAGGCTCTGCTTAATATGATAATGTGTTTGAGAACGTTGGGGGCAGAGGTCAAAGGACTTGGTTTTATCTAAAGGAGATCGGTATAAAGAGTTTTTAATTTTTTATTCGAAATCAGTACTCATTTTATCCTATCCTATGTTTTTAAATTTAGAGAATGAGAACGAGTTCTTTAATGCGGAATAAATATTTTTGAATCATTGTTTTTAGAATTAAGAAGGTATTCCTTCGTTTACATCGTAATCATACAAATAATAAATTGGTCAGTAGAATAAAATGCGAGAACAATAAAATCTCTGGGTAAAAAATGCGTACAAAAATCGTTGTTGTAAATATGTAATGAGATTTGTTATTAATTTGTTTTTCAACGTAGAAAGCCGTTGCCATAATAATTATTGTCTTACTGCATGGCAAAAGTCCTCTTCAATTTCCAGAATCTCCTCTATCTCTACGTCTCCAACTATTATTTGCCAGAATGGTAGCCTCTCATACAAATTTGCAAAGTTTCAATAATAGCATTTATATGCTGCAAAAACACGCACCTAATCATTCACTTCATAAAATTTAATGATTTTACTAGAAAACCCCATTTACGTAAATTTTTATACCCCTTAATTTTTATACCCCTTTGTTGCACATTGTAAAATGCATAATCTTATTTTTAATAAACATTCTTCACTTAAAGTGCTTTTTCGCTCATCTCGAAGTTCTCAAACTAAGACATAAAAAGTATATTGAGCAGACTTGAGCACATGTGACGGATTTTGTTTTACAACCTATTGTCCTTCGGGCCTTATTGTAGGACCGATCATTGTTTTATAGCCCGGGCGTATAACGAGACATGTGGAAGTATTCTTCGACATTTTGAGAATAATTTAAACAAACAATGATGAAAAATATTGTAGTAAAATTTTACAGTGAAGTACGTATGTTAAAACAAAGAGTACAATGAAGATGAAATTTCAAAAATTTGGTAAGTATAGGGACCAGTGGTCGTGACACTTTAAAAGTTTAGTTATTTAAGTTTAGTTTAGAAAGTAGTTCTTTTTTAAGTTTTTGAAAGGTAGTATTATTTCAGAAAGACTTTTTCCGTGTTAATAGATAGGCGATCTATTAACACGGAAAAAGACAGGTCGAGGCGCTTATGGAAAATAACAGTTAAGGAACCAATAAAATCAAGCTATAACGTTTTTTCTAAGGATGAATGCTAATTTGGTTCAAAAATCTCCATAAGTCATGAATATTTACAAGTTCCAAATACCATAAACTCCTTTAAGATACTAAAAAGACAACCGCTCACACGCATATTAAAATCAAAATAGAATACAACAAAAGAAACTTGATCGTCTACAATAGTACCAGTGGAATAGGGAACATTCGTTAACCCCTTTCGGAAATATTAACCCCCAAATAGCTATTTTCACCCCTTTACACCCCTAGAATTGACGATGCGTAATTAGAAACTTGATGACAAGCGTGGAAGCTTTTTTGTGGGTTCTTTGTTTGGACAAAGACGGCTTTTAACGATCGTTTTGATTTTTATCAAAGAGGGTAATGGCCAACTCCGTTTATAAATACGAATGCCCCGTCTTCGGGGTTTCTGTTCATCAAATTGCTACTCTTCACAGAATCACCCGCTCTGGGTTCTGAAGATGGTCTGATTTCATAAGGGAATCTTAAAACTTATCACTCACACCACTATTGTGGTATGGTTTTGACCCACCCTACCCCCAGGGGTATGGCCAGGGATAGGTGGGTCCGAAGGGGCTAAATAGAAAGCCAGGCCCTAAAATGTGTTTTTGCACTGGTTTTTCACGGTGTTGGTTGCGAAGGAACAGGTCCAGGAAAAGAATCACCTAATTTCGTCAACTCGTCATTTGGGAACAGTTTCAAAAGGGACGAGGTGACGAATAAGTCTGAAGAGCAAGAAGACATTTAAATGTAATTTCAGGGTTAAGTTCATCACACAAATGTTTTTCCTGGGTGAGAAACGAACCCACGACGATCTACTGCGTAGAAAGCAGCGTTAGGTACTATCGACTGAGCTGAGAGGCCAGTCATGTTACGTAGTATGTTAGTCTTTTTTAAACTTTCGCGATAAAATCCCGTGTCCATAAAAATTTTCAATATGTTAGTATGTTACTACATCAATTTCATTTTTTTCAGCGGGATAGGCAAAGACTACGCTTTTTGCTTCAACCCACTTCTCATCCATTCCTGTCACATTAATTCTCGTCTTTTAAGGACTAACAAAACCTTCAAATCAATTCATTAAAGGTGCTATTCAACGGACAGATGCGATCCTTCTCTCTGTCCTGTATCGAGGTACATTCAAATTGGAGATTAATCTCCATTATGTTGAGATACCGGGCACTGACCTTTGTCACAGTGGAGGTATCATGACAGCTGGTTTACTGCACTGTTGAGTGCAAGGAGTGTTTGTCAACGTTAATTATTTTTTTTTTTGAAAATTTCAAAATATCTAGTAGGTACTCCTCCGGTAATCTAAAAGAATCGTCAAAATTTTTGAAATTTTTATAACGTTAATCATACAGAGTTGGCCACTTGCTCATACGAAAGAAAAAGATTACTTATACAAACAATTAGAGCAAAACCACAATTTGGAGGCTAGGTTTATTTTTGACAATCTATCCCTTATACAGGTTGAACTTTTGAGACGTGTCAGTAAGGGTAGTTTTTTTAGTAATCTAACCTTAGTTGGTCCGATAGAGCCTTTTAATCCTTTTATGAAACAGGATCGATTGGCATCAAAAAGTTTTTGCATAAATTGTCCATTTTCTCGATGACTGTATATTTTTTTCAAATCTGTGAATGCAGCTCGAAATATCTTCAAGAATTAAGGATATGGTCTTTTCCTGTAGCTACAAGGGTTAAGGTATATAGCCGCCTTACTGACCATACATTATTATGACTATATTTGTGATATGTTCTGATCGCGTTTAAAAACGACAATCTATAAGTGAATGAGCTACTCTACTTCGACTGTGGTCTTCTCAGTTCCCTCATAGTAAACTGATTTTAATATGTCATGAAAGGGTTAATTTCCCATATTCAAACGATGGTACAGTTCTGAACAGATACCATTGTGTTATAGATAAGCTTTTCAATACATTAGATAAACGTGTTATTTGAATAAGAAAATATTTGATGGTATTAGAACCGATTTCGTATACAAAAGATCTCAACGCGCGACCCGTTTTTTGTTAGTTTCTATTTGTATTTTAATTATTTGTTAGTCCGGTTGTTCATCTTGTTACTGGTCTTTTCTTAGTCACTATGTCAGGAGATGATGATCAAGATATAATATGATGATAATTATCAATGTAACTAACTGCCATATTGCTAGCATCTCATAGGTTACCACAGTTACAAGCCTGTTCGGAGTGTCAGTTCTCACGACCTGCGCCCGCGCATCGCTTTGGGTTTTTCCGACAGCTCATTTATAATTTTTTATTGAATGTTTGTCAAGTTGTCAAGATGATTCTAATTTTGGACATTTGTTGTTCTATCATTTAAATAACATTTAACCAGAACCAATTTTAGTACCTAAAACATTAAAAAGAACATAAAGAAAATGTTACTTGGGTACCTACTTATATCGTTTTGAAATAGAGCATGAATAAATGTTTTGTCTACTTTAGGGTATTGAAATAAAAACTTTTTTTATTTTGGTGCTTATTTATTTTATTTATTTATTTAAACTGCTGTTGTGCTGTTAATAATCCTCATTTACGTTTAGGTAAGTACCTACTTTAATTGTTTAATTGTGAATTTGCAAATCTAATTTTTTTTTACATTAAGTAAGTATACTTAGTTTACCTATTTCTCCTTTTTTACTTACACATTTGTAATACTTACTTACTTAAGTACCTACTTACTTAAAATGCAAATTAATGAAAAAAATAATGCAAAATAATGAAAAAACCTGTGTTTTTATTCCACGTTACACACAAATTCGTTCTGCTATTTTCGGCTGATTACAATCATCCAAACAAACTTTCACATTTGTAATTACTTATTAGTAGAATTTTTACAGTAAAAAAGTTCCTGTAAAAATGTTATCAAATATGTAGCGCCACCTGGTAGTAATAATTAAAACAATGTCCGGTTCACAACAAAACTTCAATTGCAACACCTTTCCAAGACAGAGACAGCAACCTTTGGCAATACCAACTTCACACGAGCGAGAGCGAGACGGCGATAATGTCGCGTGACCGGTTAGTATTGCAAGGTCGTCTCGAGAGGTAAATGACACGAATACCTTGCGAATATCTTAGACAATTATAACAACTTTATTCACTTGTGATAAGGTTTATTTTGGCATATAAATCTAGTGTTAGAAATGCGTTTGCGTGCTAATTTGATACGGTTTGTTATTATTTAATGTTGAATAACAGTTAAATTGGCGGAAAATAGCATGGCTGTGACAAATTTGATAATTCACTTGATTAATTTTAACCATAGATAGACTAATTAGACTTTATGAGAGAACCTAGAAAGAGAATTTCAGACTTTAAAAAATATTACAAGTAGGTAGGTATTCAAACATTATTTCTTAATGTATTGACTGAAGTTTATTTGGAATCTTGACACATCGTTCTTTTGATTCAATCTCTCTCAAACTAAGCTCTCAAAGCATAAACAAACTCATCATCATCATCAGTTTTGGTCACACACGGTGGAGTTGACAACATGTTCTTCCAGATAATTAATTAACAGCACAAAGTCATTGTTTTTTGAAAAAAAAAATCTGAATCAAAATCAAAATCAAATATCATTTTATTCAGTAGGACCGTTATGACCACTTTGAATCGTCTTAAGAGCTAGGTGATTCTACTCCTGTTCTTTCGCGACCAACACCGTGAAGAATCAGGGCAACAATACAATACAATACAATACAATACAATACAATTTATTCATAACACCAGGTTACAGGTCGGGTTTGGTACAATTTTATAAAAGTAATAATCATTATTAATTTAAATAATTTAAATTTAAATATAGGTACTACTTGAATACATTTTTCTTTTCTTGTAGAAGAAAAAAACGGTCTTAAATAACTTAAATCAATGGTAACTCATAGAACTCATCTACTGAGTAGAATGAGTTGTGCAGTAGCCACTTACGTAGTTTTATTTTGAACGCCGCTGTGGAAATTGTATCTTTTTTTATCGTGTCCGGCAGCCTGTCATACACTGAGGGACCCATTATGTAAACGGACCTTTCTGATTTAGCCAGCTTATGAGTGGGCGTGACGAGTTGGTGAGCCCGATCGTTGCTGCGCAGAGCGCGAGCAGCATTAATACCTCGGCGCCGGAAGACCGCTAAGTTGTTGTGGGTGAAAAGAGCTATCTGATATATTAATTCGCAAGGAAGTGGTAGGATGTGTAGCTCCTTGAATAGGTCTCTGCACGAGACATCGTCGGGCACACCCACAATGGCGCGTATTGCTCGCTTTTGCATGACAAAGACTCGCTCAACATCCGCGGCTCGCGCCCACAACTCTGTCCCGTAGGTAATGATACTGTGCACGGTTGCAAAGTAACAGGATATTACTACGTTGCGAGACGCGGTGCTAGCGAGCCTACGTAATGCAAAGCATGTGCGACCTAGCCGAGAGCATATTCCGTCAATGTGGGCCTCCCAGGTCAAGCCACTATCGATATGGAAGCCCAGTAGCTTAGTGGTTTGTACCATCTGAAGTGCTATGTCGCCAGCAGTGACTTTAAATGTTGGCGGTGCAGAGCCGTTGAGTTGGAAAGTCATAAAGTTGGTTTTTTCTCTATTTAAAGCTAGACCGTTTGCCCTGAACCATACCTCCAGTCTTCGAACTACTGAGTTCACCCTATTTTCTAGTTCACCTGTTGTCGGTGCGGTGATTATGGCTGCCACATCGTCTGCGTACATATACACCTCTGCGTCGATGACGGCACTAGGCAAGTCGTTCAATAATATGCTAAAGAGTGTGTTTGACAGGCACGAGCCCTGCGGGACACCCATAGTGTTCGTCATTTCCTTAGACTTCACACGCCCACTTTCGCCTATCACGGTCTGTGTGCGATCAGACATGAACGACATCAGTAATGACAGCACCGGGCCGCGTATGCCATAGAAGTCAAGTTTATTAGCAATGAGGTGGTGATCGGCGGTGTCGAACGCGCGCGACAAGTCGCAGCACAGCAGAGCGACGCGCTGGCCTGCCTCGCGAGCGCTCAGCACTCGCCACACCACCTCCCGCACCAGGTCTGTAGTGGATCGCCCGGCCCTGTACGCATACTGTCTGTCCGTCATGATCTCACGGTCACCTATAAACGACAGAAGCCTTTTATTTAATCCCACTTCGAAGATTTTACTTATGGCCGGGACTAGCGATATCGGGCGGTAGGACTTCATGTCGGTTTTTTTGCCTTTACCTTTATAAAGAGGAGATATTTTAACTCGTTTAAGGGCGGTTGGGTATACGCCCTTTATTGCGCAGGTATTGAATAAGTGGGCTATAATATGGGAAAGTGACCTAGCGACTGTTCGGAGAAGGTTGGCCGAAATTCCGTACAGGTCTGTGCTATTTTTAGATGCTATATTTTTTTTTTTTTTTTAACAAACACGGTATGGGGCCTAGCTTTCTTTTCGGTGATCCATCCGCTTAAAATCTAAATAGTCAAGCTCCAGTGTGGAGCCAGTCGAACAATGTGAGTCTCGTCAAAATCGTCAAAAGAAAAAAAGGAGGATTAATACCTCAACAAAAATTCGCCCGGCATCACACGCTACACTTGGCTAACTTAGGTGGTACCTAGCAGTTACCTACTTGAAAATAATAAAACTAAGCAAGATAGTAAAGACATTGCACAGTACACATCAGCTGTCGAGGGGCAGAGCGACATCAGGCCACGCGACTTTATCATTAATATAATTATCAAGAGAATAGTACGCTTTTTTAACAAGATTATTCTTTATAAGTATGTAAGTATGTTTTAATAAAAATAATAAAACGAGTAACGTGACATCTCTTCATTTTACACATCTCTAAAAAATAAAACATGGTCGAATAAAAAAAGCTTTTTAGAATCCCGATGGCTTCTACAAAAGCAAGCACTTAAAATCTACGAATGTTTATGCAAGTGTATCCCATACGTTTAAATAAATTACTCCGACCTCTTTTACGAGATAATAAAACAAGCGGTGGCGATCATTCGACCACTAGTTTTTACTGCACAGCGCCATCTATACGTGGGTGGTCGAACCATGTTGACCACACGCAGAGCGCGCGTTGAAGTCTTTCGTTCAGAGAAATTGATTTTAGTTGACATAATTTGTACCTGGCAGCGCTGCAGTCGTTTTGGACCTTATTTGAATATCTTTTTTTAACTAAAACGCTACTACTTAAATATTTGAGACGTACTTATCTATTTGAGACGTTCTTACTCTTCAGAATCGCAAAGGTACAAAAATGACAGTTAATGTCAATGATAAGGGCCACTTAAACTAAGTAGCATTTCAGTAATCGGGTGTTAGTTCTTAAAATGTTCATAATCGATAAAAACAAAAAATAATTCGATCCAAAATTAATTAAGATTAAGATTAACCCAAAAACAAGATTGGTGTAAGTACTTAGGTACCTAATTATTAAAAACCAACAGAGCAAAATTAAAAATAACATAAGTGCCATGAAAAATAACGATGGCAGAAAATATGCTTTTTTCTTACCTTTGCGTAGTCTACAGGAGAAGTGTTCACTGGGCAGGTAAAAAGTCCCTCACTGAAACAATGAAAAACATTTGAATTAGAGTGTCAGAAACACAAGTTGCCAGCGTTTTCTTATTACTTAACTAACTAGTTTTCAAATCAGGACTTTTTATTATGTTTGATTCGATTTTTTTTGTTTTCTTATTATGAATTAAGTAAGTAAGTACCTACCTTCGCAACGCACACAAAAACGCAAACTATAGGCAGGTACTCGTGATAGCTCTCATTGCAATAACAGAACATTAACATTTTTTTTTTTATTTCTTAAATTATACTTGACTAGCTTCTTCCCGCGGCGTTGCCCGCGAGGTACCTACATAACATAAGTATAGCCTATGTTCATCCTGAAAGTTTATTCTAAATACTTACTTACTGATGAAAGATTTTTTGGAATCGAATGAGTGGTTTCGGAGATTACCTTTTACATACAAAAAAACGTTTACCTCTTAATAATTTTAGTACTTACTTATAGGTTTTTTATTGTCTTTTCAACGTTTAAGTAACTTCATTCCTAACTCTGTCCTGTCATAAATAAATTATAGAACCACCCAAGAGTTAGAATAGAACCAGATGTTCAACACATTAACCTTCCGTACGTCATACAAAATTAACTCGAGCATCCTCTCTTACGGATCATTATTTTCAAATCTTCTTATAATTCATAATTAGTTGTAAATCGTTAATTATATCTGCCGCTTCCTAGACCATCACTATGATACATGATTTGTCTATCCTACTAACTATATCCTATCCCGTTGGATTAGGGTGCAAATTCGTTAGTGATTTTAAGATAAATGTAGATATTTTGCAGATAATGTAAAAGCCATTTTTTGCTTTGACGTTTGTAATTAGTCGATAATGCGAAGAAATTATGCGCGGTTTGTTTAGTATGCGCACGCGCATGAGATATTATGGGTGGGGGAAGGTAAAATTGACGTATAGATGTGTAACTCAATACTAATTCATTGTTAAACGCCGACTAGCAGAGCTCTCGCGGGGCGTTACCTCCATAGTGATGGTATAATGCTGATGATGATGATGAAGAAAAGTAGCCTATAACCTTCCTCAAGAGTTCATCACATGCAGAAGTAATTTTTCAGATCCTACCGTCGTGTTCCTGAGATTAGCGCGTTCAAAGTCAAACAAACAAACTCTTCCGCTTTATTATCCTAATTTCGCCTTTCTTTTATGATTATTCTAATCCGGACTTTCGCCTTTATAATTTAGTATCCTACTAATATTATAAAGGCGAAAGTCCGTGTGTGTGTGTGTTTATTACCACGTATCCCTATAACTTTAGGTTTAGGAGTTATTTTTTTTTTTTTTTTGTTGGTGGCACTAAAAAAAAAAAAAAAACTACTAAACCGATTTTGATGAAATTTGGAATGTAGGTAGTTTCGGTTCTGGAATAACACATAGGCTACTTTTTATCCCGGAAAAACGCATGGTTCCCGTGGGATAAACAAATAGTAGTCCACGCAGGCGAAGCCGCGAGCGTTCACTGGTAGATTATAAACGCCCCGATTTATAGCTTGCCTTTGCCCGGCTACCAACAGTTTACTAGTCATTAGCAGCATTTACACGCAGAGATATCTGTACAGATATCTGTACAGTCCAGATGCCAGAGCATTTACACGCAGAGATATTCCAACCTTTGACAGTTTTATCCGCGGTTATCTGTAAAGATATCTGTACAGTCCAGATCCGTGGTAAAAACTCTACCGTGTAAAGGCCGCTATTGGATCACCGGTGACTTTCACATCTACACTGTATATCTCTCGGTAGTTTTTGTGTCTCTGATCTGGATGTTTCCGTGGAAGAACGGGCGGTTAATAATCGGTATAATCGATGGTCTGTTAGACCGCGACGGTTATTGACGGGGATTTATTGTTCACTAGCTGCCGTACACAGATTTACTCGCATTGAGAAATGTACCTATATAATAATAATTACTTACCGGTAAATATACCTAACTTCGCTTAATGTACTCTTAGGTATAAACATAATTTATGTTCGTTAACTCTGAGTTTTTAGGCCGCCCAAATGTTTACGTGATGGTCACGTATATTCCGGGATCGATGACCATTGGATTAGAAATAACGTAAATCTTTTTTACAAAAAATATATAAACAGCACAAATAATTACTTGTAATAACCACTATCATCATCACTACATAATTATAAAACAGTCGCTTCCCGCTATCTGTCCCTATGTGTCCTTAGATCTTTGAAACTACGCAACGGATTTTGATGCGGTTTGTTTTTAATAGATATAATGATTCAAGATAAAGGTTTATATATGTATAATACATGCATAATATAGTAGAGAAACACTGATAATTTTAAAGGTTTCTAATGTGATGTGTGATGTGACCGTGCGAAGCCGGGGCGAGCCCCTAGTTATTTATATTTATTTGTTTTTTTCATCTCGCCCTCAGTATTTTACAATTGACAAAATATTGATTGTAAGGTTGTATGCAATTCAATAAAGGACATTGTCTTAGAAAGTGTAGATTAATAAAAAACGAGGAAGCATGCGCTCACGCATCCCGCGATATGTGCCGTGGTTATGTCATAGGCTTGAGTTATGGCCACTTTTTAACCGAGTGAAAAAGAGGGTTTCAAATTGTTATTATTTATGCGTGTTCAACATTGTTTGCACTTTTATTGGAATACAATTATGGTCTCGACACGTTAACATAATAATTAGTCTTTTTTATGCAATAAAATCTGTTTATTGTTCATTATAAGGTAATAGATTAGTATCGGGTATGGGTTACCCATTGCCATAAACAATCCACCCTAGGTTGCCTAACAGAGATCGCTTTAAGCGAGATGGCAACCGATTATTTTATACCGCGGGTTCCCCTACAGAATATTGAAGTACATTACACAGCTAGTATTGACCGTGACTTTCCTGTGGACATGGCCGGAAAGCTGAGAGGATGGTGTAGGTGCTGGGCAACTCCATCTCAACATTGTCCCAGACACTACAGTGTCCCGATAAGTGTAGGCAAAGATTGCCTCCTGATACTGTATAAATCATCTGGGTCAATCTTCAGAATTAGCGTGTTTGGTTGATCGCTATGGTGCTTTTTAAATATCGATATTATTGCTTTTCTGTATTTTTATTTCGAGAAGGTGTCTAAATAAGCATATTTTCATATTGGCCCCTGAAGGGGCAGAAAAACAATAATATCGATATTTAAGGGGCATAACGATCAACCAGGTGCGCTGATTCTGAAGATTGACCCATCTGGTAAAGATGTAAAGGCTGAAGTTTTTACACAGCTACAGATGAGTATAAATTATAAATGCGTTGGTATAATGCACATGTTAAATAACATTGTAAATATTCGCACATTCCCAATTAATTGGTCTAATAGGCTGTGAACACGGCTTTGATTTATGACTTGTAATAGCATAGGGAGATAATGAAACGTCTAAGAGCAGTGATGACCGAGTGGAAGTGGTTCAACTTTCAATCTGTAAGTCGTGGATTCGAATCTCGTCGTGCACTAATGGATTTTTCGTTTCGCAAAAATTATATTTGCGCACTAAACGGTGTAGGAAAACACCGTGAGGAAACCCGCGGTGAATCCACGACACGGCCAAGATTCGAGCCCACGACCTTTATTTGAAAGGTTGTAACATTAAGATCTCATAAAACTTGGTGAGGATCTTCAGCGTGATGAGCAGAATAGTTCCTCAAAATGAAGTAAATTGCTCACTTATAGATTTCTACCAGTGGAAGTGGAATCGGCCCTTTAACTACTAGGTAGGAATTGATGGAGCACCTGGGATCATCTTCTCATCACAAAACTAGAGAATTGTGAATGTTTATTCAGTTTTAAATTAAGCTATGCATGGACAGACTTGCGAGGTCTACAGCTTACAGAGCGAGTAGTTATAAATAGGTAAACACCTAGGCAATAGAAATCACCGAATTAGCCTTTAATCTTCTTGTCCTACTACGAAATCGCAAACTGTATAGGAAATGTAATATGGCCATATAGCTGAGTTGCCATCGTGTAATCGACACCTATGGGAAACCGCAGCTAGGTTGGATGCTGTCAATGTGTTGACGACCATGCTATAAAGTCCCTAGACCTTTATTATTACCTCTATGTGATAACTTGTTTTGTCTTTGGATTATTGCGAAAGATGTGGTTGGAAGAAAACAGCAATAATAATTGTCAAACAGGACAAGGAGAACCCAAAATATTAATTCTAATTGTTCTCTAAATCAGTCTTTTGATTGAGGCTGATTGAAAAATCCAAACGTACCTAATCAGAATGTTGAAATTAGACTAGCTTCGGCCCGCGGCTTTGCTCGCGTGGTACCCTGGTCATTATCTAAGTACATTTTAAATTTCATCCAAATTGGTTCGGTGTTTGTCGAATGTTCCTCTATAACTCGACGAAAAAAGTAAAAAAAGTTCCCATAGTACAAACAAAACCATCGAAAACTAGAAAACAAAACAAAATATCGAAAACAAGAAAGGAAGAATTATGAATATACCTAATTATAAGCTAAGATTTTTTAATAGACCGCTTGTTTTAAAATAGGTACTTACTGCAATAAAAATACCTAAGAATTAAGTACCTATCTACCTAAAATTGAAGTAAGAAGCAAATAACTTTAGCTTGCAATGTAGCGAAGTGTGTTAACGATATGCAAACCTATACGTTGTTACTGCTATTGCAAGAAACATGTTGGCGAATAATGTACTTAAGAACTACTTATGTTACTTCTACTTATGTTACTCGAAACTTAAGTGTTTTGATGATTAAAATTATTATGACAAGAGAGGAATGGTGGTCGAGAACTGGAATAAGAAAAAGAAGTGTTCGTGGCGTAGCGCTTAGTTAGACGTTCTTTATTGATCGTAAGCAAGTAACATTACCAACTGAGCTAGTAGGTAAGTATACGAAAAAAGAACTAAGTAAGTACAAATAAGAAAAAATAGAAATGCGATATTTATATCGCATTTTGGCACCCAGAAATTGACCAATCAGGGACTTTTATAAAGGTCTTGACCAATCAGGGACCTTTATAAAAGTCCAAGAATTGTCTTGGGCCGCTAAACTCCGCTCCGCCTCAGTGGAAACGATGCCATTTCTTTCCAGTACAATTGGAAATTTATGAAGAAAGAAACAAGAAGAGCCTCAAACCAAAATTCTAATTAGGTAAGTTCGAATGAGCAAGTGGCCGACTCTGGTGACGGAGTTTTTAGGCCGCCTATAGGCCTCCGTCATGGCTTAACGTCTTAAAAGCCGGGACTGACCATCTAACGTGGCATCTGAAACACGGAAGCGCTCAGCTTGTAATACCACTTGCAGTCACCCATCCAAATTGTTATCGCGCACAACGCTGCTGAACTTCAACGATCAATCAAGTACGTCTAAGCAAGCTACGCCATGAGCGCTTTAAATAGCCATTATGATCATTTTTTACTTTCTAGCGGTGCGGGTGCATCTAACCATAAATACCAATGATTATAGAAAATCGGTGAAGGAAAACATCGTGAGGAAGCCCGCGGCTTAGTCAGCCCCACACGTATCGACCATGGTCTTTCCTGTGGCCGATCAAGCTGAGAGGATAGTTTAGGTGCTGGGCAAGCCTATTCCATCTCAGTCATGTCCCAAGCACTACAGCGTCCCGTTGAGAGTAGGCAAAGATTGCTTCCTGACACTGTATAAATCATCTAGTAGAGATGTAACGGCCTAAGTTTATATATAGACCCAGTATAATTACAAAACGAAGTAAACCTCAAGTCAAGAGGTCAAGTTGTATTTCTAAGATAATAGCTAATTAGGCTTTAAATAGCCATTATCATCAGTGAATGAGTGTCATTGATTGACACAGCTCATTGTTTATTCGCAATACATCAATGAAACAATACGACGATACAACAATGAGGGAGTATGTCCACCAAAACGGATTGTGCTGACTACTATAGATGAAGGTCATATGGAACCACAGGTTCAACAAAAATATTTCATGGCAGAAAGTTGCGCTGCTTCTGAGTGTCATTCTGAGGAGTCACTATGTCGATCTAGAAAAATAATGGGTCTCCAAAGCCTCATACTTATTGAAAGTCCCAAGATCTGGAAAAACATCTACTGCGTCTTATCATCAATTTTTTTCTTTTTGACGAGAATTTGTTGAAAGTTTTCCTCGTGTAACATGTAGGTACTTTTGAGTCAAAAGTACACGTTATTCGATTCAGCTTTGACGTTTATTTAATATGCAATGCAGGCTGGGATTACGAGAAAAACGTTCAGCAAATTCTGACGTTTTATGACGTCATAGACCGCGGGAGAATCATCGAATTCACAAAAAAAATAGCGGTAAGTAGTAGCCCGACTTCTACCCACCTCAGTTTTTTAGTAGGTATGACGAGATGATTTAAAAAATAAGATTGCCTATGCGAGCCACCTTAACGCGCAAACACACGCTGGCCCAGGCTCGCCGAGTGAACGCCGCCAGTGCCAAAGTGTGGGCAGCACCATCCGCCTCGCCATGCCAGCGCTCGCCTAGCTGGCCGAGTAAATACGAACGCCAACTTACAGTGGTTTGCGTAGGTTTGCATAGACTCGCCAAGCGTGTGGACGGTAGCACTCGCCTTACATCGACTCGCCTTCACTCGCACTGGCTTAGGCTGATCCAGTGTGTGTTTGCACCTTTAGAGGTCCGGAGTACGCAAGGTTCAACACGTCAAGGAGGATATCTATCATCATCATGCAGCCCTTTGGTTTGACTGCATAACTCGCGTGTTCAGTTCTGACTTTAGTGGAAAGTGGCCTGAAGCAAGCATAACCACGCCAAATCGCAAGGTGTTATGTACACATTGTTGCCTTGTCTGTATTTATTCTTCCGATTATTCTGCAAAACGAACAATTGACTGTTTATTGGTAATTATTACGAGTTGATTACATCGCTGATGCAATCATTGTTTATATGTAGATGTTTAGTGATTGTTGTGCACGCCTGAAGCGCTCATGGCTAGCTTACTTAGGCTGAATTCGACCAAACTGGATTAAGTTTAGTCTCGAGAGTAAACTATTGTTTGTTTGAATGAATATTTTGACATTAAAGGCCTCTATTAATAAACTCCGCTCAACTTGGGTCTAAGTTGCACCACGGATTAAACTGTTGCCATCCTTATTTGTCACTGTCTAACAAAAAAGGATGACAATAAGTAGTTAAATCCGTTGTGCAACTTTGACACAAGTTTGAGCAGAGTTTATTAATAGAGGCCGTAAAGTTGACACCGTATAACCAGGATAATTTGTATGGACAATAATAATGTTCGGTTGCGCTTTCTAAGCAATTGTATTTCGAAATAAGTGGCTAGTAGTTTACTCTCGGGTACCTACTTATAAACTTAATCCAGTTTGGTCGAATCCAGCCTTAGACGTTCTTGATTGATCGTTGAAGTTAAGGGTGGAATCAGACGGTTCACTCAAGTGAACGAACACTCGAATGAATGCTGGGGTTTTCTATGACACTTTTCTTTCATTTTATGTTCAGATGTGTCACTTGAAAAATGCAAAATTAACGACGGAAATGAACAAAAGATGAACCGTCTGATTCCACCTTAAGCGAAGTTCTGAGCGGTCACAATTTAGATGATGACCGGAAGTGGAATGCCACTTCCGGTCATAATCCAAATTGTGAACTGCTCAGCGCTTCCGTGTTTCGGAGGGCACGTTACATTGTCGGTCCCGGCTTTTAAGTCGTCAAGCCATGACGGATGCCAAAAGAATGTGGCAAAAGAACTTCGTCAGAGATAGCCACTAGCTTACGAACTTACGTATCAAATTCAGTGCCATATCAAAATATTATGTTGTTATTCGTAAAATTAAGTTTTATGTCCAAACTACTCTGTTAAAAGGTAATAAACTTTTATTAACATAAGTACTTACATTAATAATTATTCTTGACATTTTATGCGGTAATTTCAAGTGAACCAAAATAAACGCGGGTCTAATTAAATCTGTAGTGTTTCTTATTCACATAACTAAGAGGAAATAAATGAGATAGATATATTATTCTATAGTTAGTACATAAAGTTGTTTACTTGGCGAACAGAAGATAAAAGATACATTGCACTCCAACACGTCATATTTTTTTATCCAAAAGTTAAAAACAATATGAAGCTCTAGTGAACTCCCGCGGCTTCGCCCGCGGGGACTACTATTTGTTTATCCCACGGGAACCATACATTTTTACGGGATGAAAAGTAGCCTATGTGTTATTCCAGAACCTAAACTATCAACATTCCAAATTTCATCAAAATCGGTTTAGTAGCTATACTTATAAGGTGGAGTGCCGTAATTGCAACTGTCCGGTAATTGCAACTGGAGTCAATAACTCCCTCTAGGATCACTTTTTTAAACATCGATAGATGTGGTATTGAACTTCTTCTAAAAGTTTCAGTCTAAAAATATAGATGGTGTCGATAGGACCAAAACTGAGCGAATGACAGACCTTTTTGTAAAACTGCCAATTTTTCGGAAGTGACGCCGCTCGGACGCTCTTCGTAATTTATTTAAAAAAATTGTTTTTCGTGGTTTTTCGCCGGTGTGTTCACACTGAGAGTGATTATAAGACACAGTAAGTTGTTTTTTATGTGTTTGTTGTATTCGACGATAAATCTACTCAGAGTTATGGTTGTAGTTACATTTGCCAGACAAAAAGTGCATAGTCTTGTAATTGTAACCATTTTGTTTCTTTTTTGACAGTTGCAATTTAACGACCGGTTTTGTATGAAGTTTGAAAAACCTAGTGATGTAACAATGACGATGACTATGTCGATACGTAATATTTTATTGAAAGGGATACTATCTACTGCCATACTATACTATGAGTTCTTAGCAATTAGTTTGAGTGATTGAGTCCCTTCATTATGTTGGCGCTAGCGGAGCCCTTTCCAAAGCCGTTCAATATGTGAAACGAATATAAAAATTCTGTTTAATTTCTAAAATATTACTTATTGCGATTGAAATAAAGTTAGAAAAAATAATTAGTAAAAGATAATTGAAGACTTTAAAGATAAGAGTAAAAGAGGCTGTTTCATAATGTAACGGCTTAAGATTTTATGTTCCTGCCTGGCTAATGGGTAGGAAGTGCCATTTAAAAAAACAAGTTTTAGAAGTTTAAATACAAAGTGTTTATTATCAGCTAGAGGATACAAGTAGTTGGGCGCCTTTTTAAAGTTATGAATAAGTTGTATACAATGAACGGTAGAGCACAGACAAGTTAACAGGGTGTGGAGACAGGCCTACACGTCAATTAGTTCTTAGTAACCAGTACTCTTATATATTAAAACTAAACCGGGATATTGCAGCGTTCTTGAAAAAGTGTGTAAGTTAGTGTTGACGGCACAGAATAGTTAAAGCACAGCCGAGAGAGAGCCTCTCTGGCTGTGATACCGGTCACTCAGGCACGGAGGGGAGCACCACAGAAGAAGGGGGCGCCGCCAGCACTCCGTGACCTGGCTCCGGTATCCAGAGACTCGATGAAGATTAGCGTATAACTTGGAACCTGTGGATAGGGAGAAGGCTCTATAGCTTCTATCCAACAGAATTAAATAACCTAAACCAGAGATATAAAGAAACTTACCCCAAGAGGGGTTCCGTTGTTATGAAATTTAATAATTTTCGATCGTCGGGAGGGACGACGACTGCGTCAAGCGCGGCAAAGCTCCAGCTGAGCCCAGCGAAGCACCATGCTGTTGAAAGAAGACTGTTTTAGAACAAAGCCTAGCACGACATGCGCACGTGGCGCGCCCAAGTAGGTTAGCAAGCAAATATTTACCGCGCCGGGGCGCTCGGTCCGAGCTTAGCGATGACTCGGTGATCCGCGCGGGTGTACTAGGGCAGATGTGAGGGCCTAACCAATGGTCTCACCACGCGGCCACGTTGTCAAAGCCCCGGACGCTCGCTCACGGACCCTAAAATCAGACGGGATTCCATGAAGGGCGCCGCGCTGATGAAGAAACCATTGTCCTAAAGACAGGCTGCTGGCATACATACCAGCTGAAGCACAATCACTTTAAATTAAACGACACCGACTAGGTTCTCGAACGAAGACCAGGATTGAAAGGCACCTAATACGTGGCCATACGCCAATGACATTTCCAAAGTGTTGCCGTCAATGGTCTGCAATTTTCCCATTGACGGACGCTGATAAAATGACTATTCTAACCAATGAATTTAAATTACTAAGAGTGATAAAGTTGTAGATAATTAAAGCAAGAGCCTGAAACAAAATTTGAAAAAGAAGGGAGTCGCACTAATACTTCTGAAACAATAAAAACACTAATCGAAACAAATCCAGGGGAGTTGCCATCTCCGAAATTGACCTGAATAAGTGTGAGAATTAATTTTACGGAAACATCGACATTTGTCTATTATGTATTGTAATTTTAATGTCAAAGTCAATTTGACAGCGTCATACGATACGAGTAGAATAACCAGGGTTACAATAACTAAAAGATTACTGTGATTATAATAAACATCGAGTCGATAAAAATCACGATAAGGTTCCCATCACTATTTGTAGTAAAATAGTTGCAATTACCGGATTCTTTGCTGAAAAGTGTTTTCGCGCAAAATTTGACATTAGTAGCAAGGACATAGCTATATAAATCGAAAGAATGATATTCAAGGCATGTGTTCTGTATTTTCCAGTAGTAAGCGCCATAGAAAAATAAGAAGTAAAAACAAGTAGTTGCAATTACCCGCAAAAACGGGTAATTGCAACTATTGCTCCCTCTGTCATGAATTTATGCAATAGAATTTTATTCTTTATCGCTTTACTTTATTCATAACAATGATATAAATCTACATAAAATTTACTATAGAACAGATCTTTCAAAAAATACATTTCTGATACAAAATATAGAATTATCAAGCGATGAAGTTAGGACTTCACTTTTTTTAGTTGCAATTACGGCACTCCACCTTAAACAAAAAAGAATTTTCCAAATCAGTCTAGGCGTCTTTGAGTAATCGGTGAACATACAAAAAAAAGCACAAAAAAAAAAAGATTCCGACGAATTGAGAACCTCCTTTTTTAAAATCGTTTAAAAAAATAGCGCGCTATTTCCCATACTCATTTTACCCTAGAGCAACGGTTCTCAAACTTTTTTGGTAGGTAATGCTTTTTCAAAGCGAAATTTTTGACGGAACCCCAAAATAAAAGAAAAAATTAATCAGGACACTGATGTATAGAAAAGGTGTATTTTTACTAGTTATTAATGAATTATTAATATTAATACTCATTACCTATTACTTAGTATTCTCGCGGAGCCCTCATAAAGACTTTACGGCCCCAGGGTTCCGCGGAGTACACTTTGAGTGTGGCTGTCCTAGAGCAACAAAATAACACGTAAGAAAATGTAACAGATGCACGTATGTGACGGATTACGGGACAGCTGGTAAACGGTCCCGGCCATTCCACCGCGCTACGATAACACTGTAAATTACACCTGATGGGACCGGCCGTCTATTGCAAGGCACATTACCTCGATATTACTTTACTAAGCACTAGATTGGCAGACTTTGTACTTACAATATTACTCGCACGGTAAAAAGAATACAGAAATCAAAGAACACAATATTCCTTTAAGCAAAAATTGGCGTAAGTATATTTTTTATTAAGATAATGAAAAATCTCCCTATGCAGAAATGCCATTCAACAATTTAAATTACAAGGTGTTTCCCACTTTTAATTGAACAATTCGATAAACTTAAGTCTGAAAGATACAAAAAAAAATTCAGACCAATGAACAACAAAAAAGTTTGGCATCCTATCGTACCTATAAAAAAACTGTTCCAAAATCAAACAAAAGTTTGGCGCAATCACTATACAGCGTCAGCACCCAAGTCCTATGGCAAAAGCGGGAACTAATTGTTTTATTTACTTTATTACCTATGCTCTTTTAGTCACGGTCCTTCAGTTGTTCTTGTGTGTAAAATTACGAACGTACAAACTGGCATAAATATTATTGTTCTAGCCTTATTTGGACAATTAGTAATTTTTTACCTAACCTAGTTCTGCGGTAGCAACGCTGCGTCTATCGGACTTCAGTGGTAGCGCGTACTCTACTTAAGCTTAGGTACTTACTTTTTTTTTATTTGAAACTATTCTAAGAATCATTAAAATGAGCTAAAGACGTCGATTAAACGGGTTTATGAACGGAAGATATTAAAATAGTTTCCGACCGACTAGGTTTACTGCTTTTTAATATCCTATCATTGTATTGCTGGTCCAGTAGCCTACCTAAGATACTACAGAGTAATGACTCCTGCTTGAGCCATCATCATCAGTCTATAGACCGGATTGTATGCAACATAAAAAGCCTGAAATATGCATGCAAATTCATACATATTAGTGCATCAATGGATTTTTGGTTTCGAATTTATGCGCATTATCACGAGCTCTGTGGTGAAGGAAAACATCGTGAGGAAACCCGCGGCTTAGTCAGCCCCACACGTATTGACCATGTCTTTCCTGTGGATACGGCCGGTTAAGCTGAGAGGATGGTGTTGGTGCTGGGCAAGCCTACTCCAACATTGTCCCAGGCACTACAGTGTCCCGTTAAGTGTAGGCAAAGATTGTCTCCTCCTCCTGTATAAATCATCTAGTAAAGATGCAAAAGCCTAAGTTTTTTTTTGTGCATGAAAAATGCCTAAAAGATGCATGAATAGTGTCAAAATATGCAACATTAAACAGAAAGAAAATAGTAATTAGTAAAGCATATTTTTATCTTTAAAACTAAAAATTATTCAATGTTTTGTACTCTCGACCTGTTTCAAATTTTCGGAAGTAATGTAAATGGAACAAATCGTTCCACATGTGGATGCGGAACGGTATTTTCCCAAAGTTCCACCCTCTAGCATAGCCTACACAAGTTTGAAAACTGTATTAAAATACCTACCAGTTCGTTTTGAATCTTGCATACATTTGCAACATTCAGCGCCATAGTACGTCAAACAAACCGTTATACAAACGCTAAGCAATTAGCTTTTCCTATAAAACCTGTCTCTGTAAGGGATCCACTCGTTTCTCCATCTGAGGCTAACCAGCGTGTGCATATTCGAAGAAATTATTCTAAGTTGAGTAATAGTTTGTACGTAATCGATCACTGGAATCGATTCGACTCTATGTTTTATAAGACTGTTATGGTCCCTGTATGAACCATAGTTTTGTTTTCTTTATTTTGGCTTCGCACGGCTTGTGTATTCAGCCAGTGTCAAGTAATTAGTTTAATAGTTTCTTAGATTTAAAAAAAATGTAGTTTTGATTGAAGTTGTTTTAAGGCATTTTGTGTTACTAAACAAATGGATCTATGTTGTCTGAATTATTAAATAGATTTTTCATTTTTATCAAAGTTTAAAGACAAGATGAAATATGAGTCGAAACAAAACGGAAGACGAACCGACACCACTCAGCTCTCGACTTGTGGCTTGAGGCACCGGAAGAAGCCTTACTTACCCTCGCTTTAAAACCCTAAGACCTAAATGCAAGGGTCTTTAGTCAGTCGTAAAGCCGCAAATCATCATCATCATTATCACAACATTAAGAATTAGGAAAACTGTAAGTTTCATCGTCCCGGCTTTTAAGTCGTTAAGCGATGACGGAGGCCCATGCGGCCTTAAAACTTTGTCACATAGTTACATAAAAAACTATATTTCATGCGTGAGTCGTGAACTCTAGTAAAGAACTATATTGTAGTGGCTAGAACAAACTTTAACCAAATTGCATTGGAATTAATCTAACCAGATTCTAATACGATTTTTCAATAAAAAAAAAACCAGTCACTTCACTTACGATTCAAGATACAAACACCAGTAAGTCCTCATTTAAGTAAGCATTGTTCCCAAAGCAACGAAAAGTACCTACCTACATATTCTTACTTCTCTAGAATACAAAAGTGGCAGCATGTTAACACCATCCCATTTCAATATTTAAAACGTCTTCAGTATGGGCATGTTTAACGACTCAGTGCTAACTTACCTGTTCACTTTGAACAGAAGTCCGACAGGGGTCATCTCGGTTTCCTCAACTCAAGACGAATGACAAAAATGTAGAAGCCTTGCACTTCACTTTAAAAAAAAACTTAACTTTTGAAACGTCAGAAATAGAATTCTTCGGATTTGAATTCAAATTGACATTTGACAAAAAAGTTTTCCCACCAAATTCGAATTTGGTATTCTAAATAGGGCTGGGGCGCGTATCGATGCTAATGCACTCGGTAGAGCGATGTATCGACGCGTGGCAGTCGAACGGCGGTCGCTAGCGTTCTGCGACACAAACAATAGGTAAGGTTAGTTTCAACTAATTAAAGGTAAGTAGCTGGTAGCTACAGGTGGGAGCCCTTTAACAATGTAGGGGTTATGTTTTACAGTTAGTCGTGTCAAGTACGTTCAGTAATTACTTGTAACAATGCTAACTGTTTAGGTATTAAAGATTGTCGTGTGTAGGGTACATAAAATAATACCTAATAGAAAACATACGGGAAATAAAGAACATAATTGTTATAATTTCTTATAATAATCTAGCGGCTCGCACTGACTTAGGCCTGGTTAATTCAAAACCCATGTCTATCTGAAATTAATGCACCTTTTAATATTTCAACTTTTCAAATTATATTATGTGCAATGATTCCGAATATTACCTAATCTCCACATACACAAACATACACCCTATAGTTATTAGTCTATAGTTAGTAATCTATTATTTTTAACATCATAATTTCCTTATCCTGGGGTCAGCACATCAATGTTCTCTTCTTTCATTCCCTCCTATCACTCGTCATCTCTATTATTTTTATCATTCCACAAAACAATCTATGTATGTTTTGTCTTATTAAGTAACTTATACACAAAAATCTAACACAGCGCGCAGCATTCTTCGACAGAAATTATTTCTCTCAACAATAGAACTACGTTTTGATTAAAGAATGTTTATCGATCAAGGAATCGAATCGTTTGGTTTCGTGAGAGCCTGTTCGGCATTACGGATAAATGGCGTGAAATGTATAGTGATGCCCACATCATTTTTGAGGCTATCGACATCAGTTTATGGTTTTATAGCTCACACCACATCCGTAGCCACAGGATGTTGAGCTTTACAAACTTTCATATACACTTTCTTGCAACCTTAATTTCAATTAAATAGAGGAGGTATTGCATTGGCAGGGGGCAGTAATACAATGTCCAGTGAACTTTTATGATGTCATGGTCATACATTTCCGTGATATAAAGTTAATATTATTGTTGCGTTCTATAAAAATAAATAGTCTAGACTAGAAGTTCAAGGCTGAATAAGTTCAGTTCAAGTTGAAGATTTATTGCCATGTACACCTTGGCCAAAAGTATAAAGCACCCTAAAATTTACTGACTTTTTCGTGTTTAAGGTGGAAAATAAAACTAATTTGTTTTCCAAATTACTATATTAACATAAAATTTTGTAAATCACTAATATTTAGTTGGCCCACCCTTTGCATTGATCACAACAGCAATTCTTTGGGGCATGCTGCTTACAAGCTTTTTACATTCGGCTGCACTTATGGCGTCCCACTCTTGAAATAAAGCATTTATTAGCGTTGTTTTGGATGTAATGCTATGCTCTCTGACTTTGCGCTTCATAATACCCCAAAGATGCTCGATAGGGTTCAGATCTGGGGACTGCGCCGGCCAATCTAACAAGACAATACTGTTGTTTCGAAACCATCGCATGGAGGTTGCTGATTTATGACAAGGAGCATTGTCTTGTTGGAATTTGACGCCATCCAAGTTCGTGTCGCCGAAAATGCGCGTAAGTGAAGGCAATAGAGCAGTTTCGAGTACATTTATGTACTTTTCACTGTTCATACGGCCTTCGCAAACGAACATTTCGCCGACACCATCAGCTGCCATGCAGCCCCAGATCATAATGCTACCTCCCCCGTGTTTAACAGTGGAAACCACGCAATCTGGATGATATTCCTCGCCGACGCGCCGCCTCACGAAGGTTACACCCGCAGTTCCGAATAGCTGTAACAATTGAAAAAAGTAGAGCTTAAATGTGTGCTCATTATTTTTATAAAAGCCAACTAAAATAATAGTAATCAGTGTTATCTTTTTCATGAAATGGTGTAAAAGCTTACCTCAAAGTTTGATTCATCGGACCACACAACATTTGACCAATCCTCCTCCGTGAAGTGTTGGTATCGTAGAGCCCATTCTAAGCGACTTTTCTTGTTATTTTCCGAGAGCCACGGCTTCTTTCTTGCTTTACATCCCTTTAAACCCGCATCTCCAAGCCTTCTTCTTGCCGTTCGAGCACTAATAGGATATCCACTTTCTTCGGACAGAGCGGCAGCGAGCTCAGAAGAAGTTTTTTTGCGGTCCTTCAGAGACTCGCGGATGAGTTTTCTGTCCTGGCGCTCAGTAGTCATGCGTTTTCTGCCACTCCGTCTTTTATTTGCGTGGGAACCAGTCTCCGCAAACCGTTTTATAGCAGACTGCACTGCGTACCGCGAACATTTCACGTGTTTGGCGATCTCTACTTGGGTCTTTCCTTGTTCATGTAAAAACTGAATTTTAATACGTTTCGCGAAGCACAGTTCACTTGTTTTCGGCATGTTTGAAAAAAAGGAATGTCAATTTCACTATTAAATCACACACGGAAACTTCTTTACGCTATGAATAACAAATGAAGACTGATTAGTATTTTTGCATTTTTGGTGTAAAATTCCCATAATTTGGGTTTAGCTCACCAGATGTTTTATTGCCCATAGAAGAAGGTTATCTATTGTTTTAATAATCGTTTGAGGGCACCGGCTTGCCCTTTGTTCGAAACATTTGCTATTTTTTTTAATATGTTTTGAGATATGTACGTTTTAGAGGGGTGCTTTATACTTTTGGCCAAGGCTGTACTATTTTAGCATTTTGGATTTGGAATTCGACTCAGATATGAAAGAAGATACCTAACTGTTACATAATTATTAATAGACAAACAACGTCTAGGTCGTCGCCCTGCTTAACGCGAACTAAAGATAAGACCCAATTGGGACGTTTTCGAGTCTTCATTTTGAGCGTGCTAGAAACATATCTAAGTAAATAAGTAAGTACTTACTTACCACTTATTATTTTTAATATCATTGGTTTTATCCCAATCTGATCTAATGAATGCGTAAAGGACAAACATACAAACATGAGTAGGTACAGTTTTGTTTATAAGTAGGTATAGAAAATAGATTAAATAGGATACAAGAACCAATTCATTGATCACAGAGCATTTACCTTTTAAAGGTCCTGACTAAGGGCTAATTGATTCGGCCTTGGGTTTGTTGCGGTTGTATAGCATTTGACTTTCGTGTCAAAAGCTAGAATGCGGACACGATTTGTATTTACTATTTTTCATACAATTCTTCGTAAGTTCGTAAGTTCGTATGAGCTAGTGGCCAACTCTGAGGCGCGATTCGGACCTTCAGAATGTATTCCGAATCTGGAAAGTGGCGTTTCTTCGCTGAAAAAACGTCAACTTTCCGAAGAAAATCATCGGATGCATTTTCGGAAGTCTGAATCGCACTGCCGAAGCCAGTACCGGAGTTTTTAGGCCGCGTGAAAAGCTCCGTAAAAAACCTTCTTCGGAACACTGAATCTTTGAATTTTATTAAAAAATATGTAGGTAAGTAAACATGACCAAAATCAATTTGTATAGAAAATTGATTCGTTAATATACCTACTTAATATGCGATCCCCTTAAAAAATAATTTCAGCCAAATCGGTTCAGTGGTTGTCGAGTTATAGAGGAACAAACATACATCCAAACATCCAAACTTTCTCATTTATAATATTAAGTACATACCTATATTATTGTGATTCATCAATTTTTCATAATTTTTAATTTTTTAAACATATTCATTATTTTTTTCAAGTTGGTACAATATACAGAGGTGGTACAATATACAGCGTTAAACTTAGTACCTATGGTCTTAAGTCAAACTACGAGTGTGTAAGTAGGTACCTACCTACTATTATTTATTCTGTTCTCAAACCATCGAGCATTGTTTGTGTTTATAGCAGCGCTGGAATGCAAACAGGAATCGAACCCGCGACGCGCTGATAAACGCTATGCTGTTTTAATGGATTTCCGCACAATTTTGCAAAACAATGGGCTCTCAACTATAATAGATTTCATCATCATCAGCCTTGGAAGTTCAGTGTTAAGTTTCCAATGTAAGTACTTATTTACTTAGATATAAAAACATAGCACAAATTCTACAATATTACCTATACTTAGCGAATATAAAATATATAAGTACATGACCTGCGTCTAAATACTCGTAGGTACCTACAGTTGTAACAATGAATTTTGGCATTCGTGAAGTTAGGCTTTTCGCTGCGCAGTTTTGTATGAAAAAGCTACCTACACTGCGCGTCGAAACGGCTAACTTCACGAATGCCAAGATCCTTTAGTTAGAAGAAGTGTACCTACTGTGTACCACAGTAAAGACTTCAAAGATTTATCTGTAAAAAAACCTAAAAAAATCATTTTAACCGACGAAAAAGGAAGAGGTAAGCTTTGAAGAAATATGTAAACTAGAACGGACACCGGCGAACTCACACTTGACGCCACAATTGAAGCCGATCGGCGTCAGCTCATTCATTCACTATAGCTTACGTTCATCGCGATCGGTCGCTGGGTTATGATGTCGAATGTCGTCAAAAAGTCTAAAAATGAGTGTCAAAAATGCCTCTTGCATATTAAAATCGTGCAAAAACGAATCTACTACAAAAAAAAAAGGATAGTACCGATATCATCGGTAAATAAATAAATCATCAACTAAAACCAAGCAAAACAGCAAAAATAATTTTTGTCATAATTTGCCGCCATTTCTAGAAAATCATAGATTATGAAAATTGAACTGTACAGATTGGACACGGTAGGTAATAAAATAAGTGTTGGTGAACTCATAATATAGGAACCTTCTTCGTCCAAGATAGGCACATAATTATTTGAACTCAATTAGGTAGGTACCTATAACTGATTATTTATTTAGCTTATAAAATACTCAGCATAAGCCGTTTAACTGTCTGTTTGTCTATCAGTACAAGACGGTGTGCAGCGATTTAGAAGCAGTTGGATCTTAGATTTTTTATTGACTTTTAGTAAATAATTATTTATTTTATTTTTCGAGATCTATTATAATAGATCTCGAAAAATAAAGTTATTTTACAGTATGTATACTTAACTTTTTTTGTCCAACTTTTTATCTTATAATAGGGTAGGTAGGTATTTTATACCAAGTAAGAAATAATAAAAAAATATATTTAAATGATAGGTTTTTATACATAATAATACTATAAAACACCAAGAGACAGAACAAACAACTATAAATTCGTCACACAAATGTTTGTCCTGGGTGGGTAACGAACCCACAACTTAGTCAATGTATTTAGATAAGGCAGAGTAACGATTAGGTAGTAGTAGGTAAAAAAGCTGTGTCACTTCTGTGCGGTGTCTAATCTCTCATTAGGCCCCGCCCATGGCCCACCGCACTAGTGACACGTCTATGGTTTGTACCAGCTTCTCTATTTATTTATCTCGATGGAGGTAAGAAGTGTACCTACGGTGTACCACAGTAAAGACTTCAAAGATTTATCTGTAAAAAAACCTAAAAAAATATTTTTAATAGACTTCAAAAAAGGAGGAGGTTCTCAAGTCGACTGTATGTTTCTTGAATGCAAGTATTTTTTTAAATGAATTGTCATCGAGTAGTGAGCTACCCTGAAAGTTTCAGCCGCAAAGCTAATCGGGAAGTGCTCGTTTGAGTTTTAAGATTCTACCCAGAACGACAGACAGACAGACTGACAAACAAGAAAGTAACTTAATAAAAACGTTTTAAAAAGTTATAATTATAAGGTAATGTTTTGAAGTGGTTTAATAAAAACGTTTTAAAAAGTTATTTAATAAGGTAGGTTAATGTTTTGTTACGCTATAGCACGCTATAGAAACTGCGTAATGAATATCCCTGGGGTCTAAGCTATTATGAAAGCTATGCAATTTAGTTCTCCTAACGACGACGAAGATGTCTAATGGGGTAGTCAGAGGGACCCCCCATTAGACATTTTCGATGGAACTTAAATAACTGAATGAATGTACCTAGGTACTGCAAATTGAGAACATAATATTCGTGATCAATGATTTTGCTTATTTTGATATTTTCTGATAATATCTGCTTCATTCATAGTCCAATTTCCAATTTGTATTTCAATAATCGTCTTATTTTAAGTCTTCAAGGAATTATGAAATATTAATTAACGAACAGTATAGCAGAGCCATTGCAATGTAGTCCGACAAAAAGCGAAGCTATGCCACACCTGTCAACCAGTCATCGTCCTTGACAGATCCACCTCCTTGTACGGTTGCAGTGGACTCCGTGAGAACCCAATTGTAACTATTTAGGTACCTACCTGTTAATGAATCATTCATTATCTCTAAGCCTATGTGGCACAGCGGAAAATACGCGTTGTCGTTTCGGGAAGATCTCAATTTTGGCGGTTGTCAATTTAGGTAGGTAGTTGACATTCTAATGCTGGGGCTACATTAGCGGGCGAAGATTCGTGTCACGTTGGCGCGACAAAAACATCGTGTTCGGGCATGGCGATGTTCTTGTTTACATTAAGGCGGGCGAAGATTCGTGTCGAGTTGACGCGATGCATCGTGCCGGATTGTGTTGTTCAGTTCAGTTCAGGAAGACACTGAATTGACCCAAGCAAATATTGTCGCGACAAATCCCTTTGATCCGCGCCAGTTTACCGACAGGTCTCCGATACTACATTGTCTTCGCCCGAATACTACGCGATGACACGATGTACCCGGCCACATTTATCGCGTTAACACGAATATTCGCCGTAGCCCGCTAGTGTAGCCCCAGCATAAAAAGTTGTCGTTTTCGAAAGTTGTCGTTTTCGGAAGTTGTCATTTTAGGAAGTTATCGTGTCACCCGGGAAGGTTGCGAATGTTTATATGATATGGAAATATTTGTCATAAATGTGTATTCACCATAATCGCTTATAATAATTTAAGTACCTACTTACTTATGTGATTTGTATATGATAAGTACAGAAATAAACTCTAAAATACTTGAAATATCAAAGAGCTCGAAAAATCTGAGTTCTCAGCAATAACAAACAGACAACAAAGACGTTATTTCCACATATGTGACGACAAAGTGACCGTCGTGTCCGTCAGACCGTGAAACTCAGGCGTATGTACAGTCCACGTTATATAAATATAGGCTTTATAGTTACATAAATAAATATAGGCTTTTTAGTTGGAAATATCTCTTCACAGCACTCAAAGCTTTTTTAAGACGAGCACCCCACCCTCGCCACCACTGACGGTCACCCATTCGTTGCCTAGTCCTTCAGAGTATAGACGAACTGTAGACTGTGATGGAAAACATCGTAAAGAAACCGGCGGCCATTCCGCTCTACACGTATTGAGCAGGTCTCTTCTGTGAATAAGGCCACATTAATTGTAAAGATTTACCAATAATCTTCTTGTCATATGGAAATCCTTTCTGAGCCTTCTGAGAGCCCTATGTTCCTGATGAGGGACAACAGGATTTAATCATCAATCAATAATTTTGTTGATGAATGTCTAATGATGAACTTCGAAGGTGCTCACCACCTTGAAGGTGGAACCACTCGAGTTTAAATTTATTAAAATTACCATTATAACCCTACTATATAGTACTGTTATTCCAGAACCTAAACTATCTACATTCCCATCAAAATCGGTTTAGTAGTTATGGGGATACCTACGTGGTAACAAATATTTACACACGTCAAACACGGACTTTGGCCTATATAATATTAGTAGGATTCGTTTCAATTTATGAATTCATTCTTCATTCATTATTCATTGCTGCACAATGCGTGTTATCTGCTACATATTTTTAACACTGACTGTACCGGTAGGTACAAGCCAGTGCATTCTTCCGTGGGAGCGGACATTCCTAGATTGTAAGTGGTCATCTTTAATTAGTCAGCGGAGAGCTTGTATATCTTATGTTACTAGAGATTGTTCAGATATTCAGATATTCATTTATTTAGCCATCTGTTACATAGCATAACTTTGGCGAGTCAAAATAATTCAAGCAAGGTTCAAGCAAAATTAAATTAGGGGGATCTCAGGAAGTCTAAACAGTTAAGTTTCTAAACAGCAGTCTAAACAGTAAAGTAAGAACCTTGTCCTGGTCATAAAATGATTGGTTGATCACTAGTGTCATTAATTGATCACTTCCTTGTGTTGGAGGACATATTCTTTCACTAATTTGGAATAGGGTCTATTAATAGAACCTACTGGAAAAAAAGTCCTAGTCCGATTGATCGAACTATCAGGAATTTCATGCACATAAAAAGTTCACTTGGTCCAATCGGACCAAGTCGATCAATCGATCGAACTATGCGCTCAAGCCACGTGGCCACAGCCAAATTGAGCTGTCGGACCCGGCTCACTTTGAGTGCCACCTGGTAAACAGGGTGCAAGTGGGGTTGCAGCCCTCTTCCTCGGACGGCTCTGCAGATGGTGGCAGTGAAAGCATTATAAACCATAGTCGGCCACGTCGGAGACATCGATCGGCCTAAAAACTTCGTCACCAGAGTTGACCACAACTCGTCTAAACTCCTCATTACACTCTCGTTTCTACTAGATCACTGCTCAAAGCTGTCGTTATTCTAAGGTTGGAGTCATCCGATGAACAGAGACGCGAAGACTGAATTGCTGGAAATTATGACCATGGGAATGATAAAGGAGCAATTTGAACAATCAGCTGAGCTAAAATGGTCGTTAATGCAGATTCACGAATGATTTGCGACGAGATGCTCGTATTAGAAATCACTAAGTTGACAATTCCGTACCGGCAATATCATCTTATTGTTTGACAGTTTTGTGGAGAATCGTAAAATAAAATGGCCACCTATGAATTGGAATTGCACGAAGTGTCAATCAAATATTATTTAATGTTTATTATTGTTATTAAAACATACTAAATACTTACTTAAAAATCAAATACTTATTTACAGAGTATTAGTAGTAATAATACGATGCAATATTAAATGAAAACCAACCGGGTTATTTTTTTTCGTGTGGCAATTTAAGGCCTAGCATGTGATTCTGCTGTGAATTGAATTGCGTACGATTCAGCTAACATTTGACGTACATAAAGAAGAATTGCTTTAGCTGAATATCAATACGAATCTCCCGTGAATCAGATGATTGTGAATCTGCAATAGCGACCATTTTAGCTACGCTGATCTCTAGTCTTGTAATTTTTTGATTCCATACTATTTAAGTAGAACGTAAGTCTAGGATACTTACTTATTTCTATTAGACCACATTAGACTAACAGATGGTAAGTACTAAGCTTTTTTTTTATAGTAGGGCGAAAAGAAACTGGTCTCCCTCGTGGTCCTACTAGTAGGACAAAATAGTAGGTCAGTTTTACAAAAGAGCACTTTTATTTTCTTCCGAATTTCCTTTTGTGATTTTTTATATTTATCGCTGAATAGATTATTTGAACTACCACGAATATTTAAAAACTAGCGAACGCCCTGCATTTTTTCAAGTCAAAAGTAGCATAAGTGCCATTCCAGCATATTATTCGTCAACTTAAAGCGACTGAATTCCTTAAAATATGGTTTGTGCCACAAAAAAACATACATAATGAATTAATCCGTTTTTAATGAACACGTTAACTTATATACTTATGTCTTTGTTATATGTCTTTGTGTTATCTTAAGTCGAAGGAAGAGCTGCATTCCTTTTGTATGGTAATTTAATTATGGGATTGTTAACAGGTTAAGTTATTTGTGTTCATTGTTTGTTTAGTAAAAATTAAGCTTACCTACTGCTCTGTTTAATGCTAAGGCTCGACTCACACTGACGCAGAATCGAAGCAGAGCGACGCGTCATGTTTTTAAACTTCAAAGCATATTCATCTCTATTTCCATAAGATACTAAGTGTTATGCAAATTATGAAAACTTATGAAATTATGAAAAGACGCGTCGCGCCGCGCGTCTTTGAGCGAATTCGAGCGATTTGCACAACACTTTGTACCTTACTTTATAGAGTTGAATTTACTTTGAATCTGCGTCAGAGTGAGTTGAGCCTATCAGTTTTATGTAAGTAAGTACAATATACGAAAATAAAAATAAACTATATCACTAGAAAATGACCCAAAGAGGTAATATCCAGATAGGTAACATGAAATCATGTAAATTCTGTCAAACACTGCAGAGTTCGATCTATTAGACGTTCAATGCATGAAAAAGCTTCCCATATAACTGACAAACCAGTTAGCTCTTGATTTGTGCTTTTACAAAATACATTGATGCACGGCCAGGATTTGAACCCAAGACCTTCGGACCGATTGTCAAGGCATCTATAATTCTGGAACTAGCTAAATAGAAAACTACCGCGACAAAGCAACTGATCGTAGAAATCAATGTGGATCTCGGTGAATGGAGAAATTCGCACGCGTAGAAACCGTGGGAGCCGCTGTCTTCGCCTATTTGTCTATATTCTAAACTAAACTAGGTAGGTTCACTACTACCATGAATTTACATACCTACTTCGTTAACTGGACTGCGCAAAGGTTTGTTGACTGACTAAGGTTTGATTATGCCCAGCAGTGGGAATACAAGCTAACAATGATGAAGATGAATAGAGAGAAAAATTGAGAAATGAAACTTTAACACATTTTTTACATCTAGGTACTGGATGTTTTGTTGATTTTAACGATAATAAATTAAATTATTCTTCAACAATATTTTTATTCAAAATTGGTGCAGGAAAAATACTAGTAAAGACATATTCACACACATGTCCCAAACATAGCTCGGCCGCAGCGGACCATGAAATTATGCAAGATGGAGGATAGCCCTTATCCATAATTAACTTATTTATTGTTAAACCCGTACTATTAATATGACGACTCACTATTAATCTAAATAAAACATTGTTTAAAATGCACCTTGTTTAAAAAAAAGCAAGCAAAACAAAGTTTTTAAAAATGTGTTTGCCGATCAAAATTCAAAATATCATCCGGCAGCAATTTTGACTTTAAGTAATCATGTTTTATTTTAAAACGTTTATTCTGCAATAACTTAGGTATAAATAAACAGTTAGATTATTCACCGATCAATACAAGTTGCTGTTTAAGGCGTGGTCCTAATGCGTTGTTATCAGACGGTGCGTAGGCGCAGCCTTTCGACTTTTGGGAGGATCGTAAACATGGAACTACAGTACGATTTGGATGTGGTTGTTTTATTTCAAGCTTGCTTATCATCTTAAATCGGCTAAAATGGCCACTTTTTAATTAGACTTTTATCAGACTAATACTATAAATTAAATTAATTACAAACATATGAATCAGCCCACAGAATGTCCCGTAAGTTGTAAGCAGAAAAGCAAATCATCTAATAGCAATTCAAAGACTTTAGTTTAATTTCATGTGTTGTGTTATTTCAGCAATTATAAATAAAAAAACCGGTCAAGTGCGAGTCGAACTCGTACGCCGAGGGTTCCATACCTAGCCATGGTGCCAATTAAGCTAGTCCGCTTAATTGTATGAGCGCCCATACAACTCGGAGGACAATTAATTGGCGTCAACTATGTATGTATGGGAACACCCTTTATTTTTCAACTTTTTTAACTTTTTGGAATTTTTCCTTTATTTGTGCTATAAGACCTTGCTTTTTTCCAAATTTCGTTATTCTAGGTCAACGGGAACTACCATTTAGGTTTTCGACCCAAAACCTCTAGGGTACTTCCGGTTGACCTAGAATTGTCAATTTTGGTTGCAAGCAAGGTCTTCTAGCACAAGTAAAGGAAAAATTCCGAAAAATAAAAAAAGTTGATAATTAAGGTAAGTTTTGGTACTCACAAGTTTTCACGAAAACCTAAATTTGCCTATATCTTTTTATAGTGTTGACTCAGGACCTTGATTTTTATACTCACAATGGGACTATAGACCTTAGTAGGTATATGGTATAAATTTCAACTTGCTAGCTCTACCCGTTTCTGAGATAATCGATGGTGACACACGGACAGACAGACAGACAGACAGACAGACAGACGGACAAGAAAGTGATCTTATAAGGGTTCCTTTTTTTACCTTTTAAGGTACGGAACCCTAAAAATGACCCAAAGGCTACCTAGTACCGCAAACGACATTCTATAATCAGTCCTTAAAAAGATTAACTCCATTGCTTAAAATAATGTGTCAATTCAGCAAGCCTTAGGCTGAGACTCCACCAATAGGACATAAGTCCATTATTGTAAGAAAATGTCTTTTATGATCAGTCGTAAGACAATTATGCGGAAATTATGAGGATATCGGAAATCTCTGCCAATTAGAGAGCAAAAACATGTTATGACGGTTTACGTTCAGTCAATTCTTCATGCTTAGTAACTTCAATAACTGTTGCACTGATACAAACTGTTCAAAAATATCTCAAAAGAAAACATTCTACTGAGAATCTTCCTCACGTGATTGATCAAGCCGAGTACAAACAGTTACCGCTACTTGCCAATTAACAATAACATTACCTACTTCAAGCTTTATAATAGACATCGGTTATTTTCGTGTTTTCCGAATAAGTCCGACAGCAGTATGATTCCACAAAACAGAATGCGACAGAAGTTCACGTCGTTAGCAGCGCAGCTCGTACGGCTTGCAACTAATTTGCTTTTCTTAAAAATGACATTGATATTTATTTGTTTGCGATAAAGTTGAAATTATGAGTAATTTTCATTTCCTTTGACTTTTCGTCAATCGTTTTTGTAATTTAAAGCGATTGTTTCCGATGTTTTCTGAAACGCATTCTTTTTCTGGTTTTACAATTCAATGTACCACAAGAATTCAACCTATATTTTACAAATGAGTAATTTTATGACAACACGAATCAGTTGCGGACAAAATGGTACCGAATTTAACATGCGACTTCACTCATCACAAAAAATGATAGCAAAAATTGAATTGGCATCGTTTAGTACGCCAATAACACACTTTTTATTAGTACCTAGTTAAAACGGTATGAATAAATCTATGTTGAAATGCATTACATTAGCCTTCTAACCACAGAATTGAGAATAAGACTAGAAATAGTAAGTAGGCGGGGCCCGCGTAGCACCAAGTAAGCGCATTGCGCGCACTTCAAGCTCCGCATACTTTAGTCGTGTTTGAAGTCTGTCAGAGGAAACGTAACTCGAAAAAATCACAAAAAAATATAAAAATGCCGTATTGCGCTGTTTTGGAGTGCAAAAACGATAGCCGAACAAAAACATTAATAACAGGGGGCATATCATATAACCTTTTAATATTATTTAATTGTTTTTAAACGGTTTTGTTTGGTTTATTTAAAATGCAAAACCGTCAAACAAAACTAGCCTGTGATTCACACTACTTAAGGTCGCGTTTCTCTTAAACCTCAACTTTCGCTACTCAATTAGGGATGTGACCCTATATACTGATGAATGTGCTATCGATAACTTTAATGGTTATGATTAGAAATCAGATTATAATATGCAACACAAAAAGCTTGAAATATGCCCCTATTTAGTCAGAAACAAGGATCGTTCGCGGTTCATCTAATACCTAACATGTCTTAAAAGTAATTCATAATAGTTTATTGTGGAACATAGGTAAATACAGATTTTACTTACTTACTAGGATCGCTATGCTACCATTGGAAAATGGTGTACAAAATTTTAAAGTCACTTAAAGTCAATGTAATATAATAGATTGGTAGGTACGTCATTTTAAATTGTTAATTGATTAGATTTAAATGTCATTTTATTAGTTCAGAAATATTATAAAAACATTTTTCTTGTAACCAGGACTTGAGTTCCTTACTAAATTTATTTAATGGTAATTTTTTTATATTGGCAGGTATGGAGTTATAGATATTCCCACACATTACATAGCTACTATTCATATACATAGACGTCCTTGGAACTTTAGGCAATACAATTCTGTCCTGGTTTCTTGTGCCTCTGTTATAAATGTCACTCGCTTTAACAAAAAGTTGGTTGTGCTTTCTAACAAACAAAGCAGACTCCAGGATATACATACTGGGTAGAGTGAGGAGATTAAACTTTCTAAAGAGTGGTTTGCATGATTCCCAGGGAGGTATCCCGCCAATGGCCCTTACGCATTTTTTTTGAGCGATAAATGCTCGCTTTACCTCTGTAGAGTTTCCCCAAAGAATTAAACCGTAGGCAAGAACCGATGCCACATAACCATGATATGCCTGAAGAACTGTAGCTAGGGACGACGTTTTTCTCAATCTATGCAGAGCATAAACAAACCTATTAATTTTGGAGCACACCTATTAATTTTGGAGTAATTGAATTGAAAATTTGTAATTTTTTACCTAATCTGTCATTTTTGACATTATCTGTCATAAGTACATCTAGTGTCATTTTTGACATGATCTGTTATGTTTGACATTATCTGTCATTTTTGACAGAAACAAGATCAAATCTAGGCTCTCAACGCAACGGTGCGCGCCGTGCGCTATATCTTATTTCGGGGCAAACTACCTACTAGTTTTTACCGAAACTGATGCTTAGCTACGTCAAACAAACTTGCTTCCGCCCGCGGCTTCGCTCGGGTGATACCTGGATAGAAAGAAGCCTATGTCCTATTCCCGGTCTTTATCTATCTATTCTATATTTTAAATTTCAGCCAAATCGGTTCAGTGGTTGTCGAGCGGAACAAAAATATATCCAAACATCCATCCATCCAAACATCCAAACTTTTGCATTTATAATATTAGTGTGATGATAATCAATAAACTTGATAAAATTAAGGAACAAAATCGCCTAACTTACACTAAGATCTTCGCTCACTTCGCTCGCTCGATCACTAATATTTTCCAAGTATTTAGAATACATAGAATATAACTTTATTGTACGAGTACTGTACATATACCTACACCATAAAAAGAAAACACAAGAAAAAGAACCATTATTTTAAACAGTGATACAATTTACGAGTTGTAAACCTTTGATTGTGTAAATTAGGAAAGAAAGATAAGAAAAGCTTTTTATTTCGGCCACCACAAATATAACCTGACGTGCTACCGATCGTTACACATCATTTGGTAAATAATAATCGATTTCGATACATTCATCTTGTATCCTCATTGGCATTGGCACAACACTAAGCGAGTAGCTATGTTGTCAAGTATTTAGCCATTGTAATATCAATCTTAAATCTTGTTGGTAAAGACTATTAACAGAATTAACAGCGATAACGCCATCTCGCGTCAAGTAGCTTAGTTTTTTGGTCAACCTAGTAACAGCCATTGCATTATCAATCTTATTACTACTTGTTAGATACTAATTAAGGAAAATCCAGAATGAAAATCGCCATCTCGTGACAAGTAGACAATCATATTATTTTATTATTATTTTATTAAGTTTAGAACCATGTTCCTATGACGTTATGGTTTATTATCTATAAAATTAGTTTTATGGTTTTAGGTCCTTTTTAACGTTCTCTTTCGACCAATTGTAACTTTTATTTCTAAGTGTGTTTTTTTTTACGTGTATGAGTTTGGCGACACTGGTTCTCTTAGTAATAAGTCAACATGCTGCTTCTACTTGCGTAAGCGAGCGATTCTCTTTTCTGTGCTTCTAACAGTAATAGTAAAGTGTTGTTTGATGTTACTGCCATTCATTGATTCAGTAAAAAGTATTGTAAAATCTCAAGTACCGTAAGTAAGAGGTAGAATTGCCGTATCTATTTATTGTTGTTTCATGCATGAAATACCCCAAATTCCGGGTAAATTCAGCCTGCATTAAATTAATTTTATATTGTGTGCGTGGGCGCATGGCGCAAACAAAGAAGCCAGTGCGTTGACTGCAAACTATACAAGATTTAATAATCTGTAATTAATTTAATTCGTGGAAGACAAACTTCTTTTAATAAGTTCATTTTTTTTTAGTTCTTGATAAACGACGTGCGATTAAACTGACCGCTTCCATGCTTCGTGCGGCATTGTAAATTGTTAATCCTGGCTTTAAAGTTGTTAGGCCATGACGAATGTCTTTAGTTCACCAGAGTTGGCCACTAGCTTACATAATTTCTTTTTTTTTTTGCCATCATCAGAGTTGGCAATTAAAAATTCATGAATTCTACCATAAAAATAGTAAATTCCTTAGACCTGCGATTGATCTAGTACCTACCTACTATTATACTTTTCCTACGATGTCATATTTTTAAAAATAACTTAAAAACACCTTCCAACGTAATTACACAGAAACAGATGTCGCTCTAACCAGCTATACAATCTAAGAATTCTAAGACAAAAGGCTAGCCTTCGCCGGAACAGGCTAATAACAGTGGAGACCGGACGTAGGCCGCGGTCTAGACGTGGCCTTGAATGACAAGTCACCGGTGAAGTGTCCACTGGAGCATTGCCTCTTTAGGCTGTGTTCCCAGTAGGCAAACTGTAAGCGGCCGACTGAGTTTGCGGCGTATCGGTTTAGTACGCTCTTCCATATATTTGAAATGGAGTGTCCACAGTTTGCTAGTTTTGCGCTCACAGTACGCAGTTTGCAGCGTTACGCACAAAACTAGCAAACTGTGGACACTCCATTTCAAATATATGGAACGGCGCCGGCGTACTAAGCCGATACGCCGCAAACTCAGTCGGCCGCTAACAGTTTGCCTACTGGGGACACAGCCCAGTCAGTTTTAGTTAAGCTTCATTTCATTCTTTATTTCAGAATTAAACGGTCGTTTCAATAGCGATATTCCCCCTTACTTATGAAAGTTATTTAAAGTTGAACACTGGTTAACCAACGTCCTGTCTCTGTTTGTCACTATCCACAAATAAAGACAGGACGTTGTTTAACCAGTGTTCAACTTTAAACATCTGTCAAGGCCCATTATTTATAGTAACTAGGTGATGCTGTTGTGGACATCAGGCTTAACAGATAATGCAGATTGTGATGACAACTCGATTTCGATAAATTACATATTGGATTACGATTTATAGAAGCGATCTAGATATTTTTGGTAACAATTGCCAAGTTTGGAACCCACTTACGGTAAATTCAGAGAGTTATTGTCTTTTAGGTAGATTTTTGTTTTTGTTAATGAGCAAATATACTGCTTAAATTACTGTTTTTGTTAATGAGCAAATATGTGTTTAAGCTTAAATTAATGTAAATTTTAGAAAGGCTTACGAATATGGCTACATTTCGAACTTGGGAAAAATGTCACCTGCTGGACTAATTGTGGGAATTCAATATTTACGTTGGACGAGCAGCGCCCTCGCGCCGTTGCCCCTGTAGTGATGGTTTTTAGTGATGATGATGATGATGACGAAAAGTAGTCTATAACCTTCCTCAAGAGTTCCTTTCACGTGTAAAAATATTTTTTCAAATGGTAGTTCTCGAGATTAGCGCGTTCAAACAAATAAACCAAATCGGTTCAGTGGTTGTCGAGTTATAGATACTTACTTATAGAGTAACAAACATACATCCATCCATCCATCCAAACATCCAAAATTTCGCATTTATTAATAGTGTGAAAGTGTGATTGTGTGATTTAAGAGTAAAGATCCTTTCATCTTATCACCAGTCATGTTCATAATAATGTCATTAATCATGAGATCCATCCATCACAACTTATAGAGATGTATCAACTTAGTCATGGTCATTTACCATGAGAATGATAAATCTTAAATCATTTTGCCGCAACAGTCATCACTTCGCAAGATTTATTGTTCGTCTAACGATATCGTTCACGCCATGTTCTCACACCACCCACTTAAGATCCTGATCAGTCTAACTTCCGTATTGCAGAAGTGAAATGATTTGTACATACTTATATACATACATAAATTCACGCCTCTATCCCACAGGGGCAGGCAGAGACCACAGATTTCCACTTGCTATGATTTGTACGAGGTATATAAAGGGGCCAATCATCTTCCCTGATGATTGGCCATCTTATACGATATGACAGTTTCATTAAGAACAATTTGAGAAGGAAGGTGAGGAAGACCGAGGATAGGCTACATGAGCCGAGTGAAGGAGAAGGTTGCTGTCATGTATAAGGAGGTCAAGGAGGCTGCTCTGGAAAGAGCTTCGTGGAGAAAAAAGCATCAGTTATGCCGAAACGGCAATCCCTTAAATAACAAGAAGAATAAGATATAAAGGGGCCAACTCCGGAGAATGAGTTTTTAGGTCGTCTACAGTGCGATTCTGTCCTTCTCGGAATGTATTCCGAATTCGGAAAGCGACGTTTCTTTGCTGAAAAAACGTCAACTTTCCGAATAAAATTGATTCACTGACAGGATGCATTTTTGGAAGTCGGGATAAAATCTCGGACGGGACGGAGACGTGACATAAGATCATCCTTAACACAGAACACTAAGGTCCAGAACGATGTTTTTTCACCTGCCGTCCCGTCCGATTTCTCGTTACGTGTATTTTGTTACTATATTTTTATATGAAACGATGTCAAGAAATCGTCACGTTCCGTCCGGGATGAAAAAAATCACGTTACGTATGCAGCGACCTTTTCTGAAAATCGAAAGGAACGAATGCGTCAGACCTACGCACGGAGCTCTTTTCACGGAGTTTCAGCTTATATACCTTCCCCATAGCGTCGTGGCCAAATGAGCGATTGATTCTCGTGTAAACGATTAAATTTTAATCTAAACAGAATCTACACAGACATTTTTTTTAATCAGCTAAGTATTAATAAATTGAAAATGAAAGGTTCGATTATCTGATAATCTAGAATTAGTAAGGTGTCCGATATATCGAGTTAATCTAGTTGATACACCCCATAACAGCCAGCGATACCGTCGACTGGAGCGTATAATCACCATCCACAGGTTGACTTCATAACGAAGTCACAACGATAAACGAACCACTAAAGTGGGGACACGTTAATAGATCACATTTGACACTTCATCGAAATTCAAAATCAAATCAAAATCAAAATCAAATATCATTTATTCAGTAGGACCGTTATGACCACTTTGAATCGTCTTAAGAGCTAGGTGATTCTACTCCTGTTCTTTCGCGACCAACACCGTGAAGAATCAGGGCAACAAACACGGTATGGGGCCTAGCTTTCTTTTCGGTGATCCATCCGCTTAAAATCTAAATAGTCAAGTTCCAGTGTGGAGCCAGTCGAACAATGTGAGTCTCGTCAAAGTCGTCAAAAGAAAAAAAGGAGGATTAATACATCAACAAAAATTCGCCCGGCATCACACGCTACACTTGGCTAACTTAGGTGGTACCTAGCAGTTACCTACTTGAAAATAATTATAAAACTAAGCAAGATAGTAAAGACATTGCACAGTACACATCAGCTGTCGAGGGGCAGAGCGACATCAGGCCACGCGACTTTATCATTAATATAATTATCAAGAGAATAGTACGCTTTCTTAACAAGATTATTCTTTATGTATGTTTTAAATCTGCGAATGGGAAGTTTTGTTGCGTTTTCTGGAAGTTTATTATAAAAGAGTACAGTATTTCCCATAAAAGAACCATTTACTTTTTCTAGTCTAAATTTAGGCACACATAGTTTATTCTTATTTCTAGTGTTAATATTATGCACTTCTCTTTTTTTCTTAAAGTTGGTTTTATATTTGTGAGTGTGCAATAAGTTTTCATAAATATATTGCGAAAAGACTGTGAGAATATTAATTTCTTTAAAACGTTCTCTCAGCGAGTCCCGTGGTTTTAATTTGTAAATAGCACGGATCGCTCTCTTTTGCAAAACAAAAACAGTTTGAAAACAAAAACAGTTTGATGCAAAACAAAAACAGTTTGATTCAACAACGAAACCTTGTAACCGAGGGCACACAATGTTATTTGATTTCTCAAAGCGAGATCTGCACAATTGTTTAACTTTTTTCAGTTAAAAATCCATATTTATTGTAATAATGTCAAAAAAAGGCAATTTTACGATTCATTTTGTTAGGACTGACATAATTATGTCAAATGTGATCTATTAAATTGTCCTTGCTATAGTTAAAAAAACCACCAATGAGTCCGTTCGATTTTCAAACACCCGTCACATTCCAAATCCAGTCGCTCTATTTTGAAATGAATTCTCACAATCTGGATGGTAATGGTTTTAAAGAGCTTGCCGATGTTACGTCTAATTTGTGCTGGCCTGTACTTTTATATTATTACACGGTTGGTTACAATTACTCGTAATTTACTAATAAGCCAACACGTTCTACTGTGCTAGTGAGATGCTTTCTTTGGGTGACTGTACCATTTAATTTTCTAAAGAGTTATGGCTCGCGTTTCGTTACGCTTAGCCACATTGAAGTTTATAGCCGTATATGTTTTAAACTGCTTCTTTTTATTCAAAACACATTCTTCGACAATATCCACAGACTGATTTCACCCTCTGCTGGGTATAGGCCTTTCATTGTTAGTGCTATTTTCTCAAGCTTGTGGTCTGTCGGTTATCAGCGGCCCCCACACGGTAAAGTTCGGACCGCGCACCTGGGCTGCGTTCCAAACCGCGGATGGATCTGTTCTGGACCGCGGATCAAACTGCCGCGGATGGATCTGTGCAGTTTGGACCGCGGATCAAACTGTCGTGCTAATTACGATAAAAAATGGGTCCATGGATTGGAACGCGAGTGAATCTGACATATTTAGGCAAAACAATCAAAACTGTGCGTGTAAATTGATTTTCAAGAGTTTCGACCGCAGTTTAAACTGGCGCTCCCTTGACTCTTGCTAAATCATTTATTCGTATGGCTGTCGGACGAAAAAACAGTACCGACCTGCTGCATGAGCTATCACACTTATTCGAATGCTTTCGATTCTAAGATTTTATTCTTAAAAACGACGTTTCTTCGCTGAGAAAACTTCAACTTTTCAAATATGATCGTCGAATCGAATGCAGACGAATAAGTGTGAATCGCTCTTCTGATTTCGTTTTTAGAGTAAACTTTACTCTAACAACGAATTTTTTTTATAGGCGGTTCTTCCGCCTACACGGGGTTGTACCCCATTTAAATTGGTGTTGTATCAGGGGATCGTAGGGACGTTGCAACAGTTTCATCTGTCAACGTCCGTGGCAGTCACACAAATCACTCGTGATGGTAACCGTGCCCGTTGTTGAGATACTGTTAACTTGAATACTCGCTACTAGGCGCAGGCCAGACAGAAGAGACGTAAGACGAATACCTACGCGTCGCGGACAGGGCGCCAGCATAACCATTCAAAAGTAACAAAACGAATTAAAACATTAATAGGATGAACGAAAGACAAATCTACCAAGACTTAAAAAGCTTGAATCTTCGTACTTCATAATATAAGTATAAAAACAATAGAACTTCAAAACAATTCGCTAACACGCACAAAACATTCCACATCCTTTTTCGTAACTTGATTGTTCGGGCCTTCGCGGGCAAAGACACGTGTCGTGTGTTGTCACGTATCGATCAGTATGTGAGAAGTGGCGCCGCGTGGACGAATTTATAATGGCAATATTGCTTCGGAATTATAAAGCTCTGTTGCAGGGCTGACGCTAAACTTGAAGGGCTTTGAAAAGAAAAAAGTTTGGTACATGCCTACATTTTACATTAAGCTGGCAGACCTCCAGATGGCATCGTAAAGGTCGCTAACAACACCAGGATGCGATCGGCCCGGCAGGTGTTGGTGATTCTCTGATTCCCTAACAAACAAAGCGCGACAAAATATACCTACTTACGCGATTGTTTTGACAGTTTGAGACCAATTTCAGGTTTGAGAAGTTAGACAATCAGCTTGCAGAAGGAGTGCATGAAAACCAAAGAATAGAGGAGGCCTACAGCAGTGGGTTGACTTGACACAGGCTGAAAATGATGATGATGAAGATTTTTATTATTATCAAAAATTAGATGGGTACATATTTATTCTCTGATTTGTAAACTTATCTAATAGCTGCCGCTTGCTTACTTTGTGCTGCAAGGACCAGCGCTGTGGCAGGTACCTAGTCTATTTGCCCTGGCAAAAGCTGAGTAGAGATTGTTTTTGTTACGACTTAAGTTAGATAATACCACAGAATTTTTTTTTTTACTTTACTTTCAGAATAGGTACTAGTACTTACTACAATACGCGAGAATTACTCACGTAAATAAAAGTATCGACGATTAATAACCGACAACTGGATAAGGCTTGCGATACGGTCACTCCTCGCTTTCATATTTTTTATTTGGTTTAATTTTAAATGGTCTCAAATTGAATGGTTTAAAAAAAAAATTAAAAACATTTAATTTTTATTTTTATTTGATTTAATTTGAAATGGTCAACCCTGGTGACAATCACGTCGCGTTACTTCCTAATCGGGAGGCAGGAAGCTCGGCCGGACGAAAGCTCCACGCCTCGGCATGTCGCAAAACCCCGTTACGCTTAGGACAATACCACTCATGGACCTACCTACAAAATAATTTAAAAGTTCTTGATGAGCTAAGAAAATTGTTTTTATGTTGTAAAAGTACAGAAGGTACTAAGGCGTTGGTAATTCACCAACGCATTACCTACATGAATTTAATTTAGGTAAAATTATATTAAGTCAGCATAATCCTTGTCTCATAGAATGAACAAATCGGATCATGAAATAGCAGCTGTTTTGACTTTTACGACATTGACAAAACACAATCTTTTAATTACAGAACAGAGTCCCACAGGACTGCACATGGTAGCCAGTTAAAAAATACTCTCGTTTCCGTAATTATTAGTTTAACGGGCATTTTACAAGTAAAGTTTTTATGTGTTTTTAACATGTTCCGGATACGCGGGATTGATAGATATGTATTTGTATCTTTGATGTTTTGTAATAATGGAGTAGCTATCTAGTTTCCATTAACATCATTCATAGAGTTTTAATTAAACTTACCTGCTCAGCGAAACATAAATTGGTAGAGTAGCCATGTCCCTGCAAAAAAAATTCTTTATTAGTCTTTTACTTTAAATGACGGAATGAGGTCCACAATGATACTATCCTTTTTTTATTTCATTTGAAATATTTTTATTTATCCACCAACACAGAGTTGAGAATAAACTATTTATAAATTATATTAAGTAAGTATATTAAACTAATTATAAAACTCTGAATTCTGGTACCTAAGTATATTAAACTACATAATTATAAATTTACTCTGAATTCTGTGTTTACCAACGAACATACTAAGTATTTATCACGTCATGTTTACTATCAGAATTCTCTCATAAATTCCCATGTCGATTACATAATTAAATATTCAACAAATATCCCAAATAAACCGAAAAATTACCAATGAGTTACTTACTCGTACCTAAAACTATTCTTAAATAATTTTCGTTGGCTACCGGATGTGGTAGGTGACCCATAGACAATTTAACAATGGCGTCGATAACCGCTTCTTCTATTGTTTCCATCGATAGCACAATGAATGGTTTTTATGTCTTTATTTTTGGGTACTCGGGTTTTAATTATGCTTTATGGGAAGTGTGTAGTCATGCATTGCATAGCATCGAAGAATCGAGGTGGTAAAACTTAAAAAAGTAGGTACCTATAGTCACACACAAGGCAATGTGAATGAATATTGATTTTACCTAATATCTAAACACCCATTGCAAGATAAACAAGATTATAGGTTTTGTGGTGAGAGCCATAATATTATTATGTTTATTTTACTGTTCTTATTTCTATCAACAAATTCTAAAATAATTGTAGGTATTTGTAACATCGAGTTTCACTAACAACTTTTCTATTTCTACATTATTATATTTGTGACCTTCTATTGTAGAGAAGACCGACTTCAAAACAATCGATAATATACTTAGGTACTTAGGTTTTAAATTAGAAATGTTTGTTTTGTTAAAAGCTAGGGGTGGAAAATTACAGGGGTTGCCACAATCGATAACCATTATACTGAGATGACTTTCCCAAGGGTGATCTCAGGAATAGAATACAATGTGGACTTGCGCCTATGTATTTGGACGTGCCTCAATCTACTCTTTTTAGACATCTTCAAAGGACTTTTATAAACTTTCGCGATCACTATTTCATAATGAAAATATTGACACGGAATTTTAACGCGTAGGTAATTTTACTCACCTCTTCGACCGTTATTAGACACTCACAAAACACACATAGTAAAGTTCTAAACGTTGATATACAAAATCAAAACCTTATGACTGGCACAAAACAAAAAAAAAGTAAACAAGACACGCAAATTCGAATTTCAAATCTCCGTTCGAAACCGCCGCGCGCGCTCCGTCAGTCACTCTGCTCTATGGACAAAAATGGCGGCATTATTTTTATGAGCTCTGCATGGGGTTGCATGGTGTAATTTAGGGCTACAAGTGGTATTATTGTCTCCGCGCATGCGTGGTGGCCGAGTAGGCAAATGTCGGGTATTTGTGGACGATTTCGCGTGGGGTAGAAACTTGGAGAGTTAATAATCGAATGGTCGTTGGTCTTGCTTTTTGCGTTAGAAAAAGTGAAATCTGTTGACGTCCCTTATTAGGTAAGGTACCTAAGTACAGTATCTTTACTCATGAATACTAATTCAGCGAAAGATACCATTTTGTTTTGTCTTTTACAAAATAGTAAAGGCACCCAATGAAACCCTAGGGAAGATAAAAATTCACTTTTAATGTTCATTTCCAAAAATCCTGTTCATTTTGATTACATCTTTAGGTAATCGTCAATTTTGTAAAGTGTTTCTTTTTTCAGAAGTATTATCCATCATATCCATGGCTTGTCTTTCTTACACAATTGTTATAAAAATAGGAAATTCAGTCTAAACAATTCAGTGTTGGTAGTATAAGCCAGTGACCGGAACCATTTACCTTAAGCATGAAATAAAAACTAGTTTAATTCACGGCAAGTGTGCCATAATCAAAGCTATTACAAAAAGCCAGTTGGTGCAAGCTATTGGAATTGTAGATATCACAGGAAGCGCGCTCCGCGGAGCGTGGCAGCGCCTTATGGCTTGTGTGGGGACGGGTCATTACTTGCACCTTGAGTTCAAACCAGGTGTATAGAAGATGTTTTAATATAAAAATAAACATAAGTACATACAGCCGAACAACTCCTCTTTTTTTGAAGTCGGTTAAAAAGGACTAATGTGCACAGGAAAAGTCGCCGGCAAGAGGCGTGGTCGGAGGAAGAAATCTTGGTAGCGGAACATCAGAGAGTGGACGGGCATTTATTTCGCCTCGCTAAAGATCGGGAACAATACCTATGCCATATTAACTGCCAACCTTCGCTAGTCGGAGAGGCACCATTAGAAGAAGAATGAGCACTATCTTTGACAACTTTTGTACATACACTACTCTCAATGGATCTAGGCATCGTGAAGTTAGCCGTTTCGCTGCGCAGTGCAGCTTTTTCATACAAAATTATCTACTGCGCAACGAAACTGCTAACTTCACGAATGCCTAGATCCATTGTGAGAAGTTTTCACCCCAATTTATCTAAAATATAGGTAAGTACCTACCTATCGAAATTTTCGTAATATAATATCGCTCATTTTGTTTTTAGCGTGAACAAAAAAGGAGCTTTCGGATTTAGCGATAACTAAGTTAGTGTGCAAATGAATCATCACTTAAATGAGCTTTTGATGCATAGAAAATATGAATCACCCTGTAAATGAAAAGGAACTTATTTATGATCGGACACGTGCTGCGATTTACAAAGGTCATGTTAGTTCAAATGGCACACAGGCTAAGCAAAAACTAGACCATTTCTTTTATAAACTTATGGCTAATATGGAACTCAAGTGTGACGTAAGAAAAAGTTGAAATAATGACCTTTGAAAAATCCAATTTGTCGCACGCGGACTATAAAAAAAAGTTGTGCCTTTGTATAAGATAGTACCTAAGTTTAGTGCAATTAAAAGACATTAAAAATGTAAATTGTGAATTATTAAATGAATTAAGCAACAATGAAGCTACAAAAAATATTAGGTATTTGCAAATCTAAAATAAAAATAAAACGTTAAAAGTTTACCATACCGGGGTTTGAACTCGGAACTTACAAATTGGAGGCGTGACAAAAGTGGCTGGATCGAACCCCGTGCAAGTAGGTAGACTTATTGTTTTTTTTTTATAAAGTAGTATGGGTGTACCTAACACTTTTCTGGATGGTCCAGAACGCAATCCAAGTTATGACAGTAGCAGTTATCCCTCGGGGGATCTGAAAGAATGAAAATCATCCACTAAATAACTATTTCCTGAAAATGCACCAAAAGGCACTTGCTGTTGCCCAAATTCCAAGAGATTGGCTGAATCGTATTACATAAAAAACAAAAATCTTACCTTCAGTTAAATCATCATTATAATAGATCAGTATCGCTGGTATATGCATATTATCGGGCAGTGCGACATCGCTGAACCGTTCCCTCTCATCTGGGATGCCGTTCTGCGCCAGGGTCCTAAAAATTCAAAAAAAAAATCAAAATTCAAATATCATTTATTCAGTAGGACCGCTATGACCACTTTGAAACGTCTTAAGAGCTAGGTGATTCTACTCCTGTTCTTTCGCGACCAACACCGTGAAGAATCAGGCAACAAACACGGTATGGGGCTTAGCTTTCTTTTCGGTGATCCATCCGCTTAAATCTAAATAGTCAAGCTCCAGTGGGGAGCCAGTCGAACAATGCCAGTCTCGTCAAAGTCGTCAAAAGAAAGAAAGAAGACTAATAGGTACCTACCTTAACATAAATTCCTATGGGGGTGGGGGTCCCAAGGGTTCCAAAATACAAAGATTGACTCTTTCAACTGTTCAAGGGTTCCTAAGGGGGGTCCGGATACCCTAATCCCCACCCCCCTTATACATATATGCCCCTGTACCTAGCTGTTACCTACTTAAAAAGAATTATACCTAAAACTAAACAAGATAGTAAAGACATTACACTTTACCTGGTGAAGCAGAGCGGCTTGCCTCGGTAACGCCAGGAGTAAGACATGCAGTGCCCGTTGTGGGGGAGATAGCGCATCATGATCTGGTATAGCGTCTCCTCGGAGCAGACCTCCAGGGTCACGGTGGAGCCTGGAGATGAGGGTTGGTGGTAGAGGTGCTGATGGTTTTAAAGACCTCAGTATTTGTACGAGTGGTTAGTTGAGGCGCATGATGCATTTTGACATTTATTATTCTGCAGATAATTTCAGCATGTCAACATACGAGTACCTACGTCAGAAGTTATCTTGGATTGGTGTGCCTATCTGTATCTACCACCTACTGTAAGGTTTTGATACACATGCCATTGAAATACCAAGGTTCCGATGTCTCACTACAGTCTCAGTCCATACCTACTATCAAGCCATATTATTTTTAATCATCAATGCCTGTTGATTGTCTTTTTTACTCAAGGCTCTTGTCTTTCGTCATTCATAGCACTTTTTCACCAGTCAGACTTTTACCACATTCCACTCTCTAAAAAGTGCCTCTAGGGCCTCTAGGCCGGTCTAAAGGGCTCTACAGTTGATGCATCATGTTCTTCGATGGCAATGAAACTATTAACGTGTTCTTTCTTTTACGCCTTGAACCAATTTCAACCCTCCAATTACTCAAACCCACCAACACAATCTAATCACACCCTTACAGATCCAAATTACAAACGAACCTGTAATAGTATTGAGGATGCGAATAGGCCTCGTCTTCTCCGTAGCCTTGCCGACCACCAGGCTCTCGTCTTTCCACCACACTCTCTCCATTGGTCTCCACTTGGTGCTGGGCACCACGGGCTGCCACGGCCCGGGTCCGTGCCGGAGGAAGGGCGTCTCGGAGCCGACAACCGGGTGGGTGTAGGTGATCCACTCCTCGCCTTCGAACCAGTGGCTGACGTCTTTGCCGGCGTATGCAACGATTGTCATGGCTAACTGTTCAAAAATAGGATATGCATTCATTAAACAGTTTGTTCAGAAGTGAGATAGTGATGAAGACTTTTTAATAGATAAGTGGCTTCAGACTACGGCTTAGCTCAGACGGTAGGTAACCAACAACATTTTAATATTATTACCTAAACGAAAATATAATTGTTATAGAAAACGACAGGGTCGTTAAGCAGGTAAGTAGGTACCTAGATGATAAAGATGTCCGTAAGTATCTAAAGATTTCTTGACAACTTCTCCCACTATTCCAGGACGTCTGATGTTACAGTTGCAGCGTAATTGAAACACAAACATGGACTAGGAATGTTTTAGCATTGTTATAGGTAGGTACGCCCGCGCCGCCGCGGTGGCGGGACGACATCGAAGACGTAGCGGGAGTCACATGGATACGACACGCCAGAGACAGACTCTTGTGGCAATGGATGGAGGAGGCCTTCACCCTTAAATGGGTTTCCAATTTAGAAACATAATGACAAAAAAATGAAAAAAATATCCATACAACTATATATTCAAAATAAAAACAGTTTTAATAATTTAATTTAATAGATATTGCATGTGTAATTTAATAATTTCATTTAATATAAATAAATAAGTGTGCATGTAATAATTAAGTATGAGTTGGAAATAAATGGCTATAAATAAATAAATAAATAAATAGGTAGGTAGGAACTTACCTACTTGTTAAAGGTAGGTGGTAAGAAAGTGATTTGATGATGACTTTACCCGTTTCCTATCACAGTAGAAGAAGCCCCGCTTAAAGCAAGGACAGAGCTCCACGCAGTCGTCTCCGCAGAACCAGCTCTTCACCTCGCAGGAACAGTCCTTGGTGCACTTGCAGACCCTGAGTTATTGAAGTGTCATATACTTACCTACTTAAATGTGTGGCAGTGAATGTAAAGTCACAGGCATAAAAACGCTGCATAATTTCTCTGAATCTAATTAATAGATATGCTCACTCTTTGGAATTTCGAATTCCCGACAGTTTGTAAGTGGGTCAATCTCCAGAATCAGCGTGTTTGGTTGATTGCTATGGTGCTTTTTAAATATCGATATTATTGCTTTTCTGTATTTTTATTTCGAGAAGGATTGGTCTAAATTAGAATACTTTCATATTGGCCCCTGAAGGGGCAGAAAAGCAATAATATCGATATTTAAGGGGCGCCATAGCGATCAACCAAGTCCGCTGATTCTGGAGATTGACCCAAGTCCATCCTTGCAATGAGAGTACGTAGGAAGGTACCTACCTATTATTTGATCCTCCATGTTTTTTTTTTTCAGTTAAAATTTGTAATGCGCACATTCTCATTGATACCTTTTGCAAGTCTTACGTAAGTAGGTAATCAGGGCGCAGAATGGTTGACGTTGTAAATTAGTAGAATCGAGGCCCTGAACCAGCGGCCTTCGGGTCATGGCACTATCCCACACAGCTGTTTCGATAATCTTCACAATTCAAGACTCTTGTAGGTACCGCCTACCTGAACTGCTGCTCCAGCCAAGATGTGAGGTCATACACCTTCCCGTTGAGAGAGACCCAGCAATCAGTTGCTTTGTTGTGAACTGCCACTTCTGCCGGCGTGTACCATTCTTGTTTTGTGTAAATCATTGCTTATTTTTGTGTAAATTTATGGAGAACTGAATGTGGCTGTTGTGGATGTGGATGTATAAACCCATAGAATAATAATACAACCACAGGTATAAACCACAGAGAAATTAATACTACCGTTGTACAAACGTCTGATTGACATTTAATTTTGCTTGGCATAGTAGCAAGGTACGAAGCGAAGAGGTTGGTAAAATTTTAACTCTACTTTCTCTTTTACTACCTACCTCCTTTCAAACAAGGATCGCAATAGATCGCAATGCATGCGCAGACACTACTATAGTGGTATGGTTTCGTCCCACCCTACCCCCAGGGGTATGGCCAGGGGTACGGTAGGTCCGCAGGGCGCAGTTGATGCAGTGGCTCCGGGACTGCCCCACGGTACCACCAACGATACCCCCAGTGGTACGGTGGGTAATTAGTTTTAACCACGGTACCACCATAGTGCTGAAACACGGATCCACACCGGCCATACCTCTATCATTGCAACTCAAACCAAACGTCCATTGCAATGATAGAGCAACTGCATCCACTGCTTGCCAACAGGTGTTTTTTTAGCGATGCAATACCAAAACGGTTGCGATATAGTAGCGATGCTGTTACCCTGGACGGCTGATAGAGGTAGGTACCTACTTAAATGGAAGCAGATTAGGTACATGTTGTGCCGACCCCACGTTATGTGAGACAAGGGCAGGATGATTGATAGGTAATAATAAACCGGTTAGGTTTATAATCAACGAATAAACCTTATGTACATAATCAAAGAAAAGTGGCTAGGTGGAAATGGCGTTTCATCTACTGCCTATTCCTAAAGATGTTGTTGATGTGAAAAATCTAATCGGTCATACCGATTGTTGGCGATTGTTTATTAGGTAATTAAATCAATTAATTAATCACATTATTATCATCATCATCTGTAGTTAATAATTTCGATGTTTCTACATCTGCCAGGCGTCCCGCGAGGGCTCACTTTTTTGGATACTTACTTAAGTATTAAAAAACCAGGATATTTGTTTCAATAAATATATTACAACAATACGTAACGGTGTTTATTGGCAATTTCGGTATAAAATTATCTCGATTCACAACAGTCTTCTAGCATTGCAATTATTATTCATGTAGGTAGGTACAGGGTGTAATGTAATATTATGATAACTCTCGTTTCTTTCTTAAATTCCAAAAAGAGCTTCATTCAGACCAATGGTGGGTACTATTTGTCTTTAAATGTAATCATTGACTTGCAAAATGTAGCTTTGTCAGCTTAGACGAAACAAACACAAAAATTTTGGAACAGAACGATTTTAAAGTCATTTAAATTCATCGAGATTCATTTCAAAGACAATCGTGTCATGAATGCACTATTAAAATTCTCGAGAGTAATCATAATTATTACATCCAACATAGCCTCATTATTCATAATAATTTGTCAAATTAGCACGGCTTGTTCTTGTCACTCTTATGTTAATGAAAAGAGACGGCAACAGATTTAGTAGCCACACTCTAAGAAATCTCTAACTACATTATGAACAACATGGTATCAGTACAAGAAGTAATTTTTAAGTATAAAATCAGTTAATTATTCTAAAAATAGCGGCAGTTTGTAATGAGTTCGACACTGAAATAGTCCCTGTTTTTAAAATAAACTTGATTTCTTACTAAAGTAGCTGAAACAGACTGTGCGTTTCTTGACGCGGCTTATTTTAATATTATCTGGACGACAGACCTCTGTTCGGGTGAATAGAGAAAACGAATTTTCTCAAAAAAGATACATTTTGTACAAAAAAAAAATTACAAAACAAAAAATTCAGCTGGGGTTCGAACCCGCAACCTTCAGCGTTGCAATCTAAAGCAAAGTGTCCACTGGCAAGTAGGTTCCGCAATTTTTGGCAGAAGTCAATTGACGACTAGTTTCCACTGACTGCAATTTTTCTATTTTCATACACGTGGGACTTGCAGCAAGTTCGATAAGTCACTAAAACTTGCAGAAGTCTATTTATGCGAGCGTTTTCACATTGGAAGTCGCTTGCGCAAGTCAACTTGTGCAAGATTTATTGCCAGTGGACACTTTGCCTAATACTCTAACTATTCGGCTATACTAAAATTTAATGTATTTAATACAGCATTGACAACAAAATTACGAACCTTATCTCACGGGAACATCTTTTTGCTTAAAAATACCGAAAAAACTAATTTTCCTAAATATGAGACCTAGCTTGATTTTTCGGCCCCGTAAACCGCCATATTGCAAATTTCATCCAAATTGTTAGCCGTTTTCGCGGCTCGCGTTTCGAACGCCAATACAAGTAATATATACAAGTTAATATACAAATATTGCTCGTTTAATAGTATAGGATTATTACATTAGGCATATATTGCACAGCAAACTGATTGAGAGCGAGGAATATTTTGAACACAGCTGATTTTTGCCTAAATACGCATAAAGTACCTACCTTTTATTCATTAAAAAATAATAAATATAATTTTAGTGTACACTTGTTCCAACGGATCTTGGCATTCGTGAAGTTAGCCGTTTCGATGCGCAGTGCAACTTTTCATACAAAATTTTCTACTGCGCAGCGAAAAGCCTATCTTCACAAATGCCTAGATCCATTGTGACAACTGTAATTGATCGAAGCATTTTCCGGATACCTCAACGAAGAAAATAGCTAGCTTTCACCCGCGATTACATTCTATGAGAGATTACTATTCAACCGACGAGCTTGCATGAAGAATGTGATGAGAGTGAATGAAGCGAAAGAAGTGTGTCACATAGCAAGTGGTCTGTGGTCTCTGCCTACCCCTATGAGGGATACAGGCGTGAGTTTATGTATGTAATTACATTCTATATCAAATTCGCTTCAGCCTTCCTTCATCAGCAACAAGAGCGTCGCCAGCCGATGGCCCAGGGGGGGGCTACGTTGTTAATTAATATGGATGATGGGAAAAGTATGAATTTTAATTGCAAAATGAGTTTAATGTGCTACGAGGCCTTGACCACGTCCAAATGCTTGATCGATCACGGTCAAGCAAATCATGTGAGTGAGCTTAGGACTTTGATTTCTTTGCATTTGGCTAAATTTTTTTAATCTCTAGGGGGGGCAACTGCCCCTCCCTGCTCCCCCCTGGCGACGCCCTTGATCAGCAATACTGTAATTATCATGATGAGGCAGTGACGGGGGGCTGGTGGGGCACCTGGGACAGATGTTTGACTATATCCACCCAGTCCCAGCCGCGCGGCCTCTCGCCCGCTTTGCCCATCTCCGCGCGATCCCAGGCGCGACGCTTCTGGGATTTCGTTAGCTGTTCCTTCTTCACTTCTGGTTTCTTCTCAGTCTGGAACGGGAAATCACATTTAACAGTCAGTAATATTAACTAGCTGACCGACAGTCTTTTTAAAATTGTATTTCTATAGAAAAAGACGTTACAGTTTGAATTAGAATACGATAAAGAAAATCACATCATTAGTACCCATAATAAATTCGCAAGTTTGTGTGTGATGGATTTGGATGAAATTAGTAAAAACTGAAACTACTGTTCCTGTTATTTAACATAACGACACTAACATCCATTGGATGTTAGAATCCTTTCACAAAGTTCACAATGAAATCTTTACCAGGATTTTTACCTTTTTTATAAAGAGCTTGCGAACTCTATGATTTTGTATATGAGGAGTAATTACCAGAAATACTTTCGAGTGCATTAATTCTGGATTTCTTAAGTTCTTTATTCCAGGTGAACATTATTCTATACATGGGCAAAGTCAGCTGTTAGTATTTACCTAAATACAAGTGGCTAAATTAAAAATTTAAAAAAAAAACCGACTCGAGGTGCATTTCTGTTTATAACTCCGAAGATCCTTGACAGATCCTCACCAAACTTTTGTGGCACCAATCGGAAAATATACCCTTTAAAATAAAAAAGATTCCCCATCGGTTGAGGTGCCTCCAAGTAATCGGTAAACATACCTACATAAACTAAAAGGTTTCCGATGAATTGAGAACGTCCTCTTTTTTTTTGAAGTTGGTTATAAAACAGTACCTCATCCTCCTGCACAATAGCTATCTTCTCGACCCTGGCCACTATCGCCTGCTGTGTCTGCTCCGCCAAGATCTCTGCCACCTTCTCTTTCAGGCATTCGAAGAGTGTGTATGTCATCGCACAGCCCAGCCATTGATCTGCTTCCGTGTTCACTGTCGATAGGATGGACTCTTTGACTGACGGTAATCTGGAAATGTTAATAAAGAAATAAATATTGCTGGGCATTTCACACAGCGTCATCTAGCCCTACACTAAGCAAAGCTTGTTCAATGGGAACCAGATAACTGATAGAATACTTATCTTCCTTTTGTAAATACATACACAGAATATGTTATAACACCCAGACACAGAACAAATATCTATGTTCATCACACAAATGTTTGTCCTTAGTATTGCATGGCATTGGTACCTATTGGCATTTGACAATCATTGTAAGTGCAGAAAGTTACTCTGCTCCATTGAGGTCAACATGTAAATTTTTTAATTGAACTAAACAAAGCTTTATCGCGACTGTATCCATAAGGCGCGGTAGAAATTCTCTCAGAACTTTAGACATTTAATCTTTTGAAGATGTAAAGTAGCATGTCCAAATATTGGATGTAGACTGAAATATTGCTTCTGTTAGGTGAATAATGGAATAACGCAGACTATGCCGCACTTGCTTTCCTGCCCGCTGTGCCCTGCCACCTGCACCCGGGAGCAGTTAAACGAAGCAGCTGATGAAGCCGTGGAGGTTGCAAGATACTGGTCGAAATTGATATGAGTGCCGTTGACTCGAATGAATGAATGAATGAATAATGGAATAAGCATTTTTGTTTTCATTTTACACTAAATACTGCCTGTGGGTTTACTTACACCATGCCTCCATAGTGATGATACCTATATGGTGATGATGATGATGATGAAAAGCAGTCTATAACCTTCCTCAAGAGTTTAGTTATCAAACGCAGAAATAATTTTCCAAATGCGACTAGTAGTGCTTGAGTTCAAACAAACAAACTATTATTCAATAAAATTCAACTTATCAGCTAATTGATATAGACAAAATACTACAAACATAGAAACCAACTGATTTACTTATAATAATGATAAAGCAGTAAGGCTGCTCTTAATTTATATTTACAAAAAACAGCACTCACAAATTCTGATTGTAAAATATGTCTAGATTGAAGTTAGGTTTATCTGTTGGGTATGTGGGACCCCATCCTATTTCCAGTATGAATGACTTTTCTCCATCAACATACTGAAACAAAGATAGAACATAAGTTAATATAAATGTACAGTTGTCACAATGGATCTAGTAGGCATTCGTGAAGTTAGGTATACGTCGGGAAACAAAATAAATAAAAGGTAAGCGATAAAATCCCGTAATAATAATTATCATTAAGTTAGGTATAGTCCGACACAAAATAATAGAAATAAATGGGGGCGCCACTGTGCAAGCTAAATACGCGAAATAGATAAATTCTCTTTTAGAAGTAAATTATTACTTCTGACTGACGTCTTCGGCACCTGTACCATAGACAAGAAACCCGTACTTTACGATAGATTAGTAGAGAAAGGGTTTCCAAAAGTACTGAAATTTTAGTTGCCATGTCTACCCGTTTTTGCTGGACTATAGGCTTTTCGCTGCGCAGTAGAAAAAGTATAAAAAAGTTGCACTGCACATCAAAATGGCTGAATTCACGAATACCAAGATCAGTTGGAAGAAGTTTATGTTAATATTAACTACTTAAACTTTGAGTTTGACTTCTTTTTAGCCACATTCAGCCATTTATTATTTACCTTGTATTGGTAGGTATTGTTGTTTATTTGTTTGAAGTTTTCATCACCTTCATAAATAGACTTTAAGACTTCGATCTCCTCTAGTTGTTGCTCTGCATCATCAGACATTTTCTAAAATAAAAAAAATGGTTTTGTTTATAACCTCAAAAAAAGTTTCTTGGCTTTTTGATTACATTAGGTATATCTATTCGCAAAACTACGCTTTGTTGGACAACAGATTGATTAATGGTAGAAAACATTAATAAATATAAGTGAAAAATATTTATTCGACGTGTGTAAAGTATGAAAACCAAAAAAGATGTAATATAGTTACTTACACTTTGAGTGGTCAGCAAACCCTTCAAGATTTCGAATAATTGGGAACAGAAAGATTCTAGTTAATAACTCCTATTAAAAACACAGTTAAAAGTTCCAGAACAAGGGTTTTTTGTGGTTTTTGCAAATTTATTTCGCAAGAAAACCAACCAAATCATCCAAACACGAAACAGCTGAGCATCATGTCACTGATGTCACTGTCAGTCAATGTCAAAGTTGGCAGAACCAAGAAGATTCTAAACTACGTAACTGGAGTGCTAACTGACATTTAATGTACAAAGGATTTTGAACCTTATCGTGACTGAACAACGATCTATCTATTATCATTTAATCTTGGTTATAAGGATTGTTGGTCTTGTTGAGAGGCTTTCTTGGGTGCTTTGTCTCTTTCACACAGTTGCAAAAAGAAAGAGACACACCGCCCAAGTTTTATTTCAAGCGGACCTTGTTTTCTGTCTCAGTCAGCGTTCCAGGTACGTAGTATAGAAATTCCTTGGGCAGAACACTTTGGTATGACAGTAACATGACATGACAATACCAATAAAGATGCTTGACTTTGAATGATTGCAGCCAACAATCAATCAATCAAAATTGAAAATAGTCATTGTCATTGTCTTGTCACTTGTCACATTATGTTTTGTGAGGAGGGAAGGGAGTTCGTTACGACTTTGAATTTGTAAAATTGTATTTCTATTTCAAGATAAATGCACGAAAGGATAACGTAATAAACATCTTTTACTAAAATGAATGTACAGAAATGTGGCTGTAAAGAAAATCGTGCTCCGAACGCTGACCGGTCCTGCTGTGGATGCTCCACCAAAACTGCCACCGCAAACGTGCAAAGAATGCCCATGGAGGGTTTCAAAGTGCCTGCAGTACCGTCGCGCCCGCTCGCCACTAAAGCGAACGCAAACGAGAAGGACCCAGCCTCCTCAACCACGAATGAGCTCAAGAAAGATGATAAAAAAAAGTCATGGTCGATCTCCGACTTCGATCTGGGACGTCCCCTCGGCAAAGGTAAATTTGGAAATGTTTATTTAGCTCGCGAGAAAGAGTCACAGTACGTAGTCGCGTTGAAGGTTCTATTCAAGAGTCAGATTCTAGATTCGGAAATCGAGCATCAGGTGAGGCGAGAAGTGGAGATCCAATGTCGTCTTCGTCACCCCAACATCCTACGTATGTACGGCTACTTTCACGATGAGAAACGTATCTATCTGATCCTCGAATACGCCAAGCACGGCGCGCTTTACAAACTGTTGAAGGAACGGGAGCGATTTGATGAAAAAACAGCTGCCATTTACGTCAGGGACCTAACCAAAGCTTTGGTCTACTGCCATTCAAAGAAAGTGATCCATCGAGATATAAAACCTGAAAACCTACTCATCGGCCAAAACAGGGAGCTTAAAATAGCTGATTTCGGTTGGTCTGTCCACTCACCCTCGTCTAGGAGAATGACATTGTGCGGAACATTAGATTACTTATCTCCGGAGATGATCGAAGGCAAGCCTCACAGTTACGCTGTAGACATCTGGAGTCTCGGAGTCCTATGCTATGAATTACTTGTTGGTCTACCACCATTTAATGCGAACGACTCTCACCAGACCTACAGAAAGATAAGGTATGTGATAATTAAATATCCTGAGTTTATTTCTGAGAAGGCGAAGGATTTGATGGGGAAGCTGTTGGTTATCAACCCGGAGCAGAGACTGCCGTTGACGAGTGTGCTGCAACATCCTTGGATACTGGAGAATGCACCTGAAGGGGCCCAGCCTCCCGCCTTCAACCCTGAACCAAAATAGTTTTTTTTTTGTCCAAAATGTAACTCGTCAAACTGCCATATGGATCGACTGCATAATTTAGAAAATGTTTATAATTAATGTGTTCATGACATTTTTACAACACAAAAATAATTATGGAAAATTAAATATAGTGCCTTATTAGGTTTCTTTGTTAGGATGTAAAGTATGAAACAAAGACTTAGCAGGCTGAACTTAATATTTATTGTCGATGTTTGTCACAATCATGTATAGTCGTATTGCTCATTATACGGACTAAAGTGAAGGAAAAAATGTCATTTTTCCTTCAATTTTGACATAAAACGTATCAAAACTAATCAAAATTGAAGGAAAAATGACATTTTTTCCTTCAATTTTAGTCCGTATAATGAGCAATACGACTATAGGTAAATAATTTAATACACTAGTTTCAATTACTACTGCTTTTTATTTTTCTTAGTATAATACAGATCCATTGCAAACTTATCAAAGTTAGGGTCTCTTTTAACTATGAACTTCCAATAAAATAGCTCTCCGATAAGACTTATAAAACTCAAAGAATATCCGATAGCTAAAGCTATGAACGCTCCGTAAAGTTTCTTCAAGTTCATTAATGCTTTGATTTCCTCTTCATTTGTTTCCAAAGATCTGATCTGGTACATCGCATCATTTAGCCATTTTTCTACAAGTCCAACTTCAACGACTCTTCTCATATAAATATCTGCCAAAGGTTTTAACGGAGAGTTTTTATGGAAACCGATTGATATTGGAATATGAACAACACAGTCTGTCATTATATGCAAATTCCTTTCCATATCGCCTTTGACAACCGCGCTTATATTTGTAGAATTATTGATTGTTTCCATAACAGATACATTTCTTCTTACAACACTCAAATACTTAAGAAAGTCCTTGTTGTCGTAATAAGCGTAAGTTCCCTGGGCAACTGTGTTAGCGGCTTGAATAGGGTCGTCAATAGTCTCGAAGCGACTGCCGATTTTCTGCCCTAATTCATCCAACGAGTTGATGAAAAACGTCTTGGTTTCCATGCCCCAGCCGCCGCAGGTGACTTTACTGTCAACTAATTCCTTCAAAGTGTCTATGGTGACCCTAGTAGCAGGATTAGCAAGAATAGCGGTCATGCTAGCTCTGTAAGAAACTACTAGAAGTATACAATACAACCAGTACCACCCTGTTAGAAGCCTTATTGACCAACCCGAGGGAAGCTTTGGCAAAGAAACGACGAGTAGCATTCCATATGTGTAAAGAATGCTGTTTATTATTTCGCCAAACACGTAGAGACCGACAGGTTTCGCGTCTGCAAAGATAAATTTAACTTAAAGACTTGAAATAAGAGTCACAAAAATACGTTAGTAGGTATGACTGATAGTTTTGTTGCCTTGATTTTGCATGTTTCGTGTTATTGAGAGTTCATTGAACGGTTGGACCATGACCTTACCTACCGACATTGATTTAGGCTCAAGTCATGAGTTATTTCTATTGATTTCGAAACTAACGCGCAATGCGTAAATAATTTTTCAGCTTTTATTGTGCATTTAGGTAAGTAGGTACATGTAGTTACTTACATAATAATTTTTTTGCGACATGATTTTAAAAAGTATAGTGTTTACCTATATTTTTCATGATTTTCAGGTATGATCACCTTTTAACGTGTCTGAGGTGAAGTCAGAGACAAGTCCAAACGCACAAGTGCATACATCTTGCAAGTACCTACCTATCTAAATAAATAATGCTGGACATTTCACACAGCATCATCTACACCCAAAGTAAGCAGAGCTTGTGTTATGGGAAATGTACCTACACATTCCAGACCCGAGACAAATATTTGCAGATCATACAAACATTTGCCTTGGGGCGGGAATAGAACCCGCACCCTTGTGTGTTTCACGCGGGCCTTGGCTAACTGCGCCACAAAGGTCGTCCACGTAATCGGCTGCAAGCCCATGCCATCTTATTACAATACCAACGATATGACGATGTTTTCCTTCATCGGGAATGAATCTGTCTCGCAACTTCACTACACCTTAACCCTGGGCGTATATAAGTGGGTTTAGGGGGTTTAGGGGGTCCTAAACCCTCCCCCCCCCCCCTTTAGGAACCCTTGAACAGTCAAAACCCTTTGATTTCGGGGGAAAACCTAGTTAATCTTTGTATTTTTGAACCCTTGGACCCCCCCCCCCATAACAAAGATCTTTGTATTTTAGAACCCTTGGACCCCCCATAACAAAGCTATAGCTACGCCCATGACCTTAACAGAGTGTCTAAATGTTTCACCTTCAAAGTCCACATCCTTTTCTTTCAAGTTCTTGGTCTTTGCAGACTCATGATCTTGCTTGTAGACCTGGAAGGTGGTGTAATAATTCGCCAGGCCGTAGAATATGGCTCCTGTTATCAGAAGCACTAGGAGAACAGCTATCCACATGTACAGTCTGAAATTTGTTTTTTGGTAAGCATAGGTAGGTACATAGCGTAGGTACAGGGCTTGTTTCACTCTTCAGCGTGTCGCCGGTCGCGTCCGCGAGTTGACCATTCACAACTCATTTCTCTGTGCTATCTTGGTATTCGTGAAAGAAGTTAGCCGTTTTGATGCGCAGTGTAGCTTTTTCATACAACATTTTCTACTGCACAGCGAAACGGCTAACTATTTTTTTATCCCACGGGAATCATACATTTTTCTGGGATAAAAATTAACTTTTGTGTTATTCCAGAGCCTAAACTATCTACATCCCAAGTTTCATCAATTTTGGTTTAGTATTTATGATACGTGGTAACAAACATTCACACACATACACACACACGGACTTTCACCTTTATAATATTAGTAGGATTGACGAATCTAAAAGGCTTAGTCTAAAACCTGCCTAAAACCTCTCCCGATTCAACTTACTTGAAAGGCAAAATGAGTGTCTTCCACGAATTATCAGCCAAGGCTTCAGGAGTCACGAAGGTCCAGCATTGAGAGGTATAAGGAATGCTCAGATCAGTCAGCGCTAAGTGGTAAGGGTTGTATTGCAGGTTTCCTAAAGCCAGGTCTGCATGACCATTCACCATCTCGCCGAGAAGACCAGAGTAAGAGCCGTTTGGCTGCTTACTGCCCCATTTGTGGAGGTCAGCGTTCGGGGGCTGGTAAAGCTTGGGAATGAAATTCATTTTCTCTGATAGTGTGTTGAGAATCTGTAAGAAAACTGATATTTAGTCAAATCTAGTTCATTGATAACAGATCTCTTAATTTGGTACGAGTTCGAACCAACCATACATTATCTCTTTTGACCTATCCTCCAACGATCCTTGAGTAATTTTACCTCATTATCATCTCCCTGTTTTAAAAAAGTCGGCACAATATATTTCTTTCTTAATTTTCTTCTACCAATAATGCTCTTATCTATTTGCACAATCCATCCTTTTATTCTGCTACCTCTCAAGATATCCATTGCCAGCCACTTTTACTTTAATTTCGACAAAATCTACTCTCCCCTCTGGCCATTCACCCCAACCTAAACCATTATCTGCACCGTTCTAGGGGCATAATGTTCGTCGCCAATCACAACTTTAAACTGATCAACCATTAGTAAGTACCTAGAACCACACAAACCTCAATCTCAACTCCTCCGATCCTACTAGTAGCGTTGTTCCTCACAGCCACTACTGAAGGCACATGGTCCAGGTAGACTACATTCAGCGTCTCCCCGTTCAGGTTGCTGGTCTTGTCCTTGAACAGCTGCCGATTGTAGTGGAACTTGCCGTTTCGCCAGATATCTATTCTTCTAGGGACTAGGACCCCCTGAAAGTTGGTGTTTATGATAATTTCAAAGAGGCTACATATTTTAGTGTTTGTGTATAAAAACTTAGGACGTCTTGACTTAAAGTGAGACGGGTAGACATAAAGTTGAGGAAGATAAAGGTCCTAAAATCCTATCCAAAAATCCCAAAACAAGTTGTTTAGGTGTTGACTGACTACAACCAAAAAGAAATTAATTTACTGGTTTATCATCAGCTATAGGAGTCTCATCACTTGTCACAGTTGGATAAAAGGTCTACTAACCCCTACTTCTCGAATTATTTTATCATTTTCAGATTCACAAGAGTTAGTCAAATATCCTGGGCCTGGCTGATATTCTGACTCATCTGCTAGTTCTAAGAAACACCTCATGGGCTTTGCTTGTTCATAGCATGAACTTCACACATAAATTGACTATGGTTCAGAATTCGTATCTCAGCTCTTCTAACCAAGATAAATTCTTGGCTCTACCTACCTTGATAGGATTTGGAAATGGCACGGTGGTCAGATCAAACCAGGCCCTATCCTTGCCAGCCTCTTTGCTGTGGTACTTGAGGAACACCACGTTGACTATCCTCTTCCAGAGGTAGTGGAGCTCACTGTGGAACAGTCGGAAGTCGTGGTGGAGGATAAACTTGGCTCGCGTGTCTAGGATCCTGTGCCTGTGTAGAAATAGGAAATAAAGACTTGCTTGGACTACTTACTGGAAAATAATACAGAGACTACGTGGTTTTCAGAAACAGCCTTGTCTTAGTCAGTTGTAGATAGCAGCGTAGGAGCCTAGAATATAACATTTTAATTCAAAACTAAAGATTGGAGAAACAGAGAAATGTGTCCAACTTTAAAAAAGGAACCACTTAGGTAGGTACACGTTTTAGCTGGTTCACCCACAACCTAATCTCAGCGAGCGGTGAGATTATGAGTCGTCAATCGTCATCGCCCGCCTTATTGTCGATTTGTTTGCTATAAATTGGAACAAAAACTTTCTTCTGCACAACTACCTACTCTAAAGAACCAAGATAAACTGTAGGAACTTAGACTGGCCTAGGAACCTAGAATTCTCGGTAGGTAACCTACATTTTGTACCTGTTCATGTTATGGAATAGGTAAATTTTCTAGTTGTAAGTATGTGGATTAAAAGTTTAAATAGACCTAGGCAGGTCACAGGGCCTTTTCTTACTTGTCTCCGAATCTGAGCAGCCGGGCCGCTTGAAAGCCGTTGGCGAGGAATATGACGTAGACGTTGCAGCCGGATCTCCTCACCTCTCGCAGCGAATCCAGGGTGTCAAAGTTGGGAGACAGTAGGTCTTCGCGGTCTTCGACTACTATCTGAATGGAATTGGGTAAATTGACAGTTTGTAATCGTGAGAAACTGCGTTTGTTGAAGGATAAAGTGATGATTTCTTATGAGGGTGGTGGGAAATGTCCTATTATTATCTAATCTATGCTCCAGTAATGGTAGAATTACGCGGTGAGTAAAATAATGTCGGAAATGTAAATGAAAGAGGGCTCCCTGTTTAAAACTAAGGCAACCCGATCGCATCTACCTACTTACCTACTACTAAGTCATGTTTAGGTACCGTCCAAGCTTAGGTAAGTAGGTAGGTACCTACATAAGTTTCTAAAGTAGGTACCTACCTACCTATACCTACTTCTTCCATTCAAGTTGTGATCTCAACAATTATTTGGCTCGACTACGTCATGTTGGTGAGTTCGACTTACCATTACGAACGGCAAGTTGAAAGTCCTTCTAAACAGGACCCCCTCAAACACATTCAGGTAAACTGAGTCACAGATGATCGCAGCGCACGTGACGTCATCGCTGTGACGTCGCGTCACCACGTTCAACACATCGATGAGGACGAACTCGAGGTCTCTTCGCTCGTGGACGGAATGCAGGATTGGGGATATATCGGCTTTGGCACTAGAAATTTACAGTGAAAAGTCCGTAGGTAGGTATGTAAAATCTGGAGCTGTGTATATGTATGCTCGGAAGCGTGTAAACGCGACATTAGGTACGTCGCATGAACGTGCAAAGATTCGAAATGGGTGCTGGTATTTGGTCGTGCCTCAAAGGGATATTACTATAGAACAGTGTTCCGCAATCTTTTTGTGTTCAAGGTCTAGAAAATCGGAAAATTTCGGAGGTATCTACACCATAAATAAAAAATCTATTTTTTTATGCTAAACATGAACTTGTTTAGTTGAGCATATGCGGTCCAAATTAGGAGTAACCTAACTAAAATAGGTAACCTTATTTTTCCGAGGCACACCAGTTAATGACCACGGTACACCAGTGTGCCGCGGCACACCCTTTGCGGAACACTGCTATAGAAGATAGTCAAAGCAGAGGTACGTCAAAATGTACACAATTCTTATGTAGAGCTTATGAAGCCTAGGCGTAGTTTTTTTCTAGGATATTTAAAACAGTTTCTTACGTAACAAAACTCAGAAAAAACAGTGTTTCTTTCAACATTTTCACTTCGTTTAAACTACAAAGTTACCGAGCGGTATTTTACTAAGTAAGAATTGAACTTTAGTTTGGACAGCTTGATAGACAGACCCAATTTGTTTATAATTGAATATGTACCCAATTAGGAACGAACGCTAGATTTTCAAATTGAATTAATTTAAAATTCATTAGGCTAGTCCAGGGGTTGTCAAACTTTGCTGAACCGATTTGGCTGAAATTTAAAATATTGATAGACAATTAATTTTAAGAATTGTTTTGGGCAGCAGTGTCTACTTATTAGACAATAAGTATGTGGCCATATTGTTTTTTGTATAATAAGTACCTACCTATAGTGATTTGGAACAAACGGACTTAATGAAGAGGCATTTTCTACCAGCCAACCTACGAGCCATAAAGCTTTAAGTTTTTTATAAACAAAAACAATGAATTTTGTTATAACAATTTAATAATAAATATAAAATATCACATTGAGTCAAAAATAATTGCAATCCTGATAAAATTGTAAATTCAACGTTTAACGCAAATATAACGATTTCATTTACACAATCAAATTGTTTGAAATGTTTACATAGAATTTTAATTTGAGTAAGTAACTCTTGATATCACAAAATCACAAGTAAATAAATTTTAATAATAGGTACAATAAAAATATCAAAAATAGGTATTTGCTTACTTAAAGTATAATAAGATGCCCTTCAACCAATTTTCTTAAAGTTATTTTATCACTACATACAATACCGCCATTAAAATAATCTATGTAAATAAAAATGAATGTTTGTATGTTTAACCTCTATGCGCTCATAAACCATTGATCAGACTGTGATGAAACTTTGGTATGGTCTGATGAGGACGCCTGAGCAAAAAATCCATATAAAAAATATCGCACACCCAGATCAACACTCCACTAAGTCAAAACAGCACTCTTCTCAGAATCGACAAAAACTCCTCTAGTATCAAAGTTATTGCCAAGGTCTTTAATAATTCACATGTAACACACAATAAACTACATGAATTTTAAAGACCTTGGCAATAACTTTGATACAAGAGGAGTTTTTCGTCGATTCTGAGAGGAGTGCTGTTTTGACTTAGTGCAGTGTTGATCTGGGTGTGCGATATATAAGGCGGTACGAAATTCGCCGGTATTACAGTGCGCACAAAGGATCTAGGCTTTCGTGAAGTTAGCCGTTTCTATATACAATTCCTAATATGATTCAGCTAAAGCGGCTTTTTTAGACCCGCTGCTGTTCAGAAAAGTACAGTGCTCGAAATCACCATCATCATCATCTTCCATGGCATGGCCTAGATAAATAAAAATCGTATCTAGCCAAAAAAAAGTTTTTGGTAGATAAAAGCCACAGTTATGTTGCTGACGCAGGCTGAGGTATGGTTTGAACCGTTTACAGCTTAGAAGGAATGTATGAGTCCCAGAACACGACGTCTCTCCACCACTCGGGTCGTGTCAATGACCCCGGGTAAGTCATCACACTGGTTTGAATGTGCTTGTAAGCCTGGAACAAAGGAATCGAAATGTTTCTTGTAACTTTGAGTAATGTTCTGAAATTACAAAAATGATTTTAAAAACGTCTTTTTCCCTAAAAGTCATATTGGTACCATACGAAGCCCACATTGGAAGCCTAGTTCTAATCATCACACTAATATTATAAATGCGAATGTTTGGATATATGTTTGTTCCTCTATAACTTGACAACCACTGAACCGATTTGCCTGAAATTTGAAAGATAGATAAACTAGCTGCTGCCGGCGGCTTCGCTCGCGTGGGACCCGGATAAGAAGTAGCCTATGTTACTCTCCGGCCCTCCAACTATCTCCACACAAAAAATCACGTCAATCCGTCGCTTTGTTTTGACGTGAAAGCAGAACAAATAAACACACTTTCACATTTATAATATGAGTACGGAAGTACGGATATTGACCGGGAATAGGGCATAGGCTACTTTTTATCCGGGTACCACGCGAGCGAATCCGCGGGTCAAAGCTAGTATTGTTATAATCCTACTAATATTGGAATAGGTTTGTGATGAGAAGCCCATATCGGAATCTAGTTCAAATATTTATTGTTATAACATTCGGTGTTAACTGACCTCTCCATCAGCTCTGCCCAGTATCGACTTGAGGCAGAAGTCGGGCGGGGCCAGGGTGTCGACCAGGGCCACGGCGTCCGGAGCCAGGGAGCAGCAGAGAACCAGCCTCCCTAGCCATATTACACTATCTATCGCCGCGATAGAATAGAAACACTTCAAAATGTATAGGATTTGACGTTTCAAGTAGATGAGTCACGTGGTCAGAACGTCAATTCCTATACATTTTGAAGTGTTCTATTCTACAGCGACGATAGATCGTGTAATATGGCTAGGGCCCCAGGCCCTGCTCCCCGGACGTATAACAAACAAGCGGTGCTAACTGACCTCTCCATCAGCTCTGCCCAGTATCGACTTGAGGCAGAAGTCGGGCGGGGCCAGGGTGTCGACCAGGGCCACGGCGTCCGGAGCCAGGGAGCAGCAGAGCGCCAGGATACCGTCGCGGAGGAGCAGCCCTTGCTCACCGGAGAAGTAACCACCCTGGAATGATCATCATTTCGTAAACATATACATTTACTAGCAACGCCCTCGCGGCGTTGCCCCCGTAGTGATAATGATGATGATGAAAAATAGCCTATAACCTTCCTCAAGAGTTTAGCTTTCAAATGCAGAAACAGTTATTTAAATCGGACTGGTAGTTCTTGAGATTAGCGCGTTCAAACAAACAAACTCTTCGGCTTTATTATATTAGTATAGATTAATAGCTTGGCACACATAACAAATAACAAAGACTGTACTCGTAACACTTAAGTTTTACAATACCTATTATTTTATTCTTATAAGTAAACACAAGTGACCACTAAACAACTAAACACAAAACAACACTAAACAACAAATAAACACTATAAACGGGATATTTACCATGATTTTTGGATTTTAGTGTTTACAATGTTTACAACCATGGTAGTTTCAAGTGTTACATGTGACCAAATAAACAAATTAAAATAACCGACTTCAGTGTGTATGTATAAAAGCTGAGCAATTTTCTGACAGAGTTATGCGTTAAAAAGAGAGCATTTATGTAGGCACGTGTAGGTGAATATTGCACTAATGAGCGCTTACGCAAGCTAAATTGAACGTTGCAACAAAAGTAGCTATTTAAATAAACGTTTTCGCTAAGTCAGGCTTCTGTACCTATTCTGTGGCTGTACTTACGATGTACAAAGTCGCCAAATGCTTCTCTAGAAGGAAAGCTCCGTAGAGTGAGACCAGTTTGAGCAACACTCGCCGTCCGGCCGCGTCCTCGAACTGCAGCGCAGACTTGTAGAAGTGGTTTAACACGTAGTTCTAGAAACATAATAGTAAAACACCGTTTATTTACTTTTATTGATAAAAAGTAAAAAAACTAGCCCATGTCCTATTCCCGGTCATAATCTATCTATATTTTAAATCGGTTCAGTGGTTGTCGAGTTATAGAGGAACAAACATACATCCATCCACCTATCCAAACATCCAAACTTTTGAATTTATAATATTAGTTGAATAGCTTAATTTATAAATAACCGACAAATATGAGCTTATCAATATTTTTAATATGGATTCCGTGGCCCAGTTAGTTATGGCACTCCGGTTTGAGGATCCCTTGTAACGGGGTCCAATTGAACGGTTAAGATGCAGCGTTTACACGCTCGAGCGCAAACAGACATTCAACGAGACAGAGATAATGATTATAGCGAGCACGAAGTAGCTCTGTCGCTCTCATTTCAAGGAGACCGAACGCGATAGAAGATAAATGGCCCGTTGAATCTCTGTTTGCACGCGAGCGTCTAAACCCACCCAGTAGCTAAATTATTTTTTTTTATAAAACTCCGAAGATCCTCGACAGATCCTCACCAAATTTTTGTGGCACCAATCGGAAGAATTTTCCGAATTGGTCCAGGCGTCTTCGAGTAATCTGTGAGCATACATACAAAAAAAAAGATTTCGAAGAGTTGGACCTCCTTTTTTTTGAAGTTAAAAAGTAAAAGCTAGTAATTAGAAAGTCTCACCTCGCCATAAACAATAGAGAGAGTGACCGCGTTGTAAGACTGTGAGTCGTTCTTGGCCTGGAAGCCGGTCTTCCCTTCAGACTTCAGCCGCGCCACCTTCTCGCTGGTCATCTTCAGAACCGATGCCGTCAGCCATTTGTACATGTGGATTAGATCTGGGGAAAGTAAACGAAAATCCGTATCCATATTATAAATGTGAAAGTGTGTTTATTTGTCTTTTTTAAACTTTCGCGATCACTATTCATATTGAAAAGTTTTATGGACACGATAAAATTATTACTAATTAATGATTACGCGATAAAATCCCGTGTCCATAAAACTTTTCAGTATGTGTTTATTTGTCCTGCTTTCACGTCAAAACAGAGCGTCGGATTGACATGATTTTTTGTGTGGAAATAGTTGGAGGGCTGGAGAGTAACATACGCTACTTTTTATCCGGGTACCACGCGAGCGAAGCCGCGGGCAGCAGCTAGTACATTATAATGGCCCCTCAGAAATGGGTTAAGTAGCCTCTTTAGTTCACTTTGTTTCACAGCGAGCTTATAACAAGTTTCTACAGCGGACATTATTTAAAGGACATTATTATCTACTAGCGGACGCCCGCGGCTTCGCCAGGAGCCAGTTACTGGTCTACTGCTGGACTATTTACTTTGAAGCCCAAGTAGCTCGTTCATCACATTTTTCAAGCAAAAGTCTATCAGCTTTCAGTAACTTCCGCCAATTCACGATGAGGAGACAGTCACTGTTCTGTCTAAAGACATTATCTATCACATAGACTTACTTTTGTAAAACCGCTCGTTCATCTTCCTCTTAATACACTTCTCAGTGAGTAAACTCTGCAGTAGTATCTATTAACCAGCTGCCAGGTCACACGTTCAGAAGCCAGTTCCTGGTCTTCTGGCTGGAGATTTCAAATCTATCCACGAAAGAATTTTGCCTAAAATGCCTTTTTTAACTGACTTTCAAAAAGGAGGAGGTTTTCAAGTCGACTGTATGTTTTTTGTTTTTTTTTTGTATGTGTGTTACGCGATTTCTCCGTCAATTGTGGACCGATTTTGAAAATTCTTTTTTTGTTGTTAACTTACTTTTGGGTTCCAGCAGTTCGTCCACGGTGTTCCAGGCGCACAGGTGGTACGCCGCGGATTCACGATGAGACAGTCACTGGTCTGTCTAAACTTTAGACTCTAAAGACTTTTGTAAAACTGCTTGTTCATCTTTTTCTTACACTTCTCAGCGAGTAAACTCTACAGTAGTATCTATTAACCAACTGCCATCCAGCGGGCTTAAAAAGGTCGCTATTGCAGAATCGCAATAGGAATTAAACTATAATGCCATCTCTTTTCATTGACTGAGAGTGAAAAGAGACGGCATTAAAGTTCATTTCTGCTGGTCACACGTTCAGAAGTCAGTTCCTGGTCTTCTGGCTGGAGATTCCAATTCTATCCACGAACGAATTTTGCCTAAAATGCCTTTTTTAACCGACTTTCAAAAAGGAGGAGGTTCTCAAGTCGACTGTATGTTTTTTTTTATGTGTGTTACGCGATTTCTCCGTCAATTGTGGACCGAATTTGAAAATTCTTTTTTTGTTGTTAACTTACTTTTGGGTTCCAGCAGTTCATCCACAGTCATCCAAGCAGAAGCCAGTTCCTGGTTTTTTGGCTGGAGATTTCAAATCTATCCACGAACGAATTTTGCCTAAAATGCCCTCTGTTAACTTACTTTTGGGCTCCAGCAGTTCGTCCACGGTGTTCCAGACACACTTTTCACCCAGGACCTGGTCGGCGCCCCGCAGGAAGGCCAGGGAGCCCAGGGGAGCGTCTGCTTCGGTCATTGTTTGCCGCCGCGCCCACACAGCCAGCAGCCAGTTACTGGTCTACTGCTGGATTACTTTGAAGCCCAAGTAGCTCGTTCATCACACTTTTCAAGCAAAAGTCTATCAACTTGCTTCCGCCGATTCAGGAGACACTGGTCTGTCTAAAGACATTATCTATCTCATGGACTTACTTTTGTAAAACTTAATCCACTTCTCAGCGAGTAAAATCTGCAGTAGTGAGTCTCTATAACCAGCTGTCATCCTGGTCACACGTTCAGAAGCCTGGTCTTCTGTCTGGAGAAGTATTTTAAATGTATCTACGAACGAATTTTGCCTAAAATGCCTACGAGTCACAGGTCTAAGGACATTATCTAACATTTAGACTTACTTTTGGGTTCCAGCAGTTCATCCACGGTGTTCCAGGCACACTTTTCCCCCAGGACCTGGTCGGCGCCTTGCAGGAAGGCCAGGGAGCCCAGGGGAGCGTCTGCCTCGGTGAGTGTGTGCCGCCGCGCCCACACGCCCAGCAGCCAGTTGCTGGTCTGCTGCAGAAGAAGACTGTTCTCGCCTTCGTAGGTGCAGTTCGCGTCGTTGTCGTTGCGGAGGTCGCCTAGTGCCGCAGCTAGAATATTAACACAGTTGTAATGTGCCAGTGATTTTATACAAGGATTCTATAGAACCCAATCTTGCTGCACCTTTCTTTTACTGTCTGTGTTTGAAGCGTTGCGCAGCTTGCTTAGACTTGATTGGTCGTTGAAGTTAAGCAGCGTTGTGCGTTGTCACAATTTGGATGGGTGACCGCAAGTGGTATTACGAGCTGAGCACTTCCGTGCTTCGGAGGACACGTTAAATTTTCGGTTGCTTTTAAGTCGCTAAGCCATGACGGAGGCCTTAAAACTCCGTCACCAGAGTAGGCCACTTGCTCATACGAACTTACTTTTTTTTATTAATTTGAATGAATGACTTTATTGTACACCAAGAAAAGTAGAAAGTATTACAATAGATAAAATCTAAATTAGTACTTACTTCTTTAATCTAATTAGTTGATAAAAACATTGGTAACTTTAGTAGTTTGGGGAGACATTTACTCAACAGACGAACAGCAAATGGTAGAAACTTAATAATAATTATTATTTATTTCGGGCGACACAGTTAATAAAAGAGATTACTTAAATGCACCTTTCAAGTAGCCATGTCCTCCGCAAGCCTCCCTACAGTTCTGTATGGCATCTCGCGATGTCCAGCCGAACAGAGGCTTCACGGCTGAAGAGAGAGCGTGCAGCTCTATACCACGCGCCGCCGCTGACTCATCACCACCTGGAATTAGGAGTTCAAGTTAAACCAAGTTCAAGTTAAATAGTTCATTGATTCAGGCGTGACTTTGCTGAAGTCCATCTTCAGATTTTTTTTTAAATTCCAAAATATCTAGTATTAGTCTAGCTAGATCTAGTTCAATATCTTCCGCTAATCTATACCAAAAAAGTTTCATCAAAATTTTCACACTAAAGACACCTAACTAGCTAGTCAACTGGCTAGTCAGGGCAAATCCGGAAGCAGCACTAGCGCGAACACAAAACCTTGATGATTTAGGCTGTGGAAAGTGGGTGGTTGGGTGGCTTTAGCGTGAAAATTTTGACGAAACTTTTTTGGTATACATTAGCGGAAGAGTACTAGATATTTTGGAATTTTCAAAACAATTTCAAGTTAAATTTTTAAAGGGTCAGCAGCACGAGTGTGACTCCTCTGGTGTCGCAGGCGTCCATAGGCTACAGTAACCGCTTACCATCAGGTGGGCCGTATGCTTGTCTGCTACCTTAGTAGTATAAAAAAAACCGTCTTACTTATCTATCAAATGCAGAAAGAATTTTTCAAATCGGACTGGTATTTCCTGTGATTAATAATATTTTGGATTTGTTTTCTTTTGATATAGCTAGTTGAATACAATCTTTCTAATAAGGTTTAACTTACCCATAATGTTCTGTATGGTCATATTTATGTGCAACTGCGACATCCACACGGAGAATATCTTCATGGCGTAAGTAGCTGCTAGGTATGGTATCAGTCTTATTTGCTGCAAAAAACGAGTAGCTTGTAAAGTTTCTTTCTATTTGTCTATTTTTTACGACCTCTGTGGCGCAGTGAAGGCCTGCCTGTGACGCAGGAGGTTGCGGGTTCGATCACCGCTGCGGGACAAATGTTTGTGCATGATCCGCAAATATTTGTCTTGGGTCTGGGTGTTTTACTACGTATAATTACAAAATCAAAAAGTGTATGTATAAGTAGTATATCAATCATGTGGTTCCCAAAACACAAGCTCTGTTACATGATGCTATGTGAAATATCCAGCATTATTTATTTACCAGCTTCCGCCCACAGCTTCGCTTCCATGGTACCCGGATTAAAAGTAGCCTATGTCCTATTCCCGGTCATTTTCAGAACATATTTTAAGTTTCAATCAATTCAGTGGTTGTCGAGTTTGACTGGCCTCTTCGCTCAGTTGGTAGTAGCTCTGCCTTCTGCGCTGTAGGTCGTGGGTTCGATTCCTATCCAGGCCAAACATTTGTGTGATGAACATTGATGTTTGTTCTGCGTCTGGGTGTTATAAAGTATTATACTTCAGTAAGTATTTACAAAAAAAAAGTATAAGTATTCTATCAGTTATCTGGTTCATCCAAAGATCCAAAGTTTCGCATTTATTATTAGTGTGGTTTGTTGCAATTAAAGTGTTATTTTTACCTGTTGTTGGTACTCCAACACTGGTGTTTCTTCAGTAGCGTTCTCTGGGCCGAACTGCTTCCTCACCGCGGAATACCGTACCGCGATCACGATGGCTTTCAGGAGGTAGTGCGTAGATATCGACATTATGTGCACCCTACCGCCTGGAATATATTTCAGATTAGTATTGCCCTCGCGGCGTTGCCCCCGTAGTGATGGTATGGTGATGATAATGATGTTGCCTATAACCTTCCTCAAGAGTTTAGCTATCAAATGCAGAAATATTTTTTCAAATCCTACTTGTAGTACCTGAGATTAGCGCGTTCAAACAAACAAACTCTTCCGCTTTATTATATTAGTATAGATAGTATAGATGTGGAATAAGCTAGCTGGTCTTACGAACTAAGAAAGAAAACAAACAAGAATAGAATCTTATTTCTAACATTACATAACGACTCTAAAGAACGTGTGTGTGTGTGAGAGAGAGAGACAAGTGGTCTGTGCTTTCGTGGGCTTCTATGACTCCTTTAGTTTAGGTAGTAAACTGAGTACTTTTTTTGTAGTGCGTTTTTGAGCAGAGCGTTTGTATCGATACAAACGCGCGGGCATACCTTTTTCGTAGCGCGTTTGTATCGATGTAAACGCACTGTAAACGCGCTACAAGAAACATAGATTCTTATAAGCCCACGAAAGCACAAACCACTTCTCTCTATCTCTCTCTCTCACACACACACACACACACACACACACACAAACGCACACACACATAACCCACCTCCTTAGCGCAGATGGTTGTTAAATCTGTTGGCATCTTTTTCAAAGAAAACAACATTAACTAAGTCTTTGCTAATTTGACAATTGAATGTGAATATAGGACATAGATTATTACCTGATAGGATGCCTAGAGAAGCTCCGAATCTCTTGCTAGGATCCCTGAAGGGAGACTGGTAGTCCCCGTTATCATCGACTCCTCCCAACTTATCCAAAGCAGCTTCTTTCGAAAGATGGTAGTTGTTGAACATTACAAACCTAGAACAAATGTTTAGTTAGGGCGCCTTCCTTAAAAGTATGTTTCTGTTACGCTTGTTATTTGTTGAAAATTCAAAAAACATTAAAGATGAGTGAAACCAGTGGCGAATATACTAATTTATCTCCAGAGAGAAGAGTTGAGACAAAAAGTGATTATGATGAACAAAGTTCTCTTCCTGAGAAGCATGTGAAGCTGGCTCTACACTCGCGGCGCGAACACTCGCGGCGCGAAGTGTAGATTTTATTTACGCCTTCTCGTTCGCGCTTCGCGCCGTTCCCCGATCAGTGTCGGTTTTAGGCAACTAGGCGCGAACCTCTGCGAATGTGGAACTGTGGTAGTTTGTGCCGTGATTCGCACCGCGATCCGCGCCGCGATTTCACGCCGTGATACGCGCGCGAGTGTAGAACCGGCTTAAGTTGCGAACAAAACTGGGCCTCTAGCCAAGTGGCATCAATCTTTTCTATTCTACAATTCGCTTCGTACCTACCGTGTATACAGTAGAAACAGCGAAAAATTTTGTGTGCCACACGAGACCAAAGTTTTTTTACATCTCATCATTTGAATTTAAGATCCCTCGTTTGCTCGGGATTCAAAATCAGCACTCGAAGCAAAAATCAACTTTGCTCTCTTGTTGCACAACTATTACCCATTATCGACTCCATTCAGGCCGATCTTCTCCCCCAGGTCTCCCACCAGCACCCCGGGGTATGGCTTCAGAGTCTTCGGATCCCTAATAGGCACAACAAACGCGTGGAGACCGTGGTTCTTGCCTTTTGATATCAGCATGGCGTATACTATGGCGTGCGTCGCGCATTTACCTGGAATTTGTTAGTTTGTTTATCAACCAGAATGAGCCGTGTTGGCCGAGGGGATTAGTACCTCGACTTTCGATCCGAGGGACGTTTATTCGACACACACACACACATACACACACACAGAGAGAGAGAGAGAGAGAGAGAGAGAGAGAGATTACAGATAACTATGAAAATTAATATACAGCAAGTAAGTACAGTAGACACAAAACGACAGACAATAAAAACACAAATTCTAAAACGTGTGGTGCCGCGCCCTGATAACACAAGACTTGCAATAGCAATGCGACAAAACACTACGCGACCGGTCCAAAAATATTACTAAACATCGTATTACGGTCGCAAAATGCACTATGGTCAAAGTGCATTTTGCGACAGGTAAGCAATAGACGTGCGATTGGCTTCCGTAATACGACTTTTAGTGATTTTTCTGGACCGGTCACATAGTGATTGCTATTGCAAATCTTAGGTAATCAGGGCGCCGAAAAGGCCCAGTCTCAGCTGGTGCTGAACCCACGGGATGACGGGAGACAGCTCTGATTTTCAGACTGTGCCAGTTTTTAATTAGAGGGACTGCACGGACACGGCGGGACTGATTACACACATAGTTATGTTGTAAATCTTAATTAACCAACCTAAAGATCCGACCCAGAACTTGGCCGCCTCAAAGTCGGGCGAGTGTATAACGAACTGTTTCTTCTCTGGAAGGTAGATGGCGGTGGTGCGCATTCCCTTTGCGTTGGAGCCGTGCGCTACCTCGGTCAGGGCGAAACATCCACCTGGAAATCAATATAACAAATAAAAAAAATGTAATATGATCACGATTTTGATCAGTTGATAATAATTATGATCAGTTGGTAGTAGCTCTGCCTTCTTCGATTCCCACCCGGGACAAACATTTGTGTAAGTAAGTTCGTATGAGCAAGTGGCCAACTCTGGTGACGGAGTTTTTAACATTTGTGTGATGTTTGTTCTGTGTCTGAGTGTTATAAAGTATACTAGGTATGTATTTACAAAAAATATTATCAGTATTCTATCAGTGACCTGGTTCCCATATTACAAGCTTTGCTTAGTTTGGGGCTAGTTGGCGCTGTGTGAAATGTCCGCCATTATTTATTAACTTTATTCCCAAGGAGCGGTAGACATATTCTTTCAGATCTTTAGGCATTTCAACCTGGATCAGATTGGTGACCTTTTAGAGAAAGGCCAGGTCAAAAGTACCCTAAACCGGCGAGCTTGTATGAAAAATGTGATGAGAGTGAATGAGGCGAAAGAGGTGTGTCAGGATCGTAGCAAGTGGAAGTCCGTGGTCTCTGCCTACCCCTGTGGGAAAGAGGCGTGATTTTATGTATGTATGTATGTATGTTTGTATGTACTTTGAACTTTATGTATGCTTTAGGCATTTTTAGACTCTTTGAAGATGTGCAGTCAGAGGCATGTCCAAACACATTTGGTACATTCCCATATTTTGCAGAAGTTAACATTCCATACGTGACAGGTTGCAAGCCCATCGACGCTATTAGAAAGCTAACTGGTTTGAAAGCGCTCAGCTAGTAATGCCACTTGCGGTCACTCATCCAAATTGTGACCGCGCACAACGCTGCTTAACTTCAACCATTCTTTAATTCTTTATTGTACAAATAAAACACATAGAACAACGACATAAAGTAAGGACATGTACATCAAGAACGTCTAAGCAAGCTACGAAGAGCGCAGCTTGTAGGACTTGCCTATTTTAGCCTTAGCGGCGTCTTCGACCAAATGGTAGTGGTGGTTGCGGCCGCTGCCCTGGATCACATTGCTGAACATGCGGAAGGTCAGTGACACTTTGACAGCCAGAGAACTGTCAAACATAAACATGGCCTCGTTCTCCGCCTGGAAGACCATCGGGTCATCTGCTATCTGGAAGCAAAGGAGAATTTTTATAATAGGTACAGAACAGCCTGACTTCGCGAAAACATTTATTTAAATAGCGACTCTTGCTACGACGCAACAAAGTGCAATTCAGCTCGCATAGAAGCGCTTAATGCTTATCACTATAATCACCTAAACATTGCCTCTCTTTCTTTATAACTCTGTCGCTGTAAGGCGCGGAGTGACGCGGAAGGGATGTCGACTTGTCACATAATTGTGTACCTAATCGAAGCAGGCGACTAGCTGACTAGCATGCGAGCCGAGCGGAAAGTGGGAACCCCTGCTATAAGCCTGCCCGAAAAGGCGCGCGGCCGAACGTACCTAACTGCGGAGTGAAACCCCCCTGTTACAACTAACTGCTTGAGGGACCTAAGACAGAGAGCGGTCACGCGGTCAAGCGTTCTGCGTTCGAGCGTGCAATTGCTCACGAACCCTGTTGTTCTACTTGACCGCCGCGGACAGAATGCCTTCTGCGTGAGTATATAACGTGAGTATGTAACGCAATAGAATACAAAGAACGCAAAACTGACCGCTTGAACGCTTGACCGCGTGACCGCTCTCTGTCTGATAGGTCCCTTAATACCCACTGCTAGGTATAGGCCTCCCTAAGTTTGTGGCATCCACCACGGTCCTGTGCCAGTCGTACCCATTGACGCCACGTGACGTGAACTATGTCGTCGACCTACCTCGCCACCGTGTACCTATTAATAATTATATCGTTTTGAAAAACTTATAGGTACCTACGCACTTAGTCTTTTATAAGTTTTATCAGAAATCTCGTGAGGGATCAAATTATAGTATTCTAATATACAGCGTTGGGCGTGAATCTTAAAGGCGCTAACACATGTTGGGCCAGCCTAGGCTAGCTTAGGCGAGTGCGAGCGAGAAGGCGAATCGATTCAAGTCGAGAGCGATAGAGAGGCAATGCGACCCTGGGCCAACATTGTGTTAGCGCCTTAATGGTACGAATACACGCTGACCTAGGCGACCGCTAGCGAGAAGGCAAATCGATGCAAGGATTAACAAATCACTCAGATCTACAGCTTTTTAAGATCTTTTGTATATGTCAAGGGGGTAGTCAGAAGCAAGTCCAAACACACAATGTCTGGATTTTTAGGTTTTAAATACCTAATCATGTTTCTGAGTTCAATCAGTCAATGTAGGTACTTCGTATGTTATAGTTAACCTTTACACTGAACTTAGCATTTACATACAAAGACTTCTAAACAGAACGTCATTGTTTCAAATAACAATGAAAAATAATATGTCTTGTTTTTTTATTCAGACAGTATCTTGAGACGGTTTGAGAGAAGAGCCTAATAGTGTTTTTTATTTTATGATATTTTTTTTATTAAGTTGTCTCGATACTGGCAATGAACTTGCACCTATAGCCTGCACAGCGAAATATTATCCCATTAGGATTAGATCATAGTTTCTCAACCTTATTTTGCCCACCGCCCACTTTGCAAATATATTTTTTTCAAGAGCCCTCCACCATATCTTAATGGGACATCTCAATGCCCCCTAATTTTTCTGCGTCTTCTACTGCCCCCCTGAAAGTCTCAAATACCCACAGGGGGGCGTTATCTCCCTCGTTGAGAACCTATGCATTAGATAAATCAGACACATTAACACACAGATAGTTAGGTATCTCCAAACAAGTTTAATTGATCTCCATCTATAAATAGAATTATAAAAACGATCAACTCAAATATTACAAGAAAAACAAAATTAGTTTTTTTTAAACCTCATAAAGATAGTTTTAAAAACTTTATTTCGGAATAGGTTTTAAGATATGAAAAATGTAGATAAAGTCCTTTTATCTAGTATCTATTACGTCGTGTACCTAGTATCTAAATCTCCACCAATATGTTACTAAATATAATATTATGTAGGTAGGTAGGTACCTACTTATCTCAAATTCTCAAATAGCTATGCCTCGAAATATAACTTACGCATTTGTATTCCAGTTATTATATAGATGGTTTTTTATTTTAATGTACGTATTTCTAACATTGCATTATAGCCGAGTGGTTAGTGCCTCGACTTTTGATCCGAAGGTCGCAGGTTCGAACCCGGGCATGCATCAACGGATTTTTCCTCTCGAAAAATTTATATGCGCATTAACACGAGCTCTAAACGGTGAAGGAAAACATCGTGAGGAAACCAGTTAGCTTTCTAATAGCGTCAATGGGCTTGCAACCTGTCACATATGGAACACTAACTTCTACAAAATGTGGGCATGTTCCAAATATGTTTTTGGACATACCTCTGTCTATCCCCTTAGACATCTTCAAAGGATCTATAAAACGCCTAAAAATATCAGATAGAATGTCTACCGCGCCTTGGGGATACAGTCCTGATCATATTTCATTTTTTTTTTAGTCCATTTGCAACAAGTTGTTTAAAAGCCATTCATGAATTAGAAGTAAAGCTCCATTATTGGCACAATTAAACTGGTAATATTTACCCTTTCCATTGGTATGAAGTTTTCATTAAACATGGCGTACATTCTCTTCGTGGTGATGTGTCTCTCATCATCTAACGATCGGGTGGCTTCCGTGTGTTGGAACAGAGGATGCTTCTCCATAAACTCCCAGATTTCATGCTGGAAGGGTTAAACCATGAGATAGAATATAAGAATGTCCACCTAAGCTGGATTCGACCAAACTGGAATAAGTTTTAATTTGAGAGTAAACTACTGTTTGTTTGAATATTTTGACATTGTAAAGTTGACACCTGAAAATTTATCTAAATGGAATTTAATAACCAAAGCATAATTATTAAGCTCTTATTTTTTATTGTCATCCTCGTGCCAATTTAACCAATGCTCGCCATAAGCTTTTCTTAACTTTTACCACTCTGCAACTCAGGGCTCATCCACTTTCAACACAGAAAACTTACTTCGATGATTATTATTATTATTTATTATCATTACACATAGCATATAACATTACAGTGTAACTATATTTAAGTCTAAGATCTAAGTGTAACTAGATGAGTTGTCAGTTCGCCAGATACCTACCTAGTTTTAAGATCTTTAGACAACTTACTTTCACTTTTATGGTGTTCAAGTTTTCGTAAACAAGTTTCAATCGGCGCCAATCGAACGAGGCATTCTTCCTGTATTTATCCAGGGGTCCTGACGGAAGGTCCGGATAATACTCCTTGAGTTGCTCGTCCGATACACGATTTTGTCCAGACATTATGCCACACAGCCTACACAACACTAACTCACTACCAAAGAATTTCAAGTAAGTAGGTTTGTATCTGTGTACCCACATGTGTACCCAACACAGAAATAAGTTGAACTTTAGCACAAAGGGCAAACTCCACAAACAGTAGATTAGATACCCAGTAGTTCAATGGCCAGTTTATTAGGATTAAAGTAGGTAGGTACTCGTGTTATGATGGGTGATAAAACAAAATTTTATCGCTGTATTTAATTTACTACATACATTATCTATTTTATGATCCGGGCGGGCACACAACAAAATACACAAATTACTCTACACATCAGCTAATAGGAGCAATAGTTTTCTTCATGTTTTCTTGCATTGCAGACGTCAGCAATGTTGTCATCAGTCGTCAACAAAATAAACAAAATAGATTAGAGAGGAATGCTCGATCTGTCTGAAGCGATCTTAAAAAAAATAAGTTTACGGCAATACGATCTACCGATTTTTGAATCGATTCAACGCCCATGCGATTCACCCAGATCGAATCGTATTGATCAGCGGAGCTAAAAAGGTCACTATTGCAGAGTCGCGGTGAAGGAATTGAGCTAATGTCATCTCTTTTCACTCTCAGTCAATGAAAAGAGATGGCAATAGTTCAATTCCTTCACTGCGACTCTGCAATAGCGACCTTTTTAGCTTCGCAGAAGATCGTATCATTAAAAATTTGGGTGTGACCGAAAATGAAACTTTAGTCGATTCAATATTATTATTTCAATTCACAAATAACAGCGTCCCTACCATGTTAAGTAAACATATTAATTTTTTTGAATTATTCATGTTTAAAATAACCTTACGAAATAAATAATTTTGCATGTCCTTGATTTATTAATATTTCCTGCACGGGTAAAACCACTGGCGGAACCTCATGATTTTTATAATTATAAGACGATCTTCCGAGATCGATTCAATGCCATACGATTAGGATCGTGGATCGATTCACGGGGTTACGATCCGATAAATCGATTCGATCGGACATCCCTAAAATAAACAAATTCAGAGATCTGTCAATGTCATCAAAGTTTCATAGTCACTGTCAAAAGTTTATTTACCTCGATCAGCTGGTTTCTGTTTGTTTTCCTTCGTACTTTTTACAAAACATTGATTTACTTCATAATGAAGTAAAGTACACATTGTGCCTGTTATAATTATTACATTTGAGTTTATTTGTCCACTTTTTCGACTATGGATAGTGGTAAGTAGGTTAATTTAATAATTTACATTAATTGGAAAAAATAACCTCTAATAGGTTTTCTCAAATTTCTTACTTATAGTGAGCTACTATTTAAATCTTGTCCTCTAATTTCTTTGTTTTAATTAATAATATTACTAAAAATTAGTGGACAATAAATAAAATATAAGTGGACATTTTTCACACAGCGCCAAACTAAGGAAAGCTTGTAGTAGGTACCTACCTACTATGGGAACCAGGTAACTGATAAAATATTACACTCAATGTATTTTTTTGTAAATACATATAGTCGGATTGCTCATTCTACGGACTAAAATTGAAGGAAAAAATGTCATTTTTCCTTCAATTTTGATATAAAACATCAAAAATAATCAAAATTGAAGGAAAAATTAGTTTATATAAAACATATCAAAAATAATCAAAATTGAAGGAAAAATTACATTTTTTTCCTTCAATTTTAGTCCGTATAATGAGCAATACGACTATAGGTAGATTGGTAGGTACTTCTTATAAGTACTTTATATTATAACACCCAGCCAGACAGAAATAGGTACCCATGTTCTATATTATTAAGCAGGTAAGTAGTTTGTTTGCCAATAAGTGTCTGTAGATAGTTAGGTTCAATATAAATGTTTGTGTTCCTGTTGTAGGTACCTACATAAAGTTCATTGATTCATTTTAGAATTGTAAGGGGCTACCCAACCAACTGCTTGGTCATAGCAACATTGAGGCCTTTACTAGTGCAAAATCTCCATCTTTTTACTTATTCCTTTTATGGAAGACCATTGTGTATATTATTCACTAGCAGCGCCCTCACGGCATTGCCCCCATAGTGAAGGTATAATGGTAATGATGATGATGATGAAGATGATGAAAAGTACCTTCGCCAAGAGTTTACCTATCAATTGCAGAATTAATTTTTCAAATCGGACTGGTAGTTCCTGAGATTAGCGAGTTTAAACCAACAAACAAACAAACTCTTCCACTTTATTATTATATTTCTTAGTTACATTTATAAAATCAGAGTTAGCATGACGTCTCAGCATAACATTAATTTGTATTTGAACATATTCATAATTGAAATGTGTTTTTATACAATTTATCAAGGATATACAAAAGTTTTTGTATTATCATCAAAATTAAATATAGTATAGCATCTTGAAACCTTTCTTTGTGATCATTTAACCTAAGTGTACATAGGGTTTAATGCAAATCTAAAGAATAAATTAATTATTAACCAATTTTATTCCATTTGCCAACATTTTCTTTCCATTAACTCAGCTAATCTAGGATAGGTTTAATCTCAATACAAATAAAAGCACTATCAATGCTCTATAAAAACTGCACTTTACAAACTTTAAGGCATTTATCCACTAAAGCGGACATAAGTAGAGAGGAGAAAAGAGGTGATGTAGTGTAAACAACGAATTGGATTCTGAAACACAAAGGTATTTGGGGAACACGGTGGAATCGTTCCCCAAAGGCAGAGGAGGTGGTTCCTCTGCAACGGGCCGGCCCATCTGGCCCACTTGCCCGTGGTCTTTCGACCAACTGTTGTTGTTGGTTGGTCGGATATACTTATGTCTATTGCTGCTGAAATTACCGCTTACGAGGTCTAGACATTATGGTGTTGTGTGGCGCCATTTTCGCTATTAGCTCGTAGTGCGTAGCATGTCTATGTAGTTCATCTAGCGACAGGTAGATGTCGCACAGGAATATTTACTATTCAAAGCATGGCTTTGTTATTAAGAGTTTAATTATGGCTTTGTAAGACATGTTTCTACAAGCAGATACTACAGGAGGTAGGTCGCGTCACGGTTTAATAGCGTCTCATATTTGCGAATAGGTAACCTATTAAACCGTAACGCGACCTATTACTTTTCATTACTCAGCATGATCAATAGGAGGGTCTACTCTCATTATGGCGAAATTATAAATAGTAGGGAATGTGTTAATTAAAAGTTCGTCTTTTTAAAATAGGTCCATAAGTTAGTTATCATCGTGATATTCATTTAAATCTCTACGAAGCGCTCGTGCTCGTGGCGTAGCTTGCTTAAACGTTCGTGATTGATCGTTGAAGTTAAGCAGCGTTGTGCGCGGTCACAATTTGGATGGGTGACCGCAAGTGGCATTACGAGCTGAGCGCTTCCATGCTACGGAGGGCACGTTAAATTGTCGGTCCCGGCTTTTAAGTCCATAACGGACGGACGTAACCATGACGGATGCCTTTAGGCGGCCTAAAAACTCCGTCACCAGAGTTGGCCACTTGCTCTTAAGAGCTTACTCTTACTATTTAAGTTCTCTCTTCTCCGCCTATCTCCGCTTCAGTGGATACCGACCCTAAAAGCCAATCACGAAATGGAGGAATGCAATATGCACGTAAGCTATTACATTCCAAGTTAGAAGTAATAGGGAGAGTACCCCACTACCCATAAAACGGGAGAATGCGGGGAATACCCCTTTATTGTGTTTGAAAAATTAAACCGTTTTACTATCAGACGTAGCTAATTGAATGTCTAATTGATTATTTAATTAATTACTAGCGATCGTTACGTCGCTGGACGTTAGAAATCTGTTACCGCCTTATTTATAATAATTTATGATTTCAGGCTGTCTGAATATTAATATCAGCGTTTTTTCAGGGTTGATATTGATACCTATCTAACTAGAGTAAGTATCTAGAGTTCATCGTTTTTAACCGACTTCCAAAAAGGAGGAGGTTCTATGTTCGGCTGTATGTATGTTTTTTTTAAAACTTAACCTTTGTTGAAATTTTCTTGTGAAAATATGAGTGTGTTTTTATTTATAGCGTATTTTTCACGTCCCTGATTATATCAAGTTTTATAAAATATGCTTGGAGCTTGGTAAATATTCTCAGGTTTTCGTTGCGAAATTCTTTAACATCAAAAACATAAACTAGAGTATGTAAGTAGGTAGGTATGTATATTTTAAACATGGGTGGAAATGCAAACATAGTGAGACAAATCGCGTTTTATTTAGCTCCACACGTACCATCCACGTCCTTCATGTAGGTAAATAGTATTATCAACGGGATAATTACCATGATTATTGAATTTTTTTTGTTGAGCTTCCCGTTCCGAAGCAACAAAACTCAATAATCATGGTAATTATCCCGTTGATAATAATATTTATGTTCGTAACTATGATAGTCTTGCATAATATGTGTCATCTTGCCTTTACACGTAAAGTTTAACCGCGGGAAATAGCCCGCGCCATTCCATCCTTCGCTCCAAAACCTACGTGTAGGTAGATGCGCGAGGCCTGACAGTTCGATCTGGGGCTCGATTCCGGTACCGAACTTTTTATCAACCTCAACCAAAACCTCAACTAAAGCGACTGTTTCCATGACTACTAATAACAAACGACTCAGTTGTGGTGAGGTTTTGAACTTTGGCAGTACAAATTTTTGAAAAGCTATTCTACTATTTCACCAAATGGCTGACATTTAAGAGTTCGAACCAAAACCAAAGCGGTTGTCATTTAATAGAATACAGGCCGGCATGTCGACAGACAGTTTTTGTGAGAGTTTTTGCACGCATCACCGTTCATAATCGTACCACGCGCCAGTCTAAACTGTGACATAAATTAGCACGACAGTTTTATCCGCGGTTAAAACTGCACAGCGGTTAATCCGCGGTTCGGAGCGCAGTCCAGATGCGCGGTTAAAACTCTACCGTGTAAAGGCTGCTATTCTCTCTCAATGTTGTCTAAATAATATATTACAATTTATCATAATTAAACTAATATTTTTCGGGTTGCCGCGCTGCTATGTAATTATAATTTTTAATAAGTTGATTGGTAGAATAGAAAAATTGATTGATGTCAAAAAACGATGAAGGAAAAAAAGCGCGGCAACAAGAAAAAAAGGATGACGAAAAACAGAAAGACAAGAATGTTTGTAAACCAATAATTTTTAAAAGAGAAAGGATTTAATACAACAAGAGTGAGTATTTTATGGTTTTATTACGTAGTTTTCCAAATCCCTGATAAAATAGGGTCAATATTTAATATTATGTATGTCAAGCGACAATGCCCTTGCCAATAAGTTAACAAAAACCTACGTAGGTACTGGCTGTCGAAACGAAACTAACTATTGTTTTATAGAAACGCGAAATATTCGTATTTCCAATTGTTTGACTCCCCTTCAATTTCTATCGAACCTATTGAACGCATCATGAAAAAAAAGTACAGTCGACGTCGAACTTGACTTTTCAGCGGAGATATTCCATTTTGTCGGGGAATAACCCGCGCTACCCGAGGATAGTCCCTCTTCTTGGGTCTTTAGGCGTTTCACACCGCAAGCGGTTCGGACCGCGGTGTGAATCGCCCCAGAGCTCTTTTTGAATGGGTTCTTTCGCACCACGGTGGTGACAGCGGTGCGAATCGCCTAAAGTATCTTTTGAAATGGGTCGATTCGGACCACAGGATTTGGACTCATATCAAAAATTAAGGCTTTCTCCTCATGGACAAACTATTCCTTACGGTTGGTTTGGACTGAATGTCAAAATGTACTGATCTACATATTTCGCCTACCTAACTGATTTGGCTACGAGGACTAACATTTCCTTATGGCCGAACTCGTGTCAAAATAGACAAAGTAGGTACACTCACCACCGCAGAGAGGATACAAAGAACATACTACGGTATCGTCACCACGAGTAGGTAAAGGAATATAATTGAAAAAGACAATTTCGTTTTAAATTGCCAACTCGAATTTTGCACAATGAAACCAGCATTGGACATTTCTTGGAAAAGCTCAGATAATTTTGTTCACTACATTTGTTATTTTTTACCTAATTTTATTTAATTTTGTACATAGTACCTACCTACCTATATCTTTTTGGCAATAGCAATTATGCACTATGTGTGTTGTGTTTTGGATCTAACTTAAAAGACCAGGACACCAGAAACGTTACAGAGGTTTTTTTTACTTGCTTAAATCAAAACACTTCTGCGATACATCTGATGTCCTGGTACTTCAAAACATTTTACCCGTTGTCGTCATGAAGGACAAAATCATGTTTTTGAAATAACGTTGCAAAACCAATTTCCACAATACTGTTAAAAAAACCGTTCCAGCGATTTTCGACCTTATTGAAATTTTAGGTTTCGATTATTTTCCAAGTCTTTGCCAAATTATTTAGAATATTATATTATTAATTCATCCTTCATGACCAATGGATAAAAATTAATGTTTGAAGTAGGTACCAGGGGGTCTAAAGTGGCCACTTTTGATGAAAAATCAGATGTTTCATAGATGCTTCATCTATAGCCGGGTACCCACCTAGCGCACAGGCTCGCGCGGCAGCCTCGCGAGCCAAATGCTCGGCTGATGTGGACGTGCCTCGGGCGGCCTCGGGCGCGCGTTCGCTCGCCCGAGCACGGCTCGGCCCCGAGCCATCTGTTGTCGGTAAACTTGACGCGCTCTTGCTTGCTAGATGTTTCAGATGCTTCATCGATGCTTCATATAAGAAGCATCGATGAAGCATCTGAAACATCTATGAAGCATTTCACAAAACATCTTTTTTGACAGATCTATGTGCGAGGTTAAATTTATTTTTAGAAAGTAAATAGGTTGAATGTAAAACCGATGGCTGAATGCAAAACCCGTGCGAAGCCAAATTTAAGAAAAAAAACCTCAGACCCGCTCCCGCGACAATTCACCTTTTTAGGGTTCCGTACCTTAAAAGGTAAAAAAAGGAACCCTTATAAGATCACTTTCTTGTCCGTCTGTCTGTCTGTCTGTCTGTCTGTCTGTCTGTCTGTCTGTCTGTCTGTCTGTCTGTCTGTCCGTCTGTCCGTGTGTCACCATCGATTATTTCAGGAACGGGTAGAGCTAGCAAGTTGAAATTTATACCATATACTAAGGTCTATAGTCCCTATTGTGAGTATAAAAATCAAGGTCCTGAGTCAACACTATAAAAAGATATAGGCAAATTTAGGTTTTCTCCGGTAGACCGTAGCGTGTATGGCTTACATAAAAAGAAAACTGTTTTGTTCCCCTCAGGTCCGAATCGACCCATCACAAAAAGTTATGGGGCGATTCGCACCGCGGTGCGAAAGAACACATTCAAAAAGAGCTCTGGGGCGATTCACACCGCGGTCCGAACCGCTTGCGGTGTGAAACGCCTAAAGACCCCTCTTCTTTTAATCCGAAGTTCAAATCAAATCAAAGAACTTTATTTGTTCGTGGGTTTGAATCCCGGCCGACATCAATAGATTTTTCATTTCGGAAAAAATTGTATGTGCCGAAGTTTGTTTTGCTAGTCGATAAAGGAAAACAAAGTATCTATGTAAACCCTGTTAGTACTACATTATATTGGGTGGCGATTAGTTTGTAATCTGTCACGTATGGTATGCTTACACCCGAATACTGAAACGCTACTAAGTTTAAGTAATGGTTATCATCAGTGATCGGAATGAGGCGGGCTAAAATACCTAAAGTTCGAAAAATAACAGAGACAAATGGAGACGCCTTAGGACTAAATATTTTTCGACCCAATTATTTCCGTTTCCGGGACATTAATAAAGAACATCTAACATTAAGGTGAATCATTTTTTTACCTGAGTTAATAACAAAAACTAAAATGTAAATTATAAGGATAAAAAACTTTTTTCCGTCGGTCAAATAGAAAAATTATTTGAATTAGTTCACAATATTATTAACATTAATTTTAAATGTACTTACTCACTGTGAAAATTGTGCCAACTTTCAATAAAATTCTTACTTACTACAAGAATAAAATTCGTGTAGTAAGGAAGTCTCCCCTTTTTTGCCTCTGTTCTTTGAACTTTAGGTATTTAAGCCCGCCTAATTCCGATCACTGGTTATCATTGACATTAACTGTCATATTTGTATACGATTTTGAAGAGTAAGAACGTCTCAAATAGAAAGGACCTCTCAAATATTTAAGTACCTAGCTTTTCAGTATTCGGGCATTAGGTACTTAGTAGGATATGGACATGTGTCAAATATGTAATTGAGTGTACTTACCTTTAGATAGACATCTTCAAAATAAGAGAAAATGTCTAACAACGCCTTGGGGATTTTTCGATTCGTATTTCGCTGTGATAATCTAACTGCTGTCAAAATCTCCAGTCCTACTTACAGGTCCAGTAGGTCCTCTTCTTACACGAATGGAGAACAAAAATATCCAGAAAATAAATACGAATTTATTTTTGACCAACTTCTGTAGCCGACTGTACCAGGTACTCTTTGTTGATGGTCCAATCAGCGCGATTGATTTTATACTTGCGGTTCGAAATTGGCTTTTGTTGGCTGTTGACAGGGTATTGGGAACTTGTTCTTTTTTGACCTGCTGTAGGCATGTTGCTGCCAAGCCAATATTTACTACAGATTAACCAATATTTTATAGTATGTATGTATGTATGTGTTGTTACAGTGAATTCGTATGAGTCTACTCTGGCGATGAAAATTTATGAAGAATTTGATAGTTATTAATGACTTTGGTATACCTAATCGTAATCGCACTAGCGATTGAATACTTCATTCACTCAACTTCATCAATAAATCTACGAAACTCTTTATAGTTTTTGACAGATCCCTATTTTGTGTTTCCTAACTCGATCCTTTCGTACTTTTTAAAATTTTCTTGACTTCTTGACATAATCACGCATTCTTGCGCGTAAACTCGTAGCAGATTCGTAGCTAAACTTCCAAAGCTCTACGGCGTAGAAGCTCGTAGCGCGACCCGTCAGTACTTAACCGAACGACAGGGGTGGTGCACGCGTGGCTCCCCCAACTTTTTGTCAATATGATCGCGAAAGGTAAAAACAGTTTTTAAAGTTTAAAATGCTATTTTAATCATTTTTTTATCTATAAAATATTAAATAACGTTTATGTTAGTTGAAAATGCGATTTTATTTTTTTATTTTATTAAGTAATTATTTAATTTCTTTGAGTAAACTAATTAAAATTGTGTTATGTTGTATTGAAAATAACCATTATTAAAATGTGTAGTTAACATTTAAAAATATTTTTTTTATTTCACGTGCGAATTTTTGTTTCAGTTTCACAATTGGTGCTACTTCTCGCCTTCGTACACTGCATAGTGTGTTTTGGTAAGTTTTTATCAACTAAACGTAGAGATATTTGTAAATTCGAAAACATAAAAAATGCTAGACAGTTTTTGATGGTATGGAACGAGAATTTGACAAACCTTGTAGATAACTTTTTTATTATGTAATATTATTTTTGGGTGTAGGTACATATTTAAAAGTGGAATAAGTTTTGTTTGTATTTTCATCACTAATACCTACTTTAAATTAATGTTAAACGCGTACCTATTTTTGTTTTACAAAATCTCTCATGAAAATCACGTTACTTAACAGCTTATCAACACGAACTTAAGCAGGTGTGAAGTCTTTAATCACAGATCCTTTTCCGCGCGATTACTCACACATGGCCGATTGGAACCATTCGATCGAAGCTGCTTTGATATGGAATTCATTATGACTAGCTGCGTCCTCTGGGTTTGTCTTTACCTTTTTACATTTTGAATATAGAACTGACACACAAGATATTAAAGATTACTAAGTTATTCCGGGTTTAAACTGTAATTATTCAATTTTCTAATTTTAAAAATTGTTTCTTTTTTACTGCACTGTTAAGAAAATCTCCAGTATAGTTTTTTTTTAATTAGTAAGTAGGTACTTATAACCTTTCTCTTTTGTAATGTTCGTAAACTTAGAGCCTTGAAAAAAAAATTAATTAATTAATTATCAGGTAAGTATTCCAAAAAACCTCATAAGTTCAAGATTTAATTAACTATAAAGGAAAAATCAGTTTCGGACAGACATACTACCAATCGTAGGGATTTTATATATTCAAAATTGCTTATACCGTTTGATCGTACGACTTCGCGTCGTGAAAACACTTGAATGAACATGCTTCACGCGGCCGAGCGTGGTTTAAAGAAACTCTTGCTTGATTTGTTGAAATAAACCTAATCGGTTGGAAATTACTCTTTTCATTGATGGTATCTGATAATAAAATGATTTATTTTGTATTCATGATCCAATGGTTGAAGATGCCCTTAAAGGATAACCCATCTTAGCAAGGTGAGCATACATATACTTAATAGTGTGTTGTCCGGAAACAATTAAAATCTGCGTGTTTTTTCTGTTTTTTTTTCCTAAAGATTTTAGAATAACACATTTTAATATCTTTAAAATGCAAATTAAAGGAAAAAGTTAAAAAAAATAATATTATGCAGAATGCGGTGAAGCTGATGCAAATTTTTGAACGAAGTAAAGGTTGCTTGGCGTAAAACTTTTGCTTCCAAAAGTACTATTTCTATATTTTCCAGTGTATTTTAAAAACTTGTGTGCGTGCAAAATTTTAAACCAAATAAACATGAACTAAACTTTTCGTGGATCATAAACTGTTTTACAGTTTTGAAAAGTGTTGCTATGTTAAAAAAATAAAAGCAAAAGTTGCGTCAGTTTTGAGCCAAAGAAATACGGTTTAAACAGGACTGTATTTTTAGCCATCATAAAACAAGTTAAATAAAAACCGGTCAAGTGCGAGTCGAACTCGTACGCCGAGGGTTCCGTACCTACCCATTATACCCATTAAGTTATTGGACAATTAGTAAGTAGTCCGCTTAATTGTATGAGCGCCCATACAACTCAGAGGACAATCTTAATTGGCGTCAACTATGTATGTATGGGAACACCCTTTAATTTTCAACTTTTTTAATTTTTTGGAATTTTTCCGTTATTTGTGCTATATGACCTTGCTTTTTGCCAAATTTCGTGATTCTAGGTCAACGGGAACTACCATTTAGGTTTTCGACCCAAAACCTCTAGGGTACTTCCGGTTGACCTAGAATCACGAAATTTGGCAAAAAGCAAGATCTTATAGCACAAATAAAGGAAAAATTCCGAAAAATAAAACAAGTTGATAATTAAGGTAAGTTTTGGTACTTTCAAGTTTTCACGAAAACCTAAACTTGCCTATATCTTTTTATAGTGTTGACTCAGGACCTTGATTTTTATACTCACAATAGGGACTATAGACTTCAGTATATGGTATTAATTTCAACTTGCTAGCTCCACCCGTTCCGGAGATAATCGATGGTGACACACGGACAGACGGACAGACGGACAGACGGACAGACGGACAGACGGACAAGAAAGTGATCTTATAAGGGTTCCTTTTTTACCTTTTAAGGTACGGAACCCTAAAAAGGATATTAGACAAAAAAAAATAGCTTTTAGTGTTTTTGTTTTAATTTTTTACTAGTTATTATACAAACACACCTGAAACAAAATCTCTCAGCAGCTGGGATATTTTGTTTCACTCGTAAAGTCGCTAACTCGGATTCGTTTCAACAAATTGATTTTTTACAAACAACATTAAAGTTTTTTATTTGTCATAGTGTTAAACCACATTTAAGTATTTACATTGCGGGTTCGAATCCCGTCGGAATTGAAAATGTTGATAAGATTTTTCATTTTCAAACATTAAAGTTATTTACTGCAAAATTACTTTACATATTTTACACAACAAACATGTCTATCCCTTTTTTCAACCATGTTCTACCATTTCAAAGTATTCATCGTAAAAAAACAATTTTTGTTGGAACGAATCCGAGTTAGCGACTTTACGTGTGAAACAAAATATCCCAGCTGAAGTCTTAAAATGCCTGGCTTAGACTAGGACTATCTCATTCTTCATTTTATATAAATTTTCACTAAAACAGACATTCCACTTCGTACGAACAAGAGCCAAAATCCCTCTCTTAAAACATTCATTTTAAGACTAACTTGATGTCTGTCTCTATTAAAATTGAACTACAATTCGGGCGAAACCTAGTACCTAAGTTGGAGCTAAGCAGACTTTGCTACCCAAAAGATGTTTCAAGTGAATTCATTTTAACTTAAGTAGAAAAGGGACAAGTTGCAGACTTAAAGCCTCTAACGTGCACGTCGTAGTATAACTTACCTTTACTTAGTCAACTTACTTAGATGTGAACAGTCGGCTGGTGTTTTATGAGGAAATATTTCCATGGAGGCTACGGCTACTTTAAAAGTTAACGAATTCAGTGCCCACGACGGACACACACACACCGGTCCGTAATTTTACTTTCAACTAGCTGACGCCCGCGGCTTCGGCCGCGTGGACTACTATTTTGTTTACGGCTACTTTAAAAGTTAACGAATTCAGTGCCCACGACGGACACACACACACCGGTCCGTAATTTTACTTTCAACTAGCTGACGCCCGCGGCTTCGGCCGCGTGGACTACTATTTTGTTTATTCCACGGGAACCGTGCAGTTTTTCGGGATAAAAAGTAGCCTATGTCCTATTCTCAGTAATTATCTATCTATGTTTCAAATTTCAGCCAAATCGGTTCAGTGGTTGTCGAGTTATAGAGGAACAAACAAACATCCAAACATCTAAACATCCAAACTTTCGCATTTATAATATTATACATGTCAAAAGCGTGTGAAATTGTCGCAAGTTGTATTTAATAACAATTGAATTATAAAAGGAGCTATGATGCCACAGACAGACACACAGAAACACATACAAACTTATAACACCCCTCATTTTAGACGCGAGTTAAAAATGTTATAAAAGAATAAAGCAAAATTATTCACAAACTTTACAATTCTATTATTTTTGATGAAATTTCCGCTACCTCCGTGTTGCAATATTGCAGTGCGATGCGATGGCTGTGCAAAGTGGCCATCTTGTCGCTCGACCGTTTTATTAACAACTTTATAATTCCACAAAGGACGGGAAGTTTTGGCTTAAATTGCGTTATTGCTGTCCATTTTGTGAAAGACTGGTAGGTGTGTAGGTAGTAGTTTTTGACAATGACAACAGCAAGGCTGCGAGATCGAATTGCAACCACTGGCGAGATTTTTCCTCTTTTTGTTTTCTACTTTATTTTGTTCTTATTTCGAGTATTTTTTATTTCACCGGAGCCGAGCTCGGTAGCTCAGATATTAATTATAATATGAAGAGCATCAGCCCAACCAAACACTGTGTCCGCCATATTTTCCTAAATAATGTTCTGCCAAGGCTGTCACTACATAATTTGATTTTGGAACTAAAATGCATTTCGCTCTAAGCCGTTAGCACTACTTCGAACATTGTTGTCGCAAGTTTTCACGGAATATTTTTGAGTTGGACACTAGTCAGAAAATTAATTAAGCACTATAAATATTAATGTTTACTTCATTGTACACTAAGAAAAGTAGAGTATAACAGTAGGTAAAGTCTAATACAACGGGCGGCCTTATGGTTGAGAGAGATGAACAAATTAAAAGTTACAAAATCAATACTCTATGTGTGGTTTAACACTATAAAAATTAAAAAATTATAAAACAAAGCAGGGAGCAAGTAAAGAATGTGCGCAGAAGTTTCAATTTTAAAGAGACGAGACGAGATAGAGATTTTAAAAAATCCAAATACTTACTTCTTCTTCTTCTTTCGAATGAGCAAGTGGCCAACTCTGGTGACGGAGTTTTTAGGCCGCCTAAAGGCCTCCGTCACGGCTTAACGACTTTAAAAGCCGGGATAATACTTACTTACATTATATTATTTACTTTTAAATACTAGATACATACCAAAAAAAGTTATTCTATTCTTTAGGCTAAGCATCGTAACAAAGTTATTGTTACGATACCTACGTACTTCTTTTTTCAACTTTCACAATTAATTTTCACGCAATTTCCCTAGCAATATTGTGTGAAAATATAATACGAGTATGTTTGCCACAAACTAGTGCCTCCAACTATATCCAGCCAAATGAAACGCCAAACAGCACCATGGTTTGATAATAAGCTTCGGTCACTGTAACCTCAAAATAACGAAGCTAATTTCGCGCAAACTGGTTTTGTCATTTAAAATCATAAACTACTTTATAATTCTATTGATTTTGCTGGCCGCTAGTTCCAGCCTTCCACTTATATAGTTATTTTTTGGTGGTACATATAACATTTTTGCGTGACTGATTTTTACGTGATCTTATAAATCGATGAACGCCGGCTGCACGCACGAAAAAGTGTCACGTTCCGCCTGAGCCGAGCGTGCAAGCGAGAGCGTGGCAGAGCGATAGAGAGGCACGATCGTTCATCAATGTTTTCTTATGACGTTATCACGTAAAATTATCGTCCGTGAACCGACTTTACAGACAACCATTTTTTTTTTGACTTAGTTTTAGATTTTGAAAATGTTTTTTTTAGCAGTGAACGAGTTAAGTATAAGTACTTACCTAATATTTTATACCTAAAAAATGGTTGTCTGTAAAGTCGGTTACTTTACAGACAGCCATTTTTTAGGTCAAAATACTCGGTCGAAATAGGATAAGTATAGAAGTTTTCTTTAAAGGAGTTTTATCTAAAAAGCATGTCAAGCAGAGTAATAATTTCTGTTCATGGTTGACTCCAATGTTATTCAACACAGCTACCCCCTCCCACCAATCTCGCAATTGCTACATTGTATGCAAATAACGTCTTGAGTATTCTACCAACCAATACCAATTTTCCAAAACCATCTGCACCAAATCCCATTGTCTCGATTTGTACCGCGGACATTGTCAAAAGCGAATATACAGGAAAATGGTACAGAAACGTTTGTATGCAGAGATCAAATCTGTATTTTGTGTTGCCAGCTGGGAGTTTCTTGATAGATTTTGCCACAAGTTTTCTTTTACCAAATATACGGTGAATACTCTACGAAAATCACCTTTGTGGAATTGCAATATTTTTTTTAATATGTACCGAGCGAGTGTGTAAGTTTATGGAAAGGTATCATATTGTAAGCAGCATAATCAAATAACATTGTAAACGTAAAGAACTTTGGAACAAAGTTTATTGTAATTTATTTAGATAGGTACTTATTTTAAAGTTACCTTGTTTCATAGATACAAGTAATAAATGCAAGCCTTATTCTGTTGGATTGAACATTATGGAAGAATGTTATGTAATGTTCGTATGAGCTATAGTGGCTAATGCTCTGGCGATAAGTTATTGAGCCGTCTGAAGATTGAACATTGGGCATTAAAAATGAAACACAGTTTTATTACAAGCATATGCGAATATTCTAGATTTTACGTAAATCCTCCTCATCTAAGTATACATTGATGTGGAAATAGAATATTCGTATTGCTTTAATAAAAGTATGTTTCATTCTTAATGCCCAATGTTCAATCTACCTGGCTCAGTGACCTGAAGTGGGTCTTGGCCTCCGACGCTCTAGTTCGTGCCGATCCCCATTGTAGAGATCTTGTAGGTTCCTCTCTATATTCCTCCAGCGATATCGGGGGCGTCCAACGGGGCGGCGACCTATAGGACAGCCAAGATAGGCTCTCTGCACCATGCGATCTTCTCCCATCCTTTCCAGATGGCCAAGCCAGCGAAGTCAGTGAGCTTTAGTCTCAACGTTTAATTTAAGGTGGAGTTTAAGAAAGTTTAAGAATGGCCAAAAAGGCTTGTTGAAGTTGGCAACACCGAAACAGACTGAGATCCTGTCGATACTTGAAACTTAAATCCGATAAGATGTGTTCGACTACATAACTTTGTTAGAGATTTGATTCTGCCGAGCGTGGAGCTCTTACGGATGAAAACTGACGGAATAACACAAAGAAACATACAAATAACTAGCGACTCGCCCTGACTTTGCTTGCTATTTATAATGCGCATAGAAACCAGTCGAAACGTCGTCGGGCAAAATAATAAGGTACTTTACGTGATAAATACCCGGATACATTATGTGTTTATAACGCGCATAGACTTAGTAGGTATAGCTTATAGTCCCTTGCAGTTAAGTTAAGTTTTAGGTTATAGCTAAGATTTAGGTTATTTTATAACAACTAACTCTAAATTATTGTTTTTTTAAGTAACATGATTTTAAAACATCGATTATAGTAACTCTAAATAATGAAATTCATTTATTGCCTATGGCCTATATACAAATAAAAATCAAAATCAAAAATCAAAATCAAATATCATTTATTCAGTAGGACCGTTATGACCACTTTGAATCGTCTTAAGAGCTAGGTGATTCTACTCCTGTTCTTTCGCGACCAACACCGTGAAGAATCAGGGCAACAAACACGGTATGGGGCCTAGCTTTCTTTTCGGTGATCCATCCGCTTAAAATCTAAATAGTCAAGCTCCAGTGTGGAGCCAGTCGAACAATGTGAGTGAACCTTTCTAAAGAATTTCTCTAAATGATAATGACAATTTCAAATTCCGTTGCGTAGTTAAAACATGAATGGCCTAAATAATAAAGCATAAATTTACAAACAGACGCGGATAGTGATTTTATTTCATACTATTTAGAGAGAGAGATAGAAGATCGATATCGCGAAAACTTGCTTGAGTTTTCTTACGTTTGTTTTGTTGCAAAGTTTGTTGGATAGTGGCTAACTTTTTGATGAAGTTTTTAGGTAGCGAAAGGTTTTTATATCAAGATGGGCTGTTTTCTTGTGTTCACACAAATTTAACAATATTGCACGGGCTTTGTATGAAGTGTTTCGAATAATTAGTCATTTCAGTTCATCTTCAGTTTTCAAAGATTATTATCTGGTAGTGAAACTTAATTTTTTTTTATATGTTGCTTAGTTAGTGCTCTTCGAGAGCCATGTTGGTCGAGTAAGATAGTACCTCGACTTTCGATCCGAAGATCGTGGCCATGCATCAATGGATTTTTCGTTTCGAAAAATTTATATGGGCAATAACACGAGCTCTAAACGGTGAAGGAAAAATGTAATGTAGGGAACCCTTGACCTAGTCTGTACCACACGTATTGACCATCTCTTTCCTGTGGATATGGCCGGTTAAGCTGAGAGGGAGGATGGTTGAGATGCTGGGCAAGCCTACTACATCTCAAATAATGTCCCATACGCAATCAACTACAGTGTCCCGATTAGTGTAGGCAAAATATCCTCGCACTATATAAATAATCTAGTAAAAATGTAAAGGCCTTAAGTTTTTGATTACCTGCTCTTTTGAAGTGAAACATTATTTATACCCAAGGTAAACAAAAACCTTCCCTCTTGACTGTATGACGCCTGTGTTCTCCAGTGCTAATGGTATTTGGATTAGCTTTAGATTGCTCATCAACAATCTTCGTAAACAAATCGGTTAAGCCTCCATCATCATCCATAGCTTCACTTCACCCACACAAAGTATAGGCCTCCGTGTTTGTACCGCGCTTCTGTGCCAGCCTCTTTCTCCCCAAATACTTAAATCCATATCTTCAATAGATTTCCATTACTGCCTTTGCTGTGAGGACGGCCATCAATAATTCCCGGTCACATTGCGAGCTCCCAGCCGCTGCGATCTATTCCCTACGAGTCCCGCTTGACACTTTCCCTCCAAATCCGTACTGGTTAATATAAATTGAATATTATTGCTTACCCCAATGGCAATATCTGAGATTATTCTTACTCGTAGATGCAGCAAACGTTTTATATTCATAATTTTTTTTATACTGTGGGGTCAAACACTCATAGCAAATATAAAACATAAAAAAAATACCATCAGCCTACCACACCCTTTGCGAAAGACTCTAAAGAACTTCAATGCACATAATTTGTTGATTAAAACCTGAAACAATTTATACACCAAGTACTTCGAATATATGATCCTACTTCCATTTTGAACAGTTTCAACAATGGGTTACCATTGGCACCTCTAAATCTGGTAGGTACTAGGTTGTCTGTAGGCTTCTCCGGTCGCTCGTCAATCACAACTGATGCATGCGCCAACTGACCCTGATGCATTGACGTCGACTTAGCGGCTCATGTTCGAAATACAGTAGGACCCGTCGGTATATACGAGCTGCTATTAATTTGCCCCTGCCTCCCTTGTCTTAGCTCCGAAACATGTAACTTGCTCGTTTATGGATTGTCGAAGTTATAAAGCCCGTCACAGACTTAGCTATAATATATATTAATATACCGTACTATTATACCGTATATTTATAACTGAGTGTGCGGTCACGCGAAAATTAATATAGAAAATATATAGTAATATGCCTAGCTATAAAAATATTAATATATATTATAGCTAAGTCTGTGACGGGCTTTAGTGTTGAGTATGACGTGACTGACGCGGCTCTTTTGTCCCGTACAAAATTCAACTTTGTGTGATCGGCTCAACTTCTAAAAATGTCATGCTTCAATTCAAATGTCATGTGACCGTACACAATATGACAAAGTAGAAAATGACGTTACTCTTTCCTCAAGCTTCATTCAATCTTCAATCACTCCTCGCTTGACAATGACGAGGAAGAATTCAGAACTGATCGGACAGATTGTCATATGAGAATGAGTGAATAGTCCGCCAAAATAATGAACAGTCAATTGAAAATGACCGGCTCAAATGAACCGGCTCACGGTACCGGCTCAAAATGAAAATGAACCTACTCTGACAAAAGTCAATCTAAAATCATGTCATTAGATGTTATGAGGCGTTATGTACATGGTTTGGTGACTTCTAGAGAAACTTGCAATTGAGTGCATAAGTGCTTCAATTCGAACAGAATGCACGTTCCGGCAGTGTCATACGGCATGTTATGTGTCAAGAGTCGATTAGCAGTTCTCGCCAAAAGAGCAACAGCATCAGCTTTGTGTTACTAACCAAATGGATCTTGTTGTCTGAATAAACAATTATATTATTATTATTTGTCCGATTTATTTCCAAAACAAAATGTCTGATTCATAAAAACAAATACATGGCAGCCATTTTAGCCCCCCCAAATCCTTCAGTGATTCAAACCAACATAGACCTCGGCCACGCGGTGCTTTTTCCTGGTTGAGATTAAGTCCAATAATGATATTTTTAAAAGAAAAATAGTATAAATTGTACGTAAGGCTTCGAGGCAAACGAAGCTCTATCAATAAACTGGATATTTTCTGATTTCAACTCTAAAAGTATGATGAAACTCATTGTCTTCCGTGCATTGAATTCCTGTTTACTGTAACAATGTTGGTATGTACCTACAATCCCATTTGTTCTCGCATTTAGCAAATTGGTTTCCAGGGTGACTGACCTTAGCAAATTGAATGTTTGCATAATAGAGTTCTTGGGAACAGAGACAGAACCAGCTAAGTACCTACCTACCTAGAAGACTCGAATCTATTCAAGTTGTAGGTAAGCTCTAGGTACTTTTTGGTAATGGACTTTTTTAATTTAATCCATCTCGTTGTTATGTAAAAGTCTCCAAGAAAATATATGATACAGACTACAACTGTATCCTCAAGTGCGGTAGACATACTTTCGGATTCTTTGAAGAAGTTGGGGTAGTCAGAGGTACGAGTAAAACCAAATACACGATTTAGGCGGGGACCTGATTTTTCAGGCCAGAAGATCTTAGAATTAATTCAAATCTGATGGTAAATTAATTATTATACAAAACCATTTCTTGTAGAAACGTATTGATGTGCAAGTCCAACTTTTGTGAAGATTTAAGTGCAATCCTGCAATTAAGTAATTAGTAAGTTATTTATGAACTTAAGAGATTTTAGTTGCAGTTTTTGCTTCAGAAAAAGCGCTTCGTAATTAGACTGAGCTGAAATTAGATGGATCGCTTTAAGTTTCAGAGCAAGCTAACGAATTTACTGGGTGATCAAAAAAAGGATCTAAATGTACTCTCTACAACCACTAAACCGATTTAACTGAAATTTGAATTATAGATAGATAATAACCAGGAATAGGACATAGGCTACTTTTTATCCAGGTAACAACCGAGTGAAGCCGCGGGCGGAAGCTAGTTATTAATAAACGTAATCGGGTTTAAATTGATTTCATAAAGACCTGGTAGCTCATTTAAAAGCAAGGCCACAGCAAGGGCATTGCGGGTTTTTGCAAGCCTCATTTTTTGGAAAACAATTTCTTTCCAAAAAAAACTATTAGAAAATACTACGTCTAAACATAATATTCAATCCCCCTCCTATCAGCGACATCTGGCAATCCAGCCGCGTCCCCGAGGACTCCGATAGAAGCCAGTCCATTTGCAGGCCTCCAAATTATGTATGGATCCTGATGCTTTTCACACGCGCATGCATACGTGATGCCATGCCGAATTGTTCGGCTCTTCAACGCTCTACTGTTTATTGTAGTCTACACACGTACTGGTTTATAATTTGAGCAGTTGAATCTAGAATACGGCACCTAGAATATAAAATTCTATATTGAATGATAGATCTTGGAGAATAAATTTCAGCTTGGTAAACGAAACTTATCGGTTGTGAAAATATTGCTTGCAAATAACCTGCTTTCCGTTTCTCCGTCTACATTTTTTTCCAATTGTCAATGGTCATTGAAAACAAACTCTTTAGTTTATTAAACTAAACTCAACTGGTTCTTTTTGTATTTTATACTTTTATGTAAATATGTAGTAGTTTAGTTTCTGTAAATAAATGTTTATTAAATTGCAATTAAATCGATACCAAATGATATGTTTTGTGTTACCTACCTTAAAATTAAGGTTACACAAAACAGTAATAGAATAATGGAAACATTTAAGGCTTAAGTGTTTTCATTATTCTGTTACACATTAAATGCTACTATTACACTGCAACTGTCAGCTGAGCGGCTTGTAATGTCGAAGTCTGCGAGATCGAATCTCAGCAATTGACAGGTATTTTTTGTTTGAAGTTTTTTTTTGTTTTCTTTTCGTGTAAATTAATTTTCTTCCCTATTTACACCCGAGCAGACTAGCAGGCACTAACATAATAGGGAACTAATATAAACTGTATAGCACTGTCAAATTGCGTGGTAGGTACTGTTTTCCCCTTCAATACAAATTGTATAGTTATCTACGTATTATTAGTATATTTTTACACATATTAATGTGTAAAAGTAATGATAAGATAACACGCATGCCCGACAACAAAAACCACTTTATTTAAAAGCTACCTGCTAACTTGTTCCTTTATTAGAAAGCTCCATAGGTAATTAGGGCATTCTGGATTCATACTTCATTCAAAGTCTTAATTTTGTGTAATTTACCATCCTACTTCTACTAATATTATAATTGCGAAAGTTTGTGAGGGTGTATAGATGTTTGTTATATGACCTGGAATATTTTTATACTGGCTATTTTTTATCCGGGTAGGTATCACGCGAGCGAAGCCGGGGCGGAAGTTAGTTTACCATAAGTACATTTATTTCAAACTAGCTTCCACCTGCGGCTTCGCTCGCATGGTACCCGGATAAAATGTAGCCTAAATTTTAAATTTCAGCCAAATTGGTTCAGTAGTTATCGAGTTATAAAGGAACAAACATACATCCAAACTTTCGCATTTATAATATTCGCGTGATTTCCATGTAAAACTTTGACGTCTAGGACAGGGGCGTAGCTTCCGCCGTATCTGCCGTATCAATTATGCGGGGCCCCCAAGCCCAAGATAAATCTTTACCCTTCATAAGGGCCCCCAAACAAATTTTTATACGGGGCACCGCCAAGGCACGCTCCGCCACTGGTCTAGGATATGGTGAATATTTGTCTTCCGAGCCACAACTTCTTATTTTTCAGGCCACTACCGCAATGTGAATTTTCTAGCACGCAAGGAACTAATTTAATTAGTTATTTAATTACGAGAGTCTTGCACGAGTGAAAGGATGCCTCAGACCTCTAAAAGCGATGGAAGTTGCATTGCTGTTTTAAAACAGACATTTGGAGCTACAACTAGGTAGCTATCGCGTCTGGTTGGGAATTTCCTGAAAATGTTTCGTAGAACTTGAAAATTACTGTAGACGCTAGAAAACTGTTGAGATAATTTTCTTTCAATTTGTTAATAACTGGTTTCTGCTGGAACAAATTGGTATATTGGTTAATAAGTGAATTCATATTATAAGTAGAATAAATTCTATAGACATGCTTTGGGAATATATGTAGTACTAGCTGCTGCCCACGGCTTCGCTCGCGTGGTACCCGGATAAAAAGTAGCTTATGTTACTCTCCAGCCCTTCAACTATCTGGGCCTCGAGCACGAGTATGCACAAAGTCTACTATTCGATCCGTGACTGTAGTATAGTCTCTCAAATGTATTGGGATTTTAGTCCAGTCAAGTTACCACTGGAGGCGCTGCACCGGAATCCCATACATTTGAGAGACTATACTACAGTCACGGATCGAATAGTAAACTTGTGCATACTCCTGCTAAAGGCTCTGCACACAAAAAATCACGTTAATCCGTCGCTCTGTTTTGACGTGAAAGCAGGACAAATAAACAAACAAATAAACACACTTTCACATTTATAATATGGGTACGGATGTTGCTAAGCCTACCCTTTAGTAGACAACAGGAAAACCTGCGTCAGTTCTGATTAATCGAATATAATGTACATTATAAAGACGAAATATATCTGAAGTTCTATACATTCTATACATCAACTGATGAAACATGATCCATTCAGACCTAATCAATTCGATATGATTGAATTGCTTCGGTCACTGCTCCCATATGCGCATAGTACCATTTTATCCATACACAATATGGAATTTTATTGTGTAGAAACTGAAATTGAAAGTATACTTCTTAATGTAAGTAGTTCTAGATCATGATTATCATACATGATCCATTGTTCATCAAGTTGATTCTAAAACAAACCAACATAAAAAGTAAATTTTTGCAATTACTTCCGCTTACATCAGGCATTCAAGGTTATTTTTAAAAATATACAAAACTCGCCGAAAAAAAGATCAAACAAAAATAGTCATATTTATGTTTTATCGAACCAAACCAAACTTACTCTGAGATGTGAAAACCAGGGGAACGTAAGGAAAGTCAAAGGCATTTCATCATTCGCACTGCTAAGGTCTGGAACTCGCTGCCGGCTTCTATTTTCCCCGAAAACTATAACCTGGGTCTCTTCTAGTCAAGAGTGAATAGGTGTCTTCTAGACCGTTGTGATCCATCGTCAGACATCATCGCTTACCATCAGGCGAGATTGTGGCTAAACAAAGGTATATCTTATCTACCATTAAATAAAAAAACCGGTCAAGGTCGAGTAGAACTCGTACGCCGAGGGTTCCGTACCTACCCATTATACCCATTATGTTATTGTAGCCCGCTTATTTGTATGAGCGCCCATACAACTCGGAGGACTTTTAATAGGCGTCAACTATGTATGTATGGGAACACCCTTTAATTTTCAACTTTTTTAATTTTTTGGAATTTTTCCTTTATTTGTGCTATAAGACCTTGCTTTTTGCCAAATTTCGTTATTCTAGGTCAACGGGAACTACCATTTAGGTTTTCGACCCAAAACCTCTAGGGTACTTCCGGTTGACCTAGAATTGTCAAATTTGGTTACAAGCAAGGTCTTCTAGCACAAGTAAAGGAAAAATTCCAAAAAACTACTCACAAGTTTTCACGAAAACGTAAATTTGCCTATATCTTTTTATAGTGTTGACTCAGGACCTTGATTTTTATACTCACAATAGGGACTATAGACCTTAGTATATGGTATAAATTTCAACTTGCTAGCTCTACCCGTTCCTGAGATAATCGATGGTGACACACGGACAGACGGACGGACGGACAGACGGACGGACAGACGGACAGACGGACAGACGGACAAGAAAGTGATCTTATAAGGGTTCCTTTTTTTACCTTTTAAGGTACGAAACCCTAAAAATCACATGCATTACGCATCAGCCTATATACCGGCAAAAACATCGTCTTTACTTCCCAATCTCAAATCGGTCGTTTGCGCAAATACGTCAACTTATCGAATATTCGCTTGAACCGTCTAACTGCCATTATCGCGGGCATGTCGGGCGCCGGGGGCCGTAAAGCACCCGAATGAGGTTTTAATGTCTCGCATGGTGATCTGCTTCTGCATTATGCATGGCCTTCCGAACTTGCCAGGGTTATCCGTTTATATAAAACTAGGAAGACACTCATGGTTTCGCTTGCTATCACGTCGGCGTCGACCAATAGGCCTAGCATTTCTCAACTCGAGAATTGAGTTTTCTTGTTATGTCGACCCTGCAGGCTGATTGTCTAACTTGTCTCAAACCTCAAATTGATCTCAAACTTCATTGAAAATGAAAAGACTTATCAAAATTTTCAATTCCGACGGGATTTTAACCTGTAAGGATACCTACAAGCGATCCTCCTTAAGCCGGAGTGCCTTTATCAACTCGGCCACGGAATCCATGTTCGTCGGGTTGAAAATCTTGATAAGCTCATAATTTATCGATTAAAGCATCAATTAGCACCAACAACAGGAAAACTACCAAGTTAACTCACTGCTCATTGCCCTAAGTTACATTCAGGATCAAATGACGAAGAGATGTCGCTTTGTCTCAAACTGTCAAAACGATCGCGTTGAGATGAGAGTGACAAAGCTACTTGCGTGTCACTGAAATAACATATTTGAGAGTTTGAGACCGATTTCGCTATCAAAGATAGACAATCAAGGGGCTGCTGTAACATACTATGTTAGAGCAGTAGGTTAACATGCGCAACATCAACATTTTAAAAGCTTTTGACCAAGTGTGAACTTTCACGTTCATGGCTGCACAATCAATTCTTAGGCCAAAGAGCGAGACAGAGCGCTAAAATGTGAATGAACTAGCACTTAGCATACGGGAAATTGGATAATGTAATGCTCAAGGAATTTTTTATACTAATGGTTTTTCAAACGATCATCAGTCAATTTCCAATTTGAGCTCGTCCGTCACGTATAACATTTTAAAACATTAATTTGATAATAGTTTAATGTTTTATTGTGTCTCTATACATGACTAATCAGTTGTCATGATGCTCCATAAATCAGAAGAACAAAGCGGTGATGTCATCACAGCCATCAGTTGCGTTGTCGTGTATGGGACGATCACCTACCTTGATTGATGCGAATGTGTAGGCAACTTAATACCCTTGTTCTAGTCAGCTGGGATATTTATTCATCATCTTCATTAAAAAAAGTTAGTAAGTTCGTATGAGCAAGTGGTTTTAGGCCGCCTAAAGGCCTCCGTCATGACTTAACGACTTAAAAGCCGGGACCGACAATTTAACGTGGTCTCCGAAGCACGGAAGCGCTCAGTTCGAAATGCCACTTGCGGTCACCCATCCAAATTGTGACCGCGTGCAACGTTGCTTAACTTCAACGATCAATCAAGAACGTCTCAGCAAGCTACGCCACGAGCGCTTCTTCATTGACTATTTGTTAACCCACAAGAATATTATTTCAATTCATTTATTGTAGCATAATAATTAGCAGTTTATACAAATTACAGCCATATGATTGAAAAATAAAAATACAATAATGAAACACACAAATATATCTACAGATGAACACAAGAAAATCCCTATCCGCACTTCCAAATTTGGTTGGAAATGAGTACAATCTAAATAAATAAAAATAAAATAAAAACTATCCCCGTCCATCTTCTCTTAAATTACTCATCATCATCCATCCTAAAGGCCTAAAAATGCCTCTAATGCTCTCTTAAATCCATAAAAATCTAGTCTAGGTGTGTCACCGCGCTTTGTGGATACTGTTGGATGTCATCGTGTTTTTTTTGTTTCTTTTTCTTATCTAAAATTAAACAAATGTCCAATATCGCAATATCAGTCTGCACTATTAGTCATTGTTTGGTTGTAGGCATCACGCCATAACATAACTTTATTACATCACAAATCGAAGGCATGATATAACTTGATTGATGGCCATACAGGGCAGGGTATAAGCAAATAAGTTAGGCTTGACTATAATGTTCGCTGAGCGATCATATCGCCCTAATGTAATGCCATGAGATAATGTAGTGCGTATATTTTGCTAGTATGCGCCATTTTACTACCGGTTTTGTTAAGTTTGTATGATAATATAGCTGGAACGATTAATGTGAAATTTGGATTTATTTAGGTACTTGGGTTTAAGATTTTGTCATACGATTACTTATTAATTGTAAGACTATCATGTAAACCATTACTAATTGTCTTGATTGCTTCGTAGGTTGTATTTAAGTGCATAATCTAATATAATTAACTACTTTATCTATACCAATATATAAAGTGGAAGAGTTTGTTTGTTTGTATGAACGCGCTAATCTCAGGAACTACGAGGGGCGGCTGATAAGTCCGCGGCCTTAGGTACTTAAAAAACGAAAAGTTACGTTTTATATTTTTTATTTCTCAATATAATCTCCCTCAAGGAATATGCACTTTTCACATCTGGCGTATAATGCCTTTAAACAACCAAAAAAAAATTCCTTGTCTTTGTCTTCAAATGTGCATTTACGGCGGCTATTATTTCATTGTCATCTGAAAATCTTTGGCCCCGTAAGTCCTTTTTCAATTTGAAAAAAAGGAAAAAGTCGCTAGAAGCTAGGGCTAGGCTATAGGAAGGATAGTCAATTTCAGAAAAACGTGTGTCTCGTAAGGCCTGCCTCACAATGCGCGCCAAGGAATGGGCACCTTGTCCTGCAAAAAGAGCGTTTTGGCACCGGACGCGCACAATTTTTTTTATATTCAAATGTTGGTGTAAAATTTCTCCAACCCTTTTTTTGCTAATCTGCAACTCTTCTGCTATCGGCCACAATTTAATTCTTCGATAGGCCAGTACCAATATTTAGACTTTTTTTACATTTTCTTCGGTCACTACCGTTATTCGAGGTCTCGCGTGGGGTCTTTTTCGCAGCTTTCTCGTCCTTGTTGAAATAAACGTACCCAGTTTATAACAGTCGCGTGCGCTCCTCGCTTGCGGACGGACGGGCGTACGGTCGAACGTAAAGGTCACCTTACCGCGTAAAAGATGGCCTCCACCGTAAAATGTAATTCTTGTAATATAGTGATTGACGAGTTGCTATCTTATGTGCAAAATAAGATTTCAATTATGGACGAAGTCAGTTTGACGAGAATTTGTGTGTCATCGTTCAAAAGTGCTGAAATATCACGATCGAAAAACTTATTGTTTGAATCTTTGCCTACCGATAAGCGTAAGATCCTACGAAAACGGCAAGGAAAGGAAAGTAGGGATGTGGAAGACATTATATCCCTTTTCAAGGGTACTGATCCTGAACTACTGCCGATATTTGTTGCCCGCGAGTTGGAGAAATTACCGCCATTGACTTTCGATAGTGTGGACGTTACGAAACTACTGAAAGACTTACTTATTCTTCAAACGGAACTAAGTGTTATAAAGTCTCAATACGTCACTTTGGAACGATTTGAAGAACTGAGAATGGAAATAAAAACGAAGAATGTAACATCACATGAGTCAAGTCCCATCGAGTACCGTAACATTCGGATAAACACGAAAAGAGGTGCTTATTTAGATAGTGGGCCAATGGGGCTTTCGAATTTCGATATGACAATAACGGATAATGTATGTGACGTATCAAACGCGGTAAAAGACAGTAGTGTTTCGTTACCGCACAATACCTACCCTCAATCAGCGCAAAGGAGCGTCGAAATCAGTGCGGAAGCCACCCAGCCGCTGCAGGAGGCGGAGTCGGGGCGAGGAGGGGAAGGGAACACTGGCGAGCTTGTGGCGGCGGCGCGGGCGGCGCGAGCGGCGAGCCCGCAGCCTAGAACCGGTTTGTTATCCGAGCGTAAGCTTACCGTTTCGCCTCTCCCTGCGGCGGAGAATACTACTGCTTTAAATATCTCGACAAGTATAGAACAAAATAATATGAAGTCTTTTGCCGAAGTGACAAGTGCAGAGGGTCCATGGAGAGAGGTTAGATATAAGAGGACAAAAATGAACTATCGCTATCTCGGTGCGAAAGGTTGTTCGCGAGATGGAGAAGGCAAATTCAGAGCAGCTGAAACGAAAGTGCCGATATTTATTACCAAAGTTCATAAGAATACTACGGTAGCTGACATAACAGAATATATTCGCAACAAAACAAACGAAAATATTTCTTTGGAGAAAATTATTTTCAGGCAAGAAAAAGAACATAACGCCTTTAAGTTCTTTGTTCCCGAACAAAAACTATCATTGTTCCTAAATGAACAGCTGTGGCCAGAAGGTGTGATTTTTCGCCGTTTTGTTAACTTTAAACCGGCAAAATCGAACAGTGGAACCATTGTAAACGGCCGTCCTAAATTACATAATGGGTAGTACGACCACATACAGATTTGTAAGCTTTAACTGTAAAAGCGTGAAGCGCTCTGTAGATCATGTGAGGCGTCTGTGTCAGTCAGCTGACATAGTCGCACTACAAGAGACTTGGTTACTGCCAGATGACATCCCATTTTTGGGCAGCATAGACAAGAATTTCGGCTATACGGGGACGTCAGCGGTGGACACGACGGCTGGTATGCTGCGTGGTAGACCCTATGGTGGAGTAGTCCTTTTATGGAATAAAAGTGTGTTTCATAACGTATCGATTGTGCAATGTGGAAACCCGCGAGTGTGTGCTATAAAAGTGAGTTTAGGTCAAAGATCATTTCTTGTGTTCAGTCTGTACATGCCGACAGATAAAGTGGAAAACCTGACAGAATTTACGGATTGTCTCAGTGTGGTGAGTGGTATCATTAGCAATGACAATATTGGCTCTGTTTATTTGCTTGGAGACTTTAATGCGCACCCTTATGAACAATTTTATGACGAGTTAATGAGCTTTAATAATGAACAAGATTGGGTATGTGCGGACATTGAGTATTTAGGGCTAGAGTCCAATACCATTACCTTTATAAGTGAACTGAACGGTTCTAGACGCTGGTTAGACCACTGCGTGGTCACGAGGGCAGCTTTAAGTTCGATTGTAAAGGTGTATGTACACTATGGCGTAGCTTGGTCCGACCATTATCCATTAGTAATTGAATGCGACTTAGACGCTATCAAACCAGAAATACAGTACAGTCAAAATAATGTATCAAATAAAGTTGTATGGGGTGAGAGGACGTCTGATCAAATAGAGAATTATACGAGAATATGTAATGAAAAATTGAGATTAATTAATTTTCCGATTGAATTTATAAATTGTGCAGACTATACGTGTAATGATATAGAACATAGGCATGTAATTGATAAAATGTATTCGGACATAATAAGGGTGTTGAGCCATGCAGCAGTGGACAGTCAGGTTCATGTAAAAAGAAATAACAAGCCAGTACTAGGTTGGAACAAATATGTAAGTGAGGCTCATAGAGAGGCGAGGTCTAAATTTCAAATGTGGGTTCTTTGGAATAAACCCAAAGTAGGTCAGATTTATAACGAGATGCAGGAAAGTCGCAAAATTTTTAAGTCACGTCTGAAATGGTGTCAGAATAACGCTGAACAGTTAAAAATGGACAAAATTTCTTCAGAATATTCCAAACAAAACTTTCGTAACTTTTGGAAGTCTACTAATAAATTAAATTCAAAACCGAGCCTACCTGTGAGTGTAGACGGGGTCAGTGATTTGAGGGGCATAGCAAACATGTTTAAAGACAATTTTACAGTAAAGTCGCCTTTGGGACCATCACAGGCAGTGACGGATGCGGGGCCGGGTGGTAGGGAGATTGGCACTCGTTTTGTAGCAAAACATGTAAGAAAAGCTATAAACTCGATGTCGCGGGGTAAATCTCCTGGCCACGACGGTCTCAGCATTGAACACTTGAAAAACGCTGGTACACATCTACCGAGGGTGTTAGCAATGTTCTACTCTTTATGTGTAGGGCACTCATACCTACCTAAACAGATGATGAAAACTGTGGTGGTGCCAATCGTGAAAAATAAAACTGGGGATATGAGCGATAAGTCTAACTATAGACCCATTTCACTGGCTACGATAATAGCTAAAGTATTTGACAGTTTGCTTTGTACTGAATTAGATAAACACCTAAAATTACACGATAACCAGTTCGGATTCAGATCCGGACTTTCCACTGAATCTGCTATTTTGAGTTTGAAGCAGACTGTCAAGTACTACACCAATAGAAGTACACACATTTATGCTTGTTTCCTTGACCTCTCTAAGGCATTTGACCTGGTTAACTATGACATCTTGTGGCAGAAATTAGAAACAATAAAACTACCTGAAGAAGTGAATAACATCTTCAGGTTTTGGTATCAAAATCAGGTCAATGTTGTGAGGTGGTCAGGGGCCTATTCTGAGCCGTATTGTCTGGAGTGCGGGGTGAGGCAGGGGGGGTTGACCTCTCCGAAGCTATTTAACCTATATGTTAACGCGCTTATAGAGGAGCTCAGTAGTGCACGTGTCGGTTGTCATATAGACGGAATCTGCGTCAATAACTTAAGCTACGCAGATGACATGGCGCTGCTGAGCGCGTCTGTATGTGGGTTATCAAAATTGATAGGTATTTGTGAGAGGTATGCCCACCTGCATGGCCTTACATACAATTTACAAAAGAGTGAGTGTGTGGTCTTTCGGGCCAGTGGACGCCAATGCCCGACTACCATACCTTCCATCAAAATGTACGGTACACCTCTGAAACGAGTGGAACAGTTTAAGTACCTTGGGCATTGGTTAGCTTCTGACCTGAGGGATGACATAGACATAGAGAGAGAGCGGAGGGCGTTGTCTGTTAGAGCGAATATGATCGCACGCAGGTTTGCTCGTTGTTCATTAGATGTAAAAATATGCTTATTTCGAGCATACTGTACCAGCTTCTACACGAGCAGCCTGTGGATCAGTTATACGCAAAAACAGTACAACGCCCTACGCGTGCAATATAACAACGCGCTTAGGATGCTGGTGGGGCTGCCTCGGTTCTGCAGCGCATCAGGGATGTTCGCAGACGCGAGAGTGGACTGTTTCTACACCACTATGCGTAAGCGGGGCACATCCCTGGTGCGCAGGATCCGAGCCAGCCCCAACACCATCCTGAGCATGTTTGCAAACAGGTACGACTGTGAGTACCTCAACCACTGCTGCATGCTGCATCACAATCCTAAATTTAAATTGTTATTGTGATTGTAATTTTAATTTTAATATAGGTATTTTAATTTAATTCAATTCAATTTTTAGTCAACATCAATTCAATTTATTTTATTCTTGATTTTTAATTGATTTTATATGTGAAATGTGTGTTATAATTTTATATAGGCTAGAATTAATAATATTATGATCCTTTGTTGGTCGAAATAAAACATATTTTATTTATTTATTATTTTATAACCATCGTATATGAAAGCCCGGAATCCTGAAGAACAGATGACATGTCTTCAAAAATGTCTTTCGACGTTTTTTTTCGATTTTACAAGGCACTTTATTACTGCACGGTGTTCCTAATTGCGAGAATTCGTAGTTTCAGCTGACATGATGTTGTTCGATGTTCCACAAAATATTGAGTTATGACTTTTAAAAATAAAAAGAGACTACTTTCCTATACCATTGAACCTCGCAATAAGTGGTATCAGTAATAAGACGGTAGGCTACTTTTAAGTACCTTAGGCCGCGAACTTATCAGCCGCCCCTCGTACCAGTCGGATTAGAAAAAATATTTCTGCATTTGATAGCTAAACTCCTGAGGAAGGTCAAAGGCTACTTTTCATCATCATCATAATCACCATATAGCATCACTACGGGGGCAACGCCGCGAAAGCGCTGCTAGTCTAAGACTATTTTTTTAGGATCAGATCGGAAAATTCGAAAAAAGGCCCAGCACTTTTCATGTGTATTTCTCGAAAATTAAAAAGATGTAAAAAGAGAACTATTTTTACGTCTCTCTCTCTCTCTTTACTCAGCTCCTCATTTGTTGCAGACTCCAGAAACGTAGTGTTCACTATAATAAGCCAGCCAGAGCCGTACCATGCCAGCGTCGCAGCGAGACTCAAACAGGACATCGAATCTCAAGTTATGCAGTTGGAGAAGGTTAGTAGAACCTCTTCTGTATCTGTATCCTATGATCATCATTCATATTTTTTTAAGCATTTTACTTGCGATCATGGTACTGTTAATGATACTAGTCGCAATGAAGCTACCGAAACGCGGGTTGGAGCACCGGGTTTGCCCAAATGCGGATTAAAAAAGTCAGGAAAATTTATAAATTAATCTCTATTGAGGCACAGTGTAATGATTTGTCCAATTCAATACTTTGATGTGATTAATCAAATAAAAGTAAAAAAAAATTAAAAGTAAGTTCGTATGAGGAAGTGGCAAACCCTGGTGACGGAGTTTTTAGGCCGCCTAAAGGCCTCCGTCATGGCTTAACGACTTAAAAGCCGGGACCGACAATTAACGTGCCCTCCGAAGCACGGAAGCGCTCAGCTCGTAATACCACTTGCGGTCACCCATCTTAAAAGCGACCGCGCACAATGCTGCTGCATTAAATGAGAATGATCAGAGATCACTGGATTAGTTCTACAGATTGTATAATTGTCACTGTCACCCATATTCTGAATGGTTCTCCCAGCGTCTCCCAGCTCTCCACCTGACGCACGAAGACTTCCCCTCCCCCGGCGCGTGGGCCATCCTCCCCCTGCTGGCCCCGCTGGCGGCCAGGCACGGCAGCGATGTAAGGTGGGCGCTGTTCGTTGAGGCGCATACTGCCGTGCGCTGCGATAGGCTGCTTGAAGCGCTCGAAGCTGCTGATAAGCAAAACGTAAGTCTGAAATCATCAGAATTTCATGATATTTCTTTAGAGCTTTTTGTTCTCATGTCCATGTACCAAAATGTGTTTATACATACCTCTGACTATCCCCTTAGACATCTTCAAAGGATCATAAATATGCCTGAAAAGATCTGAGATAATGTCTACCGCGCCTGGGGATACAGTTGTGATCATATTTTCATTTTTTTTCAGAGTAGTGAAAACTGTACATACATACATAAACTCACGCCTGTATCCCATCATAGGGGTAGGCAGAGACCACAGATCGCCACTTGCTACGATCCTGACACACTTCTTTCGCTTCATTCACTCTCATCACATTCTTCATGCAAGCTCGTCGGTTTAGGGTACTTTTGACCTGGCCTTTTTCCAAGGCATAAAACTTGTACACACTCCTAAAAATTACTTAAAAGGTCATAACAACCTACTTTTATAGGATACGATGTGGATAGGCTACCCGCTTACAGACGAGGAACCCACCATTATCCACCACTTCAGCATCTACGAGGAGTTGGAGGAAGAAGGTGGCTTCGTGTACCCAAACCTCGCCAGTGGCTTCGCTATGAGGATGGAACTTATTAGGAAGTAAGTCTTCTATAGTCTTTCATTCTTTTTTGTTCTATCATAATTTTATTTGGTTTAAACATTCTGTAGGCCGATTCTACTAAAAATCTTCTAATCAACCAAAGCTAAACGTCAACTATTTCGTTTTGTTTCTTAATCTAATAAAGACCAATGAGGTTAGGTGAGGTTGTGATGACGTTTTAAACAAGTTACCAATAAGGTTTTGCAACTGTCATTTTGGAGAACGAAACAAAACGCAGCGGCAATGATACTTGAATGGTTGACGTTGTAAAATAGAGGAATTGGGACCCTGGTTCTCAACACTTTGCTATTCCCTGCATAGACATTTGATTGATTCGTCATAACGACCTAGCTAACTGGACCTATACCCATTTATTTAGCACTATAATCCATTCCAAGCTTCGTTTGTACACCCTGGTGATAAAGTCTTCGAGAGTTCGAGAGAGTTCGCTATCTCAATTCTTTAAAATGTTTTAGTTAGTACATAAATAAAATAAGGTCACCAATGTATCATCATCATCATCTCAGCCGTTGGACGTCCACTGTTGGACATAGGCCTCCCTCAAAAATTTCCATATGTTGCGTTTGGAAGCGGCCTGCATCCACCGCCGACCTGCAGTTTTTTCAAGGTCGTCTGTCCATCTTGTCGGTGGAGGTCCAATACGCTTGCCGGTCCGTGGCCTCCACTCGAGAACTTTTCGGGCACCGACCAATGGCCTTACCAATGTGTTCCTCTCCTCCTTAATCGTTCCCCCATAGTTGAGGATCGTGACTCCGTGCAAGTAGTTGTTGTATGGTTTTTCTCCATCTGCCACGGTCTTCGGCTTGATGGAGAGCGACACTAAGAGTATTGTCTTCGAAGGTGCACAATTCTACAATAAATTACCTAAAAACATCAAAGAGACCAATTCTATGTTGCTATTTAAAAAATTACTTAAATTTCACGTAATAAATTCAAATTATACTTAAATATCTTTATTATTTTATAAAATCAAAGGAATCATTTCGAAACATCCTAAATCAACATTTTTATCACTATTTCAAAAAAAAAAAAAAAAAACTTAAATAAACTTCGCGCAATAAATTCAAATTAAACTTAAATATCATTAATCTTTTAAAAAAAATAAAAATCAAATCAAAACAATCACTTCAAAATCAACGTCTAATATTTACCTAAATAAAATTATGTCCTAAACAGCCACATCCATTTTCAACCTACTCCTTGTTTTGAACAAAGAATGTTCTATCGTCAATCCACACACAACTAACTAAACCTACCCTCTTTTACCTACTAGAATTTTATATCCACTGTACGTAAAACTACGATGTGTTATTAATTTTTAAGTTCTCATGTAAGTGAATTTGTAATTCTTTTTGAGAATAAAGAATCTATAAACCACTAACGGACATGTTTACATGGCTTTGGGCACCTCCCTCTGGATCTTTTGTCCTCTATTTTGCCTGTTATTATTAGCTTCTCCATGTTGTCGGCGTTTCTCCGCGCGCTGTGCCCGAAGTACTGTAGTACTCGCTGTAGGCAAATAGAGGTGATAACCAATGTGTTAGTTGTATGATAAAATGCTTGTCAGGGGTTGCTATAAAAGTCATGAAACTCCCATACAGGCTCCTCGACCAGATAGAGAATGGGCAGCGCAGACTGGAGGCAGAGTTCTCGATAGACCCAGGGTACGAGCTGGCCCAGCTGGTCTACGGAGACGCATCAGACCCTGGACCCTTGCTGACTGCAGATCTGAGCTTCTGCATCGTTTCCGGGGACAACTGCGCCACGTATCCCAAGCAGTTCGACACATGTGTGAGTATTAACATCGAAAGAAATCTATATTATTATTACAATGAGGTACTTTTTTAGATTTTAATGTAGAAGGGAATATCCGAAACTACTCATCCGATTTCGAAACTTTTTTCACCGGTAGAAAGATACAGCATCCTTGAGTGTGATAAAATGTGCTGGTATCACGCGAGTGAAGCCGTGAGTAGGCCTCTAAAATCATATAAAGAAAGATGAAAACTTTTGAATTTGTCTATGTATAAGGTTTACTAAGCCGCCTGAATGCCTCCGTCATGGCTTAACGACTTAAAAGCTGGGACCGACAATTTAAACGCGCACGGAAGCGCCACTAGCGGTCACCCATGCAAATTGTGACCGATTAGAACATAGCTTAATTTCAGCGATCTATTAAAAACTTCTAAGAAAACTATGCTACGAGCGCTTCAGCTCCAGTAAAACAGTATCAGCTTTATGCTACTCCCTATAATACAAGAGGTTTTTTATTGAAGATAGACCCTTCTTTAGCCACAATCTCACCTGATGATAAGCGACGATGCAGCTGATGATGGATCACAAAGGTAAGAACAGTGTTCCGCAAAAGGTGTGCCGCAGCACACTGGTGTACCGTGGTCATTAGTTGGTGTGCCACAGAAAAATAAGGTTACCTATCTCAAATGAGCTACTCCAAATTCGGACCACATATGCTCAAATAAACAAGCTCATCATCATCATCATCAGCCTATAGCAGTCCACTGCTGGACGTAGGCTTCCCCTAATGAGCGCCATTTATTTATGGTCGTACCTTTACAATTTTCCGATTCCCTAGATGTACCTTGAACACAAAAAGTTTGCGGAATATTGGTTTAGAAGACACCTATTCACTCTTGACTCGAAGAGACCCAGGTTATAGTTTTTTGGTAGTCTTTTCAACCTAGGAAAGACAAGCAAAAGACTTAAAGAAGAATGCTAAATGTCTCGCTCTCGGCAGGGCAGTGCCATTCCTGAGGAGTCAATATTCTTCGCTGTGAAGACCTGGAGCGGCTTCCACGAGACCCGCGCCAGGGTCGTCAAGAAGACCTGGGGACGGCACGTCACTAATCTGCAGTTCTATAGCGATAAAGACGGTCAGTGACTTGAGAATTGTCCCTATAGTTTATTTGTCGGTATAAAAGTGAGAAGATTGGGTTGTTTTAAAAGGGCTTGATTTGCTCATTCTATAGAATCTTATTCAAAACTAGCTGACCCGGCAAACTTCGTATTGCTTCAAGCATACCTAAATGGAGAGAAGCATGTATAAAGAGAAGCAGAGAAGTTTGGAAGGAGAGAAGCAGGGAAGCATGGAAGAGAGAAAACCCATACCCATATCACCAAAAAGTTCCACGAAGGTCCTGACTCCATCATCATAAACCAGCATTGTGTTTCACTCATCAAGCTCTTTCATTTGATACCCATATCACTAACAAGTTCCATGGAACAGGTCCTGACTCCATCATCAGATCAGCTTGCTGTCACCAATTATTGCATTGTAGTCGGAACTTTACAGATATGCTGAGTTCCTAGTTTCAACTCAATCGGCCTTTTTATTGAGGAGTTCTGTTGAACAGCTCCTGACTCCATCAGATCATGACCTTGAAATTTTTACGGGACAATATTCAAAGTACCTACTTTCTAACAAAAAAAGAATCAATGAAATCGGACTACGCGTTAATGAATTACAACCAGATACTCATTTTGACTTTCAACCCCTCTCCCAAGGGAACCGTACTAAATTTCGGGATAAAAAGTATCCTATACTGGACCTCGTAGTATGCACTCAAATCATGCCAAGTTTCATTTAAATCCATTCAGTAGTTTCGACGTGATGCGCGGCCAAGATACAGACAGACAGACAGACAGACAGATAGACAGACAGACAGACAGACATGAATGAAAAAAATTACAGTTTCGGCTTCAGTATCGATTAAAGAGTGCCTTCCAAAAAAAAATTTTCAAAATATCTTCAATGTACAGAATTTGACCTGTTACAGTTTTATTATAAGTATTGATGATGATTGATTGATTGATTGATTGATTGATGTTACATACAGTTTTGATTTGGGGTCGTCCATTCGTGCGGCGATTTTGGGGATTTTTCGACCTCCCAACTTTGAACACTGTTTAAACAACCAACGTCCTGTCTCTGTCACTATCTAACAAATAGAGACGTACAGGACGTTGTTAGACCATTGTTCAAGTTGATAGGCAATTATAAGCTTATGGTTTGTTTTGTATAGATCCATCTCTGCCAGCCAAGAGCACAGGTATTCCTAACTCGAAGACTGGACATTGTGCGAAGACAGTGGCGATATTGAAGCTAGCGGTGCAGCTAATACGGACCATGCCGCATGTTCAGTGGATCTTCTTAGCTGATGATGATACTATACTAGGGTATGCGCTCTCCTTTATTTAAGTGACTTTACAAAATGAGGGGTATAGTACCTCGACTTTCGACCCGAAGGTCGTGGGTTCGAATCCTGGCCGTGCATCAATGGATTTTTCGTTTCGAAAAATTTATATGCGCATTAACACGAGTTCTAAACGGTGAAGGAAAACATCGTGAGGAAACCCGCGGCTTAGTCAGCCCCACACGTTTTGAGCAAGTCTTTCCTGTGGATATGGCCGGTTAAGCAGAGAGGATGGTGTAGGTGCTGGGCAAGCCTACTCCATCTCAACATCGTCTCAGGCACTACCAGTGTCCCGATAAGTCTAGGCAAAGGTTGTCTCCTGACACTGTATAAATCATCTAGTAAAGATGTAAAGGCCTAAGTGTTTCACAAAATTGGTCTTGATAAATTGTTAGTTCAATTTGACGACCTTTGTGGCGCAGTGGGTGAAGGAATATGGTGTTTTTGTGCAGCGTCCAAAGACTTTGCGAGGTGCTGAGCTGTTACCGCGGCGGCGGTGACGTCACCGTGCTCGGCGAGCGATACGGATACGGATACGGAAAGAAGGAGACCGCTGCTAAAGGTGATATTCCTGCTGCCCATACCACACAAATATGGTACTTATTCTTTTACAAAACACTTTGACAGACAAATTCCCAAATACATTCATACACTTACATTTGTGTGAGAGTGTGAATTCGCACACTTTACACATCCACGCCATAACCCACTGAAATACACTTATTGATAACTAGCTTCCGCCCGCGGCTTCGCTCGCGTGGTACTCGGATAAAAAGTAGCCTATGTTCTATTTCCAGTCATTATCTATCTATGTTTTAAATTTCAACCAAATCGGTCCAGGTTGTAGAGTTATAAGAAACACACATACATCCGTCCATCCATCCAAACATCGAAACTTTCGCATTTATAATATTAGTTATGTTTGTGTTGCTTTTTCTTGCTTCTTCTTCTTTTGTACTGTTTGTTTTCTGTGTATGCTAAAAACAAATATTATTCTATTTTGTTCTGTTCTATTCTGTTCTATTCTATTCTGTTCTACTCTTTTCTATTCTGTTCTATTCTGTTCTGTTCTGTTCTGTTCTATTCTGTTCTATCCTGTTCTATTCTGTTCTATGCTGTTCTATTCTGTTCTATGTGTGCCTGATGAGTATGAGTAATTGATAATGAGTATAACGCAGGCTACGACTACATAACCGGCGGCGGAGGCACCGCCCTAAGCGTGTCCGCTGCGACCTTACTATCCCGGTGTGCCTGCGTCCCCGCCGCGCCAGACGACATGACGCTCGGGGCCTGCGCGAGACACCGACTGATGGTGCCACTCACACACTCACCACTGTTCCACCAGGTCAGTACTAGAATAGGAACAGTAGACTCACTGTCTTCCACCAGGTCAGTACTAGAATAGGAACAGTAGACTCACTGTCTTCCACCAGGTCAGTACTAGAATAGGAACAGTAGACTCACTGTCTTCCACCAGGTCAGTACTAGAATAGGAACAGTAGACTCACTCCTGTGTGCCTGCGTGCCCGCCGCGCCAGACGACATGACGCTCGGGGCTTGCGCGAGACACCGACTGATGGTGCCACTCACACACTCACCACTGTTCCACCAGGTCAGTAGTGCTAGTGGAAAAAAGTGATACTTTTAAGTTTAAAGCACTCGTGGCGTAACATGCTTAGACGTTCTTGATTGATCGTTGAAGTTAAGCAGCGTTGTGCGCGGTCATAATTTGGATGGGTGATTACGAGCTGACCGCTTCCGTGCTTCGGAGGGCACGTTAAATTGTCGGTCCCGACTTTTAAGTCGTTAAGCCATAACGGAGGCCTTTATGCGGCCTAAAAACTCCGTTACCAGAGTTGGCCACTTGCTCATACGAACTTGCTTTAGTTGACTTTTTTTCTTTAATTTATAAGACGTTAACACGTCAAAAACTCTTGTATTACATTATTCATGTATGAGGCATGTATGTAGGATGTGGCCACTTATTTATTGGTCTGAATGGCCCTGTTGGTACATCGACTTGAAAGAAGACTGAGATTCAAAATCTTAGCATTGTTGAGAGTTGAGTTGAATTAGAGTTTGAATTTGATGCATTATTACAGGCCCGTCCACAGGACTACGCTAGAGAAGTCCTAGCTCGCGACCGACCCGTCTCCTTCCACCGGCACTCTTCCCCCGACCCTCTACGGGTCTACTCCACCTGGTTCCAACATGATGACCTGGCGCTCAAGAGACGGAGGAAAGACGAGCTTTAGACTTTTAGAAGACCAGCTTTAAGCCAATGGAATACCAGATTAAAGCCTCCAGAAGACCACATGAAACCCAGAAGACCAGCTTAATATAGCGTTAGCTCGCGACTGTCCTGTCTCCTTCCACCGGCATTTTTCCCCCGACCGTCTGTGAATCTACGGGTCTACTCCGCCTGGTTCCAACATGATGACCTGGCGCTAAAGAGACGGAGGAAAGACGAGCTTTAGGCTTTTAGAAGACCAGCTTTAAGCCTATGGAATACCAGATTAAAGCCTCCAGAAGACCAGCTTAGTGTAGAGTGTTAGCTCGCGACCGTCCTGTCTCCTTCCTCCGGCACTCTACGGGTCTACTCCACCTGGTTCCAACATGATGACCTGACTTTCAAGAGGCGGAGGAAAGACGAGCTTTAGGCTTTTAGAAGACCAGCTTCAAGCGTATGGAATACCATAGTAAACCCTTCAGAAGACCCAGCTTAGCTTAGAAAAGAAGAGACAAAAATATGCCTATAAATTCAATGATTTAGGTACTAATTACGTTTGTAGACATTCGTCTGTCGTCGGCCTCTTCAGAAATGGAGGAAAAACGAACTTGGCCTAAAGACCACGTTTCCTTTTTCCATCATATACTAAGCATTTAATTTGAAGACAGAATTTTATGAAGAAAGTGTAAAATAAATGTTAGAGGAAATGTTTGTTGGTACGTTTTGTCTGATCATGACCAGATATCGCCAAATTTAAACGTTTTTATAGTGAACAAAATAGATGTGTAATTAATTAATTTTACCAAGGTAACTTAAACGCTTTTATAATTTGTTACATATACAGGGTGGAAAAAATGAATGGGCCCCGGAGGGAAACTACTTTAAATCCTTAAGATACAGTATTTCACTTGAAGGAAACATTCTTTTATTTTTAAAAAGAAACAAAACTGCATTCATAGATTTTCTAAAATTCGCTTGCCTCACCCGGAATCGAATCAGCTAAAAATTAAAAAACAAACCTCGCTCTATTTAATACCACTAATCGATAGGATTAATGTCAGGGATAAATCTTTATAACACACATTTGGTTTTATAAATAAAAAAGATCATTAGACTAGACGGTATTTGTCTATTTGAGGTGAGATTCAGACTTCCGAAAATGCATCCGATTCGATGATTTTCTTCGAAAAGATGACGGTTTTTCAGCGAAGAAAGGTTATTTTCCGGATTCGGAATACATTCCGAGAAGGTCTGAATCACACTACTGGATACCTCTCACCATTCCACTGTAGATCTAAATTGCAATTAAAGCCCTTATGTACTAAATATTAGATTTCATGGATTTTTTGTACGACAGACGAGTGTAAGACCTCATGTTTCTTTGTGAAGTTTTATCTTTAGTATTGAATGTATCGACTAGCGGAATAAAATAGGGAATGTTTAATTTTTGAATTTTTAGCTGGTTCGATTCCTGGGTGAAGCAAGCGAATTTAAAAAAATCATTGAATGCAGTTATGTTTCTTTTTTAAAATAAAGGAATGTTTCCTTTAAGTAAAATACTGTATCTTAAGGATTTAAAGTAGTTTCCCTCCAGGGCCCATTCATTTTTTCCACCCTGTATAATACTTATTACTTTAATGTTCTTTTAACTTAAAGGTTACCATTGTAGAAAAATACTATATGTATAAAGTAAATAAATTTACAAATATGTGATTATTATGAGAACCTATATAATTGTTATAAAAGGTAGAAAATGCGCATTTAAACCTAGTTTAATTAGATTGTGTTCAAAGTAATGCATCTGTTAATGTAGTAAGCAAAATAACATATCAGAATTAAATTTAATATTTTTGTACAACTTGTTTTTTCTTGCCTTTCTCTAGTCGTACCTACAACTACAACTATTTTATTTATTTATTTCGAAAACAAAGTTTTACAGACAAGTTATAAAAAAAATAATGGCCTCTATTAATAAACACCGCTCATCTTCTGTCAAAATTGCACCACGGATTTAACTATTGCCATCCTTTTTTGTTAGACAGTGACAAACAAATAAGGATGGCAATAGATAAATCCGTGGTGCAACTTAGACACAAGATGAGCGGAGTTTATTAATAGAGGCCAATATGTTTACACATGTCATGAAAATGATGTCTATAGATTCTATAACTGGCACAATTCTAAATCTGTTTTGACAGCTCTAAAATATAAGTAACTCCGACAACAAGGTATAACAAAACACTATTTTACCCAATTAGGTAGATTTCTACCTAATTATATTCCATTAGGTACTTCCAAAGACGTGAGTAAGCAATAACCGCATCATTAATTAGGGTTCTGTTGTCTTGACTAATGGACGGATACAATCTACGGAACACACAAGTCATCCGAAATAATATCTTGCCTCATTCACTTGAGGTATCTACGTTTAATCAATCTTGAAACTGGATCATTTTTGCATTAGATAAAACTTTTATAGGTATGTAAAATATATAATAAAACTGGTATATTTGCACATGGGTACACTTGCATACGAAAGTACCTACTAGACCTATTATTTTTTTGGTTTTTTTTTTTCTATGGAAAAACATTTCGTAATTAAAAACTTGTGCGCGATGGTATTAATTTGCCTAAATTTTATTTGCATACGCTTGACAGCCAGCGTTCTTATTAGATTTGTATTAGATACATTGTATGACGCGAACTATACTAAGTAGGTACCTACCTAATTCAAACACTGGGATACAATTCAGTGCCTCTAGTCAAAAAGGACTTATGTCATTTTTGACTAGAGGCACTGAATTGTGGCTGTCAGTTAGTTGCTGTTAGTTGTACTAAGTATACCTAGGTACCTACTACTGCTTAGGTAGGTACTACCTACCACTTAGAACCGGTCTAAAATCTGAACATACCTACTCGTACCTATCTAAGTATAATGTCACAATATCTGTAAGTAGGTAGGTACACTGGTACACCTCGCATTTTGTTCTTTACAATTAGGTACTTTCAGGAAGAACCTCTTTTCGTAGTGGTAAAAGTATCATTTGACGACCTCTGTGGCGCAGTGGGTGAAGGCCCGCCTGTGACGCAAGAGGTTGCGGGTTCGATCCCCGCCGCGGGACAAATGTTTGTATGATCTGCAAATATTTGTCCCGGGTCTGGGTGTTTTCTATGTATATTATGTATGTATTTACAAAAAAAAATGTATATAAGTAGTATATCAGTCATGTGGTTGCCATAACACAAGCTCTGCTTAGCTTGGGACTACATGATGCTGTGTGAAATGTCCAGCAATATTTATAATATTTATTTATTATTTATTTATCATGACGTCAAACAAACTTTTTAAATGGACTCAAAACTACTCAAAATGAAACATGCAAGTACCTAATATGCAGACTCACCTCAATCATTACAACACTTCCGGGATTATCATTGCAAAAACTAGATGCTCACCTAAATTCGTCACATTTTTCGCGCCAAAGTTACCCATAAAATTCTTAAAGAAACTTTTTAAGAGTTCTCAAAGGATCAAAGGGGCTGAAGTCCGGTCATTTGTCATTCAACATGCGATACTCGGCAAGTACCCTCCGGACTAGAACTCAACACCAACTTACATTTTTCATTACGAAAAAGTTTTGAGTGGCAACCCTAGAGTGTCTCAACATCCATACTAAAGTAAACCGTATCTCGTGGGAATAAGATTTATTTTTGGATGAGGGTAGGTGGCAGAGATTTTTCTCAGTTCGGAGAGGGTTGCATTAATCAGAAATATTGGTTTGCTAACAGCTTTCACTGTTTCGAAGGCTCCGCAACTTTTCTCGCTCTAAGGGTAGGTACTTCGGTTATTGAAAGGATTGTCGTGTCGATTAGTAAATAACTTGGACGCGTAAGTTTAGCAAGAATACTTACCTATTGCTAGGTGCGATTAATTTTAAATTCTGGCAATGGATTAAAAAAACATTTACACAGCATAAAAAAAATATTTGTGTATGATCGTATGAGCGATCGGGCTAAAGGCTCATTTACATGGATACGAGTTTCTCGCCCCGAAGAGGCGATTATCAAATGTCAAAATAATGACAATGTAAAACTAAACATTGAAATCATACGTGGAAGGACGATAATAGCTTGTCACTGAATTGTCATGGAGCTAGTTTTTCCGCATCTTAGAGGTAACTCGCACCATGTAAATGAGCCTTAACTCTGGTGATGGAGTTTTTAGGTCGCCCCAAGGCCTTCGTCATGACTTAACAACATAGAAACCAGGACCGACAATTTAACGTGCCCTCCAGTTATAGAGACCAATAGATTCACAAGAGCACTCTTAAATCTTCCCATTCTAACCGACAGAAATTCCATATCCCATCGAGCTCGGCCTCTTCAGAGCATCTCGAGCCAAATGCGGATAAAACGGGGCCACATCGTAAATCAAGCCACTCGTGAAGTACCTACTCGTGTGGTAGTCCACGGGACTACCGCTTAGCCCCTGATAGTTGTGAGAGGGATTTACACTGAGTGAACGTGCTCGTCTGTAAATGTTGCACATCCGAAACGGATAAACTGTATAAAGTACACACAACCCAATGAGATACTACCAATAGAGACGTTATACCTACTCATTATAAAAAGCCCTAAAACGCGGCGACATTTTGTTATGCTACAGTAGAATATACGCTGCTTTGTTTATAAGTAGGTATCACTCAAGAAAACTAAGAGATAGCAGTGATATTATAAAACCCCGATGTCAGAAAGAGATGTATGTGCGTGCTACGGATATGCGTAACATCGGAGCAAGACAGAGTGCGACTGAGCTGACTCAAGCTAATTAGCTTGACTTTGGTTCGCCACGCAGAGCGGGCGCATTTACCTCAGTTTATATTGAAGATCATTGACACAACCAAAAAAGTTTGCGTCAAAGATCAAAGTTGAAATATTATCGAAAACGAAATGACGAAAGATTAATTACTTACTTACTTAAATAAATTTTATTTTTTAAATAATGCAATGGCATGAAAGCAATGCAAAGCTTGAATGCAAGCAACAATAACTTTTTTTTTTGTAACTACGGCTACGGCGTAGCTCCTTGGCACGTTTGGGCTACGAGAGCTACGTTTATATGTAGCCGTTTGTATTTCCTGGAAACATTCATTTTAAAAGCCGCTTTCACCTTTTTAATCTCTGCAGTAGAAAATAAAATTCTTGTAAACTTGCTAGACATTTTAACACGTAAAGTTATAGGCATTTTATTCTGCCGTGGGAGAGGCGCGGTAGATATTATGTCAGGACCAAGTCATTCCCTTTGAAGATGTCTGAAGAGTATTCAGAGCCACCTGTGGGGCAAATGCTGTATTTGGCAAATGCTTACATTTTTCAAAAGGTAGCGTCAAAAATTACGTGACAGATTGCAAGCCCACCACCAATATAAGTAACTGGTTTCCTAAAGAAGTTTTTCTCAATCTCTCTCTCTTCCCGGCTATTCATCCCACATGGTGGTGGGGTCAGTCTTCTTCACATTCTTTCTCCACTTCGCCCTATCCATGACGTCGTAAAGAAGTTTTTCTCTATCGTTGGAGTTTATTTTCCGAAAAGAAAAATCCACTAGTTTCGAACGATGGATCGAAAATTGAGGCATCGGCTCTAACACATAATACAGTGGACAAAAACTCTGCCAAACCTATACGAAACGCAAAAGTACGAATATTTATATACCGCCCGCTGCGATTTCGATTGCTCTCCGCGCACGCGACAATTACTCAAATGAAAAAATAAAACCTTTGAGCCTAACTAACCCCTTTGGCATGGAAATTCTGGGTTTCGTACGTGCGAATTATATTTTGTGTCGGTGAGGCTAATGAATTTGCCACTGTTTTATGTTCAGGTGTGAATGGGTTTATTTATTGGAACATAAAAAATATGAAATGGAAGTGATCGGAAGTCTACGCAATCAAATGTGTGCAATAAAAATAAGAAAATTAAATCTGTTGATCGAATTGGATAATATTGCAGGAAGCGTCTCCAGGAACCTACTAATAATACTTACCCAATAACTAAGTAGGTACCTACCTAAGGATTAACCCACTGGGATAATAGAATCGAATTCTAATTATTTCGCTTCTATTCTTCGCTCTAAAGATTTGAAATGGACTTATAATCACGATATTTGATTTTGTAGTTTGTGAAAAGTAATTAAGTAGGTAAGGCTTTGCTTTCTTTTGTGTAGGTACAAACGTAAAAAAATGTGACGAAAATGTAAATAATTAAGTAGGTACCTACCTACAATAAATTAACTATAATTGTGTGGGGATCAAATATACTTAAATCATTTTCAATATTATAGAATGATATCATTGGGGAATACTCATTAGTTTCTGATACTAGTATACGAATATCTTCGAAATAATATTGCGCTGGGACCAGTAGAAGCAAGCGAACATCGCTTTTGTTTTCTAAAAGTTTTATTTTGTGAAATAAAGTGTGTCAGGATCGTGGCAAGAGAAAACCCGCGGGCTCTGCCAAACCCTGCCTGGGGGAAAGTGATTTTAAGTACCTATCTCGTATTATTTTCAACGAATTGCCGTTTTAGCGTCCTAAGTAAATTCAAAATCCTTTTGAAGATGTCTGAAGGTGTAGGGAGAGGCATATCCAAATACAAAAGCCTATGCCGGAAAGTAGTGCCTTTTTTTCGCGCGGCCATCTTCCAAACATTAAAATGTAGGTAAACTCTTAGGAGTATAAAAACAATATTTGTGAGAATCAGTCAGAACCAAGTTATACAGGGTGAGTTTTTCAAGAGTGCCTCTAGCTAGGGCCAAATCTGAAACTATTAGCGATAGCGAAAAACACTCAAAGGAGTCTCGTGACAAGTGTCAAGTGTGCTATTTAGCGGTCGTTGTTTTTCAGCAAACAGTACCGGCTATGGCTGGCCGGCGTGTGTCCAATTTATTTTATTGCGCTTTATATCGCGATGTTCTAGCCACTCGTAAAGATGGAATCTTATTTGCCTTATGAAGAGGCCATCCCGGCTTTATATCGCGGAGAAAATCAAAGCTGCTCTGAATTGAGGCGCTTTTTTCTTTATATTTCGGTGATAACGTTTTTAGGGGTTAATAGATCAGGGATTTGAGTTATCCCTTCTATAAAAATATTTATTAGCTCAGATTTTTACGACCATGAAGTTTCAAAACACTAATTGCATTATTCAATTTCGTAGAATACCAAAGTAAACAGACCCTGACTTTATCTTAAGCACACGGTTCCAGTATCCAGATGGATGTTCAGTCGAAGGCATCTAAGTATTTAGATCATCTACTGTCCTCGATCAACTATTTGCATACAAACATAATAATGATCTACAAAAAACTTATATCTATCTTAGATCTATCTGCAGACAAGATGCCAGTAGCGTGCCAGACATCGGCAGACAACGACAGACATCGTCGGTCGCGGCCGCTCTCAAACAAGAGACAGAGAGAAGTACTTTATGATTCTCTATTTACATTGTCCGGCAGCTAGCGTCGTAGCCGCACAGATACTGACAGACACGCACCGCGCAGACAAAATTCTTTGCGCGAATACTGTGTCTGTCCGTGTCTGCGCGGCCCGTGTCTGTTCGGCTACGTTACGTTCATACAAACTGTATCTATCTTATATTATTTTGTCTGCTACGCTACGTGTCTGATGCTCAATGTCTGTAAAAATAAACGGTCCTTTCAGGAGTAGTTTGTTGTTGAAGAATAGGCTTGCCACTAAACCATCCTCGCAGTTTAAACACCGTAAAGACAATAGTTCAACAAAAACATTCCTAATATTTTACCATTATCCCAGCTTTACAAGATAGTACAACATTTAAATCCGACCCCAAGACATCTTCGCGCTCACAAGATTGTCCAGTGATCCGGGTATATTTACCGAGGACCCGGTCAACCGGATAAAAATGTTATTATAAAAGCCTGGAGCTGGTTTTATGAATAACTATTCAGAGGATTCAGAGTGGAAGGCGTAATATTTTGTTTGATATTTGTAATTTACAAAACGCCAGAGGATGTAGTAGAAAACAAAATAAAAAAATTAAAATGTTTGTATAAAACACAGAACAGTTGTGCCATATTTCGCACCTTCGGTAGAACAAGGGCCGAACTAACAAATTTTCGAAAAATGACTTAAGTATGCCAAAGTGCTTTTAAAACGTATTTTTATCCGGAGGAACAAAGACACTCTTTCAATTCCATCTAATCTAATCCAAGGAAATTACCTCAAGGTCAATTTAAGAAGAAGATAAATTAACTCTAATCACAAAAAAATCTTAAAATGTCTCCTGTAAAATCACAAACTTGGCAATTAGGCCCTTGTTCTACCGAAGGTGCGATTTGTGTAAATACTTAATTTTTAATTTTACTTTAATTTACCTAGGTGATATTTCATTGAAAGTGAAAAGTCTTATCTTATCTTAGGGTTCAAATCCCAACGGAATCGAAAATTTTGAAAATAAAAATGAAAAAAATGTTGACGTGGGAAAAAAATGAAAACGTATTTTATTTTGACGGTCACATACCTAGGTTTGAAAAATATTTATTTATTTATTTATTCTTGTTGCACAAATGAAACAGTTATAAAATGCTTAGATCTAGACAAGTAAATGGCAAAGGCGAGCTTAACCCTAAAAAGGTAGGAACACATTTTATATTTATTTTTGAGATTATTAAGTCAAGTGTTTAAATATCAAAGTAGGTACACCAACAACACATTAGTTTTGCAATGTTCACACCTTACACTCTTTAGCTTTACCTATGAAACTTATTTAACGATAGTAGCTTGGATCCTACATAAAACTTATCTAAGTGGTAGTTTAAAAATAAAGAACTGGCAGCTAACAGGCGGAACTCGTTAAACATGGTAAATTGCCGGCGGTCAGCAGCGTTTCACTTACCTACAGCTTGTTTTTCCATTAGGGTACAGCAGAGTCATTCTGGAAACTCACTTCGAATTCACTTAAGTGACCGAGCTCACTAAATACACAAAAATGTATTGTGAGATTTAAATTTCGAATACGAATTCGAATTCGAATTTCAAATTTCGAATATGAAATTTGAAATCTCACAGCTTCGACGTTCGATGTGAGTTTACAGAATGACTCTGCTGTATAGATTGAGTCAAAACTTCTATAAAACCTACACATAAATTCTGCAGCTTTTTAGTGTAGGTAGGTACTCCTACTAACGATTTTGACACAGTTTTGTGAATTTTTGCAAGAATTATTTACTTACAACAAATATTATTATGAAAACTATTTCAAAAATATTCTTTTAAAAATATCATAAAGTTTTGCCTCTATTACATTACACATTGCTGTCTTTGCTTTTCGAAATGTTCAGCATTATTTATTTATGTAAGTAGGTAAGTAAATTGTTTAGTTTTTCAATTTTCTTTTCTATTATTAAAAATAAAAATTTCTATTCCAAACGACATATTTTCAATTGGTTCAGCAATATCTTAATGTCACACGAGGTAAAGTTACAGCGAACATGTGTGTATTTTAATTTAAACTTTCTATACAGAACCCTCCAGCTACACAATACGTGGTTTTGTTCATTTTCCCTACTATTCGCTACAAAACCTTTCATTTTAAAGTTTTTACCGTGAGGAAAATTGCAACTATATTAAGCATCTAGGTACCCTTGATTGGAGGGTGTAGGGTGCAATTTATGGATACATTTGTGGATTGTTTTGTAGTTTTCGAGGTGAATGATGTAAGTACCTACTTAGGTACTAAATATTAGTGTCTTAAGTTTTATTGATTTCAGAAAGGTTATTTTTTCAAAAAACTATAGATTCCATTTACTAAATGAAAAATACAAATAATAATAGTGCAAAAGATCCCTGTCCGAAAGGGGCATGTAGGGACTCCAAAAATAATTCCCAAAAAATTATCAAAATTGATTTAGGTAAGTATGGTGAAAACAAGAAAATAAGAACAATTTTAACGGTCCAATTTTATGATCCTTTCCTTTAAATCTAGCAAATCCATAGATTAAACTGTAAAAAAGAAAAGCAAATCTTTATAATAATGTCAACCTCGGAACCATCTCGATCACGTCAGTTTTCAATAAAAAAACCGCATCAAAATCGGTTCATTCATTCCGGAGCTATGATGTACAAACAGACACACAGATACACAGTACAACCTTATAACACCCTTCTTTTTCGTTAGGGGTTAAAAAAAAGGTTCACGATTGCATTACCAAGAGTTTTCTTCAGTCATTCAACATCGTATGAAGATATCAAGGGGGTAGTCAGTCAGAGGTTTTTTTTTTCACGGTCTTGGTCGCGAAGGAACAGGAGTAGAATCACCTAGCTCTTAAGACGTTTCAAAGTGGTACACTTGTGATCTTATTGAATAAACGAATTTGACTTTTGACTTTTTGACTTTTAGAGGCACATCCTCTTCACGATTGAGCCCACCAAATAGTGGCAATGTGTCAGCTATTAAAATACGTTAGCAATACCTATTATAAGTTTCCATTATGTATGGCATAAGCAGATGCAAGCAACTAAGTTTGCCTGGGTATGAAGGATTGCCTCCAACTTAGACTGTTGCTTAATTACAACGCCCAAGACACGTGGGGAACTTCCACCTAACTTAGATTATACTCAGGTAGGTACTCAGAGTTGTTACAACTACGAATAGAGTCTCGATATATCACTGGCCCATCTCTGTCTTAGGGTGTTACCACACCAATCGATCGATCGTCAATCGACGGCATCGATCGATGGTAGAATGGATTAGTTGGCGTAAAAATCAAACAAAAATCGTCGATCAACTTCGACCGACGTTGATAGATGCCGTCGATCGACGATCGATCGATTGGTGTGGTAACACCCTTAGAATTACTTAATTATTGATTCCTGTAAAAGTTAAACATGAGACATTTGTCAATTATCAAAGTAGAAGAAGTGGTAGGATTGTGTGAAGGAATTATGAACATGAGAGGAGTGGATTTAGAGTTGAAGAATGATAGAGGTCAGTGGAAGAGAAAAGCGCCGACCCCACTTAGCGTGGGATAAGGGCAGGAGAATTATGATTCCCAAATATCAAAGCGGATTTGAAATGTTCTTCGATGTCTTTGTTTTGAAAACACCATTGATGAACTTTTTCTCCATGAAATGTTTTTCACCCTGTTTCAATTATCTTAGTTATAGCACAATATCACTGAGTGAATTGTGTCTACTGTCTTTTAGTCTGTTTTAAACTTTCGCGATCACTATTCATATTGAAAATTATATGGACACGGGATTTTATCGCGTAATTTACCTTATTTATATATCCCGACGTTTCGCCTACAATAGCCATGGTCGCGGGCAGACTGGAGTATGTTGTCAAGGTAAATTAAATCAAATTACGCGATAAAATCCCGTGTCCACATAATTTTCTACCGTCTTTTGTTTGCGATCTTATCATAGAGGGCACAACTAAAACCTCCGAAAATATAATACAAAATGAACAAGCACTGCATAACGATCAATTTCCGCAAATTGTCTCTGCTCAGTATGCCTCCTGCGAAGCCTTCCGACGGACCTCTTTATTTAATAACTCTCTTAATACCGCTATCATAATTTGGTGCGGCCGGCCGGCGGAATATTGACAATACGGGGCGCGAGACTCGAATACTCGATGATGGTGTGACATCTTGTTTCCATTTACTCACGTTTCGATAGGCAAAATTGCATACTTTCAGATAAGCAAAAAAAAATGGTTTGGAATGCTATGGTATGGTTGTGGTTAGGGTAAACTGTAGCTCTACAATTCCGTCTATGTAATTCTAAGGCCTTTTAAGGCCGTACCTTGCGCCAAACACTGTATTTCCCTGTCTATACCCTCGATAAATAAAGTAAGTGGAAAGTACCTAACTGAAAAGCCAACATCTTCAACATTTTATCTTTTTAAGGTCATATTTGCTTCATAATAATTATACGAAAAAACCACTAAATATAATATATTAAGGCAGCGTTTTCACCAGGGGTGTGCGAGGATGCATAGCAAGGGATGTGTTTGTGAAACACCAATACTTCAATACTACTAATGTAAACAACATAAGTGCAATACTTAAACTCTAGTGGGAACGGTTTAGCTTAATATTTTTGTAAAAGACATGTACCTACCTAATGTAAGTATGTAAAATATGTAACATAGCTAGATATACACTTCGGGCCTTACTTATGAAAGATGTTTAAAGTGAAACACTGTTTAAACAACGTCCTGTCTTTATTTGTGGATAGTGACAAACAGAGACAGGACGTTGTTCAACCAGTGTTCAACTTTTAAACATCTTTCATAAGTAAGGGGGTTCGTTCTCTACGGGCAAGTAAAAGTTGAGAGAGTCATGTCCAGTTTTCAAAGCACAGTGTAACGTGCAGTGGAAATAGTTGCAAAACCATGAACAACACAGGCGGAATCCCAAACGAGCTCTTAATAATACCTCTCTATGATATCACCCGAATTCAGTAAATGGTTTTGCTAACTTATTTCTGATTTACTTTCCAAATATCAATTTTATCTCTTAGCTGTATAGAAATAAGGGTGGTTTTTACGCGTGGATACAGATCTGTAGTGGTTATGGCGAATGAAATTGAATTTTGGAATATGTTGTGATAACAATAATGACGTGCGAACGAGTTTGTTGCGTGAAATGAGGTTGTTATTATGCAGTTATAAAATCTGGTAGTTCAGATACACGCGATAATTCTGATTGATAAAAATCCAATGATGGAGAATATTTACAAAACATTAGGTATTATTATTTACTACAACACTGGTTAAACAACGTCCTGTCTCTACAGGACGTTCAAAGTTGAGAGTTGAAAGTTGAAACCAGTGTTCAAAGTTGAGAGGCTTTTGTATTAAGGCCCTCTCTCCCCCTTACCTATTCTATTCATCACTATCCACAACTAAAGAGACAGGACGTTGTTTAACCAGCGCACTGAGGGGTATTCGACCCGAAAACACGTATAAAAGTCAATGTATGCAAAGTATGCAATTTTCAAAAACAGATTATATAAGTTGATACCTAGATACATTTAGCACAAAAGTCAACTGCCATTTTATTTTCGTAGGCTTCCGTTAAGTTATGGGTAAACGTTTTCTAAGTGCTTTGAACCAAGTACGTAAATTAACACTAAGTAAACGATTTTGCAGTCCTGCATTCAGGAATATTTTAAAGAAGTGGAGAAGTTAGGAGTGGTTATCTGTATGATTGATACTATTTAACGAGGTATGGACTATTCGTTTTAATTAATAATTTTAAAATAATACGAGAACTTTAGTAGATATTGTAGTTTTTATGAACCGCAAAAAAAACTCATGATATTTTGTTTCAAAAATGTATACATTAGAGTTTTTGTTGTATTGCCGGGTGTTGCCCGGCATATGTTTTGTTTTCGTGAGTTGATGTAACTATCTTACTTTTAGAATAAGTAAAAATTGGGTGCCAAAATGTGCCTATTATAATTTTTTTAATTTTTCTTTGATGACGATATTTTACCAAACAAAATTAATTTTGCACTTCATACTTTAATATCTGCGTTTTTTCGCATGTAGGTGGTTCTGGTGTCAGCATTAAGACCCGAGAATATTTATTTGCTTAATATAGTGAAAGCTAGCACAGTGAGATAATTTTCAAAGTGGGATTTTATGGAGAACTCGAGAGCCATCATTTTCCGTTGAACAAATACAAGAGTTTCGCTGCAAATTTTCTAAGATTAAATAAAAAATGAAGACCAGGCTTGCTGCCCACAGGAGTGAAGATGTTTTCATCAGGAAAATATTGTGATTACAAGGCACAGTGGTAAGGATGAGCTGATTCAAAAGAGCCCAAACACGGATGTTCTACTTTTATTCACTGAGAATTTCAATTAAACGGCTCCTGACTCCATCATCAGATCAGCTAGCTGTCACTATATTATTACATTTTAGTAGGAACGAGACAGATATGTCGAGTTTCAACTTAATTGGCCTATTTACTGAGGAGTTCTGTTGAACAGCTCCTGACTCCATTACTAGATCAGCTCGCTGTTTCCATATTATTACATTATAGTCAGAAATTGACAGATATGCCGAATTTCAACTCAATGGGCCTATTTACTGAGGAGTTCTGTTGAACAACTCCTGACCCCATTACCAGATCAGCTTGCTGTTACCATATTATTACACTATAGTCGAAACTTGACAGATATGCCGAGTTTCAACTCAATCGGCTCATTTACTGAGGAGTTCTGTTGAACAGCTCCTGACTCCATGATCAGATCAGCTCGCTGTCACCATATTATTACATTGTAGTCAAAACTTGACAGATATGCCGAGTTTCAACTCAATCGGCTTACTTACTGAGGAGTTCTGTGTAACAGCTCCTGACTCCATCATCAGATCAGCATAAAAAAAATATTTTTCGATCTTATTTGACATATATGTCAAAATTATGTCAAATAAAGCGAAAAATAATTTTTTACGTGTTTTTGGGTATAATACCCCTATGTGCAGCGTTCAACTTTAAACATCTTTCATAAGTAAGACCCTCTGTGTTTTAGCAGAAAAGTAGAGCACTAAGTATTGCAGTCGGACAACAAGGTTCTGTTGTATAAAATCTATTCAATCTAATTAAATTAATACTGTCGCAGTTCCCTACTATTTTATGGGTTAAGCATACCATTTGTATACCTATAATCAGTATACCAACAGCTTCGGTACTAAAGTTTACTCAAGTTAGTAATACGTGTCGGAGCGATCGCGCTGGCATTCGGCCAGGCTCGCCGCCGTATTGTCTAGTGTTTAATTTAACCATAGTGATGAAACTTCCTCGATAGGCTCACCGCAGAATGAATTGGAAAAGCAAAATGTGAGTAAATTCATGATGGTTTGGGCATGTAGAGAGGATGAATGAAAGTCGTTTAATCAAACAAGTGTATGAGGCGAGTGTAATTGGAAGGGGAAGACCTATGAGAACATACCTGGGTCAGATTGGTGATATTTTGGAGAAAGGCCAGGTCAAAAGTACCCTAAACCGGCGAGCTTGAATGAAAAATGTGATGAGAGTGAATGAGGCGAAAGAGGTTTGTCAGGGTCGTAGCAAGTGGAAATCCGTGGTCTCTGCCTACCCCTGTGGGAAAGAGGCGTTATTTTATGTACCTATTTTTGTATGTAGGTATGTAAATTAAAATTTTCAAAAACCCCGACACCAAAAATGTTTACTTATTAGAGTTTTTTGTGTCGGGGGCTTTCTAATAAACATTATTATTGATACACAGTGTATCTTACACTACAAACTTATAACATTCGTTGGAGGTTAAAAATAAAGTCAGATGCTCACAGATTGTCAATATGGAAGTAGGTACCTACTTAATGCATGTATATATACCTATGAGCTGGTGGCGAACTATGCTAGATTGATGGTCATCCTGAAGAATTATTTACCTATATTGAAAAGTTTATTTTATTTGTTTATTTTGAACGCGCTAACCTCTGGAACTAAAAAATTCTGCATTTATATATAGGATAGTTCTTGCAGGCTATTTTTTTTAAATTAAATGGTGGGTGAAACCGCTGGGCACAGCTAGTTAGTTTATAAGTATGTAATTAATTAAATTAATGTCAATGATTCAGTTAGAGATAAACTTTAGCATTGGAAAAGACTTAAACTTTGATGTGTGACTAACAGCAGACGTGAATGTGTTCATTCTTTATTTATATACAGTACCCCGATCGCCAGTATGCACAAGTTTACTATTCGATCCGTGACTGTAGTATAATCTCTCAAATGTATGGGGATTTTAGTTCAGTCAAGTTACCACTGGAGGCGCTGCACCGGGATCCCATACATTTGAGAGACTATACTACAGTCACGGATCGAATAGTAAACTTGTGCATACTGGCGATCGAGGCACAGTAGGTAACTTTATATGGAATCTTATCTACCACAGTTTATAAAACATACTTACTAAATGTCTTCTAAGAATCGTAGTATGAGACTGTTGCAACGATATATAGGTAGGTACTCATATTAGCTCGTTCGATTCCGGGTGAGGCAAGCGAATTTTAGAAAATCTATGAATGCAGTTTACTTTCTTTTTAAAAATAAAGGAATGTTTACTTAAAGTAAAATACTGTAGGTATCTTAAGGATTTAAAGTAGTTTCCCTCCAGGGCCCATTCATTTTTTCCACCCTGTATAGCTAAACTGATGCTGAATAATTATCAACTCTGTATCATTAGGTACTAGACATCATTTATCTATCAATTCAGTATTATCTGTTCCAATACTAGACAGAGGACCTTACGTAAACTTTAGGGAGTGGGCACACTGCGTTTTTTGCAGCGCGTTTGTATCGATACACACGCGATGCGAACGCGCAGCTCAAAAACGCAGTGTGTCCCCTTTCTTTTACTCTTTAATTCCTTAATTAGATTAACGCCCGAATACTGAAACGCTACATAAATATTTGAGACGTAGGTACTTACTATTTGAAACGTTCTTACTTAATGTCGATGATAAGCACCAGTTAAACTAAGTAGCGTTTCAGTATTCGGATGTAAGTATTTCAAATTGTATTTTGTCCTATGTATGTTCCTCTTAGGCAAACAGTTGAGTATTTTAAGGATCTCGGTACTTATTGATATGAAGGGATAAATTCCAATACAGTCTTGTACTATGTAGTACAAAATCAACACAATTAGGTTTAATTGACCCATTTCCAGTTATAGTTTGTTTACTGTTGATGACTCAGGAGCCAAAGGGTCAAGTAGATAAGTAAACATTTAAATAACCAATGTCTGTACCATTTCTTGCCAGTGTTGTAAGATACGTGATCGTCGTCAGTAAACAACTCAAAACCAACATGAATACTAATTTACTGAAAGTATGCGTGTTAGTTATATTAGTGGTAGAAAGTAAAGGCGGTCTCGTTGGAGGTGTTTACGAAAGAATCAAAAACACTACCACTGGCCTCACATTAGATGTAAAAAATGCTTGGTCTTATAGTAAAAGTCTAGTGGGCAGTGAAACAGAACAAAAGGAGCAGCAAAGAGGATTTATCGGTGGTATGTTACATTCAGCTCACGAGAAAATGCACTATCTTCACGAAGAACTCTGGAAAGTTGAAGAAATTCCCAATGACAGTGGACTTCTCTGGAACATGTACAACCGCTTAAAGCAACGCCTGGAAAAAGCAAAGCATTTCATACTTGGAGACGGAAAGAAACCAGGTGAAGTCACCACGGAACCACCAAACCCTGAAGCTACACTTATTAAGGAAACAATGGAAAAACTCTTTAATCCAGACGGTACGAGGAAGATAGACGGTGAAGCTTTCAATGAAGCGGTTGAGAAATTGAAGAAGCAAATAACTGATTTGCGGAAAAACGCAGAAGACAAGGTTGACCACGGTGAAGGTCTCATCGATGTTAGGATGGGTGAAGGCGATGTTCAGAAAGACTTGAACGACAACATCGCAGAAACTAATGTTGTAGGCAATGACAAAGCAGTAAAAGTTAATATCCAAAACCAAGCAGACAACGGTATAGTATCGGTAACAAATGGCTGGAATAAGGCGAAGGATGGAGTGATTGGATTAAATGATAAAGCTTTGGATGAGGCTGCTAAGGAGAGAGATCTACTGGACGCTTCATATAACAAGCTGACTCAAGAAGCCAAAAATGTGGCTGATAGTTTGAAAGAATCTGCTGATCTTTCAAAGTTCGCAAATTAGTGGCCGTTGAACAGAATTAAGTGTTCCCAACATTTAAAAATTATTGAGACTTTATTGCCGATTTGTTTTACGAAATTATTATTTCTGGATCTAAGTATTCATACCTATGTATGAGTTTTATTTGTATGAGACTTTCTTGATATTATTAAAATAAAAACTCACCCTCGACCTACTTCATTTATCTGCGCAAAAGCTTGACTTATAGGATTCCTATTTATGTCTCCACTATCAACATATTTTTGTATATCATACGTGCCAAGTATATCGTCAAACGTTCATGCGGTACTTATTCCAATACGAATGATTTATAGTGGCTTCGTGTCTTGCATGGCGCCTGCTGTGACAACTTTATGAAGGTTGGCGAGCCATTGTTTTGCCGTCGGTGCCCGGTACCTGCGTCGCCGAGATTTATAAGTGCCAAGTTTTCGATGAGTTTGGGAATTTTATGACTGGGGAGTATTGTCGTGCCTGTAAAGTACTTCCCTTTACTTTGTAGTTGATACGGAAAAAAACGCAAGGTATCGATATAATGGGAAAAATACTTGCCTACTATTAAGACTAAAGGCTCATTTACATGGTGCGAGTTTCTTACCTCTAAGATGCGAGAAACTAGCTCCATGACAATTCAGTGACAAGCTATTATCGTCCGTATGATTTCAATGATTAGTTTACATTGTCATTATTTTGACATTGATGACGATAATCGGCTTTTCGGGGCGAGAAACTCGCACCATGTAAATGAGCCTTTATTCATAATGCCTTTTGCTTAACGATTTACTTTTTACGTTATGAGATATACATACCATAAGTTTCAGGTACTTACTTACCTAAGTAAAGATTTGGAACTGTTTTCAATCACCGGCACCGATCTATAATAAGTACCTAGGTATAAGTACTATAAATCTCAATGTGCATTTCTTTATTTTTCTAAGATTCTGACTTTTAAATCTTTATAGAAATATTCATTAAGTGACGAATAAAACGACTACAATCTGTGTACCTACCCTAATCAAATCCAAACAAGGTTTAAAGGGTTACAACCCCACGGAGGATTAATTAACCCTGTCAGAAGGACGCGGCGCCGCAAAGCAACGATGCGGCCAGCGTTTATGTTCACGGATGATTGTGTTCCGTCTTTACTGAGTAGCTGAGGGACGTAGGGCCGCCCTACTAGGGCGAGTGAAGAAGGGCGGATGTAGAATTACCTATCTACATAATACAGTACCTACATCTACATAGCAAACATCTAGATACATGTTGGTAAGAAAGAGCGATGCCGCACGGTGCGCTGAACGGCGACGACCGACGCAACGGATCGGCAACGCCCGTGTAGCAAGTGGTCAACTCTGGCGACAGAGATTTTGAAAGGCAAAATCCTCATAATCATAATTTATCATAGCTCATATACCGTACGAAATAAACCAAAAATTATAAATTTTTATCACATTAGGTAAAAAAATGATTTACGATTACAAACTTACATATTTTGTCATTGTAATGTATTAAATAAATTATTTTTTTACTTCAGTGTGTACCTAATCATTAAACATTTTTTAATTTAAGTAGATTCTTTATTTTTAACGGAACCCTTGGTCCGCGAGCGACTAGCACTTGGCTGGTTTTAGATCTTTTTAATCGATTACAAATCGCAGTCTCGCACTTGCTCTCTTTTTTGTTTTTGAAATTTTGTGTGCAAAATTGCAAAGTATCACTTTATTGCTTGAATTTTCTAGACTGGTATTGCACTACTGCTCGAGTTGATATAGTAGACAACAAGATAAACCATCCAATTCTAAGAAAACGTCTCGGATCTGTATTTCATTTCCGCTGGCGCTCGATCAGACAGACGTCGAGCGCGGACCTAGAGATTTACGAATCTACGATTTTACCGTCAGCAGAACAAAGCAAAGCTGAAAAGTTCATTTTTAAACTTTTTTCTAAAATTAACAGTGTAAAAACAAAATATTCTAATCTAAATCTTGGTAAAGTTTGTTTGTTTGTTTGAACTTTTTGAATAGCAAATATTAAATATGAAATAAATGAATACAATACAATACAATATCTCATGAACTATATACAAGACGGATTTGAAAAATGAGAAATATAAGAAAATGAAGAAAGGAAACATGTTGTGCCAACCCCTCTTTGGAATGGGCGGGCAATAATGCCCGCCAAGCCGCAACAATGCCGGGCAACCGGCAATGCCGGGTAACAATGCCGGGCAACAATGCCGGGCAACAATGCCGGGCAACAATGCCGGGCATCAATGCCGGGCAACAATGCCCGCAAAGCAAAGATAATGATGAATTCGCATTTGCAGAAAGAATTCTGCATTTGATATGCAAACTCGTGAGGAAGGTTATAGGCTGCTTTCATCATCATCATCAATACCATCACTACGGGGGAAACACTGCTAGTTTCATGTACAGTCAGCGTCATCAATCGGTATCCCCCTATTGATTTGAACAAAGACCCTTTTCATTTCAACCTTGGATTTCAGTTGGGTATTATAACAGCTATTGCATCGGCTCGTTTAGGAACTCGAGCGAAATTAGATATCCATAAGTAAGCAAGGAAGTTTTTACAAAAGTTGAGATCAACGGCTTGCAAACCAACCTCTTACTAGGGGGATACCAATTAATGACGCTTTCTGTAAGTACTTATAAGTTCATGATTTGGACAATCATGATCTACAGGCGCGAATTCATCATTATCTTTCCCTGCCCTTATTCCAAAGTGGGTTTGGCACATGTTTATTTTCTACATATCCTTCTATTTCTCGTTATCTCAATGGCAATGATCAAGATCACTTGAGTTGAGCTATCTAGACTTATTTCTGGCCTATATATTGTGTCAGGAAGTCTGTCACAACAAATAGATTAAGGTGATCAACATACATTTGCGAACAGTACCTACATCTAAGATAGTTAATATAATCTCCAGGCGAACAATCGCCAATTTATCTCCTTACCCAATTTAAAGCGAACACGGCACACAGCTTGTGAATTGTATAATTATACCGAGGTGTACAGTCTGGTCAATACAGAGTGAATCGTAATTGAACTATAGATCGGTGCACGAGATACGAATACTGAAATCAATTTGCAGTCTGCTTAGTTTGTTATTCTAGCTTGGCTCGGAAAGAGTGACCAACATTCGGCTGCTCGATTTCAAAACCTAGTATGAACCAACTTTTGAAAACGGGTGTTTTTGCATTTTGCGACTTTTTAGGTGTTTCTCCACAGAATTGCATTGTCAAAACTTCAATTAAACGCTCACACCAAAAAACCTAGCAAGTAGGTACAAATCGATGTTAAAAAACGCTTGGTTGGTAAACCATCTCAAAACATAGCATAGACCAGTTACCATTTCAAAACCTAGTAAGCGCCTGGCGCTAGCTAGGTTATAGGTAGGTATTATGTTTTAAAATAGGACAGCCGAATTGAGGTTTTGCAAAGAGTGGAGGAGGAAAGATCGTTGTTGCAAGTCGTGGAGAATAGAAGAGGGAAGATGATTGGCCACATGACAGTTTCATTAAGAACATCATTGAAGGAAAAGTGGAAGAAAGGAGAGGAATAGGAATTCCGAGGATAGGCTAAATGAGCCAAGTGAAGAAGGTTGCTGGCGTATAAGGAGGTCAAGGAGGCTGCCCTGGAAAGAGCTTCGTGGAGAAAGAGACATCAGTTATGCCGACAAGGGGCACTCCCTTATATTTAAGAAGCCAAACTCGGCTTTGTTCACGTTGTATTTGAATGATCTAACATCTGACTGACCTCCTAGCCTAGTTGGTTAGTAGCTCTGCTTTCTACGCGTCGTGGGTTCGATTCCCACCTAGGACAAACATTTGTGTAATAAACATAGATGTTTGTTCTGTATCTGGGTGTTATAAAGTTCCTATTTTATTTACATATGTATTTACAAAAAAATAATATAAGTACCTAAGTATTCTATTAGTGATCGTTCCCATGGTACAATCTTTGCTTAGTTTGGGGCTAGATGGAGCTATATGAAATGTCCATCAATGTTTATATTTATTTACTTTTGGGCTTGTTTCATTAAAAAGTAAGGTCCCAGGTAAAGGAAGAAATCTAGAACGGATAAGGGATACAAATTATAAAGAAAACTAAATTTAAAACAAAAATTTATTAAGACGTTCTTTTTGGTAAATGCAAAATTATTACCGAGAGAAAAACAACCAAAATGTTACCATCACGTAAGTATGGCATCTATAATTATTTTAGTAAAATTATCTATAAGTAGAAGCGCTATCCTTAGTTGTAAATAAATAATTATAAAATGTACTTTATGATGTTAGGACATGACATTTTTTCACAGAAGTTTATAATATGTCGTTACAGACTGCATAAAGTTCTAAAATATAAATATAGGTATGTACCTACTTCTATAATAAAAAAAAACAGCTTAAAAATATTAAGTACGCCAGATTTTTTAACAAATCATTTACGTTGACATACATCTTATGAAATTATATTATAACAACCCCAAAAATATTAAGCTTAAAGCGACTCTGTGAAAAAAATGTCTTAATTAAAATCTAAATATATTTACAATTTATTTAGTAACTGGCAGTTTCAGAAGGCACATTATTGTATTAAAATTCCTATAAAAGCATTTATTTATTTATAATATTTATATAAGGCACCTTAAATTTGATATTCAGTTAACTTATTTTCTAAAATGTGCTTACTTAATTTTTTCTATAGCTGCAAAATTGTTTGACTTTGATAAATTTTGATTCATAATTATGAGATTCTTATAATTAATTATTTACTAATCAAAATTTATAAAATACGGTGCCACTATTTTTTATATAAATTAAGCTTATTAGTACGTGTCCCCCGAATACAAATAAAATTGTTTTAGCAAAACATATCTTATTAATAATTAACTTAGATCACATTTCTCAACTCTCATACATTAAGACACACTTTTTACATTATCACACTTCGAGATTTAACCTTTCGTTCGAACCTGCGTTCTAAAGCATGATTGAGAATGTATACTATTTGGTACCTACACGAAGGGTCTTGGGCTTGTTTCAAATTCATCTAGTTTGAGAGTTGTCAAAGACAATTTTTCCAAGAATTTTCTAAATTTGAGAACTTTCAAGTCCGAGTTCATATTTTCAATTCAATTGAGCTCGGTTTATTAAAACAAGCGCACCTCTTTCGACTAAGTGCCTAAGCACACTATGCCGAAATCGGCGTAGAGTGCTTAACGACCGAATTTCGGCGTGTTTAGGTGCGCCTGCAATGCTATTTCAATTACTAGCACCACATTTGTCAAAATTACTTCGCGTTTTGGCGTAGGTACAACCGAAATTCGGTCGGCGTAAGTTCGGCGGCAATATACGCGACGGAGTTTCGAGATCGAAACAAAAGACGGAACGTTACGCAACCGAATTTTATAAGCCGAATACGTCAGAACATAAAATCAGCCGCGGAATTTTCGGTCGCGTCATTGCGGCATAGTGTGTTTAGACAATAAGACTCTATTTGTAGTTAGGTACCAGTACATTTAGTACAAATCTGGTATTTTATAATCTACCAGGATATATCAAGCTTTATAAACACAGGTTTTAAAAAATATTTCCATCTATCTCCTTAATATGGCGCACCATTATTTAATGTAATTAATGTAACGTGACTAGTCGTTATGTTACAATGTTATTACTAATTAATTTACAATTAAAGAATGTTTTACACCTTGTAATATTTTTGCTTATTAAAAATATTTAAGGTGTTATATTCGTAAAGTCATGAGGTAAAAACTATTGATACAACAATATACTGAATATACCATTATTTTCAAACTAATTGATTGAATGTTATATTGAAATGATCTGAATCTTATTTACATTTGCAAAAAGCAATAAAAACCTCTGACGGAACAAATCTAAGTTTATACATTTAGTGCTCACATTTTTAACCAATCACTTCCACGTGCATAAAATTTCATTCAAACCAACGCAGCTTTTATACTAAACACCACTGCACCTTTTGATCACTCTGTAATCTAGAACCTAGAAGGAATCTCTTCTATGAACGACAAAAATAGCGTTTTTAGTGTTCACTTAAGGGTCCAATGTAATGTTGACGACACAACGAACATTGTAGGTTAACACAAGTTTAGAAGTTCCCTCATCCTAGGACAAACATTTTGGGAAACATATTAACTGTCACTGTGTAATTAGAACTTATAAACGATGACTTGCCCCTTGATTGATCTTCGATAGCGACCAAAATCCTCAAACTCTCAAATATGACAGTTCGGAAACCACGCAAGTAGCTCTGTCACTATCATCTCAAAGAGACCGAACGTGACAAAAGATACGCGATCGTTCACTATTAAATTTGACAGTTTGGGACAAAAGCCTCTCAACTTTGAACACTGGCTAAACAACGTTCTGTCTCTATTTGTTAGATACTGACAAAAAGAGACAGGACGTTGTTTAACCATTGTTCAAAGTTGAGAGGCTTTGGAAGTAAGGCCCTTAGAAACCAATTTTGGATTGTATCAAATTTGATACCATCCAAAAAAGTAAGACAATCATCCCTCTAATGTCGTCAATACCGATCTAAACTCGTAGAGTCTCTGCTAGTGATGTCACTGGCTGCGTCAGTGGATTCGCTGGATGAGCGCGAGGGGTCACTGGTACCCCTGGGGTCACTCGTGCCCCCGGGGTCGCTAGTGGCCCCGGGGTCGGTAGTGCCCCCGGTGTCACTGGTGACCCCGACCTCGGTGGTCGGATATCAGAGATGTTCGTCACGGCCGTTCAGGGGCTGTCTCTCGGCGTGGTCGGAGGGACGGTTGCGCTTGAAGAAGCCACACTGAAAATAATTAAAATCAAGTCATGTAACGGCAAACGCGACGACGCGTTTTGTGGCGTCTGTACAATATTTAACTCCAATAAGTACCCACCTAAATCGTTTCCCCTTTATAACAACGGTTAGGTACCTACGGGTAATATACGAAATACTAAACTGATTAAACGGTTTATTAAAATAATGAATGTTTTTCGCTATTGCTAATAGTTTCAGATTTGGCCCTAGAGGCATTCTTGAAAAACTCACCCTGTATAATTCGGTTCTGACTGAGAGATGTATACTGTTCTCACAATTATTGTTTGTTATACTCCCAAGAGTTTATATTTTAATGTTTGATTGATGGCTGCACGAAACCCCCCCTCCCCCTTGGACTCCCCCCTCCCCCCCAGTACCACCACCCAGTACCTTCTAGCTGCTGCGTGACCACAGACTACATCTCTGTGACAATTGAATACTCACTTTGTACAAAGCGAAGATCAGCAGAAGCAGCAACAAGGCTCCTATAACAGCTGCCAAGACCACCACCCAGAGAGGAATGGATCCGTTCTCCAAGGCCTCCAGCTGCTGCGTGACCACAGACTACATCTCCGTGATTAAATACTCACTTTGTACAAAGCGAAAATCAGCAGAAGAAGCAACAAGGCTCCTATAACAGCTGCCAGAACCACCACCCAGAGAGGAATGGATCCGTTCTCCATGGCCTCCAGTTGCTGCGTGACCACAGACTACATCTCTGTGATTAAATACTCACTTTGTACAAAGCGAAGATTAGCAGAAGAAGCAACAGGGCTCCAATAACAGCTGCCAGGACCACCACCCAGAGAGGAATGGACCCGTTCTCCAAGGCCTCCAGTTGCTGAGTGACCACAGACTACATCTCCGCGACAATTGAATACTCACTTTGTACAAAGCGAAGATCAGCAGAAGAAGCAACAGGGCTCCAATAACAGCTGCCAGGACCACCACCCAGAGAGGAATGGATCCGTTCTCCAAGGCCTCCAGCTGCTGAGTGACCACGGTTTGTGCCTCCGCGGTGTGCCACGAGGGGTCGCTAGGCCGCTCGATCATGGGCAGACGGGAGACTCGGGTCGCCGCTAGCGTGGATAGGATCACTGGACGGTCTTTGGAAATCTGCAATTTGGAATGAGGATTTCATATAGTTCTTACAAGAGGCATCAAAATATACAGGGGTAATTTTTGAGGTAGGGAAAATGTTCTTAGGTTTCCTTATCCTTATCCTTAACTTTTGAAGATATTTTGACAAATGATGAAAAATGATGACAAATGACAAAATGATTTCGTACGAAAGGTATAGTCAAAGTTTTTTGTGATTTCGGTTGCCTCAACACCTCACACTTGTACTGTACCTGGCTGAGTACAGTAGCGTTGTACCGCGATCGCAGCGCGAGCCAGGCCTCCTGTCCCTTCAGCAGACGCCCCGTGCTGCACCTCAACACCTCACACTTGTACTTCTCCTGGCATTTCTCCAGGATCTCCTTCAGCTGCTGGTCCACCTGGAAGCATCAATGATATGAATGATCACGACTGTAGCCTGGAACCTGTAATAGGCGGACATTCGGTGGACATTCTTTCAGATCTTTAGGCATTTAAGTTTCTTTGAAGCTGTCTAAGGTCTAAGCCGGCCGCAGACGTTCAGTTTCCTGATTCTATTTCCGAATACGTTTTCCTCCCAAAGTTCTAAATGGCGCAAACGTACGGTTCATTTTCCTTAATTTTCGTCCGGGTTAGACAAACCAAAGTTCAAGTCTAACGGAATTACGAATCAGGATGAATTTGGAAATTGAATCAATGTGCGGCCGGTTTAAGGGGCCTTTTGCAGGAGTAGATTCTTACCTGGGTGTCAGTCTGTCTTCTCCGCCGCGTGTTCTCGCGAGCTTCACTTGAGGAACTATAGCTTCCACCGGTCTGAGAGCTGTGTGAGGATCCTCCTGAGAAGAAACAACATATTCATTGATGGAATATGTAGCATCTGGACATTTTAACACGTTGAACATTTCGGCATTTTTACTTTTTGGCTAGTTGTCTATGTAACATCTGGACATTTTAACATCTTGGACATTTTGACCTTTGGAGCTTTGACCCACGGAGTCAATGAAACCAATTTTAACCTAAAAATTTCAAAATGAAAGGTATGCATTGGTTCGAAGAAACCTGCAATTTATTTTGGTCGATATTTGTCTTGAAAAACAAGTGACATTTACACTTCTCACAATGGATCTAGGCATTCGTGAAGTTAGGCTTTTCGGTACGCAGCAGAAAATTTTGTATGAAAAAGTTGCACTGCGCATCGAAACGGCTAACTTCACGAATGCCAAGATCCGTTGGAAGAAGTGTACATTTTGATGATGGTTTTCTCAAGTGTCTTTTTAGGGCATAGTTTTTTCTGTGATGTTTAAAAATGGATCTAGTACGCCCTTGCAGAGTTAGCTTTCTAAACTGCCACATACTTTAAACAAATTACAAAATAGATACCTGATCGTGTAGAGTACGAGTATCCTCCATTACTGCCCGAAGAACTGCTGTAAGACCCTCCAGTCCTCTGGTATCCGGAACCTCCAGCTTGGTAGCCCGCACCACCAGCCTGGGAACCACCAGATTGGTAGGCACCACCGGATTGGTGACCGCCAGAGTAGGATCCAGCTGATCCAGTCTGTCTGACCCCAGCCTGGCCGGAACCACTTCCACTCACATCAGCGATCCCATACCTAAACTCATTGTTAGGGTTACTGGCCGCGTATACTCCGAAACCTTCGAGCTTATCCTCTTCCTCATCACCGACCACGGTCACCGTATCGGATCCGTGGAAGGTCGAAGATGGTGCTTTCATAACATCAGCGTTGACCGTCTCTGTTGTTGCCCAGTTTCCATGAACGAAGCCTTGACCTTGAGATCCTCCTTGGGCTCTGTTCGCGTTGTATCCTTGGGACCCTGAGGAGTAACCGCTTTGAGATCCCTGCCCGTAACCTCTTTGGGATCCTTGGTATCCACTTTGAGAGCCCTGGGCGTTGCCACTCTGGGAGCCTTGGGAGTAACCGCTTTGAGATCCTTGAGCGTAACCAGTTTGGGTGCCCTGTGAGCTTTGGGATCCCTGGACGTAGCCTGAACCGGAGTAAGCTTGGCCTGAACCCTGCTGGTTGTTTCCTTGACTGTTGGCACGCCTGAAAAGATTTGGGGATAAATAAAATAAATTTAAATCATATTTTTTTCATAATCAGGTCACGATGAAGAATCAGTGAATGCACGTTGATTATAATATTTTTGTGAATGGCATATAATCTGATGATAAGATTGGAAAGGTAAAGTTTATACTTACGTATTAAAAGAGCTGCCTGCTTCTCCCTCATGACCCAAAGATCCATACTCAGTGCTAGTCTCAGTCTGAGAGATAATATTGTGGTTCTCATCAAACACTATGGTCCTATTCTTCACCCTCACAATCTCTCCACCACGACCACCTTGGCCTTGGACATATCCTCCTTGGTTGTAGGTACCCTGGTAGCTCCCTTGGCCCTGGGCTCCAGCAACGGTTTGTAGGTTCTTCCTGATCTGCTCCTGTTCTTCAGCAGATAGACCCTGGCCTGTGCTAGTCCAGGTTCGGTTATACTGGTTTCTGTAGCCTCCATTCTGCCCGTTCTGTCCATACTGTCCGGATTGGCCGTAGCCACCGGAGCCATACTGGCCGGTACTCTGACTACCGTATTGACCGGAACCTTGACTGCTGGAACTTTGGCTACCGTATTGACCAGAACCTTGACTGCCAGAACTCTGGCTACCGTATTGGCTTGTAGAGCCTTGGTTGGAGCTGTAATGGCCGGTGGCAGACCCTTGGTTTGCGCTGTTCATGTTTGCAGAGAAGCGGTTACCACCACTCTGAGATGTCACTTCCCCATTACTGGTCATGTATTGCTCATCCCATAATGCTGAAAAGTTTAAGAATGAAATCATATCAGTACCTAATGAAATCATTGAAACTGTACTCGTAGTTACCAAATTGTGAATGTATAGTCATAAAATTATAGGTTAGTAGATGGTTGTTTAAGTTATAGGCTGATACTGACAAATGCATGGTACCTACTCTATAAATAAACATAATGCTCAGCGGGTTTAAAAAGGCATTATAATTCATAAAAGGAATTGCGTTAAAGGTCATTTTAGCCTCCCTGGTAGATTAGTAAAAAGGGAGAGAGCGATTGAGACGATAGCGACTGATATAATAGTACTTACTTTGTCCATAATACCCGCCGCCGCCAGATATCTGAGATGCTGTGTAAAGCTCACTGCTCTTCATAGCCTCCCGTTCCTTAGAGAGTAGGAAGGCATAGGGGTTCTGCACGAACAGACCCTCAGGGTTGATATGACGGGCAACGTCGCATTTCACGTCGCCGAGCCATTGCGGCTGGACTAGCATGTACATTAGGTTCTCGCCTGGAAAATAACATTAACATATTGACCTACTTGGTGAATTAGAATTAGAATTAGAGTATAATTAGGATAAGAATTGATAAAGAAGAGAATAAGAATTGATAAATGATTGGACCTCTTATACATGACAGCTTCATAAAAACATAGAAGGAAAAGTAGAAGGAAGACTAGGAAGTGGAAGAGCAAGAATTCAGTACATGAGGCAGATTTAAGAAGGTCGCTGTCGACGTGACAAAGTTTTAAGTTTAAAGAAATAAAAGAGATCGTATTGAAAAGAGATACAAGTCCGATTTGAGAAATTATTTCTGCATTTGATAGCTAAACTCTTGAGGAAGGCTATAGGCTACTTTTCATCATCATCATCACCATATACCAATATTATGGGGGCAACGCCGCGAGGGCGCTGCTAGTAGTCAATAAACCTTCCATTTTCCTAAAGCCGGGTTGACAAGATCCAAGTACACTTGGACATAATGCAACTTGGATGACTCTGATTGGACGCCATCGTCCGAGTGAGTGACTCATCCGGACGACGGCGTCCAATCAGAGTCATCCAAGTTGCACTTGGTCCAAGTGTAGGTAGGTACTTAGATCATTTTTTTCCCCTTTTCCAATATTACCTTCTAGGGTCTGGTACGGCCACATAACATATATCTCAGCCTCCTCCACAGTGAAAGGTCCCTCGTTCTTGATGTTGTATTTATGTATGACCTGGGGTCCTAGTTTAGTGTCATCCTTTATATCCTGGGTCTCGTAGAGTGACGCGTTGTAGTGGAGCTCGGGTGGGTCTGAGGTGCTGAGGGCAAGAAACAAATAAATCCCATCAAAAACATAACATGTACAAAAATGCGCAAGTCTCGCAACGTAGTCCTTCTGCCGTAAAAAGTTGTGAAATCGAATGTAAACCAAGTCGGTATAGAGTAACTTGGCAAACGCACACAGCGAACGCGTAAATGTGTGGTGTAGATTATTTTGCTGTGTAGTACAAAAGGACAACCAAAGTGATTGCGCGGAATCAAAAAAAATTGTTGACAACTTATTGCAGCTTATTGCAGCTTTTTCTAAATTCTTTCACAGTTCATATCTTGGATAGGTACATTATCTGGTAATTCTGGCATTATCTAATCTAGGCATTAGTTGTTCTATCTCACGAAGTCCGTTTCATCCTATTTGTGTGTAGATGCACATGCACGTTATTTCTGTGTGCGTGGGCCGATTCTGAGCGCTCCCGAGCTTACGCACACAGAAACAACGTGCATGTGAACACACACACAATTAAGACTAAACGGACTTCATGAGATAGAACAACTGTACCTACAAAATCTATAATCAATACACCACAAAACCATAAAATAGCTTTGTCAATTGAAACAATCTAGGTCCTTACCCAATAATAGAGAGATGTGCCTTGACCACGACTCCTATGTTCATGGTCATTGTGTTGTCGAAGTCGGTGCCTTGCTCGGGGTTGGTGGAGTTGGCTTCCATTTCGAAGTTGAGGGTCGTCACTCGGGCATCCACTTCCAAGATCACTCGGAAGTTGACCTGGAATTAAGAGGGTGGTTTGTTGGTTCACAGTTGGTTGAACAGCCGTGTTGGCAGAGTTGGTTAGCACCTCGATCTTCGGTTCGAATCCTGGCCGTGCATCAATGGATTTTTCGTTTCTAAAAATTTTTATATGCGCATTAACACGACCTCTAAACGGTGAAGGAAAACATCGTGAGCAAAACCCGCGGCTTAGTCAGCCCCACACGTATTGACCAATGACCATGTCTTTTTTGTGGATATGGCTGGTTAAGCTGAGAGGATGGTGTAGGTGCTGGGCAAACCTACTCCATCTCAAACAATGTCCTGGGCACTACAGTATCCCGTTAAATGTAGGCAAAGATTGCCTCCTGACACTGTATAAATCATCTAGTAAAGATGTAAAGGCCTAAGTTTTGTTGGTTCAGCTACGTAGTGCATTCATGTCGCCAAATTAATGGTCGTGATCAACTGAATATGCTGAGTTAAATATATCTATATGAGTTATTATTACCATTAATAACATGTTTTGATTAAGTGACACATTCCACGGTAGCAAAAACTAGTTTGATTTTCAACAAAACTTCTCTCGAAGCATTTCTCTTAGTGAACTGACTCCGTTGACGACCTTGCTATACGTTAAATTATTATGGATTAGATTTTATCACCTGGGCTTAGACTAAGTTTCTGGTGATTTAGAGTAAAAAAGATTGCCGTTTTCTTGATTTACCTTTTGTCCACTAGCCATAGGGTTTCCCAAGTCGCACTTCAGAGAACTGTTCCCAGAGCCATCCCTATTTGAAATAGAGCAGTAGATAGGAGTCTCCGCGTCTTTGTCCAGTCTCTCCATCTTGGTGTAGGTGACTCCAGCTGGGATATTGAGGAAGTATGCCGCTTCGAAGGCATCTTCTCCTGCGTTGACGACTTTTACATCTATGTGGACGTTCTCGCCGGATCCTAGCACGTAGTTTACTGTGGATCTGTGAAAGATGATACTTTAGTTATAAGGACGAAAACATTTGTGCTGATTCTTGAGGCGGTGAATGATTTCATGAACTGCGGAAACCCTTGACAGCTTTTATTCTCTCTCGTCAGACATAAAACTTTAAAAATGAAAATGTCTAAGAAGTAGATCTGCTTAGTTTCTAACAACTATCGGTTTCTCTAATACCAGAAAGAATGAAAGAGATTGTAGTCCCTATGATAATTAGAGTCAGATGCATTTTGGATCTTTATCATCCCGACAAAGGAGCGTGGTGATGGCACAAGCGCAGAATATGCCAAGCAGTAGGCAGGATCGATCTACTGCTTGGCATATTCTGCCTACAATGTCAAATTTTATAACAAAAGTAGCAGATTTTTTACAGAAGACAGTGGTGGATATTAAAAACATACAATATCCCTAGCAGTAGGTAGGTCACCAGTCGACAAATGACAATTGCATAGATTTCAAGGAAGTGGCAATAATGTTTAATACTTACGTAGTAGCAGCCATCCTTAGGTCCGGTATGCAAATATTATCAACACCGCAGTTCTTCTGTATGTTCAAAGAGTCTGCGTGGCTGATCCCTGTGGTCTGGTCTAGTACAGGTGGCACCACGCTGCCAGACGGCTGGCTTGTCAGGTTGTATGTCATCTTCACTTCGATGGGAGTCAGCTTGTCGCGAATCTCCTCCTAAAAGTTAAATATGGTTATGGTGGCTCCATAGATTTCTGGATCAGACAAGAAATTATGGTATCCTAACCATGTTATTGATAAAATAAGCATAACATCTTACGTCCAAGTAAACAGTGACATCCTTGCACTCATTCTGCCGCCGAGTCAGCAGTATGTGCGTGGTGTAGATGGTCTCGCGGCTCTCGGCGAGGAATAGACGCTTGCTGGTCTTCTGCCGGGAGTCCAGCTCCAGGGTTACCTCGAAGTCTGTTTGTTGGAGGATAGGGTTAGGGAATTATAGATTTTAAAGTCACAAGTGGATTCATGAATCCACTTTTAACACTTTTCTTATGACTTTTGCTTGAAAAAATACAAGCTTATAGTATTAACGATTTTGTATAAGGAAATATAGCTTGTTTTTAATTAAGTATGTAAAACCCCTTAATAGAACCAAACCGATCTTTCCTAAAATAATTGTTGTCTGTACCTACTTTGTTCAATTAAGGTGATAGAGTTTTAAAATGGTTCGCATCTGCTTTCGCAAATAATTTTAAATTTGAAAATTGCAATCCCCATGTAAGGTGGACCTTTTCAAAAACAAGTTAAGAAACTTTGACTATTAATGATCCAAACGGCTTGATCAGGTAATTTATGACGTAAACGAAATGAGAATGAATATTTAAATAACACAGAACTTATAGTGATGCTAGAGACACACAGCTAACACATAAGACGAGTGGTCTAACATAGAGTCGCTACTGAGTGGACAATGTTTATGTACATTTTGGTGAAATGTTCCAATTATATAGGTACTCCACCCACTCACCGAAGAAGCAGATATATCCCTCCGCTTGGAAACAAACAATACAATAAATATCTAACAAATAAATGTTGTTTTCATCATGCTGATGAATAAAGTTAATAGAGATAAAGATAATCTTAACTATTTCATATTTTACACATTGATGAAGATTCCAAGCCAACCAACCTTTTCATTTCATCAACAAAAATCTTATAAACAAATATAGAAACAATAACTACAGACGATAACATATTAAATAAAAAAAGAACATTCTGGAACAATCTTACTTTAAAAATAAAAGTAGAAGAAATCTCAAATCTTTTTAAGCATTCAAGATTCTATGTTTAAGGGGATAGTCCAAATCACGATTAAAGGAACATGCCCACATTTTGCAGAAGATATCATTCCATAAGAGACAGAAATTAAAAATAACGATGACAAATTAGAAGTACAAGCAAAATAAGATAAACTCACTGATCTGTTGGTCCACATTGATGCCGTCATAAGAGAGACAGAACTTAAGATGTGCGCAGGCGACTTTGGTTCCATTAGAAAGAGTGCAACTCCGGTCATCTAGAGAGATGAGCTTACTTTCTCCCATGAATTTGACGTCAGCCGTCACTTTTACAACTGGACGCGATCTAAAAAGAGACATGGAAAAAAATATTAAACATTTTGAAATTATGTCGTTAGAAAACTGAAGCAAAAACTAGAACAAATACCAAACGATAAGACTGTAAATGAAAATAAAGACTGAGTTTAAATTTGATAGTGTTGAAGTAACCTGCTTTTCTGATTGATAATGGACTGGAGTCTTTTTTTGAAGAATCTTAAATGTCTGAAAGATCTAAGGAAATGCCTACCGTATCTGAGTGGGTCATTGATATTTTTCTTCGTGTCAAAATACATACTGATGAAATGTATACTTACTTCAAAAATACAACACTGTCTGACTTGTAAGAGCCAACCACCAGATCAGTGTATTTGTTGTCATCCAAATCAACTCCACCGGAAAGTGAAAACCCAAAGGTGGTCAATGTAGGCGTGATTTCCTCAGCAGTGATGGCTTGAGAGTATTTCTCAAGGATTCCATTCGCACTACCATGGTATATGTAGACCACACCACGACCATTCTCTCCACCGTATGGTGCTCCTACTGCTATGTCTGAAAATAACAGTTCAGGTCAATTACTGCATCTAGGTAAGCCAGTTTTAGACAAATATTCTAGTTTTTTTGGAATTTAAGTTGAACTTACCTCCATATCCATCGTAATTGATGTCTCCGAGTGACGTTATAGCCAATCCAAACCTTCCCTGAGATATTTCACCAGTACGAGAGTGCGTTTTCCTGAAGTTCTGAAAATAAATAGCAATCATTTTAAATCTTACTTTATATGCTACCAACATAGTAATATCACAATTTACCATTTGGTCAATACATGCTAAAAGTATTTCAAAAAGATCTATGAATTTATGAATTTTAAAATCATTGTTGCGATATGTTCACTAAATAGTTAATTGTTGAGTTAACAAATGGTTCCTGGCAATCACAACACCGGTACATACCTTGTCCTTTCCTTGATAGATTACATAAATCCTTCCATGCTCGTATCCATCACTCTTCGGCTTGGTGAACATTGGTGCGCCAACAATAACGTCTTCAGCACCGTCACCATCGATGTCACCAGAAGCAAGACTATAGCCGAAGTAGGCACCGATTTGGGAGCCACTGATGTTCTTGATAATTTGGAGCTCCCAGGTGTAAAGGACCACCTAAAATGTCATTTTGAAATCATTAAAAAGATGCCAGATTTACCAAAATTTGAACGAACAGTAAGAAATAAGGAACATTAGGCAGTAATGAAATATTAAATCCATAGAAGAGAAAGAAAGACACAAAAAGCTAAAATAAAATCAAGAAAAGCATTACATTTTACAAGACAATACAGTTTAACCTTATTCACTGACATAATATAAGTGTAAGTAAACTGTGGAATACCTAGTACAATGATTTGATGTGAGTTAACTTACCAATCCTTTCAAATCAGAACCTCTCGGCACACCAACAGCGACGCTCTGTATACCCTCACCGGCAAAGTCACCAACCGTGATGGAGTAGCCCATATAAGAGTCATCGTATCTCGCGCTAGCTTCAGGTGTGGCTACTAGAGCTGGTTTACCATTCAGGGTCTGAGACATCAGCTGACCTAGAAAGATAACGAGTTTGAGTTTGGTGGAAAATAATGTAGGATGTAAAAGAGATGTTTTTATTTGGATCTAGTAATTTAACATTTTTTTTTTTGAGCTTTTAAACTTTCAAAAATGTTTTATTTTTTTCTTTAAGTAAAGATATAATAAAATAAGAGCAACTTAATATTGAAAAATATCAGACCAAATAAGAACATCTTGTTTTAAGTTATGACTAACATTTAATGAAAAGCTGAAAAAAATTAAAGGCCAATAATGATGCTGATGTCATGTTTGCATCAGTAGATATTAGAAAATTATCAACACCAATATCCACCATATAAATTGATGATACTTTTTATTGAAAAATCTTTTAAATAATATCCAAATTGATAAAGCATTTAGATCAATATTACCAAATCCTCGACCAATTAATCGGAAAGCCAAATGAGTTCTTTTGAATATTCAATTAGTTCTGAAGCGTAACACAATGTGTTACAATATAAAGCATTATAAACCTGATTTACCAAATAAATATGACGGAGTATACGACATTCCTATTTACAAAGATCGGAAATCGGAGGGGCCAGGGGTTGACACCGGTGAAGAAAATAAAGATCATAAACAAATGGGGTTGTTCCATTCCATCAGCGAGTATGAAGTAATGAGATCATCCACATTCGCGTTAGCACAGATATGGATGTGATCTATGACAATGAATTCTAGAAGACGTGTTCGTGCATTCAATACTTAACTACTGCTACTTTCTATGGGTTTGCTAATGGGTGTATTGAACAAGTGGTGTCGGAGTGTATACGAAGGTTTGGCTTCTGGATGCCATCATAAACCATGATTAGCAGGAACGCTAATGATATGTTCATCTACGACATCATCGACTTGACCGCTATCGATGAAATCAGTAAACGAAATTGCAGTGCTAATTTAAATGTATTTCCCCATGATCAAATATAATTTTATTGTAAATCTAGTAGAAGATTCACTCGTATTGTTATGGCTGAACCAAATGAACTGTTCTTTTTAAAATTAATGATTGTCTAAAAGTACCTTATTGTAAGTTTTTAGAGTTTTTAAAGTCTAATTAGTTCTTATTAATAAAAAGCATTTTGGTTAGAAACATCGTATTTTTAAAGCGGTACTTAATCGTTTTAGTGGAATCTGGTATAAATTCAATTATACTTGATCATGATTAAAAATAGCATTTGAATTACTGCATTTTAATGGTTTATCAGGATTAGGCGATGTAAGCCTGTCACTATGTTATTGCGGTTATGAGTTAGGATGGTCAATCGTTGGTTTTACCTTCCTCTGGTATTTTCGGCATAAAGTAGAAGAACTTTTCGTTTGAGTCTATGGATAACGTTCGTCCTGTGGATCGGGAGTAAATTGTCAGTATCATACTTACTTTTCTCTTTCTCATCATTCAACACTTTATTGAGAGAGATATCCTACCCTGTTACAGATCAACTAAAAACATTTGACCGTCATAGTTTTCGTGTCATCATATTGTAACTTTTACATAGGTCTTCGACAAAATATAGTCTCAATGAGTTCTATAACATGAAAGGACATGGTGATGATTGTACACGATTCAGTGATTCCCATTTCACCACACAGAAGTTACACCATCCACCGTAATGGGGACGACCATGTTCATGGTGATACATTTCCAATAACTATTATATTTGTTAGTGGGTTACATACCTTGCCAGTAAAAGCTGCCTGGTGCTCCCATAAACAGCCTTTCACCATCCTTAAAAAAAAGACAAATAAGGATCATGATAATGGAATACATAAGTACCTTAAGAACAGATCGATTTCAACAGGAGTAAAATCACCTAGCTCTTAAAGTGGTACACAGTGATCTCTTTTTTTCTCTCTTTCAAATTCAGTTTAGTTTTTGAAACGTGTGAAATAGAATCGATATCAAAAAATCAAAAGTCAAAAGTCAAATTAATTTATTTATATATAATTTATATTGATCTAAATTTTAGATCAATATAATATCCTGCAAAACTTTATAGATTCGTCAAAATACTAGTCATGACAGAAGAGGACATTTGTTAAATTAACTCGGACGGAATAAGGGCAGGGAAGTTTAGAATTAAGGCGAATGATGGAGCCTCAAAACTATTTTCATTATTATAATCGTTATCATTACGTGAAAGTACGACTGGAGAGCCACCAGATGCTCAACAAGCCATAAAACCGTTCAAACGACATGTCACGGCTTGTTTATTTATAAAACGATCTTTACGAGCTATCCTGAGCGATCCCACATATTTATGAGGGCACTTATGGTAACGCACAGAAAGGTCTCTAATTGCGGGACTGATAAACTATGGCTGAGGGACATTTTTGTCCTTTTATGGTCTGATTATGTGTTGTTTATGTGGTGAGAATCTAAAGGCAGTTAAAGTACTCTTCGATTACACTAAGATTTTAAGTGTCCGTCTGCGACCCTCGTCACTCGTTGGTGACTCTCTCAAGAACTGATCAATTTCTAGACAGACAAGGCTTCTATTTAGATTCACGGTGGTCTAAGAGCGTATCAGTAAATCTGTGAAATAAGATGAAAAAAAAAACGTAAAAAAATATTTATCTTTTATGAAAGTAGACACAAATATTTAAAAAAGCTTCATGTGTCAACCATGAGTAACACCAAAGTAAGTTGTCATTTTACTAAATCCAACATCTGCTTATTTCTTGTTCCTGTTACTTCAACAATGTTATCCATGTCATTTTACGAAAGCGCATAGCACAAAGTAGATCCGACGACAGGCTGGTCGTGTGAACACGACAGATAAGAGCAAATGGCTCCAGTTACATCTTATCACAAAAACTACTCGCCTCAAAGCATTAACATGTGTTGAGGAGATGTCTGCTCCTGATTGCATTGTGTCATCCTCATCACTGATGGAGATGGGACTTTGCATGTTTCGTGCCGAATGAAAATATTATCATGCCCTAGGTTTGCTTGTTTAACTTTTTTGAGTATCTACATAAACCTATACCTACAATGAACTCCTATACTAATTTAGCAAAATTATAAAACAAAAAAAAAATACCGTCAAATGTCCGAGACCGTCAATATTTTTGAGAGAAAAGCCATGCCCAGCAGGAGTTAACACTTAAATCGACAGGCATTTGAACCAAATATTTGCCAATATAATTGGATTTTGAAACTATCGAATTAGAACTTGCACGCCTTTAACATGTGAAACCAGCTTTCCAAAACTGAAAGAACTAGGCTTTGAAACTTCTCAGTAGGCATTTCAAATTGCAAATAACTCAAGTTATAGCGAGAAAAACCTGCTTTACTTATGCGAGTTTTCCTACTTTGTAAGCAAATTCTTGAAAAAGTTGCCTTTTGAGATACGTTCGGACGTAGAAGGCAGCGGCCCTAAAATAAGTAAATGCTAGAGTTAGCATTGAATCAGCAATCGGTGGGCGAAGCAGGAGCTTATGAGGCGATCGATGGGGCAAAGGGGCACCTTTTACTCGAAAAAATAAACCATAACTGGGTTTTTAGCCATAACTGTCTTATTGGATCAACCCTAAAAATTTGCAAAGGATTTGAAAGTTTTTTAAAATATTGCAATAAATACGCACAATTGTTTAAGAGTGCACAGAACATAGTAAGAAATATAAATAGGCTCACAACTCTATTCCCTAAGATGGAAGATATTCTTCAGGCATACCTTTGTAGATCTCAGGGTAGTCAGAGATAGAACAGAACAGAATAGTGTACACGTCCAACTTTCCCTAGATACGATCCTGGCAGGCAAATGCCGGGCAATGAATAAATAAGCGCGCGCGCATCGACATGCGCCTTATAAAGCGCGACAAGCACCGCGCATGCGCACAGCGCACGCCCCATTTCCACGTCACGTGGGCACACGTGGGGGCAGAATGTCGCAAAAACAATGCACTTTTGTGGGGCTCATCCCCGTAAAAGTGTATTGTTTTTGCATTGCATTGCAAATCGTGACTTCAAAGACTATCATGTTCTTCTGATAACTCTGTAGCTAAATACTAAGTACCTACTACTGTTCTTCTGATAACTATAATACACATAGGTAAGTATTACTACACAGCCGTGTTGTGTTGTGTTTAGCAATAAAAACTGAGTAGGTAGATACAGATACCTACCACTTGGATATCATCAGCAGGTCATAAACTGGGCAAAATTAGGATAAAATCTATTGGAATGCACACTTTTCTAAAAATAGGCTAAGTTAGACTGTTTGATGAGGAAAATGAAACGAGTGTTTATTTTTTGACAACGTAGAATATCATGTTCTTCTGATGTTCGTCTTCTCGTCTTCAAGATGTTGGTTAATTAAATCCATGTAAGAAATGTTACAAGACTTTCAACAGGGCTTGTACCTATAGGTAGGTAGTACATTGTTAATTTTGTGTCGCCTTGTTCCTAACAATGTGTTGACGTTGTGTTTAGTTGCAGTAACTGTCAGTGGCTTTTCACACGTTCCGGTTTCCGGGTGGCCAGTGCCGACTATCCGGCAACGTTTGTACAAATTACGCCGCTACGTATGAAAGCTACCGTACATGCCCGTACCGTACCTACACTTCGCTGCCGGCAAACCGGGACGTATGAAAAGGCACTTGCTGTTCTTTCAGTACCTATGTTCTTTGTGTAGTTTTATTGTTAGTTTTCAGTCATAAAATACGCAGTTCACAACTGTAAAGTGGTTTTCATATTACACCCGAGTCATTTCATTCTAATGTCCTCGCATGAAGGCATAAAGCCTAAGAAAGTTACGGCGTGGAATAATTGAATATTCAATTAAAATCGCATAAGCTGGGAGCGTTTAAAATCCCATATAATTTGCATACACGGTGTTGAGAAGGAGACAGGTGAAGCGAAAGGAATAAAGCCTTTAGTTTGCGGCGTGCACATTGCGAAATCAATTAATGTTTTATGCGAAATGTAGTATCGATTAATTGGAAGTATCGATTTTGTGTAATTAAATCGTTTCGCTTTGGGTAATCAAAAATGTATATTTTCTCGTCATCTTGAAACGTTTTCTAATCATCACCTACTTGGTTGACTGTACAAGTTTTTATAATTTTATGTGACCAGCAGTGCGATTCAGACTTACGAAAATAGATCCGATTCGATGATTTTCTTCGGAAAAATGTTTTTTCAGCGAAGAAATGTCACAAAAAAGTACTATCCGATTCATGATTTTCTTCGGAAAGACCTTTTTTCAGCGAAGTAATGTCACTTTCCGAATTCGGAATACATTCCGAGAAGGTCTGAATCGCACTGCAGGTCTTACGAAAATATCATCCATACCCATATTATTATAAATGTGAAAATGTGTTTGTTTGTTTGTTTGTTTGTCCTGCTTTCGCACCAAAAGAGAGAGACGGATTGACGTGATTTTTTTGTGTGGAGATAGTTGGAGGGCTGGAGAGTGACATAGGCTATTTATTTATTTATTTTATTTATTTATTTATTTATTTATAAACTTAGACTAACATTACAGAAAAACTTATTTCTAAGACGTTAATCTAGTGAGATCAATTTCAAATTATTACTACAAAACAGAATTAGAAGGATTATTTACAAAAATAACAGAAATATAAAACATGCAACAACCTTCAGCAACATCACACTAAAAATTTAAGAAAATAAAAATAAAAATGAAAAACTAAAATCTCTCCTAAAAATAAAACAACATTACATAATAATGTATGAGGCTGCTTTTTATCCCCAAAAAATGCATGTTTCCCGTGGGATAAAAAGTAGTAGTCCACGAAGGCGAATCCGCGGGCGTCCGCTAGTAAACAATAAAAGCTAAATAGCCCTGGAAAAGGGCTCAGTAGAGATTTTCTGAGAGAGTATTAAATTTTGCAGTTAGAAATAGTGAAATTTTACTTTGGAGATAGTGGTGACCTACGTTATAGCTTAGGTTCGGCCGTTAACGTAGCGTTAGCTTAGTTAAGGACAGTTGTGTACTAACGAAGAGCTTAATAAAAAGATATCATCATTAATAAAAAGATATTAAAGACATCAACTTTCAAGTACAGGCAGGGCCGGTTTTAGCATAACCGGCGCCCGGGGCGAGATTTCTACCCCCCCCCCCCCCCCCCCCACTCTAAACTTTCAATTTACCTATAAAGCTAAAACGCGAGCGAAGCGATCCGAATTTTATCAAACAAATGCGTTATGATACCATTTTTCATTCAAACATTTTTATACCTTTTCCACAAAGCTTGAAATTCATGTCGAATTGAAAAGGCGCCTTTGGCGCCCTCACCCGGCGCCCTCTCAGGCCTGCGCCCTAGGCGGTCGCCCAACCTCGCCCTACCCTAACGCCGCTACTGAGTACAGGTTTACTCGCATGGCACATTTAAAATACCGCCTATTCCAGTTTTTAATTTCTATCTATTCAGTTCTATGTATATTTCAAGTCTCATCCAAATCGGTTTAGTGTAAGTGGTTGGTTCACTAAAACATGATTGCCACACAAACATTTTAACCGATAAAGTTACCGTACTTTATTTGAAAAAAATAATAGGTAGGTACTATTAGGTAGGTACTTACATACCTGAGAACACAAGCCCTAAATAAATAATTCAAAGCAACTGAATAAAAGAACGCAATAACATCAAAACAAGTTGTTTCAATACGAATACAAAATCGTAATTTCTCCGACAAATGCGCGGGCTTCGCTGCCATTGTCTGCAAATGGCTGCCGTTTGCGCATGCGTTCCGAAGCCTTGTTTGGAACCTCTTTGGAACTGTTGGAATTTGGGGTTGCATGCCACGGGAATTTTATGAAAACGGGACGATCCGCTTTTTCGAAAAGTAATGAGCACTACTAGTTTAAAGAAAAGGCCACTCTCCTCATTTTCAAGACTACTACATAGTTATAATTGATCAATATTGTTTAAATTGTAGGTATAGGTCGTCTTGCTTTCTCCGTAGTATTTTTTTTTCATTACCTATTCATTTATTCCGCCAGTTACTTAAGTATTTAAATGTTGCAACCAGAGAATGCATATAAAACGTTCAATAGTAGAAACACAAAGCATTACATTACAAACTGCAAAACATTTATTCAACCAATCATTCTAACAAAAATATATTTCATGTCAAGTTATAGAAAGTTGTATAGCGGTCCTATGCGTTGCCTTATTGAGAGTTGAATCGCCTCAGAATCACCTTGTGCCAATGAATTAATAATGAATCGCTGTTCACACCTACCACTGTTAATAGAAAACGACGACAAATTATTCGCTTGCCAGTAAAAGTGGACATTTCAATATAAATTAATATTAGAATTGGTTACTCGTAAGACCTAGGTGCTATTGCCTATTTTATGGTAGGTAGATACTGAGCTTTGATACTGCTTAGGTGGTAGGTAGGTACAGTCAAACTTAAAAGTGACTCTTGTAAAGTTGCAATGTACCTACCTACTTACTTGTAATGTAACTTACATTATACCTATTTTGATCAAAAGTTGTAAAAATATTTTTTTTCTTTTTTTTAGTTATTGGGGTCTCTACATACCCCTATCGGATCGGACACACGCTTCTCGGTTTTACATTTTACACGCTCTAGGTAACTACCTTAAAAAGTGTTAGATTTTTCAAAGGCCTATTCTGCAAAATAAGAGACGCAAATTAATAATCGAGGCACGTACCAAAATTAACATCTCCACGATTCACACAATAGTATTATGTTCCCTTTTCGAGGAACAAGATACATCTTGCCCACATTTTGCTCGGTCTTATCTAATTTACAGACTTTAAATGTCGAAAATGTGCTAAAGGTGGGTCGTAAAATATCCATTTTCTAGAAACACAAAAAAACTGATTTATTTTATTCGCCCCGACTTTGCCCGGATTAATCCTGTGTTTATCTTTTGTAATCAAAACTGTTTATTATCTCGAAGTAGTTGTAAAAAAACTACAAAATTCAAAAGGAAGCGGATTATAACCTCAATTGTCTCCCAAATAAAGTCACAGATAAAAGAGCAATAAAATCAGTTTCTATTTTCAAAATAGGAACGCCGTGTGTCGTTTTATTTTATTTTTTGCGCGTGGAACAATAAAACGTTTTAATAATTCATAAGCGTTGTGCGCGGGCGCATTCGGATCACGCGCTCGATGCGATCGCGAAGATAACTCTTGCTGGCGTGGAACAGCTATTATTCTTTTCCCACGATCGTAAAATCACGGTCTATGATTGAACCTTTGCTGCGTTTTTGACGACATTTTTTTATTCAGCTGAAAAACAGCGGGCTTAAAAAGGCCGCTATTGCAGAATCGCAATAGGAATTGAACTATATGCCATCTCTTTTCATTGACTGAGAGTGATTCTGCTTTAGCGACCTTTTTATTAAGCCCGCAGTTCAAAGTTAATATCCGTAACTGTCTGAACGTACAAGACATGTTTATTATTTATCATTCCCGACTGAGTAGGCATTAAAATGTTCCCGAGAAAAGCCAACTTTTATCACCTCAATTAGAACAAATTAATAACAATCAAATCACAATCACTGCCAGAATTGCATACAAAAACAAAATAAATTCCCAAAACATATTATTACTTTAACAACCCGTACCGTTCTGTGTCACCAAAATTATTTTTAAAACGATTACAATTTTCTCTCGAAATGATTCGTATCGAATTATAATTGGCGTGACAGAAATGATAAATGCCTTCTTTTTTTGTCGATTTCAATTGGCGAAATTATACTGAGTATTATTGAGTATTACGATGGTATTACTGACTCTGATATTAACATTTTGGTGTTACTTTAACGTGATGGCGGGCCACCTTCATGTTAAGTGGAAATGGAAAAAATAAACACCAAAAATTGTTGTTTTTGAGGAATAATAATGGCGTAACAGCTGCTATTACGGCAATTTAATAAATTATTGTTTGGGATGTAATCAATCGAACTTTCGATTTATTAATTCACGGTGTTCGGGTAAATTATAGCTTCTTCTTTTTGTAAAATAATAAACTCACATTTCTTAAATATTAGGTACTTAAGTAAGTATATATATATAAATAAATGACTGTATGAACAAACCTTTGACATAGTAGCAGAGAAACCAGCTTGACAAACGCCAGTTTTGCGCTGACCGTAGCTAGCTGAAAAATTAAAAAAAAATTGCTTGACATCATAAAATTAGATATTTATTGAAGTTTACCTATGATTTTGAGTGCCTTTTATATACAAATAGAAGTGTAATCTAGTAAATACCTACACAAATACAGTGCATATTAGATAATTCTACAGTGTTCACACCTCTCTAAACTCACCCTCATCCTCAGTACGAAATACTAATATCATAAAATAGGTAAGTACATAAATTAAATAGGTACTTAAATAAATAAAATACATGTGGATAAATTGATTATTTTGCCATAGGCTTAGGTAGGTACCTATAACTTAATCAAGGTTAGTATGCAGGTTTTCATACTTTTGTTTTTCGCAGACTTTGTTTCAGGTTTTAACTGTTTTAATAACTTAGCTTTTGTAGGTAACGTTACATTTTTAAAAATACTCCTTTCATCGTAAATCAAAGTTTAGTGCGCTCGTCACGGCAATTTTCCCGCGCGCGCCATTACCGGCGGAAGTGTCGGTTTCGCGCGCTTTTACAGACGCCATTGTTATCCGCCATTGTGGTTTTATGATAAAAGCTGTCAAATGAGCTTTCAAGGGATATATTAGGGACTGTAAAATTTATTTCAAGTCGCATCGTAAAATATTGGCTAGAACAATAATAATAGATTATAACGAACTCTACCTGCTTATTAAACTAATGAATGAAATTGTTTAGTAGGTACCTATGCACCACACGTGTATCCAAACACTAGAAATTATTACTTAATCCTACTATCCTATCCTACTATCCTACTATCCTACTAATATTATAAAGGCGAAAGTCCGTGTGTGTGTGTGAATGTTTGTTACCACGTATCTCCATAACTACTGAACCGATTTGGCTGAAATTTGAAACATAGATAGATAATGACCGGGAATAGGACATAAGCTACTTTTTATCCCGAAAAAATGCATGGTTCCCGTGGGACAAACAAAATAGTAGTCCACGGGGGCGAAGCCGCGGGCGTCAGCTAGTAACATACATATATAATCTCTTTTACTTAATTTTACTACTTTTGAATCCAATTGTTTCAAAAGTATAAACTTTGGGCATAATATACAATTTCGAAAAACTATTTTTTTTGCATGAAATTTCTACAGTTTATCTCAGTTAAACCAATGATCTCTATATAAACTGACTTTTTCTAATGAGTATAATGATGTCTCTATCGGTAGAATTTCTTTGAGTTGTACTTACAAGTCCTGCACGGCGAGAATTCGGTGATGTCCTGCAAGCTGGAGGACTTGGCGACGAAGCAGGTGCCCACTGGGTCTCGCAGATTTAGCTTCGCAGACACGAATGACACGTAGCGAGGGGCACACGCCTGTGGACAAAGAAAAAATAAGCATTAATAAACATACTTACATGTGGCTAAATTAAAAATTTAAAAAAAACTGAATTCAATATTCTATGATGAGCAAGTTTCTGCACTCTCGAGGTTCGGTTCATAACTCTGAAGATCCTCGACAGACCCTCACCAGCCAGCGTCTTCGAGTAATCGGTGAACATACATAAAAAAAAAGATTCCAACGAATTGAGAATATCCTCCTTTTTTTGAAGTCGGTTAAAAAGTACGCGTCAAAACAACAAGTCAAACAGGTAAGATAATAGAGTCTCTGTCTTATCAGTAGGTAAGGGGTTAGGGTGAAGTGGTGCATATTGGGGGAGGCCTATGTCCAGCAGTGGACTGCCAAGGGATGGTGATAATGATGATGACAAAAGAGTATCTAAAAATAGAAATAGTCTTCCAGGAACATATTTTTATATCAAACCGTAATCAAACACGGATTAGTACGATAAATAAATAAAATTCATTCACTTTTTTCACAGAAACTCACTAACATGAAGCTTACAAAAACAAACTGTAGTAAATATGGTGTAAATGAACTTGAAAACCGTTCTCCGGTTAATTTTAACCGACGTTATAACATAACACGCGCCAAAGTTTAGGTAATCCTGGGTGTCAGGGTTGTGTCCGCACGCAAAATGTCAATGGTATAAAATTGTTGTTCTATTTTACCTCTAAAATTTTTTTTAGAATGTTTATTGATTTATTTAAAATTAAGTGTAGATTTATAGGTACTTACATTACCTACGAGTAATTCCTCTTAAATGATTAACAAAAGCTAGTCATAATCACAAGTAGTCTAATTCACAATGAACATAAGCTTGTTTTAGTTCAAACTGCCCCTAAAACTGTTGTCATTTATTTTCAATGACATGTGAGTGACAGGAAAAAAACATTCCTTAAAGCCGTACTAATTTGACAGTTGCATATGAATAATACGGTAGTTATTTATACCATAACTACGGTTCTGTTATATATTCGGGACACGTTTAAATGAAAAGACTAAAAAGTTGTGTCAGCCCTATCAAACACCCTTCATCTCCGAAATGGAAAGAAAACAGTCGCATACGCTCAAGCCGGTAACGAAGGTGATGCTGTGAGATAATCCGGTACGAAAACAGAGCCATCTGCCGGAAACTTTTCGAATTACATTTTATAATTAACAAAATTTATTTTAAGAAAGAAAGAACTGAAAACAAATAACATCTAAATACAGTGCCACAAGTATAACTTGGCGCGGCTGAGCGCCACTGTGTTCAAAACATATAATTAATTGTACAGAAAATACCACGAAATTTGGGAAAATATGTAAGAAAGATTTAATCATTTGCGTATTTGGAAAAGATAGTATAGTGATATTTCGCATCTTATTACTCTTTTTCCGTTTTTCCGTTTTAGTTCCTCCAATCGCCACCGCCAACTTATACTTGTGGCACTGTAGTCTGTTTTGGGATAGTAAATTAATGTCAACTTATTGAATATCAACTTATGCTAAAACTAATAAAGATAAAATTACTTACCTATAGATATTTTTTTAATTATCATCGGTATGCAAAAACGGTTCACCTTAAGATAGAGCAAACTGAGATATTCAGTAACAAAAGTTCAGGTGAGCAATATACCCTACCCTACCCAGGTTCGTCTAGTCTAGGCCTACCTGCTTTATTGTTTAATTATTTGGGATAGATTATTGAATGAATGTCTTTGCTAAATGAAAATAGCATTCATTTTGGCTTGTTTGGTATACTCAACTTTGATCACTTTGTCCAAGGTATTTAAAAAAGCTAAAATATGATTGCTCATAAAAGCATAAGTGAAGGTGAGGTGATTCAGTCTGTTTGTCATGCGCGTGAGTCACGTGCGTTTACTCTATTACGAACAGATTGGTCAACAAAGAGTTTTTGAGAAATGAGGATCTCTTAGTCATTGGACCTCACAAATAAGGTCTTTGAATTGTCGAGGGTCTAATTTTATAAGTAACTCACAACCAGAGACTATCTGTTAGAACACTGTTTCATTTTAGACAAAATAAAAATGTGATAAGAATTGTCTTCTTTAATTCATTTGGATTTTACTAATGTGCTACATCTCTAAGATTTGTTGCAATTGATTGCTTCCAAATCACAATCATTTCAATATGGCCTTTATTCAAACCATTTTAAGAATGATTCTGAAATGTACGTTCAAGTGTTATAGGAAACCGCACAAATCAAAGCAACAATCAGAAAACTTCCATACTGTCTGTAGCAATTGACAGCGGCCTATTTACAAGAATAGCCCTGCTAGTAGTAACTACAGCTCAATCTGTGACTGAAAATATCGGTCATTGGGGCCCTGGGGAATGGAAATGGCTATTGTGAAATGTGCCCTATAAAGAGTTTGCAGTAATAACGATGAAAATGCCAATACTTATAGAGTTGTACCTACTTTTTCTTCTTCTTTATTTTGGCTTCGCACGGTTTGTGCATTCAGCCAGTGTCAAGTTAAATTTCAAGTTCATAAATACACAAGATAATACAAATACATACATAGGTAATACAATACATAAATATGCCTCTCCCATCCCTCCCCTTGCGCCTCAGTAGATAAAGATGTGGAGCTTTACTGAAACATTTTACGGACTTTTTGGGAGAACTCGAAATGCACTGCTATCCAATTTTGTTTCATTTGCCCAAACTTATGCACGTTCACACACACTCAACAGTTAATAACCTACCATTATTATACATTAACATTCGAAGAAACAAAAGTTTTGGAAAATAAAACAAAACGAAATTATGACTTCTCAAATTTCCGCCAAAAAGTCGTTGTACCAATGGCAGCCAATAAATACCATGATGAAGGTTTTATTTTTTCATTCTAGTACATTTTAAAAAAAAGTAAAAAAGGCTACGTCAAAAAGGTCGGAGTCAAACATGGAAGTTGGACAAAGTTGACTCTTTCGGAAGAAGATGGCAAGTTTCATAGGACGAAAGGAGTTAACCTCACCCCGGAAAAAAATATATTATGAAACAATTAATGTCATAATTTAAAGTATATTTTTGTCTTATTTTAGGGCCCTTAACCTATAAGGTCTGATAACAACCCACATACACCCGTAGATACCCGACCCCATAACTCATAGCCACCAAACGTCGTCAAATGTCCAACTTCCGAAAGACACGAGCCCAATACGTGCCCATTCACTGTAAATCAGCCGCAATGAAAAATGTCAAACAACTTTATTTAGCCGCATTGTTATTTGATTTACGACACGCGCCGTGACATTTGACTGTGACGCGTAGTACGGGAGCCTGTGGTTATTCTCCCACATCATACAATTCAAGCACAATACCGTTATGTTTCTTTCGCTTTTCAGTAAAAGCGGCATATGAAAGCTCCAATCTAATCTAATTATATCCATAATTTAAGTCCATTAAGTACGTGACAGCAGCTCCTTGCTCTTTCTGAGTAGCACAAGAGAAAACTAATTACACTTTTTTAATTAGCTATGTATCTATACGTTACAGGTTTTTCTTCTATAGATTTCATAATATGTTATTTAAAGGCCTCTGCCATAGGTTACTGATTCATTGCCAGAACTGAATAGGTGACATGACTTGAAAGACGGAAGTTCTCCGATGAAATTAAACGATATATCAATCAATATAACAATTTAATGTCGTTAATTTTCTCTCTTTTAATTTTTAACTGTGTACCCAATGTCAATTGAAAGTGCAAGGTTTAAAAGTTTAAAACTTAATCTTGTTAAGTACTTATCACTATCTTTTTTGTTTCCTGGTCTATCTTAAAAAAAAAAAAAACATATTTTATTAACGACTGTCTGCCCAAATGTTCTTGTCTATAAAATGTAAATCCGTTATTGGCTGTAAGATCTTACTAAGTTTAAATAAGGGCTGTGGATTTTGTTAAATAAATAAATAAAATAAAAAAATAAAGTTAAAATATAACCATTGCCTCTCAAACTAGTTTCGAATACTAAGCTATTGTGCTGTGGACATTACGGAACTGCGGACAAGAACGAGTGTAAAGCGTTTCGCATCTTGTTTTGTATTTGTTTGGTACACTTGTTGTACAAAGTCCTCTACAACTCGTATTGACTGTTATTATTTTATCATTATTAGTCATGATTTTGTTAAAAGCTGCCTTGTCACTTATGATTATTTCTTTATTGTCGCCCGAGAAAGACACGGTGGCAATACCAGCTGTTTTTGTCCGTAAAAGCTTTGATTGAAAGTCTGTAAATATCTGTCTGTAAATAGATACTAAATATAGGATCACAATATGATAGACACTCTTACAAATCTTCAAGCATTCAAAATTAACTAAAGCTGCTTATCAGGGTAGTCAAAATCAAGTCCATTATCTACACATTTAGACACAAACGTACATTTTTCAGAACACGAATACACATGTAGCACGTACATTTTGCAGAAAAGTATGGATCCGATATACTACCGCATCACGACACCCCGACGCAATGTGATTCCGGCTCAAGTCTTTCTACATCAAGCACGACCCATTTCACCACGCATCCAACGGTTCCACAATCTGTGCCACTCCCGATCCGTCGGCAGTCAGTCCAGTTCATTCGCAAAACAAACGCACCCAGGCTATTTAGAGAGATGAAGAAAAAACCGCAATTACGGTGCCCTGGGCCGGGCCCATGTAAGGCTTGAGGCGGATTTAGCGGGCCCGATGTCTTGTAATGGGTTAGAAGCATCTGTAGAACCGTTAAGCTGGCTCAGCAGTGAGATTTTTCTCATTTAAATTCTGAGTAAGTTCGTATGAGCAAGTGGCCAACTCTAGTGACGGAGTTTTTAGGCCGCCTAAATGCCTCCGTCATGGCTTAGCGACTTAAAGCTGGGACCGACAATTTAACGTGCCCTCCGAAGCACGGAAGCGCTCAGTTTGTAATGCCACTTGCGGTCACTCATTCAAATTATGACCATTTTATTGTTTCAAGTAAAGATAAAAGTCGCGTTACGTAAAAAGAACGCTGGCAGAAAGTGAAGGGGTGTGTTTTGTCTCATGTTCGCGCATGGGTTACCTATTCTCAAACATGAGACAAAACACACTCCTCCACTTTCCTCCAGCGTTCTTTTTACAAGACGCGAACTAGGTATAAGTACCTACTTGCTGTGAAACGCAGATGGTGAAATTGAATTGTAATGGCCATCAATTCTGTTTTATCGGCCGAGTTCACACCATCGATAAAGCATCGCTGCAATGTAAACACTCCATAAATCGGAGGCAGCGGGCCGTGTGAACAGCGCATTCCACTTTATACCCCGTGTAAATGGGCCCTTATCTGCGCACGCGCACGTAATCGATTTTAAATGTTGCCACTTTCGCCATTGAACGCCAATAAGTTGAGTTATCGTTGTGTGAAAGTTTTATAAGAATTGGGCGAGTATTTTAAGGGTTTTTGTTTTAAAGGTTGTCTGTTGCTCACGGCTGAATTATTGTAATGAGCTAATAAATACAATGGGAACTTTTTAAATCCAACCACAGATTGCAAACTAAAATATTACGCCATAGATGATATAAATTACTACAATAAAAGCACGTCGCTCATTGGTCTACCTATAAATTAAATGATATTATGTAGTAGGAATATCCAATGAGATTTTACAAATAGAGACGTTATACTCATTAGAAATAGCTCTAAAACGCGGCGAAATTTTGTTACAGCTAAGTACTTAGGTCTTAGACTCAGTTTATATAGAAGATCATTGGGAATATCATTTTATTTCTTTAAATAGAGTATTTCTTGACAGTGCTAATTATTATTAGAACCCGTTACCCTCAATAATATCCCTAGAAGCTGTGTAAGGTACTGGACTAATGCGTTTTTACCACCTCTACATTTGGAGTTACCGTTCAACAAACGGTCGTGTGTTGGTAAAAGTGCAAAGTAAGGAACAGCAATGATGTCAACATTACTACTTAGCCATTTATAGCAATTGAAGCATTTGACATCGGCTCTATAAGTCATTTATTAAAGTTTATGACTTCGAGTGCTCGGGTGAGAGGCAAAATATTTGCGAGAGATAATCTATAACAACACATTTTATAATACGTAAGTATACAAATTAATAACTTATGTCCTCATCCCACAAAAAAACTTAAAAAAATGAAATAATGATCACGACTGAATTCCCAAGGCGCGGTAGACATTCTCTCTTCATCATCTTTTTAGGCATTTTTTAAAGGGGGTAGTCAGAAGTATGTCCAAATGCATATTTGGTACATGCCCACGTTTTTCAGAAGTTAACATTGCTTACGTGACAGGTTGCAAGCCCGTCGAAGCTATTAGCTAGCTAACTGGTTTCCTCACAATGTTTTCCTTCACCGTTTAGAGCTAGTATTAATGCGCATATAAATTTTTCGAAACGAAAAATCCATTGATGAAAAAACCTTTCATTCTCTTTAACTCTTTATATCTCAAAAAAAAGACTCCTTAAATCTTTCTTCTTGCATCACATTCTTACTTCATAAATGAACCTGTATACTCCGTCTCCCTCTGTGTTATTTTTTAGATATACCTACCTACAATAAATTATTTGTTGAAAGACACTGATACTTTCTCCCTTACTTATGAAAGATGTTTAAAGTTGAACACTGGTTAAACAACGTCCTGTCTCTATTCGTCACTATCCACAAATAAAGACAGGACGTTGTTTAACCAGTGTTAAACTTTAAACATCTTTCATAAGTAAGACCCTTTCTTTATCTTTGGCGGAAACTTGTAATTAGATAACAGACATTTTTTTTCCTTCAAACCATGGTGACAGTTGACAGTTTTAACATTAATATTCATTCCTAAGTGCAGCTTCGTAAAACGGGCTTAATTCGTAACTCAGCACAATAGCAAATCAAGCATGTGCGATTGCTATCAGCTATTGCCATCGGATCGCCGGAGGACAATGGGGTGTTTATTAGTTACAGTATTCGCCACGTCTGGGGCTGGCCTTCGCCCGTGGGTGACCGAGGTCTAAGCGACAGGGTGACGCGAGCAAGCCAAAATTAGAGGATATGCAAGTTACTGTTATGTTAATTGCTTTCACTGCTATTATGTAAGTGACAGAGAGATCACGTTGAATTAAAGAATGTTTTTATAATGAATATGAATACCCTGTTGATTCATTAATACTTTTGAATTTAGACCTAGAAGACAGCTGGAGTTAGAGTCAATTGTTAAAAACTAATCTAACTTAAAAATGTTACGTAAACATAGACCTGTTACTTACGCATGAAAGATGTTTAAAGTTGAACACTGGTTAAACAACGTCCTGTCTCTATTCGTCACTATCCACAAATAAAGACAGGACGTTGTTTAACCAGTGTTCAACTTTAAATATCTTTCATAAGTAAGACCCAGATTCATTATCTACCTCTCGAATTTCTATAAAAACTAACAAAAATGTTAAGCTGAGAAAAACTCAAAACCTATGTAAGTAATATAAATCTCTGTTTAAAAACTCCTATTCTTTCAGCATGTACCACAATTCACAGGAAATGTATCTCATTCGCTATTTATAATATCGATGGCGCGTACAGGAAACGATGGTATTATGGAAGTCCATAATAAATCTATTTGCGAATATCTTTCATGAAAATTGCAACCAGCTGAAGCATTATTGAAAAGCAGTCTTTGATGTGCATTTATGAATCGAGCCATTTCATTTTATTGTTCCAGAAATTATTATAATTTTACAACAACAAAACAAACTAATTTAACAGATACAAACATAAACACAAATAGATATTCCGGTTAAGGTTAATAACCGTAAGCAAACGTTTTGCCTTGAAAAAGGTTTTAGTGAATATGTGTAACCGATTTTTTTTGTTTTTTAAGCTCTGTAAAATCCTCCATATAAAAGACATAAACGCGGTTCCTATGAATAAACCAAAAATAAAAATAACAATAATCACGACTGTATTCCCAATGTGCGGTGGTCTTTAGGCGTTTTAGATCCGTTGAAGATGTCTAAGGGCGTAGTCAGAGGTATGTCTAGTATTTTCATATTTTTTAATAGTTACATAACTTTCAATGTCATGCTCTTTTAGCATGACTTTTTTTTACATTAGCGTGAACGAAATTAAGAGCTTTCGAATTTAGTGATAATTTAGTTAGTCAGTACACCATAATGCCTGCCACACTAGCTGTACAATGTACCAGCCTCCCGATGTGATGATAGAGCGATAACTGTAGATTTGTATCTGGTTAAAGTGTGCCGGCCGCAAATGGACACTGAGACGGATCGCGATGGTATGTCCGATACCAGACCTGTTAAAGAACCTCCATTAGACTCTATTTTTGTTATTTTTGAAGTAAAAGTAATAACTAGCTGCCCGCTCCGACTTTGAGTTGAAGGTCATAGCTGACCAGTCGCCTCCGCACCGCATCGCCTTTTCGGCGTTCACTTGTTCCTTCACTTTTGAGCATTGGTCCAATAGAATTCTATACAAAGATGCGATGCGGTGAGGTTCGAGTGCGGCGGCGACTAGTCACATATAACCTTAAATCAAGCAAACATAAGACCAGCAGGGCTATTTTGACTCACACGTAAAGTCGCTAACTCGGATTACTTCCTACAAAAATCGTTTTTTTACGATGAATACTTTGAAATGGTAGAAGATGGTTGAAAAGTGATAGACATTTTTATATTGTGTAAAATATTCAAAGTGATTCTGCATTCTATAACTCTATTATTGTTCGTAAAAAATCAATTTGTAGGAAGAAATCCGAGTTAGGGACTTTACGTCTGACTCAAAATAGCCCTGCTGAATCTATTTGTAAGTCCATTTTTATTTTGATTAAAACTTAATTTTAGACTCGTCAAATCAAATTAAATATTTATTTTCTTTTGTGAATCTATTACAACAAAACACGGTAAATTGAATATAGAGTTGAAGTGAACCGTGAAAAAAGGTTTAATAGTGGAATAATGAATGGGCTCTAATGAAGGGAGCCCAAAAATGTTAATAGTTGTATTTGGAGTTCCGTATACTACAAATTGTATTTCTTCTCTCTATTGAGAATTAATAGCCGGATATTGCATCGTCATTTTGCTAAGGACTTTACACACATACAAAATATGAGAAAATTAATTTAAAAATATTATGTAAGTAGGTACCTATTGAAAAGGTTTGATTTATTAGGTATGTTCGGAGATCCCATAAGATCCTTGATATTGGTCATTTGAAGGTCAATCGTAAATTAAGTCATGCAAAAATCAGACCTTATATAAATTACTAGCTGCTGCCCGCGGCTTCGCTCGTGTGGTATCCGGATAAAAAGTAGCCTATGTTAGTCTCCAGCCCTCCAACTATCTCCACACAAAAAATCACGTCAATCCGTTGCTCTGTTTTGACGTGAAAGTATACTTAGTATCCGCGGTTCTCTACGTGGTAGGTACTAACAAATGATAATCGGGGATAATAATGCGTCATCAGATTTTTTGCAATCGTAACCGATTGCAAAAAAACTGATGACGCATTATTAGCTTAACATCATTCTAATATTAGATAATGTTCGTGATTTTGTATTGACCAACTTTCTAAAATTATAGAAAATGCGAATGACTCACGTACATAATATGTACGTGAGTCATTCGCATTTTTCGTAGTGATGGTATATGTACGTACGTACATATTATGTACGTACGTACATATACCATCACTACGGGGCCAACGCCGCGAGGGAGCTGCTTAGTATATGATATACATACACGTGCTTATTGTGTGCTCGAAACTAGCTTGCTTATGTGCATGTAACATGTGTGATATGATTTGGTTAAAAAAGCGGCACTAATATCAGCGTTCAGCGGGGCTAAAAAGGCCGTTACAGCAGAATCATAATACGAATTGCACTATTATCACCTATTATGCCGTCTCTTTCCATAGACATGCAAGTGACAACAAATTATTATGATTCCTATACGGAATTGCGATAACGGAAATTTTAGCCTTCCTGTACCTACTATAAGCCACTGTTTTTTTATTCTACATAAATGAATACGTTTTTGGGTTTTTTACACAGAACCATCTGCTTCCACATCTGTTGCGGTCTTACAGCTCGTGCGTGACTGATTCCAGATAATTGTTCTGCCTTAGTTTAACGATAATGGTATCCTAAGGAGCGTGTTATTAATGTCTGCCTCACTAGATGTGATTAACTCCGACTTTTTGATTTTGAACATTCATCTTCATTTAGCTTTTTCAAGTTAATTTAATTCGTATCTGTTTTGTATTATTAGGTGAAAACAGTCGGTTTTTGAGATTGGTTAATGTCAGAGTTAAAGTTAACAAGCAAGACACCTCAGGGCACGATATATCTGATAACTTGTAGATGTCTACAAACTATTGAGCTTTTAAGATCCTAAAAAGGTATAAAGGGCGACCGCGAGGAGTAACCTTGCCGCAACTCCCTTACCCAGATGAAGATTCTGCGGATGAATCGAAACATTGTCGGTATCAAAATCGACGATATTTTTACGTGAGTAATTCCCGTGTGTTAAAATAATGTCTAGGTATAAAGGGTATCAAAGGCAGATCAAAAATGAAAAACCCACGATTTAAGGTTATAGTTGATCACGTCTACTCTAAGCCCGCGCCTTACCACCTCGCCTTGTGGGGTTAGGTATTCTTTGTATGGAATTATATGGACCAACGCTCACTACATCAAAACCGTAGCGTCACCGGATCGCCGCATCGCAAGCCAAAAGTGAAGAAACAAAGTGAACGTCGGGAGGCGATGCGGTGCGGAGTGCGGAGTTGCCGTGATAAGCTATAAACGTTACCTTAAGCTAATTGTAAAATGAAATGTGAAAAATAAAGGCACTACTGTTATTTACTAGCAAAGTGGAACGAAAGGGCATGCTGGCTCGTAGCACAAAGTAACATTTACTTTGGTATCTGACCTAACCACAAGTTACCACCAAAAAACTTAAAAATCCGCCATTTTTCCCAACATGGCTGCTAACCAATACCTGCCACATGTCTCATACTCTGTAAACCGTTGCCCAATAAACCAGGCATGCCGAAAATTTGTCCCCAAAAAAGCAAATACCTCACAAATGGAGACAATAAAAGCTACGGCTCATAAAAGGAGGTAGAACCAAAGACGGGTGCAGCGTATTTAATCTGTGGTGTAGCTGTCAAGTGCCGGCGGCCATGTAGGGTGCGCGCGCGCAACAAAAACGAAAGTTTCGCGTCGCTGACAAATCACCGGACAATTTGTTATTTAGCTGAAAATTCACAGGCTGCTCTTTTCATTTCCAGTTAGTAAAATTATTAAATAACTGCTTGATGTTTTTACGGAAATACGAGGAAAAGAATTTCAGCGTTAATTAAAAGGCAGATTGAATAAAACATTAATTTCGTTGTTCTGTTTAATAAAAAACTGCTATTTCTTTCATGACAAATACTTTAAAAAAATATAAATCACTATTTTCGGCCCGTGGCTTCGCTCGCGTTCGCGTACCTAGATACCTACTCTGTTATTCCAAGTTACATTAAAATCTGATCAGTAGTTTTTGTGTGAAAGAGTAACAATCATCCTCATAAACTTTCGCATTTATAATATTAGTAGGAAGAAATCATCTATTTAATTTTTTCCTACTAAGAAAGGCACAGTACAACCTGTACAATCTATCATCAACCTATGCATGTAGTTTTTATGTCTAAATCCAGCAATTCCTCTCAAGCATACCTCAAGGTAATAAATATTCACCAGCACCATATCCGAAGCAAACAATGAAGAAAATATCCTAAGAAGTGGTGCCATGGAATAAGTAACTGTTCCTAGGCTATCGTTACATCAATCTAAGACGATACCCTATTCCTTACATAGCTGGGCATAGATGAGACAAAAAACAGACGAGACGAAGTCTTTATGATGTGTTAAGGTTATAGCTGACTAGTCTCCACCGCAACCGAACCTCACCGCATCGCCTCGGTATCCTTTGTACGGAATTCTATGGACCAACTTCGTAAAGTCACCGGATCGCCCCGCATCGCAAACCAAAAGTGAAGGAACAAATGAACGCCGAGCGTTGCGGTGTGGGCGGCGACTGGTCAGCTATGACCTTTACAGATTATTTTTTGTCGTATTACGAATTAATAAGAAATTTTTCCTCTTAACTTTCGAAATGAATAACCTAAGCCTCGTCTCTGTGGTGCATGTGCGTCGCGGGCACTAAACGTGTTAAGATAGAGATTTACGTTTAAATAATGAGCAAGATTATCGCGATGTGGTATGAAACTTTATCAAAAATGATTAAGTAACTGTTTCAAGATTAAGTTAAAAAGGAAAATTTTAGACAAATATTTAAATTATCAAAGATCCATCTGTGCATTGCTCGTTGTGATTAGGCAGATGCGTATGCGCATGCAGCGACGCACGTCAACTGCAGGTACGTCGGATCAGGATATCTCGCGATTTATCCACCGTATCTATTTGCAATTATAATGTACCTAGACAATGTGGAAGGTAAAATTACATTTATTCACAGACACTTAATAATTTTTTTTTTTTTTTTTATTAAATTAGCGGTAATTAATTGATGGATAATAGAGCGAAGTTGAAGAGAAAAAGATGCTGTGTTAATTTGATAAAAGCATCAATAAATGGACCATATCAAAATAGATAAATCAAAACATAGAGAACAATAATGTAGGTAAGCATTATCTTCTAAACATTGATTAAAATTTTGAGTGGAATCTCTTTGGTATTCTAACCGTGAGCCCAGAAAACAATTACATGTGAATTCTAAATACGCCTGTTATAAATAAATCGTAGCAAAACACGCGTACTCAACCGCAATTAAAAGTCAATTAATTGTTTTTTAACTCGCCAAGCAATAATATAAACTCTTTATGGTCCACGTATTGTAAATACATTGTGGATAACATTAAATAATTACCGACGTGGTTATTTCCTTAAACAGACTAGTACCAACATTATTTAATTTGTCTGTTTTATTTTTTGTCAATCTTATTGATGTAAAATTTATCTCCTAGTCCTTTGCTATTTACTTACTTATTAATTTGATATTCAAAAAACTCTGCCCAGCAAACAATTCTTTGGTTCTTAGTTTTTAGCGATGTTTTTCATCACATGATTTATATATTTCAAATTGCACAAGGGAAAAACAGTCGTTCTGTCATTCCAGAGTATTAAATTAAACAAGAATAGCATTACTGCGCTAACATTCATTTATTTCTCATTCGCATTGACCAGCTCAATAAAATCGCAATTAAAATTATCAGGCGTTTATCGGTACAACGCAGAGTGGGGCATAATGGATTCAGAGCATGCCTCGCCCCTCCATTGCAAATGGAACAAAATGCCTAAACAAATTGCAGACACAACAGCCCTGAGAGAGTTCGCTTTTTGCACTAATTCGGCATTCCGAAATAAAAATTCCGACTCCTTATAGAGGGGACGACAAAAAGTGACGCGTTTCTGAACGTCGCGTCGGTCGCCGCTCTGGAGCTCTTCAGAGAAGGAGTGATTGCCAGCTGAGTTAGTTCGCGGAGAGTTGTGGCCAGCGGGCTTATTAAGGTAGCTTTTGCAGAATCGCAAAAGGAATTGAACTATTATGCCATCTCTTTTCATTGACTGTGAGCGAAAAGAGTCGGCATTATAGTTCATTTCATATTGTGATTCAGCTTTAGCGACCTTTTTAAGCCCGCAGTTTTCAAGTAAGTACAGAAAACGTTTTAAAATAAATTCAATTTATTATTGATAGTCGTTAAAATATCTTTAACATTGTTTAAGCGATACAAGTAGACTTTGCGAGTAAAAAATAACATTTTTCATAATATAAAATGCCTTGTGAACCATCTTAATAATAAAAAATTTAAAAAAATAAAAAAAAAAAAACATTTATTGCCACATCATTTTTCAATAAAAGTATTGCTAAATTCAGCCAAGAAGACTAGTCAGTTGGCAACATTACCGAGGATGGCGGGTTCGCCGAGTGATTTCATATATGGAAGAGCGGGAAAAACGTTCTGAAACTGAGACGCGAATATATTTGTATCGGCGTGAGTAATGGCGGCAATGGCCAATAAAATTATAATAATAACAGACAACGATCATAAAACAGAAATCATCCGATGGATAATGGATTTTGAAAGATCTTTGTGTACTTCATCCGTCGTCAAATGCATCGTTGTTATTATTATACCAACGAATACTTACTTCAAAATTCGAATTTGTTTAAAAATTTAAAAAAACCTGGTTGTCTGTAAAGTCGGATTAAGGACGATAATTTTACGTGCTAACGTTATAAGAAGTCATTGATGAAAAATGCATATTTTTATGAACTGCCGAACGCTTAGACCGATCGTGCCTCTCTATCGCTTATTCCACGCTCTCGCTTGCACGCTCGGCTCAGGCTGAACGTGACACTTTTTCGTGCGTGCGTACACGTCAAAAACTGAAAATGCTTTAGATATTTTTCAAAACTGCCCAAACAACATTCTATCTAGCATCAACTTGCAGAACACAGTGACCCAAATAGCCTTCCCAATAACCCCATTTCCCAGGCGCTATTGTCCGTCGTAAAGGCCCCCCTGACCTAATGGGGCTAGTCCCAGGCCTTGAGGTGACCCTCACTGGCCCAAATGTCAACTGTCTCGGGTCAGGTTGGTGTTTGGCAAACTAATTTGGCGGCAGAAAACAAAGAGACCTCTAAAGATTTTTAGCACCGTATTTGGGTCGTGACGTGATTCGGAGTTTTAGGGCATTTTAAAATGCTTATTTTTTCGCAATAATCATGTTGTATACTTAACGTTTTTTTTTTAAATTTTAGCCCCTCCAATTGGAGCGTATTTTTTCGAAATGTTCATGTTTTCATTTTGATTTTTGAGATGTCAAATCTGTGATCAAAGCCGATGATAAGTGATGTAATATTTCCAAGATATTCCGAAAATTGCTGTGTTTTGTAAAAACAAGCAACCACATGTTGTTATTTTCAATAATTACTTATAACTACGTTGTATTATAATAATTATGTTCTGTGCTTTATCACCAATTCAAATACGCCTAAGTTTACCTACATAGCAAAGCTTACCTTGTTTCTACAGCTTATAAAGTTGTTTTCACGAAGATCTTATAAAGTACTAATTAAAACCAAAGACTTTGTACTAAAACAATCACTATCTGTCGACATTATAGTGACATTACGTCGATGAAGGTGTAGCCGGAAGGGTGGGCCGCCATCAAGACGTTCGTAAACTTTATAGGTCACTGATACAAAGTAGGTGACCCGACGAATATACGTAACTTATCTACAGTAGGTATCCACCTTGATACCCATACAGGTTACTAAGAACCAGGAAACCTAGAGTCGGCGTCAGCACTGAAGTCCGATAGACGCAACGCTGCTATCGCAGAACTAGGTTAGGTAAAAAATTACTAATTTCCAAATAAGGCTTGAACAATAATATTTATGCAAGTTTGTATGTTCTTTAGTTCTACACACCAGAACAACTGAACGACCGTGACTAAAAGAGCATATTAAAGTAAATAAAACAATTTGTTTCCACTTTTGCCGTAGGACTCAGGTGCTGACGCCCACTCTAGATTCACTTTTTACCTAGGCAGACATTTTCATAATCAGTTTTAAGTGTAAGCCTTTGAAGAGTATTTTTTCTTGTCACTCTTTCGTTGAAGAGTTGGCAAGTTAAAGCAGCCCTTGAGCTCTAGTAAGCTTATAAGTTCATTATGAATAACAGGGTTAGTCTTTCTTCTTTCGCGATCACAATTCATATTTTATTCATTTAATTTATAATAGTTAGGTACTTATTCATATTTTTATTAATAATGATCTTGGCAAGCCAAGCTCTATTTATAGTAGGTGAAATAGGTAAATAACGGATTTTAGTTTATTCCTGCTGGATGAGGCTGTTACTTGCATTGTTTTTATTGAAGACAATTTTTTTTTTAAATAAATTATGAAAGATGAACTCACCACGATGGGTCCGTTGCGACCGGTGCTGGCGAGGGTGGCGCCGAACCACTGATTCGACTTCTGGTCGATCTGGTGCCCATGGGTGTCCATGTTGTTCGCTGCAGACAAAGAAAAGGTTAGGAAAGTTTAACTTTAAATTACTATCGCTAAAGTACCTTAGAATCTGGACACATGCTATCATGTTTTGGGCAAAAATCTATGCATAAAATTATTGCGAAAAGGAACGACTACGATTCTTTATCTATGATGAAAACAACGTAACTGTCTATGGTCATTTGCCTAACTGCGGGCTTAAAAAGGTCGCTAAAGCAGAATCACAACATAAAATGAACTATAATGCCGTCTCTTTTTACTCTCAGTCAATGAAAAGAGATGGGAAATAGTTCCTATTTGCGATTCTACAATAGCGACCTTTTCAAGCCCGCTGGCTTTAGTAGTTGTTGAAATAGTGACAATGACGAACAACAAATAAAATAAATCAGAAGGACCGAACGAAGTCACTACGCAGGGTTCACTGTTTTCCGACATCATAAAAAAGAATATGATGTAGTTGAATATAACTCTTATCTCGCCCGGAGGTAAAATGTTTTCATTTCTGAGGATTCTGACAACTTAAACTGCAGCTTCACTAAAAACGACAAATTACTGTATTCTCAAATAATACATCACTCAAAATAAAGGTTGACTCTTATGGCCATAAATGTCCGCCGCATAAATAACGATTATTAACAGCCAAATATGGCTGATGTGGTCAATATGGAATATGGCCATGTACCATATTCAATGGCAGCGAGATGGACTGTAATGGCTTAATTTCGGACGACGGTCGTTCATCACCGGATTCAATAACGGGAATATGGCGGGAATGATAAATGTTGTTGGGTTTTGTTTCCATTTGCTGAAAACAATAAGTGAAGAAAGTATAACCATGATGGCGCCTTCTTTTCAGTTCTCATTTTAATAAAATTTTAACTGCAAAGTATAGGTACTTTGAAACGCAAGGATATTTCCATAGAAAACCTTACTGTGTGGCTATAATTATTGTTAGAACTATACGACTTATTTTTCTATTGGACATATTTTACGAAAACTACCCCTTGAATTTTTTTTTTACTAGAGTTTAAATTAAACCTACTAAGAAGTGCTTATTGTTTAACATTTCTAAACATAGGCCTTAGCACATTTAAACACACATTTTTTTTATTTCTAAGCTCAATGTGACAGAGCTTATGTACCTACTGTATTTTATGTACCTATGTATTTACATACAGTGTACATTTTAAGTGCTTGCGATTAGATATAGATGGTTGTAAAAAAGATACAAGCATCAGATTTCAACAGTTAAGACGCAGCTATGTATTAACGACTAAAGACATTTAAACATGAGTTTATAACCTTTTGTATGTTATTTGATATGGTATAAATGAAAGAAGCTGATAATATGAGATGAATTGATATTATATCTTCATCTAGTAATAATTTTGTAATAGTTTTATTCACACTTTAAGTTAAAGCATTTATGCTTGAACATTTTATTGAGATGACGATAACATCTCACTCAGCAATGTTAATCGAAGCACGTTTTAATTCGTAATCATAAGAAAAATAACATTTTAGAAACTGAATAATTTCTTTTTTTAAATAAATTGATTAGTAAAATTGCATGCCACTTTTATAAAAACAAAACAATGTGAAAGAAGGTAAGTACTATAAAAAAACTGTAAATATAGTAGGTAAACTCAAAATAACAAGAAAAGAAATAATAACAAATTAGGTACTTTAATGTCAGTAATTATAATCATAACTTACAATTTAAAAAAAATGCGTAACAAATGAAACAAAGCTCTAAACACGCTCTTGATGAAGACACCTTTCAAACTAAAATCGCATCAAAATCGGTCCATCCGTTCAGAAGCTCCGATGCCACAGGCAGACAGACATATTGATATTTTATTAAGACATTGATTGATATAGACTCCAAAACTATAACACCCCTCTTTTTCGTCGGGGGTTAAAATTATTTAAATTAAAGTAATTCCGATCTTCAAACATTCAAGATCCAGGACAAAGGGTTATTCAAAGGCACGTCCAAAAAACGCCTAAATTAAATACCGTATCACAATGGAACCGCTACCTAGGCGTGGCAGTCATCAACAAAACCGTCGTATGTCAAACTTGGGCGAAACATAATTTTGACAGGAGTAATTAATATGAAAAAGAAAGAGCCATTACTTTTAATTATTCCCTGGTCATTTCAGTTATCGTCTAAAAGATTAATGGGACGCGTGGATTGTAAATAATGGGTTTGATTTTAATCAGTGATATTTGTTTTGGCAATTTATTTTAGTAGTATCTTATTGAAATCAATGTTAAATGTAGGTTAGACTTGATAGAGAATTTAAAGTTCGGACCGCGCATCTGGACTGCGTTCCAAACCGCGGATGGATCTGTGCAGTTTGGACCGCGGATCAAACTGTCGTGCTAATTACTATAAAAAATGTGTCCACGGATTGGAACGCGGGCGAATCTGACATATTTAGGCAAAACGATCCGAACCAGAGTTTCGGCCGCAGTTTAGACTGGCGCGTGGAACGATTTTTTTAAATTTTTTTGATGGCAGATCGAACGGTCAGCCCCGCGCATCTACATGTACGTTTCGGAGTGAGGGATGGAACGGCGCGTGCTGTTTCTCGCGTTCCGAACTTTACGTGTAAAGGCCGCTAATGTCCTAAAATTGCAGGAAATGGGTACAACCATCAAAAAGACTACCTACCGATTTTATTGTTATTGGATACTATGGGTCTTACTTATAAAAGATGTTTAAAGTTGAACACTGGTTAAACAACCAACGTCCTTACGTTACGTCCAACATTTATTTGTGCATAGTGACGAATAGAGACAGGACGTTGTTTAACCAGGTATATTGTTATTTTATTGTTGATCAACATTTGAAGAGTGACCACAATTTTTTATTCAGTTTTACAAACGTCATATAGGTCAACAGCGTCATAATAATCTATTGTCATTAAGGTTAATAAACTCGGTATACTGCGGTTGGATAGGCATTAAGACAGAGAATAGGTTCACAATGCTAAGTATTTATATTAGGTACTAAAATTATTATTACGAAAGTTTGTGTGAAAATTAAGTAGTTCTTTACATAGAAACGGCTAAACGGATTTGGATTAAAAGACTGGAGAGAGAGAGAAACTTATACCTTTGATTAACAAGTTAACTTTTTCGTCAAGTCTTTGTCGCTGGATGACAAAAGGCTACAATGAAACTTGCTAATGCATATCCAAGGATTACGCAAGAACTTTTAAACTGCAAGGGTTTGCGCAAGAACTTTTAAATCGCGGGTAACGCCGCGGGACGCAAGTAGTAATTTAATGTTATCATTAACAGTAACATACTCTATTTACTAAATAATGGGGTTCATAATTCAGTGATAATTTATTTACGAATGAGTCTTTTAAGAATATTCTTATATGAATATTATCAAAATTTTGGTAATCTCCGGAACTTATTTCATTCCCTTATCCTTTCACCTTTTGGAAGGTACCTACCTAAATCATCCCGAAAGGACTATTTATTAACACGAGCAAAGTCGGGGCGGAGTCAGTCGACTGGACTGCTAGTTCGGTATAAATTATAAAAAATCATTAAAACTCTTTTAGAAGTAGTTTAAATATTGAAAGTATTTAAATATTGAATTTCTCGTGTGACCATAATGGATGTGTGTTGTTACCGCTACCGACTGTCAACGTGACCTTTTTACTTTTTTGTCTAATCATTTAGTGACTACTTAATGGCTCTGTAATGACCATAACACTTAAATGCATTTCGACCATTATTTATCGGCCAATGAAGAATTTAAAATTGAATTTGAATGAGGAAACGCACGTAAGTCACTCTTTAAGAATTTTTATTTTAAGTCTTTCTCAACTCTTTCTCCTCTACTTATTGAATTCTGTTAAAATTGAAACACTGTTTAAACAATTGCCATCCTTTTTTGTTAGATAGTGTCAAATAGAGACAGAGAATCTTGAGCATTGTTTAAAGTTGAGAGGCGTTTATAAGTAAGGCCCTCCGAATATTGTAATTTTTCCCAAACAATACTTAAAGATATTAGGTAGGTAGCAATTTATATGGAGAAACAACTTTATATTAACGATGTATCACAGGAACTTCAAGCCAAAAAACAATAATTAAAATTTTCATTCATGATTGAGACATTTCGCCATTACGCATACAATGTAAATACCACAGACAATATATCTTTATTCTCCCGCCCCATGTTGGTTTTCTCATCGTAAAAGCCTTCCAAAAGCGTACAGTTTGATGTTTATCTCCTCCGTTACCCTTAATAGCCTATACGTCATACCTTATTCGATGTACAATCACAATCAAAATTACTGTCCTATACCACGAAATGATACGTCGACGAAAACAAACGGTGTAATCATGACGTATCGATGATTGACGTATGATCTGTAATTAGCCGATTTGCAGTTAAGACATAAAGACATGTAACATGTAACGTCGTAAAAACGTAAAGTCTAATTTGATTGGGCAGATGTCAAAAATATGGGTAACTGGAAGCGATATTGGACATTTTTTGGACAGTTTTGTGGAAGATTGACGGCTCAATAATGGTAGCTCGTCTTTCGACAGATTTCACGGTGCTGCGACGATTATGTCCGATGTCAGTGGGGAATATAAATGGGTATATCAATTTATTAATGTGCACTTACGGCTTTATTGTTTAGTAATAATTCTTAGTTTTTTTTCAATAATCTAAGATGATTATTGATCCGATTGGTCGTCCCAAGTATCGCTGGAGCAATGGAATAGAAGCTGACCTGCGCGACCTCGGAGCCGACAACTGGCTAGAGACAGCGATGGACAGAAGGAAGTGGCGAATTCTCGTTTCGGAGGCCAAGACTCACTTTGGATCCCTGAGCCAATGGAGTAAGTAAGTAATGTAAGATGATGAATCGGTATTTTTTTTTAAAATATCGTAGATTTTATTTAAAGATGATCTAAAGAAAGAATAGAATACTTACCCGAAATTAAACCATTTATAGAAACAGCAGAGGCGCTATGCAGAAGTAAAAAAATCATCTGCAAAAAGGTTAATTCCTGGACGTTGAAAAATTATAAAAGTATTTTAAACTTTTTCGTCATCGTCCAAGAAGTCTAGTCTAACTTTTGAATTATTAGGAGTAGTGATATATTTCGTGACTAGAGCACATTTAGAAACACACAAGTTTAACAAACCACACATCCCTTACCATTCCCCTAAAATCCGTTCCCCTTATTACACTGTAATATTTCCTACTTCACCGTCTATTACAGACATACAAATGATTCGCTTCAGTGAATACGGATATTCCCATTTATTGAGTGTAGGAACATGGATACACAGACGAATGAAGGTAATAGAGAATGGTAGTGATGTGCTTCAATGATTTAGCTATTTGGGGAGACAACGCAGAAAATTCATATTTTCGTATTGAATTTCAAAACTATATAACTTGTTAAACTTTCGCGGTTTGTTAACATAATACCTATATACAGGATTTTATCGTGTACGTTTTCTTTTCTTTTCCCGACCGACGTTTCAAAACTATATTCGGAACTAAATTTAAACATGTTTATTTCTTAAATCAAAGTTTAAGTCAATGAACTAAAAAAACGACATACCCCACGAATCTTCAGAAAGTTTACATTAAACACTAATATTTGGATTGTTCAGGTTTGTATGCATTTAATCAAAGGGTTCTCAATCCAACGTGTTAAGTTACAAATGAATATCGGCTAATAAAAGCACCCTTTATAAAGATCAAAGAACCGTTTCCGGCCGAAAACTAGATAAAATCGTGCAAGTTCATAATAAATATTTATCAGTTGGTCTGAGGGCTTGGCCCCTGATTGCAAGAACTTCTACAGTTACTGGCTACTCACATGGCACATTCCAACTTAATGCAGTCTTTGAATACATACCTGTGGCAGTTAACCTAAAAAATTACATTTGTAAAAAAAAAAACGAGTTGATCTTAATCGACTCTATTTCCCACCAGAAACACTTTTCCCAAAGTAACTTAGGTACTACCTAAATCAAATCGTAAGTTTTTGCAATAATTCAAAAAAATACATTTCATATTTCATACATGAAGTGCCCAAAAATTTGCCACAACCTGTATATGTTCGCCATTGCACTATATCAAGAGTAGTAAAACTAACGATGGATTAAAAACGAGTGTTAGTAAGTTTTGTTTTCGATGTGCCACAACAAAAGCCGAATACTATAATTTGTACGCATTTTACAACAAAGGAAACAAAGAGGAAATTATAAATTAATGTAATTTATAATAATTATTGGAGACTTTAATTGCGTCTATCGATTTATCATTTGTGTGGGATATTTTAGTTTAAATGGGGAAACAAAATGGTAGGTTTGATATGCTAACCCTATTCAGCAGCGAGATTGCTCCATGACCTATAAAAACTCAATTAAACGAAGGAAAAAACAATTTTAATGAAATTGCGAACCATTTTTCAATCAAATTTTAGTTTTAATAAATGTTCTCATTCTAGTAACGTTTTAACCAATTCTCTTTACAAGAAATTATCGCGGAAAAATAAATGTAAGAATACTGGAGTGAAATAGAATACATAATACACTATCTGTCTTATGAATAAAACTCAGTACGCCAACCAAGCTCACTAGAGCGTCGTTTCCGAAAACAAAAGAGCGCTCTAGCGAGCCTGGGGCCATACCATGAACTCTTAGAGCAATGATAAAACAAGCTTAGAACAGTCCTACTGCTTTAGACATGGCTGTCATGTTTCAAGCTTGTTTTAACATTGCTCTAAGAGTCCATGGTACGGCTACTGGTCGGCGAACTAAGTTTTTTTGCATAAGACAGTGTATCTCTCTCTGTAGAGAGACTGTAGTCATATAATGGTAATATCGTATTGAATCACAATGACTTACAAATAGATTCCTCAATCAAATCAATAAGTGTACTTCAAACTGCAAACAACACATTATTTGAACAGAACCAGTCATATGATGTCAAGAGCTCACAAACACACGCTTCAACTCGATTCGTCTCCGATTCGTTTAAAAAACCCGATTTTTGTCGAATGAAGCCGATATTTGTTGATGTCTCTTGAGATCTGTTGTTTGCTTTGTCATCGAGGACTTGTGGTATTTTATAACTCGATATGTTAGATGGTACGTGATCACATAATAGGTAAAATGTCAATGGAATCGGGATTTGTAGTGGCTTCTTGAAGTATGTTGACAGTAGAAAGTTGCTGAACTAAATTGAAATTAAGTCGATAGACAATATCGTAAATATTAACTCTAGTCCAGCGCACTGATTACGTAAGACTTGCAATAGCAACGCGACAGCAATCACTACGCGACCGGTCGAAATATATCACTAAAAAGCCAATCGCACGTCTATTGCTCACCTGTCGCAAAATTCACTTTGGCCATAGTGAATTTTGCAACCATAATACGATTTTTAGTGATGTCGCGTAGTGATTGCTGTCGCATTGCCATTGCAAGTCTTATGTAGTCAGGGCGGGCGCCGACCCGTTTATCGCGCGAAAATATTCTATAATTCGACAAACTCAGGACTCCGCTCAGAACATTTCACCACCTTAGTTGAACCAGTAGGGGAGTATGGGCCTGAGTAAAACTTTAATTTCTTTTAGTAAAAACTAAACAGGACCAATACAGTTAAAAGTTGAAGGTACGATCACAAACATTCTCTCACATCCTATGGGAATTCAAGGCAGACTCTACTAGCGTTCTACTACCATGCTTGCTTGATTTCCAATCTAACCTTCAATCTTTCAGAATTAATCATCAAAAACAGTCCATAAATAATTGTTGGTTCCAAAACAAAATAGGTATACAATTAAATTAGACAAGGCCAGTGTTGCCAGAGGAAGCTTAGGAACGTGGTCGAATCAATCAAGCAATCAGCGGACTGCTTTCAACCACTTTGACCAATCAGCGACAAGTGGCGAAAGCGTAGGGCTGCCAAAATATTACTGCCAAAGAAGAAACAAATAAAGATCTTAGGTACGGTACGGTAAAATTACTTTACGGATCGCTGTAATAGTAAAGTAAGTAAGAAGTTTTTTTTTTTGCTGTAAGTTTAGTGGAAAGTGGTTTTAGTAAATCAAGATTATTCGTCCAATTAAATCAAAAAATAAAACTTAGCAATTGACAAATCTATTCTACTAAACTCCAAGAATAGTTATGAGTAGAGTAAGCCATTACATACTTAAATGGGTTTGATTTCACAAACTTTACTAGGAAAATTGTAAAGCAAAGTCAAAGTAATTAAATAAAAAATGCACCTCTATATGACCATTCATACAAAAGCTTGATAAGGACTTTTAAGCTTTTGGTTTAATTTCGGACATATTTGGCAACCCTACCAGGGACAGTGGTCAGTATGGCCACGCTGGACCACTCCGGCCAGATTGATGGCTCTTCGTTACGTTAGTTAATGATTTTATATTAATGAATGAGATGCTCCAGTTTAATTTACGACAGATTCTCTTTGACGACCGTAACTTTTTCTTGATTACGAAATGTCCATTTCTCTTAAACTATTTCGTTTGATATTCTAATTGATTGCCTATTGGTTTTAGTAAAGTTTTACATACCTAAACCATTTTATCTTAGCTTTGCTCTTTAGACTATTTATTAGACGTTATATTCAGCTGTTTTCAACTCGCAAAATTCAACAAGGTATTCAAACTACCTATAGATATTTACATAAAGTAATCAACATTGTTCTTAATACCCTCCATAAACCACCTCAAAGGGACAGAAAATCCGCTAGTGGTCTATTTTACCTACTTGTAATTAATGACTAGCTTTAGGACTGTTTTAACATTTCTACGCGTTACTAATAATAATAAATAACATCTGGGCGACCGAGCTCTGCTCGGGTGCAAATAGAGTAAAATTAAAAAAGAAATAAAAAACTTTCAGTGGCTGAGATTCGAACTTGCAGCCTTCGGCTGGAAGGCGGACACCTTATCCACTCAGCCACTTCAGGCTCAACAAATTGCGTGAAATTACGAACCACATTGCACTGGTAAATCTTTTTGCGTGAAAATCCCGAGAAAACGAATGTTCCCAGATATGAGACCTAGCTAGATCGATGTTTCGCCCCCGTAAACCCCCGCACCGCAAATTTCATCGAAATCGTTAGAGCATGTTTCGAGAACGTGAGTACAAACAAATATTGCTCGTTTAATAGAATAGGATATTAATCCATCATCCATGGTCTGTGTGGGGTCTTTCTTCCGTCAAAGGTCACTCCCCAATCTATTAAATTAGGTTCGTTTCAAAGTGATCCATGGTCCCAGTCCTATTGAATACTTTCGTAGAAAGGTATAGTTCGCGTCATGTAAAAAGACCGCTGGAAGAAAGTGGAGAGGGTGTGTGTCATGTTTGCGCATAGGTTAACTATTGAGTTACCTATGAGACAAAACACACCCCTCCACTTTCTGCAAGCGTTCTTTTTACATGACGCGAACTATACCAACCTACATACTTAATACTCATATCGAAAATTTCATCGAAGTCCAGTATGAAACGGATTTCCGAGGATTACAGCGGCACATTTAAAATCCTTCTTCAATTTTTCATATCTTTTTTGTCAGAAAACAAAAGTGCATTATGCACCGCCATGTGCCGCGGTCGTTGACCCCGCGTTTGCACATCAAATGAAATAAATGGCGCTCCTGAAAGAGCAAGACGACCGCGTTACGATTGCTACAAAGAGCTGTATTGTGGCTATGATTTCTAAAATATTTGTTTCCTAGGGTAACCTATCAATCTTTCGAAAAACGATACACCGAATTTTGAAATCCATAAAACGTTTGATAGAAACTCGAAATCCAGATACTTTGTTTTACATAATTTTATTACTCCGATAAAACGTTTCACAGAAGTCTCATTTGACAGAAACACTAATGCCAGATTATCAGTTCGTTTTTTTTTCATTCGACAACAATATCCTTACACCGATTTTTATAAGACAGAAGTAACGCTTACCAGAAAATTTCCAGCCATATAAAACCTTTTCCATCTTACTCAATTATTATTATTTACGTAATTTTACTTTCTATGTTGCGTCTGTCTTACCGTAAAACGAAACGTTTTTAGGTTATTATCGGTCTCAGAACCGAATCTGCCCACCCCGACTTCCACGTAGTCTTGTCTGTCCTACCCTAGAGTGTTTTTATGAACTCGGAGGCGCGAAGGGAGATGCAGCCCCCGCCCGCTGTGACAAAACGCGGCACCAGCACGAGCAGGAGCGGCTGAGGCTGGTCGCCGCCGAAGGTGGCGACCAAACAGCCGAAGCTGCGAAGGCTCGTGCTGATGCTGCGTTTTGTTACGCAAGGGCGAAGGGGCTGCACTTCCCGAAGCGCCGGAGCCGTCACAAATTCGAAATGGATGGAAGATTTAGGTTACATTTTGATAATTTGCCAAAAGTGTTTGGTGAGGTTACTTAACCATCTAGCACGAAATTAGTTAGGAAATGTTAAAGGTAATAAAAAAACAGTAACTAGGTACAATATTTATTAGATATCTACCTACAGTACTTCAAGCTACATAATGGACATCGGTCATTTAATTTTATGGTACCTAGTATTTATAACGCTCTGAATTATTACTAGATGGCACTACTAGTAGGCCTAGTAAGATTGAATACATCATTTTGTAATAGGTCTTTCCTGAACCATGATTTTTCGGGATCCCAAAATATATGGAAAACAAATTATATGGAAAACAAACATGCGGTAAAGTGAATTATCTGGATGTTAAAATTTCTGGAAAATGTTTAGATGTATTTTGTATTTCTGTCTTGTAAAAAAAAAACAAATGAAAATCTGGCTTAAGAATTTATGGAATTCGAATTCCTGTATTATGAAAAAAAATAAATCAAAAATCTGTCAAACGTTCCTATGGATTTCAAAAATCTGTCTTGTATTTTTCGTGACATAAATACGTAACCGTTTCCTAGATAAAACTTTTATTAGCACTCTCCTTTAAGGCCTTCTCAAATCGACAGCGAACCGATAGCGTGGTGAAGCTTTTTATTTTGTAATGTAAATGAATTGAAATTGTTATTAATTGAAAAGTAATTGAAAAGCGAAAGCGAACCGATACATTACAAATCTCCACGTTTTCGGTTTGATTCGCTTAGCGTTATGTTTGACAAGGCATATACTTAGGCATATCAATGTAACGCTTATTTAAGCATGTTTACCTTATTATAACACAAATATTTGTGTAAGTAAGGGATACTACTTTTTTAAGGTTGACTGAAATACTTCTAAATTAAGTTCTTAATTTCAGTTTTGAATCACAATCTGCAAGAAACTAATAAAATAAATAATGCTCTTCCAGAACTGGGGAGATATTTTAATATTCCAGGCTAATTTGTAGCTAATAACTAAAAAACTGCATACTTGCTTTAGGTTTATTTATATTTTTTTATAAAAGTTAGAATAAATTATTTTAATAAATAAGATGTAAGTATGTAGATGTTTACACGGCATCTTTTCAAAATTATAAGTGTTTCAATCTGTCTAAATAAATGTGTCTCTTTATATCTCACCTCATGGCTACCCCAAGCAAATGCATCTCTACAATAGCACGCATTGATTTACGTTTATCAGAACGGTGCGTTAACGCAGCGATCCTGCGATTGCAGTACTTCACGATACGTACATCGACTGGCACTCAGCAACTAGCCACTAACTAAATATAATATGATGCTTATTATATTTAGTGACTAGTTGCTGAGTGCTACAATTCGTAAGTAGATATAATTAAATCTACTTTACGAATTATATCGTTTATTGCAAAATACCCTGTAATTTAAAATCGACTTATAAGCTTCCTATATTTTCCTTTCACATGAGAGTGACAAATTGACAAGAAAAAATATGCTACCGTATAAAAAGTTGCTAAATTGAAAATACTTAGTCTGATATTTTTCGCTCTAGTCCGATTTAGACATGAATATCACGTTTGGTATGCTAACTTCTGCAAAATGTGGCCATCCATCTTCCAACGGATCTTGGCATTCGTGAAGTTAGCCGTTTCGATGCGTAGTGCAGCTTTTTCATGCAAAATTTTCTCCTGCGCAGCGAAAAGCCTAACTTCACGAATGCCTAGATCCATTGTGACAACTGTACTAAATAATGTATTTTGAACATACCTCAAACGTCTTCGAAGGATCTTAAATGCTTGAAGATCAGAGAGAATGTATACCGCGCTTTGGGGATATAGACGTGATCATGTTTAGTTGAAGCATGAAAAACAATTTCCAATGTGTAATGCTCCAATTCTGTGGTGTAATGTCAAATCTCGTCACTAATACAATTGATTTCCTCTCCTTTTGAAACGCGACCCGAATGCGGTAGTAACGTAGTAACTCTATCGGCTGCATTTATGACTAGTGTTGAATATGACGTGACTGACGCGGCTCGTTTGTCCCGTACAAAATTCAACTTTGTGTGATCCACTCATTTTCTAAAAATGTCATGCTTCAATTCAAATGTCATGTGACCGTACACAATATGACAAAATCAGAAAATGACGTTACTCTTTCCTCAAGCTTCATTCAATCTTCAATCACACCTCGCTTGACAATGACAAGAAAGAATTTTGAACTGATCGGACAGATTGTCATATGAGAATGAGTGAGTAGTTCGCCAAAATAATGAACAGTCAACTGAAAATGACCGGCTCAAATGAACCGGCTCACGGTACCGGCTCAAAATCAAAATGAACCTACTCTGACAAAAGTCAGTTTAAAATCATGTCATACCCAACATTATTTATGACGGCCTGTCAGTAATTAGAGCACTGTGGTTGTACTATGTAATAAACTGGGTGGTGGTACTAACTGTCGATAGAGCTGTGGTTGTGGTCTACCGAAGCAGACTGAACGTGTGCCATCTGTGTTATTTACACTCTTTAAACTTTCGTGAGATGTACTTTAAGTCATTGTTATAACATGATATACAAAGACAAGACAATATACAGTATTTGAATTTTTAGCTGGTTCGATTCCTGGGTGAAGCAAGCGAATTTTATAAAATCTTTGAATGTAGAAGTAAAATACTGTATCTTAAGGATTTAAAGTAGTTTCCCTCCAGGGCCCATTCATTTTTCCACCCTGTACTTATATATCGTAAATCACGATACCAAACCATGTTTGTATTCATCCAAAGAATCTTTTTTTCCCATAGGAACCGTGCATTTTTCCGGGATAAAAAGTAGCCAATTTCCTATTCTCGGTCACTATCTTTTTATATTTTAAATTTCAGGCAAATCGGTTCAGTGGTTGTCGAGTTATAGAGGAACAAACATACATCCATCCATCCAAACATCCGAACTTTCGCATTTATAATATTAGTATGATTAGTGTGATAGTGCGATAGTCAATCAATAGTACCTATGTATGATCGTATGAGCAAGTGGCCAACTCTGGTGACGGAGTTTTTAGGCCGCCTAAAGGCCTCCACAATCAATAGTATTGTGTTTGAATGCAAAAGATACGCTTGATTATCTCAGAATATAGGAATTTGCTAAAACTAATTATGCAACATACACAACAGCCATTTAAATGCGAATTTTATGATAGTTCTATAACATTATGTTGAAATCAAATGACACCGGAACTAGTTTTGGCAAATGTATGAATGTGAACCGGTTAGTTTGCGTCAGTTTTCAAAAACAGAATGAAATAGGTTTGTTGAACTATAAAGACAACTATTTGTCAACTTACATCAGACAAACTAACTTTCACCCACGACTTCACTCGCGTAGTAGGTAGGAACTACAAGAAACTAATGTAAATAATTCAAAGTCACTAAAAATATTTATTTCTAGTTGAGAAGGTACAAAAAAATCAGCCGTGGGAGCTGTAAACAAATACAATTTAAAACTACAAAATAATTAACTTGTGGATTTGTACTCGTATAGAGATAACACACAAGCCTAGAAATTAAATTAAAATCAGATACTTAATCCAGTAGCGGTACTGCTTTTAATATGTAAGATGTGTTAAATATTGCTAATTTATTTACAATCATTATTTCTCTATAACATAACATTTTTTTTACAAGATTGCTTATACGAATTTAAAAACTAAGTAAAGCTTAGGTATCATTTAAAATAACACCTATTGTTCATATTATTATTGTAAAAAGTTTAAAATGTTTTCAAATCAATTATGAATTTAATAAAACTACGAAACGTTCAGTTTTTATTTAATAGAAATACAAAGAGAAAGCTTAAATTAATTAATTATATCTGCTATTCTTTGAATAAACTCTCACAATGAATTAAATCGATTAAAACATACCTTGGACCAAGAAATCCCACACAAAAATTCGAAAGTCTCACTCAGTGAAATAAACGTTTGTAAAAAGTGGAATAGTAACTGCTAAGTTTACTAAGTAATATCTTAGTGGTTAGTACTCTATGCGCCGGAAGTAGCTCGTTCTCAAATGACGCGCCTGCGCAAGTTAATTTGCCGATGGACAAACAGACAGAAAAATAGTGTGTACACATTTGATTGTCGCTCGTGGGTGTCAAGCAAATTGTGGATTTGGGCAGGGACAACAATGTTAGCCAAAAGTGGTTGGGAACTGGTTTTTGGAATTTCGGCAAACCTTTGGCTTTATCTGTGTTTACGATAGATAAAATAATTTAAGGTAATAACAAATCACATAGATTTGAAAAACAATTGATTCAAATAAAATGTAAAGGATCATTGCAATAGATCTATAGATATCTCAACTAATCTACCAGTTGGAAGAAGGCCCAAGACCTCGCTGAATGGCAATGCTTGTTTAAAACAATGTCAACTCTGCTTTTGCAGTTTGAGCTTGTTCCAATTAGGAGCCTTTTTTCAAAATAAATACTAGAACTACCTTATCTCTTTGGGAGGTCTTATGATAACGCTAAATGCAGCCCGACACAATAAATGACCATAATGTCACAATTCCAAAATACCAAACCTCACAAATTGTCTATTAGTCCAATACAATTCAAAATATCCACACAACCTGTCCCGTCCAATCAATAACATTACAATCCAATAAAACTGAATAACGTTATAACCAGATTGTCTGTTGAGAATCGAACCCACGCCCAACCTCGCACCCACACTGACTCAAATATTTGGCCCAGGCCTACGACTTAATAAGTACTTGGCTACCTACTGTCAATTTGTTTATTGACTTCTCAAGTTTTACATGTTTTAAAACAAAGATAAAGGTATCAGTATCGTTACTATCTTAGTTTTATAATATTTTAATTCGTTTGGAGGGTCTCATTCAACTTTTTTCAGACCAGGTTGATTTTTTGAGCACAAACTGAAGAAGTAATTTCTAGGTAGAATCACCATGATCATCATCTCCCTGCTCCTTTCTCCATTTTCGTCTATTGCTCGTCATCATTGCTCACTCCTTTTACATACATATCCGCATGTACACAGTCTATCCATGCTTCCTGAGGTCTAACCCTACCGATGTATCTGTTACGGGCAATTTGATAAATCCGTATACATAATGACCGTGTCAAGTGGTCATCATTACAGAGTGGTACAGGCCTCTTCCATTGCTTGTCATTCTGTTTCATTTCTTACCATGCCATACAAAAAAATGATAGTGAAAATTGGAATTGTAGATGAGAAGAAAGTCTTATCCCTCAAAGATAAGCTTTCAAACTGTAAACCATCCGAATTTGTAACAAAGAGCATCCATCAATGGATCAACATTCAAATGCAAACTAAGTACCGCAGCGATGCGCGTGGGCCGCCTCTATTTGGCGCAGATGGCCGATAGCGCACGATTTGTCCCGCCATGCGCCCGACATCGTGCTCTCATGTACACCATGCTTTATTTGCTTCTAGGAGGCATAAGATCAATGAAGGTTTTGAAGGTTCAAATGCTACACACGATGAAAACCTAGACTCTACAGAATAAAGTGGTACAGGGACTAACGATGACGAATCAGTGAACAAAATCTTTTCTCTGTCACGTGTCACTTTCGCGCGACCCTACAAAGTCTGTCTTTGGTCTCTCTCTCTCGGTCGCGAACCGCCACCTTAGTCGTATCCTAACCATAATTTTTTTGGCAGTTTTCGATGGAAACTTTACGAATGTTCAAACACAGTCCAAACTTAACCAGTATCCTAGGTCTATGTGGTAAATCCTTAGTCCATCGCGACCCTTGCGTGAGATTTATCTGCCAGTACCTCATTGTGTACAATGTGAGCATTAAGTTTAAGTACCAGCTACTTTGCTTCGTCTGCCGCTACTGTTTTATTTTCATTTCATTTCATTTATTCATCAAACAATGGTGCACATCGTATTTGAAATTCATTAATTATAATTAAAAAATAAGTCTATAAATATATCTACACATGCACACACAAGTAATGAATTATTATAAAATTTTAAATACGTAAAAATAAAAATTAAACAAAAATAAACAATAATAATAATTTCAGAAAAAATAAACGATGTCGATTAAAATTAAGTACCAACTATTCTAAATTATTACATGTCACAAATTCGTCAATCGTATAATAACACCCTTTCAATAGAATATTTGTAAGTCGAGATTTAAATATGTTAGGACTATCGATAACTTTCATGTCGGGAGACAGTGAGTTGAAAAGTATTACAGCCTGATATCGAGAGCCATGCTTTGCAACCTTTAACCTAGGACAGTAGGGTGCATCAATATTCTTTCGCCTAGTTGTAAGTCTTCTAACTCTTTGTTCTACCGTTTCATATTTTAAGGGGTTTTTTGCTATGTCCATAAGAAGGATTAGTATATATAGGCTAGGAACTGTCAAAATGTGAAGAGCTTGAAAATGCTCCTTGCATGATTGCCATTGCGGAATGCGCATTATGGTTCGAATAGCTCTTTTTTGCATAGTGAAGGGAGCTGTCGTTGTACAGCAGACAGATAAATGTAGTGGTTTGTCCGGTGTGTTTGGTTTATTGGCGAGAACATGGGTTATACACTGTTTTATAATAGAACATTAAGCATTTTGCGTCAAGATTAGGTGCCTATGGTACTAGCATCGAAAGGAAATCAGCTTCGTCAGATTCACTCGTATTCACCATGTCTTTCCTGAGGATTCAACTGAGAAGATGGTTTATATGTGAATCTACTTCATATCAATAAACTCCCAAGTCTATACCGCATCATCAATTATAACTATTTTTATAGATTTACAAGTATAAATTGAGAGATCTCATAATTTATGCATCATCTTTGTAAGTCGGAAGTGTATTGGACCCAGCTCTCGGAGGAAAAAAACATACTCGTAAAGAACTAATTATCGTGTTTTAAATTCAAGTCACTCATGGAATAAATGATTGTAAGGATTGATTGCGCAAAGAAAAGTCAAACAAATCTATCTAATCAAGCAAAATTCAACAAACAGTCTACATTCATTGTAATTATGCTAATCAAACAACTATTCTGATAACAAGAACCACTGATAAGAGAAAGAGTATGCTATGCTTTAGCTTTTTGAGCACCAAGCAACAGATGAGATTTTTTTATTAGTCCACTTCGATTTTTGACCTTCTTGAGAACCTCGAATCGAACCAGTAATGCAGGGGCCACACTACGGGGATATGGCAAATAATTTGCCAAATTTCGTATAGCCACAATACAGAATACCGGCAAATAATTTGCCATATCCCCGTAGTGTGGCCCCAGCATAACCGATAGGGAACTAAGGTTCTTCAATGGAGACACTAAAAGTTTCCACCAAAAGGGTTCCGTTCAGGGTTTCATTGAAAAATTAAAAATCTTAACAAATTGGTTTCGACAGGGTTCGAGCCCGCATTGATACAAGCGATCCCCCTCAAGCCGGAGTGCCTTAACCTACTCGGCAACGGAACCCACATTGGTCGGGTCGAAAGTCTTGATAAGCTCATTTCTTATAGCACCGATGAGAATGTTCAGGGTTTACTATAAAATCTATATTCAGACTATGGACTTCTTCCTGCTGATTATACAAATAACCTGTCATTTCGACCTGATGAAGGCAAGGTTCAATCGACAACGTTTACAGAAGTCGCTGACACATATTAGTACAATATGCTTGTGCAAGAGCGATAAGATAAGGCCTACTAGAGTAGGGATAAAACGTGTTTTTTTGTTCCTTTTACAAGATATGACAATCATTATAGGGGTCAGTCATAGTAGTAGCAGTCTTTTCAGGTATTTGCTCGTACTTTCTAAATTCCAATATATCCTTTTTCTTTTTCTAGTTACCTTCATTTTCTAGTTACATTCAAACATATTTTGTAAGAGCATGCATTTATACGTCAGTCAGTGGTAACAAAATAAATTTATAATAGTGGAATGAAAAGGCAAATGAATTATAACTTAATTATAACTTGTCCATGATCGTTAACTGAGTGAAAAACGAGAACTTTACGATAGCTTAAATAATTCAGTCTAATTTCAATCGCGTCTCTATAAATCAGCAGGTTCATCAACATCTACCTTTATCTCCTCATCTGACTATCTCGTGCTTCCTGCCTCTCGACCCTGGTGACCTTAGTAGGTAATAAACATTTTTGTCGACAAAATGTAAGTATTCCTTTGTCGGCAACATGAAACGACAAAAATTTCGTCGAGCATGAACACTTTTGAGTAAAAAAGACAGACAAGAAGTCGAAGCATTATAAAGACTACCTTACTCATAATTCGCTGCCACTCTATATCCTCGTCTTATGAGTCAGAGCATCTCTAATGTCATGTAATTAGCCATGGTGATGCTCACTCTTGGATGATCTCATAACTTCCACTTTCCCTCAAGCCCAGCTTTTTAAATCACAGTGGCCGTAACATTACGAAAGTTATTGAAAACTTGTTTAGAGATTATATTATTTTGTTGAATGAAGCGATGTGAATCTAGAAATTAGCCACTGAAAACCAGCGCTTCAGCAGATTTTGAACTGCTGTAGCAAATGCAGAGGGGCTACCTTTTTTCTGTCACGTGAATATTAAATCTAGTTTCAATTTATAAAATTCTATGTAGGCACTTGTTTGTGACGAAAAAAAACATTTTCTATTTCTATTTTTTCTATTTCTATAAATTCTGGAATCCTATTCGACTATCCAACCCCTCGATTTTATGTGAATGTGTCTTGTGATTCTAAGATGTCTTAATGAACCTAATCATACTCATTGGTGATTCTTAGAATTAGCAAGATTATGCTATTGATGTACCAAATGTAACAAGATCAATCGTGCTTTGAAAACAAGAAAAATTAAATAGATCATTTGAAATAAATATTTGTAGGTAAATGTTTTTATTTAAAAGTTTAAAATTTAAAATTAAAACAATGATTTTCTATCCATATCGTTATAAATTCATGTTGGTATTTTCTGGTATTATCTTGCTCGGGACTTCAAAGTCAAAACTCAAAGTTAAGTTAACCGCCGAACAATATGACACCCAACGTTCTTAAAACCCTGGTTTAACCGATTACACTACTGACCTGTATCCGACACATTAGCAATCGGTTACGAAACCACGCGTGGGTGCGCGTGGGCTACCTGCGCCCGCGCATGCCTTCGATCCGAGCCCTTTGTGGTCATGGTGACAATCCCAGCTGAAGACGTAAAGATATCGAAACCTTGAGTGCCATTTTTGGATGAGAGTTAGCTATTGAAAAGTATTTTTATTTTATAGGTATTCATAGTAATAGGTATTGCGGTACCTCTAAGACCATTCAGTTGGTCGTAAAATATTTTTTTATATCTTATAAATGATTATGACAAGGTAATGTAATACTTTGAATCTGTGTAACCTTCTTATTTTATCTTTCAAAGAATTTTGGACACATTTGAAGGTGTGGGAGGAAGTCAACCTTGCTTGAGGAAGTCTATCAGCCAATTTCTTTTCATTCAAGGGATGTAAGCGGAAAAAGTATGCACAAGCGGTCACCCATCGAAAGGAAGTTTGCTAGTCACAATACGTGTAACCACGGGTGGCATTCCTATAAAGCTGCTTAGTAATTCTAGACATATGTGTACATACATCAGCATTTCGAATGCGCATGCGCCAATTTGTTCCCGGCTAGTAGTGCGTCCGTCCATTGTCTGCATTTGGGTTGTGTCATTTATAAAGGGTGATTTATTATAAGTGCAGGAAAAGATTAGCTTCAAGGAGCATTGAATAGACCCCTTATACTCTTGATTTTATTTCCAGATACTTACAGAAAAAATTTAAGAAAAAAAGGTTTTATTTTCTTTTTCAGCGTTTTGATGTATTGTTTATGTCTAGGAAATAGTAATTTGAAGTATTAATACATTTGACTTATTATGCCCTCATTTTGCAAGTACTACATAGGAATTATAAAGACCTATGACCTATTATAACCACGCAAAAAATCAGGTAATTGGATTAACCTGACGTTTACTTATATGTTTTTTATAATTATAAGAAGTGTTAGAAAAAAACGCACATGGAAAAAAACAATGAAGCCTTCTACCATACTACATTAATAGATTCAGGTATAATCAAACATCCTGTGCATAATTTATAGCCAGATGTAGAAACATCCTGTGATTCAAATTTGAATTATTTGCAGTTATTTCATGACATGTATGCGTATGCGTAGTCTATTCCTTATTTATACGTGTAACAACCTATAAAATTATTAAATCAAATGGTTTCCGCTGAATTAACTACACAAATAATTTCTGAAAATGTGACATTTTTGCAAATTATTTCACACTACGGCACATCTCGTCTTTGCCCAGGGCCCAGGTTAAAAAGTAGGCTTTCCGAAAAAGATTTTTTCAAATATTTATGTACAAAATTATAATCCAAATAAACACAAAATTTGCACTCTCTTTATAATATTTGTACCTATAGATCTTACACATCTTCCCTCCGCTTATCATTGAAAGATGGTCTTAAAGCTGGTTGTGGAATTTTAAGAGCACAGCATCCAAGCTGTGATTCACGGCCCAGTATTGTTGAATTTCGACTTTACTGTTTATTTTCGGTAATTTAAATAACATTTTTGGATCAGAGTTTACTTTATTGCTCGACACAAAAGGTGCTAAAGCGACCGCGGTCGGCATTGCCTGTCGTTTTTTACTGCCACAAGATTAAATTAAATTCAGAGCTGTTGATCCGATGAAATATTTGCAAAGGTTAAAAAAAACGATGATTAAGGCTGGATTTGACCAAAAGTCATCTTACTCCAGAGTAACTAGCCGACTTAATTCGAAATGCAATTATTTAGAAAGCGCAACCGAACAATTACGTGCATACAAATTATCCTGGTTATAAGGTGTCAACTTTATATTACAATATCAAAATATTCAAACAAACAGTAGTTTACTCTCGAGTAAAAACTTAATCCAGTTTGGTCGCATCCAGCCTAAATAAAGGAGAATAATGTAAATTAAATAAAATTACATTATTAATGATACTAAAATAAGAACTCAGTTAAATCGGCTTACAATTTTGACATAAATACTCAATTGAGTTCTTATAGGTGAAGGAATACATCATAAAGCACCTGTTAGTATTCTTATAACCGGCGACAAGCTTGCAATCTGTCACGTTCAGAAAGCTTAGGTACTATTCGAAGGTAAGTAGATTGGTACCTAACGTTATTTATACATGCCTTTAACTGCGACTTACGACGAAGACTTTTAACAATACGTTAAGTTGCATAGTCTATGCACCTAACTGTATGAGAAGCAAGTGACTTGCATTGTGACATGCGCTAGCGCAGACGAGAGTGGCACGACGCGGCGTGACGTCATGCGCACGCGCACGTGATTTATTCACATGTGCCACTGCTACCAGGGCCGTACTGGATAGGGATTTAGTCCTTGAAAATTTGCACAATGTGCAATTTATTCATTTCTGTTCTAATTTAAGTTTCGAGTATATTAACAATCTATATTAGAGTGTCTAAGTGTGGATTAACACTATAAAAATTAATATTAATCTAGTAAGGTCTATTTGACATTTCATAATCTATTTGACATCTTTAATATCCTGAACTCGGGCGTGACAATGTAATGACATTGTCGATATGTCATAATGATGACATATCGCGCTTCCACACGTTAAATTGTCGGTCCCGGCTTTTAAGTCGTTAAGCCATGAGGGAAGCCTTTAGGCGGCCTAAAAACTCCGTCACCAGAGTTGACCACTTGCTCATACGAACTTGCTGGTTTACGCTTTTTGCACCTTTTGTTAAGCACCTCAGAGGGCCCTTAAACCAGCCCTGTGCTGCTTCTGCAGATGGACGCAAGAGATGGGAATGAAATAAAGCTTGCTTTGTTGAGAAAGACTTGCATTATGGTTTGTCTGCAGTTATAATAAGAATTATTCAAAGTATAGAGACACATGAAATGTAAAAAGTGGAATCGGTATCGGTGACTTCGAAATTTATCTCACTGAAACACATATATGCGTACTTTATATTATATATAGGTACCTATATATAATAAACCTCAGTAGATATAATACGTATGCTAGGTACTAATTTATAAGTACCTACCTACCTATACCAATAACGGTAGTTACCTGCTGACGGTTAACAGATTAATAACTAACTAATGAGTTAACTAAGTAGAAAAAGCTTACATTCAAACTTAGTGACTAAGCGCTTTAAGCGCTAAAACACAAAAATCAAATCCATCCAGATTTTGTATGACATATTGTGATGTAATATTTGCCGTAGGTCGAAAATGGTCGATAAAGTCGCAAATGTCTAAACTACAATGTAGTACAATGTATATTCAGTAGCTAAACGACGGTCCTCGCCCTCATAAAACTACCGTAGAAAGCTCTCCATCTTCATCGAGGAAATGAATGCCATCCATCATAGCTGCGACTGCTACCTTGTCCATTGCAAATACGACCCTTATCTGTAGTTATTAATAATTATATTTATTGTCCATCATTCTGGTCCTGATGTGACAGGTTTAGTACTCAACCTCAACGGTGTGGTCGCGTTTCGTGCGTCGTCATGTTTGAGTAAACAAGCCAGTTGGTTGCGATTCGAGCGTTTTACAAAATGACGAAAAAAATACCTACTCGGTTGGTAGCGGTTCGAGCGCTCAATATTTTTCATTGTTTTGAATAGAATGACAATAGAGCTACAAAACTTTTAGACATGTCAGTCCAATATCTATTCCTAAAGCTTGGTTTGTGGTTTAATAAAATAACTAGAATGATGTAAATAATGATTATATTTTTATATCTTATTAAGTATAAAATAAAATTAAACAAAAACGGTAAATAGTAGTCACACAATATGTAAATTAGGAGTAGGCGTCCTATAGTGACAATTATCACAAGTAAAGTCAATATATTTTCTTTCCCTCGGTTGATACTTTTGCTTATAACTCGAAAAGGCGCAGTAATGACGCAGGTTTTTTTTCTTTCCCTGTATTATAGAATAGTTAAGGAATCTAAAAATGACAATAACTCGACATCGGCAGCCATCGATAACAAGGAAACCTCCTATTGAAAATAAAAAAAATGGAAATTTTTCTTAACACACTAAAACAGAAAAAATAAATAAAATAAATAAATTTCTTAAAAAAACATAACGTAGTCGTAAATTAAAAATCCTGAGCAATTTAAAAATGTATAATACTTGTACACCCCCAAGAAGAACTTCGAAAATATCTTAAGATGAACTTCAATAATGAATAATCTAGCTATTATGAAATTATCGAAGTTCAATGTTTGGGTGTAATTCAATATAGGTACCTAAAACTATTTTTTTTTACTATTACATCAGATAGTTCTATCATCTTAGAATATAAAACCATCAAAAAGGTTTCAGTAACGCGACTTTGGTCCTAATCAATTAAAAGATGGAAAACACCGTTTGGCCCCATAGTGCGCCGGTCGCCTTACATGCAGAAAGCAAATTAGGCTTTCTACCTATTGTCTACTTAGTAATTAAAACGAAGCTCGTAAAAAGAATTTTATTAATCATAATACAATATTATTTTATCGATTTAGTACATTGTTGTTCGTAGCTCTATGGCATTACTCATAATGCGTTTCAAAAGATCACGAACCGCTACCAACCGAGTAGGTATTTTTTTCGTCGTTTTGTAAAACGCCCGAATCGCGACCAACTAGCTTGTTTACTCAAATATGACGACGCACGAAACGCGACCAGCTCTACTCAACGTCAATTTTATAGTAGCTGGTAAGTTATGGTAGCAATATAAATATTATTTTGATTTAATTTTATAGTTCGATACACCTGAGCATTTGTAATAAAACATTCAAAGTTTGAATTACTTTCACATTGAATGTACCCACCTACTCATTATACGCATAACGAGCGATTTCGAAGACTTCTAATTAATTCTTCGCACCTTCACACACAAAAAGTCAAAAGTCAATCTCAAATTCCGAACTCCCAAATAAAGATATTATTTGCTAAAATTGACTTTGACATTGGCCAGATTCTAAATGCAAATGTAATTTATTTACAGTAAAACCAGAGAATGCAGGGCCGGTTTTAGCATAACCGGCGCCCTGGGCGAGAGATTTCTACCCCCCCCCCCCCTCCCCCCCGCTCTAAACTTTCAATTTACCTATGAATTTTTATCAAACAAATGCGTTATGATACCATTTTTCATTCAAACATTTTTATACATTTTTCCATCTTTTTATCTTTCAAAACACCTTTCATAGGGAATAGGTATGCCTTTTCCACAAAGCTTGAAATTCATGTACCTACAATTGAAAGGGCGCCTTTGGCGCTAACGCCCTAACGTAGCGCCCCCTCAGGCCTGCGCCCTGGGCGGTCGCCCAACCTCGCCCTACCCTAACGCCGCTACTGAGAGAATGAATGCGTTTCGGAACTTTGTACACTTTATGCAGTGTCCACTGGCAAGTAGCTTCCGCAACTTTTTGCAGAAGTCAATTGACGACTAGTTTCCACTGACTGCAATTTTTCTATTTGCATGTTTTGCATACACGTGGGACTTGCAGCAAGTTCGATAAGTCACTAAAACTTGCAGAAGTCCACTTGCGCGAGCGTTTTCACGTTGGAAGTCGCTTGCGCAAGTAAACTTGTGCAAGATTTATTACCAGTGACACTTTTTTTTAGAACTGTAGAGTCAAGTGGACTCACCATGCTTCCGATCGAAGACCATCTCCCGGCAGTGCCGCAGCGGCGCCATGCCGCGCGCCTCTCCGGCGTAGTCGCGGTACTCCGGGGTACACGAGTACACGGCCCCCGGACGCGTCACGTTGTAGAACCGCGTCGCTGGCTCGTCCTCAGGCGCTCCCACCAGGATCCTGGGGACAAACAATCGGATTGTTGATTAAAATCGGTAAGTAAGCTCGTATGAGCAAGTGGCCAACTCTGGTGACGGAGTTTTTAGGCCTCCATCTTGGCCATAAAGCCAACAGTTTAGCGTGCCCTCCGAAGCACGGAAGCGCTCAATTAAAGTCGGTAGGAGTGAGAATCAAACGAATGATAGGAAAATCTGAGAAAATAATGATGATAATGTCCCCTCGATGTGTAAACGTGAAATTTTACTAGTTCTGCACTGGTCTATGATAGCTAACGAATAAAGTATACCTATCCAATCCTGAAGTCAAGAATATATTTGAATCTTTGTGTAAGGTGGTTTATAGTCCTGTTTGTAAGATTTTCAACGTAAATTACACTCTTGGTACCTTCTGTAGACAGTACCTATACAGACTGTTTTTATTTTTTCTGCGGTTTCAACACACCGTAGGCATTAAACAGAATTGACCGCAAACCTCAAACTTAATAACAACTTCACGTTATAATTTCAGGATAACTTCAATAAGCTCCATCTACCAAAAATGTTCTCATTTCTACTATCTTCTAACTAACCCAAGGCCACGTTGGCCAAACACCAACAACAGATAAAGCTCTTGTGCAACCACGATATCAGCCTATTTACCACCAGCTCGGAGGAAGCAGGTCAACAGTCGGCTGGCACGGCGCCAGCACGCAAATAGTGCGGGTTCAAACCCGGTCGGTCCACGCCAAATCGTATTTCTATATCGCTGACTCAACTGTGACGTGCGCTTGAGTCACTGAGCGAAAACAATACACAATATCTGTAATAGGTACTGATCGGAATAAGCTCGAATCAGCAAGTTGAAGGATGTTTAGTCTGTCTAAATGGCTACGTTAATGTGGTTAGACAATAGATCGTCATTCACAACTTTATTAGCCAAAAAAACATCAGGGCTACCTGTACTACTGATTGCTTGAAGACCTTATATCATAAATTTGAATGGTATTAGGCAAAGAATTAGTCAAAACTAACATTTATTTGCAATAAACATGCATAATCATCAAAACTACACTATTTTTAAGTTTCCCAACTCGTACCATCTAGTACAAGATTTATTAGGACGAGATGGGAACTCGTCACCATGTAATTGTACACATTGTTGTAAACATCTCTTAAAATAAATCGTAAGCAATTGTTTTGTTTTTGAATATTTTTTTAAGAAACTTGTATGTATGAACTAAAAGTTCATAAAGTGTATTAAACAGTTTCTATCAAGCGGTATGCTATGTTTGCACATAACGCACCTACATAGGTGAGACGACAGAAATAGTCCCCTATCCGGCGACAGAAATACTTCGTCACCAGCGACTTGTGCATCCGATAGTCTACCGAACTGATTGCTTTATTATTGTAGACATTTCAGACGCTCCCAGTACTTCTACCAACCACACTAACCAGTCTGCTAAGAGATTAACTTACTAGGATTATTACAGTAAGTTCAAGTCTCAAGCAATATTAGAGTATTGAGGTGATTTGAAACTTTATTAGATACAACTTTTGAAACTACATATATTTATTAGATACACTAACAACACCGAAGCAGTAAAAAGAGAAAGACGAAAACACAGAACAAGCTACACGAGTTAAAATGTAAAGAAAATGTCGCTCATGTTTGTAGAAAGAGGCGCGTATAGAGTATACAAGGATAACTAGACTAAAACAAACAAATTAATAAAATAAAATTTCGTTACATCTCGTGACACAGACGAGATGACATGTTGTGTGAATAACGAAATTCTATTGGTGTCCACCATCTTCTCTCGTCTCCGCTTTGATGGAGTCTCAGCCTTATGCTGGCCTGCCACTTGCCAGAACGATAATGACTTTCAATCGTATCTCAATAGACTAAATAATTTTATTATCATTGAGTTTGAGTACCTGCCTACTGTGAAAAAAATTAATTGATTTGAGTCCGCTTCACAAAACAACTTTCTTCAGAAAGGCACTTTAGAAATGAAACTTCAGCCTCGTTCTGTCATGTTTCACTTATTTTTTTTAATGCTTGACAATTCATACAGCATCATGAAGCCCCAAGAGCTTGCGTTATGGGAACCACATGACTTATATAGGTACTACTTATAACTTTTTTGTAAATACATAAAATATTATACATAGAAACATTTGTCCCGCGGTGGGGATCGATCCCGCAACCTCATGCGTCTCAGGCGGCGATATTTTTTCCAAGCCGTAGCTAAAAGTAGTAAAATGCAACATAATAGCAAGTTGAGTGCGATTGGTCACAGTCCCACCCTCTATGTTTACGATTTTACACTTTCAGGGTATTTTGTAGCTTTTTCTAGCTAGGGGGACACTTTGTAGGTTCTTACTAGGGGAAACTTTGTTGTAGATTATAATCGGTCGGGGTATAAAGTAATAATTTAAAGTTTATGATTTGAGGATGGTCGTTTATGGGGTTTCCGGGCAGTTGGTATTCGTGCAATTGATATATACTACGATTCAGTAGGCGGAAAAAATAATAAATACCGACTTCCGAATTTCAATCGTGTGGCGCCAAATACCTTCCTTAGACATAATATCCTATTTTTTACTAAAACCATGGATCAAACATGCTAAAACTAATTTGCCTTCTTTTAAATTACCTTTGTGGCGTGTTTGACAAACATTAGTCGCAATTCGCAAATTTTCTTGTTTGATATAATTTTCAATTACAATATCGCAACCAGGGGGAACGACGACGATTCTTTATCTATGATCACAACTGAGTCAGCTAAAAAGAGGTGTAATAAAAATGTTATTTAAAAAAGTAAAGTTAAAACTCCACCAGGCCCAGGTGCTTCGGCAAATGGCCGCGGCCGTGGAGACCAGATGACTCCCCACCTGTCTGGCATTGCTCAAAATTAGTGCTATCGACTCTTGTCTCATTAGAATAAGAGTCGGATTTTTGTAAAATAACTTTGTTTGGAGTGTTTTGTCTGTGTTGATACCAGCTACTCTCCTAGTACCTACGTAAGTGGTAAAACAAATAGGATTAGTAGAGAGTCAGTTGAGCAAAGTAAGGCTGGTCAAAGTAAGCAAAAGTAACGAAACAACAAAGCCGTAAACCAAAACCTTGTTAACGTTTGTAATATACCTTCTTACGTTGGCATTTGAAGACAATATAACCCTACAATTTAGCTCAAATGCCGTTGTAAAACTAATTTGCTCTAGTGGCCGCTCCTTTAATTCGATTCGACATGCGCCCGCAGATGGCAGACCTAATTTGAACTAACGTTTCAACACTGAATCAATAGAGAACTATTTCGTATGTGCTCACATATTGACTAGATATGAACAAATAGTTGTAGTACAGTCGTATGAATGAATTACCTGGATATAAATCCTCTATTAAAAAAATCCTCATATTTTTGTTTAACACACGGGAAATATTTGCGTAAAAATATTGTCGAATATTAAACTACCAATCTTATCAGACACTGATAGTTCAAGTGTCGACACTATCTACTCGATTCAATTATAATTAAAATTATACATTACACTTATTAATTATTTTTTTAATCAATCAATTATACACTATTAGGATCTAAATAGGTTTCTATATAATGTCCTATGTGTGTTTGTTACAATGTTTTTATAAAACAAATTATTACAAGTAAACTATAATTATATTTCTCAGAGTAGGTATAGGTATGAAACATTCCACGAACGTTGGCCCGTCGATCTATTTGACGTAATGAGCCGTTGAACCTCATCAGTGAACTATTGTCTAACACAATGGAACCAGCGGGACCATTCCATTCATGTACCGATACTCGTAGGTAAGTGCTACGTCAATTACGAGTCGGACAATGAATGAGTTGCTAGACTTATATATATTTAGGAAATCACCGGCTTAATGTTTATTGTGTTGAACAACCATTTCATAAAATACATTTTAGATTAGTATTTTTGGCATAGAATAGAATAAACATTTACTTCTTTGGAAAATAGAGACACGGACAAACATTAATACCTACAAAGGACATATAAAAGAAAGAAGCAAAAAACAAAAAACAGATATACACACGACGGCACGATTAGAGAAACACACAAAAAAACATTTATTTTAAACACCACATAGGCATATTCATATACCAGCTTCCACGCCACAACTGATCGTCTGGTAAACCTACAACGAAAAGACCTCAGAATCATCGTAAGGACAATGACAGGACACTGTCCTCTCCAAACATCTGTACAACATCGGTGTCGCGGACAGCCCACTCTGCAGGGGATGTTTATCTGAAGAAGAATCAGCTGCCCACGTAGTCCTGGAATGAGCGGGCGTAGCAACACAACGACAGCAAATCCTGAATAACCCGAGGTTGCTCCTTGAAGCCTCTGTGAAGACCCTAGGAAGCTTCTGTGCTTCTAGGAGGAACTAGGCTGGCTTTATATATAACGAGCCAGGACATCCCCACGCATAAAGAGTCCCCATACATACATACATAATGAATTTACTGAACAAGAACCAAGAGTTTTATCTAAAGACAGTTACAAATGCTCTAAGTACATTTAGATAAATTGACTGATACAGATCACTTCTACACTAAAGGTGAACATCACTATATTTTGTGCAGCAAAATTTATTGTTTTGAATTTCCCGTCATAAAATACTTAATCTTAAAAGTACCTACCGCTTATATGGGTTATGTAAGCTGGATGTTATCAAGTGCCTATAAAATGCCAGTTGTTTACAATGTGATACTGTGGTTGTATTGCATCACAAGAACAATTACATTGTTGTCGCTGGCTGGATCTAGGTAAACAGATAGATAAACATGTTTTATAAAAACAGTTTTTTGTTGACTTAAATATCCAAGAGGTTAGTGGATGAGACGGCTGGTGCTTACCTCGGACAGAGGATAAGTATAGCAATCCAACGGGGTAACGCTGCCAGCCTTTTGGGCACTTTACCTGCGGTCGGTGATCTGAACTCTGTCTTCTATCTTTAGTCACTTAAAGATGGAAAACAGAGTTCCTTTTATTTGGTTGTAAGTTAGTTAAGGAGTGTATTAATATGTTCTTGAGTGTTCCTAAAATAATTGACTTAGATTGACTTAAGTAATTGTTATTAGTCCTTCATTCCCTTATTTATTCCTTTCCAATATTATATATCTTGGACTTTGTCTGTCCTCTTCTTCAAACCCAACAGTTTCGTTTAAAATCGTAAGAACCGATGATTTTGCATACAATTCATAAAACTGAGCTATTGCCAAAAAGAATAATACAAAGCCAAATATAGAGCTCTTATCATTACATATTCAGGACGAGATAGCGAAGAACATAAACAAACTTGTAAGTCGTACGCGCATGCGCGATTTGCATAGCAATCGCGCCGACTCCGCTCAAATCGTGTTTTACATTCGGCTGGGCGACCACTTCGAGAGAACTGTAAAGATATGACACCATTTCTGATTTTTATTTACCTTTAAGGTTTCTAGGCATATTTGAAAGAGACAAATAAAGCTAATTCCCTACAGGTGGAATCAGACGGTTCACTCAAGTGAAAGATCACTCGAATGAACGACGGAAATGAATGTGAAAATGAACCGTCTGATTCCACCTTAAGTTAAGGATCTAGAGTCTAGACAAATATCTCTTCTAAGGATTCAGATAAATGGAATTCATGGTTCTCTTTTATCTTTTCAAGACAAAAGTACAATTCTCGCAAAAACAATTATCAGTGTGTTAAGTGGTCCTCCAAAATTGCTTAAACCTACTAAGTACTATAAAAGCAAGTTCATAAAAAAGTCACTTTCAAACAATGCTTACTTGCACAGGCAAAAAAGCGATATTATCGCATCTTGTAGCCGACAAACCTTACACACGGCATTATTGTAGCGTTATGCAAAATGTACGACAGGTGCCCTATATAGCGCAGATCCGTGGATGCGCAAGCGCATGTATTCTTGCGAAATGTGCATAAATGTCATGCTTGCATCGCTAAACTGCTGTCATTGTTGTCATGCTGCTGGTATTCATGTCATGTGCAAGATTCGTGCTGTTTAGAAACGTGGAATAGACACTATTTTTTGTTACTATATGGAATGCAGAATGTCGTTGTGAATTCTAATGGGTATTATAGCAAAAAGTCAAAGATTTTATTGATTGATTTTCTAGAATGCTGAACCTGCACTGTACAGCCTGTATAGCCCCTGTTAATTACTCTTATGAGCAATTAACAGGGGCTGTAAACGATGAATAAAAATATCGTACATTAAAAACATAAGGAAACACGGCTTATTCTATAAGTACTTACATATTTTCCATGTAGATTTTTCTAAAGATAAGGTCAATTATGGTGGATGAATAATATCGGTGCTCTCAACAATTTCCTGGGCTTTCCTAGGTTATTTTATACCTATCAATTGCGATCAGTGCGAGTTTCTCGCCTCGTGTCGAAAGCAAATGTCAAAATATGACAATGTAAACAAACATTGATGTCAAACGTGGAAGGACGATAATCACTTGTCACTGAATTGTCATGGATCGAGTTTGTCGCATCTTTGAGGCAAAAACCTCGCACCATGTAAAAGATAAGAGATTTAGAGATTTAGCAAATGTTTAAAACATGAAACGAGTGTGAAGAGAATCACTCAGGACTTTCAATATCAAATCGTCATCAGCCCGCGGAGGAGAGGGTCAATGTTGATTGATCCTCTGCACACTGAGGGCCACGTCATTGACCTAAGCTCAAGTTAATGAGCTGTGGTTTCTGATAATCAAACACTGACCGAGGTTACAAATCGTTTCGACCCCTCCCTTGTTTGGCTTCTACTAAAACCATAGAGTATCCCTTTCAATAAAATCCAATGGATATTAAAAACCATCAGTGCATGGTCATTAACCTTTGGCTTCCTTTTTTTCTTATACGTCAAATTTCTTATTTTTCGCTCACCATTTTTGTCTGTGTCTTCCAAAGGGTTTTACAGAATAGTCATCAAATATCTGTAAATATCTCAGACTTTATTATCATGTTTCAATTATGTCTACACAGCTCAAAGAAACTGAGTTCAACTTTTGAGCAGTAGCATTCTAGCGCACCAGCTATAACTCTTTTTCGGCATACGGGATAAAACCCAGCCCGATACTAAAGCTAGACGAGTAGTTTCAGTTGGGCGAGCTAGCCACATTTAGCCGAGTTTATTTACATTTCGCGTGCCGGCGACTATTCGCACAGCCGCTGGCTGACCGGCAATCTTCTCATTCAGGCAATCAGTAGATAAGTGAGTTGGGTGCGCCATGTGGGTCTCGATGTGTGTTGTTAACTTCTAGACTTTTCAATACTAGAGTTATTTTCAATTGCTAAAGGAATTCGTAATACCATTTCGCTTTCAAAACTTTTGCAAATGAGAACAAGTCATTAAAAAATCCTCAATTTCGGCACCGACAATGTTTTGATCTGTCTGGAGAATCAGATTTTTTCGGGATTCTCGGGATGAATTGAAATTTATATCGATAAATATCTTTTTACCCGACTGCGCGAAAGCAAAGGAAGGGTACCTAATGTGTTTATTAAATCATTTTATTTATTGACGTAGGTACCTATCTAATTTGTATTAATTAAAGCTCAGAGACAAAGAGCCCGAGTTTTGTGTCATGGCTCTCGAATGAATAACTCAGAAAATAAGCTTAACGTCAATAATTCTGTAGGTTTACAATCTCCGAAATTGAACCCATAAATCATGCTTTGTTTCATCACAGCACGTAGGCTATCAGGCCCACGTAGGCCGAGACCCGCCTCTCATCAAGCCATCATCATGCAATCACATTGCATCAATAAAATAGTTTCATTCCCACAACGTACTCCAATAAACACACTCGGTATCGGCAATCGAGAAAACAATGAGGTGCGCGGGCGCAGCGGTATCGTATGTCGCAGTTGTCTATGGCGCAACCGTTTTCGGCGGTAGGGCTACCACTTTGTAGCTACCTATGCCGAAGTTCCATATGCCAACAATTGTATACAAAACTAGTAAAATTGATTTTAGTGTCACCATCTCATTCTATGAAATCCAGTGTCGTAGAAAATCAGTTTGAAGCTAGGCAGCAATCTTCATTATCAAATCAAAAATGAAAAAATATTATGTTCGTCTCTGATTTACCATCATAGTAGATACTTCGAAAGGTGCTAACACTTCTTTGCGGGTCGCTATTAAGAAACAGTGTGAACAGAACATCCACATTTAAAGTGTTAACTGTAATATCACAGCCCTACTCCAATGCAAATTAGGAGAAAGTGGGTGTGAGCGTTTTTATTAGGACCCTCGCGAGAACCGACGGATTTGCGCGGGCGCAGGCACCACCGCGACAGGTGTGACATTATCAAATTACACTGATTTTCGTTTGCCCTTTGGGAATAAATCTCCAAGAAATTGTGAGTTTGCATTTACGTTAAAACTTTTCTTTTAAAATTAACTCAAACTTTATTAACAACTAGCTTCCGCCCGCGGCTTCGCTCGCGTGGTACCTACCCGGATAAAAAGTAGCCTTTGTGTTATTCCAGGTCATAAACTATGTAGGTATTCCAAGTTTCAGTAGTTTTTGCGTGAAAAAGTAACAAACATCCATACATTCAGATATCCAAACATCCTCACAAACTTTTGCATTTATAATAGGTATTAGTAGGAAGTAGGATCCAATTCGAATAGGTTTGGAAAAGGTGGATACAAAATTTTCTAAAGTGGATAAGTATTACAAATAAGGACTTTTTACATTGTAGTCAGTTCGTTAGAGTAGCTACCCATAACTATTTTATGAATAACTTCACAGATAACGTTTAAACCAGGGTTCGCCGATATATATCAGCGGATATATATCATGATATATATCACGATATATATCAATTGATTTTTATCTTGATATATATCAATGGATTTTTTCCTGTCTTCTGAACTAAAAATTTTGGAGATTAATGTTTACCCTGGCAACACGCAGCGAAACACTACAATTCCGAATAATTTAGATTGTGTTTTTAAGTGTTTTTTTAAGTGTTAATTAAAAAATTCTTTTGAAAATGAAAAATCTTATCAAAATTTTCAATTCCGACGGGATTCGAACCCGCAATGATACAAGCGAACCTCATTTAGCAAGAGTGCCTTTAAAAAAATATAAAAATTATTTCTCAAATAAACACCAATTTTTTTAATACTTTTTTAAGTTAAGTATTTAAATAAAAAAATGTGGTAATTTGACACTTAAATTATTTTACAAATTACTTACACATTTTAAAGTGTTTAATCCCCTTACAGAATGAAATTCGCTTCTTTTTCTTAGCCTGGATATATATCCGATATATATCGGATAAATATCAAAAAATCGGATTTTTGATATTTATTATAAAAATCGGATTTTTTCGAACCCTGGTTTAAACCATTAATTAGGGCACGCGTGGGCACATTTAACGAAAGACAAGATAGAAATATCAATCGTCCCGTGGGTGTGTAGATGGCCTTACGATTACCTATCGAAAGTGCCCTACTGTTACCGAATGCCGAGTTAAATGTATGACCATGAGTACGTGCTTAGGTGGCTGTCTCAAGTGTCGATTTTTAATAGTATCTACTCACTAAAACCACTGTTGGCATTTTAGTAGGTAATACACTATTCTAACACGTTAGCAACCCTAAAAATATATAAATTAAGGGCCCTATCTCACTAGGGCTTTTGTTTGAAACCAAATGCAAATGGTGTCCGCTTGGTTGCACGTATACCTACATTTTGTTGGTGGCGCGACTGTGGTGGCGCAACTATTGGGCGAAAAGTATATGTTTCTCTATAATTTTGTTCCAAAATATTTTAACTCCGTAGTAGATAAAGAGATTCCAAAGACATCCCAAAGGTATGTGTAAAATAAGCTGATTGTCATCAATAATAGAAAACACGTCCGCCCCCGATTCCGGACCATCGATGCGGCCGGTGCCAACTGGCATCGCTTTGAGGCTTATCACTGAATCAGATCCTGCTGATTGCCCCACTAAATGATTAGTCGGTACTTAGTACATTACCTAATCTGGACTTACTAGGAGATGGTGCAAGTTATAGGAATTATGTTATTTGACTGTTAAAAAAAAACCTGTGACTGATTGTATAAAACAATTGATGTAATAATTGCCTATCATTCTCTCTCACTCAATAAATAATAAAGGGGAAAAAATAAATGTTTCGTTGACAGCCACTTTTATAGTCGATAACTGCGGTTAAGAGACATTTTACCTAAAGTTAAAAATAGTAATAATCGTCGGGAACACGAGAACTATGCACGAGAATGCGTTGTGTTTCGTGTGTAATACTAATAGTATTTCTAGGGCTAAACAATTGTTGTCAACATCACACTTAGAAATCAGAAGGGTAAACAAAAGCTTCGTTGTTTTTGGCGCAGCCGAGCTGGATTACGAGACTGCGCCAATCGAAGCAACAACGAAGTTTCAATTTTTTCAACTAATGAACCTAAGTAGTACTAAAAGAAGTTTAGTACTGAAAAAAACCCTGCTGAGTGTTATTCGGAGTCTATAATTACGTACCGGTTATCACTTCCAGAATACCGCCTTATGCCTCAACTTGCGTCCATGTTTACGATTTAAGTATGGAAATTTATGGCCAAGCTTTGTTTATTGTAGGCCATACAGTCGCAGACCACCCGTGGCCCTTTGAGGGCTCTGCGCCGTGATCTATGGTAGGCTTTACGGAAATTATTCCTTTAGTTATTACACGGTGATTAAGAGTAATAGTAGGTACTCCAAATATAATAAAATACAGGAAGCATAAAGAAGGAAAGCTAACATGACAGTTTAGGGAAACATTTCCAAAAATGGTGATCCCGGAACGAGTAGAATCTACAATTATTGTCTAACTGCTGGAAGTGTCATGTCAGCGATGTCATAGGCTAAAAAACTTTGATAAATTAACTTAAAAGTACCATCCAAAGTATAAGGGCGGTGTGTAAAATACAAATTAATAAAGAGGTAGGCACAAACACGCCTCTAAAAATTGAGACCTTGTGAAGACCAGCAAAAATTCTGGCACTTTTTTAAACTGTGAGCTTGTTTGACGAAACAACGAAACTGATGCAATATCTATTTCCAAGTTCCCTCAGCCTGCGCCAGATTCGGCCCATAAACCATAATCAGTCCAGGAATAGCGCACAGGAAGGGGACTTCATTACGAGCGCAGCAAGCCGCGGCTCTCAAAATAACGGTAGACTTAATTTCACGATTGCTTTTCATGAGACAGAGGTAACAAATGAGTTAGAAACATGAATAGTAAAACCGAAACAAGAAAAGTACCTAACATTAAGTTTTTATCCTTCTTTACTTACAAATATATTCTTCAAATCATGTACTTAGTACAGTTAGTACCTATACTATCGTATCAAGGTATTGTCTGACAACTTGATGCAATACGCGCAATGGAGGTAGCAAATTACCATCATTATCCTCAACCTGTATTGTATCTTTGACCTGTTGTTGTGAATTTTTTTAACAGGTTTACCATCATAGCCGTAATATTCCGTCAGTCGTGTCTTAGGAAATGATGGTTGAAGACACTGTTCGGTATTTTCGTTGGTTTAGCTGTTAATGAATCTCTCCACACCTGTCCCGCCGCCAGGGCTGTCGGCTGCCACTCGGCATCCTGTCTTATATCCTTCCGGCTGAAGGAAAGGATTATGATAGTAGAGCTTAAGATGTTAGATTATAAAAGCGACCTTCAAACCATGCTTTCACGAAGGAACAAAAAACTTAAGCTTTTTACATCCTATTTACAATATTTATTCAGAATGAAAGAGTATTCAATATACGGAAAGCTGGCCGAGAACATTTTTTGAGCTGCAGAGATGAGACCCAGAATCAGCTCGGCCTTTTCCACCGAAAATACATTGAAGTTCAGTGATCACAAGAACAAAATACTTAAATGATTATAGTAAGTCGCAATAAAGTTTTAATTTGAAAAAAAAAAAACGAAAATAAACCTTACAGTAAACATTTACAAAAGAATTGAAAATATAAGTGGTTTTTTTTAATCCTTCAATACAACCATAATATCGTAATAGATGAAAACATACCATTTTGCAACCAAAAACTATGACGACCAACATTTTTTTCTGTATTTCGGACAGGTGCTAGCCCTACCTGCCCCTCGGTGCGCGTGCGGGATGCGCCTGCGCACGTGCCGCCCTTTATTATGATATCGCCTGCCCGGCATCGATACTGAACACTTTAGATTATCTCCTAGTTTACACTCAACGTTTTATTATAATCCGGTCGAAAGGTTACGTTGATTTAAATTATGTGATAAGGCATCTTGATGTAATATTAACGGCCATATCATTTTATTAGCTTTTGGTTTAGACTTGCCTACGTAGAATAAAAGAGAGAAGAGTCTTAGTAGGTACCTACCACCTTTTTTTAAAAAGCTTCTATAACTTTGGTAGGTACTTATTTCACAAAACAACGAAGTAGCTAAAACAATATAAGACAATGAACAATTTAACCTAACCCAAATTTTTAGCACGTCGTTTATGTAGAAAGTGCATAATGTACCTAGCGAAGAAAATAGAAAGTGATCGAATTTTTCACATCTTTCTATTAATTAGACCAAACTGTAGAATGGTACGAAGTTCAAACTAACAGTTCCGTAAGTCTTTGCACGTGCACACGGCGATCTAAACGGCAAACTGCTGATTCGGCGTTCAATCCTTATTTGTTTGTACCTACCTTTCTTAGTGTTCGTTTTCAATTGTACCTCCGTCTGTGTGTGTTGTTGCCAAATAAATGCTTATCTATCTATCTATCTATCTATCAATCCAATAAATCATTTAGATAAATTATAAACCCTCCACCGGGCAAACGTTTTTTTTTTTTGTTATATTGTTTATTGTTTTAGTCACAAGAACCGGTTATATTTGGAATAAATAACGGCCACTACTTATACGAACGAACGAACGATTTGGAATAAACGGAATGTTGCTTTCTGCAAAGCACTTATATCTAATCACATTAGCTGGCTTAACAGCCGCATAAATCTTGCTGTACAAGACGGTCAAATAGCTATTTGAGAATCTATATATGTAGCTAAGCAATATATACATACAGCTAGCAGCCGAGTAAATGTGAAATAAAAGGCACTTAGGACCAGTGAAAGGTGCTAATGAGTCGGTTGTCACCAACTTAACAGGTGAAGTTAGATACTCCTTAGGAACCCCTTAGATACTATGTGGCATTTACTTTGCATTCTATGCAAACAAATAACAGTTATTTAGTTGTTTTAAATTGTAAGCACATTTGTTTAATTTGATACATCTTGCCACACAGGCTCTTCATAAATATCTAATCCTAAGGTTCACTTTTGAATGATAAAATTGCAGCAAATATAATCAAAAACCGTTCTACGAAGCTGATTGTCAGAGTAAAACGCAGGACCAAGTAGATTTGTTTAAAAATATGAGTTGAAAATAGCTCACAACTCAGAAAGCTATTAAAGATGGCGTAACGTTTAATGAAGAGAGCAATATCGAACAAATTAACGTTCACGGTCGTTAGTCTGCTGATAACCAGTACACTCGAGACCACAAGTGTTTACGTAGACCCTGAGCCTTCTTTCTACATGTGGCAGACAGCAATAGTAAGAACATCATCATCATGTTATCAGTAGACACTAGCAGTGGCGGAAAGTATCTCCCATAATACGTCATAGAGCCCGGCTCTTTCACAGAGCTTTTCAGCTTCTCAGTTTTTTTTTATTCATACTTTGCCAGGCGCTTGTCTGAACACTGTCTCCACTTAGCAAGATAATCGACTATGTAAAATATCATCAGGTTGTGTACAACAAATCATTCTACATAGATATGGTTATTATCAATATGTTCTACAAACAATGTCAATAGTATAGGTTACCTACTCTTGCTAAAAGCTCCACCACACCAGCCACTGAGTTCAGTTTCGTTTCTGTAGCATACTCCCTTGGCGTGTCAGTACCTACGTAATGGTCTAAAATAAAGTGTGAATCCGTGTCGAGGTGAGCCAATGTACCGCCCACGTATTAGCGGGAATACACTCATTCATAAGATCTTGAAAATATACATTACAATTGATTTACGTAAATGCGAAAGTCAAAATCATAAAAAGAAGTGCAATTTCTGCAATTATTTTTTTGTAAGCGCTACCGTTTAGACAGGTAATTTAAAGTATTGGTGGTGTTTGGCTCATGTGAAAAGGGGCTAGAACTATCCTTTTTCACGTCTTTTAAACATGTACAATTTTATAAGTTTTAATTTTTAAAGTGTTAAACCACACTTTGGTATTATTTCATTTCTAATGTACAATTTTGATTTAGCAAATAGGTAAGGTATTAAATGAGTTAATAAGTCAAACAAACAGTAGAGGGGTAAACTTTGAGTATTTAGATTTTTTAGATACTACGAGTATTAGTATATTTTGAGTAATTCATAATAATTTAGTTTCAAGTAGTTCCAATAAATTGCCCAAACAAAAATCGGGTCCCTAAAATAAAACTGTGTATCAGCGACACCGGCATCCCGCCTCTGATACCGAGATGTTTGCCCAGGGGTCGATGACCCGCTATCTTCTGCATTGTTCACGGATTAATCACCGCACGTTAAACAACAAACGCCAGTTAAGCTATAGTTTCCTAGAAATTCAGGGCTAAGTTCAATAAGTATGAGAAAAGTAAACACGTTCATGGTTGTCAAAATTGTATCACAGTATAAAATTACTGCACTGGACCAATAAATCCTCAAATGTTTTAAGACAGAGGGCTATAACAATTCCCTTGTGCACAATGAGAGAAACAAAACAACTGCGGTAACCAATCGCTCTGCCACTGCCTGCTCAATCAATGGGTCCTCTTTTGAAATCCTTAGGTTATGTGCCTTAAAATTTCAGAGACCGCTTCGTATAGAGAGGTAAGAAGTCAGATAAGGTACTCATAAAACACATGAGACTAATCTTCCATGACAAGCAGAGCTGGATCTCACGCTGCCGGCCGGGTGGTCTGTCCGCCTGAAACCCGAGCCCGCAACACGACACCGGCACACCCTTGGCTATTGTTGGACCTTTCATTTGGCGAAATGAATAATAATGTTATATCAAGACAGTAAAATCTGAGAAATGTCTATTTTGCATAAACGTCAACACATTTGATGTTGATAGTAGTTATTTGGATCAGTGAGTTTCTCTTCTAGCATATGGATCCACAGGTATGGTCAATAATTCTTTTCGATAAGTCGGCAAGTTTGAGAAGTTAAAGAACTTAAAATTACCTCCTCCGTCAATTTTCTTCAATACCTATTTAAGGGTTCTTTCATTATCTCTTATCAGTCATCGTTGTCCAGTTAGATAACTTTATGTTGGCACATTCTGCTGCTCAGTACACTCATTCTCTTAACTTTTGTTTTGGGTCTAAGCATTCAAAAGTGTTGCAAAACCGTCGACAAGGCAGTGTAGGTTTATGTTTGCACGGTCACGGTTGGCGACGGCCATATGGTCTGACGTCATGTGCGTGGGCACAGCTACTTCTCGCCTACGAGTTAAGATACTCGCCTTCGTGGATCGCTGTTAGGCGACATTCTTATAAGAATTAATATCCAAGGTGTAACGAAAGAACGTATGAACCAAATTATGGAAATAGATTCTGGGTCCAAAAGCGCAGAACATATAATACTACGTACCAAAAGTCTCTATATTAGTTTTGTGAACGCTACAACCAAAAATTAAAGCTTAACAAGTGGCTAAATTAAAAATTTTTAAAAACCGACTTCAATATAAACTGTTATTGGGTAAGGCTAAGGGTGAGCTGATTAAAATGAGCCCAAACATGGATGTTTCACTGTTATTCACTGAGAAATTCCATTGAACAGGTCCTGACTCCATCATCAGATCAGCTAGCTGTCACCATATTATTACATTGTAGTCGGAACTTGACCGACATGCTGAGTTCCAAGTTTCAACTCAATCTGACTATTTACTGAGGAGTTCTGTTGAACAGCTCCTGACTCCATCATCAGATCAGCTCAATGTTACCATAATATTGCATTATCACCGATAACCTATAAAGCTTTTAGAATATACCCTAATCGGTTCTAGTGTGCCTATAAAATTTGAAGAGTTACCTCGATTTCTTCAAGATCCCATCATCAGATCCTGACCTGATGACCAAAAGGACCAATTGGAAAGTGTACCCTTTCAAACAAAAAAAGAATTTTTGAAATCGGTCGACGCGTCTTCGAGTAATCGGTGAACATACATAAAAAAAAAAAGCACAAAAAAAAAAAAGATTCCGACGAACTGAGAACCTCCTCCTTTTTTCGAAGTCGGTTAAAAAGCATACAAAATATTAATTTGCAGAAGTGGAGGTGTGGCCAAACAAAAATCTTCAAAGCAGCATTTTAAGGGACTTTACCAGTCCGTACCTATACACTTCTCAAAGATTTTAATATAAGTTGCCAGAGAAGGCAAAAATTTCAAAACAAATCACAGGTGTTCACTAGCAGACAATGACTTCAAATGCGTCAAGCTGATGTATCATGTTCCATCACGAATAAATAAGTAATTTCTTTGAACTCGCGCGAAGTGAAGATGAATCAACTGCGGTGGAAGTCACGTGCGACACGAGTATCGATGAGGTGTCCAATAACACCTTTTATCTTGAGGAAACTCTTAATGTTATTGTAGTCTTGTAGGCAGGTAAGGATGAGTAATTGGTAACAGTATGTGAAGTCCCTATTCATTATCATCAGTATTTCATCGTATACCTATCATACATTCTCTCTATCTCTATTTGTCTGCATTGATCCCCAAATTTTCGCCATATTTGTCCATTAGTTTTCGAAATATGTATTCTAAATGTCTCCTGGGGCCACCATAGCACTCTTTCAAATAGGTTATTTGATTATGTGTTGAAAAATAAGTCCTCAATTAAACCTTCTTATTCGTGCTATGATATTGTAGATAGCTCTACTTGCTTAGACTTAAACAGTCCAAAGATTAGTTTATGAGCTGTAAGCTTCGAGTAAATGCTCGAAGGCTGTAAGGCAAACAAGTACAACTAATACACCTACAAAGTATCTTCATGTGTAGGGGGTCCTGCTCTAGATTTGATCTTCATGTAACCAAAACAGTCATCATTCCTTTTACATCCAACAACGCTTTTCAAAACGATGTTTACCTTCCCCACTCCAAGCATTGCAATCTCTGACCAAATAGAGTAACAACATCGTGTGACAAGCGAAGCCTGCTTTGGTAGTGAATGGACGATGACGTCATTGCCACAGATTATATCCAAGTTACACACCGTAGACGTAGAATAAGCAGCAGTTAGTACATCTCAATGACAGCCCACGCACGTCCACCACATGGTAGCCGGCGGCTTTACGACCGACTCATTATTTTTAAACCTTTAAAACAATTATCAAGGTATCGTGTAATGAATTTATGCAGTACATCAATGGTTATCAATCGGATCTATGCTTATAAAAATACTTTAAGTTTTGGTGTCTTATTTTCTTTTTAAACGTAAAAAAGGTAAACGTTGCCTCTAGGCGAAAGATTTATTAATATTTTTACAAATTACTGGTTACAGTGTAATATTTGCGTGTGACTTTGATTAACCCCTTCGACCACAATAAAGGGTTTTAAGTTTTAACACATTGTACCATAAAAAGTTTTAAGATCCAGCATAATGACCACCATAGGTATTTATTTCTGTCTGTTCTTCTGATACTTCGAAATGTAGAGTCCCTAAGTACAGTCTAATAAGTGATCGAAACATATTGATTCACGAAATACTGCGCCTCATATAAAAAAATTGTGATTCACCCAAAATTCCCAGGGTTGGCGTGAGCTGGTGCTCGTGCAGCACACGCAAAGTCCACAGGTGATTCAATCATGACTAATATAGATAGCTCTCTATCTAAAACCTCATTTAGTATAGGCACCTCATTTTTTTAGTTTTTTTTTCACCTCATTTACTATTGCGTACTTTTTGTGCTCATTATTATGTTGAGTCACAAAAGTTGTTTTTTAGAGATTTTTTGTCAGAATTTGAAGTAGATTACCTTTTCTTTATTTTTTAGGCAGGTTTATCGATAAAAGTTATTATTTTGTATAGTCGTCAGTCGTTAGAGTGTTGCTTGGTATTCAGATAAGTAGGTAAATGGTTGTTTCAATTTCAATTCCTACGGTTATACACTACCGATAACAGTTATCAAAGAAGTCTGAGCACTAAACCCATTTAATTGAATTGAAATTGTGCCGCCGCGTACTTGAACCTAGGGTTAATCTGTTTGCCTATTAACTTGCTATCGCTAGAAGTCATTACTACCTACCAATCTAAGTACCTACTTACACATATTCGTAGCAATAATTCCTTAAATAAAATTGTTATTTAATCCCTTTTTAGATATAAGTAGGTAAATAAGTAATTAAGACATTCTTAATTCGTAACTGTCTCGTATTTAAAAATCAATTAGGTGACGGTATGACTTCCGGGAATCGTCGCTTCCGGCATGCGCGTGCGCATACAAAGCCTGCGCGGCGCCACGTGTAGCACCTCAGTGCATGGTGGCTGGTCACAGTGGTCACCGATGCGTTTGTGTCGGATGTCGGGACCTTTTACAACTTTTGGGACACTGATTTATTGATAGTCTAATAAAAGGTTATTGATGTTATTTCTCTATTGTTTAGATTCCGTTGGCCGTTGAAACCTATTTCCACCCTGGTTATTTGAAGGTCTCGTTGGTAGCATCACAGGTCTGTACCTATTCTGTGGTAGCGTAGCGGGCGGATGGCTAGCACGCGAATAGTACCTACAGATCTAATAAAATAACCGTAGCCTAAAAAACTTAAGTGACAACTTGAGTGACATTGTTAAGTATCCAACTAATCGAATATTTGTGTGATATTTTATATTTATTTGTCGTTTCCATTGCTCATAAGAGATCTTAAAGAGCCATTGTGAATCTCACTAAGCATCCCTTTAAACTGGTTGGTGCTAAAACACGTTTTACTTCCAAATTATCAAGTTATTGGCAGATATACCTACCTACATCACCATTTAGATATACGGAATCTAATGTTGGTCTACCTGCCTCACCTTGACTCAGCATTATGTCATTGAACAACTCCGAGATGACATAATGCTTCCCCGTGGCAAAGGACATTGTAATCTTTATTTTAAAACACACGAGAATATTCATAACATTAAGATATGAAACTAAATAACGGCTTGAGTGATTCATCGACCTAAGACGCATTGACGAGACAACAGATTCTTTGTACTGTACCTAGTTAATCTTGTCAGGAATTTTGTTATCATTTTACGTCCGTAAGTTATTCTCAACCATGAGGATATGTCAGTCCTCGTAGCCAAATCAGTTAGGCAAAATAGTTTGGCCATAAGGAAGAATCCAAAATAACGGCAAGGTAGGTAGGTACTACACAGCAATTCTTGATGGAGGAAGAATAGCAAACAAGTATTTTACCTTTCAATAACTAGTAAGTACCTACCTACTTACTCGTACAATTGTGAGAAAAAAGTGGAAAAAATATGAAAGGTAGATCCCATTTTCCCAAAAAGCAATAATCGATATGTAGGTACCCTTTTGAGTGCAAATGTGATTATTGTACATAATCAAGTGAAAGTAAAAATCGAATTCAGAGCATTATTGGTAAAGAATTAATCGTTTTGATAAAAACTTACGAGAGAGAGGTGGTTTTACTACTGACATTTGGACTTGGTTTTTGTTCAAATTAAATGGAAATTAATTACAATTTCCAATCGATATATTCATTAAAATCACATTAAATTGGTAAGAGTGCTTCTGTTCAGCTTTGATTGCTCAATTTATTCGGATGGATACATAAAGATGCAATTGGTATCTTGTGAGAAAAGCAGTATTAAGTGGCAATGGCTGCTATGGGTCTGCTAGTTGGCCTGGCATTCCATTTAAATGTGTAGGTAATTATTATTCGAAGATAAGAAGCCTATCTACCGAGGCAAGTATTACGATTTAAGCTTTATATTTTGAATTAAAATGGTAGGTACCTACCATTACAAATTTTAATTCAAAAAAAATAACAGTCCAATAGTATAACAAAGGTCTGATTTCTCGGAACCTCTAATCCTACGCTGATCACCTTGAGACGACATATAAACAGTCGGTTCGTGGCCTGCCGATTCTGTATTATTCTTATTACCTAGCCTCCTTACTCTCACATTTCAGGTCAAGGAGAACAATGCAATAAAGGGACTTGACCACCTTCTGAGAATGAACAGTCATCAATACGTGAAACTGCGGAAAAAATGCTGTTTATTGGTCATGACCTAGAATCTAGATGATAATATTCGCTGACGCGCGTCATTTTTGCAAAACCTACTCATCCAATATTTACTGTGAAGTAAAATTAGACTCATTATCAATGTGTCTGGGCACAGAACCATTTAACAGTTTTCTGCGACAGTAGTATCTAGGCTATTTTAGGCATTCGTAACCTAAGACATCATCTTTTTTTACTTAGGTAGTTTCAGATAGCAGGTGATCTGAAAATTTAATAAAATTCATGTGATGTTAGTATTCAAAACTAATCTAGAGTTAAGTACATGTGCACTTCATATTCTAAACACTAAAATTAAAACACTATGTGCAAAACAAAACTAAGTGCCAAGGTCGTCATCATTTTAGTGATAATAATGACCCATTAGTCCGTCCAAAGCATACACTATACTGGTGCGAAATAATTCAGCAATTAGTCTGATGAATGAATTAAAGCCACTCTGCTGGTCGCACACAATTTGCACCAATTCGACATAAGTCGAATTATGACGAAGAAAATAGATGCTTAGAAAGCGTGAGCTTTTGACTTGGTCATAATATCGGTGGGTGGTTTTAGGTTTAGGCTTATTTGGACACCGTCTACGTGAAACGTGATAAATGCGTGTGCTCTTAGACTATTTTCAGTGTATTGACCTTAGAATACCTTCATCATAGAGATGTTGTTGACCCGATGATGATAGATATTACGCAGGCTTTAGGAAGTTTGAAAATACCGCTTATTAACCATCTTTATACAAACCAATACAATACACACGTATAAATCAACAATAGCCATAAAGTAAACAGACTGAGGTCGGGCGCCGCGCAATGAGGTCACGGATGCGCCCGCGCACATCTCCTACGTATCTGCTGAACTGCCGAAATGGCAACATCTGCTTAATATCATGAAAGCACGAAAAATATCGAACAGATTCTGAAATATTTGTAAAATCTCACTCTGAGTTGTTTGAAAAATCGTAATTCTTAAAAGATATTTCTATATAGAATTGAAATTCATAGACGTTACTTTTTTATGTCTTTTAAAAGTTATCATTGTTAGGTTCTACGAGTTTATTTTTTGGTCTATCTATGGTCAAATATCTGATAAGCTTTTCTGGTAGAGTCTAGATAGAGTCTAATGTAATCGACCAATAAGATGGATACAGCCAGAACGAATCTAACCAGAACTAAGGTACAAAGAGGACTCTATTAGTATTCCTCAGGTACGCGCAGGTGACAGGGAATTCCAGCCACCTTGTGCGGTGAATGAATCTCTTGCCAAGAAGCGATAGTCATGCCTTTGAGCTTCAGGTTTGTGCTCTTAGGTACAAAATATATCCTGGGCTACTCTACAAATCGAAGGTTTCACTTCTATTGGTCGAAACACATTCCACCAACTTAAGCAGAACTACGAAAATTGGCACGTTATATCGTTTTTACTTTCAAGAGTAGCGGGCCCAGCAGGCCTTATAAAAATGACTTAAAATTACCAAAGCAGACAGATCGAAGACGAGAAATAGTAAAGATGGTTGATACCCACTTTAGAATTAGATACTTGACTCCCGCAGCCCTGAACTGTCCCAATACATGTCAGCATGATGCAGTACTATCGCTGATAGGGATAGAGTAGGGGGCCACGGTTGAAAGGTCGGCAGAAAAAATGTGTTGGGGTGATAGGAAAGGCTCCGCAAGGTCACAAATAAAAGTGAAGAGTATTTAAAAATAAGTTAAAATTATTTAACTAATAAATAAATTTAAAAAAATAAAATTAAATAAAAAATGTTTGTTATGCTTGCAGATCATCTATTTCTAGATTATGTATTTTAAAAAGAGTGCGAATAATATTGTAAGTAGTTAGGAATTTAGAAACAATAACAGAATGCAGGCAGTTACGTTATCTAGCTAGCTTCCTACTCGTATTTTATTTTAACTGATAAGAAAAAAATTGTTTCATTTTCCTTATTACGAGTACAAATTAATAAACGACATTATGCAGCAGGTAGCGTATTTAGTATTCTTTGTTGTGGAGCTGTTCTCTAGAAGAGATATTTATCTATAAATGCTCGATGATGTAGGTAGGTATCTACCTATGTCCTAACTTTACCTACTCGTAGTACCAATTTGACTTCGATATTCAAAGAATTTCTCCAATAAGAGAAACAGTACGTTTATCTAAAAAAAATGGTTAGGGAAGTATCCTGGCGATAGTGAGCGATGAGCAGGGCGGGGGTTATCGGCCGTGCATACCAATCACTTGCCGACGCTCTGATAAACGTTATTTAAGAGATGAAAGCTTCGAAAACATGTGTTAAGTTCAAAGATAAATCAAAAATCACTTTTTCTTCTCACTTCTATCCATCTTCGATGAAAACATTCGACGCGTCAATCAATAATCAATAAAAAGCCGCAGATGCGCTGGCCATCACTTATCTCCATGGCTCCGCCATTAGTGTCATAAAGGCCTACTTGTTAAGAACTGTTCTATTGACATCTGAACTTAAAGAACCCTATATGTAAGCGAGTACAATAATAAATCAACTGCAACACACCCTAAAATAGCCGCAGCGCAAGTAAAAAAAGTTAAAAAGGGCGTCGGTCTGCGCAGGCGCATGTGTGCAACATGTGTCGCTGCACTGTTTCCGGTTCGAATAGAAATTTGCGTTATTGTCTATGGGGTGTCGGGGATAATAAACTAAAGTTCAAAGTCAACAATGGGATCGAAAAAATCATAGATCAAGCGCCGCGTGTGGTGAATGTGGTGATGCACAAAAACGCTGGAACAATGTTTAATCGGCGCACTACGCCAGCTCTTTTGATAGCAGTTACTTTTGTAATACTTATTGAAAGTTAATTAAGGTTTTTAATAAATATGGGGTTCATACCGGTCGTACTTTAATGAGAAGGATGACTTTTGCGCTCGTTAATCATACGTTCCGGCAGTTGCGAGGCATAATCATTAAATAGTGAAAATGATCTGCAAATGCGTATTTCTTTCTTTCCAGACATCTACAACGGTCAGAAGACATTATTTCATACCACTAAAAATAACATACTCGGCGGACACGTAGGGAGCCTTTGCCCAGCAGTGGTTACAAAATGGCTGATGAAAATGATGATGATCAACGAGATTAATACAACCTATAGTAAATCATTGATGATGATCATGTTATTTTAGACTGGATGTGACCACGGGTCGCCGCCGGTTTATTCAGCTTTCCGGATAAAATATGGTGTGATTAAGTTATTTTTACTGACTATAAGTGAATTTTTGTTCATTTCGAAAGGTAGATCTTCATCTCTATGACACGGATGATTGATTCTACAAAGTAATTACGTTATTTATTACAGTAATTATTGTCTCCCACTAAGCTAATGAATGTAGAGCACAAAAAATGTGTTTCTACAAAAAAAATAGATGATATGACTAACTTTGTGTTTTGTAGCAGGTAGCGTAAATGTAATTAGCAAGTCCATATACATTTATCTTAAAGGAAATTGTTGGTTGTGAGAATATGATATTGAATCTTCTTTGTGTGTGTAATATCTCTACCTATTCATCTAATGATATCTTTATCTAACGAAACAATGTAGGATAATAAATTCAAAGAGTAACAATACACCGTCCTGATACCACACTAGGTTTCCCCGTATCGCAAGCATAAGAAACTACAAGTTTCATGGTACCACAATACTCAGAACCTGAACAAAATTTGGCAGATCATGCAAAAATTAGCCTTATTGTGGAATAGAACTTACCTCTTGCGACTCGCCCGACACGTCACTGAGGTCGTGACGGACGTTTATCAATTACAGAGAATTTATCAATTACCTACAGATTATCATCACATTCATAATAATTTCTTGTTTTTAAAGAAGTTGTTTATAAGGAGTCATAATCATAAGACCAAGGTTCGTCATACAATCAACTCAGTGTACACTGTTGCCACAGCCAAATCAATTTTATTGCATGTGCTAAAAATCTCACTCCTTGCTTCGGCGATGACATCATCGATACGCGATCTAGAAACAGCTTACATGATAGTTTGTATGTTATCATAGAATACATAGCAGTTCGGTAAAGGTTACCGTCTCTGAAGAAGGCAACCTTTAGAAAATTTATTAGAAGAATGTGGGTTAACGTAAATGTGAGGCTACAAAGTTGTAGGACGTTTGATTAAATTTCTATTGCATTGATTCATGCATGACATAGAAGGAAGTTAATAGATAATGTTAATATTTCCAGGTACAGATTCAATTATATTACTCAGCTCATACTGACTGTCTGCGCTCTACCTAACTATTGCACTCGCAACCACTTTTCGAACTAAGCAAAGAAATCTTGACAAACCTAAATAGAAACTTGATATTGATAACATAAAACCGCCAACACAAACCTATTAAATACAACTTTGGCAAACATTTCGAAATAAAATTACGAATGTGTAAAACCGGCTCACATTTAAAATTAATATTAGCATTGACGGCGCCGCGGCGCTTCCAAACAAATCAACGTAACATCTCTAAAATAAACGAACTATTAGATCACTGTCATAAACAACGGAAATGTTTTTCAAATCTCTGAAAGAGCTTACCAAAACCCACTGCATAGTTCACTATAGTATGGCATTATATTCTGGGGGATGAAATAAAAAATACTTAGAAGTAAAATTTAAAAATAGTGAGGGAAAAAAAACTTACATCGTCCTGCCTCCATCCACATGCGCCTGCACAGTAAATCCAAACATAGAATTTTCATTTCCCTTATAAACCACCCTCGAGGGTATGTCCACATTGAACCCCAGGGCTCCGGCGCACAAACACGCAAACACAAAAACGGCAAAAGCCATTGTTATAATAACACTCACAACACTGTATAAAAAATTAAATGTAAATTATATAATTCGTCCTCATGATTCGTTTCGAGCGAGTTCGTAATGTGCGATGGCGACACGGGACGTCCGCACGGGTCGGCAGTCGGCACTGCACTGTCTCTGAGCCTTGTTGCCTCGCAGACGGTGAGGTAACTCCGTGAAAATAGCTCAAGAAAAATGCCCGTGTGACTGTTCTGTAGCTACGCTTTTCGCGTTCTTTCATAGAATATGCTACCCGTACTTTTGAAACCTCAGAAATCAATGAAGGACTTTATGTTTACATTGAGATAGTGATTCGCAAAATTAAGCAGCTGTTGTTCTCGTTGTGCTTGATGTTTATAAGGAAAGTTACGTATGCTATTAAGATAAGATAAAAAAGAATGTAATTTTAAAACAAATTAATATGAAACTAAAATATCTAGAAGCAAGGGCACATTGGAACAATTTTACTTATTTTGCTGACCTTAGTGTACAATTTAGAGATAATACAAAAACATATTGTGAATAATTCAAAGTCTTTTATTATACAGATCATTAAAATACTGCATACGGATACAAATATACAATACACTTACAAAACTAACTGGATCATACATTTCGCTTACATACGACATTTAAAAACCTATACAAGTTTTAAAAAATAACATCTTCACAGCGCGTAATATTTGTGCTTATACAAGCTGGTTTAGTTTCAATAAATACTCTATTTTTACTAGCCTATGCCCTCAGTTTCCCATACGCGAATAAAACATCCTTTAATTAAACTTATTGGGGGACCAAAATGGCCGTTATGCAATTCCTTTTATGAATCAGGTTAAACTTTAAACATTCTAATATTGGTATTATACAATAGTTGGCATAGTGATAATTCATGTGAATCAGACAAAAGAATTGCTTTGCGACAATTTCAGCCCCAACGAACTGCTCTTTTTCGATTCTATCATGATTTTGGTACAAACAACCGGACAAACCTCTCAACAATCGTATTTTTAGTAGGAAGTAGCTTTAGTAGAATAGTAGCACAATCATTATAGTATAAAATAGAATGTGAGCATAATTTAGGACAGTCAAAGATAACGCAATCATTATCATTATTTCATAATAAGAAAGTAAATACTGACACCAAAAAAGTTGATAAATACTAAACTTTAAAAGCACTTTTATCAAATTAATGTTAATTTAGCTTTTAAAATAATGAGTCACAGTAGAAACAGGTATTTAAATTTAAATCATCATATTTTTTTTATAATGATTTCAAAGTTAAAATTATTACTATGGTACACCATAATGAAATTCTGTGTTTGACTATAAACAGTATCTATTAATTAATAATTGACGTTATATAAATGAATTGAATAAATAACATAGTATAATTATCTATCTCCACATTCGCACGTATACATTGTCTTTCAAGTCTTTCTGAGATCACAACAACACCGTTGTCCGCCGTGAGGCCGCGGCGGGGGCCTTGAGGCGGCCTAACTACATCCCCTAAAAACCATTTAATCTCGGCAACTATAGTAAAGTAGGACCACAGAACATAAAAAGAAAGTAGAAGTAGTATGACTCTTCTGAATTAATTTTAAATGTAAATGCATACGATTCATCACGTCAAGAGCCGAAATAAGCGGAATGACGTATTTTATATTGCTACGCATCGGGTCTAAAAAGGCCACTTTAGCTGAATCATAATATGAATTGCATTAAATGCCGTTATAGATATGAGTGACAAGAAAAAAACATTATTACGAATCATATTACGAGGAATTCTTAAGAGGAATTTCGTAAGCGGCCATTTTAGCAACCCTTGCCTCATGCTACCTCTACTTTTTTCCGCTCTTTATAATCTACATACGATTGTCTTTACAACTACATTTCTACAACCACCGAGCTATTTATTGTAAAAACATAAAATTTCGTAAAAAAACAAAACGTAAAATAAATTAAGATAAAACAAACCCTAAAACTATAAAAAAACTATTGCACTTTGAACTAAAACAAAATTAAGTTATAATTAATTGAACAAATTTTTAGCACACAAATGTATGGAGCACGCTAGACATTCCCAACATTGTAGATCATAGGTTCTCAACTTGGGCGATAACGCCCCCTTGTGAGCGTTTGAGACTTTCAGGGGGGCAGTAAAGACCCAGAGAAAATTAGGAGGCATTGAGATGAAGCAGAGGGGGCCAAAATGTAGTCTAAAAAGGCAAAAAATACACCCTAATCACATAGTAAAGGAAAGTTAAAATTAAAACAGGAAAACCACATACTATTGGGGACATTGGGGAAAACCATATACCACTGTGCTTAAAAATCTGTTTTAAATTTGCGACAGGTGGTCAAAAGATAAAAAGTAAGTAAGATGGGGGGGAGGGCTCTAGAAATAAAAATATTTTCAAAGTGGGCGGTGGGCAAAATAAGGATTGAGAAACCATGTTGTAGATCATTTTGGGAATGTGAGTGTAGTTAGAGGTATGAACATTTGGCACGTGTCCACATTTTATATTTTGCCGCCTATAATAACTGAGTATTGGAGTAAATACTGCCACATAGAAACATAGTTTTATTTATGTATTAACTATAAACCACTTATGTACAATATTAGCCTCAAATTATTTATTTCTTTGTAAGAAAACCACAAAGTTAATTTACAGAAATATAAACTTATTTAATTTATAATAAATTCATTCATATTTTCCTCTTCAAATTAAAATCAAGGTAACCGCAATAGTATTCCATGAAAGAGACCTGTGACGTTACTTGTATTCTTAATAAGTCACTTGTGTATACTTAGGAGCGTAGACAATTCAAACCTTCAAGCCCATACACACACAGCAGATAATATATCTTATGAAATATAAATATTGAGATCGCGCCCATACTTATTCTATAGAGGACCATACACAGCGAATATAAATTACAAAATATATTTGATGCGATCTGTCAAGATTTATGTTTCATAAGATATATATCTGCTGTGTGCGGTGCGCTTCAAGCTATAAATACACTATAAGCACCATGAAATTGGCACATGCTAAGATTTCTGCAAAATATAGTTTTCAAAATCGAAAAAATCTCGGATGTAAAAAACTTACTTCCGAAAACTGATCTTCTACCAAATCGTTTTTTGAAGCACTTCCAGTTCATAATTGATTTAATTTTTTTATTTGTTCGCTTTCTTAAAGGGGTGGATGAAAAAAAAAGAAAAACTTTTTAATTAAAAATTTTAAAAATAAACATTTGAGAGTTTTGTATGGGAATCGCTTTTTTTTATTATGGACTTTATGGCCGTTTTGTTTAACAGACGACAGAATGACAGCTACGGCTATTGTATAAACTGCGTTTTTTCTTTCCAACTGACTGCTTTTACATACACACAGGGGTAGGCAGAGACCATGGACTTCCACTTGCTACGATCCTGACACACCTAGTTAGTCTTCGATTTTGTCATTTTTGCTGAATATTGTTCGGAACATTTCAAGCAACGACGTGAGGTGACTGACGTGATTGACACAAAAACATCGAAACGTAAAACATCACAAATTTTCACATACGATATTGGTACAAGTAGGTTCATACTCATGAATAAAATTATCTTTAGCTTACATTGTTGATAAACTAATTGCTAATTACGTACCTCACCATCCAAAGCCCGACTCTAGCCATCGACACTTTCCTTAATTTGTCCTGTGTATTGTTCATGGAGACTGTTACCCGAAGTGCGGTAGACGTCTACTCAAATACACTTCAGATTCTTTAAAAATGTCTGACAACAGGTGTCAACAGGGGGCCAGAGAAACATGTGTTCTATTTCTCGAAGGATTACGACTTGGAGAATTTGAAGACACTCGGTGTTGTTTTCTTTTGTGGTTTGTTCTCGGCCACCTAAAAGAAAAGCTAGTGTTTCATCCTCAATCCGAACTCACAGTTCAACTCCTGCTCTAAATATCATTATCATCAGCCTATAGAGCCGTGCTGGCCGAGAAGACCTCGACTTGCGATCCGAAGGTCGTGAGTTCGAATCCTGGCCGGACATCAATGGATTTTTCGTTTCGAATTTATATGTGCATTAACACGAGCTCTAACGGTGAAGGAAAACATCGTGTCCCTCACGATGTTTTCCTTCACGGTTAGTCACCACGTACCCACGGCTTAGTCAGCCCCACACGTATTGACCATGTCTTTCCTGTGGATATTGCCGGTTAAGCTGAGAGGATGGTTTATTTGCTGAACAAGCCTACTCCATTTCAAACAATGTCCAAGGCACTCCAGTGTGCCGTTAAGTGTAGGCAAAGATTGCCTCCTGTATAAATCATCTAGTAAAGATGTAAAGGCCTAAGTTTATAGATGTTCAATGACAGATGGCCAATTTTCAGCAGTTGACAGCTATACGCTGATTATGGTAGATGAAGGGAGTAGGATTGCCCTAGTAGTTTGATGTGCTCACATCAAAAAAGTTAGCGATATGTTTTTAAATAACATTTCAACACATTAAAAATTAAGATATGTTTTTAAACTAATTGCAAGTTTTTTTGATGTGTGTATTGGTAGGAAAGGAAGGTGTGAAGGTACTGACCGTCCGCTCCCCTAGCAGTAGTCTCGCCTTGTCCTCCTCGAGTGGTTCGGGCGCGGTCTGCGCGCGACGGTGCAGTTGTAACTTCTGTCTTATGGCCTGCGACAGGATCACTCTGCCGCAAAACATCAAATATATATTTAAGTATATTGAAGGTGGAAGCACACCGATCCGCGCCGAACGAAATGTATGAAACCTCGCACACCTATCCGCGTCGCGTCCGATTCGACCGAATCTGACAGTACTTCGAGAATTCGGCACGGATAAATGTGCGCTCAGCCTAATTTACCGAAAGTAAAAGCATAAGTACAAGAGATCTTATTAATATATCGGCTATAACGCGTTCACCCAAAGTAATCTACATAAAACATTTACACGTTTGCCGTGTGCGTTTGCCAAGTTACTCTATACCGACTTGGTTTACATTCGATTTCATAACTTTTTACGGCAGAAGAACTGCGTTGCGAGACTTGTGCATTTTTGTATAGTTATGTTTTTGACGGGATAGATTTATTATGTAAACAGTATAACATTCAGTAATCACCTTCTAGTATCGCTCTTAGTAGCCAGTAGGAGATCTAGCCAGGTCCACGTGACGTTATGATACTCGAGGGTAGGCAGCACCAGCGGCAAGTCCCGCACGTCCTCTAGATTCTTCTCCTTGTTGCCCTTGTACGAGACCCGAACCGGCACCTCGGGGATTTTGATGTAGATGAACAGTTTGTTCTTCTCAGCTCGCTCCTGGTGAGAGAAAGAGATAGTAAATGTCATGAGTAGCGACATCTACTTATCACTAGACGAACTATAAAGACGTTTACTCAATAAGAGCTTGAGCATAGATGGCGCCACAACATACGTTATGTCTAGATCGCGCAAGCGGTAATTTCTGCAGCAATAGACATAATATCCGACCAACCAACAACTGTTGGTCGAAAGACCACGAGCAAGTGGGCCAGATGGGCCGGCTCGTTGCAGAGGAACCACCTACTCTGCCTTTGGGGAACGATTCCACCATGTTCCCCAAATCATGCGTATACGCATCTAGCAGTCATTACCAGAGATCGGAATTGGGTGTGTGAAAATACCTAAAGTTTACAGCGGGACATAATATGGAGCTGTTACAACCACTGAAGTTAAACCGGTTTTGGATTTTACCGGTTTCGTTTCGGTTTTTTTTTTGTTTTACATATTCCTTACCTTTGAAATACCGAACTATAAACATTTACAAGCTGCTAATACAGTTCTAAATTAATTTTTGTTTTGTACTTTTCCGGTTAAAATTCGGATTTTTAGTCCCTTTAGCAGCTTGTAAATGTTTAGCAGCTTTAGCAGCTTGTAGTTCAGTGTTTCAAAGGTAAGGAACATGTAAAAAAAAAAAAACCGAAACTAAACCGGCAAAATCCAAAACCGGCTTAACTTAAGTGGTTGTAACAGCTCCATATTATGTCCCGCTGCAAACTTTAGGTATTTTCACACACCCAATTCCGATCTCTGGTCATTACAGACCACTAAGAGAATACGTGTCCTGGGATTATTTTATTTTTCAGTTAATTTTATTTTTCAGTTAATTACCAAATAGCAAGTTTCAACTATAATTGCACAATATTTAATCAATTCGGGTTAGATTTTGTCAAGAACATGAAATACTATAATGAAACCTAATGGTCGTCATTCAACCGTCTAGTCAACCACAAGTGCGTCAAAGCTTTGTCATGTTAAAAGTGTTAATCATCATATTCATCATCATTCAAATTCAAATGGTGAAGAAAAACTTTGTGAGGAAATCAGTTAGCTTTCTAATAGCGTCGATGGGCTTGCAACCCGTCACGTATGGAATGATAACTTCTGCAAAATGTGGGCAGTACCAAATATGTATTTGGTCATACCCCCTTAGACATCTTCAAAGGATCTTAAAGATACCTAAAAAGATCTGAGAGAATGTGTCTACCGCACCATGGAAATACAATCGTGCGTGATCATTTCTAATTATATATATATTTTATTATGAATTCAATGGCCTTTGCCCAGCAGTGGGACACAAACGGCTGAAAATAAAAATAATAATAACAATGAATTTAAAGTGAATACTTCAAAACTACCTTCATCTTCTCGACATCATCCTTGTCCTTCTTGTCCCGTTTGACGTAGAAGTTGGAGTTGGAGTCCTTGGCCTTCTTCTTCACCTTCTTGGATTGTCCCGCGACGAGGGTGGAGGCTCCCCTCCCCCCCTCCCCCCCGCCCCCGCCCCCCTCCTCCTCCCCCTCCTCCATGGTGTCGGGGTCGCGCTCCGGGAAGCAGAACTTCAGCATCGTGTTGAAGAACTTCTTCGTTAGACCTGGGGCGTGTTGTGTATTATAATGTGGTTCCCATAACAGAAGCTACATGATATTGTGTTAGCATTATTATTTTTATTATTTTCGTTAGGTACCTGTGAGAATGCTCTTTGGAATACAGTCATGATCTTACGAAAATACTAAAGTTTTTTATCGAATATGTCACTAATTTAGAATTGTTTAGTCCAATGCAAAATCTTTTTCGTTATTCTCATATTTTAATATTTATCACCGAAAAGAAAGCTAGGCCTCATACCGTGTTTGTTGCCCTGATTCTTTACAGTGTTGGTCTCGAAAAAACAGGAGTAGAATCACATAGCTCTTAAGACGATTCAAAGTGATCCTATGATCACTGGTTCTATGGTCCTATGGTTCTACTGAATAAATGATTTTCGTTTTTTTTTTAACGTATTGAACTAATAGCTCGAAAACAAAGACTTCTAAAAAATACTGCATAATTCTTGGTACTGTTGTGTGACTGTGTGACACAAATTTGAGTAACGCTTAGATTTTAGTTGGAACCATATTGACGAGTTGTTGTGATATCACTTTTGACTCACTGACACCAATCGCTCCTCCAATTAGTTTCCATTTGAAATATTGCCCAAAACATTACCAGCTCTAATGATGTCATGTAAATCATTGCTTATAAGAAGTAATAATAACAGTTAGGTCATTATGAGTCACAGCACCTTGAGGTGCATATTAACCTGAGTGCACAATGTCAGGACTTTCGATTTATTATAGCACCAAGCTGCGCCTGAGTCGAAGTCAGAGTGAGATTATGAATCATTGATGTCTCACGAGAGAGAGGAACAGCATGATAGACGCCCAAGATATTTATTGCAGTTTTTACCCTAAAAAAGAGAACTAAATAAATAATTTGAGAAAGTAATGAAGAAATTGTAGGGTTCTCGAAAAATTAAATTTACTCTAAAATATTACGTTCCTGAGATAATAGCAAAATGTTTTAAACTGACATATTGAAAAAAAAATTCATGACCAAATTAAATGTGACGCAACGAATGAATACGTTAAATATAACAGTTATACAGGGTGTATAAGAAAGACTACACGATTACTGAGAAGATTTCTAAAGACATTGTCACATTTTTATTGAAACGTCCTTAGCAAACATCTCATTTTGCTGATACGCAATCTAAATCGATTTTAGAAATTGTGTCTCTGTAAGTACTAGTTCAATTTATGACAAAAATGAATCCAGCATAAAAACAACACGTATTCATTATTGTCCTGGTCTGAACAACTCAGTTTACAGTAACATGTTACACCCTGTATTTTTATGGTGTCTAAGTCACGCCCAAACACTTAAAGCAGTTAACAAAACATAACCCCAATGAATATTAATGAACGTACGAATCCGGCATCTGTGCAAATACAGCGACAGAATGCTTTACACTACCGTTTAGTTATGCTTAGTTTAAAGTATTTTACATTTTACGATGTTTTGTTATATGTTTGGAAACTATTGTTGTACAGATTTCGTTCAGTTATGATTAGATGACGCTTGATTATTTACAGTACGCACAATGGGTCTAGGCATTCGTGAAGCTAGCCGTTTCGAAGCGTAGTGTAGCTTTTTCATACAAAAAAGGCTTAGTAGTCCCCACACGTATCGACTACATCTTTCCTGTGGATATGGCCGATTATGCTCAGATGGTTTAGGCGCTGGGCAAGCCTACTCCATCTCAACGTTGTCCCAGGGTCCCGTTAAGGCATAGATTGCCTCCTGACTATAAATCATCTAGTAATGATGTAAAGGCCTAAGTTTTTATATTAAAATATGTCATGGTGTGAGTGTGAAGTGAAGAATGTGATGATAGAGAATGAAGCAAAAGAAGCATTTCAGGATCATAGCAAATGGAGATCTGTGGTCTTTGCCTAACCCTATGATTTAAACAGGCGTGATTTTATGTATGTACTTACGTCTGTACTTTTGTACGTATCTATGTTTGTAGATCTGTGTTGGCCGAGGGGTATAGTACCTCGACTTTTGATCCGAAGGTCGTGGGTTCGAATCCTGGCCGTACATCAATGGATTTTTCGTTTTGAAAAATTTATATGCACATTAACACGAGCTCTAAACGGTGAAGGAAAACATCGTGAGGAAACCCGCAGCTTAGTCAGCCCCACACGTATTGACCTTGTCATTCCTGTGGATATGGCCGGTTAAGCTGAGAGGATGGTTTAGTTAGGTGCTGGGCAAGCCTACTCCATCTCAACATTGTCCCAGACACTACAGTGTCCCGTTAAATATAGGCAAAGATTGCCTCCTGACACTGTATAAATCATCTAGTAAAGATGTAAAGGCCAAGTTTTATATATGTATGTGTGTGAGAGTGGTAGTTACCGATGCGGATGGGCACGATGTTGACCTCGAAGTGTTCCTTGACGGCGATGCCGCCGACGGGCGGGCGGTCGCGGCAGAACACGCGCAGCGCCGCGCGGCGGGCCACCGGCGCCCGGCCCATAGGCGCAGCTGGGGCTAACACCTGCATACAACCATACAACTATAAATCCAGTCGGGTCCAATACGTTATAACCGGTTTACATTACATTTGAAAAATCTTATCAAAACTTTGAAATCCGACGGGATTCGAACCCGCAATGATACAAACGATCCTCCTTAAGCCGGAGTGCCTTTACCAACTCGGCCAAGGAATCTATATTCATCAGGATTGCAAATGTAATATTACCAAAGTGTGGCCACACTATAAAAATTATACGGTTTACATTTTACATTATTCAAGTCTTTAGGCAAGTGATTTATTACTAGTGATTTAAGTTTAATTTTGTATTATAGTCTGTTCTGTACTGTGACTGGATAACAAATAACATCATCCTTCCTCCGCCTTACAGAATATCAAGTAACATCATTCTTCTCTCTAGTGTTGTGTTCCTGCGGTGAGGTCGGTTGCCAGTGCTCTGCTCTGAAGCGCTACGGTGACAACTGGTGGAGCAGTCTTGTCCATTGTGTTGTCTGCGCAGTGATTCCTCTTTTAAAGGGTCAGCAGCGCAGTGTTACCTCTTTTAAACTAGAATATTATCTCACCTCAGGGAAGGGCTCGTTGGGAAGAAGATTGGTGACCTGCACGTAACCGACTTCCAGTTGATGCTCCACCGAATCGTCGGACCGGGATGTTTTCGTGTACCTATCGCAAACAAACACATTTTTATTCTAAACCTATATTCTTAACAAAATTTAAATAAAACGAAAAAGACGGAGATGTTCCATGACTCTCCATGGTACGGTTAATTATGCTCTGAGATTTTCAAGCATACAAGATACTTTAAAGATTACTAAGGACGCCTAAAATTTACATTCGTCTCTTGCCCATAACCAACAGAATACTGTAAACACTATGAACGGGATATTTACCATGATTTTTGGATTTTCGAGTCTCCCGATATTTAATCACTGGCAGACGAAACGGTCTACCCTCTTTCTAAGTCTTTTACTACGCCTCGAAAATCCAAAAATCATGGTAAATATCCCGTTCATAGTGTTTACAATGTTTGCAACCATGATAGTTTCAAAAGTTTTATCAACAGAATACTTTCAAATACAAGGTGATTCTACTCCTCTTTCTTCAACTTTAGTGTCATCGTATCTGTCAGCCCAACTGTCCGTCATCTCATACTTACAGGAAGTTAGTAAGCAGCAGATCAGCGATCCCCAGCTGTCCGTCAGCATCAGTCAGCCGCCAGCGCGCTGACTTGAAGCAGATCTCGTTGTACCGATGCGGCGGGGCGGGGAGGGGCGCGGGCCCCGCCCCCCGCCTCGCCCCGCGCCTCTCCTCCCTCCACCCGCGCACCATGGCGTCCAACTCCTCGCCAAGAGACCACACGCTCTCCTTGCACTCGTTCACCTGGGGACAACCTTGTTGTGACCGAGGAAATTGCCTAAGAGGTTGGTCGGATTACGGATATTTTGAAAAAAGTATTTGAAGAAACTATTGCCGTTGAACGGCCTACATAAAACTGGTTGCGTCTGCCCTTCCCGCCATTTATATCTCTGCGTAAAAAAACAACAACAATTTTGGTTTGAAAAGTCTTATCAAAGAATTTGGCCGGATCCTGCCCCAGAGCCGAATATCGAATTAGACTATGCGTCTGAATAATATTATTTAAATAAAATATCACAAAATTAACTGGTACATACAGAATACTTAGATATCTCGTGCCCTGTGGGAATATAATTATGTTATTTTATTAGTAACTTTAGTCACTTCCGGTACTACAGTCCGTAATGCCTCTCCAGACTCACGGCGAGAAGTTTCACCGAGACTTCTCGAAGAACAAACAAATTATCCACACTCTCAATTTTCTCACTCGTGATCTGTTTGAAATCCTTTGTCTCGGCCAAAAATAGGTACCGACACCGAAGCGCGAGAACAAGAAGGCGAGAAACTCCTCACATTCACGCTTCTCGGGTGTTGTCGGGGTTTCTTGCCGAGAGTCTGGAGGGGCTATTAGGTATCACAGAGAATATTTTTATCAGATAGACCTACCTTCTTTTTCGCGGTTGACATGACACTCAAATAGTAAACAAAACAGACGGACAAGAATTTGACAGATGTAAAAGGAATTTCGTTGAGTTTCAGTTGTGTGATTGTGTTGTGATGAGTGATTTATGAGGATTTATCATATTTTATTTAAAATTACAAAAAGTACTGACGCCTTGGGATATGCATACAGACTAAAATGGAAGTGGGCTGGACATGTAGCCCGTCTACAAGATGGAAGATGGACTAGGAGAGTGACAAATTGGGAGGGTCCAAGAGGTCGACGCTGCATAGGAAGACCATACGCTCGCTGGGACGACGACATCAAGAAAACTGCTGGACCAAACTGGCTCCGAGTAGCACAAGACAGGGACAGATGGCTGGCTTTGGAGGAGGCCTTCACCTTAGGGGTTCTCTAGTACCTACTTAGATTATAAGCATTAGTGATAAGAAAAAAATGTTAATTATAGAGAAATAAAAGGCTTTTTGTTTTATTTATTTATAGATATCATATTTTATTTTAGGCGGTTAGTACAGAATCACTGCACACGAGTGTAGATAATTTTATTGATGAAATTCCCAATTTTTCCTAAGTACTTTTCTTTTTTACTTGAAATTGTAGGTACTGGGAGCACCTGTGTGCGTCATTTATTTTCTATACCTACTTCACTTAAAATTCTGCTAGTCCTAATAATAATGAAAAAGTAAATGTTCACACAGCGCCATCTATCCCAACGTAAGCAAAGCTTTTACTATAGGAACCTTAAAAATATAGTTTCCTAGGTTCTCCGTTCATGCTGGGCGTCATAGCCTGCTGCTTTATATTAGAATAACTTTTAAATCCCACTTTTTAGAGGAAGAAGATGAATGGACTCTCATTATAAAATAAAAAAACAAACCCAAAAATCCCAATTTGGTCATGACGCAAGCATTCTTTCCTGTTGGCATCTGTGGGGCAAATTTATTCAAGGAATCGGCCATCTCTTTTTTCGATTCCGACGGGATTCGAACCCGCAATGATACAAGCGATCCTCCTTATGCCGAAATGCCTTTACCAACTCGGCTACAGAATCCATATTCGTCAGGTTGAAAATCTTGTTAAGATCATTTATCGATAGAAGCATCGATTAAATTATCGATTTGCTTCCATGTTTTTTGCGTGTATACCTGATCATCAAGACTCTTCAGTTCGGCGATGGCCACGGGGTCATCGTCAGTGATAGATCTGTTTTTGAGATAGTACTCCTTCTCCAACCTTCGCAGCCTGGCCAGGGACTCTCGAACCTAGTGAATAAAATATAATTTATAAAACTTGGGTTATTCCTGTTTGTGACCATCCCCACGAGGTGACAACAGGAATCAAAATTCGTGATAGGCAAGAATTTTTGTCACGAATTTATTTAAGGTAACGAATAGAAATTGACCAATACAAAATGTTGACTAAATTCTTGCCCTGCAGTGGGACATCATAGCTAAAAAATAAATAATATTATATAAAACATAATTAATATCATGAATATTAAAATCGTTAAAATTATAAAGAATCAAAACGTTTTATAAACAACATTTATCGTTTTCTTTCTTGTATATGACGCTCATAATCCGTACTAAGAACGTCTTTTTAACCTTGAATTACTTGACATTGGTAATAAAAACAATTCTCGTAACATTCGTAATAATTTAAATGTCTAGAACAAAATGCGATTAAAGTAAACATTAAAACAACAAATTCAAGGATAGCAACGTCATACCTACCGAGAAACAGCTTACCTATAAATACGTATGAATAAGCGCCTATCAATGTGTATCTATCAAATTATCGTATCAATGAAAATGAAGTCATGAGATAATAATTTTCGCAAGCGGTCGATTATTTCGCGTCTCAGAAACATGTCTTCGGTAGTATGGTGGTAAGTATCCCCGCCTGTCACGCGGGAGACCGGGGTTCGATTCCCCGCCGGAGAGAATACTTTTTTCATATTTTTTTTTGTTTCACTATAACTTCGTCACAACTTCACTTGTAGGCAGTTTTAAATACTTATGAAAGATGTTTAAAGTTGAACACTGGTTAAACAACGTCTTTTCTCTATTCGTCACTATCTACAAATAAAGACAGGACGTTGTTTAACCAGCAATGTTTAACTTTAAACAACTTTCATAAGTAAGGGGGTAAGTAATCAGACAATATCAAATCATATTAATGTATTGATTGCCATTGGCGATTCAAACAATTCCTTCTTCCAACATAGCCTTCGACACTCAGGGATACTGTAGCTTTCTAACCGAGGATTTTTTTTTCTCTATCCATATTGAATATTACATTTGAACGTCTAAAAAATTAGAGCAAATTGGGATTGATTTCGGACGTCGAAACGATACGCGCTTACACGCACGTCTGTTCGGATAGTGTGCGAGGCCCCGTAGTACTCGCAGTGTTGAGATCGTTCGTGTTTGTTCGTACGTGTACGCACGTCTAAAATTCTGATGAAAGCGCATCCAAACTGCGGCCGGGCTAAGTGCTGACCTGTGTCTGCAGCTTGTGTATAAGATGTCTGGGGTCTTGGTCGTGCCGCAGCTGCAGCTGGAACCGCATGCGCGCGCGTCGCTCCAGCGTGCGGCGCCGCGCCGGCTCCACGTGCAGCACCACGTTGTTTATAACGTCCAGGAGCATCGCGTACTACAACACAACATTTAAGGTGACTTTTTGTTAAACCACACAGGTATTATTTCATTGAAAATGAAAAGTCTTATCGCAATTTTCAATTTCGACGGGATTCGAACCCGCAATGTATCATTGGGTCAATCAAGCTTTTCAACCCGACGAATATGGATACCGTGGCAGAGTTGGTAAAGGCACTCCGGCTTAAGGAGGATCGCTTGTATCATTGCGGGTTCGAATCCCGAATTGAAAATTTTGATAAGTCATCATTTTCAATGGAAGTCGTGTACGCCTTCGGCGTCGCAGACCGCTTAGACACTGAAGCCGCGATTGTTGCACCAAACTTATGAACCACATTGCACTGGTAAATCTTTAATACGAATTTTCCCAGATATGAGACCTAGCTAGATCGATTTTTCGCCCCCGTAAACCTCCATACCGCTCATCGAAATCGTTAGAGCCGTTTTCGAGAACGCGAGTACAAACAAATTAACATATAAATAAACAAATATTGCTAGTTTAACAGTAGGGAAAGTATAGGATACTATACTATCATTAAACATACCTGCAGTGAGTTAGTACAGACGTCTAGATCGTGATGCATGAGCGCGAATGAGTCGTACGGCGGGTGAGCGTCCCCCCACCCCTGCCCCGCCCCCGCCGCGCCCCCCGCCTCCTCCGTAGACACGTAGTGGAACTCACACGCACACCGAGACACTATCCTTTGCAACTGTGGATGTAAAGGATGCTTTTACAAAGGCCCAGAGAGAGGCAATGTTTAGGTGATTAGAGCGATAAGCATTAAGCGCTTATGCGAGCTTAATTGCACTTTGTTGCGTCGCAGTAGGAGCATAGAATAGATAATAATACTACGTATAGAATGGCCACTGCCCCCCCCCCCCCCTCCCCACCTATCGGGGTTTCCTCACCGCGGCGCGAGCAAATTTTGAGCTAGAAAGTTAGAAACGCGCCACGTACGCGCTGACGTACGAGTACGTCACGACACATACGACGACGAGTGTACAGTAATTTTACGGTGACAACTTTACTTTACGCACACAGTTGCGCGTGTACAAAAATGACATTGTGTAGTGTCTGTGTAAATAGGTAGTTAGAAGCCGCTTTTGCATAGAGATTTCGTCGAGTGTCCGGGGTGTGGCAAGAGTCGCTATTTATATATTTATTTATTTTTTGCTTCTGTAAATAGTAGTATCTACCTGTGCTAGCGAGGAGTCTTGGCTGGGTCCCACGGTGCTGCCGATGACCCCTCCGGCGGAGTGTCCGCTGCCCACCAGCCGCGGCACGTCGGGCAGCGTGCTGATCTCCGCGCCGCCGCCGCCGCCGCTGATCTCCTCCACCGGCACCCATTGGATGTTCTCTGCAATACCAATGCATGATAATATCTCCTTCATTGCTACTTCGACTTTGCGCAAACCAACAGTTGTTGGTTGGTCGTATATATGTCGATCGCTTCCGAAAACATTTCTTGCGCGATCTAGGTATATTATAATGTTGTGTCGCCATCTTTTTCTGAAGCTTTCTCATGCTACGCGCCTGTCTTCGTAATACATTTAGCGACAGATAGATGTCGCTGCAAATATGGAGTTTTTTGTACATACCTGGCAGCTGGTCCCGTTCGTGCGCGCTAACTGTCGCATAGTACTGCATAGCTGAGAGCGTCCCGTAAGGGGGGGCGCGGCGCACGCACTGCCACACACAGCACCACGTGCTCACGTGTCACACAACCCTGGGAGTTGACCAGCTCGACTGTACATACCTGGATACCTGGCTGAGAGTGGCGGGACAGTGTGCGTACTTGTGCGGCGCATGACTCGCAGATTCGGTCGTTATAACCGCAAGGTTAGGCATGGGAGGTGGTGGGTCTGTACATACCTGGCAGCTGGTCTCGTTCGTGCGCGCTAACTGTCGCGTAATACTGCATAACTGGTCCCAGAGTAGGTGGTCCCTCTACTCCGGGCCAGCCCATCTGGCCCACTTGCCCGTGGTCTTCCCAACCAACAGTCATTGGTTGGTCGTATATTATGTCGATAGCTTCCGAAAACATTGCTTGCGCGATCTAGACATATTAAAATGTTGCGTCGCCATCTTTTTCTGAAGCTCCTAGTTCGTAGCATGTCTTTGTAGTATATCTAGGGACAGGTAGATGTCTCTATGATGATAAAGTTGTACGTACCGGGTAGTTGGTCCCGTTCGTGCGCGCTAACTGTCGCGTAGTACTGCATAGCTGGTCCCAGAGCAGGTGGTCCCTCTGCTACGGGCCGGCCCATCTGGCCCACTTGCCCGTGGTCTTCCGTCCATACCAACAATTGTTGGTAGAATATAATTATGTCGATCTCTCCCGAAAACATTGATTGCGCGATCTAGACTATGATGTTGTGTCGCCATCTGATACTCCTAGTGCGTATGCGTAGCATGTCTTTGTAGTACATCTAGCGACAGGTAAATGTCATAATTTAAACAAACTAACGGGACTTTATCGCGTGATTACGTGATTGGTAAATGTCGCTATGATGAAGAAGTTTTTTTGTACGTACCCGGTAGTTGGTCCCGTTCGTGCGCGCTGACGGTCGCGTAGTACTGCATAGCCGATAGCGCCCCGCTCCAGGCGGTGGCGGGCGGCGCGCGGCGCACGCGCTGGCGCACCTCGGCGCGCGCCGCGCACAGCACCACGTAGCCGCGCGTCTCACAACCCTTCAGCACCACCTGGGAGTTCACCAGCTCGACTGCGAACAACAACACGAAACGTTAACACAGTAAAGTGACGAAAATCTAAATAATAAGTAAAGTGACCATCTGGCCCACTTGCCCGTGGTCTTTCGACCGACGACAGTTTGATGTCGGATAGTCGTAGATATGTCTAAATCGGTTGGAAACTTTGCTTGCGAGTTCTAAACATCTTGTGTGGCGCCATCTGTAGTGCGTAGCATGTTTCTGTAGTCCATCGAGCGACAGGTAGATGTCGCTACACACAGTAAAAGTAAAGTAAGTTCGTATGAGCAAGTGGCTAACTGGTGGCGGAATTTTTAGGCCGCCTAAAACCCTCCGTCGTGGCTTAACGACTTCAAAGCCGAGACCGACAATTTAACGTGCCCTCCGAAGCACGGAAGCGCTCAGCTCGTGTTGCCACTTGCGGTCATCCATCCAAATTGTGAGCGCGCACAGCACTACTTAACTTCAACGATCAAGCTGGTGCGGCGGCTGCGCGTCCGCCTCGGCTCCGCCCCTCCCCCCCCCTCCTCCCCCCTCCCCCCCGGTACACTCACTGAGGCAGGCCGTGTGTGAGTTGTCGTCGTCCAGCACGTGCCTGACGTGCGGCGTGTGCGGCGGCTGCGCGTCCGCCTCGGCTCCGCTGAGCTCGTCGCTGAACACGACGGGTGCCTCTCCGCCCGCCTCCGCCACCAGCGCCGCCAGCATGCCCCCGCCCAGCGCACCGGCCACGCTGCCGCCCTGGAACATCACATATCTAGTAGCGCCTATTTGAATTAAAAACAAAGTGCGTCCCTCCCTGTAGATGTTCGAATGGTCTGCATGGACTCTCTTGCGGCTCTATGTGAGACTCATAAGGCTTCACAATAACTTCCCAGCATGCCGACGCAGTTACGAATTTAAATTAAAAACCATCGAATAAGTGACATTGTAATGTTTACAACTTCTAATTTCATAGAAAATACATAAACTTACGATTTGATTTGGTAAGTTACTTTGGGAGAAGTTGTTTTTTTGACAAATGTAATTTTTTAGGCTAACTGTATATTTTTTCAAAAATCTAAAAATGCAATTATTTATTTCCTTAAAATAAAACAATAGTTTCCTAAGAACAAAACTTTCTAACTACAAGAGAAAAGGTAGCTACCCTAAAGTGCCAATAACCCTGTGACTTGGCAGTCAGCCGGGTAAAAAATTTGCCGCATAGTAGTATCGTGTAGTATAAAAAACTTACTTGAGTGGATGCAGAAGGTGGTGGGGATATGACATCCGACTCCCTCTGGTGTTTCGGAGACGTGGTCGGTGGATCTTCCTCTTTCAGGGCTTTGGTTGAGAGATTCTTCTTCAGTTGCTAGAAACAGTATATTTTTATTAGGTTTGAAATTAACTTTTGTGTAAGAGTATTGAGAACAATACATTTCTATCTTTCACTTGCTCATCGACACTCACTCACTCGTTCGGTTCGGCCTCTCACTCATTCACTTTCACACACTAGAGTGCACGCAAGATAAGTCTGCGCGTGACTGGTTAAAGAATCATAAGAACCTAAATAATAAAATCGCCCAGAGTTTTTGCGCGCACTCTAGAGCAGTGATTCCCAAAGTGGTCCAGGTGGACCCCCAGGGGTCCACGGGAGACTCGAAAGGGGTCCACGATGGTTCTCATTTTCTGACGAGTTTTGGGAATATGGTAGAAATGTAGTAGCAGGGGGTGCACCGAAACCAGTAAAATTTTGAAAGGGGTCCATGAGAAAAAAAAGTTTGGGAACCACTGCTCTAGAGTACTATTTAGAACGAGTTTATGTGAAAGGAATTGGTTCTTTTAAAGTTCATCGTTCCTGAACTACACAAGCCTATATTGGTAATTTTCGCGCGCAGTTATCTTGCGAGCACTCTAACATACAGATCCCTTGCACAGATTGTGTACCACCAGCTGGTGCTTACACTTACTAGCTCACTCACTAGACACTCACCTGTGTCTTGATATACGTATCAATAAGTGCGAAGGCCAGGTCTCTATTTAGTTTGGTCCATGCCCCGCGCAGGTCGTGCACCGCCAGCCTATGCGTGGCCCCCGCGCCCCCCGCGCCCCCCGCCGCGCCCCCCACGCTCTCCTCGCGGCCGTACGACACGCGCCGCACGGATAGACAGTAGCACTTCTCCATAGCCGTGGCGATGCCACCGCCGCCGAATATTGATGCTGTCTGCAAAAATTGTTACATTTGTATCTAAATGGCCATGCCGATTTTGTATGGGAGGTTGGTGCCTTTTTTTTTTTTGCGCAACCTAGCCCGAACACTAAAATATAAACTCTTAGGATTATAATAAACAATATTTGGGAGAACAGTATACATCAACTCTCAGTCAGAACCGAGTTATACAGGGTGATTTTTCAAGAGTGCCTGTAGAGGTCAATCTGAAACTATTAGCAATAACGAAACACACGTGAAGGAGTCTCGTAACCGATTTTGATAAAAAGTAAACTGCAACCCGAGGTCGAAGGCGTGATGTCCGCCAATGTCTTAAAGCCAAATCTGCGCAACATTGAGCTCACAATTTATGTGCAGATTTCCCCAGGTAGCTTTATCTACCTCCCTCTCTTCGCTTACAACAAACAACTTACCTCAGCATCTTTATCCTTATCATCACCTCCAGAGTTGGAAGGCGTGATGTTAGCCAGAGTCTTGAGCCAGATCTGCGCATCATTGAGATCACAGTTCATATACAGGGTGCCCCAGGCGGCGCGCGGGCGGCGCCGCAGGCCGTCACTGGCGGCCTGCAGGCACAGCCGGTGACGCGAGCCTAGTGTCACTCGCCCGCCTTCTAACTCGATGCCGCGTTGTAGGGATGATGATGACCAGTAGAATACCTGGATAATTTGAACTGTTATTGATTACTTTGAATCTTATTCTATTAAACGAGCAATATTTGTTTGTTTGTACTCACGTTCTCGAAAAAACGGCTCTAACGATTTCAATGAAATTTGCGGTTCGGGAGTTTACGGAGGCGAAAAATCGATCTAGCTAGGTTTCATATCTGGGAAAACTCTAGATACAAGATACAAGATCTGGGAAAATTCGTTTTCTCGGCATTTTCACTCAAAAAGATTAACCAGTGCACTGTGGTTCGTAATTTCAACAGAATTTATTGAGACCAAAGTGGCCGAGTGGAGTAGGTGTCCGCCTTTCAATCGAAGGCTTCGAGTTCGAATCTCAGCCAGTAAAAGTTTGTTTTTTGAAAGGTTTTTTTTTTCTTTTTCCTTTTTAAATTTTCTTTATTTGCACCCGAGCAAAGCTCGGTCGCCCAGATATTATCAAAATGATACCTGCAAGTTGTGCAAAGTGACGGAGACGCTGACGTTCCGGTAGTGTCGCGAGAGCTGCGGCTTGCGCGGCCGCACGTACTGGAATATGCGCCCGCGCCGAGTCGGGCGCGTTATGCCGGACAGAATCAACTTCAGGCTCTCGAACCAACTACAAAACACAAGGAGACTGACTGTCTATCTTTGATAGCCACCAAAATCGGTCTCAAACTGTCAAATAAGACGGTTCAGCGACCACGCAAGTAGCCCTGTCAACTCAACGAGGCCGAACGCGACAAAAGATATCTCAATCAATCAGCCCACAGTTACAAAAGATTCTGTATATTAAACCGCCCCCTGATTGTCTATCTTTGACAGCGACTAACATCGCTCTCAATATGACAGTTCGGTGACCATGCAAGTAGCTCTGTCACTCTCATCTCAACTAGACCGAACGCGACAAAAGATACCTATGCGATCGTTTTGACAGTTTGAGACCAATTTTAGGTTTGAGACAAGTTAGACAGCTAGCCCGCAGTTATAAGAGATTCTTTAATTAAACTGCTTCTTCAAAAAGAGATTTAATATTATCAAGAAAAGATCACGATTTACAAGAACGTCCATCGCGCTCTGATAAACTGTTAAAAACGAAACAAAATATGACTACAACAGTATGTCCAAGAGCGGTTAATTGCCCTCGGATCTTTAGGCACTCAAGATGCTTGGAAAATGTCTAAGTGGGGTAGTCAGAGGCACGTCCACTGTGTTATCTCGGTTACGTATTAAAGTTAGATGAATGTTTCGTTACCGAAGAGTACTTCCGTATAGTAGAATGACAGGCCCGTATCCATCCTTGTCGAAAGGCTTTGTCTCCAAAGTCAGGTGGATGTCCAAACATTGCGAGCGGAATGCTCGGTATGAGTCGTGCTCCTGTAATCATAACAAGTCAAATTAAATGCCGTCATGCGTCCCTTGCAACTAAGCAACTCACACTGAGTGCCCTTGGGCACAGTCTCTTTACTGACAGCGAGCCGATTCGCGGCAACGTTCAAATTAACTCGCGAAACAAACGCGTCTCCACACCGTCTAGCCAGTGGTCGTCAAAGTGCGGCCCGCGGGCCGCATGCGGCCCGCGGGCGATATTTGTGCGGCCCGCGGGACGATATTGGCCCGCGACCAAGCAAACAATTTCAGTAGATAATGATTCTACCACGTTAGAGAAGAACATGTTGTGGCGACCCAACCTAGTGGGAAAAGGGCAAGGAAATGGTGATGATGAATGATGCTACCTACGTTGCTACAATAATAATTGTAATTGACTTAAAAACTTCGAGATAAGGAAGCTTGCTTTGTTTGCTTGGTTTAGAGCTCACTTTGCTCGCATTTTAGTTTCAGAGTTGAGTAGGTATAATGAGAGCAAAGTGATTTATGTCTGACCACAAAATACGAACCGACAAGCAACGAGCCTTTATGAGCACCGCAAACAAAATCAAGTGTCACATGTTGTAGTTGTTTAAAAAAATTTGGCTCGCTTCGCTCGCATTTATCTTCATGAGTAAGGTATATATTGCAGATAAAGGGAGTAAAGTCTAACCACCAAATAAGAACCGATAAGCAGCAAGTTTGTTCTTTGATCATCGCAAACAAAATCAAGTGTCACAATATTGCATTTGTCTTAAAAAATTCGGCTCGCTTCGCTCGCATATAACTTCATGAGTAGGATATTTTGCGAGAAAAGTTAGTAAAGTCTAAGTAAAGTATAAGAACCGATATGTAGCAAGTTTGTTATTTGATCATCGCAAACAAAATCAAGTGTCACATGTTGCATTTGTCTTAAAAAATTCGGCTCGCTTCGCTCGCATTTAACTTCATGAGTAAGGTATATATTGCAAATAAAGGGAGTAAAGTCTAACCACCAAATAAGAACCGATAAGCAGCAAGTTTGTTCTTTGATCATCGCAAACAAAATCAAGTGTCACAATATTGCATTTGTCTTAAAAAATTCGGCTCGCTTCGCTCGCATATAACTTCATGAGTAGGATATTTTGCGAGAAAAGTTAGTAAAGTCTAAGTAAAGTATAAGAACCGATATGCAGCAAGTTTGTTATTTGATCATCGCAAACAAAATCAAGTGTCACATGTTGCATTTGTCTTGAAAAATTCGGCTCGCTTCGCTCGCATTTAACTTAATGAGTAAGGTATATATTGCGAGTAAAGTGAGTAGTCTAACCACAGAATAAGAACCGATAAGCAGCGATTTTTTTCTTTGATCACTGCAAAAAAAAAGTGTAACATATTGCATTTGACTTGCAAAAATTCAGCTCGCTTCGCTCGCTTGGTTTGGAGCTCTATTCGCTTGCATTATAACTTCAGGAGTACGTATATTGCGAGCAAAGTGAGTTATGTCAGACCATAGAATAGGAACCAACAAGCTGCGAGTCTTTGAGCACCGCAAAATTATGCTAAGTTTCAAGTTCGTTAGTACAGTAGGGCCAACGGATCTCGGCGAACGTGAAGTTGGCCGTTTCGATGCGCAGTGCAACTTTTTCATACAAAATTTTCTACCCAGCAGCGAAGAGCCTGACTTCACGTACGCCTAGATCCGTCGGCCGAACTGTAGGTAGTTAAGTACCTACTAGGATTTTACCCCACAAGTATAGGAATTTCGAAAAATCATCAAATAAATAGGTAATTCAAGAACTTGCGGCCCGCAGTGATACCCCACATTGTCATATGCGGCCCTTGGCCAGAAAAGTGTGACGACCACTGGCTAGTCTAATGAATCGTGCGTGTGCGACTTTTTTTTTACCATGATTTTTGAATTTTTGAGTTTCCCGATATTTCGGCACAATTGCATGCGCCATGATCTCGGTAATCTAAAGTTTTTATCAAGTTTGTGGGTAATCACTGGCAGACGAAACAACCATGATACGAACCATGATAGTTTCAAAAGTTTTATTGTGAGACTGCTGCTTAGACAATACTAGCCGAAATACTGTTGCCAGCTTCGCCACCGTTCCTGTTTACTGAAATTACAGGAGTTATAAGCACGCACGCCACGCGGCATGCGTGCCTGACAGTGTGTCGGAGTGTACCTGGCACGTGAACCTGTCAGTACCTGGTTGCTGGAGTACTCCGGCAGGCGGGTGGGCGCGCAGGGCGCGACGGCGCGGTGGTCGCGCGGCTCGGCGACGCACTGCCAGCCCAGCTACCTGTCAGTACCTGGTTGCTGGAGTACTCCGGCAGGCGGGTGGGCGCGCAGGGCGCGACGGCGCGGTGGTCGCGCGGCTCGGCGACGCACTGCCAGCCCAGCTACCTGTCAGTACCTGGTTGCTGGAGTACTCCGGCAGGCGGGTGGGCGCGCAGGGCGCGACGGCGCGGTGGTCGCGCGGCTCGGCGACGCACTGCCAGCCCAGCTACCTGTCAGTACCTGGTTGCTGGAGTACTCCGGCAGGCGGGTGGGCGCGCAGGGCGCGACGGCGCGGTGGTCGCGCGGCTCGGCGACGCACTGCCAGCCCAGCTACCTGTCAGTACCTGGTTGCTGGAGTACTCCGGCAGGCGGGTGGGCGCGCAGGGCGCGACGGCGCGGTGGTCGCGCGGCTCGGCGACGCACTGCCAGCCCAGCTACCTGTCAGTACCTGGTTGCTGGAGTACTCCGGCAGGCGGGTGGGCGCGCAGGGCGCGACGGCGCGGTGGTCGCGCGGCTCGGCGACGCACTGCCAGCCCAGCTTGGCGCTGAGCCGCAGCGCCGGCATGCGCGCCACGCGGCAGTCGTCGTATTTACTGGCGGTGCGGACCAGCACCTCCAGAGAGCCCAGGAAACACAGCTTGCCTAAGAAGATAAGCAATCATAAGATGTTCAACATCATTGTTTCAAGTTTTGGAAAGCTTGAAATTCTTGATTGTTTATAATGTTTGGAACAAATCTTACAACTCGATTTATCTCGGAACAGTTAAAATGACATTGCAATGGTGGAACCGTACCCTACTACAAGTGCCGTTTCTTCGCTGAAAAAACGTCAACTTTCCGACTGAAATCATCGAATCGGATGCTAATTCGGAAGTCTGAATCAGGCTACAGATCTTGTTCTCTCATGAGCACTCTCAGGACATGTCAATATCTTCAGTAGTGTTGTAGGGATCCAGCGAGACGTGTAGCAGCAGTCTGTGAGATCTGCCTGCTAGTGGGAAAGAGAAAAAAGTGCGCGCTTACCATTGGTCCAGTCAAGCACCAGCTGCATCCAAGCATCCATCTCCTGTTGTATGGATCCAGCGAAACATACAGCAGGAGTCCGCGAGACCTGCCTACAAGTGTACGAGACAGCAAACTTACCATTGGTCCAATCAAGCACCAGCTCCGTCCAAGACAGCTCCATCTCCTGCTATTGTACTGGAGACAAAAGAAACTTACCATTGGTCCAATCAAGCACCAGCTCCGTCCAGGACAGCTCCATCTCTTCGGTGGTATTGTATGGATCCAATGAGACGTGCAGTAGGCAGGTGAATCGAGCGCAGCGAGCCGTCACTCGTCCGTGCAGGAGGAGTCTCACTTTGTCCCACCATGACAGCGGCGCTGACGGGTCTAGTGACGGACGGGACACCTGCTCGAACGCTGACAAACATTACAACATATAGTTTATTTAATGCTTGCCGAAACATAGACATAGACAGACGTTTATTCACTACTTGGCACACAATATAAATCTCAAAAACATGTAGGTAACACAAAGAAAAAACAGAAGCAAATGAGAGAGAGATATAGAGTTTTATTGTGTGTCATAGCAGCAAAAAGGCCTCGACTCAGCATTAGGCCGTGCCACTGAGAAGTGGTAAGGCTTAAAACGTGGGCGCGACGCCATAAAATTACAAAAACGATTAAGGAAAAGTCATTTGGAAATGAAAATTACTCATAATTTCAACTTCATCGCAAACAAATAAATATCAATGTCATTTTTAAGAAAAGCAAATTAGTTGCAAGCCGTGCGGGCTGCGCTGCTAACGACGTGCACTTCTGTAGCATTCTGTTTTGTGGAATCATACACTGCTGTCGGGCTTATTCGGAAAACACGACATTAGCCGATGCGCATTTTTACCTGTTAATTAAAGGTGTGTACCACTCACCCAGGTTGCACTGCGCTATGACAGGTTCCCAGCAGGGTCCGAACGCGTAGCTGTACTCCGCCATCTCGCAGCACAGGTCGTGGTACCACTTAAGTGGCATCATGCTGCGCTCCAGTTCTATCTCGCCCCACGGCAAGCCCTGGTCTATCGTCACTGTGCGTACGGCTGGAAACACATTATATTTTTAGGGAATATTCTTTCATTTGTGCACAGAACAGATAATAATCACACTAATCATGCTAATATTATAAATGTGATAGTTTAGATGTTTGGATGTTTAGATGTTTAGATGCATTACTACTCTGGTGCCTCTCACCGGGCACGTTTTTGCGCAATCCAGGGGCCCTAGCCATATTACACTATATAACGTCGCTGTAGAATAGAACACTTCAAAATGTATAGGAATTGACGTTCTGACCACGTGACTCAACACCTTTAAACGTCAATTCCTATACATATTGAAGTGTTCTATTCTACAGCGACGATAGATAGTGTAATATGGCTAGGGGGGCAGTTTACGAAGTATGTAGATTCACGGTATGAACATAATATATAATAGTAGTAAAGTAGATAAAATCTCAAAGTATCTTAAAATGTTAAAAGTATTTTGTATAAATAGTTATTTTATTGTCATCTTGCTTGTTAAATTTGCTTACCTAAGTTTAGAGATCAATTTATTTATTAACCTACCTTTAGATTAATTTTGCCTTCTCCGCCTGAGACACAGGTTCGCCTAGTTCAGGCACATTGTAAACCACTACCTATGTATAAGTATTTAATTAGTATTATAGTATTATTATAAATATTATTTTACATACCTATTGTAACACATAGCACTAAGTTAATGAATAAAGATTTATTTATTTATTTATAATGCAACTTGCCTCTGGGCGGCGGCGCCTCCTCGGCCGCCATGAGCGTGCCCCACATGCGCAGGCGCTGCAGACGCAGTAGCGGCTGTGGGAAGTCACGCAGCGCCAACACCCAGGCGCCGACTGATGCGCTAACGCAGCGGCACCACAGCGTTGTGAACTCCACGCCTTCCTCCGGCCACGGGCTGGTAACACAGGCTTACTGTCACACTACATACGACATTTACTGAAGAAGGGTGAATGTCTGACGTCAGAAAGACTGGCTTCAACTGCAAAATTTTGATCAACTGCTGCTTTAAAAAAAACTGTAAAATCGGACGCTAATTTTACGTCGTCACGTCATAAGAAAATATTGATAATTATTTTTTTTTTAGTTGCCGAACGCTTAGGCCGATCATGCCTCTCTATAGCTTGTTCTGCGCTCTCGCTTGCACGCTCAGTTCAGGCAGAACGTGACACCAGAGCAGCTAGAGTTTATCAATTTATAAGACGTTAACACTTCAAAAATTGTTATGAGCCTGCTGGCGGACGTCAGATTTTTTTTCTATTTTTGGTTTAGAACATCGCATATTTTCTGGTAAAATATGATCACTTTATGATGCTTGTTAGTCGCGCAGGTCGGATAAACAGCAGGCAGGTTGTCCCGCTCACTCACCTGTCGTAGTCTATCTCCCTCATGCGTCGCACGGCTCGCTCGGTGCCGTGTATCGCGGGGTCGGCCAGTGCCACGAGGCGCAGGTTCGATAGACAGCAGGCCAGTAGACGGGTCCGTGGCGGAGGCGCGGCCCTACATCGCTGCACGTATATCTGTGCATCCTTAGCACGGAGGGCGGCGTATAACTCCTCCACCTTGCCCGCAGGGAGGAATAAATGCGGCTTGCATAGCTCTTGCACCTGGACATAACGGGTCTTACTTATGAAAGATGTTTAAAGTTGAACACTGGTTAAACAACGTCTTCTCTTTATTTGTGTATAGTGACGGATAGAGATAGGACGTTGTTTAACCAGTGTTCAACTTTAAACATCTTTCATAAGAGGGAACATGATAAACTTAGTAGTTACAGGAGCCGAGCCGCCGAACAAATGGCACTACTGTTGCATAGCTGTTGCATCTAGAAATGGCTCTTAAGGTAATCATAGTTGAAAACACTGAATTATCTGGATAACTTTAAACTATTCATTTTAAACTATTACACTGGATTTTTTTTTAGTAAAGTTGCAACTTTAAAATGACCAAAATATGAGTTTAAAACTGTATTAGAAAACTTAATATTTCACCTTGGCATCAAGCATGGACCTCCTTTTCTGACTTTCCTTGTATTCATCCTCCAACAACTCGTAGTTGTCTCGTAGCTTCACCTCGAATGGATCGTCGCTCATTTCTATTAGTATCTCTTCTATCTGTAAAGGAATTACAACAACCAAACTGTAACATCGCATACACGTATTAACATACAAAACACACATACACATCACACATGCGCTCATCCAGTAGACATACAAACACACACATACAGTATTTCAAGCTTTATAATGGACATCGGTTTTTTCGTGTTTTCCGAATAATGTCCGACAGTGTATGATTCCACAAAACAGAATGCGACAGAAGTGCACGTCGTTAGCAGCGCAGCTCGCACGGCTTGCAACTAATTTGCTTTTCTTAAAAATTACATTGATAATTTGTTTGTGATAAAGTTGAAATTATGAGTTATTTTCATTTCCAAATAACTTTTCTCCAGTCGTGTTTGTAATTTTATGCTATTTTTTTCTGATGTTTTTCGAAACGCATTCTTTTTCTGGTTTTACTGTACCTTTATATGCAAGTCGCTGGGCAAAGGGCTCTCAGATGTAAACGGTTTTTTCTTGATACCGTGCACAAGTTTGATCCATTTAAAGAGAGACACGAAGTCGCCTTGCACCGCCTCAGCGAAGCGATGCTTGTACGGGAATATCACCCTTACTGCATCCACGTTTACAGACCTGGGGAGCACCAATGAATACCAGGGATTTACCATTGCCATGTTTTTACGTTCCATCTATACTACTATACTAATATAATAAAGCGGAAGAGTTTGTTTGTTTGAACGCGCTTATCTCAAGAACTACCAGTCAGATTTGAAAAATTCTTTCTGCATTTGATAACTAAACTCTTGAGGAAGATTATAGGCTACTTTTCATCATCATCACCAAAAACCATCACTTCGGGGGCAACGCCGCGAGGGCGCTGCTAGTGTTATATAGAAGAAAATCCCATTTTTATAGATTTTCAAAATTGCTGAAAAGTGTGGATCTTCAAGAAATTTACCAACATTGAACTCTGCGGACCTAAAAAGGTCGCTATTGCAGAATCGCAATAAAGGATTTGAACTATTGCCATCTCTTTTCACTCTCAGTCAATGAAAAGAGATGGCAATAGTTCAAATCCTATAATGCGATTCTGCAATATCGACCTTTTTAGGTCCGCAGGAACTTCAGGAGCAAAAAAGAAATCAAGTGACAACGTTTCTCACCAGAAATTAGCAAAAATTTAGTCCTACAAACAACTACAATGTCGATTGTTCAGTAGTTCAATTAGTTAGATCACAGTCAAGACCGATTTTGCTAGTTTAAATCTAGGTGAAATTTTCGATACATTAAAAATCTATAGAACAATCTTAAAGAAGAAACTCACCAAACCTTATTCCACATAAGAGTGAACCCCTCATTGGCCTTCCTCTCGACCCGCACCTCTGCATCATCAGCCCTGCGCTCCTGGCTATAACCCTCCACGGAGACGATCTCGGCGCCGTTCAGCACCATGGTCAGCTTGCTCCACAGGATCGACAACCCGGCCTCGTGGTCGTATGATATTGTCATGTCGTCTGATGTGAAAAGTTCATATCAGACACTAATAAGTATGCGTTTAAAATAATAGTATTAATGCAATGCAAACACACATATTATGTACATATGCAGTATCTAACACACCTGATGTAGTCTCACAGGGTCTAGTGACTATGGAGGTTTCGGCAGAATACCAGCGCCTTACCACCACTCAGTGGCACGGCATAATGCTGAGTCGAGGCCTTTTTGCTGCTGTGACGCACAATAACTTTCTCTCTCTCGTTTGCTTCTCATTTTTCTTTGTGTTACATTTTTTGAGATTTTTATTGAGTGCCAAGTGGTGAATAAACGTATGTCTATGTCTAAAAGTAAATTGCAAAAATTTTGCCTCTTTGCTCGAGCCATTTTGGATGTACAATGTTTACTAACACTGCACTGACGGATCAATCAGCTGATAGCAGGAATATACCAAACTGAGATTCATTACGATTGGCCATATTGAATCAGTTCCAATCAGATTTAATATCAGTTTTCTTTGATTGGTCTATTCCTGCTATCAGCTGATTGATCTGTCAGTGCAGTGTTAGTAAACATTGTGCATCCAAAATGGCTAGAGTAAGTATAGTCTTCGACTACTATAGAAGACTAAAGTTACAACTCTGTTATTTGTATTTTCTAAAAAGTGAAGCGCTCGTGGCGTAGCTTGCTTAGACGTTCTTGGTTGATCGTTGAAGTTAAGGCCAAGCTCCAAAACGGTTATGATTGTTTGCCTGCAAATTGTAACTAAACGGAATATCTCATCAAGTTACAACTCCAATTATGTGATTTTTTAATCTTTTTTCTATTTAGTTCTAAAGGCAGAAACACGATTAATAGAAATTTACATGATACTTTTACGTTTTGAAAATGACACCTTTTCTCAAGATTTTTGCATTTTTCTTGAAAACTAGTTCAGCTACATATACAAAATAAATACTCACAGAAAGGAAATTTAGTCTTTTATTTGCTTCTAAGTTATCGTTTACCTAGACTGCTTATTTTTCTCATAATAAGCAAAATTAGTTTTGAGCTTTACTTCTGAGCACAGAGAGTTAAACGGATCAACCGAAAATCAACCTTATTGAGTCCCGAGTTGCTATATAAATAAACACAGAATCGAACGCAGCTCATTCCGCTTCTGGGCGGTCACAAGGTCGGATCCACGCGCGTTTTGACATTTTGACATTTGACAAGCTATTTGCCCGCCCCGGCTTTGTACAGGTAACAGAAAATGAAACCAAAAAGTCGTAAAGTTAGTAAGTATTTAGTTTTTTTTTCGATTAGGAAAAACAATACTAACTTTACGACCTTAGTAATAATGCACAGTCCCTCCCTAAGGGTAATTTTGAATAAAATAAAAATAAAGTAGGTATTTAATTACTCTGGTGAATCAAACCAGAAAATATTTATTTGAAGTAGAACTTTATTGCAACCCCTTTAAAAATTCATAACTTAGTACTTATTATTTTATTTTTATTTAAGAAATTAGGTACATTTATTTCTTAGAAACTTGCCTCCTTTTTTCACCTTCTTGTTAGATAGAACAGAAGATCGAAGATCACTATAGATTACGAGTAGAACAAAAAATCGGCAAAATTAGTTTAGTAGTTACGGAGATACGTGGTAAAACAAACATTCACACAAACTTTTCTCATTTGTTATATAATAGGACTAGTCGAAATCGAATGTCATTCGGAACAAAATGGAGTGGAGTCGCATCCTCAACTATATAATTTGGCTTTTGTTCAAGGACTGTTTTGGCCAAGTGGGATATTACCCCGAATTTAGTTTTTTTTAGCTTCACTTGTATTCATCTATGTCAACAGAATCTTAGAACGTAGTTTTAATCCATTTCAAAACGTCGGATCAAAATGTGCACACTTATCAAGGATCAATGACATTATTATTTTACCACGTTTTTATTATACTTATATAGTCACTTTCTTGTTCGTCTGTCTATCTGTCTGTCGTTCCGGGGGAAATCTCGCGCGACTAAAATTTCGAGCACTTTCCGTGTAGCTGGCCGGCTAAAACTGTCAGGGTAGCTCACAACTCGATGACAACGCATTCTAAATAAATAAATAAAGACGTGGTTTTTAGTTTATTTTTTAATCTAAAATTAATTTACATAGTTAATTTTAGTACTGTAATTTTGTACTTTATCGACTCGTATGTAACTATAGCGTGTTTTTTAGTGTTTTAAACTCCGGTTGGTGCATATATCCAGTGTCGAGTGACCCGAGTGCTTATGGGCTTAATCAATGAAGGGGTTGTAAAGATATTAGGTACTCAAGGGGGTAAAAAAATAAAAGTTATACAAATAAATTTAATGGGGTGTCATATGAAAGTTTATGGTTCACAAATTGTAATTTACGCTAAACTTAACGTATTATGACAGTCCTAAGAAAGCAAAGTCGGCGTAGTTTGTAGTTTGTAGTTCACACAGTGAACACAGCATACAATTATTTGTGATTAGACTTATCTAGGTATAAAGAATATAATACATATTATGTCGGAGTTGGAGCTAGAAAAGGGAATGTTAATTGATTTGATACTTCGTTCTGCACTACATCCTGTTAACAACGCCATCTGTAGACTAATAATGGAAACGTCAAATAGACAACTGTCATTGTCACTTGGGTGTGGTCGACACAAAGTAGGCAGAGGGCGCTAAAGTCAGTTTTGTTGTTGGACAGTTCGCTTTCCTCGAGCGGGTGGCGAGCGGCGTGGCCACTTTGGTTCTGGCATCGGAGCGGAGCGGTCGCTCCTCGATAGTAATAATGTTCTGTGGGTAGCTTTGTCTCTTTCTGTTGAACTCACCGCGTTTCCATTTTGTTTTTTAAATGGTGATAGTAATTCTAATCGGCAAAAATCGAATCAATCCTCTGTTTAAGTCTTGTGAAAGTAATTGTGATTACAAAATAGACATCCTGACTACACGTTACATTGGTTATTTCGTGTCTTTGAACATATCGGACCATCCATACTTCACGCCCAGAACCCTCTCCCCGACAAGTATATGATCTTCTTATGAAATATTATCTTATTCTATTAAACGAGCAATATTTGTTTGTTTGTTTATTTGTACTCACGTTCTCGAAAACGGCTCTAACGATTTCGATAAAATTTGCGGTACAGAGGTTTACGGTTTACGGGGGCGAAGAATCGATCTAGCTAGGTCTCTACCTAGCTAGATCGATCGAGACCTAGCTTTTTTTAAATACATACTTAACTCATTTTTCTTTTTCTTTTTTTCTCGATTTGCACCCAAGCAGAGCTTGGTCGCCCAGATATTCTATAATAAGTAATAATAATTATGAAGGTAACAACTAGGTATCACTACCATCGAAAAAAAAAAATTGATGAAGTCTCCATGACAATGTTCGCTACTTCAACAAGATGTTAAAATTATAATTATTCCAAGATAGTTTCAAAAGTTTTAACATGTCAAAATATCGTGAATAGATAGAGGGTAGAGGGGCGTTTGGGGGGAGTCAACGATGACATTTCTTTTGAAAGCTAATCCTTAAGCAGCGTTGTGCGCGGTCACAATTTGGATGAGTGACCGCAAGTGGTATTACGAACGCTTCCGTGCTTCGGAGGGCACGTTAATTGTAGGTCCCGGCTTTTAAGTCGTTAAGCCATGACGGAGGCCTTTAGACGGCCTAAAAACTCCGTCACCAAAGTTGGCCACTTGCTCATACGAACTTACTTTATGGTGATAGCATTGCTTATAGACGAAGGAAGGTAAGTCCACGGAAAAATTTACACTTATCTTAATTAGAAATGGTTGTATCAACTTACCAGTCCCGAAAATCATGTTATTCTCCGCCGACAGCAGCAACAGCAAATTCGTATCCCTCTTGAACGATACCCTCCAATCTATCGCCCTCCCTTTCTCCTGCACCACATCGCTATTCCTCTCTCTATTCAACTGAGCCCTGAATCTCTTCACTGCTCGGACAAATGTTAGTATCTTTAGATGTAAGTTGGCGCTCCATTCAAAGTCTACGCTTTCGAGGAATTGGAAGTCTAAGAGCGTGGAGTATCTTTCTTTGGAAGGCACGTGTTCGATGCGAGCGAGTTTCACGTGGAAGAAAGAGGTTTGGATTTCGTCTGATCGCTGGCAGTGCATGTTACCTATAATAAAAAGTTCTAATGGGTTCTAATGTACTTTATTTTAAGTTTCAATATTTCTATAAAAATTTTTTTAAAACACTATTTTTCTACAAATTATTAAAACAATTATAAGAATGAGATCTTCTTCTTTCGGGTCGATGACTTAATATCAACCCTAAATGATGTTTTTCCAGTAACTGGCCACTTCAATGGCCCCATTCGTGCACTTCATAAGGTCTTGTAAAGTGCATGACCTGGGACCGGACGGACAATAAGAATGAGATGAAAAATTGTGATTAGAATCAATGTTTTTTTTCAATACCTAGTTCATTTTCTGCCGCACACCAGGTACAAGGTTACTTCCGAAAACAATGCATTCATCACAATTCAACTGGATCTTCAATGTCAAAAACTCACCTCTATAAGGCACAGTATCCACAACTTTCAACCCAGATATAACCGCCCCAGACTTGACCACCGTCTTCTCCAGCGTGACCGCATCAATCCTGGCCATCAAGCACATATCCTCACTGACAATCAGGAACAGATTGATGTGCGACAAGGCCACGTTGACGGTGACGTTGCAGGGGGAGTCGGGGGCCTGCGGGGAGGGGGCGGGGGCGGGAGGGGGGGAGAGACCGAAGTCTTGGAAGCATTCGTAGAGAGATAAGATGGATTCCGCGATGGCTGTGCTCCATTCTAGACGGAGGCAGTCCATCATTGCTTCTACCTGAAATGTAAGGGTAACTTAGTTTTGAGCAATCTACAAAAAACACTGTATTGGAACCAATATCTTGGATGAGTGGCTAACTAGTTTTATTTTATAATTTTTATATGTATGTTAGTCTGTAAGGTATTTACTCCGACTGCCGCGATACAGGCTTGTCCTAGTGCGGGGTCTTTATAAATTATTTGCCCTATTTATTTAATGTTTTATGAAATAAATTTATTTAATTTATTTAATTTAAAAAAAAAAAATAACACAAAATCTTATAGTTATCATGTGTTATCAATTCTTCGGATTTAATTACGTTTATGCTCCATTGAAAATGAAGTCTTATCAAAATTTTCAATTCCAACGGGATTCGAACCCGCAATGATACAAGCGGTCCTCCTTAAGCCGGAGTGCCTTTACCAACTCGGCCACGGAATACATATTCGTTGGGCTGAAATCTGATCAGCTCAGTTTATCGATTAAAGCAGCGGCATCTACCTGTTGCTAGATGAACTACATAGACATGCCGCGCACTACAAGCTTCAGAAAAATATGGCGACACAACATCATATGTCTAGATCGCGCAAGCAGCCACCCCCGTCCACCAGCAGCTCCTAATATGTGTTCTTCCTCTGTCAAGAACATACCTTGGAGTCCTTAGGTCCATCGCTGCCCCACTTGACCAGCGCCACAGCCAGTAGCCCAGAGCCCCAGGTATGATGTCTCCTCATCGGGGGCTCCTTTACACACGGGCCCCCCGGCCACAAGCAGCTCCAATCTGTGTGCTTCCTCTGCGAAGAGCATACCTTGGAGTCTCTAGGTCCATGGCTGCCCCACTTGACCAGCGCCACAGCCAGCAGCGCGGAGCCCCAGGTATGATGTCGTCTCGTCGGGGGCTCCTTCAGCCTTGGGCCCCCCTGCCCCCCGGCGCACCAGCCCCCGTCTACCAACAGTTCTGTGCTCCAGTGTCGAGCGCCGACCACCAGGCGAGCCATGTCGGATGTGTATGCTTCTTCTGTGGAGACAGCATCTTTTACAGGAAGTTTTCAATAGAAGAGAAAAGGTAATACTTTGTGAATGAGAAGAAATGTCATGAACGAGAGGATATAAATAAATTCAAGGAATCACCCTAGGACGAAAGTGTTTAGCAGTCAGTCCACCTTCAAAGACAAAGGCTCCATTGAAATTAATTTCAACTAGCAGACGCCCGCGACTTCGCCCGCATGGACTACTAGTTTTTTATCCCACGGGAGCATTTTCCGGGATTAAAAGTCCCGGTCAATATTTATCTATATTTTAAATTTCAGGCAAATCGGTTGTCGAGTTATAGAGGAACAAACATACATCAATTCATCCAAACTTTCACATTTATAATACTAGCTTCCGCCCGCGGCTTCGCTCGCGTCGCTCGCGTTGTACCCGAATAAAAAGCCTATGTCCTATTCCCGGTCATTATCTATCTATTTTTTTTTATTTTCAGCCAAATCGGTTCAGTGGTTGTCGAGTTATAGAAGAATAAACATCCATCCATCCATCCAAACTTTCACATTTTTAATATTAGTATTCTGCACGCACACTCGTGACGACACGACTTTTTAACCGACTTCCAAAAAGGAGGAGGTTCTTTAAAGCAGGACTTACCCCTAGTATCGAGCAGCTGGTCCAGCTTGACCTTGACCCCCCCGCAGCCCAGATGCAGGGTCCGCCCCCCCTTGAGCGCGGCCTGCACGCACACGCCGCGCAACTCCGCGCAACCTTGCACCACGCACGATGAGAACACGTGCGATATCCACAACGGGGTCGACGCTATATAACAAGTATTTAAGTACTGAAAAACGGGATGGTGATTTCCTCACAAGTGAGAGGGACATCGCAATAGTTCTTATTGTGCGTTTACACGCTTCCTGGCAAATAGACATTCAACTAGTTCAGTGACCGCGCATGTAGCTCTGTCACTCTCATCTCAAAGAACGCCACTATTTTTTCTAGTAGTATATTATTAGACAAACAGAACAGCAAAATGGGAAGGCACGATGAGTACCTAGTATTTTTCTTCTTTCTTTTCAATATTTTTCTGCAAAATTAAATTATTTTCCTAGTAAGAGGTCACTTTAACGCTGTTTTCGGAGGCTTGGGTCCTCTTGGCTGCAGTTGGTAGGGTACAGAATGCATGAGGGTAGTATAGAAATTATAACATCTCTTATGAGTTGACAAAGAATAGAAACAATTGGCAGGTTGGCCCTTGCCTAGCAAAGGTCCCATAGTAGTCCTTGTCTAGTATTTATTTAATGAAAATTATCACAAACTGTAGTTTTTTTTACTAAACTTTTGTCATATTAAATTTGACAGGTTTACTCACATTTTTCTGCTGACTTTTTTATTTTTAATGACTGGGATTTCCTTAGTTTGTCCAATATAGACACGTACCACTGCATCACATTATTGTGCGTATACGACATATTCAATGTGCTTATTATAAGGTACAAATTGAGCACCCCTTTCTCTAGCTGTAACAATGAAACGATAATGTATCAAACTTTGGTCATAAAATTCTAGATAAATAAATAAATATTGCTGGACATTTAACACAGCGCCATCTAGCCCCAAACTAAGCAAAGCTTGTACAATGGGAACCAGATAACTTATAGAATACTTATATCCTTTTTTTTGTAAATACATGTAATGCATAGAATACTTTCACCCTGACACAGAACAAACATCTATGTTCATCACACAAATGTTTGTTCTGGGTGGGAATCGAACCCACGACTTATAGTGCAGAAGGCAGAGCTACTACCAACTGAGCTAAGAGGCCAGTCAAATAACTTCTACTGTCCAGGTGATCATATTGATCGTATTACTACATTGACCTCCAGTTAATTTGAGTAAACCTTTTATCTAGGAAAAGTTACCATTACTATCCAGGTTAAGTTATTCCTACTATCCAGGTGGAGTGTACATTGAACTCCAGTTAGTTTGAGATAACCCTACTATCCAGGTTCAATTATTTCTACTATTCAAGTTAAATTATTTCTACTATCCAGGTGTAGTTATTTCTAGTATCCAGGTGGAGTATACCTTGGCATCCAGCTTGAGTTTATGCAGCAGCAGCAGCCGCTGTGTGCCGGCTGTGAGTCGCTGCTGGTCCATCTGGAAGGCCACATACACCTGCGGTAGGCTCACCGAGCCCTCCGTCTGCACAGACGCTGCACTGAACCTCGAGTTCACCTGGAAATTAGCAGGAGTTAACGCCAAATTATACCGACAAAACTACTTATTCGCAATCGGGAACGCACGATGACAGCTCCACCGACGGAACCCGCTCCGCGAGCATTCATTCATCGAAATCCACCGACCTAAGCGCACGTCATTTTGCGATTATTAACTTTAAACTCAAATCAGAGTGTTTTATAAGTTTTTTACATCATCAAATCATCATATGTCAGTGAATGCTTTCAAAAACAGACTGGACAAATATTTAAAGCGCACTGACAATAAATAGGATATACACGCATCAGCTCTAAGAGCTGCCTGTGTATTACAAATAATAATAATAATATTATAATCTTTTATATTCGTTGTCTCGTCTTCTCATTATCAACAGCAGGGAAATTAAAATGGAATGAAATATGATCAAAACTGTATCATCAAGGCGCGGTAGACATACTCTCAAATCTATAGTAATTTAAGATCGTTTAAAAATTTCTACGGTAGTCAGAGGCATGTCCATTTTAGGTAAATGCCCACATTTTGCGGAAGTAAAAAACTATAAATGGATGTACTATGCATTATATTAAATCATGCGAAGTCAGGGCGGTCACTAAGGTAAAATAAAGTCAATTTTTACTTACTTGTAAGCTCTGCAGTGACATTTCAAAGTTTGTATTCATACTTTTACTCGCGCATCCGATTCTAGTGGCATCTATTTTAAGGCTAAAAATCTGTAAAGATTATAATGATGTTTAATGTTTGATGTTAGTAAATAATCATTGATATCAGAAAGGTTAAGTATTGCATTGATACTGTTATGAATATCAAAATATACTAGTGTGAATAAACCTTTATTTCAATAAAGAAAGTTGTCTATGATTATGCTACAGAAAGCAAGTTGTTTTTTTACAGGTTATGGGCCCAGTCAGTCATTTTATTATAGATACAATACAAAGCTATCCTACTTCTGAATGTCTGTACTTTATTCCGGGAATAATTGGTTCCTGTGAGAATATCTATACTTAAACTTAAAGGCCTCTATTAATAAACTCGGATTAACTTCTGTCAAATTTGCGCCACGGATTAAACTATTGCCATCCTTTTTTGTTAGACAGTGACAAATAAGGATGGCAATAGTTAAATCCGTGGCGCAACTTTGACAGAAGTTAATCCGAGTTTATTAATAGAGGCCAAAAATGTTATCACCTTTGGTATGACAGGCGACAGCCTGGTTATAATGGACGCAAACTGCTCATCTGTATCCGAACATGGCTTGACATGTTTCTTTGGGGCCTTGTGTCTCTGTACAAAGTGATACAGCTCATCTTGGAATGTTATTACTGTATTGCTTATTGTAGCGTGGATTTTCTGAAAAAAGCAAATATAATTTATATGTAAATCATGAGACCAGTTTATTAGTCACATAAGCACTAATATCTAATATCTGGGCGACCGAGCTCTGCTTGGGTGAAAATAGAGAAACCGAATTTTACCAGAATCTAGAATTTTCCCAAATATGAGACCTACCTAGATCGATCTTTAGCCCTGTAAACCCCAACACTGCAAATTTCATCTAAATCGTTAGAGCCGTTTTCGAGAACGGGAATACAAATAATCAAAACAAATATTGCTCATTTAATAGTATAGGATTTAGAGCTGTAAGTTTTTTTATGCTAACTTCATTAAGCTAAAGCAACTCTAGTGACGTTTTTAAATCGCCTCAAGGCTCCAAAACGGCTGTGAGAAAAGTTAAGTATAGAAGCATTTTAAAGGTTTAAAGGTAAAATGTTTATAGGTAAAATTTGTAATTAAACTTTTCTCTCATAATAAACATCAAAAGCAAACAGTCCTATTAGTACACAGTACCAACTCATAATCATAACCAAAGCCATACAATTGCTATTAGCTCATTTACAAGGTTAAGATACTTTACATCTATTCATTAGACAGTGTTGGATAGGATGGCCTTCTTATGGGTGAATCAGTAATCAATCTAATGACCTTTAGCGCCTGGCGAGACATGGAGATTTGATTCCTATTACTTTTTTTCACAAATTCAATCATCCTTTCATTGAAAATGAGTTGTTCAAGAGTGCCTCTGGGGCCAAACCTGAAACTATTAGCCATAGCGAAAAACACTCATTTGAGTCTGGTAACCGATTTTGATAAAAAGTAAAACTGCATCAGACATCAAATAATAAGCTATGGTAGACATAGCTTGTGCTGAGTAGAGGCTTTTTTGTTAACTTATTTAGTTTCATAACATGTACAGTCAGCGTCATCAATCGGTATCCCCCTATTGATTTGAACAAGGACCCTTTTCATTTAAACCTTGGATTCCAGTCGGATTTGCTAGTATAGGAACTCGAGCGAAATTAGATATCCACAAGTAAGCAAGGATGAGAAAATGAAATGTAAAAGTTTTTACAAAAAGTTGAGATCAACAGCTTGCAAACCGATCTCTTACTAGGGGGATTCCAGTTAATGACGCTTTCTGTATCTAATAACTTATACTTAAGTTAACAAATAAAGTTCTTTGATTCTTGACTCTTGAAATTTCATTTCATTTTCATTTCATTTCATTTCATTTATATAAATAAGTACCTCTACATTCAGTGGTCCATCTGCCTTCACCGTCCCCTCAATAACAAAGCTGCACTCGGCCTCCCCCAGCCTGTCCCCTCCCCCCACCACCATCACCCGCCCCTCCACAACCTTGGTGGAGAACACGAGGGCCCGAGCGGGCCCCCCTGCAGCCCCATCTGCATGGACCTCCAGGGCTGTTGCATATATGATAAATGGATCTGAAGATCTGCTGTTCAGGGTGATACTGGCTTCAAATATGTGGACTCCCATAAACTGAAAATAAATTAATCTATAATATTGACAAATAGTACAGAGTAGCTGCATTTGTAAAATTAAAAACTACTAAGGTTTTCAGCAACTTCCTCAACATTATAATGTACAATCTAAATAAATTTAAAGAACCAAGTCTGACTGGATGTTTCTTTGTACTCAATGCCGTGACTAGGGTGGTGCCAGCGGTGCCCAGGCACAGGGCGCAGAAATTACCAGACCAAGGCCACAAACGTTTTTCAAGGGCACAGAAGCTCATACCGGCCTAGTATAAAAGCCTAATTACTGCACTGTTTGTGCTGCCTGCATCCACTTCTGATGCAGCAGTCATGCTTTCGTCCACCTTTAAGATACTTCACAATATTAGACATAGTTTTAATGACAGACTCATCTCTAACTAAATATAGAATAAAAAAAGCACTGTTTGTACTAAATGTTAATTGAAATACCTGAGCAAACATGATCAAACTGTGAGGAAGCTTTTTATTCCTAAAATCCAGCTTATCCCTTGCAAGACTCAGTTCATAATCCCTCGCTCCTGAAGCCAAGTCTTCCATCCCCTCCCGAGACAGTGAGTTCTGCTTGGACAGCAGTGGCTTGAGGATGGTCTCCACCACCACACTCCTCTTCTCTTCCACATTGTTGTTGACTTGTACACCTCTTATCACTACCGATACAAGCTTGTTGATTTCAGAGTTAAAGCAGCTGCTTTGAAATGATATTTCATCGATATGCTGAAAATGAAATGTAAATGTAATTTAGGGCAATTTTAGGTAATCTACAGTTGGGCCGACGGATCTAGGCGTTCGTGAAGTCAGGCTTTTCGCTGCGCAGTAGAAAAATTTGTATGAAAAAGTTGCACTGCGCATCGAAACGGCTAACTTCGCGATCGCCGAGATCCGTTGGCCCTACTGTATCTTGTAAACTGGCCTCCCGCGATACAGGCTTGCCTCGTACGGGGACCACCAGCAAACCTTCTGTATCCTAAGTTTCTTTGGTAAATAAATTAATTTGTAATTGTGTTTTATTTGAGGAGAAAGATACATAAATTATTGTGGGAATTAAATGTTGGTAGGTAATTCATTTTAAAAAGACTGTTGCAAGTACTTACAATGAAATATCTATCTTTTGATAGTGTCACATCCTTGAGTATAAGTTTCGGGACAGCAATTCTCCCGATCTTCAGCTTGATATGAAACTTCCTCATAAACAGCCATGCCAGAACGGTCGGCAACAGCCTAAATATAACAAATACCGAAAATAAACAGTAAACAAAACCAAAACAAATAGAAATAGCGGTGTCAACATTCTCAACTCACCAAGACACGCAAGAATAAATCGCCGCAAAAACCAAACATAATATCAATAGCACATGCATCTTTAAGTTTATAACATTGCAGATGGTTAATTTTCGTAATAATTCACTTCAGTTTTCATTGTAATGAGTAAAAGAATCAAGTTTTCAACTTTTCACACACCGCGAAAGTATTCCAAATCCAATATTTCCACACTCGATTCGATTGTCAAAATAGGGAGGGAGGGAAGGAAAGGAAAGACCGTCACGTCAATGTCGATAGTTTTTTTCATTATTAACTTTGAATTAGCAAAATAAAAAAATCTTATCATGAAATGCCAAACTTGAAGACTGATGATGGATTTTTGTTAATTTTAGAGTGAGTAGTAGGATAGCATTTCTTTTGTGTTATGGTTTTTTCTCAGTGGGTTATAATAATAATTGTTAGGGGAAAGAAACGTAAAAGTTCGTAAAATCGTATTTGTATTAGCCTTTCACTTTTTTTAATACGGCTTCTACAGTGACTGGCATATGGGCAAAAACGCGCAAAACTGTACACTTTCTCAAAATTGTGATTTAATTTTTTTTGTGGAATTTCATTGAAGTGTTTATTTATATGCTATCTATAATTATTCTTCTATCTACAAACGAAAAAGTTTTCTCGTAAAATTGTTATTTTAGGAGAAATTAGCAAGTTTATTACTGTAAGGAGAAATTTTAATCCAATTCGTTACCGCTGGTTTTTGGTTTTTTAAGATAGTAAAACTCAAAATTATTTTAATAATTTATTTATTAAAGAAAGAGAACATGTGTATAAATAATAAATGTATAAAATCAGTTTGATATCTTAGAAATACACGAGTTTTATCAACTTTTCCTTTCCAGTTCGTTACCTATGCTCTAAAATGGCCTTTACAGTTTTAATAAAATTCCCAAAATTGACTATTTTCTTAATTAACTATTTAAATTTTGAGTATTTTGAGAAACCACATCATTTTGCTAAACAATGTCTACACTTATTTTAAACTTTTTAATACAAACTTAACTTTTTTGTAACTTGGATTTGGGGGACAGACATCTAAGGTTAGGTTTACATAGCGCTTAATTGTAAATCTTTTTGAATTTTTATTTACTACCTATGAAATCGTTGAAATGAATAATTTTAGAAGTAAACTAGAACTTGTGAAAATTAGTCTTAACTAAGTAAAGTAACTAAGCTTAATAATTTGTTTCGTCACAAAAAAAAAATTTCAAACAGTGGTACCTACTGATATTTAACCACTTTTTCTTCGGAACATAGGTCTAAAACGAATAATTTTGATACCTATGGTGGCCGTAGGTTTACCAAAATAGTAATAGATAAAATAAAGTGTAGGGTGGGTTGTCCACCTGTGAACCAGGCAGATGCAATGAACCACCGCTATATTTCAAAAATGTGACATTGCCGTTCTTTACGATTACTGCCAACAGGAACGCATACGCATCCCTCACTCTCTCCCCAAATTACAAGCAGCGCAAGCTTAAGACGTACGCCCAGTGATCGAATTTATAAAAATGTATCATAAAAGTCAGTTTTTTGTGTTGATTTCATTCTTTTTCTACATTTTTTGGGTCTTACCAACAGTTTTTTTTGCCTGTTAAGTATGATAACACATACATAACGTTGTAAATTACACTATAGTTAGTATGCTGTATCATCATTTACCAGGTGAAATTCTGAGGTTTGTTTTGTCAATGGGGTGTGTCCAGCAATGAGCCATGACATAGTGTCCTGCATTGAACCATAGTACTCACATACATTTTCCCAGTCCGAGCTGCATCTACCATTTTTAAACGTTGAAAAACTAAACCACCACTTATTACAACTAGATTTGTATGATAACCTACTTATAATTAGTATTATGATAAAAAAAACCATATTGCTTGATGTCAATACATAGATTTTATTAAGACTAAAATACTCAAGCCTAAATATAATTAACAGTACCTCTAACGGCTTATATTTCGTAGTTAGTAATAATTTTGCTGATAGGTATTAATAATAAAGTAAAAACATTGCCCTTTCTCTTGGTAAATAGGTGGTTCATTGCAGAATTCGGTCTGGTTCAATGCGTACCACCCGTGTTACGCAATGAACCAATTCTCATTTTTTGCTAAATCTGTATTTCTAAGAAATCTAAAGATTATATGAATAAACTAATAATGCACAATCTTAGCCAGATTAATCACCTTACTTCACGCCAAATCTTAGATCCGTAAGTCAAAAAATGTAAAAGATATGGACGTTTGAATTTTACCTGGTTCATTGCTGGACAACCCACCCTACGCTATGTAAACCTTGCTTTACGTGATTACCAGCTCTATGGTATCGAATCGGAAGTAACGAACTTAGGTACCTGTTCACAAAAATATGAATTATCTCAACTTGCTGATATTTATCACACGATTTTTCACACTAAGTTAATCTTGGATAGTTTATTTCAGTTCTGAAATAAAAATATGCATTGGAAATACGTTTTAAACATAAAAAAAAAATTGAATACTCACCGGACAGTGCCCGAAAAAACACAACCTCTCACTGACGCCGAAAATCAAACAATTGTTTTGAATATTTTGGCTTAAAAACTATAGACATCCCCTTTACTTTTACGTCTGTCTCGTTGCAATGTTGTTGTTTAAGTAAAAACATAACTACCCCTCGGAACAAAAAAACTGTAAAATCATTCGAAAACGCGGTAACGGAATCCGGACATGTCCAGTTGGCCCAAATCCCGGGGACAGGCTTAAATATTACTTATTTAGTAGAAATTCTGGCTTTTGCAGCAAATTTCACATTTAGAACCCTAGGTAACCCACTAAACTTCAAATATATAGCTAAAAGTTTGCCAGTCTAGTGGAATTTTTTTTAACCAAACGCTGCTAAAGGTCGGATTTTGTTTAGGGGACAGTACTACAGGCTAAAATTGCGATTTTTTAAAATTAATTTTCTATATCATAATGTTGTTTTAAACGTTACATTTTAATAAATATCGATGGCAGCAAAGTAGAAACGGACATCTGCATTTTTGCGAAAATGCTTTTTTTACAAAAATGAGCTTATTGTAACCTTATCTACAAGTCTGCATTAAAATAATTTCGAATTTCAAAATAATGAAGAATATCTGGCACGTATAAAAAGACATCTACACACGAATTTTAAAAAACGTCGCAGTAGAAACGGACATGTACATATGACCGCCTTTACTTCGGAGCTTTGACAGGTGGCCCAAAAATGTGTACGACGTAAGCACGGACATCTGCCACTTATCCGTTTATCCGTCGTACTTTTTGCATTTATCCTAATCTAATTAATTTACTATTTTGTGTTTTATAAGGAAATTCATTAATTTTTCTGTAGATACACTATTTTACACATTGGTTTTATCAAATTCTTTGTTTTATTTTCAAATTAAGATGCAGAAAATGAATTAATTCAGCTAATTGATCTACAAGCAGACACTTACGGCAATTAAGATACCTATATGTTTAAAAGGTCTTTTCATAAAAGCAGGTTAATACCGTTTATTAAAACTACTTTAAAAAATATTTAGAATGTTCTTCAACTACATCTTCAGGTTTACAACAAATAAATTAAATTCGTGTAGCACCTTGCCATCTTTACACCATCGTCTGTGGCGTTTATTAGGTCCTCCCTTAATATTTTCACATATTTCCTCTACATCAAACCACTAGGTACTTAATAGTCTTTCTTAAACTTTCGCGATCACTATTCATATTGAAAATTTTATGGACACGGGATTTTATCGCGTAATTTACCTTATTTACGCGATGAAATCCCGTGTCCATAAAATTTTCAATATGACTAGGTACATAAGTTAATATTATTTACAGCTTACTGATTTTAGGAAATGACACACTTGAACATCGTTTGATTGATGATAAAGAGCGTTATCACTTACAACCTCTGCTAAAATACATTATAAGCCAAATGCTAGTCTAGCCAATTTAACTGTTTGCCCTCAATCACACGCAATAACACCTATACCTCATGGGTTTATTTCATTTGAAACAGAATCGCATTTGCTGGAACTTATTGCTGAGGATGATCATTTACGTTCTTTCAATCCACAAATCACTTTACCATACATTTTAATCAGTGATTCTAGTGCAACATCATCAGCAATGGTGCTTCTAGTGAAAGCTTTTCTCCTTCGGAGAAAACGATGTAAATTTACAGTTGACGTTAGGAAGTAAAGCAGAAAAAGCAGAAAAGAGAATTCGATCTATCGATCTCCGATAGAAAAATCTTCTTGTATCCAAGAAGATTTTTTTTCTTAATATTAATAGCTACGTTTTACCTGTAATTAAAACGTTTATTAAACATACTTACCTTATTAGAAACCTAATTTATGAGAGTGGCTTGCTTGATTTTAACCTAGTACAAGTCGTGCTTAATCAATCCATCCTCTATTTCCGCTTCCTGCCTCCTGCTCGTCCGCCCCTTCCGCCTTAATTTCCCCCACCATCCACCACCTGGCAGCTCGAGCCTCGAGCGAGTTCGGTGCTCATTGGCGTTGTCCCTAATAAAGTCTAGGCCGCCAGGCAGAGTTTAAAGTATTAGGTTTCTAATAAGGTAAGTATGTTTAATAAACGTTTTAATTACAGGTAAAACGTAGCTATTAAACTTAACTGTACCGTTATTAGAAACCTAATTTATGAGAGAGATGTCTGTTATCGCCTGGTGGTGATGGTGATGCCAATGTGATAGGTATTTAGATAATGTAGGTAGTACCTATGTTTAATCTAAAGTAGGCATAAATTTAGTTAAATAAAAAAAAATGTATTTGATGTGAAATCAGAATATTTATTGCAAAGTAAATAACTTATATGCCTTATGCTGTCCTAGTAAAACATATTGAAAGTTTGACATTAGCATCAGAAATCAACTACAAACATAAATATTATGAAAACTTAGGTATTACTTAGGTATTGAGAATAATTATTATATCGAACCATTAATTGTGATTGCATCACAACAGAAATCAATTAAGTATACTTAGTAGGTACGGTAACTCATAAGCAGGCTTTGAGACAAAACGATTGTGAATTACCAATCAATTTGTTGGTTTGAAATAAGAAGTAATCAAAGTAGGGTTCTCCATCCTGGGTTCAATTTCCTTACAGTAAAATTTTCTAAATGTATTGGCCGATCTCCAGTTTCCCCGCGACAGGATGTCATCTAATTGAAAGTTTTCTGTCCAATTCTTAGAAGCTACAGCAGATCTGATACTACCAGGCGTGGCTTCTATGCCTGCCTGTCGCAATAATTTCTTGACCCATCCAGAAATAATTGTTTGCGTAGCTGGTTTTGGCTTGCCAAACGTACTAAGGAATAAATGGTCCGAGGTAGTTTCTGCTCTCCTTGGTTCAGATAATTTAATAAGGTGATTCACCAAATAGACTGGATCTAAGTTCTTGTTATCTTTGTTTTGCGTTAATTTCCAGCCAGACTGTCTTCGACTTCCTGTATCAGTTTTGGAACCGTAAGCTGGCCAAAGCGTTATACTATCTTCGATTTGACAAAAATGTTGCGGTGAGATTTTTAATAGGGTCAAATCGTGCACCCGACGACCCGAGCATAGGAGAAGGACTGCAGCCGTATGACCTGATGCTTCGTAAAAATTTTCAGTGTCTGCATTTCTTTGACTTAAAAACGATGTAAGTACATCAATGTCCCAAATAGGTGAATTTGGTTGCTTCGGGTTAGCTATAGATATGGACTTTAGAACTTGCTTGACAAGTGTATGAGAGCTCAGCTTTGTCTGACGATTAGGATCGCATAAAGTAGATACCGCAGACTTATAAACCATTATTGTTCTTAATGATAAGCCTTCTTTTTGGTGTAGGTCAGCTAGAAAACGCGCCAGTTGGGATCCGTTGGGCCTTACTGCATTGACATCATTGTTGGCGGCCCAGGCGAGCCACCTTTTCCAAGCTGGTCGATAAGTGTTCTGTGTAGACTGGCGCCAACTAGAGGATAGCAGCGCTTTTTGCTCGTCTGACCAATCGTTTAAGTAGGGGTCCCACCCCCACATCTCCATATTTCTAATGTTAGTTCTTGCACTCTGGGCGGTGGACGGTTCGTTGATACATCTATGAGAACTTTCGACAGATTCCTTACTGTGAACGGATGTCCCAACGCTCTGGCTTTCAAGTCCGACCTCCAAAACACCTTTTCCCAACGGGGAACCACAAGAAGGTAAATTCCGGATGCGTTGTTCAGGTGAGCGAGGACTTTCGGTATGAGATGTGGTGGGGGGAATACCCACGCCAGCTTGTAGTCCCAAAGCATCCCCAGTGCATTGTGATGTTGTGCTTGCGAGTCGGACACGTCGAGTGTGCAATAATTCTGAACGACATGCGCTCGATTGGAGGCAAAAAGATCTATTACGGGTACGCCCCATTTTCTGAATACGACCCTCGTAACAGCCGGGAGCAGATGCCACTCCGGAGGGTCTCGCTGCCGTGATAATCGATCTGCTTCCGTGTTGTAATTTCCCGGTAGATGGTAGATGGTCATATGTATGTTGAACTGGTCCAACAGCTGATATACTTTTGCAGTCAGGTTGACTAGGGCTTGCGACTGGGTTCCACCCTCGTTGCGTAGGTATGATACTACCGTCTTGTTGTCGCATTGGATTAACAAGGCTCGCGAGGTCAGACTGTGCCCATACATTTCCAATACTTTGAGAATAGCAATCATTTCCTTCAAATTGCAGTGAAGAGATTGTTCTGCAGTCGACCAATTGCCTTGTAGGTTCATATTGTTCAGTGTTGCGCCCCAGCCAATATCGCTGGCATCTGTTGTTAGATAATGCGAAGGCTGTGGGTTGTGAATTTTCGATTCGGAGAGGAAGTTCCTTAGCCACCATCGAAGTTCGTGTTTTGCTTCCGGACTGAGCTGCAGGCTGCTTATATCGGAAAGTGGTGGATTTTTCAACAAGGCATTGGCATGCGCTTGTAATACTCGATAGTTTAATCTTCCTCTTGAAATCGCAAAACTTGCAAAATTCAACGTTCCAATAAGTTTTTGAAGACGTTTCAGATCTGTTGTATCTGTTTTCAACATGTCTTGTAGTTGAATCTTCAGTCTGGACGCCAGACGTTCTGGTAAATATTTGGCGTTTCGCCATGTGTTCCAGATGATGCCCAAGAACTCTATCGACTTTTTCGGACTTAGAATTGACTTCTGTTTGTTCAGTTGCCAACCAAGGTGCTCCAATAACCGAACTGCAGTTTCGATTTGACTCTTTAGAGTGGTTTGGTTTTGGTGAACCAAAAGAAAGTCGTCCAGGTATACTATTATGCGAAGTCCTTTTTGTCGCAATACCTGGGCTACCCAATTTGTTAGTGAAGCAAAGACTTTTGGGCCCGAGGCCAAACCAAACGGGAGACAAGTCATTTGGTATAACTTTTTGTCGTATAACAGGCGCAAATAGCATCGATGGCTCGAAGCTATGTTGAGGTGAAAGTAAGCCTGATGCAGGTCTATTTTTGCCATCCAATCTTGTGGTTGAAGAAATTGCATTACTTTCCGAGTGTTTATCAGTGTGAATGTGTCGGTGTGGACATACTTGTTCAAGCCCTTCAAATTGAATATGGGCCTTGACGTGCCGTCTGTTTTTGGCCTCAGAAAAATCGTGGATACGAAGCTTGGGGTTGGTTTCACCCTCTGTATCACACCGATGGACTCCATTTCTCGGATGATCCTGGACATTTCTGGCGACAGAGTCGTTTGTTTGTAGCATGGATTTGGCAACTGCAACGGCGGTCTCGTAACCAGTGGTATACGGTAACCTTTTATTATTTTTAAAATGTAGGGCGGTGCCCCGAGCATTTTCCACCGATTGTGATAGTGTTGCAGTTGTCCGGCACGAAAAGGCCTCAGCCCGTCAATACTTTCTTTTATGTTGGCTTCTCCTTTCCCGATGGGATGAGGGAGAGCCGGTCTTGCGACCTTTGTATTGTTCTCGATATCCTCGCTGATGTCCGTCCCTTTGACTTTTACCTTTGTACGAGCTATGACTCGGTCCAGGTTTAGACTGACCTTGCTTGTTGTTTTTTGTTGTCTCGCGATTCTTCCGAAACGTTGGCCGATTATGCTTGTTTTGAGCAGTATGGTTCGACGGGCCGGGAATGTTTTGCTGTGTAGGGGCAGTTTGCCATTTATTTTTCGGCCAGAAAATGCTTTTGACACCTCCTGCTTTGTCCAAAACGGCAGTGAATTTGTCCTCTTCGAATAATGTGGCGCAAGAGGGGGGAATTTTCTTCAAAACCTCCTTATGTACTGGATCCTTCACAGAATTCAATATGGCATCCCTACGGTATTGGACAAGTTCAGCTCTGTGGCCACATGTTATTTGGAATAAATCGCTTGTGACTTTTGGGTACTCGCCGTTCGTAAATATATCGTTCAATTTACTGAATATTTGCGCATAATCAAGTTCTTGCTCTTGCTGCGCCCAGTTCAAAAATTCACGCATATCGTTTCGTATAACCTCGCTTTGCTTGAGTAAAGCGAAAGTTAAGCCTGAAAATGCAGTCTCCATGTGCGCTGTGAACTTAGAGTTATCATAATTACTGATTTCGGCATTAGGTTCAAGGCTGGTGAAGCCAGGCGCATGAACGTATCGCTTTTGCGCCTCGATATAGCGCACGCTTTTCCAATCAGCTTGCTCGAAATGTTGTAAGGCTTTCAAATGATCTAAATATGCTGAAGAAGTCTGTGGGACAACTGGATCCTTCAACTTAGTGCTGAATGAAAAATCAAATTGTGGGTGGTCTTTTGGCACAGCGGGCCCAGATGGATCAGTAGTTTCGGGTTCTCGCATCCCGGCATCCTCATATAAATCCCCACTAATGTTTGGGTCCACCACATAACTACTGCAATCATCATCCGGTGCCATAGACCCAGCAATTTGGCTATTTAGTTTACTTTCAAGGTCAGAGATTTTAGATATTAATTTGTCAAACTTACTGTCACGTCTTCTTCGCTTGTTTTTCCTTCTCCGTTTATGATCGTTGCTGCTTGCACTTGAGCTGTCGCTTGAACTTGAACTCGAATCGGAACTTGAATATATCACCGCCTTTCGTTTTCGCGATTTACTCTGCACATTATCATCGGGTTTTTCTCCTTTCTCCTTTGATGGACCGATTATTTTTTCCATGGCTAATAACACGATAAGAAGTATCTAAAAGCAAAACGTTTACCATTAAATTTTAAGAAACACCAACTTTGTGTAGGTAGCCTGGACTACCCTCAACGAAAATTTTCTAGAGAGAAAATCAAATCGAGAAAATAAATCGATCTGTAGATCGAATAATCTGTTCTAAAACAGAATTTTTAGCCTGAAATTATCATTCGATAAAAGTACCTTCATTATAAAAACACGTAAATAAGTTTTAGAAAAACAAAATTCGAACGGTACAAACCGTTAGGTTTTAAGAATCGTATTTGGTACTTTTGCAGGGCAGTTTTCTGCCGTAGAACACGATCAGGAAATAATAAATTTCGTAGCAAAAACAGTTTACTTACCAGCTGTAAATTATTTTAGATTATAAAAAAGTATACTGTACTGTTGCACTGCACGACAAAAATGCACTGGGCTTTGGTCTGCAGACCCAGGCTCAGTGCTACTAGCTAGACCTTCTCGGTCGATAATCAAAACGCCAATGAGCACCGAACTCGCTCGAGGCTCGAGCTGCCAGGTGGTGGATGGTGGGGGAAATTAAGGCGGAAGGGGCGGACGAGCAGGAGGCAGGAAGCGGAAATAGAGGATGGATTGATTAAGCACGACTTGTACTAGGTTAAAATCAAGCAAGCCACTCTCATAAATTAGGTTTCTAATAACGGTACAGTTAAGTTTAATAAAAAAATACAAAGATGTGCAGCTCCCATGCGAAAACTGTAAAAATTAGTGACGAAGTAACACGAAGTAGGTAAGTAGGTATTTGATTTAGTTTTAAGGTTTTCGTAATGATGATAAACAATGGGAATTACTAATAAATTCCCATGTACCTATTGGCCAATAAGGCCTATAATTAATTGACTAACTAACTTTCTAAGAATGATTTTTATGGGATTATTTAAGAGACGTTAGAATTTGATGGGTATTTGATTTTTTTTGTTTTAGTTGATAGTTACTGGTATCTAGTGTAATACCTACTTAATTATAAATTTCATGATGTTTTCTTAAAAAAAGGTTTAAATACCTATACTAATTTGTGAGTTTTGGGAACTAAATGAGTAACTGATAGACGTAGATGAAGTTTAGTGAAATGTTAAATGCAAAGTAAATCAAGACATCTACAAAATTTGGTCAAAAAAAGGAGAATACTGTTTGCATGGTGCTTAGATTTTCTTTAAATATCATTAGAAATATTACCGGATGCTCATTATCTTAGTTTATTAGATATTTTAGGTGGAATGAACGCTTTTTTTATCACAACGTATAAACGGATATCAGGCAAATGTCTTCTTCTACGTCGAAGTTTTTTCAGAGTATAAAAGTACATCTACATTATTTCAGTAAAACAGTGATATATCAAAAAAATCTGTTATACAATCAATAAAGAAGGTTATTTTAAAGCACCTCAGAAAATTTCATGTTAATCGGTTCATAACTCTCAAAAAGGCAACATGTTTTTACTAAATGTGCTCTCCTGTAAAGTAGCGTTTTTGTAGATGTCCGCATCTACTTTGCTGCCATCGATATGGCATGCCAATTTCACCATGAATCAGATAATGTGGTTACAACTCCTGTAAAACTTATACAGAGCTGCGTAGCAGTCAATTTTACCTGGGGACACCTCGAAAATGCCAATGTACAGATTCTCGCGTTTTTGCCCATATAACGATCGGCAGTGCTTAGCAGCCGAGGGCCGGGATTTAACTGGCATGTACTTAAGTGTTGTAACTAGCTGTAAGCGGCGTATTAACACCCTATTTTATTAAAATAAATAGCCTATAACCATACTATTAACTCATTTACATAATGTTATATTAGAAATATCGATGTCGATAAAATTCACATTTCGATAGGATCAACATCCCTAAAATTAAAAGTCAATGGTTGTCAACGTCAACATAATTTCTCCGTTTCACCGTGACGTAGAAATTTTCGTTCAGAAACTTTATGTTCCGGTTCTGTTGTTCAGGAACGCAGCAAATTCTGCGAATGCGAATGCGATTATTATAATTAAATAATGTCTTTCTAATGTGAAAATGAGGAGGCCTATACTCAGCAGTGGGTGGATGTGGGCTGATTAGATAGATAGAATGTCTTTCAATTTTAAATAAATGTCTATTAATAACTTTAAGAATACAAATCGAAGTCTTCTTTAAAACTATACCACCAATATTTTGTTAGCCAAATGATGGAAAATGCGAATTAATCAGATCATAACAAGTACATCAATCGAAATAGGTAGATTTGTACTTGTTATGATCTGATTTATTCACATTTTCCATCATTTGGCTAACAAAATATTACACTCCTCTAGGAGTGATTAACTAAATGAAACTGTTAAACTAAATTATTTGAAAACTTTACTACATAACTATAAAACATTTACACATAGGATTAAGTAAATTGAAATTCAAGGCCATGATCTCTTAGCAGAGTAACCTTCATACTTCTTCCTAGACTTCAGACCCGTCACAATAGTGGAGCTCTTGGGGAATACTGTTGCTCCATTGAACAAAGCATCTTTATCTGAAATTCAAAATAACAAATTAATTTACCTATCTATTTTTGATGGTTGATGTTGGATTTACCTACTTACAAAAAATTTGGATTAATGAAATAGTTTGTTGTTTACTAAGCTATGTATCTACATACAGTACCTATTTCAGGTATGTTTTGAGTCCACATCAAATTAACTTTTATGTTTAAGTAGCCAAATATGAACAAGCAAAGAGAGGTCTATGATGTCCAGCGATGGAATAAAACAGGCTGTTAGGTGATGACGATGTCAAGTGAAATCACATTAAGTACCGCCTAGTCCTACTAATATTATAAAAACGAAAGTTCGTGTGTGTGAATGTGAATGTTTGTTACCACTTATGGGGAATAAGTATAGTCCGACACAAAATAATAGAAATAAATGGGGGCGCCACTGTGCAAGCTAAATACGCGAAATAGACCAATTCTCTTTTAGAAGTAAATTATTACTTCTGACTGACGTCTTCGGCACCTGTACCATAGACAAGAAACCTGTCCTTTACCATAGATTAGTAGAGTTTCCAAAGTACTGAAATTTTAGTTGCCGTGTCTACCCATTTTTGCCGGACTATACTAAACCTATTTTGATAAAATTGGAATTGCTGAGGGACCCAATTTTTCGGTGGATTGCAATAAACACAACTTATTTCAGTTTTTTCGCATAAGAGTTGAAATAATTGATGTCTTACCAGGGTGGAATCGAACATAGTTCTCCTGCACATGCATATTCTTAGGCAGTTCCATTTTAGTTAATGCGTCAAATGGTGTATTTGTGTCTACTGGAGTCAAGTAAAAGTTCTTGAGGTCATCTGAAAACAATTACAAAAGATTTTAAGCAAATTCTGCATCAAAACTCAATGTGGATGTGTTTTAGACTGAGTTAGGCTTATGACCATGCTTCTGGCAAAATAAAAATTTAATTTAATTCTGAATTTTAGTTGTTTTAAAACTTGCAGTGCCACACAGAAGTACTAGCAAGAACAAAGTTTATTCTGGTAAAAAAAATAAAAATTATACAAATATATTGAGTGGGGTATCATTCGAAGGGACTTTATCTGTACATTCCAATTTGGGATTTTTTTATCTGAATAGAATTTTATTCTGCAAATTTTCTTGTTAAACTTTTTGAGAATGTTAAGGGGTTCAATGCCCATGAGGCACATGTGCTCTATATTTAGATCCTCCTGTAGTGGCAGAGCCAGGGCAGGGAATCTGTTAAGAAATAGTTGACTCACCAACTGTCTCAATAGTATGCAATAAAGAGTTAGGCACGCTGTACCCAGTCTCTTCATAACAAGCTTTGAGTACAGCAAACTTTACATCAAGCCCTTCAAATTCAGCATCGGGTTTCAATCCGCTGTCTGCACATATTTGAGCAATCGTGTCTTCAATGGTTGCAGGAGGATCCCATGGCTTAGTAGGACGTAAGAATCTGAAATTAACGTATTAACTTTTAAAAGTAATAGTGAAGTTCTTCAAAAATGAGGAGTTTAAGAAATAACTAACCCTCTTGCTGCCAGAGATTCTGCATCTGCTTGCAACTTTTTGTCAACTTTTGGAAACTTCTTTTGAACATTTCTTGTTGAGGTTATCTGTAAAATCAAGTAATTTTGTATGCAAATTCAGGGATCATAATTATTTCAGAAAATAAACAAAAAAACCTGGTAAGAGTTAACTTAACTAACCTGTAAATTAGTTCGTGACAAAACTAAGACCATATTCCGAAGCATTTTGAGGAACTAAAATGATATACAAACAAAAGTATCTTTCAATATTTGTATAATTTTAACCACAAGCAAGAAGAAATAAATATCATAAAATTAAATTATTGTTTTTCTTTGGTTGGATGTTGGATTAAAACTTGACAGTTGACACTTGACATTTTACATTCATTTGACGTTGACAAACAACCAATTATTTTTTACAAATCATTCTACGCACCACTGACTGAGTGCACAGAAAACATCTTATTTTACAATTTAACTGAATAATTTATCTTATGTATTTTTTTCGAAGACAGTACTCTATAAGACTCGGTACATATTATATTTTAACCCATTTTTAAAGTACGTAAAACAAACGTTTGTGAAGTTACAAAGCAGTGAATTATTTGACGGTTCTGCGCATAGCGGAACGTCGTTCTTGATGAAACCTGTTTCAAACTTGTACCACCCGTGGCAGCACTGTCGGCTTGGGTTGTTGTTTCCTATCCGCCATTTTCCAGTCGCCATTGGAAGGTGAAAACTTCACCAAATGTCGGTAATGATTTTAAGATTTTGAGTGGTTTCTTTGAGATTGGACCTGTTATTTAGTGTTGTGATATGAAAATGAAGTGTCCCGGACTACCATGACGCATCAAAATCACCAAACAAACGGTGCAAGTCTCGAGGATTGCCACACAAACTTCTTCGCCTTGGTAAGTCACTTTTACATTGATGAAAGAACTCGTATGTACTTTTCTTTCGAAATCATTGTGATTTACGTGATGTTAGCCCAAAGGCTGTTGTTTTAAGGTATCTGGCAGTATGGTTAGATATTTCTTTTACATCGACTTCGCTACTATGTTCCTATGTGATGATTTGGATTATCGTTATTAGACGCTGCCAGACGAAATTCGCCTTATTGCGATGCTTCTACTGAATCGATTTATTGGGGTAATGTTTTTCGTGTGAGACAATTTAGGCATAGACGGCTAATGATGCCCGGCCGTTAGTCATCCTGGCATCGTTCTCGACTCTACCCAGAGTCAAGTCTGAGTTGCTAACCCACAAAATGTCAACGCTTTCGGCGACCGAGGCCACTAGATGCCACCGGCCCATAGAGGTCATTTTAAATTCACCTGGCCGTAACACGAACCGTAATGCGTTCGCCAAGACTAGTTTCGCCGAGTTGAGGAAATACTTTCATATTACATTTTTGAAACGGTTCGCTCCGTTCGATAATGCGACACGATAGCGATCCGTGAGGAGCGCGTTTATATGCGAGCGAGCATGGTTAAGAAACGGTCGGTCATTCATTATCGCCGTGTTGTAGTGTCGAGTGGCTTTGCGTAATGTTCATAGCTGGCGCGAATTTTATCAGATTGTGTTCGGGCTAGGATCAGCGGGTGTGAGGTGGGTGGGGTGGCGGGCGAGGGTCGCCGAGAGCGCCACTTCCACCTGACGCGTCGCCGTATCTCCGCGGCGGCGCGCGCCTGCCTGCACCCGCCTCCCTCTGCGCTCCGCCTATCGAGACACGATACAAATTACCGATTTCTTGCCCTGCCTGCTTATTGTCTAATTATTTATGCGTTGTTGCGGCCATCGAGCCTTTTGTCGAGTGGAATTTTACTCGTCGTCGTCTTGCGGTGACGCATTGGCTAGGGCCAGCGAGGTTCAATACACTCGAAACTCCTACGAAAAGCTTCTCATTTCCATGGTGTTGGAACTTCGTCGCCACTTATCGATTCTACTTATCCCTGGTAGATTATTTAGGTCTGGTGCTGGTATGCGGGCATTTGCGTGGCGGCACAGATGTCGGGGGTCGGCGAGCGCGCGCTTGCCGGCTGCGCGGGCGTCTTGCACTCATTCAACCGTTTATGAATGGTTGTAATGATTGTAACTTTCCCATAAACGGGCCTCCGCCCAAGTATCATTTGCGTGTGTCGTGATTGCCTGCCTAGGCTGGGCTGTTTCGCCTTTGTTCTCTGGCTTGTATTTTGTATGGTATAACTTCATTGATATGCATGAATACAGATGTTACGTAGTGTAAGTAAACTACTTCACGTAAATCGAGTTCCTCCTGGTTATAGTCCTTAGAACTGGATAATATTAGTATATTTGTATAAAATGTGTCACTAAAACTTAGTAATATTTATGTGAGGTTTATGACATTATAGGTAAACCATTTAACTGAGGATACTCCCAACGAAGTTTACAGGGGCGCGGGCGGGTGATTTTTGCCCGCGTATCACGCCCCTCACCCTTGTAAATTTTTAGGGAGGCTTCTGTGTTACGTGATTTATTTATATATCGATTTTTCTGAAAAAAAAAATACATTTTACTGGCATATTGTAGGTAACAAGTAACTTCCTCACTAGACAGGCTGTCCATTCAGTGTTGAGATCCACCGCTAAGTTATTCATGGCATCCGAGTTCCGACACACGTACCTACCCTCGGCCGAGCCCGCGACCTCGCTGTCCACCCTCTTATCTCCCTCTCTGCACACAGAGCACGACTTAAATTCCGCCCTGAATGTGCCCATTCCCGCGGTTATGAATCCTTCGCCTTCTAGGTCACACAAACGAAGCTTGCCTTGTAGGATTTTAACTCAAATCGTTCATTCTTTTAGCATTGCTAATTACAAATCATGTCTAATTAACGTCATTGTGTTAATTAAACTAGTTGCTAGAGCTCGAAACACGTGCTAATTTTATTGGCAGATTAGTTGTATTGTCAAAAAAGTTCGTATTCATGCCTAAAATCATCATCATCTTCACGTTAAAGTATAAAAAGTACCTTACCGTAATGTTCTTAGTATGAGAACTCTGTCAGAGCTTGAAAAAAAGTGCCAGCCAGTTTCTGCTGTGTGCTTATTGAAAATCGATTTCTAATTAACAACAGAGCCAGCACAGACCTAACATCAATGGATTGTATTGTACTGATGACAAAACAGTGAAGAATCACCAAGATGTAAATAAATAAGTAATCATACAAGAGCATTCCGAACTTGCTTACGGTCCAAGGTCGCCAAAAAACTTCTACCTGGCTTTAACGAAATTTGTGCCTTACTCGTCGCCGACCGACCCTAAAGAAAACTGAACTTTATGTCAATAACCTAGAGTTGTTCCTACAATGATTCCATATCGATATGATAAGCAAGGTGAATATGTTGACCTCTTACTCGTTAAATTGTTGATTTGTTTCACATATCGGAACATACGAATACTGACTTGTGGTAACAATGTGATTTAAACATTCCAATAGTTATTTCGAAGGTCGAATTGAAGAGATACCTTAAATTTGCGCACAGCATAAAGTATGCGAATTGCGAAGATTCTTTCTATAAATAGCTGAAGGGCTAGGTAAGTGGACAAATATTAATCATGCTGCCATATCATGTTCACTGTTCCATTGCCATCAAGCTAATTAGGAAGTCGTTGATCAACATTTCTCACAAACCAGGTACAAAAAGAATGCTCGTCACAACATAACTTCAGAAAATGAATGTTTTCAACCGAATTTTGACATGTATGTGCTTAAAAATTCCATTTGTACGAAGTTTGTTATGGCGCGGGGCGGGGGTCTTTATCGCAAGCTGATAATGATGTGAATTATCACCGCGACGCACTATCAAGGTCCGACCGAGAGCGGTGGCTATCACCTATCGCTATCTGCCACTACAAGACCGCATAATTACGTTTAGTACAAATACACCAGCTAAAGTTTCGGAAATTGAAATCGCGTCAGCATTTTGTATTGTGGCAAAACTTTTGTGGCATGGTCATCAGAACAGACATGATCGTGATAATGATGTACCTACGTGCTGAACTCTAACTTTCGATATATTAGACGCGTGACTTAATTCGCATAATCGTCACTCATTATAGTTTGATAATGACTCAGTACATCGATTTTTAAATGAAGTTTTTAAATAAATAAATAAAATAAAATGCGTTTCTTTCAGACCATGGATCCATATTGTGTTAGTAATAACTTAACCCAGATTAGTAACTAACCTACATTACCTAAAAATAAAATATCTTATTGAGAAACTAGGAGTGTGATTGGCCAAAGCACTGCCAGCCAGTGTCTCATATAAGCCGAGCACAGAACCTCAACAACAACGGTTAGAAGGCCATTGATACCACCACGATAAAAAAATTTAGCATGAGAAAAAAATATTTAGATCTTCTTGGTTCATCATTATCATTCTGCTGTTTCCGTTTATTAATCTGTAGTTGTCTCTCTCGGAGCCATGCCTGAGCAATCGCGTGAGTTGAGACCAATGAGCATCCAAACAATCGGTTACGTCACTACAAGTTTAACCCTGATAAGCCAACTTACGGCAATGTTATCTGAACGCCTTCACGTTTCACCACAATCAATTTTTCGTCAATTTACTAAACATGAAACAAATTGTGTAGACTCTGGTCGAAATGTTGTTTCCAATGCTAGCAGTTTGCTGTACCTGCCAATAAACAACTTTGTAACACAACTGGATACTTGTAAAACACCGTAAAAGGAAAATTTAAAATTCGCCAAGAAATAAGAGTACGTTGGAGTGAGTGACGTAATAGTATTTATATGAAGAATATTCGTCTACTGACCATGTTAGGAAAACCTAAAACTTTGATTAAATCTGGCATCATTTGTGTAACTTTTAATATCAGTAGATTAAAAAAATATATATTACCTGCTTAGAAAATATAAAATTATCTACCGCGGGCACGCAGTCCTTGCAAACTCAAATGCATGTATACAATGTCCTTCGCCTAGATTGTCCTTAATCGCAGCAAAGTACTCTTGCTTAATCTACATTGAGGAGAAAGTACCGTTTTATTTTGATGTCTAAACTACGTTGATGTTATTACAGTAGTAATGCCTTTAAACGGCACTAGGTCTCCTTGTAAAACTGAATGAGATAAAATAAAAATACAATGTGAGGCTTCTCTACTTGCTCCTGCTACGGTAGTAAAACTAGTTTGAATACAGATAAGGTTTATGACTAGTATCTAACCTAGTAGACTATGATTTTTTAGAAGATATTGAGAATCAAAACGCGTTTCTCGGTTGCACATCGGAGGTTACCGTATGTGCCGGCAGCAGTAGTAATTGAAAATGAATTTAAGGTATATTGGAGAAGCACTAAATAAAAAAAACAACACCCCTGCTTGCCCCTGGCACAGTAACGTACAAGTCCTTTTCCTCTTAACATTATGAGCAATGCATTCTGGGTCAAGGTTTTGTTTTGATGTCTTGTCGGTGTCTCGAGGAAAAAAACGACGTCTTCTTTATTTATTTTAAGTCCTAAAGCATGTATGTAGATGTATAGAATATTTAAAATCTGCGCCGATAAACTTATGATGGTCAGCAAGGCTGCTTCTAGATTTGCTAAATTGATATCCAGGGCCTGCGTTTTGATTATTGTCCCTTGGGAATTTTCTCCAAGTTTAAAATTAAGGTCTTCCGCTATAGTAGCGACAGTGCGGGTCGGCCGCGACCGCGGTCACGATATGTGGGTCAAGATAACAGAAGAGCGCTCGCCGACCGTCCCACATTCGATACCGCGACAAGCACATTATGACGCCTAACTTTATCGTCCCCACCCGTCGTCAAGCACAGGATTGATTTATTAAGATTTCATTTACCTAGCTCGTACGTAAATGCTATCCATAAAACACACATATTTACGAGGGTATTAACGAGTTTTTACAAGTGATATAAATTAAAATAATTTGTTCGTGTTTACATTATATCGATCGACGCGATCGAGTCTTCGATAGCCTTGTGTTCCACTTTCGCTTTTACTGGCTAAGGGTTGTTTATACTACCGTATTCTATAATTCAGCAAACTTAAAATAGACGCTGCTGCCAGACACCGAAAACAAAAATTTCCGTAGTGATCAATGATTTTGAAAAGTTTGAAAAGTTGTGACATGCTGTGATTTTTTTGCTTTGGGTACATGTTGCTTAACAATTCTTTAATGCTTCGCTTATTATAAGAACTTTAACATTTATGCTTTTAGTTGTGCTGTTACACAAATGTATGCTTGCTTATTGAAATATACTAACAAATCTAGAAGTGGCGCAGTATAACGCAACAAAGGTCGACGTCGCTCATCACAGGCCCTTTGCATGCAGGATCGGCCCTCATCTCACGGAAAACAAGTTTTATCTGACGATTAACCACATTCATTGCTTGTAAAATGTCTCTACTTGATGTTTGAATTCATAACACAATCAAGGATTTACAAATTGTTTAATTAGTAGCTGGCAAACTTCTGTTACATAATTGTTCTTGTCCATTTGCATACTCTTTGACCTTATTTCAATATCAATAAACGAAATAAACAATCTTATAGTTATGCAAAAATAAACTTTTTCCCAAGTTGTTAAGATTATTTTTGAAGTAATTGTAGATAGTAACAGCGTGCCGACAAAAAACGTCGGTTTGTGTTGCGCAATGACAAGATATTCCATAGAAACAATAGTGACTGTCAAATAGAGTCGACTGAAACTCGGCCGAACGCAATGTCTGAGGGCACGCGATTAAATTTAAAACGCTTTCACTCTGTTGTACTTGTACCCCTCCCGTCTGCTTCCCCCACTGGCCGCTGAGGCCGCAGCCACGGAGGTGAGAAACTGCGAACTTGTTTATAAGTTTGTCGAATCATCATCATGTAATATAAAACTTAATTTTTGATTGATCGAAAACTAGTAAAAAAAAACTAATAAATGCTGACTAATCATGTATTTGCATGAGTTTTGCTAGAGTATGTTGTGAATGTATCTTCGAAATAAAACTGTCATCACATCACACTTACTTTGAGTATACTTTTTTGCAAAGACCACTAGGACAAAAATCTAATTTAATTTTCTATTTCTGACCCCACTTTTAGTTGAGATCTTGCTTTTCTTACAAAACAGTGAAATAGTAATGAAGTATATAGCTCAGTCACGTTCCACTTGCTAAATGTTACAAAGACGGAGCAATGTTTACGTGTCACCATAGAGGCAGCAGCGGTCGACGTGAACATGCTCTCGTTTCTTCAGACAAAGATAGCAGCATTAGTACAAGTGAAATGTTGACTTGCGCTCAATATCTTCCCTATTACTTCTCGTGATTCATTTAAAACTGTCAGAGTGGACTATACTTTGATCTCCTTATTGAAGATGCTTTAATTAAATAGTTTGTAGTAATTGATTATGTTGTTTCACATCAAATACTTGGAAACTTCTGCATGGTTCTGGTGTGCATGCAATTTACACTGTTATTTTAATGTTTGTTGTTTACGTATGCTCTATTGTATTCCTTAGAATGTTAAATAATGAGATGACACCCATCTCTCCATCAACTTGAACCTACCACACCTAAGTGTTTGTTTTTGAGTCATAAAGCCACTCTTTGTTTCCTTAAAGGAAATTCTTATTTCTTTTAAGGGCCAGACAATCCACCTAGCAACGTGAAAGTGACACAAAATATACATGTAGCGGGAAAAAAGAGTACATTATGTCATGAAGCGAATAATTGTAGCGAAGTTGATGTTTTATTAATGTTATTCAAAAATAAAAAGTTTTCTCCGAAAAAAAGGGCTCGGTGCTTTTGTTGGTAATATATTTAGCAATAATTATGTGAAATATTACTAAAATACTATTAGGTGTTCGAGATATTTGGGCATGTCTCAATATTCAGAGCTATGTTTGACGATAAAAAAAACTATCAATGATTTAGATTTTTTGAAAATTCCAAAAATTCAGGTGAAACTTAACAGAGGATTTTGAATTAATTCATGTCTTGAGCTCGGTGAATTTGTTATTAATATCCATAAGCATCTTCTATTTAAATTTCAATTCCATAAGTAGAATAAGCGTGATTTGGTGCATGAAGCATGAAATGTCGCAACTTTGGGGAGTCTGGCCCTATAAGTGTGTTTGAATTAACTTTACCTTCAACGGTGTTTGTCACAAAAAAATACTAGTCGCACAACCAAACAAAAAAAGTAAAACTAGGGCAAACCTTCAAATTTTCTAGACTACACTTAAGGTCGTTGAGTTCGTTGACCGCCGCCGCCAGCGCGCGCCTTTACCGTTAACGGCTGAGAGTATACTTCGAATCGTCTACCTGCCTGCCCCCGCCCTGTGCCCTATCCAAGATAAGCAAACTCGCCAAGGAACTTCTGTCTCATAGATCTGTTGCTCCAACATATACGAACTTTTAATTTACTACTAGACATTTTTCCCCCTTACTTATGAAAGATATTTAAAATTGAACACTGGTTAAACAACGTCCTGTCTCTATTCGTCACTATCCACTGTAGCGACATCTACCTGCATCTACCTGTCGCTAGATGAACTACATAGACATGCTACGCATTACGAGCTTACTACGAGCTTCACCAAAGATGGCGCCACGCTCGACATCGACGACTCCTATCTGAGTTATCCTTGGATAAAGAACGTCCAAGCTACTCCAAAGCAACTACTACTGCAAAGGAAGAACACGCTGTGCAGTATCCGACCTCAGATCAGATTGCAGGCTAAAGGAGCAACGGAATCACCCGCAACATCAGAATTCCCTAGATCTCGCAAGCAAAGTTTCTAGCGAATTGAAGCTTGTATACAACTATCCGACATCAACTGTCGGTCGAAAGACCACGGGCAAGTGGGCCAGATGGGCCGGCCCGTTGCAGAGGAACCACCCTCTCTGCCTTTGGGGAACTATTCCACCCTGTTCCCCAAATCCACAAATAAAGACAGGACGTTGTTTAACCAGTGTTCAAATTTAAACATCCTTCATAAGTAAGGGGGTCTATGTTTACTTGTAAAGAGTCTCACTCAAATTACATTCTAATACCACGCTTCTGAGCAGTGTTGGCCAAGGGGGATATTGTCTTGACTTTCGTTCGATGGTCGAAGGTTCTAGTTCTATCCCGAATCCCGGCTGCAATGCACCTTGGGAAACACCATTTTCTTTGCGGCTTAATCAGATCCACTCCCATTGATAAATTATCATCTTGTACATAGATAACGCTTATTAAGATGAGATGGATGGTTTCGGTGCTGACTGCTGAGCAAACCTACTCTCTCTACCTCAACAATGTCCCAGGCACTACATCGTCCCGTTTTTTGAGGCTACCTCCTGAGTGCGGTTGTAGACGTCCGTTTTTTTTCACCGGACAACAACGGACCTTCAATAAACGAAATCCATATAAACGGCATAAATTTTTCGCCGGACCGATATCCGGCGCGTGTAACACACATTAATTACGCGCCATACACCACCACAAATCCGATGAAAAACACGGTCCGTCGTCCGGCGAAAAAAACGGACGTCTACAAGCGCTCTGACGCTGCATCTAGAATAGATGTAAATGCCTGAGTTTTTGTCGTATTTTACTGGTATTGCCCTTTACTAAACAACTGGGCGTCTACCGTTTAACATCAATGCAAGCGGCCCCCGACCTCAATGTGGCAATTTTTATACATAACACGCACGTTAAAAGTCATTGTTCCAACACCCAGAACGACAAAACTTTGTTACTACCAAACCCATGAACAGTTATACCGTCTATGCCAAATCAATGTTGTTCGTTCCATTAGGCGCCTATCTGTAACTGTATGATAATAAATAATAATAGCATTATTATATTATATCTAGCAATAGGCAAAACCAACATCCATGTTCATCACACAAAATATGTTTGTCCTGGGTAAGAATCGAACCCACGACCTACAGCGAAGAAATAGCTTATCTATGAGATATTCGCGATTCATAAAGAAAGTCTTTATTGGATTGGCTAACCAGCTTATCATTGTCAATCATTATAATGTTCTGTAGCATTTTATAAGGTTTACATGCGCCAGCGCCGCTATGGCCTCTGAAACGAGCCATGGCGCGTGCCTTTAACCGTGTTAGCTGAATAACAATTTCATTTTAATTCTTACACACATGCAACATGATACTAATAGGTAACATGACCAAGGCCTCTCATTCTACCGAAAACGTTGTGTTTTGATTGTGACCTTCAAGTTTTAATTTTTTAAATAGTGATCTACCTGTAGTTTTTTGCACAAAGTTTGATAATATTGCCCTACGTTAATTATAATTAAGGCTCTACACATATCTAAAAAGCATTTACCTCATAATTTACTTATAATCTTATGCCCGTGTTAATGAGACGAAAAGGTGAACAGTACCTACCTACGTGATAAATGTGATAACGTTGTTAAGCCGCGTACAGACATCGCGTCGCGACGCGAGGCATGCGTCGCGAATGGTTCGTCACGCATGCCTCGGGCTGTGTGCTCACTGTGAGCATTCGCCGCATACGATCGTTGCGAACGCCGCCTCAGTGCGAGCCGTGCGCTCCGTGTGGAAGGACGGGTGTTTTTGCGTTGCGCTACCATGCACGCCGTGCGTGGATGTTTGCGTACCTACTCAGCTTGAGCATTGTCGTTCGGGACATAAAATATACCGTCGTATGCCTCAGGTTGAGGCATGCGTGACGAACCATTCGCGACGCACGCCTCGCGATGTCTGTACGCGGCTTTAGGTTTCATAAAATCTTATACACGTAATTATTCATACGTCCTTGCCCTTGACGACAAACAAGCAAACTGGCAATACTAGAATGGAAATCTTGTTTTCCCAACAAGTAATCCTACAGCCCGTGCGTTGAGATAATAATTTGTACTTATTTATGCTAGGAAATGTTTATAATAGGTACCAGCCTACTACCTACCTACCTACTTCGGTTCTAAAAGCAAATCAAAACAAACTTATTTCTAAGATGCCTAACTACTATCGTTGTATAGTTGTACCTACTACCTATACCTACCTATTCAATGTTTTAAACCCCCAACGAAAAAGAGGGGTGTTATAAGTTTGTAGTGTGTATCTGTGCAGGGGCGGCCTTAGCTATCGCGAGGCCCCGGGCGGTAGATCTTTGCGAGGCCCCTGATGACGGGCGTGGGATCCGGACTTTGGGGGTGAGGGGGGGGTCACACGATATTATGTTCAGGGGGGGGGCAAAATACCTACTCATGAAGCTAATATGCGAGCGAAGCGAGCCGATTTTTGTTACGATTAATGCACCATAGCTGAGGCTAATATGCGAGCAAAGCGAGCTCCCTACACTCGCAAAATACCCTTGAATCAAAATGCGAGCGAAGCGAGCCGAATTTTTTAAAGAAAATTGTAAAATGTGACACTTGATTTTACTTACGGTGCTCAAAGAAAAGGCTGGCTGCTTGTCGGTTTTTATTCTGCGATCAGATATAAACACACTCTATTCGCAGAATATGCATGAAGCTAAAATGCGAGCAAAGCGAGCCGAATTTTTAAAGATAAATGCAACATAATGAGACTTGATTTTGCTTACGGTGCTCAAAAAAAAATGCTGGCTGCTTTTTTTAAAACAAATGACACATTAATATGGCAGGAGATGAAAAGGGCTAAAAAAGTTTGTGTTAAAAATTCAGAATTCCAAATTTAGCATTTAAGCATTTAACACATTATAATATATTATGCTGGATGTTAGAGGTAAGTATGTCAAAGATGTTCCCCCGGTCATGGCCCTGGGATCGAGCCTGCCTAGTCATTGCGAGGCCCTACCAAAGTACCTATAGGTTTTGAAATTTCGATGAAGAAAAGTCGGAGCCACACGCAAATTATAAAACAAAGTAATTCGGCCCCAGCTCAGCGTCTGTCTCTGTTTGTCTGTTCGCAATAAACTCATAAACTACTGAACGGATTTTCATTTGGTTTTCATCAATAGACAGAGTGATTCATGACAAAGGTTTAGGTGTATAATTCGTTAAGTTTTTGTGTAAATTGGTTAAAATATGACGAAGATTGTTAAAAATGTCGAAAACATATAGCCGACTGGGAGTTTTCATAGAAAAAGCTGCCTAGGTAGGTAATCCTTCATAATTCATATTCATAATTCATAATAATTTATTCAAAAGTTTTGGGTTACATAAATTGGTCTTAAAGATAATATTATTGTCCTACCAAAACCTACCTTTACAGGTGTATGAATATTAAAGATTTATCTAATAATTAGGTTTAAGTATGTCAAAAATTCAAATTAACTCAAATTGTGAAACATAATATCAATATAAACAATGCATTATAGCCTTTAGAGATAATAACAAAATAATGTAGGAAGGCATTTTTATATCATTATTATTTTAGTATTATACAGAAAAGCCCACAATGGAATTTGTCTATCTTTAACGGATAGGTTTACTAATGCTTATAGAAGATTTTCTCTAGTTGGCTTGCGCGAGGCCCCTACAAGCGCGAGGCCCCAACAAGCGCGAGGCCCCGGGCGAGTGCCCTGCTCGCCACCCCCAAAGGCCGCCACTGTATCTGTGGTATTAATAGCTCCTGAACGAATGGACCGATTGTAATCATTATGTTTTTATCTAAATGGTGTCTTTGTTGAGTGTTCTTAGCTATGTTTCATGAAAATCTGTTTACTAGAAACCCCCTCGTTTTCGTTAGCGCGATCTAGGATTGGGTTGGGTCAGTTGAGCCATCTAGTTTTGAATTTTGGAAAACCATGAAAGCAGGTAGAGTTCCATTTCAGTTTTATCTACACTCAATGCTGCAATGAGGTTAAATAAATAATAGGGAACATGCGTCTGATTCAAAAGCGGGTTAAATGTATTTTATTATGAACATTGTTGCTTTAGAGGTATGTGTGTGTAATTATTTTTTAATATTAAACCATTTTCGATTAGAAAATAAATTTTAAAAATTGCAAAAAATAGTAGGAATTTCAAAATACTTGAAAAGGATGTGAAAGGATGTGACGTCACGAGTTCATAAGACGAGTCAAGGACGAGTCAGATATAACGATCCATAGATAAGTTTTTTTTTAATTTTCACAATTCCTATACTCGAACTTATTGTTGTCACAGATTACTATTGTACTTAGTATCAATTTGTGAACTTTGACGCGTGACGTCACAGTTCAAAAATTGTTACTACAACAGTAATCTGTGACAACAATAATAAACGTGTTTCAGATGCGTGAAAATGTTGTTAGATTTTAAAAATTATTTTTGTTATAAAATTTTAGTTTTTCGGCGCTGGAATTTTTATTACGGTTATTTGACGATATAACCTATCGTATAAAATCATAAAAAAAAATTGTGGGAGTTCCCTATTGTCACTGTCAGTAATTGGTAATACTTGTCAATAATGTTTATTAAAGGTTTTTGTTTCGGAAGTTTCTTTGAATTTTTAATTTAATGTTATTATTTAAACATTGACATTAAAATTTGAAACTGGGACAAATAAATTTGTTTAAAAAAAATGCGTGTCCACAATGAGTGTGAGTCCAATTCTTTATCTCTCGCTCTTCCATGACTTTTTTGACCAGTCAGTGCAAGGAAAGTTAAATTGTTGTCTAGTTAGTTGCCGCCCACTTGCTTCAAGCTATTTGATGTTTACTGTCTAAACGTAACATGTTTCTTCGTGTGTTTGGTAGCACTTAAACTATTGTGTTTTACTAGTAGCACCTACCCCTTGGAAGTGTGGTATAATTATTATATACACGTATGAAGTTGTAGTCAATTTAATGTCTTCAGAATATTCACTTCAATCGATTTTCATTTTTCACACGCTTCCAAGATATACCTAACCTACTTAGGATATTTCTAATAAATTGTATCTAAAACCTAATGATTAAAACGATTTGATTCACTCAGTCGCATTCGAACTTTTCTTGCTGGTCATAAGCTTGAACCATAGTGAATTACTTAACCTAATTTGGATAAAGTATAAAAACAAAGTTCTTGGCGAACCAACATGACATACCTACCTACCTACCTAAGTTGTAAAGCGCGAGATTTATTCCTTAACGACGTAATAGTGACGTTCGCGGAAGCAGACTGTCCTCTGGCTGCTGGACGATGGATGACAGCTCTTATTCGCGATGTGTTTATACTTCTGTATTCTGAGGTTAATACTAAACAAAGCAACGTTGTCTCGGAAAAGAATTCATCAGATAGGTAGCAGTTTCGTTGTCTTCTCGAAATTATAGAGAGAGTCTGTTCTATCTTGCAATGTTTCAATCCACACATTGACCGAGCGAGCGAAGCGTCTTAGTTTCGGTATTGCCCAAAAATTGCTTTTGTCCGTCTGTGTGTTCTCTTATTCAGCTCGCATTTCTCAACCGATTCTCGTGAGATTTTGTGAGCAGGTTTGATAGTTTTTATAGATTTTTTTGTCGTCGGGGAATTTGGATTTGAGGGGTTAGTTGAGGCTATTTCCTCCAACAAGGGGGCTACTGGATATCTCTTTTTTTTTAACTTTAAATTGGTCTCATAAAATTTTTGTGAAGAATTGATGAGCGTGATGAGCAAAATAGTCCCTTAAAATGCAGTATATTGCTCACTTTTTAGATTACTACCAGTGGAGTCGGCCCTTTAACTACTGGGAAGGGAGAGATTGATGGTGGAGCACCTGGGACCACCATCTCATCACAAAACTAGAGAATTGTGAACATTTATTCTGTTTTAAGCTATGCAAAGCAAAGACTCGCGAGGTCTAGAGCTCACAGAGTCTATTATAAAACCAATTTAATCCAAATTACCCACTGCTATGCTACCTAGTTAAAATTTGTTAACTAGGCCAGTCACAGTCAGTGATCAAGGTCCTGTTTAGAAACTTTTTTTGAACTTTTTTCTCCACCGTAAATATCTGAATAAGAAATGCTACTGTTTACAAACAAGATTATTTTTAGAAAAGATTTACTATTTTCGCTTTTAGTAAGATGTTCGTATAGCAAGCACAAGCAATTAATACTAGTTTTTGTCGTAAACGTCAAGTGACGTCAGATGTCAAAAAATGCAGTAGCGAAGTGCACGGCCGGTCGGGGGCAGTCGCACGCGCAATGTCGCCGTCGCATCGCATATTCCCGATTGTTTACCCCGCTCGCCGCCCTGCACCACCGCTAGTAACGTAACCGTGCGATGTTGCCGCTCTGCGTCTCGCCTCCTCTCACTTTCGCGACTAACTTTGTTTCACTCGTACTGAATACGTCCGTCTCCCTCTGTCGACTAGCGGTGCTCGACTTTTTTGGACATACATTTGTGTTTTTGCCGTTCTAGACTAGGCTTTACGGGATAATTTTCCCTAAATCATAATGTTTGTTTCTTGAGGTATCAAACAATATACCTATATACTCAATCCAGAGTATAAGGCTATGGTGTCACCCCTATTTGTAAATATTGAAAATTGCAATCCAGTTGCTCCATCGCCTGATATATTATTATCAAGAGATGAAGTGGTTTTGTTATAGTGGATTGAGGTAGGATATTGGAGACTTATTTCTTTTTTGAATACTTACCTACTTATAATAATAATAATCTACGTATAGAATATTTACTTGGAAGAATAATAATTACTTCCTCCTCCACTCCTCTTTCTTCTTCCTCTCAACATTAGTTTTAAATATGAAACCTAGAAGGTTACTATTACACTTACGTATCATCTTTTACCTATTTTTTAAGGTTCTCTTGACGTACTGACGTTAGTGGCGGAATAAAGTGGTATTTTCCGGAAAAGCTCCGCTTTTCTCCCGGTGGGCATTCGGGTGTTAGCGCCGGTATGGTCGGCCATCCGTCGTCACTCGTTTTGCATTTTAAATCCGAGTAACCGCAGATTTTTGCCGACAAACTTCGGCTTCCCGGAGCTCTTGGTCGATGAATATGTTTGCGTAATGCTCCACTCGAATGTTGTCATTGTCACAGTTCAGTAGGTATCAAAATCTGCGTCTGCTTGCACTATTTAAATTTTCAACTAGTTACCATAAAGTTGAATGGTCGTAACCCACTCGTTCTATAATACTAAATTTGTTTGTTCCCTAAATGCGAGAACACTGATAATGATCACCCTATCATAACTTGCACTTTCCTTGTACTGTACATACACACCTCTAAAATCGAATGCTATCGATTAAATGATGCGTATAATTTTAATAACTTCGAATTGTTTCAAACGAAGGCTAGTCGTCACGTCTTTTACTTACAATAGAAAGTGAAGCGGGCCTGCGCAGGCGCATCGGACGCGTTAGAAAGCGGCTGGCATGGCAGCCCCGCGAACGTTCTCAGCGCGCCGGGCTCGGTGCATTCTTTCACATGTTGCCCATTAGAATGTGAATTTGATCTAAGGAATGTGTAATAAACTACACTTAAGTAGTTATGTATATAGGTAGGTACTTATAAATATATTGAAATATGTCAGTAAAGTAGTAGTAGGTGCTGAATGTCTGTAGATATTCTACATTTTGCAAATAAACATTGCCCACTGCTATTACTAGAACATCAGTAATACCAGTAATACGCTGCACAAGTAACTCTGACTAATAAAACACTGAGTAAACCTCTGCTTCGAAATAAACGACCATTACATTACATTAACAGCCATTTATAATTTTATATCTAAAGAGCGTTTAACACAGTGGCATTATGAGTACCGCGTGCAATAACCCCTCGAAGTTTACACTAAACTCGTTTAGAGGCGATCCTACCCTCAGCGCGCCAGGTCGCGGCGACCCCACGCGCGTCTGCCAGGTGCGTCGAGCCCCTTCCGCCGCAGATGGTTGTGCTGCTACGCGCCAAGACAATAACCCACACCCTGAACTCTGTGGAAATTGCTTGTTTTACTCAAGAATGGAAGTATCTTGGTCATTTCATATAAATAGTTGCTTTTTCCTCAAAGTTAATGTAGAGGTACCAGATTACAGGTGGCATTTTACAATTACATTCTCACGAATTGTCCTGAGCAGACTGAGGGCGATAGGTTTATGACCCGGTGAAATATTTGCATATTCAAGGTCGGCGCACCACCTGCCGCTCGCTCTTACGCGCTGTGGACACTCATAATTATTTGCACTTTGATCATAAATATACAAACGAAAGGGACAGTAAAATTTAGTAATCATAATATTTGTCAGTGATTTTGAACAAAACCATGGTCCATGACCTCATTCGGAAAGCAAATTTTGAAAATTAGATATCGTAAAACAATGTTCCACTTCAACAGAAACACGTCGAGTTATATGAATAGTACATAGGTGCTTCCAATAAAAAAATAAAAATTAAAGTCAGTAATTTAATTCTAGGACGTCACACTTTTGATTTCTTGGTTAAATTGCTTACCATAAATGAATTTACTAAATCATTACGTAGCTGTACCTGTACCTAAGACCTGTACAGTTAAGTAACGAGTTAACATCTCATCTGTAGGAAGCTTCATTACTTTTGTTTTCAAAGACAATTAAAAACATTATGATTTTACAGACGGAGCTGTATGGCATAAAATGGCGTAAGCTCGTTTGGGGCGAGAGTGGCGGCGGAGAGACTGAGGAGGGCGGCGCGCCGCTGACGGACCCCGTGATCAGCAGCTACGCGCGCTGCCTCGCCGGGGACATCCTGTGCGTGTGGCGGCGCGTGCCCTCGCCGCAGCAGCAGGACATCTACGAGACCAGCTCGCCAGCGCCGCCGCCGCTCTCTCTCCGCGCCGCCAAGGAGCTCTGGATATTCTGGTACGGCGAGGAGCCCGACTTGAACGGACTCGTCGCGCCGGAACTCATCGCCACCGCCAGCCGTGAGTACCACCAATATTTCATTCTATCTAGGCGTTTAATTGATGATCATCTCTTGATATTCGTGCTTATCAACCTGCTGAACTATGTTTTGCGATATCATATGTAGGCAGGCACACATCCAAACCGAAAATCAAGCATTATTAAATTTTTTCGGTTGATAATACTGAGGTCTGAATAAAGTCCTTCTTGGATGCTGATTTGACTTGCAATAAATAAATTGAACAAGCCCACAATAGTGGGCGGCCCTTACGATTAAATTAATTGATGAGAAACTTAGTTGACTAGTCCTAACAATTAGACCTTTCTATGAGACGGCGTTCTGTCAGCCCGATAGGGAACAAAGTGAACCGTACCAGATTAAAAGCGATAATGTTCCCGACTCGGAACGCGAACAATAGCTCAAGTTTACAGCTCGTTAACTAGAGCCGAGACGTTGTATCTACGACAATTAACGGAGAGATAAGATCTCGCGGCGACATCTCGACGAAAGCCCGACGACTAGACGACGACAATGAACAAAAATCCCGCAGCCGGAGTGCGGAGTCGCGCAAGTAATCAACTTAATGAGTCGCTCTTCAAGTTAGAGACTTGCTGTACTGTAGCGGCATCTTTATGAATAGCCGGATACCGTACATAGTTTTCATTTCCTTCTGGTCCTTTGTGATGGTTAAACTTGAAACTTTACAGACTCTCCTCTTGGTAGAGAGAGAGCGACAATAAAATCAATAGAGTCTGGTCAATATTGAAGAAAATCTTTGAAGTGTTGGTTGGTTGTGAAAACTTTTCCACTCGGAACTCCCCTGGCCGATTTGAAGAAATTCCTATCGTAAAATTTCATCACAGCAATCGCAATACAAAAGGAAATGTACATTTGTGCCGCACAGCGACAATACCCCGACATAAGTACGGGCACGGGCGACATCTCTGCGGCTACGAGGAACCGCCCGCCCAATTTGCGCCGCGCAGGGCGGGCGGTGTCGTCGGCCTCTCTTTAGTGGCCCGGCTCCGCTTGTTAGCTTTCTCGGATATCAGGGATAAACTTTTCGCCCGGAAAGTGTCCTTATAATCCTTATCATAAAATTTCATTACGGTTATTTTACCGGCTGACTTGAGACATCGCAGACGATTGGGGTTATATTTCAATGTTACTTCGATCCTGTCGAATTTCTTGAAAGTTTTTTAGATAGAAAGAGTAGTTTTAATGTTTTCTTATACGTTCAATGAGGTTATTCACAACATATGGTAAAACAATTTGGTGCCGATGTAATATGCGTTTTATTAGTTTCTGATATAACATTATTGCCAACAGCAAGTGAAGGGTCGAGTTTACGATCCCTTGCATCGTAACTCCATTCAATAAGATAGGCAGCAGTGCAATTATGTTCTCGGACAGTCATAAAGCACCTAGTAATAGTAAATACTACAGGTACTACGGGTTACTAGACCTACTTTTGATGATAAACTCGACACAACCTAAGATCACACAAACATTGATAGAATTATTCTAAGTAAGTATAGATATTGTGCGTCATTTATAGTATCACTAAAATAAAAATTTAACAATAAGTAGTTGAATGTGCTGTGCCATGGTGGTGCAATACAGTAAGGGTGGGTTGCACCAGCTTACTTTAACAATAACAAACATGTTAAAGTACCGGTTAGGCAAAAAATGCGTTGCACCATCTGACAATTGTTAAATGACGTCATAACTTAACTGCTAACCGTAACCGCCCAATCTTCGCTGGTTAAAGCTATTGTTAAAGTTAAATAGCTGCCAGATGCGTCAAAATCATAAAAACCTCATACTTCATAAAGCGTTTGTGCTCAAAATAACAAACAACATGTCCCTGCTTCTAGAATTTACAGAGGAATCTACCTAGTAGTTCTGAAGACGAAAGTAATAATATTATGATTAAGTAATAACAGGTCTAGGAAAAGAAAAGTGTAAGTACCTACCTATTTGCCTAAACCTGCTGGGATATAAAGTCACTAACTCGAATTCGTTCCAACAAATTGATTTTTTACGAACAACATTAAAGTTATTTAATGCAAAATTACTTTACATATTTTACACAACAAACATGTCTATCACTTTTTCAACGATCTTCTACCATTTCAAAGAATTCACCGTAAAAAAACATTTTTTGTTGGAATCAAATCCGAGTTTCTCGAGCTTAATATAAAGTATGAGCAAAAACAAAGGTTTGTTGCGGAAACCATTTTTCTATTGGACTGTTAAGTTTTCGAGAAATAAATAAATTAACTACGTCACTGCCACATTTATCATCGATTTTCTCAAAAACAAAGTCGGACAAAAAAATATACCTACGGTAATAGTGCTTACACACGTACAGACCAAACCGCAGACACAGTACTCTGTCTCATTTGTTCACATGAATTTTGTTTTTTCTGTTCCTTCTCACCCGCACAAAAGAAGAAGGATATATACAAAATTCATGTTAACAAATGAGACAGACCACTGTGTCTGCGGTTGGGTCTGTGCGTCTGTTACGGCTATTAAAAATTACGAGATCTAAAAAGTCATTAGTATGAAAAAAATATATTTTGAGTCTCGGCTGTCAGTGTCATTGTCTCGCAGACAATGACACTGACAGCAAAATTGGTCAATTGACAGCGTCATTTGAGTTTTCGTCTAGTATAGCCATATTTAAAAATGTTTTTTACACTGATTTTGGGGTAAATAAGATCTTATTTGACTTGTAACCCTGATAACTTTAGCTATGCCAAGAAATACGATGGTGCAACGCATTCCGCAGTCAATGTTAAAGTCAACGTTAAAGTTATCGTCAAATTTGACATAAACCTTAACTTTAACAGCCAATATGGTGCAACCCAGCCTTAGTGTAGACTTATAACCTACTCTCCGTGTAAACTTCGTTGCCCACTGTTTGATGAGTCAAACCCTATAGATTATACGTCTCATTCTTGGCGCCCACATTAGGTTTTTTGTATGTCAGTCAATGTGCTAGCAATTACTCTTTTGTAAAATTACATATCTTTGCACTACGAAAACAATTTGTAAGAGGTAGTTTTTGAACTTACAAAAACAAAGTCGATCGATTTACAACAATGACAAATTCAAACACTAGGATAATTCAAAGTCAAACAGAATAGTTTTCCTCTTAATATTCATTAATTATTTAAATCAATCAGCGCTCGCGCAACGCGTCTTCAGCGGCGCCCTCTGGTGTGCAAGTTCACACGTGACCGGCCAAATACAAAAATAGATCGTGACATAAATTTACATAAACGGACTTTATTTAGCCGCCATTGTTTTCTTCGCTTGTGTTTCGAGGCTACTTACCGGGAAAGTAACTGTCCCAAAATGCGTCGTTTAATAGCTGATCCGTTGTTCCTCAATATTGGAGAAAGTGCTCTTGCTAGTGTCGAGAAGTCCAATTACGATATTCGCGTGCAGTGCGCCGTGGTCGTGGCCGTGATCATCTCAATTGATTCGGCCTTGCGATTCTATTACGTGCTGGTACACCACTCGATAGGTTGATAACCATTCAACCAGGATAGATTCGTTAATCGACCTTCTGATTATTCAACTGTTGACCATTTTGATTTTGCATCCGAAATCAGATGCTACCGTTTTCCTGTTTTTAATTCTAAATATTCCAAAAACGTTACATTACCCATTATTATGCTAATTTGTCTGATTCGGAAACAATAATCGAAGTTGATGAGAGATTATCACATAGGCGTCACCAGATGTAGGAAAAGTTGTGTAATATCACACCCATGTGCTAATAGGCCGTAAACGCTGCCTTAGTTGCCAACGAGACTAGCCATCGTACTAGTCTTACGTCCGAGCTGAATGACATGACAGTGTTTACGCACGCTTTGGGAATTGTCGAAATTCAGCATGTTTAACTAATTGAAACACCTCAAAGGGGTTTTTCTAAACTAAAGCAAATTAACTAAGCTTCAAACAAGTAAACAGTCACATAATCGCAAGTGAAATTTTTCAATAGACTGTTAGCAACAAACGCGATCGTACAACGATATCGCGTGTCTGACAAATCCCTCGTACAATGGCGGCGGCGGCGGGCGTGGGAAGCCTGCATTATCTGCCTCCATTTCTATAGGGCCTAATAATACGCTACTTGGTTTACATGCCCCCGAAGATTGCCTGCCCGCGCCCGGTCAAAGGCAACTCGCGATGTCACGCTCGAGAGGGCTAGCATTCCCTTATATAATTGACAGTCTGCTCCTGTATCTTGTAAACTTTCAAATTGTTATAGCCTAATCGGTTTGCAATTTAACAATCTATAACAAAAATATATTAACCTACCCCAAAGTCACAGTTTAAAATGATGCGAAATTTTAGGAGAGAGCCCCATAAGTGTCGTAAGATTGAAACAGGATCTCTCGGTTATGCTAAAAATATACCTCCTAGTGCTCTATAAATCTCTCGGTCACCCAGTTTCCGCTTATATGGAAACAGGGTCTGCAAGGACGCTATCGTGTTACTCGTTAGATGCTCTCCGTTTATTAGAAACATCGATAACACATCGACGGTCACTGAACAAGCTTGTTTTATATTTTGACACGGGCGTGCGTGACATAGCTAATGAAACGCTCGGTCAGATGTGATACTCTTTAGATTCTCTCGATACGTGATCAGATTAAGTTATTTTATTCGTGCTCAATATGTTTACTGACGTTTACGACATGGGTTCTAAGATTTTATTGTTACTTTAAAGCCATAAAAGTAACAGATCATGACATCCTTATCTGAATGCACCTTAGATGCTACAAAGTTTTTTAATACCAAACCGCTGATATTTACACGTGGATGTGCAGTGCAGCTGGTGGAATGCATTTATTCGAAGGTCAGCTTCGTCGCTGCCACTGTCGACTGCCGACGGACGGAAATAACCACGCGTAAGGCAATTTCCCGTTTTAACAGACTGACATGTTTTATCGTGTTAATTAAATGAGCCTTTTGATTGACTCGATAATTACCCGTATAACCTAGAGAGCTCCCTGGAGAGGCTGATGTTTGTCAAGGTAGCTGTGTACTAGCTGTGCCAGGCAGTTTTATCTGCCATTTAAATTAAATAGCCTATAACCTTCCTTAAAACCTTAACCTTAACCCTATAACCTTCCATTAACTATCAATTGCAGAAATATTTTTCATATCCGACTGGTTATTCCAGAAATTAGCGCGTTCAAACAAACAAACTCCGCTTTATTACATTACTATAGATAACATTCGAGGACTATTGTTTTTTTTATTTAAATACAAAGTAAATGTTCGTATTTCGTTCGGCATTTACACATACCCGAATTCAGTAAGCCGCCAAGCAAATATTATGATGCTGATATTATGGTAATTAAATTAATACGCTCTACGATACCAATTACCACTGCCAGCGTGTCCTATTACGGGTCGAGCAACCCCATATAAAAACAAAGATTAACACTTCGCGGTTAGAGATCTCTCTTGAAATACAAGCGAGGTTCTACCGCGACCAAAGAATACCTGGCTGGGCTGGGTCTCCGTGGTTGTACGTGACACTATTTGCGCGGAGATTAACGGGCGGTAACGGCGGCCTGTCCTCGGGCGCCGGGCGCGGGCCGGGAGGCGACACAGGATAATCTGTTTAGGCCCTGCCCGAACGAGCGCGAGCCGCCGCCGCCGCGCCGCGGGCCCTGCGGCATCGCCGCCGCCACCGGGGGGTTGCGGATGCTGTCAGGGAGAATCTGTTTATTTTCCGATTGTAATCTCCAACAGTGGTATTGGATGACTGTATAATGGAGCTTTTGCTTTAAGCTGAATATTTGCTATACAGCTCATGCGTGTTTCGTTATTATGTTGAATACTTTCAAGCTCTGTCGTAATACACTTTTATTTGATAAAGAGTATTCCTCGGGTAATTGTCTACCATGCGATTATGAATATTCCAAGTAGTCCAACTATCGGCTACTCGGTAGAGGGCTCGGGCACGTGGAGGCGTCCGAGGTCGCTGGGCGGGACGGGCTGCAAATGTCACGTTACCCACCCCGTGTGGGCGAGGCTAACCTAACCCAGGCAACCAGCTCCGCGGTGCTAATCATTACTAATTAATGAAGGTCATGCTTAGACCGATGAAGTTAATAATTTACTGGTTGAGTCCCGTTTGACCCTCCCTTTGGCGAATTTGTGAGCAAATAATTAATCTGAATACCTATTATTAGAACAGGGAAAAGCGGAGTATTCATAACAGTATCATGAGTAGGTAGTCAAAACTGAAAAATGAAATTCCACTATCATGCGTGACAATGACAACCCGGTTCATAAAAATATTTACATAACAGATGCGCCGAAAAATAAACCGACAATATTATGTTCACGCTTCGATACGCGATAAATACCGTCGCTTTCAAATGATTACATTCCAATTAGTTTAAATTGACCTTCCAATAACTGGTTCATCACACACCTGGTGGTCGGGAGCGCATTCAAATAGCGGCGGCGAGGGGGCGGCTCCGGTTCAAGGGGTGTCAAGGTGCACCCCCTCCTCTGCGTGGGCCGCAATACCGTTAATTATTAATATATACCCACGGTACTCCGGCCATCGATGGATTTAATCGGCTTTATTGTAATGTGGATAACAGGGCGCTTTACAATGTTTCAATCAGAATTACAATCCAGAAACGTGTTGGTAGCAATTATATAATTTACCCTGAATCGCGATTCGTGTGTTTCAATAAAACTCATTCGAATAGATGAACAGATACTTTCTATGGCACTGCTGACTCTAGTGATAGGTGCTACATACTAATAGATTCTTTTTTAATCATTTGGATACCTACATACTTAGCTTACTTCTTCCACATAGGTATAATAGAAAATAATGTAATTTATAACAAAATATCTAAACAACCATATTTAACGAAACAAAATAACGAGCATTTTAACAAGCGCTGCTTTTCGTATGTACAAACGGCTCGCGACTGCAAAGAAGATTGCTTTGCGCTCGACGTGCAGTGAAGTCGTCCGCAAAGAAATCCGACAGTCAACAAGGCGGCTGAAGACACTCAAGTATGGCAAAGGGCTGGAAGCCGCCGCGCCGCGCCGCAGCTGCATGCGGGCGCGGGCGGGGCTAGCGCACGGTGCGAGCGGCGGCGGGCGCGGACGCGACTCTACGCTATCGATCGCAACCCTCTGTCCGCCAGCGGGCCGCACCCGCTCCACTTTACACGAGCACGAGCACCACGTGTCCGGCCGACCTTCACGCAATACACCACCCTGTAACCAACATAACATTTTAAATTCATTTGTAATGTACCATCTTGATAAGAATGTTGCCCTCGTTAAGACATTCATCGCCCTTTGCTCTACTTTGTTCAATTAAGAATGCCTAAATGCTGATATAATAATTTTTTCGAAGTATTTTTTTCATGAAACAATCGAAATCTTATTTTTTTTGGCGTAATAAAAGAGCTATTAAATAACCCAAACAGCAGTTTCCAAGCACACTGAAGACATTAAATCTGATACAAACCTTATCGCGTAATAAACGTGCACACAAAAATGTACATAAACGCTAAGGAGCATCATAACTGTATACAAACATTGACGTCGATTGCGACACGCGATAAATTGGGTGTGAAGACGGCGATAAGTGGCACCTACACCTAGCGAGCGCTTCCCTGCACCACCTCCGACCGCGGCTCCGCTCGCGCTGATCGATACCGCCCCCACAGAGGCACCCGCTGCACGCCGATTTGTGTACAAGCGCCCCGCTCCTACACGTTTATTGATATTCATCCCTAGCCACATACCCATGCTGGCTGTTGCTAGCTTACGTAACCAAGATTCAAGAATGCCGCAGGCTTTGTTTAGCACAGTTTTAGCGAAGAAAAGCTTCTCTATTACGCTTACATCGATATCCTTCTAGTCTCTACGGGCTGTTGCTAAGCGCTAACATGTTGTTGTTATTTATTGTTTCGTAACATAATAAGAATAGGACAGGTTTTTAGTAGCCTGAATTTAAATCGCTATAAGAATTTAAAGATGAAACAAGACTGCCCTTTGCATAAATAGATACTTATGTAGGTTCTATGCTTGTGTTACTGAGCTACTATCAGACGCTGTGCTTCGCTTATGTAACGAACCAGCGCGGCGCGGCGCAGCAAACGAAATTTGAAAACTGGCGCATGTTAATTAAGTTACGTCAAAGCTTGAAAGAGCTTTGTATATGCGTGTCTACAAAACATCCACACTATGTTGTGACTTTATAGTCGGTTATTCACTTCATTAAGATCCCGGTTGACCGTAATAAATGTAAGCCAAGCACAGAAGCCGTATTTTGTTAATATACGATTCATAAAATAAATTTGAAGGGGTGCGGAAACCGAAGTGACCGCGCGCCATCCCGCAAAACCGTCGCAAAAGATCAAAATGAATGCGGCAACCCCCAAGCCACCGAGAACCCTCGTTATGGTGTCCGACGCGAGCGACAGAGTGCTTTGGTAATTGACACGTTTTAGATATCGCCCCGGTCGTTATGCTGCCTTATACATCTCATTTACGGCATCGAGCCACCAATAACCGATCAAATACCTCGGCTGCCATCTGCCGGTGGGAGCCACATTATAGTCTCTTGGGAAAGCTGGCATGATGCCAGCTCATAGTAAAATTTCCCAAGTTCATTGAGGAGGTCAACATGAACTCTACTTTTAGTGTTATTCTTTGAAACTTTTCTACTTTATTTCGTACACACTTGCTCAGAAATAGACCGAAATAGTTCTAACTTCATATTTAAGAAAATCTTCTACTTTTAAGTATAGAGTGTAGGTAGGTGAGTGTGTTTTCATGTTTAACCTTACTGAACCCAGTAATCAGTCTAAAAGCTCTACCAGCTCGCAGTCATAATCTCGCTAGATTACATACAACAAAGCCGGAATACGTCTAGACGAGGTGCCACTGCCAGTAGGGTAACGAGAGACGACTAATTAGCCGATTAATGCACGCAAGCTTGCCTCTTGACTTGAGTTGTGACACTGCTGGGCACGTGCTTTCTACTAATCTGGCTCACTGTAATGTAAAGCAAGCAACATCGAATCATTCTCTTAATTAATAGAAATATGTGTGCAGCGTGCAATACATCAACTATTATATTGTATCTTCATCACTGTTCCCTGTGTTACAGTCGCAGTCCATTTGTGTAGAATCAACTATTCAAATCCCAATGAGGTCACTTAAACGAGTCTAGTCCAATCAGAAAATCTCGATTGATTCACATTTAAACTCTGCAGTAACGCGAACGCAACAGGTTGTTTTGTAGGCTAATTGTGGACGCAATTAAATCGTTTCTTTTGGCCTTCGCCTCAGAGTATACCTTGTTATCTGTAGCGACTAGCTATCCACACTCTTCCAAACCTTTTTGTTCACTTTGTTCCTAATTGTCTCATTGCAGTAATAGTCTTTCGTTATTTTGTTTGAGGGAACCTGGTGGATCGGATGAGTTAAATCTGTCGCGAACGCTTTTTCCTTACCGGTAGCGTATCGTTTGATGTATCGAAATATGTGTTTTTACTTTCTTGTTTGTCGGTGGGCGGGTAGGCGCGCGGCGGGCCACGAGTGTTCCGATAACCCGTTCCGTCAGGTTTGTCCGCGGTCTGAGCGGCGCGACACCTGATCTTTGCCGCTCATGTCCTCCTTGGTTGCCAGATTATTATGTAGCTCATGTTGGAGTTACATATTTCTTTACAACTTTCAGATGCCTTGTTTCGAACGATGGTACTTTAGAAGTTTTATTGGTCTTTTTAAAAGCAATTATTATAATCTGGAGTGGTTTTTAAATAGCTGACAATAAAAACTTCATTCGTTCGTCTCCAAGTTTGTTGTCCGAATTCCTGACAATGAGTGTTTTGTTATTAGTCAAAGTTGTTGACCTGCCACTGAACTCAAACGCCTTTTTGTGACAATTGTATCAGAACATTGTATACGACTTCCTTACGTGCCATATATCCAATTCTAGTTTTATGGATAGTAAGTATTCTAAATCTCGATCTTCAGTAAATGCAGTGTCTTTAACAAAGATTGTTTGAGTGATGTTAGGTTTGAACATGCCTGGGCTGTGGTGTCGCGTTCCGATGGCGTCCTGCCCCCGTGTCGAATGGACTAGATGAATTACTTCACCTCTGGCTATGGCGGCCGGGGCGCAGTCGTTGACCCGTCTCGCGTTGCGCGTCTGACCGTCTGAAACCCAGAATGCCCTACCTACACAATTAAGGGTCCTTTATGTCCATGAAATTAGACAAATCCGATCATTTTATCTTGCACTTTAAACAAGTCTTCTACAGTCATCATCCTCGTTCATCCCCTTTCAATAAAAATATTACCACCGTATAGTTGCTTTTGCTTGAACTAATGTTTATGCATTCCACAATTTTCAAAGTAATGTTACAGTAAACGTGTCCAACATCTTTCACTGATCGTCTGGTAATATCATTATTTTTCTCAGTTTTCATTATGCACCTAAATCTATCTGTGACATTTTTTTAATATTGGTCTAGTATACCTAACTGCAGGCGACGCACATGATTTGCTTGGTTGCATTTGAATAGGGCTAAAGCGTCATCTGTTGTAATGAATTACTGAGGTACCTAACCTACATGTATGAACCATGTTTCAAGATGTCACACACATTCACACCATACAGTATGGTGTGAGTGTGTGTGTGACATCTTGAAACACCATGTAATCTTACTTATTATTACTTACTTGTTCTTAGGATTAGGGAGTAGTTTCACGGGGTTAGATTGTAACATGTTTGTGATATTGTTTTGTCGTGCCATCTAAACTGCTGCAGTTGTACGGTATCCATGTCGTTCTGCTCTATCAAATAAATCAAGAGAGTGTGGAAACGAGCCCGTTAGGTTTATTAATTAGTGGTTAGGGCTGCGTGGGTTGAATGCGCGCGCGCTCTGCGCAGTTATTGTGGGAATTGAGTCGAGTGCTCTGCAAGTGAAACGCACGCATGCCTCTCATTGGTTGCTTTCTATGAACTGCACTGCTAATATGGATACTGTATTTGTGTTTATGACACAGGTAAAACTACTTTGAAGTATTTTGTCTTTGAAATCATCTGCAGCGACTATCTTTGTTTTGAATAGAGTTATGTCCTCATCACACTTGTGTCCAATGCATTTGTTTCGCGCTTTCCAAGTCTCAATCTAATGCCAAGCTGTAACAATGTCATCAATGTACGCATGTTTTGCAATTCGCGTAGGTTGGCTTTGAGGCCGTGGGAAAAGGTTCCTTCTGACTTGAATTCTACGTTTTGTCTGTGACAACATTGACAACCTCATGAGCTCGTGACATAACGGCATCGAATGGAATATTCTATCGTTTTGGCTTTCGGCCGTTATTGTAATTTTTGTATGTATGAGGAAGAATCGAGTTTGTAGATCAGGTCAAAGCGGTGTTGGTGATGTAACTATGTAAAGAGTGTACGTAAGACGCGGATCGCGCGCGGGGTTGTTGAACGTTCGGTGCGCCCGCGCGTTGTTCGGCGTTTTATTAATAAAATGTTCGTGACGCGTATCGACGGGCTATTTATTGATGTGGCGTGCACAAGCGGCCGATCAGTGCTTGTGCCTAGTAACCCTCGATCGATCGATCTACATAAAATCGTATTGCCCGAATCGTAATATTCTGAATAAGTCGCTTGCTTCAGTTACGAGTACCTGTATTTTGTTACAAAATTAATGGCAACCAAGTTGCCATGACACCGAAAAGGAACTCTTCACAAAATATGCGCAGTTGACTTGCCGCGTTGTCCTTGCATTGCAATATTTCGTAAAACTAAACCGGCTTCGTTATGATATCAAAAATTTTCTTCGTTGACGATTATGGTCTCCTATTTTGTAGTTGCGCAGTATTTTTTTCCGACCAATTGTCTCTACTTACATGTCATGAAGATGGGGTAGAATATGAGCCGGTAGAGGGAGGGAGTGGGAAAGCTTGCGGGCGGTCTGTGACGTTGTCGGCGACGGGAGACGGGGGCTACGCGATCGTGACGTCACACGCACGTGGGCGCGAGCGAGCGAGATGCCGCGAGCCAGTAGCCGCCGCGCGAAAACGGTCGCACTCCATCCACCCGCCCCGCCATCGCCACAGAGGGCGCACGCAAATTGACAGATTTCATCGCGCTCGATACAATCTTATATTGGGTTATCAACAATTGTAGAGCTGGGTTTAATGTTATTTCCATCTTTCCGCTCCATCTCAATTTAACAGGAGCACCTATCCAAATTTTATCATATCGGAGTAAATAGGTTTTTTTATTTACTATCGAAACTTGTATCTATTCAATGTCGTGCAACAATTAATAATTGTTGGTCGGACTTATCTATTTTATCAGTTAATTGATAAACTTTCTTCAGCTTGTTGACGTTGATAAGCTCTGCCGCAGCGGCCTCGCCCGCCCGCCAACGGGTTGTAAACAAAGCGCGCGCGGATACAATGCGACGTTGCCAAGTCGCACCGTTTCCCGCTGAGCATAATACCTAATTGTCAATGAAAACATTACAAGAACCTTACAAAAATCAGCAATTGCCCTGAAGTTCTGAGCTGATTTTAAATACGAATATTTCAATGCATAGAATAACCTTACTCTACATGAGAAAATATCTCTCCCTCGGCTTGTTCCCAAGCCTGATAATTTCATTTCTGGCGAAACGATTTTGCTATGAAGCATTATCACAATAAAATAACATTGCAGCAGAGTAGTTATGTTGGTTATTCATGCTTTACTGGCACGAGCACGACGCTCACGTCCCGCGAAGTAGTTGTATATGCTGTCAGTAGATGTTGTACACTTTACTACTTGTTTCCAAGGTCTTAAACTAATGTTTACTTCATCGGCGGGCGTTTGTTTTCGTTGCATGTCCCGAGCAGCGTTTCAGATTATCCACTCGGCTGCACTGTCGATTATTCGATACACTTGAAAGAGTACATTAATTGGTTGAATTGACGCAGTTTGCCTCAAACAAACCCAACTAGTTTTGGATATTGCGAAAGTATGCATGCAGTATCAGCCAAAGCAGTATGCAGTGGAACAACGAGGAGTGTACAAAATGTTGTCAAATGCCAATGCTTTCGATTGGCGAGAGAAAGGGACGCCGCTACAAACTGCAGCCGCAACCCACGTGTGGCGAGATAATGTTGTTGCGCTGTCACCGTCAGAGATAAATCTTCCCCTTCTACTGTCAGAGACCGACTGGCCCAACATTAAATGCCATATTTTATCGCTTATGCTGAAACATCTGGATGTATCACGTACTGAAAGGCTTCTGCACGCAGTTGTCGAGTGATTCTAAAGATGCAGTTGATTATTTTTCTACGACTCTTTGTTATAAAATTAAATATAATTATAATAATAATAAAGAGAAGTGGACTATTACCTACTATTAACAATCTAATAGATTAAACAAGTGCTTCGATAAAAAAGAATGTTTTGAACAGTGACATTCTCATAGTGATAAGTGCGTTCATATTGGCGCGGAGGCGGGTATGATACGAAGGCGCGGCGGCGCGCGTCGTCTGCCCGCTATCGATCCCGGCGCAAGGTGGTGCCGACCACCGCACTTACATCGCCGCTTAATATGCGACCTTGAACCTTCAAAATATCCTCATTATTGCACATCGAAGAATGCACTCTCACCACCAACAACAATCATTTGAATCCAAACAACCCCTGGCTTTCATAGAAGTCGTTATAAAAAATTCTTATAGGTAGTAACTTGAAACGTCGAAAAATCTTAACTACTTGTACTAATATTTATTCTTTGGATAATGATGATAGACAGTAACAGGGTTAATTAACAAACAAAAAAGATATTTTATGTAATGTGTTCTTCTAGCTAGAACTTCATAGTTACGAAACAATATCCACACATATTAATGATCCAAATTAAAACGTTGTCGACACAATACAACCGCAATAATCCTGTACTGAACCATTCGTAAGATAATCCTTGATAGCCGTGAAAACCCGGCTTTCTGTATGTTCTCGTTCGATGAATATTGTAAATTGTAAAGCTGTGAAGCATGCTGGCGATTGCTCTCGGAATGGGTTGGATCGTGACTGGCTCCGGTAATCGAGCACTTACCTGTACAGTAAGCGTACCGTTTGTTGCGTTAACGGCCTTGAGAGCTGATTCTGATGATGTCGAACAACGTGAATCCTCATTACCATACTTACGAGTACATTTTATTGTAGATCACTTCGATAGGATTGCCTTCGATCGCTAAATGGGTAGAACTGGTAGAACAGTCGTATTTTTAAATATCAAGACGCATTTAGCAACTTTAGTAATACAAATACAGAAAAGAAGTTTTAAAACTGAATCGTATCGATCCATTTATTTCTGGAATAAATACTGATTGAACGGTACAATCAACGTGAAAATAAGAAAACACGTGAACAATATTTCGGTCTAGAAACATTGTAAAAACGTAGAAAACGTGGATGAAGTATCTGTGATTAGTATTTCGGAACACTTTATAAAATAAAACTTTATTCTAAAATGTTTCTACAACAGTGACATTTGAACTCCTCGTTATTCGCAAATCAATTATCTCTATAGAACAGTGTTACATACACTAGCAGAGAACACGTTACATTGATCCCAAAAGAACCGAGCGAATCGAAGTTGTCAGATTCATTTGTTACGGTCAAATTACGGTCCGAACGCTTCACTTGGCGCCCTTGGCTTGCTAGTAACTCAGCTACTCATCTAAGAATTGTCTAACCTGTTTTAGATTGGTCTTTACAATAAAGTTGCTTAAAATTAAGTAAGATTCAACTAATACCGGCGGAAAAAAGACTTTATTTATTACCCGGCTGACTGTCAAGTCACAGGGTTATGCAGTTCGCGCGTTTCTATGCATGCATGTAAATAATATTCTTTCTATCTAATATTCTAAACGGCTGGATGGATTTTGATGAATGAGGTATCGTTAGAATCGTCTCCATCTTGACAGTGCTCTAGGATACTTTTTATTTCAATAAATCAATTATTGCGGCTAGAAAATGCAACAATGTTTGAATTTTGAAAAAAAATATCTCGGCATCATTTCAAAATCGGTGTCAAAATCAAGAGATCAGAGGACTGATTTCAAATATATATTTTTTTTATCTAACATGACATCTTCAAAGACTAAATCATCTTTCAAAATTTTTGAAAATCTATTTTTGTATGTAAACCTAAATGGAATTACTAAACAAAATGTATACTTAAACTTTATATTTAGTCATACGCAATGTTTAGAAAGAAACGCATCGAAATTGGTTATGCCATTTATATATCTAATTTAGAAAAAAATGCTGTTTCCAACTTTTCAGTTAAGCCGGGTTTTTTTATTTTTGAATTAATTGCTTTTTATAGTCCTTGTTGGCTGAACAGACATCATAAGCCAGTGTCCTGTTATTCTAAAGTAGAAACAGAACTAGTTCATTTGAACTGAAAGAGATGGCACGCGTACACCTGGAGCGCGAATGTCAAGGCTGACTGTTTGGAAGCTCTCCAGCAACTCTGTACAAAGAAAAGTAAAGCTAAAGTTTTTCTTTCTCAGATTAAAAACTTATGGAAACTTGCTACAATTTCAATTACAATTAACTTTCCATTAATTTATCTGTCATCTCCATCGTAATAAAGAGATTTTAAATTCTAGATAAAGATTACAGGAATTCAGATAAAACAATAAAAACATAATGTGTATAGTTGTCTGCCGCATAGGAAATTCAATGTCAATTAAATTGTTAGCGGATGCTAACCACCTCTCGGTTGTGTGTCTTGTACGGCGCGCGCTACAAACACAAGCACGTGCGCCGCGAGCGACTGCCTGACGTCTGACGTCACACAGGTCGCTCCGCCCCGCCCCTTTGCTAGACAAGGACGACACGCATGCACGAAGCGGCAACATTGCGCGCGCCTTTTTGTTTTCGCATCTAACGTCGTCGGTGATAGGCCGAGTTTATCATCCGATTGCGAATGCAACAACAGCTATTTCTAGCGTTACTTGCCACACAACTTCATACAAACAAAGATTATCATTTGACTCCGGCGGCTATGTCCCGCTACTGCATTTCATTGTCAACAAAACGACCTTGAATAAGTAGAGGAAACAAAGTTTCACAGTAATTCCAACGGAAATTATAATAATGCTAAACTTTATTCTTATCTTGTTCAATAAACAGCAACTATAGATAGAAATTGTAGAAAAGCATTCAATGTCGAGGCTAAACATAAAGGCTAGGACAACAGCAAGGTCAAGGATAATGGCACTTTGTTCTAGGATAAAATACTCCGCTGGTTTATACCTATTTTACAGTTCTTCAGATAACACTTTTATTTCTTTTTACAGAAACCGGTGATCAAGGATCGTGGGAAAGCGGGTTGTCCTATGAATGCCGTTCGTTGCTGTTCAAGGCCCTACACAACCTCATTGAAAGGTAATTTTACAACATGCCGATTCATAAAACAACCAATTCATTTATTTGTTAAAGTCATCATTTGTAAGTAAGTGCTTGATCTTAATCAAGTTTGGAGGTAAAATAAACGTGTCAATGACATAATTATGTTAATTAATTTAATTAAGTACTTACTTCAAAATCCAAACAAATTATCGATATGTTGAAGAAAGCACAGGCGACTGGGATTGCAAGACAGACATAACAATACCAATAAGAAAAGAAAAGAATGTTATTTTATTGCACACCAATGTAACAATACCAATAAGAATATAATAGAATTATAACTTTATTGCACACCATAAAAAGAAACACATACCTAATAGAGATAGAGAAAAAACATTATATAAAAACCGTGATACAACGGGCGACCTTATCGCTGAAAGCGAAATAAGAGTATAACAAGGCTTATTTCTAGGCCCGCTTACATTATTTAAAGACGTGAAAGTTTTAATGTGTTAGCAGTTATACATCAATATTAAGAAACAACAGAATTCAGAAATAATTTATTCAGTAGGATCTCTGGCTCTGGGATCACTAGGTGATTCTATTCCTGTTTTTTCGGGAGCAACACCATGAATAATCAGGGCAACAAACGGGCCTAGCTTTCTTATCGGTGATCCATCCTCTCGCATATTGTCTACTAGCTAAGTTAAACAAATAGAAGTATTAATATTCTTTGTATAAAAGTTTGATGACGTTATGAATATTCTCATTAGTGATGTGGATACATTAAATATGGATAAAGTTTGCAATGTTAGCAACGATGTTACATGCATGCACCTGGCTGGGCATGGGTAGATGGGACTGGTTCAGCTTGCTGCCGAAGGTCGATGCATCGCGCGGTCTCTCGACGGGCGTTCTAATGTCGTTTTTTGTTGCACATTTCGCGCAAATATCGCTGCCCGTGCCTGTTGCCCGCGGCAAAGCTTGCTTCACGTGAATGCCAATTGCTAGCTATTATACGCCAACTGAGAACCTGACGATAATTTTGTATTCTGAGCTCCTGCTTTGCAATATTAAATGTTTCACTTCGGAGCATACGAGGAATATTTGCACTTCGAAATCGAACGAGGGCAGAAACATCCGTTGTGGAAAAAAAATGCTTTCAAAATATTATGCGAGAAAGAGTTATGTAAAAAAATGCTTGAAGATGTAATCGATGTGGTGATGCAAGGCGATCATAGCATAGCATGCACTCTGCAGCATACGGCGGCAGAATCTCAGTATATGAGCGGAATCCAGACGAGTCGTTGACCCCGGTCGGCGGCACGTCAAAGTAACAATGCGTTCGTCGCTCGGTCGAGCTCGAGACGCGACCGAGATGAGAACCTGCGACGATTTTACGATACGCAGCTGAACCCAACGCTCTCTTGGTAATGATGGCAACAAAAAAGGACACAAAGACGTCGGGTTTGTTCGTATTCGTATGTATGCCGTGCTAGTTCATACGTGTGCTTAGCTTTATCTCCTGTTTCATTCCGATCTTCGATTGAGTTAATATTTTATGGCGTGTTTCACGGTCGGCGGCGGCTTGTTTGTGGCTGGCAGGATTATTGTCATGTTTGTTTGTTATAATTTTAAGAGCAACGGTTGGTTGCCGTTTTTGATGTACCTTTTACATCTTAATACAACTTTTAATAGTGTTAATTTATATTACATGAACACTGTACACACACTTTATTCGTCCATTTAGTTTGATACTTTTAGCCTGGCAGCTATTTGTTCTTGCACTCGCCACGGTCCAGTGATTCACGTAAGGAGATTGAGCATTGTTTACAAAAGCAGTACTGCGTTATGGAGTGCGCCGGTACAAAGATAGTCGCTCACGCAACGCTAAATATAAACCAGCGTCCAATTATATCGATCCTTGGATCGAACCGCTCCAGATATTGCTAACACCGTATCCACCGGGCCGAAATAAAATGTATAAATCCACACATGTTTTCGGGTTGACTATGAGGAAGTCCATTTCAATTTAAGAAATACGATTAAGTGTGCTCATAAATTCCGAATTTATGATGCATGAAAAATATAGAATGTCCGTCATAATCGATTTCACATAGACCATTTGTGTTGGTATTTAGTTTAAGACTGGTTGATGTCTTGTGTCTCATTCCTCAACAAGGTCATAGGTACCGACGCAACCACTTTGGCGTATTACTATCATCTCAATGAATAAACAACTCTGTCATAGAAAATTCCTCATGTCATTAGAGGACCATGTAAGGAAACTACCGCGCCGGCAAATCACACACTATGAACTTAATTATCTGAACCAGTTCGACTCTATGTCCATTGAATACAGTTGCGTTTGTACTGGATTGTACGTAATATACGAGTATCATAAATGTCGCATTACGCGATTGCTCCGTGTAGGTAACAACAGGCGATTATTCATACGTTCACGCCTGACAATAAATACAAGAAGTGAAGCACGTACGGGCCTGGCCACGGCTCCATACAATACCTAGTTGATGTTCGATGGTGTTGCATGACGAACGGAAATCGATTAAATGTCGTGTTGCAGCTTAGTTGAAACTGTTGTAGTTAGGTTCTTTGCATCTACAACACAAAAGTATTTATAGAAACTTAACATTTTGTATCGAATTTTTTTGTACCTTCCTTTGTACAGAAGCATCATGTCATATCGCCTATCACATGTTTAAGGTTAGAGATTACCATCTTTCTACTTCATTATTACTACTATTACTACATTATTGTCTTTGTATCGCGAAATAGGTATGATCGTAAAACTGAATATTCGAATATTACAATCGATAGCATCGACCGTTCGGTACATTTACGACATGCAGTAGGAATAGCACATACCACCAAGTACGGTAGGAATGGCAACATTGCCGACTCACGATGGGCTGATACGTGCAGCGCAGCCTGACTGCTCACTTATCTACCATGCCGCATACCCTGGAACACAATCTAAACATTTACAGACCTTATTTCCTCACAGTTGAGCTCATTTGGCATTGATTGACACAATCATTCGTTATACCTACAAAGCCGTCGTAAACTTACACTGCAAGATTAATATGTTGGCTAGCATGGATGTTCAAATGGGCGGATTTTTTTAAATTTGTACCATTCTGAAAATGTTGTAAAAATTTTTTTTCTTCAAATATCTATTTCTGGGTATAATGATCTTGTAGCAAGATATGTAAAGTTTCATAAAAACCCAAAAGTCATGTAATTTACTGAAGAAAACTTGATTTATTGGTATTTTAATACTGATACTGTGGTCAAAATTGTCCAATGAGTAACGAAATTGTTTTCTGGATAAATGAAAAAATAAAAGACGTATAATCGTAAAAAGTCTTTTATTTGAATCCAATTTAAAATCACAATAGAATAATCAGTGCATATTCTTTGAATATTAACTAGAAATATTAAATATTTCAACTTTTATGTCAGGTGACTAACTTTTGGTCAAATTTGTCTCAGTCTTTTTAGTGTTCCTTAGAATTTAGAACCCGTACAAAATCAAGTAAATTACACATAATACTATTTAATATTATCTCACCAAGGAACACAAAAGTTTGTTAAAAAACAGTGGGCTTAATATCTAAAATACGATTTCAAAAAACTTTTTCGAGAGGACAGTTAGTCAGTGGACCGTCGATGTTAGTCAGAGGACAAGTAAGGCTTGTGTTTACAATGGCAAGATATTCTGACTTTTACAACTATAGAGTGAGCGTTTTATTAATAAAATACGTCTATTTTGCATAGTGCTTTGAACTACCTCTCAACCGTGAAGTCACTGATGATGCCCGGGACTGCCCCACGGTACCACATTTATTTAACAATTATGACACATTTTTACTTAAATCTAAGATATATTCTATCTTATTTATGAGATCCGGTAACTTTTATAACAAAAACTTGAAAAAAAAAAACTTAAATACCACTTAATCGGTACTTATTAGATAATAGAATAGAATAGAAAAGAGTTTTATTTTCGCCACTATACGGTACATGCACACAAATCAAAAATGTTATAGTAGGTACAGTGACAAGAAAATAAGGCTACCCCTCAGCATTTGATCCAGCAGGTACATTTAGGTACATACATTGCAAGTTAAATAAAAGCTTTTAATTTTAAAAACACAGTCAACTTGAGAACTTCCTCCTTTTTTAAGTCGGTTAAAAATACAAAAATTCCGCAATATGCACTTGACTTTACAGGTCAGATGACTAACAATTTGTTCGGATGACTAACGTTTTTGCAAATGTTCCTCAGCTGACAGTAACGAAACCGTGGCAAGGAAAATGTTTTTAACTTTTCTGCCGAATGTAATAACATAATCCTGTGGAACTGCTATTATTTCATGCAACCGGAAGTTAAACTATTCATTGCGAACTAGTAATATGTCAAAAAGTTGTTTCTTACCTTCAAAAAACAGCAGTTCATCAGCGGACCTCGGACAGCACTTCACCTACCTACACACTTCACTGACTCATAAAACAGTCTGATTACATCAATACATCAGAGTGGCAGTCAGAATGCCAGCAAGAGTACCAGTTTATTCAAAAAAATACCACATTAATAGGATTGCAATAATCCAAGTAGCTCAAAACCCGTTAGTCAGCCGGACATGTCCAAAAATGCCAAAAATCTGGACTGAGGTTTAAAGCTAAATATCTAATAATTTAATTAACTTACATGGTTTTGCTGTCTATTATTCGAAAAACAGTGAATTTATCATGATAATAGACTAGAAAATGTGTCTCAAAACTCGATCTATTGAGTTGTAATGACACGATGAAAGTTGCAAACTGACGAGGGGACATGGTAAAAATGCAGTAAAGTATTACTTATTTTGCTTTATTTTAATTAAAATTATATGGTACCCTATATATGTTTACGTTGAAAATGGATAAAAGATTGTTAATCTATTCGAAAAACACCATACCCGTACCACAAATCTATTAGAATTATTAAAATAATGCACTGGAAGTCGATGGACACGCCGAAAATGCAATGTACAAATTTAAAAAAATCCGCCCAAATCTGCTCTAGTCGAAACAATGTGTATAAATTCATATAAGCAAATAGTATTAAAATCCATGAAGTATGTATTTTCGTATCAAGTTCTTGTTGAGAACATGCACATCGCAACGTAGAAGGAATTCCAATAAAAGCAAGGCAATACAGTCGTAAACTGGCGAAATGTTGTCAGCAATGGTCGGGTTAAGTTGCTCTGCCGTGAAATTAAATAGTTTATTGTGAGGTTTTACCAGGCTTGTGTCACTCCACAGACATTGAGAATTTGCTTTATAGCGTTGATTTGTGAAGCGATGCAAGTTTGACTCGAGCAGTCATGCTGATTGAAATGGTTAGCAGCTTTCCGGCGCATATTTTCTACGATACCTGCGGGTTAAGGGCCACCTTAGCTGAATTATATGCCGTCTCTTTTCATAGACATGAATGTGACAAGAAAAAAGCATAACTACGAATCATATTATGATTCATAAAAGCAATTGTAGCGGCTATTTTAGCCTCCCTGCACTTATTTTAATAGATACAATATTCATGTGTAGGTGTCAGATTTCATAAAGTCGAAGTATAACTTCTGTATTTAACGTTCTCTCTGTACTAATATTTGTTTTGTGGTTGTATGTAACCCTTTAGCTTTTGTTGTTTTGCCGCCCTCTACTAGTATCTCGAATTCTAATAAAGTTGAGTTGCTGCCTCCACATTGTTAGCCTAGTGTTGCTTTCAAAACAGAAAACGTGCACGTCGATTTGGAACTATAATAATGAAGATAAATAATATGAAGTAAAGCCAAGTCATGACTATTCTTCAAATTTGACTATTTCTATGGAATCTAACGACAAAGTCAATAAGGTTCCTAATACGGATGTGAGAAGAATTCAATGTTTTGTAAAGTAGTAAACAAGTATGCCAGTCGTCGCTGACCTAGTTAATCAAAACCACAATTAACTTGAAAAGTGAAAGCACTTGAATATCTAAAGAAGTATCCACTTGCTGCGTCCGTATAAATTTAGTGTCGTATAAAACTACCATTTATTTTGTTATTGCCATGTCTTAGATTACCTAAGAGTTACTGCCGGTAGACGACTCGAAAAGTGAGAGGGTCATTTCAGTATCACGCGTATAGTATGTGAATGACACAATGCACGACTCGAATCAAAATCGACTTTGTATGTATCGTCAGTATCGTCTGATTTCCATTCTAAAACGTTGGTTTTCATTCCAGATGCCTTCTTTCCCGGGATTTCGTGCGACTCGGCAAGTGGTTTGTCCAACCTTACGATGGCGACGAGGAAGACGTCGGGAAAAGGTAATACCACACATTATTCCAGCTCTCAATAAAGGGAGCAAGAAAGTACACTTCTGAGAGTTCAATTGTATTTTAATGGGTATTGCATCGATTTGCATGATTGCACAAGTTCACAACGATTGTGCATTACAGGTCACAATGTAATTCCCTGTTGTAATGGTACATCAGTTTACAAATTACACTGTCCTAAGCGAATTGGGTTTTACGAGATGTGACATTACTGCAACCAATGATTGGAAGTTGAATTTGATGTGGTTCGAATCAGTGAGCCATCACCAAATCGAAACTTGTGGTAAAACGCAGGTTTGACTTCCTACAGTAACATGAGGATCTCTGTGTCGTATTCGTCAAGACATTAGGATGTGACTTCGTTCCCCCTCAAACATTTTTATTGGAATTCTGCTACTATTTAGTTATTTGTAAGAAAATTTACTTCCAAGAGATGATTTGATTGAGAATATATTGTTTGAATGACGGTAATTTACTACTTGCGACTTCATTCTCCAAACACTTATTATTTGTAAGTTTGTATAAGTTAGTAAAGAAGGCCTCTATTATGGCTTCACTACAACCGGAACCGATAGTTGAACGCGTCCTCCAAAGCTTTTATTACCACAATTGTTTACCCATTTTGTGTTTGCGTTGAACGTACCTTCGATCTATCAATCGACTAAGCAAGCTATACTTTTAGTCAGTACCCCGATCGCGAGTATGCACAGAGTCTACTATTCGATCCGTGACTGTAGTATAGTCTCTCAAATGTATAGGGATTTTAGTTCAGTCAAGTTACCACTGGAGGCGCTGCACCCCGGATCCCATACACTGATCGCACACCTCTCGTCGAATTCTCGAAGTACTGCCAGATTCGGTCGAATCGGACGATTCGACCGTGGGAAAGTATGCGAGGTTTCATACGATTTCATATAAAGAATTCTAAAATTCGATTCGTTCGGCGCATTCGTCGCTGATAGGTGTGCGGCCACCTTTGTGTATTTATTGATACATAATATTGTTTTATTCCAGCCCATGGCACCTGTCGTTCTCGTTCGCGTTCTTCCTGCACGGCGAGAGCACGGTTTGCGCGTCTGTGGACGTGCGCCAGCACCCGCCCGTGCGCACGCTCACGCCCAAACGACTCGCGCGCATCAACTCGCCCGAACACCAGGCCAACGCTAAAGGTAACACGAAAGGCATTGTATATTCTTTGGGAAGTTATAACCGTCATCATTATGAACCTAAAAAGTCTACTTCTACATTTAAATCTTATTCATTTAAGAACGGTCTTGTGTGTGCCATTCTTATGTCGTCGGACCATTGCATTCTACAAAATTAAAAAAAAAACATAAATTATTTATTCAGTATGACCGCTATGACCACTTTGAAACGTCTTAAGAGCTAGGTGATTCTACTCCTGTTCTTTCACGACCAACACTGTGAAGAATCAGGGCAACAAATACGGTATGGGGCCTAGCTTTCTTTTCGATGATCCATCCGCTTAAATCTAAATACTCAAGCTACCTTGAAGAAGATGCCACACGGGCGCCGCCGCTCCGTTGCGTCGTCGCAGCGCTATAATTTTTGTTCTGTCAACGCGAGTCATTTTAACGCACCGTGTGACATGTCGTTCTGATATGAAAAACAACGCAGCGTCACCGCTCCGTCGTCCGCTGCGACGTCGCAACGCAACGGTGACGTCCGTGTGGCATCGCATAGGGACTCCCTTTTCCGCAATTGGACTCTAAGGTGGTCCTTCTTACGTGAGATCTGGGCTCACTAGATGTGAAGCCAGCCTAGCTCCTCCCAGAAGCGCAGAAGATTCTTGGGGTCTTCGCAGGCCTCGAAGAGTGAGATTCTTGAGGATTTGCTGGCGTTGTGCTCCGTGTGGCATCTCTGACTGGTCCTTGATTGTTAAGGTTTGTTTGTGTTATTCCAGTGATCCTAGCTCCGTTCGGGTTGGAAGGCACGCTGACTGGCCGCGAGTGGACTGACGCCGACCCCCCCACCGCGCGCATGCTTGACTCGTGGCGACAACTGTATCCGCTCGAACAAGGCTGCGGGGCTGTCGAGGTAACGCTCAATATTGACTTGATAAAGCTACAATATGACCTTTACCCAACAGTGGGACAACATAAGTTAGGAAAAAATTACATGTAGGTTTTATTAAAAAAAAAAAAATATGATCACGACTGTATCTCAAGGCGCGGTAGACATTCTCTCAGATCTTTTTTTAGGCATTTTAAGATCATTCGAAGATGTCCAAGGGGGTAGTCAGAGGTATGTCCGTCCAAATACATATTTGGTACATGCCCACCTTTAGCAGAAGTTAGCGTTCCTACGTGATAGTTTTCAGTCCTCACACAATAAAATTTGTTGATATGCTGTGGTGATCCACTTGTGAGATATGGGCAAGGTGAGATATGGGTAAGGTTTTAAAACTGATAAAGGATGCATTTTTGCATTTAAAAAGCTGGTTATAGATAAATTTATTTTTTACAAAGAGATAATAAGACTTGAAAATATAGTAAGAATAGTTGAATGACGAATTTATGTTTGTTTGCCGCAACCAAATGTGAATATATCATTCTCATAGTAATTGAATTCGTTTTGAGATGTGTGACAAACAGGAAAATAAATGTCAGACGTCACAGGATGATGACCGTGACAATGACACATATTTCGTACGCTTTGGATGATGTCATGTGGTGACGAACATCACTTTCATGCTTATTCCTATTTCCTCTAATCTCCTGCAATAGTAAGTTCGTACTGTTGGCCAACTCTGGTGACGGTAGTTTTTAGGTTTACAACTTCTAATTTGATAGAAAATGTATGGAATGTGTTTTTTAGTATTATTACAAAATTTTACGATTTGATTTGGTAAGTTACTTTGGGAAAAGTGTTCCCAGTGGGAAATAGAGTCGATTAACACCTACTTGCTTTTTTTGACAAATGTAATTTTTTAGGCTAACTGTACATTTTTTCAGAAATAAAAAAATGCAATTAATTTTGTATATAAAATGAACCAATAGTTTCCTAATCACAAAACTTTCTAACTACAAGATAAAAGGTAGCTACCCTGAAGTGCTCAAAAATTTGCCACACCTGTAGCTGTATCACGACCTCTTAGTAAACAATTCAGTTTAGGAGCTATCCAGTTTAGGTTCCTAATCTGGATCGCAAACTTTAACTAACAATTCAGTTTAGGTCATGTTTAAGTTCTGATGTTTCGTCAGCGCCATAGCATACGTCAACAATACGTTCAGTTTAGGACCTAAACTGGATCGCATATAAAGCTCATGGTAGGCAGTCTGTATAATGTTGTATGTGTGTGTAGGTGGTATGCGGCAGTGCCCGCATGCGTTACCCCGTCCCGTACGCGCTGGTGACGGAGATGGAGTCGGCTGCAGCGCCGCACGCGCCGCCCGCCGCCCTCGCTCACAAGGCGCTGCAGGCGCTCACCACGCCCGCGCCGCACCAGGTACTATAATCCTATACTATTAAACGAGCAATGTTTGTTTGTTTGTTTGTCTGTACTCACGTTCTAGAAAACCGCTTTAACGATTTCGATGAAACTCTTTCGATGATAAAGGTCTCATACCTGGGAAAATTCGTTTCCTCGGCATTTTCACGCAAAAAGATTTACCAGTGCAATGTGGTTCGTAATTTCACAAAATTTGTTGAGACCAAAATGGCCGAGTTGAGTGGGTGTCCGCCTTTCGGTCGAGTTGGAATCTCAGCCAGTAAAAGTTTTTTGCGCTTTCTTTTTTCTCTATTGCACCCGAGCATAGCTCGGTCTCCCGATATTTCAACATAAAGAATGGTTTTCGGAAAACATCGGAAACAATCGTATAACATACAAAAAAGATTTACAAAAAGCCATTTGGAAATGAAAATTACTCATAATTTCAACTTTATCGCAAACATTTAAATATCAATGTCATTTTTAAGAAAAGCAAATTAGTTGCAAGCAAATTAATTGGATTTTGCAACTCCCAATCTATCGGCTAAGTAATTATTTCACGGAAGTGGGAAACTGGACTTTGTTTGAAGCCATACACGGTTCAGAGTGATCTTCCAAAATCAGAATTGAACAGACGAGCATAATTTCCTTTTGCTATTTTCAAAGACAGAATTAGCAATCTCATTTTGTTCGAACATTTATTTACCTGCTACTTAAATAGCAATTGGCGAATATTAATAAACGAGTTATTTTGTAATTGATTATAAATGTGATTTTTATTTGAGTTCATCATCATCATCATCATCCACAGCCCGACTTCACCCACTGCTGGGTATAGGCCTCCCTTAGTTTGTGCCATTCGTCACGATCCTGTGCCAGTCTAATCCATCCTTTGCCCGCGACTTTATCGATGTCGTCTGCCCATCTTGCCGCCGGACGACCAACATTTCTGTGTCCTTGTCTTGGCCACCATTCTGTTATGGCTTTACTCCACCTGCCATCACCTCGCCTTGCCATGTGTCCCGCCCAGCTCCATTTGAGTTCCAAAATCCGATCACCAACGTCTTTAACTTTAGTCCGATTTCGGATTTCTACATTTGGAACTCTGTCGTTAAGTTTGATGCCTAACATAGCGCGCTCCATGGCTCTCTGTGCTATTCTCATTCGGTACACAGCCTCCTGTGTGCACGTCCATGTTTCGGCACCGTAAGTCATAGTGGGCAAGACACATTGGTTGTATAAGCGGGTCTTCAGGCACTGTGGAGTATTGCCTGACTTAAGTATATCGTCAAGCTTGCCGAAGGCAGCCCATCCCAGTTGGATTCTTCTAGTGATCTCCTTTTGTTGGTGCTCCTTTCCAAAAGAAAGAATATGTCCAAGATAGACGTACTGGTCAACCATTTCCAACAACACATTTCCCACTGTAACAGGAGGACCTGTGCTGTCCGAAATGTTCGCCATGATCTTCGTCTTGGACATATTCATTCTCAGGCCTACACTTAAGGAAGCATCATAAAGCTGTTGTACCATAATTTGGAGATCATTGAAGTTTTCTGCAAATAGTACTAAGTCGTCGGCAAACCTAAGGTGAGACAGGTTAACACCATTGATGTTTACTCCGTAATTTTCCCATTCTAATGTTTTAAAAACATCTTCAAGAACAGCTGTAAACAGCTTAGGGGAAATGGTGTCTCCCTGTCTCACCCCCCTCTGTATTGGTACGGGATTGGTTAGGTCATGGACTCGTACTTGCAAGGTTGCCGAAGCGTAAAGCTCCCGGAGCACATCCACATAGCGAAAATCGATGTAGCAGCGATGGAGAGCGTGGAACACGGCCCAATGTTCGACACTGTCGAAGGCCTTTTCGTAATCGACAAAGGCCATAACAAGGGGCCGGTTATATTCGTGACACTTCTCCATCAGCTGCTTTACCGTGTGGATATGATCCGTGGTCGAATATCCGCTCCGGAAGCCGGCCTGTTCTACGGGCTGCGCTTCGTCCAGCTCACGTGTTAACCTAACAGTAAGGATTTTGGCAAAGAGTTTGTAAATATGGGAAAGTAAACTTATGGGACGATAGTTCGCAAGCTTGGATATGTCACCTTTCTTGTGTATGATAGTGACAATGGCATTTTTCCATTGTTCTGGTGATCGAACATCGCACATAACTCGATTAAAAAGTTTTACAAGAATGTCTACAACTGGCTTCCCACCTGCACGAAGAAGTTCTGCCGTAATACCATCTTCGCTAGGAGATTTCTCTGCCTTCATCTTGCTTAAAGCATTGCTGATTTCACACGGTAAGATGGGTGGCAGTTCTCTTGTACATTGATGTTCAATTGGTGGGGCTCGTAGGTCGTCACTTAGTAAAGCCGGTTCTGCCGATGTTGATGCATATAGATTCTTGTAAAACGTCTCAATCATTAACAGAATCTGATTTCGGTTTGTTACTAAGTTGTTGTTTTCGTCTCTTAGTTTCATTATTTGCTTGCAACCTGTACTGGTTTTCCTACGGAAAACTTTCGGTCCTCTATATTGCTTAATTGTATTTAATATGATATTTGTGTTAAATTTTCGTAGGTCCCTTCTAACTAATTTATTTATTGATTTATTTATTCTATCTATTTCTTTTTTATCTGAAGCTGATTTATGTAACATGTTTCTTCTATTTTCAATGCAGTTAAGGGTTTCTTGTGATAGTTTATTGTTCTTCTTACGTGGCGCGCCCAGGTGGCTTTTGGCGGTTTCGTTAACTACCCTACATAATACCTCATTTATATGATCTACATCCAAGTTCGAGTCTTCCAGTTCCTTAAATCTATTCTCAAGATCTATGTGGAAGGCGTTATTTGAGTTAACAGTTTGGAATTCTGGTTCCGAAAAAATAGAGCCATCATAACCCTATTGTTTTTTTTTTCAAGTTGCGGATCTAAAGTCTAAATCACTTTATATTTTTTGTAGACTGCGGAGCTGTGTTACGCGGACGCGGCGGGCGATAAGACCGAAGATTTCGTAGATCCCACCAGAAAAACACCCTGTACCTGCGCCAAGTGAGTACACCCACTATACAGCTCTACAGCGCCATACACATCATGCACCATAGAAGCTGCAAAAACTTAGCTTCGCCATTGAAATAAATATAGTGTTTATGGCATAATCCATTCGCTTTGTAAACAAAGTTAATAGTACCTGTTTGGCAACCGCAATCCAGTTTCCAATGGATTGCTAACGGAATCACGCAGCTTTTATGAGACATAATGTTTATAGTATTTTAAGTATTTGTTTATTAATATTAATACAGTAGATATGAGCCAGTTTATAGCATTATGTAGTTGTACGAACGTTGTGTGTTATGCCTTTATATTAGTAAGTATATGTATGACAGATTTTATATCTAATCTATTTATTTTTGTTTGTTTTGTAAAATTGCATTCGAAAGATTGCGGAGCGCCATTCACGGTCAATAGCGAAACTTATCTGTAAGTGCATGAGGCGCGAGTTGGCAGTGATTGACGTCAATGAGCGATTTAACCGGGTTAAGCTGCCGTGTAGATCGATAGGTAGATGTTATGTGAATGAGTTGTTTATATTTAGTAATATCTATTAGATGCATTAAGCCTAGAAGGGAATACAGACGCTTCATCGGTAGACGTGGACTCGTCAGTGCGACGGCTCGCTGTTTCAGTTCAATGACCGTGGCGAGATATGACCGATAATGAAATTACCTATTTCACTATAATCTATCTAAGGATACAATCATGAAATAGTCCCACGTCTATCGATGTAATCGCAGCTATGATGAAGGAATCCGGAGTGATCAATTCAGTCTCGTCGGCCGTCGTCCCCTGATTCCTTCATCACGAACAACGCGCGCTGACACTCATCACACTTTATCCGAATCTGTAATTAGCTACCTTTACTATAACACTTGGGGAAACTCCGAGGCCATCGCGGGGCGCCATCGGACGCGGCGGTAGATCGGAATGGCTGGTTTACACGGGCTTAGTAGCTAAGTGCTTATTACTTGTCACTAATACTAAGTCCCAATGTGTGAACTGTGAGATTAGTGCTTAGTATTAGTGCAAGTGAATAGAAATCCATCATATTTACTAAGCGACAAGTCGATACCTGACGGCGTGTTGTCGCTTGCTAACCTTTTGTAAACAGTTCGAAAAGTTAGTCAGTGACAAGTTGTACCGGGGAGTGAAAACATGTGTTTTTTTTGTTGACGTATTTTTTTAATCTAATACCTTTTACTAGCTCCAACGAGTAAACGGTCACTTCTCACTTGTGATATTGGGGCTCAGTGTTGTGACAAGTACTAAGCACTTAGCAAACTCAAACTCAAATTAATTATTTCAATACGATCACTTTGTGTATCACTTTGAATCGTCTTAAGAGCTAGGTGATTCTACTCCCGTTCCTTCGCGACCGAGACCGTGAAGAACCAGGGCAACAAACACGGTTCAGTGTAGCCACTAAGCATATAGCTACTAAGCCCGTGTAAACCAATCAGAAGGTAGCTCCATCGTCGACGTCTCGTGGCGGAGCAGGGTCGGGGATAAAGTGTGAGGGGTGTAGTGGTGCGCGGGTAGCGGCTAGCGTTGTGTTGGTGCAGGTGGCGCCGGCGCCGCGCCGCGCGCGCCCCGCCCTTCCACCGCCGCGCGCGGCACCCCCCCGCCGCGCCCTCCCGCCGCGCCCCTCGCCCCACGTGAGTACACACCCACCCACACATCACCCCCACACCTCCACTCGCGGACCATCGGGGACCTTCTGAACCTTTCGCTTGTGAACATTCAACGTGGCATCTCTTCGTGCACGTCTTTCCTTCCTCCGTTGACCGGTCTCGGTTGACCGCTTCGGAATCCGGAGTCGATCGATCATCCGGGGCGCTGGTCTGGATCGGTTCGATAGTGAATTATTCCGGCGTGCCTCGTAACGTATCGATGTGCTCCGGTGCGTGCCGGCGATATCGAGTTACGTAAGGTGCGCCGATTGCGAACACATAACATCGAGTCACCTACACATACCCTCGTATCGGGAGACGTTGTCTGATGTAGTTTTAGATTGAAGTTGTTTCTGAAGTGATGATCTCATCCTCCTGGCTATTGGTGATAAACATGCCTAGATTTGGACAGTGATTTAGCTAAACCTACATTTGACACGTTTCCTAGCTAAATAATCAAGCCACAAATAATGCAATGCCGCTTGAATAATGCATGCTATGATGCCTACATAAATTATCATTTATTTATTGCATTGTAGACAAAATGACGCATGCTTATACCATAGAGATTGTTATATAAATTGCATGTTTTGTGTCTTATGTATTCTCCTGGTGTAAACTTTATGTGATTACTTATATTGCTCCGCAGCCATTCTGTAGTTTTTTTCTTTTAAAAGTTGATTATATAAGTTGCGGAGCCTAATAAGAGATTGCAGTTGCCACTATTGAGGCATCGCTATTGTTTATCAAGAAACAATACCTCGAATAAAATAATGAAAGTTGCTGCGTCTTACAAAAGGTTGCTCCGGCCCCTACATCATTATTCGCTCACGTTCACTCCTTATAACAGTTATGCATTTGTTTTCATTTCCAATGTTATAAGAGGTGTTGTGAATGTTAAAAGTCATGCAACATTTAAATAACATCTACCTCTCATCTCAGGGTTTCTTGAACTGTTATTTCAATCCAAAATAAAACTCCATTAATGTCACGGTCATTCATTGCCAACCTTGTTTTGTTTACTTTTTAAAAGCAGGTCGATACGATACCACAATGATGCTTAAACATTTCTTGAAACGGTAAATTACTCATAGTATGGTTTCATTCATATCAGATTACATTTATGCTAGCAACTTAACGTATGTATTGATTTTGGATCAAATTACAAGGCGCACTTACTCGCGCTGATGGCGTTTGAAACCAATACTCGAATTTTAAACTAGGGTCGAATGATGTCGACCTGTTTTTAAAGAAGAACTCGTAAATGTCACCATCCAGTTAATAAACACTTGTCATTTGTTGAATAATCCTTATCATTTTATGATCTGTGACAGGAATCAAGTATGCTGAGTGCAGAAGTGATTATAAATTATAATTATAAACTCAACACTAATCTTGGCCTGTCATTTTCAATCACGAGCGTGTATTTGTATTTGTGTTTTATCAAGAACAGCAATTGTGACCTAAAATCTCTGACACTACATTACGCACGATGGATCTAGGCAGTCGTGAAGTTAGCCGTTTTGCGCAGTAGAAAATTTTGTATGAAAAAGCTACACTGCGCATCGAAACTGCTAACTTCACGAATGCCTAGATCCATTGTGAGTACTGTACCTCTAACTGATGATTGGTATTAACAACTGATCGCTTCGACTTACGTAAAGTTATAACTTGAAAGTTATAAATCATTCGCCATGATGGATTTTAAACTACCCGGAAACTCCAATAGAAAAGTTAATGGTCACTAAATGATGATGTAACTGTTACATCTACAGTTTTACTTTTTTGATTTACAAAATGCACATTATAAATGCCGCAGACTATGTGATGGAAAATAATTATGCTTTATTGAATTCGCGTTATGACAAACGTTCCAATTTAAAGAGGAATTGCCGTAGCCGAATTGTAATACGATTCACACTATGAAACACATTGTGATTCACGAATATGAACAGAAATGCACCTCGTGAGTGCAGAAAATTGCTCAGCAATTTCAAAAGAAGTTTCCAAGTCGGCCGAGGCGTCTTCTAGTAATCGGGTAACATACTATAAAAAAACTTCCTTTTCTCAGAGCTAAAGCCTAGTTTACACGAGGCCATCGCTGGCTGCCAGTCTCACTGGCGGCCAGCGCTGGCTTGGTATTTGCCTTGTGTAAACAGTTTTTCAAGCGGAGGCGGAGGTCACTGGCTTAAAAAATAGACGGGCGCTCTATTCTCGCCAGCGCTGGCCTGGTGTAAACTATACTTAAAAACATTTCAGTGGATTATTTTTTTTTTATTTATCGAGTTGTTAGCCCCGCTGATTGTGCGTTGTCTCCGCAGAGGGTCCGGCGCGGGCGCGGGCGGCGCGTGCTCGCCGGGCAGCTGCGGCGGCGGCTCCCCCGCGGCGGCGGTGTCGGCGCCCTCCTCCGCCGGCGCCGCGCCCGCCTCGCCCCACGCACACCAACACAGGACCACGCACACACCCACCACCAACCAGGTACAACATACTATTACTAAATAACATTTTATTAGGTTGATCGATGGTTAAATGACTCGACGGACGTTGTTCTGTCAAAAGCGGTCAGAAAACTGGCAAAAAGATGAATACGATATAATAATAAAATGTATCCTTTTGAGATGTAGTAATTATTATATAGTGATATGTAATTTTTGAAGGAAAAGTGGAAGAAAGGATAGGAAGAGAAAGACCGAGGATAGGCTATACTTTTTTTTTTTTTTTTTTATTTTTTTTTTTTTTATTTATACATATAAAAACTCTTAAATAACAGTGTAAACACGTCTAAAAAACTGTATTATATGTAGTATATGAACCAAGTGAAAGAGAAGGTTGCTGTCATGTCGTATAGGGAAGTCAAGGAGGCTGCCCTGTATAGAACTTCGTGGAGAAGGAGACATCAGTTATGCCGACAAGGGGCTACCCCTTAAATATAGAAGAAGAAGAATAATAAAATAATAATAACAAAATTTACAACTTTTAGTTGTAAATTTTGTGATTTCTAATACGTGAATCTCGCTATGACACAGTTATAGCAGATTTACAATAATAATTTGTGAATCTGCTATAACTACAACGGAATTTTTAGCCCCACTGAAGAGTTTGTTTGATTCCAGTCGAGTTTATCTAACGCGGTGCCGACGACGCTCCACACGCCGGCGCCGACGCCCGACCCCCACGCGCCCCCCACGCCCGCACCGCCCTCGCTGCCTCCACCCAAACACAACCAGGTAATTTGACGAGCTCATCGATACGCAATTCGTAGGTTTCCTACAAATTGGATAGTGTAATCGCTACTTTAAGCGAAGTTATAGAATATACAGAAAGACGCGAAAAGTGACTTTATTGACCGAGCGAGCGAAGCGTCTCTGTTTCAGCTTGGACATAAATGCTTTCGTTTGTCCGTCGGATGTCGGTCTGTATGTTCTCCTCTACAGGTCGCATTTCTCAACCGTTTCTGGTGAAATTTTGTGAGCAGGTTATAATTTTATAGATTTTTTTGTTGTCGGGGATTTTTGAATGGGGGGGTACTTCCTTCCAAAAAGAGGCAAAAGGGGGCTTCAGGATATTTCCGCCTTATGACATCCGATTTCGATGGTTCTTTTTTTGTTTGAAAGGTTGTAACTTTAAGTTGGTCTCAAAAATTTGGTGAAGATCTGATGAGGGTGTTCTGCGTGATGAGCAGAATAGATACTCAAAATGCAGTAAATCGCTGACTTTTAGATTTCTACCAGTGAAATCGTCCCTTTAACGACTAGGTAGGGATTGATGAAGCCCCTGGGCCACCTTCTTATCACAAAATTAGAGAATTATGATTATTTATTCTGTTTTAAGCTTTACAAATAAATCGCGAGGTCTACAGCTCACAGAACCACTAGTTTTATACTACGTATGTAGATTTTTTTTATTTTTATTTGAATTATATCAAACGTTTTTTTTTACTATGTAGTGAAGAGATGTTGCACTATTAAGGTGTTGTTATGGTTGTCAGGGCGACTCCCCCGGCGGGTTGTCGTGCGGTGTGGAGCTGGCGCGTCGCCCCGTGCTGCCGCCCGCACTCACCAGACTGGACCCGCTGGAAGACGAACACTCGCTGCATATGCTATACGACTATACCACCGTTCATGCATGGTCAGTATCACTACTACAACTATTACTTTAGCAGGCTGTTGTGTCACGTAAGAGTTTCCTATGGGTCCAGAAGTTATCTCCTGTGGATATGGAAATGAAATGAAATGAAATGATTTATTTGCGTGAAGTGTGGTGCACAAAGAACTTACACCTCTACTATCTAAATTAGATTCACACACTTCGCTAGGATACCCAGCATGCAAAAATGAAATAGGTACCTAGATTACATTTAAAAAAAAAAAATTAATGGCCGGTTAATCTGAGAGGATGGTTTGGGTACTGTGCAAGCCTCCAACTCAAACGATGTCCCAGGCAATAGTGTCCCGCAAAGATTGCCTCCTGACACTGTATAAATCATCAGTAAAGATGTATGTTTGTATTCGTAAAGATGTTACTAGCTGATCAGATAATATTACCAATACTCTCTGATGTAAGATTGTATCATTGGCAATCAATTGAGTTTATAAAGTTTACAAAATGATACGTTAAGCCGGGTTAACACGATCCAAGTCCAACTTGGATGACTCTGATTGGACGGCGTCGTCCGAGTGAATCACTTGAGTCCGACGGCGACCAACCAGAGTCATCCAAGGTGCACTTGGTTCAAGTTGACTTGGATCGTATCAAGATCGTAGCGAGTGTGACTCCTCTGGTGTCACAGGCGTCCATAGGCTACGGTAACCGCTTACCATCAGGTGGGCCGTATGCTTGTCTGCTACCTTAGTAGTATAAAAAAAAAAAAAAAAAAAAAAAAACCCGGCTCTAAACATAACTAGCGAGCATTCCACGGACAGGTTGCTAGTGGAGAGTACTGCAACATGTATCATTCCCTCGCTACAGCAAACGCCGCACGCGCAGCAACTTTCTTCGAGACTATGACTGTTGTGTTCGTGTTGCGGCTACATTCATTTTAACTTGAAATTTCAATATGTACGTACTAGTTGAAAGGGATGATGAGAAGTGAATGCATTTAATGTGAGCAGTAAAAAAAGAGTGAATAAGGCTTTAAAAGTGAGAGTGAAAGGACATATTGTACCAACTCTGAACTTGACTCAAACCTGAAATTGGTGTCAAACTGTCAAAACGATCGCGTAGGTATAGTTCGCGCTGTCAAGCTTCGCAGTAAGCAATTTATAAAAATTAGGCAAATTAATACCATTGCGCACTAAAGTTTTGAATTACGAAATGGTTTTACATAGGAAAAAAAAAATAGGACTAGTACTTTCGTGTGCAAGTGTACCCTTGCGCAAACATACCTCCACTGTCTTCCAGTGTTCTTTTTACGTGACGCGACCTTTATCTTGTCTTGTTCGGTCTCGTTGAGATGAGAGTGACAGAGCTACTTGCGTGGTCACCGAACTGTCATATTTGAGAGTTTGAGACCGATTTTGGTCGCTAATAAAATGAGACAAAGAAGAAAAAAAAAGAGATTAACAATCAAGGAGCTGGTATGAGGGCAGGAAATGATGATGTTTATAATTCATATTCATTTAATCAAATAACAATGTTGTCGTATCCAGGTTGGAGCATCCGGTGAAGCGGTTCAAGCCGGCGGAGGCGTGCTTCCGCGAGGAACAGTCGGCCGCCGCGGACGGTGACCTGTACGCGGGGCACGAACACACGCGCATGCCGCCGCACCACGTCGACCTCAAGCACGACAAACACGAACATGTACGTACACTTTTTTCTCTCCTTATTTTGGCTTCACACGGTGTACGGAACCGTACGCGTTAGGGGTGATATGGTAGATTGATACGAACTTGTAAGATAAAACGATGTATTCAAGAGCTTTCCTTTACGCTAATGATTATGATAAATACTGATATGAGTGCGGACCGATCGCTATCCGAATGTGCACTGGCCTCGTGTGACCTACTTAGCTGAAATTGCTTGCTAAGAGGTATTCGATGTCTCGAACACACGGATTGTGCATTCAGCCAGTGTCAAGTAATTAATATATTTCAAGTTTATAGATACACAAGATATACAAATACATATTATAATACATAAATATAATATCCCACCCCTCCCCTTGCGCCTCAGTCAGAGATGTGGGGCTTTACTGAAACGTTAACATGAACTTTTTGGTAGAACTCGAAATGCAATGCTATTCAATTTTGCTTCATTTGCCAACACATAAGCACGTTCACGAACACTCAATAGTTAATAATCCACCATTATTAAACATTAACATTCGAAGAAGCACAAGTTTTGGAAAATAAAACAACGAAACATGACTTCTTAAATTCCTGCCTAAAAGCCAATTTTTCTAATCATTTACGAACATTACATTCAATACTTGCATTATACAGGACGATTCAAAAGAGTACAAGAACCTATTCACGTCAGACGGGCTGTGCGCGACATTCAAAGACCTCGACCAAATATTCGACAACTCAGACGACGCGGCCAGCGGCGATGAGACGGTAAGACTTGTGAGTGTACCCTTCTTTATTACTCCTACACCTAAGTATTTTATATATATTTCTGAAACGCTTTGGCCTAAATTCAGAGCTAAAATTCGAGCATAGATATTTTAACAAATATGGTTATTGAGTAATTAATCATCGTTTGAGACACGATTCACGCCAGCCCCCTAATTGTCTATCTTTGATACTGGCCAAAATCGGTAAACTGTCAGGTATAACAGTTCAGTGACTACGCAAGTAGCTCTTGTCACTTATCTCAACGAGACCGAACGCGATAAAGGATACTTCGCGATCATTTTGACAGTTCGAGACCAATTTGAGGTTTGAGAAAGTTAGACAATCAGCATGCAGGTCTCTGAATTTAAGCCTCAGTCATCACCAAAACGATTGGTGACCTCTAGCTGATATTGTCATGGCTTTAAAGAGACGTCAAGTTCTGAAAGCGTTCCGTAAAAACTGTAATGAGAGTTGAATGCTAGCTTTTATGTAAGTTCGTATGAGCTAGTAACCAATTCTGGTGACGGAGTTTTTAGGCCGCCTAAAAGCCTCCGTCATGGCTTAGTGACTAAGCCGGATCGACAATTTAACGTGCCTTCCGAAGCACGGAAGCTCGTAATGCCACTTGCGGTCACCCATCCAAATTCCAGCTTTAGAGAACTATTTTTATGTTGTCCTGCCAGTCACATGATAGACATTGTGATTTGATAGTCGCACTAAAGACGTGTGATGTTTTCCGGATTCTTATTGTGAATGTCAATTATTTTATCTGTGCCGTCTGGAGTCCTTTGTATGTCTCACCTATTTATTTTACGTCTATTATAAGAATAAGATAAAAGATGATTCAGCTGAATCAAATACAATGCCATATCTCAATGTTGAGGATTCATGTTTTACTCAATTTCATTATAATTAGGTTAATAAATATGAAGGAAACATCATGTGAACTTTCCTGATAATTGAAACGCTAAACTGAATTGCCCTTGACTACCTCGTTAATCTTCAAAAGTTCTTGAATGTAAGAGAAGATCAAACTATTGCTCAATATACGATTACAATCTTAAAACCAGAATCAGCTTTGGCAGAAGTGAAAGGAGGCTTTTGCTCAGCTGTTGCGTGATACGGGGCTAAAAATAATATAAAAGCTCAAACTGCTAGATCTGTCACTATTGATTTTTATTGACATGACAGTTACAAGGAAAACAAACCTTTCCAGCCGGCCCAAGGGGCCTTTCACTCTTCAGCGTGTCGCCGGTCGCGTCCGCGAGTTGACCATTCACAGCACAGAGAAATTCGAAAATTCAAAATTCTCTGTGCTGTGAATGGTCAACTCGCGAACGCGACCGGCGACACGCTGAAGAGTGAAACAAGCCTAACATGTGCAACATCGAGAGAGATATCTCGATCAGACGATCTGCTCTAACGCATACATTAGTTTAACTGATCGAGAAGTCTCGTTTCTCGACTCTCGATGTTGCACATGTTAGGCCGGCAGGAAATCTTGTTAAATCGGCAGGTGATGTGAATATGATTATAATAACACAGGAGAAATACGTTAATATGTTTTAGGCAGTTGTACAGTCACGTACACTTTTAAGCAGGTGACTGAGTCGGCATTTTGCGCTGTCTCATTAACAGTGAATAGTCTAACGCAGTGGTTCGCAAATTTTTTTTTCTCATGGACCCCTTTCAAAATTTTACTGGTTTCGGTGGACCCCCTGCTGCTACATTTCTACCATATTCCCAAAATTTCTCGCCAACGTGGACACCTTTCGAGTCTCCCGTGGACCCCTGGGGGTCCACCTGGACCACTTTGGGAATCACTGGTCTAACGGGACTGTTCAGCAGTAAAATAAACATTGTCGTACACAGCTACAAGTGCAAACCCCTCCGGACTCTAACAAGTCCGGCGAGGAGGCGCGGTGTCGCGTGCGCGCCGAGGAGCTCTCCAAGATGTTCCCGACGCCGCCCTCGATGGAGGCGCACGCGCAGCCCTCGCCCGGCTTCACGCTGCCCGACGAGCGCCTGCTGCCGCCGCCCACGCTCGCGCCCCCGCCCAGAGACGGCTCGCCCGCCCCAGACCAGCCGATAGAGGTAACATCCGAGGCTGGTTTTACTGTCACGCGTACCGTCGGCGCTGATATGCGAGTGATCTTTATTACGATGAAATAAGGATACTGATTGTTCAGCACTGACGAGAGCGATCAGCGTAGCCATTTCTGCTGAACAATCGGTAACCTTATTTCATTGTAATAAAGATCACTCGCCTATCAGCGCCGATGGTACGCGTGACGGTAAAACCAGCCTTACCCATAGCTACCGCTGAGTATCTCCTCGTTTTCACTTTTTCCGATCCTGTGACAGTCGACTCGAATACCTGTGCCGAAGTTTTTTATCGGCGCAGCTGGTTGGATACGCGAAACTTAAAAATCGATCCATCTACCAATACGTAATTGGTATTACAGGATCGGCTGTGACATTCTTTTATTGCGGAAACATAAAGTTATAAAACATATCATACCATTGGGGTACTTTAGTCGTTAAAAAGCAGAACAACGTTGCCCTTACTTAGCGAGTCAAATTCACCTGTCCAGAGAAATCTTATCACCTTCTCCGAAATCTGCTAGAAAGTCATCAATTCATCATCATCGCACTTTATCATTGTGTTTTATTGTCGATTAACAAACATTGTGATCGCAGGACTGGTCGTACGTGTTCAAGCCGCCGACCGTGTGCAAATACGTGGGCTCGTCTAAGTACGCTCCGCTGACGAGCCTGCCGAGCCAGCTGCTGCCGCCGGTGGCGCTGCCGGCGCACGCGGTGTACCGCCCCCGCCCCGCCCCGCCGCGCCCCGCGCCGCCCCCCGCCGCGCCGCGCACCCCCGCCCCCGCCACGCCCGGCCCCGCACCTCCCTCCGTGCCGCTCTCGGCGCCGCCCTCCAATGACCCCGCTAGAAACGGTACGTGATTACTGATATTTCTGTTTGCAACTTTTTTTTTCCTTTTAGGACCATGTCAGAAAATATACAATTTCTTTTGGAAAAAAAAAAAAAAAAAAAAAATCACTCGCCTATCAGCACTGACGGTGAGCGTGAAACTAAAATTAGCCTCATACGTCATACGTCAAGCGAAGCAGTTCAGTTTAGGACCTAAACTGGATCGTATATAAAGCTCATGGTAGGCAGCCAGTTGTAATGTAAATTTTGTGTTGTCCAGGCATCAAGCGGTCGTTGTCCCCGCTCGAGGCCCCCCGCTCGGTGCGGGGTCGCGGGGGCTGTTCGCGCGGGGGCCGCTCCCCCCCCGCGCCGCCCCCCGCCGCGCCCCGCGCCCGCCCCGCCTGCCCGCTGCTACTGAACGTGCTGCTGGCAGATACAGTACTCAACGTCTTCCGGGATCACAACTTCGATAGTTGCACGCTCTGCGTCTGCAATGCCGGACCAAAGGTATGTATAATGTGTAGGATTTGAGATGTGGATACTATGTTCTAAGCAAAGTTGTTTGCAAATAGGACTGTCCCCAACTTCTCTCAGTACTTAAATCTATAAGAATTTGTTCTTCAGACCGTTTTTTTTATCAGTCTTCTAGACTGGATGTACAAGCACACTGGACGTACATAATAACAAAATAAAAAGAACAGTCATTAAATAAAATTAATATGGTGTACGTCCTTAGAGAAGTGGATTTTTTCATTAAAAAAAAAAACACAGTTTATTTTCCTGCAATCGTAATCGTAGTGAAAAATAGTATGTAATATGTAACACACAGCACTAGAAACTCGGTTTTTGTAAGTAAAACTACCCTCGTACAATAATGGGTCATTTCAGCACCTCGTAAAACAATGTACTATTGTATTGTTTAAGGTGGTCGGCAACATCCTCGGCGCGGACGCGTCCACGTACCTGAGCTCTGTGTGCGCCGGGTGGGGGGAGGGGGGGGACGACGAGCCCCCGCGGTGCACCTGCGGCTTTAGCGCGGTAGTCAACAGGCGACGCGCGCACCGAGCAGGACTATTCTACGAGGTTAGATACCACACACTACTGAAACTAAATTATTACCTTTTTAACCGACTTAAAAAAAAAGAGGTTCTCAATTCGTCGGACTGAGTTTTGAGTTTTTACTGATTACTCGAAGACGCCTGGACCGATTTGGAATAAGTATTCTTTTTTTTTGTTTGAAAGGGTATACTTTCCGATTGGTGCCACAAAAATTTGATGAGGAACTGTCAAGGATTTTCAGTTATGAATAGAAATGCACCTCGAGATTACAGAAAATTGCTCAGTTTCTAACATTGACGTCGGTTTTTTTAATTTATAATTTAGACACATAAAAATTGTCTTTTTTAAACTATTCATAATGAAAATTTTATGGACACGGGATTTTATCACGTAAAAATTGGATATACTGGCAAAGGTTTGCTTAACGCATTCAGTACCCAGTCAATAAATGATGAATTTCAATGCCTGAGGATATGGTGATTTGCGTTGCGTTTACAGTTTTCAATAACTCCTTTGTTGATTTATTTCAACATAGCTAGTTTTTAATTGTCTAGCTAACTAGACGTATCTTTATTATTCAAATCGCCGCACTGAGGGGTATTCGACCCGAAAACACGTATAAAAGTCAATGTATGCAAAGTATGCAATTTTCAAAGACAGATTATATAAGTTGATACCTAGATATATTTAGAACAAAAGTTAACTGCCATTTTATTTTCGTAGGCTTCCGTTAAGTTTCGGGTAAACGTTTTATAAGTGCTTTGAACCAAGTACGTAAATTAACACTAAGTAAACGATTTTGCAGTCCTGCATTCAGGAATATTTTAAAGAAGTGGAGAACTTAGGAGTGGTTATCTGTATGATTGATACTATTTAACGAGGTATTGACTATTCGTTTTAATTAATAATTTTAAAATAATACGAGAATTTTAGTAGATATTGTAGTTTTTGTGAACCGCAAAAAAAACTAATGAAATTTTGTTTCAAAAATGTATACATTAGAGTTTTTGTTGTATTGCCGGGTGTTGCCCGGCATATGTTTTGTTTTCGTGAGTTGATGTAACTATCTTACTTTTAGAATAAGTAAAGATTGGGTGCCAAAATTTGCCTATTATATATTTTTTTAATTTTTCTTTGATGACGATATTTTACCAAACAAAATTAATTTTGCACTTCATACTTTTATATCTGCGTTTTTTCGCATGTAGGTGGTTCTGGAGTCAGCATTAAGACCCGAGAATATTTATTTGCTTAATATAGTGAAAGCTAGCACAGTGAGATAATTTTCAAAGTGGGATTTTATGGAGAACTTGAGAGCCATCATTTTCCATTGAACAAATTCAAGAGTTTCGCTGCAAATTTTCTAAGATTAAATAAAAAATGAAGACCAGGCTTGCTGCCGACAGGAGTGAAGATGTTTTCATCAGGAAAATATTGTGATTACAAGGCACAGTGGTAAGGATGAGCTGATTCAAAAGAGCCCAAACACGGATGTTCTACTTTTATTCACTGAGAATTTCAATTAAACGGCTCCTGACTCCATCATCAGATCAGCTAGCTGTCACTATATTATTACATTTTAGTAGGAACGTGACAGATATGTCAAGTTTCAACTTAATTGGCCTATTTACTGAGGAGTTCTGTTGAACAGCTCCTGACTCCATTACCAGATCAGCTCGCTGTTACCATATTATTACACTGTAGTCAAAACTTGACAGATATGCCGAGTTTCAACTCAATCGGCTCATTTACTGAGGAGTTCTGTTGAACAGCTCCTGACTCCATGATCAGATCAGCTCGCTGTCACCATATTATTACATTGTAGTCGAAACTTGACAGATATGCCGAGTTTCAACTCAATCGGCTCATTTACTGAGGAGTTCTGTTGAACAGCTCCTGACTCCATGATCAGATCAGCTCGTTGTCATCATATTATTACCTTGTAGTCGAAACTTGACAGATATGCCGAGTTTCAACTCAATCGGCATACTTACTGAGGAGTTCTGTGGAACAGCTTCTGACTCCATCATCAGATCAGCTTAAAAAAAATATTTTCCGATCTTATTTGACATATTATGTCAAAATTATGTCAAATAAAGCGAAAAATAATTTTGTTCGTGTTTTTGGGTCTAATACCCCTATGTGCGCCGCTGCTTATCAACGTTACGTCATAGCAGCTCGTATCATACGAGTATCATTACCGTCTTATGGTGTCGTACCGCGTCGAATTTTCGGGGTACTGCCAGATTCGATCGCGACGCGGGCAGGTGTGCTAGGTTTCGTACGATTTCATATAGAAAATTCTAAAATTCGTTTCGGTCAATTCGTTCGGCGTGCTAAGGTTCACCTTTATACAATGTTGTATCACCGCAGGACGAGATGGAGATCACCGGTCTAGCGGAGGAGCCTGGCCTGCGCGGGTGCAACAACGGCGGCGGTCTCACCGACGTGGCGGGGCTGGTGGTGGAGCAGTGCGCGGCGGCGGGCGGCGGCGACGCCTCCGCGCTAGCACGCGCCGCACGACGCGCCGCCGACCTCGCGCCGCACGACGATCTACAGCTCAACCTGCTCGAGTGAGTACACGCAGATAGAAGTGCAACAACGGCGGTGGTCTCACACGTGGCGGGGCTGGTGGTGCTCGAGTGAGTACACACTATTGAACGGGATGGAAGATGCTTGCTCTCTACGCTTGGTTCATTCACCTGGGAACTGAAGGATGTGGTGTCGCACGACGATCTCGAGTACGATAGAATACGATAGAAGATGTAGACTTGCTGACCACTTTTTGTTCCTTCGCCTGGAAATTGAATGGCGCTTCACGCAGGACGATCTCTCACTCAACCTGCCCTAATGAGTACACACGCTGGTTTGAAACGGAAGAAGTAGGGTTTGTCACCACGCTTGGCTCAGAAAATGAATGGCACCTCACGCGCTACACCTCGCGAATTCGACCTAATGACGTTAACAATGTAGCTCTTCTGTGATTCAGAGGGGACGTTAAATTATTGTTTTTGATGATAAAAGCAATAGCGTTAATGGAGGCGCCTCAGGCGGTTCAATTACCACTTTCTACAAGAAGTATCGACTTTCATCTATATTTGGTTGATAACATTCATTATCCAAATGAAGATGTACCAGCACTTCTTAAAGCCGGGTTGACACGATCCTAGTACACTCGGACCAAGTCCGACTTGGATGACTCTGATTGGACGCCGCCGTCCGAGTGTGTCACGTGAGTCCGACTGCGTCCAGAGTCATCCAAGTTGGACTTGGTCCTAGTTTTGGATCAATTAACCCTTGTTAAACCGTGAACGTCCTCGTGCAGATACAGCGACGGTGGCGCGGCAGCGGCGCGGGCGCTGCGCGCGGCGGGCGGCGGCTCCTCTGCGGAGGGGGGCTGCGCTGCGGGGGCGGGGGCAGCGGGGGCGGGGGGAGCGGTGCATCGCTGGCCCTTCATAGGAGCACGCGCGCCGCGCTCCTCGCGTGACGTAGTACGACTCATGCGACGACTGCGACCGCTGCTGCAGGACGCCATACAGAAGGTAACGACACCACAACACATTACAGAGCTTAGTGGGCACACTGCGTTTTTTGCAGTGCGTTTGTATCGATACAAACGCGATGGGAACACGCTGCTTAAAAACGCGCTTCAGAAAAAGTCGTGTGCCCAAAGTAAAATCACAACACGCGAATTCCAACGAAGAAGAGAAAGAATGAAAGTTTTCATCTGAAAGATAAGAAAAATGAGGCGGCTTTTTACGATCTATCTAAGGTCGATTATATATTGCCATTGTAAAAGTTTCTAAAGTTCGCGCCATCTTCCAAAATTCTAAATGCAAAGGTATTTATTTTTTCTTAATTGAAATAAAGGTTCATCCATACTAGATTATTTTGATATTCATAACAGTACGCCATTTTTAAGTAGATTTAGGGCCAAATTATAGCCAGCACTTTGATAGTACAGATTATACAGATGCACGGGTCACATCACATTAGAAACCTCTAAAATTATCAGTGTTTCTCTACTATATTATGCATGTATTTTTCTCTTGAATTACTGTATCTATAAAAAAAACCGCATCAAAATCCGTTGTGTAGTTTTAAAGATCTAAGCAAACATTGGGACAGACAGCGAGAAGCGACTTTGTTTTATACTAATGTAGTGAAGTGCTTGGCACCCATAAAAAAAACTGAAAACTAAATGTGTTAATAATCGACAGCGTTGTTGCGGCGCGCGGATGTGGGACGGCGTGACCGGTCCGCTGACGTGGCGGCAGTTCCACCGTCTAGCGGGGCGCGGCAACGAAGACCTCTGCGAGCCGCAGCCCGTGCCGCCGCTGCTGGTCGGCCACGAGCGGGACTGGCTCGCGCTCTCGCCCTACGCGCTGCGCCACTGGGAGCGGCTACAACTAGAACCTTACTCCTATCCCAGAGACGTCGCCTATGCTGTACTAGCGCCCGCCAGCGAAGCCCTGCAGGTACACTACACTACACCTCTCCCAACGGATCTTGGCATTAGCCTTTTCAATGCGCATTCTCTCTATTACCTACACTGCCAAAACACTGCGATTCCTCAAAACGCACTTTTTCAACATACAATGTATTGGCATAACACGGTAGCACAATGGTTCTAGGCATTCGTGAAGTTAGCTGTTAGCTGTTTCTTCGGAATGTTAACGTTTATTCAGCGAAGAAACGTCTCTTTCCGAATTCGGAATGCATTCCGGGAAGGTCTGAATTATGCCTCTGGACTGAACTGCGGGCTTAAAAAGGTCGCTATTACAGAATCACATTAAAGGAATTGAACTATTGCCATCTCTTTTCATTGACTGAGAGTGAAAAGAGACGGTATTATAGTTCATTTCATATTGTGATTCAGCTTTAACGAGCTTTTTAAGCCCGCTGTTCTAACCCGCCTGTTGCGGGAGAATGTTCAGGTTTGCGCCTCAAGTGCGCCTCCTGTAGTTTTCCGTGTGTGTGTTCCCAGGACCCCCTCCGCGCGTTCTTCCGCGAGTTGTCTGCAGCATACGAGGCGTGTCGGCTGGGCCGGCACCGTCCGCTGCGGCGCGTGGGCCGCGACGGCATCCTGCGCGCCGCGCCCGCGCCGCCCGCCGACGACGACGACTGGACCGGCGCGCTGCCGGAGGGACGCGCACAAGCATACCTCAGAGGGTAACTTGACAATACATTGACAGTAGACAGTGAACGCAGAATGCTTTTCTTTGAGGAAAGTAAAAATGCATTTTGTTGCAAAATCGAACCTAACATTTTTGTTTTCGTCCATTTCGTTAATATCGTCATCTTCGTATTCGCCGTCATCCTCGTTTTTGTCGTGACAACTATTACATGCAGTTCAAAAATCAATCTTATTGTGAAAGATCTCTCTAGCTAGATTCAAATAGCTCGGCTTGAAACTCCGCGCTTCGCGGTTTAGTTTGCATGAGTCGTTTTTAAGGCTAGGCATGTTTTATTTGCGGTTACTGTCCGGAAAACAATATTTGGTTTATTTGCAATTCAAATAACCTACCAAAATTATTTTTTTGTTTGTCAATACGCCTATATTCGGTGTCCACTCAAACTTGTATAAGTATAGATGTTTTGACAGACACGATTTACGCCTGAGTACAGACTAAAGATGGAACTGCTGTCGTGACACATTTACCTTGCAATACTAATCTCGTCAAACCTCCAACAGATACGTAGAAGCACTGCGAAGCTCGCTGGTCCCGCAACTAGCGGGCATTACCGTGGACCGCACGTTATTCGACGGCGAGCGCACCGACATGCGTCCTCCCCCGGAGCCGGCGCACGATGAGAACGAGGGCGGCATCACCGCGCCGCACAACCCGCCCGCCTGGAGCGAGGAGGACGAGAGCGGCACGCCCGCGCTCGTCATATACGTCGTCGAGCCGCCGGCTGCTCACGCTGATAGGGCTAAGACGTTGCACGCGTTACTGAGGATCGCGACCAGGACGCATCAACATCTGCATCATCATAACCCTTTAGTCAAGGTTAGCTGAATATGGATGGATGAAACATTGATTTTTATAAAAGAACTAGCAGTGCCCTCGCGGATTTGCTCCCGTAGTGATGGTATATGGTTATCATGATGATGAAAGTAGCCTATAATCTTCCTAACAAGATTAGCTATCACATGCAGAAATAATTTTCCAAATCCGACTGGTAGTTTCTGAGATTAGCGTGTTTATAGAGCATGATTTTGTTGAAATTTCACAAAAGAAAACAGAATAAATAGAACGGTCTCATGGCTTATTTTTTTTTATCTTATGAAGATGAAAAACTGAGAGTGGAGGAATATAATGTGTTGTGACAGTCCTTAGTAGATCTTATGTCATCGAAAAACGAAAGTCTAAATTAGTTGTTTTACATTATGTTTTGTAATACGAAATTAGATAGTATAAATAGTTTTCCTTCTTGCTGATGGTATCTCTCCACAAAATAAAGAATATGTGTAGTAACTAGTACATACATGATCTGTAATCGCGAGCGTAGCGAAGCATCCTGTAACGTAACGTTTGTCATCGTCACAGATAATATCCCTTGAGAGCGTGTGCGAGACGTGGGGTCTGGGCGTGGGGTCTGAGGACGGCGTGCCGGCGGGCAGCGGCGGCGCGGGCGCGGGCGCGGCGGCGGGCGCGCGCGCGCTGGCCTTCAGCGTGTTCACGGGCGCGCGCCGGCTGCTGCAGCACCGCGCCGACGGCAAGTCGCTCACCGGCTTCGGCACCGCCGCCGCCGCCAACCTCTTCCTGCACTCCAAGGACGTGAGTACAAACTGTCTCTCTCTGAGAGAGATGCTTGCGTTCGTTCGGGGCGTTCAGAAACATTTCTCATTCTTGTAGATTTGTAGATTTCAGCAGGCTGATTGTCTAATTTGTCTTTTAGTCTCTATCAAAGATAGAGGGCAGGTATAGTGACTCTGTCCCCTGTCTTTGATAGCGACTAAAATTGGGCTCGAACTCTCAAATATGTCACTTCATTGACCACGCAAGCAGCTTTTTCACTCTCATCCCGACGAGACCGAACGTGACAAAACATACCTACGCGATAGTTTTGATAGTTTGAGACTAATTTTTTGCTGATTGTCTAACTGTTAGACAATCAGCCCGCTGAATACAATCTACAAGCGTCAGATGAGCAAGCTGAGTAATGTTTCTAAACACCCTGGCAAAAGAGACTAAATTTTGTCTCAAAGTGCCAGCAGAGTAGACTGAGTATTATCTTCAAATACGTCGAATGAGTATTGACGCTAATAAAGGTACCTGAGTGACGTCATCGCATTCGAGAGTCGAATAAAGCGTGAAGAATCGAATGCAGTGTGTGAAACGCCTACAGCCTGCAGGAAGGCTTGCCTTACTTTCCTTCCATTCCCTGCGGTCATCTTACACGTGCAACATCACAGAGTTTGATCGCTTCATGATGTGTTATAGGAAAAGAACCGCGCCGCCTACAAGCTGTTCTCTCCCGCGTGGGTGCTGGGCGCGGCGGCGGGCGTCGGGGGCGGTGGGGGGGCGCGCGAGGCGGAGGCGTGGGGGCAGGGGGGCGAGCAGGGGGCGGTGCTATTCCTGGCGTACTGTCTGTCGCACGACCAGCGATGGTTGTTGGCAGCGGCTACGGACGCGCGCGGGGAGCTGCTAGACACCGCCGCCATCAATATACACGTGCCACACAGGTACACCGCACGCTATAGCTTTACTAGCATTTTATACTACTTAATAGCAGCGCCCGTAGTGATGCTTTTTGGTGATGATGATGATGATGAAAAGTAGCATAACCTTCAAGAGTTTAGCTATCAAATGCAGAAAGATTTTTTCAAATCCGACTAGTAGGTTCTAAGATTAGCGCAATTAAACAAACAAAAAAACTCTTTTGCTTTATATTGGTATTGATGTGAATAAAGGTGAACGCAGACCTGGGCCGCACCGCAGTCGCCGCAGTCCCCGCATTCGATTTCTTTATTATGAGGTTCTGTGCAAGTTCTGTCGCAGTCGCCGCAAAAAAAGCAAAAGTCGCCTGAAGCAAAGCGATGACTGCGGCGGCTGCGGCGCGTGCGGTGCGGCCAGGTCTGCGTTCACCATAAATTGCAGTTCGCAGACAGCACACATACATTATGTCTAGTTGATTACCTCCTTTTTAGAAATTATTAAAAAACAGATGCTTTTGGTCCATCGAGCTTTTTCTCGAAGTTTTGGCCCTACAAAAACTTTTCCCGAATTACGAGTATCAAAATAGGGTAATACAGAGACAGAACCTATTTAAATTTAAACTTTACAGCATGTTTTAATATCGTGATTGTTCAGATCACGACGGAGACGCAGCGGGCCGGCGCGGCGGCTAGGGCTGACCAAGCTGATGGACTTCACGCTAGGAGTCATGAGTCAGGCGGCGCAGCCCTGGCGGCTCGTCGTCGGACGCGTCGGCAGGATAGGACACGGCGAACTCAAAGGTAACTTTACTAACTTAAAACATGAAAGAGAATCATCTGAAATGTTTGTTCAGCGGGGCTAAAAAGGCCGTTATAGCAGAATCACAGTAAGAATTGCAATCTGCATTCATTGTGATTTTGCTATATAACGGCCTGCTATATAATCTTCTGTAGAAAAACGTCTTTTGGTGGCCTACTTTAACGACGAAGTTTTTAGCCATCTTTAAATCTCGATTATAAAAAAGTGACAAAGGAAAAAAGTTCAGATTTTGCGACGGGAATTTTTACGTTATCTGAAGGTCTAAGGAGGGTTTTTTAAATAAGAAGCCTTAAAGTTAAAGCCAGTAAAGTTAAAGTAACATTTAGATTGATTGATTCGTAGTGTAAAAAACAATTTTCAATGACTGGCGAGGTCACGCAATCCGTAGGTACCCATATTAGAAATGTGAAAGTGTGTTTATTTGTCCTGCTTTCACGTCAAAACAGAGCGACGGATTGACTTGATTTTTTGTTTGGTGATAGTTGGAGGGCTGGAGAGTAACAAAGGCTACTTTTTATCCGGGTACCACGCGAGCGAAGCCGCGGGCAGTAGCTGCAGGCCTAACATGTGCAACATCGAGAGAGATATCTCGATCGGTCGAACTGCTCTAATGCATACGTAAGAGCAGTTTAACCGATCGAGAAGATTCGTTTCTCGACTCTCGACGTTGCACATGTTAGGCCTGCTGGTCTATATGAGACAAAAACGTCTTGCATGGATTTTGTGCCCTTTTGACGATGCAATCAAACAGTTTTAAATCTAGGTCTTCGCGACGTTTCCGTGTTTCGCTTCTGTACTTGGGCCTGATTCTAAGTCAGAACCAAACATAACGCGACATAACGTGGTTCGTTCTGGTTTTTGACTGGCCGACGAGCCACGTTAAGCCGTGTTACATTTTGTTTGAACTTACAGAATCAGGCCCCTTAGGCTTGTTTCACTCTTCAGCGTGTCGCCGGTCGCGTCGCACATTTCTCTGTGCTGTGAATGGTCAACTCGCGGACGCGACCGGTGACACGCTGAAACATGCCTTATTGTGTGGCAATCCAGGTTGGAGCTGGCTCCTGTCCCGCAAGCACCTGGTGTCCGCGTCGGGCACGCTGCGCGACATGTGCGGCGTGTGCGGCGTGCTGCCCGCCGCCGCCGTGCCCTGCATCCTCTCCGCCTGCCTCGTCTCCACGGAGCCCGAGCCCAAGCTGCGTCTCATGGCGGATAGGTTCACGCCCGACGAGCGCTTCTCGCAGCACTCGCTGCACAGCGCGCTGCACACGCCGAGGGATGTCACCGCCACGCATATACTCGTCTTTCCTACATCGGGTGAGTTTGAGGGTGAGATTGTTACTAAGGAAGTGGGACACACGACGTTTTCTGCAGCGCATTTTTGAGCTAGTGCGTTTGTTTCCATTCAAACGCGAACCGGGAAGGGAGGAGGCGCGTTCTCATCGCGTTTGTATCGATACAAACGCGATGAAAAAAACGCAGTGTGAATGAAAAACGAGCAGGGTCCTTATTCTCTAAGTCCAAACAAAACGTAACTCGGCATTACGTGGCTCGTTATCGGTTTTAAACTGAATTCGTGAAATCTAAACGATCACAAAATAGAATTAGATTTTACGTTAGTAATCAGTTCAAAATCGATTTTAAAAATGATAACGAGCCACGTAATGCCGCGTTACGTTTTGTTTTGACTTACAAAATAAGACTCCAGATACTGTTATTGTTAGTTGCATCTGTTTCAGTAATTTTAATTTTTCTGATGTTTTGTGATACGGATAAATATGTGATTTGTTTTATAATATAATTGTAATTGTAATTAGCAGTAGGTATTATGATTCATGAAAGTGTTAACCTATCTATCTATCTACAACCACGAAACTAGAAGCATGTGTTTGTTCGAATAACTTCAATCAGAGACAAACAAATAATGCAACGTTCCGTCCACAGCCACGACGCAGTCCAACCAGATGCCGTTCGAGCCTCCCATGGCGAACGGAGAGGACAACGACATGATGTTCCTGAACGTAGACATGGGCGACGAGGACATGGGCGACGATCAGATGACGGATATATTCTCGACGGATATGTTCAATTCCATGTTCGCGCAGGGCTCGCCCGCGAGACGGTTAGATGAGGAAGCAGAAGAGGCGCCCGCGCCGCACCAAGCGCGGCCCTCCGGAGCGCATGAGCCGCACGAAAGTGTTGGCACAGTACTACAGCAGCCGCTCGCGCTAGGGTATGCACTACAGTTGTCACAATGGATCTAGGCATTCGTGAAGTTAGCCGGTTCACAAATTTAAAAATGAATCTGATGAAAAAATGAGTATGAAAAAAGCTACATTGCGTATCGAAACGGCTAATTTCACGAATGCCTAGATCCATTGGGCGTACTTTACACTTCGCTTTACTTGTTCTTTAGGGCTACTGCGGCTTTTAGCTGTCACAATTCTGCCAGTTTCCGTATCATGCTAGTATCATATACTTTGCTGAGTCTTAAAACAAATATGGATGGCCTCGTTTGTTTTTGCAGTTGTACTCTTTTCTCGAGCAGTGTACATGTTGACTGGCCTCTCAGCTCAGTTGATACTTCTGCCCTCTGCGCTTTAGGTCGTGAGTTCGATTCCCACCCAAGACAAACATTTGTGTGAACATAGATGTCTGCTCTGTGTCTGGGTGTTATAAAGTATAATAAGTATGTGTTTACAAGAAAATATAAATATTCTATCAGTTATCTGGTTCCCATACTACAAGCTTTGCTTAGTTTGGGGCTGTGTGAAAACTTTCCACCAATATTGATGTATCGTTGGTCCGCAGGTACCTAGTATCGACGGCCCCTCTGGGCGGCATGCCGGCGTGGTGGTGGGCGGGATGCGCGCACCTACGCGACGCGTGCCCCGCCTTCCTGCGCAGCGCGCTGCACCTGCACGCGGGCAGCCTGCAGGCGGCGGACGACTTCACCAGTCTGCTGCAGCGACGCGACCACAACGCGCACCCGCTCGACTCGCAGCTCACCACGGACGTGCTCAGGTAACGCATCATGTTTGGGGTGGTACCAAACAGTAAGAAAAGCTGGGGTAAAATTGCTAAGGGATGCTAGCTGGGGTGGAGACTCTAAAGAGAGATAAATAACCGAACTCGCCGAGTGTTGGACGTACACTGATTTATTGCTTTCATCACAAATTCAAACAATTATTGTAACTAGGGCAATGCTAGCTATGCTAAAAGTAAAATATTATTTCTACAAGTTTAAGCTGATTGTACATGTGTGAGTATTAGCTCGTACACATCACGTGCCCGCCTTCCTGCGCAGACATACCTCTGACATCTTCAAAGGATCTTAAATGTCTGAAGATCTGAGAGACCGCGCCTTGGGGATACGGCCGTGATCATATTTAATTTTATTTCAAAATTTCAGTAAAGGATTCAGAACTCTAAAGTTGTAAAAAGATTGCCAATTTTATCCGTAAAACTACTTACCTACTAAACTTTTCTACTAGAAAACTTTAGCCGATACCAACAACGAATAATTTATAATGCCAGTTTTATAAGACTGCAAGCATAGCAGTTAATAAGATACTGTTTGTTACAGATACGTGTTGGAGGGCTACAACGCGCTGTCGTGGCTCGCGCTGGACGGCAACACCGCCGACCGCGTGTCGTGCCTGCCGCTGCACGTGCAGGTGCTTATGCAGCTGTACCACACGGCCGCCGCGCTCGGCTGAACGACTGTCAGTCGCCACACGCCCGCCGCGCTCGGCTGAACGACTGTCAGTCGCCACACGCCCGCCGCGCTCGGCTGAACGACTGTCAGTCGCCACACGCCCGCCGCGCTCGGCTGAACGACTGTCAGTCGCCACACGCCCGCCGCGCTCGGCTGAACGACTGTCAGTCGCCACACGCCCGCCGCGCTCGGCTGAACGACTGTCGGTCGCCCACACTACCGCAAGAGGCTCGGTGTGTCTTTGGATGCCAAAGAATCTAAACGCAGTTGCCTTATTTATCATTGTTGCGAGCACGTTCGCCACACAACCCTCATCAAGAATTACCCACATCACACACAGTATGCTTGTGAGATTTATCCTTTAAAACATATTTATTAACTCGTATCAGGATCCCTTGAAGATGTATTAGTATAGTCAGGGGTATTTATTTTTAAATGCAAAACTCTCTGAAAATTCTAATTTTTTGGACCAAAACAGTTTCAAGAAGCGAGATTCGCCTAGCAGACAGTGACGCCTATGCCTAAACCGTCTGGGATTGACCACAGTAGGTCTAAATTTTTCAACAAAGGTTTATATAGCTATCGGCTTCCTAGCAAACCAATCATAAGCTAACTGACTATGCTGACATTTGAAAGGGAACAATTTGGAGTAGCAGTTTAAAATCCGGTGATCTTAATTTCGTGGTCCTAATCTTTAGAGATCAACCACAATCAAGAATCCAAAGTGATTTGATGAGGCTCTTTACACGCACAATTCTTTGTCAGTATTAAGAATTAGTGTAGAATGAGTAACATGCTAAAGAAATAGAATGATGAATAAAGTTTGTGTTCAATAGTGAAATATTTGAAGTGAAAGTGTAGTGACATAGCTATAATGGTGTCTGTGCATCACACAAGTAAGTTGTCTAGGTGAAGCAATGTTCTGTATAATGTATGGTTATTTGAGTGGGTGATTGTTTCTGACATTTGCATCTATTGAAGAGCACATAATGGTCAGATTCTTTGTTAAGGCATCATGTTGAGTCCTGGCTATATGAGTTGAGCTGTCACGATGGAGGCCTTTGGGGAAGCCTCAAACCTATTGAATTATCTTGCAGTTTATTGAAAACCAATCTGGCCTGTTGATGAATCAGATTTCTTAAGTCTAAAAAGCTTAATTCACCTGACATATAAAGTATATAGTATGTTTAAAGATTAAACGAAATGCGGACTTTTGAATGCTAGATGAGGTGTCAGAGATCCATTATAAAGCAGGCTTGCTCGGAGGCCATACTGACTATCCACAGGAAAGACTTGATCAAAAGTGCTCACGACTACAACATTTTAAACATTACAATCTTTAAGCATCTTTGAATGCTATAAGTTTTTGTAGAGCCAGGATATTATACCAAAAAAAAAACAAATGGTCCAAATTACCATTGTAAATGTGCTTTCACAAATATTGTAACATGAAAATTCTTGCTTATTTCTTGAAATTACTCAGATTACTCACTTCCAGATTTTTTTCAAATACGTAATTCTTCCTTAGTCTTTCTTAAATCCCATTTTAAGTAGTGTTCGTACGTACAGCAGTACAATGACATAAAATCCGATGAATATTTTAACCTATTTTTTTAAATCATGTATTTTACCTAAGTAAAGTTTTTTGACATTATTTTCGTCATAGCATTTATGCAATGGAGTATTTCAAGAAATAAAAACCTACCTTTACATGATTCTGAAAACCGTCTAACCTTACAGTCACTCCAGGGATAAGTACCAAACTGTTGTAGTGTAACAATATTGAAATGTTTATATATTATTTTTCGTTATTATATTTAAACCGGTAAGAATTACCAAAGGTGTTAGATATTTTGTAGTGTTTTAGATATTTTTACCGACATTTTTTACTTTTGTAAGTATGCAATCGTCCACACCAACTCATTAATAATTTCTTTAAAAGCCCATTGTCAGGGTCGGAATATTTGTTACTCATTTTATTTAATTTTTATTTATTTTTGTACCTATTAACTATTTATTTATGTTCATAGCGTAAAATTTACTTTCTTTATAATTTTACCACAGTCTAGATGCAAATGATGTGGATTTATGATTTTAGAGACAATTTTTTATAGGTGAATTAACTAATGAATGATGTTGGGAAATGTATACTCATGTACAGATTTTATACAAGGGGAACAAAAGCTCAAAAGTTGCTTCACATGGAACATTCCACACTGCATGGACGCTCGTCGAAGCCTTATTTATTTATTTAATTTGAAAACACAATCCATTGTGTCCATGCATTGCGGGCTACAATCTGAACGCTAGAACATTTCTTATGATAAAAACTAAATTCTCCGATCAGGAATAATCAGTAACACCAATAGTTTATGGAATAGTTGAATAGTTATAAAGAGAGTTTAGAACATGTTTGATGTAGCATTTGTAATTAGACAACTTGTCGTTTTATAAAAATATTATATATTATAATAATTAATTGGAACTTCAGAGGCAACTTTGCTGATGTTGAGTCGTCGAATCTCCGACAGTTGGTAGATATATTAAATTTTCTATTTTAATATAATACTAAAAGAGTAATGAGTAGAGGTGTGCTGTTTAACTGTAAATAACGGCGGTCGCGCGTGTTGTTAACTTCAGCGTTATATATTGCATTTGGTTGATAACCCATTTCCGAAACTTTAATCAACAAAAGATTCAAACAATTAAATTATTATTTTTGTTGCCTAGTATCTACCTTATTTATCGGTCGCATTGAGTGATTATAGGCAATTTGTACAGGTTTTAGTAAGACGTGTGGCACACACGCAGTTTTAGTTGCGGCGCGCTCGCTACTTGATTATGACTAGTTGATTATTATAAAATGTTTTAAATGTGTTAGAGCATTTGAGAATATATAACGATGTTGTATATAGTTTATATTTGTTTTGTAAATGTGACTCAATGTAAATATAGTGGGTAGTGTTGGTCCTGTTAATTATTTGCCTACTTTGCCGAAATTTAATTGAGCATGATTTAGAGAAACCACTCATAATCTTGTACAGTTGTTGAGCGAGATTCTTTGTAGAAATAATTAAGTTTTAGGATTTCGTTTTGACATATTTTGTTACTTGTGAATTTGTCAATTTTCTAGGGAATTGGGAATGTACTGTAAATAGACCTCACCATTTTGTTTTATATTATTTGTAAGTTGCAAATCTAGTGGTTGACATGGAAATCAAATTTTCTAAATGGAGCAATCATTAGAAATCGTAAAACAAATTTAGTATAATACTTGATATTAATATAACTTTATAAATAACTGTGAAAATAGGTAATTATGAATAAAATATTACATATTTATAAGCATTGTTTTATTTGATGTAGGTACTTATTACGTACCTTACCGGTACTGCGTCTACACGTTCGCGACATAGCGATTATTTTTATCATCTACCTATATAGGTACCTTGCTATTAACATTGCATACAGTATTGTAGGAATAGGCACCAAGACAGTATTTCCAAGGCGCGATAGACATGCTAAGCATCAAAGCATCTGAATCTTCTTGAAGCGGCACCCTGAGGGACCTATCAGACAGAGAGCGGTCACGCGGTCGAGCGTTCTGCGATGCGAAGCGTGCGATTGCTCACGAACCCCGCTGTTCTACTTGACCGCCGCGGTCAGAATGCCTACTGTGTGAGTTTATCTATTTATCGTAATAGAATACAAAGAACGCAAAACTGAACGCTTGACCGTGTATTGCTCTGTCTGATAGGTCCCTGTGCCTCGAGCGCGAGTAGAGTATGCACAAGTTTACTATTCTATCCGTGACTGTAGTAAAGTAGCTCAATTGTATGGCATTCAGTGCAGCGCCTCTAGCGGTAACTTGACTAAACTAAGGTCTAGTCACGGATAGAATAGTAAACTTGTGCATACTCGTGCTCGAGGCACAGATAACGAAAGACTTGCAAATAAATATCAATGCGACAGCAATCACTACGCGACCGGTCAAAAAATATGACTAAAATCGTATTACGGAAGCCAATCGCACGTCTATTGTTCGCCTGATGCAAAATACCCTTTACCATAGTGCATTTTGCGACCGTTATAGAATATTTACCGGTCGCGTGGTGATTGCTGTCGCATTGCTGTTGCAAGTGTTAAGTAATCAGGGCGCGGAATCCTGGCTGCTTTAATATTTTTATCATCTGCGTAGTGCTTAAAAACCTGGGATCAAAATTATTCGTCAATCAAAAAGTTGAATAATAAAAGGACCAAGGAGATATCCTTGAAGGACACCGAAAAATATTTCAATTCAACATGATTTACCTTACCTAATGGAAGCCTCTGGGTGCGCGAGTGTCAGACTCACACTTGGCCAGATTTTATTCTTTATCCAGTCCCTGAATCGTGATTAACAATCAATGGCAATAGCGATTGACCGTTTACAAATCCGATTGAAGCCATTAAAATGTTAATTTTTAAAGTGTACCTACTTATAATTGAATTTAAAAAATTTGAAATTGAAAAATATTGACAATTTGTCGTGGATCGTCGGGGTTTTTCAATCACTAGTTAACTTTATTAAGGCGCGTTCACACGCTATCTTATGTTGTGCAAAGATCTATCCTATGTAAGTTAGGATTGGTTAGGATTCCTAACCAATCCTAACTTAGGTACGTTGTACCTAGGTAGGGAGACATTTTTTTTAAGAATAGGTACCTACCTAGCTCTGCGAAGTTAAAAAGGCCATTAAAGCAGAATCGCAATAGTAGGTAAGTACCTAAGGGAGTGTACACATTGCGTTTTTTGCAGCGCGTTTGTATCAATGATACAAACGCGATTCGAACGCGATGCGAACGCGCAGCCCCCCGCGCAGCCCCTCCCGGTTCGCTTTTGTATGGAAAAAAACGCGTTGCGAACGCGCGTTTGTATCGATACAAACGCGCAGCTCAAAAACGCGCTGCAGAAAACGCAATGTGTACACTCCCTAAAAGTTAGGTAGGTACACAATTTTGAACAAGACCGACATAGTAGGTATTGCAATTCTTATTTAGATTCTGCAATAGCGGCCTTTTCAGCCCCGCTGTTAATTTAAAATCATAGATTTGTATATAAACCTTTACAAATTATTTTAAAATATTTGATACAAAGTAGATATCAAATATGTAAAGTATTAAATATTTGATACAAAGCACCTACTTATAAAATATTTTTGTATTCACGTTCTCAAAAATGGTTAAAAGGATAACGATGAAATATACAATGTAGTTCCAATGTTTCTAGGCATTCGTGAAGTTAGGCTTTTCGCTGCGCAGTAAAAAAATTTGGATGAAAAAGTTACACTGCGCATCGAAACGGCTTGCCAAGATCCGCTGGAAGAAGTGTAGGTACGGGGGCGAAAAATCGATATAAGGGACATAGATCGATTTCTGGAAAAAATTGTTTTTTCTACTTTCAACCGAGCAGAGCTCAGGCGGGCGCGGTCAACCAGGTAGCAGGTAGGTAGGTATTCAAAATAAATCAAAATAGGAATAAGTAATATAATAAATACATTATATTAATATAATTATGTACATACATAAATTACAAAAAAACCTGCTCTTGGAACAATTGGTGAAAATGCATTTTCAATTCTTCAGAAGGATGAGAATACAGAATGTTGCATAACTCTTTCCTCTTTTGAATTTCTTCATCTGAAAAAATATATTGTAAGACGATTGGCATTACAACATATACAGCTAGATATACTTCCTTGTCCTTGCTACATTGCAATAAGCATTTGAAATATTCCATTTTGTCAGTATTTTGAAAAGTCGTATAAGAAAAATAACTTTCGATAAACACTTTTAAAGCCTCTGCGAACAGAAGGTATATCGATGAGTAAAAACTGTCCAAGTCCTCTTTCAGCAACCCCACGCAGTACTTCGCAAAATCAGGGGCTATTTTCGAATGCAGTTCTGCAAATGATGCCGCGACGTTATCGGCGTTGTACCAGTTATCTAGGTTTTCAGCGATTAATTTATTTAATACGGCTTTGTTTGCGTTTAGCAACTTTATGTGTTCTACCGCCAGTTTCCATGTTGTAAGAAAAACGTAGTCTTTTTGAGGTGACAAAGCAGATTCCAATTTAGACAATATTTTCTGATAGGTTTCAATGCGAATGATGAAATTCTTCTTTAAGTTGTCATCAATGGAGTAAAATACATTTCTAAGAATTTCGATCATGTTGGTCTTGGTGTGGTAGGTTCCCTCGTGAGCTTGATTCCACAACGGCAGGCATCTGTCTAGTAGAGGAGCAAGAAACAACTCATATCTCTGATCCGCCGTCTTCTCGTCTTTGCAACTTAAAATATAAGATGCAATCAATTTTGAATTGTCAAGGTTTTGGGTGCTTATATTTTTGTTAACATCTTTTAACATGACATTTGCGACGAAATCATTATCTAGAAATTCCATAATTTCAATGGCTTCGTATTCCATATCTCTGATAATCGTACCACAGTCAGTTTTCGCTGGTAAAGATTTCAAGAATGGATAACTTCTCATAAAATACTTATATCTCATGACGTGTCCAGCACCTAATGACTTTCCTAATGTTTTGTAAACTATTTTATTTTCTTCTGTAGATAAATTATCCAAGCAAGAATTAAAAAGTTCCCATGCATCATTTGTACTATCTGTATTCTTCTCCTTGCTTAAGAAGGCATGAGTCTGTCTAAATAATACTGTTCGAATGGTAGAGTTCTTTGTAGAATTCCAAATTTGATTGAAAATAAGTTTCAGCTCCTGCGAATTTAGTTTTTCAAAAGCGTAACGCACTCCAAACTTTTGCAATGAAATGGGTGCATCTAACAGTCTAGGTACAAATTGTCGAATTTTGTTAGCGCTCAGATGACTTAAAATGGAATTAATTGAAGGAACCGCGAACTGTAAATAGTCTCCTTTGGCGTACAATAAAACATTCTCAAGTGGACATAGAGGTCTGGCCTTCGACAAATTTTTTGCTACTTGTTTCTGAATGTTGAAAATCTGTTCATTGATGTCTTTCCAATCGATTTTACTTTCAGATGGAGTGTATTTCTTGGCGACGTCGTTCAACTGATTTTGATTCAGAAGTGTGAAGAGTCCTACTACAATGGCTTTATGTCCTCTAGATTCCTCTAGACATTTATAATACAAGGTCTTCCATTCATTGGCTAATGAGTTCGACCAATAGATTCTTACTTTACTTAGCAGGTTTGTTAACACTTGTCCATCATTTGTCAATATTTCTTCGACTTTTGCTTTGTGTCGCATCAACAGTGCAGAATCATGCTTCAGGGCGTTCATGCACGCTCCTGGGGTTGGACTCAACAAGATAGATTCCTCAAACAGGATCTTTTTCCAGGATTTTTTGACGTTGTACAGCGAAACGATTGGTGTATGCCAAGAGTTTTCATATTTGACTTTATTTAAGTATTTTATTCGTTCCAGCACATAAGGATAATTCTGTAGGTCTTTTTTCCAAACTAACAAGAGATTTAAAAGGGAATCACAAAGTTCAATTGCCCTTGCTAGTTCTAAATCAGTGTCTAATTTCTGCTGCTCTTCATTAGTTGCGACAATGGACTTGTACAAGTAAGAGAAGAGCGCATCTTTTTGTTCTTGTTTTTTAAGTCTGTATCGATATTGTTTCATATTATCAAATACAAACTTATCTTCGATTATGTCTGGTACTTTTTCGCCTCGGATGACATGACGTATTAAAATGGACTTGATACACGATTGCACATTATTTTGTGACTCAATGTAAACCTCTAAACTCTGGTATAGCTGATTTAATAATTCCCATGTTTCATCATCAAACTCATGCGTATCTTGTTTTGAAATTAATGCATTCACAAACTGAATTTTGAACTTGAAAGGTTCATTGTTATGTTTCTGATGGAAGTATTTTAGTACTGTGCGTAGATGTATCATGTTCTGGCCGGCACAAGATAACAATACTTGAAGAATCGTCAGTCTCATAGCCGGTGTCGTTTCTATGCGAATGCATTTTTTCAACTCTGCAAATGCAATATCAAACGGAGCTAGTTTGTACCACTGGTATATGTTTTGGTTGCTGCGGTTGCTATTTCCTTGCGATATGCTAAAAGCCACTGGCATTCTAGAAGTATTTTCAGCATCGCCTAAGCAAATGTCTCGGTTTTCAATAGTTTCTTTATCGATAAATATTTTTTTGACAAATTTGAATTTGGCGTCCACAGGCATTTGTCTGACAAAGGGTTCCATGTAATGGTATGTGAAAAACCAATTCATTTTCTCATTCCTTGCATGTTTTAACAAGAACTTTTCAATATCTTCATGTTCCTTTAGATACTTGACAAATGTCGGCAAATGAAGAGCTCCAGCGTAGAATTCAAATTTATCCAAAATGCGGTTTGGACATCTTGTCATAAAAAGTTTGGTTATTTTTGAATTGCACTTAACCCCATAGTATGATCGATGATCATTATTAATAGTATCGAGTGCATCCAAATATTGTTCAGTATCATAGTTTGCTAGAAAAGTGGTTGTCTTCGCTAGTTGAAATTTAGTGAAAAAGTCGCAGATCATGTATGTTTTGAATATTGATAGAGATCTCTCAACGAGTCGCCTTACGAGATGAAATGGCACGGAGTCGCCATAGGTTTTCAATTCGCGTTCAATGAAAGGTACAGAACAGTTGTACAACCATTTATACGAAGCTTTGATATTTCTGCTGGACACATATTTGTAGAAGCCTTCAACGCGATCTACATCTTTCAAGTTGAGTCTTACGCTTAATAGCAATTTATTATAAGCTTTTGTGGTCATCTCCGGCAACAGTTTGGTGTGTAAATATTCGGGGTTCACTATGTGAGCATATTCCTTGTCCGTGACTAACCATTTGGAATTTTTGATAGCTCTTGATACGTAAAGTAGATCTTCACTTTTCAACACTTTCAGCAGAAACTCAACGTTTCTGGTTTCGCAGGCAACGTCAATTTTCAGAAGGTTTTGAATGTCGTCGTCATCAGACAGGAACAGTTCAGTTGCTTGTTTCGAGACTGCTTCATGGACCAACTTGTTAAAATGTTTATGTTTCTGGCCCAAAGTATCACCTTCTAACTCCAGTGGCGCCATTTCAAAATCCTGAAATAAAAATCAATTGTTTGATTCTACCTAGGTACTGGTTATTAAAAGCTTTCACCCCCGAGAGGTTGAAAAGTCGTTTTAAAATGTGTTGCTTAGTTATAAAATTATTTTGGGAGGTCGAAATAGGATTGCCCTATTGCTTTTATATATAAATAAAAGGGAATTAACAGTTTTGACCGAGTAGGATAGTGCCTCGAGATTCAATCCAAAGGTCGCGGGTTCGAATCCCGACCGCACAGCAATGGATTAAAAACGTCTACAAAGGAACTTAAATGTCTAAAGATCTGAGAGAAAGTCTATCGCGCCCTGAGGACACAGTCTTGCGTGATCATATTTCGTTTCGTTTCTTATTCTTGCATAATAAATAGGTAATGTAGGTACCTACCTACCCATCTAGGTAGGTACCTACTTATTTTAGAAATTACACTATCTGGCTTGTTACAATCAGTTAAGGCACCTTTCTTCGAATCACTTACCTTCCTATCTATTCAGTCAAATACCTAGGTAGATAATAATAAAATTAAATGATAATCGCTACCACCTACCTATCCATTATTTATGTATTCTGTGTAGGTAGATATTTACCTACCATGGTACCTACTTTAAGATTCATGCCCCTCTATCTATACTATAGGTAGGTAGGTACCTATTAAGTTCCGAGAAAATCAACTTTCAATCATGACGTCATACATACCTAGGTAATCGATCGAGCGAGCGAAGCGAGCGAAGATCTTAGTGGCAAGTTAGGCGATTTTGCTTTGTATGTTTGTATGTTTGTATGTTTCATTTTTATGTTCTCGCATAACTATCGAACCGCTAATCCAATCTGTATGAAACTTGATAGGTCAATAGGTAGTGCTATGGAAATTTGCTGTGGAGCGTATGAGCGTAATCGATGAAGGGGTTGTAAAGATATGGGGTTCCCAAGGGGGTAAATTTTTTTCAAAGTTACCCAAATATATTGAGTGGGGTGTCATACGAAAGGGCTTATTTTGTACATTCCAAAATGGTTTTTATTTTTAATCTAGGATGTATAGTTTTTGAAATACGACCAAAGAACAAAAACTACGAAACCAGAGCTGCAAGAGCTCCCGTTTCATAGAGTTTCGATGTCTTCGTAGCTCATTGACTGGTCGGTCTTAAAAAGAGAGTGGCATCGTTGCGGTTTGGTTTGCAATGATTTTAGATGCTACTTGATTTATTTTCATGATAAAAAAATTTTTGATAAAGAATGAAAATAATTGGGGTAAAAAAAGTTAAATAAACAAATATATTAAGTGGGGTGTCAAATGAAAGGTCTTAATTTGTACATTCCAAAATAGTTATTATTTTCATTCTAGGACGTATACTTTAGAAATACGACGAGAATTCATAAATATGAAATAAGTAAATGAAAAATTAGACACGACATTATTGTATTGCATGCATGCTAGTATTTTTTACCATGAAGAGCTAGCGCAATAGGCATACTCGGCAGTAATAGCATTTGAAATTATAGGGGTAGTCAGAAGAAAGTCCAAATGTAAGCCATCTACGGTGCGCGAGATCTCAGTTCGGGGCGAACTACTAGTTATGTAGGTAGGTAACCACGATTAGAATAAAGTATGATTCATGTCATGCTCTACCACGAAATCACGTTTGTGTAGGTAGGTAAATCTTAAAATAGGTAAGTATTTCTAACTGTAGGTACTTATTCAAAACTGAACTTACCTTTGCTTTCCGTGATTTTGATAACTAAGATGTTTTTGATCCGTATTTCTTCACTTGATATTTTTCTAAACAGACCGCACTAGGCGGCATCGGCACTGACTGTGATTATGGTTAGACAATCTCTATTGGACGATTTATCTGACCTTGTTAGTGAACATAAAAATATATCGACCAATCAGAAATAACAATTGCGGGTGTAAATAATGACTTCTAACGCAAGGACATAAGGTTCTGAGTTGGATGTAAATTCGTCTAACTAAACTGAATGGGTTGAATGAATGGAAGTAAAAGGGCGCCACAATTAAAATAAAATATTCTTCAAAAAATATATTTAGGAACCTAGCCATTATAGCAAATAGTGTTATCTAGATCTTTTAGTAATAAAGTGAGATCTATTGTAATGATGATGTAGTAGGTAACTACCTATACTATACCTACACTAACTTCTTGCTCTCACTTTTGTATCAGGCACACGAAAACTTGTTAAAATACAATTTGAATAGTAGTAGGTACTTATAATAATTAATACTTAAGTATGTAAGTAGATACTATTTTTGGGAGCTTTAAAGCGTCTGGGTATTGATTATTAGTTTAGATGTATGCCGGTGTTACCCGCATTGACCTTAACAATGTTCAGTTTAATTGATTATAAATATATCTCAAGTCATCTTTGCATTTTTCTGTAAGAGTTATCGTTAGCTTTATCCAAGAATCAGAAAAAGCTATTAGGTAAACGGGGGACGATTATGCTCGCGTCCGCAGGAAACACCAACCACAACCCTGCACGTGTCCCCTGGGTGGTGCTAAACGAGCTCAATAAAGACTGTATAGGTGAATAACTTCTTTCCAAGTGCAAATTATGAATACTACTGGCTCCTTCCCGAGCCCCATAAATGGCTCTTCTAAGAGCCCGTTGATTAAAGATATCGGACCTTCAGTCCGTATACTGCAATTAAATATCGAAGGCATAAGTAAAGCCAAATGTGATTACCTGCAAAAAATCTTGCAGACACACAAGATAGACATAGTCAATATCCAAGAAACCCACACCAGTAACGACGTAGACCTAGAAAATAGAGGGCGCCTTTCTGGTTACTCCCTAGTAAAAGCAGTTCATCACCCGAAATATGGTATAGCTACATACGCAAGAATGGGTTTAAACGACGTTAAATTCATTGAATCTAGTGAACATGATCAAGTGTTTACTATCACGGTACAAATTAAAGACCTCACTATGGTCAACATCTATAAACCTCCAAGAGTAAACTGGCCTCAAAGTGTCCTACCACAATACACCCATCCCAGCATATACTCTGGCGACTTTAACAGCCACCACACTAAATGGAATTACTCCGAAGTTGACATGAATGGCGGCGCACTGGTCCAGTGGATGGAAGTATGCGACCTACACTTAGTGTTTGACGCAAAAGACAAGGGTACATTCCATTCCGGAAGATGGAATAAAGACTATAATCCTGACCTCACTTTTGTCACCCTCGACTACCTGAACCAACCCTTACCCACTACCAGAACTGTCCTTTCAAATTTTCCAAATAGCCAACACCGCCCAATACTTCTCAATATTGGCATAACTGTATCTCTGGTGAATTCGATGCCACTGCCCAGGTGGAATTTTAACAAAGCCGATTGGGAAGGTTTTTGCGATAATCTCGATTCGGCCCTTCAAATTGCAAAATTAGAACCTACATCTTCAAATTACCACATTTTTGTTGAACTTGTGATTAAAGCGGCTAAACAAAATATCCCTCGGGGGCACAGAAAGGAATATATCCCAGGCTGGAACACAGAAAGCGAAAAATTATACACAGAGTTCCAAAAAACAGCCGATCACAACACAGGCGCCCTGCTGTTGAAGTCTTTAGATACGCAGAGGAAAGCTAAGTGGGAGTCTACGGTCGAAGACATGGACTTTAAAAGGTCCAGTCGAAAAGCTTGGAATGTACTGCACAAGCTTACAGGGAAACACCTCCCATCTAAACAAACCGTGTGTGTTAAGCCGGATACCATAGCAAACCGAATGGTGGATGTCACTCGGTCAAAGCGAGATAAACTATTCACTAAGAAAGTAAAACAGGACCTTAAAGCGTTGAAACAAAGTTCACCAACAAACCATCATATATCAAGACCTTTCACTGTTGGAGAAATTATAGAAGCTATAAAGCTCCTAAAGAACAACAAAGCTGCTGGCCCTGACAACGTATATAATGAATTTATCCGCCATATGGGTCCTTGTGCCATCACCTGGCTAACTGCTATGTTTTCTTTCATATTAAGACATAATAGACTTCCAAAACACTTCAAACTATCCAAAGTAATAGCCATTCTAAAACCCGGAAAATCCGAAAACCATCCAGAAAATTACCGCCCAATCGCTCTTTTGAGCTGTACCTTTAAGTTGCTTGAACGTGCCATACTGACCAGAATAGAACCATTCATAGATGCTGCGACTCCTATTGAGCAGGCTGGATTTCGACGAGGTAGAAACTGCACTGACCAAGTTCTGGCCCTTACTACCTGCATTGAAGCTGGTTACCAAAAACAACTAAAAACCACTGCAGTCTTCATAGACCTAACGGCAGCCTACGATACTGTATGGAAACAAGGTCTCGTGTGTAAACTGCTATCAGTGATCCCAAGTAGAGAAGTTGTCGACCTCATATCTAGTATGCTGAGCGAAAGGGAGTTCGAGGTTCATCTGGGGAACACCAAAAGCCGTAGGCGAAAACTCAACAATGGCCTACCCCAGGGCTCTGTCATGGCACCACAGCTATTCAATCTCTACATCCACGATCTTCCAGAAACCACAGCATTGAAGTTTATATACGCAGACGATATTGCACTGGTTGCTCAAAGCAGAGATATGAAAAATAGCGAAAAAGTTCTAACTGCCGATCTAGTAAATCTGACCAACTACTTTAAATCTTGGCGACTAATACCTAGCCCAAGTAAGACTGAAGTATCATGCTTTCACCTCACCAACAGCCTTGCTAGCTACGAACCATCGGTCATCTTCAACGGAGTAAAACTCAAGTACAACCCGTTTCCAAAATATCTTGGTGTGACTCTTGATAGATCTCTGACTTACAAGGAGCACCTTAATAAACTCTCACAAAAACTCTCTTCTCGGAACAACATACTCCACAAGCTCTGCGGAACCACTTGGGGTGCATCGGCAGACTGTCTGCGCACAACTGGCCTTGCTCTCGTCTACTCTGCTGCAGAATATTGCTCCCCAGTTTGGCTGGAAAGTGCCCATGTGGACAAAGTAGATACTAAACTTAATGCTGCCATGCGATGTATCTCTGGTACCATAAGATCAACACCACTCCACTGGCTGCCAGCATTAAGCCACATTGAACCACCAGACCTTCGCAGAAAACAGGCTTTAAAGAGAGAGTCCGACAAAATTGAATCTCAACCTACACTTCCCGTGCATCAAGATTTCTTCTGCCCACCGCCGCACAGACTGAAATCACGACATCCTCCCTATGCTATGGCTCAGCAACTTAAGCACTTCAACCTAACTGATTCCTGGAGAAAATCCTGGCTGGAGAACACAAACGGCTCACGTGCTCATCATATAGACCCATCTTCTAAACCCAAAGGCTTTGATTTGCCGCGCAAGGTATGGTGTCGCCTAAATAGGATAAAAACAGGTCATGGCCGCTGCAATTACTTCCGACATAAATGGGGATGGACGGATTCAGCGCTCTGCGACTGCGGTGAGGAGGAGCAGACCATGAAGCACATTTTCGAGCGCTGTCCCATCCATTCATACCCAGGACCTTGGAGCGACCTCCAAAATCTCCCTCCTGAGGCAGTTAATTGGCTTAGTAAACTAAATATTGACTTATGACTGTTTATTTTGTGTGTTATTTTTTTTTTTTTTTTTTTTTTTTTTTATAGAGTAAGTAATTTAGTTTTATATAATTTTATTTAGCTTAAGAGTACCTATTTTTAAGTAACCTGTACAATGTCATACGATTAAATAAATAAATTAGGTAAACTTTTAAAACTACTTACTTACGTAGGTATATAAAATAAACAATAAATCTGAGCTTTTTTTAAAACTCGGGCAGTCAAGCAAGACCGTCTAGTTTGGGCTCATTTGAATCAGCTCACCCTTACCCAACACCTATCTAACACCTCTCTTTTCCGAAACAGATTTTTACAACGCAACTATTAAGAGAGAAGGTGATGTCTGTCAAATTCTTAAATTGTATTAAGTACTTATTCAATCTTCCGTACAAAACAAATAAAAAATAAGATTATCATAATAAGGTAAGGTACTACCTACCTACTTTATAAAGATTCCAAAATAGCATCCTCTCTGAACAATCGGTGAAAATACATTTTCAATTCTTCAGAAGGATGAGAATGCAGAATGTTGCATAACTCTTTCCTCTTTTTAATTTCTTCATCAGAACTAACATACATTAAGACTTTTGGCAATACAAAATATACAGCTAGATATACTTCCTTGTCCTTGCTACACTGCAATATGCATTTTAAATATTCCATTTGGTCAGTTTGTGGGCAAGTCATATTGGGTAAATAATAAAAAAACTCTTCTATAGCATGCGCGAATAGAAAGTATATCGATGGGTAAAATCCCTCCAAGTCGTTTTTCAGCAACCCCACACAGTACTTCGCAAAATCAGGAGCTATTTTCAGGTTCAGTTCTGCAAATAATGCAGTGACATCATCGGTGAACCAGTTATCTCGATTTTCAGCGATTAATTTACTTAACACGGCTTTGTTTGCTTTTAGCAACTTTATGTATTCTACCGCCAGTTTCCAACTTGTAAGAAACACGTAGTCTTTTTGAGGTGACAAAGCAGATTCCAATTTAGAAAATATTTTCTGAAAAGTTTCAATGCGAATATTGAAATTCTTCTTTAAGTTAAAAACATCAATGTAGTACAAACATCTTTTAAGGATTTCGATCATGTTGGTCTTGGTGTGGTAGGTTCCCTCGTGAGCTTGATCCCACAACGGCAGGCATCTGTCTAGTAGAGGAGCAAGAAACAACTCATACCTCTGATCCGCCGTCTCCTCGTCTTTGCAACTTAAAATATAAGATGCAATCAATTTTGAATTGTGAATGCTTTGAGTGCATATATTTTCATTCAGTTCTTTTAACATTACATTTGCGACAAAATCACTATCAAGAAATTCCATAATGTCCATGGCTTCAAACTCCATTTCCCTTAAGAATACATTACAATCGGCATTCGCTGGTAAAGACTTCAAGAATCGATAACTTTTCATAAAATACTTGTATCTCATGACGTGTCCAACGCCTAATACCTTTCCTAATGTTTTGTATACTATTTTATTTTCTTCTGAAGATAAATTTTCCAAGCACGAATTAAAAAGTTCCCATGCATCATTTGTACTATCTGTATTATTCTCCTTACTTAAAAGGGCATGAGTCTGTCTAAATAATACTGTTCGAATGGTAGAGTTCTTTGTAGAATTCCAAATTTGATTGAAAATAAGTTTCAGCTCCTGCGAATTTAGTTTTTCAAAAGCGTAACGCACTCCAAACTTTTGCAATGAAATGGGTGCATCTAACAGTCTAGGTACAAACTGTCGAATTTTGTTAGCGCTCAGATGACTTAAAATGGAATTAATTGAAGGAACCGCGAACTGTAAATAGTCTCCTTTGGCGTACAATAAAACATTCTCAAGTGGACATAGAGGTCTGGCCTTCGACAAATTTTTTGCTACTTGTTTCTGAATGTTGAAAATCTGTTCATTGATGTCTTTCCAATCGATTTTACTTTCAGATGGAGTGTATTTCTTGGCGACGTCGTTCAACTGATTTTGATTCAGAAGTGTGAAGAGTCCTACTACAATGGCTTTATGTCCTCTAGATTCCTCTAGACATTTATAATACAAGGTCTTCCATTCATTGGCTAATGAGTTCGACCAATAGATTCTTACTTTACTTAGCAGGTTTGTTAACACTTGTCCATCATTTGTCAATATTTCTTCGACTTTTGCTTTGTGTCGCATCAACAGTGCAGAATCATGCTTCAGGGCGTTCATGCACGCTCCTGGGGTTGGACTCAACAAGATAGATTCCTCAAACAGGATCTTTTTCCAGGATTTTTTGACGTTGTACAGCGAAACGATTGGTGTATGCCAAGAGTTTTCATATTTGACTTTATTTAAGTATTTTATTCGTTCCAGCACATAAGGATAATTCTGTAGGTCTTTTTTCCAAACTAACAAGAGATTTAAAAGGGAATCACAAAGTTCAATTGCCCTTGCTAGTTCTAAATCAGTGTCTAATTTCTGCTGCTCTTCATTAGTTGCGACAATGGACTTGTACAAGTAAGAGAAGAGCGCATCTTTTTGTTCTTGTTTTTTAAGTCTGTATCGATATTGTTTCATATTATCAAATACAAACTTATCTTCGATTATGTCTGGTACTTTTTCGCCTCGGATGACATGACGTATTAAAATGGACTTGATACACGATTGCACATTATTTTGTGACTCAATGTAAACCTCTAAACTCTGGTATAGCTGATTTAATAATTCCCATGTTTCATCATCAAACTCATGCGTATCTTGTTTTGAAATTAATGCATTCACAAACTGAATTTTGAACTTGAAAGGTTCATTGTTATGTTTCTGATGGAAGTATTTTAGTACTGTGCGTAGATGTATCATGTTCTGGCCGGCACAAGATAACAATACTTGAAGAATCGTCAGTCTCACAGCCGGTGTCGTTTCTATGCGAATGCATTTTTTCAACTCTGCAAATGCAATATCAAACGGAGCTAGTTTGTACCACTGGTATATGTTTTGGTTGCTGCGGTTGCTATTTCCTTGCGATATGCTAAAAGCCACTGGCATTCTAAAAGTATTTTCACCATCGCCTAAGCAAATGTCTTGGTTTTCAATAGTTTCTTTATCGATAAATATTTTTTTGACAAATTTGAATTTGGCGTCCACAGGCATTTGTCTGACAAAGGGTTCCATGTAATGGTATGTGAAAAACCAATTCATTTTCTCATTCCTTGCATGTTTTAACAAGAACTTTTCAATATCTTCATGTTCCTTTAGATACTTGACAAATGTCGGCAAATGAAGAGCTCCAGCGTAGAATTCAAATTTATCCAAAATGCGGTTTGGACATCTTGTCATAAAAAGTTTGGTTATTTTTGAATTGCACTTAACCCCATAGTATGATCGATGATCATTATTAATAGTATCGAGTGCATCTAAATATTGTTCAGTATCATAGTTTGCTAGAAAAGTGGTTGTCTTCGCTAGTTGAAATTTAGTGAAAAAGTCGCAGATCATGTATGTTTTGAATATTGATAGAGATCTCTCAACGAGTCGCCTTACGAGATGAAATGGCACGGAGTCGCCATAGGTTTTCAATTCGCGTTCAATGAAAGGTACAGAACAGTTGTACAACCATTTATACGAAGCTTTGATATTTCTGCTGGACACATATTTGTAGAAGCCTTCAACGCGATCTACATCTTTCAAGTTGAGTCTTACGCTTAATAGCAATTTATTATAAGCTTTTGTGGTCATCTCCGGCAACAGTTTGGTGTGTAAATATTCGGGGTTCACTATGTGAGCATATTCCTTGTCCGTGACTAACCATTTGGAATTTTTGATAGCTCTTGATACGTAAAGTAGATCTTCACTTTTCAACACTTTCAGCAGAAACTCAACGTTTCTGGTTTCGCAGGCAACGTCAATTTTCAGAAGGTTTTGAATGTCGTCGTCATCAGACAGGAACAGTTCAGTTGCTTGTTTCGAGACTGCTTCATGGACCAACTTGTTAAAATGTTTATGTTTCTGGCCCAAAGTATCACCTTCTAACTCCAGTGGCGCCATTTCAAAATCCTGAAATAAAAATCAATTGTTTGATTCTACCTACTGGTTATTAAAAGCTTTCACCCCCGAGAGGTTGAAAAGTCGTTTTAAAATGTGTTGCTTAGTTATAAAATTATTTTGGGAGGTCGAAATAGGATAGGTACCTATTGCTTTTATATATAAATAAAAGGGAATTAACCGTTTTGACCGAGTAGGATAGTGCCTCGAGATTCAATCCAAAGGTCGTGGGTTCGAATCCCGACCGCACAGCAATGGATTAAAAACGTCTACAAAGGAACTTAAATGTCTAAAGATCTGAGAGACAGTCTATCGCGCCCTGAGGACACAGTCTTGCGTGATCATATTTCGTTTCGTTTCTTATTCTTGCATAATAAATAGGTAATGTAGGTACCTACCTACCCATCTAGGTAGGTACCTACTTATTTTAGAAATTACACTATCCGGCTTGTTACAATCAGTTAAGGCACCTTTCTTCGAATCATTTACCTTCCTATCTATTCAGTCAAATACCTAGGTAGATAATAATAAAATTAAATTATAATACCACCACCTAGGTACCTATCCAACATTTATGTATTCTGTGTAGGTAGGTATTTATCTACCATGGTACCTACCTACTTTAAGATTCATGTCCCTCTATCTATACTATAGGTAGGTACCTACCTATTAAGTTCCGAGAAAATCAACTTTCAATCATGACGTCATACATAATTATGTACAGTACGGCCAACGGATCTCGGCGTACGTGAAGTTCGCCGTTTCGATGCGCAGTGCAACTTTTTCATACAAAATTTTCTACTGCGCAGCGCAAAGCCTGACTTCACAAACGCCTAGATCCGCCGGCCCAACTGTAGGTAGGTAACCACGATTAGAATAAAGTATGATTCATGTCATGCTCTACCACGAAATCACGTTTGTGTAGGTAGGTAAATTTTAAAATAGGTAGGTACCTAAGTATTTCTAATTGTAGGTACTTATTTAAAACTGAACTTACCTTTGCTTTCCGTGATTTTGATAACTAAGATGTTTTTGATCCGTATTTCTTCACTTGATATTATTTTAAACAGACCGCACCAGGCGGCATCGGCAGCGGCACTGACTTGTGATTATGATTAGACAATCTCTATTGGACGATTTATCTGACCTTGTTAGTGAACATAAAAATATATCGACCAATCAGAAATAAGAATTCCGGGTGTAAATAATGACTTCTAATACTAGGACATAAGGTTCTGAGTTGGATGTAAATTCGTCTAACTGAACTGAATCGGTTGAATGAATGGAAGTTAAAGGGCGCCACAATTAAAATTAAATATTCTTCAAAAAATATATTTAGGAACCTAGCCATTATAGCAAAAAGTGTTATCTAGCTCATTATAATAGTAATAAAGTGAGATCTATTGTAATGATCTAGTAGGTAGGTAAACTAATTTCTTGCTCTCACTTTTGTATCAGGCACACGAAAAATACAATTTTAACAATTTGAATACATAAAATAACATTATAAGTATAACATTATTTTAACAATTGGAATACTTTTAATAATTAATACTTACCTACTATTTTTTGGAGCTTTAAAGCGTCTGGGTATTGATTATTAGTTTTGATGTAGGTATGCCGGTGTTACCCGCATTGACCTTAACAATGTCAATGCGGGTAACACCAGCATACTTTTTACAAAGATCATTTTAATTTATTATAAATATATCTCAAGTCATCTTTGCATTTTTCTGTAAGAGTTATCGTTAGCTTTATCCAAGAATCAGAAAAAGCTATTAGGTAAACTTTTAAAACTACTTAATATACTACTTACTTACGTACTTATATAAAATAAACAATAAATCTGAGCTTTTTTTAAAACTCGGGCAGTCAAGACCGTCTAGTTTGGGCTCATTTGAATCAGCTCACCCTTACCCAACACCTATCTAACACCTCTCTTTTTTGTATTAAGTACTTATTCAATCTTCCGTACAAAACAAATAAAAAATAAGATTATCATAATAAGGTAAGGTACTACCTACCTACTTTATAAAGATTCCAAAATAGCATCCTCTCTGAACAATCGGTGAAAATACATTTTCAATTCTTCAGAAGGATGAGAATGCAGAATGTTGCATAACTCTTTCCTCTTTTTAATTTCTTCATCAGAACTAACATACATTAAGACTTTTGGCAATACAAAATATACAGCTAGATATACTTCCTTGTCCTTGCTACACTGCAATATGCATTTTAAATATTCCATTTGGTCAGTTTGTGGGCAAGTCATATTGGGTAAATAATAAAAAAACTCTTCTATAGCATGCGCGAATAGAAAGTATATCGATGGGTAAAATCCCTCCAAGTCCTCTTTCAGCAACCCCACACAGTACTTCGCAAAATCAGGAGCTATTTTCAGGTTCAGTTCTGCAAATAATGCAGTGACATCATCGGTGAACCAGTTATCTCGATTTTCAGCGATTAATTTATTTAACACGGCTTTGTTTGCTTTTAGCAACTTTATGTATTCTACCGCCAGTTTCCAACTTGTAAGAAACACGTAGTTAATTTGAGGTGACAAAGCAGATTCCAATTTAGAAAATATTTTCTGAAATGTTTCAATGCGAATATTGAAATTCTTCTTTAAGTTAAAAACATCAATGTAGTACAAACATCTTTTAAGGATTTCGATCATGTTGGTCTTGGTGTGGTAGGTTCCCTCGTGAGCTTGATTCCACAACGGCAGGCATCTGTCTAGTAGAGGAGCAAGAAACAACTCATACCTCTGATCCGCCGTCTCCTCGTCTTTGCAACTTAAAATATAAGATGCAATCAATTTTGAATTGTGAATGCTTTGAGTGCATATGTTTTTATTCACATCTTTTAACATGACATTTGCGACAAAATCACTATCAAGAAATTCCATAATATCCATGGCTTCAAACTCCATTTCCCTTAAGAATACATTACAATCGGCATTCGCTGGTAATGACTTCAAGAATCGATAACTTTTCATAAAATACTTGTATCTCATGACGTGTCCAACGCCTAATGCCTTTCCTAATGTTTTGTATACTATTTTATTTTCTTCTGAAGATAAATTTTCCAAGCAAGAATTAAAAAGTTCCCATGCATCATTTGTACTATCTGTATTCTTCTCCTTGCTTAAGAAGGCATGAGTCTGTCTAAATAATACTGTTCGAATGGTAGAGTTCTTTGTAGAATTCCAAATTTGATTGAAAATGAGTTTCAGCTCCTGCGAATTTAGTTTTTCAAAAGCGTAACGCACTCCAAACTTTTGCAGTGAAATAGGTGCATCTAACAGTCTAGGTACAAACTGTCGAATTTTGTTAGCGCTCAGATGACTTAAAATGGAATTAATTGAAGGAACCGCGAACTGTAAATAGTCTCCTTTGGCGTACAATAAAACATTCTCAAGGGGACATAAAGGTCTGGCCTTCGACAAATTTTTTGCTACTTGTTTCTGAATGTTGAAAATCTGTTCATTGATGTCTTTCCAATCGATTTTACTTTCAGATGGAGTGTATTTCTTGGCGACGTTGTTCAACTGATTTTGATTCAGAAGTATGAAGAGACCTACTACAATGGCTTTATGTTCTCTAGATTCCTCTAGACATTTATGATACAACGTCTTCCATTCATTGGCTAATGAGTTCGACCAATAGATTCTTACTTTGCTTAGCAGGTTTGTTAACACTTGTCCATCATTTGTCAATATTTCTTCGACTTTTGCTTTGTGTCGCATCAACAGTGCAGAATCATGCTTCAGGGCGTTCATGCACGCTCCTGAGGTTGGACTCAACAAGATAGATTCCTCAAACAGGATCCTTTTCCAGGATTTATTGACGTTGTACAGTGAAACGATTGGTGTATGCCAAGAGTTTTCATACTTGACTTTATTTAAGTATTTTATTCGTTCGAGCACATAAGGATAATTTTGTAGGTCTTTTTTCCAAACTAATAAGAGATTTAAAAGGGAATTACAAAGTTCAATTGCCCTTGCTAGTTCTGAATCACTGTTTAATTTCTGCTCATCATTTGTTGCGACAATGGACTTGTACAAGTACGAGAAGAGTGCATCTTTTTGTTCTTGTTTTTTAAGTCTGTTTCTATATTGTTTCATATTATCAAATACAAACTTATCTTCTATTATGTCTGGTACTTTTTCGCCTCGGATGACATGACGTATTAAAATAGACTTGATACACGATTGTACATTATTTTGTGACTCAAAGTATACCTCTAAACTCTGGTATAGCTGATTTAATAATTCCCATGTTTCGTCATCAAACTCATGCGTATCTTGTTTTGAAATTAATACATTCACAAACTGAATTTTGAACTTGAAAGGTTCATTGTTATGTTTCTGATGAAAGTATTTTAGTACTGTGTGGAGATGTATCATGTTCCGGCCGGCACAAGATAACATTACTTGAAGAATCGCCAGTCTCACGGCCGGAATCGTTTCTAAGCGAATGCATTTTTTCAACTCTGCAAATGCAATATCAAACGGAGCTAGTTTGTACCACTGGTATATGTTTTGGTTGCTGCGATTGCTATCACCTTGCAATATGCTAAAAGCTACTGGCATTCTACAAGTATTTTCACCATCGCCTGAGCAAATGTCTGGGATTAAAATTGTTTCTTTATCGATAAATATTTTTTTGACAAATTTGAATTTGGTGTCATCAGGCATTTGTCTGACAAAGGGTTCCATGTAATGGTATGTGAAAAACCAACTCATTTTCGCATTCCTTGCATGTTTTAACAAGAACTTTTCAATATCTTCATGTTCCTTTAGATACTTGACAAATGTCGGCAAATGAAGAGCTCCCGCGTAAGACTCAAACTTATTCAAAATACGGTTTGGACATCTTGTCATTAAAAGTTCAGTTGTTTTTTGATTGAAATTAATCTCAGATCGTTCACCTTTTATTTCGAGTGCATTCAAATATTTTTCAGTTTCATAGTTTGCTAGAAAAGTTGTTGCCGTCGCTAAGTAATATCTAGTGTAAAAGTCGGAGCTCATGTATATTTTAAATATTGATAAAGATCTCTCAACGAGTCGTCTTACGAGATGGCATGGCACAGAGTCGCCAATGGTTTTCAATTCGCGTTCAATGAAAGGTATAGAACAGTGTTGCAACCATTTGTACGAAGCTTTGATATTTCTGCTGGACACATATTTGTAGAAGCCTTCAACGCGATCTGCATCTTTCAAGTTGAGTCTTACACTTAATAGCAATTTATTATAAGCTTTTGTGGTCATCTCCGGCAACAGCTTGGTGTGTAAATATTCGGGGTTCACGATGTGAGCATATTCCTTGTCCGTGACTAACCATTTGGAATTTTTGATAGCTCTTGATACGTAAAGTAGATCTTCACTTTTCATCACTTCCAGCAGAAACTCAACGTTTCTGGTTTCGCAGGCAACGTCGATTTTCAGAAGGTTTTGAATGTCGTCGTCATCAGACAGGAACAGTTCAGTTGCTTGTTTCGAGACTGCTTCATGGACCAACTTGTTAAAATGTTTATGTTTCTGGCCCAGAGTATCACCTTCTAACTCCAGTGGCGCCATTTCAAAGTCCTGAAATAAAAATCAATTGTTTGATTCTACTGGTTATTTAAAGCTTTCACCTCTGAGAGGTTAAAAGGACGTTTTAAAACGTTTTAAATGTGTTTACCTATGCAAAATTGTTCTGAGTGGTTGTATTATTTATTGGTTTGAAAATATGAATATAATAGTGCCTGGACATTCAATGCAAAGGTCGTGGGTTCAAATCCTGACGTGATTCAATGGATTTTATTAAGTTTCAAAAAATCGGTGAAGAAAAACATCTACTTACAAAGGAACTTAAATGCCTAAAGATCTGAGGTAATGTCTGCTGCGCCTTTCAAGGCACGTAGGTAGGTAGGTATCTACATTATGGAAGAAGTACGTCCTCAGACACACTTTGAGTTATGGTAGTTCAATGATGCCCTGCATATGCCCTTAGCTATAGGTAAGTACCTAGTAGATACCTACCTACTTGTAGTAGGTACTAGATAGGTACTACCTACATAGTGGGGACGCTATGATAAGTCTGAAGAATGCTAGTACTTACCTATATAGGTAAGTAGGTACCTACCTATTGTAAATTTCATGTTCCGGGAAAATAATGACGTCACACCTCACACCACGATTAGAATAAATTATGAATCTCATCATCATGACTCATGCATGGCACAGAATAAATTTCTGTGCTCATGGTCCTACCACAAAGGGCCTTACTTACAAAAAGATGTTTAAATTTAAACACTGGTTAAACAACATCCTGTCTTTATATTTTGTGGATAGTGACAAACAGAGACAGGATGTTGTTTAACCAGTGTTCAACTTTAAACATCTTTCAATAAGTAAGGGGGAAAACCCCTACAAACTTGAAATAGGTACTTTCCTGCTACTTGCCTGCTACATTAATAGTACACCTACCAACTTAAATCTCAAAGTAGGTAGGTTTATTTAATAGATAGGTATGTAGAGGAAACTATTGCTCTTTTTTCTTACCTAGCGCACCTACCTATTCAAAACTTACAAAACTTTTATTCTTGAGTTCAAAACTGAACTTACCTTTCCGTGATACTTATTTTGACACAATATTAGCTTGCCTGAGCACCAGAAAATAATCACGCTTAGCCCACGTTTTGCCACGTTTAACCCACTACTAAGTGAAGTGAGAGGCCGGCACTGACTGACTGACTCAGGTCAGTCAGACTCAGACTCACTTACAGTGTTGCCAACTCGACTACTACAGAATATGCTAGACTGGTGCAAAAAAAATGGCAAAAATATGCCAAAAGTAATTTGATTACCTATGCCAAAAAAATATGCCAACATGATTTTTACCCACTTACAGGAATTTATTGAAAAAAAAGGTCAATTTCATCAGCAGAAATTGTTACTATGGAATTAGAAGGCTCGGAGGAACTATCTTTGGTATTGGTACATTACAGCCCGGGACATCATCTGGAACTGTCAAAGAGTAGTTCCCTCCTCTCTTTAGATAGGTCAAATCTTGACAGAATGATTTATACTACTGCAACGATTCCGCAGTTTAGTATATTATACTATGTTTACCAAGTTCATTTGACTGAACAGTCTTTCAACATCCGCGTTTGAATACGATACTTATGTAACTTTATGAGACCTTAGGTACCTACGAATAAATCTGCAAACAGATTGTTGGTGTTTTAGTAAATATTTCCTTGTTTTGAATGATAACATTTGGATTTTCAAATTAATAATGTTATGCCAAACGCTAAAAAAAGTGCTAAACAAGATGAAAATATGCTAAATTCACCATATTTAATGCTAAATTGGCAACACTGCTGCTCACTTAATACTAGATGATCTATTATTAAACTTCAAGTAGGGTAAAACCCCCAATTATTAGCCCTTTAATGATCTTGATGTACTTAAATCATGTTAACTGTCTTTGTTATGTGTGGCGAACAAAAAAAAGTTGTCAAACCGATAGAATGAAAGTTAATTCATGTTTTTAATACATGGGAAGAGTACTTAAACATAGTTTTATATATATTTTTTTGCGGTTTATCGATCGAGCGAGCGAAGCGAGCGAAGATCTTAGTGGCAAGTTAGGCGATTTTGCTTTGTATGTTTGTATGTTTGTATGTTTCATTTTTATGTTCTCGCATAACTATCGAACCGCTTATCCAATCTGTATGAAACTTGATAGGTCAATAGGTAGTGCTATGGAAATTTGCTGTGGAGCGTATGAGCGTAATCGATGAAGGGGTTGTAAAGATATGGGGTTCCCAAGGGGGTAAATTTTTTTCAAAGTTACCCAAATATATTGAGTGGGGTGTCATACGAAAGGGCTTATTTTGTACATTCCAAAATGGTTTTTATTTTTAATCTAGGATGTATAGTTTTTGAAATACGACCAAAGAACAAAAACTACGAAGCCAGAGCTGCAAGAGCTCCCGTTTCATAGAGTTTCGATGTCTTCGTAGCTCATTGACTGGTCGGTCTTAAAAAGAGAGTGGCATCGTCGCGGTTTGGTTTGCAATGATTTTAGATGCTACTTGATTTATTTTCATGATAAAAAAATTTTTGATAAAGAATGAAAATAATTGGGGTAAAAAAAGTTAAATAAACAAATATATTGAGTGGGGTGTCAAATGAAAGGTCTTAATTTGTACATTCCAAAATAGTTATTTATTTTGATTCTAGGACGTATACTTTTAGAAATACGACGAGAATTCATAAATATGAAATAAATGAAAAATTAGACACGACAGTATTGCATGCATGCTAATATTTTTTACCATGAAGAGCTAGCGCAATAGGCATACTCGGCAGTAGTAGCACTTGAAATTATAGGGGTAGTCAGAAGAAAGTCCAAATGTAAGCCATCTACGGTGCGCGAGATCTCAGTTCGGGGCGAACTACTAGTTTAAAAACATGATTTTACCAATTATTGGCATACTTTGACCAATTACTGGCACACGGTGTATCAATTTATTGGCACTTCTAACTGTTAAGTAAATTAAAAGAAATCGCTTAAAGAGAGCTTAAAATACATTCGTAAAGACTTATCGATCGAGCGAGCGAAGCGAGCGAAGATCTTAGTGGCAAGTTAGGCGATTTTGCTTTGTATGTTTGTATATTTGTATGTTTGTATATTTGTATGTTTCATTTTTATGTTCTCGCATAACTATCGAACCGCTTATCCAATCTGTATGAAACTTGATAGGTCAATAGGTTGTGCTATGGAAATTTGCTGTGGAGCGTATGAGCGTAATCGATGAAGGGGTTGTAAAGATATGGGGTTCCCAAGGGGGTAAATTTTTTTCAAAGTTACCCAAATATATTGAGTGGGGTGTCATATGAAAGTACTCAATTTATACATTCCAAAATGGTTTTTAGTTTTCTTCTAGGTTGGTTCTATAGTTTTTGAAATACAGAGAGAAAAAAAAATTGATGTATGAGAAAATTGATTTTCTCATACATTGTGTATTGAACTGCTATTTTAATAATTTCTCGAACTAAGAGGCCTTCCCTGAGGCGCGGTACTAAGTTCGCGGGGTCAACTATTGAATATAAACACGACACGACTCAATGTATTGCATGCATGCCTATAATCTTTACCATACTGAGGTAGCGCATTAGATATCATTGTGTGGTAAACACTAGAAGGAGTACTTAACGTAGGTATAGGGGTAGTCAGAAACAAGTCCAAATCTAGGCTATCAACACAACGGTGCGCGAGATCTCAGTTCGGGGCGAACTACTAGTTTATTATTTTTCTTCATTCTTGTCATCAAACTCAGTCTAAAAATTCTCTGTTTTAGCTATAGTGCAGCTGAGATGCAGTATTTTGTTTTGCTTAGTTTTATTAATTGTCTGGTTATAACATTAACATTTAGTCACTATCATTTTCTTCTTTTCGTCTTGTTTTTTATTCGGATTAAAGTCTTCTTATTGTGAGTTAAGGTTATTTCCACAGTATCTAACTTTTTAGGTAACACAAGTTTTGTTACACTTGTTTACTCTTTTGTTGTTTCCTTCCTAATTTCTGTTGTTTGGCTGATACTGTTGGAATTCCTCTTTTTCTTGTTTGATTCATTAGCTAGACTAATTATTAGCAGACTTATGCCCAAACATTGGCCTAGTGTCGATAATTGGTCGACTCATAGAAATCTCAGAAATACCAATTATTTGTTAAACTTTCGCGATTTGTTAACATAATGATAATTATTATTACGGGATTTTATCGCGTACCTTTTATTTATTTTGTTTCCCGACGTTTCGAACACGTTGCAGCGTTCGTGGTCACGGGATGACTGAAGTACTGGAGCTACCGCCGCGAATTGAGAGTAGGATCCACGACTACCCCCAATTCGTCTTCAGAACCAGAAAAGTCCTCGTTCACACTACGACACACAACACTGACGGTGTCAGGCTGACGTACAGTCGGACCACCACGAACACACTTATTAATTATAGGATTCTACGCAGACGAGAGACGATAACCACCATCACGATTAAAATTTCGGTGTTTTTTGATCTCGATCACCTCTCGAACTATCCTCTTATAATAATGGCGTTCTTTGGATAGAACTTTTGGGTCATGTAGTTCTATCCAGTGGTTAGGGCCTGAATCGAGCAGATGTTCCGCAATCGCTGACTTACACACTTGCCTATTTTTGACCACTGTAATATGCTCCTTGACGCGTTCGGCTATTGTACGTTTAGTTTGCCCTATGTATGAACGGCCACAGCTACAGTCAATCTTGTATACGCCTGGCACTTGCAGTGGTATACTATTACATATTACATATTACAGCGGTCAAAAATAGGCAAGTGTATAAGTCAGCGATTGCGGAACATCTGCTCGATTCAGGCCCTAACCACTGGATAGAACTACATGACCCAAAAGTTCTAGTCATCCCGTGACCACGAACGCTGCAACGTGTTCGAAGCGTTGGGAAACAAAATAAATAAAAGGTACGCGATAAAATCCCGTAATAATAATTATCATTTGTCCACCAATTATTGTCATCAATGCCATTAAAATCGAAAAAACTAATTTTGCTGTACCAAATGTTGGCATTGCAATAAAACAACGAAAACAATGTTATTCTTAAAAATTAGTGCTCAGGAAGCTCGAATAATATGTGTTGAAATGATTTAAAAACTATAGCAAAGTAAAACCCCCTGATAAACTTAGATTCGATAAAATTAAGAAAGCTCTTACCTTAGCAAAAATATAGTTTCTCACTGCTTAAATCGAGACATTTTATTAATGTTGTTGTACTGACGCCACTATGTTTATTTTTCGTTATTTAGTTTGTCAATATTGTAGCTAATGATTGTTTTCATCGATTTCGATAAGTTTAAGCAAGCATTGTGAGATTCGGTTGTTTCTTAATAAATAAGATAAATCAAAGGAGTGACAATAAATGGTGGGGGGCCAAAATTAGGGTCGTTTACCCTATACATATAGATAAAGGGCCTTACTTATGAAAGATGTTTAAAGTTAAACACTGGTTAAACAACGTCCTGTCTTTATTTGTGGATAGTGACAAACAGACACAGGATGTTGTTTAATCAGTGTTCAACTTTAAAAATCTTTCTTATGTAAGGGGGATAATACATAAGATATACACATACATATTAGAATAGGCCTCCATAAATGTAATAACCCACCCCTCCCCTTGTGCCTCAGTAAAGATGTGGGGCTTGGGCTTTACCAGCTTTATTGAAACATCAACACGGACTTTTTGGGAGAAGTCGAAAAGCAATGCTATCCAATTTTGTTTCACTTGCCCACACTTATGCACATTCACGAACACTTAACGGTTAATAATCCACCAATATAACACATTAACATTCGAAGAAACAAGTTTTGGAAATTATAACAAAACGAAATCATGACTTCTCAAATTCCCGCCAAAAAGTAAAAAACCTAGGGATGCGCCGATCCGATCCGATCTTTTAGAAGATCGGATCGCTTGCATACGATCAAGCTATTTTTCGGATCGTATGAAAGCCATTCGATTTTTTGGCGGATCGCTTGAACTACACCAGAGATCGGATCGGATCGAAAAGATCGAATGAATCAACTAAACGTATCGGTAAGATTGTTATTATCGGGACTATAATCCTAACTTGGACAGTGTAATAAGCAGTGATCGGAATTAGGCGGGCTTAAATACCTAAAGTTCAAAGAACAGAGGCAAAAAAGGGGAGACTTCCTTACTAATTCTTGTAGTAAGTAAGAATTTTATTGAAAGTTGGAACAATTTTCACAGTGAGTAAGTACATTTAAAATTAATGTTAATAATATTGTGAACTACTTCAAATAATTTTTCTATTTGACCGACGGAAAAAAGTTTTTTATCCTTTTAATTTACATTTTAGTTTTTGTTATTAACTCAGGTAAAAAATTGATTCACCTTAATGTTAGATGTTCTTTATTAATGTCCCGGAAACGGAAATAATGGGGTCGAAAAATATTTAGTCCTAAGGCGTCTCCATTTGTCTCTGTTATTTTTCGAACTTTAGGTATTTTAGCCCGCCTCATTCCGATCACTGGTAATAAGTAACTAGCAAAATAAAACACATCACTTTACCTGCAAGTTGCTAAGTCGTGTGAGTCTTCCTATGGTTGGATCCAAATCATCTATTAATTATTTTTAAGGTTGGCACTTAAAAGCATCAATCTGGAAGGTTGACATGTTTCTTTGCAATGCAAGTTTGATTTGCATGTTAAAATAACATTTAAAAATACTTTATTTGGTTTTATTTCATTCGATCTTTTGATACGATCTTTTGAAAATCGGATCGTAACAATGCGATCCGATCCGCGGATCGGATCGAGACATTACGATCCATTACGATCCTAAAAATCGGATCAAATGAACAGATCGCACATCCCTAAAAAAACCATAGATACAGAATCGTCGTCGTCCCTCCCCTGATTTTAATGTACTAGAGGATGGAGGGACCATGTCTCCCAGCAGCAAATGAAGTATCCAGGGGGTTTGTAAAAGTCTTCAAGCGATTGTAGAACTTATTAGAAAATTTGTAAAACCTCTAGAAAAAAAGTTATAGCACATTTTGTATGGTCCCTCAGTTCTCTCATTGAATTTTCCAGATCTCGGAAAGTATATTGAAACTGAAGATAACGTGACTACAGACCTTTTGTAAAAAGTTTCCCACGACGAATTAACTGAAAACCAGGTCACGAAGTCATTTCTACAAAAAGATATAACGTAAAAACTGTGGTCCCTCAATCCTCCAATGCATTTTTGTAAATATCTCTCATTTAAATCAAAATAATCAGCTCTCTACCATTGTAAAAGTTTGTAAAAGTGCTATAGACATTTGTAAAAATAAAAAGAAGCAATAATACTGTCACGATTCCGAGATAGACGCGGTTTTGTGTGGTCCCTCAATCCTCACTTTAAACAATTGGGAATAACTTTTTGTAAAAAGGAGTAATAGAAAAATAAACCTGCTCACCTTTTAGTAAATTTTTTTTACAAACGGATAGCATAGTTACATTTGGGATCAACGATATATTTGCTGAGTTATTCAATAAAAACTAATCCTATGATAGTAGTGTGACCACACATTTAAACAATTAAGGAAAAGTCTTGGACGAACTAGATGTCTAGACCCCGATTTCGAGCGTCAAAACGCCAACATAAAGATCAACCAACTGTTGGTTGACTCGTTCGTTTCGCTCATTCAGTCGCGCTAAGGTCGTTGTACTGTAAACATGAATTTGGCGGTAAACAAAAAAATGGCGATTTGTGCCATCAAAGTGTGCAGGAATTACAAAGGACGACTAAAAATAAATAAGGAACTTACATAGCATCGGTAAGTAAACTATAAATAACTAGTAGTTCGCCCCGAACTGAGATCTCGCGCACCGTAGATGGCTTACATTTGGACTTTCTTCTGACTACCCCTATAATTTCAAGTGCTACTACTGCCGAGTATACCTATTGCGCTAGCTCTTCATGGTAAAAAATACTAGCATGCATGCAATACATAATGCCGTGTCTAATTTTTCATTTATTTCATATTTATAAATTCTCGTCGTATTTCTAAAAGTATACGTCCTAGAATAAAAATAATAACTATTTTGGAATGTACAAATAAAGACCTTTCATTTGACACCCCACTCAATATATTTGTTTACTTAACTTTTTTTACCCCAATTAGTTTCATTATTTATCAAAAATTTTTTTTATTACGAAAATAAATCAAGTAGCATCTAAAATCATTGCAAACCAAACCGCAACGATGCCACTCTCTTTTTAAGACCGACCAGTCAATGAGCTACGAAGACATCGAAACTCTATGAAACGGGAGCTCTTGCAGCTCTGGTTTCGTAGTTTTTGTTCTTTGGTCGTATTTCAAAAACTATACATCCTAGATTAAAAATAAAAACCATTTTGGAATGTACAAAATAAGCCCTTTCGATTGACACCCCACTCAATATATTTGTGTAACTTTAAAAAAAAATTACCCCCTTGGGAACCTAATATCTTCACAACCCCTTCATCGATTAAGCTCATATGCTCCACCGTAAATTTCCTTACTACAACCTATTGACCTACCAAGTTTCATGCAGATTGGATGAACGGTTCGACAGTTATGCGCGAACAACAATTCGTGAAACATACATACAAACATACAAACATACAAAGCAAAATCACCCAACTCACCACTAAGATCTTCGCTCGCTTCGCTCGCTCGATCGACTATAAGTTTTGAAAACTAGAAAATCAAACTTTGTAATTTTATCCTAACATGTTTTAGGAGGGTTGCCATAATTATTCTTTGATTTTACCCATGTGAGAGCGTGAGCAAATAAAAAAAAATGTTGAATCCAAGGATTTTATATACAAACAAGATGGTTAAGTCGACTTTAATGTAAAAGGGACTTTGAACCTTATCACGACTGTACAACGATCTATTATAATTTAATCTTGGTTATAAGGATTGTTGGTCTTGTTGAGAGGCTTTCTTGGTAGCTTTGTCTCTTTCACACTCGTTGTTGGATTAGTAGTGTGCCTAAGTCATTGATATTTCAGGATATTTTTACCTTATCGCGCTCGACAAAATCAGCGCTTGATTTCGATCCTTGGTTTCGATCCTTGAATTCGATCCTTGATTTCGATCCTTGGTTACGATCCAGGATTTCGATCTTGATTTTGATCCTTGATTTCGATCCTTGATTTCAATCCTTGATTCTTGAATCTTGAATCTGAAATCTTGAATCTTGAATCTTTGAAGTGACAGCTGTCAAACTTCAAACCGCCATATCTCATGAATTACTCGTCCTAGACTCCCCGTTCTCAGTTCAAATGAAAGCTATGACTAAGATCTTCATTTGAACTGACAGCTGTCAAACTTAAAACGGCCATATCTCGGAAACTACTCGTCCTAGACTCCCCGTTCTCAGTTTAAATGAAAGCTATGACCAAGATCTTCGTTTTAAGTGACAACTGTCAAATACATCTGTCATCTGAAATGTAGATCTTGGTCATAGCTTTCATTTGAACTGAGAACGGTGAGTCTAGGACGAATAGTTTCCGAGATATGACCGTTTTAAGTTTGACAGCTGTCAGTTCAAAGCTTAAAACGGTCATATCTCGGAAACTACTCGTCCTAGACTCCCCGTTCTCATTTCAAATGAAAGCTATGACCAAGATCTTCATTTTAAGTGACAGCTGTCATAATAACATCTGTCATCTGAAATGTAGATCTTGGTCATAGCTTTCATTTGAACTGAGAACGGTGAGTCTAGGACAAGGAATTTCTATACTACGTACCTGGAATGCTGACTGAGACAGAAAACAAGGTCCGCTTGAGAGATAAAACTTGGGCGGCGTGTCTCTTTCTAAACGGTGACCATAAACTAAACATTCCTAGTCCCTAAGGGGCCTTTTCCATCATTTTCTGATTTACGTGATGTTTCAGGGCATGATTTTTGAATTAAAATACTGATACAATTTTGATCCTTCATTTTGATTCTTGAATCTTGAATCTTGATTCTTGAATCTGAAAACTGAAATTTTGAATCTTGAATCTTTGAAGTGACAGTTGTCAAACTTAAAACCGCCATATCTCGGGAACTACTCGTCCTAGACTCCCCGTTCTCAGTTCAAATGAAATCTATGACCAAGATCTTCATTTGAAGTGACAGCTGTCAAACTTCAAACGGCCATATCTTGGAAACTACTCGTCCTAGACTCCCCGTTCAAAGTTCAAATGAAAGCTAAGACCAAGATCTTCATTTGAAGTGACAGCTGTCAAACTTCAAATGGCTATATCTCGGGAACTACTCTTCCTAGACTCCCCGTTCTCAGTTCAAATGAAAGCTATTGAAGAGATCTTCATTTAAACTTTTAAAGTGACAGATGTCAAACTTCAATCAGCCATATCTCTAAATCTACTCATCCTAGACTCTTCCTTTGTAGCTCAAATGAAAGCTATGACCAAGATCTACATTTTCAATAACAGCTGTCAAAATGACATCTGTCATCTGAAATGTAGGTCTTGGTCATAGCTTTCATTTGAACTGAGAACGGGGAGTCTAGGACGAGTAGTTCCCGAGATATGGCCATTTGAAGTTTGACAGCTGTCACTTCAAATGAAGATCTTGGTCATAGCTTTCATTTGAACTGAGAACGGGGAGTCTAGGACGAGTAATTAATGAGATATGGCGGATTGAACTTTGACAGCTGTCACTTAAAAGATTCAAGATTTCAAATTCAAGATTCAAGAATCAAGGATTGAAATCAAGGATCGAAATCCAGAATCGAAACCAAGGATCAAATACTTACAAGAAAAATTAAGTAAACAAAAACCAGTATTGACCGCAAAAAATTTGAAACAAAAGAGATGGCCGATTCCTCGAATAAATTTGCCCCACAGATGCCAACAGGAAAGAATGCTTGCGTCATGACCAAATTGGGATTTTTGGGTTTGTTTTTTTATTTTATAATGAGTCTCCATTCATCTTCATCCTCTAAATAGTGGGATTTAAAAGTTATTCTAATATAAAGCAGCAGGCTATGACGCCCAGCATGAACGGAGAACCTAGGAAACTATATTTTTAAGGTTCCTATAGTAAAAGCTTTGCTTACGTTGGGGATAGATGGCGCTGTGTGAACATTTACTTTTTCATTATTATAATTAGGACTAGCAGAATTTTAAGTGAAGTAGGTATAGAAAATAAATGACGCACACAGGTGCTCCCAGTACCTACAATTTAAAGCAAAAAAGAAAAGTACTTAGGAAAAATTGAGAATTTCATCAATAAAATTATCTACACTCGTGTGCAGTGATTCTGTACTTACCACCTTAAATAAAATATGATATAAATAAATAAAATAAAAAGCCTTTTATTTCTCTATAATTAACATTTTTTTCTTATCACTAATGTTTATAATCTAAGTAGGTACTAGAGAACCCCTAAGGTGAAGGCCTCCTCCAAAGCCAGCCATCTGTCCCTGTCTTGTGCTACTCGGAGCCAGTTTGGTCCAGCAGTTTTCTTGATGTCGTCGTCCCAGCGAGCGTATGGTCTTCCTATGCAGCGTCGACCTCTTGGACCCTCCCAATTTGTCACTCTCCTAGTCCATCTTCCATCTTGTAGACGGGCTACATGTCCAGCCCACTTCCATTTTAGTCAGTATGCATATCCCAAGGCGTCAGTACTGTTTGTAATTTTAAATAAAATATGATAAATCCTCATAAATCACATCACAACACAATCACACAACTGAAACTCAACGAAATTCCTTTTACATCTGTCAAATTCTTGTCCGTCTGTTTTGTTTACTATTTGAGTGTCATGTCAACCGCGAAAAAGAAGGTAGGTCTATTTGATAAAATATTCTCTGTGATACCTAATAGCCCCTCCAGACTCTCGGCAAGAAACCCCGACAACACCCGAGAAGCGTGAATGTGAGGAGTTTCTCGCCTTCTTGTTCTCGCGCTTCGGTGTCGGTACCTATTTTTGGCCGAGACAAAGGATTTCAAACAGATCACGAGTGAGAAAATTGAGAGTGTGGATAATTTGTTTGTTCTTCGAGAAGTCTCGGTGAAACTTCTCGCCGTGAGTCTGGAGAGGCATTACGGACTGTAGTACCGGAAGTGACTAAAGTTACTAATAAAATAACATAATTATATTCCCACAAGGCACGAGATATCTAAGTATTCTGTATGTACCAGTTAATTTTGTGATATTTTATTTAAATAATATTATTCAGACGCATAGTCTAATTCGATATTCGGCTCTGGGGCAGTATTCGGCCAAATATTTTTAGAGACACCTCGAAATCATAACATATTTTCCCCTATTTTATGGGAAATTTTCAAGAGCTGGTATCACTAAAAATGGATGACAATGTTGACAGGTGACGCAAAGCACTTGTATAGACAATAGAAGATTTGCATACTTGTGTGCGTAATACGCACACTAGCGTTTCAAAGCTTGTTCTTGTTGCGATTGAAGCGAAAGAGTCCATCTAGACATAAATAATTAATCAAAGGGAAAAGTACATGTAAGTTAGTATGTACGTACCTACCCACAATGTTTTTGTTTTACTAAGTAGGTAGGTAAGTACTTTGTAAATATTAATAATAATATATTTATTTATTCAGACTACTTGGGTCCATTCCATACAATATGTCTAAAAGAAAATTATGATTAAACGAACTTACCTTAGTAGGTTAGTAATATATGAACACAATGTAGTATCGCGTAAGTGATTCCACTTCAGCACTTAAGTTTAGAAAATAAAATAGAATAAAATAAAATGTTGCCGTAAATGGCAACACAGTCTTTTATTTTTTCAAAGTTTCCGATTAACCCCCACTCAGCCCATGTTTCCTGTTTGAGCTCAGCCATTTGTTCATCATTACGTTTAGAGGATATTTCCGCAACGGCTTGGGTTAACAGGGAGGGTGGGTGTTGCCCTACTAATGTCTTCGGACGGAGCCCATCGTATAATTATGATAGAACTTCACGTAGGTACAGGTAAATTCGTTAAATCATTAATTATACTCGTGCTCTGTCCTCGACATTAGTAGGTTAGTAATATAGGAAAACAATGTAGATGTTGAGAGCATGTGAAGGAAATATCAATACTCACTCAGGTTACTGATGAACCTGAAATACAAATAAACCTGGCATTAGGTACCATTTATTTATATTTATGAAGTTCATATTATTTAAGTATCTATTTATTTAATAGTTGCATCAAGGTGTGCACTAGTACATTCAAATAAAATAAAATACAAATACCTTGGTACTTAAACATAAACTGTGTGGCACCTCAATTACACATGCAAACGTCACTGCAATAATGTTGTTCAATTATTGACAATAATAGATACAATAAGGTGATTAATTGAATATTAGAATTTAACAGATTAGAATAAGGATTAATAGAGTCAATGATTATTATACCCTAGTTAAGTTACTTCATAGTTACCGATTATTACACAGTATATGTGTACTACGAAACATGGATACACTTAATTTTTTGTCCCTTTTGGGGGCACGCTAACTGGTAGTCTATATCTTTAATAGGTCCATGGTACATACTAACGTACATTGTACTTTTCCTTAATTGTTTAAATGTGTGGTCACACTACTATCATAGGATTAGTTTTTATTGAATAACTCAGCAAATATATCGTTGATCCCAAATGTAACTTTGCTATCCGTTTGTAAAAAAAATTTACTAAAAGGTGAGCAGGTTTATTTTTCTATTACTCCTTTTTACAAAAAGTTATTCCCAATTGTTTAAAGTGAGGATTGAGGGACCACACAAAACCGCGTCTATCTCGGAATCGTGACAGTATTATTGCTTCTTTTTATTTTTACAAATGTCTATAGCACTTTTACAAACTTTTACAATGGTAGAGAGCTGGTTATTTTGATTTAAATGAGAGATATTTACAAAAATGCATTGGAGGATTGAGGGACCACAGTTTTTACGTTATATCTTTTTGTAGAAATGACTTCGTGACCTGGTTTTCAGTTAATTCGTCGTGGGAAACTTTTTACAAAAGGTCTGTAGTCACGTTATCTTCAGTTTCAATATACTTTCCGAGATCTGGAAAATTCAATGAGAGAACTGAGGGACCATACAAAATGTGCTATAACTTTTTTTCTAGAGGTTTTACAAATTTTCTAATAAGTTCTACAATCGCTTGAAGACTTTTACAAACCCCCTGGATACTTCATTTGCTGCTGGGAGACATGGTCCCTCCATCCTCTAGTACATTGATTTTATGCACACACACACAGACACACACATAGCAATCAAAATTAAAAAAAAAAACTGACTTTTCAAATTTTCACCAATAAGTCAATGTCACAGTTATTGTCAGCTGTCACTGTCAAAGACTAAATTAGTCAAGTGTGTGTCTGGTTAGTGTTATCCAAGGAATTTCTATACTACGTACCTGGAACACTGACTGAGACAGAAAACAAGGTCCGCTTGAGAAAGAAAACTTGGGCGGTGTGTCTCTTTCTAAAGGGTGACCATAAACTAAACATTCCTAGTCCCTAAGGGGCCTTTTCCATCATTTTCTGATTTACGTGATGTTTCAGGGTATGATTTTTGAATTAAAATACTTACTGATACAATTTTGATCCTTCATTTTCATTCTTGAATCTTGAATCTTGATTCTTGAATCTGAAAACTGAAATTTTGAATCTTGAATCTTTGAAGTGACAGCTGTCAAACTTAAAACCGCCATATCTCGGGAACTACTCGTCCTAGACTCCCCGTTCTCAGTTCAAATGAAAGCTAAGACCAAGATCTTCATTTGAAGTGACAGCTGTCAAACTTCAAATGGCCATATCTCGGGAACTACTCGTCCTAGACTCCCCGTTCTCAGTTCAAATGAAAGCTATGACCAAGATCTTCATTTGAAGTGACAGCTGTCAAACTTCAAACGGCCATATCTTGGAAACTACTCGTCCTAGACTCCCTGTTCCCAGTTCAAATGAAAGCTATGACCAAGATCTTCATTTGAAGTGACAGCTGTCAAACTTCAAATAGCCATATCTCGGGAACTACTCGTCCTAGACTCCCCGTTCTCAGTTCAAATGAAAGCTATGACCAAGATCTTCATTTGAAGTGACAGCTGTCAAACTTCAAATGGCCATATCTCGGGAACTACTCATCCTAGACTCCCCATTCTCAGTTCAAATGAAAGCTATGACCAAGATCTTCATTTGAAGTGACAGCTGTCAAACTTCAAACGGCCATATCTTGGAAACTACTCGTCCTAGACTCCCCGTTCCCAGTTCAAATGAAAGCTATTGAAGAGATCTTCATTTAAAGTGACAGATGTCAAACTTCAATCAGCCATATCTCGAAATCTACTCATCCTAGACTCTTCCTTTTTAGCTCAAATGAAAGCTATGACCAAGATCTACATTTTCAATAACAGCTGTCAAAATGACATCTGTCATCTGAAATGTAGGTCTTGGTCATAGCTTTCATTTGAACTGAGAACGGGGAGTCTAGGACGAGTAGTTCCCGAGATATGGCCATTTGAAGTTTGACAGCTGTCACTTCAAATGAAGATCTTGGTCATAGCTTTCATTTGAACTGGGAACGGGGAGTCTAGGACGAGTAGTTTCCAAGATATGGCCGTTTGAAGTTTGACAGCTGTCACTTCAAATGAAGATCTTGGTCTTAGCTTTCATTTGAACTGGGAACGGGGAGTCTAGGACGAGTAGTTTCCAAGATATGGCCGTTTGAAGTTTGACAGCTGTCACTTCAAATGAAGATCTTGGTCATAGCTTTCATTTGAACTGAGAACGGGGAGTCTAGGACGAGTAGTTTCCAAGATATGGCCGTTTGAAGTTTGACAGCTGTCACTTCAAATGAAGATCTTGGTCATAGCTTTCATTTGAACTGGGAACGGGGAGTCTAGGACGAGTAGTTCCCGAGATATGGTCATTTGAAGTTTGACAGCTGTCATTTCAAAGATTCAAGATTCAAGATTTAAGATTCAAGGTTCAAAATTCAAGAATCAAGGATCGAAATCCAGGATCGAAATCCAAGATCGAAACCAAGAATCGAAATCAAGGATCGAAATCAAAATCAAGGATCAAAATCAAGGATCTAATTCAAGGATCTAATTCAAGGATCGAAACCATGGATCGAAATCAAGCGCTGATTTTGTCGAGCGCGATAAGGTAAAAATATCCTGAAATTTAAATGACATGGGCACACTACTAATCCAACAACGAGTGTGAAAGAGACAAAGCACCCAAGAAAGCCTCTCAACAAGACCAACAATCCTTATAACCAAGATTAAATGATAATAGATCGTTGTGTAATCGTGATAAGGTTCAAAATCCTTTGTACATTAAATGTCAGTCAGCACTCCAGTTACGTAGTTTAGAATCTTCTTGGTGTTATCAGAATTCCGTCGCAGAGTTGTCATTAGGTGTCTCAGGATTGTTTCACTCTTTAGTTAGCGTGTCACCGGTCGCGTCCGCGAGCGAGTTGACCATTCACAGCACAGATAAATTAATTTTGACCATTCACAGCACAGAGAAATGTGCTGTGCATTCACCATTGTTAACTCGCAGACGTGACCGGCGGCGGCGACACGCTGAAGAGCAAAACAAGCCTAAGGCTGGATTTGACCAAAAGTCATCTTACTCCAGAGTAACTAGCCGACATAATTCGAAATACAATTGTTTAAAGCGCAACCGAACATTACTATTGCATACAAATTACCCAGCTGGCCTAACATGTGCAACATCGACCCCCTTACTTATGAAAGATGTTTAAAGTTGAACACTGGTTGAACAACGTCCTGTCTCTGTTTGTCACTATCCACAAATAAAGACAGGACGTTGTTTAACCAGTGTTTCACGTTAAACATCTTTCATAAGTAAGGCCCCGAGAGTCGAGAAACAAGACTTCTCGATCGGTTAAACTGCTCTAACGTATGCGTTAGAGCAGTTCGTCCGATCGAGATATCTCTCTCGATGTTGCACATGTTAGGCCGGCTGGTTTCATGGTGTCAATGTCAACTTTACAATGTCAAAATTTTCAAACTAACAGTTGTTTACTCTCGAGTAAAAACTTAATCTAGTTTGGTCGAATCCAGCCATAGTATTTGTTTTGTATAACTAAGTATTCACGTTCTCGGAAATGGATCTAGCGATTTCGATGAAATTTGCAATCATAAGTAATAATTGATTGATGTCCTTATAATATTTTTGGTTTTGATCGAATAACTCTTTTCCTAGATTTTCTAGGACTCAATGCATTACATTACATTACTTACACGGTTTATGTAATGTAATGCATTGAGTTAGGTATAGTCTGGCAACAATGAAAAGAGACGGCAACTTTTCATTGTGTACTTTGGAAACCCTTTTTCTACTAATCTTCTTCTTTTTCTACTATTTCTTCTGCTATCGCAGAACTAGGTTACTTAACTAAACGTCCGCGAGTTGACCATTCACAGAACAGAGAAATTAATTTTGACCATTCACAGCACAGAGAAATGTGCTGTGAATGGTCAACTCGCGGACGCGACCGGCGACACGCTGAAGAGTGAAACAAGCCTAAAGCTGGAAACATACTGTTGGACGCGGCTTACGGACGCGGCAGACAGCCGCGACTGAATAGGTATCTGGATATAGAACGAACATAGAACTGTGCACATTATCTGACGAAAGTCGCGGACGCGTCCTTGGACCTTCAGACGTCCGAAGCCAATCTGGCCCGCTGGGTGTTCGGACGGTGTGCACACTTATCAGTCGCGGCCACAGAGAAATTAATACTACGTTTTAAGAGACGGCAGTTCCATAGACGGGGTTGAGCTCACTCACACAAACATAAACTGCAAGCAGACTCATACCAACCAAATAGTAGATAATTCTACCAACATAACAATTCGATTCGTTCTTGACAGCCATAGTGATGTGCACAGTTGTCTATCGATATCGATAAAATAGTGCTGTAGGGTGGGTTGTCCACCTGTGAACCAGGCAGATGCAATGAACCACCGCTATATTTCAAAAATGTGACATTTCCGTTCTTTACGATTACTGCCAACAGGAACGCATACGCATCCCTCACTCTCTCCCCAAATTACAAGCAGCGCAAGCTTAAGACGTACGCCCAGTGATCGAATTTATAAAAATGTATCATAAAAGTCAGTTTTTTGTGTTGATTTCATTCTTTTTCTACATTTTTTGGGTCTTACCTTTAGTTTTTTTTGCCTGTTACGTATGATAACACATACATAACGTTGTAAATTACACTATAGTTAGTATGCTGTATCATCATTTACCAGGTGAAATTCTGAGGTTTGTTTTGTCAATGGGGTGTGTCCAGCAATGAGCCATGACATAGTGTCCTGCATTGAACCATAGTATTCACATACATTTTCCCAGTCCGAGCTGCACCTACCATTTTTAAACGTTGAAAAACTAAACCACCACTTATTACAACTAGATTTGTATGATAACCTACTTATAATTAGTATTATGATAAAAAAAACCATATTGCTTGATGTCAATACATAGATTTTACTAAGACTAAAATACTCTAGCCTAAATATAATTAACAGTACCTCTAACGGCTTATATTTCGTAGTTAGTAATAATTTTGCTGATAGGTATTAATAATAAAGTAAAAACATTGCCCTTTCTCTTGGTAAATAGGTGGTTCATTGCAGAATTCGGTCTGGTTCAATGCGTACCACCCGTGTTACGCAATGAACCAATTCTCATTTTTTGCTAAATCTGTATTTCTAAGAAATCTAAAGATTATATGAATAAACTAATAATGCACAATCTTAGCCAGATTAATCACCTTACTTCACGCCAAATCTTAGATCCGTAAGTCAAAAAATGTAAAAGATATGGACGTTTGAATTTTACCTGGTTCATTGCTGGACAACCCACCCTACCTACTTTCGATATCGATACATACCCTACTGGTATTATTATAGGAATTTAAATTGCCAAGGTAGGTACAATAAATATGTCACACAGAATCACAAGAATCAAATTATTCGATAGGTAATGATAATACCTATTCATCCTTCGTAGACAATCTGTGTGACATAGTTATTTTAAAATAAATAACAAATTGAACATTATACTTTTCTTTATTTTGTTGTGCCTCTTTTAATTCTACCTAAAACATCATTTTCTGATTTTATAAAATCACCATTATATCAGTTTTCATGATTTTCGTACAAACTTATTGAAACTGGCTAAATGCACAGTCCGTGCGAAGCCAAACCGAAGGAAAAAACAAGGAAGTTCGTATGCATGAGCTAGTGGCCAACTCTGGTGACAGAGTTTTTAGGCCGCGTAAAGGCCTCCGTCATGCCCTGCGAAGCACAGAAGTGCTCAGCTCGCAATGCCACTTGCGGTCACCCATCAAATTGATGAGGGCGCACAACGATTAATCAAGAGCGTCTAAGCAAGCTGCGCCACGTGCGCTTCTAAATGAATACCTACTTATTAAATTATTACTACTAGATACCTACTAGGTATCATGAACTAAATAGGATACTACCATTATAATATATATAGGTAACTAAGTACTATTTCGCAGATTTTCCATGAGCCTCAGATTTAAACCATTCCTTAATGCAGCGAAAACTCGGATGCAAGGTACTCATTGGGCAATGTGCAACTGGTGCACAACATCTTCTATGCTCAATGTTTTTGCCTACAACATCTGAAAAATAAAGTTATCTAGATAAATAATTGATTTTCAACTCACACTCTTATTTTACACAACCTTATTTTATCGCGCGCTGGATTCCACTGTTGGAACTGTTGGATTGGAAGGAGGGAAGTCTTCCGAGCAATGGGATCCAGCTTAACAATAACGGTGAAAAATCATCATTAGAGATAGTAACTTACCTACTGATCAGGGTCTAGAGGAAAACTTGTAAGAAGCATGTCCATTCTAAGCAGATTTTGTTTATCACAAATGGCACACTGCCTGTAACGCCGACTTTCCATCGCAGAGTACCTACTATATTATAATACTTTCCATGTTACAGAATATTTGGTAATATTTGTAATAAATAATTAAAATCTCAATCTAATCCAAACGGATGAAAATGTCAAGCAATGTCAAGATTCGCCATTTTATTTTTTCGTTGCGCCAAGGCGGCAACTTGTTCAAAAAAATGTTCATGTGTTGTAAGTTGGTATGAATCTGCTTGCATTTCACGAAGAATTTGTTATTCCAATGTAGACTTTGTTACAGTTGAATTAGGCTTTATTTGGAGTGATAAAAATTACTGTTCATATTTTCCTAGGCAGTGTCGACCCACTGGTCGCGGCTAACAGCCGCGACCAAGGAATTTCTATACTACGTACCTGGAATGCTGACTGAGACAGAAAACAAGGTCCGCTTGAGAGATAAAACTTGGGCGGCGATAAAACTTTTCAATAACAGCTGTCAAAATGACATCTGTCATCTGAAATGTAGGTCTTGGTCATAGCTTTCATTTGAACTGAGAACGGGGAGTCTAGGACGAGTAGTTCCCGAGATATGGCCATTTGAAGTTTGACAGCTGTCACTTCAAATGAAGATCTTGGTCATAGCTTTCATTTGAACTGGGAACGGGGAGTCTAGGACGAGTAGTTTCCGAGATATGGCGGTTTGAAGTTTGACAGCTGTCACTTCAAATGAAGATCTTGGTCATAGCTTTTATTTGAACTGGGAACGGAGAGTCTAGGACGAGTAGTTTCCAAGATATGGCCGTTTGAAGTTTGACAGCTCTCACTTCAAATGAAGATCTTGGTCATAGCTTTCATTTGAACTGGGAACGGGGAGTCTAGGACGAGTAGTTTCCAAGATATGGCCATTTGAAGTTTGACAGCTGTCACTTCAAATGAAGATCTTGGTCATAGCTTTCATTTGAACTGGGAACGGGGAGTCGAGGACGAGTAGTTTCCAAGATATGGCCATTTGAAGTTTGACAGCTGTCACTTCAAATGAAGATCTTGGTCATAGCTTTCATTTGAACTGGGAACGGGGAGTCTAGGACGAGTAGTTTCCAAGATATGGCCGTTTGAAGTTTGACAGCTGTCACTTCAAAGATTCAAGATTCAAGATTTCAGATTCAAGGTTCAAAATTCAAGAATCAAGGATCGAAATCCAAGATCGAAACCAAGGATCGAAATCAAGGATCGAAATCAAAATCAAGGATCTAATTCAAGGATCGAAACCATGGATCGATATCAAGCGCTGATTTTGTCGAGCGCGATAAGGTAAAAATATCCTGAAATTTAAATGACATGGGCACACTACTAATCCAACAACGAGTGTGAAAGAGACAAAGCACCCAAGAAAGCCTCTCAACAAGACCAACAATCCTTATAACCAAGATTAAATGACAATAGATCGTTGTGTAGTCGTGATAAGGTTCAAAATCCTTTGTACATTAAATGTCAGTCAGCGGTCTAGTATGTATATAATTTCTTTGGCCGCGACTTAAGCTGGAAACAAACTATCGGACGCGGCTTACGGACGCGGCAGACAGCCGCGACTGATAAGTGTGCACACCGTCCGAACACCCAGCGGGCCAGATTGCCTTCGGACGTCTGAAGGTCCGAGGACGCGTCCGCGACTTTCGTCAGATAATGTGCACAGTTCTATGTTCGTTCTATATCCAGATACCTATTCAGTCGCGGCTGTCTGCCGCGTCCGTCAGCCGCGTCCGATAATTTGTTCCCAGCTTTATGGATGCGTCCGATAGTTTGTTTTAAGCTTTAAGCTGGGAACAAACTATCGGACGCGGCTTACGGACGCGGCAGACAGCCGCGACTGAATAGGTATCTGGATATAGAACGAACATAGAACTGTGCACATTATCTGACGAAAGTCGCGGACGCGTCCTTGGACCTTCAGACGTCCGAAGGCAATCTGGCCCGCTGGGTGTTCGGACGGTGTGCACACTTATCAGTCGCGGCTGTCAGCCGCGTCCGTCAGCCGCGTCCGATAGTTTGTTTCCAGCTTTAGTCATGCATGTCAATCAAAGTAACTTTTATTTTTTTTAAATGGTAAATACACAAAAAGTGCGACGCCCAAAAAAAAAAAACTTTTATTTATCTCAACATCAGATTCCACATCAATATCAAATCAACGACGGAACCCCAATTAAATTAGAAAGGAATCTCTTCTAATCTATTTACATATCTCTTGCTTGAAATTATCTTGCTTGTTTGTGTTGTTACGTTATTAAGAGACTTGTGCGTAAAGTGCACTATTCTAAGAAGTCGGACCAAGCTTGGCTAGTGAAAATGGCTGGTGCGCCGCACGATTGGCAGCTGGAGTGTGTGGAAGTGAAGCAGCGCGGCGCTCACCTGCTGCAGTCGGGTCAGTGGTCCGACTGCACCTTCCTTGTGGGCTCGGAGCCTCACCAGGTGGTGGTGCCGGGCCACAAGCTCATCCTGGCCATGGCCTCGCCGGTCTTCGAGGCGATGTTCTTCGGAGAACTGGCGGAGCGGAACGAGCCGATACCCATTCTTGATGTGCAGCCTGAAGCCTTCAGGGCTCTTTTAGAGTAAGAATATTACTTGTACACTTCTTCCAATGAATGTTGGCATTCGTGAAGTTAGCCATTTCGGTGAGCAGTGCAACTTTTTCATACAAAATTTTCTTATGTGCAGCGAAACGGCTAACTTACGAATGCCTAGATCCATTATGAGTAAGGTTGCCATCCATCCGGGTTTCCCCAGATTTCTCCTAGTTTAGAAGGCATCTGGGGAGCGTCCAGGTGGGGTTTCATTTGTAGTTGTTACTCGCTAAATCACTTTCCCTCCCTGTCGTGTGTGACTTTGACTTCGCATGTTGGGCACTGGGCACTAAAATCCATGGTTTTCATGCGGGGTTTCACCCTAATTATGAGAAGTGTACCTGCAGAATTGATATAAAATCATACAGTGATTGCTTAGAGAACAGAAAACTTGTTACTCCAAGTGTTAAAAAGCCTGATTCAAGTTTCACTCTATTCAAGGCCTAACTTATAAACTTGACCTCTGGTTAAATATTGCTCAAGATTCGCCCTGTCTCTATTTGACACTATCTAACAAAAAGGGATGGCAATTGTTTAAACGGTGTCTCAATTTTAACAGAATTTTAAAAGAAGAGGGCTCAGAGTGCAGCCTGATTTTTAGACCACACTGAAACATCTATTTATTTATTTATTTATTTATTTATTTATTTATTTATTTATTTATTTATTTATCATAACACACATAGTATATAACATTACAGTGTAACTAAATCGTTATATCTATAAAATTGTCTTCCAAGTTCCATGCCAATACCAATAAATGCAAATCAATTCAGCATCTAAACTAAGGCTTTCTTTGTTTTACTCTGCTGTTCCTATACAGAAAGAGTCTCATCCAGATACTTCAGTGACAATGTTATTCCAATTTAAAAATAAATAAATAAACTTTCTGTGTTTTATAGGCGGGCCTTTGCCTACTGTGCCTCAGATATCAAATGTTTTCTTATGCAAGAAATTAACTGAATGTTATCCTTACAGATATATTTATACAGACAACATAAACATAAGCTCATTCGACAAAGCCTGTGAGCTATGTTATGGGGCCAAGAAGTACATGTTGCCCCACCTTGTGAAGGAATGCACTCGCTACCTCTGGTCAGACTTGTATCCGAGGAATGCCTGCAGGGCTTATGAGTTTGCTCGCTTGTTTGAAGAAAATGTGCTTATGGACAAATGCATTCAGGTAACTGACCAGACAACTGAGATTATACATGATTTTTTAATTATTACTTTTTTATTGAGTTACTAGTGTATACATAGTACATACACCAATATATAAAGCTGAAAATACACCAATATATAAAGGATGAGTTTGTTTGTTTGTTTGAATGTGTAATCTCAAGAACTATCAGTCTGATTTAAAAAATTCTTTCTGCATTTGATAGCTAATCTCTTGATCTTCTCTTCATCACCATAAATCATCATTAGGGAGTGTCCACATTGCGTTTTCTGCAGCGCATTTGTATCAATACAAACGCGATGTACAAACGTGCGTTCGCATCGCGTTTGTATGGATACAAACATGTTCAAGGAGGGTTCCATCTTGACGTTGACATTTGCTTTTTTAGTTTACTTGTTTGCTTGTTTGTCTGCTAGCAGGCAAGCTAGCAGACAAACCACCAGACAAACTAGCAGACAAACTAGCAGGCAAACTACCAGACAATCCACCAGACAAACTATCAGACAAACTAGCATACAAACTAGCAGACAAAAAACGCAATGTGGCCACCCCTAAGGGGGTAACGCCGCCAGAGCGCTGACAGGATACATTTGGCTCATAACTATGTCTCCAGTCACATGATAATCTGTTTAATATCTTCAGGTATTAAAGATTCCTTAGCATGCTAACTTTAACATGTTTTCTCCACTAAAGCACAGAATGAGTAGGTACAGAAGCCTGACTTCGCAAAAAGATTTTATTTAAATAGCGACTCTTGCGGCGCTGCGACGCAACAAAGTGCAATTCAGCTCGCTTAAGCGCTTAATGCCTAACGCGATATTCACCTAAACATTACCTCTTTCTAACGCATAACTCTGTCACTGTCTGACGCGGAAGGTTGTCGATTGTCGCGTGTTATAGGTATTACGCGCGACGCCACTCGCCAATGTACTTGTAGCTTTGTACATTGTACCTAAAGTGAGGAGTGCGCCTTCTGCTCTCTTCTGTGACTAAAGTGCAAATCATGTTATTCAATCAACTTAATTTCATTAACGAGTTATTTTATTCACTACAGATAATCAGCACAAACACAAAAGAAGTCTTAAATGACAGGAGCTTTGAGGAAGTAGATCTGAACACTGTTATAACGGTGTTTTCGCTCGACCATCTGAATGTGGACAGCGAGTTGGACCTGTTCAATGCTGCTGCGAGGTACGCTAAGGCACAGGAGAAGAGGTCTCAGGAGAGGAGCATCAGCCCTCTGGTGGATGTCGGACCACCTTCGGAGAAACGGTCCAAAAGCCCTGAACCATCCACTTCAAAAGAAAAGGTAAACATAGACAGAAACACTCCTCAGGAAAGAAGAGTATCCTCAGGAAAGAGTTCTATTATGATCTTTATGCCCGAATACTGAAACGCTACTTAAATATTTGAGACGTACTTATCTATTTAAGACGTTCTTACTCTTCTAAATCGTAAACAAAATTGGCCTATCTTTGCATCTTTCAGGTAGTGAATGTAGACAGCGGGGTTGAAAATAGTTCAGTAACAGTGCTTGACACGAAGAAACCAGATGAGATCACCGAGGAGATGCCGGCTGAAGTAACACCTGCTGATGATGATGATAAGAAGAGAAAGGAAGGTAAGCAGAAGCCGCGAAAACATTTATTTAAATAGCGACTCTTGCAACACCGCAACAAAGTGCAATTCAAAGCTAGCTGAATTACTCTTTGTTGCGTCGCTTTCTTTTATTCTATAAGGTTTTCTATTATTTCCCAAAGTTGTTCTTCGAATGTTAATCCGTATCTCCGTACCCATATTATAAATGTGAAAGTGTGTTAATTTGTTTGTTTATTTGTCCTGCTTTCACGTCAAAATAGATAGAGCGACGGATTGACGTGATTTTTTGTGTGGAGATAGTTGGAGGGCTGGAGAGTAACATAGGCTACTTTTTATCCGGGTACCACGCGAGCGAAGCCGCGGGCAGCAGCTAGTATGTAATAATGGTGGATTATTAACTGTTGAGTGTTTGTAAAAGTGCTTAAGTGTGGACAAATGAAACAAAATGTATTTCGAGTTTTCCCAAAAAGTCCTATAATCTGGAAATATATAATTACCCGACACTGGCTAAATGCACAAACCATGCGAAGCCAAAACATAGAAAACCAAAATAATAATTTAAATACAAATCGAATTACTGTTTTCAGATCAGAAATCAAAAGGCAAGCTGTCGATCCGTTCAGCGATCGAGAAGATCCGCTTTCTGACGCTGACGCCGCAGCAGTTCGCGGAGGGTCCCGCGCGCTCGGCGCTGCTCTCGGAGTCCCAGGCCTTCGCCGTACTCATGAATATCCTCTCCAGCAGCAGCGACGTGCCCATGCCAGGAGGGTTCTCCGTCTGCAGGGTGCCAAGAAAGCAGCTCATCGGAGGCGGACCCTCGTCCGGAGTCAGAGATGTTTGTATATAAACATGGCCCCCTTATATATAAACACGGACCGGCAAGCGTAGTGTTGGACGTCCACCGACAAAATGGACAGACGACCTTGTAAAAACTGCAGGTCGGCGGTGGATGCAGGCCGCTTCCAACCGCAACACATGGAAATTTTTCAGGGAGGCCTATGTCCAACAGTGGACGTCCAACGGCTGAGATGATGATGATGATGGCCCCCTTACTTATGAAAGATGTATAAAGTTACTGGTTAAACAACATCCTCTATTCGTCACTATCCACAAATAAAGACAGGACGTTGTTTAGCCAGTGTTCAACTTTAAACAGCTTTCATAGTAAGACCCAGGAACTAATGATTTTTTCATAATGGCTCACACCCTGGGCCAGCCTAGGCGGGCCTGTGCGAGTGCGAGCGAGAAGGCAAATCGATGCAAGGCGAGAGCGATAGAGAGGAAAGTTCTGAGCCTTAAGGGGAAGATATGTTACGCACTGACATCGCATGCAAAATCTTGGGCTCAGTGCACCGCTACACCAAAATACACAAATTGCTTCAATTTATAGATTGCCAATAATAGAAAGAACTACTAAAGCAGTCGTGCGAGATGGTTAGTGGCCTAGTTCTGTCGGCTCCTTTTGTGCACAGTCTCCTTAAGTCTCCTGTGTGAAATGTCCAGCATTATTTATTTTATTTATTTTCTTTTAGAGGGCATTATATCATCCTTCACCTGGGCAGTATTTTCCAGGGCACAGTCAGCGATAGACCGGTACGGGGCTCATTTTTATTAAAATCAATTACAATCATGTTTTATATTTTCAAAAATTTTAAGAAGAATGATATATTCAATAAGTATTTTATTTACGGACTTTACTGGGTTGCTGCCAAAGTAAATAGTAGTTTCGAAATCTATATAACTATTCTTGGTCTCGATCTAAAGTGGAGATGACAAGGACAGCGAATATTTTAAAGTTCTCTTCAGGAAAGTAAACATAAATGAAATCAAACTTAAAGAAATATTTTATTACTTCAAGTCTAATAATCTAAGGATTTATTATACTCTCTCGTCTCATTCATCATATAAGTTCGACTTTGTTTGAGTTCTCTCGACATTGTTCATAATATAAGTTCATAAGTATAGTATGAAGTGCGCCGCAAACTTTATGGCGGCTGAAATGCGCGGCAGATTCGACTTTCCGCAGGTACTGTCAACGCAATAGAGTAAATTTTATCTGATAGCAGGAATAGACCTATCACAGAAAACTGAGATTCATACGATTGGCCAGAATCAGTGCCAATCATATTATAATCTCAGTTTTCTGTGATCAGTCTATTCCTGCTATCAGCTGATTGATTTGTCAGTGAAATGTTAGTAAATATTGTACATTGGTTTTGGCTAGAGTATACATAGCCCGCCTAGCCCCGCCCCTCACCGCCTTCACCTCCCCGCAATTGCGTTGACTGTACCTGCGCAAAGTCGAATCTGCCGCGCACTCCAGCCGCCATAAAGTTTGCCGCGCACTCTACATATTGTTTAAACACCGTGACACATGGCTTAACAGCGATTGTGTTTCTCAGATGGCGACGTTCACCGTCGACACTCCGAGTCCGGTAATGGTGGAGCAAGTATTCGGGGAGAGTTCACGGACCAACCCACCACGGGTAGACGGTGAGTCTAACCCTGCTATTATAAATACATAATGTACAGTACTACAAGCTTTATCATGGATATTGGTTGTTTTCGTGTTTCCGATGTTTTCCGAAACGCATTTTTTTTCTCGTTTTATTGTATCTGGATATTTATAAATCCAGTATACATCACGTAAATTACATTTTTATTTACCCCGACGTTTCGACTGGATTGCACCAACCGTGTTCGTGAGATCCTGCGCATGAGCAAATTGTGTGCTCGTCTTCGACATTATAGGAACTAACACTTCCTGCAAGCACAAGTTATAATTATACTTTTTATTAATTAAACTGAAGCAAAAGATTGTGTTTAGTGCTTGGAACATGTTTAAAGAGATTGTGTTAGTAGACAAACTTACCATACCACTATGATATACACTAAACATGCTTGTAAAAGAAGTTAGAGTACGCGCCACCACTAAATTCCGATAGACGCGGCGCTGCTATCGCAGAACTAGGGTGGGTAAAAAATTACTAATTGTCCAAATAAGGATTGAACAGTAATAATTATGCAAGTTTGTACGTTTGTTAATTCTAATTCTACACACCAGAACAACTGAAAGACCGTGACTAAAAGAGCTTACTAAAGTAAATAAAACAATTAGTTCCCGCTTTTGCCGTAGGATTTGAGTGCTGGCGCGGACTCTAGTTTTGCCTTATGTCCAGGGGGCAGGATCCCCGCATCGGTGCACCCCAGCCTGGGGATGCCGGGGCTGGCGGGGCTGCCCGAGCCGTTGGAGCGCGGGGCAGGGCCTGACTTCAACAAGATCTACTGCCAGCGCGCCATCATCCAACACACAGACTGCCTCAACACCAGCGTGCTCGACTGTTCTGTTACATTTATGGTGGACAAGAATATCTGTCTGCTCGGCGTGCAGGTATACCAACGTCTTCTATTAGTCTTCTATTATCAAGGTCTTCTGAAAGCGCGCCATCATCCAACACACAGACTGCCTCAACACCAGCGTGCTAGACTGTTCTGTTACCTTTATGGTGGACAAGAACATCTGTCTGCTTGGCGTGCAGGTATATCAACGTCGTTCTCAACGCAGGTACTCAAGAAGACCTTGATGAAACTCCATAGTTTCATCAAGGTCTTCTGCACAACATAAGCTCTGAGCTATCTGAACACAAGTGTGCTCGACTGCTCTGTTACATTTATGGTGTACAAGAATATCTGTCTGCTGGGCGTGCAGTGCAGGTATACCAACGTCTTCTATTAGCTCCATAGGTTCATCAAGGTCTTCTGCCAGCCAGAGAGCATTGCGTAGTATGTGTGAACTTTGAAAGATAGAGTGAGAAACAGTGTGATAAGGGAAAGGTGTGGAGTGAAAGAAGATATACATACATAGTGATAAGAATTGAGAAAAGAATGTTAAGATGGTTTGGGAGGATGAATGAAAGTCGTTTAACCAAACAAGTGTTCATACACTTGTTTGTTTGTTTGGCGAGTGTGAATGGAACAGCTGGAAGGGGAAGACCTAGGCGAACATACCTGGAAATTAGTGACATTTTGAAGAAAGGCCAGGTCAAAAGTACCCTAAACCGGCGAGCTTGTATGAGAAATGTGATGAGAGTGAATGAGGCGAAAGAGGTGTGTCAGGATCGTAGCAAATGGAAATCCGTGGTCTCTGCCTACCCCTGTGGGAAAGAGGCGTGATTTATGATTTATGTATGTATGTATTTTTTAGGTAGGTTTTTTTCTGTAATGCTATAGCTATTAGCGGCCTTTACACGTAGAGATCGGACCGCGGGAAATAGCACGCGCCATTCCAACCTTCGCTAAAAACCTTACGTGTAGATGTGCGACGCTGACAGTTCGATCTGGCAAAGTTTTTAGCACAGTTTTTGTGACAATTTTTTGCACGCATTACCGTTCATAATCGTACCACGCGCCAGTCTAAACTGTGACAATAATTAGCACGACAGTTTTATCCGCGGTTAAATCTGTACAGATTTATCCGCTGTTCGGAACGCAGCGCAGTCCAGATGCGCGGTTAAAACTCTACCGTGTAAAGGCCGCTATTGAAAATAAAGAATCTGTCTGCAGGTACCGACACAAGCGCCGAACGAAGAGAGCGCGGTTTGCGCGCTGGGCCAGCTCGGCGGCGGCGGCGCGGGGGGGTACTCTGAACTACTGTACGCGCACCTACTCGACGCGGACGGAGCCAGGCTCACGTACACACACTACACGTGTCGCGTGCCGTACCGACACCTGCTAGATATCATGTTCAACCGACCCGTCTACATCCAGCGCAATAAGGTATAATTCTATATACTTATATATACACATGTCTAGATCGCGCAAGCAGTAATTTCAGCAGCGATCGACATATATCCGACCAGCCAACAACAACTGTCGCTCGAAAGACCACGGGCCAGATAGGCCGGCCCGTTGCAGAGGAACCACCTACTCTGCCTTTGGAGAACGATTCCACCGTGTTCCCCAAATATATTATGAAGAGGTACTAGGTATATATTATAGAGAGGGGGTATTTAGAGCTGCTGTATTCGCACCTACTCGACGCGGACGGAGCCAGGCTCACGTACACACACTACACGTGTCGCGTGCCATATCGACACCTGCTCGATATCATGTTCAACCGACCAGTCTACATCCAGCGCAATAAGGTATAATTCTATATACTTATATATACACATGTCTAGATCGCGCAAGCGGTAATTTCAGCAGCGATCGACATACATCTGACTAGCCAACAACAACTGTTGCTCGAAAGACCACGGGCCAGATAGGCCGGCCCGTTGCAGAGGAACCACCTACTCTGCCTTTGGTGTCTTTTCAAAAGAGCTTATTCCTTTTTTTTAAAATGAGATTTTGACGTGCAAGCGATGGCGTGGAACAAGCGATAGAGAGGCACGATCGGCCTAAGCGTTCGGAAACTCATAAAAGTATGCAATTTTTGTAGTAAAATAATAAATGAAGTAAAACTTCCGTTCGCCTCGCCCGCTCACACTTTTCGTAGGTAACGCTCTCGTCACGCATTCACCAAGTCAAGAAAGAAAAAGAAGTTTCACTTCAAAAATGTCAAGGCCATTTAAACTCTGTTTTCAGGTGTACAAAGTGGGCATAGTGTTCAATAAAGTGGGGTGGTATCCAATGGGCACGTGCGCGCAGCACGTCGCCGCCGAGTCCGTCTTCTTCAACTTCTGCATAGGACAGAGCTCGGACTCCGTGCGGGACGGACTCATCAGATCCATCATATTCACCTACTAACATCAGCCTACACCGCAGCCTGGCTACTGTATCGACTTGACGTTGGAATAGCCGCATCTGTCAACGTCAAATTATCTAATACTGTCAATGTCAAATGTGATTTAAAGCCTCGTGCAACTCGTTCTCGATCGACGGAACTTATTGCCTTCCTACACAGCCTGGCTAACTGTATCGATTTGACGTTGGAATAGCCGAATCTGTCAACGTCAAATTATGTATTACCACAGAATAATAGTATGTACAGATGGCTCACTTCGCGAAAAAAAAATATAAATGGCGACTCTTGCTGCGACGCAACAAAGTGCAATTCAGCTCGCATAAGTGCATAGTTTTCGCTATATTCACCTAAACATTGACTCCCTTTCTAACGCCTAGCTCTGTCGCTGTCTGGCGCGGAGTGACGCGGAAGGGTTGTCCGACTTGTCGCATAAATATGTAAACTGCGGAGTGAGACCCCCCCTGCTAATACTGTCAATGTCAAATGTGATTGTTAATGTGATGCCTCGTCGTGCAATTCGATCTCGATCGACGAAACTTACTGCTATAGTAATTTAAATAGGAACCTGAGACCTTGCCTGTCCGAACTTTAAAGGCCCTAAGTCAAGGCGGCCTAAACTTTCAATCACCAAAGTTGATCACTTTATTGTTGGAATCGAAAATTTTGATAGAAGTTTCCATTTCGATGTAATTCGTTTTTGGGCTTTGTGTAGTACTCTTTTACAGCAAAAATAGGGTACTTTTGCGATGTGAGTCATCAACACATCAACTAAACTCTTCCGTGTAAATACAAAAAAACAGAAAACAGTTGTTGGAAAACATCATCATTATTATTACACTCTGTTTATTCAATCATCATATTTTGACAGAGTAACGTTAGGTATTTAAAAAAATAGCTTTAAATCCAGGCTAATTAATAAAATACCTACTGCCTAAGAATAAAGGCATCTCCTAAAGAGGATGGACATTATATTGTTGAAACTTGCAACGTGATTGTTGCGTTAGATTATATAGCGATGTAGAGTTAGGTCCCTTTTGAAGAATACCTAAGTAACTACATGTTTGTAGAAAATAATAAAGAAGAGACAATACGGCCGCCGCCGAGTGAATGACTAGTTTCCGAATTTTCGGGCGCAATCAATTACTTACACATTTAGACAACAAAAAGCCATTTTTGTATAATAAATTGACTACGAAAGTCATGCAAAATGTGGGCTTGTGCCAAATATGTAATTGGATAATTTTATTTTGTTATAGTGTTAATCCACACTTGGGTATTTACATTTTAAATTGAAAAATCTTATCAAAATTTTCAATTCCGACGGGATTCGAACCCGCAATGATACAAGCGATCCTCCTTTAGCCGGAGTGCCTTTACCAATTCGGCCACGGAACCTCTGACGCCAGAGTTGAAAATCATGATAAGACCATACTATCGATTATAGCATCGATGAGCGCCATCTACAGGATAACTGCTAAGTTAATTCACTGCTCATTGCCCGAAGTTACATTCAGGATCAAATGACGAGAGATGTCGCTTTTGCTAATTCTATAATTTTATTTTGTTATAGTGTTAATCCACACTTGGGTATTTACATTTTAAATTGAAAAATCTTATCAAAATTTTCAATTCCGACGGGATTCGAACCCGCAATGATACAAGCGATCCTCCTTTAGCCGGAGTGCCTTTACCAATTCGGCCACGGAACCTCTGACGCCAGAGTTGAAAATCATGATAAGACCATACTATCGATTATAGCATCGATGAGCGCCATCTACAGGATAACTGCTAAGTTAATTCACTGCTCATTGCCCGAAGTTACATTCAGGATCAAATGACGAGAGATGTCGCTTTTGCTAATTCTATAATTTTATTTTGTTATAGTGTTAATCCACACTTGGGTATTTACATTTTAAATTGAAAAATCTTATCAAAATTTTCAATTCCGACGGGATTCGAACCCGGGTTTCATTTTCATTTTTTTTTCATTTCATTGCGGGTTCGAATCCCGTCGGAATTGAAAATTTTGATAAGATTTTTCAATTTAAAATGTAAATACCCAAGTGTGGATTAACACTATAACAAAATAAAATTATAGAATTAGCAAAAGCGACATCTCTCGTCATTTGATCCTGAATGTAACTTCGGGCAATGAGCAGTGAATTAACTTAGCAGTTATCCTGTAGATGGCGCTCATCGATGCTATAATCGATAGTATGGTCTTATCATGATTTTCAACTCTGGCGTCAGAGGTTCCGTGGCCGAATTGGTAAAGGCACTCCGGCTAAAGGAGGATCGCTTGTATCATTGCGGGTTCGAATCCCGTCGGAATTGAAAATTTTGATAAGATTTTTCAATTTAAAATGTAAATACCCAAGTGTGGATTAACACTATAACAAAATAAAATTATAGAATTAGCAAAAGCGACATCTCTCGTCATTTGATCCTGAATGTAACTTCGGGCAATGAGCAGTGAATTAACTTAGCAGTTATCCTGTAGATGGCGCTCATCGATGCTATAATCGATAGTATGGTCTTATCATGATTTTCAACTCTGGCGTCAGAGGTTCCGTGGCCGAATTGGTAAAGGCACTCCGGCTAAAGGAGGATCGCTTGTATCATTGCGGGTTCGAATCCCGTCGGAATTGAAAATTTTGATAAGATTTTTCAATTTAAAATGTAATTGGATGTTCCTCTGACCACCTGCCAGCCTAACATGTGCAACATAAAAATCTGAGACAAATCTGGTTTTTCAAAACTTGATGTTGCACATGTTAATTGTTAGGCCTACAGGGTTAGATTCTTTGAGGATTTCAAAGGATCTTGAATGCCTCAGGCCTTTACATCTTTTACTAGATGATTTATAGGTACAGCGACAGGAGGCAATCTTTGCCTACACTTAATGGGACACTAGTGCCTGGGACAATGTTGAGATGGAGTAGGCTTGCCCAGCACCTACACCATTCAGCTTAACCGGCCAAATCCACCGGAGAGACATTATGGTCAATACAATAAAGAGAGTTTTATGTACCTTTCTATAATATTATCTAGGTATTTTGTAGTTTTTATCTGTAACATGATCTGCATTCATTTTAGTTAAGTACTTACTAAGATCATGTAAAATGAAAACTATCTATGAAAAATGGTTGTCAGTACCTAAGCATAATATTAATATCTTACCTAGTCTGTAAAATTAAGGCATACAAATCTTGTAACCTGTAATGACTAATAAGTTTTATCAAAATGTGTTATTTTCGAGTTTCTTTATAATTTTTAAGTAAATATGTATGGTTGTAAATATGTATGAAGTGTGTGCCTAACTTATGTATGAATGTACTGAAGTTGTTTATTAAATTATTGTGTGTACACAATAAATTTCATTTATTGTATGTAAAACCCCAAGAAAAAATATTTCAGTAAGATTTTTTCTCCTCCCTATCCTCGACAAATTATGGCACCAATCGGAAAGTATACTCTTTCAAGATAAAGTAATTTTTCAAATCGGTTCAGGCATCTTCGAGTAATCGGTGAACATACCTACCTACATAAAAAAAGCACAAAAAAACTGATTCCGACGAATTGAGAACCTCCTTTTTTTAGTTGGTTTAAAAGAGCAGGTGTGGATGTATGACTTTAGCTCCTATAGCCATAAAAAACTTATTTGACAGTAAGTGACTGTCATGTCAAATGTCAAATTTTGTTAAATGTCTTGTTGCTTGATTGAAAGGCAAAAACAACAGCAATTTAATTTCACTGAAGGATTTAAAAAATTCGTATTCCCTATTTAAGTTTCTTGGATTTCAGAAGAACTTCAATTTCGAATTGTGCATCATTGAATTCTAATTATTACAAATGTGACTTTCGTCTACAAAGCCGAGAGATAAGTTGATTCACGAGTGTCCAGAATAAAGTCTTCACAAAGTCTTCACTTCAATGACTATGAAGATAAATGAAAAGAATCTATGTGCTTTCGCGTCGTCGTCCACACCGGTGGACCGCGAGGGCTGGCTGGATATCCGCGAGCTCGGCAAGAGCTACCAGCCGCGATGGTTCACCCTCAAAGGGAACCTGCTCTTCTATTTCGATAAAAAAGGCGACAAGGAGCCAGCGGGTGTTATTATTCTCGAAGGATGCACGATAGGTAAGTTTTAGGCTTGTAGAGAAATGCTTAAAGTGTAAAACTATAGACTGAAACTATAGAAAAGTATTCAGGGATCTCTGTATTTAGTGGTTGTGGTTTAAGAATATGGTCCTTAGGCCTCCTCCCTGTTATGTTAGTATGATAAGATACTGCTGCTCTCAATTTCATTTGCTTTAAAACAACTTTTTTAATTAAATGATAGGTACCTGCCGTAACATTAATTGTTACGACAGACCAGTCAGACCGATGGTAACAGAGTGTGATGTTTGTTTGCTGGTTCCTATGGTACTTGCACTATGGTAATGGTAACCATGGACATAAAAGTCACAACAGAATATTGATTCTACATTTTACCAGATTTTGCAGCTCTGAACAGATGTACAGCACTACTGATCAATATTTTAAAGACAAAAAAGGATCAAACTGTATTTTCGAGGTAACAAACATTATAACACTATAACAAAAAAATAAAACATTATTTTGTCTGGATGGTGAAGTACCTTAGATTCTTTTCAAACTAAATTAACATTTTTGTCCTTACCACCTGACAACATGTTATCATACATTACAGGCTGCAAGCCTTTAAGAATACACACTGTTTTCAGTTTTCACTGAATTTCAAGCATGTGCTAAAAATAAAATACTGGGTGGTAGGCTAAAAATTATTACAAACATTAATTTATTACAGGCTTGAAATGAGAAAGTTGAGAAAGTTCACAGTACAAGCAGGTATTGTGCTAAAACAATATATTTTTGTAATTTTCCAGAACTAACAGAAGAAGAGTCGTACAGCTTCAAGATAGTGTTTCAATGTGAGGGCGGCCGGACATACTACCTGTGCACCAACAGCCAGGCGTCTATGGAGACCTGGATGAAGGCCCTGGCCTGCGCGAGCTACGACTACATGAAGCTGATGGTGGCCGAGCTGCAGCGACAGTTGGACGAAGCACAAGGTATATTCATTCATATCGAGTCAATGGCAGTCATATTAATTTCGACCAGTATTTTGCAACCTCCACGGCTTCATCAGTTGCTTCGTTTAGCTGCTCCTGGGTGCAGCAAGGTATATTGTGAACCTTATTATCCTAGATCTAGTTCTAGCCGTGTTGGCCGAGGGGTATATTACCTCGACTTTCGATTCGAAGGTCGTGGGTTCGAAATCTGGCTGTACATCAATAGATTTTTCGTTTCGAAAAATTTATATGCGCATTAACACACTCTAAACGGTGAAGGAAAACATCGTGAGGAAACCTGCAGCTTAGTCAGCCCCACACGTACTGACCATGTCTTTCCTGTGGATATATTGCATCCCCAACACGCGGTATATTCATACCTTTAGGCATTTGAAATCTTTTAAAGATGCCAAAGCTACAAAATTATACATTGAACACTGTTATATTGTAGTTGAAATATTGAGTATTTGTTTTCCTTGTCAGTGCCAATCATACTGCTGGGTCTGATAAGGATAGATTTAATTACTGAGCAAATATGCCATTGACGGTGGGGAAATATAAAACGATAAATGTGTAACACATTGAACACTGTAATAAAAACAGACATTAATTCTCTAAGAGTTTTTCTCTAAAGACTCCTTAAAGCCTTGAGGTAAATAAATATTGCTACCATTGTTATTGGTTTTCGGAAAGTTTTAGGCCAAATTAAAGGTACCTAATTGAACATGAAGTCCACAAGGCAGTTTCTATCGCTTTACGGAGTAATGACGACCCAAAAACAAAGTTGGCTGTGTATGTTCCAGCCCACAGACAAGCCAACCAGAAATTAAGTGACAAAGATTTATAATAGGGAACTCCCACAATTTTTTTTTATGATTTTATACGATAGGTTATATCGTCAAATAACCGTAATAAAAATTCCAGCGCCGAAAAACTAAAATTTTATAACAAAAATAATTTTAAAAATTTACGAACATTTTCACGCATCTGAAACACGATTATTATTGTTGTCACAGATTACTGTTGTAGTAACAATTTGTGAACTTTGATGCGTGACGTCAAATTGATACTAAGTACAACAGTAATCTGTGACAACAATAAGTTCGAGTTTAGGAATTGTGAAAATTAAAAAAAAAACTTATCTATGGATCGTTATATCTGACTCGTCCTTGACTAGTCTTATGAACTCGTGTCGTCACATCCTTTCACATCCTTTTCAAGTATTTTGAAATTCCTACTATTTTTTGCAATCTTTAAAATTTATTTTCTAATCGAAAACGGTTTAATATTAAAAAATAATTGCACACACATACGTCTAAAGCAACAATGTTCATAATAAAATACATTTAACCCGCTTTTGAATCAGACGCATGTTCCCTATTACCAACATGCCCCCTTTAAAAGTGCTAACACACGTTCGGATTTGGTCCGAACAGAATAAGTAAGGCCGATCGCAGTTTGCATGCGTTTTCATCCGAATTTTAGATGTGCGGCGTATACGTACGAACACGCACGAACGATACCAATACTCCGATTACTATGGGGCCTCGCTCACCACACTTTATCCGATTAGACGTGCGTGTACGTCCGTATAATTTTGTATGTAACAAACAAAAACGCAGCCAGTGTGTGAGGTCAATTCGCACGTCAGACGACGTACGTATATACGCACGTTGCAAAATCGGATGCAAACTGCGAGCGGCCTAATAGTTCTTGTCTTCAGTGGCAGTGTTGCTAAGTCTGACTGTTTGTTGATTGGATCGTTTTGGCATAACACGGTCCAAATGTAGCTCCCAAAGTCCCAAACGGTTGAACAGTTTTCATGTAATTAGCTAGTGCGGCGGAGGCGGCGGCGCAGGCGGCCCCGTCGGAGGGCGAGCCCCGCGTGCCGCCGCGGGGGCAGCGACACAACCCCTTCAACAAGGTGCAAGAGGACAAGGCCGTGCAGGGCAGCAGGCATCGTGAGTACTCCAACCTATCACTTCACATGCAAAAGTCTACCCTCAAGTTTTTTTAACCCATAAGTTCGACGTGGGCGATAACGCCCAAGGGGTCTGACTTTCAGGGGGGCAGTAGAAGACCCAGAGAAAATTAGGGGGCATTGATATATTCTCAAAGGGGGCGGTGGGCAAAATAAGGTTGGGAAACTATGTTTTAACTTCCATCTTTTGAAGGGCTTTTTTTTTGTTTGAATAATATTACTAATTATGCCCCGCGATCGATTTTATCCGCTTTTAAAAAGTTACACCTATACTATCTCGTATGATTAAATTAGCGGGGTACACGACATGCTAGCCCCGTCATAAGAAAAACGATCTCTTATAAAATTGAGTAAGATTATTTAATACAGTACCTATAGCCACGAAACCGCTTATCAAAAGGCAGAACAACGAACTATTAAGAGTAAGAGCGTTTGTCCACCGCCGCCGTCACCGGCACGTCAACGAGAATGTAGTCAACGCCGAGGTAGCGACCATACATTTACTATAGCCGCCTGTCCACCAGAAGACCGTCACGTCATCTTGATCTCATACAGAAATAATCTCGTTGACGGTGACGGTTCGGTGACGGCGGCGGTGGACAAACGCTCTAAGAGTCCTAGTCCACCATTCTTAGGTGGTTATCCCACTCACTGAACGCGCCCCGCTGCGGCGTGCAGATATTCAGACCAAAATATAGGTACGCGATGGAGTGCGTTATCAGTGTGTTGAACTAAGCGTTTCTATACAAATTGAAATACTTGCATAGAATGTCTCGCGTCGCGTTTTTACACGCGACGGTGCAGTGTGTTTTACGCCTTTGTGGCCAAGACCGGCTAGGCAGTGGTTCCCAAACTTTTTTTCTCATGGACCCCTTTCAAAATTTTACTGGTTTTGGTAGACCCCCTGCTGCTACATTTCTACCATATTCCCAAAACTTGTCAGAAAATGAGAACCAACGTGGACCCCTTTCGAGTCTCCCGTGGACCCCTGGGGGTCCACCTGGACCACTTTGGGAATCACTGGGCTAGGAAGTCATCGTAATCACATTTCCAGACAAGGAGGCCCTCCGTCCGGAGCTGGCCCGCAAGCAGACCTCATTTCGGGAGCTGCACGCGGCGCACGGCCGACGCATTCTCGCCGACCGCAGCGCCTGGCGTGCGCGTCTAGCGAAACACAAGGACGCGCCGCTCATACAGCTCTAAAACCAACAGGCGCTGAATATCAGGTTGGCAAACTTAAGAGTATCTTTCTTAGGTAATTTATTTCCATACACTTAGGCAGGGACTGAAAGCGTTACGGTACCGCAAAAACAATATAACTTTATCAGATAGAGGTATGGCTATACCGCTATTTTACCGGTATAAAATTACGGTACCGAAAAAATATTAAGTCGAGCCGACAAGGATTACGAAATGAAGTATGTAAACTGAGACCAGCCCAGGATAGGCGGGCGCGATGATATCAAAGAAAACCTTTATCATAGGGGTTTGGGTACCGCTACATTTTTATACCGGTTACCTAGTATTCCCATACCAGTTTTTCGGTACCCAAATTTTTTTTGGTATTGAAATATTTAGGTAACCGGAACATATCGGTATGACGTCATACCGTTATATAAAGGTATCCTAATTTTTCGGTTATTCAGTCCCCGCACTTAGGGGATAGTGATCCTCTAAATTATTTTGCTCGAGATTGGTAATCTTGGCCGCTGGCCCCTGATTGTCATTTTACAGGCCCGCCGGCGAGATATGGTTGAATAGTTGACTAAGTATTTTTAAATAAAATGTAGATGTAATTATCGTTACATTTAGTAGACCAGAAAAGTTAGTTTTTCATGAAATGATGATAAATGTTTAACCAATGGTTGACAGAACTAAGTGTGAATTCACCAATTTAATGTAGATCATTAAGGTTAGTGTAATAAATAGTGCCTGACAAAATACCTAGTGCTACTGGGTGTTATAAAACTACATCCGAAAACTGCAGTTGGAATTTAGTTTATCAGTAAAACAATTTATCCTAAGGCTGAGGCTCCACCAAAGCGGAGATGTGTTTTAAACAACCAATAGAATTTCAAAAGACGAGATGACATGTTTGAAGTTTGAATAACGAAATTATATTGGTTGTTTAAAACACATCTCACACATCTCCGCTTTGGTGGAGTCTCAGCCTGATACCGCGTTCACACGCTTCCGAGCAAACAGTAATTCAACGAGACAGGTATATAATCAGAGCGAGTAAGTAGCTCCTGTCACTCACAAGGAGACCGAACGCGACAAAAGATAACATGCTCGTTGAATGTCTGTTCGCACGCGAGCGTGTAAACGCGCCATTATAGGTACAGAGGCAAAAACATTTTGTTCAATGTGAAATACGATATTAACCAATCAATTGCAACAATATGCATGAGGTTTTTGGTAAAATTACTACCTAAGATATTTCGGCAGTAGGTAGCATTATCACACTCAGTAATACATAATTAATTGAATACAACATTCTCTAGATTTAGTAGGTAGTTAGAATTGATTAGATTTCAAAGTCAAATTGTCTGTACATTATGACATCACTGACGCAGTATTATGTACTTAAATTAAATATTTTTAGAGCAATATTGACGGACTTATCATAAATTTATATATTTGTAATTCAACTAATTCAATGTTAGATCCGTGAAGCAAATATGTGGTAATGTTCATGTTAACGGTACACATATTTACGCTAAACATTGCGGTATTAGGGATCTTCAATACAGCAGTCTCATAAGTGGGTAATCGACGTACGAGTCTATAACGCGGTTTTAAAGAACGTCGGTTTTACTTGCAGCTCGTTGGTGCTGATCGACTAGCGAGTGAAACAGTCGTATCGTAGTCGAATTGAGGTTTTGAATTTGATGGAGGTGAGTAAAAAATGAAGTAAACATGGCGAGCCAGGCTCGTCAACTCACAACACCGCGCCGGTATTACAATGATACACCGGCGAGCTTTGTCGACGAGCCATAAGACCGCGGTTTTACTCGCTCGTCGATCAGGGCCTTTAACATGACCAAGTGACTAACAAAACCTGTCGGGTATAAAAAATATTGCAAAATTTTTCGACATGGCTGATGGTGACGATAGACTTTGCGAGACCTTTGCCCAGCAGTGGGAAGAAAAAAACACATACGGTACGGTCATGTCTCATGGTCTCATAATGAGTCGCACAACTCACGAAAGATTTGAAAGTCGAAATTCTCGATTAATTTAAAAACTATGATTTCAGTTTTTAAATTAATCTGAAGTAGGTTATAAAAAGTATATCAGGCATGTAGTAGTTCCCATTACACAAGTTCTGCTTACTTTGGGGCTTGATGATGCGGTGTGAAATGTCTAGCATTATTAATTTATTGGTCTTTAGCGTGAACTAAATAAGATCTTTAGGTTTTAGTGATAATTTAATTATACAACAGTATCAGCACCACTGTATAACATTAAAGCCCATCACACACACAGCAGATAATATATCTTTATGAAATATAAATTTTGAGATCGCGCATACAAATTCTATGTGGACCACACACAGCGAATATAAATTACAAAATATATTTGGTGCGATCTGTCAAGATTTATATTTCAAAATATATATTATCTGCTGTGTGTGTGGTACGCTTAATTAGTTAGGATATCTTTTTTGACATGGTACCGTTTTTTCTACCCTGTATTATATTTTTTATACTTAATAATGATAATAATTATCACAATTATGAATTATTGTAACCGTTATCATAATGTTGTGTTTTATAGATATTGTAGTTATTAGATATTTATTGCTTGCCAAATATTTTAAATCACATGTTGTATTGTAAATACGATTTTCTGCTTATATTCTTTAGATTAATTTTAGAAATAAAACAAATCTCATATTAAGTACATAGTTTATTTAAAAATCTTTGTTATAATAAACTCAACACTATAAGGCAACTCATACAATCAGACTCACAAACTAACTTAAGAATGTCAGTGATATATATTTGAAATCTCATCGTAACAGAGACTGACTGCTTTGTCAAAGTATGCTACTCGAGTCAAGACTGTTTTGGTATAATTCTACGCAACTAAATAATATTGAGCAAACCACATTTTAAGACATACAATTTCCTTGAAGTGACACTTTACATAACAGGTGAGGAAGACAAGGTATTGGTAACAATCGCGGTCAGTCCAGAGCCAACAGACAGGTTAAATAATGAAACTTAAACTAAACTAAACATAAATATGCCTCGATGTTACTTTAAGTAATTTTTTAACGCTAATTTAGTTTGCGCGGGGTGTGTGGACGTGCTAAACAGTTAGGATATCCTAGTTTTAGTAAAATTCAAAATTAAGGCCTTGTCAGTAAAAACAACGATAATCGATTTAACAGTCATTTTTACGGTTAAGGCCCTTAAAGTTATGTCAAAATGTTAGCATTGAACTTTTATTTCAATACAATCCAAACCAAATATGTTAAATCAAGTTTGTTATAAGTCTGGAATACCGCTGACGTAAGTTTAACAATGTTTAGCTTTAATTCGATTTATATTCTTTGAGTAAAAAAGAGAAAGCTACATTAAACCGAGGTTGTATCTAACCCAGCGCTAAACCAGGCTTAAAACAAGACTGAAACGAAGAGTGCTTACAAATTAATAAAATATTTAATTGAAATTACAACGATATTATATTAATTCAACAGTAGTTCTACCGAAAAAACACACATCAACAAACTCATAGGTTTAAGGTCAATCCCAAAACAGTACACGGGGTACGTAAGGCTTAAAAATAAGTATAAAATATGAAAAATATTTGGTAACAATTTCATAGAACGATACACTATTTACAGTGTTAATATACAAATCACTAACCAGAACAGAACAGCTACACTAGACTAGGATACAAGCAATTAAATATATTAACTTAAATTGAATATACATTGTGTGGTGGGGTGAATAGCCTGGCCACTGAAGTAAGCTTTATTTGGTGTTATTATACGCTTAATCTAGTGCGATATAAATAACATATAAAATCAGTCGATTATACCGGATAGTGTGGCCGGCGATAGCGTGGTGGGTGTGCCTTATCTTATACTTTGGACCTTAAACTTGGATAGGGTTCCGATGGACGCATCGTTATGTCTCGAATATCTTCTTCCTCTCGGCGACCATGCCCACTAGTGGGCGCGCCGGGCTGCGCCCGCCAATTAGTTCTGTAATAAACATCACATTTAGGTAAGTTGTAAACATTGGAAGGCCTTCAGCAGGGCTGTTTTGACTCACACGTAAAGTCGCTAACTCAGGTTTCTTCCTATAAATTGATTTTTTACAAACAATATTATAGTTATAGAATGCAGAATTACTTTGAATATTTTACATAACATAAATATCTTTCAATTTTTCTAAAAAATCCAACCAAGCCCACTAATATTATTGATGCAAAAGTTTGGATGTTTAGATGTATGGTTGTTCCTCTATAACTCGACAACCACTGAACCGATTTGGCTGAAATTTAAAATATAGATAGATAATTACCAGGAATAGGACATAGGCTATTTATCCGGGTACCACGCGAGCGATGTCGCGGGCGGAAGCTAGTGATAAATGCGCTTGATTGAGGGTAGGCAAATGATGTGACATTATTGGTGGATTTCTTCCACAACCTGCCTACAAAACAATGTTAGTACCTGTACTGGCGACAGCTGCAGGTTCCTCGTGGTCTCTGTCTTCGCGAACTGTATCTTGGCTCGGGAGGGGCGCGCCGCCTCCAGCAGTGGGCTCGACCGCTGCTTCGCCTGATACATAACCATCATTATAAACACTGAATTATAAGAAAAATATGCCTTAGAGGTGGGTAAAACTGCTGTTTAAAACGCGTGCCGAAGTTTTACTTTGAACTAGGGAGTCTAAAATGGCCGCTACTGCAATTCCTTTTATGAATCATAATATGATTCGTAATTATGTTTTTTTCTTGTCACTATCATGTCTATGAAAAGAGACGGCATTTCATATTATGATTCATGAGCTGAATCATAATTAATACAATTCATATTATGATTCAGCTGATCAATCATTATATGAATTGTATTAATTGTTGTAATGTGGCCATTTTAGACCAGCGGGCTTAAAAAGGTCGCTATAGCAAATCACAATAGGAATTAAACTATATGCCGTCTCTTTTCACTCACAGTCAATGAAAAGAGACGGCATATACTTCAATTCGTAGTGTGATTCTGCTGTAGCGACCTTTTTAAGCCCGCAGTGCTAGGCATATTATGGAATGAATACGTACCGTAGTAGATAAAATTCCATGCTGTGATTATTGGGAGTCGATTGGTCATTAAATATAATCTATGTGGAGTGCTAGGTATATATTAAAAGACTATTTTGGAATCTTATAGGCTTAATTATATTTAGTTCTAAACTGCAAATTCTAAGCAAGGGTCACACACATCACAAAATCAATTCCAGGTAATATTTATGATTATTTAAATTACCGAGTACATTACAAAGCACACCCAAACACCGTTGTATCCAGAGGAAAATATATTACAGAACCTGATAGATGTATAAAGCCCCTTAAAATGCCTTTTAAATTATAGGTTCCCGTGAAAATAACCGAGCCATTAAAGTCGCAGAATATTGTTGTGTGAGCGTGTGAGAGATAAGTTATCAAAATTACTTAGTCTTAAATTTCCCAAAGGATTTTTTTATTTGAGAGCTCAGCTCTTGTCGGTGCAACGATGCAATATGGAAAGAATTGCATTGTTATATTCATTTATGATTTGATAGCTTAATATTTTCGAACTGACGCATGCGGGTTCGAATCCCGTTGAAATCGAACATTTTGATAAAAAGTTTTAGTCACCTAAGGTCCTTTCATTTGCATTCCCTACGTGACAGGTTGTAAGCCCATCACCGCTAATAGGAAGCTAATTGGTCTCTTTACGATGTTAGGTATAGTGCGCCGCAAACTTTATGGCGGTTGAAGTGCGCGGCAGATTCGACTTTGCGCAGGTACAGTCAACGCAATAAAATAGAGTAAACTTTTACTTTATCTACATAGCCCGCCTAGCCCCTCACCGCCTTCACCTCCCCGCAATTGCGTTGACTGTACCTGCGCAGTCGAATCTGCCGCGCACTTCAGCCGCCATAAAGTTTGCAGCGAACTCTAATTTGAGGCATGTTTGAGGCAACTCCCTCCTTACCCAGATGAAGATTCTCCGGATGAATCGAAACATCTAAATCGACGATATTTTTACGTGTTTAATTCCCGTGTGTTAAATAATGTTTGAGGCATCTACCAGGGTTGTGTAGTACAGTTTCCTCGGTAAGTCAAGCTCCTTACCTGCTGTTGGTCGCTGCCAGGTAGACGCCAGGTGTCGCAGGTGCCTCCACAGCGGCGCCTCCTGCCCATGCTGTTAGTGCACCCATATTACCAACACGCCAGGATATGAGATCGCAACTATTCACCATAGCCGATTTACAACGGTTTAGGAAGGAAAGTCTCACCGATTCACGACGATTTACAAAGGAAATGTTCGAAGAAAATTTTCACCGACTTACAACGATTTAGGTAAGTATTGGAACGTTTAATATCGAGGTTTTGTAAAGTAATGTCATAATCACAATTTGTAAGTTTGTGGTGTGTGTCTGTGTATCTGTGTGACTGTCTGTGGCATCATATTTCCAGAATGGATAAACCGATTTTAATTGTTATTTTTTTGTTTGAAAGGTGTCTTTGTCAAGAGTATTCTTAGCTATGTTTCATGAAAATCTGTTCAGCCGTTTGAAGATCGGTTCTTTTCTAGTTGATGAAGAGATATGTCGGAGGTTTTTCATATTTTTTTTAATTTAATTGCTATTTTTCATTATAAGATAACCGACGGTTGAGCTGTGTAGGAACTGAATAGTTGCGATCGAAAAAAATTGAAAATGAGCACTTAATACTTAATTATTTACATAAGTAACGTCTAAAATGATCTAATTTTACATTGAACTTCTAAAATACTTGATGGATATGTTGCGCCAAAATTTAGGCATTTCTACATAAGATAGCTTATTTTCAAACCTTATTGTTTAACTCAACTGAAAATCTTGATCTTTTGATAACAAATCATAGTTAGAATGAATACACCGGAATTTATCGCGTTTAAATTTTTATGTCCCAACTTTTCAGCTGTGTTACTTCTTGTTATACTGTAACACAGAACATAAATAACACGATAAAATCCCGTGAAATTTTATGTTTAATAAACACGATAAACCCGTTTTCATTGAGTTAAATAATAAAGAAAATAATTTGGCGTAAAGTAAGTGATGTCCATGCCAAGCGTGAGATTAGCTGGAAAATTATAAATTTAAAATTGTGATTCCATTGAGCATGTAGCATGCGTGATGTAAGAAAATTATAAAAAAACTTCTACGTAGATAAGTTTTATGTAAGTAATCTACAGAATGACATGAGCATCGTAGAAAACAATGTCTATTTCAGAAATCCCAAGCCATTTATTTATTTGTTCTCAGCTTATTATCAGCTTATTACTTTAATGTGATAATGACACAGATTTCTTAACTTGCATGAAACTAACATGCAAGTGGCGTCATACATGCATGCTACATCCGATAGAATCCCAACTTAAGCGCTAGCATAGGCTTATTAATAAGCGTGTACAGTTGGGCCGACGGATCTAGGCGTACGTGAAGTCAGGCTCTGCGCTGCGCAGTAGAAAATTTTGTATGAAAAAGTTGCACTGCGCATCGAAACGGCTAACTTCACGCACGCCGAGATCCGTTGGCCGTACAGTACCGTGATCGTTTGTGTGACAGAGATGGTAGTACAGCCTTCTTACTTCATTTATGCATGTAGATCTTTTTTTTTAATTCTGTTACACATTTTATTAAATGCTTAGATAGGCCCCTAGGATGTCCCCATAAAACGATTTGTCAAAGGAAATAGACTCTTAAATGTACTATAAATACGTAGCAAACATTTAACGACTTCAAGCATGGAAAGAGCGAAACTGATTAATGTAAATCAACGTAACAACTTCCCCAACACAATATCATCCCCTCAGCATTTAATAAATTTTTTATTTGCAAATTGGCAAATACCCACATTTTTAAACACAATTTTCTTAAATTTATCAATGAATCGTTGCCTAGACTGGTTATTACACTATCCAATTTTTAGGAAACCTAACTAGAAATCATCGCTTTCTCGCTCTTTGGCCTACGAATTGCTTATTGTGCATCCTATTGTTTTCATCCTACTTTTGGCTGAAGTTAGCAACAGTTAGGACAGTAAAAGGATGCACAATACGCAATTTGTACGCCAAAGAGCGAGGCAGAGCGATGATTAGATCGGTTGCCTAAAAATCTGATAGTGTAATAACCACTAACCCCCTTACTTATGAAAGATGTTTAAAGTTGAACACTGGTTAAAGAACGTCCTGTCTCTTTTCGTCACTATCCACAAATAAAGACAGGACGTTGTTTAGTTTTCAACTTTAAACATCTTTCATAAGTAAGACCCCAAAAGAGTATTTCAAGCTTGAGTATTTTTAGCTAGGGGTGAGAAGATTGAAGAGATAATGAGTTCAAATGAGAACATACCGGCGCAGTCTCCTCGATGAGCTGCGAAAGAGAAGAGCCCTCGGAGTTCTTCATCTCATTCGCTTCCGAAATCAGATGCGCGCGCAACTGCTTGTTCCTGAAATCGTAAGTTCAGTATTTTAGAGCCCGCCGCGCCCACGTTTTACCGGAACCAACAAAAGAGAGACCTGTTTTATGCTAAGCTTATGTCGGTATTTGTGATATAAGCTAAAACACGAAAGAAAAGCGTTTCAAAGTTTTCAAAGATTATTTTATTCAGCAAGATATTTGGGATCCCACCCAGATACAGGTGGAAGGATGAAGTGGAGAAAGACCTTCACTCACTTCATAAACAAACTAAGTGAGTGAAGGTCTTTCCAGTCCAGTCTAGTCCGTGAACACACGGACTGGACGGAGGCGGCGCAGGATAGAAGCCGGTGGCGTTCTATTGTGTCGAAGGCGAGGACTTACTTTGGGGTCGACGCGCCAGGATAGTACGTAAGTAGGTACCTATATCTGGGATCACATTGCATAGTCCTAAGAGCATTGAAACTAGGTGATTCCACTCCTGTTTCTTTGCGACCAATACCACGGCTGCAAACATGGTATAGGGCCTAGTTTTAATACTAGAGGACTAGTGTAATGTTCATGCTAAGGGCACTGCTAAGCTCTGCTAAGGTACACATTATGGCACTGACTTGACAGAGTGGAATTACGTACTATGATGTCGCGTTTACACGCTTTCAAGCAAACAGACATTCAAAGAGCACGATATCTTTAGTCGCGTTCGGTCTCGTTTAGATGAGAGGAACAGAGCGAACTGGTTAAATGTTTGTTTGCTCGGAAGCTTGTAAATGCACCATGACAATTACTTGAATTGGAGCTAAACCGTGGAGCTACATATTATGGCACAGACCTGGAGTCGAGCTGCATGATGTGGTTGTGCGCCTGCGCAAGCTGCGCGGTGCAGGTGGCGAGCCGCTCCTCCAGCGCCGCCGACTCCACGCACTTCACGGAGTACTTCTCGCTGAGGGACAGGATCTCTCGCTTTATCTCCTCCATCTCTTGTCTGCTGGGACAACAATTTACGTAAGGGTGGTACGGAATTTGTGGAAGTCTTGTATATTGACACGAAATACATATAGTTAGAGATAGATTTATAGATAATATACTCCCATGATAGAGTACTATTTTATAGGGTCTTTAATATTTTATAGTTAAGACCCATAAGTTGTGCAGAGATGTGACTGGTAGTAAACTTTATGACTGATCTAGAAAAAGAATAATCTCAAACTTTTAAACTTCATAGTTAAGTACATTATAGAAAGGTGCTATAGGGAAAATGGGAAAGTGGCAAAAAAGAACTAAAGTACTCACTGAGTAAGGACTGACTGTTATCAGAATTCATTTACACGAGAGGATTCACTAGCGTGATGCGCGTAACGGGTAGGTACTATGTGAAGATCAGTGACGGAGTAGAGTGACGGTAGGGATTGGGGAGAGTGGAGAAGGTGGAGGGAAAACTGAGGAAGGGAAGGAAAAGAGGAGGCTTTAAGTGTAAAGTTCCTAATTACACGAGCATGAGTAGCATGACTAGTGGGATCAGCAAAAACTCAGGGTGCAATGATGGAGTAGAGTTGAGGGAGGTGGAGGGAAGTAGAAGAGGAGGGAAAGAAAAGGGGTTTAGGCGTGAAAAGTTCAAAATTACACGAGCGTGGCTGAACTGACTGGTGGTATCAATGATGGAGTAAAGTAGAGGCGAGGTAGGGAAGAGTGGACAAAGAGGAGGGGCAGAAAAGGAGGTAGAGGCTTTAAGTGAAAAGTTTAAAATTACACGAGCGTGGCTGTACTGACTGGTGGTGAAAAATGATGGAGTAAAGTAGAGGGAGGTAGGGAAGAGTGGACAAAGTGGAGGGGAAGAAATGGAGGTAGATCTACCTCCATTTCTGAAAAAATGATGAAAAATGATAGAGTAAAGTAGAGGAGTATAGTAGAGGAGGAAGGCGAGGTAGAGAGGGGCAGAAAAGGAGGTAGCTTTAAGTGAAAAGTTCATAATTACACGAGCATGAGTACTGACTGGTGGTATCAGCAAAAACTGGAAAAATGATGGAGTAGAGCAGAGGGAGGTAGTAGAGGAGGGAGGTGGGGTAGAGAGGGGAAGACAGGAGGTAGCTTTAAGTGAAAAGTTCATAATTACACGAGCATGAGTACTGACTGGTGGTATAAGCAAAAACTCTGGATGGAGTAGAGGGAGGTAGGGGAGAGTGGACAAATAGGAAGGGAAGAAAAGGAGGTAGAGGCTTTAAGTGAAAAGTTCATAATTACACGAGCATGAGTACTGACTGGTGGTATAAGCAAAAACTCTGGATGGAGTAGAGGGAGGTAGGGGAGAGTGGACAAATAGGAAGGGAAGAAAAGGAGGTAGAGGCTTTAAGTGAAAAGTTCATAATTACACGAGCATGAGTACTGACTGGTGGCGCGAGCTGAGCTGGCCCAGGTCGTGCTTGGCTCCTCGCGCGAGGAACTCCGCCTTGAACTTGTCGACCTCGCGGCGCACCTCGCTCTCGTGCGCCTTGCGCATCGCGTCCAGCGCCGCCAGCGTCGCGCGAGTTTCCTCCGCCAGCGCCTGCTCTTTGTCCAATCTGAACATAAGATAAAAATATTTATTCAGAACTTGGCACAATATGCTTGGTTACAAAAAACAATGATGAGACTACAAAAGTTAGAGAACTGTGTGAATAACGAGGTAGTCAGAATTTGGCGTCCGGTCTAGTATGACTGAATGTTGAAATGTACATATTCCAGGAAGAACAATTCTTAAAACGTGCTTTTCCAATAATGTCAAAATTTGGTTCTGCTCATTTCAAGACTTGCTTACTGGATGGTTTTTAAATCAATCAGTCAGATGTGAACAGGGGGTCTAAAGTGGCCACTCTTGATGAAACATCAGATGTAATAGCGAGGCAGAACATCCATCTACCGGTTCCGCTAGTTTGTTAGTACATCGCAGTTACCTGAGCTGTTCCCTCTCAGCGCGGTGTTTATCCTCCATCTCTCGCACGATGCGTCTGTGCGAGCTCTCCATGGCCAGCAGCCCCTTCTCGCACAGCGCGCGCAGCTGCTCGATCTCCTGCTGGTAGCGCGCGCGCAGCCCGTCGCCGTGCGTGTCCGCCGCCACTGCGCTCTAAGAGTTGACGGTGCGATCGATAAGCCAAAGGGAGTGCAGAAAAATTCAAAGTAGCCGTTCGGCACGATGAAAGGGGCGAAAATAGTTTTATTTTGTGACATTCACTCTCCTTTTTGAAATAAAGAACTTTTAGAAATTGTGGTAACCAGTCGAGGGCTTATTGGATTGGTTTTAGGATTTACCTGATAGGCAGCGCGAAGACTGTCCAACTGCGCGGAATATTCGGAGTCGAGCGCGGCGAGGCGGCGCTGCAGCGTGCGCGCGCGCTCCCGTAGAGCGGTGCGTTCGCGCTCGTGCGTCGCGCCGAGCTGAGCGCGCGCGCGCCGCGCCGCCGCCAGCGCCGCCGCCTGCTGCGCCAGCGCGTGCTCGCCGCGCGACCGCTCCTCCTTCAGCCTGCACCGGGAAGGTTTATCGGTGACTTCGAGAGATGAAAAAGAGCAAGAGAGATCATCGGAGGGATCGGTGTGAGATCTCACCTGTCCAGCGCGTCCTGCAGCTGCTTGCAGTGCTGGCACGGAGCCAGCTCGTGCAGAGCCTCGACGCGCCGGCGCAGCGCCTCGGCGCGCTCCGCCAGCCCGGCGGGGGCGGTCTCCCCCCCCGCGTCGTCCCCCCCGCCCCCGTCCGCCCCGAGCCGCCGCCGCAGCTCCTCCACCGCGGCCTCCGCTCGCTCGAGGCTCTCGCCGATCTTCATCGAGTCTTCACTGTCGCCGGAACAGTCACTGGAGAAGAGCGCTCGGCACTCGGTCGAGAACCGCTGGAACAGGAACACGAACTCCGCCTCCTGCGCGGGGTCCGCCGTCAGCGAGCTCACGGCGTCCTCGCGCCGCGGGCCGTCCGCGCCCGCCGCGCCGCACGTGCCCGCCAGCACCGCCACGCGCGCCGTCACCAGCGCGCGCAGCGCCAGCGCCTCGCCCAGCTGCTGCAGCAGCGCGCGCGGGGCCGCCGGGGGCGCGGCCGGAGGGGAGGGCGGGGAGGCGGCGGCCGCGCGCCGGTACAGCTGCGCCACGTCGCGCGCCGCCGCGTCCATCTCGCAGCGCAGGTGGTCGTGCGCCGCGCGCCACCACAGCTCCAGGTCGGAGCGCTCCTGCGCCGCGAGCGTGAGGTGCGCTCGTCGCGCGTCGTCGAGGCGTCCCTCGCAGGCGCGCGCGGCCCGCGCGAGCGCGCGCGCCACCTCCGCCTGCACCAGCTCGGCGCCGAGCGCGTCGCGCGCGGCCGCCCACGCGGAGCGCACGCGCGCCGCCTCGCCGGCCGCCTCCGCGTCCGCGTCGCCGCCGGGCGCGCCGCCGGCGCCCGCCAGCGCCGCGGCCAGCTCGCCGAGCTTCTCCGCCTTGAACGCGTCGACGGCCGCGTCGAGGTCGCGCTGCGCCTCGCGCAGCTCGTCGAGCTCGGCCCGGTGCGCGAGCAGCGCGGCGCGGCGCGGCTCGCGCGGCGCGTCGTCCGCCTCGACGCGGCGCGACAGCACGCGCGCCAGGTACTCCAGCGAGTGCCTGGTGGCCGCGTCGCCGCGGTGCTCGCCGCCGAGCCGACGCCGCAGGTCCTCGATCAGGTGTCCGGTCTCGGTGATCTCGGAGCGGATCAGCCTCGCGAAGAACCCGTCGCCGCCGGCGGTCTCGAGCGCGTCGCGGATCCGGCCGACGAGCACCGCCTCGTAGGCGAGCTTCTCGGCGAGCAGCTCGAGCGCGCGGCGCGGCGTCAGCTCGCCGGCCTCGTAGAGCGCGGCCTTGCGGCGCGAGATGTCGGTGAGCTTCGCCCGCAGCTGGTCCTCGAGCTGGGCGACGGCCCGCACGACGCTCGGGTCGGGCTCGAGGCCGGGCGCGGGCGCGCTCTCGCAGCGCTCGACGCACTCCTGCAGCCTCCTGCTGACGTCGACGAGGCACCTCTCCATCGATTTGACGCTGTACTTCCTCTCCAGGCTCGGGGACGGCGAGCGTCTCGTTTTGGCGGCGCGCATGTTGCTCATCTGACAGAGGCACTCGTTGACCTTGTTGCGCGAGTGGATGACGGCGCTCTCGAGGCTGTGGAGCCTCTCCAGCAGATGTCTCGGCGCCTGCGAGGCGGTCGAGGTGGTCGCGGAGGAGTCGGGGCTCTCGTTGAGCGCGGGGCTCTCGGTGGACCGGGTCGCCTGGCCGAGCGACTCGCAGGAGTTGGTCAGCTCCTTGCGGATCTCCAGCGCGGACGCCACTTTGGTCTCCAGCGAGCTCAGTCGGACCAGCATCTTCATCGGCTCGGAGCTGGTCGCGCTGTCCAGGGACTTCCTCCGGAGACGAGCGGCCAGTCTCTTCATTCTCTTTTCCTCGGTGGATTCCAGCTTTTTGCTCTCTTTGGCGGGCGATGCGCTCTTCGACGGAGAGTTGATGATGGGCACCGGTTCTCCGGACTCGAGCATCGTGATTTTCTGCTCCAGCTCTGATAGCTTCTCTTCGACTTCCTTTCCTAGAGTGAGGGACTCCCTTCCCTTCAGTGATAAGCTTCTTCTTTTCTCTCTTGACTCGGTTTTCTGTATTTTATGCTTCAACGTTCGCACTTGTTTATCCGAAGCCGTCAACTTTTGAGTCAAGTCTAGGATGCGAGCCGCCATCAGATCTATCTCCGACCGGCTGCACTGTTCTCTCAATTTCATCTCGTTCCGAAGCTTCAAGTTGATCACTTCGAGCTCGTCGTATATAGAGTGTGAATCCCGAAGCTCTTTCTTCATGGCTTTGATCTCTTGTATCGCTTTAAGAAACCGGCCTCTCAGCTCGTCATACTCTTCAATCAGTCTGTTTTTGTCCAAAGATTCAAGATTTAAATCTGTGTTAAGGTTTGTGAGATCGCTAAGTGAACCCACGCTTTTTCGTTTCTCTCTTGTGGGAGACTCGTTCACGACTCGTCCTTCCAAATCTCTGATCTTCGCGTACAAGTTGTCGTTTTCTTTTACGCTCTTTAACAGCCTGTCGTTTAGTTCGTTTAGCTCTCTTTGAAGCTGCGCTATGGTCTCCTGTGCAGAAGTCAGCTGCCTCGTCAACAGCTCGCAATGCTCTGTGGACTCTTTTAGGAAGTTCTGCGTTTCCGTCAACTTCGTTTCCCACATCGACTTGTCTTGGTTGTAAAGCTGCTTGATAGCGTCTAAATTTTCAGCTTCTTTTGTTCTTAAAACCAATTCTTCTTCTTTCTTTTGCAGCTCTATGACAAGATCTTCCATTTTCTTCTCTTTGACTGCAGCATCTGATTTAACTTTGTGAAGCCTCGTTAATTCGTTTTCAGCCGCGCTGACGTCGTTAAGTGCCATCTTCAGTTGTTTTCGCAGATCTTCGATTTGTATCGTCTGCTTGTCGATGGTGGAGATGTAGCTTCGTTTGCGCGGCTCGTTCGGTTTCTCGTTCTCGTCCACCTCTGGCGGGCGATCTTCTTTTTCTTTGGTTGCGTCGATTTCGTCCGTTTCGAACGTCGTGGTGTCCGACAATGGCGGTGATCTGTAGCAGCCTCTCGCTCGTACCTTTTCTTTGACTTTGGATATGGGCGTGCGAGCTAGGATGGGAGAGGCTGGTGGTTGCGATCCCATCTCTCCCCAATCGGCACTGTCACGCCGGCCGCCTTCGGAAGCCGTTCGGTACTCTTCGTCTGAAGAGAACGGTGCTGATTTGCCAGTAAGCGGTGTTACCGGAGTGATCGGTGATGTTGATGATTCGGACGCCCGATCCACATTGTCTTCCCGCAGTATGAGAGAAAGAGGACCCGTATCCGGGAGGCCTGCAGTTCTTCGCATCGCTGACACCCAATTAGCTCTGATACCCGCTGTTACCGCTGACAGAACTATGTGCTTGCCGTCCCAAGTCTGTAAAGAAAAAGAAATTAGCACTTTTTCATACGATCCTCATATTTATTTGTAGCTTTGAAATTATCACTTACTTCAGTCTCAAAAGCGTATCCGTTGGTGGAATTAGCTGCCGGCAGGTCGACGACCCTCGAGATACCGCTGAGGTCGATGACTCCATCCATCAGTCCCCTGTGTTCTGCGTGAGGGTCCCTGAAGTAGAGTAGTGCTGCTCCTCGGAGCACGAACCAGTGTCGCGACCAGACGCCCCCACCACCGCGCCGTTGCAGCCAGCCTGCTCGTGCGTGGAGGAGTCTTTCGGCCGGCAGTTCCACGCGGCCTGGTTCTGCGCTTTCTGTGGTCTCCACTGCATCGGTTGTTTCACTGCCTTCGCTGGCAGAACTTGAGACGCCTTCTTCTGGTGGCGCGCCACCGTCTGGTGAGCCCCGAGCCTGAATATTAAACAAATTTAAAAACATACAAAAAAAAATATTTTAGATTCAATAATTTTTTCCTCAATAAAAAAATGCAATTAGCAAACCGAACGAAAGTAAGAATATTGATAAAATCAATTAGTAATTATGTTGAAAGCATTGAAGACCTGTTTCATGATTGAACTTTCGATTCAATTAATTTCGAATTTTCATTCACCAATAAAAACCGCGGTCAAGGTTTCCAAAAAGCCGCAACCAATTTTTGTTGTTTTATCTTTTAAAGAACATATTAAGCTAGTATGCAGATTCTGATTTTAATTTGAAGAAGTTTGCATACTAGTAGTTTTTATCCCAAACAATGACTAATTATCTTCTAGATCTTTAGCGTTAAGAAAACGGAAAGAAACTAGCTTTTACGAATCTTAGTTGATTTTCAATCCTAACAGACCCTCCTTCCTGCCTCATCTGGCCTCCGAAGCACAGAAGCCTTCAGGTTTCCGTGCTTAGGAGGCCAGATAAGATAAGAGCTGAAGCTCTTAATACCAATTGCGGTCACCCATCCAAATTGTGACGCACAACGCTGCTTAACTTCAACGATCAATCAAGAACGACAAAGCAACCTACGACGCGACCGCTCAATGGCGGGTTATGCTGTACACTTCTTCCAACGGATCTTGGCATTCGTGAAGTTAGCCGTTTCGATGCGCAGTGCAACTTTCATACAAAATTTTCTACTGCGCAGCGAAAAGCCTAACTTCACGAATGCCTAGATCCATTGTTGTGACAACTGTAAGTTAAAACCTACCTGCATAATAGGGTATTTTCCAAATTTTTGAAAACTGCTTATATTCAAAGATTGGAACAGATGATTCAACAGAAAAATAAAAAACCGGTCAAGTGCGAGTCGAACTCGTACGCCGAGGGTTCCGTAGGTACCTAGCCATGGTGCCAATTAAGCTAGTCCGCTTAATTGTATGAGCGCCCATACAACTCGGAGGGCAATTTTAATTGGCGTCAACTATGTATGTCCCATACATACATAGTACACCCTTTAATTTTCAACTTTTTTAACTTTTTGGAATTTTTCCTTTATTTGTGCTATAAGACTTTGCTTTTTGCCAAATTTCGTTATTCTAGGTCAACGGGAACTACCATTTAGGTTTTCGACCCAAAACCTCTAGGGTACTTCCGGTTGACCTACAATTGTCAATTTTGGTTACAAGCAAGGTCTTCCAGCACAAGTAAAGGAAAAATTCCGAAAAATAAAAAAAATTGATAATTAAGGTAAGTTTTGGTACTCACAAGTTTTCACGAAAACCTAAATTTGCCTATATCTTTTTATAGTGTTGACCAAGGACCTTGATTTTTATACTCACAATAGGGACTATAGACTTCAGTATATGGTATAAATTTCAACTTGCTAGCTTCACCCGTTCCTGAGATAATCGATGGTGACACACGGACAGACGGACAGACAGACAGACAGACAGACAGACAGACAGACAGACAGACAGACAGACAGACGGACAAGAAAGTGATCTTATAAGGGTTCCATTTTTTACCTTTTAAGGTACGGAACCCTAAAAATAGATTAATTAATGTCTTTTTTTCTCCATTAAACCAATTAAAGTTGAATTTACTTTTAATGGTTTTGAATTTACCGCCCAAACGCTCGGTTCAATGACGTCTACTGTGTGACGTCAACTTTGTGTAAACAATTTTAACACCTATGTGATCTACCCATCTTTAGTTTACACAAAGTTGACGTCACACAGTAGACGTCATCGAACCGAGCGTTTTGGCGGTAAATTCAAAACCATTAAAAGTAAATTCAACTTTAATTGGTTTAATGGAGAAAACAAGACATTAATTAATCTATTTTTTTTTCTGTTGAATCATCTGTTCCAATCTTTGAATATAAGCAGTTTTCAAAAATTTGGAAAATACCATATTGTCTGACGAGTCATAGTTTGTGCACTTAATAATTTATAAATACTTAGTGAATTTATTTTGTTAATGTGTTACACCTACGATAATATAGGTATTTCTATTTCTATTTCTTACCGGCAATCTGTCCGGAGGAGGCAGGCGTGTTGGTCGCTCCAATGGCGGCGGAAGCGCGCGACGTGAGCGTGGCCTCGTGAGCGACGCGGCGATGTCGCGCAGCTGCTCGTCGTACTGCTGGTGCTGCTGCTGCAGCAGTGGCGAGCGGACGCCCACTCCAGCTGGAAGTGGAAAAAAATATGAAGCCCATATTACACGACACTGCATGCAGCGTGCTAATGCCCGGGTTACACGAGGCTAGTTTTTCAAGCTAGGATAGCAAGCTAGTGTTAGTAAGCTAGCAAGCTAGTACTTCTAGCTTCGTGTAGACACAACTAGCTTCATTTCTAAGCTAGTACACGAAGCTAGAAGTACTAGCTTGCTAGCTTACTAACACTAGCTTGCTATCCTAGCTTGAAAAACTAGCCTCGTGTAACTCGGGCATAACTGCTTGTTCATTCATAAATTAATGCCCTGTCTCGCTCTTTGACCTAAGAAGTCTCTAATTCAAATTAAAAAAATCATTTCAGCTCTGGAATCACATTAAAACGTCTTAAGAGATAGGTGATTCGTGATTATACACCTGTTCTTTCGTGACCAACACCATGAATAGTCAGGGCAACAATGGGGCCTGCGGTGCTCCATCCTCTTAAATCTAAATAGTCAAGCTCCGTTGGGAAGCCAATCGAAAAATGTGAGCCTCCTTACCTTCATCAGTCCCCTGGTTGGTGGTAGGCTCCGCCCAGGTGTCCCGTCTTCTGGACCGCGCTTTCTCGTCCCCGTTGATCTTGTCTCTGGTGGGCGGAGACGCTGAGGATACTGGCTGGTCTGTGTATACTAGAAGACAAAAGAAAATTCGTGTGAGTTGGTAGATTTTTAGGAGTTACGCTACCTAGGAACTTTTTTTGCTAGGATGAATAATGTGCTATCTTGACGACTGTGGCACTTCAGGCACGAGGCCTATGTGATCGATAGATCGTATAAGTACACCTAAAATGGATTTAGGATCGTTTTTTTGAAATTTCCTACTACAATTATACTTTGTTAATAGGTCGGATTTCTGTCAATTGATTGAAAGTTTCAATCAAGGCGAGTTCATTCAAGATATTTCTGAAATTGAGCAAAGACTTATTCACGCTAGAGTGTGATCTTAGAATACAGGGCAGGGGCCCTAGCCATATTACCTACACTATCTACCGTCGCGATCGGTGTAGAACACTTCAAAATGTATAGGAATTGACGTTCTGACCATGTGACTCATCACATCACCTACGTCACCAGAGTTGGCCACTTACTCATACGAACTTACTTTTACCTACGTCAATTCCTAACATTTTGAAGTGATCTACAGCGATCGCGACGATAGATAGTGTACCTAATATGGCTAGGGGGGCAGGTCTAAATCGTGTTAAATGTGAGGTCTGTTCACGGTAATCAGACTTTTGTTGAAACCTCCCAATTAAGCATTCAAAGATGTCTACTTTGCTTCGTTTTATTACAGAGAGATTGTGATACGACCCTAAACAAGAAGATTAATTAAAATTTACAACGGCTGTCGAAAGTAACCAATACTTATGAGCCAAAAGAAAAAGCTTATCTCCTGCCCATCCCGATGGCATCAGCAATAATTGAGCCTAACTTAACGACCGCATCGCATGAGCCAAGGTCGGTAATAAGGCCAAAAGGAGTTAGCTTAGGGTGTGGTACACGGAAACCAAACATCATCATCATCGACTACCTCCTGTTAAATGTTGCTTGAATGCTTGAATGTATAGATTGACTTTCGTTCGGCACTTTTGCAACTAGTTTTTTTTTTTTTTTTTAGTGCTAACTAGTTTAAATCCTTCACTATTAAACGAGCAATATTTGTTTATTTGTGCTCACGTTCTCGAAAATGTTGCCTGTTCTCCATCCAAAGGTAGAGATCGCTTCTTAGCGATAAGGCCGCCCATTGTGCATTGTTACTTCGTTTTGTCATTTTTGTATTTTGCTCATTCTAATGTGTGCAATAAATAATTTTCATTCATTCATTCATTCATTCATACGCAGTTCTCTTGTATCATGGGCCCTTAGACCATCTTTGGCCGAATTATCATGACGCGGTTCATATAATAAATGTGTCTGTCATTATGTTGGGTTGTACATGTTTCTTTGCAAGCCAACTGTCTGCACGCGAGCATTTAATTACGCCGGTGTTGAGCTGACGAAAGCTCATCATGGAGAATGAATCTTCTCTTTAATAGGTACCTACTTGAAATATTAACTTTTGTCGATACTACAAAATGATTGTGAGAATGCATGTTTGTGACTAATACTACGGATAAATAGTTTTAGATTATAATTTTCAGAATAGATGTTTCGTTACTTTTTCTAGAGTAGGTAGGTACCTACCTAATAATGACCGAAATCGTGGGAGCCGTGGGGTGTGTTTTGCTTGTTTGTTTTGTTATCCTTTCAAGTTATCACGCATGTAATGCTAACTGTACCTACCTTCCTAATAAATATTTTGTGTGGAAGTGCCTCTGACAACCTTTTAAATATCTTCAAATGATTTTGCTCCCTGAAGATTTGATATGCCTAAACTTGGGGATAGAATCGTGTGACTGGTTCGTCTTAACGATTCTAAGTCATTGGTAACTAAATAACTCAGACGAAAGTATTTACATTAGAAATTCTATTCGCTTCACAACCAAAGCAAAACTTTCTAAACGCCAAATCATAGTAAAATTAATCATCTTTCGGCAATTATTTATCAATTCACGGAACGAATTTGTATTAATAAAAATCTAACGATCCGTTCAAACAAATAACTTCAAAGAAAATAATCTGTTCTGCGAGATACAACCGCGAACATAAGTAGCTGTACAACTCATATGAATAATAATAGCTTAACAATTTTCCAATACGTGTGTCGTCGCCGCCGCGCTGAATCATAAACCAAATGACTCAAAATTTCTACAATAGTCATTTCTATATGCTATAAGTAGGTACAATATTAGTGTTAAATTTTTCAGAAAATGAATTTTCATTCATAAAAACTTTAGGTACCTACATAAAATATCTGAGGACACCTTATTTGGGTTGACTGTGAAACTACTACAAATACCAACATGGTGCCAGCATGTCGAGGTGTCCCGTACATCATGCAGCCAAGATTTAGTGTTGAAAAAACGCGGAGTTTAATAAATATGAATGAAGCGGTCGCGCAGGCGCACTAGCCGGCGTAAATCATCGACACCCACTGCGAGGCATTGTGCTGTATGGTGGCCATCATTTAGGCTCTTGTGACTTCAAAGCGAGCGATATGAGGATAAACTTAAGTTGCAAAAGTCAGTTCACGAATTAAGCGAGCAACTGTATTGAAGACTTTTTCTCCGTAGATCTTAATGATCTGCGGGGCTAAAAAGACCGTTATAGCAGAATCATATTATTATGATTCGTATTATGTAATTTATTTATTTATTAATAAGGAAAACCAAAAATCACTTTACAACTAATGTTTATAAAACTGAAAGCCATTAACAGGTTTTCACTAATAGATACATAGGAAGTAGAAAAGAAAAAAATTAACACAAACTCAAGCACTGCTTACACGCAGTGCTTACACGCTGCGTAATACGAGTATAATTCGTATTATGTTTTTGTTCTTGTCACTCTGCAATTATTTTTTTAAGTAGGTATGTGATCAGTTGTAAATATGTCTGTAAAAACTACGTAAAAAGGTTTTCGTAATTTTTTCATAGTTTCGAAATAATGGTATCCCTACTCTTCATCAAAGCAAACGCTTGAACTACGCAAGTCGAACCGCAAGTTAGCATGCTTAACTAGCAGCTGGCAACTCTTTTAACTTATTGGAACTGACATAAATAACTTAGAACTGGCAGATATGCAATGGCGGTGGTTACACAGTTTTGAAACCTTTGTGTTGCCATGAAGTATGTATCGCCAGAGGCTCTTGGCGTTTAAGGAATTTCTATCATATTTCCATCATGTTTGTGTTCTGTGTTATATTATAATTAGTATTTAAATCAACAAAGTACAGATTTCTGGTATCATATCAGCGATAGAAGTCCATTGCTGAACTTATCCCCAGCTTGTTGGTTTCCAGGTCAAACGCTTACCCAGCTAGTTAGTTTCCAAACGCTTATGTTCCGTCTCCATCCGTGAACATTCGAGTGATAGATAATAACAGATCAGCCCCTGATTCAGACCTTCTCGGAATGTATTCTGAATTCGAAAAGTAAAGTTTCTTTCTGAAAAAACGTCAACTTTCCGACTTAAATCATCGAATCGGATGCTAATTCGGAAGTTTGAATCAGCACGCTCGCTGGTAAAATTAACTGTTTTACGAGATCTTTGAGAAGCTTCTGAGCAACTTTACATGTACCTATAATTTTAATATTTGCTACAAATAAATCGTTGATTAGATTTGTTCCGCGTTACTATTCCTAGAATTTCATACAGCGGTACATCTGAGAGAGTTATAAATAGTATCAATGCTCTGAACATGTTTTCGGCGAAAGCCTCATCATTGGCTGCACCATCACTCATGTCATGACTAATGGGAAGGTCAACGTCCTGCCCGTAATGGTTTTTTTCGTAGCCATTTTCGTTGGTTTTTTGCCGAGTGGACTAGCCGCATTTTTAGTTAAGACATTGTGGCTATGTATGGTCAAGATCATTATTTAGGCAGAGATTGAATAGCTCTAGTCCGAGAATGCTAAATAAATAAATCACACACTCAAGAATTCACATTCAGAAGCATTGAAAAATGTTCGCGATTTTTCGGACGTAGCAAAGATTAGAATTAATTGTGTGTGTTTGTGACTTGTGTGTGTTATACTCGGACGTTCGTCCGAGGTGTTATACATTTAAAAGTTATGTTTATTTTTATTTTTTAAATTTATTCTTTCCTAGCTTTAAGAGTCCTAGCTCTATGATTATGTAAACAGGCTGGCGCTGTTGACCGTCCACTTCATCAGCTATCTCAGATCTAACTACCCGGCAGTTTCAGCTTCAAAGATGAACAGCTCGATAGGCACTTCAACGTTACAACGCGCAAATAATTATATTTATTATGTAATCGCAGAGGTAATTCACACGGACTCCTGGCGATGCGGACGCAAAATTAATAATCGGTGTCATAATATTTTAATCATTGCAAAGGTGATTCGGAAGAGTGCGTAAATATTGCAGCTATAGTAAAGCATGAGACGTTAAATATATTTAATTGCTGGATATATTATAAAGTAGATGAGCAGTTTTCAACAGTAAATAACCTCAGATTTCTATCATTACTTTTTAAATTTTCAACTACGAATAAAATAAAAAAAAGCTAGCTACATAAAAAATAAATAATGTAAACTAGCCAACACGGTTTGCTGATGGATCCGAAGGAGAATTTAATCAATTTATTTTAAAACATGATCTGTAAAACAAAATACGTTCCTATTAGGTATTTACATACTATCTACTTGCAACATATTATACCTAACTAGGTAGGTAGTATAATTTGGACATCTAGCTACCCCCTCCAGAAAATAATTCCTAAAAATACCGTGTTTGGGAATTCACTCATAAGCTTGTTTAGGTTTTTACGTTACCTACATAATCTGCAGACTGCTTTTAATATACCTACAGTACCTACATAGTTAATATTTTCATTTCATGACATCGATGTAGTTTAGACATTCTCGACTACACTCGTTCATACGTACCTGTATGAACGAGTGTAGTCGAGAATCAGGAATCGTAACATGCAGATACAATATTTGTACTCCGAGGCCATAACTGACGTGGGCTCAAGTTATACGACAATGTTTACCGACTTGAAATGTGTTCCTGATTACATGGAAACACGTTTGTGCGAGTAATGCGTACTTACACAGAGGAAGTGCGAGCCATTCATATTTAAATCGCACCAGCGATGTATGTAAAACTTGCCTACCATCTGTTATTTGAATGAATCGCTTGTTAACGTACGTATAGAAATAATAGTTTCTGAGAAAATTGTATTGTTTCGATACTTTTTTCTTAGATACCTACTGAATTCATGTTTGTTGACACAATAGTCTAATTCGAAAAATTTAAAAATCTTATACTTAAGTACAGCCAAAACTCTCAAAATGCAATATTTGTAAACTTCATTAGCATGTAAAAACACAACGTATGTTGAAAAATGCATATTAAATACCTTCTCGAAACAAAATGCAGTGATTTATTGAAAACTTTTGCTTTGCAATTGTCAAGCTACTTATGGCTGCGCTGCAACGCGATTAGTAGGTAAATGTATGATTCACTAATCGGTAATCGCTACCCATAAAAATAGATAGGTAGGTACTTAGGTATTTAACTTATCTAAAACATGAGGTCTCATACATCCATACAAATCAAGCGGCCCCCTTAAATAAATAAAATAAATAAATAAATATTGCTGGACATTTCACACAGCATCATGTAGCCCCAAGCTAAGCAGAGCTTGTGTTATGGCAACCACATGACTGATATACTACTACTTATATACATTTTTGTAAATACATACATATTATACATAGAAAACACCCAGACCCGAGACAAATATTTGCAGATCATACAAACATTTGTCCCGCGGCGGGGATCGAACCCGTAACCTCCTGCGTCACAGGCGGGCCTTCACCCACTGCGCCACAGAGGTCGTCATCAAATCAAAATAGCTCATTTTCGCAGCCCCATTGCGATTTTTACAACAAGATTGCTTATGCGCATAATATTAGGTACAATGGGCATTTGTTGAAACAAACAGCACTTTCCATCGAGTGAAACTTTCAAGAATAACAAATCAATAAATCCACACTGACACGTTTAACTCAGCATCACAACAACCCTAGGAACGTGGAAACCGCAGCTTTCACCGTATCGTGATCGTCATAGTAAGCCGCGGTTCGGGAAACAACATCGTCAGTGTCATGACGGCCTATAAACAAAACCACGACTGTATTGCACGGTTGTCATTAAATCAGCCCCTTGATTGTCTATCTTTGATAGCGACCAAAATCGGTCTCGAACTCTCAAATATGACAGTTCAGTGACCACGCAAGTACTCTTATCTCAAATTAAGTAAGTCACTCTTATTTCAAAGAGACTGAACACGACAAAATTTACCTACGCGATCGTTTTGACAGAGACCAATTTGAGGTTTGAGACAAGTTAGACAATCAGCCCGCAGATCCTTTAGTCGTTAGTCAGGGACATCTCTAAAAAAAATGGGTGATTCGGCATTTGTGATGCTTGCTCACTTATGCTGTAGTTAGCTCCATTATTATGGCATCTTACGAACTGCACGCCTGCAAACACATCGTTGCCTACCAAAATATTTATAGGCAAAAAAAAAACGTGCCTACTGAGCCAGCACATAACCAATTAAAATTTTGGGTATTTTTTTAGAATATGAATATTCTGCTCATGGTCTAAACATCTAACTTTGATTGTTTACATTTTCATCATCCCCCTCTTTACATATCTATTTATTATCTATTTATTATATAGGTACTGGAAAACTAACAGAAAAAAAAATGTCCTCATCAACTACAAAACAGTTGTCCCTTTTCCATTCCCAAATACGCCTGCTATAAACCCAGAACAGGGCTAAGATTACTGAATGAATGGGCCATACCATGAACTCTTAGAGCAATGTTAAAACAAGCTTAAAACAGTCCTACTTCTTTAGAAATGACATTCGTTATCATGTTTCAAGCTTGTTTTAACGTTGCTCTAAGAGTTCATGGTACGGCTACAGTAATCTTAGCCCTAGTGTCAGGAACATGCGTCAACTTTCATTGACTTTCGCTTGTGTCCCGTCCCGGCATGCATCAGATACGGGTTGAGCAGCCATCAATTTCTGAGGCACTGTAGGCGATGAGTATTTACATTACAAATGGTGGGATAAGCCCTGGTCTTCAAAGATGCTATGAGGAACAAACAGCATTAAATCAAGGCGATTCATGGCTTCAAAACAGAATCTGACAAGTGTCCAAAAGTATAGTATAACTAATTATAGTATTACTAATACCATATCAGCATTGCCATCCAGCGCGGTAATGCTGCCAGTGTCTTGGGCACGCTTCCGTCTGGCAGTGGCTTGGATCAGTTGAGCTACCTATAGATCGTTTCTAACGATACTTAGGTGGCTCAACTGGTTCTTTTTATATTTTGTATTTTATACTTTTATGTAAATATGTACTAATTAGGTAAATGGGTAAATTATGTTCGTTTGATAGATTTTTGGCCACCTGATGGCTTCCATCCTCTGACTTACCTTTCAACCATGTACACATTTCAGATATTCTGTCCTGTCTTTCTCATAAAACACACACATTCTCATCGCAATCTATAGAACTCTAAGTTTCCCACCGATCAACACAAGTCAACCTTCATCCGATAGTATTAGCGCGCCATTCCCGAACTATCAGCTGCCCAATCACCACACCACATTGTGTTCTCAGCTTCCGTAGCAAAGTGGCCTAGCCGCGGCCTTGTCGCGGCCTGCCGTAAATCTAGCATCGCAGGCGACAACGTTAGACCTAATTAAAGTCCGTTAGTGGAGACGGCAAGCATTGGGGGTTGGTCGAGGTGGTAGGGACAGAGCGGGTAAAATGAACATTTATTTGTAGCTTCAGCTAGCGACTTCGTGTATCCTATTCATATATCAATTTAGCAAGGCTTTAGATGTTTTTTTTTCCAGTCACTCTCATGACTGAAAACTTGATCAATAGAATTGGCAACCAGCTCATACGAACTTACGTTTATGCATATAAACGTAAGTTCATCATGACAATTCTGTCAACACATGCTTTTTTTAAAGTGAGTAATATTTTTACTACTTTTGGTTTGGATAATGAAAGACTAGGAAGAAAATAAAACTTACATTAACGTAAGTATTTAATAAAGTCCTAGAGGGCAGTAAGAGGATAACCATAAAATAAAGATTTTCAGCTTCCATCATAAAATCAGATAATAAATACAAGGCTCTCAACGGGAAAATTCATTTTCAAATCTCCATTATCGCATGTCTTCGGCTTACGAGCTGCCAAACACCAGTTAAGCGAGAATTTCGAAGCCAGATAGCTGGCGTCAATTAAATTTCTCACCGTTAGAACTATAAATAATGCGAAGCCCCGAGGACATGGGTCTGTGCCCCTGGAAACACGCGAACCGCAGGAAACGAAACGTCTTGTACCAGAAATATGAGAACATGGTGGTGATACGATCATAACAGATTACAGAACGCTCTTTGGGCTGGTTGTTTTGACTGTCCTTCTGAGGCACAGCGGTGTCCTCTTTAGAGCACAATGTGAGGGCAAAACGGGAACTATGTACTCAAAGTGATAAAAGGTCGGTCACACGATCGCTAGTGCTAAGTCCTATGATCGTATCATTAGGTTCAATTTGCAGTGTTAAAGTGAGGTCAAAGTAAATAAAGTTCGTTAGTTTCTATACGCTACCAGACCCATAAACATGGTGACTATGTTTGTCAAAGGTATGACTCTTTGGTAAATGATATGTCATTCTAAAAAGAATTATTAAATCATTGGCATAAATTGTTATTAATTCTTATTAAGAAATAGCATGTTAGTTATTTATTATTAAGGGCGTTTTTATTGAAGATCAAAACGAATTAAAGTTTAATTTATTGCTTGTAGTGTTTATTTTGTTAAGTCTCAATCAACGATATCGATAAAGGGGCTCGTTTTAATTACTACCCTTTTTTGTAGGTGGTTCCAATTAAAATACAACAGGATAAAACCAAATTGATACAGGTTATAACCAAAAGAATAGTAGATACTTACATAATTATATGAATTTTATTATTTTGCGAAAAGGAAAACGAAATTAGATTGATTTTTTTAAATTGATTTATTATTGATTCATGAATAATGATCGTTTAAATTTTATCCATAACACTATGTGTCGATAAAAGGTCAAGTAGGTTGATTGAATTATAGAAATGGGAATAGTCAGTTGTTGAAAAACGATGCCTAATGTATAAGGTAGTAAAGGCCAAATTTGGAGCCCCATACTTGACCAACAGTCTTAGTCATTCTTCACGACCACAGGCGTAGAGTCAATTTATTCAGAGACAAAACGTTTTATCCTTCTTTGATTTTACATAATGAATAATCAACTAACCGTGTTAGCTGAATAAGAAAGTTCGTTAAACAGTTATAAACACTCTCGTCCATATATTATTGTGTCAGCAGTAGTGCAGCAGATTAGATACAAAATGCTTTTGTTGAGTCAGTCCTTACCTTTGGTATCGATGGGTGTGGGAGCCGCTAAGCTAGGGATCTCGGCCTGTGGGGGCTGGACCCTGGGCCCTGGCCAGGTGATGGTGCCGTCGGAGTACCTCTGCCGGGCTGGCCCGCACTCCGCTACCTCGCGCAGCGTCGACGCATCTGCTGAGTACTCTGAAATTAGCAGGGGGTGATTCAGGAGCCCCGAAGACAGAAAAGTGCAGAGAATGTGTTACAACAGATAGCAGGAAGCTAATTGGGGATTCAAAAAGTGTGAGACAGACAAGTGGCAGGGTTTACTTTGAATATACAAAAAAGTAAGTAAAATTACAAGTTCGTAAAATAAAACCTTAGGTTTAGGAGCTGTGCATCAAAATTTGAGATAGTTCTCGATAGAAACAGTGTAATAAATGTAGAGAAAGTGGTAAGTAAATGAGAGTGACAACAGTGCCAAAAGAGCTTTATCACACAATGGAATTCATAATATTGATTTGGAATTGCATTCAAATAATAATTTAGATGATAATGAAGATATGTAAGGTCACTTGATGTGAATAAGATACCGATATCCCAAAGAATGAAATAATTGTAACTTACTTCTTGTTGTAGTAGAAGATTGGAGCAGACTCGCCGTTTGCCCTCCAGGGAACGTAGCATTTCTTTTGTGGCGACCCTGAGGACAAAAATAAATAAGTTAGATGATTAGTTGACAACAGATACCTCAGTGTGCAGGAAGAGTGGGAGAAATGTTAGCATGTTTTACCACGAGGTTGGATGTATAATTTTGGACTCCAATTATAAGGTCGGCAAGGTAAAACTCAATGGTTATGGTAGTGAGCTTTCGTTAGCAAGAACAAGATGTGCTTTAATTGTCTAGGAGGAAACCATAATATCTAAGTACCTATAGCTGCAAGAAACCAACAATCTGTCATAATATGTAAGAGAAGACACCTTTCTCCACCTTACAACAAAGGATTTCAACGCCAATAAGCAAGTAGTACCAAAACCAACAGTTGAGAACGAAGATCCACCCACGAATGATAAAGTCGTAGCATGTCTTTCCACAGGCGAAGTTCCTATAACTAAACAAATGTTGGGAAAAAATCACTCTTAGCAACTCAATTTCAAGTTAGTTTCCGAGACCCCCGAAACCAACCAATAGATAAACAATAGCTGTCAAACCATGTAGGTATTACTGCAGAGTGTTCATTATTTCCTTCGATTGTACTATGAAATACAAACAGTGGGTATAATTCCACTGTTTATAAGTAATTCAAAAACAAAGTGCTGCAATAATTATCGGCTTCAATCCTCCGTAGATCTCTCGACCTAATCACCAGACAGCAGAGTCCACTTTCGCACCTCCGATGGAGAAATGCGATTAGAAACCGACAGGTATCTCTTAATTGTCGAAAGCACATACCGCCCGCTTGTTAATGGCCACAATCGGTTTACGGAACCGCTCGAATGGGACAGAGGAAACCACATTGGATATCCTTTTTTGGGATTATAATTTAAAGAAAGTTATGAGGACAAATACATCAGTAGCCTTAAAGCTTGTGGTATCATCTCCAAATAAGATCACTAGCAAACTGGTTGCTGTACACAATGCGAGAGAACATGTTGCTGGTGCAGCAAAGTTTATCACAGAAATTAGATCGTTCCGGGCAGGCTAAGCCACAGGATATAGCTAATAGAAAAACCTAAGACCTTTACATCTTTACTAGATGATTTATACAGTGCCAGGAGGCAATCTTTGCCTACACTGATCGGGACACTGGAGTGCCTGGGACCTTTGAGATGGAGTAGGCTTGCCCAGCACCTACACCATCCTCTCAGCTTAACCGGCCATACCCACAGTAAAGACTTGGCCAATACGTGTGGGGCTAACTTAGCCGCGGGTTTCCTCATGATGTTTTCCTTCACCGTTCACTCGTGTTAAATGAAATGAAATGAAATGAAATGATTTATTTGTAACATAAACACACACAGTACAAGATTACGAGTACTACAGTAATGTTAATGCGCATATACATTTTTCGAAACGAAAAATCCATTGATGTAGGTACGGCCAGGGTTTGAGCCCACGACCTTCGGATTGAAAGGTGAGGTACTATACCTCTCGGCCAACACGACTCGATATATAAAGAGAGAGATATAGCTAACATAGTTTCACAAAACACTGTTCCTGGTTGTGGCTGAAATGGACAAGCCGCATTAAGTGGTCAAAATTTCGAATTAACAAACAAAGGAGCTGTCTGTTACCACCGTTACCGTAATAGGCACCAAGTGACCGCTACAACACGACACAATATGAAAGTAACAACAGCATGAACAGAACACTTCAAACAATGAATTATACTAGATCTATTAAGAAAACAGTGGAGTAATTAACATGAGTTGGGCAGCTCTTTCATGTTACAAATTTTTTATTTTTTTAGATAATTTCGCCGTTGCATGTGCGCATGGGAATAGCTGATTTTTTGCAAGATAAAAATTGTTTCATATGTTTATTTTATTTATTAAATTTATTTTTTTATTAAGGAACAACAAACAGCTACTTACATTATATGGCTTAATTATAATTACCGACGTTTAAGATACATTCTGGGAATGTATTACTTAAATTAATAACGTGGTCCATAGCGTTTTAATCACTAGTATTTATTACTTAGGTACCGTGTTAGATAAATGACATATTTGTTTTTGTTACTTTGCATAGAAGGTTCTTGCTTTGCAAGCACTAGCTACAAGTACAGAAACACAAAGATCAGTCACACCTACTGTCAACACTCTAGCAGCTTTTATAAATAATTCGCGACAAGTTTTTCTTGGATATCTTTTTATTTTCACCGATGTAACCTCTACATTGTGCCGTGCTGTCTTACTAGTAGTTACTCAACCGCACGTGTATACAGGCCTAATAAGCTTCGTAATAAGGCTGTAAAGCTGCGATATTATTTAATAGTGTAAACTTGCGATAAGGCTCTTGAGTCATCACACTTTATATGCTGTGATGTAATTTGTGGTAATCGGCGTCGTATGTTATAGCATGATTTACAGATTGAGGTGATACTGTTAAATGAAAGCATGAATGGATTTTGCTTTTCGAAATATGTGCATTAACACGAGCTCAAACAATTGAAATAAAATGAAAAAAGCTTTATTGCAACACAATTAGATAAAGTAGGTAAGTAGTTGTAATAAAAATACATTTAGGTACTTACTTATATAATCTCTAATCTCATAAATCTAATGCTAGGTTGCAAATGGCGGTCTTATCGCAAAAGGCGATTTCTTCCAGACAACCAATTAAGGAAAACATTGTGTGAGCTGTGAGGAAAGCAGAATAGTACATATTTCTACAAGGTTGTGAGTTAAGCGACATTCTGAGCGCTCATAATTTGGATGGGTGACCACAAGTAGCATTAAAAGCTTAGCGCTTCTGTGCTTCGGAGGGCACGCTTTTCAGTCGGCTTGTAACTTGTCACGTATAGAATTCTTAGATATTTGTGCTTAGGTATCAAATATGTATTTGGGTGTTACACTGACTACCCCCTTGGACATCGGCAAAGGATCTTACTTCTGATAATGTCTAGGTTCTGCGCTAGAAGATCATTTTTCTATTAATGTATCCGGTATTCATGAAAAGAAACAAAATATGAGCATTAACACACCGGGTAAGTACATATAAAGTATCGTGCACATGATTGCTCTTTTATCATATAAAGAAAGAAATTATCCATCATCAACTCATCAGGTCAGTGACCTGAGACTGCACCAATAGTCACGATCCACTTGCCTTGGTAATCAGTAAATTAATTTCGTAATTTCATCATAACTAGTTTTTATGCACTCAGTAGATACAGTTAGTTCATGTTTGGCGTTTATTTTTGAAAAGAAAAAAAATATAGGTCGAACCGATTTGGTTGAAAAAATATAGATAGATAATGACCGGGAATAGGACATAGGCTACCTTTTATTCGGGTACCATGCGAGCGAAGCCGCTGGTGGAAGCTAGTCTTCAATGAAATATAAATGACAAGAAAAAATGCTCTAAATCTCAAGTTCGTAGGTACCTACCTATTTTAAAATAATATTTGTCATAATTTCATTAGAAATGAAAAATCTTATCAAAATTTTCAATTCCGACGGGATTCGAACCCGCAATGATACAAGCGATCCTCCTTAAGCCGGAGTGCCTTACCAAGAATCCCGTCGGAATTGAAAATTTTGATAAGATTTTTCATTTTTAATGAAATAATACCAAAGTGTGGTTTAACACCATAAAAATTAAAAAAATATATATATGTATATATTTGTCATAGTTTTAAAACTGTAGGTACTTTCAAACTCCGATTAAACCCAATCCCCTAATGTTAGGTACACTAGAATTCCCACAAACCCAGCTGCTTTCAATTAGGGTCAGCGACCCGCTCCCAAAAGACCAATCAACCTAATTACCCAATAGTCGGTAATCGGGGATCAATTCCTGGGAAGACCATGTGTGGTCTACTTTCGTCGTAATAGACCGGCACTGCCAAAAGCATCAGATGTGTGACGGTTTTTAGAATTAGATTAGCAACAAGTACCTACCTACTTAAGTACCCTATAAAACAGTCCTTAATATAATGGAAAAAAAATTATGATGAGTGATTATTATTTTTTTCTTTTGTTTTTGGTCATTGATCACGACTGGTATTCCCAAGGTGTGGTAAACATATTCTTTCAGATCTTTAGGCATTTTTAGATCCTTTGAAGATGTCTAAAGCAGTAATCAGAGGTAGGTATGTCCAAACACATTTGGTACATTCCCGTATTTTGCAGAAGTTAACATTCCATACGTGACAGGTTGCAAGCCCATCGACGCTATTAGAAAACTAACTGGTGTTAAATAGTTCCACCTGTACAATGACGGTAGTATGCAATGGTACAAATTACAAAAGGCCAGTTCGTTGCACCATTGGCACCGGCCCTGGCATTGAACCCGTATCATGATCGGCTTGTTACAAATATGTAACAGCGGGTATGAGAACCTCGGGGCAGAATAGTGAGGATAAGTCTGAAAATCCACTATTTTTTATCTATAGGTAAATTAGGACAATCGACTAATGTAACGTTAAAAAAATATATCGATCGCAGTGATTGTACTCTTTAAATGCAATCATAGTATTGTGTAGTAGTCACACTATGCTTAAGATTCGACTGTGAAGAGTGAGTGTCCCTCTCTCTTACCCAGATTAATATTCTCCGGATGAATCGAAACATCGTCGGTACCTTTATAGATCAACTATTCAACAACAACAATTTAGTAGAACGTACAACTAGAAAATTTTAAAAGGTTAATTTATATATTGGACTAGCAGCGCCTTTTCTCCCGTAGTGATGGTATACGGTGATGATGATGATGGTGATGAAAAGCCTATAACCTTCCTCAAGAGTTTAGCTATCAAATGCAGAAATAATTTTTCAAATCGGACTGGTTTTTCCTGAGATTAGCACGTTCAAACAAACAAACTTCCGCTTTATTGAGCAAGCGAGCGAAGCGTCTCTGCTTCAGCTTGGACAAAAATGCTTTCGATTGCCCGGATGTCTGTCTGTCGGTCGGACGTCTGTCTGTATGTTCTCCACTACAGGTTTATCTCAACCAATTCTCGTGAAATTTTGAGAGCAGGTGCGATGGAGCAGCGTGATTTTTGTTTTTGTAATTGACATTTCACTACAGCAGCGCCATCTAGTTCTTACTCTGAAAAGTCCAATCATTATATTGAAAATCTGAGTGCAGTCTTATCCACGAGCTAAGCGTGTGTTGTTTGTAATAATGACGCAGCACTGTCCTTTCATCAGCATCACCTGCAGACACAGATTAGCTGCAATCATACTCTGTATGATCTATTCAATGCATATGTTTTGAGAAGTTCTAGTCAAGTGGCGAACGATGAGTCAAATGATTGACTTTGGGCCCTACTTTATCGGGTCAGCTATAGAAGTCAATTGTTTAACTGAACTTTACTGGGTCAACAATAGCCTCAAAGTTTTAAACGAGAAAATGTTTACATATAAAAAAAGAACTAGGAGCTATATGACTTTGATTGATGCTATCTTAGAGATCTTTAAGATTTTTAAAATGCGTCCCAAAAATTGCGAAAAACTGTGAAATCCCACGAAATTTCACTATTACCTATAGATTACTCGGTAACTAAAATGGTATAACGGGTGGATTCAAATGACCGAAAGGAAATAACTCAGTATGTAACTAGTGATAAAAAATATTTTAAAGAAATCAGTAGGTAATCATGAAACAAGAAACCAGCTTATTTATAAGGTAAATATAGTACTGCTAAACGTATAATAACACACCCGGAGCTCCTCAGGGTAATAAGTACTGGAATTCTCGTGTACTCCTTTAATATCTTTCTGGATTTAAAGGGCATAATAAAAGGTGAACAACGCGGGAAAAAGTTGAAGGACTAGCAACAAATAGGATTCCCGAGGTATTTACGGAAAAAAATATAATTACTCCTCAATTTAAATCTCAACTGTGGACACGTTAACAGCTAGGATTTGTTCAGACAAGAAGCAGGTGAGTTGGTCTCAGTTTTCCAGTTCTGCTCTTGACTGCGAAAATTGTAATCATGACAGTAGCAGCTTTTGTCAAACTTGAGAAGCTGAAAATTACAAAAGAAAAAATTACAGACGTTACGAGACGACGACGAAAATTACCTAATTCTAACGACAATGCATCGTGCGTGATATATATTGTTTGTTTCTTTCAAGGGAGCTTATCTAACCTAACCTTACAAAAATGCGGAAGAATAGAATTTATGAGGAAGTTAAGATATCAATATGATGAGACAGAGCGGTGTCTTTAAGACAAATAATAAAATAAATAAAATAAAATAAAATAAAAAAGCTTTATTTCCTTACACAATATTTGACCTTAACTTAAAAATAAACTTAAAGAAATATACCTATTCCTATATTTTCACATGAGAAATTTTGGTATACAAGTACTTATATTATAACGTTTTATGTATAAGGACCGCCTTCAGCGGTAAAAGCCTCCTCCAGCTCTTTCCATTTTTCTCGGTCTCTAGCGGCTCTACTCCATATTTTGCCGGCTACTTTCACTATGTCATCATCCCATCTTTTAGTAGGCCTTCCTTTCCTTCGTTTTTTACTTATTGGGTACCAATTCATTATTATCTTTGACCACCTCTCGTTCTGTATTCTTTAAGACAAATACGGTAAAATAAGATATACTCGTAGGTACTTAAACTTGAACCCAAACTTCAGCATCGATGTTTTCAGTAAGCTTCATCGCTGACAAATGATAGAGTGGTTTCGGGTCCTAATATAGATCCTTTAAAATATTCACACTGTTAGCTGGTACAGGCGGATAGGCGCTGGTTATCCGGCCACGTAAGAATGTATGGCATGCTGATAATGAGACAATTCGAAGGCAGAGTCCAAGGTAAACTCTAAGAAATGTTCATTTTAACTTTCAAATAGGTAGTATCCAAGAAATTTTTGCCAAAATTATGATCAAGAGCTAACTCCAAAGTTACATATTAAAAATATAGATCACAAAACTTAGTTAATAACATGAGATTTTATCGAATACCTTATTTATTTTGAGACGATGATTGTTCATTATAGTTTTCTGTTGACTTTATGGATGTCTATATATTACATATTATATTATAGAGGTGAGATGTGGCCAAGGGCGAGTGTACGAGGCCGGCAAGTCGACGCGAGATCGGGTTTCATGGTAGAGGAAGTAGGATCTACACGCATAATGTATGAAAGATACATGTATTTTTATATATTATTGCTATTTAGATGCCATTTATCTTTACTTGTAATTGTTTATCCATTTCTTAGAAACCTGACACGTATGATTTTCTTATGACAAATCTTAAAGTCTTATTGTACTGATGGGCAAACAGGACATCTTCGTTTGTGTCTGCCCTCCCCCCTTTTGCAAGTCCTATATCCTTGCCAACACTATTACCGATAATGACTCATAGTTGTTGTCATTAAGGGGTAACTCAGGGACTCAGGGGTCATAAAAATTATGGCAGATTTAAATAATGTAGCCAAGAAAGAAGTGTGAGTAATTGTTGGTAATTTTGCAAAATATAAAACAAGAGTTAGCGGCATTATCTTTGAAACTAGGTACTCTCTCTTAAAGCATGGTTAACCATACAGTATGTAAGAATTTAATACACATTTTAAAGAACCTCAACCGGTTCCCGAGGGTTGTCCATTTTTAGGGCAATCATCACATTAAGCACACGCAGACGCCATTTTTTACCCCTTTTTGTAGACGCATTCCTGCCTTGATTGTAATGATCACAATGACCGAGCCTCTCGCACGGTTTTAATATTTTCTTCATAAAATATTTCTATGTTCAAGTATTTTGTTTCTAGTATAAACTACTAGCGTTCACCAGAAAAAATATGAGAAAAATATAAGTTTTCAAGAATTAGGAACATGTTAGGGAAGAAATGAGGAATGAAAGAGCACGGGATGAACCACATGTGGCTCGGTAATATGCAATACGAATGTCATCCGTCATTACTTTAGCCAGGACGACCAAAGCTGGCGTACGCCACAAAAACACACATGAATGAAACATGATGCTGTAGTAAAAAATACGGTCGTGAACAGCCGGTTATCGATTCCTAGGATAAGACTTAGTCTGTAATTTTATCGGCGCATTATCTAGGAAGTGGAATATTAACATGCTCTCTTTACCCCCCTCGAGTTCGAAATTGCGTCGGTTCATAGTTGCAGCTATTTGCGCACGCGCCGCTTTCGCTCCAGGAACTCGCGATAGGCCTCTGTCACTTGGCCTTTGTCTTAAAATTTGCATACTTTTCTATATATTTACAAATGTAAACACAAAAATACAAATATCTCCCCTATTATTCCGTGGTCCTCAACTGTCAAACAACGCACCCTAAACCGTGGGCCCTTCAGACTTATTTCTAGGAGGAGGAGGATACCTTCCTTTTGATTTACCCTTGTACAAAAAAATCTGAGAAATAAATAATGAATTTGTTCCCCTAAGCGGGTCCTTTGGTAAGTTAAAATTCAGCAACAAAATTGAGAAGGAAATCGTCACAAGTATCAGTATTTGTCAGTTTTTCTGAAGATTAGGAGGTATGGAGTGAAAATACCTCCCCTCAATACTGTAGTTGGTTCTACAGCGGAGTCTTATTACCCGCTCTCGACCGACAGCTTACTAATACAAACACAGTGCTTGATGTGTAAACGCCGACGTCTGACGGTAATGAGGATGTGGGCAAATTACTTCAAGCTGAGCCATTTACGTCGCAGAACTAAGGCGTTGGTTCTTAAGAGCCTAGTTGGATTAATAGTGAAACTGTCTCGCAATTAGATTGAGTACTTGAAACTTTGATCATTATTTTCGACAACGACATACTGAGGCCATTTGAATTGTCTCAAAATCTATGTTCTGACAGTTGATCAATCATTTTATTAGTGGTAATCGTCGATCTACCATAGACATTTTACATTTTAAAAACTTACATATGGCTGCCAAAAAGGATACCTTATATTTATAATGAAGCTACGAAAACTCAACTGATACAAAATCCAAAACAAAGTAAACAAGCAGTTACTGACCTTACTCCTCGGATACACGCTGAGGACATCAGCCCACCAGCGCGCCTCTTCCCTACAGGTCCCCTTGACGAAGGTGACGCGCTCCGGCGCCGTGATGGCCAGACTGTGCTGGTGGCCCGTCACGGAGTCCGCCTCGCTCACCTCCAGCACCGTGGTCATGTCCACGCTGGCTTGAGGCACGGTGTCGGGCTGTGGACAATGGGAGAATAAAGTTAGATTGTTATGGAGAGACGAGCATTGCTGAAATGATATGGTGACAGGGATCGTGTTTTAAAGATTGCTCTATTTTTGCATAAAGAATATAATAAGGACGTAGACCTTATATTAATAATATTTCTAGAATATTATAAATATAAACTCATTGAAATATCGCTCGGTCTCGACGTCGTGGTTGAAATTTTATCACCAGAGGTAGACTGGGGTTGCGATTGCGGGGGTGCAAATTATGGATTCAAAATCCTAAATATATTAAGTGTTTTCATTATAAAATTAAAATGTTAGTGTACTTGTACCAGCTGCGGACCGTTTCAAGTGTTCTTATGGTTATATAAAAAAATTGGATCCCAACTCCGACACGGTAGATAATCGTTAATTTTAAGACATTTAAGAGTCATATTCTTAAGATTCAAATTCCGTTGAACACTTTGAAGTGGGTAGCCAGAAGCATAACCAAACGAGAAGAGATCTAATAAATGAAAATTATTAATCGACCTTATTATTAGATACTAAAGGTAGTAAAGTGGTTTCCTTGTGGGCGGGAAATATGAATGTCAGACAGAAACTATAATTTAAACAGTTTATGATATGAGCATAATGTAGTTATATTTTTAAAATCTACAAGTGCTGTTATAGATTTTATGGACAAAACTGTAGTTAGATGACCGCGGGATCATAAAATGGCCTGGTTAAGTGCGCAACAAGTTAATTTACATATTTACAGTAAATTGGGCGTCATAGTACAAACAATACAAACCAATATGGTAGCAGTTAGTTTATGGTTGTTGTAATTATCAATTTGTTTCCCTAATTAATTGTGTAATAATTTGTAAGCAATAAATTTAATTGACAATAGGAACTAGTTTTCAAATTATATTGCTGCAGGTATTCACATATAAAAATATACAGTTATTTATGTACCATCCAAGGTACTATTTAATAAGTTCAAACAAAACCAGCCATATATTTGTAAATAAACCCAGGCAATCAATGGTCATTGAAGTCATTTTGGGACATAGTTGTAAGCCTATGAACGATAATGACAGATTATTTCTGAAAATCAAAGTCAAAGTCAATTATTACTTTTTCAGTAGGACCATTGGGATTACATATACATAGAGTCCTAGGGAATCCTACACTTTCTTCGCGAAAATACAGTATAGCAAACGGCAACTTTAAACTTAAGACTTTAGACAAGCAGAATGTCTTGTCTACCTAGAACCTACATCACGCTGTGTAAAGCTGTAAGTGCACTGCGTCGAATTCGGAGCGATTGATTGCTTTGTATTGATTTCTATGGTACTGCATCGGCATTTCTGCGCTAGAGACCGGTGTTTCTGCAGATGACGTCATCCGCAGTCAACGCCCCATTCGGATTTGACCGCTTTGAGTTGACGTATTGCCGATGCCAACGCAAAATCCGAAAGCAGTGGACGCTCCTTAGCGGCATTTTGTAAATATTGACGCTGTGTATGCTCCGATACCGAAGTGGACGCATAGCTTAAGACTGTATAGGAAAGATGAACTAGCCTTGAGAGCAGGACCTGACTAATGACCGTATTAACTAGTACTAGCTCCCGGCCCGTCTTGAGATATGACCATCGATCCGGGACACTACTCAACGTCGCACTTATAGGGCGGCTGTATCTGGATATAGCCGCATACATTCGCTAGACAGGAATGGACAAGATACGGATGAGTTCTTTTAGCAAAACAAAATAGAGAAGATAAAACATTTGTATAAATTTTAGATAAATTTTACGATTACAATCATAGAGATCGATTAAATGAAGCAAATTATAGAAGTCTCACTTCAGTTACCTTCGTACAACCCAAATTTTGCGTCAATTTTGCCACATTGTATATTTTTTTTCTTTATACTTTCGTAAAGTGATCATGTGTCATTATTACGAGTATAGTCATCACATCTGACAATAAGCAAGGAAAAATTATATGGGGACTAAATTGTATGGAATATAAAATGAGCTCACCGCGGTAAAGTGTTAATGCCGCGCCATAGACATATTTCTATATGTGAGAAAAAGACTCTGGAAAATAAGGCAACTGAAGGAATGCATGCGGTAATATGAGGAGGAACCTTATATCTCTTCTGTCAGTAATGGTTAGCTACCATGGTTCATGATGACTGAAGTAATTAGTTAAAGAGTCATTAACAGTGGCTATTAAACCAGTAATTATAGGGCAGGTAAAGGATTGAGGAAACGAGCTAATTTATTGAACTATAAAGGGAGTTGTTGTATTTATTTTATCACCACTGAAATTGCCTACCCACTTCTATCTATTAAAAGGCTGGCGACAGACGAATGTCCATACAAACGTAATTACAAAATCAATTTAAATTCAAGCATATTTTAACGTGCATAGGACATTATATAAATTAGGTGACGATAATTTGAATATAACTTACTAGCAGCGCCCTCGCGGCGTCGCCCCCGTAATGATGGTATATGGTGATGATGATAATAATGAAAAGTCCTATCACCTTCCTCAAGAGTTTAGCTATCAAATGCAGAAATAATTCTTCAAATCCGACTGGTAGTTCCTGAGATTAGCGCGTTAAACAAACAAACCCTTCCGCTTTATATATTGAAATATCTATTCCAATATATAAAGCGGAAGAGTTTGTTGTAGAAGATATGACCTAAAGTTAGTATCATATTATTGGAATGAAATTAACAATATTGTTTTAATATACAATGGTCTCCCCATATCACTCCAACCATCTCTGTCCTTCGAAATTTCCCACCACTACTTCAAAATAAATACAAAATAGTTGAGTCAAGCAAGACTGCAAGTAAAAAAAGTTTGCAAGCGTCAGAAAGGCAACATCGTTTAAAGACAATTACATATTCAGATGTAAAGACCTTGAGAGCTGAACTTGAACCCAACTTAATCTACAGCGGCCATATAATTTAGTATTTATCACAGAGGCTGACCTGATGTTTATCCTAGCGGAATGCAAATTAGACAGTTACGTCTGGTGCAATGCAACGAACCAGTTTGACTGTAAATCACAAGAAACGTAGTGAAGAAAATATCTTACTTTGAATAGAATATCCTTTTATGGGTTTATCTGAGAATTTTCTTGGTGAACCGTTAGATGTCTCATAAGCTTAGCAATATAATTTTAATTTGCAGTGTTAAACCACACTTAGCAAGGCATATAAGTATAAGAGCAGCGCCCTCGCGGCGTTGCCCCCGTAGTGATGGTTTTTGGTGATAATGATGGTGATGAAAAGTAGCCTATAACCTTCCTCAAGAGTTTAGCTATCACGACCAGAAAGAATTTTTCAAATCCGACTGGTAGTTCCCGAGATTAGCGCGTTCAAACAAACAAACAAACTATTCCGCTTTATTATATTAGCATATATATTCCAAAAATATCTTATTAATTGCGCAGATAGATCTCTAGACTGTCTGATATCCTCCTTTATTTCAAAAATGAAAGGTCCGATAACCGTTAAATAATCTAGGAGAACTTTTAGAATGTAGAGCGCTTTGGTCACGAGAAAAACCTGTAGTCAGCTCTGTAGGACCATTTAAAGTGATCTTGTTGAATGCTTTTAGACTATAGTTAGAGTTCTTAACAGATTTCTCACGATGTTTCTTTCAACTATTGCAAGCACTTGCGTAAAACATACCCTGTGCCAAAGCTGTGGTTACATTGGATAAATATTTTTGATTTTGACTTTGTAGGTCTATGAATCGAGATCGATGATTTTATTTAATGGTTCAATTGGTTCTTCAATTGCTAGTATGTTTTCATTTGTGAAAATATGTAAATTACTTCCTTTAAATAAAATACATTTACTTAATACACTTTTAAAGACCGCTTGCTCGTCTGACTTATGGCATCCACAAACACAGGAACACTAGTTGACGCCACAGTCCCACCTCCAAATAGAACGTTCCAGTACTAAAACTGTTATATAACCTGTGGGATTATGCAACGGGAAACAGATTGCACAGGTACGTTAAAATTTCCAGTTCTAAAAGCAGTAAACAGAAGCAGCCCTAAAGATTCCCCCTGAAGCACACCGTTTTAAATTTAATGAATCTCCTTAGAATGTTCCTCATGATAATAATTTAATATGAGGACTAATATGTTTGATGCTATTTATGTTCGTCAATGTGAAAATCACAGTAAAAAGAACATTTTTGAGATTAGCAATAATATAGCATTCTTAAATGCGTAAAACAATTTCAGTCTATTTTCATAATTTATTTTTAAGATATTTAATGTCTTTAAAATATTCTTGAGAGCTTATTAATCAAATCCAATGCTATCTCTAAGCTCATTTATATAATTTATTTGACTGCTCATTGTTTCCTTATCAATGAGACAAATACATATCCATCATCATAAATATATCCTATCTATAAATAATGCATTACAATTGATTAATGTCCTTTGCTATGACAACAACTGCACGAGCTTTGATTTATAATATAACTTAACTTTCGCTGTATCCCCGAATGGTCTAATTTGACGTTTGGCTGCGCGTGCGCAAGACGCTGGGACATTGCGCAATTCTTGTGTTACTGTTGTGGCATTACATTCTGACCCTTTTACGTTACATTACATTTCAGTTATACAAAAGGTAAGTGCCATATTTGTCATAGAAATACAATTCCTGTCAAATTTTCGAATTTATAAAATGATACGAGCACTCCGACACTTTTTTCATTTTTTATCCATAACAATAAGGACTGAGTCTATTTGAGAAAATGCAGAGTCATCAGTCATCACCCTTTGAATGTCAGTCACGAGTCGGAGCCATAAAGTTATTATTTCCATGAATTCTTGAAATACCTAAATACCTACGTGAATATATTCTAGCAGCTTTAGCAACGAGTTTGAAAATATCACGAATGGAATGTCTTAGTTTTTAAATGTGGACAAACCACTTCTAAATCATCAAACATGTATGGGGGATGCAGTCATTAGTTTGTTCCAAAAACCACAAACCGTTTTAACAGCATACGTTCTCAGGCAAGGTGTCTTAAGATTTTCTGTTATACCACAATTAGTACGAATCGAAGAAAGCAAACCATCTCCCGGAAGTGGCTAGAATCGTGACGTCATAAATCTCAAGGCAGAGTACAAAACAATTAGCCTTGCACCTTAACGGGTCCTGGCCAGTTTAGCCAGACCTTCTTGAGATTTGAAGTTTCTTCTCGAGGGGTCTGATATTGAAGATGGGAGAGCGGGGTGGTGGGTCAAGCTAGCTGGCGATAGCCGTAGTTGGCACATTAGAGATTTGTCACGGTGAGGCACCGTTGTGATTAGGGTGGATTGAGGCCGGATTGGATTGGATGCTAATGGGGTACACAGGTGGCTCGACTTTGTAACGAAACAATTGGATTTATCTTCAATCTTCACATATTCACGACTACTTCGTGGAGATAGAGATAGCCTGACTGGCAAACATTTACACATTTGTTTCATAGGGAAAGTTTGTGTAGAGAATTGTAAAATTGGATTTCATTGAGGATCACGTTATCAGACTCGAGTTTGCCGTAATCCGTAATGCGATCGGATTATATGACTCGAACGTAAGCTCCCTAATTAAATTCCACACGGTTTGGCAAAGCGTGCCAACACAGTATTGAATCACTACTTTTACTTTAAGCTATGTCAATTCAATTGCTTGTTTGCCGTATTATTGCCATTTATAAAAAGCGCTTCAGGAGGTATGGAATTATAAAACAGAAGTTTAATTCTGCTTCATAATCATAACAAATGTTTGGAGGAAAAAAAGAGTAAATTAAGGAAGGTTATTCCTTAGCTGCCAGAACTGATGTCTTCCTACATTCTTGAAAAAGAATCTATGGACAAACCCGCAAGCATGTTAAGGTTTGACGAAACGTTGGAGAATGTCGAATAGTTTCAGTAAGTCTATGCAGCACTAAACATTGCACAACTAGTCGAGAAGTTTAACGGCCACCTTCCTGTTCAGATAAAATTATCATCGATAGCTGCAAGATCTTTACTGCCATACACCACAATCACCGTTTCAAATCCTGATTAGTGCATAAATTAAAGTAGCCGTGTCCCCGGCACCGTAAGGCTGCATTTGCTTAGAAAGTCTGTTTACTGTTTATAGACACTGGTCCTTTTTATGGTCCTTTTCACACACAGATCAAAAGAGTATTAAATATTGTAATGGAGAAAAACTGGATGACTGTGAACAATGATGAAGGTAAGACGTGCGTACGGAGATGATTATTAGAAGAGAATGCATTGAAAATATTTCATCAAGTTTATCTACGCATCTCTGAGTAACTTACGAATCTAATTCAGATTAAAAAGAAGCATATACGTGGAATTACAACGCTACCTACTTAAAGTAAACTGTCGAGCATCGAACTGCTTTCAAGTTCTTCTATAGTTTCTCATCGTTCATCGATCGTTCATTGAAAGTTTAGCAAGTTCCAAATATATGAAACACTGGAAGGACTAGAAAGTCAATACTGGTCGTTCCTAAAGCTCCTCGCTTAGTATCCTTGACCTGAACGCGGGTTTAACCAGCTTTACATATAAGAGCGGCTAGAGAACAGTTAGACACGTCACGCCCACGCCTGCATGCGATTATCCCCGGAGTTATGGAGTGGGCCCCACGCGACTCCACCACCTTAAATAGCTGAAGGTCGGCCCTTAAATTATAGAAATAGGACGATGGCTAACAATAAATAACAGTAACGTAGAGGAGGCTGCCCTGGAAAGAGCTTCGTGGAGAAAGGCATCAGTTATGCCGACAAGTAGCAATCTCTTAAATTGAAGAAGAGAACATCCAAGTCATAAGACAGAAGGGAAAAGAAAATGAGAAGGTAATGATGAAGATGTCCTAAGCTTTTTGTCTTATTCTTTTAAAGAAAAGAAACCCAAAATATTTCTTGGGGACGGTCTTCACCTTTAGTAAAGCGTAGGCTCAAATTGCATAACTAGAGAGATGAAGGAGAGGTCTTTACCCAGTAGAGGGAAAAGTTAATAATAATTATACCTAATATACAATAATAATTTTAGGCAGGTAGCAAGTTTCCGAGCAGTGTCAGTCTTCCATTTAATTAGAAAATAAATTAAACGAGAAGCATTTGTTTCACCTGCGCCTGCGCAGCTCATTAGAGAAGGCGACTCATCATTTTTAAATAAGTTTTCCGAAGTTCTCGAGGGTTAATTTCAACTACACTAGACTAAATAAATCTTCAAGAAAACTAAATATTGCTGTTTATTAAAATAACATGCAAATTATTTATAAGACCCATGTTGAGTGTAAGATTTATTGGCAATGAATTTTATTAACTTATTCCCAATGATCATTACTAACGTCGGAACCCGTCGAGCAGGGCGCCAGTTCCCTATAATTGGGTTGGTCACCCCATTTGCAGGGTGATCCATTAAGCTGGCAACACCGACGTGATTAGATTAGCGGTGCTGTTAAGCGACTCCATGTCACTCGACCGGAGCGAACAGGATATACTTATCTATGTTTATAATATTGTGGGTTAAGGAAAGCAAATTAATCTTTGCAGCTTTCTATGAATGCTGCTCTGTCATAAAGGTACCCTTCAGACTCTGAAGGGTGCTGAAGGACATCGATAATCAGAGCACGCATCGTGACACCGATTGTCATCATCGGTGTCACGATGCGTCCTCTCATTGGACAACAACTGATCGCCACCTTGCACGCCACCGCGGACGTTAGCTGAACGCTTTGATTTGGTCAAGGCTTAAGAATGTCTCAAATGGATAAGTCCGTCTCAAATATTTAAGTGGCCTTTCAGTTTTCGGGCATAAGACCTAAGTTTTATTGTGTGCTTGTCTAAAATAAATTGAAGTCTAGACTAAAATTACGAGAACTTTCACAATTTGTGTGCATTGGAAGCCGGTGTTCAAAACAAAACGCGAACCGTCATAACTCGTGTCCGGCAGCGCCTCAATATCTCCCCGATTATATTGAATTGTCCGCTTATAATGTAGACATTATACGACAGTCGCAGCGTAACAATAACAGTAGCATTGGTCACATGAAAAGCGTCGAACGTCGAATCGTGAATACGCTCAAATAACGTGTAAATATCTATGACTGGCCTCGTAGATTCAAAATAAACGAAAGAAGCCCATAATATTTAACCTTACCTATAGTACAGTGGTTCCTAACCTTTTCAACCTTGTTACCCCTATGACAATGTCAATTTAACAGATTTTACCCCCGTTTACAATTTCATTGTCTTGATACTAAATTCCTCTCCTTTTAGTTACGATTATTTTTCGTTCTACTACCCCTCCAAAAAAGCTATTTTACCCCTGTGGGGGTAATTACCCACAAGTTCGGAACCACTGCTCTAGCACATTAAATATAATGCGACGAACTTGAAAGCTTCAGATCCGTTATCCGACGTAAAACTTTGAAGAGCGATATTTTTATCCAGTACGTAAAAAAGTAAGTTCGTATTAGCTAGTATCTATCCAATAGGTGAAATCGAATGCCGATTAAGATAATTTTCCTAGAGACCAGGATTTAAGCAGTTTGGTAGTTGGCGCGAAATGGCCGGTGGCCGGTGGCGCGGGAATTATCGACAGGCGGCGGCGGACTGTGACGGAATGGCGGGCTATTATGGCCTAGTGTGATTTGTAAGCGGCAGCGGACGTGGAAGAATAAGAAAAATGTACCTCTGCAAAGAGAAAAAAGAAAATATCTGCGAATATTGGTAATAATTCTAATAAGACAGATATGTTTTTGGAGAAGACAAAAATTTTGTTTGTGACCTACATAATAAGAGGAAGTATTTTTCGAAAGAAGCTTAAAGCTTAAACGTTAGCTGAAACAAATAAGCCCTTTTCTGTAATTTGTTGATTAGTTTTTACACTTACGCAGACAAACGGTTTTTTTATTAATACAGTTCTATCAGATATAATCAGAATCGATTAAAAAACGAATTTATCAAAATAGAGCTCGAAGAAATCGCTTCATTTTGTCACTTAGAACTTGCACTGCTCTGAATAGACGTGCATTTCCTACCTGCGGCTTTGTTTGCATTACTGCATCTGCGATATTCTGTGGCATTCTGACATTAGACTGCATTTACACAGAAAATAGGCTGTAGCTGTAAATTGAGAATATCAGAGAATAATTTATCTTTTTTTTTCTCTTTCTCTCTACATCTGCGATCGGCTCTTTAGCCATAATCGGGTACGGTGTGGTGTCTTGAATTTTCTTCGGGTTTGGCTTCTTTGAGCCGTGCCAATTACTTACTTTATTTACTTTATGAAAACCCAAAACCGTCTACACCTACACATACAACTCTCTTGGGCAACTGTTCTGTGCGTCCTGCAGTAGGACATTTAAAACTAAATTTGGGCTAGAAAGTCATATTCGCGCATATCAGCCTAGCTCAATCCAATAGCAAGGTTCGTGAGGGACACGTCGTGGAGCTCATCATCAATATCTTTATGAAAATTAAAGCATGAAAGTCTGGTATCATCGTGAACGTGAGCTGTGGCGACTCCCGCGGCTAGCGGGGCTCCAGGCTCCTTGCGGTCACATTTTACTTCAATTTACTGTTCTCGCGTAGGCAGGCATATTTCCTCAATTTGGCGCGCATTCGAGAAGTAAACTGCTATTTCTGATGTTTGGACTAGATCAAAGGGACATCTAACTAATAATTTACGCGCAAATATTAGTTCGTACGTTTGACATATGGATGGCGCAGCTGGTTTACATGTTGTAGAAACAGGAGATGGACCCCCTTACTTATGAAAGATGTTTAAAGTTGAAAACTGGTTAAACAACGTCCTGTCTCTGTTTGTCACTATCCACAAATAAAGACAGGACGTTGTTTAGCCAGTGTTTAACTTTAGACATCTTTCATAAGGACTCGGAAAGCTGATAGCTCGTGATTCAAAATGATACACATGGTGATCATGAATAAATGCTTTTGACTTTACCTATACCGATCGTATAGGTAAAGTCGATTATTTTGTTTTTGATTAGATTATTTTGTTTCTGATTTATAATAGTGTCAGGAGGCAATCTTTGCCTACACTAACGGGACACTGTAGTGCCTGAAACATTGTTTGAGAGAGAGTAGGCTTGCCCCGACACTGTAGTGCCTGAGACATTGTTTGAGATGGAACCTGCAGCACCTGAACCATCCTCTGAGATTAACCGGCCATATCCACAGGAAATACGTGTGGAGCTGACTAAGCCGCGGGTTTCCTCACGTTTTCCATCACCGTTTAGAGCTCGTGTTAATATGCATATAATTTTTTTCGAAACGAAAAATTAATTGATGCACGGCCAGGATTCGAACCCACGACCTTCAGATCGAAAGTCGAGGTACTATACCCCTCGGCCATCACACTTCACTAAAACTTCACTAAAACCACATCCACAAATAAAAACAAAGTTGCCGAATCTTCAACCGAATCCGATAATTTGAGCTCATCATTCACTCAGATACCGATCTCGTAATGAATTCCACCGTGAATTGATTAAATAAAAGATTTTTTATCGATTTTCATTTAATACAATCGTTAATTACAGTGGATGCTTGATTTATTTGGTTGCAATTTCGATAATTTTTCGAGTGAAAGTGACATAATGTTACCAAATCTGTTTAAATGGTTTTAATTATAGGTTTTGTAATAGTTATAATCAAAGATATATTACAATAATTATGATGCAATATTTTACTAATGGCGGAGAGTAAGATGGATCCTATTATAGGCAAAGATTTGGTTGATTAGAATCTTAATTGTACATAATATGCAGACAGACTGGTCTTTGTCAAAATCAAAAAGTATTTTTTGGGCTATCGACAAAATATTGAGGGTTTGGTCTACCCTATATACAACCTAAACCAAGGGTTAGGTTGTATTATGTTGCGCAATAGTACTTTTAGCGCTCTAATTTAGCAACATCAATAAAGCTTAAGGATTGAGGACCCAACTCTTTTATAATAGCTTTTTTAATTCACATTTAAGACATTTTTGGATCATTGCATCAAGTTTTACTTATTTTTAACTAATTTTCCTGAAAGATTCAGCTTTATCGGCAAAGGTTTAAGAATTGGGCTCCCAGTTCAGATGCAGGTCCAAATCTTGTAATCCTTCACTGAAGAAACCTTATTTCAATTGTCTAAGTTAGAAAGCTACTCTGCAGAAGTGACTTTTATATAAAAAAATATTAAAATATTATCTCGTTACATAATCTGTAAGTAGGTATAAAAATACTTCATGAATTACAAATGTGTTATATTCGTAAGCTGATTGCTTATTGTATTTTAATGCGACAAATTGTTACGTGTAAGGGCCGTTACACACGCGACAATGGTGTTATGTCATATTTGGCCACGATTGTTATATTGACAGATAAATCTAGATCCATAATTGCAAACACGAATTGTAATGTATTCTTGCAGCACATGCTAAAACATTATTTTTAATTTTTTTAATATCTTAACTTTTTTAACATTTTAGAATGACACGATTGACGATACTCAAAGAATTCAGTACCTACCTTTAGTTTTTTTTTAATTAAACTTTCGCGATCAGAACACATTATAAATATACAGGGTGTGGCAAATTCTTGGTCACTGAAGGGTAGCTACCTTTTCTCTTGTAGTTAGAAAGTTTTTTTCTTAGGAAACTTCGGTTTTATTTTAAAGAAAAAAATAATTGCATTTTTAGATTTTTGAAAAAAAGTACAGTTAGCCTAAAAAAATACATTTGTCAAAAAAAACAAGTTGGTCTTAATCGACTCTATTTCCCACCAGGAACACTTCTCCCAAAGTAACTTATCAAATCAAATCGTAAGTTTTTGCAATAATTCAAAAAAACACATTCCATACATTTTCTATGAAATTAGGAGTTGTAAACATTACAGTGCCACTTATTCTATCGTTAGTAATTTAATTTCATAACTGCTCCGGCAAGCTGGGAGGCTATTGTAAAGCGCGTATTTAAATTTAGAACAAAGTGCTTCCCTGCAGATGTACAAATGGTATGCTCCATGCATACCATTCTCTCTTGCGGCTCTGTTTGAGGCGCCTAAGGCTTTACAATAGCCTCCCAGCATGCCGAAGCAGTTACGAATTTAAATTAATAACCATCGAATAAGTGGCACTATAATGTTTACAACTACTAATTTCATAGTAAATGTATGGGATGTGTTTATTTGAATTATTGCAAAAACTTACGATTTTATTTGATAAGTTACTTTGGGAGAAGTGTTCCTGGTGGGAAATAGAGTCGATTAAGACCAACTTGTTTTTTTTGACAAATGTAATTTTTTAGGCTAACTGTACTTTTTTTCAAAAATCTAAAAATGCAATTATTATTTTCTTCAAAATAAAACCGAAGTTTCCTAAGAACAAAACTTTCTAACTACAAGAGAAAAGGTAGCTACCCTTCAGTGACCAAGAATTTGCCACACCCTGTATAGTACCCGGGTACTATGTAAATAAGGTAAAAAAAAAAAAGTAAAATATGTAATGTAAAGTATGGTAAAAAAGTAATTTACCCGGGTAAATTACCTTTTTATAAAGCCCGAAGTTTCGACTGGATTGCACCAGCCGTAGTCGCGGGAAGACGTGATAAATACCCGGATACGTGTATTTATAATCAATTCAGTACCTATCGTATCGTAATGCATTTTCATACCTTTAAAAAAATTAGTTCAAAGCCTAATCATTCTACTTCACGTAATAAAACTGAGATCTATGACCACCTCAATGACGTAGTTTCCGGTGCAATTACTGCCACAATAGGGCATTGTTTGACACACGACACTTCCGGTTCTGCGCCCGCGCATCCGAGATTCCAATCGCGATCATTGTTCGAGGCGTTGACCACGGATAATTCGTCGGATGTCGTGTTATGTTGGTGTAATTATGTCGTTGTTGCAGTAAGTCTCTGTTATAAAAGAGAGTATTATTATTTAAGTAGAGCATTTTGTAAAATAAAAGAGGAAGTAGAAAGGCATATTTTAAAGGTTGAGCAGTTAAATTTTATAATTGAAAGACGACCTGAAGAAACACCAGATCGAAAATCTGTCTAATATAATGAGGAATATAATAAAAATAAACGAAACGATAAAAAAAGCGTAGCAAAAAGACACCCAAAACAAAATATTTCAAGTAAACGCTAGTGCTACGGCTACGAAGCGTGAAATCCAGATTAGTGTGGTAATCCTAGAGTTTCAATGATGATACTCGTACAATACGAAATTGCTAAGCCATTAGGTAATAGTTATTATGTAGTCTTCACAATAAAGGGAGCTAAAGCTTGATATTTCGATAGGTGACTTGGCGATTAGCGAACAACGATTTATTTTATCATCGAATATCTCAAACTTTGATTTGATCCAGGTTTATTCACCTAAGCCCTATTTATTCCCTAAACCGCATTCAAACATGAAATTAGACTCAAATCGGTGTCGCAGTGTCCAATCAGCTGATCCGCAGTAAGCCGCTTACAAGATATGCTGACTAATGCAGTTATGACAGATGACAGATTGAAGTATCATTTACATAACTCCTAGTTGCAATTGCTCATGTGAAGTTTACCTGGGGGTCTAAAGTGGCCACTTTTGATGAAAAATCAGATGTTTCATAGATGCTTCATCTATGAAACATCTGACTTTTCATCAAATCCTTCATAAATGCTTCATATATGCTTCATCTATGAAGCATCGATGCTTCATCGATGCTTCATAGATGTTTCATAGATGCTTCATATATGAAGCATCTATGAAACATCTATGAAACATCTATGAAGCATTTCACAAAACATCTTTTTTGACAGATCTATGTGCGAGGTTAAATTTATTTTTAGAAAGTAAATAGGTTACCTACTTAGTTTTTTTATAGAAATGATTGCACTGCGCCACCCTGATGGACATATGGAAATATTTTTGAGGCACACGAATAAATAAAAAAGGTGAATTGTCGCGGGAGCGGGTCTGAGGTTTTTTTTTTCTTAAATTTGGCTTCGCACGGGTTTTGCATTCAGCCATCCGTTTTCCATTCAACCTATTTACTTTCTAAAAATAAATTTAACCTCGCACATAGATCTGTCAAAAAAGATGTTTTGTGAAATGCTTCATAGATGTTTCATAGATGCTTCATCGATGCTTCATATATGAAGCATCTATGAAGCATTGATGAAGCATCGATGCTTCATATATGAAGCATATATGAAGCATTTATGAAGCATTTGATGAAAAATTAGATGTTTCATAGATGTTTCATAGATGAAGCATCTATGAAACATCTGATTTTTCATCAAAAGTGGCCACTTTAGACCCCCTGATCTGTCGAACTGACCATGTCTGTTATTATGATAGAAATGTTTTCAAATACATGTTCAGTCAATATAATTCATTTAAAATTTTAAACGTTTAAACGTGTCAATATAATAATGACAAACAAAGACGAGTAATGTAATGATCTACTGAAAGGGTAAATCATATAGGAAAATTAAACAAGTGCCAGTTCAAAATAACATTGACTTTGAATTTGACTATAAATTATTCTACCTTTTTGAGTTACCTTTCCACAACCGCTGGACCGCTTTGTATGGGACTTATTGGCAATATAGATCGTGACTTGAAATAACATTCGGCCATTTTAATATACTCGTAGATACCACGAGGCCGAAACCGTTATCGGTAACTCATAGGTACAATAGCATATAGCTCATAGCAACAGAAGTTAATTGACATTATCTTTAGAACTAAATTTTCATTCTCATCTGGCCAAGATTTAGAGTGTCGGTTAAAATAGTCGTTTTTGTTTTCAACTAGAGTTACTAGTTGAAAACAAAAACGACTATTTTTTTATAAGTTCCGACGTGACAGAGTTTAAAAAAACTTGAAACAGTTACGCCGTTTGTCCACCGCCACCGTCACCGAGACGTCAACGAGAACGAGACGACGGCGCCGAGGTAGCGACCATACCTACATTGCTATAGCCGCCTGTCCACCACAAGTCCGTTACGTCATCTTGATCTCAGCAAGAAATAATATCGTTCTCGTTGACGTCCCGGTGACGGCGGCGGTGGACAAACGGACTTAGGCTGACCGCACACCTATCCGCCCGAATTCTCGAAGTACTGCCAGATTCGGTCGAATCGGACGATTTGACCGCGGGTAGGTGTGCTATGTTTCATACGGTTTCATAATAAATAAATCTAAAATTTTATTCATTCGGCGCGGATAGGTGTGCGGCCGCCATTAATCTACTTTTAGTGTTGCTGCCTGCGTAACTATGAGCGGTAGTTCCACCACACAACGGCACGGCCTTTACACGTAAAGTTCGGAACGCGGGAAACAGCACGCGCCGGTCCATTCCTCGCTTCGAAACGTAAATGTAGATGCGCGGGGCTGACAGTTCGATCGGTCATCAAAAAACTTTTAAAATGTATACCGTTCTTCCACGCGCCAGTCTAAACTGCGGTCGAAACTCTGATTCGGATCTTTTTGCCCACAGAACAGAGAATCGCGTGTTTTTGCCTAAATATGTCAGATTCGCTCGCGTTCCAATCCGTGGACACATTTTTTATCGTAATTAGCACGACAGTTTGATCCGCGGTTTGGAACGCAGTCCAGATGCGCGGTCCGAACTTTACCGTGTGGCTGCTGCTAATATTAACATGGAAAGTACAGCACATAAGAGAAACCGATTCCTTCTCTGTAAAAAAAAGAAATTAGCTCAAAAACACGCGCTCCCTGGAGCGTGAAGTTCAAGACATACTTTCGTTTTTATTCAGTGCGGAACTTTCTTATGTTAAGGGCCCGCCGGAACGATTCAGACGTCAGATCATTGCACTGACATTTGGACCGGAAAATGTGGCGCATGTGGCACAAATTGTGGGTTAACGCGGCTGTGAGATCAAAAAACAAAAACAATCACATCACACTAATTTTATAAGCTAGCGGACGCCCGCAGCTTCACCCGCGTGGACTATTTTTAGTCCACGTAAATCGTGCATTTTTCCGGAACAAAAAGTAGCCTATGTCCAATTGCCGGTCATTGTCTATCTTTTAAATTTCAGGCAAATCGGTTCAGTGGTTGTCGAGTTACCTATTGATAGATACATCCATCCATCCAAACATCCAAACTTTCGCATCACACTATCACACTAAATTATTATAAATGCGAAAGTTTGGATGTCCGGATGTTTTAATGGATGGAATAAGATATACTTAGGCTACTTTTTATCCGAATCCTCATCCTCTAAGTTAAATTTCTCATCCTCGTAAGTTTTCTGTCAAATCCTCTCTCTCACTTTAGCATAAGAGTCAAATTCAGAGTTGGTCCTTAATCCCATGTTCACTTGCACCACACCATCTCCGGTTAAGATATTCGATTCAAGGGCGTCGCATCGCCGATTTATCGCTATCCTGGTAATTGGTCGTCATGCCACCAGGGTTGTAGTTAGGTTAGACTGGATACAACTTTTATCTTACTTCATATTTTTTTTTTTTGCTGGCATTTTACACAGCATCATGTAGCCCCAAGCTAAGCAGAGCTTGTGTTATGGGAACCACATGACTGATATACTACTACTTGAATAAGTACATATTTTTTTTTCTGTAAATACATACATAGAAAACACCCAGACCCGAGACAAATATTTGCAGATCATACAAACATTTGTCCCGCGGCGGGGATCGAACCCGCAACCTCCTGCGTCACAGGCGGGCCTTCACCCACTGCGCCACAGAGGTCGTCAATATTTTTATGATACTTACAGTAAATATTTGCCCCTGTATGAATGGGACAACAGCGGGGCTAAAATGGCCGATGTAGCAGAATCACAATAGGAATTGCAATATAAGCCGTTCTATCCCTAAATAGTAATAATGCGTGTGGTTAGAATCTTATTTTATCAACCATTTGTTTTCGGCTTTTTCGTTATTTACATGACGGCTAGTATAACATAAAGCTAAAGGTACGAGTATATACATGTTAGAATCGTGCTCAAGGAAACTAAATCATAATTTATTACTGAGTTACCGTACTGAACTGTCAAAAAGTTACTGCCACTTCAAGCTATTACTTACAAGTATTTTGAGCTCATTCTGTAAATGAGCCCGAGTGTCCCTACCTCCGACCCTGGTAGTAGGGCAGGGGATAGACTAGATTATCGATGGTCAAGTGACGATTACCATTTGACACAGAAAGCGCGGAAACATCGCTCAAAATCGACGATTAACTGCTAATGGTGGAATCGGGAAGATTGAAGACCTGATAGAAGACTTCACTTACTAAAGCTTGCTGGACACTGAAGCATTATAAATCGATTCAATATTATGGCAATCGAATATTTTTGATCTCTAATCGACTATTGTAAACTTGAAGGGGCCCCAGATTATAAAGACCTCAAATTTTCTATGAAAACATAAATACAAAATATATGTATCCGGGTATTTATGACGTAAATTACCTTTTTATGTAGACCGACCTTTCGACTAGATTGCACCAGCCGTAGTCGTCGGAAGACGCTCACGGCTGGTGTAATCTAGTCGAAACGTCGGCGTCGCGTCGGGCTAAATAAAAAGGTAATTTACGTAATAAATACCCGGATACATTTGTATTTATAATTTCTATGAAAAGTTTTCAATTTTTTTTTTTGACGCAGATACGTAAAAAGTGGCATGAAAATAAGAAAGCTTTTACTTAAATGTGGGTGGATGTAGCTTTGACTGTTAGAACCGATCTTTAAAATGGGCAATAAGCATTATTTTCAGTTATAGCATTGGAGTTAGTACTTTGAAGTTCATAGATTTCGTCTGGAATGTTGCTTGTTTTGCGGTATTCACAGAGATGTCGATCTATAAACCAGAGATTTTTAAACAGATATCTTAGTAGATGATGCACTTAAGTCGAGAAATGGTAGATGTAGGATGTGATAATGAATTATAACTGACTTGTTAGGATGTAAAGGATTTGTTGCGCCTTTGATTAGATGGACTAGACCAGCACTAGCTAGCTCACTTCCATTTGAAGATATAGCTGAATCAATGATCTTTAGTAATGTTGGCCTTAATTCATAATTAATAAATAAATAATATAACAAAAACAAGTTGATATAAGCTAGTGGCCAACTCGGTGACGGAGATGTTAAGCCGCCTAAGGCTGCGTTTCCATTGACGCGGAGCTGTGCGGAGCGGAGCTTAGCGGCGCGTAAATTGACCAATCAGGGTGCATTTTGCCGCGTTTCATTTTCGTCGTTCGACATGTGATCCGCTCCGCACAGCTCCGCGTCAATGGAAACGCAGCCTAAGGCCGTTTGTCCACCGCCGCCGTCACCGGCACGTCAACGAGAACGAGATGACGGCGCCAAGGTAGCGACCATACATTTACTATAGCCGCCTCTCCACCAGAAGACCATCACGTCATCTTGATCTCATACAGAAATAATCTCGTTGACGGTGACGGTTCAGTGACGGCGGCGGTGGACAAACGCTCTAAGAGCGTTTTCACATTATCCGATCCGATATCGGTATCGGACGCCGACACGATATCGGCGCAAGTAAAATGTAGGAAAGATGTCCGCTCCGACATCCGATATCGGGTCGGACAATGTGAAAGGCAGGTACATATTCTATACATTTTACTTGCCCCGATATCGTGTCGGCGTCCGATACCGATATCGGATCGGATAATGTGAAAACGCTCTAAGGCGAATCTGGCAGGTATGCGAAGTTTCATACGATTTCATATAGTCAAAGTCAAATCCATTTATTCATTAGGATCACACAGTGTATCACTTAGAATCGTCTCAAGAGCTAGGTGATTCTACTCCTGTTCCTTTGCCTGTTCGTTCCTAAGATAAATAAGAATAGGAATAAGATAGATAAGAATTGAAGAATTGACGACCTCTGTGGCGCAGTGGGAGATGGCCCGCCTGTGACGCAAGAGGTTGCGGGTTCGATCCCCGCCGCGGGACAAATGTTTGTATGTTCTGCAAATATTTGTCTCGGGTCTGGGTGTTTTCTATGTATATTATGTATGTATTTACAAAAAAAAACAAATGTATATAAGTAGTATATCAGTCATGTGGTTGCCATAACACAAGCTCTGCTTAGCTTGGGACTACATGATGCTGTGTGAAATGTCCAGCAATATTTATATTTTTATTTATAATTCTAAAATTCGTTTCAGTCGATTCATTCGGCGCGGAAAGGTGTCACCGCGGAAGGCGGCCACCTTTATTAGAGCATTCCTTTCCTTTACTGTAAAGTGTACCTAAACAAATAAGATAGTTTTATACTCACAAAAACAAAAGTGGGGTTCTTTCTATTTTCGTAAACAATATTAATGTCACAGATAAGTAATCTCTTGTGTGGCCTAGTAAGAGCTACACTAACGTATTTAATCTGTGGTAAAACAAACGTAGATAATTTGCGTTTACAAATCTTAAACATTCCTTGGTAAAGGTTAAGTGTGTAGATACGATGGAAAACATAAACAGCTTTATCAGTGAACGATGGGTTAACCGAAATTACCTTTTGAACTTCAGTAATGTTTATTTGCGCTTTTTTCATATGGCCAATGTCATCATGACCTATATAATTATTTTTTTTAGTTTCATCTAAATCAGTTTAGTGTTTGAAAATTATTGAATCACAAAGGAACATTCAATTTCTGAAACAGACGCCCCAAGATCTCAACCAAGTCGCCACGAATATGAACAGCTTATACGCTACTAGCAGCGCCCTCGCGGCGTGGCCCCCGTAGTGATGGTATTTGGTGATGATGATGATGAAAAGTAGCCCATAACCTTCCTCAAATGTTAAGCTATCAAATGCAGGGAGAATTTTTCAAATCGGACTGGTAGTTCTTGAGATTAGCGCGTACAATCAAACAAACAAACTCATTATAGATACATTGGAGGCTTTTGAGATGTGGTGTTGGCGTAGAATGGAGAGGATCAGCTGGACGGAAAGAGTGACCAACATTGAGGTATCGCAAAGAGTGGAGAAGGAAAGATCGTTGATACAAGTTGTAGAGAATAGAAGAGGGAAGATGAATGGCCATCTTATACGACATGACAGTTTCATTAAGAACATAATTGAAGGAAAAGTGGAAGGAAGGAGAGGAAGAGGAAGACCGAGGATAGGCTAAATGAGCCAAGTGAAAGAGAAGGCTGCTGTCATGTCGTATAGGGAAGTCAAGGAGGGTGCCCTGGAAAGAGTATCGTGGAGAAGGAGGCATCAGTTATGCCGACAAGGGGCTACCCCTTAAATATAGAAGAAAAAGGCTATAGATTTAAATGTTAATTACTATACAAGTGAACCCAGGCACAGAACTAATGTCATCGTAAAAGTTGATTAACCATTAGTTCGGGTTCCTAGACAAAATGGCTTATCCGTTCGTCTATCTACAATAATGGTCACTACAATAATTAGTCACTTTCTTTCTACCATAAATGAAACTTGTAGGTAAATAAAAAACAATAATTACTTTCCTCATCTGTGCTTTCGCATTTAGTCACACTATCACTTGATTAGTCATAAAATCTGAGTCATCAGGTTTTGAGGAAATTGATCATTTATCAATACAGGGGGCCTGTTTCCGATTTACAGACAGACATACATACCATTTTGGTGCTTGGATGCATTTACATTAAAAACTGGCGGCCGCATTCTGAAGCTTTTTGGAACGGTGAAATAAGCAAGCAAGTTCGTAGGAGCAAGTGGCCAACAGGCAATATGCATCAATTTTTTTTATGGTTTTAATCGATAGGTTATATCGTCAAATAACCGTCATAAAAATTCCAGCGCCGAAATACTAAAATTTTATAACAAAAATAATTTTTGAAATTTACCAACATTTTCACGCATCTGAAACACGATTATTATTGTTGTCACAGATTACTGTTGTAGTAACAATTTGTGAACTTTGACGTGTGACGTCAAATTGATACTAAGTACAACAGTAATCTGTGACAACAATAAGTTCGAGTATAGGAATTGTGAAAATTAAAAAAAAAACTTATCTATGGATCGTCATATCTGACTCGTCCTTGACTTTTCTTATGAACTCGTGTCGTCACATCCTTTCACATCCTTTTCAAGTATTTTGAAATTCCTACTATTTTTTGCAATTTTTAAAATTTATTCTCTAATCGAAAATGGTTTAATATTAAAAAATAATTACACACACATACCTCTAAAGCAACAATGTTCATTATAAAATACATTTAACCCGCTTTTGAATCAGATGCATATTGCCTACTGTGGTGACGGAGTTTTCAGGCCGCCTAATAAGGCCTCCGTCATGGCTTGAATGGTGAAATTAGTCTTTTATGAATGAGACTAGTTGCGCCCCGCGGTATTACCCGCAGTTAAAAAGTCAACATACTTGATTTTCTAAAATAAGATTAGCCTAGGTATGTGTTTCTTAGAAATAACTCCAGTTTTATTGGAATACCAAGAAATATAAGCAAACTCTTGAATAATTTAGTAGACTCTGAAGAATTTGTATATTTTTCAGATGAATATTCCTATTATGAAGATTATTATTTGTATATTTGAAGGTGTTATTATCAGAGAATAACTATTTACATTCCAAATTTCATCAAAATCGATTTAGTAGGTATGGAGATAGGTACGTGGGCGTGGTAACAAAAACACACACACAGCTGTAAGTAGACGGAAATGGCCCAAAACCGTGCATCCCGGCAATATTAAAAAGGAACAGGCTCACGCCATTATCAACAAGAGTTTGGGATTGCCGTATTTTGTGTAAGAAAAGGTTTGTCAACCTGCCTTACATGTAAATACTTCTTGGATCCGCCAACCTACTTACAATACAGCAAAAAGGTGCGACGGGTTTCGGAAGTGCGAGTTCACACGAAGGTGGACATGTACTGCATATGCAGACACCTTTTTATGTGAATACTACCAAAAAGGGTCACACTTTGTAAATTAAACACCAATAAAATAATGAGAGACGGTTTTAAAAGTTTTATATCCGTGAAGTTTTTTCCAATATGGAGTCTATAACCAGGTCAAAGTCAAAAGGCAATTCAATAAGACTATAGGAGCAATGAGATCGCTAAAGGTGGGGGTTCGCGCCCGAGATCGAGACAGGCTTTGTAGGCGCGCGAAAATGACACGAGACCGAAAACCGTCTGTTTATATGTCTGTTTATACATCTCCTGTATGTGACCAAAATTGGCATCAAACTCTCAAAATGACAGTACAGTGACCACCCAAATAGCTCTGTCACTCTCATCACAACGAGGCCGAACGCGACAAAAGACGGAAATACCTACGCGATCGTTTTGACAGTTTGAGACCAATTTTTTGACAGTTTGAGACAAATTAGACAATCAGGCCGCTGGTCTCGGTCTCGGGCGCGATCCGCCACCTTAAGGGCTTTTAAGAGCTACTTCTGTTTCTAATGACCAATACAGAAATAATACAGATTTCAACCCATTGGATCAAAAGTCTCGCGCCCATCCCATTATCATTAATTGCACGAGATTTGACTGACTACCGATGAATGTCGATCTACATCGTTAACCTGTTTTCTCTCTGTACTTTCTGCATAGAGCTAAGTATCTACAAGTCTATCCTAGGCTGCTAGGCCCGCCTTTTGCTATTTCCCGACGGTCAGAGCACATTCCGACGCAAATCACTGTTTATTACGGCCATTTCCACTAATCATACCCTAAGAGTGACCAGTGACGGACCTGCCACTTGCTCACAATCGGCTGCTTTTGCACCGAATTCAGTTAAGATTTATAATGTGCTCATCTGCTTTCGTCGCTGTGTTCTTTGAAGAGTTTGGGAGTGTATTTAAATTTACGTTATGGACTTTGCTATTATTGTTTGGTTAGTTATACAACTCATTGTCATTCAAACTGACGGTTCTCTGTCTCCTGTCTCTGTCGCGCCTGTCTCAGCCTCAGCCCTCTGTTTATCTTTGATAGCGACCAAAATCGGTCTCAAATTGTCAAAAATGACAGTTCAGTGACCACGCAAGTAGCTCTGACACTTTCATCTCAACGAGGCCGAACGCGGCAATAGTAGATTGTTGCACGAGGTTTGAAAGTAACCTATTGCGGCACGAGATGGTTTGGCGCCTGAGCGTAGCGAGGGCGCTAATAGTTCGAGTGCCGTAATAGGTATTTCACCCGAGGTAAACACTCTGCTTTTCATTTCGAATATTAGGAAAGTAAATAAAAACCTGATTAGCTCATTTTATAAAAATCTCTGCTCTCGATCGACAAAACAGATAAAAATCGAATTGGTGCTTTAAAAAAAATACTGGCTGGTAGCTTGCCACTGAAAAAAAAAAAAAAAAAAAAAGCGCCCACCTTTTTTTTTTCATCCAGTATTTTTTGTCATTGAAGATGGTAAATATTTCAAGCTCAAAATCTTGTTTAAATAATAATAATTTAGTGAAAAGTAATTATTAATAACAATACTCATGTAATAAATTGTTGAAAATATTTTTTACAGCAATTCTCAATAAAAAGGTAGAATAGAAATGTCAAATATTACTTTTGCTGTGTAAAAAGTTTCAACATAACTCAATAGAAATGTCAAAATAGAATGATTTTTTTTTTAATTTGACAGCAGGGAAAATTGCTTCCCAGGGCGGAAAAGTACTACTTTCATCCCTCTATACAGGTAACTTCAAGCGTACTTTCCGTGTATGAGAAATGAAAAGGATATCTACGCGATCGTTTTGACAGTTTGAGATCAATTTTAGGTTAGAGACAAGTTAGACAATCAGCCCGCTGGTCTCGGTCTCTGACAAACCGACTTCCTATGCAAATGTGGTCAAAAGTATTTCAAATAGAGGTCGTCAACGCGCGTACTTAAGGTGGAGTTGCTCTATTTTGTGCAGATTGGCATGTGTGAAATTGTAGCTCATTTTGTTGTTGTCATTATTATAGCTAGCCTAGTTACCTACCTCATTATGATAGTTGGTCTAGTAGTTATGAGTTCACGCTCTGTGACGGTTTTTTAGGCCTGAAGGCCTGATCTGTCTTGGTTTAGCGAGTTTAATGCGGAAACCGCCAATTTCATAAGTTATTTCATGACATTGCGACGCACGAGATTCTATTACCTACAGCTGATTACATTACAGATTAACAGAAAAGATCGATGAACATTATAAGGTTCATCGTCATCATTGGCAGCTCAAATAAAAGCCCACTGCTGGGTATAAGCCTCCTCCCTCAAACGGCACTCTAATCGACTCTGTGCTGTTCTCATCCATGTCTTTCCCTCTATGACCTCGATACCGTCCACTCACCTGGCTGATGGTCTGGCCTGGATGATGGTTGCTATGAAATAAATAAGCTTTTTGGTCGTTTCAAAAATTAATTAAAACTATCTACCAATTTTTTATTTCAATTCACTTTGAAAATTAAACTGAAACAGCATCTGTTGACCAACTAAGTCATTGACTGCATTATATAAACATTATAAACTGTAAGTATACCAGCTAAATACTGCAATAGAAGAAAACTGTTGTACATTTAGCTAAATTAAAAAAGATAAGATTTCTGACAACCAACAGTTGCGTAAACCGCGTCAACGCTTTAATAAATTAAAGTAATGGCCGGTCCAAACATGGACACATCGCGATAGCTCACAGATATAATGTTAGTAGCGATGCTGATAATCTTAAATTAAATGTAGCGAAAGTGTTTTAGATTATTATCATTTTTATATTTCGCTACAAAACCTGTTTTATAATGAACAGTGATTTCTGCGGCTTTGTCAAAGTTCAACAAGTTTGTTTTTTAGACATAACGTTTTCATTTGTATAGACTTATATTTGATTTTTTATTCTTTTTTATGGAGATCGGTAAAAATTAAAGCCTAACATCTATTTTATAACGTCTATTTTAGCCTATATTTAACAGGAGCATTTAGATAGGACTACTCACAGTAAATTGACCAACGAGTTAGCTAGAATAAGTAATAATATCTGGGCGACAGAGCTCTGCTCGGGTGCAAATAGAGAAAAATTAAAAAAGAAAAGAACAAAAGAAAACTTCAAAGAAAAAATAATTTCCACTGGCTGAGATTCGAACTCGCGGACTTCGGTTGAAAGGCAGACACCCGACCACTCAGCCACTTTAGTCTCAACAAACTAGGTACGTGAAATTACGAACCACATTGCATAGGTGAATTTTGCGTGAAACTGCCGAGATAACGAATTTTCTCAGATATGATAGCTAGATCGATTTTTCGCCCCCGTAAACCTCCGTACCGCAAATTTCATCGAAATCGTTAGAGCCGTTTTCGAGAACGTGAGTACAGACAAACAAACATACAAACAAATATTGCTCGTTTCATAGAATAGGATAATGTAAAATACCGAATACAAAACAGAAAGATGATTGAAGTATCGAAGCGATTGCCAAGTGGTCTGTATCTGTAACTGAGCAAATTTAGATGAAATTAGAATTGATAATAGAATTGGAACTGGACGCTTTACTGGCTATGAAGAAAACGCTGGTAAATGTTTGTTATTTTAATTACTAGAAGTGAGAGTCGGAGAGTTTTAGAAATCATAGGCGTAGAAAGTAGGTTTTCACATAAAACAAACGAGAAAAACACATGAGAAAATATTGACGAATATTAATTTTAATCAAGCCATTACGCAAGTAGGTAATAGGTGTTTTCACGCAATGATCATGTCGCAAATTAGGTACTAGCTTTTACTAGATACTTATCTACACTAGATGATTCTACAGATATTGAAAATTCGAAAATTTCTAATAGGCGAAGGTGAATGTAAATCTAAGAAACAACAATACAAAAACATGAACCCCTTATTTATGAAAGAAGTTTTAAGTTGAACACTGGTTAAACAACGTCCTGTCTCTATTCGTCACTATCCACAAATAAAGACAGGACGTTGTTAAACCAGTGTTCAACTTTTAACATTCGTACCTCGTACCCATATTATAAATGTGAAAGTGTGTTTATTTGTTTGTTTATTTGTCCTGCTTTCACGTCAAAACAGAGCGACGGATTGACGTGATTTTTTGTGTGGAGATAGTTGGAGGGCTGGAGAGTAACATTAGGCTACTTTTTATCCCACGCGAGCGAAGCCGCGGGCAGCAGCTAGCCTTTGATAAAATAAATAAGACCCAAAGATCTTTAACACGTGTTTTACCCAATACGGCTCACACGTTCAAAGCGGTATTACTAAGACTAAGATATAATTCCATAATCGATATTTTCGCGCTAAAAGATCGTGGCATAAATAGGGTACAGAGTGCCAATTATTGGCGGTGTCGTAATGAGGACGAGCTGGTTCCACAAATCAACGCGATGCCTATCGCGTGTTTTACATCATCGCGCGATCGCATAGGGCTAAGTTCACGCGCGATCCTTTGTAGCCTGCGATACGATTTCAAGTTTTTCCATTAACTGTATAGGAACTTTTAATTTGGAAAAATAAACAGTCTCACACTCTGCTATGCCTTAAAATTCCCATTAGTCCATTTTCGTAACTATTTTTCATAACCAATTACGAAAGAAGATTTTTTTTTCACTGTTTCTTGTTTTTACTGTTACGTCTTGCGACAACCGTCAGCTGAAGGAGATAATATTGCCCTTGCAATCGCCAGTGTACCGAATATCCATGTGGATAAAGCCTGCGCCAGATACAGCTCCAAATATTTGAGCAATATTTGAACACTTGTTTAATTCACGGGACTTTACTTATATGAAAAAACTTTAAACACATATTGAAAGCACGGGTGCCACACATAGCAATCACACAAATGTTCAACCTTTGAAGCTGTTTCTGGCGCAGTAGGTACCTAAGCGTTTGAACAAAAAAACTCTTTTTTAAACTCTAAACAAATCAAGGAGGTAGAAAGAAAAAAGACCGAATGTATAGACATATGCCCACAATTCAATTGGAAACATGGTCTTTTAACGATTCAACAACGTAATCGAACACAACGTTACTATGTTAAAAAACCCAAGTTTCTCAAGTACAGTAGGCGTCCTCTATAATCAGACACGACGTGTCGTGTGGTGTAAATAGACCCACTGTTGGGCAAGTGCACACGGAAGCGGGCGCAGGTGAATCGTGGGTGCGCTTGCGCAACGCATTCCGTACGTGGGACGAGTGATAGCATTGTCGAGGTGCACTATCTGATGGGATTCCTACTCTGACAAGAGGCAACAGAAACATCCAATAATTGTGTTAAACCTAGGATTATTGGATTATTGGATCTGTAACTACGGGGTCCAACTATAAAAAGAGAGTCTGAGGCGAGTTAATGTGACCTTGTTGTACAGGCTCTAACGAGACCTAGTTCGGGGAACAAAGCTCATCTAGGTACATCGAAATTACCATACATAAGTAGATCAATTTCATTAAATATTACCATCATTGTACCAGATCCATGTAATTTGTGAACCAATAAACATTTCATTTCATTTCAACTATACAAAGAACCATCCAGCAGTGCGATTCAGCAGTGATGCGATTCAAACTTCTAAAAATGTAACGGATTCGATGATTTTCTTCGGAAATGTGAGGTTTTTTCAGGGAAGTAGTCACTTTACCGACTCGGTATACATTCCGACAAGGTTTGAATCGCACTGCGGATCTTCTCGGAATGTATTCCGAATTCGGAAAGTTACATTTCTTCGCTGAAACAACGTCAACTTTCCAGAGAAAATCATCGAATCGGAATTTTCGGAATTCTGAATCGCACTGCAGGAGACCCCATGATCAAAATAATCAAAATTGGTCAAGCCATTTCGGAGTAGAATCATGAAGATGAGAAGATTAGTTAATTCATCTTCAGATGTAAAATTCCTAATTAATAATTAGATACCTATGGCAATACTACTACTACCCACGGTCTTCGAAAACGGAACTACGGCAGATTAACTAACAGATTATTAGTAAGCGTTAAACATATTTCGCACTAAATTTCAAATGAAACATTGCTCAATTAATTGGAACACAGTCAGTCAAACTGAGTCGGATACGGCCCACGAAGGGCGTGCACCTTATAAAGCAATGGGTAATTATGAACAATAATTCCTTCTGACAGGGTCCATGCTCTGTCAAAAGCGCGAGTAGCGTAGACAAGCGGAGTTTGTAAATCGTACAGTACTTCAAGCTTTAGAATGGACATCGGTTATTTTCGTGTTTTCCGAATATGTCCGACAGCAGTGTATGATTCCACAAAACAGAATACGACAGAAGTGCACGTCGTTAGCAGCGCAGCTCGCACGGCTTGCAACTAATTTGCTTTTCTTAAAAATTACATTGATATTGATAAAGTTGAAATTTTCATTTCCAAATGACTTTTCGTCAATCGTTTTTGTAATTTTATGCGATTGTTTCCGATGTTTTCCGAAACGCAATCTTTTTCTGGTTTTACTGTACCTCACTTTCAGTTAATAAACTTTCTTTACTAGATAATATGCTTTAGGTCTTTACTTTAGGATCTGGCGAACTTCATACCGTTTAAGAATTCGAGACAATTCATCAAAGAAGCCGTTTCATACAAAATGTATGAGAAAATAAATTTACTTTTCCCTTAAGTATCTTTTTATTTTATCTTTTATTTTTGTGAATGTTTTCAATGTTTAATAGTTTTTTTGTTGTTTTTAAATTAATTCGGGGCGAAGACATATCCAACAAATCAAAGATATTAAAACTCGCAAAAGCCTTTCTTGAGGTATAGGTTAAGTACTTACATGGTGTAACTAACTAATACACCTTTTATAGGTAAGTATACCTCATACCTTGGTGTAACTAACTAGCCCGCCTTGTTTTATATTTTTTTATAAATTTAAAATTTCAGGAGTCATCCGGACTTAAAAAACTTATCTAGATTTCAATTACCACGTATTTTACCGAAACACGTGTCCGCCCCCACCTTTGAAATACCTATACCTACTATGACAGAACATTTAAGTAACCCCCTTAGGGCTATCGGGTTTATAATTGGCACATTGGCCAGTCTGATTTCCGAATTGTGGGTTTGAATAAATCTTTGCATGGGTGTTGCATATTAAAACATCAGATTTCTATATTAACTACATTATTATGAACTTACTAGCTGCTGCCCGCAGCGTGGTACCCGGATAATAAGTAGCCTATGTTACTCTCCAGCCCTCCAACATCTCCACACAAAAAATCACGTCAATCCGTCGCTCTGTTTTGACGTTAAAGCATCACAAATAAACAAACAAATAAACACACTTTCACATTTATAATATGGGTATGGATTGTGGGCATGTGCCAAATTTGGACATGCCTTAGATTTTAACATTCGGTGTAATTAATTTGCATACAACCACCGTCGCGTCGGGTAGCCGGCACCAGCTAGGAACTTGAAAACCGGGACGTGTGAAGAGGCACTAAAGGTGTGGTCTTGTCTACCAATCAAAGACTTGATCGAAGTCGCAATAAATAAACCTATCTGGGGCGAAGTCGGGCGATAAACTGTTGTTAGATGTTTCGCTACTACGGCGAACTATAATCATATAAAAACAACAAGCTCTTGGCTTTACCCCAAGGCCGGTGTATCCTAAAAATCCTAATGTTTTGTTCTATCCACTGGTTGTCTGGAAGAGATCGTGCAAAGCTGTAACACTGCCCATAGCTAACATTATTTTCGCATTTAAAAGAGGTAGGTAGGTTAGGTAGGTAGGTACCTAAGGGGATTCGAGTGCAATGAATTTGATTTAGTGAGTAAGAAAGGATTGTTTGCAAAAGCGGGAGATTTTTGCTCTCGCTGGGCACAGCGGGACAGACAGCCTGAAAGCGGGACAGTCCCGCCCAAGCGGGACGTAGTATGGTCACGTTACCCATAGCCCAACGTCGCCTATATTAACTATCCCCGCGATGTTAACCGCAGTTTCAAGTAGTGTAATATAAAGCTTGTGTATCTAATATTTTCAGACGAAAAATCTAGCCAAGATTCCAGAAAGTCGTAATATTTTTTTAACAATTTCGAAAGTATGATATGCATACCCTTCATCTTACGCAGTCGGGTAAAATCTGGAAATAATAATAAATACCTACCTAAATATTGCTGGACATTTCACACAGCGCCAACTAGCCCCAAACTAAGCAAAGCTTGTACTATGGGAACCAGATAACTGATAGAATACTTATAACATATAATACTTTATAACACCGAGACACGAGTAAGTAAGTGTTAAATAAACTTTTGTCGCTTTACATCATTTAAATCATCAACATTGCAACAGGGAAAGTTGTAATTACGATCATTTATGTTTATTGCTACATATTAAATTAATTTAATCGTTATTCAGATTTACGGGATATTGAATTGGAAAGAGGCGGCGATAATTGTGGTTTTAATTGTTCATTGTATCCTCTGAATTATTATATCATTGCGTTAATTAACTTTTGATAAAGGCATTTATATTTTTAATATCTTATAAACCTACTAATTTAGTCTTATATAGCCTAGGTATAACCTTCTTCAATATGCCATATTGACTGCCAACCTTCGCTAGTCGGAGAGGCACCATTAGAAGAAGAAGAACCTTCTTCAAGAAATTAGCTATCAAATAAAGTAATACTTTTTCAAATCCGGCTACACAAAAACAGGAATGGTTTCTGAAGCAAAGTACATGTTTGGCACAAACCAAAACAAAATTAAAGACACCATATCGGGCTGATTGTCTTAACTTGTCTCAAAACTCAAATTGGTCTCAAACTGTCGCAGGTGATCGGCGATATATTTTGTCACGTTCGGTCTCGTTGATATTATGAGAGTGACCGAGCTACGTCACTGAACTGTCATATTTGACGGTTTGAGACCGATTTTGGTCCCTATCAAAGATAGACAATCGGGGGGCTGAGAATATGTTACCTTCTAAGATCTATCAAGAGCACTGAGCGATTAAAAGCAAGCTTCTCCACGAGCGCTTGGTCTAATACATAGTTTGTCAACTTTATTTTGCAAACCGCCCACTTTGGTGAATACCTATATTTTTTTCAAGAGCCCTTCTCCACATATCTTAATGCGCCATCTCAACGCCCTTTAATTTTCTCTGGGTCTTTTACTGCCCCCCTAAAAGCCTCAAACGCCCACAATAGGGCGTTATCGCCCACGTTGAGAACCTATGGTCTAATATCACCGTTTTCTTTGTGTTAACAAAAAAAAAACACCAAAATAAACGACAACTCCATAGATGCACGCCCGGGATTCAAACGCACTACCTTCTGAGGTAAAAATATGGTCATCGTTCTTTAAAAATGGACATTCATTGATTGAGGAAGAAATAAAGTCCCATCGTCTCAAATACGGCCTCAAGATATTCCGAGTATTTTTTCTAAGGTCTAAAACGACTCGATAAAGTTTTAATGTATGTCCATTTGTATACTTAAGTAGGTACTGAGTACTGACCATCGGAAACACATTGAACAGTTGTAGATTTATATTTATTGATGCCTGCTTGTAGAACATAAAAATGTAAACAAGCTTAAGAATGCAATTCTATGGAAAACTTATGTTCTGATTCTGTGTTATGCCCTCATATTCTAATACAGTGGTTCCGAAACTGTGGGTAATTACCCCCACTTGGGTAACCTAGCTTTTTTGGAGGGGTAATAGAACGCAACGAATCTTTTTCACAAAAAACAGCGAAAACATTGTGCTGTCGCTGAAATTCAAAACTGTTTCATTGACATTTCATAGTGTTGTTTAGTAGTGGGTTGAAAAGGTTAGGAACCACTGTTCTAATAGAAGATTCTAATAAAATAGAGTCAGGGGTGAATCTAAAACATTTGATTGTATAGAGATTGGCAGATACGGTTTTTTGAGCTTAAACAAAAAAATTTAGGCCCTAATTAAGGCCGCCCTCAAGCGCTAATCGTGTCTCAAGCGATTTAAACTCAACTAGCTTCTGCCCGCGGCGTTGCTCGCGAAGTACCTTCTGAATTATAAGCATCAATGGTTGTAATCTTCTTCTTCTTTCGTATGAGCAAGTGGCCAACTCTGGTGACAGAGTTTTTAGGCCGCCTAAAGGCCTCCGTCGTGGCTTAACGACTTAAAAGCCGGGACCGACAATTAACGTGCCCTCCGAAGCACGGAAGCGCTCAAGCTCGTAATACCACTTGCGGTCACCCATCCATCAATGGTTGTAATATTGTTTCAATAGGGACGTGAGAAAATAAGTTGTCTTCCTTTCCTCTATTCTAATGGTTAATGGGCATAAACAGTTCGCAAACCGCTCATTTTAAGTAAACCTTACGTCATGAAGCCCCAGTTTATTATTGGATTAAAAAGACCTACAAGTTTACCCCTCGAGCGGTGACCTGCAGTATTTGCAATAACATGAATCCTTTATTATCTCATCATCATCATTTCCTTGCCCTTTTCCCACTAGGTGGGGTCGGCACAATGTTCTCTTCCATTCCCTCCTATCACTCAACTCAGTAGTCACTCCTTTCACACGCATGTCCTCTCTCGCACAATTCATCCATCTTTTCTTTGACCGTCCTCTACCTAACCTTTTATCTATCTTTTCTAATACAATAAAGCGGAAGAGTTTGTTTGTTTGTTTGAACGCGATAATCTCTTGAAGTCCCAGTCGGATTTGAAAAATTATTTCTGTATTTGGCAGCTAAACTCTTGAGGAAGCTACTTTTCATCATCATCATCATATACCATCACTAAGAGGGCAACGCTGCGAGGGCGCTGCTAGTATTAAGTAAATAAGAATTTAATTTTTCTTACGTTATAATCATCGATTTAGGTAGCCAAAAGAAAACAAGCAAAGCTGCCATAATACCTACTTAGCTATTGAAAGGAAAACCGCAAATGACGCCGCAGGAATGTCTAGTGACCACTTATGGCCCCACTTACGACACTGGTTCTTTCTCATCCACCATAGGGTTACATAAATTTTTGAATGCGAGAATGTGTGCGGGTTCGCTTCCTTTGATGAGACAAGATTTTGTATAGTCTGATATTTGTTTTTTTTTTACATGGTATTCGTAATTTCTATTCATCCACACACGTAGAGAATCCAAGTGTAGGTACAATAAGATTTTCACAGTTACAGATAAATATTACTTTATATAAATATACTTAGAAGGTAGGTCAGAAAATTAAAAAGGAAACAGTATTTCGACAATAGCACTACCGGTCCTTTAAAAAAATTACATTATGTATAGAGAAATGATACTAAGATTAAGAACTATCCAGTAATAAAAAATTACCTACATTAAGTATAAAGAAATGATAATGAGAAGTATCCAGTACCTACATCGAAAGTCGAGAAACGAGATATCTCGATCGGTTATCTCGATAAAGTTCGACCGATAGAGATATCTCTCTCGATGTTGCGCATGTTAGGCCTCCTGGTGATCCCAGAAGTACAATAAAAACATTAAAATCTGTCACGCCGTTTAGGAAAAGAGGAATTACGAGTACGCGTACACCGAAATTTTAGTATTAATTTACAGTAACATTGTACAAAAAGGTCGTAACTTTGTTTGAAATGAAATTTAATCTAATACCTTGAAGGAAAGCGTGTATCCGCTAACAAGTCAATTACAACGATGCCCCATGCGGTATCAATGCGTCCCTATACGGTACGGTAGACACACCTGTCCCCATTTGTACCGCAATAGATTAGTGCCTGGCACTAGTCAGCAGTAAAATAAACCTTATGGTTTTAAATGGAAGTAAGGGCTTTCACGACGATTTTTAAACAAGCTGACGACGCGCCTTTTTGTTGAGAGCGTCACCAGCGCATAATGAGCAAGTTGTTGATTTCCATCGCATCAGTATCGATGATGATCTGAGCTGATGATCTTGAAACGGCTGAACCGATTTTGATAAAACATGTTTAAGAACCATTGCTAAAAAATCTGCTTTTGTATTAAAAAACGGATTCTAATCGGTTCACCCGTTTACGAGCTATGGTGCCACAGACGGACAGACAGACACACACACACACACCCCTCTTTTTGCGTCGGGGTTTAAAAATAGCTAAGCTCCAGCGAAAATCGTCCATTGAAAATGATGAAAGGTCTCACCAATCACGATCATTTTCTAACCCTTAACTAACCGTCTTATAAGTAAGATGTTTCACCGTAAAAGTATTCGCGGAAGTTTCATCCAATGGCGGTGGTTATTAGGGTACCGTACACAAAGGGTGCCAACGGGAACCAAATACTACAGGATGCTATAGCGACATCGTCTGGGTGTTTTTCTATTTATAATGTTTACTTATATACTTACACAAAACAAGGAAATTAAAATAAAATTGTAAGTACTTAATTAAATTAATTACTTGTTGATAACTTAACTTGTAATAATAGTTGTGATGTTTCATAAAAAAATTAGTAGTAAATCAGTTATTATCGTTCTCGAGACAAGATCTCTGCTAATTTTAAGGCTAGATGATGCTGAAATGTCCAGCATTTTTTTTACTAAGCCTCTGCTGTCCATTCGTCCTCCGCAACTATTAGGGAGTGTCCACATTGCGTTTTCTGCAGCGCGTTTTTGAGCTGCGCGTTTGTATCGATACAAACGCGCGTTCGCAACGCGTATTTTTCCATACAAAAGCGAACCGGGAGGGGCTGCGCGGGGGGCTGCGCGTTCGCATCGCGTTCGAATCGCGTTTGTATCGATACAAACGCGCTGCAAAAAACGCAATGTGGACACTCCCTTAAAGTAATATGCAGCGTTAAATTTTATACGTACGGTGGTATGGAACCCTTTAAGTGAGAGTACAACTCAGACTTGAAAGGTTTTTTTTAATAATAATCTAGTCGGAAGCCGAGTTGCCAGTAATTGGATGCCTGTCGCACATAAAAACCGTCGGGTACCTATTCTATTCAATGGCTACTGAATATCGAATGATTTATCATGTCTATGATGTCGAGTTCTTTCAATTAATCCCTTTACTTGTAATAAAATTGTTTCTTTAATAACCTTGGATGCATGATGGTTGTACTTTTAGATTAAATGCCTTATTGGCTATAGATATAGAATAGTTTAATGGTAAACAATATTTATTTTAACCGGCCATATCCACAGGAAAGACATGGTCATTACGTGTGGGCACATAATAGATAAGTAGTAGGCCGTTTTCATACAAACGGCCCGAAATGAGGAGCTTCGAAATCTCATCTAGCTGTAACTAGCTGCAACAGACGCAACGCAACAATCGCGTGTGCTCTGCGTACGGACGTCGATGTACGGTGTGAGGTGAGACTGTGAGATGTTCCGTAAATTAGGGAACGAATTTAAATTCCTCACGATGCTTTCCTTCACCGTTTAGAGCGTACGGTTTAAATTCCTCACAATGTTTTCCTTCACCGTAGAGCGCACGACCTGTATTGGAAACAACGACCTTCGGATTGAAAGTCGAGGCACTGCTCCACTTGGCCAACACAGCTAACCATGTATTACTTAATTTAAATATCTACTTACGTGTTCATCGAGCGAGTACGTCAATTCTCCATCATCGTACAAAACGAACCACCTCCGTTGCCATCTCTGTAACAAAAAAAAAACTTACTTTAGAAGCGTAAGAGATACTATAATGGGAAATCTCGAAGGAAAGTCAAAAATCTCGATGGTTCAAAGGTATATTTTATTTTGATTTACATACTTTGGTCATCCGCCATGAATACTGGTAACTATTTTTTTAATATTTTCGTATTATAACGATATCAGTGGTTCATAAATTATAAAATAAACATTTTGAATTGCACTATCTCCATCTTCAGTTAAATTCTAATTACCCGAGGTGCGAGCGAGACAGATACACAATGCCTGCACCTACAGGACAGATTACAATAAATGTCCTTAATGTCACTCCAATTAACCTATTACTTGAGCTGATATTGTTTCTCGACTGAGATCATCGCGGCTAAATTTAGCTTGTAGAATTGATCAGAATTACTTAAGTATAATTTTCGCCCTGTTATAAATACACCCAACAGGCATCAAATTATTCTGGGCCTGAGCAAATATCTTCAGATCATGTCATACATATTTTTGTCACTTTGAATGTTACTAGCACAACGTAGTACTATTATTCTATGCTATAGGTCTACCAGAATCTCATGGCATAAAAAAAAAATAAAAAATTGTGATTTTCATATGGCAATGTCAATCATTACCTGTCTAATCAAATTACGAGATCTGTCAACCGCTGCTGAAATTTTGCTAGTGCTAGTGATTTATTCTTGTTATTTTGTTGTTTTTGGGACAATGTCGAAAAAGCCACTTCGATCTCAAGCGAGAAATATTGTTTTCAATGTGTATCGTAAAATAAGCGAAGAAGAAGGCGAAAATCAAACTCAATCTTTGATTTTAAAGCGTGTCGTTGAGTTGACCGGTAAGTTGGACTGAGTTGGTTTGATACTTTAGTTTATTTTATATTTTTCTTATTTAATTGTACCTACCTTCTTTATAGGTGTTTCCAGTACTACTATACGACGAATTGTATATGAGATAGATGAAGTATTAAAATCGCACGGTCACGAAGTTTTAAGGCTCCCGCCTTATCATTGCACCTTAAATCCCATAGAAATGATTTGGGGTATAATGAAGCAAAAAGTTGCTGATAAAAATGTAAATAGGCCTGCAAGTGACATAAAATTATTAACAGAAGAAGCGTTCTCTCAAATTGGTAGTGAGGAATGGCGAAAATGTTGTGAACATGTAAAGAAAATTGAAAACGATTTCATCAAGCAAGATAGAGTAATTGAGAGGCTGGAAGAGCGATTTATAATAAATACCTCTTTATCTTCATCATCTGATGAAGAACAAGAAATGCAAGAGGAGTTCTTGGAATCGTTTTCTAGTTCTGAATGAGGTGTTAAGTTTTAGTATGATTTAAATGATATATAATAAATTAGTACTTAAAGTAATGTACGATTGATTTATTTTTCATGACTTATTTTCCTATGAAGAACCCGATGTATAACAATATTCTTCATACACATACCTTATATACTTCATGTTCATTAATCTTTAGCATAAATAAAAATTTTAAAGTATCAAGATCGTTTAATCCAATTTCCCCAGTATTGCACGCAACAAATTTTTATTTCCTCATCTGCCATGAGATTCCGGTAGACCTATAGCACTGACATTAACTAGGTAAATATTGACGAACAATAAACACAAACTTAAATAACTGAGGTATACTTACCTACTAGGAAAGTACCTGCTTAAAATATATTCTTTCCGTATTTCTTGGGTACTTTACATCTTTTACTAGATGATTTATACAGCGTCAGGACAGGAGGCAATCTTTGCCTATACTTAACAGGACACTGTAGTGCCTGGGACATTGTTGACTAGGACTTGGGTACTATCACATAAAATATCATAAAATCATTTTGATAAAAAGGCAGAATCAAAATGGTTTAATCAAACAATTTAATCGATCGAGCGAGCGAAGCGAGCGAAGATCTTAGTGGTAAGTTGGGCGATTTTGCTTTGTATGTTTGTATGTTTGTATGTTTGTATGTTTGTATGTTTGTATGTTTGTATGTTTGTATGTTTCACGAATTGTTGTTCGAGCATAACTGTCGAACCGTTCATCCAATCTGCATGAAACTTGGTAGGTCAATAGGTTGTGGTAAGGAAATTTACGGTGGAGCATATGAGCTTAATCGATGAAGGGGTTGTGAAGATATTGGGTTCCCAAGGGGGTAAAAAATTATGAAAGTTACACAAATATATTGAGTGGGGTGTCATACGAAAGGGCTTATTTTGTACATTCCAAAATGGTTTTTATTTTTAATCTAGGATGTATAGTTTTTGAAATACGACCAAAGACTAAAAACTACGAAACCAGAGCTGCAAGAGCTCCCGTTTCATAGAGTTTCGATGTCTTCGTAGCTCATTGACTGGTCGGTCTTAAAAAGAGAGTGGCATCGTTGCGGTTTGGTTTGCAATGATTTTAGATGCTACTTGATTTATTTTCATGATAAAAAAAATTTTGATAAATTATTAAAATAATTGGGGTAAAAAAAGTTAAGTAAACAAATATATTGAGTGCGGTGTCAAATGAAAGGTCTTTATTTGTACATTCTAAAATAGTTTTTATTTTTATTCTAGGACGTATACTTTTAAAAATACGACGAGAATTCATAAATATGAAATAAATGAAAAATTAGACACGACATTATGTATTGCATGCATGCTAGTATTTTTTACCATGAAGAGCTAGCGCAATAGGCATACCCGGCAGTAGTAGCACTTGAAATTATAGGGGTAGTCAGAAGAAAGTCCAAATGTTGGCCATCTACGGTGCGCGAGATCTCAGTTCGGGGCGAACTACTAGTAAACACAAGGTTAAAACACACCGAATTGAAACTGAAAGTTATCCTGATTGTTTTGCTTACCCTTTTAATCCCGATAATAAATGCCAGTCGATATCTTGCATCAACGTAATTAGGTCCCGAGAGGTCTATTTCACCACACCTCGACATGAGCCGATCGTTCGATATGCCACCTATCGACATGCGACATGCCAATTATTGGGGGGACGGGTATTGAATGGTTTACCCTAACGTCAAGATTGTGTAGATATTCAGGTATGATTATTTGATAACGTAGGGTTGCTAAAAATAGGGAATACGTTATTTGTGAAAAAATTAAAAGCAGAATAATAAACTTGTCAGTCAAAGTGAAGTGATCTTATTGAATAAATGCTATTTAGCTTTAGTAAAGAAGTTTCAGCACATGATCTATTGATAGATTAGAACAATGTCAGAAATTAAAGATTTTGATGAGGCGACTGACTTTAATATCCGCTCGAGATGAGTACGTTACAAGTTACTCGAATACTCGGCACTCGGCATGTCAGTAATTTTTCACCTACCTTTACTACTACCTTTTTGATGTAATAATCAAAAAGGTAGTTAACAGTAATCGCTACCCTTTTTAGCCCTAGTATAGTAAACCCTATGCTTATTAAAAGCTAAATAGTGACCATGAATAAACCAGTGCAGTAAACGTTGGAGCCCAAGGCATTTCACAATAGATTGATACACAAATAATTCCCAATCACGACTTATAATTGGACCATTAAAAGTATATCAGAGATACCGGCGGAAGCGATTAAATGCCGACTGTTTAGTCATCAAGTTCAATAGACATTTCCAAAATATCTTTCAAGAACCTTGTTAAGATAAGGACGGGCTTAATAAAAGATGAATGGACTGTGTGAATGCGGATATGCGTGTGAAAGGAATGAATGCTAAGATGACGAGTGATGGAGGAAAATGTGCAGACCACTTAGTGGGATAAGGACAGAGAGATGATGATGAGACTTGAACCGTTTGACCTCTGACAAATCCTATTTGAAATTAAACAATTTATTTGATTTGGAACGGTATTTATCTATCTAATTAACCCACGTATTATGTATTCTCATTTACACGACTCTTTCCAGTCCAGTCGACATATCGTCCGTCGCGTGACCGTAAAAATGTATGGGATGTAACATTTGACGTCGCTAGATTACGTGACACAATGCTAAGTCACGTGATTGAGTTTCATAGGTTTTTGGCAGTCACGCTTAGCGATGAACGATGTCACTGTCATTTTCCATAGGGTGCGCTAAGTCATGCGATTGCATTTCCATTGCCCACATGAATGATGTCGCTAATCGTTGGCCACTTGGCTAGCCGCAAGGAATGTTAGACAAGTATTTTTAAACTAAACGTAGCCACAAGCGGAAGCTAGTGATACTTCAATGAGGATTCATACGTTCGAGAAAGCAATTCTGCGAATGGAATATGCTTCAATGAGGATCTGATAAGTTCTGAATCATAAGTATTATCCTCCAGTTTATCATCTACGTGCTTCCTCCTTTACATTGTGTTAGTTATCGAACTATCAGGTACCCAGGGCCGGAGGTAGGAAATCTAGATTGCCTAGAATAGGGCAAGAGCATCAATACGTGTTCAAAATGTTCAAGGAAAACGTGAGGAAACCAGTAAATATGCTCTTGCAGGCAGTCGCGTACGGAAAACTGTTTCTAAATGTGGCATAGGACATTTCAACTTGCCTCTGCCAACTCGCCCTGATTTCTTCAATTTTAAATTTCCAAAATATTTAGAGAGTAGGTACCTAGGTAGCGATGGCGATACAGCTGCTTCTAAAACAGCTTACTAAACACTTATATGCTTAGTAAAACAATATATTAGAGAATCAACTATTCCTACCTAGGATGTAAGTTGACCTGCGCGACCTCGGAGCCAACAACTGGAAAGAGACTGCAATGGACAGAAGTGGCGAGTTCTCGTATCGGAGGCCAGGACTCACTTCGGTTCCCTGAGCAAATGGAGTACTTAAGTAGACCTATTTAGCTTTAACATTGGCGAATCTAGTTCGTTGTTCATAAACTAAACCTCAAATATTATACTTAGCCGTCTTCATAAATAAACTGAAAATTAGGGGGAAATATTTTCACAACTGACTGTTTTAGAGTCAGTCAGGCGCGCCGGGAGATGGGGTCCGCAAATGGGGTCAAACAGGTCATACATTGTGACCTGTGTGACCCCATTTGCCCCTCACCTGATCATAATCCCTACATCCCAGTCATTACGGAATTCGATCGAATAGTCGAACAATCGCATGTTCCGATCGCACTTTGCGGCGGCGGCGGCGCGAAGCATTCGCGCGATGCGATTGGTCGATATCGCTTGCGTGCGTTCATTACATACGATCCGAACAATTTGATAATTTGATAGAACGGAATTCGGTTTTTTAATTTGACAGATCTTTCTTTCCGCTAGAAAGATCTGGGGGTCTAAAGTGGCCACTTTTGATGAAAAATCAGATGTTTCATAGATGCTTCATCTATGAAACATCTGATTTTTCATCAAATGCTTCATAAATGCTTCATATATGCTTCATATATGAAGCATCGATGCTTCATAAATGCTTCATATATGCTTCATATATGAAGCATCTATGAAACATCTATGAAACATCTATGAAGCATCTCACAAAACATCTTTTTTGACAGATTTATGTGCGAGGTTTTTTCTTTTTTTTTTCTTCTTTTTTTTGGCTTCGCACTTTTTTTGCATTCAGCCATCCGTTTTCCATTCAACCTATATTTACTTTCTAAAAGTAAATTTAACCTCGCACATGGCTTTTTGGCGGGAATTTGAGAAGTCATGATTTCGTTTTGTTTTATTTTCCAAAACTTGTGTTTCTTCGAATGTTAATGTGTAATGATGGTGGATTATTAACCGTTATGTGTTCGTGAATGTGCATAAGTGTGGGCAAGTGAAACAGCTTTTTGACTTCTCCCAAAAAGTCCGTGTTGATGTTTCAGTAAAGCCCCACCATCTTTACTGAGGCCAAGGGGAGGGGTGGAATATTATATTTATGTATATTATGTAGGTATTTGTATATCTTATTTATCTATAAACTTGAAGAATATTAATTACTTGACACTGGCTGAATGCACAAGCCGTGCGAAGCCAAAATAAAGTAGAAGAAAAAAAGAAAAAACCTCGCACATAGATCTGTCAAAAAAGATGTTTTGTGAGATGCTTCATAGATGTTTCATAGATGCTTCATATATGAAGCATATATGAAGCATTTATGAAGCATCGATGCTTCATATATGAAGCATATATGAAGCATTTATGAAGCATTTGATGAAAAATCAGATGTTTCATAGATGAAGCATCTATGAAACATCTGATTTTTCATCAAAAGTGGCCACTTTAGACCCCCTGCTTTTCCTTCGTAAATTTTAATTTGTATGAATTTCTGAACGGAATTTCATACTTGACTTTGTTGGTTTCTGAGCTAGGATTTTGCAATAAAAACTCTGACTTTGGTATTCATTTTATTTTGAATATCCTATTTGTTATTTAAACTATTAAACTTGTAGAAAGCCTATCGCAACCTATTGGTACGAACTTGTATTTCAACGACTTGATTTTTTTCGTCAACTTCAGGGTAAAACCACCAATTCCGCAACGATGCGGAGAGTAACGCGTACCCGCCGGCTACATTACTAGTAACTAGTAGATAATGGGTATCTTATCTAGTGGTTGTATCGGGGCTCGGCGACCCATTAGTGCGGCCTAGTGCGGCCGACTTTCCCCGCGGGGTACAGCGCGATTGTTTGACGATTGTCCTATGATAGGACGCTGAGGTACGAAAGTTGGAGGTTACTATTTCTAGGATAATACAAAGGCCCGTCCTTTTTTTTATTAAGTAAGTACACTCCTAGAAATATGACAAATATTGAAATATTCTGGATTATTGTTGTTTTCTGATTTGGGAAATACTGGAACAAAAACGCATTCCTTTCAAATGTGCCTTAGTTTTCATGAAAGATTTCGCCATGTCAAGAACTACCATCATTTTTTGAATTGAGAACGTCAATTTTTTTTTTATAAGGTTAGCATGAGAGCATGATCCCCTAAATATTAGATAAATAAACCAAAAACATTGAATTTGTGCGTTATTCTTGTCCACGGATTATCAACTCGGCGGTGCTATCGCGAGTCGCGCCTATTTATCCAACGAGTGGCTCGCTACTTTCCTCCGACAGACTCCTTATGAATTGTACAGATATTTATAATAAGCCCCACTGATTCATGATCAGGTCGGTTTTGGGGTCAATTTATTCAGCCTTTTATGGGTAGTTTGACGTTGGCCGATATTTGGTGATGGGCCATTTATCTTCAGTTTAGTGCGGCTTTAGACTGGGCGGGCAGGCCTCGCCTGTCATGGGTATCACGTTTCATTCGTCACTTATTGAATGCTGCCAACTACTAGCCAGATTATACCTAAGTGCTTCTTTCCATAAAAAAGCATTGGGCTCGTGTTTTTCATTGTTTTTTTTATCCTTCACTTACACAAATAGCCAAGAAAGGTAAACTTAAACTAACATTATTTCTGTCGCAGACTCAAAAATAAGGGTGTGCCGAAGATAATGACATGAGATGAAAGTGAAATCCATTTTATTGACATTATGATAATTATGAACTGATTAGATTTATTATGTAGGCACTTGATTTTTGATCCCACGGGAACCATACATTTCTCCGGGATAAAAATTAGCATGGGTTTTTCCAGAACCTAAACTATTTACATCCCAAATTTCATCAAAATCGGTTTAGCAGTTATGGGGATACGTGGTAACAACCATTCAAACACACGGACTTTCGCCATTATAATATTAGTAGGATAGTAGGATTATTACTAAATGTAATTTATAATGATTTACAAACAACCTAGATTTAGTGCTTGACAGGTATTAACTTCCTACAGTGGGTCATGAACTGATTGGATATTCAAAACTTCATTAGGAATTAGTAAGTATTAAGTATTATGATAAGAGAGCGTTGTGGAGCGAAAGAAGATGTAGTGATGAGAATTGAGAAGGGTATGCCAAGATGGTTCGGTCATGTTGAGAGGATGAATAAAAGTAGATTGACGAAACAGGTTCATAAGGCGAGTGTGAATGGTACCGTCGGAAGGGGAAGACCTAGGCGCACATTCCTAGACCAAATTGGCGAATTATTGGAAAAAAGGCCAGGTCATGAGTACCCTAAACCGACGAGCTTGCATGAAGAATGTGATGAGAGTGAATGAAGCGGCAAAAGAAGTGTGTCAGGATCGTAGCAAGTGGCGATCTGTGGTCTCTGCCTACCCCTATGATGGGATACAGGCGTGAGTTTATGTATGTAAGTATTAAGATAATAATAACTATTACTAAATGAAATTTATACCTAATGATAGTCAATGTTCACCTAGATTTACTGCTTATTGATTAGGTTGATACCCACTATAGCGACTAATAAATACCTGATCACAGGTAGCTGTTGACGGCCCACACTGGGACAAGTGGGCGAAGGTGCATGGAATAACTGATACTTCATTCATTAAATTTCACTCGAAATAGACCACGCTATACTAACATTAGTCAAAGTGAATTAGAAATAATCGTGAATAATCTACAAATCGCATCATGTAATCCAATATAAAATAAAAATAAAAAACACATTTATAACCTCAGTGTTTTTGAAATATCTAGTCAGAAAAAACATGCTATCGAATCAGTGCGATGTCTCATCTGGAAGATACTAAAGACATATTAAACCCAAACTCCGGACAATAAAGCTGATTCTACTGAAAAAGCTATTCATAGTGCCACAGACTATTACTAGGTTAGATAGGTACAATCTGTGATGCCGCATAAATTTGCCTACAAAACAGTGGAAACAATGAAATCACTCATTATGCGCACATTATGCCACGGAATAAATAATTTAGCACATTATGTCGTAAATATCATTGACCTAGTAGATGGCAGTGTGGGCGTTTTTTAGCTGGATGAAGCCATAAAGTTCGATGTGTCTTTTCTGATTGCATAGTTTTCCATTTTAACATAGTTATTTTCCAGTGACCCTGTTACCTACTAGTGCTTTTACTCAGATGAGTGTGAATGGAACAGCTGGAAGAGGAAGACCTAGGCGGACATACTTGGATCAAATTGGTGATATTTTGGAGAAAGGCCAGGTCAAAAGTACCCTAAACCGGCGAGCTTGTTTGAGAAAGGTGATGAGAGTGAATGAGGCGAAAGAGGTGTGTCAGGATCGTAGCAAGTGGAAATCCGTGGTCTCTGCCTACCCCTGTGGGAAAGAGGCGTGATTTTATGTATGTATTTATGTATGAGTACCACCCATCTCAAGAGTTTACTGGAGCTACTTAACTAACAGATAGTCCTAGAGACACGATAATAAAAGAAGTTTGGGAATTGGGAAAGAAACTTTAAATTTAACTCCAAGCAACGGTTCAGTCTATGACGGGTTTGAAATCAGTGTAGTACGTGTAGTATTAATAACATAATCATACTTCTGACCTAGAGTTAATGGTATAGCGATTTGTAATTACATTTGAATATCCAAAATGTAATTACCCAGGCACTACATTGCAGAATACATAATTGAATGTAAGATAATCTCTCATCCATCCTTCGATTCGGAACTGCTAGATTCGGCGGCCAACTCTATTTTGGATTTTATATTTCGATGATTTATAGCTGCTGCCGAACAGAGAGGTCTCGAATTACCAACACTCATGATTGCAAGTGATTATTGATGTTTGTTTGTTCTCACGGGTCATTCATTGCGTGGTGGTATTTGGACTTCATGCGTGTTACGTCTTGCCAGACTGCCAACAATTGGGTATTGCTTAATGATTAAGTAATACCCAATTATTGGCAATTGGCCAAATTTTTGTACCTCTTAAATTACTCAAGAGGTACAAAAATGTATACTTATACCTACGTTTACCCAAAATGTCATGAATTTTGAATCCTGTTTTGTAGCAATAAATTGAAAGTGTGTTAATTGCCATTCTATCACAATTCGCTAGGTATGTCAATTGAATTTGACACTTGCTTGCACACTTTCCCGCTTAGGTACTTATGAAAGATGTTTAAAGTTGAACACTGGTTAAAAAACGTCCTGTCTCTATTCGTCACTATCCACAAATAAAGACAGGACCTCTTGTCTTGGTTAACCAGTGTTCAACTTTAAACATCTTTCATAAGTAAGGCCCTTTGGCGCGAAAGTGTGTGACATGTAAAATTACTTTGCGAATTGCGACTCATTTGAATTAGGTAAACTAAAGCGAAATTCGATTTAGCGAGTGAAAATGCAAATTAATAGTGAAAGCGTATCTGGCGGTTGCCATAATGAATAACGCGGGACTGCCGGCAAAACAAAAGGTTACGATAATATCTAATGCCTAATAGTATTGTGTATAAATTCACACCAGTAATAAGATTGTATATCGATCAATGATATAAACTGAGGTAGATGCGTTGTACACCGCTCTGCGTGGCGAACAAAAGTCAAGCTAATTAGCTTGAGTCAACTCAGTCGCACTCTGTCTTGCTCCGATGTTACACGCATTTACACGTACCACGCACATAATTTATCTCTTTCTGACAACGGGGTTTTTATCTCTGCTATCTTTTAGTTTTCTTGATTGAAATTAAAACAAACCTGCGTATATTCTACATAAGTAGCATAACATAATTTCGCCACGATTTAGAGCTTTTTACCCCCTTACTTATGAAAGATGTTTAAAGTTGAACACTGGATAAACAACGTCCTGTCTCTGTTTGTCACTATCCACAAATAAAGACAGGACGTTGTTTAACAAGTGTTTAACTTTATAAACATCTTTCATAAGTAAGGCCTTATGAGTATAACGTCTCTATTTGTAAAATCTCATTGATATCGATAGTTTTTATGACATTCCTATTTTAGTGAAAGTGAAAATGATTTACAAATCGCCGTATTATGTAAAATGGTCAGGGTTCGCCGATATATATCAACGGATATATATCATGATATATATCACGATATATATCAATTGATTTTTATCTTGATATATATCAATGGATTTTTTCCTGTCTTCTGAACTAAAAATTTTGGAAATTAATGTTAACCCTGGCAACACGTAGCGAAAAACTACGATTCCGAATAATTTAGATTGTTTTTTAAGTGTTTTTTTTAAGTGTTCATTAAAAAAATATTTTGAAAATGAAAAATCTTATCAAAATTTTCAATTCTGACGGGATTCGAACCCGCAATGATACATAAATGTAAATACCTAAGTGTGGTGTAACACTATAACAAATAAAAAAATATAAAAAATTCTTTCTCAAATAAACACTAATTCTTTTGATACCTTTATTAAGTTTTTTAAATGAAAAATTTGTTAATTTGACACTTATCATATTTTACAAATTACTTTCACATTTTAATCCCCTTACAGAATGAAATTTGCTTCTTTTTCTTAGCCTGGATATATATCCGATATATATCGGATAAATATCAAAAAATCGGATTTTTGATATTTATTATAAAAATCGGATTTTTTCGAACCCTGAAAATGGTACATGTTTGGAATGCAATAAAACCTTTTTTTGATTGATTGATGATTTAAAAATACCTGCTTCTGGGTTGAGTAACAAACTTTCCCTGTAACGTGATAAACTTGTTAAGTTTTTTAGTTTAACGACTTAAATCTTATCGTGACGTGTGAATGGGTTACTTTTTAGCACATTAAGCTTTCTTTAGTATAAACACACTTTGAACGTTAGGTATACATATTTAGGAAGCGGAAAGTAAAAGTGAGATTTTTAGGTACATACCTACCTATGTGATTGATTCTGACTTTTCTAGTACTTACCTGCCTACTCTAACCTCAGTTAGTCCTAATTTAAACGAACTAACGGGACTTTATCGCGTTATTACCTTTGTTTATTATCTCCCGACGTTTCGAGTGCGTTACAGCTCTCGTGGTCACGGGTAGACTGATGTACTGGAGTCACCGTCAGTTAGTCCGATAGAGCCTTTTAATCCTTACTTATATGAAATAGGATCGATTGGCATAAAAAAAGTTTTTGTAGAAGTAAATTATCCATTTACCGATGACTTTTTTTTTCATACATTTTTTTCAATATCTGTGAATGCAGGTCGAAATATCTTCAAAAGTTAAGGATAGTCTCGTAAGAACGTTTTCCTGTAGCTACAACGATTAAGATAGTCCTTACTGTCCCTTCTCAAAAATTCAGCCTGTCTAATCAAAATAAGTAGGTATTTAATATTATCATTTCCCCTAAAATCTGATTTTATAATCGTAAAATCGAAACTTGGTCGGTATCTAAACTTATCTAAGTATTTATATCATTTTTACTTGTACAATTCTCGTAACATCGGTATAGAACCGGATCCCAAACGAATCGGTGAAATATTTTTCTGCAATCAGTATAGGTATTACTAATGCAGACATCGCGGGGTGCTAGAGGCATGTAATTCCGAATCGATTGAACGTTACCTATTATCTAAACAATGAAACAAGTGCGCTTGCGTCATTTAGGATAATCATTACATCTTGGCATTCGATGTGAGTTGATGGCCTAGTGAGTAGCCTTGAGGTCTGTAGGTTCATGGCAGGTTAAATTTTGAATATTGAGGTTGAAATTTGAGACTCATTCATACAATTTTTCAACCTTGATAAGTAGGTAGGTATAGTTCGCGTCATGTAAAAAGAACTGGAAGAAAGTGGAGGGGTGTGTTTTGTCTCATGTTTGCGAATAGGTAACCCATGCGCAAACATGAGACAAAACACACCCCCTCCACTTTCTCCCAGCGTTATTTTTACGTGACGTGACTTATACACATTGTGATGATAAATATTGTCTCGAGTCAATATCCAGTTTTGGGCAAAAGTTTTCTGTAATTATCAGTTTGTCCATGAAAGAAGCTCACCTGCTCCATTTTTTGACTTTTTTCTTTGTTCTGCGTCTCATCTAATGCGTAAGTAATTAAGTCGTGTCTATTTTTTTTATATTCAATTTAAAAAATTATTTCTGCAGGTGATAGCTAAACTTTTGAGGAGAGTTATAGGATACTTTTCATCATCATCATCACCACCATAAACCATCACTACGAGGGCAACGCCGCGAGGGCGCTGCTAGTAAAAGTATTTTAATTTCAGATGAAATGTGCTACCTGAGTGTGGTTTAACACCATAATAATTAAAATACAATATCCAGTTTATGGATATTGTATTTTATGATGTCTGTCATTATCTCTTTCGAGAAATCAAAGCTAGTGTTTTATATAAAATGTGAAATCGTAAAGTATTATTTTAAATACATGTAGGTATAATTGAAATTTCAGTCATCTAATTGCAAACAGCAGGATGTTATAAAACTGTTATTGCTTTAGCCTTCACAGTAATAAACGACTCAATAATACCCCAGTTAGATTATAAACGTCAATGTTATTGTGTCGAAGAACAGTAAGAATCAGGGTTCCAAAAAATCCGATTTTTATAATAAATATCAAAAATCCGATTTTTTGATATTTATCCGATATATATCGGATATATATCCAGGCTAAGAAAAATAAGCGAATATCATTCTGTAAGGGGATTAAACACTTTAAAATGTGAAAGTAATTTGTAATAATATTATAAGTGTCAAATTACCACATTTTTTATTTAAAAAACTTAATAAAGAATTAGTGTTTATTTGAAAAATATTTTTTTATAATTTTTTATTTATTAAAGTGTTACACCACACTTAGGTATTTACATTTATGTATCATTGCGGGTTCGAATCCCGTCGGAATTGAAAATTTTGATAAGATTTTTCATTTTCAAAACAATTTTTTAATGAACACTTAAAAAAACACTTAAAAAACAATCTAAATTATTCGGAATTGTAGTTTTTCGCTACGTGTTGCCAGGGTTAACATTAATCTCCAAAATGTTTAGTTCAGAAGACAGGAAAAAATCCATTGATATATATCAAGATAAAAATCAATTGATATATATCATGATATACAGGGTGTGGCAAATTCTTGGTCACTGAAGGGTAGCTACCTTTTCTCTTGTAGTTAGAAAGTTTTGTTCTTAGGAAACTTCAGTTTTATTTTGAAGAAAAAAATAATTGCATTTTTAGATTTTTGAAAAAAAGTACAGTTAGCCTAAAAAAATACATTTGTCAAAAAAAACAAGTTGGTCTTAATCGACTCTATTTCCCACCAGGAACACTTCTCCCAAAGTAACTTATCAAATCAAATCGTAAGTTTTTGCAATAATTCAAAAAAACACATCCCATACATTTTCTATGAAATTAGTAGTTGTAAACATTATAGTGTCACTTATTCGATCGTTCTTAATTTAATTTCATAACTGCTCCGGCAAGCTGGGAGGCTATTGTAAAGCGCGTATTTAAATTTAGAACAAAGTGCTTCCCTGCAGATGTACTAATGGTATGCTCCATGCATACCATTTTCTCTTGCGGCTCTGTCTTAGGCGCCTAAGGCTTTACAATAGCCTCCCAGCATGCCGAAGCAGTTACGAATTTAAATTAATAACCATCGAATAAGTGGCACTATAATGTTTACAACTACTAATTTCATAGAAAATGTATGGGATGTGTTTTTTTGAATTATTGCAAAAACTTACGATTTGATTTGATAAGTTACTTTGGGAGAAGTGTTCCTGGTGGGAAATAGAGTCGATTAAGACCAACTTGTTTTTTTTGACAAATGTAATTTTTTAGGCTAACTGTACTTTTTCTAAAAAATCTAAAAATGCAATTATTTTTTTCTTCAAAATAAAACTGAAGTTTCCTAAGAACAAAACTTTCTAACTACAAGAGAAAAGGTAGCTACCCTTCAGTGACCAAGAATTTGCCACACCCTGTATATCATGATATATATCCGCTGATATATATCGGCGAACCCTGGTAAGAATTGAACGGAAACTGGATTAGGACCAACGTTTGTTTGTGTAAAAATTATCACATTATTATTTTCTTAATCATAATAATAACAAAGTAAAGAGAAAAGAGTTCAAGAAACAAACAAACACAACCCAAATAATAATCCTAGTCAGGAATGTTTGTTGGTTTGCATGATTTGTCCGACTCTAAAACGATGAAATATTATAATAAACATCAAAACGCATAAACTAAGAGAGAAGTCTGGTCTAAGCGACTTGGTGATGGAGAAGAAACTACAATGGCGCTAACAAAATACATATGATGATGATCACGGTAAAAGGTAGCCTATAATCTTCCTCAAGAGTTAAGCTATCAAATGCAGAAAGATTTTTTCAAATCCGACTAGAAGTTTCTGAGATTAGCGCGTTCAAACAAACAAACTCTTCCTCTTCATTATATTGGTATAGATCTGCCATTTGCAATCTGTCCAAAACATTTATAACACAGGTGCCCCAAGATCTACCAGCGGGGAGTCTAATGTGTTATTGTAATCGATTTTCGTCGATTACTCGTTATATAATCGAATGGCCACTCGATTTGAGTCATGAGCGTCGATTTGGATAATAGTTCCGTGGTCGATTTGTTATAGCGGTTGTCTGCGTATCGATGCTCACACGATCTAATTTGTCACGGGAACTATGTATCGGATCTAATTCGATTATCGGGATTCAATATACAGACCGATAAATTTACATCAATCTTCACATTACATCGTTCAAGAAAGTGTGAAATTGATACTTCAATTCAAAATAAACTAGTTTCGAACAAGTTTGAATTAAAATCTCGAATAATCGAGTCTTATATCCCGAAAATTAGGGAACTATACAACACTTCTCACATTGGGAAGTGCAATATTGAAGCATTGACCTCTATCAAATGATAAATCGAGATCTTGAACCAATTACACTGCCTACTTATTTCAAAACATATCAAACAAAAACTTATAATTTCATCATAGTACCCTTCACAAATATAATTAACCTATCATACGGTCACCCAGGCGTATAATTATGACAGTACCGTTAATTAAATGCTGTGTAATTGGCTTACGTCTGCATAGCTTAGATTTGCGGGTTGAAGGTAAACTGGACAAAGTAAAAACCCCATTGAAATTCCTACATTTATAGAGCTCACACACAACGGACATGTCGTCCGGGAAAAGACGACTGCAGCCAATGATCTTTATAAACTGAGGTAGATGCGTCGTACCCCGCTCTGCGTGGCGAACAAAACTCAAGCTTACTAGCTTGAGTCAACTCAGTCGCACTCTGTCTTGCTCCGATGTTACACGCATTTACACGCAGCACTCACATAATTTAACTCTTTCTGACAAAGGAGTTTTATAATATCACTGCTGTCTTTTTCTTGAGTGATCTAAACGAAGCTGCGAGTATTCTGCCTAAGTAGTGATGGCAAAATTTCGCGATTTTGAGCTTTTTATAATGAGTACCTATAACGTCTCTATTGGTCTCATTGACTGCAGCCCTCACCTTGGAAGAGCATCGCAGAGGCGGGATAGGGAATTTGTTAAGAATTTGCGGGTTTAGGCTTCTAGCTTGGCAGGAAATGTGTTAAGAATATGTGGGTTCGGACTTCTAGCTTACGTCCTTGCAAATTCACATTTCTCGTCCAGAATTGATTAATAGAATGTTTTGACAGAACTCCGCTCCCACACCTTTCCACGATACCGCGATGATCGATGCGAACAATCCAGAACATTCGTTAACCCAACGAACACTGGTATCTTACCGATAACACCTTACAATCGAACAATAATTAATTTTGATCGATGCGTTGGCTTTGCTGTACTCGGAATAAACACTGGTAGGTATAACCATTGATTCGATCTGAGTTCGATTGGTAAGACAAAATAGAAGGGTGTATAGATAATTGATTGTAGCTGTTCAGAATTTAAAAGTAATACCAGCCAGGGCCTGGCGACCTAAAAAGGTCGCTTAAGCTGAAGCTAGACATTCGTGAAGTTAGCCGTTTCGCTGCGCAGTAGAAAATTTTGTAAGCAAAAGTTGCACTGCGCATCGAAACGGCTAACTTCACGAATGCCAAGATCCATTGGAAGAAGTTTACTTCACTTCATAGCGAACCATGTCCTCTGCTGTAGGTTGGTTTGTCATCAACTTTGTGCTTACTTTGTGGTTGCCTAATGGCTTCCAGACAACTTCCTAGCGATTCTTTTTTATCGATCTGTGCAACAGTATGAATATTCTCTTCGCGATTTCAATTTACCTACACCCAATGATCTTCCTACACCCTTCGGATTCAAAAGGGCGAGTTACCTCGACCACAACATAAGGTAAATAACCTGCTGCATTTACAATATTTCCAATATTGACTTACGTTTACAACTGTCAAGAATGATGCATTGTGTCTATGATAACTTCGGTGACCTCCATTACTATCTGACCCGAACGCAAATAAACATTTATTAAATCGACCAATTTGCTCCGGCCATTTTAAAATGTTATTTCAACAATTTGCAGGTGAGTTTCGCAATGCTGTTTGTTTTATTGCAATTTGATGAAGTTATTTGGATTTGTGGTAGGTACCTAGGTACCTACCTACCTACACCAATCTTTTAGGTATATTATTAGAGGATGAAAAACAACGCTTTGTTCGAACAAGTTCTAAAATGCATCACAAATAAATCGTACTTAACCATTCACATCCATACCTACGTGAAAGGTTGCAAACCCATTGCCGCTATTATACCTAAAAACCTAAGAGGGAGACTAAAATGGCCTTTACAGCAATTCCGTTTATGAATCATACATAACCGAATTAATATTCGTAACGCGTAGGTAAGTAATTGTATTGTTTTCTTGTCATTCTCATGTTTATAAGAGAAGAAGAAGAAAAGAGACGGCTTAAAACATACAATGCAGCTAGTGGCCTTTTTAGACGCGCCATGGTTTCCTCATGGTGTTTTTCGCCACCGTTTAGAGCTGGTAATGCGCCGCTCTCACTAGAAATCATAACAATACAACACATGCCGTCCAAGAAATTATATTGCTCCAAAGTATTTGTGGACCCGAGGCGAGGGCCTCCAAATAAGGCCCACGTTACACGTTTCCATCATTTTGCTGTCAGACAGTGACGCAACGCACGCAAATGTCAAAGTAAGTTTCGGTGCTCAGACGATGATGGATCGTACAGACAGACAGATTTTAAAGTTTTTATGTTATGTTTTTGTATGCTTAGTTTGGGGCTTGATGCCGCTGTGTGTAATGTCTAGCAATATTTGTTTATTTATTGTATGTATGTGTGTAAATTATCGACATAGACATAAATATAGACGTCAACATTATTGCGTATGCAATGATCTTTTCAAAAAGTGGAAGATAAGTGACTCACCAAAATGCCTGTTCCTACTCGAGTGAGTCTTGGGGACAAACCTGCCCTCAGTGCCTCGCGGCAGTGGCGGCGTAAGGGGGGGGGCGGACGGGGCGGTCCGCCCCGGGCGCCAAGCACTAGGGGGGTGTCACCGTGGACCACGGTGAAAAAAATCCGTACTTACAAAAACTTTGTAAAATCTACCTTTTAAAGGGAGTGCCAGAGTTCAAATTGGTATTACCCTTAAGGGGATGTATAAATGGGTATTTGAATGAAAAAAAAAAAAAAAAACTCTATTTGCTTGCTCATGGATCTCTCATATAGCTTCATGAGTAGATAACTATTTTGCGAGCCAAATGAGCTATGTATGACCACAGAACGGGAACTGACAAGCAGCCAGCATTTTCTTTGAGCACTGTAAGCAAAGTCAAGTGTTGTTACATGTTGCATTTGTCTTAAAAAAATCGGCTCAAAGAGTAGGAAGCTCGCTTCGTTTTAATCTCGCTTTGCTCGCATATTAGCTTCACTGAGTATTTTGCGACCAAAGTGAGTATAATGTCATGTCATTAGGGGCGGCCTTAGGGGGTGGCAAACAGGGCAATCGCCCGGCCTCGCGCAGCATGCGGCCACTTGTCATCCCGTCATATAACGTGTAATGTGTCTAAAAAATCAGCTCGCTTCGTTCGAATTTAGCATGTCTATTTTACGAACAAAGTGAGTTATGTCTGACCGCAGGATAGAAACCGACAAGCAGCCCGCCTTTTCTTTGAGCACCGTAAGCAAAATCAAGTGTCATCTCATTATGTTGCATTTGTCTTTAAAAATTCGGCTCGCTTCGCTCGCATTTAAGCAGCCAGACTTTTCTTTGAGCACCGTAAGCAAACTCAAGTGTCCATGTTACATTTTTCTTTAAAAAATTCAGCTCGCTTCGCTCGCACTTTAGGTTCATATGTATATTGCGAGAGCAGGGAGCTCGCTTTGCTAGCATATTAGCTTCATAAGTAGGCGTTTTGCGGCGTTACAAATATTTGCATATTATCATCCAAACATTTATCATTTATCTCCTATCACCTATATTGTCAGAATGTCACTGTTGTATTTTTTTTTTGGGGGGGGGGGGGGGTGCTCAATAGAATACCGCCCCGGGTGCCAACCCATGCTACGCCGCCACTGCCTCGCGGAACATCGTCTCGAATGCTTTTTGAAAAGGTCATTGCGTAGATGTTGACATATTGAATAATTACCTCTATAATACCGAACTGTCAAAGCTTGAGCCTATGCGTGCAGTGCAGTCAAGGTTACACAACATGCCAAAACCAAACACGCTTACAACAGTGATTGATTAAAAAGTTTACTCCTATTGTTTTCGAGTACAAAGGCCGCCTGTAATTATGTGAAATAATCTACACAACCTAATAAGGAGTGTCAAATTGTCTGTCTTTATGTAGATAAGGGCGTGAAAGGTCACGACGTAAAGGTTGACTGATGGTTATGTCCTTGAAGGGTAAGGTCCTCAACTTGCGTAGATTGCCTATGACGCTGACTAAAATAACCCTAAAATCCGTTAGGCATGGTCCTCTGGCCATAGAATAGATAATAATACTACGTAAAGAATGGCCACTGTCCTCCCCCCACCCATCGGGTCTTCCTTACAGCGCGACCAAATTTAAGCTGGGAGGGGCTGGCTTTGAGCTCCACGCGCCACGCGCACAGACGCGAAGACGAGACCGAGACCACAGTGTACAGTAATTATTCATACTGTGACAACCTTACATCACACACACAGTTGCGCGTGTACAAAAATGACATTGTGTAGTGTCTGTGTAAATTGGTAGTTAGACGCCGCTTTTGCGTAGAGATTTCGTCGAGTGTCCGGGGTGTGCTCTGGCGTAGCTCATTTGTTACAGATGTTTTTTATCATCATTTTATTGTACTTTCCATAAACAAAGTGTACTGGCAATAAATCTTGCACAAGTTGACATGTTCAAGCTACTTCCAACGTAAACGCTCGCGCAAGTGGACTTCTGCAAGTTTTAGTAACTTGCCGAACTCCCAAGTCCCAAGCATTTTCAAATACAAAAATTGCAGTCAGTGGACACTAGTCGTCAATTATTGATGCTGCAAGAAATTGCGGAAGTTACTTGCTAGTGGACACTTTACTTTATGATAGAAACCAATTGTCTAAAGGAGACTGACCCTAACAATGTGACGAAATCAATGACCCCTGCTAGACAATGAACCTCGCAAAAACTTGATGAATAATGATGATGACGGGAGACAAGACAACGAACTGTCATGAGGAATCTAGTACTTAATTTGTACGTGGTCTTCTCTATCTTTTTGCAAGTTTAAGCGCTCGTGGCGTAGCTTGCATAGACTTGCAGAACAGCAGATTTTATGCGTCGTCAGTGTGTTGTACTATGCGTGTTTTGTTGGTTTATGCATACAATGTTAAAATCTGCAGCGACGCACAACGCAGCGGGATGCGTTGCAGTGTGAGAACCGCCTTAGATCGTTGAAGTTAAGCGACGTTCTGAGGCGTCACAATTTGGATGGGTGACCGCAAGTGGCATCAACAGTTGAGCGCTTCCGTGCTTCGGAGAGCACGTTAAATTGTCGGTCCCGGCTTTTAAGTCGTTATGCCATGATGGAGGCCCTCCGGCCTAAAAACTCCGTCGCCAGAATTGATATAGACTTTCAGCTTTCTAAGCAGCAAAAATACCAAAATTCTGCAGAAACAATAAAGGTACTATACTCAGATTGGCATTCGTGAAGTTAGCCGTTTCGATGCGCAGTGCAGCATTTTCATACAAAATTTTCTACTGCGCAGCGAAACGGCTAACTTCACGAATGCCTTGATCCATTGTGCGTCCTGGAGAAGTCGAACTAGATAAAGAAGTACAGATAGATAGCATGAGGAAGCAGTGGAGGCACTGATCTTGGTGGTAGGTGCTACCGGGGACCATAACCTATCATAACATTAGCATACTGATATTGTACACTCGACTATTTCAATTTCAATTATTTCAACAGTGCCTTTTTTAGCGCTTGACCACAATTTATTTACTTTCATGGACTCCTTTTCGCAACATTTAAGTATTTTAATGTACTCAATTTTAGGTATATTTAGGCCTCTGACTAAATCTCTAAACGTCGTAAAAGAATCTCTAAAAAAATACTACGGGATGTCCAGTGTAACTTGTGCTTACGGCGAGAAGTGGGTAATCCCGTGATTTTATATTCTTATTTTAAAACCGTTTGTATCATTGAGGCGCTCGTTTTTGATGCTTTCTGATTGAACAAAAATATTATAGTCAAATCCAGTAGGTACTTAAGTAAATTTTGCAGCTGACTGTACTAGCAGTGCTGACATCATTAATGGTCTTATTTCCATCCAATACAGTTACGATTTGTTGTGATATCCAAAACGTCATAGATTAACAATAACGACCATTCGATACGAAATTATTACTTTGTAAACATTACAGTTAGATGCTGTTTTCTATGCAAATTTCTGAGTTAAGTTCCATTGGATTTCCTAATGTGACTTTATTAGAATTTGTAAATAGGCATAGTACGAAACATAAGTTAATTTAGCATGTTTATTTAGTAAGGATAGTTGTCTTGTTTAACCAGTGTTTCACTTTAAACATCTTTCATAACTAAGGCCCATTGCGTAATGATAATGAAGGCATTCAGTTCAAAAGGATAACAACACACAGTGTCATTGTGGTGCCCAGGTGCAGTCTATGTCACACGTGCTTGTGTGTCCCTCCTGCCCCAACTCATGCACTATGGCTGATCTCATGTCCTGCTCGGATAATGCCGTATAGTCGTATTTCTAATTATACGCACTAATATTGACGGTCAAAATGTCATTTTTCATATATTTTTAGTTCGTACAATGAGCAATTCGACTATAGATGTAGCTACATACTGGTCAGTCCCTATAGGTTGTAACAACGACACGAAAGAAGATGTTCAAAAGCTTAATTTGGTGTACGTACTCGTACTTTAAGCTTGTTCAAACTTTTTACCCGACTGCGCAAAGCAAAGGAAGGGTAATGTGTTTATCAGTCTATGTTTGTATGTTTGTTTGTATGTATGTTTGGATGTTTCTATGTGGCACTCTAGAGGCCAAACGCGTGGAACGATTTTGATAATTTTTGCGTCAATCGATTGTAGATCTCACAAAATAAGACATCAAGTTAAGGCGTTTCCTAGCCAATCCGGTCAAAATCTGTTTTTCCCGGTCTATATCCTCGTTATCTATAATAGGTAGAAAATCACTAAGTAGACAACATAATTCTCTTACATTTTATATTCAAATTAGGTGCATAAAAAAGTTTAATAACGTCGTATTTCATGTGCTAATAAATCAACGAAAACACCACTTAAATAAAAATAATCTTCGTCTCCTTTAAAAGTTCATATTTTAACATATGTACTTATATTTATTTTTTTGTTTACCCCAATGAAAAGATGCTGGAGTGCGTCGGTTGTGGCAAAGATGTGTCGCGAGTTTTTGTGCGGCGTCATTTTTATCGTATTTTTACTCAACTGCCCTTTTGCTTGATATTGTAGTACCTACTAAAATTAAAGGTCCGTTTATTGCTGTTTTTTATTAAGGGGGTCCTTAGTATTATGCTCGATTTCCTAGGGGTCACAAAATATATCATCTGTTTATAAAAAAAAAAAAAAAATTCGTTCTATCTAGCCAAGCGCGGGTGGCGAGGGGCTGGGGCGGGGCGAGGGGCTGGCGCGGGGCGAGGGGCTGGCGCGGGGCGAGGTCAGTCTGTCTGCAGCTGGCTTTCGTACGTGGAACTCGTGTCGCCTGGCGTCTCGCGGTGTATGAATTACATTATATTTTTTCAGTGTAGTTTCTCTACCACAGAATAATAGTACCTACTACGTGTCTCTACTTAGAATAAGTATTTAGATAGTAACGAGAGACTTGCGAATGGACGCTTTGTTATTATTGTGATTAGTGTGTAATAGTGACTATTTTGCGAAAAGAAGCTATTTCATCTACCTACGTACATAAATTTGTGAGAGGACACATACTATTTTTGTACTTGCTTGCTTACTTATAGTTTTTGATTTAATGCGTGTATTGACTGTATTTTGCGAAAAGACGCTTCTACTGTGAGGGCACAAATAATACCTACCCGTGAAAATGCCAAAATATAAGAAGAGTAAACTCCAAAATATTCTCAAAGCTCAGAGAATGATCATGCTTCGGTAAGTACCTAATCCCATACCTACTTACCTACTTATTTATTATACCTAGTGATAAGTACCAACCTACTATGTAGGTAAGTAGATACTTACCTATTTATTTAGTTAATTATTACCTGCATAATTATCGACCTGCTTAGACAACTACCTACTAGAAAAATGATTTACTTATTTATGTACTTACATTTAGACAGCGTCAGGCAGGCAGGAGCAGCCAGCAGGAGGCCACTTTAGCTTACAATATTATCAGAGGTCGGAATTAGGTTATTTATGTACTCACACTGATTTCATACAGCGAAAGAATAAAGTGGATATGCCTCAAATCCCGAGATTAATTTTAAAGAGCAGAAAAATCCCGTGATTTAGGCAAAAGTATTTTCGTATTTATAAGTATGAGAACTTGCATAAGACTATTAATGATTTGTATTATGGATTAATGTAAACTAATAAAAATTGTATGTTAATTATCTTTGTTTTATTTGTCTTACCTACTATCTCTGAGGTTTTTATTATTATTTACTTGTAATATTGTTGGCCCACGGGATTGTCCATTAAAAATCCCGGGAAGATCCATATCAATGTCAACATTTCCATGCGTAAATAACTCTAATTCCGACCTCTGAAAGTGGGTGGGTACCTAGGTACCTACGTAAATGCTGTACCTACCTACCTAGTGCATTTTGCTGAGACGATTTTATATGAAGTAGACTTGCGCAGTACCTAGGTAGGTATATCAGATCTAAATACCATCTTAGAAGTGTCAGAAGCTTAGTCTTTTATATAGCAGCGACCTCGCGGCTTTTCTCGATGTGATGTGTTGACGATGATGATGATGAAAAGTAGCCTATAATAAATAACCTTCCTCAAGAGTTTAAGTTAGCTATCAATTTCAGGAAGAATTTTAAAAATCCGACTGGTAGGTACCTAAAGTTTATTAATATGATTACTTTACCTACATTACATTTTATTTTAGGAGAGCACGAAAAGAATCACAATGTCCAATGTGTCAATCAAGAGAATCATCATCAGTCTCGCAACAAAGTTTTGGAGATAGTACTGGGTAAGAAAGAAACTACCTACATGGTAATACGTAAGATAATTTATTATTATTACTTATCTAAATGCATCATTTTTGTAGGATAACTGCAGAACAGCAATGTAAATGTACCGAAAATGCAGAAGCAGAAGTTGAACAGCTGTTGGCATATGAAACTGTATACATTCAAGAGGTAGGTTGAAAACACCTTATGACGAACTTAGTCTCTCCACGGTTCACTACACTAAAACCATCATCATTCCCTTATTTATTTAACACTTTCACACATAAAAAATTATGCAGGGAGGACTTAATGCTGAAACATTATCTACCAGTCATCCTACCACGCTCAGTGGATAATGTAATTCTTGAAAGATTCTTGAAAATTTTCCCTCTTCCCCTTTTGCGATTGAGCTGAATTTTGGCACATTTATGAGTCTTCGATGACAATGCAATAATATTGTCAATATTGACAATACAATATCAGCGAGCTGATGATGGAGTCAGGAATTGTTGAATGGAACCCTTTTTCAATAGTTTTTGTGATAATTATGGTCCACTCGACTACCACTAATGACAATCAATTTTATTATAGAATTAATTACTGGAATTTTTAAATTAAGTATTTATTATAATTGCTTTTTTCACACTACATAATTAAATGAGTATCAGACGATTCCATCACCTCTAAGCGTCCTATCTAAATCAGCTTCCAAGAAGTAGGGTCGGATAAAAACAAGTTTCAGACAAAAACGCACGGCCTGGACCAAATGAAGGGTTAGGCTGCAAAGTATCGCGTGATTTAGCATCGCTATCTATCTCACAAGACTGTATCGCCGCCTTTTTGCCTTCCTGTAAATCCAGTTCATCAAGTTTGTCTTGAAGAAATCGCTCATAGCGATTAGACCGCGCATTGTACTTCGCTCCCTATGTTCTGTGTGTCTGTAATTTGTTTTAATGTTTATGTGGTGTACAATAAAGCGTTAATCTATCTATCTATCGCCACTATCGCCAGTGGCTTTGTTAGCAATCACTGCAATCAGTTAAACATAAGACTAGCTGTGTGGTTCGATAGCTTTAAAATTTGAATTGCAGTACAAAATGATGGCTTGATTGAGGAGAAACTTATCGTCGTCTTTCCACCGTTTTGCGCAGTCCCGGCACCAGGATTTCATTCACAGAGGTTCACTGCACTTGGCACAAGAGGTCTAGTCAGTTTTCACAGATTGAAATTAGCGGTTTTCATTATTTTCTCAATATTTTTTGGAGCCGCGCACGCGTTTTCTTTCGAGATGTCTTAGAAGGTGGTCGGTCCCTCTCTCGGTTGGTCGCGCCGCTCGCGCGGGCAACATAACGTCACCGGAAGTATCAATTAACGTAAGGGACAAACCCCGGGTTTACAGGAGAGCCGAAATAAGATTTTTTTTTAGTAAATGTGTCTGTATTTTTTTTCCTGTGGTCCTATTAAAATACTTTCAAGGGCAAAGTTTCTTAGAATTTTGTCATCTTTCGAACTGTTAATTAAAAATTAAAATAAACCTTATGGTTTCGGAGATAGCCTGTCCCTTACCTTAAAATTCAATGTAAAGCCGTCCCTTACGTTATTCAAAAGTTTAAAACAGTAGGTAAGTAACAAGTGAAAAAATAAATGTCATGGGTCATTTTAACGTAAGGGACGTACTTTGTACTAGAGAAAAAGAAATTCTGTCACTATTTTTTAAGATATCAAAATTCTGAGTATGCCAGTCGATAGAGCGCAAAATTTGAGATCGAACTGCATATTTAACTCATTTTCGACAAAATGTCCCTTACGTTAATTGATACTTCCGGTGACGATAACGCGCGGCAATTGGTCGGCGCGTTTGGCGGGAAAGATGGTTCTTTTCAAAATCAAGCCAGTAAGAAATAAACTCAACACTAGCTATCGCCGCACAGTGTGGGATTTGACGTGATTTTCGGACATGGTCTTTTTATTGCAGAATTCGTTAGTATTAACGATTTAAAACGTTAGAACTCCCGTGTTTCAGTTAAGTTTAGTTACAGAGATGTGAATTTTTGAAAATACCTATATTTTTTGTGCCAAAAAATTTTAAATCGTTGGTGCGCCTACATTATAGGATTATTTAATAATTTGATTTCTGTACACCTAAGGATGTTTCAAGCTGCAATTTTAGAAATTATTTTGAATCTTCTATATGCTGTAAAACGCGAGTAATTAATTATTTTATATTTTTGGTTTTTATTTTTTTACTCCGAATTTAGGTTGTTGTAGCACATAAATTCTTCTAACACATAGCCCCAGATCCTAAGCAACAATGTGGTAAAAAAACGGAAAGCTAATCTCGCGTGGATTGGAAGTTATTAAATAATAACGTTTTTGCCGAAAACTTTACAGTCGGGGTTGTCACTTTTTAAATAATATTTTTTTTATTAAAAATAAAGGAACTTATTTTTTTTTTTAATTTTCCTTTAGATCGTTTACAACGATCCTTAGATTATGCGATTCTCAATTACATTATATTATTGTGCATATTATTGAGAATAACACTTTTTTTACATTTAGAATCGCTATATCTCAGAAATGGTGAATCTTAGGAAAAAGAATATACGGCAAATTTTGTGGAAAATAGCATGATCTACATTTTATATTATTAAATAAATCTGTTTTTCATAAATACCTCGTTTCGTTCTATTACCCAAAAAAAAAACAAAATTACCCTGCAGGGGTAAATAAATATCCACAGGCACGGTATCACTGAGATTTTCAGCTCTATCAATTTTTTAATTTTTTTGCCAAAAACGTTCAAAACTTGACCAAATATTTGTGACAACCATAACGAAAAAACATAAGTCACTGTAACTTCCAATCCACGCGAGATTAGCTTTCCTTTTTTTTACCACATTGTTGCTCAGGATCTGGGGCTATGCGTTATGAAGAAATTATGTGCTACAACGACCGAAATTCGGAGTAAAAAAATAAAAACCAAAAATATAAAATAATTAATTACTCGCGTTTTACAGCTTAAAGAAGATTCAAAATAATTTCTAAAATTGCAACTTAAAACATCCTTAGGTATAACGAAATCAAATTATTAAATAATCCTTTATTGTAAGCGCACCAACTCTTTAAAAATTTTTGGTACAAAAAATATAGGTATTTTCAAAAATTCACATCTCTAAAACTAAACTTAACTGAAACACGGGAGTTCTACTCTAACGTTTTAAATCGTTAATACTAACGAATTCTGCAATAAAAAGACCATGTCCGAAAATCACGTCAAATCCCACACTGTGCGCCGCCGCGCCGTGATGTGAATATATTTAAAAAAGAAATATAAAACCAAATAAGTTGCTTGACGTAAATCATCGAGCAAACTATTACAATTTATTAATGAAAAAATGGGGGAAAAAAATAAGATACAAAAAGTGTACTTATCACACAAAAGAAAGTTAGGCCCCAAGCCGTGTTTGTTGCCCTGGTTCTTCACGGTCTTGGTCTTCACCGTGAGGAACCAGTTCTTCTATCATTCTACTTCTTCCAGGAGTAGAATCACCTAGCTCTTAGACGTTTCAAACTGGCATACTATGTGATCCTATTGAATAAATGAATTTGACTTTGGCTATATAAACAAATATCCTGGCCTTCAGATCTGCTCACTGAAGCATGCTTACATTGTAGCAGAACCTCTTACTGCTAAAGTATTCTGTAGTATTCAAATTACGCTCAGTAATGATGGGCCAAAGTGCGAAGCCCAAAACGGGAGCTAAAAAAGCCTCCTTTTTTTGATTCCGCCAAAAATAAAGAAAAAAACCTCGAAAGTTAAGCGTACTGAATTCGAGGAGGAAAAATATGCAATCATAAACTGCGCGTGCGCTTTACATGACAGCCGATGTCTTGTCTTGTGTTGGTGGTTCATCTTGAAAAAACTTAGGTTACTGACTGACTAACAATGAACGCACAGGACCATATTTAAGTACTAGAAATGTAGGGGCGCATTAAAAAAGGAGATCTCAATTCATCCCTGGTGTAGTGATAGATGTTCTTGGCTTCGAGATAGTCACAATCTCGAAATTTATTAATTCAGATGTTTTAAAAAATTTTTTTTTACCAAAACACCCCAAAGAGGGGTAATATTCAAAATATTTTTTGGTGATTTTGTTTCATAAACACATTCGATTTTGCAATTAATTCCAGTAGCCGTAAGACAATTTATAGTAAAACAACAGATCACAACATCCACTGGTCCTTCAGACCAATCCATACGAATGAGCGATGGCTGCCGGCTTAATTGTCCATTGACCTTTGTGTTTTGGTCGTTTTGGACCATGAGGTGGTCCTGATAAATGACCAGGACTCACGCTTCGACATATCTCAAGTTGGAAAGTTCTGAGGTCTTATTTTCATGTTTTCACTATCACTCTATGCCAGTGGTTCCGAACCTGTGGGAATTACCCCACGGGGGTAAAATAGCTTTTTTGTGGGGGTAATGAAACGAAACGAGATCTTTAGGACAGAAAACAGTTTTTTTATACCTGTAAAAGTCAAACGGGGGTAAAATCTGTTTCATTGGCATGCCATGGCTGATAAGGTTAGGAACCACTGCTCTATGCCTCCGAATTGGGGTCGTAGCATTGTCTGAATAGTACACCATGGGCATCGGCGGCACTCAAGGGCGTCCTACACTACGTTTGCCGAGGGGTGGTCTCCACTCGAGAACTCGTTTACCCCAGCGGTTGTCAGTTCTTCGGCAGGTAACCTATCTACTATACCAATATATAAAGCGGAAGAGTTAATCTCAGACACTACCAGTCGGATTTGAAAAATTCTTTCTGCATTTGATGGCTAAATCTTGAGGAAGATTATAGGCTCTTCATCATCATCATCATCCATCACACGTATACCATCACCAAGGGGGCAACGCCGCGAGGGCGCTGCTAGTTTATTTTATTATGGCGTTTACTGCGTATTTAATAACGGTGACCAGCTAATTCCAGAACAATCCGCACGAAAACTAAGAGTAAAATACGTTCTAATAATCCTAGTAATTCTAAGGAGAAAGCCAATTTCTAAAGCCCAAGCTCAAACTATAGAATTAATTGCGCGTGCGCATGATACATTTCAAATAATTACCGTGAATGTACTATCGACATCAAAAGTTGGTGACTTCTTCGGAACTCAGGGTACCAAACTTCCCTTTTTTAGTCATTAAACAATGTTTTAGGCTTAAAAAATGTGCCACTTCTATAAAATTTAATAATTTCTATAAAATAGATATCTATACTTTCTATACATTTTAGTAAATATAATTTACGTGAAAGGGATCAAGAAAAGATTTTATATTGAAAGCTGCCAATTTTTTCTAAATTTATAATTTTAACTAATTAAATAGGTAAGTAGTAATATAAAATAAAATTAATACTTATCCAAAATAATAATAAATAAAAAATAATTCATTAAAGAACAACAAAATTGCAACTTACTTTTCAAGTTAACTGTAGGTACTCGTCGGTCCATTGACCCGGCCTTTTGATGGTCTAATGAAGGGTTTTATTAAATCAAAGTCATAAGTCCATTAAAGCCTGCCTACGTATTCAAAATAACACGTGTATCCATCATGTGTCAGACCAGACACGTGTTGCAGTAATACGGTGTAGCAAACAGAGCATTCACATAACGATTCAATTTTTTTTGAGCTAATAAGTAAGGTAAACTAAACGAGTTGACAGCTACAATGATTATCATCACGGGTCCAGATCACTCGTAAATGGCATAAAAAAAAATATTTACCTGACTACGACGAAGCCCAAAAATAGGGTTAATGTTTTACCTTTATGTACGAGTACAACCGCTTAACCGATTTTGATAAATGATATTACGTCATTAGATTCGTCTTGCTGGCGCGAGTGACAGTGGGTCACACACAATTCTTCAAAATTATGGATTTTATGCGCATATTACCTAGAAAGTATTAATAAGTTAAACTTGGTGTCTTTACAGGTCGGGTTTTTACGTTTTTTTATAAACTGATTTTTGTACTGTTAGCCTATTGAATGCCTGCAGGATAAATACTTTTTTATTCTCCATTTATCGCAATCTGTCCACCAGGGTCAGTCTTTGAAATAAACCAGTTCTTGTTATAAGTCCAGTTCATCTCTCCATTTTCGTTCGTCCACGCAAAAAAAATCCAAAGAAATAATACAACTCGTGGCATAAGCACATGTTCAGAATGCCCCTGCTGGGTTGAGTGGCTTGCCCGTAGCCATCAATCAAACGTACCAGGATTCCTTTACTTTTTGGAGCCCAATTTGAATAGTGGTTTGGTCCTGTCTCCTTGCTTAGATTTGTGAAGGTTTTTTTAAGGACTACGGAGTAATATTTTACTGTCGTGATGGTGATTATGTCCATGATTGGACCAGGAGATGGTCCATTTGTTATTTTTAAGGATGGATGATGATCTTCTTCTTTCGAGTCATGTATCCACAATTTTTAGAACCATTTAGTTAGACCAATAGGTGGCTACATCCACGACACATCCTGACAATATTTTTTCTTATTCTTGCCACTCTCGTATCAATGAAAATAATTGTCTACAGATTTAGCAGCAGATTGAGTTAAGTAAACATTATTTAACACACGGGAATTACTCACGTAAAAATATCGTCGATTTAGATACCGACAATGTTTCGATTCATCCGGAGAATCTTCATCTGGGTAAGGAGGGAGTTGCGGCAAGGTTACTCCTCGCGTCGCGGTCGCGTCTCCACACTGCGAGCAATGTAACACTCGGCGCGGGAAAACAAATTTTCTCTAGGTAATCTGAAGTTACGGATCCGATTCAAGATGTTCTTTCACAGATAGAAGTCTAACTAAACTTAGGGTTGCCATCCGTCCGGGTTTCCCCGGATTTGCCCTAGTTTAGAGGGCATCCGGGGGAAGCGTCCGGGCGGGGTTTCATTTGTAGTCAGAGTTTAAAAATTTTAAAGTCTTGGGCCGCCCGCGACTCACGCTTTTGTTACACTACTACTACTCCGCTGGCTCAGTGACCCGAAGTGGGTCTTGGCCTCCGACAAAAGAAGACGCCATCTACTCCTATCTTGAGCTAGTTCGCGCCAATCCCCATTGTAGAGAACTTGCAGAAAAATCTAGAAGTTGAGGAACTTGGGCCGGAACACAACATCCTGGGTGAGACTAAAGCTCACCGACTTCGCTGGCTTGGCCATCTGGAAAGGATGGGGGAAGATCGCATGGTGCAGAGAGCATAATCTTGGCAGTCCTATAAGGCGCCGCCCCGTTGGACGTCCCCGATATCGCTGGAGGGACATGGTAGAGAGACCTTTTGTTACACTGACTGATTTTAATTACTACCTACCTATATTTAAAAAACCTGTTGACATGTCCGGATTCTAGGCTCTAAAATCCGGGGTTTTCACGCGTCTTGTCCTGGTTGCCAAATTTTAGAGATGGCAACCCTAACCTAACCATTCTTGATTTCCCTATATTATTGTTCTTATGAGATTCTTCTACTAATATCTAGTTACTAAGTACTTAAGTGGTTACATTTATCCCGTGTCCAAATGACCCACAAAAACAGGTTAAGGACCCGTTTTGAACGTTCAAAGTAACAAATTGTCTACATTCGAACCCTTATCAAAGGAATGTCCACAATACCTTGATACGTCAATCTCCTCCCTAAACCGTGGAATCCTTTTAAGCATATCAGGATGAGGTTATTAGTCAAAGAAAAAAAATAGGATAAGTAGCATTCCACCTACCCTAATTTGGTAGAAAGTTATGCGTTGTTTTTTACAGTCAGCATGATAAATTAGTAGCTTACATTTTAAATCTTTTATTTTCTAGATTTACTAGTAGGTCTTCGAAAGATTTTTTTTTATAAAGAATTTAGGTAATTAATCATAGAAGATTTTCATATTTTTTTTTATTTTTAAATTAAAAACCATTTAAGAGATGTTAAATCCATATTGCAATATAATTTTGCAAAATTCAGTAATTAATCGTAGATTTGAACTTACAACACTGGAAGGGGCGTATTGAGTCCTGTATAATTTACCTGAAAACAAAAAAAAAAAACATAAGTCAGTAATTATAATCAGTAGGTAAATTAAAAGACAGTAAATCATGTAAATCTTATAATACTCTCTCTCTAATTATTAAAAGGTAACATTTATTTTATTTAATGGGTAATCTCTGAAACTGCTAATTCAATTCTAAAAATCTTGTGGGCTACAAGATTTTTAGAATTGAATTAGCAGTTGTTAAATATATAATAATGCGGGGTTAAAAAGGCCGTTATAGCAGAATCACAATATGAATCGAACTAAGTATTATTATGCCGTCTTTTTTCATAGACCGAGTGTGACAAGAACGGATAATTTGCAATTCCTATTGTGATTCGTCAATGGAGCATTAAATCGAAAAATAGTTTTTGAAACCCCTAAGTCATTTTAAAAGACCTAATCAATGATACCCCACACGATAGGGTAAACAACTAAAAAAATATTCATCCCCACTTCACCATGTAAGGGAGCTAATCTAAAAAAAAATATTTTCCAAAATTTTATTGTAAGTACCACTTTGTCGGCGTAACTGATCTAAATACCCTTACAAAATTACAGCTTTCTAGTACTAACGGTCTCTTAGCAAAACCTCGGACAGACAGACAGACAGACGGACTTGTCGAAACTATAAGGGTTCCTTGTCAGGACTACGGAACCCTAAAAAGACTAACATCATATGGGAACGGTAATCAATATCAAAAACCACAAGTCCTGTAAAAGGCATATGAAACTTCCTCCGTTCACCGCAAGGATCAAATTAAAAATAAACAAGAACCCGATCTGCAGTCATCTTTTATTCTAGGGTTCTCATTTATGAACAAGTTCAAATACCTATTTAACTTTATCATTTTCCACACTAGATGGCGACAATTCATATTTTTTTGTCTCATTTGGATTTTTTTAGTTTTTTTAGGGCTGATTTTTCAATACCTAGATAACTTTTATCTGAGGAAATAAATATGCGATTTGACAGATATTGTATTGAAAATATGTCATAAACTCATAACGCCATATTTATTCCTCAGATAAAAGTTATTTATTGATTGAAAAATCAGCCCTTAGTTGCCTAAGTAGGCAACTAAGTTGTCAATATCTGTCAACTTAGTTGCCCTATAGTGTCTTTCAAGTTCAATGTTTAAAAATTAAAAATAAATTATTTTTCTAAATATTAAGTACCTAAGTACTTACACAACCAAAAACAAGTTCAAAATCATTTTTAAGTTTACTCAATTTCTCTTAAGATGGTAATAAAAATTTTTTTAGTTGCCTGATGTAATTCTTAAATCACAGATTATTTTATTTATGCTTTATTTTTATAACTTTATGAAATATTATTATGAAGTCCAACTAGATACCTACCTACTAAGGATAAAACAAAACGATTTTTAACCTGTAACTTGTGTGTCCAAATAACTTGTAGGTAAGTACTTACTTTAAACAGACCATCAAAACCTCGGACCTTTCCTACCGATTAACGACGAAACGGAGGAAAATAAAAAAATCAGAACAACGGTTTTCAAAAAATGTTGTAAGTAGTCTAAAAAAAGTCATTAAAATTTTGAACTAAAAAATACTGGCAGCCTACTTTCTTGTGTGTTTGATTGGGCAGACAATTTTAATTATTTTTAAAAAATAAAAGAAGGTTATGGTCACCCTAGTTACTACAATTCAGTGGGATAAACTTACTCGTAGTAGAAATTGTTTAGTTATCTGTGGCAAAACCACAAATTGGCGGGAATAAAAAGGTACTTACCTGGTCTGGTAGATGCAGGTTACTTTAGTTAGATACTTACTTATTTTGTACCTATGTTATCAAATTTTAATTAGTAGGTACCTACCTAACCTACCTAGTACCTACCTAGGTATTCAACGAATTATATTCAACGCGAATCATTATTTTGATCAAGATAGGTAGGTACCACCTGACACAGTCCAGCGGAGCTAAAAACGTCGCTATTGCAGAGTCGCGGTGAAGGAATTGAACTATTGCCATCTCTTTTCATTGACTGAGAGTGAAAAGAGATGGCAATAGCTCAATTCCTTCACCGCGATACTGCAATAGCGACCTTTTTAGCTCCGCTGTAGGTGCAAATTGCAAAAAAACTTTTTTTTTGAATTTGAAAGAGTTTGAAAGAGTTGAATTTCTAAAAATCCCGCCTTAGGGGCCTTTCACTCTTCAGCGTGTCGCCGGTCGCGTCCGCGAGTTGACCATTCACAGCACAGAGAAATTCGAAAATTCAAAATTCTCTGTGCTGTGAATGGTCAACTCGCGAACGCGACCGGCGACACGCTGAAGAGTGAAACAAGCCTTAGTGCTCAGTTTTGTTGTAAAAGGAACCTTCAAAATTTCAGCCTTCTAGCTTCAGTAGTTTGACCTATGCGTTGTTTCACGAAATATTGTTTTATGCCGGGTTCATTCACATCACAGTTCACACGCGTGCGTGAAAACAGACATTCAACGCGCCATTTATCTTCTGTCGCGTTCGCACTCTTTGAAATGAGACTTACTTCGTGCTCGCTCTAATCATAATCTCTGTCCCGTAGGGATGCGCCGATCCGATCCGATCTTTTAGAAGATCGGATCGCTTGCATACGATCAAGCGATTTTTCGGATCGTATGAAAGCTATTCGATTTTTTGGCGGATCGCTTGAACTACACCGGAGATCGGATCGGATCGAAAAGATCGAATGAATCAACTAAACGTTTCGGTAAGATTGTTATTATCGGGACTATAATCCTAACTTGGACGGTGTAATAAGTAACTAGCAAAATAAAACACATCACTTTACCTGCAAGTTGCTAAGTCGTGTGAGTCTTCCTATGGTTGGATCGAAATCATCTATTAATGATTTTTTTTAAAGTTTAAATAAAAGGTTGGCACTTAGAAGCATTAATCTGAAAGGTCGACATGTTTCTTTGCAATGCAAGTTTGATTTGCATGTTAAAAAAACATTTTAAAAATTATTTATTTGGTTTTATTTCATTCGATCTTTTGATACGATCTTTTGAAAATCGGATCGTAACAATGCGATCCGATCCGCGGATCGGATCGAGACATTACGATCCATTACGATCCTAAAAATCGGATCAAATGAAAAGATCGCACATCCCTACTGTCCCGTTGAATGGGCTTGTTCCATCCAGTCCTACACGCACGAAGATTCGTGAACGCACTGCACTCCCCCCGCACCCCGCTGGTAACGCGCGCCAAACTCGCCTCGCGCGACGCCCCTCCCACCCCGCCAGGCAGTCTTCACGCGTCCGCCGACCGAGTCAGTCGCACTTATCGTTCCGCCATGGCAGACCCACCCGTATCTGACCTGCAATTCTGGAAAGATTTTTTCCAACTCTACAAAGAGAACCCGTGCGTATGGGACCCAACCCACCGCGACTATTCAAAGAAACCTCAGAGAAACCTGGCCTTGAACCTGCTCCTCGAAAAGTTCTGGGAGCTCGATGGATCCGCCACTATTTCAGTCATGAAAAAGAAACTAGCAGGTTTCCGCGCAGGAGTCAACAGAGAATTCAAAAAAATTCATGATGCGAAACTAACAGGCTTTCCCTATACATCGAAACTGTGGTATTTTCAATACCTTAAATTTTTGAAGGAACGGTGCCAGGTAAGTTAAATTTGAACTTTATCACGCATAGTCATAGAGAACAGAACTGTATTATTCGTAATGGAGCAACGGCGTCAACGCCTTCTACAAAGATACAAAACTACTAAATGCGTCCAATTTACCACCAATATAGCCTAATTATTATTTTCGCGAGGTAAAATTATTATTTTCGAGAAAGTAAAGACAAGAAACCCTCAGCATTCAGCAAATCCGTCACCAAAACTTTTGATGGTTTAAAAACACAAATAAAAGCAGGTAAGTAAGAAATAATACAAGGCAGCTGCAAAAAAAAAATCAGGTAGAAAAATAAACTTCAATTCAGTAATTCCCCTATCGTTTAGCTTTCATTCAACTTCAAACTCAATTGCGTACAAATACGGCTGGTTATTGGATAACATCAACCAAGCCGTTTCTAGTGTTTTGTAATCTTTGTTTGGTTATAAATAGCGCATGGTATCGCGTCTCGTCGGAACGGGGGCTACGGGGGCTGCGGGGGACGCCGCGCCGGGCGGGCGAGGGGAGGAGGGGGTTTGACATTCTGACGTCATTCAGTCTGTCTCCGCGTGTCTACGCGTTTGGTCCCGTTCGATTTTTATCGCCAAGCGTATTTTGAATTAACGGCTAAGCCAGTCTAGTCGTGATGCGTGCAAAATGTGCAATCTACGGCTGCAAAAATGCAACTTACAACAGGCTTGGATATTTGTTGACTTTTCACAGATTTCCGAAGAATCCCGCAAGGTAAGATGTCGTTACCTATTATTCGCTTTTTTGTTGGCTACTTTTTCATTAAAAATACCTACCTACATAATGATATTACTTAACTACTAAACTTTGTTGTGCTTTACCCATGGAATTTTTTGTCCGAAATAAACAATTTTTGTTTTAATATTATTTAAGTAGTTTAAGCAGGTACTTGCGATTTATTTCAATAAAAGATTTTTTTTTAAGGAGTCTTGTATGGAAGAAGCTGTGCAAGAATCCGAAGGTCATGAAACAGAAATACACGTCGCTCTACATTTGCAGTCATCATTTCGACAAACAGAGTTTTGTGAACCAATCTTTGAAGAGTAATGCAGTGCCAAACATCAACCTGCCTAAAGAAGGTGTTGGACTATTCTCTATGCTCTATGCAGAAGAAAACGCGACAGAAAGTAACAGCGGGTCAGAAAAAGATGAAAATGTCACAACAGAAGAACCCGAAGAAGAATTTTGCGACGAGGGAGACAAAGAACCATCTACAGTTATAAGCTCAGAGGTCAGGATAAAAGGAAGCAATACCTACCTACTATTATTTTTTTGTTAAATATTCAAAAGATGACAATAGCGGCCGATTTCACGTGTGTAGATTGTGTAAAAAAATATTCCGTTGTATTCTTGTTTTTTATTTATCAAAAAATATTCAGTGTTTGAAAGTCCACTCATTCAGCTATAGGAATATATCATACTCGTATAGGTACATATTTAAGTCTTAAGCACACAGTTTTATTATGCACTTAAGCCCCCTTATGAAAGATGTTTAAAGTTGAACACTAGTTAAACAAAGTCCTGTCTCTATTCGTCACTATCCACAAATAAAGACAGGACGTTGTTTAACCAGTGTTCAACTGTAAACATCTTTCATAAGTAAGACCCAAAATGTCTCCATGATCTTAAATCTTGATGTTTTTTGTCATCTTTCAGGGAGACGAATCAGACAGCAGCAAGCTACTGGAAGCGAGCGACGATGACTCCAACGCCAGTTCCTCAAAAACTCAGAATGCGACCAGCGGACCTTCGGCGACCACTGGAACCACCTCCCCAGCACCTGAGCCACAAATCTTCAGTGTGAGTTCCCTAGTCCAACCCAGTACTTCAAGAGCTGGACAAAAATTAGACGACAATGACGATTCTTACACATTCGCTGAATTCCTCAAGACGAAAATGCGGAGTTTCGATATGGTGCAGAAATCTATCGCTCAAAAGCTCATTTCTGACGTCATGTTCATGGCTGGTACGAAGCAGTTGCAGCTTGGGACGGTTGTGCTGAACCCTCAAATGACAGTTCCGCAATTTATCATGACGAATGCTATTGGTACGAATGCTATTGGTACGAATGCTATTGGCACGAATGCTATTGGTAGCAATATGCCTAGGCCAATGGCTCCAGTGAATCAAGCTCCTCAAATCATTCAAACTCAATTTGGCCAGCGTCAAGGCCTACCACTAGTTCGATATCCAGTGAACAACGGCGCTGGTGCTGCTAAGAAAACCGGCTCCTTCTCTGCGTATGTCGATGATGACAGTGACGAGGAGACTCCATTGGCTAAAAGAAGTAAATAAAATAATACTGTAAGAAGACTGATATTTTTATTAATTATCAATAATAATCTTACTTTACTTGGAAATGCATTTAAAGTGCGACATATCCCTGCCGTTAAATGCATCTTCAATGCCACACACAGTTGGATGGACCCTACTGAAGAAAAGCGGCACTAGACAGAAGACACAAGAAGAAGCTAGATGATAACTTTGCCTGCAGGCTTTTTTCTATACCTACTTAATATTATCAAGATATAAAAGTTTGTTTGTATATAGGCAGTAATCTCTGAAACTACTCATCCGATTTCAAAAATTCTTTCAGATATTTTTAATACAAAATCTCAAATACTTAAGAATAGATTTTAGGTACCTATATTAAATAAATAAATAGAAGTGAAAAGTCAAAGATTACTATTCTATAAGATATGTAGGTCCATCACTTTGACACGTCAATAATTTAATTTATTTTGTAACAATATTTTTATAACGATTTGACGACTTAAACTGGAATATGTAAAGATTTTGATTATTTGAGTAAGTATTTTAGAAAATGCCATGTTAAAAGCATGATAAAAACCAAACAGTTTAGTGGTTGTGGATATTGTCGTGAGCCTGTTTAAAATGTAACATTCCGATCAAATAGTCACTAGTCCTATTACCTGTACAATTTTAAGAATAAACAACAAATAACTACACCATGCAAAAATTTGTTCCGTGGGAATCAACCCTCACTTCTAGCGTCTCAAGCGGCCAAGCCCCCACTACGCCACCGAGGCCTCTAACTAAGGTTAATAATAAGTGGGTTTAGTATTACATATTTACTTTAGACATAATTAAGTAGGTAGGTATTGATTATTTTCAAAGCTGTGTTTAAGTATAATGGATGGGGTCTGTTAATACAAGGGTGCGTTCCACTGAGGCGGCGCGCGGAGCGGAGAAGCGAAACTAAAAATGTCGTTATTCGTGAATTACAATGTGTTTCATAGTGTGAATCGTATTACAATTCAGCAAAAGCAATTCTTCTTTAGTTTCGTAAAATGTTAAAACCAACCGGATTATTTTTTCGTGTCGCAATGATTCTGCTGTGAATTGAATTGCGTACAATTCAGCTAACATTTTACGAATTTAAAGAGGAATTGATTTAGCTGATTCACACTATGAAACACATTGTGATTCACGAATAACGGCCTTATTAGCTTCGCAGAGCCTAGCGGTGCATGAATTGACCAATCAGCGTGCGTTTGGTCGCATTTCAATTTCGTCGTTTGACTGGTCAATTCATTTGCCTCTAAGCTCCGCTCCGCTAAGCTCCTCTCCGCTCAACTCCGCCTCAGTGGAAACGCACCCTTTTATCAAGGGTCCTATTAAACTGCTAAGAAAGCAAGTTGATTTGTAATTATTTGTAAGTTTCGAAAACGATTGAAGTTAAACTTTGTAAGCTAGATAAATGTTCGTGTTAAGATTGGTAAAGTGATACATTTGATATTTGAATTATAAATGTGTTCAATTTTGTAGAGAATCGTTTTATTTATTTTATATTACCTAACTAAACTAGATATTTTTGCCGGGACCTTTAATTTAACGTAGGTTACCTCCGCTCCGCTACGTTCAAAGCACGAAAGTGCTCATGCCCACATTACACGACACTGCATGCAGCGTGCTAACTGCTTGTTCATTCATAAATTAGTGCTCTGTCTCGCTCTTCGGCCTAAGAATTGCGTATTGTGCATCCTACTCTTACGAGGCTTACTGACTGAAGTTAGCCGCAGTTAGCCTCAGAGTAAGAGTAGAATGCACAATACGCAATTCTTAGGCCAAAGAGCGAGACAGAGCATTAATTTAGCAGTTAGCACGCTGCATGCAGTGTCGTGTAGTATGGGCTTCAGCTGTCAAAGCGGTCAGTCATCCAAATTGATCACAAGTGCTTCATAAATAGTACTAGTAATTATAATAACACTAATATTATAAATGCGAAAATTTGGATGGATGGATAGATGTTTGTTCCTCTATAACTCGACAACCGCTGAACCGATTTGCCTGAAATTTAAAATATAGATAGATATTGACCGGGAATAGGACATAGGCTACTTTTTATCCCTTATATGAGTTCCCATGGGATAATGTACAACGCGGGCGAAGCTGCGGGCGGAAGATAGTACTACAAAAATTTTCGCAATACACAAATAAGTACCTGAACTACTTATTGATGTGATGGTACGTACGTATGGTATTTCTCTTGAAAAAGTCCACGTACAACCACAACCCCACCTGCCGATCGAAAGTGAGTTACATACTTGTCCCTATAACATTCTTTTCAGCGAGAATGTAGTAAGGTTACACCAATAGGGATGGGAGTCAGCGTTCCGACTACGAAAGTTGAATTAAACTTTAGTTTAACAGAAGCCCTAATCCCTAATCTTTGAAGAAAACATCTAGGTTGCCTGGAAGAGATCGCTTTAAGCGATAAGGCCGCCAATTGTGTTTACCTATGTTTAGATAATTTATATTTAAGGTTTCTTTGTGGTAAACAATAAAGTGTTATCTATCTATCTAACATCACGCTAATCTTATAAATGCGAAAGTTTGGATGGATGTATGTTTGTTCCTCCATAGCTCGACAACCACTGAACTGATTTGGCTGAAATTTAAAATTTAGATAGATAACGTCCAATCCAACGTTAATTTGAGTAAGTATTACCATTTATTTACAGAAACTGAATTACTAACTTAACTTACATAACTTTAAAATTTACTTATTTATTTTAAGACAGCTGTGAGACTTTTCTTTGAATAAAGTAATTTTTGTCATTGTTCAAAAATTAACTCATAAAATTTCATTCAGCATAATCATTCTGTAAACTCACTTCGAATCGAACGTAGAAGAGCTGAATCCGCTGTGAGATTTGAAAGAACGTTGCGACATTTTGGGCCCCCCTGTCCAACAGTGATGAAACATATGTCATATGAAAGCTTTTGGAATGTACTTTATTTCATTCTATCACAGCTAAGTTCAAATCGAGCGCGAACATGGTGTTTTAGTGCAAAAATGGCGCGATAATGGTGGTTTCTTTGAACGAAACTAGAAAGCTGAAACTTGGAAGGTAGCTTTCTTTTCTAGTAAAACCACCCACTAAGGCATTTTATTTTCGAATTTCAACCCCTAAAGGGGTGAAAAGTAAAAGTTTTCACTACTTTTCACCCCATTAGGGGTTGAAATTCGAAAATAAAATGACTTCGTAGGTGATTTTACTAGAAAAGAAAGCTACCTTCCAAGTTTCAGCTCTCTACTTTCGTTCAAAGAAACCACCACTATCGCGCCATTTTTGCACCAAAACACTATGTTCGCGCTCGATTTGAACTTAGCTGTGATAGAATGAAATAAAGTACACTCCAAGAGCTTTCATATGACATATGTGTCATCGCTGTTGGACGAAGCGGGTCCAGTGTTCAAGCAATGATGCCCATGGTTCTTTCATATTCTAAATTTGAATTTCGTATTCGATATTTGAATCTCACAATACATTTTGTGTAGGTGAGCTCGGTCATTTGAGTGAATTCTGTAAACTTTACAGAATGACTGCAGCTCGGACAGTACATCACTATGCAAATTGTTGTGTACAACTTTTGGTGAGCCCATCTCATGTCTTCTGCTGAATTAAAACCGCAATTACGCAGACAAGCGACGAAACCCGAAGATTACGTAACTGTTGGCTAATTGTAAATTATTATCGAGAATACTTTAAAGGAGAGGTTGTGTAATTCTCTGCGAAACTCATGAAAACCATGCGGGATTCAATAAATAAACACATACACCTACCTACCATCTATCTTTACTTCTATAATAATGCGGAAGAATTTGTTTTTTTGTTTGAACGCGCTAATCTCAGGAACTACCAGTCCGATTTGAAAAATTCTTCGTGCATTTGATAGCTAAACTCTTGAGGAAGTAATTTTCATCATCATCGTCATCACCACCACTACGGGGGCAACGCCGCAAGGGCACTGTTACTTTTATTCATATTACGTTACGTCTAGTTTCAATATTCTGTTTGAGGTTTTGCTTACTATGGTTAGTTACCTAATTTATTTTTTTATAGAGAAGTAATATCAAATTATTTTACCACAGTAAGCAAAACCACAGATAGATATATGATATTAAAACTCAAGTTGAAAGGGCTGTTAAATCTATTGCCACAAGCTTTTTATTGCCATAAGAGTGACCGAAAATAATATCACAAAGCTCACAGTAACGCCGGCTCCATACGTTGGGACCAACGTTGGTCCCAACGTTGGCGCCAAGATTTCGTGAACCATCCACACGTTGGCGATACACCAGTCTTGTTCCGACAGAGCCAACGTGCAGACGTCCGATGTCTGCGCGTCCGATACAGAAATTGAAATTTCTCTAAGTGATTTTACATTACTGAATACCAATTTTATCACAATCACATCACATCATGTCACTATCACACTTCACACAACACACTATATTATAAATGCGAAAGTTTGGATGTTTGGATGTATGTTTGTTCCTCTCTAACACGACAACCACTTATCCGATATGGGTGATATTTAAAATATAGATAGATAATAACCGGAAATAGGACATAGGCTACTTTTTATCCCAAAAAATTGCACGGTTCCCGTAACATAAAAAAAAATAGTAGACTCCATCATCAGATCAGCTCGCTGTCACCATATTATTACATTGTAGTCAGAACTTGACAAATATGCCGAGTTTCAACTCAATCGGCCTATTTACTGAGGAGTTCTGTTGAACAGCTCTTGACTCCATCATCAGATCAGCTTGTTGATACCATAATATTTCATTGTCACCGAGAATTTATAAGTGTGCAAAATTTCAGCCCGATAGTTCTACAAATACAATAAATAAGGAATACGATGACATTCTCGCTCGTCAGTCGACACGTGCGCTCACGATGCGCGTCGAAACGGGACTGAGCATAGCGCCAACGTGTGGACGGATCCCCAACGTTGGCGCGCCAACTTCCTTTGATAAAACCGACACGGCACGGCCAAGCCCCAACGTTGGCCCCAACGTTGGCGCCAAGCTATTTTGTCAGCACCACACGTTGGTGAGAGGCATTGGGACCAACGTTGGCCCCAACGTGTGGATGCGGGGTAACGGAGAGGTACGAGAAAAAAAGGTTTTTTAAAAATACTAGCTTCCGTCCCCGGCTTCGCTCGTACCCAGATAAAAAGCTGCTAAGGCCAGGTTAAACTATGTTTATTCCAAGTTTCATTAAAATCCGTTCAGTATTTTTTGCGTGAAAGAGTAACAAACCTCCATACATCCATACATCCTCACATACTTGCGCATTTATAATATTAGTAGGAAGGATGGATGGACACAATCAAGTAAGGAATGCCGCTTGAATATAATTAGGAAGCTGCTCCTACAATTACATGCTATTAATCGAATTTTACGCTTCGTCGGAGAGATTTTAATATGTAAAAGAAGCGTCTATAACTAAAATTACACCTATTTTAGATCAGCGTTACGAGGCCACCAATGCCTACAGTGAACGGGACACTTTTTTTGAGGTGGAGTAAACTTCAAAAAATCCTCTTGCTGTGTCGGCCTTATTAGCCATAGGACATAATCAACGAGTGATATATGCCGTCTGTTTTCATAGACTGAGAGTGACCAGAAAGGCATAACTGCTAGGTACCACCTAAGTTAGCCAAGTGTAGCGTGTGATGCCGGGCGAATTTTTGTTGAGGTATTAATCCTCCTTTTTTTCTTTTGACGACTTTGACGAGACTCACATTGTTCGACTGGCTCCACACTGGAGCTTGACTATTTAGATTTTAAGCGGATGGATCACCGAAAAGAAAGCTAGGCCCCATACCGTGTTTGTTGCCCTGATTCTTCACGGTGTTGGTCGCGAAAGAACAGGAGTAGAATCACCTAGCTCTTAAGACGATTCAAAGTGGTCATAACGGTCCTACTGAATAAATGATATTTGATTTTGATTTGATTTTTGATTTTGATATTCTGCTATAGCGGCCTTTTTTGTCCCGCAGTTATGATTTTCCATTTTTCGTCAGCAATCAGCCCGCAGTCACGGCTAAAGGACATAGCCGAAATTTCAGGATGTAAGTATGTATAGTCGACGTAGGTACCTATAGGTACAGGTCGCGTCATGTAAAAAGAACGCTGAAAGAAAGTGGAGAGGGTGTGTTTTGTCTCTTATTAGCGCATGGGTTACCTATTCGCAAACATGAGACAAAACACACCCCTCCACTTCAAGCGTTCTTTTTACATGACGCGATCTCCATCTATCTTATCAAGGTAAGTACTTACCTATTTAGTTAGTCTTAGTACCTAAGTAACGCGAACTTATATTTATGATTTTTTTTTTACTAAGTTTGTCAATCTTATACAACCAATCTATATCTATACTTCTATACTATTATAATAAAGCGGAAGAGTTTGTTTGTTTGTTTGTTTGTTTGTTTGTTTGTTTGAACGCGCTAATCTCTGAAAGTACCAGTCGGATTTGAAAAATTCTTTCTGTATTGGATAGCTAATTTATTGAGGAAGGCTATAGGCTATTCAACATCACGAAAAGACCCTCAGAAGCCATGCAAAATGAAAGAAAGTTTGAATCGTGCTGACGAAAACATGCGGTTAACAGATGATCACAGAAAACTATTACCATAAAATATAACAAGCGGAGACGATCTCCATCTCCATACAAAAGAAAGCGTAAACCGGTTTTTTTTGTATGGAGCTGACCATCTGATGTGTTCTATGGTTGACAAAATTATGTTTTTTTTTTTTTTTTTTCCTTCTTTATTTTGGCTTCGCAAAAATTATGTTCTCTTCATATTCTTCTGATTCATGTTTTTTTATAAATGACAATATACAATATTTGACACTGACATTTGGAAAGAATTGATACATTCAGATATCAGCAAGGAATTTATAAACTAAAGTAGGTAACTGGAAGGTTCACTGATACAGAAAACGCGTTCCGCTTGAGACATAAAACTTGGGCGGTGTGTCTCTTTCTAAAGGGTGACCATAATTTATGAACTAAACATTCCTAGACCTTTTACATCATTTTCTGATTTACGTGATGTTTCAGGGCATGATTTTTCAATTAAAATACTGATACAATTTTGATCCTTGATTTTGATTTCGATCCTTGGTTTCGATCCTTGAATTCGATCCTTGATTTCGATCCTTGGTTTCGATCCTGGATTTCGATCCTTGATTTCGATCGTTGATTTCGATCCTTGAATCTTGAATCTGAAATCTTGAATCTTTGAAGTGACAGCTGTCAATCTTCAAACTGCCATATCTCGGAAACTACTCATCCTAGACTCCCCGTTCTCAGTTCAAATGAAAGCTATGACCAAAATCTAAATTTTAGATGACAGATGTCATTTTGACAGCTGTCACTTTAAATGAAGATCTTGGTCATAGCTTTCATTTGAACTGAGAACGGGGAGTCTAGGACGAGTAGTTTCCGAGATATGGCTGTTTGAAGTTTGACAGCTGTCACTTCAAATAAGGGTCTTGGTCATAGCTTTCATTTGAACTGAGAACGGGGAGTCTAGGACGAGTAGTTTCCGAGATATGGCGGTTTGAAGTTTGACAGCTGTCACTTCAAAGATTCAAGATTTCAGATGGAATGGAACTTTTTAGTGATAATTATGGGTATCAAATGAAAGAGCTTGATGAGTGAAACACAATGCTGTTATGATGATGGAGTCAGGACCTTCATGGAACTTTTTGGTGATATGGGTATGGGTTTTCTCTCTTCAATGCTTCCCTGATTCTCTCCTTCCATGCTTCTCTGCTTCTCTTTATACATGCTTCTCTCCATTTATGCTTAAAGCAATACGAAGTTTGCCGGGTCAGCTAGTTACGAGTATAAAATCCTGAGAATAAATCTTTTAAAGGTAGGTATTTTTAATGCCGAAACAAAGAAACACACTCATTAACATATTAATTCACTGCTTCTTTATTACGAGTATTATACCACCTAGGTAAATATTATAGCCAGTAGGTACGTTGGTCATTTAGTAACCCACGTTGGGTTGCTAAATGACCAACATACTAGCATTCCCGTGTCTATGATTTTTTTTTTACTAAGTTCGTCGGTTTTTACGATCTTTACAACCAATTACGAGAATTATACCACCTAGGCAAATATTATAGCCAGTATGTCGGTCATTCAGTAACCCAAGGTACGGCACACAATAGGCCGTTGTTTATAGACAAGATTAAGCGGAAAACGCATGCAAATTGAGATGGTTTTAAAAGATACCGTAATACGTGTGAAATACTGATATGGAGACCATGAGGTAGTATGACATAATTGTAACAGATACAATGACTTACTAGCTGTCGCCCGCGGCTTCGCTCGCGTGGTACCCGGGTTAAAAGCAGCCTATGTCCTATTCCCGGTCATTATCTATCTGTATTTCAAATTTCAGCCAAATCGGTTCAGTGGTTGTCGAGTTATAGAGGAACAAACATACATCCAAACATCCAAACTTTTGCATTTTAATGTTAGTGTGATAGTGTGATGTGATGATGATTGATGAGAACACACCATATGCTTAGTTACTAACTAGCTTATATTGATGGGTTTTGCACAATATTTGAACCATGGTGTTCGACATGGCTACACCATTTCACCTTCGATTTCATGGTAACCCTACTGACATTTAGGCGTGCGCAGGTGTTGCGCAAGCGCATCTGAAACTCGCGTCAATCGATAATGACCTTTAATTATGTATTATACCTGTATTGTTTTAACTTAATTACGATTCTGAGATGGGAAAGTTACTCGTAATGCGTACCTACCTATTTGTGGGAGAAAGGTCATAAGTGCCCAAGTAGGTATATAGGTTTTAAAGGAGTCTACATTTCTTGATCTATTTACACCATAATATCTGGGCGACCGAGCTATTTGTTTGACGATTTCGATGAAATTGGCGGTGCGGGGAGGGGCGGGGCGGGGGGGGGGGACGAAAAATCGATCTAGCTACATAGGTCTCATATCTGAGAAAATAATAGTGGGCAAACTTCACCCAGCTCCGCCAGCAATGTAATTAATATTACTCGAAAGACCTAACAAAACTAAGCATTTTTTATTATCGACGCATTAAAATCTATCCCGGGGGTCACTAGATAAATCCATGTTTGTACCTACCTAACCTGAGTAGTAGTACTAGATTGTATGACAACGGGGCAAAATATTATTTTTTCGACGAGAGTGCTATTTTGAATACAGAATGGAGCGAGGGATGTTAGAGTTGAAACCCGAGCGCAGCGAGGGATTCTAGATTAGAATCCTGAGCGCAGCGAGGGATTCAAAGGACGTCATCGGAAATAGGAGATTGTTACACATGGGTTGAAAGTAACCTACCTAGGCACGAGATGGTTTGGCGCACGAGCGAAGCGAGGGCGCTAATAGTTCGAGTGCCTAAACAGGTTATTCACATATATCTTGTAAGGACTATTAACACGCTGAGACGCTATGGCCGCATCGCCGGCCACGTGGCCAAACAGTTTGTATTGAAATGTATGACAGATAACTCACTTGGCTACGGTCTGGCGTCAGGATCCTGATCCTGTGATCCAGATCCCGTGATCCAGATCCCGTGATCCTGACTTCGTGATCCTAATCCCGTAATAATAATCCCGTGATCCTAATCCAGTGATCCTGCGTTATCCTGATTCCATGATCCTAATCCCGTGATCCGGATCCAATGATCCTGCATAATCCTGATCCCGTGATCCTTATCCTGTAAACTTAATCCTGCGTGATCCTAATCCCGTGATCCTGATCTTCATCTTATGGTAAATAGAAATGTCAAATATAGCTGACAAAGACGACATGGCTCAATAGAAATGTACATGACAAAGTATTAAATAAATCACATTGCACTATTTGAATAGTGCAATGTGATTTATTTAATACTTTGTCAGCAGGGAAAATCGTTTCACAGGGAGAATTGCTTCCCAGGGACGCAAAAGTACTGTTTTCATCCCTCTGTTCAGGTAACTTCAAGCGTACTTTCCGAACATGAGAAATGAAAAATAAATACTTAAGAGACTTTCTGATAAACCTCACATTATTTTGAAATAAAAAAACATCCCAATAAATCGAGACTTTCATCGCTCTAATCATAATCATTTTAGCTTTTTTGTAAGTTAAACCTTTTCTACTTAAAATAAATAGAGAACCCTCGGACAGAATTTGATGCGAATTGGCACAGAGAAACAAGGTTTTGATACCTTCTAAGCAAAAGTAGTATAAGCTGTGGCGGCGATGGGTCCATACATTTATGCCCAAAAATGCGGTAACAGCCATTTTAACCTCTCTTTCATTTTAACCTATTCGACTCAAAATAAATAGAGAACCCCGGGACAGAATTTGATGCGCATTGGCACAGAGATACAAGGCTATGATACCTTCAAAATAAAAGTAGTCTGAGCTGTGGCGGCCGTGGGTGAAGTGCCCATATATTTTTGCCCACACTCGTTTGTTTTCTCGGCATTTTCACGCAAAAAGATTTACTTACCAAAGATTTACTTTCACGTAATTTGTTGAGACTAGTGGCTGAGTGGTCGGGTGTCCACCTTTCAACCGAAGGCCGCGAGTTCGAAACTCAGACAATGAAAGTTTATTTTTTTGTACTTATATTTACTTTTATTTTTTTATTTTTCAATTTTTCTCTATTTGCACTCGAGCGGATCTCGGTCGCGCAGATATTGAACATTAAAACAAATTACAGACACACAGAACATAAGGAAGAGGTAGGTAAAGTTTATTGTGAGTTTGGATGTAAGAAAGGAAGATTCGTTGAAACTACAGAGCTGTATTATCATTCATTATTAACTCCAGCTTCCTTGTTCTGTTAAAATCAGAAACGCATGTAGGTACGAAAACCTCTACAAAATCGATTCAAACACGGAATAGAACCTGCGCTATTACGCTGATTGCGATTAGGATGCGCACGCGCACAAAGGCGCCGACGCGGAACCCAATCCCGGATTAGGGATCAGCGAACCCGATCCTACTTACGAGATAACCTGTCCCGTAGACATTTGACTGAGCGATAGGTTAGCGTTTTATTTAAATCGCTTACATTGCCAACTATGCATACTTGTTAAATACTAGTAGTTCGCCCCGAACTGAGATCTCGCGCACCGTAGATGGCCAACATTTGGACTTTCTTCTGACTACCCCTATAATTTCAAGTGCTACTACTGCCGGGTATGCCTATTGCGCTAGCTCTTCATGGTAAAAAATACTAGCATGCATGCAATACATAATGTCGTGTCTAATTTTTCATTTATTTCATATTTATGAATTCTCGTCGTATTTTTAAAAGTATACGTCCTAGAATAAAAATAATAACTATTTTAGAATGTACAAATAAAGACCTTTCATTTGACACCGCACTCAATATATTTGTTTACTTAACTTTTTTTACCCCAATTATTTTCATTTTTTATCAATTTTTTTTTATCATGAAAATAAATCAAGTAGCATCTAAAATCATTGCAAACCAAACCGCAACGATGCCACTCTCTTTTTAAGACCGACCAGTCAATGAGCTACAAAGACATCGAAACTCTATGAAACGGGAGCTCTTGCAGCTCTGGTTTCGTAGTTTTTGGTCTTTGGTCGTATTTCAAAAACTATACATCCTAGATTAAAAATAAAAACCATTTTGGAATGTACAAAATAAGCCCTTTCGTATGACACCCCACTCAATATATTTGTGTAACTTTCATAATTTTTTACCCCCTTGGGAACCCAATATCTTCACAACCCCTTCATCGATTAAGCTCATATGCTCCACCGTAAATTTCCTTACCACAACCTATTGACCTACCAAGTTTCATGCAGATTGGATGAACGGTTCGACAGTTATGCTCGAACAACAATTCGTGAAACATACAAACATACAAAGCAAAATCGCCCAACTTACCACTAAGATCTTCGCTCGCTTCGCTCGCTCGATCGATTATGTACAATCGTTGCAAACCATGCCAAAATTGCTAGAATGCCAGTCCCGCTCTCTACGAGACCTCATGTAGTGTACGGCCGTTGCAATCGAAGAGGCCAGGTACAGGCTAAAACACCGTTTGTGGTATATTTGGGAGTCAATCAACATGAAAGTAGACCTGCGCTCCGCAGAATTACCTTTTATAAAATGGTTGATGCATAAACCCACTACCCAACCAAGGTTTCATGCATTCATTAGCAAGTTTTCAGTGTCTTCTTTATACCACGGGGAAAGTCACGGGAAAAAAAAATTTGTTCAACCGATTCAGTGTGAAGAAGTTTTTCACTTTGTTATATGAACGGCCTTATCACAATTAGCGGGATTTACTACTATATTTACATAATTTGTGTGATTCGATTTAGCTAAATGGCAATATCTACTACAATAAGATTAATTGTATTTTCTCTGTAAGTGAATTATAAATTCTTTTGAGAAAATAAATGTTTAAACCGAAACCGTATCAGTTGACAGTGACCGTATACTCCATCTCTATGTACCTATCAAGTCAAATAAGCCCTTTTTTACATGTTTCGTTTTCGCTATAAACGCTAGCTGGCGCACGGAAATATTGTCTAGTAATTTATCCTGGGTAAGCCTGGGATCGTTTCAAGGGAATTTTAGTTTCGTGGTAATCCTAAGTGTTGTGAGTAACGGTGAATGAAATACAGGAATACCGGCGGGTCGGCTTTAGAAAACATACGCACGAAATTGGTTCTTTTGAGAGGGGAGAGTGGGGGGAGGGCTACCCCCCTGTACTAATTCCCCCTGAGGAAATTGATAGTTTTCGAGAAATCCGACTTATCAACTTATCAATTTATCAAGAAGAATTATCAACTCTAACCTCCTATTGGGTTAAATTTTAGAAACATACTGCCTTAGGGGGGCTGGGGGAGGATGGGAAGGGGGGGGGGAGGAGGAGAGACCGCCGAGACAATGTCATCGTTCCATGGGATTGAGGCCGTACCGTCTTTTTATTCGGGCCAAGATCGCATGTGTAAAATAGACTAGCCTATCTACAGTGATACTTCTGGTCATTGACCCCCGGGCGCCGCTTTGCATTGTAAATAAACAAACGATGTTCTAATCGTATTCCATTCTCGTCAGACATAGACTGAGAGCTCACGATAGAAATTCCACTTTATTCCGTACCACAAAGGTTTTCAATAAACTAACACTGATACTCCCTAAAAATGCATTATTAATAATGTTTCTCTGAGAAGTTCGCTGTTATAATTTGCATTGTCACCGAGAATCTATGTGTGTCAAATTTCAGCTCAATCGGACACTGAGAGGTGGGTCAAATTTAACTTCCAACAAAACATACATGTTATACATAACACGACACGGTTAATAAAAGCTTGTAATAATACATTTTTATTCTTTATTTACCTACATCAATATAGAACATTAAAACATCAATTTTGAATACTACTGCTGCATATAAAGTTTATAATGCTACACGCGATCGAAGAGATTTTTATATCAGTGCGTGAAGGTATTTATTGAATAAACATTGCAGGTATTTATGCAAAGTAATGTGGATATTTTTATTACTACAGGACGTCGTCGGCGTCGAACGTATTTAAATACGCATCGGATATAATGTTAAAATTCTCGGTTAATAACAATGACATGTTTTGATGAAAGTGGCCTAAAAAACAGTAGTAAGACATTGTAAACACTGTAAAATTTTAAACATTGTAAAAGTTTTTTACGGTAACAAGAATCGATAATAATGTACGAATACGAACTTCTAAAATTCAACCTTTTAAACATTATATAGTACTGCTTCACACTAAGTATTTCACGAGTTATTAGTAAGAACATATTTATGTTCCAGTCAAGTGTAAGTAATACATTTCTGGCAACTTCGTAATTGCAAATTGGATGTATGATCGATAGCATAAAGTAAATAACTCAATTCATTACTAGTTACCTATCGGGTTTCTATAACTTTCTATGGCGATTGGCAGTCGTGTCTGTGACTACAAATGTATTAAACTTGTAATTGATGACCTCGACGACGCGGTCCAGTAATTGAGAACGAAGATGCAAATAATATGTAAGTGTTTTAAACTTATCCTTGTTGGAGGGACTTGGGATCTAGCAAAGGGACAGATCTAAAACATTCTTGGCTTCATAATGTTAAAATTAAGTATTGTAGACAATACAGTAAAGTAAGTAAGTTCGTATGAGCAAGTGGCCAACTCTGGTGACGGAGTTTTTAATACAGTAACAAATATGACACCGAGCACCACTCACACGGTTTGCGGTAGGTATAGCGTTTTTGTCATTAATCTCCAGTGAGGTAGGTACCTACTCATAATAATTATAGAACAAAGTGAGTCGTGAAACTACTGATGGTTTAGTTACCTACAGTCTAGAATCATTCGATGCAGCTTGTCACCACTAACATATCTATGTTGATTCTTTCATTTAAATGTACAAAGCGTTGTCCATTTTAGTCAATTAACAGCTGATGCTAATGGTTAATAGCTGGTTACAAAAAAAACAAGTAATTGCCTAGGAATAGCAACGTAAACCTAGTTAGCGAGGAGGTCAACTAGTCGATTTGAGAGCAGGTGTCCCACATGCGAACATACTTGCTGTTGGTTTAGTTAGATAAACGTTTTTAAGGCTATCGATTTTTAATCAATATTTTACGTCATTATAACTTGAACTCAACACACGTTATAAAACAAAACCAGAAATGGATAATCCCACTTAATACCCTTAAAAAATCTCGCCTTCTCACGGCCTCATCCATTATAATTAACATTTATATGTAGGTACTTATAATAAACATAAAATAAATCCACAAAAAGCAAGGTAAGATCAATCTGTACAAAAACCGCATTATTGTTAATTCAACTTCAATGCGGAATTGCGGACCTCCAAAAGTGGCCGACATCGAGCAGGACCGGAGCCAGGATATAACAGTCCAATAATTTTTGAAAAGGTTAAATAAAGACGCATTAACAAAAAAATGGATACTTGAAAAGACACGATACGTACAAGGACACTGAGAAAAACGATAACCATCATGAGAGTCATGAAATCTCCTCCGAAAATTATCATTCTACTAAAACAAGAAATATTTTCAAGAGTAAACCTAAGTGTCCCTTTTAGTTAACCTAAATATCAATTACTAAGTTAATTGATTAAATCCTAAGTTAGCCTTCTAAACTTCCTGACTACAGCTCTGTGCAAGCAAAAAGTTCGGGAGCCCGAAGCGTTTTCGTAAATTGTAGATGCGCGGGCGCACGCCACCCTTATACGGTTCTTACAGCCGCAAACAATCTCATCCGATAAGAAAAATTGAATTCACTCCTGGACCCCATAAAATTTTAAGGGCACCATTTTCTGTTGATTTATTATTATGAAAATCACGCGATGTGGTCGATGTAAAGTACTTTCCTTTTCAAAATAACAAGCTTTTTGCGATACCAAGCATTTCGAGTGGAACAGAGTACGATCCAAGGTATAATTTCACGAAATATGCAATTTGAACAGTTTATGAAACCTCTGCCAGCAGTTAGTGGTGTAATGGTGCCAGTTTCATGTTAACTGCTCCGCTAATGATGCTTTTTCTTGTCTGAATGCCGCGACATTTCAAAGACTCCTTGTTTTTTATCACTTTTATTCACTCCTACATGTATCCCGAGACAGATGTAGGTGTGTGTTGCCACAACTGTTTCCACTTTGCCAAATACCGTGGGTTTAGTTGACCGACCATAGGAAATTGCGTCACAGCAATAAAGAAAATTGAAATTCTAAAAGTAAAAGTGTAAACATGTGGAAAACCTACGACCTCCTAATTCGGAATAAGGCTTCACCCACGCGCAGCCAAACACTTTCTACTTAACAACGTTTGATAAATTGTCGAATTTGGAGGTCAATGTTATAATTCGGATGAATCACGACAGACTAGTTGAAAACGTCGTAAAATCTGTCTGCAAAATACCAAGCCAAGCCCAATAGATAGCATCAGGTGAACGCTAATGGCTTTATAGATTGGTAGTTGATCGTTTATGTATTTAATATAGTTGCAGACTTAAAAGGTTGGTTTTATTTACGTTTTATGATATGTGGATTATTTTATAGACTGGTTGAAACACTTATCACAGTTGTTAAAGTATTGAAAATCTAGTGCACGAAAGTTTTTTCTGTATTAAACAATTTTGGCACTTGTAATTCATTGTAGATAAAACACAGCTATTTCCTGGTACTCCTGGTAGGTATTGACAGGGGCCATCGATTTCTACTTGCCACGATCTTCATAAATACTTATTTATTTACGTTTAAAAAAAGTGTTTGATTTAATATCTACTACTCTTACCCTTATAGGTATGCTACCCTTAGGTTACCGACAAAATACAAAACAGTACTACCTATCTCATTTCATTTCCATAGGTAATTATTCAAAAACGATTACAGCAGCACAACAAAACGATTACGTTTTTAATTACCTAAAGCTGGCCGGAAGTTAAATTTCTTTCATTTACATTATTATAGTCAAAACATTTAATTTGTTGACAGATTGTTATCTCTCGATAGACTAGTGAAATCCCGCGAATCCGTTTTAGTGAGATTACCTTGCTATTTTATTTATTTACTTTGTTTGAAAAGGCTTAAACCCAGTTCGTAATACTAATATCAATATAAACATGCAGAGAAAAATCTACATATACCTACTCGTAAGTAGTTTAGATGGCATGTTTAATTTTTGTAACTCTTTTGGGATAAAAATACACCGTTTAAGTTAATACTAACATCGCCATACCTACGTAGTCTGTCTGTCAGTGTGTATCAAGTAGGTAGGTACTCTTTAATAGTTGATGGTAATAAAAATGCCGATATGTTGTGTAGATACCTATTGATTAAGAAATTAGTACTCGTTTTCGAGTTTCGAAGATATATTTTACGAGTTTTAATAGCTATAAAACCATTTTATTTTGTTTACTTTACAGTTAATGACGTTTTCGAGTTGGGAACATTCTTACGTAACATTTCACCAGCGCGCTCCTTTCCTATTCATGATGAAATTACCTGTAACAATAAAATTAATTTGTAAGTGAAAATGTTTATTTCTCAGATAATTTTATACACATAGGTACTTAATATGCCACTTTATCGGAAAGTTAATATGATTTTTCATAAAATAATAACCAACACCAATTTTGTAATAAGTAGGGGAGACCGGGGATGGTTGGCTATAGGGGTAGGTAGACTAATCAGCAATAACTCGCCAGTATCACGAGTTTAGAAAATCGACTAAATAGTTATTATAATGATAAATATATGGGTTAATACTTATTAGTTTAGCTACCTAAATAGTTCTTCTTTCTATAATAACTGTCGTTTCGTTAATTTTAACTCAAACATCGAAGATTATAGGAGCTTAAGTCAAAAGTTAGTCAACCATCCCCGGTCTCCCCTACCTATTACTTTTTACAAGGAAAAATTTATAAGCAAAACTTCACAAGAGGCTTTGCTTTAACTTTAGCTACTTAATTTTTTTTTTAAAGTAGTGGCTAGCTAGTCTACTTAGGCGTCATGCTAAGGGAACCTAGAACAAAAACATCGCGAAACAGTGTGGCAACTATTTCACATCTCATTTGCCGCGTAACATGCAAGAATGCTGTATCACAACCTTTTAATTGTCCTATTGAAATAGTCCAGAGATTATAATAAAAAAAAACATTATCTATCCAAACTTAGTTCCACTTTCCTAACTCTTCAGACAATATTAAACTTTAAACTTAGTTAATACAGTTCAGATTGCTTTCAACCCACATTCGGTGAGATCAAAGAATTCGAGAGTTCTTGCGATAAAATCAACCTTAGTACTGCAAGTGGTTAAGGTCTAATTTGTTTTATCAGAGGGTAAAAAGTGAATTTGCTCGGTTATTGGATAGCAATAAATAATAATAAAGGGAGGGTTGCGTGACGCACGCTACCGACCGGGAGCGGCAGCCCCGAGGCGCAGGCGCAGGTTAAATAATAGTTAGCCCAAGGCTATGTTTCCATTCCTTATGGGGTCCCGTACGTGAAACACCTTCAAGAAAGAACAAGTAGTGCCTAATTTGCATCCTGAAAATTCCATAGGTACTGAATTTTATTGAGTACCTACCTAATCAGTAAAGCTTCTTTGGTGTGTGGAGCTGTAGATTTCAAATGTTGTGGATGAAGAATCCAAAAATCCCTATTTTTAGATTTTTCCTTCGTTTTTCCAAGGCTACTTTCATTAACGATGAGTCTACAGTTGGCTTACAGCAAGTATCGTGGTATTGTGGAGGTTATTAGATTTTATTACCATAGTTTTCAGCATTGATTTTGCATAAATTAAGTAAAACATAGCAAAGGAACTATTTAACCTTCTGATGGAAAAGAGCATTGACGTCAATCGTCCAGCAAAATTCGCCAAGCTTAACAAAACAAAAGTCACAATGAAACAAGCAAGGGCGTTTTAGCATGTGAATCTCCATTGTAAATGCTATCACCCAGGCGAGACGTGGAAGCTCTGAAAGCATATTAACATGTACATTGCATTACTATGCACACCGTGACGTGCGACAATGGACACAGATCATGCTCCCAGCACACCGACTCGATGTAAATCACCCGTTTAGACCATTGTGGAACCTCACGATGCGAGTTCAATAAAAAACTCATCTAAAATCTTAATTTAATAACACTAAAACATAAAAACTAGTCCTAAAACTTATGTAGACACATAAAATACTTAAAACGTTTCTAAATTCTATTTCTTCTTGCCTTTTTTCTTTTCTTTTGGGGGCGGGGGTGGGGCTTCGGTCGGAGGTGGCGTAGGGGGGAGCTTTTTGTTAGGCCATTTCCGCTTGATAAAGTCTACTAAGGCCGCCATGTTGATTGATTTGGTCTTTTCAGTCCGAGGGCCGGGAAACAGGTGCAACATCTCCAACACCAAGTCATCGTCTAGATTTGCTCCCTTGCTCCTCACGGCGTTAGTGAAAGCTTTCTGCTCCATCGGCTCCCGATCTATCTTGAACAGCTCAAGCACTATCAGAGCTATATCAACAGGATTCTTCTTTGAACTCTTACCGATAGCATCAGCCCTATTCAATGCGATCTCTCTGGGATCAGGGCCAACAGGCTTGTACTTAGATTTGATGCCCCCATAAGTAATGACAGTATTCTTACGGAATTTTAACTGGAGAAGTTCCTCACGAACTTCCAGAAACTCCATAGATACGAACACGTTTTTCAATATCAGATTCTGAAGCTTAACAGCTCGGACTTTGAGTCGAAGCAGAAGGTTCATTGCATCTACAGGTGTCAGGGGATTATATGAAAGGTCCAAGGTTTCTAACTTTTTGGCTTTGGCAAGGTTGAAACCTATTGCGGAGATAGCTGGACCCTCCAGCTTGTTGTTCGTTAAGATCAGCCGCCGAACGTTGGGGTTCTTCAGCAAAGTCTTCATTGCATTGCCAACGCGTTGTCCACTCAAAGAGTTCCATGACAGGTCCAACTCCTCAAACGCCAAGTTCTCTGACAACTTCTGGCAAAGCGTAAACACGGCGTTCGGCGACAATATGGAATTCCACGATAGGTTAAGGTGAGTGAACTTATTGTTGGTTTCAAATGCTTCAGCTAGACTTACAATACACTTGCCAGTAAGGCTATTATAACTTAGATCTACATTTACTACGTCAGCTCCTTTGAAAATTGCTAGTGCGAAGTACTCTACGCCTTGATCACCAAGTTGGTTTCTAGATAGGTTCAGTATCCTCAGGGACCGATTCAAGGGCATATTCATGAAGAGTCTCCTAGCACCTTCAGGGCCAATTCTACAACCAGTCAAATTCAGCTCAGTTAGTGTTATGTTAAAACCCAGCATTTCACCAAGATGAAAGCAACCGTCATTATATATCCAGTTATCTGTCAGATCTAAAACCTTAACTATTCTGTTCAGCTTTAAGCTCATCGCTATAGCTCGGAATCCTGCTGGATTTATGCCATAGTATTTTAGGCATACAGTATCTTCTAACAGCTGCTTGTAGAACATTCGAACTGGGCACAAGCCCATCTCCTTGCATAAGGCAAGGTACAGCTCCTGACCGTCGTCTGCGTATGTAATCTTCGGGATGGGGTGGAGTAGAGCCTCCTCGATGCCAGGGTCTAGGACACCAGGGTAGTTGTAGTAAGGGTGTCGTAGAACGGAGCTGGTTGAGAGCGGGATGTACTTGGAGCATATTTCTCCGCTACCAGGGTCGTAGAGATTCTCAGCATACTGGAGCCGCTTGATGTTTCCCTCTGGGATCTCAAAGATGAGTGATGACCATTCTTCCTGTGGAGGTTCTTCTGAAGAAGATTCTAAGTCTTGTGCGAATACCACTTTAATGATGGGAGCTTCCTCATTGCCTGAATCGCTCGAAGACATCCTCGTAAAGTGAAACTATTATAAAATAAAAGTTTATATTTATTTTACAGTTCCCAGGCATAGATATGACATTTATGACATACGAACAATCACATTTTGATTGTGTAACTCATTGGTAACTCAGTACTTTCTATGGATTTTTAAGGAGGTTTTTCTACAGACGCCATAAATAAAGGATATGAAGGAGGTTCTTTAAATTTCTCTAGGATCTCTTTCAGACTTCTCAGAATACTTTATAATATAACTTTATCCCTATAATTGGCACCGTGCACTGAGAGATACGTTAAACTTTAGAATAATTTTACGGCTATAGGAAATTTAATTTACAAAAATAAACTTTGCTAAATGCTAGATATTTTTATAGTCTATTGGTAAAAAAATAGTGTCATGTTGCTGGCACCTTCAAATTGTCAGTAGATTGCAAGATGACAGATTGGGTGCATGCGTCAATTTCCCGCATCGTAAAAAAACAAGATTTATACTAAAATTTCGTTGTAATTTTTTCAAAAAAGTTTTATGTCTAAAAGATAGTAAGTTTTTCTGTACCAAAAAGCTGTTTTTCATCTGAAAACAATTTCAGTTTGCATGCTATAAACATGTTTTTGTGGTAGTATCTACAGGTGCACATTGCCGGCTTGCCTACAAATTTGAGTTATATTTTTGTGCATCTGTGTGGATACACTGCCAGATATGTATTGAAATTGAAAGCCAATTATTAGTAGTAATTTTTACTGATGGTAGTTGGTAATTTTGAATTTTTTGTAATTTTTATTATGGCAAGTACTATTTGGATAAGAATCATCATCATCATCTCAGTCTCACTATCAGAACGACGTCCACTTCTGAACATAGCCTCCCTCAAATAATGCCAATGACCGGTCAATGGCCGGTCAATGACCCGTCAATGCCTACTAATTATTCTTATAATAATGGGCTCGTACTCAAGTGAGATTAGGACAGGGATGATGTTAAAAAAACAGAGAAAACGAAGATAATGAATCATCATAGTGATAGTATCACTACCACTGCTTTATGAACTCAACACGGATAGCAGCTTGGCATCTCCCTCCACCATTAGGTACCGTCCTCGCTGGAAAATTTAAACATTTTCGATTCGTATAAGAATGATGAATGTGGTTCTTGAGTCAACTTTATTGCAAACCTTTCAGTTTTCGTCAGTGAATGAGGGGAACAAAGTAATTACCACCACCCACGTACAACTGCAACATCAGAAGAGCTGCAGGAGCGTTATTGGCTTTAGAAGTAGGAGAAGGCTCTTTTTTTGAAGGCCTCTAAGTCTGATCAGTCCGAAAATACCACTGGCAAAATCTGTTTCTATACGACTGTTGTGTGAGGCAGACATCGGCGCGTAAACCGCACAGTTGTGGACTTCCAACCATCCACATGATGTGGATGGTATGTGTATTGCTGTCGCTGTGTGCGATGGTGGAAATCAGCAGCTGGAATTAATTAGAACAATTCCTCTGAGTTTTCCGCATTGTATTATGTAATGCATAATGCAAAGGGATGCAAGATCTTTGCAGAGCCAATGAATAAAACCTATCGAAAATGATTTGTGCCTTGACGTTGTTGCGTTGAGTGACTTTTCGTTGTAATACGATCAAAAGGAGCTGGTATTGAGGTGTCCCGGCCCAAAGATGAGAACAGTATTCCATGTGTGGCCGCACTTGTACCTTATACCTCAAAACTAGGATCTATGACAAAGGGAAAGTGGTCTCCACGTGTAGTACATCAATTTTGCCGTTGGATATACTCGTAATTATCATCTCCTGTGCCATCACTTCGAACCATATCTTCTATTGAACCATATTGAAGTTGATTGGTCAATTAGATTCTCACTAATTCACCGAAGAAGAAGACTTAAGACTGAGCTGAAAAACAAATCTCGACCTATTAGTAGTAGATAGTTTAAAGAGAGGTGCTAGGTATGGGTTTATTATGGTTTATTATTATGATTAGGGTTTTGTGAATTATAAGGAATGGTTTTTGTCCAAAATTTCAGTAATAACTACAATTTTCCATTTAAAATTATGATTTTGTTTAGCTTTTATGGAAGGGTCCAGACTTGGCAGTGTGTCCTCTAGGATACTATATTTTTTACCTTGAAAATACGGCAAACTTGGCAATGTGTCCCATGGGATACTATTAATAAAAGCAAAATTATAACAATAGGATTTTTTTTAATTACTAAATCCTATTTTATATACCCCTAGGAACACCCTTATTTAAAAAAATAATAATATTTCAAGTTTTATTTTTCTTGCCAAGTATAGGGTTATATTGATGTTTGTTTCCAAACACAGAACAAACATCTACAGATGCCTACTACTACTACTACTACTACAGATAACTACTTGCCTGTACGATACTGTTAGTTCTGGAGGACTTATCTCCGAAAATTGACTGCCATGTTTAGCCACTATTTATTTACGTAAACACAAAACATTTTGGTATAAAACTTTATTAAAAAGTAATCTCTTAAAAAATACATAGGTACAGTACAATCAAAACTTAAATAATCTAAATTTAAATTATCCAAATTTAAATAAAATTATACCAAAATATATCACGCGTTCAAGTTTAACATATTTTGAAGGGTGGCTTTTAAGAGTATTTAATTTGGATTACTTTATTTTCAATAGTTTATTATTTATTAATCTAAATAAAATATTCTTAAAAACTCATTTCTTACCCTTGCCTTTTTTACTCTTGATGGGTATAACGACTACTGGTTCTGGTTCTGGTGGTGGTGTTGGAGGTAGCTTCCTCTCTGGCCATTTCCTCTGCACATAATCAGCAAGCAGTCTTATATCTATTGTTCTGGATTTAGGCGTTCGCGGCCCAGCAAAAACATTCACCATCTCATCAATAAGATCACTGTCCAGAGGAGCGCCAGTTGATTGTATAGATGTTGCGAAGTCTTTAGTGTCCATTATAACTTTGTTATCTTTCAACAACTGTAGCGCAACTAAAGCTATATCTACTGGTCGTTTCTTAGGCTTCTTCGCTAAGTACTCAGCTCGATTAATGACAACTTCTCTTGCGTCAGGTCCGACAGGACTGAAGCCGGAGTTGACGCCTCCATATGTTAGGACAAAGTTCTTTCTGAATTTTAGCATCTTCACCTCCCGTAGAAGCTCTAAAAACTGCCCATCGACGAATACATTTTCCATAAACAATTTCTGTATCTTGACAGAATTTAGTTTTATCTTCTGTAATACTGTCAGAGCGTCTCGAGGTGATAAAGGGTTGAAAGATAAATCTAGAGTTAGTAACTTCTTCGATTTAGTAAGAGCACCAATGAAATTAGCAATAGCTTCCCCTGCTAATCTATTATTACTTAAATTAAGATACTTTATATTTGGCGCTTTCAAAAGGTTCTTGATTGCGGTTCCGATACGTGGGCCTGCTAACGAATTCCAGGATAAATCAAGTTCTTGCAGCATAGTGCTTTCTCCAAGTTTTGTAAGTAAATTTTAAGTTTCTCCAGGCGTGTAGAGATTGTTCCACGACAGATCTAATACAACAAATTTGCTATGCGTTTCGAAGACTTCGGTCAGGATATTAGCAGCTTTAGCTCCAATGTTGTTCGAACTAATACATAACTTCTGTAAATCCAGACCCTGGAAAACTGCTTTGGCAATGTACTCCACCCCAGCATCTCCTATTTGATTCCTATTTAAATTTATGTCCTTCAGCGTTCTGTTGAAGGGCAATCCTTTGAATAATCTGTTCGTTCTTTCTGGTCCGATTCTGCAACCAGATAGGTTCACCTCCAATAAATAAGAATTAGTCATCAACATCTCGCCCAGATGGTAGCAAGCGTCATCGTTCAAGAAGTTATCCATCAAACTCAGGACCTTGACAAACCTGTTGTACGTCAAAGCCATAGCCATGGCTCTCACTCCTCTAGGGTCGACACAGTAGTACCGCAAGTCAATGACTTCTCCCAGCAATCCTCTATGGAACTTCCTTACGGGACACTGTCCCATTTCCTTGCACACAGCCAAGTATAACTCCTGGCCGTCGTCAGCATATATGAGAGGTGGCTCTGGTTTCAGCAATGCAGCTTTAATACCAGGGTCAGTGACCGCTGGGTAGTTGAAGAAGGGATGTCTCAGGACATCGCTATCAGACATAGCAATGTACTTCGCGCACACATCACCACTTCCTGGGTGGTACTGCCCTTCTTCGAACATTAGTTTTTTCTTGTTCGTTTCGGGGATTTCTAAGGCCAGAGAGGACCACTCCTTCATGGGAGGTTCCTCTGAACTTACTTCAAACTCAGCTTCGAAGACTACTTCTGTAACCTCCTCTTGCTCCTCGCAAGAGCCGTCGAAGGACATTTTGGCTGATTTTGGATAAAAAAAATAAGAAATAAATTAAAAGTGCAAATGTTAAACAAACATTTGACAATAACAAACGTCAATTAATATAACCCACAGATAATTTAATACTACATTTGAAAAATATTGATGTAAACTGTCATAAAAATGTTGAGTGCAAGGAATTTCTATACTACGTACCTGGAATGCTGACTGAGACAGAAAACAAGGTCCGCTTGAGAGATAAAACTTGGGCGGTGTGTCTCTTTCTAAAGGGTGACCATAATTTATGAACTAAACATTCCTAATCCTTAATGAATATCCTGAAATTTAAATGACATGGGCACACTACTAATCCAACAACGAGTGTGAAAGAGACAAAGCTACCAAGAAAGCTTTTTAACAAGACCGACAATCCTTATAACCAAGATTGAATTATAATAGATCGTGTTTAGTAGTCGTGATAAGGTTCAAAATCCCTTTTACATTAAAGTCGAGTTCACTATCCTGTTACGTAGTATATAAAATCCTTGGTTGAGTGAGCAATGAGAATTCAATCTCTTTTCGAAGAGATTGAGTTTATTTTTAGTTAAATCTGCGACAAAAACTCACTGTCCTTTCCAAATGAATCATGAAAATAATATGGGCTACAACATGAAAAGTATACTTACTTATTATTTTCTATGAGCCACTGAATGTTTCACAAAAAATGAATGCGCTCCTAAAAAGTTGACGTAAAAGTACCTACCTACTTATACAGTTTGATTGAGTGCAGTGTGTTGCAAATTCTTCCATCAACTTTTGTCGTCGACTGTACCTGCCTATAGTATCTAAACGAGAACTCGTTTAACTCGAAGGTAATGGCTTTAATTACGGTCGGGATCGGATGCGCGTACGCAGCCCGTTTACGATACTTTAATTTTATGGAACCCCAAGGAATTAAACACTGTCCGTTTGAGAACGTAATTTATGCGTATGCTGAATACCCATGAGATGCGAATATTTAGATGCATGGATGTATGTATGTATGTAATTCGTCGTCAGCCATCTCTGAAGGCCTCCGCCTTCCGGCCAGCCATCAAAGCCTAACTTAAAAGCCGAGATTAATTAAAATCGGTTCATCCGTTCAGGAGCTACGATGCCACAGACAGACACACATACCTGTGTAGGTATACACACCACAAACTTAAAACACCCCTCTTTTCCGTCAGGGGTTAAAAAATGTGCACAAAAAAGCAGTCCATGAACGATTACACCATACAAACTGCTAGGTAACTTGTGTCTTTAACCTCCATACAAACTCTAAGGTCATCTGGGGCAGGCTTTCGTCCTATTAGTGAAAGTCTACCTTCAGGGCACAGAGGGCAAGGCCGGGCCGGGGCTTTTCCCACCTCGTGATAAGGTTGCGAATCGCTCAGCACGATATGGAATGTTGATGAGATGCTGACAGAGCTGATACTGGGGTTATGGCCTTGGCAAGGGTGAGAGGTTTCCGATATTTATCCACCGTCATTTTATCTATAACTAGCGCCCCGTCCCGACTTAGCCCAGGTTAATGCATAGGCTTTTATCATCATCACCTCTGTGGTACAGTGGGTGAAGGCCCGCCTGAGACGCAGGTAGTTGTGGGTTCGATCCCCACTGCGGGACAAATGTTTGTATGATTTGCAAATATTCAGTTCAACATTTTCACCAAAGACCAGTATCAACATACTTTCATCTTAGGCTACTATCAATAAACAAGCAATTTATTCAAAAATAAAAAAACCCGGCTGAACTGAAAAGTTGGAAACAGCATTATCTTATCAATCACAAAACAAAATTAAATTACAATTTTATTATTATGTAGGTATCTAGGGTTCGATGCCGTGCGCATTTTCCTAAACGTTGTTGTCACAGTTGACACACAGATGGCTCTGTGAGTACCTAAATTAAATGCGTAAGTTATTTCTTAAATATGAGATATCTCCTAAATGGCTGAACCAATTTCGATGCAGTTTGTTCTAAACGTTGCGTGTGACTAAATAGAAAGTTTTAGTATGCGTTTTGGTTAGCAATTCTATTTAGAACAAAAAATAGATTTTCAAAAATTTTGAGACTCGATTTAGTCTTCGAAGATGTCATGTTAGATTTTTAAAAAAAATATTTTTGACATCAGTCCACCAACCTCTTGATTTTGACATGGATTTTGATATGATAGCGTGATTTTCATTTTGAAAATTCACACATTGTTGCATTTTTTAGCCGCACTATTTGATTTATCGAAATAAAAAGTATTCTAGAGCACAATCGAGATGGAGACGATTCTAACGATACCTCATTCATCAAAATCCATCCAGCCGTTTAGGAGCAACGTGGTAATAAAGAATATTACATACATACCCACATAGAAACGCGCGATCTACATAACCCGGGTGACTTGACAGTCAGCCGGGTAAAAAAAGAAACGTCGGGTCAGTTATTTAGTTTAACCAGGATCGCGCAAGCGGGCCTAAGTCTATCAAGTTCAATACATTGTAAAGATACTAAACAAATAAAAGGGCGCACGAGCCTATGAGATCGGCCGGTTATGAGAGCTGTCGTCGAGGCAGGCGCGCCTCTGATATACGGCCTGCGCCCGCGCACCTAACCAATTTATTGCGATTAGAACTTGCGCAGGGGATAGTTAGTATGTATGCTGCGCTGGCAACCAAAAAGTAGGACAGTCAACTTCAAAAATATGTTAAAATGAACTATACTGTGCGGTAGACATATTTTTTCAGATCTTTAGGTATTTTTAGATCCTTTGAAGATGTCTAAGTGCGTAGTCAATCAAATACATACACAAATAGATCTTTGGTACATGCCATACATTTTGCAGAAGTTAACATTCCATACGTGACAGGTTGCAAGCTCATCGACGCTATTATAAAGCTTACTGGTTAACATAACAACCTGTGTTAGTGTGCATCTAATTTTTTCGAAACGAAACATTAATGATGCATGGCCGGGTTCGAACCCACGACCTTAGGATCAAAAGTCGGGGCGTTAACCCCGCGTGAGTTAACCGCTGGTAACCCAGCACGGCTCATTCTTAGTTTAAAAAGCTTGAAATATTTTTTGTGGCTGACTGTCCCTGGGCACAAGTAGTCGTACCGAACACTTTTAGTTTTGTTCGATTAAAATTCCCTGAGTTCTGTTTGTCTTCGCAATCAGAATAACTCCTGCGCAATCAGCATTCTATAATAAATAATTTATTTCGTAGAGTATCAATAAGTTTACAACATGCTCCTGTATTTATGAGAGTAACTAAAATTGTTGAGTTCAGAGCAAAGCTTTTTATTCTTTCTCGTTTTGTTCTATCATCATTTTTCACTGATAATGGATTTGGTAATGGAGCCGTGTTGGCCGAGGGGTATAGTACCTCGACTTTCGATCCGAAGATCGTAGGTTCAAATCCTGGTCGTGCATCAATGGATTTTTCGTTTCGAAAAATTTATATGCGCATTAACACGAGCTCTAAACGGTGAAGGAAAACATCGTGAGGAAACCCGCGGCTTAGTCAGCCCCACACGTATTGACCATGTCTTTCCTGTGGATATGGCCGGTTAAGCTGAGAGGATGGTGTAGGTGCTGGGCAAGCCTACTCCATCTCAACATTGTCCCAGGCACTCCAGTGTCCCGTTAAGTGTAGGCAAAGATTGCCTCCTGACACTGTATAAATCATCTAGTAAAGATGTAAAAGCCTAAGTTAATGATAGACGGCGATATGGGCTTGCAACCCGTCATATGGAATACTCTACTTGCAATAAGTGGAGATGCCAAAAATACATTTACAAGGTCTCTGACTCATCAAATCAATCAAAATCATTATAGAATGATTATGAAGTTTTAAGGGACCGGCGACAGACGGAATGGGCGATTTTCCATTAGCCGGCACGGCACCGGCACCGACACCGTGGTGGGGATCCAAAAATGTATGAAACCGTGCCGGTACCGGCGCCGTTAAGTGGAAAAGCGAGCCGTACATTTTCATACATTTTTGCTTCCCCGGTGCCGGTGCCGGTGCCGTGCCGGGCTAATGGAAAAACGGCCAATGCCCATACAAACGATGATCTATACTATAGATGCCTGCCTGCTCCTGACACTATAGATTCTATAGTGTCAGGAGCAGGAGGCAATCCACGCCTATATATAATGGGACTCTGTAGTAGTGCCTGGGACATTGTAAAGATGGTGTAGGCTTGCCCAGAACCTAAACCACCCTCTCAGCTAAATCGGTCTTATTCATCGGATCGGAAAGACTTGGTCAATTCGTGTGAGACCGATAAAGCCGAGGGTTTCCTTACGATTTCACGAAGGCTATATAAAGGTTTACCTACCACAGCCAACAATTTATCAAGAATTCGGCATTTACAAGCACTAGATCAATGATAATATCGCGTAAACAATACTGTTTTAATATTCTATGCCAATAAACGCCGCCATATTGGATCAAAATGTTCGGATTATTCGAATGTTTAGATGCTAGATAAGTTATAATTGATCGCTGGGTGCGCCTTTGACTGTGTTGCTAATTGAGATAAGTTATTCGTATTTGGTTTCAAATGTTTAACTATATGTCGCCAATAGGTTTTATAATCTGTATTTTTTTTGTTCTATTGTTCCCCCTAAGAGCGTTTCCACCTTATCCGATCCGATATCGGTACCGGACGCCGATACGATATCGGGGCAAGTAAAATGTGTGGAATATGTACCTGCCTTTCAAATTGTCCGACCCGATATCGCATATCGGAGCGGACATCTTTCATACATTTTACTTGCCCCGATATCGTATCGGCATCCGATACCGATATCGGATCGGATAATGTGGAAACGCTCTAAAACGGCGTGACTTGACAGTTTCGAATGTTACAAATAACAGCAAAAAAAAATTGATAGCTTTTCAGTTCTTTTACAAGAAAAGTTTGATTTGGTGTAAAAGTTTTTAGTAAAGTTTTGTTAGTTATTTTGTACGCACCTAAGTCGCCATCTGCATGTTGTTTACCAGCGACAAAATGTTCTTATAGCAGTGAATAAATTTTCATGAAAAAAGTGCCGCCAAGACAAGTTTTATTTCACCGGCTTACCATCCTTCACAAAATTGAAATAAGATGTCTTTTGTGTAGGTACCTACTTATATCATAAATCTAAATATCTTTTTACCACGGAGTATGTGATTCTGTAACTAAAAGGAAAATGGTCAAAACTTATTTCGTTTAACAAAATAAATAGAAAGCTACAGAAATGGCAAGAAACCAAACTCTCGAAAAATTGTAATCCAAGATTTCTATCTTAATATCAAGACCATATTGGATTGCAGGCCAAGCCTTAGGATAGCAAAATCTATATTTGGTGAGCATCAAAATGAGTTTGACCTAATAATGAGGTAATTCATCTTCGCTTTACATCCGATTTGGACTTGCGATTCGATGCGCTAAGTAATTTTGCCAGTTTTAGTTGCCTAATACGCCTACTGAGCCTTTAGCAGGAGTATGCACAAGTTTACTATTCGATCCGTGACTGTAGTATAGTCTCTCAAATGTATGGGATTCCGGTGCAGCGCCTCCAGTGGTAACTTGACTGAACTAAAATCCCAATACATTTGAGAGACTATACTACAGTCACGGATCGAATAGTAGACTTTGTGCATACTCGTGCTCGAGGCCCTGTTTTTACCCGGCTGACTGTCAAGTCACCCGGGTTATGTAGATCGCGCGTTTCTATGTATGTTCGTTCGTATTCGTATGTAAGTAATATTCTTTATTAATACGTTTCTCCTAAACGGCTGGATGGATTTTGATGAATGAGGTATCGTTAGAATCGTCTCCATCTCGATTGTGCTCTAGGATAGTTTTTATTTCGATAAATCAAATAGTGCGGCTAAAAAATGCAACAATGTGTGAATTTTCAAAATGAAAATCACGCTATCATATCAAAATCCATGTTAAAATCAAGAGGTTGGTGGACTGATATCAAATATAATTTTTTTTTAAATCTAACATGACATCTTCGAAGACTAAATGGAGTCTCAAAATTTTTGAAAATCTATTTTTCGCCCTAAATAGAATTTCTAACCAAAACGCATACTAAAACTTTCTATTTAGTCACACGCAACGTTTAGAACAAACTGCATCGAAATTGGTTTAGCCATTTAGGAGATATCTCATATTTAAGAAATAACTTACGCATTTAATTTAGGTACTCACAGAGCCATCTGTGTGTCAACTGTGACAACAACGTTTAGGAAAATGCGCACGGCATCGAACCCTAGATACTGCATAATAATAAAATTGTAATTTAATTTTGTTTTGTGATTGATAAGATAATGCTGTTTCCAACTTTTCAGTTCAGCCGGGTTTTTTTATTTTTGAATAAATTGCTTGTTGAATTAGCATAATTAATACCTACATATATTTTATAAGTTAAGTAAGTGTATTTTACAAGGTTATCCCCATGATCTACACCTATTCCAAGTTCCATCGAAATCGGTCCTACACTAGTTCTGATCGAAACACAAACATACAAACTTTTAGATTTATATCTATACCTACATACAAAAGTAAATAAGCAGGTAGTAGCAAATCTAATCTAAAAATGTAAATAAGTTTACCTACTTATTCTGATCGCAGTGTTTAAATATTAGTTAGTGACCATAATCATAATCTAAGCCTCGATATCGATTATTAAACAAGGTGCTTATGAGTATAATGGACAGGTTTAAATATTGGTTAGATAAAGGTTATAATATTCAAAAAGAGAGTATAAATTGCAATTGCGATGACAGCGTGTTTAATGTAGCTATCCGATGATAATTTCTTGGAACATCTTTCAAAGAGTAAAAAGCTGGTTGAGTAATGGTCGGCATTGTTGGACGATGTTCAAGGTGGTCTAAAGCTAGTACTGCACTGACTAGATATCTTCTGTCGTCTCAACAAATTACACAAATTAAGACTAGTGGGTTAGAATTGTGGGTAAAAAAGGACCTACTAGGTGGGCGGAATGTTGTCATATTTAAAAAACTTAGCTTTCTTTGTTTACTCAAGTAGATATACCTAGAAGCGCGCTTACGAACAAATTTAGTTGTCAATAAACCTTATCGAGAGCACACCTATACAGTGATTTTTCATGAATATATCTTGCAAGCTAAACTAGACCTTAGGAATACCAACAACTAGAAACTTTTAAGTTCTTCAAAGATCATTGACCTAATATCACACAGGCTAAAGAAACAGTAGTATCTCTGTTATGAAAATTTATAACGATACTTTGATGCAAAACTCGATACGTTGCATAACCATATAAGTCACAAAAGGAATCGTATTGTCAAAAATGCGGTTCGATTTAGCAAAAAGTCTGAATAACGTGTACGTATCCAGCTGAGAGCCTGAGACGGATCGGGATTAGGGCATGCAATACCGGGACAAATCTCAATACCGGTATTGAGTTCGGTATTGGTGCCCAATACCGGAATACCGGTATTAATACCGGTATTGGCATTTTTATTTGAAATTCTAGTTTTTCCTAAAAAACAAAAATATTGAATGTAATTTAAGCAAATTTTAGCAAGATTTATTGGTCAAGGACATGATACGAAGAAAAACTGTAGGAATAAAATCAAAATAATTTGTATTTCTATGAACATGTATAAAATATAGTATCTATACTCACATAACAAAAGAGATCAATCAATAAACTTAGTCTACTTACTTAACTTTACCTAAATGTAGATACTAGGGTGGTTCTTTCGTCCGAGATACTAGGTACCAAACGATGCAGGATGCATTAGGCTTGTTTCACTCTTCAGCGTGTCGCCGGTCGCGTTCGCGAGTTGACCATTCATAGCACAGAGAATTTTGAATTTTCGAATTTCTCTGTGCTGTGAATGGTCAACTCGCGGACGCGACCGGCGACACGCTGAAGAGTGAAAGGGCCCTTAGGAACTTTTTGGATTAGGAAGTCTTTGAGGTAATCACATTATCTAAGTAGGTACTACTTATTACTGGAGATACTATTATTGGGGCGATTCAGCAGCTAATCTAGCGTCACAATTTCACAAAAGTAATCACACTCACAGACACAACATTTGCGAACCGACTGATGCGATAGTATGCGGCGCGGAAGCGGGGGTAGAGTAAGAGTGAGAGAGCGTTAGAGCTGGCCAGCGAACCACTTTTAAGGCGCGTTCACACGCTCGCCTGCAAACAGACAACGAGCACATTATTTTATGTTGCGTCCGGTCTCCTCGAGATGAAAGTGACAGAGTTACACCGTGCTTGATCTAATCATATTTCTGTCTCGATGAATTTCTGTTTGCACGTGAGCGTGTAAACCCAACGTAATACCACTTGCCGGCCGCGACGTAGTTTATGATCTGGAATAACACATAGGCTACTTTTTACCCAGGTAGGCGCAGTCGCAGGCACATGGATGCTAGTAATTCTTATGATAGTAATTAAAGTAAACATAGACGTACAATACGATTAGCGTATCTAGGCATTCGTAAAGTTAGCTGTTTCGATGCACAGTAGGTATACAATTTAGCAAGAAAATGCTCTACTGCGCACGACAAAAGACCGAATTCCGGGATCCGTTAACCATACGGAATAACGTACGGAATTATTTGATATTGATTTCCTCAATACCGGTATTGTCCGGTATTGATTACTTCAATACCGGTATTGAAATACCGCACAAATCTTCCGGGATCCCGGTATTTCGGTATTACGGGATCCCGGTATTCATGCCCTAATCGGGATCGACTGGGAGCTCGAAATGATAATTACTCACTTGAATTTTGGCGCGTGCGGACGAGAGTAACTAGGGATGGCTGAGTGTAATAAATTAATTACAATTTTCCGTACTTGTGAATCATCGGAATGAGATTTTTTTTAACGATTGTTTTTTTTTTGTGTTGATAAATATTTAGCTCGAGTTAAAAGTCAAAAATTATTTGCTCAATCATATAGATCACAGACATACTGGCATGTATTAAGAACTAGGTGAATCTACTCCTGGAACATTCGCGAATCGCGACCAAGCGTCCAGTAACAGCTTTATCTCAATGTAAATCAGTTCATTTTACAGGATTTAAGATTCTAATTTACCGGGAATCTGAATGGAATGTGGAATGGGTCACAAAAATAAAAAAATCCGTAAACAATACCACATCCCCACTCTCTAACACAAAAACTAAAACAACCTTAAAAGGTGAGACAAGCACAAAAGAGACCGAAGAATTCATGAATAAAAATACCGAACCAAAACAAAATGGCGCCAATTAAGCGTAAAGATATCTCTAAACTCAAAGTTCGATGGCCCGTTTGTATTGACTGTTGAATTCTTTCTTTTCCTACCTTAAATAGACACAATAGAACATAGAAGTAAGAGATTTTATTGAAATTCTCACGCAAATGACCGCTAAAAATAGAATTATTGGGAACCAATTGAAGCGCCATTCACATGCTTTCTTCAATTTCTATCACACTTGAGTTCTCCAAGCGCCTCGGGAGACGAATAGCCATCCGTGCGTGAACCGGCGTCGCACGCGCGACACTCAACTGTCTAATTATAAGAAAGAAAGCAACTCATCAAACACCTCATTCACTACCCTATTTCGATTACAATAGAGTTGGATTTCGTGAAAGCATCGTTTGGCCCGAGGAGCATCGTGATGCAGTCTGTAATGTGGCATACGATAATGCTATCAACAATGGGTATTTAGCGAAAGTGGATGGAAGATGAAAGCGAAAATTTCATGCTACTCGAATGCGGTAGGTTCGAATCTATTACGTTAAGTACATGCTCATGGTTGAATTAAATTTTGAAAGAGAAAACTACGAGCGACTGCTTTGTAGACAGTAAAATTAAGTAATTCACTTCTCTTTACAATTACAACATTATGCAGCAACATTTGATCGTTCAATTCTACCACATTTTTTATGATTGGACATTTACTAAATACAATGCATTCTTTTTGTAAAGAACAAATGTTAAAATAATAGAAATACAAATGCAAAAACAAATACTACACAATACGTATGTGTTTTGTACAGAATAGAATGAAACTAATGAAAGTTACAATACTACAGACAGAAAATGAAACAATGTAATTTTCTTATCAAAATCTCTACAAGAAAATGTAATCATTGATACAGTTGCATTGTCATTGAATGTTGCGTTATCAGAAGTAAGATGGAAAGTGTCTCACAGACAACAATTTCTTTCGATTGTTACAATACTATACACATTGTGAAACTACACAAATAATAGGGTCGATTTAAACAATGCGAGCGATTTCATTCATCCAATAGTGATCAGGTGTTGAATTATCGTGTGAATACAATCATTTGTTTTGTTTGATCTGTTAATTGGCAAAAAGCTAATTATGATTGGACCTTGGCATAGTTCGTTTTCTCTTTTGATTCTGTGATTTAGACATGTCTTCTGACTTTTCCTTTTAGACATTAGAAAATTTATTTAAAACATAAAACCCTAAAACACCGTGCCTGCAGTTTCCATGGATGTACATTATACTATGGATTGACTGACATTGAAGTGTCCAATGAGATAACAAGGCATTGATATGGCGAGATGCGCTTCTAACTTTGAGAGACCGCGTAAAATGTCATCGTGAGAGTAAGATCATAAGTAAGATTAATAATGTAGCACAAATTTGGAGGAAAAGAGAATGACACTCTTTGAATGTCAGATACGAAACATGTTACGGATTTTAGGCATCAGGTCGCACCTATAGACTATAATGTACTGTACATTGTACCTACAGTATGTTAAAAAACCATGTCCGTTCAAGTGAGTAGGTACTTACTGTCAAGAATTGGGAAGGCCATAGGGAAGTCACAATTAAAATGATAGGTTTTAGGGAAATCAGATGAATTTAGACATTAACAATTTGAAGTTCACATTATTTAATTTTCTAGGAATAAAGTATTATATGGATTCCGCCGTCTCCCTTTCGGATTAGAAAAGGGCTCTTTACTTATTGTATTGTATATAATTTGTACATAACATAATGTACCTTTCGCATAGAATATGTAAAGCCGCATGCAACATGCTTCCCATAAGCGCATGAATACCGCAATCACTGCAATAACTCCGTCAGTCACCACGTTAAATAGAAAGTGATTGGTGATTTGTGCAAGAAATTGATTTTCACTATGAAAGTTCTTCAATTTGAAGCATGTGTGGATTTCACTATTTGGATCAATTTGCAATTGAAATTGAAAGTAAGAATGTTATTGTTTGGTTGTCTCAAGTGTTTAGTTCGTTTAGTTAGAGTAGGCGATAACTTACGTCACGTTTCTAGAAACGTATGTAATACTTTAAACACGCTAGAAGTATTTATGAGGCTGTTCGAAGATTTTGTGGGATGGTAGGTACCTATATTCGGATTAAAATCAAAGTCAAAATGCAATTTCAATAGGATCACATGCAGGTATCACTTTGAGCTGTCGGCATGCGGCTACATTTCGCATGTGTTGTCATTAACCGTTTAGAACTCTTTCTAGCAAATAATCATGTTTTTTTTTTTTTGAACGGAAATATCTAAGGTTTATAGCCAAAAGCCAGCAAAACAACAAATTAAACCTAGAAAACTCATTGAGAAAGAAAAATACTGCACTGTTGAGTGCAATTTTATCGATCAAAAGTCATCTCGATTCGACCTGTCACAGCGTGACAAACAGAGACACCTGTTAACTGGAGCAAGGTGAAACGATAATTATATCGCCACTAAGATTTCTACTGTTCAACAACAGCCCTTATCACTCTTAACCAAACCACATAAAGACTATTTTCAATCAAAATGTGCAATAAAACAGCGTGGGACACTATTTTGAGGTTATAGGCACTGTTGTGTAATCTGTGGTTCCGTTCGTTCCCGTAATTAATTATCGATTCAATAGAACGCATTCGATTCTAAATCGATACGTGTAAAAACTACGAATGGTAGGAATTTGTGCTAGATTGTGCGTAGGTTTCGTATCTAACATAAAGCGGGTACATTAAGTACTTAATAAATTAGAAGGGAACAAAAAATAAATGTACGGATTAAGAAGTTATGGGCCGTAAAGTACGGTTATAATCTTTTACATAACTACAGAATAAAATATTTATTATTGGTACAATTACTATAACTCTTTGGGAAGAAATATTTGATAAATAAAATAAGTGAAAATGTATTATTAATTCAGCAACAGGAAGGCATACCAAATATTAAGTTTTTTACGAAGGACCATATCCATTTAGATTTGCTTTCAATGAACGCATTTATATGACGTAAAGTGAACATCAATTTTATTAAATCGATTCAACAGAGTAGGTAGTCGAGTCTCATTCGCTGATTTGTATACCGAAGGGGTCTATTATTGAATTCAAAAAGCTGTTTGCGATAAGCTTTATATCGACAAAGATATCAGACGAAGGATCTCGTAATAATACCCTTGCAGCCGAAATAAATTCGGCCATTCAAAGGTTCATGTTCTGAATAAAGACTACTGAATAAATCGGTTCCAATTCACAGATTAAATAAGAGATCGTAAGATTTTCGAATAAGATTATGAATGGCTTTGAGTATGTTTTATGTACCGATCTTTTGGTTATTGACGAATATAAATCATTTGGAAATACTTGAATAGATCAAACCCTTTTATTTTTATGTCGTTAGCTCATTATTGTGTGAATATAAAATATTTATTACTATACAAGATGGTCGTTTAAAGTACACTAATAATAATATAGAGGGAATAAACGGGAGAAATAAAATTAGAAGAGGACCTTAAACAGTGTTTAGCTAAACCGTTTAAAGTCTGTTTAATTAAAGGAATATTAATGGCGGTGTAAAAGCTATTTTAAATAGTCGTTAAACAATAATCGTTAGTCATTTATATTTAACGATGATTTTATTTAGGCAATGATGTTACGGACGGATAAATAAAATCATCGGATTAAGTATTGTTAGAGATATGGTAGCCGCAGGGCATTGCAGAGCGGCAGGGGTGCGGTGGAGGGGAGCGGGTGGCACTCGGCACCTAGAAGGCGCGGCGTCTCGGGACGCTCTCTTCCAATCCAACCGCCACTCATCGTGCGCGTGCCTTTTATTCCGAATTTTTATCGATTTGTAATATATTTTGTTACCTAACTGTTGTCTCATTTCTGAACCTTTAATAGTTCAGAAGTGCGATAAACTTGCGCCCTATAAAAATAATACAATCATCATGGGCAAGCGATCTCGATCGCGAGAACGAAGACGTCACGAAAAATCACGATCTCGTTCGTCGAAACAAAAAAAAACAGGATTCATTTGAAACCAGACTTGACAATTTAGAAAAACTTTTACATAAAGTAATTTGTCCAGAAAATTCGGAATCATCGGCACAAGGCAGTACATCGCAACCTCATCTATTAATCAATAATTCTGTGTCAGCAGCTTCGACACCGTCTATGACCCCATCACCAGCATCTGCCAGTTGTTCAACGGTAGAACCGACGACGGTGGAGCCTACCTGCAACACACCGGCAACCGAGTGGCGAGTCGCGGAGGGCGACCCTCAGGCGCCTGCACACGATCTATCGGCGCCGGCAGCGGCGCAAAGTCAGCACGATGTACCCGCCACTAGTAACGCTCCCGTGGTAGTTTGTTCTGCGACTCAAGGTCAGATAAATAAGTTACTAACTGGTTCAGATAATATACCTGCATTTACCGGGAATGTTACTACTGACAAAATGACGGCTCAAAATTGGATCAAACGTTTAGAGTCATTAGCTAAGATCTTTGGGTGGGATGAACGTTTCCTAATTTATCAAATGACTTCTAAATTATCAGGTAATGCCATTGAGATAATAACTAGAGAAGAAAGTACAAACCATAGACGTGTCACAAATGAGACGGAACATGGGCGGGGCCTAATGAGAGATTAGACACCGCACAGAAGCGACACTGCTTTTTTACCTACTAATTATTACTCTGCCTTATCTAAACAAATTGACTAGGTCGTGGGTTTGATTCCCACCCAGGACAAACATTTGTGTGACGAATTATATTATTTTATAGGTAGTATTGTAGGTACCTATGTATGCATTTCCAAATAAAAAGTATTCTACCATTTTTTAGTCCCGAATAGCAGAATAACTATTAAATTATCAAAAAATTCACGAAAAAAAAAATTATAGGTAGGTACCTACCTACTACTTACAGGAAACTTAGTTTTGAATAAATTAGGTTTGGGTTTGGTTAGTATATTTAAGGTGATGATGATGAAAAATATCCTTTTTAAACTAAGTAAAATAAAAATCTACCATTACAATTTGATAATAAATTTTAGTAGGTACTGATAGACAAACAGACAGACAAACGGCATAGGCTGAGTAGGTATTTTATGATCTAAACAATAATCAGTTAAGTATATTATACCTAATTGAGTTAAAATAACTAGGTGCATATATTATGAGTTCACCAACATTTATTACCTACCGTGTCCAATCTGTACAGTTCCATTTTCATATTCTATGATTTTCTAGAAATGGCGGCAAATTATGACAAAAATTAGTTTTGCTTGGTTTTAGTTGATGTTTTGTTTACTTACCGATGATAAGTTACGCCACTATCCTTTTTTTGTGTAGTTGATGCATTTTTGTAAGATTCTAAAATGCAAGACGGCATTTTTGAAAGTCATTTTTATACCTTTCGTCAACATTCAACACCATAAAGCCAGCGACCGATTGCGATGAACGTGAGCTAGTGAATGAATGAGCTGACGCTGATCGGCTTCAATTGTGGCGTCAAGTCTGAGTTCGCCGGTGTCCGTTCTAGTTTACATATTTCTTCAAAGGGTAATGCACGGTTATGGTTTGATGCTCAGCAGGAAATTGATTTTAGTTGGGATCAATGGAAGGAGCAATTAATGGCAAATTTCCCAGAGACACGAGGCATAGCCTCTAAATTGTATGATTTTTTAACCGTCATGCGAGAAAGTAACGAAAATGTGTTAGACTTTTATTATAAAAAAATAGCATTAGGAAAGAAATGCGATCAACCTGATCATGTAATAGCTGATGTCATAGTTTTCTGCTTAAACGATCCATTGTTAAAGTCTGGTGCCCGAGGTGCCGCATGTCGACTCGTGACACGAAAAGTTTGTTAGAATATTTAACAGATGTCGCCTCAGATTCAATTCCGGCAAGTAAGAGTAAAGGCGGCACTATTGTCACCGATCATGAAACATCTAAAACTACCCACAAAAGTGTCACGATGCGCGGACAGCGTGATGATATTACGTGTTATAATAGGCAATATGCGTCTGATTCAAAAGCGGGTTAAATGTATTTTATTATGAACATTGTTGCTTTAGAGGTATGTGTGTGTAATTATTTTTTAATATTAAACCATTTTCGATTAGAAAATAAATTTTAAAAATTGGAAAAAATAGTAGGAATTTCAAAATACTTGAAAAGGATGTGAAAGGATGTGACGACACGAGTTCATAAGAAAAGTCAAGGACGAGTCAGATATGACGATCCATAGATAAGTTTTTTTTTTAATTTTCACAATTCCTATACTCGAACTTATTGTTGTCACAGATTACTGTTGTACTTAGTATCAATTTGACGTCACACGTCAAAGTTCACAAATTGTTACTACAACAGTAATCTGTGACAACAATAATAATCGTGTTTCAGATGCGCGAAAATGTTGGTAAATTTCAAAAATTATTTTTGTTTTAAAATTTTAGTATTTCGGCGCTGGAATTTTTATGACGGTTATTTGACGATATAACCTATCGTTTAAAACCATTAAAAAAATTGATGCATATTGCCAATTGTGGCACTAAGGGTCACTTTGCTACTCAATGCACTAAAACTGAAGTGAAACGTTGTAATCGTTGTTACAAGTTTGGTCACATTGTTTCTGATTGTAAGGAAGAAAAGCAGTGCAATAAGTGCAATAAATGGGGTCATACTCATGAACAATGTTACCAACTAAAAAGATAAACAACTGGTATAGGATTTCAGATATTGAATAAAAAAAAAAATCGTAAATGGAGAAAAATCTAATTGATTTGTATAAGAATTATTTTGGGTTATTGATGTTCTGTGCTATTTTCAAGGTGTTAACTAAAATTAAACTTAACAAATTTCGATGTTCACTAAATGTTTGACTGTTACCACCCGAATCAAATACCTTACTTACGTTACTCAGGTTAGTAAAATTTATCTTATATTTGAGCTCCAAATAGACGATAAATTACAATGATATCAGACCAGTTCGGTCAGGCTTTCTTGTTATTATAATGGAACCAGTTCGGTTTAGACCAGTTCGGTCAGGGTTTATTTGTTAGTATACTACGACCGGTTCGGTCAAGTTTTATTTTTTTTACTAGAATAGAACCAGTTCGGTTCGGACCAGTTCGGTCAGGCTTTATTTGTTATTAAATAGAACCAGATCGGTTCAGACCAGTTCGGTCAGGGTTTATTTGTTAGGTTAAGAGAACCAGATCGGTTCAGACCAGTTCGGTCAAATTTAGTTCTGCTTTAAATCAGTTTGTTCAAGAAATGTTCTGTTCGGACCAGTTCGGTTCAGACCAATTCGGTCAAAGCTATTTTGTTCAGAGCAGTTCGGCAAATTAATTTTAAATTCCTACCAGATGTCGAGAAGAACACTCATACGTGTTATTTTCAGGTAATACGAGGCCGTATCAAAGCTCAGGATGGACGACTGTTAGAGATATGGTAGCCGCAGGGCATTGCAGAGCGGCAGGGGTGCGGTGGAGGGGAGCGGGTGGCACTCGGCACCTAGAAGGCGCGGCGTCTCGGGACGCTCTCTTCCAATCCAACCGCCACTCATCGTGCGCGTGCCTTTTATTCCGAATTTTTATCGATTTGTAATATATTTTGTTACCTAACTGTTGTCTCATTTCTGAACCTTTAATAGTATGGAACATCCCTATCAAAAAATATGTGAAAACATTTAATTGGTGTTTAGTTTAATATTAACGTTTATCACAGTTATTGTATCACTGTTTAGTTTTCCGAATAAAATAAAAAAAAAATAGTATCGGTAGTAAAAATTGGAAGAATATTAAATTTATTTCTACTTTCTAACTACTTATAGGTATTTTATAAAAATACTATGGTTCATTTAAGTCAATTTAATTTCCAAACAAATCTGCTATCATCATCGAAATTGTGAACGTATTTATTAATCTTTTTTCTCTATACTTAGTTATTTTTTAGTGCTAAACCACATTTAGGTGCATTTCATCATTTTCTTTTTTCCTTAATTACTAAGTTTTTTAATATGACACGGGTTTTAAACGTTCATTCGCGACAGTTTAAATGCATAATTATGTACCTACTTACTTAAGAATTTGTTAATTTTGTCTTAACATGGTGCAAGACAAAAAAATGTTTGACTTTTAAACCCAATTAAATGGAATTGATTCGAACAATCGCAATTAATTGCGTGAATTTATTTATGTAATTGACATACTTAAACTTGCAGCACGGGTGGTAATGTGTGGGATGTCCATAAAATTCGCAATGTTAGGATAATTGGAGACTTTTCTTATTTTAAATTTTAATAAGATATTTTAGCAATGTTGCGACCGCGGACGAGATGGAGGGACGAGCTCGCCAAATGGTGCCGACTGGACCTTAATAGAACAGGAGAATGGAGTGAGGGGAGGCCTTTACCCAGCAGTGGACGACATTGACATTCATCATCATAGGCAGCTCAAATAATAGCCCATGAAAATGGGTATAAGCCTCCTCAAACGGCACTCTAATCGACCCTGTGCCGTTCCCATCCATGTCTTTCCCTCTATGGCCTCGATATCGTCCACCCACCTGGCTGATGGTCTGCTCCTGCTTTTATTACTCACTCTCTTGGACGCCACTCAGTCACGGCTTTACACCACCTGCCATCGCCAAATCTGGCCAAGTGTCCTGCCCAGCGCCACTTAATCTCGCAATACGGTCTCCGATATCTGCTACCTTCGTCCTCCTACGAATTTCCGTATTGCGAACACTGAGGTATGCTAATTATAATAATAATAATTTTGGCACTGTTCATTTAAAATATTTTTTTATTAAAATAAAATAAATTTCATTTAAAATAAATTTTATTTAAGAAAAAAAAAATTGCCTTATAGATTATTTATCATTATTATTATTTAAACACAGAATAGAATAGAATAGAATGAAGTCAAATTGTCGAGCCAGAGTTGACCACTTATTACGAACTTATTATAATAGCACTATTTTGTTATAACAATCAAACAGTTTTTTTGTATCATGGTCGCCCTAAAGCGCAACGAATCGACCGACCTTGTGAGTTCATCTCGCACAAAATATTATGAATTATTGATAACAATAATTTATTAACTGACAGATTTGATTAGTTGTGATTAACTGATCGGCCGTGACACACTGGCGCTGGTCAAGTGTGAGAATCTCTATTGGATGTTTCATCCGTCATAATATTGAATTGAAACACATTTCTTTGATGCGGCTGGACTTTAGACTTTAAGGGCCTTACTTATAAACGCCTTTCAACTCGTACACTGGTTAAACAACGCTAACATTCATCCTGTCACTAGGGGCCTTACTTATGAAAGATGTTTAAAGTGAAACACTGTTTAAACAACGTCCTGTCTTTATTTGTGGATAGTGACAAACAGAGACAGGACGTTGTTCAACCAGTGTTCAACTTTAAACATCTTTCATAAGTAAGGGGGATTGTCTTACTGGTTTAACCAGTGTTCAATTTTAAACATCTTTCATGAGTAAGGGGTATATGTATAGCGGTTGTCTCTTGAAAAACGCGGTTGATGTTCTAAAAAGTTTATTCCTGACCTAGAAATTATCTATACAACCAAGTTAAGCTCGCTGGTCTAAGCTAACCTAAAAAGCTCGTCGACGAGCAGAAATAGAAAACTGCTTGTAAATCGATCCGCAGCAATTGATACTAAGTTATGAGTTAAGTTATTGACGGTTGTAAGTTATAAGGCGATACTCAACCAACAATTCCAGATCCGTAACGGATATTGGAGTTATGATCCTTCAACACGCGTCTAATTGTTTGGTCTGAGTTTAAATGTTTAAACGCTTAACTGAAACATCTTAAATATTTCGTTAAATATTTAACCATCATTATGGTTCGGATGGTTCCGTTGAGCGTTTCAATATTTAACCGAACCATCATTATGGTTCGAATGGTTCCGAGGAGCGTTTAAATATTTAACCGAACCATCATTATGGTTCGGTTGAGCGTTTAAATATTTCTTTAGTCATATTTTAAGACACATCCACTGTTCTGTTGTCTCTTGTGCTTGTAATTTTCTTTTAGTACCAAAATCGAACCACCTACTTTTAGTTAGAGGTTACTAGTACTGACCGACCATACCCCCAGTAGTACGGTGGGTAATTATTTTTCCCTACGATACCACCACGAGGCAAGCCAGAACCCAGCTTTGGCACATGCTAGATTGCAAGTACACCGACGACGCTTATTAGAATACGAACTGATTTCTTTGCGATGCTTTCCATCTATTGTGCTTCAATACATGAAATTTCGAATTCTTTTCATGATTTTTTCGTTTTAAAAATATTAATTATTGAAAAAAAATATGGAAAAAGTATTTTCTCCTCCAAATTAAAAAAAACGCTACATCCTATGATGAATTCCATAAAAATCGCTACAGCCTCTAGCTCGATCTACAGCTACAAACGTGCTATCACGATAGCGATGTCTCCCGTTAATTAGAATTAGTTATACCACCCGCCCCGGGCTCTGCTCGTAAACCACACTGGTCCTTTCATAAGAATGGTGGAATTACCTGAAAATAAATAAAAATAACTGTTAGATTATGAAAGATGTCAAAAGTAAGTCGAGAGGTGGACCATTTTACACAATTCTATAGAGAACTTTCAGAAAACGGTGTTTTGTGATAGGTTTGTGTTTTATAATTATATTTGTTTCATACTATGAAACACCATAAGTGGCCACTTTAGCCCCGCAGTTCTGCACCACAACCACAACCTACATTAAATTCATTAAAATCAATTTATTTTTATACAATTTTCAGTACCTATCTATCGATAGGATCAAACTTCAAAGTTTATGCTTTTTGATTTTGGTTTCGATGCGTAGGTAGTAACATTACTATGCAAATCAAACGAATCCCTCAAATACAGAGATGATAATCAATGATAATCTTCTATTTCTTTCTGCCAGCTGGAGAAAGTACCAGCGGAGCGAGACAGCGAAACTTGCTAATGAGCGAGAGAAGTGAAAGTGTAGAATTGGCTTCTGTACGGGTTGTGCAAACAAAATGCGATTAGAAATAAACAACGTTGTCAATGGTTTCTTATATTCGTGGCGTAGCTTGCTAAGGGAGTGATCACACTGCGTTTTTTGCAGCGCGTTTATATCGATACAAATGCGATGCGAACGCGCTGCCCTGCGTAGCTAAAATGGTCGCTAATGCAGATTCACAAATGATTTGCGTCGAGATTCTCGTATTAGAAATCACAAAGTTGACAATTCCGTACCGGCAATATCATCTTATTGTTTGACAGTTTTGTGGAGAATCGTAAAATAAAATGGCCACCTATGAATTGGAATTGCAATAAGTGTCAATCAAATATTATTTATGTTTAATAATGATAATAAAACATACTAAATACTTACATAAAAACCAAATACTTATTTACAGAGTATTAGTAGTAATAATACGATGCAATATTAAATGAAAACCAACCGGGTTATTTTTTTTTCGTGTGGCAATTTAAGGCCTAGCATGTGATTCTGCTGTGAATTGAATTGCGTACAATTCAGCTAACATTTGACGGTAATTAAAGATGAAATGCTTTAGCAATATCAATACAAATCACCCGTGAATCATATTATTGTGAATCTGCATTAGCGACCATTTTAGCTCTGCTGCTCCCGGTTCGCGTTCAAAAACCGTCGTGTGCCCACTCTCTAAGACGTTCTTGATAGATGGTTGAAGTTAAGCGACGTTAGAGAGCGGTCACAATTTGGATGGGCAAGTGCTTCAGAATGCACGTTAAATTGTCGGTCCCGGCTAGATAAGCAATGGAGAATGCTTTGAGGCGGCCTAAAAACTCCGTCTCTAGAGTAGTAACCACTAGCTCATAGAACATACGTACGTATTGTAAATCAGTCTGAGTAAAAACATGCTACTGAAAGGTATAATGTTTCATACGCTGGAGGCAAGTGGCTTACCTCAAACTAGGGTCTCAGGTGTCATATTACCGGGAGTTACAATCACCTGTTCTAAAGCCATATTAGGATTCTTATCATCATCATCATCATCCACAGCCCGACTTCACCCACTGCTGGGTATAGGCCTCCCTTAGTTTGTTCCATTCGTCACGATCCTGCGCCAGTCCAACTTTTGCCCGCGACTTTGTCGATGTCGTCTGCCCATCTTGCCGCCGAACGACCAACATTTCTGTGTCCTTGTCTCGGCCACCATTTAGTTATGGCTTTACTCCACCTGCCATCACCTCGCCTCGAGGCGAGGATTCTAATAATACGAAATAAATTGAATTTGTTTCATTATAAGAAAGTAAGAAAATTATTGTCTTGTATTAATTTTCATTGCCCTCCTAATCACCGAATTCAAAGATAGTGTCAATAACCATTTATTTAATAGCTAGCCAGTGACATCGCTCAAGAAGAACCTAAGACTCATGGGTAATGTATTAGGTACCCATACACACCTATTAATGAAATACTTCTAAATGGACCAGTAGTTCTGGAGAGAAGCGCTCGTGGTGAGTAGAATCATTGAAGTTATGTGACGATCTGAGCGCGAGGGGTCCCAATCATGGGTCATCGCAAGTGGCATTAACAGCTGAGCGCTTCCGTGCTTCGGAGAGTACGTTAAGTTGTCCGGCTTTTAAGCCATGACGGAGGCGGCCTAAAAGCTCCACCAAAGCTCATAAAAATACATAAACAAAACACACCAACAAGTGGCTAAATTAAAAATTTTAAAAAACCGACTTCAATACAAACTGTATTGGGTAAGGCTAAGGGTGAGCTAATTAAAATTAGCCCAAACATGGATGTTCCACTGTTATTCCCTGAGAAGTTCCATTGGACAGGTCCTGACTCCATCATCAGATCAGCTAGCTGTCACCATATTATTACATTATAGTCGGAACTTGACCGACATGCTGAGTTCCAAGTTTCAACTCAATCAGACTATTTACTGAGGAGTTCTGTTGAACAGCTCCTGACTCCATCCCCAGATCAGCTCGTTGTCACCATATTATTACATTCTAGTTGAAACTTGACAGACGTGCCGAGTTTCAACTTAATCGGCCTATTTACTGAGGAGTTCTGTTGAACAGCTCCTGACTCCATCATCAGATCAGCTCAATGTTACCATAATATTGCATTGTCACCGATAACCTTTTAAAAAATACCCTAATCGCTTCAAGTGTGCCTATAAAATTTGAAGAGTTACCTCGATTTCTCCAAGATCCCATCATCAGATCCTGACCTGATGACCAAAAGGACCAATTGGAAAGTGTACCCTTTCAAACAAAAAAAGAATTTTTGAAATCGGTCAAGGCGTCTTCGAGTAATCGGTGAACATACATAAAAAAAAAGAGCACAAAAAAAAAAAAAAAAAAGATTCCGACGAACTGAGAACCTCCTCCTTTTTTCGAAGTCGGTTAAAAAGTGATTGAGCTATTATTTACCGTAGAATTTGGCTATCTATTGAATCAAAAAAACCAACACCAGAAACTCCAAAAGTAGCTATTGATAATGCACCGGTGTCATGGAGTCTCACACCGGTTTCCGAATGTTTTAAATTAATGTTGCTCTAATAGAATTAATCACGCGACGCCATAATATATTACTTCAATGTCAATTTGCGCTTTCGATATGGCGATTGTACACGCCTGTACACGGGCGATTAAAGTTGGGCAATCGCGTCGATTCATTTGGATCTACAATAGAAGGAAATAAACTGTCAGATTATATTCATAATTAAAGTAAACACAAAAAAAACTCATGAGCTGAAAAAACATTTAAACAAAAAACATTCTTAAGTAATTAAGAACCTAATAGTGTATCCGTTGGCCATTTGAGTGTTACTTAGTAGAGCAAAAATAAGTAATCTGTAAAGGAAGAAAAACAAGATATGGACAAATTGTGCTAACCGGGATGTGAGTAATTGAGTATGTGGTCTACCGGCTGGCATAACAAAAGAGGATTTGATGATAAAGACTTTCACCTTTTCTTTCAAAAGTAACTGTAGGTACTTCTTCTATTCCTTACGACGTCTTTCATAACGATACTAAGCAACCTAAGTTGCCCGTGTAACGAGCACCGATATCAAATAGCGCGTCAGCGTATCACACACACAGCAGATAATATAAGTTATAGGTCGTAATGTAAATATTTTATATTTTTGCTATCACACACACAGCAGATAATATAAGTTATATCCCAACTACGTCATCAATCATCGAAGCCGTCTTGCGGGGTTCCTGTAAACTGTCCCCGATAATCCAGTACCGAATTTATCTGTAATCTGTACCCGCATTCCGAAATCCAGTAAACGATGACGAAAATGGCTACCTTTTCTCATTATTAAGGTGAAGTACAGTCAGGCAAATAAACGAATAAAATAGGTCAAATCTATATTTCACATGAAAATAACATAAGAATTCAACAACGATTTCCAATAAAATAGGCATGATCACACACAGAGGATACAGAACAGAAAAAGATACACAGAGCAAGTTATAAACATAAAAACACACAATAAAAAGGTTCACATACACGTGGTGCTAAAAAGGCACAGTCTCAGCTAATGCTGGATACTCCCATGAGGTCCCGTGACTACATGGACACCAACGGAAAAAAATAAAAGTATAAAGGTTACTGATGAATTATAGCAGAATATGTCAAAATGAGAGATAATGTCGAGTTGATAGATTATATCAAATTGACAGATTAAGTCAAGATGAGAGATTATGTCATTTTGAGAGATTTACATTATTTTATTGTCGGCCATATCTCTAATACTACTCATCCTAGACTCTGCTTTCTAAGCTCAAATGAAAGCTACGACCAAGATCTACATTTTCAATGACAGCACTCAAACTTCAAATGGCCATTTCTCGGAAACTACTCGTCCTAATAAATCACACTGTTTGCTCTTGTTAAAGCTGTCAAAATTTCATACGATATTTTCTAGTTGACTGTACCAATTTAAAATAACTTGAAGGTCATAGAAAACGGGTACCTATTATTTACATTAACTAATAAATTTGGTAGCCGTTTACAGCGGGTATAGATCTTCGGGTATGGATTACAGGAACCCGTCTTGCGAGTAGTTTTGACGTGGAGTTTTGTTCATATACAGAGTGTTCAGTTTTTGCAATTAAGCGCGTAGAAAACTTGCTATTGCTAGACATAATTGACAGCTACGAAATAATATAAAAATAATAATTACACACACATAATTCTTGACTGGCCTCTTAGCTCAGTTGGTAGTAGCTCTGCCTTCTGCGCTGTAGGTCGTGGGTTTGGTTCCCACGCAGGACAAACAGTTTTGAATATAGACGTTTGTCTGTGTCTGAGTGTTATAAAGTATTATAAGAATGTATTTACAAATATATAAGTAATCTATCTGGTTCCCATACTACAAGCTTGCCTTAGTTCGGGCTAGATGGCGCTGTGTCAAATTTCCAGCAATATTTATTTATTTAATTCGGAAGCAATAATGTTAATAAAAAAAAAATCCCTGCTTGTGAATCAGACGCATATGGGTAAAGGCATACAGGAATGCTTACTGACATTTAATGTACAAAGGATTTTGAACCATAACACGACTACACGACGATCTATTATAATTTAATCTTGGTTATAAGATTTTTGGTCTTGTTGAAAGGCTTTCTTGGTAGCTTTGTCTCTTTCACACTCGTTGTTAGATTAGTAGTGTGCCCATGTCATTTAAATTTCAGGATATTTTTACCTTATCGCGCTCGACAAAATCAGCGCTTGATTTCGATCCATGGTTTCGATCCTTGAATTCGATCCTTGATTTCGATCCTTGATTTCAATCCTTGGTTTCGATCCTTAATTTTGATCCTTGATTTCGATCCTTGGTTTCGATCTTGGGTTTCGATCCTGGAATTCGATCCTTGATTCTGGAACCTTGAATCTGAAATCTTGAATCTTGAATCTTTGAAGTGACAGCGGTCAAACTTCAAACCGCCACATCTCGGGAACTACTCGTCCTAGACTCCCCGTTCTCAGTTCAAATGAAAGCTATGACCAAGATCTTCATTTGAAGTGACAGCTGTCAAACTTCAAATTGCCATATCTTGAAAACTACTCGTCCTAGACTCCCCGTTCTCAGTTCAAATGAAAGCTATGACCAAGATCTTCATTTGAAGTGACAGCTGTCAAACTTCAAATGGCCATATCTTGGGAACTACTCGTCCTAGACTCCCCGTTCTCAGTTCAAATGAAAGCTGTGACCAAGATCTACATTTCAGATGACAGATGTCATTTTGACAGCTGTTATTGAAAATGTAGATCTTGGTCATAGCTTTCATTTGAGCTAAAAAGGAAGAGTCTAGGATGAGTAGATTTCGAGATATAGCTGATTGAAGTTTGACAGCTGTCACTTTAAATGAAGATCTTGGTCGTAGCTTTCATTTGAACTGAGAACGGGGAGTCTAGGACGAGTAGTTCCCGAGATATGGCCATTTGAAGCTTGACAGCTGTCATTTCAAATGAAGATCTTGGTCATAGCTTTCATTTGAACTGAGAACGGGGAGTCTAGGACGAGTAGTTACCGAGATATGGCAGTTTTAAATTTGACAGCTGTCACATCAAAGATTCAAGATTCAAGATTTCAGTTATCAGATTCAAGAATCAAGATTCAAGATTCAAGAATCGAGGATCGAAATCAAGGATCGAATTCAAGGATCGAAACCAAGGATCGAAATCAAAATCAAGGATCAAAATTGTATTAGTATTTTAATTGAAAAATCATGCCCTGAAACATCATGTAAATCAGAAAATGATGTAAAAGGCCCCTTAGGGACTAGGAATGTTTAGTTTATAAATTATGGTCACCCTTTAGAAAGAGACACACCGCCCAAGTTTTATCTCTCAAGCGGACCGCGTTTTCTGTCTCAGTTAACCTTCCAGTTACGTAGGTATATAACTTCCTTGGTAAAGGCATACGGCAAAAGCGTGCCGATGCGAATCACTATATGAATTGTCAATTTTGTGATTTCTAATAGAAAAATCACGCTAAGAATCATTATTATGATTCTGCTATAACGATCTTATTAGCCTCGCAGCTCTGGTCTAAGGAAGTAAAATATAAACTGATGAACTGCAGTTAAATTTTTTCTTGTGAGTTACGAGAACATCCTGTAGTTTATATTTTGATAGGTTGACAGATATATTTCTCAATCGGAATTTTATCTGTTGTAATATATATTATAGGCGCTGTGTGTGACGCTCCATAGAATTTGTATGGGAGCGATCGGAAAATATATCTGTCATAAGATATATTATCTGCTGTGTGTGTGATGGGCTTCATTGAACCACGCTCACTTTCGAACCATTGTGCTTGACGGTTCGTTTGACTGATCGCTTGTCAGCGCGCGACAAATCAAGATCGATCCTGATACTATTCTTAATTTGAACTACAGCATCCATATCTATATCCAAATGATGTTTCATTTTGCCACTGGATTTTTGGATTTTAGTAAATTAAAAAATTTAATTACTTAAATGTCTCAACTGGTTCTGACTGTATTATGTCAATACTAGCGACCCGCCCCGGTTTCGCACGGGTCACATCACACATCTCATTAGAAACCTCTAAAATTATCAGTGTTTCTCTACTATATTATGCATGTGTTATACATATAAACCTTCCTCTTGAATCACTCTATCTATTAAAAAAACCGCATCAAAAACCGTTGCGTAGTTTTAAAGATCTAAGGACACATAAGGATAGACAGTATGAAGCGATTTTATTTTATACTATGTAGTGATAGTGGTAGTGATAGTGATAGTGATTGATAGTGAAGTGAAGTAGTCGTTTAGTGTCTGTAAATAGATATCAGTAAAAATAAATGTCTGCTGTCTCAAAAGCTACCTGCGCTTCCGAGTCTAAAGTCTAAACGTAATTTTCTCTAACTTGCTTGTGCAAATTAGAATTTGCGCAAATGAGACTGATCGTGTAACCGGGCCTTGTCACCCTGTATAATGTTTTACGCGTGAGGTATGCGGCACCCATTCGTCATTGTTTTTTAGTTGCGACAAGCAAAACCAGATACGACTGATATGACACCCGATAAATTACGCGAATTGATTACAATTGGCATTTAAATTGAACGTGTGATTTGGCTGTAGATGATTACATTGATTACAATTATTTGTTGCATCATGTTTGATTGTTTATTAGTATCGTACGAGTATGTGATTGTTTTTGGTAAATAACAAGTAAGTACTTAGCTATAGGTATTAAAATTTTTAAAAACCGACTTCAATGTTCGAGCTGAGCAATTTTCTGCACTTTCGAGGTGCATTTCTAATTTTTACTTCATATCCGAAGATCCTCAACAAATCCTCACCAAATTTTTGTGACACCAATCGGAAAGTATACCCTTTCAAACAAAAAAATAATTTCCTAAATCGGTTAAGGCATCTTCGAGTAATCGGTGAACATACATAATAAACAAAGCACAAAAAAAAATTCGACGAATTGGGAATCTCCTTTTTTTGGAGTCGGTTAAAAATAGGTACCTAGTCTGTATCTAGATCTGATATTTAATTAAATACTTAGTACTAATATCATTCGATACTTTTAAACAAACTGACCGAAGCGCGACGATGCTTTGCAATCCAAGTATTGCAATCTTTATGGAATAGGAATTACTTTCAGAACGCAGAAATCTTAAAAGGGTCTTGAATGCTTGAAGATATGAGAAAGCTTTCACAAGCTCGCTACTAATTTCTTAGGTATCTAATAGGCATACTCGATACGGACAGCAAAACCCATCGTAACTTTTACCAAATTAACTGAGGTAGATGCGTTGTACACAGCTCTTTGTGGCGAACAAAAGTCAAGCTAATTAGCTTGAGTCAACTCAGTCGCACTTTGTCTTGCTCCGTTGTTACACCTATTTACACGCACCACGCACATTATCTCTTTCTGACAACGGGGTTTTTATAAATCCCTGATATTTTTAGTTTTCTTGATTGATATTAAACAAAGCTATCTGTAACATTTCGCCGCGTTTTAGAGCTTTTTCTAATTAGTATAACGTCTCTATTGGTAAAATCTCATTGCTTTTACCAAATTAATAGTTTAATATTTTGTAGTCGATGTTGTGTTGTGGTTTTTGCTGTATGTTCATTATAAGCTAGTGGCTAACTTTGGTGTCTGAGTTTTGAGGCTGGAGGCTCCGTCATGGCTTAACGACTTAAAAGCCGGGACCGACAATTTTACGTGCCCTCCGAAGTACCTACGGAAGCACTCCACCCATCAAGATAGTGACCGCTCAGATCGTAGCTTCAGGACTTTCCGTCCTATCTGTAATTGGCCAATCCAGTAAATACAAATGTTTACTTGCGCATATAAAAACCAACAGAGTATAAAAAAAAACATTCTTGAATCATCAAACCAAACAGAAAATTAAAATGTGAGAAACGCATCGTGAGAAAAAGTCCGATCTTATTGCGAAGCTACGCCTTATTAATTTGGTAAATCCCGAATTATGACCGCTCTATATGCAAACGTGTTCTATACACATGCATATTATGCATATGCGCAGCCGTGTAATAAAAACTATCCAACAGTAAACTCAGCGGGCTTAAAAAGGTCGCAATAGCGGAATCACAATAGGAATTGAACTATATGCCGTCTCTTTTCATTGACTGAGAGTGAAAAGAATCGGCATATAGTTAAATTCCAATTGTAAATCTGCAATAGCGACCTTTTTAGCTCCAATGAACATAGAGCTATAGAATGAACAAGTAGCTAAACTATAAATTAAAAAAAAACAACTTCAATGTTAATCTGAGCATTTTCTGCACACTTGAGGTGCATTTCTGTTCATAACTCTGAAGATTCTCGACAGATCCTTACCAAATTTTTGTGGCACCAATCGGAAAGTACTTTTTTTTATTTGACAACAATAAAAGTAGATTACAAACTTAGTAATAAACACCTTAAAAACCTTGACATGGTTTGCATAAGGTGCAAAAATTCGTGGGTTCGAACCCGGCCTTGCATCAATGGATTTTTCATTTATTTCATTAATGGATGTATCTACTAAGATTTTTCCAGTAAAGATTTAAAAGATACAATATTTTCTACTACATGCCCCAGTCTGTTGTAATCACTCGCTGTGAGTAAGACCATACCTCAATATGCAAAACGTGTAATGAAAACTCAGTTCCGTGTTTTAAAATATGCATGCTCATGTTACTTGTAAAGTGTGAGTTGTATGACTCGCGAATTAAATATTACATGACATGTTAAGAAAGTATATAGAAAATAAGAATTACTTATGTCACAATATTTAAAGAAGCTTTTACGCCGAAAATGTGCTTTTAAGTAAAGCGCGTTTATGCAATAAATATAAGGCTGAGCGCACATATTTAAACTGACTAAATGACGTCGAAAATTGCACCGTGTGAAACACCTTATCCACGTCAGAACTACAGAGAAGATATGTGAAGGGCCACAGAATACTACTACCAATGCTTTAAAGTTAAATGAACGAGTCTCCTTTTAATATTTAAAGTTTAAAGGCTCAAACGCACGCTGGGCCAGACTAAGCCAGCGCGAGCGAAGGCGAGTCGACGCAAGGTGAGTGCTACCGTCGACAAGCTTGGCGAGTCTTTATCCAAACCAATGTAATTTGGCGCTCGTGTTCACTCGGCCAGCTAGGTGAGTGATGGCAAGGCGAGGCAAGTGGTGCTGCCCACACGTTTACACTGTTGACTCGGCGAGCCTGGGCCAGCGTGTGTTTGAGCCTTAACTGATAATACCACGATCACAGGCGTAGGGCGGAAGGCACGCGTGACCTGACATTTCAGAGATGCGCCCGAGCCCTGCGCAAGCGCAGCTCAACATTATCCTATCATTGCGCCACGGAATTTCACCTAGGTCACTTAGGCCTTTAGTATTCTAGATAACTAATAACGTCACGACATAGACTAAACAGCAGACGTTCCTTTAGATCCTGTATTCTAGCTACTCCAAGCCTCGACAGTTGACCTACAGGTGTAATTCAATCACCTACTCATTATCCCAGCAGTGGATTTGGGTGGATTATAATCCTTTAAAGTAGCCGGGACGTGTGAAAAGGCACTTATAGTGAAACGCAGACCTGGGCCGCACTGCAGTCGCCGCAGTCCCTGCATTCGATTTCTTTATATGAAGCTCTATGCAACCTCGCACACCTACCCGCGCCACAGTCGCCGCAGTCGTTCCCGTCGCCATTAACAAAAGCGATGACTGCGGCGACTGCGGTGCGGTCCAAGTCTGCGTTCACCATTATGGGCCGTAGACAATAGCTTCACTTTTACCAATAGGTATTAGTATTAGCACTTTCGTTTCGTCGTAAACAGCACGGAAACCACTAAACTTGCGACATCCATTGTTTGACAGAGGAAATGGAAAAACAGACACCATAAACACCATAAAAGCTTTCTGATTTTGAAGTCGTGGAAGTTATGCAAACGAAGTGTTATTTGTGTTGAGTATTTACGTAATTATTGTTGTATTGTTGGAACAGTCATATCACTTATTTGGAAGAGAGAAACCTAAAACGAAACTAACCTATGGGGGCGTCCATTCATTACGTGAGTTGATTTTGGCGTTTTTTCGACCCCTCGATAGGTGGGGGGCCTCACCCTTTGGTGAGATGTGAGAATTGACTCAACCCCCCCCCCCCCCCCACTCCTCTAATCTCACGTGAGGTTGAAAATTGAACAGTAAAATTCACTTTCATGCGGAAAAAAAATACGCGATATTTGCCGAGACCCCCCCCCCCTCACCCCCATGTGAGATTGGGTGAGATTTGGCTCGACCCCCTCCCCCCTCCCTGAAAGCCTCACGTAATTAATGGACGCCCCCTAAGAGGCTAGCCATGTGTTTCACATTGGACTTAGAGGCCATTATTTAGCCAGTAAATTTCAATATTTAGGACACATTTATAACCTAGGAATGCTGAAACAGATCTAGTACGGGGCGAGGGTGCGCGGAGCCCGCGTGGCGCCTCGGGCAACTTTCACTACACGGGGCGGGGTCGATGGCCGGAGTAGCGCCAAAAATACCGCGCATCGATCGATACGTCAAACGCGCCCACAGATGCAATAATAATGAAGTGTTGAAGTGTCACTCTGTTTCTCAAAGGTTCAAAGGTTCATTCAGACCACAATAAAGTTGAATTTAAATTGTAGGTGTTTGTCCTAATATAAGGGCCTGTTTGAGGGGTTTAGAGTCTGCTAGAGAGCAGACATGCTACAAAGACATTTAGAACTGATTGACTATAGAGACCAAAAAGCTGCCAAATCTTTTGGCAATGGCATTCCTCCCTGAATTAAACAGGTAAACCAATTTATAAAGCAGAAGAGTTTGTTTGTTTGAATTCGCTAATCTCAGGAACTAGCAGTCGGATTTAAAAAAATATTTGTGCATTTGATACTTACTTAATTCATAGGAAATGTATGGGCTACTTTTCATCATCATCATCAACAACAAACACCAAACAACAAACGCGGACAACACCGCGAGGGCTCAGAAAAGAATAAAATAACGTCCGCACAAATATTCGCGCGTAAGTATAAGTTATTTTTAAAATTACAAATCGATTATGAAAGTAAAAGTTGACCAAATAAAAGGACATCGGCACTAAAATCTGATACGACATTAAATTACCAGAGACAAGAGCCATAGATAAGTAGAGACAATAGAGAGAGCGCTTGTTTGGCGCGTAACATGCGCAAGCGCACTTTTGTAGTGATCGATTACAAATGAAATCGAGAAGTAGAAACGATCTTATCGATAATCGGAAGTCACGTTAGCAAACAATTATGTGAATTGTTAAAAGGAAATTAATTGACATAGCATGGTTTAGGATATAATACTTTCATTTCAAAATCATAATACTTACTTTTATTTGTTTACGGATCAATATCTCAAAATTGAAACCCATAGATAACTTCACCTTTAGAATAGAATAAAATAGAATATAATCTCAATTGGAATAAATACCGAGTAGGTAAAATACTAAAAAAAACTAACAATAAAAATAACGATAAAAGCATCTGGGGTACTTAATACAATTGGCGGCCTTATCACTTTTCAAATATTGCAATCACTTACCTATTTTTTTCTTCTATGTGAGCAAGTGAGCAAGTCTCGTTCACACTTGCCCGTTTCTACTCGCATTTTTTTTGACGTGATAACGTCTTATACATCGATGAATGCCGGCTGCACGCACGAAAAAGTGTCACGTTCCGCCTGAGCCGAGCGTGCATACGAGAGCGCGGAACAAGCGATAGAGAGGCACGATCGTTCATCAATGTTTTTTTTTATGACGTTATCACGTAAAGTTATCGTCCGTAAACCTTTACAGACAGCCATTTTTTTTATCTAAGTAGAGGCTACTGAGGTACATTATTTACTTAAGTTTATGAGTATCTCTTGACATTATGTAATGTTTTTTACATAAAATATCTGCCAATGTCATCTAAATCACGCATCAACAATGGCTACGTGACACGTTAGTAGTTGTACTGTACGCTAACAAAGGTTACGGTATATTAAACTTTATTACATGTGAGGTGAGAAGGTTTAATTTACCTTGGCTCTTCAAAATCATGAACCCATACAACTTTATATTTTTGTACTAGCTTTGCTACTTGAGATATATAGGTTGGGGAAAAAGTCTTTTCGCATTTTAGTATGTATGAACTTGTAATAAAATATCTTTGGCTATACTATATGGATCTGGCTGGTTTTGGTATCATTGAAAGTTTAAATTTTAAAGAACATAATTCCAAATTAAAATTAGGAAAATGTGTGATTTTCATTTGTTTTTCGTACCGTCAAGATGAGTGAATCTAATGAAGAAATTCGATACATTTTAAAATTTTACTACTAAAAAGGTAAAAATGCAACGCAAGCCGCGAAAAAAAATTGCCACGTTTATGGACCTAGTGCAGTGTCTGTGAGAGTAGCACAAATTTGGTTTAGGCGTTTTCAATCCGGAAATTTTGATGTCAAAGATGCACGTCGCTCTGGTCGCCCTATTACGGATAAAATGGATGCCATTTTTGAAAAAGTGGAGCAAGATCGGCATATCAGTAGTTACAACGTAGCTGAAGAACTGGGAATTGACCACAAAACAGTTTTAACGCATTTAAAAAAAACTGGGTACACAAAAAAGCTCGATATTTGGATACCTCACGAGCTCACTGAAAGAAACCTAATGAACCCTGTACTCATTTGTGATTGTTTATTCATTATGAGCTGTTACCATCAGGCAGGACCATCGATTCTGAACTCTACTGCGAATAACTGATGAGATTAAAGCAAGAAGTTGAGAGAAAGCGGCCGGAATTAATCAACAGAAGGGGTGTGGTTTTTCATCATGATAACGCTAGATCTCACACATCTTTAGCCACTCAGCAAAAATTAAGAGAGTTTGGCTGGGAGGTGTTAATGCATCCGCCGTATAGTCCTAACCTTGCACCTTAAGATTTCCACCTGTTTCGGTCTCTTCAGAATTCTTTAGGCAGTGTCAGGTTAACATCACGAGAGGACTGCCAATACCACTTGTCGCGGTATTTTGATCAGAAGTCCCAAAATTTCTATAGCAATGGGATAATGTCCCTACCCCCAAGATGGCAAAAAATTATCGAACAAAATGGTACCTACATACTTTAGTTAAATATAAATAAACTATATTAAAAAATGTTTTGAATTTTCTTAAAAAATGCGAAGAAACTTTTTCCCCAACCTATTACTTAAAGAATTGTTGTATTATTTAGATTTCTATGGATATAGATAGATAAGGTACCTAACACAAACAGTAGATACCAAAAGATTTACGAGCCTTTAAATTATGAAAGAAAAGGTTTAACACTTTTGATAAAATTAATTATGATCAAGCTTACAGAATACAGATCGCATACGGATCACAACACTGCTCTCCAGAACAAATTGCTGACGTGACTCGCTAGATTACTCCCAAAGTTCTAAACTAAGTCAATCATCCAGATAGCACCTACTTATGGAATCCTAAGGGCTTATTTCACTATCTTCTTTCAAAATAAAAATAAAAAATCAAATTTCATTTATTCAGTAGGACCACTATCACTTTGAATCTTCTTAAGAGCTAGGTGATTCTACTTCTATGAGTAAGGTTATTTGTCCTTTGAGTAAGGTCTCAAGTAAACTAGCAGGTTAAACGAGGATTACCGCGCATTTTCACTATCGCTGAGTAGCATTAATAAATTATCATTTTTAGTTACTTACCCCCTTACTTATGAAAGATGTTTAAAGTTGAACACTGGTTGAACAACGTCCTGTCTCTGTTTGTCACTATCTACAAATAAAGACAGGACGTTGTTTAACCAGTGTTTCACTTTAAACATCTTTCATAAGTAAGGCCCCTATTGGTTACTTTTATCTGCCAGTGACGTTAAAATAACTGTAATCAAAACATGAAGATTTTCTGAAACTCGCGACACCGATCACACAACTCATACTTCAAAACACTTGCATTCATACTTGGAGAAACAAGTCCTAAAAATTAAAACGGTAATTCATATATTTAACAGTTATGGTATTTCGTGGCTGCAGTCGAGTTATCTAATAATAAATCAACGAACAGACACAGATGTCAATAAGCGCGTGTCGGCCGCCGCATGACTGCCGTTCCCATACGATTGTACTGGTGGGTATGGAAGTGCTTTACGAAGTAATTTTCTTAAAAAAAATGGTTGTCTGTAGTCGGTTTACGGACGATATTTTTACGTGATATCGTAAGAAAACATTGATAAACGATCGTGCCTCTCTATCGCTTGTTCCGCGCTCTCGCTTCCACGCTCGGCTCAGGCGGAACGTGACACATTTTCGTGCGTGCAGCGATCATCGATTTATAAGAAGTTATCTCGTCAAAACATTTAAAAATCAAGAAGCTACATCCCGTTCTTTAAAAGCATGCTAATCTGATCCATGGATTTGCATAAATTTGTTTTTGTTGATATGCTAACTTTTCGCTCGCGTTAATGTGGATTTTGTTATTTTTCTATCCCTCGGGAACAGTAGGTACTTTTTTTGATGAAAGGTATTAGTAGGTTTTTCCTTTTCTATTTCCCTTACAAGGTATTTACAAAAACGATGTTCTAGTTAGGCATAACAAACAAACAAATACGTATCTCTATCTACATTGTATAAAATAAAGTCGCTTTTCGCGTTTTTCTTGTACATCAGTAACTTCTAAACCACGCAACGCATTTCGATGCGGTTTTCACCATCAGTTACGTAATTTTTCACTGAAGGTTTAGTTAAATAATAAAACCCCGTGCGAAGCCGGGGCGGGTAGCTATTTTATAATATTAGTTAGCATTAGAATTTTGTTATAAAATCTGTTACATAATGATTATTATTATAAAATCTGTAAGAAATGTGCACTCGTCAGTACGCAGGCACGCAACACTTGTCCCTGACTCACTTACCCGCCACGACCATCCTCAGATATTTGCATTTAATTGCACTAAGTAACTATTAGATCGCGATACCGCTGTATATGGCTAAACGGGCGCAGTCGACGACCTTATTTGAAAATGTCAAAAAAACGTATCAAATACATGAGTTTTTATATATTTCTAATGAGTTCTAACTAGTAGTTCGCCCCGAACTGAGATCTCGCGCACCGTAGATGGCTTACATTTGGACTTTCTTCTGACTACCCCTATAATTTCAAGTGCTACTACTGCCGAGTATACCTATTGCGCTAGCTCTTCATGGTAAAAAATACTAGCATGCATGCAATACATAATGCCGTGTCTAATTTTTCATTTATTTCATATTTATGAATTCTCGTCGTATTTTTAAAAGTATACGTCCTAGAATAAAAATAATAACTATTTTAGAATGTACAAATAAAGACCTTTCATTTGACACCGCACTCAATATATTTGTTTACTTAACTTTTTTTACCCCAATTATTTTCATTTTTTATCAAAATTTTTTTTATCATGAAAATAAATCAAGTAGCATCTAAAATCATTGCAAACCAAACCGCAACGATGCCGCTCTCTTTTTAAGACCGACCAGTCAATGAGCTACGAAGACATCGAAACTCTATGAAACGGGAGCTCTTGCAGCTCTGGTTTCGTAGTTTTTGGTCTTTGGTCGTATTTCAAAAACTATACATCCTAGATTAAAAATAAAAACCATTTTGGAATGTACAAAATAAGCCCTTTCGTTTGACACCCCACTCAATATATTTGTGTAACTTTAAAAAAAAATTACCCCCTTGGGAACCTAATATCTTCACAACCCCTTCATCGATTAAGCTCATATGCTCCACCGTAAATTTCCTTACTACAACCTATTTACCTACCAAGTTTCATGCAGATTGGATGAACGGGTCGACAGTTATGCGCGAACAACAATTCGTGAAACATACATACAAACATACAAACATACAAACATACAAACATACAAACATACAAAGCAAAATCACCCAACTTACCACTAGTAGTTCGCCCCGAACTGAGATCTCGCGCACCGTAGATGGCCAACATTTGGACTTTCTTCTGACTACCCCTATAATTTCAAGTGCTACTACTGCCGGGTATGCCTATTGCGCTAGCTCTTCATGGTAAAAAATACTAGCATGCATGCAATACATAATGTCGTGTCTAATTTTTCATTTATTTCATATTTATGAATTCTCGTCGTATTTTTAAAAGTATACGTCCTAGAATAAAAATAATAACTATTTTAGAATGTACAAATAAAGACCTTTCATTTGACACCGCACTCAATATATTTGTTTACTTAACTTTTTTTACCCCAATTATTTTAATTTTTTATCAAATTTTTTTTTATCATGAAAATAAATCAAGTAGCATCTAAAATCATTGCAAACCAAACCGCAACGATGCCACTCTCTTTTTAAGACCGACCAGTCAATGAGCTACGAAGACATCGAAACTCTATGAAACGGGAGCTCTTGCAGCTCTGGTTTCGTAGTTTTTGGTCTTTGGTCGTATTTCAAAAACTATACATCCTAGATTAAAAATAAAAACCATTTTGGAATGTACAAAATAAGCCCTTTCGTATGACACCCCACTCAATATATTTGTGTAACTTTCATAATTTTTTACCCCCTTGGGAACCCAATATCTTCACAACCCCTTCATCGATTAAGCTCATATGCTCCACCGTAAATTTCCTTACCACAACCTATTGACCTACCAAGTTTCATGCAGATTGGATGAACGGTTCGACAGTTATGCTCGAACAACAATTCGTGAAACATACAAACATACAAACATACAAACATACAAAGCAAAATCGCCCAACTTACCACTAAGATCTTCGCTCGCTTCGCTCGCTCGATCGATAAGTTCTTATATATACAGAATACTAGTACAGTATTACTATGCTATAAGTACTTATTACTCTAACTAAAGTTTTATCAAAATAAATCTAGCAGTTTTTTCGTAAGTAACCAACATGGATTCAAAACCTCGCAAATTTTCGTGCTTATTTCTAATCGTAAGTAGTAGTAACTAATAATAATAAGGAAGTTTAAATTGATAAATGGTAACCCTGTGACTTGACAGTCAGCCGGTTAAACAGCTGTTGTTTTTCCTACTCTGTGTCAAAGGAAGTGTCTCATAAATCTCATCACATCTGGATCATAATTATGTAAAGCTATAGATCGAATCCCGAGATGAACCATGTTGTGACCATGGTCATGGTATTGATTTGTTTCGCAAATCAATGTTGGAAAACAAAATAGTATGTTCTGTGCCTCGATCGTCAGTATGCACGAGTTTACTATTCTATTCGTGACTATAGTAAAGTTTGGACAATTGTATGGACTGAACTTAGCGCCTACCGCTAGAGGCGCTGCACTCAAGTCCATACAATTGAGATACTTTACTATAGTCGCGGATAGAATAGTAATCTTGTGCTACTGGCGCTCAAGGCGCTGTTCGCATCAGCTAGTGTAGAGCCAGTGTAGAGCTGGTGTAGTACCAGTAGAGCCATTGAGCTATGAAAACTCCGTCACCAGAGTTAGAACTTTGGTGACGAAGTTTTCATGGGTCTTAGCAACGCTCAGCTTTTATTGCCACTTGTGGTCACCCATCCAAATTACAACCGTTCAGAACGTCGCTTAATTTCAACGGTTTATCAATAACGTCAGCATTTCAGCAAACTACGCCACGAGCGCTTCGACAAAAAAATAAAAACTACTTTTTTATGTTGCTTGCAAATAGCGTGACCACAGACAAATTTTTATTTTCTCGTATATTTCATTTTTAGTGCGGGTAATTAAAGCCTAAGATTGCATTAAGCTTTCCCTTTTCACAAGTTTATTATCAAAGATAAACCATAAAGATCTAAGACCAGAGCTATTAACTATATGTGGGTGGTTATTAAATTAATACGCAAATATATCTAATTAAAATTCTAATGAGTTAAAAACAAGCTGTTACATAATTTATGATAATGGCTGCATTCAAAACTTTCTCTACGTTAACAGCCGCATACTATTTGGCTTTAGCGTGTTTACTGTTTAATTCAAAATCAAAAACCTATTCACTCTACAAAAATATAAAATGTTTTTCAGAAAAAGGTGACCATCTTTGTTGCGCGTAAAAAAGATTGTTGTTAATGTCATTATGAAAAAAAAAAAATAGAAATACAAAATAAAAATACATTGTTGCTAAAAAAACAAGGACCCGATATCCGGTCCGCTGGCAACCCTATGACTCATCCAATGAATGACTCGAATCGTGATTCGTTGACATCGATTCGACCTTGGCGAGTTAATCCGAAGCATTCCGAAGTGACCCGAAGGTCAAGGAGGTAGTGAATATTGAATTAGGAACGTCGGTCGTGGACAAAGCGATGCGAACATTGCGAACTATGCACTTTTCTTTCGTCAAGACATTTTGTTTCAATTTCAAATACACATCACCCGCTCGGATTTGAAAATTTTATAAGTAGGTACTTAAATAAATAAATAAAGCCTTTATTCTACTACTGCTTTCACAAATTTTTCTTACTTACTAATCTAAACATGCATCTATGATTTTAAAGTTACCTACCTACTTTTATATTATTTTTCTATACTTACTTAGTGTTTTAGCTTATAAATACGCCTTCAGTAGCAGTCGCCTCATTGGTGTAGGCCTTACCTACCTAGGAAGTAGCTATGTTTATTTATTTAAGTACTTACCTACCTATAAAAAAAAAACAGGTTCTTGATACGTCTATTTTTAGGACCTAAGCGTTTTTTTTTTCAATAAATTTCATTTGTTACCTAACTTTTAATAACTAGTAGTTCGCCCCGAACTGAGATCTCGCGCACCGTAGATGGCTTACATTTGGACTTTCTTCTGACTACCCCTATAATTTCAAGTGCTACTACCGCCGAGTATGCCTATTGCGCTAGCTCTTCATGGTAAAAAATACTAGCATGCATGCAATACATAATGTCGTGTCTAATTTTTCATTTATTTCATATTTATGAATTCTCGTCGTATTTCTAAAAGTATACGTCCTAGAATCAAAATAATAACTATTTGGGAATGTACAAATTAAGACCTTTCATTTGACACCCCACTCAATATATTTGTTTATTTAACTTTTTTTACCCCAATTATTTTAATTCTTTATCAAAAAATTTTTTATCATGAAAATAAATCAAGTAGCATCTAAAATCATTGCAAACCAAACCGCAACGATGCCACTCTCTTTTTAAGACCGACCAGTCAATGAGCTATGAAGACATCGAAACTCTATGAAACGGGAGCTCTTGCAGCTCTGGTTTCGTAGTTTTTGTTCTTTGGTCGTATTTCAAAAACTATACATCCTAGATTAAAAATAAAAACCATTTTGGAATGTACAAAATAAGCCCTTTCGTATGACACCCCACTCAATATATTTGGGTAACTTTAAAAAAAAATTACCCCCTTGGGAACCCCATATCTTTACAACCCCTTCATCGATTACGCTCATACGCTCCACAGCAAATTTCCATAGCACAACCTATTGACCTATCAAGTTTCATACAGATTGGATAAGCGGTTCGATAGTTATGCGAGAACATAAAAATGAAACATACAAACATACAAACATACAAACATACAAACATACAAACATACAAAGCAAAATCGCCTAACTTGCCACTAAGATCTTCGCTCGCTTCGCTCGCTCGATCGAATATTTTTATGTACCTAGCAAGAAATCATAGAAAGTTTTCTTAGGAAGTTAAATCAATAAAACACCAAGCAACCTTCCTGCTTCCAACTATTAATATAAACTACATGAAAGTGAACTCATAATAAATATTTAATCACGTTGAAGTATCCAGATGCAGTTTTCCACTTTTCCCGCCATTCCGGTCGTTGACCCCACGTACGTCATGTCTATGACATGTGAAAATGTTTAAGCTGGACAAGTGTGAGACGTATTTACGCAGTAGGGGTTCCGTCCGTACACAGTACTTTAATCATAAAGAAAACCTGTGATTTTAAAAATATTTTAGAAATTACGTACTAATACCGTAATTGTACCACCAAAATTCGTAATCAGTTACGGAATTAACATATCCGTAGTTTTGGAAGCCCTAGTTCCGTCAATGCTTCATTTATTTAATAAAAAAGTTTGTTTATGGTATAGGAAAAACGGATCAACATTATTCAGTGCGCGGTAAAGCTGCCAGTGTCTTTAGCACGCTTTAGACTGGCAGTGGCTAGGATCAGTTGACCTATAGATCGTTTACAACTATCCTTAGATGATGGCTCAACTGGTTCTAATTGTATTTTGTAAAGTTACGAAAAATTTTGTAGAAATATATCATCATCATAACACATTCCCTGTCCAGCTAGCAGCCAACAAAAACCGCATGGGCAATTAACGCGATAGTGTACTAAACCAAGACTATCTTTAGTGTTTTGTGCGGAGGGTGATCAGTGAAGGAACCTATTTCTTTGACTGATCATCTCCAGCTCATTACAGTCCCTAGTGTTTAATTTTAAAATCTTTAAAGAAGAATGTTCAAAACGTCCCCACCCTTGTAGCACTTTAAAACCTATGTTAATCAATGGGCCATAACCATCTTATCATTATATTGTATTACAGCGAAACTGAAATGTGAATCCGAAAAAAGATATATCGACATGAAGAAACCGAAATCAGTCACAATTATTTTGCCGTTTATTATACTTTTTCGCCACAATATTTTTTTTAATAGATAGAGTAATTCAAGAGGAAGGTTTATATGTATAACTAGCGACCCGCCCCGGCTTCGCACGGGTGCAATGCTCCCATATACGAGTATTAAGTATCAGAATTGCACCAGTGCGAAGCCGGGGCTATTATATGTATCTGTCGCAGCCAACTGGCTGAATTAGCCATCCAATTAAGTGCCTAGCCATTTCATAGAGCGTCGCCATTCAATTAAATGGCTAAGCGCATAGTTGAATCATTGAAGCGTTTAAAACGTTCAACACTCTGCCTGATTGAAAGGCCGCCGTTTCATTGAATTAGTATGTTTTTCCGCCACCGCGGCACTACTTTCGCTTTGTTTACAAGATGGCGTCTACAGCTGGTGTTTCTCGAAAGTTGTGTGTTGTTTTGCTGTGAAAAACAAAGAAAATAAGTTCCCAGTGTTATTCATATGCCACAAAATAATAGATTTACCTTGAAGCAGCCTTTCTGCGTGGGTGTGTGATACGCGTGCCATAAAAAAAAACAAAACCTACTAATTTTTTCTGTGAGCAAGTGAACCGGCTAGCCATTTCATTGAAAAACGCCGTAGTGTTGATCGTTGTGTTCAACTATTTGACTAACCGACGTTCAGCCATTTAATTGAATGGCAGTGTTCAATGAAATGGCTAGGCATTTAATTGAATGGCTAATTCAACCAGTTGCCTGCGACATATGTAGTATATAAATATAATATAGGTATAATAATAATCTATACGCGCGCATGTCGTCAGTATCGTGTGGTACTATGGGATAGGAAGGCGTTTAGAGAATTTCGTTAGGCCAGCCAGTGCCTGGGACAATATTTCAATAGATACTGAAAACACTGGCTAATCTATTTGTTGTAATAAAAAGTCAACGGTTTTATTTGTATTTAAAGAAGGTATTTTTATTTGAAAACTCCTAAAAAAACGTCAATGGCTAGGTACTTCACAAAAACGATAATCAGCAGAATTCTTAATTGAACTTTTTTCTGCTCCGTGAGTTGATCACGTGCGGGAGTCACCATTTAATTCTAAAGAGTTGATGAAAACTCCGAACGAAATCATCCCACAGTAATAATTAAAAAAAAAACATCGTAATGGGTAACATTATTTGTGACTGATTCCGGTTTCTTCATGTCAATATAACTTTTTTCGGATTCACATTTCATTTTTGCTGTGATACAATAAAATGATAAGATGACTATGGCCCTTCGATTAACATAGGTTTTAAAGTGCTACAAGGGTGGGGACGGTGTCCATACATTTTTGGGCATTGTTCTTTTACCGCTCTACATTAATAATAATAATAATAATAATATAATTATTTATTCAGACAACATGATCCATTAAAATTAAACCACTGTCTAAAAAAAAAATTGCATCTAAAAATTGCATCCTTTTTGTTAGATAGTGACAAATTAACCAGTGCAGTGTTCAAGTTTCAATTCAATAGGACCTTTAATTTTAATGCTGTTTTGTGTAAATATAGACCTCCTTTGTGCCTAAAATATAACGATTTTGTTTATTTAGCCTTTGTTTCATAAGCAGACAAGGTTTCGTCTTCACGCATTGCGTACGGGACCCTAAAACTGCTACTCTCGATCTCGGCCCGCCTTCCGCTAATTAGAAACTTACTTTCAATGTGGTTTTTATGTGCTTAGCTATTTTCTAGTATTCCATGTATGATCTACGTCATAAACTCATAAACGCATTTATTTATAGATTCGTTCCAACGTTTCATTCTAAAAAACCTAGGTATTTACTTACAACGTTATTATTATTTTTAACTTAGGTTCTTTTCATAAATTTGTATTGTATTAGACACCTTCAATCAAAGGATCTTAAATATCTATAGATCTGAGAGAATAGCAGCATTTACACGCAGAGATGCCGCGGGAAATAGCACGCGCCATTCCAACCTTTGACAGTTTTATCCGCGGTTATCTGTAAAGATATCTCATATCTGTACAGATATCTTTACAGTCCAGATCCGTGGTATAAACTCTATCGTGTAAATGCCGCTAATGTCTACCGCGCCTTATACTACAGTCGCGATCATAATTATTTCATTTAAATATATTTCATTTAAATATAATAATATTTCATTTAACTTTGCCTCGTATGCGCTTTTAGAGTGAAAAATACATTTAGAATGAAGGATACCTTCTAACAGATAAACCAAATTTAAATTATAATCAGAGGAAATAATTAGAAAATAAGGCCAAGTAAATAAATAATGGCTCCCGACCTCGCTATTTAGTTCAATGTTTTTGATAGTCGTTTAATTAAAAATTGTTTGTAAGCACTCGTTTTTGAATTATAGCGCCAATAATTAAATGTTATGTTAATAAATCAGCCAAACGAAAAATGTACTATTTGACAAATAGTTAATTAAGAAGTGGCTTTTTTTGGACACTACGTGATCTAACCCCAAACAAATTAATGCTTGTATTAAGGTGGCCGCACACCTATCCGCGCCGAAAGCGCTGAACGAATCGAATTTTGAATTCTTTATATGAAATCGTATGAAGCATCGCACACCTGCCCGCGGTCGAAACGTCCGATTCGACCGAATCTGGCAGTAGGTAAGTATTTCATTTCAATGAAAGATTACATACAGTAGGCGAGAATTCGACGCAGATAGATGTGCGCTCAGCCTTATGGGAACTAGAGAACGGATGGAGTATTTACCTACTTTTTTTATCTAAATACATAAAGAAAAATCTAACATGCAAACATTTGTCCCATGGCGGAAGTCGAACCCGCAACCTGCATCTCGGTCATTCACTCGCTGGCCACGGAAGTCATCACAATATGAGTGACCAAAAGGTAACCAGTGTGATTACAGTGTGTACACTGTATTTAAAACGTATTGTGTAAGTCTGGGAAACGCTTTCTAGTAGCCTTCGTTTTCTAAAAATTAGTGACCGTAACTTAACGCTCATAAAAAGACTACTTACCCTACTTATGCTTATGTGATGTAAATGTAATGTTTTAAATTGTTACGTATAGATGCGGCCTAATCTGTTGGCGTTATGAAAGGAACTATAGACCAATTTATTAATGATCTAATAAGGAAGAACTCTAGATTCTGAATTTGACATCGCCATGAAAATGTTAGTCATACGTGTAATGATAAATTTTTCCTCTAAATAAGGGATGACGAGATAAAGGAACGTAAAATGCAAACTGAAATATGATTTTTTTTATTTAATTAATTATAATGTTAGTATAATTATTAACCGTGGCTTGGATCTGTTGAGCTACCTTTGGATCGTTTACAACGATCCCTAGGCTCGTTTAGTTTCTATTAAAAATGCCAATTATTAACACTTAGAGAACTTAATTTACTAAAACTTAATTTAATGTAAAACAAAGGTCAATCCAATAAAATATTTTGCACTAAAATTACTAAAAACTTTTTTATTAAAACATGCTTTTTGGTCTGTAGCTTGAACAAAATAAGAAAAATCGTGTTTCATGATTTCTTTTAATTGTTCCTGGGCACGCTGTAATATTACAACCGCAATATACCGGTGGCAGATTCAAGAGAGCAGATATTATCGAACCGATGTGAACTGAACATAGTTCTGCTGGTCATCGCGTTCCCATCTATTACTTATATTAACTGAATTTGTAAAAAAACTTGAATGCCTTCCTTTTTTGAGCAATTACTAGATGGTGCTTCTATGATTCAGAGATCGGCAAAGATGAGTTCAATAGATATTATGTCACTTGCAAGTTTTACGCTGGAATCTTAACTATAGCAAGGCCAATTTAATAGATCACATTTGACATATAATAATGTCAGTCCTAACAAAATAAATCGTAAAATTGCCTTTTTTTCGTCATTAAGTATTACAATAAATAAGGATTTTTAACTGAAAAAAGTTAAACAATTGTGCAGATCTCGCTTTGAAAAATCAAATAATATTGTGTGCCCTCGGTTACAAGGTTTCGTTGTTGAATTTCGACAAATGTGATCTATTAACGTGGCCCTCCTTTACTGTAGTACTATTGAAATTTATGTTTTTTTTAAGGAACAGAAGAGAAATAGGGTTCACACGATGAAGATAATTAATTTACTCAAAAAATTGTGTAAGTTACATAATATCATGCAAGGTCATGCGTAAGCGTATTTTTTTAATACTGTCACAACTTGCTTTACCTTGCACAAGGCAATTGAGCTTTCAACGTTCGTATCTAGTCACCTAATCTATGACCCAAAATTGCCTAAACTCATCGTTTTTCTGATTCATTGTTTTTAGTAGTCGAAAGTAAAAGTGTAAAATTCGAGAGCTTACGATGGCGATTCGATCTTTTCTCATCTGATATTTTCTCGTGATTGCTGAGAAATAGTGACAATACGCGCCGACAATTAATTTCTTACGCGAAATGACAAGAAAAACTATCATCATCATCGAAGCGCTCGTCCAAAGACAAACATTTGTGTGATAAACTAGAAATGTTCTGTGTTTGGTTGTTCTAAAGTACTATCAGCCCCCTGATTGTCTATGTGTGTGTTGAATTTTGTGTCTGAGTATCCAGACATTTTGAGAATCTGACTTTTTGCAAAATAGACTTCTGCTTATTAGACCATCTGATAGTTGGACGTTTTGCAACATGGACGTTTTGCTTATTAGACTTACTGCTCGTTAGACGTTTCGCACTGTTGGACGTTTTGATACTTAGACCTTCTGATCGTGAACGGACCAAAATCGGTCTCAAACTGTCAAGTTTGAAGTTTGAGACAAGTCAGACAATCAGCCCGCAGAATACATCAAAATAATGAGCGAGGGATGTTCTCTAATGATCGGAAAGCGGTAAGCCACTGTTTTTTGCAATCCTGACGCACTTCCATCTGGTATAAATAAAGAAAGCTATTAACGACTCGTCTAAAAGGAAATTCCGGTGGCAATCTTGGGGAAATCTATTTTCTTTGCAGCTAGGGATGGGCCGTGTATGGCCGGATTTATCCGTCTTTTTTGTAAAATCCTTTGCTTCGCTTGGCTGGTAAGCCAAATTAAACTAGGCTCAATTTTATAGTACGTACCTAATAAAAAAAAAAGAAAAACATTCAGATAATCTTTATGATGTTTGAATCACAAAATTTTCCTTAAATAAAAATAAAACAAGTACCTACCTACCTGATAATTCAAGATAACGTTTCTGATAGTTTTTTAAAGAAATCCTAAGATTCAAATATTTAAAAGATAACTGATATAACAAGACCGTAGGTATCCTAAAATTTAGTTTTTGAATACCTTTTACGCCATTTCTAGCGAATAATTATTGAATGTTCCGACTCTGTGATGTGATGATTACCTTCAATGCAACTCTAAGCGCATCGCATATGGAGAGAAATTCGGAGTGGACTTGGACGTTAATCGTATGTAGGATTTCCTTCAATCTTCACACTTTCTAAGGCGAGTTTTCCTTTAAAAGCAAGTGATGTTCACTTTTATTACTCTTAAAATATGCTAGAGACGCTTACGATTCAACAAACGTCACTAATTGGTACGTAAATAGTTTATAATCCTACACAGTGATGATACTTAAAACTGGAAGGTTGTTGTATAGTCTGGTGGATGATTTTGTAAATTGGTTTACCTGAAACAAACAAAAAATAACCATAAAAAAATTATCCTCCAAAATGACATGGCATTATTTTACAATCACTCCAAAGAATGTAATAAAAAAAGTAGACTTGTTTGGACCCCCCAAATCATCTTACGTAAGTATATCAGTCAGTATATTAAACACATTAATACATTTAGTTTTCATTACAGACAAAACTTAATAGAGATACAGGTTTTATAAATTAAAATAATAATAAAACAAGATAAAATAACACTTCGTCATTATAAACGAGGTTTGCAGGTTACAAAATAAGTGCTGTGTTGACAAATAAGCAACTTTCGCTGCGCGGGCGCAGGTGGACAGCGGAAGCTCTCGATCGCCACCGGCTATCTATACATATAATAAGAATGAAGTCTAAGAACAAACTTATAAGTATTCAATTAAGTGATGTCAGTTTTTGATCCATATAACCTTTTCACGTCCAAAAATGTCATAAGCGCGATCTACGTTGACCTTGAACGCAAACACTTCATAGTAACTGTTGGTAATCTGTGACTTTGAAATTTTCGTTTCTCTGTGTGTTTGAGCACTAAGATCTCTGAAACTACTGAACTGATTTGGTTGCAGTTTTCATTGTTGTATTATGGTAAGCCGGGATTAAAAGATAGGGGTTGTTTTATCAAAATCCGTTCACAAATAAAAAAGATATATCTATTTAAAGAATTCTACTGTGACTTTAGTTTCTCTGTGTGTTTATTGCTGCTAATCTCTACTGAATTGGATGTAGTTTTGACTTTTGTATTATGGTAAGTTGGGATTAAAAAATAGAAGTTTTTTTATCAAAATCCGTTCACAAATAAAAAAGATATGTACATTTAAAGAATTCAATCTAAATTTCTAAACACTTTGTTTTCTAAAGAAAAGATTACGATAAAATTTGGCATGGATATAGATTATATCCCAGGAAAGGACGTAGGCTACTTTTTTTCATATGTTATCATGGTTGAGATAAAAAAATAAGGGTTGAAAGTTTGTATGGGGAACAAAATGTTGGGATGGGTGACCGTCTGACCTCCTCTTTTTGCACTCATGGAAATTTTTAAACATTTTTTTATTACCTACGAATTTCAAAATTACTTAATGATAATTACTTAAATTGGTTTTAGGTAGGTGATGACCATGAAGTAGTAGTTGTAAATAGGTAAAGTGGGTAAGTAGAAAGCACGCCTAAGCTATTTCTACGGAACAGAGATAGCTTCTTGCGATTTGCTATTAGAAAACACGCAGGAATATACAAATTTTAGCGTTTCAAAACCGTTTGTTGTTTCAGCGCAATAGACTCAAATCTGTAAATGTTATATAATTAATACCTCAATTGAATATTAATCTTCCTTAAATTGTTGAAAATATAAAAATCAGAGCTTTAAATGAATTCAATATTTTAGAAAACAAATTCCCCAAATCAGCGCAGCGCCAAAGTAAATTATTTCCAAGTATTCAAATTTTCTATCCGTGTATTTATTATGTTAAATACCTATGTATTTATTTAAAAAGTATTTATCACGATAGATTAGAAATTAAAACACCCAAACCCCAAGTAGATAGTTGTAAATAGGAAAAATAGGTAACTAGATAGCACGCCTAAGCTATTTTTACGAAACAGAGATAGCTTCTTGCGATTTGCTATTAGAAAACACGCAGGAATATACAAATTTTAGCGTTTTAAAACCGTATGTTGTTTCAGCGCAATAGACTCAAATCTGTAAATGTTATATAATTAAAACCTCAATTGAATATTAATCTTCCTTAAATTGTTGAAAATATAAAAATCAGAGCTTTAAATGAATTCAATATTTTAGAAAACAAATTCCCCAAATCAGCGCAGCGCCAAAGTAAATTATTTCCAAGTAAGTATTCAAATTTTCTATCCGTGTATTTATTATGTTAAATACCTATGTATTTATTTAAAAAGTATTTATCACGATAGATTAGAAATTAAAACACCCAAACCCCAAGTAGATAGTTGTAAATAGGAAAAAATAGGTAACTAGATAGCACGCCCAAGCTATTTTTACGAAACAGAGATAGCTTCTTGCGATTTGCTATTAGAAAACACGCAGGAATATACAAATTTTAGCGTTTCAAAACCGTATGTTGTTTCAGCGCAATAGACTCAAATCTGTAAATGTTATATAATTAAAACCTCAATTGAATATTAATCTTCCTTAAATTGTCGAAAATATAAAAATCAGAGCTTTAAATGAATTCAATATTTTAGAAAACAAATTCCCCAAATCAGCGCAGCGCCAAAGTAAATTATTTCCAAGTACTTATTCAAATTTTCTATCCGTGTATTTATTATGTTAAATACCTATGTATTTATTTAAAAAGTATTTATCACGATAGATTAGAAATTAAAACACCCAAACCCCAAGTAGATAGTTGTAAATAGGAAAAATAGGTAACTAGATAGCACGCCTAAGCTATTTTTACGAAACAGAAATAGCTTCTTGCGATTTGCTATTAGAAAACAAGCAGGAATATACAAATTTTTGCGTTTCAAAACCGTATGTTGTTTCAGCGCAATAGACTTAAATCTGTAAATGTTATATAATTAAAACCTCAATTGAATATTAATCTTCCTTAAATTTTCGAAAATATAAAAATCAGAGCTTTAAATGAATTCAATATTTTAGAAAACAAATTCCCCAATTCAGCGCAGCGCCAAAGTAAATTATAGCCAAGTATTTAAATCGTAATTTGAACATAGAAGTCTTCAAAAATCTATTTCATATACATCCGATACAAAAATTTCAATTTCTGTATCGGACGCGCAGACATCTGACGTCCTCACGTTGCGTTGGCTCTGACGGAAGTTCCGTCACGGAACAAGACTGGTGTAATCGCCAACGTGTGGATGGTTCACGAAATCTTGGCCCCAACGTTGGGACCAACGTTGGTCCCAACGTATACGCCGGCACCATACGTTGGGACCATGAAATTTGCGGTACGGGGGTTAAAGGGGACGAAAAATCGATCTACCTAGGCTAGGTCTCATATCTGGGAAAATTCGTTTTCTCGACATTTTTACGCAAAAATGTTTACCTACCAGTGCAATGTGGTTCGTAATTTTACAATTTCTGTTGAAACTAAAGTGGCCAAGTGAAATAGGTGTCCGCCTCTCAACTCAACCGATGGCTTCGAGTTCGAATCTCAGCCAGTAAAAGTTTACTTTTTGTAAGTTTTATTTCTTTTTCTTTTTTAATTTTTATCTATTTGCACCCGAGCATAGTTCGGTCGCCCAGATATTCAAGTATTAAGTCCCTACCTACCTAAAGTATTTACAAAAAAATATAGAAGTAGGTAAGTACCTATTCTATCAGTTATCTGGTTCCCATAGTACAAGCTATGCGATTTTGATGAAATTTGCGGTAGGCACGGGGGCTTACGGAGGCGAAAAGCCGATCTAGCTAGGTCTTTTATCTGGGAAAATTCGTTTTCTCAACATTTTCATGCAAAAAGATTTACCAGTGCAATACCTACCTAATGAGTTTTAAAAAATTTGAATAAAAAGAACCTAGCCTATGTGTTATTCCAGATCATAATCTATGTAAGTAATTATTCCAAGTTTCAATAAAATCCGTTTAGTAGTTTTGGTGTGAAAGAGTAACAAACATCCATCGATACATCCATCCTCACAAACTTTCACATTTCGCAAATTAGTAGAATTAGCATACGCGAACGAAGTCGCGGGCACAGCTAGTCTTAAATAAAATTATACGTCTTCGAGGACTGAGGTGGGTAAGAAACACAGCTTATTATAAGTATTGATAGTTCATATTATGCAATCTTACTGTCTAAATCTTTGTAGTGTTTTGAGTAGGACGATTTAAAATACAGGTATGTCTGACTAGTGATGTGAATAAATCTTGAATGTTACCATCTAAGATGTCTTTTTCATAAAGAAGTTATAAAAAACAGATACTGCAGACTGATAACATAATAGATCGATAAACAATTTACAAGGTTTTAGATAAAAGGAAATATAAATAAACATAACATAATAATTTCATCACCGGATCCGGTAGCTTTCCATTTCACTTCACATTAAAAATGGACTAAAACCAGTATAAAATTAAATCCTTACTCATATCATTAGCATTATCAGACGTAGTGTATAAAATTGTTGGTAAACGGCCTAGATAGGATCGACCAATGTAGATAATAATCGTACGATAAACTACTTTCGTAACGATTATAATAATAATCATCTTGTATAGGTATCAACACCAAAGTTGCAAATAATTATGTCATATTGGAGCCGATCATCGTTAAATAATTAAAAATGTTGTTATGACGTATTGACAGTTGAAGTAGTTCTTAGCCGTGTCATATTACTGAAATATTAAGAAACATCAAAAATTATGTTTGTGGCCGATATTATTGTCAGTAGGATCGCGAGTTACAAGCGTAGATTCACCTAACTCTAGAGACTTTTGGGTTCATCCTTTGTGTTCTGTTGATCAAATATGCCTTACCACTTTTTTTTTACTTGACTTGAAACCTCAAATTAGCTTTATAACATGTATTGCAATTTAAAATGGACTGTATAAGCTTAAATAATGTTTTGGTATTCCTTGTACACATTTTTATTATTGAAACCAGGATGCATGACCATCACGATAACCTTTCGCCTCAGGCCGAATAAAAAGCGATATGAGTTGATACGCCTATGTACGGCGAAAGTGAGAGGATGTGATGAGTGCGACCTTACGTCTATCTTGTTTATGACATAAATCGTTATGGCTTTAACATTGATGTGATAAAAGCAGTAATTTAAGAATCCATTGCATATCAACTTTTTTCTTCGTTTGAAGTTCACGCCACTTAGGGCTATCTCGATTTGTGATAACACGAGTGACACTAGATATGAATATCCTATTTTATTTTCTGTGATGCTGATGCACTTCAAAAGTCGTCATCAAGATATTTCTGTATGTTTAAAAAACGAACATTCATACAACTCACTAAAATTGCTAAGTACCTTGCACTTTTCTATATGTTTGTGTTTGATTCTTTGTGGTTATATTTAGATTATAAATGAAGGTAATGTGAATTACAAATTTTTATTCAAATACATATCAGGCAATCTTCTGTCGCCATCAATGTTTCATGTATAAATCAAAGCTTCACCGATAGAACCACACGTAAACTTTCTTGTCACGCATTGCGCAATACGAAACAGGCTCTGTTACTTAATAGAGAAATTTCGAGAACATTAACTAATTAATACGAGTATCCGAAGACGGATGGCACGATAAGGTGCTAATGCTGTGTCAAATTAAATTAGTGTTAATGCAGTTGATAGAAATTTGTTTAAAGTGTTAAATTTGAAATCAGTCAATAAATTCCTAAAGTAAGATTTACGAACTGAAATTAGTTTTACAAATAAACCAATGTATAAGTTTTCTCTTAGTCTGAATTATGGTATTATGGGTGAACATAGCTTTTAAAAACAAGAAGACATTAGGCAGTGGCAAAAAAAAGTGAGCTACTGTCATGAGAAGTCAAAAACTACATAAATTTATTCAAAAAAACAAGTATGCATGTCAAAATAGCATGTTCGTATTATGAGATGGCTTGAAATTGAAAGTGAAAAAACAAAGAGCGTCAGAGTGCATTCACACCAAACAGGATAAATGAACCAAAAGTACAAAAACGATGGTAATCTTTAACCACTATCAGGTATAATGAAGAGCAGTTTACAACCTTGCAGTGTTTTGATACATTTGCGGTTGAAAACATTTAACGGCCGGCCGTTACGCGCTCAGTCGCCATTTTAACTATGCACCTCAGTTACCACATACTTAAATTTAATAGAGGCTGCAATCCGGGGCCATGCTGGTATGCTGTGCTAAGTAAAATTTTGCAAGTGGTTTATTTTATCAAAATTGGTATTATTTTTATTTTAACGTGATGGTAAGTGTTTTAAATCGACCGAAAACTATAAAAATAAGAACTAGGTAAGTACTTTATCTTTTCAATAAATATAATGAATTTTCGTCGGGCTTTAAAAAATAACCGTCATATCTTTCTTCATAAAATTGTATTTATTTTTATTACTTCAAATTATCCGGCTATTTTGCCAGTCTTTTATCCGGACATTTTATAAAAACGTCCTGCAATTATTATTTTTCCGGCTTTTTGCTCATGAAATCCCTAGTACTAGTACCGAGAGTTATCGACGTAATAACAGCCGATACCTCAGATAATTTATTTAATTTCCTGTGAAAATGGAATTTTCTTGTTTTCTCTCGTCTAACTTGAATGAAAGTGATCAGCGCTGGAGATCGATTATAGGTTTTATAGCTTCTGCTGTATAGTTTAATGTACACTGTACAGCGAAAAAAAAGCTAATGAAGATTTAAAAAATCAAATCGTTTATTGTGTTCAAAATGAGTCCGGTTTTATTATGAAAGTGAAAAAATATTTTGAAAGAATATTCATACAAAATGTCCATTCAGTGTTTCCGGAATTTCCAATATTCTAATATCATAAATATTCGGTATATTTTCATTTGTCATGTTTAGCATCATCTAAATACCTATTCGGTCACTGCCCCTTCAGGAATAGAGTGACATTTGCATGTTCTATTTTTACCTTCTTTATTGAATCTGGACCCACTGAATGTCTTGCTTCTAAATAACTAGAGGCATCAGTTATGCCGACAAGGATCAATCCCTTAAATTGAAGAAGATTAGATATAAAGAAGCGTAGTGTTGGACGTCCACCGACAAGATGGACAGACGACCTTGTAAAAACTGCAGGTCGGCGGTGGATGCAGGCCGCTTCCAACCGCAACACATGGAAATTTTTGAGGGAGGCCTATGTCCAACAGTGGACGTCTAACGGCTGAGATGTTGATGATGAGACATAGAATTCGTGTCTGTTTAAAAATTCCTTAAGAAAAAAAAACAAACAGAACAAACCGCTACTTCTGAAAAACATCCCGCAAGCCCGCAACATACTTAATGGTCATCATGCCTTTAGTAGGTTAGGGCCTACCACGGCGATAATAACAAAGCAAAATATTTGACCCTACGTCCTCGTTACAACTCAATACGCAAGCTAAGTGGCCACTAATTACATTACTTATCGCCTCGCAGCCCAACTGGGACGAGTAACTGTAGCTTTGGACAATAAGCTGGTGATCAGTCACAGGACAAGAAGAAACTTTAGGCCATATTACATAACTATGGAGATATAGCAGGTGCTGCTTTGATTCACGCGAAATGATTCATGATATATATCTCATTCACTTTCAAAACTTTCGTGAGTTGTACTTGACATTGTATCAACACACGTGAATTACTCACGTAAAAATATCGCCGATTTAGATAGGTACCGGTACCGACAATGTTTCGATTCATCCGGAGAATCTTCCGCAGAAAAAAAAGCATTTTAAAACAAACTAGCTGTGCCCTCGCGGCGTTGCCCTCGTAGGTTTATGATGATGATGATGATGAAAAGTATCCTATAACCTTCCTCAATAGTTTAGCTATCAAGTGCAGAAAGAATTTTTCAAATCCGACTGGGGTAGTTCCTGAGGAAAGCGCGTTCAAACAAACAAACTCTTCCGTTTTATTATAATAGTATAGATTAGTATAGATATAGATTAATGACATTGACTCTCGCATGGTTACCAAAGGATAAATGCCAACAGCGACCATGTCTGCAGTTTCACTTAAACTCGGCGAATCACTTCAGTGTGTAATATGAGGAATTCAGTTAGGAATTAAGCCCTAACAACTGGTTATGATACCAGTGTGGTAAGAACACGGAATAATCTGCGCGACACACGGCAGTATATTTTGGCAAGCAAGCATGTTGGATAGAGGCTTATATATCTAATCCAGATGATACAGAATCAAGATGCTAAATGAAGAATGTGATGAGAGTGAATGAAGCGAAAGAAGTCTATCAGGATCGTAGCAAGTGGCGATCTGTGGTCTCTGCCTACCCCTTTGATGGGATACAGGCGTGAGTTTATGTATGTATGTACCTCTATATAAGATGCTAAATATGCATATCCGCTGTAATGCCTGAGACGTCGTTGAGAAGTAGGCTTGCCCAATATCGCAGCTTAATCTGCTTATACTCAAGCAAGAATGACTTGGTCAATAGATATTATGTCATGGATAAAAAAAAGTAGTTGGCATTTCATGCAACGTTCTGCAAGTCTTCATTAATGACTGTTAGTTAGATGTCTAATTCTATTACTAGATCTGGTTTATTGCTGACTTGTGAACTGAACTGATAGAATACATAGTTTTTTTTAATACATGCCCTAGCTACAGAACAACAATGTTCATCATAATATATCGATGTTTCTCCTGGGTGGGTATTGAATCAATCTACTTCAGTAGCCTAGCCAGCCACGATGGAGGCCTTCAGGTTGCAGGCAGTTCGAAAAGCAGAGCTACCAAGTCAAGTTGAACATTTTAGATCTCTTGGAGTCTTATGTGGCTTGGACATGTTCATGTCATGACTGATGTTTGTCATAAAAATGTTCTGTATTTCCACTACACACAGCATTCCCTGCAGGTCCTCGGGCATTTCGATCAAGACGTAAAAATTACAGGCAATTAGAGAGGGCAACGACCCCGCTTAGTTAAGGGTAAACCTTCAAATAAACTTGGGAAAGGTGAGATTGTCCTTGCGACCTTTATTTAGTGTATTTCTGTGGTTGAATAGAGAGGAAAGCATTGTTATGTGTGTAGCCTGCTTGTTGTATGATAATGGTATCATCATGATCTGCAGTCTGAATATCATAAGCTTCCCTTTGCTCTCGCCACCAGTCTGTCTCTGCTCTCGCCAGAGGGCGAGATAGCGGATATGCATAAGAGTATGGTCAACGGTTTTGGGTACTAAATGGTTTTTCAAAAGACTATACCTATTACTGACTGAGCCCTTCTACTGATGAATCTGCTGTAATAAAAAGCTTAGACTTGGACATCTTAACTAGATGATTTATACAAAATTTCATACAATGTGAGAAGACAACCTATGCCTGCAACAAAACAGGATAAAGAAAAGGTAAAAAATCGTCAGAAATCATCTATTTCCACATTTAAGTTTCAATTTATTATACCGTATTGCTTATTTCAATAAATAAGGGTTGCGGTTTATAAACAGAAATCTGAGGTAATAACTAATAAAGAACAAACAATTTCGAGATAATCAAAATAATGACTGCTCTGTTCTCATTTGGTTGATAATGTTAATGACTAAATGAATCAAATCAATCTGAGATTGTCGTTTTGGAAACAACATGATTATGACCTAAGTCTCACTCAAGGTAATAAGTCTTCTGTCCTCACAAAACATTAATTATAAATCTGAAAGTTTGCATGTTTGTGTATTTCAATCAAGCGCTAACCACCAATTTGACTGAGATATCGTGAGATATAATAACTATTTAAAATGCCAGTATCACGTTAGCGTACTTGTGTGAAGAAGCATCAATAAAGCTGGTGCTGCGTTGGTTGTTGTTCCTTTGTAAGCTTAGCTTGCTGCTGCAGCAAGCAACCAAAAAACGTCATGAACGTTTAAGTCTTTGTGTCATAGAAAATACGTTTCCCATTTTTTTTCTCGTCTGTCAGGTAAACTCACTAAAGTTGTCACCTAATTTCAACGACTGAAGCGAGCCACCGTTAGGTATCCGTGACGACACCAATTAACCTACGCAGCGCACGCGCATTCCTAGATTTCTTAGTATTATAGCGGATCCGTGGATAGACCGTAGGTACCAGGTAGATCCTATAAGTGGAAGAAGTTACTAGAAAGGTTACCTTTACTACTACCTAAACTAGTCGCTGAGTAAATCCTTCGTCACAATCACATCATAGTCATCACTATGACAATACATAATGACAAATTCATTCATAACAAGAATTGCATAATAATTGCAACAATGTATAATAATTTCTCTAGATTGTTTGTTTATTTTAAAGGATTACAAAAGCGAGTTTTGTAATGCTTTAGTAAAAAATAGGAATCATAGTGAAATTGACTGTGACACACGGATCTTCAAAATAACGAGCAAACATAAACAAATTATTCACTAAAATGTTTTGTAATCTATACTATACCATTAAACTATTTGCAGACTCAGATCTAGGATTTGGATATTGATATAGTGGTTACACTTATGAAATTTTGTAAAATAATAAAAAAACAAATTATCAAAATCGGTCAGCCTAAAAGGTTCGAATACAGGCTATCATTATCGGTCCTATTTGCACATTGATAACCGCACGATCAATCATATTTTTATCATGAAGATAAGCCACGTACCTAGTAAGGATAAAGATTACTGTAATCGCCAAGAAATATCATTTTATCCTTATTTTTAAGTCGTTTTAAAAAATGCATTTGCATGTTAAGATTTCCACCTGTCGTTGCAGAATCTTTTCGTCTTTTTTGTATTTTACTTTTTTGTAATATTGTCCAGTTGTCACAGAGCAGCAAAATCTTCGCCATAAAATTTCTTTTCTTACTTACTAAGTTTATTAAAATTAATTTCACTCATAATTTTAAGTTTTACTGTCAAAAGGTCCAAGTTATTAAAAATATGTGAAAGTAAGCTTTTTCAGCATGTATTTAAAAGTTAGTCTTTATGTAAGTGTGCTAGTATGTTTGAGTTTAACATTTCGTCTTTTTCATACAAATATGGGATGATAAATAATGGTAGACATTTCATACAGCACCATCTAGCCCCAAAGTAAGCAGAGCTTGTGTTATGAGAACTACATTACTAGAATAATATTATTTTTATCTGGTTCCCATATACAAGCTTTGCTTAGTTTGGGGCTAGATGGCGCTGTGTGAAATGTACAGCAATATTTATTTATTTTATTTATTATTTTATTCTATGATACAACACTTCCATACTTTTTTTGTAAATACATACGCATTACACATTGAAAAACACCCAGAGACCAATATTTATTGCAGATACAAACATTTGCATCGCTGAGGGAATCGAACCCGTAAGCTTCTGTGTTTGAGATGGGCCTTCACCCACTGCGCCACAGAGGTCGTGAAGTTAGACTGTTCATCAGTTAAAAAAACAATAAAGTATCATCCATGTCAGCCATTATGAACTCGCCGCTATCAAAACCTAGTTTTGGATTTTTTTAACGTAACACATAATTTAGTTTCTCATTATTTGTCTTTTTCTAACGTTACAAATTCTTTTGTCCATGTGTAGACTACACCATTTCTTTGTGGTAATTGAGGGTCCATCAACCGTTTCCTAGTTGTGGCCATAATAGGCAGGGTCTGCTAGACCAGTCAGGCTACATTGTGCCGAGAAAAAAACATTATCATCAACCTCAGAGTCAATGCGCCTGCGCAGGGCCGTGACCAGTGAGACCCATATATGGGGTGACGCAAAAAATGATCACACGACTGTGATTCCCTTTGATATCCTTCTGAGATCTTTATATTGAAGATATAGAGGAGATGGGGTATTTGGGAGCTCGAAAGACGGAGTGACCATATCGGTAGTGGCATAAAAAATACTTTGCCTCGTAAGTTTCTTGTTTATGTTCAGCAAACTTGTACTTATCGCATCGCTTGATAATACTTCCGTAGTTTGATGTTGGTGATGGTGATGGAAGAATTCCAAATACCAGGACCATTTTGCAACTTTAGATCTTGAGGATATTTCTAGATATTAAGAAGAATAGAGAGTTTTAGAGTTCAGGCTACTTTTTTTGCATATTGGAAAAATTCAATCTTCGTGCAGGGTAATGAGTTGTCCTAACTACGAACCTGCTTGCGAGCGACAGCATAACGATAATCTAATAAAAATAAAAAGGGATCCAGGTAATAAAACTCGTTATGATGTTATTTTCTGAGTCTGCGGACACATTGATAGGTATAACGTTGTTTTGACTTTGATAATGATCGGGCGTGGACGTAAGTCGTTCTAGCTTAGCGGCTGCAGTCAGCTTGGCTTTGTAATGATAACATCCAACAATTACATAAGTAGTCCTGCCCCTCTGCATCAATCTTGTTCTGTTTTTGCGGTCCTTTGCCAGACCTTTGCCAATGTCGTCAAAGCTTTATTTCTCAGTGACTGAGTCGCTTACAGTAAGTCATTTGCTCGTGTTTAAAATACTAAACTTATCTAATCCTGTTTTATCGTAAATCAATGCAAACGCAAACTCTAAATGCGTAATAAACTAATTCAAATAGTATTGTTTTATCAACTCACAATCTCTCTTACAGTAGCATGATTTCATTAGATTATTAGTAACAAAGTAGATATTGGACATGCAAATATCTAATCACGACTTAAAACTGATTGGAGATAGATTGTTTTATTCAAATCGTAATTATATAATACGAGTACAATGATTAACCCCTGCCGTATCCTTGAATCGGTGATAGTATTATTGTTATCGACATTTATCAGAAAAATTACTTTATCAATTTATTTTCATCGCAAATAAAAATATTTCTCATACTTACTTAGATAAAACAGTTTGTGTATACAGGTGGGCACTTTTTGCGAGATTGTTAGGTCGAATGCCTTCTGTAAGTCTAAGTATTTATTGTTACATTTTTCTATTAATTGTTGTTATTTAATAATTAAATTCGTATCTATCTGAGACTATTCAACATCTTATAAATTATAGTAAGTTCTTGGGATATCTCTATCTATTATTATCGACATCTGAATCTAGTATCTTGTACTACTTGTCTAATTTTCTTTTTATCTGAATTGTAATAAGCATTAGCGTCAGCTGCAATGTAACGTGGCTGGTATTGTATAATATGTCCATTCTCGATGTAGAGTGATGTAAATAAGAGAGAAATGTTGTAGTTAGTTGCAATCAGCGGACTAAAATAGCTGGAATATCTGAGCGAAAATGCGGGTTAGAGAGTCTATGTCACTGTGTAACCTTTTTATTTGAATTGAACTTTATAGTCCGGATCGTAGAGTCGAAAATCACCTTCTCATTTATTTTAAACATGTCCGTTATATGAAAGATTTAATTTAATCTTTGTTCCAGAAATATAGAAGTTGGAAGATTTATTTTCATGAATAATTTCTACGTTGTATGTACTGTCTCAATACAACATTTCTATTGTTACAGTATCATCATCATTACCAGCTCATTTGACCAGAAAGCCTTCGTGCATCAAAATAATTTCCAGGATTGGAAAATCACACCCAAAACAATGATAGATAAACAGTCCAAAACAAAAGTAGCCACCAGAATTCACAATACATTAATATATAATTGATTCTCTTTCAAATGCTTAGATGTTTATAGTGAAACTTTTAGCCATTCTTACTATTTTATATTCCGTTGCTACAGCTCCGTATATACAATTATGTTTGTCTGTCAGTCAGCGGTAACTGCGGTCGCGGCTTCCGCATTGCGCGTGCGGGCCGCACGCAGAAACAATTTGTTTGTTTGTACATTGTACGTTTTATATGCATATACGCAATCTTATTTAACTTGAAAACTAGTATTATTTTAACCTTTTTTAAATAAACATTATGAACGAATGTGAAATGTTAATGTGTGAATGTGAATGTGGCTTCGCAAGCGTTCACTACTATTTTTTATCCCATTGGAACCATACATTTTTCCGGAATTAAAAGTATTACCTATGTGTTATTCCAAAATCTAAACTATCTACATTCCAAATTTCATCAAAATCGGTTAAGTAGTTATAGGGATACGTGGTAACAAACATTCACACATACACACACACACATAGGGTTATGAACGAATGTTTTTGCAATTTACGTTACTTAGTATTTACATACAAAAATGTTACTCTTAAAAATATCCAAGTATTTTAAACGAATATAAACAACAATAAAAAGATAACACCTGTGTTAAAGGCATTACAACGAGTATATCTGTAGAAAACAGGCGGACACATGATATTGTCGTTACAAAAGCGGCGCCCGCGCAGCGTGAAGCGTTATTAGAGTAGAACGGTATTTACACGTATACTAGTAAGCGTGCGCGTGTTTGTTTGTTTATACAGTTATTATTATTACCAATTAGTAAGTACCTAATTAAAACATTTTTTATTTTGCCAAACTATTTAATTATGAATTGATCAAATTGTTGTAATATTTGATGTTAGTCAAATAAAATAAAAACTTTTTGAAATACAGAAATCTTTTATTTTATTATTACGAATCTGAAAGTTTGTGAGTATGTTTGTTTGTATTTAAAACTTAAAAAAACTCACCCGATTTGGATTAAAATGGCCTGGATTAGCATTATAGAATACTAGCTGACGCCCGCGGCTTCACCCGCGTGGACTACTATTTTGTTTATCCCACGGGAACCATGCATTTTTTCGGGATAAAAAGTAGCCTATGTCAATGTCATATTCCCGGTCATTATATATCTATGTTTCAAATTTCAGCCAAATCGGTTCAGTAGTGATGGAGATACGTGGTAACAAACATTCACACACACACACACGGACTTTCGCCTTTATAATATTAGTAGGATTTACAAATTTTGTACCATGTTTAAATGAAGACGCGTGCAGAAACTAGTATTCATTTTCAACAGTCATTTAATAATGTATGGCACAAACAAACATACAGTAAGTATCTAGTTGCTCCCGCATGCCCCTTGCCACTTGCCATGCAAATTAGCATTGCTCCACTTTCTAAATGTTTTGTTTCAATGCAATTGGACATTAGAAATTAGAAGCTCATACATTTAGCGCTTTGTTATTACGAAATCATCTATCTATATACCTCAATTTACTAACCTTATTTTGCCCACCGCCCACTTTGAGAATATATTTTTTTCCCCATATCCATATGCGCCATCTCAATGGCCCTAATTTTCTCTGGGTCTTCTACTGCCCCCCTGAAAGTCTCAAAAGCCCACAAGGGGGCGTTATCGCCCACGTTGAGAACCTATGATTACCATTATATAAAGCGAAAGAGTTTGTTTGTTTCTGTTTGTTTGAACGCGCTAACCTCAGGAACTACCTGTCGGATTTGAAAAAATATTTCTGCATTTGATAGCTAAACTCTTGAGGAAGGTTATAGGCACTTTTCATCATCATCATCATCATCACCATAAACAATCACTACGGGGGCAACGCCGCGAGGGCGCTGCTAGTAATTAATATTGTGCAAATTATACCATTTAATCATTATGTAAGTTCTTTGATTAGAAGTTCTCACGATTGAAGCTATTAATAGAACATTTCTATTCTTACTACTTTGTAGAATTTAAAGTGTGGTTGTAAAAGTTGTAAGAATAGTCATAAATAAACAAGATATGAATTTATGATGCTTTTGACGATTTCGTAGACATTTATCGAATGTTTTAAAATATGAGAGACAAACTAGAGAATAGAAGCCCTAGGCGCTGGACACACAGAAAAGACGTAAGACGCAGACAGGGCGCGGACATTTGTCTCTTCCGCGTCCCTTTTATACAAAATGTAGGTATAGAAGCGTCGCGACGCAAAACATACAGAAGAGACGGAGCGCGGGCGCAACGCTTTTACGTCTGCGCCTGTCCGCGACGCGTCCTTGTCTTAGGCTGGTTTTAGTGTCACGCGTACCGTCGGCGCTGATAGACGAGTGATATTTATTACATTGAAACAAGGATACTGATTGTTTAGCAAAAATGGCAACGCTGATTGCACTCGTCAGTGCTGAACAATCAGTATCCCTATTTCATTGTAATAAAGATCACTCGCCTATCAGCGCTGACGGTACGCGTGACAGTAAAACCAGCCTCACATATCTTCTGTCCGGCTTGCACCCTAGTATGGAGGGAAGAGAAGAGAGGCCTTAGCCCAGTTTTTTGGTAAAATTGGTATCCAATTGGGCTTTTTTTTTAAAACACTTCTGTAACTCTAATGAGACATCTCTTAACGTCTTGGATATAAACTCAGAGCCTGTCTACCATACTTTGTCAATCATTTACCCGTCTACCTGATTGATAGTAATCAGAATTCAATTAAAAGAACCACAACCCAAATATAGCAAGAAAATGTGATAGCGAATTATTATTTTAAACTAATTAAGTGTGGCCGCGTTGTATAAATTACGTTATTTATGGCGTTATCGGCGCGTTATATCAGTGTTACATCTGATGCGCGGGCGCAGCGATTCGCAATGGCGGCGAAACTGCAGGTTTGCATTCAGGATCACTTTACACTGGGCTTACGACTGTCCCCATTTGGCCTTCTAAGATCTACAATAATGTAGGTTTCTTTTAAGATGTCGATGGGGTTGTTAAGTAAGCGGAAATGTGCTTGCAAAATGCTAATCGAGACAAAGTAACTTGATTAAAGAAGAGAAAATGGCAACCAATTTCTTTGTAATTATCTTGTCTTTAGACCGCCTCTGTCTGGACCAAAGATGTTCGAACAACAATTTTTGGGATAAAATTAAAGAGTAAATTACAGCTGAGCAAATTCGACCAACAACGGTAAAATGATGTTACATTTTGCGCATTTTGCATGCTCTGAAACTACTTTCTGGTTCAGACGGAAAAATGTGCGGCGTTATGGTACCCCATTGTTGATCAAGTAACTGTCATACATCTTAACTCAAACCCCTCACTGTCCATATAAAAAACATCAGTTTTGGCACTATAATATAATAAGTACGTATCACTATACTGCACCCTTTACTTTTGCCTTTACTTTTGCCTTTTGCCACCCAAGCCCCTTCCCTGAGTACGTCCACAGACTAATGTGGACATTATTTATGCATTAAAGGATATCATTAAAACGACATCATGCCGACCTGTTACGTGGTGGTGTGAAGATATTTTATGATGAGTGATGCAGCCAAAACATTCACTGATAGTTTACACTCACCTCTAGTAGATGTCGCTAGTTGCATTTTGCATGAAAGGAGTAAGTTTTGAGATGACGAGTGATAAAGGGAACTGGAGAAAGCAAATATATTCAATTTGAGTATAGAATATTTTTAATCTAAAGGTTGCGAAAGAAATCGCTTTGAGCGATAAGACCGCCCATTGTGCCACCATGTATTAATTTTTAAGTCCTCTAGTTTAAGTTTATAAAAATGTTGGTGTAACAATAAATGAATATCTATCTATCTAAGCTAGGGAGGGAGAGGGACAGACAGCGGAAAGCGAATTTGTTTTATACTATGTAGTGATAGTGATAAATAAAGAAAGATTTTTGCTTTGTGCACAGCTCAGCGACCTTATGCTCTGGAGGGGACATTAAATTGTCGGTCCTGGCTCGGCGGGTGCCTTTAGGCGGCCTAAAAACTCCGTCATCATAGAAAGCCTCTAGCAGTGATTCCCAAAGTGGTCCAGGTGGACCCCCAGGGGTCCACGGGAGACTCGAAAGGGGTCCACGTTGGCGAGAAACAAAAATGGGGGTGCACAAGTTTTTTGGGAATATGGTAGAAATGTAGCAGGGGGTCCACCGAAACCAGTAAAATTTTGAAAGGGGTCCATGAGAAAAAAAGTTTGGGAACCTATGCTAGCTCATACATACAGCACAGCTTCCTCACTCATCGAAGATACGTAGGTACCGTAAATCTAGTCATAACCACTTTAAACCTAGGCACTTGTATCGCTTATCGATTTATAAGTTATTAACTTGCCTTGTAGCGCTAATTTATAACCTACGGCACACGCGATGCTTGATTAAAACTCATTTTGATGGCATAAATCAGGAATTAAATAAGAGGGTTTTAAAGAGTGATTGTCTAAAATAACTTGCAACGTTTTGATCGTCGTTTTGATATCTTTATTTTATTCCTCGCGCCCGGGACCGAGGCCAGCGGGCTGATTGTCTAACTTATCTCAAACCTCAAATTGGTCTCAAACTGTCAAAACGATCGCGTAGGCATCTTTTGTCGCGTTTAGTCTCGCTGAGATGAGAGTGACAGAGTGCGTGGTCACTGAACTGTCATATTTGACAGTTTGCGACGGATTTTGGTTACTATCAATCAAAGATAGACAATCCGGGGGAGACAGGCTTTGTAGGAACGCGCGAAAGTGAAACGAGACAGAGAAACGTCAGTTTATATGAGAACGGTCTCCTGTCTCGGTCTTTGGTGTCGGCGTTGGGCACGAACTGCCACATTTAGAGTTTATATCTTCAAACCTACTACGTGCAGCATTTAATTTAATATCAGTAAATTATTTCCCCATAATAATTCCGTCCCCATTATAATGTTACGTAAACAATAATTCTATTGTCTTAACAATTCGAAGGGCTAAAGTTATTATTTGTTATTATGGCATCGCCCTCTGACATCTTCAAACACAGAAACATGTTGTTAATTTCATCGTGAACAGCAAATGTCTGGTGTAAGGACGAATCTAGGACAGCAGCATCGGGGGTAAATATTTTTAACCCAGACATTGACGCTGTATATTAGCACAGACGCTACAAAAGCGTAATACTTACATCTTTTGAGTGATGCTACTGTAGGAAGTTCCCCTGATACCTAATAATTTATTTTCACCATTAACACAAACTTATTAGTAATATTATCTCGACTATTATCCCTCAAACCCCTCAAAGCCATACATAAATCTCGTATTTATACAAAAAAGTTAGTCTTGTTTCTTTTATTTATTACTTTGTCCTTCCTGTGGATCAAGCGGACGAGAGTAAAAGGAAATAGATATAGATCTTGCTCAACATTGTAGTAGTTTTTTGCGGTATTTCATAAAAAAGGTACTTATGTAAATTTTTAATTAATACATTAACAGAAACGAATCTACTACATAATGTAGCTTTACAAAATACATTAGAACCAGTTGGTCCATGTAAATTAATATACGTCGGAAACAGGCTCATCCGCTATTGTTATTTTGTACCTAATTTGCCCCTCTAGCTACGAGCCTGGCTGTGGGACCGACTCCTGCGCACCGTAGTCACGACTTGGGGTTATGATATTAAAATTTGCCTATTTTCGAACTCCTACCATTGGGCAACTAAGGAGTGGTGCTCACTTCGCGGCTTCTTGGTAGGCTCTTCGTGTAATTACAGATATACTATGCTATGTGTATTATATGTATAGCTTCCATAAAGGTGGCGGTTCGCAACCGAGACCGAGACATGAGACCGAGACCAGTGACACGAGACCGAGAACCGTCAGTTTATATGACGACCTCTGTGGCGCAGTGGGTGAAGGCCTGCCTGTGACGCAAGAGGTTGCGGGTTCGATCCCCGCTGCGGGACAAATGTTTGTATGATCTGCAAATATTTGTCTCGGGTCTGGGTGTTTTCTATGTATATTATGTATGTATTTACAAAAAAAAAATGTATATGTTACGGGCAACTTGATTAATCGGGCAGTATTCATATGGACCGGTCATTATTCATAATGACCGGATTTATCACATTGCCCGTAACATATATAAGTAGTATATCAGTCATGTGGTTGCCATAACACAAGCTCTGCTTAGCTTGGGACTACATGATGCTGTGTGAAATGTCCAGTAATATTTATTTATTTATATGACAACAGTCTCTGAGGATGATGCCTCAGTCTCTGGTTACGTGTCACTTTCGCGCGCCCCTTCAAAGAATGTGCCGTGGTCTCGGGCGCGAACCACCGCCTTTAGGGAGTGTACACATTGCGTTTTCCGCAGCGCGTTTTTGAGTGTTACAAAAGCGAACCGGGAGGGGCTGCGCGTTCGCATCGCGTTCGAATCGCGTTTGTATCGATACAAACGCGCTGCAAAAAACGCAATGTGTACACTCCCTTATACTACAGTACGGACTCTCAGAAGTTAGTCTATTACTATTATTTATTAGTTTTGAATGCCGATGGTAAAATTGATAAGAAAGCCCAGATCCTTGCCCATTGACTTTTATAGGGAGATCACCAGACCGTTGTGGACTGTAATGCGTGGATGATTATTGATTTAGTTAGAAATCGTTAAAGCTGACAAAACTTCCGTTTGTCATCAGCTTTATTAAAATCGTAGATATATAATAAATAGTATAGCTATAGCATAAGCTGGCAAGCAGTCAGCAGCAAGGTTAGTTTGCAGGGCGTTATGATGAAGCAACCGCCTTGTAATTTGTATCGAGAGCTTTTGTGGGAACCAAACTAGATCTAGACTCCATTGATCTAGCTAGGCAGTCGTTCTACTGGTTCTTTCATTCACCCAGTATTTCGAAACTTCCCTTTCTGCTGACTCATGAGAATCTTAAGGAGCAAACTGTTCCAAAATACTAACCCTACAAATAAACGTGGTGTTAAGTGTTATTCCAAGAATAAGGAAAATTCTACGAATAAACTCTGAATAACTTATACCGACTCGGAGTAACTGTTCTAGCTGAACACGGTTGTCATAAATATTTTTCTATCTAATAAGTACCTACCTATAAGAAAAGAAACGCGACAGTGCCGAAGTTGTAACCAGTTTATGAGTAAGAAATTATGATCTCGCTTATTTTCAGCTTAGTCTAATCATAATAGTATATAATCCTAGTATAAGACTGGAATAAGCAAGTTTTAATTTGTACCAATGTCAGTTTAAGCACATTGTTTTTTAAAACTGCCAAACTCGATCGACTTCGTGAACCGAAAGCGGCATAACTCAAATTTTACGTAAACTGAACTTTTTATACCAGTTTTATAATAACACGGTTTAACAAAATTGAGTAATAAATGTTACGAGCTCGACTATTATTATTAACAATATTAAATAATTGTTGCCAATAACGCTATTCTATTACACAATATTTATTGCAGAAAAAACACTAAATCGCGAAGAGGTGATTGCTTGCTGAGTGGAGCGCACGACTGTAGCCGGTAGAATACAATACATACAATGTAATTGAAAACAATAATTTTAATGGAAATTAATTTAGAAAAGCGTGGTGATTTTAAGTGTATTTTTAATTAGGTTAAATAGTTTTTAATGTCTATGAAAGCACATTTCTTTTCTCTATTCTTTGCTTTAAAAAAAAAAACGTTGAAAAAAGTTTAAGATGCTGTATTGTATAGCAATCTTACCTACAGTTATTATCTTTCTATTTTATGTAAGAAACGTAAGTTGGTACTAACGATACAAATTAACGACTTGCTGTTAATACGATCTTTTATTGACGAAGCAGTACCTTACTAATAAATTAATATCGTAAAACGAGGTAAACTGAAAGTAGCTACTGCAAATGGGTGAAAGTGAATAATAATTGTATGAAATAAGGAAACTCATGAATTGCCGCGGATTTCCTCCATATAACATTGTAAAATAAAAGAAAGTGATAAGTGCAACTGATAGGTATGATACCTACTTCAAACAATGTTCTATCATAAGTTTTAACTGAAATATACTAATCAGGTCATTGATTGGAGGACAAAGTTGTAATAAACTACCACATGAATAAAACTGAACAACTCGATTACATTTCGTGTTTTGCAAAACAGTATACAAATAATAAGTCCGATCAATTTGATATTAGCGCCATAATAACTTTATACAAAATGAAGACACTTGATCAAAAGACCGACACAACCACATAAACCAGTTCAACTAAAAATATGACATTTTAATTAACAGCCCGTCATAACGACTTCTAAGTTACATATTTATCAAGACCTGTGCATGCAGCCTAACAAGCCGGAACATTGTTGCTGCTTCGGAACTTTGCTAAATCTGGCCAATGGCTAAGAAATCTCTGTCTATGAAATCTCATCTAAATCAATCATGCTTTAAACATTTAAAAAGATGTTTGCTTTTTATTACATACAGGATGCAGTCGATCATTCACAGTTAAGTTCATTGACTATTATGCCAAAAGAAGTCGACCCGGGGTGTCTAGGATTGATGACATTGAAATTTTTAAAAGTCTTGCTATTTTAAAGCCTCAAAAAAGCTTGGTATCCTCTCAAAGGTGAAGCGTTATTTCACTCCTATGCAGCTGCTCACTTTATATAAAGCGCAAGTTAGAGCCTGTATGGAGTACTGCTCTCACCTTTGGGATGGCTCTGCCAAGTACCAGCTCCAAGCACTGGAGTCGATTGAGAGGCGCGCCAAGAAGCTTATAGGTGATGACTCCTTGGTTGAGGCTCGGCTACAAATCCTTGAGCATCGTCGTAGAGTCGCTAGTTTGACGGTTTTTTATCGGATACATTTCGGAGAGTGTGCTCAGGAACTGCATAGTCTGGTTCCGCCAGCTCCCTTCTTCCATCGGACTTCCAGACACCCGGAGAGGCGCCATTTGTACATGGTTGATATTCCCAGTGTTCGTACTAAGCGCTTTGATTCTACATTTTTTATACGCACGGCGAAAATGTGGAACTCCTTGCCGGGGTCTGTATTTCCAGAAAAGTATAATTTGGGTGTCTTCAAATCGAGAGTCAATAGGTTCCTTCTAGGTAAGCGTGCTCCATCTTAGACCACACTGTTGCTTTACATCAGGCAGGGTGTGGTCAAACGCGAACCTATTTTCGTTAAAAAAAAAAAAAAAAAAATTTAATCGAATCTGAATTCGAATCTTGGATCATACAAGCTGGCAACACCCCATCACCGAAAATTTATAAAAAAAACCTTGCTATTTACAATCAGATTTCAAGTCGGGTCTAGCAAATGGGAGAATGAAAGCTGGCAACTCCATCCCAGCCAGTCGGCCCAACTCAACACCTAAAGGAATAAAAAATAAAACTGCATATAGCAGGATCAGTCCGCTGATTACGTATCTTTTAGCCGCGTATCTTTCAGATGCAAATAAAATGTTCAACTAACGTTAATGCACTTGGAGATGACAAATGCTATTAAGTGTGGTTCCTATGGCAATCGATAATGTGTGTGTGACATTATTTGAGTTAACGCCTGTAGATCTAGTTAAAAAGGGAATATAAACTCTGGAGTCTGCAAGATTATCTGGTTAATCATAGTTTGTGTTTTTGCTGTTTGGAATTCTATTGATAGTACTCGTAGCTTATTTTAAAATAGCCTGAGGATTTTCCAAGGATTTTATTAATAATTTTGAATTACGTGTCTAATGAGCGTGTTCTGTAGGTATATACTTACGGAGATGATCAACTTAACCATTATTTACTACTTAAAACATTTTAATCGCTTCGATTCCGCTTGCGGCTACAATTTGCTCGCGCAAAAACGCGATACAAAAAACCAATTTATCATAATGACAAACCTTTTCAATCTATGCTCTTAGCTATTATTTAAATGTTCTAAATCATCTAAAACAAGCAGACGTAACAAAGGAAGTCTATTAAAATCCACTTTAGATTGAGAAGATTGTTGTTATTAATGGAAAATTTGTATAAGAGGTCATCCAAGCACAACGGACAACATTTAAATTGAACTAAATTAAACAATTTTATGCAGTACTGGTGCCTATTATCTTTGTTTGTAAAACTCTAAGAAAATTAATAAGGATTTTAATTTATACACACAGGTAGAGTAGAGCAAGTAGTAATATAACGTGGTACTATTCACATTGGTTTAGAGTACGACATCTTCTATTTTAAAATGTAATCTCTCCAAAAAAATACGTTGCAGAAGCTTGATAAGAATTGGCATCGTAATAATGAGCAATGCGGAAGCGTGGCTTTCTATGAGGATTGCAACCGCACCCGACTGCCAACTAGTGCGGAGCGCACGCACGACTGATTCGAAAGGCCCGCTTTTTACTTTGTTTTCCAAACTCTAGAAAGGCTCACGATTCATCAGCTTGTCTGTAATAAAACCTGAATTTCGTTATCAGATTTTGGAATTTCTCAGAAGATTATTTTGCATCAATTTGCGAGTTCAGGGTCAAATCGGCGAGAAATCGAAGACTTTTTTCAAAATGCAACAGACCCTAATCGCGTTTCGTGGAACGGAACCTTCATATTTATTACCACTATAAAAGCTATTATATCAGTGCCTCCAGTCAAAAAGGGCACAACTCAAATTCGGCACTTTTCAGGAGAGCCAAAAAACCAAACTTTTAATGTTTTTTGCTATTTTGCAAGTGAAATCAAAACTTCTATTGATACAAAATTGTAGACAAAAAATAGCTCTTTTATTTAATGGTAATCACTTTCACGTTCGTTTACTATTTCTATATTTTTTTCTTGTTTTACTTGGATTGTGCCTTTGTTAACGCAGATGTAATGGAATAACGTTAACTATTCTAGTCAGTTTACTCGTACTAAAAGAAATATTACGACTTGTGCCTTTTGAATAATGGAATAACTTTATTAATACTAGTCGATTTACTCCTATTCAAAGAAATACTAAGACGTAATCCATTACTAATGAATACTTATTATGACAATAACGGCTTATTTCCATCAATTACTGATGTCGAGAGCTGTAGTTATGTAAATAGAATCTAGAGATAAACAATAATTATGATTTTTTTTATATTTCTTTCAATAAAATCAACATTATAACGAATGTTTTCAGTAAGTAAATTCTAAGTATTCCTCAGTATTTTAATTTACTTTCTCATTTTCTGGTATAAAGCACAAACCGGGGTCGTCTTCAGCTCTCTCTGATTCAGAATTCAGTAAGTTGTATAAAAATCTTGAATTATGGTAGATCCTTTATGCGTGGGGATAACCTGACTCACTAGTTATGAAGCCAAATTAGCTTCTCCCAGAAGCTCAGAAGTTCCCTGGGGTCTTCACATGCTTCGAGGAGTGACCTCGGGTTGTTGAGGATATGCTGCCGTTGTGCTGCTACGCCCAGGTATTCCAGGACTACGTGGGCTGCTGATTCTTCTTCGGTTAGACATCCCCTGCAGAGTGGGATGTCCGTGGCACCGATGTTGTACAGCTGTTTATTGAGGGTACAGTGTCCTGTCAGCGTCCCTGTGATTATTTTGATGTCTTTTCTTTGTAGGTCTGTACGTGTCAGTCGTGGTGTGGCTGCTCGCCTTATCGCTTATCGCTGCTCTGGACTGTCTGTAGTCCGTCGCCCGTGTCTATCGATCAATGTGAAGGTTTTGGGTGTGTTCTGTATCCAGGTGCGTAGCTGGGAGAACGTCAGAGGAAGGAATGGGGCTGGGTATTCCACTTGTGTTTCCGAGCCCCTTCTGGCTAGTTCATCTGCAGCGACGTTTCCCAGTGATCCACTGTGTCCCTTGATCCATTGTAGAGTTACCCTGTTCCTTGCGGCGATACTTTCAAGGGAAAGGTGACATTCGTATATGCGCTTGGAGTTGCATTTTTGGCTCTCCAGTGCTCTGAGGGTTGTTGTACTATCTCGGGGACTACTATGCCGTAGTCTTCTATCCCTCTCCATTTGATAGCAGTGGCAGCTGATTGGAAAATGTAACTGCGTGAGCCTAGTGTCATAGGTAAGATAAGATAAGATAATATTAGTTTTCATGTGTTTGTATTTTGTAGTGTTTCCGGGATGTCGATTGTCTTGGAATCTTATCACACGATATTATGGTAGAATAAATAAGTATCTCGTATCATGTGGTGGTCATCAAAACTTTTTTCTAAAACTTGAACAAAAATAGTCAATTTGGTAATACTGGAAGGCAGAACGAGATCAATTACATTAAAAAACAAAAATTAAGACTTATTTACTTCATCACATTACATTAATCAATACCAGCGATACACAGATTATTATAATACTTACTACGTAAAAGATACATTTATGTCTCATTATTATCCATGCTTATAATCACCAAAAGCAACAAATAGAGATATTCCCTTAGAAACATGCTTAACAAATGGATCAACTTCATTTATTTCTAACTCTGTTTATCTAATGCATTGGAACATCATGAGTTATGCCTTTTTGTTTCATTGTAATATTTTTTTAACTGAAATTATGCCTTCATGTTCGGTGATGTTTTGGGCTTACTGCTACTTATTTCCTTTTAGTTGGGAAATTTTGTCGATAACTAAAGACGTTCCCTTTCTGACAGTCGAGTTATACCCTTGATGTAGTTGAAAAAACCAGGTTAGGATGCAGCTAGAGTTATGAATTTTTGATATGTTATGTAACTGGATACGTAGATCACGATAGTACAATAAAAACAAAAGGGCACAACTCGACTTATGTCCTTTTTGACTGGAGGCACTGATATTATCCTTGGAATCCTAAATCATTGGCGTCTAAAATGAAAAGGGTGTAACTCACCTGTTGCGATTCTTTATTTTGACAGAAACACCATCCAGCAACCAAATATGGTAAGATGTTTTCAACTCAGCGCATTTCTGGTAATAGCAATTTTTATTTCATTAGTTATTTAATTGATTCTGTCAGTTTAACTGTAATTGTATATATTTAAATCTTTAAACACGATAGGCGCCATTAAAAATAGTGTCAGACTGATGAACTGCTAATTGAAGTTAAGCGGAAACAATTTACATGAAACGATAATTATTTTCTCAATAATTAATAGGCCTAATAAAACTTGACTTCCTTTTCACAATACTTTGGTTAATAAATATTAAATCAGTTTTCGAACAACATAAAAGATGATATTATTATTACTGCAGTTCAGTTGCAGTTTCTAATTAAAACTTCGCATAATATTATCGGTTTTCCTTTTTATTTTAAATCACCTGAGTGCATTACCAATTTGCAAACTGTCAAAAGTTATTAAAAGTCCGTTTACTCCATTTCTCCGTGAGACAGCCGACGTCCCGATTAAAATCCAAGCTATCAATAAAGAATCCGGAGAGTAATAATTAGTAAACCATGAATATATGCATACATGTATGCATGAACATAGACTGATGTGTGGGATGGTTACTACCAATCAGCGAAGATCCCGAAGAAAGCCTGTTATCATACAATTTTTGAACAATCCCTTCCTCCTATAACTTTTCAATATCTCTCTCAGAATGTATCGTTCAATTTATCGCTTGATCTAAACAGCCAATTTTGATCAGAAAATACAAAATTGTTCATGTAGTTCTTATTGCAAACACGCTAAAATTCATTTTACGATATTTTTTATTCGAAGCATTGAGGCGTATGTCAAGGGCACAATTAATAATAATCAACTGACAGGTATCCGTTATCGAAATATCCTGATTGTGCTAAGTAAGAAATGAAAGGTAAATTAATGAAAATTTTATAAATTAAAGTTATCTTTGACATTTACGAAATAACTTTCACAAAACTCGGAATAAAAGATTTACTTATAAAATATCTTGCTAATGAAGTTGTTATGCCTAATGATTTATAAATCGCCAAGAGGCTATAATAATTTACCTATTAGGTAGAAAAAAGTTGAATAAATTCAAACAAAATAATCTCCGCGAAAACTGTAAAAACTGACATATAAAGACATGTATTTATTGAAGCAGCCGATTTTCAAAATTATAAGTATTTGTTACTTTATCGACCTTTCAAAAAGGACGACAACACTATTGTCCATTCCGATACTTTATAGAACTAAAATGGATAAGAAATATTTATTTTTAAAGTCTTGAAACGCGAATTTTGGAGATTACGATAAGCGCACAGCGGGAGGTATGGTTTCGGCGCCAAAAAGTGTCAAAAAAGACGCGCGAATTTAAGATGAACGAACGTTATTAATCATGGCTTGGGACTTTTGGGACAAGTTTTATCATTTATCAGTTATTTATTTTTAGTCGAAAATACTAAAAATATACGTACCTACCTACCTGCATTAGGTGCATAGATACTTTTGTTATAATTTCGCTAGACTGCTTTCCTACAAGGAGGGTTTTCTTTAACAATAAGATATAAAATAGGTACCTCTTTCTTTATTGTATTAAATGTATCTTTGTGATTGTAATGTTTGCTCTATGTATCCTAACATAAGAATGTCACAATTTCTAAAGGCTTGATGGAAGTTGAAAAAGTTGTTTAAAACATAAGTAGGTATTCGAAATTCAATCGTTTCAGATATCGTGTTAATAAAGTAGTACTTAATAGTGCTTATTAAGTAAGCCAAATAATTCTACGAAAAATCTAGAAGTATTACTGGTATTACGTAGGATAAGGACAATACAAAGGACATTGACTATTTTACATGGGAAATGGGCCCAATCGAGTACACATTACAAACATCCCACAATCGAGGGTCCATAACAGTACATGAAAATGACATTCGGGAATTGTAATTACAGACCTAGTATTGTAATTTATTCTGTGCGCACGCGCATCCCATTGTACTGTCGCAGCTGCAGGATTTGCATTGAAGAGCGGGCGCGGTGTATTTATGCCGCATAAATAGGTCACAGAAATGACAGTTGTTGAGCATAATGACGATGAAAATAGACCGAGTATTGTCGCACTGAATATCCGTGAAAGATTTACTGGTATCGTTTTGTAGGTTACACTAAATGACACTGCATTATCATTTAAAGCAAGACATGTATTCGATTGAATCAGAGATGAGGGTGTCGTGAAATCTCTTGAGAAACATAGTGACTTCATGACAATTCATAATGTTTAAAAACATTCTTAAGATTATAAAAACACGAGTATCATTTACATAACAACGATAATATTCTGGTTCATCCGGAGAACTTTAACTAAGCAAAAAAAGAATGAGTACAATCTAGTATCACCGGTTACTACGATGGACCTATTTCCAATTTACTTTGACGGTTAGATGTTTATGCTTATGCTGCAGATTCAGTTAATTATTTAGATACATTTTCTTACCTTTGTTCTGTAGAGCGGATTGGAAAAGTCCCAACCCGGCGCGACGAAAAGATATCCACATTTCGATATCTTTCTGCTCGCCTGAAACAATAGAAAGATAAATTATAATTATGATACTCTATGGTTTATACTAGAACCAAGAAATATCTAAAGAATTTATGTAAAAGAAAAGGAAGCACGCCTTTATCTTCAAGATAAGTATAGATTTTGAGGCATTTAAGATATTTTTGTGTAGGGAATAAGAGCATATTCGAAGGAGTCCGAAGAGCAGTTTCCAATATTTATATTCAATACTGATGGCGAAAGTACCTATAAACGAAGGTTTAAATTCCACTCGCTTAGTAATTTGGGAAAAGAAAATCTTAAAGACCAATGTATAATTTAATACTGTGGTGAATAACATCATGCTATTGCACAAGTGTAATTCGTAAAGAACATCTTACATCGTAATAATAAACAAAAACCGTAATCCGAAACAATATTTACAAACTGCGCAGTTTTCGTGAAAACGGGAATTTGAGCCAAATGTTTGTGGGGCACGTGTGTTTATACCTACTGAGGAATAATGTAAGTTAATGTATACATGTTTCTGGTTCATGTAAGGTAATGGCTTAGCAGAATGTTTACTTGGGTCAGTGTTTAACTGGGCTACCAAACCGTGGTTGATGTGTATCTATTTCAGTTTTGCTACTGTTGTTGCTTTGCTGTGCATTGTTTTAGTGTGCGTAAGTTGAGCCAAGATTGAATCAGAAACTTCACTTTACAAACCGATGATAGATAATTATCGGGCAATTATCGTGCTTTGAAACCCAATTCTACAGAGCCACGAATGATTTATCGGGCAATTTTCATGGTTTAGCTTTTGTTGATGAAAACACGGCTCTGAAAATTTCACCAATATAAATTCAACCTCGAAAATCGGCAATATTTCTTTTCATTAGTTTCAAGGGAAGTTTTATGAGGGAACACAAGGAATTTTGCTACAAAGGAAAATTGCGTTTTAGATGACCCGCTCATGACATTATGACATTACGAGGCCAAATAGACTACGTGAATAAGTAGGTATTGCTCATCTATCAACTTTATAAATAAACATTATAAATGCACTTTTCTTTTCATATACTTACTTAAATATCTGACGAATCAATTATTAAGCCGACTTTGAACTAGGTACTTTGTAGTTTTATTGGAAGCAAAGATAAGGACACATTGAATTGAACTTAGGTTTTACTTTGTACCTACAAAGTACACCTCATCAAAATAATAAATGTAAGGCTGTTAAAATCCGATACGTAAGTTTAAAATTATGTTTACATAAATATCTACATTGTAAAATGACTGCAATGCGAAAAGCACCGTCAATACAGTGACTTTAGCAACACCCAACGCCAAACATTGAAAACTTTAGTGTTTACTTGACATTATAATAAAATTTGGAAATTTTTGTAGATATCGTCGATTTAGATACCAACAATGTTTTCATCCAGAAAAATAGAAAATTGTCTGGGAAAGAGGGCCGTCATTCGTCGTCGTCGCGTCTCATACGGATACTCAAAGCGTCTAAAGCATAGATTCTCAACCTTATTTTCCCCACCGCCCACTTTGAAAATATTTTATTTTCTAGCGCCCCCCCCCCCCCCATCCGTCGCGAAATTAAAACACCTTTTTGGAGCACAGTGGCTATTACTTTAACTGCTGGTAAAATTAAATCTTCCCCAACAGTATGTGATTTTCCTGTTTTAATTTTAACTTTAGGTACTTTAGTGATAGTGATTAGGGCAGTGGTCGTCACACTTTTCTAGTCAAGGGCCGCATAAGACAATGTGAGGTATTACTGCGGGCCACACATTCTTGAATTATTTAGTTGACGATTTTTCGAAATTCCATAAAAACGAACTTGAAACTTATCATAAATTTGAGGTGCTCGAAGACTCGCTGCTTATCAGTTCCTATTCTGCGGTCTGACATAACTCACTTTGCTCGCAATATAACTACTCATGAAGTTAAAATGCAAACTAATTGAGCTTCAAACCAAGCGAGCGAAGCGAGCCGAATTTTTGTAAGTCAAATGCAATATGTGCACTACTCACTACTGAAATATAATGCACTACTCACTTTACTCGCAATATACCTTACTTATGAAGTGAAATACGAGCGAAGCGAGCCGAATTTTTTACACAAATGCAACACTGTGACACTTGATTTTGTTTGCGGTGATCAAAAAAAATATCGCTGCGTATTGGTTCCTATTCTGTGGTTAGACTTTACGCTCTTTACTTGCAATATACTTTACCTACTCATGAATTGAAATGCGAGCGAAGCGAGCCGAATTTTTTAAGACAAATGCAACATGTGACACTTGATTTTGTTTGCGGTGCTCATAGAAAGGCTTGCTGCTTGTCGGTTTCTATTCTGTGGTCAGACATAACTCATTTTGCTCGTATTATACCTACTCATGAAGCTAAATGCGAGAAAAGCAAGCTCCAAACCAAGCAAACAAAGCGACCTTCCCTATCTCGAAGTTTTTAAATCAATTATAATTATTATTGTAGCAACGTGTAGGTAGTATCATTCATCATCATCATTTCCTTGCCCTTTTCCAACTAGGTTGTGTCGGCATAACATGCTCTCCTCTAACGTAGTAGCATCATTATCTATTACAAAAATGTTTGCTTAGCCGCGGGCCGCACCAATATCGTCCGCGGCTCGCACTTTGACGACCACTGGATTAGGGTGGTTTTTTTTTCCTATTTTAGATTACATTATCGCCCCCTCTGCTTCATCTCAACGCCCCCCAATTTTCTCTGGGTCTTCTACTGCCCCCCTGAGAGTCTCAAACGCCCACAAGGGGGCGTTATCGCCCACGTTGAGAACCTATGGTCTAAAGGACAATGGCTAAAACGGAACTCCCCACAGGGTCACTTTATAAAAATACAATAAAAACTAGTTAAGCTATCTAATAATTATAAAAAGCATTTTAGAAAGTGCTGCATTTTCTTATAAAAAAGCAAAAAATAAAATAACGTGACAGGTCATACCATCGCCGCATTTAGAATGCTAACTGGTTTCCTCACGATGTTTTTCTTCACCATTAGCGGTTAATGCGAAAAATCCGTTGCAAGGCCGGGATCCGAACCCACGGGCTTCGATCGAAAGTCAAAGCACTGGTTATCAAACTCAGCCACTACCTATTCGAATTAAATACTTTGATTCTTCGATTGTAGTTTTCTCAAATCCCTATTGAATGTCCTATGGTGTATGTGTGACTTGTTTTTTACTTTTCGATATTACTCATTTTCCTTTATGCATTATCACAGTGCGATCACAGCGTAGAAACTACTAGAGGTTTACTAAACAATAGTAAAAATTATGAGATAAGTTAAAAATTTAAAATGCATCCATTTTAACTTGACTCATAATTTTTACTACTAATTGACTTCTTATTAGCATTTTTACTATCCTTGTTCAGTGTTTCTGTTATAATTGAAATATTTATTTAATTTATGCACTTTCAATAAACTTATTTATAAATTTTAGTAGCGTGGAATGAATATGTATTACGATTACGACATTGTGGTCATCTTTCAATTTTATGCTACTTTTATCTTTATCGAAACTAAACTAGGTACTTAGGTACCTATTAATTAACATAGCTTTACAAAATACAATTAGAAACAGTTGGACCATGTATCTATCATGTAGGAATACAGAAGGAATAAGTACCTATAGATAGGTATAAAAACCTACGTAATTCCTATCATTATGAAGAAAAGTGAACTTTTTATAACTAAACAAGTAAATTACGTTTCAAAAATACCGCAATGTCATAAAAAATTGAAATTGGGTCCAATTTCTCAAGATGTCACGCAACAGACGCGGTCACAGACCATTTTAAATCATAACACTTTGACATAAGATCGATATTTGCAGTATTTGCCTATAACAGTACAAGTCGTGGACTGACGTAATAAGTCAATGTCCTCATGAGATAAACATTGATATTTCAGCGATTGTTCGCGCGATGATATAAATGTTTTATTGGATGCTTATTCGAATTTTACGATTGTATACAAAACATATTAAAACAAACTTCATATATTTACTTCATTCCTTAATCCTTGTTAAATAAACTTGCGACAGAAATTAAAAAAATATATATACTTTTAAAAAATACTTTACTGGTTAAACAACGTCCTGTCTTTATTTGTGGATAGTGACGAATAGAGACAGGTCGTTGTTTAACCAGTGTTCAACTTTAAACGTCTTTCACATGTAAGGGGGTTAAAGTGAGGCTACTATCTACTATTTCGTTTTAAAACAAAGGCTAAACAAAAGAAAAACGCACTGTCGGTCAAAGTAAAGAAAGTTCGAAGGTTTAAGGCCAAGGTACAAGTATTTACATATTTTCACTTCAAACAATGCCAGTAGCGACGGTAGCACTCTATGTGTGTCACCGTTAGCACCATAGACACTGTTAGACAACGTGGTGAAACCCATTGATGGTGTCGTGCACTGTTCAATCCGAATCCGACATGATCCTTTGTGATCCATCGTCTGCCACATCGTCGCTTACCATCAGGTGAGATTGTGGCTAAACAAAGGTCTATCTAGAATAAAAAAAAAAAAAAAAAAAAAAAAAAAGATTCTGTCGACAGTCGTCTGATTTTGTTTCTGGATGTGTAGTATGATAGATTGTACATTCCAAATACGACATAATTCTGAGCATTGCAATCCGATTCTAATTCGTTGTATATTTATCATCCTTCTGTACCTTCAACTTTACTTTGCTTTGAAGTAATAATGCACATCTAATGGATGGACCTTAAATTACTTACATTACACAAAAATTGCTAATATAAGCTCAGAACAAACGCAAGATTATTAGTTTGTTAGCATGTAAGCTAGTCGTGTTAGTCAGATTATCTTTAATTATCGTAATTTTATACCGCTAAAACAGCGGTATAACCATACCTCTATTTTATAAAGGTAGCGTTTTAGCCATACCGCTATCTGATAAAGGTATCCTTACTTTTTTGCGTTACCGTAACGATAATACCATACCGCTTTCAGTCCCTGGTTAGTCTGTTTTTATCGGATTCGGATTTCGCAGTGCGAATGCACACTAAGTTAGCAGGTGCCGTGTCGAATCCCGGACACCGTTAGATTACGGAGGTGTTACGTGATGTGATGGCGATGACAGAACCGTATTAGATATTATAACACTATGTAGGTATAATAAATATTGAATAAAATTAAATAACAACTGAAGGAAAGAGTAGACTAAATTAAAAAGATTGAAAGTCATTTCGTGATCCTCATAGACCAAAACTTTTTTTTACAATTCCGTATAAAACCTAAACGAAAAACAAAACAGATTTAAAAATATACCTACAAATAAGATTGAAACCCTGTTACCCAAACTGTAATCTCCCAAAAATAAAAGAAATATGAAAAATATCTTTAATAAGCCTTTAGCTAGATCCTCTTATATTACAAAAAGATGCCGCACGGATTCTTCCAACCCATTTTCCAGGCCCCATACCTAGCTATACCAACTTGACATATAGCTATACCATCATATACCATACTTGACAACCATGACCTACGGCGACAAATCCTTTCTAAGCCAAAGCTCCATATCAAATCAACAACTTACTACCGACTGCTACTACCACAAAAATGGGCTTCTAATCTGTTTTTTTAAGGTTACTAGAGGCCCGCCCCGACTTAGGCTAACATCTATAAAAATGAATGTTTGTTTGTTTGTTTTCCACGCGTTCCTAAACTGATCAGATTGTGATGAAACTTTGGAAGGATCTACTGAGGACATCCGCAAGGGATTCTGGCCCAAAAAAGTCCGAAAGAGACAATGTAAGAATCCCAATGAAACTTCCAAAAAAATAATTAAAATGTTTAAGTAAATGTAATTAGAAGTTGTTGCTTTCAAAATAATAAAATTAAATAACTATTTTTATATTTAAAATATACAAGTTTACATCGTTCTGGTGGCTCAGCTACTAGATTATGTAAACTAGCGGTTTGACCCGGCTTTGCGCGAATATACATTCGGATTAAAGTCCATTCAACATCTTCCCACGGGTGTAATATCTTTTTCATTACTCATACACGGAAAGTACGCTTGAAGTTACCTGAACAGAGGGATGAAAGTAGTACTTTTCCGCCCTGGGAAGCAATTTTCCCTGCTGTCAAATTAAAAAAAAAAACATTCTATTTTGACATTTCTATTGAGTCATGTTGAAACTTTTTACACAGCAAAAGTAATATTTGACATTTCTCTTTTATATTTTTATTGAGAATTGCTGTAAAAAATATTTTCAACAATTTTATTACATGACTATTGTTATTAATAATTACTTTTCACTAAATTATTATTATTTAAACAAGATTTTGAGCTTAAAATATTTACCATCTTCAAAGAAAAAAAAAATACTGGCTGAAAAGAAAGAAAAAAAGGCGGGCGCCTTTTTTGTTTTTTTTTTCAGTGGCAAACTACCAGCCAGTAAGTATTTTTTTTAAAGCACCAATTCGATTTTTATCTGTTTTGTCGATCGAGAGCAGAGATTTTTATAAAATGAACTAATCAGGTTTTTATTTACTTTCCTAATATTCGAAATGAAAAGCAGAGTGTTTACCTCGGGTGAAATACCTATTACGGCACTCGAACTATTAGCGCCCTCGCTACGCTCAGGCGCCAAACCATCTCGTGCCGCAATAGGTTACTTTCAACCCTCGTGCAACAATCTACTAAACTTCTCAACACATTTATTTAATACGATTTAAATTACATTTTGAATAGCGTTGAAAACGATATTTTAGATTTTTGGTAGTTTTGGGAGTTACTTCGACGGCTATCTCATACTATCCATATTCCATATCCACTACTGTATTGGTTTGGTATTATACATATATTCCGTTATACAAACTACTATGTGTATGTATGTATAGCTAGTGGCTATCTCTGGTGACGGAGATTTTAGGCCTCCAAAAGGCCTCCGTTATGGCTTAGTGACTTAAAAGCCGGGACCGACAATTTTACGTGCCCTCCGACATACTTCAATTTTTAGACCATTTTTAGCTCTAGAGTTTAGAGTAGAGACGGATTTATTCGATACATTTAATATCGATTTCGGAGAATTATTCAATCGAGATATTACTGAAATTATATTTTACCAAAACATTTGTAGTTTCTTAGACCAAAAGACAACAGTCGCCAACCCTATATCATCCAGTACCCGCACAACATAATAGTTACAATATTTTTACTTAAGATTTAACTGTCCCCATGCACCTTTTGAACTCGGCTTAGGCCTATAACAGCCGTAAATATGTCCCGTGACGGCATAAAACCACTGTGGTATGGGATCAGTGGAGTAAAATACGTTTATCTCCTAGGCTACGTGGAAGAAGAAGACGACCAGCGATTTGTGAACATTAAACTGAGTTTTGAAAATGTATTAATTTTCAAAAAGCAGTTTAATATTCACAAAGTGGCTCTGTGAGCTGTAGACCTCGCGAGTCTGTCTTTGCATAGCTTAAAACAGGATAAATGTTCACAATTCTCCAGTTTTGTGATGAGAAGGTGGTCCCAGGTGCTCCATCGTACTTAATCCAAAATCCCCGACGACAAAAGAATTCTATAAAATTATCGAACCTGCTCACAAAACACGAGAATCAGTCTAGAAATGCGACCCTGTCGAGGAGAACAGACATACTGACAGACGGGCAAAAGCATTTTTTTGCCAATCTCGAAACTAAGACGCTTAGCTCGCTTTGCTCGCTCGGTCAACTATGTAGTTATAGTCTATTCTTAATTTTATAACAATTGGCACATGTACCTACTTTTTTCAAGTAGGTACCTAAGTACTTGCAGAAAGTCAATATATCAAGTGAATATTTGGATATGCCTATCAAGTTCACAGACTATGAAACGCTTACGTCTCTACCTTGGAGACAAACATTCAAAAAACAGTTCTAAATGTAATATTATAATTTATGTGACATCTTACACGACGTAAACCAACATTATGTAGACGCTCCACTTCATCAGTCCACCTGCCGTAATTAAAAGCTAATTGTGATTTAAGCTAAGCCTTATGTCTTATAATATTAGAATGGACAGATCCACACCAAAGCGATATGACATATATTTTTTTAGAATAATTTTTAGAACAAACATTTTAGAATATTTTTTTTATGGATGGAACAATTGAAAGGGGAAGACCTAGACTAGACAGATTTAACTGGACCATTTCAAGAATGCTCAAGTGTGGTTTAACACTATAAAAATTAAAAAATCAGAAAATGTCTAGGACAAAAGTATACCGGTGACCAACATAAAGCTGAACTACAAAAATTGGCAACAAAATATCGTTTTTAGGTTTGGTAGTAGAATAGCCCCCCTGTATCGCTACAAAACGATCTAACCCCAGCTTTCCACAGAAACGGCAACTAGATGAATGATTAATCTGAGTGGAACCCTAGACGCTCGTGCAGACTCCGCGGCGCCCGCGCATCGAAAGCGCAAGTCCCAAGTTCTCACGACCCCCTCACCTCTTGTGAAACTATCGATTATAGTAGGAATTATTTACACTTTCAGAGCAATCGTTTGCGCATCTGCATTCTGCTGTGTAATCGTTCTTAATGATCGCTAAATACAAATTATACTTCAGGCTGCCAGCGACCACATTTGTTGCAACGCAGCCGAAAGAAAAGATTGGACATTTTGTATTTTGGACAAAACTAAAATTAATATTAATTAAACTATTAAATTAATTAAACTAATTAATTAATTAATTAATTAAACTATTTAATTCGTAAGACGTCCGCGTGGCAGACCACCAAGGAGATGGCGGGACGAACTAGATGCGCATGATACAGATTGGCCCAATGCCGCCAAGGATAGAAAAATCTGGAAGGAGGGGAGGGAGGCCTTTGCCCTGCAGTGGGACAATATAGGCTAAAATAATAATAATAATTTCATTAATTTAACTAAGAATGCTTTTAAGTTGGTCAATTTTCATAGATGGACTAAATTTATGTTAAACAAAATTCGTGTTTGACTAACTACGAATTCGAGGATTTAAGTTTACACAAACGTTATGCAGTAGTAAAATGATACAAATCTGTGTCACCATTAACTAATCATCATTAGTTCCATTAATATTGTTAATCAGATGGTTAACGATTAATAAATTTCCCAATCAGATCCAATTTACCTGCCATAAAGTCACTTCCTCATTAATTACAGCATATTAGCTAATCGGAACATCGAATAGCATTTCAATATGATTAAAATTATTAATGCATTTCACAACCGCGATTTAATCGAATTTACGATTTTAAATTAAATATTAGATGCCGACAAAGGCAAAAATAAATAATAGTAGTGTACCTAATATAAGTACTATATATAGAGCAACCGAATCAGATATCAGATATCTTCAGAATCTAATTTACCTGCAAGTTTTATGTTCACCGATTACTCGAAGACGCCTGGGCTGATTTGAAAAAAACTTTTTTTCTTGGAAAGGGTATACTTTCCGATTGGTGCCATAAAAATTTGGTGAGGATCTGTCGAGGATCTTCGGAGTTATGAACAGAAACGCACCTCGAGAGTGCAGAAAATTGCTCAGCTCAACATTGAAGTCTGTTTTTTAAATGTTTAATTTAGCCACTTGTTTAATGTTATTGAGATTTTTACATGCCTTTCGGACAGGGTTATGTTTTTCGAGTCTATGTATGTACCTATGTATGTCTATTTATTTGTGCCACTCCTCGGTGTATTTTGATGACGTGTCATTTCATTTGGCTTGATTGTGGGAGTGTTTTACAGCTATAAAAATTTCGTCTGAATATGAATAGTGATGTGGTTAACATTTTGTTTTTAATTAATTTAATTAATTAATTAATTTAACGCTGACTAAACCAAAACAGATAAGTATATCATTGAAAATGTGAAAGACTAATTTTTGCTTGTTACGAAATTGTATAAGTAATCTAGACCACTCTCACTACGAAGTACATCGCAAAGAAAGCAACTCCGAACAGGTGCGCGTGCGCCTCCATTCCCTTTCCATCGACCTTCTTCAATCAAAATCCAACTCTAACCCATTGACTTACAGTCTATATTTTAAAATGGAGGTAGATTGTGACTCAGTGAGCATTTTATTGACTTATCTTCGACTGGTATGTCACTTGAGTTCCACTTACGATGCAAAATGAACTTTATGGCTTTCGTTTTAAAATTTATTTGGTCAGTGGCAATGGCAATGAATTCGAATTCTGGATTTTGATATCGAATGCATGTGGTATTGAAATTGGTGTTATGGACTATATTAATATATACGCTATTAGGTGCAAAGAGTAGAAGATTCCTTTTTACAGTTTTATTTAGATTTCACGATACGATAATTTGGATGAGAGATAAAGAAAGAAAAGATCCAGAAATCGTCATAACTATTATCAGTACTGTTTTATTTGAATTCTGCGTTTTGATTATGAGATCTTTTCATTTCTCTTAATAATTATATCATCATCATCATCATCATCCACAGCGTATAGGTACAATGCTGGGTGTAGTAGACCTCCCTTTGTAAACGCTACATAATCCGGTCCTGCACTGTGCCAGGTATTGCCCGAATTAATTCTATGCTTTGAGGATATTCTAACCATCTCCCATACAATACAATCTTTACTTAGTTTGAAACTAGATTCTAGAAGTGTGAAATGTCCATCAAAATATTACTAACATAAACTTAAATTTAGCAGCCTACCACTACTTACAATTGAAAATCGGACTGCGAATAACTGTAAGATAAATTATTGTAGATATCTAACAATGTGTTAATAGCACAATAAAACACGGTTGAAATATCGATAAATTACAATTTCTCCCAGAGATTAATCATCACAGATTAGACAATAGTCTGCAGGATCAAAGGCGGCGACACTTTCCCCATTACGCGATAAATCGAACGCCCACGAAGTGCGTATGCGCGGCCGTTTCTATTCTTATTTCTCCTTTTTTGGTTCACCTGATTAAGTTCGTTGTATTGTTATAAATTCTATAGATTATTTGCCGGATAAGATTTTTTTCTAACTCTAATGACTATTATTATCATTACTAGTGAACGCCCGCGGCTTCGCCAGCGAGGACTACTATTTTTGATTCCACGGGAACCATACATTTTTCCGAGATTAAATGTATCCTATGTGTTATTCCAGAACCTTAACTATCTTCTATCCAAATTTCATCAAAATCGGTTTAGTAGTTTTTGAGATACGTGGTAACAAACATTCATACACACACACACACACACACGGACTTTCGCCTTTATAATATTAGTAGGATTTGCCGGATAAGATTTTTTTATAACTCTAATGACGTAATGACTATTATTATCATTATAATATTATTATTTATTATTAGTACCTGCTGATTTTCCAGCAGCATTTTCCACCATCAAGGACGTGAGTAAATGTCATTAACTTGACCCACGGTCACAGATAGAACCAGTGACATAAGCCAGTGATCACTGTATATAGAATTATCTAGATCACGACCTCGTCTGATTGCACTCAAGGTCTGCGTGCATCCTATTATCCTATTAAACCTCATTGCGTTTGTCGTCCGTCTGTCTGTGCCGGTCATATTACAGTTCGTGTGAACTGACATACAAAATGCCCTTTAAGGCCTTTCTAATCTAATCTAATCTAATCAGCCCACTGGATCCCACTGCTGGGCAAAGGCCTTTACTAGAAGATATATACCTATAGGTACAGTGTCAGGCAGAAGGCCTAAGTTAGCGGGACACTGTAGTGCCTGGGACATTGTTTGATGGAGTAGGCTTGCCCAGCACCTAAACCATCCTCTCAGCTTAACCGGCCATATCCACAGGAAAGACATGGTCGATACGTGTGGGGCTGACTAAGCGGGTTTCCTCACGATGTTTTCCGTTTAGAGCTCGTGTTAATGCGCATATACATTTTTCGAACCGAAAAATCCATTGATGCACGGCCAGGTTTCGAACCCACCTTCGGATCGAAAGTCGAGGTACTACACCCCTCGGCCAACACGGCTCCCACAGTTAATAAAACAGGGCGATGATGATGATGAAGTGCGCCACGCCTCCACACCAGTTACCACGTTCAACAATAAAGTCTCACAATTCAATATGACATCACGTAATTGGTGTAGTTTTCACTGAGCCATTTTCTCGAGCTTTCCACGAACACTTTCTACTGAGAAAATTGCGATCCAATCAGCTTTGACACTTGAGTACCACTTGAGCTGAGGAATGATAGACTCAAGTTGATTTAATCAATTCTATACAGCTAAGGTAGTATTAATGTGCCAATTTTTGTTTGCAATCACTCATTCGTGAGTTCTTGCACAAGCAGCCCGTCCAGACTAAGCTGCGTTATTTACCCTGGGTTAGTAACCCATATTAATTAGGAATATTGTATATACTTTTGAAATGGTGAAAGAATTGTTTATACTCGTAGGTGCAGCGATTCCTAAAATTACCCTACAAATACTTTACTTCTTTTATTACTTTTTTTCATACAGTGGCAGTGTCAGAATTAATGAACACTGAAGTGCCTAGGAAATTGTTTAGGAGTGTCTACTCCTTGCCAAGCACCTTAACCATCCTCTCAACTTAATCCCTCGTCTGTCGGGATTCCAGACACAATAGAAAATCAATTGTGTCTCATAAAGCAGACGAGCGGTTAATCAGCTCTACAAGATAATTATGGTCATACTCGTACGTGTAGAAATCCTCGATATTTAGGATAATGGTCAATACGCAGAGAGCTGACAAAAAGGGTGTCATTTCGAAGTTTCCTTTACCGTTCACATTTCGAAGAACAATTTAAGCTATCTACCCTGGCTAAAGTAGTTAAGCAAGGGCTTTACAAAATTCAAAATTCAAATATCATTTATTCGGTAGGACCACTATGACTACTTTGAAACGTCTTAAGAGCTAGGTAATTCTACTCCTGTTCTTTCGCGACCAACACCGTGAAGAATCAGTTTGTATTTATACCCGTAGTTATACAGAGGTCTGTGCGACTGGTTATCGAGACTCAGTCTCTTTCCCTAGGTCATTAGCTCCAAGTAATTGTCCATTGTTCTAAAGGAGGTTAATGTAGGTGATAAGTTGTTTGCTGGATGCGCACGCGGCTAGATTGAAGGCTAGTCGAATTGTCACTGTCGACGTACAATGGAAAACAATTCCTATTGCTTTGACTGTAGATTTAAATCCAGATTTTTTTTTGGAATCACGCTGCAAAATAGGGCTGCAGGAATGTGTAAAAAAAACACAATGTTTAGATAAACGTGTGGTATTGTGGTACTCCTAGTTTATCCATTATATCGGTGGGAATAAGGCTATTGTAATTGCGCTGAAGACAGGATGACATCGTTTTGCTCCCGATTTAGTAACCGCTGGAAGTTGTATAACTTGTTACCACACTAGCCGATTTGTGAATGAGCGGCTAGTTTTTACATTGACATTTTTGTTGTCCGGATAGAGAACTTGTATTGTCACTGGTTCTTGATGTTTGGTTCAGTGACCATTGTGACCAGAATATACTCATTATACTGGTTTTGTGTGAAAATTCATTAACGCTTATGCAATCTGCTACAGATACGAGAGGTGTATTTTTGCATTTGTGGAGATTTGAAGTCTCCTTAATCTGACATCCTTCAAAGCATGTGGCTTAGAGCAAAACAAATGTGTTCATGCATGATCTGCAAATATTAGTTCCATATGATATCCTCCGTACCAGTAGGTAACTCTGTGTCACTCAGATTTTCATTGGACGACTATTTGTAGTCCCATGAAAATTTGGTGAGGATCTGTCGAGCGAGGGTCTTCGGAGTTATAAACAGTAACGCACATCAAGAGTGCAACCAATTTTATTGCTTAGCTTACATTACAACATTAACTCCTTTTTTTTCGGTTAAAAATGTGTAGAGAGAGGCTTGTAAAAGATGTTTCAAACATAATGTAAGATCGTCACAAGCTGTTAAGTGCCCTTAGAGATCATTCAATTTGCTCGGCAGTTTATCTTCAGGCTCCCGTCGCAAAAACAAAGGATCGAGCTGAATTGGATAACGAGTATAAATTAAGAAATTGCAGGTGACAATCGAGCAACGTCATGGATGGAGCAAGGGTAAACGATAAAGTAAGTTTGTATGAGCAAGTGGCCAACTCTGGTGACGGAGTAGGCCGCCGTCATGCCTTAACGACTTAAAAGCCGGGACCGACAATTTAACGTGCCCTCCGAAGCACGGAAGCGCTCAGCTCGTAGTGCCACTTACGGTCACTCATCCAAATAGTGAGCGCACAACGCTGCTTAACTTCAACGATCAATCAAGAACGTCCAATCAAGCTACGCTACGAGCGCTTGATATAGACGATGAAGACGATGCATTTGTCAAAGACAAAGTTTATTTACTTAAGTATATGTTTTTGTTAAATAACGATGCATTTATCAAAGTCTATACGCATTAATCCCTAATGAAATCATGATGGAGGCCTTCAGGCGGCCTAAAAACTCCTTTATTAGAGTTATCCATCATCATCATCATCATCATCAGCCATTTTGAACCCACTGCTGAGTTATCCACTACGAGACAATACGAGGCATGCAATCAAAAGGACCAATGAGATCATTCTGTGTCGTATGAATGAATATGCCTGTACTGCTTTTATATATAAAGCTGGTTCAGTTATACCTAGACTTTTTCTACATTTAGCAAGCGAATATAAAGTATGAGAGAAGCTGATGACAAGAAACTGAACTGAAGAAGATTGTAAATGTATGGATGCAAATGCCGTGAACAAACATGAGTTCTGTTGAACAGTTCCTGACTCCATCAGCAGATTATCTCGCTGTTATAATTGCTTTGCCACCGAGAATCTATAAGTGTGCCTTTTAACTCAATCAGATACTGGGAAGTGGGTCAAATTTAACTTGCAAGATTTGACCCGAACAAACATCAAACTTTGCAAGCAAAAGGTTGCAAAAAAATTTGAATTCCCTAGAATTATTCTTACATAAGTACATCCATAAAATCACGCCTCTTTCCCACAGGGGTACCTAGGCAAAGACCACGGATTTCCACTTGCTACGATCCTGTCAACACCTCTTTGGCGTCATTCACTCTCATCACATTTTTCAAACAAGCTCGCCGGTTTAGGGTACTTTTGACCTCATTCTTAGGGAAAAATAATGGCTCTACCCTGGCTCCGTCCCTGAATGCAAAGAGGTGACAAACGATTGCCATCCTGCCGCGATACCTACGTGTGTCGCCATTTATCTCAACTTTTTAAGGGCCAGAAATGAAAAATTGAACCTAATATTGACCACGTCGTCTGCCCGATAATCTTTATTGGTAAACCCGTTCGGGCGCCATTTAGACATGCTTCGAAATATGTTTCCCGCCGGTTAACAATTCCAATTTGATTTTGGAATCGGTTGTGTCATTCAATTTGAATTTATAATGTTTTTGTATGTAATTCAAATTTTCGTTGGCCAATTCTCTAAACCTATTTGCGATTCAAACATAGGTTTATTAACAGTTTAAGAGGTCCAGCTTAGTACTAAGAGAAAATTTTAAAGGAGTTATTGTAACTTCGGGTCCTTTAAGGACACATTTATTTGTCATGGAGCATAAAAGCGGTTTTACGTTTTACTTTTTATGAACAAAAGTATGAGGACTATTATTTCTCTAAATAGACAGTGGTGCGCGGGCGGGAATTTTAATGGGAAGGCATCTGCGCAGTGCGTTGCGCTATGCGCGCGCGCACCTTTTTCTATCCAAACCGGCAGCAACAAGTTGCAGCCAGTGGTTTCTGGCAAGTTTTTTGATAAATATTGCATAAGGCAGCTGTCATAATAGTCTCGATCAAGTACGTGCGTGATACCGTTTTCGGCGAATTTTACGCATTTATTCGGATCCAGGGTTGCCACCTTGCTGAGGAACAGCTGTATCGTAACTTACAAATATCACAATCATCTGCTCATATTTTCGAAACTGGAATGTAGAATGGTAAATAATTATTTAGTAAAAAACACCGAACATAATTTTCATCTTTCGCTCTAAAACAACAACTGGGAAAACAGCTTTGCGAAAATTACGATCTAGTGCTAGCCCTAATAGATCAATACAGTCGAATCGCAGCTCAAAGATTTATGAATGCTCATGATGCCATTTTTATGTAACTAAATGTATACCATTAGAAATTTTAAGATTGAACCATGGAAATGGGCAGTGAGAGAGTGAGAGAGTTGCATAATTCATTCAACTTTCTACGGCTCCACAGGTGCGACAGTTAGCAAATAGAAAATATCGTTACGCAAACGAATACTTGCACATTTTTGTTTGTGGAGACATTCAGAATACTGATTTGCTCTTGGCATAGTTCTGTGGGCACTTTCGGTTTTCTTTCGAGCCCTTCAGAAACTTCTTGAGTAGCCTAGGTGCCATTTATTTGAGGAAAATAGGTATTTTGGATCTTTTAAAATTTTTGACGTGGGTTATGGGTTTAGGCGCTAGTTACCTACCAAGAAAAAAAAGGATGGTCACTTATGTGTTATCTTAAATTATATAATATTTTTATATTATTATTATATTATATTGTTAACTTTATAATATATTTTTTTAATTCTTTTATTATTCTACGATAAATGGTTATTATAAACTATACTAATTATTTATCACGGCACTCCTGCAATCGAGCGGGTATGGTAATGTTATTTTGTTTCGTGTAGGGACCTCCTTTACCATTTGGTTGTCAATTATAAATTGTAAAGTAATATTCTTTACCAGGTTATGTGCAGGGTACAGCGCCTAATAGCGTCATGACATCACATGATTTATGAACACAATAAACGCACCTTTTTATAATTTAACAAAATGACTCGCGAGACAAAAATATTGTGATTTTTCTCGTCCATCATTATAATAAATTGGATTTGTGTCATAAGATGCGATATATCGTTACTGGTTTTAATAAACTTGGCGCCTTTTTAACAAGTCTCCATTTTGACGATCGATTTTACCGCGAACTCGATCATTCGATTTTCAAATTGCTCATAAATTACAAGTGTGAGAGTAATTGTATATTATACAATAGGTACTATATGTGTACGAGAAAGGTTATTTTCGAAAAATAATTAAGAAATAAAGAACGCCTTGTTAATACCAGTTTTGAAGGTTTTTATGTCTACATTTACTGTTCTTCGTTGTTGAGGATAATTTATGACCCGAGCAAAAACCATTTTGTCAATCGTAAACCGCAATAACAAATTGTTATTTTCAATATTTTAAAATGGCGATGATTATTATTTTATACAGAACCATTCGCATTCTTAAACGTGTACGGAATTTAGTCACCGTAAGTCATCGTTCGGAAATTTGTTTAATATGTACAACATACTCCTGCCACAAGAGTAGCCACTGATTTCGATGCTACTCGAAACATTCATAATTTTCTCTGGGTCATGAAAACTACCATTCTTCGTAGACCCCTCATTGCCGAACCCCTCACACACAAGTTAGTGTTACAGTGATAGTAAAGGTGTCTAGAAATTTTGGATGTGTAGAAGCACGTCCCTTTCAAGATGGCGCCGCATACGTGACGTTTCTAAAGGCGGGAAACAATAGGCCCGTTATGAATATTGAGAGTGGGATAGGCAAATACACTTCACTGATTTTCGCCTCATAAAATACAGGATGGCCCACTGCGCTACGTGGTCAAGCGCAAGTCAGGCGCCATGTTTCTTCGCGTTCGAAATTCGAAATGACTTTTTAAGGAGACCGCAATAAAAAGGTAATAAATTAAATTCTTAATGTTGGTTTAATTTGCAAAAACTTAAATCAGATTCAACGGTGTGTCCTCTTAACGACCGCGGAGAATTGGATACACTTCAAGATAATCAAGAGGACCTTTCAAGTACATACTATCCTAGGGAATAAGATAGCGTGGTCGAATCTCAAAAATGTTATTAAAATCCTCGATCAGGCCATACATTTTTATTTTGTAATTTCAAAATTTACTTATGTACATTAAATTTTGATTAGGTACCTATCTATTTATCCCTGAGAAGTAGGTAGGTATATTTTTTTATTAAATAATGTTTGCATAACAACCAATTCCATAAATATAAAGTTAACGATATGGGCCGATGACTGAAATAAAATCTGGGACACTGACTCAATAAATTCGCGTAAGTTCTAATATTAGCGGTATTTGGAATCCAATGAGTCAAAGGACATTGGTTCATGTGCATAATTATTCAGATGGCATTGTGACTCCACGATGCTCTAGAAATAACATTTCTTCGAACGAAGATTAACGCAATAAGAACGAAACTGTGTACGAATTATCCTGTACCTACCCACAGGATAATTTGTAATATAAAATAGCGTAGAATAAAAATTCTGAAAATTTAATTATTTTTGGTAATTAATCAATGAAAACCGCATAACAATTTTGAAGTAATTAGTTGTTTTTTTTAGGTTCCGTCTCAAGCAATGTCCGAGGCACTACAGTCAGTGTAGGCAATGATTGCCTCCTGACATTGTATAAGTTGTTTTTTATAACTCACGATATTTGTTTTATGTGTTATGATAAGTATCTGTTTTATTACGCAACATGTCCAATGTCAACGCAACATACTTCTAACAAGAGTAAAAAAAAGTTGCAACCGATTATATGCCCGTTTAAGAACTGGATCCGATATGGTCAATTAGAGCAAAATACCAATAAATAAAACTTCAACACTTATTTAGCTTCTGTTAGACAATTATTGGCCATAAGTCAGTAAAAGTGATCCAATTTCGGTAAACGTTGTTGACATTGAAACAAATTAGTAATTTAATTTTGAACATGGCTTCATCAACGTTTTGAGGAAGTCATAAACCCCCTTTTGGTAAATGAGTCATCAGCAATAAGATTAAGTTTCGCAAAGATAAAACTGCCTAAAATAACGTTTTATAATGAATGTGTGAGTTTTTGCGAAATAAAAGCCTAATAAATAGCTGGTTACATTAATCTAGTTGAAATAAACGTTTACACAACGAAAGGTAATTACAATTAAAAAGCCGCCTATTTCTCGTCGCTATTGTCGCAATCAAAGCATGCTTCGTAAACTTCCCTCTTAGCTAATTACTTAGAATGTGGAGTCATAAAATTATTACCGTCAGTCTAACAGCTGAAGTTTGCCCGAAGATTCGGCTTCGGGTTCTTACCTATCACACTTTTTACATGCTACTCAGAGACCTGGTGTTAGATTATATCCAAATTCGTGTTACCTACCTATAAAAGACTTAGATAAAAGGTAAGCCTCAAAAAGTCTTCAATTTTAAATGCCTGAATATCTGACAAAATATATTATGCCTTTCATACCCGGTATACCATCGTAGTCTGATTAGATATTGTTTACAGGGTCAGTTACAGTTTTGGCTTTCGGCTCTTTCGGCTTCATCTTCGGCAACTCTACACTCCGGTAGTACGTTTACGGAGTGTGTTACATTACTTCTGCGAATCTCGTCAGAATGTGAATGTAGCATTTTGTCTACATCTGGCATCTAGCATTTCCGAGATTATACAAAAAATGGGTGTTGTAACTCGTTTTAATTGGACGTTGCGTAAACGAAACCGAACGAAAGTAAAACATACTGGGTTTGTTGAACTTTAAAAGAACTTGATTCGCTTGAAAGTTGGTTTAAAGTAGGTTTAAGTACGTGACTGAAAACTTTCGGAGACTGTTATGATAAGATTGACTTTCTGAAGCACCATTTATATTCAAATAGAAAAATCTTTGAAAAGGAAGAAAGACATGGTCAGTAAATAATACCTAGGTGCAGAAATTTGCAAAAAATTACGAAAATTTGCTTAAGCGCGCAGACCTGAAACCGCCTTCAGTGAGCGTTGACCCTTACGCTCAGGGCGCGTGGCGTAGGCAAATCGATGCCTAATTGCCGCCTCGGGCGACGTACGGAAAAAACTTGTGCCTGTGTCCACAGAACCACGGGTGAATGTTCCACGACAAGAGAAGTCCGCGGTAACTGAGATCTTGAAGATAAAGCTCCTTAAAGTGAAGAGTAGGATCTAAAATTCTAAATACTCTACAGCGGCAGCTAAGAGTAGTATGATGCTGAAGTGTGTCTGAAAGTGGAAAACTAAACACCTGAATAGCCAGAATATGATTTCTCGTTGAAAATGAACGGAAAAAATACAGCGAGCGAACAGAGTTACCTAAAAGGCGTTAGATTTTTCAAATGCTACTGAAATTTTCCATATCAATAATTACAGAATGTTAACTGAGCTCTGCTTGTGCTAATATTTATTCTGTGGCTCTGCGCTCACTGCTGTCATCATCACCAGAAAAGGCTCTTATCAGACTATCTCCAAAACATAATTTAAATGTCTGAAGACCACAATATGGTCTTCAATCGATACGAGAGACAAAGTTGCTACAATGCGCACACGCACCATCCCAGCATCCAAAGATTACTCCGAAGGGCCTCCACGCAGCGTCAGTAATTTCCTTAATTCTACCCTCGGTCACCTCGGTCACTGGAAAGTTAATTCACCATTTCGATGAAAGACATGTAACTCGCAGAAAAAAACACAGTTCACTAAAATTCATCGAGAACTGTTGTATTTTACATGATATTGCTGAAACTATGATGATCAAAGTAAGTAGTGTTAATACTATTGAGTTAGACTTCAGACGAGAAGAGCCTAAACTAGGTTCTGAAGGGATGTAATGATGATAAAAGCAAGCAAACGAATGTTTACATGACCAACATGTTATTGAACTACAATACAAATACAAGAGCGTCCTAAAAGTCCTGAAGCAATAGAGTTCTGAACGTATAGTATTTCTGGAGGCTTTTGAGTAAACCGACACAAAATAACGAGACATTAAAACTATGCACTTTGTCTTAGCTTTAGAGCTTATTTTTCTTTAGCTGACTAAGACAAATTTGAGGTCCTACGTGACCGTGCGCCCTTTTATTTTCATGCTGGGAACACATACAATTGATATGATATAGGGAAGTTGTTTCATTGTTTAGTATAATTGGGCAATTTCTGAAATACCTTCGACATGCCGTCATATGGGAGATTGATTTCTCTTCTGCATCACGACCACCCTGTACTTATAACCACTTTTTCGAAATCTTTGGTTTCTTCGTACTAAAACTTGTATTTAATTTTAAAGTGAAGATCATTTTTAAGAATTATCGTTACATTAGCAACCATCAGCACGTTGTATTCGAAAATTTTTAATACGATCTAAGTGATATAATTTGTGTTGCAAATTTCGAAAATGTTGTTGCATTATAATTTATGTAAGTAAGTAATTTCAGTCGATTTCTTTATCTCCAAGCAAGACGCGAAATTGTAGGCCAATGGGAGGTCTTCATAAAACCTTTGATAAATGTGAGCCAAAAACAAAATTTCGAATCCCGACCCGAAGGTTCACACGGTTTATTGAATTTACGACCTTTGGGAAAATAAGGTCTTGCAGCAAGTGGAGCGAATTTAAATTGTGCATATTTTTGGTCGATGTAAGTTGACCTGTACCTTACCTATAGGCTGTAGGTTAGTATAATTTAATAGTTATATAGTATGGTTTTTGATATAAGTAGGTAAGTAAGTACTTATGTAGGCTCCACTCGATATCTTGCTGACATACCTGCAAAGAAAGAAAATACATCATAAATACAATGATTGAAAACAAATAAGTTTAGGTGAAATGACAGCGAAGTTATTCAGTGTATGAATAAAAATAAGTTTTCCCAATCATATTGGAATTGGGACAGAGAGGTTTGTGCTCATGGAAGTAGCACCGCCCCCTGATTGTCTATCTTTGATAGCGACCAAAATTGGTCTCAAAATGTTAAATATGACAGTTCAGTGACCACGCAAGCAGCTCTGTCATCTCAACGAGACCGAACGCGACAAAAGATACTGGTGCGATCGTTTTGACAGTTTGAGTCCAATTTGAAGTTTGAGACAATATTTGCTTTGTTGGGAACCAAATGGACTAAGAACGCAAAATACTTAATGCCAAGAAAATACCTTTAGGTCAAATCTAGGCAATGTTCAATTTAACCTCAAGTTTTTATTGTGCATTTTACGAGAACTTTAATTTCTAGAAGGACGTTCTGGCAGCGTGTAGAGATATAAAACATGTAGTTTTCGCATTTACGATTCAGACCCAATGTCTAAGGTGAAAGTTCACTACATTTACTAGTCGTTAAACGGCCGTTTGAAGAAATGAACAGAATTGACTGTTAAGTATTCGTGAACGTGCCTAAGTGTAGGCAAATGAAACAAAATTGAATAGCAATGTTATCTCAAAAAGTCCGTGTGATGTTTCAGTAAAGTCCCACATCTTTACTGAGGCACAAGGGCAGGGGTGGGATTTTTTATTTATGTATTACTTAATATATATTTGGTTATCTTGCTTTAAATTTATAATTACAAATTTGACACTGGCTAAATTCACAAAGCCAAAATGAAGAAGAAAAAAAAAACATACAAATACTTGGGGATTTCTAAAATTTAAAAATAACACAAAAATGTTACCCCGAATGAATTTGAACCTCCAAACTCGGAGTTATCGTTGCCACAAATAGAGCAATTAGATGAGTTCGCAATACTTCCTGTCATTATGAATGATGGAAACTGAATCATTCAAGGAAATGGCTAAGATCCGAGCTGATGACGGCATGGATCCAAAGTGCGATATAGCGGAATAAAATATTCCAAGAATATAGTTGCGTAAACCTAATATTAATAAATAAATACTTAGTTCTATTTTTTCGGTTATTTGCATTAAAATGATTTGCATATTATGCGAATATGGGGCGGGAATTGATTAATGTTATAACTAAAACATCGCTTAATAATATAGTCATAGAATAAATAATTCAACTTATTTACAACGTCAACCATTCCGGTATCATTACCGCTGCGTTTTGTTTCGTTCTCCAAAATACAGTAATTTGTTTGAAAACGTCACCACAATAGAGTAACCTAACCTCATTGGTCAATTCATTAGTAGATAACGTAATCTTAGATTACGTTTTGTTATCCTTTAATAAACTTGACCTTTTGCTTTGGTTGATGAAAAAGTTTGTTGGTAGCATAGGCACTACCACGCTGAATCGTATTAGGAATAGATTAAGGCCGGTTTTAGTGTCACGCGTACCGTCGGCGCTGATAGGCGAGTGATCTTTATTACATTGAAACAATGATACTGATTGTTTAGCAAAAATGGCAACGCTGATTGCACTCGTCAGTGCTGAACAATCAGTATCCCTATTTCATTGTAATAAAGATCACTCGCCTATATATCACCAGCCTAATTCAGGTACTCCTAAAACGTCTGAGCCACGATATGATTGAGACATAAGGTACATTACACAAGGAGCCGTCCAAGTGATTTGTCAACCGACTTTTCGCAATAGGCAAGGTACTAATAAGTTGAAATGCCGTGAGCACCTTGTTACGCTGCCGAATGAATGAAATGCCACTTGCCAGATTACGTCATCGATACTGTTGATGCCATTGAAGATCTAAATGTAACCAGGCTCACGGCTCTATCGGTCGACGTCCAATCTTTACCAATATCAGATATTGGTAAAGATTGTTCTATCCTGACCTATACTATCTACGAGTATATCTGTACTAATCTATAGGTACTAATTATATAAAGCGGAAGAGTTTGTTTATTTGTTTGAACGCGGAGGAACTACCAGTCGGATTTGAAAAAATATTTTTGCATTTGATAGCTAAACTTTTGAGGAAGGTTAGAAGCTACTTTTCATCATCATCATCATCATCATCATCATCACACCTAATGTTTATTTTTATTGTTGATAACTGTCTCTCAACTCTAGTGTCTTTGTCATCTAGTGCTAGGTTACTAGGGCTTGCAAATATTCGAAAATTTTAATATTCGAATATTCGATTTTTTTTCGGGTAATATTCGAATTATTCGAATATTATTCGAATAATAGACAAAAATCTTTGTTTTTACTAAAATCACGTCTTCTTTTATTCTTTCAAGTGTTATTTGCATAAACAAAAGATTGTGTCGCCGTAACGAGACATTGGCGATTATTACACGCACAATCAACCACAAATTCTCAGTAAAATCAGTCAACAATATCTGTACTTAATATTATAAAGACGTAAAATTTGTTTGTATGTAGGAGGTTATCTCCGAAACTACTCATCCGATTTCAAAAATGAACTTTCAGGATGAAAAAAGGCTATTAAGTTATGTAGGTAGGTACCTAGCGGGCAAAGCCGACCGGAAGCTAGTCTACAATAAAATGACTATGCTGATTTTGTATGAAAGGTTGGTGCCTTCTTTTTTCGCGTAGTCATCAACCAAACAAAAATCACCTGATGCTTGGAAAAATGCAATTGTCACCATTTTGCACAAAAAGGGAGACTGCTCGAAACTGAGCAATTACAGGCCCATAAGTCTCTTATCTCAGGTGTACAAGCTACTTGCCAATGTATGCAATCAGCTCACTCACCAGTTAGATGAGTACCAGCCCATCGAGCAAGCCGGCTTCCGTAGTGGTTATTCCACGATCGACCACATCCACACCATGAAGCAGCTGATGGAGAAGAGTTCAGAATATAACCGGCCCCTATGCTTAGCTTTCGCCGATTACGAGAAAGCATCCGACAGCTCTGGGCTGTGTTTAACGCTCTCTATCGCTGCCAGATTGACGCACGATACGTGGAAGTGCTGCGGGAGTTATACGGCACGGCAACCATGCAAGTTCGCCTTCACGACACTACCAACCCTATTAACATCAAGAGGGGAGTGCGGCAGGAAGACACAATATCACCCAAGCTCTTCACGGCTGCTCTTGAAGACGTTATGAAGATGCTTGCATGGGATCTTGCGGAATAAACATTCCACACATCAGCCTTCCTGTCACATCTCAAGTTTGCCGATGACCTCGTATTGTTTGCCCACAACCTGGAAGATCTCCAACTCATGATCCAACAACTTTTTGATGCCTCTTTAGCCGTTGGCCTTAACATAAATATGTCCAAGACGAAGATTATGGCGAATGCTTCTGGAACCTCGAATTTTACCGTAACGGTGAAACGAGAGACTGGAGGTAGTTGACAAGTATCTTTATCTTGGGCATATTCTATCTTTTGGTAAAGAGCATCAGAGTAAGGAGATCTCCAGAAGGATACCACTCGGCTGGGCCGCGTTCGGAAAACTGGCAGATGTGCTTCAGTCGAAGAAAGTTCCACAGTGCCTGAAAACCCGTCTCTTTAACCAATGTGTCTTCCCATCTTTGACTTGACGTGGACGCTTACTAAGGAGACTGTGTTCAAAGTATAAGCTACACAGAGAGCCATGGAGCGGGCCATGCTCGGCATTAAACTCCAAGAACGAATTCGTAACACCGAGATCCGGCGCCGGACTAAAGTCCAGGACGTCTGAGTTAGGGTTACGAATCTTAAATGGAATTGGGCTGGACACTCGGTTAGACGAGGTGATGGCAGGTGGCAATAGCGACAAAACACTCAAAAGAGTCTTGGGTAACCAATTTTGATAAAAAGGTAAACTGCTTCATTAGATTTTATAATAACAATTCTCCTGGCCAGGAATCAAACATGTAGATTAAAAAAAACTTTTTATGTAGATTTGCATTTTCCTGACAAAGCACCTCCACTGGGTTGCCGGCAAATACGCGAAAGCACTACGCAATCACGCGCGGCACTCTCTAGTGTTTCCGAATCCTATAAAAGTGGCATTTTATGCACATCAGAGTTCTGAGTTTGGTGTTATTAATTTTAATCGAATATCGAATATTCGACTTCAGTATTCGAATATTCGAACGAATTTAATATTCGAATTATTCGAATATTCGAATATTCGAATGCAAGCCCTATAGGTTACTGATTGATCAGTATCTAATCCGGTTTAGGAACAAGCAATTTGCAACAGCTGGTTATTATGTGATGGTATGCAAATGAGATCTTTAGACAAAGTGACAAGTGGTCAGTTGCACCATTCAATTGCATTGTAGATAGACTGTGACTGAATTACAACATTGAAATAATTTTGGGGACCGGCCATCTTGGATATGGCAAAATGATGAAGAACTATTTTTGAGGGTTCATTCTGCATCAAGTCAAGAATCAAGAAAAAAGTGGAAGGAGGGAGAGGAAGAGGAAGACATAGTTACATGAGCCAAGGTCATCTGTGGCCAAGTTAAGAAGGTTGCTGTCATGTCGTATAAAGAAGTCAAGGAGGCTGCCCGGAAAGAGCTTCGTGGAGAAAGAGGCATCAGTTATGCTGACAAGGGTCATACATACCTTAAATTAAAAAAGAAAAAGAGATTTTCCCCATCTGTAAATTCAACTGCAAATACCCAACAATTTCACAACATCTCGTATGATTTAATCCATCGTACAAATAAATGTCACAAGCAACTCGTTAACTGACCCACTGAGTTTTTTCGCAAAGTCCCGCCGCCATATTGTGATCAGAAGTCAACATTGTCGCTTAACGGAACAGTTAGTATTAATATAAAACTGTCGCTTTACTGACTGATAGTTTTGTGACACAAAAAAGCAGAGGCCTATACCCAGTGGAATGAAGTCAGGCTCTGAATGATGATGACGATGAAGACAAAGAAGTATCGTTACATAAAAACCTCTATGGTCAAGTTTATAAAGAAGCGGGTAAAGTCAAGCGTAGCTTGAGTACTGGGCAATGTTTATGTGAACTGCGGTTGGTATGAAATATGGAACCGTTTTTCTTCTGTTTTATTGGGTTAAATGAATCAGCTGACCAGCCTCGATTCAACTGACAGTCCAACGCTATAAATCCGAAGAGTGGAACATTATTTGACAAGTTAAATGGGACTGCTCCAAAGGATATTATATCAAATTAATGTATGGGGTTGAGGTAAGAACTGTCACATTTGTCCCATGTGTTTGCTTGTATGCTTAGATTGTAAACGTTGGGAAATCGCATTGATTTGTACCTATGCGACGCAGCTGTTCGTACACATATTTATTTGGAACAATGTTAACATGAGCTGAATGCTAACACTGAAGTATTCGAACATGACTTTGATCCCCTGCAGATCATCAAAGGATCGTGCGTGAATGCTTAAAATATTGGTGAAAATATCTATCGCGCCAGGGGTGTCGAGATCGTGTTTCATATTTGGAGTTGAGCTATCTATAGATCGTTCAAAACGATCTTAAGATGCATCCACTAGTTCTATTGTATTTTTGTAAAGTAATGTAATAATGTAGTAGATTATTGAAAATTATATTGCCACGGGATTTTATCGCGTAATTTACCTTATTTATATATCCCGATGTAGTAGATTATTTTCTGTAGATAAATGTCGTTTTTGGAACATCATTACAATCTTAAATACTATTTTTTTTCAGGAAGGTCTTGCAAAACACCTCAATATCAGACCTCGAATTAGTCAAACCTTCAAACAATTACCCATTTAAGCTTACTGCCTTTTCGGTAGTAGCGAAAGTGAACACAGCCTTTTTAGTAACCTAGGCTATGTAAATGCCGGTTCTCAAGCACATTTGTTCTACTTACGATCTGATTTATATGCTGGTTAATCGATATAGTGATGTTTACTCGATAAAGATATTGGAATCGAGTAAGGTCAATTTGCCTCTGTATATGCAAGTCCCGCGTCGTGTCTCATCATAGCATGGATTAGTATGTATATCTACTCTACATACTTATCCATGCTATGATATTTTACATTACAATAATTCGTGCCATAAAAACTTACTTCACATTAATTCATGCTATGTTAACCCGATAAACCTGAAGGTTTGTAATTAAATTACGATGTTGCGGTTTCAGCTATAGTCGTATTGCTCATTATACGGACTAAAATTGAAGGAAAAAATGTCATTTTTCCTTCAATTTTGATTAGTTTTGATACGTTTTATGTCAAAATTGAAGGAAAAATGACATTTTTTCCTTCACTTTAGTCCGTATAATGAGCAATACGACTATAGTTTCTCACATATAATAATCTTGTTAATATTCATTATGTCTAGTTACTATGCCAACTATTCTAGATTGCGAATTTGCGAGAGAGAATTAATTTATTAAGTATAATGTAATTGTATGTTTTCCAATTACGATTTATATGATGAAACTTCGCACAAACACGTCGTCACCTGGTGTTTAAATAAGGTCAAATGTATCATCATCATCATCATCACCAGACTACAGCAGTACACTGCTGGACATAGGCCTCCCCTGATGAACGCCATCGAGCCCTGTCTTCAGCTTGACGCATCCAACTTGTGCCGACAGCCTTTCGCAGATCGTCACTCCACCTGGCAGGAGAGCGTCCTACACTACGTTTGCCGAGACGTGGTCTCCACTCAAGAACTCGTTTACCCCAGCGGTTGTCAGTTCTTCGGCAGATATGGCTTTACATCAGGCAGAGTGTGGTCAAACGCGAACCTATTTTCGTTTAAAAAAAAAAAAAAAATGGCCGGCCCACTGCCACTTCAGCTTGCTAATTCTCTGAGCTATGTCAACGACTTTGGTTATCTGCCGAATAGTCTCATTGCGGATTATATCCTTCAGAGAAACTCCGAGCATAGCTCGCTCCATACCTCGCTGAGCGACTTTGAATTGGTGGACCGTGTGTTCACGTCTCAGCTCCGTATGTCATTAATATATATTCTTATGTAATTTTCCTTACTTTGTAGATTAGCTATAATCGCTGTTTACTTCTCTATTACTAATTAGGCGATAAATATCGAGTCCGCCCAAACATCGTGCGGGCTGTAATTGCATTTAATTACGATTTATGATATCCTAGCCCAGTTCATTATGTCTAGCTTCTAATTTCAACTCCACACCAGTTTGGTATTAGAAAATTGTAATTAGTAATTGATAAAATATAATGTAATTATATTGTGTTGAGAAACTGGGTTATTTTTTTTTGTTAAGCCTTTTTTTATCTATTTACTTAGATTTCCACTCGCCATTAGGCAAACCAAAATGGCGAAAAATTTTAAAATAAAAATTTTATGTGTCTAAAAAATTTTTCTTCCAAATTGTATGTTTTATCAATGATATAATACTTATTTGTAATTGGTTAGAACCACAAATTGTTTTTTCTGCTCTTTGCTACTTTTTGTCGTTCGTCGATGCCATTAATAGCCCAGTATAATATAGCTTAACAGCCTGAATGATCCAAAATCGCTTTTTAAATACAGTCTTAAACTACAGTTTGAGCACGCTGAAATAATATTAAGTAGGTACCTGCAACATTGTAAAAGGGCTTTATCCTCATAAATTCAAGATTACCCTGAGAATAAACCGAATTTTGGTAGTCACGATTTCACGGGCGCATTGTATGTAAATGATAGCGGTAATATCAAGTCACCAGTTTTTGCAACTAACAAAATAAAAGCAATTTGATATATCGTCGATAAAGATGTCAGCTCCTTGAAATCAGATGGACATAAAACCTATTTTGGAAAGAACTCATTAATATAATTTCATAATGACCAAATTAAATAATTGGCCGACGTGTCGCAAATATGGCCTTCTAAATCTTTATATTGTGTAAAATAAAAAAAAATAATGGTTGGCGAAAAAAGTTTAGACCACCAAAACAAAAGATTTGATCATAGGGGTCTACCATATATATGTATGTTAATGTTATATACCATGGTTCGGTTAGGTTCGATATGCATAATTACCAACAAAACACATTATAAGCTGAAGATTGATTTTTAGTTTTTTTTGGTCGTCTACATTAGGGCTTGAATATCGGACGCTTTTTCAATTCCGGAATTGTGTTTCGATATTCAGTATTTCATGTCCGGAATTCCGGAATTCCGGAACTCAAAAGTATATTTTTGTATCTACTAATGATAATAAATTTAAATGAAATATCTAGTTAAAAGTTTTACTTACCTACTCTAATTTTGCAAAATTTTCCAAAATTTTTAATTATTTAAATATGGATTTATGGATTTACTTCCTCAGTAGGTATCCGAAATATAAATAAATAAAACAAATGAAAGCATTAAGTTTTTGAACTTTGATAAAAAAAAGAAATCATTAATTATTCAGAAATTAAAGAAGAGTAGTAATTCAAATCGCATACGAAGATTACGAAGCTCACTAACGGACGACAGCTGTTAAGTACTATTTTTTTCGTAATGAAATTTCAAAAACATAAGCGCATTTAAGCTGTCGTCGTTTAGTGAGCTTCGTACGCGATTACAAATGTAAGTGACCGCTGAAAAAGCTCTTAATCAAGCCGCGTAATAATATTTTTTCCAATATCGAAATTCCGATACTGCTCTCGCTAATTCCGGAATTGGAAACGATATTGGATTTCATCGGAATTCCGGAATTGAGTCAGTTCCGGAATTCCGGAGCTCAAGCCCTAGTCTACATACCTAAATATGACACTGTCGAGAGAATTATACAAAAACGACCAAGTAATTCCAAAAAGAAATAATGACAATTATTTTCTCACAATACAGAATGTATAAGTTGAATAGGATACTGCCTTTTAAGTTTTATGGTGATAAAATAATAGCAGAATCTTAAAGCCCGTTATAAAATCGGTTCATTGAGAAGATTCCAAGGCAATAACTGCGGTTGTGACGTCAGAGCCACTTGCCGGTCACGTGGCGCGTGGGACGGTGCATGCGCAGGTGATGCGATTTGTAGGATCATCAATGTCACCAGTTGGACACTTACTGCAATTTTAATGCTAGACACTTGACACCTTTAGTAATGGCAAGTCTTAAGTACCTTAGGCCCTAGTACCTTAGGCTTAAACCGACAAGTTTGCATGAAAAATGTGATGAGAGCGAATGAAGCGAAAGAAGTGTGTCAGGATCGTAGCAAGTGGAGATAATGTGGTCTCTTCCTGCCCCTATGATGGACACAGGCGTGATTTTATGTATGTATGTTTCTTAAATAGACGATATACACAGGAAAGACATGGTCAATAGGCTGATTAAGCCACGGGATTTCTCACGATGTTTTCTGGGTGTCCCAGGCACTATAGGTACAGTGTCCCGTTAAGTGTATAAAGTAGTAAAGATGTAAAGACCAAGTTTTTTTTAAATAATAGACAACTTATTGCACTTGCAATACCAGAAACGTAAAACTTTAGTACCTACTTATTTATACTACTTGAGTTATTTTTTAATTTGTCTACTAAATGACGCTCTTTTAATATCATTGTGACAATGTCTTTTTCATGATATCTTCATAAACCTTGGTGAATATTGGTGGCAATGACAATATAGAAGTGATAAGTGAACTATATTCAATGGAATCACCACCAAGTCACGACAATTTATCAATGATGAATAAATAATAGCGACTACAAATCAGTTCAAACAAATAACTAATGGAATACAATTAACATTCACAATAAAGTGACAGTACACTAAGTTCCTGAAAGAATTACTTCACCAACAAACGATAAATCTGTGTAACTGTGGCAACCCTATTAGGCCCGTTACACACCCAGTCCGGCAAAGACAGACTGGGAATTATGGAGGCGCGAAAATCGTAAACCAATGTCTGAGTCTAACCTTTCTCTATCAGTGTTGCCGCATGGGACCTGTCTTGTTCCCTGTTTTTTGTTGTCGTGTTGAAATAAAGATGTAAACCGTATCAATTGTAATGTTTTTTGATTAATACGAGTATACCTACTTATTTATTCTACTTGTGATGTGATCTACATTTTTTTTTTTCAAAATAAAAATACCCCGTTAGCCCCTCACTCAATGCGTACGTAATACTCTGAAATCCTAGGAAATACTTACGTTTACTTAACAATCAATATGTGGAATCTTATAAATATGCGCGTAAACATGACTAAAGTTTTATAAAAATCACGGAATGCGCACCGCCAAATAAAAGCCGACGCGCATTGCTGTACATTTCATGATTTCAACAAGTGATTTATACATTTACTTGAAAGTAACATTTACTGAAGAATATTCATCAGTTCAATCAAAGTCCGTTACAAAATGTCTGCATGAGACGGCGCGTGCGCAGGCAAGGTGATAAATATAGTCGTTCACATCTTGCAATAGTGTATATGTTACGGGCAACTTGATTAATCGGGCAGTATTCATATGGACCGGTCATTATGCATAATGACCAAGAGCGTCGGGCAGTTTGATAAATTTATTACTTTGACCGGTCCATATTCATAATGCCCGACGGCCCGTGGTCCATTTAATAAATCAAGGCTTGAATTTATCACTTAGACCGGTCAGTATGAATAGTGCCCTACTTCTAGCCGGGCAATGTGATAAATTGGATTAAAATCTGTAGGTTAGGTTATGTTAGGTTAGTAAAAAAACTACGCGCGAGGCGAGCGTAGCGTGCCGCGGTAGCGGCCGCCGAAGCGCCAGAAATGTAGTAAATCAATTAAAACACTGCAATTCATCTAATTTATTACATTGCCCAAGATAGGGTGGTCATTATTCATAATGACCGGGCAAAGTGATTAATCATGCAGTTTTTATCACATTGCCCAATTGACCCGGTCATTATGCATACGGACCGGTCATTATTCATAGTGACCGGATTTATCACATTGCCCGTAACATATACACGAAACAATGCGCCATTCAAACAACATGACAAAAAACTGGTGCTTGAGTAAGATTAGATTATGTAGGTTGATGTGTTAATTTATTAATACAATTGTAAATTAAAGAAAGCTACGCTATATTTATAAAAAAAGAGACAGTCATTAAATGAAATGATTTATCTGCGTGAAGTGTACAACAAAGAACTTAATTACTTAGCTAAATTAGATCCACACACTTTGCTAGGAAATTCAGCATGCAAAATAGGTATATTGACCGCAGTAGTAACGACTCTATATAACTTCATAGAAATAAAGATGCTTTATCTCTAGCTAGATGATGTAAAGCTATAAAACCAGTGATTCGATTCAAGTAATCTTTCACTGATAGAAATTCCTGAATTTTACGAGTACCAGTAGTACTTATATTTATCTATCGATTTCTCTAGGAAGCTATCGTAAAATAGTTAGATGCAGCTATTTAAAATGCTTACATCGAATTGTGTGAAAATCATTAAACTCTGCCGAGGAAGAAAAGAGAAAAGAAAGAGAGTATTGAACAAATATTATTTGAAATCTATACTAAAGCCGGTTCCTCACTTAGTGGCATTACTAGCTGAGCGCTACCGTGCTTCGGAGGGCACGCTAAATTGTCGGTCCCGGCTTTTAAGTCGTTAAGCCATGACGGTGGCCTTTAGGAGGCCTAAAAACTACGTCACTAGAGTTGGCCACTTGCTCATACGCCTAAAGGCCTAAAAGCCTCCGTCATGGCTTAAAACTAAAATTAAATAAATTTAAAACTAAATTAAAGGGTGCTAATTAAACCGCCATCTATTTAATAGCATTTTTCGCCTCTAAAAATTTACTTTGACCTCTGAATTACTAAGTCAGCCACTATCAATGTGCCTCTAAAAAATACAATCTTAGCCACTAAATATCCTCGATGTAAGCCCTCGGACGAAGTAACCACGGGACGCGAATTGCCATATGTCCCACTTGCTGGGGGGGAAGGGAGCCAACTGTCACACATGACATATTTTTGACATAATGATGATATATTTCTGTCATATATGAAAACTTATAGTGATACCACTATCATAATTTTATGTTCCCCGATTTGAAAATATTTTGTTGAGACGTGTAGCACACTTTGTCTTTAGGTAATCAATTATTATTATTATTATTGTCAGCCATCAATATCCCACTGCTGGGCAAAGGCCTCCCGCCACTCTTTCCATTCATCCCTCTCCTGTGCTAGTAATGTCCAGTCGGCACGGAATTTGGCAAGCTCGTCTCTCCATCTCGTTCGCGGTCTGCCGCGACGTCGTCGCAACGTATTAGGGCACCACTCCGTGGTTAGTTTGGCCCACTGATAATCGTAATCAATAAATCTTAAAATTGTAACGATTTTATTTACAGAAAGTGATCTCCCCCCAATTCTACTAGATGACAACGCCAATCATTCCGCTGCGTTTTGGTTCGATCTCATAAATGTCAGCCATTTGGTAAATATTAGTAGAATAGCTTTTCAAAAATGTGTTCTGCCAAAGTCCAAACCTTAGCTAAAACCTCACCACAACTGAGTCGTTTGTCATTAGTAGAATAGGAAACAGTCGAAAATCTAAAGTTTAGTTGAGGTTTTGCTTGAGGTTGATAAAAAGTTTGGTACTACTAGAATTGACACCCTGCTAATTAGTTAAGTAAGTAGTTAACTTTACAAAGTAAGGACCTACATCACCTACATCTTTAGATTTCTCAACATGTTCTTACATTTATAGAAATATAGGTACCTACCTACCTAATATATTTTACTAGCAGCGTCCTCGCGGCGGCTTAGTTTTTGTGTGAGAAAAAGAGAAAAATGATGTTGCTTGTCACAATTTTTACATTATAAACTTTTAGTTAATCTTAAAATAAAGCTCTATCTACTTACTCTAAAAATCTGTACCTACCATAAAATATTGCGAGAAAATATACTGGTATCACTACTACCAAATTTACTTTTGACATGACTTTCATAGGGATTGATAAATATCGATATTGGAGATGTCGATGTTTTTTACACTAACAGTAGAAAATGTGTAGGTACCTATATTAGGTTACAAGTTTTTTACCATTTCTATCCAAAAAAATACTTGTAATAAAAGACTCGGTAAAATCCAGTTGATCTAATGTCTTGTAAAGCTTATAATTGTTGATTATAAAATTAAATAAAAAAAATATTGCTGAACATTTCACACAGCGCCATCTAGCCCCAAACTAAGCAAAGCTTGTACAATGGGAACCAGATAACTGATAGAATACTTATATATCTTTTGTAAATACATACCTACATAGAATACTTTATAACACCCAGACACAGAACAAACATCTATGTTCATCACACAAATGTTTGTCCTGAGTGGGAATCGAACCCACGACCTACAGCGCAGAAGGCAGAGCTACTACCAACTGAGCTAAGAGGCCAGTCAAATTGTACCTAGAGTCCGCGTCAGCACTAAGTGCTACGGCAAAAGCGGGAACTAATAGTTTTATTTACTTTAATAAGCTCTTTTAGTCACGGTCGTTCAGTTGTTCTGATGTGTAGAATTAACTAACGTACAAACTTGCATAATTATTATTGTTCAAGCCGCATTTGGACAGTTAGTAATTTTTAACCTAACCTAGCTCTGTGATAGCAGCGCCGCGTCTATCGGACTTCAGTGGGGGCGCGCACTCTACCTATTGTTATAATGTTCAAACGGCTGAACCGATTTTGATTAAGCATGTCTATGAACCATTACTAATAAAAAACCTGCTTTCAAATAAATAAAAACCGCATTCAAATTGGTTCACCCTTTTAAGAACTACGGTGCACACATACAAACATAAACACACACAGCGGTCAAACTTAGACACCTCTTTTTGCGCCGAGGGGCGGGGGGAGGGGGGGGGGGGGTTAGAAATAAGTCAACAAAAAGTTTATAGGTACTTCATCATAATCATCCGCAGCACAACTCGACTTCCCCCATTGCAGGATATAGGCCTCTTTTTGGTCGTGCCACTGTGTTTGTTCTCGGCTTTGTGCTAGGCTCATCCACTGCGTGCACCAGCACGACATTGTCGGGCGCATTTTACTTACAATATAATTACAACAAATAAATTATAGAAAAAGTAGGTAGGCACACGAAAACGTTGAAAATCTTAATAAGATACTTAGGTGTGATTTAATACTATAAAAATTATAATTATGTTATGTGCCAATTTGCACAACTACACAACTACCTAGGTACAATACAACATAATTTAGTATATTATGTAACTTCAAGAAACTTAATGTAAATGGTTTTATCGATATCGATAAGGAGTAATAATTGTACATTACCTCATCGTAATGCATAGACTCGCCACGTCAATTTTGTACCTTCGTAAACCTAAATTATTCAAAATTCGAACTATTGCTAATCGCAATAAGGCTAAACATAATTTTAAAAACCGCATTAGTATCGTGGTACTGTCTCTCAAGACAGTTGTCATTAGACAGTAGTGCATGAGTGATGTCCAAAATATAGTAATTAATAGACATTGCTAGGCAATTATAGACCGTATCCACCGTATCCGTTACGATTGAAAATTAAACAGAGATGTGACGGCAGGCAATGCGATCTTTTTCATTTTAGTCGTATATTTTTTGAATCGATGTTTTAACCTCAGTTAAAATAAAATAATGTTTATTGAAGTAGAAAATCAGCTAAAACACAAAAAAACATTTACATAATGAAATGTTACACCATATTTTAAAGATTTGAGGTGTAGTGGATTTTTATTGCACTGGTATAGCACCATAAATTGGCATTTTCATGGAGCACCTTCCTCGGTGATAACGATACGGAGACTGATAAGAATCGATTATTAGGGTAGTTTTTATTGACGGTACCTGATTTTGATTTGTCAAAGTAATCCTAGCCGTTGGCTAGAGGGGTAAGATTGGTAGGATCATAAAGGCGCGTCCCGTTCTTTCGTCCGAGATGTAAGCCACTGTAAATACAACTCAGCATGGCAGTTATTTTTTAGCATCTAAATTTGTTTTTTAGGATCTAAATTTGTAACACATATTCAAGCGGGAACTCCTAAAATATTTAAATATGACACCAATAAAGTAAGTCTATCTACTTCTAATTTTATAACTCAGCATGTTTAAAATATAGTGTAACATTAATTGTAATGCCAAAGCTTAAAATAGCGAATTTCAAAATCAAGAATGTTTGAAATGTTTAAAGATCGATTGATCGAAGTTTATAAAGACGATACTTGGAAGGTGGAATGCTTAAAATGTCGAAAATACTGGAGTATAATATATTGTATTCTTTATGAACTAGATTTCTGTCGCTTCGGCGGCCGCTGCCGCGGCACGCTCGCTACGCTCGCTTACCTCACGCGTAGTTATTTCATAATCTAACCTAACCTAACCTAAACTGTTGGTTAGTTGTAAAATCCGTGGCTGAGTTAGTAAATTTGATGGCGATGTATAAATCAGTAGGTCAAGTAAAAATAATTGTTGTTATTTATTTGATGCTTTCTTTGGAATATTTAGTTGATGCTGTTAAAAAGACGAGTTATTTTATTAGAAGGTTTCTTATTTTCCCGTTGCTTAGTTATAAAATCAGAAGGTAGGTTCCGTGGCCAAAAAATAATTCTGCGGCTCGACTTATTATTCCCCTAAATTAAATAGCGGACGAAACCGCCGGGCACAGCTAGTTTCAAATTATCTCGAGAATCAATTACGTCAGATTCTGATAATAGTCCAGGAAAACACACGGATACATATCAACCGGCACCTATAACCATATACTGTTAGAACCTGCTTTCGATGCGGAAATCCTATAGAACCGGCCTGAAGATTATCTGCCTTTCCTGAAACATTTTCCGGCCTTTTACTCAGGGCCACTGTCCAACTAATGTTATGAAGGGCCACACTCCGGGGATATGGAAACTTATTTGCCGGATTTCTGTATTGTAGCCGCGAGAAATCCGGCAAATAATTTGCCACATTTCCGAAGTGTGGCCCCTGCATTACAAATCTTTTACTCAATAATGAGTCAAAAGTTTGACAAGTCTTATAGTACGTTTTGCACGTATTTTTCCGTTTTGTATGAAAAAAACTTTGTGTACCTATTCCAATATCAGCCTTACTACGGGTTCGCGTATTCGTGGGAATGTGAGTGATCGGCAAGAGAACATTTTCATCTCAATCCAAATGTAAATTTTTGTTTGTCTATGGCGCCAGTCCTATTATCTAGTTTGCGGAGGCACGTATTAGGTGAACAGGTTTTTTTTGCTATTCTAATTTATGTCGAAATATGAATGGTTCTGTTGAGACACAATTCATGCTCAAGTACCTAGCCATACCCTATTATTCATAATAGCTGTTAATGTTGAGGTGAGGATGTATGGTGAGGATGAGGAGAATGTTTTTTTTTTTCTTGTGACCGACTGGGTTCGAATCCTGACCATGCATCGATGGAATTTTCGTTTCAAAAAATTAAAGCGCATTTTCATGAACTCAACAATGAAGGAAAACACCATGAGGAATCCGGTTAGTATTCTATTAGCCTTTTTGAGATCCTTTTTTGTTTTTAGTGCTTTTATGTATGTTCGTGTGGACTAGTGGCTCTTAGTGACGGAGTTTTTAGGCCGCCTGAAGGCCTCCGTCATGGCTTAGTGACTAAAAGCCGGGACCGGCAATTCTCCGAAGCAAGAAAGCGCTCAGTTATTAATGCCTCTTGCAGTCACCCATCCAAATTATCTCCGCTCAGAACATCGCTCTATCAAGAGTAAGCAAGCTTTGCCACGAGCGATTTTTCGTGCCTTTAAAAAAATTGTTATCATAGCGCCGTCCCCGGAGAATAAAATGATAACTACAAAAACGTAACTTTTCAGGAGAAGCAAAAAACATGTTTTCGTTAATAACTTCATAAATACTGGACGTAGACAGATGATTGTTAGCTTTAAGCAATGCTGATTTTTTATGCATTCGGAATGTTTTAATGAAATAAGCGTAATATATGCCAAAATAGAGATATTTCAAAAATAAGAAGTTAGCCAAAATCAGTCATCGTCTAATTTCTATAATGTCGATTATCATTTTATTCCACGTATTTTCTAGGCAAAACCACTGCCAAAACCAATTGCACCACTGTTCTATCATTTTGTTCTACGCTTTTTAGGGGTGGAAGTGATTATGATAATAGTTGAATATCATCTTATTCTCGTTTAGATTGGTCTAACTTTATTTTGATAAGTGCTATTAAATAAAACCATGTTAGTAATAATCAACTATTGATTTATTGTTTTAATCATGTTTTCAAGTGCTTTTTATGTAACAAACCACTATAAGATTGTTGCTTATCGTTATAAAAGGGCTACTATGCTCTAAAAGTAAAATAATAATAAAAAATAACCATAATAATTATTATTATGGTTAATAACATAATTTAATAACAACCATAATAATAATTATTATTATGGTTGTTATTTATTATTATTTTATTTTATTCAAAGCTAATTTAAAAATTGTTAATGCTCAATATAATTTTTATCTTACAAACCGAAACAAACAGTCAGTTATAATGAGTATTAACAACTTCTAAAGTAGTTTTCATTTTCTATCATCATCTCAGCCGTAGAACGTCCACTGTTGGACATAAGCCTCCCTCAAAGATTTCCATGTATTCATCCAAGGAAGTGGCCTGCATCCACCACCGAACTGCAGTTTTTACATAGTCGTCTGTCCATCTTGTTGGTGGACGTCTAACGCTGCGCTTATCGGTCCGTGGCCTCTACACGAGAACTTTTCAGCCACGCAGGCCATCTGTTCTGCGTGCTAAATGGACTGCCCATTGCTTCTTCAACTAACTTATCCGTTTGGCAATGTCAGCGACCCGAGTTCTTCTATGTAACTCCTCATTTCTGATTCGATTCCGTAGAGAAACAACGCTGCCTAGTTGAATTAGACGATTAACCTCTTTCTTGAAGTTGAACCTACCTAATTGCACTGTTAGTCCTGGATATACATACGCGTCGACAGCTTCAAGAGCAGAATTTTTAACCATTACAAGGGTAAGCATAACATGAACATTCGAAATAACCTTTATCTTGCTTGTCCGTGTTCATTTTAACGCCTACTCTTCGGTAGGCTGATTGAGGCCTTCGAGCATCGTGCTTAGTTCTTCCATCGACTTTTCCATGACCACGAATACCATTTCAAGAGCTTGAAGGCATCTTCCAGAGCGGTCGTAAACAGTTTTGGAGAAATTACACCTTCCTGTCTTACCAAGAGGAGTAACAGAGTTCGATCGAAGGCGATTTCCTTAAAAAGTTTTAGGAAATCGCCTTCGAACTCTGTTCCTGTACTTGGATTGACATAGTGGCGTTTTTATACCAATACCAACACTTGGACACCTCGATGTACCGATAGTTAATTCGGAATCGCTGGAATGACTGACACACCGCCCATGTTTCGATCGAATCGGAGGCTTTCTCATAATCCACAATCGCGAGACAAAGCTGCACGTTATATTCTTTGGTCTTCTGTATGGTCTGCCGCAGCTTGTTGTGGTCTAAGGTACTGTAGCCTTTTCGGAACCCGGCTTGTTCAGGAAGCTGGAAGTCATCAAATCTGCGATCGAGGCGATTTATGATGATCCATGAAAACAGCTTAAATTATAAACATAGCCCAACCATGTTTATAACTCGACATGGGTCTGTAGTTTTCAAGAAGGTGTTGTCATCTTTCTTAAAGAATAGCACCACCACGCTCTTGTTCCATGCTTTTGGCTTAGTACCTTCGAGCAAGATGGAGTTGAAGAGCTTCTATGCATATTATATTTTTAATAAGTATAATTTTTTGTAAATATTTTGAAATATAAATAATGTAGGTACTATGTGTAGTGTGATACAAGTCTGCTGTTTCAATTTATTGCCTTGAAATCTAAGCTATAGGAGAATGGCAATATTTTTAAGTTTAGCTCCTTAAGAGTCATTTATTTTACTAACAACATATTATACGAAATGCAAGGTCGAGTTTTGACGAGAATAAAATGATAACATGCGGTTATCATTGTCTAGACGAATATTTTTCACGAGAACATAATGATATTACTGTTTGTCATATTAACAGGTTTAAATACAATGTGATAATATTATAGTACAACTTTATTCTTGTAACTTCAGGCATGGGTCGAATCGTGGAATAGTATTGTAATATTTTGTAACTTTGTGAATAACTGTATGAAAGTTACGAAAAAAATTGAGCAGATGTATTAGCACCCAAAGATCACAAATATGGCATAACACTAAAACGAAGATAATGGCAGTTATCATTTTGTTCCCCGGGGACGGCGATAGGTCGCTCTTTCTAAGCATTGTATGTACTTACCAAGACTGACAATCTTATCTGCCCAATCATGACTCAAGCCGGTACTTACCTGCAAAAAAAAACACACTAATGAGTATGACTCAGGGATCCTTTTGACTAAGGCTATCTAATATCTAGCATAATAAGACTTTCACAATATTGCATAAAAAAAAAGAAAATCCTAGGTATGTACCTACTAGGTACGTATTTCAAGTGAAACTAAAGATTTGTCTGAAGTTTTCAAACACAAAATACCAAATTAAATATGTAGGTAATTATATTCTATTAAAATAAATGAAACACCTAAAAACCATTCAACTAAATTAAAAAAATGTCATATTCTTGTATGAACCTAAAGTAACGGATTATTCCATAAATCTAAAAAGTGAGCAGATGTTTAAACTTTAAAAAACAAAAATACTAGAATCAATTGTCTGTGATTCAGTTATTTGAGTTCTGTGGTCACTACAGTCATCCACAAAAAACAATGGCTATTGAAAGCACCGCAAGTTATTATCTCGACCTGCATTACTAATGTACTTGTTGATGCCATGACTCAGTCTAATAAAAACACCAGCAGCAAGTACCGTTCTTATCGGTCGCAAAATTTGACATTTAGGCTGGTTTTAGTGTCACGCGTACCGTCGGCGCTGATAGACGAGTGATCTTTATTACATTGAAACAAGGATACTGATTGTTTAGCAAAAATGGCAACGCTGATTGCACTCGTCAGTGCTGAACAATCAGTATCCCTATTTCATTGTAATAAAGATCACTCGCCTATCAACGCCGACGGTACGCGTGACCCTAAAACCAGCCTTAGAATCGACAAAATTCGATAAAATTGGATTTTTCATTGATAATAAACCGTTCATATCGCTAACTGTAACTGTACAATGTACAATACATTGCACAATTTGCGTTCATTTATTTTGGTGGACTTGGTGGTAGACAAACGTTGCCCTAAGATGAAAAAGATTTTGGGAGCCTGAAAATACTTTATATTTTATTAGATTAGAAAGGAATAGAAATTAATATTTTGGTCGGAAACTAAAAACGAATTGGATAATAGCGCCAGAGTCCAACTATAGCTAAGAACCATCATTAAAAGATGAATAGAATCATCAAAATTGGTCAAGCTATTTAAATGCAGAAGAATTGCGAAATCCACGCACTCTCCCCGTATTTTTTTTTTTTGTTAGGTATCTGATAACAACGGATTTCCAAGCAAAAGCAGCTAGAGTTAACCCCATTCAATGAATTCACTAACCAATTTATGACACATTTGCTCTGAATGAAGTCATTTAAATGGCCTATAGACCACTATTACACAAACTATTTGTAAAAGCTGTCAATTTGACGCCATACAAATCATCTCAAACCGTTACTCAGTACTGCAAGAAAAGTGACAAGTATTGTCGCCAGAATATGCCAAGGTTTGGAACAGCAGCATAGATTCTGTAAACTCACTTCGAACGTCGAAGAGCAGCAGAGGCATTCTGTACTAGACTCACTTCGAATTCACTCAAGTGACCGAGCTTACTAAATACGCAAGAATGTATTGTAAGTGTTTGTATTAAGATACAAATTTCGAATACGAAATTTGAAATCTCACAGCGGATTCAGCTCTTCGACGTTCGAAGTGAGTTTACAGAATGATTCTGCTGAAACCGCTGTGAGATTTAAAATTCCGTATTCGAAATTTGAATCTCACAATACATTCTTGCGTATTTAGTGAGCTCGGTCACTTGAGTGAATTCGAAGTAAGTCTACAGAATGACTCTGCAGGTTACAAAAATCTAATTTTTGGGTTTCGTAACCAAATTTTTCAAAGTTTTTTGTTAAGAATAATAAGCTGATCTGACTGAAAGGGATCAAGCGCTTTAACATCACTATTACAAAATTAAAGGAAATGTTATAATTTAATAATAATATTTTTAATTAACCAAAATAAGTACTTAATAAGCCGTTTGGATTCTACAAAATCGGGATATTTGTGTGAATCGGGACATGTCTATCGGAACACCCGGCAACACTATGACAGCTATAAAATGGCCATTCGAACGGGTCATATTGTCCCATAGCTACTATGTAAGGAACAGTTATTTTCACCCATTCATGTATAAAACTGACATTCATAGAGCGGGAAGCAGCGTTACAAAACTCTATGTTAAGGAGTAGGTACTTGATAAAACTTTATGAAGAGGCAGTTGGATTTTTTTTTGATGAAAATAGCTGATAACCGATTGTGTTCCTTTCCTTAAACTTTGTATGACAAAATAAATTAATCGCATGGTTTTCTCACAACAAGAGTTTGCAATGAAAGCATCAGTGAAAAATATCCTATTGTCGAGTAGCCGATTTTTATGGTGAGGGTCTTCGGAGTTATGAACAGATATGCACCTCAAAAGTCGGTTTAAAAAAAAAATTGCCTGGTGTTAATAGTACTGGGCGTCGATTCTGGTACCGAACTTTTTATCATCCTCAACCAAAACCTCAACTAAAGCGACTGTTTCCATGACTACTAATAACAAACGACTCAGTTGTGGTGAGGTTTTGAACTTTGGCAGAACAAATTTTTGAAAAGCTATTCTAATATTCACCAAATGGCTGACTTTAAGAGATCGAACCAAAACCAAAGCGGTTGTCATCTAGTAGAATACAGGCCCTGGTACTCAATAATATACCGTTGTCATTCACAACGCTATGGCTATCAGCAAATGACATACAATGACCTATGCACAAAGATTGGTAAGGTCACAGGTCAAACACGTGTTTACACCTCGTTATCCAGAGGTTAAGAGCTTAATGGATGTAAACACTTTCTGTCTAAACAATGCGATAACTCCTAGCTTTGCCGATAGCCTCGTCAGGAAATAACCGTCATCAGGACGTATTTGACCTTTTTGTAATTCCTCATTTGAAAATGGCGGATTCAAAATTAAAGAAGATTCGAAATATAGTTTTTTAAAATATTCTCATTTGTAAATGTCATATAAAAGGAGCGGATAGCTTATAGCCTAACAGGTGCTTAATTTTTTAGGCTAGACATTTTCGCAGGAACCAATTCATTGGCGGGGAAATATTATCCGTAAACTTTTCTCGTGATGATTTTTAGAATTGGAACAATGTTACCAGAAATTATCACCTAAACGCTAAACAAACTTATCTTTCTACATTATAAGTAGGTTCTATATAGATTCTAGATAGCAATTTTTTTGAGCTTACAATTCATTATAAACTTGTGGTGATTAGTATCATCAGATTCGTGTCACCAATTTTTAACATCAGATTCTGACACTAATTTCAATCACTAGTTCTGATATTTTAAATATGATCATCAACTTTTGATGCTGACTGTACCGAGCTTCTCGTAGTTCTTTCTGAAGGCTGATTGTATAACTTGTCTCAAACCTCAAATTGGTCTCAAACTGTCAAATATGACAGTTCAGTGACCACGCAAGTAGCTCTGTCACTCTCATCTCATTGAGACCGAACGCGACAAAAGATACTGCGGGGTCGTTTTGACATTTTGAGACCAATATGGTTTGAGACAAGTTAGATTAGACGATCAGCCTGCTGATACTTACTACACAGGGCATCATTGAGACTAGGATGTGAAACGTCATGATGATATCAGAAATACTACTGAATGCTATTAATATTTTAGTTCACACAGTCGACTTTAAAATGACACAGGTTTTTCCACTTTTCAAATTCCCATCAACAAATCATAAACGAATCAAATATTTACGATAGATATACTTATCATCGCTATATTTTTTATGACTTTAATCCGATAATAAGAGTAAAGTTGTATTAAAGTGACTTTAATTCCAAAACTTGACTTTCTAGGAGTATTTGATACAGGTATAATATAATTAACTCCTATACTATTATGAATGTACGTTCATATGAGCTACTGGCTAACTCTGGTGACGGAGTTTTTAGGCCGCCTGAAGGCCTCCGTCATGGCTTAAAGGCTAATGCCACTTGCAAATTGTAACCGCTCGAAGGTAGGTCAACTTCAACGATATCTATACTATTCTTCTTCTCTTTCGCCATACTCTTGACAGAGGTCGTCATGTCGCAGGGGATTGAGGCGATTTTTACAATCCTGCGCCATTCTTCGCGTATCGCAGCCTTTCTGGTGCATTCGTGTAGTGGACCGTCCAATGCAGTCTTGATTTGGTCGGTCCATCTCATGTCTCATCTATACTATTAATATTTAGTAATATAATATCAGAAACCAGCTTAGTGACGGAGTTGTTAGGCCCACAGTGGTCACCCATATATTTGATGACCGCATCGAACATAACTTACTTCAACGATCAAGAACGACGAAGCAAGCTAGAAATGCTTCCGAAAATCCAGGTGATATATCCTTCAAACTGACAGTGCTAACGTGTCAAACGTCAGTCAGTCAAGCAGACCGTTATTAGCATATTACAATGTTGTATTGTAACTAGACCGGGTAGGGTATGTATTACAGTATGTATGGTCAAGATCGTTGAACTATTGTTGACGGAACAGATATCTTGGCAGACTTACAAAATAGTCTGTTTGTACTTAAAATTAAAGATATTGCAAAGAAAAAAAGTATAAGTAAGTAGTAATAGCAGTCATGTGGTTTCCATAACACAAGCTCTGCTTACTGTGGGGCTACATGATGCTGTGTGAAATGTCCAGCATTATTTATTTATTTATTGCAAGTTTTATTAAGTTCAAATGGACAAAGAGTAGGTAACCGATGTAGGTAAACTTTTAATTTGAAGTATTAAAGATTTTAAAACAATAAAGAATTTCAATACCTATTTGAAAACCAAAAGCTATCAGAAGATAGATTAAAAAAGCTCTTTAAAAATACGGACAACAACTTTACAGTTTCAAAAGAATTCTGTGTTTTGTGATTTATTTATATTTGGTTTGTGAGTGCTATAGCTACCTAAATTGATTATTTCATAGAATCTTTCTTTTCTAAATATCTAATAGAATGTCCATACCATGATGCACTGTTAGCTTATTATAGTTATGTTATGTATGACCCTGGTTCGTTTAATTCTGGACAATATAAAATTATAAAACTAACTGTTCCACAACACCATAACAGAACAAGTAAACTGTCCACTACCCATTGTTTTTTCGATCCAAAGTTGGTCTATTGGGCTACATACCGAATACCCAGCTCTACTTGACCTCACGTGACCTGACAAACTGTCACGTACGTTTTATCGTAGCAGTAGGGTTGTCAACAAGCTATCTCAGCCCGACTGCGCCTGCGCACGCGCACCGCTAATTGAGATGATGTAGATTGGCAGCCCTAGGTCAGGCATAGATTATGCGGTTGTTTTGTGCGGAAGTTTTAGTTAAAGGATATAGCACAAATTAAAGTTACCTACCTCTATATGTATCCATATATACCTCTATAAATCCATGTAACTTATGTTTTTTAGGTATTTAGAGTCTATCTAGTAAACATACATGGATTTATTATAAATACAGTACGGTAGCCAGGTGAAACTCAGAGATTTCACCAAGTGAGACATCAAAACGAATTCTAGCACTAAATTTTGGACTTTCATTGTTCAAATGATCCTGCAGTTCTACTCGTAAGTAAATTGAACGTCTCAGGTTTAGACTGCCACAAATCATTGTCTTTTTACTAACAAATGTGTGAAAATTAGACATCCCAATACAGAGGCATAAATTACCTACTGAAACACCAATAAAGGGACAAAACACTCAAGCAAGAATTAATTCTAGCCTCATCACAATAAGACTTATTTTTGAGTTTGACTTGGCATGAAGAGACAATGGTGGCTTGCTGACTCGACGATAAGGGAATGAGTACGAGTTTCGTTTACAAAAAGATCTATCTACTTAGTGCATGTTGGATTAACTGCATTCTTGAGATAAACCTTTTATGATCATAGGTATAACTTCGATAGAAGGCAAAGGTACGCTTATTTTTTATAAAATAACTACCTACTACCACAGAATACTAGTACTACGTACAGAAGGGTCACTTCGCGAGTAAATTTGTTTAAATAGAGACTCTCGCGGCGAAGCTATAAAGTGCAATTCAACTCGCCTATGGGCCTATTACCTATCGAGATATTTGCCTAAACATTCCCATCCTGCTCTAATGCGTAACTGTGTCACTGTCTGGCGCGGTGTGACGCAACTCGTAAGGGTTGTCGAATTTTCGCTAGCGACAACACAAATAAATTAATTTATTTTATCTGTCACAAAAACAGTACCTACTTAAGTTCTAAAATAAGTAGGCCTAAATATAATTTAATCTACCGTTACCACAGAATAAATAGTAGTAAGTAGGTACTACGTATTGTACGTAGGTAGGTGAAGTAGGTAGATACATTATTATCTCGTTCGTTTTGTAAACAATTGCATTTCAAAATATCTATACCTTCATACCTACCTAGACATCGATCAGACACACACAATCATCATCATCACACAACTAGACCGGGAGCCGTTATCCGATAATCACCCTTTTAATGTTAGGTTTGCAATCACATTTGCAATTTAATGCACGGCCAGGACTCGAACCCACGACCTTCGTCTCGAAAGTTGAGGTACTAATCACTTCGACCAACATGGCTCTATGAATGTAATGTAACTTCTAAACACTTACAATTATTATATTAAGTAGGTTAGGTACCTACTTAATGGATAAGTTACTTTTAGGTACATATGTAAATAAACAAAACTGTAGGTACAAAACTACCTACCTACAGTTTTGTAGGTAGGTAGTTTTGTACGTGTATTATGTTTGTTTATTTGTAAACAGGTACCTATTCAATCAAAAAGGAATCGAATAGGTACCTATAAAATCTCGTTTTCATTATGCACCTACAGTTACAGAGTAAAAGTAAGTACCTACCTAGGTATTTATTGATGATTTATTTAAATAGGTACTTACAACAAATTATAGAAAAGCTTAGTAGCTACCTACCAACCTTTCAATATCTTCCGGAATTTTGTGGAATGTTAATGTCCATTCATTGCTTTTCCTTTTGTTTAGACACCCGTAGACACAGCAGTATCTTTTATACGGATTAGATCGTTTAGTTATCGTGCAAAAATCACAAGAAACGATGTATACGAGATCACGATAATTACGCACAATGCGTCTAGTCCACAAGCCGAGCGAGCGGCAAGTGGCAACCTATGTCGCGCGCCCCCCGAGGCGGCGCGCGTCCGATAAATACCTAAAGTGAGAAGTGAGACAGGCCTGCTACTACTATAAAATAAGTGTGGCAAGAAATAAAATGGGAATCGCAAAGTACCGGGATGAGTGGTATAAAAATAGAAGCATGGTGTCTTTCATTTCAACACCTTGGACATTTTGACCTTGGGATACCCCCCGGAGTCGAGCGGACTATATATCTATACTATAGTATACAATACAGGACAACAACAATATAAAATCACCTACTTTATGTAGTTCATACCCCGACCAACATGAACTTTTTTGTTTGTTGTTTAGCCTTATGTACAACAAGATACGACCCTACGTAATCTTATCAAAAAGCCTTGCTTCTCTCAATCAATCCTATCAATTATTGTTGGTAGCTTCACTTTGCTAAATTATGTAACCCGTCAAAGCTGCTACAGTTCTCTGTTTACCCAGGCACTTGAGGTTCTCAAGACAAGTACCGTGTGGGCTCGCGCCGTGGTGGTCTCAACTTCCCAGGGTACGTAATAATGCCTAGGCTTGTATCTCTGCATATAACTACGTAGTACTATTATTCCGTGATATAACTGAAGATTGGTAGATATCTGGGTTTCGTGAATATGTTTTATGATAGTACTAGCTGGAGCCGTGTTGGCCGAGAGGTACCTACTCGACATTCGATCCGAAGGTCGTGGGTTCAAATCAGGGTTCGAAAAAATCCGATTTTTATAATAAATATCAAAAATCCGATTTTTTGATATTTATCCGATATATATCGGATATATATCCAGGCTAAGAAAAAGAAGCGAATTTCATTCTCTAAGGGGATTAAACACTTTAAAATGTGAAAGTAATTTGTAAATTAATATAAGTATCAAATTAGCATATTTTTTATCTAAAAAACTTAAATAAAACCGGTCAAGTGCGAGTCGAACTCGTACGCCGAGGGTTCCGTACCTAGCCATGGTGCCAATTAAGCTAGTATTAATTGTATGAGCGCCCATACAACTCGGAGGACAATTTTAATTGGCGTCAACTATGTATGTATGGGAACACCCTTTAGTTTTCAACTTTTTTAACTTTTTGGAATTTTTCCTTTATTTGTGCTATAAGACCTTGCTTTTTGCCAAATTTCGTTATTCTAGGTCAACGGGAACTACCATTTAGGTTTTCGACCCAAAACCTCTAGGGTACTTCCGGTTGACCTAGAATTGTCAATTTTGGTTACAAGCAAGGCCTTACAGCACAAGTAAAGGAAAAATTCCGAAAAATAAAAAAAGTTGATAATTAAGGTAAGTTTTGGTACTTACAAGTTTTCACGAAAACCTAAATTTGCCTATATCTTTTTATAGTGTTGACTCAGGACCTTGACAGGACTATAGACCTTAGTATATGGTATAAATTTCAACTTGCTAGCTTTACCCGTTCCTGAGATAATCGATGGTGACACACGGACAGACAGACAGACGGACAGACAGACAGACGGACAGACAGACAGACGGACAGACAGACAGACAGACAGACAGACAGACAGACGGACAAGAAAGTGATCTTATAAGGGTTCCTTTTTTTTACCTTTTAAGGTACGGAACCCTAAAAAGTATCAAAAGAATTAGTGTTTATTTGAGAAATAATTTTTTATAATTCTTTATTTGTTATAGTGTTAAACCACACTTAGGTAGGTATTTACATTTCAAAATGAAAAATCTTATCAAAATTTTCAATTCCGACGGGATTCGAACCAGCAATGATACAAACAAGCAACTAAAGGTTCCGTGTGTGCCGAATTGGTAAAGGCACTCCGGCTAAAGGAGGATTCGCTTGTATTAATGCGGGTTCAAATCCCGTCGGAATTGAACATTTTGATAAGATTTTTCATTTTCAAAAGATTTTTTTAATGAACACTTAAAAAAACACTTAAAAAAGAATCTAAATTATTAGGAATTGTAGTTTTTCGCTACGTGTTGCCAGGGTAAATATTAATCTCCAAAATTTTTAGTTCAGAAGACAGGAAAAAATCCATTGATATATATCAAGATAAAAATCAATTGATATATATCGTGATATATATCATGATATATATCCACTGATATATATCGGCGAACCCTGGTTCAAATCCTGACCATAATCAATGGATTTTTTGTTTCGCATTTATATGCGCATTAACACGAGCTCTAAACGGTGAAGGAAAACATCGTGAGGAAACCCGCGGCTTAATCAGCCCCACACGTATTGACCATGTCTTTCCTGTGGATATGGCCGGTTAAGTTAAGAGAATGGTTTAGGTGCTGGGCAAGCCTACTAAATCTCAAAAAAATGTCCCAGGAACTACAGTGTCCCGTTAAGTGTGGGCAAAAGATTGCCTCCTGACACTGTTTAAATCATCTAGTAAAGATGTAATAAAGGCCTAAGTTTTTAGTATTAGCTGACCCGGCGAACTTCGTACTGCCTTAGTATACGAGATGTCATCACAAAAAGCCGTTCCATACAACATTAATATTTTTCATTTATTTATAAAGGTAACCTATTAATCTTTCGAAAAACGATACACCGAATTTTGAAATCCATAAAACGTTTGATAGAAACTCGAAATCCAGATGCTATGTTTTACATAATTTTATTACTCCGATAAAACATTTCACAGAAGTCTCATTTGACAGAAACACTAATGCCAGATTATCAGTTCGTTTTTTTTTCATTCGACAACAATATTCTTATACCGATTTTTAAAAGACAGAAGTAACGCTTACCAGAAAATTTCCAGCCATATAAAACCTTTTCCATCTTACTCAATTAAAAATATTATTTACGTAATTTGTGTTACTTTTCATGTTGCGTCTGTCTTACCGTAAAACGAAACGTTTTTAGGTTATTAACGGTCTCAGAACCGAATCTGCCCACCCCAACTTCCACGTAGTCTTGTCTGTCCTACCCTAGAGTGTTTTTATGAACTCGGAGGCGCGAAGGGAGATGCAGCCCCCGCCCGCTGTGACAAGATTTAGGTTAAATTTTGATAATTTGCCAAAAGTGTTTGGTGAGGTTACTTAACCATCTAGCACGAAATTAGTTAGGAAATGTTAAAGGTAATAAAAAAAGTAACTAGGTACAATATGTATTAGATATCTACCTACAGTACTTCAAGCTACATAATGAACATCGGTCATTTAATTTTATGGTATCTAGTATTTATAACGCTCTGAATTATTACTAGATGGCGCTACTAGTAGGCCTTTAGAAAGACTGAATACATAATTTTGTAATAGGTCTTTCCTGAACCATGATTTTTCGGGATCACAAAATATATGGAAAACAAATTATATGGAAAACAAACATGCGGTAAAGTGAATTATCTGGATGTTAAAATTTCTGGAAAATGTTTAGATGTATTTTGTATTTCTGTCATGTAAAAAAAAACAAATGAAAATCTGGCTTAAGAATTTATGGAATTCGAATTCCTGGATTATGAAAAAAAAGAAATCAAAAATCTGTCAAACGTTCCTATGGATTTCAAAAATCTGTCTTGTATTTTTCGTGACATAAATACGTAACCATTTATAAACCTGACGTTGCCCACTGCAGAGCAAAGGCCTCCCTTCCTGCCCTTCATCGATCCCTAACAACACGAAAAAATCATCTACCAAGCAAGCAAGTACCGTCAATACCTTCCGAAGCACGGAAGCGCTCAAAATAAGTACAAAAGTCACGAAATGTCATGCAAGCTCATAGCGTGCCCAACAACTTCCTCCTTCAAGAATGCTCGACGGAAGAGAACCACCAACATAACTGATCTCATTACCGAACGCTTCCCATCGCCTTCCTAACAGAATCTAGCGCGAATCACGCAACATATAATCGTAGTTGCGGTTTTGTTAGGTAGTTAGGTTGCGTGTGTACCGCAAAAAGTAGATAAATGCTCTATTTCTGATAGAGTTGTACAATCTAGCGAGATGAGGAAGGGTTATCAACGAATCTGAATCATTACTGCCCAAACTTCGAAATTTCGAATTCAAGATAAAGGTGCAAAGCTACTTGGACGTGGATGTCCCTTTGCAACTACGAATAGACAACACTGATAAGTTTTCTTCTTTTAATATTTGACTGACTGAACTATCAATTGTAAAATGATCCAGCACTTTCGTAAAATTAAAATTAAATAAAGGACAGACTCTGATCAGTTTTATAATATATGATGAGGACATCTAACAAACAAACGAGTCAAACATTTGAATGTCGAATCTATAGTTTTGAGGATTGTATGGAATATTCTAACAACTGGCAACCAAGGATTTTATACACTCCGTAACTTAGTATATACAAATTCCTTGCTGGCAACACAAGCACAGACCGAGTAGAAAGAGAGATTCGCTGCCACCACAGAGTAAAAAACCTTACATATCGCCACAGATTAAACAAAGTAGCCTGTTGCATCATCTAGCACGTAATAACAGAGTATCCAGTCTCGACACCGGATTTCCCAGTTTCTTGTGCAAAAAAACACACGCGGTGTAGGGACGATTTTAATGGATGAGTCCTAGCGTTTCCTCGCTGTTGTTCTGTCACTCAAGTAAATAAGGTTTTGTTATGTCGATGTAGTTACTATGTATTACTGAATAGTTATCGATCTATCTTTACGTTCGGCTGTATGTATTTTTCTTTGAAGTACTTTGAACTAAGTAGGTATTTTCTTGGGCACATTATTGCACAAATCCTCCCTCAAATTAAACTTGTTTGATCAAATGAGGATTATCTTTACTATTAAAGCCGAAGACAATTTACGATAAACTTAATATACATCCTACTGTTGAAGTGACATTAGGTTCTTAAATGAGCAATGCTTGTAAATGTCAATCCTCTGGTTGACCTATGTCATCACATAACACTCAACAATGTTTGGTCATAAACATAAATCAAATATTCCAAGCGGCGAACAACTTCGTACCTCCTCAGAATTAGAGGTGATCATGGAAGCATACAAAATGTATGAAAAATGATCTTTTTTTATGGCTTTTTCCGATGGTTTAATAGTTATTCTGGTATTCCGGGCGGAAAAAAAACAACTTCTATATTAAGTAATATAATAAAGCGGAAGAGTTTGTTTGTTTGAACCAGCTAATCTCAGGAACTACCAGTCGGATTTGAAAAATTATTTCTGTATGTTTTAGCTAAACTCTCGAGGAGGATTATAGGCTACTTTTCTTCATCATCATCATCACCAAACACCATAACTACGGGGGCAACAGCTGCTAGTTGTTTTATATAATTTATCTTTACTTTGAACGCGCTAATCTCAAGTCGGATTTGAAAAATTATTTCTGCATTTGATAGCTAACCTGTTGAGGAAGGTTATATACTAAGTATCTTTCATCATCATCTTCATCGTCAGTAAGTAGGTACATAGATGTAATGATCTAACTTTACATAGACTTAGGTATAGGTTGGTACTTGTTATACCTACTTAATCTAAAAGTGCAGAAGGATATTGCCATTCCTCTTTCGTCTCTACTTTGCACCACGATCCATATGATTTGTCTATGCGTGTGAGCAGTAATTACCCGCGGGACAGAGATAGATGCAGAGTAATGACGGCTCTGCCCCGGGACCCTGCGCCCTCTGATCGCTATTGTGAATGAATGAATGAATGATTGTAGATTATGCATCTCACTATACAGGTTGTTTTGTAGTGAGTGGCTTAGCCAGTTGAACGAAACTAAATGCTACAAACCCACAGAACAAACAAATAAATAGGCAATCTGTGTAATTTTTATAAATTTTCGGAAGTGAAAAATAAGACGTAAGTAACTATACTCTAGCCAAAACCAATGTACAATATTTACTAACATTGCACTGACAGATCAATCAGCTGATAGCAGGAATAGACCTATCACAGAAAACTGAGATTCATTTCGATTGGCCATATTGAATCAGTGCTTGATCAGTGCCAATCATATTTAATCTCAGTTTTCTGTGATAGGTCTATACCTGCTATCAGCTGATTGATCTGTCAGTGCGATGTTAGTAAATGTTGTACATTGGTTTTGGCTAGAGTATAGTAGGTAAGTATTTTTAATACCTATAACCTTCGATCGAAGGAACAGTTAAAATTAATAATGTTTTAAAATAAATTAGTTTTATAGGTTTTTAACATGGTTTGTCCGCCACATTGCAATTTCAATTTTATTGCAAATCATTTAATTTTGTAAAGGTTCCTAAGTAATTCTTCTTTAATAAATGTCAAAGCAATACTTAGTAGGTACCTTCCTATATAATTATTGGCGATAAATTATAAAATAATTGCAATAATGTCAGGTCTCTCATCAAATTAATAGTGTATTATGAATATGAATAATTCATTGTAATTTGATTGAGTAATATTACAAGAATATAAGTAAGTACTTACTTTTCTCACTTGAGTTTTAGGTCACCTGAAGGGCTCCATCAGCGTCATGGCTTAACGACATTAACGTGCCCTCTAAAGCACCGAAGCGCCCAGCTTTGAATGCCACTAGCGGTCACCCATTCAAATTGTGATAGCACAGAACGTCACTTTATTATTACAATCAATCCGTACGCACTTCGCTTTTTTCATAACTTCTTTATCAAGTATGTATCATCATAACTGATAAAAGTGAGTACCCATTTGAATCAGCTCGCAGTTCTCTCTAAAAGCTGTTCTGAATGGGCTGCGAATGATGTGATCAATACAATCGAGTGCACGAAATGGAAATCACCCATGATGAAAACGTATCGAGTTTATTGAAAATTTTCCTCATAGTGCAAAGAGTAAACCTATTTTTCCGATGTTTGCATTACGGCTGCGTGTTTCGACTTCCATTGAATATTGAATTTAATAAAAATAATTATTCTAGCCCAAAGGATCTTACAAATATACTTACGGAAATACAGATGAGATGGGCGACCATGGCGGTTCGTTCGCACCCGAGACGGAGACGAGACAGAGACTAGCCTGCTGATTGTCTATCTTTGATAGCGACCAAAATCAGTCTCAAACTCTCACATAAGTATGACAGTTTAGTGACCACGCAAGTAGCTCTGTCACTCTCATCTCAACGAGACCGAGCGCGACAAAAGATACTTACGCGATCGTTTTGACAGTTTGAGATCAATTTGAGGTTTGAGACAAGTTAGACAATCAGCCCGCTGGTCTCGGTCTCCTGTCTAAAGAATCTGTGTTTTAAAATGTTTTTTCGTCTTTTCTGATAATTAAGTCCTCAATAGGTGATACAAACTCTAATAACTAAAACCTAAGCAAAACATTATGCGAAAATAATAAAGAATCATCACCTCATAAATTAATAGTTTTCATTATCGTAAATCAAAGAATAGCGACGTTTATGAATTTATCTCTTACAATTAGCACGCTCTGATACCCAGTACCTGAGAGTACGTGCAGCACGCCACCACTTTCCGTCTAAATACTGGAATGTAAATGTATGCTCTGCCTAGCACCGTTATGGGCAATGCTAATGTTATTGGTAGCACGCGATGTCTTGAGTTACTGAAAACATGAAGAAATATTAGAGCTATGCCACACGGGCGTTGCCGATCCGTTGCGTTGCGACGTCGCGGCGATGTGATTGTTCTGTCAACGCGCGTCATACTCATTATAATCCTCTTGAGTGAATTGAGCTATTTGTTCAGATGGATTGTCGGCTCTGAATATCGCCGTTCGGTGGATTTTTCGTGAATCGTTGCACTGAGTACTGTACAATATATCAGAAGGTTTTCACTATATCAGTACTATATGGTTTTGTGTTCAAGTCTCGAGCGGTGATCAACCTAGCTCCTCCAAGGACGATATGGAATATATTATTGTCCGTCCTCACAGGGCTATTGTCGTTCTTTAGATCACTAACGCACAGCGTGGCATATAGTTCTGATTTGTATAGAAAACAACGCAGCGTCACCGCTCCGTCGTCGCAACGCCGTCGTACCGCATCCGTGTGGCATCGGCATTCTGAGACTTTGCATCCTTGTTGCTGAAATGTTGAAATGAGGAGAAGATTTTTGTTCTGGCTCAAGCTCTTTTTTTAGTTTTTAGTTTATATTTTCTTTACATAGATCCAAAAGTATTAAGAATGTACGTTAATTCGTACGCGTAAAGCTAATACAGCTCTACTCTTTCTTCGTTTTGGTATTTCTAGTTTGAATGTAAGTGATTTAATATTTCGCTTAGCTCGCTCAGCTCTAAAGGCCTTTTCAAATAGACATCGAGCCGATAGCGTGGCGAAGCATTTTTATTTTGTAATGTATATTCTTTAAAACTTCTTCTTCTTCAAGTGCCTCTCCAACGAAACTAGTGAAGGTCGGCTATCAGCTGCTGGAATCTTTCTCTGTATTTTGCCAGGCGGAACAGTTCGGATGTACTTTAAATCAGTCACATAGAAAAGCAAAAGCGAACCGATACATTACATTCTCCACGTTTTCGGTTCGGTTCAGTGTTATGTTTGACAAGGCCTTTAGACTTCAGTAAATCAACATAGGAATCAATATCGTCATTAGTTCAACGCCCAAAGGTGCTGACCATGATTTGTGCGTTCCTATAATTGCCGCCACTGTACACGGATGATTTACGTCGACGCTTCCTCGATTGCGCGGACGTGTTTATTAAATCTAAGATGCACCTTGTATTTCTACAGATAAGATATACAGTACCTACCTATAAGATACATAAAAGACATTGCAATTAGTTCGACGATGTTACGGACGTGTCGCGTTGAAATCTTTTCCACGCACCTTTACAACAATAATTGATTCTGGGTGGCAATTCTAGTACAAAACTTTTTGTGAACCACAAGCAAAACCACAACTAAACCTTAGATTTTCGACTTTCGACAAACGACTCAGTTGTGGTGACGTTTTAGCTAAGGTTTGGACTTTGGCAGAATAAATTTTCAAAAAGCCATTCTGCTATTCACCAAATGGCTGACATTTAAGAGATCGAACCAAAACGCAGCGGAATGATTGACGTTGTCATCTAGTAGAATTACCACCCTGTTCTGATTCCTATTCGCAAAATTATAAATAGGTATGTGTTAGTTGTGATAGTTCTTTATGATTTTTTTTTTTCGTATTATGTGATCGATCAGAAACTTATCTGCTGTATTTCTTCACCTTTTAGCGTCCTACTAACCTTAATCAAGAACATTTGCAAATTAAATTGAAACGTGCTTTGGTATCATCAAAATCTTAAGTTCCTACTGAGCTTGGAGCTGCAAAGCTTTTTCTAATCCGGAACTCGAACAATCTATAGTAAGCTTCTAGGAAGGTCCTTCATCAGCGTCGTACCAGGAAAGTAATGGCCTTCGTCTCCTGGGAAGACGGTGCCGGTTTCTTACAGCCGCTACGAACGAGGACCAGCTTTCTTCTCATTTTGATTTATAGTAAACTAGTGCGCCCCGCGGTATTACCTGCGCTAAAAAATCGGTTAGATTAGCCTATGTGTTATTCCAGAACCCAAAGTATCTACATTCCAAATTTAATCAAAATCTGTTTAGTAGTTATGCAGATACGTGGTAACAAACATTCACACACACACGCGGACTTTTGCCTTTAAATACTAGTAGGACTAGATATAAGTAAACCGAATTTTCATTTTTTATTTTCTTTTTTGTCATTTCACAGGAGAAGTCACGAGAAAAAACACCTAAAATAATAATCGAGATTATATTTAAGCTACATCGATTCTAAATTTCACCCAAATTCGATCAGCCGTTTAATTGTAAAGAAATAACATTGTAGCTCACAAATTTTCGCTTTATTTGTCTATTTATAGATATAGCTTAATGGCCGTTTAATAGCGGTCGCCAAGTAATCAAACCCCTGAGAATCGAGTGGGAAACCAATTTAATCTAATCTGGTTCGATTCCCAGCAGGCACCATATTATTTCCTCATGTTATCGTCAGAGTATCATTAGGCTGCGCCTGCGCTACAATTAGAGGCGATACGGACCAATCAGGACCTGTTTTATCAATGATCTATTTTCTATCTAGTGTGGCTTTATAATGAAATTTCTCGGGATAGTTCGTGGGATAGTAGGAAGGTGATTAGATGTCGAATATAATCTCTAAAAATATCTTGTATAGGTTTTTTCGATTAAATCTAAGCTGATTACAAAAATAACTTAAACATAGAAGATACCTAATACCTACACAGTGAAAATGATAAATGACCTGTAAATTAGTCACTTTTGACAGACACACAAAATGTTCAACGTTAAAAGTAAATGATAAAAAATATTTCAGTAAATAAAGCAATTTTAAATTGAATCACCTTTTACTTTTTATTGACTAAATTGATATTTCACATAATCCTTCCATGTTTGCCAAAATTTAGTAAAACAGAAGTTAATTTTAACGATTATCAATTTAAAAAGTATCAATCAAAAGCGAAAGTTCATTAAATGAAAGATTTGTCTCCTAAACAGGTGCTTATTATACCTAGACCACAAACTTTCAATGAATAAATTTTGTTGAAGACCAATTCAAGCCCACACACAGGCGTATAAATTGATAAAAGCTTTCAGCCTTATTCTAAAAAACAATAAAATATGACACCAATGGACCTCCTTGACGTGAATATTGTTTAAAAGTTATTCATGTTCGGTCAACTAGTAATATTAATCAGTAGTTTATTTAATAAAAATAAAAATTAAATAAACTTACAAAAATAAATTAAGAACGGATATAGGCCGGTAAAAAATAATCTAGTAGGTATTAAAACTATTTATTAGGTAATGGCATTAGGTAATGGTTATCTTGACATTGTATTTAAACAAAAGCCGAATGCCGAATGCCGAATGAAAACAAATAAATTAAGGAGATTATTATTGATACAAGCAAGCATTCGCTTTTTAACGATTTGTAAAATTTCCTTATCCCGAGAAAGAGAAAGTAAAATGCTTATGAACAGTTTTAACCATCGTAGTTTTTTTTTAGACTTATGTATTTTTATAAAAGGTAATGCAGTAACTTTTCCCACTCCTACGTTACTATACTAACAATGGACAACACATAATCTATGCAAAAACAAATTAACGACATGGAAATTTACATAATATTTGCAAATTAAACAAGAATGATTACTCACTTAAGTGTATAAATAGAGGAAAATGAACCGTACAGCTTAATTAAATTACCTACCAAGTGAAATAGTGGTCTATAAATTCATTTATTCAGTTTCCTCACAGTAAATAGCCGTTCGCCGGTAATGCACTGCAATTATGTTGAGCCCACACGAGAAAATCATATTCTAGTCGAATATTTTACGATATATTTTTCTAAGAAATTGGTAACGTACAAAAACGGCGTGGCACACAGCTTATTCTGATTGTCGAAAATGGCCGAATGACTTCGAGAAAAGGATGGTACTTCCGTGCCCCCAGATTCCAATGGGTTAAACCTTATTATTAGAAAATTGACCAAAACGAAAGAAGTTTCGAGTGTTATTAAGCATAGCAATGAATTAAGAACCTTTGATGAAGCCTAGAAGTAGACAGAGGCACGTGTTTATTGCGGTAAAAGATTTAGAGCAATCTCACGCACAAACCTGGAGCAATTTACTAAATATCCGGTGTAGAACTTGCAAGCTTCGATCATAATTTTATGTTACGAAATTTTCACCTAGTTTTAAAGTTATTTACTTGAATTGGCGATATTGCGAAAACAATTTTTTCTTTGGCTTATCACGCTCACTACTGTCCTTAAAGGCGGAGCACATCCATTCTGAAATTCAGACATTTTAGATCCTTTGTAGATAGGTATTGTAACTAATAGGAGTAGTTAGAGGTACCTATGTCAAAATATACGTTTATTTGGGACAGAGTTATTAAACTTTTATAAGTAAATATTAAATTTGAATTAATTGCTAATCTTGTCACGCTAAGCTCTTGCTACCAATTTGGGCATTGAATTCCGAGTATTCTGACTCATTCAAAGTTTCACTTGACGCCAAGAGCGCGATGTCGCTACTGTCACTGACGCATCTGTCAAAATCCGTTAGAATAATGACTCTCGCCTCAGCTTACAAATAGGCAAACGCATAAAAAAGTTATGGAATGCGCGCATACAATCACGATCGAATCGATTTCCTAGCCGTCAATCGGTTGATTTATTCGATTCACACACGACATCGATTCGAAACGAATGTGGAACGATATTGCGCGCTTATAATAATGTGTGTCGCGTATGCATACCTAAATATGCATGCAAATCATTGGAAAACCGATAAAGAATTGTTTGAAAACAAATAAATATTTAAATAAATAAATGAACTGTAGGCGAATGTTATAAATATGATGTACTTAATTATTTACTCGGTTTAGCAGATAGCATATAAACGTAATTTATATTCAAAGTGAAAAAGTTTTTTATTGATAATTTCAATAAACTCCCTACGTAGATTAACGACAAACAAAGGGGGTTTTTCGTAAGTTTTTTAATTTACTTAAATGTTTTGGATAGCTACTACTTTTACTTTCTGAGTTACATTGGTTAGGCTGTCTCGGTTAGAGAAGCAAGGTCTGAATCTTTTAGGCCGCCCTAAGGGTTTATGTTAAGGGTATGGTTTGTAAAGCACATCCAATCAGTCAAAGGGTTACGGCTCGCTGCGCTTGTGGGTGCAGATACCGCAAGCGACTGAAATGTACGCGATCAATGACTGCGGTGGGCTGTCTTCGAGCTAGGGAGGATGGAAGGGCCATTTATTCCTAGGAACTTGCGTTGTTTTAGCTTATGATGATAATAAACAAATAAGGTACAAAAGTGATCAAGACAGCTAGAAAACTTTATAAACATTGATGTTCATAAAGCTCAAAATATCTAAAGTTAGACATCAATTTTGGTTACGATTTAAGTTAAGACTCGTATTTAAGGTTCAGACCTAAGCACAGAACCTAAGAGTCAAAAAATCACGTCGATTTATCAATGTTGTTAATTCAGCGATCCATCCATGTCTTTCCTGTGTATGTGACCGGTTAAGTTGAGAGGATTGGTTTAGGTGCTGGGCAAGCCTATTCCCTCTCAAACAATGTCCCAGGCACTACAGTGTCCCGTTAAGTGTAGGCAAATAATGCCTCCTGACACTGTATAAATCATCTAGTAAAGATGTAAAGGCCTGAATTAAATTCGGCGAGCGAAGCGAACTGTTATATTGGCAACCTGCCTGGGCACTACAGGACAGTTTTTGCGTGCTAAGTGCAGGAATAGTCGACGGCAAGTCTATGTTCGGCTTAACCACAACCTTCCCGTACCTTTAACCATAATGTAAACAAACCCCCTTACTTATGAAAGATGTTAGTTGAACACTGGTTAAACAACGTCCTGTCTCTATTCGTTACTATCCACAAAATAGAGACAGGACGTTGTTTAACCAGTGTTCAACTTTAAACATCTTTTATAAGTAAGACCCATAATTTCTAGACTCTAAAAACTACTATTCAAAATGCCATTTCCATTCTTCTCCGTCCGCGTTTGATGTCCATCGGAATGTATCTAAATTGCCATCTTTATCGATAACGTAATGCAATAATTCGATAACGTTTAATTTAGGTATTTACCGGTCGTTGTGAGAGCAACGAGCATGGCCGACCTGCCTGGATATTTCTGTAATGGCCTAGCAGTTATGAAGTTAAATACATTATTGGGTTAGGTACTGAAGGTATAGTAATGTTCATGTGTAATGAAACGAATAGTACCGGTGAACTAGAGTGACTTTCAAACGACCGACCGACCAACCGACGACCGACGGACGGGGCGAAGTTAAAAAATATTTGCTCTATGACCATTTGACCATAGAGCTAATATTTTGAGTGCCTAACACATACAACGAAAAACAGATTGTAAGTTTTATATTTTCTGTTGGTATCATTGAAATACATGCATAAGTATTGGTAAAATATAAGACAAATATTTGAAGTTATACCCATCAATGTGCTAATAAATTTTTAGGTCAAGGTAGCGCTATAAGAAAAGATAAATCTGGCGTTTCCTTTTCTCAAACTTGGCAGAGATAACAAAAATCTTCGTTGACCGAATGAATGAATGAATGAATGAAAGACTTATCAGGGTTTTATCACCATGTTTACATACATACTCGTACTCGAGAATCCATTAGGCAACGTTCGAACATACCTGAAAACAAAAAGAAAATTTTATAAGCAGATATAAAATCAAGTTTAGGTCAATGGGAGGTTCAACTCAACTCCTATCGTTCCAATTTTCGTCGTTTTACTTATGATGGTGAAAACTTTACGCTTTATAAGCTTTAAGCTCATTTACCATTATAAAGTTGAACCACGAAGCCCGATATAGGTAGGTACCTACCGTTTTTAATTTCTAGAGTGATGCTGATGATTCATGTCTTATAGGTCAAAGTCTAAAAGGAAAACTTAGATGAATTAATTAATCTAAAGAGGAAATGTACCAAGTAGGTAAGTACCTACTAGGAGAATATGTTTGTAAAAAATTTGACAGAATGATTGCAGGTGTGCTGTTGCTTTGTGTGGATCAGGGCTACAGCAAAAACGAGAAAGAGTGAGTCCCGTTAAGTTAGTTCTAACAGAACCTGTCCGATTTCGGTTCATTCACAAAAAGCCGCTGCCATAGTAACCACTATCTGCACCTCCTACTAACTGCTACATAATCTGTGCATCGGTCCATACAAAATGTTACATTGTCTGTGGCGCGGTTCATACTAACTGTTGCTATCTTGCTATTCTGTGGCATTTAGCGCGCGCCACGGTGACCATGCTTTTGTCACGTACGCAATATAAATATTTTTGTTGTTTTCGTTTTGTCGGAGCGGGTCTTGTATTTGAAATTGGTTCCGGTGTCCGTTTCAATGGAGTGCTATGATTTAGTTCAGTGGTACGCAACAGCGTGCGGTGTAATGAAAGTGTTCTTTTTTGTTTTTAAAAAATGCCGTGACCGCAGTGAATTTGTAGCGGTACGTCCGAAATAGGGCTACGTAGCGACAAGTTGAGGCACAAAATAATGACACTTTAAAGTACAATGGTGGATAATAGTAGGGGAAAAAAGAAAGAAAACATGTACCTATGTAACCAACAGACTCGAGTGTCAGAAAAGGGCAGATGAGATTTTATGATGATATTTTAACGCCATATTTAACTAACCTAATGAGATTTTAAGTTACTTTCTGAAGAATCCTAGGGTAGGCTAGGCAGGTTTTTTTTAAATATTTTATTTAACAAATCATAATCAGTTGGTTGTCTGTCATACTCAAAACAAACGAAATTCAAATTCAAACATCGAACATCCAAATGCCAGAGATAAAAAGATTTCAAACCAAGTAGAGACATCAAATCATTCATTCGTAAACTGCAAAAAACTAATTGCTAAGTAGCTCCGTTCTACTTACACTCATACATACCACTTACCATGCCGAGAACCAGTTTAAACCATCTTCTAAATGGAAATTTATAACGCAAAAATCCCGGAACTACAACAGCTTATGCAAAACACGGCTTTTCTGGCATAATTTTAGAATAAAAAGACCTAAAACGTCGTAAATTGTCTGTCAAACGGTCTAAAAGCCCAAATGAGGTTTTGAGATGCATTCAAATGAGTATTGATTTTAATTAAACGTACTCTTTGCCCTGAACATAGACCCTTCGAATTCATCTAATTATCAACTAATCTACTACTTTTCTACCCTATTGTATTGATGATGAAAACTATTATAATTCTATTAATATTACCTACGATTCTATCAATAACGGTTATCGTTAGACAAACGGACCCACATAAAAAATACATCTTCCAGTCCTACTCAGCCTTCGCTTTGGGCGCCATTTTTTTGTGGTTTCAACGTCAGATTGACAGCCGGCACAAAATACCTGCCAAAATAAATCGGCCTAAAAGACCGATATTATAGCAGAATATTGTGACAGCTAAAAATCTCAGACCCATAAGAAGTGAAGTCACCATTAAATTGGCAACCAAGATACAGATTTAAACTGCTTACATGGTTAACTTAAAATAAATAATGTTCGTATGACCTCGCATCCACACGTTGGAGCCAATGTTGGTCCCAAATCCCAATGTCACTCGCCAACGTGTGGATCTAGCAAAATCAGCCCCAACGTTGGGGCCAATGCAATTTTGTCAGCTCCACACGTTGGTGAGAGGCATTGGGGCCAACGTTGGCCCCAACGTGTGGATGCGAGGTGAAGTTTCGACTAATCTCGCAATTTAAACTACAAATTCCATTAGTTAGAGAAAGAGTCCGGTTATTATTATTTATTCTGTACCTCCGGCGAAGTCAGTCACCTTTGACTTAGTGAGGGGAGGTCTGAAAGATATATTGTCAATAAAATATAACGTAACTGACGTTAGCGCGAATCCTACAAAATCCCTTTATAGCTGACATAAAACCATTGCAACTTCCACTCAGTAAGCTAATGTTGCAGAAAGTGATGTCCTCAATTTTAAGAGATGGGTTTGGTTTCACATTGACTCGTAACTTGACCCTGACAATTTTGTTGCATACAATACACCCTTTTGTATCTCCCATTTAAATTGCAACGTCATGCAATAAATAGGATAAATTGAGCTACTTGGTCAGTAATTTTATCAGGACATAATAAAACCATGAAAAATTATGTCATGCACTTCTAATAACGATGCTAGTCGCCATTATATACTGTGGTCTATTTCTATAATATCTATTTAAGGGTCAGCAATAAAGTTTTTCATAGTACAGCAGTAAAGTCCGATTTGCATTTATAATGTTGCCAGGTGTTAAACTTATGGCCTAGAATCTATAGTGTCATTTATAGTACTGATTTTAAAAGCCTTTGCTATATAAAATCAATTCTATTGTAACTAAATAGAGTTTATTTTAACTTTTGATATGAAATAACGGTCGTCTTGCTAAGTTCTATTATTCGCGTCACGTCGTAAATTCCATACATACTCGTACGTACTGTGCTGTGATATAAAAGCGCCCCTCACATTGTTTTTTTAACCGACTTTAAAAAATGAGTAGGTATGTTCACCGATATTTCCGTTAATTGTGGTCCGATTTTGATTTTTTTTCTTGTTTGAAAGGATATTATGTGGTCCTATAAATATTTGATGAGGATCTGACGAGGATCTTTGGAGTGATGAACATAATGCCCGTCGTATATTTAAATTTCAGGCAAATCGGTTTAGTGGATGTCGAGTAATAGAGGAACAAACATACATCCAAACTTTCGCATTTATAATATTAGTGTGACGAAGAGCCCCTTCAATAGAGACCACTACTAAAATATTTAAGTAAATTAATTTGACGAATACCTTCATAACTACTAAAGCAATGACTGATTTAAACGTCTACTATGCTGAGAACAAGTCTATTATTATTATTCCAACAATAATGTAAGTAAGTACCTACGTAATTGTTAGTAGGTACAGGAAGCAATCTTAATAACTAGTAGTTCGCCCCGAACTGAGATCTCGCGCACCGTAGATGGCTTACATTTGGACTTTCTTCTGACTACCCCTATAATTTCAAGTGCTACTACTGCCGAGTATGCCTATTGCGCTAGCTCTTCATGGTAAAAATACTAGCATGCATGCAATACATAATGTCGTGTCTAATTTTTCATTTATTTCATATTTATGAATTCTCGTCGTATTTCTAAAAGTATACGTCCTAGAATAAAAATAATAACTATTTTGGAATGTACAAATAAAGACCTTTCATTTGACACCCCACTCAATATATTTGTTTACTTAACTTTTTTTACCCCCATAATTTTCATTCTTTATCAATTTTTTTTTATCACGAAAATAAATCAAGTACTTAGCATCTAAAATCATTGCAAACCAAACCGCAACGATGCCACTCTCTTTTTAAGACCGACCAGTCAATGAGCTACGAAGACATCGAAACTCTATGAAACGGGAGCTCTTGCAGCTCTGGTTTCGTAGTTTTTGTTCTTTGGTCGTATTTCAAAAACTATACATCCTAGATTAAAAATAAAAACCATTTTGGAATGTACAAAATAAGCCCTTTCGTTTGACACCCCACTCAATATATTTGTGTAACTTTAAAAAAAATTACCCCCTTGGGAACCTAATATCTTCACAACCCCTTCATCGATTAAGCTCATATGCTCCACCGTAAATTTCCTTACTACAAACTATTGACCTACCGAGTTTCATGCAGATTGGATGAACGGTTCGACAGTTATGCGCGAACAACAATTCGTGAAACATACATACAAACATACAAACATACAAAGCAAAATCGCCCAACTTACCACTAAGATCTTCGCTCGCTTCGCTCGCTCGATCGAATACTTCAATAGACCCACTTATTTATTTGAGCATTGAATCAAGTTGATTGGTATTTGAAATCATTAATTATTTTTTAACACTTGAAATGAGTGCGCAAGGCCGATTAATCAATACAATAAGGCTTCAAAGATCGTTGTGTATTTAAGTCCTGGTTTTACAATCATTAATCGCGAGTGACTCGCTGCAGAGTAAAATTAGACTGAGGATGTAGTGGTTCCAGTATAATGATTTGTAAATAGGTAATTAAGAGTAAATATGCCTTGCACCTCAACTATCCTCTCATCATTACACTAACTCATTGAAGACAAGAACTCTTTCAGAAGCACCCACAGAGGGTGGCAGTCTGGCAGTGAAAGCGTTATCATATAAATTAAACAATGCTCCAGGCATTACAACAGCGTCTTTTTAAATGTAGGCATATTGCCTTCTGACTGTTCTGACTGACAGTTTAACCATTTAGAATTGTAAAGGCACCGGTTTAACAATAGAAAAATATTTTGAACTGTTGTTAAGCTGAGTAAACCACGTTATCATTCCATACGGACGTCGCCGATAACCGTCTTGAGCACGTGTTAATGCGCAATATTTCGAAACACAAATTCCGTGTTACTTCGATGTTTGAGATGCACATGCGACTGCGTAGAGTGACCATACTGATTTTCTCCTCAATCAGGTAAAGATTATCTGATTATCGAAACCTTCTTGGTACATCGACGATGTTTTATGTGAACCGATTGCGAAGAGTGAATGTACCGCAAATCCCTCTAGTTATACTTCTTCCATTAGATCTTGGCATTCGTGAAGTTAGCCGTTTCGATTTTTTTATAGAAAATTTTCTACTGCGCAGCGCTGCGCAGCGCAACTTCACGAATGCCTAGATCCGTGAGAAATGTACTCAAAGAAGATTCTCCGGATGAATAGAAACATTGTTGGTTTCTAAATCGACGATAGTTTTACCTAGTCGTAAGTGCTCGAATTTATCATCTTCGGATCCGATCAACGGCTCTATCAGCGTCATATTAAGGTCGTTAATCGTCCGCAACTTGTTACAAAACAGGTGCTAAGCTAAGTAATTAGTTACATTGTTGCGATTTGACTGTACATGTGACTGCGCACGCCCACGATAGCGGTTCCTACTTCCGTCAATATACTACTAGTAGTTCGACCCGAACTGAGATCTCGCGCACCGTTGTGTTGATAGCCTAGATTTGGACGTGTTTCTGACTACCCCTATACCTACGTTAAGTGCTCCTTCTAGTGTTTACCACACAATGATATCTAATGCACTACCTCAGTATGGTAAAGATTATAGGCATGCATGCAATACATTAAGTCGTGTCGTGTTTATATTCAATAGTTGACCCCGCGAACTTCGTACCGCGCCTCAGGGAAGGCCTCTTAGTTCGAGAAATTATTAAAATAGCAGTTCAATACAAAATGTATGAGAAAAACAATTCCCTCCCCCTCCCTCTCCCCCCACCCCTCCCCCCTCTCCCCTTCCCCTCTACCCCCCCTCCCCCCCCCCCTCCCCCCCTCCCCCTATACCACCCCCTCCCCCTCTTCCTCCACCTCCCCCTCCCCCTCTTCCTCCCCCTCCCCCTCCCCCTCCCCCTCCGTCTCCCTCTATAATTTTGGTACATGCCCAGCCCACTATTTGCAGGAGTTAGAATTTGCATACGTGACAGGTTGCAAGCCCATCGCCGCTATTAGAACGTTAACTGGTTTCCTCACGATGTTTTCTTTCACCGTTTAGAGCTCGTGTTAATGCGCATTTACATTTTTCTAATCGAAAAATCCATTGATGTGCACGGCCAGGGTTCGAACTTACGACCTTTGAATCGAAAATCGAGCACTCTTCCACTCGGCCAGCACGGCTTTTATTTTCAATCTCAAGGAAAAATATCAAGAAGCAACTAAAATCATTGCAAACCAAACCACAACGATGCCACACTCTATGTCCGTTAACCAGACCTCCGAATACATCGAAACTCTATGAAACGGGAGCTCTCTCCATACATCCGTTAATTGGTTTTCATCATTTTTCTTTTTCTCTGTATTTCAAAAACTATAGAACCTAGAAGAAAACTAAAAACCAATTTGGAATGTATAAATTGAGTACTTTCATATGACACCCCACTCAATATATTTGGGTAACTTTGAAAAAAAATTACCCCCTTGGGAACCCCATATCTTTACAACCCCTTCATCGATTACGCTCATACGCTCCACAGCAAATTTCCATAGCACAACCTATTGACCTATCAAGTTTCATACAGATTGGATAAGCGGTTCGATAGTTATGCGAGAACATAAAAATGAAACATACAAATATACAAACATACAAACATACAAACATACAAAGCAAAATCGCCGAACTTGCCACTAAGATCTTCGCTCGCTTCGCTCGCTCGATCGATTAAAAAATAATATATTTACTATGACAGTTATATATATCACATCGCTTCAGATAATCTATGTACTTCCGATATTCGCAAGACACAAAATGTTTTGACAGCACAGAAAAAACAAGGCATATTAATTAAAGCAAAAAAGGGCCCTGTAATGAAACCTCACGTCAATGCAAACTTTAATCAGAAAACGACTCGTATTTCAGTGAGGACAGCCGGCTCCCTTACAAGTATCGATTCAACAAGTAACTCGATAGCCTCAGAGAGGAGGTCACATCACTATGTGCGACAAGAAAAAAAAGTCTACCTTTTTATGGAATGGATAATGTGACTTTAATTGTTAAAATTCTGTCAAAGATATTATTATGTTTTAGCATTGAGCCAAAGAGATGTAATATTTTAACAAAAAACTAGCCTGTAACTACCAAGTAATTCACAATTTAGATCTTGTCTCGTCGAACCTAACTAAGTCTAAGATTATTAGGTAACTGTTCTATCGAAAAACAGACAAAATTAATTACTTAGGTACTTAATTAAAAAAGTTTGGACGTAAAAGTATGATAAGTAAGCATTCCATTCCGGAAACCATATTTATGGTCACCGAAGGTATCAACTGACTCACTCTTTAATTTTGCCGCCAAATTCACTATCTTTAGTGAGGTCAAGGTAAAGCTTTAGCAATTATCGATATTTTGACCGATGTTTAATCGAGAGAATAAAAGGACCGACTGACTTTTGGAAGGTTTTCAGGTCATTTAAGATAATACTTGTGTGGAAAAGTTCAAGCTTATTAACCGCCAACGTAAAACATTTATGGGTATTCGTTTCCAATTTCAAATACCTACTTGCTCTATGTTATTACTGTGTGTGTGTGTTTTTTTTTTTAATAATTAGACTAGAGATTATTGTTGCGAGGTGTGAAAACTGACATGGCCAGTGATAGAATCTAGCGCTAGTGTAAGATAAAAGCTGAAATATGATAATATACTTAGGGATCATCCATAAAGTAGGTACGTCACGTCACACGTTAAGGGGGATTCGAAGAAGTGTGACATTGTATGACCATTTTGTGACAAGGTGTGGGAGAGGTCCTAAGTTTCGTAACGTCACATTTCAAAATCTTATACATCTGTGTTAAAATTGTATAAGATATGTGACGTCACACTAGGGAGGGGAGGGGGGTCTCACAAATGTGACCAACTGTGACAAGGACGGGGTCAAAAAATAACAAAATTAGTGTAACGTTCTTTATGGATGACCCCTAAGCGCCAATTCAGTCACATCTTATCGTAAAACTGGACATAAATCAGTAGAAGAGAAGAATCACGTCATAACTTCCAACAACATCGATAAAATCTCAAACAGAATTTATGAACACAACGGTTCGTCGAGTTTTTTAATCGTCTTCACTATCGAAAACCTGTCGTGGATTATAAAAAACAAATTGGCCTACATATTGCGGGCACAAATAAAAGGAATTTTACACAGTTCGGTATAGCTAAACTGGTAGAACCGTTAAACGTATTGTTTATTTAAAACTCTCGAATTTTGCCAAATTTTATAAACATCTTTTCCGGAGAGACATGAATAAATTGTGACGAAGATGATTGAAACTCAAGCTTTTATCCATTTTAGAATAGTCAAGCGACATTACGGCTACGCTTACACTTTATGGGTCATTGTGTCAGTGACCAGGGTAATTTTAAATTAAAGTGATGTAATTCACAAGTGATGGTATGACATAAGACGCATGCCTAGTAGCCGAATTCGGTTGATTACCAATTTTTTAAATGCTACCAGTACTTATTTGCATACTAAAGAGGTTTGGAGACCTTTGGTATAGCGGTCAGCCCTAAATACGAGGTAATAAATTGTAAAATCTATGAATCCTACTCCTTCCTATTAATATTATTTAGTGAAAATTTGTGAGGATGTATGGGATGTCTGGATGTATAGTTGTTTGTTACTCTTTCACGCAAAAACTACAGAACGGATTTTAATGAAACTTGAAATATACATAGTTTATGACCCGGAATAATACATAGGCTACTTTTTATCCGGGTAGGTATCACGCGAACGAAGCTGCGAGCGGAAGCTAGTGACTAATAGTGACTTGATGAGTTCCCGAAGCAAAGGTATTAAATAATGCTATTATATTTTATTACTTAGACGAAATAATTGCTTGCTATTATAGTTAACCGTTAGTATTTGTTGTCGGTGTTCAATAACGTAATATGGAAACACAAAAACTCGCAAGAGTATAGTTTGTTTGTGCTGCAAATGTTGCAATTGAATAAAATGTTAGTAGCGTGTCAAGATGACCCAAGCAAGTCTCCTACTCATACAAAGTGTTGAATTTAGTTTTTATAACAGCTTATTAAATTACCTATGTCAATTCATGAACAGTTCATTTCACACTTAAAGACTTTATTGCAACGATAAAAATTCCGAGCGGTACCGCTATCCGAATTCTAGGAACATAGTATTGCACTGCGTTGATATCAGCGATAACATGTCACAACACTATCGATAACGGACGCTGGTCACGTATCGACTCGATATATCGATAGATCCTGTAAACACTAGCGTAAGAACAACATCTTTAGCTGTCAAATTACAAAAAGGAGGGACTTTTAATTTAGTACGAGGTTTGTATAAAACCTTTCTTTTTAGTTGTAAATAACATTGAAAACAGCTAGATTCAAATCTTGCTTGTTGCCATAATATTCCTCTGTGTTATCTCAAGAGTCATAGTCCCATTTGTGATCCAAATAAATACCTATTTAAGATCTGATTCCGAAATGAAGGACATGGTTAGATAAACTTTATAAAGATGTTAAAATACAAAATAGAGAAGTTTGTCCAAAATCATGACAATAGTGCTGCCCAGCGCCATGACTCTGCGCTCGATTCCGAATCGGTACCGTTTACAAACATTTCGACATCGATAACAATCGCCGATACGATTGTTGATATTCCCACAAATAGATAAACAAAATGACTCAAGTTTACGAATTGAGTCGTCCACATAAACCGCATTTAATTTCAAAATTTTCTCAGAGTTTGCTACAACATTTCAACAAGAATTTTCAAAATATTAAAACATGATCAAGGTATTTTAATGTCCATCAACGTTTAGATTTATCTATCAGATGAAACATTGCTTTCATGTAACTTTAACATTTACTTTTAGGATCAAAGATTTGCTTCTCAAACAGCACCTTATCTCTACAACAATAAGGGTGACCGAGAGGCATGGTGCTTTGACTTTAGCAATTTTGCGTGTCGCAATGAATCGTAATGCCGTGAATCAGGTTTGGAATCTGTTTTATAAAACACCAAGGTCCTTGATATTATCTGTAGCTTTTTATTGTAGCAATTCGATTAGGCGGCAAATCGATGCTGTTTTCGATAGATCAATCACTATGAACACTATAATAGACAAGCATTTATTTTTTTATTTGTTGGTTCTTTCTTATAACTACAGCAAGACCAGAGTCCGTTCGAGTTTTGTAAGTGGGAAATCACAAGAAAAGTGGCTAATATAATTATGCGTAGTCAAGTACAGTTTCTAGCCATAAATGGCAAAATACAAAATGTATCCACTTCAACTTCAATGGATGTGGACATGTCATTGGAACTTGGAGTCTCGGAGTAATGTCGGTATTACGATCCATAGATGGCGTTCGCCTGCAATTTGTATTGTCTCCCTTTTTCGTAGTAATTACTTACGTACCAATCGGGGCCATGGTCCTTTTCCGGGACCGTTGGACGAATTCGAAAATTAAATATTTCAATGTCATATGAATCAGGTCAGCTACGGTACTGCGAGCTCTATGGTTTAGTCGGTGCATTTTTATGTGGTCAAATTATGCGCATAATAATGTTTTGATCTGATATTATAAGTTATTGGTTTGACCTTGATTAAGAGGTCCGTGTGGCCTTATTCATTAGGTTAAATATAGCACCGGTAAAAAAGAATAACAACTCAATTAGCGTGATTAATAAGGCCTCAGTTCTATTTTGTTTAAAGCATTGTTATCGCGGAATTTTTCGTTTTAAAACATTTTCAAAGCTTTTAAGTCTCGGCAAAGCTATGGAAGTGTCAAGAAGACCACTTCAGCAATATTTGCTTTCTTCTAGCATAAAACTTGAAAGGCGTTTTCTGTAATGCCCCACACGGAGCTTCCCGTACAAGTCATTTGTATGCTGTGCGCAAACTTTTGTTTCTGCATTTGCTTTGGCACCACTCCTGTTTGCGTGTGTTTGTCCCTTTGTTTGACGGATGGTTTAACTTGTGGTGGAAAGGACAGGAAATTCCCTTTATAAGAATTCAACCCTCATCTTCGAACTAATGCTGTGAGAATTACAAATTGTACTTCTATGAATGTAAGTACAATTTGTTACAGCAGACTTAAAACTTTTGCGATTACAACTCATAATTTTATATTAAGACATGAATTTATAGTTCTATACTTATGAATTTCCACCAAATTCTTCGCTTTTTAGTACATTCTAACGCAACACGTGCATCAAATTCAAAATCAGAATCCTTATCTGAGGAGCTGTCTAATAAATCCAAAAGCAATAAACGCGAACTCATCGTAGCACCCTGTAATACGATCTGCACCAAGAAACAAGTATAGACAGTTTGGAGGTTTCTGCGTGAATGTATCATTTCGTATAGTACCGTATCTGCTGTGTATGTGATGCGCTTAATACGAGTATTTTGACGTGGTTTCCATTAATCTAGGACTTCTTTATTAGAGAGAATATTTTTGATTGCAACTCAAAATAAAATATAAGCATGGTTTAATTATGTAAGTTACAGTGTACCGAAAATCGTGATAAGCTTGTCCCTTAGTCCCTAGTATGTTAGCAGTCCCTAGTATCCTGCAGAATGCTGAAAAGCCCCGGGTTTACTTAGAATTCTATAGGGATTTGTATTTAGTGTACACAACACGGCTTGTAGGTAAAAGTTGTTTGCCGTTTCGTCTGTATGACTCAATACATTGTTAAAAAGAAAAATACAAAAGGTTGAAGCAATAGAAATCTGTATTTTCTTGGAAACTACAAATTCTACCACTGAAATCGATCATCTACAGCAGCACTCAAGTTCGAAAGATGTTAAATTCTTACATTTGAGAAAACAAAAATTTGACAGAATGATAATTTTTTTACATTTTTAGGGTGGCGATGGCGGTTCGCGCCCGAAACCTAGACCAACCCCCTGACTGTCTCTCGTTTGATCTTTGATAGTAACCAAAATCGGTTTCAAGCTGTCAAATAAGTGACAGTGACACATCTCAACGAGACCGAACGCGACCTACTGCAGGCTGATTCTCTAACTTGTCTCAAACTGTCAAAACGATCGTGTCATCTTTTGTTGCGTTCTGTCTCGTTGAGATAAGAGTGAGAGCTACTTGCGTGGTCACTGAACTGTCATATTTGAGAGTTTGAGACCGATTTTGGTCGCTATCAAAGATAGACAATCAAGGGACAGAGACAGGCTTTGTATTAGAACGGTCTCCTAAGGAAGGAGAACACCTTTAGATAGGTACCTACCCTTGATGTGTAAAATCTATGGCATTGTTTTTCGTGAATGTAAACAGTGAACAAAACAGAATTATTATACTTTTCATTTACGTTATAACATTACAACATTTCCACGGGAATTTCATAAAACAATTCAGGTACCAGACAGTAAATCTTAAAGGTGTGGTATTTCGCACTGTCATCAAGCAATCTACAGTCATCATTGCAGTTTGCTTTCGATTTCACTGACTTATTTTTAAAGTTCTGTTTGCTTAGTCCTCCACGGGCGGCAACCCGTGGAGGTGCTAAATGCATCCTTGTATGTGGTACTAGTATTCTGATTCTTGTGCCTTAACACGTGATATAGTTACGAGTTGCAGTTGTACGAAAGACTTGTGTAAAATAGCATTGAATTAGTGTTTTATGCTTCTATGTTTGGTGCTCTCCGAAGAAGGGCCGCAGAACCGCCAAAAGTAACTAAACAAAACAGGTATTTTTGAAAGTGAGGAAAGACATCGATTCACACATACTCAACAAAAGGTACCTACGAAGGAAGACTTTCAAAATATAATCAACCCAAAACTACTCCCAAAAATAAGTCTTTGGAGAATCATGTAACTGAATAACATTTTTTGCTGGGTGTGTTAAGAATGGCGCAACTCGTGTCTCGTTCGAGAAGGAGATAAATTGATTGAACGAATACGTTGACAGTGAAATGATGTGTGACTGTGAATAAATGTTCCGTGCAGGAATAATAAGTGGCTGAGAAAATAATAATAAATTCATATTATGCTTACGTCTAAAGTGTTTTTGCATGGCATGTTTTGAAGAGTGACAGGTTAGATTTTTAAAATAAAACTAAAAATTTGAAGCATTGTCAGACCTCAATACTCAGAAAATTGAATCCGCAACAGAAAACTTTGGACTGGAAGGTTTTTGACAAAAAAGATTCCAGTTTGTACTTACATTTTATTTCAAAATTTACCATAGAATTTTTTTTTTACAAGTTTATAAGTTAGGCCTTGGACCTTTCTCTCGGGTCAGTTAGTACTTAATTAATATTTTAAAAACTTGATTTTATTCCCGATATGATAGAGCTTAAAATTTCCTTTACCCAAGATAGTCTTCACAATTATATTCGATCACGGAATCGAAACCGAACCCTGCGAGATTTCTACTCAAGGTCAACCAGCGCAACCTATGCTCTCTGGGCTCAGGTGAAAATCGCTTTCAATACAACCTAGCTCGGGTTCCTAAGCTAGCGGTGGCGACGGCCGTAACGTTGCACATTTTGTTTTTTGCACGCTGCTTCACGTGTTCAGCAACTTGTCTCAAACCTCAAATTGGTCTCAAACTGTCAAAACGATCGCGTAGGTATAATGGGTCTTACTTATGAAAGATGTTTAAAGTTGAACACTGGTTAAACAACGTCCTGTCTTTATTTGTGGATAGTGACGAATAGAGACAGGACGTTGTTTAACCAGTCTTCAACTTTAAACATCTTTCATAAGTAAGGGGGCTTATGTCGCGTTGAGATGAGAGTGACAGAGCTACTTGCGTGGTCACTGAACTGTCATTATAGAGATTTTGAGACCGATTTTGGTCGCTATCAAAGATAGACAATCAAGGAGCAGTGTCCGTGACGCAAATGTGCTCCGGATGCACGCTGTGCCGCGGCCCAGTCTTTCGGAGAACACCGAGGAGTAAAGGCAGGGAATGGTTTTAATGGTTAAAAGGTTAATGGACTAGTCGATACGTTATTGTTAACCACACCACTGCAGGGTCAAAGTCTTCCCGAGTTTTCCACTTTTTTCGATCTGACGCCAACACTTTCTACTGACCACTGAAAGTGTCTAGCTCGTCTCGCATTGCGTTGCGTTACGTAGCTTGCTTGTTTGATCTCCAAAAATAAACCTATGCCCTAAATCGTGTTTGATGCTGTAATTCGCCCCGGTATTGGTTGCGAATGAACACTCACTTTCACTCTCAGTCAATGAAAAGAAATGGCATATAGTTTAATTCCCTATTACAATTCTCTAATAGCGACCTTTTTATAGCTTTTATAGCTGGTCATAGCTGACCAGTCAATTCCACACCCGAACCGCACCGCATAGCCTTTCGGCGTTCACTTGTTCCTGTACTTTTGGCTTGCGTTGCGGCGAGCCGGTGACGTTACGAAGTTGAAGTAGTGAGTAGTCCATAGAATTCCATACAAAGAATACTGAGGCGAGGTGGTAAGGCTCTGGTATGGAGTTGACTGGTCAGCCTACCTTTAGATTCACCTAGCTCTTAAAACGGTTCTTAGTGGTCTTATTGGACTGTTTTTTGACTTTGTCTTTGGAACTCATCTTTCTAACATTGGTTATGACGGTTGTTGTTTTTAGAAACCCCAGCTTTACCTCGTTCTATTCAGGAGGACTGGCTACCGAGCCTACTGACCGCTTCGCCAAGTTTACTGCAAATTGTTACTATTAGCATATTTAAATGAAGATGGCCATTTTAAACTAATTAACACAGCTATTACTTTATCGCGGCTATGGGCTTTATCTGTGACGTGGAATGCTCCTTGCAAACATGGGCGTGTACTTTAGGTACTTACTTATACATATTTTGACGCCTCTGACTACCCCCTGGCACATGGAGTATTTATAGTGCCGATGCTTGAGCCCACTTCTAAGGAAGAATGTCTTTCGCATCGACTTGGCAGACTCCTTCGCTTTATTATATGAGTACTAGCGGACGCCCGCGGCTTCGCCCGCGTGGACTACTATTTTTCTTATCTCACGGGAAACCTACAATTTTTCGGGATACAAAGTAGCCTAATGTCCTATTCTATCTTTTTATTCTCTTTATTAGGTTATGTTATCTATCCTATATTATTATTATCTATCTACATTCCAAATTTCATCAAAATCGGTTTAGTAGTTATGGAGATACGTGGCAACAAACATTCACACACACACACACGGACTTTCGCCTTTATAATATTAGTAGGATAGATTGGTATATTGTTGTAGATTAGATACAGTTATATTGATACGCATGTATTTACAAAAAACGAAGACTAAATTTTGGTCTAGTCCTGGTATCTGGTGGTCGAAGTTATTTCACATTTTGTATAGGTAAGGCACCTCTGTCCTCAATAGTAAATTGATAGGCCTTCACCTAAACAGACCATAAACCGAGGAGGACACGACGCGGAGACCGCCGCGACGCAATTTTATCGTCACGATGTGCGCACGCGCAGCGCTCCACGGCGCACCTGCACTTTGACAATAGTACCTAGGAGGAACTTGTTTGATAGCTATAAAAAATGTCATAAAAGTTAATAATAAAATTCAATTTTTTTTTAATTTTTTATTATTAATAGGTGTACTACCTATTCATTTACATTAAAGTGCAGAAAAAAGTAAGCTTACTGGTGAATATGCATATCAGAAGTCAGGGCATGAGTATATTTTATACACAGTATGGAATTCTGGCTACGTAACAATATACAGGGTGGAATGTTTTTTTAGCTTAGATTTGTAAGCGCAATAACACGAAATCACACTAATAATTATAAATGCGAAAGTTTGGATATTTGGACGTTTGTTGCTCTATAACTCGACAACCACCGAACCGATTTGGCTGAAATTTAAAATATAGATAGATAATGACCGGAAATAGGACATAGGCTTTTTATCCGGGTAGCACGCGAGCGAAGCCGTGGGCAGCAGCTAGTATAAAATAACAGCGAACGCCCGCGGCTTCGCCCGCGTGGACTAAAATTTTTTTATCCCACGGAAACAATAATTTTTCCGGGATAAAAATTAGCCTAAGTGTTATTCCAGAACTTAAATGATCTACATTCCAAATTTCATCAAAATCTGTTTAGTAGTTATGGGGTTACGTGGTAACAAACATTCACTCACACACACACGGACTCTCGCCTTTATAATTATTAGTAGGAATAGTATAATTATAATAATAATATAATAATTTATAATTATAGGCATTGTGTAAATACATCGTAAACTAGTTAGTTTACTAATAAACAGAACACTTAAGTTAAGCACAACTTGTATTTTTATAGCGAAATAATATTAATGTTTGACCCCATCTTTAACAGAACGGTTTCTGTGATTAATAAATGTGCTTTATGAATATTCAAATAACTTGTAATGAGGTTATTATGCTACTGGATCGTCGAGACCGGAACTTGGCCATAAGGTACCAATTTAGCTTGATTTGCAATATTTATATTTTGTAAACGAAAAACTAACATATTTTTTATTTAATTTTATAAAGAGGTAATTTTTTTAATATCTCAAACTACACTACACCTATTAATTAGACATAAGTTATTATATCAATTTTAGTTCTTAGTACACTCAAATTTTCTTTTTCTTTTAAAGGAAAATGTAACACATCGCTGTGTCGATTTAACGCATAACAGAATATGAGCTTGACTGAAATCAAATCCCACTCAAGAATAATTTTTGTTTTCTATACTTACTATGAAAGCAGCTTAATTAAAAATTAAAAAAAAACCGTCTCAAGCTGAGCAATTTTCTGCCCTCTCGAGGTGCATTTCTGTTCACAACTCCGAAGATCCTCGACAGATCCTCACCAAATTTTTATGGCACCAATCGGAAAGTGTATCCTTTCAAACAATAAAATAATTTACCAAATCGGTCCAGGCATCTTTGAGTAATCGATGAACATACATAAAAAAGAAAAAAAAATTCTGACGACTTGAGAACCTCCTTTTTTTGAAGTCGGTTAAAAATAAGCACTTATCTCGATTAATCGCTTAGGAGTACGGGCCCAAGACCGCAGTCCCGTATCAAATTAGCTACATACCCATCCCACATAACTAAGTAACATCGCAACGGTTACGTAACTAGTAACTAGCTAGCATTCACTAAATGCCAGTTAAAATTCTTCAGACTGCAACCTCCATATAAGCGAAGACGTTCTATGGAAAGTTAGACAAAAAATGTACAAAAAGAAGAAAAATTTACGATTAATTGTAGAATATAGCGATAATGTGGATTTAGAAATATCTAGGGAACTGTGTGTCAGAACCATCCAATGAGTCGCAATTTTGGTAAAAAAAAATCTTGGGCATCAATAATCGAATCATACTCGAATGGCCTATAAATCATCGAGTTTTTAAACAATTCAACTCAAGTAGAGTTCAGTCACAAATTATTTCTAGCAAACCCAGTACGTTTTCCTGCTACAGACCTCTATTCTTGGAAGCAGAAAATTATGAACTATTTACTACTTTTGGAATATTTTTACTTCAGAAAGACCAAAAATAAATATCTAAAGATTATTAAAAAATCTGGAACTCGCGCCACCTACCGGGTCCAAATATGGCTAGAAGTAGAAACTATCCACATGACCAAAAATATGTCAATAAATTTTAAACATATAGGTAGGTACAGTACAGTTACTTAATTAAGTTATAATAACAAACAAAACTCATCAAAATCGGTAGGTAGAGTAGTTTAGCAGGAAAATGTACTTATTTGAATAATAATACATTAAGTAGTAGGTACAAAAGCAAGGAACATATCGCGAAAATATTGAAAACAGTAATGAGCAGTAGAATTCCTTTATGGCCAATTTATTAAGAAACTGATAGCTTACATAAAATCTGAAGTGCATCCGTTGGAAACTTGAAGCCTAATGCACTAGATACGATTATCGACTAATTGTCAGACAATAATCGTACACGTAACATCACTAATTGTAATTATCAGTGAGGTATATAACGGTGGTGCGGACAGTGCCGTGTCGACACTACACTATCGATAGTCGAACGAAAGTAGTCAGTTGCTGTCGATAAAAACTACTCATCTCAACTTTTAGAGTACCTACCGATATTTCGTATCGATACTCTGTAGATTACTATAACGTGAATTCGTTTTACAATAACATGTTTTTAGTAGGTATCGCCTATTTGTAGCACAACATTAAATATCTTTTTACTAAAAGCTTTCAAAACACTTTTTGTTACAAAACTGTAAACAATTTGACGACCTCTGTGGCGCAGTGGGTGAAGGCCCGCCTGTGACGCAAGAGGTTGCGGGTTCGATCCCCGCCGCGGGACAAATGTTTGTATGATCTGCAAATATTTGTCTCGGGTCTGGATGTTTTCTATGTATATTATGTATGTATTTACAAAAAAAATGTATTTAAGTAGTATATCAGTCATGTGGTTCCCATAACATAAGCTCTGCTTAGCTTGGGACTACATGATGCTGTGTGAAATGTCCAGCATTATTTATTTATTATTTATTTATTAATAATATCAAGTACCTAATGTGCTATCAGATAATGCGTATCATTTAATTGATTATTAAAATATGATGACGAGTTCATCATACAGGTGATTTTCAAATATTTTTTTCCAGGGAAGATAGTGAAGACTCAAAATAAATCTCAGTAATTACTTATGGGACGGCGGGCGTCCGTTGCAACAAACTAAAATCAGAGTAAATAAACATAGTTTTTCATCCATCAATCTCTGAACAAAAACTACACCCTCCTAGAGTGAATTTATTGGACACGCCTGCACTGGACATGTGCACGCCATAGTACAGATAATGTACAGTATTATAACTGCATAATCTCTCTAATAGCGCAGATCACTACGAGAAAATTACATTGGGATTATTTACTAGGTATTTACTATTTACCAGATTTCATGACACAAATCAATGGTACAAAAGTAATCATCGGACAAACATGAAAATGAGTTGTGATTGCCTTGCTTCGCTCAGTAAAAATGTCCCAAGCATTGTGATTAACTTAGATATAGACATTATTCAAGCATAAGACGTAGACAAGTGTAGCTATAGAGATAATGGCCTGAATTAAAACTAAGCATAATCTTTATTCCGAAAAAACATCATCTACAGATGCAGTCGCGTGCATTCCACTAGTTCAAGATATTTTTTCAAATGAACTTTAGTGCTGTAGGTGTGACCGCTACAGCTTCAGCGGACTACGGCGAGAGCAAACGGCTCAACGAAGGAAAGAGTTAGGCTGGGGCAACAAGCGCAAGGGCACCATTTAGGACAGTAGAAGATAAGCTAGACAACCGTATTTATCTGTACTGTGTCCAGCTCTATATCGGGCGTGCCGGACGCCCCTGGCTATATATGTCGAGATGCGCCTGCGCATAACGGGCAAGCGACCTTCTATTAATTACCGTTCGCTCTCTATAGGGACAGGCATTTCTTCCTATAGATCAACTTGTCGGTTCCTACATTCCGAAGGTAAAAATGTGGCCCATTAGACAAATTAAGAAATAAACAAAGAAACAGATTATTTCAATAATATTGTTGGTTATGGTGTCTTTGTACTCAAAGACAAAATAGTGTAGGTACCTAAAAGCTACAATAAATTAGGCAATATTCAATTTATAAGTCCATACAGACACGCACGTCCCTGTGAGTAAGGTAGAACAATAGTACCAACACAATCCAACAGTTAATAAATAAAAATATCGATGAAGAAACAGCCCAGCTGTTATGACTCCTCATTATAAATCAAATTGCGTTGCCAGCCAAGTATGGCGATGGAGAGCATTGAGCAAATCACATTAATATTGTTCCGAGTGACCGATAAAGCCAACAAGCTGTATCGAGACCGTACGCCGATGAAATCACGTGTGAAATGACCGGCCATCGGCAAATGGAGCCCATCGTTGGTGCACGGCTGATGTGCACTGTAACAAGGCTAGTGGAGATGCCTTCTATTAGACCTTCAAACTCTGTCGACCACTTCACACATGAACAGACCACCAACCATATAGAACAGGAGATTATGGCTAGTCAAATGATAAAAACTGTGAAGTGTTCCTCCTGCAATTAATTAATGTAATAGAATAAAGGCAGAAAAGTAAATCCTTTATCGTGACCATTATTAAGACAAAATAAGCAAACAGACTAGAGACTCGAAGAAGGAAGTAAATGTAGATAAATCTTAGCTATTTTAAAATGTACATTTTATCTATATAAATAATTTAAAAATCCATTAGAGATCACTATTTGGCTGCAATCTCCTGGAAGCAGGAGCTACTAGGAGTTAACTAGCTAGGAGTTGTGAGAAAATCTCTCAAACCCTTATCAACATTCGCTAAGATCCACTATAAATCTCCAATGGCCATTACAGTAAAGCCTCGAATTCAGTTTCCTGCTCCACCCTCAAGGCCACCGTGTCCACATTCCTTCCAAACAATGGCAACCAATTACCACATCCAGTTACGGTAAAGTTCTGGTGGAAAGTACGGTTAGGGGTTGTAATAGATTGTCCTATTGTTTACTTTACCCTAATTTGTGGAGATAAGAGATAGTGCTTTCTACTGCGGCTAGCTTTGAAACCGCAGAGCCTAATAGCTATCGTGGGTGCAGTGCTGTTAGCACCCTTATTTTTTATATTCGAGTGTAGATCAGCAGGCTGATTGTCTAACTTGTCTCAAACCTCAAATTGGTCTCAAACTATCAAAACGATCGCATAGGTATCTTTTGTCGCGTTCGGTCTCGTTGATCTGAGTGAGAGTGACGGAGCTACTTGCGTGGTCACTGAACTGTCATATTTGAGAGTTTGAGACCGATTTTGGACGCTATCAAACATAGACAATCAGCAGACAGAGACTGAAATCGATAGTACCTAACCTAACTCACTTATGCCGTTCCTCTGAAGGAGACAGGTCCAAACTGTTTCTACATCATGTTCGCCAGCGTCACTTAAAGTGTTAAACAATTACCGTGGGTTAGCCTCTTCGAGAGTGATTAAGGACCTTTTTTCTACAAATTACTTAATCGATATCATTTATCGGAACTTCACCTATTGTTGGAAAAAACTGAGCTCAGATGTGATTATGTTCTTTCGTCTGATCGATGCAATAAAAATGCTAAATCATGAAAATTGGCGCAATTATATCGTTTTTGGCTTGAAGAGCAAGAAACTTTTATACACAAACATGATTGGTCAGACGATGACCCTTTTCACAACAGATATTTTGTCAAAAAACTCACAGAACTATAATCGCCACGTCTCATTTTTAATTTCAGGAATACTTATACAAACAAGACACCGAGAACAGAGACAAAGAAACCATCAAGTTGCACATTCCTCAGCGTGTCAGATCATCAAAGTTATTTCAGAAACCATACCACCCTGTATAATATACAGTACACGCGCATGCGCAGTTAAGTTGAATGCATTGTTACGGCACAGAATAAGTACCTCCTGCTGGATAATTAGTACAAGTCGGGAAGATAATTGCTAATTATAGTACAAATTAATACTTCGCGGTGTATACGCGGGGAAATGGCCTTTCTGAAGGAATTATATTTATAAACGCGGCTGTAAGAGCTGATTCTGCAGCGGGAATTGGGTACAGGGTGATTGTTTTAAGGTATGCTTGAGTTTGTGGTATTTGGGGGTTTAGGCGGCACAAACTTGGTTGTTAAGTTTACATTGGGAAAGACATATTGGGCACGCAGTGGACTTATGTAATTAAAGGTGGCTCAATGTCATTACTTCTTAATACACTATCATTAAGAAGTAATGACATTGACAATAATCGTCGCGACTCAAACCTATTCTCAAAGACCTTTCAGTTCTCATTGAAGACTTGGTTTTTGAGAACTAATGTTTGCTTACGAGAGACACGATTCAAATCAAACTCAAGTTTACTTCGGCCATGCTGGTTCTAATCTCCAAGAATTGAAGCAGTAACTCGTTTTAGGTAAAGTCGTATTTCCAACGAACAATGTCTCGGTAATCGTGCTATCATAGCGCCGAAAGATTGAACCGATACGTGTGCTAGTTGCCGTGTGTTGACAGCCTTATCTTTAAGTTAGACTTAGGGATGTCAAAACTTAATAATGTTCCAAATGTTCAATTAGATAAGTCAAATTCAATAAGAAAAGAAACTACCAATGAGACTATTGGAGAAATATTTGTACTTATACGATATTTTTTTTTAAAGAATACAATCTATAGATAAAAACATAAAAATTATGTGGTCATTTGCGAACCGAAGTACTGTTTCATTGACACCTGCTGCACCCCTATTTTGTAACACACTGTAAGTCGCTGACTCGGATTCGTTTAAACAAAAATTGTTTTTTTACGATGAATAGGTACTTTGAAATGGTAGAAAATGGTTGAAAAAAGTGATAGACAAGTGTTGTGTAAAAATGTGAAGTAATTTTGCAGTGTTACAAAATAGGGGTGCTGAATACTGAAACTACTGAGTTTATCATTGACATTAACTGTCATTTTCGTATACGATTCTGAAAAGTAAGAACATCTCAAACAGATAAGTACCTACTTTTCAATTATTTAAGTAGCGTAGACTTGAATATCGAAATCGGAAGATATTTGATTGGTTAAATTGAGATGTCCAGTTATTTTGCTTGCAGGAAAAACGATTATCTTTAGTGCTTGCACAGATAACCATCAGCCTGTTTATCCATGCTACTAGTAGCAATAAATCTAAGTAAGCATAAAACCCGAGCTGAGCATAAAAAGCAGATCATGGCAACCCTCCATCCGTGCCATATGGCAGTTCGCAATTAACAGCTATTCCGAGAACCAGTCGGTTGTCGCATTTATTCTGAACTACCGGGAAGCCGGGAACGGACTAAAAACTGCGTGTCGCTAGCTTTATGTCAGGTTAAATAGTGGATAGGTTAGGAATAACATAACTTAGGCCTTTACATCTTTACTAGATGATTTATACAGTGTCAGGAGGCAATCTTTGCCTATACTTATCGGGACACTGTATGTAGTGCCTGGGTCAATGTTGAGATGGAGTAGGCTTGCCCAGCACCTACACCATCCTTTCAGCTTAACCGGCAATACGTGTAGGGCTGACTAAGCCGCGGGTTTCCTCTCACGATCACGATTTTTTCCTTCACCGTTTAGAGCTCGTATTATGCGGATTTTTCGAAAAATCCATGAATGTACGGCCAGGATTCGAACCCACGACCTTCAGATCGAAGGTTTTAGTCGAACTCGAGGTTTTAGACCAAATAGCCATAAAAATGATATCTTCAAAATTCCAACTCCAACATCCTCATTTGTTTTTACGCTCTCATTTCTGCTCACAATGAATTGGTGAATTTACAGTCTAAGGATAAGCTCGTTCAGAGCAGTTACAAAGCAATTGAATAAGTGATTTAGCACGAGAATAGCCAGACTCCAGACAGACAGAAGCAAAACGAGTCTGGGAAGTCTCTGTATTGATTTTGTCTGCATTCGCGTCTAGATTAAGCTCACGTTCTTCAGGCCCACTCGTTTTGTTCCTAACTTTAGCAGACACAATAAAATTACTTTTATTGCTTGATACGTCCTAGTTTACTGCTTAGCATTATCGGGAATTAGATTACCTTGCCGGTGCGTTCATGTCAGTACTTTAGCAAAGTGGTTTATTGGACATCGAAGCTTTCCATTTAATTCTACCTCAAAGATTAATGCTCGAATACTTAAATACTTGAGATCTATTTGTGATTTTCTTACTCTTCAGAATCGTATACGAAAATTAACTTTAACTGTTAATGTCAATGATAAGCACCACTGATACTAATAGCGTTTCAGTATTCGGGTGTAAGTGCTTTAAAAAGTAACGTAAAAAAATACCTGCGATCAGCGGGCTGATTGAGTCTAACTTGTCTCAAACCGCAAATTGGTCTCAAACTGTCAAAGCGATCGCGTAGGTATCTTTTGTCGCGTTCGGTCTCGTTGAGATGAGAGTGACAGAACTACTTGCTTGGTCATTGAACTGTCATTTGAGAGTTTGAGACCGATTTTGGTCGCTATCAAAGATAGACAATCAGGGGCGTCTCAATCAAGGCTCCCGTTGACAAACAAGTCAAAGCGTTGTCAATGATTGTTTTTTTCTAGGACATATCGAATGTCCCCAACGAGTTTATCGACATTGATATCTCGGTACCTACATTACCTACGCGTTCTGTCCTGTCAAAATGACAAAACATTTTCGCTGTACGTTTATCGATTACATCGATATCGTGTTACACAATTTAATAAACTTTAACGCGGTGTCTTGGACTGAATGCGAAGATTATTCCGTGGTCTTCACAAAATGGGTATTCGAAGGGAGATGTGCCTCATAAAAGACTTTGAATACTAAGAATCGCTTAACGACACAAAATAAAGTTGATAGGGGCGTAAAATGAAAGGTCAAATCTGTAATGGCAGTTTTACTGACCGGTACATTGTCCCAAGTTCCTCATTCTTGACGCTCAAAATATAGGGAATAAATTACTGCTATCTGACAGCCATCTTAATCTTACATTATAATTTATCGGACATTATCTTTGCAATCTTTAACGGTAAATTATTCTGATACCAAAAAGGGGCTATTTTGTGTACCAATCCTGAAGTTGAGGAAACAGCGGAAAATATAGCATTATGTTTCATCTTGATAATGTTTGACAAGCGCGATCTGGCACGTGCGCAGGAGTGTATTTCGGTAAGCAGGTCGGCGGTCAATGACCGGCGTCGCGACGGCTAAATAAAGATGCGCGCGCAGGTGCACCCAATGCGCACACTCGCAGGATTGAAGAGCATTTGGGACAATGAGGATCACTCCACAAAAATTCAGAAATAGGTACATTTTGTAAGTAGGTACTTATTTAAAATCATACCTCTTTCCTATAGTAGGCAGATTTCTCGTAATTCTATATGCTAAATAAATCAAATAAGTAATGATGTCAAAAAAAAAGCTAACGGCTGTATCCTCAGGAACGACTCTGTCGTGATTGATTGAAGATATGAGTAGAAAATTAAAAACCACAACAGCAAAGATAGTACCTTTTTCTTTCCTATTGGTTAGGTACAAACAGCTCTTGCACACGATGCATATTAATTTTTTTGTGCATAAAACCGCACGTAATATCGTCAAAACGGTTCCCACGAGCGGGCCATGCTATGCTATGTACAAGTAAGTAAGTAAGTAATCTCGATTCAGTAAATGTATTGTTTTGTATAAACATTTACGAAAACTTTTGTGAATTATGTGATTGAAACAGACTTCTTGAAATAGTGAGATGGGAAACTTACATCACTTATCTGACTCCAAGACTGACAGAATGATAGATGACTGGCTTATAAGGTTAAAAAACGATGTTAATAGAGAGCACCAGTATTACTCATAAGTAATTTTTTTTTTAGATATCCGCAGATCATTTTTGTAACTGGACAGTTTTGAACTGTTAGGATATTCTTTTTATTTATTTTTGTCGTTTTTTTGCGACACTAATGGTTATTGACACAAGGTAAACAACAGAATTTTGCAGAGAAAATAACTCGACGATATATAAAGATGGTAAGTTTTAACATAAAATACGGCACATTGTAACCATGTCAATTAATGACGTCCCATAAAACCATAATGATCGGACTGTTTTCATTATAAAAGAGCTCATCACCAGTTGATTATTTTTCGAAAATACAAGTTTTATCATCGCATAAATCAGTCAATTTATTAACCTGGATTAAATAAAAGCATTTCAACTTTAATTTTCTCGCAGTCTATGCGGTCTCACGGAACACGAACTGGAGTGAAATTATTATTTTAATTAAAACCAGGTAAAGTTCGTAACTGTAAACAAAACTAAATACTAATGAATGAAATTCTCAATTATAAAGATTAGTTTCTCCAAATAAGCCTACTATTTTAGAGTAAGAATCCCACCTCATTTCATCGCACGACTTTTTATTAAATTATTTATACAGTAGGACCTTTGAGATTTGAAACGTCTTAAGAACTAGGTGATTAGATTTTATTTGTAAGCGGAAGGTTACAAGTTTTATCATCTATCCTGTGCTTTGCAACTAAACCTTCCCCTAACCATCGTTTTGAGAGGCATGAATCCTAGAAAGCTCATATTTCATAAGAAACAGCATCTTGATTGAAAGTGAACGCGAGCACCTGCGGTCCGTGACTCGGATGCTCTCGGGTCACTATGACGAAGGTTCCGTTAACGCGGGAAACTTTTGTGACGAGTTCATAAGGCCGAATAGCTTGCTAAAGGCGCTGTTCAAACGTGGACAGTTCTTCGACACAGATCACTTTTATAGAAAGCCATGGTTGTCGGTCGTGTTCGAGACGCGAACGACGATTTTCTATGATGTCCTGTTTCAGTGAATAGTGTCAACGTTGGTGCTGTCCTTTATACAACAGTGGATACCATGAAAAACCGTGGTTGCCATGTCTGATATTTTCCACGACGGTGTAGTGTTTCGTGTCGGTAACAAAAGTCTCCACGTTTGCCTTACCCCTTAGACAACCGTAAAGAGAATACGAAACTGGTATGTGCTGTATTGCAACAACAGGGTTAAACATAATCTCACAATCAGCATAAAGCTTCTAAACTTTTATGCTGATTGGTCCGTGATGCTTCCCATATTTAAGTAGGTAACATTGTTACTTAAATAGTTTTAAGTCGTTCCTTTGTATGACAACAGATTCAACAGAACAGCAAATACGCGGACGTGTGATAACACTGACATGTGAGTGAAAGGGTTAGTCTTAGCAATGCACTTGGAATCTTAAGGACTGCACTTGAATGCAGGAAGTCTCTTAACTGTCATGTCAATCTAGCTCAACAATTTGAGTGGTCTACGTAAAAATAAATGTTGTCTCGAACAACCTAGTTATTGAGTAGCCAAAGTAATAGTTAGAGTGGTTTATTTACCTTTGGTATTTCGTCAGTTTCTGCCCAATTTTGAAATTAGCACCTTAGACCAGCCAGTGCATCTTTCATCATGATGACAGGACAATTGCAAAAAAACCGACACAGGCATCGAGAAAAAACGGGCCACAGTTCACCGTTGCGTATGATTGAGTAATATTGCATGAATTATTTACGATGTGGTAATGTCGGTAACTCCTGGCTCCTTTTCGGGCGGGACCATGTTGGTCTGTCTGCGGCTACTCCATGTCTAAAGCCTCTTTCAGAAGATGGGCTGTCAGTGTTAAAGAAAGGTTGTGCTGTGTGTGTATTAGTCAGCAAATATTAGTTCCATTAATGTTTTGACTTCTGATTTATTAAGAAAATACAAAAAATACATTGCAAAATCTGCTTGTTATTCAACACTAAAATAATACTTACCAGAAAATAAATCAAAAGAAGACAGATGGATCTATTAGCAAGGGATGGGGAAGCTCAGATCTTTGTGTTAGGCAAGTTACTGCTCCTGCATGAATTTGTACCAGTTCGTTTACGTTATCGTCTGGAAGAGGCTTTACCTCCGTGGGTCAGTTGAAGGTGTACTTTATGTGTAATATTTGCTCTTGAGAGATTTACGAGTGCCGTTTTTTTCGATGTTCCCGAAAAATGTTTATTTATTGATTCTGTAAACGTCCGTCCGCAAGAAAATTCAATTGTAGCGTATTCCCATGCTGTCTTTTGTTTTCGGCCAATGTTTGTCCATAAATATTTGTAGAATTTTAAGAAAATAAAACATTAAAATATTTTCAAACAGAATGTTGTATATTTTTTGGTTAAACACTGTCCGTTAGTAAAACCGGCTATGGAACGAAATTCATATTTATCTTTTCTTTTCGCTAGTTGTTTTTTAAATACAAATATTATCTATATACAGTACAGAGTACCTTAGTACAGACACAAATTTTGTAAGCCTGAACATTTAATATCGAGAACATCATCCTAAGGCAGTTTAAAAATAAATAGGTAGGTACCCGATAATTTATATTCCTAATTTTAAAACAAAAAAATCTTAGTCCACTTGACTATATTAATATCGAGGAAATCATCATTAAGGCAGTTTAAAAATAAATACCCAATAATTTATATTCCTAATTTTAAAACAAAAATTCCTAGTCAAGTGGACTAGGATTTTTTTGTAGCGTAGGATGATGTCCTCGATATTAATATATTCATAGTATTAATATTTTTTTTTTTTATTTATTGGCATAATTATCATGAATTGTGTGTTGTTAACGTTGCCTAATAAATTACCATTTCTTGGTACATTTCTGGCTCCTTTGCCTGTCGTGTCCATTTGCGGCGCAGTGACACTAAGAACCTGATGCTGAAGAGCATAACTAGACAGGTTCCTAGTAATCCGTGCGGGGGCGGACTTGTGTCAGATAACATAACGGTATGCTCCGATTATTTTAGCTTTGTAACTAGCGGTCAACCCTGACTTCTCTTGGGTTAATATACAGATGTGCCCAAAAGGAAAATAACTTTAAAAGAAAAATAATTTTTGAAATAGATGCAGTGGTTCCGTAGATCTTCTTACGCATACAGACACACAAATAAGCAGTATAAGCTATCTTATTAGTAATTACACTGTTGTAGAGACCTCAAGAATGTCTAACTTCAATAGTAACATAATTCTGACAATATTTATTGGTTTGAATCACATAATGATCCTTACATGTCAAATTCTTCCACAGAAAATTTAACATTCGTACTGTATAATATTTTTTTGCTAAGAAAATATTATTGTTATTGAGTGTGTTTTCGCAAAGCTAGGCTTAGGTGAGATTGGGCTGTAGATAACTGATGTTGACTATAATGATGATGCGACATACAGATAGATATAATTACGTTTTGCCTCCGTCATACACCACATGTTAGGTACTCGTCACGTCAAACCGCTGCACCCCGCCCCGGTGCAAACAACATCATGTGCAAAGTGCTTACCTGAAAAAGAGGAAAACATTTTAATTATTGACTCATTATATGATGACGTTCATTTGTATGATGGCTAGCTTAGTGGGATGTACATGGACTTATGATCTAAAGATTGGCGACGATGACGACCTCTGTGGCGCAGTGGGTGAAGGCCCACCTGTGACGCAGGAGGTTGCGGGTTCGATCCCCGCCACGGGACAAATGTTTGTTTGTATGATCTGCAAATATTTGTCTCGTGTTTTCTATGTATATTAAGTTCATATTTACAAAAAAAAATGTATTTATGTAGTATATCAGTCAAGTGGTTCCCATAACACAAGCTCTGCTTAGCTTGGGGCTACATGATGCTGTGTGAAATGTCCAGCATTATTTATTATTTATTAAAGATTTAGTCTATAAGGGTTCGAATATCAGCTACACTGTATTGTAGGTAGTTTTATTTCGAAAATAGGAAATATGGAAATATTTATATAGGGTAAAGTGTAGTGTAAATTGTGAGGAAACCCGCAGCTTAGTCAGCACAAAACAAAACGTATTGAGCGTTTCTGTAGGCCTGTAGGTAAAGGCCGACTAAATTATGAAATCAGTAGAGAACATTATAATCATTACAGCTATTCATATTCAGACGACGAAAATCTGTGCATGTGCTTTCAAAGAAATAAATTCTGAACGCGTTTCTTGAATTTTTTTAACACAATTACTTCAGCATAATTTTCTAGCCTTGAAAATGTTCACTGGGTACAATGACTCGGTTTCAGTTTCAATGTGGTTTCAACAGAAAATTGCCGAATAGCTTGTCTGTTAACACAGTTGGGTAGACCTCGAGGCAAAACGTCGTAAGAGACTTTTTAAAGATAATGTATGAAAATACATTAAGACGTTTCAAAGTGGTACACTTGTGATCTTATTGAATAAACGAATTTGACTTTTGACTTTTGACTTTTGACATAAACGCGATGAATTTTTGTAGGTAATTGATAAGTATATTTTTGTTTATGAGTAAGTACCTGTTAAAAAACTAATGATTATTTACGTTTTTTATTATATTAATCAAAGGCCCTATTTGCATAAGCTATTTCCAGATTTGAAAAATCCAAAATATCTAGTAGACTCCTCCGCCAATCTATACCACAAAGTTTCTTCAGGATGAACATCCTTGGAAGATGGACTTCCGCAAAGTCATTCCTGATTCAATTAACTATGCGCTATCTCTGTGTTCCGCAAACATCTAGCTAGGAAATCGGAAAATTTTGGAGGTACACCACTAGTGAAACACTTTTTTTTTATGCAAAAGCGAAGCTTGTTTAATGGAGCCTAATGCGGTCCAAATTTAGTGTAGCTTAAATAAGATAGGTCACCTTATTTTTTCGAGGCACACCCATTACGAAACACTGCGCTATCTCACCAAGTTTGAGTAAGGCATAGGTATCTATGATTTTTAGAAAAGTTTAACTTACGACATTATTTCGTACAGTTGACTTTATGATCCTGCGTAGGAGTCGAGGGCGAACGTGCACCGTTTTAGGCAAACGATCAATGAATGACAAATTGTATTGTGAAGGAATATTTATGTAGGTTAGGGTACCTACCTACCTAGTTTTTGTGCAAATGTCAATTAGTCGTATTCGAGTGAATAATGTTTTTATTTATGACAATGCGCCCGCGGCTTGTAGGACAAATGTTTATGTTATTCAAACTGTTTCCTTTTGAGTTTTGATTTAGGTACCTACATACACAAATTAGCAAAATCCGAAACATTGCCGTTAAGTATCTAAATCGACGATATTTTTTATTTTCATCACCGTATAAGGAGCAAGAAATCTACAATCATTTCATTAATGAGGAATAAATTTCCTATGCCTACCTAAGTACGGAAGCATGTTCCGCACGCTACAGAGTTAAACATTCCTACTCAGTGAAGTGCATAAAATTCACAAATGAGGAAGTAGTATTGAGAAATACGGGATTTACTCACGTACAAATATTGTAAATTAGTTCTAATAACATTTCGATGGCAGCAAAGTAGATGCGGACATCTACAAAAACGCTACTTTACAGGAGAGCACATTTAGTAAAAACATGTTGCCTTTTTGAGAGTTATGAACCGATTAACATGAAATTTTTTGACGTGCATTAAAATAACCTTCTTTATTGATTGTATAACAGATTTTTTTGATTTATCACTGTTTTACTGAAATAATGTAGATGTACTTTTATACTCTGAAAAAACTTCGACGTAGAAGAAGACATTTGCCTGATATCCGTTTATACGTTGTGATAAAAAAAGCGTTCATTCCACCTAAAATATCTAATAAACTAAGATAATGAGCATCCGGTAATATTTCTAATGATATTTAAAGAAAATCTAAGCACCATGCAAACAGTATTTTCCTTTTTTTGACCAAATTTTGTAGATGTCTTCATTTACTTTGCATTTAACATTTCACTAAACTTCATTTACGTCTATCAGTTAAACTCATTTAGTTCCCAAAACTCACAAATTAGTATAGGTATTTACTATACCTTTTTTAAGAAAACATCATGAAATTTATTATTAAGTAGGTATTACACTAGATACCAGTAACTATCAACTAAAACAAAAAAAAAATACACATCAAATTCTAACGTCTCTCTTTCTTAAAAAATCAGTCTTAGAAAGTTAGTTAGTCAATTAATTATAGGCCTCATTGGCCAATAGGTAAATGGGAATTTATTAGTAATTCCCATTGTTTATCATCATTACCCAAACCTTAAAAATAAATCAAATACCTACTTACCTACTTCGTGTTACTTCGTCACTAATTTTTACAGTTTTCGCATGGCAGCTGCACATCTTTTTGTTTTTTTATCAATATTAAGAAAAAAATCTTCTTGTATCGATCGAATTCTCTTTTCTGCATTTTCTGCTTTACTTCCTAACGTCAACTGTAAATTTACATCGTTTTCTCCGAAGGAGAAAAGCTTTCACTAGAAGCACCATTGCTGATGATGTTGCACTAGAATCAGTGATTAAAATGTATGGTAAAGTGATTTGTGGATTGAAAGAACGTAAATGATCATCCTCAGCAATAAGTTCCAGCAAATGCGATTCTATTTCAACTGAAATAAACCCATGAGGCATAGGTGTTATTGCGCGTGATTGAGGGCAAACAGTTTAATTGGATAGACTAGCATTTGGCTTATAATGTATTTTTGCAGAGGTCGTAAGTGATAACGCTCTTTATCATCAATCAAACGATGTTCAAGTGTGTCATTTCCTAAGATCAGTAAGCTGTAAATAATATTAACTTATGTACCTAGTCATATTGAAAATTTTATGGACACGGGATTTTATCGCGTAAATAAGGTAAATTACGCGATAAAATCCCGTGTCCATAAAATTTTCAATATGAATATTGATCGCGAAAGTTTAAAAGAGACTATTAAGTACCTAGTGGTTTGATGTGAGGAAATATGTGAAAATATTAAGGGAGGACCTAATAAACGCCACAGACGATGGAGTAAAGATGGCAAGGTTCTACACGAATTTAATTTATTTGTTGTAAACCTGAAGATGTAGTTGAAGAACATTCTAAATATTTTTTAAAGTAGTTTTAGTAAATGGCATTAACCTGCTTTTATGAAAAGACCCTCTAAACATAAAGGTATCTTAATTGCCGTAAGTGTCTGCTTGTAGATCAATTAACTGAATTAATTCATTTTCTGCATATTAATTTGAAAATAAAACAAAGAATTTGATAAAACCAATGTGTAAAATAGTGTATCTACAGAAAAATTAATGAATTTCCTTATAAAACACAGAATAGTAAATTAATTAGATTGGGATATATGCAAAATGTACGACGGATAAACGGATAAGTGGCAGATGTCCGTGCTTACGTCGTACACATTTTTGGGCCACCTGTCAAAGCTCCGAAGTAAAGGCGGTCATATGTAAATGTCCGTTTCTACTGCGACGTTTTTTAAAATTCGTGTTTAGATGTCTTTTTATACGTGCCAGATTTTCTTCATTATTTTGAAATTCGGAATTATTTTAATGCAGACTTGTAGATAAGGTTAAAATAAGCTCATTTTTGTAAAAAAAGCATTTTCGCAAAAATGCAGATGTCCGTTTCTACTTTGCTGCCATCGATTTAATAGGGCAATAATGACTTCAGGTCGTTTTATGTGATCGGTTTATTATTTGAGGAGCGGCTGAGTTGAAATACAAACAAATTACTTTGAATAGGTAAGTCTGTCTACATTAATGGCCAACCGGGAGTCAAACCTGTGCCTCGATCACAAGTATGCACGAGTTTACTATTCTATCCGTGACTATAGTAAAGTATCTCAATTGTACGGAATTCAGTGCAGCGCCTCTAGCGGTAACTTGACTAAACTAAGTTCAGTCTATACAATTGTCCATACTTTACTATAGTCATGGATAGAATAGTAAACTCGTGCAGACTGGCGCTCGAGGCAGTGCTAGTAAAGAGGAATAGAAGCCCACCAGGAAAATACAGGTACACAGGTACCTACTTACCTCGCATCCACACGTTGGGGCCAACGTTGGTCCCAATGTCACTCGCCAACGTGTGGATATAGCAAAATCAGCCCCAACGTTGGCTCCAACGTTGGGGCCAATGCAATTTTGTCAGCTCTACACGTTGGTGAGAGGCATTGGGGCCAACGTTGGCCCCAACGTGTGGATGCGAGGTTACAAACAAAACAGTATTCAAGCACTTGACACCACATCTGACAGAAACACGAGATTCACAACAGTCATTGTTCGTGAATGTTCGGAACAGCTCGGGTTTCGTCACTTGTCCCATTGTTCCAGTTGGACCTCTCATTGTTGTGGAATCTCGCATTTGTTGATGTTCCGACGAAATCCATTGTTGATACCTAAGACGTTTGTAAACTTGATTGTTTTGATCGGACTTCCTTCGAACAACATTCTGTCAACAAGTTGATTGACATTTCAAACTCTCTCTCCCTATCTCTCTCTCTCTGGTCGGCTCTTCATGTCTGAAGATCGTGATCACTGGTTGTCTTCGTGATAGTGTGGACAGCTTGCCTCCAACGAGTTCTATTAGTGGCTAGGTGGACCACATCGTAGAACCTGGCTTTCTTCTCCTGGAGCTGGTCCGTCCATCGAGTTCGGGATCTCCCGAGCGATCTCTTCCCCTCGACTTCCCCAACGATTTCAAAACTCTGATATCTTTAAAAATGCTTGACTTTTGATCATTATGTTGGCCAAGGTGGAATCACGAATGTGGTAAGTTGTGGTGAACCCATTTTGTGTAGAAACACGAAAAGGAAGAATCGCGTTTGTATCGATCGCATAAACCTGGCCATGATTTAGAGTCCCCCTGACTTTCCGAAGCACAAAAGCGTATACAATCATGATAATGTAGTAGTAGTAGGTCACAATTTAGATGCAAGTGCAAGTGGTATTACGAGCTGAGCGCTTCCGTGCTTCGGAGGGCACGTTAAATTGTCTGTCCCGGCTTTTTAATTGAGCCATGACGGAGGCCTTTAGGCGGCCTAAAAAGTCCGTCATCAGAGTTGGCCACTTGCTCATACGAACTTACTTTAATGTAGTAGGTACGTTTACGTTTGTGTCAGCCTTTACAATCTTTAGTTTTTAGTTCTTGCGTATGGAAGTGAGACATGGACCACCACGCAACGCCACATACATTCCATCCAGGTGGCAGAGATGAAAATGCTTCGGTGGATGTGCGGAGTCACGAGACGCGACATGATCCGCAACGAATACGTGCGCGGGAGTCTCGGTGTGCGCGACATCGCCGATAAGCTCCAAGAAAATAGGCTCCGCTGGTTTGGACACATCCAAAGAAGACCACCTGAGCACATTACACAAAAAATGATCACGCTGAACATTCCTGGGTCCAGGCGTAGAGGAAGACCAAAAAAGAAATGGACAGACGTGATCAAAAAAGATCTACAGGACTGCAATGTTTCCCAAGACGACGCGTTAGACAGAGCGAAGTGGAAGACGATGACGAGGAAAGCAGACCCCACCATCAGATGGGAATAACGCTTAGGAGAGAGAGAGAGCAGGCAGAAACGTTAGTGTTCATGTCTTGATTTCAGAAGTGATTTCACGTGCGCTTTAATCCTGTCGAATATGCGGGTAGCTTTGAAGAAATAGATGTCTAGAACGAGTCTTTCGCTACAATCGCAATAAGAACAACAGGCCAGGTTTGAAACGCTAGTGTGCGTATTACGCACACAAGTATGCGAATCGTCTATTGTCTATACAGGTGCGCTGCGTCAACTGTCAACATTGTCGTCCATTTTTAGTGATACCAGCTCTTGAAAATTTCCCTTAAAAGTAGGGGAAAATATGTTATGATTTCGAGGTGTCTCTAAAATTTGTTTCAAATTTTTTGCGGTCAATACTGGTTTTTGTTTACTTAATTTTTCTTGTAAGTATTCGATCCTTGGTTTCGATCCTACATTTCGATCCTTGATTTTAATCCTTGATTCTTGAATCTTGAATTTGAAATCTTGAATCTTTGAAGTGACAGCTGTCAAACTTAAAACGGCCATATCTCGGAAACTACTCGCCCTAGACTCCCCGTTCTCAGTTCAAATGAAAGCTATGACCAAGATCTTCATTTTAAGTGACAGCTGTCAAAATGACATCTGTCATCTGAAATGTAGATCTTGGTCATAGCTTTCATTTGAACTGAGAACGGTGAGTCTAGGACGAATAGTTTCCGAGATATGACCGTTTTAAGTTTGACAGCTGTCAGTTCAAAGCTTAAAACGGCCATATCTCGGAAACTACTCGCCCTAGACTCCCCGTTCTCAGTTCAAATGAAAGCTATGACCAAGATCTTCATTTTAAGTGACAGCTGTCAAAATGACATCTGTCATCTGAAATCTAGATCTTGGTCATAGCTTTCATTTGAACTGAGAACAGTGAGTCTAGGACGAGTAGTTTCCAAGATATGACCGTTTTAAGTTTGACAGCTGTCAGTTCAAAGCTTAAAACGGTCATATCTCGGAAACTACTCGTCCTAGACTCACCGTTCTCAGTTCAAATGAAAGCTATGACCAAGATCTAGATTTCAGATGACAGATGTCATTTTGACAGCTGTCACTTAAAATGAAGATCTTGGTCATAGCTTTCATTTGAACTGAGAACGGGGAGTCTAGGACGAGTAATTCATGAGATATGGCGGTTTGAAGTTTGACAGCTGTCACTTCAAAGATTCAAGATTTAAGATTTGAATCAAGGATTGAAATCAAGGATCGAAATCAAGGATCGAAATCAAAAAGGCACACTACTAATCCAACAACGAGTGTGAAAGAGACAAAGCTATCAAGAAAGCCTCTCAACAAGACCAACAATCCTTATAACCAAGATTAAATTATAATAGATAGTTGTGTAGTCGTGATAAGGTTCAAAGTCCCTTTTACATTAAAGTCGACTTAACCATCCTGTTTGTTTATAAAATCCTTGGATTCAACACTTTTTTTTCTTTGCTCACGCTCTCACATGGGTAAAATCAAAGAATAATTATGGCAACCCTCCTAGAACATGTTAGGATAAAATTACAAAGTTTTATTTTCTTGTTTTCATAACTTACAGTTATTTATAGTTTACTTACCGATGCTATGTAACTTCCTTATTTATTTTTAGTCGTCTTTTGTAATTCCTGCACACTTTGATGGCACAAATCGCCATTTTTGTTTGCCGCCAAATTCATGTTTACAGTACAACGACCTTAGCGCGACTGAATGAGCGAACCGAACGAGTCAACCAACAATTGGTTGATCTTTTGTTTGGCGTTTTGAGGCTCGAAATCGGGGTCTAGACATCTAGTTCGTCCAAGGCGGGTAGTTGTAATTTTAAGACCAACACTAGCAATAAGCTCCTCACATCGTTCAACTTCGTCAGTCATTTACTTGACTATGCATTTGAAATGGGATTCCGCAACCGTTCGCCGATGACCGTTTCGTCAATGGACTGTTCGCCGACAGGACGATTCATTTATTTCCGTTTCACCGACAGTCTTTCATCGACGGACGTTTCGCCGACAGGACCTTTCATCTTTGTCCCTTTCGACGACAGGCCTTTACTGCTACAACTACAGGCATTTCATATCTACAGCTAATGTCTTCTTAACGCTTGCACTACCACTCTCTGCGGGCCACAGCACCACCTGCAGATCATAACACCATGTGCGTTAATGGCACCCAAAGCGTTAGTGTAAAACGCGTCCACTGCCACCCTTTGCGGTGCAAATCTGAGGAGGCGACAGCACCGCATTCCCGTAGTAAGTAGAAGTAAGTACATCATGTGCGTTAATGGCACCCAGAGTGTTAAAAGTCAATATTGTGGCAGAAGTTTAATGCCATGTAGGTAGATGAGGCATGTAACAATGTGCGAACAATTGAACAAGGTCTCCTGTATTAGCATACCTGCTAAACCCACGCTTCGCATCCATCATAAGAATCCTAACACAGTACGTAGAAGTGACATTACAATTTTGAACCCTAATCCCCTGGTTTCAGAGTTTTTTTGCGGAAAACTCAAATGAGGAATACTAAAGCATGTAAGATAGGTAGGTTTACCACCTACCAATAAATCGAGATAGGTTCCTACCTAGACCTACCCTTTCCGAACAGACACTTAATTCAATTTGTAGAAGATAATACTTTCATCATCATCATCCGCAGCCCGATCTCTCCCACTGCTGGGTATAGGCCTCCCTTTGTTTTTGCTATATTTCCCGGTCCTGCGCTTGCCTGATCCACTGCCGGCCCGCGACGCTAACAATATCATCAACCTATCGTGCTGCTGGACGTCCGACGCTTCTTTTGCCAGTCCTCGGCCACCATTCCGTCAACGCTTTACACCACCTGTCATCACCACGTCTCGCCAGGCTCACTCCATTTGAGTTCCGTGACCCGTATACCGACATCTTTGACCTTGGTTCATCTTAGGATCTCGGTATTGGGAACTCAGTCTAAAAGCTTGAGGCCGAGCATGGCACGCTCTATGGACCTCTGTTCAAAAAAAATTCGGGGTTGGATTTAGTATTAAGAAGCAGGATTTTGGGGGCAGAGTGAGGGGGGGGTTCCCCCTCCCCCCTGGTACCACTCCCATTACAAAGTAACGCACCGTTCTGGAGATAATCAAATTATTGTTTTTACATACAAACCGGTAAAAATTGGTAAAAATTAAGTATTCGGTAACAATATTTTGGGGGGGGGGGAGGGTGGGGGGGATCCCCCGCCCCCCCTGGTACCACTCCTATTACAAGGTAACGCACCGTTCTTGAGAAAATCAAATGTAACCTAACCTAACCTATACGGGGCAACCGAAACGGGGCACCCTGTAGGTTAGGTTAGGTTTGTATATAAAAAAGCGAGCGAAGCGAGCCCACCCACAAAATCTGGTGGCACAAACTCCCATAACATCTAAAAGAGAAACTAAATCAGATCCGACACGGGGCACCCTGTAGGTTAGGTTAGGTTTGTATATAAAAAAGCGAGCGAAGCGAGCCCACCCACAATCTGGTCGCAAAAACCCCTTAACATCTAAAAGAGAAACTAAATCAGAACCGACACGGGGCACCCTGTAGGTTAGGTTAGGTTTGTATATAAAAAAGCGAGCGAAGCGAGCCCATTCACAAAATCTGGTGGCACAAACCCCCGTAACATCTAAAAGAGAAACTAAATCAGATCCGATACGGGGCACCCTGTAGGTTAGGTTAGGTTTGTATATAAAAAAGCGAGCGAAGCGAGCCCACCCACAAAAGCTGGTCGCACAAACCCTCAAAACATCTAAAACAGAAACTAAATCAGATCCGACACGGGGCACCCTGTAGGTTAGGTTAGGTTTGTATATAAAAAAGCGAGCGAAGCGAGCCCACCCACAAAATCTGGTCGCACAAAACTGGTATTTGGGGGGGGGAGCGGGGCATCCTCCCCCCCCCCCTCCCCCCCCCCCCCCAAATACAGTTACCGAATACTAAATTTTTACCATTTTTTACCAGTTTGTATATAAAAACAATAATTTGATTATCTCCAGAAAACGGTGCGTTACCTTGTAATGGGAGTGGTACCAGGGGGGAGGGGGAACCCTCCCCCCCCTCCCCCCCTCACTCACCCCCCCCAAAATCCTGCTTCTTAATACTAAATTTTTACCGCGTGATCGATTAGCAAAGTAATATTTACAATTTTAGTTCAGTTTGCATCAAACAGGAAATTAAACTGACATCAATCATTCAAGCGGTCTTCGTTGGAACGTTGGCAGTTGGCACATCGCCTTTCTCACTACGATGTCTTTAGAAGCTAAAAAGGTAGGTACAGATACCTACTTAGTTAAAAATTACTTAATAAAACATATATATAAGGTAGGTAGGTACATATACTTCATAAATTCAATGATATTATTTCAGCAATGCAGAAGATTGCAAAGAATGAATGAACGAAAATAAATACCTAATTAAACGAACTTACCGGAAGTTACATTTATTAGAACGAGATCGATTTTCTTTAATATTGATTCTTAAATATTGCACGTTACGTTCCTTGCTCGATGTCCTAATAGCTCGTTTTCAGTTGTTGGCATTTAATTGCTGTGAACTTTTCTATTTACAAAGGCTGCCATTTATTTTGCAACTCTAGCGTCTTCAGTACGTAATTAAGGTAATTAAACGCATTACGTACTACTATTTGGGCTTGTGTCATTCATTACTTGCAAAAACTCTTTGTGAATGCAAAGCAATATTGCAAGACATTACAGTATTGCAGGTCCCGCACAGTTCATCTTTATGTTAAATCTGGTTGCAGGATATCTTTTGCGGTTAAATCCTTACTGGACATGTCATGTCTCACACGCAATTAGACACATAGACATAGACATAGACACATCATTTATTTGCTACTAAACACACAAAATACACAGTGAAACATAATAAGACAAAAAGTTACAGAAAGGCACAAACACTAATCAACCACAATACAAAAAATAGGTTGTTTGTGTGCTACAGTAGCAAATGGGCTACGACTCAGCATTGTTGCCCTCTGTTTTAGGCAGAGGGCGCTGTTATTCTGCCGCAGCCACAGCAGTCAGAGGACCTTGGGAGAACAATTGAATATTAAATTAAATAAATTAACAAACAAAATAAGATATAATAATTACACTATTACCATACAAGATCGACTAGTATTTTATTGGTCGCGCACTTAACGGTATGCATTTTGGTTCGGTTTGATAGCTCCACGAGCCCGGCACGCATCAAACCGGACTACAACTCAGATGGAACACGATAAACTGTACAACACTATCTAGGAATATCCATTTGGAGAACGAACCAGACGTTATCGTCACACGAACTCGAATAAACAAAAACAATAAAAAAGTCAGCAATTAAAAGCACGAACGCCGCGCAATGCACTCATTTGTGTATGCAAATGCCGCCATATTGACTTTTTTACGGTTGCGTTCAGAAAATGAAACAAATTGTGTTTTAAATGTTTTAATTAGGGATCCGCTTTAGCTCCGCCGCTAACCACTATCTCCAGGCTAGATTGTGAATATATTAATGTGGAAACGTATCGTGACTCGAAGAGCATTACCGAGATAAAGTAACTACCCACAATCCCACATTTACTAAAAACTTGATAATTTTATTCCTGTGTACTGAGCACAAGCAGTAAAGAACGCCAAGTGGTAATCCTTCTAATGGAAAACATAAGGCAGGTACTTCAAAATGGAGAACGGTCTTTAATTGACTTGGGAAACGGCGTGTAAAATAGGATCTAAGCATTACTTATGTTACATAAAAAATGTTTACTCTGTCAGCTACATACGCGTCCCCAGAATTAATCTGACAGGTGCAATAGAGACGGGTTTCTCTATGAATTTGATATGTGACATCACGGCCCGTAGACAGAGTGGCTCGTAAACTTTAATTCGAGGCATAAATAACCTTTATAAAGGTTTACCATCTTGTAACGCTATACGGTTATACCTCAAAGAGTGGGATAGAGCGTGAATGAAGGACAGTCATTAGGGCGTATGACTGTGTGGCTTGTTTGATGAGCCTATAAAGTTGAAGATCTTGAACAAAAAGGCTTTATTTGGCTACCTTTTGTCCAGAGGCACAAAAGAACATCAAAGAATAAGGGGATAAAAGGTATACTTACGTTAAAAAAAGGTCGGTTTGTGGGGAATATCGAAATAATTTGAGGAAGTCTAACATGATAATGCTGACGCTGCAGACGGATTAACAGTACAAATGTTAGCTTCAAATGTTTGGCTAAAGTAAACTTTGGATTTATTTTCCAACGCTATTACGGCAGATAACAATGATAAGAACAGTCATACAGCATACTAGTATAGTATAGAGTACCTATAGTAGATAGATAAGATTACATGACGTAAACTAGCAGTATTTTTATCACAAGGTTAGTTATATTATACTTACCTAGTTTTTCCTTGAAATGGCAATGTATTGATTGCCTGATTAAATTAATCACAGTAAACCTGAACAAACACCTAATTTTGAAGCATCACAGTAAACCTTGAATGCGTTTCGATTACCTATGCTATTCATTCGCTACATAACATACACTTGTAAGCGGTAAATATTTACCTAGCCCTATTATAATTTATAATACTCGGGGTAGATTGAACTCTTATTGAACTATTATGACTCATCCAAACAGACATTGGATAACATGTTTTCGTTACCAACCTACTTAGATAAACCTCAGCGTCGTCTGTTGTGGCAACGCATTCCAATGCGATCAAGTTACGAAGCGTTTCACCGCCCTTATTGGCGGACGGATCGCATGAATCTCTAATTAGTTGGTTTACAATGAAGACGTTCTCGTTATCCAGTTACGAGTACGACTCTCATTTCGCATTTGTCAAGTAGGTGCTAATGTTGACTCCAATTGTTCTCTTTATCCGGTGTCGCGTTGACTTCTCGACCCACATAATAATGTTATTTACTGCTGGCAACCATTGTACGGTTAACGGTCCTCAGCATTTGAATTTCGAAGGCATATATCGATTTGCCGATTCAATGGAGGGATTAGTGATGAAGCAAGATCGCGCGTGTCTCGTTTCAGATCACAAACACGCATTATGATTTTCTAATTCGGAGTTGATTGGCGCCAAGGTTCATTTCCAAATCGTTTTCGGGCTCACACATTAGGCGTGTTCGTACACAAAAATGCCGGTCGGAGGCGGGGCGCGCGGCCGTTGCACCTGGCGATCGGCCGGCGCATTCCTCACGCACTCCTTTTTATGCTACACTACAAGTTTAGCCCAACCAAGCAAAGCTGATCCACAGCCCGCCGCCCATTCCAAGATTACCAGACAAGGAAAGGTCACATCGACTCTCCAAAGTGGCTCAACATAAATCGGCTATCGAAGCAGGAACGGAACATCCTATTTTCTTTTTTGATTTGACTATTCCATCTCCTCGCTTTTGTTATCCGCCTGTTCGGATCAATCTTAGGGTTTTGGTGGCCCCTGACGCCACAGAAAGGATTTGAAGGTGTTTTAAACGTCTGAACAAATATTGACTCGGGTTCTATGTTTGTCGGATGAATTTATGATGCGTTTAGGAGCACTCGACATTTGACAGAACGAATTAGCAGGTACACTCAAATTGGTTTAGCGTTTTAATTGAGCTTTAAACCGATGTTGCAAATGTTGCAATACAGGTGGGTTGTGGTGGGTTACACTTATTCATATTTGGTATGAAATAAGTATGTGAACGACTTGAAACTCGATTGAAGTTTCTGTTTATACTTTGAAAATGCTAAAATAACCAGTTGGAATGAGTTTCGAGCGTGACATGTTTGAGACAAAAGTATGCCGGAGTACTTAAGCTGAGCGTTTTGCGAACTGCGCTTACGCATTAACCGCAAAAGTGTGGTTCTGGCGCCACCGGTATAACGAAAACATACGAACCTGTTCGTGCAAAACGTTAATTTTGTAAAACAAATACATGTGTCGAGGCGACCCACAAACCTTACCGAACTCGCGTAACGTGAAAGCGAGAAAAGCTAAATTATTTTCACTTTAACTCATGTTATTGCACTTATTGAGTATGGGTATTGGATTGTGCAAATTTCACCTGAGATCCAAGAAATTTCTTGCATTAAACCGCTCGAAATGTTCGAACAAGCAGCAATCAACCGGCGCGCAACTATCGACTGATGTTAACGGCAAACGGAAACCCAGATAGTAAAGAACAGATTACAAAATGAAAAACATTACATACCATAGTATCAATGCCATCAAATCATTCACTTTGTCCGGATGCGATTTCTAAAGCGCATGTCTAGGTGGCAGTGTGTAGACGCGCGCAAATTGTCAAGTCATCAGCAGACATTTTGCTTAATAAGCGTCAACTTTCTCCGATAGTTACACAAGCGCAAATAAAAGTATCTATGTATTTAGTTTTGTAGTCGACGCATTGTGGCGATCGTTAGCTTCCTATTGGTGACGCCACCTGCGCACGCGCAACTCCAAGTCTTAATTTTACATTTGTCAAGAGAATTGTCCGAACACAATCTTTTTATGGTTTGACGTTTCCTAGTTATTATAGTTCGTCTGCGACACACAGTACCTTACCTATACTAGGTATAAGTATGCCTTGCCTGGCCTTGAGAATGAGATAAAATTTCTGCTTGGGCAGGCTGATGTTTCCGTAGTACCTAGGTACCTTGGTTTGGAGTGGACATTGTACTTGTCAGTTTTGATACCTTTTGTGTAACAGATTAGTATTTTTTTTTACTATGTCTGGAATTTCAATACATTTAGCATTGGGTTGATAGAATAGAATTGTTTATACAGAAAGGTCTAAAATCTAAACGATATCAATTTCGAGCTTTACAATGTAGATTGGTACGTACTTAAATTTATAGTTAGATGAAAATATACCTATTTAATGCTCAACCTACAACATTCGTGTTTTCTGATGATGTTGTATAAGCGGAAAAACTTTCCATATTGAAGATGACAAGCAGACAGACAGGTTTCTAAAGACATTTCTACAACAGCGGCTGTCCAGCCCACCTGTACTGTATTCCACCTGCTTTTTTTTTCTCAGGTCGTTAGGAGACGAATGCGTGGACTATGTTAATAACTTTGTTTACAAAACATTTAATAAAAATTACGATAAGTACGCGGGCCTCAAATGGGTGTAGCTACGTAGTATTGTCACAGGTGCCGTGGTACTGTGTATTTAAACCGAAATTACACTGTGTCTACGACGGACTTATTATCTGATTAAATATCAACAGAGTTCTGTTTGACAGTGAAGTAGTACCTAGTAGGTATATCTATCTGAGCGTATGAAGTTTAATACATGATTTTTTCAAATACCTACAGACTATAATTCAAAATAGTGAACGAATGAATGAACGATTGATTAGATTATATATACCTACCTACCTACCTGGGACTGGGTGTCTTGCATTTTTTAAGTTTAGTTAGAACTAGGGATGTAATTTTTTTATGAAATGGATAGGTTACCTAGGTAGGTATTACCTACCTCCTTGACACCTACCTTGTTAGGTGCCTACATACATTTAAGTAACTAGGTACTTAAGTAGGTACTTAGGCCCTATCTAACTAGAGAGATTAGGCATGGAATTTGCAAGCCTAGGTAGGTACCTATGCCTAAGCGTAAAGGTTTGCGAACGAAGGACAGATAGAATCAACTTGGGTGCCTATCTAACTGCCTACCTACCAACAAGTTAGGAACTTAGGTAGGTAGGTACCTAATGAATACGATTGAGCAATTTAGGTTTGTGGGGACCTACCTAACCTACGTAGGTACGTATTTGTGGTAATTTATTAGGCAAGTTCAAGTACGGTACCCAGAACACTCCTCCAACACTATTTTATTAACTCGATGAAATCCGTTAGATCAACAGCAACACCTCAACGCATGAGTGGACTAGGTACCTACCTACCCACACATGTAAACGAGCACACCTACAAAGACCCGCAAATATTTCTGTTTGTGCTGGCTGGCGATAGAAAAAGTTGAAGGTAGGCAGTAAAAAACTTACCCGATTAGATTCCAATGCCTCGGCACTGTGCTCCTCCTTCTGTCTGAAGCAATTAGTGCACTTGCTCTTATTGAATATGTTCGGTGCGAATTTCCTGCAATCCGATCGCCCAGACATGATTGTCAGAGGTCAGGGTCAGTTTCAACGTTCACTATGTCACCTTGCACAGCATGGTGGTACCTCAAACACACACTAGGGATTTCGCCTATTTCAAAAAACGAACACGTAGTTTATCACGCGCGCACCCACCGGTGGTGTAGTGAGCTATCAGCGAAATCACTGCAAGTGAGCGCTAACGTCATACAAAAAACACATGCACTATTTCACATTCTCCTTCGGTCACGGAACACCGAAGCAGTCGTAATTTCGCGTCAACAAGAACTATTCGTATTCACGTCAAATAAACAAATTCGTATCACAACAACATCGATATTACAAACACGCGGAGCTTTCGCGCACGCAACGACACGCCGACCGCCCGTCCATTTTACATCTGATAGAAAAGCAACGAAACGAACGAACGAACAGTTTGTTGTTTTACAACTTCTCTTTTCTTGTTTCTTGGCGTCTGCGTGTAAACGCCGGATTTATCAATGTAGAGGTGTTCATGCATGTGTAGTTGTAAATATCTCTATCTCTTTCTTACATAGGCGAATCGTGACAGCAGTAGGTCCTTGTCTTTCATTTCATTAATTTTATTCAAGCTAAAAACGCCATCTGTTTTTATTTATCGTACAACTAACAGTGCCATCTTGTGGTGATCTAGCACATAAACATTTTGAAATTTTGTAGATGGCGCTGCAAGACAACTAAGAATGTCGTGTAGTTGTTACAAATAGAAGTAGATGGCGCTACAAACAGACTTTGACATTTTATTCAGAAGTGACGCTGGACATCACTGACAATAGAAATAGACGTCAAAATTAATGCTTCCAACTCATCCATACCGTCAATTAAAGTAGCAATATTTTTAAGACTTAAGTAGAGTTAGATGTCACTTTCTCACGAAGTTGATGATTTAACATACAAAAAGGAATTTCAAATTTTTTAGTCTTAGTTTTCTAAGTTTATAAATAAACTAGCTGATGCCCGCGGCTTCGCCCGCGTGGACTACCTACTATTTTGTTTATCCCACGGCATTATTTCGGGATAAAAGTAGTCTATGTCCTATTCCCGGTCATTCCCGGTCATCTATGTTTCAATTTTCAGCCAAATCGGTTCAGTGGTTGTCGAGTTATAAAGGAACAAACATACATCCAAACATCTAAACATCTAACTAAACATCCAAACATCTAAACATCCAAACTTTCGCATTTATAATATTAGTGTGATGTGATGTGATGTGATGTGACATTAGTGTGATTAGTGTGATGTGATGTGATAATTGTCTAATTCAAGATTGGGGGAGGGGGGGGGGGGGGGATGTCAGATTCTATCAGCCAATTAGGCTAATGTTGGATTCTGAAAAAGTTTATTGCAGAATTAAAAACGTAAAGTCCATCTCACACACAGCAGATATTAATAATTGAAATATAAATCTTGCTATCGCACGCAGCCATTCAAATTCTATGGAAGAACATACACAGCGAATATAAATTACAAAATATATTTGGTGCAATATCAAGATTTAAATATCTTATGATATCGTACACCCAGATCAACACTGCACTAAGTCGAAACAGCACTCCTCTCAGAATCGACGAAAAACTCCTCTTATATGAAAGTTATTGCCAAGGTCTCTATTAATTCACATGTAACACACAACACATTTACATGTAGTTTACATGAATTATTATAGACCTTGGCAATAACTTTGAAACAAGAGGAGTTTTTCGTCAATTCTGAGAGGAGTGCTGATTTGACTTAGTGCAGTGTTGATCTGCTTGTGCGATATATTCTGCTATGTGTGTGGTGGGTGCGCTAGGTGTACCCGGCCCGGCCTACTAATCTAGCATGCCATGAATGAATTTTCGAGTTGGCAGCACCGGCTGGTCGTACGAGATTGTGTGACGTGTTTTCGCGGAGGATCCAATAAAATAGCGTGAGCTAGCTAGGCCGCCCGCACGCTATCAGCCGATTTCCCCTCTCCAAAACCTCACAAAATTAACAGTCTCGCCAAAAACGTGTTGTGCTCAAACGTTAATTTGCGCGCACGGTTTCCCTCTACAATTCAATATCAAGGTGAGGGATCAATATATTACTGGTCAATTGATTGCATTTAAACATGAATTTATACTCTAGGAGTGAATTAGAATGATCTCCTATTCATCCGGTGCTATTTAACCGGTAGTAAACTATTTTCGGTGGTGTATTGATGATTAAATTGTTGTAGCATGGAAGATTTGAGATTTGTCCCTGACCTACCAAGTGGGCCCCTGGATGTATACAGAAAGAATGCACCATTTGATTGGAAACGCCTCAAATTAGCGCTGGAAGGCGATGTGGATTTGCTGAAACTCAAGGTAAAAGTTTAATTTATCCAGATTTTTGAAATTATAATCATAATAGAAATCTTTATTTCTCTTTTGACATATACATGCACTTAGATTTGACAAATTTCACAATAAAAAGTCATGGAAATATCATTTGATCAAAAAGTTATAATTACACAATAAAAAATACTGAAAAGCACAGCAGAATAAATTTATTATAGTAGGTAAGGTACCTATGAATCTAAAATTTTTAAACAATTTAACTTTATTTTTACTGCCTATGATTTTTAAATTCCCCAACTCTAGTTGCAAGTTCCACCTAATAAACCCTAGAAATGTATTAATTATTGTGTAGCCTCATCTTTAAAAAAAATACAACATGGTCACAATAATTTAATTTCTCCTTCAAATATTTCTAGTAAAAAATTCTCCTTAAATTTCTTAAGAGTCCAGTACCTATTTCTATTGTTTAATGTTGATTTATAAATTAACTACCAAGAAATGCTTTACCTGGTATGATAAATAAATTACTGTATGTATGACTACATAGGTAATTGCTGGAATTTTTATTGGGAAAAAAAATATTTTCCGCTTTTAAAGACTCCTACTAGGTACTACAGATATTTGTATATTTTGCACATCTAAAAGAGAGGTGTTAAGGGGCCTGTGACAGACAAATTGTCCATATAAATAAACGTAATACCAAAATCATTAATGTACTTTTTTTAATGTCTTATTTGTAAATGTTCTCATCTGTACAATAAAGAATTACAGAATTACAGAATCATTTAAAATCCAAGCATATTTTTATGAGTTCATGTTACCTATTATTTTTACACTTTTGTTCCAAAAACCTTACTATAGTCAAATTTCTCATTGTACAAACTAAAAATATATGAAAAATGACATTTTGACCGTCAATTTTAGTGCGTATAATTAAAAATACGACTATACAGGGTGGAAAAAATGAATGGGCCCCGGAGGGAAACTACTTTAAATCCTTAAGATACAGTATTTTACTTAAAGGAAACATTCCTTTATTTTTAAAAAGAAACAAAACTGCATTCATACATTTTCTAAAATTCGCTTGCCTCACCCGGAATCGAACCAGCTAAAAATTAAAAAACAAACCTCGCTCTAACACCACCACCACTAATCGATAGGATTAATGTCAGGATAAAATATTTTTAACACACATTTGGTTTTAGAAATAAAAAAGATCATGAAATCTAACATTAAATTTCACAATTTTTTTAATTAACTTTTATTATTTCACCATTCGCGACAAAACTTTTCTAGACGGTATTTGTCTATCTGAGATGAGATTCAGACTTTCGAAAATGCATCCGATTCGATGATTTTCTTCGAAAAGTTGACGGTTTTTCAGTGAAGAAACGTTATTTTTCGAATTCGGAACACATTCCGAGAAGGTCTGAATTACACTACTGGATACCTCTCACCATTCCACTGTAGAGCTAAATTGCAATTAAAGCCCTTATGTACTAAATATTGGATTTCATGGATTTCTTGTACGACAGACGAGTGTAAGACCTCATGTTTCTTTGAGAAGTTTTATCTTTAGTATTGAATGTATCGACTAGTGGAATAAAATATGGATTGGTTAATTTTTGAATTTTTAGCTGGTTCGATTCCTGGGTGAAGCAAGCGAATTTTAGAAAATCTTTGAATGCAGTTATGATTCTTTTTAAAAATAAAGGAATGTTTCTTTTAAGTAAAATACTGTATTTTAAGGATTTAAGGTAGTTTCCCTCCAGGGCCCATTCATTTTTTCCACCCTGTACAGAACAAATGAAAAGAAAATATCACATTTTTTGCTGTACCTACAAAGATTTCAATTCAATTTGCTTAATTGAGTTTTAGGTATTTTTTTTGGAACAAAAGAGTAACAGGAACCTAGATAAATACTGCCTTAATCGAAATAATAACATAAACTGATAAAAATATGCTTGAATTTTAAATGATTTTGGTATTAAGTTTGTATGGACATTTGTATGTCGCAGGCCCCTTAAAAGATTATATCATATCAAATCAAATCAAATTTATTTATTTCTCTCACAAACAATATAAATAGTAAAATAAATATACAGAATAATTCATATTAAAAACCATAAGCACAAATGTGTCACTCATACCATCTCTCACGACTCATCCATAAAGAGTTAATTATAGGCCATAAAATCATCACTAATTATTTTTATCTGTAATTGTAATGTTTATTTATTAATGAAGATGACATCACAGCTGATCTAGGTAGTGTCTGGATGACCTGGATTTGTTGGAGAATTGTTTAGGATCGCAAAATTTTGAAAATAATAAATGAATTTCTCGCTGCTTCTTCTTCTTCTTTCTTATGAGCAAGTGGCCAACTCTGGTGACGGAGTTTTTAGGCCGCCTAAAGGCCTCCGTCATGGCTTGATGACTTAAAAGCCGGGACCGACAATGAACGTGCCCTCCGAAGAACGGAAGCGCTTCTCTGTTGATGTTCTCGCTAGATGAGGCATTAAATGTTAACTACATTTAAATCTGTGCTCTTAATAATGACTATTATTTCTATTAAATTCGATATATAAAAAAAATTCAAAAATCATTTTTTATTCAGTAGGACCTAAGAGTACTTTGAATTGTCTTAAGAGCTAGGTGATTCTATGATTCTAGAGGTCCTATTGAAAATGATTTTTGACTTTTACTTTGAAAAATGAGGTGTTTTACACATTACACTGCCTTGGTCTAACCTTGTGGTGTTGCGGGCGTGTGTTTGTGACTACTTTTTAAATGTTGTGGTACTATATTCTTTATTGTTAGTAGCACATTCTATTTACCTAGTAAGGTTAAGTAAATTTATAGAAATGATGTACAGTCAGCAACAAAAATCAATGAACATTTTGAGTTTGACATTTTTATTTATCTACTTAACCAGTTATAATCAAAATTTTAGATAAAAGTAGATGCTTTGCCCTGCTCTATTTACCCTCTACTTTTAAACAAAAGTTACCAATTCAGCACATTATCGTTAAGAAAAAGTGACTTGAAAAACTCAAAATGTTCATTGCCTTTTATCGCTGATTGTACCTGCCCATAGGTAGAAAAAAAAAACATTACATAACTTAAATATTTTGCCTTTTATATTTAAAACATATTTTATCTGAATGGATAATCTGAATTCTGAATATTTAACTTTACTTTTGGAAGAACTACTCTATTGAAATAAATTAATAAATACCTACCAAAGATTTAAATATCAAATAGTAGGTACCTACAACATTCAATTCTGTTCAATTTGCAATAAGCAAATAATATTGTGTAACAGCGATAATAATATGCAAATATTTTCTGAACACCATTAAAGAATACGATATTAGGCCGGTTGTATGCTTGTATTTTTAACTTATATGACTCAAGCCAATTTATTCTCCCTAAACCAATTTAGGCTTATTAAAATACTAACTTCCGCCTGCAGCTTCGCCCGCGTAAAATATTATCCTATGGGAACTTATATATGGCTATGTCTATGTCCTATTCCCGGTCACTATCTATATTTTAAATTTCAGCCAAATCGGTTCAGTGGTTGTCGAGTTATAGAGGAATAAACATACATCCAAAACTTTTGCATTTATAGTATTAGTATGATAGTGTGATGTATTCTATTGTTACGTATTGGGCTAGTGACACAGTGAGCCATCTGAAGGTCATTGGTTTGTTTCCCAGTTGTCTATCTTGAATTTTTTTTTATGATGAGTTTTTAAAACACGTTTTCGCTTTTTGAATCACACTAATCTGTTTGGATGTTTGCATATTCGGATGTATGTTTGTTCCTCTATAACTCGCCAACCACTGAACCGATTTGGCTGAAATTTAAAATATGATAATGACCGGAAATAGGACATAGGCTACTTTTTATCCGGGTATCACGCGAGCAAAGCCGCGGGCGGAAGCTAGTTATAATATAAATGCGAAAGATTGGATGTTTGGATGGATGGATGGTATGTTTGTTCTTCTATAACTCAACAATCACTGAACCGATTTGCCTGAAATTTAAAATATAGATTGATAATGACCGGAAATAGGACATAGGCTACTTTTTATCCGAGTATCACGCGAGCAAAGCCGTGGGCGGAAGCTAGTCTTTCATATTTAGTACGGAACCCACGGTGCGCTAGTCGTCCTTACACTTGTCAGTTTTTTTAAGTGTAGGTACAATTTGACCTCTTGTATTATCATTACGACAATCGTTTTACATTTTGTCAAGTTTAACTATAAAAACTAAAAAAAATATTAATTAAACGTTTTCTTTCAGCCTTGATAAATTAAAATGTGTTTTATTGATTTTGTATCTGATCTGATAATGACCATTCTTAATTACACGTAAAGTTGCGAAAACGATAGGTAAAACTTACTGGGGTTTTTAACAAAATTGTCGATTCCAACGGGATTCGAACCCGCATTGATTAAACCGATAATAAAATGAAAAAATACAGCTATGACCAATTTTTTTACAAACCTACTACTGAGGTAGCAGACAAGCATAGGCCCACCTGATGGTAAGCGGTTACCGTAGCCTATGGACGCCTGTGACACCAGAGGAGTCACACTCGCGCTGCTTTTACGAGGCTTACTGACTGAAGTTAGCCGCAGTTAGCCTCAGAGTAAGAGTAGGATGCACAATACGTAATTCTTAGGCCAAAGAGCGAGACAGAGCACTAATTTAGAAGTTAGCACACTGCAGTGTCGTGTAATGCCGCCATTACCTTCCTTTAATGTTTTATTATTCTTGTTCCAGTATAAAGTATGGCAGACGCTAGAGAAGGACCCGCTCTTCGCGCCGAGTCACGTGACGCCGCCCGTCGAGGAACAGAAACGGATCACCCAGCTCCAACTGAAGAAGTTCAATGAATACAAGTTCCTTACGAAGGAGATGACGAACGCTAGTTACAGCAAACGAGTGAGTATATTGTACTAGCAGCATGCGCGGTCCGAGGGGGTGGGGGGTCATGGGGGTCATGACCCCCCCCCCCCCCCCCAATCCTTGACAAACCTCTAACATCCTGCAAAAAAATAGGTAAGTACGTACTAGCAAATAACATGACCCCCCCCAAAAATCAAAGTCTGCGACCGCCCCTGACTAGCAGCGCCCTCGCGGCGTTGCCCCCGTAATGGTATAATGGTGATGATGATGATGAAAAGCCTATACCTTCCTCAAGAGTTTAGCTATCAAATGCAGAAATAATTTTTCAAATCGGACTTTTAGTTCCTGAGATTAGCGCGTTCAAACAAACAAACAAACTCTCTCTTCTAATTCAAACTCTTGAAATAGTAGGTATAGATAGTATTGTATGTTCGTGAGCTAGTAGCTAACTTTGGGGACAGAGGTTTTAGGCCACCTAAAGGCCTCCGTCATGGCCTAACAAGCCGCGACCGACAATGTAACGTGCCCTCCGTCCGAAGCACGGTAGCGCTATGCTGTACCTGCGAAAAGTCGAATCTGCCGCGCACTTCAGCCGCCATAAAGTTTGCGGCGCATTCTACCGACTACTTTTTGTTGTTTTTATGCTCTGTCCTCTGTCTTCTGGGTGTGTTGTCAATAAACTATATTCTATTCTTAAGGACGTCTAGTTACGACACGAGCGGTTGAGTTTGTGCGAGTATAATGCAATAGGCAATGGTTTGGCCGGATGACGGATTTCAATTTATCGGTGTAAGTTTAGGTGTAGGAGCGCCGGACGTACGGCAATCGGATATTTGACGCTGAAATCGTATTATTGTGTGTGAATTATGAATGCGTATAAGTTATTGCTTGTGTTTTATTTACCAGTGTATGTGACGTGGCATTTAGATAGTACTTCAGCCTATGCTACTTTGAACGGATATTATAAATAGGAAAGATTTTTTTTGTTTGTAACGAATAGGCTCTGAAACTACTGGACCGATTTCAAAAATTCTTTCACCAATAGAAAGCTACATTATCAGGGAATAAGAGGCTATAATATATTTTCAAAAAAGTTAGGTATCCGTTAGAAAATTTGCAATATTGTTATGTATAAATAAAAAAAATAGCGCGGTACGAAGTTCGCCTGGTCAGCTAGTTGTTTATAAGTATAACATAGATATTTTCTGCTTAATACGGTATCAGTTTTTACTCCGGTTAAAACCCAAAGTAATTACCTACAAAAAAAAAATACTTTGACGTGTCAAAGTGATCAACCTACATGATCTTATTGAATAGATAATCTTTGACTTTTGACTTTTGACTCATATTTTCAGATCATCAGATTAAAACAACCTAGATTTTTTACCACTTAAAAATTTTTCCGTTTGAAGAAAATGTAATGTTACCTACACAAAAACGCGTGAGAACATGCTAAAATTAAGTCCAATTAGTACTTAATTATTTTTAATATTTGGTTTTAGTACCTACCTATTTTTAAATGTTAAATTAAGATTAACGAACCTATAAAAATACATTATAAATATAAAAACAAAGTTGGGTAGCTTACACCATTTATAACTTTAGAACGGCTGGATCGATTTTTATGCTTTTGATTTGTAGACTGTTGTAAAACAAACCAAACAAACTAAGACAAACAAAATACTCAATGGTTTTTTAGACGTGTTTACACTACTTTTTTAGAGGAGAGGGAGGTGTAAGTTCTTTGTGCACCACACTTCACGCAAATAAATCATTTCATTTCATTTCATTTCATTTCATTTACTATTTAAAAGTTTTATATGTAAGTACTTATAAAAACTAAAATAAATAAGTAAATAAATGGTTAAATCTTTTTATCTATTTTTTCGTTGACTGTACTTCCCCCTAGGTCAAGGATAATAACGTAATTTTAACTAAATTATTTTAAGCGCTGTTAATGAACATTAAAACAAATAATTAAAATTAATGTCTCATTATATTTCTAACACGTACCTACTAGTAATACATATTTCTACGGACATTAATTTCTTTAACTCAATATTTCTTATTTTAATATTAATTTAATATATTCTTAATTTAATAGCCTATAGGATACCAAAAATCTGAAAATGAACTTCCGCAAAGTCACGCTTGAATCAATTAACTATATTGTTATCGTAAATTGGATAATGATATCGCGCCCTTAGATGAAAACTCCGGTAACTCAGAATTTCCCCAAAATGGAGTTATTTGCGTTTTCGAATTCCTAAACTGAATATGAATACCCATATGGTGAAATTGATGATACAATTGAGTTAATTGAACAAGCTTGAAAAAGTGTTACCTTCATGAATTACAAAATTACATTTTTCATAGTCTGTCATAGATTTCTAAATCAGTTTTTTTGTAATTTCTGAAAAAGTAGGTTTTCGAGTTACCAGGGTTTTCATCCAGGGGTGCGATATATTAAACAATAAAAAAACCTTTAATTCACACTAAATATATTAATTTATTTGGAAAACAAACAGAACAATGTCACCTTTAACATTAAATTACATATACTTAAGTATTTAAAAGTTAAACAAAATCCAAAAAAGTTCCCACTATTAAACAAAATATACACGCAAAGTAAAAGGTGGAAAGATTGCACAGATAGAATTAAAAAAAAATATCATAATATGAAACAACAAAAGATAAAATAAGTAAGTACAAAAAAAAATTAAAAAAGGAAAAATTATACATCGGGCAAGCTACTACGGCGAGAAGAAATAACATCTGTGGGATATACAATAAACTTGTATGGCGCCATAATAACCGTAGGCAGGATCCTAGACCAGCAAACCGGTTTAAATTAGTTACTCCATATCACAAAACCCGTGCTTTTGAAGGAAGCTTCCGCTACCAGCCCCCTTACTCCCGACAGGATCGACTTCTGAATCAATCGAATTCGATTCGATTGAAACGCTTATCCGTACTCTTGAATACGACACGAGCGCACGATCGTGCGGTGGCTCAAAAAGAAACTAACTACGATCGTATTCGGTCGTTACGATTGAAAATCGTGCAAAAATCCTCACTCCCCACTCTCGATAACAGCTTGAGATCGAGTCGTAGGATCGAAATTAAACGTCAAATTACACGATAACAAATAAGCTACTTTGTTTAGTTCGAGCAAGTTATTTGGTATCCATATTAGTGTGATTTAAAGTGAAATTCCTTTTAATTCGTTGTTATTACGGCTCACCTTGCGTAGTTTTTCAATATTCTCGAAGAAACGAACCGTATGGACAATTATTGTGCGAGAAGAAACGTGCTAAAAATGAACCGCTATAACACGCGGGCTTTGGAAATGGATTTCAATTTCGGAGAAATTTTCGTTTGTCAAAGGAGTGGTTTGATGTGTTGGTAGAAGATTTAAAGCCATAGGTACATGAAGAAATAAAGTACGTAATAGTAATAATAAAAAATATTAATACATTTCTTGTCAGCCCAAAACTAAAATGAACATATTTAATTAAGTAGGTTTCTATTAGAAAATAGCAAATAATGAGTAGGGACCTATCTATAATATAGGTAAATACCTATATCTTTACTAACCGAGCAAGGCAACAGAGTGAGGGTTCATTGGAATAGTTTAAATATTTACAATACAATTAGGTACCTATCTCAATCAAGTGTTCGCTGTGGTACGCTTACCTTGACCTTGGCCCATGATTTGGCGTCTTTTGTTGCGCCACCCAAGGGATTCAATTCTATGGATATTTCTTACCATTATAATTTCATCTGGTGGCGAGCTGGGGCTGATCGTAAATACCATAGCAATTCCTGGGTTTTGTTCCAAGAATTGCACCAACTCTTCCATCTGGATGTAAGATGGATGAGAAATCATTATTTTCACTCTACAGTTGAAATTCTGAACAACCACTGAACACTCACTACTATCACAGAGTTGAAGCCAATAAGAATGTAATCACTTGATAAGCTGTGAGCATTTTGAAATTTGGCGCCATTTTGAAGTTTTGATTATGGTCACTTTTAATTCCCAAAAATATTTTACGCTGTATTTTTTTACTTGTTTAGATAAAACAATAACAAATCGTTATTATTTTGTCGGAATATGTTAAAGAAGTAAAACTATTCAACCACATTAATAAATCTAACCAGAAACATAGAGCACTTGATGATGACGTGATAGCCGGATACACCTAACGACGCTGATAAACACTCGATCGTAACTCGATCTTTGTTCTCGTTTCGATTTGGTTCGGGAGTATGATTTTGGATCGAGTCATAATCAGAATCGAGTTCGAATCAAAAACAAAATCAGAGTCGAATCACTTTCGGGAGTAAAGCCCCAGGCCACTAAATGCTGGAATAACTTGCCCCCTCCACTGAGAACTTCTCTTTCAAAAGGGACTTTCAAAATGCACTACAAAAGACATCTCCTAGCGGAGCAGATCGGTGGCGGCTAAGCTTCCTTCCTAACTAACAAAAGCTGCATACACGGACAATCATACGCACAGGCACACATGCTCTCGGTCATACACACTATCTCCTATCACTTACATTCACATCTCACATACACTTTTTATTTTATTTTTTTCTCATACCACTATTAATTCTGACTCTGCTCTCCTGTGAAGCCCTGACTCTTATGAGACTTGTGTTAGCAGGAGGGCCACACAAATATTCATACATACCTACTAAGGCTTCCATCCCGGGACTCTCGGTCTCGAAAATATCGAGAGTCTCGACGATTTTTCGTATTTTCGAGACTCGAGACTGCAACTTCCAGTCCCGAGAAAAACGAGACTTTCGAGATTCCAATGAAATAGTTATTATCATTATTCAAAAATATACGGAATCACCCTGAGGAATCACGACTTAAAAACAACTATGCATGTTGAAAGAGCATGGTTTGAAAACGGTGGAGATAGGGGTAAATTCATGAACAAGTGCTACAGTTACCTTATATCTATCCCTCCCACGAGCGTGGAAGCAGAGAGGACCTTTTCCACTGCAGGTTATTTTTGTAACAAAATAAGGTCCTCTCTATCAGAAAATACATTGAATGCTCTTGTTTTTTTACGAGCCCACTTCAAAAATGAGAAAATCTGATATCTTTTTTATATTCCTTTCATTTTGTTTATTTTCAGTTCACTGTAACATTTTGAAAAATAAATGACCTTATTGAAATATCTTGTATTCACTAACGAAATACCTAATCCCTACCTAGACTACCTACATAAGGGCACAGAAATCAATTTTTAAAAAGTCTCGAAAGTCTCGTTTTTCCCGGGAATCCCGGGACCAAACCGAGTCTCGATATTTTTGTCCCGGGACTCAAAAATATACCGAGACTGGAAGCCTTAATACCTACACACTACACTTACTCACCGTACCTCCCACACCTCCCCCCCCCCCCCCCCTCCCTCCTCCTAGGTGACACTGAAAATCAGCGCCTGATCTCTAGATCTAGGCAATAAGCTGAGTTGTCACCGTTTCAACAAGTACTTTTTTTTGTGTTTGTCTTATTTTTCTCATTTTTTTATTTTGCTTTGTTGTATATTGTATTTGTTGAATAAATGTATTTTCTTTCTTCTTTCTTTCTGTGGGCCGAGAGTATTGAGAGAGATATCTCGCGTCATACGTCAGAGCAGTTTAACCGATCGAGATATCTCGTTTCTCGACTCTCGATGTTGCGCATGCTAGGCCCACTGGGTGGGAATCGAACCCACAACCTCAAGCGCAGAGGTAGAGCTACCACCAACTGAGCCAAGAGGCTAGTACACCAAAGAATTAAGTTTAAAAGTATTGTAATTGTAAATATACAGTCATAGCACGCCAACGCCTTGATAATGCTGATTAAGTTGTTACGTCATTTTATAGGCTCATACGAAATCGACGCATTTACGACGATTAGATTGGCGATTTGAAATCCATACGATAAGTTAATTTCCGTCGGATGTGTTAATTTATGAATTCCGTCAAAAATGCGGGCAAAGTTACTCAAGACACATACTGCGCCACAGAGGTCTGCAAGTAGACTAAATACACCCGAAAAACAGCCCTCCTTTCTGGGAGCGGGCCTATGCCAATCACTATCATCACATCACTACATAGTAATATGTAATATATAAAACAAAGTCTCTTCCCGCTGTCTGTCCCTATGCTATGTGTGCGTAGATCTTTAAAACTACGCCATGGATTTTGATGAGGTTTTTTTTAAGATAGAGTGATTCAAGAGGAAGGTTCATATGTATAATACATGCATAATATAGTAGAGAAACACTGATAATAATTTTAGAGGTTTCTAGTGGTACGTCTGATGTGACCCGTGCGAAGCCGGGGCGGGTCGCTAGTAATGTCTATAAATCATAAAAAAAATCGGCAAATATAAAACGAAATAAAACACACTGGCTTATGCCTAACAGTATTCAAACTACCACGAAAGTGTATGTGCCCTTTTGACATTTACTCATAAAATACATAAATTAATTTCAAAAACACATAAATTAATTTCAAATACAGCTCGTAAAAAACCTACATTTGTATGAAAACCGAAGGTGACTTCGGCCTACGGCAAATCAGCGAGACCTCGCTAGTCCGTTGACAATGAAACTCATTCTACCGAAAAGTACAAAAAGTGCAATACGCCTATTGTATTGAAATTGAAGGTGAATTCACTGGGTAGAGTGTATTTTTCATGATTTTATTATCTTGTGTATCCTACTAATATTACAAATCTAAAGTTTGTATGTTTGTTTTTCAAACGGCGAAACTTCGAATATGTAGATCACTATCCTGGCCACGGCCATTTTAACTAGAGTATTTTAGATGTTGGTGCCATGCCTTAGCGTGGCTTAGTCAGAACTTCAGCAGGTCTATTTTGACTCACACGTAAAGTCGCTAACTCGGATTTCTTCCTACAAATTGATTTTTTACGAACAATATTAAAGTTATAGAATGCAGAATTGCTATATTTTACACAAAAAAAATGTCTATCACTTTTTTCAACCATCTTCTACCATTTCAAAGTATTCATCGTAAAAAAAACTATTTTTGTAGGAAATAATCCGAGTTAGCTACTTTACGTGTGAGTCAAAATAGCCCTGCTGAAGGCAAATTCATATGTAATTTCAGTTTGGAAGCTGGTTTTGTATATGCTGTAGTGTATGCAACAATGAAGCACAGTCGTGATCATAATTTATTTTCATTTCATTTTCCTTGAAGTAGACTTCTTTCGAAATCTAGAAAAACACTACTAAAAGTCCAAAATATAAATAAACATACTAAGTACTGAAGTTTGTAGACTGTTTTGTTGCGGATTCGGCTATGAAATAATCGTACCTATATGTATTCTATCAGTTATCTGGATCCCATAGTACAAGCTTTGCTTAGTTTGGGGCTGTGAAATGTGAAATGTCTAGCATTATTTATATTTATTTCAGACGCGAACAATAATGACAATAAACGAAGCTATCCAATCGCTAAATCCCAGTGTGTCTGTCAAAATGGCCATCGGGATATATCTCTACGGGAACGCCCTACTCTCTCTTGGCACTGAGCGACACTTGAAGTTCTACGAGGCTACCGTCGTTAATAGAGAGGTGAGTCAAACAATAATCTTACTTATGAAAGATGTTTAAAGTTGAACTCTAGTTAAACAACGTCCTGTCTTTATTTGTGGATAGTGACGAATAGAGACAGGACGTTGGTTAACCAGTGTTCAACTTTAAACATCTTTCATAAGTAAGGGGGTAAGACGATAGTGTTGTTGGCCGAGTAAGGCCTCGAGACTTTAGATTTGAAAGTCGTGCGTTCGAAGCCCGGCCGTCCAGTAAATAAGCCGATTGACTTGAAACTCGTCATATCTGTCAAGTTCAGACTACAATTCGTACTTCCGTACCCATATTATAAATGTGAAAGTGTGTTTATTTGTTTGTTTATTTGTCTGTTTCTTTGTCCTGCTTTCACGTCAAAACAGTGCGACTGATTGACGTGATTTTTTGTGTGGAGATAGTTGGAGGGCTCGAGAGTAACATAGGCTACTTTTTGTCCGGGTACCACGCGTGCGAAGCCGTGGGTAGCAGCTAGTGTAATAATATGGTGAAACGCGAGCGGTCAGGACCTGTTCAATGGAACTACTCAGTGATTAACAGTAGAACATGTTTAGGCTCATTTGAATCAGCTCACGCCCATCACTTCCCAATAAAATCTTGTCTTGAAAATTTTTTTTTCAGCAAAGAACTCATTTGTAAATGTATTTCCAGGTGTTAGCTAGTTTCGCGTTGACAGAGATCGCACACGGCTCGGACGCCCGCCTCATGAGAACCACGGCGACATACGACGCGGCCGCGAAGGAGTTCGTCATACATACCCCCGACTTCGAGGCCGCTAAATGCTGGGTTGGTAATTTAGGTAACTTGTGTCATATTTTATTATTCTCTGTGGGCATTTTACAGGTATTCGACGCAATAGCTGTAACCGGTATTGTCGAAAACGATCGATAATGGCATATGATTTTATTCACAGAATTATATCGAGAAAGAAGCAAAGAGTATATATGTACCTCGCGTGCCGAAAAGGGCTGAGGACTTCTTTGCTCGCCGTGAAGTTCATTCGGAATTCATTCCATTGCTGCTTGAATTTGACGCGCCAGACTTGGCGAGCATTGAAAACCAGCAATGTAATCCAAACTGTCAATTGCGTTCGTCAAAGTACTTACGCGAAATGTTACACGGTCGGTTTCCATACAAATCAACGAACTTTTTGCTTCCATCTCGATATAGTTCTGTGATTCTGTTGTTCATTGACTAATTAAATTAACACTAAAATCTCTTATTTCGTTCGATGGCTTTATTCTCCATAAAAAGCGACGAATCCCTTTGTGAACAGCTTAATTTATTCCAAGAATACTTACACAGTATCCCTTTCTTCTAGGTAGAACATGCACGCATACCCTACTCTTCGCGCAGCTGATAACTCCCGATGGCACGAACCACGGATTGCACGGTTTCGTGGTGCCCGTGCGAAACCCGGCAACGCTGGAAACTTACCCTGGGCTCACTGTCGGGGATATGGGAGAGAAGATTGGAGTCAATGGTATTGATAATGGGTAAGTAAAGTTTATATTCACTTTCTTCGCGCAGCTAGTTACAACCGATGACACGAACCACGGATTGCACGGCTTCGTACCCGTGCGGAACCCGGCAACTATACTTAGAGTTTCATTAAAATCTGTTCAGTAGTTTGTGCGTGAAAGAGTAACAAACATCCATACATCTATACATCCATACTTCCTCGCAAACTTTAGCATTTAGAATATTAGTAGGACTTGTCCATTCTGTTGCTACGCAGATGCGAATTATAAGTAATGGCGGTCTTTTTCTAAATAATCAAAAAGATATTGTAAGTAGGAAGTAGGGTGAGAGGTGAGATACGCTCATTCATATTCAGATAATAAACTAGTAGTTCGCCCCGAACTGAGATCTCGCGCACCGTAGATGGCCAACATTTGGACTTTCTTCTGACTACCCCTATAATTTCAAGTGCTACTACTGCCGGGTATGCCTATTGCGCTAGCTCTTCATGGTAAAAAATACTAGCATGCATGCAATACATAATGTCGTGTCTAATTTTTCATTTATTTCATATTTATGAATTCTCGTCGTATTTTTAAAAGTATACGTCCTAGAATAAAAATAATAACTATTTTAGAATGTACAAATAAAGACCTTTCATTTGACACCGCACTCAATATATTTGTTTACTTAACTTTTTTTACCCCAATTATTTTCATTTTTTATCAAAAATTTTTTTATCATGAAAATAAATCAAGTAGCATCTAAAATCATTGCAAACCAAACCGCAACGATGCCACTCTCTTTTTAAGACCGACCAGTCAATGAGCTACGAAGACATCGAAACTCTATGAAACGGGAGCTCTTGCAGCTCTGGTTTCGTAGTTTTTGGTCTTTGGTCGTATTTCAAAAACTATACATCCTAGATTAAAAATAAAAACCATTTTGGAATGTACAAAATAAGCCCTTTCGTATGACACCCCACTCAATATATTTGTGTAACTTTCATAATTTTTTACCCCCTTGGGAACCCAATATCTTCACAACCCCTTCATCGATTAAGCTCATATGCTCCTCCGTAAATTTCCTTACCACAACCTATTGACCTACCAAGTTTCATGCAGATTGGATGAACGGTTCGACAGTTATGCGCGAACAACAATTCGTGAAACATACAAACATACAAACATACAAACATACAAACATACAAACATACAAAGCAAAATCGCCCAACTTACCACTAAGATCTTCGCTCGCTTCGCTCGCTCGATCGATAATATTTTTATCTAAATATGTACACGCGCAAGTTATTATGTCACGAATAATCCAGTATTCTTCTCAGCCTTGAAAGATAAAAATCTGTATTTGCGAGCGCTTATCGTACCTATGACATTGACATTATTTAGAAAAAGATACAAAATTGATAGTTTCTGTAATTCGTGGAATAGATTGCAAATAATAAGTACTTGAAGATAGAGACACAAACGTCAAAGTCAATGGACTTTTTTATTAAGGTGAAGAAAAATGATTTAAAAGTGAACTCTGATTGAGTTCACTTTTAGATCATTTCTGTTCTTCATTCGGCATCTTTCACTAAGAATGGAGCGTCTGAACAAAGAATGAAAGAAAAATGAAAAGTGAATTCATTAAGGAGCCTGCGACAGGCGAATTTCCATAAAAACGTAATACCGAAATCATTTAAAATTTAAGCATATTTTCATCAGTTTATGTTGTTAGATTAAGAGAGTAGGTACTTATTTATCTAGGTGCCTGTTACACTTTTGTTCCGAAAAACTTTCCTAAAAAGAAATGTAAGCAAATTGAATTGAAATCTTTGTAGGTACACCAAAAATGGCATTTTTTCTTTTCATTTGTTCTATAGTAAGTTTTTTGGAACAAAAGTTTAATAGGAACCTAGATAAATACTGCCTTTATCCAAATAATAACATAAAGTGATCAAAATATGCTTAAATTTTAAATGATTTCGGTATTACGTTCCTAGGTACGTAAGTACGTTCGCCGGTCCCTTAATAAACCAATCCAGCAATGTTGGATCGGTTCATTCGCATTTTTCACTCGCACTTCGAATCAACGAAAAATGATCCGTCTGAACACGAAAGAAAACGTTCTTTTGGAGTCGGCCATCCAAGACGCACGACATCATTCGATGACATTAAAAGAATAGAAAAGTGAATATTATTTTCTATATCATTCCGTCTAAGCCGTGCGAACATGGAATGAAAGAAAAAATGAATCGTTCACTCAAGTGAACATTAATCTTAGTGAACCGTCTGATATCACCTTTATCAAAATTTTACACATCTAAACGGTGAAGGATAACATCGTGAGGAAATCCGTCGCTAAGTCAGCTCTAGACAATATTGACCACAGTACTCGGATAAAAAGCTAACCTATGTCCTATTCCCGGTCATTATCTATCTATGTTTTAAAATTTCAGCCAACTCGGTTCAAAGTAGGTATACAGGGTGTGGCAAATTCTTGGTCACTGAAGGGTAGCTACCTTTTCTCTTGTAGTTAGAAAGTTTTGTTCTTAGAAAACTTCGGTTTTATTTTGAAGAAAAAAATAATAGCATTTTTAGGTTTTTGAAAAAAAGTACAGTTAGCCTAAAAAATTACATTTGTCAAAAAAAACAAGTTGGTCTTAATCGACTCTATTTCCCACCAGGAACACTTCTCCCAAAGCAACTTGTCAAATCAAATCGTAAGTTTTTTCAATAATTCAAAAAAACACATTCCATACATTTTCTATGAAATTAGTAGTTGTAAACATTATAATGCCACTTATTCGATGGTCATTAATTTAAATTCGTAACTACTTCGGCATGCTGGGAGGCTATTGTAAAGCCTTAGGCGCCTCAGACAGAGCCGCAAGAGAGAATGGTGTGCATGGATCCATTTGTACATCTGCAGGGAAGCACTTTGTTCTAAATATAAATACGCGCTTTACAATAGCCTCCCAGCTTGCCGGAGCAGTTATGAAATTAAATTACGAACGATCGAATAAGTGGCACTGTAATGTTTACAACTCCTAATTTCATAGAAAATTTATGGGATGTGTTTTTTTTTAATTATTTCAAAAACTTACGATTTGATTTGATAAGTTACTTTGGGAGAAGTGTTCCTGGTGGGAAATAGAGTCGATTAAGACCAACTTGTTTTTTTTGACAAATGTAATTTTTTAGGCTAACTGTACTCTTTTTCAAAAACCTAAAAATGCTATTATTTTTTTCTTCAAAATAAAACCGAAGTTTTCTAAGAACAAAACTTTCTAACTACAAGAGAAAAGGTAGCTACCCTTTAGTGACCAAGAATTTGCCACACCCTGTATAGGTATGTACTTACGAGTATATAAAAAAAAGTATTGACTGATATGTCATGTAGTTCCAATAACACAGGCTCTGCTTACTTTGGGGCTAGATGATGCTGTGTGAAATGTCCAGCATTATTTATTTATCCATACTAATGTGCTTATAAGTATAAAACAATATTCAAAAAATTCAATTGGAATTGATTGCATTCGTTTTGTTGCAATATCTTTGATTAAATCAGTAAATTCCAATAACTAGTCATTAACATACTCAGCCAGTGATTTGTACCGATAATAATTCGATAACTAAGACAGATTATGATAGTGCAAGGCCTTGCAATTATCGATTTGTGTTTATTTTTGTCAGTTATCATAATTCACAATGATTAATGTAAAAATCACTAATTTGTGTAATTTATGAGGAAAAATAATTAATGATTAAGAAACGAATGAGCTGTCCATCTGTGTCTGTAAGTTAGACATGTAAATACCCTGGGCGTTTATAAATATAAATTTATTTATTTGACCAAAAAACAGTAAGCAAATGTACAAATATAAAATGAAGCCTCCAGGAAAAGCGTGAGCTGTGGTCCAGGAAACAGCGGAGCTATAATGGTCGCTATTGCAGATTCACAATCATCTGATTCACGGGAGATTCGTATTGATATTCAGCTAAAGCAATTCCTCTTTATGTACGACAAATGTTAGCTGAATTGTACGCAATTCAATTCACAGCAGAATCACATGTTAGGCCTTAAATTGCCACACGAAAAAAAATAACCCGGTTGGTTTTCATTTAATATTGCATCGTATTATTACTACTAATACTCTGTAAATAAGTATTTGATTTTAAATTAAGTATTTAGTATGTTTTAATAACAATAATAAACATTAAATAATATTTGATTGACACTTAGTGCAATTCCAATTCATAGGTGGCCATTTTATTTTACGATTCTCCACAAAACTGTCAAACAATAAGATGATATTGCCGGTACGGAATTGTCAACTTTGTGATTTCTAATACGAGCATCTCGACGCAAATCATTTGTGAATCTGCATTAACGACCATTTTAGCTCCGCTGTTCTCTTTCAGATAAAGCTACTAGTACTTTTACAAATAAACAATAGGTAAGTAGGGTAATTCAAGTAAAAAGAAAAACTAAAATCTTATTTGTGCATTTAATAAGTGCATAAATTAGTCTTTTGATGGTGTTTTTTTTTGTAGAATTTACATTCTACAATAAAAAACGCGAAGGAGAGAGGCATAGGCCTTGCAGTGGGACAGGGTCTGAAAACTGAAACTAAATGTAAAAATAAATAAAGAAGGTAGGTATTTGATTACAATGTAATATAAGTCATAAAAAACACAATCGGTACAATAGTGTCGCTGTCAACAGATTGTATAGCTATAGATTGTACGTTGTACGTACATAGTATGAATCACTTTATTTCTCATCAGATATAACCACTATCAAAACCAACTTCTCATTATTGAACTTAATACGAATAATATCGATCATGAGGTAAATGAATCATTACCTATAAATAAATTAGGTTGCGATTGATTCGCCGACTGACATAAACCAAATCGAATAGGAAGAGAAATTTCCAAGGTTTCACGATAGCCATCAATGAGTGGAAAGTTTCCAATTGTTAGATAGTTTGTATGAGTTAGGTTTAAAAATGCGTTTTCACTAAGAAACATTTAAATAAATAAATAAATATAAATATTGCTGGATATTTGACACAACGCCATCTAGCCCCAAACTAAGCAAAGCTTGTACTATGGGAACCAGAAAACTGATAGAATGTATACAAAAAAAAAGTAAATAAGAATACTTTTTTTTGTAAATACATACATAGAATACTTTATAACACCTAGACATAGAACAAACATCTATGTTCATCACAGAAATGTTTGTCATGAGTGGGAATCGAACCCACGACCCATAGCGCAGAAGGCAGAGCTACTACCAACTGAGCTAAGAGGCCAGTCATTTGTTCTGCGACTCTGTCGCTCGACACGATATTCACGTATGCCGCGCGATGTCGCCCGACGTCCCTTGGGACATTTACGGGTCGCGCAACTTGTCGCTAGTCGATGCTCTGCGAGCGTCGACCTTCGTGTCCCTCGACAGTCTCCGGATAGGCTTTGACGCCCTCACTTATGAAAGATGTTTAAAGTTGAATACTGGTTAAACAACGTCCTGTCTCTGTTTGTCACTATCCACAGATAAAGACAGGACGTTGTTTAACCAGTGTTTAACGTTAAACATCTTTCATAAGTAAGACCCTGAGTAGTGAGAACGTGTGTCGCTTTGTGTTCTGAAAATGGCCAGACACAAATGCAAATACTACCTCCTCGGGCGACATACTGATCACGACTGGCCAATAACAGATTAGATAGATAGATAGATAGATAATTCTTTATTGTAACACCAACATTATTACGAACTTAAACTAAAGGACTTAAAAACAAATGGTGGCACAATGGGCGGCCTTATCGCTAAAAGCGATTTCTTCCAGGCAACCTTTGGATGGACTGGACTTAAAAAGAATGGTAAAGGAGGTGGTGCTTCAATAAATACCTAAGAACAAGTTTAATAAACCTATAGATAGACAACAGAAAACATTTATAAACCTACATTTAAAGACATATTATTATATACACTTAAATACCTACACCTAAATATTAAATATCTATATATATATATAAATATATATATTTAATAAACCTATAGATAGACAACAGAAAACATTTATAAACCTACATTTAAAGACATATTATTATATACACTTAAATACCTACACCTAAATATTAAATATATAGCTCTATAGCAATGATATTTAACCTAAAGATTTATTAGGTAAATAAAATTTATTAGGTAAAGATACTATGGCCAATGTGAACAAGTGTTCATACGTATGTCGCGGGACATTGTCCCACAACTTTTGCAGAGACAGCTACGTGAATGTCAAGCGATAAGTGTCTGCGACATGTCGCCTAGTGAAAACGCGGCTTAAAGGCCACTTGAAAATCTCTCAAGTCAATAGAGTCGAGTCAATAAGCATTTATTAAGGGGCCACCGCGCAATATTTGACAAAAGGTATACCATTTTAGGTTTACCATTTTAAGGATTTCTCTAGAACAAATAGTATTAAGATAGCAAAAAACATAATAAGTACCAATGAACTGATCTACACTGTGAGCTAGAAATTACACAAAATATGAGCGCTGGGTTTTAACCCTGACCGAAAAGTAACTTACTCAATTGAATCAGGGGGGGGGGGGGGTAGATTTTACTTTTCACAGATAATCACTCAATACAATACACATTAATCTTTTAAATGAGTAACATATTGAATACAATAGTTCTTGAAGAGCGATTGCTTAGTTAGATTATTATGTCTGGAAAGTACCGATTGCAAAATTAAGTTCCTTATTAGATTGTAAATTGATATCATGATAAAACTACGGTTGTTGAAATTTTTTTTATTTTGATTCTATATGTTTTTGATTAAAGTATTAGTCACAACTTATCAAGATTAATCATGTATTTGATGGAGTTAGATAAAGCAATAGATTGATTAGTATGAGTAATATCAAATGTGAATCAAATCATAATGATTGTTTTTTAAACGCTAGCCCCTACTTATAAAATTCTGTTAAAATTTGAAACACCGTTTCAACAATTGCCATCCTTTTTTGTTAGATAGTGTCAAATAGAGACAGAGCCAATCTTGAGCATTATTAAAATGTGTTCAAGTTTATAAGTAAGGCCCTAGTAGTGTACCTTGCGTTCTTGCTAGGTCGTCAAAGGTAAGTTCTTCAACTGCTAACTTAACATTGAATCATACGCATACATCCACTCACATTCACAAACACACCCTTGGGTTCTATAAATAGTAGGGGTAACTATTAAATATAGTAGGAGGTGGCAACCCTAGTTGCACTTAAGCTAGCGCAGGCCCGAGGCGAATGGCAGACACGAAGGACTATGCCCAGCAGTGGGTATAATGGCTGATGATGTTGATGACAAACTCTTAGTTAAATATATTGGTGGACATTTTTCACACAGCGCCCATCTAGCCCAAACTAAGCAAAGCCTCTACGGAAACAGAGAACTGATAGAATACTTAAATATTTTTTGTAAATACATACTTATTATACTTAAAACACCCAGACACAGAATAAACATCCGTGTTCATCACACAAATGTTTATCGTGGGTGGGAATCGAAACCACGACCTACAGCACAGAAGGCAAAGCTACCAACTGAGCTAAGAGGCCAGCCCCCCAATTCTTCTAGATGACAACGTCAATCATTCCGCTGCGTTTTGGTTCGATCTCATAAATGTCAGCCATTTGGTGAATAGTAGAATAGCTTTTCAAAAATTTGTTCTGCCAAAGTCCAAACCTTAGCTAAAACCTCACCACAACTGAGTCGTTTGTCATTAGTAGAATAGGAAACAGTCGAAAATCTAAGGTTTAGTTGAGGTTTTGCTTGAGGTTGATAAAAAGTTCGGTACTAGAATTGACACCCAGTTCTAATGGTACATTTTCCTTACAGCTTCATAATGTTCAACCAGTACCGGATACCCCGCGAGAACCTCCTAAATCGCACCGCTGACGTCACCGAGAACGGAACCTACGAAAGCTCCTTCTCAGACCCTTCCAAGATCCTCGGCGCGGCGCTCGAGAACTTATCCGCTGGTTAGTAGCTCTAGTTATTTATTTATTAGATAATAATACCACAGAATGCATAATAGTACTACGTACAGAAGGCTCTCTTCGCGAAAATATATAAATTAGCGACTCTTGCTGCGATACAACAATGTGCAATTCAGGTCGCATAAGCGCTTAGTGCCTAGCGCGATATTAACCAAAACATTGACGCTCTTTCTAACGCATAACTCTTTCACTGTCTGGCGCGGAGTTACGCGGAAGGATTGTCGACTTTCGCGTAACTCCGCGCAAGACAGTGACAGAGTTATTCTCCAAAATGACAGTAATTTGCAAAACCTCATTCGTAATTTGTTTGAAAACGTCATCACAACAGAGTAACCTAACTTAGGCCTTTACTAGATGATTTATACAGTGTGAGGAGGCAATCTTTGCCTACACTCAACGGGACACTGTAGTGCCTGGGACATTGTTGAGATGGAGTAGGCTTGCCCAGCACCTAAACCATCCTCTCAGCTTAACCGGCCATATCCACAGGAAAAATGGTCGATACGTGTGGGGCTGACTAAGCCGCGGGTTTCCTCATGTTTTACTTCACCGTTTAGAGCTCGTATTAATGCGCATATACAGGGTGTGGCAAATTCTTGGTCACTTAAGGGTAGCTACCTTTTCTCTTGTAGTTAGAAAGTTTTGCTCTTAGGAAACTTGTTTTATTTTAAAGAAAACAATAATCGCATTTTTAGATTTTTGAAAAAAAGTACAGTTTGCTTCCCTTACTTAGTTAACCCTTCAGTGACCAAGAATTTGCCACACCCTGTGTATTCGAAACGAAAAATCCATTGATGCACGACCAGAATTTGAACCCACGACCTTCGGATCGAAAGTCAGGGTACTATACCCCTCGGCCAACACGGCTTTACACTTCATCTCCCTACCCTTATCCCACTAGGTGGGGTCGGCACAACATGTTTCCCTCTTCCACTTCATTCTATCACTCGTCATCTCAGTGCTCACTCCTTTCACACACATATCTGCATTCACAGGCTTTACACTTAAAACTTAAAAAACAAATTATGTTCCAGGTCGTATAGGTATAATGCAGGAGAGCTGCCACTCGATATCTAGCGCGGTGGCCATAGCTATCCGCTACGCCGCCACACGCGCACAGTTCGGCGAGAGGGACGATGAGACGCCGCTAATAGAATATCCTCTACATGTATGTATTTATTTCATTTTAGTGGTTTAGTTCCACTGTAGGATTCATTTACAATACTATTTGACATACATACATACATAAAATCACGCCTGATTCCCATCATAGGGGTAGGCAGAGACCACAGATCTCCTACGATCCTGACACACTTCTTTCACTCTCATCACATTCTTCATGCAATTTGACAAGTGGCTAAATTAAAATTCTAAAAAACCGACTTCAATGTGCGCTGTACAATTTTCTGCACTCTCGGGGTGCATTTCTGTTCATAACTTCGAAGGTCCTCGACAGAACCTCTCCATATTTATCGGAAAGGCCAAGCATCTTCGAGTAATCGGTGAACATACATAAAAAAAAGGATTCCGACGAATTGAGATTCTTCTCTTTTTTTTTGAAGTCCTTGTGGGGTGATGCAAGCGAGGAAAAGGCGGGTTACCTAAGGCGGTACAGAGTTTACCGGGTTCGTTCATTCGTCGTGTCAATATGCTCATACTTATGCGGTGTTTAAATTCGCTTGCTCCAATATGACGCCACCTCTATGGCCCTATCTGAAGCCGCAACAAGATCTTCGCGTAGTATTTAGCTAGTTTTTTAATCAATAAAATCTTTTATATTCCATACCTTGTTTGATTCCAGCAATGGCGTCTATTCGGCTACCTAGCGGCGGCCGTGGTGTTCCGAATATATATAGAAAATTTCGCACGAGTGTACCTGAATATTGTAGAGAAATCCAACGCGGGTATGAAAGTAGACAATTTGGTGAGTTTCTATGTAACTTAACAACTGGAGATCCTACGAAAAATGACATATAATACTTATACATACCTACGTATATAAGGGGGGGGGGGGGGGGGGGTTAGGGGGGGGAGAATTTAAGTTCGGGGGAAAACTAGTCAATATTTGAATTTTGGAACCCTTATCTATGTATAGTTATTATGTAACTAGCTTCCGTCCATGGCTTCGCTCGTACCCGGATAAAAAGTAGCCTATGTCCTATTCCTATTCATTATCTATCTATGTTTTAAATTTCAGGCAAATCGGTTCAATGGTTGTCGAGTTATAGAGGAACAAACATCCATCCATCCATCCAAACTTTCGCATTTATAATATTAGTGTGATTAATGTTATTCACTGTGTCCCTTTTTGTTAATAAATGAATGTGTTTTGTGCTAGAGTGAAGCGGTATCTGAGATCCACGCCATGGTGTCATGCAGTAAACCACTCCTAACGTGGGTGACGCTTGAAGCCGCACAGCAATGCAGGGAAGCCTGCGGGGGACACGGCTATTTGAAGGTAAGCAACAATCGCACTATGCTCTTTGCATGAGCCATTTGTTATTGCAATAAATAAGAGAGTGAGAATGAGATAACAATAGGGCTTCCGAGCAAACTACGCAAAACATGATTAATGAGCCCGCCTCTATCAAGATACGACCATAGACTATCTACTACGTACATACATACATAAAACAATGCCTCTTTCCTGTAGAATAGAAACCACAGATTTCACAGATTGTTTGTTATTCTATATCATTTTTCGAACCGCTCGTGGCGTAGCTTGCTTAGACGTTCTTGATTGATCGTTGAAGTTAATCAGCGTTGTGCGCGGCCACTCTTAGGATGGGTGACCGCAAGTGGTATTACGAGCTGAGCAAGCGCGCAGCCTGTGCTTCTCGTTTGCCTGTCCCGGCTTTTAAGTCGTTAAGCCATGACGGCGGCCTTTTAGGCGGCCTAAAACTCAGTCACCAGAGTTGGCCACTTACTCATACGAACTTACTTAGTTATATAATTGTGTTTGTTTTACAGTGTGCAAATCTAGGCGACATCCGAAGCAACCACGAGCCAACAGTGACGTACGAAGGCGACAATAACGTGCTCTCCCAGCAGACTGGCAACTGGCTACTGAGACAGTACGAGTTGGCCACAAGTGGGAATGAAGTGGACTCACCGCTGGGCACCGTGGCCTTTCTGAAGGACTTCAACAGTATTGTGCAGCAGAGGTTTAACTGCAGTAGTACGGAACAGCTGAAGAGTCGAGAATGTGAGTTGATAGATTTTATCATAATCTCATTAGCGTTAGCGTAGCTTGCGACGTTCTTGATTTATCGTTCAAGTTAAGCAGCGTTGGGTAACAATTTGGATGGGTGACCGCAAGTGGTATTACGAGCGCTTCCGTGCTTCGGAGGCACGTTAAATTGTCGCTCCCGGCTTTTAAGTCGTAAAACCATGACGGAGGCCTTTAGGCGGCCTTTAAACTCTTTCACCGGAGTTGACCACTAGCTCATACGAACTTACTTTATCATAATCTCAGTCTAATAATAAACTGTCCGATTCGTGAAGGTATTATTAAGTATCGAGATTAGATACTTTATATGGCATTCTTTTCAGCAATGCCTTAAAAAAATAATCCGAAAAAAATTAATAAAATGATAAATAAGTAGTTACACCCTTGGACCAGCTTGGATCGTCCATAATCCATTGTCTAATCGGGCAGTATCCATTATTAAAAATGTAAAGGGGTTGACACTTTATAAAGAAACTAGCAGCGCCCTCACGTTGCTCCCGTAGTGATGGTGTATGGTGATGATGATGAATAGTAGCCTATAACCTTCCTCAAGAGTTAAGCCATGAAAGATTTTTTTTATTAATAACCGTTTTTTTTAATAAAATATTTGGGAAACATCTAATAATATACTTTTCTTTACAGTTATAATTTCAACATACAAATGGCTGCTCTGCTATATTCTAAAAGAAACACATGATCAATACGAAGCTGAGATTGCAAAAGGAGTTCCCAAATTCACAGCGCGGGCCAATTGTCAGGTAAAAGTCCTACTAATATTATAAACTACTTGCTGCCCGCTGCTTCGCTCGCGTAGTGCCTGGATAAAAAGTAGCCTATGAAATTAAGACTGACATCTGTACTTGACCACATTTTGAGCAATAAATTTCATTTCATTTCATTTCATTTCATATGTTACTCTCCAGCCCTCCAACTATCTCCACACAAAAAATCATGTCAATCCGTCGCTCTGTTTTGACGTGAAAGCAGAACAAGTAAACACACTTTCACATTTATAATATGGGTACGGAAGCCTAAGTTTGTGAAGATGTCTGGATGTATGAATGTTTGTTACTCTTTCACTCAAAAACTACTGAACGGAACGGAAACGACGCGTCATGTTTTTAAACTTCAAAGTAAATTCAACTCTATTTCCATTAGGTATGGTACAAATTTTAGTTATGCAAATTATGAAAAAGCGCGGCGCTGCGCGTCCTCTACCAAATTCGCGCGTCGCACATACAGGTATTTGGCCATTCTAGCCGGGTTAAATTATTTGTGCGGTTATTTATGCTTTAAAGTCGGTAAGACTTACTAAAATGTACAGACGACCATTGAGGAGGCCTTTATTCGATAGAAAAAAATAAAGAATAATCATGATTTGGAATAGGTTTTATTGGTCAACTAATTACACAAAAAAAAATTATAAAATCTAATTTGATGAGGAAGAATGCCAGGGCTCATCGTCATTTTTTCCGAGCTCTTCTGTTTCAGATGCTGAATCTGAATCATCTTCAGATTCTGTGAAAATAAGTGTGAAAATAACGGTTAATATTTTTCAGCTAATACCAACACTAACGAGTAAGTTTTGTCAAAAGTAGCTAAAAGTAGCATCCAATTCGTGAAATATCTATCACACGACAGATTTTGTCATACGTTACAACATAAATCGTTACGGGGAAGCACTGGGAAGGATAACTAAAGTCACTTTGAAATGTACAATTCAGATAAAACCACTTGAAAAATCGAGACAATTGTAAATTGATTTTAAACCTTTACAAATACATCTAAACATTAGTAAATTATAATAAATAAATCTGTTTTTACCTGCATTATAATAATCCATAGTAGTTTTGATTAAAACAATCACAATAATAAAGCACGGAGGTCTCAAACACGTTACGTTTTTGATGTAGCCAGTAGAGTGCGCAGCAAACTTAATGGCGGCTGAAGTGCGTGGCAAATTCGACTTTGCGCAGGTACAGTCAACGCAATAGAATACAGTAAACTTTATCTACATAGCCCGCCTACCCCCGCCCCTCACCACCTTCACTTCCCTGCAATTGCGTTGACTGTACCTGCGCAAAGTCGAATCTGCCGCGCACTTCAGCCGCCATTAAGTTTGCTGCGCACTCTAACTGACGCGAGCGCATGCGACAACGATCAAGTTCCGATTTGTTTGTGGCTGGCTGGCGAGGGCCCACGAGCTCAGAAAGGGTTTTATATTGTGCAATAGCTATCTGGCTCGCTAATAAGTATTCATTTTTGCTTCTAAGTTAGAATTTGTTATTTCAATTTCACCCGGCTAGAATGGCCAAATACCTGTATGTGCGTCGTCGAATGCGATTTGCATAACACTTTGAACCTTATCTAATCGAAATAGAGTTGAATATAATTTGAAGTTTAAAAAACTTGCCGCGTAGCTTTGCTTAGACTCTGCATCAGTATGAGTTGAGCCTAAAAATATAGGATATAGGATAGGATATTATTGCCTAACAAGTTATTTGGTTCCCATAGTACAAGCTTTGCTTAGTTTGGGGCTAGATGGCGCTGTGTGAAATGTTCAGCAATATTTATTTATTTAAGAAATAAGAAACATGGAACTTTATGCGCAGGTATACAAATGGAAGGTGCTAACAAGGGTTTACGCGGAGTACCTAGCTATGATATTCTTCCTGGAGGCGCTGGATAAGAAAGAGAAGGATATTCAGCCAGTTCTCACCACACTCTTCCATTTATATGGGCTGTGGTCTTTAGGTAAGAGTTTTGTAATTATTTCTAGCTTCTGCAAAAATGTCGATATGCGAAGACGAAAGTCCAAGATTTCGGAACCAGGATAATGAAACTCAAGCACAGAATAGGTACTTTAGGTAGAAAGCTACAAGTACACAAAGCGTCACCATTAAGTACCTCCCCTGCTAAGACGTCAGTTCGCAACCCGTTGATCTCAACTTTTTGTAAAACATTTACCTTTTTTATTAGATTTGTCATTCTTACTTTCTTATTCTTACTTACGTATGGTTAAGTAATTTCACGCACTCTGCTGTGCGGCCGATTGGTGTAGCGGTAGCGACCCCCAATTCAAATGCTCCTGCGTGGGTCCGGGCTTGGTTTCAAATCCTGTCACGACTATGTATTTTTTGTTTATTTTATTTTTATTTTTGCTTTCACAACGAACTACGTTGTGAGTATGTAGTAAGTTACCTAGTAAAGTTATAGTTAGATGAAACAACTTTTAGTAGGGTCTTAGTAAATTTATTTAAACACAAACCTAATACTTAATCCAATAAATTAACGAGTGAACAAACATGTCATGTTATCATTGGAACAGTTTATACTTATCGTATAAAATCCAGTGAAAAATAAACAATTTAGATCTCTCGCAAATCAGATCAGACTAAGTAATATTATCTACTTACAATTTAAAACAATATCAGTTATCTTTCAATTTTATAAAAGTTAGTAACAGCTCGCGAACGATGAAGCGCAGTTATCATGAACTAAATACACTAGGTATTCCTTCTCGATAAGCAACTCGCTGGGCCAATATTATGACATCTTTCCATCCCCAATAACCTGAAAATAAGAACATTATTACATAATGGCATAGGTTATAAGATAAAAAAAACAACCTCTGTAATACTTATCAATTATCATACCACTTACCTAACGTTATTCTGCAACCTGCTGGTATTAATAATAATGTTTGTGGCGTTCACATAGATCTGTTTAGACTTCTTAGTTCTTTCGGCCTGATTTGTGTGGCTTTATATGATTCATATCACCAGTCGATAGAACTGCACCGATTTGACCTACGAAAAGTAAAATAAGTGTTATACATTTATACTCAGGCAATTATTTATTCACAAAGATTCTTCTAATATTTACGACTTACCATTATTCCATGATGCCAAGCAATCTCTTTTATGCTTATATTTTGTTCGTAAAGAACAACTATCTTTGTCCTTTCAAAATTGATAAAATGCACCATTGCTATCTACACGCACCGAAAATAAAACAAGTAACAAAACCAGTCAGTTAATTTTATTGTTCAATAGAATTTAGTGCACAACTACCTTCAATACAATTTTATTAGTTGATGGTAGTCGTGTAAAGAGTTACCTACTATTATTTTGTAAACGAATAATGTAACTTATAAATTCAGCGCTGTTGACAACTGGTGCGGTAGCTCAGTCGGAAAAGCGTGGACTCGCTCACGTTCAATTGAGGCATCGGTGGTTCGAATCCTAGCAAGCAAATAAGTTTTTGTAAGATTTTATTTATTTGAGTCGTTCAGGCAAACAATTTCGTTAGTGTAGCCTGCATACGGCAACTTTCCATTTACACTATAAAGGGTTACCAATTGGTGACGCAGTGTGTACATTGGTGGGCCCGCCCGGGCTGTCCTTGGCAGTAGGGTTTCCACTTGCCGCTCGGCTCGCACGCTAGCCGCGTCGCGCGTAATACCTATCACGCGACAAGTCAACAACCCTTCCGCGTCCCTCCGCGCAGTTACATAGTTATGCGTTAAAAAGAGGCAGTGTTTAGGTGAATATCTGACAAATGAGCTTATCAAGATTTTCGACCCGACGAATATGGATTCTGTGGCCGAGTTGGTAAAGGCACTCCGGCTTAAGGAGGATCGCTAGTATCCGCGCAAGTTTTAAAAACTTCATTTCCTTCCCTCTATCCCAGATTTAGATACTAAAACGCGAGGCGCAGCTAGTAGAACAAATTTTCACAACAAAATATTCTATATAAAGTATTCTATGTATGTATTTACTAAAAAAAAAAGTATAAGTAAAGTATTCTATCAGTTATCTGGTTCCCATAGTACAAGCTTTGCTTAGTTTGGGGCTGGATTGCGCTGTGTGAAATGTCCAGCAATATTTATATTTAAAATACCTGTTAACACAGATAAGCACCTAGTAGAGCTGTACCAAGGCGGGTTCATGAGAGGTGACGCTGCGCGGTTGCTACGCGACGCTCTCCGCGAGTTGTGCTCGGAGACGCGCGTGCTCGCAGTGAGCACGGCCGACGCGCTCGCGCCCACAGACTTCGTGCTCAACTCCGTGCTCGGACGCAGCGACGGAAAGGTAAAAATAGAATTACACGGCACTGAATTCAGTGCACTAAATTCAGAGTCAAACTGCTTGTTCATTCATAAATTAGTGCTCTGTCTCGCCTTTTGGCCCAAGAATTGCGTATTGTGCATCCTACTTTTACCGATGCTAACTGACTGAAGTTAGCCACAGTTAGCACACTGAATTTAGCATCGTTTAATGTCAGCTTAACTATAGCTGGAATACTAAACATAGACATTGTGAGAACCGCTTTATATTGGTGGAAAACTGGCTGCCTACCATGAGCTTTATATGCGATCCAGTTTAGATCCTAAACTGAACTGCTTCGCTTGATTTATGCTATGACGCTGACGAATTATCAGAACCTAAACATGACCTAAACTGAATTGTTACATAAAGTTTCGTGCGTTCAATTCGTACCATGACGGTTTAATACGCGTTGAGTTGAGTTAGTTCACTTTTGTGTCAAAACTGTCACTTTTAAAACAGGTCATGGTACGAATAGTTTGCGATTCAGATTAGGAACCTAAACTAAATTGTATACTAAGAGGTCATGGTACAGCTGCTGGAAACTGAACTCAAAACATTTCATTTCATCAACATAAGTTAACTTTGAAAATTGGCACGATATCGGTTTTAATTTCAAGAGTAGAGTGGGGGTCCACCGTCCTTATTGATACATCGGGCTTACAATAACATTAACTATTTTTGTTTCAGCTATACCAAAACTTGCAAAAAGCATTCTTCACGCATCCAGGCGCGTTCGAACGCGCCCCCTGGTGGCGGGAAGTGGTCAACACGCAATCTAAACTGTAACCGACACGAATGGGTGTTGGTAGGTTATCATATTTTGGGGAAAACTGTAGAACGCGCAAATACAAGTACCTAAAAGATTAAGCATATCAGCTTTTTAGCTCTTAGGGCGTCTAAATAAAAGGCCTCTGACTTCCTGCCTAGTTAACTTCGAAGGATTTTGGAAGACTAATCCCCGAATACTAGAAGAACTTAAATATCCCGTCGGAATTGAAAATTTTCATAAGATTTTTCATTTTCAAATGCAATATTTGAGAAGTCTCAAATATTGCATTTGAAAAAAGAATAATTGTATACAAAAATGACAGCTAATGTCAATGATAAGCACCACTTAAACTAAGTAGTGTTTCAGTATTCGGGTGTTAATATCTGAAAGAATGTCTATTGAGTGAGGATAATGTAAAACATTAAGTTTTCCGTTTTCTTTATTCAATAAATACATAGAAATTCTTAATTTGATTCTAAATTGCCAAATATTTTCAGTTTTATTTAGACAATAAATTAGGTAATTTAGGCGACATTTTAGTATGGCAACGTTGCGCGCTCTACAGTAAAGCCCCTTTAAAAATATTTCAATGGTACTATGTATGAAGGTCTATGAACCAAATATTATGTTTTTGAGTCGACTAGTGTGCATTTTATTGCATTTTAACTGTTGCGTACAAATGTACTGTATTGTTTTTATTCATAGTTTTTTTCGATGTGTCGCGCTGACTTAGACTATTCAAAATACAGCGAAATATATGTAGGTACAGTACGCAGAATGGATCTAGGCATTCGTGAAGTTAGCCGTTTCGCTGCGCAGTAGAAAATTTTGTACGAAAAAGCTGCACTGCGCGTCGAAACGGCTAACTTCACGAATGCCAAGATCCATTGGAAGAAGTGCTGCTTAAAAATTTTAATGACGACGCCGACGTAGCTCAAGGCTATATTACACCAAGCTGACTTCAGTGCACTAACTGCTTATTCATAAATTAGTGCTCTGTCTCGCTCTTCGGCCTAAGAATTGCTTATTGTGCATCCCACTTTTACAGATGCTAACTGACTGAAGTTAGTCACAGTTAGCCTCAGTAAAAGAAGGATGCACAATACGCAATTCCTAAAAGAGCGAGGCAGAGCGCTAATTTATGAATGAACGCTGAATTCAGCATCGTCTGTTAGTTTCAGTGCTAGAGCTGTGTCCTCGGTAAGGCAGAGTGTGCAGGTTCAAATCTCGTCAGGGTAATTTTTTTTGTAAAAAATTATATACTGATTACGATTACTATTTACCGGTAACAAAGCTTGGATCTACAAAGTTTAATTATTTTTCGAAATCATTTATTTATTTATGATTTTAGATAGATTCTATTTGGCCCGACACATCCCTATTATTAACACTTATTGTGTGACAAAGTGAAAATCTGTGGTGTCTATATATGGGAAAAAGGCGTGATTTTATTCATGAATATTTTATAAATATAGTATTCAGATATCCGTTTCCGTATGTTTATTTAAAATGCAACGTTACCTCATGAAGTATTATCATATATTGTTTGTATAACACTGCCCAGTGCTAAGCATTTTGTATAACGATCGGAACATCGATATAGATCGCTAGGGTTTTTTGATGGCGGCTTGAACTAAGTTATCTTCATCATCATCTCAGCCGTTGGACGTCCACTGTTGGACATAGGCCTCCCTCAAAAATTTCCTGTGTTGCGGTTGGAAGCGGCCTGCATCCACCGCCGACCTGCAGTTTTTACAAGGTCGTCTGTCCATCTTGTCGGTGGACGTCCAACACTACGCTTGCGAGCAAATAATAATAAAATACACTGGAATTATGTAACGTCGCCGATTGACACTTAATGTTTCGAATTAGCTCGTCGCGATATAATGTGAAACCGAACGCGAGAAGTTTCCGCACTGATAAGATTTTACTAATTAATCGAAATTCTTGGTATCTAAATCGAAAGAACTAAGCTTTTCGAGTCACATTGGACGCTAGTGTCAACTAAGAATTAAGCTTCTTTTCTTATTATATTATTCTTCGTATTATCTTTGGTTATTATATTTTGATTACAAACAGCTGAATTTTAGATTTCTTAAAAATTATAATGGACCACTGTGTGCCAAATTAAAATGTATTCCAGAAATAAATTGCATCAAAAATGCAATAACTTATTATTTATTGTAATAAAAAAAATGCTTTTTGTGTTTTTATATAAAGCTGGGACACACATGTTTCAATATAATTGACAACCAAGCCGCCATATTTATTTCTGATAGTGAATGAAAATGTTAACTATTTTTTAATGTTTTTATTTTGGAGTAAGATGAATTCAATGTATTTTTGTATAGTTTTTTGTTGTATAGTCGAAAGCTGAATGATATTTTCGTATACCATACTTTATGATGAATGTGTAAAATAAAATAATTAGGGATTTCATCTTTCCAATATAGTCATAACATTATCATTGCTTTTTTACTAAATTTAAGATTGCACAAATAAACTCGATACAGCTTTAATATCAGACTCCCCTACTATTGAAACTAAAAACGATAAATCGTACTAATTTTCTTAGTTAAGCAGTTGGTGAAATGTTCGGAGTTGAACGGAGTTAAAAAGACCGCTATAGCAGAATCTTAATAGGAATTGAACTATATTGCCATCTCATTTCATAGACTGAGAGTGACAAGGACGGCATAATATTGCAATTCTGCTATCGCGGCCTTTTTAGCCCCGCTGTTTCTACGAAGCGAAAACACGATAATCGTCCGATATATCGATTTTGTAGAGTAAAGGTAAAGCAGTGCGGTTTAGTCTTCTCGGAATGCATCCGATTCGAAGATTTTCTTCGTAAAGTTGACGTTTATTCAGCGAAGGAACGTCACTGTCCGAATTCCGAATACATTCCGAGAAGGTTTGAATCGGCCCTCAGATGAAACCTATTCGTCTTTGTAGATAATATTAAGCTTTGAAAGTTATGTAAGGACGTCTTTAGACATACATACATACTATTATAAGCTATTTTGTTAGCTAACAGTGCACGCCAGTTTCTATAATTAATCAGAATTTTATCGAGATTTTATAAACCTAATCAGGGTAAGAATATTTCCTTTTTTTTATAAAATAAAATATTAAATTGAAAATTTTATGTGTAATGGTAATGATTGATTTTTTATAATTCTGTCTGATCGTAGCAACATTTAACGTGTATTTATATTTATAGAATATGCATTTCAATTTATAGATAGCGACATAGTTATTGTAATAAATGTAACAGAAATAAGATATGCGAAAGAGAATTCTAATAATGAGATTTCAATATTTTCAATGTTGTCTGTGAAACTGCAGACAAATGTTTTAAAGTAAATGTGCATATCGAAGATTTAAATTGCCTTTGTTTAAATGAATTGGTAATTATGTTTATTGCATATTCTTTGAATTGGACATTCAAATCGATGATTTTATAATTGCTCATATTTTAATTCAAAAGATCGATATTTTTATGCTATAAAATGTGTCATATTAACCGAAATGATTCTTATAAATGTATTATTTTTATTTTAGTGTATAAATTAATCGTATTTACTATTATAAAACCTAGAAGTGTGTATCTCACTTTTTATCTTCTCTTACAAAGATAAACAAAAAACTCATTCGGCTAAACAGTAACTAGAATCTAGTTACTGTTTTACTAAACAGTAACTAAAATCCCTAGTAGTAGTGCTAAGAATTGCGAATCAAAAGGATCAAAAGGGGATCTTTTAATGAAACAACTAAAGGGGAAGAACTGGAAGATATTTTTGGCACTTACCGTAAATTGGTCAACATTTCTTTCAAACAGATCCAACCCAAACTAAGCAAAGCTTGTACTATAGGAATCATAAGGCTGAAACTCCACTAAAGCGGAGACGAGAGATATGTTTAAACTAAAAAAAAGGCATTGTGTTTAAACAACTAATAGAAGTTCTTTATATCACGAGATGACATGCGTGAATAATGAAGTTCTATTGGTTGTTTAAATACATCTCTCGTCTCCGCTTTGGTTGAGTCTCAGCCTTAAACTCGTAGATAAAAATGTGAACCTATTATTTTTGGTTCGTGATTTCTATTACTATTACATGGGATATCTAAAATTGGTTAAAAAGTGAGATTACAATTCGAAAATATTCCACTCTAGTGCCTTCCCTGTACTGAATCTATCATCTTGTTGTATAGTTGTAGTTTGTTTGAAGATTCTGGATATTTCGTGAATAAATGGATTGTAAACGAATTATTATGTTGTTTCACTTATAACTTAATTATAGACCAATTTCGGTTCTGCCTGCGCTAAGTAAAATTTTTGAAAAAGTAATCCTTAACCCTCTATTGCAGTGGTCGTCACACTTTTCTGGCCAAGGGCCGCATAGGACAATGTGGGGTATCACTGCGGGCCGCACATTCTTGAATTAGTTATTTGATGATTTTTCGAAATTCCTATACTTGTGTAGTAAAATCCTAGTAGGTACTTAACTACCTACTAACGAACTTGAAACTTAGCATAATTTTGCGGTGCTCAAAGACTCGCAGCTTGTTGGTTCCTATTCTATGGTCTGACATAACTCACTTTGCTCGCAATGCTCCTGAAGTTATAATGCAAGCGAATAGAGCTCCAAACCAAGCGAGCGAAGCGAGCCGAATTTTTGCAAGTCAAATGCAATATGTTACACTTTTTTTTGCGGTGATTAAAGAAAAAACTCGAAAGTGCAATGGGGTCCTCATATTGATACACTTGCAGATAGACTTAGCTCCGCTGCTTACGCTGTTCGAACGATCAGGCGACTGACTGATGAAGCAACGGCTAAGTTAGTATATTTTAGTTACTTCCATAGTGTGATGTCTTATGGTATCTTTCTTTGGGGACAAGCAGCAGATATTCAAACTGTTTTTGTTTTGCAAAAGAGAGCGATCCGTGCTATTTACAAATTAAAACCACGGGACTCGCTGAGAGAACGTTTTAAAGAAATTAATATTCTCACAGTCTTTTCGCAATATATTTATGAAAACTTATTGCACACTCACAAATATATAACCAACTTTAAGAAAAAAAGAGAAGTGCATAATATTAACACTAGAAATAAGAATAAACTATGTGTGCCTAAATTTAGACTAGAAAAAGTAAATGGTTCTTTTATGGGAAATACTGTACTCTTTTATAATAAACTTCCAGAAAACGCAACAAAACTTCCCATTCGCAGATTTAAAACATACATAAAGAATAATCTTCTTAAAAAAGCGTACTATTCTCTTGATAATTATATTAATGATAAAGTCGCGTGGCCTGATGTCGCTCTGCCCCTCGACAGCTGATGTGTACCTGTGCAATGTCTTTACTATCTTGCTTAGTTTTATAATTATTTTTAAGTAGGTAACTGCTAGGTACCACCTAAGTTAGCCAAGTGTAGCGTGTGATGCCGGGCGAATTTTTGTTGAGGTATTAATCCTCCTTTTTTTCTTTTGACGACTTTGACGAGACTCACATTGTTCGACTGGCTCCACACTGGAGCTTGACTATTTAGATTTTAAGCGGATGGATCACCGAAAAGAAAGCTAGGCCCCATACCGTGTTTGTTGCCCTGATTCTTCAAGGTGTTGGTCGCGAAAGAACAGGAGTAGAATCACCTAGCTCTTAAGACGATTCAAAGTGGTCATAACGGTCCTACTGAATAAATGATATTTGATTTTGATTTTGATTTTGGAACTCTTTCTAATGTAAAATATAAAAAAAATGTAAAAGATCGTATTGAATATCTAGGATCTCTGCCTACCCCTACGGAATTGAATCGGATACAATGAATATAATAAACAGTATTTCATTTTAATATTTATTTATTCACCAAAAAACATTACATTAGTATGTCAGAGCACATTATAACAGTGAAAGTGTAATGTAGGAGATATTCGAAGTGTAAAAAGTGTTACAAAACGTGCAAGTACCTACAGTATCGTGCAAACGATAACATATTTAGACTTTTCTCGAAATATATATTTGGTAACTGAATTTTAAACTATCACCATAAAATTATTTTTGAATGGATTAGGGCCCCGATTCTTCTAACAAACTTTTTATCTATGACTCTGTTGTGGTGACGTTTTCAAACAAATTACTTTCATAAAAATATTAAAACTAAAATACTGTCAACGAAACAACGCAGCGATAGTGATATAGGAATGGTTGACGTTGTAAATTAGAAGGATTTCGGCCCAGGTCCCCTACTGATAAAACTAAAAACGATGTGCTTAGGTAATTTCGGTAAGTAAAATTGAATTCGAAACTACGAAAATTGGCACGATATCGTTTTTAGTTTTAAAAGTAGGGGACAGTAATTTCAATTTGATGTTTAGGTAATAAAGTCTTACGATTTTTAAAGGTTATTTTCAACAAGCCATTCTCAATTCTTGGTCCTCTCTTGGTACATCCATCTCTTAAAATCCCCACACCTTTACAAAATTTATTATGAATTATATCTACGCATAGAAACGAATAATTAGATTACTCAATTTAAATTCGTATGTGAGTTAAATCTAATAAAAATCAAACATCGATTATTTTTTATTACTTACCCTATCTAAAATTTAAAATGCATTCGAGTATTTTTTTTAATGTAGCAAACCTTAGTTACAATTTATGTAATTTAACATTTCACATTTATTTTGGATCAAACTAACAATTTTATTGATAAATCTATTGTTACCTCTTTCGTTGACATGAAGTTCACAAGGTTATAGGGGTGATCCATTGGCGAACCAAAAGGAATAAACCGTTGACGTTTAAGTCATTGAAAGGTGTAGTGAGCTCACACGATTGACATCAGAGTAATGAGAGCGAGTGTTTTTACCCTACTCGATCATGTCTAAGTTAACTTTGTTTTATATTATGCTTTAGGTATTAATTTTGAAGTATTATTATTAGTATCAGTACTCACTCATACGTGTAAAATGAGAACAGCTTTCCTTTTGTCAATCCATGAAACAATGCCACAGATTTAAGGCACCATGACTATCTGACGTACTAGTCGTTTTACTCTCCAAAGGATCACCCTCTTAAGAGCGCTTAATAAATTTAATCGTGCCAAGCTCTAAATTAGAAGTTAAGAGAACTATCACTATCTCATTCACTCGTTATATTCATACCAAAACTACTTCTAAACCAACAGTTCCCAAACTTTTTTTTCTCATGGACCCCTTTCAAAATTTTACTGGTTTCGGTGGACCCCCTGCTGCTACATTTCTACCATATTCCCAAAACTCGTCAGAAAATGAGAACCATCGTGGACCCCTTTCGAGTCTCTCGTGGACCCCTGGGGGTCCACCTGGACCACTTTGGGAATCACTGTTCTAAACCCTTTTTCACCAATTATATGGTTATGGGTGTCAAAAGCTTCTACAACCATTAAGTACCAACCCAGCACAGTCTTACGTTATCCATACATTAATCCATAAACTAGACAATCATTATAAGAATGTATTTAAGTGGAGTGTCAGGTGCCGGCGACAGACGAATAGTCCATACAAACGTATAAGTACCAAAATAATTTAAAATTTGAGCATATTTTTATAACTTTATGTTATTATTTGGATTAAGGCAGTATTTATCTAAGTTTCTGTTACACTTTCGTGTCAAAAAACTTACTATAGAACAAATGAAAAGAAACCATGACATTTTTGGTGTACCTACCTACAAATTTTTCAATTCAATTTGCTTACATTTCGTTTTAGGTAAGATTTTTGGAACAAAAGTGTAACAGGAACCTAAAATATGCTTTTGGTATTATGTTTGTATGGACATTTGTGTCACGACGTGTTTGACGCAGATAATAAATTATTATGATAGAAAATTGCAAACTTATTAAACTATTGAGAGAGTGTACTTAGATCTATAACTGTTTATTTGATAAACCACATAATTTTACACTAATGTGCAAAAAAAGGTAAGTGCACATAAATTAAATACAAACTACACGATGAACACAAAATTAAGTTTTACAATTTTTACTTTCACAACTGATTTGAATCACTTTACAACCGAAAACTTTTGTAAAATCTGTATTTGATAGGCCTGGTATTATTTTATAATTAAGATTTTCGAAGACATTCTACAAGATATGAATGATGATTCAAAATCTAACTATGATCGCTGTCCGAAACATTGGAGCTCGTCATTCTGATCACTGGATTTTGCGTTGAATCACTAGAATCGCATTCAACCATTAATATCTCATCTGGAGTTTCGTTTCTATCCGAGTTACTTTCAGTATATGTCCCTGTTGGTGATTTGTCTTCTATAACAGCTTTGAGGTAAGACTCTCTGTCCATTATGTTAGTATCTCTAGCCAACGCTAGAACGTCTAAAGACATCATACTTTTTGACTTCTCTGTCTTAGAAATCGGTGGGTTTGTGTGTTCGTATACGACCTCACGGCTGATAGATTTGGTCCTAGTTAAATTCGTTCTAAAGGTATCACTAGGAGGGGTGTATTTAGCTGTGTTTGTGGATGTGGATGGGGCGCTGGCGTTTCTTGGTGGGTTTTCAGTGAATTTGGACCGTTTCTGCTGGTTGCTTTCCTTCATCATTAGCAGCTGATCGAGTTTATTGATTGTCTCGTTGAGTTCTAGCGCCCAGGCTTCGTCTGTCTCCACATCTTTGTCTATAGGTTTAAGAGCTAGCTCTCTGACGCGCAGTCTTAGTTCTTGAAGGCTGGAGTCTTCATCTTTTTCTGGTTCTTGTTCATCGTGAATGGGGTCTCTTTCTGCCCCTACTCCTGGTTCCCTAGGTCCGACAGGGATGGAATCTTTTCCAGGTGGGTATTCGCCTCTTCTTCTATGTATTTCTTCTGAAATTTCTTCAAGAGCTTTGAGAGATCTTGAGTATCTGAACTTGGCGTCTGCAATGAGACGCTGCAGTCGTTCAATCTTCTCGTTCTGCGCTTGCAGTTCCGCGTCGCAGACTTTCTTCTCGTCGAAATAGACGCGTGACTTGATAATGTTCCGTTTGAGATTGTCTTCCAGTTGAGCTACCTGTAGAGACGAGGGCAAGTTTTTAATTTATTATTATTAATAATTAATTTTATCTTCGACACAAAAATAGTTTATTGGAACGTCCTTTTCAGGTCTTATGATTAAAAGTACAGAGGTTTTTTAGATTCATGAATAAAAAAGGTTTATGCAGAGGTGCTATTTAAGATTATTTTTGTTTCAATTATTACTTATGAGAAAAAAATATGAAACGAAATACTTATAATGGCTTTATCTGATTTTAAATAATTCCTGGTAAAACGTAAAAACAGTTCTAAATAGTAGAAAGGTTTTTAAGTAACTTGTATTGTAAGAGGACCAGTGGGGTGAAAAGAGTTGTTACCTTCCGTTCTGCTGCAATATAAGCTGCCGCTTTCTTCTGGTGCTCGCGTCCGCTTTCTGCTTTACGCTTTTCAGCGTCCATGACCTGAAACAAAAGTATTTCATTACACCTTCTGTTGTGACAATGGTTCCTACAATTTTAGAGCAGTGAATATGAAGAAAATTTATAAAACTGAAAGACTTTTTGTCATTGTCGTTAATTTTCTGCCAAAAACTACAAGTAAGTACCTAAGTACTTAACTGAAAATATGAAACCTTTAAGTAGGTAGGTACACTTTTTAGAGATAATATTTTTGGATACTTATTTATATTTTACAATGTAGATTACACTTTATTTTCTAAATTATTGAGTACTAGCGGACGCCCGCGGCTTCGCCCGCGTGCACTACTGTTTTTTTATCCCACGGGAACCTTGCATTTTTTCGGGATAAAAAGCCTATGTCCTATTCCCGGTCATTATCTATCTACATTCCAAATTTCATCAAAATCGGTTTAGTAGTTATGGAGATACGTGGTAACAAACATTCACACACACGGACTTTCGCCTATATAATATTAGTAGGATGACGACAATGAAGAATTAGACTTCCAGTTATTTCAATATTCTGATTATTTACCCAGTTCTCACTTGGACTAAGCTTTAATTGAGGTAACAGTCAGGGCCGGTTTAAAAGGTGGTACCTACTGGCCCAAAGACTTCGCAAAAAATGAAATACTTACAGGCAATGGGTCTTCCATGGAAATGTGCTATAGTATGTACTATGCTATGCTTTCATTATTTATTGGAGTCCAGAAAGAAATATTGTGTTTGTAGAACTTCGGAAACCTGATAAAGAAAAAACTCGCAAAGAGCGTAACAATGACTTCAAACACGCACGAATTCAAAAGAAAAATTCTTACCTATAACTTTTATTCTGAAACCGATTCATAAACATGAAAATAAAAAGCTTTCATATTGTGAACCTTTCATCTTTCATAAAGTATATTCGTCTAAGAAAACGCAAAATACGAAATAATTTAATTTACTTTTAAAGGGGCTTTGAAAGAGCTACATTTTCTTGTATACATACATACATAAACTCACGCCTGTATCCCATCATAGGGCTAGGCAGAGACCACAGATCGCCACTTGCTACGATCCTGACACACTTCTTTCGCTTCATTCACTCTCATCACATTTTTCTTGTATATTGACAACAAATAAAACCAGCCTGGCGAAATCGATGCTTCTGCTACATCCATCCAAAGATAAGCCTAATATTTTAGTTTGAGACCGCCCAGAGCATGGCTTAACTTCAACGATCTGTCAAGTACGGCTAAGCAAGCTACGCCTTTTACCTATGATATTTATATGATTGTTTTTTGTGTCTTCTGCATTTACAGTACGGCCAACGGATCTCGGCGTGCGTGAAGTTAGCCGTTTCGATGCGCAGTGCAACTTTTTCATACAAAATTTTCTACTGCGCAGCGCAGAGCCTGCCCCCCTAGCCATATTACAATCGCTCCGTATCTATTCTATTTCTATCAGCGCTGTCGCTCGATCTATTCTACAGTAAAAATCGCTCAGTTGCATCTTTGGATACATCTCAGTTGACAACAAGGAGAATTTATAGTAGAAATTGTTTATGGTTAGTGCTCTGCACTAATTTTGTTTTGACCATTTTTACCACAATTTTAGGTAAAAACTACACTAAACTGCTTAATAATATCGCATAATTTAAACGAACTAACGGGACTTTATCGCGTTATTACATTATCTACAGATCGCGAAAGTTTAAAATGTGCTAATATCGCATAATATACTTCTAGAATAAATAATGGCACTTACAAGGAGAATTTAACAGTTAATTTGTTAAATCATCTTCCATGAATTCAGATGTTGAATAATAACTTCTTTAATTAGAAACTTTTTATACTTAGATCACTGTCGATTCTATTCCGCTGATCGCTGCAAATGCTAGCCATATTACACTTTTTGACAAGCGCTCGCGGAACGGAACGATCGTTGTGATAGCTCGCCGAGCTATCGCCAAACCCAATAGAAAGCGCTGTAACCATGGCAACAGCTACTGCTGCTCGGACTATGTGTCGTGTGATTTTTACTTTTTTCCATCTCACTTAGTTTTTTGACATCAATCAGTTTTCCATTCTACCAATAACTTAATAAAAATGGCCATGCCGATTTTGGAGGTTGGTGCCTCTTTTTTCGCGCGGGCATCAACCAAACATTAAAATATAAACTCTATAAGGTCTCTATCAATATACTCGGATTAACTTATGTCAATGTTGCGCCACGGATTTAACTATTGCCATCCTTACTTGTCACTGTCTAAAAAAAAATGGCCTAAGGCCTCTATTAATAAACTCGGATTAACTTCTGTCAAAGTTGCACCACGGATTACTATTGCCATCCTTATTTGTCACTGTCTAACAAAAAAGGATGGCAATAGTTTAATGCGTGGTGCAACTTTGACATAAGTTAATCCGAGTTTATTAATAGAGGCCTTAGGCCATCCTTTTTTGTTAGACAGTGACAAATAAAGATGTCAGTAGTAATCCGTGGTGCAACTTTGACAGAAGTTAATCCGAGTTTATTAATAGAGATTGATAAACTCTCTTGATAAACTCGGATTAACTTCTGTCAAAGTTGCACCACGGATTACTATTGACATCTTTATTTGTCACTGTCTAAGGCCTAAGGCCTCTATTGATAAACTCGGATTAACTTCTGTCAAAGTTGCACCACGGATTACTATTGACATCTTTATTTGTCACTGTCTAACAAAAAAGGATGGCAATAAGTAAGGCGTGGTGCAACTTGGACAGAAGTTAATCCGCGTTTATTAATGGAGGCCTTTGAGTTTATATTTTAATGTTTGGTTGATGGCCAATCGAAACAAATAAAGGCACCACTTTCCGGCATAGGCTTTTACATAGCAGCGCGGCAACCCGATAAGTATTAATTTCACTACGATAATTAATATTTACTATAATTAAATAAACATATGACACATTGAGAGAGATTTACAATAATAACTTAGTAGAAATTAAAAATGACTTCTAATGTAAATATAAATCATCAAGGCCATAATTTACTTACATAGATACTTTTTATTCCAAAACTATCGATTCTCCCGCGTACACACACATTCACACAATTCACAAGACGTTTTGACGTTTAAGATCGCTGACCATAAACAATTTCTGTTCTATATCTATCGGCGCTGTAGATTGAGCTATCGGCACAAAATTGTAATATGGCTAGGAACTTATCTCGAGCTATTATCGCGATAGATGCAACGACAGCGATGATATTTGACGTTTCAAGTAGATGAGTCACGTGGTCAGAACGTCAAATCCTATACATTTTGAAGTGTTCTATTCTACAGCGACGATAGATCGTTCTACAGCGACGATAGATAGTGTAATATGGCTAGGGCCGCTGACTTCACGTACGCCTAGATCCGCCGGCCCAACTGTACCTTTGTTTCAAGTTAATCTGTAAACATCTACCTACACTTTGCATTGTGACAAATAAATGTATTTTCTTTCTTTCTTCTTTCTACGCCACGCTTACCTTGATGATGGCATGGTTGAGCACCTCCTGCCAGTTGCTGTCGAACTGCCACTCGTGCTGCTTGCTCACAAACCGCTGCTCCGCGAGGGTCACTGTCTCCTTCGCTGCTGCGTGCAATTCTGAAATACAATCATCAGCAGTGTAAGAGCCGAGTAGTGTAGGCCTTACAGTTAGGGGTTGTTGCCAGTGGTAGTAGGTATAGTCCGACACAAAATAATATACTCGTAAATAAATGGGGGCGCCACTGTGCAAGCTAAATACGCGAAATAGATAAATTCTCTTTTAGAAGTAAATTATTCTGACTGACGTCTTCGGTACCTGTACCATAGACAAGAAACCTGTACTTTACCATAGATTAGTGGAAAGGGTTTCCAAAGTACTGAAATTTTAGTTGCCGTTTCTACCCGTTTTTGCCTGACTATACTCAGTTGTGTGAGCACTCACTGTTTAGCACTATGTTATAGGTTTAGCACTATGTATTATAGGCTACGTTTTATTCCGAAAATAGGCATGTTTCCCGTGGGATAAAAAGGTAGTAGTCCACGCGGGCGAAGCCGCGGGCGTCCGCTAGTTTTTCTATAAATTCAAGAGTTAAAATGATCAGGATTCAATTCCAGAATATTCGAATGAACCGACTCTGACTCAGGACAGGATTCATTCAAGTTAAGATAAATCAAGCATCATAAAGACTACGGTTCAGTAAAAAAGAATGACCTCGTTAACGTTAGTTATCTATTAAACATGTGTCGATGAACAGATTCATTGTAAAACGGTGGATCAATTGGTGCCAATCATCTGTGCCTCATGCTACAGTGATTACACAATAAGCAACACGTTTTGTTATGATAGTCTAGCTTGTAGAGTATTATGATGGTGTCGATTCTGTCGTTTACTAAATTGAATTAAAATCTTCTCATGTTATAACATTATTTGAGTCCGTGGCGTCTCGTCTGATATGGCTTTTTGTAGAATTAAACACTCTATATACGTAACAGTTCAGTATTATAACAGTATTCATCTCAACATTGTCCCAGGCACTACAGTGTCCCGATAAGTGTAGGCAAAGATTGCCTCCTGACACTGTATAAATCATCTAGTAAAAAGATGTAAAGGCCTAAGTTTTATACGTAACAGTATAGAATCACCTTATAAAAAGCAAGGGCATAATATTTTTGGCAACAAAACTTACTACATATACCTACTTATGGTGGTCGCACACCTATCTGCGCCGAAAGAATGGAATTTTATACCGCATTCACAATCTTCCGAGCAATCAGACATTCAACGAGACAGGTGTATGATCAGAGCGATCAAGTAGCTCTGTCACTCTCATCTCTAGGAGACCAAACGCGACAAAAGATAACGTGCCCGTTAAATGTCTGTTTTCGCGCTGGTGCTGCTCCCGGATTTGCCCTGACTAGCCTGGCATAGTAAGGCTAGGCTGTGGAAAGTGGGTGGTTGGGTGGCTTTAGCGTGAAAATTTTGACGAAATATCTCTACCTCGCAAAGACTTCAGTTACCCGTGATCATGGCGCATGCAACTGCGTCGAAATATCGGGAAGCAACAAAACTCAATAATCATGGTAATTATCCCGTTGATAACAATATTTATGTTTGACGAAACTTTTTTGGTATAGATTAGCGGAGGAGTACCTACTAGATATTTTGGAATTTTCAAAAAAAAAAATCTGAAGATGGACGTCCGCAAAGTCACGCCTGAATCAATTAACTATCTTAAATGTCTGCAAGAGAGCGTGTGAACGCGCCATTAGAATTCTTTTTAAGAAACCTCGCATACCTGCCCTGGAATCTGGCAGTACGAGAATTCGGCTCGGATAGGTCTGCGATCAACCTTATCCAAAAATGTATATCAATGTTACGAGAAGTATCATGAATATCTGTATAGTTGACACTGTGTGTGCGAGGGGCGTACCAGACCCCAGGAAGTTGTTATCTCCCGATAAACTCTGCGAAGTGCGAACTATTTTCACATTCCAGTAATACGCATTGTATGATCAACAAAGGTCAAAGTGGTACGGTTTTAGGATTCTAATTATACTGGATTTACCTTGATTTCTGTTTTTACCTACTCGTAAAGGTCACGGCTGTGAATTGACTTAATTGGTATTGTTTTAAGCCGTTCTAAAGGGCATGCTCAAAATGTATTTGGACTTGCTTCTTACTTCCTATTTAGACATTTTCAAATGTTCTTGAATGTCTAAAGATCTGAGATATTGTCTAACGCGCCTTGGGAGTACAGGCTTGTGTTTTTTTTGTTAAATTCGGTACATTTACCCTACCTGATTATAATAACGTATTTATGGTAGGTTGTACAGAATGTACAGGTATTATATACTTATACGATTGTTGGAAATTCAATGGCTACACGGCTCAATGAATTTTAATTTGTATAGTGTCGTGGGATTGTTTTCCGAGTTTATTGTGAATTGTGATAACAGACATAGCTCGGCCAACAATCCATAATGTTAGTAGGAGTCATCACGAAAATCACCACTTTTTTACAATAGAATGTTTTTTTTAAATCAATTACTCTTCTTATTTTGAACTATTTTTAGTTAGTGACGAGTTGACGAATAAGTCAGTTTTCCAAAGCGTATTTTTGAACAATTTTAACATGAGTTTTAACATTCTGGCTACAGTATTCTATGACGGAAAGAGGATTATCTTTAAACCTTACCTCACCCTGTATCTGGTGTTGGATTTCGGAATGTTTTTATAAGTAGCAGAGGGGTACTTAATCCATATAGAGTTATTTGCCAACAGCACACAAAGCGCTCGCCGTGTAGCTCTCTTAGTTGTACAAGAGACCCTACAGGCGTCAAAAAAACTCCGACACCAGAGTTGACCACAATGCCACATTAATTTACTTTACAACCGAATAGTTTTGCAGTAGTAAAATGAGAATTTCACCTATCAGTAGGTTATTATACAAGTCTGAAATTAAAATGAAATGAAAAAAATTTATTCAGCAAAAACAAGTTTCGGCGTGAAGTAGCTTATAAACTAAGTATTACATTTTATACCAGGTCTAATTTACCAACGGCTTGGGTCAGTTGAGCCACTTATAGATCTTTTCCAACGATCCCTAGGTGGGTCAGCTGGTTCTTATTGTAAATTATAATGTTAATTTGGCTGACACTTACCACTAGCTCTCTGGAACTGCACAGCCGCCTTCTGGCACTCCGCCCTGGCCGCCGCGGCGAGCCCTAGGGCGTCGTAGTACGGCCGAGACTTGTCCACGCAAGTGCCTAACCGCTTCGTCAGCCCCTGCAGGCGGCGCGAGGTGTCGTTCAACTGCAGGTGGAACTTTTTCATGGACTCCTGCAAAGAAAATCGGTGGTGAAGATACGTAATACTCTTCGTTGGTCCTAATAAATCACACTTATGAATGCGAAAGTTTGGATTTTTGGATGTATGTTTGTTCCTCTATAACTCGACAACCACTGAACCGATTTGCCTGAAAAAAATATAGATAGATAATGACCGAGAATGGAAGATAATTTCTCTCTTTTTACTCCGGAAAAATAAAAAAAAGTAGTTCACGCGGGCGAAGTCGCGGGCGTCCGCTAGTAAACAATAAGCAGGGCAACCTAACTCCATAATAAACCCAGCTCCCAGCCTCTCGTTGAGACTTGAGACCAAGCGTAGGTTCTGTCGCTGAAAATAGATACTTATAGCTCGTAATAATGTGCATAAAATCTTTATTTATGAACAAGTAAACTGAGACAACTTTGAATATCGCTTGCTTGTGAGCAAGATACTCGTAGGTTCAGGTACAAACTATTACAGCTTCTGTGTCCGAGGTCAGTGCTAGATTAGGTCAATTGGTTCGACTGAGTTGCACGTTTACTGTAGGCCCTAGAAACGACTCTACTTTGTACGTATGTTTTATCTAGCAAGGGCTTTGGCCTACTAGAAAAGTCAATGATACGCAGGACATAATCTAAAGGAATTTATGCTTTGTTCGTGATCTTATGAATGAAAAACGATTACTGCTTGAAATTGGAAACAACAGATTTTTCAGAAGTTCCAAATAATCTCTTTCTAATAGTAATAGGTATCTATAAGGGAGTGTACACATTGCGTTTTTTGCAGCGCGTTTGTATCGATACAAACGCGATTCGAACGCGATGCGAACGCGCAGCCCCCCTCCCGGTTCGCTTTTGTATGGAAAAAAACGCGTTGCGAACGCGCGTTTGTATCGATACAAACGCGCAGCTCAAAAACGCGCTGCAGAAAACGCAATGTGTACACTCCCTAAAGGTACTGTATAAATAGCACACAATGTTCCGCTATATTGCCCTAATTAGCGATTTCTCGAAGGTCGCATGTATGTATCGATTTCTTTGCCTAGAAATGTGCAGGGCGTGTAGGTGGTAATGTGTATCGTAAATGAATTATGGTTACTGGGTTGGACAATGCGGCTAAGGTAGCACATTCACTAGATAGTAGAGCTATTGTTAGTCCTACAAGCTACCTCAGAACGAGCTACGTAAATTACATTTTGTAAACGTTGTAGCATTTGTTAAAGTTAGGTAGTTTTATGTTAGAAACTTCTGTAGGTACTCGTATTCATCATCATCATTCTCATGTCCTTATCCCACGCTAAGTGGGGTCGGCACAACATGTTTTCCTCTTCCACTCACCTCTATCATTCGTCAACTCAGAATCCACTCCTCTCACATTCATATCCTCTTTCACACAATCCAACCACTTCTTCTTCGGTACTCGTACCTATTGTATCGTAAAACTGTATTCAATAAAAAGATAAGGTTTACAAAAAATTGCTGGATTTGACGGATGTAACGTGAGCGAAGCCGAGGTAAGTCTAATCACTTAATTCGGTTCTCTTTTTTACACTAATAGAGTTACACAAATTCTGAATTAAATTCTGAAAATACTCTCTATACTGACAAATATTATGAAGACAGAACTAGTTTATGTGGAGGATTATTTCCAGATTCAGAATAATTATAATAGATTTGAAAAAAATATTTACATTGAACAACCGAGCGAAGACAGGACCGTCCGCTAGCCTCTATTAAAAAAATGTATAATTTCAATGACATTCATTTTCAATAATACCCTGTCTAGCCGCTAGCTGGCTGGTTTGTTAATCATTTATTGACATAGGTACCTATATTAATTATGAAAGTACTGAAATGCTCATTGTGCCCTCTGTTGACCTGCTCGTGACCATCGAACCATTTTGTTCCTAGGGTGCGCCTGTATCGATTTGGGCAGTAACAGTAATAAATAACTATCTGCAAACAGGTAACTTCAAGGTGCCTTTGTCCTATGACTGGCAACGCTCGTAAATGAAATGAAGATATTTATTCAGAAAGGTCTTACCAAATGTTACGCTTTTCTTTAAAAGATTAAACTGAAAAGGGACTTAGAAGTTAGTTGACTCGTTCTAACTAAGTAGAGACTTGTATGTAGATACTAGTGATCGCTGCTTCGGCTAGATAATAGGCATTTTCTTTAATAAGATAATTATACGACGTCGCTGCATCCTCGATATTTTATAATTCACCATGTAGTCCATTGCTTAATGTACTGGGCACGAACACTATTTAGAGCTAGAAAAAAACTTTAAAAACATGATAACATAGATATAAAAACGACTCAAAGTCCGTAGAGGGCGCCTCGGAGCTGCCGAGCCGCCCCGACCTGCCGAACCGCCCCGACAGTTCCGCTGTATTACCCTCATTCGTTGTTTGTGTTCGGGCACGTTAACACGTCTTATTTTACTGTCTACAGTTTTAAGAAAAAATATTTTTTTCTGTCGTTTTGATAAAAGTGAAGTGTTGTTAAAATGGTTTAACGAAAGACCCAAGAGAAGAAAATCCCTTACAGGAACAAACTGATGGCGAATACCGTGAGTACCTACCTACTTAATTTTAAGGTATTTTTTCTTCTGACGACAATGCGCTTGTGATCGCCAAAAAGCGTTTGCAATAGCAAATACCTAAATGCGAACGATAAAAGTGCAACGCTTGCACCTTTTTTTTTTCCCAACCTAATGCTCAATGCTGACCTTACCGTCTAGATAGCTTTAGAATAACAATTATTCAGCTACATATTTTTTAATTTGACCTCTACCTGAAAATTTTCAAACGAAGTACGGTAGTTTATGTAGGTACCTACATTTTTGGATATTACTAAAGATAACCTTTCCATCTGTTCAATCTCGAATTGACAGTTTAGATACGTCTACTGTTTGTAGAATAACAGCCATCTAGTGCATAATTTTTATTTTTCAAGCAAGGTTGTTTAACCGTGTCTTTGGATACTATTTCCAATAGATAACTGTGTAGATTTTTCTACGAGTATTAACGATTATTATCTATTCGCCACCATTTTTAATTTTTATATCAAGAACTGTGTTGCGAATGCAGTCTGATTATCATAAGCTTTTATAAATGGATTCCGTATAAGTAACACATTTTGTGAATTGTTATATTCGAATGTGATCACACAATCGAATAATCGTATTACCCAACAATCGAATATTAAAACGATGTAGAATGACAAATATTAAGTGCCTAATCCCCATTTTTTACATACCTACCTGAATTTCTTTAAATGTTTTGATACTAATAATACTTCTATTTTACTGTTTTATAGAATAACAAATAATTATTGCACATTCTTTTTTTTTTACCTACCTACCCCAAGTTTTTAACAAGGTCGTTTGGATCCATCTTAAGAGTACTACCTCCTTATGATAGCATGGTAGATTTTCGTAAGAGTAATTACGATATTTATTTGTGGCCCCTATCATTTTTATTTCAAGAACTGCGTTGCGAATGCAGTCTGGATGGCATAAATAAACAGTGACAAAATATTAACTTTAACTCAAATAGACCACGGTCTTCTAGAGCTGTGATGCAATTACAGTCTGAATTGTGCAAAATACATTTGCCGCCCTTATCATCCTTATTTCAAGAACTGCGTTGCGAATGCAGTCTGGATGGCATAAATAAACAGTAACAAAACTGTAACTATAACTCAAATGGACCATGATCTCCTAGAACTGTGACGCGATTACAGTCTGAGTTGTGCAAAATACATTTGCCGCCCTTATCATTCTTATTTCAAGAACTGCGTTGCGAATGCAGTCTGGATGGCATAAATAAACAGTAACAAAACTGTAACTATAACTCAAATGGACCACGGTCTCCTAGAACTGTGACGCGATTACAGTCTGAGTTGTGCAAAATACATTTGCCGCCCTTATCATTCTTATTTTAAGAACTGCGTTGCGAATGCAGTCTGGATGGCATAAATAAACAGTAACAAAACTGTAACTATAACTCAAATGGACCACGGTCTCCTAGAACTGTGACGCGATTACAGTCTGAGTTGTGCAATATACATTTGCCGCCCTTATAAATTGCCACCCCTATAAATTTGCCGCCCCTATAAATTTGCCGCCACTATAAATTTGCCGCCACTACAAATTTGCCGCCCACATAAATTTGCCACCATCGTAAATTTGCCGCCCCCATAAATTTGCCGCCCTTATAAATTTGCCGCCCTTATTTCAAGAACTGTGTTGCGAATACAGTCTGAGTTGTACTAATAATGTTTGCCACCGTTATCATTTTTATTTGAAGAACTGCGATGCGATTGCAGTCTGGCTGGTTAGCTCAAATTATAAAAGTATATTCTAAACAGCAGTTTGAATTGCACAATATACGTTTGCCGCCATTATCATTTTTATCTCAAGAACTGCGATGCGATTGCAGTCTGGCTGGTTAGCACTAATTATAAAGATAACTATTCCAAAATAAAAGAACCTATATACCTACTTTTTTATTGTGATGCGAATACAACCACAGTAAATCTATTTATACAAATGTAAATACCTACATCCAGTAGGTACATTTATAACCATAATGAGATTACGATCCTCAGTGCAGTCTGAGTTGTACAATATACGTTTGCTGTCGTTATCATTTTCATTTCAAGAACTGCGATGCGATTGCAGTCTGGCTAGTTAGCATACATTATAAAGACCGACCAACTATTATCGAATGGTGACATTATCACCACCTATGAATACTGAATATTATATCATTGCGGATTATGATTCTAAACACTCTTTTTCTTCGAATTAAAGATGATGCGATCGATAATATCGATACCCCTAGTACCGGATAGACGGTTTGACCCAACCACGCAACCTATGGCTGATTCCACGGATGCAAATAATGCAAGCACTGCTACAATGATAATATTTTTAGGAGCCTTATGAACTTCAATAATAAACCTGAAGTATTCGTACCAAGATCTCTGAACGTTGCGGAGAATAATGGTGGGTTGGCCTGGCGAAGAATCATTATATAAATATCTAGCTGAAAATATTCACATTTTTGAAAATTTCAAAGCGCAACAGAGACAAGAGACACGAGAAGCTCAATTTCATTTTGAGAAAGAGTCTTTTGAGACACAGACCCAATTAGTCATCTATCTGACAAGGAAACCGGTGAGACCCACCCAAGCAACCTGCTAAGACGAACAGCAATAAACTCGATCTCAATAATTAAAAGTAATCCGGTACCCCCGGTAAATTTAAATGTTTCTCTTGTTTGGAAATCAAATCAAATGAAATCAAAGAACTTTATTTGTTAACATAACTTACAAGTTATTAGATACATTATTGTTATTAAACTAAATGAATTGATTTAACAAAAGGCCTCCACTCAGCATAAGCTACGGCAGATAGTCTACCATAGCGCTGGTCTTCCGTGGTAGCACAAAGTATACAGGCGAGCAGTGGCTTTCGCGATCAGTTAAGTTAATTATATGAAACCAAATCATAATATATATAATCATAATCATAATATATAAAATGATCCTTTTTAACTCTCAGTTAGAGTCTGGTACATAACTTACTTTAAGATACCGCGCGTTACATAACAAAATTAACCAATAGAATATTCGTTTCCTCTCTAGACTAGAACATTATCTATAATATTGAGTTGAAAAAATAACTACAATCAGCTACAATTACAACATTTTACTATGTACTATTTTACTATGTACCTTTAGTGCCTACTTTTGAAGGCTGTGACAAATGTTGACGATAAAATTAACTTGTTACAAAACCGAAGGTTTATAATAAACCACAAAAAGTGTCAACTTCTAATACTTAAGCGTATAATATTTCTAGGTAGACTCATGAAACTACCTTCTACGCAGGTACTTGAGATTTTGAAAAAATTGTTTGGTGCATTGATCCTTGTATGTCCAAGCACCTATAGATTAACATTGAGTTTATAATAAACTTTTCGAGATAGGAAAAATCCTGGCACACCAAACATCATAAAGATTAAGACATCTCAATGACGTTTATTTATTTGCATCGTAGGTACATCAAATCCAAAGAAAATGTAGATGCAGACAAAGTATTATATAGACGTTTTGTGTAAAAGACATTCTGATTCTGACAGTCCTTCACTGGTCCAGCCAGCCCTGGTATCTCTTACTTCCGGAATGTCAATTATAACGCGGCATTCCATATAGCGAAGCCTTTCTCCGGTGCCTTGACAATCACCAAATCGTAAAACCAGACACGTCTAAATTATGATCGCATTAATAAAATAATCATAATATTATATTGAAACATTATGACTATTATCTTAATATAAAAATTGTGGATTTTTTGTCAGAATAATAATATTTTCGACTATTTCGATTGTCTATCTCAAATTCGTAAATATATATATATAAAGTAAATTACGTGATAAATATCCGGATACATAATAAAATAATATGTATTTAAAATATTTCAAATTCGTTTTGCTTTAAACTTTATCACTTATCACTCCAATTCTGGAGCTATTAACCATTCCACCGTCAACACAATCCCGTCAATTTCTCTAATACGTACTAGGAAATAAATTCAGCAAAGATGCTAAAATCTCTCGTCTCCTTAAAAGAGTTTACCGAACTCTGCCATCTTTCCCAAAATAGCAAAGTACTCGGGACACTAAAATTGCCCTTGTTTTGCTGATCATCTTATTCATCCTAATGAGCAATTACATTTGCCTATAATAACCACAAAACTTGTGGCTCTGCTAGCACTGTTAACTGCACAATGTGTGCATTTTTGATTGCCTACGTTATCTAAAATAAACATTATTAGTCCTCGATTACAAATTATAATTATTAATAGTCTAATAAAGAATTCGCCTCCTAGGAGAGTGTTACCATGTTAAGTCATCCCTCTGTTAATAGAGATATGTCCGACAAATACCTTATTAACCTACATGAATATGATCAGTTTATCCAACTGCAAAGATGGAGAAGTTATTCTCTGCACACTCAGCTCGCACGCTGCAACTGACCGACGTTAGCGGTAGATCATAGGGCCTTTGCTATTGAGGCAATAAAAAAGCTGCAGGATGATCTGGTAATTTCCCTATAGTTGTAAAACTTACAATAGGGCCTAGCCGATATAATTTTAATTACTATTTATTTATTAATAAACTAAACAGGCTAATTAACTACGCAGATTAGACAGCCGGCATAGTCCCATTGCAGAGCAAATGCCTCCCTTTTTTCTTCTACACTCATTCCGATCTTGAGCCAAATTGCGCTAGTCATCGGTATGTCAATTATTGTTTATCCTATACTATTGAATGAAGAATATTTGTATTGGCCTAAATATAATTATATTAAATTTTTGTAATTCTGTTCTCGAAAACGGCTCTAACGATTTTAATGGAACAATTAACAAATATTGTGCCTAGTAAATTAATCCGATTTTGCAATACAAATCATGGAGATAATACCTAGTTAATTTTATAACAGTAAATCAAGGTTTTGTTTGTTCATCTAACTAAACCTTTCTATCCCAAAGGGGTTATTATAATACACGATTTCCCAAAAACTCTGAACATCTACATGGTGAATTATAAAATATCGAGGATGCAGCGACGTCGTATAATTGAAGGTTAAACAAACTTACCTAAAGTGAAGTTTGACCATAATTATACGACGTCGCTGCATCCGAAGCATATTTTAATCCCTCCCTCCCATAAGTTGTCTGAAAGTTATCCCGTACTAAATCGATATAAAATATCGATATAAAATATCGATTATGCTTTTGGGAAATCGTTTTATCCTCTGAAAAGAATGAGGGTAATACAGCGGAACTGTCGGGGCGGTTCGGCAGGTCGGGGCGGCTCGGCAGCTCCGAGGCGCCCTCTACGGACTTTGAGTCGTTTTTATATCTATGTTATCATGTTTTTAAAGTTTTTTTCTAGCTCTAAATAGTGTTCGTGCCCAGTACATTAAGCAATGGACTACATGGTGAATTATAAAATATGCTTCGGATGCAGCGACGTCGTATAATTATGGTCAAACTTCACTTTAGGTAAGTTTGTTTAACCTTCAAGTATGTAATGTAAGGACTCTTATGTGAGATAGCTTGGCGCGAATTTTCATGTAGAGGTCTCCGAGACCACGTCATCTGTTTTAAATATCATCATAGTAATAAGCTGTATATTATCCTGTAAAAGCGGGGTTGTCCTCTAGCTTGTTTGTTTGAACGAGCTTATCTCAGGAACTAGAAGTCGGATTTGAAAAATTCTTATATAATAGCTTAATTCTTGAGGAAGTTTATAGGTTACTTTTCATCATCATCATCACCATATACCATCACTACGCGGGTAACGGCGCGAGTAAAATGTTTTGATGAAAATAACGGCCAAACAGGTGAAACCGTGAGTCGCAGTCAGTAGTTTTTATGCGCAGTTCACTAGATCTTTTGCCTCAGGCAAACCTTGAATTTATTTATGTTATCATATGGCTGAGTTTATTTGTATATTTGTAAGTATGAGGAATTAAATAACATTTTGCTCTGACACACCCGGAAGATATAAGTAGGTAGGTACAATGAAACTATTTCTAAGACCAAGTTATTAAATCAGTTTCTAAAGAAAAAAAAATTACACTACGTATTTTCTTAGGTATTTTGGAAAGAGTGATAGGTAAGTACTTGAACCTATTTTGAGAGCATTTGGTGTAGAACCATAACATAGTAGTTTATCTAAGTAGTTTTTTAGAATATTAAATTAACTTAGCTAGGAAAAGGCTATACAGGGTGTGGCAAATTCTTGGTCACTGAAGGGTAGCTACCTGTTCTCTTGTAGTTAGAAAGTTTTGTTCTTAGGAAACTTCGGTTTTATTTTGAAGAAAAAAATAATTGCATTTTTAGATTTTTGAAAAAAAGTACAGTTAGCCTAAAAAATTACATTTGTCAAAAAAAACAAGTTGATCTTAATCGACTCTATTTCCCACCAGGAACACTTCTCCCAAAGTAACTTATCAAATCAAATCGTAAGTTTTTGCAATAATTCAAAAAAACACATCCCATACATTTTCTATGAAATTAGTAGTTATAAACATTATAGTGCCACTTATTCGATGGTTATTAATTTAAATTCGTAACTGCTTCGGTATGCTGGGAGGCTATTGTAAAGCCTTAGGCGCCTTAGACAGAGCCGCAAGAGAGAATGGTATGCATGGAGCATACTATTTGTACATCTGCAGGGAAGCACTTTGTTCTAAATTTAAATACGCGCTTTACAATAGCCTCCCAGCTTGCCGGAGCAGTTATGAAATTAAATTAAGAACGATCGAATAAGTGGCACTGTAAGGTTTACAACTCCTAATTTCATAGAAAATGTATGGGATGTGTTTTTTTGAATTATTGCAAAAACTTACGATTTGATTTGATAAGTTACTTTGGGAGAAGTGTTCCTGGTGGGAAATAGAGTCGATTAAGATCAACTTGTTTTTTTTGACAAATGTAATTTTTTAGGCTAACTGTACTTTTTTTCAAAAATCTAAAAATGCAATTATTTTTTTCTTCAAAATAAAACCGAAGTTTCCTAAGAACAAAACTTTCTAACTACAAGAGAAAAGGTAGCTACCCTTCAGTGACCAAGAATTTGCCACACCCTGTATACTTCATTATTAATTAACCCCCGTTTGATTTTCGCTGCCTGGCGCCCTAAGTTCGGACACGGAGAAATGAACTACAGAGAAACAGCGGTCTAACATCGACTTTTATAATAGCCTATTCTTGTAGGGCTGTCACATAAGGAAATAAACTAACTGCGCCGCGCGGTGTCACTCGCGTAGTGTTAAAATAATAAACGGTCAGCTGGTACTGCTGACGGACGGATGGTATTTGCTAGAATAAATAGGTACGTTAACTTAATTTAGTTAATATAAACACGTAAGTAAAATCGTATTTTTAATTTATTAAAATTACAAATGGCCTACTCCTGACTCCATCATCAAATCAGCTCCTTATTCTTACAGTGTAGTCGGGACTTGACAGACATGTCGAGTTTTAACTCCATCGGTTTATTTACTGAGGAGTTCTGTTAAACAGCTCCTGACTCTATCATCAGATCAGCTCGACAATACCGAATTATTGTAAGTTTATCCAAATTAGGTACATACAAATGCAAATTTTCAAATCGATACGACACTGGAAAGTAGATTAAAACCTACTTCTAATATTATTAATAAATACAGATTAATACATACCTACATAATAGGTAGGTACTTACAGAAAATTTCTTCAAAAATATTTCAATAATATGGTACCTAGTAGGTACATAAACTAACCTGTCACGTTCTTTTGAGTAGGTATGTGAAAAATGATAAGTTTTTATTTTTCTCTGCATGACTTTGCCTAGCTAGATGTAAGTACCTATTTACCTTACCTACTGACTGAATGAAAATGAACCAGAAAAAGATCGCGCCACAGATTCATTAATAGTTACTACGTAACCCGCGCGGCCGCCGCATACTCGTAGCATTCGCGGCCTCCGAGCGCCCCTTAGCGCATAGCCGCCGGTCGGCCGCCGGAGTTTGCCGAGACTAGCCGAGAGCTCACGAAGCGGCCGCCCGCCGCTCGTAAGTGAACCTGTCGGTGAACGCGCACGCACACAACGTTGCGCATGTAGTGAAGTACCTACTTTCGCGTGTTGTTTGAGTTTGTCTCTCTGGTTACTCTGTGGTTCGGATGAGCTGCGCTATAATCCAATGACGGTCCTGGGCGAAATTACTGAATAGGTAGGGAGACATTCCATTGCTGTTCCAAGAAACTAACGGCATGCTGAAGCATGCGATCGTGTAAATGACCCCTGGTAAATGGAACATGCGTAGCAGGGTTTCTTTTATCTTGTTACGCAAGCACCGTGAACCGTGGCTTTGTTTCTTACGGACTGTTTGTTTCTATTGAGTACGGTGCGTTGCTCTAATTTTATTATTTGCTATTGTAGTATCTTTATCTAACTGTAAATGGAACCTACAAGCAACACGAAACGCTGGACCATTGAATTCAGTGAAAAAATTCCGTTCGCGAGAATTATCAGATACTTACATGTGTTTTGGTGGAAATATAACATTTCATACATACATAAAATCACGCCTCTTTCCCACCACAGGCGTAGGCAGAGATCACGGATTTCCACTTACTACGATCCTGACACACCTACTCGTATTTGAAATTGATCTCACTAGATTAACGTCTTAGAAATAAGTTTTCTGTGATGTTAGTATAAGATTATAAATAAATAATTGTCTAATTGTCATAACATTTCAGTTCATATTTAGGTACTACTAATGTAATAAAGCGGAAGAGTTTGTTTGTTTGTTTTAACGCGCTTAGCTCTGGTAATACCAGTAGGATTAAAAAAAATCTGCTATAGCCACTCCTACTAGTAGTTCGATTATCTAACTGTTTGGACAGAAATACTCCAAATTGTTAGGAAGGAAGGAATAAAATCTGCGTAAAAGTTCGATTAGTCGGTCTAACAATTTCGATTTTTTCTGTCCAAACAGTTAGATAATCTAACTACTAGTAGGACTGGATGGAATAAACCGACAGATGCCTTTAGACAGATTAAAAACTACTTTACTGGAGTTACTAGATCATCAGCATTACCTTATATGCATACTTCCTTTTATCGTGCAAACATAAATACAAATAGTCCATTTACATGGAGAATTACATAATTGTTTACATAAATGTTTATACGCAGTAGTGCACAGGAATAAAGCAATTGAATTCCCCCATCATTGAACAACGCATGCGCACCGCACTCAGTGCATTATACCTACTCTTATACATCAAATAAAGCGACATGCTCACGGTTTGCAACGAATCGTATATGAAATTCAGTCTCATCCAGTCATGTTTAAAATTTACTAGCTTCCGCCCGCGGCGTTGCCCGCGAGGTACCTACATACCATATAGCCTATGTTAATCCTGAATGCAGATGCTGCTATCTTCAACGATCAATCAAGAACGTCTAAGTAAGGTACGCCACGAGCGCTTCATAAGTTCTTAATGTAATGTAGTCCTAGTGTAATGTACCAACCTATATAAGTATTGTTTGTTGCCCTGGTTCTTCACGGTCTTGGTCGCGAAGGAACAGGAGTAGAATCACCTAGCTGTTAAGACGTTTCAAAGTGGTACACTTGTGATCTTATTGAATAAACGAATTTGACTTTGACTTTGACTTTGATACAGTAAATTTTAGTGTGTACTTTGAGCTTTATTCATTAGCTGTCATTAAAGCAAGGCTTCGGTCAATAAATATTGTTATCAACGGGATAATTACCATGATTATTGAGTTTTGTTGCTTTCCGATATTTCGACGCAGTTGCATGCGCCATGATCACGGGTAACTGAAGTCTTTGCGAGGTAGAGGGTAGTTATGTGCAGACGAAACTGCGTCGAAATATCGGGAAGCAACAAAACTCAATAATCATGGTAATTATCCCGTTGATAACAATATTTATGTTCGTAACCATGATAGTTTCAAAAGTTATAACTTCGGTCAATGTTTTTTTTGTCATCCGTATTTATTTTTAATAAGGCAAAATATTTTTTTTTTAACTTAAGTAAGCTTGTAAAAGAGGCCTATGTCTAACAGTGGACGTCCAACGGCTGAGATAATGATGATGATGATGAAGCTTGTAAGTCCATTATGACAGGGTTATAATCTTAATAATGATCATTAACTTTCATAGTTGACTGTAGGTACGTAATTACGGTGATACATTATGACTTCCACCCCCTGACCTTCGATAAAGAAAGTATTGGATTGGAGCCAAAGCGTCAAAACTGGCGAGCTTTCTATTGTGTTCGGGAAACACAATAGCAGCATTTACACGCAGAGATCGGCCTGCGGATTTTCCCGCGGATCGATCTCTGCCATTCCAACCTTTGACAGTTTTATCCGCGGATATCCGTAAAGATATCTTTACAGATATCTGTAGAGTCCAGATCCGTGCTAAAAACTCTACCGTTTAAAGGCCGCTAGTTTTATCCGCGGATATCTTTACAGATATCTGTACAGTCCACACAACGATCTATTATCATTTAATCTTGGTTATAAGGATTTTTGGTCTTGTTGAGAGGCTTTCTTGGTAGCTTTGTCTCTTTCACACTCGTTGTTGGATTAGTAGTGTGCCCATGTCATTTAAATTTCAGGATATTTTTACTTTATCGCGCTCGACAAAATCAGCGCTTGATTTCGATCCATGGTTTCGATCCTTGAATTCGATCCTTGATTTTGATCCTTGATTTTGATTTCGATTTTGATTTCGATCCTTGATTTCGATCCTTGGTTTCGATCTTGGATTTCGATCCTGGATTTCGATCCTTGATTCTTGAATTTTGAACCTTGAATCTGAAATTTTGAATCTTGAATCTTTGAAGTGACAGCTGTCAAACTTCAAATGACCATATCTCGGGAACTACTCGTCCTAGACTCCCCGTTCTCAGTTCAAATGAAAGCTATGACCAAGATCTACATTTTCAATAACAGCTGTCAAAATGACATCTGTCATCTGAAATGTAGATCTTGGTCATAGCTTTCATTTGAACTGAGAACGGGGAGTCTAGGACGAGTAGTTCCTGAGATATGGCCATTTGAAGTTTGACAGCTGTCACTTCAAATGAAGATCTTGGTCATAGCTTTCATTTGAACTGGGAACGGGGAGTCTAGGACGAGTAGTTTCCGAGATATGGCCATTTGAAGTTTGACAGCTGTCACTTCAAAGATTCAAGATTCAAAATTTCAGATTCAAGATTCAAAATTCAAGAATCAAGAAAAAAACTTTGTAAATTTATACCGTTCCACGCGCCAGTCCAAAATCTGCGGTTATCTGTACAGATATCTTTAAAGATATCTTTACAGATATCTTTACAGATATCTTTACAGTCCGGATCCGTGGGAAAATCTTTAGCGTTTAAAGGCCGCTAATGGCGCCGGAGCTTTCAGCTAGTTTATGTCATTCTTTTGAGCGAAAAAGCCCTATAGAGTAACTCTGTATGTAAGTGCTGACTGACGCATGTTGCTGCAATAAGAAGTTTTTTTTAGTATTTATTTATACGACAAACTAAGTTAGTTTCATACAAAATGAAATGTTAATCACACACAAAACTATAAATGCGAAAGTATGGATGTTTGGATGAATGTATGTTTGCTCCTCTATAACTCGACAGCCACTGAACCGATTTTGAAATATAGATAGATAATGACCGGGAATAGGACATAGGCTACTTTTAATCCGGGTACCACGGGAGCGAAGCCTGATTCGCGACCGCCATACACGTTCCAATCGGCATGCCAATTTGATTTTTCGTCCAATCGAACGGTCATGTCATTCCACGTCCACACACGGTCCATTCGGCATGATCAAACTGGCTGCATCCAATCGATTGGACGACAGAATTGATCGTGGGTGGCTGCCATAAGAGAATCTAGTGTACAACATAGGTACACGAGTATAAAATGTCTGAAAACATTATTTTGACTCCGACAAAGGTCCAAACCAACTGAATAAGATTGCACAGATTCTATTGAAAGGCTGTAGGGCGACCTAGTTTTAATTGTCGAGAAGAAAATACATTCACGAGCTCTTGATTGATGACACCTTGATAACAGTGTTTTTATTCTGCGTTTTGATACATTTATCTACGAACGACAAGGCGTTCAAATATTTGATATTTTTTAAGAATTGTGTAAGTTATTTTGTAGCTTAAAAGTACACGTAGAAATCTATTATTTTGTATAAGTCACGTGGTTCATGTGGCTTTACGGGGCAAATTTAAAAATAAGTAGGTAAGCTAAGTAAGCACCTACAGTTGTCACAGTGGATCTAGGCATAAGTGAAGTTAAGCTTTTCGCTGCGCAGTAGAAAATTTTGAATGATAATTTGAGAATATCGTCTGGCTTAGCTAGTACTAAAAAAACTCACATCTAGCTCCAACTCGAGCTTGTTGATCTCATCAGTGGCCGCGTTCAACTTCTCCAGCTCCACCTGAAAGTGTTCGAAGGACTTGAGACAGTCACAGGGTACCCTCACACGGCACTCCCACACGTACGGCAACAGCAAGCAACATGTAGTGACGGGAAACAATTCGGACATCACTATCTCTGCAAAGATAAATGCCGACTATCTTTGGATTTCAGTGCCTTGCTACACGTGCTACTCTTTGTTCAAGGTTAGGCGTAGAGATAAAATTAGTGATGCAACGGATATCCGCGCCCTGATTACGTAAGACTTGCAATAGCAATGCGACAGCAATCACTACGCGACCGGTCGAAAAATATCACTAAAAATCGTATTACGGTCGCAAAATGCACTATTGCTAAAGTGTAAGTGCGATAGGTGAGCAATAGACGTGCGATTGGCTTCCGTAATACGATTTTAAATGATGTTTTTCGACCGGTCGCGTAGTTATTGCTGTCGCATTGCTATTGCAAGTCTTACATCATCAGAGTGCCGATCACTGTCCGGTATCCGGCTTATCCGGTTATCGTTTTGTCCGGTATCCGGCTGGATACTGAATAAGTAATTAAATGGTAAAATTTGAATAAAACGTTTGTAAAAACAAAAGTTGAAAAAGATACCTACACGAGAAACCTTTTTGTATAAGTGTCAAAAACAGTAATAAAGTTACTATTCGTATAGTCGGGCCGGTTATTAGAAACCCGAACTTAGAATAATACGTTGCATCACTAATAAAAATCTATGGTATATTTAGATTTTCGCTTAAAAGTATGCTAAAAACTTACTCTAGTCTTACTGTTATGTAATAAAATGTAGCAGTGTATTCTAGGCCTTACAAGGATTGTTTCCTGTCCCTACAACATAAAGCAACTAAATACAAAAATAAAACGTTACTTACTTATATACTCTTCTTGTTGGCAACATCATTGGTTAAACAAACAACGTGTAAATGCTAAAATTACAATTTTATTTCAATAATCATAGTTACAGTAGATTACATGGGAATTTATTTTTACATTACAAAAATATTTTGTTACCGATGTAGTATCAATTGCATTGTTATCTTAATTTGGATTATAGTGTATTTTAATATAAATTCAGCCAATAGTATATGCGCTTGCCAAATCCTAACTCACAAGAGAATCCAACACACTTAATGTTCATCATATTAAATGTGTTGAAAAAGTCTGTTAAAAGATTAGTAAATAGGCTATCTGGCACTTGAGAAGTTAGCTTGAAAGGCCCCTAAATATAACGTGATAAATATATACTTAAAATAAAGAGATTATATATTTAATGGAATGGTTCTGTTTGTTACTAAACGGTTTGACCATTTAATAGTAAATAAATTGTCTATGAACTTGAACACTTTCCTTTTGTTACGGTTCGCTTGGCTACCTCTAAAATAATGTTAATAAACATTAGGCCGCTGGGATTGTGAGTAATTAAAAATTAAATGATAATATAACTAAACATGAGATTACCATTATATAACATAATCGAATGAAAACTATAAAATATATTCAACTTTCTGTTAAATCATACCAGAAAGCTTTTAAAATAAATGCTACTGTATACATTGCAACATATTTAAACTAAATATGTCAAAGTATATACCCCCTTACTTATGAAAGATGTTTAAAGTTGAACACTGGTTAAACAACGTCCTGTCTCTGTTTGTCACTATCCACAAATAAAGACAGGACGTTGTTTAACCTGTGTTTAACTTTAAACATATTTCATAAGTAAGGCCCATAAAATGTAATGACAGAGATTCAATGAATCTTACAATTTGAGAAAATAATAAAAGGTGATCCTATGTTAGCTAAATACAAATGTGGCCAAGTCCAGAGAAGCTGTGTGTGCTAAGTTAATACCAGAAAATTTGTACATTGTATTTTGGCAATTAAATAAACTTGTATTAGGCCTTTATAGAAAAAAATAAACCTATCTTACAATACACTCTGTATAGAACATCCAATGTGTGCAATTAGAAAATGTGCATTAGTAAATATATTAAAAATCCTTTTGGAACAAAATAGTTGCCATATCAATAGTAAAATCAAATAAAATTCAGTAAAATAAAGCTTCCATTTTTAAGGAAAGGACTAAATGAAGTTGAGACAAGAAATTGTGCAAAAAAAACCAAGATTGTGATGTATCTAATAACTAAAATACAATATAACTCTCCAATAGGTGTGCAATATATGATACCCCATGAAAATACAGTAAATGGCACAGTTCTTATTCATAACTGAAAATAAGTTAGTATGAAGAGAAAGCTTACTTCTATTACAACTAACAATTCCAAAATTATAATCTAACAATTTTTAAATGGAAAAAATTGACAATTTTTTTGTGATAAAATCGAAATTTGTGTGGACAGGAAACAGTCCTATAAGGTACAAAACACAGGTGTTTACGTAAAGCTTGGACGTACGGGGAATCAAAACGAGAATTTAGATTATGGATCAGGGCACTTCACTATCGCAAATGTATTTCCCGGACACAAACCGGCGTTTGACGAGCGAAAGTCGGTAGCCGTTGCCCATCAGCTCAAACTCAATGCCGGACAGCGTGGCGCCCTCGCAGTTGAATTGAGCTGAGATTGTTCCCTTTTTAGATGGACCATTGCCCAGTTCGAAGCGAGCTTTCAAAGACCCCACGCCCCTGTCTTCCGAATGCTGCGATAGCTCCGTGAAGCGCCACAGAGCCTGTTCATTTTCAGAGTTCCACGCTGTCTTCGGCATGGCGATGACATTACTCACTGCTCCGTTCATCGGCACGATCACGGAAACGTTCAACAGTGGAGACGGAGGGCTCATCGCATGCAGATTGTACTTATAATCTACTTTCAGATCCGTGTGGTCCCGCTCGCATTTCCAGTAAGCGACCAACTGGAAGGGACACGACGCCGCGCCGGTTTTCGGTCGAATCTGGTACTTGAGGATGTCTACATTGAAGTATTGAGCGGTGGGGTTCTTCTCTGACTGCCGCTTTAGAAGGGACGATAGTGCAGGCATGTTGAACTCAAGCACGGTGCTGTCTCGAGTGGACATCATCGCGTTGATACTGATCAATTGCTTGTTCGGTAGAACGTTGTCCAGCCTGTGGATATTTTTCAGTCTGAAGCAGAGTTTCGCTGGGTTCGGATTATTGGCTAGAACGCCCACAATTCCTGTAGGAAACGATAGCATCATATCCCCCGACATTTTTACTTGGCATTTCGTTTCTTCCGTTCCGCGGAAGTATGAATGGATTATTTCGTGGAATGCTACAGCTAGGGGGATAGTATCCGCCATTCCTATAGTGAGAGGAGACGGTCCTCGTGACCCTGACGAGGCTCCGGTGCGGAAGTCACCTTCGGATCGCCGCGAAGGCGGACGTGGAAGCGAGATGGACGATATCGTCGGCGTGGATGTACGAACGTTGTTTTGGTTCATCTCTCCTACCTCGGAAAAGATGTCATCCACATTTGAGGTAGACATAGGAGTAGGGCTACCAAGGAGTGTAGACTGGTTTGGCTGGAGAGGTGCATAGGGGTTAGAAGCGTTCCCGTGAGGTGATGTTGGATTGCTAGCTGATGGACTGGGGAACATGTTTATTAAGAAGCTGCTGTCTTTGCTTGTATTCGCGTTAGAACCGCGTCTGGCGGTTCCAATTTTGTACAGCGAGATGTTTTCAACTGTAGCACGTAGCTCATCCACGCTCGCAGACATCTGTGTGGTGCCATTAGTGATGGGCTTAATTTCCACATGAATTTTCCTATCCCTCTCCTCTTCAGAATCTGAATCTGTTGAAGAATATACACTGCCTTTTTCCTCAGTCGGCCTTATGCAGAATCCTTCCTCGTCAACTTCAGGAGAGTTCATGAGATCCTCTGTAGGAACTTCTTCCTCCTTTTCCTCTAAGTCTGTCTTGTCTCCAATGTTCGAGTTCTCAGAAATCTCATCCTTTTTCTTTTTGGATTTTTTTGGTTTAGGCTTTGTTCTCTTACTCCTCAGGAACCATTTGGATTCCCTGAGTGTTGTGCGCCCAATGTTTTCATCTTTCTCTGGAGCGACAGGAGTTGCTGGTGTTCCACTGGGGCTGGAGGGGGCAGAGACAGGTGCAGCCCCTTCGATGCTCCCGCTTGGCTCATCTTTACTTTGAAAATTGGGTGTGAATAGGTTCAATAATGATGTAGTTCTTCTTGAGGTTTTGGTGGCGAATGATGGCTCTTTCTTTTGAGCCTTTGCTGGCTGAGCTGGCTTGTGAGAGCCATTGGAAATGTTGGATATCTGATCTGCTTCTGATATTGAATTGTTTGCTGAGCTCGGCTTAGGCAATGAAGTAGGTAAATCAACAGCTTTTTCTATTGAATTGTATTTCTCTATTACAAACTGTTCCAATAGCTTTTCTACAGTAAGTTCGAGACACTGGTGCTTGAAGTCCCTATGCACTTGGCCCATCAGATCATGGTTGTTCTGTATAATATCAGCATAAGCGTTAACAAATTGTTTCATTTGCTTGAGGTGTGCTTCTTCCACATCTTGGAAATGTTTGCATGTTTGAGTCATTTTCTTTTCAAAGTCCTGTCTGACTGAACTATGCTTTTCATTCAACTGCCTGTAGTCATCGTGAAGCTTTTTAAGTTTTGCTTCCGCCTTCTCAATATCCTTCGCAGAACCGTTATCTTTACGAAGCTTCTCCAGTTCTGCAGTTTTGGTTGAGTACACATCCCAAGCTTTTTGTAGTGCTTGTTTAGTACTTTGTACGAGTATTACCGCTTCTAAGGTGTTTGATTCAGAGTCTTTCACCGCCTTATGTTTTTTGTGAAGCTCCTCAGCATATCGGGCAACATCTTTGACCAGCTCGCTCACTTTCTGGAACATATGCTGATGCAGGTAGGACAGCTTCTCCGCAGAGCTCTTGAGGACGCCCCAGAAGGGCGCAAAGGTGCCCTGAGCGCAGTTGCTATTCGCTTGCTTCGCTAGCTTAGCGAGCGACTTTGAGTTTGTCTCCTCTATATTGGACCTCTCCCTGAAATACTCCGACAGCTCTTTGCTAGCGATCAGTCCGTATTTCATGTTTTGGTACAGAATATCGTATCCATTGTGCTCATTGGCGAAATAATCTACAAAGTTGACACTCATCTTTGCGATTAGAGGGCTCTACGTTTGCTGCTCAATGATTTACAGATAATCAGTACATAAAATTTCACACACTGACCTGTATTCTAGGGTCGAGCTCAGTGTCACCATTGTCGTCAGCTGGGATCGTGAATGAAGATTCTTCCATTGTACAGTCCCTAGGACTGGGAAGCCACCCAAACACCCAAATTACATCACCGACACAACGGGCATTAGCGTCACCTTCACTCCCTAAAGATTAGCACTATAATCGCGTGTTAACATTACAGGATTGATTGTCTTATTTAGCAATACATAATAAGTAAAACCACTAAATTGTTTCAAGTCTGAGTAGCAGGAATAGTAAATAGAAAAGTAGAAAAAATCTCATTCAATTTCAAGATGACGTCCTCCGTGACGTGACGTCAAAAGCAAAACAACATAACAAAAAAAATTAACAATAGATAATAGAGGAAAGGAAGTTTTTTTCCGTCAATAGTGATGTCTAAATCGATTGTCGATTGAGAGATTCGAGTGGTTTGGAACGATATCAAAGTTGATCATAAAATTTTATAGTAGGCAGCGCCCTCTCACTGCCGTTGGATCGAAATTGGTTCGTAGAGGACTTGAAAACGAAACTTGTTTTTTCAAAAATATTTTGATGGATTTGGATTCAACTGACCAGTGCACTAGGTATACAATCATTAGTTATTCTACAAAAAAAATCGATTACCTTCTTATCTGAAAATTTTATGAGCTAAGGCACTTTGAAGTTCTTTTGTAGGGAGTAAAAGATAAATTGGTTTATGTAGGGATATCTCCTGTTCGTCCAATTTCTAAATAATTTCGAATACCTACTACTTAACTAACTTAAAAACATCTGAGTTAAAAAAATAATTAAAGATGGATTTGGATTTTACTATTATATACAATCGTAAACTATTCCATAAATATTTTACATTGACCTAGTAGTTTCATTCAGTCTCTATGCTCGAAGAGTATATTAGAAAAGTAACAACACTTTGAAGTTTTTAATTTATTTATTTATTTATTTAACACTTTCACACATAACAAATTGTGCAAGGTAAGATAAACAAAATCTCAAATTATCAAAAATTAGTGGTCTGAAAATGCTTCTATAAATAAAGTTTTTTCGCTAAGATCCTCACATACTTTCGCAATTACTATCAGTAGTAGCAGGTGGATAGAATTGCATTTGCATGGGTTAATCATTGGACTGACTTACGCAGAATCGACTGTAGCGAGAAACTTCGGCGTATTCCCCTCCCTTTACAGTTTAGTATCCCCAAGAGTATCCCTTTGTCTATGAAAGAAACATGCATTGAAATGAAAACTGTGTAAATATCGGACCTCTCTCTTACTCTTACACATTTACACGCTTCACTAGCGCCACGCAACCAAACACCTTGCGTCAGTCTTGATTTTTGACGGATACAAAATACAATGATGCTTTTTTGACGTAAATCACCTTTGCCTTCCTTTCCTTTCCTTCACTTCGTTCAATTTGCTCCATCTAGGGATGTTCGATATTTTGGATTGTATCGATATTTCGTATCGCAATATATCGTAACGCATTGTATCGATACGCGTATCGATACAGAGCATTTGATACGATATATCGTATCGATACAGTATCGAATAAAGACAAAGTATGCAGGTACCTGATTATTTAAAAAAATATATTTTATTTTAATAATGTGCACTATTACGAAAATGTGCGAGTTATAACTGTCAAAAAAGCTGTTTTGTGATATCAAACTAATATTAAAAAATGCGAAAGTTTGAACGTATGTTTGTTCCTCTAAAACTCGACAACCACTGAACCGATTTGCCTGAAATTTAAATATAGATAAATAATGACCGGAAATAGGACCTATGCCACCTGTTTGAACCGGGTAATTTGCAAGTCAAAACAATTCGTTATTAAAATAATTTGATACGATACTTTCGATCCGATACACCTTGCATGTGTTGTATCGATACGCCGTATCGTATGCCATTGTATCGATACAAATATCGGGTGTATCGTATGCCATTGTATCGATACACGAAAATATCGTATCGTATCGAACATCCCTAGCTCCATCCAACAATTTGTCGTCTCGTCAAAGTGGATTTTTTATTATAAAAATATTTATATGAGTGACCTAACTGGCGTTTGCCGTTTATTGCTCCGGTTGTGTTTAACCTTCGGTCGTAATCAGATTTAGTTCCTGAGGCGGTGTTCGAATTCAATCTGTATGCAACTGTTACGCGTCGCCTCGACTATGTCGTACCAGGGATCACCATATTCGGGGCCGGGGGATGAATATGACTTCGAGGATGACGGATACGACGATATAGACGAGTTCAGGGAGCGGGACGACTTGCTACAGCAGCCGGCTCCGGTAGACGACAGCGATGAAGGTTGGTTGTTTACGAACTTTGCCTTGTCTTATTGGGCTATTTCAGGCGTCCTATAGCCTTTCGGCTGCATTAGCCAGCTTTACAAGTGGGTTTTATTACATGTAAACAGTGGTTATGCAATATCTCCACTCCAAGGTAACCCGGTGGCCCCGTCATTGTTCCCGCGTATTTGCGATGCCTGCCCCTGTTACGTGACGTAATGATGTTTTTTTGTCACTTTCACCATAAAGTATGTTTGGGTCGGGGTGTAACTAGCTGCGCTCTCGCGGCGTTGCTCCAGTAGTTACGGTATATTGGTAATGATGATGATGATGAAAAGTAGTCTATAACCTTCCTCAAGAGTTTAGCTATAAAATGCAGAAAGAGTTTTTCAAATCGGACTGGTAGTTCCTGAGATTAGTGCGTTCAAACAAACAAACTCTTCTGCATTATTTTATTAGTATCTGAGGTATAGGATATATGTTTTTATTTTATGTTTGTCTATAATATTCCTCCCACCTTCATTACTTATTTGAATTTTGATAACATTGCTTATTGTGAACCACCAATCAAAAGGTAATTTTTACCTAGCAATAGTTCTCCAGGATAGGCAGAATAATATATTCATATTTTAATCATCTGTTTCATAAATTCTTTGTGTCTTTGAATGTGATCCCAGCAATCACACTGAATATGTCCAAGAGATATGTTTGTTTTTTACTTTCGACTTTATTATTCATCCTACCTGGATGAAAGCTTTCTTAGGTCTGTTTCTCAAATGAAAACTAAAAAGTTATAATCCTGAAAGTCAAATAAATGTACCATAACATACCTACCAGCCCGTTTCTTTCGAGACACATACTTGACACAGTAATGGAATGTTTGTTTTCTCCCTCAGATACAGAAGAAGCGAGCGAGACAGAAATCCCAAACAATGATGATCCTCCTGAGACACAGAATGAGAGAAAAGAGCAGTAAGTATATTTATTACTATAGAATAATCTTTGAGGTTTTGCTATGAATATTAAATCCGAATAATTGTAAACTTCACAGAATCACTCTTCAATCTTAATGCTTCAATGGTGGAACTGATTTAGATAAAACTCGTAGTAAATCATAATGTGTAGACGTAATGTGTAGGTAAAAATGGTGAATAAAACTGTTTAAAAAAAAATCAGTTTGTAAATAAATTGTTTGTTTTTAAATAGGCGACGATGGATACAGCTACATTATAGATATAGGACTTTTTGAAAAAATACAAAGAAAGACTAAGAACTCACGTAAACACACTAGCCCAGAATTAATGTCAAGGATAAGCACCACATAAACTTAGTAGCATTTCAGTATTGGGGTGTTATTTATTTGCCACTCGAGCACACACAATATAACAAACAGAAGAGAAAGATAGGTACAGGAAATAAGACAACAGAAAGCAAGTCATGTATATGGTGTTCTGTAGCAGCAAAAGGGCTTTGGCTCGGCATAATGCCCACTGGAAGGTAGCAAGGTGCTGGTATTCTATAAAAACTTTCAGTCAATAGACCCTGTGAGAATATAAGGTGAATGCAGATATGGGCCGCACCGCAGTCGCCGCAGTCCCCGCATTCGATATCTTTATATGAAGTTCTATGCAACCTCGCACACCTAGCCGCGCCACAGTCGCCGCAGTGCCTGAAGCGGCCGAAATCCCCAAGCTGCAGCTGATGACGTCACCAACGCCGGCCCGCCCGCATCGGACGCTGCGGCCGAATGGCGCGGATGTTGCCATTCGCATCGCGGCCGAAGAAATCCAGTGCGGTGACTGCGGCGACTGCGGCGCGGATAGGTGTGCGAGGCCATTAACAAAAACGATGACTGCGGCGACTGCGGTGCGGCCAAGTCTGCGTTCACCAATAATGTGGAGTGGTATAATCTATAACATAAAAAACTAGTACTCAAATAAGTAAGATAAATCATCTTGCTTTCACAGAATCTATCAAGACAAGCTGGCGAACTTCAAGAAGCAATTACAGCAGTTGGAAGACGGGAACCATCCGGAGTTTCTACGGAGGGTCAAGAGGCTTGAACATCAGTTGCATGAACGACTCCGAGTGAATAGGATATATAAGTATGCTCACTTTACTGTTCTCACTATCTTAAGACTCTCGAAGTCTCATGGGAGCTTCAGACAGATCCTACTTCCTACTAATATTATAAATGCGAAAGTTTGTGAGACTGAGGATGTTTGGATGTATGGATGTTTGTTACTCTTTCACGCAAAAACATTAGCACGCGGCGGGAATCGAATTTCCATGTTTTCCTTCACCGTTTAGAGCTCGCGTTAATGCGCATAGAAATTTTTCGAAATGAAAAATTAATTGATGCATGCCCGTTCAAACCTGTGACCGGTTCAAACCACTAAGTCACTCGGCCAATAGCGATTTTAATTAAATACTTAATTATAATTTCAGAGATCACATGAATGAGGTGGTGGAGAGAGAGTACATAGCAGAGAAGAAGGCTGCTGCCAAGGAGTTTGAGGAGAAGAAGGTGGAGCTGAGAGAGAACCTACTGAATGACTTTGAAGACAAGAGGAAGATGATAGAGAGTGAACGGCATAGTATGGAGCTCAATGGAGATTCTATGGAGGTAAATTTATTAATTGTGCATTGTAAGCGCGCTTGTAGAGACTCCGTTTTTTTTCGCCGGACAACGGACCGTGTTTTTCACCCGGTTTCGCGGTGGTGTATGGCGCGTAATGAATGTGTGTACACGCGCCGAATATCGGTCCGGCGTACAATTTATGCCGTTTATATGGATTTCGTTTATTGACGATCCGTTGTCCGGCGAAAAAAACGGACGTCTACAAGCGCTCGAATAGGGAATATGCGTCAGATTCAAAAGCGGGTTAAATAATTTTTCATGACATTGCTTTAGAATTATGTGTGTGTAATCCCGTGTCCAGGTAAAGCCAGTAATGAAGCGCATCCTGCGTCGGCGCGCGAACGAGCCGGCGCCGGCGCCCGAGAAGCGCCGCAAGCCGCTCGCGACCACGCTGACATTCCAACTGGACGAACGCGACGTGGAGGCCGACCTGCGGGCCATAGCGCAGGCCGCGCCACGGCATACGGCCCCGAGGAAACACCTCAACTCTAACTGTGAGTCGCCTTTATAACCGACTTCAAGTCACGTCTAATCCAGTGTTCCGCGGCACACTGGTGTACCGTGGTCATTAGTTGGTGTGCCTCAGAAAAATAAGGTTACCTAATTTACCTATCTCAGTTAAGCTACTCCAAATTTGGACCGCATATGCTCAACTAAACAAGCTCATGTTTCGAATAAAAATTGATTTTTCATTTATAGTTAGTTTTCGGATTTCCTAGATGTACCTTTAACACAAAAAGTTTGCGAAACACTGGTCTAGTCGATGCACCCAAGCGACTCCCCTTTTGATTTTTTTGAACAAAATGTAAGAAAATCGTCGGCCACATCTAAGTCGCGCCGGGCTGTCGCTGTCGCTTGTCGCTCAGTGTACGGAGACTCTTACTGCTCATACGAACTTATTGCTGTCAGTATCGTTTAAATTATATCTAAGTTCACTGTTAATGGTTCCAAATAAACATACCTACCTACATACATAAAATCACGCCTGTTTCCCACCATAGGGATAGGCAGAGATCACAGATCTCCACTTGCGACCTGACACATTTCTTTCGCTTCATTCACTCTCATCACATTCTTCATGCAAGCTCGTCGGTTTAAGGTACCTACTCTACTCTTGACCTGGGCTTTTTCCAATAATTCGCCAATTTGGTCTAGGAATGTGCGCCTCGGACTTCTTTACCGAATATTTGTTTTTGTATATTTGTATTATGTTTCCCAGGCGAGTCCCCGGTGCGAGATTCAGAGTCAACGGAGACGCGCGTGGAGGACGGCAAGCTTCTGTACGAGCGACGCTGGTACCACCGCGGACAGAGCGTCTCCGTCGAGGGGCGGGAGATGCCCAAGTTCGCGGGGCATATACACGCCATCACCGATGACGCGGTAACTATCACTATACTCTGGCCAAACCCAAGATGCAAAATTTACTAACATTGCACTGACAGTTCAATCAGCTGATAGCAGGGATAGACCTATCACAGAAAACAGATTCATTAACATTGGCCATATTGAATCAGTGCCAACCATATATTTAATCTCAGTTTTTTGTGAAAGGTCTCCTGCTATCAGCTGATTGATCTGTCAGTGCAATGTTAGTAAATATTGCACCTTGGGTTTTGCATCTTGGTTTGCTGGGCATATACACGCCATCACTGATGACGCGGTAACTATAACTAGCTTCATTGGTCCCGCTAGTTCAGAAGATCTTAATCAAGTGAGCAAAGACGTGGCGGAAGGCAAGCTGCGGTAGAAATGAACGGCGCTGGTACCAGGCATTTGGTTTATGTAGTTCAGAAGATCAATCAATCAAAAACGTTTATTTGCAACTAAGTAAAGCCGGGTCGACACAATCCAAGTCAACTTGGATGACTCTGATTGGACGCCGTCGGACTCACGTGACTCACTCGGACGAAGGCGTCCAATCAGAGACATCCAAGTTGGACTTGGTCCTAGTTGACTTGGATTGTGACAACCCGGCTTAAACAACACAAAAGTTATGACTATGTCAAAAATAATTGTTGGTTTAGTTTCAAAAAGGCTCCAACTCAGCGTTTACAAGTATAAATAGCACTTTGTTTGACTATGAGTTGGTATTCACAAACATATATCTATTTATCTGACTAACTCGTCTCATTTTGTTCCAGATATGGATAAAAAAAGCCACCTTAGAACGAATTCGGATATACGTGTCTCAACTAGCGCGGGGTAAAGTGACGTTAAAGCGGCGAGCGTCATAGTGTCAACCTTACTGACTTGTACATAGTGTTGTAAATGCGCGAGTGAATGGGATAATTCGCTAGGTGTAAATGTGATGTTGGCTCAACTATGAAATTATTAAGCGCAATACACACCAAAGCCGCCGGCTTATATGAAAAGAATTGTGTCGGCAACAACACTAAGGCTGGATTCGACCTAACTGGATTGAGTTTTTACTTGAGTAAACTACTGTTTGTTTGAATATTTTGACATTGTAAAGTTAACACCATAAAACCAGGATAATTTGTATGCACATTATAATGTTCGGTTGCGCTTTCTAAACAATTGTATTTCGAATTTTGTCGGGTTGTTAATCGGGAGTAAGATGACTTTTGGTCGTATCCAGCCTAAATCACATAATCGCTCAGTTGCCCGGCGACATTCAAGCGGTAGTGACGTGCTAGTATAAAAATGTTCCTCATTTTGAGCCGCCGACATGCCGCCGACAAAGTTTTCCGACTTGCAATTATTGAAGCCGCCTGGCGACAAAAAGTTGCTGACATAGGCCGCCCCGGGTCGGCGGCTTTGTTGTGTATTGCACTTTATGTTACTTGCCTCTGACTACATTCGATAAAGAATATGAAATGCCCGGAGATTTGATGTCTACATGCTTAGGTTCAATTTGGAGCCTACTAATGTTAAACAGAATTCCTAAAACCAGTTGGTACAATCAATATCAAAAGTACTTATATAACGTTTGATTTCGAAACAAATGACAACTAACTTTTTTTTGTAAAGAGGCCTATTATCATAATATTATAAGCTGATATTAATATACTATTATATTAATATCAGCCTGTGTGGTCACTAATCCTAGTTAGAGTTTATTTTTGAGGAGTTAGTGGAATTGGATTTGTACCAAATATGTGGACATACCTCTGACTACCCTCTTAGACATCTACAAGTATCTTAAAATGTCTAAAAAAGATGTGAGATAATGTCTATCGCGTCGTGATCATATTCATTGGAAAAATAAATACTTAGAGCTTTTACTTCTACTTTTTATATTGATTGTATCTATATTTTTCTTGATAAAATTATAATCACATATTTTTTAGTCATTCCTATATCACATATTTTTCACATCATCTTAAATAGACTCATTTTAAATCATAATTTAGAAAAAGAATGAAATTTATCAATATATTGTAAATAAAAGTCATTATTTAAATTTACTGATCAGTACTTGCCATGCATTTAATAAAAAGTTAATGACTGAATGTAAAAATACGAATGTATTGGCGATAATTCTGTTGTTCACTTACAAATTATTACTAAACCCGTAAGTCATGTTTTCGTTAATGTGCAGAACAAAATGACAGCCTGAGTGACATTTCTAAAATCACTATAAATTAGTATAATTGGAGTGTTTGTGGATAGAATTAGTAAATACTAGTTAAGGTTGATTCACGTTACACCGGGCCGTGCCCCGGCCGTGCCCCGGCGCCCGGTCAGACAGGAATACAAAATGTCATGTCATACAAAATGTTCCGGACGGGCCCGGCCCGGTGTAACGTGAATCAACCTTTACGGTTCTGCCTCAACGGGTAGTTTTATGGAGTGGCCACATCGCGTTTTTACAGCGCGTTTTTGAGCTGCGCGTTTGTATCGATATTAACGCGCAGACAGCTCCTTTCCCACAATAAATAGGTATTGTATCCATACAAACGCGATGCGAACGCACGTATGTATCAATACAAACGCAGATAGGCGCTGCGAACGCGCGTTTGTATCGATACAAACGCGCTGCTCAAAAAAGCGCTGCAGAAAATGCAGTGTGGCCACTCCCTCAGGTGGAAACAAATTTAGTAGCGAAGACGAAAAACAAGCTAATTTTAGTGTCACTTTCAATCTCATGCTGTATTTGTTAGCGTGAACGAAATAGCTTTCGGATTTTGCATTATTTAGCTAATTAGTGTACAACAGAATCAGCGCCATTATCAACTTATTCTACTATTATTATTAATTTAAAGCATAGAGAGATTATTTTCAAAAATTGTTGCACTACACGGGAATCAAACAAGTAAAAATATCATCAATTTATACAAAAACCGGTTACAGTACGGCCAACGGATCTCGGCGTGCGTGAAGTTAGCCGTTTCGATGCGCAGTGCAACTTTTTCATACAAAATTTTCTACTGCGCAGCGCAAAGCCTGACTTCACGAACGCCGAGATCCGTCGGCCCAACTGTAATTAAAGAAACGAATCTGAAATGGCGGCGTTTATCATGTTCTCTCGCTTGGTGAGCATAGACGGTATTAGTGTGCAAGCGAGAGGACATGATAGCGCCACCATTTCAGATTCGTTTCTTTAATGAATCGGGTTATACCTACAATGTTTCTTTTCATCCGTAGACTCTTCATTTTGGTAGGAGGGATTCGCTGTACGTAAGTACAGTTGTCACAATGGATCTTGGCATTCGTGAAGTTAGGCTTTTCGTTGCGCAGTAGAAAATTTCGTATGAAAAAGTTGCACTGCGCATCGAAACGGCTAACTTCACGAATGCCAACATCCATTGGAAGAAGTGTAGGGTCACACACATCTCTTTTGGTATTTAAATCAAAGATATTTTAATGTGATTTCCGTTTTAATCAAAACATGCTGGGTATTTTGGGTTAATAGCCGCAGCTAAAGTGATTTTAATGAAATTAATATTCCTTATTCTTCAATAGACATTTTAATTACCTATCAAAAAGATTGTGAAAATGTGAAAAGAAGCTACAAGGCTGAATTCTTTGGGATTCAATTAGAATACTATTTGTGACGTGATAACAATTTGCGTAATGGGGTTGCCATTCTAGAAAGATGTTACTTTTTAAAATAACCATCAAAAAACACTGAGTGTCATTTCTAAAATAATTTGAATGTCATGCTGCATTGGTATATTGTGCACTAACAAATTTCGTTCGTAATATAGCAGGCTTCTAGTAGTTTCCTTGAATAGCTTGCTTAGACGTTCTTGATTGATCTTTGAAGTTAAGCAACGTTGTGCGTGGTCACTATCTGGATGGGTGACCGCATGTGGCATTACGAGCGGAGTGCTTCCGTGCTTGGGAGGGCACGTTAAATTGTCGGTCCCGGCTTTTAAGTCGTTAAGCCATGACGGCCTAAAAACTCAGTCACCAGAGTTGGCCACTTGATACGAACTTACTTTTTTTAGTTCTTTCCAGAACCTTATGCAACGATTGTCGTAATAAAAGTACAGATGGTGCCCCGCTAAACAGTATTTTTGTACATAACTGTAAATGTATTGTAGTATACAGATCAAATGACTGTCTATGTGTACATGACTGTAAAGTCGACTTATTTTCGATTTTTTTTTATATTTTTGTGATTTTTATGGAATATGTAAATTGAGAGATTTGTAAATAAAAGTATGTTTTTACTGATGTAAATGATATTGAGAAAAGATCTTTTAATTATATGTATAATAAGTGATCTCTTTGTTTTTATTGTTAAACCTTTTTTGTACTTACTCAGATAGTAAGTACAGTATTATATTTTGTTTGCCATTTATTTATTGACAAGTAGGAAAACAATATTTAAATGAAATGCTGGACATTTTACACAGCATCAAGTAGCCCCTAAGTTATCAGTGATTGTGTTATGGGGACCACATCGACACCTGATATGAAAAACATGGTAACTCGAGTTACTCGTACCATGAAATCCAACTTTATAACATGTTATAAAGTTGGATTTCATCAGGTGTCGACATGACTACTATTATAGTAGGTACCTATAGTTCGCGTCATGTAAAAAGAACGCTGGCTGTCAAGCTGCGCAGTAAGCAATTTATAAAAAGTAGGCAAAATTAATACCATCGCGCACAAAAGTTTTCAATTATGAAATGGTTTTCCATATAAAAAAAACGTGTGTAAGTGTACCCATGCGCAAACATACCCCCTCCACTGTCTTCCAGCATTGGGCGTTTTTCCATTAGCCCAGCACGGCACCGGCACCGGCGCCGGGGAAGCAAAAATGTATGAAAATGTACGGCTCGCCTTTCCCCTTACCGGCGCCGGCACCGGCCCGGCATATGAGATTTTCATACATTTTTGCATCCCCACCACCGGCAAGGCGCCGGTGCCGGTGCCGGTGCCGTGCCGGCTAATGGAAAAACGGTCATTCTTTTTACATGACGCGAACTATACTATAGTTGATTATTGTGTTGGCGTTTGATTAAGCTATACATCATCGCATTCTTCAGCGTTACTGTCACAAATTATCTACTGTCAGTCTCACACTTATGTTTTGTTGGGGGTTTTTCTAGGTATGATAACTAAATTACATTAGCTTAAAGTCATTCTGCCGCTCTGATCTCTAATATTGTATCAAAAGTTTAAAGTTACCTACTTCATATGGAACCATTAACTTAATTATGATATTTAGTATTATATATAAAAAAATATTTTAAAAAAACAAAAACCCGACTGCGTCAAAACTAAAAATAAAAAAACAAGCCTGCAAAGAATTACTCACAGTCGGTACCCATTCATTTTATTACCAATCAAATCTTCCCAATGTTATGGGTCCCGACTGTGAGTAATTCTTTGCAGGCTTGTTTTTTTCTTTTTAGTTTTGACGCAGTCGGGTTTTTGTTTTTTTAAAATATTTTTTTATTTAACACTTTTTAGTTATGATAAAGTTGATTTTAAAATACCTATTCAACGATACCCCACTTGATATAGTGTGACGATTTTGATTCTTTTAATTTTGACAATATGGCGTCTGGTTGTAGCCCTGGTGAATTTTGATTACTGTCATATCTTTAGTGACACTCCCAAGGTTGAGACAAATCGATTGACGTAAGAATCATCAAAATCGGTCCACGCGTTTGGCCTCTAGAGTGCCACATAGAAACATCCATAGCGAGAATTATTATTAATCAACTTTAAACCGTTATTTTTCCTAAACTATTACTTAAAATGAAAAATGGTAAAAGAAACCTAAAGTTGATTTTGAAATACCTATTCAACGATACCCCACTTAATATAGTGTGACGATTTTGGTTTTTTTAATTTTGACAATATGGCGTCTGGTTGTGGCACTGGTGAATTTTGTTTACTGTCTTGTCTTTAGTAGCACTCCCAAGGTTGAGACGAATCGATTGACGTAAGAATTATCAAAATCGGTCCACGCGTTTGGCCTCTAGAGTGCCACATAGAAACATCCAAACAAACATACATAGACTGATAAACACATTACCCTTCCTTTGCTTTGCGCAGTCGGGTAAAAATAGCTCGAGTTTTCTCCTGGCCAATCCAGAGCTGAGACATTCCTTATTAAAAAAAATATAAGTATACCTACTTATAGCTTCATCGCTATATTGTAAAAAATATTTTTTTTTAATTAACGTACCTTGCCACAATGAAGAACGTACTTGATTGCTGAAGCATGCGGCTATGTATAGTTCGACCGAAAAGCGACAAAACATTTCGCGAGCTTAAAGCTCTGGGACATTTTAATCCTCTCATTATAATATTCATGATTGGTCCAATGTATAGGCATATCTTTTTTAAACTAGCTGGGGCCCGCAGTTTCGGACTGATGAAGATTTCCTATTTTCTTGTTAGGAATTCAAGAATTGATTAGGTACTTACGCAGATTACCTCCATACATACCTAGATATAAGTACATTATCTATGTATGTAATATTAAACTTTGACATTTTTAATCAATCAAGTTGGTACTACATCACAGAATTGAGAATAAGACGCGATTCTGTGTTCTGTGTACTACATAATTTCAAAATAATTTGAACAACTTGAATGTCCAAAAATACCTAAACATTTAACTCTGAAAACTTTCGCTGTGTGAAAGATTATTTAGATGTATTTTAATCATTGAATTTATTGATAGAATTTTATGGCATGACATTTTTTTGCAACGAGGAAGACACTGCACTGAAAAAAAAAACAATTGTGTCAACTGTCCTGAAAAACCAGTTGAAAAACATTTTAACCATGCTTAAATAATTTAGTTCAAGGTTATTCGCTAATAATAAAATTCGTAAGCAGGTCATATTCCTCTAATCCAATAAAATGTTTACCTCGCGATGTTGCGCAAGAGCAGCACCTGTGCCAACTCTTACTTACTAGGCCACTAGGATCTTCATTTGAAGGCTTAATATTTATTTATTCGGTCTGATCTTTTTAGCTGAAACTTAGAACCATATAGGTACTTATGCCCTATATGCCCTGTGGTAGCATAGAAGCTGGCAATAGTTTTATGCTAGTATTATTATCACACTATCACACTAATCTATACTTATATACTTATACTTATAATACTATAAATGCGAAAGTTTGGGATGTTTAGATGGATGGATGTTTGGATGTAGATATGTTTGTTCCTCTATAACTCGACAACCACTGAACTGATTTGCCTGAAATTTAAAATATAGATAGATAATGACCGGGAATAGGACGTAGACTACTTTTTATCCGAGTAACACGCGAGCGAAGCCGCAGGCAAAATCTAGTTATTTATAAAAACAAACCAGGTTTCTACAAAAAAAATCTAATAAAACTTTGCTAAATATAATAAAAACAGGATTAAAAGAGTCAATGAAGAATGTCTATGTTAATCAACTGTCTGTCACTGCTCGATTATATTAACGTTTATTTTTTACAGATTCGTTCAAACACGATTCTACACTACTTACTCTAAAATGTGTCTCAAAAATGATGGCTATGGCTGGTTGGCTGCAGCTGCCTCCACATTGGTAAGTTTACTTTTTAATCCAACATTTCTACATTATTAAACTGTTCGCTATTTCTTATGACTTGTGCAATTCAAACATCCAGATTAACCGGTAGATCATTATCAAGAGTTGCTACTCTTTGCATATCGACCTCTGTGTCCAAAAAAACGGAAAGAACATGACATGAACATTAGATTATGTGTAGGTATCTATTGTGATTATGACTAGTCAATTAACTACATATAAAATGCTTTACATTTCAAACAAACATTAAAATACAATGATAAGTTTGCAATGCGATAGCCAACTTTTAAAATTATCACCATAAGTAGCTTCGCAAAACTTCTTCCCAAAAATAGCCCTACAAACAAAGTAGTTGGTACTTGCGATTTCCATAAGTCCCTAAACTATTAGTTTAATTGGGTTCGGTAGATCAGAACAATGTTATCGTTAAAGCATAATTTTAGAAAAGTTCATTAGCATTTTTAGAATTCTATAAGTATATATATAATTATAGTCTTGATTTTTAAATCACCAAGTCTAAGTGCACGACGGACGGTGCAAGCATTTTCTCAAATATTTGCAGCTGTCCATTAGGTCTTTTGTATTGTCTAAGAATACGAAATAAATTTTGTTTTGATGTAAGTAATGGCAAATAGAGTCGACGCACTCTACCTAATATCGGTCCTGGCTATACCTGTGTCAATACATAAATGCTAATTGAAAGTCATAAACTATGAGTGCTAGACTTTTTTGTGAAAAGAATCGTGTAAAACAAATGTTTCAGATTCTAACAAGATGTGTTTCTAATAGTCAGATTTTAAAAAAATAATGAGATCTTTTGTGAGTAAATTAAATATTTTAGAAAATCAATAAGGAAAACATGAAACAGTAAATAGCTCCATGCAAGTTGATGTTGATGAATCATTGTTATTTTCCGAAATCAATTAACGATTGAGGCATTTAAGGTAGGGTACCCTTTTATTACCTTAAATGCATGTTAAAGAAAAATCTAGCCAAATTGTACAGTTACGCATTTATGGACAAAGTCAATTTATAAAGTCGATGTCCTGCCGCTTCGCTGGTCAGTCTCCGAGGAACGGAGGTGCCGCGCGTCGCGCCATTCAAATCCTCGCCACCGATCGGGCACTACCGCTCCCAAAATTTCGAAAAATCACTTTGGTATTGCCAGCTATTGCTATTCAAGCCACGGGCAGCGGCTAGGCCGCCGCATCGCGCCACTGACACATTTCTGCGGTTTCGCGCGTTCTTTGAATTTTGAATAGTTTTTAATTTGTTTAATTTTTCCTTCGTTTTTGTGATTTGAACTTTTTGTGCCAGTAACCACGTGCACTTCGGAATTTTGGTGACAATTTCTGGGTTTTAAACTGTCCCGGAAAATTTAAGGTGAGTTTAAACGTTAAATACCCGAGGAATCGATTCTGGCACGAAAAGTCACAATATTGATGTAAGGTCATTGTTTTTCATCGCCTTTATCCTTTATCATGCTTGCGACATGCTAAGTGTTTATTTAAGTGAAAGGTGAATCCGCTGGGCAATTTAATGACATCGATCTCATATTTATAATCAGCATAAGTGCACCGGACCTGCTTATTACTGTCTGTAAGATTTTGCAAATTGAAAAACAATATTGAAACGTATAATTTTCCGATTTATCGCATCATTTACTTGCCAGTTTTTCTAGAGATCTTCAATTATAGATGTTTAAATTTAACGGTCTTAATTCAGGCTTTTTAACTAGGTGTCTTGACTTTTAACATACGTCTCTGAACTACATGATTATCATAATAAAAGCCTTCTACTTAATATTCATGACATAATTACTTGTCAGTCAGTGCCTTCGTTTATGGACTTCTGATCATGATTATTCTGAGCACCAAAAAGCAAAAGCTGCTATAAAATATCTAGTTTTACAACCATTAAGAATTTGGGATGGGTGTGTCGTGTGGAGATGTTTAGAAACTATTAAAAACTAATAAACCCAATGAAAGTCCACGACAAATCTATACCGTTTTTAAAAAGTCAAAGAACCGATTAAACACCTTCAGTGTCCAATGTCACACACTCTTCAAATATTAATTCACAAGGGACAAAGTAGTCCCAGTTAAAATTTAAATTGACAAACACAAACCAGTAATAATATTGGAACAACTTGTAGTGGCTGACATTTTCGCTTTTAAAAAAAGATGATATTGGTTCGCGGTTTGTTGTGCTTTTGATACCTAGCTTGTAGGGCTGACTAGCAAGTAGGTAAATACACCTTATGTATTTACATAATAATATACTCTACTTCTAGCAGAAAAGTGCATGTATTGAGTGAAGCACAAGTATCGTGAAATACTGTTTTTAAAAATCTTGTCAAAAGGCATAGGTACTTAAATATATAGGTAGGTATGCATATTCTCTTAATAATAGCGGCAATCTAGTATCAAAAATACCTTGACAACCCTACTTTGTTATAAGAAAGATCTTTATGAAAATACTAGATGATAATTTCACGCATTGAAACGATGATTTCTATGAGCAATCTTGTTGATCAACTGGATGTAGCAACAAAAGATATTATTCTATATTCGTCGTTTGATTTAATTTAATGGGTGTTGACCTTTTCACATGTTCAATAACTCAGGATTAAATATCGCAGGATCATTCTATGGCAAATCATCAAAACATTTATCTTGTTTTCTTATTTTATTACATTGGCATTCTATTAGATTGATTCTTAATAGAGCCTGTAAAATTATTCTTTGTTGTTTACTGATTGGATTTTATCTGTATTTAGATTTATCTCAACGACCTGAATTCCTAACTGCTCGAATGACACACTTTTGGTTTATTATATATTTAAAAAATCATTAGCATTAGAATACTTATACCATAAATCGGCGGCGCATATAAAATAGTTGACACTACTTAATCACCTTGCATCCTAAAGTTGGCCAAAAAAGAAACAGTTAGCACCCAAATATACTAGTTTATAACAAGATACAAATAATCTGATTATACTTAATAGTACAAATTTATTACCTCGATACTGTTGACATTAATTCGGTCCAAGTTTGCAATACGATGCTATCTCCCACCATATTTGACAACGTGATAGTTATTATTTAAAGGAATGCGCTCGGTAAATAATTAAAAGTACGTGTCGATAAAATGGAGTCATTTTTTGTTTTTAAAACTAGCTTTTGCATGCCACTTTAACCGCTACTTTTTTTAGAAGTTTTTGTAGCAAGAAACCGCATGAATGCAACGAACGCCACAGGGAACGTCCAATGTTGGTTTCAACTCGTAGTAAACACTTCCTTGTTCATTCTTTGACGTTCAAAGTTGTGTAATTTTTGTACTAAGCTGTAACCTATATTATGTGCGAATAAGGTATTTCCTAGTTATAAGTAGACCGTACTTGTTTTCATAAAAACATGTTTTATTTTTTTAAATTACGTATGCTATACTATACACCTTTCAGTGTTTATAAATATTTTGTTCTTGCATTAATTGTTTTTGTAAAGAATCCGGCTCGAAATCATGCACGTGCTTCGTTCAATTAGAGTTAAGATGAGAGGTAATGAAATAACCACCACTCTTAAAATAGCTCGCATTGTTTTATTTACTTTTAAAACTTATGAAAGGCTGTATTCATGGTCGAAGAAGCTTCCACCCAAAATTTCACTAGCAGATTATTTAGATATATGCTATTCCAACTATATCTAAGTTTCTTTCAAATAGTTATTATTGAAATACTGTTTACCTGAATTATCTCGTACCCTTGTGATTCTCTTTCCTACTCGCGATTCCACATGCATTATCCTTTCGTCCCCGAAGGCCTGTCACCTGTCCCGGGCCTCAAGTCTGACATATTGGTTCACGAGGTGAATCACTCGACAAGTCACGAAAACCATCGTCCTTAGTGCCTACTCTCATTTACATACTCTCGAAAAGCGATTGTCTTGATGTACAGTTGTCATCTGAAGTAGTTGAGGTATTTATTAAACTGACAACTCTTTTAGACTGAGTCAGAAATTAATCTTATTTTGACCGCAGTGTGACAAGAACCTTCTATATCGGGACTAGCCTTTATGATCTTACCCCTCTAGCGAAACGGTATAAGATTAATTTGAAAATCAAATCCAATACCGTCACTAAAATCCACCTTAATAATCGATTCTTATCAGTCTCCGTATCGTTATCACCGTGGAAGGTGCTCCATGAAAATGCCAATTTATGGTGTTATACCAGTGCAATAAAAAACCACTACACCTCAAATCTTTAAAATATGGTGTGACATTTCATTATGTATATATTTTTTTGTGTTTTAGCTGATTTCCTACTTCAATATACATTTTTTTATTTTAACTGAGGTTAAAACATCGATTCAAAAACATTACGACTAAAATGAAAAAGATCGCATCGCCTGCCGTCACGTCTCTGTTTAATTTTCAATCGTAACGGATACGGTAAATACGGTCTTTAATTGCCTAGCAATGTCTTTTAATTACTATGTTTTCGACATCACTCATGCACGACTGTCTAATGACAACTGTCTTGAGTGACAGTGCCACGATACTAATGCGGTTTTTAAAATAATGTTTAGGCCTTATTGCGATTAGCAATGGTTCGAATTTTGAATAATTTAGGTTTACAAAGGTACAAAATTTGCGTGGCGAGACTATGCATAAGGATGAGGTAATGAAAAATAATGCTTACCTACTCCTTATCGATATCGATAAAAATATTTTCGTTATATTTTAAAACAGGGTCTAGGACCAAAAAGTTACATGATATATGTAAGTGGGTGGATCAACTTTTAAGGCACTCTTTTTTTGTCCCAGACATGAAAGTTGCAATATAATCTGCATTTCAGTTTAAAACATGTCGACGTAAAATTAGATGCTTTGCTAACACGGAAGTTTCATAGTTTATTAGTTTATAGTAACGTTTTTGATTTTTTTATGGTAACTCAGCAGAACGTAAGCACTCTCCATACAAAAAGCATGTGGCCTAAGTGATGAAACAATATACGATATTTCTTAAAAAAAATGTATGAATGCACAGTATTTTCACATAATATTACGATTTTAAAAATGAGAAGCTTACTTTTAAAGATAACATTCATAAAAGTTTGAATGTAATTTAAAAAAAAATTAAAATAAAAATTTGTAATCATACTTCATCATCTTACTATGTATGCTTAGATCCTTAAAACTACGCAACTGATTTTGATGCGTTTTTTTTAATAGATAGATTGATTCAAGAGGAAGGTTTATATTCGTATGTGCAATACATGCATAATATAGTAGAGAAACACTTATAAGTTTAGAGGTTTCTAGTGTGATGTGTGATGTGACCCGTGCGAAGCCGGGGCGGGTCGCTAGTTGTAAATATTTGTAAGTACCTTTAGATTATTAGTTTTGTAAATAAATATATTTTACAATTATAATGAAGATTTATTGATAATCCTAAATCATTTACCTAGTCTTTTATTACAAGTATATTTTTTTGGATAGAAATGGTAAAAAAATATGTAACCTACGAGTACTTTTATACACTTTTCTACTGTTAGTGTAAAAAACATCGACATCTTCAATATCGATATTTATCAATCTCTATGAAAGTCGTGTCAAAGCAATTTTTCGTAGTAGTGATACCAGTATATTTTCTCGCAATATTTATGGTAGGTACAGATTTTAAGAGTAGGTAAGTACATAGAGCTTTATTTTAAGATTAACTAAATGTTTATAATGTAAAAATTGTGACAGGCAACATCATTTATCTCACACAAAAACTAAGCCGCCGCGAGGGCGTGGCAGTAAAATATATTAGGTAGGTAGGTATATTTATATAAATGTAAGAACATGTTGAGAAATCTAAAGATGTTGTAAAGGAACAGCTGGACTGGTCCAAGTCACTGTCATTGCATTAAGATAGGAAGATAGGCACTGGATCGATTAATGTAGGTACCTGCTTTGTAAAGTTAACTACTTAGGTACTTAACTAATTAGGAGGGTGCAATTCTAGTACCAAACTTTTTATCAACCTCAAGCAAAACCTAATAGAATGGGCGTTTTTCGACTAGCCGGCACGGCACCGGCACCGGCACCGGCGCCGGTGGTGGGGATGCAAAATTTATGAAAATCTGCCGGTGCCGGCGCCGGCAAGTGGAAAAACGAGCAGTACAGTTTCATGCATTTTTGCGTCGCCGGTGCCGGTGCCGGCCGGTGCCGTGCCGGGCCAGTCGAAAAACGCCCATTCTACTAATGACAAACGACTCAGTTGTGGTAAGGTTTTAGCTAAAGTTTGGACTTTGCAGAACACATTTTTGAAAAGCTATTCAACTATTCACCAAATGGCTGACATTTATGAGATCGAACCAAAACGCAGCGGAATGATTGACGTTGTCATCTAGTAGAATTGGGGAGAGATCACTTTCTGTAAATAAAATCGTTACAATTTTAAGATTTATTGATCAAAGACAAAGTGTGCTACACGCCTCAACAAAATATTTTCACATGGGGGAACATAAAATTATGATAGTGGTATCACTATCAGTTTTCATGTATGGCAGAAATATGTCAGAAATAATGTCATGTGTGACAGTTGGGTCCCTTCCCCCTCAGCAAGTCACAGACATATTTTGACCATTTTGTTTGAAGAATTATAAGCGTCGCGCGTCCCGATATAGAAGGTTCTTGCAGTGTGAACATGTTAATAAAACTTGATATCTTTGATGAAATTATCTTCCAATATTTATTAGAATTTGAAACTTTTTTTGTAACAATAACATATGAACACCACATAGGATAACTAATTTGTTTAGGTAATTTTGGCGTTTTTGGTTTAGCTATATATGATCGATGTAGTTGTACAGCCACTTCTGATAGCAACTGTACGAGTGATTGTCTTGTTGATGCCTTATTAATCATTTTATGGATCAAGAGTAATCGAAACCATTTTGTTATTATAATTGGTCCTTTACTGTGTAGGTACCTACTATTATTTATTCTGTGCCTTTATAGCCAAATCGGATAGGTACCTTATCGGACTTGAGATTGAAAATTGATGCGATAATAGGAAAATTATGCACAATTTAAAGCCCCGTTGACCAAGTGGGATTGCGCTTAACTTTTGGTCCAACTTTCTAGTAAGTAGTTAAGTACCTACTTAATTAATTTCTAGTAGTTAGGTTGTGTTTAATTTTTTTTCCTAAAGTGTTCATATTAACACGTGCCTATGCAAAGGTGGGATTTTTGGACTACTTACATTTTTCTGACTACCTACTCCTTCTTTGGGGATAGAGTCGTGACTCTACATTTTTAAAGATTAGCTATGTTCAAAGATGAAAATGAATCTCAATGTTATGCGCAAAACTCGAGAACGGCTGGACCAATTCGGCTAAGTATTTTTTAAATATTCCTTGAAGGCCGAGGAAGGTTCTTAGGAAAACATCCATCAAAAGATTATCCATTATGTTGCATGCATGTAGCTGAGTTGAAAGAGCTGTGAGCTCGATTCTTGCAGCACAAATCAGCAAAAATGCTTCATGAATGTTTTGAGTATTGTCGTATAGGCTCATAGTTTCCGATACCCACGACCTAGGAATGGTTGATGGAAAGTTTCGATAGCTTGTGCTTAATTTTTTTTAAAAGAGTTCATAATCTCAGCCTATTTCCACCCAATGTTGGGTATAAGCCTCCTTATCACGTTATTCTCTCCGATTCCTCACGAGTCTCATCCACCGAGTTTTAAAATACTTATCTTACAATATTGTTTTCAATGTTTTTGAAGTTCTGAGAGTCTACCGTGCCTGTGAACAGCCTTGAGCGAGTTCTTTATTGAAATGATCCAACAACACCACAGCTTTTCATAAAATATTTAAGAGGTCGATACTAAATTAAACCATTCTGATAAGAAAACACGAAAACGTAATTTTATTTATTCGAATTACCTTTCCAAAGGTCTTCGTGAGTATAATTTATAGGTTCCATCCTAAAACAAACAAGTACTTAGTAAAAGTTAATACTTAATGCTTTTCAAAATACTGTGATGTTTCAACTTAATTTTGCAATAAGAAAAATCAAATCGAAAAAGAAAAATTGCGTTTTTTACTCCATTTTTGTGATATTGTAATTAATGAATACTAATTTTGCGAGGTAATAAAATAAAAATAACTGTACACTTTAAATCGTCCCATTACTCTTAATAATATCAATTTAGCAAGGCTATAGTTAGAGAATGTTTTTTCTTGATTCACTTTCAAAAGAAAAATGTTAAATCTTTCAAACATACAAACATACAACGCCAAAATCGCCCAACTTACCACTTAGATCTTCGCTCGCTTCGCTCGTTCGATCGATTAACAGAGTAATTACCTCAACTACCTTTACACCCCTTTAGGGGTTGAATTTTGAAAAGTTATGAAAGTAGGTACCTACCTATATGAGTTAATTTATCTCAGCTTTCCATCTGCCAACTGAATAAAGCTACTCACAAACCCAGTAAAGCAATACATTACAGGGACTACCGATAATGTTCGATTCAACTGACCATGGTTAATCCTATCCACCACATTACTTACACCATCTTTCTCTTCAAAACTGGTCTTTATTTCCACTGAAAACAGTTTATAATCCGTTATAATGATCGCTTATAAAACTTTGTCGTTGTTATTTACAATATCTTGTTGGCAGCTTTCGTATCCACGCGTGCTTATTGATTTAAAATGTCGTCATTATGTATTTTGTTTTATCTTTATGACTATTGGTTTTTGGTTTGATGGTTTATTTTTGGATCAGCTCGAAAATTGTGATTTATTGCGGTGATCACAGTTTTATAAATATACAGGATGTTTCCAAAAAACCTGTGAAGTCCAAAAGCTGTTCAAAATTTTTACCCGTGAATAAATAAAACATATAAGCTTATTGCGACTTATCTCGTATTGAAAACATCTGCAAAAAGTGGACAAGTGCCAAATATGTATTTGGACCAGCCTCTGACAACCCCGCTAAGGATTTTGATCGCTTAGAGCTCTGCTGGAAACTCATTCGTGTAAATTATCCACCCCTGGGATTCAAACTATCTTGGGATATAGGTATAGCTTTTTTTAAATTAAATTAAAAAAATCATACAAAATAACGTGTGTTCAGACTTTGGGTGCATTATGCACTAAAGTAATTGGACAATAATTGAAGTGTATTTATTGCTGCAATAAAATTAAGTCTGTGATCTTTTCAACTAAGTTGATTTTATACATTTATTATTTTATGTAAAGATACATTTTATTTATATGATGTTCATTTTATTTGTTTGAGCTTCGCTCGCGTGATACCTACCCAGATAAAAAGTAGCCATGCTATTCCAGGTCATAAACTATGTATGTTCCAAGTTTCATTAAAATCCGTTTAGTAGTTTTTGCGTGAAAGAGTAACAAACATGACATACATACATCCAGACATCCATACATCCTCACAAACTTTCGCATTCCACTCAACTCTGTTTTGTGCTTCCGAAAGTCAAATTATATCTAGTTACGGTTATGGAAATGCATTTTAGCCATTTTCTACCCTTAAAAATGCTTTTATAATAATACCCAGCTTAACCCAGTTAGAAAATAACTCAATATGTACTTGGTGCTAGTCTGTGATAATAACTTTTCTGCCCATCCAGCGGACTTAAAAAGGTCGCTAAAGCTGAATCACAATATGAAATGAACTATAATGCCGTCTCTTTTCACTCTCAGTCAATAAAAAGAGATGGCAATAGTTCAATTCCTTTATTGCGATTCTGCAATAGCGACATTTTTAAGCCCGCAGGGTCTACGCGCACTGCGTCATCGCACCGCCCTAGTTGCGGCCTACACAATTTGATGACGTCCGTAGGCTCGTTTTATATAACTTCTCATGCCTACTGTTAGTATTTTAAAACCTTTTCAAGATCATTTCTTTGGGGCGGCTCTGATTTCTGAATTCTCAAAAATGATCCTCATAAACCACGAATGCGGTCCAAAGAACTAACTAGTGAGTATCGTTGTTAAAACACCAGAATTATAGAAAGAGTCAGTGTGTAAAAATATTTACATAGTGTCATTGCATTTCCATCTGCAATCGACAATGCAACGCAGATGCCCCGCGCCTCACAATGAGTCGTTACAACATTATTAGTAAGTATCTAGATCGGTACTTACCTTACTTGTTGATGTCAGTTGTCTTTGATTTGTAGCATTTTTAACCGACTTCAAAAAATGAGGAGGTTCTCAAATTGTCGGAATCTTTTTTTTTGCGTATTATTCACCGATGACTCAAAGATGCCTGGACCGATTTGGAAAATTATTTTTTAGTTTTTTGTTTTTACTTTCCGATTGGTGGCACAAAAATTTGGTGAGGATCGGTCGAGGATCGTCGGAGTTATGAACAGAAGTGGACCTCGAGAGTGCAGAAAATTGCCCAGCTGAGTCATTCTGTAAACTCACTTAGAATTCACTCAAGTGACCGAGCTCACTAAATACACAAAAATGTATTGTGAGATTCCATTTCGAATATGAAATTCAAACGAATATGAAATTTTAAATCTCACAGCGGATTCAGCAGAGTCATTCTGCAGACTCACTTCGAATTCACTCAAGTGACCGAGCTCACTAAATACACAAGAATGTATTGTAGATTCAAATTTCGAATATTTTCAAATCTCATTCAAATCTCACAGCGGATTCAGCTCTTCGGCGTTCGAAGTGAATTTACAGAAATGACTCTGCTGCAGAGTCATTCTGTAGGCTCACTTCGAATTCACTCAAGTGACCGAGCTCACTAAATACACAAGAATGTATTGTAGATTCAAATTTCGAATATTTTCAAATCTCATTCAAATCTCACAGCGGATTCAGCCCTTCGTCGTTCGAAGTGAGCTTACAGAATGACTCTGTAGCTCTTCGACGTTCGAAGTGAGTTTACAGAATGACTCTGCTGTTTAATATTGAAGTCGGTTTTCTAAAATTTTTGATTTAGCCTCTTGTTCCTTGCAATATTAGGTAAGATGTCACGGTAGTTGTAGTTTCTCATGCACAAGACAATGCATCCTAGTCTAGTCTGGGTTTTTTTTGTGTTTTATGCTCTTTTATAAAGTAAAACATCGAATTAGAACAGAAAAAGATGTTAACCCCTTAAAGGACACGGTTAACACGAAGATTCATGTCTTAATTTAGTGAATTCTTTGCAAAAAATTAGTCACTATGTTTTACTAATTTTGCGGCTTGCCTCTTTAGTTAAAGACAATTTATGTGTTTCTATTTTGAATTGATTAAGAGTTCACTGTTACGAGTTCAATGCCCTGTTTATATCGTGAATAATTTATCAATTCGTTTAGCTATAATGATGATCTTTATTAAATTGATGACGTAATGGTATCGAAGACAGCTCACGTGCCTTTATACTTAGAACAATATTAGCCTGTTCTATTGGCCTCGTAAAATATAAATTAGTATCTACTAGGGTTAGGGTTCGATAACCACGATCAACAATACTTACTGAATTGCGTTTTTATTTATTCTTTAACTAGGTACGCCCTCAGCTTCGCCCGCGTGGACTACTATTTTTTTATCCCACTTACTCATACGAAAGAAGAAGAAGAAGATCCCACAGGAACCGTGCATTTTTCGGGATAAAATGTAGCCCATGTCCTATTCCCGGTCATTATCTATGTTTAAATTTCAGGCAAATCGGTTCAGTGGTTGTCAAGTTATAGAGGAGGAACAGACATACATCCATCCAAAAATCCAAACGTTCGCATTTATAATAGTGTGATTATGCTTTGAGAAACGGCAAATAATTGACAAACAGACAGGACATCGGCACAAAGCCTGAATAAAATACCAGTTATTTTGGTAAGAATGGTTTTTTGACGGTTTTCGGTAGAAATTGATCAAGCAGAGAAATTCTACATCTGAATCAATCAAGAAGCAGCTCAAGCTCCTGGGTTTTCAGGACTTCAGTATTCCTATAGCACCCAGTATATCTTACATAACTCCTTTCCCTAGCCGTGTCCGTTGAGCACGCTAGCTCGCGGAACAGTCGCTAATGTCAGGGTCGCTAACTGGTCCAGCCGACATTTCATGAGCCGTAGGTGTAAGTACATTGTCGATAACAATGCGCTTAGGCTGTGCTCGTATAGACAAGTTTCAATCATCGTCACACTCTATATGTATTTGTAAATATCAATAGAGCAGCTCTATTGATATTCCTTTATGCCGAAAAGCCAAGAATAGAGGCCAATCATCATCACAGCTGCTGTGCCTGCCTTTTCGGTCTTGTGCTAATCTGTGAGTGGGAACCTTTTTTGTAAATGGGATGGAGCTATCTTGTCCATATTATTTTCAGAATCTACTAGCCCAGACCTGATTTTGTGTATTCATTTAAACATGTAAAAATATAAAAATATGCTAGAGGGTGTTTGAGGCGATTGTGTATGAAATCGTTACATCTGGAAGGAAACACACTGGAAGTGAACACATTTGGACCATATGAATGACATTTTAGAGAATGAGAGAAAGAAGGCTTACCTTCAGCCTATAGCTCAAAATTACTCCAGACGGCTCTACGCACACTCTCTTCTGACGTACGTACGTATACTTACGTCCCGCCAAGGTCGGGGTGCTAAGGCTGAAGCATCAGTGTACAGCAGCGACAGAGCGTGCATAGAACCCTAAGCCGGAAGCATTTATGCATGAGAGTGAATGGAAATCTGTGTAAAGCCGATCCCTACGGTAAAGAGACACGATTTTGTGTATGCATGTATAAATATTAAGACTTCCACCATGTTCTGTGCTGTCCAATCAAGTCATGGAACCGCCTAAATTATACAATTAGCCTGTCGCCGAACAGTAAACAAGTTGTGTGATGATGACATGTTCCGGCATATCTGCGGCGCAAGGTCGGAGATGCATCAATGACAATTTATTTAGTTTCGATTTATGAATGCAACTTTTATCGATAAGTAAATAAATTGGCATTAAAAAGTAAGTTCGTATGAGCTGGTGGCTATCTCTGTTGACGGAGATTTAGGGCCGCTTGAAGCCTCCGTCATGGCTTGACGGTTTAAAAGCCGGGAACGACAATTTAAGCGAAGCACGGAAGCTCAGCTGTTAATGCCACTTGCGGTCACCCCTCCAAATTGTGACCGGTCAGAATGTTGCTACTTCAACGATCTATCAAGAACGTCTAGGCAGCTACGCCACGAGCGCTTGGAAGTCGATAATGAAATAATACGCTATTTATAAGTGTAGCCTATGACATTAGGATTCTAGCAAAGGTGAACTTAAACATGGTTATTTTTTTGTTATTCGGCAAAAAGTTTCCGTTGAACGCTATCATCAGATGATTTCTGGTTTCTGTCGCCATAATTTGTATTCTCAACAAGATATCGGAATTTAGCTGAGACAGAGGTTTAAAATTCATTTGCAAGATTTGTCCCAAATAAAAGTCACAGGCGGTTCTCACACTGCGACGCATCCCGCTGCGTTGTGCGTCGCTGCAGATTTTAATATTGTATGCAAGAATCTCAATTTGTATAGAAAACACGCATTAGTACAACACACTGACAACGCATCGACGCGCATGATTTACAGTGACAAAACCTGGGGTTGACCGCAAGTGGTATTACGAGCTGAGCGCTTCCGTGATTCGGAGGGCACGTTAATTGTCGGTCCCGGCTTTAAAGTCGTTAAGCCATGATGGAGGCTTTTAGGCGGCCTAAAAACTCCGCCACCAGAGTTGGCCACTTGCTCATACGGAAAAAGAAGAAGAAGTATTAAAACCTGCAGATCTGAACAACGCAAGCGGGTGCGTCGCAATCGCAAGTGTGAGAAACGACTTATCTTCTTAAGTAGAAGTAACAAGGTCCAAGTTACTATGCTTGTCCATAAAGGTCCTGAAAATAATTGATTTGAGATTTCCTGTCTGTATTTTAGTTCTTGAAAATAAATTACTTCTCTTCGTAATAAAAGAGAGAATTAAGGGATCAATACACCCTTCCCTAAAAGGAAGAAATGGGCCGGTGGGTCGCCCTTTCTTCAGGATGGTCATTGCTTTGCGAAATTCACGCATTGTCTTACTTTTAAGGCTTTGATATATTTCTTAAGCTATATTTCACGCTGAGAGCCTTTATCAATGCTTCTGATCCAGTGATAAATTTATGAGTGTACGGTTGGCAAATAAATATGTAGAAAGTACGTAAAAATCAATCTTCTTATAACACAAGCGAAGTCGCGACTTAACCATCAAACCTAAGCATTTGTTATGGAAAACATATCTGAAAAACTGTGTTAAGTATTTTTTTTTTTTGAAACACGTAGAATTCTATTAACCATAATCTACCAATCTGATTGTTAGTCGTTGTGGAAACAAAGAAGAGATTAATATGAAGATGGTTTAAGCATGTAGAGAATGAAAGTCTTAGAGGCGTTTGTGTAGGACAGCTTCAAGGGGAAGATCTAGCTAGACACACATAGAGTACTGGGACTAAATTGGTTTAGTTAGAGGCATTTAAAAAAATAAATGTTCTAGTCAAAACTTTATCTGCTGACAGTACCAATCAATTTGTCAATACAAGATACAATATAATGGCGACTTGCCTATAGGATGAAAAGCTGTTTCGACATGAGACTACTTAATCAAAATAATTACTTAAATACTAGCTCCTCTTATCCGTTTCTGTTCCTGTTTAAAATATATCTTTATCAAGTCATCTTTCGATAAATGAATATGTCTACTCTTTAATTTTTGCTGGTTCACTGGTGGTTCATCTTACGTCGCTGACAACTAAGGCGCAGGCCAGATAGAAGAGACGGGGGGCAGACATTTGTCTCTTCCGCGTCCCTTTCATTCAAAATGTGACAACGCCCCGTCTCTTCTGTATGTTTTGCGGCGCGACGCTTCCATACATTTTCTATGAAAGGGACGCGGAAGAGACATAATATGTCTGCGACGCGTCCTCATCTTACGTCTTTTCTGTATGTCTCCGCCTAAGTTTAGCGTTCACCAGTGTAAGATGAACCACGATTATCTAATTGTCCTGAAATCTAGGTAACCTATATTGTTTTCACACTCATGAGTGCTTTCAAACTAAAATTGTAAGGAAGTAGATACTCGGTTTTTTGATTGATTTGTAAAAATCACAAATGCACCTGTAACTGTAATTAATGAGGGTTGCCAGGTGGTCGGGATTCGTCGGACCTACAATAATTCCTTTACGAAAAAATGTAGGTACTTGTCGAAACAGCTGTCAGTTTGACAACGAAGCTGAAGAAATACCTTCGTCATCGTCTTCGAGCTTATCTGGTCATAATACTGCTATATTGCTTTGTCTATAGCAAAGTTTCTCAACCATATTTTGCCCACCGCCCACTTTGAGAATGTATTTTTTTCAAGAGTCCCCCCCATATCTAAATGCGCCATCTCAGTGCCCCCTAATTTTCTCTGGGTTTTCTACTGCCCCCCTTAAAGTCTCAAACGCCCACAAGGGGGCGTTATCACGCACGTTGAGAACCTATGGTCTACAGGTATTCTGCCATTATCCCTTAAAGAAGGTTCGCTAAAAACTTGGTCACCAGAGTTGTCCACTTGCTCATACGAACTTACTTACTTAGAAGGTTCGCTGATTCAATGGATTCATTACAATTGCTTCTTTGAACATTTCACTTCATGTAATCCCATACATTGCATTGAAGTTTGTATTTGGCTTAAAATATAACGGAATACCTTGCCACCTAGATCATCATTATCTCGATTTTTACGATCCAAATATCAACAACTATAAAAGCGTACGAAATTTAATTTCACATAGAAATATACGTAAGTAGGTACTTCCACAGAAATGATGCAAAGACAATAATGTAGATACATGTTCATTGTTTTTTTCTTGCAGGTAACTTGGTTTTTGCAAGTCCATTGTTTTGATTGATTCCTGCCATCATAGATCAATCAATAAGTAGTTGACCTTGATGTGCTCATCTTCGACAAATGACTATCGAATATTGATGAGCATCAAAAACAGCTTTTACAACCACTTTTTAAAAGTATTCTCGGTTGTTATTTTTCTTTAAAAACTGAAATTAGCTACTTATGGACCATAAAAAGGACGATAAAAATTGCGTGAAGATCGGAGTAGTAATTTCATGAAGGGAGCATGTGCAAACAGACCAAGAAAAACAAATCGTACTAGGTGGATAACATTCATTCGTCTTTTACCTTCGAGACTAAAAGCTCGATGTCTTTTACTGAATACCTACTTACCTACTTATCTATTTTTTATTTTAGTTTATTCATTAAATTTTTTCATTGATATAAGTCAAAACAGGACTCTAAATGCTGCGGCTGCTAAATCTGTTGTCATATCTTTTCACACAAGAAACGAATTGACAACAGATTGACGAGTTGAGTCGAGTTATATCAAATACCTACTCTAAATTCTTGCTAACTTGTCAAGTAAATATGAATGATGGGCTTAGTATTATACGAATGGTTCGTATAACTAAACTCTAACTCTACTCAGGATATGAATTTCTGACCGGTTCCAAGTATCCCTACTGAGCATTATATCCCTACTGAAAGGGATAGTTCTTTGTTCTCTTTCGTTCTATAAACATTATGTCATGTCAGTATTGTTCGTTCATACCCATAAGGTTTACTATAGTTTGCTCATTACTACTCTCAAGACCCTCAGGACTTGTGATAAAAATGAAGAAAGAATGATTAATCGGATGATTAATGATGTAATCGATCGAACGAGACACCAAAATTAAATGATGGTCAATGGAACACGAGTTTACGATAATCTTGCTGCTAGTATCGGTAGATAATTACAATTATTTACAAGAAAAGCTGTTGTGTGTGTTGAGGTAGACTAAAGAAGAATGATTATGTGGAGGATGACTGTGTTAAAGGACTGTGTTCAGTCTATCTATCTTCTTAAATCTAAATATCTCTAGTAGTAATGGTTTATGGTGATGACTGATGAGAGTGAAAAGTAGCCTAGGTACAATCTTCCTAAAGAGTTTAGCTATCCAATGCAGAAATAATTTTTCAAATCGGACTGGAAGTTTTTGAGATTAGAGCGTTCAAAGAAACAAACAAACTTTTCCGCTTTATTAGATTAGTATCTAAGAAACTATCTAAGAAACATAGGGAGAAAGCTCCCTGATTCAACCCTAGCCTTTTTTTCAGTCTAGAAAAAAATAGAAAATCCCAACCTCGATTAAAAGGTAATGGACCTAGGTAGGTATCTACAAAAGTTAAGAGCCTATGAAAATGTACCCTAAAAGAGTTGACTTTTAGGTTTTCTTGTTTCAGAGTTTCTGTTGTGTTTTGACTGTTTTACACTAAGATTTTGATAAATGATTCCGATAAATATTCCGTGATACGAGTGTTATGTACCATTGGTAGAGAAAGGATCTTCATTAACCAACAATTTCTCACCCGAAAGGTGTAAATATTTATTAATGTAAACTTTTATGTCTGAGTGATCATACCAATGGAGTCACAATCCTTTTATTAAGGAAAGCGAGAACATTAATGAAAATCTTGTAAAACATTAATATATACAGTTTGTTAACCCGTATTTTTGTATTAATTAAAGCTGGTTGACCTTTTTCGTATGGATTAACGTCAAGTAGGTATTTTAAATGGATCTCGTGGCTTATTAAGAGTTATTGACCGTTCTTATCTTATGAGGTTGCATTTTCCATGTATTTTAATTGAAAACACAGTTCTTGCAAGAAATTAAAAGTTGACCTTAAACGGATGAAGCGGATTTCCACTTGCTATGATCCTGACACACCTCTTTCGCCTCATTCTCTCTCATCACATTTGTCATACAAGTTCGCCGGTTTAGGGTACTTTTGAGCTGGCCTTTCTCCAAAATATCACCAATCTGAACCTGGTATGTTCGCCTAGGTCTTCCCCGCTTTTATTAGCTTCAACTATAGATATATACGAGGGGAGGTCCAAAAGTCCGCGGAATGGGGGGGATGGGATGCAGGTAGCTACACTTGTTTGGTATGTCGCTAATCGGGTACTCATTAGAGGAATGTATATTAATTTTTAGCCCTTTGAAACCATTCGTTTACGAGATATCGCCCTGCAAACAAGTAAATCCGGAAAAAAACTGCAACAATGGAGCAAATTGAGTCTCGTGCCGATATTAAGTTCCTTACCAAGCAAGGAAAACCTCCGCAAACCATAATAAATGAGATGGGAGCCGTTTATGGGGGTCAGTGCCATGGTAAAACCATGATTTACAAGTGGCATGGTCTTTTCAAATAAGGCAGAGAGTCGATTGAAGACGACTCCCGCCCAGGACGGCCAGCTGAGGTCGCCACACCGGATATCGTTGAAAAAGTAGAAAAATTAATATGGGAAGATGCTCATTTGAAGAAGAAATAGCTTTTTGAAATAGTTGGAGTATCAGACACAACCATTTTGAGGATCCTACACGATCATCTTGGCATGTTAATAGTCAGTGCAAGATGGGTGCCAAGAATGCTCACGCCACGTCACAAGCAACAAATAATCGAAACATTAATGCACTTTTCGGAGCTGTGTAGCGAAGAATCTTCCTCTATTTTGGAGCGGATTGTTACTGGGGATGAAACTTTGGTTCATCATTTTGAACTTAAGTCCAAACAGAAGCTGATGCAGTGGCATAAAAAGGGCACACCACCCCCTTAGACGTTTAAGGTGTCGGAGTCGGCCGGAAAGATTATGGCTACGATTTTTCGGGATTGTGAAGGAACCTTGTTGATTGACTATAAAAAAAGGGTGTCAACATTACCGGAGAATATAATGCAAGATTATTGGAGCAATTAAAGGAAGCTATCGAAGAAAAAATGCGAGGAAAACTGTCAAGTGGTGTGTTGCTTTTGCAAGACAATCCACCAGTTCACAAGATCAAAGTTGCGATGGCTGCTTTAAACCGGTGCGGCTTTGAATCGCTTGTCCACCCATCCTACAGCCCGGACCTGGCTCCCAGCGATTATTATTTATTTCCAAATTTGAAAAAAGAATGAAGGGCAAAAAAGTTTCAAGACAATGAAAAAGTTAAGGCGGCGATTTTGACTCATTTTGAAGGCAAAGAGAAAAACATTTTTTTTGATGGTATACATAAGTTAATTTTTAGATCTGAAAAATGTATTAAGCCCAAAAATAATTATATAGAACAGAAAAAATAGTTTGGTTGTATTAATTAAATTACAACTCCTCCATTCCGCGGACTTTTGGACCTCCCCTCGTATGTTAACGGAAACTTTGATCGTAATGTTGACCCACTTCAAAACGAGGCTGATTCTCAAAGAATACGTTAAGAATTTCCAATTTAAACATTTACACTAAGCATTTAATTTACATAATATCAAGTAATTTAGTGTCAAAAATCACATTTTTATCAATAGGTAAGTTAAGTAATTACTTACATACACGATATTTATTAGGTACCATAAAAAAATTTGAACTTTTCGCTCTTATTTCCTTACAAAGGTCAAAGCTAGATTTAAAACGAAAATGTATCAACTTTTTGAAAGGCAAAAAATGTGGGAATGTTGTGAACCTTATGTCAAGGTGATAAGGTCGAATAAAGCAGTAGTTTAGGTGTTTATTTGGCTCGAGAAGCCAGTTGGACTACATTCAGTTGGTGTGCTTTTTGTTGTTGTTTTAAAACTATGTAAATGAAGGGATCAGTTTGCAAATTCTTTACGTAAACATTCATTAACAGCGTCACTGGCAATGATAAATACATTTAAAAACAAACACATAACATAGGACGGTCATTCTCAGGCGCAGCATTTTTTCGGTGGCACAATTTTTTTTTAGAATTTGGATGTTTTGACATGAAATATCAAATCTAGATTTAATTTAGTAATTATTAGTACAAGAGGGAACTCTTAAAGCCTAACGGTTAAAAAGTTATTTGATTTTGAAAAATTGGTGCCCACCGAAGTCAATATTCTAATCACCGAAATCAAATACAATAAAATTTGGTTAAAAAGTCAACAGTCTTTAGTTCGATCTATAATTATTACATAAAAAAAAATTAGGTAATTGTAGATAAAAATCATTTCAAAAAGGGGTTACATCATTAAACCCCTTGAAGGAGTTAAATTATGTTTCAAAGTTTGTATGGCGATATAATACTAGTAGTTCTCCCCGAACTGAGATCTCGCGCAACGTAGATGGCTTACTTTTGGACTTTCTTCTGACTACCCCTATACTTTCAAGTGCTACTACTGCCGAGTATACCTATTGTGCTAGCTCATCATGGTAAAATTACTGGTATGCATGCAATACATAATGTCGTTTCTAACTGTTCATTCATTTCATATTTATGAATTCTCGTCGTATTTCAAAAAGTATACGTCCTAGAATAAAAATAATAACTATTTTGGAATTTTCAAATAAAGACATTTGACACCCAACTCAATATATTTGTTTAACTTTTTTTTTTACCCCCCTTGGGAACCCAATAAGCTAACAACCCCTTCATCGATTAAGCTCATATGCTCCACCGTATATTTCCATACCACAAACTATTGACCTACCAAGTTTCATGCAGATTGGATGAACGGTTCGTCAGTTATGCGAGAACAAGAATTCGTGAAACATACAAAATACAAAGCAAAATCTCCCAACTTGCCACCAAGATCTTCGCTCGCTCGATCGATTAGATAGACATTTTGATTGGATGGTAAACGATTCTGGCTGTCCAAAAGTCAAGAGCTAGGAACACGTCCTGGCTGGCATCCACCCGAGCATATACTACTTAAAGTTAGTATCTCTTGTAGAATCCAGCCGCTTCAAACCTTGTACTAGGTACTACTACAGGTGGCTGCCTGATTCGGCATCAGCTCCTCTCATTCACATACTGACGGATGCTTTCCTCACTAGTTGTCGGGTCTAGTTGGGATATATTATAAGCCAATGGTCGTTTCTACAGCCTGCAGGGCGAACCTGGTAGAGCGGAGGGCTATCCCACTTCAGTTGGGGGAAGGCTTCGGCCGATGCTTCTTATCTACGAGAAAAAATCCATCCGCGTCAGTCCTCCTCATATCACAAATGGGTATTTCCTGTTGTGTCAGAATTTTCTGTCGCTTTCACCGCGTCAGGTGCTGCTTTAACGCTTGGCACTTGACGCGGTAGCAGTCTGGCGGAACAATCAGTGGACTCCCGTCCGCATTTGGACTCGATGGTGGTCCTTTATGCGTGGGGCTCGTTAAGCCCCACTGCTCGTTATAACCTGGCTCGTTAAGTACGTAGCCAACCTAGCTCTCCAGAAGCACAACAGCTTCCTGGGTTCTTCACCGGCTTAGAGGAGCGACCTCGGGATACTGAAGATTTTTTGCCATTGTGTTGCTACACCCGCACATTCCAGGACTACGTGAGCAGCTGATTCTTCTTCGCTTAGACATCCCCTGCAGAGTGGACTGTCCGTGGCACCGATGTTGTACAGATGTGTGTTGAGGGTACAGTGTCCTGTCAATGTCCCTAAGATTATTTCGAGGTCTTTTCTTTGTAGGTTCATCAGACGACACTCTGAAGTGTCGGATTGTCTGTCTCCAGCGATAGTTGTGTAGGTTTTGGGTATGTTGCCGCATTCAGATGTGTAGTTGAGAAAAGGGCGTAGGCAAGAATGAGGTTGGGCTCTAACTCTTTAGGTTGAAAGCTGCAATTGAGCTGTTCTTTTATTTTTTGTAGATGCCGACACTAATCTGGAGCACCTTTTTTATGCCAGCTTTCTCTATGATTCAATAAAATTATCATAAATCAGGAAACAGCACTATAAGTGCTATGAAACTGTCTTTACCCTTCATATATTTCCACGGAAAACACTGAAATCAATACCACCGGAATCAAAATTATGAGCAAAATCCTAGATATTTTTAAATGTAACCAAAATTTTGAATATTAGTCTGCATAATGGAAGTCTAGTATCTCTAAGATACACTTTTGTTATAATTCGAAATTAATTGCTTGAATGGATTTGAAAAAAAATATTACACCGAACTCATCTTGGAGGGTATACCAAGCCACCGAAAACGATTTTGTTCCTCGATAAAAGAGACACACAGAGACCCACAGACCTGGTTGTCCTCTCCACCAATGCGGAGGGGCTGATAGTTATTCTTACTCTAACAACTGTTCTTGCAACTATTAAGCCCCATCCACACGCTTGACAAACAATGGCAAACAGCGAACAGCAAACAGCAAACACGGACGTGTGGATGGGTGTTTGTCGCTGTTTGCCTGTTTGTGTTTGTGTCGGGCAGTGTTCGGCATCGGTGTCGGTTTTCTTGCCAGATCAAAGGATTTATGTTTGCCGATTCGGAATGTTATGAACGTTCGCCAAGCATGTGGATGGCTGTTTGTGTTGGGTGATTGTGGTTGGTGTTTGGGACTTCGTTTGCTGTTTGCGGTGTTTGTGACAAACAGCCAGCGTGTGGATGCCCCTTTAGAGAACAGGGTATATGCGTAAATCGGTGCGCGCCACCGATATCAATTCAAAACCTCGGACGCGACTAAAACTACTTGTAACTTATCAACGAAAGCCTAATATTTATTGGGAATATTATAAAATAAGCTAGTAATTATCTGGTTTTTTGTGAATACATTCAAAGTAGCGCCACGTTTTATAGAGAAAAAGATAAAAAATAATTTACATCGCAAAATGTGCTTGGGACATGCCACCGAGGCTCAAATTTCAGCGGTTTTTATTTTTTTTAACTATTTTAAGTTTATTTTATCTAAAAGAAAACATAGACTTCTTCTAGTATTTGATCATAACTATCATACAAAAAAGAATCAAGCTTTTAGAAATCTATTTAATAGAGGTTTTTGGCCCGGACGGTTTTTTTGAGCCGTTTGCGAATGGCCCAGGAACAGAAATCTAGAGGTCCTACTTACAACTAGTAGTGACAAAATTGCACAAAATACACAAAGACCGTTACAATAATATGCTGTCTATCTATAGAAAGCTAAATTGATCCAGGTCCGAAAGTCCGCGTCTCAATTCCTATAATGAATCTTCATATAGCTCTTTCTCAACCTTATTTGGCCTACCGCCCACTTTGAGAATATATTTTTTTTAGAGCCCCCTCCCCTACTTTGAATCTTCATATAGCTCTTTCTCAACCTTATTTGGCCTACCGCCCACTTTGAGAATATGTTTTTTTTTAGAGCCCCCTCCCCTACTTTAATGCGCCATCTCAATGCCCCCTGATTTTCTCTGGGTCTTCTACTGCCCCCCTGAAAGTCTCAAACGCCCACAAGGGGGCGTTATTGCCCACGTTGAGAACCTATGACTAGCAAGATAAGATGAGGGGACTTAGTATAATGTCTAGAAAAATGTACGACAGTTTTGAAAGCGATATCTTTTCCATTTTCTTATTATTGTACCTACTAAAAAAGTCCCGTTAAGGTTTGCTGGAAGAGAACTCTTTTTAGGGTTAAGCTTGCCTTTGCCATTACCTGTCTGGTTTTCTAAATGTTTCATTTGTGCAACAAGAATAAAATAAAGTTGCTTTTGAGTTATTTTTACCCGACTGCGCAAAGCAAAGGAAGGGTAATGTGTTTATCAGTCTATGTTTGTTTGGATGTTTCTATGTGGCACTCTAGAGGCCAAACGCGTGGACCGATTTTGATGATTCTTACGTCAATCGATTTGTCTCAACCTTGGGAGTGTCACTAAAGATATGACAGTAATCAAAATTCACCAGGGCTACAACCAGACGCCATATTGTCAAAATTAAAAGAATCAAAATCGTCACACTATATCAAGTGGGGTATCGTTGAATAGGTATTTTAAAATCAACTTTATCATAACTAAAAAGTGTTAAATAAAAAAATATTTTAAAAAAACAAAAACCCGACTGCGTCAAAACTAAAAAGAAAAAAACAAGCCTGCAAAGAATTACTCACAGTCGGGACCCATAACATTGGGAAGATTTGATTGGTAATAAAATGAATGGGTACCGACTGTGAGTAATTCTTTGCAGGCTTGTTTTTTTCTTTTTAGTTTTGACGCAGTCGGGTTTTTGTTTTTTTAAAATATTTTTTTATTCTCTATAACTAGTTACGAATCAGTGAAAATAAAAACTTCTTTCGTAGCTAGTTATGAAAAATAGTTATGAAAATGGACCAAAGGAAATTTCAATCACGAACTCATTTATTTCACTGCCATGACTTGAAGAGATGTTTATTAAATCGTTGCTCACTATCTTTTGCAAAGTTTTTTCACCAACAAATTCAGGTAAAATTAATAAAAAAGCAACATTCTAAATTTCTAATAAATTATTAATTTATGGCCCTCGCGTGAGCTCCTCGCGAAAACGGATAAAGATGGTTTAATTGGATTATAACGTTTTATCGGACCTAATAACCTAACTAGTAGTTCGCCCCGAACTGAGATCTCGCGCACCGTAGATGGCCAACATTTGGACTTTCTTCTGACTACCCCTATAATTTCAAGTGCTACTACTGCCGGGTATGCCTATTGCGCTAGCTCTTCATGGTAAAAAATACTAGCATGCATGCAATACATAATGTCGTGTCTAATTTTTCATTTATTTCATATTTATGAATTCTCGTCGTATTTTTAAAAGTATACGTCCTAGAATAAAAATAATAACTATTTTAGAATGTACAAATAAAGACCTTTCATTTGACACCGCACTCAATATATTTGTTTACTTAACTTTTTTTACCCCAATTATTTTAATTTTTTATCAAATTTTTTTTATCATGAAAATAAATCAAGTAGCATCTAAAATCATTGCAAACCAAACCGCAACGATGCCACTCTCTTTTTAAGACCGACCAGTCAATGAGCTACGAAGACATCGAAACTCTATGAAACGGGAGCTCTTGCAGCTCTGGTTTCGTAGTTTTTGGTCTTTGGTCGTATTTCAAAAACTATACATCCTAGATTAAAAATAAAAACCATTTTGGAATGTACAAAATAAGCCCTTTCGTATGACACCCCACTCAATATATTTGTGTAACTTTCATAATTTTTTACCCCCTTGGGAACCCAATATCTTCACAACCCCTTCATCGATTAAGCTCATATGCTCCACCGTAAATTTCCTTACCACAACCTATTGACCTACCAAGTTTCATGCAGATTGGATGAACAATTCGACAGTTATGCTCGAACAACAATTCGTGAAACATACAAACATACAAAGCAAAATCGCCCAACTTACCACTAAGATCTTCGCTCGCTTCGCTCGCTCGATCGATAATGCTATTGAAAAGCAAGTAGCCATTGAACGCGCGTGGAATTAAATTGTGAGATTATAATATCTCCACGTGCCTAGATTGTGTTATTGTGTTGTCGTCTATTAGGTAACCTTAAGAATGTCGCTTACGAGAAAAAAATGTAGATAATTTTGATGTTCTTCATAACTCTAGATTTTAATGACGTGTCTATTACATATTGTTTTAACTCTTGCGGCTGTTGCCTTCTTTCTATTAACTTTTGTTGTGAGTGACAAGAAAAAAAAATATTTTAAGTTTTGCAAAATTGGTAGGTTTTTTTAAAATCATTTATTTCTTTTTGCTGAGCGAAATGGTAAAAATTTACAAAGTATAAAACAAGCTCTTGCAAAAATAAATCACTTCAAACTATCAGTTGCATACGAATAATGATGTTGATCTCTGCCTACCCCCCTGAGAAACAGGTGATATAATTAGTCAGGTATTTTTGGCCCCTTGATATGTCAACTCGATGCCTGTCAGAAAGGCCCTTCCGACATTGTCCTCAATTAAAGATTTTGTCACGGTGACGTGGGTTCCCGCTACAATAACCTTAAAATGTCACATTGTGATGTGTATTACACTGAATTCGAATGTACTATAGTCTCATTGATAGCCATTGCGAATTGTCCGTCACGGTAAAGTTCAACCATCATTGGTTTATCAAACCAATTATTTTAAAATCCATCTTTATTTGACCTCCCTAACGATCCGCCTCGCAAGTTTTAGGTCATCGTTTTGATAGGTTTTGTAATTAAACAAGATCATGACAGTAAACCACAAAGCAAGATAATATACACGCATTACTGATCCTTTGGGGATGTTTTAAATTTAATAGGTTTATTATTATGTAGGTTACCTCATATTAAATTAATGGGACGCTATAGGGAAGAGAGTTCGTATGCGTTAGTGTTAGTGGTCAACTCTGGCGACTACATTGGAAAGGAATAAATTTAAAAAAAGTAGTTTTCTTTCTTCTCTGAAAATTTCAGATTTATCCGACCAACCCTTAAAAAGTTAGACAGTTTTTTGTTCCTCCTGTAAAGTAGCGTTCTGTCGATACGCCCCTATTCAATGATGCACACGATTCAATTGATTATACTACGACGGTTACATCCTCAAGATCATTATATTTTTGACCATGTAGTTTCACTTCTCAATGTACTAGGGCATCACATAATTTTAGAGTACTGTAAAATCTGTAAAATTAAATCATTAGTAACAAAATAATGACACTTGGATCTGGCATCCCTAATTTACCCTACCCGCTCGGCTCGCGCCAACTTCATTCGTTTCTTATGTGCGGGCATCGCAACATCGCAATAATTACGAATTTATTTTTTTATAGTTTATAAAAAGAAAGTTATAATTAAAAGTTTATAATTGGTAAAACAACGTAAACGAAGTGGTGATTATAGAATAAGAAAGAAGATTAAACTTTTGGAAAGGAGTTTATGAAAATCATCATCGTCTACGAGAGATGAAGGGAGGTAACAGTTTTTTGTTTACTTAATTTCACCCAATTATCAAAAAATATTACCTATAGATGCATACAACAAATAATACCGTAAAATATTTACGACAAATAATTTTTACATGTCGACAATTCACATTAAAAAATAATTGTGACTACCTTCATTTTATTTTTGTCTCGGGTTTATTGTTGTATTGTTTATCGTTGCATTGTGATATTTATTCATTATGATAAACGATCTAGATTACGTCTTAGTAATAACAATTTTATCGTATTGCAATTTCAAAGTGCCAAAAACTGCCGGTTTTTTTGTTTTCTTTGCACACAGGTCACCAACGATGTTGAAATACCTACCTGCGATATATTACGCGACGAACTCGCGTTTGATAATTATCGCTCAGTCTCGTGTCGTCACATTATGACGACCAATGACTTTAAAACAATAAAAAGGGCAGACTGCAGATTGGATGGATATGTCTACCTGCCAACACAGGTCAAGGGTGTAAAAAACCTAGGTCCCCAGCGTTATACTGCGTGACGCGATCACGCTTGATATCGCTTAGTCCGGAATGACTTTAAAATAACAACAACTGCAAACTGCAGATTGTAAGTATGTCTACCTGTGCATACAAGTCAAGGAGGTGGAAAACCTACCTGCGTTATACTGCGTGACGCGATCACGTTTGATATCGCCCAAATGACTTTAAAACAATAAAAACGGCAGACTGCGGACTGGATGTATGTATATGTTTACCTGCCCACACAGGTTAAGGGTGTAAAAAACCTAGGTCCCCTGCGTTATACTGCGTGACGCGATCACGTTTGATATCGCTTAGTCCGTAATGACTTTAAAATAACGACAACTGCAAACTGCAGATTGTAAGTATGTCTACCTGTGCATACAAGTCAAGGAGGTGAAAAATCTACCTGCGTGACGCGATCATGTTTGATATCGCTTATTCCGTAATGTAATGACTTTAAAATAACAACAACTGCAAACTACAGATTGTATATACCTGTGCATACAAGTCAAGGTGGTGGAAAATCTACCTATACTGGGTGACGCGATCCCGTTCAATATCGCTCAGTTTCGTGTCGTCGTGTGATGACGACCAATGACTTTAAAACAATAAAACTGCAAACTGCAGATCGTAAGTATATGATCGTAAGTATTATGTCTATCTGTGCATAAAGGTCAAGGGTGATATATATCTACCCAGCATTATAGCGCGATGCGATCACGTTTGATTTCGCTTAGTCTCGTGTCGTCACGTGATGACGACAAATGGTTTTAAAATAATAAAAACTGTGCAGATAGTAAGTATTATTATTTACACCTGCCCATACAGGTTAAGGGTGTTAAATACCTACCTACGTGATATTGTGTGACGCGAACACGTTTGATATCGTTCAGTCTTGTTTTATTACGTGATGACGATCAATGGTTTTAAAATAATAAAAACTGCAAACTGCAGATTGTAAGTATGTTTACCTGTAAGTATTGTGTCTATTGTATGTATATGTCACGGGGGTTAAATAACTACCTGCGTTATACTGCGTGACGTGAACACGTTCCTATCGCTCAGTCTCATGTCTCATGATGACGACCAATGACTTTAAAACCAATAACAACTTTACAACTGCACATTGTACTGGTTATATTACCTGACTTTTGTAACTTTGATGAAAGCGTAGTATGTCTTCTACCACTCTCAGAGCGCGGCTATTACAATACCCGACTCCATCACCGTGAGCTCTACTTGATTTGTCATAGTCAGACCATGACAATCGGTTCATGCATTGTGTCTGAATAAAAAATATAAAATTATTATAATTATTATTATCTATCTTTAAAGGAGCTCTCTAAACGTTGGGGTCGGATTCTGGTGGAAGGTGACCGAGACCAAGAAAACCAATGAGACCTTGTAAAAAATATACAAAAAATACTTTATACTTTTATAAATATAAAGGCCTTCAGATTAAAAGGTATGACCTTAGCTTACTCTCTAGATCGAAGCAGTAGCAGGCAAACTGGAAATCCATTCCAGAACTAAACCACCCAGCCCATTCAGGTGGGGTGGACCGAAGAACAGATGCCAAATCTGAGGTAATCGTCTCAAGATGGGTACCCGTTCCAAGGGCGGAGACCACCACCTGCCGCGAGCTCTTCCTGCACCAAGACTGAGTTCAGGACCCGCAAAAGGCATAAGAGGTAAGTAATACTACTTCATGCTAACATTTTGCGCTATTTTATGCATAATTACTGCGCACTCTGCTGTACCCAATGATCTTCTACTATACCTTATAAACTGAGGTAGATGTGTTGTGTTGCGCCCCGCTCCGCGTGGCGAACTAACTTCGGGCTGCATAGCTTGAGTCAACCCGGTCGCTCGTCACAGGCTGTCATTTGCGACTTACTGCTCACGTAATTGTGAAAATTATATTTATCTCGTTCTGACAACGGGGTTTTGTATTTATCTGCTATCTTTTGGTTTCTTGAGTGATGTAATGTAAACGAAGCTGCGAATATTCTACCTACTTAGCTGTAAAGCTTTTATAATGAGTATAATATAACGTCTCTGTTGGAAAAATATCATTGGCTGTACCTAGCTGTATGAATGGATTTAAAATCCCGTTTAATAGTAGGCCTCCTGTACAAATGTTGGAACAAGCTAACCAAAAGTTTAGCAATACGGAGTTACTCGTAGAGCAGTTATGTTCAGCTACTCATAAGTTACAGTCATCAGGATCTGTGATGCTTACATCAAACATATTCCGGACAATTTTTATCTAAAACTTTTTGACAAATTGTTCGTGAAGGCAAGTCAACATTTTAAAATAGTAGATACTTGCACCGCTGCTTAATTACTTATTAAAGACTGCTTCATGGCTACAATAGACTTGCAAGATGCATATTTTTTTTTTTTTTTAGTACTTACCCGGTCCATAAGGGCCTGTCATTTCTTATCTAAGAAATATGGACTGATTCTAGTCATTTATTAAATTGAAAAGCGCATAAAAGATACTTATAATTGCCACGACAGAGTCAAGGAAACCTTCAATATTGAGTTTTATTATTATTAAACATAAAAAAAAAAAAAGTAATATTATCTCATTCAAAAAACTTTTTTGAGTTCGAATTAGACTCTCGTACCTAACAGGATTTGCCTGAATTTTAACACAAATAGAACACTTATCTTGTTAAAATTCATTCACTAACCCTAAGGGATTTCACGAAATTTTTTCGTGTTACTTTGCTCAGCTTGTCCTGCAGTTGCCCGTGGACGGCTGTAGGTACGCTTCGAATCGACTTGAAATAGAAAAATTTCTAGCTTCTTTGATTTAACGATTATGACTTCTACATGGTACACAACACACATATACCTGAGTAGCTTATATCCAGATTTGTCTTTGTGGCGAAATTATATTTTATTTTCAAATAATCCTATTTATGGTATTAGATTTTTATGGATGCGCCTTTAAAGGATAAGGGCGTTTTAATTTTAACGGAGAACATGTAAACGGTTTCTGGGACTGCCGAGGCAGATACACTATCAATCTTTTCGAACTTAAAGCCGCTTCTATAGAATTACAGTGTTTTGTGTGTTGCTGGCAAATCGATACAAAATAAATTTTGATCCGTAACGATAAAACGAACGCTATATGTAATTATGATGAGGAGGTGTCCAGTTTAAGCATTTAAACAATTTAAGTAGTAAGATCTAGTAGCGACGTTATAGTGTAGTATCTTCGAAAAAGCCAAAATCAAAAAGGAAGCTGGACCAGATGTTTTATAATTATTATCGATACAATATGGAGTCTATCTCAAACAAGTTTGAATGATTTATGAAAATGATTTATTTGCCACTAGAATAAATATGTAAATGTCATAAGTTCGTCTCTTGAAACGAGATCCGTCCGCATTCGATATCGATGCGTTTACTCTAGACTGGAGTGTATATTTCTTTCTACACATTTCCTCCATTTTTTCATTCATTTTAATATACTTAAGTAAATTAAGCAATAATCGTGCTACTGGAATTGGTCGTCCCTTATTGGCCTAGCGGCCTTGGTACCATGGTACCCATTGTTCATAAAATATATATATATCTCAAGGCAAACTAGTTTACATAATACCACATTAGGTACTCTTTTCAACTTTAAGACTCTGGCAGCGACACCCTAGTGTCATCGCTGTTATTGAGCAAGCCTACTCAAGACAAGCACTGTAAGCAAGTGCTATAAAATTGATATAGGTACCTATCATCCTTTTTTAAAAGTTCTTTAAAGCAATCATAACTGTGCTTTCACAAGATGGTGGCCATTTTTGCACCAAACTTCAAATTGACTTTTTGGAAGTTAGGTGTATTCTATTTGTAATCAATTTTCTAGTTAGCGAATATAAATTTAGGTCAAGTTATTCGACTTTGAATATTTGTCATTCAGCGCTTGCTAACTAAACTTCGTTTTTTCCAATAATGAAAATAATCTGAAATCTGAATCTTGTAGGTGCTTGATCATCTTTCGAAACTCTTTCCTAAACAGATAGGTACATCTTTCTTACAAACCGATACATAATGCGAGTGTCTCGACAATAAGCCGATAGATAATGCAGATTCTGTCAGTCAGATAGTGGCGTTGACAAGATTGTTTTTTCCCACGCAAGACATGAGTTCACATCGGTGGCTATGCGTAACGGAGTCCCAATAGATATCTTATAACGAATCGACTCGTTTGGTCAGAAGTTCTACATTTGACCCAAAATGATGAGAGTGATGTATTTGGTTTTTTTTTTTGTAAAGTATTTAAAGTATTCTATCGGTTTTACCAATATTTAAATACCTATTTGAATAATTTGAATTGAATATTTATTTATTTGCAGATTCCTTTTTTGTCAAAACATACAATCGTAATTTGATTGTAAGACATCATTAGGTATTAATGTACCTGCTTTTACATTAACCGCTTATGTAGTTATGTCGTTAAAGGTCGCTAAACATCTACATGGTCAAAAATATAATGATCTTGAGGATGTAACCGTCGTAGTATAATTGATGGTTAAACAAACTTACCAAGTGAAGTTTGGCCATAATTATACGAGACGGTTACATCCGAAGAGATCAAGAAGGTCCCACCCGAACCCATAAAGGCCCTTGCTACTTTAACGACATAAGTGTCTCTGAAGTAATGAAGTTGGCGCGAGCCGAGCGGGTAGGGTAAATTAGGGATGCCAGATCCAAGTGTCATTATTTTGTTACTAATGATTTAATTTTACAGATTTTACAGTACTCTAAAATTATGTGATGCCCTAGTACATTGAGAAGTGAAACTACATGGTCAAAAATATAATGATCTCTTCGGATGTAACCGTCTCGTATAATTATGGCCAAACTTCACTTGGTAAGTTTGTTTAACCATCAATTAAAATATCAATTGGTTAAATTGCATGTGACAGAACTTTAAAATATGTAGCTTTGTAAAGTTTCCTACACATCCCGATAAACCTTGCCTTGACATTTGTGGACAATCTAGCTGTCCACGTATCGTGTTCCATTTGATAGGCCCTGCTGCTGATAGCTCTTCATTGACTAGGTATTTCGTATCCGGGAGGTAGATTTCATACAATAAACGTAAATCTGAAGTATAAATTAACCTGGTAGAGCTGGGAGAATACACAAGTTAAAAAAATATACTTACTTAAATAAAAATTGACAGAAAAATATGAACAGACCCCATATGACCAGTTTTTTCCGGGGCCAGTCGACTAAAGAGCCTGCATGCATCACTTTTTTTCTATATAAAGCCATTTGAATCTTCATGTCCCTACGTCATAAAAAAATCATCATTTGAATAAATAAAAAGCTGAAGGTCAAATAATTTTGGAACATAAATGTTTTTAAATAAGTAAAAGTCAAGGAATTTCTATACTACGTACCTGGAATGCTGACTGAGACAGAAAACAAGGTCCGCTTGAGAGATAAAACTTGGGCGGCGTGTCTCTTTCTAAAGGGTGACCATAAACTAAACATTCCTAGTCCCTAAGGGGCCTTTTCCATCATTTTCTGATTTACGTGATATTTCAGGGCATGATTTTTGAATTAAAATACTGATACAATTTTGATCCTTCATTTTGATTCTTGAATCTTGATTCTTGAATCTGAAAACTGAAATTTTGAATCTTGAATCTTTGAAGTGACAGCTGTCAAACTTCAAACGGCCATATCTTGGAAAGTACTCGTCCTAGACTCCCCGTTCCTAGTTCAAATGAAAGCTATGACCAAGATCTTCATTTGAAGTGACAGCTGTCAAACTTCAAACGGCCATATCTCGGGAACTACTCGTCCTAGACACCCCGTTCTCAGTTCAAATGAAAGCTATGACCAAGATCTACATTTGAAGTGACAGCTGTCAAACTTCAAACGGCCATATCTCGGGAACTACTCGTCCTAGACACCCCGTTCTCAGTTCAAATGAAAGCTATGACCAAGATCTTCATTTGAAGTGACAGCTGTCAAACTTCAAACGGCTATATCTTGGAAACTACTCGTCCTAGACTCCCCGTTCAAAGTTCAAATGAAAGCTATGACCAAGATCTTCATTTGAAGTGACAGCTGTCAAACTTCAAATGGCCATATCTCGGGAACTACTCGTCCTAGACTCCCCGTTCTCAATTCAAATGAAAGCTATGACCAAGATCTTCATTTGAAGTGACAGCTGTCAAACTTCAAATGGCCATATCTCGGGAACTACTTGTCCTAGACTCCCCGTTCTCAGTTCAAATGAAAGCTATGACCAAGATCTTCATTTGAAGTGACAGCTGTCAAACTTCAATCGGCCATATCTCGAAATCTACTCATCCTAGACTCTTCCTTTTTAGCTCAAATGAAAGCTATGACCAAGATCTACATTTTCAATAACAGCTGTCAAAATGACATCTGTCATCTGAAATGTAGGTCTTGGTCATAGCTTTCATTTGAACTGAGAACGGGGAGTCTAGGACGAGTAGTTCCCGAGATATGGCCATTTGAAGTTTGACAGCTGTCACTTCAAATGAAGATCTTGGTCATAGCTTTCATTTGAACTGAGAACGGGGAGTCTAGGACAAGTAGTTCCCGAGATATGGCCATTTGAAGTTTGACAGCTGTCACTTCAAATGAAGATCTTGGTCATAGCTTTCATTTGAACTGAGAACATGGAGTCTAGGACGAGTAGTTCCCGAGATATGGCCATTTGAAGTTTGACAGCTGTCACTTCAAATGAAGATCTTGGTCATAGCTTTCATTTGAACTGAGAACGGGGAGTCTAGGACAAGTAGTTCCCGAGATATGGCCATTTGAAGTTTGACAGCTGTCACTTCAAATGAAGATCTTGGTCATAGCTTTCATTTGAACTGAGAACGGGGAGTCTAGGACGAGTAGTTCCCGAGATATGGCCATTTGAAGTTTGACAGCTGTCACTTCAAATGAAGATCTTGGTCATAGCTTTCATTTGAACTGAGAACGGGGAGTCTAGGACAAGTAGTTCCCGAGATATGGCCATTTGAAGTTTGACAGCTGTCACTTCAAATGAAGATCTTGGTCATAGCTTTCATTTGAACTGAGAACGGGGAGTCTAGGACAAGTAGTTCCCGAGATATGGCCATTTGAAGTTTGACAGCTGTCACTTCAAATGAAGATCTTGGTCATAGCTTTCATTTGAACTGAGAACGGGGAGTCTAGGACAAGTAGTTCCCGAGATATGGCCATTTGAAGTTTGACAGCTGTCACTTCAAATGAAGATCTTGGTCATAGCTTTCATTTGAACTGAGAACGGGGAGTCTAGGACGAGTAGTTCCCGAGATATGGCCATTTGAAGTTTGACAGCTGTCACTTCAAATGAAGATCTTGGTCATAGCTTTCATTTGAACTGAGAACGGGGAGTCTAGGACAAGTAGTTCCCGAGATATGGCCATTTGAAGTTTGACAGCTGTCACTTCAAATGAAGATCTTGGTCATAGCTTTCATTTGAACTGAGAACGGGGAGTCTAGGACAAGTAGTTCCCGAGATATGGCCATTTGAAGTTTGACAGCTGTCACTTCAAATGAAGATCTTGGTCATAGCTTTCATTTGAACTGAGAACGGGGAGTCTAGGACAAGTAGTTCCCGAGATATGGCCATTTGAAGTTTGACAGCTGTCACTTCAAATGAAGATCTTGGTCATAGCTTTCATTTGAACTGAGAACGGGGAGTCTAGGACAAGTAGTTCCCGAGATATGGCCATTTGAAGTTTGACAGCTGTCACTTCAAATGAAGATCTTGGTCATAGCTTTCATTTGAACTGAGAACGGGGAGTCTAGGACAAGTAGTTCCCGAGATATGGCCATTTGAAGTTTGACAGCTGTCACTTCAAATGAAGATCTTGGTCATAGCTTTCATTTGAACTGAGAACGGGGAGTCTAGGACGAGTAGTTCCCGAGATATGGCCATTTGAAGTTTGACAGCTGTCACTTCAAATGAAGATCTTGGTCATAGCTTTCATTTGAACTGAGAACGGGGAGTCTAGGACAAGTAGTTCCCGAGATATGGCCATTTGAAGTTTGACAGCTGTCACTTCAAATGAAGATCTTGGTCATAGCTTTCATTTGAACTGAGAACGGGGAGTCTAGGACAAGTAGTTTTCGAGATATGGCGGTTTGAAGTTTGACAGCTGTCACTTCAAATGAAGATCTTGGTCATAGCTTTCATTTGAACTGGGAACGGGGAGTCTAGGACGAGTAGTTCTCGAGATATGGTCATTTGAAGTTTGACAGCTGTCGCTTCAAAGATTCAAGATTCAAGATTTCAGATTCAAGGTTCAAAATTCAAGAATCAAGGATCGAAATCCAGGATCGAAATCCAAGATCGAAACCAAGGATCGAAATCAAGGATCGAAATCAAAATCAAGGATCAAAATCAAGGATCTAATTCAAGGATCTCTAATTCAAGGATCGAAACCATGGATCGAAATCGAGCGCGATAAGGTAAAAATATCCTGAAATTTAAATGACATGGGCACACTACTAATCCTACAACGAGTGTGAAAGAGACAAAGCACCCAAGAAAGCCTTCCCAACAAGACCAACAATCCTTATAACCAAGATTAAATGATAATAGATCGTTGTGTAGTCGTGAGAAGGTTCAAAATCCTTTGTACATTAAATGTCAGTTAGAACTCCAGTTACGTAGTTTAGAATCTTCTTGGTAAAAGTAAACCTCATGGCCATAAAAAAACTACTTTCTCACTCGACTTGATATGACAGGACTATAGAACGCTAGTTTACACTACTAGCGATTTTATGCCATCAATATTATCATCAAACATGATCAATTTTGAATAATCAATCAGTTCACTGGTCACCCGTTTTGTAAACAATAATCGAGGTTTCGATTCGACAGTCAGATCCAAAGAACACCATAATCGAATGACGAATGAGCTGGCAAAAGATTTTGTTCGGTTTGACAGCTGTCAAAATGCCTATTAAATTCAGCATAAATGGAGTCTTTCCTTCTTCGGTGAAATGGAATTCAAAACTTTTTGTGAGACATCGATGTTTTTTAACTGCTAATAAGATTAAAGGCGCAACAATTTATCTTGGCACTGGTTTCTGAAGAATGTACGCCAATATTGTTGTTATGATGGAGTATTTCTTTTGAAAGCAAAATATAAAACCATACGATGACAAGCAGAAGATTTTATTACCTAGTAGGCACGTGTTGATATACCTTGTTTTTTTTTTTTTTTTTTTTTTTTTCTTTATTTTGGCTTCGCACGTCTTGTGCATTCAGCCAGTGTCAAGTAATTAATAAATTTCAAGTTTATAGATAAATAAGTTATTTAAATACATACCTATTACAATACATAAATATAATATCCCACCCCTCCCCTTGTGCCTCAGTAAAGATGTGGGGCTTTACTGAAACATCAACACGGACTGTTTGGGAGAACTCGAAAAGCAATGCTATCCAATTTTGTTTCACTTGCCCACACTTATGCACATTCACGAACACTTAACGGTTAATAATCCACCATTATTACACATTAACATTCGCAGAAACACAAGTTTTGGAAAATAAAACAAAAACGAAACATGACTTCTCAAATTCCCGCCAAAAAGCCCTACCTTGTTGATAAGTAGCACATAACGTGGGTGATAATAATAGGGATGAGGTGAAGGATGGAAATGAACAAGACGGAGCATAATAGTTTCTCTATACTTCTTCCAACGGATCTTGGCATTCTTGAAGTTAGCCGTTTTGATGCGCAGTTCAACTTTTTCATACAAAAATTTCTACTGCGCAGCGAAAAGCCTAACTTCATGAATGCCTAAATCCATTGTGACAACTGTACTTTCAACCAATTTTTTAACCTCTTTGGCTATATTTAGTTTTTTTCTGTTTTTTGTAGAGATCGTTTTCATCCAACGAGGACCTCTCTATAGAATTATACGCATTTTAACTATCCACTAAACTTTCTTACGTAATTTAAGTGTCACTTCGCAATTATTATGCTAGATTCAGAACGAGACGCATTGAATGATTACCTTTTTTTTTAACTAGCCCTTAAAATCTCTGTTATCTTATTGAATAAATGAAATGCTCTATAGACTTTTGACAAAAACGAGTTTTCAAGATGTATTTGTGAGCTTCAAAAGGTCTAAAAAGATAAAAAACCATGTTCAAATTTTCTATACTTAGTTGGTAAAGAGTTTGTATAAGACATTTATAACCAGTCATAAATAAATCAATATTTATTTATTTTGCGAAAAAGTCTCATAACCAGATTGACAAGGCAATGATATCACATTGTTGCTTCAACTTGTGCGGCCAATTTTAAATAGACACCTAATTGGTGGTGGTATTTGTCGCAAGAAATGAGAGGTTGACCTTTTAAAGGAACATTCCTTCAATTAAGTTTGACTGAGATTTTCGAATGGAAAAGGATTGAAGATATATTGAAAAGTTATTGCGGAGGATAGCTATGCAATATACATTTACCTATACAATGTGTAAAAAAAACCTGTCCGATCCGTGAAGATGTTTATATGGTAAGTATTGAAAGGCTGTGTCCCCAGCAGGCAAACAGTCAGCGGCCGACTGAGTTTGCGGCGTATCGGTTTAGTACGCCCTTCCATATTTGAAATGGAGTGTCCACAGTTTGCAAGTTTGCAGCGTTACGTTGCAAACTGCGTACAGTGAGCGCAAAACTACACAGCCTTAGGTTCTTTTTTAGATGTATTCCCGTTGTCCCCGGTGAGCTTGTCCCCGGTGAACGGGGACAACGGGAATACATTATTTTTATTTAAAATAGTTCCCGTTGTCCCCGGTCTCTGTCCCCGGTGAAATAATGAAATAAAAAGATTAAAAATTATTCCCGGTGTCCCCGGTGTTAGCAGAATCAAGAGATGACGTATTTTAATATTGTGATGTAACGTATTTTAATGACGTAGTGAAAAGGAAGTGTGAAACTAACTAAGCTCATGTAAGTACCCACATTTGATTTCTACTTAAAATCAGTAAATGTACTCGTATATGATGCAAAATTAAGGACAAGTGTTATTGTACCTATAGACGGCTGTACCTGTGAGCACCATTGATTCAAATGATTAAAGATTAAAATGTTCGTTTTGAAATGTCGCCATCTTTTTTTTATTTTATTTTTTGTGCCGACGTTAAAAGTTTTTCTATCAAAAAAGTTTTTATACCTAACTTTAATGAATATTACTATGAAAGTATTTTAAATACCTTACCTATTGGTTAGATTGTTATTCAATATTGATATTAGTATAGTTTGCTGCTTACTCAGTGCTCTAGTTAGCCAGCCCCTAGAAAGTGTTTGTCCACGAATTTGATAAATGGCCATGCCGATTTTGTATGGGAGTGTACGAGCATCATACATTGTCTTAGTTAATTTTGTCATTGCAGCATTTTACGCCATTAAAATAATTAGCTTTAAAATCATTGAGCATGAGCAATCAGTTCGCGTTTAGCAACCAATCGAAGCCCGTCTCATTTATCATTATCACTAGTATCATAAGATCGTTAATATATCAGTTAAAATTTACTAGCGGTGATTTTCTGGTCTTTTGAACTATATACCTATTGCCAGTGTTTGTGGTGCCTGTTTTTATATAGCGCGGCCACCAACCAAAGTTCAAAATGTAAACTCTTAGGAGTTAACAAACAATATTTGTGAAAGCAGTATAGATCTACACTCAGTCACAGAACCGAGTTATAGTCACAGGGTGAGTTTTTCAAGAGTGCCTCTAGGGCCGATTTTGAAACTATTATCGATAGCGAAAAACACTAAAAGGAATCTCGTAACCGATTTTAATAAAATGTAAAACTGCATCATTAGATTTTAAAAATATAACTTTCCTGGCCAGGAATTAAACCTATTTGGTTCAAAAGTAAGTACCTAAATACCTAAAAGTTGACTCAAATTACTATTCCTATTCTACTAAATTATCTTGACATTTTAAATTTCCTCTGTGACATGACATTAATACCTACCTATGACATTTAATTTAAGATTTTAATTTAGTAATTTTGCATGAAATTTAAATTACATTGCAGTGCCCAACAGGGTGTATGTATAAAGCCTACTAAGCCTACCTAGACCTAAGCTATACTATGTACCTACATACAAGCAATGAATAAATGAATATGAATATGAAAATAATAATTCCGTATTATTATACCATCCGATAGTGTAATAGGTAGATAGATGATAAGGATCAATTTGTGAGAAGATACTACATACGGCAAACCAATAAAAAAGTTGAAATGAAATGAAATGAAAAAGTTATGGGCAATGTACGAAATACTGAAAGTTTTAATCAGTTTATTAAAAATCAACACTTGCCATTAGTTTGACATATGCAGTTTATTCAAAGAAATTGATCCTTATCATCTACACTATCGGATGGTATAATAATAAAGAAGGAAAGGTTTTTTTTAACAGGTTCGATTCCTGGCCATGAAAATGATTATTTTTCAAATCTAATGATGCAGTTTTATTTTCTATCAAAATCAGTTTCGAGACTCTTATGAGTGTTTTTCGCTATCGCTAATAGTTTCAGATTTGGCCCTAGAGGCACTCTTAAAAAACTCACCCTGTACTGTATTACTCGGTTCTGACTGAGTGTAGATGTATACCGTTCTCACAAATATTGTTTGTTATATTCCTAAGAGTTTATTTTGATGTTTGGTAGATGGCCACGCGATATAAAAAAGGAACCACTTTCCGACATAGGCTTTTGATAGACTAACGTTATACTACCGCATCAAAACTTTTATTTTAAAATAAAAAACTTGAACGGGGACAACGACACGTGAAATTTAGAATTCCCGTTGTCCCCGTTGGCCTTATCTGCTCACCGGGGACAACGGGAATGAATCAAAATGACGTCTCGTTGTCCCCGGGCCGGGGACACGACCACCGGGGACAACGGGAATACATCGATTTATGATTTATGTGATTATTTTCGGAAAACAAGTTAAAATTTATGACGAAAAAAAAAATGACTGAATGAGAAAACACACCCTATTAGCTATTCTTATCAAAGTGGGCATGGTAAAAAACATGAAGGGGTTGCCTTTAAAGATTTTCAACAAATCTTAATGGTAAATCTTAATGGTACTTAATGGTAAATTATTTGCTAGATTTAAAGGAAATTGAGGTCATTTGGATAAAATAATAGACAATGAAAATTTTATGAATTTTCATTTATTTACGATACAATTCAATTTTGATATTATTTGGGAATTGTTATTGAGGTCCCTGCACATTCCTTTCGGATCGGACAAGGTTAGGAGATTGCCTCCCAATAAAATGAAACAGGATTACGTTACGACTGTGTCCCTAAGGCGCGGCAAGCATTCTTTTAGATCTTTAGGCATTTAAGATCATTTGAATATTTCCAGGCGGTAGTCAGAGGCACGTCCGACTACGTATTTCGTATGTGAGTAGATCCCGTTTTAATTATTAAAATGACATGATAGGTTAGACAAAAAACACCGGCGATTCACTTCACTTCAGACGACTTCCACATTCCAGTCCTCTCACATTCCTATAGTCCACTTGTCATTTCGGTTCCAGCATTCTTTCATTCATAATGCGCTGGCGCCGATAGCGACAGCTTCTCACTCACCGCCATATTTAGAGTAACGACATTGCATTGGTCATAATTAGCAGTGTTTATGTCGCGGGGACGTTACTCCCTTTACGTTTGTCCTTGACATTCTGCGCGGGCGCAGGCTGGGGGCTCGCCCGATCTTTGACGGTTATGATCGGCTTAAAAAGATTACAGACACGGTAACAAGTCTAACAACGATAATCTGACTATGTTTTACCTATTTATAGGACTTGAACCTCTGCCGCCTTATGAGTCTTAAGTCCGATGACATTTCCCATTGCATTGTATGTATGTAAGTGTGTATGTAAGTAAGGCGATGCTATAAAACTTAAAACACGCGCATTATACCGTTGTATTTACATTTTGGTCATGCATACGTACTATGAATATACATTAGACCTAATTAATCTGGAATGAGTCTTGCTTTCTTTGCCATTTTAGATATCTAACTACCCCTTGACGTCCTGTATAGATACTGATAACGTCTAAAAATAGAGCAGATGGCTACATAGATACAGGCCTGTTCAATGCATGTCAAATAGTTGTATGAACATTTCTTATCAATAAAAGCAGTGTTTATTATTTTGGCATAATAAGTACCTACACCTAATGAGCTGATACATATACTACCCAGGAACTATTTTATGTATGTATGGTAAATAAGTAATGACTTTAGAAAAGTTGTATCAATCAACCTCAGAGCAAAAAATATATATAAAGGTGAGTCCGTTTTTAGTTCCAGTAATTTAAGACTTTATTAATTGTTTTTATCATTAGATTACATACATGGTCGATAAGTTAAATTGGAACGCGGAAGTAATTTTTTATCCGCCTCTGACATTTTCCGAGCTCTATGCAAAAAGTGGAGCAAAACCACAGAACACGTAATAGCTAGTATTATGTCCTAGAATAAAATGTCCATGCACTGGAATAAGTGAACTGGTTTAATAATAAATTGGTTGGTTGTTTTATTGTACGTAGATTCCGATCACTGTGAGCACCCCTTTACTTCTTCCTGGTGGTATTTATTTGAAAATACATTAAATAAACCTCGCTATTTAGTTTTGAAATTTTAGCTGGTTCGATTCCCGGGTGAGGCAAGCAAATTTTAGAAAATCTATGAATGCAGTTTTATTTCTTTTTAAAAATAAAGGAATAATTCCTTTCAGTAAAATAATCTATCTAAGATTTAAAGTAGTTTCTCTCCAGGGCCCATTCATTTTTTCCACCCTGTATATCAACTAAGTAGTCTTATTGCATGTGACATTGTCGAAATAAGATGGTTTGATTAAAATGTTAACCTCTGCAGGTCAATTCTAATAATAATATACAAAGTCTACCATTCCGTTTTGTTTCGCTCTATAAAATGTCAGTCATCTACAAACTTTTTGTCAACCAAAGCCAAAAGTCAACTACCTTATCTTTCGTTTTGTTTTCTAATCTACTAATGACCAGCGACTTCTACTGTAGTGACGTTTTCAAACAAATTACGAACGAGAGAACGAAACAAATCGCAGCGGTAATGATAACGGAATGGTTGACGTTGTAAATTAGTAGAATTGGGGCTCAGATCTCAAAGTTCAATCAGTTTTGAGCTTGTGTCACATTTCATGGACTTTGCTTATGGCGTCACACACTGTCTTGAATTATCATTTAAAATTTTCCTTAACTTTTTTTTGTGTAATGTCTTTCTGTCATTCCACGGGAAAAATAACGGAAAAACGTCTTCACTGTGTTAATTCAATGTAAAAGATAATATGTTCCTTCCAATTTTCATCAAAATCCGTTCAGCCATTTTAGAGTGAAGAAGTAAAAATTCATTTCCTACATTTAATCTCCATTGATCTGTTGATGATTATAACAAAAACAGTTTTAAGACTTTTTATGACCACTTTCAAAAACTATAAACTATTGGAAACAAAAAAAAAACGGGCAAATAAACTGGTTATTAATGTAAATGGAAATATTGATCCCGATTTAAATATTTATAAAGTAGTTAACTTGATACTAACCATAGACAAAATGTTTTCTTGAATAAATTGATTGATGACTCACAAGCAGATCTCTAACCAAAACTAGACCTCGCCAGTGATTTTATTCTGTGATCCTTTTCACTTCTTTTTTGTATGCTAAAAGGATCAGGGGGTCTAAAGTGGCCACTTTTGATGAAAAATCAGATGTTTCATAGATGCTTCATCTATGAAACATCTATGAAACATCTGATTTTTCATCAAAAGTGGCCACTTTAGACCCCCAGGAATGTGTGTCTCTCAGACAGGGGCGTATATATAGCTTTGTTAAGGGGGGGGGGGGGGTCCAAAGGTTCCAATATACAAAGATCTTTGTTAAGGGGGGGGTCCAAGGGTTCCAAAATACAAAAATTGACTAGGTTTCCTCCGAACTTAATGGGCTAAGGGGGGGGTCCGGACCCCCTAAACCCCCCCCTTATATACGTCCCTGGTCTCAGATCTTTATAAAATACTCTCAAGATGCATAAGGTGGTTGTCAGGGATACGTCCAAATACATATTGAGCACGCGTTCACATTTTACAAAAGTTAACTTAAGGTACTAAAATATAAAAAAAAAGGATTTTCTTAGTGGTTAATTAATCCCTTCTCAATATCGGATTGTTATTATTTTTGTACTTAGTTAAGTTTTTACTATAATAATTGAATGATATTTTAATAAAAATATACCTACCACTTCAAAACATTTACGATGTGATTATCTTTATATTGAGAAAAAACCTTGATAAAAGTTAATTGATGCATGATGTGTTCAAAAAGTGGCCTCCACAAGGAAAATTATTCCTTCACATTATATTAAATTCTCCGTGGTGTCAATTTACCTCAAATCGAAATATGCAACATGAGAGTATTTACAGAAATAAAAGTGTCACATGCAGGAAGCCAACGGTGTAGGAAATATTTTAAAATACAGTTATTGACCTCGATCGGTAAAAATCATTACATATTCAAACATAAATATAAAGAAATTAGAAATAAATTTAATATTCTGTGCACTCTTGCATTTTAAACATTTGGAATAAAGAACTGGAAAGAAAATTAACAGTATTGCGACCAACTTGATCTGATCATCAAAAATTTAAAAAAACTTTCGCGATTTGTTCACATAATGATATTTTATAATATCGATGGGATTTTAGTGTGTTACTAATCGGGTATTTATCGGGTAAAAAATTTAGACAGCTAAAATATGGTAAGTACATATGGAGATCATTGATTAGATCAACTAAGATAAGATAACGTTTATTAAGATAACGTTTATTAATCCAAAAAGTGTCTACATGATGGATAATTTAAACGTTATCTTATCTTATCTTATCTTATCTTAACAACTATTTATATATATCACGTAGAACCTTTATCATGAAGAGCTACAGAACGATAAGTGCTACGTAATCTACGCTATTCAGTACAAAAGATCTCAACGCGCTACTAGTTTTCTGTACTCTTTACAAAAGTCTCATCATCTTCTTTCTTTGTTCCACATTACACGGGGCTAGCAAAAAATGCATTCTAGTAGATTATATATCTATGTATCTACCTGTCTTGGGGCCCTAGCCATATTACACGATCTATCGTCGCTGTAGAACGATCTATCGTCGCTGTAGAATAGAACACTTCAAAATGTATAGGAATTGACGTTCTGACCACGTGACTCATCTACTTGAAACGTCAAATCCTATACATTTTGAAGTGTTTCTATTCTATCGCGACGATAGATAGTGTAATATGGCTAGGGGGACTTATTCCGTTTCCCTCTATCAGTCGTCACCTCAGCCCTTTTCTTACTTATGCTATTTTTCACAATTCATCCATCTTCTTTGTACCTACCTATAAATCCACGTTGAGTTTCTATATTATTGTACGAAAATGATTTAAGTAGGTACCTACTTAAGTTTATAACCACAGATCTAGATTTATGAATGGGAATTGATTGCCCGATCAAAATTCTAACATACTTAAGTATCTTAAAAACCTATGTTTGTTCTGTCATTAAGAAAATAAACGAAACGTCAAAAAGATTGAAAGATTGATACAATGGATATAATATATTGAATTGAATACATAAGTACGATAAAATGGTAACATAACTTAAAAACTTATCTTTGTTCAGTCATTAAGTAAATAAACGAAAATGGATAAATATACATAAGTATTTTACATAGGTAGGTACATAAGTACTGACCTGCCTATCTTAGTAAAAGTAGCGTAAGTAAAACTGTCGTATCTTTCGTTCATTTTATCTTAATTTCTGAAAGCACAAGTTACTGTACCTTTTACTTGTTATCTTTTTGGAAAATTGTCGAAAAGGTCGATTCAATTTACGCACTCGACTTTGATAGCAGATATGAAGGAGACTGGACAAAATTGTACCGTTTTTAACGAAACATTTTGTTGCAACTCAAATAGAGCAAACTTTACTATACTTAGCCATATTCATCATCAATCATCAGAATTTTTTTTTACGTCTTCTTAATAATACACTTTTAATCTTCAAAAAAATTTTATTTTCCCAACGTTTCGAACACGTTACAGCGTTCGTGGTCACGGGATGACTCAAACGCTGTAACGTGTTTGAAACGTCGGGAAAAGAAAATAAAATAAAAGGTACGCGATAAAATCCCGTAATATTAATTTATCAATTTAATATAAAAATATAAATTTATAATTTATAAAATATAATAATTAATGTAAACATATTGATAAATTATTTCTCATAAAACACTTCTAATTCAAACTACTTCTCTAGACAGAGTGCCGTTATGAATTCAAAAACTTTTCTTCAAGAGCTAATTAGAATGCACACTTGTTAGCTCGGCAAATAAATGATCTATCTCCAAAGGCGACGAGGGTTTTGCAAAAGTAATCCGCTATACACATACGTGACAGACAGACGGTAAAACAAAACCACAGTAAGGTTAATAACCGATGAACAAAACACATATTTGGTCAGGTTAGTACCTACTCGCAAGTAGGTAAATATGGTATTTCTTAATATAGTTTACATTTTTGCCGACAAAAGGAGTTTTCCTCGGCTGTATTTTTTGTAAGTAGGTAGTAGTATTTTTCCGTAACTAGGTACCCACTGATTCGATTGTAATGGTTTTTGCGGTGTTTACAGAATAATCCTGAAATTATCAACAAGTTTAATAAGATCCTTAGAAATGATCCTAATACAAAAGTTCTAAGGATTTCCTGTAAAATTCAAAAGTTAATGTTACGAGTACGTGTAGTAAGTGAAGTCGGTTTTTAGTAGGTATTTAGTATAGGTACTTATCGTATTTTGTAAAAAAAATAATGTTAAGTACTTACTTATTTTGTTTTGGAGACATGTGTATGTTCATCTTATCGTAAGCATGTAGGTATATTTATAACTACATTATCGTAAAATATAATGAAATAATTTCATGTTTATAAAGCCATTTTCCACAAAAATACGGTAAATTATGTAAATGCATTTGGCCGAAACATCGCGTTGAAACACTAGCGGTGTTCGCTGAGTGAAGAATACTATCGTAATGTTGATATAGCACTCATAATTCAGTAAATTGCAACCTTTATATGATTTACATGTAAATGAATCGTGTAAATCAGCATCGGGCTTATCGTGAATCAGTGATCGTATCCTATAAAGCGATGATGAAAAGTGGGCTAGAGGATTTTTATACTACTATTTTTCACTGCGTCCTATCTTTCATGTTCCACTACTGTGAAACGTATGTTATTGCTGCAATTTTTTATTAATAAAAAATGTTTAGCTAGCTAAGTTATGCCTTTTAACGTAAAGCAGAAAGAGACCCTAGATTTTATGAGACTAGCTAGTTAACCCGGCGAACTTCGTACCGCCTTCTTATTTTTTTATTTACTTATATCGATTTTTTGGTCCATAAACCCTTGCGGGCGTCCTCACAAAGTTTCATCACAATCTGATCAATGGTTTAGGAAGTCATAGAAGACAAAAATACTTACAAACATTCAGTTTTTTGTAATACAGACAGACTGATGTAAAATTTTTCTAAAATATAACTACCCGAAGACGGACAAAATAGGATGGCCGCACCACGATGCATTGTTAAAATCATTGCCATACATTGCAGTGCACGGATGGACGTGGTAAATATTACCACGCCCATTTCCATTTGAATTAGCACGTGTGAGTGTCCCAATCATTTTGTTAAATTTTTTTGCTTTAATTCATTTACAAGGAAAGCTTGTAGTAATAATTCTTCAATGGGAACTCCAGAAAACTGACTACGTCTTGTTACGAGTATTTCTTCGAGAAACGGTGGCAGGTGCTCATTAAATCACTTATGTCTTATCAATCACTCTTTAACATTTACGTTTTGTAATAAACTTATCCTTCTGGGCTTTTTAATTTGAATTAAGATATGAGGAAAAAAAGTTTAAACAAGCAAAGGAAGTACTTTTTCAATAATTTAGGCGAAATTTAATAATCCTAACATTTTAAAATATCATAATATTACTTAGGTATACAGGGTGAATTTTTGAGACGGGGCAGTAAGGGCAGCTACCTTAACCGTTGTAGCTAGAGGAAAACGTTCTTAGGAGACCATCCTTAATTTTTGAAAATATTTCGACCTGCATTCACAGATTTTGAAAAAAATGTACAGTCAGCGAGAAAATTGGCCATTTACACAAAAACTTTTTTTGATGCCAATCGATCCTGTTTCATCTAAGGATAAAAAGGCTTATTCAGACCAACTGAGGTTAGAGTACTAGAAAAGTCAGGAATCGCTAAAATGTATTTCTGAGACAAGACAGTAAGGGCTACCTTAACCGTTGTAGCTACAGGAAAACGTTTGTAGGAGACTACCCTTAACTTTTGAAGATATTTCAACCTGCATTCACAGATTTTGAAAAAAAATGTACAGTCAGCGAGAAAATGGGCAATTTACATAAAAACTTTTTTTGATGCCAGTCGATCCTGTTTCATCTAAGGATTAAAAGACTCTATCGGACCAACTGAGGCAAGAGTACTAGAAAAGTCAGAAAATGCAAATAACTTTGATTATACATTTCGTACGAAATCATTTTGTCATTTGTCATAATTTTTCATCATTTTGTCGAAATATCTTCAAAAGTAAGGGCAGTCTCCTAAGAACGTTTTCCTGTAGCTACAACGGTTAAGGTAGCCCTTACTGTCTTGTCTCAGAAATACATTTTTGCGATTTCTGACTTTTCTAGTACTCTAACCTCAGTTGGTCTGAAAGAGCCTTTTTATCCTTAGATGAAACAGGATCAATTGGAATCAAAAAAAGTTTTTGTGTAAATGGCCCATTTTCTCGCTGACTGTACATATTTTTCAAAATCTGTGAATGCAGGTCGAAATATTTTCAAAAATTAAGGATGGTCTCCTAAGAACGTTTTCCTCTAGCTACAACGGATAAGGTAGCTGCCCTTACTGCCCCATCTCAAAAATTCACCCTGTATAGGTACCTAAGTAGATGATTTCCCAAATATGTTATAATCGACACCTCAACAAAAAAAATTTAACACAAGTAAATAATCATTTTACTCTCTCGATCAGCTCTATCTAATCTAATCAAGTTATGACCAATATACAAACATTTTGGACGTGCTCCTTTTCGTAAATTTTTTTAGCTACTTTTTAGTAATCCTTACTTACTTACATGGTAATTCTAAGTAGGTACCTATCATTTCTAAATATAGTCAAGGCATGTTATTTATCATCCTAAGTTATTATTAATTTATGCTCATACTTTGTCATTTGCCATATAAAACTTGAAAAGATAATTGTATCGCTTATGTGTTAAATGACTCAATAGGTTGTCACACTTGTCACCATACGTCCGCGTCCTGTCAAGGCCGCCGGCGCCGGGGTCTTGACCTAGACGCCTACAAACTCTACTGTCAATGCCCTACAAAATTAGACGATATCCTAAGTTAGCAGTTTAAGCGATGAGGATGTAGTACAAAAAGGTTTAAAACTTAAATAAGTAAGTAATCTTAAAGGAATGTTTGTTTTTGAGTCGGTAAAAAACAAAGATAAAGTATATCGATACTGTCATCTTAAGGTGTCATCAGACGGTTCACTTTTCATTCATATCAGGGGCCTTACTATGAACTATTAGAGCAATGTCAAAGTAAGATTACTCTGATTCCGTACAATAAGACTAAGGTATGGTTTTTTGGTAACGTCTCATCGTGGAGTGTCAAGTGTCAAGTCATTGACTCGAAGCAGGGTCTGTTTTCACCTTGTTTTGACATTGCTCTAAGAGTTGGTGGTACGCCGGCCGGCTGTTCTTCGTTCGGCATCTTTCACTCAAAGGGATACATCTGAACATAAAATGAAAGAAAGTGTCATAGAAAACTCCAACTTTCATTCGAGTGATCTTTTACTAGAGTGAACCGTCTGATTCCACCTTTAGGTATGAACAGATCATTTTAATTTTTTATTTTCTTTGGTGAGTCGTTTAGTTACTCATTCATTCTTTATGAATTCATTTTAAAACCGCAAAATGGTGTGGTAAACCGCATCGTGAAGTTTTTGTGAATTGCACCAAACACAGTTTGGTAGAGCCACTTCGCAGCACGTTATTAAAATTTAACTCTAATATCAGGACATTTGTGATCAAAATGTAATGGCAGATGATTGCCCAGAATGAAATTCAATCAGCTATTGAATGCAAATGATTTCGTAAAACCGTGTTTGTGAGTTTAGGACAAAATGAGTCTAAATGTTAACACGTTTTTTGTGTACAAATCTTGAAACAAAAAAACTAGTACCTACCTATAATCTTGCTAAAAATAACGATCGTTCCAAACGTATTAATAATAAAACTTGTTACAAATACCGACTAACATTTTGCCACGTGTTACGAATTATGGAATTTTGTTTTTACCAAAGTAAGTAGTTAAGCAATAGGGAACATGCGTCTGATTCAAAAGCGGGTTAAATGTATTTTATTATGAACATTGTTGCTTTAGAGGTACGTGTGTATAATTATTTTTTAATATTAAACCATTTTTGATTAGAAAATAAATTTTAAAAATTGCAAAAAATAGTAGGAATTTCAAAATACTTGAAAAGGATGTGAAAGGATGTGACGTCACGAGTTCATAAGACGAGTCAAGGGCGAGTCAGATATAACGATCCATAGATAAGTTTTTTTTTTAATTTTCACAATTCCTAAACTCGAACTTATTGTTGTCACAGATTACTGTTGTACTTAGTATCAATTTGTGAACTTTGACGCGTGAAGTCACAGTTCACAAATTGTTACTACAACAGTAATCTGTGACAACAATAATAATACGTGTTTCAGGTGCGTGAAAATGTTGGTAAATTTTAAAAATTGTTTTTGTTACAAAATTTTAGTTTTTCGGCGCTGGAATTTTTGTTACGGTTATTTAACGATATAACCTATCGTTTAAAACCATAAAAAAAATTGATGCATATTGCCTATTGTATGCTCGTAAGAGCCAACTCAATTAAGTGTAGGTACTCTTAGTATGTAATACCATAGACTACATTACATTAGTCCATGGTATAATACGTAGGTAGACCCCAGGGTAGCAAGATTACCTACCTACTTTGATATTTTCATCAAAGCTTTTTTTTCGTGTATGTAATTATTACCATACGGGTCTTGCAAAGTTAAATTAATATTATTTACAAAAAGAAAAATAAACATTACCATAATTATCAGCTACCTGCTTACCACTATGAAAAGTATTCCAGAATCATACGTTATCTCTACACATTGAGTTATGCGACCGTATCTTCATTGAATATAATTAATTTGCGAACTAATTACATAGGCCAGAATGGAACGATGAGCCGTAAAGTATTGAGCTTTATTTGAGCGGCGCAGACGCATCGGGCTGACGTTAATGTTCTGGTCCTGATAATATCACACTTTATGTCGAATCCTCAAGTTGCAAGGGTCTTAATGTATTGAATATCTTTAGTAAAAGTAACCTTCTTTTAAAGCTTTATACATACTAGCAGCGACCTCGCGGCGTTGCCCCTGTAGTGATGGTATATGGTGATGATAATGATGAAAAGTAGCCTATAACCTTCCTCAAGAGTTTAGCTATCAAATGCAGAAATATTTAAAATCCGACTGGTAGTTCCTGCTGAGATTAGCGCTTTTAAACAAACAAACTCAACAAGGGAATATAGAGCCGTATGCGCATGTGCAGGATATTTGGATGTGCCTCTTAAATACCCTTCAAGAGATCTTCTAAGGATCTTGAATCCCCTAAAAACCTGAAGGTAGTGTCTATACCTTTGAGATATAATGTCGCCGCATTCTTTCGCCTGGAGGAATAAATAAAAAGGATGTTTAAATAAATGGCCGGGCCGTGCCATTTAGTATATGTGACAATTTTATTTTAATAGAGGTCCTTATTTCCTCCCAAAAAGTATCGATATCAAAATGTACAAGCACCATGAATTCCATCGACACGACCAGGGGCCGTACCACGAGCTCTTATAATATTATAATATTACTTTGACATTTGACTTAGAGCGATATCAAAGTAATATTACTTTGTCATTGCTCTAAGAGCTCGAGGTACGGCCCCAGGGGTTCAATTCCATCACCGGAGTAAACGATCAGCTCAAAATTTCGTACGAACTTACAAAATATTTCTGTCATCTTTGCAATCACTTATTATTTTAAAGCGCTCTTGGCGTAGCTTGCTGAGACGTTATTGATTGGCAACGATGTTCGCGGTCACAATTTGGTTGAGTCTGAATGTGACCGCAAGTGGTATAACGAGCTTAATATAATACTTACGAGCTTAATAAAACTTCCGTGCTTCGGATGGCACGTTAAATTGTCGGTCCCGGCTTGTAAGTCGAGGCCTTTAGGTGACCTAATAACTCTATGCGAAGAATGAAAGACTTATTTTCTTACTCTTTATTGAAACTTCTTACATTCTAAGAGAAATTGCCATAAGTTTGGCGTTAAAAACTTTTTTACGAATCGTGTAAATGAATGTGCAACCCTACTATATTCGAGCAAATTTTTATGTTACGTTATAGGATTCGGATCGGGCTAAGTGTCGAGTAAGACCCATTCTTACCATACCTTTTACCTTTTAGGCACTTTACATTGACATGTAATTCGATACTCTGGGTTATGGATAAAATTAAGAGGATTTAAAAATGTAACTTTGTTCACAGATGGAGATGCGAAGGTATAAGACGAGTAGAACGTCTTTTCTTACGTATTGGATATTTTTATTACAGGTAAGTGTTTGACCTAAGGGAGTGTACACATTGCGTTTTCTGCAGCGCGTTTGTATCGATACAAACGCGCGTTCGCAACGCGTTTTTTTCCATACAAAAGCGAACCGGGAGGGGCTGCGCGGGGGCTGCGGGTTCGCATCGCGTTCGAATTGCGTTTGTATCGATACAAACGCGCTGCAAAAAACGCAATGTGTACACTCCCTAATGTACCTACTTATTTATTTTGATAAGAGTTTAAAGTTACCAGTGTTCACACACGGGAAAGTTTAAGACACTTATTTATGTGGAGCCAGTGACTCACACACAGTGATTGATCACTGATCGCAGATCTTGGTTTTGTGCGGGACTCGTGAGGAATCGTTCCTAACATTCCGACTCCTTTTAAGTCGATTTCTGCATGAGTTCAAATAACAGGGCATCAATGAATTTATCGTTTCGTATTTATACGAATATTTATACGAATAAAAATAAAATATATGTAAATAAATAATAAATATAAATAAATATAATAAAATAAAAAAATAAAAAATAATAAATATAAATAAAATATAAATAAAAAAAAAAAAATATTTATACGAATATATTAATACGATAATTCATATAATACGATGAGGACGTGTCTCTCTCTCTCTTTTCTAATCTTCAAAGGACTTACATTTCCTAAAAACCTGTGTACCAAGTCTTGGGGATGGGATTTTTATATTCTTCTCTTATGCAAGGAGGTATTATAGGTCCTACCATCTTCCAATCCGCAGATGCTCGGCAGCGCGCGCCGCGGAGCCGAGGGTCACGGGAGGCTCATGGATCCTCCAGCTCGCAATTCCATGTGGAGGTTCGGCTTCCCCAATCCCGTCAACTACAATGATAATGAGCTGTTTTGCGGAGGGTACGCTGGTAAGTATACTTTGTATACAGTAGTAATTATGGAACTTAGCATATTTTTTTGCTAACGAATCTAAGTTAAGTAGGTACTAATCTAAGTTAAGTAAGTTAAGAAAATAAAAATCCAAATCTTAAAAAATAAGGAGTAAGTATCTATCTTTAGCCGTGAAAAAACCTCTATAATGTCAAATCATATTTGGATAATCTCATTATCATTTCATAAACGATCTTCAGTTGAACTTTTGCCCATGATAATGGAACCTGCTGTGCTCAGCATGTCTTCGAAATAATTGATAATTATGAACCTGAAAATGCAGATGTAAGTAGGACTTGTTCCTCTTTCCTTTTTATTAGGTGTTATTGGTATTCATTGAATGTTTAAATTAATTTGGATTTATTTTGAATAAAAGCTTATACCTACTTAGAGAAGAGAGATTTTGAGTTTAAACTTTGAATGTTCAACAATGTTCAATGACTTTCCGCTGGTCGTGTCTATGGTGAAGATCGTGGTGAAAATCCATTTTGCCTAGCTGCCACAGCCACCAACAAAAAAAATTCATAGTTTTTAAAGCTTAGCATAACATCGACGTTGGACAAATTTAAAAATGTCTGCCTCCTGGTTATTTTATATTGATAGAGATGCTTCCATGTCTTATTTACGTAAAAAGTAATCCACAAACGATTCATCCACACGTACTTATAAATATAATTTTGTCACTGACTGTATGTACCTACCACGTGCCTAGTTCAATACAAACGAATTATTCCAGAGATCAAAGCGACCAGTTGAATTTACATTTTTTTATTTCACCACTTATAATAACCGTTGGTTAGCACTCGAGATAATTCAGATTGAGATTGCTAATCGCAACATACTTAATGTAACAATTTGCACAGTTTTTTCGAGCAACCACACAATAGACTCATCAGTTCAATGAACCGGTGATGATCCTTCACGGTACATTAGTAGGATCAATTGAGATCTGTTGTAGGATATTGCCCTGGGTGTACGGAAAAAACACCGGATAATTCTATCGAAGATGGTCGATATTTATTAGATGAAAATTGAAACATTTAGACAACCTCACTCACACACTGGGGCGAAGTGGAGGAGTGCTTGATTAATGCCCGGTTTCTATACTCAACGAACTGTCGTTAATAGGTACGTACCTACTCAAATTACATAACAACGTTGTTATCTGTCAAACTACTACACATATTTTTTGAAATACAAACAGAGTTGCCATAACGATATCGTTATACGACCGCAGGCATATCCCTGCGGTCATTCGTAAGTTGAATATAAAAAAAATTTGCAGTTATTTGTTCCAAGTGTGTGCAATGTGGTAGGCTCGTACTTGTAATTTCAGAGAGTTGATTAAGGCGTGTTTCTACAATAGTAAAGAAGTGAAGGAAACTGAACGGTGTGTGAGCAAAACATTCACTAATGATAGAGCTGCGCTGAGTCAAACAAATAAAAAAAATGTTTGTCTGTAAAGTCGGTTTACGAACGATAATTTTATGTGATAACGTCATAAGAAAACATCTTTAAAATATCAACATCGAATCGGATTATTTACCAAAATAAATTAATTCGTAGCTAGTGCTACGAGAAGCGTAGCTCTCGCTACGTCTTGTAACAGCGCTAAGTCTCGTAGGCCGAACGTGACACTTTTTCCTGCGTGCAGGCGGCGTGAGACTGTTGGAGGAATGTGAGACTATTGAAGGATATTTCCCTCTCAGCTTCCTTGCATACTGCTGGTAGAACTATGGGTTTGCTTTTCGCTGCATATCTCTAAAACTAGTGTTTTCATAAATATTATTATCAACGGGTAATTACCATGATTATTGAGTTTTCTTGCTTCCCGATTTAACGACATCCGGCCTGACATCGGGAAGCAAGAAAACTCAATAATCATGGTAATTATCCCGTTGATAATAATATTTATGTTCGTAACCATGATAGTTTCAAAAGTTATAACTAGTGTTTTCACTTGAAAATTACTTAGCCAGTAACAAAACAGTAGAGCAATCAAACAGGCCCAGGCAGGGCCTTTGGCCTTTGTCACTATAGAGTGGATACATCAAGCTAGGCCATTAAAAACTATTAAAACTTTACAGTACAATGGGAGCAGAACGAGGGCAAGTGTGGCGTGTGCGGCGACGCGCACCACGTGTCGGAACCGCGACCGCACGAGGCCGGCGGAATGTACGGCAAGGGAATAGTTACCAGGCACTACAGCGTCGGACAGGTATGACACAGGTCTCTATCGATGCACTGACTACCCCCAAGGGAATCGTCACCAGGCACTCAGGCCTTTACATCTTTTATTAAATGATTTATACAGTGTCAGGAGGCAATCTTTTGCCTACACTCAACGGGACACTGTAGTGCCTTGGAAAATGTTGAGATGAAGTAGGCTTGCCCAGCACTTTTTAAATCGTGATGTGCACGTGATGTGTCTAAATTACGTTAGAACTATATAGAGTAGGTAGAGAGGAACCCGATCTAACATTAATCTAATCTTTGGTTTTCAATTAAAACATTAGCTAAGCGAGTTTTCTTATTAAGATTTCTTTTCACGAGTTCTTTTCATTACATGGTGCTAAGTAAGTTTATCGTTGTTTTCCAGGAGATCGAAGTGGAGGTAGAATTGACCGCCAACCATTTAGGAACCTTTGTAATGAAGCTCTGTCCGAACAACAACCCCAAACAGGAAGCCACGCAGGAGTGCTTCGACAGGTAAATGAATACTCGTAGTTACTTTCTTAATCTCAGTCATTTTTAGAAATCCAAATTGATATTGCACGTCGGTTTTGATCGTTCATTCTTATATTTCCATGTAACGAAGTATCTCTTCACCTATAGATAGTTCACACTAATGTGAAGATTAGGAAAGAGTTTTCTTGCCTGTCACACTGCTTGACTAACAGTGTGGTGGTTAGTGTGGTGTTTTGAGAATGTAGTTGGCAACACTGTGGGGGATTTAAATAAATGATTGTCAAGGTGTGCGGGTACTCGGCAAGCTTCAGCCGTGCTGTGGCACTGGAGCGAGACGGTAGTCTCTGCATACCTGGCAGGTGCTAGTCAAAGTGTAGTTTCATTATGTCTACCTAAATGATCCAATATACAAAGAATACCAAAACGTCACATTGGCGACGAGGATGGGATCGTAAGTAAGTAAATCGATAATACTAATGTGAAAGTGCCATACGACTTGATAAATTCAAAAGTTAACAAGCTGATAAACATAAAATCTACTTTATCTGCCTTACCTACTTAATTCCACTTCGTAATAATAATAAAAAAAAAAAAAGAACAAAGTTCATAAACCATAGAAAATAAGCGAATATTTTTCGACTTAGTCGTATCTAATCGTTTTGAACAAGATCGTTGGTTATTCATACCTACTGTAATTAATATTTTAAGAATGGATTTTATGTTAATCAACTGAGAATAATTGACGAAGTCGTACAATTTGTGCCTGCTAAAATATACCAATGTTCCATTGTTGTGCAATCTAATGATTGTACAACAACAAGATTGTGCCTGTGTATTTTGCCAGGTCTGTGCCTGCTAAATATACCAATGTTCCAATGTTGTGCAGTCTAATGACTGTACAACAACAAGATTGTGCCTGTGCATTTTTGCCAGGTCTGTGCCTGCTAAAATATACCAATGTTGTGCAGTCTAATGACTGTACAACAACAAGATGTGCCTGTATATTTTAGCCAAGTCAGAATGTTAAACGAGAACATCCTGGCCCCAATGCAATATACATTACAAATTGTAAAATACAATTAATTGTAACGGCTACAATTGTACAAGTTTCTGTTTAATTAAAAATACAATTTACATATTTGTTTAGGTGGAAAATTCACAAAATTGTAAAATTGTAACTACAATTCTACATATTTCAGTTGAAAAAACTTTTTCTCCCTACAGGCGATATTTTACATATTTGTAGGAAAAATCGTTTTATTGAACACCAATTGTAATTACAAGTTTACATATCTACAAAATTGTAGTACAATTCTGACAGGCGGGCCCACCCTGTGTAGAAACTCTACAATTCTAATTCAATACAAAAAAATGATGCTAACGAGTATCTTAACTGATCGGCAATCTCTTTCCACTTATTTATATTCTTGTTGTGAGTCATATTTTGACTGAATCAACCAAATAAATAGTAGATAGGTAGATAGATAGATTAACACTTTATTGTACACCACATGAACATTAAAACAAATTACAGACACACAGAACATAAGGTGCGAAGTACAATGGGCGGTCTTATCGCTATGAGCGATTTCTTCCAAACAACCTTAGAATTAGTAGATTGTTACACAAAGGTTGAAAGTAACCTATAATAGGCACGAGATGTTTTGGCGCACGAGCGTAGCGAGGGTGCTAATAGTTCGAGTGCCTAAATAGGTCTTTCACCCGAGGTAAACATTCTGCTTTTCATTTCTAATATGAGGAAAGTAATTAACTTTGTAAGAGATGGTAAATAATAAATAACACGCTGAGACGCCATTTCAACACGAACTGTTTGGCCACGTGGCCGGCGACGTGGCCAAACAGTTCGTAATGAAATGTGTGACAGATAACTCACTTGGCTACGGTCTGGAGTCATGATCCTAATCCAGTGATCCTGACCCAGTGATCCTGCGTAATCCTGATTCCGTGATCCTGATCCTACGTGATCCTAATCACATGATCCTTATCCTACGTGATCCTAATCTTGTGATCCTGATCCCGTGATCCTGATCCTGTAATCCTGATCCTGATCCTAACCCTATGTGATCCTAATCCCGTGATCCTGATCCAGTCACACAGATCCAGGTGATCACAGAATCAGGATCACGGGATCAGGATTACTCAGGATCACGGGATTAGGATCACGTAGAATCAGGATCATAGATCAGGATCACGGAATCAGGATTACGCAGGATCACTGGATCAGGATCACGGGATTAGGATTACCTAGGATCAGGATCACAGGATCAGGAAATTGACGCCAGACCGTAGTCAAGTGAGTTATCTGTCACACATTTCAATACAAACTTTTTGGCCACGTCGCTGCCCACGTGCCCAAACAGTGCGGATTGAAATGGCGTCTCAGCGTGTTTTAGAGCTCTTACTTTGTTAATTACTTGCCTCATATTCGAAATGAAAAGCAGAGTGTTTACCTCGGGTGAAAGACCTATTAAGGCACTCGAACTATTTCCTCAATAACTCGTGCCTCAATAGCATTATCTATTCTATGTCAATAGGTTACTTTCAACCTTTGTGCAACAATCTACTATTAAACACGAACTTACATTTTATGTAAATTGTAACTTACTGCTACATATTTGTAAGAACAATATTGTCAGCAACATCTACAGGTGTTTTTTATAATCATGTAATCTATATAAAGTACAAGCTTTGCTTAGTTTGGGTTTAGATGGCGCTGTGTGAAAAATGTCCACCAATATTTATTTATTTGTTTATTTAAGTTTTTATTTATATTTAACTAATTTTTGGGCGTTACAATTGTATGAAATATACTTGTAGATTTTTTACATAATTGTAGGTTTTATTATACAGCACTTGTCGAAAATTCTACAAAATTGTCACTTTTCTACAAATTTGTAGATTTGTAACGTTTATTATATACGGGCCTGGCCGAGATAGGTTTAAGTACCTAACAACAAAAAGTGAATGAGTAAATACTCATCATAAATTGATTCAATTTATGCAAATAACAAAGTGTGTACCGGGTGTACAACAACAAAAAGCGAATGAGTAAATACTCATCATAAATTGATTCAATTTATGCAAATAACAAAGTGTGTACCGGGTGTACAACAACAAAAAGCGAATGAGTAAATACTCATCATAAATTGATTCAATTTATGCAAATAACAAAGTGTATACCAAGTGTACAACAACAAAAGACGAATGAGGAAAGACTCATCAAGTTATATATTTATTTAATTTATACAAATAAAGTATATACAATAAGTATGTTTTTACAAAAGTATATAAGTATAATTCTATCAGTGGTCTGGTTCCCGTGGTGCAGGCTTTGCTTGGCCTGGGGCTGGATGGCACTGTGTTGGGTGTCCGGCAATATTTATTTCTAATTACTTATTGATACTTAATATTTATTATATTTATTAATTTATAATATTTATTAATTAGTGATACTTAAACTATATATTTACCTTACTGATTCAATTTGTGCAGTACTAAAGTCTATCATAGGTACTACATAGAATAATAGTAGATTTTAAAGGTAGTACTAAAGACTAAAGTCTGTCATACCTACTACATAGAATAATAGTAGACATTTAAAGGTAGTTTTCGGTGGTGTTGGACAAAGTTAGTACCTACCCGAATAAAATCGGATTTCTAATAGAACTTTTTATTAAGTAGGTATGTAGGTACTTTGTTAAATTTCGAGTCGAATGAACCGAATTACACATACTACCTACCTACTACCTAGGTACTTACCTACTATAAATATTATTGAGATAATTATATTATTGAATATTAATATTGAACAAGCGTCACAAATGGGGGCTTGTAAGATATTTTGGACTAAACAATGTTACATGACTCGAGTGAGTAAAAAAAAAAAAAAAAATCATGATGTATAATCACGTAGTTGTCAATAACAAAATGTAAGTACCTAGGTACCTACCTAAATACCTAAATGGATGGGTAGTTCACAAAGTCATAAAACTTAGGTACAACTACAAGTGGAAAACTTTACCTACCCGTAATAGGATCTTCTAAGCTAATGCATTAATATTACCCACTATAAAAATAAAATAAAAATAAAAAGTAAATATTGACAAACTTTTTGAATTTATAAAATTGAAAAAAATTGATCATAATATTTAGATACAAATACCTACCTACCTAAATGTTACTTATAAACTAGGTAAACCTAAACTAGGGATTCCGGTGTTCCCAGGACTTTGTACTTACATTATTTTATTATAAGTACCTAGGTACTTGTATCTGAAGTGGATCATTTCAAAAAATTGAAAGCCATCGAATAGGTAGGCTGTAATGGTATAAGTTGCAGTGGTGAAGGTTCACATTGCATTTTTGAAAGAGAGCAATGCTTTGATAGATAGGTACAGAAAGTGGGTTTTAGTAGAAAAAAAAAACAACTGGGATCTGAGCTGTCATTCTAAAGTGTTAGTGTGCCAGGGCTGGGTAAAATACATCTCGCGTGTATTTAAAATACAAAATACCGTATTTTAACTATTTTATCTTTATTATGATATAACATCAATGGCTGTTCGTTAGTCTTACACTAAAACTCGATAACGGCTGGGCCGATTTAGCTAATTTTGGTTTTGAAATATTTGTCCAAGGAAAATATGAAAAATTGCGAGGACGATAATAAAACAATTTTATTTTACCATATAAAATGTTCTACCTACTTTCCTGTCAAACATTTGACGTTCGGGACGGTAGATTCAAGTCCACTTGAATTGAAGCACGTATTAAATTAATAAAATTAAATTAAGGGTTTCGAATTGACAAAATAATTATATCCAGATTACTCGGATTATCGCGTAGGTATTTGAATTTTAATAATTTTATCATTCATCTAAAGATTGGCATTATTTAGCGGTCGTCTAAAATGTATATTTAGGTTAAAATTTATTTTGAATGCTAACAAAAGAAAATGTATTTGAAATGCTAACTCAAAAGTACCTCATTGAAACTGAAACGTCTGATCAAGATTGTGATTTCGACGGAATTTTCATTTTCAATGAATAACACTATAAAAAATAAAAAATAAAAATTCTAAATACCTACCTCAGCGTCAGCGCAGGTATTTGAAACACCGATTAATACGTATTTTGACTAACGGTAATTAAAATACTGCCAATCCTGTTATTGGTAAGTACATTCATTTAAAAAAAAAAAAATAGTAGAGAACTATGGTATTCATTTAAAACAATAGCTAACTTCATGCTAAAACGTTTGACGTCTAAAAGTCTCACTCGTCGTTAGAACTTGATCCGTGTTCAATCACGAGCTACGGCTGAAACAGCCGAATCCGACTCGGTCAATAAAATCAAAAGACATTGCCATTTACAAGCACGGGTGATGGCGCTGTAGAATTCCTAGGTCTAAGACTAACCATTTTGATAGATACAAAGAAATTCAAATCATGAAAACTATAATTCTGAAATGTAGATAAATATAAATAAGAACCTACTGAAATAAATTGTTTTAAAGAAAAAAAATAAAGGAAAAAGAAATCCAGTTTGAATAAGTACTAAGTATTTTAATAATAACAAAAAATTTTGAGTAATCTACATTTTGAGCACAAACAAATCATGAAATAGGTATATCACTGCAAATGATTCTTAAATGACTGTGTTGCGGGGCAAGTAGGTACCTCCTAATTGTTTTTGGAATAAATAATTACTTATGTATGAACTAAGTAAAGATAATTAGGTGATAATATACTTACCTACTTAAATAGGCATTATTATGCCTGATTATAATGCAGTCTGTCAGCTATGTTCACAAATATTATATTGTATACCTTTCCTACTGTGATGTATGCAGACGACGCGCGACGCTACAATCTGTATACTCGTACCAGAGTTACATAATATCAATTTAAAAGTAAAATATAATATTAGTAATTTTAATTTTAAATGTTTACCTATGGTGTACATTGAAGTAGGTAATATTCTATTCTAATGTTAAAGTATTCCTCAGGTTCTATTTTCCACAAGAGTGCTCACTATTATTTAATTAAAATGTATAATCAATCATTTACCTTTGCCCCTGAAATCAATAAGTAAAATATGCTTTCTGCAATAAACTTAAGAACTGGCTTATTTCCAAAGTTTTTTATGATCTTGAAGAATTCTACAGTGATGAATGTAAAATGAATGATTTGCTTGTAAGTTTTAGTCTGTACTAAATTATTTTTAATGTTGTATGTCCGAAAAGGGCAAACTGTTCTACAATTATTCGAAAACAAATTTACCATCTCTGTATTTATTCAATAGTTTACAAAAAACTATTCTATTCTATCCTATCCAGGCTTTCTCAATACCTACAGGCTTTAGCCTAGTGAGAATGCCAACAATAAAACTTAACTGAACATTACAACTTCAGCATAACAATGTGTCACTGACATTTAATTTAAAATTGTATTAAGTAATTTAAAATTTCATGACTTATTTTATGTTTAATGTACTTAATAATTGTTTGTACGCTAATAAGCAGGATCTAGTGGCTCTAATTTAAGCTCAAATACCTATTTGTTACCTAGGTTCACAGAAAAAATAGGTAAATAAATTGAAATTGAAACATTATCGTAAGCCCTATTACATGTAAATATAAATTATTTAATTAAGTACCTACCTATGTTTTGCTATGTAATTACATAAGTTCCTCTTATAGGCGTAAATTGTCTGATACCTATGTTTTGTTAAAAAAAAAAAAAAATCACGAAAGAAAAGGGAGAATAACATGAGTAGGGTCAGGGAGGCTAGGTTGGCTCGGATTTTTTCAGAGGGCTCTAAAATGTAGAAGAACTCAAAGGATTAACCTGAAATTTGCACATGTTGTTGCTAAACTATCCTAGTTTAATATGGCATCATTATATTTTCATTAAATACTGCTAAAACCAAATTACAAACCAAAAATCCAAAAGTGAGAATTGAGCAACTGTGTACCAGCAGGTGTACAGAGTGGCTCAGTGATTCAGTAGTGGTAATTAGTATTAATAAATTAAAAAACGTTAATTATTTATTTTCTATTTTTTAATAGAAATAAAGAAGAATTATTCTAATCTCAAAATGTTGTTCATATCAACCTAAAATCATTTTTACTGAAATCTTTTATTCTTTCAGCAGGAGTATTTCCTATTTTTCTCGTCGTGGTAGTCGGTGGCCGTGGCATTCTATTGATGAAAAAATAAAAGTAGAATTATAAAGTGCTAAAATAATTTATTTTAGGTCTTTACGCTGCACCAATACACAGTGACTCATGAGTCACTGTGTACTTTTTAAAATTGAGTCACTGTTCGCAACTACGCCGTTTTGAAAATATTCAATGACGACAATCGAATCAGCTAACAAACACATCAAATAACTACTCAAATAAGACTTCTACAATATCTACTATACGGCAAACATAATGGTCACCACAAATTACGATAAACTAAGGTATGACAAACAAAAGAAACTTACCTTAAAAGTAATTTTGTAGGCGCGGAAACTAAGAAATGCGATGACTCCTCGGTACTGCGCTCGATCTGCCGCCTGATTGGTTTGAACACATTTGGGGTACACACGCTTCAATTGTGCGATAGAGATAGCCATCTAAAGTACGCCGTTCTAGTCGAAACACGTGTGAGCCACTGTTGTCTCCTGAGTCACCGTACCCTCCCTGACCCTACCTATAGGAAGCAAAGATCTGATTGGTGATGAGATCACTGAAAAAAAGTGCATGAGTTTTAGTGGACAGTGACATGGATTCTATGATTAAGATAATTTACGGACTTTGTTGTTGGGTAGGTAAGCTACAAGGAAGTAAGTGTAAGTTAGTCTATGAAGTATCTTAGAAAACCTAGCCCGAATATAATAAAGACCCACTCTGATTTGTTATTAGGAACGATAATAATTATTACACACCTAAAGAACATAATAATTGTCATTTCTTGTAATTACCTTGTCATTATGTTTTTAATAGAAACTGAGGAATGCTTTTATTGTTTTAAAAGAAAGAAATGATGTGGTGTTTTGAGAATGTAGTTGGCAACACTGTGGGGGATTTAAATAAATGATTGTCAAGGTGTGCGGGTACTCGGCAAGCTTCAGCCGTGCTGTGGCACTGGAGCGAGACGGTAGTCTCTGCATACCTGGCAGGTGCTAGTCAAAGTGTAGTTTCATTATGTCTACCTAAATGATCCAATATACAAAGAATACCAAAACGTCACAGTTAGTAAAATTATTTTCATTTCTCATACACGGAAAGTACGCTTGAAGTTACCTGTATAGAGGGATGAAAGTAGTACTTTTCCGCCCTGGGAAGCAATTTTCCCTGCTGTCAAATTAAAAAAAAATCATTCTATTTTGACATTTCTATTGAGTTATGTTGAAACTTTTTACACAGCAAAAGTAATATTTGACATTTCTATTCTACCTTTTTATTGAGAATTGCTGTAAAAAATATTTTCAACAATTTATTACATGAGGTTTGTTATTAATAATTACTTTTCACTAAATTATTATTATTTAAACAAGATTTTGAGCTTGAAATATTTACCATCTTCAATGACAAAAAATACTGGCTGAAAAAAAAAGGTGGGCGCCTTTTTGTTTTTTTTTTTTCAGTGGCAAGCTACCAGCCAGTATTTTTTTTAAAGCACCAATTCGATTTTTATCTGTTTTGTCGATCGAGAGCAGAGATTTTTATAAAATGAGCTAATCAGGTTTTTATTTACTTTCCTAATATTCGAAATGAAAAGCAGAGTGTTTACCTCGGGTGAAATACCTATTACGGCACTCGAACTATTAGCGCCCTCGCTACGCTCAGGCGCCAAACCATCTCGTGCCGCAATAGGTTACTTTCAAACCTCGTGCAACAATCTACTATTCCTAACCGTAACACCAGTGTGACACAGCAGTGTGATGGTTAGTCGGGCGTGGATTTATCATCATCTTGGCTTTTTTCTTCACGCTCGTCACAACATGTCCAATCTTCAACATGTGTAGGTACAATCTTCTATTCTAATTCATCACTTGACATCTCATCACTCATGAGTTGACTTAGATACTTCTTTTACAACCATATCACTCAACACAGATCAAATATTGAAAATGCCTTTCTCATTGGTGAGGTAAACTTAAGTTGTTTAAAAAGACAGTATGTAACGTAACAGTTCATCATCATCTCCCTGCCCTTGTCCCTCAAGTAGTCGACACAGCATTTTCCATTCTCCATTTTCTCCATCTCCGGTTCTCACTCTTTTCTTATACTTATCCGCGTTTACACAGTCCATCCATATTTTCTTAGGACTACCCCTGCCTGCCGGTGTATCCATCCACATTCATATTAAAGACGCTATAGGCTGAGACCCCAGGCCCGCCAGACCTTACTTATTTTATCATTACCTAAGTACTGTTATTGTAATTAAATAATCTCCTCTCCTAACCTCCCAGGTTTCCTCTATACATATCGGAGACGCGAGAGGACCGGTTTCTCATCCCCCTGGACACGGCCAAGAAGGAGATTTTCAGGTACCGGGTGCGTCTACCGCCCTACATCACCTGCACGCAATGTGTTCTGCAGTGGACCTACTACACTGGTGAGGATAATTGGTGAATCCTGGGGCCGTACCATGAACTCTTAGAGCTATGTTAAAACAAGCTTGAAACAGTCATGATTTAGGCTTGTTTCAACATTCCTAAAGCAGAATTGTTTCATGCTTGTTTTAACATTGCTTGGATTCGTACTGCTGCAAGTCTTGCTTTAGTCCTGCTTAATGATGTAATAGATAGGTACGTAGGTAATTTAAGTCATTCATGACAAGGAATTATAATAAAGGATCTTTATCATTGCAATGCACAGAAGAACATCTACTTTGCACATGCTACATAATAAGTCGTTTATATTACAATACAAACATGTTGGTTATAAATCATGTTACAAGCAATTAATATGGATTTACGAGGTCGTTTAAGGATTTTAATGGGCTTGGACAATATGATAAATGACACAAGTCGCCTACAGTCGCTAGCCATAATAGTTGCACATCTCCAATCGTGCAAATTCACCTACGCAATGTAGTAGTATCCATGAGTTACGATTCATTTTTTAAAGTCTGCCAAAGAGCCATGTTTGGTGTATGAACTAAAGTAGTTAAGTAAGTAAATTCGTATGAGCAAGTGGCCAACTCTGGTGACGGAGTTTTTAGGCCACCTCCGTCTCGCTTATCGCCTCCGTCATGGCTCAACTTAAAAGCCGGGACCGATAATTTAACGTGCCCTTCGAAGCATGGAAGCGCTCAACTCGTAATGCCACTTGCAGTCACCCATCCAAATTGTGACCGCGCACAACGCTGCTTAAAACTTCAACGATCAATCAAGATCGTCTAAGCAAGATATGTCACGAGCGCTTCTTAACGCTGAACTTGTATGAAATTGTCTTCACGCTTACCTATCACACGATCCTATCATAATGGATGCTAAAATTCTTCTTGATTTTGATCTTGCTGATTCCAGGAAACATGTGGGGAATCTGCCCTAACGGCACTGAGGCGGTCGGCTGTGGTCGATCCGAGACCTTCAGGAACTGCGCTGATGTCAGCGTCATCACCAGCACTGGTGGTCTACCACCTGCCTTCGCTGGTGACCTGAGGAAAGACTATCCGTTCCTGATATTCTACAGAGATCTGAATATGCCAAGAAATGTGTTCCCCTTGGTTGTCAGGTATAAGAGATTTAATTTATCAGTCTACTCATTTTTCTATAAGTACCCACTTATAATTGTATTTTTTGTATGTAATTGTGTTGTAATAATTTGTTCCGTGTTGGGCGCCAATGAATACTTGGCGCCATCTGTAAAGCAACCTTTGTTGTTTGTGTGATATATCGTGTTTACGTAACTTTATCTGTTTGTCCTATATGTTTTGTATTCTGTGCATCAAACATTAAAATGCCCCGTGTTGGGTGCCAATATAGTTCTTGGCGCCCAACGAGGTGCATTTTTTGTAAATTATTGTGTTAGTAGGTATATATGTTTATTTGTAATTATCTATGTATCATCATACTTCCCTGATATTTCAGACAAGAGCACAAACTACGTCAAAAGGAATCTTACATCGTTAGGTAAAACGTCTATGAGCTTATATTTTTCCATTCTCTTGTGTTCCTAACGTGCAATATAATGTAAATTTTTCTTTCAGCAACGATTTAACTGAGTATGACTTCGTGGATGTCATTGACCCGCATATAATTAGGTATAATTTTGTTTGTGTTGAATGCGAGGTGTGGTCCCCTGTGGTGCTGGCGACTCCTTTGTACACTACCTGACGGAAACCGGTTGATCTTCTGTCGGGCCGTTCAAATTGTTGTTCTATTGGTTGGTTTCTTTTAGACTTGAAAAGGGCGGGTTTGGCAATTGAGGAGCAAGATCTCCACGAGCATTTATTCCTGAAATTTAAAGTAGTTGAGAGAAAGAAAAGGCAGGGGTCAGGTCCAGCTATTCTGCTGAAAAAAAGGATAAGGCGCCCTTTATCTCCTGAACGGCTCGACTTTTTGTGAATAAACTTTCCTTGTAGTTAGTTGTACAGAACTGTGTCTAATTTATTTTGTTTTCGTTGTATCTAATTGCATCCCGTTAAATTAGTAATTAACTTACTTTTAGTAGATACCAAGATAACTTGCATATAATTTAAAGGTATCCCTTTGTTTTGGATTCCAGTGTCCTAAAAAAAGACTGAACTATTGTACATAAGTAGGACCTTATCATTACGTAGGTACTTAATACAGTAGCTTCAAGTACACCTCTACTACAATATTTAACCGTATCTAACGAGAATGTCTTGTGACTAACCCCAAAATAGTTTGTAGCTTTAGGTAGCAACACCTTGTATAAACAAATAGATTAATAAGTAGGTAACCTAACATATTTTTTAAGTTCACCCAGAACTCGCTCCTTTTTGACCGATTAAGCTCGCAAATCTCTCTAGACATTCATCCTCAGAATTACATAATACCAATCTTCATAGAATAATTTACGTAGACGTAGGTATGTGGCCGGCCTAAGTACCTAGGTTGTAGGTATAAATTCGGTTCCGAACAGGCGCGGATCCAGTCCTCAAAAAAGGTTATGGGCACAGCCACCCAAAACTTGGCCGAGTGCGAGCCAAAGTACGATATCGTTACGTTTGAAAGCTCTTACTTAGGTTATAGAATAGGTATATCGTACTTTATGATACTAAGGTTGGTATACGAATTCAAGCTTTCGTTTCTTCTAATCACATTTCAATTGTTCATCAATACCTAAACTCAATTAGGGTTGTGTCACCGTGCCCTTATGGATGGATATGTATGCTGGATCCCTGCCTGGTTCAGAAGTCAGTGTGTTAATGTTTCAGGGATCAAGTGTGCGTGCCGTCGCCGTTGTTCCGCAAGCTGCCGGGCATGCAGAACTGGTGCCAGTCCAACTGTCTCCGGTACCCGCCGCACTGTCCCGAAGCGCTGTGTAGCTGCCCGTAAGTAGGCCCCCGTATTCCTTACAGTTTCGCCAATATATGACGACTGTCACTATCGTACCCTGGCACAACTGTACCCAGGCTACCCTATCATGAGAAAAACAAAACTAGGTAAACGTGAGGTCACGAACCCCTACTAATCAAATCTATTGGCCGACAGATTTATTTTATTCAGAACAACTCCTACTAAGGTATGTAGGTACTGTTTATGTGTAAATAATCTCTATAGGCACTAGGTAGGTAGGTACATAAGATACCTACTATAAAAATCAGTAGGTACCTACTTATTAAATAATAATAAATACCTACCTAATAAATAAATATCTTAATATTAATAGAAATATTGCTGGACATTTCACACAGCGCCATTTAGCCCCAAACTAAGCAAAGCTTGTACTTACTATGGGAACCATAGGCAGGTACTGATAGATAATACCTACCTACATTTGACCTACATGTTTCTATTCTGTTTCCAGGCAAGTGTGCGACGCAATCGGCGAGCTGGAAGGCAGAGAAGGAGCCGACGTATACTGCATGGATCAATGCATCGTCTACCCGCCACACTGCCCTGCTGACCGATGCCGCTGTTACTAGAAATTTATATTTCAATTCATTATCTTAAATCTTAATCACAATACATATGAGGCGATATTTTTGTGACAAGCAAGTGTCACCTGTGACAATAGTAGATTGTTGCACGAGGGTTGAAAGTAACCTATTGCGGCACGAGATGATTTGGCGCCTGAGCGTAGCGAGGGCGCTAAGGCTTGTTTCACTCTTCAGCGTGTCACCGGTCGCGTCCGACGCGGTCGGTCGAGTTGACCTTTCACAGTTTGGCGTGCGCCAACGTTGAGCTGGACGTGTACAATCATGTAAACAAGTAATAAAAAAAAAAGTTATTCTTATTTCTGTGATAGCAATAAAACAAAAAACGCCGTGTCAGTCCAAAAGGAAAATTATTCATGCATCCTATAACTTCAGCCCATCTAGCGTAACGCTGTATTCGTATTCACAACTACGAGAAGATGCAAAAAAAAAAATGTTTAATTAGGTACATAAGTAGGTACCTCTTTACTTCAGAATGAAGAAAAAAAAAATCTGTTTGCGTCCCTGTCAACATTTTCAAATAACTTTTTATTCATTTTTAAAGTACACACTCATCATTATATTTTTATCACTATTTAGATAGAAAAACAGAGTAACGAATTCTGATATACCTACCTAGTTATACGACAGTTAAGGTGTAGGTAGGTACTATAACATTAACTAATTCCATCCAACAACTCTGTTTTTATACAACAGGTTTTGTAAATCTCAAATAGCAGGCATTTTTTTACTTCTTTTAACAACAGTCGTCATGACTGTACGCAAAACGCACTCGCGCACGTCCAACAGTGAAAGCTCACGTGGCAACACTGGCCCGCGCGCCAACCGGCATACGCGGGGCGCGCGGGCTCCGGTCAGCCTTTTGCTCCGGTCCGGCGTCTCGAAAAACGCGACCGACCGCGCGCGACAGAGTGAAAGCCGCCATTCACTCCCATGCTACTTGCGTCGGTCGCGCTCGCACGCGACCGACCGCACGCGACAGAGTGAAAGGGGCCTAAAAGTTCGAGTGCCGTAATAGGTATTTCACCCGAGGTAAACACTCTGCTTTTCATTTCGAATATTAGGAAAGTAAATAAAAACCTGATTAGCTCATTTTATAAAAATCTCTGCTCTCGATCGACAAAACAGATGAAAATCAAATTGGTGCTTTAAAAAAAATACTGGCTGGTAGCTTGCCACTGCAAAAAAAAAACAAAAAAGGCGCCCACCTTTTTTTTTCAGCCAGTATTTTTTGTCATTGAAGGTGGTAAATATTTCAAGCTCAAAATCTTGTTTAAATAATAATAATTTAGTGAAAACTAATTATTAATAACAATACTCATGTAATAAATTGTTGAAAATATTTTTTACAGCAATTCTCAATAAAAAGGTAAAATAGAAATGTCAAATATTACTTTTGCTGTGTAAAAAGTTTCAACATGACTCATTATAAATGTCAAAATATAATGTTTTTTTTTTATTTGACAGCAGGGAAAATTGCTTCCCAGGGCGGAAAAGTACTACTTTCATCCCTCTGTTCAGGTAACTTCAAGCGTACTTTCCGTGTATGAGTAATGAAAACATTATACTTACCTAGGTAGGTATGTAGGTACCTACCTACTTACCTACCTACATTGAACATTTAAAAAACATTTTAAATATTTCCGAAAATAGAATACGTTCAATGCTCATGACGCACATGCAGTGCCAGAGAGTCAGTAGGGTACCTACCTACTTACCCTGTCTACCCTGTCTACTATGTAGGTACCTACCTACTACTCAAGTAGTACCTAGTAGGTAGACAGGGGTTCAAAGATAGTAGGTAGGTACCTAGTAGGTAGGTATGTACTATGCAGGGGTGTTATGTTTATGAAAATAATTAAGTTAAATTTTGCAAATTTTAGAACAAAAAGGTGCCAGCAAATAAAACTAGTTGTACCTATTAAAACGTTGTACCGACTTGTATTGTACCCGGCCTGTATGTAAAATACTATAGTACCTACGTAACTATCGTATGTAAATATTTAGAATTCTGTGTAGGTACCTATAGTTAGTTTTTGTACAAAAAAATAATATTAAATCATCTAAAAATAAACCGATGAGTTTTTTTTAAATAATTTTAGGTAGAATGAACGACTCGCCTACGCCTACCAGAAACGAAGTAAATAAAAAAGTTGTGGTGACAGATGGGTGACAGTGACATTGAAATACCTATGAAACTTATTTCAGTAGGGATGTGCTCCGTTGAAAGAGAAAACAGATTCAGTTTGAATTCAGTTCAGCTGAGTTTTAGATCATTTATTTTTCTCTTATTCTTTTCATTGATATTTTTACAAATTAATGTATTAGCACATAGCCAGCACGGACCAATAAGTAATACAATAAAACTATTCTCCATACAAAAACTAATTTCTTACTATAGCTAATCGTAATTTGAAAAACCAGTATCCGCCGGAGTGCCTTTGGCCACTACAATGGCCCAGGGCACTTGAGGGGCCACTAAAATCACGATTTCTATGGTGTTAGGGCTTCCCCATACGTGGAAAGTGTCTTTATTTGTTGCTAACATTATTCTCCCACTACTGGTAACACTAAAAGTCATAGATAATAGATAATATTTCTACAATGTGTCAAAATACCGGAAGAGAAAAATACGAAAAAAACTTTATTTTTGAAAGAAGGTTCAAATAAGATTTTCAGCGATGACCTATACATGTTTTGCATTAATTAAAGCTGACAGGTATTTAGGATAATTACTGAACCATTAAACCCCCGTTTTATAGTAAAAAATTTGAATTTGATCAACATTTTGAATGTTGCGGGTGAATTTTCTGTTTGAAGGTTGGCTATTGTGATTGATGTATAGGACTGAAGTGAATGAGGTTTGTTTTGTTCGTTTTGTTGGCTAACTACATATTTCTACCAATCAGAAAGACTTCAGACAAGGCTATAGGATGAAAAATGAAGTAGTATTGAATTTTTATTTGCCATGAGTGCCCTCCCGCTCCTCGCGCGCGGAACAAAATGGCGTAATTTGGCCTTTTGCAAACGCGAATAGATAATTACTTTTAATGTCGATGTGTATATGTTTTGTGTTAAATAATAAAGGCGTGTAGTGTACTAAGTGTGTGCACCATGTTGACGCAGATATTTGCTATCAATTTTGAACAATTGTGAGTTTTTATTTTGCAAGGTGCCAAACATGTTTACGGAATGGAATAAACAATTTATTTGGTGGTGACAATGTAATCCCCTTGAGCAGGTAAGTAAGTAGTTAATAAGCTTGTTAAATTCCGATTCCAATGATACCACAAACAGGTTTAGTCCAGGAATAAAATCACTGGCAAAAAAAGTTAAACCGCTGGCAACAGTTGTTGCGCGGGCGTTGGTTAGGCTAGGCAGGCAATCGGTCCGGGGGGCGGGGCACCGCAACGGGTATCACCCGCCCGCGCCCCTGTAAACTTTGTAGGGAATATCCTCAATTAAATGGTTTACCCATAGCTAGACTGCTATTCTCTTAATTCTAATAGTAGAATAGATTAATCTCACAGGTCTCACAGACACGGACTGAGTTAATCGAGTCAACCAGCTCACTCGGTTCATTTTTTCTTTCGGCACAACACAACCTTTCCCATCACTAGTCGTTCGCTAATCTACCATAGGCCGAAATTCAATCAACTCTAGTTTTTATCAGTGCGATTATTTACGCAGTGATAAACGGGTGATATATTGTCCAAACAAACTAGTGTTTGTGTGTAATCAATTGGATAAAATGAGCGATTTGCTGGACGAGGATTTGGAGTTCCGTGGCGGCACCCTTCAGCTCTCAACGGACCACCCCATCACGACTGCGGCAACTAATGCGGTATCCAGTACTCCGAGCAATGTGCACCCTTCCGTGCTCTCTGGGGCAGATTCCTTGACGTCTTCTTCGTCTTCCTTCGCTGGTAAGTACCTGTTCTACGTTTGAAAGTGCATAAATTGGAAGCTGCCTCCACTATCTACTAAGTAAGTAAGTTCGTATGAGTAAGTGGCCAACTCTGGTGACGGAGTTTTTAGGCCGCCTAAAGGCCTCCGTCTTGGCTTAACAACTTAAAAGCCGGGACCGACAATTTAACGTGCCCTCCGAAGCACGGAAGCGCTCAGCTCGTAATACCACTTGCGGTCACCCATCCTAAGAGTGGCCGAAAAAAATTATTTTTTTACTATCTACTGAAAAAATAATACTTGCAAACAATAACACGCGCTATAAACAGTGAAGAAAACTGACTCAGTGGTCGTGTCCCCTCAGTGAACGCTTTCAAAAAAAGACTGGACAAATATTTAAAGATACAGATAGAAGATATACACGCATCAGCTCTGAGAGCTGCCTGTGTATTACAAATAATAATAAAATTGATGCATGTATATCCTATTTCTTGTCAGTATTCTTCAAGTATTTGTTCAGTCATTTTTGAAAGTGTTCGCTGAGAGGGCACAGATCATGCATTAATTAACTAAGTAGGTACACTTCTTCCAACGGATCTTGGCATTCATGAAGTTAGCTGTTTCGATGTGCAGTGCAACTTTTTCATTCAAAATTTTCTAGTGCGCAGCGAAAAGCCTAACTTCACGAATGTCTAGATCCATTGTGACAACTGTAGTTACTTAAAATAGCACACTGAGTATTCTCTCTTTTCTACGTCTATGCTATTATTCCAATATTTGTGAATAGTAAATCTATATTTAAATACTTGCAGTTAATTCTGACAGGATTTGAACCTGTATTGATACAATCTATCCTCCTCAAGCCGGAGTGCCTTAACCAACTCGTCCACAGAATCCATTTTCGTTTGGTCGAAAATCTTGATAAGCTCATATAATTTGTGAGTTATTGCACAGATTAGCAAATTTTGATAAGACTTTTCATATACCTATTCAATGAAAAAATACCTAAGTGGATTAACACTATAAAAATTATAGATTGATATTTTTAGTAAGTAATCTTAATTTGGCCAGGCGCGGTGATGACAGGTGGAGCAAAGTGTTGACCGAGTGGTGGCCTAGAGACGGAAAAAGGAGTGTCGGTCGTCCGCCGACAAGATGGGTCGACGACATAGTAAAATCCGCAGGTCGTACATGGGTGAGATTGGCGCAGAATAGAGGCGAATGGCAACAGCGAAGAGAGGCCTATGCCCAGCAGTGGGATGAGAAGGGCTGATGATGATGATGATGATGAATCTTAATTTACAATAGTAATAAGCTAATTGACTGGGCTTATATTGAAACATTTGTTAGACCATCTTGATAACAAGTCACCTTGACATACCACGAAAAGGTGATATAAACCCTATGAGGATTGTGGCTATTTATGGTCGCTGGTAAACAATTACTAGAATTTTCTAGTTTGATCAAAGTCAAAACCAATGGGAATTTATTTAATCAATATTAGTATTAGTTTTCTCAGGCTCCTCAGCCTAAGGGAAGCGACGCGTAACTACGCGTCATGTTCTCTAAACTTTAAAGTAAATTCAACTCTATTTCTACAAGGTAAGGTACAGATTTGTGTGTTATGAAAATTATGAAAATGCGCGGCGCCGCGCGTCGACGAGCGAATTCGCAATCGCAATTCGTTCGACTGCATTACACGAATTTGTACCTTATGAAATGGAAATAGAGTTGAATATATAGGTTTGTCTTGAAATTACACCATAATTAGTTTGCAATAGATTATGAGTTGAGCCTAATTTAGTATTCCAAGCCATAATCTATTCCAAACTGATTATGGTGTAATTTCAACACAAACCTTCAAACATAAATATCAACTTCACAATCTGTCAGATTCATATTATTAGGATCCCTAAAATCACTTTGAAACTTTCCCCTTCTCCTTTGAAACTTCTATACTCTTAAATTAATTTGAAAAGAATCTAGGTAACCATCTATCAATTTAAGCTGGGTTTAAAAGTGCCTTAAAGATCAAGCATGTTATCATAATATGCTTGATCTTTTTCTGATCCCAATCATCTAAAGATTACATTAGTATTATTTAATTACCTATGTGATCATTAGATGATCATATTTATATTTATTTACACTATTCAAACTAATAAGTCTGTTGCTATCTTTTCTTGACATAGGAAGCGTGAAGATGTTATGATTTTTTCCATAATATTAAAAAAAACCGGTCAAGTGCGAGTCGAACTCGTACGCCGAGGGTTCCGTACCTAGCCATGGTGCCAATTAAGCTAGTCCGCTTAATTGTATGAGCGCCCATACAACTCGGAGGGCAATTTTAATTGGCGTCAACTATGTATGTATGGGAACACCCTTTAATTTTCAACTTTTTTAACTTTTTGGAATTTTTCCTTTATTTGTGCTATAAGACCTTGCTTTTTGCCAAATTTCGTTATTCTAGGTCAACGGGAACTACCATTTAGGTTTTCGACCCAAAACCTCTAGGGTACTTCCGGTTGACCTAGAATTGTCAATTTTGGTTACAAGCAAGGTCTTCCAGCACAAGTAAAGGGAAAATTCCGAAAAATAAAAAAAGTTGAAAATTAAGGTAAGTTTTGGTACTCACAAGTTTTCACGAAAACCTAAATTTGCCTATATCTTTTTATAGTGTTGACTCAGGACCTTGATTTTTATAGTCACAATAGGGACTATAAACCTTAGTATATGGTATAAATTTCAACTTGCTAGCTCTACCCGTTCCTGAGATAATCGATGGTGACACACGGACGGACAGACGGACAGACGGACAGACGGACAAGAAAGTGATCTTATAAGGGTTCCTTTTTTTACCTTTTAAGGTACGGAACCCTAAAAACTGAAAAAGTGAAAAATAAATGAGTGAAATTGAAGGAAAATTATACTTTTAAAAATATCCATGTAGGTTTTGTCAACAAAAGAAGTTTTTTTTATTGTAAATAGACCTTTGTTTATCCACAATCTCACCTGATGGTAAGCGACGATGTGGCTGACGATGGATGAACAAAGGTACAAGACACTTATTCAATCTTGACTTGAAGAGACCAACAAATGTTTACATGGGGCTGTTTTGCATACAAATATAGTTTCAACAAAAACTAATTCTCCTTCCAGACGCAAGAGCCGAGGGTCAGACAAACACAGAAGCTCCCCAAGAGACCGCACAGACAGTCTACCCTCGCTACGACGTGCCGTTCAACCGGGACAATATCAAGGACTTCTTCACCTTCCGTAAGGGCGTGGTTGAGAATGCCATGCAGGAATGCATGACGGCATTGCTGTTCCCGGAAGATGGGGAGTATTTGGGATGCTGGCTACTGACTGAGTAAGTATGTAATTGTGTGACGAAGCGTTGATTTTATTACTATAGGCCTCCCGCGATTTTTCGTGTATTTTGATAAAATTATCACAAAAATTCAAACTTTCCATATAGAACTAGCAGCGCCCTCGCGGCGGTGTTGCCCCCGTAGTGATGGTATATGATGATGATGATTAAAAGTAGGCTATAACCTTCCTCAAGAGTTTAGCTGTCAAATGCAGAGATATTTTTTCAATCCGACTGGTAGTTCCTGAGATTAGCACGTTCAAACAAACAAGCAAACTCATTTCATTTGTATTGGATTGTATTGAATTATCCCATGGGCCACAAAACCACATTTTACACCATCACCAATGTATGGTGCCGGCAATACATTCAATGCAACCCTGATTTCCGAGCATCTGAAAAATGGGAATCATACTTTAAGACAGTCATGATCATGTCTAATTTCCTCTTTTCAGGATAACTCTATGGGACAACGAGAAAGAAAGGATAGTGCTGCTTACGTCACGACTGGTCATGACGATCAAGTACGACTTCATTGCCATGAAGCAGGTGGACTTTAAGAAGACGTATCTGGACGATTTGGACACAATCGTCATCGGCGAGCTAGTCTACCCACCTTCGTCTTTGGTCCCGTAAGTAATACTTTTTTATTCTATCCTAAATCCTGATAAAACTATCTACTATGTTTATAAAAATACCTTACTCTTGAATTCGATTCCGGTCGATTGAAACTGATGCCTTTGTTACAAATCCATGCGCAGCGTGACGATTTTTTCTCGATTTCTCGCGTAGAATAAAGTTATCTCGTGTGTCAACTTGCGCTAACATATGCGTTATGTCTTCATTTGATAGAAAAAGACGAGCTCTATTCTTCATTTGATAGAAAAAGACGAGCTCTGTTCCGCCATGTTGGCGAAGGTTGACGTAACGAGATAACTCGATTCTGCATGAGAAAACGAATCGAGAAAATTTTGTCACGTTGTGCATGCTGATTGAAATCGATACTTAGAGTCGGCGTCAGCACTCAAGTCCTACGGAAAAAGCGGGAACTAATTGTTTTATTTACTTTAATATGCTCTTTTAGTCACGGTCGTTCAGTTTTTCTGGTGTGTAGGATTAAAGAACATACAAACTTGCATAAATATTATTGTTCAAGCCTTTTTGGACAATTAGTAATTTTTACCTAACCTAGTTCTGCAATAGCAGCGCTGCGTCTATCGGACTTCAGTGCTGACTCCGACTCTATATCAAATCTGTATAATAACTGAATGAGTGTAATCTTGTACGATTGTTTATTTGGTATGGGATTTAAAAGTAAGGCCATTAAGTGCTGGTCTTCAGATAATTCAGTTATCTGTGGGGGGCCAAACGGTTTACACCCTAGAATAAAAAAATGTGTGCGGTTTTCGTTTTGTTTGTGTTAATCATAAATGTACGGGTTGTAATGAATGTTTGCACTAAAACAAATTGTGGCTTCTTACTAATCCAGAAAATATTCGAAGGAAAAATGATTGTATTAAAGATATTAAAGGTATCTGTGGTGGCCAGTTGTATTTGTTTGCAATATACGTGAGTCTTCAAACACGTGCGGTAATGACGCGACCTTATGGCGGCGCACACAGCGCGGTCAATTGCTCATTTTTACAACAGGCCGCGTTACCGCATTGAAAAATGACACCGAATGCTGAGCTTTTAGTCGAACGTGTGCAAAAATATACAGTGCTCTATACGAAACACACCGAGATTTTAAAAACATACCTTTTAGTTGAGAGATCTTATAATTGTTCACCATCATAAAGACCGCTTTATTTTGGTGTTCAGTCGATTAAACGGCATTGAGAAAATTTCATTAAAATCGGTTAGAATTGGTTCAAAATTCAGTTGCAAAACTTGTCCCGTACCACCCATACTAACAGGAAGTTTGATTGAAATAAATTTTAATGCTTTTTGCGTTGGAACCAATTTTTTGGAGTGACGAATTGTTGCCTAAACTAAATCAATAAAAGCTTGTAAAGCTGCCTTATTGTGGTATTCAGCCGTACGGCATCGGCAGTTTCCTTCAATCATTTACAATCATAGTCATAAAAACCGCCTTATTTTGATGTTCAGCCGATTAAACGGTTTCGCGACGGGCGTGACCACCGTCGTCAAGGACTGCGTGATCGACCGCCTCTGCCGGCGGCCGAGCGCCGACGAGCTGGACCAGGCGCCTGCGCACGAGTCTAGACTGTTCGATCCCAAGTATTTTGAACCTAGGTACTCCTCAGTTGCGGTAGCGCGATCCTTCCGCTTTCTGTCGGCTTGGTTTATTATTTTTTGTAGGAGTCATTTTAATATTAGGTCGTTTCGTAATTGACACATAAAATGAAATGAAATTCATTGTTGCGAACCATAGTGCCGGAAGATTTGAATACATCACAGCAGTCTCCAAACGGGATTTGAACCACCAAAAATTCAACTACATTGATTTCCCGGTAGAATAGAATATTACTTTATTGTACACCATAAACATAAAAAAAGGAAATAAGCCTTAATTAGACAAAAGTGTAACAATGGGCGACCTTATCGCTGAAAGCGATCTGTTCCATACAACCTTTGGATGGACAGGATAAAAACTAACTACTTTTATGGCGGTAGCTCAATTGGTTAGAGCGAGGCCATGGTGAAAGCGAGGCTGCTATTCGAATCCTGACGAGAAGATATTTTTGTGATGTGTTTAAAAATCTTTTCGTAATGTGGTTCGCTATAGTTTTATTTGTGAAAACTATAGGATGCCATATTTGATCATGATTCATGCGTATTTTGTAGCATTAATCAGTCGATTGAGTTAGAAAATCATTGTTAACCATATCAGCAGCCTCCATAGCAAATCATTGGATGCAGCAGATAAAAAAAGTAAAGCGTAGATTTTTTTAGAATAAGACAAGGTTTTGGCTAGGATTTGTAAAATGACAATGTGTAATTTTACACCCGAATCTTTTTATATTCTTTTACAGACCGGCACAATACGTAAAACGATAACCTTTTTTTGAAAAATACAATTTTGGAATTCTGAATTTCATCACACTCTTGCCTTAAACTGGTATTTCAAAGTGATAAATGAGGGTTTTAAAATATTATTTTGCATTTTCTCGATGGAGTGTCGTGACTGTGTTCACTCGCTTACTTCTTATTGCACGAATAGTTGTAGCGCTAGAAGTATAATGCATCGAAAACGCTTGTAATCGCTAGTACTTGTAGATTTGTCTTACTCACAAGCTTACAATACTACTTCATTGTTTTAGGCTTGTTTCACTCTTCAGCGTGTCGCCGGTCGCGTTCGCGAGTTGACCATTCACAGCACAGAGAATTTTGAATTTTCGAATTTCTCTGTGCTGTGAATGGTCAACTCGCGGACGCGACCGGCGACACGCTGAAGAGTGAAAGGCCCCTTAGTGTGCGTAGCTGAGCCGATGACGGATTTTTTAAGCTTACGCACACTACAACAATGTGTACGTGAATGCACAACAAATATTGTTAATGTAATAACTACCTATACCTACCATTAATTTAAAATCTGGTTCCATATTTAACAGAATTTAAGAGGTCACTAGGTGACCAAAATACGAACGGGATGGTGAATTATTGTTTTCGCATGAGAGACAGGGACATCTTTATGGCAAAAAATAGTTTTACTTTTTTACAAATGATTGGAATGAAGATAATCTGCATGTTTGGAAGTATAGATGTTTGGATGTATGTTTGTTCCTCTATAACTCGACAACCACTCAACCGATTTGGCTGAAATTTATAATATAGATAGATAATGACCGGGAATAGGACATACTTTGTATCCGGGTACCACGCGAGCGTAGCCGCGGTCGGAACCTACTAAACAATAATACTTGGTAACTGTTTTATCACCTCATTATGTTCCAGAGAGCGGAATCTCCGAGGAGTCCGTATGATGTGGAATAAGGGTGAGGCGCTGTCATTGAAGACCGTATGGAACCCTTTCAGCCAAGACGTACCTTTCTTGACCTTCGCATCACACCCCATCTACTGGTATAAAGGTAACTTGAGAAGACAAGATTGGTATAAAGTAATTTGACAGCACATTATAATAACGTGTTGGCCGAGGGGGATAGTACCTTGACTTTCAATCCGAAGGTCGTGGGTTCGAATCCTGGCCTCAATGGATTTTTCGATATGAAAAATTTTAATGCGCAATAACACGAGCTCTGAACGGTAAAGGAAAACATCGTGAGGAAACCCGCGGCTTAGTCAGCCTCACACGTAATGACCATGTCTTTGTATATGGCCAGTCAAGCTGAGAGGATGGTGTAGGTGCTGGGTAAGCCTTACTCCATCTCAAACAATGTCCCAAGCACTACATCGTCACTACAGTGTAGGCAAAGATTGCCTCTTGACGCTGTATAAATCGTCTAGTAAAGGATGTCTTTTATTTACAGAGGGTGGTCCAGAAGAAAGATCCTTATACGACATGGAAACGTTCGCCCAGAAACTGCAACGCGCCGTCGAAGCCATGCCGTCATCATCGAGTTGCATCCATCATTCCCCCATCGTCATTCAGAGCTACGTCGGCGTCACCTCCATGCTTCACAACAAAGCCGGCATGGGATTCTTCAAGGTTAGAGGGAAGTTCAGTTTCTAATTGAATAACGAGCAGTTTTTAGAACGGTGATTTTGTTTGAGGTTCATTAGAGTGAAACGTTTAGGCTTGTTTCACTCTTCAGCGTGTCGCCGGTCGCTTCCGCGAGTTGACCATTCACAGCACAGAGAAATTAATTTTGACCAATCACAGCACAGAGAAATGTGCTGTGAATGGTCAACTCGCGGACGCGACCGGCGTCACGCTGAAGAGTGAAACAAGCCCAAGAAGATTCTAAACTACGCAACTGGAGTGCGAACTGACATTTAATGTACAAAGGATTTTGAACCTTATCGCGACTGAACAACGATCTATTATCATTTAATCTTGGTTATAAGGATTGTTGGTCTTGTTGAGAGGCTTTCTTGGGTGCTTTGTCTCTTTCACACAGTTGCAAAAAGAAAGAGACACACCGCCCAAGTTTGATTTCAAGCGGACCTTGTTTTCTGTCTCAGTCAGCGTTCCGGGTACGTAGTATAGAAATTCCTTGAACAAGCCTTACTGTTTTCAAAACGGTTTCAAGGAAGAGTTACCATCTGTATAATATTCAGGGAAGTGGAAGATTATTGAATTTTCACGTTCTTCAAGGTCTGAAAAAGGTTCGGATTGCCAGTGATCTAGCAAATTTAATGTTTCGATTAATTTTTAGTAAGGTTTCTCAAGGTTAGAAGAAAATACGGTTATTCATTTACTGTTTCCACTCGCATCGGCACATCGATGTTATCTACATCGATATTGAAGTTTAATCAATAGAACACCAGTATCACTTTGAAAGGTCCTAAGGGAGTGGACACAGTTTTCTACAGCGCGTTTTTGAGCTGCGCGTTCGCAGCGCGTTTGTTTCGATACAAAAGCGAACCGCGGGCAGCGCGTTCAAATCGCATCGCGATTGTATTAATACAAACGTGCTGCAAAAGACGCAGTGTTTCCACTCCATAAAAAAACGATCAACAAATAAATATGATCATATTGAGATTTTAGGAGTATCGGTTTGATCATTGCGGGTTCAAATCCCGTCAGAATAGAAAATTTTGATAAGAATTTTCATTTAAAATGAAAGGTCCTAAAAGCTAGATGACTCAAAGCTACCGGATTTGTGTCTTTAAAGCTTAAATCACTTAGTGCTGCATATAAATATGCATATGCCTAGATTCAAGGTCACAGTTGAGTATTTGATAGGTTTATTCAAGGTAATAGAAATCCAACTGAGCGACTATTTGGAGGAAATCACTTACCTATAGGTATCCAAGATTGTTTTTGTGGTAAATTATGTTTGGGTTCATGGTTAGAATAGCATTAGAGTCAGCCACGGCTATACTTGAAGCCTGAAGGAAGAGCCTTGGACGGCCTTAAAACTCCCTTATCAGATTTTGTTTAGTAGATCAGCAGTGCGATTCAGCCTTCCGAAAATGCATCCGATTCGACAATTTTCTTCGGAAAGTTGAGGTTTTTCAACGTCAACGTCTCTTTCCAAATTCGGAATAGGTACATTCCGAGAAGGTCTGAATCGCACTGCTGGTTACTAGTTCATATAAATTAGTAACTGTCATGAGTTCGTTTATTTGCCTTTTTTGGTTACCCTGTGAAAAGTAACTTATATGTTGAAGTATTGAAGTTGGCACCAACGAATTAATTCTGTCGTTATGCTCGCCATTCTAAACTCTTATTCGATTTAGAAAGAGTCAATGATATATTATTTGGTAAAGACGGACATAGAGGAACAAAACTGTTGTAAAATGCGATCTATGTCAAGGCAGAAAAGCTCAAAATGTGTAGTGCAATGGTTCAGAAGGTTTAGTTCTTATGATATGTAAGTAATCGTTATAAATGAAATTATATTACTTGTGGTTTTGGTGTGTTTATGTATGTATATATATGTTACGGGCAATGTGATAAATCCGGTCATTATGAATAATGACCGGTCCGTATGCATAATGACCGGGTCAATTGGGCAATGTGATAAAAACTGCATGATTAATCGCTTTGCCCGGTCATTATGAATAATGACCACCCTATCTTGGGTAATGTAATAAATTAGATGAATTGCAGTGTTTTAATTGATTTACTACATTTCTGGCGCTTCGGCGGCCGCTACCGCGGCACGCTTCGCTCGCCTCGCGCGTAGTTTTTTTACTAACCTAACATAACCTAACCTACAGATTTTAATTCAATTTATCACATTGCCCGGCTAGAAGTAGGGCACTATTCATACTGCCCGGTCTAAGTGATAAATTCAAGCCTTGATTTATTAAATGGACCACGGGCCGTCGGGCATTATGAATATGGACCGGTCAAAGTAATAAATTTATCAAACTGCTGGACGCTCTTGGTCATTATGCATAATGACCGGTCCATATGAATACTGCCCGATTAATCAAGTTGCCCGTAACATATATACTAGTAATAAGGCCGCTCTGAACGTAAGTTAAGCTACGTCCCCATTAAAGCTGTGCGGTCCGTACACAAATGATGGTTAGATCATGCCAAGCCATGACGGAGGCCTTTTAGGCGGCCTAAAAACACTAATATCAGAGTTAGCAACTACCTAGTACAAACAAACATACTTGGACACGACGCCTGATCATGATTTGACATCATGGCTCATTTTAAATGATATTGTGGTTTAGTCAAATAAAAAAATCGATATCTGTGCCATATTAAACCATATTTTTAAATATTCTTATTAACTTCAGAGCGGCAGAAATACTTTGCTGTTGTATTTACTTGCTTTTCAGTTAGATCTATGTTGGCTTAGACATTGTTCAATAAAATTAATTGTTTGAAATAATATGCTAAGAATTAAAAATTTATATGAAAATTAATTCTAAAATTTCTATAAAAAATTATCAGATTAAATCTTTAGTATTTGCTAAATATACTGCTCGATAAAGTAAGAGTTACTACAAATATAGTATAGTTACTATATTAGTTATAGTTACTATATAGTATAGTTACTATATTTTTGACTAGATCTGGGTCAAATTTAAGATACCAAATCAGGTAACTAAAGCTACGCGCCCATTACTTACAATCGTGCTGCACATATCCATTTCGATTTATTGCGGGCCTAATTTCATACTTTTAACTTTTAAACATTACACCTATGTATCTGAATGTTTTTACCATTGTAACTATTGTATTATTTGTATACGCCCGACCGGTAGTGGACGTGTAGCTTTATGGTATATAATTATAGTATGTAGGTACCATTAGTCAAATTAAAATGCTAGAAATATTACAAGTCGTGTTGTTTGAAATGTTAAATGTTGAAAATGAGATTATTTATCTACCGTAATATTGTAGCTTTTGCATGAATCATTGTAATTATCTATAAAAATAAAAATGAATGTTTGTATGTTTGTCATCAATGCGTTCCTAAATCATTGATCAGATTGTGATGAAACTTTGGTAGGGTCTTCTGAGGACGCTCGCGAGGTTTCTGACCCAAAGAAATATATTAAAAAAATAAGGCGGTACGAAGTTCGCCGGGTCAGCTAGTTATTAAGTAAATTGTAAGTAAATTATTCACATTTCAATCATTGTACTTTTTTTTAAATAAAATATGTATACTGTATGGTATGGTATGTGTGGTATGCACTGACCTGTATCTATACAAGTACGCTGGACCTCTGATACCCTTTGAAATGACAGCTCTTGAATGTGCCGATTTGAAGCGCCCCCAATGCGGGGGAAGAGAACTAAATCTGACGTAACTGACAAATGGCCGTTGTCTCGTTTGTATTGTCTCCCGTGTTTTTAAAGTGTTTTTGGAGGTTTAACGCGATTAAGCTTGTTTGTTGTGTCTTATTTATTTAGTTGATACATAAATAAGTGGTGGGCATTCATAAGTAAACTATGAAAGAGTGTGTGCTAAGCAAAACTCGTTACCAGAAGGGAAGTGGGGTTACATTCCACAAGTAAGTGAATTTACGGCTAATCTTCGGCTAATATTCATCAAATTAAACTTATCTTAATTATTATACGTAATAACAACATATTTATCTTCATATTACCGGTTTTTTATAAACAATAAAATTTAATAGTGTTGTCCAAGTTACCTGTCGATAAAACTTATCGATATTTTTCCTATAGATATCTATTTACTTTCAAGAACGGAAATCGCCGATGACCGATTTTTATTATCAAATACCTACATATAATTTTTAAATAATTCACAGGTTTCCGACAGACATAAGACTGGAATTATGGCTGAACAACATTGAAAAACCTAGTTGGCGTCCGAAAAAATATGATTACATATGTTCAAAGCACTTCTCTGATGACTGTTTTATTAAACATAACTCATGCACTACTTTGAAAAAGTGCAGTACTCCAACAATTTTCTGCAGCAGTGCCGGTTAGTATAAAAATATAGTATAATTTCTAAAATGTATAGATAGATAGGTCATACATAAAATTTTTATTCTGATGAAAATTCCGTAGATATTGATTTTGAATGATGGGCTATACTCCCTTCCAGTTATTTGGGAAGCTGTCCTTCCACCATGTGTTAAAATAGTATATTAATAATGAATATTTTTTTTTTTCTTCCTTCTGATTGGTTAAGATTACGAAAAAATTTAAAATTCAGTACCGATATCGGGTCGATTATGTACTTATGATTTGTAGTTTAATTGTTGATTAACAGAAATTTTGTTTTCAGGTCGAAGGCGTTGAAGTACAAGCTGTGACCCGCAACAGAGTACTCCTTCAGGTCTCCTTTAGGTCTCTCTCCGAAATCTGCTATAGTATCAAGCATGATCATCGTTATGAAAACTCTCCTAAGTCATCCAAAAAAGCATTGCAGAGAGTTAAAAATTATTTGATAAAATCAAGAGCTCGTGTAAAAGTCTTTTAAAAAATTTTTTGATGTTACATAACTATGAAAATGATGACGGAAACTAATAAAAAATGTTAAAGGATTGTACATATATTTTTATTTTCTATAAATACCTTACCTATTCCACTCCATCCTGAAAAAACCACATTTCTATTTAAAAACGTTCCCTATTTATTTTTGGATCTAGCTAGCCACATACTAAGTACCCGTTAGTCCGGCTTCGGCATATCCTAAGACTAGCAGTTTCTGAGATTTGCGCGTTCAACCTAACAAACAAACTAGTAACTTTATAATATTACCTAGTATAATTAATTAGACAACTCGTCGGAAATGTCTTTTATCGATGTATTTTATCTCATTGTCCCATCTCTATTATTAGTTCCTTTCCCACCCACTTCTGCGATCAGCGCCAAAATGGCGAAAATCAAATCGCCTCACTATGGCCCGGCTTGTCAGAGGTCCAGCGTACTTGTATAGATACAGGTCAGTGGTGGTATGGTATACTGTTAAAGGGTAAGTAAGTATACTTTCCAATTGGTGCCAGAAAAATTTGGTGAGGATCTGTCGAGGGTCTTCGGAGTTATGAACAGGAATGCACCTCGAAAGTGCAGAAAATTGCTCAGCTTATAACATTGAAGTCGGCTTTTTAAATTCTAAATTTAGCTACTTACTCGTTTCCAAGTTCGGAGCAATGGGCGCGTATCTTTAGTTAGATTTTTTAAGATTTAAAAAATTTACTTAGTCAATTTTTTTTTTTTGCTAGGTAACATTTTTGTTAGGAAACTTTAAATTTGATTTGGGACTAATATCTATTGATCACCTAGTATGTTTAGTACCTAAACTATTTATAATAATTGTGTGATTGTTTTCATAAGTTGTTAGAGAATAGCAAAATTTGCTATTCTATAACAACATTAATGTTATTGTTAGAATTTTTGCTTTGCAATATTAGAAAGAGGTCAGAAAATTAGATGTTAAATATTATCATAAATCGTGATAGATAGATTTTATCTTTAAATGTTTTATTTTTTATTTTTGTTAACAATATTTTAGGGGTTATTAATAAAAATAATGTGATGGTATTTAACAATTTAGTACATAATTATGTTAGCTTTTGTGGTAAGTCAGGCCTATTTCTATTTACTATATTTAATTAAATATGATAATGTTATTTTTGAAATTCTGTGCTTCATACGGATACTTATTTATTTATTTCTGTTTTACTGACTAATTAAATTGATAATTTAAACTAAAAGCTCTTATTTCGTTCACGTTAAAGTCCTAAATAATGAGAGCCTAAGTGAAATTTCTGAAATCACTATAATTTAGTAAAATTGGAGAGTTTGTTGACCAACTTCGTTTCTAAGGGTAGTCTTAGTCAGAGTATCATCATAATTGTTCTGTTGTGTCAACTCGTTGTGTTTAAAACGGATACATAAGCAATCTGGGGATTTATTCCATAGAACAACAATAAATGTAAGTTTTTCTATGAAATCGTTTATTCACACGAAGTTATCTAAATGAGCAAAAATATCAGGAATTAATTGATAAACAGGAAGTGATGATAGGAATACCGTATTTGTATAGCAAAAATTAATTTACGTAGGTTATTTTTATCGATTGCTTTAATTTTATTGTATTTATTTTTTATTCTACTTAATAAACTGTTTATTAAAAATTACTCTACGAATTACTTGTTTTCTTTTATTAATAAATAAATGATGGACTAATCACCATCTAGCCCCAAACTAAGAAATGCGTAATAGAAGTGTTAAATTAATAGTTGAAATCATTTTCATTCCAGTGGCTAGGTAATGTGTAATTTTCCCAGAAAATTTCATTTTCTGTAAAGCTTTCATACTCTTCGCTTGAGATCTCTCTTACAAACCTAATGTTTTCAATCCAGGACAAATCATTTGCGACTTTTCTATTGTAAATTGGAAGTTCCTGACTTTTCTTTTGATTATCTGAAAGGTCTTGACTTTTCCTTTGAGTCTTGGTATTATCTGTGGGTTCTGTAACGAGCAGTTTGGAATGAGTAAGTGGTATTTTGTTATTGCATTCATACTGGTCATATTGGCTTGGTTTTTGAGTGTATGATTGTACTGCTTGGGGTTTCAATTGCTTAGCGTATTTTACTTTTTGTTCTGTTTTTCTTTGTGCCTGTTTTTTAACTGTTTCTGGAGGTTTATTTTGCACTGTTCTAGCTTTGACTGCTTTTGAATTGCTATCGTTATTTTTGGCATTTCGTTTTTTGGACACTGGTTTTAAAGCTCTCGCACTATCCATTTTTCCAGGCACGTCTGCTATGTTATTTGGAATAGCTATTATTTCTCTAGGCATATGAATATTTTGTTTAGTTGCAGGTATCTTTTTGGGTAATACTATTTTTGTAATTTTATCGTTTTTCGTTTCTGTTGCAGGTTTTTGGTGTATTGTCGCAGTAATAACGTCTTCATAGTCAAGGGTAAGTGGATCTTCCTTATCTTTTTGTAGATCCGTAGTATGATAGCTATTCAGAATACTTTGTGAGCAATCTTGAGAGAATAGTGTGAGAGTTTCTTCGATATCTCTGATAGAAAGATGGGAAATAGCTTTTTGAATATTAAAATCTGGTTCGATAATATTGTTTTGATTTATCAGTTCCTCTATTTCATCATCGCAAAGATCTATTACTACTAAATCTGTGTTTTGTGGAAATGTTTCTGTTTGAGTTGTATCATTGGAGTTTTCTGGAACAATTTTAGCCGCGTTAGTTACTATTTCCATGTTTGTACCACCGAGATGATCAGTTTCGTTTGTAACATCGTTACTTGAATCATTTATCTCTACATAGTTATTGTTATTCTTTCCGTTCTCTCGTATTTCCCTTATATCCTCATCTATATCACACTGGGTCAAGTCTTCATCTACTGTAGAGTAGACAGGGGATATCATAACGTTGGTAGCTTGCGAAGTATGTTGGGAAGGAGGAACAAAGACATCTTCATAGCATTCGCCGCTTAGCTCCTGCTGCTCTTGAATTATACCTTTCATGCAACGAGTTAGCTTTTCTATTACCTATAAAAATCAAGATCATGATATAACTTTTTAGAAAACGTAAAATTATTAAACAACTTTTAGTTAGTTTTAACTTCAAATTCTATGAAATGTTTGGTTTCAAAATGTTAATGTGATAAAGCGTATATTTCCTGTTTCATAATAAAATAGGTACTTAAGTAAGTTCAAATCAGGTAGTGACTAACTCTGATGACTAAGTTTTTAGGCCGCCTAAAGGCCGACACGCTTTATAATTGTTTAGCAATTTGTAAAGATATGAAAAGGGAATTGGTACCGAATTAGCTTATTGTGTTTGGATGGGCGATGCAGCACTTGAAACAATTGAACACATATCATTCGAAGAAGAGATTTATTGTTACAGAAGTTTACGCAAGTGTATGAAGAGATCAGTGTTGGCCGAGGGCTATAGTAGGTACCTCAACTTTCGATCCGAAGGTCGTGGGTTCGAATTCTGGCATCAATGGATTTTTCGTTCCGAAAAATGTATACTTATGCGCATTAACACGAGCACTAAACGGTGAAGGAAATCATCGTGAGGAAACCCGCGGCTTAGTCAGCCCCACACGTATTGACCATGTCTTTCCTGTGGATATGGCCGGTTAAGCTGAGAGGATGGTGTAGGTGCTGGGCAAGCTTTACTCCATCACAAACAACGTATCAGGGGCACCACAATTTCCCGTTGAGTGTAGGCAAAAGTTGCCTCCTGACACTGTATAAATCATCTAGTAAAGATGTAAAGGCCTAAGTTTTTTTTTATGAAGAGATCCTAAAGTAGTTAGAAGCTAGAAATTTCTAACTGCATATATTTAGAAATCTGAGTTATCTAATTGCTCAAAATAGAGGGATATACCGCCCATGCAGATCCGCCGGACAAAGGATCCACATCCTATGCACTGACCTTTGAATTAGGTCATCGGAACTTCAGGGCTAACCCTAAAATAGGGTGTATACTATGCAAATTAGAAACTAGCTGCTGTCCGCGGCTTCGCTCGCGTGGTACCCGGATAAAAAGTAGCCTATGTTACTCTCCAGCCCTCCAACTATCTCTACACAAAAATAACGTCAATCCGTCGCGACGGATTAACGTGAAAGCAGGACAAATAAACACACTTTCACATTTATAATATGGGTACGGATGCAACATTAGATAGGTATAATAAAGACAAATTGGTGACATTTAGAAGGGCCAGGTGAAAAGTGGGTTACTCCTACTTGTCCCCACCTCGTCCCCAATCAATGGATGAAGATTTTAGAAGCGTTCGTAGTTCTTAACGGGGCACTGTAGTGCCTGGGACATTTTTTGAGATGGAGTAGGCTTGCCCAGCATCTTTCAACCATCTTTCAACTTAACTGGCCATATCCACAGGAAAGACATGGTCAATACGTGTGGGGCTGACTAAGCCGCGGGTTTCCTTACGATAGTTTCCTTTACCTAGAGCTCGTGTTTATGCGCATATTAATTTTTCGAAACGAAAAACGCATCTATGTACCTACGGCACGGAGAAATCTACGGTCAGGATTCGAACCCACGACCTGCAGATCGAAAGACGAGGTATCCCCTCAGCCAACACGGCGGGGACATACATTTACACAAAACAAACAGTACTTAATAAAAAAAGAAATAGAACAAATGAAGAACACAGTAAAATCACCTGAAGCGAGCGAACATCTTGATAGCAACTGTCTTTGTAGCCAGATATCTCTTTCATATAGGCAACTGCACTTTTTTCAGACATCGGCTTATGCTGGTAGAGATAGTCATCGACCAATAGGCTGATCTGCATCAGTCTTGTGGCTATTAGCCTTTTCTGTAAGAAAATGATACTTATCTAGTATAAAGGTTGTACTACTTTCGAATAAAACTTAACCTATTTGTACGTGTGTGTTCTCACTTGTTTTTTTAACAGATCGTTTTTCCTGGGCATTATGAAATAGTAATTAAAATGTTTTCAATGGTTTTTTAAAATTATTCTTCAATTTCAATACAATTACTTTCTATCAAAGAGGAGATTTTTTTTTAAATAGGTACTCAATCAATACTCGATTCGCGCCAATTTTCAGTGTAGTTTTCGCAGTTCGATTTTCAAAATCTGTCGTTTTCTTTTTACTATGAAATGGCACGGAAACTTTATCATTCTTCCTAACATTTAGTTTTAGTTTACATGCGAAATTCCGTTACTATTTAAAAGTAAATGTATTTATAATCATGTATATCACAACGAAATTATTTATTTTCTAACGTGAGCCCTAATGTGGCTCGCTAGACCGACCTTTGTCATAGAGACTCTGTCGCGAAGAATGGAAAGTGTTGACCTTGTGAGTTTCATACTCGTATAAGGATTGGGGCTTTCTTTTTGGATTTGGCGTTTTAAATCAATAAAAGGCAAAACAAAGTACGTGAACCTGTTTCAGTGTTATTAAAAATCTGCAAATCCTGCATCCACAGATAAGTTTTCGTTTATCGAGAGGATGGACATTGTATCCTGTCTGGAAGTTATCCTAATACGGCATAGCAGTTCAACAATCAGTGTGGATTCGCCATTCCCGGCGAATAGTTCTTTCGATTTTAGATATTTTAATATGGATTAATTGAAATAGAATCACAATGTTGCGAACCTTTATTGTTCTGTTAGGGATATATCTCTGCGACGCTGGCTATGGAACTGGAAATATGAATTACTACGTTACCCCTGATGCGTGAGTATTTTCTTAAACTTTCTCGAGCACAATTCATTGAGAATTAAATTAAATTAAAAATTATTTATCTCATTTAGAGTACAATACAATTATTATATGAGCCCTACCAACTAAACTAAGTTTTGCAACTTGTATCTTAGTAGCTAGTGCTTTCCCTTTTTTTACATTTAAGAAAATACACGGACACTGGTATTTTCGAGTCTTTTGTTACTTAGTTAAAACTTTGATGAGCCTCACTTTATCTAATTAGTTCCCTACCGGAACTAAGTTAATCCAAATAAGAGTGGATCACCGAAAATAAAGCTATCCCGAGCCGTTTTTGTTGCCCTGATTCTTCAAACTAGGCGTAACTTTGAAACGCGAAAGATCAGGGCCCATACCATGAGCTTTAAATGCGATTCAGTTTAGGTCCTAAACTGAACTGCTACGCTAATTTGTCACATGACGTATGCTATGACGCTGACGAAATTCAGAAGCTAAACCAAGGATTTCATATTCTACGTAACTGGATAGTTCACTGAAACAGAAAATGCTGTCCGTCACTGAAACGGAAAACCTAAACTGAACTGAATTGTTTACTAAGACGTCATGGTACGGCTACAGGAGTGGAATTACCTGATTAAACGTGAACTAAGTGATCGTGTTGTTTAAATGCTTACTGACTTTAGATATAAGTACCAACTTGTTTTCATCACATTCATCTTTGTCTAAAGCTGTTTAAACTTCTCTCTTGCATTGCAATCTATCCTCTAAGACAGGGGTGCCCAGACTTATAGTGTCGGCGATCGACTAGAAAATATTTTGAAAGCAAAGGATCGACTAAACTACATTACATACTATGTGGGTAGGTAGGTACTGAATTTTTTTGTTATTATCGTTTTATTGCACTTTTAAATTGAATTTAAGTACATCAAAATGAAGGAATCGTAACTTTCGAATCACAAGTTTTGTCTTGATGATGATGGATAGCACTGCATAATTATTATTAGCGTAATTTTCATAATGATGGTATTGCTGGCGATCGACTCGAAAAGCTTCGCGATCGACCGGTCGATCGCGATCGACTGTTTGGGCACCCCTGCTCTAAGACTTAGAGTGAAATAAAATGTTAAGATTTAGACTTAGAGTCAAGTCTAAATCTTAACATTTTATTTCACTTCGTGTATTCTTACTGGAAAGGGCCGATTCCACAACTAGGAATCTTAAAGTGAGTATTTTACTGCATTTTGAAAAGCTATTCTGCTCATCATGCCCAAGATCCTCATCAAATCTTCACCAAATTTTTATTCTTACCTATATTTAATTTAAAAAGAACCATCGAAATCGGATCTCATAAGGCGGAGGTCCAGTAGCTCCCTTGCCCCTTTTTGGAGGAAGTAATCTCCACCTCCAATCAAAAATCCCCGACGACAAAAAAAATCTTCGTGAAACCTGTGTAGGTACCAAGTCTCGTTCAGATTGATGGTAAAATACGACCTGTAGAGGAGTACCAACAAACAGACAGAGAAAAGAAAATTTTGCCGACTTGATGCAGAGACGCTTTGCTCGTTTCTCTCGCTCGGTCAATTATTCTGATTAACTAGTCTCAATAGCTTAACATTGACCCCCTTACTTATGAAAGATGTTTAAAGTTGAACACTGGTTAAACAAAGTCCTGTCTCTATTCGTCACTATCCGCAAATAAAGATAGGACGTTGTTTAACCAGTGTTCAACTTTAAACATCTTTCATAAGTAAGGCCCTGACTCTATAAATCAGGTAGAAATTATGCTCAAAAGTCTAGTGTACTCGTCTATTATCTCTTTCTCTAACTCTATACATAATCGTGATCATTTATTGCAGTCAATCTGATGTAGAGGCACCGGCCTACCTACCCCCCCATCTACAACACCAGCAGTTTTCGTCACATTCTTACAGCAGTGCCGGAGGCGGTGCCAACATGTACAGCGGTACCAAAAACGTGTACAGCGGTACCAAAAATGTGTACAGCGGTACCAAGAATGTTTACAGCGGTACCAAGAATGTGTACAGCGGTACCAAAAACGTGTACAGTGGTACTGGATATGGTGGCGGTTCTGGATATGGTGGCGGCTCTGGATATGGTGGCGGCTCTGGATATGGTGGATCTGGGTACAGTCATTCACAGCAATATGTGTTTCCGAGTGGCACGTAAGTAATCAAGTTTGTTCTAATATATCCTTATCAAAAACTGATTTTTAAAAATAAATTTGTGAAAATGTCGAATGGTCCTTTGTGAAAGAACTGATTGTAAAAGGTACCAACATGAGTCAGGATTGTGCTCGAAGTAGGTTGCTAAAGCTGCCTAATGTTGATGATTTTGGTGACTGTAATATGGTATGAGTGATAATATCTCTGTGACAATTTATATGCGCGTTAACACGAACTCTAACCAATGAAAACATCGTGATTCATAAGTTCGTACTATAATACGCCGATTGGCTTGCTACCGTTAATATGCCAACTTCTGAAAAATAAAACATTTGCGAAATATAATTAGGCGTACCTCTCACTAACCCCTTAGGTAAACATCTGAATGCCCAAAGATCTTAAAAAAGTCTTACGCACTTTGAGGATATAGTATTGTCGTGATTCAGATTAGTTTTTAATTATTTTAATAAAAAAAATAGTACAAATCTAGCGTGAAAAGATAAAAAACTACCTATTCCTACCGACACCGAGCCGGTAGGTATCGCAGTAGGTAAGCGTTTGTTTTTTATCCAATTCATCCTTTTACAGGCCCAACTACGATCAATTCTACCAGAACGCGAACAGGCCGTTTGAACGTAAGTTTTACTATACTCATAATGTATACCTGATGCGTACACTGCCAAAACAGCTGCAAGTTGCAGAACAGTATGCTTTGGCACTGCAGCAGTAGGTCGATTGAGGTGGGACGAACTCGACCAAGCTTTGTATTAGAGGAGAGATCTTGCCCGGATCTGAGAATTTTGCTGAAAATTAAGGGCCTACGCCCAGCAATGGAGCAACAACGGCTATCATCTGTTTTTTTACCCTTGATTCGCGTTTAATAAATGATTGATTGATTAAAATTTAGAAATTTCTAAAAAGTGGAACCAAGTCTTAAATTCAAACCATCTATGACATGATTAGAGTCGTGTTGGCTCTGTGGAATAGTACCTCGACTTTCGATTTGAAGGTCGTGGGTTCGAATCCTGGCAGTGCATCAATTGATTTTGGTTTCGAAAAAATTATAGGCGCATTAACACGAGCTCTAAAACGGTGAAGGAAAACATCGTGAGAAAAGCCGCCTATTGACCATGTCTTTCCTGTGGCCGGTTAAGCTGAGAGGATGGTTTAGGTGCTGGGCAAGCCTACCTACTCCAACATTATCTAAACATTATCCCAGGCACTACAGTGTCCCGTTAAGTGTAGGCAAACATTGCCTCCTGGCACTAAATCATCCAGTAAAAGATGTAAAAGCCTAAGTTTTATGATTGGCTTCTAACTAAACTAGAAATACCACAATTCAGATAAGATTTAGTATAATTCGTCATAAATTAAACCTAAATCAGATTTATCAAAGCGCGTAGGCGAATCATTCAGCGGAAACCGCGACGCGGCTGATGCGTCCGTTCTGCGATTTAGAATTATATTTAAGCGACCTGAATAAATAGCCAATGTCATTGATAATGTGCATAGATACTGCAATCGTGTCAGGGTTGGCTGATGCACATTGACATCTAAAACCCTTAAACCACAGTTTCTCAACCTTATTGCCCACCGCCCACTTTGAGAATATATTTTTTTCAAGAGCCCCCCCTCCCTATATCTTAATGCGCCATCTCAATGCCCCCTAATTTTCTCTGGGTGTTCTCTACTGCCCCCCTGAATGTCTCAAACGCCCACAAGGGGGCGTTAACGTTGAGAAATAGGCCTTAAAACAAATGGTCTTAGCTAAAACCTAACTTTGAAGAACGTACCTACAGGACGCTTTCTGCGAACACTCATTTCGATTCCAATCGTAACTTCAATTCATAAACCGCTTTGATAAATATTTCACCGCTTTGATATCTTCACTGGTGCCCAGATGGAAATTGTCCAAAAAGGGGGAGGGACTCGAAGTAAAGTCACTCTTCGGAGGTCTCTCATGCTGGGTTCACACGCGTGCTTACAAACAGACATTCAACGGGCCATTTATCTTCTGTCGCGTTCGGTCTTCTCGAAATGAAACTATTAACCCCATTTGGTTGAGATCCCAAATTTAAGAACGAAGCGCTTACAATCGTCTTTTATAATGCGTGCTGTTGTCGAATGGAATAAACTGCCTTCGTCTGTGTGTCCATCTACATATAACCCGAACCTTTAAAAGGAGAGTTAATAGGCATTTTCTAGGGAAGCTCGCTCCATCGTCGACTTCATGTCTAGGCAAGGAGCGAAGTCAAGAGCTAAGCTATCTTAAATAAAAAAAATGAGAGCGACAGACTTCGCGCTCGCTCTAATCATACCTCTCTTTTGTTTACTTTGACTAATGAAACCTTTTTTTCAGCGAAATGTTCGCCAGACTGCCAGAACTCCGGCATCTGTGTGGACACCAACACCTGCCAGTGCCCCGTCAACTACCACGGAACCTACTGCGAGTTTGAGAAGAAGCCGTGCCTCAACTATCCGCCATTGCCCATGAACTCTCGCAGGAAATGTAGCTCTGAGTAAGAGAATACACCCTTAACACTAGCAGCGTTCTCGTGGCATAGCTCCCGTAGTAGTGATGATAAGGTGATGATGGGACCGTAAGGTGATGATGGGAATGAGAAGCGCTCGTGGCGTAGCTTGCTGAGACGTTCGTGATTGATCATTGAAGTTAAGCAACGTTGTACGCGGTCACAATTTGGATGGGTGACCGCAAGTTACGAGCTAAACGCTTCCGTACTTCGGAGGGCACGTTAAATTGTCGGTCCCCGCTTTTATGTTGTTAAGCCACGTCGGAGGATTTTAGGCGGCCTAAAAACACTCACCAGAGGTGGCCACTTGCTCATACGAACTTACTTATGGTGATGATGATGATGATAAAAAGTAGCCTATAACCCTCCTTAAGATTTAGCTATCAAATGCAGAAATAATTTTTCAAATCTGACTGGTAGTTACCAGTCCGATTAGATAAAACTTTTGAAATAAAAGTTCATAGTGTTTACAAAGTCCGATTAGATTTTTTTTTCTGCATTTGATAGCTAAACTTTTGAGAAAGGTTTATTATCATCATCATCATCATATACCATCACAACGGGGCACCGTCGCGAGGGCGCTGTTAGTTATAAATAATGGGGTTGAAGAGAATTGACCACTAAATCAGCACTTTGTTACAGTGTATGCACCATCACCTGCATGGAAGGTCACAAGTTCATCGACGGCTCGACAGTGGCCAACATGCGATGCACGGAGGGCCAGTGGACGCCCTCCCGCGCCGATCTGACCATCATCCCGGATTGCCAGCCGGAGTGCGACCCTCCGTGTCTGAACGGAGGCGCGTGCCTGGCCCTCAATACCTGCCAGTGCCCAGCGGCTTATAGGGGACCTCAGTGTCAATACTGTGAGTACAACCAGACCAAACCAGACCCTACCAGACCAAACCCCCTATAGTCTTTGTAGGTGAAACTAAAATAACCCGAAAAATAGGCGAAGTTAGGAGTGCCGGGCTCTGTTGTATAGGATGGGGTATCTGTACTAGTATAGTATTATATTATCTGTGGTACAACACACCAGAAAAAACAAATTACTTAGGGCTATGTTAGTTAGTAGAGTACGAGGGGCGTTCAATGTATTCTCGGTATCGGAACTTTTTTGTTAGTAATGGGGGTAGTTTTTATCCGTGGTTCTCTTATGACATTATCCAAAGTGGCAACTACAAAATTTCGTCGGTTTTCCACCGTTAGTTTTTTCACAATCGTGCTTCGAGTGCAAGTGGGTGCCATGAATTCTCACACCACCGCAGAGACAAGCGCGTATTGAGAGTTTTTGGAGCTCTATCATGAAAATCCTACCATTGTTTTCGATCGCGTCGTTACCGGAGACGAATCCTGGGTTCGTCCCTACGACTTTGAGAGCAAATACGAGTCAATTCAGTGGTCAAAAAAGGTGCCGCACCCCCGAAGATGTTCAAAGTCACACAATCGGTCGGAAAGCTCATGGTCACGGTATTCTGGGACTCTAAAGAAATTTTTCTGATTGAAAATACCAAAAAAGGCATAAGTATAACCGTAGCAGGGTACGCATACACTATTCGTAACTTTAAGGAAGCAATTAAAGAAAAAAGGTGAGGAAAACTGACCACGACAATGCGCCGGTTCACACGGCGCGTGTTGCATAGGCTGCTATTCAGGAGTTTGGTTTCCAAGAGATCAATCATCCACCTTACAGTCTAGACCTGGCACCTAGTGATTATTTTTTGTTCACAAAGTTGAAAAAAAAAGATTCGCGGAAAACGATTTTCCGACGATGAAGAGCTCAAGGCGGCCATCAACGATCATTTTTCAGAGAAGGACGAAAGTTATATTTTTGAGGGTATTGAGAAGATGATTTCACGTTGTAACAAGATTATTTAGATTGCAGGGGACTATATAGAAAAATCAAATTATTTTGCCTTTTCCTTCATATCCATACCGAGAATACATTGAACGCCCCTCGTAGTAGTTAGTAGATTGGGCTTTCTCTGCACCTACACCAATCTTTCGGTCTAACTAAATTGTAGTTATTTAATCGACTTTTTAATTGGACACTCTGTGCATCTTATGTCTTATCTAAAAACACATTCAAGAAATTTTTGGAAGTTTTTCTACTACCTTCAACAACTCTATAAGAAGCTTTGAGACTTTTACTCAGCAGTGGGATTATTCTGCAATTCCCTAATGACTTACATTATCCGTTAAATTCATTCAAAGAAACTACGAGTGCTATTTTTTTGTTTCATCTCACAGCCGAGACGGTTTGCGACGCCCGAAAGCTAGCCTTCAACGGCGGCTACAAGTGCTTCGGTGACGAGTCTAAACTGACGTGCAAGCTGACATGTCCCGGGGGCAGCCAGTTCAGTTCCCCGTCCGCCGAGGTGTACACGTGCCACTACTCTAAGGGAGCCTTCGAGCCGCAGCCCATCCCGCACTGCGTCTTCAGTGAGTACAACACGTGTAGTCCAGTGAGTACACCATGTGTAGTCCAGCCATCGCTGAGGTGTACACGTGCCACTACTCTAACGGAGCCTTCGAGCCGCAGCCCATCCCGCACTGTGTCTTCAGTGAGTACAACTCATGTAGTCCAGTGAGTACACTATGTGTAGTCCACCTCGCCGCAGTGTACATGTGCCACTACGCCAAGGGAGCCTTCAAGCCGCAGTCCATCTCGCCGTCTCACACTGTCTTCAGCGAGTACAATACGTGTAGTCTAGTGCTGTAATCTCCTATAGTTTATGTCCACGAAACCGATTACGACTATTAAAAACACGCACACAAAACCCTGAATGAACATTTGGATAAAATACAGAAGTTTGTCACGTAAAGTGTCGACGAATAAGAAACTGATTAATCCAAAGAATCTGAGGTCAAAAATTGTTTAGTAACAAATGTTTCTTCTTTACAGCTGAAGTGGTAGTGATAACACCGATGAACCAGCACAATAGTGTAAGTACTAAACATGATTATATTTTACTATGAGCAATCCGCGTTTTTTCTGTTTTGTCGCTTCAGCATTTTTGATCTTTGAGCCTCACAAACCCGTATTTAGATACATTGAACATCATAATTACAGTACTTCAAGCTTTAGAATGGACCTCAGTTATGTTCTTGTTTTCCGAATATATCCGACAGCAGTGTATTCCACAAAACAGAATGCGACAGACGTGCACGTCGTTAGCAGCGCAGCTCGCACAACTTTCAAATAATTTGCTTTTCTTAAAAATTACATTGATATTTATTTGTTTGCAATAAAGTTGAAATTATGAGTAATTTTCATTTCCAAATGACTTTTCGTCAATCGTTTTTGTAATTTTATGCGATGGTTTCCGATGTTTTACGAAAACCAATCTTTCTGGTTTTGTTGTACTTACAGTCATACTCCAGTCATTCTTACCAATACGGCTCCCATTCCGGTCAGAACGAGAGCATCACACAGACTCACTACGGCTACGGAGGCAGCTCGCACGGCTCCGTGCATCTAGTGATGCAGGATCTGACGCCCAAGGGCGGCGCCTGTCTCACCTGGGCGGGCGTGCATTACAAGACCTTCGATGGACTGGTTTACACGTAAGTTTACCATACGGGTCTCATTCCGGTCAGAACGAGAGCATCACACAGACTCACTACGGCTACGGAGGCAGCTCACACGGCTCCGTGCATCTAGTGATGCAGGATCTGACGCCCAAGGGCGGCGCCTGTCTCACCTGGGCGGGCGTGCATTACAAGACCTTCGATGGACTGGTTTACACGTAAGTTTACCATACGGGTCTCATTCCGGTCAGAACGAGAGCATCACACAGACTCACTACGGCTACGGAGGCAGCTCACACGGCTCCGTGCATCTAGTGATGCAGGATCTGACGCCCAAGGGCGGCGCCTGTCTCACCTGGGCGGGCGTGCATTACAAGACCTTCGATGGACTGGTTTACACGTAAGTTTACCATACGGGTCTCATTCCGGTCAGAACGAGAGCATCACACAGACTCACTACGGCTACGGAGGCAGCTCACACGGCTCCGTGCATCTAGTGATGCAGGATCTGACGCCCAAGGGCGGCGCCTGTCTCACCTGGGCGGGCGTGCATTACAAGACCTTCGATGGACTGGTTTACACGTAAGTTTACCATACGGGTCTCATTCCGGTCAGAACGAGAGCATCACACAGACTCACTACGGCTACGGAGGCAGCTCACACGGCTCCGTGCATCTAGTGATGCAGGATCTGACGCCCAAGGGCGGCGCCTGTCTCACCTGGGCGGGCGTGCATTACAAGACCTTCGATGGACTGGTTTACACGTAAGTTTACCATACGGGTCTCATTCCGGTCAGAACGAGAGCATCACACAGACTCACTACGGCTACGGAGGCAGCTCACACGGCTCCGTGCATCTAGTGATGCAGGATCTGACGCCCAAGGGCGGCGCCTGTCTCACCTGGGCGGGCGTGCATTACAAGACCTTCGATGGACTGGTTTACACGTAAGTTTACCATACGGGTCTCATTCCGGTCAGAACGAGAGCATCACACAGACTCACTACGGCTACGGAGGCAGCTCACACGGCTCCGTGCATCTAGTGATGCAGGATCTGACGCCCAAGGGCGGCGCCTGTCTCACCTGGGCGGGCGTGCATTACAAGACCTTCGATGGACTGGTTTACACGTAAGTTTACCATACGGGTCTCATTCCGGTCAGAACGAGAGCATCACACAGACTCACTACGGCTACGGAGGCAGCTCACACGGCTCCGTGCATCTAGTGATGCAGGATCTGACGCCCAAGGGCGGCGCCTGTCTCACCTGGGCGGGCGTGCATTACAAGACCTTCGATGGACTGGTTTACACGTAAGTTTACCATACGGGTCTCATTCCGGTCAGAACGAGAGCATCACACAGACTCACTACGGCTACGGAGGCAGCTCACACGGCTCCGTGCATCTAGTGATGCAGGATCTGACGCCCAAGGGCGGCGCCTGTCTCACCTGGGCGGGCGTGCATTACAAGACCTTCGATGGACTGGTTTACACGTAAGTTTACCATACGGGTCTCATTCCGGTCAGAACGAGAGCATCACACAGACTCACTACGGCTACGGAGGCAGCTCACACGGCTCCGTGCATCTAGTGATGCAGGATCTGACGCCCAAGGGCGGCGCCTGTCTCACCTGGGCGGGCGTGCATTACAAGACCTTCGATGGACTGGTTTACACGTAAGTTTACCATACGGGTCTCATTCCGGTCAGAACGAGAGCATCACACAGACTCACTACGGCTACGGAGGCAGCTCACACGGCTCCGTGCATCTAGTGATGCAGGATCTGACGCCCAAGGGCGGCGCCTGTCTCACCTGGGCGGGCGCGCATTACAAGACCTTCGACGGATTGGTTTACACGTAAGTTTATTTAAAAAAAAAACTTTTTTCAAAAATAAAACATTGAACGATATTTATAATTGACCGAAATGCGACCCCACTGAATTAAGTGGCGGGATCATTGGGAAAAAAAAGACCTCAGCGATTGGGTGGGCCAGTGAGGCTGTCGGTGTTTTTCCCAACCACCCCACAACTTAATGTAGTAGGGTCGTTGGGAGTATATCCATTGAACGATTATAAAAAAGAATAAGAATGCTGTGTAAAATATGGCTGAACCAGTAAGAAAATCACTGAACGAGTCACTGACCATTAGGAATGTGCAAAGAACAAGTAGTACTTGTTCTTCGCACATTTCTATTTGCTAGTAACTAGACGACAGGAGCTAACACTGAACTAGCCAGAAAAACACTAAATGATAGGTAATAGGAGCTAAAATTGAACAACTCATAACAAATTGTAAACACTATAAACGGGATATTTACCATGATTTTTTGATTTTTGAGTTTCTTTTTTATTTTCTTAGTTAGTCTTAGTTTCTTTTTTTACTTTTGATTTCCACAAACTCGCTAAAAACTTTAGCTTACCGTTGGCTACTTGATCCGAGGCTTACCGTGATCACAGCGCATGCAACTGTGACGAAATATCGGGAAACTCAAAAATCCAAAAATCATGGTAAAAATCCCGTTTATAGTGTTTACAATGTTTACAATCATGATAGTTTCAAAAGTTTTAAACTCATAACAAACTCTGAATTAAACTGAACGGTCACTAAACTAAGAATTTGTGATAATTCGCAGGTTCGAGTCCCCGTGCCAGCACATTTTAGTCCGCGATCCGAAGGAGCACAAGTATTCCATCGCGATCAAACAGGGCCAGTGCACGCGACGCGGCTATTGCCCCAACGAGATCACTGTTTATCTGGAGGAGAAGCCTTATATGCTGTCTGTTGGCGGTAAGTGCATTCAAACACCCCGTATAGATAATATACTTAATTTTTGTTTTCCCATGAAAAAGATAGCTTTCTAATAGCGTCGATGGGCTTGCAACCTGTCGCGTATGGAATGGTAACTTCTGCAAAATGTGAGAATGTACCAAATGTGCTCGACTCTCGATCGAAACCTCGATCGACTTTAGATCCGTGGATTCGAATCCTGGCCGTGCATCAATGGATTTTTCGTTTCGAAAAATTTATATGTGCATTAACACGAGCTATAAACGGTGAAGAAAAACATCGTGAGGAAACCCGCGGCTTAGTCAGCCCCACACGTTTTGAACATGTCTTTTCTGTCGATATGGCCGGTTAAGCTGAGAGGAAGGTTTAGGTGCTGGGCAAGCCTACTCCATCTCAACATTGTCCCAGGCACTACAGTGTCCCGATAAGTGTAGGCAAAAATTGCCTCCTGACACTGTATAAAATATCATCCAGTTATTTAAATAATTTTTTATTTGTTATAGTGTTAAACCACACTTAGGTATTTACATTTAGGTATTACATCGATGCTATAATAATCGATAGTACGAGTATGATCCTATCATGATTTTCAATTCTGGCGACTAAAGGTTCCGTGGCCGAATTGGTACAGGCACTCCGGCTAAAGGAGGATCGCTTGTATCATTGCGGGTTGGAATCCCGTCGGAATTGAAAATTTTGATAAGATTTTTCATTTTCAAACAGTAAATTAAAGGGCTAAGTTGTATGTGTAACAAAGTTTTTAAGAAATATAAAATTATCTTATGTTAATATTTTGTCCTCCAGAGGATGGGTCCGTGTTGTTCCGAAGCACGAAGCGTCTGATCCCCATGCCGGCTTCTCTCCCCGGCATCCGTGTGTCCATGCCCAGCGACTATGTACTCGTCAATCTAGACGGTGTCGGAGTCACCATCAAATGGGACACTAATGTGAGTACTTCAATGTATCTTTGGGGAACATGGTGGAATCGTTCCCCAAAGGCAGAGTAGGTGGTTTTCTGCAACGGGCCGGCCCATCTGGCCCAGTTGCCCGTGGTCTTTCGACCGACAGTTGTCGGTTGGTCGGATATAATGTCTATCTCCGCTGAAAACTTCGCTTGCGAGATCTAGACATTCTGATGTTGTGTGTCGCCATCTTCACTGAAGCTCGTATAGTGCGTAGCATGTCTATGTAGTTCATCTCGCGACAGGTAGATGTCGCTACATATCTAGTCGTCTAACACCCGAATATTGAAACGCTAATTAGTTTAAGTGGTACTTATCATTGATATTAACTGTCATTTCTGTATACGATTCTGAAGAGTAAGAACGTCTTAAATAAATAAGTACGTCTCAAATATTTAAGTACTGTTTCATGTTTTACTTAATTTCGTACCGTACAGAATCTGGTCCAAGTGGAAGGGTCGGTGCTTCTGTGGAACAACACAGAGGGCCTATGCGGTGTGTTGGATGGCAATCCCACGAACGATCTCTCCACCAAGGAGGGACTGGTGGTCCAGAGTACATCGGTCCTCGCGTCCTCGTGGAAACTCAACAAGATCGGAGGTAAAGGATTTACTGACAGGTCTCTGCTGATGGATTCTACCGTCATGGTTTCTACAGTACCTAGGTACTCTAAACAAGCTATTTTATGACTTTGTTGAACTAGTGGCTCTGTGTCTGTGAGTTTCCTTTAAAATAAAAAAAGAACCATCGATATCGGATGTTATAAGGTGGAGATATCATTTAGCCCCCTTTGTGCCCCTTTTTGAAGGAAGTATCCCCCTCCCCTCCCCACCCCCCATCAAAAATCCCAGACAACAAAAAAAAAATCGAACCGGCTTACAAAATTTCACGAAAATTGGTTGAGAAATGCGACTTGTAGAGGAGAACAGACAGACAAATAACCGACGGACAAACGACATTTTTGTCCAAGCTAAAGCAGAGACGCTCGCTCGGTCGGTCTCGATACATTATGACTTTGTGCTCTAATGATCTAAACGCAATACTATAGTCGAAGTAATGTTTTAGATATCTGTGAGGCGAGTCCGACAGAGACGGCGGCGTGTGCGACAGAGACGGCCGATGACGTCACTAAAGCTGCAAAGTTCTGCAACGAGTTGATCAGTATGAAGAAGTTTCGAAAATGCTCAAAGGTGAGATAAACGGGCACAGCGCAAGAAGGGCTCGTGACGTAACTTGCTTAGGCGTTCTTGACTGGCTGTGGCCACGTGGTTCGGCCGCATAGTTCAATCAATCGGACTATGTAAACTTTTCTTCCATTTTAGAATCCGTTTTGTTTCTGTTTTTTAATTGTTTAAGTTAAGCGACGTTCAGAGCGTTCAAAATTTGGATGGGCAAGTTTCATTAAAAGCTGAGCTGAATCCTGTCGCCCCTATTAGAAAGCTAATTTATACATCAGACATAATTCAGACGATGTTTTCTTTCACTGTTTAGATTTCGTGTTAATGTGGATACACTTCTTACAATGGATCTAGGCATTCGTGAAGTTAGCCGTTTCGCTGCGCTGTAGAAAATTTTATATGAAAAAGCTGCACTGCGCATCGAAACGGCTAACTTCACGAATGCCTAGATCCATTGTGAGAAGTGTACATTCTTTGAAAGGAGAAACTGATTGTTGCACTTTCGGGATTCGAACCCGAAAAAACTACAGCGAAGTTTTAATTAGTAACAGCAAACAGCTTGGCACTGTGGCAATGTTAAATTGACTTCGATTATTTATTTTCAGGTCATGGATGTTCTGCAATTTCTGGAAGCTTGCAAATGGGACTACTGCGCTTGCAGTAAAACAATGAGTATGAATATTTTTTACTTGTTTCGCAGTTTAGCAACGCTCTATTCAGTAGTAGCCCAGTCAAATTAGGAATTAACCTCGGAATGAGAGATAATAAGCTGAATTTTCGTATGTAGCTTCATTTAGGCGTCCTAAAAGTTGTCTCAAAAGTCTCATAAAATCTCGTGTCTGCGTCTTAAGTTATTCAAGGTCAAAGGTAAAAAAAATAGTTTTTCGCGAATATCTCGGTTGCTATTGGTCCAGTGATGTTAACATCTATTATGAAGTTGTAGAGCTTACAATTTGCGACCAATTCATTGAAAAAAAAAATCCATGCGCTCAACCGTTTTTGCGATACAGGACCGTGAGCGCAAAGCGTTCATTATGTGTATTTCAAAAACTATACTTCCTAGAACAAAAATAAAAACTATTTCGGAATGTACAAATTAAGTCCTTTCATATGACACCCCACTCAATATATCTGTGTAACTTTTATCTTTTTTACCCCCTTTAGATCCCAATATCTTTACAACCCCTCCATCGATTACGCTCATATGTCATATATCAAATTTCCATAGCACAACCTAGTTATCTACCAAGTTTCATGCAGATTGGATTAACGGTTCGATAGTTATGCGATAACATAAAAATTACACATACAAACATACAAAGCAAAATCGTAAGATCTTAGCTCGCTTTGCTCGCTTGGTCGATAATTAACTGATAAATAAAACAAATTATTCAAAATTCAAGGTATTCACAGATATTCACGTTTGACTTTCCGTTACAGTACCTACGCGTATGGCTGAGCACTGCGCACTCACCCTCCTCTATCGCGAAAACGGTTGAGCGCATGAAAGAATGTTTTAAACAAAATTTGTCGCAAATTGTATGTTCTACAACTTTATAATAGATGTTAACATCATTGGACCAATAGCAACCGAGATATTCGCGAAAAACTATTTTTTTGACCTTTGACCTTGAATAACTTAAGACGCAGACACGAGATTTTATGAGACTTTTGAGACAACTTTTAGGACGCCTAAATGAAGCTACATACGAAAATTCAGCTTATTATCTGTCATTCCGAGGTTGAGCCCATTTTTAGGCTAAGCTGACTGGACTATAGGACTTTGGTTATGAATGTTTGACCACACTGTAAATGTATTTTTAATGTGTTTTTGTTTTAGATCCAGAAGACTGCGCCTGTAACGCCATCTCTGTTTACGCTAAGGAGTGCCTCAGACATGGAGTTGAAGAGATGAAGAATTGGCGCGACGCTGAGACTTGCCGTATGTACTCAAAATCAGTAAAAGTTTTAAAAGTTATTTCGATCATACTTTTACTTTTCTACCGATGAATACGCGATTTTATTGAATAAATAAATACCTAAATATTGGTGGACATTTCACACAGGCTAGCCTCAAACTAAGCAAAGCTTGGCAAAGCTAAGGGAACCAGATAACTGATAGAATACTTATATATTTTTGTAAATACATACTTATAATACTTTATAACAACCAGCCACAGAACAAACATCTATTCATCACACAAATGTTTGTCCTTTGTGGGTATCAAACTCACGATCTACAGCGCAGAAGGCAGATCTACTACCAACTGAGCTAAGAGGCCAGTCAAAAAGTTCATTTGCACTTTCTCTACATCGTAAACACTATAAACGATATTTACAATGATTTTTGATTTTGATGATTTTTGTATTTTTGATTTTGATAATTTTTGGATCATAACGCATGCAACTGTGCCGAAATATCGGGAGACTCAAAAATCCAAAAATCATGGTAAATATCCCGTTTATAGTGTTTACAATGTTTACAACCATGATAGTTTCAAAAGTTTCTCTACATCGGCCGACCTCTATGCCAGCTTCACATGACTATGATCTCTCCAGCGGTAACATTTTTCCTTACAGCGATGAAATGCCCGGACGGTAAAATCTACAAGTCTTGCGGCCCCGACTCCCAGCCGAGCTGTGCCTTCCCCACGGCTCCCAGCAAGCCGGAGGTCTGTGTGGAGGGATGCTTCTGCCCTCCCGGCCTTCTTCTAGAAGCAGGGAAGTGCGTGCAGAAGAAGGAGTGCCCCTGCAGACTGAGGAACAAGAGCTTCCCGCCTGGAAGCGTGCTGAAGAAGGACTGCAATACTTGGTAAGAACAGAACTATCGAGATCTTGGTTTCTGCAGGCTGATTGTCTAACTTGTCTCAAACCTCAAATTGGTATCAAACTGTCAAAACGATCGCGTAAGTATCTTTTGTCGCATTCGGTCTCGTTGATATGAGAGTGACAGAGCTACTTGCGTCACTGAACTGTCATATTTGACAGTTTGAGACCGATTTTGGTCGCTATCAAAGATAGACAATCAGGGGGCTGATGTCTTGTCTAGAACCAGAAGCTTGTTAAGTTGAAAGATTGTAGTGCGTATTAGGAATAGAATCATACATTTAGTCTCTTAGAATCCGGGAAGTTTCCATAGAAAAAACATCGTAGTAATAGATAGGTCTCCTTGTCTCTTCTTCTAGCTAGAAGGTAATTGAATTTTGAATTTTTGCTATTATTTTTGTTATGTTTCCATCTCTCAGTTCGTGCGAAGGTGGCGAGTGGATTTGCACTAAGATCCCTTGCGGGGCGCGATGTCGCGCGGTCGGTGACCCTCACTACACGACATTTGATGGTCTACGTTACGACTTCATGGGACATTGTACATACACTATGCTGCAGACTGATGACGTCACTGTACTGGTGGAAAATGTGGCATGCAGTGGAGCTATTACAGAGGTAAGGTAAACTTTTTGACCTATACTCAAGCTAAAACCAATGTACAAAATTTACTTACATTGCACTGACAGATCAATCAGCTGATAGCAGGAATAGACCTATCACAGAAAACTGAGATTAATTACGATTGGCCATATTGAATCAGTGCCAATCATATTTAATCTCAGTTTTCTGTGATTGGTCTATTCATGCTCTCAGCTTATTGATCTGTCAGTGCAGTGTTAGTAAATATTATACAATGGTTTTGGCTAGAGTATACATTATACTATGTCATTATGCACTCTAAGGTCTCGCACATTATTTTAAAAATACGCCGATGTATGTCAAAATCACGCCGATTGCAGAGATCATTTAGGTGACTTTAATTGAATTCTATATTAGAAATACATAATGTATCCGGGTATTTATCACGTAAGTTGCCTTATTATTTAGCCCGACATTTTGACTGGATTGCACCAGCCGTGGTCGCGGGTAGACATATTGAATTCTATAGTTAGTCCGATATGAGAGATCGTTCGACATTGCATTATTTGAAACTACAAATCCAAAAATTCACGTTCGGGACCCTAACCTTAGAACAAAAGTTAAGGCACTATTCCACTCCAAGACTGTTAACTATAATTTTCCCATTATTCCATCAGGCTATGAACCTAACCCCATACAAAGGTTCCGGCAGACCGTCCTGCACCAAAGCGGTGACCATCAACTACGAGGGAGCCAGCATACACTTGAGCCAGGGAGGCACCATCTCTGTCAATGGAAAGGAGATATCCACCCTGCCTGTTATGGTGGGGAAAGTGAGGATACGGGCCGCTTCCTCCCTGTTCCTTATCGGTAAAAACTTAGGCCTTTTACATACTCAATGTACTCAATACTCAATACATTTATTGCTGTCACATGGTTGTAGATACATAGTTGTTATAATGTATTAATTATTTTCACACATGAACCCTGTTTCACATATTCACTAGATGATTTTTTTTTATCCTGAATGTAACTTCGTGCAATGAGCAGTAAGTTAACTTAGTAGTTACCCTGTAGATGGCGCTAATCGATGCTTAAATCGATCGATATGAGCTTATCAAGATTTTCAACCTGACTTAATAAGGCCCTGGTCGAATTGGTAAGGCACACCGGCTAAAGGAGGATCGCTTGTATCATTGCGGGTTCGAATCCCGTCAATTTTGATAAGATTTTCATTTTCAATTCACTAGATGATTTATACAGAGTCAGGAGGCAATTTTTGCCTACACTTGATAGAATACTTTAGTGCCTGGGACATTGTTGAGATGGTGTAGGCTTGCCAGCACCTACACCATTCTCTCAGCTAAACCGGCCAGATCAACAGGAAAGACATGGTCAATACGTGTGGGGCTGACTGAGCCTCCTTTGATCGTTTAGAGCTCGTGTGAATGCGCAGAATTTGGTTTTATAAAACCAAGTTCAAGGAAGATTAAGACCAAATAAATGTATCATGACATGACCATAATTACATGTTTTTTTTTATTTTATTTTAGTACAACTGCCCAACAAAGTTGACCTATGGTGGGATGGCAATACACGTATCTTCATCGATGTGCCACCAAAGTTCCATGGAAAAACCAAGGTAATAAATTACTACAAATTGTGAACCTCTGTTAAAAAATGTAAATAGGCTTATTCCTATAACATTAGGCACTCAAACAAAACACAAAACTTTGGCAATTAAATTATTTCATTTCATTTCAATTACTTACAACTTTCTTAAACTTTCTTCTTTATTCTAACTCCATCCTTTATAAATAATCATCTCAAAATTCAAATATCATTTATTCAGTAGGATCACTAGGATCACTTTAAATCTTCTTAAGAGCTAGGTGATTCTACTCCTGTTCTTTCGTGACCAACACCGTGAAGAATCAGGGCAACAAACACGGTATGGGTGGTATGGGGCCTAGCTTTTTCAGTGATCCATCCACTAAATCTAAATAGTCAAGTGGAGAGCCAGTCGAACAAAGTGAGTTTAGTCAAAGTCGTCAAAAGAAAAATAAGAAAAACATTTAAGGCTGTGTCCCCAGTAGGCAAACTGTGAGCGGCCGACTGAGTTTGCGGCGTATCGGTTTAGTACGCTCTTCCATATATTTGAAATGGAGTGTCCACAGTTTGCTAGTTTTGCGCGTAACGCTGCAAACTGCGTACAGTGAGCACAAAACTAGCAAACTGTGGACACTCCATGACGTGACGACCTCTGTGGCGCAGTGGGTGAAGGCCTGCCTGTGACGCAGGAGGTTGCGGGTTCAATCCCCGCCGCGGGACAAATGTTTGTATGATCTGCAAATATTTGTCTCGGGTCTGGGTGTTTTCTATGTATAATATGTATGTATTTACAAAAATGTATATAAGTAGTATATCAGTCATGTGGTTGCCATAACACAAGCTCTGCTTAGCTTGGGGCTACATGATGCTGTGTGAAATGTCCAGCAATATTTATTTATTTATTTATTTATAAATAAAATAAAAATTATAACGTCCATTGTTTATTTTGTCGTTAAACCAATTTAGGGTCTCTGCGGAACCTTCAATCTGAACCAAAAAGACGACTTCTTGACCCCCGAGAACGACATCGAACAGTCCACACTCGCCTTCGCCAACAAATGGAAGACGCGAGAGTTCTGCACCGATGAGACGGTCACCGAGCCCGAGCATCCGTGTTCAGCTAACTTGGAGAACAAGGAGGCCGCTGAGAAGTACTGTGGTATGCTGAAAGGGAAGGTCTTTGAAGGTAAGAACCAGGCGCAATAACTTAAAATGTCATAATGTCATACCTAGACAGAATTGGAATCCTTACACACAGCCTTAGGACTCATTTACGAAACGCGTCTAAAGGTGGAATCAGACGGTTCAATTAAGGGAAAGATCACTCGAATGAAAGCTGGGGTTTTCTATGACACTTTTCTTTCATTTTGTGTTTAGATGTGTCACTTTGAGTGGAAGATGCCGAATGAAGAACAGAAATGAACGAATAGTGAACCGTCTGATTTCACCTTACCGTGGCGTCTCTCGGAATCGTTTGAATGCCCGCACTGAATTCAAACATATGCCGATAGATGGCCCGCCACACACTAAATGAAATGAAATGAAATGAAATGATTTAATGAAATGATTTATTTGTAACATAAACAACGTAAACACACACAGCACAAAAATTACTACCTAAGTAACTAGTAGTTCGCCCCAAACTGAGATCTCGCGCACCGTAGATGGCTTACATTTGGACTTTCTTCTGACTACCCCTATAATTTCAAGTGCTACTACTGCCGAGTATGCCTATTGCGCTAGCTCTTCATGGTATAAAATACTATAGTCGTATTGCTCATTATACGGACTAAAATTGAAGGAAAAAATGTCATTTTTCCTTCAATTTTGATTAGTTTTGATACGATTTATGTCAAAATTGAAGGTAAAATGACATTTTTTCCTTCACTTTTAGTCCGTATAATGAGCAATACGACTATAGCATGCATGCAATACAATAATGTCGTGTCTAATTTTTCATTTACTTATTTCATATTTATGAATTCTCGTCGTATTTCTAAAGTATACGTCCTAGAATGAAAATAATAACTATTTTGGAATGTACAAATTAAGACCTTTCATTTGACACCCCACTCAATATATTTGTTTATTTAACTTTTTTTACCCCAATTATTTTCATTCTTTATCAAAAATTTTTTTATCATGAAAATAAATCAAGTAGCATCTAAAATCATTGCAAACCAAACCGCAACGATGCCACTCTCTTTTTAAGACCGACCAGTCAATGAGCTACGAAGACATCGAAACTCTATGAAACGGGAGCTCTTGCAGCTCTGGTTTCGTAGTTTTTGTTCTTTGGTCGTATTTCAAAAACTATACATCCTAGATTAAAAATAAAAACCATTTTGGAATGTACAAAATAAGCCCTTTCGTATGACACCCCACTCAATATATTTGGGTAACTTTGAAAAAAATTTACCCCCTTGGGAACCCCATATCTTTACAACCCCTTCATCGATTACGCTCATATGCTCCACAGCAAATTTCCATAGCACAACCTATTGACCTATCAAGTTTCATACAGATTGGATAAGCGGTTCGACAGTTATGCGAGAACATAAAAATGAAACATACAAACATACAAACATACAAACATACAAACATACAAACATACAAAGCAAAATCGCCTAACTTGCCACTAAGATCTTCGCTCGCTTCGCTCGCTCGATCGATAATAATACATAATACAAAGCTTATGTTACAATGGCGCTGACTCAGCACTATGTTGTGTTTGCAAAAACACAACGCTGATCTTCCGTCAGAACCACACCATATAGGAAAACAATATGTCCAAGAGAAAAAAACAAATACAAAAGATAAATCAACCTACATTCTTATACAAGTAAACAAAATTGATAGAAAAAGTAGGTACGCAAAATTAAAATGAAACAAAACATTGCTCTAGCTAGACTAAGCTGAAGATGGCTCCTAAACGATTACTAAGATACACTAAGTATTTAAAGTTTTAAAACTAAAAAATAAACATACACAAGCTATAATAAGTGGCTCCTAAAATATATACTTACTATTTAAAAATTAAATAATACCCATACATCTTACACAATTTAATATTTAAAAAAACAAACAAACTCTACATAAAGAGGATCATGAGCACGAAACGTAACAAAAAACCCTTTATAGAGGTTCTCATTCTATTATAATATAGAAACCTCATTTTTGAGGTCCGCTACTGCTTTTTGGTGTTCCATGAGGTACTTTTTTAGTCTGAGTCGAAAGCTATGAATGCCCTGGAGTTCTCTTATTGGTGGAGGTATGTTATTCCAACACTTTGAAGCTGCGTACCTGAAACTACCTCTAAATGCAGCCGAGTGGTGCTGCGGTGTAGAGAGCAGTTTCGAGCACTTCCGAGCAGATCTCTTAGAAAAAACTGATATTTTCTCAGAGAGATAAGCTGGAGCTCCAAACTTAATAACTCCAAAAAGCAAACATGCTAGGTGTAGCTTCTGACGAGCTCTCATTTTTAACCCATATATGCCCAGAAAGATTTAGGTCTGCGATTTTTTTGAATTTTGGATATGTTCCTCCCTAAAGGCTATAAATAACATGTTCAGTTATATTTTTCAGTTTCAGTATCTGGAAGTACCTTTTTTTCAGTAGGGCGAAAACGACCCCTCGGGCAAATACAGTCAGTGTTTGGTAAGAATTACATGTATCAAATAAAACATCTTGTGCATACAAACAAAAGTTTATTCTATTACATCTTATAGTCTAGCGGCTGGATTTTAGACATGAAACTTCTCAAAGCATTTGTCATGCAGGTTGACACCTTGACACCACATGAACGGCACATTTTCAGTTTTGCTTTTACAAAGAGCACATCTTTTTCGGCTTTGTGAACCCATGATGATGTGTGTGACTGCATGCCTTCGAACGGCCAAAGGCACATTGGTGAAGCCTTGCTGAGGAGGACGTCCAGGAAGGCTTTTTTGACGTTGGCATCTAGTCTAGCTACCCCACCCATGAACCTGTTGTATTGGGCGACCACGTTTGGTTGATCAATTTCGATGTTCCTTTTGTCAGCTGCCAGGCTGGTAGCTATAGCTTTGTTATGGGGTTCCAAAATACAAAGATTGACTAGTTTACGCTTGATCCATTTTCTTGGTCTGGGTTGTGTGACACTACGTTGCCTAGAAGCAGCCCCGCGATATGTGATAGGAACGCCTGGGACAGGTTCTTGAGGAGCTGTTGTTGGAGCCCGTTTATCGGCGGCCGACAGACTTGTTGGTCGACTTGACGATGTAGCAGATGAAGTAGTGAGGTCGGCATTACATTCTTCTGTATCACGCACGATGGTGTTCTAAGACTAACTCGGCAGGAGAGGCTTTCATACTCATTGCAATTTTCATCTCAGATATTTTACCCTTACAAGATGGGTCCAAGTAGGCATCAATACTGCGCAAGTTTTCGTCATCATCCAAGGACTCCAGAATATCCACAATATTATTCGTAGTCAATACGCGGCGAGACCTGAAGTAGGTACATCATTGTATGACGTTTGCTCAATGGGTCGTTTTCGACCAAACAAAGTTTGCATTTCAAAATCAGCCAAAATTACAAGACTTTTACAAAAATTATTAGCTGTATAACTAAACAAACTATATTTTTCATTATTTTATCAGCAATATCCATGAAATTCTAAAAATAACATATTTATACTTACATTTTCGTGAACGAAGGCGCACAAAATTTTTTGAAAAGTTCGTGGATTAACTTGACCTGAAACTTTCCTATCGAAATAGCGCTAGTTCAGCGTGTAAACGGTATTGATAGTTTAGATACATGATCTAACAACACATAAATGGTGTTAAAGTAAAATTTTATTTCATAGTTTTAATTTAGGAGGCGTCAGAGCTGACCAAGTAAATTTGGGTCGTTTTCGGACTCCTGGGCATATATGGGTTAAATAGAGTTACGGTTCAAGTAAGGCGTTATGTGTTCTCTAGCCGGAATTTTAAAACAAAAACGAGCGCAAGCATTTTGAACTCTTTGTATGAGGCGTTGAGTTCGACGAAGCAATCGAGGACCAGTGACTATATCGACATAGTTGAGCTTGGAAAGTATGAGGGATTCTACCAGTTGAATTCGTAATTCCTCACTCAGATACGGTCGAATATTATAAAGAACTTTGAGTTTATAAAAACAAGATCTAACGGATGAAGTTATATGTTTTTCGAACCTAAGATTTGAATCCATGGTAAGTCCAAGGTTTCGGGCCTCGTAAACACGCTCTACAGTTTTACCCATAACCAAAATATTCAAAGGTGACTGCAATCTATCCAATTTTTGTTTAGTGCCGAGGACCAAATATTTGCTCTTCTCTGGATTAAGAACTAAGCTATTATCATGCGACCATTGAGCAATCCTATCTAGGTCTTCATTAAGTTTACCAATCGCAGAGATAGCATCTTCTGGCCTAAACGAAATATAAAGTTGGACATCATCTGCATATATATGAAACCTACAATGTTTCATGCAACTCACGCAACTGCAACTCACTACGCGCGACGCCCCGCGTCTCCGTAAATGAGACCTTAGTTACACCTGTGGTGGCCCTTTAACAAATTGAGCTACCTCGATAGCGAACATTAAAATGTTATAGGAGAATGGTCTTTGTAGCTTGCGCCGTATGTGCCCTATTGTGACTTGTGTTTGACAGATCGACAGATGTTTTCTTTACCTCATCCAAAGCTAGTTCAGTGCGTACAAGATAATTAGAGATGTCTACGCAATCCATATATAGTATCACCTCGAATTTTTTTTAATCCCGAAAAGCCTATGCCAGGAAGTTGTGCCTTTTTTTTCGCGCAGCCATCAATCAAACATCAAAATATAAACTCATAAGAGTATAACAAACAGTATTTGTGAGAACAGCATGATACATCTTCTCTCAGTTGTAACCGTGGAATTATACAGGGTGAGATTTTCAAGGCACTAACCTTCCATACAAAGATATGGGCCATTTCCGACGCCACTTCAATAAAATAAAACTTTCCTTGAAAAAAGCCTATGACACATTATTATATTGTCTCAGCATGTCACTGGCACGTGGACGTGCAGGCTTACTACGAGTCGTGCGTGTACGACATGTGCGCGTGCGCCGGCGACGCGGCGCGCTGTCTGTGCCCCGCGCTGGGGGACTACGCCATGTCCTGCGCCAAGGCGGGGGTCATGCTACAGTGGCGGTACAACGTGAACGAGTGCGGTAAGTCTAACAACACCAGTTAAGGTTGATCCACGTTACACCGGGCCGGGCCCGTCCGGAACATTATGGTATACATTTTGTATGAAGTGATTCATGCCAGACCGTGCGCCTGACGCGGGTCTGACATAAATCACTTCATACAAAATGTAGACCATAATGTTCCGGACGGGCCCGGCCCGGTGTAACGTAAATCAACCTTTAAGCTGGCTTTCCATCGCGAGCAGAGCGTACCTATTAAAGACTCCGTCCAACTCTCTAAAGTAAACTGCAAGGTACAGTCACAGACAAAAAGCGATGAACAAGTTTTTTTTTATTGTAATCAAAATTTTAGCTAATATTAGATGTTTTGCCCTGCCCTATTACTAATTATAAACAAAAATTACCATTTTTGCACATAACTTGGAGAAAACGTGGCTTGAAAAACTCAAAATGTTAATCAATTTCCACCAACAAGTAGCCGAGCGGAAGGGGCTGAGCGAGCAGAAAGTGCCAGAACTGCTAGATATCTTAGTGAACATTATTGGTCAGGGTGGAATCTGTGGCAGATGGCATCATAGATTCTTTCACCACAGATCTTTAAAATAAGTTATGCCACTAAAATTACGATAGTACCGCATTTGCTTATAGGATGTAGGTTTTCTTTCAATCAGCAGTGACTTGTGGATTTTATTTAAAAGTAAGAATGTTTACAATAAACTCGTGCTCATGTTCCGAGGCTACAAAGTATACTATTTTGTCTATAGAGCTGTCGTGCACGGGCGGTCAGGAGTACACAGTGTGTGCCGACAGTTGCCTACGTAAATGTTCGGACTCGGCGCTGACTAGCGCCACTTGTGAGCCGCGCTGTGTGGAGGGATGTGCGTGCCCACAAGGACAGGTACGTCACACATTAAGTTTAACCACAGAACATAAAATGTAGGCGGGCAAAGTTACGTAATTATTAGGCGATTTCCGCCTATTTAAAAGCGTTTTTTCAGCTCATGACAACTTCAAAAATTTTGATTTCAAATTATACATTTGCTTGTGTTCTATTATGGCAAAAACAAAGAAAGGCCTATGCCCAGCAGTGGGACGGGAAGGACTGATGATGGTTGTACTATTAGTTTGGCAATGCTGGTTTTAATTTATAACAGTCAGACACTTGTTATATAAACGTTTATTTTATTTTGGTTTTGAAAGCAATTTTTTTCCGTCTTGTGTTTAGAAAGCCTTTAGCATTACAATAAAGCTTTTTTTGTCTCGATACAGGCCCACAACCAACGGTCTAAATGCAGTGTAGCGTAGTTTTTAGCGTAGTGTAGTATAGTTTTTCTAGATTTATCATTTTTTAACGGTTCAGTAAACGTTGACGCTTCCATTTCAGTTGTTAGACGACAATGGCGTGTGCGTTCCCGTGGCCCTCTGTCCGTGTTACCACAAGGGTCTTGACTTCAAGGCTGGCTACAAGGAAGTCCGCCCTGGCAGGCGGGAAAGGGAACTTTGGTGAGAACAAAATACCTACATCCAATAAAACAAGAAAGTGATCTTATAAGGGTTCCTTTTTTTACCTTTTAAGGTACGGAACCCTAAAAAACTTGGGCCTTTACATCTTTACTAGATGATTTATACAGTGTCAGGAGGATCTTTTGCCTACACTTAACACTATATACTGGGGCATTGACAAAAAAACTGACTTAACAAAAAAACTATCAAGGGCTGAGATTCGAACTCGCAGCCTTCGGCGTTGAAGGCTGATACCCTAACCAATTAGCCGCTCTGACCAACAATTCCGCGAAATTACGAACCACATTGAACGGTAAATCATTTTGCGTGAAAATGACGAGATTTTCCCAGATATAAATAAAATAAATAAAATAAAATAAAAATTGTTTATTTCGGATATCAGAGATCCATAGGGGTTAGTAACACATTAAGATAAAGGCTTATTCTAGTTGTTAGTAAAAATCAGTAAAAAATCATTAAATAAAGTACCTATGATATGAGACTACCTAGATCGATTTTTCTTGCCCGAGCATTAAAATCATTAGAGCCGTTATCGAGAACGTGAATACAAACAAACAAATATACAAATACTAGTGAACGCCCGCGGCTTCACCCGCGTGGACTCCTTTTTTTCCCACTGGAACTATACATTTTACAGGGATAAAAAGTAGCCTATGTGTTATTCTAGAACCTAAACTATCTACATTCCAAATTTCATTAAAATCGGTTTAGTAGATATGGAGTTACGTGGTAACAAACATTCACACACACATGGACTTTCGCCTTTAAAATATTAATAGGAAGATTAGGATTGCTCGTATGTTCCTTCTTTAAATGTCTATAAACTCGATGTTGTTGTCAGTACATGCGTGGGAGCCCGTTGGGACTGCGTTCCTGCTAACCATGAGGACATCCAGAACTACCCCCCAGCCGAGGATTTGAGAACCAACTGCAGCGCCACCCCTAACATGGAGTTCACCACCTGCGCTAAAACTGAACACCTCACTTGCAAGGTAACAAATAAGTGTAAATTGTCAAAAGTCATAAATTGTACTTTTAGTGATTGCACACATTATTTACTTCAAACATGTTTAAGACATAAGCTAAGAGGCTAAGAGGTATCGATGATCTAAAGCCCTAGCTAGACTTTAGTCACGCGGCGTAGTCATCGATAAAGTTTGAAATTACAACGCTTGAAATATTTAAATACCCGCAATATTGATCTCAGCGTGGATTCGCGCTCAAGTGAGCTACCGAACAATCGACGTCATGTTGTTGAACATAATACTTTTCACCTCAGCAGCTCGAAATGGCATCCTTTGCTGCGAGAAACCAGTGTGCAAAATCGCATTTTGCACACTGGTTTCAGTGAGGAAAAGTGATTTGAAATTCGAATGTCGTAGATTAACACGTGATAGTGCATGGCGGTCATTGGCTAGCCTGTCTATGAAAAAAAACAATAACGCACCTTTTAAAAATAAAATAGCGGGAATTTGTTTCTGTTACGCTAGTTATTTGTTGAAAATTCATAAAACAATAAAGATGAGTGAAACCAGTGACGAATACACTAATTTATCTCCAGAGAGAAGAGTTGAGACAAAAAGTGATTGTGATGAACAAAGTTCCCTTCCTGAGAAGCACGTATGTAAGTTCTGAACAAAACAGAAACTTTTAATTTTCAAAATTACAATAACTGTTATTTGTTCTTTTAATTTCTAAAAAAAATGCTTTATTTTTAAATAGATATAAATGAATACCTATTATGGATTAGTTGCTTCATTATGTACAAAGTTGTATCTTTTATTTGTAGGTAGTAATGTTCTCGCTGCTGAGGTGAAAAATTTTGTGTGCAACACGAGACCAAAGTTTTTTACATCTCGTGCCTTTGAATTCCTCGCTAGACTCGGGATTCTAACGTAGAATCACTCGCTACGCTCGTGATTCAATTCTTAGAATCCCTCGTTCGCTCGGGATTCAAAATCAGCACTCGAGGAAAACATCAACTTTCCCCTCTTGTTGCACAAATAACTATTTCAACTTTCGTCGCGTACAGAAACCAACAGTGTTTGCTATAATCCGTTGCATTTTACATTTCACGTGTTTTTTTTTTCTTCATTTTGGCTTCGCACGGTTTGTGCCTTTAGCCAGTGTCAAGTAGGCCCACCCACGGTGGGTAAGACCTACTGAGGCACAAGAGCTTGTTTGTGCTTGTTGTTTGTTTGTGCCTTAGTAAAGATGGGGTTTTACTGAAACATCACACGGACTTTTTGAGAGAACCTGAAATGCAATGCTATACATTTCCCACCAGAACATGCACCTACCACCATCACCCCTCGCGGCGGAATGTCGCCCCGGCTGCCAGTGCGCTGCTGGCTACGTACTAGACACGGCGTCCAACCGCTGCGTGCGGCCAGCGAGCTGCCCGTGCCACCACGGCGGCGCCAGCTACCCCGACGGACACCGCATGCAGGAAGAGTGCAACCAGTGGTGAGCCTGCCCTAACTAGAATGATGCGTCCAACCGCTGCGTGCGGCCAGCGAGCTGCCCGTGCCACCACGGCGGCGCCAGCTACCCCGACGGACACCGCATGCAGGAAGAGTGCAACCAGTGGTGAGCCTGCCCTAACTAGAATGATGCGTCCAACCGCTGCGTGCGGCCAGCGAGCTGCCCGTGCCACCACGGCGGCGCCAGCTACCCCGACGGACACCGCATGCAGGAGGAGTGCAACCAGTGGTGAGCCTGCCCTAACTAGAATGATGCGTCCAACCGCTGCGTGCGGCCAGCGAGCTGCCCGTGCCACCACGGCGGCGCCAGCTACCCCGACGGACACCGCATGCAGGAAGAGTGCAACCAGTGGTGAGCCTGCCCTAACTAGAATGATGCGTCCAACCGCTGCGTGCGGCCAGCGAGCTGCCCGTGCCACCACGGCGGCGCCAGCTACCCCGACGGACACCGCATGCAGGAAGAGTGCAACCAGTGGTGAGCCTGCCCTAACTAGAATGATGCGTCCAACCGCTGCGTGCGGCCAGCGAGCTGCCCGTGCCACCACGGCGGCGCCAGCTACCCCGACGGACACCGCATGCAGGAAGAGTGCAACCAGTGGTGAGCCTGCCCTAACTAGAATGATGCGTCCAACCGCTGCGTGCGGCCAGCGAGCTGCCCGTGCCACCACGGCGGCGCCAGCTACCCCGACGGACACCGCATGCAGGAGGAGTGCAACCAGTGGTGAGCCTGCCCTAACTAGAATGATGCGTCCAACCGCTGCGTGCGGCCAGCGAGCTGCCCGTGCCACCACGGCGGCGCCAGCTACCCCGACGGACACCGCATGCAGGAGGAGTGCAACCAGTGGTGAGCCTGCCCTAACTAGAATGATGCGTCCAACCGCTGCGTGCGGCCAGCGAGCTGCCCGTGCCACCACGGCGGCGCCAGCTACCCCGACGGACACCGCATGCAGGAGGAGTGCAACCAGTGGTGAGCCTGCCCTAACTAGAATGATGCGTCCAACCGCTGCGTGCGGCCAGCGAGCTGCCCGTGCCACCACGGCGGCGCCAGCTACCCCGACGGACACCGCATGCAGGAGGAGTGCAACCAGTGGTGAGCCTGCCCTAACTAGAATGATGCGTCCAACCGCTGCGTGCGGCCAGCGAGCTGCCCGTGCCACCACGGCGGCGCCAGCTACCCCGACGGACACCGCATGCAGGAGGAGTGCAACCAGTGGTGAGCCTGCCCTAACTAGAATGATTCATCTTTTAATAATATGTTTCCTACAATACACTTTCTTTTGAGTTTTAAATCAAATCTGCCCCCCAATTCTTCTAGGAGACAACGTCAATCATTCCGCTGCGTTTTGGTTCGATCTTATAAATGTCAGCCATTTGGTGAATAGTAGAATAGCTTTTCAAAAATTTGTTCTCCCAAAGTCCAAAACTTAGCTAAAACCTCACCACAATCGCGTCGTTTGTCATTAGTAGAATAGGAAACTGTCGAACATCTAAGGTTTAGTTGAGGTTTTGCTTGAGGTTGATAAAAAGTTCGGTAGGTACTAGAATTGACACCCGTCTTTATAAAATAAGGGTAATTTGGAGCTACTATCTGAGCTACGCCTCCGATATACTACTCAACAAAAAACAATTCTACAAGCACAAGTATGTGTCAGTTACATCCAAAAAGCAAAAATAGCAAAATGTTGGTAGTTTGGAGGCGCCGGGTATCGATCCCGGTACCTCTCGCATGCTAAGCGAGCGCTCTACCATCTGAGCTACGCCCCCGATACACTACTCAACAAAAAATAATTCTACAATCACAAGTATGTGGCATTTACATTCAAAAAAGGAAAATAACAAAATGTGGGTAGTTTGGAGGCGCCGGGTATCGATCCCGGTACCTCTCGCATGCTAAGCGAGCGCTCTACCATCTGAGCTACGCCCCCGATATTTGATTCAGCGAAATAACCTACCTCACTTTAACATGATACTTTAAATGCTGATTGAGTAATCCTTTCACTTTATCTAGAGCAAGCACAGCCATATATTTACCAGTAGTTACTATTGGTTACCTTGGCATTGAGCCAGAGGCAACAAAACGGGTTTAAAATGTCACGTATCTTTAGATAACATGCGTTCAATATTTATTAGTTTGAATTCATTATCGTCTTAGATCATAAAATCCGTGATAGAGTTTTTTGATGTACTTTGAATTTGAGCCGTGTTGGCCGAGGGGTATAGTACCTCGACTTTCGATCCGAAGGTCGTGGGTTCGAATCCTGGCCGTGCATCAATGGATTATTCGTTTCGAAAATTTATATGCGCATTAATACGAGTTCTAAACGGTGAAGGAAAACATCGTGAGGAAACCCGCGGCTTAGTCAACCTCACACGTATTGACCATGTCTTTCCTGTGGATATGGCCGGTTAAGCGGAAAGGATTGTGTAGGTGCTGGGCAAGCCTACTCCATCTAAAAAAAAAACAATGTCCCAGGCACTACAGTGTCCCGTTAAGTGTAGGCAAGGATTGCCTCCTGACACTGTATAAATCATCTAGTAAAAGATGTAAAGGCTAAGTTTGAATTTATATCTAAATGACGGGGTTCACATCTCGGTTCTGTATAGATTTTCTTGTCAAACTAGGGTAATTAATCATACTGCCTATATTTTATTTTTACCTGAAATGCACAGAACAGAGGGGGCTGCATAAGAGAAGGCATGTAGCCAGAAATAAGGAATACTGATGATGATGGATTCTTCTATATTCCAGCGAATGCAAAAGCGGCAACTGGTCGTGCACAACCCGTAAGTGCGCAGGAGTTTGCTCGGCGTGGGGCGACTCCCATATCGTCACCTTTGATGGCAAAGATTACGACTTCGAGGGCGTCTGCACATACTTGCTCGCTAAGGGAGTGATGGACGGCCATGATGGCTTCGATGTCGAGATACAGGTATGTTTTTGTAGTGTGCAATTTATTGTTTCATTGAAAATGAAGTCTTACCAACATTTGCGATTCCGACGGAATTTGAACCCGCACTGATACAAGCAACCTTCCTTAAGCCGGAGTGCCTTTACTAACTCGGCCACAAAATTCGTCGGGTCAAATCGGTGATATTGATCAAAAATCTAAAAATGCAATTATGTTTTTCTTCAAAATAAACCTACACTTTCCTAAGAACAAATCTTTCTAACTACAAAAGAAAAGGTAGACCCTTAAGTGCCCCAAAATTTGCAACACCCTGTATATCACCCAGTAAAGATTCCCTTCTTAAAACGTTGTATCTTCTTTATTATTCTCAGAACGTTCCTTGTGGTACCACTGGCGCCACCTGCTCTAAGTCCATGACACTAAAAGTCGGCACCGGAATGGATGAAGAGATTGTTTCGCTCACCAGAGACGTGCCTCTTCCTGATATCTCCAAACTGAAGAGGTAATTTGTGATTTTTTATATCCTACTAATATTACTCGTATAAAAGTGTATGTGTGTGTGTTTATTTGTTGCCACGTGTCTCCATAACTACTTAACTGATTTTGATGAAATTTGGAATGTAAATAGTTTAGGCTCTGGAATAACACATAGGCTCCTTTTTATCCTGAAAAAATGTACAAATCCCGTGAGATAACAAAATAGTTGTCCACTAGTCTTTAATATTCTATTAAATAAAAAGAGTATTTTGGAAATCCTTAAGTTCAATCCTTGCTCTGAATACTTTGAGTTGTATTATAAGAAAAAAATTAAAATAACAAAATGTGGGTAGTTTGGAGGCGCCGGGTATCGATCCCGGTACCTCTCGCATGCTAAGCGAGCGCTCTACCATCTGAGCTACGCCCCCGATATATAAATGCACGAAATTCACCTACCGACGCCGACGTAACAAACTATGTATGTACCAAAAAGCACGTTTAAATTCGTAACCTGCTCTGAACGTGACCATGAATAGCCAATGAGATATTATCACTGATTGAATGACATTTAGCTGCACATGACCTGTTGCGAAGACGTAAATTGCTGTTTGGAGCTCTTTTATGCTCGTTAAGGCTCGTTGAATTGTCGGTCCTGGCTATTCAGCCGTTAAGCCATGATGGAGGCCTTCAGACAGTCTAAAAAATCCGTCACCAGAGTTGACCACCAGCTCATTCTTACATACTTAGGGGCTTACTTATAAACTTGAACACTGGTTAAATAATGCTCAAGATTCGCCCTGTCACTATCTAACAAAAAAAAGATAACAATTGTTTATACGGTGTTTCAATTTTAACTGAATTTTATAAGTAGAGGGGTTAATACCTCAACATTGAACGAGTAATTATCTCGCATTCTCGCTCTTCTGCATCTCAATTAGAGATTCAGAAGGAATGACACAACTTCGTAATTCTCAAAATTCTCAATCATCATTTACCTTCAGGATAAAGCTCCGGTTAGCTGGTGCCTACGTGTTCCTAGATGTACCATCTCTAGGCATGAGCTTACAATGGGACAGGCAGATGAGGGTATATGTGAAGGTTGACTCCATGTGGAGAGGACGGGTAAGTAAATACATCTTCTAAGTAAATAAAACTAAAATAATCTTCATTGGTACTTGCTTGAGAACGGCTGGCTTATAATGTTTATTGAAATGTTCATAATCGCCTGAATAAGGTTGGTAGGAAAAAAATTACGGCATCTGGCAGGTGGTCTGCCAAGAGGTCTAGTAAATCCCCGGGGCCACCATTCTGTGGCCTTACTCCACCTCTGCCATCACCGAATCTTGCCAAGTGTTCAGCCCAACTCCATTTTTAGCCCATAACACGGTAACATCGACGAAAGCTTGAGTAATAATGGATAATACGAGAAGTAGTTTCACTATTTCTGCCCTCCTAACGAAGAGTACAGTAACTCGAGTTAATGATTTTTGGCAAAAATTAAAATCAAGTCTTCATTACATGTTATTAAGACTTGATTTTAGTTTTTGCCAAAAATCATTAACTCGAGGGCAGATTTCAAGACTACAAAATGTTTCAGGTGAAAGGTCTCTGCGGTAACTACAACGGCGATATGCTGGACGACTTCCAAACGCCATCTGGTGGTGGTTTGGCGGAATCTTCTCCACTCATCTTCGCAGACTCTTGGAAGCTTAAATCAACTTGTCCTAAACCGCAAAGAATCATCGTAAGTATTTGTATTCTTCGGGGAATCCGTGAGAGTAAAAGTAAACAAAATACCTTTCGCGGTACTAGCCGCGAAAGTAAGAGAAACAAAATACAAACTTAACCTCCTATGAACATGGATCAAAATTGACATTCCAAATGCGTTTGACACTGAATTTTAACGAAAGTTTTTCCAATCCGTGACAGTGTTAAAAGGAATACATAATAGAATTTTTGTCTGAGACACCATTGTTTTTAATAGCGGCGGGTTTTGTCATAATGTGGGCATGTACCAAATTATTTAAATTTGCCTCTGAGTCCTCTGGCTACCCCCGTAAACACGTTCAAATATGATCTTATCATCATCATCCACAGCCAGTAATATCCCACTGCTGGGTGTAGGCCTTCCTTTGTTCACGCCATTCATTTCCGTCCTGTGCCTCACGCATAAAACTTAAAGTCTGAGATAATATCGGCCGCACCTTCAAGATAGCGCGTAAAGAACAGCGGTGCTTAAAAGGCCGCTATAGCAGATTCACAATAGGAATTGCAATATATGCCGTTCTTGTCACTCTCAGTCTATGAAAAGAGACTGCATATAGTTCAATTCCTAATGTGATTCTGCTATAACGGCCTTTTTAACCACACTGTGCTCACAGAGTACTTGACTCTTCCAGGACCATTGCAAACAGCGTCCCGAGCGTAAGGACTGGTCTGCTTCCACCTGCGGCCTCCTCAAACGCTATCCCTTCACCCTCTGTCACGCGGAGGTGCCCGTGTCGGGCCTGCTCGCGCGTTGCGAGGCAGACGTGGCCCTTTTAGCCACGTTGTGCTCACAGAGAACTTGATTCTTCCAGGACCATTGCAAACAGCGTCCTGAGCGTAAGGACTGGTCTGCTTCCACCTGCGGCCTCCTCAAACGCTATCCCTTCACCCTCTGTCACGCGGAGGTGCCGGTGTCGGGTCTGCTCGCGCGTTGCGAGGCGGACGCGTGCGCGTGCGACGCGGGCGGCGACTGCCAGTGCGCGTGCGCGGCGCTCGCGCAGTACGCGCACGCGTGCGCACTTAGAGGCGTGACGTTCAAGTGGAGGACGAAGGATTTGTGCCGTAAGTTTCCGTAGTGTTTTATGAGTGCCCACTGCACACGACGTTTTCTGCTGGGATATTTTGTTCCACACTTAAAGCTGCTAACTCGGATTCGTTCCAACAAATAGATTTTTTACGAACAACATTAAAGTTATTTATTGCAAAATTACTTCACATTTTTACACAACAAACATGTCTATCACTTTTTTCAACCATCTTCTACCATTTCAAAGTATTCATCGTAAAAAAATAATTTTTGTTTGAACGTGACTTTACGTGTCAAACAAAATATCCCAGCTGAAGCGCGTTTTTTTAGCTGCGCGTTCGCATCGCGTTTTTATCTATACAAACGCGCTGCAAAGAACGCAGTGTGCCCACTCCCTATGTGTTGGATTCTGGTGAGAGTCAAGATAAATCTGCCTTAGAATTAGGAGAGTACTGTCTAGGAGGAATCTGATGTCACTTTTTTAATGGAGGACACATAAAAAGTAAGTTCGTATGAGTAAGCGGCCACTTGTTTGGGCAGTTAGTTTCCGGAGCTTATGATAAAATCAAGACATTTTGACTAGGATCATAGTCCTAGCTAGAATCAAGAAGATACAGCCTACAGACTCTTATCATTTCATTGAAAACTCGAACACGCACTGTTACAAGCGAGCGCCTTTATTATTACCGCGTGCCTTTGCCTTTCTCTTATCATTACTATCATGTGCTTACATGTGCATTCGGGTATATAATAGGTTACCAAATGACCTGAAGGATTTAAAGGGTCATTTGTTTAGTAAAAAATTAAAAAAATGGCTTATCGACAAGTGTTTTTACTCAGTGAACGAATTTCTAAACAGTAAGGGACAGTAAATTATTATCTATCTTAATATTGACATTTCGAAACGCTTGGAGTAAAATGGAGGAGGCCTTCACTCGATGAGAGGTCCTTATTAAAATGTCTCAAAAAAAAAAGTATTAATTTATTAAGTTTCAATTATTTTGATTTCATTATTCATAGCATGATTGTGTATTCATTTTATTAAGGAAATAAAAGGCTTATTATTATTATTAATATTGATATTCTTAAATCTTGACATTTTAATAGTTTTTATGATGACTTATATAAATTACATCAATAAATAGGACCTAACAGATTTGCATGCCTAAGCTTTTGGTAGGACATAGATTGGACTAATTTAATTTTAAGACCTTATTGTATCACGTGTTCGTGCAAATAAATGTCATTTATCATTTGTCATTTATCATTTATAGACTATCGATATAAGCTTCATCTTTGTTTCAGCGATGCAATGCGATGAAGAGTGCTCAAACTACGAGCCTTGCGTGTCAGCTTGTCCGATCGAGTCTTGCGATAATGCACTCTACTACAGCGAGATAAAGACCAACTGCGAACAGGACACCTGCGTTGAAGGTAGCTTGTTTGCTAAGCATCCTACTAATATAAAGGCGAAAGTACGTGTGTGTGAATGTTTATTACCACGTATCTCCATAACTACTAAACCGATTTTGATGAAATTTGGAATGTAGATAGTTTAGGTTCTGGAATAACACATAGGCTAATTTATTTTTGAACCGCGGGTTACACCGAAAGGCGCAACTACTTTTTTTATAAAACCAATGCAGACAGGTTGCAAGCCCATCGACGCTATTAGAAAGGTAACTTTTCCTCACGATGTTTTCCTTCACCGTTTCGAGCTCGTGTTAATGCTCATATAACTTTTTCGAAATGGAAAGTTCATTGATACACGCCCGGGTTCGAACCTGCGACCTTCGGATCGAAAGTCGAGGCATTAACCCACTCAGCCAACACGTCTCTTATTACCTCATAGGCTGGTTTTACTGTCACGCGTATCGTCGGCGCTGATATGCGAGTGATCTTTATCACAATGAAATAAGGATACTGATTGTTCAGCACTGACGAGAGCAATCAGCGTTGCCATTTTTGTTATACAATCAGTATCCTTATTTCATTGTAATAAAGATCACTCGCCTATCAGCGCTGACGGTACGCGTGACAGTTGAACCAGCCTGAATGTTTGCATGATAAGCAGATATTCTAATACATGTAGTTTCTGATTCTCTTCATCTCATTGTCACCAGGTTGTAAACCCAAAAAGTCCTGCCCAGAAGGCCAAGTTTACAAGAACAGTTCCGCCACGGAATGTGTCCCCATCGCCAAATGCAAGCCCGTCTGCATGACGCTGGAGAACGGGACGGAGATAGGCGAGGGCGAGGTGTTGGAGCAGGACGACTGTCATACCTGCAGATGTTCGAAACATCAGAAGATATGCACTGGGCAACCTTGTGCGGTATGTTACATTCTCCGTCTGCATGGGCTTCTAATGGTTCATGAAATTGATAAGTTAGTTCATGAAACTTATAATGTGTGTTGCCATATCTTTTCATGATTATGACCTTACACTTAAAATATTTAGGTCTAAGGCAGAATTTAAATAGCCAGGCTCAGTTAATTAAATTGACATAAACATTAAGATTATCGAGCTTGCATGAAAAATGTGATTAGAGTGAATGAAGCGTCAGTCAGGACTTTAGGCTACGGTCCTGACGCACTTCTTTCGCTTCATTACCATAGACCACAGATCATAGATCTCCAAATTAAAGTCTGTGGTCTCTGCCTACACCTATAATGGGACACAGGCGTGCTTTTATGGATGTATGTATGTACACGCAAATTAAGCTGCGACCAAGGATAGTCAATATCCATAATATATTCTGTGTATGCGAAAGGGGGATCCGTACTCCCTAAACTCCTTCTTTTTTACTCCCATGAGTCAAAGTCAATAGACTTTTGTAAGAGATAAAATTGAAATTTTTAAAAGAGAGAGAGACAGAGGTGATTATGCCCCTGAACAGTACCATGATTGTGTTGTTATCTCCCTCAGACCCCCTCAGAACAGACAGAGACGACGAGTTCGAAGCCGAACGACCAAGGCCTCCAATGCGTGAGTGGTTGGACGCCGTGGATCAGCCGCGGCGGACCCGAGACCGCGCCCAACGGAGACTCCATCGAGAGCGAGCCCTTGCCGCGGCCTAACGAACTCGTGAGTATATTGTATACCCAATAGTTCGAAGCCGAACGACCAAGGCCTCCAATGCGTGAGTGGTTGGACGCCGTGGATCAGCCGCGGCGGACCCGAGACCGCGCCCAACGGAGACTCCATCGAGAGCGAGCCCTTGCCGCGGCCTAACGAACTCGTGAGTATATTGTATACCCAATAGTTCGAAGCCGAACGACCAAGGCCTCCAATGCGTGAGTGGTTGGACGCCGTGGATCAGCCGCGGCGGACCCGAGACCGCGCCCAACGGAGACTCCATCGAGAGCGAGCCCTTGCCGCGGCCTAACGAACTCGTGAGTATATTGTATACCCAATAGTTCGAAGCCGAACGACCAAGGCCTCCAATGCGTGAGTGGTTGGACGCCGTGGATCAGCCGCGGCGGACCCGAGACCGCGCCCAACGGAGACTCCATCGAGAGCGAGCCCTTGCCGCGGCCTAACGAACTCGTGAGTATATTGTATACCCAATAGTTCGAAGCCGAACGACCAAGGCCTCCAATGCGTGAGTGGTTGGACGCCGTGGATCAGCCGCGGCGGACCCGAGACCGCGCCCAACGGAGACTCCATCGAGAGCGAGCCCTTGCCGCGGCCTAACGAACTCGTGAGTATATTGTATACCCAATAGTTCGAAGCCGAACGACCAAGGCCTCCAATGCGTGAGTGGTTGGACGCCGTGGATCAGCCGCGGCGGACCCGAGACCGCGCCCAACGGAGACTCCATCGAGAGCGAGCCCTTGCCGCGGCCTAACGAACTCGTGAGTATATTGTATACCCAATAGTTCGAAGCCGAACGACCAAGGCCTCCAATGCGTGAGTGGTTGGACGCCGTGGATCAGCCGCGGCGGGCCCGAGACCGCGCCCAACGGAGACTCCATCGAGAGCGAGCCCTTGCCGCGGCCTAACGAACTCGTCAGTATATTGAATACCGAATAAGAGAGATAGTGATCTACCCACAGGGTTTTACTGAATGACAGCTGTAAAGTATGGGGTTCCATACTTCCTTAAGCTTTTACAGCAGTTGATGGCTTTTTAACTAATCTCAAAAAGAGAAGATTTTCAATTCAGTCAAACTGTCAAAACGATCGCGTAGGTATCTTTGGTCTCGTTGAGATGAGAGTGACAGCTACTTGCGTGGTCACTAAAGTGTCATATTTAACAGTTTGAGACCGATTTAAGGTTTGAGACCATTTAGAATTTAGACAATCAGCCTGCTGGAATAATTTTTTGTTTACGAGCCGATTTAAATGACTATTTCTGATTGGTTTCAGAGTTTCAAGGTAGTAAAGTTTAATTTCATTGGACTTGAATTTCAAAGATAGGCAAGGGAACTATTCAAATCATCGTAAGAAATAGGTTGTAAGAAGGAAAAATTTGAAGTTGAGTTAAAACCGTCCTATTTCAACGATTATAGTACTTCTAATTTTTACAGCACATTGGATCACCAATGTGCAAGCCGGAGCACATGACGGACATAGAATGCCGGACCATAGGCAGCCACAAGTCCGCCAAGGACACCGGCCTCGACGTCGAGTGCAGTCTGGAGCGCGGCCTAGTCTGTCGGGAGAAGCACAACAGCTGTCCCGACTTTGAGATCAAGGCGTATTGTCAGTGCACTGGTAAGCAAAAAATTATCACGCCTGTATTTCCAAGGTGCGTAAGTTACTGTTAGGGAAAAAAGAAATGCAAGCAAATTGAATTTTTAACCTTTTTACAGTCAAAATGTTTTCTTTTTATATGTTCTTTAGTAAGTTTTTTGGAACAAAAATGTAACAGGAACCTAGATAATTAGTGCCTTAATCTAAATAATACCATAAAATGGTAAAAATATGCTGAAATTTAACCCCCTTCTAGCTGTTTGGTGCACACTCGCCTTGTTTACCTAGTTAGTCAAGCGATTTTCATTCATCTAATCATCCTCTTTGATATAGATTTCTAGCTTCCGCCCGCGGCTTCGCTCGCGTGGTATCCGATAAAAAGTAACCTATGTCCTATTCCCAGTCATTATCTTCCTATATGCAGCCAAATCGGTTCAGTGGTTGTCGAGTTATAGAGGAACAAACACACATCCAAACATCCAAACTTTCGCATTTACAATATTTGTGTGATTTCAGAACCGAATCCCTGCATCAACTCAACGGAACCGATCAAGCCACACGAGGAGTGCTCCAAGTTCATAGAATGCGGCCCCGAAGGCCCCGTGGTGAAGACATGCGGCCCCGCTACTCTGTTCAACCCTCAGACACTCGTCTGCGATTGGCCGGCGAATGTCTTCGCTGTTAGACCTCAATGTCAAGAAGGTAAGTCATTTTGGAAACTAATAAAAAAATTGGCCTTTACATCTTTACCGTTAGTATAAAAATTCCTTGATCCTTGATTCCTTGATTACTAAGAAGATTTTTACAGTGTCAGGCAATCTTTGCCACACTTAACGGGACACTGTAGTGGCTGGGGCATTGTTTGAGATGGAGTAGGCTTTCATCAAACTTTTTTGGGAACTGCACAGCACCTTTAATACGAGTTTACAAAACTATACTCCCTCATCAGTATTTGAAATAATATGGAATCTAGAGAGTGTACCTTAGAAGTAACTTTGGGATGGATGAATTTCCTGACATTAAAAAGTTAGTTTATGAGACCGTGTTCCTTGTAGGATAGAACAGTTATAAGGTAAAGGTTGGAAATTTAACTTTTTAAAATTCTCTCACATTGAATATAAAATATAGAGCTGATCTAATGACAAAGTCATAAGCTGTTAGAAGATTTTAGCTACCTATTCTTTAATATACAAATAACAAAAAAAAATCCGTGCTTAAGATCATTTGGTCTCTCTACTATAAACTTGTTTTCAAAAATGTTTGTCAATAAGAAACTTTATGCCAGCTGATATGGATAATCAAATTTTCAGGCACTACAACAGCCCCCACCAAACCTCCCACTACTCATACTACGCCTACGACTCCCACTACCCCTACGACCCCAACTACCCCTACGACCCCAACTACCCCTACGACCCCTAGTCTATGCCCCCCCGGACAGATCTACTCGGACTGCGCGTACCCTTGCGATAAGTTGTGCGACTTCTTCAAGAAGACTTTGATGAACAAGGGCAAATGCGCTGGAGAGGTGAGCTTAACTCTAATTTACTCTTTATTTTCATAAAGCTAGGGTCGTATTCTTGTAGGGCCTAGTGAATATACCCTCGACTCCATCCGAAATCCGAAGATAGTGGCTTCGAATCCCGTGAATCAATGGATTTATTTTAAACAGTTAAGAAATAATTCGTATAAAAAACATCCTGAAACTGTGTTTTACTGATTTAAAAACACACATATTGACTTTTGAACGATATCTGTAAAAAAAAATATATTCAAGCATTGCGTTTCAAACATTTGGAAGAAATATGGGATTTTCAGCATTTCGTTAACACCATAGGCGCCAGAACGCTACCTAGATTCATATCTATCAAACATCTATCAGACAATTGATCAATGAAAATGAAAAGTCATGAAAATTTGCGAATCCGACGGGATTCGAACCCGCACTGATACAAGCGATCCTTTTCGCTTTTCATTTTCAATGAAATAATACCTAAGTGTGGTTTAATACTCACTTATCTGTACATGCGTAAATCCTATTATGGTTATTTTTTCTGAATATTTTAGAGATGCGTGGAAGGCTGTATCGAAATAGCGGTGGCTAACATCAAGTGTGATTATGGTTCGTTTTGGCGCGACGAGAAGACCTGTGTGCCGAAGAAAGACTGCACTTGTTTCTCCGATGTGGACTATAAAATTGTCAAGGTAATATTTTTTTTTATTTGCTTTAATTTATTTCTAATCACTAAATTATATCGTAGTAGGAGCTAGCTTTTCAAGTGGCATATATGCAAAAATTGGGTATAAGTCAAATTTGAGCAAATCTGTCTAATCTTCCTAGATCTTTAATATATTTTTTTAAACAAAAATAGGTTTGCGTTTGATCACACCCTGCCTGATGTAAAGCAACAGTGTGAGCTAAGATAGAGTATGCTTACGTTACAAATAAAAAACCTATAGTTTCCTAAAAAAAACTTTCTAACTACAAAAGAAAAGCTACCCTTAAGTGTCCAAAAATTTGCCACATCCTGTTTAAGATATACAACCTGTTTTATTTACCAGCCTGGCGGAGTGGTAGAAGATGGTTGCCTCCAATGCCAATGCTTAGATAATGACTTCCACTGTGACTCCTCGGAATGTGTCTCCGTGGGGGTGCCGTTCCAAGGCTCCACGCACCAACCCCTGATCATACCACGGGTCATAAATACCCCATCTACCCTGGAGGTGATACCTGAGGCAACCACCTATAAGGTAACATCTATAGAGGAACAAACATTCATCCATCCACCCATCCATCCATCCAAACATCCAAACTATCGCATTTATAAAATTAGTGTGATAGTGTGATGTGATGTGGAAGGTATAGGTAATCTTTTTATTTACTGTCATTTAAAAAAAAAATGGTTCTGTGGAAGTGCCTTTTAGTGCTCCATGAATAATCCCTGGGCCTCTAGCCAAGTGGCATCAATCTTTTCTATTCTACAATTCGCTTCGCTATCGCCGATGTTTCATTGGTGGAAGACCACGTGACCTTACGTTCGACCTTGGTTCGACCAATGAAAACCTCACGTTCGAGTGTTAGCGAAGCTAGAAATCGAATCGCTTCATAGCGAAGGCCGGTTGGCTAGGCCCTCAGATCATACTAGGTATAAGTCATGAACACCTCATCTTTTTAAGAAACAATTCAGACATACCAAAATCATTCAGTTTGAATAATTATTTCTGCATTTCATAGCTAAACTCTTGAGGATGGTTATAGGCTACTTATCATCATCATCATCACCATAAACCATCACTACGGGGGCAACTCCGCGAGAGCGCTGCTAGTTTAATATATATAATGTGGTTGTACATTTCAGCCTCCAGTTTACTTGGAGACCACCCGATTGACCTATGCGTTATCTGAATTGACCACGCCCGTCACAGAAGCGCCCGTGTCGAGGGTTTCAGAATCAATCGTCATTGTCAAGAGTACTGTCACACCACCGCCAGAATGCGCCCCCGATAAGTAAGTATTCGTTTTTAGGGTTCCGCATCTCAAAAGGTAAAAAAAGGAACCATTTTATGATCACTTTTAACCAATTTTTTTAAGATAAAACGTAGAGATCTCGAGCACTTGTAATGAGCATTGTAGCGAATGTTACATTCGTGAAAATGCCGAGAAAACGGATTTTCCCAGATATGAGACCTAGCTATAGTCGTATTGCTCATTATACGGACTAAAAGTGAAGGAAAAAATGTCATGTTTCCTTCAATTTTGACATAAAACGTATCAAAACTAATCAAAATTGAAGGAAAAATGACATTTTTTCCGTCAATTTTAGTCCGTATAATGAGCAATACGACTATAGATTGATTTTTCGCCCCCGTAAACCACCGTACCGCAAATTTCATCGAAATCGTTATAGCCGTTTTCGAGAACGTGAGTACAAACAAACAAACAAATATTGTCGTGTCTCGATTGCTCATTTAATAGTATAGGATAGGATACTAATAATATAGGATATCCTCAGTTACATCGACCTGATGTGGGGCGACCAGCCTCTCCCGGATGGATCGTTCAGCGCCAGCTCCGTCGCCAGCGCGCTGTTCGAGCCGCAGTACGCGAGGCTCAACGGTCACCCACTCGATGTCACCGGTGAGTACTGCATTCATTCATTATAACGTACTTTAGGCGGCATGAAACTCCGTCACCAGAGTTGGCCACTTGCTCATACGAACTTACTTTTTTTTTTATTTATTTATTTATAATTACTTTACTTATTTATTAAAACGCTGATTTTCATTTCTCATTTGTGTGCGGAAGTAGACCACGCTGAAATTGAACCTTTTACTGGTAGCCACACCATGCTAAATATTCTATGCGAAGGGCTATTATTATTCTATAGTTGGAGTTCATTTAAGTACTACTATTCTAAATTTTATAAAAAAAAAGTGTCGTGCAAACTTTATGGCGGCTGAAGTGCGCGGCAGATTCGACTTTGCGCAGGTACAGTCAACGCAATAGAATAGAGTAAACATTATCTACATAGCCTGCCTAGCCCCGCCTCTCACCGCCTTCACCTCCCCACAATAGGCAATATGCATCAATTTTTTTTATGGTTTTAAACGATAGGTTATATCGTTAAATAACCGTAACAAAAATTCCAGCGCCGAAAAACTAAAATTTTATAACAAAAATAATTTTTAAAATTTATCAACATTTTCATGCACTTGAAACGGACGTGACGTCACAAGTCACCAAAATTACACGCGCTTGTAGGTAGAAAAAAAAACTTTCTGTCGAGTTTGAAGGAGTGTGACGTCACAGCATACGTGACAAATAGCGTTGCGTTTCAAGTCTTATGAAATTCCCACTATATTTTTGCACTTTTTAATTATTAATTTCTAAGCGAAAATGAAATAATATTAAAAAATAATTACACACACATAATTCTAAAGCCATAATGTTCATAGAAAAATACGTTTAACCCGCTTTTGAATCAGACGCATATTGCCTATTGCGTTGACTGTGCCTGCGCAAAGTCGAATCTGCCGCGCACTTCAGCCGCCATAAAGTTTGCAGGACACTATCTCGAAGGACAGATATGATTAGAGAGATATTTCTAATTTATGAATTTCGGGTGACTTGGAAAAAAAAAATCTTATATTTCTTTCCATATCAGCCGGTAGTTGGAACCCCAGCTCACACGATCTCAAGCAGTACATCGAGGTGAAACTACCGCGTCGCGAGCCTGTTTACGGCGTGATCCTACAAGGCAGCCCGCTGTTCGATCAATACGTTACTAGCTACGAGGTTCTATACAGCGATGATGGAGTACTATTCCACGAGGTCGAAGAGGACGGAATACCGAAGGTAGGAAAAAACTTAGGCCTTTACATCTTTACTAGATGATTTAAACAGTGTCAGCATCAGGAGGCAAGCTTTGTCTACACTTGACGGGAGGCTGAACACTTTTTAGTATACCTACCTAGAGTACGCGCCACCACTAAAGTCCGATAGACGCGGCGCTGCTATCGCAGATCTAGGTAGGCAAGAAATTTTTAATTGTCCAAATAAGGCTTGAACAATAATAATCATGCAAGTTTGTACGTTCGTTAATTTTACACACCAAAACAACTGAACGGCCGTGATTAAAAGAGCATCCTAAAGTAAATAATAAAAGTAGTTCCCGCTTTTGCCGTAGGACTTGAGTGCTGGCGCAGACTCTTAATGTTTCAGTTTGTATTATTTTGTGTGCTAAGAGGGAAATAAACGATATTGTGTCTATTTCTTTAAATTAGACCTAATTAGAGGGTCTAAAAGACTTGTAATAATACTTTTTAACGTGTTCCTAGCAATTCCGAGGACCTGTGGACCACACTACGGCGATGAAGCAGATGATATCCCCTCCCATCGAAGCCAAGTTTATCAGAATCCACCCGCTCTCATGGCACGATGAAATATCCATCCGTATGGAGCTGATCGGCTGTCGTCTGCAAACGACGAGTGTCAGCACGACGACCGTAGCTACCACTGTCGCTAACACTGTGAGTATCGTTGACACTAATGCTACAGCCGCTCGTGGCACGATGTGATAGCGATCCCTATGGAACTGATCGGCTGTCGGCTGCAAACGACGAGTGTCAGCACGACGACCGTAGCTACTACTGTCGTTAACACTGTGAGTATCGTTGACACTAATGCTACATCCGCTCGTGGCACGATGTGATAGCGATCCGTATGGAGCTGATCGGCTGCTCACGACGACTGTCAGCACGACAACCGTCAGCACAACTGTACCTACCACTCTCGCTACCACCAAGGATCACTTGTGCTAAACTAGTTAGAGACACCTTGATTTTAGACGATTCAAAGTGATCCCTGCAGTGCGATTCATACTTCTCGGAATGCATCCGATTCGAAGATTGAAAAGTTTCGAATTAGGAATGCATTCCTAGAAGGGTTGAATCGCACTGCTGGGTGTCCAATTCTAGTACCGAACTTTTTATCAACGTCAAACAAAATCTCAACTAAACCTTAGATTTTCTACTGTTTCCTATTCTAATAATGACAAACGACTCAGTTGTGGTGAGGTTCTAGCTAAGGTTTGGACTTTGGCAGAACAAATTTTTGAAAAGCTATTCTACTATTCACCAAATGGCTGACATTTAAGAGATCGAAACAAACCGCAGCGGAATGATTGACATTGTCATCTAGTAGAATTGCCCTGCTGGTCTTATTGAAAACTAGAGGCGTCCTGCGACGGCTCACTTTTTTATTATATTAACTGTCTTTGAAAACCCTCAGTTGGAGCCCCTACAGTGCTCGGAGCCGCTAGGTCTGGGCTCCGAGCTGCCTCTCAGCAGCGTCTCCGTCAGCTCCAACCCTGAAGAGAAGTGGCAACTGCTGCTGAACGGAGAGAGGGGATGGAGACCGCTCTACAGCACACCTGGAGAATGGATCATGGTGAGACCATACTTATGTAAGGCGAAGAGTCTCTCAGGGTTTTGGGGTGTAAATGTTCGAAACACGACTGATTGTAAGTGAAAATCCTACTTATATTATAAAGGCGAAAGTCCGTGTGTGTGTGTGTGTGAATGTTTGTTACTACGTATCTCCATGACTACTAAACCGATTTGGCTAAAATTTGAAACATAGATAGATAATGACCGGGAATAGGACATAGGCTACTTTTTATCCCGAAAAAATTCATGGTTCCCGTGGGATAAACAAAATAGTAGTCCACGCGGGTGAAGCCTTGGCGTCAGCTAGTAAAATATAAAACACAAGGGAAACACAAACAGGAAGATAAAACGGTAAAAATTGTCTAATTTATCTTCTAATTTACTGGACCGATTTTGAAAATTACTTTTTTGTTTGAAAGGGTATACATTCCTATTGGTACCATAAAAATTTGGTGAGTATCTGTCAAGGATCTTCGGAGTTATGAACAGAAATATAATGCACCTTCTTATTATCTGGACAGCACTAACTACCATCAATAACTAACTAACTATCCTCTTTCTTTGAAGTAAGTAAAAGACGATTGTTCGCAGTTCGACTTCACATCGCCGAGGAATATAACTGGTATCAAGACGAAGGGCGGCGAAAAGGGATGGGTGACCACTTACAAGGTCATGTTCACCTCCAACTTGGAGAATTTCAACCCTGTTCTGGACAAAGACGGCAAAGAAAAGTAAGTTCTTTGAATATTTCATCTTGTCTTATGGCAGTCTTAATTTAAACCGACTTTTGAAAAAGGAGGTTATCAATTCGACACGTAGAATAATATTGGAACTGTAAAATATTCACATAAGATCATCTATAAGGGCTTCCAAACAAACATTCAAAGATTTTGTAGGTGTACCTATGTATGTTTGTATGCATGTATGTTTGTCCACGCATTTCTCCGAAACTATTAATCGGATTGTGAACATTATTGCTTCAACTTATAATAGTCCCAAAAATTATTTTTTAACCAAACTTCTTTGAAAGTTTGAAAGGGTATGCTTTCCGATTGGTGCCACTCAAGGATCTTCGTAGTTATAAACAGAAATGCATCTCGAGAGTGCAGAAAATTGCTTAGCTTATAACAATGAAGTCAGTTTTTTTTTATTTTTTTATTTAGCCACTTGTTAGGTATATAGCTTCTACTTGGCTTCTACAAGATCAGTATCATAGTATTATTATGTTCTGTGGCATAGCGTAACCAAATAAAGGTTTCTGGATATATAACAGCGAGATTTGTATACAAGTTTGAACTTTATTAAGCAAAATATTCTTTATATTGTGCCTCTTACACCTTCACAAACTTAGTTTTTTTTTTCAAATTATTATGTTTTTTGTGCCTTCAATGAAACTAACAAATCTTCCCCAGGGTGTTCCCCGCGAACTTCAACAAGCAGTCGGTGGTGACGTCAGAGTTCCGTCCGCCGATACACGCGCAGTACATTAAGATCCTTCCTGTACAGTGGCACGGAGCCATCGAGATGAGAGTCGAGCCGATTGGATGCTTTGAGCCTTACCGTGAGTTCAATATGGTCGTAGATCTAGGTTATCTAGGATGTCCCCTCAAAACCTGAACCAGCAGCAAGATCCACGCTTTACCTCAAGGTGGACCCTGTAATAGTGACAGAGAACTGGAGATGAGAGCCGATTGGCTGCTTCGAGCCTTACCGTACGTTCACAATAAAATAACTAAATAAATGAGACCACGAACCAGCCCAGTGTATGCTTGACTTTCGGTCCAAAGGTTACGAGAATCCCAGTGTTTGCAGCTCGTAAAATTTACGAAAAATCTATTAATACACTTCCGGGACTCGAACCAACCATCTTCAGATAGTAAGTCGAGATCCAACAGGGTCAACACACCCTGTTCACTATTAAACAATGAAAAGATTATGCTGTACCGTCCTTGTATCTCTACCGTATCATAAGGATACCTTGTCTCATCAGTTTCATTGTTCATGACAAACTTTCAATTTAGCAAGGTAAAGCCTTGCTAAATTGAATGATAGGGTATTTTTCTTGTTATTGAAAAAAATATTATTTTTTTAAGAAACAAGAAAACAGAGACAGTGTCCATAACACACCATTCATAATAATTTGTCAATTTAGTAAGGCCTTATTTTTCTTGTCACTCTTATGTCGAATCGGGCTTTAGGTCTCGGTTTGATCAATGCGGGTCCGAATCCCGTCTGTATCGAAAATTTTCATTTTCAATGATTGTATTCCAGCGTCTCCCTCCCCCTCCCCGCCTGCTGTGTGGTCGACCCCCGCCCCCTGCCAGCTGTGTCCGGGCGTGCAGCCCCCGGAGCAGTGCGCCTGCGCACCTCACCTACACTACGACGGAGAGAACTGCGTCTCGAGACCTCAATGTCCATGCGTCATCTCTTTCATGTCGTGAGTATTACTCTTTCAGCGACACCCTCCCCTGGTATTGCCCCCCCCCCCCCCCTCCCCCCCCTCCGCTCAAAGGGTCATCCATAAAGTTCGTCACACGTTAAGAGGGAGGGGGGGGGGAGGAGGTCGACGAAGTGATTCGTTCGTGATTCGTGACGTCACATTTCAAAATCGGAAGTACCTACTAAAAATATGAACAAATTTTTAAATGCCATCAAGTTTTATTTCTTAAATTTTTTGAGCTAGTGTTATAGGAACCACATGACTGATTTTTATACAACTTGTACTTTTTTTAAATACATATTTACTTATTAAGTATCATAGAAAACACCTAGACCCGTTTACTAACAATAGGTAAGTTATTTTAACTAAAAGTATTTTTTAAGCAGCAATTTGATTGAACTTGGTTAGTGGGGTTTTTCAAAAAATATTAATCTCTTATTTATAATCGATATTTTAATACTAATTCTTACATTAAAATTGTTAAAGCTACTTACACTTCACATAATAATATTAGGACATCCTTAACCATACAAGATTTAGTTTATGTCAGTTCTCGGTATAAATCTGAGTGGCAGACCTCCCTCCACGTTCTGAGCTAAGATAGGACTGTTCCTATGCTTAGGGTGGTAGACCGATGTGGGTCCTGGAGTCACACTGAACCGATGTAGGATTCCCGCTATGGCTGCCAGTGACATTACATACGCTTGACGCATACCTGGTAGAAAAAAATGAGTAATTAATAAAAGCCAGTAAAAAGAAGGAAAGAAGAATCCGTTAAAATTGAAATAACTTAAAATATAAACAAAACGATAATGAAAGAGGTGTGTCAGGATCGTAGCAAGTGGAAATCCGTGGTCTCTGCCTACCCCTATGGGAAAAAGGCGTGATTTTATGTATGTATGTATAAACAAAACAATCTTTCAGCGGATTGAATTAATCTAATAACTAGATTGTTGATACGTAACACTTAATGGAATATTTGGAACATAATGGATAAAAATCTACCACAAATGGCACCACCAATATACATACCTAAACATTTTCGTGGTCCCTCTCCAAAAGCTGAATACGCGTGACTTATTTTACTCTCTGCTCCTGGTGCGAATCTCTCTGGGCGGAACTCATGAGGGTCTTCAAAGTAGTCTGGATCCATGTGCAGCGCTTGAGAGGGCAGGGTCACTCTGACACCGGGGTCTATTGTGATATTAGTGCCAGGGAAAGTGTACTTTTTCACTGCAAATCTGCTGATCCCTCCGAAAGGTGAGAACAACCTCAGAGCTTCCTTCCAAGCCATTTCAAGCTTCGACATCTCCCCGATACCTTCATACGTCAGCTTACCGTCGTATCTACTCATGACGTCATCGATTTCGCCCTGAATTTTCTCTTGTATCTCTGGGTGGTACGCCAGCTGATGTAATGTGAAACTGATTGATGTGGATGTGGTCTCGAAACCTCCTACCAGTAAAGAGAACAACTGTGCAGCGATAAAGTCTACATCTATCGGCACGTCGTCGTCTTTCGAAGGATCCTGTTTGGCATCAATCTCCATCTTCAATATGATGTCCATTAAATCATTCCTTCCACTCGGTTTATAGTTCCTCTCTTCTCGAATTTGTCTAGTCATGTTATAAATAACATCTTCCAAATCCTGCGGTACAAATTTTGGACTAAACAGCTTTGCGGGAAGGAGCTCCGCTAAAACTATCATGAAGACGTCCAGCTTTGTTCTGTTGAACAAAGATATGGCGAGCTCTACGAATTTGCAATGTTCTGCGTTCAATGCGTTGAGTTCTACGCCGAACCCGCATGAAGCTACGTATTGGAGAGGGAAGCGGGTCAACAATTCGTACGAGTGTATCTCCTCCTGCTTCTCTGCCAATTTCTGCACTGTGTCCACCAACTGCTCCGTACAATGCAGCAGCAGAGGGAACATAGCCCTGAGCTTCCCTGGTGAGAATGCCGGGGTTAGCTTCGCTCTAGTCTTACGCCATTCTTCTCCGTCTATGAAAATAACATTGTGCATCAGTGGGTCCTTTTCTTTACTTCCTAGACGCCCTCTGCTGGGGAAGTAATCAAAATCTACGCTGAAAATACGCTTCATGATCGCAGGGTCTCTGATGATGAGCTCTGGGCTCGTTCCTCTGAAGTATCCCACAAGTTTTTCTCCTTTATACTTGTTGTATAGTTCGTAACCGATAGCTGTACTATTTCTTTGGAGGAGGATGTTAGGGAGATGGTTTCCGAAGAACGGCAGTGGCGTGTCATGTTTGATGTTTCTCTTCGCCCAGTAGTCGTGGTTTCTGATCGAGTACCAACTTAATAAAACAACTGTCACAAAAACTAGAACAAGATCTAACATTGTAAAGTCACGTTACACAACCAACTTTATTTCTTGTAGCACTAAAAGTACAATTCGATTCTAGCTGTACTTAACTATTTCTATAATTCGTGCATGAAATTCTACACGCAACTGTTGCTTAATCTAAACAAAGAGCACTTTTAATACTGACCTTATATCGACTTAACTCTGTTGCTATCAGTGTCTACTGATCAATATCTGCGGACACTGATTTCTGATAAAGTTTACTTGCATTAATATTATGTACAAGAGGATATGAAATGAATCACTGGGAGCAAAGTCCAAAATCTCCCATCTATCAGGGTCATTTAAACACAACTTTTAATGGAATTAAAGCAACTGTCTTGTTAATAAGAACGTAGATCATAACAAGGGCTGTCTGTATGACCCACGTCAGAGAAAAACATAACTAACAGTATTAAATATAAAAATATCCCCGTCCATGGGCTCGTAGTTTTTTCTAATTGTCTTTACTAGTCCTTGAGACTTTAGATGTGCTACAAAAGCTTGAATTTTCGTTTGACTAACAAAAATAATTTTATTTGTGTTTTCGGCCAGTCATGCCATAGGTGTGTAAATTATATACCGGTTAATTATTCTACCTGAATGGCTACAACCGGTATATAATTTACAGACCGTGGCATGACTGGCCGAAAAGATTTATCTAGGTACTTTTAAATAAAAATATATTGCTTCATTATGCAATTCAACACAATCATGATAAATCACAAAAACAGTACGTTGAACTTTTGATAGCCGCGACCTGAAATTTTCATCGATTAGTTAGGTGTTCAAATGTATTTTTCCACTTATTTTGGGGCACTGATATTCAAGTGGCTCTGTGAGCTGTAGACCTCGCGAGTCTGCCTTTGAATAGCTTAAAACTAAATAAATGTTCACAATTCTCTAGTTTTGTGATGAGAAGTTGGTCCCAGGTGCTCCATCCCTACCTAGTAGTTAAAGTTCCACTGGTAGAAATCTAAAATCAATCAATTTACTGCATTTTGAGGAGCTATTCTGCTCATCACGCTAAAGGTTAGGATCTGCGGAGCTAAAAAGGTCGCTATTGCAGGATCGTATTAAAGGAATTGAACTATTGCCATCTCTTTTCACTCTCAGTCAATGAAAAGAGATGGCAATAGTTCAATTTCTTTATTGGGATTCTGCAATAGCGACCTTTTTAGCTCCGCAGGGCACCGCTCCGGAGACGACAGTGATAGCGTTTATAAACGGTCTTATTAAATAATGAGACTGCTTGGCCACTTGCTCATACGAACTTGCTTTTTATGAAGAGTGCTTGAAGTACTCTAGCACTCGCGGCCTGGTACTTTACTATCCTTTTACTTGCAAACCATAACAATAATCTTTTGCACTCAGATACCCAGTTGGATCCACGTTCCGGGGAGCAAACTGTGACGAGTGCGTGTGCAAGCTCGGAGGTGTGACGTCATGCTCGCCTGTCAAAGAGTGCAAGTGCGAAGGACCTGCAGTAAGTACAAACACGGACGTACTTTCTTACACAACTTTTTACTGAGCAGATTTTCGACTGTAATTACACAGTATGTTGGAAGCGCTCGCGGCGTAGCTTGCTTAGACGTTCTTGATTGATGGTTGAAGTTAAGCAACGTACGCGGTCACTCTTGGGATGGGTGACCGTAAGTGGTATTACGAGCTGAGCGCTTCCGTGCTTCGGAGGGCACGTTAAATTGTCGGTCCCGGCTTTTAAGTCGTTAAGCCATGACGGAGGCCTTTAGGCGGCCTAAAAACTCCGTCACCAGAGTTGGCCACTTGCTCATACGAACTTACTTACATAGCATGTTGGTAGCTTATTTCGTTACAAGGGTTTCGTTACTGGACACTTAGTTAAAGTGGTGCTTATCATTGACACTAACTGTCATTTTTGTATACGATTCTGGAGGGTAAGAGCGTCTCAAATAGATAAGTCGGTTTCAAATATTTAAGTAATGTTTCAGTATTCGGGCATTGGACACTTTAGTTCACTGTGTCTTAATAACCTTAATAACCAGGACCAAATTCTGGCACAAGCCAAACTCTAGCACTCACGAGTCAAAATTTTACCAGTACCTAGCAGTTATTAACAGCTCTAACGAAGGTACTTTTCCAGAACGAGCACCTAGTTCCTAAACTCCTGCCATCCACCTGCGAATGCGTGTGCGAGCCCTGCCCGGCTGGTACCAAGGTCTGCAAGCACGGCAAGATGTGTCTGCCTCTGGAGAAGTGGTGCGACGGCCTCCAGGACTGTCCTGATGATGAGTTGGAATGTACCACACCAGCGGTGGTGGTCACGGAGGCTCCCGTCGTGACGACCCAGGCTGTGACGGTGGGCGTCACCGCTGCTCCCACCACTACTGCTAAACGTGAGTAACTGTCATGATGAGCTGGAATGTACCACGCCAGCGCCGGTGGTGGTCACGGAGGCTCCCGTCGTGACGACCCAGGCTGTGACGGTGGGCGTCACCGCTGCTCCCACCACTACTGCTAAACGTGAGTAACTGTCATGATGAGCTGGAATGTACCACGCCAGCGCCGGTGGTGGTCACGGAGGCTCCCGTCGTGACGACCCAGGCTGTGACGGTGGGCGTCACCGCTGCTCCCACCACTACTGCTAAACGTGAGTAACTGTCCTGATGATGAGCTGGAATGTACCACGCCAGCGCCCGTGGTGGTGACGGAGGCTCCCGTCGTGACGACCCAGGCTGTGACGGGGGGCGTCACCGCTGCTCCCACCACTACTGCTAAACGTGAGTAAATGATGAACTGGAATGTGGCACGCAAGCGCCCGTGGTGATGACGGAGGCTCCCGTCGTGACGACCCAGGCTGTGACGGTGGGCGTCACCGCTGCTCCCACCACTACTGCTAAACGTGAGTAAAGGCAGATCTATACCAATACTAGCTCCTGCCCGCGGCTTTGCCCGCGAGGTACCTACATAACATATAGCCTATGTTCATCCTGAAAGTTCATTCTAAATATTTGTGAAAGATTTTTTGGAATCGGATGAGTAGAGTTTCGGAGATTACCTCCTATATACAAATAAACTTTACCTACTTATACGAGTAATATCAGATAGCTAGGGGCTCTGAGAGCTGTAGGTAGACTTCGTGAGTCTGTGTTTACATAGCTTAAAGAAATCAAAAAGTGAGCAATTTACCTTTACCTTTTTAGGAGTTATTCTGCTCATCTGATCTTCACTAAAGTTTTATGTGTCAGCCTTTCAAATAAGAAAATAACCATCTAAATCGGATGCCATAAGGCGGAGATATCCTGTAGCCCCCATCAAAAATCCCCGACGACAAAAAAAAACTATAAAATTATCGTGTTCAAGTCGCGAAAGTTTAAAATATGTATGCAATGATTTTTGTCCAAACTAAAGCATAGACCCTTAGCTCGCTTCGCTTGGTTAATTTGTTCAATTTGTTTTTTCCAAGCACATCTGAAGTTATTTTTTCCTCCAGCCCAAGAGTGCCCAGTAGTGGCATGTCCGCCCGGCTACAACGTCCAGTACAAGGCCGCCCGCCCTCGGAACCCCTACTCATCCGCCCTGGACCTGCCTCCGCCGCGACCTCGGTACTCCTACCAACGTTACTACAAGGGCGGCGGAGGGTATACCAAGACTGGCTTCTCGAACGCAGGATTCTCTAAAGGAGGGTTCTCAAAAGGAGGATTTGGTGGTGAGTTTTTTTTAAATCTTATAGCTTTTCAGGTAGAACAGAAGTCGTTAAGCCATGACGGAGGCCTTTAGGCGGCCTAGAGTTCACCTTCACCAGAGTTGGCCACTTGCTCATACGAACTTACTTACTAGGTAGAACATCAAGTGAGAAATATGAAAGAGATTGATTCGTCATTTTGAACCCAAAAATCAAAGTGCCGGCCAACAAAAAAAAAGGGTATGGCCATGTTTGGAAAGTCAATCCGAGTATTTTTGATAAGGACATCAGTTTCTAAAACCTTCTTTTCCGTTGATTAACGAAGAAAAATCTGATTTGCCTACTTGCGTTTTATTAAATTTAATTATTTTTTTCGTGAAAAAATCAACTGAAATAATGGTTTTCGAGACTTGTTGCCATAATAAAAAATACTAGGATTGACTTCCCAAAAATGGCTATAGGTACGCTTTTTTTTTGTTGGCCGACACTTTTTGTTTTGGGCCCAACCATGTATGAGGCCTGAATGATCTCCTATAAACCTATCCCAGTCGGCCAACACAGTTCTTTTTGAAACTGAAGAAAAAACCTAAGCTAATACTTATCAGTGGTTGAATTCGATTCCGGATATTGGGTAGATAAGGACCATGTTTTGCCATTAGTAACTAAATTATGAAAACATCATTATTTCGGCATGCGTTTAGAACTTTTTATCGAAATTAACTTATCAACAAAGTGGCAATGACTTATCTATCTCTTATCGGAATTGCTTTTAAATCAGGGCGATAAAAAATTACTGTTATCTATATCTAGAATAAAAATAAGGTAAACAGATCTAAATAGATAAATCTAAATATTTATATTACATCGAATTTGAGGATAAAGTTAGTTAAATGTTTTAATATTTAAAACATCGGTGCCTCGGCTTGTACAGGGTTTATTTACGTATAACAGAAATTCTAACACAGTTTCTAAGAAGTTTCTGACTTTTATTATATGCTAAAAGCTGAGGCTAAAAGATTAGTCTTGCGCATTAGTCAATAATAGATACCAAAACTGTCAAACATTGCGCAATGCGCGATATTGTGCAATACAATCGATCGTTTAGTACAGCGTTCCGCAAAATTTTTGTTTTCAAGGTACATCTAGGAAATCGGAAAATTTTGGAGGTACACCATAAATGAAAAATCATTTTTTAATGCGAAACATAAGCTAAATAAACAACATGAGTTGAGCATATGCGGTCCAAATTTGGATAGTTAAGAGTGTACTAAACGATCGATTATCAAAACTAGAGCCCGCACGAAGGGCTCGAATCGAAGATTTGAAGATAATTTGAAGAATATTCGTCACCGACAAACGGAATCTCGGTATACTTACCTACCTGCGTACATCGTGAGTTAGCATTATGATATTGATAGGTATAATATCCTATCTTTTGAGTCATTCAAATCAAATCCGGGAATTAAACTTCCGGCTTTATTTTACATATCGATAAGTATAAAAAAATACTTTCTTTTAAAGTTTTTCCGCTACGAAAAAGACATGATAATATTATGGCAAGCTGAATAACGACCAATATATTATATTAGTCGTTATTCAGCTTGCCACCATCGCTAGACAAATCATGATATCGTCATGTTCGAGCCGAGCTTTCGCCCGTCACAAATAGATAGATAGATATTTGGATTTCTCGTTATTGTATCCAACTTATGTAATACGAACACAAAAAATATAACAGAGTGAAAAACTAAAAACAGAAGGTACAGTAAAACAAGGAAAAGAATGCGTTTCGGAAAACATCGGAAACAATCGCATAAAATTACAAAAATGATTGACGAAAAGTCATTTGGAAATGAAAATTACTCATAATTGCAACTTTATCGCAAACGAATATATCAGTGTCATTTTTAATAAAAGCAAATTAGTTGCAAGCTGTGCAAGCTGCACTGATAACGACATGCACTTCTGTCGCATTCTGTTTTGTGGAATCACACTGCTGTCGGACATATTCGGAAAACACGAAAATAACCGATGTCCATTATAAAGCTTGAAGTAGGTACAGTACAATGCGCGGCCTTATAAGCGATCTCTAATTATTTTTCTTACCTACATTATTTGACTTTTCTGGCCTTTTCCCTATAACCATTCATTCCCCAGGATTCGCTCCGCCAGTGAAGCCAAGCCAACCCTTCACTCTCTCAAAGCCAGCTCTGGAATCCACCGCAGCGCCCCCTACGGAAGTCTGCCCCCAGTTCTCATGCGTGCCCCCCGTGCCCCCCTTCCCCAAGCCGGGTGACAAGCCTGAACCGGTCGTCTGCTCCGTGGTCACCTGCCCGAGTGGATACACCCTGAGGATGGAGACAGCGCGAGGGTACAACAAGTGTCCTCAGTGAGTATTACATTGTCGAACGAAAAGTATTATATACTTCTCAAAACAAAATAGGGGAAATATTTCGATATTTTGCCACATATATCTTCTGAACGTGTTCTATTTTTTTTTCTAAAAATAAATTGCTATATTCCTAAAATCCAAATCGAAATAAATTGTACCTACATTAAATTTTTATTACTATTTTAAAGTCATATTTTTCTAAGTGAGCCCTATTTTGTTTTGAGGAGAATATATTGTATTTGACATTCCTACGGGAGAATGAACGCACATTTTAGTACAAAATTGAAAAAACTCACACATTGAAATTCTGCACTGATTTGCCATAATTTTTGAGCTACGCTAGTCGTCTAGAAATCGATTATTTTCTAGGAGTTTGGGGTTTTCGCTCGTGGCTCAGTCCCTACATCGCCGCTTACTTTACGTTGATGCATTCCAGCAATAGCTGCTTCCATATTTTATTTTACCTGTTATTTGGGTAGCCTTATTTTCTTGTCACTGTAATGTAGCATTTCTGATTTGTGTTGTATGTATCGTAGTGGCGAAAATAAAACTATTTTCTATTTTATTTTATTTACTTTTTCGTATGTTCCAAGTAAATAATAACATTATAATATGAAAGGTACGAGTGCGTGCCGCCGCCCGAGCGACCGTCGTACTGCGAGCTGACAGGGCGCACCTTCCAGACGTTCGACGGCTCTGAATACAAGTATGATGTCTGCTTCCACATCCTCGCCAGGGAGAACCGCTTCAACTCATGGACCGTCGTCGGTAAGGAATCGTCATCTTCTCCCTACCACTCCACTCCCCATTAACTAGTAAAGCCTTGACCAAACCAAAGCGTTCAGCTTTGACAACGATTGTCATCATTGGTGTCACGATGTGTCCTCTGATTGGACAACAACTGATCGCCACTTCGCACGCCACCGCGGACGTTAGCTGAACGCTTTAGTTTGGCCTTACCTTTATAGTGTTAAATTAAAATATCTTACAATTATTGTCACTATGAGTCGTTAAACAATTATAAAGATATCAGTTATTTTTAGAAAACTGCTAAATAGATAATATTAACTTTTGAAACTATCATAGTTACGAACAAAATATTAATCTATGCTAATATAATAAAGCGGAAGAGTTATTTGTTTGAATTAAAAAAATATTTCTGCATTTCATAGCTAAACTCTTGAGGAAGTTTATAGGCTTTTCATCATCATCAGCACCATATACCATCACTACGGGGGCAACACGCGAGGGCGCTGCAGTATTATGATAAAACGTATCTAACCAAAAACTTCACGAGTCCAATATCAAGTACCACTAACGATAGATTTAAATTGAAACCATTTCCAACCCCCAGTCCGTAAGAAGTGCCGTGCCGAAGGCTGCTGGAACGAGCTGCTAGTTTCCCAAGACGACCAGCTAATCCTAGTCAAACCCAACATGATGATAGAATACGACAACTACGAGTACACAGTGGAGCAGACCTCCAAGATCTGCTTCCAGAAGAACAGCTTCGACATCGCTAGACTAGGAGACGGAGTATCTATCAAGTCCAGAAAGTACAACTTCACTGTGCTCTTCAATAAGGAAGGAGATGTTAAGATTGGGGTAAGTTATCTTTCTTCTCTTCTCTTCTCTTGTTGATATTGAAGAGTTACACCCAGTGGCGTGCCTTGGCGGTGCCCCGTATAAAAATTTGTTTGGGGGCCCTTGTGAAGGGTAAATATTTCTCTTGGGCTTGGGGGCCCCGTATAATTGATACGGCAGATACGGTGGTAGCTACGCCCCTGGTTACACCTGAATACTGAAACGCTACTTAGGCTGGATTCGACCAGAAGTCATCTTACTCCTTACTCCAGAGAAGTTACTGTAACTAGCCGACATAATTCGAAATGCAATTGTTTAGAAAGCGCAACCGAACATTATTATGTGCATACAAATTATCCTGGTTATAAGGTGTCAACTTTACAATGTCAAAATATTCAAACAAACAGTAATTAACTCTCGAGACTAAACTTATCCAGTTTGGTCGAATTCAGCCTTAGTTTATCATTGAAATTAACTGTCATGAACTGTCATATTTTTACACACAATTCTGAAGAGTAAGTACGTCTCAAATATTTAAGTAGCGTTTCAGTCTTCGGCATAACTGACAGGGTTATTTGATTCCGAATCCAGGTGTAAACTAAACAAATTCGATTAAGAAATTTTCGATTAAGTATCTCAAATTTCTTTAAGTAAGTAAATCATTTTAGAATTACATGCATATAGGTACTTACCCTTCTTTTTAGCGACTGTTAAAACTTACTCTACTACTTATTTTTTTCTGTGGGCAGGAAAAATTTATGATTTAATAGATAAAAACTACAAAAACTTTTCTGTGTGGGAAACTCCTTAGTTGCTAGAATCTTAAGGCAGGTGTAATTTTATCAAATCTGATAACATCATCTTATCAACCAAATTAGGTGCAGCAGGTTCTCGGCACACTTCAACTGACTGACGTAGGTGAAAAGATAGCTAGTTCGTAAATGCGATCGATTCCCAACTAGTACAAAAATTTTTGATTACATTTTGTTCCTTATTGGTGTTATTTATGTATGTAAGTTACTGGTCTATGTCGCGTCACGTAAAAAGAACGCTGAAAGAAAGTGGAGGGGGTATGTTTGCGCATGGGTATACTGGCACACGAAAGTATAAGCTTATTGTTTTTTTTTTTTCTAGGAAAACTATTTCTTAATTAGAAACTTTTGTGCGCGATGGTATTAATTTGCCTTATTTTATTAGTTGCTTACTGCGCAGCTTGACAGCCAGCGTTCTTTTTACATGACGCGAACTATATCTAACTAAGATCTGTTAGAGTTTTTGTGATACACAGAATTGTTATTCTTGGCCTTTCTGCCTGTGTTAGATATATTAGTTAGAGGCAATAGCCAGCACCCGCTAGGCAAACATTCAGCATTTATGCTAAGTTTCATTCAAATTCTTCTACTGGTTAGGACGTGATTGCTATACTAACATCCAAAACTAACGAACCTCAAATTGGTTTCAAACTGTCAAGTTGATCGAGTAGGTATATTTTGTCGCGTTCGTTCTCGTTGAGATGAGAGTGACATCAGAGCTACTTGCGTGGTCACTGAAGTGCCTTATTTGACAGATTAAGATCGATTTTAGTCGCTATCAAAGATAGACAATCAAGGGCGTGATTATTTATTTATTTAATTGATCATGATCACTTACGTAGAGTACACCAGCACAATTTAAAATGGTTACATACGAATGAATTTTAGAATTAATGTCAATACAGTTTAAAGTGAAGACAACATGCAATGAGTATTACAATTTATTGTGATTTACAATATTAGGAAGATTTACAAACTTCTTTGTATAGGTTTTGAAGAAGCACATGGGCACAGTAGACGGTATGTGCGGCGCGTTCGACGGCGACCGCTCCAACGACCGTCGTCTACCTGATGGCGAACCAGCCACCAGCATCGACCAGTTCGGCCGTGCTTGGGGCAAGCCCGGCATGGCCACCGACGCCTGCCAGGCGAGGGTCGTCGAGGCGGCCAAGCAGAAGCGTGTGTGGGAGCTTTGCAATGTCATCACGTGAGTATACCACACAGATAAGTTGCTCACCACGGAGCTGGGGTGGGGAAAGAGTTATTTATAAACTGACAGCGCCCTCGCGGCGTTTCCCTCATAATGATGGTATATGATGATGATGATGATGAAAAGTAGCCTATAACCTTCCTTAAGAGTTTAGTTATCAAATGCAAAAAGACGTGCCTGGGGCAAGCCCGGCATGGCTACCGACGCCTGCCAGGCGAGAGTGGTCGAGGCGGCCAAGCAGAAGCGTGTGTGGGAGCTTTGCAATGTCATCACGTGAGTATTCCACACAGATAAATTGCTCACCACGGAGCTGGGGCAGAGAAAGGGTTATTCTTATGAATAACCCTTTCTCTGTGAATAACCCTTTCTCTGCCCCAGCTCCGTTATTTTTTATTATTTTATTATTATTATTGCGCTAGCTTATGCTAACACCGCCCTCGCGGCGTTGGCCCCGTAAGATGGTGAATGATGATGATGATGATGATGAATTCGTTTTCTTGGAATTCACGCAAAAAACCAGTGCAATGTGGTTCGTAATTTCGCGTTTGTTGAGACCAGAGTGGCTAAGTGGTTAGGGCATCCGCTTTTAACGTCGAAGGCTGCAAGTTCGAATTCAACTTTCAATTCAACTAGGTATATTTTTTTTTGTTTTTCTATTTTAATTTTTCTCTATTTGCACCCGAGTGAGCTCGGTCGCCCAGCTATTTACCTAAATACAACAACACACGTCAATGATGCGGCACGCGTTATCGTGCCCGATAACATATTAGATTGGAATCTCACTGCGTATTTTGAGTTCCTTGCACTGCGGATCTCGTGCCTAGTACGAGTTTGTTTCACTATTCCGGTATCGACGCAGTAAACGTGGATTTGTATGGAATCAGAACGTGCCAACTAGTGGCGAAAACGGGAAACTTAAAGCGTCAGGACTTGTGATTGGCACACGTGAGTGAAGAAACTAGTATGAGTACGAGCATAATAAAGAGAGAATGCTATTTTTTGTAAGATTAGTTATTGTGGAAGGAAGGTAATCTCCGAATCTACTGAACCTATTTGAAAATTATTGCACCATCCAAGGGCGGATCCAGCTTTGGTGTCAGGGGGGGGTCACATAGTCGTGGCCAAGTCACAAGAAGTTATAATTTAACTAGCCGTTACCCGCGACTTCTTACGTGTTAGATTACTTTCATAAGTAAGTACCTACGTAATGCAGTACTTAGGTAACTATTTTAGAGAAGCGAGCCGTTTTTTAAAACAAATGCATGTAACACTGTGCGACACTTGATGTCGCTAACGGTGCTCAAAGAAAAGGCTGGTTGCATGTCAGTTCCAATTCTCTGGTCAAACATAACTTAGGTACTTTGCGCATTAAATACTCATGAAGCTAAAAAGCGAGCGAAGCGAGCGGATTTTTTTTAGACAAATACAACATTGACACTTGATTTTGTTATTACGGTGCTCAATGAAAAGTCTGGCTGCTTGTCGGTTCCAATTCTCTGGTCAGACATAACTCACTTTGCGCATTTAATACTCATAAAGTAAAAAGCGAGCGAAGCGAGCCGATTTTTTTAGACAAATAAACATTGACACTTGATTTTGCTATTACGGTGCTCAACGAAAAGGCTGGCTGCATGTCAGTTCCAATTCTCTGGTCAGACATAACTCACTTTACGCATTAAATAGTCATGAAGCTAAAAAGCGAGCGAAGCGAGCCGATTTTTTTTAGACAACTACAACATTTTGTGACACTTGATTTTGCTATTACGGTGTCCAACAAAAAGGTCAGACATAGCTCACTTTACGCATTTAATACTCATGAAGCTAAAAAGCGAGCGAAGCAAGCCGATTTTTTTTTAGACAAATACATGTGACACTTGATTTTGCTATTACGGGTCTTAACGAAAAGTCTGGCTGCTAGTCGGTTCCAATTCTCTGGTCAGACATAACTTACTTTGCACAGTAAATACTCATGAAGCTAAAAAGCGAGCCGATTTTTTTTAGACAAATACAACATTGACACATGATTTTGCTATTACGGTGCTCAACGAAAAGGCTGGCTGCTTGTCGGTTCCAATTTTCTGGTCAGACATCACTCACTTTGCGCATTAAATACTCATGAAGCTAAAAAGCGAGCGAAGCGGGCCGATTTTTTTTAGACAAATACAACATTTTGTGACACTTGATTTTGCTATTACGGTGTCCAACGAAAAGGTCAGACATAGCTCACTTTACGCATTTAATATTCATGAAGCTAAAAAGCGAGCGAAGCGAGCCGATTTTTTTTTAGACAAATACATGTGACACTTGATTTTGCTATTACGGGTCTTAAAGAAAAGGCTGGCTGCTTGTCGCTTCCAATTCTCTGGCGATTCTTGTAGACAAACTCAACATGTGACACTTGATTTTGCTAACGGTGCTCAATGAAAAGGCTGGCTGCTTGTCGGTTCTTATTCTTTGGTTAGACATACATAACTAACTCACTTTGTTCGCAAAATACTTATGAAGCGAAACGAATTTTTTTAATGTTCCTAAAGAAAATACTGAAACACGTGTCCATTATTTTGCATTCACAGTATTTTAACAGAGTTTCAAGCAAATCACAATACGCGTTATAAAGTTCCACTACCAACTTTTACAATCCGAGCACCGCGTTCGGAGGTAGTTTTCAAAATCCTGAAGTACATGTTCAATAGAATACTTTTTAATTAGTCGTCCACCTAGGTCCTGGACCTGGCCCAACCCGGCCCAGGGGGGGGTCATGACCCCCATGACCCCCCCCCTGGATCCGCCCTTGGCACCATCACACTAATATTATAAATGCAAAAGTTTCAATGTTTGGATGGATGTATGTTTGTTCATCTATTAACTCCACTGAACCGATTTGGCTGTTTTTTTTATTGAACATAAAATATACCTACTCGTAGATAGACTAGCGGACGCCCGCGGCTTCGCCCGCGTGGACTACTACTTTTTTATCCCACGGGAAACATGCATTTTTTCGGGATAAAAGTAGCCTATGTCACTCTCCAGCCCACCAGTTTATGTCCGCTTTTTATATTCGATAGTCTAGAATTTTTATAGTTAGTTAGTTTCAGATTAGGTGCTAGGTATAGCAACATTGTTATCTGTCACAGAGAAAAGTGTTAAAAAATCATGTTGCTTGCTATCGTGACAGTTCATACTTTTAATAATTAGGGAAATCTAGAATTTCTAGATTAAAATGATATGTTTCGATTAAAAGCATAGATTAAAATCCAGGATGGAATAATAACGAGTGCTTTTAGGCTTGATCTAGAATCTAGATACTCTATCGGTATTTGAATTAACGGAATATTTACATTAATTTATTTATTACAGACACTATACTTACAACTTATGATAAAATATTGATGTTTATAGATGACTAGCAGCACCCTCGCGGCGTTGCCCCCGTTGTGATGGTATATGGTGATGACGATGATGAATAGTAGCCTATAACCTTCCTCAAGAGTTTAGCTATCAAATGTAGAAAGAATTTTTCAAATCTGACTGGTAGTTCCTGAGATTACCGGGTTCGAATCCCGTCGGAATTGAAAATTTTGATAAGATTTTTCCATTTCGAATACTTTCAAATTACCTGTTTTTATCTCTTGCAGCAAAGAACCTCTGTCCCGCTGCGGCGAGACGCTAAGCCTCGACAAATGGCACAGCATATGCTTGGAGAAGATCTGCGAATGTACCGACCTGGTGGTGAACGGCACCAGGCGTTCTGAAGAGCAGTGTCGCTGCCTCCTTCTGCAACAGATGGTGGCGGAGTGTCTGTCTGCCGGGGCACTGGATCTAGGAGCCTGGAGGATCATGATGGACTGCCGTGAGTCTGTCTTAATGTAGGTTCTGAGGAGCAGTGCCGCTGCCTCCTTCTGCAACAGATGGTGGCGGAGTGTCTGTCTGCCGGGGCACTGGATCTAGGAGCCTGGAGGATCATGATGGACTGCCGTGAGTCTGTCTTAATGTAGGTTCTGAGGAGCAGTGCCGCTGCCTCCTTCTGCAACAGATGGTGGCGGAGTGTCTGTCTGCCGGGGCACTGGATCTAGGAGCCTGGAGGATCATGATGGACTGCCGTGAGTCTGTCTTAATGTAGGTTCTGAGGAGCAGTGCCGCTGCCTCCTTCTGCAACAGATGGTGGCGGAGTGTCTGTCTGCTGAGGCACTGGATCTAGGAGCCTGGAGGATCATGATGGACTGCCGTGAGTCTGTCTTAATGTAGGTTCCGAGGAGCAGTGCCGCTGCCTCCTTCTGCAGCAGATGGTGGCGGAGTGTCTGTCTGCCGGGGCACTGGATCTAGGAGCCTGGAGGATCATGATGGATTGCCGTGAGTCTGTCTATATCTCTAGACTAGATGACCACATTAAGAGTGGAGTCTTTTATCACTCGTGTCGAAGCGCTCGTGGCGGAGCTTGCTCAGACGTTCTTAATTGATCGTTGAAGTTAAGTAGCGTTGGGCGTGGCCACTCTTGGGATGGGTGACCGCAAGTGGTATTATGAGCTTGAGCGCTTCCGTGCTTCGGAGGGCACGTTAAATTGTCGGTCCCGGCTTTTAAGTCGTTAAGCCATGACGGAGGCCTTTAGGCGGCCTAAAAACTCCGTCACCAGAGTTGGCCACTTACTCACACGAACTTACTTACTTATCACTGTATTTTGTATTTTTAACCGACTTCAAAGAAAGGAAGAGGTTCTCAATTCGTCGGAATCTTTTATTTGTGCTTTTTATGTTTATTTTTGTATGTATTTTTTTGTTTGTAAGGGTATACTTTCCGATGTGTGCTACAAAAATTTGGTGAGGGTTACTATACTATAGTTATGTTAGAGTTGTAAACAGAAATGCAATTTGGGAGTGCAGAAAATTGCTCAGTTTATAACATTGAAGTCGGTTTTCAATTTTTAATTTAGCTACTTGTATGTCTTAGTGTTTTTTGTCCATGTTTCTACAGAGTATGTATCATTAATTGTTTTTGTCCCTTAGCCGCGGAATGTCCAGCGCCGCTAGTCCACTACGACTGCTTCCGTCGTCGCTGCGAGCCCTCGTGTGACGTCACCGGGGCAAGGTCTGCTCTCAGTTGCGAGCTGGAACAGGGCTCCTGCTACCCTGGCTGCTACTGCCCTGAAGGAACACTGAGGAAAGGAGATGACTGTGTACTGCCCGATGATTGCAGGGATTGTAAGTCTTATTTCTGTATCAGTAAGGTTGAAAGTCAACTGTCAGATTAAAGAGGGATCCTGCTACCCTGGCTGCTACTGCCCTGAAGGAACGCTGAGGAAAGGAGATGACTGTGTTCTGCCGGATGATTGCAGGGATTGTAAGTCTTATTTCTGTATCAGTAAGGTTGAAAGTCAACTATCAGATTTAAGAGGGATCCTGCTACCCTGGCTGCTACTGCTCTGAAGGAACACTGAGGAAAGGAGATGACTGTGTACTGCCGGACGATTGCAGGGATTGTAAGTCTTATTTCTGTATCAGTAAGGTTGAAAGTCAACTGTCAGATTAACAGGGATCCTACTAACCTGGCTGCTACTGCCCTGAAGGAACACTGAGGAAAGGAGACGACTGTGTACTGCCCGATGATTGCAGGGATTGTAAGTCTTATTTCTGTACCTGTAAAGTTGAAAGTCAACTGTCATTTTAAAGAGGGATCGTGCTACCCTGGCTGTTACTGCCCTGAAGGAACGCTGAGGAAAGGAGATGACTGTGTTCTACCGGATGATTGCAGGGATTGTAAGTCTTATTTCTGTATCAGTAAGGTTGAAAGTCAACTGTCAGATTAAAGAGAGATCCTGATACCCTGGCTGCTACTGCCCTGACGGAACGCTGAGGAAAGGAGATGACTGTGTTCTGCCCGATGATTGCAGAGATTGTAAGTCTTATTTCTGTACCTGTAAGGTTGAAAATGAATTGTCAGATTAAAGAGGGATCCTGCTACCCTGGATGTTACTGCCCTGAAGGAACGCTGAGGAAAGGAGATGACTGTGTTCTGCCGGATGATTGCAGGGATTGTAAGTCTTATTTCTGTACCTATAAGGTTGAAAGTCAACTGTCAGATTAAACAGGGATCCTGCTACCCTGGCTGCTACTACCCTGAAGGAACGCTGAGGAAAGGAGATGACTGTGTACTGCCCGACGATTGCAGGGATTGTAAGTCTTATTTCTGTACCTGTAAGGTTGAAAGTCATCTATCAGATTAAAGAGGGATCCTGCTACCCTGGCTGCTACTGCCCTGAAGGAACGCTGAGGAAAGGAGATGACTGTGTACTGCCCGACGATTGCAGGGATTGTAAGTCTTATTTCTGTACCTGTAAGGTTGAAAGTCATCTATCAGATTAAAGAGGGATCCTGCTACCCTGGCTGCTACTGCCCTGAAGGAACGCTGAGGAAAGGAGATGATTGTGTACTGCCCGATGATTGCAGGGATTGTAAGTCTTATATCTGTAGCAGTAAGGTTGAAAGTCAACTGTCAGATTAAAGAGGGATCCTACTACCCTGGCTGCTACTGCCCTGAAGGAACGCTGAGGAAAGGAGATGACTGTGTTCTGCCGGATGATTGCAGGGATTGTAAGTCTTATTTCTGTACCTATAAGGTTGAAAGTCAACTGTCAGATTAAACAGGGATCCTGCTACCCTGGCTGCTACTACCCTGAAGGAACGCTGAGGAAAGGAGATGACTGTGTACTGCCCGACGATTGCAGGGATTGTAAGTCTTATTTCTGTACCTGTAAGGTTGAAAGTCATCTATCAGATTAAAGAGGGATCCTGCTACCCTGGCTGCTACTGCCCTGAAGGAACGCTGAGGAAAGGAGATGACTGTGTACTGCCCGACGATTGCAGGGATTGTAAGTCTTATTTCTGTACCTGTAAGGTTGAAAGTCATCTATCAGATTAAAGAGGGATCCTGCTACCCTGGCTGCTAGTGCCCTGAAGGAACGCTGAGGAAAGGAGATGATTGTGTACTGCCCGATGATTGCAGGGATTGTAAGTCTTATATCTGTAGCAGTAAGGTTGAAAGTCAACTGTCAGATTAAAGAGGGATCCTACTACCCTGGCTGCTACTGCCCTGAAGGAACGCTGAGGAAATGAGACGACTGTGTACTGCCCGAAGATTGCAGGGATTGTAAGTCTTATTTTTAAACTAGTATGGTTATTTTTTCCTTGGCTGGAAGGTAAATCTCCTGAAGAGAGAATCCCTTCGAAGAGAAGGGCTCCTGTATTAGCACAGAATAAATAGGTACAGAAGCCTAGGTAAGTGACGCGGAAGGGTTGTCGACTTATTGCGTGATAGGTATTACGCGCACTAGCGCGCGCGCCGAGCGGCAAGTGGGAACCCTACCTGCCAAGGCCCGCCCGGGCGGGCCCACCAATGTACTTGTAGCTTTGTACCTCAAGTGTGGATTGCGCCTTCTGTACCTATTCTGTGGTATTGATGACTTAAAAACTTATCTCTTCAAGCTGCTCAACTTCAACCTTAACATCTACAGCAGAGCGTTCATTCCCCAGGCACATGCAACGGCGTGGGTACTCCGGCCAAGTATGTGACGTTCGAGGGCGATGAGCTTCCCTTCCTCTGTAACTGCACATATCTAGCGTCACGGGACAGGAACGAGACCGGACAACATAAGTACCAGGTAATTAGGTACAAAAAAAATAATGAATGAAAAAATAAATAAATCACATCACACTAATAGTAAAACCAGGAAAAGAATGCGTTTCGTAAAAAAAAATCGCATAAAATTACAAAAAAGATCGACGAAAAGTCATTTGGAAATGAAAATTACTCATTTCAACTTTATCGCAAACAAATAAATATCAATGTCATTTTTAAGAAAAGCAAATTAGTTGCAAGCCGTGCGAGCTGCGCTGATAACGACGTGCACTTCTGTCACGTTCTGTAGCCGTACCATGACGTCTTAGTAAACAATTCAGTTTAGTTTAGGTTTTCCGTTTCAGTGACGGACCGCATTTTCTATTTCAGTGAACTATCCAGTTACTTAGTATATGAAATCCTTGGTTTAGGTTCTGATATTTCCTCAGCGTCATAGCATACGTTATGTGACAAATTAGCGAAACAGTTCAGTTTAGGACCTAAACTGAATCGCATTTAAAGCTCATGGTATGGGCCCTGTTTTGTGGAATCATACACTGCTGTCGGACATATTCGGAATACACGAAAATAACCGATGTCCATTATAAAACTTGAAGTACTGTACTTGTTATTTCAATTAGTTGATACATAGAAAATGTGGAGTACTTTGTTATCAATTTTATTTTACTTAGTTGACTCATTATAACCAAATTGATTCTAATCAAGATTAAAAAAAACCATATTTATTAATTAATTAATGATTAAAATCAATATTTGAATAAGGAAAGATAAAACAAAATAAATAAAAGGTACGCGATAAAATCCCGTAATAATAATACAAACACAAATTCTAATAATACCTACTTTCTTCAGGTTATAGGCTACTTTTCATCATCATTATCTTCACCATAAACCATCAATACGGGGGCAATGCCGTGTGGGCGCGCTAGTATAGATAATGAAGCGGAAGAATTTGTTTGTTTGTTTGAACGTGCTAATCTCAGGAAATACGGGTCGGATTTGAAAAATTCTTGAGGAAGGTTATAGGCTACTTTTCATGATCATCATCATCACCATAATATACCATCATTTCGGGGGCAACGCCGCGAGGGCGCTGCTAGTATTGGTTCGGTATATATTTGACTGGCCTCTTAGCTCAGTTGGTAGTAGCTCTGCCTTCTTCGCTGTGGGTGGTGGGTTCGATTCCCACTCAGGACAAACATTTGTGTGATGAACATTTGTTTTGTGTCTGGGTGTTATAAAGTATTCTTTGTATGTATTTACAAAAAAAAAGTAATGAGTACCTATTCTATCAGTTGCTTAGTTTGGGGCTAGATGGCGCTGTGTGAAATGTCCAGCAATATTTAATATTTATTTATTTATTTTATATAGATGAAACTGTCGAGAGCGTGTTTATTTATATTTGTATTGTTTTTAGGTGTTTGCAACCAACGCCCCTTGCCAAGACAACCCCTCCGCAATGTGCACTAAGGCCGTCCATCTTGCATTCGAGAAGAAAGTTATACACGTCTCCCGGAATACTGAAAACGAGAAGGTAGACATGTCAGCTATAACCTTAAGACGACAAAAATATTGTATTCTTTAAGAACTAGATTTCTGGCGCTTCGGCGGCCACTGCCGCGGCACACTCGCTGCTCTCGCTTGCGTCACGCGTATTTATTTCACTATCCAAACCTAACATAACCTAAAATGTTGGTGAGTCGTAAAATCCGTGGCTGAGTTAGTAAATTCGATAGCGATGTATAAATCAGTTGGAAAAAAAATATCTCAAAAACTCACTTTTTCACAAAAGGTCCAAAAAAGTAGTTTTTTTTATGCAGAGCTTATTTTTTTCGAAATCGAGCCTGGTAACTTCTAACATGACTTTTCGACAACCCTCGCGGTTTTAAACTTCTCATAAGTAGCTATGAAAAAAAAACTCACCCTGCTGTACTGTATGTATATTATGTAAATCTGTGTAAATAACAAAGACATCCGATCTAAAAATTTGACACTAGAATTTAACATTAAAATCATTTTATTAAATTGCAGTTGTTGATAACAATTGGAGATACGGCAGTATACAAGCTGCCACTGAAGGAATCTTGGGGTTCGATCGTGCTAGACAACGGACAGGATGTTACCATCACACTCATCGATAGCCATGTTGAGGTAAGTAGAACATAACTGAAAACCAGCGCTACAGAAGCTCTATGCTACTGTAGCCCACGCTGAGTGGTGACCAATTTTGTTTGTAGATTTAAGTTCTTTAGTTATAAGTTTTTTGAATTTGTCATTTAGTATAGATCTCGGACGAAGGTATAGATACACGAAATAAACGATTTTCTATTTCTATTTTCTAACTGTCAACCGGGCCACTATTGAATGAACGGTAGAAATCTGCTCATATCTTCACCCTTCGATACGAAACCGGAGATTCGTAACCAGATTCAGTAGAAGCAAAATTCACCTTTATTATTTATTATTATTATTATTATACGATACTCGTACTAGTTACTAAGGATACCCTTTGCAGATGTACTACTTGTTTACTTGTTTTTATGGATCTTTTTTGTAAAATTTTTGTTACATACCCTCTTTTGTGTAAACTGAAATACATACTTTATGCTTTATGTCTACTAGATGAAGACAGATTCTTCTCTGCCGTTCTGTTTTTCAAAGGATATTTCATTTTTAGCTGAAAGTGTTCGCGTCGAAGTTGGAATTCAAAGTGAACGTGCCGTCCTCTATATTCGGCAACCGGACCGAAGGCCTGTGCGGCGTCTGCGCCGGATACCAGGAGGCTCTCATCACCAGCAATGGAACCGCCACCGACAACTTTGAAGAGGTATTTGATAAATATTTAGAAACCAATTACACCCCGCGATGTTACCCGCGGTTAAACATCGGTTAGATTAGCCTATGTGTTATTCCATAACCTAAACTATCTACACTCCAAATTTCATCAAAATCGGCTTAGTAGATACTTGAGTTACGTGGTAACATTCACACACACACACACACACACAGATTTTCGCCTTTAAAATATTAGTAGGATGCTTGGTACACGAAATTTTATCGCGTTATTTACCTCATTTAGCAAGGCTGTTGTAACATAGCCGAAACGTCTTCGGCTAAGTTACAACAGCCATGGTCACCGGCAGACTGGAAAATGTATCCGAGATCTGTTGAGAAGTGTAGGAAGTTTTCACAACTACTCTCACTGATCTCAAGAATATAGTAGGTACCTACCTATCTAATAAGTTTTTTGTCATTCATTCAAGCCGCGACCGCGGTTTTGCGCAATCGCCAAGAATGTCGTTTCGATCCGTTTAAGAAAGACTATCTTGATATAGACACTTCCGCTTTCAGACTGGTTTTAACGCGCTCAGAGCCCATGACACAAGTGCTCCGGCAGCAGGCTAGGCGCTAACTATACCTGTTATATAAAGCAGAAGAGTTTGTTAAAACGCGCTAATCTCAGGAACTACCAGTCGCATTTGAAAAATTATTTCTGCATTTGATAACTAAACTCTTGAGGAAGGTTATAGGCTACTTTTCATCATCATCACTATATACCATCACTACGGGGCGAGGCTGCTGCTAGTTATGGTTAATGGTTTAAGATGTTTATTTCTCAAAAGAATTATTACAAATTCACTTAAAGAGAAACATAAAACTTAGTCCTAGACTAGAAAAGTTAGTCCTAGATTTCATAAGACGTTTTCCCACAGTACGGCAAGAGCTGGCAAGCGATCCCCGAAGACCTCACAAACCTGTCCATCCCCCCTCAAGAGCAATGCGACCAGCCCCCGCCTGTTCAGGAATGCGTCCCGCCGCCCGACAGCCCCTGCATCAACCTTTACAACGCGGACCGCTTCGGACCTGTAAGTTCACTACTCCTGCATATTGACCTTGTAGCGACATCTACCTGTCGCTAGATGAACTACATAAACATGCTACGCACTACAGATGGCGCCACTCAACATCAGAATGTCTAGAACTCGCAAGCAAAGTTTTCAGCAGAGCGATAGACATAACTAGGACAAACCGACAACAACCACGGGCAAGTGAGCCAGATGGGCCGGCCCGTTGCAGAGGAACCACCTACTCTGCTATTGGGGAACGATTTCACCCTGTTCCCCAAACCCTTTTTGTTCATCCTCAAGAGCTTCTTTCTTTGTTCCTTGTTTTATGTATCACATGTGGCAATAAATGATTTTTTATTTATTTATTTAAGAGCACTGCGACCAATAACCATCCGTGGAGGAATGCAGCGCGCCGCCCAACAGCCCTTGCATCTACTAGTCTACTTGGACTGATCTCCAAATCATGTCCATGATGATGATGACATTTTATCTCATCATGGATATCTTAAATTTTATATGTATCTATCCTGAATATCCAATTTCGTCCACGTAGACAGTATTCACTAATCGACACCATATAAAATGAACAATACTGCCCCCAGTGTCAAGCCCTGGTTGACGCCGATCCATTCGTGCACTCATGCGAAGCGGATCTATGTGCAAACGCAACCGACGTGTGTACCACTCTGGAGAGATATGCAGCCGCTTGTAGTGCTCAGGGCGTCTGCTTGGAGAATTGGAGGACTGATCTCTGCCCCTACCCTTGGTGAGTTATTCGATCAAAAGCTTTCGTAGTTTCCAAGTACAAGGTACCGCTTAAAGTTTTGACTTCGTTCCACAAACAATGTTTTTAATAAAACTGTAGTGCGACCGATGGGAAATTTAACACGAAGCGTTTACATATCTTCCACATTCTTGACAAGAAGTAAAAAAGTATAAATGTTAACACTAACTCTTGTAGCATCTAATTCTATTTAAAGTTTTTTACTATGATTTATGTTTTCGAATCCTTATTTATTTTATGTAAAATTAATGTTATGAATGTTACGTAAACTAATTTTTATTAGTTTCTTTAACTGCTTTGAACTTGTTATACAAATAACCCCATTATTATCCAGCAACCCTTACAAATGAAAAGAAACACAGATAGGAAAATACAACACTAACCACAGTAAAGATAAACGAATTGATAATGCACGAAACTGATTTTCCTTTGAAGCTCCTTAACGCGCATGTCCGAAGCCAGTAAGCTAGGGGAGCATCCCCTATGACGTCACACATTAAGTTCCGAAAAAACAACTAGATGTCGCTAAATCTGACCCGATCCTAGAACGCGCTGACGAAAACGCGCGGGTTTTGACAATATCCCCTTATTATTGTGGTTAAATCATACTTACCTGGCGTAGGAGACACCGTGATCAAACAGGCGGTTCCCCCAGAGCGAGGCCTGTTCATTGCACTGCGGATGGGTTGACCTCTGCGATTATCCCTAATGCGGATAACTCGGACGCGTAATTTTTGGTAGTGGGGACTGCGTACGCGCTGTCCCCCACACTATTTAAACACAGAAATTAATTACACAATAAACAACTTATTTTAAAGTGTCTAAGAATGTTCACCTCTACTAAACTACATAAACAAATTTAAAGTCGCTAACACTCGAATTCTAAAACGCGACTTAGTTTAAATGGAGCTGATCATTGATATTAATTGTACCTAATTTTTGTATGATACGATTCTGAAGAGTACGAACGCGAACGTCTCAAATATTAAATAGTGCTGCAGTATTCTGGCATTCGCATACATGTCTCGTAAATCTGAAATATTTTAACATCTCTGTCTGCCTACCCTGCCATCCAAGTAGCATACAAAAAATGACACAGTTCTGAGGTAATAAAACATAAAAAAAAAACGAATTGAAAACCTCCTTTTTTCCGGTAGGTACCTAGACATTCTTTTTGCCATTTATTATTTTTACCCGACTGCGCAAAGCAAAGGAAGGGTAATGTGTTTATTTTATTATTTGCCATTACCTGTCTAGATCTAAGCATTTTATAACTGTTTCATTTGTGCAACAAGAATAAATAATAAAATTGTTTTTCATGTCCGTTTGTAATAGTGAGGCACCGTTGACGTATCGCGCATGCGTGGACTGCGAGCGAACTTGCGAGAACCACGACGAACTGGAGGCGAACCCCAAGAAGTGCGGGAAACAGCCCACAGAGGGATGCTTCTGTCCACATGGAAAGGTTAGTTGCGATTATGGAAATAAGTGGATAAATTAAAAGTAAAAAAAAAACTACTTTGAATATTTTAAGCTTAGTAATTTTCTGTACTTGAGGAGCATTTCTGTTCATAACTCCGAAGATCCCCGACAGATCCTCACCATGTTTTTGGAATTTATTCCACCACTCGGAAAGTATACCCTTTCAAACAAAAGATTTTACAAATCGGTCCAAGCGTCTTCGAGTAATCGGGTAACATACTTACATAAAAAAGAGATTCCGATGAATTGAGAACCTCCTCCTTTTTTTGAACTAATTTCGGCGCCACTGAAAACCAGCGCTCTAACAGCCATGGTGCTGCTGGAGCAAATGGTGACCCTTTGTCGCACTGTCCCCGCCATATCATGTCATGGCGGGGACAGTCGTACATTTGCTTTTTTTCGTACATTTACGGATCGGACGTGTTTTGCATGTTCGTTCAAACAAATGTATGGCACTAACGCAGTGGTTCCCAACCTATGGTCCGCGGACCATAGGTGGTCCCTGGAACCACCCGAAGTGGTCCACGAAGCTATCCAAAAAAATTAAACAAATGACAAAGGAACAAAATTGAAACAGAAAACTATTCTGCTCTTGAAATGTTGAGTCAAATTATTGGTTGACTATGTGTTGAGTGAGATTAAAGGAGAACAAAAGAACATTTTACTCCATTTGAAATACTTACCTATTCAATTTAACTTATTAGCCAGAAACTTACCGCAATGATTTAATTGTTTTGGTTTGCCTGAAGAAATTAAATGAGTCCTCATCACTAAAAGGTTAAAAACCACTGCACTAACGCCTTCAATCGGATTGGACAGTGGGACCGACAAAAATCAGAGGTCTGTGGCCTAACTCATGGAAGAGACGCAATCTAAATGAACAATATATTTCCAGGTGCGAGTGAACAGCACTTGTATAGAGCCCACTAAATGCTTCCCCTGCGACGCCAACAAGGAACATTACGCGGGTGATGAGTGGCAGGTAAGTTATAACAATATGCAAATAAACTACTGAGGGATGTGTGTTTCTAAACAAACGAATTTTCAGATTCAGACTCGAAAATCATTTTGCAGTAGGAAATATGGATGTTTTTAAACTTTTTTTTTGACAAATGTAGGTAATTTTGTAGGATAGCTATAGGTACTTTTTTCAAAAATCTAAAAATGCAATTTTTTTTTTTGTTCGAAATAAACCAACCAGTTTCCTAAGAACACAATTTCCTAACTAAAGAGAAAAGGTGGCAAATTTTTGGGCACTTCAGTGCTCAAAAATTTGCCACACCCTGTATATGTCATATTTAAGACAAATCCACTGGTTGTCTAGTAATTGTGGAATTTCAATTACATTGAAAATCATACCATCTTAAATTTTACACACTATAATGTTCAATCTGTCCTATCAGACGAGCGCGTGCACGAAATGCACGTGCAGTAAGCTAGCGGGCGAGCGAGAAGCGCACGTGGCGTGCACCACTGAGAGTTGCACCACTCCGGTCTGTGGCACTACCGAGGACCTGCTCACTGAGACAGCCAAGCCTGGGACCTGCTGTCCGACCTATGTCTGCGGTAATATACCTCTGAATACTGTTGTATAGGTGTTAGGTAGTAATAGCTAGCGTGTACTACTGAGAGTTGGCACTACTCCGGTCTGTGGCACTACCGAGGACCTGCTCACTGAGACAGCCAAGCCTGGGACCTGCTGTCCGACCTATGTCTGCGGTAATATACCTCTGAATACTGTTGTATAGGTGTTAGGTAGTAATAGCTAGCGTGTACTACTGAGAGTTGGCACTACTCCGGTCTGTGGCACTACCGAGGACCTGCTCACTGAGACAGCCAAGCCTGGGACCTGCTGTCCGACCTATGTCTGCGGTAATATACCTCTGAATACTGTTGTATAGGTGTTAGGTAGTAATAGCTAGCGTGTACTACTGAGAGTTGGCACTACTCCGGTCTGTGGCACTACCGAGGACCTGCTCACTGAGACAGCCAAGCCTGGGACCTGCTGTCCGACCTATGTCTGCGGTAATATACCTCTGAATACTGTTGTATAGGTGTTAGGTAGTAATAGCTAGCGTGTACTACTGAGAGTTGGCACTACTCCGGTCTGTGGCACTACCGAGGACCTGCTCACTGAGACAGCCAAGCCTGGGACCTGCTGTCCGACCTATGTCTGCGGTAATATACCTCTGAATACTGTTGTATAGGTGTTAGGTAGTAATAGCTAGCGTGTACTACTGAGAGTTGGCACTACTCCGGTCTGTGGCACTACCGAGGACCTGCTCACTGAGACAGCCAAGCCTGGGACCTGCTGTCCGACCTATGTCTGCGGTAATATACCTCTGAATACTGTTGTATAGGTGTTAGGTAGTAATAGCTAGCGTGTACTACTGAGAGTTGGCACTACTCCGGTCTGTGGCACTACCGAGGACCTGCTCACTGAGACAGCCAAGCCTGGGACCTGCTGTCCGACCTATGTCTGCGGTAATATACCTCTGAATACTGTTGTATAGGTGTTAGGTAGTAATAGCTAGCGTGTACTACTGAGAGTTGGCACTACTCCGGTCTGTGGCACTACCGAGGACCTGCTCACTGAGACAGCCAAGCCTGGGACCTGCTGTCCGACCTATGTCTGCGGTAATATACCTCTGAATACTGTTGTATAGGTGTTAGGTAGTAATAGCTAGCGTGTACTACTGAGAGTTGGCACTACTCCGGTCTGTGGCACTACCGAGGACCTGCTCACTGAGACAGCCAAGCCTGGGACCTGCTGTCCGACCTATGTCTGCGGTAATATACCTCTGAATACTGTTGTATAGGTGTTAGGTAGTAATAGCTAGCGTGTACTACTGAGAGTTGGCACTACTCCGGTCTGTGGCACTACCGAGGACCTGCTCACTGAGACAGCCAAGCCTGGGACCTGCTGTCCGACCTATGTCTGCGGTAATATACCTCTGAATACTGTTGTATAGGTGTTAGGTAGTAATAGCTAGCGTGTACTACTGAGAGTTGGCACTACTCCGGTCTGTGGCACTACCGAGGACCTGCTCACTGAGACAGCCAAGCCTGGGACCTGCTGTCCGACCTATGTCTGCGGTAATATACCTCTGAATACTGTTGTATAGGTGTTAGGTAGTAATAGCTAGCGTGTACTACTGAGAGTTGGCACTACTCCGGTCTGTGGCACTACCGAGGACCTGCTCACTGAGACAGCCAAGCCTGGGACCTGCTGTCCGACCTATGTCTGCGGTAATATACCTCTGAATACTGTTGTATAGGTGTTAGGTAGTAATAGCTAGCGTGTACTACTGAGAGTTGGCACTACTCCGGTCTGTGGCACTACCGAGGACCTGCTCACTGAGACAGCCAAGCCTGGGACCTGCTGTCCGACCTATGTCTGCGGTAATATACCTCTGAATACTGTTGTATAGGTGTTAGGTAGTAATAGCTAGCGTGTACTACTGAGAGTTGGCACTACTCCGGTCTGTGGCACTACCGAGGACCTGCTCACTGAGACAGCCAAGCCTGGGACCTGCTGTCCGACCTATGTCTGCGGTAATATACCTCTGAATACTGTTGTATAGGTGTTAGGTAGTAATAGCTAGCGTGTACTACTGAGAGTTGGCACTACTCCGGTCTGTGGCACTACCGAGGACCTGCTCACTGAGACAGCCAAGCCTGGGACCTGCTGTCCGACCTATGTCTGCGGTAATATACCTCTGAATACTGTTGTATAGGTGTTAGGTAGTAATAGCTAGCGTGTACTACTGAGAGTTGGCACTACTCCGGTCTGTGGCACTACCGAGGACCTGCTCACTGAGACAGCCAAGCCTGGGACCTGCTGTCCGACCTATGTCTGCGGTAATATACCTCTGAATACTGTTGTATAGGTGTTAGGTAGTAATAGCTAGCGTGTACTACTGAGAGTTGGCACTACTCCGGTCTGTGGCACTACCGAGGACCTGCTCACTGAGACAGCCAAGCCTGGGACCTGCTGTCCGACCTATGTCTGCGGTAATATACCTCTGAATACTGTTGTATAGGTGTTAGGTAGTAATAGCTAGCGTGTACTACTGAGAGTTGGCACTACTCCGGTCTGTGGCACTACCGAGGACCTGCTCACTGAGACAGCCAAGCCTGGGACCTGCTGTCCGACCTATGTCTGCGGTAATATACCTCTGAATACTGTTGTATAGGTGTTAGGTAGTAATAGCTAGCGTGTACTACTGAGAGTTGGCACTACTCCGGTCTGTGGCACTACCGAGGACCTGCTCACTGAGACAGCCAAGCCTGGGACCTGCTGTCCGACCTATGTCTGCGGTAATATACCTCTGAATACTGTTGTATAGGTGTTAGGTAGTAATAGCTAGCGTGTACTACTGAGAGTTGGCACTACTCCGGTCTGTGGCACTACCGAGGACCTGCTCACTGAGACAGCCAAGCCTGGGACCTGCTGTCCGACCTATGTCTGCGGTAATATACCTCTGAATACTGTTGTTATGGTACCCTGTTGTATTGGTGTTATATAAGCTAGCGGGCGACAAAATGATATGATAACAGAATGGTTTACGTTGTGAATTAGTAGAACTGGGGCCCTCAAGTGTCCTAAACGCACCTAAAATCGAAGAGAATAGGGAGGATATGACACCAAAATGAGTTAAGACCTAAGACGCTTGAGTAGTGATAATAGGGAGAACACCAAACTTAAAACATCTAAGGCTGATTTTAAGATTTTAAAACATCTAAGACGAGAGCAATCAGCGTAGCCATTTCTGCTAAACAATCAGTATCCTTATTTCATTTTAATAAAGATCACTCGCTTATCAGCGCTGACGGTGAGCGTGAGACTAAAATCAGCCTAAAACTTTTAATCTTACCTGTTGTGGGATGATCTTAAGCGATCATTTTTTAAATCTTTTTTCGGATTGACTATTAAGCTGCATCTTCACAGGACTGTGAGCGACATAAAAATCTAGACGTTAAAGTTTTTATAATTTCCAGTGTTTCTAGCGAAGTGTGTGGATCTAATTTAGATAGGAGAGGTGTAAGTTCTTTGTGCAACCACACTTCACGCAAATAAATCATTTCATTTCATTTCAGTGCCCAAGCCGATTGCCGCATATTGCGTGGAACCAAAGAGCATGGAATGCGGCTATGGCCAAGTTCTGAAGCAGAAGACCACTGCCGAGGGCTGCAAGGAATTCACCTGTGGTAAGAATGTATCTGTTACTAGCAGCGCCCTCGCTGCGTTGCCCCCTTAGTGATGGTATATGGTGGTGATGATGATGAAAAGCAGCCTAGTACCACAGAATACTAGTACTACGTACAGAAGGGTCACTTCGCGAGTAAATTTGTTTAAATAGAGACTCTCGCGACGAAGCTATAAAGTGCAATTCAACTCGCCTATGGGCCTATTACCTATCGAGATATTTGCCTAAACATTCCCATCCTGCTCTAATGCGTAACTGTGTCACTGTCTGGCGCGGTGTGACGCGACTCGTAAGGGTTGTCGAATTTTCGCTTGCGACAACACAAATAAATTAATTTATTTTATCTGTCACAAAAACAGTACCTACTTAAGTTCTAAAATAAGTAGGCCTAAATATAATTTAATCTACCGTTACCACTGAATAAATAGTAGTAAGTAGGTACTACGTATTGTACGTAGGTAGGTGAAGTAGGTAGATACATTATTATCTCGTTCGTTTTGTAAACAATTGCATTTCAAAATATCTATACCTTCATACCTACCTAGACATCGATCAGACACACACAATCATCATCATCACACAACTAGACCGGGAGCCGTTATCCGATAATCACCCTTTTAATGTTAGGTTTGCAATCACATTTGCAATTTAATGCACGGCCAGGACTCGAACCCACGACCTTCGTCTCGAAAGTTGAGGTACTAATCACTTCGACCAACATGGCTCTATGAATGTAATGTAACTTCTAAACACTTACAATTATTATATTAAGTAGGTTAGGTACCTACTTAATGGATAAGTTACTTTTAGGTACATATGTAAATAAACAAAACTGTAGGTACCTACCTACCTACAGTTTTGTAGGTAGGTAGTTTTGTACGTGTATTATGGGTATTATGTTTGTTTATTTGTAAACAGGTACCTATTCAATCAAAAAGGAATCGAATAGGTACCTATAAAATCTCGTTTTCATTATGCACCTACAGTTACAGAGTAAAAGTAAGTACCTACCTAGGTATTTATTGATGATTTATTTAAATAGGTACTTACAACAAATTATAGAAAAGCTTAGTAGCTACCTACCAACCTTTCAATATCTTCCGGAATTTTGTGGAATGTTAATGTCCATTCATTGCTTTTCCTTTTGTTTAGACACCCGTAGACACAGCAGTATCTTTTAAACGGATTAGATCGTTTAGTTATCGTGCAAAAACCACAAGAAACGATGTATACGAGATCACGATAATTACGCTCAATGCGTCTAGTCCGCAAGCCGAGCGAGCGGCAAGTGGCAACCTATGTCGCGCGCCGCCCGAGGCGGCGCGCGTCCGATAAATACCTAAAGTGAGAAGTGAGACAGGCCTGCTAGTACCTTCCTTAAGAAATTAGCTATCATATACAGAAATAATTTTTCAAATCCGACTGGTAGTTTCTGAGATTAGCGCGTTCAAAAAACATTTGATTTGGGCCGTAGTTTTAAGTATTTTACGTCTTGTACTTATTAACTAGCGTTGCCTGAAATAAACGTCAATATTTTTAAAACAAAACCTAATGATAATCATAATTATATTTATTGCGAATCAAGGGTAAAAAAACAGATGTAGGTAAGTAGGAAACGTGTAGGTACAGCCTTGAGTCTGCTTCTCAGCATGCAAAAATATATATTAAACTAAATTATAAATTAACCTAAACTGCCCCCTAGCAATATTACACTATCTATCGTCGCGATAGAATAGAATACTTAAAAATGTATAGGAATTGACGTTTGGACCACGTGACTCATCTACTTGAAACGTCAAATCCTATACATTTTTAAGTATCCTATTCTATCGCGACGATAGATAGTGTAATATGGCTTGTAAATAAACCTTTTAAAATGTCTCAGAATGTAAGCCGGCCAGTGAATGCGAGACTATCCCGCCGGACAGTGAGGTGGAGATGTTCGAGCCCGGCATGCGACGCGTTATAGACAAGTCCGGCTGCTGCCCGCGGGCCGAGCTGCTGTGTCAACGCGACGCCTGCCCGCCATCACCCGCCTGCCCGCAGTTCCACGATTTGGTCACCAAGAATGATACCAGCAAATGCTGCCCTGAATACTCCTGCGGTAAGTCATTAATTAGAAGACATTTCTAGGATGTCACTTACGTGTGAAACCATATGCTTCGAAAAGTTCTCCTGCGGTAAGTAACATCTGCGGGGTTAAATAAATAAATAAATATTGGTAGACATTTTTTTTTTCACACAGGGCCATCTAGCCCCAAACTAAGCAAAGCTTGTACTATGGGAACTAGATAACTAATAGAATACTAAATAACACCCAGACGCAGAACAAACATCTATGTTCATCACACAAATGTTTGTCCTGGTTGGGAATCGAACCCACGACCTACAGCGTAGAAGGCAGAGCTACTACCAACTGAGCTAAGAGGCCAGTCCCTAGTTTCATACGAAGTTTCAATATCACAAAACACCTTTTTTAACAGCTCTCTATATAATTGGATAAAATGGTCCACCAATGAATGGCTACAATGCCAATGTCATTACAGAACTGCCGAAAGACAAGTGCCTGGTGCGTTTGGAGTGGGAAGCAGCAGCCAAAGGCGGAGAGAAGGCCCGAAGCATACCACAAGTCGTCTTCAAAGATGTGAGCGCTTCTGTTATTTATTTATTCCAAAGATCAAGTATCGTCGTTCCTTCCTGTAGATAGAAATTATTTAAATTGAATGATCAAAGTCATCATTCATACTAGTCACACTAACGCCCACATTACCCATGTTAAAAAGAGATGTCAATAGCCACTGCGTGCGGCTAAAAATTCAGCGCGCCGCCCGTGTAGCGGATGTCGTATATGTTTATTAACCAGCTGGTTACAAGATTACGGTGTAATCTAATAGGTTATATAGGTTATTTATCCCAAATACAGGGTAACCTAGTTGGGAGTTTGGGATCAGCCATGTACACCTACAAGCTTAATCGCAGACTGTGCTTACTACCTATACTTAGTACCTACTACCAAAGTACTATTTTGTATGAGCCAAGTTAGACATGACGATAAATAATTACTACCTACCTACTGATTACCTACGTAGTGTGCATGGAAATGTATTGTGTACCTACTTTTAAAAATGTTCAATAAAGTTATTTATTATTATTTATTATAGTCAAATCACAGAATAAATAATAGTACGACGTAGTCAAAATGAAGACATTCTGCGAATTAAGACACAAAGTAACGTATTATTGATTTCTATCCTATGACAATTTGTTAGTGCTAGTGTAGGATGAAGTTACTTCGCAGGGTCTATTTTTCTTGAGGGTTATAGTACCTACTTATTCTTATATTATCATCATTTTCACTCGTAATTCCCAGTTGGAGTCGGTCTGGTTGGACGGCCCGTGTCGGTCGTGCCGCTGCTCGGTCTCCCCCACGGGCGGCACTCCTCAGTGCAGTGTGACGTCATGCGGCGCAGTCCTATCCACCGACAGCACGCTGGTGGAGCCCCGCCCCGTGCCCTTCCAGTGCTGCCCCGCCGCCGAACAGGTGGCGTGCAGGGAAGGCGATAATATCTACAAGGTGAGATAAGATGGACTCTGCTGGTTGGACGGTCCGTGTCGGTCGTGCCGCTGCTCGGTCTCCCCCACGGGCGGCACTCCTCAGTGCAGTGTGACGTCATGCGGCGCAGTCCTATCCACCGACAGCACGCTGGTGGAGCCCCGCCCCGTGCCCTTCCAGTGCTGCCCCGCCGCCGAACAGGTGGCGTGCAGGGAAGGCGATAATATCTACAAGGTGAGATAAGATGGACTCTGCTGGTTGGACGGTCCGTGTCGGTCGTGCCGCTGCTCGGTCTCCCCCACGGGCGGCACTCCTCAGTGCAGTGTGACGTCATGCGGCGCAGTCCTATCCACCGACAGCACGCTGGTGGAGCCCCGCCCCGTGCCCTTCCAGTGCTGCCCCGCCGCCGAACAGGTGGCGTGCAGGGAAGGCGATAATATCTACAAGGTGAGATAAGATGGACTCTGCTGGTTGGACGGTCCGTGTCGGTCGTGCCGCTGCTCGGTCTCTCCCTCGGGCGGCACTCCTCAGTGCAGTGTGACGTCATGCGGCGCAGTCCTATCCACCGACAGCACGCTGGTGGAGCCCCGCCCCGTGCCCTTCCAGTGCTGCCCCGCCGCCGAACAGGTGGCGTGCAGGGAAGGCGATAATATCTACAAGGTGAGATAAGATGGACTCTGCTGGTTGGACGGTCCGTGTCGGTCGTGCCGCTGCTCGGTCTCCCCCACGGGCGGCACTCCTCAGTGCAGTGTGACGTCATGCGGCGCAGTCCTATCCACCGACAGCACGCTGGTGGAGCCCCGCCCCGTGCCCTTCCAGTGCTGCCCCGCCGCCGAACAGGTGGCGTGCAGGGAAGGCGATAATATCTACAAGGTGAGATAAGATGGACTCTGCTGGTTGGACGGTCCGTGTCGGTCGTGCCGCTGCTCGGTCTCCCCCACGGGCGGCACTCCTCAGTGCAGTGTGACGTCATGCGGCGCAGTCCTATCCACCGACAGCACGCTGGTGGAGCCCCGCCCCGTGCCCTTCCAGTGCTGCCCCGCCGCCGAACAGGTGGCGTGCAGGGAAGGCGATAATATCTACAAGGTGAGATAAGATGGACTCTGCTGGTTGGACGGTCCGTGTCGGTCGTGCCGCTGCTCGGTCTCTCCCTCGGGCGGCACTCCTCAGTGCAGTGTGACGTCATGCGGCGCAGTCCTATCCACCGACAGCACGCTGGTGGAGCCCCGCCCCGTGCCCTTCCAGTGCTGCCCCGCCGCCGAACAGGTGGCGTGCAGGGAAGGCGATAATATCTACAAGGTGAGATAAGTTGGACTCTGCTGGTTGGACGGTCCGTGTCGGTATGCAGGGAAGGAGATAATATCTACAAGGTGAGATAAGTTGGACCCTGCTGGTTGGACGGTCCGTGTCGGTCGTGCCCCCAAGTTCACGAATACCTAGATCCATTGTGAGAAGTGTACAATGTATTTGGACATTCGTCTCAACCCCTTAGCTATCTTTAAAAGATCCGCCTCTTGATCATTTGTCTGGCTTCTTAGCTCAGTTGGTAGTAGCTCTGCCTTCTGCGCTGTAGGTGGTGGGTTCGATTCCCACCCAGGATAAATATTTGTGTGATGAACATAGATGTTTGTTCTGTGTCTGGGTGTTATGAAGTATTCTCTCTCTGTAGTCGGCCCCTCATGACTGAGGATCGTGGTCATCATCGGGTGGTCTGCATCTAGCTTGGATGATCTGTCTCCATCGGCTTCTGTTCATAGCATCTCGCACAACGTTGTGGAACCTGACGGCTGATGACTTTTTTTTTTCTTTTAGATAGACCTTTGTTTAGCCACAATCTCACCTGATCAATCGACCACGCGAGCGTTTTCCGTCTGTGTTCCCAACCACGATGAGCTTCTCCAAGCTGTCATCGCCTTTCCTCACTACGTGACCAAAGTATGCGAGTATGCGTTGATGGCAAATCGTGGATAAGCGTGTTTTCGTGCTCTCGCAACTCACAAGTGATGAAGTATTATAAGTTTGGGGAACAGGGTGGAATAGTTCCCCAAAGGCAAAGTAGGTGGTTCCTCTGCAACGGGCCGGCCCGTATGTATTTACAAATGTATAAGTATTCGATCAGTTATCTGGTTCCCATAGAACAAGCTTTGCTTAGTTTGGGGCTAGATGGCGCTGTGTCAAATGTCCAGCAATATTTATTTATCCTACTAATGTATCATATTTGAATGTTATAATGTCAGGTGGGCGAGAACTGGACGTCGACTGAAGACGCCTGCACACAGTTCAAGTGTCTGCGCAGCGAAGACGGCTCGCTAGTCAAGATTACCACCGTACAGAGCTGCGATACTGACTGTCAGCCGGTGAGTACAACACTACTGTATATATAGTAACTAATGTCCTAACTAGTAACCTACTGTCTATGTTCACACTATTAAAAATTTAGTCTCTAATTAAGTACACCTACCTACGTAGAATCACTTTGAATAAAACAGCAACTTCAATTTCTTGTGGAGAATCCGAAGCGAGTCACTATGACCCTGCAATACAGGCTCATCAGAGACCTAGTGCAGGGAATAGAGCTCAAATTGGTACAATCTACTTTACCTATGATCGTAAACTTTATAAACCATGCTGTCTCACTAAGATCGTAAAATTTTTACTTACTAACACTTGATTACTTTTGCATTTATTGTTACTGTAAAATATGTACCGCAAATTGTTAAGTTAAGCTTGTAGCGACATCTACCTGTCGCTAGATGAACTACAGAAAACATGCTACGCACTACAGATGGCGCCACGCTCGACATCAACGACTCATATCTGAGTTTCTTAAGGATAACGAACTTCCAAGCTACTCCAAAGCAACTACTACTGCTAAGGAAGAAACACGCTGTGCAGTATCAGACCTCAGACCAAATTGCAGGCTAAAGGAGTAACGGAATCACACGCAAACATCGGAATTCCCTAGATCTCGCAAGCGGAGTTTCTACCGAGTTGAAGCTTGTATACAACTATCCGACATCAACTGTTGGTCGAAAGACCACGGGTAAGTGGGCCAGATGGGCCGACCCGTTGCAGAGGAACCACCTACTCTGCCTTTGGGGAACTATTCCACCCTGTTCCCCAAACTGGTGACCCCGACGTGATCCAGCCGTCGACTACCTCGGACGACTCCTGCCGAAACCCGATGACTGGAACCCTCAACGCGCAGCACCTTCAGCGCCATCATCATCATCAGCAGCGAGCACATCAACCTTCGTCTCTCTCTCTCTCTCTCTCTCAAGCATACCTTCCGGACCAGCAGCTTCTCACCACACCAGCAATCTTCAGCCTCCAGCCTCCGCAGTTCCATCGCAAGCCGCCCCGACTTCCTGGTTCTGCAGGCTCTCCGCTCCTCGATACGCTTCGTGGAGATATCTCAACCGCAGCATCGTCTGGGTATCTCATCCCGACTCACCGTGGACTTCACCCAGAGCACTGCACCGCACGCCGATTCGTCCCGACTCACCGTGGACACGTCTCGACTCACCGTAGACGCACTCGGCGCACCGCGTCGTCCCGACTCACTGTGGACCCGTCTCGACTCACCGCAGACGCACCCGACGCACCTCTCCGTCCCGACTCACCGTGGACACATCTCGACTCACTGTAGACGCACCGATGCACCGCTTCGTCCCGACTCACCGTGGACACGTACAATGCTGGTGACAAGATCATATCGACCTTCGGTCTGGAAAGGGAGTGATGTACTACAGATGAACTACAGAAAACATGCTACGCACTACAGATGGCGCCACGCTCGACATCAACGACTCATATCTGAGTTTCTTAAGGATAACGAACTTCCAAGCTACTCCAAAGCAACTACTACTGCTAAGGAAGAAACACGCTGTGCAGTATCAGACCTCAGACCAGATTGCAGGCTAAAGGAGCAACGGAATCACACGCAAACATCGGAATTCCCTAGATCTCGCAAGCGGAGTTTCTACCGAGTTGAAGCTTGTATACAACTATCCGACATCAACTGTTGGTCGAAAGACCACGGGTAAGTGGGCCAGATGGGCCGACCCGTTGCAGAGGAACCACCTACTCTGCCTTTGGGGAACTATTCCACCCTGTTCCCAAAAAGCTTAACAATTTGCTGTAAACACATTTTCATTTAAAAAAAATGATGTAAATATAATAATAATAAAATAATCTATACTAATTATATAAAGCGGAAGAGCTTGTTTGTTTGAACGCGATAATCTCAGGAACTCCCAGTCGGATTTGAAAAATACTTTCTGCATGTGATAGCTAAACTCTTGAGGAAAGTTATACCTAAACTTTGCCTCCTGATACTGTATAAATCATCTAGTAAACATTAAAGATGTATATAGTCTGGCAAAAAATAATAGACATAAATGGGGGCGCCACTGTGCAAGCTAAATACGCGAAATAGATAAATTCTCTTTTAGAAGGAAATTATTACTTCTGACTGACGTCTTCGGTACCTGTAACATAGACAAGAAACCTGTACTTTACCATAGATTAGTAGAGAAAGGGTTTCCATTGTATTGAAATTTTAGTTGCCGTTACTACCCGTTTTTGGCAGACTATAAAGGTCTAAGTTTTTCATCCAGGGTTGGAGATACGAGTCGCCATCTTCCGGAGAATGCTGTGGCCAGTGCGAGCCCGTGGCCTGTGTGGTGAGAGGAAAGCTGTACGACATCGGCGCCGTGTGGCGGTCACCCGACCACTGCGTCAACTACACCTGCGTCAATCATAACGGGACTGTGAGTATCAACAATTCTCTAAGTTCATTGATTCAGGCCTGACTTTTTGGACATACCTGACTAACCCCCTCAGATATCTTCAAAGGATCTAAAATCGTTTAGAGATCTGAAAGAATATGCACCTTGGGAATACAGTCGTGCGTGATCGTATTTCATTTCAATTTTTTTGACTTTGTGGAAGTCCATCTTCAGATTTTTTGAAAATTTCAAAATATCTAGTACTTAAGTAAGTACCAAAAAGATTCTTTAGATGTTCACACTAAAGGCACCCAACCACCCACTTTCCACAGCCTAGCCTTACCTTACCAGGCTTACAACAATTCTCTTACTCTCTCTCTCTCTTTTCCCGGCTATTCATCCCACATAGTGATGGGGCAGCCTTCTTCAGTCTTCTTCCACTTCGCTCTGACGACGTCTCGTTTAAGAATTGTTGCATAATTTTATCAATCCTCTTCTACAAATAAATAATTGACAGACACCTGATGTCAAAATACCGTCTTTCTTTACCCTACCTGTTTTTTCCGCTAATCTCCGAAATGGATGAACTGATTTTGACAAGTCTTATGGAATGAGGACTGAAGACATTTATCGGACTATTTTAAAGTGTGTTTCTATGGGAGTGACCACACTGCGTTTTCTGCAGCGCGTTTTTGAGCTGCGCGTTTGTATCGATACAAACGCGCTGCAAAAAACGCAGTGTGTCCACTCCCTATCGCCTAACAATTCTATACAAATTATTTTTTACTTCTAATAGATACATAATAATACCCATTTTGTACGTACAGCTGCAAATCCAGAGTGCAAACGAGACGTGCCCCGCTGTTTCGAAGGCTCTTCGCAAACAGTTTGTTGTGAAAGAGGAGAAGGTGCCGGGACAGTGCTGCTCCAAGGTCGAGGCGGTGGCTTGCCGAGTCGGGGACAAGATTTATCAGGTAATTGACAGGAATGAAGTTTATCGGGTAATTGATGTAAAGGTAATTGATAATTCTATTCGATTACCTCCAAAACAAACTTTAAATCTATATAAAATTAGTGTGAAGAGCTCGCTGTCTGCTTAGACGTTCTTAATAGATTTTTGAAGTTAAGCGACGTTTTAAGTGGTAGCAATTTGGATAAATGACCGCAAGGGCACGTCAAATTGTCGGCCCTGGCTTTTAAGCCTTTAAGCCATGACGGAGGCCTTCAGGCGGCCTTAAAACTCCGTCATCAGAGCCACTAGCTCATAGGAACGTACCTGAGTAACAAACACAGCTTGGGGCTTTACTTTCTTTTCAGTGAACCATTGTCTCTAAATAATCTTTGATCTTAATCCAAACAATCTCTGATTATTATAAACTAGCGGACGCCCGCGGCTTCACCCGCGTGGACTACTATTTTTTTTTATCTCACAGGAACCGTGCAATTTTTCGGGATAAAAAGTAGCCTATGTCCTATTCCCGGTTATTATCTATCTACATTCCAAATTTCATCAAAATCGGTTTTGTAGTTATGGAGATACGTGGCAACAAACATTCACATACACGGACTTTCGCCTTTATAATATTAGTAGGAAGTAGGATGGATAATAAATACAGAAGTAATCAAAATCTATCTTGTATTTCCAGGAGGGTCAGATCTGGCAGACCGCTGACCCTTGCAAGAATATGACCTGCGCGCGCGAGGCCGGCGTACTAACCACGCAAGTGCACGTCGAGAACTGCGCAGTTACTTGCGCACTAGGCTGGGAGTACAAGCCTCCAGCCGAGGGAATCTGTTGTGGACGGTGTGTGGAGGACTCCTGTGTCATCGGAGAGGAGCTAAGGAAACCGGGTATGGAACATTTTAAAGCTCAAAACACGATCCCCATTATTCATAAAAAAAAATACAATTTAATCGATAAAATGAGCTTTTCAAGATTTTGAACCTGACGAATATGGATTCCGTGGCTGAGTTGGTAAAAGCACTCAGATCGCTTGTATCATTGCGGGTTCAAAACCCGTCGGAATTGAAAATTTTGATAAGACTTTTCATTTTCAATGAAGAAACCTAAGTGTAATTATAATTTAACAAGGCTTTAGAGTTTTTTGCTTGTCACTATTGTGTAAATAGAAAGAGATGACAATTGGTTTATATACGTCTGTGCTCTAAGAAGCCTATTAGTCTGATGTGAATAATTAGGGTCTATAGTAATAAGCTAGTACGCCCTGGGCTGGGAGTACAAGCCTCCAGCCGAGGGGATCTGTTGCGGACGGTGTGTGGAGGACTCCTGTGTCATCGGAGAGGAGCTAAAGAAACCGGGTATGGAAAATGTTTTAAAGCTCAAAACACGATCTCCATTATTCATAAAAAAACCGGTCAAGTGCGAGTCGAACTCGTACGCCGAGGGTTCCGTACCTAGCCATGGTGCCAATTAAGCTAGTCCGCTTAATTGTATGAGCGCCCATACAACTCGGAGGACAATTTTAATTGGCGTCAACTATGTATGTATGGGAACACCCTTTAATTTTCAACTTTTTTAACTTTTTGGAATTTTCCCTTTATTTGTGCTATAAGACCTTGCTTTTTGCCAAATTTTGTTATTCTAGGTCAACGGGAACTACCATTTAGGTTTTCGACCCAAAACCTCTAGGGTACTTCCGGTTGACCTAGAATTGTCAATTTTGGTTACAAGCAAGGCCTTACAGCACAAGTAAAGGAAAAATTCCGAAAAATAAAAAAAGTTGATAATTAAGGTAAGTTTTGGTACTTACAAGTTTTCACGAAAACCTAAATTTGCTTATATCTTTTTATAGTGTTGACTCAGGACCTTGATTTTTATACTCACAATAGGGACTATAGACTTTAGTATATGGTATAAATTTCAACTTGCTAGCTCTACCCGTTCCTGAGATAATCGATGGTGACACACGGACAGACAGACGGACAGACGGACAGACGGACAGACGGACAAGAAAGTGATCTTATAAGGGTTCCTTTTTTTACCTTTTAAGGTACGGAACCCTAAAAATGACAATATAACAAGGCTTTTGAGTTTTTAGGGTTCCGTACCTTAAAAGGTAAAAAAAGGAACCCTTATAAGATCACTTTCTTGTCCGTCTGTCTGTCTGTCTGTCTGTCTGTCTGTCTGTCTGTCTGTCTGTCTGTCTGTCTGTCCGTCTGTCCGTGTGTCACCATCGATTATCTCAGGAACGGATAGAGCTAGCAAGTTGAAATTTATACCATATACTGAGGTTTATAGTCCCTATTGTGAGTATAAAAATCAAGGTCCTGAGTCAACACTATAAAAAGATATAGGCAAATTTAGGTTTTCGTGAAAACTTGTGAGTACCAAAACTTACCTTAATTATCAACTTTTTTTATTTTTCGGAATTTTTCCTTTACTTGTGCTGTAAGACCTTGCTTGTAACCAAAATTGACAATTCTAGGTCAACCGGAAGTACCCTAGAGGTTTTGGGTCAAAAACCTAAATGGTAGTTCCCATTGACCTAGAATAACGAAATTTGGCAAAAAGCAAGGTCTTATAGCACAAATAAAGGAAAAATTCCAAAAAGTTAAAAAAGTTGAAAATAAAGGGTGTTCCCATACATACATAGTTGACGCCAATTAAAATTGTCCTCCGAGTTGTATGGGCGCTCATACAATTAAGAGGACTAGCTTAATTGGCACCATGGCTAGGTACGGAACCCTCGGCGTACGAGTTCGACTCGCACTTGACCGGTTTTTTTTTCTTATACCTCTTGTGTTAATAGAAAGAGATGGCATTAGACCTAACAGCAGTCAGATATGAATAGTTAGGGTCTGTCGTAATAAGTTAGTAAGTTCGTATGAGTAAGTGGCCAACTCTGGTGACGGAGTTTTTAGTCCGCCTAAAGGCCTCCGTCATGGCTCAACGACTTAAAAGCCGGGACCGACAATTTGACGTGCCCTCCGAAGCATGGAAGCGCTCAGCTCGTAATACCACTTGCGGTCACCCATCCTAAGAGTGACCGCGCCCAGCGCTGCTTAACTTCAACGATCAATCAAGAACGTCTAAGCAAGCTACGCCACGAGCGCTTCCTAGTAAGTTAGTACCTACCTTCCTAATAAGTTAGTACGCCCTGGGCTGGGAATACAAGCCTCCAGCCGAATGGATCTGTTGAGGACGGTGTGTGGAGGATTCCTGTGTCATCGGAGAGGAGCTAAAGAAACCGGGTATGAAAAATATTAAAGCTCAAAACATGATCCCCATTATTCATAAAAAAATGACTTCTAGACTTCAAAAAAGGAGGAGGTTCTTTCGTCGGAATCATCTTTTTGTGCTTTTTTTATGTAGGTACGTTCACCGATTACTCGAAGACACCTGAACCGATTTGGAAAATTCCTTTTTTATTTGAAAGGGTATACTTTCCGATTGGTGCTACAAAAATTTGGTGAGGATCTGTCGAGTATCTTCGGAGTTATGAACAGAAATGAACCTTGAGAGTGCAGAAAATTGCTCAGCTTATAACATTGAAGTCGGTTTTTTTAATTTTTTAATATAGCGACTTGTAAATAATGCCATCCTTTTTTGTTCGATAGTGTCAAATAGAGACAGCGTGAATCTTAAGCAGTGGTTAAACAGTGTTTAAGTTGAAAGGCGATTATAGGTAAAACCGAATATGTTCACATCACATCACACTAATATTATAAGTGCGAAAGTTTAGATAAATGGATGAACTAACTCGACAACCACTGAACCGATTTGGCTGAAATTCAAAAGATAGATAGATAAGTAATAACCGTGAATAGGACATAGACATAGACTTTTTATCCGGGTTCCAAGCGAGCGAAGCCGCGGGCGGAAGCTAATCTAATCATAAAACTTTCCACAGGCACCACTTGGAAGTCCGAAGACAACTGCACAACGTTCTCGTGTGACCGCGCCGGCGAAGAGGTTTACGTGACGTCATCCAAACAGGCTTGTACAGACGTGTCCGGCTGCAAACCTGAGTATGTGAGGAAGGAGGGCTGTTGCGCCGTCTGTGAGGAACCCGCTGAGTCTCTTAGTAAGTGCTATCTGTGAACAGTAGTCACAACAGGTCTTTGTCTCTCTGAAGTTAAATGGTTATTTTTTCTTTTTTATTTTGGCTTCGTACGGCTTGTGCATTCAGCCAGTGTCAAGTAATTAATATATTTCAAGTTTATAGATACACAAGATATACAAATACATATTACATACATAAATATAATATCCCATCCCTCCCCTTGTGCCTCAGTAAAGATGTGGGGCTTTAGCTGAAGCAAACAACGGTTACGTGACGTTAGAACTGAATTTCAAAACATACCTATACCTACATGCCAACACGAACTTTTTCGGAGAACTCGAAATGCAATGCTATGCTATCCAATTTTGTTTCATTTGCTTACATTTGTGCACGTTCACGAACAATCAACAGTTAATAATCCACCATTTTTAGGGTTCCGTACCTTAAAAGGTAAAAAAAGGAACCCTTATAAGATCACTTTCTTGTCCGTCTGTCTGTCTGTCTGTCTGTCTGTTTGTCCGTCTGTCCGTGTGTCACCATCGATTATCTCAGGAACGGGTAGAGCTAGCAAGTTGAAATTTATACCATATACTAAGGTCTATAGTCCGTATTGTGAGTATAAAAATCAAGGTCCTGAGTCAACACTATAAAAAGATATAGGCAAATTTAGGTTTTCATGAAAACTTGTGAGTACCAAAACTTACCTAAATTATCAACTTTTTTATATTTTTCGGAATTTTTCCTTTACTGGTGCTGGAAGACCTTGCTTGTAACCAAAATTGACAATTGTAGGTCAACCGGAAGTACCCTAGAGGTTTTGGGTCGAAAACCTAAATGGTAGTTCCCGTTCACCTAGAATAACGAAATTTGGCAAAAAGCAAGGTCTTATAGCACAAATAAAGGAAAAATTCCAAAAAGTTAAAAAAGTTGAAAATTAAAGGGTGTTCCCATACATACAAAGTTGACGCCAATTAAAATTGTCCTCCGAGTTGTATAGGCGCTCATACAATTAAGCGGACTAGCTTAATTGGCACCATGGCTAGGTACGGAACCCTCGGCGTACGAGTTCGACTCGCACTTGACCGGTTTTTATTATACATTAACATTTGAAGAAACACAAGTTTTGAAATATAAAACAAAAACGAAAACATGACTTAGTTTCTCAAATTCCCGCCAAGAAGTCCAAGTTAGCTGTTATTATGTTTTATCTCGCTTAAGGACTAGCCACACGGCAGGTGGTCGGGCTCTCTGCAGCGGTCATCTGGCAGAATCTGTCAAGGCTGTCGGCCTGGCTTTCAATTTCCTAGGTCGGCGGGCGTTTCCGTCCAACGGATTCCTGCACGAATTTCTGCAATACAAGGGCAATTATCTGATATGTTTAATGAGCCGTCTTGGCCCAGGGGGATGATACCCCGATTTTCGATCCGAAGATCGGTGAGATTGAATCTTGGCCGTGCATCAATGGGTTTTTCGTTTAGAAAAAATTATATGCGCAACTAACACGAGGTCTAAACGGTGAAGGAAAATATCGTGAGGAAACCCGCGGCTTAGTCAGTCCCACACGTATTGACCATGTCTTTCCTGTTAGTATACCCGTTGAAGCTGAGAGGATGGTTTAGGTGCTGGGCAAGCCTTCTCCATCACAACAATGTCTCAGGCACTACAGTGTCCCGTGCCTCGAGCACGAGTACCTATATGCACAAGTTTACTATTCTATCCGTGACTGTAGTAAAGTATCTCAATTGTACGGCATTCAGTGCAGCGCCTCTAGCGGTAACTTGACTAAACTAAGGTTAGTCCATACAATTGTCCATACTTTACTGTAGTAACGGATAGAATAGTAAACTTGTGCATACTCGTCCTCGAGGCACCGTTAAGTGTAGGCAAAGATTGCCTCCTGACACTGTATAAATCATCTAGTAAAGATGTAAAGGCCTACGTTTTTATGTAACAGGTCGCTGCGTGCCACAAGGCATTAAGCTGAAGGAGACAGTCGGCCTGGTGAAGAAGCGGCTGGGCCCTCACGGCGTCTGCGTCAACAAACAGCCAGTGAGAGGGTTTATGGAGTGCCGCGGGACCTGCGACTCCGGCGCACTATATGACTCATGTGAGTAGACATGTAGACAATAACGTAACAAATTGTATACCTGTCATCTTTGCAATTCTTCTTATCGTGTCTATGCCACAAGAGTGATCCATTGGCGAGTTCTTGGCGTACGCTTCTGACTGGCAGTGGCTTGTATCAGTTGAGCTAACTATAGATGTCTACTACGATCCTTGGATTGCTCAACTGGGATAAATTCTGCCCTACTGCAATTCCTGCAAGAGACGGCATTCATACAATTCATATTAGGATTCAGATAATGGCCTTTTTAGATCTGCTTGTTCTAATGTGTTATGAAAAGTACTCACAATGGATCTAGGGCCTAGATCCATTGTGAGTACTGTACCTACATAACTTTTAGGCTTTATGGCTAACTTGAATTTAGCCGTTTCGCTGCGCAGTAGAAAATTTTGTATGAAAAAGCTACACTGCATCGAAACAGCTACCTAACTTCACGAATGCCTTAATACATTGTGTGAAGTGTAGTAGTTTGATTAGATTTGTTGAAGTTGTGACTATTCTCTCCAGTGTCTGGCGTCCACAGCACCACCTGTGAGTGTTGCTCTGCGACCCGTTTCTCCCCTCTGGAGGTGACCCTCACCTGTGAGGACGGCACCACTCAACCTCATCAACTAGCTTCCCCCAGCGCCTGCGCCTGCCGACCCTGTAGTGGGGGCAGCTTCTTCGGCACTAAATCAGGTAACTACATGTTTCAACACTTTTCTTTTTATTGAATGACTAACCTCTTAGTTCTTAGTAGTAGCTCTGCCCTCTGCGCTGCAGGTCGTGGGTTCGATTCCCACTCAGGACAAACATTTGTGTGATGAACATAGATGTTTGTTCTTTGTCTGGGTGTTATAAAGCATTCTATGTATACATTTACAAAATGTATATAAGTATTCTATCAGTTATCTGGTTCCCATAGTACAAGCTTTGCTTAGTTTGGGGCTAGATGGCGCTGTGTGAAATGTCCAGCAATATTTATTTATTATAGACCTTTGTTTAGCCACAATCTCACGATGGTAATCGACGATGTGGCTGACGATGGATCACAAAGGTCTGGGTCTGGACTAGAAGACACCTATTCACTCTTGACTTGAAGAGACCCAGGTTATAGTTTTCGGGGAAAACAGAAGCCGGCAGCGAGCGAGTTCCAGACCTTACATACAATTCAAGCTGGGGCAGTCTCCAGATTTCAGACTTTCTCTTTGGCAATGATTCTAGTCAGTCCCGGTACTGTCCAGCAGGGGCAAAAAGAGCTAGAAAAGGCTAAAAAATCCATTTAACTTAGTAACCAACAATAACTAACAGTAACTAGCAATCTCTTGTCTGCTGACTACCACCTTAGACATCCTCAAATGTTGGTATCATGCGAGTGAAGGCACAGGTTGAATTTAAAGGCTTCAAATTAACCAGGATGAAGTCGGGACAGCTATTTGTAAAAAAAATGCATTATTCACGAATATTTTTTTTTCAGGGCACTCAGTGAAGAGTCCTCATCCCTTGAAGATGATAATGACGACGCCACCAGCCAACGAACCAGAAGACGAAAGCGACTTCATACCTAATATTTACCAAAGATTTGGCGAACACTGACCGTACCAAAATGACCTCTACCTAAGCATTTAGATTTATTTTCAACCAAGTTATGCCCAGTTTCTACAATAAAACAAAGAATTCGAATCACAGTTTTATATTCCTTGTAAATATTATGTAATAAAGTTGATTGAAAAATACACGGTGTTTTATTCCTAGCCAACAAAACAATAATTTACAAAATTTACAAAACGTTTTGTGAAGCTTTCTTATTTACAAAAGTGTCTGATAGTTCGTCGAGAAAACATAGAGTAGAGAAAAGAAAGTACATAGAAATAAGCTATTTTATAATCACAATCACAAACATCAAGACAAACAATTTCTACAATTTACTGGGAAGTTTAACACGTCACTATAATAGTTTTTATTTTTTAATAAAATATATTTTATGTTACATACATTTCAAACATGTATAAGTTGCAGCATCAAAGTATGCTAATATTGTGCGCGAGTCACTATTTTTTGTCATAGAGAGTAAGAACAATTTAAAGGAGAAATAGTACTGAGGCTGGATTCGACCAAACTGGATTAAGTTTTTACTCGAGAGTAAACTACTGTTTGTTTGAATATTTTGACATTGTAAAGTTGACGCCTAATAACTAGGATAATTTGTATGTAATAATGTTCGGTTGCGCTTTCTAAACAATTGCATTTCGAATTATGTCAGCTAACGGAATAACTACTCTGGGAGTAAGATGACAGTTTGGTCGAATCCAGCCTTAGTTATCATTGACATTAACTGTCATTTTTGTACGATTCTGCAGAGTAAGAACGTCTCAATTTAAGAAGCTTTTCAGTGGATTCAGTATTCGGGCAAAGTTAGATAATTATCCTGAAAAATGTGTCTTATTAGAATCAGTGTAGAGGTGAAATATTTACAAAATAAAACTGATGCAATGTCTGCATACTTAAAGTTATTAATCACTCTGTTTGTCTATCCTATCTATATAAATAAAATTAATGTTTGTATGTTTGCGTTCTAATAACCTGTGCGTTCTTGATCAGATTGTGATGAAACTTTGGTAGGGTCTCCTGAGGACGCTCGCTGTTTTTGGTCTAGGAAATATATATATAATAAAAAACGCAGGCTTTACAAAGTTCGCCGGGTTAGCTAGTTATCAATAAAAATTTAGATATGCCATATATTTTCCATTCTACACATCTTCGAATGTTCTTGAATATTATCTGAGCAGTTGTCTACTTGAGAAATTAACCTGTTTATATTTTTACACTTACAAAATTGATATTAAGAGAGACATCGAACAGTATTTACTCATTCACTCTCCGGCTCACTCAACTCCTCTTCAGATGACTCTATCTTCTTCCGTCTCTTCTTCTTGCTCTTTCTTCCTTTCTTCGGAACTTCTATTTCTTGATCGCTCTGTGGTTCGTCTTTCTCTTCTACCTGTGGTTCTTCTATGATTTGCTCTTGTTCCTTTTCTTCTTCCTCTTTCTGCTTCTGTTTTCTAACTAGATCTGATAGGTATTTGCATCGCTGCATGCATTCCTCCTAAAATCAAAAATAGACCAAAATGTTACGAATATTATTGGTGATTGGGAGAAATTGAATAGCTATAATAGGAAAAAGGACAAAAGCGCTAAATTGTAAACGCATGTGACAAATCCTTGCTATGTAAATAAATAAGGATTATTATGGAAATTGATACTAAGAACTTCTTACGCCTTTTTAATTTAGAGATGTGGATCTGTATCTGAAAAATATTATTTTCTTGTAGTTGTAAAAAATAAAGATATTTTCGCAGTTTTGAAAAGTTCCATGATGGAACAAATGAGAATTGTTTTTCATGATAGTTCTGTGGTTCGAGTATGGAACAACTGCGAAGATCCCTATTCTAACTTTTCGCAGATATTCTGTGGCACAGTTCCATGATTTTGCGACACAGACACAAAAACAGTTCCGGACTTTCGCGAATTTCAATCTCACAAGTTCCATTTTTTTTTAATACCTACTTATCAGATTTTTTTTTAATATATTTTATTTTAATTACGCTTGAGCGGTCACCTAAACCGACAATTTAACACTCGGCTGTTAATGCCACTTGTAATTACGTGTGCATTGCAGGCACTGAATTGTTGTGCTTTATACCTTGGTCTTCCCCTGTACGGCGGAGGCGATCTTCTGCCATCGGTCGCCGGCGCCGCCTTTAGGATGCTTGGCCAGCGCCGTCTCCAGCGCCTTCTGCTGACTCTGCGACCACACGCCGCCAGACACCTCCTCCGTCTTACGAGTCTTCACCTGATAACATAGAATAGAATATATCTTTGTTGATATGAATACCCACAAAAAGTAAATACAGAGTCAATTAAAATAACAACATAAAACATCTGGGGTACATAATATAATGGGCAGCCTTATCGCTGAAAGCTAAAAAAAGTTAATCCTTTACATCTTTACTAGATGATTTATACAGTGTCAGGAGTCTACACTTAACACACTGTAATTCATGGGTTATCGTTTGAGATGGAGTAGGCTTGTCCAGCACCAAAATCATCCTCTCGGCTTACTCCACAGGAAAGACATGGTCAATACGTGTGGGGCTGACTAAGCTGCGGTGTTCCTCACTATGTTTTCTTTCACCGTTTAGAGCTCATGTTATGCGCATATAATTTTTTCGAAACGAAAAATCCATTGATGCACTGCCAGGATCTGAACCCACGACCTTCGGATCGAATTTCAAGGTACTATCCCCCTCGGCCAACACAGCTCTTTACCGGGTTTCACCTGATAACATACGTAATAATTAACCGATTTAAAAAATAGGAGAATTTGGATTAGACAGTTGCAGTCTCTTTGTTTCGAATTTCTGTCTGGGCCGCGTACAGCGCGCGCGGGCTTTCCATACGTGACAGGTTGCAAGCCCATTGACGCTGTTATAGTGGACGCACAACTAACCCACCGAATTCTCGAAGTACTGCCAGATTCGAGCGAATCGGACTATTCGGCACGGTCAGGTGTGCCAGGTTTCATACGATTTCATATAAAGAATTCTAAAATTCGATTCGTTCGGCGCGGATAATGTATGCGGCCACCTTCAGAAAGCTAACTGGTTTCCTCACGATGTTTTCCTTCACCGTTTAGAGATAATGTGTACCAGGCACAGTTTAATATCACATACCTTCTTGGGTTGTTCCACCAGCACGGGCTCGGCCTCCTGGCCCGGCACCTTGTAACAGTTGTCTTTCATCTTAGCCGCCATGTGAGTCACCTACAACGCAGGAATAACAGTTATCAACACATTTATAAAGGGCTTATAGGCTTCCTATAGCTGGCTCATATGGCTATTGCCAGGTCCCAATCCGCAGTTTAGGTACGTTCGAATTGCACTTTGTTGCGTCGCAGCAAGAGTCGCTCGCTTTTTATATAATTTTTTTTTGGGAAGTGAGCCTTCTGTACGTAGTACTATTATTTATTCTGTGCGTGCCTTCCTTTTTATTAATTTACTAAATTTATTAATTTACAAACAAAACTTTGTTAATTATTTTCTCCAAATTATTATGAGATTTTGTGTCATGAAGACCGTCTGTCAGCGGGCTGATTGTCTAACTTGTCTCAAACCTCAAATTGGTCTCAAACTGTCAAAACGATCGCGTAGGTATCTTTTATCGCGTTCGGTCTCATTGAGATGAGAGTGACAGAGCTACTTGCGTGGTCACTGTTTGTGTTTGCAGTTTTAGACCGATTTTGGTCGCTTTCAAATATAGACAATCAGGGGGCGTCAGCTATTGGTATAGCACTTTACTAGATGATTTATACAGAGTCAGGAGGCAATCATTGTCTACACTTAACGGAACACTAGTGCCTGGGACAATCTTGAGATGGAGTATGTTTGCCCAGCACTCACACATCCTCTCAGCTTAACCGGCCATGTCCACAGGAAAGACATGGTCAATACGTGTGACACTAACTAAGCCGCGGGTTTCCTCACGGTGTTTTCCTTCACCGTTTAGAGCTCGTGTTAATGCGCATATCGATGGTTAACAGCCAAAAGGACTTGAGCGACATTTCGACATTTTTTATTTTATTTTATCGATCGAGCGAGCGAAGCGAGCGAAGATCTTAGTGGCAAGTTAGGCGATTTTGCTTTGTATGTTTGTATGTTTGTATGTTTGTATATTTGTATGTTTCATTTTTATGTTCTCGCATAACTATCGAACCGCTTATCCAATCTGTATGAAACTTGATAGGTCAATAGGTTGTGCTATGGAAATTTGCTGTGGAGCGTATGAGCGTAATCGATGAAGGGGTTGTAAAGATATGGGGTTCCCAAGGGGGTAAATTTTTTTCAAAAGTACCCAAATATATTGAGTGGGGTGTCATATGAAAGTACTCAATTTATACATTCCAAAATGGTTTTTAGTTTTCTTCTAGGTTCTATAGTTTTTGAAATACAGAGAAAAATAAAAATGATGAAAACCAATTAACGGATGTATGGAAAGAGCTCCCGTTTCATAGAGTTTCGATGTATTCGTAGGTCTGGTTATCAGACAAAGAGTGTGGCATCGTTGTGGTTTGGTTTGCAATGATTTTAGTTGCTTCTTGATATTTTTTCTTGAGATTGAAAATAAAAGCCGTGTTGGCCGAGTGGAAGAGTGCTCGATTTTCGATTCATAGGTCGTAAGTTCGAACCCTGGCCGTGCTCATCAATGGATTTTTCGATTAGAAAAATTTAAATGCGCATTAACACGAGCTCTAAACGGTGAAAGAAAACATCGTGAGGAAACCAGTTAACGTTCTAATAGCGGCGATGGGCTTGCAACCTGTCACGTATGCAAATGCTAACTCCTGCAAATAGTGGGCTGGGCATGTACCAAAATTATAGAGGGAGACGGAGGGGGACGGGGAGGGGTAGGGGGAGGGGGAGGGGGTGGGGAAGGGGAGGGGCAGGGGGAGGGGAGGGGAGGGAGAGAGACGGGGAGGGGGAGGGGAGGGGGAGGGGAGGGGGAGACGAGGGGAGGGGAGGGGGAGGGAGGGGGAGGAAATTGATTTTCTCATACATTTTGTATTGAACTGCTATTTTAATAATTTCTCGAACTAAGAGGCCTTCCCTGAGGCGCGGTACGAAGTTCGCGGGGTCAACTATTGAATATAAACACGACACGACTTAATGTATTGCATGCATGCCTATAATCTTTACCATACTGAGGTAGCGCATTAGATATCATTGTGTGGTAAACACTAGAAGGAGCACTTAATGTAGGTATAGGGGTAGTCAGAAACAAGTCCAAATCTAGGCTATCAACACAACGGTGCGCGAGATCTCAGTTCGGGGCGAACTACTAGTTTATTTTTATTTCGCACAAAATTATCTCTTATGCCCTTTTGGCTGTTAACCATCGATACATTTTTCATCGAACGAAGTAAGATAAAGCTATGCCCTATACCTCTGGCACGGGTCGTCGCATGTAGTTGGCGATGGTCTCCCATCGGTCGGGCGCGCCTCCGGGGTACTTCTTCACCAGACGCACCAGCTCGGCTAGATCGTCATCCGTCCACAGACCACCTGATACTATCGGCGGCAACTGAAACAAATTAATCATTAGAAAAGCGCTCGTGCTTAGCTTGCTTAGACGTTCTTGATTGATCGTTGAAGTTAAGCAGCGTTGGACGCGGCCACTCTTAGGATGGGTGACCGCAAGTGGTATTACGAGCTGAGCGCTTCCGTGCTTCGGAGGGCACGTTAAATTGTCGGTCCCGGCTTTTAAGTCGTTAAGCCATGACGGAGGCCTTTAGGCGGCCTAAAAACTCCGTCACCAGTGTGGGCCACTTACTCATACGAACTTGCTTGCTTGCTTATCAGAAAAGTCATGTGAAAATAAGTTCTCTGTTAAAGCGCTCGTGCCGTAGCTTGCTTAGGCTGAGCACACACCTCCGCGCGGAATTCTCGAAGTACTGCTAGATTCGGTCGAATCGTCAGATTAGACCGGCAGGCGGGCAGGTGTGCAAGGTTTCATACGATTTCATACCAAGAATTCTAAAATTCGGCGTGGATAGTTGTGCGGTTACCTTTAGACGTTCTTGACTGATGTTACTACTAAGGAAGTGTACACATTGCGTTTTTTGCAGCGCGTTTGTATCGTTACAAACGCGATTCGAACGCGATGCGAACGCGCAGCCCCCCGCGCAGCCTCTCCCGGTTCGCTTTTGTATGGAAAAATACGCGTTGCGAACGCGCGTTTGTATCGATACAAACGCGCAGCTCAAAAACGCGCTGCAGAAAACGCAATGTGTACACTCCCTAAGAGCTGTGGATTTTGTCTGATAAATAAATAAATCGTTGAAGTTAAGCAACGTTATGCGCGGTCACAATTTTGATGGGTAATCGCAAGCTGAGCGCTTGAATTAAGAATGCGTTTCATTTTTCAGTTTTAATTTCATTTCTCGCTCCGAAACACGACAAAAATGCAGTTTTTTGGAGATGACTTTATGACTCAACCAATCGGAAAACCTAATCGGCAATTATGTAAATTATTAAATGACCTATCCAATGGTGCAATCCAAAAACATAAATAATAACATCAACTTTAAAAGAAGATTTTATCTTATTTTTAGTGGTTTTTTCGGAGTTTTATTATGAAGCAAATATAACGTTAAATAAAAATATTAAACTGCAAATTACAAGATAGCATGTTAAAGATGCATGTTGTCTTTTCAGTAACTTTCCACTTATTTTATTTATCGAGGGTATAGACAGGGAAATACAGTGTTTGGCTCAGGGTACGGCCTTAAATAAAAGTTTGTGTAGCGACATCTACCTGTCGCTAGATGAACTACAGAAACATGCTACGCACTACAGATGGCGCCACGCAATATCAGAATTCCTAGATCGCGCAAGTGAACTACTCAACGCCGATCGGGTTATAACCAACCAACCGACAACAACTGTCGGTTTATAGTCCGGTAACGTTGCAAAGGTCGACACGTGACCAGTCAACATAAAATAAAATTAAAACTGTCGGTCGAAAGACCACGGGCAAGTGGGCCAGATGGGCCGGCCCGTTGCAGAGGAACCACCTACTCTGCCTTTGGGAAATGATTCCACCTAGAGATGATGAATATAACCATCAACCAATAAATTTAACTAATATTTAAAATCAACTAATATATTCGTTAACCAAAATTATCAATATTGAATAAAAATACCGATTCAATAATTTCAACACTTCGTACTGCATTTAGATTTCAACTGTAACATGTAAGCCATAGGGAATATTTTCCAACACGAGTCACGCGTCGCTTATGATCTAATGACCCCGGAGTCCGAATTGAAGTTAGCCGTAGCACAGCCAATCAAAGAGCGCGCTCAGGTTGTTCATTCACTCATTCAACTTGATAAAACATTCACTCGCATGCAGCATTTAATTTTACATTCTATTGCACTTAGAATAAAGCATATTATCGATGTTTACGTAATTGTGTTAACGAAATTTTATTCATTCGCCAGTGAGTGGTTGTTTTTAACACCTGATATTTTTCAACCAATAGAAATATCGATAAAAATATTTATCTGTTAACAGATAACCAATAAGTATTTTCAACCATTATTGCCATCTTTAATTCCACCCTGTTCCCCAAAGTTTGTAAAAAAGTACATAGCAATTTTCCGTACCTGTGGCTCCGTTGGCGTGTCGGGTTCGGTGGCGGGGTCGAGCAGGCAGGTGGCGGGTTCCCTCGCCTGCGGCAGGAAGGCGCGGCGTCGCCTCGCGCCCTTCTCCTTGGCCTCCGCGGCCAACAAGGCCTCGCGGGCCTCGCGCTTACGCTCTTCCTCCTCTCTGAATTATATTGATCATTTCACTTTCAAAACTTTCGAAACATTGTCGGTATCTAAATCGACGATAATTTTACGTGAGTAATTCCCGTGTGTTAAATAATGTATATTGATCATGTTTAATTACAGCAAATATAGCACATTATAGAGTCTTTATAGATGTCTATCTTGATATGCCATTTTAAACTAAAATACTAAATACTTACTTACCTGAAATACCTACCTAAAATACTAAATACTAAAAACCATCAGCCTATTAACCTAAACCTACCTACCAAGCAACTGTCCACCCATTGTATTGTACCTACCATTTTAGAACGACGATTCTACTACTTACTTAGTTAAATATTAGTGAAATAAGTATTCTCATGTAAGTGACTTTGTCTTTTTTGAGAATAAATTCTTTAAACCTAACCTAAACCTAAACCTAAACATTACACAAGCTACAAAACACTAGCCCTAGCCCGCATAGTAATGGTATATGGTGATGATGATATTGATGATAAAAAGTAGCCTTATAAACTTCCTCATGAATTAGGCCAGAGATTAGCGCGTACAAACAAACAAACTCTTCTGCTTTATAAATTGGTATTGGTATAGATATCGATGACTGGACTCTTAGCTCAGTTGGAAGTAGCTCTGCCTTCTGTGTAGGTCGTGGGTTCGATTCCCACCCAGGACAAACATTTGTGTGATTTGACAACCTACAGCGCAGAAGACAGAGCTACTACAACTGAGCTAATAGGCCAGTCCACCAATATGTATTTATTTAATTACCTCTTCTTCTGCCTCCTGGCCTCTTCCTCCTTCTCCTTCTTCATCCTCTTATACTCGTGCACGCCGCGAGGCACGGCCGTCACTAGCCACCACATGAAGCGTGGTATCTGAAACGGCAGCGTATCCTTGACGCTCGGCCTCGGCAGCTGGTCCAATATCTCAGCGAGGCCGGCGTCGAAGCCAGACTTCTTTGAGTGCTTCTTGCGACTCGTGAGGATGGACTCCTGAAGATGTTATAATTCCATTTGAAAATGAGAAACCTTATCAAAATTTTTAATTCATCTCTCGTCATTTGATCCTGAATGTAACTTCGGGCAATGAGCAGTAAGTTAATTAAGTAGTTATTCTATCTCCGATAAGCGCCATAGCATGTATATGTATATAGCGATTATAGAATCGATATGCTATAAGCCATTTATGATCTTAACAAGATTTTCAACCTGATGAATCCATATTCAGAGTCTGCAGTCGGACTTGAGTATAACTTTAAACTCAAGTATCGATTCTATGGCAAATGAGCAACGAAGCCATTTCTTGGGACACCATTAAGCACACTCTGAATATGTTTTAAACTATTCCATTATAAAAACATAACTATAGTTATAGTTCGCGTCATGTAAAAAGAAAGCTGGAAAAAAGGTGGAAGGGTGTGTTTTGTCTCATGTTTGCGAATAGGTAACCCATGCCCAAACATGAGACAAAACACAACCCCTCCACTTTCTTCCAGCTTTCTTTTTACGAGTCACGACTTATACTATACTTAGTTATGTTTTTCTAATGTTATACTGCCTGCCAAGGCCTATACTTACAGCAGTAAATCTCTTCTCGACATAAGCGGCCCAGCTGACCGCATACTGTCCGAGAGTGATAAGTATAAACAAGATGACGGCACCTTCAGCCAGACCCATCTTTCGAACATGCCGGTAGTAGTACAGAGCTGAGCGCCAGTTCGGAAGTCCATTCTTAAGCACATCATTGTATCTACAAGGTTATATGTAGGTTTTCAGATTATCAAACAAAATACTAACAAGAAAACAAAGCTAGTATTAACAAGCTTTAAACTTACACTGTAAAGGTCATTCAGGCTTCATACATTGTTGGACCCAAAAGCCAAAGTGCCGGCAAAAAAAAGGGTATGGCCACATTTGGGAAGTCAATCTAAGTATTTTTCATTAGGGCGCCAAGTCTCTGAATACCATCCATCCATCCAGTTCAGTTTTTACGAAGAAAAATCTGATGTCTATAATTTTATTTAAAAAAAATCCCTGCTAATGGAAAAAAATCATAAAAAAATGGCAAACGCCTAACTTCACAATAATGGTTTTAGAGACTTGGTACCCTAATGAAAAATACTCTGACTTCCCAAATATGGCCAAATGCCTTTGTTTTTGTTGGCCAGCACCAAAGTGACTTTTGGGCCTAAAATGAATAACCTTCTTTTGTAATTAATTTGGATAAGACTTCATTTTCAATGAAGTAGATTAGATAGTTCAAACATAATTAGAGAGATATGGCATTAAAAAAACCGGTCAAGTGCGAGTCGAACTCGTACACCGAGGGTTCCGTAGGTACCTAGCCATGGTGCCAATTAAGCTAGTCCGCTTAATTGTATGAGCGTCCATACAACTCGGAGGACAATTTTAATTGGCGTCAACTATGTATGTATGGGAACTCCCTTTAATTTTCAACTTTTTTAACTTTTTGGAATTTTTCCTTTATTTGTGCTATAAGACCTTGCTTTTTGCCAAATTTCGTTATTCTAGGTCAACGGGAACTACCATTTAGGTTTTCGACCCAAAACCTCTACTAGGGTACTTCCGGTTGACCTACAATTGTCAATTTTGGTTACAAGCAAGGTCTTTCAGCACAAGTAAAGGAAAAACTCCGAAAAATAAAAAAAGTTGATAATTAAGGTAAGTTTTGGTACTCACAAGTTTTCACGAAAACCTAAATTTGCCCTATATCTTTTTATAGTGTTGACTCAGGACCTTGATTTTTATACTCACAATAGGGACTATAGACCTTAGTATATGGTATAAATTTCAACTTGCTAGCTCTACCCGTTCCTGAGATAATCGATGGTGACACACGGACAGACGGACAGACAGACAGACAAACAGACAGACAGCCGGACAAGAAAGTGATCTTATAAGGGTTCCTTTTTTTACCTTTTAAGGTACGGAACCCTAAAAATACAAACATTATTTAGGTAAGTCTCTACATAATACCTACCTAAATAATGTTGTTAAAAAATTTACAAATTTGACTCAAAGCAGGGTCTGAGTCAAATTTGTAATTTTTTTAGTAGGTAAGTCTGGTATTTTAGCCATCCTGGCTTCAACCTGGACTCATCAAGAGTTTTAAAAGTAAAAGATTACAGATATTTGATACATACTTCTCCCTCTTTCCTGGGTCCTTGAGCACATTGTGCACGGACACCAGGTTCCTGAACTGAACGTCCGCATCAGGGGCGTCATTCTTATCGGGATGTAGCTTCAGTGTCAGCTTCTTGAAAGCTGATTTGATTTCAGCAGGAGTTGCTTCCTGTAGATAATATAAATTAATGATAACTAATCTGCAGCTGTACCATGACCTCTTAGTAAACAATTCAGTTTAGGAGCTATCCAGTTTAGGGTCCTCATCTGGATCACCAACTATTCGTACCATGACCTGTTTTAAAAGTGACAGTTTTGACATAAACGTGAACAAACTCGACGCGTATTAAACAGTCATGGTACAAATTGAGTGAATGAAACTTTATCCAACAATTCAGTTTAGATCATGTTAAGGTTCTCATATTTTGTCAGAGTCATAGCATAAGTCAAGCGAAGCAGTTCAGTTTAGGACCTAAAATGGATCACATATAAAGTTCAGCCTGTTTCAATTTATAAGTAGCAAAATTATCATATTTTATGCGTAATGGATTTTTTTTACAGTTTTAGAAATGGGAAAGTTGCATGCTCATACATTTTTACGAGATAACTTTGGGTAATCCAATGGCAAATGCTTACAAGAACACAAAATGGATTTGCAAGCAGGCTAAACACCATATGGATTATCTTTTTCAATTTAGCAAGCAGTAGTAAAGTTTCATTAAGTTTATTTCACAAGCTCACAAGCCAGTGAGCAGTGCACACTACATAAAACACCTTACCTTCTTTATTTTTATAACAGAGGCCTTAAAAATAAAAATTCGTCACAGTAAAATCTCCTGTGGCAAATTGATCCTAGTTCTAACAAACCAATATAATTGAATTTCAGTCTAGAGAAATATAGCAGTTTGGTGCACATATTTTGCTACAGAAATCACTTTACCTGCTTAACTCCAAGCAGTTCATAGAAATTCTGGTTAACTTCTTCGACCACGTCGAATACTTCGAAATCGCCTTCATCCCACGCAGCCACTGTAAATACCAGCCCCAGCAGTAATAGTATTACGGAACGCATAATAACAAATTCTATTTTACACAACAACAGCAAAATTAAACCATGTTTGATTCATAAATTTTAAATTTACAAGTAGATTTCTCTTGCTATTTTTTCGAGTCTGCTTCGCTTGTCATCCGCAAGCTTGACAGATTAGAAATGACAGATGCCAGCTGTACAAAATAATGCTACCAACTTCATAAAATAATTACTTTCATGGTAGAATTTTAGGTTAATTTGAAAACTAGATACGAAAAAACTTTCAAAATTATTTTAACAAATTAAAACGAAATTCTAAAGTTAGAAACTATCGCTTTTAGTAAAATATTTTTTTTTTACCTTAAAAGAAAATAACAAAATTAAAAAATCATAATAAAATAATTAATATATAATATTTTAATTAGCAAATTCCCCTATGGTAGGGTACCTACAAGAAACAAGATTTTTCAATTTTTTTTTTTTTTTGATTGAACAAAGTATAATATCAAACATTCTACGTGGTCCAATAGGTCCAGCTAGTTGATTGAATAAATACAATAGTAATCGCTCAAATTATGTTCCATAATATCACAACATAAAGTACCTACTATTTACAGAACACTTGCTAAATACTGCTGGGTGTACCTAAAGCGAGCTGAGTGCTACGCAAAGTCAACGTTGCTACGTGACTGGCTACGAAAATGATCTACGAAATAATATTACTTTTCTCCCCGCAGCCCCGCACATATTTTATTGCTGTATCCTTGACCTGAAACGCCGAAACTACAGGGACAAAATAGAACCTACAAAGGAAAATGACAATAATGTGATCCTACATTATATTTATTTTCCTCTGGCGTAAAATGTTTTAGGTTGTTTATTATTATGTTGAAGCCCAAATTAAAGTAAGAGCTCGTACCTCTAAATTACAGTACCTACTGAACGGGCGAAATTTTGCAAGGTAACTTTTTATGGAGAAAAACTAACTATTCAATCAAAGCACTGGTGTGGTGGCGTTTTGATCTTAATAGGTAAAATAGTTACGCAACGTTCTTTATAGTCACAAAATAGACGGGTGACCGCTTGTACCATTAACCACTAAGCAATTCTGTACTTCGGAGGGCACGTTAAATTGTAGGTTTCCGTTTAGAACATATTTTAGTTATAAAGGTGGCCTCCAGGCAGGTTGCCTTAATTTTGTTTTCACTTTCCTTGTTACTTTTGATTATCCAGAAGTGAGACTTTAATTGAACGAGATGAAAATTTGGGCATAAAATTAGAGAACATTATTAAATAGGTACTTTTCATTAGGGGAAATTAGGTACACCTACTAGTAATAAATAAAACAAAAATAACATTATATTAATCCATTTTAAAAGATTTCTACAATCTTTCTCGTATTATAAGAGATCATCAACTATTCATAGAGAAGGCGCGCAAACATCTCCAAATCAGACATTGCGGGGGTGGGCGGGCGGGCGTCTCCGTAAATTGGTTGCTGCTCGGGTGCGGTATCCCGCTTGTCAGTTTTTCACAACCCCGCAGTAGAATGGTCAGTGCTTACCGCCGCGCGCAGTCCTCCCTCCGACGAGAGTATCATTGTTCTGTGGCGCAGTCTTACCGCGCGTTATTTTATTGCGACACAGTTAAATCACGGAAGAGTAAATGTACCTAGCACTTGAAAAATACAATTTAGAACATAAAGATGTGTGTAGACGGACTATATTTTAAGCATTTTCGCTATGGATTATATGTTTTTGCTGGGGTGATTGTAACGATGATGTTAGTGGTGTTGCTTGTACAATTTGAGCACGATAGGGTGAGTTTATTTTGCTACATTATGATATTTTAGTTTCTAACTAGCATTATCTGTAGATTAAAACTCTCATTTTGATATTTTATGTCTAAAATTTGTATGATCTAAGCGTAACATAATATTATTTGCTTTGTTATTTTCCTTGTAAGAAAAGTAGCTTTATAATGAAATGCAGATGTATCATACATCTTTCTTTGTACCTATGCTAAAACAAAGGTTTACGATATTATCAATAAACAATTCCTACTGAATTTAATTTACAGTTTTAAAATCTTTCCCAGTTTGACAGAAAATCGATTGAGACATGCGCTGTGTCGTGCCGTGCACTTAACAAATGCACATGAATACCAACCTTACGAACAGTTCCTATAATATTCTATAATAATTTATCTAGTACTAAGTAATAATTTTTATAATTTCATAGTTTGAATTTTTTTAAAGTAGGTACCTAGATAAGGTAGAGAAGTATTGAAGTATAAAATACTAGTTGTTGGTGCGCTGACATACATAATTATTAGTTTTGTCGATATTAGTTAGGTAGTAGGTACCTACTACCTAACTAGGCCAGCTGATTTCAGCAACGTAGCTACCAACGTAATATTATGTAGGGTGCCTAGGCCTACCTACTCACCTAAGTTCCTACTTTTTTAAAGACACTACCTAGGTCAATTATAAAATATGGTTTAGGTAATTAAACTTAGTTTAGCAGATCGGCCTTATTTATTCTGGTTTTGAATACATTATTTTCAGATTTTTATGCACGAAATCTAAGCAAGTTGATGTGTTTCTGTAGATAAAAGAGTCGTATTCAAAATAATAGTACCTAGGTACCTATAATGTACCTTTCTGACGACTTCCTGACGACTCGATAAAATCTAAACTTAAATGATCATTTTCAGAACGTAACAAATTTATGCAAAGACAAGCTATCATGCCCCCCATCATGGCATTGTTGTTCAATGGGATGCTGTGCCCCTGTCACCGCTTCACCACGCACTGATAGTGAGAAGGAGCATACGTATGATCCATGGTACACGCAATGGTAAGTATACCTACACCACACCCTAAGTAGGTATTTTGTACTAAAACTACCTACTTGGAAACACATGGACACGGAATTTTATTGCGTTATTTAGAGGTAGCATCATGTAAAAAAATGCTGGAAGAAAGTGGAGGGGGTGTGTTTTGCACATGGGTTAACTAATCGCAAAACACTAAACACACCCCTCCACTTTCTTCCAGCGTTCTTTTTACATGACGCGAACTAAGTAAGTATCCCTTGTATAGAATCCCAAGGTTTCGGCCAGTTACAATAGCCATTGTCGGGGTCTGTCCACTAGGGCATGAATACCGGGATCCCGTAATACCGTAATACCGGGATCCCGGAAGATTTGTCCGGTATTTAAATACCGGTATTGAAGTAATCAATACCGGACAATACCGGTATTGAGGAAATCAATCTATACATATAATAAGAATGAAGTCTAAGAACAAACTTATAAGTATTCAATTAAGTGATGTCAGTTTTTGATCCATATAACCTTTTCACGTCCAAAAATGTCATAAGCGCGATCTACGTTGACCTTGAACGCAAACACTTCATAGTAACTGTTGGTAATCTGTGACTTTGAAATTTTCGTTTCTCTGTGTGTTTGACCACTAAGATCTCTGAAACTACTGAATTGATTTGGTTGCAGTTTTCATTGTTGTATTATGGTAAGCCGGGATTAAAAGATAGGGGTTGTTTTATCAAAATCCGTTCACAAATAAAAAAGATATATCTATTTAAAGAATTCTACTGTGACTTTAGTTTCTCTGTGTGTTTATTGCTGCTAATCTCAAAAACGGCTCTACTGAATTGGATGTAGTTTTGACTGTTGTATTATGGTAAGTTGGGATTAAAAAATAGAAGTTTTTTTATCAAAATCCGTTCACAAATAAAAAAGATATGTACATTTAAAGAATTCAATCTAAATTTCTAAACACTTTGTTTTCTAAAGAAAAGATTACGATAAAATTTGGCATGGATATAGATTATATCCCAGGAAAGGACGTAGGCTACTTTTTTTCATATGTTATCATGGTTGAGATAAAAAAATAAGGGTTGAAAGTTTGTATGGGGAACAAAATGTTGGGATGGGTGACCGTCTGACCTCCTCTTTTTGCACTCGTGGAAATTTTTAAACATTTTTTTATTACCTACGAATTTCAAAATTACTTAATGATAATTACTTAAATTGGTTTTAGGTAGGTGATGACCATGAAGTAGTAGTTGTAAATAGGTAAAATGGGTAAGTAGAAAGCACGCCTAAGCTATTTCTACGGAACAGAGATAGCTTCTTGCGATTTGCTATTAGAAAACACGCAGGAATATACAAATTTTAGCGTTTCAAAACCGTTTGTTGTTTCAGCGCAATAGACTCAAATCTGTAAATGTTATATAATTAAAACCTCAATTGAATATTAATCTTCCTTAAATTGTTGAAAATATAAAAATCAGAGCTTTAAATGAATTCAATATTTTAGAAAACAAATTCCCCAAATCAGCGCAGCGCCAAAGTAAATTATTTCCAAGTATTCAAATTTTCTATCCATGTATTTATTATGTTAAATACCTATGTATTTATTTAAAAAGTATTTATCACGATAGATTAGAAATTAAAACACCCAAACCCCAAGTAGATAGTTGTAAATAGGAAAAATAGGTAACTAGATAGCACGTCTAAGCTATTTTTACGAAACAGAGATAGCTTCTTGCGATTTGCTATTAGAAAACACGCAGGAATATACAAATTTTAGCGTTTTAAAACCGTATGTTCTTTCAGCGCAATAGACTCAAATCTGTAAATGTTATATAATTAAAACCTCAATTGAATAATAATCTTCCTTAAATTTTCGAAAATATAAAAATCAGAGCTTTAAATGAATTCAATATTTTAGAAAACAAATTCCCCAAATCAGCGCAGCGCCAAAGTAAATTATTTCCAAGTACTTATTCAAATTTTCTATCCGTGTATTTATTATGTTAAATACCTATGTATTTATTTAAAAAGTATTTATCACGATAGATTAGAAATTAAAACACCCAAACCCCAAGTAGATAGTTGTAAATAGGAAAAATAGGTAACTAGATAGCACGCCTAAGCTATTTTTACGAAACAGAAATAGCTTCTTGCGATTTGCTATTAGAAAACAAGCAGGAATATACAAATTTTTGCGTTTCAAAACCGTATGTTGTTTCAGCGCAATAGACTTAAATCTGTAAATGTTATATAATTAAAACCTCAATTGAATATTAATCTTCCTTAAATTTTCGAAAATATAAAAATCAGAGCTTTAAATGAATTCAATATTTTAGAAAACAAATTCCCCAATTCAGCGCAGCGCCAAAGTAAATTATAGCCAAGTATTTAAATCGTAATTTGAACATAGAAGTCTTCAAAAATCTATTTCATATACATCCGATACAAAAATTTCAATTTCTGTATCGGACGCGCAGACATCAGACGTCCTCACGTTGCGTTGGCTCTGACGGAAGTTCCGTCACGGAACAAGACTTGTGTAATCGCCAACGTGTGGATAGTTCACGAAATCTTGGCCCCAACGTTGGGACCAACGTTGGTCCCAACGTATACGCCGGCACCATACGTTGGGACCATGAAATTTGCGGTACGGGGGTTAAAGGGGACGAAAAATCGATCTACCTAGGCTAGGTCTCATATCTGGGAAAATTCGTTTTCTCGACATTTTTACGCAAAAAGGTTTACCTACCAGTGCAATGTGGTTCGTAATTTTACAATTTCTGTTGAAACTAAAGTGGCCAAGTGAAATAGGTGTCCGCCTCTCAACTCAACCGATGGCTTCGAGTTCGAATCTCAGCCAGTAAAAGTTTACTTTTTGTAAGTTTTATTTCTTTTTCTTTTTTAATTTTTATCTATTTGCACCCGAGCATAGTTCGGTCGCCCAGATATTCAAGTATTAAGTCCCTACCTACCTAAAGTATTTACAAAAAAATATAGAAGTAGGTAAGTACCTATTCTATCAGTTATCTGGTTCCCATAGTACAAGCTATGCGATTTTGATGAAATTTGCGGTAGGTACGGGGGCTTACGGAGGCGAAAAGCCGATCTAGCTAGGTCTTTTATCTAGGAAAATTCGTTTTCTCAACATTTTCATGCAAAAAAATTTACCAGTGCAATACCTACCTAATGAGTTTTAAAAAATTTGAATAAAAAGAACCTAGCCTATGTGTTATTCCAGGTCATAATCATAATCTATGTAAGTAATTATTCCAAGTTTCAATAAAATCCGTTTAGTAGTTTTGGTGTGAAAGAGTAACAAACATCCATCGATACATCCATCCTCACAAACTTTCACATTTCGCAAATTAGTAGAATTAGCATACGCGAACGAAGTCGCGGGCACAGCTAGTATCAAATAATTCTGTACGTTAGTATGGTTAACGGATCCCGGAATTTGGTCTTTTTTCGTGCGCAGTAGACCATTTTCTTGCTAAATTGTATACCTACTGTGCATCGAAATAGCTAACTTCACGAATGCCTAGATACGCTAATCGTATTGTACGTCTATGTTTACTTAATTACTATCATAAGAATTACTAGCATCCATGTGCCTGCGACTGCGCCTACCTGGGTAAAAAGTAGCCTATGTGTTATTCCAGATCATAAACTACGTCGCGACCGGCAAGTGGTATTACTGTGGGTTTACACGCTCACGTGCAAACAGAAATTCATCGAGACAGAAATATGATTAGATGAAGCACGGTGTAGCTCTGTCACTTTCATCTCGAGGAGACCGGACGCAACAGAAAATAATGTGCTCCTTGTCTTTTACACGCGAGCGTGTGAACGCGCCTTAAAAATGGTTCGCTGGCCAGCTCTAGCGCTCTCTCACTTTTACTCTACCCCCGCTTCCGCGCCGCATACTATCGCATCAGTCGGTTCGCAAATGTTGTGTCTGTGAGTGTGATTACTTTGTGAAATTGTGACGCTGGATTAGCTGCTGAATCGCTCCAATAATATACTCGTATTATTACCATTAAATGATACCTGCTATAATATTTCGTTAAAATGTCATTTAATTTAATTAGTACTTAGATAATGTGATTACCTTAAAGACTTCCTAATCCAAAAAGTTCCTAATGCATCCTGCATCGTTTGGTAGTATCTACATTTAGGTAAAGTTAAGTAAGTACACTAAGTTTATTGATTGATCTCTTTTGTTATGTGAGTATAGATACTATATTTTATACATGTTCATAGAAATAAAAATTATTTTGATTTTATTCCTGCAGTTTTTCTTCGTATCATGTCCTTGACCAATAAATCTTGCTAAAATTAGCTAAAATTACATTCAATATTTTTGTTTTTTAGGAAAAACTAGAATTTCAAATAAAAATGCCAATACCGGTATTAATACCGGTATTCCGGTATTGGGCTCCAATACCGAACTCAATACCGGTATTGAGATTAGTCCCGGTATTGCATGCCCTACTGTCCACCATCTGTGTCGTTTGCAATACCTAATCCAGAAGCTTTAGTGTATTTTGTAAAATTGTAATTTGTATTTTTAAAAAATTTACTTAAATTTAAAAAAATTTAGAATTGATGTTATATTCTATATTTTTTCACAAATTGCAAAGTTGATTCTTTATAACTCACCTACTAAATAATTAACAGTCTTGATTTTTACTCCAGGCCAGTTCTATTCTTCCTCGGGCTCCTCGGTGGGATAGTCATCTGTTGCGTATGGTGCTTCATATGCCGGCAGCATTCCGCCCGCGTCTGCTCCATGAGCTGTTCCTGCTGCTCGCCCACCCGGCGAGGCACCGAGGCCGACTCCGCCGGCTCGCTGTACCCACCACCCAGATACAGCCGCTGCGGATCCTTCCACCAAGCCCCACCACCGTATTCTGAAGTGATATTCTTTTTGTGATTCTTTAGTTGACTTTGTTGATTTCGCGCGGTTCAGTTTTATTATTCCCTTTGTTTCGTAATCCTTCTGTACATCAATGATAGGCTGTCGATGTTAATGTAAATGTCTGCATGAATGCTCAGCAGCTTTTTTTGCATGAAAGGTAGAGGAAAATCGGAAAATCAAAAAGTATTCGGGTCCCACGGTATAAAACGATATTTTTTTTTAAACGAATGTTATCTTGTTGAAGTTCGGTTTTATTTTGTCAGGTACAATCGAAACCCGATCTTTACCCTCTCGTCATTACATGTGCTGAAGGAGATGGGAAAGCCGGAGGAAACTACCTTATGGTACATTACTTCCGAAACTATGTAATCAGACCTCCAGCAGGTAAATATTGTAGCTATTAGTATTAAAATAAATTCTTAGTCCTATTTATCTTGTTTCGTTTGAGGATGGCCACTCCTAACTTTGTTTTAGAATTATACTAAGTACCTACCTACCTTACATTAGGGGGTCACGTTTTCCTGTAAAAGAGCAAAATAAGAGCTAGCTAACCTGTAGCACCGCTGTGGTAATTTTTAGTAACTTTAGTACCTATTATTATCTTTTAATTTTTTTATATATTATGTTTATTCATAAAATGATAAGTCACTGTTAAAAATTAAAGAAAATGTAGGTAGGTACCTACTTATTTGTTTTTTTGCAATTTATAAAGCTGTGTTTAAAGCACCTAATGACTTAAACAGTTGTTACTTTTAAATCAGCTTAAGATATTATTCCATTAGAATGCTTAACCATGAGTCCACGAACTAATTTAATTAGCCCTACTATAAGTTCGAAGAGTTAACAGAGAGGTACCTAGCTTAATTCAAACGTGCAGCACGTTCACAACTGCAATCTGAAAATGTTAGACACAGTCAAGAATGCGGTCAAACAACACGAGGGTGCTATTAAATTGACAAAGCTTAACGTGTCCACTGTGAGTGCATCATATCTGCCCAAAATACTGGCATATAAACCGGTAAGCCGGTTGTCCCAAGTGTTGAAACGGATTTATTATAAAAAGGAGAATGGTTGCAGGTTCTCTATCAGCGACGAGTACTTCAGAATCTCTCAACTCCAGCTTCATATGCAACGCGGCAAATGAGGTGAGTTTAGCTTTGATAAGTCACATCTAAACACGATTTGATAGGTAATTTTTTATAAAAGTTGTATAGTGACACAAAAGAAACACAAAGGAATGAAATAGTTTCGTTACACAAAAAAAAATTAATATCACAAGCTTTTCCTTCAAAACTCTGGTACCTACTCGTAATTAGCTGGGAGCTTATTTTACCTTCCGTTTTGGTACCTACTAAAAAATACGCAAATTATGACATTGGAGGAAAGCAAATGTCTGTTTATAAGCATACCAACCAAAGACCATAGATTTATGCCTGCGATACCGACGCTGTATTTTCATCTACATTTGATTCAACATTATAAGTTTGGAGATCATACTTACTAAAAATTGTTGCATGAATCACTGAATACCCTAGGTACCTAATAACCACCGTACCGTAATTCATCGCCGTATAAATTCAGAGGAAAATACAATTCACTGATGTACCTAGTAATCACCGTACCGTACCTAATTCATCGCAATATTCATTCAGAAGAAAATACAATTCACTGAATACCTGTACCTAGTAACCACTGCTGTAGGTAGGTACTTCATCGCCATATGAATTCAAAGGAAAATACAATTTCCAGGCGAATTCGATCATACCACCGCCGTACTCGTGTGCGACCAGCTTCGAGGAGTACGGGCTGGGGTGCCGGCGCTCCATGCTACGCTCCATGTCCTCGCTAACGGAGCGCCCGCCCCCCCGCATCTGCGCCCTCCCCGCACCACCCTCCCCCGCGAGGATGACAGAGGCTGCTTATAGAGAGAACCTGCAGTGGACTCCTGACATGGACATGGTAATCAAAGAGTAAAGAATAGTCTCATTAGAATTTTGCAATCTGATGAGCTAATGCATTCATTAGGCTCATTAGCCTGTGGTTTTGTGTCTATACCTACCTACTAGGCAGTTTTCCACGAATTAGGTAAAACTAGGACCTTATGCTTAATCGGTCAAAAGTTTTACTGACAACGTTAGTCACTTACAAGATTGTATGCCGATTAAAGTTGGTTATACAATACACACAATCCTAGGTAGGTTTTAATCATGTAAGAACCAAATCTGTTCTCTGATCTAGGTATCTAAAACGTGCAAGTACCTAAATTAGTAATCTCCAAAATATATTCTCATTTTCAGGATCAACCATTTGATCTAACCCAGGCTCTAGCCTTACGGAGAGAGCTGATGGAACGTGAGATTTACTGCGACGGTAACTGGCGGATGCCGGTGTTGGGAACTCCCTCCTCACATCACTCCCCAACAACCGCAGAGGACATAGTCTTCGAGCCCGAGGCCTACGGAGTGCGGCATGTCATCCACCCGTCAGCTACCCCAGACACTTGTGAGTCTCCCAATGCCACTAGCCCCACACAAACATCCAAAGACTCCATTAGAAGGCCAAACGAGGAGAGACGACAGCGCCGCCTTGATAGCATCAAGCGGAATATAAGAAAATCGAGCTTATACATGCCTTTATCAACTGCACATCCTGTTAGACCTTCGAGGATATCACCAGGAGCCAGGGCTTCGTCGAGATCAGCCCCCGCCACACCATGCAGTAACCTCGTGCCTAATCTCCTTAATTTCACTCATCGAGCCTCCCGACAGAGCTCTCGATCTTCGAGGCTTGAAGAAGAATATGACGCATTGTTAATGGACACGGAGCAGTCACGAATGGACCACAAATTTTAGTATCAGGATAAGACCGCTTTCGAGTACCCTTAGATATAGGTATTCTAAAATAAAGACAATCCAAATCAATAAAACTGGGCCTAATAGTCAACCCTTAAAATAAATAGCATAAATACTACGTGTCAATGTAACATCTATGTTAAATACTGTCTGTTGTGATTTTAATTCGATGCTCAGTATTTATAGAGCCTAATAATGTATTTAAGAATGTAGGTAGGTACCTACCTAGTTAATCTAATTTTATTCGATACCTATTCTTAATTATGAGTTAAACAATGAGCTTGCTGAACATTTTGTTCACATGACTTTAATAAAAACAAGTGATTATTAGCTCTTGAACCAGTGTTGTTATTCAGATACCCAGATAATCGAGCCAGATAGTCGACTGAAATTTGAGTTTTTTTTTATTTTAGTAGAATGCTGATGATTATTAAAGGTGTTTGTATTTCTAAGATAGACCTACCTAAGTAAAAATAGACTCTGAAGACTTTTCCTGCTTTGAAGAGATTCATTATATGCTTGTTTTTTACCTTGTATGAAAAATTAGTTAAAGCGCCTACAATTACTCGAAAATGGTAGAAATTTTAAAACTAGTTGGAAGCACTAAGTTGTGTTCCAGCACCAGTGCTAGAATTATGAGTAAATGGAGAATAGTTTTCTTTCTCTGTCTACGAAATGGAGTAAACGAACGAGTAAACAAACAAAATAATAATGCTACAAGAGCAACGATTTGTGGAACGAATCCTCATAACATTGACAATGACAATGGCAGTTTCGTTCGTTCGAAAAAGCGAAAAGACCGAGTCAGTGATGCCAACTTAGCTACTTTATAGCTAGATCTGGCCACTTTTAGGCTACCGTCAGCTACAAAATTGAAAAAGTTGTAGCTAAAAACGTAAGATTTAGGTTGAATAAATCTTTATAACCTACCAAGACAACACTGTGGACAATTTGGGGAACAGGGTGGAATAGTTCCCCAAAGGCAGAGTAGGTGGTTCCTCTGCAACGGGTCGGCCCATCTGGCCCACTTACCCGTGGTCTTTCGACCAACAGTTGATGTCGGATAGTTGTATACAAGCTTCAACTCGGTAGAAACTCCGCTTGCGAGATCTAGGGAATTCCGATGTTATTCCGATGTTGCGTGTGATTCCGTTGCTCCTTTAGCCTGCAATCTGGTCTCAGGTCTGATACTGTCCAGCGTGTTCTTCTTTTTGCAGTAGTAGTTGCTTTGGAGTAGCTTGGAAGTTCGTTATCCTTAAGAAACTCAGATACGAGTCGTTGATGTCGAGCGTGGCGCCATCTGTAGTGCGTAGCATGTTTTATGTAGTTCATCTAGCGACAGGTAGATGTCGCTACATCACTCCCTTTCCAGACCGAAGGTCGATATGATCTTGTCACCAGCATTGTAGGTGTCCACGGTGAGTCGGGACGTGTCCACGGTGAGTCGGGACGGAGTGGTGCATCGTGCGTCTTCAGTGAGTCGAGACGTGTCCACGGTGAGTCGGGACGAAGCGATGCGTCGGATGCGTCTGCGGTGAGTCGAGACGGTGTCTGTCCACGGTGAGTCGGGACGGAGAGGTGCGTCGGGTGCGTCTGCGGTGAGTCGAGACGGGTCCACGGTGAGTCGGGACGACGCGGTGCGCCGAGTGCGTCTACGGTGAGTCGAGACGGGTCCACGGTGAGTCGGGACGATTCGGCGTGCGGTGCAGTGCTCTGGGTGAAGTCCACGGTGAGTCGGGATGAGATACCCAGACGATGCTGCGGTTGAAGATATCTCCACGAAGCGTATCGAGGAGCGGAGAGCCTGCAGAACCAGGAAGTCGGGGCGGCTTGCGATGGAACTGCGGAGGCTGGAGGCTGAAGATTGCTGGTGTGGTGAGAAGCTGCTGGTCCGGAAGGTAGGCTTGAGAGAGAGAGAGAGAGAGAGACGAAGGTTGATGTGCTCGCTGCTGATGATGATGATGGCGCTGAAGGTGCTGCGTGTTGAGGGTTCCAGTCGTCGGGTTTCGGCAGGAGTCGTCCGAGGTAGTCGACGGCTGGTTCACGTCGGGGTCACCAGTTTGGGGAACAGGGTGGAATAGTTCCCCAAAGGCAGAGGTAGGTGGTTCCTCTGCAACGGGTCGGCCCATCTGGCCCACTTACCCGTGGTCTTTCGACCAACAGTTGATGTCGGATAGTTGTATACAAGCTTCAACTCGGTAGAAACTCCGCTTGCGAGATCTAGGGAATTCCGATGTTATTCCGATGTTGCGTGTGATTCCGTTGCTCCTTTAGCCTGCAATCTGGTCTCAGGTCTGATACTGTCCAGCGTGTTCTTCTTTTTGCAGTAGTAGTTGCTTTGGAGTAGCTTGGAAGTTCGTTATCCTTAAGAAACTCAGATACGAGTCGTTGATGTCGAGCGTGGCGCCATCTGTAGTGCGTAGCATGTTTTATGTAGTTCATCTAGCGACAGGTAGATGTCGCTACAGACAACACCGTAAACAACAAGTTTTTTTCCCTTGGTTACATCTAGCTACTTTTTGAGGAAAATCTGGTTACTAGCAACTTTTCGGGGCAGATTTAGCTACAAGTCTGATGGTAGAGTTGGCAACACTAGACCGAGTTGAAGTTGTTTTTGTTTTGGTTGGATGAATAATCACAATAGAAAAGAAGTGGGGTAAATTCTAAAACGCGTAAAGCATCTAAAATCCACCAAACTGACTTCCGATAACGATATAGATATGAGTGTACCAACAGATTTTGGGCCCGACTCCGGCGGTAGAATAAAAGTAAGTAAGCCGAATTACTTCTCAATTCTGTCTTGATCCACTTTTCGACCGGTGTTTTATCATTTTCAGGGTCTCACGATTGTGAAACCGATAGTCTACGGGAATGTCGCTCGCTATTTCGGTAAAAAGCGTGAGGAGGACGGCCATACTCACCAATGGACTGTTTACGTGAAACCTTACGCCAATGAAGACATGTCAGCTTACATCAAGAAGATTAACTTCAAACTGCACGAGAGCTACACGAACCCCAACAGAATATTGACGAAGCCGCCGTATGAGCTGACGGAGACTGGCTGGGGGGAGTTTGAAATTGTCATAAAGCTGCATTTCCACGATCCTAATGAAAGGCCGGTATGTTATCTTAAAACTAAATAAGATTAAGTATTAAATAAATAGTCAGTGGGGTCGTTGGGATTTTTTTGTGCCAAAGATACCACTGAATTGAGTGGTCCTTATATGTACCTACCTATTTCTCTTTTAAATTTTGAGTGCTTCCTTGCTTCGGAGGGCACGATAAATTGTCAGTCCCAGCTTTTAAGTTGTTAAGCCATGACGGAGGCCTTTAGGCAGCATACAAACTCCATCACCAGAGTTGGCCACTGGTTTATACCAACTTACTTTTTACATTTTACCTAACATTTCCAGGTGACTCTCTACCACATCCTCAAGTTGTTCCAATCTCCGGTGACAGAAGGTGCTCCCCCCACAGTGGGCCGGGCCCTCGTCAGCGAGTCCTACGAGGAGATAGTGTTCCAGGAGCCGACACAGCTGATGCAGCATTTACTGAACAGTGTGAAGCCCATCACAAATGGACCCTGGACTCATGATACAGATTGTAAGTAATCTTACTGTCTTACTAATATTACTACTATCAGTGCCCTCGCGGTGTTGCCCCCGTAGTGATTATGGTGATGTTTTTTTTTTCTCTCTCCATCTGCAATCGCCTTTTTAGCCATAATCAGATATGGTGTGATGTCTTTTCTTTGAGTTGTGCTCCTTTGAGCCGTGCCAATTACTTTGATTTAGAAACTGTTCCAGTTTTTAGTTTTTTTGTGATAATGATTATAAAAAATTTCAAATCCAACTGGTAGTTCCTGAGATGAACACATTCACACAAACAAACAAACTCTTCCGCTTTATCGATCAACCAAGCGAAGATCAAAGTGGTGGCTGAAGGAGATACCTCGACTTTCGATCCGAAGGTCGTGGGTTCGAATCCTGGCCGTGCATCAATGGATTTTTCATTTCAAAAAATTTATATGCGCTTTAACGCGAGCTCTAAACTGTGAAGTTTATATGCGCATTAACACAAGCTCTAAATGGTGAAGGAAAACATCGTACGCTTGGGGTTGATCCTGCGAACTTAGGATCGAAAGTCGAGGCACTTACCCTTATTATAACCCTTATTATTGAAATATTCCCTTTTATTAACTAGTTAGTCAGTGAACAAAAAAATGGACCAAAGGGAAATTATTTGGAACAAATATGAAAATTTTAACATTAGTCATCTACTTTGTATCCCACTTAAATAATATTTATCTGTTTCAGTTGAAGAAAAGAAAGAGAAAATATTAGAGAAGATCATCATAGCACAAACCAAGGTTAAGAGCGAAATATCTGAGTTGAAAGAAAAACTACACCTTGCTAAGGAAACCATCTCCAAGTTTAAAGATGAAATCGCAAAGTTGCAGAATCACCCTGGATCTAGCTTAATAGCAATGTAGAGGCCAATATTTATAAGTTAGTTTGAAAAAGAGGCCAATTTTTGTGAGTATTATTACAAGTAATTACATAAATATAAATTATATAAGGGAACGCCAGCGGCTTCTCCCGGGTGGACTACTATTTTGTGATCCTACGCAAACCGTGCATTTTTCCGGGATAAAAGTAGCCTGTGTGTTATTCCAGAACCTAAACCATCTACATTACCTACAAATTTCATCAAAATCGGTTTAGTAGTTTTGGGGATACGCGGTAACAAACATTCACACACACACACACACGGACTTTCGCCTATATAATATTAGTACCTAGGATTAGCGAACGCCAGCGGCTTCCCCCGCGTGGAGTACTATTTTATTATCTCACGCTACCCACGGAAACTGTACATTTTTCCACAAGTAGCCTATGTGCTATTCCAGACTATATATCTATCTCTGTGCCTTTCATCGAGATCCGTTCAGTCGGTCTGGCGTGACAAACATTCCAACGTCCAAACATCAAACTTACTCATTTATCATATTAGTACGCAGTGCGAGAGTACTTGACTGAGGAGTTTAAAATTTTAAATAAATACTGTAATAAAATTTAATGAATAAAATTTGTATAATTTGTAATATTTCGTTTTCCTTTTACCTAATGAAACTTACATGACAATCCAGAAAGTCAACTATAGTATGTGAATAAAAACGATAAAATCTAACCGTTTTTACAATCATCATGAAAATTGGTGGTGAGTGATGTCAATAGGAGTAGGAAGTTTATAAGCAAAGGACAAAGAAAGTAAGTTCGTATGAGCTTGTGGCCAACTCTGGTGACGGAGTTTTTAGTCCGCCTAAAGGCCTCCGTCATGACTTAAGAACAGATATGCAGAACCGATATATTAGTCAGATAAGTTATACGCAATAAATACAAATATTTTGTTTCTGTAACTTAAACTAAAATACATTTCATGGCCCTAACCCTCTTTTAAGTATGAAAATACCTTATTAGAGGATCTCTAATACAGCGTTTTTGACACGAGTTAGGCCATGAGGATATGTTAGTCCTCGTAGCCAAATCAGTTAGGCAAAATAGTTAGACCATGAGGAAAAAGCCGGTATTTTCAATCAAAGCCTCTGACGAAAGCTAACATCACTTACCCATGACCGTGAATTATGATCCAACCGATAGACGGCCGTCGTAGATATTTTTAGACGATTTTAATATTCGCCTATCGATCCTTTTGTGAGTCGAGTCTAGTGTGTGGACAATGATAAAACGAAAGGACATTTCAAAGCTGTTGGCTTTGACTAACGACTTTGTTTGATGACCTCGGTAGCGTAACGGGGTTCGGCGTAAAAGGTGCGGGTTTGATTCTCGCGCGGAGTTTCCTGCTGAGACTTCTGGAGAGCTCTGGATATCGTAATGTTATATGTAAATATGATCAACTGCATTCCCAAGGTGCGGTAGACATTCTTTCATTCTTTTTAGGCATTTTTAGATCCAAAATTCAAATAAGTATCATTTATTCAGTAGGACCGCTATGACCACTTTGAAACGTCTTAAGATCTAGGTGATTCTACTCCTGTTCTTTCGCGACCAACACCATGAAGAATCAGGGCAACAAACACGGTATGGGGCCTAGCTTTCTTTTCGGTGATCCTTTGAAGATGTCTAAGTAGGTAGTCAGAGGTATGTCCAAACATTTGGTACATTCCCACATTTTTCAGAAGATAACATTCCATGCGTGACAGGTTGCAAGCCCATCGACGCTTTTAGAAAGGCGGCGTATCGCGGATGCACATCCGCGGTACGCCGTGACTCAGCCTTGCATTACCTATTTGACGATCAAACAAAAGATGAGTGGATAAATATTAAAAACCACTGGTTTAAAAAACCCGCTTTTGACAAAAGAATCATGTTTTTTTATTCGTAAGGATTCAAAATCCTGATTTGGCCATAAAAAAATTGACGCTAAATGCACAACGAACAGCCAAAAATACTTCATGAAATGTACGATCAAAAGCCTAATTCCGACCTCGATTTTACATTCTACTGTCTATCAGGCCTCGGGTCATCACGGATTGAACTAGGTTAGACAAAGTGCACGTTTCATCAAAGCACGGTATTGTTGCATCGACACGATTAAGGCAATCGCGTGATGGTGTCAGTACCTAGCAGTTTGTGCAGGCATTTATCTATTTTATCTGTTGTTTTTGTAATTGGTTTGCTGGAAAAAATGGTACCTAAACTCATTCGTTAGTTCGTAGGTACCTACTGCAGTGTATTGATATGACATAAAACACATTCTATTACAAAAAATCTTCTTTTACGCGAATTCAGAAGGCATACGAGGCAACTTCATCTTAGTTTTCGATTACCTCAGATTCTGCTAAGTTACCACTACCACACATGAAACTTCGAATTTTTATGTTCTTCGCTTTGAAAACACAATCCCATAACAGATTTTTTTACGAAAAATATTTGTTTTACCTACATCATCCTTTTACCTAATATCATCTCGGAAACAGCACAATATTTGTGTTGTGTGAGAGAAATTTTATTTTGTCGAAAAGCCTTGAACTTCGTGACTATAGGGAGACTTTCATAGGTAAAGTGGGTGATCGACGTCCGAGCCTATACCCTATAGGTACCGCTGGTTTAAAGAACGTCGGTTTTACTCGTGGCTCGTTGGTGCTGATCGACTAGCGAGTGAAACAGTCGTATCGTAGTCGAATTGAGGTTTTGAATTTTCAATTTGATCGAGCTGAGTAAAAAATGAAGCAAACATGACGAGCCGCGAGCCAGGCTCGTCAACTCATAAAACCGCGGTATCGCAATGATACACCGGCGAGCTTTGCCGACGTGCCATAAGACCACGGTTTTACTCACTCGTCAATCAGGGCCAGGAAAAACATTAATTCCTGCCTGCCGGTAACATGTTAAGCTAATTTGGTCTAATTAAACAAACATACCCAGTAGACTTTCGTAGTTTTCAATCAATTAGTCAGCCCTGAGGTACCAACCAACCACCGGAAGACTTGGAACACGCTATTGGCCACTTGTTGACAAACACTTCAAGGTCAAGACTAGTAGTACCACCTGGCCCTTTCATGGTGATTACCATGAAGCGCTCGTGGCGTAGGTTGCTTAGACGTTCTTGATTGATCGTTGGAGTTAAGCAGTTTGCGCGGTCACTTTAGATGGGTGACCGCAAGTGGCATTACGAGCTGAGCGCTTCCGTGCTTCGGAAGGCACGTTAAATTAAAAGTCGTTAAGCACGACGGAGGCATTTGGACGGCCTAAAAACTCCATCACCAGATTTGGCCAATCGCTCATACGAACTTACTTAGGTACCTACCATTTTAAGGTAAAGGGTGTCCCAAAATAGAACAAACAAAAAATAGATTTAAAAAGAAGTCCAGTGCACATAGCTGGGGTTATTCGAATTCCTCCAAAGTAGGTAGGTAGGTACATGACAAACATCCTCGCATTTTGTGAAGGAATAAATAAATAAAAAATCTACTGTAAAAACCATGATAACACTCCAACTGTGAGATGTCTTACTGCACCAGCAGCGCTACCAGCATAGTTACATGATAAGAACATGCCACATTAAAAAAACACTTCGTCAAAATTGATGAGTTGTTGTTCTATGTTGTTCTTTTCAATATAGGTACATTCTCTCAGCCGCAGGTTCTGTTGAAAATCTTGTCTTTACTAACGTCAGGATTTTATAAGTAGATTCCTTCCTAATCCAAGTCAAGTTCAATGCATATTTTCCAATAAACGCACTTTATATAAAACACACTTTTATTAGACACATTTCAGACAGGACACTCCACAAGACTTGAGCAATATGAATATCTTTTCGGAAATACGCAACATTTAACAAAAATAAACTCTTATTTTAAAGTTACACTTAAAAATTCTTTCTTAGAAACATTTAACACGTAAGGAAACAAAAGTACACTCTTAATAATCTAGAGTTCGTCAAAACCAACTGTTCTCTTTTTTCATCTTGTCTCTACATCGTCCTTTCATGTCGAGGTTTTGGAATATCTCTGATAGTTTGTTCAATTTCTGTTCTGGCGTCTGGGGCAGCTGTTCCAGTCTGCAACTCTTGTCTTCCTCTCTGCATAGCGTATACGTTTGCCTCTCTCTTAGACATAGAAGCTTTCCTGTCTCCGGCATCGACGATAACTTGGCTACTTGCATTGCTGCTCTTTTGAACCGTGTTCTTGGTGACATTTTCGGTCGTACAACCTCACCTTCATGAGATTCTGTGTCCAGCTTCGTTTCCTTGTCTTTCGAAATGAGGTAAATCGGCTCGATAACGTCGTATGTGTTCTCCCGCAAGAGTTGCTGAGGCTTCCTCACCTCAAGATCTAGAGATTTCTTCCTGTACCCGTGTATCCTCAGCGGCGTCAACGGTTTGAGGACATCGTGGATTTTGTGATCGTCCTTGTTCAGATCGAAGACGATAACTTTAGTTTTGGAGCGTTCGAGTTTCTGTCCGATGGCAGGGAGTGGATGGAAAGGGGATAGAGTTGGTTTGATCTGAATATCGTTTTCCAGCATTCTGGTTTGGGCTGTTTTGTTTTTTCTTGGCTTTAGTTTCCGCGGCGCGTATATAGTGGTGAGGGCGCGCGTTTTGTGCGGGTCGAGAGGTGCGAGGGCTGAGGGCAGCATGGGACGTGCGGAGGAGGCGGCGGCCGCACGCCGACAGCCGCCGCGGCCGCTGGCCTTGGCCGGCCGCGTACTGCCCAATCGAACCGCCCACGCGCGATAGACCGCCCGTCCGTTACCTTGCATCCACACCTCTACTATCTTATCTTACAGATCACCTTGTTTTATCAGCCTTAACATTACCTTAGTATGATGAGGCTGAGGCGTTTGCGTGAAACGTTCAGTATTTTTAACAAGCGGGGTTTCTCTACGTACGCGTACGCTTGTTTTTCATGACATTATCTGTCAACTGTATTTATACATTTTGATGTCAGCATCGCTATGCAGTTGCGAAGTAAAAAGGTTGCGTTGCGGCATGCGAACTCTTCTCTAAGGACATGCGGGAAGGTTGGGCAATATTCTGTAACTATTCAACTTATGTAGGTAGGGTACTACTCATTGTCTGTTTGTTAAACGTAATTTCAATTCATAGTATTGAAAGTTATTATTAGTACATGCGTTTCATTTACTTTAGAAGCTTACAACCATTTTACAATCCAAATAAACATGAAGCTTTGTAAAGCTCTTTTCAATTTGCCATCAAAACCCATTGTTAAAACGTACCTCCCTTGTCACAGTGTCACCTGAGGGGTGAGGGGAGGTGGACAGCGGGTAATGACCATCATTACCGTCACCATCGATCGACCTTCAGGGCTACCAATATATTACCAGTATTACGTACTGTAATTTGTTTCAACTTATTCATATTTGGTGGCATGTTTGTCATGTCTATCGCTTCTGCTTTAAGGATAGGTACTTACTTCAATTATTTGATACCTACTAAAAAAACTTGGGCCTTTTCATCTTTACTAGATGATTTATACAGTGGAGGCAGTCTTTGCCTAAACTTATCGAGACACTGTAGTGCCTGGGACAATGTTGAAATGGAGTAGGCATGCCCAGCACCCACACCATCCTCTCAGCTTACCGGCCATATCCACAGGAAAGACATCGTTATTACGTGTGGGCTGACTAAGCCGCGTGTTTCCTCACGATGTTTTCCTTCACCGTTTAGAACTCGTGTTAATGCGCATACTTACCTATAAATTTTTCGAAACGAAAAATCTATTAATTCACGGCCAGGATTGATACTAAACCGAGCCGTAATTACAAATGGTTTCTATAAATCGATGGTTCGTTAAAATCAAACTTCTGTCTATTTGAAAAATGATTAACCCTACAATACCCACTGCAATTAGTTAGGTCATTCCACTGGAAAACACATTCGATACTATCTATTGATTTCAAGTGTCTATACAACAAATAAGATAGGTAGACCTGTAAGCTGGGAACAAACTATCGGACGCGGCTTACGGACGCGGCAGACAGCCGCGACTGAATAGGTATCTGGATATAGAACGAACATAGAACTGTGCACATTATCTGACGAAAGTCGCGGACGCGTCCTTGGACCTTCAGACGTCCGAAGGCAATCTGGCCCGCTGGGTGTTCGGACGGTGTGCACACTTATCAGTCGCGGCTGTCAGCCGCGTCCGTCAGCCGCGTCCGATAGTTTGTTTCCAGCTTAAGATTTGAAAGAATGTCCAACGCCTTGGGTTGTTAATGGTTTCTTTGGTTCGGATGTACTACAATAAGAACTCGATCTCCTTTTATGATTGTGGAGTAATAAATAGTAACTAATTTGACGGTGAAGAAAACATCGTGAGGAAACCAGTTAGCTTTCGAATAGCGATTGGCTAGGGCTAGCATAGTAACATTAGTAACCTGTCGTATGGAATGCTTCTGAAAAATGTGGGCTTAGAAGGCAAATTGCGTTTTAGATGTCCCGCTCATGACCCATTATAATGGATGCCTCTGACTACCCTTAGACATCTTCAAATAGATCTTGAATGCCTAGTAAGATCTGTGGCCTTGAACACAGGAAATGAAAAGACTGCAAGTTCAAAACACTTATGTCTAATGCGCATTTCTTCAATGGGAACTTTGCAAGTGAACGATTGATTTTCTTATAATGAGTGGTTATTGCAAATGCTTCGAAGGTCACTAATCACTATAGAGCTAATACCAGACACGTGCAAATGTTAAGAGCTGCCGCGTTGATCTAAACTTTGCGCAATTTTTTTAATTAAGTAGGTACCTACCTATTGTAGAAATAACACCCAAAAAATATTCACTACGTTCATGAGCATTCGAATACATTCATAATAACAATATTTTTAATCACATTAGTGCCTACAAACAATGATATCCGATAAATCAAAACGTTGACCTAATAGCAAGTGAAATTTGGGTCAAGTCGGCTTCCGAAGCCGTGTCGAGGACACAGGATTCTATGTGGGCATAATCTATTGTGTAAGTGTAACAGTTAATCCACTGTTCAACGAAAGGGCATTAATAAATGGCTAAATTAAAACATTCAAAAAACCGACTCCAATGTCATTTAAGCTAAGCAGTTTTCTGCACTTTCGAGGTGCATTTCTGTTCACTATCCTAAGATAACATAAGACTACATAAGATCCTAGACGTCATATCCTCACCAAATTTTTATGACACCAATGATGGAAAAAAAATCCAAATAGGTCCAGGCGTCTTCGAGTAAACGGTGAACGAATATACTTAGAGTGCGCCGCAAACTTTATGGCGGCTGAAATGCGCGGCAGATTCGACTTTGCGCAGGTACAGTCAACGCAATAGGGAACTCCCACAATTTTTTTTTATGATTTTATACGATAGGTTATATCGTCAAATAACCGTCATAAAAATTCCAGCGCCGAAATACTAAAATTTTATAACAAAAATAATTTTTGAAATTTACCAACATTTTCACGCATCTGAAACACGATTATTATTGTCGTCACAGATTACTGTTGTAGTAACAATTTGTGAACTTTGACGTGTGACGTCAAATTGATACTAAGTACAACAGTAATCTGTGACAACAATAAGTTCGAGTATAGGAATTGTGAAAATTAAAAAAAAAACTTATCTATGGATCGTCATATCTGACTCGTCCTTGACTTTTCTTATGAACTCGTGTCGTCACATCCTTTCACATCCTTTTCAAGTATTTTGAAATTCCTACTATTTTTTGCAATTTTTAAAATTTATTTTCTAATCGAAAATGGTTTAATATTAAAAAATAATTACACACACATACCTCTAAAGCAACAATGTTCATAATAAAATACATTTAACCCGCTTTTGAATCAGACGCATATTGCCTATTGCGGGGAGGTGGAGGTGGTGAGGGGCGGGGCTAGGCGGACTATGTAGATAAAGTTTACTTTATTCTATTGCGTTGACTGTACCTGCGCAAAGTCGAATCTGCCGCGCACTTCAGCCGCCATTAAGTTTGCGGCGCACTCTACCTAGGTACATAAAAAAAAGTCCTACGAATTGAGAACCTCCTCCTCTTTTTGAAATTCAAGTGGTAGGGTTGTGGCCACGGTAAGGCCCGTCGATGCGAGAAAATTCAAATTCTATCTGTGTTAAAATTGTGGGATGTCATCATCATCATTTCAGCCCATTCCCACACTGTTGCTATCCTCCTATTTATTACCTACGCCATTCTCCGAGACTTCGCGAGTTTCATACACTGAGTCCCGAACATGTTTATGATGTCATTCGACTAACGGGCGGGGGTGGTCTGGTCTGGTCTGCCTCTTGGCCGTTGAGTTATCGCCTTTGTCCAAATTCTTATTTATTCAATAAGATCATGTGTGACACGTCACACTTTGACACGTCAATGATTGATTTGACAACACCATCCATAACCACCTTTCGTCGTCCGTTCTTTCATGCAGTTTTCTTTTTGTGTGTGTTTCTGTGGCACCGTAGCTCTACGGGTGAACCGATTTGAATGCAGTTTTATTTTATTTGAAAGCTGATTTTGTAGCGATGGTTCTTAGACATGTTTTATCAAAATCGGTTCAGCCGTTTGAAGATCATCAGCTCTTTTTTACTTTATGAAGGGATACATCGGGGGTTTTTTAAACATGTGCAATTTTTTTTTTTTTTTGTACTAAAATAACGCAATCTTATTACAATTGTAATTTACAATTTCGGAACAAAACTTTTACGAACAAAATTAAACTCTGACATAGGTAGGTACTTACCTAGTTTTAGGCTATGACCAAACCGTGACCTCAGATGCCCTGCCAATAACCTTCACACTGTGACCTTGAACTAGGGCTGACTCAGATAGGCCTTTGCATATCTTACTCATTCGCCCTTTGTATTTTTTACGAAAATCACGGTTCCTAGTAGTCTACGGCAATAAGGTTTCCGGTGGTGGAATGTTTCGTTGTAGGTAGGTGGTACACAGGGGCAAAAGTGCGTTTTTAAGTTCGCGGAATGGGGGATAAGGTGTGAAATTAAAATCCTGTAACGTCTCATTTCGACCCTTAGGTATTAATCAGGTATTCAGTAATTACTTTCAAAAATATCTCTACTAGGTACCTCCTAACATTATCTACTTAGTACTAAGTACATTCAATTGAGTAGGTATTGTTGAGATCCAGTACAGACGGGTATTTGGTATTTGAATATGAAATAAAATTTCTTTAAAAAATCTTACCATTAGGGTCGTTCAGTAAGTGGATGATTTGGAGCACTTAAAGTGAAAACCTATTGAAGTATGTATCATAGGTTATCATAGGTTAAACCGAGTTGAAGGATAGATTTAAGTGGGGATGTAAGTATAGTTGAACTTGAAGGTCAACATAATGACAAAATTGACGTTAGTGAAGTGGATAATTATTTTAATCTAGCGCAAAACTAATTTCGCATCGATAAATAAACTCTCAAGTCCTCGGGAAATGTGTAAGGGAGTAGGCAGAAGCAAGTCCGAATATTAGCTGTAGACACAGATCTTTCAGCTGTAGTAGTTCGTAGAAAAAGTAAGTGCGCATCGGGAGATTTTAGGTCTTAATCATGGCTAAACGACTTTGTAGTCATGAAAATGGAAAATGAAACAAAAACAATTGCCTAAGAATTTAAACAAATTCTGAGGGGGTGGTCAGAGGCACGCACAAATACAATACAAGCACACGCACAATGGCTGCTAACATTTTGCAAAAGTTAGTAGGTATCTCGAACGTGACAGTTTGGAAGCCCATTGCCGCATATTACCAGCATCTTTTGATATCTTTGATTTTAAGTAATAAACTAGTAACCATATACTAACGGTAATTATTGTACCTACCTACCTACCTATCCAACAATCTAAAGAAACATTTAATTTTAACCTTTCGGTTTGTTTTGATTGCCCACTCATTTTATGAATGCCCATTGTAAATATTCGATTGAACAATCTATTTACAATCTTTCATTAATAAAATCAATTGACGCATGACTGAAAGGCTCTATTTTAGATTTACTTAGTTTATTTTTGTTGTTATGATCCAATGTGATCCTTATTTTCAGGACAAGGTTTGTATGAAAGAAAGGTTTTGGAAAATCTATCGATTTTAAACGAAGGCACGGAAACAAGCAGCTAACTAATCAACACATGTAACATGTGTATCTAACAAATGTAACGTTTTGCAAAAGCTGTAATATTGTGTACCTACCTACCTGTGCTGTGGTAACTGATAAGCCCAATATCAATTATATTGTTTTTTCTGAATTCTTTATATTTTACTTGTAAGGCTAGCAACAAAGACCTCTACGACACTCCTGCTTATGGTTCAATGTCGCATGTGTCACTATTGTCAATTTTCCTCATAGGCCGTAAACGCCGTGACCCCAGGCTTGAATCAATCACACTGCTCACTGTGAATTACGTGTTTGTGTCATTCATTATGTTAAAATAACCTACTATAGTTTATTATGGAAAATACTGTTACACTAAATTACTAGTAAGTTAATCAAAATTATGGGTAAGCATAGGTATAATAGGCAAAAATCTGAAGTTCTGAAGTTAAATCTACATTAGTACCTACTTACTTAATTAAATTTCTAGTTCTTACTTAAGTATTTTGGTTCTAGTACTCAAAAGTTCATTTAACCTACATAAAACAGATTATAATTAGCTCTACCAAAATATCTATCACGTTATCTTCATTCACCATTTCCATGTCACTAGCCTTTTGCCAAAATGACGCGTTGTGACGTCACATGACGTTCCACTATTCATATCTCAATGGCACGTGCACAGAGAAGACAATCACTACGTTTAGGCACGTGCTTTTATCGTGATTTTATCAAGAGTGTATTTATTCCGTAGAATATTAGTGTTCTGTGGTATTTGTTAGTGGATAAACGTATTCAGTCTCGGATGAAGTAGCCAAGGTTCTTGCAATCAGTAAACCTGCTGTAATTTTACGCTAGTATTAGCAAGTAGATAATATTAGTCATCAACTCATCACGAGACTAAATAAATTTCAGTTTTTGTACCTAATACAGTGTTATTGAGTCGTCGTGAAAAATGTGTTTTGGTGTATTGTGACTTGGTTTACCCTATAAAACGAACCTAGGTAAGTAATTAATGCTAATGTAAGTTATTTTTTTATGCTGTTGTAGGTTACTTAATGTTATGGATATTACGACCTTGTCCATTATCAGTTCATAAATAATAAATAAATAAATAAATAAGAACTTTATTGAGGACACAATTTCAAAGTATTAACTAGTTAGGCTATTTTTAGAAATACAATGTCCTACAATCGGCGGTCTTATCGCTCTTGGCGATCTCTTCCAGACAACCGTAAAACTATACTAAATACTACAACTAGATGGGGTGTCAAACAACAGAGAACGATGTCCAGCGCGTTTGGTATTCACCAGCCCCCGAACTAGTTAAGAAACTGTTCATGTTTATTTCTGACGTACCTACCTGTATTCTTGTTGGTGGTGTCTTGCTGTATTGCATTAGAGCAGTGTTTTTCAATCTGTGGGTCGCGACCCCTAGGGGGGTCGCGAAGCCTTACTTGAGGGGTCGCCGGCTGAAAGAAAAAGTCGAGGTTCTTACACAAAAGAAGGATGTGCTTGTTTATTTTTCAAAAGTTTATCAAATTGTGGTGCTATTTTTGAAACGTTAATAATCAAATCATTTTCTAATTGCAGTCTATTTCTCTTTTTAGTCTTAATATCTATCATTGAAGAAAATGTCAGTTCACACAAGGACCTATGAAGTGGCGAATGGCCAAACGAAGTTTTGCGTGAAATGATTTTACTTTATCTTTAGCTGTTAAAATATTTTCTTCTCCTTGAAGGTTCTTGTTCAAATTGCCGCAACGACAATGCGGTGTCGCAACGTCGCCATCGCCGATGCAGTTTGGCCCGCGTAAATCCGTACCCATATAGTAAATGTGAAAGTGTGTTTATTTGTTTATTTCTTTGTCCTGCTTTCACATCAAAACAAAGGGACGGATTGTGTTAGATAGTTGGAGGGCTTGAGAGTAACATAGGCTACTTTTTATCCGGGTACCACGCGAGCGAAGCCGCGGGCAGCAACTAGTAATAGATAAATGTATAGGAAAAACACATTGCCTAACTAACGTGTGTAGCCTTTTAATTAAATTATTTCTTTGGCTGTCTATGACACAAGGGGGGTCGCCAAAATATTTCAACCTGTAAAGGGGTCGCGAAATCAAAAAGATTGAAAAACACTGCATTAGAGTTTAATTTGGCTTGGCTTTGAGATAAGAGTATAAGTTTTGGATTACTGATGCAGTTATTTTTTTTTGAGTGGTAGGTTCAAAACTTTTATTTACTTACTTAAATAATAGTTACCTACTGAGCATAAATTAATTATGACGGGTCTCAAGGTATTTGAATATTCACATTAGAACTGGAAAACCGACTCTTTATAAAAAAGTACGAATATTATTTTCATCACCAGACATTTTCAGTAGGTCCCTTAAATATGGACTACATAATTGGCGGGTTAGCCGGTGCAGGCGCCACCATCATCACAAACCCCATGGACGTGGTGAAGACCCGTCTGCAGCTACAGGGTGAGCTGAGGGCGAAGACAGAGGCACCTACTAGATACAGGGGGATCTTCCACGGGTTGTATGTGATCGCGAGGACTGATGGCGCCCTGGCTTTGCAGAAGGGACTGGCGCCGGCTATGGTGTTTGGATTTGCCATGAACTCTGTTAGGTAAGATGGTGTAATCGATGACATCGTCAAAATTGCATTTTATTACAGTTGTCACAATGAATCTAGGCATTCGTGAAGTTGGGCTTTACGCTGCGCATTAGAAAATTTTACATGAAAAAGCTGCACTGCGCATCGAAACGGCTACCTTCACGAATGCCTAGGTCCATTGGGAGAGGTGTAGATAAGATGATCACTATGGTCGTAAATGGGGAGTATCGCAGGAGTTGTCATAAACGAAAAGAGATCTATTGCCAGCTACAGTTGGGCCGACGGATCTCGGCGATCGTGAAGTTAGGCTTTTCGCTGCGCAGTAGAACATTTTGTATGAAAAAGTTGCACTGCGCATCGAAACGGCCAACTTCACGTACGCCGAGATCCGTTGGCCGTACTGTACATTATGGGATAAATCAGTATGAAAAAAGACAAAGGTAGGTTTAAAAATGGTTAGACTGAATAGTTACCTAAACAAATTTATTTTATATGTAAGTATTTTTATGTGGTATGAAAGTTCACTCTACTCTAACAGATTTTTTGTTGAAATCGAGTTAAATATTGAGATTTGTTAATCTACTAGAGTTGAACTTTCGCAATCAAAGGATTTTTTAAACACCCTTTTTTTGGTAATTACTTAATCATAACTTTACAAACTTTCAGAATTTAAATATCTTCGTGGTTATTTCAATTTTGGAAAGTACTTACCTACCTACCTATTTTACAATCCAGTATCACGTAACTAGCAGTTCCCGATTTCGGTTCCAGATTAGGTACCTACCACGTAGCTGAAGTCCAGGGTTGGACGAGGTCGAAGAACGGAGACATCTGCTTGGAGAAAGCGATCCTGTGGTCCAGCATCAGCGGGGTGCTGAGCGGCGTGGCCGCGAACCCAGCATCCGTGCTGAAGACCAGGATCCAGGCCGCTGCACATCCCAGCATAGCGGTGGGCAGGCAGCATAGATATAATGGTCAGTGATTCGCAGATTCACCGGTTCATTTGAATCTTTTTCGAAAATTTTGGAGAAGAAGTGCAAGATCAGTTAGTACGAGTAGGTAGGTATTGAATGCGAATTTTATTTTACCTACTCGATTGTGTTCATAAACTAAGTTGTGCTAAATGTAAGGGTTCGTTTTCACTTAGGTGGAACTTAGCGTTTTACGGTGCCTTTCCACTAGGGCGGAGCTGAGCGGAGCGGCCCATGAATTGACCAATCACATGTCAAACAATAAAATCGAAACGCTTCAAAATGCACCTTGATTGGTCAACTCATGCTTCCCTAATCTCCGCTCCGCTCAGCTCCGCCATAGTAAAAACCCACCCTTATGAAGTTGGGTTATAAATGTAAATTGAAATGCCCTAGGAATGTGCGACGGGTTCGTCCAGATATACAGAACGGAAGGTCTCAGGGGATACTTCGCTGGAGTCTCCGCCACCTGCACCAGGCTGGCCATCGGGAGCGCCGCACAACTCACCACATTCTCCTCGTAAGTTGGACAATGGTTGTGAACTTACACATAAGTGCTAACATGAATACTATTTCTTTTAACCTGTCCTGACCGCGTCCTGACTCATCAGGTTCGTTAGTACCTATTTGGTCTAGTTTGTCCGAACGAAGTAAACAAACTGATAGAGACAAACAGTAGCCACTGGCTACTCTATCTGGATATATCTTACCAAAGGAAGCTATGGCCTCTAGCTGACGATGTCGTCGTGGTGTCTCGGTAAGATAAGGCGAGCTGAAAACGTAAACAAGTTCACAACTATACAGGTATGGTAGATATCCACTCCAATCTTCAGGTTCTGAAATCTTTAATTGTCAAACATATATATTTGGTACCTGACGAAAGTGGCCAAGAATTGAACTGGACGACAAAGACGAGGTGACGAAAAAGTGAACCTCTAACCCCGAAAAAAGGAAGAAAAGAAGGGATGCTTTTGCTCTGCAGTGTGATCCATATAATCATTTGGTACGTGTACAGATTTACCTACTTCGAACTAGTAACCATTCTGTCCCCAGTGTGAAAGAAGCGCTGCTCAGCCACGACATTTGCACGAGCTCGCCGCTCGGACTCGCATTCACGGCCAGCGCCGTCAGTGGCGTCATGGTGGCCGTCATCATATGCCCCTTCGACGTCACCACCGTCCGGCTTTATAACCAGGGTAACTGAACACCTGGGACATGAGCAGTCGGGTTTTAGAACACCCTTGTGTGAGAATGTATAAAATATCCCCTTAGCATGAGTGTTTGGGGAACATGGTGGAATCATTCCCCAAAGACAGAGTAGGTGCTTCCTCCGCAACGGGCCGGCCCATCTGGCCCACTTGCCCGTGGTCTTTCGACCAACAGTTGTTGTTGGTTAGTCCTAGATATGTCTATCGCCGCTGAAAACTTCGTAAGCGCGATCTAGACATTCTGATGTTGTGTGGCGCCATCTTCGCTGAAGCTCTAAGTGAGTAGCATGTCTTTGTAGTACGTCTAGCGACAGGTAGATGTCGCTACAAGTGTTTACCCAGTAATTAGAAGGCAAATAACATAATGCTAGAATGATATCTTCCCTGATTACCCTGATTTCGTCTTCCGGTGTGACATTTTGGTTTAGTTTTATGTCGGTGGAAACTGAGTTAAGGCAGATCAGCGACACAAATTGAGCCACGAGAATCTCTTGTGGCTGGTTACGTATTTATGTCACGAAAATTACAAGACAGATTGTTGAAATCCATAGGAACGTTTGACAGATTTTTGATTTCTTTTTTTTCATAATACAGGAATTCGAATTCAATAAATTCTTAAGCCAGATTTTCATTTGTTTTTTTTTTACAAGACAGAAATACAAAATACATCTAAACATTTTCCAGAAATTTTAACATCCAGATAATTCACTTTACCGCATGTTTGTTTTCCATATAATTTGTTTTCCATATATTTTGTGATCCCGAAAAATCATGGTTCAGGAAAGACCTATTACAAAATTATGTATTCAATCTTTCTAGTAATAATTCAGAGCATTATAAATACTAGGTAGCATAAAATTAAATGACCGATGTCCATTATGTAGCTTGAAGTACTGTAGGTAGATATCTATTAAATATTGTACCTAGTTACTTTTTTTTTATTACCTTTAACATTTTCTAACTAATTTCGTGCTAGATGGTTAAGTAACCTCACCAAACACTTTTGGCAAATTATCGAAGTTTAACCTAAATCCATTTCGAATTTGTGACGGCTCCGGCGCTTCGGGAAGTGCAGCCCCTCCGCCCTTGCGTAACAAAACGCGGCATTAGCACGAGCCTTCGCAGCTTCGGCTGTTTGGTCGCAGCCTCAGCCGCTCCAGCTCGTGCTGGTGCCGCGTTTTGTCACAGCGGGCGGGGACTGCATCTCCCTTCGCGCCTCCGAGTTCATAAAAACACTCTAGGGTAGGACAGACAAGACTACGTGGAAGTCGGCAGATTCGGTTCTGAGACCGATAATAACCTAAAAACGTTTCGGGTAAAAATTTAGTATTAAGAAGCAGGATTTTGGGGGGGTGGGGGGTAGGAGGGGGGAGGGGGAACTCCCTCTGGTACCACTCCCATTACAAGGTAACGCACCGTTCTAGAGATAATCAAATTATTGTTTTCAAATACAAACTGGTAAAAATTTAGTATTTGGTTCCTAACAGTATTTCGGGGGGGGGGGGGGATCCCCCGCCCCCCTGGTACCACTCCCATTACAAAGGTAACGCACCGTTCTTGAGAAAATCAAATTATTTTAACCTAACCTAACCTTTTTTTTTTTTAGAAAGGGTTCGCTTCGCTCGCTTTTTTATATACAAACCTAACCTAACCTACAGGATGCCCTGTGTCGGATCTGATTTAGTTTCTCTTTTAGATGTTATGGGGGTTTGTGCGACCAGATTTTGTGGGTGGGCTCGCTTCGCTCGCTTTTTTATATACAAACCTAACCTAACCTACAGGATGCCCTGTGTCGGATCTGATTTAGTTTCTCTTTTAGATGTTATGGGGGTTTGTGCGACCAGATTTTGTGGGTGGGCTCGCTTCGCTCGCTTTTTTATATACAAACCTAACCTAACCTACAGGGTTCCCCGTGCCGGTTCTGATTTAGTTTTTCTTTTAGATGTTATGGGGGTTTATGCGAGCAGATTTTGTGGGTGGGCTCGCTTCGCTCGCTTTTTTATATACAAACCTAACCTAACCTACAGGATGCCCTGTGTCGGATCTGATTTAGTTTCTCTTTTAGATGTTATGGGGGTTTGTGCGACCAGATTTTGTGGGTGGGCTTGCTTCGCTCGCTTTTTTATATACAAACCTAACCTAACCTACAGGATGCCCTGTGTCGGATCTGATTTAGTTTCTCTTTTAGATGTTATGGGGGTTTGTGCGACCAAATTTTGTGGGTGGGCTCGCTTCGCTCGCTTTTTTATATACAAACCTAACCTAACCTACAGGGTTCCCCGTGTCGGTTCTGATTTAGTTTTTCTTTTAGATGTTATGGGGGTTTATGCGAGCAGATTTTGTGGTTGGGCTCGCTTCGCTCGCTTTTTTATATACAAACCTAACCTAACCTACAGGGTGCTCCGTGTCGGATCTGATTTAGTTTCTCTTTTAGATGATATGGGGGTTTATGCGAGCAGATTTTGTGGGTGGGCTCGCTTCGCTCGCTTTTTTATATACAAACCTAACCTAACCTACAGGATGCCCTGTGTCGGATCTGATTTAGTTTCTCTTTTAGATGTTATGGGGGTTTGTGCGACCAGATTTTGTGGGTGGGCTCGCTTCGCTCGCTTTTTTATATACAAACCTAACCTAACCTACAGGGTTCCCCGTGTCGGTTCTGATTTAGTTTTTCTTTTAGATGTTATGGGGGTTTATGCGAGCAGATTTTGTGGGTGGGCTCGCTTCGCTCGCTTTTTTATATACAAACCTAACCTAACCTACAGGATGCCCTGTGTCGGATCTGATTTAGTTTCTCTTTTAGATGTTATGGGGGTTTGTGCGACCAGATTTTGTGGGTGGGCTCGCTTCGCTCGCTTTTTTATATACAAACCTAACCTAACCTACAGGGTTCCCCGTGTCGGTTCTGATTTAGTTTTTCGTTTAGATGTTATGGGGGTTTATGCGAGCAGATTTTGTGGGTGGGCTCGCTTCGCTCGCTTTTTTATATACAAACCTAACCTAACCTACAGGGTGCTCCGTGTCGGATCTGATTTAGTTTCTCTTTTAGATGTTATGGGGGTTTGTGCGACCAGATTTTGTGGGTGGGCTCGCTTTGCTCGCTTTTTTATACACAAACCTAACCTTACCTACAGGGTGCCCCGTGTCGGATCTGATTTAGTTTCTCTTTTAGATGTTATGAGGGTTTATGCGACCAGATTTTGTGGGTGGGCTCGCTTCGTTCGCTTTTTTATAAACAAACCTAATCTAACCTACAGGGTGCCCCGTGTCGGTTGCCCGTGTAGGTTAGGTTAGATAATAAAAAAAAAGGTTAGGTTAGGTTACAATAATTTTATTTTCTCAAGAATGGTGCGTTACCTTGTAATGAGAGTGGTACCAGGGGGGCGGGGGATCCCTCCACCCTCCTCCCCACCAAAATACTGTTACAGAATACTAAATTTTTACCAATTTTTACCAGTTTGTATATAAAACAATAATTTGATTATCTCCAGAACGGTGCGTTACCTTGTAATAGGAGTGGTACCAGGGGGGAGGGGGAACCCCCCCTCACCTCTCCCCTTAAAATCCTGCTTCGTAATACTAAATCTAACCCAAGATGGAAAAGGTTTTATATGGCTGGAAATTTTCTGGTAAGCGTTACTTCTGTCTTTTAAAATAAGGTACCTATCTATAAGGATATTGTTGTCGAATGAAAAAAAAACGAACTGATAATCTGGCATTAGTGTTTCTGTCAAATGAGACTTCTGTGAAACGTTTTATCGGAGTAATAAAATTATGTAAAACATAGTATCTGGATTTCGAGTTTCTATCAAACGTTTTATGGATTTCAAAATTCGGTGTATCGTTTTTCGAAAGATTGATAGGTTACCCTTGTGGCTATCAAAAGTAGACCTAATGTAGGCATTTAAATCGACGCTTTTTAGGTAGGTATATTCCGCAACCCTGCAAGTTAGCAAAAATCGATGCAGGGTTATGCCAAGTCTCCAAAATCCGGTAGCTTATGTCCAATGCTTACAAAACCTTTCAGAGTGAAAGAAGGCCTGAAAGCACGAGGGTACTTCGATAATTCTCCGGAAATGAGGGCCATCATCGCGAGCGTCACTAGCAGTGTGCTGTGTGTGATTGTCGAGACTCCCCTCGACGTTGTCAATACGAGGTTATTTAACCAGGGTAATGTAGTCTTCGTTGTAAGGACATGTAACTCGCTTTGGTTATGGGAAGATAAATGTGTCACTCAGTTCTGACTTAGGCTGATACTCCACTAAAGCGGAGACGAGAGATGTGTTTCAACAACCAATTGAATTTCGTTATTCACACATCTGACACAGACGAGATGACAAGTGTGAATAACGAAATTCAATTGGTTGTTTAAAGACATCTCTCGTCTCCGCTTTGGTGGAGTTTCAGCCTTCTGCTGTATCTGCCAATGCATAGGTTTTCAACGTGGGTGATAACGCCCCCTTGTGGGCGTTTGAGACTGTCAGGGGTGCGCAGTAGAAGACCCAGAGACAATTAGGGGGCATTGAGATGGCGTATTAAGATATGGGGGGGGGGGTTGGGCTCTTGAAAATTTGTATTCTCAAAGTGGGCGGTGGGCAAAATAAGGTTGAGAAACTATGTGGTAATGGGAAACTATCTGCTGCAGAAACTACTCGTAATCTTCAAAAACAGAGACTAAAATTAGGTGAATGCGATGTTGGTAACTATAGAAAGAAAGGCTTGTGTAATCTACGTAATAAGTATGCATGAAACTTTTAAAACACTGTTCACTACCAGACTATCTACTTCCTGGTTTAGGCCTCTCTGTATTTCTATGTAACATGTTCAGTTCAGTTTATTCAACACAGTGTATGTCATTATATTCTAAAACCCGACTGCTTAAGGTCCTGGTTATAAAACATTATACACATCATAACTAGTTTAAGAGATAATCGGCCTTTCGAATGAACGCGGAATAAAAACCTAATTCAAACATAAATTATACCTATCCTATTTTTTTTGTCCTACGAAATTACTACCACAAACAAGGTTTAAAACTAATTAAAATCAATGGAACCTCACTCGTGATTCCAAAAGATCATGGAATCATTACATTGATCCAGAACTATCCAACTGTCCACTAGTTATTCTACGTTCATCCCTAAGGTCACAAAGCTTACAATTCTGATTATTCCACCCCCCGCAGGTTCCGCCTCACAAGGGACTCTTCTCTACACTGGGATCCTGGACTGCCTAACAAAGATCTACAAGACTGAAGGCATCCACGGCTTGTATAAGGGCATTGGACCACTTTACCTCAGAATAGCACCCCACACAACCTTGTCGCTGGTCATATGGGATATGCTCAATAGAATAATGTTACCTGATGGAAATAAAAATAGCTGAATTTGACACGATACTTTTTATTCACGATTTCTTACCCGATAGATAATAAAATTAAACATAAAAGAGAATATACATCTGGTCTCATCCTTCCAAAGTCACATTTGCTGGGCCAAGGATGAAAGCCTTGAAAATACCAAAACTGAGCCACATTTTCGTTTATAGAAAGCTATTCTCAATAATAAAAACTCAGCCAGTAAAATCTCAACTGCAGCACTCTTTTTAACTTTTCTTTACCATAGCACTGGGCGGAGTAAAGTGCATCTCCCAATCAACATCTAACGAACTGGCTTCTGAATCGACATTCGAATCATCACTGCAGGAGCAGCTGTCTGCCCAGTCGCCAACATACTCCTCAGGGCAAACACACTCTGGATTACACGGATCAAAAGGGTCAAAACCAATGGCCTGTTTGTATACCTTGTAGCAAGTTTCCAAACAGGCATCCGGGTTGTAAGGTTCTGACCAGATAGCTCCAACTGCTCTTCGAACAAGACGTCGTTCTTTTCTGGCCTTTGCTTTGATCTTTTCAGTGGCATCGGCTGCAGTTATCTTGTATACCAACGGGTTGCAAGTAATCTTCTTGTTATCACTCTCTGCTTGCAATTCTACTGTGTACTCTCCATTCCGCTTACTGATTATTAGAGTAGGCTTCGCTGTTACTTGCTTCTTCTGCGTCGTGATCGGTTCTGATCGTAGATTAGAAGAAATGCTTTTGTTTTTGGCTCTGTTCAACTTTTTGAGGAGGCACTTGGAAATTGCACCAGGCCTCCAACCATCCTGAAATGTTTCAAAAACAATTTTATGGAAGTAAGTACCTACTTATTATTATGATTGTAATTTTTTAAATTAACAACAAAAATAATAAAATTTAAAAAAACTTACAGTTTACAACTTTTCTTTGAAGCTCCATAAATCACATTAGGTGAATTATTTTTGGGATAACTTTTGTTGTATTCATAAAAAATAGAATAAAAATTCAATTATTTATTTTACCTTACAGTTACATTAACGTTACAAAATTTAACTTAGCACAATACCAAAACTTGCACTTAGATAAACCGCATCGCTATCAAATTCTACACCAAAAACTAGAACACATTGGACACAGGTCACTTCAGGGTAGGTACTTGAGTGGACACACACTTGTTCGGAGACATTCTCTCATACTGTTGCTGCTTCAGCATTTCCGCGTTGATAAAAGAGTGGAAACAAGGCTCATGGAACGAGCTCAAGCTGATCCCTTGGTCTGCCAGGTTAGCCATCCTCTGCCATGGTCTTCTGTTCTTAGGATCTTTCATCTTGAAGTAAGCTTTATGCCCGTGTTCGTCTACTGCAACTATTCCTTTATCTGACGGCACGGGATGTCGGCACTTGGTCCGTTCTGCGAACAATTCTTCAATAGCTCTTGGACTCAGTGCAGGACGTCTCTTGCCTTTTTTAGAAGGTGGCATACGAGGTACCATATATGGCGTTGGAATTCTTACGTTCTCGCCATGGGCTAGCATTTCCTTTAAAGTTGCCAGAAGAATTTTCTTGTCGTGGCCGTGGCCGACTATACCAATCTTTGATAGTTCTTTTGGAGTGGCGTCTCCAAAGCAGCTCCAAGATGCCGCTGAAGGTTTGTAAGGTACCTTATCATCCTTCTTATCGCCAGCACCTTTCTTGCCAGTACCAGCTGTGACAAGTTGCTTCTTTTGTGGAACTGCGCCTCTCGGCCTCGGGTAGGACCTCCACCTTCCGTTACAGTCAACGTAACCATCAATTCCGACAACTAGCCATTTCCCATTTGCTTGGAATTTACCACTATCGCAATCGATTTGCTCTCCTCCAGGACCAAAGAAATTCATGGGAGCCCATCTTCCATCTGGAGCGATATAACCGTCGTTGTTGATTTCCAACCATTTGTGTTCGGGACTCCAGAAACCGCCGAGGTCGCTGCATTGATTCTTGCCGTCGGGGCCTTTAAAGAATCTCGGTATGGGATTACCATATCTATCGGACAGTTTCACTCTGTAATCTAAATACGTGTACTGACTAGAGTTGTCAACTTTCAATACTTTCTTGCTTTTGAAAGTGGGATCGAAGGTTGCGTTTGGAGGTGTGAATTCTACAACCCATTCATCAGAATCGGTGTCGGAACCGATGGATGTTTTGTCTTCGGAGCAGGAGCATGAGAGGTCGAGATTTGTTTGGTCTGCTCCGGGATGTTTCGGGTAGCAAGGGCAGTTAGGATCTTCGGCGTCGGGGAGTATTCCCAGAGCCTGTTGGTAAGTCTTTAGACAGATGTCTTTGCACATGTCTTGGAAGGCGCTCTGGATGAAGTTGCGTTGATCTCTTTCGAGTCTTTTTTGCTCGCGTTCCTTCTTCTTACGACGATCACGGTTTTCTTCATCAGTTCTACCAATAGTGTACGTAAGGACTGGTTTGTCTTCATATGGATATTGGTTCACCACTCTAGGTTTCGGGTAAGGCTTCATAGTCTCCATCGTGACTGTGTATTCACCGTCTTTCTTCTGTACAACTAGTAGAGGCCTCTTAAGGGATTTCTTTTTACCAGCATCCTTCCTCTTCTTTTTGGAAATAACTTGTCCTGGATTCTTTGCCATTCTAAGCAATCGCACCACGTGTTTGTTAGTAGCACCTGGTTTCCACAACGGGCGGAACTAAGATAAAAAAAAAAAAAAATCTAAAAAATATTATTAAGTAAGTAGGTATCATTATTATTTATAAGAATTATCTTGATTAAACAAACGTACTTTTATACCGGGCACGTCCTCGGCTGTCCACAACCATCCCATTCTCTTGGGCACAGCTCCCAGTGTTCCTGTGCATGGCATTGCACACTGACTGTGTCCAATTTTTGGAGCTGAAACAAACAAAATAAATATGAAGTAATTTCCTCAGTAAGTCAATGAGACTAAGATAACGTGCCTACAAAATTATTTAAAAAAAAACCAGTCAAATACGTACGTATACCTGTATAACCGTAGTTAAATTTAAATCTGTCGTCCTTCTTTTTCTTTTTTCCTTTTTTAGAGTCTTTATCGGATTCAGCATTCTTATCTGACTTAGTAGAGCCAATAGATTTGGCACCTGTTTTTAAGTTTCTTTGACTGTCATTAGCTTTTTTCTTAGTATCGCTTCCAGAAGTACTCAAAGACTTAAGTTTACTTTTGTCCACTAGCTTGTGGTAGATGGGGCAAGGAAAAGGTATGTTCGGCGGTTTCCGGGAGAAATCCTCTCCTGGTTTCTCAAAACCACCACAAACTCCGCAGTAAGTAGTCTTTTTCACGAAACCAAATGTACATTCACAAGAGCATAAGCAATTGTCTTCTTCGAACTTCATTTTGGCAGTCATACCTCCTGTTACTTCTTCAACAGTTTGCTTGACGTCGCAGCATTCTTGGGTCATATTATTTAGGTCTAAAAGTATGGGTTCATCTGGTCGTTCAGGTACTTCTTTGTGCTTCTTATTGTCGCACTCCACTTGCTTGCATTTAGTAACAGTTATTAAATCAGCAGCCTCTTCGGGGAGATCCGAAGAGCATAGACTTTGTGAGTAGTCATCATCAGCGTTTTGACTAGGACACCCGCATACCCTATACTTGTATTTCCCTTTCGGACTGTCATCTGACTTCTCTGAACTCTCTTTCACTGATGCTTTTGATGATCCCGTCCGCGATGAAGAAGTACCCTTGGAAAAATCATTTTCAACAGTAAAATAACCCACGCAATACACTTGATTGCCATAAGGTCCTTTGCTATCACCAAATATGTAATTCAAAATTTTGTGCTGCTCTAGGTTTACTGATGTACAGGATTTGGTTTTTATAACTTCGATATGTTTGTTTCTATCCAAGTCTGTGTCGCTTTTAACAAGGCTCACTATACTTTGGTTGACTTTGCATTTTTCGACTGGTGCTTTAACAAAACCTATGGTCGATTCTACCTCATCGGGTTCTTCATATATTTCTGTTTGTGTACGCTCTTGTATTTCAGGTTCTCCCTTCTCAAGCTCTCTCACATCTACGGAGCTATCAGTTTTATTTGACTTTTTGATAGTTTTCGGTTTCGTTTTGGTAGATGTTTTCAATTTACGCCTATCACCGCTGTAAATCGTTTTAATAATGCCAGTTTCTTCCATCAAATCGATGGGGTTATCTTTGATTGTGCTCAAAATAGTCGTAGCTTTAGAGTTGAAGCCGGTATAAATGAAAGTCTTCTGATTTTCCTCCGAAAGCGACCGGAAAGAAGTCGTGATTTTGTCTTTAAGGTAGGTTAGTTTTATGTTCAGCCGTATAGTAGCCATTCGTTTAGAAGAATACTCATCAAAGACGCTGTAACCTCCACTGACGAAAGCGGGTGACGGATCCTGCTTCATGGTGATTTTGTTGAGATACTCGATGTACACTGAACTCCAGGGAATGTGCGTGGATCCTAGCCTGTTTGCAATGTCATCCTTATCCCACAGCGACAGTTCAATTGGAAAATTTTTCATGTTTGATATCAGCATTTCAATGTTACTTGCGAACAGAATAGACTGCCCAGATTGCACCTTTCCTTCCGGGACGTCCTTTTTCATCGGATTTTGAACATTCCTTACCTTTTTCTTTTTCAACTTTTTCTTCTGTTTTGATAACACTGACGCCAGTTCATTGGGATCTTTCAAGTTCAATGTAAAGACGTCTGCGAATTGGCTTCGGAAGTTTCGCAGTATACGGACCATGTGTATTTCGGAGAGGGGGGGAAGGGGGGGGGGGAGGGGGGGGGTGGGGTAGGACCCCCCCGGGGGAGGGGGTTGTATTGGTAAAAAAAAAAAAAAAAAAAAAAAAAAAAAAAAAATTATTAATTTTTTTTTATTAATTAAGGTTTTTTTGAGGGGTGGGGTAGCTGAAAGGGGGTCCACCCCCCCTAACTTGAAGAATTGTAAAATAGAATTGGAAAAATAAAGTGCTCTGTATCGAATCTGTCACTTATTTTGAACCTAACCTACTCAAGCCTTTCTGGGATGGGCTCCCGCCAGAACTCTCGCGAAGTCGCCTCTGAGTGGAGCAAGCCCCCTCAACCTTCGCTGCGCTACGGAGGTCGCCGGCTCGCTTCGCTCGCCACCTCCCCCCTTCGCTTAGCTCGGTTGAGAGGGCTTGCTCCACTCAGAACCTCCCACGCGAGCTTCTGGCTCCGCGTTTTTTATATACACTCTAGGGGTGTGACGCACAAGACCACGTGGGGTCGGGGTGCTCTGTGTCGGATCTGTCACTCATTTAGAACCTAACCTACTCAAGTCGGGGTGCTCTGTGTCGGATCTGTCACTCATTTAGAACCTAACCTACTCAAGTCGGGGTGCTCTGTGTCAGATCTGTCACTCATTTAGAACCTAACCTACTCAAGTCTAGTTACAGGAGTACTCAACAAGATCTCAACTGTAACGGGCACAAACAATGACTGAAAATAGTAATTCTTGACATTGACAACACAAAATTCCGCGCTTTTTATTGACAGTGACAACTCAAAATGGTGTAATTACGTCAAAAACGTCTAATCAAGTGTCAAAAATGCGTTCAATAAGTGATCCAAGGCAAAATTTTTCAAAATATTTTAAAATTTCAAAAATTAATTTCAGAAAAACTAGGAGGCCTTACAAAATGAAACTTTGCAGGAAGCCCTTCCAGGTCACTACCTTTCTACCATAAAAATTTGGCTGCAATACACAAAGGTCCGTAAAATGCGCTCAAGCCTTGGCTTCTTATGTAAAATTCCTTACAATCTACGAAACTCTTCAGTTCTTCCACGACGATCTCGAACAGGAACATTGAATCCGAGAGAGACATTTAGATCAGTTTACTTTACCGTAGTAAAGTAATATTTTTTCATAAATTGCAAAGTAAATCCAACATTTTTCGCAAAAAAATTATAAAATTTTATGAACTTGTAATTTTGAATCTTGCCTAAAGTGAAGTGTCAAAAATTGTAGTTTGTTTTACAAGGTCAAGGAATTTTTATACTAACGTAACTGGAACGCGCACTGATACAGAAAACGCGGTCCGCTTGAAATAAAACTTGGGCGGTGTGTCTCTTTCTTTTTGCAACTGTGTGAAAGAGACAAAGCACCCAAGAAAGCCTCTCAACAAGACCAACAATCCTTATAACCAAGATTAAATGATAATAGATCGTTGTGTAGTCGTGATAAGGTTCAAAATCCTTTGTACATTAAATGTCAGTCAGCATTCTACTATGTATGAAATTTCTTTGTACAAGGTAGCTTTGACTTTTCATTGTTGAAAAGCAAGAGAATAAATAGTTTGATTAAATTTTAATGGAGTTACGTTAGTTGGCTATGAAATGCTGGAATTATTCTCGGACAATTATTTTAATAAATTATAAAGACCATATAAAGTTAGAGAATGAACTTTAGCGCATCGGGGATGTTTGCAGAGGCCAGAGTTTCAGATTTTAATGCGATAATGCGTAGCAGGACTCTATCTCTGATGCGCCACATACGCGACAGTCCCAGCAGTATGCTGGCTGTTGTGGCCGAACGCTCTGCGTTCAATGAGGGTATCATGGCTCACTAGGCTATTAAGCACCACCAACCTGTAGCTCAGCTTGTGACGTAATGATATTTATCTATTAAATTGAATCTTAATTTTATATGCGCACTTTGACATTTGAATTATTGGAATACTATGACATGTAACTTAATTAATACTAACACACTTCTGCTAATTTTATTGTATGTTACCTACTAACAAAATGGATTATTATGTCTGAATAAATATATTTTCAATTTCAATTTCAATTAGGGGGTAAGGTAGGTAGGTACCTATTAGCTTCTACTTGGCTTCTACAAAATCAATAGCCATAGTACCTATTATGTTCCTGTGGCATAGCGTAGCCAAAGGTTTCTGACTATATTACCGCGAAATTGGATACAACAAGTTTGAACTTTATTAAGCAAAATATTCGTTCTACGAAATTACAAAGCTCCTTGCAAATGGTAGTGTGTTTCCTATCTTTGTAGGTACCTACTCTAAAAGTATAAGAAAATAACTTCGTACTTAGCGTATTGTGCTATAAAAGCACCGGTCATTTCTCTGTGATAAAAGCTACAAAGAAACGCTCGTAGCATAGGGCTACGCTCGTAGCACGCTTTACAGCGTAACAAAATCTCTATCTCTACGAACTTATACTACGAAAGCTACGAACTTCGTAGCACAGCGTAGTGAAATCCCGATCTACGAACTTGTACTACGAAAGCTACGAACTTCGTAGCACAGCGTAGTGAAATCCAGATCTACGAACTTGTACTACGAAAGCTACGAACTTCGTAGCACATCGTAGTGAAATCCCGATCTACGAACTTGTAGTACGAAAGCTACGAACTTCGTAGCACATTAGCAAATTGTCTACAAAAAAAAGATTCCGACGAATTGAGCACCTCCTCCTTTTTTTGAAGTCGATTAGTAATTTTTTTATGCTAAAAAGAAATGCTCGTAGCATAGCGTAGCGAAATCCTGATCTACGAACTTCGTAGCACAGCGTAGCGAATTTACTATCTACAAACATAATTCCCCCATCTACAAAACAAAGCCAAACATCAATTGAAAATTGAAACATCTTTACAAAGGAGGGATCCCAATTTTATTAATGGTTACCTACTACTTACTAACTAAAGGCTTGTTACTTGAAAAATATTTTTCAACAAAAAATAATAGTGTAGAGTTTTGGCTTATACATACATTATTTACATTCTTTGAGTAGGACTCAGTTGGCCTTATGTAGCATTGCTTTGGACGACGTTTTGCTCCAACTCCGTCCTTCGCTCGATCTCTAGAAGAGCTTGACTTTGAGACAGCTTTCTCTTCAAAGTTTTCAGCGTCGATACTAGAAGGCGTGTACGTCGTCATCATCTCTTTTCTCACCTCTTTGATCTGCTCTCGTTTATTTAAATAAGAATACTTAGAATAGAAAGCTAGATAGCAAATCATAAAACACCAGCATTTTTGTCCTTGATAAGTACATCGACTTAATACTAGGGCTTGAATATCGGACGCTTTTTCAATTCCGGAATTGTGTTTCGATATTCAGTATTTCATGTCCGGAATTCCGGAATTCCGGAACTCAAAAGTATATTTTTGTATCTACTAATGATAATAAATTAAAATGAAATATCTAGTTAAAAGTTTTACTTACCTACTCTAATTTTGCAAAATTTTCCAAAATTTTTAATTATTTAAATATGGATTTATGGATTTACTTCCTCAGTAGGTATCCGAAATATAAATAAATAAAACAAAGAAAAGCATTAAGTTTTTGAACTTTAATAAAAAAAAGAAATCATTAATTATTCAGAAATTAAAGAAGAGTGTAGTAATTCAAATCGCATACGAAGATTACGAAGCTCACTAACGGACGACAGCTGTTAAGTACTATTTTTTTCGTAATGAAATTTCAAAAACGTAAGCGCATTTAAGCTGTCGTCGTTTAGTGAGCTTCGTACGCGATTACAAATGTAAGTGACCGCTGAAAAAGCTCTTAATCAAGCCGCGTAATAATATTTTTTCCAATATCGAAATTCCGATACTACTGCTCTCGCTAATTCCGGAATTGGAAACGATATTGGATTTCATCGGAATTCCGGAATTGAGTCAGTTCCGGAATTCCGGAGCTCAAGCCCTACTTAATACCTCTTGTAGGTAGCTCTTTATTCAAAAAAAGGAATGCTGACAGGCTGACAGCCATCTCCCACTAAAGAGCTTTTTTTCGTTTTTGCAGCGAATTGGGCTTATTCCATTCCCACTCTCGGGATCATACAAAACTTTGGATTTCATTAATTAAAAAAAAAAGTTTTGTATGATCCCACTGGGATGTGGGAGTGGAAGCATAATGGAATAAGCTGCAGAATCTACTTCCAAAAAGTTAAAATAGTAACTTACGCTCTTTCCACCTGCAGTACTTTTTGGTTTCTGCTGGTTTCTTCCATTCTCGTCACCATGTCCACCGGGCTTATTCGGATTCGTTTGTTGAGCTTTCGATTTGGTGACAATTTCTCCGAACTTGTTCTGAAGTTCCGAACCGTCTGATGTTTTTTTTCTATCCTTGCCGACCTTGCTTGGAAGTTTATGGCCTAGTTGATCCAAGGCTCTGCTAGGACTGTTTTGCCCAACTGATTTTGAACCGCCTTTGGCAACCGATTCCTTTGATTCGATTCTCGATTGATTCGGGGCCCTGCCAGAAACTTTCTGCCCTACTGGGTTCCTGTCCTTAGCAATATTCAGACTTGGTTGATTCAAGGCCTTGTTACTGTTCTGCCTTACCTGACTCCCGCCTTTGGTAATGGCTCCACCCGAGTTTTTGATAATGTTCTGTCCGGATTGATTCGGGGATCTGCCAGGTTTTTTCTGTCTATTCTGCCCTGCTTGGTTTGAACCCCTGCCTTGATTGCTTGATTGACTTTCCTATTTGTAGTAAGAAAACCTCAAGCAAGTTACAACAGCCTGTCTATTAATTATCAGAACTTTATTAAGTACCTACAGGTAGTAGGTACGTTGTTACCTACAAGGTTATAGGTACCTACCCTTTACGAATGTTTTTCAGTCATTTTAATTACTTACACTAATTTTGAAAAATACCCTTGACTAAAAGCATCGATCACTCCTTAGGCGAGGTTCATTCGTCTACATTAAAGGCAACACAGAAGTGTATGACCAGATTCACATAAAATGTAAGTAGGTAAGTAACTAATGTTTTTCCCGCCCCTGACGCCCGGACTGCCGGCCGGAAAGCTCCGATCACGACATGAGCGTTCAGCGCTAAGTACCTATAAACCGGAACTGTTCTAAATCCAAACTAACAAAATAAAAAAAACAAATAGGTATTCAAATAAAAAAAATATATTTAAAATTCATCTGATCGGAGACGGAGAGCCAGAAGATGTGATGGACCTATTACTTTTATTACCAAAGGACCTAACAGGGCCCCAGTTGTACGGAACCTTCTTCCGCGGAGTATTAGAGGCCCGATTCGTCTTGATCGGAGGCTTCAGCTCGTAAAAGTCCTCAAACTGTTGTAAGCCCTGCATAATCTCTTTGTACCTAGCTAATTTCTTAGGGTCTACCTTCAGTCGATCTCCATTCGGTAGTCGAGGTAGTTTGCTTCTTTCGTAGTTCATCGAAACGCTCATGACTAGAGGATTCTTTCCTTTTGCTGATGCGTAGGATACAGTCTTCTTTACTTTGTCGCCTTTACCAGATGGTGGGGAGCCTGATCGTTTATCTCTTTTTCCTCCTTTCAAAGGTTGTGGCGAAACCTTGGCTTTAGCATCACCTTTGGCCTTTGCAGCAGGTTCTGGTTTCCCACCCTTTCCTGTCTTCTTTGGATCAACAGTCGAGCTGGTAAAAGTAGATTTTGCACTTCTAGCTCCAGCCGCTCTGCTTCTTTTCGAGTACCAAGCCCATTTGCCATCCTTATTGATGTACCCATCGATGCCTATCTTCAGAAATTGACCGTTGTTGTCTGTAAATGATCCTTCTTCAGCAGAGTAGAACATGCCATCAGGACCTATAAAGTTCATAGGCACCCAACGGTTATCCGGCCCGATGTAACCGTCTTTACCGATTTCCTGCCAAACATGATCTGGATTAAAGAACCCACCAAGATCACTGCACTCCTGCTTCCCATCAGGGCCTTTGAAGAATCTTGCCACTTGATTGCCTTGTTTGTCGAGTAACTTGACTTTGTAGTCTAGATATGTGTATTGGCTTTCGTTTTCTGCTAGTACAGGTGGGTGTTTAGCTTTAGCGTCGTATCTTGCAGCTGGGGGGCTGAACTGTATTTCCCATTCGTCACCATCCGTATCACTGCTAGATATGCTTCCTTCATCAGAACAAGAACAGGAGTCAATGGGCGGGCTCATGCTTTGAGCAGTCTGCGTGTGGCATGGACATTCGGGGTCATTTGGATTTGGTAAGGGTAGTACTCCAATTGCTGAATTGTAAGCTTTCAAGCAGATCTCTTGGCATTTGTCACGGAATGTCGACTGAAGCAATCTACTCTTTCGTCTGGTATCTCTACGTTCACTTCTTTCCCTTTGCTTCTGTATTTTAGCTTTTTCTTCTTCAGTTTTCCCGATGCTGTAAATAAGTGGTGGTTTTTCTTCGTAAGGATATTGGAAAAGAAGACGATCCTTTGAGTATTTCTTGAAAACTTCCATCTGTACGGTGTATTCCCCGTCTTTTTTGTTGACTATGAGTGTAGGTTTCATATCTGTTTTCTTCTTCCTCTGCATCATTGCCCGTTTTTTCTTAGCAATTGTATCTATGCCTTCTCTCATAGCTCTATACCTTCTTACAAGAATCTTGTTGGCCGCTCCAGGTTTCCATTTTGGACGAGGCTATGAAATGAAAAATAATAAACGAGTTTGGCAAATATCCATTGCAGAATAAGGAAAGAAACGACCAACTAACTTTCATTCCCGGAACGTCTTCTGCAGTCCAATTCCAGCCCATATTCTTTGGAACAGGTGGATAGGGGTACTTAGTCTCGGGGCGTTTCGCTACTGGTGCCGGCGCTGCAACGTAAAACATAATTAGCGAAGAGCGTGTCTTATGCAAATAAGCGCTAAGCCTAAGATCATCCCTTAAAAAATACGCACGTTCTTTCTCAATTGTTGTTGTGAATTTTCCTATTTGTTTCTTTTCTGGTTTTGCAGCTTTCGCTTTCTTTTCTACATCCTTCTTGTCACTTTTTCTATCTAAATTCTTCATAGATCGAGTAGCTGTTAACCTTCCATCTGTAGTACCGCCTCCCATTCTCGATGCCGCCGTTCGTGAGCTTTTCGTGCTTGTATTATCGGGTAGCGGTTTCTTCGTAATGTCTTCCTCGGGCCAAGGATTCGGTGTTTTTATGTATTTCTTATCATAAAGTTTGTGATAAACAGGACACGGATGGGGCTTAGCGTATTCAGGCTGATCTTTCATGTCGTCACCCAAGCATTCATAACCACCGCAAACAGCACAGTACGTGGTGTTTTTCGTAAATTTAAAAGTACATACACAATCGCAGTAGCAAGGGTCATCCTCTGCTATAGTCTTGTTCTTCATACTTTGCACTCCATCTACGATAAAATCTTTCACTTTCTCCGCAACGTCGCATGTCTTCACACAACATGGATTGTGAATGTCTGATAAGTTTATGACCACATCGCTGTCAGCCGGGCTGGTTGGGAATTTTCCTTGTTTGCTCGGACATACCGGTGTCTGGCATTTTGAGTCTTCGGATTCCTCGTCTTTCTTTTCAGGAAGTGTTGAGCAGACACTCTTTGAACATGACGTCTTTTCAGAGTTTTTCACACTAGGACATTCAGTGGAACAATATTTAAAGCTGGAAGACTTATCGGTCGGTGTGGATGTACCGCTAGAAATTTTATCGAAATCATGTTCAACAGTGAAATAATAAACATTGTAAACGAGTTTTTTAAAAGGGCATCCCTTTCCAAGGCAATGACTAGCTTCGCTGCCGGTCTCGTCACATTCTTTACTGCAAGAAGGATCACAAGATGTTTTCTTCTCCAGAGCCTTCTGCATTTTATGAATGCATGCACATTGCGTAGACAGCCCCTCTAAAGTAGCTCCCTCCTTGAATACGCCCTCGTGTCTGATAAACTCCTGGAGTTTCTCAGCTAGGGTGCATGACTTGCTGCCACACGGCCCTATAATTTCGTTGACATCGAACATTTTATCATCTTCTTCAACAAGATTCTCGATATAAGCCCTTAAGTCTCTAGCTATTCTGCAATCTGGTCTTCCACATGGGCCTCTAATGTTGGCTATATCAAATGTTGCTCCACGAGCATTTGCTTCTTTCTTTTTAGAATTAATGCAAACTGGGCATGGATCTGCCTGAGCTTCTTTTCGGAACCGCTGCGCAAACTTCCCATCGGGCCATGACGTTTCCTTGCAATAACATAGCCTGTCTATATCGGTGGCTTTAACTCTTGGTTTTATGGCTGGGCGTGGTGTTAACATCCTCATGTTGTCATTACAAGAAACGATAATCTTCCTAACGTAATCCACGATAAAGTCAACGTCAGGACACGTTTCTGGGGATTTGTAGATGGATTCCGGTGGTTTGTCCGCATGTCCCATGCAACAATAGTCTCCATCACTGAAGAAGGTGAGATTAGCGCCAGGAGCGTTCTTATAATCGGCATACACAATTTTATTAGCTGGTTTGGATTTATCGACCACGAAGTTGTTTTCAATCTTGTTACAATTCTCTTCAAAGTCTTCATCTGTTGTCTTCATGGTGCAAATATACGATGTAGTTTTTGAGTTAATTCCAGTGTATAAACACTTCTTTACTGTAGGATCTTCCGAAAGAGTTCGAAAAGCTGTTGTAACCTTTTCTCCTAGGAAAGACAGTTTAACTTGAATGCCTAACTTGGCCATCAGTTTAGCAGTTCCCTCTTCAAATATATTATACTCTTCCTTCAGAGTTATTGGTTCGGGTTCCTCAGAGTTACTTATTTTATCAAGGTAAGCCAAAAATTTAGGGTCCCACGGTACGAAAGTGGATCCGATGTAAGTAAAATTATCTTCTTTACTCCATAATGAAACTTCGAGAGGGAATTTCTTCATATTTTGTATGAGAAACTCGGCACTACTAGAGAACAATACCGACTGACCAGATTGGATGACGGATTCTGGAGGAGGCACCTCAACTTTTCCCTTTTTCCCCTTCCCCTTCTTTGGTGGTTTTCGTTTTTTACCTTTCTTACCGGCCGGTTCTGGTGGAAGAGGAGGTGGCTCTGGCATAACTATGTGCATTTGCTTTGGATCTTTCAATTCTAATGAAAATATATCGGCGAAATCACTTTTTATCATGAGGTACCGACTTGCGACAAGGCTTTTGACGCTTTCCACGACCACCTCGAAGATGAACATGGCATTTGATACAGCCATTTTCGATTTTTTTAGATTTACTTGTTGTAATAGGTTCTCTTGGCTTGATTCACATTATTACAATAATTAAATGGTTAAATTTACCCAAAATCTACTATAAATTTAACAAAATTATATAAACAAGATATCTACACTTTTGATTTCGAACTACTTAGCCCAGTTTTTTTGTGTCACTCGCTCGAAGTCGAAGGAGGTTTGCTTGATTGGCAGTTTAAGTTTTTACTAAATGCAAAGTCGAATCTGCCGCGCACTTCAGCTGCCTTAAAGTTTGCGGCGCACTTCCTATAATTTTTTAATTTAAAATAGGTAGGTATGTATTATACCTACATTTCATGCCACAACACAAGACAAGGTTCTAAAAATCTAAAGATAATTTTAAAAGAAAACAATTAGAATAAGTGTTAAGTTTAAAATACTTATCCAAATCATTTTTTTCCAAAAACTAATTTTTGCTAATTTCAAAGCACACTATTCATCGTACGTAGAGTGAGCGTGGGACGGAACGTAATAAATGTCACTTTCCTTTTTATGTCAAAACCAGCTGATTAGCCGTCACGTTGACATTTGGTCATCTGCGTTGTGAAAAAGTGACGAATCGCGAGTATTACGAAATCGTAAATTAAAATTAAACCAAGTTTTCCGCTGTGTTCTCCAGGTTTATCCTCACAGAATGATCGCACGACAGTGTGCTATGAAACGAGGGACTTGACTTCGTACCTTCTAGTCAAAAAAGTGATAAATTAAGGTAAGAACATTTATCCGAAATCAATGCTTGTTTTAGCAGTCACAAAATTAATTTAAAGCATAATTATTACCTACGCGTATCACATGTGATTTGTTTACTTGCGTCAGACACTGAATCCGAAGTCCGTAGTAATTCTAGTGATTGCAGCACGTTGGCGGTCGTTCGCTAATATTTATGGTGTACTCGCGAACTTTTATGAATGAAAACGTTCAAGAAATAACCCAGTCATTGTTTATACTGAATACTATTTTTACGTATGCTATGACTATAAAATAAACTGCAAAATATTGAAAAGAAACAGTTTCATTCATAAAATGTGGTAAATGTAGAGCAGAATTCCGTAAATCTGTAAATAGTTGCCTATTTTTAGTTTGTGAGTGCTGTGTAGTTTTAAACGTTTGAATGTGTTTGGTGTTTTATTGCGTAGTGTTGCACAAATAACAACTGGAAGGTAGGTTCTACTTTTATTCTTATTTAATAGTCTGGTAAGTAATAACTTGTTTTATTAATCCATTTACCCGAACTGAGTCTGCATTGCTTAACTAATTAATTTAAGAAAGCTCCTAAAAGGCTTACCTACCAATTTTGTTGGTATTAGGCACCAAAGTAAAGAACAACAAATATTTTCAAAGTTGCATCAAAAATCCAAAGTAGAGTCCACTGCAAATAAAGACACTATTTAGGTAGGTAAACTTTTTGAAATGGACTTTAACCCCATTTGCGAATTTTCTTGCCAATTCAAAATGGCTTTAATTGAGTTTTTGGTTTTTAATCCCATACGTAGTGAAGAACTGTGATTAACAAGGTTTATTTTCTAAGTAGTATCACACACTTATTAACTTGATCAACAATAAGCTAATTATTTAGCACCAGGTACAATCTCGTTAGATTTTTAAATTACACTTTTAAAAACTATTTTCAGACAACATTAAAAAAAATTAATTACAATTTATATATTCCACATACTCAAAAAATGTTTTAATTCCCAAACTAACCAAAATAAATTATGCTGAACTTGGCCATATCATGACGATGCATTTTAGCATGGATTTCGTCGTGGGCGGCATGGCTGGTGTAGGAGCAGGTTTCTTCAGCAATCCCTTCGACGTCGTGAAGACTCGGATGCAGTTGCAGGGAGAACTGAGGGCGAAGGGCCAGCATGCAGTGCACTATAAGAACATACCACATGCTATGTTCACGATCGTGAAGCACGATGGGGTTGTGGCGTTGCAGAAGGGCCTGGTGCCTGCGTTGTGGTTCCAGCTGGTTGTTAATGGGGTTAGGTGAGTTGCTACTAAATTCTGATAAAAGTAATATTTTTCCAAAAAGAACGGTAGGTACCTACTCACTGTAAGCATTCGTTTTATCAGAGCGATTGTTGCGTAAACTAATAAGAAAAAAATAAACGATAAGAATACTTGGTTCGCGAAATAATTTATTTGTGTTACGAATGCTCACAAATCAGATTTGCAAAGCGAATCGTCTTTCTCGTCATAGCTAATAACTTTGCTTATAATTTAAAAAAAGGGTTAGAGTACTTACTGCATTGTATTTTTGCTTTATCCTGGCGTAGCTTGCATTAACGTTGTTAATAGATCGCTGAAGAATTTTCAATTTGGCTGAATCAGGTGACGGTGTTATTAGGCCGCTTGAAGGCCTCCGACATGGCTTAACGACTTAAAAGCTCAGAAGTGAGCGGTCACAATTTGGATGGGCAAGCGGCATTAGCATCTGAGCGCTTCTGTGCTTCGGAGGGCAAGTTAAATTGTTGGTGCCGGCTTTTAAGTCGTTAAGCCATGTCGGAGCCAAGCGGCCTAAAAACTCCGTCATCTGATTCAGCCAATATGAACAACATACATACCTACATACAGCTTCAAATTGATAGTTTACCTATATTCCATCTTCAACGCATACCTTTTTTCAGGCTAGGTATTTACCAACACGCGGACAATTACGGCCTATTACGAGATAGTCATGGCAACACATTGTTCCTAAACAGTCTTCTATTCGGCTCGATATCGGGCATGTGCGGCGCATTCTTTGGCAGTCCACTACAGCTGGTGAAGACTCAGCTGATGTCGTATTCCTCTGAGAAGATAGCGGTGGGGACCCAGCACGCGCACCGGGGGCTTAGGTACGCGTTGTCGAAGATATACCGGAGGCATGGACTGTCTGGGCTGTGGAGAGGGGCCCATGGAATGATGCTGAGGAACTCTATAGGTTCCGCGTCACAGATCGCTTCTTACGCTATGTGAGTATGTGACTTATTACACCGATTACGATCATCACACCTTATTCGGCTAAGAAATGCGAGTTCGGTTTTCGCAGTATAAAATAAAATACCCGCAACTCAGGGAGCTAGATTGGGGTCTGAATAATGTATGTAGGTACTGTTGGGTGTTACTTATTTGCGATCTAAATTCTCTTCTAAGGCTTTTGTCATAGCTAAGATTTTGACCATTTATACACACGCTGCTAATTCTACAAGTAGAATCATTTTCTTAACCGCGCATAATTTTTAGAACGTCGTAACCTTGTCAAGAAATACTATGATCGTAACTAAACTACTATAGGTGCATATTTACTTAACTTTACTAAATTCATTAGAAGCAGTTGGGCCATCTAAGGATCGTTGTAAACGATCTGCCACTGCCAGTCGGAAGCGTAAAACAATATTTGGGTCAATCTCCAGAATCAGCGGACCTGGTTGATCGCTATGGCGCCCCTTAAATATCGATATTATTGCTTTTCTGTCCCTTCAGGGGCCAATATGATAATATGCTTATTTAGACACCTCCTTCTCGAAATAAAAATACAGAAAAGCATTATTATCGATATTTAAAAAGCACCATAGCAATCAACCAAACACGCTGATTCTGGAGATTGACCCATTTCAACAAATTTTGATTTCAGCTGCAAGGAATGGATGGACGCAAACAACCTCTTCCAACAATCTAAGTACCTGTCAGCATTCATGGCTAGCAACATAGGAGCAGCCGTGAAGACTGTCTTCCTCACTCCAATGGACGTCATCATGACGAGGCTATACAACCAATGTAAGGATAAACTCAAACGCTCAAACAGCTCACACTTAGGCCTTTACATCTTTACTAGATGATTTATACATTATGATAGAGTAAACGATGAACATACTTAAAAAAAGCACAAAAAAAAATTCTGACTCTGAGAACTCCTCCTTTTTTTGACGTCGGTTAATAAAAACATAAAAATATTGCAAGAACAAAGTGTGATTTGTCATGTGAATTCTAGTTGATTAATGATAACTGATAGCGAGAACGTGTAAATATTAGAACAGTTCGAGGCCACTTCTGAATCTTATACAAACAGAAATGTTGAAGGCGAAACTGTTGTCGTGTTTGATATCGTGGGTTTGGCCAAGTATTCTATGGTTTGGCCTCGGTTTTCGATTTGATTGTGGTTTCGTATTTCAGGCCTTTTCCGCCTTTTCAGCAGTGAGTGCTGCTTTTTACTTTGCGTATAGAATCGTTTACGCTAAAATGACTTTAAAACTGAACTTTTTTTTCTGTATGATTCAGCTAGATCTGAAATTCTCGTTTGTGTTTCCAGAAGTATTGTTGCATACCTCCTATTTATATGTACTTAAACTAAAACGACATTTGTTTCGACATTTAAAATTGGCACTACAGAGTCCCGCAAAGATTACCTCCAGACACTATAATAAATCATCTAGTAAAAGATGTAAAGGTCTTAGGGAGTGTCCACATTGCGTTTTCTGCAGCGCGTTTTTGAGCTGCGCGTTTGTATCGATACAAACGCGCGTTCGCAACGCGTATTTTTCCATACAAAAGCGAACCGGGAGGGGCTGCGCGGGGGGCTGCGCGTTTGCATCGCGTTCGAATCGCGTTTGTATCGATACAAACGCGCTGCAAAAAACGCAATGTGGACACTCCCTTAGTTTTTTATACAAAAACGAATGGTAATATATCCCTACTTTTAACCCCCTACGAAAAAGAGGGGTGTTATAAGTTTGTAGTGTGTATCTGTTTGTCTGTCTGTAGTCTCATAACTCCAGAACGGATGAACCGATTTTAATTTTATTTTTTGTTTGAAAGGTGTCTTTGTCGAGAGTGTTCTGAGCTGTTTCATTAAAATCTGTTCAGCCGTTGAAAGATCATCAGCTCTTTTCTAGTTTATGAAGGGATATGTGTTTTCATTCAATTTTTAATTTAAATGTTATATTTACAGCAACTGACGCAAGCGGCCGTGGCGTCCTATACAACGGCATAATAGACTGCGCGCGCAAAATCACCAAAACAGAGGGTCTACTCGCCTTCTACAAGGGAATGGGCCCGTCTTACCTGAGACAGGCGCCGCACACTGTCCTTCTCCTGGTCTTCTGGGATATCTTAAAAGACGCACAGAAGAGCATCGAACAGAAAGGACTTAGGGAACTTTTGAGATAGAAAAAAATACGGCCAGTTTCAATATTTTAAAGGCTTTGCTTATTCTGGTAAGGCATTTTACTTTTTAGTGCGGAATTAAAGTCAAAAAACTATGCAGTAAGCTAGTTAACAGATAAATAGTAGGTACATTGAAACTGACTGTTAGACATTTTTAGACAATCGAAAAGTATCGAAAGATTTAGGGAGTTTTGGATAATAGCGTGATGCCTTTTCGATTGAGATTCTTGGAAATGTATCCAAGAATAGGTCTAGTGAACTTTTGTACATGGTAGAAAAAAAGGATTTAAAAAGGAACAGGACTTTTTAGAAAAGTGTCGAAGTGGCATGGTTTAACCTTTTGAGTCACGATTTCGAATAGTGACCGTGCCGCGAGTAAGTCTAAGGCACTACGCTGTCCCGTTAAATGTAGGCGGAAAGAAACCTTTCTCACCATTCTGACATTATATAAATGATCGATGTAAAGGCTTAAGGCGGTTCTCACTGCAATGCACCCCGCTGCGTTGTGCGTGCAAGTATCTCAATTTGTATAGAAAACACGCATAGTACAACAAACTGACAACGCATCGACGTGCGTGATATACCTACAATGTTAAAATCTGCAGACCGCTGCGGGGTGCGTTGCCAGTCTAAGAACCGCCTTAGTTTTCCTATACCGATTTTGTATTATTAAACGTATTTCTAGATATATGGAGTACCTACTTAAAATGAGCTTTGTACCGCTGTAAATATAAAACGGTGTGTCATCATGAAAGTTATGTTAAAAAGCTTTCAAAGCACCTATATTTTACTAGTTTTCTGATATACCACTCCAACAAGCTTTGATTAGTTTGGGGCTAGATGGCGCTGTGTAAAGTCGAAAGATATTTTATTTATTTTTATGAATAACTGATACTCAGAGATAAATTAAAAAGTGACGAGTCGGTTAATCAAATTACATAATAAGTGCCTTATCAAGTCATAAAGTATTGAAGTATTGTTTATATTACGTAGTAGATAACAAAATAGAACTAGTACTTTACTTCTCAGTATATTTTTACGTGATAGGTAGACCGGACCGAACGCGTATCGACTAACTAAAGGTGACCGCACATCTATCCGCGCCGCACGAATCGAATTTAAGAATTCTTTATACGAAATCGTATGAAACCTCGAACACCTGCGGTCGAATCGTCTGATTTGACCTCCGATCCGATTCGCCAGATTCGGCGATTCGGCGCGGATCGGTGTGCGCTCAGCCTAAACATAGATAGGTCAGTATTATTTGAACTTTATAATATGTAGGTACAGCATTTTGTGTGAGGGTACAGTCACGGAAACATCAAAGAACCTCCCGACTCAATTTCGGACGTAATTTTAGAAATGATTTCATTCGCATGCGTAAGATTTATTTCTCGTACTTAGTGGATTTGGCTTCGTAGAGCTCGGCAAACTGTTGACTTTATCTGATGCCCTTTTTTGTGAGGCTTAACGACACTACATATTTTTATGCAGTTAGTAAAGATAGAATCCATGTTTTTCAATTCAATTATTATTATTAATTTAGCCTATATTGTCCCACTGCAGGGCAAAGGCCATCCCCTCTTTCCAACTTTTTCTGTCCTCAATTCAGTTTGCTGTGAAAAAATCTTATTACGATTAGAATTTTATTGGCAAATCGAGTACGATTGGGTATTAACGTCCCTTTCGCGAAATGTCTCGCGTGATTAGCCCATTCTTAAAACGGCCCGTTCTCAAAAAACATCGAAAGAAGTAGAGTTTGTATACTTGATCTTAGATGAGACCATCTCTATCAATGATAACATTCGGAGTGTCGGGAGTTTTAACTCTTCCGTGACTGTATTTAGGTACAGTTCTCACAATGGACTTAGGCATGCGTGAAGTTAGCCATTTCGCTGCGCAGTAGAAAATTTTGTACGAAAAAGCTGCACTGCGCATCGAAACGGCCTAACTTCACGAATGGTAAGATCCATTGTGAGAAGTGTACGGCAGATTATTAGCATTTACTTTGTTATGTCCCAAAGTTTCTGTTTTAATAGCTACTTAGGTACTATACCTATGAATTACTTATATTTTATGTTCCAACCTACGTATGTTAGGTACGTATTATTGTAGTTTTGTATTAGAATAGGCAATTTTACTGCAAATTTAACCTTGTGATTCATCATAGAATTAAATCCTAAATCTGTTACCATCTTGACAATAAAATCATTAGCTAAAAGATTAAAACTTATATATTTGTAGGTTTACAACGCAATATTAATTATGTAAAATTATTAATTGTTAATTTAAATGCAAACTAAAGATTTATCGCCGGCCTAGCCGTACCTAGTTTTTAGGTGAATTGTGCAATTTTACAAATAAGTTTTGAATAAATGGATAATAATTTATTGATGTGAACTGTTTTATTTTATGAGTTTTATTTTGTAGTTTAAAATTTGAGTTGCTTGAACTATATTCGAGACTAAAATAGGCATGTCCCTTAGTAATAGTGCCTAATGAATAGCACCTTTAAACTCGTAGCCCTCTATTAAATTTGTTAGTAGACTATTGGGTAAGTCAACGTGCTATTAACACCTAGAAAGTTTTTTAAATTAATTTACAAACATCTCCTACCGCACTAGAATCACACTTTGTGTGGCAACTGTATAATATACCAGCAGACTTAAAAAGGTAATCATAATATGAAATGAACTATAATGCCGTCTCTTTTCACTCTCAGTCAATGAAAAGAGATGGCAATTAAACTCCTTTAATGCGATTCTGCAATAGCGACCTTTTTAACCGACTTCGAAAAAAGGAGGAGGTTCTCAGTTCATCGGAATCTTATTTTTTTTTTTTTTTTTTTTTTTTTTGTGCTTTTTTTTTTTTTATGTATGTTCACCGATTACTCGAAGACGCCTTGACCGATTTCAAAAATTCTTTTTTTGTTTGAAAGGGTACACTTTCCAATTGGTCCTTTTGGTCATCAGGTCAGGATCTGATGATGGGATCTTGGAGAAATCGAGGTAACTCTTCAAATTTTATAGGCACACTTGAAGCGATTAGGGTATTTTTTAAAAGGTTATCGGTGACAATGCAATATTATGGTAACATTGAGCTGATCTGATGATGGAGTCAGGAGCTGTTCAACAGAACTCCTCAGTAAATAGTCTGATTGAGTTGAAACTAGGAACTCAGCATGTTGGTCAAGTTCCGACTATAATGTAATGATATGGTGACAGCTAGCTGATCTGATGATGGAGTCAGGACCTGTCCAATGGAACTTCTCAGGGAATAACAGTGGAACATCCATGTTTGGGCTAATTTTAATTAGCTCACCCTTAGCCTTACCCAATACAGTTTGTATTGAAGTCGGTTTTTTAAAATTTTTAATTTAGCCACTTGTTAAGCCCGCAGTATAGAACCTACCTACCCTGCGACACCCTATACAAAGCTGTCACAACCTCGTTATGTTACACGAATAAGCAAGTATTCACAGCCATTTTCCTTGTCCACAGACTGAAACAAAATGGCCGCCAAAGATGGCGTCGGGCGCGACCTCACTGATTTAGCTATGGGGGGAGTTTCTGCTATGTTTGCGACAATTTTCACAAACCCCATCGAAGTCGTGAAGACAAGACTGCAGCTTCAGGGAGAGTTGAAAAGTAGAGGGAGTCACAGTGTGTTCTATAAGAACGTACCACATGGACTTTTTGTGATCGCACGCACGGAGGGACTAGTGGCGTTGCAGAGCGGATTGCCTGCAATGATGGGGTTTCAGTTCTTTTTGAACACTTTTAGGTAAAGCTACATTTATTCTAAACTAAGGTAGGTAGCTGCAGATTATATGGAAGCGAAATGGATGGATAACCGCTAGGTGTGATAATGATAATAGCGAAGCTCTTCTGTGCTTAACTCAAAGTTCTCACTACTTAAAAGCTGGGAGAAATTCCGTCGTCGAGTTTTTGATACTACAAAACTCATACTTATGAACTTACCTACACACAGAAAATCACACCATTTTTCAGTGCGCCGCAAACTTTATGGCGGCTGAAGTGCGCGGCAGATTCGACTTTGCGCAAGTCAACGCAATTGCGGAGAGGTGAAGGCGGTGAGGGGCGGGGCTAGGCGGGCTATGTACATAAAGTTTACTCTATGCGTTGATTGTACCTGCGCAAAGTTCAGCTGCCATAAAGTTTGCGGCACACTCTACCTTCCGTTCTCATATTTTTAAGAAATTGGGGATACTTACTTCTAGATTAGGAGTATACCGCATCACAGAGCGCCGTGGTCTCACAACAGACTCATCAGGTCGCACGTCACTAGCCAAGGGTGCAGTCGCCGCAGGGCTGGGCGGAGCCCTAGGCTCTATCGCAGGCACGCCGTTCTTTCTCGTGAAGACGCGGCTGCAGGCCCAGGCTGCGAAGGCCATAGCGGTGGGACACCAGCATAGGCATGGCGGGACTTTTAGCGCGCTTGGGGATATCTTTAAGAGGGAAGGAGTGAGAGGTAAGAAACACTTTGAAAGTACTTTGACTAAAAACTATATTGGATTTTAGTTACGACCAATAAGAGTTTTCATGGCCAAACCTATGATTCTACAGAAATGACCTTAAAAAGGCCTTAAAAAGGTCGCTATAGCAAAATCACAACAGGAATTGCAATCACAATAGTTCAATTCCTATCGTGATTATACGCTACGCTATAACGGCGTTTTTAAGCCCGCTGATCATTATGATCAAATCACGGTCGGATCAGCATCAGACTTCGGCATCAGATTATCTTCTGGCACGGCTTGATTGAAACTTTGTGTTTCGTCTGTTCTGTTTCATCGCAACATACTTTTAGACTTCTAATATTGGTACTATTGTACTGTTTTATCAGTCTATAATGTGTCTAGGTTTATTCCGAGGGGTGTACCCCCAGATCCCGCGCGGAGCGGTCGGCAGCAGCTCTCAGATCCTCAGCTTCACGTTCGCGAAGGAGCGTCTGCGCGAGCGCGGCCTGTTCGCTGACAAACCGCTCGCGCTCTCGTTCGTCGGCGCTAATCTAGGAGGCGTTGTTATGACGCTGTGCCTCAATCCCTTCGATGTGGTTGCTACTAGACTGTCGAATCAGCGTAAGTTTAAAAACATTTTTCTGAAGCTAAACCATTTTGATGACCTTGGTTATACTTAAAACCGATTAAATCGCGTTGTTAGTAGGTATAAGTTCTGTTTATTTCTTTGAAATAAGAGACTGAAAAGTCGATTGAAAGTCGTATGTAGAAAAGATGTTTATTCGTCTTGACTCAAGTGATGTTGTATAGAGCGTGCTCTAGTGAGCGAAGCGAGCCACATTTTACGATCTTGTTTATAATTAAATCTTTCTTACGATGCCTACGTCTTAGTATTTCTGGCGAAGTTAAATTTTTTCAACTCAAAAATATTACAACTTCAGGTCATCTTTTTACGAAAAACGGTTGAGAGACAATTTCTAGAAAATATCAAAGTACTCCAACAAGAAAGAGCCGTGATTACGTATTTGTGTGACTTTTTTATATCAACAGCTGTAGACGCCCACAACCGTGGCACACTATACTCCGGAATGGTGGACTGTTTCGTCAAGATGGTGAGAATGGAAGGCGTAGCGTCCTTGTACAAAGGAGTTGGCGCTAACTACCTCCGACTGGGGCCACACACGGTCCTGCTACTAGTCTGCTGGGACCAGCTAAAAATCTTGGAAGATTATTTGAGAAGCTAATGATCTAAATTGTAAATCTACGACACTTGTCGGCTGTCGCATACGAAAAACGTCACGAATTTTAGGTAGGTATAGTTCGCGTCATGTAAAAAGAACGTTGGAAGAAAGTGGAGGGGTGTGTTTTGTCTCAGGTTTGCGAATAGGTAACCCATGCGCAAACATGAGACAAAACACACCCCTCCACTTTCTTCCAGCTGTCATAGGGCCAAAGAGGCGCAGTAAGTGCTAATACAGTAAAACAGACACCTATAAAAATGTACGTCTTCGTACACATAGCCAAAAGGACTTTGTGAGACGAAAGATCAACATACTATACTTCACGGGTAACATTGTGATAATAATTAAGTCACCAATTGAACCTAAGTTAAGTAAATCAATATTTTTTTTGTTGTTACATATCATTGTTACCTACTGTTTTAATAAAATCTAGCTTTTTCTTATCGAAATTTTCTTCAAGCTTAATTTTTCTTTACCCAACTATTTTATCCATTTTAGCGCGAACGTATCCACACAAATGCACGAGCACAGTTGGTGCGCGAACATAGTGGATGGATGGATACCCACCTTACGTGTCATTATAATGTTCACCTAACTACTTTATCCTACGCTGAATGGGAATTCAACTGCCCCCCTAGCATGGCGATTTCCTCTCTACTCTACACTAGACTAGACAACACATTTTCCTATCTTCCGATTTTGGTCTTTCACGCGAACATAATCATAGCATTATGCTATGACTATGCTCTTACTTATCTTACTTATCTCACTTATCTTACTTATTTCCTTACTTATCTTACCTTTCTTACTTATCATCTTACTTATCTTACTCATCTCATCTTATCTCATCTCATGAGAAAGATAAGTAAGATGATAGGTAAGAAAATAAGTAAGATAAATGAGATAAGTAAGATAAGTAAGACAAGTAGCAAACTAGCAAACTACAAACGCGAGGCGAACGCGCGTTTGTAACGCATGGAAGAAAGTTGTCTAGGTCTCAGGAGGTGTAGACAATTTCGGAAGAAAGTTTCTATTCTCGAATGTCAAAATCAGATAAAATTGAACGCCATGCTCGCATCTGTACACTAATCTCATACAAAATCGGACTATGTTGTCTACTCTAGTCACAGATTACTAATCGATCGAGCGAGCGAAGCGAGCGAAGATCTTAGTGGTAAGTTGGTCGATTTTGCTTTGTATGTTTGTATGTTTCACGAATTGTTGTTCGAGCATAACTGTCGAACCGTTCATCCAATCTGCATGAAACTTGGTAGGTCAATAGGTTGTGGTAAGGAAATTTACGGTGGAGCATATGAGCTTAATCGATGAAGGGGTTGTGAAGATATTGGGTTCCCAAGGGGGTAAAAAATTATGAAAGTTACACAAATATATTGAGTGGGGTGTCATACGAAAGGGCTTATTTTGTACATTCCAAAATGGTTTTTATTTTTAATCTAGGATGTATAGTTTTTGAAATACGACCAAAGACCAAAAACTACGAAACCAGAGCTGCAAGAGCTCCCGTTTCATAGAGTTTCGATGTCTTCGTAGCTCATTGACTGGTTGGTCTTAAAAAGAGAGTGGCATCGTTGCGGTTTGGTTTGCAATTATTTTAGATGCTACTTGATTTATTTTCATGATAAAAAAAAATTTGATAAAAAATGAAAATAATTGGGGTAAAAAAAGTTAAGTAAACAAATATATTGAGTGCGGTGTCAAATGAAAGGTCTTTATTTGTACATTCTAAAATAGTTATTATTTTTATTCTAGGACGTATACTTTTAAAAATACGACGAGAATTCATAAATATGAAATAAATGAAAAATTAGACACGACATTATGTATTGCATGCATGCTAGTATTTTTTACCATGAAGAGCTAGCGCAATAGGCATACTCGGCAGTAGTAGCACTTGAAATTATAGGGGTAGTCAGAAGAAAGTCCAAATGTTGGCCATCTACGGTGCGCGAGATCTCAGTTCGGGGCGAACTACTAGTTACTAACAGATGGCGCACTCCGCGCGTCAGGTACAAAGCTACAAGTACATTGGCGAGCCCACCGGGCGGGCCGAGCTCAGTGGAGTGGCACGTGCCGCCGCGCCATATCGCGCCGCGCCACGCCGCGCTCGGCTGGCTCGGCCGGAATATTTATAAAATGAAACCAAAAAATTACCTACTGTATAGTTTATGGCTGTGGAAATAATGACAGCAATCGGGATCTCTCGTTTTTCTCTCTTCCCAATGACATGGAAAGGTAAGAAGTACTTACTTACTTTTATCATTTATTATTACTTATTACCTACCTCGTATTATAGGTTATTAATATTATAGATGTAGTAGATATGTTTTTTAATAAGTACCTACTTTTGTGTTAGACATTATTTGACACCCGGGAATTACCTACTCACGTAAAAATTTCGTCGATTTAGATACCGACAATGTTTCGATTCATCTGGATTCCGGAGAATCTTCATCTGGTACTTGGTCTAGTACAACTCACGAAAGTTTTGAAAGTGAAATACTTTTGTGTTGTTTGGGTAGGTACCTAGGTACTATAATAATAAATAACCACCTAGGTACTAAAGTTACTAAAAAGATTGAAAGCTAATAGGTACCTACCTACCTAGGTAGGTAATAAGTTTTGATTTGCTCAGCGTCATTTTTTAGGAACACTGACTACCTACCTACATTCACAAACTTAGGTATAGTAGGTACTCCTAATTCCGTACAAAGAGCAAGGAGCAAGGATCCATTAGGTAGGTACCTACCTACCTATTTTGCTTTCTTCGTAATCTACTCACCTAGTGTAGGTAGGTACCTACCTTTGAGATTGTGATACCACCTTTAGAATAGAGATAATTATGTAGGGACCTACCTGCATAACGGTAGATCAATTTTACCAAAAGATAATAATACCTAATAAATATTATGTCGCGAGAAGCAACCCTTAGTGCCACGCCAGATAGAAGACAGGGACAGAGTTACGCCGACAGACAGAGTTAGAATGAGGCGCCAAGTTTAGGTATAAAAACGAGTAGGCATGAAGTGCTTGTGCGAGCTGAATTGAACTTTGTAGTATTGATGATAGATTCGCTATTTAAATAAACGTTTTCCCGGAGTCAGGCATCTGTAGTAATTAGTAATCTGTGCTCTAGTGTAGAGTAGAGAGGAAATCGCCATGCTTGGCCTGCTGATCTCTGTACAAAAAAGTCGTGACCATCTTAATTATGACTTCGTGACATTATTAAAAGGGTTAAAAAATATGTGTTTTAAAAATTTATCAAAACTTTAATAGCACGAAACTTAAATATAAAATGAAATAAACATATATTTCCAAACAAAGGGTAATGTCCTCATTATGCCCTCTTCTTGATATTTTATAACCTTACCTTTTTTTCCACATTTTTCAATATATTACCTAACCTACCTATTGATCTAATATCAATATTATAAGGACATTTCTTTTTTAACCACCTTGTTTATAATAATCGAATAAATATGTGATAGCTAAAATAGCCGACAAATCTATTGACTTCCCTTTTAATTGACATAAAAGTGAACATAATTAAATAAAAATAACAAATCAAAAAGTAATATAAATAAGGTCTTAATAGTTTAACTATTAAATACCTTTGTACTTTATAGTTATTGTTTCTTGATTTTCTAAAATCTAAATAAATCACTTATGACTAAATAAGTACACACTTAGCCGCCTTAAACATAAAAACAAAGACGCAAATATTATTCTAATAAACAGTTTTAATAATTGGCTGTGGCTTGTTCAATCAACATCAAAAATAAATTGAATTTTTAGTAACAAAATGAAATAATTGTAAAGATTTTCTTCCTACAAACCTAGAAGAATTACAAGAGGCTAAATTAAAAAATTTAAATAACCAACTTCAATGTTTTAAGCTGAGCAATTTTCTGCACTTTCGAGGTGCATTTCTGTTCATAACTCTGATCCTCGACAGATCTTCACAAAATTTTTATGGCACCAATCGGAAAGTATACCCTTTCAAACAAAATAAGAATTTTCCAAATCGGTCCAAGCGTCTTCGAGTAATCGGTGAACATACATAAAAAAAAAGCACAAAAAAGGAGAACTTCCTACTTTTTGTAAGTCGGTTAGAAATAAATTAACAACTATGATTAAGTAGCTTTTTTATAACTTTTCTAAATTTAGAAAAAAATAACTAATGCTGGATGTCTGTAATTGATAAACTATTTCTAGATTCTGAATTCAAAAAAAAATCATAACTTCCTATTCATCCTAATCTATTACAAATCAGTTCATCTTTTTTTCTAAATGAGCACACATCAAATAAGACCCAGCTAAATTATATATCAGCCATATCTAAATGATTTTCTTTATACAACTAGAGATTCAATTCTTTGTAAAAAAAGCTATCTAAATTACAACTAATCTATTTTGCAAGTCTTGCAATTTGAAGGATGGAAGATTGTCTTTTATTCTACCCGTGTTACTTTAAGTTATACTTTAAGTTTAAAAAAAAGGCAACTTGTTGCACACCGATGTTAAGCATAAAAAAAACTTTGTGATGATAGGTGTTCTGTTATTTCCCATAATTAATGCTAAAAATGGTACCTTACTTAAGAAGGCCTTCAAACACTATAAAAATTGCATCTTATTGGCAATTTTTTTGACCAATATAGCTCAGTATATTAAGTAGGTATATTTGCAACTTAGCAATTTCATTGTGCAATACATTGATAAATTGCAATCTAGCCGGCTAGACATTGAGTACTTGCGACTACTATAAAATATCTTGGCAATATCGCCGGGCTACACTGCAAGGTTGCCGCAATTATTGCACTGTGGTGAGCGATATAATCGGCAACTTGGCGGCAATACAACTGTAGCAAGAAATTGTCAAAAAAACTAGCCCGTTTAACAGCACCTTTAATGTAGAAGGAAATAGCACAGATGTTATAGCTCTAACGTAGGAGTTCGAACACTTCCTGCATAAATTAATTTTCTACAAAGGCCACCTTGCTCTTATGTGGTTAGTAGCACAGAATAGGTACAGAAGGCGCACTCCACACTTTAGGTACAAAGCTATAAGTACATTGGCGGGCCTTGGTAGGTAGGCTTCCCACTTGCCGCTCGGCTCACACGCTAGCCGCGTCGCGCGTAATGCCTATCACGCGACAAGTCGACAACCCTTCCATGTCACTCCGCTCCAGACAGTGACAGAGTTATGCGTTAGAAAGAGAGGCAAATGTTTAGGTAAATATTGTACTAGGCACTAAGCGCTTATGCGAGCTAAATTGCACTTTGTTGCGTCGCAGCAAGAGTCACTATTTACCTATATATATTTTTTTCGCGAATTGAGCCTACTGTACGTAGTATTATATATTCTGTGGTAGTAGTAAGGTTTTAAAACCGTCTGTAATCTTTGATAGAATGTGTTGCTTATTGTACCTTGTCTATTGTATTGTGAGCTTGATAAGTGTCATACATTAATGTCAGTAGTAGTTGCTAGTGGACGGGATTTGAATCCGCGACGGCAGAGGTAAGCTACTTGCGCCGGCGTCTTTCCTCGCGTTTCGGGGAAGTAGATTCTGAAATAAAAATATTATGAGTTGATAAAACATCTACAATTAAAAAAAAAACAATCATCAGTCATACGTTGTCCTAACCACAGACAAAGAAATAATTTTTTTTTTGAAAACCTACTTTATTATAATGAAGTAGGTTTTCAAAAAAAATTAACTTGATCAATTTTCTGCACTCTCGAGGTGCATTTCTGTTCATAACTCGAAGACAAAGAGTGCGGCGGTGACAGCTGAGAAGACCAGGAAAGAGTAGAGTCCGATAGCCTGCCGCATGGAAGGAAAGGACATCCCCACCAGGAAGTTACCCCCCCCCCCCCCCCCGTTGGCCAGAAAGTGGCGAAAGTTTGGATGTTTTGATGTATGTTTGTTCCTCTATAACTCAACAACCACTAAACCGATTTGGCTGAAATTTAAAATATAGATAGATGATGACCGGGAATAGGACATAGGCTACATTTCATCCGGGTACCACGTGAGCGAAGCCGCGGGCAGCAGCTTGTCATTTCTAAATAGCAAATAGCACATTTAAGTCAATTGAAAAGAACTTACTTCTGGAAGACGAAGAGTGCGGCGGTGACAGCTGAGAAGACCAGGAAGGAGTAGAGTCCGATCGCCTGCCGCATGCTGGGGAACGACATCCCCACCAGGAAGTTACCCCCCCAGTTGGCCAGCGAGCCCCACGCCATGCCCGCCGGACGGGGGGACACCTCGAATAACTCTGGGGTAACAATAGTCATTTATTTAATACGGCCCCCAGTTGGCCAGCGAGCCCCACGCCATGCCCGCCGGACGGGGGGACACCTCGAATAACTCTGGGGTAACAATGGTCATTTATTTAATACGGCCCCCAGTTGGCCAGCGAGCCCCACGCCATGCCCGCCGGACGGGGGGACACCTCGAATAACTCTGGGGTAACAATGGTCATTTATTAATACGGCCCCCAGTTGGCCAGCGAGCCCCACGCCATGCCCGCCGGACGGGGGGACACCTCGAATAACTCTGGGGTAACAATGGTCATTTATTTAATACGGCCCCCAGTTGGCCAGCGAGCCCCACGCCATGCCCGCCGGACGGGGGGACACCTCGAATAACTCTGGGGTAACAATAGTCATTTATTTAATACGGCCCCCAGTTGGCCAGCGAGCCCCACGCCATGCCCGCCGGACGGGGGGACACCTCGAATAACTCTGGGGTAACAATGGTCATTTATTAATACGGCCCCCAGTTGGCCAGCGAGCCCCACGCCATGCCCGCCGGACGGGGGGACACCTCGAATAACTCTGGGGTAACAATGGTCATTTATTAATACGGCCCCCAGTTGGCCAGCGAGCCCCACGCCATGCCCGCCGGACGGGGGGACACCTCGAATAACTCTGGGGTAACAATGGTCATTTATTAATACGGCCCCCAGTTGGCCAGCGAGCCCCACGCCATGCCCGCCGGACGGGGGGACACCTCGAATAACTCTGGGGTAACAATGGTCATTTATTAATACGGCCCCCAGTTGGCCAGCGAGCCCCACGCCATGCCCGCCGGACGGGGGGACACCTCGAATAACTCTGGGGTAACAATGGTCATTTATTAATACGGCCCCCAGTTGGCCAGCGAGCCCCACGCCATGCCCGCCGGACGGGGGGACACCTCGAATAACTCTGGGGTAACAATGGTCATTTATTAATACGGCCCCCAGTTGGCCAGCGAGCCCCACGCCATGCCCGCCGGACGGGGGGGACACCTCGAATAACTCTGGGGTAACAATGGTCATTTATTAATACGGCCCCCAGTTGGCCAGCGAGCCCCACGCCATGCCCGCCGGACGGGGGGGACACCTCGAATAACTCTGGGGTAACAATGGTCATTTATTAATACGGCCCCCAGTTGGCCAGCGAGCCCCACGCCATGCCCGCCGGACGGGGGGACACCTCGAATAACTCTGGGGTAACAATGGTCATTTATTAATACGGCCCCCAGTTGGCCAGCGAGCCCCACGCCATGCCCGCCGGACGGGGGGACACCTCGAATAACTCTGGGGTAACAATGGTCATTTATTAATACGGCCCCCAGTTGGCCAGCGAGCCCCACGCCATGCCCGCCGGACGGGGGGACACCTCGAATAACTCTGGGGTAACAATGGTCATTTATTAATACGGCCCCCAGTTGGCCAGCGAGCCCCACGCCATGCCCGCCGGACGGGGGGACACCTCGAATAACTCTGGGGTAACAATGGTCATTTATTAATACGGCCCCCAGTTGGCCAGCGAGCCCCACGCCATGCCCGCCGGACGGGGGGACACCTCGAATAACTCTGGGGTAACAATGGTCATTTATTAATACGGCCCCCAGTTGGCCAGCGAGCCCCACGCCATGCCCGCCGGACGGGGGGACACCTCGAATAACTCTGGGGTAACAATGGTCATTTATTAATACGGCCCCCAGTTGGCCAGCGAGCCCCACGCCATGCCCGCCGGACGGGGGGACACCTCGAATAACTCTGGGGTAACAATGGTCATTTATTAATACGGCCCCCAGTTGGCCAGCGAGCCCCACGCCATGCCCGCCGGACGGGGGGACACCTCGAATAACTCTGGGGTAACAATGGTCATTTATTAATACGGCCCCCAGTTGGCCAGCGAGCCCCACGCCATGCCCGCCGGACGGGGGGACACCTCGAATAACTCTGGGGTAACAATGGTCATTTATTTAATACGGCCCCCAGTTGGCCAGCGAGCCCCACGCCATGCCCGCCGGACGGGGGGACACCTCGAATAACTCTGGAAGGTGACAATAGTCACCTATACTATCTATTATATACTATTATTTGACGACCTCTGTGGCGCAGTGGGTGAAGGCCCGCCTGTGACGCAGGAGGTTGCGGGTTCGATCCCCGCCGCGGGACAAATGTTTGTATGATCTGCGAATATTTGTCTCGGGTCTGGGTGTTTTCTGTAGGTATATTATGTATGTATTTAAAAAAATATATTTAAGTAGTATATCAGTCATGTAGTTGCCATAACACAAGCTCTGCTTAGCTTGGGGCTACATGATGCTGTGTGAAATGTCCAGCATTATTTATTTATTTATTTATTATAATAAAGCGGAAGAGTTTGTTTGTTAGTTTGTTTGTTTCAAAGCTGTCACTTCAAATGAAGATCTTGGTCATAGCTTTCATTTGAACTGAGAACGGGGAGTCTAGAACGAGTAGTTCCCGAGATATGGCGGTTTGAAGTTTGACAGCTGTCACTTCAAAGATTCAAGATTTCAGATGAAATGGAACTTTTTAGTTATATGGGTATCAAATGAAAGAGCTTGATGAGTGAAACACAATGCTGTTATGATGATGGAGTCAGGACCCTTATGGAACTTTTTGGTGATATGGGTATGGGTTTTCTCTCTTCAATGCTTCCTGCTTCTCTCCTTCCATGCTTCTCTGCTTCTCTTTATACATGCTTCTCTCCATTTATGTTTGAAGCAATACGAAGTTTGCCGGGTCAGCTAGTTTGTCTAATACGGCCCGATTTCATCATTTTATTCAATGAAACTTAGTTTAGAACTTTAATCAGGGGGGTTTCACTCCGCAGTTTAGGTACGATCGGCCGCGCGTCTCTTCGGGGAGGCGTATGGCTGTGGGTCCCCACTTTCTTTACGTATATATTCTGTGCTTTAATCGGCCCGGGTTAATATGCACATCTGAAAAACTGTACTTACCTTTTTGATGAGTATTTTATGATCTTACCCCACCCTTGCTCTATTAAACACCCAGACACAGAACAAATGTTCATCATAACACAATGTTGTCCTGGGTGGGAATCGATCCCACAACCTACAGCGCAGAAGGCAGAGCTACTACCAACTGAGCTAAGAGGCCAAGGCCAGTCAGAATAATTGATAAGTACAGTACGCACAATGGATCTAGGCATCCGCGAAGTTAGCCGTTTCGATGCGCAGTGTAGCTTTTTCATAATAAACTTTCTACTGCGCAGCGAAACGGTTAACTTCACGAATGCATAGATGCATTGTGCGTATGCGTAAGTACTGTATGTATGTATAGTTAACTTACCTGACGCAATAAAATACGGGATAGGTCCGAGTCCGAATCCGTATGCCAAAACATAAGCGAAGACAGCTACCATACACACGTAGGGCATCCATGATACCGCATTCTGTCAAAATAAAAATGTCAACTGTAATAACTAGAGACCGGATTATATGCAACATAAAAAGCTTGAAATATGCATGCAAATATGCATGAAAAGTGTCGAAAATAGTCAAAATATGAAACATTGAATAGAAAGAAAATAGTAATTATTTCAATTTTTATCATTAGCAATTTAAGAAGTAAGTGTAGCATTTTGTGCTCTCGAACTGTTCCAAATGTTCGGTTAAGTGGGAAAAAACTAGGTATTTTATAAAAAAAACCGGTCAAGTGCGAGTAGAACTCGTACGCCGAGGGTTCCGTACCTACCCATTATACCCATTATGTTATTGTAGCCCGCTTATTTGTATGAGCGCCCATACAACTCAGAGGACAATCTTAATTGGCGTCAACTATGTATGTATGGGAACACCCTTTAATTTTCAACTTTTTTAATTTTTTGGAATTTTTCCTTTATTTGTGCTATAAGACCTTGCTTTTTGCCAAATTTCGTGATTCTAGGTCAACGGGAACTACCATTTAGGTTTTCAACCCAAAACCTCTAGGGTACTTCCGGTTGACGTAGAATTGTCAAATTTCGTTACAAGCAAGGTCTTACAGCACAAGTAAAGGAAAAATTCCGAAAAATAAAAAAAGTTGATAATTAAGGTAAGTTTTGGTACTTACAAGTTTTCACGAAAACCTAAATTTGCCTATATCTTTTTATAGTGTTGACTCAGGACCTTGATTTTTATACTCACAATAGGGACTATAGACCTTAGTATATGGTATTAATTTCAACTTGCTAGCTCCACCCGTTCCTGAGATAATCGATGGTGACACACGGACAGACGGACAGACGGACAGACGGACAGACAGACGGACAAGAAAGTGATCTTATAAGGGTTCCTTTTTTTACCTTTTAAGGTACGGAACCCTAAAAATTAGGTATTTCAGTCGTAATTGAATTTGGGTAGGTACTATGTTAGCACTGTTTCTAGCAAAAATTTACTCGCTATGTTAGCACTTATTATTTTTAGCAATTTACTCGCTTCATTAATGAAACTATCAATTTTTCACAAAGGGTCAAAAAATACAAGGTTGTTGGTCAAAATGTTATCAAACTTTGTCAGCTATAACGTTAAATTTCCTAGATGCCACCAACAAATATTGCAAATATAGCGAAAATATGCATCAAATAGAAAGTACCATAAATTGCATGGCCGCAGCTAAAGCAGCCAACATGAGGGCAGCACTGGCTATAGACCACAGCAGCAGGGGACGAATCATCAACAGAGCTGTGCAGACGTTGACGAAATACCCATCATAACTTCTCACAACTTATTATGGGGACTTGCAGCGAGTGATAGTACTCACACTGATCCCTAGTATGTCTTTTTACAACTGAATTTGCAGCTTATGACGATGACAGCCTAATTTAACTTCCCTAAACCTAGCCTATGTTAGAGTACTTACCATGAATCCTAGTATGAGTTTCACAGCCATTTATGGCAATTTCCAGTCCATCATGACGTCTGCCTCTTTGTATGGTTCTTCCTTGGAACCTAGAAAGTACTCACCATAAATTGCATAGCCGCGGCTAAAGCAGCCAACATGAGGGCAGCACTGGCTATAGACCACAGCAGCAGCGGTCGACGCCCCACAAGCGGCAGCAGACGTATCATCAACAGAGCTGTACAGACGTTGATGAAACCGCAAGCGATGGTGGCGTATTGGGAACTCAGCTCGCTGAGGCCGGCTTGCTCGAAGATAGTTTGCGAGTAGTAGAACACCTGAAAAAAGAAACCTTAGTGATGATCAAAACGACTTCTCGCGGGCACTAAAGATCAAGTCTGATTTGCGTTTTGTATGTATCGTGGTTGCGAAACTTAAACTTTTTCTAATCTATTGTAATGTAATATGATCAAAACTGTATTCCCAAAGTGCGGTAGACTACTTATTCTTTCAGATCTATATGTATTTTTAGATCCAAGGGCGGATCCAGGATTATTTTCTGGGAGGGGCACAAGGGGCCGACGGGCAAAAATGTCACATGCAAATCAAAATCACACATTTATTCTGTTTTGAGCTATGCAAAGCAAAGACATCAGATTTGCAAGATCTACAGCTCACAGAGCCACTAGTATATTTTAACAACTCTGATAATTTCATTTGCCTACAAGAATGTACTGTGATGGAATCTCCACAGTAGATGTCTGGGGGGGGGCACGCGTCCCCGTGCCCCCCCCCCCCTAAATCCGCCTCTGTTTAGATCCTTTGAAGATGTCAGAGGGGGTAGTCAGAGGTATGTCCAAACACATTTGGTACATTCCCACATTTTGCAGAAGTTAACATTCCATACTTGACAGGTTACAAGCCCATCGAAGTAACTGGTTTCCTCACGATGTTTTCCTTCACCGTTTTAGAGCTCGTGTTAAAGCGCATTTAAATTTTTGAAACGAGAAATCCATTGATTCTAATCTATTCTATCCTAAAATTCAATTACATACTCAGCCTATATAATATACAAAGAATATACACACTACAAAGTGTAACAAATTCCTACACATTTCCTTACCGCATTAATCCCGCTAGTCTGCTGTCCCGCCTGCATAGCGCACGCCAATAACAGCGGCAATCTAAGCTCGCGACTGCGGAAAACTCGCGCCATGCCCCACTCTCTCCCTTGCCCCACACCCGCGCCAACCTCCTCTCGGAGGGACTCTATATCCTCACTCAGAAGACTGGGAGATACCCCGCGGAGGCGACTTAGCTCTGTAAACAAATATTTGTGTAAAACTCTCAAAATTAAACATTAGTCGTAATAAGTATATCACAGACGAAAACTATTCTAAACACAACTTCTCGCTAGGTTAGCCTATAGTTTGAGTCATAAAATCTGTGAGCAGAACGAAGTAGGTAAATGGCGGGCTTAAAACAAGAGCTTTATTTTATTTCAGTGCCTTTTTTTCAGTGCATTTCTAGTGCCCTGTATCAGAATAGTCAAAATGGAATAATTGCAAAATGCGCTTTACATGAGCCATTTGTTAATGCAGTAAGTGCGGGAGAGTGGTTCTACCACTGGAGCAGTTTAGACGAAATGTGATAAGTGTAGTGCAGCTCAAAGGCACTTAACATTAAATTTTATCATCAAAATTAAATGTTAAGTACATAGGTCACACTAATATTATAAATGTGAAAGTTTGGATGTATGTTTGTTCCTGTATAACTCGACAACCACTAAACCGACTTGGCTGAAATTTAAAATTTAGATAAATAATGACCGGGAATAGGACATAGGCTACTTTTTATCTGAGTACCATGAGAGCGAAGCCGCGGGCGGAAGCTAGTTTTCTATATTTAAAACAATAAAATTATGTTTACCTTTAATAGCAGTCTCTTCATCTCTCCTAACTACGAACAAATATTTAGGACTCTCTGGCAGCGCGAACAGCACCGGTATACAAATAATGACTAGTACCGCGTACACCGATAGCAGATAAGGCCAATGCTCGGGTTTCCCTGAAAAAAAAAAAGACAACTTTAATGGGGCGATCACACGCTCGCGTGCAAACAGACATTCATCAAGACAGAGATGATCAGAGCGAGCACAGAAGCTTGTCGCTTTCATTGCAAGGAGACTGAACGCCACAGAAGATAAATGACCCGTTGAATGTCTGTTTGCACGCGAGCGTCTGAACCCACCATAACAATTTCTTGTTGCAGTGAGAGTCATAAAACTTGTAAGAAAAGCAGAGCATATTGTGTGGTCACTCGCACTTACAGGTCTTATGGCAAATATGGCAACGCGTAGTACAGTTCATTACACGAAAATAAATTACTTGCACTATGCGTTTCGCAGGAGCCATTTGTTATTGCAGTACGTTAGACTCTTATTTTCTCTACGCAGTTTACTATATAAAGTATTTTCATTCATTAACCGACTTCAAAAAACAGGATGAGATTCTCAATTCATCGGAATCTTTTTTTTTTATGTATGTTCACCGATTACTCGAAGACGCCTGGCCCGATTTGGAAAAATCTTTTTCTGTTTGAAAGGGTACACTTTCCGATTGGTGTCATAAAATTTTGTTGAGGATCTGTCGAGGATCTTCGGAGTTATGAAAATAAATGCAAAGTTCATAAAATTTCGCAGCTTATAACATTTAAAAGCCTACTCCATCTCAACATTGTCCCAGGCACTAGCAGTGCGTTAAACGTAGGCAAAGATTGCCTTCTGACACTGTATAAATCAACTAGTAAAGATGTAAAGGCCTAAATTTACAACATTGAAGTCAGTTTTTTAAATTTTTAACTAAGCCACTTGTCATTCATTCATTTATATTGTACTAGCTGACGCCTGCGGCTTCGCCCGCATGGACTACTATTTTGTTTATCCCACGGGAACCATGCATTTTTTCGGGATTAAAAGCCTATGTCCTATTCCCGGTCATTATCTATCTATGTTTCAAATTTCAGCCAAATCGGTTCAGTAGTTATGGAGATACGTGGTCTGGAACTAGGTCTCTACACCATTGTTATAAGGGTAATAAGGGCTTGTAACAGCAATAATATATTGTTATAATACCTACTCATAAGTCTCTGCCCTAGTGTTTAAACTTAAGTATAAAGAAATATGTAACACTTGGTAAGACCTTTTCTGAATAAATATTCATTTTATTTCATTTCATTTCAACAAACATTCACACACACACACGGACTTTCGCTTTTATACTCGTAATATTAGTAGGATTGAACTCACCTAACAGAACGCCGAGCCCCATCACTTGCCCCACAAAGACCCCCACATTGACGCCCATGGGGCAGCAGCTGCCCAAAGGCCCACTCAGGGCCAACGGGGCCAGTTCAGTCAGGTACATAGGCACTATACTAGTTGTTAGACCTGGAATTAGAAAATACAGGATGAGTGTGAGACGCGACCGCGAGGAGTAACTTTGCCGCAACTCCCTCCTTACCCAGATGAAGATTTTCCGGATGAATCGAAACATTTTCGGTTTCCAAATAGACGATATTTTTACGTGAGTAATTCCCGTGTGTTAAATAATGTCAAATCCAGGATCAGTTACTGTATAGGTTTCTCACATCAATGTATGTACTCATTTCTACAATATTTTATCAACATCAATAAAAGTTGGATAATGCTTTCTACAAAAATAAAAATAATGACAAAAAAACAGGAAAATTAGCTTAAAATTATTGAGTAGATGAGTAGTGAGGAAGCGCTCGTGTCGTAGCTTGCTAAGACGTTCTTGATAAGTTAAGCAACGTTGTGCGCGGTCACAATTTGGATGGGTGATCGCAAGTTGGCATTTTGTGCTTACAAGTCCCGGCTTTTAAGTCGTTAAGTCATTTAAGGCTTTTAAGTCCTTTTATAAGGCGGCCTAAAAAGTCCGTCACCAGAGTTGGCCACTAGCTCATAGGAACTTACTTTTAATAAGTAAGAGAAAAATTAACTAGCCTAGTAGAAGTACCAACGACATGTTGCTATAGTATTAGAAATTATAAAGATTGAAATTTCACAGAAGGCCCCGAATTAAAGCGGCAGATAACTACAAGAATACTTTTTTGTGCTTCATACATCATTACACTTAAACACCTATGTGTGCATTACACAAAAAATCCAGTTAGTAGTCGAAACTAGTGTAGCGCAGTAGGCAGAACCACTATAACCACAGAATACTAGTACTACCGACTACGTATGTAGTACTATGTGCTATAACTTGAGTATTGAGTCTTAAGTATCTAATCTTACCCCCAGAAAGGCCAACTAAAAGTCTTCCAATGATGAGCATTTCTACAGAATTAGCATCACGAGACACCACAAAGAATAAAGCACCCGCTACAGACAGCAGACTTGTCAGGATAGTTGCTCTCTTCCTGAAACAAAAATAATTTAACGTACTACATAAAATATTTAAGTAACCTCTGTCTCTCGTCTAGTGCAGGGAAGTCTAACTTCCTACTCTTGCGTTTAAATGTCTGCTTATGAGTCCCTACTCCATTATGAACATAGAAACAACGAAAGAGTACAATACGTTGCATTTTACGAGTATAGTAGTTACAAGAGGAGGCCCCGTAGTGCTACTGGGTCTCTTTTTTTTTTTCGTTTCTTCTTTTCGATCCTTTAATATGTACTTAAAAGCAGAGAACACCTCCTCAGTGTATTCACAGTAAATATAGAAAAGTTAAAGTTATCAGGATTTTAGAAGTCTGCAAAAGGGTAAGTACCTATATGATATCCATCCATATCTATAAGAAGATGGAAACGACGGAGATAATAAAAGCGTAAGTATATTTTTTTTACCCAACTACGGCGAAGCAAAAAGGAGGGTTATGATTTTGACCGCTATGTATGTTCATCTAATCTAATGTATAATTACTAGCAGATATTACCTTATCAGCGTATTTAGCACATATAGGTCAATTTATTCATGCGTCACAACATTACAAGATAGATAAAATATAGGTATATAAAATGCACCTCAGAATGCAAGAGTTCGACTAACCTTCCAATTCTGTCCGCCAACACAGCGCCGAGTATAGAGCCGGTACATCCCCCCACAATGAAGATGGACACGACAGAAGACCATAGCACGTCCAGCCATGTCTTATCTAGTACCACGTCGTATCGGCTTATGAAGGACTCGTTGCAAAACGTTTTTATTACCTGGAAGTTTATAAACTTTAATTTTAAAAGATTTCTGTATTTGGTTTATCCGCTCGTGTATGGAATGTTAATATCTAAGAAATTGTCACTCAAAAATTTTAGTCGGCTCGACAGCAAACATGTAATGAAGTCAGTGTGTAAATGATTTTCCCTTTTGTTTTTATTTTGGGTTATCTTTCACGGCGCGCGCCGTTTGAAACATGAGTTCTTCCTCATTTCAAGTTCCAATCTTTATTTGAGGAAGATAATAGTAAATAATTACTAGCTTTCGCTAGCAGCTTCGACGTGAACTGACATTTTTTTGATGAAGTTTAAGACAAGTTTTTGACTTATTGTAGATTACGATTTACCTACACCTATTACAAGTTTATACAAACCGATCCAATAGTTAAAAGTCCAATAGTAAACCCATGCGAAGCTGGGGCGAACCACTAGTAATATTATAATTTTGCTCTTCATAATATGGAAAATTTCATTCATAGTATATTTACCTCTGCGGGGGTATTAACAACTCCTATATTATATCCGACTGGCAGTGAGGATCCTAAGGTGGTGACCACTGCAGCTAGCAGCAGGTAGAATGACCATCCACCTTTATATTCGTTAGATTGCGTTAGCTGTTGTAGCTCGTTGGTTGTCTGGAAGATATTACAAAATTAATAAATAAGGTGTATAAGTGCGAATGGGAAGAGTGAGAGAAACATACTTGGACCAAATTGATGACATTTTGGAGGTGTACATAAGTACCCTAAACCGGCGAGCTTGTATGAAGAATGTAAGGAGAGTGTATGAGGCTTAAGATGTCAGGATCCTGGAAATCCTTGGTCTCTGCCTACCCCTACCTACGGGCACTTTTTGTTACCCGCTTGAGCTATTCAAAAGATTTGCATTATGGATTTTAAAACGATTGAATATGCCAACATTTTCAGTGTATTTTGTCGTCCAATGAATATATTTGGTTCTAAATGCCTTACCAAAATTTTTTGTTACAATTTACGAATTCTTATCTTACATTTAACAGGTTCCTAGGTAAGTATAGCAGAATATATTTTTCCTGTTGTTTTGTGATAGTAGGACACGGTCTAAAATATTCTGTATTGTACAGCCAATTTGTAGAATACTTAGTATACCTACTTGTAGAATACCTACTTATTACATCGTAGCTAGCGTTACAAACGTTTGAAAAAAAATGTGTGGGTAAACTTTAGAGAAATCAAATAAGTTTAAAACCATGTGTTTTTAGTTGATTTATTATCGAAGTTTTAGAAATTGCTGACACAAATTACATTCTAATTAATTAAAATGCATGAATTAAGAAAGAACTTATCACTAAAATGTCTTGTGTCTAACGTAACATTTACATTCAAAAGGCCCTTACTTTAAGGCACTAGTTTTTGTTAATAATATTTTTAATATAGCGTGTTGAATGCGAAACAAATTTTGTAATTATCACAAATTATACAATAATTACTTTAGAAAGGGCAGTTAGTTATGGTTGGACTTGAACTGCATTTGTAAGAATAATTTCAATTTATATAACAAACTTGTTTTTCTTGAGAATATAATTTAATTTAAATAGACTAAGAACAATCTGAGGAAAAATATGAGTTACTTAAGTGAATTCCTTGGATACTGTTCGAATTCTAACTAATAATTACTTTAGTTAGATCATGTGATCTTAGTAGTGCAAAATAAGTGAAATTACGATTATAAACGAGTTGAGTGTCGAGCCTCTGATATCGAATTAATAGTTAACTCATTCACTGCCCAGCCACTCTCTTCATTGGAAAGCACAGTAGCACGCAACATCTGCACTTGCGTCATAAGCATCTGAATGTGATAGTGTTTTATTTAAAAATGCACCTTAAGTTCAATAAAAATATAAATGCATCTTAAAAAATAAACATACAAAGACACTTACAAAGAAATCAATCACCGCTTTACAAGCCATCGTCACAGAAAATTACACTTATAATCGACGAACTATCATAGCTTATGCTACAAGCTTTCTTCCGAAATCACCATCGAACCGAACACATGGTAAGTAAAGCCGTGAGCACATCACACGTGAACGGCAGCACGGTACACGTGAGGAATATCCACCAGAACCAGTCGCAGAGCCAGCCGCCTAGCACGAAGTACGTCAGAGCTATGGTCGCGGAGCCGTGGGCGGCGATCGCTGGTACCAGTTCAGGAGATTAATTGGAACTATTGGAAAACCGTAGCGTGTTGGTCTTGTCACTGCAGTGGGATAGTAACTTTAATTTCCAAAGGTCGAAAGAGACAATTCTAAGAATTTTAGAGAAAGATCTTCGGATTTAATTGAATTGAAATTGAAATTTACTTCGGGACAAAGTAGTGATCATAAACGTTCTTTTAAATTATTTTGAAGTAAAGAATCTTAAATTATGATAGGACATCTTTTTGGTTTGCGTACTTTTAAGGACCAGAGATGTAAGAGTAAGCTTTAATATATAATAGTTTAATAGTTTATTTCATAAAAAAAACACTGTTAAGATTACCTACATAGGACAAATTATAAAATAAATTAATAGGTCAAATCATTTACGCTTTCTTTTTCCATTAAAGCTGAGCGGTGCATGAGGAATAAATCCACCAATAGTTCATTCTATATTCGTTCAGCGCAGCTTGCGGTGGATTATTTTCTGGCGCGATGCTCCAATACTGCTTAGCTTTTTACATTATCGGTGAAAAAGAACCCTAGGTTGTTTTAAAATGTTTTTGAATTCCTTTGACGATAACAACCACACGTAGGTGCGTATAATATAAGCCAAGCTAACATTATCACCATTTACATGCAAATGTATTTTGAAAGGTTGACTATAGTCGTATTGCTCATTATACGGACTAAAAGTGAAGGAAAAAATGTCATTTTTCCTTCAATTTTGACATAAAACGTATCAAAACTAATCAAAATTGAAGGAAAAATGACATTTATTCCTTCAATTTTAGTCCGTATAATGAGCAATACGAGTATACGTACAACTAAAGGCACAGCGCAAACTTGGGTATTTTTTGTTATCGACACCATGACGCCTCTATAGAAAATGGCGCCTCAAAACCTGGATAACACCAATTTTTTTAAGTTTGTCGGTCGGGACACTTCTCACAATGTATCTAGGCATTCGTGTATTCGCAGCAGAAAATTTTGTATGAAAAAGCTGCACTGCGCATCGAAACGGCTAACTTCACGAATGCCTAGATCCATTGTGAGAAGTGTAACCTCGCATCCACACGTTGGGGCCAACGTTGGCCCCAATGCCTCTCACCAACGTGTGGAGCTGACAAAACTGCATTGGCCCCAACGTTGGGGCCAACGTTGGGGCTGATTTTGCTAGATCCACACGTTGGCGAGTGACATTGGGACCAACGTTGGCCCCAACGTGTGGATGCGAGGTAACAAAATGTCCATGTTTGCGCAGCGCCTAATTTACTCAAATCAAACACCATGTTAAAAGGATACAGATCAGACAAATAGTGGATGAGAACATGGTTATTCCGAAGATGAAGGTGGTCATCTCCACCAGAATAAGAGCTATGGAGGTTGCGAAGCCCGCTACCAACCTGAAAACATGCATGGCTTAGCTGGTATTTGATTGGTCGTTCAGAGAATTCAAAGCTATTTCGACCAATGGGCGTTTTCGCATTGGTCAACATCAGATTAACTCGAATCTATGAAAATATTCGGATAGGAAAAATCCGTCAAGCTTCTATTAACCCTGAAGTTTGTGTATACGATCGTCTTTATTTAGTGTGAAAATGTGTTTATATTTTCATACATTCGACTTCTAGCCAATAGTGAAAATGTTTTTTAATGAGAAAACGCCATAGCAAATGCAAGCAAGCCAATATTACCAATACCAACACAATGGGGATGTAGGCATGCATGGACTTATGCTATTTCGCAAAGCTTGCTTTCTTTAGTCGCATGACGCGTCTGAACGCAAATTAGTTTTTAGTTTTTCCTTTAACATAGATGAGAATAGTTAAAACTTGAGCGTTTTACTTGTAAAATTTAAATTTTCATAGTTGTGAGCACAGAAATATAGTTCTGTGGTTGTGAGACTCGATTATAAATCTGTGGCTGTGATGCGTCACGCACACATGATATTTTTTTGTGCATTCAAATACATAAATCATGACTAAGGTACGGTACCTAGGTCTTTTTTCTTCTTTCATCTAAAGGTAAAAATGTTTTAAAAGGACCTCAGCTTTTGAACAAAACCTACATCTATAGCTAAGAAAATTAACTATAAATCCACATTTAACTGCTCGCATTATTTTTACTACTAATGAAGAAGGATAACCACATAAATTCCTATTAGTATAAGTCATTCATATTCACACAAGTATTATTATGTAATAGGTTAATCGTAGGTACGATAAACAAAGTTAAGTTACAGCACGAACGAAGTAATGATAGTTTCTGAACATAACCAATAGTACCTCTATAAATAAATACTACTTAACCCAGATAACGATTCAAATCAGCTTCTTAACCTCTCGTGCAAGGACGTCCGACACTAACTACCTACTAAGTTTTATGTTTCTAACTATTATAGCTCTATTCAAAGACTATTATGTACTGTAAAGATAATCGTACTAAATAAATGAGGTCACCGAATGTATTACTGAAAGTGATTAAGCAGAACAAAGCAGTGCTTCGTCCTACACAGTAAAATGCCACAAAGTGCACCAAAGAAGTCCAGAAAGACAAAAAGGGGCAGGGGATGGTTCAGTGCGACTAATGTAGTGAAGTCCCATAATGCCTCAATCAAGTGAGGCCCCATGATGTCTTGCTTACGCACCGTTGTTCTGCGTATAATAATTACAGTGATACACGGGGGTGTGGACGTCGCAATATGGGTTCAGACGCAAGAGATGGATAGACGACATCGACACTGCAACGTCGGTTTTCGAATGTTACGTTTAATACATTTCGACGTTTATTAGGTCTACTTCTTCTCACGTTACTTGCATAGGTGGACGCAAACCGCAGCTTAAAGCTTGTTAAGAATTGAAAGTACCCCTATTGCCTGGAGTCGAGTATAGTATCACAGTAGAGTACTAAGAATGTGTACCATACCAATGTAGACAATGTTGATAGAGTAGAGTAAACAGTTATTCTACTTAAACTGGTAGAGTAGTAGGTATCGTAGTATTATTATCTGTTCTGTAGTAGTATGCTAGTTGTCTTTACTGTTTACTATGTACACGGGTGTACCACCATAGCAGATTTATTAGTACCTACATAAAACTATCCTATAGCCCTATAACATGAAGCAATAAAACACATTGACTTTGACTATCTATCTATAGTATAGGCAAAAAGTTAATACTTATGTTAAACGTTTTGCGTTTTTGAGATAACAGACGTAGGTATAGGTACTTATACGTAGACCTTGGCAAGCTGAGCGCGAGTTTGTTTAATAGTTATTTATTAACATAGTAATGTGGCACACAAGCTTCATAATCAATATAGATAATAAATCAGCTAAGTGTGAGTATCACTTGTGCATTTTTGGTTCGAAAAAAAAAATCTAATCAAATCTTAACAGGCTGTTAGGTCGCGTTGCTGGGCCAACGATATTTCTCTTCTCCATTTTTGGAATAAAAAGTATGTAAATACTTATATAAAGAAGACCAAAATATTACAGAAAAAATGTTGATAGGCTAGCCAGAAAAAGGATGCAATGCATATTTTAAGTAGAGAAATTAAACAAATAAAAAGAAGAAATCTAAGATTTTTGAAATTATGCTACTTTGGTTTGCAGCATGTCACGTATCATTGCAAAATATAGGAACCTACAGTCGTATTGCTCATTATACGGACTAAAAGTGAAGGAAAAAATTTCATTTTTCCTTCAATTTTGACATAAATCGTATCAAAACTAATCAAAATTGAAGGAAAAATGACATTTTTTCCTTCAATTTTAGTCCGTATAATGAGCAATACGACTATACCTACCTACACGCCAGATTAATGTATATTCGACGTACCTCTAACTACGCCCAAGAATCTTTGCCTGAAGTCTACTGTAGAGAAACAGTCGTAATTCATAAGCCTGCTGAATCCTAAAATTATTAAAATATTTACTTACTCTGGAGATGATAATGCAGAGTAAATTAAGTGATGAGTATAAAATCATTCTGAATTTCTTATTTAAATAATTTTGTTTAGGATTTTCGACAGCCATGACGGAGGCCTTCAGGCGGCCTAAAAACTCCGTCACCAGAGTTGGCCACTTACTCATACGAACTTACTTTACTTTTTAGGATTTTCGACCTGTGTGTTTCCTGTTATTTCATTTGAGAAACAAGCAGACAAAATTGTACATACATAACAAAAAGATATACACATAGTCTAGTGAAGTTTCCACATTATGTACTCTTTACAGCTTTCAGTTGCAATTCAGACTTCAGAAATTGTTGCATCCAATTCGAACAATTCGGAAATTAACGTTTTTTCAGCGAAGAAAAGTTACTTTCAGAATTTGGAATACATTCCGAGAAGGTCTGAATCGCACTGGTTCAGTTTACAACTACTTGGATATATTTTCTTTTAAATTACCCTTGTAAGTGTTAGGTTATGTAGAACCGGCATGTAGAGCCGAAAGCTTTTTTTCATAACAAATAAAATATATTCTTTACTTACCGTCACACATTTAAAAATGTAATTTTTGATACTGACCATTTTTCATTCGAAAATAACCTATTTTAAATACCATACAAACGAGACGAAACAAAAACGCATCACAGAGACTACAGCACAAAACTTGCTTCTAAAATTATCACAAAAATATTCACATACACTATTCGACATATAACAGCCAATTTTTAGTGAACACTTTAAAAGAACAGACCTTTGTTTCTCCGTGTTCACGTTTCGTAGACATTTTGGCGTTTAAATGGCGCAAAAGCGCGGAAGCACAACCGATTTAGAATCAAACGAGCTCACACTACTCAGCCAAGCACCGCTACGTCCGCTACTGTCTGTGGTGTTGACAACCTTGAACCGCGCAGGCGCACGTGTTTTACATAATACTCGAAAGAGGTTTGTTGTTAAAAAAAATAGATAAGTCAAATTGATCTTGAACTCTCAATCGGGTAATCAGAAGTGGGATGACCGACGCATAGATATATACCTATAGTAGTATTTCTAATTATACGCACTAAATCTGACGGTCAAAATGTCATTTTTCATATATTTTAGTTCGTACAATGAGCAATTCGACTATACTATAGGATCCTAGGATTTTCAGAATCGAAAACAAACTATATTATGGGACAATATTATAATGTCATGACATGCCTGTGAATGCGGCCCTCCAACAGGCAACCGACCGAAACTTCTGGAAAAGACTACTGGCCTGGCCATGCTACGTCGGCAGTCACGATCCTCAGACATGAGGGACCGATTGAGGAGGAGGATTATAATGTACGACCTACCTACGCAAGTAAAAATTTTACATCTACATGGATAGAAGTGAATTTAATAAATGTGCGTAGTCTGCTATTATTTTCACGCTGCTGGCTCTGTTTCGGGAGATTAAGCACCAGGATGACGTTTTGAATTACATTAGCAAGGAATATGAACTTTTAAGACACTTGAATTCAGAAGAGATAATCTTTAATTTCATTTAGTTTTATAGTCTGTTTGTAGCGTTGTTTATTTATTAATCGCTTTCAGTTTTGTAAAACTGAAACTGTTGAAAGCCTATTCATGTTAGTAGGTAATAAATAATCAAAATAGTGGGCAACCTACCTACAACATACATACATCCATACATAAAATCACGCCTTTCTTTCCCTCAGGGGTAGGCAGAGACCACGGATTTCAAGGATCCTGACACACCTCTTTCGCCTCATTCACTCATCACATTTCTCATACAAGCTTGCCGGTTAAGGGTACTTTTGACCTGGCCTCTCTCCAAAATACCACTAATATCACCAACCTACAATTTTAAAGATATTAGCATTTATATTCTTAAATTGTTCATCAACATAGGACTGTTGACATTTCTCGACATCGAAATATATCTAAGGATAAAGTTTGAAGCCAAAACAGCCTCTACGAGGACTTGAAACCTATCACTACCCTGATCCTTTCACAGGCAGTAGGTTATCTATCAATGTCATCATACGTGTAAGGTAAAAGAACCAGTAAAAAAAGGTAGAGATGTAGCTATATAAACGTAGGTATCTACTTACATATAACATTGCTTACTTCACTGGAGGTCGATGAGGTTGTTGAACCCATATATTTGTCTAAGATGAACTTGGCTTGGCACTAAAACCTGGATCGATGGATGTATAGGTACGTCTTGACGATTATCTAGAGACGAAAAATTTGTCCTAGCTGAACATCAAATGAGGCATGTTATTTCGTGGACTAAACATTGGCAACATTAATAGAAGATTTTACAGAATTATATAATTAAACTGATTTTATTACATTTTGTAAAATCAAGTAGGTACCTATGTCAGGCACTATTAGCATTCGAGGGTATGTTGAGGATTTTTGGAGTTATGAACAAAAACGCACCTCGAGAGTGCAGAAAATTGCTCATAACATTGAAGTCGGTTTTTTTTTACTTTTAATTTAGCCATTTGTTATGTTGCTGGATGCATTAAGTACATGTGATTGTTTCAAACAAAACAGATAAAACTCCGGTTAGCATTGACTGTAACCAGTAACTCAGCGAAGAACAACGAGTATTTAATGGGGGCCATAGTAGATAACAAAGTGTTAATCGACAGAGATATTTCTACGCCTCGTCGGGGACATTTAACACACATTGATACAAAACTGTTTTCAAAAACCTTCGTCCTTTTTTCTGACTGAAATTCACTTATGCATTTAAAGTTCGCGAATACTTCACAGTCTTTAGCAGTATCTTCTTCAATTACCTAACATTGAATATAAACCACAGAACACTTTAAACTGAAATATTTTTCCACAAATCCTATGTAATGATGATACTAAAGTAGTGGTATAACTGGTAGGACGGTAAGAGCACTCGCCAGACCGTCCAACGCGAAGCCACTGCTCATTTGCCAACAGATCCTCATCATGTGGAGTCGTGTTTTGTAAACTATCAGAATACAATACTATGCTTTGGCGATGAACCGGTTCAAACCAGGTGTTGAGCCAGGTCGTAGATATTAGGGCTACCAGAAGAGAATATCTTTTCAATGGGTCGCTTAAAGTGTTCTTGTGAGACTACAGCTTAGACGTGTGTTTATTCGTCCAAGGACTACACTACAGCAATCGAAGACGTATTGAGAAGAGTAGAAATACTTATTTAAATTCGAAGTCGAAATCAAAAGCATAGAATAGCACCAATAAGAAACCTTTTAGGATAAGAGCTAGGTGATTCTGATTCTATTTTTTCGCAGTATAATGGCAACGAACACGGTTTGGAGCCTAATTTTATGGTCGATGATCCATAAATCTTAAAACTAAATAATATTTAACTATAACAAACACAAACGGAGTGGAGAGAAATGGAGAGGAGGAAAGAACGCCACATAACAGATAAGAGGAGAACCTAAATCAAACCCTATCAGACACGTAACACCCGAATACTGAAACGCTACTTAGTTATTTTTGTATCTGCTATTTTTCTGAAGAGTCCAATAAAAGAAGAACGTCGTGTGTCAGTTTTCGGGCATCTTATGTGGGGATAAGAAACGCTCTTTTCTGTCACGAATCAAAAGAAAATAATAAATAAATAATGCTGGACATTTCACACAGCGTCATGTAGCCCCAAGCTAAGCAGAGCTTGTGTTATGGGAACCATATGACTGATATACTACTTAAATACATTTTTACAAAAGAAGGCACATTATAATAGTCCCTCCCTGCCCAAGACATACTTTCGAGACATCAGCTAAAGTCATCTGAAAGACGGAGAGACCAGCTTTCTCCATTTATGAACAACCTGAATTTATGACATGTCAATGAGATTTTACCAACGCTACTTCTACCAACAATACTACCTCAGTTTAAATAGAAGACCACTGTGACATGTGGATTTATTTAACAAACAAACACATTATTAAGATAATGTACCTAAATATATTTACAAAGGTAATGCATTTATTGTTAATGTATTGACAAAAGATTAGTATTTTAATCATTGTGTAAACTTCACCTGCTAGTATGGACCTGTTATAAAGTATGACTGAAGTGTTGTGTATAGATGTAACATAGACCATGCGATATTCACAACATTATAGGAATAGGGAACTAGAGAGCTTCTGAACCTGGAAATCTTACGCCCAGTTGTAAACGGGTTGTTCAACGAATGGGATTCGTAGGAGAAATACGTGCTACTACAAAGACGCACCAGCATAGGCAGGGAGGCAGACATCGTAAATCGGCAAGGAGCCAAGGACCCTTTTACCTACCAAAAACAGCGTTTAGGTACCGACGAAGATTTCATGTGGTAGGTACACGATTTCGTATATGCCGGCAGTAATTGTCTATGATCATAGCTCGTCGGATTTGAGCTATGCAGAGTTAAAACACGAACATTTAATGCGATACGATAATAATTATTCTTTGTGTCTTGTTATAAAAGCTCACAGCACAATAGACACCCAGTCAAATCTTCAGATGAGATTCAGAGGCTTTTTAAATGTGTGTCATTCATTAAGAAATTTTAATAGGTTCACAACTATTTATATAAAATGTACTAGAAGTGAGTCAGCCCTACCCTTTCTCCAATGCACACATGCTCTGGACAGCACACCAAGCTCAAACAATGGGTGTGTATAACACATCAAACTGACTATAACCAGTTTCAGTGATAGCAATAATTTTCCCACCTGGTATCATGTAATAGTAGTGTGAAAGGTTGTCAGTTATGTTATGAAGCTGTTAGAGATACATCACAACTTGTAGGAAAGATGGTGGGTGAACTAGGTAAACTTGAATGGAATAAGTAATTTTTTTTCTCTTATTTTTTTTTTTCTTTAGAAGTATTTGGGAGAACTTGGCAGGCAAAAGGCATTTATTAAATAAGACTGAGATCTATGTCTTAGAAGCTACTTCTGTTCTATCATCAGGTTTATTTTAAAAATACTCCATTAGCTATTATTTAGATTGTACTTTACCCTTCCATTGGTTGTCTGGTAGAAATGGATGTTTAGCAATAAGATTCATTTAGTTTGTTTTATTGTTCATATTGTAACAAATACCTAAATAAATTTAAAATGAATTGAAAATTGAAATTGTATTTTGGCCATAAAATATTCTCTAATCTATTCTATGACCAAACCTTCTAATCTACAGGTCAAACAGGTTTTAAGGATTAGGAGAAGACCAAAACTTAAACCTGAATCCTATAGGTACCTACATTTTATAACATTACATCAATCTTATTTAAACAATCTACCTAATCTAATGTACCATTCTATTCATGTTTGTTCTAGACTTTAATACAAACAAACAGTAGGCAAAATGAATTAGTAGTTACAATCCATAGACTCATTAGAACTTATGAAGATAAAACAATCCTTAGTGTTTGGTAATAGTAGCCAACATTGATCTTTGCTAGTTTAATTTCATCAGGTGCGCTGATTCAACACAGGAAGGAGCTAATTTTATAGACGCTGAATAGAATTCTAGGTTTCCTTAGTTAATTTCAGTTTGAACTAAAACAGGAAATATATTTTGAAGCAATATGTAATGATAAGACTAAATACTTATTCAGGTAATTATTCAAATTGATTTTCCAGATGTAAGTACAAAATTTAATGAACTGTAAATGTTGCGTGAAAGTAGCTTCACGAGCTACTTGCACGAATGTGAAAATAATGACGAAAGCTATTCAGTGAAGGAATAAACGAGTACATGCAACCAAGAAAGCAGTTTTACGTAGAGAACTAATTGAGGTCGTTTTCACTCACCGGTTGTGATATATCAGGAGATATTGATCGTGGAACTGGCTCGGCAAACAGTATCGGACTGTCTGATGGCTTTCCCATAGTAGCGAGACTACCACGCAGAGGTGGCTCAGCAGAGTCAGGAAACGAGCTGGGATTAAAGTTTCGGCACCTCTCATGCCGTTACTTTTTAGGGACTGTAGCAGAATTTTATTTTGAAAACGATTTGAGCGAGACAAGACGAGCCGCGAGCCAGAGGCAGAGCAATTTTTATTTTTCGCGATATTGTTTGTTTGTTTTGTTGTGACTGACAAGTGACAACTGTCAAATCTGACAATTTCATTTTGTTGACAATTATGCACAGGCGACGTTCCGAATATTGGTCAAATTCTGGTTCTATTTACTGGTTTGCATTACAGTAATAATAGCGCACCCCAGCGCAGGCGTAAAGAAAATCCAATTTATGTTAAAAACAAGAGATAGAGGAAATTAAATCGATTACAAAAGTCCTCTTCTATTTCAGAAGGTTGAAGTCGGCTAGAATTTAATTTAAAGAGATTTTAACTTTCCCCATTAAGTTGTTTTTGTATATTCGGAACGCGTTTACGGGTCAACACACTCTGAATACGTTCAATAATGATTTCTTGTTTGGCAGTGAGATTTTAAATGGAACATTTTAAAAAGTCAAAAGTCAAAAGTCAAAAGTATTTATTGCATCATGTTTTATGTAGGTACATTTGAGATCTTATCAATTTTGTACTAGTGGCTAGAACATGAGTCCTGAAAGGACATTGCAAAATTTTTTAATTAAGTAGGTATACTTAACTAAGTTAGAAGGTACTTATTTTAAAATTAAAATTACCTTTTTTATGTGGCTTAAAACTAAGAGATCAGATTTCTTACAGCTAATTTGCACTTAAAAACTCTTGCAGAGAGTAAAAGCAGTTTTTAAGTAGATATTTTTTTATAAGGTTTTTAAATTTTTGTAAACTATCCTCATTTTTAATATTACTAGGTATTTTGTTATATATTTTAATTGACATGGCATATGGAGCAGAATGGAGTAATTGAAGTTTAGAGAAAGGGAGGTCTAATCTGCTGCGTTGACGTAAATTTTGGGGGCGAGTGTAAATTTTGAAAAGATTGAAATGTTTTTTTACATATGTAGCTTTAAATATGTAGCTAATATTATTAAACTAATGTTCTATTAAAAATTAGAAAAGAATTAGTTATTTTGTTGCAGTGTTTATCTGTGAAAGTAATTAGATACCTGATAAAAATGTGCAACAATATTCTGTAAATCTAAAATATTTGCTTTGATAGCTCTTGATCAAAGTTTCTGAACGCTATAGGCAAAATGCCGGGCGGTAAATTTGCGATTGTCGCTGTCACTGTCAGATTTTTATTACCAAAAAGTGCAACGCTGTTGTTATTTTTGCTATTTTTCTAAAAATAATAAAGCAAAATACATTGCAAATGAAGCTCTGCAAACCCAGTTGGGTGAACCATGATGGTGCGCCTTCTAAGAAACTTACTTTGTGCATAGTTTGTTTGAAGACGATGTAGAAAGTTTGTTACGAAAAGTTGTATCTCATTTTCAGATAAACCTATATTTTCCGTGGATATCCATCCTACGGGCAAACGTTTTGCCACAGGCGGCCAGGGCGGAGACTCTGGTAGAGTCGTGGTGTGGAACCTAAACTCAGTTTTGTGTCAGACTGTTGAATTGGATGAAAAAATACCCAAGATGCTTTGTCAAATGGACAACCATTTAGGTAAGCTTTTCTGACAGTAAGGACTAGAAATAGAGTCAGAAGAGCATACCAGCGGGGTTAAAAAAGCAGAATCACAATAGAAATTGAACTACCTACTACTTTAGGCTCTCTCTTTTTGTAGACTGAGAGTGACAAGAAGGGCAAATATTGCAATTCCTTTTGAGATTATGCTATAGCAGCCTTTTTAGCCCCACTGACAGCAGGAAGGAACGATACTGATACTTCATCTTTGCCTGACTAATAGCCAATTTGTAATCAACATAATGCATAAAAAAAATATTTTTTTTATAATTTAAATAACAGATTGCAATCTATGATATCAGAGAAATTACGTAAAAAAAAATATGTTTGTGGTTATAAGTAAAAGAATCTGTATGAACTGAACAATCTTTAAGTGCTGCTGTCTCATTCAAACACAAAAAAAGTAGAAATTATTGGTTGGGGTTTAGAAAAGGGTGTGCAGTTAGTAGGCAGCTAAGACCAAATTATTGCAATATTAATATTTAATAATATACAATGATAATTTTCTCATAGAACCATCACCCAACTCATAAAATTCTTTACAGCATGTGTGAACTGCGTTCGATGGAGCAACGGAGGCAGGTACCTTGCATCGGGAGGAGATGATCGGCTGGTTATGGTGTGGGGTCTAAGTGTGGCTGCTGGCGCCGGCTTTGCAAAGTCCAAAGCTGAGACCTGGAGGTGTCTGGCCACATTACGAGGGCATGCGGGCAAGTATTAACTAGTAAAGTAAAAGAACAAAATTAAGTTCTTTTGACTGACTGTGAAGGAGATATTTCTCTACATTTTAAAAGATAAATTTTCCTAGAACACATTAATTTATAGTCGTAAGACAAATTTTAATAAATGAAACTATCTACTAAAATGAAATTATAAAAAATTAAATTAATATGAAAGAAAAAAAAACTGCTTAATTCCACTGACGTGTTGACTGAACAAAAAACTGAAGCAGTTACTAGAAGAAGAACAAGCAATAACAAGCCTAACGATACGTTAGCTCCCGCTCGCCTAGTATGCAAGTACTGAGATCTTCCGATGCAAGTCAGCACGGGTTACCGCGGTTCTAAGTACATGAAAGTTTATTAACGATTGTTTTGACATCATTCAAACAAAATTAGAGGGTATGCGTCGAAAAAAAAATAACTTTAATTTTTTTGGGACACCCTAATGCCCATATTTTGCAATAAAAAAATCTATACTAGAATAATAAATGTTTGTTTGTTCGTTTGACCGTGCTAATCTCATGAACTACCAGTCCGATTTGAATAATTATTTCTGCATTTGATAGCCGAGCTCTTGAAGAAACTCTTGAAAAAAGCTACTTTTCATCATCATCACCATATACTATCACACAGGGGCGGGCAACGCCGCGAGGGCGCTGCTACTAAAGTAATATAAGACATTATAATACTAACATAGTTTGATGTACTTACCTAATTATATTTTTCCAGGTGATGTGTTGGATCTGGCGTGGTCTCCGCTGGACAAATGGCTGGCGAGCTGTAGTGTAGACAACACCATTATAATCTGGAATGCAGAGAAGTTTCCCGAAATGGTTTATGTTCTGAACGGTCACACAGGACTTGTGAAAGGAGTTGCTTGGGATCCAGTAAGTTCATAAAATAAAATTGTTTAATGTTTAAACTTACTTTTTTATGCGCTAAATAAATTTCTTTGTGAGAGACCGATCAAATATGTATGTATATAACATAAAAATGTTGAACAAACAACAAAACACAAACATATTACAATGATTTTAAGGCAAACAAGTATGTCAAAAAGTTACTTAATTTTAGTAATGTCATGTCTCGAGAATAGTTCCCATTTTACCTTTCTTGTTTTGATGTTTGAGTGGCACCGAAAATAAACACCTAAATGTTATATCATTATTATTTCATTTTTCAAACTATTGTGAGTTTTACTAGGTTCTAATAAAGGCCAAACATTTTAAGTAACATTCTAATCTAAATTGACAATATTTTTACCTTAAAATTCCTGTGTATTTAATATGTAAAATAGTTGTTTACGTTAAAATTCCCGTGTATTTATAATGTCAAATACCTAGTTATGTTTTAATTTAAGGTTGGAAAGTACTTGGCTTCACAATCAGATGACAAGTCCATGAGGATTTGGAAGACCGCGGACTGGGGATCGGAGACTGTTATCACTGAGCCCTTTGAGGAGTGTGGAGGTGAGAAATCTATACCGATTTATAGAGCAAGAAAAGTTTGTTTGAACGCGCTAATCTCAGGAACTACCAGTCGGATTTGAAAAATTATTTCGCGCCCTCGCGGCGTTGTCCCCGTAGTGATGGTATATGGTGATGATGATGATAAAAAGTAGATGAAATAACCTTCCTCACGAGTTTAGCTATCAAATCTCTCTCTAAAGGGTGAAGGAAAAGATCGTGACAAAACCCGCGGCTTAGTCAACCCCACAAGCATTGACCATGTTTTTCTTGTGGATATGGCCAGTTAAGCTGAGAAGATGGCTTAGATGCTGGCAAGCCTACTCCATCAATGTCCCAGGCACTACAGCGTCACTACAGTGAGGCAAGGATTGCCTCCTGACACTATATAAATCACCTACTAAAAGATGTAAAGGCCTAACACCGGTATTCACAAACAATACTTGCCACTACTCTTAGCTATGCGAACGCACTGTGTTGAATAGAGCTCTTTGATTGGTTCGTGGTGTCACATACTTCACTTCGATAGGATTTTGGGACCCTGTGCATCCGCGCGCCCTATGATACCTCATAGTAATGTTTGTGAATACCGGTGTAAGTTTTTTTTTTCTAGGTACAACCCACGTACTAAGATGCTCGTGGTCGCCCGATGGTCAGTACGTGCTATCAGCCCACGCGATGAATGGCGGCGGGCCCACGGCGCAGGTGGTGGAAAGAGACGGCTGGCGCTGTGATAAGGACTTTGTGGGGCACAGGAAGGCCATCACTTGCTCGGTGAGAGAGTCAGAAGATCAAAACCAAATATTCATCTTCCTGCAAAGGACAAGTGGCTAAATTAAAAAAAACCGACTTCCATAAGCTGATCAATTTTCTGCACTCTTGAAGTGCATTTCGGTCTATAACTCTGAAGATCCTCGACAGATCCTCACCAAATTTTTGTGGTACCAATCGGAAAATATACCCTTCCGAACAAAAAAAAAAAAATTTCTAATCGGTCCGGGGTCTTCGAGTAATCGGTGAACATACATAAAATAAAAGATTCCGATGAATTCAGAACCTCCTCAGTTTTTGATGTGAAAATGTCGTCTTATAAATCGATGAACGCCGGCTGCACGCACGAAAAGTGTCACGTTCCGCCCGAGCCGAGCGTGCAAACGAGAGCACGGAACAAGCGATGGAGAGGCACGATCGTTTATCAATGTTTTCTTATGACGTTATCACGTAAAATTATCGCCCGTAAACCGACTTTACCGCCAACCATTTTTTTTTTCGAGGTTGGTTAATGATTAACACTTTCCATCCAGAGATTCAACAACAACATCTTCGTGAAGGAAGGCAAGAAGTGTTGCTGCGCGGCGGTGGGTTCCCGCGACCGCGCGCTTAGTATTTGGCTGACGTCGCTGAAGAGGCCGTTACTGGTTGTACATGATCTCTTCAACGACAGCGTACTGGATATATCTTGGAGCTCTGATGGTATATCTATAGTATAGATCTATAGTATAGATATGCCATATATAGATATATCTATACTATCTATCCTACTGATATTATAAAGGCGAAAGTCCGTGTGTGTGTGTGAATGTTTGTTACCACGTATCCCCATAACTACTAAACCGATTTTGATGAAATTTGGATTGTAGATAGTTTAGGTTCTGGAATAACACATAGGCTAAATTTCGAAGTCGACGAAGAAAAAAATTCTTGAAGAAGATTATAGGCTACTTTTCATCATCGTCACCATAAACCATCACTACGCCGCAACGCCGCGAGGGCGCTGCTTAATAAAAAGGCCAGTCGCATCCATCGAAAAGCATGAAGAGAATAGTTTGTCAATACTAATAATATTTTAAACAAATTACTTGGCCAAAAAGATTCACCATGCTAAAATTATGTCACAGTCTTCCATATATCCTATGATTTTAGATTTCCTCAAAAAATACAGTATAAGAATTATTTTTTTTATTATTTTTCCTGTTGTTAATTATTGAATTTTGTTCGGCAGGCTTAAATCTCCTAGCATGCAGTTCGGACGGCTCAGTCGCGTGTATACAGTTCTCAAATAAAGAAATTGGAATGCCATTGTCATTGGATGAGAAGGTAAATAATAAAATTGGTTTAGGGTCAATCTCCAGAATCAGCGTGTTTGGTTGATCGCTTTTTAAATATCGACATTATTGCTTTTCTGTATTTTTATTTCGAGAAGGTGTCTAAATAATCATATTTTCATATTGGCCCCCGAATGGGCAGAAAAGCAATAATATCGATATTTAAGGGGCGCCATAGCGATCCACCAGTGCGCTGATTCTGGAGATTGTCCCTTTAATTGAATTCTTACTGCGGGGCTAAAAAAGCCGTGATAGCAGATTCACAATATGATTCATAGTGAGATTATTGGATTAGAAATAAAAAAAAATACAATTCTGTTAGTGTTTCGTATTGGCAATTCATCTTTTTGACAGTTTTGATGTAGATCCTTTGAAGATGACTAAGGTCAGAGGTATGTCCAAACACGTTTGGTACATTCCCACATTTTTGCAGAATTTAACATTCCAATGTGACAGGTGCAAGCCCATCAACGAACTTACTTACTTTATTTCTTTCGAACTTACTTTCTTAGCCATGACGGAGGCCTTTAGGCGGCCTAAAAACTCCTTCAGCAGAGTTGGCCACTTGTTCATCCGAAAGAAGAAGAACTTTTTTACTCAAAAATTCATCATTTTATTTGTTTCAGAACGCATTTTATGAGAAAATCTACGGAAAGTGCCTCGCGAACGAAGGTGGAGGTGATATATCGTCGAACCTTCTAGTGGAGTGTCCGGATATACTGTTGGCCAGAGAGAAGCAGGAGGCGAGGAAAGCAGTGAGGAAGGAAGAGACCACTCCTAAGAGTGACAAAACACCGGTAAGAGTTTCTTAACACCTCACGAAAAAGAGGAGTGTTATATAAGTGTTAATGCGCATACAAAATTTGATATGCGCATTAACACCAAAATCCAATTTTATCGAATTTTGTCGATTCTAAATGTCAATTTTACGATCGATAAGTACGGTACTTGCACTAAAAGCAATATTTTTGTTTACAATTTTACAAGTGGTTAGTTAGTAAGTTTACGTAAATTATGATTAGTTAGTGTTTTTGTTATGGTTCTTCTTTAGTTGAAATATGGATCCCTGTTTGGGTGAAGGCTTACCGTGTGATAATACAACATTATTTTCCAGTCCAAACCGCTCCTAACATCACCATCGCCTCAAGGCACGCCAGTTCGTCCGATGGACAGACAGATTGAGACCAGAACTTCGGACGGCAAGCGACGGATAACGCCTGTGTTCATACCACTCACACAAGCTGACGCCAAGTGAGTACCTATTAGCACAGAATAATAGTATGTACTACCATAGTATCACACTTAATATAATAAAGGCGAAATTCCGTGTGTGTGTGAATGTTTGTTGCCACGTATAGAGAGAGAGAGTAACGTTTATTTGGCACACACAAGTTACAGTAAGTACATCAGGACAGCACAGCATACATAGGCATAAAGAATAGACATTAGAATAATAAACAAAATACACAGCAAAAAACGTTCCTACTTAATTAAAAAACTAGACAAAAAAATTTTACCTACCACTATTGCCTGTGCGTACCTACTACGCTTTGTGGTGCCAAAATAGGCCCAGCCTCAGCATAATGCTGGCTCCTCTACAAGGAGGCAGCGCTGGTTTTCAGTCTGTGCCCATAAGTGACATTACGGACGCGGCGGGACATTTACAATTTTATAATACACAGAAAAACAGTAGATTTACACTTTAAAAACAAAACAGACCAAGATACTTTATATAATAAAAAACATTCAACGCAACGAATTACGAAAACAATGAAAACAAAAACAAACAAAACAATCACGAAAATTTGACAGTGACAATGGTTGAATACAGTGACATGACAGTTACAGTGACAGATGAGGCGAGCGATTACATCGTTTTCGCAGATCAAAATTAAATAAATTCTTTCTAGATTATGTACAAATAATTACATGAGCCATGTTGTAAAAAATAAACTATGTAGTACCCATGTACTTCACAAAAAATGGCGTCAGCGTCATGAGATTGGAATTGAAGGAAAGAGTTGTGATTAAAGAACGGTAGAACGAGGTCGCATAAACCTGAGTAGGTGACCCAGTAGGTACCTACCCAGGGACCCAGTAGGTATCTCCGTAACTACTGAACCATTTGGCTGAAATTTGAAACATAGATAGATAATGACCGGGGATAGGACATAGGCTACTTTTTTCCCCGAATAAATGCACGGTTCCCGTGGGATAAACAAAATAGTAGTCCTCGCGGGCGAGATTAGACGCCGCTTTTGCATAGAGATTTCGTCGAGTGTCCGGGGTGTGCCAATACTATCCCACTGCTGGGCAAAGGTCACTCCCAATTTCTTCCAATACTCGCGATCATCTGCTACCAGATACCTACTACAAGATATCTAAAGTATTTTTTTTATATTTACAGCGAATCGATCGGACCTTTACAAGGTGGAGGTACTGAAAACTGCTTTAGCACATCGTCACAGAGCAAGTCTCGCATCCGCGTGGAGGTGCGTGACGATATCGTCATCCATCCCAACGTCAGCAACCACGCCACCTCACTCAACACCAGCGCTAAGATCACTGAGAAGTAAGTTATAGGACGATATCGTCAACCATCACAACGTCAGCAACCACGCCACCTCACTCAACACCAGCGCTAAGATCACTGAGAAGTAAGTTATTCTTCCGACGTCATAGTTCATGTACGAGGTTGTACAAAGAAAATATAGTTTTCTTGATTTTTAGGTTTATTGGTAGTTTTGGATAAATTTTAGACAATTCAAAAGTTTGTAGGTCCCTTTAGCAGAAGGCGGAATGTCGGAAGGACGTGTCACTGGTGTATGTGGTGAGTCGTGATTGGTCGAAGAAGCGAGTGACGCGCGTGACGTCAGTGGCTGTAATAGGTGGATGTATGATGTATGTATAAAGTATAAAGTATTTCTTTTCCGTTTACACAAGAGGGTATGTAACAAAAATTTTACAAAAAGTTTCATAAAATACAAGTAAACAAGTAGGTATTACAGGTAAGTAAATGCTACACTAATAAGAAACTGGTTACACTTATTCTAACTATGTGTGCTATGCGTGTGAGTGGCTTTGCGAATGTGTAGTTGACAATATTATTTGAATATAGGCGCGAACAATATCGTCATCCGTCCCAACTTTAGCAACCACGCCACCTCACTCAACACCAGCGCTAAGATCACTGAGAAGATATCGTCATTCAATATCAATTTTAACACACTTTTTTTTTAATCTGTATCTATGTATGTAACGAAATCTTTGACCGTGATTTTAACCCCGGTCCGGACCCCCTAACCCCCCTTCCCCCCTTTATACGTCCATGGATTTACTTCATTTGTTCATATTGTTTTAAACTAAGTTTGTTTACTCCAGCGGTCTAGACCAGCGTCTCCGCAAGCGCGCCGCCTCCTCCCTCCCCGGGCCGCGAGCCGACGAGGTGCAATCCAAACGAGCCTGCACACCCCAGGGCGGAGCCCCGGCCTCCGCGGGGCCCGCGCTACCGGCCCCCACGCTAGGCGCCGCGGGGCCCGTGGTCAGAGCCGCGGGGCTGCTGAGACTGCAGGTAACATCTCCAGCGAGCCCGCACCCCACAGGGCGGGGCCCCGGCCTCCGCGGGGCCCGCGCTACCGGCCCCCACGCTAGGCGCATGTGATTGGTCAGGTCAATTCATGCACCGCTAAGCACCGCCCATTTCCGCGTCAATGGAAACGCAGCCTTAGGCTTGCACGAAATAAGATCGCTTTTACAAAACCTTAACAAAAACATGTATTATTTATCAACAGGTGGTGAACAAGGCTTTCAATACACATTACGGAACTCTATCAAGGCTGCAACTCATACCGAACAACTCGGCGTCAAACGACCCCATTTGGGAGACTTATTTGGGTAAGATTATCTGCACTTTTTACAAAACGTACAAGCCGTTGTTATTTTGTCAAGTTGTCATTTTTTCGATCAGTGTATAAGATTTTCAACTTTAGGGGAGAGAGTCCACTTTTTTCCATTTACACAAAAAAGTCTATTTCATAAGGCGCTATCCCGACCTTAAATTAGCACCTTGAATGCAACTTTAAATATTTGTCTTAGCATCGTTAAAATAAAGATGAATTTAGAATGCTTTCGGCCGCTGCACTTACGACAGCTGCACGCGCCGAAACACTACAAAAATGCTTTTTTTGGAGATTTCTCTTCACTATAACTGCTATAACAATCAATCGAAAAAGTAATTTAGTGTCAATCATTAAATTACCTATCCAATGGTGTAATCCAAAAACATAAATACATTAACTTTAGAAGATAAAGATTTATCTTATTTTAGTGGTTGTTTTTTTTTTGTTGATCTATTAATCAAGCTAAAACGACGTTTAATAAAAAGATAAAGATACATGTTGGCTTTTTTGTTACTTTCCACTTACTTTATTTATCGAGGGTACAGATACAGTGGCAAATACAGTGGTTAGCTAACTATAATAATGTTCCAGGTTCGCCGGTAACGTGTATATCGTGCGATGCTATGTGGGCTAGTGTGGCGTGTCTGGACGGGACGCTGCATGTATGGCGGTTACATAGACAACACGCCACTAGAGCCTTGCCTCCTATCGGTGAGTTATATGAGCGAGCGAAGCGTCTCTGCTTGGACAAAAATGCTTTCGTTTGTCCGCCGGATGTCTGTCTGTCTGTATGTTGTCCTCTACAGGTCGCATTTCTCAACCAATTCTCGTGAAATTTTGTTTAATTTTGTCGTGGGGGATTTTTGATTGGGGGGAGGGTACTTCCTCCAAAAAGGGGGCTACAGGATATCTCCGTCTTATGACATCCGATGTCGATGGTTCTGTTTTAATTTTTTTATGGGTATAACTTCAAGCGCGTACAATGCTGATTTATTTATTTAATTACAATAGGGAACTCCCACAATTTTTTTTTATGATTTTATACGATAGGTTATATCGTCAAATAACCGTAATAAAAATTCCAGCGCCGAAATACTAAAATTTTATAACAAAAATAATTTTTAAAATTTACCAACATTTTCAGGCATCTGAAACACGTTTATTATTGTTGTCACAGATTACTGTTGTAGTAACAATTTTTGAATTGTGACGTCACGCGTCAAAGTTCACAAACTGATACTAAGTACAACAGTAATCTGTGACAATAATAAGTTCGAGTTTAGGAATTGTGAAAATTAAAAAAAAACTTATCTATGGATCGTCATATCTGACTCGTCCTTGACTTTTCTTATGAACTCGTGACGTCACATCCTTTCACATCCTTTTCAAGTATTTGCAATTCCTACTATTTTTTGCAATTTTAAAAATTTATTTTCTAATCGAAAATGGTTTAATATTAAAAAATAATTACACACACATACCTCTAAAGCAACAATGTTCATAATAAAATACATTTAACCCGCTTTTGAATCAGACGCATATTGCCTATTGATCGAAATCGATCGATCGTTGGTTCATACATATCGACGTCGACTAATCCATTCTACCATCGATCGATTGGTGTGGTTAATCGCTCTGCTGATATGCCTATTAATTTTCCAGCACTAATGTCCCAAGCTGCCAAACTGACGCTCTGCGGCAGTACCCTGGCGGCCGTGACGACGTCGGCCGAGCTCGCCATGTGGGACCTGGCCACCGCCACCTGCGTCATACGTCCGCTCTGCTTCCGAGCCCTGCTATCCAGAGGAGGTCTGTATATTGTACACTAGGTAACTACAGCACTAATGTCACAAACTGACGCTCTGCGGCAGTACCCTGGCGGCCGTGACGACGTCGGTCGAGCTCGCCATGTGGGACCTGGCCACCGCCACCTGCGTCATACGTCCGCTCTGCTTCCGAGCCCTGCTCTCCAGAGGAGGTCTGTATATTGTACACTAGGTAACTACAGCACTAATGTCACAAACTGACGCTCTGCGGCAGTACCCTGGCGGCCGTGACGACGTCGGCCGAGCTCGCCATGTGGGACCTGGCCACCGCCACCTGCGTCATACGTCCGCTCTGCTTCCGAGCCCTGCTATCCAGAGGAGGTCTGTATATTGTACACTAGGTAACTACAGCACTAATGTCACAAACTGACGCTCTGCGGCAGTACCCTGGCGGCCGTGACGACGTCGGTCGAGCTCGCCATGTGGGACCTGGCCACCGCCACCTGCGTCATACGTCCGCTCTGCTTCCGAGCCCTGCTCTCCAGAGGAGGTCTGTATATTGTACACTAGGTAACTACAGCACTAATGTCACAAACTGACGCTCTGCGGCAGTACCCTGGCGGCCGTGACGACGTCGGCCGAGCTCGCCATGTGGGACCTGGCCACCGCCACCTGCGTCATACGTCCGCTCTGCTTCCGAGCCCTGCTCTCCAGAGGAGGTCTGTATATTGTACACTAGGTAACTACAGCACTAATGTCACAAACTGACGCTCTGCGGCAGTACCCTGGCGGCCGTGACGACGTCGGTCGAGCTCGCCAATTTTTTGTCGATTTTTGTACACAGTCGGCATCAAAAATCGACAAAAAATTGGAAAATAGCATTAAAACTCAAAAGTGGTTAAGCTGAGCGCTTCCGTGCTTCGGAGCGCACGTTAAATTGTCTGTCCCGGCTCTTAAGTCTCTAAGCGATGACGGAGGCCTTTGGGCGGTCTAAAAACTCTGTCATCAGAGGTGGCCTCCGTCACTAGACTTGCTCATACGAGCTTACTTACTTTTATTAAAACTCAGATATAAAATATCAAGATGATGTCGCTTTAGAGCGCTTGTAGACGTCCATTTTTTTTTTCGCCGGACAACGGACCGTGTTTTTCACCCGGATTCGGTGTGTGGTGTATGGCGCGTAATGAATGTGTGTACACGCGCCGGATATCGGTCCGGCGAACAATTTATGCCGTTTATATGGATTTCGTTTATTGACGGTCCGTTGTACGGCGATAAAATCGTCTACAAGCGCTCTTAGTCTGTAGGTAAGTAATTGAAAATTTTAAATGCAATTTCAATCATTATACAATGTAATCATAATCATTATACATTATGTCATGGAAAGAGTGGGGGGAGGCCTTTGCCCAGCAGTGGGATATTGATGGCTGACAATAATAATAATAATACAATGTGGCAGAGTTTTATAAAACTACAATTGTTAAACCTAACTTAACCAAGTGTCCAAATACTTTTTTCGCCAATGAATTACCTATTTTTCTATGCAAGAGAACAAGGCGAGAAGCCACTGTTTTATTTTTCCTTGTTAATTCTTATCGTGTTTAATATTTGTTTTTCAGTAACGGTAACAAACTGCTCACTACTAGAAGATGGAAACCCTATGATCTCACTCAGCAACGGGAAAGCTTATATTTACAGCAAAAAACTTTGTTCATGGTAATACTCGCTTCTTAGTTTAAGTATTCATAGTGATCATGATCACCACCACCAGAGTTGGCTACTTGCTTATAACTTAAGCCTTTACATCTTTTACTAGATGATTTATACAGTGTCAGGAGGCAATCTTTGCCTTTACTTAACGGGACACTGTAGTGCCTGGGACATCGTTTGAGATGGAGTAGGCTTGCCCAGCACCTACACCTTAACACACAGCTTAACCGGCCATATCCACAGGAAAGACATGGTCAATACGTGTGGGGCTGACTAAGGCTGAGACTCCACCAAAGCGGAGATGTGTGAGATGTGTTTTAAACAACCAAAATAATTTCTTTATTCAAACATGTCATCTCGTCTTTTGAAATTCTATTGGTTGTTTAAAACACATCTCACACATCTCCGCTTTGGTGGAGTCTCAGCCTAAGCCGCGGGTTTCCTCATGACGTTATCCTTCACCGTTTAGAGCTCGTGTTGATGCGCATATAAATTTTTCGAAACGAAAAATCCATTGATGCACGGCCGGGATACGAACCGACGACCTTCGGATCGAAAGTCGAGGTACTAACCAACTCGGCCAACAGTGCCTCAAGCACGAGTATGCACAGAGTCTACTATTCTATCCGTAACAGTAGTAAAGTCTCTCAATTGTATGGACTGAACTTAGTTTAGTCAAGTTACCGCTAGAGGCGCTGCACTGAATTCCATACAATTGAGATACTTTACTATAGTCACGGATAGAATAGTAAACTCGTGCATACTGGTGCTCGAGGCACAGGGCTCATAAGCAGTGATCGGAATGAGGCGGGCTAAAATACCTAAAGTTCGAAAAATAACAGAGACAAATGGAGACGCCTTAGGACTAAATATTTTTCGATCCAATTATTTCCGTTTCCGGGAGATTAATAAAGAACATCTAACGATAAGGTGAATCAATTTTTTACCTGAGTAATTAATTTATTAAATAAAAAATTAATGAATTAATTTTAAATGTACTTACTCACTGCGAAAATTGTTCCATTTTTCGGCCCAATTGAGCCGAATAAAGTTCTTGCAGTAAGGAAGTCTCCCCTTTTTTGCCTCTGTTCTTTGAACTTTAGGTATTTTAGCCCGCCTAATTCCGATCACTGCTCATAAGAGTTTACTTATTTTAGGGTGGTGTGGTCAGACGCGAGTGACCCGGTGCGCGGGTGCGCGGGCGGCGCGGGCGCGCGCGCCCCGCGCTCCTCACGCGCGGTGCACGCCGCCCTGCCGCGCACCACACACGCACACTCCAACCCTACCACTGCCAGGTAACACACATCTGTGGTACGAACAAACATGGTATAAAGCATAGGTGGGCAAGCCCGCGGGCCGAATGCGGCCCGCACTGACTTTTGATCCGACCCGCGCGTAAAGTTAGAAGACGTGGAGTGACGTCTACAGATCTAACCTTGCGGAAGAAAAGTGCCCGCAACTAATGAGACTATTTGCAAGCACATACAAATTGTGAACAGTTCTTTCTTTTCAATGATGAAAACGAAAAAATCAAAGCATCGAACCAGACTTCCTGATGAAAACTTGGAAAACTCTTTGCGCCTGTGTATCAGTGGGATTTATCCCAACATTGATTTTCTTGTTTCTCAAGTTCAAGCTCAAGCGTCTCGTTTTATATTAAACTTGCTCTTTTTTGTATTATATTTAAAAAACTCAACGGATTTTTTTTAATATCTACCCTACTTTATATCTATGGCCCACGACTTCTTCAATATCCTAAAGTTTGGCCCGCAATTTTCTAAAGGTTGCCCATACCTGGGCAAAAAATGAACATTCAGAAGAAGAATTGTTATTGGTGGTCCCCGCACGGAGGGTTAGCCTGTGAATAATTATGAATACTTTTTACAGTTACAGTTCAGGAGCCGCCAGGAGTTGGCTAGAGGCGCAGGTCGCATCGTGTCTACATTTGAAGCTAGCTAAGGACTATAAACACTGGATCACCTCGCTCTTCGAACATTTAGTCAACCACGGTAAGAAAGGGATGGACTGTGTGATAGATGATACGAGTGAAAGAGAAGTAAATAGATGACAAGTGATAAGGTACTATCTGTTATTAATAAATTACAGTCACACGTTATGGAGGTGATCAATCATAAAAAATAAAGTGCTGTTTAATTATATTTTTAAACCTATTGGGTCTTACTTATAAAAGATAGATAGATATAAATTTATTTTCAGCACACACGGTAAAAAACAGAAAGTACAGAATAAGAAGAAGCAAGGGCGGGGATAAAAGATGTTTAAAGTTGAACACTGGTTAAACAACGTCCTGTCTTTATTTATGGATAGTGACGAATAGAGACAGGACGTTGTTTAACCAGTGTTCAACTTTAAACATCTTTCATAAGTAAGGGGGATTGTGTCCCACTGCTGTCCCATAGTACAAGCTTTGCTTAGTTTGGGGCTAGATGGCGCTGTGTCAAATGTCCAGCAATATTTATTATTATTTTACTGCTGGACAAAGTTCTTAGCGATATTCTACCATTTCTTCTCAACAAAAACGTCCATTTTGGTCTGTATTGTAGGCCGTAAACAATCATGGTCAATCAATCTATGTACTCTAGGTACTGACGATCTAGGCATTCGTGAATTTAACCGTTTCGATGCGCAGTGCAGCTTTTTCATACAACATTTTCTACTGAAACGGCTAACTTCACGAATGCCTAGATCCATTGTGCATACTGTACTTAGATTTCGCTTGTTAGCTACACACAATACTTATTTGACAGGCACGGAGGAACAACTCCGCACCATTTTAGACGACATGCTCGGACCCAGTCACTGCGCATCTACTCCTAAGAAATGGCAGAATACGATATTAGTAAGTACTTTTTGACTTCAGCCCCTTGATTGTCTATCTTTGAAAGCGACCAAAATCGGTCCCAAATTGTCAAGTATGACAGTTCAGCGGTTGTTATTAAAATCAATTACACATATAGGGTAAACGACCCTAACTTTGGCCCCCCACCATTTATTATCACCCCTTTGATTTATCCTATTTATTAAGAAACAACCGAATCTCACAGTGCTTCAACTTATCGAAATCGATGAAAACAATCATTAGCTACAATATTGACAAACTAAATAACGAAAAATAAACATATGGGCGTCGGTACAACAACATTAATAAAATGTCTCGATTTGAGCAGTGAGAATCTATGTTTTTGCTAAGGTAAGAGCTTTCTTAATTTTATCGAATCTAAGTTTATCAGGGGGTTTTACTTTGCTATAGTTTTTAAATCATTTCAACACATATTATTCGAGCTTCCTGAGGACTAATTTTTAAGAATTGCATTGTTTTTGTTATTTTATTGCGGTGCCAACATTTGGTACAGCAAAATTAGTTAATTTCCATTTTATTGGCAGTGAGGTCAATAATTGGTATTTCTGAGATTTCTATGAGTAGACCAATTATCGACACTAGGCCAATGTTTGAGCATAATCATCATCATCATCAGCCTATAGCAGTCCACTGCTGGACATAGGCCTCCCCTAATGAGCGCCATCGCGCCCTGTCTTCAGCTTGACGCATCCAACTTGTGCCGGCAGCCTTTCGCAGATCGTCACTCCACATGGCAGGCGGGCGTCCTACACTACGTTTGCCGAGACGTGGTCTCCACTCGAGAACTCGTTTACCCCAGCGGTTGTCAGTTCTTCGGCAGATATGGCCGGCCCACTGCCACTTCAGCTTGCTAATTCTCTGAGCTATGTCAACGACTTTGGTTCTCTGCCGAATAGTCTCATTGCGGATCCTATCCTTCAGAGAAACTCCGAGCATAGCTCGGTCCATAGCTCGCTGAGCGACTTTGAAATGGTGGACCAGCCGTACTGTGAGTGTCCACGTCTCAGCTCCGTATGTCATAACGGGTAGAATGCACTGATTGAAGACTTTCGTATTCAAACACTGCGGTATAGGTGACGAGAAGACCCGACGCAATTTTCCAAATGCTGCCCAGCCCAGCTGGATTCTCCTTTGAGCATAAGTCTGCTAATAATTGGTCTAACTAATGAATCAAACAAGAAAAAGAGGAATTTCAACAATATCAGCCAAACAACAGAAATTAGGAAGGAAACAACAAAAGAGTAAACAAGTGTAACGAAACTTGTGTTACCTAAAAAGTTAGATACTGTGGAAATAACCTTAACTCACAAAAAGAAGACTGTAATCCAAATGAAAAACAAGACGAAAAGAAGAAAATGATAGTGACTATGTTAATGTTATAACCAGTGATCGGAATGAGGCGGGCTAAAATACCTAAAGTTTGAAAAATAACAGAGACAAATGGAGACGCCTTAGGACTAAATATTTTTCGACCTAATTATTTCCGTTTCCGGGACATTAATAAAGAACATCTAACATTAAGGTGAATCAATTTTTTACCTGAGTTAATAACAAAAACTAAAATGTAAATTATAAGGATAAAAAACTTTTTTCCGTCGGTCAAATAGAAAAATTATTTGAATTAGTTCACAATATTATTAACATTAATTTTAAATCTACTTACTCACTGTGAAAATTGTGCCAACTTTCAATAAAATTCTTACTTACTACAAGAACAAAATTCTTGTAGTAAGGAAGTCTCCCCCTTTTTGCCTCTGTTCTTTAAACTTTAGGTATTTAAGCCCGCCTAATTCCGATCACTGGTTATAACAGACAATTAATGAAACCAAGCAAAACAAAATACTGCATCTCAGCTGCACTATAGCTAAAATAGAGAATTTTTAGACTGAGTTTGATGCCAAGAATGAAGAAAAATAATAAATAAGTCTTTACGAATGTATTTATAAGCTTTTATAAGCTCTCTTTAAGCGATTTATTTCAATTTACTTAACAGTTAAAAGGGCCAATAAATTGGTCCAACTTATGCCAGTAATTAGTCAAAGTATGCCAATAATTGGTAAAATCATGTTTTTAAATAAACCGCAAAAAAATGAATACAAAACTATGTTTAAGTACGTTTCCCATGTATTAAAAACATCAATTAACTTTCATTCTATCATTCTGACAACTTTTTTTTGTTTGCCACACATAACAAAGACAGTTATCATGATTTAAGTACATCAAGATCCTTAAAGGGCCAATAATTGGGGGTTTTACCCTACTTATACTAAAATATTTTAAATATAATAGTAATGCATTTACAAATTATTATAAATGCGAAAGTTTGGATGTTTAGATAGCCGGATGGATGGGTGGATGTATGTTTGTTCCTCTATAACTCGACAACCATTTAATATCGTCCTGATTACGTAAGACTTGCAATAGCAATGCGACAGCAATCACGACGCGACCGGTTGAAAAATATCACTCAAAATTGTATTATGGAAGCCGATCGCACGTCTATTGCTCGCCTAACTCAAAAAACACTGACCATAGTGCATTTTGCGACCATAATACGATTTTTAGTGATATTTTTCGACCAGTTGCGTAGTGATTGCTGTTGCAATGACCGGGAATAGGACACAGGCTACTTTTTCTCCGGGTACCACGCGAGCGAAGCCGCTGACGGAAGCTAGTGTGTAATACTTGACTCTCTTCCCCAGGGTATCAACAAACACGATCTCCTAGAAGAGATGCTGGCTCTCCTCGTAAGACAACTCCGGTGGCAGCGTCTCTATTCGGAGTACAACGACCAGCTCAACGATATCAGAACTGCCTCAAACTCGCTCGTGAACGGACACTGAACTGATTGTAATCACAATATCATAAGAAATTACCCTGGGACGCTAAGATGGCCGCTAACGAATCACTAGCAGCGCCCTCGCGGCGTTGCCCTGATGATGATGAAAAGTAGCCTATAACCTTCCTCAAAAGTTTAGCTATCAAATGCAGAAATAATTTTTCAAATCGGACTGGTAGTTCCTGAGATTAGCGCGTTCAAACAAACTCTTCCGCTTTATTATATTAGTACTAGCTGACCCGGCAAACTTCGTATTGCTTCAAGCATAAATGGAGAGAAGCATGTATAAAGAGAAGCAGAGAAGCGAGAAAGAGAGAAAACTCATACCCATACCCATATCACCAAAAAGTTCCATGAAGGTCCTGACTCCATCATCATAACAGAATTGTGTTTCACTCATCAAGCTCTTTCATTTGATACCCATATCACTAAAAAGTTTCATGGAACAGGTCCTGACTCCATCAGATCATGACCTTGAAATTTTTACCGGACAATATTTAAAGTACCTACCTACCTACTTTCTAACAAAAAAGAATCAATGAAATCGGACTACGCGTTAATGAATTACAACCAGATACTCATTTTGACTTTCATCCCCTCTCCCAAGGCCTATATACCTCGTAGTATGCACTCAAATAATACCAAGTTTCATTTAAATCCATCCAGTAGTTTCGACGTGATGCGCGGCCAAGATACACACAGACAGACAGACAGACATGAATGATAAAATTACAGTTTTGGCTTCAGTATCGATTATAGAGAGCCCTCCAAAAAAAAAATTTCAAAATATCTTCAATGTATGGACAGAATATGACCTGTTACAGTTTTATTAAAAGTATTGATTGATTGATTGATTTATTGATTTATAATTTTCCAAATCGGTTCAGACATCTTCGAGTTATAATCACATAGTAAAAAAAAGATTCCGTTGAATCGAATCTGAGAACCTACACCTCCTTTTTTTTAAGTCGGTTTATTAAAAAGAATCACGCATAGATGCGCGTAGAAACTATTATGAAGACCGTGATTCACACAGGAGGAACGACGACGATTCTTTATCTATGGATTCACGTTTTAGTTACAGTTACTTACCTAAACCTTTTTTGTGGATTTGAATTTGTGTTAAAGTCAAATAGCATTCTATTAATAAACAGATGTCTGATTTCTGAATGTTCAATCCTTTCCAAATGTCAGTGTCAAATATTGTATACATTTAGAAGAAAATATGAATCAGAAGAATATGAAGAGAACATAATTTTTGCGAAGCCAAAATAAAGAAGAAAAAAAAAAAAGAAAAACATAATTTTGTCAACCTCAGAACACATCAGAATGCCAGCTCCATACAAAAAAACCGGTTTACGCTTTCTTTTGTATGGAGATTGCAATCGTATCCGCTTGTTATATTCTATGGTAATAGTTTTCTGTGATCATCTGTTAACCGCATGTTTTCGTCAGCACGATTCAGGCTTTCTTTCATTTTGTATGGCTTCTGAGGGTCTTTTCGTGATGTTGAATAGCCTATAGCCTTCCTCAATAAATTAGCTATCCAATACAGAAAGAATTTTTCAAATCCGACTGGTACTTTCAGAGATTAGCGCGTTCAAACAAACAAACAAACAAACAAACAAACAAACTCTTCCGCTTTACTATAATATATAGATATATAGATTGCCCTGATGATGATGAAAATTAGCCTATAACCTTCCTCAAAAGTTTAGCTATCAAATGCAGAAATAATTTTTCAAATCGGACTGGTAGTTCCTGAGATTAGCGCGTTCAAACAAACTCTTCCGCTTTATTATATTAGTACTAGCTGACCCGGCAAACTTCGTATTGCTTCAAGCATAAATGGAGAGAAGCATGTATAAAGAGAAGCAGAGAAGCGAGAAAGAGAGAAAACTCATACCCATACCCATATCACCAAAAAGTTCCATGAAGGTCCTGACTCCATCATCATAACAGAATTGTGTTTCACTCATCAAGCTCTTTCATTTGATACCCATATCACTAAAAAGTTTCATGGAACAGGTCCTGACTCCATCAGATCATGACCTTGAAATTTTTACCGGACAATATTTAAAGTACCTACCTACCTACTTTCTAACAAAAAAGAATCAATGAAATCGGACTACGCGTTAATGAATTACAACCAGATACTCATTTTGACTTTCATCCCCTCTCCCAAGGCCTATATACCTCGTAGTATGCACTCAAATAATACCAAGTTTCATTTAAATCCATCCAGTAGTTTCGACGTGATGCGCGGCCAAGATACACACAGACAGACAGACAGACATGAATGATAAAATTACAGTTTTGGCTTCAGTATCGATTATAGAGAGCCCTCCAAAAAAAAAATTTCAAAATATCTTCAATGTATGGACAGAATATGACCTGTTACAGTTTTATTAAAAGTATTGATTGATTGATTGATTTATTGATTTATAATTTTCCAAATCGGTTCAGACATCTTCGAGTTATAATCACATAGTAAAAAAAAGATTCCGTTGAATCGAATCTGAGAACCTACACCTCCTTTTTTTTAAGTCGGTTTATTAAAAAGAATCACGCATAGATGCGCGTAGAAACTATTATGAAGACCGTGATTCACACAGGAGGAACGACGACGATTCTTTATCTATGGATTCACGTTTTAGTTACAGTTACTTACCTAAACCTTTTTTGTGGATTTGAATTTGTGTTAAAGTCAAATAGCATTCTATTAATAAACAGATGTCTGATTTCTGAATGTTCAATCCTTTCCAAATGTCAGTGTCAAATATTGTATACATTTAGAAGAAAATATGAATCAGAAGAATATGAGGAGAACATAATTTTTGCGAAGCCAAAATAAAGAAGAAAAAAAAAAAAGAAAAACATAATTTTGTCAACCTCAGAACACATCAGAATGCCAGCTCCATACAAAAAAACCGGTTTACGCTTTCTTTTGTATGGAGATTGCAATCGTATCCGCTTGTTATATTCTATGGTAATAGTTTTCTGTGATCATCTGTTAACCGCATGTTTTCGTCAGCACGATTCAGGCTTTCTTTCATTTTGTATGGCTTCTGAGGGTCTTTTCGTGATGTTGAATAGCCTATAGCCTTCCTCAATAAATTAGCTATCCAATACAGAAAGAATTTTTCAAATCCGACTGGTACTTTCAGAGATTAGCGCGTTCAAACAAACAAACAAACAAACAAACAAACAAACTCTTCCGCTTTATTATAATATATATAGAAGATATATAGATTATAATATATAGATTGATATTATAGATATTATGATTCTTATTATGTTTTTTTCTTGTCTATGAAAAGAGACGGCATAGCAATTCATGTTGTGATTCAGCTAAAGCGGACTTTTAGACACTGAATTTATGAATGTTATTCTTATTGGCACAGTAGTGTTGGCGGAGAGCGGCAAACTTGTTTAGGCGGTTTAAAAATGTTGTGACTATGTTACGGGCAACTTGATTAATTATTGGTTAATGGATGGGCCGGTCATTACTAAAACACTACAATTCATCTATTTTATTACATTGCCCAAGATAGGGAACCTAGTCATTATACATATTGACCGGGAAAAGTGATTATTCATGCAGTTTTAATTACTTTGCCAACTTGATACGGTCAGTAGGTATACAGACAGATATCAAATTGCCCGTAACAACAAGACAAAAGTCTTCTGATAGATCAAGATGTGAGTAAGAAAAAATATGCAACCATTTTCGAAAGACTTATTTTTTTATATTATTTAAAATAAAAAACCATTCGAAAATGATTGCTATACATACACAGTATGTACTTTACTTTTAAGAGGTATGATCACAGAACTGTATCGAGATAGAAGCAAAAAGTTCGTTGATTTGTATGGAAACCGACCGTGTAACATTTTGCGTAGGTGCGCAGTTGACAGTTTGGATTGCTTATTTTTACATTGCTGGTTTTCAATGCTCGCCAAGTCTGGCGCGTCAATTGAAAGCCGCAATGGAATGAATTCTGAATGTACTTCGCGGCGAGCAAAGAAGTCCTCAGCCCTTCTTTTCGGCACGCGAGGTACATACACTCTTTGCTTCTATCTCGATATAATTCTGTGTGTAAGATCAATCACTGCCTACTCTTATGATCTTTGGTAGCTGTGGCGCAAAGTTATCATAACACCATGATAAATAAACTGAATTAGTCTTAAATCCTTTGTATTTAAAGATAAAGTCACAATTACTATGTACTATCAGTCAATATTTGGACGTGTGACTACCCCCTAGATATTGTTAACGATCTCAAACGACTGAAGATCTAAGTCCTTGAAGATTAAGTGGTTGGTGTTTATGTATGAGCTACAAAAGTAGATTAACAGGCGTAAGGCCATATTTTTCAATGTAAAACAGCCTCTAGATTTATTAAGATACGAGTATGTTACTTTGTGTGTATTCAACACTGCCATCCTACAAATATTCTAACGCGAAAGTGTGTGAGTGTAGTGAAACACAGATGTATGGACTATGGATGTAATTACTGAACGGATTTTAATAAAACTTGGAAAATACAACGTTTATGACCTGGAATAAGCGGCGGAAGCTTGTCTTCCATATAAATAAAAAAAATGTTTGTATGTTTGTCCTCTATGCGTTCCTAAACCATTGATCAGATTGTGATGAAACTTTTATAGGGTCTTCTGAAGACGGCCTAATAAATTAAAATTAAAAAAAAAAAAAACAATAAAGTAAGTAGTGTAGATTAAAAAAATAATCTGAAAAAACTTTTTTTATTTTTCCAAAATGCCTTGTCATAGATGTGAGCTACCCTGATGGCGCGTTCACACGCTCGCGTGCAAACAGACATTATACGAGCACATTATCTTCTGTCGCGTTCGGTCTCCTTGAGATGAGAGTGACAGAGCTACTTCGTGCTCGCTCTGATATTATATCTGTCTCGTTGAATGTCAGATTGCTCCTTGACTAAAAGAGCCTATTATAGTAAATAGAACAATCAGTTCCCGCTTTTGCCGTAGGACTTGAGTGCTGGCGCGGACTCTATGAAGGTTTCAGCCGGATTGTATAGCTGATGTAGCTATTACATTATTCAATTTAGGCACAAGCCAACCTAGGAATCATCGCTATGTCTCGCTCTTTGCCCTACGCATTTCGTATTGTGCGTGCATTCTACATGAATCATCTTACCTATTGCCAACTTCAGTCAAATGTAGGAAGAAAAAAGTAGGATGCACAATACGAAATTCGTAGGCCAAAGAGCGAGACAGAGTTCTAGGTTGGTTCCGATAAATTGATAGTGAAGCTACTTTATCGGGAAGTGCTTGTTTGAATTGCAAGATTCTACCAGAACGACAGAAAGACAAACAAGAAAGTGAGTTAACAAAAACGTTTTAAATCATGACTAACGTAATGAAAAAATCTCATTAGTTAGTTATTTAATTTAGAGAAACTTGATTGTTTATCAATTGTTGCTGTCACTGTCTAACAAAAAAGGATGGCACTAGTTAAAACGGTGTTTCTGCATAACTAGTTAGAGCGGATTATGTCCCAAGAATCCAGAATCACTGTTCAAAAGTTTCGGGAAGAGTTGTCACAGATGCTAGTTAAGACTACCTGTATATTAAGATATCCGCCTTTATAAGTATTAGATATAATAATTATACAACATTAAATAATAACAACGTACGAAAGTTGTAGTGTTAAGCCGGGATTAGCCGGTTCACTCGGATGAAAGGTCACTTGAGTGATTGATTAATTTTTCTTTCATTCCATGATCACACGGCATATACGGAATGATAAAGGAATGAACATTCATTTTCTGTTTTTGTCTATGTAATAGAATGAAGTCGTGCATCTTGGATGGCCGACTCCGAGTGAGAATTTTCTTGTTCAGATGGTTCTTTCATTCGGAGTGCGCGTTAATTTTTCTTTCATCCGGAATGAACCGATCCGACAGTGTTGGATTGTTTCATTAGTGAATTTACTTTTCATTTTTCTTTCATTTTAAGTTCAGATGCTTCATTCCTAGTGAAAGATGCCGAATGAAAGACAGAAATGAACGAAAAATGAAGTGTCTGATTTCGGCTTTAGACCCGCCTGTTTTAAATGCCTACAAAATGGGTAATTCATTTTCTGTAAACCATTTTACAAGTCTATGAGTTACTGTCTATATAAAAAATAAATTAAAAGTATTGTACTTGTATTTATAATAATTCATACAACTATTGGCGGTTTATGGGCTACCTTGTCCCAATGATATCCTATGTAATGCATTTAATTTAAATTTTGTCTAGTCACATTGGTTTGTATTGACTAAAGACTTTAAATATTTTCAAACATCTTGGTTGTATTTGAGTGAGCAATATTAAATTCCTGAGAGTTTTACAAGAGATTAGATTTTAATATTTTTTTATCTCTAATGAATGAATATTCAACCGTGCATATTTGTAATAAATACTGTATATGAATTAATAATTTTATATAAATCAATAAATAATTGAGTGAATTGTATATAATTTGGATTGTTTTTTGTTGGAAAGCATAATTATAAAGAGTTCTTAGGCTATTGTTGATCAATATTAAAAAGGTTTGTAAGTACTACAACTAAACGATTGTAGTTAAGTGCCAAGGTATGGATACACATGAATCGCACTAAGACTGTCTTTAGATAAATGAGTTGTAATAAAGAAATATACTAAAATTATTGCATTTGATTTGAAGTACCACTATAAATATTTTTATATATTGGTAGGTTCTGCTCGCCTAGTCACTGAATTCTCAAACTCAACCATCATCATCATCATCATCAGCTTATAGCAGTCCACTGCTGGACATGGGCCTCCTCTAATGAGCGCCATCGCGCCCTGTCTTCAGCTTGACGCATCCAACTTGTGTCGGCAGCCTTTCGCAGATCGTCACTCTACCTGGCAGGAGGGCGTCCTACACTGCGTTTGCCGAGACGTGGTGTCCACTCAACTCAACCAATCAAGTCAATTTATAGTCTGTCTAAAAATATTTTCTTGTCGATAAATAGAGATATTTAGTAGCCGTTTAGCTATCTATCTATGTGACATACATAACACTACTTTCAATAGAGGATATTAAGGATATCAAAAATAAACAAAACTTATTATATCACAATAATTTATTTTTACAAATGAATAAATCAAGTTTCACAAGGTGACTTGCAGAGTTAATGAAAATTTTTCACATGAAAAGAATGAAATTACACAAATGGAAACAATTTCGGTGAAAGTAAAATAATTAAACGCCCAAAGGCACTTCATCTAAAGTTACAAATTAGTGTGGTCAGTTCGCGAGTGCGCGCTGAAACATGCGTGTGCGCCGATGCTGAAAATGGCCGACAGAGCCACTGACCATCGCAAAATGTCCGGCATGCTATAGCACACTCACGAACCGACCACAAAGCATTTGAGCTTAACAACCAAATGTGTACCTACGTAAATTTACGCCTATCTCAATAAATCTTTCAACGCCAATCCAACAACTCCACATACTTTTGGTCCCAACGAGGGCAGTATACTACTGTTCCATTCTTCGTAACGTATCTTTATATCTATTAAAATATAACTCACTCGATGTGATCGACACATTGTCCGCGGCGGCCGAGCGTCGCGCCCAGCCGAAACAACTCCGCGACTATCCTTACAATATTTACAAAGCCGTCATGTCGGTTACCGTGTAAACTTTGAACACATTTACAGAATACGCCAGGGTAATTATGCATTTTGTACCATCGTCGTAGGGGCGCGATTGACCGCGAACTGCTGCGTCCGCGCAATCGGGACCCTACAGTTTTAAAAATATACAACTTGCATTAACTAACTTAATCTAAATATTTACATCACATGCCGGCGCGGCGGCGATCGAAACGAGCGATAATGATATAATATTCACTCGACTATCTTAGACAACCAATCTCTACCGTCCGTTCACTGTTCAATCCTTACCCGCCTATGCAATAGGACCGCAAGAAATCATGATTAAATAAAACAATCCAATCGGAGTAGTAACAAATCTAGAAAACATAGAGTTTCTTTCAAATAAAAATGTATGCTATCTGACTTTAATGTTGAACGGACTATAGTTTAGCTAGTATACAAATAAATCGATAGACGAGCGAGCACAACAACGCCGTTCCACGCGAGTGACGTGGCAACAGTCAAAACTACAACACTGTAGATGGCGGGACAAGCACTCAGTTCATGGCTGTTCACAGCAAAATACGTCGCTACCGGCGCGTGCGCAGAAACGCGCAGCAAAGGTACCGCTAGCAGAGAACCGCGCGGTCGGGCGGCGCGCGCGTGCTTCGAAGACGGAGGCAACCGCCGCTCTCGCACTCTATCGCACACCCGCAGTCGGCGTGGTTGTGCGAGTGAGACAGCTTCGCCGGCTTCTCGTAGTCCGGCTGGAACTTCTTGCAGAGGGCGAGCACGGAGGGCGGATGCGGGTGTGACTTGCGGGACACCTGGATAGATGCGAAGATCTGGGTTAGGTTAGTTTGCTGATCGGTTCAACAACTTGAAGTTTTAATTTGGCATCTCTATATGTCTCTACAGACATTTGACAAATTCATTAAAGCTGTGCATGCCTACAGAACACAAGGATATTGCAATCATGATTGCCAACTGACGCTTCACATAAAAATTCTGAAGCGAAATCTTCTTTAGGTATTTCTATTAAAATGTGTTCGCATTATTATTCTTAGAGCGTTTGTCCACCGCCGCCGTCACCGAACCGTCACCGTCAACGAGATTATTTCTGTATGAGATCAAGATGACGTGACGGTCTTCTGGTGGACAAGCGGCTATAGTAAATGTATGGTCGCTACCTCGGCGCCGTCACCTCGTTCTCGTTGACGTGACGGTGACGGCGGCGGTGGACAAACGTTCTTACTATTGCACTATTTATACACAATACCTACATGCTTTTACCAAGTCAAATGCGCGTCGCAAGCATTATATTCATACTTATATGATTTTTCCGACTACCTACCCTCTTTAACATTGAATCATTCAGCAGTTCTCTAACAGTGCCTTTCAAACTGCTGTTATTGTGTTGAAGATTACTTAACATTCCTATTACCGCGTCTCACCTTGGCGTGGAGGGCGCTTTTTTTGCGTTGCGCCGCTTCATGCATAGTTTTGCCGCTTACCCTCAAAAACACTGTTCTAAGCTGCATGCTGTTATTGTAGAATTACCTATATGTAAATCTTCTGCGTTGCGTCGCTTCATTCATGCATAATTTTGCCTACCCTCTAACACTCAAACACTGCTCCATGCGTTCCGTCGCTTCATTCATGCATATTTTCGCCTACCCTCAAAAACAGTGTTCCAAGCTGCATGCTGTTATTGTGTAGTATATTACCTATATAACGCTAATGTTAGCAGCGTCTCACCTTGGGCGTGGAGGGCGCGTCGGGGAAGGGAGGCGACACGTCGCGCGCGTGCGCGTGCTTCAGCGGCTTGTCGCGCTCCTCCTCGTCCGGCTTCGGCGTCGACGGCCGCGACTCCGGCGACTCTGGAAACACAAGAGATCGCCAATTAGACTTTTTACCAGACTGTCCAATGGGTTATGTTTTTAGAATGTGTGTATGTATGTGTATTTCTTGGTGCCGCTCTGCAGCCTCAACGGCTCGATGGGTTATATATAAGAGTTGTCATGCCATTAGATTTATAGTCTGGCAAAAACGGGTAGAAACGGCAACTAAAATTTCATTACAATGGAAACCCTTTCTCTCCTAATCTATGGTAAAGTACAGGTTTCTTGTCTATGGTACAGGTACCGAAGACGTCAGTCAGAAGTAATAATTTCCTTCTAAAAGAGAATTTATCTAATTTAAATAAGGTAAATTACGCGATAAAATCCCGTGTCCATAAAACTTTTCAATTTATCTATTTCGCGTATTTAGCTTGCACAGTGGCGCCCCCATTTATGTCTATTATTTTTTGCCAGACTATACCTTTATGTTTTAGTTAAGTACTAACAAGCTATGGACCATGTAGTTGTCTGACAATAAACAAATTTTATTTGTTTTTTATTTTATGTGTGTGTATTTCTTTGTGCCACTCTGCAGCCTACACTGCTCGATGAATGGGTTATATTCTAGCGTATGTGTCATTAAATTTAGCTTGATTGTGGGAGTGCTACATGCTATATTTCATCAGAAAGTAAAGGCGTGGGGTTTAATTTTGTTTTTTGTGTTTTAATCTTTCATACAGTCGGGTTTTTTCTTTCAATTAATATTTTTTGCTTATCATGACGTCATGAGACAGGCTCAAACCCATAGCCATAAAAGTACCGACGGTAATGGCGTAGTTTACTATAAAAACTGCATTTCTAGAGTCTGTGCCCAGTTACAATAAAGATGATGAAATGATTCTAACCTCCATCCTCATCGTGCGCGCCGTTGGTCCCGTTGCACCCGTTGTGCCCGTTATGCCCGTTGTGCCCATTCACGCCGTTATGCCCGTTCACTGCACTATCGCCTTCGTGCCCGTTGACGCCGCTACTGTCATCGCTGTCACTGTCATCCTCGCTCGCGACCTGAATTTATAATATAAATAATTATAAATTAATATGGAATAAAATGAGGATATCATATTATTATAATACCATGACGAATGAATCGATTTAGAATTGATTTATTTTCAAATATACATCCATAACTATTTGTTTATTCGTTTAATACTTCAAGTTTGTTTCCATATAGGTACTTAATAAAATATATCCCTAAAACTTTTTTTACTAGGATCATTGCATCAAAAGATCCCATCCTCATTTAAACTATCCAGGATGGGTAAACTGATAATGTGCAAGCGTGCAATGCATGTGTCTGAGTGAATGTGCGTATGTATTTGTATGTTTGTATGCGCGAGTGTGTGTAAGTGCATGTGCAATAGGTGCATATGAGTTTGTGTTGCTAATACGCGACAACCAAGAAGTCCGACAACGTTTAGCTCTGTCTCGATTTTTGGCATAAGAACTGCGTATTGCGCATCCTTGTCACGTGGTTAGCCAGAGGACAGCTTGTTTGTAAAGATGACAAACAAGCTGTTCTTTTGCAATTTTGCAATCTATCCCCCTTATGAAAGATGTTTAAAAGTTGAACACTGGTTAAACGTCCTGTCTCTATTTGTCACTATCCACAAATAAAGACAGGACGTTGTTCAACCAGTGTTCAACTTTACATAAGTAAGACCCTATATTGCAAACCGACCTCGTTCGCGTCGAAGCCGACGCCGACGATGGTGCGCGGCATATCTGCCTCGTCTTTCAACCAGGGGTGCTCCAGGCACTCTTCCACTGTGAGACGGGCTCTGGAAACAACATTAAGATTATATTAGTTAAATCATCTCTTAGGAATCCACAGGAGTACGTAGGTAACATCAATATTCAAGCATTTAAATGGGCAAGTTATTTTTATGGTCGCCTGTAAACCTTTTTGCAAAAACATTTTACATTTTTAAGTAAAGAGATTAATGCCCGAATACTGAAACACTGCCTATTTAAATATTTGATACGTACCTACCTATTTGAAACGTTTTTACTCTTCAGAATCGTATAAGTACCTACAAAAATTATAGGTACCTACCTAATTATAACCACTTAAACTAAGTAGCGTTTCAGTATTCAGGTGTAAGCTACCTATACTTTACGTTTAACCTTAGCTTATGGCGATCTAACCCCCCCGATCAGAACCATTGAGGAGGATAACACCACTAAACTCCTGCTTATTAAATCTTCCAAGTTCTTTCCTAATTAATCTTACAGGTCCAGTACAAGCGACTTTTGCAAGCATACATCCCGGATCTTCAGAAGATATCACCTGCCTACTCATTGCTTCCAGGTACTCACTTTGGGTCTATCAATAGTGTCTCTCGGATGAACAGCATAGCGCCCTGGGACACGCCCCGGAACAGGTCCTTGGGGAAGGAGAGCTGGCACTGGGCGATGTTCAGGTAGGTCTCCTGCTTGGTGTCGCCGGCGAAGGGCGAGTAGCCGCTCAGCAGGACGTAGGCCAACACCCCCACGGACCAGATGTCCGCGGCCACTGATAGCGGCTCGTAGGACAGGATCTCTGGCGCTGAAGAAGATACATTGCTATTTAATAAGTATTTCTATTAATGTATAAAAGACTAGCTGCCGCCCGCGACTTTGCTCGGTACCAGGTGGTACCAGGATAAAAAGTACCTAGCCTATGTCCTATTCCCGGTCATTATCTATCTAAGACTGGATTCGACCAAAGGTGGATTAAGCTTATACTTACTCGAGATTATTAGCTAGCCGACATAATTCGAAATACAATTGTTTAGAAAGCGCAACCGAACATTATTTATGTCCATACAAATTATCCTGGTTATAAGGTGTCTACTTTACAATGTCAAAATATTCAAACAAACAGACTAAACTTAATCCAGTTTGGTCGAATTCAGCCTAAGTATATTTTAAATTTCAACCAAAACGGTTCAGGTTGTCGAGTTTTAGGAACAAACATACATCCATCCAAACCTCCAAACTTTCATATTTATAATTAATGTGATTGTGTGATGATGGGCTAGCAGCCTATATTCTTCAAACCAGTCTAGGGAGGAAGTTAGAAGTTACGTTAATAAGAATTTTGACTATTACTTTTATTTATATTGTTTACAGAGTACCTAAGCTTTAACACCAAAATACACTTTGCCGCTACATGTCCAAAAAAGATAACACATTTTTATCGTCTAATTATAAAATTCAGCGTTTTATTGTTTACCTTTTAAGCTTTTTTAAGACATTTTCTTCTTTGTTATTTAATTAAGAAATTCCAATTGTCTTAAAATGCATTTTACGACATCATAAAAAAAATAGCTGAATCATTTATTTCTGTTCTTAGACCTTTTATGGTCATAATTAGAAGATTTTGTAACAAGTAACTACTTAAAAACCACAACATTAAAAATGTCTAATTACATAAAATATATGCATTTAAAAGAGGATTTACCAACCAGTCATGACATCATTGCTTACCGTACTAAATTTAACTAGAAATCCATTGGTTTTATTTACTTCATTAGTAGAATATATTCATAAATTCAGAGATTTTTATTTGTTTCTGCAACTGTAACCATCCCTGCATCACTGACTAAAAAATATTAATATTGGACTTGCAAGAGACCGTAGAAAAATGGCATCATTAAGAAGTTATACCCAACAGTTAATGCATTAAGGAACGAAATTATGATGATATGCCATAGAGTTACTTTACCTACTACTTTTCTATGAATAGGTTAGTTGCCAATATCTATCTGTTATGCTCTTTCGATTAAAACATGAGGTTAGAAGGAGGGAAAAAGTCAAATCAGGAAATCCAGAATATAGTAAATTCTATGGCAGATCCAGACTGGGTCTATCTTGTAGTGTAGAATGTAATCTCAAGAACTTAATCCACAGTTTTAAACTTTCGCGATCTGTAGACATAATTTAAACGAACTAACGGGACTTTATCGCGTAATTACCTTTTATTATTATTTCGCGGCGTTTCGAGTGCGTTACAGCTCTCGTGGTCACGGGTAGACTAAAAATATGGGCGATAAAGTCCCCGTTACTTCGTTTAAAATCATCCACAGTCCCCAATGTATCTCCAACGTGTGTTCTGTTCTACCGTGCTAGTAGAATATTAAACTCACCAACATAATCCCTGGTGCCCAATATCTCTCTAACATGCGCTCCCGGCTGGATGGCGCGGCTGATGCCAAAGTCACAGATCAGCAGCTCCTCGCCGCCCGCGGTCAGCAGCAGGTTCTGTGGCTTCAGGTCCAGGTGGGCGACTCGTCTCGCGTGCAGATGGGACAGGCCTTCCAGGACATGGCGTAAGGCGCGTCGGGCTGCGCCCTCGGACAGACGCTCCTCCTCATCTAGGAGCCGCTGGAGCTCACCGCCTGTGCAGAGTTCTAGGACTATGGCAACTTCTGTGCGGGTTTCGTACACCTGGAAATTGGAGAAGCAAGGTTATATCCATGTTCTTTTGGACTACTTATCTACACAACAAGAGGGTTAGCTCTCCATTTCGTATGAAATTGAGAATAAATTAATTGAGAGAAACAAAAAGTTAACTAATTTTATTGACCTACTAATTACCTACTTACAAAAAAAAATTAGGAAAAATCGTTCCATAGTAAGTAGGTATGAAATTAGGAGTATAAAGAAAGTTCATTTAATATAAAAAGACACGAGTAAGAAATAAGTAAGTTAATGTGTATTCTGAACACACAAAAAATTTGATAAAGACAGGATGATGATAATGTCACAATAAACTATTGTCTCTTTTTCTTAGACAACAACCCTTGCAACTTTGATATTAAGATAAGCCAAACTACAATCTTCATCTTCACTGCATCTCCTTAAAATATCAATTAACTGTTCAAATAATAATCAAGAAAACAGGAAAGAAAGATTGCAGAAAGCAAACACCATCTATGAGTTATGATCTTTTCTGCATCATAACCCTCATGACGCGAAACGAGATTCTTAAGTGATTTAAGATAAATTAGGTTCCATCTGTTTCAGAGCTAGCAGTGATCCATCAAGTGGTTTCCAAGCTAAAGATCAGTTGACTGATGCGGTCGTTTATTATTCATTTAACAGAATAAATAGCAAAATGCTTTAAGTAATGTTTCTTGAGCATTAAAGTTCGTACGTATATTCTGTGACCAATTTGTGAAAAGTTTTTAAACCGTCTGACGGTGTTAGTCGCAAAAGAACAGGAGTAGAATCACCTAGCTCTTAAAAAATTCTAAATGATTTCAGTGGTCTCTTTAAATATAATGCTGCACAATTGTCACAGCACAGGCTGCCTCAAACCAACGCCTCTTAATCTGATGTACCCTGTCGCTGGTATAGCGTCTCTTAAAATCCGTAGAGAAGTTGCATGTTCGGTTGAAAAGTCTAGGCAAGAATTTGATGATAGACATCCACTTTACGGCGCTAAAACACCCACGAAACGCCTGAAAAGCCGCAAGAGTCTCCTTTCAACCGTTAAGGCTCTTCCAACTTCTAACCTCTGCGAAGCCCGTCGAACACTTTGGCTTGAGAGAAGCCTCCTCCAGCAGGGCATAAACTACCGTGGCTCAGTGGGCCGCTGCAAGCTCAATTTGAGCAAGTGGGGGTTTAGTCAACGATGCGCTGTGAATGTGGCACTGATCCATGCCATCTGTCCATGCCACATTTGCTGGCCTTCACTATGAGAGATCTGTGCGGCCATTGAAAACGCTATAGCTGTGGCTAGCTAGGGAGCGCAAGCTATAGTATAATATATTTGTCGCACGACGAAGTCCGCGGTCGCGAGTAGATTCTGTGTCAAGTCGAATGTGTCAGATACGCACCTCATGCAAGCTGACGACTCTATTGCAGTCGGAACAGAGGTCCAGGACCGCCACCTCGTGCAGGATCTCCCGGGTGGTGTCGGCGGCGCGGCGACGCTTCCTTATGAACTTGGCCGCGTACTCCTCGCCGCTCACCAGGTGGCGGATCTTGCGGACTGACGCGAATTTACCCCTAGAAGAGAAGAGGAATCGAGGTTAGGTTCGAAACTATGTAGGAGGATAAAAAAAAAACTTAGGCCTTTACAACTTTTACTAGATGATTTATACAGTGTCAGGAGGCAATCTTTGCCTACACTTAACGGGACACTGTAGTGCCTGGGACAATGTTGAGATGGAGTAGGCTTGCCCAGCACCTACACCATCCTCTCACCTTAACCGACCATATCCACAGGAAAGACATGTCAATACGTGTGGGGCCGACTAAGCCGCGTTGGCCGAGGGGTATAGTACCTCGACTTTCGATCCGAAGGTCGTGGGTTCGAATCCTGGCCGTGCACCAATGGATTTTTCGTTTCGAAAAATTTATATGCGCATTAACACGAGCTCTAAACGATGAAAGAAAACATCGTGAGAAAACATTTTAAAAAAGCAGCTCGATATTTCATAACACTTCTGAGTCAAACTTAGGATCCGAGAAGGAAGTTATTTCTTTATTACAAGACTTTTGAGCACTTTTAAGACAATATGGTTATCGCTTTGGTTTATGGATGTTCAAAACCCTTTCACTACAGAATGTGTAGGTATTTCTTTATGAATTATTAAGGGACCTATCAGACAGAGAGCGGTCACGCGGTCAAGCGTTCTGCGTTCGAGCGGTCTACTGATTTCTACTGATCTGTTCTACTTGACCACCGCGGTCAGAATGCCTCCTGTGTGAGTACCTATATCTATGTAACGTAATAGAATACAAAGAACGCAAAACTGACCGCTTCAACGCTTGAACGCGTGACCGCTCTCTGTCTGATAGATCCCTTATAAATGTTCATACTACCAGTACTTTGAGGTAACGTTATCGGATGTTGAAAATTGAAAGCTTCTTCATGGAAATATAGCAGAGCATTACAAAACTACTGTTCAACTTTTATTGATACTAGATATAAAACCAAACGGTTTAAACCATTGCCCTCTTCAGTCGGGTAAAACAAAAGAGCTATCAATTTGCTAAACGACCAACGGTAATACCATACGGGTAATCCGAATCGTGTCGTGAGCCTCATTGACCCAATCCGGGTATCCTGTTAGCTAACGATTTATAAGTCTTCATCGTAATGTACAGGATACAATGGGGTATTTATGTGGTCGTGTATAATGTAGGGTAGGGCTGTCGTACGGAACAGATTTAAAACGGAATCAAATCTAGTTATAACGTTCTTACCTACTTTCACAGTCTTCGAAAATAATTATACTTACCTAGGTAAGTAGGTACTTATTATCTAGTAGGTACTCATAAACATTTAGGTTATATTTTCTTTCAAGACATCATTTCTGCAGTAGATTAAATTATAAACAAATAACCCTTATGTGGATTTTCTACAGATATTTTCAAGTCATTCTGCCAGCGGACGTAAAAAGGTCGTTAAAACTGAATCACAATATGAAATGAACTATAATGCTGTCTCTTCACTCTCAGTCAATGAAAAGAGACGGCAATAGTTCAATTCCTTTATTGCGATTCTGCAATAGCGACCTTTTTAAACCCGCTGATCTCGAAATAAGTGATAAAATTTATAAAGTTCTGTAAAGTCGAACCTAAAACAATCTGAACTTATTTATGACGAATAAAAGTATTCATAAAACTCGATTTTCAACAGCTCAAGTTATTTATAACTCAAAAGTACTGATATTGTGCTCTCTTGGCGCCGGCGCGCCTTCCACTCAGCTTAGCTTAGGCCGTGACTAGACGGACTGCTTGAACAATTGTCAAACTCAAAATTTACTATGGATACCTACTGATTAAACTGCTCATTGGTCTGTCAACAGCGTAGATACATTCATGTATTGTACGAACTCACCGTAATTATTTTAGTTGAGGTCACAGTTGCGAAAAATAATAAGGCAATAAAAACAGTAGGTACCTATAAAAATATGTTTTATATTAGGTAACCGCAAGCTTATTCAAATGCGCCTAAATACGTATTTTATTGTTATTGACTGAAGAGTTCCGTTGAACAGCTCCTGACTTCATTATCAGATCAGCCAACTGCCACTATAATATTGCATTGTCACCGAGAATCTACAAGTGTGCAAAATTTCAGCTCAATCGGTTGAGGATAACCGCTTTAAATTCAGTTGTAAGATTTGATCCGAACGAAAAAGTCCACTGTTTCCTTTTTCTCAGGTGAACTTTTATTCTATAAGTCACTGTGACCGCTGCAGCTTCACCGGACTATTCCTTTCTGTATTCAATTCAACAAAAGAAACTAAACATTGACTACTCAAGTCCTCCGTCTAGTAATAGCCTTAGCTTAGTATTCCGCATTTAATTGCGCACGCGCCATGAAACGGCGCGATTTATGCAAGCGGGCTACACCTCCAGTCATGCCCACTTAGCTTTAGCAAACCCATTATAGGTACTCTCTAGTGATGCGCCAACGCAGCATTCCATCTTTAAAGAGATAAGTAAAATATGACGATGTTTAGCCAAAGGTAAAAAGAATTGAGTCCAATCCAATATCAACCCATTCAAGCCAATTTTTAGAGCAGATTTTTTTTCTTGTTTGTCGGTCTCTAGCTGAAATTGGTTTTAATAGGTACTTATTTAAATTCTATATTAATGTCATGCATTATCAATTGCATTAACACTAGCCAGAACTATATTGCCTAGCATTTTCCTACACATGACGTAGTACTATCTCTCTACTACGATCTAACTAAACTATGACAGTATTCAAGTCATAGTTCAAACTCTACATTTGCAATTACGCAAAAGCAGTGGTGCCACGTGGCGAGAGGTCAATGTCACCGGGTCCGGCCAGTGGGTCGGGGCACTGGGAGCACACGTGGCGCTGGGCGGGACACGCCCGCCCTGCGTGACCTGGGGGCGGGCGGAAGCGGGAGCGGGTGGTACCTGCCTGTTGCCGGATCGACCTGCTATCGTAGCTTCGACCTCGTAATTCCTTTTGCCCCGATGCTGTTATTTAACCGACTCCGAACAAAGGAGGTTCTAAACTAAACTGAATGTTTTATTATTTTGTTAAACCCTACTTGGTACTATTATGATATTATAAGTTTATACTCGTATTTCAATGATCATTTCAAATTCTTCCTGAGCCTGACTTCAGCCTATGCTGGGTATATGCTTTTTTGTTTACGCCATTTTTCACGGCGCTGCAGGAATCATTGTAATATCTCAGCTGACAAAATAGTGATCATAGGCAAAGTGTTCAACAAGGCCAACATAGCCTAGGATGAGAGACCGAAGATGTCTTCCAAATGTCATGATCATGTTTCGTTTAAAGCATTTCAGTTACAGGAATCAAACTTACAAAAATTTCGTCCTCACCACAAGGGGATGCTTTTTATATCCGTCGTGTTCCAATCTTTTTTATTGGATCAATAGCCGACCCCGTGCCCTAGTTGAGAAAGGCGGGGCGTGATCAAAACCCGAGCTATATGAATCAATACTATCACAATCTCATATTATAAGGATCATTGATTGTTGATTGTTGATTGAAAAGTCAAAGATTCTTCATTATCATCATCATGTTGATCATGTTGATTATAAGTCAAGGACTTTTTAAAGTAATAGCATGGATCAAATTAGTAGTTTTGTCCATGGTAATAGTGTGACGGAAACATTAGCTGCAAAAGGATTTCAGCTATTCAGACATTCTCGGAATGCATCCAAATTCAAAAAGTGACGTTTCTCCGCTGATAAAACGTCAACTTTAAGACTGAAATCATCGAATCGGATGCTAATTCGCAAATCTGAATCAGGGACCAGGAACTCGAATATCTCCTTTGGTCCATTCCATACCACGAAATAGCATTTAAAAAACATTCTTCAATCTAATTTTAACAACGTCTTATTTGCTGCACCTTCGTCAAAACTAAACAGGTGGTAATTATCAAGACTAATCATTTAAGTATTTAAACATTTTAAAGGTACATTTAGAAGGCACATAATGACGGGAGAAACCCTTTAGGGTCCAATTCGTGTGCGCCTGATGCAGACTTTCGCCGAATGCATCTTTGTCTGTCGAAATTCGGCGAAAAACTTAGCACCTGCCTTGCAGCTGCAGCTGTCGAAACTAGTTTATTTTTTGAAGGACTCGAAAGGATTTAACGGCCAGTGTTGCCTGGATTTATCACCTGCAATGTAACATTGACAGGCTTTTTCATTTGAGCGCTTCCGTTCGGAGGGCAAGTTAAATTGTCGGAGGCTTTAAGATTTAACCCGAACGACTTTATCAATTAAACACTGAACGCTTCTGTGCTTCGGCGCATTAAGTTTACTGGCGACGGAAAGGGGCGTAAGACTCGCCTAATATTGGTCAAAAAAAATTTGAGGTCAAGCCATGAACACGAAAGAAGAAAAAGAAGTTTACAGGCGGCCTTTAAACTCCTTCATCAGAGTTGGAGGACAGAACACATTACCAAGCGTCTATAATGGTAGGTATAGTTAATATTATTTATAACAAAAACTTGTTACAAAATGTGTAACGGAATAATGAGGGGATTTCCTCAAAGCCAACATAGTCAGTTCTCCGTAAAGGAAAAACTCTGGTATTTGATAACAGTTATCTACATTCTCGAAACTACAGATAAAATAACCGAGCCACCTAATAGGTAAGTGGTAAGTCATGCAATAGACAAACTTGACTGTTATATTATTAACCGACCTCAAAAAAAGGAGGAGGTTCTCAATTCTTCGGAATCTTTTATTAGTAAAACTATTATTGACAAAACTAATAAGGTAACTTATTCAAAGACAGTAAAATAAAATGATCACCAATTCAGGTCATCAACTCACATCCGTCGCTTTCATTGGATAACTGATACAAAAACATCATACGAGGGGGCCACTGGACGTAATTGTGCAATTTCAACAACAAATACTTATGTGCGTCTTTATAAATGTGCGTGAAGTCCAATGTAAAGCCAATATTTCAGAATGAGCAAAGCAACAGGACAGTGATATTCTTTTATACCTTTTCTTTTACAATAGCCGCCCAGCTTGCCAAAGCAGTAACTAAATTAAGAACCATCGAATAAGTGGCACTGTAATGTTTACAACTCCTAATTTCATAGAAATCCTATGGGATGTTTTTTTTTTTATTAAGTATTGCAAAAACTTACGATTTTATTTGGTAAGTTACGTACTTTGGAAAAAGTGATCCAGGTGTTCCAACTTGTTTCTTATTTTGATAATGTAATTTTTTATATTAACAGTCCTTTTTTTTTAAATCTAAAAATGCAATTATTTTTCTTGCTAAACTTAATAAACCTATAGTTTCCTATGAACAAAACTTTCTAACTACATAAGAAAAGGTAGATTTAGGTGCCCAAAAATTTGCCACACCCTGTATAATGTAAGTTCATACGTTTAAAATGGTTTAAAGTTAGATAATAACTAGAAATACTTGACCAAGTGGGATATTGCCTCGACTTTCGAACGTATCGTGGGTTCGAATCCCGTGCGTCAATGGATAGGTACCAAGAACATCCGAACCCCGATCTCGAGTATGCACAGAGTCTACTATTCGATCCGTGACTGTAGTATAATCTCTCAAATGTATTGGGATTTTAGTTCAGTCAAGTTACCACTGGAGGCGCTGCACCGGAATCCCATACATTTGAGAGACTATACTACAGTCACGGATCGAATAGTAAACTTGTGCATACTGGCGATCGAGGCACTGAGGATTCAGTCCCGATCTATCGTCGTCGATGCGCAAGCGACTGTGAAATGTGAATGTATGATGATCATAATATTATTTCGTAAGAGACCGAGAGTGAACTAGTTGGTTACAACACCAGTGATGAATTGATAATACACCGACCTTGGCAGTGAAATGCAGCTCTATATGTAATTATTCACAGTCGCTTGCGCATCGACGACGATAGATCGTGATGCGATATCGATCGATCTCATGACTGTCCATCTATCAATGTTATTTATTAATTTAAAAAGGGCTTTCGGAGATATTTCGACACTTTAGTTGTGATTTTTGTTTTATAGCATTAACAAACTGACATTCCAACATAATGTGTCATATTTGGGTATTTTCTTACAGTTCATAACGGGACGCTGTTAACTTACAAAAATGTAAATAAACAAAACGATGCTTATTTTGGATATCCTACTAATATTTATATAAACTGAAATTTTGTATGTTTGTTTGTTTCAATTATCAGCTTTTTCCAATAGACCGATTTGGAAAACATTGGAATAGGTATACATTCTTAGATCTGGAGTAAAAGAGATGATACTACGCATGTGAAGCAGCCGACAGACACTAGTGTGTAATAAAGAAAACATTAGATTTTGAATCGTGAAAAGTTATGTGACAATGAATCCCAAATCCCATAGTGGGTGGATGTGGGCTGATTAGATAGATGGTGTTTATGTCATCTATAGCGATATAGGCCGCAGGTAGATATTGTTTGTCGCTGTCAAAGTAAACCTCTATAATCCTTCCACTCTCGCATATCATGTGTATCACGATTTTCTATGGCAATTAATCGATGGCAAGGCCGCCACAGATTGCAGATCTATTATTAGCCTCCGTGACGCATAGCGCTACCAAATCCGTCCAGATTTTACCTACATCGTAATCTAGGATTCTAGGTATCTCCTTTTTTGTACGGCAGCTAAACGCCGGCACTCGGACCGTACCTTATTTACTTACGAACCAGCCATTAGTGTATTTATATTGGTCAGATTATGGTGATGGTTTGAGAGAGTTTGAAAAGGGTAATGCTGGTGAGAAAGATAGATGACAGTGTTGGATAGCACAAACAAAGGGGAGTTTTGGCATCATATTGTATGGAGAAACAAGCTCTTCGTCTCCTTTACCGTAAGTCGCGTCAACTATGCGAGGAAGCACTGCGGTGACAACTGGTGGACCAGTCTTGTCCTTTGTTGTCGGCGCAGTGATTCCTCTTTTAAGGAGTCAGCAGCTGTGACTCCTCTGGTGTCACAGGAGTCCATAGGCTACGGTAACCGCTCACCATCAGGTGGGCCGTATGCTTGTCTGCTACCTGTAGTATTAAAAGACAATAAAGCCATCTATGACGGAGGCCTTATAACGGCTTAAAACTTCGTCATAAGACTTGGCCACTAGCACATACGAACTTACTAGGTATAGGTCTCAATGCGGGACATTAAGGGTTCTTGGCGAGGAAACTCCATTACGGAGCCTTCGAACGGCTTAAAACTTCGTCATAAGACTTGGCCACTAGCTCAAACAAACTAACTAGGTGTAGGTCTCAATGCGGGACATTAAGGGTTCTTGTCGAGCAAATTCCATTACGGAGGCCTTCGAACGGCTTAAAACTTCGTCATAAGACTTGGCCACTAGCTCATACGAACTTACTAGGTACCTATAGGTCTTAATGCGGGACATTAAGGGTTCTTTGCGAGGAAACGCGAGCAAATGCCAGGAGTCGATGACCTAGGCCGCGGACGGAAGTCGTTAAGTTTTACGGCTGTTGTCGAGACCCTCTCGGTTCGATTTATCGAGCATATTGCGATGTACATGCAAATGACGGGGTCAACAATACTCCGATGAAATGAGATAGTCTTCACTTGAAAAGCAGGTAATGAGAACCTTATCACCTAACCTTATCTTATCGCCCTGTTTTTTCATTTAATATAAATCTAATGTATGAGGAGTGAATGGGACAGGTGGAAGTGGAAGATCTAGCTAGACGAACATCAAAACATAGTGACATTTTGGAAAATGGTCAAGTCTATTAAGAAATAAAATAAAATTAGATAATTTTTATTTGTTATAGTGTTAATCCACACTTGAGTATTTTCATTTTCAAATGTAAAATTAGACTAGTAGTTCGCCCCGAACTGAGATCTCGCGCACCGTAGATGGCCAACATTTGGACTTTCTTCTGACTACCCCTATAATTTCAAGTGCTACTACTGCCGGGTATGCCTATTGCGCTAGCTCTTCATGGTAAAAAATACTAGCATGCATGCAATACATAATGTCGTGTCTAATTTTTCATTTATTTCATATTTATGAATTCTCGTCGTATTTTTAAAAGTATACGTCCTAGAATAAAAATAATAACTATTTTAGAATGTACAAATAAAGACCTTTCATTTGACACCGCACTCAATATATTTGTTTACTTAACTTTTTTTACCCCAATTATTTTCATTTTTTATCAAATTTTTTTTTATCATGAAAATAAATCAAGTAGCATCTAAAATCATTGCAAACCAAACCGCAACGATGCCACTCTCTTTTTAAGACCGACCAGTCAATGAGCTACGAAGACATCGAAACTCTATGAAACGGGAGCTCTTGCAGCTCTGGTTTCGTAGTTTTTGGTCTTTGGTCGTATTTCAAAAACTATACATCCTAGATTAAAAATAAAAACCATTTTGGAATGTACAAAATAAGCCCTTTCGTATGACACCCCACTCAATATATTTGTGTAACTTTCATAATTTTTTACCCCCTTGGGAACCCAATATCTTCACAACCCCTTCATCGATTAAGCTCATATGCTCCACCGTAAATTTCCTTACCACAACCTATTGAGCTACCAAGTTTCATGCAGATTGGATGAACGGTTCGACAGTTATGCTCGAACAACAATTCGTGAAACATACAAACATACAAACATACAAAGCAAAATCGCCCAACTTACCACTAAGATCTTCGCTCGCTTCGCTCGCTCGATCGATAAGGCGAAAAATGTATGTCAGGAACGCAAGTGAATTAACTTTTGACTTGAATGATCATTTCCGTTCCAACCAAGTGTTCATTCAGAGTTGGATTTCCGAAATAAGTTCATAAAATAAAAATTCTTCAAGTTTTATCAAAATCAGTCTCTCTATCTCATTTCACCTTAACCGATACAGTGGTGAGAGGTGATATTAATACAGACACACAAACTTATCATACTAGTAAGGTTATAGATAAACTGGTTTTATGAAACAGATGTACTGATTTCTGTCAAAATAAGACTGAGAGCGTTTTCACATTATCCGATCCGATATCGGTATCGGACGCCGATACGATATCGGGGCAAGTAAAATGTATGGAATATGTACCTGCCTTTCACATTGTCCGACCCGATATCGGATATCGGAGCGGACATCTTTCATACATTTTACTTGCCCCGATATCGTATCGGCGTCCGCTACCGATATCGGATCGGATAATGTGAAAACGCTCTTAGGGTAAATCCGTGCCACATAATGCAAGTCCGGAATTAGACATTACGCCCTATTCACAACACCCCACGAAGGGGTCTGATTTGACATTGTTTGAGGAACAATGAATCAAATTATGCTCTTTTAAATCCATTATTGAATTTCACGGGTCATTTTAGGAGTCAAATCAAACGGTTGACCGGGCGGGGGTCTCCCGTAATTGCTTTATAGCTAAATTAGAAATTACTCATTAAGCCTAGCTTTGTGCGGGTAAATGTATGGATTTTCTCCGACATGGCTATGTCTGCGCCTGTGCTAAATGTCAATCGATCATCGTCAAATCGATTATTACTCATGACAGTTCAGTGGTTCCATAGACAACCTCTTAAGAACACAAAACAACATTCATTACCCCTTGTAATGGACTGATACGACGAAACTGCTTTTGAAAGAGAACTGAAAATTGCAGAAAATGCACCACATATGAATTATACTATTTTCCTAAAACTTTAGTATTTGACTTTAAAAAGCTGCCGAATTTTTTGTGCTAGTTTTTAATCACCGAAAAGAAACCTAGCCCCATTCCGTATTTGTTGCCCTGATTCTTCACGGTGTTGGTCGCGAAAGAACAGGAGTAGAATCACCTAGCTCTTACAACGACTCTTCAAAGTGATCCTACTGAATCACTACATCACTACATAGTATAAAACAAAATCGTTTTCCGCTGTCTGTCCCTATGTAAGATCTTTAAAACTACGCAACGGATTTTGATGCGGTTTTTTTTACTAGGTAGAGCAGGGGTGCCCAAACAGTCGATCGCGATCGACCGGTCGATCGCGAAGCTTTTCGAGTCGATCGCCAGCAATACCATCAATATGAAAATTTCGCGGATAAATGCAGTGCTATCCATCATCATCAAGACAAAATTTGTGATTCGAAAGTTACTATTTCTTCATTTTGATGTACCTACCTATATTCAATTTAAAAGTGCAGTAAAACGATATTTAAAAAAATGTTTTTCAGTACCTACCTACATAGTATGTAGTTTAGTCGATCCTTTACTTTCAAAATATTTTCTGGTCGATCGCCGACACTATAAGTATGGGCACCCCTGAGGTAGAGTGATTCAAGAGGAAGGTTTATATGTACAATACATGCATAATATAGTAGAGAAACACTGATAATTTCAGACGTTTCTAATGTGATGTGTGATGCGACCCGTGCGAAGCCGGGGCGGGTCGCTAGTAAATGATATTGAATTTCGAAATTTTGAATTCTCTATCTTGTTCATCTTATCAAAAGCAAACTTTGTACAAGTAGTATATTGCCAAGCATTTATGGATTATTCTTTTACGCAACGCAGTAAAGAATGGAGAGCAAACATTTTATCTTATCTTAGGAGTACCGTAAGATAACTAATATTGTTCTTCGGTTAAAACTTAGTTACCAAGGTCCTCTCAAACATTCTTCACTGGTTTTAGATAAAAAATCCTACTACATGAACAAAGAATTATGAATTATTTGTCACTAAAATTAATCTTGTTAACTCTGAGGACGGAATTTCTAGGCCGCCTGAAGGCCTCCGTCATGTCTTAGGGTCTTAAAAGCCGGTAACGACAATTTAACGTGCTCTCCGAAGCACGGAAGCGCTCAGCTGTTAAATGCCACTTGCGGTCACCCATCCAAATCGCACACAAGATACAAGTCGTGTATGTCGAGATTGTCGTGTATGTCTATGTCGAGATTGTCGAGATCTAGTTTTTTTTTAATGATCTTTGGCGTTAACATTTGCTACCGGGTCCGCTAGAGCTATAACTTATTGACAGCTATCTGACAAACCTCTGACTACTCTCTGGATATCGTCAAACAACACTGAATGCTTGACAATGTATTGACGACACAATCGTTGTTTTTAAAGACTAATTTAATTTTCACAGACTATAAATATCGTCATATAACGCCGCTTAGTCATTCAGAAAACTGCAATTATGCAAATACGAACGATTAAACAATTAACGACCCTTTCAAAGACTTGTATATAACCGAGAGATATTAGCATCAATAAAGGATAACATCTTTGTTTATGCGATGTGCTAGAAGGCTGATCAAGTTGTTTTAAATTAAGTTTATGATACAGCCCGTATTCTTAAGCATCGGTCGAGTGGGCTCACGTCTCAACTGATTAATTTTCTAGAAAACTTTTGATTTTTTGAAAACTCCAAAATATCTACTCCTCCGCCAATCTATACCAAAAAAGTTTCGTTAAGATTTTCACGCTACAGCCACCCAACCACGCACTTTCCACAGCCTAGCCTTACTACGCCAGGCTAGTCAGGTCAAATCCAGGAGCAGCACAAGCGCGAAATCAAAAACTTGATGGTTTTCGACACGTGTTTCACCCCTCAACGGGGCATCTTCAGGCAAAAAAAAGTTTGTGTGGGTGGTGGGTGGCTTTAGCGTTAAGAGCCATTATACAATTTCGCACTCGACAAAATCAGCGCTCGGAGGGACAAAAGTTGCTAAATTCTAACACCCAATGAACAGCGCTCCGTTTCTTAGAATAAACGGTTTTGGTAATTTTCATGTGATTGATTTATTTGAGATAGTAAAAATACTTTTTGGGTAGGTACTTAGGTAGGTACCTATAGGTATAACACAAAACAAAGTCGGGTTAGTTACACTTTGAATACAAATAATTACAAAAAAATAAATGTTTGTTTTTTTGTCCCATAAACCATATTGTGCTGATCTGATGGAGTCAGGAGCTTTTCAACAGAACTCTTCAGTAAATAGTCCGATTGAGTTGAAACTTGGATCTCAGCATGTCAGTCAAGTTCCGACTACAATGAAATAATATGGTGACAGCTAGCTCATCTGATGATGGAGTCAGGACCTGTTCCATGGAACTTTTTAATGATATGGGTATCAAATGACAGGGCTTGATGAGCGCAACACAATGCTGATCTGATGATGGAGTCAGGACCTGTTCCATGGAACTTTTTAATGATATGGGTATCAAATGAAAGGGTTTGATGAGCGAAACACAATTCTGATCTGATGATGGAGTCAGGACCTGCTCCATGGAACTTTTTAATAATATGGGTATCAAATGAAAGGGCTTGATGAGCGCAACACAATGCTGATCTGATGATGGAGTCAGGACCTGTTCCATGGAACTTTTTAATGATATGGGTATCAAATGAAAGGGCTTGATGAGCGCAACACAATGCTGATCTGATGATGGAGTCAGGACCTGTTCCCTGGAACTTTTTAATGATATGGGTATCAAATGACAGAGCTTGATGAGCGCAACACAATGCTGATCTGATGATGGAGTCAGGACCTGTTCCCTGGAACTTTTTAATGATATGGGTATCAAATGAAAGAGCTTGATGAGCGCAACACAATGCTGATCTGATGATGGAGTCAGGACCTGTTCCATGGAACTTTTTAATGATATGGGTATCAAATGAAAGGGTTTGATGAGCGAAACACAATGCTGATCTGATGATGGAGTCAGGACCTGCTCCATGGAACTTTTTAATAATATGGGTATCAAATGAAAGGGCTTGATGAGCGCAACACAATGCTGATCTGATGATGGAGTCAGGACCTGTTCCATGGAACTTTTTAATGATATGGGTATCAAATGAAAGGGTTTGATGAGCGAAACACAATTCTGATCTGATGATGGAGTCAGGACCTGCTTCATGGAACTTTTTAATGATATGGGTATCAAATGAAAGGACTTGATGAGCGCAACACAATGCTGATCTAATGATGGAGTCAGGACCTGCTCCATGGAACTTTTTAATAATATGGGTATCAAATGAAAGGGCTTGATGAGCGCAACACAATGCTGATCTGATGATGGAGTCAGGACCTGTTCCATGGAACTTTTTAATGATATGGGTATCAAATGAAAGGGTTTGATGAGCGAAACACAATTCTGATCTGATGATGGAGTCAGGACCTGCTTCATGGAACTTTTTAATGATATGGGTATCAAATGAAAGGACTTGATGAACGCAACACAATGCTGATCTAATGATGGAGTCAGGACCTGTTCCATCGAACTTTATAATGATATGGGTATCAAATGAAAGGGTTTTATGCGCGAAACACAAAGCTGGGTTAGGATTTACTTTTGACTTCGATTTTTGATGTTTGATTTTTCATTTTTAATCTTGATTTTAATTTTAAAATCAAAATCAAGAAATAAAAATCAAAATAAAAATTTCGAGATCCGAGAATCGAGAAATGAGAAACAAGAATCAAGAATCACAAATCAAAAATTAAAAAATTGAAAATCAAGAATTAAGAATCCGAGATACAAGATCCGAGAATCGATAATCGAAAATTGAAAATCAAGAATCAAAATCAAGAATCAAAATCAAGAATCAAGAACCCGATATCCAAGATCCGATAATCAAGAATTGAGACTCGAAAATCGAAAATCAAGAATCCGAGATCCGAGAATAGAGAAACTAAAATTGAAAATCAAGAATCAAGAATCAAAGTGAAAGTCAAAATCAAGAATCAAAGTCAAAGTAAACCCCGACCCAGCTTTGTGTTTCGCTCATCAAGCCCTTTCATTTGATACCCATATCATTGTAAAGTTCCAGGGAACAGGTCCTGACTCCATCATCAGATCAGCATTGTGTTTTGTTCATCAAGCCCTTTCATTTGATGCCCATATTATCATTAAAAGTTCCATGGAACAGGTCATAACTCCATCATCAGATCAGCATTATGTTTTGCTCATCAAGCCCTTTCATTTGATACCCATATGATTAAAAAGTTCCATGAACCAGGTCCTGACTCCATCATCAGATCAGCATTGTGTTTCGCTCATCAAACCCTTTCATTTAATACCCATATCGTTAAAAAATTCCATGGAACAGGTCCTGACTCCATTATCAGATCAGCATTGTGTTGCGCTCATCAAGCCCTTTAATTTGATACCCATATCATTAAAGAGTTCCATGGAACAGGTCCTGACTCCATCATCAGATCAGCATTGTGTTGCGCTCATCAAACCCTTTCATTTGATACCCATATTATTAAAATGTTCCATGGAGCAGGTCCTGACTCCATCATCAGATCAGCATTGTGTTTCGCTCATCAAACCCTTTCATTTGATACCCATATCATTAAAAAGTTCCATGGAACAGGTCCTGACTCCATCATCAGATCAGCATTGTGTTGCGCTCATCAAGCTCTTTCATTTGATACCCATATCATTATAAAGTTCGATGGAACAGGTCCTGACTCCATCATCAGATCAGCATTGTGTTTCGGTCATCAAGCCCTTTCATTTGATACCCATATCATTAAAAAGTTCCAGGGAACAGGTCCTGACTCCATCATCAGATCAGCATTGTGTTGCGCTCATCAAGCCCTTTAATTTGATACCCATATCATTAAAAAGTTCCATGGAACAGGTCCTGACTCCATCATCAGATCAGCATTGTGTTGCGCTCATCAAGCCCTTTCATTTGATACCCATATTATTAAAAAGTTCCATGGAGCAGGTCCTGACTCCATCATCAGATCAGAATTGTGTTTCGCTCATCAAACCCTTTCATTTGATACCCATATCATTAAAAAGTTCCATGGAACAGGTCCTGACTCCATCATCAGATCAGCATTGTGTTGCGTTCATCAAGCTCTTTCATTTGATACCCATATCATTATAAAGTTCGATGGAACAGGTCCTGACTCCATCATCAGATCAGCATTGTGTTTCGGTCATCAAGCCCTTTCATTTGATACCCATATCATTAAAAAGTTCTAGGGAACAGGTCCTGACTCCATCATTAGATCAGCATTGTGTTGCGCTCGTCAAGCCCTTTAATTTGATACCCATATCATTAAAAAGTTCCATGGAACAGGTCCTGACTCCATCATCAGATCAGCATTGTGTTGCGCTCATCAAGCCCTTTCATTTGATACCCATATTATTAAAAAGTTCCATGGAGCAGGTCCTGACTCCATCATCAGATCAGCATTGTGTTTCGCTCATCAAACCCTTTCATTTGATACCCATATCATTAAAAAGTTCCATGGAACAGGTCCTGACTCCATCATCAGATCAGCATTGTGTTGCGCTCATCAAGCTCTTTCATTTGATACCCATATCATTAAAAAGTTCCAGGGAACAGGTCCTGACTCCATCATCAGATCAGCATTGTGTTGCGCTCATCAAGCTCTGTCATTTGATACCCATATCATTAAAAAGTTCCAGGGAACAGGTCCTGACTCCATCATCAGATCAGCATTGTGTTGCGCTCATCAAGCCCTTTCATTTGATACCCATATCATCATAAAATTCCATGGAACAGGTCCTGACTCCATCATCAGATCAGCTCGCTGTCACCCTATTATTACATTATTAGTTACACAACAATTCAGATCATTATTCTGCTTTAACGGCCTTTTTAGCCCCGCAGAAAATATTTAAAAATAGGTAATTAATAACTTAGCAACCAATGTATCAAACGCTCCTATTTCGCTATATTCTTCGTAGCCGGCGACGTGCTTTGCGAGTCGACTCAGTGCGAGCTCCGGGATGCAAAGCGATACGTCCACCCCCTAGAAGCGCTCGGCGCGGTCTGCTTGCGTCGAGTAGATAGGGTAGTAGATACGACGCGTTTTAGGTTGTTTTAAAAGATTTTTCATTGCCAATTTTTTAATCTTTTTGCATTTTTTTTTTCAGAAAAGGATTGATTTTGAACTCAAGTTTATTTCTGTTTTGTTAATTTTACGAACAAGAGTTCTAAGTCAGTTCTAAGTAGCCAAAATCAAAAGCAATTCTTTGGCCGTTTTCTCGAAATTTGGACTAAGTTAAAGATTTTTTTACTCAAAAACTAAATAAAGGTAGTAAAAAGTGATCCATTTAATAGTTTGGTTGACTATCACAGCAAAACATCGTAATTTTTTTATACCATTTGGACGTCAAAATGATTCGTAAATATGGTGATTTCTAAACCTCTTACAGCAAAAATTCACAAAACAGTCGCCGGTTTGAGGTCGATTAATCAAAAAGAAATAATAAAAATACAAAAGTAGCTCATTTAATAGTACAAAATTGAAATGATATTTCATGCTGTGCCATAATTTTTTTATAAATACAGTGTTTTCATTGAAAAATCCTGCCCCAAAACATCACGTAAATCAGAAAATTTTGTCTAATGCCTCTTAAAATCTTGAAGAAACTTTTTTGGTATAGATTGGCGGAGGAGTACCTACTAGGTATCTTGAATTTTCAAAAAATCTGAAGATGGACTTCCGCAAAGTCACGCCTGAATCAATTAACTGTAGAAAACTTTTAAGAAATCTGAGCTTGTTTTAAAGTATATGGGTATGGTTTTGGTAAGTAAGTTCGTATGAGCAAGCTGCCAACTCTGGTGACGGAGTTTTTAGGCCGCCTAAAGGCCTCCGCCATGGCTTAACGACTTAAAAGCCGGGACCGACATTTAACGTGCCCTCCGAAGCACGGAAGCGCTCAGCTCGTAATACCACTTGCGGTCACCCATCCAAAGAGTGACCGCGCACAACGCTGCTTAACTTCAACGATCAATCAAGAACGTCCAAGCAAGGCCACGAGCGCTTCGTCACTACCATCATCTTTTTTGAAGTCGGTTAAAAAGCGTCTATACCGAGGGGCACAGATAGTTGGTCAGAGTATAATATATCTCTGCAACAGCTCGTTTAAGAGCCAGTTTCAATATTCAATGGTGGTTTTGCTTACCACGGTTAGATATTTGACATTTTTAGTACAGAAATAAAGTAATTTAAAATATTTAACCACAGTAAGCAAAACTACATTATAAACAGAATATAGCAACTGGCCGTAAATGACGTACAGTACTTCCAGAGAAATAATGCGTTTCGGAAGCCATCGGACACAATCGTCTATTACAAAAACGATTGACAAAAAGTAGTTTGGTCACAAAACACACTTACAATTTCAACTTTATCGCAAACAAATAAATATCAATGTCTTTTTAAGAAAAGCAAATTAATTGGATTGGAAGCCTCGCTAGCTGCGTAGCTAACAACGTGCACTTCTGTCACATTCTGTTTTGCCATTTATACTGCCTATATGCTGTCGGACATCTTCGGAAAACACGAAATTAGCCGATGCGCATTATTATCTCGAAGTATTGTATAATACTAACTTGCCCACATCAGAACCTGGGTGGCTCGAGTGGTACCAAGCCCCCCACAGAACTTGCTGTTACTTTACTAAACAGCTAATGTAGTGGGTAAGTAACTGCGGTACATCCACATTAGTTTGGTCTGGGCGCATGCGCAACACGATCCGGGACACAAAATGTTAATTTTACGACCACGGGCGTGTCCAACATGCGGATTATATTAATTAAAATTCCCCTGGCTAGTCAGGGCTGAATTAGATCGAGTTCGAAAAAGGCCAAGGTTTCTGAGATAGGAAGAAAGTTTAATATTGCAGGGTGTATGAAATCATAACTAGTTTATTACAATAAGAGTGGAAGATTTGTCTTGCAGTGGGACGTCACAGGTAAAGCCGACTGACTGAAGTTAGCAACAGTTAGCCTCAGTAAAAGTAGGATGCACAATACGCAATTCCTAGGCCAAAGATCGAGACAGAGCGCTAATTTATGAATGAACACAGTTAGCACACTGAATTCCGCATATCACCTTAAGTTTAATGTTATGTATGGCTCGAATATGTTAGTAATGTATGAAGGCTGAAATAAATAAATTAAAATTAAATTAAGTATTTTTTACATAGAGACCACGGATTTCCACTTGCTACGATCCTGACAAACCTCTTTCGCCTCATTCACTCTCATCACATTCCTCATACAAGCTCGCCGGTTAAGTATTTCAAGGTAAGTTTATCAAAAAACTTAAAATAACCTCTGTTCAGCCTCAATAGTCAAAAGTTTTGGAGTCTGAATTTGAAGTAACCTTGGGAGGTGTAGAAGTAATACTAGGGTTTTATTTGACCAGGGACCCTCACCGAAGGAAGGATGGCCTTTGCCCATCAATGGGATACTACAAGCTCTTAATGATAATAATACGGGATTCTGAAAAACAAATTTGTATTCTACCTTGAACAGCCCTAGTGGGAGGAGGAGAGGGTGAAGAGAGGGGGGTTGCAATCGGCGCAAACACCTGCCGCGCGTGCGCAGCTGACGCACTACATACAAAACCGCGTTTTATTATGGAAATTGTGAATGTATCGTTACAAATACGAAGGGTTTCGAATAAATTCGGATACCTTAATAAAGAACGTGACCTGTTTTAACATTATTATACCTTTATTGGTCGCCAAGGACCAGGAGCAGGTAGAAGAAGCTCATAGAGTCTAAAGCTTCTATTCTAACGTTCTACTAAGACTTAAGGCGTTTCAAAATGGTACACAGTGAGTGATCCAATTGAATAAATGCCATCGACTTTGACACGTTGAGCGCCAATGGCGCTTATGATGTACTTCCTGATAGCGATGCTGGCGGTGCCATCCGAAGGAGTATGGCAGCGAACGCATTAAAGATGAAACCATGGACGTATATAAGGGAAGGGGGGGTTTAGGGGGTCCGGTGAGCGGGTCCCCCATCCTTAGCAAGTATTTGTCGATTTTTTTGATTTTTTTAAGTTCGAGGGAAAACTAGTCAATCTTTGTATTTTGGGACCCTTAGACCCCTCCCCCCCCCCCCCCCCCCCCCCTTAGCAAAGCTACTGAACGAAACCGATATATTTATAGAGACTAGACTTTCGCAGATGGCAAATAATCCTGTGCAATCTCTACGCAAGTAAAACATTGCAGCTAGTATGATAGAGAGATTAGAACAATAAAACAAACATTATTGGATTTCGCTTACACCAGACACTGAATCATTTTATCGAAGAGCCTCGGAAACTGTTATCTGCATTACTCATAAGCGGGTACAATGGAATCGTACGAGGATTATCGCAATACCGAGAATTAAAAGGTTTCTCGATTGTCAGAAGTGAGACCACATTGATCAAATAATAATAAAATTACTAATCGGTGCTATAACTGTGCTATAACCGGCAAATGAGCTTATCAAGATTTTGACCCCACGAATTTGGATTGGTGGCCAAGTTGGTTAAGGCGCTCCGGCTTGAGCAGTTCTGAGGATTTCAGAAGATTCTCACTTCAATTCACTCGAACACTTCAATTTCCTAATCTAATCTACTAAAAGGGCAACACTGCCGCATAACAACAAAGACGGCATTGGTGGATCGCAAGAGCATGCGCGGGCGCAGTCGGAAGCGCACAAATCCGCACAATGCGAGTCGACCGACCCACGCGCTGCTTTGATCCACCGACCGACGGGAGTTCAAGTTTAATAGGACCTGTTGTATTTGTGTCAAGTACGAGTGCTGCTTCCTGGATGTAAACAGGTGGATGATGATTATTATCTAGATTATCTGGTTCCCACTGTAAAAGCCCTTGTATTTTGGGGCTAAATGACGCTGTTTGAAGTGTCCATCCATACCTCCATCCATACCCATATTATAAATGTGAAAGTGTGTTTATTTGTTTGTTTATTTGTCCTGCTTTCACGTTAAAACAGAGCGACGGATTGACGTGATTTTTTGTGTGGAGATAGTTTGAGAACTAGAGAGTGACATAGGCTACTTTTTATCCGGGTACCACGCGAGCGAAGCCGCGGGCAGCAGCTAGTTATTATATACTTTGACGCGTTTCATTTTTTTAATAGGCACCCCTATTAAGCTCTGACATCCAATTTCTTTATTCAAAATCACATTGAACCAACAAAACCCAAGGCCATAATTACAAGTGCAAATGAGGGAAAGAGACAGCACCCCGCAACTTTGTAACCTACAAGCCGACACGGAAGAAATAGCTGCAATTAAAAAACAACTGAACGCTAATTAAATTAACATTGAACTTCATACACTTACAATATGACAAACCGGTTTACTTGAGTAAATACGACCCCAGAACCATTGATAATGACTATGGACCACAGAATAGCACTGTGCTAATATACAGGGCGTATAAGATCACTATAAGGAAACCCGCGGCTTTGTCAGCCCCACACGTATTGACCATGTCTTTCCTGTGGATATGGCCGGTTAAGCTGAGAGGATGGTTTAGGTGCTGGGCAAGCCTACTCCATCTCAATAATGTCCCAGGCACTACAGTGTGCCGATAAGTGTAGGCAAAGATTGCCTCCTGACACTGTATAAATCATCTAGTACAGATGATTTATACAGTGATTTTTTATAAGATCACTACCGAAAACTAAAATGATTCATTTAGACCAGCGGGGCTAAAAAGGCCGCTTTAGCAGAATCACAATAGGAATTGCAATATATGCCGTTCTTGTCACTCTCAGTCTATGAAAAGAGACGGCATATTATTAGTTCATTTCCTATCGTGGTTCTGGCATAGCGGCCTTTTTAGCCCCGCATGACTCCAGCGAGTTAATTTGATGATGGGGTTAGGAGCTGTTCAAGAACTCCTAATTAAATAGGTCGATTGAGTTGAAACTCGGCATATCTGTCAAATTCCGACTACAATGTAATAATATGGTAACAGCGAGCTGATCTGATAATGGAGTCAGGACCTGTTCAATGGAACTTCTCAGAGAATAACAGAAGATGATCCGGCTCATTTGAACCAGCTCACCCATCCCAATAAAATCTTGTCATGAAAAAAAAAATCAATAAAATACTTATTTCGAACAGGTAGTTTTATAGATGTATTCCCGTTGTCCCCGGTGAGCTTGTCCCCGGTGAACGGGGACAACGGGAATACATTATTTTTTATACACCCAGTAGAAATTGTGGATGAATCAGCAGTTAATATTATGACCTACAAGTCAAAGTTTGGAGAAACAATAGTCTTGATTTGACGTTCCCACGGCGTTTACCGCGAAAGTAAAGATGAGCAGGCGAATAGAAACGATCAAACATGCCTGATAGGACTGATGGCTTGAAGAGTTGAAGGTTGAACAATGATCGATTTGAATAGATTGCAGTTATTATGCTAATGATCTAAAGATTAGTGATTTAATCTTGCGGTTAATTGTAGTGATATACGTAATTGTTGGCGCTAACTGTATAATTTCGAATAAACATGGCATGATTAATTGTAAAAGCCTGACTCCACTTGCTATCACATAGAACAAAAAAGACTGTCAGTCTGAATGACGCAATCTAAACCTTATAGTTTTGTCTATTGATTTACAAAAATATCGCCCGTTTCGGCGTCGCACCAGATTATTTACGCAAACTGGACGGTCTGCCGTGTCTCTCCAAATAATTTCTGAGATTTGATTTGACTGTCAATGTTCTTAGCGCGAGCTGTCTTGTATCTCCAAATAAAACTTTCCGAGACAGATTTCATTAAACCATCAGTGTTAGTAACTAACTGTGTTGTCCTATCTGTTGTGTTGTCTCTTTTGTTTTACAGTAACCATCCTGGACAAAGCGTTATTAGAGTCTCACTTTGCAAACACCGGTCATATTTTTTCACGACTCTCCAGCAATGTTTAAGATACTAGCATGATACGGACACTGGCAGAATTGTGACAGCTAAAAGTCGCAGTTGCCATAAAAAAGAAATTGACTTGATACCATCAGTGTGCTTGACGGGCTTGACGCAAGCTTGACCGTCAGTCGAGTCCAAACAAAGATGCACAGTCGTGCAGTACTTTCGCCTAACCTTCCAAGGGTGATCTGATTCCGCTGACCTCACGGTGCCGTATGCAGGTCACTTTCTACTGGTAGTCAGATAGCTAGAGATGAGGTATAAGTTATCTAGTGTTCTAGATGTGCAATGTTGTGTTGTTTGACTTAAACTATTATACTTAACTTGGAACTCTAATAGTCTCTAAGAATAGGAGTTGTAATTGTAACTTTGCTAGGAATTATAACATTTATTTTTTTAAAAAGTTCATTCAAAGTAATTGTCTGATTCACATTATGAATTGTCATTATGATAACTATTGAATCTATACTAATATTATTAAGAGGTAAAGTTTGTTTGTATGTATGAGGTAATCTCCGAAACTACTCATCAGATTTCAAAAATTCTTTCACCAGTATTTAGAATGAACTCTCAGGATGAACACAGTAGGCGATATGTTATGTAGGCACTTGTCCTAATGACAACTAAACTTTACTGAATATAAGGACTACGGTAAATATATTTTTAGTTAGCACAAACACACAGAAATATGATTTAACTAATCACTATCTACCATTTCAACTTTTTAAATCAGAATCATGTTAACTTCTAACTTCACAAAAATAACATTGAATTCACTTGGTACCACCACTATTTCCATACATAAATATTCCCGATCGAATCGAACCACACCGAATAAGTACACGAATCGATTTATCGATATTCTATTGTCCCGCACTAGAAATCGATCAGATGACTTGTCTCGATACGGGAAAGAGCGCAAGGTCGGCCATTGTATGCATTGTTTGCCGACGCTGAATAAATACAAAAAGGGACATTTCTGTTCGAGATTTTGGGGCGATGAGTTTATTGGCAGACATTATTTTACAAGATCGAGGCCGTTGAGTGCACAGCCTTGATGGCGGTGATTCACGGATTCAGCATTCTTTTGGGTATAGGCAGCGAAGTCCACTAGGTAAACCTTTAAAAAAACCAAATTAAAATGAGCCATAATTTAAATAAAAAAGTGCAACAATGAGCTTATTTTTAACCGACTTCAAAAAAGGAGGAGGTTCTATGTTCGTCTGTATGGATGATTTTTTTTCGATGCATGTTGTTCACCGATTTCTCCGTCAGTTGTGGACTCATTTCGATGTTTCTTTTTTCAATACCTACTAGTATTTGAAACGCGACGAAATTTAATAAGACTAGTAGTTCGCCCCGAACTGAGATCTCGCGCACCGTAGATGGCTTACATTTGGACTTTCTTCTGACTACCCCTATAATTTCAAGTGCTACTACTGCCGAGTATGCCTATTGCGTATATAGCTCTTCATGGTAAAAAATACTAGTATGCATGCAATACATAATGTCGTGTCTAATTTTTCATTTATTTCATATTTATGATTTCTCGTCGTATTTCTAAAAGTATACGTCCTAGTATAAAAATAATAACTATTTTGGAATGTACAAATAAAGACCTTTCATTTGACACCCCACTCAATATATTTGTTTACTTAACTTTTTTTACCCCAATTATTTTCATTCTTTATCAAAATTTTTTTTTATCACGAAAATAAATCAAGTAGCATCTAAAATCATTGCAAACCAAACCGCAACGATGCCACTCTCTTTTTAATTTGAATTTAATTTTTTCATTTGACACCCCACTCAATATATTTGTTTAGGTACTTAACTTTTTTTACCCCAATTATTTTCACTCTTTATCAAAATTTTTTTTTATCACGAAAATAAATCAAGTATCATCTAAAATCATTGCAAACCAAACCGCAACGATGCCACTCTCTTTTTAAGACCGACCAGTCAATGAGCTACGAAGACATCGAAACTCTATGAAACGGGAGCTCTTGCAGCTCTGGTTTCGTAGTTTTTGTTGTTTGGTCGTATTTCAAAAACAATACATCCTAGATTAAAAATAAAAACCATTTTAGAATGTACAAAATAAGCCCTTTCGTTTGACACCCCACTCAATATATTTGTGTAACTTTAAAAAAAAATTACCCCCTTGGGAACCTAATATCTTCACAACCCCTTCATCGATTAAGCTCATATGCTCCACCGTAAATTTCCTTACTACAACCTATTGACTTACCAAGTTTCATGCAGATTGGATGAACGGTTCGACAGTTATGCGCGAACAACAATTCGTGAAACATACATACAAACATACAAACATACAAAGCAAAATCGCCCAACTTACCACTAAGATCTTCGCTCGCTTCGCTCGCTCGATCGATAATAAAATTGAGTTTTATAAATATGTAAACAAATCATCATCATAAAATCCTTGACTTGGCACTACACCTTTCAAAATGCGTTCCCAGATTGTCTATTAATTTTAATGCAAGTGTTGACCAGACTATAAACTTCAGAAATCTATTAATCTTGATAATACAACTCATAAATAATTTATAACCAAACGTACATTCTACTTCAATGAGATATTCTACTGTTCAAGGTTACAGTAAATTGCGATTTTAGTAGGTCAAATCTGCGATGACAGTGGATTGACATTGATGGCTTTGACAATAAAAGCCACAGTAGCCATAGCATAGTAATAGTCCAGTCAGCTTAGCATAAAAAAGGGCTCAACCTCGGAATGAGAGATAATAAGCTGAATTTTCGTATGTAGCTTCATTTAGGCGTCCTAAAAGTTGTCTCAAAAGTCTCATAAAATCTCGTGTCTGCGTCTTAAGTTATTCAAGGTCAAAGGTAAAAAAAATAGTTTTTCGCAAATATCTCGGTTTCTATTGGTCCAATGATGTTAACATCTATTATAAACTTGTAGAGCATACAATTTGCGACAAATTTTGTTTAAAACATTCTTTCATGCGCTCAGCCGTTTTCATGATAGAGGAGGGTGAGTGCGCAGCGCTCAGCCCAAAGCCAAACGTGAATATCTGTGAATACCTTGAATTTTGAATAATTTGTTTTATTTATCAGTTAATTATCGACCAAGCGAGCAAAGCGAGCTAAGATCTTACGATTTTGCTTTGTATGTTTGTATGTGTAATTTTTATGTTCTCGCATAACTATCGAACCGTTAATCCAATCTGCATGAAACTTGGTAAATAACTAGGTTGTGCTATGGAAATTTGATATATGACATATGAGCGTAATCGATGAAGGGGTTGTAAAGATATTGGGATCTAAAGGGGGTAAAAAAGATAAAAGTTACACATATATATTGAGTGGAGTGTCATATGAAAGGACTTAATTTGTACATTCCGAAATAGTTTTTATTTTTGTTCTAGGAAGTATAGTTTTTGAAATACACATACTGAACGCTTTGCGCTCACGGCCCTGTATCGCAAAAACGGTTGAGCGCATGGAATTTTTTTTTAATGAATTGGTCGCTAATTTTAAGCTCTACAACTTCATAATAAATGTTAACATCACTGGACCAATAGCAACCGAGATATTCGTGAAAAACTTTTTTTTTTACCTTTGACCTTGAATAACTTAAGACGCAGACACGAGATCTTATGAGACTTTTGAGACAACTTTTAGGGCGCCTAAATGAAGGTATATACGAAAATTCAGCTTATTATCTCTCATTCCGAGGTTAATTCCTAATTTGACTGGGCTATAAAAGTATCTTCTGGTTTGTCGATGGACAACGATTGTAAAAGTGGCGCTATCTTGATACTTACGTAATTTTTTCTAAGACTTCCTTTCTCAAACAAATACTAAGTAAATGCAAATTTTTCTAAGACTTACTTACATTTTCAAATAAAAACCTTAAGCACTTGAACTGACTGTTCTTTTCAGAGCCCCAATTCTTCTAATTTACAACGTCAACCATTCCGATATCGTTACCGCTGCTTCTCCAAAATTACAGTAAATTGCAAAACCTCATTGGTGATTTGTTTGAAAATATCATCACAACAGAGTAACCTAACCTCATTGGTCATTAGTAGATTATGAAACAAAAGGAATTAGTTTGCTTTGGTTGAGAAAAAGTTTAGTATTAGAATAGAGGGGCTGATCTTGTTCCTTGACTAGATAAAAACCTTATTAGAAAAAGGAACTGTCTTTTCAGTTTTTGTTTTTACTTAATAAAACCGAGAAAACAGTCGCCTCATTTCTAAATCCATATCTAGTTGACAAGTAAGGCGACGTGTAGATAAGACAGTCGGCAGAGGCAGAGATTACACGATCGTATTACACGGACCATCTGATACGTCATCGAGTATGTATGTAGCCTTATTAAATAGTATCAAAGTTCGACGAACTTGCCGTCACGTACCAACATGGAAAAATAAGGTTTGCTACTCTCTCTCTGGTGACTAAGTTTTTCCTCCTGAACGCAAACGTAACGTTTGAAAATAATTGAATTCTTTATGAAGTTTAAAGAATCAGTCTGTTCTCTAAATCACTAAATAATGAACATACATACACTATCCCAGACTGATTTAGATCCGTGAGACGAGCAAACACCCACAGCACGACGCACGCAGCACATCAAAGAGGCAATGCATCATTCTTATCTCATGACTCCGGTACTGCGGATAACGGGCGTCTGTGAGAAAAAACTGAATAAACGTTTGAAAATATAGCAAATGAAATGAACAACCAGTGCGAAGCCAACAAAAAAAAAGTTTGTAAATGTCTGATACAGTAGAGATCTATAGTCGTATTGCTCATTATACGGACTAAAGTGAAGGAAAAAATGTCATTTTTCCTTCAATTTTGACATAAAACGCACCAAAACTAATCAAAATTGGACGTAGTTATGCATAAAGGAACCAATCCACACTCATGTCAAAATTGAGTTAAGTATACAGAAAGCTTTTAAAATCCACCTTCTACTAACCCTGTAAATATCAAAGTGATCTGACAATTTTGACTTAACAAAACATTTTCTCGACAAAGTAACCAACCCACATAACAACATTTGTACAATAAACTAAAAAGATCCATGCTCTGTGGTACCCCAGAAATCTGAAAAATCTACAAATTTATTTTTTTCTGTAAGGAACCAAACCACATGTTTCTTTGTAAAATTATTTTTTTTATCATTCTTGTGGGTTAGTTCTCCTTGCACTAGTTGCTCTTTGAATATTAAATGAATAAAATACCTAAGGGGCATTCCATGTAAAAGAGGAAAATGACAAAAATTTTGAAATTCCATTAAACCTTTATATTTCAGTAATAACCTGCAGCTAAATATCTAATCTACATGAATCTGTAGAAAAATAATAAAAAAATACAAAATAAATGTCATTTTCGTCAGTGCGAACTTTTACTTCAGCCAAAAAAATACTCTGGGGGAAAAATATATTTTAAGAGCCAGCTATACGCCAGCTCGAATCTAAGTTTTGCCCCCACCTCACTGCCCGGCCGTGCAGCCACCCGCACCGCGCATTCGCAGCTATCTCGCTCGCACGAGTTCATCACGCGACAGGGGTCACGAAGGCTATTTTCTAGTATTCTGTGATTCTAGTGCAGTAAAACCAGAAAAATAATGCGTTTACAAAAACCATTGACGAAAAGTCATTTGGTAATGAAAATTAGGTAGGTAGGTAGGTAGGTTTTCAACTTTATCGCAAACAAATACATACCTACTTATTATCAATATCATTTTACTTTTTTCATGAGTTGTATTGTAATAGTAATTATTTTTACATACGGGATATTTTTACGTAAGTAATTCCCGTGTGCTAAAATAATATCAATGTCTAGAGCTGCTGTCGCATTCTGTTTTGTGGAATCATACACTGCTGTCGTACGTAGGTACCTATTCGGAAAACACGAGAATAACCGAGATACAATCTAGAGCTTGAAGTGGTGACCTATTCATTCGCATAATGTTATTTGTCATAAAATCATACGACATACGTCTCTAGTCATAAAATTTTGTAGTCATATTATTACATTCGCATAATTATTTCAAGGCATACCTTTCTGATGTCATAATATTTTTTAAACATAATGGTAATGAGCATAATGGTGACAACTCCTAAAACTTTTTGTCATACTACATTTTGATACTAATTTTGTTAGAAATAAACTTTTATGTCCTAATATTTATTAGACATAATGTTTAGTAGGTAGTCCTAATTTACTGTTTTATCATAAGTAGGCAAAATAGGTCAGGTATAAAAAGTGTTTCATACACCCACGAAGATAGGACTTGCTCACAGAAAAAATAAGTAGGTTTAGGTTTTTTTTATAGCACGCGTTTCACACACCACGCCGAAAGGACTTGCTTACAGAAAAAATAAGTAGGTTTTGGTTATTTTTTTTTATAGCACGCGTTTCACACACCCACGCAGAAATGACTTGCTCACAGAAAAAAACAGTAGGTTTTGTTTATTTTGTATAACACGTGTTTCACACACTCACGCCGAAAGGACTTGCTCATAGAAAAAAATAGTAGGTTTTGGTTATTTTTTTTTATAGCACGCGTTTCACACACCCACGCAGAAAGCACTTTCTCACAGAAAAAAATAGTATGTTTTGGTAATTTTTTTTTAGCACGCGTTTTACACACCCACGCAGAAAGGACTTGCTCACAGAAAAAAAAATAGTAGGTTTCAGTTATTTTTTTTATAGCACGCGTTTCACACACCCATGCAGAAAGGACTTGCTCACAGAAAAAAACAGTAGGTTTTGGTTATTTTGTATAACACGCGTTTCACACACTCACGCAGAAAGGACTTGCTCACAGAAATAAACTAGTAGGTTTTGGTTATTTTTTTTATAGCACGCGTTTCACACACGCACGCAGAAACGACTTGCTCACAGAAAAAAATTACACACACACGTACAAAGGACTTGCTCTCAGAAAAAATAATCTGGCTAGGACAAATTTTATCCTATGTGAATAGCTATGTGATTCTTGAATAAAACCGTAGTCTTCACATAATTATATCGTTGTATTGCTTGAATTCAAGCAGGAATAGATATACAGACAGTGCAGGAAGTAGCTTGGGACGCGACAGGAAACTAAAATATTTTATGATTTTCAATGAATATGACTTCAAAAATTACGACATTAAAAACTTTTGTTTATCGATACTATTATGACGCTTAATATTATGCGTAGGTACTAAAATAATAGTATGTCAAGTTATAAATTTTATAACTTGACATACAATTTAGTACCTACTCATAATATTAAGCGTCATAATAGTATCAAGCCATACTACTTCGATAAACAAAAGTTTTTAATGTCGTAATTTTTGAAGTCATATTCATTGAAAATCATAATATATTTATCCATATTTAATATGGATAAATATTTTAGGATTATCAATGAATATAACTTAAAAAATTATGACATTTATATTTTATTACTAGTTGAATTATTACAAGTGATGGTAGGAGTAGTGATGTTAATACTACAAATGCTTATGAATAACAAATATTAGGACGTGAAACGTTATGGCTTTTAAAACTATGACTTATTATATTATTTCAGTCATTCCAATCCGACCAACTGAACAGACTAATTAGTAGTGCAGAATGGAACTCGATGAAGATTAGGGTTGGGCCGAAATTCACTTTAGGACAATTACGTTGATTTTCCAAAATGTTGAATTCCTAAAATGTTTTATTATTTTGATGATAAAATACTTAGATCTACGGTTATGTAGGTAGGTAGGTACATCAGGCGATTAGGGATGGGCCCTGATGAATTTTTTTTATGACAAAAATGATGAATGACAAACCAAAATTGTTTTTTTACGATGAATACTTTGAAATGGTAATGAAAAAAGTGATAGACATTTTTGTTGTGTAAAATATGTGAAGTAATTTTATGCTAAATAACTTTAATGTTGTTCGTGAAAAAAAAAAACAATTTGTTTGAACGAATCCGAGTTAGCTGAATAATAAACTAAATATAAACTGATCATCTTATTTGTAAGGTCGTAAAGTCAGGTTCATTTGTATTTTTAGAACTACTGGCATCCATGAGTTCCGTTGGTATTGGCATCCTGTAACAAAATATGCTTCACTTCATGGTTCTATGTTCATTCGCATAATTTTTTTAGTCATAGTTTTAAAAGTCATAACGTTTCACGTCCTAATATTTGTTATTCATAAGCATTTCTAATAATAACATCATTAGGAACTCCTACCATCACTTGTAATAATTCAACTAGTAATAAAATATAAATGTCATAATTTTTTAAGTTATATTCATTGATAATCCTAAAATATTTAGCCATATTTATAACTTGACATACAATTTAGTACGCATAATATTTATCGTCATAATAGTATCAAGCCATACTACTTCGATAAACAAAAGTTTTTAATGTCATAATTTTTGAAGTCATATTCATTGAAAATCATAAAATATTTTAGTGTCCTGTCGTGTCCCAAACTACTTCCTGCACTGTCTGTACGCCTATCCCTGCTTGAATTCAAGCAATACAACGATATAATGATATGAAGACTACGGTTTTATTCAAGAATCACATAGCTTACCCGGCTAGGATAAAATGTATCCTAGCCAGATTATTTTTTTCTGAGAGCAAGCCCTTTCTACGTAGGTGTGTGATTTTTTTCTGTGAGCAAGTCCTTTCTGCGTGGCTGTGTGAAACGCGTGCTATAAAAAAAAAATAACCGAAACCTACTTATTTTTTCTGTGAGAAAGTCCTATCTGCGTGGGTGTATGAAACACTTTTTATACCTGACCTATTTTGCCTACTTATGATAAAACAGTAAATTAGGACTACCTACTAAACATTATGTGAAATAAATTTTAGGACAAAAGTTTATTTCTAACAAAATTAGTATCAAAATGTAGTATGACAAAAAGTTTTAGGAGTTGTCACCATTATGCTCATTACCATTATGTTTAAAAAATATTATGACATCAGAAAGGTATGCCTTGAAATAATTATGCGAATGTAATAATATGACTACAAAATTTTATGACTAGATACGTATGTCGTATGATTTTATGACAAATAACATTATGCGAATGAATAGGTCACCGTATGAAACATTTTATAAACCTGACCTATTTTGCCCACTTATGATAAAACAGTAAATTAGGACTACTAAACATTATGTTCAATAAATATTAGGACATAAAGGTTTATTTCTAACAAAATTAGTATCAAAATGTAGTATGACAAAAAGTTTTAGGAGTTGTCACCATTATGCTCATTACCATTATGTTTGAAAAATATTAGGATATCAGACATGTAGGTATGCCTATAAATAATTATGCGAATGTAATAATATGATTACAAAATTGTATGACTAGATACGTATGTCGTGTGATTTTATGACAAATAACATTATGCGAATGAATAGGTCACCGTTCTTGATGTATTTCCAACGATCCCACTGGTGGGGTGGGCCAGGGGGTCGTTGGGATTTTTTTTTACACCAACCCCACTGAATTAGGTGGTGGGGTCGTTTGGAAAAAAATTCCCAACGACCCTACTGGTGGGGTGGGCCAGTGGGATCGTTGGGAATTATTTACCAACTCAATATTATGTGATCATGGCAACTTACTGGGATGACAACCCTAAAAAAAATAAATCAAATTATTTTAGCTAAATTGATAAACATACAATTCTACAGTTTTCATTTTCTTTATTGCAGTCAGTATCGAGTAATATTTGTTTATTTCTGAAAATGAAAACTGTTAGGTAGGTAGTTGGGTAAGTACAATAATATGATTACGAAACAGGTAGGTACATATATCTAATTTACTTACATAGATAGGTAGGTACCTACCCATTAGGTACCTACACTACCTACTAGGTAGGTATACTTATGAAAGTAAATTACCAATTCATTTAGGTACCTACTACTTATAATCGTGTTTCATGTCAACAAAACATAATCATACCTACTCAGAATAAGTAAAAAGTAACTCAGGTACTTTTTTACTTTTACTCAGAATTGTAGAAAGGTGCAAACAAACGTTTTATGACTCATAGTAGGTAGGTACTTCCTTCATTAATTTATTCATGTAGGTATTTAGCATTTTCTTTTCTCCAATTCCGTCTTTTTATTTTCTTGTACTTATCATTCCCCATTTCTCTACACTTTTAATTTCTTAGGTACGTATCCGGTAGGTATGCGTGAGAGCAAGCGACACGGGCTCCCCGTTCGAATGGCGGAGCGCGACTGAATTCGTGCGGCGGACGCTGCTCACACGCAATATTTCAGAATTGAATTTCTAACAACGAAAATAAAAACATTATTTTAAATTCAGATCGTATGAACCATGTATTGTACTTAGTTGAGTTTATATACAAAGTTTAATTAGTATAAGCAAAGTATTCATTGACTTCTGCGATTTATTAGTAAAATTCAGAGGGAAGTTTGTGAATTTTTTCTATCGAGAAAATTTTAAGTAATCGTGTTTTCACATCGTATGAACCCCGGTGCATATCCTCAACTTTACTATATATTTTTTTCAATATTATTGGTTCAATACTTTTATTGATATACGGGATCAAAAGTGCGAGTTGGAGCAGTTTTGACGTAGGGTAAACTCTTAATGGCAGCACATTTTTCGGTCTTTCTGTCAATTGTAGAAAGTTGGCGCGTGTATATTACTGAAAGTGTGAAAAAACCTAAGTAACTAAATAAAAAAAAAGTGAAAATGTTTGTTAGTTCTTGCGTAATTATTTTCTAAAAAGATGCATGTTGCCTGTCCCACTAGTCACACCAAAAGATATAAAAGTCGTTTTTCTCGCCTCAAATATGACTTAATGAGTTCAGTTTTTTCTAGGAGTAACAATAAACGGTTGGTGTACCATTTAAACATCTTTTAATGATTATAAGATCAAAATTATGATCTAGAGACTGTTTTGAAATGTGTCCAGCTAGTCACACTTGCCTCATGAAACATGTTTCAACTCTGGCTAACTTTGATATTTAATTTTTACCTAACATGGTTTTTAACTAGGCAAAAAATGTACAGATCGATATTTCAAATAAACGAAATACTGATCCGATAGTAAACAGTTGGGAGACCAAATTTTCTACTAATTTGCAGAAAATGTTATTTTTTTTTAATATTATTACTTTTAAAGTTATTTTCTAATTTAGGATAAATTTATTTTCTTTACTTAAATTGTAGGAAAGAGGTTTCCTTTATTTTTTGTTATTACTTAGCAGCGCCCTCGCGGCGTTACCCGCGTAGTGATGGTATATGGTGATGATGATAGTGATAAAAAGTAGCCTATAACCTTCTTCAAGAATTAAGCTATCAAATATAGAAATAATTTTTCAAATCCGACTTCTAATACCTGAGATATGCGCGTTCAAACAAATAGAGAGAGTAGAACATTATAAAGAACCAAAACTTACAAAGATTTAGTTTATTTCTTATATTTGCACTGTTTTAGTTTTCCTTTAAGGTGGAAATGTAACAACTACATTAATAATGTTGAAACAACGATAAAACTGATTTTAATCAACAACAATTTTACATAATTTCGCACTCGTCCCACTAGTCACAAACACCTGTCCCACTAGTCACAAATTAAAATATTTTTTTCTTTGTTTCTACGAACGTTATCAGTTTAATTTTTAGTGAAAAGCAAGGCTTATCCTTTATAGTTTACAACACAGGAAAAGCTAATTTGAAAATTAAGTGGTTGGACTGAAATATGTCTTTGAGTGCACAAAGGCAAAAGACAGGGATTTTTCAGTGTCCAGCTAGTCACACTCAATCAACAAGTAGTTACAAAGAGCTCATAAAGTATATAGTTTTTTCTTTATAGGAATTGGATACATTAGTCATTAATCTATGTTAGAAAATATATTTCACAATTCTATAAGTTTCGACAGCATAATTATAGCTCCAAATAGGTCAAATTCTGGAGTCAAATGTCCCACTAGTCACAATGGAATGCCCCCTAAGGTAATTAATAAGTACCTAATTTTAATTATATTTTGTAAATTTTATATTAAATGAAATATCTTAAGTCTAGCATGAAAAAGAGCTATAAAAATACATATTTCACTAGGCTGCATTCATTTTAACCCAATCTTCCTCTACTTCAAAATCAAGTTGACCTGAAAAACCTTCTAAATCGTCTTTTAGGGCTTCATCTCTTACCAGATTCACGTAAAAGTGGTGTGGTTCTTGCGGAATCAAGTGTAGCACACTTTTAGGTCTTTTATCTTCGTATTAGTGACAGGTCTTCCTGTTTCAGCGATTTTTAGAGGTCAAAAGACTTTTACGTGAATCTGGTAGGAGATGAAGCCATAGAAGACGATTTAGAAGGGTTTTCAGGTCAACTTAATTTGGAAGTAGAGGAAAGTTAGGCTAAAATAAATGTAGCCTACTGAAATAAATTATTTTTATAGTTTTTTTTCATGTTAAACCTAAGATATTTCTTTTTGAATAAAATTCACAAAATATAATACGATTATTTATTATTTTATGCATTTAATATTCAACAACAGAATAAATTAATAAGGAACCAACCCACACATGAGCCATTTTGCTAAAAGGAACCAGTGGGTTTTTTTTTTAAAAATACTATAAATATTAATATTTTTCTCCGAAATTACACTTACATACATAGGAAACAGTATTTTGTACAATATTGTAAACAAACTTTGTTAAAATTAATCATAACTTTTTTTCTATACACAATTTAAACAAAAACTGCTTTTTCTCAAAACTATCATTGTGTGGATTGGATCCTTTATGCATAACTACGTCCAATTGAAGGAAAAATGACATTTTTTCCTTCACTTTTAGTCCGTATAATGAGCAATACGACTAAAGTAGAGACAGTCGTTCGATTCGAATTTCAAATAGAGAATACAAGAATAGTTCCGATTCGAAGGAGGTTTGTCTAGTTTACCTTCTCAACTGCTGGAATTTGAATGAACAAAATGTAGTTTCGAGTTTCGACATTCATAAGTTTTATAGTACCGCCTGTAATGAGCCTAGTTCTAATTTTAAAAAGTATTCTTCTCAACGAGATGGCGTAAACTTTACTCGTAAGATGCGTTGATAAAGGTATTGTAGAATCTAGCTAACGTAAGAGATGACTGACAAGACAATGGTACTGTTGTAAGTATTCCAATTTCCAAGAGAAGAGTTGCAAGAACTTTGTGGCTTTCTTGCATGTATCATCAACAAGGCGTTAAGTAGCTTTTCAAAGAATTTATTCAGTACATTCTAATCGTTGGAAGCCAGACATATCTCGTCAAAGCTTCGCATCGCCCTCTCGATTCGCCAAAACAAAGCTAAACTTACACTTTGCCGGTTCGTTGACTTTGCATGAATGATCGTCTATTTTAGCGTTTGACCCTCACCGGCTCTATGTGTAGTGTAGTGCTCCCCCGCCCGTGACCTGCCCCAATATCGGTCAATGCCAAGCATCGTAGAATTTTACGATAATCGCCCGCGAAAATACCATTGGCAAAATTTCAAGATTTACTCCCGTCTGTAGTAAGTCTAACAAAGCGAACAGGCGCATGTGAATCACCAAGCCATGCACTATGCGACTAAAAATAAACAAATTGCGTGTTTAATGACTCCCGCTGTGGTTTTTTAACGAGCGTTTTATAATCTTTCCACTACGCCTTAAGGTTGGTATTCGGTCTGAAGTCCCCGCGTCCAGAGCGTCTGATTTTAAATTTAGAACGACGGAAACGCGTAGACGTGGGTTTAGTCGCATTTTTTTCTCGGCCTTCACGTGAATGGCAACGCGCGGCACAAGTATTCATCCAGATTTCTCGCTCATTAACCGTCGCATTCTCGGTCCGTTACGCCACAATTTGTTGAATAAACAGAAGGGTTCGTTGAACCGTAGAATAAACACGGGCTAATGGAGAGAGTGAAAGGTATCCTGGGACGAGCCGTGGCACGTGGCGGAAGGAATGCGCCCGCCGGGAGCGCGCCATTCAAGCGGTCCCAATGCCCCTGGTTAACGTCAAGCGGCTATTGACAATTATTCAATCGGTCGTCGCGGAAGACGCGGTGGTCGCTGCCGTAGATTAGCTCGCAGTTGTATCTCCTTCTAGGATTGCCGTCGAGATGTTATTATAAGTAGACCATCAGAACTAAAACCTAAATCTATATTGAATTGGTCAATTTCATTGATTGGCTATAAAATAACAATGTAAAATACCTACCTATACCTACCGTATCTTATAAGTGCGTAGACACGATCAAATCTAAGCTTTATAAATGATTGAATAGTTGAGGTATTTTCTGACGATTTGGTTTTAATGTTGTCAAAGTTAACTACCTACTGGGTAATTAATTAATTCCACTTACTTACTTGTTTTCACACCTTCACAACTTTCGGGTTTAATTATTAAGTATTTTTAGGGTTCCGTACCTTAAAAGGTAAAAAAAGGAACCCTTATAAGATCACTTTCTTGTCCGTCTGTCCGTCTGTCCGTCTGTCCGTCTGTCCGTCTGTCCGTCTGTCTGTCCGTCTGTCCGTGTGTCACCATCGATTATCTCAGGAACGGGTAGAGCTAGCAAGTTGAAATTTATACCATATACTAAGGTCTATAGTCCCTACTGTGAGTATAAAAATCAAGGTCCTGAGTCAACACTATAAAAAGATATAGGCAAATTTAGGTTTTCGTGAAAACTTGTGAGTACCAAAACTAACCTTAATTATCAACTTTTTTTATTTTTCGGAATTTTTCCTTTACTTGTGCTAGAAGACCTTGCTTGTAACCAAAATTGACAATTCTAGGTCAACCGGAAGTACCCTAGAGGTTTTGGGTCGAAAACCTAAATGGTAGTTCCCGTTGACCTAGAATAACGAAATTTGGCAAAAAGCAAGGTCTTATAGCACAAATAAAGGAAAAATTCCAAAAAGTTAAAAAAGTTGAAAATTAAAGGGTGTTCCCATACATACATAGTTGACGCCAATTAAAATTGTCCTCCGAGTTGTATGGGCGCTCATACAATTAAGCGGACTAGCTTAATTGGCACCATGGCTAGGCACGGAACCCTCGGCGTACGAGTTCGACTCGCACTTGACCGGTTTTTATTTATTTTTTTAATGTCAATTTCCGAATGGTAGCCGAATGTCAGGGTCTGACATTCATGACAGGCATGATTGTATTTTATTGCAATTACATGAACTATTTATATGTAAATGCATTTAATAACTTCATATTTTTCATAAAGTATTATACTTAAAATTAAATGACTTTTCAGATGTAATCAAAAGTCAAGTGAATAATCAAGTAAAATACAGTCAAGTGTTCAATAAAAGTTACCATCAATTTAATTAACTTAAGCCCACCACACACACAGCAGATAATATATCTTATTAAATATAAATCTTGAGATCGCGCCCATACAAATTCTATGGAGGACCACACACAGCTAATATAAATTACAAAATGTATTTGGTGCGATCTGTCAAGATTTATATTTCAAAAGATATATTATCTGCTGTGTGTGTGGAACGCTTTATGGGTAGGTAATTTGCCTGGGTATCATTTAAAAGTAAAAATCCTTGTCATTTATTACAAAAAAATACCTAGGCTACTTACAATTAATTTAATTTCCGAAAAGCGTTTCACAAATTGATCTGTCAAAGCGAGACTATAATTTTTCTTTGTCAAATCGTGATGTTAATCTAAGCGAGTCCATCTCCAAATGAATATTAATGAGATAATGATCCAATTATATAGTCCAAATGCGGCAGTTTTTTGCACTGATAATACATTGCGATGTTTTGACTTATCTGAGCCCCGTGACGCCTACGCGGCTCAATTTTTGAGGGTTGCCACTTAATTAAGTTTAACTTGTTCAACGACTGAATTACTGCTGAATTAATAAAGTTAGGTATCTTAACAACTATAATTTTCCTTTAAAGTTCATGAAATGCACTATCATCATGAATTTTTCCAGATTTTTCAAGCCAGGTTAGCTTTAGAGAAACTATAAGGGTTCCTTGTCAGGACTACGGAACCCTAAAAAAATACATAAAACTTGTCTTTGATCATACCTTGTTTTAATTTTCATTGTAAGTTAAAACTACTTACATGATCATTATTATGACTCAAAAATATTTAAGTACCTACACTACTTTCTTCCTTTAACACCTTTTTAAGTTTAAAAAAGAAAATGTTTGCTAAGTGGTAAGTATTAAAAAAAACATTCGAATGGCAACCCTGACTCACAAGCTCACTAAGGGAGTGGCCACATTGCGTTTTCTGCAGCGCGTTTTATAGCTGCGCGTTTGTATCGATACAAATGCGCGTTCGCAACGCGTTTGTTTGAATTGAATACAATACCATTTATTATGTGGGAAGGGAACTGTCTGCGCGTTTGTATCATATCGATATAAACGCGCAGTTCAAAAACGCGCTGCAGAAAACGCAGTGTGGCCACTCGCTGAATGAGTCACAAGCACAAGCTTTGTTTAGGCAAAAAAAGTGAAAACATGTAGGTATGTTATGTAGTACATACATGTTGTACGTATATGTGGACAACAGAGTGCCAAGTACGAGTTAGTTTCACTATCAAATCCACGATTACGGTACTATTCGGTATAGATACGGTACTATTCGGCCGGCGTCGATACCGAATAGTGTAACAAACTCGTACTTGCCACTCAGGTGTTCCTATGCAAACGTTTTGAATAACTTAATTTATACGCGTGTAGGCGATATTATAGTATAAATAACAGATAGGACAAGTTTTATAAAAGAGAAATAAATAATAGAACAAAAAATATTATCTACTGTTTAGATTTACATAATGTTTCGATATTATTCCTCGGCGATATGAAAAAAACAAATGTCTTTGTAGCTCTGTATTCATATTTGATGACTACTTTATCTTTCCTAGGCAATAGGTATAAGAATTTTACTTTTTATTTTATTGGCAATGATATTATACCCCAGATATGTTACGTTTATAGTTAGGTACCTATGGACATTTAAAATATGGTCGCACTGGTATACATACCGGTATAGTGCACACTATGTTGAAATGAAAAGTTCCGCAAATGAATAGTACATAAGTTCTTGTTAGTGCTATTCATTTGCGGAACTTTTCAACGCTTCGATTCACCCCGAGAATCTTCATCTGAGTAAGAAAAGGGATTTTCGATATAGCTGTGCCTAGTAGCTGCAATAGCTGTAGCCCCAGAGAGTCCATCAATGTTCTTAAATATGCAGACTCACGCGCATCTATGCTTTTGAGATAGTAGTTCACCGGTTATTACCTGAAACAATACAATTTAAATAAGTATTTGCACTTATATTTTCATATAATTTTGTTTTAAAATGTTATTCAAAGGTATAACTTTTGAAACTATCATGGTTACGATCATAAATATTGTTATCAACGGGATAATTACCATGATTATTGAGTTTTGTTGTTTCCCGATATTTCGACGCAGTTGCATGCGCCATGATCACGGGTAACTGGGTATTCAAAGGAACAACAACGACATAATAAAAGCTACAATAAGCTTACTATCCGCATCCTCTACGACTTTGCGTAAATGGTTAAAGATAATGAATGAATATTCCTTGTATAATTTCGCTAGCAGTTTCTATACTAATAATATAAAGAGGCAAAATTGTTGTATGTTGGAGTGAGTTTGTAGGTGGGTTACTATAAGCCGAAGTCCATGCCCACATTATGAAGTAAGTAGTCAATATTCCATGCCATAGGTCGCAATCTTATTGCCCGCTTTGTTGTGCCGAAAAAGATTGGTTTCTTTAAAAAACTCCATGTCAAAAACGCGGGTCTCAGCTAGTTAGGTATAAACTATAATCGATCGAGCGAGCGAAGCGAGCGAAGATTTTAGTGGTAAGTTGGGCGATTTTGCTTTGTATGTTTGTATGTTTCACGAATTGTTGTTCGAGCATAACTATCGAACCGTTCATCCAATCTGCATGAAACTTGGTAGGTCAATAGGTTGTGGTAAGGAAATTTACGGTGGAGCATATGAGCTTAATCGATGAAGGGGTTGTGAAGATATTGGGTTCCCAAGGGGGTAAAAAATTATGAAAGTTACACAAATATATTGAGTGGGGTGTCATACGAAAGGGCTTATTTTGTACATTCCAAAATGGTTTTTATTTTTAATCTAGCATGTATAGTTTTTGAAATACGACCAAAGACCAAAAACTACGAAACCAGAGCTGCAAGAGCTCCCGTTTCATAGAGTTTCGATGTCTTCGTAGCTCATTGACTGGTTGGACTTAAAAAGAGAGTGACATCGTTGCGGTTTGGTTTGCAATGATTTTAGATGCCACTTGATTTATTTTCATGATAAAAAAAATTTTGATAAAGATAATGATAATGAAAATGAAAATAATTGGGGTAAAAAAAGTTAAGTAAACAAATATATTGAGTGCGGTGTCAAATGAAAGGTCTTTATTTGTACATTCTAAAATAGTTATTATTTTTATTCTAGGACGTATACTTTTAAAAATACGACGAGAATTCATAAATATGAAATAAATGAAAAATTAGACACGACATTATGTATTGCATGCATGCTAGTATTTTTTACCATAAAGAGCTAGCGCAATAGGCATACCCGGCAGTAGTAGCACTTGAAATTATAGGGGTAGTCAGAAGAAAGTCCAAATGTGGGCCATCTACGGTGCGCGAGATCTCAGTTCGGGGCGAACTACTAGTAATCTATGAATGAACTGATTAGTGCTATTATCGATGGATTGGCGCCATATAGTCGCCGGCTATACCTCAATAGAGTCAATTCATTCATGGCCAGGGCTCGGTATTATAATCAGGTAGCGAGTGTTGCCAGTTTGTTTCACTTTGAACAAAAATATTTGGTGACGTGGTTTTATCTAAAGTGATACTTACAGAATTTTATTTGAAATTACAACAATAAAAATTTCAGTACGTAGTCGACTATTTATTTTAGAAAAGTTTTAACTTCTGTATAATTCTCACAATAATAATTGATCTAGATATTCGTGAACTTAGCCGTTTCGATGCGCAGTGCAGCTTTTTATACAAAATTTTCTACTGCGTAGCGAAACGGTTCACGAAAGCCTAGATCCATTGTGAGAAGTGAGAATAGCTAGATCTGTATTCTATCAGCGCTGGCCACAACCTAGACACGTGCTCGTTAATGGCTAGGAAGGACCCGTGGCAGACATGCAAATGGAGCTCCTTCAATTAAAACGGTCAAGTGCAATTGACGGCGACATTACTTCCGTTATCGATCGAATGATATGATGCTGTTTTATTTCCCTGCCGCCATCATTTAAACAGACGTGCCTCTGACTACAGGCATCTTCAAAGGAACTGAAAGCTAGATGATCTGAGAACATCTAAGATACCTGGGGAGAGTCGCGAGCCTGTAAAACTTAAAGCAGGTGTGTATGAGCAAGTGGCCAACTCAGGTGACGGAGTTTTTAGGCCACCCAACCTCCGTCAAACCTGATGCCCCTTAAATTAGGGATTAAAACTTTCATTTAGAGGGTCAATGCAAAATTAATTAGTATTAACGTTTCCCGATTCTCGATACCGCTTTTTTTTATTTATTTTTATAGATTTTTGGACCTTTGCCTTCGCGAAACCTTCGCGGGCGTCCTTAGAAGACCCTAGTCTTTTTTAAACTTTTGCCATCACTATACATATTGAAAATATATACAAGTCTGCCCGCGACCATGTCTGATGATGGCTGTTGTTACATAGCCGAAACGTTATAAAAAGATAAAATCCCGTGTCCATATACATATACCTACTCAGAAGACCCTACCAAAGTTTCATCACAATCTGATGGATATAGATCTGTATATTTCATCAGCACATTTTAGTTCTCAAACATACGAAGCAACAGCTAGTAGCTTGATCATTAAACATGAAGGTTCAACACCCGTTCAATAACATATAATTAGCGGATTTTTGTTGACTCAATGCAAATTGTTTTGTCATCCGACCGATTTGTATAAATACGGCCGCGCGAGCGGTTCCGAGGTCATTCATTCGGTGAACGTCGTAGAGAAAGGTTGTCTGGTTCGTTGTCGGTACAATTTGCAGTAAGTCAGATCATTATTTTTCTTGTGTATTTTTGATGGTCAATTTGATGGTTAATCGAGTGGTTAATATTTGAAAGTAACGATTGTTTGTTTCCTTTGTTATTTTGATAATTGTTTGTGTAAAATCGGAGTAAATTGATTTCGGCTGTACTTTTATGTTTTTTGTTAATTAAATTCTACTTCTGGTTCTAAAATCAGTAAGTGGGATTGGCCTATGCTCACATCTAATGTTTTGTCTTTATTGGACTAAAATCAGTAAGTGAGATTGGCCTAAGCTCACATCTATTGTTTTGTCTTTATTGGATTAAAATCAGATGGTGGGATTGGCCTAAGCTTACATCTATTGATTTGTCTCAGTTAGATTTTTATTGGATTAAAAACAAACAGCCGTTATTTCAAATCTGTGGTGCCACGTTTATCTCGTTCACGAGAGAGGTTAGTTGAGCCGCTGCGCCGTAGGGCAAGGCGTAGCCGTAGCAAATTGCACCGACACGACCATCTACCTCGCTCGCGTTCACGCCGTTGTGAGGCGCGTTCACATACTCGTGAACATTTTTTGAGGTTATAAACACAACAACAGATAAGTTCCCCTACTTACGCCGAATACGCGAGCCGATCACTGCTGCGTCTGCGTATAGTTAAGGGCTTAAGTGAGGAACCGGATTCCTCTATTTTACAACGTCAATCATTCGGGTATGGTTGCCGCTGTGTTTTGTTTCGTTCTCCAAAGTGACAGTGATTTTCTGAACCTCGTTGGTAATTTGTTTAAACATCATCACGGCAGGGTAGACCTGACCTCATTGGTGGGTTGAGGTGAGTGGGTTGTGAAACGGAACAAAGCAGTTGACGTTTAGTTTTGGTTAAAGGAAGGTTTTTAGTTGAATTGAGGAACTGATGGTTCTGATAATCATACGCGGCATAAATGACGCGTAGGTTAAAGCGACAGCTACGACATGCTTTAGTGCACATTCATAGTCAAGTAGGTAACTAAATTAAAGTTAGCCTGGTGTTCTGATCTCTCCTCATTAATGAAGGTAACGTTCTCGTCTGTGTCTATGATTTTGTTTTGCTATTAATTGTTCATAAAGGTATCGAGCTACTCCATCGAGTGACATGCACACTGGAGCTGGGTTTTCTAACCTGCGCAAACGTACCTAACTTACTATCAAGGTTTGATATCTTTGCAGAGTAGTGAGTCTAGGTCAGGTGAAGCCGAGCTTGTCATGGTGAGTATGTGAAATGAAGTTTGCGCTTGGTGATTTCACGTTTTTAATAAGGTTTTCTCTGTGTACAGCGAAGTTCAACGCGTGTCCTTTACAACAAGGTGTTCGGCATACTGGCGCAGGCAGTAGCACGGTGGCCGGTGCGCGTGGCGTGGCTGGTGGCAGCGCGGGTGCGCTGGTGGCTGCTGTAGATGCCCACGCAGGTGCTGTCGTGCGACGGCGAGGTGCCAGGCATGCAGGGAGTGCCGCTGACGGTGGACGTGTGCCGCGATCTTCGGCACGAGTTTTTGACTATTTTGTCTTAATCCGGTAAAACGTTTTCTACGATTAATAGTTTCGTAGGTGGTGGACGGACTAAGATAAAAGGTACGGTCGGTATGATCTGTGGTATGTGATTTTTAATCTGTAACCTGTGGTCTGTAAATTTTTATGTGACATGTGACCTAATCTGAGGTCCTACAAAAACCTGAACTGGTGACGAGTATTGTGAAGCAGATTTCGACTCTGGTAAGAGGCCCGTACGAACATGTTTTTTTTTTTCGTTTGTTTGAATATTGTCAAGGTTTTGCTAAGTGGCCGTTATAAACTAATACTGTTGGGTGGTGCGGGGTAAAACTACCCTAGCCGCAGTACCATGCCTTAGAAGGGAGAATGATGTCCCGAGAGTTGTGCCGCATTTTTTTAACATTATTTCTTATGTTAACAGTTACTTGGATCACACATGCGTGACGTGTCATGGTGTGTGTGTGCGTGGTGGCTGCGTGGCTGTGGGGCGAGCCATTGCTTGCGCTGTCAGGCGAGCCGTCGTTCGCGCCGTCGGGCCAGCCATCGCTCGTGCAGCCGTGCGAGCCGTCGTTCGCGCTGTCTGGCGAGCCTTCGCTCGTGCAGCAGTGCGAGCCGACGTTCGCTCCATCGGGCGAGCCTTCGCTCGTGCAGCCGGGCGAGCCATCGCTTGCGCTGTCGGGCGAGCCGTCGCCTGCGCTGTCGGGCGAGCCGTCGCCTGCGCTGTCGGGCAAGCCGTCGCCTGCGCTATCGGACGAGCCGTCGCCTGCGCTGTCGGGCGAGCCGTCGCCTGCGCAGCCATGCGAGCCGTCGCTCGTGCAGCCATGCGAGCCGTCGTTCGCGCTGTCTGGCGAGCCTTCGCTCGTGCAGCAGTGCGAGCCGACATTCGCGCCGTCGGGCGAGCCTTCGCTCGTGCAGCCGGGCGAGCCGTCGCTTGCGCTGTCGGGCGAGCCATCGCTTGTGCAGCCGTGCGAGCCGTCGTTCGAGCCGTCGTTCGCGAGTTGGGACGAGCATTGGTGGTGCAGGCGGGCTACCCGCTTCGCACGTTGCTTCCGTGGCGCCTGAGCGCTGCACATCGAAGGACGCCTGGTCTTGTGGACGCCTGGCCCTGTGAACGTTTGGTCCAGCGCATCCCGAGGGCTCTCCGCTGAAGACTGTATACCCCGACGAGGGAAGTATACGGTGGGCTGAGGATGTCACCCTGAGGGCTCTGACTGACTCACGAATTCCAATGTGTCTCCCTGAGGCTGAAGCATTGGTCCAGTGCATCCTGAGGGCTCTCCACTGAAGACTGTATACCCTGACGAGGGAAGTATATGGTAGGCTGAGGATGTCACCCTGAGGGCTCTGACTGACTCACGAATTCCAATGTGTCTCCCTGAGGCTGAAGCATTGGTCCAGTGCATCCTGAGGGCTCTCCACTGAAGACTGTATACCCCGACGAGGGAAGTATACGGTGAGGTCACCCTGAGGGCTCTGACCGACTCACGAATGCCAATGTGTCTCTCTGAGGCCTGAAGCATTGGTCCAGTACATCTTGCGAGCTCTGTGCTGAAGACTGTATACCCCGACGAGGGAAGTATACAGTGAGCAATTGCTTGCTCGAGGGTGATTCTCCAATCGTCCTGGATATCCTGACGAGGGATATCCGAAGCCACTGAAAGTAATTGAGTCACTCTTACTTTCAGTTTCAACGGTTGACTGTGTACTAATGCAAACAATATGACTTTAGGATGATGAGTCAGATGACTCCCGAGACCAGTCTACCGAAGTAGATCGCCACGACGTCGAGGTAGAGGTTCCTGCTCCTGCACCGACACCATCAGCTACGGGCGAGGACGCGCCGACGTCAGGAGAGGCCGAATTAGCGGATTTTTGTTGACTCAATGCAAATTGTTTTGTCATCCGACCGATTTGTATAAATACGGCCGCGCGAGCGGTTCCGAGGTCATTCATTCGGTGAACGTCGTAGAGAAAGGTTGTCTGGTTCGTTGTCGGTACAATTTGCAGTAAGTCAGATCATTATTTTTCTTGTGTATTTTTGATGGTCAATTTGATGGTTAATCGAGTGGTTAATATTTGAAAGTAACGATTGTTTGTTTCCTTTGTTATTTTGATAATTGTTTGTGTAAAATCGGAGTAAATTGATTTCGGCTGTACTTTTATGTTTTTTGTTAATTAAATTCTACTTCTGGTTCTAAAAATATAATAAAGTGAACACTTATTAAACTGTTCTTCATTCAGTAGACGACGAACTCTATAAAAAGTGAATAACTTCTTGCGTGGGTCGGACCACCGGTCACTCGTCACCCACACACCACCGAAACTGGTGGAGTGGCAACACTTAGAATAAATGGTCAAGATGATAGACGGTCTTTAGATAATTTGCAAGACACCTTCCAAATTGACTGTTTGAAAATTCTATTAATTATTACATGCGCTTTCATTTTTCAAGGATGTAAAACACATTGTAAGTGTGTTGGATGTGGCTAGCACTGTGATGTGAGATAAGATACCTGAAGCATTGGATAAGTCAGGCTGCTATTAACGATGATGATAATGATTACCTACTAATGTAGGTCTGTCGGAGACAAATCGTATCTCCCGCCACCACTGCAACGGGACAGCGGCCAGCGGGGAGCGGGGGACGAGGCGCCGAGAGGCGCTCTGGCGAAACATCATTCATTCAACATTCAAACAACTCATTCATTCACTCATACAAAAATCACGGACCAAGGCGCGCGTCCCTTTTATGTCCAGAATATACCAGTCTACCTAAATATTACAGTCCGCTAGTTTTATTAAAAATACCTCGAAGAATCCTCAACAGGTCAATTTGAGCGTTTACAAAAGGAGGCCTACTTCCAGCAATGGGTACCTACTGGCTTTGGATGATAATGATGATGATGAAGTCGGAGACTTTTTATCCCAAATGAAAGAAGAATGTGTGTTCTCGCTAGTAAAATTAACAATAATCAAAATTCTTGTAAACTTAAAAAGAATTTTTCAAATTACAGAAGTGGCTACATATAAATTTGTAGTATCTACGTAAGGAATTTCGAAATCGTTTTGTCATTATTTAACTACACAATAAAACTATTTTATAGCAACCGAACGGATAATTAAAAGGCTATCAAAATAATTATATGCATATCCGAATGATTCGAAAATAAGATATATTATTATAACCTACTAATAGCCGGAGAGTTTTGTTAGATTTGTCCACGCCCATAACACATTTCATCATAATCATCATTTGTTGGTAGAAATTATCGATTACAGGGAAATAGTAGGAGGGGCAGATATAATTCATAAGTATGCAACTTTATATTCAATATCATGTGACGAAACTTTACGACCGTAAGAACAAAATAGTATAGTAATATTAATTAAAAAAAAAAATTAGATAGGTACTGTCTTTGGCACTGCAAGAACAATGAAGTCTATTAAAATATACTTTGCATTTTATTTCTGGCAACATTCACGAATAACACCATATTACCATATGTTTAGTACTTATCTGGTCACATTTAGAAAGTCAAAAGCAGCCCTAACGCTAAATCGAAAAAATCGTAAGATTAAAAATATTTTGTGATGGCAACTATTAGTCACGCTACTGACAACCTAGATAGCGACAGTAGTGGCTAAACTAAAGTAGAGATTTTGACGTGTTAACGTCTCGAAATCGACGAACGCCCCGGCTGCACGCACGAAAAAGTGTCACGTTCCGCCTACGAGACGTAGCGAGAGCTACGGTTCTCGTAGCGCTACGAAGCTACGAAGTAATTTATTTTGCTACATAATCCGATCCGATACATTCATTTAAAGAATGTTTTATAATTTTAACAGAAGAAAATTTAAATAAATTTAATATTTTTGACAACTTTTCATCAGTGTTTTCTTATGCCGTTATCACGTAAAATCACGTATAAAAACCGACTTTACAGACATTTTTTAAATTTAATCCCAACTTTGAACCCCGAAGACTAGACTAATGTAACTCCAAATTGGTCTCGTTAACTCCAAAATTACTGTAGGTAAGCTTTGTTAGAACGTAACACTCAATTATAGTTAAGTTAAATTACTTAACTTACGGTATTTTGCCAAGTAACATAACTAAGTGCCCACTTAGGTACGACTTAACTGTTCGTGAATTTTTTTTTTGTAAATATAATCCCCTCAAAAACATAACTGTACAAAAATGCTCGCAACGCAGTTCTTCTACCGTAAAAAGTCATGAAATCTAATGTAAACCAAGTCGGTATAGAGTAACTTGGCAAACGCACACAGCAAACGCGTAAATGTTTTATGTAGATTATTGTGCCGTGTGCGTTTGCCACTTGCAACTTATATGGCATCGTGGATCTGGATGGATAGAGTCTTCCGAACCTGGTCGGACCGTTGCGTTTTCTTCCCCTCTTTCCTTCCCCAGAGCCAGCGACTATTACTCTGCCTGGCAATGTGACAGAAAATTTGGAGTTAAATTCAAATAGACAGCCAGCGAAGGCTTTCATTCAATCCAACCTATCCCATAATGTAACATCTTCAAAAGATCTTGAAGACCTGATTGATCTAATCTTGGGACACAGTTTGAGTTAAAATAATTTCACATTGTATAAAAGTGATTATCTCCAAATTATTGGTAAAAATTGGCAACACTTTAATTCTATCACCTCTCCTTGACACGGCATTTTGCAAATCGCAATTGACACCATAATCACATGTAATTAGGGCCGTAATCCGTTTGTAATACAAATCACGGCTGCGATTGCATTCGTGAAGCCATTGTTCAATCGAGCTTCCGCGTTCAGCTTTTCTCATGACCCGGGGTGTTCTAGTTTGTTGGAGTTGGAGACAGGGTGGTAGTCAGAGCAGCAGAATAGAAAAAATAGAAGTTTCTTTTAGAAGAAGGAACCTTTTCAGGATGTTTCTTTTAGTAGAGTATGGATCACCGAAAACAAAGATAAGACCCAAACCGTGTTTGTTGCCCTGATTCTTCATGACCAACACCGTGAAGAATTAGGGCAAGAGGTGAGGTGATTCTACTCCTGTTCTCTCGCGAGTGAACAGGAGTAGAATCAATTAGGTGATTTTTTCTGATGCTAATAGGGGTGGAGACCAATCCAACAAATCAAAGATCATACAAATCGGTCCAGCCTTTCTTGAATTCTAAATGGTAATTACCCCGACTTTGTTTTTGTACTTAAACGATTGGTAAGCCCCGGTTATCTTGCCCCTGACTACCTCCCTGATCCTCTCCCGATCCCCGATCTCGAGATTAGTCGATACCGTGCAAAGCTTTATTGTTTCTGATGGTTATAACCACGATAGCATCGGAGACCACTTGCAAACGACCTGAATAAGGTGAGGTGAAATCGGCTAATGGATGACTGTTAACTCGCCTGACTGCTATCTGATCGACTGGGATAAGTGTAGAAATATGGATGGGTGCCTGGTAAAGAGTGGAGGAAAGATCGTTGTTGCAAGTTGTTGATAACAGAAGAGGGAAGATGATTGGGCATCTTATACGACATGACAGTTTAAGAACATCATTGAAGGAAAAGTGGAAGGAAGGAGAGAAAGAGGAAGACCGAGGATAGACTACATAAGCCAAGTGAAGGAGAAGGTTGCTGTCATGTCATATAAGGAGGTCAAGGAAGCTGCCCTGGAAAGAGCTTCGTGGAGAGGGGACGCATCAGTTATGCCGACAAGCAGTCCCTTAAATTGCAGAAGAAGAAGATTGGTACCTGCAGGCTGATTATGTAACTTGTCTCAAACTTCAAATTGGTCTCAAACAGTCAAAAAAATCGCGCAGACATCTTTGGTTGCGTTCAGTCTCGTTGAGATGAGAGTGACAGAGCTACTTGCGTGGTCACTGAACTATCATATTTGAGAGTTTGAGACTGATTTTGGTCGCTATTCAAGATAGACGGCTGGGATAAGTGTGGATGGATGGGTGGCTGGTACCTGAGAGTACTTGAGGGTATTTTAGATAAGTAGCTAAATTGAAAATTTAAAAAAACCGACTTCAATGTCATAAAGTGAGCAATTTTCTGCACTCTCGAGGTGCATTTCTGTCCATAACTCCGAAGATCCTCGATAGATCCTCACCAAATTTTTGTAGCACCAATCGAAAGTATTCCCAAACAAAAAATAATTTTACAAATCGGTCTAAGTCTTATAGAAACAATTTCTTTCAAACAGAACATCATCTAACACGATGACTAAACACAAATATCGTTTAAATTTCCGATTAAACGCTTATGATCATCATGGGTGTGTCTCTCATAGTAGCTTCATTTAGCGGTATTTTTAGAAGGTACTTACTACCTACGGGTCAAATGTGTGTAGGCTGCATGAATGAGTGTGAATGGCACTCTTTATGTTGGCTTGTGAATGGACGATGAATGCGTTGTGGACTTTGACCTGAGTGAATTAATTGGATTGTTAAACATACGACAACTTATATTTTAATTAAAATGTTATTACACAAGTTATTAAAAATTCAGCAAGCATGTTTGGAATGAAATATAAATATTAATTCTGGGTTTTTTTCTATGTTTAAATAATGTACATACAGTACGAGTATTTAAAAATAAATTAAAAGTACTTAAGTACTTACTCTATTTCTAACAATGATATAATTCTACATAAAATTAACTAACTAACAAACCTTTAAACAAATGCATTCTGTTAAAAAATTTAGAGTTATATCAAATTGGCAGCTTACGTGGTCTTTTCTCATTAAGGGTGGATTCTACCAAACTTTCATCTTACTCCCAGAGTAGTTATTCCATTCGCCGACAGAATTCGAAATACATTTGTTTAGAAAGCGCAACTGAACATTATTAGGTGCATTCAAATTATCCTGGTTATAAGGTGTCAACTTTACAATGTCAAAATATTCAAACAAACAGCAGTTTATCTGTGGTTTAATCTCCAGATAAAACTTATTCCAGTTTGGTAAAATCCAGCCTTAGAGGTTTTCATAAAAACAAAAGACAACTCGTTTAATAAAATTATATCAAAATAAATGAACCTAAAAGTAAATTTTTCGAACCTTACTCATACACTTAAAAAAGAATTTGCAGTCGAAAATAAATCCTCTTTCCAATTTTAAACACCTTTTGAAATTACAAATTATGCGATTTGTCGAAATGGAAAACTCTGAAAGCGTTAGCAAATAAAGCTTTTAAAAGGGGTTTTTATTTACCTTTGAAATGCATTAAAAAATTTGAAGATGATTATCTCTCGGCTTTCAAATGGGGGGAATTTTAAACTTGTTTTGAGAAATTGAGAAACATAGCAAACAAAATTCTAATAGGTAGGTACCTAGGTACCTACTTAAGGTAGATGGTTTTCAACTTCGTATTAAAAAAAATATATAAGTAGGTACTTTGATGATTACGAGTTCTACGTATTGAGTATCCAACGTGTGACAGAGAGAACGGCACTCAAACTTTTAATCCTATTCTATTAAACGAGCAATATTTGTATGTTTGTTTGTTTGTCTGTACTCACGTTCTCGAAAACGCCTGTACCGATTTTGATGAAATTTGCGGTAAGGGGCTTTAAGGGGGCGAAAAATCGATCTAGCTAGGTCTCATATCTGGGAAAATTCGTTTTCTCGGCATTTTCACGCAAAAAGATTTACCAGTGCAATGTGGTTCGTAATTTCACAGAATTTGTTGCGACCAAAGTGGCCGAGTTGATTGGGTGTCCGATTTTTAGCCGAAGGCTTCGAGTTCGAATCACAGTTAGTGAAAGTTTTTATTGTACTTATTTTTTTTTTCTTTTTTAATTTTTCTCTATTTGCACCCGAGCACAGCTCAGTTGCCCGGATATTTTCTTCTAAATGGTTAGTTTTCTTTTCTCTCAATTTTCCTGGATGCCGTCTTCTCGACCACACACGGTAGACGGCGTCACGTGTACCCTCGTAACTCTGCACCCGCGCATAAATGGCAGTGTCGCCATCAACACGTTTAATTACCCCATGTTACGGTTAAAGACAATTAGTTGTTAGTTGTAAAACTAAACAAATGACTAGATCTGAGAAGATGCAATAATTAGCTAGTCTCTTAAATTATATAATTTTGTAAGTTTGTGTTTGAGACTCAATCACGCTGTTTCAGATGAGCCGATTTTAATGAAACTTTGCGCAAATATTTATAGATCTACAACCGATTTGATATTAGTCTTATTAGGAAGATTTTTTAGGTCCTTCTTTAATCACTCAGTAACGACTGCACTGCACTAATTCGGATTAAACTTGGAGGTGTAAACTAGAAAGTAAGTTTGTTATCTAGGATAAAAATTAAATATAGGCTTCTGTACATGTTAACTTTAGTATATCCGCAAGTACACATGATACGGTCTTAGGTTTTTAAGTTTTAGACATCTCAAAGAATGACAGTAATTCTACTTTGCCTCCGCAATAAAAAACAAATTGCCATAAAGCAATTATTACCATATCTGATAGAAACCGCACCGAGTATGGTTTACTTATGGGCAGTCGTTTATTTAGCTATCCGATGCCAAACACCTCAACCACGTAATATTTGTCTTAATAATAACATTAATATAGCATATTTGCATAAACGCCTACTAGAATATCTCGTGTTGACATTATTTTATAAATAGGACCGGATATAATCTATCATTTGTGGATTTATGAACTCTGGACAGATATTTCGTAATTTTTTAACGGTGTCAGAAGTGGGATGTAACTTTTACTCTACTATATTCAAATACTAGCTGCTGCCCGCGGCTTCGCTCGCGTGGTACCCGGATAAAAAGTAGCCTATGTTACTTTCCAGCCCTCCAACTATCTCCACACAAAAAATCACGTCAATCCGTTGCTGTGTTTTGACGTGAAAGCAGGACAAATGAACAAACAAATAAATACACTTTTACATTTATAATATGGGTAGTAATTCCCTAAAGTAGGTATTGAAATAGTCTACTTCACTTCACTCAAGAGATGGTTTGATGTTATAACTTCTAAGCATAATAATAATGCTACTATAATAATCAGACACACGCTTGTATCGTACATAACTAATTTTAAGTTCACAGTATAAAAAACTGATAAGCTTCAGTTTTTATAAGTCTTCAGCTAATTTTACAACAAATGTTAACTAGTGAACCATGCGCATGTATGGAATTAAACTTGCGGGGAAACGTTTAGAAACTTTTAATTTAATTTAAATTTAATTTAAAACTTTAATTTTAATTTTCACAGTCAAGAGATGCACCGCTCGTATCTATCTCTGTAACAGGAAGGACGACAATTCGCCTGCGGCTTCGCCCGCGTGGACTACTATTTTTATCCCACGGGAACCATACATTTTGCCGGGATAAAACTTAGCCCATGTGTTATTCCAGAACTTAAACTATCTACATTCCAAATTTTATCGAAATCGGTTAAGTAGTTATGGAGATACGTGGTAACAAACATTCACACACACGAACTTTCTTCTTTATAATACTAGTAGGATACGTACTTAACGAAATTTATGAAAATATTTGTCAGTCTTTGTCGTCCTTCACCGTTATCGCAATGATCATAAATTCCACCGCCTTCATAAACAGAATCTCGTTATCAAGACGCGGAATTTTTCTAAGAAATAACTCTGTAAAAAAAAGATCTGAGGTTGGGCCACTAGCTTACGTACGCGTTATCGTTCCAAAAATTTAAACATTATCACAATCTTGCGCACTTATGTAAGTCAGAAGATAAAGTTTACATTTAAGAGTGAATTCTATTAATAACGTGGTAAAAATCACAATGGTGTGGAAGACATTCTTTCAGAACATTCGTTCAAGTATTTTTATACTTCTAAGGTAGCAGACAACCACCTGATGGTAAGCAGTTACCGTAGCCTATGGACGTCTGAGACACCAGGGGAGTCACACTCGCGCCGCTGACCCTTTAAAAGAGGAATCACTGCGCCGACAGCACAATGGAGAAGACTGGTCCACCAGTTGTCATCGCAGCGCTTCAGAGCAGAGCTCTGGCAACCTTACTCACCGCAGGAACACAACACCTTTCGGGAAGAACGATGTTATTTGTCTGCGAATTGCGATATTCTGTAAGGCTTACTTCCCCAGTAGGGCTGGTCCAATATAGAGTGAGAAAAACCCACTATGCCCGTCCTCATATGGAGATAAAATTTGGAGATAACTAGGGCATGTTCAAATACAAATTTGACACATGCCATTCTACAAGGGACAGGTTGCAAGTCCATCGTCCTATTTGAATGCTAGCTCTTTTTCTCCGAAGCTGCGGTATTTTGCAAAATGATGCTAAAACCTGTCCATCACGAGGCGTGTACGCCATGGGCGCCATAACCCACCATTTGGCCGGTCAACAACCGTTGAGGTCAATCCGCCATCTTGTCCGTTAGAGGCCCGATTCTCACGATAAGACAATACAAACACGCACTTCCATTCAATATGCCGTGTAAACCACAGTAACTGGGGAAACAGTATTGCAGCTTTGCGTGAATCGCCGAACCATAACACACGCAAAGAAAAGCGCGGAAAAAGAGAAAAATATTTTTAGACACCCACTTTTTTGAAGAGGTCATGTCAAGCTTAGTTGAGTACATCAAAGGGAATAATGAAACAAAGAAAAACATTTTCCAGTTACCCTTTCTAGACAATGTTATTAAGTTATTATACAGAGACACAAAATAACAAGTTATCTCATGTAGAATCTAATAGAAGACACTGTTGAATGAACTCATAATTTCGGCACTCAGAAACGGCACAACAGGTTCTCTTCCTCCTCTAACACTCTACACCTGTGTCGCCATTCCTTTGCCATTATAATCTTTCACACAAATCCATCCATCTTCCAATATTTGCTGAACGAACTATTTGGTACAATCTTAATGAGACTTAATGCAAGTACATTCTGACGAAGCACAGTAAGATAAAGAGACAGAAAGAATTTCATCAAGACATTGAGTTGCCAGAGTAAACAATACGAATTATGTGGACGTGTGCGTCATAAGCATCAAAGCTGCCCATCCGTATGTCATTGCTGTGTGCACAGCGATCGCGAGAGCTCGTGTTTACACAGCTAATCGATTTAAACGGTCAACGTTCGGTTGATTGGACTTCGACAATGGACAAGGAAATGAAATAATGCAAAAAGAAACGCTTGAAATGGCGTCTGCAAATGTTTGGGATTTAAAGCGTCCAGGTATCTAATTAACCAAAGTCAATAGGCATGCGATAAGAACACTTGAATCACTCTGATTTTAGGAGCTAGGTGATTCTACTCCTTTTTCTAATTTCTGGGATACCAAAAAGACATCAATGTATTTCCAACCAAAGCACCAACTTAGTGCTTCTACAATACGTATCTATTCTACCACATAGATATTGTTGTCTCTAGCTAGAACCATGAGGCTACGGGAGTTGTTGTCATAACAGCGATAAGTAGGTACCTAGGTATTTACAGCTCTTTTAGTTAGGTAAGCTGCTGCATAAATCAAATAATCTACCCAGCTATTGCTTACGAGACCCAAATTATCACCATTACCAAACCTTAACAGATCCAATGACCTTGAGCAATCTAATGATGATAGAAAGTTTTCTCCACTCCAAATTCCATTGAACTATGGCCAGTAGGTGCGGCGTGACATTGCCCCCGTCTGTCAACTGTCACTGTCAAGTTGAAGGCTTACGTTGCGACACCGGGTCGACGCACCATTCAGCCACGCGTGACCATCCTGTCGATTACGACATATCAAAATTGATTTATAACTTTTAGTCCAGTGGTTTGATCCGTTTTGATTTCGTAATGTTTCTATTTGATTTATTAAGTGATGACATTTTAATGACGAAATAAAAGGGTATGTTGGCCAAGCAAGAGCACAATAATTTGAGCTCTTATAAACACATCCAATGTGTCATTATAAACCAATAAGTACACGTATTGCAATATTCAGTTTGTACATAAAGAATACAATTTCGTTTCATCAAACAAATTAACTTTTAAAATCCGATGAGTGTGCGTTTCGCAGTGATTCTGATTAATATCTCCAATAAACCTCTTCGGCGCCAGCCAGGTGACCCTCGATATTGGTCGCAAGGCTGTCTGTCAGATGATGACAGAGCTGATTCGTTAATTTGAAAGCATTTATGTTGATGTATCAAATTCACAAGGTTTGACTTTAATTGATCAATTGCTGAATCGAAAGCGATTTGACTCATCTGAAGAGCCAAATTCATACAAAATTATGTTTTTTTTTTCATAAACAACATAATGATGAACTGTATCGCGTTTTTAACGAAGACGAAACTGCCAGACGTTTTGCTTTAAAATATAGGTACGTATTGTTAAATGGAATCAATTGTTGAAAAACTAATATCGATTCGTGTGAACCTGCTTCATTAGTTTTGTTGACGAAAGGTTATTCAGGCGTCGCCACTGTCATTGACGACTCAAATTGTTTGCGTGTGTTCAATTATCACCGAAGACTTTGTATATTTAATTAACTCAATGTTTATTTGTTATTTCAAAATAATGAACATTCGATATGGAACGTATGTAAACTAAAAGGTTTTAATTTATACGCAATAATTATGTATTAAAAAAAAGTAAACACAAAAACTTAACATCTTCATTACAATGACATGAGCTAGTTCTATTTCGCATTATCACATTCAACGTATTTCAACGTTCACATAATAAATATTAATACATACAGAAAAACATAAAGAGCAGTCTGTTAATGTATAAGCTAATTGATTCAATAAGTATTGCTGGAATAATCGATTCACAGCGGCCGAGACATATTGAGAGAAGCTATGCGGTAATGACGATGACAGATGTCAAGTGTCAGATTGACATTGACGGATGCCGAGCGATTGTTCAGTGGCATCGACATTAGCCATTACAAGATAAAATAAATCTTTTCTAATTGCTCGGAAATGCGTATGAATAAAATCTTAATAAAATTTATACAAATGCCATACTATCATTTTGTTCTAAAATAACATAAACATTATGACACAAACGTTTTATGTTTTATAATTTAAATTGTAAATGGAACGTTTCTTTGTTTCTAAAAGAGGTTTCAATTAAGTAAGTTGTAATGGAGTGGGCAGTTAATTTATGTGTTTTTCATATGACTCTATAATGCACATGCTATATCTGGTTAATATTACAATTGCAATTGATGAGGCATGTTGCAACACAACAGGTTTGTTTAGATCATAAATACAAACATATAGACATGTAGGTACATATAACTAATATCTATTAAAACAGTAGAAGCGACTAGGTAAGTGTAGCCTTTGCATTTCCAAATCAATCTACAAGTATTCTAAATGAGGATAAATCGTCTAAGTCCAAATGTCATCGTGAGTCGCTGAGACATGATTTAAACAACTTAAGAAAGTAGTTTAGTAGTTTGACAGTTTCATTAAGAACATCAAAGGAAAAGTGGACGGAAGGAGAGGAGAGGAAGACCGAGGATAGGCTACTTGAGCCAAGTGAAGGAGAAGGATGCTGTCATGTCGTATAAGGAGGTCAAGGAGGCTGCCCTGGAAAGAGCTTCGTGGAGAAAGAGGCAATCAGTTATGCCAACAAGGGGCCATCCCTTAAATTGAACAAAAATAAGAAAGTAGTGCAGTATTTTGAGATTGCTTCTCAAAATACTGCACTACTGTGAACAACATGATGATGCTGATGAATATCCGCTGAGTGACCAACAATAAACCACCAATACGTTAGGAAAAACACGGAACCATAACGTCCATCTCTAATCGAGCCCACGCGGTGGTCTAGACATAATTTTTTCTGTAATCAATAGGTAGCGTTTTAATTACCCAGTAATAGATATGTCTGAGAGAAGCATTAATATTGTATGAGATGTGCGCAGGCGCCGGCTCGGCGGTAACTACTGCTGTATCGTTTATGATAAGATTAGTGATTATGAAGTAGCTGATGGAAACCAGCGCTCAATAGTGGTGCTGCTGGAGCAAATGCAAGGAGTAGCTTTAATAGTAAGTATAATTAAGTATAGTTCGCGTCATGTAAAAAGAACGCTGGAAGAAAGTGGAGGGGTGTGTTTTGTCTCATGTTTGCGAATAGGTAACCCATGCGCAAACAAGAGACAAAACACACCCCGTCCGCTTTCTGGCAGCGTTCTTTTTACGTGACGCGAACTATATCTGATGCGAGTTTTGTTTGTAATTTGGTGATGAAAATAAAACTTTATTCTATAACGTAAATTATGTGCTATATTAAATCCAAGTAGAGTTTGGTAAAGCCGTGGGCGGCTGCTAGTTATGTTTTTATCATTAGATATTAACGGTGTATGATCACTTTCATCATCACCGTCATTCTCCTGCTCTTATCCCATGATCACTTGGTTTATTGAAATTACAGGTTCAAATAATCATGTTATTTTGAAATCTACTTCATACCGTTCAAGTTTAAATATAACAGCAGCGTATAAATACAATTATATCAAATCTAGATCACTTTTTGCACCATGACCCGTCATGAACTCAGGTTCAGACGGGGTCGTTGACCCGGGCAAAAACAAACTTCATCTGACGAGCGGGACTTTTTGATGAAATGAGCGTGTAAGGAGCATAACCATAACGCAGGAACTGCGTTTAGCCTTTGTGTTGCCGTCAAAAGAACCGCAATGTTTGTGGGTCTGTTTTGGGATTTTGAGATTGAGCGGCGCGAGTTGAATTTCAGCGAAATCAGCTGTTTACACATGCTTGAAGTGACTATGACTATGTGCATCTCTTTTTATAACTTTACCTACATAATGTATCCGGGTATTTATTTATCATGTAAATTACCTTTTTATTTAGGGAGTGTCCACATTGCGTTTTCTGAAGCGCGTTTTTGCTACGCGTTGCGAACGCGCGTTTGTATCGATACAAACGCGCGTTCGCAACGCGTATTTTTCCATACAAAAGCGAACCGGGAGGGGCTGCGCGGGGGGCTGCGCGTTCGCATCGCGTTCGAATCGCGTTTGTATCGATACAAACGCGCTGCAAAAAACGCAATGTGGACACTCCCTTAGCCCGACGTTTTGACTGGATTGCACCAGCCGTGGTCGCGGGAAAACTCCTAAATAAAAAGGTAATTTACGTGATAAAAACCCGGATGCAATAATGTATTTATGTGCATCTCATAAATAAACAGATTACCCTTCCCTTCGTCTCGCAGTCGGATAAAAATAACAGTGCATTTTCATTAAATATGGAACTATAATTATTCTTACCTAATAATTTTCCGGTCCTGTGGACTAAACCGTTTGAAAATTCAAACATTCGAAACATACCTGAAACAAAAAAATAATTTTAAAGTTAGGTTACGCGTATGCACTTTCCCTATCGACCGTTGATATTGTAAACACAAAAACCATTCATGTTCCACCAAGAATGTTTCGCAATTCATCAGGAAATCTTATCTGACATAACTGACTTCATTGATGACAGTTTACTAGTGCAATGCAACTCACTCCAAATTCGAAAGAGAAACAGGATAACAGCAGAGTCATTCTGTAAACTCACTTCGAACGTCGAAGAGCTGAATCCGCTGTGTGATTTCAAATTTCGTATTCGAAATTCGAATCTTACATTACAATACATTCTTGTGTATTTAGTGAGCTCGGTCACTTGAGTGAATTCGAAGTGAGTCTACAGAATGACTCTGCAGACCAAAAAAAATTGCTGTTACTGTAAATGCAGTCTTGTTAGCACCCGGGTGGTGCAGTGAGGACAAGATTACTTCCAATAATCCGCTATCTAGCTCGGCATCAGCTCGAGGCTTCATAAGAACTGACGGGCGACAGGCGCCAACACACGGCAATGCTAATCATTGCGCATTTGTTATTCGAAGTGCGGATCTTAACGGCATGTTCTTGTGGACATTACTGGATCTTATACCTGTTTGATCTGTACTTACCTAATCGTCTTTGTTTGTGTGTAATTACATGGTTCAAAAACATTGTAGAAACTGTTTCTTCTTTGAGTAATGTTTTCTCCTTGTGCAACGTTTTTTGTAGTGAAGTTAGGCGTTTGCCATCATTTTGTGATTTTTTTTCCGTCACCAGGAATTTTTTTAAAATGTAGATGGAAATCAGAATTTTTCTTCGAAAACAAATCAACTGAAATAATGGTTTTAATTAGAGATTTGGTGCCCTAATGAAAAATACTCGCATGGTCTTCCCAAACGTGACCATACCATTTTTTTTCGACCTGACTTTTGGGCCCAACAATGTATGAAGCCTGAAAGACCTTCTTTAAGAATAAATGTTGGTTTCGGTCATAAAAAGAAGAGTAGGCAACTAGCTTACTTTAGTCAAAAGAATCCTCAAAACAACAGTGTAAACAATTGGGCGACTAAACTTGACCGCGCGTACAGATTGAACAATAGTGCTACCGGCACAAGATCAATGTTATGCGATGGACGATTAGGAAGCAATGCTCGCGTCGATGACGTACCACTGTTACGTAAAATGCTCTTGGCCTAGCACGTGTATTGGAATCACCTGCGTGGAGATTAGTGTAGGAACCCATCAATTAAAAGATAAAACAGGGACTCGATCACATTAACAATGGTAGACTTTAGACATCCATTCAGATCTTGACACATTTAAGGTACTTTGAAGAAGCAAGTACTTTTTGGAAGTGCCTAGTCATCATCATCATCATCCGCAGCCCGATCTCTCCCTCTGCTGGGTATAGGCCTCCTTTCCATTCTTTGCCATTCTTTGTTTTTGCCATTCTTCCCGGCCCTGCACTTGCATGATCCAAGTACCTAGTAAGTCCTAATAATATGCTACGGTGGTAACTAAGTCCATTGCGGCTTTATATTCATGGAAAAAATATAATCTAGGGCAGTACCTAACAGTGAAACTATCCATTAATGATTCAGAATATCCTACTAGTGGCTCTGTGAGCTGTAGACCTCGCGAGTCTATCTTTAAAACAAAGTAAACACTAACAGACTGTACTTTAAGTAAATATAATAACCAAAGTAGATGAAACTTTAAACAACATGGTTCTGGTTCCGGTTCCAAAATCTAGATATGCTCAAATGTGGTGCTTTATGGACATGTCTAGATCGCTATCGAACAATGCGGACATAACTGCAACTAATTCAAAGGACATAAGTGCATTTGACACAAGGTCAAGAACAAAATCAAGGATTTTAATTTTTTATAGTGTTAAACCACACTTAGTTTAAAAAACACATTGAAAATGAAAAATCTTATCAAAATGTTCAATTCCGACGGGATTAGAACCCGCAATGATACAAGCGATCATCCATAAGGCGGAGTGCTAAAAATCTAAAGAGATCTAAAGAGTGCTAAAATCTAGGATGTGAAATAGAATGCTCAATTTAAAATTACAATTTGTTAAAATAATTATTAGATTTGAAGAAGTTTTAAAAAGAAGCACTTGTTAAAGCTAAAGATATGGCATGAAAACTTACGTAGTGTAACGTGTTGTTTAGATTATTTTTATTGTGCGCTTGTTTTAGTCTGTATTCTGAATGCAATTGGTAGAATAGAACTATCTTACACTTATGCCATATGCCATATGACAGCGTCACTGTCATTATGGCATATGTATGATTTGACATTTGAAATGACAGAATTATTTTGCGAGCGAAACAGTTTTGTTGTCTAGAAATCTAAATTGCAATTGTATGATGTTATTAAATGATTAACGATGATTGTATCAGTAGGATTTCATTGATAGGGCCACATATTCACACCCTTTAGCGAAAGAACCCTAACAATTCAGAAGACGGAAAAACTCACGCAAGCCCACGCAATACGGACACGATTCAGGTTGTAAGTAAAATAAACTGGATTAAATGAGGTATGTACAAGTGATATACTTACTTTGCTAAGGTATTATAATTACTGAAGGTTCATTCATATCTATTCGCATTACCAGACTTATTTAATGCAATGCAAAGCTCTAGACTACCTACCTCAAATTGCTTGGCATGTTGCAAGATACTTTCTTGTATTGAAGATTATTATAAGTATTGATAAGTTGGTATCAAAGTATCTGCACTTACCTACCTATTCAGCTAAATCGGTGAGCATAGATTGGGTGTATAAAGAGGTTGAAAAAGTGGCTGTGTACTTATGAACTTATGTACACATATGAAACTTTATAAACTGAATGGTACCTACAGTTAACCAAGATTGATAAATATTCTAAAACAAAGTTAAGTGAAACAATCAATCATAATGATTTTAAAGATCCTAATAAGCAATTGAAGAAATCTTGATGATTCTCGGAGGTCGATTCCACTAACAAGCTTTTTGTCGGCCATGGCACAGCATCGGTTAGGCTTGGACTTCGTTTTGTTTCCTAATCGACTAGTGGCCTGCGTCTCTGTTGTGTTGATGTTTTCAAGCAGGTGGCTGTCGTTTGGAAAATGAGGCAAAGCTTAGCGGTAATGATAACTAAATGGTTGATGTTTTAAATTAGTAGAATCGGGGCCCTGGTCAGACACCAAATTCCCTTAGCATATTCAATGTGACAATGATTCATTTATTTAGTGGTAACCTAAAATCTTGATAAGAAAACAAAAGAATACCTAAGTGAAATTACAGAAAATTACATTATTAGACTAACATGAGAAATGCAATTTGGTAAGTACTGCAATAGAATAAGTAACATCATCACTGATGACAAGAATTCTTCGCTCAACCCTGCCCAGTTGAACTTGTGAATATAAATAAATAGGAATCTAGAAAGAATGCATGATGAAACATGATGTTTGATTAATAAAATAATCAATTTAATTATTTTAATTAGAAGTTTAAAGTTATCAAAAGCAAAAACAACTTAGTGGTAACTAACTAGAAATACTTAAAAGGTAACTGGAAGTTCTTGCATCAAATCAACACAATTAGATTAGAACAAAAAGGAATCAGGGACTTTTATGTAGTATTATTATCCGTTCTGCACTTTTATGGAAAAGGTTTAATGAACTTGATTTGTGATTGAGCTTTATGTGAACATGTTCATATTATAATACTTCTGATGAAAGGACAATAAATATTCTTGAATGTTGTATGTAGCACAGTGAACAAGCGGCACTTCTAATGACAAGGCTTTGGAGGTTTTAGAGACATTTGACAAAATGTGATCAAATGATGATGAGATTTGGTTCATCTTGTCTCAAGATTGAGAATTACTAGATGATTATTGACCATGACTATTACCTATTATATTATATATATATATTATATACTATGACTATTACATAATATTAGAGCGATTACCTTTGAATGAATGAATGGAAGTAAAAACTTGCTTAAGATAAGATAAGGAATGGAAGCCCATGAGAGAGAAATAGGATAAGACTTCATATAAAATAAAATAAAAAAACATTGAAATGAAATAATAGGTAAATCACATTTATGACATAAAGTATATAACTTGAGTTTTGGAAATTACTAGGATAATGATAATCTTGAATAGCAAATGGGATACCATTATGGACAGGGATTTCCTCAGGCTGAGATTTTTGAAATGAAATGAAATGAAATGATTTATTTGCTAAATAAATGATTTTTTTGATTGATTTAAAGATGATTGAAGTTGCCAGGGAATTGGCATTTAAAAAAAAAAACATAGAACGTTTATTATGCACTAATGTTCATTCTGAACTAAAAACTTTACCTAAACTAAAGTAGTAGCAACTCTCAGCTACAAAACGAATTAGTGCCTACCTAAGTTTAGTTAAGGATATCCATGATACCTACAGTAAAACAAAAATATACATATACCTATGTACTTAGTTATAATTATAAATTAATAGGAAATGGATACATTATGGAAGACTGAGTGTGAATAAATTAGTCTTAGATTCTCTGCCGGATTTTATTCAGTCGTGAATTGGCGTTGATAAGTACTACCTACCTACCTACTGTGATCAAAAAGGCTGAGATAAATAGACTCGAATCTAGACAAATGCAACTCAATCCATGAATCGGTACCTGCACACTCTTTTTGAAATGAACAAGTGATAGTTATTTTATTAGAGATCACAAAACATTACAATCGTTATTTATGGTTGCAAACTGAATACCTACCTGCCTAATTCTAGATTCGTAATCAAAATAATGTGAACATAAGAGTTAGTGTTGCAAGAATAAAACTTAAATTAACTGAGTTGAGTGAAAGTAAAACTAAAGGTACCTACTTACATTAGAAAAGAAATTCAGAACCTACCCACTAAGATTTTATGGATACCTACCTACATATTCTTTCTTTATTGAAAAAAATAAGACCGAACAATAAAATTCCACAATGACAGGACATGTACAAAGGCGAGCTAAACCTTATCATGCACATAGGTACATAATTTAAACCTGCCATCATGTAGGTAAATCAAAAATATCCAATTCATGTTTGGTTGGACGTAGGCATTACATCACATCAAAGAGGACTTAGAAACGATGTGTTATTTCTGGAAACTGTCAATGCAAAATCTGGTGGATAACGGAATTTGTAGGTACCCAGTACCTACACAATACACGTTTATTTATGATGCTATTATACCTAGGAGCGCAGTTAATAGTAGTGGAAAGTAGAATTTTGTGAAGATAAATAAATAAGATTAAGTAAAATATTTTCTATGAGAGAACAAAGGAACAAAAATTAAGTCTTTAAGTAGAAAAATTAGGTAGGTACCTACTTTGGGTATTAATTATTATAAAACTTAGACTTAAAGCTAATGAGACTAGATCCAAGTTGTGAGTGGTGCACAAGGGATGAGTCCACTGCACTGGCTTCATTTTAGTGAGTGACTACCGTAAAACATTCTGTGAAAGAAATTATACAAAATAAAATGCAATGGGAATTAGTATTATGACAATAGAACAAGTAAACCAATATCGTAAACTTTGTGATATGAAATTAATGATTAAACGAACTTACCGTATGTGAAGTTCTATCATAATTACAAATTAATTTACAATTTAAACAATTTACAAACAATTTACAATTTACAATTAGACGAAGGCTTCGTCCGAAGAGATTAGCATATAGATAGGTATACTTGTAGTAACACATAGTAATATTAATGAAAAATGATGGTAATGATTATTAAATAATTTAGATTGTTTGGAATTTAAGTTGATAAGTAAGAATAATGATACTAAATAATAATTAAAAAAAATATATGCATTACTTGTAATTGCATGAGTTTGAGTGACTTGAGTATTTGTGACATTGATTATGAGTGTGAGGCAAAGAACGGCTTATCAGAGTTGATAGGTAATACCAAAAGAAATGGATCGAATAATTGTTAAGTAAGCATGGTGTAAAGAAGAGAAAGGTATGTGCCGTAAAAATGGTAAGGAAAAACTACTTGTGCAAATTTACTAATGTGGTCGAAATGCGGAAAAAAGTTAAACATCTACATAATAATAAGCAGATTCTGGAACAGCTCAAGTTATGAAGCTGTACGGTCATGAATAGTCAAGAACAGGGATACGAAGGTAGAAAATCAGAGAGTCGCTAAGTGAGCCGGCAAGTAGTTCTGCTTGTGGTCACCTTTAGTTCGTAGACCGCACTCCAATCATGAATGCTGAAATAATAATTAAACGTGACTAATTACCAAACGCCAACTGACTGCCTAAGATTACTGACGTAAAATGCTTAGATGACAAATACAACAGTAGAAGAACTCGTACAAAGTACTTTATTAAATTGAGTGTAGTTTGTTACAAAATAACGGTAATAATATTGTACCTACTTCCGACAGATAGACAAAGATTGACAGATTCACCAGAATTCTTAAACTTAATGTAAACGACCAAACAAAGAATTTGGTAGCTGGAAAACAATTAAAATAAACTAGAAAATGTCATGTATAAAAACTGAGAAGGAAAGTGGTCTAAACGCGAACCTATTCTAGTTAAATAGTGAACCATGCTGTAAACTACCTAGAATGTGCCAGCTAGACATATATTGCTGATAAAGACTTTGCTACACCTAGTCCATGTAGACTATGCTAACTTGATGACCTCCACATTGTATTTTTATTATATTATTGAGCTTCAATCTTGAAATTAAAAGTTCAAGTACTTACCTAAACGTAAGCGATTAAAAAGCAAAGTGCTATGGACTGAACTAGTTGAATAGAGCAGTGTATACTTTTTGAATAAAACATTACTTAGATAAAACGATTTTAGATTTCCAAATGATTATTTTCGAATAATAATGAACAATTATGTTGAAATTACACGATCAGCGTTGAACATGAATATAGAACTAGATAAACACGTGGAGTATGCTAGAAAAATTATAGATGGACTAGGTACGGAAATGCGGATATGTAATGTGAAATGAGTGAGTAGTAAAAAAAAAAAAGTGATAAAGAGAGGAGCAGAGAAAAGAAACATGGGTTGCTGACCTATGTGGGTTAGGGCAGTAGTGTTGATAATTGATTGATGAGGATAGGATGAATACTGATAAAAAAAAATTGTTGAATGGCAGCCAGTTAAACAAAATATCTAGGTTCTAATTTGTCTAGTCAAGCAGGATTAAGAACCTTTTAACTAGAGAATTAATGAGCAAGGCAACCGACACGTCGATACATCTAAGTTAAACTTGCATTAGTGAATTAAATGTTCGGTACCTGCCAAAACGACGAGTAGAAGTAATGGGAGAAGATTTGAGAAAATAAACTCCGCTAGTCGCTGTCAAATCAAGCTACAAAAAGAGAGTTGAAATGCCGTTGGATTTTAGAGAGAATTTCGAAATGATACAAGGTTTTATGCACGCATACCTGATGACTTAGATTAGACAACTAAAAGTGTTGAACTATTTTATATTGCTGACCCAGATCCAATAGCCTACTTAATACCTACATGAACCATGCAACCATGACTTTTACATTTAAAAAAAAAATATTGGTATTTGAATAGAAGCGAAATAAAACTGTTTTAATTCTAGAACACGAGTGAGTGATCCGCGCAATCGAGTGTGTGTTTGAAATGGTCACAGCAGCGACAACTGAAAAGAGGCGCGGCGTAGCAGGAGCTACAGCCAATGCAGAGATGGCCGAACCAGTGTCTCGCTTTGTGAGGGCTTGACTGGCACAGCAACTTGCCAGTCAAGCGAGGGCATTATTGACATGTGAAGCGCTCGTGGCGAAGCTTGCTTAGGCGCTCTTGATTGAAAGTCAAGAGTCAAAATTCAAAGATTATTCAATACCTAAGATCATGTAGGCCTCACTTTGACATCAATGATTTAATATTTCATAACGATTTAATATTAACGGAGTTAGAGCATATTCATTGATCGTTCGGGGCGCGTTGAATTGTCGAACCCGGCTTTTGTTGAGTCGAACCATGACGGAGGCCTTGCGGCCAACATACTCCGTCACCAGGATTGGCCGCTTGCTTATACGAACTTACTTGCTTACTGACATTGGAACTTGTCTTTATTTAATATTGCGATTGTTTTCCTGAATAAGTGATGACTGGCATATGAACTTGCATGTATGTATATTTATTTATTTTTATTTATTTATTATAAGTACACACACATGTTAGCGAGGGCATTACTGGCATACGAACTTGCCGCCCAATATTAATTATTTTCATTAATAAGTGATAACTGGCATATGAACTTGCCACTTAATAAAAATTATGTACGTTTATTTATTTATTTAATTATTATAAGTACATATACATATTAGCGAGGGCATTACTGGCATATGAACTTGCCGCCCATTATTGACTATTTGCACAAATAAGTGATGACTGGCATAGGAACTTGCCACTCATTAATAACTATGTATGTATATTTATTTATCTTATTTATTACAAGTACATATACTTATTAGCGAGGGCATAACCGGCATAAGAACTTGCCGCCCATTATTGTTTAATTAATGATTATGTGATATTAACCGGGGCATCACCGGCATAAGAACTTGCCGCCCACTATTGTTTATTTCATGATTATGTGACATTAACTAGGGCATCACTGGCATACGAACTTGCCGCCCTTTTGAATTGTTTCAGAACAAAAGGATCTCGTAAGTATGGATTTGACCATTAAAAAAACTAACCACCCAGCTGAAATAATTATTGTGCTCAATTATTGCCATCTGACTTAATCCATGCCTGATTTAAGAATAACATTATTTACAGAACAAAAGGATGTTGTAAGTATGGGTTTGACCGATAAACGAACTAGCCACCCAGCTGAGATTATTTTAAATTATTAACCCCATTTATGTGCCAACTGATTATAGGACTAAGAGGTGACACGACCGATTTTTAAGTAAAAAAAAAAAAAAATTGACTTCTAAATGTTTTGAATATTTTTGGTATGTATTTCTCAAACATTAACATCTGTGATTTCATTAGAAAAATTGTGTCTGACTGATATAAGATTTTGATAACAGGGTGAATTTTATAAAGATCTGTTATTTTTGTTTTACCATAGCGATGCATAACTGTAAACGGAATAATTATTATTGATTGGAAGTTCCTATTGATTTAAACACTGCTCAATATTATTATGATATATAACCGATTGTTTTTGAAATACTAATTAATTTACGCAGTACCCTTGACTTGAAACGACTGCTGGACTTCTGTACAGAGAGTATTCTGTTGATTCAATATACCTATTCTGTTAAGGTGGCGACTGTATGGAGCGATCTCGATCCTTGACATCGTGGCGAGGCATTCGTAGCGAACATGGCACGATGCGACATTGCTGGCTGATCGACGGCGGTGCACCTTTTACCGCGGTTGCTCGTCTGTGGTCTTCATTCGTGGTCGAGTCGTCAGACGAAGTTGTTGTGAAGTAGTATTGCTGGCCAGGCACCACCTTTATGACACTAAAACTGAACGAAGAGACTCGTTCATAGTAGGATGGCCGAATGTAACGTGTTGTTTAGATTATTTCTATTGTGCGCTTGTTTTAGTCTGTATTCTGAATGCAATTGGTAGAATAGAACTATCTTACACTTATGCCATATGCCATATGACAGCGTCACTGTCATTATGGCATATGTATGATTTGACATTTGAAATGACAGAATTATTTTGCGAGCGAAACAGTTTTGTTGTCTAGAAATCTAAATTGCAATTGTATGATGTTATTAAATGATTAACGATGATTGTATCAGTAGGATTTCATTGATAGGGCCACATATTCACACCCTTTAGCGAAAGAACCCTAACAGTAGTAACTAATTTTAGAAATACCTAGTAAAAAAGACCCTATTTAACCGATTACGACGATGTTACGATTAGAATAAAACAAAGAATGACCATGAATACGATATCCACAAATTGATTGAAAACGTTAAAAATAAAGTTCAAGAAGTTGACCTTCCCTCAAAATGAACACATTCGATTCTAAGTCAATATCGAAGGTCCTTCTTAGAACCTGTGACTGGGCAAAGGGTTCCTTTGTCTCATTCGTTTGTTTTCGTGTGAGTGGGATATAATTTGAAAGTCGGGATTATATTTTTTGTGCGTCTGGACTGAAGCAATTAATACAATAGGCAGTGATGAATAGGCGTTTTTGTGAGTTTTATAATTTGTTACTGTTTATATTGGTAAATTGATGTTTAAAAGATTTAAAAAGTGTAACATGCCTTTTTTACTCTCTTCTGCTTCTAAAATGTCAGCTTGGGCGTATTTGAAATAAAAAACCACTTAAATTTTTGGGCATTGACTTTTTTTTACCCGACTGCGCAAAGCAAAGGAAGGGTAATGTGTTTATCAGTCTATGTATGTAAGTATGTATGTTTGGATGTTTCTATGTGGCATTCTAGAGGCCAAACGCGTGGACCGATTTTGATGATTCTTACGTCAATCGATTCGTCTGAACCTTGGGAGTGTTGTTAAAGGCATGACAGTAATCAAAATTCACCAGTGCCACCACCAGACGCCTTAATGTCAAAATTAAAAAAATCAAAATCGTCACACCATGTCAAGTGGGGTATCGTTGAATAGGTATTTTAAAATCAACTTTATGTTTCTTTTACCATTTTTCATTTTAAGTAATAGTTTAAGAAAAATAACGGTTTAAAGTTGATTAATAATTATTCTCGCTATGGATGTTTCTATGTGGCACTCTAGAGGCCAAACGCGTGGACCGATTTTGATGATTCTAACGTCAATCGATTTGTCTCAACCTTGCGAGTGTCACTAAAGACATGAAAGTAATCAAAATTAACCAGTGTTACAACCAGACGCCATATTGTCAAAATTGAAAAACTCAAAATTGACGAACTATGTCAAGTGGGGTATCGTTGAATAGGTATTTAAAAATCAATGTTAGGTTTCTTTTACTATTTTTCATTTTAAATAATAGCTTAGGAAATATAACGGTTTAAAATTCTGTTTGTGTGTATCTTGGCCGCGCATCACGTCTCGGTCGAACGAAACTACTGGACGGATTTAAATGAAACTTGGTATTATTTGAGTGCATACATACTATACTACTACGAGGTATAAATAGGATACTTTTGATTACTATACCTACTTACTTACTGAAATTCAAGACGGTTCCCTTGGGAGAGGAAATGAAAATCAAAATGAGTAGGTAGGTATCTGGTTGTAATTCATTAACACATAGTACGATTTTATTGATTATTTTTACCCGACTGCGCAACGCAAAGGAAGGGTAATTTTGTTAGAAAGTAGGTATGTACCTACTTTAAAATGTTCTGTAAAAATTTCAAGGTCATCGGTTTTGTAGTTCAGAAGTTACAAACATCGCAACCCTCAGTATTATTTTTTATTTACCAAAAACACAACTAGATGTCGCTGCTAAATCTGAACCAATCCTAGATCGCGCTATCGTTGCGTTTTGAAAAGTTTACCTATTCTATCAATTTTTGAGGGCCATTATCGAAAGTTTTTGATATTATTGGATTGGATTGAATTATTGGCTGATGGGGAATTGGATTGGATGGATTTGATGAATAAAATTGAATAAATAATTAGGGCGATATAGCGATGTTACGAGTTGATTTTATTCCAACTCGGATAACTCGAGTTGACTCGGCCGCTAACTCGAATCGCAACGCGAGTTGACTCGACTCGCATCAACCGGATGGGATCCGCGCCAAACGGATCGGCGCGGCGAGTCGAGTCGAATGCACCGTATTCGTATTCTTATTCTTGAGTCGAGTTTCGGTTTCGAGTTGGCGAATCGCTGACTCGCGACCTCGCGTGCACTCGCATTCGCATAACTCGCATTCGTTATCCGCATTCTAGTAGTTATGTAGGTAAGCGAGTTGATTCGAGTTGCGAATGAACTTGATTCGAATCAACTCGCTTAGACTCTGATTCGAGTTATTCGAATCAGCCAACTCGACTCGCCCATCGCTAGGGCGATACGAAGTTACTTAGTTTAGTTGGTTTATTAATTTCTTGTTGGGTAGGTAATAGTTAATCAAGGTATTTTAAAATCAACTTTATCATAACTAAAAAGTGTTAAATAAAAAAAATATTTTAAAAAAACAAAAACCCGACTGCGTCAAAACTAAAAAGAAAAAAACAAGCCTGCAAAGAATTACTCACAGTCGGGACCCATAACATTGGGAAGATTTGATTGGTAATAAAATGAATGGGTACCGACTGTGAGTAATTCTTTGCAGGCTTGTTTTTTTCTTTTTAGTTTTGACGCAGTCGGGTTTTTGTTTTTTTAAAATATTTTTTTATGTAGGTAGACCTAGGTATCCAGTTTGTTGAACATTTCACACAGCGCCATCTAGCTCCAAACCAAGCAAAGCTTGTACTATGGGAAATTTGTGAAATATACTTTACTTAAATTAAACATAATACATAAGTACCAGAGTCGCAAATTACTAAAAAAAAAAATTTCAAAAAAAAATATAACCGACTTCATAAAACACTTGCACTAAAAAGCGAATAAGAATACAAACAGAATTAATTACTTTGTTATTGTTTATTTGTTATAATGTTGAAATCGGTGTGCATAAAAGGTCATTGTTTTACTTAACACCGACTTCAACATTATAACAAATAAACAATAACAAAGTAATTAATTCTTTTTGTATTCTTATTTTTCGCTTTTTAGTGCAAGTGTTTTATGAAGTCGGTTATATTTTTTTTTTGAAAATTTTTTATTTTTCCCTTTTTAGCGTTGTTTTTTAAGTACTTGTTTCTGTTTTTTTTTTAATTCAGAAAGATGTCACTTTACTTATGTTTGATGTGCTTCGCTCATCAAGCCCTTTCATTGGATACCCATATCACTAAAAAATTCAATGGAACAGGTCCTGACTCCATCATCAGATCAGCTCGCTGTTGCCATATTATTACATTGTAGTGGAAACTTCACATATATGCTTAGTTCCGAGTTTCAACTCAATCAGACTATTTATTGAGGAGTTCTGTTGAGCAGCTCTTGACTCCATCTTCAGATCAGCTCGCTGATACCATATTATTATGTATTATAATCGGAATTTGACAGATATGCCGAGTTTCAACTCAATCGGCCAATTTACTGAGGAGTTCTGTTGAACAGCTCTTGACTCCATCATCAGATCAGCTCGCTGATACCATAATATTTCATTGTCACCGAGAATCTATAAGTGTGCAAAATTTCAGCCCGATAGTTCCACAAACACACTAAAAATTTGAGGGTTTCCCTCGATTTCCATGGGATCCCCTCATCAGATCCTGATTTGGTGACGATGGGACCACCTCGGAAGTGTACCCTTTGTAACAAAAAAAGAATTTTCGAGATCGGTCCACAATTGACGGAAAAATCGATGAACATACATAAAAAATAAATAAAAAAAAAATAAAAAAAAGATCAACAAAAAAAAAAAAAACATACATACAGCCGAACATAGAACCTCCTCCTTTTTGGAAGTCGGTTAAAAAATGGAATCCCGCAAGGTGTTTTGTTAGGGCACTTATTGTTAATTATAAGAACATTGTGACTCCTCAATCTAGAGTTGATTACATTACTTCTTGAGAATCATCATCACATTTAAGCGTCTCTAGGAATCAAACGCAAAAAACGCATTCACGCCGCAAACGCGACTTTCAGGTTCGAAAATGACACGTAATTACGCATACACGTCGACAGCTTGACAATGTTGTGATGTCAATAGATTGAAATTGAATCTTTTTACAACGAAATTAAGTTCAAAATGTATTCAAAAAGAAAACAATAGTGCTTAACGTAAGTATGCACTCAGAATACGCGTGTAAGAAGGGTAAAGCACACATTAATCTTCTTGTATAGTATCTCAATACAACACTCACAAGTCAAGTAGTCACTATCACTAGGGCTTTTCCTATTTCTAATCTCTAGTTCGCATCTAATTGATTTCTTCGCCTAATGTAAATATAACAATTTAAGGTTGCGGTACGTGGAGCTCGGAACTTCTCTTCCAACGTATCTATCTAAATTGTTCGTCCTTGTCACGCAAAAAACTCTATGTAGTATAGTATAGGTGTACTACTCAGTCTACTATGAGCAATCACAGCCCCGATTGGCAGTATTACCTCTACCTAATCTGTGATTGGCAGATATGAGTCTGACATGAGGCCCGCCCTTTTTTGCGCGATTCAGGACGCATGACGCGCAGCTACTGTTCAATAATTTCAAATACAAATGCATCAGGACGTTTGGCTCAGCGGTTGTGAGCTCCGCTTGCAGCGCGGTAAGTACTTGCGGAATGGAGATCAATTCCTGTTGATATTGAGTTTTTGCATCTTTGGAGAGGCCAAAAATGTTATATTGTCAGTCACTAATGAATAATGTTCATTTTATTTCATGGAATCGTTAGATAAATGTATGGTAAAAATGCTTTTTTTGGAAATTTATCTACAATATCTAGGTAATTACCTACCCATCTTACTCTCAAGATTTTTAGGGAGGGATGAGATCGATATTATGACGCTAGACAGAATATGTGGGTTGTTACCTATATAAGTCGGTACACAATTACCTAAATTTTCAAAGGGAAGTAGGTACCTAAGTAGGTACTTACCTACTATGTTTTTTTCTGTCCAATGTCTATAGGTAAGTACCTACCTAACTACTGAAGTCACAACGGATGTTTGTCCCTCTGAAATTAGGGGGCGTCCATTAATTAAAATTAAAGAATAAAAATTAAAGGTGATTTTTGCGATTTTTCAACCCCCGCACCCCCTCCCCCCTTGGTGAGATGTCCTGAGATTTGGCTCGATCCCCTCCCCCACCCCCTAATCTCACGTGAGAATAAAAAAAATAATCTTAAACAGGTACCTACCTAGATTTGCCGAGACCTCCCTTTCATTTTTAATCCCACATGGGATTAGGTGCGATTTGGCTCAACCCCCTCCCGCCCCCTAAAAGCCTGACGTAATTAATGGATGCCCCCATAAGTGCAACAAAGGATAACGCATATTTAGGTACTTATGACGTGGCGAATCAATTGGTGGTACCAATAGGCTGAGAAGGCTGGAGCCTAGGGCGGCAGATTTTAGGGGCGGCAAATAGGGAACAATTTTTTTTGTGTTACAGAAAAATAATATTTACCTATATTTATTGATAATGCTATGTTATTATGTACACACAAACAATTCAACATGTAAGTAATGTTTTAAAAATTGTTAGAGTGAGAGCTTTTCTTGCTTAAAACTTTTTTCCATAATTGGATTGGAAACGAGCGCTAAAGGCGGTGCGTTTAGATTTGTTTGTTTATTTGTAGTTGAATCACGTCAAAACGGAGCGACGGATTGACGTGATTTTTTGTGTGGAGATAGTTGGAGGGCTGGAGAGTAACATAGGCTACTTTTTATCCGGGTACAACTCGAGCGAAGCCGCGGGCAGCAGCTAGTTTATAATAAAACTGTAACAGGTCAAATTCTGTACATTGAAGATATTTTGAAATTTTTTTTGGAGGGCTCTCTATTGTCGATACTGAAGCCAAAACTGTAATTTTTTTCATTCATGTCTGTCTGTCCGTATCATGGCCGCGCATTACGTCGAAACTACTGGTTGGATTTAAATGAAACCTGGTATTATTTGAGTGCATACTACGAGGTCTAATATAAAATACTTTTAATCCTGAAATTCAGCACGGTTCCCTAGGGAGAGGGGATGAAAGTCAAAATAAGTATCTGGTTGTAATTCATGAGCGCGTAGTCCGATTTCATTGATTCTTTTTAGGGTTCCGTACCTTAAAAGGTAAAAAAAGGAACCCTTATAAGGTCACTTTCTTGTCCGTCTGTCTGTCTGTCTGTCACCATCGATTATCTCAGGAATGGGTGGAGCTAGCAAGTTGAAATTCATACCATATACTGAGGTCTATAGTCCCTATTGTGAGTATAAAAATCAAGGTCCTGAGTCAACACTATAAAAAGATATAGGCAAATTTAGGTTTTCGTGAAAACTTGTAAGTACCAAAACTTACCTTAATTATCAACTTTTTTTATTTTTCGGAATTTTTCCTTTACTTGTGCTGTAAGGCCTTGCTTGTAACCAAAATTGACAATTCTAGGTCAACCGGAAGTACCCTAGAGGTTTTGGGTCGAAAACCTAAATGGTAGTTCCCGTTGACCTAGAATCACGAAATTTGGCAAAAAGCAAGGCCTTATAGCAGAAATTAAGGAAAAATTCCAAAAAATTAAAAAAGTTGAAAGTTAAAGGGTGTTCCCATACATACATACATACATAGTTGACGCCAATTAAGATTGTCTTCTGAGTTGTATGAGCGCTCATACAATTAAGCGAACTAGCTTAATTGGCACCATCCTCAAATAAGGTAAATAAATAAAATTGTGCTATTGTGTGAAAGTAAATAAAAGAAAATATTTATTGCAATATTATGCTCGTGTGCGCAGAACATTTGCGGCGCTGCTATCGCAGAACTAGGATATGTACAAAAAAATTACTAATTGTTCAATAACTTAATGGGTATAATGGGTAGGTACGGAACCCTCGGTGTACGAGTTCGACTCGCACTTAGGGCTTGCATTATCCGCCCCATTTTGTTATCCGGATAATATGGATAGTAGAGCACTTTACTATCCGGATATCCGGATTTTCCGGATAGTTCGGATAGTTACCGATTTTTTTTTTTCAAACGGACACAAACGAAGATAATAGTTAAAAAATACATTAAACGTCGTAGCTTTAAGTTATCCGAACAATCACTATTAAATTTTGACTCATTTTTAAACAAGGTACGTAACAAGATCTGAATTTTTCTCCTAAAGAGAAGTGAACGCGATGCAATTTGTTGTATTTTGATTGTGAATGCAGATTGCAGATGCATAATGTACACCAAACAACTTATTAAACACCCGACTTCACCCTTCTTCTTCTTCTTCTAGTGCCTCTCCATTACTGAAGGTTAGCTGTCATCCTGGCAAATTTTTCCTTGTCTAGTGCTAGCCTAAACAGATCTTCCGCTTTCTTGATTCCCGTCCAATCTCTTATATTGCGAAGCCAAGATGTTCTCCGTCTTCCAACCCCTCTTTTGCCAGGTATTTTACCCATCATGATAAGCTGGAGCAGATTGTAACGCTCGTGTCGTAATATATGTCCCAAATAAGCTACTTTTCTCTGTTTAATAGTTTTCACGAGGAAGGGCTTGCTTATACCTATTCTCTTCAGAACTTCGACGTTTGTGACCTTGTGAGTCCAACTTATTCGCAGCATTCGGCGGTACACCCACAACTCAAAAGCCTCCAGTTTTTTACGAAGGTCTTCTTTTATGGTCCACGCTTCACAGCCATACTACAGTACCACCGGCCAGATGTAAGGGAGTGTCCACATTGCGTTTTCTGAAGCGCGTTTTTGCTACGCGTTGCGAACGCGCGTTTGTATCGATACAAACGCGCGTTCGCAACGCGTATTTTTCCATACAAAGGCGAACCGGGAGGGGCTGCGCGGGGGGCTGCGCGTTCGCATCGCGTTCGAATCGCGTTTGTATCGATACAAACGCGCTGCAAAAAACGCAATGTGGACACTCCCTAACAACTGACTAACCTAGTTCGCAGCTTCAACTTCGACTTCACCCACTGCTGGGTATAGGGTAAAAGGAGGGTCCCTTTGCGTGTGCCATGCCAATCTCCACAGTCCGCCGGCGCCGCTCACCTCATCCAATTCCGGCCATGCTATGTCGTCCAGCCCATCGTGCTGCTGGGTTACTGACGCTTCTGTAGGTACCCCGTTCTTAGAAGCCGCGCCGTTCAGAAGTTCAGAAAGGTGTTGTAACATTTCTTGAAGATCTTCGAAGGTTTCTGTGACAACTATAAGGTCGTCTGCAAATCCTTAGGTTTAAAGATGTCCTCTATGACAGCAGTAAAAAGTTTGGACAAAATGATGTCTCCCTGTCGCACTCCCCGCTTGATGGGCTCAGGGTTGGTTAAATCGTGCAGTCGTACAAGGAGAGCGTGGAAGATGGCTCAATGTTCGACACTATCAAAGGCTTTTTCGCAGTCAATGAAAAACATGACAAGTTGTGTTCGTGACACTTCTCCATCAGCTGCTTCACCGTGCGGGTGTGGTTCATTTAAAAAAAGCCGCTTCGAAAACCGGCTTATTCTCTGGGTTGCTATGGTATTCATCTAGCTCACGGGTAATACAATTAGTTATTATATTAGAGAACAATTTATTATTTGTGGCAATTTGTGGCATCGGTTGCCAACAAGAATAACGTTAAGCTCACATCCACTCCAAACACTGGTTGCGCTGCGATGAGTAAAAGACGAAAAAGTGGACGTGGGGTATGCGAAAGGCTCGGTAGGTAATAAATAAATAAATAAATCTTTATTCATTAACTTAGTGATATATGTTACAATACGTAATACACTAGACAAGACGTTAGTATCGCGATTCGAGCGTGCAACTTTATGAATGTTACAAAAACAAAAGATAAACAGTGTTTCCCTGTTAGATACGTCTACGTAGTGCATATAAATTGTTGTTTTGATGGGTTAATTCCATCTTCAAATCGTATTTTTTGATTATTTTTACTATCCGTATTATCCGAATTATCCGGATTTACTGGTCGTCACTATCCGGATTTGAAAATTGGCGGATATCCGGATAATTCGGATATCCGGATATCCGGATAGCAAGCCCTACTCGCACTTGACCGGTTTTTACTTTGTTTGAAAGTAAGTAGGTACTTTATATATTGTTCCGTAAAAATTTCAAGGTCATCGGTTTTGTAGTTCCGAAATTACAAACAGCCGGAATCCTTGACACCCGGAATGCACAGGAACCGTTGAATGTACGGCTCATCTTAAGCTGGTGTGCAAACAACTCCAAACGAGTTGTCGGTGCTGGTTGTTGTTGTTGGTGCTGGTTGTTGTTGTTGGTGCTGAGGTAATTGTCTGGGGGTCTAAAGTGGCCACTTTTGATGAAAAATCAGATGTTTCATAGATGCTTCATCTATGAAACATCTGATGAAACATCAAATGCTTCATAAATGCTTCATAATATGCTTCTTAAATGAAGCATCGATGCTTCATCAATGCTTCATCGATGCTTTATAGATGCTTCATATATGAAGCATTTATGAAGCATTTGATGAAAAGTCAGATGTTTCATAGATGAAGCATCTATGAAACATCTGATTTTTCATCAAAAGTGGCCACTTTAGACCCCCTGTATTTGGTAGGATCAGAAGAATCTCATCTATTTTGAACTGTTAAAACCTAGTGAAACGATCACGGGAGGCCGAAAACAGCCACAATATGCGACATGTTATGAATCCATTATTATTCATCATGACAACAATGTTCTGTGGTGCTGAGGGCGAAGGCCCGCCTGAAACACAGAAGGTTGCAAATTTAATTCCCTTTGCCTGCCTGTGAGACAAATGTATGTGTGATTTACGAATCTCTGTCTCAAAATGATTCTCTCAAGAAGGCAAAAAGTCGTAGATTCTGACGAAAACTTTGAATAAAATACCTACGTTGTAGCACAGAATTATGCGACAAAGTTCAATTCAGCTCGCGTAAGCGTTCTTTGCCTAGTGCAATATGCACTGACACGTGCCTACACAAATTCTCTCTTTCTAACGCATAACTCTGTCACTGTCTGGCGCGGAGTGACGCGGAAGGGTTGTCGAGTTGTCACGCGATAGGTATTAGAGCCGAGTGGCAAGTGGGAACCCTGCCAAGGCCCGCCCGGGCGGGCCCACCAATGTACTTGTAGCTTCGTACCTAAAGTGCGGAGTGCGCGTAATTAGTAATTAGGTAAATAAATCTGTTTATATTCTTATGTTTTGCTTTTTAGTGCAAGTAGGTATATTTTAAAGTCGGTTAAGTATTTTATTTTTTATTTTTTCATTTTAGTGTTTATTTTTTATGAAGAATGATGTCATCTTACCTACTTATTGTGTTTCGCTCATCAAGCCCTTTCATTTGATATCCATGTCACTACTACTATACTACTAAAAACTAAGATACTGAAAACCAGCGCTCTAACAGCCATGGCGCTGCTGGAGCAAATGCTGAGGGGTAACCTTATTTTCTTGTCACTGTAATGTAGCATTTCTGATTTGTGTTGTATGTATCGTAGTGGCGAAAATAAAACTTATTTCTATTTCTATTTTACTAAAAAGTTCCATGGAACAGGTCCTGACTCCATCATCAGATCAGATCGCTGTCACCATATTATTATATTACATTGTGTCGGAACTTCACAGATATGCTGTGTTTTTACTCAATCGGCCAATTTATTGAGGAGTTCTGTTGAGCAGCTCTTGACTCCATCATCAAATCAGCTCGTTGTCACCATATTATTAAATTGTAATTGAAACTTGATAGATATACCGAGTTTCGACTCAATCGGCCTATTCACTGAGGAGTTCTGTTGAACAGCTCTTGACTCCATCATCAGATAAGCTTGATTGATACCATAATATTTCATTGTCACCGAGAATATATAAGTGTGCAAAATTTCAGCCCGATAGTTCTACAAACACAATAAATAACCATAAAATTTGAGAGTTCCCCTCGATTTCCATGGGATCCCCTCATCAGATCCTCCACTTCTGGAGTATATCCTTTGTAACCAAAAAAAAAATAATTGTCAAAATCGGTAAACAATTGACGGAGAAATGGCGTAACACACACACAAAAAGCTAAAAAAAATATATACCTAAAATAAAAAAAAACACACAGTCGACTTGAGAGCCTCCTCCTTTTTGAAGTCGGTTAAAAATAATATTACACAAATCATAAAAGTTACAATTTCATTAACAAAAAAAATGTAATTAATATGATTGTGATGTGGTATCGAGTGTAGGGGCGGCAAAAGTTGAATAGCCTACTGGCGGCAAATTTGGAAATCCGCCACTGTTATAGGCAGTAGAGTAGGTAGGTATCTATGTAAGCGAGATAAAACATAATACCTACCTAACAGCCAACATCAGAGAGACAAATGTAAAATATACTAGGTTCCGCCCGCGGCTTCGCTCGCGTGATACCTACCCGGATAAAAAGTAGCCTATGTTTTATTCCAGGTCATAAATTATGGTAAGTATAGGTACCTACCTATATGTATTCCAAGTTTCATTAAAATCCGTTCAGTAGCACTGGCGGTCGCAGACTTTGATCTTGGGGGGGGGGGGGGGGTCACTAGTTTTGGTAGTGCGTACCTACCTCTCTTTTTGCTGGATGTTACAGGTTTTTCAAGGATTTTGAGGGGGGGGGGGGTCGTGACCCCCATGACCCCCCCCCTCGAACCGCGCGTGTATCAGTAGTTTTTGCTTGAAAGAGTAACAAACATACAAACATCCCTAGATAGCGGTACATCTATACATCCATACATCCTCACAAACTTTCACACTGTAAAATTATTAGTAGGATGGAAAAGCCCCTCTTGGCAGATTCAAATGGCCCGCCGTCATTTTGTGACGTCATTACAAAACTACTACTGTTCTATTTATAGACTTTGAAGTTTAAAAACATAACTTCAACTTCTTTCATAACTTCAACTTCATAACTTTAGTATGAAAATTACTTTCTTTTTAACCGACTTCAAAAACAGGAGGAGATTCTCAATTCATAGGAATATTTTTTTATGTAGGTAGGTATGTTTTTGGAATTTTTTTGATTTGGAAAATTCTTTTTTGTTTGAAAGGGTCCCAGGTGGTGCCATGGTCATCAGATCAGGTCAGGATCTGATGATGGCGTCAGGAGCTGTTCAACAGAACACATCAGTACCTACCTAAATCTAAATAGGCCGATGGAGCTGAAACTCGTCATCATCATCACCAGCACCATTTTTTGAACAGCTTCTGATTCCATCATCAGGTCAGCTCGCAGTCACCATAGGTACGCATAGGTATTACATATTACATGACATTGTAGTCGGAACGAAACGGAACAAGACAGCTTACATTATGCCGAGTTTAAACTCAATCAGCCTATTTACTGAGGAGTTCTGTTGAACAGTTCCTGACTCCATTATCAGATCCTGACCTGATCTGATGACCATAGCTCCACCTGGTACCCTTTCAAACAAAAAAATAATTTTCCAAATCGGTCCAGGCTCACCTATTCAAGTAGATACTCGAGAAACATACCTACCTACATAAAAAAATATTCCTATGACTTGAGAATCTCCTCCTTTTTTTGAAGTCGGTTAAAAAGAAAGTAATTTTCATAAAAGGGTCTACAAAACCTACCTACCTACATACCATTTAAAATTGAAATAATTGTTCAAAGTAAAAATCAATTCTAATCTACGCTAGGTACACCTATCTAGTTAGTGTGTATACTACCTACACCTATACCTACATACCTATACATCGAGCGAGCTAAAAATGCTAAAAATTATAAAAAGCGGTGGTCGTTGCAAACCAATTTTGCGTTAGTGTGAGTGTCGAAACTCCGCCTCCCGGGACTATACACACACATTGAAGACATCCGAGCAACGCGTACGGCAATACTCGAGTTCAGAATTTACAAGAATTTACGATGTATTCCGTAATACCAAAAATGATGAATGAAAAGTTAATGATTTCGCAATTTTTTTTGTATGGCCTGTAACTAGACACTCTAAGCTGTGTTCCTATTAAAAGGATATTACAATCATTGTTGTTTATCATACAGAACAAATGCAACGAAAACACGATATTTTTGCTGTAAAAATGTTAGAAATACAATTTGCTTACATTTTGTTTCAGGTAAGTTTTTTAGATCAAAAGTTTAACAGGAACCTAGATTAATACTTCCTTAATCTAAATAAGTGCATAAAGTGGTGAAAATACGCTCAAATTTTAAATGATTTCGGTAGTACGTTTGTATGGAGAATTCGTTCATCGCCGCCCTCTTAAGCAAGGTATTAGAAAATGGTTTGTCATTGTCACTCTCACGTAAAGAGGAAAGAATACATAATTTCTAACGTCATCCAGTTAGGTCGAATCCAGCCTTAGTCTGAGACTCCACCAAAGCGGAGATGTGTGAGATGTGTTTTAAACAACCAATAGAATTTCAAAAGACGAGATGACATGTTTGAATAACGAAAATCTATTGGTTATTTAAAACACATCTCACACATCTCCGCTATGGTGGAGTCTCAGCCTTAGTCGTTTATGTTACATCAATTTACATAAACAGTAACTATTCTCAATAAAACATTCTCTAATAAGCATAACTCTTTGCGGGATGTGAATGGGAATGAAATTAACTCTACGGATTTAACTTTTAACGACGAATAAAGAAGTTTTAATGCAAGTAAAAAGGCATTATTTTAACTAAGAACTTAATTAGGTAAATCTTTTCTTTAAGTCATAAATATGTTTACACAATTTCTTATTTCTCATTTATTTTAAAAAGCATCTCACATTTCTGAAGATTATAAGATTGAATGAAACATCATTACAACGACAGGGTGGATTCTACCAAACTGTCATCTTACTCCCAGTGTAGTTATTCCATTAGCCGACAGAATTCGAAATACATTTGTTTAGAAAGCGCAACTGAACATTATTAGGTGCATTCAAATTATCCTGGTTATAAGGTGTCAACTTTACAATGTCAAAATATTCGAACAAACAGCAGTTTATCTGTGGTTTAATCTCCAGATAAAACTTATTCCAGTTTGGTAAAATCCAGCCTTAAAGTTTCTTCTCACAACTTCTCAAGTCTATGGGAGTAGTCAGAGGCAAGTCTAACACGTGTGGCATACGCCCACATCTGTAATTTATAACATTTCATATTAAATATCTGGGCGACCGAGCTCTGCTCGGATGCAAATAGAGTAAAATTAAAAATGAAGAAAAAAAATCTTTCAGTGGCTGGGATTCGAGCTTGAAGCCTTCTGGTGGAAGGCGGACACCCTATCCACTTAGCCACTTTAATCTCAACAAATTGCGTGAAATTACGAACTAAATTGCACTGGAAAACTTTTTGCGTGAAAATGCCGAGAAAACGAATTTTCCCAGATGAGACCTAGCTAGATCGATTTTTCGCCCCCGTGAACCCCCATATCGCAAATTTCACCGAAATCGTTAGAGCCGTTTTCGAGAACGTGAGTACAAACAAACAAATATTGCTCGTTTAATAGAATATGATGATGAAGAAAACCAGCCTACGTAATAAAAAAAATTACTTTCCAGGTTTTAAAATAAAGATATCAATACACTTCGTTAAATTATTGTTCACAGTAAATGCGTGACACATCAAACGCAATAAACACTCACTTATGGTAATTCTGCGGTGTCGAATGTCGGCGTGTACAGTACAACAATGTAACAGCAAGCTTAGCCTTTGTTTGTAGGTCTGACTGAATTAATGTAATGGCGTGAAAACCGAGCTGTCGTTTCCGCGTCCTATTTCCCTTATGCTGATTTTAGTCTCACGCTCACCGTCAGCGCTGATAGGCGAGTGATCTTTATTACAATAAGGATACTGATTGTCCAGCACTGGCGAGAGCAATCAGCGTAGCCATTTCTGCTAAACAATCAGTATCCTTATTTCATTGTAATAAAGATCACACGCCTATCAGCGCTGACGGTGAGCGTGAGACTAAAATCAGCCTATGGTTGTAGCTGACTTGTCAATTCTGCACCCGCACCGCATCGCCTTGTGCGGTTTAGGTATTCTTTGTATGAAATTCTATGAACAAACGCTCACAACATTAACTCCTTGACAACTTGCGATGCGGCGATCTCGGTAATTGGTTACTTATATATAACATCGTTCATACAAGAGTATCATATATTGTCAGATTGTGAGCCTGTTTTGTAATAAGATAAAGGCTAGGACAGATTATTACAAGAATAATAATTCAAAAATGTATTTGAGAGTCAAGAACTATCCAATTATGCAAATTAATGACTTCATTCGATCCAAACTGACAGTTGAAGTGTCATGTCTGCCAAGATGTCCATTAAAATTCTCACGAATGAAATAAAACGGTAAAAGTTACCAAAAATGTGCTGTTAAGCAACAATAGCCCACAAATCAATGCATTGGGATGCTACAACTGTTAAAAATACTTAAAACGACCAATTTACAGGACGTAGTACACGATTAAGTAATTTACGAGAATTCCTCGCTTAAAAGGGAGCTTAAAAGGCAACGGGACCCCAAACTTCAAAACATTCCCCACGTAAAAAAAGTTTGTACAGTGAGCGAGAAAAGTCAATGTTCCTTTGATAGCAAATAACTGTGGAGGTAACTTATCTTGACGACTTTTAAAAGGTTTCATTGACATCCAACTTATATTTTTTAACTTAAGTTTTTTTATTATTATTTTGTACTAAAAGTTAACTTTACCAGACTTTTCTAATTTACATCAAAACAAAAGTATTTAGGTACTTCCCGTGATTTTACAATGTTGAAAAATAATATGAAAAAAATTTATTTTGTTAGAAAACATAATATGGTATCTTAATAAAATCACTGTAATTGATTAATACGGATTTATTTATAGATTACCGACGCGTACAGTTTAGTGGTGAAAATAGAAGAGAGCGAGAGGAGTGTGAACGAGTGAAAGAATGAGTCCATCCATAGATACAGATACCACACTCTCCCCCACTAATTTAAGTTTATAAGTTACTAACTTATTTTTATAAGGTACCTACTAATGTTTTTATATTATATAAATTTATATAATAAGAAGCGCTAAATTATTTTATTAATAAACAATTATTTCAACTCACTTACCTACCCTTTACTTTATCTTTACTTTAACTATATTATACATACATCATTATCTTTTTCTATATACCTAAACCTTACTTACAAAAGTCACATTTAACTAAATATTATTAAACTTAAATTTCTTCTAAAGATTGTGAGCTATGCAACATTTGATTGACATGACGTTTCCATTGTAGACCTTCTACATCTATAATGTAGCTAACACCTGGTACAGATTCTCCTATGATCAAACCTGAAACCCATGGCCTATTACCCTTCCTGTAATCCTTAACCATAACTTTCTGTCCTATCTCAAATTGTGTAACTCTATTGCCTTCGTCTCTTTTCTCTAGCTTCTCCCGCACTATTTCTGAAATAGGCGGTGGTCGTAACAAACTAAACCTGTTCCTAATCTCCCTCCCCAACATTAATCGAGCTGGTGAGACCCCAGTGGTGCGCTGAGGTGTGCTTCTATAGTCAAACAGAAACAAGTTTACTGATGAATTCAGACTGTGACCACTTTCTTTTATTTTGGTAATTGCTGATTTAAATGTCTCTACGAATCTTTCGGCAGCACCATTGGTTGCTGGATGGTAAGGCGGGGTGAAGGTATGTTTTATTTGATTTATTCTACAGAAGTCTTGGAACTCTTGGCTAGTGAATGTACGACCATTGTCGGTTACTAAGTGTATAGGATAACCAAATCTTGTAAATAGATTCCTGAAAATGTCAATAGTACGAGTGCTAGTAATATTAATCATTTCAAATGCCTCAGGCCATTTTGAGTAACTGTCTACTATTACAAGAAACATTTTATTATAGAAGGGCCCCAAGAAGTCTGCGTGTATTCTATGCCAAGCAGTTGGGGGCATAGGCCATGGTTTTTGTGTTTGTGTGGGTGTTTTGCTATTCTGTAAACATATCATACATTTCTTTGTTATATCTTCTATTTCAGAATCCAAATTAGGCCACCAAAAATATGAACGTGCAATTTCTTTCATTCGAACTATTCCAAAATGACTTTTGTGTAATTCAGTTAAAACAGCTTCTCTGATTACCTGTGGTACTAAAATCCGATAGCCCCAAAATATACAACCCCTGTCCAAAGTTAATTCATTTTTTCTATTATACAATGGTAGCATTTGTTTATCTAATTGTTTTCTTTCTGGCCAACCATCTGTCATGTATCTTATAATTTTTGAAAACAAGTTATCTTTCTTCGACTCTTCTTGAATATTTTTCCAGTTTAATGTATCCATTTCAGAATAGTTCGTATAACAAGTTACACTTAAGTCTCCATTGATACAAAGCGAGTGAATTTCAATTTCTTCATTATTTTTTTCTACAGTTCTAGACAAAAAATCAGCTGGATTTTCTATTGACTTTATATGTCTTACTTTATAATTAAATGCAGAGAGAAATATGGCGTAGTGTTGTAATCTTTTAGCAGCCATTTTTGGAATACTTTTGGTAGGACCAAATATTCTCACTAATGCTGCATTATCTGTTTCTAATTCAAAAAATCTACCATAAATGTAATTATAGAATTTTGTTATTCCAAAAATGACTGCCATTGCCTCTTTATCAATAGTTGCATATCTTTGTTCAACTTCATTTAATTTTTTACTAGCAAAGGCAATGGGTTTGACTACACCATCCTTGTGTCTGTTGGACAATACAGCACCCAAACCTGTATCCGATGCATCACATGTTAAAATCAGAGGCAAATTGGGGCTATAGTGTCTCAGATTACTAACAGCAGCCAATTTTCTTTTTATTAATTGAAAGGCCTTATCACATTCCACTGTCCAACAAAACTTGTTCTTTTTAGTACACTCATACAGTGGTGTCAGTGTGGTTGCCATATTCTTCAAAAAACGAGAATAATAGTTAATTTTACCCAAAAATGATTTTAACAGTGTCAGACTTGTTGGTGGTTTAGCATTTAATAAAGGTTCAATATTAGACTTGATCACATTAATACCATTTTTGTTTACACGAAATCCAAAAACATCTAAGCTAGTTGTGAACAATTTACATTTATTGGGCTTTAATTTAAATTCAGTTTCATTTAATTTACCTAAAACCTGACACAATGTTTCATATGTATCTTGTAAATTTTTCCCTTTTATGTAAATGTTGTCGATGAAAACAATTGTATTAGGAATATTTTTCAACTTTTTCATCATCAATCGCTGAAATGCTCCAGGCCCGGAACTAACACCATACGGTAAATATTTATATTTAAAGGTACCGGCCTCCGTTACAATGGTTGTACAGTTTTGGCTCTCTTCACTAAGAGGCGCTTGCAAGTAAGCTTCTTTTAAATCTAGTTCGCAGTAGTATTCACCATGTTTTAGGGCATTCAAAATGTCATCAACATGAGGTAAAGGAAAGTGATCAATTTCTAACCATGGATTTACAGTTAGTTTATAGTCACCGCATAACCTAACTGATCCATCAGGTTTTAAAATGGGTACAACGGGCGTGCCCCATTCACTTTGCTCTACTGGAGTAATTCTTCCATTTTGTAATAATCTAGTAATTTCATTATTTACCTTATCTCTCAGTGCAAACGGTACTCGCCTTACTGGTAAACATTTTGGTTTAGCATCCGGTTTCAGTTTTAGTGTAATTCCTTCTCCTTTGAAATTGCCCCAACCCGGGCTGAATACTTCTGCGAACTCAGTTTTTACTTGTTGTTGAGCATCTGAAACGTTTTGAATTGAGTTAGATCCAATCTTGAAACCCTTGCTTACATTGGGAGGCCATAGCTTTAACTCATTTAGCCAGTCTCTACCTATTACTCTGGGGGCATTGTTTTTCACTATAAAACAGTTTAAATTTTTAGAAACATCATTGAACTTTACAGTTAAATTAGTCAAAATACCTAAAGGCCTTGTGACACTCTGGTCAAAGTTTTTGAACATAACATTACAATCCTGCAACTCATAATTTTTGAAATATGTGTTTTTATCATTTATCGACATAACTGTCACATCTGAACCTGTGTCCAATTCAAAAGCTAAGTCATTATCACACACATTTACTGTTATGAAGTGAGGGGGTATCCTACTTACTCTAACACTATAAGTTTTGTAATCCTCTTCTTCAAAAAGTGTTTTTATGTCTTTTACTACCTCCTCCTCATCTTCCTCCATAGGTTCCTCAGTGTTCAATCTTTTTATCTGACCTTTTCTAGAACACATTTTGAAGATATGCCCTTGCTGGCCACATTCACTGCAAAATTTCTTGATCAGACGGCAGTCTGCTTTCCGATGATTTGTATTTCCACAGCAAAAACATTTCATATTATTTGTTGGAGTGGTGTTCTTTTGCTTCTGTCTAAATCTATTGACTGTGTTCTTTGTTTTTTCTTTGTTGTAGTGTACTGTCATTTCCGTTGAACCATTTGCCTGGAACAGTGCCGCTTCAACTGTTCTGCCAACTTCAATACATTTTTCCAGCGATAACTCAACTTCACTTTTCATCAGTTCATATTTTATCAGTTTAGAGTATACTCCCTCCATAAACTTTTCCTTAATCTGGTCATCAGGATCTTTGAATTTACATTTTCCAGCTAATTTTCTCAACTCTAGTACATAATCTTGTATTTTCTCGCCTGGTAGTTGATTTCTTTTTCGAAACTCTGCCCTCTCCAAGGCGGTTGATAATGGTTTATCATACTTGTCTTTCAGTTTCTCACACAACTCTTCAAAGGTGGATTTTATGGGTTTATTTGGTGAACATAAGTATGTCAGCGTTTCGAAGACTCTTGGAGATAGTTTTGTTATTAGCAACGGTACCTTTTTGTCGTCGCTAATGTCGTTGACCGTAATAAAACACTCGAGTTGTTGTTCAAAAACTTCCCATTTGTCTCCATCGAATTGTTTTATTTCGCCACAAAGAGACATTTTTTGTGATTTATTTTGTTTCGCTTGTGGTAGCTGAGATACTTTGGACTCAAATTTTGTTTTATAGAATTCACTTAGTAATTTTCTAAGTCCTTCCAAGTTTTCATTGGGCGGGAAAAAAATGTTTTCTTCTGAAAGTAATTTCTTCAATTCTTGCTTTGAGCACTTGTAAATGAAAGTTCTTTTGCCAGATTTTATTAGTGCAATTTTATCTAGTTTTTGTTCCAGAATATCTTCGTCTTCAGCACTAGAAAAGTTAGAATTTTCGTTTTCTTCAGAATCCGACATGAGAGTTTGTTGAGATGTTTGATAGCTTGCTTGTTTGATTGTGTTGCACTAGCGTGAATTCGAATTTTGAACGATGCACTTGAATGGTTTTATGCATCAAATGGCGCGAATGCGTTTTGCTTGCTTCACTGCTTGCAAACTTTTTCTTGCACGTGCCATCAATTTTTATTTCACTGATTTTTAAGTTAATTTTGGATATTTCTGCTCAATTTATATTTCACTATGCACTTCTGGTTCTAGGCCTCGTCGCCAGCTATGGTATCTTAATAAAATCACTGTAATTGATTAATACGGATTTATTTATAGATTACCGACGCGTACAGTTTAGTGGTGAAAATAGAAGAGAGCGAGAGGAGTGTGAACGAGTGAAAGAATGAGTCCATCCATAGATACAGATACCACACATAATAACAAAGTTTTGTTCTCATCTGTACAAATAAGAAATAAAATTCACGTCTTTTTACTAATTACGAAATTGTTGTTTGATAAAAAACAATCGATAATTCAACACGGATTGTGTGTGATGAAACGTCTTCAAGTTCATTTAAACTATGCTGTGTTAGCCAAATTGAAAATAGATGAATAAATGTTTATTATTAGTAATTATGTAGAATAAGGCATATTACGTAGATATACGTGACATATCAATTTACCTAACTCCTTAGGATGATTAAAAGCGCTATGAGTCTCTACATTTAACGGGACTGTAGTGGCTGGAACATTGTTAAGATGGTGTAGGCTTGCCCAGCACCTAAACCATCTCTACTTAACCGGCCATATCCACAGGACAGACATCGTCAATACAAAGGGGTGTTTCCTCACAATGTTTTTCTTCACCATTTTAAAGCTGTCAAAGTTTACAAAACGAATACATTGATGCGCGGCCTGGTATCGAACTCACAATCTTCGGAGCGAAAGTCGAGCACTTTCCTACTTGGAAAACCCTCCTGCTAAGTAAAACCCTTTGCATGATTAAAACAAACATTCAAACATACATTTTTTTTCATTAATAAATGATTACGACATAATCTCGAGTCAAAGGATATTAAATTCTACAATAAAGATTCTCGAATCTTAAACACACACGTTATGACGTTAGTGAAATGTAATTTTCTCCGATTTATTGGAGATAATGTTTTAAGTTTTAATTTTAATGATCCCAACAATGTTACTTGGCATGTATACGAGTAAAATTAATTAATTTTACGATTGTAGATAACAATCAGTTTATTTTACTGCGTAGAATAAGTAAAATTGTTAGTGGAAGGTACTAAATTAGCATCAGCAATAACTATTATTATATTTATTACAGAGTTCTTACAAAATGTTTAATAAAAGTTAGTCTACCTTCTTCAATACTAAGTTATAAAATTAGAAAAAACCCCAACCACCATAGACAAATAAACATTATTTTCTCAATTTACGAATTCGCAAAAGTCAAAACATATCACAAAAAAAAAAAATCATACCCGAGTTTCTAGTTAAGCTCCATTCAGACAGCTTCAGTTTCTCAACAAAAGGTGAGAATTCCCCACTCGTTACTCACCATAGACAAAGGAACACTCCACAATCTCCACATTGAAAGGGCAAGTGTTAGTGTGCACTTTGTCAGCTTACACACCTTTGTAGGACTTACAATCTCTATAGTTTATTTTATCTAAAATAAACCATAATTTGACGGTGCTAAATTGCATTTTCAAATTGACATTTGAGATTTCCAATTGACAGATGGAAAAACTTCTGTGCACGACTGTCCGAGATTGTAGAACTCCGGCTGACTCCAAAGTAAACCAACATTATTATCATAACACGGTAATCACAATTTTGAAATAGAAACCAAATTAAACACAAACATTGATTGCAAACATATAATTTCATAATAAGTGAAGGTAATATAAAACTTCTGTTGGTACAAATTTCGAAAATAATCGCTCAAAACGACACATATCATTGCCATAATAATGCGTTTTGCGAAATGTCATATTAAAAAAAAGTAAAACATGTCAGTGATGGCGTCTTGTGAAACATGAACAATAAAAGTGTCGGTGGTGACAGAGGGACGTGTTTGACTTTCATAATCGTGGTGATGATTAATGTAAGAGTGTTATTCATCTCTGGATGAGGTATAACAAGCGTTGTTTAATTAAAAAGCTTATTCATAAAGGTATTTAGCATTAATGAGCAACTTGAAGAGTTCCAGTAACAATTATAATAGCTACCTTACGCAATATTATATTTTCAATTTTTTTCTTAATTTTTTTTTAATTTCTCTCAGGTTGGTTGTTTCTTAAATTGCATTCATCCAAGGAAAAGCGAAGCGAATCGTGTTTTATTCGTGTCATCCATCACATGCATATTATGCACATATTTATACTGTAATGAGACTGCTGTTATACAACTCTGAATTATTGCCGTACATAAATATAATTAAAAGTTGAGGTTACGACCTTTTGACGACTGCAACATTTGTGCGAAGTCGGTGACATTAATTTGTCAATTCATGTCATGTCATTGGATAGACTATTATTTATTCTGATTAAGTGCTGAATTAAAAAAAACAAAGTAAAGGTTGAGCTAAAACCTTCATTCTTTTTCTTCATATTTTAAAATTAAAACGTTTTTACTAAGCTGGATTCGACCAAAAGTCATCTTACTACATAGTAACTAGCCGACATAATTCGAAACCGACATAACTCGAAATACAATTGTTTAGAAAGTGCAACTGAACATTATTATGTGCATACAAATTATCTTGGTTATAAGATGTCAACTTTACAATGTCAAAATATTCAAACAAACAGTAGTTTACTCTCTTGTAAAAACTTAACCCAGTTTGTTCGAATCCAGCCTAAGCCACTTTCATGTTTGTTTATCTTGCAACTCTTTCGAGTACTTCCCGATTAGCTTATCCAGCTGAAACTTTCAGGGTCACAACTCGATGACAATGCTATAAAAAAAAACGTACCTACCTATATTTTAGATAATTTGCTTGTTTTTTTTACAATTATGTATCTACATTATGTCGAAAAAATCTAAATGTCCTGTCGATACCATTTACATTTATATTAGGGTTACAAGTATTAGGTAACTTAAATATGACGTTTAGTCGTTTTCTCGACCTTAGCTTTAATAAAGGTTTGAATAACAAAAATACATTCCTTCCTTTCTCTCTCATCACATTCTTACGTGTCATCTCTCACACAATCCATACTCAAATTGCACATTAATATTCAAATAGGCAAGACATGAAATAAGAAATAATAACATAGGTAGTTAGACTAAACCGCGTAGGTGTTCAATTGGACCCCGGACGCGCTCCACAGATAACGTATGCGCCTCGCAACGAGCTGTCAAATCTGACAGCTGGCAATAAGGCAGTGACAGACGCGAATTGCGATATGCCAAGGGATAAGAGAATAAAATCGCTTATTCTTGATATGGTTTTAATGATGCAATTAGTTGGTAATAGTATACCCGATTTTAGTAAAGTGTATTTTAAATTGTTTCTTGGACGGACTTGTAATAAACATCAAGAATTATAGTTTATTGAATAGGTACCTACGATATACGTTGTCAATATGAGTGGTTTATATAAACGTATATACTCTACTATTTATAATGGATGGACGGATTCAAAAGTCCATAACTTTAAATGTTTTTAGTAATAAGTTATAATATAAAAGTAAAAATGAAGTAGGTATAACAAATATCAACGATACTAAAATTTACAAAGAGTTATGGGAGGCAATTAGTTCAACTAACGACTACACGATCCTTACTTCTGATTGACCATTAGGTAAAACTAACAAGCAATTAAATCGATTAGTTTTTGCAGATACAAAGAAATATTTACTGAAATTACATCTTCCAATTAAAAACAAAGAGGTATTTTCTGTTTGTTATTATGACATTAGCAATATTTTTATTTTTTAAGAATTTACAAGATTTTACAAAGGAGTTTGAATTTAAAGGAAGATGAGTAGATTATCCTGCTCGTTTTAAATTCTAAAAACGGAATTTAATAAAAAACTATTATGAGCCAACAGTACCCTAGCTAGAATCCAAATTTTGCCTAATGTCAGTGAGTCTATTTAAAGCCAACTGATATTTTAAAAGTTGGTACTTACATCGCTATTTTCTATTGCTATTTTTTTTAATTTTCTACTTCTAGTATCAGATTACGTTATTCTGTTTTATCTTTATACATAGGTCAAAATTTCATCATTTGTTAGCAAATTGATTAGTATACCTATATAGATTAGAATATAATTTTCCTTTTACGGAGGACATAAAAATCAACAACTGAATATAAAATCGTCATTATTGTTATATAATCTATAATTCTATACGAATCGTATATTTATGGAAATTCGAAGGTATTACAATAACCTAGCCCAACATAAATTTTGTGACACAACATAAAACATAAAAACGCGTAGTTTTGCAATGTTTTAGAGATGCTCATGCATTGGAAATATTAATATCTCTAGATTTGTCTCGCTGCTCGATCCGTTTATGAAAGTTAACATTTTTCTTGTCATTTTTTAAGATTAAATAAATTGTGCGAAATCGGTTTTGGCATACACCTAGACCTGCCCCCAGATTGCGAAACTTTGTAAGTAACCAAAATTGATCTCAAACTGTCAAATCAAATATGACATTGACCGATAGCGTAGGTATCTTTTGTAGCGTTCGATCTCGTTGAGATGATAGTGACAGAGCTACTTGCGTGGTCGCTGAACTGTCATATTTGACAGTTTGAGACCGTTTTTGGTCGCTATCAAAGATAGACAATCAAGAGGCTGGTCTATGCCAAGTTTTATCAATTTCCGTTGAACTGTTTCAGTGTTGAATCATAACTTCATACAAACATACACACACACACACACACACACACACATTTTTATAATGTGATTCGAATATTTCCGCATTTCTTATAGAGATATCTACGAAAACCACCCAGGCTTACTTTCCAACTATTATTTTAAACCCAACAGGACATAACTTACGCAACGGTTTATTATGTTACATAAATATGTTAAATAATTTTATCCGTAATCAATGACTCATAGAAATAACTGAGGGATTAATCTAGCGATTTGACAGCTAGTATAGAAAATAAGTAAAGTGGTCATATTTTCTTCAGTATTGCTGCGGCGAATAATCTGCCCCCCTAGCCATATTACACTATCTATCGTCCCTGTAGAACGATCTATCGTCGCTGTAGAATAGAACACTTCAAAATGTATAGGAATTGACGTTCTGACCACGTGACTCATCTACTTGAAACGTCAAATCCTATACATTTTGAAGTGTTTCTATTCTACAGCGACGATAGATAGTGTAATATGGCTAGGGCCCCAGATCTCATTCTCATAAGCAAAAGATTGAAAACTATTTTTTTAGATTACCTAATGTATGTTTTTTCCTTATAATAGCTTATTCACACAGGAAAAATGTAAATGTACTGATAACATCTCCCATACCATCCACACATGCGCAGTTCTGTAAACACAGGTGTTTTCGATTGAATGATAACACTACAATGTAAGTATTCTGTCATTGCATAATCGTAATCAACGTATAAACCAATGAACTCTACGCAGACTGTTGCTGGCCACGCGCAAAAAAAAAAAAAAAAAAAGAGTTGTATGTTCTAAAGCGAGATTAGTTTTCAAATAGCAAAAGTTGAAATTGAGGGAAGATGAATGAATGAATGAATGAACACTTTATTGTACACAAAGAAAAGTAAAATATAACAACATAATTTAGTCTTTATTAGTAAAATGGGCGGCCTTATCGCTAGAGATGGCATCTAGGCTATCTGAGATGGAATGAGCTAGAGATTACCTGATCCATACAAATGGGGCCGGCTGATTCGCTAGTTTACAAGCTCGGTAGGTTCTTCAAGGTATACGATTTACAAGCTTGGTAGGTTCTTCTATACGATTTTGACCAATGGAATCAAACGAATCAATGGTAACTATGGCAAATTCTTATTTTGAAATATGAAAGGCATTTCAATTAACCCATAGACTACGGATATGAGGGTTTATATAGCGCTACGCTAGGTAAGGTAAATAAAAATAAATAAATTATGCTGGACAAATTATGCTGGACATTTCACACAGCATCATGTAGCCCCAAGCTAAGCAGAGCTTGTGTTATGGGAACCACATGACTGATAATTATACTACTTAAATATATTTTTTTGTAAATACATACATAATATACATATATGGTATATAAGGTATGCAATTTATAAATCAGTTTAATATTCAGACCGCTAAATACTGAGGACAAGAGTGTAAGAGAAATTCGATTTGCAGTCCGGAGATGAAGCTGATAGCTTCTTGCATTAAGGCAGCAATTTGGTAATAATTCAACGGTTAATCGGATGCAAATAGGTCCCTTTCTGATACGACACAGATTTATGAGTGACCCGAAACTTCGATAATGATAAATGTGAAGTGATGCACGGTTTCCGATGATTCTTGTGCAATTTGGTACGACAACATGTAATGTTCAACAATATTTTACTGATACAGTTAGCTCTTAAAAGAGATGGACGAACGTGATTTTTGTATCCCGTAGTTGACATTCTTATACTTTTTAAGATGATCTCAAACTAGCACCTACCCGGAATCAATCATCGAATCAATTGGACCCACCGAGGACCCACCAGACCCTTTAAAACAAGTGTGTTAAAACTAGTGCCGGCGATCTACCAGAAAACATTTTGAAAGCAAAGGATCCACTATATCGATATGTGTAGGTAGGTATAAGCTGAAAAACTTTTTTTTTTACTAAGTGCGCGGCAGATTCAGGGTACCTACGCGATATCTGTACGCAGCTTAATACTATTGCGTTGACTGTACTTGCGCAAAGTCAAATCTGCCGCGCACTTCAGCCGCCATAAAGTTTGCAGCGCACTATACCTATATACCGTAACCTCGATGAACCCTTCTGATGCATTTTTAGTTGTTGGGGACTTTAATTTGAGTGGAATTATATGGCGATCTACGGATAGCTATAGCTATTACCCTATGAACATGTCTACTACGGATGAGTACTTGCTAACGGATGAAATGAGTGCCCTAAATCTCCGTCAGTTTAACGGGATAGTTAATAAAAACAGTAGATCACTTGACCTTGTTTTTTCCAACCAATCAACTGTAGTATCTGATTGTACTGATCCCATAACGCCAATTGATGAATTTCACCCCGTCTTATTAATTTCCATTAAATCATTTGAAACCTCAATTTTAGATTATGCGCCGCGTACACGGTATTTATTTGATAAGGGTGATTTTGAATCAATCAACAACGCAATTTATAATATAAACTGGTGCAATGAGTTCTCATCGCGTACTATGGATGAATGTGTAAGCTTTTTTAATCAATCTGTAAGTGACCTACAGGACAAATTTGTACCTATTAAAAACACACATAGTAATTTATATCCTGTATGGTATAACTCGGCACTAAAAAAAGCTATCAAAGAAAAGCACAAGTATTATGTTAAATTTAAAAACTATGGCAATAAGTCTGATGAATTAACCTATAACCTTTTGCGTGAAAGAGTAAATAGGTTGGAATCTATAGCATACCAAAACTATATTAAATTAACTGAGGAATCAATAACTAAAAATCCTAAACATTTTTGGACGTATGTAAAAAATAAATCTCAATCACATGCTATTCCTAGTTCAATGACATTTAATAATTCAAATATTTCCAGTGGGGAATCTATTTGTAATGCTTTTTCGACCTATTTTCATTCTACCTTCCTAAGTAATCAATCTTCCGTTCACTGTGATCCCCTTGCCGATGTTCCATTAGATAATATAACTTCAGATATTAATACAATCGAAATTAATCCTATTGAAATTGAAATCATGTTAAAAAAATTAGACACATCCAAATCACCAGGTCCCGATAATATTTCGTCAAAATTCCTTATTAAATGTGCTTCTTCCATTGCGTATCCTATATCCATTATGTTCATTAAATCACTATCCACTAATATTGTTCCCAAGATTTGGAAATCGGCATTTATTACCCCAGTACACAAGAAAGGATCTAAAGCAGAGGTCACAAATTATAGACCCATATCAAAACTTTGCATTATAGCTAAAGTCTTTGAGAGAATAATATATAATCAAGTATACTCTGCCCTTAAAAATACTTTTAGTCCTTTCCAACATGGGTTCTTAAGAGGCAAATCTACTGTCTCAAATCTTATCATATTAAATGACTATATAACTGAAGCTATGGACAATGGTCGGCAAGTCGATGTAGTCTACACTGACTATAGCAAATGCTTTAATAAATTTGATTACAGTATTTTATTGCAAAAGCTTAATCAGTCAGGTATTCGTGGTGATTTACTAAGGTGGTTTTCATCCTACATTGAGAACAGATCTCAGGCTGTTGTCCTTAACAATTATATATCTAGCTGGGTTCCTGTGCCCAGTGGAGTACCGCAAGGATCTCTCTTAGGTCCTCTTCTTTTTATTATACTCTTTGTTAGTGACATTGATTCATGCTTTCGATCCTCTAACTTGTTGTGCTTTGCTGACGATATGAAAATTTTCTCTTCCATATCATCCGACATGGACATCATTGCTCTTCAGGATGATCTATCGCGCTTAGAGGACTATTGTCGTATTAACAAGCTCGAGCTAAATCCCTCAAAATGCTCAGTCATTACCTTTACACGTAAAAGCAATATAATCTCCTCTAACTACACACTACAAGGCCAATTACTTATTAGGAATGATAGTGTGCGTGATCTTGGAGTCCACCACGACTCTAAACTGCTCTTTGATATTCACATCGATAAGATAGTCAGTAAAGCTTCTAGAGCACTTGGGTTTGTGATGCGTCTTTCTAAGAGCTTTGCGGAGGCTAAAACTATTAAAATATTATACTGCACGTTCGTTAGGAGTCACCTGGAGTATGCGTCCCAGATATGGAACCCATGCTATGAAATATATATTGATCGTATCGAAGCCATACAAAGACGATTCTTGAGGTACCTGTGCTTTAGATTAAAGATTCCATATCATTCCTATAACTATATTGACCTCTGTAAGAAATTTCATTTCTTACCACTTAAAAATAGACGCGATATTACCGATTATTTATATATGATTAAAATTATTCAAAATGATGTTGATTGCCCAGACCTCCTAAGTAAATTACAATTTAACATTCCACATAGAGTACTTAGACACAACCCTCCGCTAGTAGTTCCCGTAGTCTCCACTAACTACAGGCAAAATTCATATGTTTTGAGAGCGAGTAATATTGTAAACAGCTTCAGTAAAATGTTAGACATTGACCCATTCGGCGATAGCATTGGCAAGGCAAGGCGGTGCCTAACCCGCCACTTCTTTAATAAGTAGTTAAGTATTTTGTTTCTTTCCTTTATTTAGGTACCTAATTAAGAGTTTGCAACTTTCATTAGTTAATAGGTGTTTATAACATAAACTGTACTTTGCTATTCAGTTAGATTTATGCAAGTGTTCACACGTTTAATACAAACCTACAATATGTCTATCAGCGAGAACCTGTAATTGGCTTTCTGAATCTAATCAAAATGTTTAGTGATATTTACTTTAGCTGTTGGTTTTCCATAAGATAAATAAATAAATAAATAAATATTGTAGCTGGTCATTCGAACCACCTCATGATCACCTACATGTGAATTTATGAAGGGACCACATCTGGTCTTGTAACGGTCCTGAATGATGAAGTACCTTCGGTTCGAGAGGTGATAAGGCATCCATCTTTGCAGAAAATTGTAGGTAATTAAGAGCACAAAGATTGTCCGAGATATCGATACTTTCTTTTAGTAATTATAGCGAAGACATAAAAAACAAAAAAATATTCATTTTGTATTTGGAGCAGGATGTTAGTATTTTTTAGGGTAAGTATGTATCTACTTACAACAAAAAAGCTTGTAAATGAGCAAGACCCTGATATACCCCCCGGGTGTAAAGCAGTTTAGCCACGAGAGAGGGCTTCAGGCAGAATAAAAACTCCGTCACCAGAGTTGTCCACAAACTCAGACGAACTTACCCCAGTAGGGTAAGTTACCAAACAAAAGCGCTGGGTAACCCCACTTTTGCCGCGCTTTTTGTTAGACCATTGTCACTCAATTACATACCACATCTGCACATAGACAATGACACTGGTTATTTATAATAATTATTCAGATACCTAAAGGCCAAAGTTACTGAACCATTCCACCAATGGCCAGTCAAAACAAAACATAAATTATTTAAGCACAGGGTTATGACAACAAGAAAACGGGGCCAAAATGTGACACAAAATGATTGAGGATCACGGCGGGTCGTGCTGCTTTCACCATGATTGGTCACCAATTACCCTTCCATTTTGACATTTGTGGATATACGACCGGAGATTCGGAGCAGTATTGCGCCAGGGAATTTTCGAGAAACGACTACAAAGGTTTCACTATACCTTGGTGTACAACGAATACTTACATGAATACTCTTTACAAGGAATGTCAATTTTTTATTTATTTTTTTCCTTTTTATTTATATGGCAACAAACTATAATTTTAAACAACTTATGACAACTATTTTCAGCGACTAGCTACTAGAAAAGCCGTGCGAAGCCAAAATAAAGAAAAAAAAAGCTACTAGAATCAAAACCACCATGTAATCTCCATTGCTAATTATAATGGGCAAGTCATTCGAAAGAACACATTTAGAAATTTTAATTGATAATGTCTAGCTAGAGAATACAATAAATACTTACCTACTGTTAAATTGGTTTAGTTTATGACTTAATTTGATTCAGCATTACCTAAAATGGTATTTTAATGATAATCAAGAACTACAAATCATTTTATTTCCTTAGTTCTTCAAGCTAATGATAGCTTTTAAATATGGTTTTGCAATTTCGGATGGATATTTCATTAAGCTATAAAATACAGCCCTAAGCTTTTTAGCCTAATGTTTTTCACCTTGAAACTCCCGAACCAATTTGAAGAGCGACGGAGGTCACCTTTTAACGTTAAAAGTTATAATTACTATTGAAAATAAAAAGCACGGACAATGGGCATCATCAGAAAGGCTTGGAATTAGCGGCCATTGTTCGCGCAGCAATATGGCCTATGGCCGCATTTGGATAGAACTCAGGTTTCAGAGTTTCCTTCCTAAATTATCTAAATTTCTAAACACACCGCGTACGACTTATTGAATATCATGCTACATATTTCTAAATATCCGATTTTTTTTCTTCTTTTCGTTCATTGTTTTCATGCTAGGGCTGAATACAATTTTTTGCTTACAATATTGTTTTTATGCTAGGTGCACAGCAATACTTTTTCTATAATCTGATGCTGTGATATGTGGAGTATGATATGAATGCGTAGAAGCATTTAAAAGTATAAGCTTGTATAGTCGGCGTCAGCAATAAAGTCCGATAGACGCAGCGCTGCTATCGCAGAACTAGGTTAGGTAAAATACTGCTAATTGTCCAAATAAGGCTTGAACAATAATATTTATGCATGTTTGTATGTTCTTTAATTCTACACACTAGCTAGAACAACTGAACGACCGTGACTAAAAGAGCATATTAAAGTAAATAAAACAATTAGTTCTCGCTTTTGCCGTAGGCCTTGAGTGCTGACGCCGACTCTAGAGTAGAAATGCGTATAGCATTTAAAACCCTGCCTGCTCTCTGTACAAATGAGGACTATTGTTAGTGCGCGTGCGCCGAAGGATGCAGGTGCCTTTGGTAAAGGATGACTCGCTGATCATGCCTCAGATAACAACACGCTTCGGGCAAGAAAGGGTTATTGTGCAAAAGAGAAAGTAACATTTGTAATATCTCATAAAAAATGAAAAGAATTGAAAGGATTTCGAGATAAGCAGTGAATAGTGAAGGTCGCTGTTTTTAGGGCTTTTAACATGGTTTAACAACTTTTTAAAAAGATTGAGAACTTATAGTGAAGTCTGTAGCAGAGAAACGTTTTTTTTTTAGTTGTTAAACACTGGCGGAAACCCATCTAATAAGTGATTGTGCTGAACACCGCTTATGACTTTTTGTTATGTTGAGGCTACATTTTAATTCTGCATTTTGGCAAGCTGTTTGCGTTGTGTGACAAGTTCAGCCATAATCTTTATCATAGGACAGACAGAGACATATATAAAGCAAGCCTTCGGCTTCGTCAAATCCCGATAACCCAGCCCCAGCAACAAAAGCAACTAAACAACACGAGCGCATTTTATTGATTGAAATATGACATGGATTACTTGCCCCGTGAGAAATATGTTAAAAAAAAGCTTACCACACTGGTTTTACATTAATGACTATCTGTGGCCTGCGGTTTTGCCTGAATTACACAATGATCATTTTCGGCGTAAAAAGTAAGCTTTTAGGCCGCCAGAAAGTCTCCGTCATGGCTTAACGACTCCATCGTCGGGACCGACCATTATACACTCCTTCCGATGTAAGTCCCAGTCCGAAAACCAGCGCTGTTTCCCTCAGGAGTGGCATTAAGCTGAGACTGAGACTGTTCGACACCACTACTATTGTATGTTCCTACTTGTGTACCTACTATAACCTCATACTTTTCTTCTGTGTGTCAAATAAACTTTTTATTATTTAAAACAAACGTACAACCTTACCTTCTCATTCATAACATAGATTTAGTAGCAGACCTTACCGTCGAATTCAAGTATCGTGTGTGGCACGGTTCTTACCTGTAAAGAAAAAAAAAAACTTTATGGTCTATTTATCAAGGACAAATTGGTTGTATACGCGACCGGTTAAGGCTGGCATTTTAATATTGGATATATTATTTTTACGACGTGAATTTAAGAAATCCTTGTAAATCTCACACTAAACTATATCTAGTGAACCTTTTTAATGCTGTGATCGTGAAGAGATCAAGCGATTAAGTAGTGATAAAACGAATAAAAGACATCGTTTATTGATATAAATAACTTTGAATTCGTGTTTTGTGTTCAAGTGCTTTTTTATGTCTACCTCTACCGTGCCTGGGGGTAGAAGTATAACAGTGACATTATTTTTGAAATGTTCAAAATTGAATATAGGTAAGTAATTAAGATATTTAATTTTACTTTTTGAATCTTCTTTAAATCGAAATTCACAGGTAAAGCATGAAACGGAAATGTGATAGGTACTTTTCAAAAATGGAATACAGCAAACCATGACGTCACAGACAGTAAGAAAGCAAAACGTTTGACATGCCTACATGCTAAACAGGGCTACGCTAAACAGAATCCTAGCAACTACATAGGGTGCTTCAAAGCACCAAGCCCATCCTACCTTATTTATAGTATCCGTTAACGAGGGTTGTGTACACACATCTTCAAACACGGATATCTCTTCGCAGTAAGGACCACACAGCTCAAAGGCGTTACATAAACAGGTGATACAAAGGGATGTGTGTGGTCTGAAGGGTCCTGGTGAAGGTACATCGAATATTTTCGCAGAAACGCCCTTTGATCTATTGCAGGAGGGTTCAGCTCAAGTCAGCAAGTCCTTTGTTTTCTAGATTATTTAGCGTAACGATCCCGAATAATCAACACTTACGAATACCACAGACTGGAGGCTAGATTGTCATTATGTTCAAAATAAAACAGGTTATGGGCCATTATTACAATACTGTAGAAGTCAAGGTATATACACGACATTCTGCTAAAAACTCCCGATGCAAAATCATATAGAATCTAAATGCAGGTTAGCTCGCAATTATTCCATGTAAGCCGTACCGTGACGAATCCTCAAGTCGGCAGTCATCAGTAACCATTAGACTACAATGACTTACAATGCGGAACCGTCAAAGACCTTTAGCAGATTACACGCCATGCCAAAATAGTCCTTAATTAAAGAAAACGACCGTTTAAGGAATCTACTCCCACGTTCTGCTCCAGTTTTTTGGCAATTGGTTCCAAATTCCTGTGGAGTTGTGATTTGCGAGGCGTAATTCAAGGTTCGCAAGATGTTTGAAATTAGAAGGAACTACGTCATATTTTGGTAATAGAAATAAAAATAGACAAATATCAAAGAGAGCTCGTTTAGGCTGAGACTCTACCAAAGCGGAGACGAGAGAAGATGTGTTTGAACAACCAATAGAATACCGTTATTATAGTATGTACTTATGTACAGTCTAAAACTCTAAAGTTTACTTGTTCCATCAAAACATTATCAAATTATAAATCAGTATTTCGAACTCGATGACATTTAGTCACACGGATCACGGCAATTAAGAAGTTGCTTTAGGAAGGAATTAAAAAAACTACATAGTTTTGCTTTTAAAGTGCGTAGGTATACCAAACTTCTACGAATAGGAAACATTTAAGTCCTCCGAAGCGTCACTAATGAGTAATAAGATGTAGGGACCGGAGTGCCGCAAGGTCGTACTTTATTACCTTTATATTACCCGGAAAGATACACTTTTTGCGTGGCTCGCGATATGGGACGATTTATGGACGATGGGTAAGTGTTTTTGAGCGACTTCGAGTAGTTTGTGCCCGGCGGTTTTACATGTCTTTTAAATTTAAAGAATTTGGTCTTTAATTTTGAAAGATGTTTAAAGTTGAACACTGGTTAAACAACGTCCTGTCTTTATTTGTGGATAGTGTCGAATAGAGACCGGACGTTGTTTAACCAGTGTTCAACTTTAAACATCTTTCATAAGTAAGGGGGTATATGTATAAGCTAAGCTCCAAGAAATGAGCGAGCTGTCAAATGCAGAAATAATTTTGCAAATCCAACTGATAGTTCCAAAGATTAGCGCGTTCAAACAAACAAACTCTTCCACTTTATTACATTAGCATTATATTTCTCACAGTACACCAGTACACTTACACTTTACGTCCGAATCACTAAGTTATACCAAAAACGTTTCTTTTTAAAACTTTAAGGCGTTTCCATGCAGGATCTGAATCTTATTAAAAAAAATGTAGTTTTCTCAGCTCTATGACATTACACGGTGGTACCAACCGAACTACACCAACTTCCCTTTCCCAGCTAAGTACAAGTCGACAACATGTTAAAACCAACTAACTCGCCAGAGTAATGGGCGAGCTAGTAAGCGCTCATTAAGAACAACTTGTTAGAATATATTTTTGCTTCTCGTGACGTCTCCCCTATTTCCGCAGCCGCTAATGACTCTACTCTCGACAGTGTAATATTTCTTTTCATTCCATCTATTCGAAAAGGACGACTTTGTTCGCCTTTAAGTGCGCCCAAAGTAGATGATTCCTCTTCAAGGAACTTTTAGCGGGCAATAATGAGTTTTTAATCCTCTTTATAAGTTTAGCGGGCAGTAATGAGTTTTTAATCCCCTTTAAGTGCGCCGGAATTATCTATGAATTATCTTTGCCGCGCACTTTTGAGGTACAACTACTTTCCACATTCATCTCAAATCTACCAAGATGAATGAGGGAGGACTCTTCCAAAAACACCACAAATGTAATCACATTTAGAGATTTATTACTCTGCAGTTTTCTATCCATACATAATTGTAATTCCAACCTGATAAAATCCTGTGCGTTTTCGTCAGCGCGATCTAGAACGATGGTCTACTGGCGCCATCTAGTTTGTTTTCGTGGAACTATTGAACAATTCTAGCGGAAGAGATTTTTTGTTTGAACGCGCTAATCTCACAAAACAGGTTTTTATAATAGCTACCTACAACGTATTTAATATTCATTATTCTGTATATTTATTTAGCTATTTATTTATATTTATATTGTTTGTGAGAGAAATAAATAAATAAATGAAATGAAATGAAATCTCAGGAACTACCAGTCGGATTTGAAAAATTATTTCTGTATTTGATAGCTAAACTCTTGAGGAAGGTTATAGGCTACTTTTCATCATCATCATCATCATCACCATAAACCATCACTACGGGGGCAACGCCGCGAGGGCGCTGCTAGTATCGGATAAACATACCGCCCACCATTCAGCCGGCGCGCGGCCACCGTCTGAATAAAAAAAAATTAATCCCCGATTACTCTTCTCAAGTGGAACTTCGTTGATTTAACACATTCCTTTCTCCTCCCTTTTATTTTCTCATAGATTGTAATGAAAAGTAGAGTGTATCACTCGGGCGCAAAATATATTTTTGGCTCGGGCGACGTACTTTAAATCCCTCGCTTCGTTCAGGATTCTACTAAAGAATCCCTCGCTACGCTCGGGATTCTACTCTAGAATCCTTCACTTCGCTCTGGATTCAAAAAAGCGCCCTCGCCGTAAAAATATTATTTTCCCCCCATATAATACAATCTACTATTGTTGCTTGTTGCCTTTTCAATTAGAGAATCAGATTTTAATTGAATAAGACAACAACCGTGGTTCTAAGAGGATGTTCTACGTGCCTACTTAATGTAACCTTAAGGCCGCTGCCTCGAATTTAGCGGGTAGCGGGGCGGTAGCGGAGCGGCGGCGGCGGCGGCTCTGGAGCGGTGCGGGGCGGGCTGTCACCACTTGACTGGAGTGCCCGCCCCCGCACCGCTCCAGAGCCGCCGCCGCCGCCGCTCCGCTACCGCACCGCTACCCGCTAAATTCGAGGCAGCGGCCTAAGTACCTCTTAGGCTTGTTTCACTCTTCAGCGCGTCGCCGCCGGTCGCGTCCGCGAGTTGACCTTTCACAGCACATTTCTCTGTGCTGTGAATGGTCAAAATTAATTTCTCTGTGCTGTGAATGGTCAACTCGTGGACGCGACCGGCTACACGCTGAAGAGTGAAACAAGCCTAAGACAACAACTGTGGTTCTAAGAGGATGTCCTACGTGCCTACATAATGTAGCCTTATGTACCTCTTACTGTCAGAATTGTAAATCACCATCATAATAATCGGTAGAAGTTTAGGCTTGTTATAAAAGTAGCAATAAATTGTGTATGATATAATATCACTCGAATTAAATATTTATATCCTTACTTATGTAAATATTTTGTTCGGTATTGAAGGTCTAATGATTAATCTATGGTTTTGATCATTTTGTTCATCAATATAATACCTACAGCAGTTCAGTTCAGTAAATAGCAAAATTAAAACAGGCTAACTGCCTTCTGCTACAGCAGCCATTTAGTTGAACAAGGTAATTTACTTGTACTTACTTAAAGATCGTAAGCTAAATGCACTAAAGAGCACTAATGTCTCCGTCTAGACAGTACAGTACCTAGACTACCTAGGTACTAAACAAAGCAGATTCTATCTCCAAGAAAACAGTGTTTCCCCATTGTGCTTCAGTTCTAGAAAGTTCTCTAAGTACCGCAGTTCATAGGGCGCATGGATTGCGCAAGCCACGTTGCACCCAAAACAAGAGTGCGGTGATGTAATCGATATTTAATCGATTGAAACGTCGATGCGGCGCGAATCGATTTGACTCGCAGCGGTCGTTTTTGTACGATTTCCGATGAGCTTGACCTGAATGAAGAGTTCAATGCGCGTGAAGAATATGGAATTTTAGCACTGGCTTCCGCGGGCGACTTTATTCGCGTGGTATTTAGATGAAAACTAGCCAATAGCCCAACGTTTCCTCACACATTTCAAAGAATTTTTGTATTCGAAAACTCTCGTTCAACTATGAGTATAATACTTATCGACTGTTGGATACAGGGCTACGTTGATACTCATGAAATTTGATCCATTATTACACACTCAAATCGGAGTAGGAAATGTGTGAGTTTAAACAGTTTAGCCTTCTGAAAAAGGGAAATACAATTTACCATAAACCTTCAGTAAGTTTAAGTACATTTACCACTACATTTTGATCCTTTGAATAAAGTCTACGAACAGTTTCGCGAGGAAACAAAACAGACCCAAAATTCTCGAATGCTTTCAATCAACGAAAAAGCCTGATAAAAGTAATGAAGGTACTCAATCCAGGTCAACCAAAATCCTCAAAAATTGGAAACGCGCCCATTCCATCACTTTCATCAACCTGAAAACTGATGAGTAAATGGATCCATCGAAATGGGAGACGTTATTTGAACATCAGTGCAAAATTCACATTATTTACCGTGATCCGATTATAGAGCAGTTCGTCAAAATTGAGTAAATGATGGTCCATTTTGAGCTTTATTAGCAGATCAGCTCCCAAATTTCATATATTTCGTAATCATACAAAACGTAATTTGATATTGTACAAACTTCCATCGTTTACCGTGATCCCATTGGCGAACAAGCCTGTCAATATAGATTGATTTAAAGTTCGTTTGAGCTTGAATATTAGCGAATACGCGATGTATTTCGAAATAGTATCGGAGCGATCTGCAAACTCATTATCTTCGGACTCTATGGTCGATACGTCAAACTGTCAAATCGCGTTCGATTTCCGAACGACCTGCGACCTTTGCGCGGTATATTCGGATCCGGTCACGACTCCTCAGACCTTGGTTTAGTTTCTGGGTGTTGGGACGCCGGTACCCTATACGCTTGTCTTTCTAATCGTGACCAGCCTCTTGGCCTTGGGTCGCCGCTCCCTTTAGTTTTGCGATACTAATCTGGCGGTCTTATTTGTTCGCCTTTTGTTGTGGCCTAATAGTGGGAAAAATGAGTTGTGCGGTTTTTGTGGGAAATAAGTAATACGCTGTTGTAAGTTTACATAGAGATTGATTATCGATTATTGAAGTTTACGAAATTATGCCGCAGAAATCGATATTAATTTCTCAATAATATCAAAATTGGTAAATGTTCTTACATTACCTATAGGTAGGTATTGATAAGTATTTTGGGCAATGTCTAGAAATAGGAAACTTCAGTAAAACATGAAGTAAATTTACTTTAAAGGAATTTAAACATGCCAGCATCAGACTAAAAAAGAAATTTTAAAATCCATAGTCCCCTCATTAGTCGCATTACACTAGTGATGTGCTATCGCACCCATTTACGTAGTACTAGTATTCTGTGCCATTATCTTGTTTTTTCAGCTCGTATTTCGCAGTAGATAACATAATCTTGCGGCACAAGGTGGTTTAATTAAATTTATCGACTGAGCCCGCACTGATCAGCCGATATCACAACACTATACATTAGCGTTACTAAACTATGCATAAATCTTGGAACGAATGGGGAATGTTGGAATAATCAGTGCACAAAATTCTCAGGTGCTGTGTCTCTGAGCTATGGACATCTTTAAGAAGAACCTAGAGATCAGAGGGTATTTGCTCATGAGTGTTTTTTTTTTTTCAGACAGCGCTATTTTTGGCTGAATGCATTTTTTTATAGATTTTTTCTTCTACAAGGTTTTTCTTTCTGTTACTAGGTTTGGTGATCTATTAGAAAAGTAAGTAAGAATTGTCAAACTAACCAGGATTCGGCTAATGAAAAGAGCCGAAGACAAGCGTAAAAAACACTACATTCTGAAGAATGTCATACAATATACCCAAGCAATCCGTAACACTATGTCGATACTATAAGGTTCAATTTACGTAGCGCCGATAGAATAGTGATGTGACGCAGCGATGTTATCGCGTATCGAATGGGAGCAAAACAAAGAGCGGGCAACTGCGGTAGGTTATCGATATCGATAAAGCTACCGCGTTTACCGCACGCGCTACTTTGTAAACATAATTAAAAATGGCTTAGCTTATCCCCGATAGTTTTCATAAATCTTATAGCATTCAAGTTGTATAGTCAGAAGTACGTCCAAGTCCATACATAAAATTGATCTATTTTCGTTGAATCTATTTTTGTTTTTTTGTTCTTTTGTCCTCACATTTTTCTTGTCAGTTTTTTTTTGGGTCCAGATAAATCAATTGGTCCGGTTTTGAACCCCCACCAATGTTTAAACATAAACGAACCTGGAGTGTTTAACAAAGTTAACTTCTTTCTTATTATGCCATACCTCTCCACAATAATAATTTATGATCATCTCTTCGGCATTTTAATGGCATCAATTTGTCGTTTATGCGTAATTTTTTTCATGAATATTTCATATGACTTAAAATAAAACTTCATACGATTTAAATGGTTTTGACGTTGGGGAATTTTATAATGGTTACATTTACAACGTGAGGTATGTATGTTAATAAAAACTAGTGGCTAGCACTGATAACGGAGTTTTTAGACCACTTAAAGGCCTCCATTATGCGTATAGCAAATATTCCGGTTAAATATGGGGTGGACGGACATAGTGCCAAATTGTTAGCTTTTAAATTAAATTAATTTTAAATTAGCTTTTACGTTTATTAAAACTTCTTCAGGGCGTTTATAGAATATAGTTTATTCTCAATTCTTGTACAAATCTATCAATTGCTTTTCAAATACACCGAAGCGTTCTTCGCAAGTTCGTATCTTCTATCTCACTCTATTTTTTCAAAAACCGTCATTACACTTATTTTTAGACTAGGCAAAGGTGCTCTAGTGCATTCTACCATCATGTCCACAGACCGATAATAGTCGGATTATAAATAAAGCTTACACGTTAAACTTCCATACAGTACGAAAAAGAAATGACAGGAATGACAGGATCTTCGTTCGAAATTCAAATGCGGATGAGTGATGGGACAAGATATAATGTGGAGCGTGCGAACGGGTCGGGTAAACATGCACTCTGTTTATGGAGGCTCTGATGACCCGTCCCATCACTAATTATCACGCTTCGTGGTGATTAGGGATCCATTTATTTATAACTACCGACAGGTGCTGTCACAGACAAAACTAGATCTAACAGGTTTACTATAATAACATAATTTTTCTTTATTATGGAAATTATTTGGAAAGACAAAAAAACACTCCTATCTACCTTCTAGCTCTCTACCGCTTCACACACTTCACTATAACCTCATTAGAAATATGGTTTGAGTGAAGCTACTATCAGATCCAATGTACCAGAAAAAAACAATTGACAGCCCTATTATTAAAAAAAAACAGACATAAGACCCTTACCCTCCCTGAATAGCAATTGAACTACGTTAGATAGTAAAGAGCCAATCTACCATCAAGTACACTAATGTCAACAATGTTTCTCTAATTAAACCACAAGTACGTAGATCAAAAGCATACGCTTTCATTCTTCAATGTTCGTTAATTCTTGCTCACTGAAATTTTCATGAAAACCATTTCAGCAGTGCGTTTCAGACCATCTCGGAATGTATTCCGAATTCGGAAACTGACGTTCTTCTGAAAAAACGTCGTTTTTCTGCGTATCGGATGCATTTTCGGAAGTCTATTAAAATTGTTTTCAACAAAGTTACAATACTTGTACTTATCAATATTCTTTTATGTTTTTCTTTTATCCTTTTATGGAGGACAGAAGAACTCACGTCAGTAAAAATATATTTCTTTTTCAGCAAAGAAAACTGCAGAATTCAAAAACGCAGAATCTTGTTGAGAAAAAATCCTTATCAGGGGAGAATAACCCCTCAGGGAAACAGGCGTAAATATGTAGCGTGATTTAGGATAGCGGGGTTACAATAGGATTTGAACTAAATGCCGTCTCTTTTCATTGACTGAGAGCGGTATATATGTTACGGGCAATGTGATAAATCCGGTCATTATGAATAATGACCGGTCCATATGCATAATGACTGGCTCAATTGGGCAATGTGATAAAAACTGCATGATTAATCACTTTGCCCGGTCATTATGAATAATGACCACCCTATCTTGGGCAATGTAATAAATTAGATAAATTGCAGTGTTTTAATTGATTGACTACATTTCTGGCGCTTCGGCGGCCGCTACCGCGGCACGCTTCGCTCGCCTCGCGCGTAGTTTTTTTACTAACCTAACATAACCTAAACTACAGATTTTAATCCAATTTATCACATTGCCCGGCTAGAAGTAGGGCACTATTCATACTGCCCGGTCTAAGTGATAAATTCAAGCCTTGATTTATTAAATGGACCACGGGCCGTCGGGCATTATGAATATGGACCGGTCAAAGTAATAAATTTATCAAACTGCCCGATGCTCTTGGTCATTATGCATAATGACCGGTCCATATGAACACTGCCCGATTAATCAAGTTGCCCGTAACATATATACACCGTTAATTCTGGGTCAGTTTAAAGCCAGCACCCACTGCTTGTATTGCTTAATCGTATTCGTGTCGTTGGTTTAGTTTTTGAATTTGAAAAGTATTTCATACGAAACTAAATAGTTGAAAAGATTAACAAAAGTGAGAAAAACACTTGGTAAGGTGTCGTAGGCGCGCAGAGCTAATGACCTAGGTATGTATGTATGACTACGACGTAGCATAGACTCTACGCCGTAGCAACAGCTGAGCACAGAGCACGTATCTCCGTGATTTATCCTGCCTATGTTTCGTGATATTATTAATTGCAAAAAAATAGATCTCATATTTATAATTATTTTTGAGTAAGGTTATCGATATAGATTACGTAGGCGCCGGCTTTAAACTGACCAAAAATAAACGGTGTATATTGCAATTCCTATTGTGATTCTGCTATGGCGGCCTTTTTAGCACCGCCGGTGTCTAACGAGCCCTTTATGCAGTTATGCTTTCCCCTCCAGAATTATGCATCACGTCGTCAAAAGGAAGCGGCGGCGTCATTAGCGGCCATTAAGCCGGCACAATTACTTGGTAGCAAGGTCGCAGGCGAGATAAAACAGCTGAGTTAGTTGTGGCAAAGAGTTGTGTAGACCGAGTGAGATGCCGCTCTACTTAAAAACTCTACTCAACTTTTGTCAAAATTAAAACACCGTTTAAACTTTTGCCATCCTTTTGTGTTAGATAGTGACAGGGCGAATTTTGAGTATTGTTTAGGGTCAATTCACACGTACCACAAACACACCACATCACAGCGACAAAATTTGGTCAAGCTGTGGTTACGTGTGAATAGTGTCGCAACGGCTTTTTGCAGTTGCGTTGTGGTACCGACAAAATGTCGATGTGGTTGCGTTGTCGCTGTCGTTGCGATGTGGTAAAGGGGGGAGCGCAGGCGCCAGCTAGGCGCGCGCTGTTCATGACGTCATGACGTGGCGATGTGGCCGCGGTGCCGCCGCCGGTGGTGGCGTTGCCGTCGCGATGTGGTTGCGATGGGGTCGTATTACACAGGTGGTCGATAACAACGGCAAAATGTGGTACGTGTAAATTGTAAATTCATTTTCAATACAAAATATACGCCCGACCACATGGCGTCGTTGTGGTGTGGTTGTGGCTGTGGTGTGGTTGTGGTACGTGTGAATTGACACTTAACCAGTATTCAAGTTGAGAAGCGTTTATAAGTAAGGTCTACCCCCTTACTTATGAAAGATGTTTAAAGTTGAACACTGGTAGAACAACGTCCTGTCTCTGTTTGTCACTATCCACAAATAAAGACAGGACGTTGTTTAACCAGTGTTTCACTTTAAACATCCTTCATAAGTAAGGCCCCTAGTGTTTAAACATATGATTAACAACAAATTAAACATTAAAAAAACCCGACTTCAATGTTATAAGCTGAGTAAATTTCTGCACTCTCGAGGTGTATTTCTGATCTTCACCAATTTTTTATGGCACCAATCGAAAAGTATTGTATATTACCTATCCTTTTAAACAAAAAAAAATCCATATCGGTCGAGGTGTCTTCGAGTAACAGGTGAACTACAGAATCCCGGTTGCGCATAAATTAACTTTATGTTTCGGAAAAATTGTATGCGCTATGAATATTATAAGTTCTAACGACGCGATGAAGGAAAACATGCGAGAGAACTTTTCGCGTAGATTCTTTGACCGCAGACAATCATTATACATTTTAATCTCTGCGTACCAGTACGGAAAATTAGAGGCGTAATATTACGTAAATGTGGTAAGGTTTATTACATTAGATAAGATTTACTTAAAGACTTCACCAGCTATTCTGATACACTGTGACAAGGTCAGACAAGCTCGTCATTTCTTTCTATTCCGAGGTCGCAGATAGTCCACTCGCGGGGTTAATTGAAGCACGCTTTAAATAGACTCGAATAAATGGAGTGACCTTGCTCAAATTGGCATATTTAGAACATTCAACATGTACAAGTACATAGTACTAGTTAATAACATAATAATCAGAGGGATATAATCTTACTATACTAGGTAGCACACTGTACAAGTTTTATATAACAAATCTAAGTAGGTAATAAGCCAAATATCGACGGTTAATAATCAATACCATCTATCTCAAGTTTTGGTGGTTTTCACTTTTAAATGCAGTTAAATTCTAAAAAAAAAAGTGCGTCGCATACCAATTCAATATCTTTTAAATTGCAGAAATTGAAAGAGTTATACCCTATTAGAAATACCACCTATCGTTTCCATGCGTATTTTTTTCTGCCAATATAACCTATCTCACTTGTTGTGTCAGGGCCCAATTTTTAAACTAGTGCCGATGAAGCTGAAACTTTCAGGAAAATTAGTTAAAACTTAGTAAAACTTGATGCAATGATCCATAAACTTCTGTAACTTGAAATAATAAAGTTATGACCAAAAGACTTGGGCCCTCAATCCTTGCGTTTAATTGAAGTTTTTAAAATGGATTTTCTCTTAAAGTATTTCACTTAGAGAAGAGGACGATACGTCAAAATTTATATAAAAAAAGGTTTAAAAATTGGGCCTTCAATCAAGATAGACACTCACTTGTTGACGTCCTCATTCCTACACGGCTGCTTGCATCTGACTGATTAACATAAAATTAAAATATATACCTACAATTTTTGTTGCTGATTTTATTACAATTACTTACATTACGTTACTTAACTAAACTAACCATAAAAATATTGGTTTACTAATAAAAAAGTTGATTTTTTATGTTGCTGTTTCAATTAAAAAACGACTATCTTCCTGATTTACAAAAAATATTCAAACCATTATGCATCAATACCACCTAACTTACATTATTTCTGTGTAGGATAGTAGTATGCTAATGGTACTTATTGTATAATAATTGGATAAATTTAAGTTAACTTTCTATAAAAAAACCTTATTAGAAAGGCTTTGAATAAAATTTTTAAACGTTTTTTTCGTCTCCTGTAAAGTTGGTTAAATTGAGATAGATGGTATTGATTATTAACCGTCGATATGTGTTTTTGGACTAGCCTCTGACAATCATTCTATACATCTACGAAGATTCAAAAATGCTTATAGATCTGAGTACCAACTTAGATGATTTTCATACCTTGTGTAAAGTGTTGTTTAGATTATTACTATTGTGCGCCTATTTTAGTCTGTATTCTGAATGAAATTGGTAGAATAGAACTATCTTACACTCTTGCCAGAATGACAGCGTCACTGTCATGATGGCATATGTATGATTTGACATTTGAAATGACAGAATTATTTTACGAGCGAAACAGTTTGGTTGTCTAAAAATCTAAATTGCAATTGTAATATTTGTAATAAGTAATTAAAGGATTAACGATGATTGTATCAGTAGGATTTCATTGAGAGGGCCTCATATTCACACCCTTTAGCTAAAGAACCGTAACAATTCAGAAGCGGAAAAACTCACGCAAGCCCACGCAATACGGACACGATTCAGGTTGTAAGTAAAATAAACTGGATTAAATGAGGTATGTACAAGTGATATACTTACTTTGCTCAGGTATTATGATTACTGAAGGTTCATTCATACCTATTCGCATTACCAGACTTATTTAATGCAATGCAAAGCTCTAGACTACCTACCTCAAATTGCTTGGCATGTTGCAAGATATTTTCTTGTATTGAAGATTACTATAAGTATTGATAAGTTGGTATCAAAGTATCTGCACTTACCTACCTATTCAGCTAAATCGGTGAGCATAGATTGGGTGTATAAAGAGGTTGAAAAAGTGGCTGTGTCTAATACTTACTTATTTTACTTATAAAACTTTATAAACTGAATGGTACCTACAGTTAACCAAGATTGATAAATATTCTATAACAAAGTTAAGTGAAACAATCAATCATAATGATTTTAAAGATCCTAATAAGCAATTGAAGAAATCTTGATGATTCTCAGAGGTCGATTCCACTAACAAGCTTTTTGTCAGCCATGGCACAGCATCGGTTAGGCTTGGATTTCGTTTTGTTTCCTAATCGACTAGTGGCCTGTGTCTCTGTTGTGTTGATGTTTTCAAACAAATGACTGTCATTGGAAAATGAAGCAAAACTTAGCGGTAATGATAACTAAATGGTTGATGTTTTAAATTAGTAGAATCGGGGCCCTGGTCAGACACCAAATTCCCTTAGCATATTCAATGTGACAATGATTCATTTATTTAGTGGTAAACTAAAATCTTGATAAGAAAACAAAAGAATACCTAAGTGAAATTACAGAAAATTACATTATTATACTAACATGAGAAATGCAATTTGGTAAGTACTGCAATAGAATAAGTAACATCATCACTGATGTCAAGAATTCTTTGCTCAACCCTTGCCCAGTTGAACTTGTGAATATAAATAAATAGGAATCTAGAAAGAATGCATGATGAAACATGATGTTTGATTAATAAAATAATCAATTTAATTATTTTAATTAGAAGTTTAAAGTTATCAAAAGCAAAAACAATTTAGTGATAACTAACTAGAAATACTTAAGAGGTAAATGGAAGTTTTTGCATCAAATCAACACAATTAGATTAGAACATAACCTCCTCCTTTTTGGAAGTCGGTTAAAAAGGGAATTAATAAGGGACTTTTATGTAGTATTATTAACCGTTCTGCACTTTTATGGAAAAGGTTTAATGAACTTGAATTGTGATTGAGCTTTATGTGAACATGTTGTTCATATTATAATACTTCTGATGAAAGGACAATAAATATTCTTGAATGTTGTAGCACAGTGAACAAGCGGCACTTCTAATGACAAGGCTTTGGAGGTTTTAGTTTAGAGACGTTTGACAAAATGTGATCAAATAGTAGCTTGGAGTTCCCCAACCGTGCTACATAATTTTGTGGAGACTGATATTGAAAGGAGTACAGTATGCCTTGGCCAAGCAACCCCTGGTTCCTGGTACTTGCAGAGCTGTTAAGATGAGATTTGGTTCATCTTGTCTCAAGATTGAGAATTACTAGATGATTATTGACCATGACTAGCGATTACCTTTGAATGAATGAATGGAAGTAAAAACTTGCTTAAGATAAGATAAGGAATGGAAGCCCATGAGAGAGAAATAGGATAAGACTTCATATAAAACAAAAAAAAAATAACATTAAAATGAAATAATAGGTAAATCACATTTATGACATAAAGTATATAACTTGAGTTTTGGAAATTACTAGGACAATGATAATCTTGAATAGCAAATGGGATAGGTACCATTATGGACAGGGATTTCCTCAGGCTGAGATTTTTGAAATGAAATGATTTATTTGCTAAATAAATGATTTTTGATTGATTTAAGATGATTGAAGTTGCCAGGGAATTGGCATTTAAAAAAAAACATAGAACGTTTATTTATGCACTAATGTTCATTCTGAACTAAAAACTTTACCTAAACTAGTATCAACTCTCAGCTCCAAAACGAACGAGTGATACCTACAGTAAAACAAAAATATACCTACATATATGTACTTAGGTATAATTATTAATTAATAGGAAATGGATACATTATGGAAGACTGAGTGTGAATAAATTAGTCTTACATTCTCTGCCGGATTTTATTCAGTCGTGAATTGGCGTTGATAAGTAGGTTCTACTTACTGTGATCAAAAGGCTGAGACAAATAGATTCGAATCTAGACAAATACAACTCACACCATGAATTGGTACCTGCACACTCTTTTTGAAAAGAACGAGTGATAGTTATTTTATTAGAGATCACAAAACATTACAATCGTTATTTATGGTTGCAAACTGAATACCTACCTGCCTAATTCTAGATTCGTAATCAAAATGATGTGAACATAAGAGTTAGTATTGCAAGAATAAAACTTAAATTAACTGAGTTGAGTGAAAGTAAAACTATAGATACCTACTTACATTAGAAAAGAAATTCAGTACCTACCTACTAAGATTTTATGGATACCTACCTACATATTCTTTCTTTATTGAAAAATAAGACCGAACAATAAAATTTCACAATGACAGGACATGTACAAAGGCGAGCTAAACCTTATCATGCACATAGGTACATCTTTTAAACCTGCCATCATGTAAATCAAAAATATCCAATTCATGTTGGTTGGACGTAGGCATTACATCACATCGAAGAGGACTTAGAAACGATGTGTTATTTCTAAAAACCGTAAATGCAAAATTCGGTGAATAACGGAATTTGTAGGTACCCAGTAGGTACCTACACAATACACAATTATTTATGATGCTACTATAGGAGCGCAATCAATAGTGGAAAGTAGAATTTTGTGAAGATAAATAAATAAGATTAAGTAAAATATTTTCTATGAGAGAACAAAGGAACAAAAATTAAGTCTTTAAGTAGCTTAGAAAAATTAGGTACGTACCTACTTTGGGTATTAATTATTATAAAACTTAGACATAAAGCTAATAAGACTAAATCCAAGTTGTGAGTGGCGCACAAGGGATGAGTCCACTGCACTGGCTTGATTTTAGTGAGTGACTACCGTGAAACATTCTGTGAAAGAAATTATACAAAATAAAATGCAATGGGAATTAGTATTATGAATGACAATAGAACAAATAAACCAATATCGTAAACTTTGTGATATGGAATTAATGATTAAACGAACTTACCGTACGTGAAGTTCTATCATAATTATACGAAGGCTTAGTCCGAAGAGATTAGCATATAGATAGGTATGCTTGTAGTAACGCATAGTTATATTAATGAAAAATGATGGTAATGATTATTAAATAATTTAGATTGTTAGGAATTTAAGTTGATAAGTAAGAATAATGATACTAAACAATAATTAAAAAATATATGCATGACTTGTAATTGCATGAGTTTGAGTGACTTGAGTAATTGTGACATTGATTGTGAGTGTGATGAAAAGAACAGCTTATCAGAGTTATAGGTAGTATCAAAAGAAATGGATCGAATAATTGTTAAGTAGGCATGGTGTAAAGAAGAGAAAAGTATGTGCCGTAAAAATGTTAAGGAAGCTACTTGTGCAAATTCACTAATGTGGTCGAAATGCGGAAAAAAAAAGTTATGTAGAATAATAATAAGCAGATTCTGGAACAGCTCAAGTTCATGAAGCTGTACGGTCATTAATAGTCAAGAACAGGGATACGAAGGTAGAAAATCAGAGAGTCGCTAAGTGAGCCGACAAGTAGTTCTGTTTGTGGTCACCTTTAGTTCGTAGACCGCACTCCAATCATGAATACTGAAATAATAATGAAACGTGACTCATTACCAAACGCCAACTGACTGCATAAGGTTGCTGACGTAAAATGCTTAGATGACAAATACAACAGTAGAAGAGCTCGTACAAAGTACTTTATTAAATTGAGTGTAGTTTGTTACAAAATAACGATAATAATATTGTAGTAGGTAATAATATTGTACCTACTTCTGACAGATAGAGACAAAGATTGACAGATTCACCGGAATTCTTCAACTTAATGTAAACGACCAAACAAAGAATTTAGTAGCTGGAAAACAATTAAAATAAACTAGAAAATGTCATTTATAAAAACAGAGAAGGAAAGTGGTCTAAACGCGAACCTATTCTAGTTAAATAGTGAACCATGCTGTAAACTACCTAGAATGTGCCAGCTAGACATATATTGCTGATAAAGACTTTGCTATACCTAGTCCATGTAGACTATGCTAACTTGATGACCTAACATAACATTGTATTATTATTATATTATTGAGCTTCAATCTTGAAATTAAAAGGTCAAGTACTTACCTAAGCGTAAGCGATTAAAAAGCCATGTGCGATGGATTGAACTAGTTGAGTAGAGCAGTGTATACTTTTTGAATAAAACATTACTTAGATAAAACGATTTTAGATTTCCAAATGATTATTTTCGAATAATAATGAACAATTATGTTGAAATTACACGATCAGCGTTGAACATGAATATAGAGATAGATAAACACGTGGAGTATGCTAGAAAAATTATAGATGGACTAGGTACGGAAATGCGGATATGTAATGTGAAATGAGTGAGTAGTGAGAAAAAAAAAAAGTGATAAAGAGAGGAGCAGAGAAAAGAAACATGGTTTGCCGACCTATGTGGGTTAGGGCAGTAGTGTTGATAATTGATTGATGAGGATAGCATGAATACTGATAAAAAATTGTTGAATGGCAGCCAGTTAAACAAAATATCTAGGTTCTAATTTGTCTAGTCAAGCAGGATTAAGAACCGTTTAACTAGAGAATTAATGAGCAAGGCAACCGACACGTCGATACATCTAAGTTAAACTTGCATTAGTGAATTAAATGTTCGGTACCTACAAAAACGACGAGTAGAAGTAATGGTAGAAGACTTTGAGAAAATAAACTCCGCTAGTCGCTGTCAAATCAAGCTACAAATAGAGAGTTGAAATGCCGTTGGATTTTAGAGAGAATTTCGAAATGATATGAGGTTTTATGCACGCACACCTGATGATTTAGATTAGACAACTAAAAGTGTCGAACTATTTTATATTGCTGACCCAGATCCAATAGCCTACTTAATACCTACATGAACCATGCAACCATGACTTTTAGATTTAAAAAAAAAAAAAAAAATTTGGGATTTGAATAGAAGCGAAATAAAACTGTTTTAATTCTAGAACACGAGTGAGTGATCCGCGCAATCGAGTGTGTGTTTGAAATGGTCACAGCAGCGACAACTGAAAAGAGGCGCGGCGTAGCAGGAGTTACAGCCAATGCAGAGATGGCCGAATCAGTGTCTCGCTTTGTGAGGGCTTGACTGGCACAGCAACTTGCCAGTCAAGCGAGGGCATTATTGACATGTGAAGCGCTCGTGGCGTAGCTTGCTTAGGCGTTCTTGATTGAAAGTCAAGAGTCAAAATTCAAAGATTATTCAATACCTAAGATCATGTAGGCCTCACTTTGACATCAATGATTTAATATTTCATAACGATTTAATATTAACGGAGTTAGAGCATATTCATTGATCGTTCGGGGCGCGTTGAATTGTCGAACCCGGCTGTTGTTGAGTCCTTGAGCCATGACGGAGGCCTTGCGGCCAACAGACTCCGTTACCAGGATTGGCGGCTTGCTTATACCAACTTACTTGCTTACTGTACTGACATTGGAACTTGTCTTTATTTAATATTGCGATTGCTTTCCTGAATAAGTGATGACTGGCATATGAACTTGCATGTATGTATATTTATTTATTTTCATTTATTTATTATAAGTACACACACATGTTAGCGAGGGCATTACTGGCATACGAACTTGCCGCCCATTATTAATTATTTTCATGAATAAGTGATAACTGGCATATGAACTTGCCACTGATTAAAAATTATGTATGTTCATTTATTTATTTAATTATTATAAGTATATATACATATTAGCGAGGGCATTACTGGCATATGAACTTGCCGCCCATTATTGACTATTTGCACGAATAAGTGATGACTGGCATAGGAACTTGCCACTCATTAATAATTATGTATGTATATTTATTTATTTATTTATTACAAGTACTTATACTTATTAGCGAGGGCATAACCGGCATAAGAACTTGCCGCCCATTATTGTTTAATTAATGATTATGTGATATTAACTGGGGCATCACCGGCATAAGAACTTGCCGCCCACTATTGTTTATTTCATGATTATGTGACATTAACTAGGGCATCACTGGCATATGAACTTGCCGCCCTTTTGAATTGTTTCAGAACAAAAGGATGTCGTAAGTATGGATTTGACCATTAAACAAACTAACCACCCAGCTGAAATAATTATTGTGCTCAATTATTGCCATCTGACTTAATCCATGCCTGATTTAAGAATAACATTATTTACAGAACAAAAGGATGTTGTAAGTATGGGTTTGACCGATAAACGAACTAGCCACCCAGCTGAGATTATTTTAAATTATTAACCCCATTTATGTGCCAACTGATTATAGGACTAAGAGGTGAAACGACTGATTTTTAATTTAAAAAAATTGACTTCTAAATGTTTTGAATATTCTTGGTATGTATTTCTTAAACATTGACGTCTGTGATTTCATTAGAAAAAAATTGTGTCTGACTGATATAAGATTTTGATAACTGGGTGAATTTTATAAAGATCTGTTATTTTTGTTTGACCATAGCGATGCATAACTGTAAACGGAATAATTATTATTAATTGGAAGTTCCTATTGATTTAAACACTGCTCAATAGTATTATGATATATAATCGATTGTAATACTAATTAATTTACGCAGTACCCTTGACTTGTAACGACTGCTGGACTTATGTACAGAGAGTATTCTGTTGATTCAATATACCTATTCTGTTAAGGTGGCGACTGTATGGAGCGATCTCGATCCTTGACATCGTGGCGAGGCATTCGTAGCGAACATGGCACGATGCGACATTGCTGGCTGATCGACGGCGGTGCACCTTTACCGCGGTTGCCCGACTGTGGTCTTCATTCGTGGTCGAGTCGTCAGACGAAGTTGTTGTGAAGTAGTATTGCTGGCCAGGCACCACCTTTATGATACTAAAACTGAACGAAGAGACTCGTTCATAGTAGGATGGCCGAATGTAAAGTGTTGTTTAGATTATTACTATTGTGCGCCTATTTTAGTCTGTATTCTGAATGAAATTGGTAGAATAGAACTATCTTACACTCTTGCCAGAATGACAGCGTCACTGTCATGATGGCATATGTATGATTTGACATTTGAAATGACAGAATTATTTTACGAGCGAAACAGTTTGGTTGTCTAAAAATCTAAATTGCAATTGTAATATTTGTAATAAGTAATTAAAGGATTAACGATGATTGTATCAGTAGGATTTCATTGAGAGGGCCTCATATTCACACCCTTTAGCTAAAGAACCGTAACACTTGATATTTCAAGGTATGAAAATCATCTATTCAGTTTCTATTCAGTTGAACCAGTTTTTTTATCTACTTGCCATAGTATACTTATATTTGAAGAAGACGTATACTTTATTTGAAGTAAGTATAGAACATATACTTATTTCAAATAAAATAAAAACAGTCTATATATTTTTATAGGCCTTTTTTTATTATAAGCGCCTCTCAACTTGAACACTGCAGCACTGGTTAAACAATGCTCAAGATTCTTCCGGTCACTATTTGTCACAAAAAACGGTGTTTCAATTTTGAGAGAGGTTTATAAATATAAGTAGAGCGCTATATTTTTCATTTGTTTTATTTTCAAAGCCTAGTAAATGTTTTCTTTTCAAGTAAATCTGAAATGCGGTTCAGACGTGCCACTGACCCGACATTCCACGTGCACGTCTCGGGCTTCAGAGCCGTTAGAGTTTACTGCTAATTACTGGATCACCAGCACACTGCAGTAAACACACAAATACTATTGGATAGCAGACACATGGTATCATCCACGTGAAGTTAGCTTAGAGCTGAGTCTGGACCTTTTGGCGACCCCCGGCATAGACGGAGCAACCAGAGCATGCTATTTATTATAGGCCGGCCCTATCTACCTACTTAAGTACTTATTAAGTATATAGATAGGTAGGTACACAACAAAATCATTTGGAACAAATACCTACTCAATTCTCAATACATTTATTGCTGTCACATGGTTGTAGATACATAGTTGTTATACCTAGTTAGTAGTTAGTTTCACACATGAACCCTGTTAGGCTTGTTTCACTCTTCAGCGTGTCGCCGCCGGTCGCGTCCGCGAGTTGACCATTCACAGCACAAAGAAATGTGCTGTGAACAGACGCGACCGGCGACACGCTGAAGAGTGAAACAAGCCTTAGGGAGTGTCCACATTGCGTTTTTTGCAGCGCGTTTGTATCGATACAAACGCGATTTGAACGCGATGCGAACGTGCAGCCCCCCGCGCAGCCCCTCCCGGTTCGCTTATGTATGGAAAAATACGCGTTGCGAACGCGCGTTTGTATCGATACAAACGCGCAGCTCAAAAACGCTGCAGAAAACGCAATGTGGACACTCACTTAGGATTCATGTGTGAAACTTGTACATCAAACACTAGTTATAGCGAAAGCTGACTCAACCCTTGAACATGATTCTTTAACCAGTGTTCTGGCATTCAAATCACTTTAAAATCATTTATAATTGACAGAGTTCGTTAGCAAATAACACGCCTCCATTACATGTACCAAAGGCCAGCAAATATTTCAAAATGGCGCCATCATACGCAAATAATTACTGCACAACTGCCATACCAACTGATTCCAGGAACTATAAAATTACAAGCCCGTAGCAGCAAAAAATGCCATAAAAGATGTCTTGAAATAGAAGACAGGATTGAAGGGTAATAAATGGGCTTAGAGAGCTTACAAGAATATTTTGTACTGGCTGCTTCCTGCAGTTTCGACTATAACAAAACGAAAAGTTATGCTAGAAAACAGCTTTTGTTGACCTGACTGATTTTTCACTAACAGAAAACACAGAGAAGAATGCCTCGCTTATTTAATGACCAGCAGCGCCCTCGCGGCGTAACCTTCCTCAAGAGTTTAGTTATCATATGGAGAAAGAATTTTCAGACAAATCGGACTGGTGGTTCCTGACATTTGCGCGTTCAAACAAACAAACCCTTCCGCTTTATTGTATAAGTATAGATAAGTTGTGATCCTGTTGTTTACAATACCTACTAGGTTCAGAATACAAAATCATAAGTACATCATTATTCATATTGTCAAATTAGTACGACTTTTGAGAATGTTATGTCACTCTTAAGTCATTGAAAAGAGATGACAACAAAAGCAGCCGCTTGAGCTCTAATAAGCTTATAAGTGCATTATGAATAACAGGGATATCCTACAACCTTTACTGCAAAGGTTGGTTGCGCAAGCGCACAGCCCATTCTGCTCGGATCGGCGGGAAACGACGATTGTTACCGATCACGACTCATTTCGCAAACGTGAAAAATACTTTGAGAATGCCACGACTGGCGGAGTCACGAGGACTTAGAAATGTCAAATGAATGCATTTCGAAACGCGATGATTTTGTTCGCAGCTTTGTTTAGTAAAATTGTAAGGCCAGTAGGCCCTCCCAGCACTAAAAACGATATACCGTGCCAATTATCGTAGTTCAGCCTAAGTTGGTGGAAGCCTAATTCGGAATAATCGACCAACATAAGCTGAACGATAATTGGCACGATATATCGTTTTCGTTTTTGGGAGTTAGGGCCCTGGGGCCCTAGCCATCGGCCCTAGCCATATTACACTATCTATCGTCGCTGTAGAACGATCTATCGTCGCTGTAGAATAGAACACTTCAAAATGTATAGGAATTGACGTTCTGACCACGTGACTCATCTACTTGAAACGTCAAATCCTATACATTTTGAAGTGTTTCTATTCTACAGCGACGATAGATAGTGTAATATGGCTAGGGAGGCTGGTTCACAACTATATCCTTTAGGGTGGTAGACAACCATTGCGCTTTTCAGACATAATAAAGATCTATTAATCTTTGAAGAATTTTTAAGATTGTCTATTAATAGTCAGAAGCGGTAGAACTATACTTTTTCATATACCTAATATTGCAAGTTATTTTTCCGCATGTCAGGTTACAAGCTTATTTGAATAGATACTAACTTTCCTTATGACGTCTTCCTTCATCGTTCAGAGCTTGTTAATGCGCATAGCAAGTTTCTAAAATTCATTGATACATTGACAGACAGAGGCTTTCGGTAAGTATTCCAAAAGACACTGATTTCAGTATTAGCCTACAAACTTTTACTAAAATGGTAACTCATATTATAAAGTAGGTTCTTTACTTCCTACAAAGGTTACGAATTGACGCGATTATATGAACACAGAGTACGATTTAATATAAAATGTACATTTAAATGAAGATTTTTTTCCGGCGCTTGTTTTGATGATCGGGCATTTAAGCTGTAATTGAGTTAAACAACTTAAATATAGTTTAAATGGTCATCCGATCAGAGGATATATTCAACAATTACGCGCCTCATGGTAAAGGTTGAACTACACTTAGGGCTTCGTTCGGACGAGAGTTTTATTAACGTCTATTAAAAAAGCGTTGAATCCGTACCCATATTATAAATGTAAAAGTGTATTTATTTGTATAATTTTATTTTTGTTATAGTGTTAATCCACACTTGGGTATTTACATTTTAAACTGAAAAATCTTATCAAAATTTTCAATTCCGACGGGATTCGAACCCGCAATGATACAAGCGATCCTCCTTTAGCCGGAGTGCCTTTACCAATTCGGCCACGGAACCTCTGACGCCAGAGTTGAAAATCATGATAAGACCATACTATCGATTATAGCATCGATGAGCTTCGAATCCCGTCGGAATTGAAAATTTTGATAAGATTTTTCAGTTTAAAATGTATTTATTTGTTTGTTTATTTGTCCTGCTTTCACGTCAAAACAGAGCGACGGATTGACGTGATTTTTTGTGTGGAGATAGTTAGAGTAACATAGGCTACTTTTTATCCGGGTACCACGCGAGCGAAGCCGCGGGGAGCAGCTAGTTGAATATAAATTTCTAAGTATTTATTCGCACGTCAGCGCTTTAAAACCGCGTCAAGTTACACGTATAATTTTGAGAGCTGGACGGGCAGGCATTCAATTGAATTTGGTTTTTAATTCGCCAACGCGCTTTTTGTCGTTAGTAAAATAACACTACTTACGCATTTAGGGGTTAACGGACGTTAATAAAACTCTCGTACGAACAAGGCCTAAATTACTCGAAGACGCCTGGACCGATTTGGAAAATTCTTTTTTTGTTTGAAAGCGTATTCTTTCCGATTGGTGCTACACAAATTTGGTCAGGATCTGTCGAGGATCTTCAGAGTTATGAACAGAAATGCACCTCGAGAGTGCAGAAAATTGCTCAGCTTAAACATTGAATTCGGTTTTTTATTTAGCCACTACTTTTTTATGAAGAGATGTTTCTTTAAATAGGTATGGTTTGACCCTTTCCAGCGGCGCGTTTTAAAGAAGAATGTGATAATTCGCCAACGTTTCCTGCTCGCTAATGATGGTAATAAGTAGGTACACTTAATAAAGCAGTAATACCACTATAAAGAAGTAATCACCTCTCTATATTCATAAAAACACAACTGTTTGTCATATCACTTTTAAGTGTGAGAGACGACTGCAGTGTTCCTCCCGGTAACCCAGATGGCACAAGCACGTTAATTGTCGGTCCCGGCTTTTAAGTCGTTAAGCCATGACGGAGGCCTTTAGGCGGTCTAAAACCCCGTTACTAGAGTTGATCACTAGCTAACTAGAAAAATTATCCAAATGAATTGAAACATTATCAGTAAGTATGTAAATTGACTAAAATTTTATAGAATAAATCTCGATCTTACATAAAAATTATATTCAAAAATTTTATTTGAAAAAAAAAATATCTTTGGAGAATTTTTAAAACGACAGGTGAATATAAATGATGGAGTTATTAAATTTAAACTAATCGGAACTAGATTAAGATAGAAAGCTGCAATATTCCTTAATGTAAAAGGCTGTTTTATCTCACAAAATTCCTGTGGGAACATCTTATGAGATAAAACCATGGGAAGTGGCTAGTACTACTATAAAGTTTTACGTCTAAGTACATTGCTTAAACTTTAACTAAACTTAAACCTTGTAATGAGTATGATTGTTGAGCCTACATTCCTTATTATACAGAGGTACTACTTACATTTATAAAGACATTAATTCTTAGAAAAATGACCCTGTGGTCAAAAATTAAAAATAAACATCGAAATTCTTGTCTTAGCAAATTGGACTTGATGATTACAACAAGACAATAATACTAACAACAGAGTGTAGAATAGATGAAGTGATAACCATAATGATAGGCTGTCATGTCATTCACGAAATTAAATTCAACCAATCAAATCGGGCGTAGATGACGTGATATTGTTTCACATAGTTGTATTGGTTGATATTGGTTAAAAAACTTTGTTAATCCAAAAGTAAACCAATTTTTTCCAAAACTGTTTAGTAATTTCAGCGTGAATAAGTAACAACACAAACTTTCGAATATGTGGTATATTTTCGGCATCATGAAACCAGACCACTTTTAAAAAACTAGAGACTCGAGTAGCTCAACTGTTGATATATTGAGCTGCATTTCGGTATTTCGTCATAATTCCGCGCCCAATGCCGCTTTTGTTCCTTCATCAGATTAGAGTCCTATTATAAAATGTCAACTGTTTAGTTACGACACAATGACACCAGCATACCGTGTGCAATATGCCACGGTTCAGGCAGGGGTGCAACTTATAATATCATCACATCACATCACACTATCACACTAATATCACACTATCACACTATATAATATTATAAATGCGAAAGTTTGGATGTTTGGATGTTTGGATGGATGTTTGGATGTATGTTTGTTCCTCTATAACTCGACAACCAATGAACAGATTTGGCTGAAATTTGAAACATAGATAGATAATGACCGGAATAGGACATAGGCTACTTTTTATCCCGAAAAAATGCACGGTTCCCGTGGGATAAACAAAATAGTAGTCCACGCGGGCGAAGCCGCGGGCGTCAGCTAGTGGTTCATATAAGCACTAAGCTATACTTCTCTACATTAACATTATTATGAGGAAATAAATGAAATGGTATTTTTCCATTATGTCTATGAGGTTATGAAACGAACCTCATTTATATTCAACTGTTAAATTAGCACGGCGTTAGACAATGTCTACAGATTTAGCAGTAATCTGCGGGCTTAAAAAGGTCGCTATAGCAGAATCACAAAAGAAATTGAACTAAATGCCGTCTCTTTTCATTGACTGATAGTGAAAAGAGACGGCATATAGTTCAATTCCTAATGTGATTCTGATATGGCGACCTTTTTAAGCCCGCTGAACTATAGGAAGCTGAACTGTAGGCCCATTATGAATACCAGGGTTAGTGTGTATGTTTGCATGTGGGAGGTAAACTCCGAAAATACATCGGATTTCTAAAATTCTTTCATACGTGGTAAGCTTTAGTTTTCCTTAGTTACCTACATAGGCTATGTTGGCGTATACGTGAGCGAAACTGCAGGCGAACGCTAGTATGTATATAGTTTGAGCATTGATAGTTACTAAGCCATGAATGAGGCCTTTAGGCGGCCTAAAAACTCCCGTCACCAGAGTCGACCACTAGCCCACACGAAGTTACTTATTGATAGTTACTAAGATTTGTCATTGCTTACTATATTTTATTAGGCTTCTTCAACAGCCTCTCTGGATATTGTTTCTTGTTATTTCTCTCTGTTTTGTACAAGGAGTGATTCTTACCTGAAAAGAATAAAAATAAATGTTAATACCAGAAACATAAGTTCATTTAATTGTAAGGTTAATTAAATGCCTTGATTTGTGATGAGTTGATGACAAATTGACAACAAAAAAGCATTCAATAGAAGAGGAGTCTTTGAGATGTTACTATATGAGAGTTTACAGTGAGATCGGCTTTCAATGATGATGATGTAGATAGCTATAACCTACCGTCATCAGTGTACCAACAGAACCGCCCTTTTTTAAATTAGCAGCTGTACCATGACCTCTTAGTAAACAATTTAGTTTAGGAGCTATCCAGTTTAGGTTCCAAATCGCAAACTATTCGTACCATGATCTGTTTTAAAAGTGACAGTTTTGACACAAAAGTGAACCAACTCAACGCATATTAAACGGTCATGGTACGAATTGAGTGAACGAAACTTTATCTAACAATTCAGTTTAGGTCATGTTTAGGTTCTGATATTTCGTCAGCGTCATAGCATATTTCAAGCGAAGCAGTTCAGTTTAGGACCTAAACTGGATCGCATATAAAGCTCATGATTTTAAAAAATCTTTGGATTATCTAGGGATTAGTTATTGAGAATTACTACATATTCCAAAAATCTTGGCACAGGCTAGCTTAGCAACAATCAATCACACCCCTAGCTGATTCATTGCGGTTCCCACGTACAAACGTATATGGTGCAGAAATGTTTGATGTATGGCCGTGTATGGAGCGCTTCCGAGGGCCTATTGAATGAGTCAATGGCTTAGTGATGGAGACACTGTTGGTTAGCGGTCAAGGCTTACAGGGACAACATGAAAATTAAAAAAGAACAATCAAAGAGAGTTAACCAATGGTAAGTCTTAAAGCCATCCAATGGCCTCGATCATGGCTTAAGAAGGGCAACAAACACGGTTTGGAATCTAGTATTTTTTTTAATGATCCATGAATGAATGAAAACTCTTTATTCTACACAACTTAAAATAACATAAGAAAGAAACAACCTAATGCGACCTAATTATGCAATGGGCGGTCTTATCGCTTAGAAACGGTCTCTTCTAGACAACATTTGGAAAGAAAGTACAAAATATTCAAAATTACAAAAATTGCACATCCATCTATATAATAATGATTATGATAATGATTGGTGAGTCAGCTCTGCACACTGATTAAGCTGTTGCTGTATAATTATCACTACCCTAAGCTACCCCTCTGAGAGGGTAGATTGAAATCTGTCGTCAAATCACCCATCGACACCCTATAATTCAAGCTGCCACTTCAATGGACAGTTATATAATGTTTATCGTTATTTTACATTCTATTGAGGGGATAGACAAAGAAATCACATTAGTCAAACAATATTGTTGCGTTGTAGTTATTGGAATTGCTTTAGCCTAGTGGAATAATGTCGTGAGTTTTATTCTGAAGATGGTTGTGAGTTCGTATCCCGGCCGAATAAAAATCTTGAAAGTTGTTGTTCTCCTTGATTTGTTACTGATTTAGTAGAGTGAAAGAGAAGGCTTATGCCCAGTAGTGGGCTAAATATCATCGAGCTGCCGATGATGATGAGTTAAGAATCACATACATAGATTAGATTGTGTGGGCTAGGGCAAGTTAGAAGACGAACACGAGAGGAGGATTTAGCACATTTAGATACGAGTATTAATCATTTGTAAATGTATCCAAATAAAAAAATCGTTGATAAACTGACCATACGTATTGACCATGTCTTTCCTGTGGATATGGCCGATTAAGCTGAGAGGATGGTGTAGATGCTGGGCAAGCCTACTCTATCTCAACATTGTCCCAGGCACTACACTGTCCCGATAAGTGTAGGCAAAGATTGCCTCCTGACACTGTATAAAATTTCATCTAGTAAAGATTTAAAGGCCTAAGTTTTGATGCACTTAAGTTCGTACTTCGGATCGGAACTCCGGATCTAAAGACGAGGAACTTTCGCACTCGGCCCACACACGGCTTTTAGTACACCTTTAGTATACAAAACAGGGAACAATGACAATTCAGTGTGCCGACGTGTCTTATCTACGACAGCTGTGTGTGCGCAAGCTGTGCTGACATAAATCTACGATCTATGCGGAAGTCTAATATACAGGTGAATACCACTGAACAATACTAGTGGATCTGTGTGCTGTAGACCTTGCGATTAATATATTTTGAATTATACCTAATGTAGTAAGTATGTGTGTGTAGTGTAGAGTGGATGTAGCAAGTGGAGATCTGTGTGTGGTCCCTGCCTACCCCTATGATGGAAAACAGGCGTGAGTTTATGTATGTATCTAAAATATTTTGTAAAAGTTAACATTGTAACGTGACAGATGGCAAACCTATCGCCGTGAGCGATTGAAACGGTAAACACTATAAAAAACTACAATTAGTACAAGTCATACTGTTGACGCGACCTTGCCTGCATTCGTTTCCCAGCATTGTGTATTCATTGGTAGATAATTCGCGGTATTCCTAGCTGTTTATATGTCTATTGTTCGATCTAAGTGAATCTGTAGTGGAATTTCAAAAAATAAGGTCACGGGTCAATGTCTGTAGTGATAATTGAATTATCGAATTAAAACATTGTTTCTTCATCTACCATGAAAGAAAATAAAGGTTTTCGTGTTTCGAAACATAAACTAGTGGCTCTGTGAGCTGTCGTCATAAGGCAGAGATATCCTTTAGCCCCCTTTTAGCCCCCTTTTTGGAGGAATTACCCCTCTAATCAAAAATTCCCGATGACAAAAAAATTCTATAACATTATCGAACCTGCTCACAAAATTTCACGAGAATTGATTGAGAAATGCGACCTGTAGAGAAGAACAGACGGTCAGACATCCGGCGGACAAACTAAAGCATTTTTGTCCCTAAGCTGAAGCAGAGACGCTTCGCTTGCTCAGTCAATAATTTTGAAAATAGAGCAAGATTATGATAACAATTTTGATATGTAACCTCTGTAACCTAACAAGTCCATTTGATAACACATTCTCTGACCGGCCATGGCGCTCTCTTTCGGTGACTGCACGCAACATACGCATGTTGTGTTTTTGTCTTTGACCCTACCCTCTTACAATCACAATACAACCCTTCCATACCTATCTGTCTGACGCCAACGTCTAGACAACGTATTTCCTAAAAGCCTTCATTGCAATACCACCCCTAAGTTTACGAGTTCACCCCACAATCACCCCTCAGACGGTCTGATGAGTTGTATGGCCAGGGTTAATGACATTTTGATAGTTCCGACATCATAATGCATTTTATATTGACGTTTGCGGGAAAAGTAGTTTTACTGCACTTTGGGAAACGAAATGTATGAGTGGTCCTGTTGTTACTTCGATTTTCGATTCAATTTGGGAAGTCCAGGCTACTTTGATCTTCATATTTTGTTAAGACGTTGTTATCAAAGAGATAAAACCATATTTAAAACATACTACACGCATGTATGCACATAAAATCACGGCTCTTTTCTGACACACATTTTTCGCTCACTCTCATTACATCTTCATACAAGCTCCAAATAGTTGCAAAATCTCCCCTCAAATGCGAAAAGAAAATAGATCTTTTTAGTCAGTTTTACTGCAGTTAGTATTATATTCCAAAAGGTTTAAAGGCTTGCATTAAGCGAGTCAGTTTTTTTAATTGTTTAACCAAATGTCTACACCAGAAAGTCAAGGTATGTGCATCATTACGGCTGCGCGCGCGCCGCATAAATCGCACCATTCTTCCTAGCACATGCATCATGCCCCGAACTTCACGCATTTACATATCCACACTTGTGCGATTTCATTTTAATGCAATTTCTGTGCTTTCGTTGCGAGCCGGTAAAGAAGTATGAGGGCTGAGTGTGAACACTCACTCGATACTGCGTCGATACTGCAGCAGCCAGCAGGATAAGGTGGAATCAGACGGTTCACCTAAGTGAAAGATCACTCGAACGAATGCTGGGGTTTTCTATGACGCTTTTTCATTTTATGTTCAGGCGCTCCATTCCTAGTGAAAGATGCCGAATGAAGAACAGAAATGAACAAAAAGTGAACCGTCTGATTCCACCTATACAGACCGAAATATTTCCGGCAGCGGCAGGAGCAGTGGCAGCGGTTGAGTTTAAACGAAGTATATGAAAAACGGCCCGGTTCGGCCCGCCTGTAGTGTGCGATAGTTCATATAAAATGTACGAAAGTGATTTTTGTTATGCCATGCGGTGCGGTACGCCTGCTATACTGCCCCCTAACGAAGAGTACAGTAACTAGATTTTTGGCAAAAACCGAGTTAATGTACTCATTACGTAATGAAGACTTGATTTTAGTTTTTGCCAAAAATCGAGTTACTGTACTCTTCGTTAGGGGGTCAGTATAATGTGCGCGATCTTTAAAGATGAAAGAGTATAAATGTAGGTAAAGCTTATTTATGACCACAAAAAAGTTGTCAACTTACTCGTCATCACGTTACTTAAAGTACCTACAGCTGTTAGTTATGCACAAAAAACAGACTAGGCGTCATAATTAATGTCTTCCTACATTCAGCTTGTTTAAGATGACCGGAGTGAACGGGGAAAATGGTTGGGATCACGCTCTAGCTGTAGCCGTACCATAAACTTAGAGCAATGTTAAAACAAGCTTGAAACATGACAACGAATATCATTTCTAAAGCAGTAGGACTGTTTTAACATTGCTCTAAGAGTTCATGGTATGGCCCCTAGTCTCTGATTAACTTCTGTTGCTTTAAGATAATGCTTAAACTTCGTAAAATGTAAACAGGCTCACAATTGTAAAACCAACTTGGAACTAAAACTGGGTGTTATTTTAGGATCTTTTAGAATGAAATACGATAATGACTGTGTCCCCCAAGGTGCGGTAGACATTCTCTCAGATCTTTCGGCATTAAAGATCCTTTTAAGGTATCTAAGGGGGTAGTCAAGTCAGTGTACATTCTGCAGGCATTCCACACTGACAGGTTGCTAGCCCATCGCCGATATAAGATAACTGGCTTCCTCATAATGTTTTCCTTCACCGTAGAGTAGATATAAATTTTAACGAAAAATGACAATTTAAAAATAACTATTGCAAACAAATAGTTTCATGCGAATTCGCCGTTCGCTCCGGGACCCTTTTAAAACGATTTATTCACGTCGAGTAGTAAAATATTAGTTTTGCGCCAAAGCGTTGCATACCGGTAGAGTGTAACCTTTATTTATGGCAACAGTACCTGTATCCGTTCGAAATGCCCGTGTGATATTGTACAGTCAACTACAAAAATATCTAATCCTTACTAATAGTAAGAGTAAAACTTACTTTACTTGTTTTATTTACTTACTAATAGTAGGCTCTGTGAAACTGAATAAATGTTTACAATTCTCTAGTTATGAGAAAGTGGTCCCACCCAGGTGATCTATCAACCCCTACCTATATCAAGGGCAGATTGCACTGGTAGAAATATAAATGTGAGCAATTTACTGCATTTCGAGGAGCTATTCTGCTCATCACGCTGAAGATCCTCATCAGATCTTCACCAAATTTTTATGAGATTAACTTAAAGTACCTTTCAAAAAAAAAAGAACCATCAGATTTTATAAAAGTCGTAGAACCTGTATACCAAGTTTCGTCCAGATGGATTGAGAAATGAGACCTGTAGACGAGAACAGACAGACTAACAGACGGACAAAAGGATTTTTGGCTAATCTCGAAACTGAGACACTTAGCTCGCTTCGCTCGCTGGTCAATATGTCTGTCTGTTACGCTTTCACGGCTAAACGGCTTGGCAGATTTTTATGAAATTTTGTATAATTATGGTTTCAACCCTGAGGCCACTTTATATCCCTGAAAACAATCAGAGCGCTTCGCAAAGATTACAAGTAAAGACAGTAAAATGAATAATATTCATAGCAGATGATTCTCACATTCTTGAAGTCGACAGTACCAATCCGTTCAAAATACCACTGTGATGTTGTACTTGCATCTTAGGAGAAAATAATTTATGAATAGCTAAGTAAGACACACCGACTAAGAACAGCCAATAAATATCGTAAAGGTCTATTAAAAAGAGTTCCTGACTTGCTTGAGCACTCACTTGTGCGGGAACTTAAAGGGTGAATAAATGAAGCCTGCGGTTTCACTTGGACATTCCTACAGAAACTGACTATTTTCGGGAAAAATTCAGAATTTTTTTTTTAAATTATTTATCAGTAGGACCACCAGGATCACTTTGAATCGTGTATCTTCCATCAGTATATATTTTTTTTTATTAAAAGTTTCTCAGGAACTTAATTAAGTGACAACTTTTCATAACAATTATGACACTGATAGCTCTTAAACGCGGTTTAGATGTGCTAATCGCGATCACTTTCGTTGGTGAGATTGGCAATAAGGCTCATTGGACGACATTACACTTACATAATAAGTACCTATCATATTTAGGGTGGTACTTAATTACATCTATGTTTTGTGAAGTTATTTCTTGTCATGTGATAATGACCGCTCAATAAGGTGTTTTTACATTTTGACAGACACAAAACAACATAACACGAAACGTAGAATAAACTTTTAACACAATAAAATCAAAGAATACATTAAAATAATTCCTAAAGCGTGTTCTAAAAAAATATAAAAAAAAAGATTTAAATTAATCATCAACTGACAAATATCTCATGCTCGTCTCAAATCCGACTTTGACAGATCGCATAGACTAGACAGAGATGACAACAGTCAGACAAACGAGTATAGTGACAAATGGGGCTCCGGTCAAACGTTACAAACGTGACTCTATGTCTCATTTATTTTTTTGTGGTGACATCATAATAACTTCATAGTATGGTATAGTATAGTATTAATACGAGTATTATTTTGTTTCACTGCATTTGTTGTACATTATAATTATATAAATTTAAGAGCTCAGCTCTTGTCGGTGCAATGATGCAATTTCCTCCAAATATTTCATTCCAATGCAATTTCTTTAGCGAGAAAGCGTCCCTTGCGACAAGTTGCTATTAACGAAAGCACGTTTAAACAATTTAACTGAAAAACACCCTCCATCATTGACAAAGATCTTTTTGACAAATACAACTGCTGCCATGTATAACGTCCGTTCATCAAATATAGGAACTCGACACACGTATATGGCTGGCGAGACCTTTACCGATATAATCTAAGACTTGTTTCTCTTTATTAGTTAAAACAATATCATTGGAGTGTATCAGGGCTATATGAGTCATAGCACTGAGATTGTTTGCTGCCGAATGTCAAGAGATCTTGATAGTAATAAATCAATAAGCGAATTTGGTTAGCGAATCGAATTCAATATGGCATAACCACTTCAAACGATATTCGGAAGAAACCTTGAAACAAATGTTAAATACGGACCTCAAAACATCTACCAAACCATTTGTAGATCTTTCAGAATACCTATGTTCTTAAAATGAGAATACTTAGAAATAGAAAGTAAACGGGGTAACAACTATATCCCCAAGGAATACTAACTATTTGATTGATGAGGTAAAGACTAAGGATCTTGTGTGTCTGACTGTTTCTTTCACATCTTCAGTAGCAACTTATCTAGAGTAGGAAACAAACAGTCACAAACGTCAGGTTACCCAGAACCAAGTAAAAATAAATCTATGTAAATCTATACGAAAGGAATGCGCCAACCTATTACAAAAGTGGCGCCAACAAGCATTATTTCTTTAATATCTTTTTACGCAACACGACACCGTTTTCTAATAAAAACGACTAGTTGAATTGAATTTTTAGTGTTCTATTTTAATGCGAAGGAGTGTTCTGGTACAGTTATCAGTCCTATAAATATGCTAAGACAGTTTTTATTGCATTACCTCACGATTGTGGTTGCAGTAGGGCTTGCATTCGAATATTCGAATATTCGAATAATTCGAATATTAAATTCGTTCGAATATTCGAATACTGAAAATAAAATATTCGAATATTCGATAAAAATTAATAACACCAAACTCAGAACTCTGATGTGCATAAAATGCCACATTTATAGGATTCGGAAACACTCGAGAGTGCCGCGCGTGATTGCCTAGTGCTTTCCCGTATTTGACGGCAACACAGTGGAGGTGCTTTGTCAGGAAAATGCAAATCTACACACAAAGTTTTTTTTAATCTAGGTACATGTTTGATTTCTGGCCAGGAGAATTATTATTTTAAAATCTAATGATGCAGTTTTACTTTTTTATCAAAATCGGTTACCCTTGGGTAAGAGTCTTGACTCTTTTGAGTGTTTTGTCGCTATTGCCACCTGCCATCACCTCGTCTAACCAAGTGTCCAGCCCATTTCCATTTAAGATTCGTAACCCTAACTCTGACGTCTTGGACTTAGTCCGGCGCTTAGACCTCGGTGTTTTGAATTCGTTCTTGGAGTTTAATACCGAGCATGGCCCGCTCCATGGCTCTCTGTGTAGCTTATACTTTGAACACAGTCTCCTTAGTAAGCGACCACGTCAAGTCAAAGTTGGAAGACACATTGGTGAAAGAGACGGGTTTTCAGGCACTGTGGAACTTTCTTCGACTGAAGCACATCTGCCAGTTTTCCGAACGCGGGCCCTCCGAGTTGTATCCTTCTGGAGATCTCTTTACTCTGATGCTCTAAGATAGAATATGCCGAAAAGATAAAGATACTTGTCAACTACCTCCAGTCTCTCGTTTCACCGTTACGGTAAAATTCGAGGTTCCAGAAGCATTTGCCATAATCTTTCATCATCATCCTAGCGCCTTCCCGGTTGCGTCCTTTCGGGGCCCGGGGTCCGCTTTCCTACTTTTTTGCCTCCACTTCGGACGGTCTTCTGCATCCCTTTTTGTGAGCCCGTTTGCACGCATATCATCCACTACGACGTCAAGTCAGCACTTCTTGGGTCTACCCCTTCTACCGGGGCCTGGCGGAGGCAACATAGCTAAGCATTTGTTCCCCACGTAGCTTGCCGGTTTTCGTAAGACGTGTCCATACCAACGTAGGCGACACTCCTGCAATTTATCTGCCATGTCACGGACATGAAGGCTGCCGCGGATGCGAGATTTCCTGACGCGGTCCTTCCGCGTAACTCCGCACATCCAGCGCAGCATATTCATCTCCGTGACCCGCAGCTCTTGCTTGTGCCGCTCAAGTACCGGCCACGCTTCACTGCCATATAAAAGGGCAGGTCTAATGATGGATTTATAGACCTGTCCCTTCAGCTTCGCCATAATCTTTGTCTTGGACATATTCATCTTAAGGCCAACGGCTAAAGAGGCATCAAAAAGTTGTTGGATCATTAGTTGGAGATCTTCCAGGTTATGGGCAAACAATCGTATTGTTCGTATTGGTCATCGGCAAACTTGAGATGTGTCAGGAAGGCACTATTGATGTTTATTCCGCAAGATCCCATGCAAGCATCTTCATAACGTCTTAAGAGCCGCCGCAAGAGCATGGATGATATTGTGTCTTCCTGCCGCACTCCCCTCTTAATGTTAATAGGGTTGGTAGTGTCGTGAAGGCGGACTTGCATGGTTGCCGTGCCGTATAACTCCCGCAGCACATCCACGTATCGTGCGCCAATCTGGCAGCGATAGAGAGCGTTAAACACAGCCCAGTGCTCGACGCTGTCGAATGCTTTCTCGTAATCGGCGAAAGCTAAGCACAGGGGCCGGTTACATTCTGAAATCTTCTCCATCAGCTGCTTCATGGTTTGGATGTGGTCGATCGTGGAATAACTACTACGAAAGCCGGCTTGCTCGACGGGCTGGTACTCATCTAACTAGCGAGTGAGCTGATTGCATACCACCTTGGCAAATAGCTTGTACACCTGAGATAAGAGCCTTATGGGCCTGTAATTGCTTAGTTTCAAGCAGTCTCCCTTTTTGTGCAAAATGGTGACAATTGCATTCTTTGACAATTGCATCAGGTGATTTTTGTTTGGTTGATGACTGCGCGAAAAAAAAGGCACCAACCTTCCATACAAAATCAGCATAGTCATTTTATTGTAGACTAGCTTCCGGCTACGGCGTTGCCCGCTAGGTACCTACATAACATAGTAGCCTTTGTTCATCCTGAAAGTTCATTTTTGAAATCAGATGAGTAGTTTCGGAGATTACCTCCTACATATAAACAAATTTTACTTCTTTATAATATTAAGTACAGATATTGTTGACTGATTTTACTGAGAATTCGTGGTTGATTGTGCGTGCAATAATCGCCAATGCCTTATTACGCCAACACAATCTTTTGTTTATGGAAATAACACTTGAAAGAATAAAAGAAGATGTGATTTTAGTAAAAACAAAGATTTTTGTCTATTATTCGAATAATTCGAATATTACCCGAAAAAAAATCGAATATTCGAATATTAAAATTTTCGAATATTTGCAAGCCCTAGGTTGCAGGTAGTAAAAGGGAAAGGTTCTATAGATATATAATAGAAAGGCTACCGGATTGTATTAAATTAGGCTGAGATGCGAGTAAAAGGATGCTGAGATTATAGATTGACGAGGTTTGGACACAAGAAGTGTTGTTTTAGTTTTAGTTTTTAGTTTTAGTTGTTTTACAAGGTTCCGTATCGATATCCTTTGTTTCAAAGATGACATGCCTAGGAAAGGGGTTAGTATTGATTGAGCTGATGGTTTATAGAGGAAAATTGAAGAATAATGCATGTTAATGAATGTCATGAATAATGTACACTACGTGGGACTGCGGGACAAGGGTAGAAAGATGTTGATGATTGTGTAATTCAAGATAAAGTTTGATGAATATTCCAGTTGGCAGCTGATTTCGGTGTTCATCTCAATTTGGCCAATGACAATCATAAAGTTATAAAATAGGTCTGTTGGTCTTGATATACAAAATAGGTATGCTGGTCGGGCTTGTCAATGATATTCGATCGATGAAAATGACAGTTATATAGATAATGTTTAACACACGGGAATTACGTTAAATATACACGTTATATAGATACATTTTACTAAAATATTAAAAAGTTTAGAAGCAGTGGGTGGAAACAGGTTGATAATGAAGAATACAATCTTACTATTAATGGTCTCTCGTTAGGGCCTAGCATTGTTCACCTCGCGGCCACTTCCGACAGAGCCCACGCGAAATTAGACCGCGATCGGTTTGCATCACAATTAGCATTGTCGCTTTGATATTCAATTACTGGGCGGCCATAAACAACTAATACAATAATTGCGCAATTGATTTATGTGTTTTGAGAGATATCATAATAAAAGGTAGTTTACAAAAGCGTGTGTTATTGCGTATTCTAATATAAATTCAAAAGTTAAATTATGTTACACCTCAATTATTGGGCCGATTTGAATGAAACTTTTTGACATCGTCTTAGTTTCCGTCTTCTTATGACCCGAACACCTTTAAGAAGAGACTGAATAGGCATTTTATAGGGAAGCTAGCTCGACCGTCGACTTCATCCTTGTATAGGGTAGGGAAACGGTCAAGAGGAAACCCATCTAAGTAAAAAAATAACTTGGAATAAGTGTTTGTAGGTAGATACTTATTTCGTGTCATTATTAGATGTTGTTGCCATGTCATGGAATTGTCAAGGGCGGAAGCTAGTTGAATGAAACATAACATTTCAATGCAAGCAGACAAGGTTGGCCAAATTATCTTTAACATATTTGGTAGGTAATTATTTTGTTGTTCAGCATCTTTCAGTATGTATGAAAACCTTGACATCACCCGCAGTAGAGGTTTCTTTTCAATGTCTTATTACTATCAGTCAAACAAATAGTTTTATCTGTGATGTTTTATTTAAATGTTTTATTTAATGTCTCCAATTAGACAGTTACTTGCCTCTATATCTTTGGTTGCAAATGAGGGTAATGTTCTTTGTCGTATTGTCATACAGTAGCGTAGGAGACGCAAGTTTGTGGAAACTATTGTCAATTTATGTATTCAAGCAAAGTAGATCATAGGAATAGGAGTGTGGGTGAAACGATGCCAATCGTTTGTGATCGGTCCCTCATTATGACAAAGACCGTTATACATCATCTATACTAGTCCCGTCACAAGCCGCGCCGAGAGCGCACGCGCCGGCCGCTCCGCGGCTGACCGAGCGCCCCGCGCCCCCCCGGATGCGTCGCAGTTCCCAACTTCGCATCCGGAACACACCACCACCTTGCTGCCGACCGACGGCGCCCATCGCCCGTTGTCGATGCCCGCACGCCGGCCCCACCCCGACTGACGCTCGCCGACGGTTGCCGCCTGCTCGCCGCCGCGGCCACCCCGCCGGCTAGAGGATCATCCTCGCCGGTGCGTGGGTCGCCAGCCGCTGGCCGATGCGGCCGCGACCAGTCCGCTGGAGCCGATGTCGGCCTAAGGCCCGCCGCGGGCCCCGTCTCGGGCGCACGCGTGCGCCGCGATTCCTGGACTCCATCCCCCCCCCTGACCATCTCGCTGCTCGAAGAGGCCAGTCACTCGCCGTGGACCGCCCGCTCGTCGGTCTGGCGTCGACCGACGTCCGCCGACCGTCGCCGCTCGCCCGCACGCCGCCGTCGCCTCGCCGGTTCGAGGACTGGCGGTGGGCCCGGGACTCACTGGCTCGAGGGATGGCGCGCCGCCGGCTGACGCGTCGCGACCTGTCGGCCTGACTGAGGTCACGCCCACCGTCGAAGCGGAGCAGGACAACGGCTGAGCGACCGGCCCCACCGCGCAGCACCGCCCTCAAGGGCGAATCCTCGTCACCCAGGGGCAGCCGCCCCTGGAGTTGAAGCCGGGGTAATGAGAATTTCTCGAGGCCCCTACCTCCCTACCCCCAAGGGTAGGAAGAAGATCCTGCTGCCTGCCTGTTATACATGATCAGAGTTATATCTTTGTTCCGAAACCGGTACAAACTGTCCACTGATTTAGTAAACAATGGTTCAAAGTCATATTATGCAAAAGGTGAATATTTTTTCAAATAAAAGCTGTGTTTTTGGAAGTTTAATTTATAACATTAGTATAGTATTTATAAGATTCATATTAATTGATCTTTGCAGTGCTTAATTTAGATGTCAAGTGTTATGTAAGATTGGTCGATACCAAAATAACTTTCAGGTGGTGTATTATGAGCTCAACTAGTTTCAATATCGCATACAATATGTGCAGGTAACTGTAAGTCTGTATAAGGATGGCTATATTATGTGGCAATATTTAATTTGTGCATATTATAAAGCCGCTTTGAGGCGCCGTCCTAAACAAACGGTCTTCTGTGAAACAGAGCTTATTTATTCGTTAAACAAGGGTGAGGCAAACAAATCGGCATTAGTGAGCGAGCTTTAACAATATAATGCTAAAATCAACACCAAGCTGTGGTTACTCAGTAAGTACCGATCACACCCTCTGAAACTGTAGATTTCCATTTAGATGGGTCTGCCATTAGACAGACGTTTCTTCTCATTCAGCTTATGCCAATAAAGAGATTGTAACAGATTTAGAAGCCGTTTAAGCTATGGGATCCCAAGCTATAGAGCAACTTCATTGATGATCCATCCATTAATGAATTTGTTACGAAAGATAACGAGTTTGTCTCACTGAGTTTTTGTATGGTGTACCACGTTGGGCGCCAATATATTTCCAATTTTAAGCCAATACAAATACACACATGAACGTTTTAGAGATTTTCCATCATTCATTATTTTTTTAGCCTGTATCGTCCCACTGTAAGGCCTTAGTTTTATATAAACTGCCTCTTGTTTATAGATAACGGTTAACTATTATGGCGCGTTTACACGCTCGCGTTCAAACAGACATTAAACGAGCACAATATCTTTTGTCGCGTTCGGTCTCCTTGAGATGAGAGTGACAGAGCTACTTCATGCTCATATCTCATGCATATATCTGTCTCGTTGAATGTCTGTTTGCACGCGAGCGTGTAAACGCCGTATATGATTTACGTCAAATGTGACATATTGGCCTAGCCACAACAAGATATTTCGACTTCGGTCAAGATAGCCCTAAATCATTATATGCAATGCAATATAGCCCTAAATCATAAAAAACAATTCTTTTAGTTCGTCGACGCTAGAACTATTTATAATCTGTGCAAATACATTCAAAGCTGGGATTACTTCGGGCACGTGCGTCACCCTCACTTAATGGTCAATTCTTTCTATGTTTACATTTCACGTTCGACCAATCACAGACTTATCGCAAATCCTTTTAAAACTTATTCGATCGGCACGTGCTCGTGGCGATAAATATAAATTACTTGGTATTTTATTTGGCAAGTTAATGACGAAGGCGATATTTTGCAGCAATAATTTGTGTAACCGTTCGAGCGTGGATTGGCAAACACAATGGCTATTGTGACAATTTAACGGATTTTAAGTCTATCCACAACATCCAGTGAAGGGGACGCAAGTAGTAAGTAAGCAAGTAAGTTTGTGGCTAAACTCTGGTGATAGAGTTTGGAAACACAAGGCTACTGAAATACCAATCTCACCAAGGAAACTGATCTCGATCTGCACACTGTAAAACGCGTTAAAGAGTTGTCGGTGTCAATTTTCCATATCAATTATGACTGACAGACTGACTGCTCTTGTACGCGTTTTAGATGTGCTGATAGCGATCAGTTTCCTTGGTAAAATTGGCACTGAATATTGACCCAGAATTTTGTGCGTATAAAATTTTGGAAGAGAGCACACTACTATAGTAACTATAAAAGACCTCAGTTATTCATCCTTTATCGAAGAACGTTGCTTTTCTTATCCAAACATAAAACCACGCCTTTTTTCTAGAGTAGTAAGCAACATTTCCATTTGTCAAGATCATGATGTTCTTTTGTTTCATTCATTCTCATCACATTATTCATACTTAACTTAGATGATCTATTGACAACAAGGCGTGATTTATCATCTCATAGAACCGTTAAGCTTTAAACTAACAAGATAAAGTAAAGTTGCTCGTGACACTGACGTATGTGATACAATTCTTAATAATACATCAAGCGCATTGTTTTGTTTTTGTTACCTACTATTTTTACCTTGCTCGATCACGTCTAAGTTACTGCGCCGCTTTGTGTGGATAAACCATTTCAGAAAGCAATAGAAATAGGGAACTAAAGTCGTGAAATGTGAATATTATTGGGTATTATGACACCCACAAGACTGAGGGCCAGACCGTTATAATGATTTAACCCACTTCACTGAGAATGGGACATTAAGATTTGCATTTGACTACCTTATTATTTCTCGAATAGACCACACACATCTGTAAGACCACAAATGTCTTACTCCATTATTCTTATTCCAATGTCAATTTAGTAAGAATATAGGATGTTTTTTTTTCGTGTCATTCAAAAGAGATGGTTGGCAACACATTTAATAGCCGTTAGAACCGTAAGAAATCGTCAATTTTGAAAATGAATGATGACATCTATTTAAATTTTATTGTATTTAAACTGTTAGCTCGTATATTCTTGAAGAAATGCGAGAATGTTTAATAATCTGATGACAATGACTTCAATAATGATAATGACATCTATAATAATCAATGAAATTTGCATTTACGACCTTTTAATTCCCGTTTAATTTACAGACCACTCAATCAACGGGATGAAAAAGAGAATGACGGTAGCCATATCTGGCGCGTTGAACGGTTATTTGTATGTAGTGGGTGCACGGCCAAGTGTGTGCGTCTCATTATAAATGCAGGGGCAATATCACTTAAAGACTGTTTTTTACACTAAAATAAACTCTTATGACCCGTACTCAGAGTCCATATTGCGTGCATGGTGTCTCAAGTTATGATTTCAATAGAGAACTGTTTCAATTTCAATAGAGAACTGTTAAAAAATCAATGCATTAGATTAAAGTCTAAAGCGTGAGCTAGACGGCAGAAAACCAGCCCCTCTGAAGAGATAACGTTGGTTGGATCTGCATGGTTTCTGTCAATCTACAAACCAATTCGGTCGGGCTACACTGCAGAAACCACGCACCTAGTTCTCTTGACCCTTTGTCTGAAATCTAGAGAATCTGAGAAAGTCAATTGATATGCTGTTACTCTGACGTGAGAGTTGAAATTAAATTGATAGCGTAAGACTAATGCGATAGCGCATAAATTACCTAGACGAAGTGAGACTTCGTAACCCTGTAACTGTTGTTTAATCTGTGACAACATCTCTAAACACTAATGGGCCACGTGTGCCGATATCCAGTATCGACGCCAGATGTCTAGACAAAACAGAGCTCAATAGCGAATGCATTATGATTCAGAATCGAGTGCCGGTGAACGCGGCAGCTGGCGCTATTATGATAAAACTACCTTCTCAGTGTCATAGTAAAAGTAAAAGCTAGTACCGCAATGTAGTAAACATCGAGGATTAAATGACATTTTGTTGTACTTTCGAATGTAGAAGACGCACTACACTCATTATTTTTCAACTTCTCAGTATAGACAAAGCGCTCATGGCGTAGCTTGCTTAGACGTTCTTGTTAGATCGATCTGTTTTGCTCAGAAGCAGTCACAATTTGGATGGATGACCTCAAGTAGCATTAACAGCTGTATGATTCCGTGCTTTGGAAGGCACGTTAGATTGCCCCGGCTTTTAAGTCGTTTAGCCATAACGGAGGCCTTTAGACAGCCTAAAACCCCCGTCACCAGAGTTAGCCACTCTCAATCTCAAGCCATTCTGAATTACGAACTTACTTAGCGTAGACAATTATCTTTACCAAATGTTGTTTTCTGGAACCATTTTTTTCCCTGACAAGCTTTTGAATTAGGAACGTCTGTGCAGTTTTCTTTTAATTTCTTAGTCATGAAGATGCACCACTGTTTTAACAGTGCGATGTCCTAGATTGGTTATTACTGCATTTTTGTATGCGGCAGCAATAAACTTGACATATATGGCGATTATGAGCGTTAATGCGCTTTAAGCTTCTCGGTAAATCGGAGTTGAACTTAAGATTATCATCATGGCATTACCGTTATCTCATAGCAATCTTTACATTTCAGATGTCTTTGTCTTGTATTTAAAAGTTTTCAAGACGAAACTGCACATTTTGAGTTCTTTCGACTTAATTCCGTTTCTGTCTCTAGAAGTAGGGGAAAAAATTAAAAGAAATATATTAAACCGAACCCAAGACTAATCCGCTTCGAAAAAAGGTCTGAATTCTAAAATTAGACACAAGAACAACCGAAAACAGTTTGAAAACGATGGAGCGCGACCATAAATCCTGTTCGGCGGGGCCCAAGGGCGCGGGCTATTTATAGGACGTCCCGGACGAAGGCCGCCGGCTCCACAGAGTACATCCAGACAGTAGCTTATATGCTGAATATTTCAGTATAATTTCCAAATCCAGCGAAGTTTTGGTCTAAATAGATCTGGCACATGCCCACTTTTTTCACAGTTATTGTCGATAGGTTGCAAACCCTAGCGCTGCCTGTTAGAATTCCAATTAATTGTCTCACGGTGTGCCTTCACTGTGAGCGTGTGGCAAATTAATCCATCCTCAAAATTGGCCACAAAACCATAAGAACGAATCTTTTTATTAACAAACTCCTCTAATTCTCCACTGTGATAGCTCGAAGGACACCGCGTCCGGACAACCCAACACGTTCGTCTCTCGCATTTTAATTCTCTTTTCCCCGAAACGTGGCCAAAGAAGCCGCCGCCAGAAATGATTTAATGTCGACATGGACGAAATGCCAATGTGAAGCAGGTATCGTTTCGCGGGACCGAATCTAATGATCGAATCACTTGGGATTTCGAGCTTTTGATGCGATTTGCTGAATCGAATTTTGAATTTGAGATGGAGATTGCCATCAGTCCGGTGGGAAGATTGGAAGCGAACAAATTGAGGGGCTTAAGATGAAGCTTAGATTGATAGATAGATGGAAATCATAAGAAAACCGCGCGATAAAAGTTTTGTGGCAGTGGAGATATAGATTTTATTTCTGATGAAAGAAATGTACTCAGTGATGATTTAGTTTAAGGTAAGTATGTTTATATGGCTTAAAACCTCATGGAACACGAAACAGACAAATATAACGTGTCCTCTGAATAACATTACTGTATTGCGTACGGGGGTGTTCTAAGGGGAGAGAATAATTTACAAATTGATGTGAGAAAAGTATTTGTCTTGTCACACAATTTGCTATCATTCTACAGAAAAGCCATATCGGTATGAAAACAAAACTAAAATGGTTTGTTTTTGTATAACAATGACCATGGAAAGGTACCATAAACTGCAAATAACAATAGGTATCATCAGTAATATCATTATTGTTGAAAATGATGTAACAAGGAAAACCTCCGTCGGACAACATGAGGAAACAATCAGGTCAATGTCGCATTTGCATCGTGCTAATGATATTATTATAGGTGTGAAGTGAGGTTATTATTCAAATAGGTATCATATTATCGCAGAAATACCTCATTAACTCCAAATCTTATTATCGATTGTAGAATAGCAATTCTGAGATGATTTATTCACTCCCTTCAATCTTAGATATACCGAAATAAATTAATTTCTTGATCCTAAGTCTGGCACATTTGGCTCAACGGATCAGCATTGCCATCCAGCGCGGTAATGCTGCCAGTGTCTTGGGCACGCTTCCGACTGGCACTGGCTTGGATCCTTTGAGCTACCTATAGATCGTTTACAACTATCCTTAGGTGGCTCAACTGGTTCTTATTGTATTTTATATAGGTAGTTATGTAAATATGTAGTAGTTTAGTTTCTGTGAAAACCAAATTATTTTTAGAGTCAAGTAGGTACTTTTAATACAATTGACATATTTCCTGATTATTCCTTAGTTTAAGACAGAAAATCCTTTCAATTCCATACTTTCAAATCTTTAAAAAGATAAAAGAGTCATTCGTACAGATACAAACAATTACAGATTACTTAATTCTATTTTAGGACACAACTGTCTACGAGAAAAATGATCGACCGCTTCATTACCAGTAGGCTGTAATTTGCCAGTCCAAACACTGCTATTGAAGTTTAATGAAGTCCAGAAATTACTATTGAATATGTCTGATCATTGTATCGGAGTTCCTCTATAATTGAAGTACAAACCAGTTGAGTTTTTGAGTTGGTAAAGTTTTAGAATGGCCCCATTGACCACTAGGAAAGGAACATCCTACTACTCTTGGTTTTTTAAGATTTACAAAGGGTAACTGTACTTCCGAAAGACTCTACCTGAAAGATTGATGATGACTGAACTGTGTTGATAAAGGCAGCACAGAACCGTTCGTCTTTCAAGGAGGCCTATGTCTAGAAGTAGACTTCTATCGGAACTTGATGACTATGGCTTATTATTCAATAACTGCAGTATTGCTAACCGAATCCGAATATCCAAACAGATCTTAACTATCATGGAAGACATCACAACTACTGCCATGCAATTATGACAAGTTTTTCTACCCTCCCAGCCGCGGAAACAGCTACTGAATCCGTATAAATCAGTCGGCAGCTGACCGTTTATGTTTTGACATTTATCAACACCCCATAATAAGTGCAGGCAACCCGCCTGTCTCCGGCTAGCAATATAATTTGCGCCCCCCGGTTACTCCAACCGCGAGTCTTGCAACTCCGCAATTATAGAGACACGATCGACGCGCAAAATTGGTCCCCAAGTCCTCACCATTATTCTATCTATGGCAGCATGTAAATACGCTCTGAATATTGATGAGATCCTTGAGAATGCAAAATATTGTAGCTGGGAAACCGGGTTGAGGAAACTCTCCTTAAACGTTGAGGAAACTAAAAGGCTAACACGATTGCGATGCTAATGAGTTTTCCAAATGAAACGTTTAGAAAAACTGCGACGTTACTTTCGTGCGGCGAACCGAATTCCTATCCAGAAAGTGACTATATCCAACAGATATAAAGAAAGTGAAAATGATTACAATAGATTAAGACCGAGAATCAGCCAGCCATAATTGACGTTTATGAATGTTGATGGCGTCCATTCTGGTTTTATTTTCATTGTGGTGCGATGGCGCGTCCAGTGCATCTCAACGGTACCTGGTTGTTGCGTGCGCGCAGGTTATTATGCAATGCCGGGCGACGTCCTTGGCACCGCGGCCGCGGCTCGGGGGGGGACGAAGGCCGGCGGGGGGCGCCGACCCTGGTTCGGTAACCGGTAACCAGTAACCACCAACCCCGGGTTTTTATTGCGAACCCGACGTGGAACCTGTCCCGACGAGTTATGTGCGCCGATAAAGTAGGCGTAGGTTACTTGCGCTATGCAGAGAATAGGAATTCTCTGTTCGTGCAGGGATTGAAGTGGCGATATCGCTTTTATAACTGCAAATTTTAATTAACAACAACATGATTTCGGTTAGCAAGGCACATTCTAAAATCATAAACAACCAATAGGATCGAAATGTTTACAACAAACTTTTCAGTAGTTTCACTGCTCTATGGTATTTGCAGTTGTCAACGTCAGGTCTTTAAATTGCTGGGTAGTTTGTCTTCAACTGTCATCCTCCGAGCAATTCACACTTACTAAAACCAAAAGCATACCAACTGCCTACAATTCAAAAGGTCAGGCAGTAGAGCTCCGTTCAAATAGTCGGAATTCCTAACACCCTTTCATCACAACATTATTCTTTCTATGTTTAGAAGCATCTCGGCGCACAGCACAAACAATAGTCAGTACGTCTTGGCGCCGCAATAAATAACGAGATGCATTTGAACATTGAATCCACTGATACGCTCCTATGGCAAGGCAGTGCTTGCCCATTCTTCCTGCTGACAGATTTATCTGTTAGGAATCCAAGAATCTTCATTGCGTACGATTCGAGGAACTTTTGAGGAATGTTGGAAAACGGAGATTGAAAAGTTGTTTTAGATATTTTCTTTATCTCTATATTATTTTATTAAGAAGTTTTAAGATATCTTTTCGTAAATACCAAAGCCTTAATAAGTCAGTTTTTCAGTTTGACCAGATCTATTATTTTATTATTGTTGTTCTTAACGATTTTTTGCCTCAATCTTCAAAAACATTACGTGCCTAAATATTTATCATGATCGGTTACTCGGCCATGGATCTTAATCATAACAGTACATTATCCTTCAGCTCATAACTCAAAATCCTCTTACACAATTCCATCGTTACAAGTTATTTCACGCCCAATTACCAAAGAGCCGTTCGGTCAATATTAGTTAAGGCGTCACCTTCCACACATTTTAGCTGTAAAAATAAACACAATTTGAAATGTGGTTTTCCCGGCATTTACGAAAGTCTGTAAAGTTTTTAGCGATTTAAAGTGATTCAGTCGCATTTTAAGTGTTTGTGTCACGGCTTTTGCCAATATGCTGACAGTATGCGGGTCAGGCCTGGTTCTTATCGCGAAATGTGTTTTGCGAAGACACTTCAACATGATAATGTGGTAGTGCTGCTTAAACTTTGCAGGAACTGATCTATAGGGATTATAACTTCGAAATGAAGTTGGCAAGTTATACTCGAGTCGTTCAATTTGTTTTCTGCTAAGTTTCTCAGTTCTCTAGTTCTTTGCAATGATTTTCGTCATTCATACAAACTCTCTTTTCTTTGGTACGTTTTCTACTTCATACTTAACAAAGGTTATAACAATCACTCGCCGTTATCTTTTTTGCCATTACATGTATTCCCGTTTATTCAAAAATGACTCAGCCTTGCTCTTCAATTTCTGCGGAATCCCGTTCGGCCAAAAGTGGCACCTGCCTCAAACGGGAATCATGAATGACGAAGAATTTATGACATATCCACGAAACGTCCCAAGCTGTTAATTAAAATTCCATTAGCCTGTCAAGTTAGTGGGTCAAGGAAAGTGGTTTAGAAGTCCTGGCCACGTCACGTTGACCTGGTTCTGGTACCTTTCAGACGCGTCAGGCTGGCGGCTGCTGACGTCATACTGATCTACATTAGATATCCATCAGATTTTTCTGAAGAGACTAAGATTACTTCTCTCTTTCATTGCTGAGTAGGTATCTTCTTTTAAAAGTATCTTATCTTTAGGACAGTTCTTATTTTTCTTACTTCTTCACGGTATTGTTGGTCGTCAATGAATAGGAGTAGAATCATCTAGCTCTTACGATATTTCTAACTAAATTATCGTAGTGGTCCTATTGTTTAAGTGATTATTGACTTTGACTTGAGTTTTAATTTTTAACAGCTTAGATTGGTAGCTTTGAAGAGCTTTATAATAGTTTTATACGATCTGTGATGTCATTTATGTTGCTTTAGTGGCAAACACAGTCACAATTCTGCCATAACAATTAGTCAATACCCTACTTTTGTTATTATAAACGATAATAGTAACACTAAAATGCTACTTGGCTTGCATAAATTAGTGTTTATATACATTTTCTAGCTAGAGGCACAGAATGTAGAGGCTAGGTTTATTGCTTCTATATCTATAGGCACTTTGGTATGGAATGTGGTAGGGTCTAATTTCTTTGCTAATTACACAGCTGTTTGTATGAAACAAGGCGTAACTTGTATTTAACAGTCATTCTACTAAGAACTTAAAGCGGAGTATAGCTTTTATAGATCTCAGCATAAATTAAGCTGGTTAGAAACCTTGGCCTATATTTGACGTCGAGTTTGTACTTTTATTTCTCTAACAGGTCCGTTAAGGTGGCATCAGACAGTTAACTTTTCGTTTATTTCTGTTCTTCATTCGGCATCTTTCACTCAAAGTGACACATCTGAACATAAAATGAAAGAAAAGTGTCATAGAAAACCCCAGCTTTCATTTGAGTGATTTTTCTTGACTTGAGTGAACCGTCTGATTCCACCTTTAGCAACAGAAATACTTATATTACCTTTAGTGTGTTTGATTTATAAGCAAATCTCTTTTGAGAGAGTGAAAATCTTCCCTAAGATCTCAAGTTCAGAATTAAGCCTATAAAAGGCATTGTGACTTACTGAGGCTACAATATCCGCTGCAAACTATTCTCATTGTCTGACTAGTGCAGACATATATTTCGTATTAAGACGGAGAGAGACGCACAACAGAAACTTTCGCCGAAGTCTGTACAAGATAAGCTTCTTTTCGCTCTTCCCAGGGCTAAGCCGTCATCCATCATACTAAACTTACGTGATAACAATTGGTCTAGAATATTCGATGCTTACCTGAAACAAAACAATAACAATTCGTTAGATTTAGCTAATATGTCAAAACATTAGATATATTTACATTTATTTACTAAGATTAACACATTGTCATTTCACCATGACATCAGAATGAACTATAGTCGAATTGCTCATTGTACGAACTAAAAATATATGAAAAATGACATTTTGATCGTCAATTTTAGTGCGTATAATCTATACTTATAATAAGAATGAAGTCTAAGAACAAACTTATAAGTATTCGATTAAGTGAAGTCAGTTTTTGATCCATATAACCCTAACCCATCCAAAAATGTCGTAAGCGCGTTCTAGAACGTCCTTGAACTTTTTGTTCGAAGGTCCTTATTCTGAGGTTCATAGTAACTGTTTGGGTAATCTGTGACTTTTAAATTTTCGTTTCTGTGTGTTTGAGTCCTAAGATCTCTGAAACTACTGAACTGATTTGGATGCAGTTTTCATTGTTGTATTATGGTAAGTTGGGATTAAAAGATAGGGGTTGTTTTATCAAAATCCGTTAACAAATAAAAAAGATATGTCCATTTAAAGAATGTACTGTGACTTTAGTAAAAAAATAATATAAAAAAGGATGTATCTTTTTTATTTGTGAACGGATTTTGATGAAACTAACACCAAAAATTGACCCAGGCTTACCACAATACAACAGTGAAAACTGCATAAAAATCGGTAAAGCCATTGCTGAGATGAGTCATATATTACCCAGCATAGTTCTGTTCTGAACTAAAGTCCCACAGTTACCCAGCATATTCAAGTTACAATGAACTTTTTGCATGATTTTCAATATTATTAAAAAACTCTTATCATAAGTAAGTAATTAAATACGACAACTTCACTCATTAAATTTAAAGTTTTTTCAAGAACAAAGGACATAGAGACATCTATTGGAGCTAGCTGAAACCAGATTGTGATATCTGGTTCCCATAGTAGCTACAAGCTTTGCTTAGTTTAGGGCTAGATGGCGCTGTGTGTCTCCAAAAAAAAATATTAATAAAAAATTAAAAAACCCCGTGATCTGAAAAGTTGGAAATAATCTATACTTATCTTTATCTTTAATCTATACTAATATAATAAAGCGGAAGAGTTTGTTTGATTGTTTGATCGCGCTAATCTCTGGAAGTACCAGTTAGATTTGAAAAAATATTTCTGGTTTTGGATAAGTAGCTAATTTTTTGAGGAAGGTTTTAAGCTATTCATCATCACGAAAAGGCAAAAGCCGAGCAAAACGAAAGAAAGCCAGATAAACGCTTGGTTTTCCGTAATCAAAACTAGATGGCGGGACTAAAAAATGACCATTTTCTGAATCGCGCTGATGAAAACACGCGGCAGTCACTTATTAGTCTACGCGTGATTTAAAACATTTGTTCGCGATTACAACAATAATTAAATCAAATCCGTTCTCGTTACCTTAATATTTTTCTACCAGTGACTGATGTCTTATAATTAACGTGCCGCGCTCCTATTGGCTAATTTCAAAATTGTACCTTTTACCCCAATCCCTGATTTATGTAATACTTTCCGCCATTACACACGCCTTGTGAATTCGAAACGATACGCATCTTTTTATTTCAAATATCCCAAAAAACCCAGTAGTTAGGTATTCAGGCATTGCAGACAGTATCATTACCGCTAGGCAGATACATTTGGTCCTACGAGCCATATAGCGGACTCAGCATCCTGTGGAATCCATTCCCGATCACGCCACGCGGCCGCCATAACCTTCCTGCTGGAGAACTACGCAATACGCACTACGCATTGGAAACCTGGGCCAAAGTTTACTTGGAGGCTAAGCGCACATTGGAATTTGGAAAAGGAATTTGATTGGCATTTCATCGAACTTCATACGCAATCTGGTGGGGCCAACCATCCTTTCTTTCCTTCCCTATCACCTCCCCGTTCTCTTTGTGATACCTGTGTTTAAACTGATTTCAGTGTACTTAATATCGTGAAGTGTTGGCTGTGAACATCCAAAACAAGGTCTGGTGACGTTGCTAGCACTTCAGGCGTGTATTTTCTACCATACGAGCTTTCTACCATACGAGCTTTCAAACCGTAAGTACTCTTGTGTTTCACTGACCACCAAAATGCCTATTGATAAATCTAAATCCCCTCTCACGTTGAATGTAGATACCGCTAAAATGAGCCATGAATCCAGATCTGGTGATAAATCGCCTAGTATTATTTCTAGTAATCCCGATTTGATTCGCGAGTTGGTTAGGAAGCGAGGCATTGTGAAGGGCAGATTGACTAAATTTGCAAATTATTTACAATCATTACAAGATAGTGAAAATATTGGTTCTTCTTCTCGAGATCGCATTGACTTGAAATTACGTATAAAAGGCGCATCTACTTTATTTACGGAGTTCAATGATATTCAGAGTAAAATAGAAGAAAATGTTTTCGATAGCGAGATACCTGATCAATTAACTAACAGAGAATCATTCGAAAATTCCTACTATAGTACAATTGCCCTCGCTGAATCCATGATATCTATGCTAGCCGGGGATGAGGTCACTGACTGTTCTAGTGCTTCTTGTTGTAATGACAAATCCAAATTGGTAAAATTGCCCACTATTTCCATGCCCACTTTTGACGGTTCGTACGAGCACTGGCTGGAGTTTAGGGACACGTTTTTATCTCTGGTTCACAATTCAAAACAAATAAGTAGTATCCAGAAATTTCACTACTTGAAGTCATCGTTGAAAGGCAGTGCCATGTTGGTTTTAGAATCACTAGAATTCTCCTCAGATAACTATTCCGTCGCATGGGAGCTGTTACTGAATAGATATAATAATAGTAGGCTTTTGGTACATAACCATGTCAAAGCGTTGTTTAACATAAATGCGTTGCCTAAAGAGTCGTCCGCTTGTATTAGGAAGCTTATTGACACAATATTGAAGAATTTGCGCGCACTAAAAATTCTAGGTGAACCTACTGATAACTGGGACACACTTGTCAATTACATTATCGTGTCTAAATTAGACAAGACGACCGAACGTGAATGGGAAACCCATAAATGCACTTTGTTAGCGAGCGATAGCGATTCAAAGCGAATTATTAAATTGACCGATTTACTCGCGTTCTTGAAGGATAGGGCAGATATGCTTGAAACATTACAACTTTCACACAGTAAAGTACATCATCCACAACATGACAACAAAAAACATACAACACACAACACGTCACATTGCAATGTTTCAACAAATAAGCCACAAGAACGCCTGTCTCGCTTCTATAAGCCCTGTGTAAAATGCAACTCAATGCATCCCCTTTATTCGTGTCAGAAATTCCTTGATTGTGACTTGGAAACAAAGATAAAGTTAATTCGTGATAACAAACTTTGCGAGAATTGCTTGCGTTCGGGGCACGCGTCTGAGACATGTAAATACGGCCCTTGCAGGAAATGTAACAAAAAACATAATTCATTGATTCATAACGATAATACAAGCTCCGTTACATTTCATTCAAGTACCACACCTGACAAGCCCAGCGGCAGCGTAAGCTCGGAAACACCCCCGATACATGTAAACAAGGCACACATGCACACACGCAATACATCTACAGATATGCACACGGTTCTACTGTCAACAGCTGTGATTGAGGTGGCCGATACGCACGGCTCTTATCGCAAGGCGCGCGCGCTGCTTGACAATGGAAGCCAGCGGTGCTTTATTTCGAAATCGTTTTGTAACTTAATTAACGCGCAAGTATTACAGTCCACTCATGAAGTTAGAGGTGTAGGAGATTCAGTGATACAGTGTTCGGAAAAATGTAGCATTGAAATTAAATCGCACGTAGATAACACGTTTGTTACGCGCATAGATTGTTTTGTGTTAGCGCAGATAACGGCAACTATACCGGCCTTATGTCAAATGAGGAGCTCGCAGCTCTGTTTACCTACCAACATACAGTTGGCAGATCCACATTTTTTAGACTCGAAAGATGTGGACATATTGATTGGTGCTGACATATTCTGGGACCTCCTAGGAGAAGGTAAAATCAGGCTTCCTAGTGGCCCTTATTTGCAAAACACAAAACTAGGGTGGATTATTTCCGGCCCTATTTTAAATCAAACTCGGAATATTACACGCATTAATTGTAATTTCAGCAGTTCGATAGATACGCAATTACGTTCCTTTTGGGAAATCGAGGAGCTTCAATCGGTTAAGGATACGCAGACTGAGGATGAGCGCGCTTGTGAGGATCATTTCCTTCGCACAACAACACGCGATAGTGAAGGTAGGTTTTCTGTGCGCATTCCTTTCAAACAGTCACCTAGCCTATTGGGCGATTCGTATGATCAAGCTGAGCGCCGTTTTATCGCGCTAGAAAAACGGTTACAACGCTCACCTGATTATAAATTACTATACGCAAATTTTATGAAAGAGTACGAAAGCTTGGGTCATATGAGTCCGGCGAGCTCATATGATAAGCCGTGCTACTTCATGCCGCATCACGGCGTTTACCGGGAGCATAGCACCACAACAAAACTACGTGTGGTTTTTGATGCCAGCGCCCCGACTACATCTGGAAAATCGCTCAACGATTTGCAATTAGTAGGCCCTGCGATACAGGGTGACCTATATTCTATTCTTTTACGGTTTAGGCAACATAAATTTGTTGTATGCGCAGATGTTACGAAAATGTTTAGAAATTGCTTGGTGGAAGAGGACCAACGTAATTTGCAAATGATCCTGTGGCGCGATGATCCATCTCAACAGCTATCCATGTTTAAATTAAACACAATTACATATGGTACTACCTCCGCCCCCTACTTAAGCGTCAGGTGCTTAAAACAACTAGGTCTTGAATCACCCAACCCTGACGTCCAAAGGGTTGTACGGGATGATTTTTATGTCGATGACCTTTTAACGGGAGGTAGTGATAAGGCTAGTTTATTGAAACTGTGTGATGAAATCAAGGATACGCTACTGTCAGGTTGTTTTCCTCTCCAAAAGTGGATGTATAATTTCCAACGTGATGATGATGATGATTTGTCGAACCAGTCGAAGGAAATTAAACATAACGAAAATGTAAGTTCAAAAACGTTAGGTTTAGGTTGGAATAATTCTAGCGACGAATTTTATTTTAGCACGCAATTTAACATTGATGAAAAGCCCATCACTAAAAGGTCTATCTTGTCAAGTATTTCACAAATATTTGATCCCCTAGGCTTGTTAAGCCCAACGATAATTATCGCAAAAGTTTTACTGCAACAATTATGGCTTCTCAAGATAGGCTGGGACGATACAGTTCCATGTAGTGTAGTGCGTACGTATAACCGGTTTGTTATCTCCCTACAGAAGCTCAATACAGTTCGCATTCCTCGGCACGCTATAGGGAGCCAACCTATTTATTTAGAACTGCATGTTTTTTGCGACGCATCGCAGACGGCGTACGGTACTTGTATTTATGTGCGTACAGTGAATAATGACCAAACAATAACAGTCAGATTGCTTACTTCTAAGGCCAGGGTCGCACCGCTCAAGCCTATGAGTATCCCGCGGCTTGAGCTGTGTGGTTCCTTGCTAGGTGCTAGGTTACTTGATAAGGTTCGAAGTTCATTAACTTGCACGTTTAATAATATCGTTTGTTGGACTGACTCAACTATCGTTTTAGGTTGGTTGCGCATGGCACCAAATAAATTAAAAACTTTTGTTCAAAATAGGACTACGGAAATTCACGAAATTACAAAAGATGTTCATTGGCGCCATGTGAGAACAAAGGAGAATCCTGCCGATCTCGCTTCACGTGGGCTTCGTCTGGAGGAACTGTCGTCTTCCACTTTATGGTGGGAGGGGCCGGACTTTCTACGAAGTCCTAGTTACTCAGAGAACGATTATGAGGTCATGGAAACGCGCGAAGACCTTCCTGAATTGAGACCGGCTATTTCTTCTTTTGTCGCGCATGAATCACCTGCCTTATCTCTATTTACATTCGATAGGTATTCTCAATATAATCGCATGAAGCGCGCAGTGGCATTTATGCTACGCTTCATACACAATATTCGCAATATAACAAACAAACGCACAGGTATACTTACTGTAGATGAGTTAGATGAATCAGAAAAAACATTAATTCGATTGTCGCAAATGGAAAGTTATCCTAGTGAATATAAACTGTTAAGTAGCGGTTTATGCATTAAAGGTAAAAATAACTTAGCGAAGTTAGATTTATTTTTAGATAAAAATAAAATAATGAGAGTAGGTGGGCGATTAGGGAACTCCGACGAGTTCAGTTATAATAAAATGCATCCTATACTACTGTCTAGTAAACATCGTTTTACTGTATTGTTGTTTCGCTTTAAACACTTGCAGCTTCTCCACGCCGGAACCCAGGCTTTACTTTGCCATCTACGCGAGATGTGGTGGCCTTTGGGTGGTAGGAGCCTAGCTAGGCATGTAGTGAACGCATGTGTTAGGTGCACACGCATGAAGGGTAAAATCCTAACGCCATTCATGGGCAACTTGCCTAAAGAAAGGATAACTCCAAGTTCTCCATTTAATCGATGCGGAGTGGACTACTGTGGGCCGGTTCTCGTACTTAATCGTAAAGGTAGGGGAGCTAAAACGTCGAAAGCATACATTTGTTTATTTGTGTGTTTTGTAACGCGCGCTATTCATTTAGAATTGGTCAGTGATCTCACTACAGAGGCATATTTGTTAGCTTTGAATAGGTTTATTTCACGCCGTTCTAAACCAACAGAAATATTTTCAGATAACGGACGTAACTTTGTAGGGTTAATGAATGACTTTTCTCACTTTTTACAGAAATGTAGTTCTGATATTGTCGAATACGCAACAAGTCAACAAATTAAATTTAAATTCATTCCCCCTTATTCTCCGCATTTTGGTGGTCTGTGGGAGGCAGGAGTCAAATCTTGTAAACATCATTTACGCCGCGTGGTGGGAAATGCACGCTTGACTTTTGAGGAGTTTTACACAGTGTTGTCACAAATAGAAGCGATTTTAAATTCCCGACCACTTTCTCCTCTTTCCTCAGATCCCAAAGATTTAACCCCTCTCACTCCTGGTCACTTCTTGGTTGGCCGACCGCTAACTGCGCCAGCCAGCGATGACCTCGTCGATACTCCCACGCATCGGCTGAATCGTTACCAAAGAGTGGAGCAAATTCGCCAACATTTTTGGACCCGTTGGTCCAAGGAATATGTGTCTGAGTTGCAGGTACGAAACAAATGGACCGAAAGGACAATGGAGCTAAAGACCAACGCACTCGTCTTAATTAAAGATAGTAATCTTCCTCCGCTCAAGTGGCACATGGGTCGAGTACTTGCAACCATCCCGGGGAAGGACGGCATCTCACGAGTAGCGGACATTCAAACGGCTTCAGGCGTTGTTCGGCGGAGCTACGCGAAAATCTGCCCTCTCCTACAAGAAGCGCACGAGGAGTCTCCGAGGCTTGAAGAACGTTGAAAGCTGCTACTTTCAAGGCCGGCGGCATGTTCGCGATTACAACAATAATTAAATCAAATCCGTTCTCGTTACCTTAATATTTTTCTACCAGTGACTGATGTCTTATAATTAACGTGCCGCGCTCCTATTGGCTAATTTCAAAATTGTACCTTTTACCCCAATCCCTGATTTATGTAATACTTTCCGCCATTACACACGCCTTGTGAATTCGAAACGATACGCATCTTTTTATTTCAAATATCCCAAAAAACCCAGTAGTTAGGTATTCAGGCATTGCAGACAGTATCATTACCGCTAGGCAGATACAACATTTTTTATTAAACCGACTTCAAAATAAAGGAGGTACTCGATTATTTATTACTCGAAGATGCCTGGACCGATTTGGAACATTATTTTTTTGATTGAAAGGTGGTGTCTTGGTCAGATCAGGTCAGGATCTGATAATGGAATCCTGGAGCTGTTCAACAGAACTCCTCAGGCCGATTGAGTTGAAACTCGGCAAACCTGTCAAGTTTCAACTACAATGTAATAATATGGTGACAGTGAGTTGATCTGAGGATGGAGTCAGGAGCAGCTCCTGACTCCATCTTATTTACTGAGGAGTTATGTTGAACAGCTGCTGTTCAACATAACTCCTCAGTAAATATGCCGATTGATTTGAAACTCGGAACTCAGCATATCTGTCAAGTTTCCAATATAATGTAATGATATGGTGACATCGAGCTGAAGGGAAAGGGGGAGAGGAGGAGGAGGAGATGGGGACGGGGATGGGGACGGGGACGGGGACGGGGACGGGGACGGGGACGGGGACGGGGACGGGGACGGGACGGGACGGGACGGGACGGGGATGGGGACGGGGATACATGACACACAAACTTATTTAATTTAAAATCCAAAAAAATCTGTTTATGTACAGAATATAAAACCAAACACTTTTTACTTCACGTCACGTGGCATTGCAACGCATGCCGGGTACAGCTAGTTAGAAATACGACTATAGTCATATTTTTCAGAAAACGCATACGTACCATTTCAAAACTGCATTTTTAGTATAAAATCATATTACACTTAATTAAACAAAAAAAACCGGTCAAGTGCGAGTCGAACTCGTACGCCGAGGGTTCCGTACCTAGCCATGGTGCCAATTAAGCTAATCCGCTTAATTGTATGAGCGCCCATACAACTTGGAGGACAATTTTAATTGGCGTCAACTATGTATGTATGGGAACACCCTTTAATTTTCAACTTTTTTAACTTTTTGGAATTTTTTCTTTATTTGTGCTATAAGACCTTGCTTTTTGCCAAATTTCGTTATTCTAGGTCAACGGGAACTACCATTTAGGTTTTCGACCCAAAACCTCTAGGGTACTTCCGGTTGACCTAGAATTGTCAATTTTGGTTACAAGCAAGGTCTTCTAGCACAAGTAAAGGAAAAATTCCGAAAAATAAAAAAAGTTGATAATTAAGGTAAGTTTTGGTACTCACAAGTTTTCACGAAAACCTAAATTTGCCTATATCTTTTTATTGTGTTGACTCAGGACCTTGATTTTTATAGTCACAATAGGGACTATAGACCTTAGTTTAAGGTATAAATTTCAACTTGCTAGCTTTACCCGTTCCTGAGATAATCGATGGTGACACACGGACAGACAGACAGACAGACAGACAGACAGACGGACAAGAAAGTGATCTTATAAGGGTTCCTTTTTTTACCTTTTAAGGTACGGAACCCTAAAAACCAGTCAATTATTTTAAATGTTAAAATATTATTGATTACATTTAAGTCACTTCCTTGTGCATTATTTAAAGTAGGTTCAGCGGCTTCTTCAATGAGCAAAGGCTAGCCCTTAATGGCAAAATAACCATACTATATATTTTAGTCTAGCAATAGTGCAGAAGAAACTAGATTAGCCGGACAAATTTTATAAAAGGCCGGTGTATTTAAAATCATGTTTCTGAATACAGTCTATTTCATTTAATCAGTCAGTCAATTAATTAAGATGAGAATTTAAGTTAAAGAAATGTGCTGCTCGAAGAGAAAGTCTGTACTATACCTTCTAGGTAGGTACTTTACTTTGTATACCTTTTAGTTTGTCAATAAAAATAGACGGCAACAGATTTAGAAGCCATTTGAACTCTAGAAAGTCTATGAACAACAAGATTTGCTTCTATCTTCTATTAAATCGGAATAGTACAGCCAAAGCCCAACATTCGATTCAAGCCAAACAAATGCATAGTTTAAGCTTCTATCTACTTCTAGAAGGTCGGAATAGTACCGCCAAAGCCGGACTACCAACTCTAGCCGTAGATCAGAGGTCCAACTTATTTTATTGGTCTGTAAATCAGTCCGAGTTCATGCAAGATTTGTTGTGCCTTTATTAGCAGCCGCCTGTTATTCCTGTCGATTCTAATCTTCGTTCCCGCGATACAGAACAAGGATTATTGTTCTGTTCTAGATAATACACCCTTTAGTTTCAAGCAGGGGTGCTCAAACGGTCGATCAGCCCCCTGATTTTCCATCTTTGATAGGATCAAAATCGGGATTAAACTGTCAAATAAGAGAGTTCAGTGACGACACAAGTAGCTCTGTCACTCTCATCTCAACGACATCGAACCCAGCAAAAGATACCTAGGCGATCGTTTTGACAGTTTGAGACCAATTTGAGGTTTTAGACAAGTAATAAACCGAACGTTAGACATTATGTTCGACGGTGAACAATCAGCCTGCTGGTCCAGCAGGCTGATTGATCGCGAAAGCTTTTCGAGTCGATCGCCAGCAATATAGGTAGATATTTCCCTACCTGACATCATCCTTGCGGTTGGGATTCACTAGGTAACTACCTTACCTATCATCCTATGAAAAGTACTTGGGATTCACTAAATACCTTTCCTATCATCCTATGAAAAGTACGGAGATGAATATGCAGTGCCATGCATCATCAATCAATCATCAAGACAGAATTTGTAATTCGTGAGTTACGATTCCTTCATTTTGTACATATTCAATTTAAAAGTGTAGTAAAACCATATTTAAAAAAATATTTTAATACCTACATAGAGTTTTGCGACATTGTTTTAGTAGTAGGTACCTCCTACTAGACACGTGCAGCCGATCCCGTGCTTTTCAAATATTTTCTCTTAGATCGCCGATACACTGGGCCTTACTTATAAAGCCTCTCAATTTTGAACACTGGTTAAAAAACGTCTTGTCTATATTTGTTAGATAGTGACAAATAGAGACGTTGTTTAACCAGTGTTCAAAGTAGAGGCTTTTGTAAGTAAGGCCCTATAAGTTTGAGCACCCCTGGTTTAAAAGCTCAATGTTTTCTTATAATTATAATGTTTCAGTTTATGTTATTTTAATTATGATGTTTCAGTTTATGTTATATGAGAATTAAATGCCCTTTTAACCATAAATAAGGTATAACCTTCGAAGATGTCTAGAGAAGATGTCATGTTTAAATACCTTTGGCATATGCCCATTGAAATTTAACATTAAATACCTTTGGTATATGCCCATTGCAAGTAGTTAATATTCTTCGTTTACTAGAGTACTAAATTCAAACCCTATGAACGTTTAGGGACACGATTTTTACTTCGCCTAGTACAAACTTTTTCTAAACTCACAAAAATAACCCTATTTGTAACTTGCTGAGATAAAATTAAGTTTATAAGAGCATAATAATTCTCATTTGAAAAACCCACATTCCTTCAACTTTAAAAATAAGTTTACGATAGGAACGTGCGTAACCCACGAATTCTCGGATGAAAGTGTTAGTTAAACCAGTAATTATTCGACTTTTGATCGCCGATGAAAACCATAGAGCCACCATCTTTTGACAGCGTAGATATTGCAGCAGCCAGCCGTGTGTCATAAAAACTAAATTCTTTAAAAATAATCTTTTTTTAAGTTTAAATGGACCTTTTCAGTTTCGTCTGTGTTTCTCTAGTTCAATTACAACACAATTATTAGAAATCACATTGAAAACTAATGTTTTTAGTGATAATAAGTATCGTAAATCCATGTGGCTATCGGCCCTTTGATGAAATCATTATTGTCAGTGTAGTCGGAAATCACAGGATAAGACTCTGGGAAAAGACATTGGGTATTTTAATCGATACCTACTGATTCTGATTAAAGTACAAAAAAAAACCTAGAAAAACCTATTTCAAATTCCCGCAATGTACACTGTACAGTCCGATTCAATTTCAAACCTCATTAAAATAATGCGATAATACCGTATCTATAAACTTTTACTACGCCGCACGCGTAATCTGCGCATGCGCATAATAGTGTTATCGTAATAAATAAACGCACGCTCATTGTCCTCGTGCCTTACTAACTGTGTCTGCAATCTGTGTCATTGTCATACAAACTGTTTGCTATTCTGCGCACGCAGTACATGTTTATTATTCTATGCACTTTTACTAGAAACTGTTTATTACTCTGTGTACTTAGTACAATTATATGAAGCTGTGGTCTTGCTGGTTCAGTGCCTGGTTGAAGCCCTAGAAACGGGTCAGAGAGAGATAAATGATTATGTGACAATTACTGTGCTGTGATTATAAGCTGATTTATTATACCAGATTAATAAATGTGATGAATGAGACCGTAATGGCAGGAAGGGAGCAATTTTGTGTTGATCGCTCGAAGACAATAAGCTAAAGAGCCATTTAGAGAGTCATAGACATGTCAGCATTGAAAGCTTTAAACTTCAAGATTATTTATATACGTAAAGCTCAAGAATTGTAGACACAATTAATATGTTTGAGATGGAGCACCTAAACCATCCTCTCAGCTTAACCGGCCATATCCACAGGAAAGACCAATACGTGTGGGGCTGGCTAAGCCACGGGTTTTCTCAAGATGTTTTCCTTCACCATTTAGAGCTTTTGTTTCTGATTATACTGATAACGAACTTCGTGACTCTTGCGTGGTACCAACTTACAAAACACTAAGAAATAATACAGTTTTTCGTCTGTGGGATTAGATTTAGATGGCTTTAGTACTTCCTAGCTTATTTTCCTTCTAGCATTTAAACAAAAAAATTCCAAATCGGTCCAGGCGTCTTCAAGTAATCGGTGAACATACTTACAAAAAAAAGGATTCCGACGCATTGAGAACCTCCTCCTTTTTTTGGAGTGGGTTAAAATACTTCAAGTCTATTGATGATTTACCAACCAAGCATTCCAAACAGGAAACTCGGACGGTGCCGTCATCAGACCTAGTCAACATAAACAAGACCAGTCTGATATTAAACATGAAGAGAAGTACATCAAACTACATGTGAATAGCTTCCAGAAAATAAAACGGACACGAGCGAGCAAGACTCGCGCCCGGAAGGTTCCGTAATTAAAATTGTACAGCGTCAAAAATTAAAAAATTCAAATATAATTTATTCAATAGGACCACTTTGAATCATCTTAAGAGCTAGGTGACTCTACTCCTGTTCTTTCGCGATAATCGTCAAGTCAAGCAACATTAAAGTTGTAAAAAGAAACCACTTTTTTCATCAAACTTCATCATCCTACATTCCTACTCCCTTAGACATATTCAAAGGATCTAAAAATGCCTAAAGACCTGAAAGAATATGTCTACCGCACCTTGGGAATATAGTCGTGATCGTGATATTACTTACATTTATATATTTTTTTTACTGCATCATCCCATTAAAAAAACGGGTTAAAAATTTAAATTGATTATCTTACAGTATTTTCGTTTATTCGCATCACAAAGTGATAGAGGTAGTAGAGAAAGAGGTAGAGGTGCCAAACCTGAAGCCGTTTCAGAGAAAAAGATCTTGACAGACTGACAAAGTAAGTTCGAAAGAGCTAGGCTAACTCGGAGTTTTTAGGCCTCCGAAAGTCTGCTGAAAATGCCACTAGCTAAGCTCACTTCGAATTTACTCAACGTGACCGAGCTCACTAAATACGCAAAAATGTATTGTTAGATTCAAACGATTATGAAATTTGAAATTTCACAGCGTATTCAATTCAGCTCTTCGACGTTCGAAGGGAGTTTACAGAATGACTCTGCAGAACGTCGTCGCTTAACTTCATCTCTTCATCTATCACGAACGTCGAAACAAGCTACACCTCGAGCGCTTCGGACGAACAACATAGTTATAATTAAAAGAAAGTATCATGAAGGTTTTATTGCTAATTTCATACGGAACCCTAAGAACCTACTTACTAAACTAGAAGTGTAAGAGCTATCAAACAATCAGACAATACATGATAAGTTGACAGGAACATCAAAATGTAGACTCGTGAGCGTGACAAGATCAGGGCAAAAAATTTCATGTAGCAACAGATTGTTTTTTTTTTGTGCTGAGATTACAATAGCTTATTTTGGCCACTGCTGGTTATTATTCCGGTGACATCATACTGCAGAGTAAGAGCCTCATTTTCTTTTACTACATTATTGTATTTATTTTGGTCCCGTACCTACTACATTTTTGTATTTATAGTGGTCAGGTTATTGTAAACTAATTCAAAGCGCAATTGAAAAAGTTGGAATACAATGATAAGCATGTTTTGTTTATGTTGTTCTTAAATCTATACAAAAAAAAATTAAGATAATCTCTAAAACCACTAATCCACTTCTAAACAAAAATAATGACAGTATTTACATTTTTATTAAATATTACAGGCTACATTTTAAATTAGAAAAATGACGATTTTGCGGTTAATTAAAAAAAAGCTGTCAAAATGTTGATCCTCCGAGCCGGATTTTAGTAAAATGCGAATTATGTATGAAATAGACACGCAGCTGCATCCATTGTTGGCGATAAAGTGAAGCGGCGCGTGCGCAGGCTTTGTTTCCGGTATACTTGACCCGATTCAACGTATCTGTTCAAACACGATTATAATGTGTGGAAACAATAGCTTTGTATTCTGATATCTTGGGTAATAAAGTTTTTGTATGCCGTAAGGTCGTTTATAGTCGCCATGGCTACGGTAAATTAGCTTGCTAAATACTCGTAAAAAGTTTGTATGTTCTTTTTTCAAACACACTTGAATTAACGCATCGATTTGAATAAAACTTGAAATACTTTTAAAGGTTAAAGTGACAAAAAAGTCCGAGGACTTAAAACTAGTAGTTCGCCCCGAACTGAGATCTCGCGCACCGTAGATGGCTTACATTTGGACTTTCTTCTGACTACCCCTATAATTTCAAGTGCTACTACTGATACTGCCGAGTATGCCTATTGCGCTAGCTCTTCATGGTAAAAAATACTGGCATGCATGCAATACATAATGTCGCGTCTAATTTTTCATTTAGGTATTTCATATTTATGAATTCTCGTCGTATTTCTAAAAGTATACGTCCTAGAATAAAAATAATAACTATTTTGGAATGTACAAATAAAGACCTTTCATTTGACAGCCCACTCAATATATTTGTTTACTTAACTTTTTTTACCCCAATTATTTTCATTCTTTATCAAATTTTTTTTTATCATGAAAATAAATCAAGTAGCATCTAAAATCATTACAAACCAAACCGCAACGATGCCACTCTCTTTTTAAGACCGACCAGTCAATGAGCTACGAAGTCATCGAAACTCTATGCAACGGGAGCTCTTGCAGCTCTGGTTTCGTAGTTTTTGGTCTTTGGTCGTATTTCAAAAACTATACATCCTAGATTAAAAATAAAAACCATTTTGGAATGTACAAAATAAGCCCTTTCGTATGACACCCCACTCAATTTATTTGTGTAACTTTCATAATTTTTTACCCCCTTGGGAACCCAATATCTTCACAACCCCTTCATCGATTAAGCTCATATGCTCCCCCGTAAATTTCATTACCACAACCTATTGACCTACCAAGTTTCATGCAGATTGGATGAACGGTTCGACAGTTATGCTCGAACAACAATTCGTGAAACATACAAACATACAAACATACAAACATACAAACATACAAACATACAAACATACAAACATACAAAGCAAAATCGCCCAACTTACCACTAAGATCTTCGCTCGCTTCGCTCGCTCGATCGATTACTTTAGAGTATTGAATAATAGACGATGATAAAAAAATTATAGATACCATATACGTTTTTCATGACAATACAACAGCTGACATAAGCTAACAGATCGCTGAGATAATTAAAGAGCTGAATAAAGACTAATAAATTACAACCCTCCTTGACGATAATGTTAGGTAATGCAAACGTAATACCTGTGTTTCTCATGGGAACACAAACTTAACGATTAAGATCGTAAATACAGCGAAAATGTACAGTCAAGTATTTGTTTGATAAATTGGCTTTTGTCACATTGATTGCGAAATGCGTGTGCGGGAACAAATACGCCGCTGTTACTCTGTGCTACATCGAATTGGCGTTTAAAGTAAATTGAGCTTTATTACGCAGACTTTAGATTTATTATGCATCGCCAATATGGATTTTTTATTGTTTTATTAGATCTGTGTAATGTTTAAGATGGATCAACGTATAAGAAATAAGTAAAAAATATATATAGGCGTAAGATGGGGAGTTGGCACAAACATAATCTGTGAATGAAAATAAAGAAAGAAATGACGTTTGTATTACGTTACACCATGTTTGTTATTTAGTCTTTATAGTGAAAATTCTGCAAATGAAAACTATTACTCCTTCAACGGCTTTACTACTGGTTGGTCGTGTCGACCGCATTCGAAATGTGTCGATGTCGTGAAATTCAATCACGTTGATTATTTCGCACGCGATACCGACAACACGTACTTTTGGAGTCGTTGTTTGGGTATGTTTGACACGATCCTATATTTCGCTGAAATGGTGACATGACAACATCCTTCACTTCAAAGACGAATGAATTATAACTTGTATCTGGTTCCTTTACATTCTTGGGGAAATATTTGTCATTTTTCTGATTGTAACATAACTCCTGGATAAGACCTGTCCTAGGGCCTACAGCTTTCAAAACTTGACATAGTAGGCTACCTGTAAATAATCTAGAGTAGTCTTTAGTTTTTTCTGATTATGCAATTTAATTGACTGATATTATCAGGTCACTATCACTGATGAAATGACTCTTCTCTGCCAGCACAGCAGCATTCTTTGGCACGATATTTGACTTCATGCAAAACTACTTTGACCTACTACAATTTATCATTGCTGATTGCACAGTAGCCATTGGCTTGCGGTCTTCTTTCAAAACACTTTCGCAAGAAGATATTTGTCATACCTTGACTTAAAGTCATACAAGTTACAATCAATCAAATAGTAGTTCAAATCTGACAATACTTTTTTATGTAACGCGTATATCAATCATACATTTTTTGCTATTATTTCATTATCCAATGAGTTCTAACAATGGTCGATTTTTTCTAATAAAATTGGAAGGTAAGCAAAAAACGCAAGATAAAAACAATGAAATAGCAATTTTCTTACATAATGTAAACCTATTCCATGTCATTACTCCTCTTCCTTATCACAACACGCAACAACCCCGACGCGTGTTAACACATGCGGCTTGTATAAACCAAATCAGCTTGTAAGCCGAGCAGAACAAGTTGATAAATCTAGTCTGCGGTTGTTCAATGCATCATTGCATTGCCTGTGTGTGGTCGGCACCCTATAAGGTCATCGCACTAAAAATTCTATCGAACATTTTCATATTTTCCTGTTCTTTATAAGGATTTTTACGGTTAGCTGGTCTACAGAGGTTCCAAAGTTATTATATTACATAGTAGATTTATTTTGTTGGTTGTCGGTCTTGTCTGTACAACGGCAAAGTTTAGTGGTCTGTGATAGATAGATGATATCGGGTGATGGTGGTTTAGTTATGACATCCGGAACGGATACTGAGAAGACAGATAATGATGCCTCATTCTGCCACTCACTCATATTTATGTTATTTGAACTTCCCAAAAACAAATCCTTGGATTTTCCTATGAATGTACAACGAAAATAATACACATCTGATAAAACCACTAAGTTTTGTAAGAAACCATTAGGACTAAACTGAACCTGAGCGGTACATCTCAGTGATCCTTGTTTAACTATAAATCTTCTGAGAAATGGTGACACAACGTCTATTTAAAATATAAATATGGCGAGTAACGGAGTGTTTGCATGCACCTGGTCCTTAGCCGGATACGAGCGTACCGTTTCGCCGTACTAACTGTTAGTTAAGCTGTGCCCATCAGCTGACAGCCTGTCAGCTAGACATTTCTGACCTATATCGACGAAATCTTTGGCAGCCTCTATCTCCAGACCAGCCCGTTCCCATGGAATCTCATGTCAATAGCACCCTTAGATCTTTCGCCGTATGGAATTGACTACCTATATTCGTTCTAACTATTGAAAAGTTGCAGTATTGCTTGTAAAATCAACTTTTTTACATGAACATTTCAAGTTAAATCATGATATTGGACAAGAAAAATAGGTGTTTAACGAATAAAATTGGCAGTATTTAAAACAACTTTCTGTCGCAAATGGACTATTTTGCGAAAATGTCACTTGGTGGTAATAATGCGCCTACGATACTTCAAGGTTGAATAGGAGAGAAGCATCATAAAATGCGAAAGTCAGCACAACATTCCCCGCACGGCCAACCCACAAGTTAGAGCATCGAGATTTCTTCGTTACGTGTCCAATCTAGTATGTTGTTCGATAAATACTTAATAATATCCACCGCATTCCTTAAATTTGCATTTGCCGGTAGAAAATACGCGAAATTATCAGGGTTGCTGCTGTTTCTCAAAATCTACAGTTATATTTTTAATCATATCCTCAGTCTCAAGCAGATAATCATAAAATATATTAATGGTTTTAAACTAATTGGTTTCCCACGGCCATCCCCGTACAAATCTATAAATTTTCTAATAGTCTCCACAACCCTAGGCCACATAGCAGCTATAAGTAGTTTGATTAATAGCTATGTAATAGCTCTATTACGTACGGCGCTGGGACAACTTGTAAATTATTATAGGTACAGCTTAGGCTAGGTAATTAGTTTGGATCCAGACATAGTTTCTAGAACCCATTATTTGTTATATGACAATAAATATTTGAAAAAAGGGGAAATGTAAGAATACACGTTGTTGTGTCGACCACACGTAATTTCAGACAAGGGCAGGAAGATGTTGATGATAACAACAAACATACTTTTCGTTGAAGATCCTCTATTGATTAAAGTTATCAATAGGATCGAAATATTTTTTATCTTTTTTTTTATGTTGTACCAAGCAGACAACAACATCGGTATGACTATAGACATTGATACTACATGAAATGAGAGAAAAAAGATTCATAACAAAGGTTGCCAACAGTGAGTGCAAGCAAATTAAATTGATGACGATTTAAGCGTTCATTAAACTAATTCTAGATTTTCTATTAAAATTTAAATATCGTATGATTAAAATGCGTACGAGTTACTGTAAGAAAATCGATCTAATTCTTTCCTCAAATACATGTCACTGAATAATTTCTTCCTAGTTGCACTGGTGCATTATGCAACCCCTTGCAGCAGAAGCGGCAAATTTCAAACGTTTAGCACACACTAGTATTTATTCCGTGGCTTCGTTTGGAAAGTGGATGCCGGATGTCGGGTATTAACTTTGCAATGCGCACGCGCATAAATCTTGCATCTGCGACAGTGGCGCCCTCTTGTCGCTCTGTACCATTGTAATTAACAAAGGTAAAGGCGATGGCTTTATTTTCATGTCCGAGGGACCTTTGTGTGTGAATTTATGGAGCTGAAATCAAATAAACAAGTTCCAATTCAACGCGAGAACAAGGCTATGAATTCTTGAAAGACCATCTTTAATATAAAGATCATTAGATTCAAAGCATCTATTATTATTTGAAATTGGACGAGACATGATTCAAAGCTTGTCAGTCGAAGCTTGTCAGTCAAAGCTTGTCAGTCATAGCTTTCCCTCAGGCAAAATTCAGAATTGTTTAGGAGGATAGTATCATCCTATTTGTATTTTATCTTATTTTGTTTATTAATACTTATCTTTTTTAGTGATCTTAATACGAGTATTTTTTTCATTTTATCATAGTGACAACTCAATTGATTATTTTGTATTTATTTGGGAGACCAGTTTAAACTACATCGTGAGAAATCTACCGTCCGCAGAGGCTGGAGTGGGTTGATGACGATGATTCAATTTCAAAGAGATCCTAATAAAATCTATCGTAACACTTCCCAGAAAAGGGCCTTTAGACAAATCGTGCTTGGCTTCGACCAAATTGCACAGTTCATGTTCCGGACCACAGTTAACGACACACTTAGTACGGGTTTCACAGACAGCCCGCGGCCAGTTCAAAGGGCCACAGATTGGCCCACGATATCAATGAGCAAGGGATAAGAAACTTTACAAACGTAACAAAAGAGTTGAATTTAGAAGGTCAGACAGCCAAATATGAATCGTACCAAATCACGCAGCGTCAAAGAGCAAAGGTAGACGAATATGGAAATAATCATAAGTTGAATGGGCTTTCATTTAGCGCTCTGTCACAATGGACAGAAACTTACATCTTTTGATCACTTAGTTCATTAAACAGGATAATACCGAGAAGAACTGACAGGAACAATAATGGGAGAACCAGATAAAGACAAACTATTGGATGATCATCTTTCAATGTTGGCACAAAAATTTTATTAAGTATTCTTATCTCTTCTCATCTACAGTTCCATTTTCATCCTAGCTGTCATTGATCCAACTGTATCTTAACACTTACAGAGAGCAAATTAATATGTAGGTAAATACAAAGATCTACTTATTTCTGACCTTAAAATAAAATTTAACAAGCTGAGTCAAAAACCAAGATTCTCATATTCACGACCATTCAGACTAAAAAAGCTTTTAGCTCCTTATTTCAATATAAATAATGATTTTCTTGAAATCCTTATCCATTATGACGAGGCCTTACAATACATTAGTAGCGGGAGAAATCTCGACCAGGGTTTCAATCGAACCTGCACTAATTTGTTTCGCCTTTTGTGCACTTATACCTTTTGCAATATTAAGGCTGGTTTCCCAAGCGTAAGTTGAGATTTATTTGCTTTTCATCGTCCAATTTTAGCTAGGTAAAATATTACCATCTCTTTGTTTGTCAGCCTTCTGGAATTAGTGTTGGTTGGTTGGTTGGTATTGCGGTTTTAATTTTCAAAAATATAACTGTCTTGTGTCCTCGGACATTCAAAATCGTAATGTTAGTAATTATTCAGAATCCAGAATATGGGAACGTCGAGGGAAAAAGATCGCGCGGCAGATCCCCAACTCGATGGACGGACCAGCTCCAGGAGAAGAAAGCCAGGTTCTACGATGTGGTCCACCTGGCCACTAATAGCACTCGTTGGAGTCAAGCTGTCTATCACGAAAACAACCAGTGATCACGATCTTCAGAAGAGCGGACCACAGAGAGAGAAAGATCCAGAATCATTTGGCACTGAAATTTATTTAGCAACGGAATTTGCAGACCAGTGCCAAAACAGAACTGGTAGCTGACGCCTCCGTCTACAACAGAAAGCAGACTTAAGGCTGCATTTATGGGCATGCCCGTGTGTGCGGGTCGGGTAACAATTTCACATGAGAAAATGGAATTGTAATTCGCGGAGCGTTGCGCAAAACAGCAATTATGGGAGGCTGCGAAAATTTTCGGATTCTGAAAGGTAATTTGGTTGTAACAGTTCAGATGAGATTTTTTGATGAAATATATTGGACAATGATGTTTATAACAAGACAGATATGAGAGTTAAGTCAAGTAATTTCTACAAACTGAAACAGATACATTTTTGAAAAAATTAAAAATAGTTTGTGACTGTACGTTTGATGGATAGTCCACATTATTACTAACAATTAAAATATAATATAAATATAACATAAACCATAAAAACAATGTTATTCAAATTAAATTTACCAAAATACTTCAACAAATAAATAAAAGATACCTACACTAGACTACTACACAAATAAATAAACATTAAAACAAAAACAAACATCGTCCAAGCAACTACAACATCGCTTAAAGTACAAGCGAAAATCACAGCCTTCCCCGACTCAAAAGCACTCATAAATAACAGATAATCTCCCAACCATAATGTAAATAGCATTGACGTGATGATAATGATTATCATTATAAAACCGGAAGGAGGAAAACAGTTAGTGAAAGGCGTTGACAGCTAAATCAAGAACTACAATATTAAGATGTTGATCATTTCTGTGCCGGTCCGGTCGTACATCACAAGTTTATCTCATTTTAAGATTATCTAGTTGTCGTTGGTGCTGTTTGGGGTTCCGTGGAAGTAACCAAATTAGCATAAAATTATAATAATCAGTGATAAAGATTTTTTGTTAAATTAAGACGAAATATTCCGTGCTTGTATTTCTGTTCTTTTTTTGTATGAACCTTATTTTTCTTTCATTAGTTTTTTTTTAAACAAATTCGTTTTTTAATGCATTATGTGTTATTTTTTTTTTATTAATGCAAATAAAAAACCCAAACTCTGCCCGCAAAAGTCTAAAAATTACATGCGATGAAATTCAAAGGATCTGCAGGTGTTACTATTATTACAAATTCTTATTAAAAAGTTATCATCAATCTACTAGAATCTAGTACCTAACTAGATGATGGGACTATTCAGTAGTGAGAATGAGAAGGCATCTTGTTCTGACCCCATATCAACCATATTCTTTACTCGGAACCGAATGAATTCTTTAATAATTGCATCATGACTCAGTTCATCTTTACAGACCTTGACACGGTCAGAAATGAAAACAACGGTTCTTCCTATTAATTGTGGAATTCCTCGAAAATGTTCCGATTCGGTTTAGGGTTTAGCCCTGAAATAAGAAAGAGACAAAAGGTGGAAAGAATGGAAGTATGGATCGGTGGAAAATAAAGGAGTTCAATGATGACATGGATGACAATAGAAACTACCTAACCTTTGATCAGGAGGTTCGACTATTTTTTAGCGATTCCTCCGTCAATTGTGGACCAATTTAGTTTTTTTAAAGGGTCCTATATTTGGCTCCACACTCTCCACGTGGTCCTATTAAATGTCGAATTACAGTTTTTTGAAAAAAAATCTTGTTTATTTAAACATTTAAACTACCTACCTTTGAAAAATGTAACGTTTTCTAAATTTAAAATCCGCATTCCCCATTCATACATTGATTTGCTGGCAATCGAAGGAGCGTGCACACTGGTGCAATCAGACGCGCGTATATGGCGCGGCCGACCATTGTGAAATGCAAGGCGGTTCCGTCACGTGACCCGGTCAGCGTGTCCGACGTGCTGCTGGGTTCCGCAGGAATAAGGGAGAAGAATTTTGAGATTTTGTATCATACTTTTAAAATATTGATGACATTTGGACAAGGGCCAGTTCAAAAGTATCCTACAATAGTAAACAAATGAACTAAGACTTAATAAGCAAATTAATTCACAAATCAAAACTTTTAAAAACGTTGACTCGGTTTGTTTTTTTTCTCACTAAGCGAAATATTGTTTTCCAGTACTCTCTATTTCAAAGGGTTTTATCGATCGAGCGAGCGAAGCGAGCGAAGATCTTAGTGGTAAGTTGGGCGATTTTGCTTTGTATGTTTGTATGTTTCACGAATTGTTGTTCGCGCATAACTGTCGAACCGTTCATCCAATCTGCATGAAACTTGGTAGGTCAATAGGTTGTGGTAAGGAAATTTACGGTGAAGCATATGAGCTTAATCGATGAAGGGGTTGTGAAGATATTGGGTTCCCAAGGGGGTAAAAAATTATGAAAGTAACACAAATATATTGAGTGGGGTGTCATACGAAAGGGCTTATTTTATACATTCCAAAATGGTTTTTATTTTTAATCTAGGATGTATAGTTTTTGAAATACGACCCAAGAACAAAAACTACGAAACCAGAGCTGCAAGAGCTCCCGTTTCATAGAGTTTCGATGTCTTCGTAGCTCATTGACTGGTCGGTCTTAAAAAGAGAGTGGCATCGTTGCGGTTTGGTTTGCAATGATTTTAGATGCTACTTGATTTATTTTCATGAAAAAAAAATTTTTGATAAAGAATGAAAATAATTGGGGTAAAAAAAGTTAAGTAAGTACCTAAACAAATAATATTGAATGGGGTGTCAAATGAAAGGTCTTTATTTGTACATTCCAAAATAGTTATTATTTTTATTCTAGGACGTATACTTTTATAAATACGACGAGAATTCATAAATACCTATGAAATGAATGAAAAATTAGACACGGCATTATGTACCTATTGCATACATGCCAGTATTTTTTACCATGAAGAGCTAGCGCAATAGGCATACTCGGCAGTAGTTGCACTTGAAATTATAGGGGTAGTCAGAAGAAAGTCCAAATGTAAGCCATCTACGGTGCGCGAGATCTCAGTTCGGGGCGAACTACTAGTTTACTAAGTATTTTGTTTATTTTATTTTATTTTTTATCAATCCTTCCAAACACGTTTAGTCAGAAACAAAATAACTGCGGAACCCTTCAAGCTTCCACCGCACTGTAGCTTAGTAAAAGTTTTTATCCTCCATCTCTCGGAACCCAAGGCGCTAATCATGAGGCTCGCGGCGTTTTTGATGCGTTCTTGCTGCGGTAAAGTCGCGGGGACGGAGATGCGATGGAATCTAGCGTCTTACTACACTTCAACGCATGATCTAGCACGTTATCGGAGGTAGCTAAAGTGGCCACAGACAAAAAAAATACTACTAATGAATTATCGAGTGAAAACTTTTGGGTTATTCAGTAAGTAAGTAAGTACCTACTCAAAAAGTAAAAGTTCAAAATAAGTAAGGGAGTGTACACATTGCGTTTTCTGCAGCGCGTTTTTGAGCTGCGCGTTTTGTATCGATACAAACGCGCGTTCGCAACGCGTTTTTTTTCATACAATGGCGAACCGGGAGGGGGGCTGCGCGTTCGCATCGCGTTCGAATCGCGTTTGTATCGATACAAACGCGCTGCAAAAAACGCAATGTGTACAGTCAGCGTCATCAATCGGTATCCCCCTATTGATTTGAACAAAGACTCTTTTCATTTCAACCTTGGATTTCAGTCAGATATTATAACCGTTATTGCATCGGCTCGTACTCGAGCGAAATTAGATATCCATAAGTAAGCAAGGATGTTAAAGTTTTTACAAAAGTTGAGATCAACGGCTTGCAAACCGATCTCTTACTAGGGGGATACCAATTAATGACGCTTTCTGTACACTCCCTAATTCAGTAAATGAAACCTCTGGAATCACATCCCATAGTCTTCGAAGCTAAGTGATACAGTTCGAATCAATTTACAGATACCTTTTTCCCGTAGTTACTTTTGGTAGGTAGGACCTACTGACTGTAGAGTCGGATTCAGCACAGAAGCCCGATAGACGCAGCGCTGCTATCGCAGAACTAGGTTATCTAAAAAATTACTAATTGTCCAAATAAGGCTTGAACAATAATAATTATGCTAGTTTGTACATTCGTTAGGTCTACACACCAGAACAATGGAACGACCTTGACTAAAGAGCAAATTAATGTAAATGAAACAATTAGTTCCCGTTTTTGCCGTAGGACTTGAGTGCTGAATCCTACTCTACATAACATTCCATGTTTTAGTGTTAATGTGCGCAGAGCTGAATCGTGCGATAGCTACAGCTCGTTAATCCACTTAGCAAGTGAAACTGCGAGATGTGTTATTCCGTGTCAAACATGTTAGTTCGTATGAGCAAGTGGCCAACTCTGGTGACGGAGTTTTTAGGCCGCCTGAAGGCCTACGTCATGGCTTAGTGACTTAAAGCCGGGACCCGGTCACCCATGCAAGTTGTAACCGCGCACAACGCTGCTTATCTTCAATAAAATTAATCAAGAATGTCTAAGAAAGCTACGCCACGACTGGCCACGAACACTTCAAAGTTTTGGTGCTCCCACCCACACTGCTGTTAAAAAATGTTTATAAACATTTTCTAACACTATTACATTTACTAATTATGTTAGGAATTGTTAGATGTTTTGAGGGCTCCACCAGGGGAGCACCATTTCTAAGTCAAAATTTCGTACTCCTTTGCATCTCATCATCACCAAACATCTGTCAGTCCATTCAAATTGCCGACTTTGCATTCCCACCGAAGCCAAAATCTATTGTACTTTTTGCCGTCTAAAAGCATTGTTACCAAGACGTCTGTATTTCCATTAACATCCGACAGGAACACGCCTTGATAATAAATAATAATGTCATAATAATACTAACAAAAAAAGTGCATAACAAAGAGGCCTAACCGTCCAGTCATTCGGCCATTGTCAAAGATTTGAAGGTCGATGATATACAATTGTTCAGTATCAGCTGCTAGAACCATAACTTGGAAGTTCACTAACATATTTAAGAAACAGTTACTACCTTCCACTTTTGGAATAGGCACGTAGTTTAAGGATTAGCTTTCAAAAGAAATGTCATCGTTGACTCCCCCCAAACGCCCCTCTACCCTCTATCTATTCACGATATTTTGACATGTTAAAACTTTGGAAACTATCTTGGAATAATTATAATTTTAACATCTTGTTGAAGTAGCGAACATTGTCATGGAGACTTCATCAATTATTTTTTTTCGATGGAAGTGATACCTAGTTGTTACCTTCATAATTATTATTACTTATTATAGAATATCTGGGCGACTAAGCTCTGCTTGGGTGCAAATCGAGAAAAAAAGAAAAATAAAAATGAGTTAAGTATGTATTTAAAAAAAGCTAGGTCTCGATCGATCTAGCTAGGTAGAGACCTAGCTAGATCGATTATTCGCCCCCGTAAACCGTAAACCTCTGTACCTACCGCAAATTTCATCGAAATCGTTAGAGCCGTTTTCGAGAACGTGAGTACAAATAAACAAACAAACAAATATTGCTCGTTTAATAGAATAAGATAATATTTCATAAGAAGATCATATAGTTGTCAGGGAGAGGTTCTGGGCGTGAAGTATGGATGGTCCGATATGTTCAAAGACACGAAATAACCAATGTAACGTGTAGTCAGAATGTCTATTTTATAATCACAATTACTTTCACAAGACTTAAACAGAGGATTGATTCGATTTTTGCCGATTAGAATTACTATCACCATTTAAAAAACAAAATGAAAACGCGGTGAGTTCAACAGAAAGAGGCAAAGCGACCCACAGAACATTACTACTCTCGAGGAGCGACCACTCTGCTCCGATACCAGAAGAACCAAAGTGTCATCCTGCTCGCCACCCACCCTCAGGGAAGCGAGCCCTCCAAAACGAAACTGACTTTAGGGCCCTCTGCCCAAGGAAGTTGTATACCTACGTAACTATACAGGGTGAATTTTTGAGACGGGGCAGTAAGGGCAGCTACCTTAACCGTTGTAGCTAGAGCAAAACGTTCTTAGGAGACCATCCTTAATTTTTGAAAATATTTTGACCTGCATTCACAGATTTTGAAAAAAATGTACAGTCAGCGAGAAAATGGGCCATTTACACTAAAACTTTTTTTGATGCCAATCGATCCTGTTTCATCTAAGGATAAAAAGGCTCTTTGAGACCAACTGAGGTTAGAGTACTAGAAAAGTCAGAAATCGCTAAAATGTATTTCTAAAACAAGACAGTAAGAGCTACCTTAACCGTTGTAGCTACAGGAAAACTTTTTTAGAAGACTATCCTTAACTTTTGAAGATATTTCAACCTGCATTCACAGATTTTGAAAAAAATGTACAGTCAGCGAGAAAATGGGCAATTTACACAAAAACTTTTTTTGATGCCAGTCGATCTTGTTTCATCCAAGGATTAAAAGACTCTATCGGACCAACTGAGGCAAGAGTACTAGAAAAGTCAGAAAACGCAAATAACTTTGATTATACATTTCGTACGAAATCATTTTGTCATTTGTCATAATTTTTCATCATTTTGTCGAAATATCTTCAAAAGTAAGGGTAGTCTCCTAAAAACGTTTACCTGTAGCTACAACGGTTAAAGTAGCTGCCTTTACTGCTCCGTCTCAAAAATACAATTTAGCAATTTCTGACTTTTCTAGTACTCTTACCTCAGTTGGTCCGAAAGAGCCTTTTGATCCTTAGATGAAACAGGATCGACTGGCATCAAAAAAAGTTTTTGTGTAAATTGCCCATTTTCTCGCTGACTGTACATTTTTTCAAAATCTGTGAATGCAGGTTGAAATATCTTCAAAAGTTAAGGATAGTCTCCTAAAAAAGTTTTCCTGTAGCTACAACGGTTAAGGTAGCTCTTACTGTCTTGTCTCAGAAATACATTTTAGCGATTTCTGACTTTTCTAGTACTCTAACCTCAGTTGGTCTGAAAGAGCCTTTTTATCCTTAGATGAAACAGGATCGATTGGCATCAAAAAAAGTTTTTGTGTAAATGGCCCATTTTCTCGCTGACTGTACATTTTTTTCAAAATTTGTGAATGCAGGTCGAAATATTTTCAAAAATTAAGGATGGTCTCCTAAGAACGTTTTCCTCTAGCTACAACGGTTAAGGTAGCTGCCCTTACTGCCCCATCTCAAAAATTCACCCTGTATAACTTCCTTGCCTCTGCCTTCTTTGCGTCGACCACATCCAAGTGACAATGACGGTTGTCTACTTGACGTTTCCAACTTTGACACTAGCTAACAAACTATATTTGATTAAGAAAAAGGATTTACTAGAAGGCGCAAGAAAAGCAGACCCTGCAAAGTATCTTCATCTTTCACTAGCACTAACAAATTGTCATAGGATAGAAAGAGTCAATAATACGTTACTTTGTGTGTCTTAATTCGTAGAATGTCTCCATCTTGACAACTTAGTACTATTATTTATTCTGTGATATACTATACAAAAAACTAAGACACTATTCATTAATCTGTGAAGACACTATAGAATCTTGTTAATCAGCTGGTTAACAAACAACTAAGACATCCGCTACACGGACGGCGCGCTGATTTTTTAGCCGCACCCAAGTGGCTTTTGACCTCTCTTTTTAACATATATGTTATATTAAGTATTTAATTATATGTATTATATTCTTTATACCTAGATAAGTCTAATCACAAATAATTGCATGCTGTGTTCACTGTGTCACTGAAACTACGCCGACTTTGCTTTCTTAGGACTGTCATAATACGTTAAGTTTAGCGTAAATTACAATTTGTGAACCATAAACTTTCATAATATGACACCCCATTAAATTTATTTGTATAACTTTTATTTTTTTACCCCCTTGAGTACCTAATATCTTTACAACCCCTTCATCGATTAAGCCCATAAGCACTCGGGTCACTCGGCACTGGATATATGCACCAACCGGAGTTTAAAACACTAAATAACACGCTATAGTTACATACGAGTCGATAAAGTACAAAATTACAGTACTAAAATTAACTATGTAAATTAATTTTAGATTAAAAAATAAACTAAAAACCACGTCTTTATTTATTTATTTATTTAGAATGCGTTGTCATCGAGTTGTGAGCTACCCTGACAGTATTAGCCAACCAGCTACGCGGAAAGTGCTCGAAATTTTAGTCGCGCCAGATTTTCCACGGAACGACAGACATACAGACGAACAAGAAAGTGACTATATAGGTATAATAAGAACGTGGTAAAATAATAATGTCTTTGATCCTTGATAAGTGTGCACATTTTGATCCGACGTTTTGAAATGGATTAAAACTACGTTCTAAGATTCTGTTGACATAGATGAATACAAGTGAAGCTAAAAAAAAACGAAATTCGGGGTAATATCCCACTTGGCCAACACAGTCCTTGAACAAAAACCAAATTATATAGTTGAGGATGCGACTCCACTCCATTTTGTTCCGAATGACATTCGATTTCGACTAGTCCTACTATATAACAAATGAGAGAAGTTTGTGTGAATGTTTGTTTTACCACGTATCTCCGTAACTACTAAACTAATTTTGCCGATTTTTTGTTCTACTCGTAATCTATAGTGATCTTCGATCTTCTGTTCTATCTAACAAGAAGGTGAAAAAAGGAGGCAAGTTTCTAAGAAATAAATGTACCTAATTTCTTAAATAAAAATAAAATAATAAGTACTAAGTTATGAATTTTTAAAGGGGTTGCAATAAAGGTCTATTTCAAATAAATATTTTCTGGTTTGATTCACCAGAGTAATTAAATACCTACTTTATTTTTATTATATTCAAAATTACCCTTAGGGAGGGACTGTGCATTATTACTAAGGTCGTAAAGTTAGTATTGTTTTTCCTAATCGAAAAAAAAAACTAAATACTTACTAACTTTATGACTTTTTGGTTTCATTTTCTGTTACCTGTACAAAGCCGGGGCGGGCAAATAGCTTGTCAAATGTCAAAATGTCAAAACGCGCGTGGATCCGACCTTGTGACCGCCCAGAAGCGGAATGAGCTGCGTTCGATTCTGTGTTTATTTATATAGCAACTCGGGACTCAATAAGGTTGATTTTCGGTTGATCCGTTTAACTCTCTGTGCTCAGAAGTAAAGCTCAAAACTAATTTTGCTTATTATGAGAAAAATAAGCAGTCTAGGTAAACGATAACTTAGAAGCAAATAAAAGACTAAATTTCCTTTCTGTGAGTATTTATTTTGTATATGTAGCTGAACTGGTTTTCAAGAAAAATGCAAAAATCTTGAGAAAAGGTGTCATTTTCAAAACGTAAAAGTATCATGTAAATTTCTATTAATCGTGTTTCTGCCTTTAGAACTAAATAGAAAAAAGATTAAAAAATCACATAATTGGAGTTGTAACTTGATGAGATATTCCGTTTAGTTACAATTTGCAGGCAAACAATCATAACCGTTTTGGAGCTTGGCCTTAATGATTTTCAACATATATTGTTTTATTTCAAACTAGCTTCCGCCCGCGGCTTCGCTCACGTGGTACCCAGATAAAAAGTAGCCTATGTCCTATTCCCGGTCATTATCTATCTATTTTTAAATTTCAGCCAAATCGGTTCAGTGGTTGTCGAGTTATAGAGGAACAAACATCCATCCATCCAAACTTTCGCATTTATAATTAAGTGTGATTTAGTAATTATTTTTTCATTTCTCATACACGGAAAGTACGCTTGAAGTGACCTGAACAGAGGGATGAAAGTAGCACTTTTCCGCCCTGGGAAGCAATTTTCCCTGCTGTCAAATTAAAAAAAAAATCATTGTATTTTGACGTTTCTATTGAGTCATGTTGAAACTTTTTACACAGCAAAAGTAATATTTGACATTTCTATTTTACCTTTTTATTGAGAATTGCTGTAAAAAATATTTTCAAGAATTTATTACATGAGTATTGTTATTAATAATTACTTTTCACTAAATTATTATTATTTAAACAAGATTTTGAGCTTGAAATATTTACCATCTTCAATGACAAAAAATACTGGCTGAAAAAAAAGGTGGGCGCCGTTTTTGTTTTTTTTTTTTCAGTGGCAAGCTACCAGCCAGTATTTTTTTTAAAGCACCAATTCGATTTTTATCTGTTTTGTCGATCGAGAGCAGAGATTTTTATGAAATGAACTAATCAGGTTTTTATTTACTTTCCTAATATTCGAAATGAAAAGCAGAGTGTTTACCTCGGGTGAAATACCTATTACGGCACACAGTGGCTTGATCGTATGGAGAGGGTCGGACATTCGTCTTTAAAAAAAGTTGATGTCGAAATGTGTTAATTTAATAATGGCATTGTGTTCAGTTAATTATTCTCTTCAATAGTCATTCTCGGTACTTTTGCTGTAACGGCAATATTTCATGAATAAATTGAAGAAACGTTGATTTTTATTACAATTTTGTATGGAAATGAATTTTCAAAACCTTATATCTCGACATTGCCCTGCGTTTTCGCAGTGCGGTTTTTTTTATCGTAATCTACACATAAACAGCTTCAATATCCATTCAAAACTTGCTGCGCCAAACTCTTATAAGACTAAAAAACAGGATGATCTATTTTGAGTTAAAATATATGAACGATAACTTGTAATCTACTCGTACACGGTTCAAAATGTCTTAATTTAATAATGGTATCGTGTTTAATTAATGATTTTCTTCAATAGTCATTCTCAGTACTTTTGCTGTAATGGCAATATTTCATGAATAAATTGAAAAAACGTTTATTTTTATTCAAAAATTTTAAGGAAATGAATTTTTAAAACCTTATTGCTCGACATTGCCGTGCGTTTTCGCGATGCGGTTTTTTTTATCGTAATCTACACATAAACAGCTTTAATATCCAATCAAAATTAGGTGCGCCAAACTCACAACAGACTCAAATACAGCATGCATGTTCTATTTTAAGTTAAAATATTATGAATATTAACTTAACTGATTTTCGTAATCTACTCGTACACGGTTTGAAATGTGTTAATTTAATCATGGTATCGTGTTCAGTTAATGATTTTCTTCAATAGTCATTCTCGGTACTTTTGCCGTAACGGCAATACTTCATGAATAAATTGAAAAAACGTTGATTTTTATTACAATTTTTAAGGAAATGAATTTTTAAAACCTTATATCTCGACATTGCCGTGCGTTTTCGCGATGAGGTTTTTTTATCGTAATCTACACATAGACAGCTTCAATATCCAATCAAAACTTGCTGCGCCAAACTCATAACAGACTAAAATACAGGATGTTATATTTTGAGTTAACAATAACTCACCCAATTTTCGTTATCTACTCGTACACGGTTCGAAATGTGCTAATTGAATAATGGTATCGTGTTCAGTTAATGATTTTCTTCAATAGTCATTCGCGGTACTTTTGCCGTAACGGCAATACTTCATGAATAAATTGAAGAAACGTTGATTTTTATTACAATTTTTAAGGAAATGAATATTTAAAACCTTATATCTTGACATTGCCGAGCGTTTTCGCAGTGCGGTTTTTTTTATCGTAATCTACACATAGACAGCTTCAATATCCAATCAAAACTTGCTGCGCCAAACTCTTATAAGACTAAAATACAGGATGATCTATTTTGAGTTAAAATATATGAACGATAACTTGTAATCTACTCGTACACGGTTCGAAATGTCTGAATTTAATAATGGTATCGTGTTCAATTAATGATTTTCTTCAATAGTCATTCTCGGTACTTTTGCTGTAATGGCAATATTTCATGAATAAATTGAAAAAACGTTTATTTTTATTCAAAAATTTTAAGGAAATGAATTTTTAAAACCTTATTGCTCGACATTGCCGTGCGTTTTCGCGATGCGGTTTTTTTTAATCGTAATTTACACATAAACAGCTTTAATATCCAATCAAAATTAGGTGCGCCAAACTCACAACAGACTCAAATACAGCATGCATGTTCTATTTTGAGTTAAAATATTATGAATATTAACTTAACTGATTTTCGTAATCTACTCGTACACGGCTTGAAATGTGTTAATTTAATCATGGTATCGTGTTCAGTTAATGATTTTCTTCAATAGTCATTCTCGGTACTTTTGCCGTAACGGCAATACTTCATGAATAAATTGAAAAAACGTTGATTTTTATTACAATTTTTATGGAAATGAATTTTTAAAACCTTATATCTCGACATTGCCGTGCGTTTTCGCGATGCGGTTTTTTTTATCGTAATCTACACATAGACAGCTTCAATATCCAATCAAAACTTGCTGCGCCAAACTCATAACAGATTAAAATACAGGATGTTATATTTTGAGTTAACAATAACTCACCCAATTTTCGTTATCTACTCGTACACGGTTCGAAATGTGCTAATTGAATAATGGTATCGTGTTCAGTTAATGATTTTCTTCAATAGTCATTCGCGGTACTTTTGCCGTAACGGCAATACTTCATGAATAAATTGAAAAAACGTTGATTTTTATTACAATTTTTATGGAAATGAATTTTTAAAACCTTATATCTCGACATTGCCGTGCGTTTTCGCGATGCGGTTTTTTTTTCGTAATCTACACATAGACAGCTTCAATATCCAATCAAAACTTGGTGCGCCAAGTTGGTGCGCCAAAGGCAATGTCGAGATATAAGGTTTTGAAAATTCATTACCATACAATTGTAATAAAAATCAACGTTTTTTCAATTTATTCATGAAATAATGCCGTTACGGCAAAAGTACAGCGAATGACTATTGAAGGAAATCATTAAGGAAACACCATTATTAAATTAACACATTTCGAACCGTGTACGACTAGATTACGAAAATTGATTAAGTTTAATGTTCATAATATATTAACTCAAAGCAGAACATCCTGTATTTTAGTCTGTTATGAGTTTGGCGCAGCAAGTTTTGATTGGATATTGAAGCTGTCTATGTGTAAATTACGATAAAAAAACCGCACCGCGAATACGCACGGCAATGTCGAGATATAAGGTTTTAAAAATTCATTTCCATAAAAATTGTCATAAAAATCAACGTTTTTTCAATTTATTCATGAAATAATGCCGTTACAGCAAAAGTACCTTGAATGACTATTGAAGAAAATGTTTAACTGAACACGATACCATTATTCAATTAGCACATTTCGAACCGTGTACGAGTAGATAACGAAAATTGGTTGAGTTATTGTTAACTCAAAATATAACATTCTGTATTTTAGTCTGTTATGAGTTTGGCGCAGCAAGTTTTGATTGGATATTAAAGCTGTCTATGTGTAGATTACGATAAAAAAAACCGCATCGCGAAAACGCACGGCAATGTCGAGATATAAGGTTTTAAAAATTCATTTCCATAAAAATTGTAATAAAAATCAACGTTTTTTCAATTTATTCATGAAGTATTGCCGTTACGGCAAAAGTACCGAGAATGACTATTGAAGAAAATCATTAACTGAACACGATACCATTATTCAATTAGCACATTTCGAACCGTGTACGAGTAGATAACGAAAATTGGGTGAGTTATTGTTAACTCAAAATATAACATCCTGTATTTTAGTCTGTTATGAGTTTGGCGCAGCAAGTTTTGATTGGATATTGAAGCTGTCTATGTTTAGATTACGATAAAAAAACCGCATCGCGAAAACGCACGGCAATGTCGAGATATAAGGTTTTAAAAATTCATTTCCATAAAAATTGTAATAAAAATCAACGGTTTTTTCAATTTATTCATGAAGTATTGCCGTTACGGCAAAAGTACCGCGAATGACTATTGAAGAAAATCATTAACTGAACACGATACCATTATTCAATTAGCACATTTCGAACCGTGTACGAGTAGATAACGAAAATTGGGTGAGTTATTGTTAACTCAAAATATAACATCCTGTATTTTAGTCTGTTATGAGTTTGGCGCAGCAAGTTTTGATTGAATATTGAAGCTGTCTATGTGTAGATTACGATAAAAAAACCGCATCGCGAAAACGCACGGCAATGTCGAGATATAAGGTTTTAAAAATTCATTTCCTTAAAAATTGTAATAAAAATCAACGTTTTTTCAATTTATTCATGAAGTATTGCCGTTACGGCAAAAGTACCGTGAATGACTATTGAAGAAAATCATTAACTGAACACGATACCATGATTAAATTAACACATTTCAAGCCGTGTACGAGTAGATTACGAAAATCAGTTAAGTTAATATTCATAATATTTTAACTCAAAATAGAACATGCATGCTGTATTTGAGTCTGTTGTGAGTTTGGCGCACCTAATTTTGATTGGATATTAAAGCTGTTTATGTGTAGATTACGATAAAAAAAACCGCATCGCGAAAACGCACGGCAATGTCGAGCAATAAGGTTTTAAAAATTCATTTCCTTAAAATTTTTGAATAAAAATAAACGTTTTTTCAATTTATTCATGAAATATTGCCATTACAGCAAAAGTACCGAGAATGACTATTGAAGAAAATCATTAATTGAACACGATACCATTATTAAATTCAGACATTTCGAACCGTGTACGAGTAGATTACAAGTTATCGTTCATATATTTTAACTCAAAATAGATCATCCTGTATTTTAGTCTTATAAGAGTTTGGCGCAGCAAGTTTTGAATGGATATTGAAGCTGTCTATGTGTAGATTACGATAAAAAAAATCGCACTGCGAAAACGCAGGGCAATGTCGAGATATAAGGTTTTGAAAATTCATTTCCATACAAAATTGTAATAAAAATCAACGTTTCTTCAATTTATTCATGAAATATTGCCGTTACGGCAAAAGTACCGGGAATGACTATTGAAGAAAATAATTAACTGAACACAATGCCATTGTTAAATTAACACATTTCGACATCAAATTTTTTTAAAGACGAATGTCCGACCCTCTCCATACGATCGAGCCACTGTGCGGCACTCGAACTATTAGCGCCCTCGCTACGCTCAGGCGCCAAACCATCTCGTGCCGCAATAGGTTACTTTCAACCCTCGTGCAACAATCTACTAATAAAATAACTTCATGTTCATACTTTTACGATAATTTAGTTTATTTATCAAAAACGACGTCCATATTGACACCAAGCATGATTGTGATAAAAATAATAAAGTAGAGTCAAAATAAGCAAAAAATAACAGTGACCTTGTGTTTCTGGCATTTCTTATCTTACACAAATCAAGTAACATTAAAATGTGAGTCGAAGTCTTTAGTTACTTCCGCACTAAAATGGCGGTAGATGTACTGACAGCTATAAATTTTGCCTGAATTTTAATTTTGTAAAATAAATTAACTATAAAACTAGTAGGTTCGATCATTTTTTATGACCAAGGTTTGAAATTGAATAAAAATTAATATCTTTACGAATCGATCAAGGCAAAATCATTAAAATATGTATGGTACTATTCTTATCCTACTTATATAAAAATTGAAATTAAAATAGGTAAGTATGTATGGTACTATTCGTATCTTACTACTTATAAAATTTTTGTAAATTAAAATAACAATTATTATTAACAAAATTAAATAGAGTTAAGTAACTGACTGTACCTACTTAAATGTAGTAATATTATGTTAAGCATTTCAATATAAGAAGTGAATTCCGATAACAAGAGTGAACTTTGGCTTACAATTTAACTTACTTTTATAAAAGGCCGTATTTCTAAGTTGTATTCTATGGTTTATTATTTAACAGACAACTTATGGTAAATTAAACAGCAGTTAATAATAAATAACTTCTTATAAAAAATCAACCTAAATTATGTGTCAATCAGCCATTTTAAAAATCAAAAACATAAACGACAAATACAAAAGACTTCTACACGTCCACTGTGTCGGAATCAAAGCGTACGCTGCGCACAAGGCTTCCTTGGCAGTATTTACAAAATGCAAAGGGTGCATTCACTGCTTTCGGATTTTGCATCGGCATTGGCAAATGGCAATACACAACATGTCAGAACTCAAACTTTGAGTTGAGTCTTGAGTGTCAAAGCGATCAGGCGTTCACTGCGGATGACGTCATCGGCTGAAATACCGGTCTCTGACCAAATGCCGGTCCAATGCACGTTGATCATAAGTAAAAAGTTAGTTCGTGCAATGAGCAAGTGGCCAACTCTAATGACGGGGTTTTAGGCCGCCTAAAGGCCTCCGTCATGTATTTATGTTGTATCATAGAAATCAATACAAAGCAACAAATCCTTGATCCGTACGCTCCGATTCCGACGACGGGTAGCTCAATTATGTATAGTACTCGTGAAATGCGATTAAAATGTCAAAATAGTCAAGATCACAATCTGGAACCTTCGCTGGGTCTTAGTGACTTTGACATTTGTAATTAGTATTGAATGTTTATTGTGTCATTGTTCGCCTATTTAGTATTTCTATACCCTTGACCTGTTGCTATAGGTGCTATAGGTAGCTAGTACCCACCTATAAGAGACTCACAAGCCTGCGGACAAACCGTCACACGGTTTTTGCAGAGCTTTTAATTTAAAACTTTATTTTCTGTAAAATTATAAATAAATAAAAAAAAATAAAAAAAAAAAAAATCTATAAATTATGTTACATTCGTAGTCCTAAACCTTTGAAAGTTTTTAATTTTTTTTTAAATAAATGTCTAATTTTTTAAAATAAGGTCTTTGCCCAGCAGTGGGACACAATAGACTTATAATAATAATAATAATAAATGTCTAAAAGTTTTTAGACATTTGACAGAGAAAACAACATTCTCTAATTCCTTGCTAAATTGACAGATGAATGAGTAATATACTTACCTAATTAGAGATCTTCACCTTGTTACTCGTATCTACATATAATAACCTCAGGTAGCTTATTTTAGATGGCTTAAATGAGCACGTCCACCCATTAGGCCGCCAACGCAACGGTGCCGGTGCAACTAACCGGCTCACGTGGGCTCGCATTATTTGGTAGGTAACTAATTTAATAAAGGTACTCACGTGAAAATCAGTAACAATGTGAAAATCGGCAGCCACGCACACAGCTGCGGGGTGCGTTGCCATGAGAACCGCTTAGGGACCTATCAGACAGAGAGCGGTCACGCGGTCAAGCGTTCTGCGTTGGAGCGTGCAATTGCTCACGAACCCCGCTGTTCTACTTGACCGCCGCGGTCAGAATGCCTCCTGTGTGAGTATATCTATGTAACGTAATAGAATACAAAGAACGCAAAACTGACCGCTTGAACGCTTGACCGCGTGACCGCTCTCTGTCTGATAGGTCCCTTAAGTGGCTTTGCAAACGTTTTGGCTTAAGCTGTAAGTTTGTGAGTATTGAATAAATTAATAAATAAATCTCTAGATCAAAATGATTGTCCATGTGACTTCAAAAGCATCTCGTTAACAAAACATCTCAAGAATAGTAAAGTTAAATGTGGTTAATTGACGGAAATTGTCTTGTCAGCACATCCGGTCAAGCAGATCTAAATATAGTATATAGTTCAAAATGTACAATTGAACATTCATTTGAGTTCTATACAAAGTCACTACCAAACCGAACCGCTAAAATTCAAGAACAGGCAAGTTAAATGGAAGGAAGTACCAATTAGCAGGCAGAGGTGCCATTTCCCGGAAACCACTTAACCCTGATTTTGTAGAATTGTGTGCCATAGACAAAGCAGTCTACATTTTGCATATTTTAGTGTAGGAAGCCGTGTTGGCCTAGCCAGGACCGACAATTAGCTTGCCCTCTGAAGCACAGAATTGCCCAGCTATTAACTAGCGGTCATTCTTACGTTTTGTGGCCGTGCAGGTCGCTTAATTTCAATTATCAAGAAGAATAGAAAACATGCTTTTACATCTTTACTAGATGATTTATATAAGACTGCTTACGCTTTCCTTGATGCTGTTTTTTAAACGAAGAACCCCGCTGTTAGGCTGTTTGATTGAAGCACGTTTTACTTGTGTTCGTATTAATACGCGCGTCTCCATTGCGTTTGTTTTGATACAAACGCATCCAATCTGCTAATACGCGCTGTAACCAAATCACAAAATCTACTAATCAAAAACGCGCGGCGTTATCTCTTTAAAACTCATCGTGTGCAAAAGTCCTAAGGCGCGCCGCACACGGGCTGTTTGCTCGGGTAATTAAGCTGCCACCGCCTACGAAGCAGCGGACATTTCAATTAGTAATTCACTAGTGAAGTGCTGAAGCAGTGGGAAGAGTTTTAGACTATTTTATTTTATAAGTTTTTAGCACAGTAGTTCCGAACCTGTGGGTAATTACCCCCACGGGGGTAAAATAGCTTTATTGGAGGGATAATAGAACGAAAAATAATCGTAAACAAAAGGAGAGGAATTTTAAGATCAAAAATGAAATTTTTAAAGGGGCAATATCTGTTTTATTGACATGTCATAGGGGTAACAAGGTTAAAAAGGTTAGGAACCACTGTTTTAGCAAGTCATTCAAGAATCTTCAAATATTTACATAATAAAAAGAATGCACAAAATGCGCTATGCGATGGGTACGTTATGCAACCGAACGTAACTACTATATTGTATTGTATGTGGTAAATAATGTCTTAAAACTTAGTTAGTGGAGAAAAACTATGAGTGGTAAAAGTGCCACATAAAGAATACCCATCATATGACTATGCACCTCATATTTAATGCCGAAGCTTGATAGCCTCTTGTGTCTAGTGCGAGCTGCACTTTTGAAAAACGTTTTAATCTTACCACAACAAAATAACCTATTTGGTCCTGGTCTGGTTTCCAAGCCCCTCTAGGGTCGTCCTGCGCCTAAGCATCGCTGGCACCGCCCTAGTGACGGCACTGCTCAGGATAACATGACAATGTGCCCCAGTTAGCGGTTGTTGTAATATTTGCGCAGCTCTCACGGGGAGCTTATCGTGCTGATAACGCAATGGGTACACTTGCGACATAGATCCGAGATGTAGCGCCGGGATCTGTGTGCACCTACCCTAAAACATCAGTTTACTAGCTTAGGAAAACACCGATTACTGCGTATTTTAATAGGCGACCAATTAACCTGCCACATATGGAATGCCGTTCAAAATGTTAGCAAGTACCGCCCACACATTTGGGTATGCCTCTCGACTAGTCTCGACTACTACTATTGTAGTCCTATTCTCCTTAGAATATTGGATAGCTCCTAACAGTCAGGTAACATTATAAACTGAATCAGCGTGTTAAAAATGACGATGAACAACTTGTTGCGTGTGCAATGCCTTATACTGCAAGATAAACGCAATTTTTTTAGACTTGGACCTGTAGACATCTACAAAGGATCTTAAATGAAGATCTGATCTGATCTATCGTGCTATGGAATACAATCTTGATCCTGTTTAGTTTCAATATCGCAAGCAAACAACTATTAGACACTTCTTCCAACGGATCTTGGCATTCGTGAAGTTAGCCGTTCCGATGCGCAGTGCAACTTTGTCATACAAAATTTTATACTGCGCAGCGAAAAGCCTAACTTCACGAATGCCTATATCCATTGTGACAACTGTAAATATACACGATTCTGACATTGGTGCTTTCGACTGTACCGAAAGTGGTCCAATGGAATATAACTGCATTTGCATACGGATCAATGGTCGGTGTGATGTCGAAAGAAGCATGTAGGTGGTAGCTGTGTAACTCCTGTATCTTGATATGGCAGAAGAGCGAGGGATAGCAAGATGTTCGTAGAACAGCTGACTGTGCTATCTCTGTCGTGGTTCTAGTAGTTTCCAATTTGTTTACAATGCTCGTAAAGTTTCAGTTTTCTTAGATGAATTTTCCGGAATTTCGTTTTTTTCTTACTTTTTGTAAAATGTGGGCATGAGACTACTCCCATAGACATCTTTAAAGGATCTGGGGCCCTAGCCATATTACACGATCTATCGTCGCTGTAGAACGATCTATCGTCGCTGTAGAATAGAACACTTCAAAATGTATAGGAATTGACGTTCTGACCACGTGACTCATCTACTTGAAACGTCAAATCCCATACATTTTGAAGTATTTCTATTCTACAGCGACGATAGATAGTGTAATATGGCTAGGGGGGCTGGACTGGACCTCTACTCCTAAAACTTAAAACGATATATCTGTTTTGAAGTTCAGCTTATGTTGGTGGATACTGAATTCTTGTCATTTGACCAACTTAAGCTGATTAGCTGAAATAAGCACGTTATAGAGTTTTTAGTTTTGGGAGCCTTAAATACACAAAGACCTACAAGAATGTGTACTGGTCTACTGGGAGTCGTGATGTTCTTTTGGTTTCTAATCGACTTTGTGCCATAGCATTAGCCGATGGCAGCCTGGCTACTGAGTTCCCCGCCGCGTCGCCCACGACCACGCAGCTCCATATTAGCATCAGGTAGGCACCTTGTTACAATTACTGCGACACAAATCTATTATCTGTGTTATTGCAAGTGAATATGTAATTCGTTCTTTTTAGGCCTCTTAATAAACTCCGCTCAACTTGTGTCTAAGTTGCACCACGGATTTAAATATTGGCATTTATTTGTCACTGTCTAACAAAAAAGGATGGCAATAGTAAAAACCGTGGTGCAACTTTGACAGAAGTTGAGCGGAGTTTATTAGAGGCCTTAGAGCATAAGGAACATCTTTATTAAAACTTAACAGATATTTTACTGACTTGAGAAGTTCTGCAGCAAGGAAGGCTAAAACTTTAAGAAAAACTAGACTTGGACTGGATTATATGTCATAAATATCCGCTTATATCTTCAGATATTCGCGATCCGAGGTGCAGGCTAGACACAAGAAATGTAAGACGAGGACGCGTCGCAGACAGGGTGCCAGCGAACAACGTTGCGCCCGCGCCCCGTTTCTTATGTATGTTTTGCGTCGCGACGCTTCTATATACATTTTGTATGAAAGGGACGCGGAAGAGACAAATGTCCGCGCCCCGTCTGCGTCTTACATCTTTTCTGTGTGTCCAGCGCCTTAGAATGCACCTAGGGGGTAGTATTTAGAAGAAAGAGCAGGAGTTCTTATTTTTAGTGGCAAATACTCTATTTTTGCCCTTATTCCAGATGACAAATTACAAGATCTCTGCCTACCAAAACTAGATAAAGTTGCTGATTTTACTAACTTGAAATAATGTAGAACAACATAACAATGATGTATAAGCCTGGATTCTGGACAACAGAATCTGCTACAAGGTATCAAGTCCAAATTACCCAATCCTTCCCACTGTTTGACACATTAACATAATATCCTATCTGCACTGCATTATCAACTAGGCCACAATGCACTGGCATTTCGGACACGACACCTTATCTCGTTTAGTTGTCTGCAAAATACTGGACCTAGATTCTGCGTACACCAATTAGATCATTGAGGAGCTGATTTGAGGACGCGTGTTGATTAGAGCAATGGAAGAAGTGAGAGTGTATATGTCACGGGCAATTTGATTAATCGGGCAGTATTCATATGGACCGGTCATTATGAATAATGACCAAGAGCGTCGGGCAATTTGATAAATTTATTACTTTGACCGGTCCATATTCATAATGCCCGACGGCCCGTGGTCCATTTAATAAATCAAGGCTTGAATTTATCACTTAGACCGGGCAGTATGAATAGTGCCCTACTTCTAGCCGGGCAATGTGATAAATTGGATTAAAATCTGTAGGTTAGGTTATGTTAGGTTAGTAAAAAAACTACGCGCGAGGCGAGCGAAGCGTGCCGCGGTAGCGGCCGCCGAAGCGCCAGAAATGTAGTAAACCAATTAAAACACTGCAATTTATTTAATTTATTACATTGCCCAAGATAGGGTGGTCATTATTCATAATGACCGGGCAAAGTGATTAATCATGCGGTTTTTATCACATTGCCCAATCGACGCGGTCATTATGCATACGGACCGGTCATTATGAATAATGACCGGATTTATCAAATTGCCCGTAACATATATACATATATCGTGGACACAAGGAATTATATGTAGTAAACCTATTACACGAGATTGTGGATTTGACACTTGGGTGGAGTAAGATGATGTAGCTAGTTACAGTAGGTACTCAAGATACAAATGAATTAGCCCTTGATCTAGACGAGTTTTGATAAATTATATTGAATTACGTGCGTTATCAGTTCATAGGTTTTATTTACTCTTATCTTGTACCATACATACTCATATTTGATTGTACGTGTTTCCCACGTATTGTTTTCTATCATCTACAATCACACGCAGACATCTAAATCAGTTCAACTTTGTAAAATAGGAATATTTCAAATTCCTCAAGTGCATAAATTAATTAGGTCTGTCATCCATTAGCGGGGTTAAAAAGGCCGTCATAGCAGAATCACAATAAGAATTAAACTATATACCGTTTCTTTTCATAGACTGAGATGAGAGTGACAAGAACGGCATTATATTGCAATTTTGCTATAGCGGCTTTTTTAGCCCCCCAGATCTCCAATACGTTGTACCCAATTAAAGGCTGCACTAAACAAAAGGAGGTAGATAGATATCAGATGAATGGAGACGAATTGCCAAGCAAGCCACCCTAACTGACAACCATGGCCACTCCGCCAAGAGTGGCAAGGGTAAGAAGAAATAATCTATCACAATTATCACAATACTCTCGGAAACAGTTGAGCGATCGGAAACCCGATCCGTGAGAACCAGAGACAAGTATGCGATACAATACTCTTTTGTTATGCCGTGCCTTGCACTTCTGAAAACTGCGCAGCGCAAGACAATAACAATTCGTAACAAAAACTTTATTGGTATCACGCTCCGAACCAATCGAACACTAAGGCTGGGTTGCACCAAATTGGCTGTTAAAGTTAAGGTTTATGTCAAATTTGACGATAACTTTAACGTTGACTTTAACATTGACTGCGGAATGAGTTGCACCATCGTATTTCTTGGCATAGCTAAAGTTATCAGGGTTACAAGTCAAATGAGATCTTATTTACCCCAAAATCAGTGTAAAAAACATTTTTAAATATGGCTATACTAGACGAAAACTCAAATGACGCTGTCAATTGACAAATTTTGCTGTCAGTGTCATTGTCTGCGAGACAATGACACTGACAGCCGAGACTCAAAATATAGTTTTTTCATACTAATGACTTTTTAGATCTCGTAATTTTTAATAGCCGTAACAGACGCACAGACCCAACCGCAGACACAGTGCTCTGTCTCATTTGTTAACATGAATTTTGTATATATCCTTCTTCTTTTTTTGTGCGAGTGAGAAGGAACAGAAAATACAAAATTCATGTGAACAAATGAGACAGAGTACTGTGTCTGCGGTTTGGTCTGTACGTGTGTATTTGTGTAAGCACTATTACCGTAGGTATATTTTTTTTGTCCGACTTTGTTTTTGAGAAAATCGATGATAAATGTGTCAGTGACGTAGTTAATTTATTTATTTCTCGAAAACTTAACAGTCCAATAGAAAAATGGTTTCCGCAACAAACCTTTGTTTTTGCTCATACTTTATATTAAGCTCGAGAAACTCGGATTTGATTCCAACAAAAAATGTTTTTTTACGGTGAATTCTTTGAAATGGTAGAAGATCGTTGAAAAAGTGATAGACATGTTTGTTGTGTAAAATATGTAAAGTAATTTTGCATTAAATAACTTTAATGTTGTTCGTAAAAAATCAATTTGTTGGAACGAATTCGAGTTAGCGACTTTATATCCCAGCAGGTTTAGGCAAATAGGTAGGTACTTACACTTTTCTTTTCCTAGACCTGTTATTACTTAATCATAATATTATTACTTTCGTCTTCAGAACTACTAGATTCCTCTGTGAATTCTAGAAGCAGGGACATGTTGTTTGTTATTTTGAGCACAAACGCTTTATGAAGTATGAGGTTTTTATGATTTTGACGCATCTGGCAGCTATTTAACTTTAACAATAGCTTTAACCAGCGAAGATTGGGCGGTTACGGTTAGCAGTTAAGTTATGACGTCATTTAACAATTGTCAGATGGTGCAACGCATTTTTTGCCTAACCGGTACTTTAACATGTTTGTTATTGTTAAAGTAAGCTGGTGCAACCCACCCTAAAACGAGCGAACCTTTCTGTTAAAAAGGTTATAGACAATTATTTTGATTTTAGTACCTGTATTTACAAACCGTGGTGTTTGAGAAGACGACTGACTGAGCCTAACTTTGTTCAACTGACTCCCCAAGTCCCCACTGGAGCTTGACTGTTTAGATTTAACGTATGGATCACCGAAAAGAAATTTAGGCGCCATACCGTATTTTTGTTGCCCTAATTCTTCATGGTGTTGGTCGCGAAAGATCAGGAGCAAAATCACCTAGCTCTTAAGATGTTTCAAAGTGATCCTAGAGGTCCTACTAAATAAATAATTTTTAAATTTTGAATTTGAATTTTTGACTAAGTAACTCATATTGGACAAAACTTGAAATAGATAGTTTTTGACTTGTAAAAAGCATTATTCTTTTTATATTTCTACATATTACTTACTAAGTTTTTCTATACATGCGCTAATATAACCCATAGAGGCCATAGACAAGATGTAGAGTTCTGCCTAAGTATGCCAGTGCTAACTCGACACTCATGTTCATGTTTATACAGCTGAGAACTGTCGCCTTGCTAAGAAATTCCTTAGCTAGGAACAATAGTTAATTCCACGACATCGGACGGTGAGACGCTTGAAATGACTTCTCAGAATCGAAAGCGTCATGGACATATTCTGACCCTTTATTGACACATCCTTAATGTTCTGGGAAGCCAATGAGATCGTGGGTAGCTTGATCAACCTACGGATTAATAAAATTAACACAATATTGTGATCTCTGGCCATAGAGCACACGAAAGTATGTTAATAGATGTACCATGTTCTTAAACCTAAATTCAAAGACATTGTGACATGTTTATGAAGGTTTTAGCTGGACTAATATTCTTCTTAAACTATGTTTAGGTTTTGTCTATGTTATGTTTGGCTAGATTGGCTTCAGGTTCATGACATGATGCACCAGCATCCAGAAACTGTTTAATATTATATTGTTTAATATGGCCTACGACAATAGGTAGTACTGTAGTGATAGGACAGTTACTACAATTGCAGCTGTCTCTGTCATGATGAGTCATTGTATTCATTTGCATTCCTCTCAAACATCACGAATCACGCGTTTCAGACATTGTGGCGACATTTTTTCCGTTAAACCATTCACATACGAAGTGTTTCTTAACATGAAGCTTCAACATAAATAAGCCATGATGAAAGTTAAGCCTCTTCAATATTTACGTCACGAGAGTTGGTCAGGGCCTCATAGGAACTTTATCTTAAATGTAATAACGATATGTTACTTAGTACTTTCAAAATAAAGTTTAACCAATCTTCGCATTAATCCATTTTGGATTACTATTGGTATCAATCGTATTTACAAGTATTAGTGCTTATTCACGTAGGTACGCGCGGGCGCGGGCGCGGGTGCGGGCGCGGGAAACGTTGCGAGCTCGTGTTCACATTAACCGCCAGGCGTTCGCGCGAGAGTGTGACGTATTGTCAGAGGTCGAATTATGAACGTCGCGAGTGAAACGCGCGCGCCGCCGCTAGTTTGACATGAACACACACAAACATCTTCACGCGTTGAAATTACCGCGAGCGCTCCGCGCGCGCCAGTCGCTAGCTTGCCCGCTAGTTAGACCGCACGTGCGTTTCGTACGTGAACACTTGGAATCACTACATATGTTTGATATTTCGTCACCGCGCCCGCCACCGCGCCCGCGAGTCAACGTGGTTGAACACTTAGACTTTGATACCAAAAATTAAAAGGATAATGTTGAACAAAATCAAAACAAATAAAAATAACAACAGATCATGCAAACAATTTATATACTGAAATCGTATCCACACCTCCGCTCAGACAGTCTGCCGGCATTTAGAATGCTATTTACTCTCGGTATCGAATATCTATTCAATTTGAATGGAGGTGTGATGAAATTAGGCCACACAGTCTACAAGTCGTATACTGTAGGTATGCGACTATTTGTAAAAGCAGATATAAAACACTTAGTGACTGGCGTCAGTGGTGACTCGAAAGGTAATTGTTTTCAAGTAGGTTATAATTACAGTACCGCGACAATGTTGGAGTCTACTTATACTAAAATTGATTGTATGTCAATGGTTCTGTTTTGAATGATCATTATGTCAGTAAAAAAGTTGATGCTAAGAATTCTGAAAAGAGACTTCTGAGTGTTGAAATATAAGACTGTTTTAGCAATGATGTAGAAGGCAGGGAGTTGACTTAGCATAACCAAAAATCTTTGCAAAAAAATCAGTGATGTGTGCAAATGTGAGGCAGGACACGCCCGAGTAGTAACTTCACATGAGTCACGCGGAATCCAAAACCGTTGAACAGAATCAAAGCCGAATAAACCACTCCGAACGACCTCAAATCAGTATTCAAAACAAGTTACATTGACCGGCTAACGTTTGCAAAGATGCTACGACGGGTATACCAATAGCAGCTCGTGTGACACTCATCACAAACAATTTTAGTACCTACATTCGAAATGTCAGAGTGAATGGTCTAGCTTTAAGAGGCGCATACGCAGCGTGAAGGTCTGATGCAAATTTGAAATCTAGAACAGACATTAGACAACCCGCTGTGACACACATACACAAGAGTAAGTATCTTCTCTAGATTAAAATAACAGTTCAACTACACATAAAGTTTGATTATTTATGGTTGCATATTAGCTATTACTAAAGCTTAATGGTCACATAAACACAGCGGCCTACTTTAAGGTTGGATTATCGCGTGCCAAAAACTACATTTAAATAATCATAGTCACGTATTAAATAACAGTTTTCGAAATAATTTACATATTTGATTGCAAAATAAATAAAGAAACATTGGAGTATCGCAAGGCTGTGTTTTCGGGCCGTTTTCCTTTACACACAGAAAACGTGCTGTTACTCCGAGTACTAATCTAGATTGCAAAATTTAGCGCATTTCCTTATTGAGTTGAAATAGAGCAACTACGAATAGATCTTGGCTATTCATCTGGAGATTATATCGAATAGATATGAGCAATGGTTCTTGTTACTGCTTATGACAACTATAAAGCGTTGTTTATTAACAATTGCGGCTGTGAGAGGATGATGAATACATCGATGGGTATCGGTCGGTGGTTTGTTTATTGGAATCTGTTGGGGGCGTTTTATTGCCTGGTGTGGAACCAAGATTGTTTAAATGCCATTGAAGAGTTCACTTAGCATTAGAATATTAGTCTACAACTAGCCCGAAGTGATAGTGAGAATCAAGCGCCTACAATAAAACTGATTATTAACCATGACAATGATAAAAATTATCATGTTTTGTCACACTACATAAACAAGATAAATATTCTTCAAGAATTAAAACACTATATAGAGGCCTTAAATATTCAGAGCTATTTTGTAGCTATTTTGCCGTCGCTAGAGCAAACAGGCGACTAAGCGAAAGCAAATAGATATACACTTCTCACAATACATCAAGGCATTCGTGAAGTTTACCGTTTTGCTGCGCAGTAGAAAATTTTGTATGAAAAAGATGCACTGCACATCGAAACTGCTAACTTCACGAATGCCAAGAATGGCCAAGATCCATTGGAAGAAGTGTACAAAGCGTATGTTGGCCTGGAATTAACTTTAGCGTTGAACTACATTGCTAGTTGTTTATTATAATGGATAGCTCCAAAGTTATCGACAGGGACATGCAGGGCAAACCTAGTTACCACAGTAAATTAGTGTAAATTACCACCCACTGTGTTATGTACCCAATAAGTCGCCGATAAACAACAGATTTAGCACCGCTTTGCCAATGAACTTGTGAAACGCTCTGTTATACTTTCCCAAACAAAACTCTAGCACACAATAGCTATACGCAATCGTATTGTGAAAGATTGATCTGAATTTTATTTCATCTTTTTTGTAATTTTAGTTATCAATATGATAATGAGCTTGAGTTTTACACATCATCAATATTTTAAAAGTTTCAGGTTACCACTTTCTATTAGTAATGAATTAATGTCATAAGTTATAGATATAGATCGCATAGGCTTAAACCATGATTTGTATGAAAAAGAGTGTTATGACTCATAACACTCTTTTTCATACAAATCATGGTTTAAGTGTTATGACTCATAACACTCTTTTTCATACAAATCATGGTTTAAGTCTATGCGATCGAATTGCTAAAAAAAACTTTATGGTACTATGTGATCAACCCTCCCTAGTGACGAATTTTTCGATGAAGTGCGTCATAGCTAAAAGACTAACTTGTGACCGTCTAAAAAAATAACAAAACAAACAAAAAAACAGTGCAAATCTCGAACTCTGGACCTTCAAATCTATCTCCACCTTTTACTAGTAATAGTAACACAATCTAAAGTTCTAACGAGCAAACATTTCGGTGCGCATGCGCTCTTGACACAGTGACACCAGTGGATGCTGGATCCATGTCAGTGGGCCGTCTTATTTACATTTTACGACACTGTTGAGCAAAGCAGTGGCAACAGTGGCGCCGCTCCGGAATTCTTCAAAATCTCGGCATTATATTCCGTAAGAGAAATGTAAAGAGGCTCACGACCATAACCCCGAGGTCGTCATTTAGATCTCCAGGCCTTCAAGATCTTCTAAAGATGAAGAAGACACGTCCAAATTTATTTTTCATATACCTTTATCCAAATTTTGGAATGATCCATTAATGCCCAGCCGAGATTCGAACAGAGGACTCGAATAGAAAGTCGAGGCAAATCTTTCTTCTTCTTCTTTTTTAATTTATGGAACTGCTCCTAGTCCGTATAACTGATGCCTCCTTCTCCACGAAGCTCTTTCCTTCTACGAGTTTAGATGAACCTTCAAATATTTAAGTTTTTTTCAGTAAATAAATAAATAATAAATAAATAAATATTGCTGGACATTTCACACACCATCATGTAGTCCCAAGCTAAGCAGAGCTTGTGTTATGGCAACCACATGACTATGTAATGTAATGTAATCATATGTAATCATATCAATCAAGTATTAATATTTAGAATTGACAAAAGATTTATCAGTCATTTTAGCTATCTTTCCATTATCTCAGCTTTATTTTGTTATTATCTATCAAACTTAATATAAATGAAACAGAAAGACTTTTTTACGAACAGTCGTTAAATACTTACTGCTCCACTTTATTCAATAACAGACTTTCTCTTCGAGCAATAGACATTAATATTCTCAACCATTAATTAAAATCGGAACAAAAACACGACCATTAGAATTGTCGGACGGTGTCCTGTGGTCCACACAATTGGTTGACATTGAATCGCGTAATTACTGAGCAAAAGCGGACATTGCCACAGACTTGTGGCAGTCATTCAATCGTCAATCGAGTTGATGAAGAAACCCGGTGGTGCATCTATAGAGTTTTCGTTTCGAAAACTTGATAAGCGCATTTACACAACCTAAATGATGAAGGAAAACATTGTGAGAAAATCAGTAGCTTTCCAATAGCGGCGATGGGCTTGCAACCGGTAACGTATGGAATGCTAAATTCTTCAAAATTGAGCCACCCCCCACCCCCTTAGATGATGACTTATGATGACCTGACATTACATTAATAGATAGGACTTTACAGATTTGCATGCCTAAGCTTTAGGTAGGACATAGATTGGACTAACTTATTTTTAAGACCTTATTGTATCACATGTGTTCGTGCAAATAAATGTCATTTATCATTTAGACATCTTCATAGGATCCTAAATCCTAGATCTGAAAGAATGCCATCTGTACCTTGGGAAAACTGTCGTGATCCTGTTTCGTCCTGCCCAGGGTGCCAGAATTCCCAAAATTAAAAACGATATATCGTGCCGATTTTCGTGATCCAACTATAATGGTGGATACTGAATACGGAACATGAACCAACATAAGCTGAAACGAACGACGAACTACGAAACTACAAAAATATACGAGTATCGTTTTAAGTGTTTGGGGTAGACCTGCTGACTGGCCTGCAGCCTAACAAAGTTTGCTCTAGTTAAGATACTCAACCATTCCCCTGTGTTGTGAGATCAAGTTATCTCCTTAAGTTAGGACGTCTTCCTACATTCTCCTAAAGCTTATACCGCCAGCAACATTCCAGGATTCGCCCACAACACCCAATCTCTCATCGCTCATCACTATAATTATGTTAATATCCTTTGTGCTTGCGCCGGCGCCGATGCACAGGATACAGCTCATTAGCGCAATTAGACGCTGATCCAATGTAGCGCCGGCGCATGCGCATTTTGATCAAGCGAATCTTATGAACCAGTAGGTATGTGTAGGCGTTCATGCCGAAAGTTCATGAAGCTCATGCATTGAGATAAGTGTTGTGCCTGTGAGCGATGCACATTCTATAACAATGTTTGTGTATTGTGTGTGCTGATAATAAATGAAAATAAAAGTTCCGGCATCGAAAGCTTGTCTAAAATACATCTCATGATCAACACGCTTTATATTTAGGAGAAGGGCCAGTTCAAATTTGACAATTCTTAGACGGAGGGCTTTATGAAGCAACAAAACAAAATGTCTATCAAACTACTATAATACTCGTAGAAAAAGTTACTCGAAAGTCAAAATGAAAATATAATTTATCTACAGCAGAAATATCTACTTATCATTCAGGACGGTCATAAAAGTGGTGTATAAGCGAATATATTATAGAGAAGTGGTACACACAAAAGAGACCACTTGACCATATACAACCCAGACTGGCCGACCCATAAAATCAGTGCAAACAAATTAACCTTCCCGGTCTATTTCGCTATCAATAACAAATTAGACTGGTCGGTTTTATGGACCATAAATCGCTTTATCAGGGAAGTGGAATGCTATTCGTCAGTTGAGCAGCCACTTAGCGGAATTGGGGCGGCTGAGATGCGCACGAGCACGATATGCCTTTCACCTTGGGTGTTGGGTAGACCAGGAGCGGGTGAGATGACATTACTATTTAACACAGGATACTGCTGGGCAAAGGTTGTTGTTTCTGTGGCAATCATGCCAGGGTCATTATTTTTTGTCGTGTTTGCTAAATTTTAAAATTGCGTAAAAACTTACTTATACCTTTACTAACTTTACTATCTTTACTAACTGACTACTACTGGCTGGCTAAGCCGCGGATTTCCTCGCGAAGTTTTCCTTCACAGTACGTAATACATTACGGGTGTTCCAATGTAGATTTCGAAAAGAAAAGTCATTTGATGCACGGCCAGGATACGAACCCACGACCTTCGGAACTGTTTTTTTTTAAACCTGATCTCAGCTGTCAAGTTAAAAAGAACTAGAAGGGAATAGTGAATGATGAAACTGATGACCTCAATGTTATTGCTTTGATCTGATAAGGCGTTACCCAAGTTTTGAAGGTCAATGATGATATGCAAGACTAGAACACGTCATATTTGGTGAAACATCAATTCATATTTTTATTTACTTAAGTATACTTTTATTTAAATTAAAGTACAAAGACTGAATAACTTACACACTCCTAAAGTTTTACAGAATAAAAACAGCACCGCTATTGAAGTTTTTTTTAGGATCTGGACTAAAATTTGAAAATAAAAAGCTAAATATGTATATTGATTTTGATGATTTCCTTATTAGTCTACGATGTCAGAATTTTAACCTAATATATTTTCAATTAAATAAATTTAAAAAGGGTTAATATAATCACTATTACGCTCCCGGATTGGATGATACCAATTAGTTATGTTCAAGACATTAACATTAACAGTAGTTATCTTATGAATACCTAAACGTACGATATTTTAATATGAGTAACTCCTCTATGTTATAACGGCTGTGACTAGTAATTCAATATAGAGATGATCAAAAGCATGCGTGCGCGCATCACAAGTACTATTGCTGTAATGGAATAATTAATGGGCGCGGAGTGAGGGTCATTGGCAGAATATTTCGATTGATATTGTGTTGTTTATCCGCATCGAACCAATACAAAGATTTTAAAATTGTGGGTATATAAAACCAAGAGTAGGTATCTACTATGGCACTGCTACACTGTGACCAAAGAACAAATATCTGCAGAACATGCAAATCTTTGTCTCATCCCGGTAACCGCCACGCTAGTCCAAATACAGAGTAGTTCAAATTTGAATTTATTGTACTTCAAATTTCCCGGAACTAAGAATGAATAAGGAACGAATGATAATGAATGAACGAAGCCGCTGGCACAAGCAGTTTTAGCTCAGAAGCGCGAAAACATGGTAAAGCTGGCGAGCCTATAATCACGAAACAAATCATTCTAATCTCCTCTCATTGTGAATCTGACCCAAAAACAGAATAATGTAACGAAGGCGCCACCTACAATACAGAATAAATCATAGATAGTATCTACGTAGAAAAGTTTCACTGCAAGAAACTAACCTGCTATACTGCTTACTTTGTTTATCGTTTTAAGAATGAGAAAAAATAAGCATAAGGTAGTGGTAAACTTTGGTGACGGGGTTTGAGATGATACTACCTTTATATTCATTTGAAAACTGCATTATTAAAACTACAATTACCTGCCCTAACAAATAGACCTTACGCGCAAAGAGATGGAGCTCATATTGCTACAGAAGCCGTTTTATAGTGCTAGACTAGACGGGTCATTCAAAACAGTAAATCCAAGTTTCTAACAGTTTCTTGCGAAAGCCTTCGGACCTCTCGTTATTAGCCATTCAAAATTGAAACAATGGGAAACAATGTTAGGGGGTCGACAGACTGATCAGTGGTTACCGGTACAGATGCTATTGTTTTCGGGAAAACAGGGTAACCGGCTATTGGCTGATTGATTGCCCTAACTTTTTGAACCTTGAACGTAATAAATGTTACATAAATTGCGACAGAATATCAAATCAGTCTATCGTGACATCTCTTTCACACCTTCAAAGATCTTTATAGCATACCTCTGCTTCATTTTTCGATTCCTTATGTCTCTCGTCCCATTTTTCGTAAGTTCGGTCGGTATACGTATTCTTATTCCATTAATCGTTTTATTTGTTTCAATTTTCTCTTTATCTCAATGAGCCGTCAATTACACACTCGCTTCTTTCTCACTTATGTCATAATTTAAACAATCTTCCTTGAGTAATTTACTCACATTTATATCTCTCTAGTTTCAAATAATCATGACATTGGCATGTGCTTCAAGATTATCACAATCGTGAGTCCATTTCTTCGAACGCAATACCAACTTGATCAATGTGATGAATGAGAGCACTTCGCTTACAAATGTCCTTCAAAAGGAACCGACCAAACCATTAGCAATGTTAAATAGAAATATAAAAAGATGGAGGGCATATAAATAGCATGATTGGTGTTTCTATCAGGGCCTGATTACTTATAAATGGCCAACGTCAGTCACGCATATCGGGTCTTTAAGAAGAGCGACCGATAAATGGCCATGGAGTATTCGTGCTATGGAAGCACTGGCCAGAGATGTAGTTAAGGGTTGAGAGCTTTAACTTCGGATGAAGTGCTAAAACGAGCCCAAATAAATACTACCTGGTAATGTAGAACATGCATTACATTTTACTCAGAGGTAATCTTTAACCGGTATACTTATCAAAGAAAGAAACATTAAAGTGGAAGAGTAACGGTATATTTCGCTAACGTGCGTGAAGATGACAGTAGTAAGGTTTAGCAGTTTGCAAAAAAATCTATGGTGACACTAATGTTTAACAGTAGGTATGTGGCTATGTGGGCTTCCCTGACTACGAACCTGGTTTTAGCCTGTCTTGGTGGTCGTCTAATGTAATGCAAGCGGGCTCGAGGCGCTCCCGACTTGAAATATCACGGAATATTGCGCCAAGCGAGATGAATATAATGTAGTCGAGGCTTCCAATCGAAATGCTCATTGTAATGCCAATACCTTCGCCTGTTGCAGAAATATCTAAGTCTGCAAGACTAGAGACTCCTTTTTGTTCGCGAATCGTTCGTAATTTCGATTATAAGAAGAGTTCAGGGGTTATAAACATTCCTTTAGCCCACAAGGTAAACTTTAATATTATAGATTGTTAAAGTTTATGACTTGTTAACAAAAAATTAGCCTTGATTCTGTGATTCAGAAACGTATCTTACCAAAATTAGCGAAAACAAAGTTGCGGCCTCCGAGAATGACGCAGATTTTTATCACGACCTCCAGTCCAACGTGACATCCGACTCAGCGAAACTTGGCAACGCCGTCTTCACCCACGACTGAGACGTGTCTCGTTAGGCCACTTTATCACAGCAGACTCCATACTTGGGAGGGACTGATCGTAAACAGTTTGATGGCTAAGGTCCTTAATCGAGGGCAGAAACAGACATATTTGGCAAAAAGCGCAGAAGCAGTTCCTTACGCTTATTTAGGTAATTTCTTCAGGAAAGCTTGCGTAAGTATGACTTAATCTTAAAGAATTCCGGCCCACGCACCTGTTGAAAGGAGGCTAAAGTGTTGCACACGAATCCTTTTGAATTGTGTAGATTTAAAACTTTTGAGTTAATTTATAGCGTTATAAAACGATCGAATCCGTCACAGACTTAATTAGCATTATCTCTTTAAGATAAACCAAGTAATGACTCCTTCCTACTCTTAATAGTAAGTACTGGAAAACCTGCCCCCCTAGCCATATTACAATCGCTCCGTATCTATTCTATTTCTATCAGCGCTGTCGCTCGATCTATTCTACAGTAAAAATCGCTCAGTTGCATCTTTGGATACATCTCAGTTGACAACAAGGAGAATTTATAGTAGAAATTGTTTATGGTTAGTGCTCTGCACTAATTTTGTTTTGACCATTTTTACCACAATTTTAGGTAAAAACTACACTAAACTGCTTAATAATATCGCATAATATACTTCTAGAATAAATAATGGCACTTACAAGGAGAATTTAACAGTTAATTTGTTAAATCATCTTCCATGAATTCAGATGTTGAATAATAACTTCTTTAATTATAAACTTTTTATAGATCACTGTCGATTCTATTCCGCTGATCGCTGCAAATGCTAGCCATATTAGGTACACTTTTTGACAAGCGCTCGCGGAACGGAACGATCGTTGTGATAGCTCGCCGAGCTATCGCCAAACCCAATAGAAAGCGCTGTAACCATGGCAACAGCTACTGCTGCTCGGACTATGTGTCGTGTGATTTTTACTTTTTTCCATCTCACTTAGTTTTTTGACATCAATCAGTTTTCTATTCTACCAATAACTTAATAAAAATGGCCATGCCGATTTTGGAGGTTGGTGCCTTTTTTTTCGCGCGAGCATCAACCAAACATTAAAATATAAACTCTATAAGGCCTCTATCAATAAACTCGGATTAACTTCTGTCAATGTTGCGCCACGGATTTAACTATTGCCATCCTTATTTGTCACTGTCCAAAAAAAAATGGCCTAAGGCCTCTATTAATAAACTCGGATTAACTTCTGTCAAAGTTGCACCACGGATTACTATTGCCATCCTTATTTGTCACTGTCTAACAAAAAAGGATGGCAATAGTTTAATGCGCGGTGCAACTTTGACATAAGTTAATCCGAGTTTATTAATAGAGGCCTTGGGCCATCCTTTTTTGTTAGACAGTGACAAATAAAGATGTCAATAGTAATCCGTGGTGCAACTTTGACAGAAGTTAATCCGAGTTTATTAATAGAGGCCTTTGAGTTTATATTTTAATGTTTGGTTGATGGCCGATCGAAACAAATAAAGGCACCACTTTCCGGCATAGGCTTTTACATAGCAGCAGCGCGGCAACCCGATAAGTATTAATTTCACTACGATAATTTTAATTTACTATAATTAAATAAACATATGACACATTGAGAGAGATTTACAATAATAACTTAGTAGAAATTAAAAATGACTTCTAATGTAAATATAAATCATCAATGCCATAATTTACTTACATAGATACTTTTTATTCCAAAACTATCGATTCTCCCGCGTACACACACATTCACACAATTCACAAGACGTTTTGACGTTTAAGATCGCTGACCATAAACAATTTCTGTTCTATATCTATCGGCGCTGTAGATTGAGCTATCGGCACAAAATTGTAATATGGCTAGGAACTTATCTCGAGCTATTATCGCGATAGATGCAACGACAGCGATGATATTTGACGTTTCAAGTAGATGAGTCACGTGGTCAGAACGTCAAATCCTATACATTTTGAAGTGTTCTATTCTACAGCGACGATAGATCGTTCTACAGCGACGATAGATAGTGTAATATGGCTAGGGCCGCTGGCTTTAAGATATCTAGGCGATTGGGCGCCGTTAGAATATTAAAGCGGCAGTGTCAGATGGAATCTCTGTAAATTTAGTTGGAGTACAGTTGTCGTAACTTAAGCTCTAAGTGCATCATTATTTCCAACGGGTGAGAGTGCATGAATGCCGGAAATCTCGTACGAACGTGTTGGAGGTCCAAGATTGATAGCGATCTGCGGAAGTCGGCACGGGAGCCAACTCTCACCTCCATTGTGAGACGTCACGGCGGCTGCCCTCCACAACCAATGTAACAATACCCCGAAAGTGTTCCGCAGGAGCTACCAGGAAGCGTTCCGCTCTGCATTGCCATCTGTTCGGTAAGAGAGAGTCGCGGTGTCTGGTTGCGGTGTCCGTTTCAAGCGCGGACGTGTATCGGCCGGTGCGACGCCCGCCGGCGGGCTGCAGCCATCAGCCACCGCAACGACTAATAACTCTAAGGAAACGCTGTAATCGCAGCGGCCTACTTGTAGAGCCCTGCGGTGGGACCGCTATTCGTCTCATTTCACGCCAGTCTCTCGCGGTTTTTCAGCCGATACTCCACAAGATTAATGGAGAGCATAATGATGGAAATAACTTCTGTATCGCACGATCCTGATGCTACCACCGGCACCAGCTTAATACTTAATTCTAGACAATATTGCATTCAAGCGGAAAGATAACGCAATCGCGATTGACATTTACAGTTCTTGCGGCAACGCCGGGCCCTTCGCGTGTAATGTCAGATGTAGCTAGCCTACACACGAGTACAATGGCTGTCGTAAAGATTGCAGGGACAAAACGGTTCCTGTCATTTGACAGATTGGTTGTAAGCCCTTGGACAGGACGGATAGCTTTGTCCCCGAGCCTGAGGTCGATTTATTGCGCTCCGTACGATGAATGTTACCTTGTATTTAGTCAAATAAATCCTGAAAGCCACATCGATAATATTGGGGTTCTGACAAGGCAATAGATGGCGTTCGATATTTCACAGAACAATGGAGTATGAGCGACCGCAAATGTGTTTGCAAGGCGTAAAGTCTGAGGTACGGCCGCCATGTCATGACTAGATTTCTTGCAACAATGTTCAAAGAGTCTAAATATAGCGAAGAATGTGCATGATGTAAGGAAGCACGATTTTCGCTCACGAACGAATCTAACCGGAGCACGTACGCCGAGTTACTGGTAATGTACAAAACACGAGGAATCCGCAGCTGTCATAACATTATTAATTGAGTGTTTCCACACATCTGCTATAAAATTGAGCTCATCGATTGAGGGCAACACCATTGTGTGCAAAATACAAAGCACGAAAACTGGAATCTCTAAACTAAAGCGTTCCTAACCATAGACTTCTCTAGTAATTTTTTTAATCAAATGACCATGATAGACTCTCATTCCTTATCTTCCCTCTAATACAGCCGGAAACGTGTCAATTATCATAATTTCGTTAGCGCGCGTGCGACACTAAAGTCGTGACGTCACGTTAGTGTTACGAAGAACACAAGAGTGATTCACGCGTGGTCCTTCGTGAGGTGCGCGGGCGCATACTGATGCGCACGGCATGGTTAACGAGGGGCATGTCTCGGCTGCTTATACTGTCCATGTGGGTGGATACTTACCTATTACAACAGGCCCTTAGCAGGGAAACGGCTTGAGGGTTCACCCATCTTCTTTTTATAGCTTTAGCTGTGCCCCGCGGTTTCAAGTAGATTTTAACTTATCGATATTCATTAGGCCGAGTCCATGGCACCAAAATTCAAAAATCATTCAGTAGGACCACTTGGATCACTTTGAAACGTCTTAAGAGCTAGGTGACTCCTGTTCTTTTGCGACTAACACCGTGAAGAATCAGGGCAACAAACACGGTATGGGGCCTAGCTTTCTTTTCGGTGAGCCATCCGCTTAAATCTAAACACCTAGTCAATCTCCAGTGCAGAGCCAGTCGAACAAAGTGAGTCTCGTGCCCAATACACCAAATGGTATACTTAGAAGTATCATAGAGTCTGCTTCTCGTCGATCTTACCTGTAAAGAAACAAACAGACCGTGAGAACATATTACGGAGTTCATTTACATGATCCTATCACTTACGTCTATAAAGACCTTATCTAAAACAACATCGGTATTACTTAATACTTGGAGCATGAAAGTGAATAATTTTGTATGTACCAATTAGTGCCTATCCGGACTAATTAAAAGACTAGATCTTTAAGATTTTAAAAATATACAGCTGTGGAATTAGTACTCCCACAAAATTACAACCATGGCGTAGATTGGCCGAGATTGCGACTTTAAATACCGTCAGAGTGATTTGGACGTATTTAAAAAAAACTTTAAAGTCCCTATGGTTACACTATACAGGGTGTGGCAAATTCTTGGTCACTGAAGGGTAGCTACCTTTTCTCTTGTAGTTAGAAAGTTTTGTTCTTAGGAAACTTCAGTTTTATTTTGAAGAAAAAAATAATTGCATTTTTACATTTTTGAAAAAAAGTACAGTTAGCCTAAAAAATTACATTTGTCAAAAAAAAACAAGTTGGTCTTAATCGACTCTATTTCCCACCAGGAACACTTCTCCCAAAGTAACTTATCAAATCAAATCGTAAGTTTTTGCAATAATTCAAAAAAACACATCCCATACATTTTCTATGAAATTAGTAGTTATAACTTTTGAAACTATCATGGTTACGAAAGAAAGAGGGTAGACCGTTTCGTCTGCACATAACTACCCTCTACCTCGCAAAGACTTCAGTTACCCGTGATCATGGCGCATGCAACTGCGTCGAAATATCGGGAAGCAAGAAAACTCAATAATCATGGTAATTATCCCGTTGATAATAATATTTAAATTAGTAGTTGTAAACATTATAGTACCACTTATTCAATTGTTCTTAATTTAATTTCATAACTGCTCCGGCAAGCTGGGAGGCTATTGTAAAGTGCGTATTTAAATTTATAACAAAGTGCTTCCCTGCAGATGTACTAATGGTATGCTCCATGCATACCGTTCTCTCTTACGGCTCTTTCTTAGGTGCCTAAGACTTTACAATAGCCTCCCAGCATGCCAAAGCATTTACGAATTTAAATTAATAACCATCGAATAAGTGGCACTATAATGTTTACAACTACTAATTTCATAGAAAATGTATGGGATGTGTTTTTTTGAATTATTGCAAAAACTTACGATTTGATTTGATAAGTTACTTTGGGAGAAGTGTTCCTGGTGGGAAATAAAGTCGATTAAGACCAACTTGTTTTTTTTGACAAATGTAATTTTTTAGGCTAACTGTACTTTTTTTCAAAAATCTAAAAATGCAATTATTTTTTTCTTCAAAATAAAACTGAAGTTTCCTAAGAACAAAACTTTCTAACTACAAGAGAAAAGGTAGCTACCCTTCAGTGACCAAGAATTTGCCACACCCTGTATAAAAGTAGGTAGGTATATCAGTTAGACGAAATTTTTAATACAATATGAAAATAAAGCGTGTTAAGAGCCTAACGGTCTGCCTCAATCAATGGACTTTTAACTTAGCTCAAACGGCTGATCTGTTGTTACCATCTCTGTTTAATGACATAAATGTGACAAGAAAAAAAACATTATTTATAGCCTTGCTATAGTAACAGGTTAATATGAGACGGACTATGACTTTAGTCACCCATACGTAGGGGGCTCTGGTTTAACAAGCTCCTATATTTTATTAAGTTTTTTTTTAATTCAAATATTAAGACATTACCAATAATTTAAGAATTAGATAAAAATACACCAAGTCAACAACTGCCAGTAAATTAGAAGATGAAAAAAGTTTTCGACGTGCGCATAAAATACACAGACCATAGACAATTGCCGACCAATCTTGCGCAAGCTCAGGCGCACTCGCAATGGTTACAGCTATGACATTTACATGTGTTATTGTAATTGAATAAGAATTGAAAGGAATCGGTAGCTACCAACTATTGCGAAATGAAAACAGTTCAAGGTGCTACCGATCTGCAAGTAAAATATGAACATTAGCCTTTTTTATCCTACTCAAGCACATTATGAGACAAACGGGTAATTAGTAAACCGGCACGTCTACATTACATACATTAAAACACACTACACACAAGATCTTTTGAAAATGTTAAAGGATTTCGGATATCTAGGAGGATAGTAAGGAAGTTAGTAAGAATACCTACTAACTAATTAGTACAAAAAGTATGTTTGTAAGTACAAAAGGTGGTAACTGTCAACACGTGACAGGTTATTGTCGCTTATTAGAATACTAACATAATATAAAGTAGCATTACGATACTCTAGCTCAGTGGTTCCCAAACTTTTTTTCTCATGGACCCCTTTCAAAATTTTACTGGTTTCGGTGGACCCCCTGCTGCTACATTTCTACCATATTCACAAAAAACTTGTGCACCCTCATTTTTGTTTCTCGCCAACGTGGACCCCTTTCGAGTCTCCCGTGGACCCCTGGGGGTCCACCTGGACCAATTTGGGAATCACTGCTCTAGCTAGATCACGAGCTCTATACAAAGTTGGGATTTACTAAAATATTTCATTTAAAATAGTTCAGTCAACATTTTATGACAAAATCTTCGTAGACTTTAACATTTTTCTTTCCAACTTCACTACTAGTCGGAGTAAGTTGAGCCTAATATCAAACAGTGTCGCAAGAGTGGAATATTGTTTCATGACGCGTCACGTTTCTGCGATTAGATAAGAGATTGTTGATTTTAATTGAAAAATTCCTTGAGCAAGTCAGTTTTTTTTAATGTAAAACGCTCAAAGATATACGTTTGGCCACCAATTCGCCTAATGTGCGAGTTCAACCAAGTTAATACTCTATTTAATTGAAAAAAATATGGGAAAGTTGGGTCAAATAAGCAAATACCCACCCCCCAAACCTAACATACTGTATATTTAACCTACGTTTATCGTTCGTAGGGATAACCATTAGATAAAAAATCGACGTTGACAAAATAATCTGGAGTCATTTAAGAGGTAAGTACTGCTACAAAACAGGTAATGAGAATAACCCAGACGCCCTCACCCGAATTTCCCATAAGAAAACAAAATATCTTAATAAAGATTAAGGAAAAGTCTTCCAAAATGTCGCCAAAAACTTGAAAGTGAGGATGAGTGTTTACTAATAAAGTTCTTACGGTTTCCTTATTTCGATTTCATCTCTCAATAAACCCAATACAATGAATGATATGTCACCACAAAGACATTGTACCTTCACAGCTTCATCGGATACATCCGAAACATGCATCAACTTGTTCATGCAAATGAACCTTTTACTGGTACGGACAATACATTCACCACTCTCATCGTCGACCAGAACAATCCGAAGTTGTGAATTATCATCAGAGTGTATAGCGCTAACGAGCACTTCATACTTGAGGTGTCGAACTGATGGGTGATGCTAGGGCCATAATACTTCACAACTTCCCATTGTGTGACACGCGCTGCTATAGTCATGACAGGGTAGAAAGAGACGGATGAATCCTGTGTGGTACTATAAAGATTGTAACAAGACGCCTGCCTTTGTAAAAGCGAAATTATCGAATATCTGCGTAAAATTACACATTCTAGTTTTACGATGAGATAGCCTTTAAGATATGGCCGATTTAAGGCAGTAATATCTGGATATTTAACTCATTTGAAGTATAGTTCGACAGTAAAATAATTTTATTGTCGAACGTCGAATAACGTAGGAAAAGTTTCAATTATTATTTAAGTAATAAAATTATTTTCTGTTCGTGTTTAGCTCTGCATACCAAATCAACCGCAAGACACAATTGGGGAAGAATTAATTAAAAAAACACACATCACGTAAAAATATAAGAAAAATAAAAAAATATCATAAAATCCACACATATAAAAGGACAGTATAAAATCAATTAAATAAAAATATTTTATTTCAGACAACTAAAGTCCATAGGTAATTAAAAGGTGAACATAAAATTAGAGACATAAAAAAGTTCCTAAGTACAAAGGATGATTAATGGAGGACTAGATTTCCTTCACTAATCACCCTCTGCACAAAGGATTTCCAAATAGGAGAAATACAATTCTCCGCGACTGTCTTCAGGATGCTGTTGTGGCTGTTTCGAACTCTGCTCATCAGGGACACAGTTTTTTTGCGCATGATGGCGTGAAAGCCATCTGTGTGGTAATGAGCGAACATACCTGATGCGCTGCAGAATCTTGGCATTAATATTGCGCTCAAAATCTGTCCAACAGGAAAAAACAAAGCACTGAATCCATAAATAGTATTCATAAACAGGACAATACAAAATGCGTCCGTGTCATCGGACTGGTTGCAACATTCGTGTCGTGACGGAGTCGGAGATGTCGCAAACCATTCGCGATGACAATAATGAACTCTATCTACCCTATACAGACATCTAGCTACACCCCGCGGTGTTACCCGCGGTTAAATAGACAACATGAGACGATGGAAAAAAACAGCTATTAAGACACCTAGTGTTATCTTCTTAAGATACCTAGAGAATAGAATAATACATTCGCTAAATCTTCTATTTCACTTTCAAGAGTGTGAGACGCGACGCGTGGAGTGATCGTACTGGGAGAGTCCCCTTAGGAAGATATTCGTGAGGATTGACTTCGTCTAAACTAGCCTTTGACTCGCAACTCCCAGCAGCAAAACAAGATACACAAAGTAAATGCCGAGGCATGAAGGCATGTGCAACAAAAAGCATTGCATAACCGCGGGAAAACCTCGGATCACGACTGTTCACGACGCCCAGACCATTATCCGAACAGCTAATATCTTATATCGATAGCAAACACGCAATTAACTAAGACTTACGTATAATTTAGACGCAGCGAAAGCGACGTCGTCGTACACATAGATCAGGCAACAGTTTCTAAGGGTCAGAACAGCCCCAATAAAACAGCCTACTCGAATGTCAAGAGTAACAGCTTGTATATTATTAAGAAGTATTATTATCTATAAATTTAAAGTAGGTTGGAATTAATACCGGTTGCGGGAAACACATAACTGGAATTAATGGAGTATATAAAAGGAAGCTGCATTTGTTCTTACAATTCAGTTAGCTTAGCTGTGTGTGTTATGCTGACTCACGTACGTTCATCCATCATAATATGGATAGGATGTTAATCAGTTTAATACAGACCCCTCTACTTATAAAATTCTGTTAAAATTGAAACACCGTTTAAACTATTGCCATCCTTTTTTGTTAGATAGTGACAGGGCGAATCTTGAGCATTATTTCACCAGTGTTCAAGTTTATAAGTAAGACCCAGTGCGTTTCGTCATCATTTTTCTTCCTCACAAAGAGCTAGTAGTCATTGCAAGCTGTTACATGACTCTACGTATTTGCAGACCAATAATTCCCAGGGCAACGCATTAATTAAGAACATTCGGCCATTAATCAGGCGCTGGCCGCAATCGTTCGATCGGATTTATTACGCTCCAGATAAGAAGCAGGATCCACTGGTATTCAATGATAGCTTGCAAGACTTTCCCAGACGCTAGACGTTTCTGTAGAATGGTACAACTGGATACCCATAGGAGTAGGAGACAGATAGGAGGAGAAAGAAAAAAAAGGTTCATCTAATCATCTGAGATGGTATAACTGATAGAGGACTTTATTCAGCAACTGTACACGTTTCTGTAGCAAAGCAGAGTACTCTAATTGGAAATCCATAGGAGTAAGCAGACAAGGCTGACGGACCGATGGATGGTAAGATGATCTACAAAAGCACGAAAGTAGTGGTTCATATAACTGTCAGAAGTAGTGTATTACAGTTAGAGGACTTTAATAGCAACTGTTCTCGAGACGGATACAATGGATAAAAGACATCAAAATGATACTGGTATGGTAGTAATAACTCTAGATCTGCTATGAGTATTTACCGATCACGATTTTATCTCCAATGAACTGTGAATAAACACTGCCATTACGGCAGACACATAAAAATTTATCACTTAAACAGCAAGACATAAACAAACGCACGTTTATAATAAAACACCAATTGCGCTAAAACGTGTAGCTTAGCACATTATGTCAAGGCGAGCACTTTTAAAGGTAAGTCAGTTTCAAAACTCGTCTAGGCTAGGAGCGATGTTGAAAAAGAGATAGCAGTTTAACCCCCGAAACCCGTGCTCCAGTTTTCCTGCCTTAAGAATGTTCTCTCTGAGAAGAGCCTTTAATTCTGAATATATGAATAATGGAAACGAATCCACGATCTCTGCATGAAAGGGAGTTATCATGACTTTTTTAAAATAAGGACGAGGGTCGTCATACCGTCTCGCGCTGCTGACCGTCCGATGTAAACGACCTCAACGGCTCAGCCGAAGCACACCGTCACACCTGGCCTAATGGAATTCCTCTCACATTCGACTTGCAGAGGAGCCCGTTACAAACAATGACCCCCCTCAATTACACACCGATTCGGTTGCACAACCTCGCGGATAGAATTGAAAAACGGTACGGGCCAAAATCGATCAGAGTAACGGGATTGCTTAAATCTCTGATGAGAGCGTACTGTCACATGCGTTATCCAAGCGTAGGTGACGTTCTAATTGGTAAGTGAAGCAGTTAGGGTGCCGCTGGGCCTCTGTCGCCCACGGGCTGCCGAAGTGGGTCACTGCCAATTCGCGGATCAGGCGTCATTGTAATCGCATTACCGGACAGCAGCGGCGCCGAAAGTGACAACGCGTCCGCCCGCAGTCGGGGTCACCCGTCATCGCCATTGTCAGTTCTGAACTTGGCTACCGTGACCCTCACCTGTGACATGCATTATTCGGCACAGCTCTTACAAGAATTACAACATACATTTATTGACAACGACCAATGTCAATGCTTTCCTTCTCTTTTAAATCGTGTAGGATTTAATCGTTGTTGAATGTCGAGCGTACAATGTTGCCGGAGGCGATACAGAGTCGATGTCGATGGGGCAATCGATGAGTAAATAACTTCATCGCATGGCATAAAAGATTATTACCCGTGCAGGAGGAACGCTGTATCAGATAGGGGGTTCTCGGCGCAATAGGCTCATCCATAGATCGGAGATTGTCCGTGCGTCGCGGGAGTGCGTCGGGCTATGTCTGCCCGCGACTGGAGCGCCAAACATCAGAATAACCAATCATAAATCCTCTCGGCCGAGGCGCGTATCCGCTCAGATAATCTCGCCGCTAATACCCGTAATTTTATTGGTGTCTACAGTTTGGGAAGTTGTAAATAACGAATTGAATACCAAGATGCTCTCGCATCACGCATCGCCTCCGGAAACTCGAACGTAAAAGGAAAGGGCTCACTCGATGGGCCGTTTCGAAATTGAAATGCAGCACTTCCCACTGCCAAGATATTGTCGAAAACCTCAATAAAGCGTGAAAAATGGTGACGGGGTAATAGTGGTGTGGTGTTGCACCGTGATTTGCGGCTCCGCGTACAGCAATTACGGCGCTACACGAGACATATTTTTATTTAAAACGACATTAACAGCCCGGAACCGAACGTTCAAGGGCGCACTGCAACAATATATCACGCGAAATTCTTCAACATTCGGCTAACACCTTAACCAACAAGCAATAAGAGTCATAATGCGAGGAGGTCGAAGGCGACGTAACGTATAATGCGTGCGTTGAACTTAAAAGGTTGTGACAGGGGTATTACGGTAATTACTTTAATTTGTAAACACAAAAAAACGGCCGTCGAAGCGTATGTTAACTGAGCGCAAAATTAAATAAAAGACGGGGGTTCTGGAGCCCGGGTCTGATTCTGCTTCGCTTAGAATGTGGTTCGCGCCAATTATCGCGTCCGGTTGTGAGCACATTATCAATTTACCGTAGAAATGTATAATTGGGCAGTATTTTGTGGAAACATCTTCATCGGCCGTTATGCGGAACGCAATTGTAATGGGAATGCTTTAGATTAGAGGAAATGTTGGGGTACGGTATCGGACATCTTGGGGCGAACCAGCTCAGTGGCCGGAGATTTAAGCACAAGTTTCTGAATAGACATCGTGTCCGATCGAAAATGGCCAAAATTGTGTAACTGTCAAACTGTTTTAAAAAGTTCTGTAAAAATCGTGCTAATTCCAATTAAAGATTTCAACCTCTTCTCTAGGTCGAAATCGTAATTGAAATGACAAACAAGACTCGAGGCTCGCCACGGACTTTGCTCTCGCCACGGTCCCCGGCTCTGTGCAAGCCTCATCCACTTTCTGCCCATGACGTTCACAATGTCGTCCACCCATCATGCCATGGTAGGACTTCCGACTTTATATTTGTGATAGTCCATTTTGTAGCTTATCATATTTTTTATCCCCCAAAGAAAAAGAGGGGTGTTTTTTTGTAGCGTGTATCTGTGTGGCTGTCTGTAGCATCACAGCTCCTGAACGGATGAACTGATTTTTCAAGCTGAAAACTGACATGATCGAACTGGTTCTTAGCTATAATTTATGAAGATCTGTTCAGGCGTTTGTCTATTATAGTTGTGCTAAAGGTTCAGTTCACGCGAGGTGAGCGAGGGCGTGCTCTAACGACAGGTTCGCGCCAATCGCACCCGTGGATCTTCCATGACCGAATGCAGGCATTCCTGTCCCGTCCCGGCCACCGCCGGTCGTTGACTGATCGACTTGAACTGAACAGAATAAGACTAAACTAATATTAACACCAGAGGGTCGATCTGCTCGATGGGTCGTCGACAGTCAAAACCGCAGGGAGGTCTGACTGGCGCAGAATGGCACAAGGGAAGAGAGGCCTATGGATGATAGAGCAGAGGGATTATGAGCGTGATGACGATGTGTTGAGCACGACGGCTAGAAAGGACGACGGAAGGTGGACAAAGGCGATTACTGAATAGTAGCCAACGGTATTAGTATTTTAAACTTTGATGTTAACCCCTTAATAAAAATTACACTATTTCACTTTACGACACACAATATACTTAGTGATATTACGTAGATCAGGAGTAAAAAACTAACTAGAATACACGCCCCCAAAGGTTAAACAATCAACTTGTTATTTAATCCTAGGTATGTTTACAAGATGATATCATTGAATGGAAATGTGAATTGAAAAGGGGCACATGTGGAATAAAGTATTTACAGTACAAACCCTACAATCTAAATAATAATGTCTGTATGACTATATGCAGCTGAGCAGATAAACTCATCTAGAAATGAAATAAAATATTTTTATTTTAGGAAACCAGTTCGCTTTCTAATAGCGGCAATGGGCTTGCAAATGCAACCTCTCCTATAGAACGATGATATCTTCTGCAAACAGTGGACATGTACCAAATATGTATTTGGACATACCGCTGACTACCCCCTTAGACATTTTCAAAGGATCTTAAAAGCCTAACGATCAGAGAGAATGTCTACTGTGTCTTGGAGAGCCAGTCAACTCATCGGTGTTATTTTTTTAATTGGTGAGCTGTCAATGAACCAGACAGACTGGTGGCACTATATTAAGTACATACATACAATGTAGATGCTGTACTTCGTCTCTTGTTGTTATTCACCATTAGTGGAATTTGCCGTTGTACCTCTGATCGCATAAAAGGTTATTGAATGCTTGTTATAATTGACACACTTTGAATATGCGTCATACCAATATTTTCCCTTTTCAATATTGCAACATTTTATATGGTCTGTCGTGCCTTATTTAGCCGTAGCCGTTTTAAATATGATTACATATTAATTAAATTAACATTTAAATATTTTTGTAAACAAGTTGAGGTAGAGATTATTTACAAAATTGCGATAATCAAAGTAAAATATTAATTTAATTTAAATAACCATTTAGCTTATTAAAATAAGCTAAATGGTATTTATAAATGGTATTGCTCTGAATTACTGTAAATATGAGGAAATAAATTTCCTCATATTTACAGTAATTCAGAGCTCAAAAATTCTTAACAACTAATACAAAAACGACTACCAAGGACCCCTTTGTGATACCGGACACAAGCCTCTACATGCATACGAATGTCCAAGTAGATTGAAAAACCCCAAAGCCTACTTATGGTGCTAATTATGTCAGAGCAGTAATACCAGGGCCACAGAAACACTGAGGAGTCTAATTAGTCAGGAGTATGCAAGGGAGCGGCCGGAAGGCTGGCTTCCGTTACTGACGCCGCCCGGGACAACGGGACCGACTGAGGTTGTGAGACTTTTAATAAGGTAAATATGACGCAGAGAAAGGAAGATACAGCTGCCTTATTTGTCGAGTTAGAGAAGTGTGTGAACAACGGAAATGGAAAATGGCCATTACACAAAGCCGTCAGCAATATCAGTTTTATGTGGAGTCGATAGTCAATACATCAGGTTTTCTTCTACAATAGTCATTTAACATAGCCTGATATCAACTTAAGCTGATGCTTTGAACTATTGTTACAACTTACAAGAACCCAACAAACACTCAAGATTATAAAAAAAAATCAAGTACAAAGCAGTACCTTAGAGTACAGTGAAGTATGGGGAGACATAGGTGTCAGTCAAGCATTATACTTCTATAGGCTGAATGATGAAAATCAAAAATATAAGATTATTTCAAATACAAATCCCTTATACTTCTTAGAAAGTAATATTATTAAAGTCGTCACGCTTCATTTGCGTTGTATAGATACGATGTAGGTACTATAAGGTGTGTTCAATAAATCAACACAGATAGCATTGTAGATTACGCTAGAATATACAATGGTAGGAGAGTGGTCACGTGTACAAACATGAGTAGATTAATTAAAATATTGGAAATGCCCGTGAAATAAAAGCAATATTTCACGGGCATTTCCACGGGTATTATAGATGTTTAAAAATCAATGTCTAACGTAAAAGTATACATAAACAAACACTTTGTGACCGCGCTTAACTTCGATGATCATTGATCAATCAAAAACGGCTAAGCAAGGAACACTGCAAATCTTCATAAACTGATTTATAATTAAAAGATGTATTATTCCAATTCATGTTTTGACAGTTTTAATTTAAGCTAGTCTTTGTATTGAGTAAATCTATTTAACTTGTTATTCCCTATTTTGAAATTGTTATCTGTTTACAACGTAAAGTCCAAATCATCGATTCTATTTTTGGTATCGGCACAATGATTCACCGATAACTGTGTATCATTCATGATTTGCCATTCAATCTTCTGATAGCCGTTCGTGCAGGGAAGGTCATAGTTGCTTAGTAATATCATGGACAAATTTTACAGACATAGACAATGTACTCGTATTTTATGTCTCGCTGTGTCCGTTGGTGTCCGTGTAGTCACACACAAAAACGCACTGTCTGAAAATCAGCGCTGTCTCCCATGGGACCTCATGGGAGACATAGCATAAGCTGTGACTGGGCCTTTTTCTTTTCTTACTTTTTTCCCCAAGCTCTCAATAAATTCTCTCCATAAAGCATCTTGGGCTTACTTAGGTCAATATAATGGTAGATGACAGTAATTGAGCGGTGCCATCACAACAGCGAAAGCGTTCGGATGAAAAAGGAAAGTACGGCAGGTGTGTAGGGCTCCTCCAGATCTCGTAGGGTCACCGCATCCCCTAGGAGGCCTAGAACTTTCGACTATTATGATACATATCACTGTCGCAGTGTTTTTCTTGGCAGAACGTCTATTCATCATGCGAACCGAAACCGAAAAAGCAGAAAATTCTTTGTGCTGGACATTTTCGGTTCTAATAATTCATGATACAGACAAAACTGTCACAATATCAAGGAACTAACCCGGTCAGAGCCGAAATACGACATCATCAGTCACACATTTACTCTACCTTGCGCAACTTATTTTGGGACTATTTAGCGTCGGATACACTAGGGGACATTTTGTCCCGCAACATGACGCGCAACACATAAGCGTCGGATACACTAGGGGACATTTTGTCCCGCAACATGACGCGCAACACATAATTTACGTGACGCTACAACGTTGCATATTGTCCCGCAACATGCCCCGCAACATTGTACGTGACGCGGGGCATGTTGCTTGCTCCAAAATGTTCGGCAAAATGTTCCATGACAATTGTCGCGGGACACTTCACGTAGTTGTTGAGGGACATGTTCCGCAACATGTCCCCTAGTGTATCCCAGGCTTAATTTACGTGACGCTGCAACGTTGCATATTGTCCCGCAACATGCCCCGCAACATTGTACGTGACACGGGGCATGTTGCTTGCTCCAAAATGTTCGGCAAAATGTTCCATGACAATTGTCGCGGGACACTTCACGTAGTTGTTGAGGGACATGTTCCGCAACATGTCCCCTAGTGTATCCCAGGCTTTGAACTTCAAGCTTATAAACTATTCTTAATCTTGATATACATCTCTCCATGTTACACTTAAATCGGCCTTTCAACGTTGAGTGAACACCAAACTCCCTTATGTAAGTCCTTAAATGAGTAGAAAAAATGTCTCCAGACTCAATGGCAGCCCTGCTAGTGGAATGCGCCTATTATTAGCCGGCGCCGGCGCATGCCAGCCGACCTGCCGTGCACAGGGCGATCTTCTACTTTGTAGCGTAACCAACTTATGAGAACGAACAAGATGTAACAACACTGATAGTTGCTGTCTCATGGCTCCTGTCTTTGTGCTTTATCTACCTTGATTTTCAATACCAAGGGTTCGAATTCCAGGGGAGCATTGAATTTTTAGTATCCGCGAAACACAAGCTTGGAATAATTAAGGAAAACATAGTGTGGAAATTCTCACTAGTACTTAGTCAGTTTGCTGTTGGGCCCGCGATATCGGCGGAATGAGTACGCATATCAAAGAATTTACCACGTGTTGTGCATGTCTTTCTTGTGGAAAAGGCAATAGGTTTCAAAAGCCTATGCCGGAAAGTGGTGCCTTTTTTTTCGCGCAGCCATCAACCAAACATTAAAATATAAACTCTTAGGAGTATAACAAACAATATTTGTGAGAACAGTATACATCTTCTCTCAGTCAGAACCGAGTTATACAGAGTCAGTTTTTCAAGAGTGCCTCTAGGGTCAAATCTGAAACTATTAGCAATAGCGAAAAACACTCAAAAGAGTCTCATAACCGATTTTGATAAAAAGTAAAAATCAGGGTACCGCAACCTCACCCTGTACAAGATTCGGGTTCACTATCCAAAGCATCGCCGAGGGTTCTGCACAATGTTCAGCGGTCATGTTCCGTGGAACAGTTCCTGGGCCCGTGTCGTCGGCGGAATATGTACACGCATAAATCAAAGATTACAATGACTTATACGGAAACTACCGCACTGAATTTATCTAACTATATTCTATTAACATCCCCGCCTTAACTTTGTCCGGGTATAGATCCTTATCTACGTCTAAATGGAAAAATGCACTTTTCAAATAGTAAAAAAAATCAAATAGGTGCATTGGCTCGAGAGATTACCACCCACGTACACAAATTGGGTGTGGGATCTGCGGTGCGATTCAGACTTCCGAAAATGCATCAGATTCGTTGATTTTCTTCGGAAAGTTGACGTTTTTTCAGCGAAGAAACTTCAAGAAGTCACTTTCCGAATTCTGAATACTTACTTAAATTCCGAGATCTGAATTGCACTGTAGGACTGAATACATTAGTATTTATTTCAAAATGAAAAATCTTATCAAAATTTTCAATTCCGACGGGATTCGAAACCCGCAATGATACAAGCGATCCTCCTTAAGCCGGAGTGCCTTTACTTCTTTTTTTTTTTGAGTAAGTACTTATATAGTTATGTAGTTTTACATAGAAAGTACAGGGATAAAATTTGTATTAAAAAGTACAAGGAAATCTTTTCTGGCTTCTGAAGAACGCGGTATAGTATCCATTCCTGTTGTAAAGTAGTTAAGCCATGACGGATGTTAAAAATTTCTAATTTCAATAAAAAGAGCTTGAATAGCATAAGATCTGATGAGTTTTCTTTCATATCTAGCTTTAAATGGCATGTTATAATTATCGATTAAAGAGTTTATTTATGACTAGCCTAAGACTAGGAATCTAAGCCTAGCTAGATTATCTTAGGTAATAAATCTTGAAAATCTTAAAGTCTTTTCAGTCCTCTTTCATACTATTGGTGATTGTTATTTGTATTCCAATAGCTTCAGACAGCAGTAAACTTAAGTGTTACGAGTATACTCCAGCCATAAAATCTTTTATTTGTATAAACAGTCAGCTCCAAAATTGATTGGCTATTTCACGGTCTAACTAACGGACTTACAGGCTCTTAACTCAATAACAAGAAAAAAAAAATTTAAAGCTTTAAAAGCTCTTAACTCAGTAACAAGTTTTTGTGATGCAAAATGATCTTTATAGCTTAGCCACATTGGGTAAAAAAATGGTGATATTAATTTCAAAAAGTTGAAATCAACTGTCAATGCAACTCTTCCAATCACAGACTGCTGGACAAACAGGACATGTTCCTTATCAATCACACAAAAGAAGGAAGGATAAATACAAAATTTTCGTGACAAAAAGAGGCAGAGCGCGTGCCGCCATTTTCTATGATTGAAACATACATGTTCTAATCTAAACTAAGTACCACGAAACTCTGAATTAACTTAAGTTTTTGTCCCTTTCGGCGGCACGCTAGTTAGCGGTCCATATATGCTAAAATAATTCTACGATTTCAATAAAATTTTCTAGTAAGTACTAACAAAAGTTACTTAATCGAATTACAAAAAAACTATTTGAATTTTCACCAGTTTTTTAAAACTGAAATGTTTACCATTATGTTGCGGTTCACTGTACAGTACGGCCAACGGATCTCGGCGTACGTGAAGTTGGCCGTTTCGATGCGCAGTGCAACTTTTTCATACAAAATGTTCTACTGCGCAGCGAAAAGCCTAACTTCACGATCGCCGAGATCCGTCGGCCCAACTGTACCTGAACTGTGAATGAGCCAAAAGTCGAGGAAATAAAAACTTAATGCATTCGGTTGCAAGTGTTGCAACATCCGAGCCTTTTACTGCAGCGATAGAGGAATGTAATCCATTGCTAAAATAACTGAGAATTCCAGGTTGAAGGTGTGTCTTCATTCATTCGTGTGGCGGCAACACAACAGTTAAAAGATCCGATAACTAAAGAGGCAATTAATTAGGAATATCCGATGTGTTTTTTTCATTCTGAATGCACACTGGAAAATCAAGGCAGCATGCAATTTGGATGCATTGATATTTTCTCTCAGAGTATGTATTCGTGTTTTCTGAAACGAAATTATAGCACACTTTTGAAACTATCATGGTTCTGAACATTGTAAACTTTATAAACTGGGTATTCACCATGATTTTTCAGTGTACCGTGATCATGGCGCATGCAACTGTGCCGAAATATCGGGAAACTCAAAAATCCAAAAATCATGGTAAATATCCCGTTTATAGTGTTTAGAACGAAATTATAGCAATTGACATTGCGAGTACCTACCCATTTGGGTACCTTTATCTCTCTCATCTCGAAATTCCGAAAAGAGAGAGAGAGAAACAGAGATTGGGTTACCCAATCTCTGTCTCATTTCGGAATTTATCTTCGTTCGATGTGAGACCATTCAATTCAACATTGATATGAGTGACAGAGAAAGAAAGAGATACGTTCACTGTCTCTCATATCGATGTTCTAATGGCGCGTTCACACGATCGCGTGCAAACAGACATTGAACGACATTGCACGTGAGCGTGTAAGCGCGCCTTTACACTTCGAACATCGATCAAAGCTCCTTTTGGCACCAATAAACAACATTTGCTAGCATCCTAAAAGCTTCGCAAGGTTTCGCGCCATGACTAATGCCGCTAAAAACGACGCATGGGCATGAAATAAATTACATTTTAAAGCTCGTATGCTCATAACATGTTAAACGGGCAATTATAAGCAACTATTGTTGGCTAATATTGTTTAGTAATAAAACTTTGCTAGTCTAGATTTTATTGATTTTAGTTTGTAAAGTACATAGGTACTTACTTACATTAATATTTATTTCTAATTTACTACTCGCAAATTTTAGTTAAAATTACAAAATTTGTCGTTTCTTTTACAAGTAAAGCAAATGTAGAGCAAAACAGACTGACAACAAAAAAAAATGTGACGTATTAAAAAAACAGCCTTTTGAAAATGGATGCATTTTTTGTCGCTCTTCCCTCAGACTGTAAAAAGAGTTGAACACCCGTTCGTCTTACCTATGCTGGCAATGCTTTGACCATAGGTTTCTATAAATAATTGCTAGACGTTAAACCGTCTCCAATCGCAAGCAATTAAATCGCCAGTCTGAGCAGTTCAGCTAGAGTGAGAGACCTCATAAACTGGGCATCAATTTATGTTTCGCTAAGTGCTGATCATGTTCTGGCGCGGTCACTAATTTATGCACGACAGTTAGTGCTGGCCTAGCCGATGAAGAGCTTACATTCGTCTTTGCTTGCGAAAATTGCAGAAAAAATTAATTGCTAGCTAAAAATCACAGAATGAAATGAGTACCTATTTAAATAAAAATGAATACGCTCCTAAACCATTGATCAGATGTTGAAACTTTTTATGGTTTCAGAGCCATAAAAAAGTTTCATCACAATCTGATCAATGGTTGATCCTCTGAAGGATGCTCGCGAGGGGTTCTGGCTCAAAAAATCTGTAAGTAAATAAAAAAAAACTGAAGTGGTATGAAGTTCGCCGGGTCAGCTAGTAATACAAATAGAAGTAAATTGTTTATTTATTTATTCGATATTTATTTTTAACTGATACATTTTATTAATATGCAGTCTTGACTTTCAATCCAAAGGTTGCCATGCCACGTATTGATTGCAAACTTTCGCAAAATGCTGCATGAGCCATATATGTTCATTGACATCTTCAAATCCTCTTTAAACATCTTCTAAGGATGGACTATCTTCCCTTAAGGATGCAGTGGGACTGGGAATCCTGTTTCGTCTTACCTTTACTTCCGAAGGTTGAGTCCTATCTCTATATTAAAACAGGCTTACACTATCAATCACAAGTAAATTGGTTATTTAGCCTCAGTAATTTTCCCTCAACCTTGCGCGTTGGTACTTAGCATTACTAGTTCGGTCACCCTGACACGCTTGCAGTCTCCGTTCACCGAACTCTAATGCATTAGATGTGATTATGATGGATTGATTTCTTAATTGGTACTTGCTCACAGACAGGGGTGTTAAAGCTGGTATATTGCATTCTTGTCAGCATACAATTATGTATGGTATGTTCGTTCATTTTTTTTATTGTGGATAGACCTTTGTTTAGCCACAATCTCACCTCACAAGCGACGATGTGGCTGACGATGGATCACAAAGGTCTAGAAAACACCTATTCGCTCTTGACTTGAAGAGACCCAGGTTATAGTTTTCGGGGAAAACAGAAGCCGGCAGAGAGACCTTAGCAATGCGGATGATGAAGGTAGAGGAGAACCGTGTGGTACGAGTGGATTGGATCGCATGAGCGGTGACGGAGTTTTTAAGCTGCCTGAAGGCCTTAAAACTTCTGCTTTTCAGCTATGTCTTATTGTCTAATGAAGCGCTCGTGGCGTAGCTTGCTTAGACGTTCTTGATAGATCGTCGAAGTTAAGCGAAGTTCTGATGGGCCACAGTTTGGATAGGAGACAGCCAGTAGCATTTTAACAGCTGAGCGCTTCCGTGCTTCGGAGGGCACGTTAAATTGTCGGTCCCGGTTTTTAAGTCGATAAGCCATGACAGAGGCTTTCAAGGAGAAGGACAATTCCGTCATCAGAGTAAGCCACTAGCTCATACGAACATACATACTACTGATGACTTAACGACTCAATCATGTAACGCGCGTGAGCAATAATCAGTAATGCAAGTTTTATTGCAATAAAAACTGATATTGAGTAACAGTTATTGGATCGCTGATCATGACTGCTGATCGAATGATAAATAATTATTCAGATATTCGGTTGAAATGAAACTGATTATTTATTTGCACAGGATTGCCCATCCGATTTCCATCATTCTTAGCTGCCTCTTACAGACCTCCTTGTTGATTCTGTTGCCCTGGTACCTGGTACCTAGCCTAGTTAGGTTAGGACGTAAGTCCACGATTGATTTAGCATTCTATGGCCCTAGCCATATTACACTATCTACCGTCGCGATCGCTGTAGAACACTTCAAAATGTATTTAGGAATTGACGTTCTGACCACGTGACTCATCACCTTTAAACGTCAATTCCTATACATTTTGAAGTTTTCTACGGCGATCGCGACGATAGATAGTGTAATATGGAGGATGTAAGATCATAGTTCACACAAAGTCTCCTCACGACTATTGTAATTCATCACAATAATCATCCCCTGCCTTAACCGACTTTGTGTGATGATTACAGAACACTACTGTCTCCTCGACTCCGCTCTATTTACATATTGTTGTATTACATTATTTTTTATTAAGTTTTTTTTTAAACATTCAGTACTTTCAAAGTTCTAATAATGAAACCATCAGATACCTACACTACCAGAACTTCGAAGGTACGTTATTAATAACAAACGCAAATAAAATGAATCGAACCATGTGACGTCATAAGCAGGCCTGTGACGTCATCGCGATGCAATAAACGGTTACCCCGCATCCACACGTTGGGGCCAACGTTGGTCCCAATGCCTCTCACCAACGTGTGGTGCTGACAAAATAGCTTGGCGCCAACGTTGGGGCCAACGTTGGGGCTTGGCCGTGCCGTGTCGGTTTTATCAAAGGAAGTTGGCGCGCCAACGTTGGGGATCCGTCCACACGTTGGCGCTATGCTCAGTCCCGTTTCGACGCGCATCGTGAGCGCACGTGTCGACTGACGAGCGAGAATGTCATCGTATTCCTTATTTATTGTGTTTGTAGGACTATCGGGCTGAAATTTTGCACACTTATAGATTCTCGGTGACAATGAAATATTATGGTATCAACAAGCTGATCTGATGATGGAGTCAAGAGCTGTTCAACAGAACTCCTCAGTAAATAAGCCGATTGAGTTGAAACTCGGCATATTTGTCAAGTTCTGACTACAATGTAATAATATGGTGACAGCGAGCTGATCTGATGATGGAGTCTACTATTTTTTTTTTATGTTACGGGAACCGTGCAATTTTTTGGGATAAAAAGTAGCCTATGTCCTATTTCCGGTTATTATCTATCTATATTTTAAATATCACCCATATCGGTTAAGTGGTTGTCGTGTTAGAGAGGAACAAACATACATCCAAACATCCAAACTTTCGCTTTTATAATATAGTGTGTTGTGTGAAGTGTGATAGTGACATGATGTGATGTGATTGTGATAAAATTGGTATTCAGTAATGTAAAATCACTTAGAGAAATTTCAATTTCTGTATCGGACGCGCAGACATCGGACGTCTGCACGTTGGCTCTGACGGAACAAGACTGGTGTATCGCCAACGTGTGGATGGTTCACGAAATCTTGGTCCCAACGTTGGGACCAACGTTGGCCCCAACGTATGGGTTAGGACCTAACCTAGATGACATAACTCTTAACTGCTTGATATTAGATCTAGTAAAGGATAGAGAGATAGTGGGTTACTAGTTTATGCCTATTGAAATGTTTCAATGAGAGCGTAGTGTAGTTTATACAAAAACATGCCCACATTTTGCTAAAGTTAGCATCGATGTGATGGGTTTCAAGCCCATCGCCGCTGTTAGAAAGCTAACAGGTTTCCTGGTTATGTTTTCCTTCATCGTTATGCGCTAGTATATTTTTTTAATTGAAAAATTCTTTGATCCAGTCGGGATTCAAATCCACGATCTTCGTAAAGCTGTGTTACTACCCCACTCGGCCAACACAACTCTTTATGATATCTAAAGTTTTACCTGTTAAGCATTATACCACATTATACCGGTCATGCCGAACACATAACACAACGTGCTACATTTGACAGGAGCTGACAAAGCTGGATAATGATTTACGACAAGTTACGTGGAATGCTTGGCGTGACTATCAGATCACTGCGTAACTGAAAACTGCATTTTAATATTATTGAAGTGGGCGTTTTGGGAGTTTGTGTATGAAGCGTGTATTCTCCTGAACCAACACCTATTTGACCATCGAACGGTGCACGCTATCTCAAGGAGACCGAACGCGACAGAAGATAATAAGCTCCTTGAATGTCTGTTACACCATTATACACCAAGCTTAATTCAAAAACAAAAGCACTGTGCTAAGCACGTGTATAATGTCCGCCATAAACTTAAAGCTCATGTGACACGGCAAGCTTTCGCGACGCGAACGCGAGGCAATAACAATCGCATGTGTCATTTGTGACACAAGACGTTGCGGCAGTTTCCTTGTTGTCGGGACGAATTGGCGACGCGAGTCGTTTCGGGGACAATAATTGCCTTTGGACGGGCATTTCGCCAGAATTGTATGCATAATGTGACTTAACAGTTAAGGGCTTGTGCAGACGATATTCAGAAATTTTAGTTATGACATACCTAACAATCCAGAAATAAAATAATTATTTCACGTTGATAAAGCGTGGACAGTATGATCACGTTATGGAATTAATGCATTTTCTTGGAGTATAAAACAGGAAGAATAGGAATACCAAGACTTATAATTAATTCATGCAGAAATATGCACCTAGGGCAATAAAGGAAAATTGAATAAAAACCATCAACAGTCGCATAAACGCCAAAAGAAAATTAATAAAGATCTAACATACTCAAACAGTTCAGGCGAGTATAGATTTTAAGACACTACAAGTAAGTACCATACTCAGAATACAGAACAACTTTATTCTGAGGTACCATCAACCATTGTACCTCACAAGATACACGGACCAAATATGCCAATTTTTTTGTAAAAATTCAGAGGTACAACCGCAGGTCCAACCGCACAACACTATCTATTCACATTCTACTAAAGTAAAAGCCAATTTCATCTGTTACTTTTTTGGCAATTTTCATCGGTCTGAAATTCCTTAAACTCGCTGAAGAATTACATTAAATTCCCAGGTGATGTTTGTGTGCACGCAGGAACTGTAAGAAGTGGTGCATGCGTGCGTGAAATCATGTAATTTATATGCTACTTTAATCGCAAACGGCGAATAGATGGGAATCAGATCAGAGAATTGAATATCAGCAAGAAATACAATAAATGTTAATCTATGTATCGCATTAAATTCATGTGTGATAAATAGATGTATTTAAGTGGTGGAACTTCAGCGTGCTAAGTCTATTGAACGTCTAAGAGCCATCGCAGACTGCAGACGTTTTATCGGCGGATAGTTGGGTCAGGTTGGGCTGCTAGATACACGGCCGATACTGAATCGTTATAGTGTGCGTAGTTGCGTATATCTTAATCACTATCACTTCACTATCACTTCACTACATAGTATAAAACAAAGTCGCTTCGCTTCCCGCTGTCTGTCCCTATAATATGTTCTTAGATCATTAAAACTACGCAACGGATTTTGATGCGGTTTTTTTAAATAGATACGAGTGATTCAAGAGGAAGGTCTATATGTATAAAACATGCATAATATAGTAGAAAATCCAGATCATTTTTGAGGTTTCTAATGTGATGTGAGATGTAACCCGTGCGAAGCCGGGGCGGGTCGCTAGTACTGATTAAGAGCCAGACCAAACTATCGGCCGATAGAAAGTCTGCAGTCTGCGTAGACTCTTAATACTTACTTACTTACTCCGCTGGCTCAGTGACCCGAAGTGGGTCTTGGCCTCCGACAAAAGAAGACGCCATCTACTCCTATCTTGAGCTAGTTCGCGCCAATCCCCATTGTAGAGAACTTGCAGGTCCCTCTCTACCATGTCCCTCCAGCGATATCGGGGACGTCCAACGGGGCGGCGCCCTATAGGACAGCCAAGATATGCTCTCTGCACCATGCGATCTTCCCCCATCCTTTCCAGATGGCCAAGCCAGCGAAGTCGGTGAGCTTTGGTCTCACCCAGGATGTTGTGTTCAACCCAAAAAGAGGAGAACAAACTTCTGGTAGCAGAGAGAAGGATACTCCGAAAAATTCTAGGACCAACTCGAAGAGATGATGGGAGCTGGAGGGTCCGGAAAAACCTAGAAATTGAAGAGCTCTTAATACTACTTACTCAGATTTTTAAAACTGTTTTGTTGTAACAATAAATTCACAAACAGTTCACTTATTCAAAATGTAAAGAGAAAATGAGATGTAGGTATTTCCAAGTGACATTTCGTTTAATTTTCGCTAAATATATTTCCTGAGTTCGAATATTCTGACAAAGCTCACACTTGGCTGTAAACTAAACGAGACGACGCACAGTGGACGGAATTTCGAGCCTGCCTTTCATAGGATTCTTGAAAAATAAAAATCCTTTTTTTTGATGTTTAAAGTATACAGTTTGGTTGTAAATGTCATAAAATGTAATAATCTAGTAGTCCCGTGGTTTTATTTTGTATATACACCGTAAAATATGAGTTTGTACATTTAAAATGTATGGAAATGGAATTGGTTTCCCCCATAACTTATTCTGGTCTTGCATTGTAAAGCTGAAACTTTCAGGTATTGTTGCCGAGCCTCTAAGGAAGCCATACAACCTTTGACCTTGATCCAGAGTTGTCCGTCAAAAGAGATATGAATTAATTAAAAAAGTACGTTTGGCCTATATTGTTATACGAGGTAAAGTATCGCAAATAATGAGATTAAAATTTTATTTTTGTCTAGTTTTGTTACCTGATAGATAATGAATGACTCTGAATAACTTTTGACCTTTACCAAGAACGTCCTTATTCATAACCTTCGAATTTATTGAAAATAAGTATTTTGAAAATATAGTCATGTTAATAATAGTTTTAACAAAGCTGGAATTGTCAGGTATTGTTACCGAGCCCATAAGGAAGCCATTATGTATAACATTTGAACTTGATCCAGATTGGTCAAAGATATGAATTGATTAAAAATGCATGTTTGGCCGATATTTGTCATAGGTATGAGGTAAAGTATCGCAAATAATAAGATTATTTTTTTAATTTTTGCCTAGTTTTGTTACCTGATGGATTAGGAATTACTCTAAATAACTTTTGACCTTTACCAAAAACATTCCTATTCAGAACGTAAGAATTTAATGAAAATAAATATTTTGAAAATATAGTCTTATTAATAAATAGTTTCATCAAAACATGAACATTGAATTGAATGACTATGAAGTCTTCAATTACCTACCTACCTATTTTTATAGTTTGACGGGCTAGTCACTGCCTGTCCTCAATGTCCATTGTTCTTCCACAGATGTGGCCAAATATTTTAGTTTTGCTAATTAGGTTCTTTGTTTGTCGGAAAATGGGTACCTAGGTACCTACCTGAGAGCAGTTAGCGAATTTCAGGAGGACTTATCATGATAATTAGGAAACTATCTACATTAACAATAAAATTTGCAGAACAAATGGTACCTACCTGATCTCAGATAGTTAGGTAAATACCCATTTTATGACAAACAAAGAACCTTATTAGCAAAACCAAAATATTTGGTCACACTTGTGGAAGAACAATATCATTATTGATAATGAGGACTGGTAGTGAGTGACTAACCTGTCAAATTAGAATAATTTAGATAGGTACCGTGCCTACAAAACAATAAAATTCGCAGAATAAAATGGTAACTGCTCTCAGGTATGTACCTAGGTACCCATTTTCCGACAAACAAATAACCTAATTAGCAATACTAAAATATTTGGCCACATTATGTGGAAGAACAATGGACATTGAGTACAGGCAGTGACTAGCCTGTCAAACTATAAAAATAGGTAGGTAGGTAATTGAAGACTTCATAGTGATTCAATTATTATTAATAAGACTTTATTTTCAAAATATTTATTTTCAATAAAATTCTTATGTTCTGAATAGGGACGTTTTTGGTAAAGGTCAAAAGTTATTTAGAGTCATTCCTTATCCATCAGGTAACAAAACTAGGCAAAAATTAAAAATTAAATCTTATTATTTGCGATACTTTACCTCGTACCTATGACAAATATCGGCCAAACATGCATTTTTAATCAATTGATATCTTTGACCAATCTGGATCAAGTTCAAATGTCATACATAATGGCTTCCTTATGGGCTCAGTAACAATACCTGACAGTTCCAGCTTTGTTAACACTATTATTAACATGACTATATTTTCAAAATAGGAACTTATTTTCAATAAATTCTTACATTCTGAATAGGGACGTTTTTGGTAAAGGTCAAAAGTTATTTAGAGTCATTAATTATCCATCAGGTAACAAAACTAGACAAAAATAAAATTTTAATCTCATTATTTGCGGTACTTTACCTCGTACCTATGACAAATATCGGCCAAACGTGCATTTTTAACTAATTCATATCTCCTAAACAGGACCCTCTGGATCAAGTTCAAAGTTTATATGGCTTCCTTATGGGCTCGGTAACAATACCTGACAATTCCAGCTTTGTTAAAACTATTATTAACATGACTATATTTTCAAAATACTTATTTTCAATAAATTCAAAGGTTATGAATAAGGACGTTCTTGGTAAAGGTCAAAAGTTATTTAGAGTCATTCATTATCTATCAGGTAACAAAACTAGACTAAAATAAAATTTTAATCTCATTATTTGCGATACTTTACCTCGTATAACAATATAGGCCAAACGTACTTTTTTAATTAATTCATATCTCTTTTGACGGACAACTCTGGATCAAGGTCAAAGGTTGTATGGCTTCCTTAGAGGCTCGGCAACAATACCTGAAAGTTCCAGCTTTACAATGCAAGACCAGAATAAGTTATGGGGGAAACCAATTCCATTTCCATACATTTTAAATGTACAAACTCATATTTTACGGTGTTTATACAAAATAAAACCACGGGACTACTAGATTATTACATTTTATGACATTTACAACCAAACTGTATACTTTAAACATCAAAAAAAAAGGATTTTATTTTTCAAAAATCCTATGAAAGGCAGGCTCGAATTTCCGTCCACTGTGCGACGCATGCGCAGTGCAAACGAGCGGTAATGCGATAGGCATTAAAGTTGACGAATGGAGTACCTAGTCCTAGGAATTTGGCTATTATCGGTTGCATACATACATAGTATACATTGTATAGAATCATAAAAAAACATCCAGACCTGAGACAAATATTTGCAGATCGTACTTACAAACATTTGCTTCGCGGCGGAAATCAAACCCGCAACCCTTGTTTTTCAGTGGTCTTCGCCAAGCCAACTGCGCCAAAGAGGTCGTAAAAAAAGCCTGATCAAAAGAAAAATGTAAGTATTTGACTAACAAAAATTTTCGGGTTATTCCTATTTGTCACCTCGTCCTGTCCCCATGAGGGGACAGACAGGAAAATTTGGGAAGAGGCAGGAATTTTTGTCCCTGAATTTATTTAAGGAGACAAATCGAAATTCATGCAAGATTCTTATGAAATATTGAAACAATCGCGTATAATCCCATGACACTAAAGAAGACAATAAACATCACGACAGTTCGTAATTGTCTGCAACACTTTCGTGGTTGCGCAATAATGGCTTTTTGACGGAAAGGGCACAATTTAGGTCGGCTGTGTTGCAACACACATTCCGCGTGATAGATCACGACTGTACCAGATTACTGTGGTACTAAGAGCATTCACTCAGGTATAGTAGTGTAATAGCCGTGATAAAAGAGCTGCTGATTGAGAACTATGAAGAAACAGTCATCTAACACTACCTATTAGAAGTAGAGTAGTAAGTCAATGTCGAATTAGGCCAGGAAGATTAAATAAATAACACGGAATGAGCCAAATGTGTCATATTTTGCCGCGCCTCTTTGTAATCATATTTATATGTATGTATGACTTATTGACAAACATACCTACTCAAAGGTTTTTGAACGCCTAAATTTCAAAGGTAGATTGATGATTTTCATTGTAAATTATTCTCTCCTGTTACTTTTTAATGTCACTCTTCAATGTAAACATACATATAAGTAGTTGATAGATCTTGAATCTTGTCCACTACCAATGTACCAAAATATCTTCAAAACACATTTAAATAACTACTTTAGGGATCAGACGAAAAAAGAAAGAAATATGATCACATTTTGGATAAGATCCAAAATCGAAGATCATCGAAGAACCCTCGAGAGACTTAATCTTCATCACCTTAACTTTTTGTGATAAACTGCACATTAATTTCTAAGATTCTCAATAACTATGAATTCTAAATCCATTTACTGAATACCTATAAATAGCCTAGCATTGTATAGTTTCAAACAAAAAGATCACATGTTTTCTAGAAACAGAGAAAACAAAAAAGTACTGAGTACAAAATCGCCACAAATATCCCAACTCACCGAGTTAGTTCCGCGAACATTTGAATAGGACACGGATTAGTTACACTTTTTCCCCGTATACACGAACAATAACTAACTTTTCCCATGCTCAGCTGTTACATAATAATAAGGTCGCTTCATTGAAGCGGAGAGAAGATTAGAGAAAATGTTGTAAATAGTAGGTATTTCTATGCACTTGAAAGACGAAAGACTAACCCTCAAAATATTAAAATCAAAAGTGTCAATTGAGACACTGTGTCCCAATATATTTTGTCCGAATCGACAGCAAGTCCTTTCTGGGGGAGTCGGGTAAAATGACTGAGAAAATGATTATTTTAAAACGAAACAAGATGAAATTGCAAAATAAATTGAAACCATTACCAAGTTATATCTTCGAAGCTACTGGTTGTGAAGGTCGTCGCTCCACGACCACAAATTACAGAATCAATCAATCTACTTCGCGCCGTTCCCACTTCCCCTATTGTACGTGATGCGGTTGGGAATTGTGAACTTGTGTTTTGGTCAATAAATCCTAGATAGAGATTCCTAAATAATGATTATGATTAAATAAGAGCCGGATCTTTTTTCTTTTCAATTTGCTGTTAGTTGAAAGGTCCGAGCTGCTCCGAGTAAAGACAGCAGTAAGAATACTGTTCAAGTTACTCTTTAAGCCCCTCTAAGTAATAAAATCCGATTAAGTACTTATAAAAGTAATTTTTTAAATAACAATGAATCTTCCAATAAGTTTAACTTACTTTCGTGGCTGTTCTTTTTCAATCCAATCGTATTTTACTGCAGCTGGATTTGCGACAGACTTTTTACTAGTAGTGTAAAAACTCTGTCGCAATTTTCAGCTGTGGTAAAATCCTTTTATCGTTCATTGGGTAGTCAGAAACAAGTCCAAATCTAGGCTATCAACGCAACGGTCTTTGTTCGTGTGTGGTTCGGGGCGAACTACTATACTACCACTAGTACTAGCTACTATTTATCAAATAGGTAACAAAACTCGCACAATGTAAGCAGACCCACCCAGTAGTCATAAGTCGCTAGTCACTAGTATTCTCAGAAACATCCCGCTACATTCCTAGAGAACAATGCTGAAAGAACTAAAGAATGAAAACAAATCTATTATGAGCCAGCAATTATTATTGTTCGTTCAGTTGTTGAACTTATAGAAATGTAACAAGGAAACAATTCTGCTACAATTACTTACATTTGTATTCTTTGTAAGAACCTTAATAACTTAGAGTATTCTATAATTACGGAATGATTACTTCTGTCGTGTAAATTCAATCCCCTATTCGTTAGATCAATGGATTCATTCAAATAACTTTCATAATTTTAATTCTTCTTCGGATGAAATATTGCTGGTTTCTCAACACAGTTCGTCCCCAATCCCCAACATGAATAAACTGATGAAAGACAGTTTCTAAATGATATTGATAAGCCCATTAAAATTCCTAAAACTGCTACTTTCGACATGTTTTGGTTACGTCTTGTTATAAAATTAACCATCCCAAACATACAGTCACAAATGATTTATCATAGCTCACAGATACGCTACGAGTTAGTACGGTAAAGTCACAGATGAGCGAACAGTTAGTATGGGCCGGGTCAGCTGTTACGACATGCGCACGATTCGATTTCTTAATCGAAAGTAGTGATCTTGAACCTGCTGTCACAGTTTATGGGAAACTGCTGGTGAAGTTTATTTACAATTTTGTTGCGTTTAATGTTGAAACTACTACTTACTGGCTGGCTATTAAACTGATTAATAAATCAGTTGTTAAACCAAAGGTTGGTTATGATTGAATGTATAATGGACTCCTTTACGAGCTACAGAGGTCGTACGCCATTTAGATGGGTCGATGAGATAGTGAAAACAGGGCCTCGAGCACGAGTATGCACAAAGTCTACTATTCGATCCGTGACTGTAGTATAGTCTCTCAAATGTATTGGGATTTTAGTTCAGTCAAGTTACCACTGGAGGCGCTGCACCGGAATCCCATACATTTGAGATACTATACTACAGTCACGGATCGAATAGTAAACTTGTGCATACTCGTGCTAAAGGCTCTGTAGTTAATTATAATTCCACATGATAGGTTGCAAGCCCATTGCCGTCTCTTAGAATAAATAACTGGTTTTCTGATTCATGTTTTTTTCACTGTCTAGCTAGAGCCTGTATTGCACAACGTTTAGGTATAATAAATCAATCTTCGAATCGAAAATTACAGCATTAATTTTTGGCCAATTCGGCTCATTTTACAAATAATGTCACCAAAAGTGAAGTAGGTACGTTACGTTGATGATATTAATTTTAACACGTTCAGTTACCATGACGCACATACAGATGTTGCAATAGGTGCTCTACGAAGAAAAGTATGGTGGCTGGGCAGGGAATTGGTTATTCAAAGTAACACTGAACCATTTCACTTTCAAAACTTTCGTGAGTTGTACTTGACATTGTATTAACACATAATGATTGAATTACTCATGTAAAAATATCGTCGATTTAGATACCTACAGAATATGTTTCGATTCATACGGAGAATTCATCTGGGTAAGGAGGGAGTTGCGGCAAGGTAACTCTTCGCGGTGCGTCTCATACTTAAGTTCAGACTAAATCGATGGTATTTTTACGTGAGTAAATATCGTGTTAATACAATGTCAACGCTGAACTGAATCAGCTTCACAGCACTAAGCTATCTTTCACGGGCGAACCCCAAAGAGCCGCATAGGTTCGCTACAAGCGTTACTTTCGACCGGAAACCAGTCATAAACCTCGACGAAAGATAAATGTCAAGTTTTGTTGTCATCTAACATGTTTTTACGGTGAAATTTGGCTAATTTGAAACTTTGAATTAAGTTAAGTTAAGTTTAACTCGATAACAACGAAATTCTGCGGTAGAATTGTTACTTTTACAGGGGAGCGTTACTCTTTGTGGGATACCTACGTTTTGGTAATAGTCAGATCAAGTCAAACCAACGCTTGACCATTGATAAGCGATTCATTCATTCATTGGCCATGGTCCATTGCCTACATTTTGCAGTAACTTCCAAGTGACATGCTGAAAGCCCATCGCATCATGTTACCTCCATTATACAATATTACAAGCAGGTAAACAATAATTATATTACCATTACTTACATAACAAGAGGTGCATATACCTAAACGAGCTTTTAATGCGAGTTCATCGGAAGCGCACAGATTAGAAAACTCATCGTTTGCCACTTTCACTAAAGTTCGTATGAGCTTGTGGCCAACTCTGGTGACGGAGTTTTTAGGCCGCCTAAAGGCCTCCGTTATGGCTTAACGTCTTAAAAACCGGGACCGACAATTTAAAGTGCCCTCCGAAGCACGGAAGCGCTCAGCTCGTAATGCCACTTGCGGTCACCCATCTTAATTGTAAACGTGGCCGTTCACGCTGCTTAACTTCAACGATCAATCAAGAACGTCTAAGTAAGCTGCGCCACGAGCGCTTCTTTCACTGACTTTGGAACTATGAAATGGGTACCAATCAATCCGACGACCGTGCTTTCGGATCCCGGTCCATCAATGTTTAACGACCTAAAGTCGAGGTACTAACCCACTTGGCCAACATGGCTCTTCTCTAAGAAGCGTACAATTAGTACTTTCACTCATTAATTTATCTACATAACTATTTCGCGAAGTTAGCAAGCACCGACAAGGGAAACCTCGTCCATACATAAAAGTATCAACTTTCGAGACGTTGAGGTGTACTCGTATAAATACCACTAGATAATCTGTGGTACGAGTTGAAGTAGTACGAGTAGGCAGCGAGCGGCGCCGGCGCACACTCCAAGCCCACATATTTTGCAAAACATTGTTTTAAACTCGCATTTATCAATAAACCCCCATAAATTTGCCTGTTCTCATAATTAAACAGTCTAACATAAACAGAAGAAGTCGGTCAAAGAAGCAGTCCATATGGCGCGGAATAAAGCGAATTCCGATAGGTTGTAAAAATGTCGTGCTCCATTTTCACAAGTCTGCGAAATTCGCTAACGAGGCCAACTTCATGGAAACTTTTAATCAGCGGAATTTTCTGTTTTCGTAAACAAATGTCGATATTAGAAACGTGTACTTGATGTTAAATGTTTCAAAAACGTGTTCTTTCTTTTAATTGTTTCTAAGCGATTTTTGACGATCATCGTGAATGAACAAGGCATGTTTTAGGAAAATATTTTAATTAAAATAGTATTAATTGAATATTTATTTTATATAAATAATATTTGCATAACCTGCAAATATTTGATCTGCGTGTCATGTTACTAATAGCACAGAACAGATAATAATACTAATAGTAACTGAACCACGACTCAGGAAATAAAGTGTGGGATTATGTGAGTGAATGCTGTGCTATTTATCGGTCTTCAACGACCCATATCAGTTCATTCATCCATAGTTACATTAATCTTTAAAAAGGACAAATGTATTGGAAATACAACCTGTACATTTGTCGTTGAAAACCCTCCCAGGCATATTTACAACAAATTATGAATTATCGTTTCGTCCTAAATCCATGAAAGATAAGGCAAAGTAAATTTACTTCGCCTGATTTAAATAATGTTTATTCTAACGGCTCAATTCCATAGTAATTGATGTAAATAGAGTGTTGATTGAGTAACTTTATTTACATTGGCGTCTGTTTACACTCTGCGTTTATAAAAACAAATATTCATAACTGCCCCAAACTATCTATGCAGTTAAAAAAATACAATAGTGAAGAATTGATATAAAAATTATTAACTTTGAATTTATTTAAATTAAGTACCTAAGTACTTACTATTTTTTATCAATATTGGGTAATATCAAAACTCAAACGGGGCCTTGATTCAATTTTTTTGTTAATGTTTATCAAAGATGGACCCAACAATAGGTACCTAAATATCAGAAACATGACATAGGTACTTTGAAACTAGGTAACCAAATTTATCTTGGCATTTTCTAACAGGCAATGGTCCGAATGCAATTTGCTGTTTTCATTTTCGGGATTAGTCTTATTGCACCCTGTAAAACATTTAGCAATAAAAATCCTTTGTAATTGTATCTGATAGAACAAACATAACATTTAAACAATAAATATCACGCCTAACCAAAATTTAAACGTTTAGGTGTGACATCACATACGTGGAAAACGCAAATTAATTACTTCAACTGAGAAGGCAAACAAGGTTACAGTTCCGGCATTCGTAAACCGTTTCTTAATTCGCCAAATAAACAATGTAACTTCAGGAAACGGAGATTATTTTAGCACTTTGTTTAGTTAAACGGTATATTGTAATTGGGGTTAGCGCAATCGGCTAGTGTGTCAAACACTTTTTGCTACAAAAGTCATTGTTCAAATTTTTCTTTTGACTCTAGTTTGGAAAAGTGCTTTAGACAGAACTACGGTAGGTACCAACTATCTACCGTATTCTTTAAAATATAAACGAAAGTAACATTTTTGAGCGACAACATTTGAATTAGTTTTTTTTTATATTCCCAACGATCCCACTGGCCTACCTCACCGGTGGGTTCGTTGGGAATGTTCTGTCCCAACGACCCCACTGAATTAAGTGGTGGGGTCGTTGGGCCAAAAGTATCCCAACGACGCTACTGGTGGGGGTGGGGGGCAAGTGGGGTCGTTGGGAATATATCTTAATTTCTATGAATGTAAACAGATATTTTTTAAATAATAAGTAAGTATAGTTTATGCTTACCAGCTTTTAATACATTTCTAAGGCAGGAACGTCAAGTAAAAAAAACATCTTCATTATATAGCAATAGCCATAAAACTTACCTGAAACAAAAAAAAAACAAATAAGTACACAGTCCACACTAACGGTCCAAACTTCCAAACAAACAGACACTGATTCGGCGAAATAACATTGAGTATTCAATCGGTATCGGTCGGTTATCCAATAAATATTCTACTGGGAAAACGCTGAATGACTGAGCTAGTGGCCACAGACCATACAAATACAGCTGGTACAAAGAGCTTGCTAAGTTGTCATAAAGCGCTAGGTTTAGCTTGCCAAGTTGTTCTTGACTAACAAGTTACACAAAAGTCACCAAATGTATGAGTTAAATAGTGGCCTAAACAACTGAGCGCTTGCTAGATTTGGATCACACGTTACATGGTATTATCAGCCCTCAAGTAACTTATTAACTCCATCACTAAGGTAAAAATTAAGAACCATCTCTGGGCGACTGTGTTTTTAGTTTTTAGGAAGCCTTCCGACTCAACGACTTCAGTCGGAACCAACAATTTAATGTAACCTCTGAAGCAAGAAAGCGTTTGCTTATACCACTCATCCATTCGTTTTGTCACTGCGCAGTGCGTCGCTGACTTCGACGACTTATCAACTTACGACTACACAGTAAGCAAGCTACATTCCACGAGTGCATCGCATAGTTCAGTGTACCAGCGGTCTCGATCTACCAATTACGCGATAAATCGATGCGACTGATCGATACGTGTCGCGCATCCATAATCGAATAATCGCCGCATCGAATTGGGATACGTCATCGATTACCACTCAGCTCCTCGTGTTCGTAAAGTTCAAGTGATACTATCGAATAGTGGTGATTTTAGTGTTGTGCTGAATTTACTTTTATAGTTTCGCCATAATCGTATTTGGAATTTCGCAACAAGTTAGTCGCTTCAACTTTGAGACTAATAAAAGTATGAACCTTGATGGTTATTCTTTCTGACATAGCATTTTTTTTCGGTAAATGAATTAGGAAATCAAAATATAAAGAATTGTTGTTCACCGGGAAAAGAAAAGGATGACCTAAAACGGGTGAGCAATGATGGAGCATTGTCGTAATTTGCTGACACAATTCAAAGGACATTTTAGTACTTTTGCCATAACATCAGGATTGCCTATATTTAGCAGTTAGATGATGATGAATGTATTATTGATATTGAATTAATATCCAATATCATCATCACTGATACTGTGAAATGACTGAGACGTGTGAGGGAAGAGGAGAAAAGACACATTTTTTGCCAACTTATGATAAGGACAGTAAGATGATGATGATGATGTGAATGAAAATAGAGACATAGCTTAGGTCATTCAACTCTTCTGCAAAATAAAATTTTACGACTTTATACCTAACTGTCACCAATGGATTTGCAATTTCGTACTTTCTCGTTTAATTGTTTGTGGTGATGTGCGTGCGACTGTCTGGGTAAAAGAGACTCACGGTACGGTCACGTATGTAGTTCTCACTCATTTTTCTCACTCATCAAATTCGGTGACAAACAGGAATCAAAATTCCTGCTTGTCCCCTCTCGGAGACAGGACGCGGGGACAAACAGGAATAACCCGAAGATTCTCCGGATGCATCGAAACATACATTCATGTTTTACTAGATGATTTATAGTATTATTAGGCTTGGCCAGCACCTACACCATCCTCTTTAGCTTAACCGGCCAGATCTAGAAAGTGATCAATATGGAGCTGACTGAGCCGCGGGTTTCCTCACGATGTTTTCCTTCACCGGTTAGAGCTCGTGTTAATGCGCATATAAAAAGGTGTTACACCAGCGCTGCTTCCCATGGATGTGTGGAGCAGCAATATGCTGACAGCTGACTTATTTGGCTCACACACAGGACACAGGGGGAAATAATTAGCACATAACTCTACCAATTTATTACTGTGAGTGATTCCCGTGTCATTTCATTTTTTTTTATTTAAGTATCATTTTCTGCCTCTATGTGAGGTCGGTACACAGGACACATGTTTCTTCCTTTACTCTTTGTTACTTATCACTTTTTCTAAGGTAGCAGACAAGCATACGGCCCACCTGATGGTAAGCGGTTACCGTAGCCTATGGACGCTTGCGACACCAGAGGAGTCACTCTCGCGCTGCTGACCCTTTGAAAGAGAAATCACTGCGCCGACAACACAATGGACAAGACTGGTCCACCAGTTGTGGACACCACCGCAGCACTTCCTCGCAGAGCTCTGGCAACCTTACACACCGCAGCGAACATAACACCATTCGAGAAGAATGGTTTTCTGTGTTATTATAATAACAGTAACGCTCTTTTCTAATCAAAGAGGTACTATTTGAGACTGTGACCTTGCTTTTCTAGGTCAGTAACAGATCTTAAGCCATGACCAAGGCCTCAGAGCAGCCTGACAAATCCATCAATGAGAGTTTAGCCTTCTTAGCTTTCAAATAATTACTTTTAACGTTTCAAGAACGTGGCTAGGTCTAATTTTTATTACTTCAATCTAAGTTTTATTACATTAAAATGAGGTCTACTCGGTTCTGGGTGAACGTGGACTGATTGAGTAGATATTTTCAAATTTCCTACGAAGACTTGATTACAAAAGTAATTATATCTAGCCATTATTATCGCAGGAAATTGTGATAAAAACGTAATAGGTACTTACTTACTTTGTTTTTGATAGCATGTTCTATTACGAGAGGCGCAGCCGATAAAACCTTAATTAAAAAAATAATTACCTTGGTAGCGCATTTTAAGAGAATCCTCTACCTCTACATCAATTAAAAATAACTAAAATACCTACTTACATCTTTTTTTAATTAAGTACTTAAACATATCTAATCTATGAAATACTTATAAGTATCGATATATTTGGTTTCATAATCGATTTTACATTCTTATTTCGCTTTAGCAACATTATACCCATTCTCTGCCCCGGCTCTGCGGTGCTCTCTGAAGGAGAGGGCCGCAGAACCTTCACAGCCCGGAGCACACGTGCGTCAAGAGCACTGAACGCGTTAAGTAACCTATAATGCTATCCTTGGCCACCGTGTGCACTATCTGGAAATATCAATGTCAGCAAAACCGACCGCAGCGCAGCTAGAGATTTTAATAAGCTATACGTTCCCACTGACCCATTTATAATACAAAGAATAAATCAAAGAGTAGAACGAACAGCATCGCATCAGCAATTGCTGTTGACCCGCGGACCAATCACGGCTAATCAAGCAAATTAACCATTGAATAGCTACTTTACAAACTAGAGCGCGTCGCTTCTTATGCCTTTTATTATGCTTCTCAAACGTCAAAACAAGACAAACGTCAAAACAAGAAAGAGATAGCAAGCAATATAAAAACATTGAGGGCCGAAAGTGTTAGATATGCAAAAAGTGTTTATTGCTGAGTTTACTAAGTATAATTTTGTCATAAAAATCAGATTAGCCATTAGCGTTGTTGTCTTCTCAAACGTCAAAACAAGGCACAAACGTCAAACCAAGAAAGAGATGGCAATATAAAAACATTGAAAGCCGAAAGTGGTAGATATAAGGGCAAAAACGCGAGAATCTGTACATTGGCATTTTCGAGGTGTCCCCAGGTAAAATTGACTGCTACGCAGCTCTTTATAAGTTTTACAGGAGTTGTAACCACATTATCTGATTCATGGTGAAATTGGCATGCCATATTTATTAAAATGTAACGCTTAAAACAACATTATGATATCGAAAATTAATTTTAAAAAATCGCAATTTTAGCCTGTAGTACTGTCCCCTAAACAAAATCCGACCTTTAGCAGCGTTTGGTTAAAAATAATTCCACTAGACTGGCAAACTTTTAGCTATATATTTGAAGTTTAGTGGGTTACCTAGGGTTCTAAATGTACAATTTGCTGCAAAAGCCAGAATTTCTACTAAATAAGTAATATTTAAGCCTGTCCCCGGGATTTGGGCCAACTGGACATGTCCGGATTCCGTTACCGCGTTTTCGAATGATTTTACAGTTTTTTTGTTCCGAGGGGTAGTTATTTTTTTACTTATACAACAACATTGCAACGAGACAGACGTAAAAGTAAAGGAGATGTTCATAGTTTTTAAGCCAAAATATTCAAAACAATTGTTTGATATTCGGCGTCAGTGAGAGGTTGTGTTTTTTCGGGCACTGTCCGGTGAGTATTCAATTTTTTTTTCATGTTTAAAACGTATTTCCAATGCATATTTTTATTTCAAAACTGAAATAAACTATCCAAGATTAACTTAGTGTGAAAAATCGTGTGATAAATATCAGCAATTTGAGATAATTCATATTTTTGTGAACAGGTACCCAAGTTCGTTACTTCCGATTCGATACCATAGAGCTGATAATCACGTTAAGCAAGGTTTACATAGCGTACACTTTATTTTATCTATTATTATTTACCCATTATTTTGGTAAACCTACGGCCACCATAGGTATCAAAATTATTCGTTTTGACCTATGTTCCGAAGAAAAAGTGGTTAAATATCAGTAGGTACCACTATTTGAAAATATTTTTTTTGTGACGAAACAAATTATTATGCTTAGTTCCTTTACTTAGTTAAGACTAATTTTCACAAGTTCTAGTTTACTTCTAAAATCATTAATTTCAACGATTTTATAGCTAGTAAATAAAAATTCAAAAAGATTTAGAATTAGGCGCTATGTAAACCTAACCTTAGATGTCTGTCCCCCAAATCCAAGTTACAAAAATGTTAAGTTTGTATTAAAAAGTTTAAAATAAGTGTAGACATTGTTTAGCAAAATGATGTGGTTTCTCAAAATACTCAATATTTAAATAGTTAATTAAGAAAATAGTCAATTTTGGGAATTTTATTAAAACTTTAAAGGCCATTTTAGAGCATAGGTAACGAACTGGAAAGGAAAAGTTGATAAAACTCGTGTATTTCTAAGATATCAAACTGATTTTATACATTTATTATTTAAAAACATGTTCTCTTTCTTTAATAAATAAATTAATAAAATAATTTTGAGTTTTACTATCTTAAAAAACCAAAAACCAGCGGTAACGAATTGGATTAAAATTTCTCCTTACAGTAATAAACTTGCTAATTTCTCCTAAAATATCAATTTTACGAGAAAACTTTTTCGTTTGTAGATAGAAGAATAATTATAGATAGCATATAAATAAACATTTCAATGAAATTCCACAAAAAAAAAACAAATCACAATTTTGAGAAAGTGTACAGTTTTGCGCGTTTTTGCCCATAAACAAAAACTGTTAATTGCTGAGTTTACTATACCTACATACATACATAAACTCACGCCTGTTTCCCATCATAGGGGTAGGCAGACACCACAGATCTCCACTTGCTACGATCCTGACACACTTCTTTGGCTTCATTCACTCTCATCACATTGTTCACGCAAGCTCGTCGGTTTAGGGTACTCTTGACCTGGCTTTTTTCCAATAATTCGCCAATTTGGTCCAGGAATGTGCGCCTAGGTCTTCCCCTTCCGACGGTCCCATTCACACTCGCCTTATGGACCTGTTTCGTCAATCTTCTTTCATCCTCTCTACATGAACGAACCATCTTCTCATACTCTCTCTAGTTTACTTTACTCTACAAATAAAATAAAAACTGCAACTCTTTACAAAGCACCCAAGACTCAACTGCGTATCTTCAAAGTAATAATCGGAGGCATTTACATTGCGACATCAGCCACAACAAACGACAATTAATCGTCCTTCAAATCACACAATAGATCAATTATAATTCATCCATTATCATATCACAGAGCCTTAGTAATGCATCCACCAAAGCACCAAAGAGTTTTAAATATCATTCGACTAACAAACTTTTTTTAGTATAGGTTAGCTCTTGACCTTGCTCCTTGCCTAGGCATGGATGAAGTCGACGATGGAGCGAGCTTTCCTAGAAAATGCCTATTAACTCTCCTTTTAAAGGTGTTCGGGTTATATGAAGACGGAAACACAGACGAAAGCACTTTATTCCATTCGACAGAAGTACGCATTATAAAAGTTCATTGTAAATCTTTTTATCAATCATTGTATTATTGCGTTGCGCAGTGATTCCTCTTTTAAAGGGCCAGCAGCGCGAGTGTGACTCCTCTGGTGTCGCAGGCGTCCATAGGCTATGGTAACCGCTTACCATTAGATGTACCTACGTCTGTAAGTGTCGTTGAAAGCCATTATAACCTTGGTTTTATTAAAGTCTCAAACTTACTCGAAATGTCATCGCCATTCCCCGATTAACATAGCTCGAATAGCGCTATAGAAAACTATCGGACCATGAAATTCACGATTACTCGGATCCACGAAATGTCAACACGAAAACACAGAACATAATTGATTACAATACAATATCTAAGATCTAAGCTCTATTTCAGACCACGGCCTTAACTTTCATAACTGACTAGATCGAGCAAAGTGGGCCACTCCCGAATCGATTCAGCACAAATCGATTGCACAATAGGTTAATGCAGCTCAAGGACTCGATTCAATCGATTCTAGTGTCACGGTATTCGATTAATAACAAATGATTTAATGGCGTCCGATTGTAGTGTCGCTCGGCTTCTCTAAGTTCACGGCTTCAATAGAATGCTTTGTGCACTGTACTATGACAAACAGTAGAAACAGTAAATAACTGGTGCGAGTGACCCAGGAGGTAAAGTCTAGGAATAATGCATTAATAATAAGGAAACAGGACTAATGTTTCAATATTAAAACAACTGAAGCTGGAGCACCAAAAGTGTCAACTACTTGCCTGCACAGAATTTTAAAATACTTTGGCCACATTGCCCGCAGAAGCACCGATAATATCGAGAGACTTATTGTGACAGGCAAGATAGACGGCAAAAGACCGAGAGGACGCAGCCCCAAGCGCTGGTGTGACCAGGTATCGGAGCAACTTGAAATGCCGGTAAACAAAGCACTGCATCAAGCCACATATCGCTCCAAATGGAGGTCAACCATTCACAAGATCATGGGAAGGGGTCACGATCCTCAACAATGAGGGACCGACTGAGGAAGAGGAATAAGGAAACATTTTATATTTTCCCTTTATATGTATCTATTGCTAAATGTAATACAGAACTTGGTAGGTACGAGTATAGCAGTTATCGTTTTGTGTGAGAAAGAAAACTATACATTGACGTACCAGTACATGTACCTGAATTCATACAAACAAAGCACACTTATGCATAATTATTTTGATTCGCAAATTCGAAAAAAATTGAAGAAACATTAGACATTAAAACTATAACCTGAGTCAAGAGTGAATAGTGTCTTCTAGACCTTTGTGATCCATCGTCAGCCACATCGTCACTTACCATCAGGTGAGATTGTGGCTAAACAAAGGTCTATCTAGATTTAAAAAAAAATACTCAAGTGAGATTCTACTGTGTCTACTGCTACACTTCTTATTGTGTCGATACGGTCGATTTCGTAACTTTAATGCAAGTGAATTGGATCGTGTGTAGAATATTCATCATAATTGTTGACAGGCGTTGCGTTTGAATAGAGCCCAGTGATTGATCGGACACGCGAATGGAAATAGACCATGTATTGCAAGACGTTTTTATATAAAGGACATAAATATTAAAGCTCTAGGTTATCCATCACTGCTGACAAAGGAATACAGAAGGACAGATCTTTTTTATTTGTCTGTGGACGAGAGAAAACTATTTTTCATAACTATTTCTTAAAAAACATCATGAATAAAACCATGTTTTATTCCTTTAGGGTTACCATCCTTTTAAATTGGCACGGACAAGCGTAACTGCTTAGCATTGTGTTTATCAGGACTTTTTCGAGCTGGAGAATTTCAAAAATAGAATGTCACGGGCGGCTGTAATAAAATTGCTGTTCGGTTTAAGGACTTTTTAAATTTCGAAATGGTAACTCTACTTGCATTCCGCATTGTCACACTTTATTCCCATCGATAAATATCGATCGTATCGATATGAAGGACGTCCAATCGAATATCGATGACGTTAATAACACGATCGGTGTCCCTATCTAGAGCACTTATCAAACTGCATTTCGACACTAAGATAGTATCGAGTTAATTGGGACATAGACTTTAATTATAGTAATAATGAACTGTTTCAATTTAAAGGCGCCTGGACGTTGCACAATGAACACGAATCGTGTGCGGTCCCCTTAGCATGACTATCCTAGACAACGACATGGTCCGAAATTTAGTCGAACCAAAGATTTAGCTTAATTTTTTACATGTTAGTATTTTATTTATATTTCCATATTTCCTTCTCTCGAAATATCTCAAAATTCTGAAATTGGAAGTCTCTGTTATGTCTACCTACATATACTTATTTTAGAATTTTTAGATCATGATTTTAGAATTTAAAACAAGTTATCTTTAAGAGTTTATACTTAACAATAATAGGTCTATTTCAGACAACATTAGAATAAGTTACAGAATGTTGATTAATAAAGTTGGCGGTAACTTAAATTAATCTACATCGTCAAAGACACATTATTATTTAATGGCGTTTTGAAATAACGGCCACTTATGCTTAGACAGCAGGCCTGTCACTTCGCAATAGACACGAATCGTGCGCAGGAGTTGATCGAAAGCGTGACATGTCCACGTGACCCTCACCCCCTTGCCACTAGCAAAATCTATAATTACAATTTTCACAATAATTGATCTAGCTAGGCATTCGTGAAGTTAGGCTTTTCGCTGCGCAGTAGAAAATTTTGTATAAAAAGTTGCACTGCGCATCCAAACGGCTAATTTCACGAATGCCAAGATCCGTTTGAAGAAGTGTACTTCGCATTCACTAGGGAGGTTTTAAACTGACCTACACTGGATTTTAAAATGAGAGTATCTGTAACTAACAAAAAACCGGCTGTGAGTGTTCTAAGAGAAAACTTTTGGAAATACAGGTCCATAGAAAGAATAAATTACGGAACCAACACTTCACTAATCTTGCTCAAACTTGTCCGTTTCATTGTTTTTATCTTCACAAGCAAATGCGAAACAATCTTATAATTTTGTAATATTAATAACGCTGTGATTACGAGAAGTGTGTCAATGTTACAAATGTTTGTGACATTCGTTAAGTAAGACTGGCATTCCGAGACGAGTGGTCTGTTCGGGTAAATTCTTAGATAAAACTTGCGACATCTTTGCCAATCAAAAATATGAGTAATCACCTACATACAACGTAGATAGAGATGGAATGTAATGTATATACAATGTTTGTAAGAGCTAGGTTAATATGGCTTACTCTGGTGACAAAGTTTTTAGGCCGCTCGTCATGGCTTAACGACTTAAAAGCCTATTTAGATAGTGGTAGAGATGGGATTAAACTGCCCCACATCTATTTTAGATTATGACGTTAGTAGGCAAACTATACGTAGTCAATTGTTATGATGGAGTACAGTTGTGACAATGGATCTAGGCATTCGTGAAGTTAGGCTTTTCGCTGCGCAGTAAAACATTTTGTATGAAAAAGTTGCTCTGCGCATCGAAACGGCTAACTTCACGAATGTCAAGATCCGTTGGAAGAATTATCCGGGCTTATCCACAGAAAAGACATGGTGCGTAAATTAGAGCTGATGAAGCCACGGGTTTCCCTATCACTATGTTCGATCAACTTTCTTCGAAGTAACTTAGGTTTAAATGTGAATGAAAGTATCAGAATAGGCAGACAAGAAAAAAGAGAGACGGACTGTGTGAAAGACGATATGATTAAGGAAGTAGAGAATGTGGAGATCACGGCTGATAGAGCGGAGTGGAAGAGGAGAACCTGTAGTTCTGACAACACAATTCTCCAAGGGACAAACCAATTTACCTTCTAAGTTTTGAGCAGCAAAGTTGAAAACAAAAAAATATTTGACGGCCGAAATTCCGAGAAATTATGCATAAAGTGTTTGTAAGTAGTATGTTGTTTCATCTACTGAGACCGACATCTCGACGCCTTCTACTGCACTGTTTTGAATAGGGATGTCGATTCTACAAATATAATTGAAGTATGATAATTAGCCTTGTGTAGTTCGCGAACGAAAGATAAAAATGAACTACCTCATCAGTAACTTTTCTCTCTCTCTCTCGTTCACACGAGTTCAAAGTGTATCAGTAGTTCACCTTAAATCTCACTCATCCGTCTCTGGCGTTCGAATCGGTGTCCCATAGTAACTAATTTTATTCTGTGTCTTCTAGTTCAATTTTCTTTTCTCTAGTTCGATCGAACGAGAACGCCCACTGAACGAAATGATGAGAGATGAGATGAGCAATTAGTTCAAATCGGTGTCCCATAGTAACTAATTTTATTCTGTGTCTTCTAGTTCAATTTTCTTTTCACTAGTTCGATCGAACGAGAACGTCACTGAACGAACTGATGAGAGATGAGAAGAGCAATTAGTTCGAATTGTCGTCCCATAGTAACTAATATTATTCTGTGTCTTCTAGTTCAATTTTCTTTTCTCTAGTTCGATCGAACGAGAGCGCTCGCTCACTGACCAGTGTTGCCAATTTAGCGACTTTGTCGCTAGAAATAGCGACTTTTGCTATGGTGTTAGTTAGCGACAAAATATATTTAGCGACTTATCTAGCGACTTTTCGACTTCAACCGGCACACCAAAACAGTATTAGGGCAAGTAATGGAAAGGTGAAAAGGACAAAAACTCAACTTGAAAAAGTAATTATGGGACCATTTTTTTTTTTTTTTTTTATAATAACTGAACTACAAGTGAAAAGTGAACTAGAAGAAAGATACATTTCTTTTGCCTCAAAAGAAAATTATCTCTCTTTTCTTTTCAGTGAACGACTTTGCGCACCGCTAATGATAATAATCAGCTTTGAACAAATCCTTAGATAAGTAGGATAAGAAATGATGAAGTCATCATGACTACTTCAATTTGATTTCGTTCGTGAATGAAGAGCTACGATACAAATACTCAAGCAAGAGCTTACAAGAAAAAAAACTTAAAATTTAGATTAAATTATAGAATAGAAATAAGACTAGGAGATATTAGCCTTTACGTACATCGATGTAATTGGTCTAGTCTATCTTACAATAAAGTATAGAAATCGTAAAGAAACTTAGAAAATTTAACTAAAGATAGATATGAAACAAAACAGAAATCAGAATCACGAATGTACTTCCTTTGATATTCTCTTTCGACCTTCAGGCAATCAAGTTCTGGTGGAAAAGTCCAGGGAGTCGTTAGAAGAACTTTCAAATGTGCAGGTGTCAAGTCAACATGCCCTAAGCATTTCTTTACGACTTCTTTTTGTACAAGACGGCCTCGGCTAGCAGTGAGACAGTAAACAGGTTAACAAAATCCCCATTATACCTTCACTATTAAGTAGTATCTACGTCACAGGTTGCAAGACCAGCGCCATCTATTAGAACAACAGGACAGTAAACAGATTTGCAAATCAGCACAGCCCTGTCGGAATTAGGTCACCCGTGCACATGCGCCGGCGCCGACGATGCGTGTACTGTTTACCTAAGTTCCAAACAAACTGTGGTTTATTCTGCGACAGGATATGATCACGTGTGGTCTGATCAGAGGCATAATAATTGATCACCCGGGTGGGATCGATATGTTGATGTAGCATAATTAGTGGTCTCAGTAAATAACACTTAGCTCATTAGATAGTCAGTTCCTTAGCTCGGATTTCCTGAGTGAGAAATTCCTTGCTTGTGAATATCAAGATCAAGAAGATTTAAGAGCTTATATTGCGTACAGTCGTAGTGAGATACATGAATATTGTAATAATATTCAGAAACAAAAAAAATTAGATGCAACGAAGTTTAACGAATCATGCAGACCGCGGAAATCTAAAAAGAGGCCAACATCATGGTCGTTAAAGGTTGATGATGAATTGTCATGTCACACGAAAGATACAATGTGAATGCGTAGCCAATTCACCTTATACACCATGAATCCTCTTCAGCAATAATTAACAAGCGTTACCATGGCACAGTTTTCCATTTAATGTCAGCTTCCTAGTTCAGATCAGATAGAGGTTAGATATAAGGTACTTATTTTCCTAAACAAATTCCAGCAAAGCCTAACTAGAACGAAGTAAGCAGTTGCTAAACGCCGTAAATAGAACGACTATAAAAGAAAGGACCCAGATCGCGACCCGAGAGAACACCTCTCACATACTTCCGCAATTAGTACATCCGACAACATCTGCTCTGTGTTCCTGTTGGGGTTAACGAGCTGAAGTCGCTTTTTGCGGCGAATGTACGCAAAAAGTTCACTGGCAATCTGCTGTGGCGAGTAGGATGTTAAGAACGGTATCGAAAGCTTTAGTGTTGGCTAAACAAAACATGCTTGATATACACATTCCAACCAGCACTCTTGATAAAGGTTAGTCGGGTCATTGCCTCTTTTTTAATCACAGAACAATGGTATTTCGTCGATATTTTTATGACAGGCTAACCTTTGACGACGTTAAAAATATATTAGGCCGAAATAGGTGGTCAGTAGGTGGCAAGCACAGAGTGCACAGACCCGAGGATAGCTGCAAGCAAGACTTAAAAAACAGTTTACATAGCAATGAGTGAAATCAGAAACAGGGAAACAGGCATGATTTTATGTATGTATGAGTGAAATCAGACTGCGAATGATGATGAAGATAGGGTGGTTAAAGCATGGTATAATTTAGCTTACAGTTACCTTTATCATAGGGGGACGCAGACTTAAAAACACATACTTGGATTGTTAAACTGTTTAACGCTGACATTGATTCTAGCTGAAATATCCCGTACCATCTTAAAAACGGTCATATCACATCCCATCTCAGCTTAAATGCCAATCTCATTGATTGACGGGCGCCGTTCTGCCATTGGTACCCATGGCACACTCGAACCCTTAACGAGAGATAGCGAACAGGGTCATTCATCTCAACTGTGCGTGTGTTTCATACTTTATTGGGCGGACTAGGTTGCACGTTCACTTGGATTTTCGAGTAACTGCAGTTGGACCATCAAATGTTTTAGCGTTGTAAACTTGAAATCTGGATTTCATAGTACATTTATTGCTTAGTTCCGGTTTGATTGTGCTATTTTTTTTTACGGGTATGTGCTAGAGATCCAGGTAGTTTTAGTTAGAATTATTTACCTACGAAACCTAAAGAAATGGTGTGTCAGCCTAAGCTAAGCTAACATAATATAAGACAAAAAAATCTCACATTCAACATACCATTGATTATTTTAGTTGATTTAACGAGTTGCTGTTTACCAAAGCTTCCTGGTCCAGTTCTGATGTTTATTTTGGTTAAGTGGCCTTTTGACAGGAGCCGAAATTGGGTGATACCGTTAATTCGACGGCTGTCGACTGTTCAGGATTTATATCGACGTAACCGGGTCTTGCGGTATCGACACGCGTCTAGACTGCTAGGTACGGAACCGGCTTTAAAAATGGGTTTGTGATGAGCAATATAATAATTATGAAAGGGCAAATGTAGGTTATTTAGAAAATTACAAAACGCGAAAGTATAAAAAGACTAGTACAAAAAATAATGAAATAAGCGCTGCTACCCAAACAATCTAATCTACACCATCCCAAGATCAAGTCAACATGATACCGTGCAAAATCTCAACCTCAATCTACATTGTAGAAACATCTCAATGAATGTATTACAAAAAGTCTCATAGCCCACTTCTGCAACTACTAATTTAGGCAAATTATCACGTAAGATACCATCGCTTCGAAGAAACCGTCAGCCGAGACCATTATTTAGCTACAAATTACAAAACGACAGTTACACCAATTTGTTAACATGCAAAATAACGGTTTGAGAGATATGACGATTTGTCAAGCTAGAAAGAACACTATTATGATGAAAGAAAAGACGACGAACCACATTAGAAACGAAAGCGGTATAGTATAGCTCTGTATTATGCAAAGTTCTGAGAAACAAGGTTACAACATTTCAATGAATTTTATCTAGAACTAGAAATATAATAAAACACGTTGGTGGTTTGGGTATCCTTAAACATAAAAGATGATTTTAGGAAACACAAAATAGATCGCATTCTATTTTTCTTTGTGGGCGAATGTGGATACACTCGGTGTGAAAAGTATGAAACCTACTGCAATGATGAGTGATGAGATATTATGTATAAGGGAAAGGACACAGACAACTTTTCAAGCGAAGAAAATCCAAGTGCTTTGTTGACAGAAATGGCTATATCTTCGCCTGGAGTGGCCGCCACCACAAAACCACAAACTAACGGGCCCATCATTTCATTTCACGAGCGCAAACTACTCCGTGGGAACTGTCAACTAAGTGCATACATGCTCTTTATTCCACGCAGTCAAAATGTATCACACCTTGAGTCCTAATGACCGGAGATAGAGTTCATATCTTGCATTTTATGGTTGCCTGGTACCTTGCGTGGGCGTCTGTACACAAATACGAACAACGCAGAATGCTACATAGACTCTAATATACTTCTTGTCTATTTAGGAACGTCAACAGCTATATTTGTACAAGTATAAGTGATAATAAATAGGATAATCGGTCACTTTCGACTGTTAAAGGTACTTTCAATATTCTGCTAAAGCGTGGGAAGTGAAAACCGAGGAAGCAGACGCGAATTAACATACAATGCCGAAATTTTGTTTTGAAAGCATAAATATTTTAATTAATATGTTCAGATGTCAAAATTGTTAGTGGAGATAATTATGAATACGCTATATTAGAATCAAGCCTACTTCATTTAAATTAAACAATGTCCCAGTGACATTGTCCCATGAAGTGTAAACATAGGTTGTCTTTTGTTTTATAAATCATATAAATAAAGATATTAATGGCCAGTACTATATTAGAATCAGTGTCTCAGTATAGGACAATTTTAGGAATATCAAGCAGAAAAAAAACTAAGATGAATCATTGTTTTCTTAAGGCAACATTCCAAGCAAGTGTTGTAGCCGCTTCGGTTCGAAAAACAAGATAAAACATAATGACAACTACTAAATAAAATGACTATTAAGATTTAAGAACCAAGACTAATTACAGAATCAGATAAGTAAGTTCTTATGAGCTAGTGGCCAACTCTGGTGACGGAGTTTTTAGGCCGCCTAAAGGCCTCCGTCATGGCTTACAGACGTACAGACAGAATCAGATAAAACAGTTAATTCATGATGCGGCCTAATAAGTTTGTGATCCACAATAATTGTCACCTAATACCAACAATTATCTGTGCTGATACCGATACACAGTGTGGGATTTGACGTGATTTTCGGACATGGTCTTTTTATTGCAGAATTCGTTAGTATTAACGATTTAAAACGTTAGAGTAGAACTCCCGTGTTTCAGTTAAGTTTAGTTTCAGAGATGTGAATTTTTGAAAATACCTATATTTTTTGTGCCAAAAAATTTTAAAGCGTTGGTGCGCCTACATTATAGGATTATTTAATAATTTGATTTCTGTATACCTCAAAGGGCCTCCAGACTCTCGTAGAGAACCCCCGAGAACACCCGAGAAGCGTGAGTGTGAAGAGCTTCTCGCCTTCTCGTTCTCTGGCTCGCCTGTTCTCCGATCGGTGTCGGTATTTTTGGCCGAGCCAAAGGATTTCTCGGGCGAGAAAAGAGAAGGGTCCTACACTCACGTTTCGTCTCATTGCAAATTAAAGAGCGGCGGTGGGCAGACATCCATATTGTTTGTTTTTTTCGAGAATTTTCTTTCGTAAAAATATGGAATAATAAATAGAGTTGAACTTTATCGATTTTTTTCAATCTGAGCCTATTTTATGGAATGCTAAATATCGAAACTACTAAGATAAAAGTTTTTTACATTAAGTATTTTATTTTTTTAAACATTATTTTTAGTTACAACATTCACAAAGTTACAGTATGCAATGGCACACAGAGCCAAACCGGGTGCAGTTTCAAAATCGACGTCCATACCGGATAAGCAACAGATCACGACTGAGAACAATTGAGAGTGTGGATAGCTTGTTTGTTCTTCGCGAAGTCTCGGGCGAGACTTCTCGCCGAGCCTTCTCTCGAGAGTCTGGAGGCCCTATAAGGATGTTTCAAGCTGCAATTTTAGAAATTATTTTGAATCTTCTATATGCTGTAAAACGCGAGTAATTAATTATTTTATATTTTTGGTTTTTATTTTTTTACTCCGAATTTAGGTAGTTGTAGCACATAATTTCTTCATAACACATAGCCCCAGATCCTAAGCAACAATGTGGTAAAAAAACGGAAAGCTAATCTCGCGTGGATTGGAAGTTATTAAATAATAACGTTTTTGCCGAAAACTTTACAGTCGGGGTTGTCACTTTTTAAATAATATTTTTTTTTGCCAAATATAAAGAAACTTATTTTTTTTTTAATTTTCCTTTAGATCGTTTACAACGATCCTTAGATTATGCTATTCTCAATTACATTATATTATTGTGCATATTATTGAGGATAACACTTTTTTTACATTTAGAATCGCTATATCTCAGAAATGGTGAAACTTAGGAAAAAGAATAAATGGCAAATTTTGTGGAAAATAGCATGATCTACATTTCATATTAATAAATAAATCTGTTTTTCATAAATACCTCGTTTCGTTCTATTACCCAAAAAAAACAAAATTACCCTGAAGGGGTAAATAAATATCCACAGGCACGGTATCACTGAGATTTTCAGCTCTATCAATTTTTTTAAATTTTTTGCCAAAAACGTTCAAAATTTGACCAAATATTTGTGACAACCATAACGAAAAAACTTAAGTCACTGTAACTTCCAATCCACGCGAGATTAGCTTTCCGTTTTTTTACCACATTGTTGCTTAGGATCTGGGGCTATGTGTTATGAAGAAATTATGTGCTACAACGACCTAAATTCGGAGTAAAAAAATAAAAACCAAAAATATAAAATAATTAATTACTCGCGTTTTACAGCATATAGAAGATTCAAAATAATTTCTAAAACTGCAGCTTGAAACATCCTTAGGTATATAGAAATCAAATTATTAAATAATCCTATAATGTAGGCGCACCAACGCTTTAAAATTTTTTGGCACAAAAAATATAGGTATTTTCAAAAATTCACATCTCTGAAACTAAACTTAACTGAAACACGGGAGTTCTACTCTAACGTTTTAAATCGTTAATACTAACGAATTCTGCAATAAAAAGACCATGTCCGAAAATCACGTCAAATCCCACACTGTGCGATACCACTATGTAGTCTTGTTTCTAATATCAGCACAATATCATCAGTAGGTACTGAATGTACTAATATTAAAATAACCTTTTTTAAGAAGTTAGTATGTGAGAGAGATAGTGTTATTCCTTCAGAAAACTCTGCTGAATGAACATAAAGGGTCTTACTTCTGAAAGATGTTTAAAGTTGAACACTGGTTAAACAACGTCCTATCTTTATGTGTGACAAATAGAGACAGGACGTTGTTTAACCAGTGTTCAACTTTAAACATCTTTCATAAGTAAGGGGATAAGTACCAAAAAACCAGATGAGACCACCTCTGGTATGAAAGGTCTCTGAGCAATTCCTTCGTGAAAATTTTAATTTTAGAATTCTAATCTGACGAACGAATAGCATTGCGGTCCTTTTTTATTGGCTTAGTCTATGTCCTCAATTTTGTCAAATATGCAAGGGCTAGGCCTGTAATTTATATAATTTTTTTCTCCTATGTATTGGAATGCGTATCGGAATTATAATTTTAAAAATAAAAACACATAAACAGTGTAAAGTACACCCAGCAGTGGGTTGACACAGACTGAAAATGATTACGATGATAATGAAACACAAAAAACAATGTCATGTTTAGGGGTAGATATTGATAAATACTTACCTTTCGTATTTAGAAGAGGGTTACTTGTTATAGATAGGTATTTGGATAATATAATTATTTTTGAGGTAAAGTTAATTTAAACTAATGCACATGGAGGAGTTTGTTTGACAAGATCTAATCTAGTAGGTATCAACCAAATAATTTATACTTCCATAGTAAAACAAATAGAAAAAAAAATAGGGAAAAAAACGTTCTAGACTTGGATACTATGTAGTAACAGAGTAAACATAAGCACTAAAATATTTTATCTCTCTATAACGGCTACTATTAAAGCAGTTTAATTTGTCATTTCGCTTGTAGCCGCAAGATAAGTAATTAAATGTCTGTACGGTCTTAAACGTGCCTGGGTGAGGTTTTAAGTACTTATTGTTATTGTATTAGTAGGAGAATAATGTTGTGCAACTAGGTAGTGATAACAAAATTCAACATTAGTTCCATTATTTTTCGTATTTATTGAAAATTCTTAAAACCTACTCGTATTTTCAGATTCTTTTAAAATGAAACAAGTGATTACAAAAATCATGCTGAAAATTCGCCCTGTCACTATTTGTCACTATCTAACAAAAAAGGATGGCAATAGATTAAACGGTGTTTCAATTTCGACAGAACTTGAGTAGAGTTGATAAGTAGAGCGGTATAAAATAATATTGTTTGACATTGACAGATTTAAATCATTCGTATTTTGCATTTTACAAGAGTTTCAACTCCGCTGAAATTTTACAGTGTAGGTATGAAAGTAAACAATTAAGTAAAGTTTTATTTTATGTAGGTAGGTAAGGTACAGTCAGCGTCATCAATCGGTATCCCCCTATTGATTTTAACAAGGACCCTTTTCATTTCAACTTTGGATTTCAGTCGGATTTGCTAGTATAGAAACTCGAGCGAAATTAGATATCCATAAGTATACTAGCAAATCTGACTGAAATCCAAAGTTGAAATGAAAAGGGTCCTTGTTAAAATCAATAGGGGGATACCGATTGGTGACGCTGACTGTACATATTTGACGTAATACAACGTTTTTTTCTTCGTTGAGATTTAATTGCGTATCTAGGTATCTCTACTTTTAATCGGAATTCCATATTAACAAAAATTTCGTAATTTTTAAGAGCCAAGAGAATTATATTCAGATAAATACCAGTGCGGCGCCGATTAACAAAATAAATTACATGCAAATTGGTCGAGCCAATCCTCAAGTACATTTTCGGATATTATTGATGCACACGTGTTATTATGCTAATTAATAATCAATTTTCCTTTCAAGAGAAACTTAAACAATGTTGCGGATTTAAATAAATGCGTCCTTTAATTCTTCCGCATTTTTTTTTAATATTAATTTGCGTGTTTCGTGCATTACGCTACAATGCAAGTTTTTGTTTAAAATCGTGATCACAACGATAAGCATAAATATAGTACCAACAAAGACGATGTAATTTCCTTACGATAGCTCATTAGCGTTCACGAAAATGGCGCATTACCAGACATCATTACTTTAGTTGAGCAAAAAGACCGAAATCACGACGCTTCACCGCAAGCATGGCTAACGATGGGAAACCAACCCATTGCCTTGATAGTCGAGACACGTTACAACAATGCACAACCAAAATAGGAAAGCCACGCTTGTCAAGTGCAAATCGGCACCTGCCGATGACCTCTGATCTAACGGGCATCCCTCAACCATCTACCAGAATAACCTGACCCATCAGGCGAACCAACCTTCTCAAGCCTCTGAGGAATTTGACAGGTCTGAATGCGCTGGTGATGGTGAGCGTTTATCCCAGCTCTTTGAATAAAGGTCGGGGGGTCGAGAGCAGAACAACGGCTAGTTGGCATCTTCGCGACCGGTAGGAAATGTGTGTCAGGTAACTGTTTGAATAAACATCGGCATCGTCAAATTAACGAGGTACGTGTGGGTCATGGTTCTGATCACCCTGATGACCCCGGCAACTTCCCAGGCACAGACAATGGTTCCTGTTTACCAAACCGTGCTTATAGCTTTAGTTAAAAAAATAATTGAGGTAGAGCAAGTATACAGCTACTAAGTACTTACTTATCTGATTCAAAAGTCAAATATTTTTATTGAAAAACAAATATGGCGGGTTTGACATTTTGTGTGACTGTCAAATCACACAGCTCATTCCTTCAGATAAAGTTACTTGATACTCGTAATAGCATATTTTCAGGCAGAATTTAAATTAAAATGTTCCTCTTGATTGATTCGTTGAATAATTTAACATAGATCCCTACTTCGTTTTTTTTACTAGATAGTTAAATAGTAACTTACTAGGATCTTATCTAGGTACCTAATAATATACGCGAAATCTCGAACACACACACACACACATAGCATAGAAAACGATTTAGATATACTATATTTAGATATATATAAGAACTAAAATATCCACATTGAGAATTGAGATCGATATTTCAATAACTAAACATTTATCAAGAGAGAAATTGCTCGAAATTCTATAAACAATAACTCGTACATTGTAAAGGAATATGGATAACATCCAGGAAACTGAACATCAACTATTCAGATCTGATGAAGAAAGATGGAGTAGGCGAGCGAACAAAAGGAAGATACTTCTGCTACTATTAAAGGATCAATTAATATTGCTGCAGACACACCTGCCGGCCGATGCAGATACAAGCAGACAATATTATGATAAATGACATAGAACTCGCATTATTTATTGCAATTGCAAACCCTTGGTTGGAGAAATATGAAATAGCGACTATCAAGTAGGCAGTCAGGTCAATCAGTAACAAAGTGCCACTGTCATTGACGTTGTTTTTGAAGTTTGTAGTCTATGCGTCACGTTTTTTTAAAAAAGATGAGTGTTGTATTACCTACTTCCTACCAGCCAGCTCCATAAAATGTTATTTTAGTTGATAAATATAGTAGTGGTAACTAATACCTATTTACATCCAAGAAAAAGTGTGAATTTATCAGTTATCTGCCCCCCGAATCTTTGATAGCGACCAAAATCGGTCTCAAACTGTCAAATAATGACAGTTCAGTGACCATGCAAGTAGCTCTGTCACTTTCATTTCAACGAGACCGAACTCGACAAAAAACACCTACGCGATTGTTTTGACAGTTTGAGATCATTTGAGACAATCAGCCTGCAGATTTGCTTAGTTTGGGGCTGAGTAAAATTACCTCTTTTGTTTTTTTATGACCATTTATTAATTTAGTATTCAATCAAACACTATTAAGATTATCTTTGTTAATAAAACTATGCACACGGTGTTCAAGGGCATGTATTATTAAATAAGAATTATCATCGAAACGAAGCAAAATATAATAATAAACGTGTATAGAACGCAGAATCTCGCTCGGTCGTTTAACCCGTTCCAATAAGCTTTAGAAGCATAACAAGATCAACGCCGCATGTAATTTGTTCGCGATGCAACAATGTCGCATGAGATAAATTATGGTACCGCGGTACCACCTGTGTTGAAGACCACAAACACGGTTTAAATGAAAATAAATGTCCAATATCTATTTTATCGAGACAGGCAATACAAATGTTTACAAGGACCGCACTCGCACGGACTCTACAAGCTGGTATTTTTTTTATATTTAATGGCAACGCATTAATAATCTCCGCCAATTATGTCACTGTCAAGATGACAGTGAATTAATCAAAACCTATGATACCAAAAGATTTTGCTTTGCAACAAGGTTCTCGTGGTTATTCTTATCGAGGTAGAAAACTCTGACACATACGAATGAAATGACGGAAGACAAAACGAGCGGTTTAATAAAATAAACACACTTTATATGGTGAAAAGCGATTGGCGCGGTCACGGTGAACTGTTTCTTAACACGACAAAGTGGCGCTTAAGATAAGAATTAAGTCACAAAGAAGCGAGACGTACTGAGGTCACTGCGGTCCATTAATATCCAGTTAACGGCCAATAACTTAGCGATTTAACGAGTGAAATATCCAATGAAATTAATTAACAATACGAGCTTCCGTAGTGGTCACGTTAAAAAATTGAAATGTTCATTCAATGTGACAGTAGTTAAATTATCCATTTTTATATCACGGATATGTATGGACAGGTTTATCATCTTTTAAATCAATGTATCGCTGTTGTGCTGTTTAAATACTTCATTTAATCTCCGTTTATTGTTTTTTTTTTTTTTTTTTTTTTTTTTTATACTACTAAGGTAGGTAGCAGACAAGCATACGGCCCACCTGATGGTAAGCGGTTACCGTAGCCTATGGACGCCTGTGACACCAGAGGAGTCACACTCGCGCTGCTGACCCTTTTAAGAATTTCAAACATAAAAGGCACATCAATTTCTTTCTGACGTGAATATCTACAATCCATTCATTCGTTCGTTCTTCTCGCAATACAGTTATTTTAAAACATGTTTTTTACTCTCTCCCCCTTACTTATGAAAGATGTTTAAAGTTGAACACTGGTTAAACAACGTCCTGTCTCTATTCATCACTATCCACAAATAAAGACAGGACGTTGTTTAACCAGTGTTCAACTTTAAACTTCTTTCATAAGTAAGGGGGATATTGTAACTAAAACAATAAATAGGTATCTTATCTTATCTGGGTAAAATACACGACACTTTAAACATTAGTACCTACCTATGCGACTTATAAATTAAGCCAAAATTAGCAAAACACAAAATACAAAGCTACCTGTTAATTACCTAAGTAATTCAATTACCAAAACTCATCATAAATGAACGCTACGTAATTAAAATTATCTCATTACGTATAGAACCGCGCAGGAGGTCTGACTCATCCAAATATATTTGGGCAAACGCAAAAAATAACTGCCGGTACCAAACCAATACCACCCACACCGAACTCCAAATGGGCTTCAACAATTAGTTAAGTACACATTTGATCTAAAACACGTGTTTTAGCTATTTGCGGAAGTATTTACATGATTACCTATTTAGTCTTTCTATTTAGAACTAGCACTCCGTCTTTGCCCGGGCAATGTTCATCTATACTCGAGCCATTTTGGATGTACCTACAATGTTTACTAACACTGCACTGACAGATCAATCAGCTGATAGCAGGAATAGACCAATCACAGAAAACTGAGATTCATTACGATTGGCCATATTAAATCAGTGCCAATCATATTTAATCTCAGTTTTCTGTGATTGGTCTATTCCTACAATCAGCTGATTGATCTGTCAGTGCAGTGTTAGTAAACATTGTACATCCAAAATGGCTCGAGTATAGTAACTGGTACCTTTTGTGCATTCGTTCCGAAAATTACTCCTACATATACAATTATACACAAACACAATATTTGCGCTCTTAAAATACCTAAAGTATAGTAGATAGATGTTCCAAACAGTATATATTCATAATGAAGATTAAATTAAGCTAATTCCAAATTATTATGACTTCCTCATTATGCCGTCACTGTCATGAATCATACAAAAATATTACGTTATTTAAACTTTTTCAAACTCAAAACCTAATTATCTCAATTCTAAAGAGCTAAAAAAAAAATGTCATTGAACTCGCTCTGCAGATGTCTCGAAGATTACTCTGGAATTACACCTTATCAATTTATGCAAATCTCTCAAACCATTTCTGTAAAAGATTATATAGGATTGACGAGCGTTAAGCTCGTCACACATGGTTATAATGTAAAGCTGTAAAATACAAAATAGTTAATACACGAGGCGCTCGTGGCGTAGCTTTGATATAAGCGACGTTCGATCGTTGAAGATATGCGATGTTCTGAGCGGGTCACAATTCGGATGGGTGACCTCAAGTGGCATTAAGAGCTTTTCCGAGCTTCGGCGGGCACTTTAAATTGTCGGTCATGGCTTTTATGTCTTGACGTGACGAAGGCCTTTAGACGGCTTAAAAACTCCATCACCAGATTTGGCCAATAGCTCATACGATTCACTAGCTAGCCAGCCATAAAGAGCCAACACACGAGAGTGCTAATACATGTTCGACAAGCTCATCGGCACCGACGCAGGGGGTGAAGGCCCGCTTGTGACGCAGGAGGTTGCGGGTTCGATCCTCGCCGTGGGACAAATTTTTGTATCTGCAAATATTTGCCTCAGGTCTGGGTGTTTTCTATTTATAATGTATGTTTTCTATATATTCACAAAAAAGTAGGTAAGTACTTATTGGGTGTAACAAGATTTATTACGTCTATAAGTAATTTTAATTGAAATAGGTTTGTTGTTTATACATATTTGTTAGAGCCACTAATTCAATTCTAATTTTATGAGGATAAAAATAAGCTTTAAACGGTGAAGGAAAACATCGTTAGAAAATAAGTTAGTACTTATTCTAAAAAACGGTGAGCTTGTGTGTACATTTTCAGTATAGCTATCGAATGTAACAACCTTTATTTATAAGCAGCTTATCGATGCTATGTCATGTTGAGAGTAATATCACAGGTAACATGAAGTTCAGCTTTTGATGCAGAACCGACGGTCTGCGTCCCTATAATAATGAGTCTAACTAAACTTTAACATAAACAAGTCCTTACATATTTTTTGTGAACCTATTTCATCCCACTGCTGGTCAAAGGTCTCCCCCAATTCCTTCCAAATTTCCAATACTCGCCACTTCCCACCAGCCTTTGTGAAAGGTATCGAGGTCGTCACGCCATTGAAAATCTGACACTTCTCTATACTTTTGCTGTAAGTAAAGTACGTAAGTACTGTATTACTATTGTTGTCAGATCAAACTGTCCCACTGTTGGGCTGATGCCTCCTCTCATTTCCACCAGTCTAGGATCCCGTGCCATTGCCTTTGTTATTAACTCATATTTGTTTATTAGGACATCAAATTATTAGATTACCAGACAATCGTACTTAAAAAAAAAGGATAGCCAAACGCATGACGTGTACTTGGCACAAGCTCACACTGCAAGTGGCAAAATAGAATGAAGTCTTTGGGAAAATCCCACACCCTCACTTAAAAGCACATTTCTATTCAGGCTGTATACGAAAAACGGTACAGAATGCCCGCACAGACGACACAAGTTGGCGAGGCTCCCAACCAATACCAAAAGCTCAGCTAAGTCTATGAGTTACTCAAACAATTAGTCACCAAGTCAGACCAGTTACCGCGATTCAAATCCTGTGACTAATATGATTAATCGAAATGATTTCATCCTAAGATGTAATTATTCTATCAGAATTTGAGACATTTAATTTCGATATAGTCTAGAATCGTAATGGATTTACAATTTGCAATTAAATCAACATATTATTTGTCTATTAAGTATCGCAACATTCCTAAATTTAATTGTATTTTGTAATCCTAAGTGCATTTTAATTTGTAAATAGTTGATCTAACAACACAACCTACTTTAGGTTCAGCGTCCAAATAAAGGTGACCGTCTACTCTCCTTGATTTATCAGCCATAAACTGCGTAGGCGCAGCCCACAACTATTCTCTTTAACTAATAATCCGAACATAATAATTAATTTTAGCAATTTAAATATGCTAATTCCAAACATAAATGTCAACGGACAAACATGTAACAATGTTTAGTGCGCGATAAAGAGAAATTACGCATACATTGTTACAGTATAAAAGAAGTTAAGAGCAAATAAAAAACATTACGGGTCACTGACACAAAAACAATAACGAACGAGTGGAAAAGCGATCTCGGTCATATCCGGGGTAACAATTAACAATTGAAGAGGTTTATGGCAGACAATAAAAACGCACTTTATAACGAGACAAAAAATGAGCATCGCTGCGACCTTGAGACGAGAAAACACTTAAACAAAGAGCGATCACGGAGACTATTGTCACTATATAAGAATGTAAAATAGTATAAACCGCGGTATTGTCTGAGCACATGTGTCACGGGTGGCGTTGCGACGCGCCGGCGCATGATGCGCGCGCGCATTCCCCATTCGACGCGCCGCGGACACTTGCATCCAAGAAATAGTCACACAAATAGGCATTTTGAAAGTCAACTAACAAATACCGGCAGCAAACTCAAACAGAACCAATTAGTGATAGAAAAACGAGCAAAGAGAAATTTGCTCTATTATCGAACAAGGCGGATTGTTTGCTACAGTAGCGATAAACTGCGAGACTTGTGCTTTTCGTGTAATGGCCGTGACCTCTCGGAGATATCAGCGAGTGACCACTCGCCCCTCGCTTTCTTCTGACCCGCTTTTGGTGAACAATACTTCGGCAGTGCCGGCCGCTCGCTCGGTAGAAAGTAGCCGATAACGTGCGAGAGTCGACGCCTGCATCATTCAGTCGATACCCATAACATTGAATACGCAAAACAGAAACGCCATTATTCCGGCTCAAATTCTCGATTGGTCACGGAAAAGCAGTATCCGATTGCGGTCCAGTTTAATTTACCGTGTGAACTATTCGAGATAAACAATGCCGAATGAATACCGGAGTTTTCTAAACAAATTAAAATGCCGGCGGTTGCGTAAGTTTTAGAAATCAAACTAGTCACAATATTTCTGTTCGATCTGCTCTGCTCCAATGGAGACAAATTACGGCGAGGGTCCGTGGAGCAGTCGTTAGGGGAATGACGCGGCAGATGTTTTGTTCGTCGTTCGGGACATCTGGTATTCCATGCGCGTCGGATTCCGCAAATCAAATAATCACTCCACCACAAACAGACGTGCCAGTGCTGACAAACGAAACGCATAATTGCAAGATAGTCGGACTGATTGGTCGGTTTTTTATGTCCAGCAAGTGGATAACGAGCAGTCCGTCAATAAAATGAGGATGCAGAGTAAGAGATCTGAGCCACAAAACAATGAAGGTCATAAATCACGGCTTCCTCCGTGTATAACGGTTGCATCCTACGAGCAGTAGCTTCGCGGCGGCCAATCCGGCACTATCTAAATTGATGGTTTCCGGCCGCACATTAGAGCAGTCTATCGCGCCGCAGCTGTCTGAAGCGACACACTTCATTTGCTGCTGCGCGTGCGCACCGTAGAAAGTGCCGCTTTGTCATCGGCCACACTCGCCCAAAATCGAACGCAGATGCGCGAAAGGGACGGGTTTTTGCGGGATCCGTTCGTGATGAAGCGAGAGGATCGACGCCGTCTCACGTTCAGACAAACATCTGCCATATTCGCTCTTGTTAGTATTTCCATTTACTGTTCAGTTCAAAATAAATCACAAACGGGCACGAATTCAGGCTCTTTATCTGCTAATAACGTAGCCTGAAGACAGGTCAACTAACCATGATCGCAATCACAAACGAACGTAATTTCCGGTGATTTAACCATTACAGAACCGTTGCAACATTCAAATGAAATAAATCATCGCAGGAGCATCGTTAGCGGGATCATTTCAATTCAGTTGGCAATTTTGTAATGAGAACTGACTGGCATTTCAATTGGCAGACAGCGTAAATTGAAAACAAAAACTGTTGACCCTCTTAACTCCCTATCATTTGATGAGTACATACTTATATCTCCTAATATTATAATCATGTAAACTTGATAAGTATCAATCAGATCATTTAATTATCCTTATTTTATCATCTCTCATCTCAACCATTTCACAAACGTCAGATTCCCTTCGTTCTAAATATCGGTCACATCATAACTTTTCCACAACATTTTCTAGCTTCCAATAAAATTGATACACAATTCGACACCATTAACATCTTGTTACACACAACGCGTGGGAGTCCATTGGCGTCGGAATTAATTTATCCGTGTGGGTGGAACAGTAACCGAAAACACTAGATCAAGTTACGGTCGTTAATCAGAGATAACCAGAAGATTTGGTGACAAAAACTCCACGAGGGAATGTTGGGTTTCCTTTGATGTAAGATCGGATGTTGAGACTAGGACGTGAGTCTAGTGGAACGGAATCTGTTAAAAGAAACTTGCGTTCACGAAAGATTTTGTTTGTTTCATTTCGACACTTTCTTACATACAGCTATCTAGAGAAATCAGATGTCTATCCTGCCTGAAAATCATACATGAGTGCTACACTACCAAATTAGTCACTTGTTAACGGACTTCAAAGAAAGGAGGTTCTCAATTCGTTGGAATCTTTTTTTTACTCACATTTTCTAGAGTGCATTCAATAGGAATATTCATTGAACTGCATAATAATCTTTGTTACCATAACTGCTTAGCTTATTCATAACAATTAAGACATCTTCACACGGAACGCTTGTGCTATTTTCACGGTCGTGAACGAGCAAAGACGATTAAAATTGGCAAGGCATTAGTCACGCAAAAAGTTTAATTAAATCGGAATGTATAACGATCTCCAGGTTATGCCGGTGAGTCAGGCCACCGATTCCAGACCACTAATTCTGCTGAGTTCCTATGAGCTAATGGTCAATTCTGGTAACTATGAAATCGTACCCCCAGATGGAAACCCCGGTAAAAAAAACTACTTTTTCAGAAATGACAAAAAACTGATTTAAAAATCTATGACAGACTATGAAAAATATAAAATTATATTATCAAAGTAACGTTTTTTCAAGCTTGTTCAATTAACTCATTTGTATCACCGTACGGGTATTCAGTTTAGGAATTCGAAAACGCAACCAACTCCATTTGGACAAATTTTGAGATACCGGGGTTTTCATCTAGGGGTGCGAAATGTGTACTGGTTTTCGTCAGTTTAACGTTCCTCACAAAGTACAAAAGCATTCAGTCGTTAATGCCACTCGCAACCATTTAAAGACCGCGAATGACCGTCTCCAACCTAAACTTCATCAGTCTCGACTAAATAAACTGCACAGAGCATTATATTCACACACTTTACGACCACAGACTTTACGACAACCAGTAGATCAGCCGAAGCTAGTGATCTCGAATTAGGATAAAGGATAAGATCGGTTAGATTCAGTCATGCGTTGCATCACCAATCACCATTATGTGAACCATCAGCCATTATTTAGTTTTTTCGACCTGCGGATCTGCCATACTGAACACAAATCCTATATAATCTGAAAGATTTATGCATCAAAATGAATTTCTGCTCAATACAGATAAACATACCTACATTAATTGTCTATGATGTAATAATTGATAATTAATAGGCCAGTAATAAATCTAAGGTAAAAATAGGAAGAATATCAAAAAACAAAGACGTTAGATAAGCAAGAAAGGGTCTGCCAAGAACAATGGCCTCAGAGAAAGGCCAAAATAAAGGTCAGGGCTACAGCAGGTCCTATTATAAATTCATAGGCGTGTTCGCATATTGTGCGCACGACAAAGGAAATATTTTTAATGCATGGTACAAATAACACAAATCTTAATGTGACATTGAGAGAATGTTTCGCCAGGTTTTCGTATCTCCAGGGAAGTTCGTTTCCTTATTTCCATTTCGAGATGTGTCTTAAAAGCTTTTTTATAGCTCCAAAAACTTTATTTTATGTTCATATCACATTTGGGAGGTCAAAACTCTCATGTGAGTCGTTAATTTTACTGTCTTTAAGAAATTCCGCATTATCAGGGTCCCTGGCTGGACTTTCAAATTCCGTGGTCATGACAATATTTGTATACGCTGCACGTTGAGTGAAACTTAAATCACTACTACAATCTTTTAGCAGCTAAATCATAGTCACCGAATTGACACCCTCCTTTTATTGAAGTCAGTTTGTAAAGTCAATAAGAGCAAGCCGTCTCTCTCCTAAGCTCGAACAAAAAGACAATTCGCGATTAACCTCAGATCGTAGTTGGTTAGATAAATCGTACTAAATTAAAGCTAGCTAAATTATAATTTTTCCGAACCAACTTAAATGTTTTTAATATGCGCTAGATCCGTTTATTAACGTTTGAGTGGTCCTTCGAGCGTGGTGCTCTCGTCTTTCAACTTGGACCACAGCTCCGATCAGGGGCGGCGCTGGCCGAGCACGGATATGCAAATGGCTGACCACCCCGCAGTCTCAGCCGTATGCATTCATTAGTCATGGCCCCTTCGACACACCTTTCCATATTCTCTAGCAATCTCGTCATCTGAACGACTTGACTCAAAACTCTTCGAAATATTGAAAGGTGATTATGTCTTTAAGATTTCACAGAATTTTTGTACAAATAAACAGACATTATATTAGTAAGATGTCTTAAAAACGCATTTGTCTTCAATTTAGTTCCATCATAATTCATAACAAAGTCCGATGTATTTTAACTCGTTTATGACACCACTAACACGAGATAAAGAAATACTTTGTCATTTATTGCATTAAATATAATTTCGTGTCGGTTGGCAGCAAGATATGTGTGTGGAGTAGTCGCGGCGATCGCCGGCTCCAATTACTCGGCCCGCTGCGCACGCGCCGACTGCCCTTGGACTAGCTGCTTACTTCACACAACATGTACCAAAACAAACAGCATGCACCGCACAGACTTAGAAAGGAATTTCATTGCGGCCGAGCATTAATATCATCTAATCCATGTGCTTGGAACCGCGCAGCCGACACGTAATGGATTTGGACAAATTCGAGAAGAGGCTCCTCGGCATTCCGAGCCTTAGGATTGAGCCGTCAGAGGCGGCGCTAGATTTACTGCGGCGATACCGAGCGCCCTTCCGCCGCGCTGATAAATTAGCCTCTCTAATTATATTTACGCAGCGTCGGTCGAGGCGCCATAAATCCTCACCGAGGAATGCCGCCGGGATAGCACCGTTTACGGGCAACTCGTTACAGCTGGACCGTCGCTGACGTTCGAATTGCTGGACCAGCGATAAAATCTAATTTCATCAATCGTAAGTAAGGGAGCGATTGCGCCCTTTTTCGAATTCTAAGTTTAGTCCGGGCAGGATGCGCGCCGGTGGAAGCGCTCCGGAAGCACACAATTAAAGACGACTCGTACGCGCGTGATGGACGAGTCACTGAACTCCGACCAAGGTTAGGGATGGCAGTGTAAACATCACTCGAACCGAACTGCATGATGCATCCATCAACGGTGCAAACAGTGTCGTCGGGAAGCTTCAATACGGCTGTGATAGCAACGAGTTTCTCTCAATAGGTTTTCTCAATGCACGATAAATAGTAACCTTTGTGTGTGCATTTGCAGCATAGAATCGACGTGCGAAAACGCAAATAATTTAAGCGAATGGTTAAACAGAAAACTAGTTTAAAAATAACGTCTATTGAATCATCGCGACGTCATATTTCCCAATTTAGGAAAGCCCCAAAGGTGACAACGAATTTGTGATTCACAAAACGTAAAGATATCAAGATCACGCACAACAGAACTCATGTATTCTAGTCACAAACACGCATTCAATGTCTTCTGGTGCCTAGAACGACGTTTTCACAACTGCAACTATAATCAATCGCATTCCTGACGAGTCGAGATCTTGAACGACGAGATAAAAACGAGACGTGTAGAGATATCCAGAGACATTCCTCTATGATCGCAATCTAAAATTAGCGAATGAAATACGACTGATAAGCGTCGCTATTCCACAAGCGCATACGCATTTCGCGCACTAAAAATATATCGTCGACGATAGACAGGACAACGCCGTCGCCCCATCATAATCTCGACGTCGATCTATCTAGGCATGCGATCACTGCAACCTATTCTGAGAAGGGTCTTCGTGAATCCAATCTCCTTCGCGATTTGCAACTCTGAAGCGCTCGCAATAACAAACCGCAAGTGTTACGTCAGCGCAGAAGCAACCGGAGACGATAAGGTCGCTAAGAAGCGCATCGGAACATTTACAACATAATCGCAATCAGTCATACTCGAACCACACAGTAGTGTACGCGTTCGATCTCGATTAACTCTGCTGTCGAATCACAATTAGGTGTCTCTAGTTAGGTATGTAGCGCCGCCCATATCTAGAAGCCGAAGGTCGGCCAGACTTTCGCTGCACCGCGAGGCTACATTATGCGAGCCCAACCCGAGCTTCGGAAAATGTAGTCGCCCACGAACGCCGGGCGCATACCCGATGCGGGCACGACTGCGCCGCCATTAGCATGCTCCATCGCCAGCACGGGAGCCGTGTTGACATTGGCCGCACCGTTACGTCGGTTTTGTAACATATCAAAAGCCCGCATTCCGACGCTCGTTTTTCAATGCGAGGCTCGATTGTTCTCGAGCGATGCGCCCACGTGAGCCGCGTCGCGTGTCGGGTGTCGCCGAGCTTGCACAATTCGCAGCTTAGCATGGGCGGCACTGTCCGCGAGCTGGCTGCGGCCTTGCGAGGAAGGGCATGACCGACGCAGCGACCCCTGCGCATTCCGGCGTACTCGAGCGTATCAGCTGCCCACTTGCACTCGGACGGTGCACTTTTTAATATCCAGCTAAAGATAGGGGATTTCAAAACCAAGCGGAGGGTGACACGTGGGAACGGAAAGAGCAACCGAGCGGCACACGCTTAAAGGAAAAACAGTCGCTCGCCTGTGAAGTAGAGCCTAGGTAGATAAGGTATGGTGTGCGAGTTGCGTTGCGACGCAGCGGCCTCGCTCGCGTGTGCTGCATAAGGATCGGGTTTCGTTCCGCAAACTCGAGATAACTGCAGTCCGCCGCGCGCTAGCCGCCACATAGGTACTTGCCGCCGGCCAAGAACACACATCTAGCCTTATTCTCGTCCATTTTAGCTATCTGCGTCCTATTTGAATAGGAAATACGAGGTTACGTTTGTAGTAAAGTAATTAAAGTTTCCTGCGCGTTTCGCGAGTTAGTCAGCGCACGAGGCGGGTCGCTAGTCGCTACGTCTAAAAACGGAGTTCTAATAATCGACACTCGATCTAAAATAGCCGCGTGACAAACGAAACCGAAAGTGATGCGTGATGCAACGGTCCCGAATTTAGCCGGTGCGGTCCCGGCGGTGCATCGGCCGCGCCGGGCGGCGCCGCCGTGCCAAGCCGCTGCCATTTCGCACTAATGACACGAATAAGATATTAGCGCGGATAGCGCGGCCTCCTGGCTCTGCCCCGACTAGGCGAGACACGCTCGCGACACCTATGTGCGCTCCAAGCCGAGGACTGGTTCTAGTTCCCCGTCATATGAGAGAACCGTTAAGCCGTTGCCGCAAGAAGCATTCGATAATCCGCACCTACCGTTACTCGCTGACATGCAAAACCGGCGAAGAGTGTTGGAGTGCAGCCGCGGAGGGGCGGAGGGGGCGCTGTGACACGGCGCGGGTCGGAGGTCCGGCCACATTCCTCGCCGCACGAAAGTGAAACCGCATCGGTCCGACTCAGCTGTAGAAAGTCCACGATTACATCTCGACGCCGGACGAGCAAAAACTGCTATCTCGAGTCGCCGGCTCCCGGGAAACGGGGCGCCTGGGGCGACGTCGCGCGGAGAAATTGCCAATAACTGCCGGCGATCGTTAAACGATTCCTTTCATTTACTCAAACGCGATACAAAACCTTTGAATGTATCACTTAGAGCGCACCCGCGGTATTGCTTTTGTATGCATCACGCGATAAATAACGCCAACTCCAATCGTCGAAATTAACAAACGCTAAAGCGCCATTCGCAAAGTAAGTGAAGTTGCGAGGCCAGTTTAGAACCGAGGCTCTTTACTTCGAACTGGTTTAAAAAGAAACGTTCTTTATTTTATAATTATTTAAATAATCTTGAAATGAAATCTCACGGAATAGTCGGGTACTGGTTATGGCTGTATGCAATCTTATAGCGTTAGGTTAGCCCACGCATTAATAAAATTGCCAAACAGTGATTATACTGGGTCAGAGCTGAAGCCTTGAGCTCCTTGCTGCACTTCTAGTACATTTTGAAGGTACACTATTACGAAATACCAGATTTAACATTTCAAACTAGTCGAAACTCTACCAGCCTACCAGCGCGCAGGTTTTTTGAGGCATAGTAACTATTATTCGATACTGTGGATTGGCTGGCAATGACGTTGACTGAAAATGTCTTATCAAAATAAACAGCAAGTTAATGTGACAATAAAACATTCCAAAGTGTAGCATAGATAAACACAAACACAGCCATATTTGCACGTAAACCTACGTTAAAATTATAAATGACAGAAAATCAAGATATTTTGTGAACGTCATTCTACCACTTCATGTTAATGTCATTCTTCACGTACAGTTTGATTAAACCTAGAAGGTCCTTCGAGTCGGATAACAAAGACGAAACTTCCAGTAAGTACCTACACATAATTTTAAGAAGAATAAGATCCTGGCGTGGCTTGCCAGTTGCTCTACTAGATAATTAGAGAAGGCAACGAAATCAACGTTCTGTGCTGAAAACCAAATCTGTCAAAACGATCGCGTCTCGTCGGTATCTTTTGTCGCGTTCGGTCTCGTGGAGATGGTGAGAGTAACAAAGCTAAGTACTTGCGTGGTCACTAAGTAACTAAACTGTCATAATTATATTTGAGTTTGAGACCGATTTTGGTTGCTATCAAAGAAAGAGATAGATATAGATCAAAGATAGAAGGGGGCAGGTGTTTTGAGGTTTCTGAGAGGTCTGGCCTGGCCGTATTGCACTTACTCGGTGCACGTAAACACATCACAATTTGCGGAAATGTAAAATAAAAACTGCCGGGGAAATGTTACGAACTTGTCGGACCCGCTTTTAAACCGGTTTCGGCCTGGGAGGGGAGAGCTGGAGAAAAATAGCTACCTACCATAAACCTTTTTTTTTGTTCTTTTTCTGCGCGCACTTTTTTTTCCAACATCCTGGCAGAATAGACATAGACACCATAGAGACAATGACTTCGGATTTTTAAGTAAAAAAACAACCATATTTTAGAAAACAAAAATTTAAAAAAAATCCTTTTATTTCTCCTTTAATTTTTTTGATCCCATCCTAGTCCCCCGTCCTTAGTTCGCGATTTTAAATTACCTTGTTTCCCTAATTTTACATCAAAAATAATTTATTTTATGGCAAATGCACAAAAAGTGCGATGCCAAAAAAAAAAAATCATCGACTTTTTGGCGAGAATTTGAGAAGTCATGGCCATGTTTTCGTTTTGTTTTCATTTCCAAAAATTGTGTTTCTTCGAATGTTAATGTGTAATAATGGTGGATTTGGTATTAACTGTTGAGTGTTCGATAACATGCATAAGTGAGGGCAAATGAAACAAAATTGGATAGCATTGCATTTCGAGTTCTCCCAAAAAGTCCACATTGATGTTTCAGTAAAGCCCACCATATTTACTGAGGCACAACACAAGGAGAGGGGTGAGATATTATATTTATGTAAGTAGGTAGGTATTTTATGTCATTATATGTTTTTGTATTATCTTGTAATGTATAATACGAGTAAGTACTTGAAACTGGCTAAATGCACAAACTGTGCAAAGTCAAAATAAATAAGAAAAACAAAATCTATAAGCCAATGAATAATCAAACAAAGTTAATTTTTTCTAAATAGGTCCTACCTATAGGAACGGCCTACTTAAATCAGATGAGATTTACCTCTATTTTAAATTTAATAAGGTAACATAATATCTGAGTAGGTAAGTTTTTTATCAAATTTAATAAAACAGTACTAAACAAAACTGTACTTAAAGGTAGGTTGACAAAACAACCTTATTCTACTGGGATTAATAACAATACACAGGCAAGTTAATATTTCCTTTTATAAAAGATATTTTTAGGTACCTACCTACTTAACATATCAAAGTTTGTAAGTCATCATAATTTACCTACTAAATAGGTACCTATATTGATTAACAATAAAATCCAATGTAGCGTAAAATCTGAGTACCTACCTATCTAAAACAATTTGTTTAGAATAACACTACACACTACAATAGCTGTTTGCTTCCTAGTCGGGCAAAAATAACTCTTATCTCTAGTTATCAAGTGCCTCACTCTCATCAGTCATAGTTATCAAGAGTAGCGATAACTCAGGTACTAGCTTCAACCTTACTTCCATCATAACTAATTTATTGTAGAAATATTTTATAAATTGTCGGCCACACTGTACCCATTTATGTCCATTGTGTTATTAACAACACATAAATTAAAATGTTTGTGAGATTACTAGCATCATGTGAAACAGCTTGACCATGAAATGAAATACTCTGCCTGTTTTGAAGTTTACATTACAATTAGTAATTTAATTAAACAGTTGAAGTTATATTGAAACAGGTCTTTGTTATTTCGACCCCATGCTTAAATTACATGGGTCATAAAATTTTTTTTCTTGTTTTTGTGTGGTAGAATGTGGAGTGCATGCATAACCTTGAAATAAATTAAAAATAAAACGGGGTCACTCAACTTTTGACAAAGTTATCACAGGGTGATCGGGGTCAATACATGACGGTTACGATAATGTGAGGTAAGGTAAGTAGAGTGGAGACTGACCTTGCGAAGGGAGTCTGCTCGACGTGGTAGATGGAATTGATGGGCTCCGAGCGCATGATGCTGCGCAGACGCTCCTCTGGCAGCTCCAACAGGCCATCGCTCGCCGTCTTGATATCCCCCTTACTAAAACCACTCAACACACTCATTTTGAACGTGAAAACGACTAACGACCGACGGTTACAAACTTCCGAGACTTCGAGAGCCGAGCACTAAACGATTCACGGTAGTCCTTACGATCGAAATTACACTTATTTAGAAACGCAGGGCATCAATAAGACCACATGAAACATTTTAATGCCACCACTTTTTCAAAAGGCGAGTGTTCTCCATGTCATTGCGAGAAGAGATAGCCGAACACAAACGCTTCACTTGCTCCACAATATAACAAAACAAACAGTTTTATCACTACTTTTGTAAGGAAATGAAAAGTAATATTTTGTTTGATTACACTCGTTTCGAAAAACTTGTAAAATGTCAACACGCGGACAGCTGCGCATCGACGAGTCGACCGCACTTCGTCGAACACGTTTCTGCCGTTGCGTTGCGTAGCGACTCGCGGCCAACCGATACCGTGCCATTCAAATCCCGCTTCCAGCGAATGTCGTTGTTCCTACGACCTAAGTTCGAAAGTTGCATGGCAAGGTCACTCCAAGCCATAACTTACGAGTACACTCGCGTGGCGATAGATGACGCTACTTACCAACACTTTCACTGACTGCTGATAATAGTACCAAGTGGAAAGGAAAGATGCCGTTGTTTCTTCATGTTATTTATTTTTACCATATAAATTTTAACTTCGTCTTCTACTATTTTTCAGGGTTTTTCAGAATAATTTAATTCTTTTATTTTGCTAAGCACTTATTTAGTACTTACTTTATTAAATTTGCGTTGGAATTTTAGAACACTGAAGAATTTTGTTTATACTAACGACATCTAGTGATAAAACTAAGTAAAAAAACATGAATCTTGAAAAAGATGGCGCTGTACTTAAATACCAAGCACAAGTTAATTTCAATTCAAATAGATGGCGATATAATTTGGGTTTTTTTTAATTTAAAAAAACGTGTATTAATTACAGTATATTATTACAGTAGGTAAAATAAAAGCAATAAAAACCAAACTAAACATGTTTATTTGGGTAGTTATATATATCAGATTTAATTACTTATGCGCTTTATTTCTGGCCCAGGCATCTTCAAGGTACTGACTCCATATCTGTGTGCCGACAGTTAAGTACTTATTGAACTCCGGAATCTGGTACATTCTGTCCAGCCACTCGTTTGTTCGAGGGTACCTGTATACAAAAACATCATTATGTACCTATCTAATTTATTTAACACACAACAAATTGCGCAAGGACATTTATCTTTATCATCAGCGCTTCTCACCCCACCGTTTAGGTAGGCCTCTCTTCCCAACGTTTTGTTTGGTTGGTTGGGCTTCTCTTCCTAAGCAGAGAGAGTTATTCAATCAAAGAATCTAGTATAATATTTTTAACAAAATTGTCAAAAGATATAGGTAATAGGTAGGTAGTTTATTTTAATGTAAAGTCAGCGACAAAAATCGATGAACTTTTTAGTTTTTCAAGTCACTTTTTCTTTACTATAAGTGCGATCTTGGCTAAAATTTTGATTGCTACTCCACGGGTTCAGTAGATACATTAAAATTTAAAATGTTCATCGATTCTTGTCGCTGACTGTACCTCACCCTATAAGTGAATAAAAAATCTTACCTTTTCTTATCCAATTTATGAATAGGTAATGTCCCCGTAATGGTGGCCCCAATAGAAATATCAGCTATCGTCATGTGTTCCGCAGCAATATACTTTTTGGTACCTATGTAGGCCTCTAAGGCCGAATATCCGTATTCAATGTCTCTGATGTGACGCTCCGTCGGGGATTTTAGGCCTTCGAAGAGTGCAGGGAGCTGGAAAGACGAATATTCGAAGATCTTAGTGGCAAGTTGGGCGATTTTGGTTTGTATGTTTCACGAATTCTTGTTCTGGTGAATAGTGGGATTACTAGACCTCTTGGCACTTTGGCAGGCCACCTGCCAGATGGATGGACGGCATAGTTGCCGTACAGGGTAAGACCTGGATGCAAAAGGCCCAGAATACAACGTTTTGACGGGTAGGGAAGGAGGCTTATGCCTAGCAGTGGGTCAGTAAAAGCTGATAATGATGGTGATTATGTCAAATAGGTACATTAACCTTTAGTCTGTCGGGATTCCAGGCACAATAGAAAATCAATTGTGTCTCGACCTGCTTTTGTGCTCGACGAGCTGGGATATTTAATTTCACACGTAAAGTCGCTAACTCGGATTCGTTCTAACAAAAATTGTTTTTTTATGATAAATACTTTGAAATGGTAGAAGATGGTTTAAAAAAGTGATAGACATGTTTGTTGTGTAAAATATATAAAGTAATTTTGCACTGTTGTTCGTAAAACATCAATTTGTTGGTACGAATCCGAGTTAGCGACTTTACGTGTGAAATTAAATATCCCAGCTGATCTGTGCTCCGACAGATAACCAAGTTAAAAAAAACAATACATAAGTAGTGCCAAACATAGTACTCCTCCTTTTTGGAAGTCGGTTAAAAATAGAAAACATCTTACAGCAGCCATTTTAGCCCGAATGTAGAGTACAGCTGCGTCCAGGTAAAGGCTCTGGTCTACCAAAGCGCGTGCGTGGATCTCACTCGGGTACAGCTTTTCTTTGAGTTCCTTCGATCCATACTTCGAAAGGAGGTAGATCATCTGCGCATGGCTGAAAATAACATACTTACATTAAAAAAATAATGAAAAAACCCACGACATAATCCCTATATAAACTAGAAAAGAGCTAATGACCTTTAAATGGCTCATTAGATTTTCATGAAACGTAGCTAAAAATAAAAACACTCTCGACAAATACACCTTCCAAACAAAAAAATAATAGAATCGGTTCATTCGTTGAGGATCCTTAACGGTGATGATCCTAACAGTGCCTCGGAGACGCAGTGATCCTGTGTTTCGATTTAAGGGCGTCTTGCACCACAATAGAAATCGTAGTCCAAGACTAAGTACTCTAGTATAAACTAGTGCAGTAATCTCTATCTACCTGTCTGTAAGTATGAAGTCTCCATCTTTCAGCACAGGAAGGGTTCCAAGCGGGTTTATCTGAAAATATAAAAACAATCTTCATTTAATATCCATTATCTTTTACATTGTTCAGAAACAGCTGTCATTTTTACTTAGGTATTAGGTAGGTACTGTACTTTAGAAAGTACTACCACAGTACTAGCAACTCCCAACTCACTTAGGTACCTACCTACATACATATCTTTAAACGTTTTCTTTTTTTAATACATAAGTACAGACATATATATTACTTATACATAGAAATACACCCAGACCCGAGACAAATATTTGCAGATCATACAAACATGACTTGCGGCGGGAATCGAACCTATGTGTGTTTCAGGCGGGCCTTTGCCCACTGCGCCAAAGATAGCAACAGAACAGAATAAGCAGTGGCTAGAGCTCTGCTAGCAGTCCAAACAGGAATACAGTGGATACACCTTCTGCCGCAGTTGCGTTAGTACATTACTGCCGAAGCCCACAAGTGCAGCATTGCCAGACTATCGTGAGTATGCGGGCCGAGGCGGAGCCGAGGCACGTATCACAGTCCGGCAATGCTCAGTTGTGGCCAAGGCTTCTATAGTGCTTTTCTCAAACATGCAACAACAAAAACAACAAAAAAAAAACATAAAACGAAACAAAAAAGAAAATAAAAAACAAAAACAACATGTTTGGATTTTAAAAAGTTCGTTTCATTTTCATATTTATTGCCGATTCATTGCCGACATCTAGCAATTTCTTATCTGGCGTGCTCGAGAGGCAGTCGAGCAGTAGGCGAGCACGCCAGATAAGAAATTGCTGTACACTTTGTGACCCACTACTGCAAGAACGATTTATCCCAAAGAATGTTGTGTGGTGAGATATGGTCGTTTAGCGTAGAATTTTTGAGAAAAAATAATAAGTACCTACTTACCTACCTTTAAAAACCCAGGATTCTTGTGCTCCAGCTTCAGAAAGTTGACTTCAATGACATCCAGCTCCACACCCAATATATCGGCGAGCACGCGTACCGCGTTGCTGGGCGGGCTCGCGTCCATCTTCCAAAATGTGAGTGTCGGCATTCTAAACTAGAAGATCATTAGAAAAACAAGCAAATTAATGTAGTAAAATAAACTGAAAACCCTAATTTTTATTTAAGTTTTTATTTACTTATTTCATTCATTGTCATCGAGTTGTGAGCTACCCTGAAAGTTTCAAATCGGGAAGTGCTCGAAAAAGTTGCAAGATTATTTAGTCCATGGTATTACTTTATCACACTCGACCTTTCTGCCTTTCATTTATTAGTAGTTTATATAATGAAGTGTATGTTATGTTATTGTAAAATGAAAAGCAGGCTCATGACTGCGTGAACTGCGTCCCTTGATAAGCTTGATATTTAAACTAGAATACTTCATCAATAAAAGAAATACCTTTTCACGAAACGATACCTTCTAAAGTAGGAATAATTAGGGATCTCATTTAAATTAGCTATTTAAAATATTTTTTTACCTTTTTATAAACGTATTTACGAAATATTAAACACAACTTTACAAAACGCGCTAATGCCTCCGTAGCTAGAGATTAACTGAGTAGGATAGATCAACAATATAAAGGACGAATGACTTGGTATTTTTACCTTTACGTTAATAACCCTATTTAATTTTTTCCGTGGGGTCGCCGGCAGTAGAATGTGGCCCCTCTCTCATGCCCGTGGATGCAGTAAGAGTCTGCTAAGGGTACCTTCGGAAGATGGGCATCAGCGTCTTTCCATGTCATATAACACCTTGGACTTCGCTCGCCAACCCGCCTGCCAAGCTGGACGAGCGAGCACAGACTTCTAGTGTAGTAGCGTAGTAGCATAGGTAGTAGTAGCGAGTATGGCAGCAACCCCCTCAAGATGAGCACATCAAAAAGAACCAGACATTGAAATCTTCGAGGGAGGCCTATGCCCAGCTGTGGACGTCCAACGGCTGAGACGATGACGATGATTTAAATTGTATTGTGTGTGTAGCTAAAGACCACCTGTAAAACATAGGAATGTCTATCATACTATAAAGGTACCTACAATAAAAACATGACGATTGATTTTTAAAATGACATTGTGTTAGACTTCAAGCTTATAGACTCTAAGGTGTTAGATGATAAGTTCCTATTTTTAACATGAAATATGTAAATAAATAACTTAATTTTTTACAACTTTCATTTTCAATTAAATTAAAAACTGTCGTAATTTAAATTAGAATAATAAGTAAGTAATAATAATGTTCATGTCAACAGCAAGTAGGTATTATTTTGTCTATGGTACCTAACAGCAAAGTCATGATAGTTATTTATAAATCTGTTATAAATATGCTTTTATCGCTGCTGCTGTTTTTATCATTGTAGATAAGTACCTAGCTAGGTACTTTTACATCATAATCAAGGCCAGTTTGTGTGTCGAATATTAAACTATAGCACTACAGAACAGATAATAATACTAGGTATAGTCACCCCTATCTTATCCCGCTACAAGAATCGAACACGCTTATGGGCTCTAGCAAACACGCTACTTTTAGCATCGGCGATTCAGTCGCTTTTGAGAAGCAAAATGCAGCGACCAACATTCCTCCAAACGCGGCTATCGGCGATCGCAGCAGTAGCTAAAAATGCACGATTTCGATGTCGCGTCCGAACGCAAGAAGTCGATGCAGCATCGAAAACGCGCAATTTGGTACTGCGATCGAACGCAGAGTAATAGTATCTTAGGTCTACCCCAACCACGCCACAGAAAAAATAAATATATGAGCATTTTTCATAACTGTTGCCTGGACGTAGGCCTAGAAAAGCAAATTAACAGGAAAACAGTGTTGGCTTCTTGTTGAGGAAAACTTAAATGTTTTTCCTCCTAATCTAGGTGAAGTAGAATAAGAAAGTCATAAATAATACGATGATGATGATTCGATTGTTAACTAAATATAATTTAACTAGAACAATCAACAACATCAGCTCGCTGTAATCGTATTATTAAAAAAATCATGTAAATATAGAGGTCGCGTCATGTAAAAAGAACGTTGGACGAAAGTGGGGGTGTGCTTGTCTCATGTTTGCGAATAGGTAACCCATGCACAAACATGAGACAAAACACACCCCCTCCTCTTTCTTACAGCGTTTTTTTTTACAGGACGCGAACTATACCTATGGCAAATGCCAGCTCCAGTGATAAGGGGCAATAGGGAACATGCGTCTGATTCAAAAGCGGGTTAAATGTATTTTATTATGAACATTGTTGCTTTAGAGGTACGTGTGTGTAATTATTTTTTAATATTAAACCATTTTCGATTAGAAAATAAATTTTAAAAATTGCAAAAAATAGTAGGAATTTCAAAATACTTGAAAAGGATGTGAAAGGATGTGACGTCACGAGTTCAAAAGAAAAGTCAAGGACGAGTCAGATATGACGATCCATAGATAAGTTTTTTTTTTAATTTTCACAATTCCTAAACTCGAACTTATTGTTGTCACAGATTACTGTTGTACTTAGTATCAATTTGTGAACTTTGACGCGTGAAGTCACAGTTCACAAATTGTTACTACAACAGTAATCTGTGACAACAATAATAATACGTGTTTCAGGTGCGTGAAAATGCTGGTAAATTTTAAAAATTGTTTTTGTTACAAAATTTTAGTTTTTCGGCACTGGAATTTTTGTTACGGTTATTTAACGATATAACCTATCGTTTAAAACCATAAAAAAATTGATGCATATTGCCTATTGCTTACAATTATGTAGTATTTGTCCCAAGCATTCACTACCAAACAGGACATATTAAGCTGTAATAAAAACACTTTTTCGTAGTGAGTATTTAAACGTAAAATTTATTTTTCAAAGAGTTCTAGATTACTTAGTAGACTTCTTTTCCTTGTTACTTTTCCAGCATGCATTTAAAGCTGCGCCAAGTGCAGCTGAGCCGAGGTCACTGTATTTTTTAAAGGAGGGATCCTTGTCGAGCCTGGCCAGCCAGTCTGCAGTGCGGGGGAATCTGGAAAGAAAGTTTTTTATACACTAGCAAGCAACATTTTTTGCATTTTACTTGCAAGGTTCCACCCGTAACGATAGACAGACAAACAAGAAAGTGACCTAGTAAAATCGTTTTAATAAAATTGCAGAGTGACATTGTGCAAGAGCGCAGCTAGTACGAGAAAATACAAATTGACGTAGATTAGATAATACATTGAGATATAACGAGTGTCTGTTTGTTATGCGATAATATAGCAATATTTTACTGTCAATATATTATTGTAGATTATATTGTAATCTAATCAACCGATTCACGACTGTATCTAGGGATATTATTCAGATTTTTCGTGAGGTTGCAAGCTCATTCGCCGTCTATTAGAATAAAGAAAAAAAAACAATGAAAACGACAACAAAAACAAGGGTAAATATTGTTATCAACGGGATAATTACCATGATTATTGAGTTTTGTTGAATTTCAACTGCGTCGAAATATCGGGAAACAACAAAACTCAATAATCATGGTAATTATCCCGTTGATAACAATATTTATGTTCGTAACCATGATAGTTTCAAAAGTTATAAAAACAAGGGTTTAAAAAGTTTGTTCCATTTTCAAATTCATTGTCGACATTCAAGAAAGTGACCAGCAATTTCTTATCTGGTCTGCTCGAGCGGCAGTCGAGCACGCCAGATAAGAAATTGCTGGACACTTTCCTGCAAGTACGATTTATCCCAAAGAAGGTTGTGCAAGATATACTTAGTTGTATATCTTAGCATGTTTGAGAACAAACAAAATGTCGAGCAATTTCTTATCTGGTCTGCTCGAGCGGCAGTCGAGCATGCCAGATAAGAAATTGCTGGACACTTTCTGACTCACTACTATGATATGGTGGTATATGGTAGGTATAGCATATTTGAGAAAAAATAATTACTTCTTTGCATCCAATTTGAGTATAGGCTGAGAAAACGTCGTTGTCGTGCCGATCGCCAGATCAGCCAGCGTCAGATAGTCTGTTGCGATATACTTCCGATCCTGAAGGTATGATTCCACCACGCCGTAAGCCGTCTCTATGTCAGCCAGATGCTTTTGGGTGGGGCCTTCGAGACCATCGAATAGTGTTGGCAACTGAAACAATGACATAAAGATAAGATAAACGTTTATTTGACACACAGATGATACAGAGCAATAAAAAATACACGAAGAAAGTTAAAAACAGACTATATTATGACATTCCCATACTTCTAAAGTTCTCGATATGAGAGTGACAAAGCTTCTTGCGCGGTCACTGCGGGACTAAAAGGGCCCTTATAGCAGAATCACAATAGGAATTGAACTGTATGCCGTCTCTTTTTATTGACAGAGTGACAAGAACGGCAATTCCTTTTGTGATTCTGCTCTGGATTGCTCCTGGTTGTGGACTGTTTTATCTGAGCAGGTTGTCGGCGAGGGTGCCGAGGGTCCAATTAAACGCCTGTAGACTTTTTCACTTGTTTTCTTTTATTTCTTCCTTGTTTTCTTCTTAATGGTTAAACTGATACAGTTGTTCTATCTAACTTGTTTCTGTGTGCGTGGAACGATTCTGAGCGCTCCCGAGCTTACGCACACAGAAACAACATGCATGTTAACACACACACAATTAAGACCAAACGGACTTCGTGAGAAAGAACAAGTGTACTAATGGCATTTTTAGCCCCGCTGAACCTGTCATATTTGACAGTTTGAGACTGATATTGGTCGCTATCAAAGATGAAGGTACTTACAGCGACCACCTTCAGCCTGATGAAGAAGACTCCAGCGTTGAAGAACAAGCATTGGTCCACAATGACCTGGCTACGCAAATCCTTCGGATACAACTTCTGAGCGCTCTCCCCGCCGTATGTTCTCACTAGGTACTTCATTATTGCGTTACTGAAATTCAATGAAAATATGTAGAATATATACATACATAAACTCACGCCTGTTTCCCATCATAGGGGTAGGCAGAGACCACATATCGCCACTTGCTACGATCCTGACACACTTCTTTGACTTTATTCACTCTCATCACATTCTTCATGCAAGCTCGTCGGTTTAGGGTACTCTTGACCTGGCCTTTTTCCAATAATTCGCCAATTTGGTCTAGGAATGTGCGCCAAGGTCTTCCCCTTCCGACGGTCCCATTCACACTCGCCTTATGGACCTGTTTCGTCAATCTACTTTCATTCATCCTCTCTACATGACCGAACCATCTTAGCATCTCTCTTCTCAATTCTCATCACTACATCTTCTTTCACTCCACAACTCTCTCTTATCACACTGTTTCTCATTCGATCTCTCAAAGTCACCACACATACTTCGCAACGCACGCATTTATACTCGTATGTAGAATATAATGTAAATAAAGAATAATATGTATTAGGAGCAGAGCTTGTGTTATGGGAACCGCATGACTGATATAATACTTTAATTTTTTTTTTTAATAAATAAATACATTTATACACAGAAAACACCCAGACCCGGGATAAATATTTGCATATTATAACATTTGTCTCGCGGCGGGGATCGAACCCCGAACCTCTTGCTTCACAGGCTGGCTTTCACTCAGGTCGTCAATAAACCGACCGTTTTTGATTATGAGAGTAGGGCCCTGGATATAGCCAACAGCGCCGCCAGCGCTGGTCCAACCATGGCCGTGTTTAAAAGATCTCTTTAAGATCTCTCTCTCTTTAAGAACTTTAAAAGATCTCACCTGTCTGACACGACGAAGTCTCCATCATGTAAAACTGGAATGGTGCCCATTGGGTTGATCTGAAAAAAAATATCGTCGGGGTCACCAATGTAGTAGTACAGTCAGAGGCAAAAATCGATGAACCTTTAGAGTTTTTCAAGTCACTTTTTTTCACGTTATGTGCGAAATTGGTATAAGTACCAATTTCGCACATAACGTGAAAAATATTTTGGTTATTTATTATTTAAGCGGAAGAGTTTGTTTGTTTGAACGCGCTAATCTAAGGAACTACCAGTCCGATTTGAAAAATTATTTCTGCATTTGATAGCTTGACTTCTTGAGGATACTTTTCATCATCATCATCATCATCATCATCACCATATACCGTCACTACGGGGGCAACGCCGCGAGGGCGCTGTTAGTAAATAATACACACAAACCTTTAAGTATTCCGGTGACTTGTGCTCCAGACCCTGCCAGTCGGGATACTTCAGTTCCAACTGTACCCCCAACATATCGGCGACCATCAGCACCGCATTAGCCGGCGGACTTGCCTTTAGTGTGTACAGCACTGGTTTCGACATGTTTTCTAAAATACATAAAATACACTCATTTCCTTGCCCTTTTCCCATTAGGTGGGGTCGGCACATGTAAAAAACATACATAAAAAACACTATAAAACTATTTAACGCATTCAGTGCCGCGGATCTTGCGGTCCGGCTACGGAGAAGAGAACCGCAGTGGCTATGAGGGAATGTGTTAAAACTGGGGGAATAACCCACATTACGATAACACACGGGAATTTAAAAAGCGAACGAAACATGATCAGGATTGTGTCCTCAAGACGAGGTAGACAATCTCAGATCTTTTGCAGAAATTAGTACCTATTCCAGTGACAAGTTGCAAGACCATCGCTTTTTTTAATTTTGTTATTTCCTTTAAATGTTTTTTCGCCTATTATAATTTTGTCATACGATTAAATAATAATAAATCGCTATTACAAAGCTAACTGGTTTCCTTACGATGTTTTCAATCATCGAATCCTTCCCTTTTTCCCACTAGATGGGGTCGGCACATGTTTCGTAAAGTTTTGTACAAACGATGTACAACCAGGATTGGAATGGAACCAACGAAAGCCGAAGCACTATCACACTTGGCCAACACGGCTCTGTTCTCTAAAATACTGCTTAAATAACACTTTTGTTCACGTAAAATATTTTATCCTACTTACTTTTTTGTTACCTTGACTTTAAAAGTTTGCACAATCGGGAGAAGAGTCTTCACGTACTGGGCCGACAGTTTAAAGAATCTTTATTTATATAGACTAGATAAAAACAGCAAAATAAAGGCATGACATGACAATAATAATGTTATCGAAATGTTCACGGATTGGTTTTATAAAACAAATCCAATATTTTCGGTGTGTCATGCCTCCGAATATAAACTGTAATCGAACGAGCGAGCGTAGATCTAAGTGGCAACTTGGCCGATTCTAAATTGATTATTCTAAACTCATAAAATCTAAATTGCCTCATTATCTCCGAGTAAACCATTGTTAAGTTACTTCCTAACTTTAGATTAGTTGTTAGTTCTACACAGCGGCGGCGCCGGCGGCCGTGGTTAAAACCGTGAGCGCGCTACTTAACACTTCAATTTAGTGTTAGCTTACTTGAGATTTTACTCGGAGGTGTCATGTCAAGCCCCTAAATATCTTAATTTCAAAATCACTCAGTACCTACCTATACATATTATTAAAATAAATGTTTAAAACTATTATAATTCTTACTTACCTAGCCTTTTTGTTACTTCACAATGACAAGAAAATATTTTATACTGCTAATGTTACCCACCTACAACAATCTCTCTGCAATGATAACGGTTATCAACAAGTTCAGAAGTAGGTACTCTGATAACGTTTGAATAACCGTTTTTGATTATGTAATTTGGCGTAAGGCCCGGTTTCCTTCAAAACGGAGAAGAGCGGAGAGGATAGATATTTTGCAAACGACTAAAAATATTTAATAAAAATAAATTCAAAAATTAAGTAAGAAGTTCAGAGCTCAATCCTCAGTTTAACATTTGAAAATAAACAAATACCAGGATATCAGGGATCTTTGGGCTATCTTACCCACCTTACATCCAAATACTGAAAGGCTACTTAGTTTAAGTGGTGCTTATCATTGACATAAACTGTAATTTTTGTAAGTATACGATTCTGAAGAGTAAGAATGTCTCAAATAGATTACTACGTAATATTTAAGTAGCGTTTCAGTATTCGGGCATTAGCCGACTTAGTACCGAGTGTTTATCTACTTACCACTTTTTGACCACATAATCTACATGTTAGTACATTTTGTGCTGATTTTCCTTATTCTCCCATTCTCAAATCAGAATCATAACACGCAAAAGGCCAAGCAATAAAAAACCAAATTAAGATCTTCTACAATTTGTTCTTCTTTTTATTTTTCTCCCAAAATGCGTTCAAAAGCTTTCCGAAGTAAACAGCTCCTTCCTTATTGATAGTTTTAAATACTTTCTCATCCTCAAGTCTGGATAGCCAGTCGGCGCAGCGTGGGAACCTGAAAGAAACACAAGCTTTTAAAAAAACCCCGACCATGGACCTATAGTCGAATTGCTCATTATACGAACTAAAAATATATGAAAAATGACATTTATCCTTCAATTTTAGTGTGTATAATGAGCAATCTGACTATAGTATAGATATGGATAATGGACTACCAGTTAGCGTGCCGCCGAAAAGGACAAAAAATGAAGAGATCAATTGTTTCGTAGTACACATAAGGTCCATATTAGTACATAATTGGCGCACTTATAAGTTCTCTACCTACAAAAAGCCGGCACGCCATGAGGGACAGAAGATAATATTATGCTCTGTCTTATTTTTTTACAACAATTTTGTATAAATCCTTCTTTGTTTTGTGTGAGTGAGAAGGAACGTGTCCAGCAGTCCATATCTATAGTCGTATTGCTCATTATACGGACTAAAATAGAAGGAAAAAATGTCATTTTTCCTTCAATTTTGATTAGTTTTGATACGTTTTATGTCAAAATTGAAGGAAAAATGACATTTTTTCCTTCACTTTTAGTCCGTATAATGAGCAATACGACTATATACTAGGTCCATGCCCCCGCCCCCGACATATCCCTTCATTAACTAGAAAAGAGCTGATGATCTTCAAACGCCTGAACAGATCTTCATAAATTATAGCTAAGAACCATCTCGATCACGTCAGTTTTCAAACAAAAAACCGCATCAAAATCGGTTCACATTCAGGAGCTACGATGCCACAGACAGACACACAGATAAACACTACAAACTTATAACACCACTCTTTTTCGTCGGAGATTAAAAATTGGATCATGATTATGTCTCCTTAGAGCTGATTTTTTAATCGAAAAATAACTTTTATCTGAGGAATAAATAGGCGTTATGACATATTTTCAATACAATATCTGTCAAATCGCAAAATTAATTCCTCAGATAAAAGTTATCTAGGTATTGAAAAATCAGCCCTTACTAGAGGTTAATTTAAACTTACTTGTTCGCATCGACTTTGAGCATACACTGCACGGCCGTGGCCGTGGCACCTGTCGTCAGGTCAGCCAGGGTCAGTCTGTCCGCGGCGATGTAAGGTCTGGACGTGAGGTACGCATCTATAATAGCGTAGGATGATTCTAGGTCCGTCTTTTGCTGTGGCGTCGGCCCTTCCAGGTTACCCATTAGAGTTCCAAACTGAAAATAATCCGTACTTATAAATGTGAAAGTGTGTTTATTTGACCTCCTTTCACGTCAAAACAGAGCGACGGATTGACGTGATTTTTTGTGTGGAGATAGTTGGAGGGCTGGAGAGTAACATAGGCTACTTTTTATACGGGCGCCACGCGAGCGAAGCCGCGGACAGCAGCTAGTAAATAAAGTAATAAAGTAAGATCGTATGAGCTAGTGGCCAACTCTGGTAACGGAGGTTTTAGGCCGCCTAAAGGCCTCCGTAACTTAACGACTTAAAAGCCGGGACCGACAATTCAACGTGCCCTCCGACGCACGGAAGCGCTCAGCTCGTAACACCACTTACGGTCACCCATCCAAATTGTGACCGAGCACAACGTTGCTTAACTTCAACGATCAATCAAGAAGGAACGTCTCAGCAAGCTACGCCACGAGCGCTTCAATAATAAAATAATACCTTGTGTACCCAGTTTTAGCTTATTTGTTACTTATGTTATTTGATGAGACAATAAATAATTTTGAAAGTACGTTACATTGTATTTGTATTTGAAAATCAGTTTTCTGTTGATAAAATGTTTTACAATGTTTGGGGAGTAGCCACATTGCGTTTTCTACAGCGCGTTTTTGAGCTGCGCATTTGTATCGATACAAACGCGCGTTTGTTTCCATACAAAAGCGAATCGGGAGGGGGGCAGCGCGTTCGCATCGCGTTTGTATCGATACAAACGCGCTGCAAAAAACGCAATGTGTCCACTCGCTTAGTTACGTAAATAATGTTTTCTAATCTGCTTACCCCGACATTCCTGAGAACAGCGAAGAAGACGCCAACGTTGAAGAACATACACTGGTCGACGATGGCCCTGGCCTTCAGTTCACTCGGGTACAACCGTTCCTTGTGGTCACCTCCGTACTTTTCAAGAACATACTTCATTATTGCATTGCTGAAACATGTGAACACCATCACTTGATGAATTTGAGTTTTGAGTTTTGAAAATCACACTAATCATACTAATATAATGCAAAAGTTTGGATGTTTGTTCCTCTAAAACTCGACAACCACTAAACCGATTTGGGCTGAAATTTAAAATATAGATAGAGAATGACTGGGAATAGGCTACTTTTCATGCGGGTATCTTGCGACGCCACGGGCCTAGCTTCCGCCCGCTACTTCGCTCGCAAGAAAAATAAAAACAATAAATAGCTGCCGTAAAACACTATTATTTTAAAAATAAGTAGGTACCTCTCAGAAAGAACGAAATCGTCATCTTGTAACACGGGAACTGTGCCCATAGGATTTAACTGAAATGAAAATACAAAATCATAATTAATATCATTTCGAGTTTATTAGTAGATATTTTGCTTATTCGGGATAAAAGACTTTATAAAACGTTTATTTGTAGAGATCGCGTCATGTAAAAAGAACGCTGAAAGAAAGTGGAGGGGGTGTGTTTTGTCTCATGTTTGCGCATGGGTTGCCTATTCGCAAACATGAGACAAAACACACCCCTCCACTTTCTACCAGCCAGCGTTCTTTTTAGGGAGTGGACACATTGCGTTTTCTGCAGCGCGTTTTTGAGCTGCGCGTTTGTATCGATACAAACGCGCGTTCGCAACGCGTTTTTTTCCATAGAAAAGCGAACCGGGGGGGCAGCGCGTTCGAATCGCGTTTGTATCGATACAAACGCGCTGCAAAAAACGCAATGTGTCCACTCCCTTACATGACGCGAACTATACCACAGTAAGTGTAGAATATAGGTCTCAAAAGTGTACCTTTAAGAACTCCGGCGACTTGTGTTCCATCTTGACGACATTGACGTCTCTAATCTCCATCTTGAGGTCCAGGATATCCCCTAGCATCATGACGGCTCGAGCTGGAGGACTGGCTATAGCACGATGGAGGATCAGGCGAGACATGGTGACAGAGGCTGAAACTTAAATATCACACTTGTAGCGACATCTACCTGTCGCTAGATGAACTACATAAACATGCTACGCACTACAGATGGCGCCACGCAACATTAGAATTTCTAGATCGCGCTAACGAAGTTTTCAGCGGCGATAGATATATCTAGGACTAACCAACAACAACTATTGGTCGAAAGACCACGGGCAAGTGGGCCAGATGGGTCGGCCCGTTGTTGCAGAGAACCATCTACCTACTCTGCCTTTGGGGAACGATTCCACCATGTTCCCCAAACACTTATCACACTAATATTATAAACTAGCTTCCGCCCGCGGCTTCGCTCGCGTGGTACCGGGATAAAAAGTAGCCTATGTCCTATTCTTGGTCATTATCTCTGTGTATTTTAAATTTCAGCAAGAATGTCTGTTCGTTCCTTATAACTTGACAACCACTGAACCGATAACCACTGAACCGATTGGCTGAAATTTAAAAAATAGATAGATAATGACCGGGAATAGGACATAGGCGACTTTTTATCCGGGTATCACGTGAGCGAAGCCGCGGGCTGCAGCTAGTAGTGTTAGGTATAAATGCGAATGTTTGGATGGATGTCTGTAGGTACCTACCTACTGTGTGTAGGTTGTAGGTAGGTAGGTAAGGTACCTAATGATAAGGTACCTACCTATAGTTTACTTCATTAAATAAATAAATATTACTGGACATTTCACACAGCGCTATCTAGCCCCAAACTAAGCAAAGCTTGTACTATGGGAACTAGATAACTGATAGAATACTTGTCTTATACTTTACTTATAGTTTACTTCATTGCCCAGAATGTATTACATAGTTAGCTAGATATATACCTATACCTACTCAGTTTATTTCTGCAATATACCTACCTACTGGAGGTAATATCCAAGACCTACTTCATCTCTTGTCAGTTTATATGAGAATAGAGGTTATCAAATCCAATCATAACATTACATAAAGCCAATAATCGAATCTGGGTCAAACATCACTACTAACCTAGTTAGGATAATAAACAGGAAGTTACGAGACCAACACAAGTTGTCAAAATACCAAGGTCATTAATTCGCGCGAAAATGTGCACATTCCACAATAAAATAAAATGTAAACAACTTACACTGAAACACCTATTTACTCCTTCACTAGCCTTTGCACTGCTTTCTTAAAACTCTCAAAACGAATGTTATAAAATGTTATCAAAATAGGTGCTTATTATTTAGATAAAAATTGTACATTGTACTTAACCTAAAAATACGCGTCATCGGTCTACATCATAGATTCTCAACCTTATTTTCGCCACCGCCCCCTTTGAAACTATTTTTTTTTTCTAGAGCCCCCCCCCTTTCTTACCTACTTTTTATTTTTCTTACTGTCGCGAATTTTAAACACCTTTTTGGAGCACAGTGGCTATTACTTCTTTAACTGCTGTTATTTAGTGATAGTGATTAGGGCATGGTCGTCACACTTTTCTGGTTAAGGGCCGCATAGTACATTGTGAGGTATCACTGCGGGCCGCACATTCTTGAATTATTTAGTTGACGATTTTTCGAAATACCTAAAGGGGTTAAAATCCTAGTAGGCACCAACGAACTTGAAACTTATCATAAGTTTACGGGGCTCGAAGACTCGCTGCTTATCAGTTCCTATTCTGCGGTCTGACAAAACTCACTTTGCTCGCAATATAACTACTCATGAAGTTAAAATGCGAGTGAATTGAGCTTCAAACCAAGCGAGCGAAGCGAGCCGATTTTTTGTAAGTCAAATATAATACGTGACATTTGATTTTTTTTTTGCAGGTTTCTAAGAAAAGCTAGCTTATCGGTTCATATTCTGTGGTTAGACTTTACTCACTTTACTCGCAATATACCTTACTTATGCAGAAAATGCGAGCGAAACGAGCCCAATTTTTTAACACAAATGCAACATTGTGACACTTGATTTTGTTTGCGGTGATCAAAGAAAAAAATCGCTGCTTATTGGTTCCTAGTCTGTGGTTAGACTTTACGCTCTTTACTCGCAATATACTTTACTTACTCATGAAGTTAAATGCGAGCGAAGCGAGCCGAATTTTTAAGACAAATGCAACATGTAACACTTGATTTTGTTTGCGGTGTTCAAAGGAAAAACTCGCTGCCTATCGGTTCATATTCTGTGGTTAGACTTAACTCACTTTGTTCACAATATAACTTTATAAATAAGGATTTATAAAGTTAAATGCGGGCGCAGCGAGCCAAATTTTTTAAGACAAATGTAACATGTGACACTTGATTTTGTTTGCGGTGCTTATAGAAAGGCTCGCTGCTTGTCGGTTTCTATTCTGTGGTCAGACATAACTCACTTTGCTCGTATGATACCTACTCATGAAGCTAGATGCGAGAAAAGCGAGCTCCAAACCAAGCAAACAAAGCGACCTTCCCTATCGAAGTTTTATAATCAATTATAATTATTATTGTAGCAACGTAGGTAGTTTCATTCATCATCATCATTTCCTTGCCCTTTTCCAACTAGGTTGGGTCGGCACAACATTTTCTCTAACGTGGCATCATTATCTACTAGTAGTTCGCCCCGAACTGAGATCTCGCGCACCGTAGATGGCCAACATTTGGACTTTCTTCTGACTACCCCTATAATTTCAAGTGCTACTACTGCCGGGTATGCCTATTGCGCTAGCTCTTCATGGTAAAAAATACTAGCATGCATGCAATACATAATGTCGTGTCTAATTTTTCATTTATTTCATATTTATGAATTCTCGTCGTATTTTTAAAAGTATACGTCCTAGAATAAAAATAACAACTATTTTAGAATGTACAAATAAAGACCTTTCATTTGACACCGCACTCAATATATTTGTTTACTTAACTTTTTTTACCCCAATTATTTTCATTTTTTATCAAAATTTTTTTTATCATGAAAATAAATCAAGTAGCATCTAAAATCATTGCAAACCAAACCGCAACGATGCCACTCTCTTTTTAAGACCGACCAGTCAATGAGCTACGAAGACATCGAAACTCTATGAAATGGGAGCTCTTGCAGCTCTGGTTTCGTAGTTTTTGGTCTTTGGTCGTATTTCAAAAACTATACATCCTAGATTAAAAATAAAAACCATTTTGGAATGTACAAAATAAGCCCTTTCGTATGACACCCCACTCAATATATTTGTGTACCTAACTTAAAAAAAAAATTACCCCCTTGGAAACCCAATATCTTCACAACCCCTTCATCGATTAAGCTCATATGCTCCACCGTAAATTTCCTTACCACAACCTATTGACCTACCAAGTTTCATGCAGATTGGATGAACGGTTCGACAGTTATGCTCGAACAACAATTCGTGAAACATACAAACATACAAACATACAAACATACAAACATACAAACATACAAACATACAAAGCAAAATCGCCCAACTTACCACTAAGATCTTCGCTCGCTTCGCTCGCTCGATCGATTATCTATCAAAGTTGTTTGCTTGGCCGCGGGCTGCACCAATACCGTCCGCGGGCCACACTTTGACGACCACTGGATTATTTGGGTGTTTTATTTGCCTATTTTAGATTACATTATCGCCCCCCTGCTTCCTCTCAACGCCCCCCAATTTTCTCTAGGTCTTCTACTGCCCCCCTGAAAGTCTCAAACGCCCACAGGGGGGCGTTATCGCCCACGTTGAGAACCTATGGTCTACATCTTACCTACGACCTTGATCAGAGGCACACAAAGCGCGGGAACTTTTTAAAACGTGTTTTGTTACACCACAAAATTATATTATTAAAAAAAAAACTTAGGCCTTTCCATCTTTACTAGATGATTTATACAGTGTCAGGAGGCAATCTTTTGCCTACATTTAACGGGACACCTGTAGTGCCTGGGACAATGTTGAGATGGAGTAGGCTTGCCCAGCACCTAAACCATCCTCTCAGCTTAACCGGCCTAAATTATATTATTACTACTAAGTATATTTATCTCTTTTATTCTCTTGAAAATTTCATTTCATACTTTTAATGCCTACCTATCATACAAAAGGTAGAAGTAAACTTACTTACCTACCTTAATAATAACGTACTCAAGTTTTGTTTGCATTTTACATTTTTTTTTATTCTTAGACCTAGTTCTACCACAGAATAAATATTAGGTAGTACAAGTTCTACAAATTTTTATAAAATCTCATTAGAAAGCAAGTGAAAAATTGAATTCTCTTTTTATATATTTCATCAAAAGTAGGTTTATGTTATATCTATCACCATCCATAGAACAATTAAATTGTTATATTAGGCCGCTTAGTTTTGTAGGTTTCAACTTTCATGTGTCAGGAGAAATTCTGCAACAATTTTTATGATCTTCTGAACATCCTCTTCAGAGAGCCTTTCTTCACTTTCTTGGACAATCTAAAAAAAAAAGTTTATAAGTACTTAGTACATTAGGGTGTCTCATAGTAATAACATCTGCCCCTAATCTGAATAATCTATCCACACTGTTTTCATAATCAGCTTTAAGATAAGATATATGCATTATGCACTTGATATCACATTTAAACTATAATAAAGCTGAAGAGTATGTTTGTTTGAACTTGCTAATCTCTGGAACCACCAGTCAGATTTGAAACATTCTTTCTGCATTTGATAACTTAATTCTTATAACAGTTAAAGGATACTTTTCATCATCATCATTTCCAGATACCATCACTATGCAGGTTGTGAGGGTGCAGCAGTTAATAATAAAATCAGCTGTTTCTTTTAGCAAAGCTTTGAAAAGTGTTTTCTTCTTGTCACTCACATGCTATTGAAAAGAGAAGGCAACAGATTTTGTTGCCATCAGAGCAATAGCAACCTAAAGTGCATTAAAGGACAAACTCTCACCAATTGTATTTCAAGTTCCGTTCTGGGCGGAGTGTTGACCATCATTAACTTTTCTGTTTTTGTTAATTTGAACTGCTTCATGGCTTCCAGAAACTTTTGAATACCTTCAGCGGTCTGCTGTTTGCAATCTGTTTCATTGAGGAAGTGTATTGTCTGAAATTATTGAATGTGTCAGACTACAAGATTTCAAAGAATAATAATAGGGTATTTTCCAAATTTTTGAAAACTGCTTATATTCAAAGATTGGAACAGATGATTCAACAGAAAAATAACAATAGATTAATTAATGTCTTTTTTTCTCCATTAAACCAATTAAAGTTGAATTTACTATCAATGGTTTTGAATTTACCGCCCAAACGCTCGGTTCAATGACGTCTACTGTGTGACGTCAACTTTGTGTAAACAATTTTAACAAAAAAAAAATACCCTATTGTAGTTTCAGTCAGTTGTTATACTACACTTTAGTTGTTTCCACCTGAGATGGGCGAGGCAATCGAGCCCTGCACAAGAAAATTCACTAATGATAGTGGTGTGAGCAGTGCTAGGAAAATTAAGTATTGCAATTATATCATCTCATATCAAACTTAAGATTATTAGTGGATGTTACACTCAAGATCAAAACTGTGTTCATTTTCATCCTGATTCAATCTAAGTTTCTTTTGTCTATATTTTCAACTTTAAATGAATTAGATTGCTATAAACTCACTTCATAAGTGACCGTAGCTAAGGATCCTTCTCGCTTGTGCTTCTTGTGCGTGTTATCCTTGAGCTCCTGCAGGAGTTGCATTACCTCATAGTTGCTGAGGAAAGCTGCGTTCGCGTTTATGCTAAAACAAAACATACCACTATAAAAATAAAACACCTTTTTAAAGTTCTAAACATTTGTTGCTTCTAGTAAACAGAATCGTTTCAAAATTTTCAAATAGATGATTTACAGGTACTTACGTTTCCATTACAGATCGAAATAGTAGCGAATTATTGTATTTTTCTCCAAGAACAAGGTATGATTGCAAGTTTATTCGTTACATGAATTGCTTGATAAATTTCAGACTTTCGACTTTAAATACATTATTTGTCCGCTTATAGTTCTAGTCTGTGTAGGTAGCGTTTTCGCTAAATTCACAGAGAAATTAATACTACTTTACGTTTAGCAGATAAAGAGTAGCGATGAGTAGGTCCGGATGGATACCGGACCGCGGACCGGAATCCCTCGCGGTAATGATGGATGTACATCGCGCGTCAACTCGGATACCGGTCCGCCGGTCCGGACGGCGGACGGCGGACGGCGCGGACTGGTAACCCGGAGCGATAACGCGGAGCTGCAACCGGAGCGGTAACGCGGAGCTGCAATCCGGAGCGGTAACGCGGAGCTGCAACGCGGAGCGGGCGGACGGCGGAGTGCGGACGGAGTGGGGTACTGCATAGGTCCGGGAACTGCGGGAAGGGTGCAGGTGCGAGACCTCAAGCGAAGTTTGCGTGTGCAACACCGAGCTGGTTAATTTTTGTTTGTGTTTTCGTGTGTCAAGTCAGGTCAGTGTAAATAAATGAAGCGTGTCGAGTGTCGCGCGTGTCACATCATCAAGATGTAAGTAGTAGGCCATATTTATTTTTATACCTACCTACCTACGCGATTGCATACGTAAGACGCATACCTAATATTTTCTCTCTCTTTTGTGTGTAGCTTGCAAGTTTTATTTGTACCTACCGACCGTTGTGTTTCTCTAAGACTAATTACTTACCTACTTAATAGGTAGTAGTAGGTACATACCTAAATTGTGTAGGTAGTGTATTAGGTAACATTTATAGACTTAGTTCAAATAAGTAGGTACAATTGGAGTTACAAGTAGGTACCTTCAATTGGAGTTACAAGTAGGTACAATTGGAGTTACAAGTAGGTACCTACACAATGTAGATAGATACCTACCTACCTACCCCCTTACTTATGAAAGATGTTTAAAGTTGAACAACGTCCTGTCTCTGTTTGTCACTATCCACAAATAAAGACAGGACGTTGTTTAACCAGTGTTTCACTATAAACGTCTTTCCCTCGCCACTGGTATCTAGCTAGGGTTGGGTGCAACGGACACGGAACCTATGTAGGTCATTAGGAGTACGGACGGAAAGGATAGGTACTGCATAGATGCGAGTGCGAGCTGGACCTATATGAGTGCAACGGACACGGGACCTGTGTGTAGGTCTTTAGACGGGGCGGCGGAACGGCATCGCGCGCGAAGGAACCTTTAAAACCTATGCTCCCGCAGTACCGAACCCATATGGGTCCGACGGACACGGGACCTGGATGTAGCTCTTTGGAGCTGGATGTACATCAAGATGTAGCTCCGAATTATCGTCGGACCTACCCATCTTTAATAAAGAGAAAATGAATCCAATATTCCAGAGTCAGACACCCCGCTTAATTTTTTTGTTTTGTTTTGATTTGATTGATTTTTTACGTAACGTTGACATGACAATGACATAACAAATTGATTGTCAAAAAATAATTGTAACCTTTCCATAGACGATTTGGAGTTTTTTTTTTGGCATGATAGGGTCATTCACACCATCTGACCGACTGAGAGAGCGTCCGGTCTTCTAGTATTCAGACTGTGAAATGTTGAAATGTCCAAGTGAGTACCTGGCTTACGTAGTCGGTCGCGCGCGTCGACGCGACCGACGTCGGCGTCCGTCGGTCGCTCGGTCACAAACCTCTATTTTTAAGGTAAGCGTCCACAGGCCCGCATCGCACGCAGCGGACGGATCGCATCAAGCGGATTAATTTTTCATAATGCGTCCACTGTATCGACAGCGATCGGATTTGCCGACGTAAGTACCAGCAATCGGATTGACGATGCCAGTTCTTTCGGATTTTCGTAGTGAACGCACAGAGCGAGCGCACGGAGTGCGTCCACTGATCGGCATTCCGTATGACGTCATCGGCAGGCATCGCAAAAGTTGCCTCTCGGAGCAACGGTTTCGGCATTGCCGATGTGTGATGCGTACGATGCGCACAGGTGGACGCACTTATATGAGTTTCTATACAAATAATACTACGATCCGTTGCGTGCGATGCGTCCGAAGCGTACGATACCGACAAGTGGACGAGTATAATAATAATAATAATAATGGGCGTTTTTCCACTAGCCTGGTACGGCACCGGCACCGGCACCGGCGCCGGCGACTCAAAAATATATGAAAATGTACTGCTCGTTTTTCCACTTGCACTTCCACTTCAACGGCACGGTTTCATACATTTTTGCATCCCCACCACCGGCGCCGGTGCCGGCGATGCAAAAATGTATGAAAATGTACTGCTCGTTTTTCCACTTGCCGGCGCCGGCACCGGCAGATTTTTATTCATTTTGCATCCCCACCACCAGCGCCGGTGCCTGTGCCGGTGCCGTGCCGGCGAGTGGAAAAACGCCCATTCCAGAAAACTATTTTTCGTTCTAAATCAAAAAGGTTTTGTTTTGCAGACCGAGTTTAGATTAAACTCGGTCTGCAAAACAAAACCTTTTTGTTGCATACAGGCACTTTTCCAAGTTTTCGAATAAAAACTTATCGAAACATGTATAATATAAATATCTACACTCTGCCTGTTTACCTCTTAGTTTACCTATTAATAACTAACCAAAATCTTACTTTTTATCATCATCATTACCAACAGTAGGTAACCAATAAGATCATTTTGTATAGGTACTAAATCTGGGCCAGATTTAGTATACAAAATGATCTTAGTGGTACTATCTTCAGACAACGAATTTTGCTTTACGCTAGGTAGGTATATACCTACCTACCTAGACTAGTAGTTCGCCCCGAACTGAGATCTCGCGCACCGTAGATGGCCAACATTTGGACTTTCTTCTGACTACCCCTATAATTTCAAGTGCTACTACTGCCGGGTATCCCCGCATCCACACGTTGGGGCCAACGTTGGTCCCAATGCCTCTCACCAACGTGTGGTGCTGACAAAATAGCTTGGCGCCAACGTTGGGGCCAACGTTGGGGCTTGGCCGTGCCGTGTCGGTTTTATCAAAGGAAGTTGGCGCGCCAACGTTGGGGATCCGTCCACACGTTGGCGCTATGCTCAGTCCCGTTTCGACGCGCATCGTGAGCGCACGTGTCGACTGACGAGCGAGAATGTCATCGTATTCCTTATTTATTGTGTTTGTAGGACTATCGGGCTGAAATTTTGCACACTTATAGATTCTCGGTGACAATGAAATATTATGGTATCAACAAGCTGATCTGATGATGGAGTCAAGAGCTGTTCAACAGAACTCCTCAGTAAATAAGCCGATTGAGTTGAAACTCGGCATATTTGTCAAGTTCTGACTACAATGTAATAATATGGTGACAGCGAGCTGATCTGATGATGGAGTCTACTATTTTTTTTTATGTTACGGGAACCGTGCAATTTTTTGGGATAAAAAGTAGCCTATGTCCTATTTCCGGTTATTATCTATCTATGTTTTAAATATCACCCATATCGGTTAAGTGGTTGTCGTGTTAGAGAGGAACAAACATACATCCAAACATCCAAACTTTCGCTTTTATAATATAGTGTGTTGTGTGAAGTGTGATAGTGACATTATGTGATGTGATTGTGATAAAATTGGTATTCAGTAATGTAAAATCACTTAGAGAAATTTCAATTTCTGTATCGGACGCGCAGACATCGGACGTCTGCACGTTGGCTCTGACGGAACAAGACTGGTGTATCGCCAACGTGTGGATGGTTCACGAAATCTTGGCGCCAACGTTGGGACCAACGTTGGGGCCAACGTATGGAGCCGGCGTATGCCTATTGCGCTAGCTCTTCATGGTAAAAAATACTAGCATGCATGCAATACATAATGTCGTGTCTAATTTTTCATTTATTTCATATTTATGAATTCTCGTCGTATTTTTAAAAGTATACGTCCTAGAATAAAAATAATAACTATTTTAGAATGTACAAATAAAGACCTTTCATTTGACACCGCACTCAATATATTTGTTTACTTAACTTTTTTTACCCCAATTATTTTCATTTTTTATCAAAATTTTTTTTATCATGAAAATAAATCAAGTAGCATCTAAAATCATTGCAAACCAAACCGCAACGATGCCACTCTCTTTTTAAGACCGACCAGTCAATGAGCTACGAAGACATCGAAACTCTATGAAACGGGAGCTCTTGCAGCTCTGGTTTCGTAGTTTTTGGTCTTCGGTCGTATTTCAAAAACTATACATCCTAGATTAAAAATAAAAACCATTTTGGAATGTACAAAATAAGCCCTTTCGTATGACACCCCACTCAATATATTTGTGTAACTTTCATAATTTTTTACCCCCTTGGGAACCCAATATCTTCACAACCCCTTCATCGATTAAGCTCATATGCTCCACCGTAAATTTCCTTACCACAACCTATTGACCTACCAAGTTTCATGCAGATTGGATGAACGGTTCGACAGTTATGCTCGAACAACAATTCGTGAAACATACAAACATACAAACATACAAACATACAAACATACAAAGCAAAATCGCCCAACTTACCACTAAGATCTTCGCTCGCTTCGCTCGCTCGATCGATTATCTGGGTAGGTACCTTAACTTCGTTTAAATTTAATTTTGAAACTAGTAGCACGCTCGTAGCTATTGATATTTAAGCAGTAGGTACCCAAACCAACTAGATTTCAAAATATTATATATATTTTTGCAGTTTGTTGTCTTTTTAAATGTATAATAATAATGTTTTTCTCAAGAACAATTAACTTGTTGATACGGAGACATAGTATTTCAGAAATTATATTTTTCAAACGCTCTATAAATCAAACAAGTTTTACGAGTGGAGTGTCACCAGATTCGAACGTTCCATTGGAAACGCATGTTAATCATTACCTGAACCTTCCTTTGCCAGAGAACAAATATTTTGCTACATACGTATGGATCGATGCAACCGGAATCAACATGCGTTCCAAGGATCGTGTTTTAGAGACATTGCCCTGTGACCTCTCTGTGATACCGAAATGGTCATTCGATGGAAGCTCAACGGGGCAAGCTGAAACGAAAAATTCAGATACTCTTCTAATACCCGCTGCCATTTACAAAGATCCAATTCGTAAATACCCACACGTCATTGTCTTGTGTGAAACTTACCATGGCAGCAGTGGAGATCCAACAGCTACTAATTTTAGAGCTCACTGTGCTAAAGTATTGAGTGATATTTCTGATCAAAATCCATGGTTTGGAATCGAACAGGAATATACCATGTTCACTCCTGAATTATGGCCGTTAGGATTTCCAAAAGTTAGAGGTTACCCTGCAATAAATGCGAATTTCTCATACTGCGGCTTGGGAGAGCATGTAGCTGGAAGAGATATAGCAGAATGTCATGCCAGAGCCTGCGTGTATTCCGGTATGGATTATGGAGGATGTAATGCTGAAGTCATGAAAGGGTCTTGGGAGTATCAAGTTGGACCAACTCTAGGAATTAAAGCTGCTGATGATATATGGATGGGACGATATTTACTGGTCAGAATTGCAGAACTCTTTGGTGTAATTATCAGTTACCATCCTAAGCCAATGGGCAAAAACCTACCAGGTATTGGATGCCATCATAATTTTAGCAACGAAAATATGCGCAGCGAGGGTGGAATCAAAGAAATTGAACGGGTTTGCAAAGTTTTATGTGATCAACACGAGAAATTTATGAATAATTATGGTCGTTTAGATGGCGAAGAAAATAAAAAGAGACTGACTGGGAAATTCGAAACTGCTGCTTTTGATAAATGCCGATGGGCGGTTGCAGACAGAGCAGCATCAATCCGTCTTCAAAGGAGTGTTGCTAATGAAAAGAAAGGGTTTCTAGAAGATCGAAGGCCAGCTGGAGATTGTGATCCATACAGAGTATGTGCACTGTTTGCCGAAACGTGCTATAAACAATAGTTTCGTCAAGAAATATTCAAAGTTAATGAGTGAAAAGTGAAAAATGATTGCTGATCTGCTGTATTTTGGTAATTTGGTTTGCTGTACCTATTTTGTCAAATCTGACAACTATTTTGAAATTCTCAGTCATCATAACATAACATAAACATTATTAAAATTTTCAAAAAGTAAAAGTAAGTAAATTATCGAATTAAAATGCTCCGTTCAAGAAATATATTTCAATTGAATGCAAATTGTCTGTTCACGCAGAAACGTTTTATGCTGAAACATTCAATTAATCACATTTTGAACAAAAAAGTTCTCGATAGGTATCTGAGATTACCATACCCTTGTAATAAGGTACTAGCAACCTATATTTGGATAGATGGGTCAGGCATAAATTTACGATCCAAAGACAGGGTACTTACCTGTGTCCCATGCTGTCCAGAAGTCACACCAAGCTGGTCATTCGATGGAAGTTCAACCGGACAAGCTACTATAGACAACTCTGACACCACTCTCAAGCCAGCAGCCATATACAGAGATCCTTTTCGAGGTGATCCACACGTGCTTGTGCTTTGCGAAGTATATGATGGAAGTGGAAAGCAGCCTACAGCAACCAACCACAGAAAGTATTGTAACGAGTTGTGTGAAATTCATCAATGTGAGGAACCTTGGTTTGGAGTCGAGCAAGAATGTACAATGCTGGATGTTGACGGCTGGGGACTGGGCTGGCCGAAAGGAGGAGGGTTCCCAGTTTTCAAGTATCAGTATTCATATTGTGGAGTCGGTGCAAAACACGTAGCGGGCAGAGATATCATTGAAGCCCATGAAAAAGCATGTTTGTATGCAGGACTCGACTTTGAAGGCACCAATGCCGAGGTGATGGTTGGTTGTTGGGAGTGGCAAATTGGAACTTCTTTCGGTATCAAAGCTGCGGATGATTTATGGATATCACGATTTATAATGGCTCGGGTGGCTGAAGATTATGGTGTAGACGTTACGTATCATCCTAAACCGATGGGTCAGATGCATCCTGGTGTGGGAATGCATCATAATTTTAGTACAGCAAGAATGCGAGCAGACGGTGGCTACAAATTTATTGAAGAATGTATTAAGAAACTTGAAGCTAACCACATGAAGCACATGAAAAAATATGGAAATGATGAGGTAACCAACCGGTTGAGGTTATGTGGAAAATTTGAGACATCCTTGTTTGACAAATTTACATCGGGCGTTGCAAATAGAAAATCATCTGTCCGTGTTTCAAGAAGTACTAAAGAGAATGGAAAAGGTTTCTTAGAAGATAGAAGGCCAGCAGCTGACTGTGATCCCTACTTGGTGTGTGGGTTGTTGCTGGAGACTTGTTTGGGAAAAACAGCAACGACGCCCTCGAGTAAACCTCCAAGTACAAGTTCCAATTCGAGTATAGGTAAATGCCCAGGTTCTGGTGGAGCATCAAAGACAAAGAAAAAGTGATTTTAGTTTTTACAAACCAAAAATGTTTGTTTGTTACGTCTAAAATATGTATATGGTGTAATCAAACTTATTTGCTGTTTGTTGTACCCACCTACTTGTATAACTGTATTGCACGTAGGCACCCTCCACCCTCCTAATATTTTCAGGCATAGCTTATATAGGTGTGTTACCTAACTAATAAGCACTAACACGACGGGTTAGTAGGTAGGTCCCTACATACTCAGCCATTTTTTGCATATTGCAAAAGATGGCAAAGTACGAAAGTCGGCACTCGGCGCCGAAATCGTACACTTTAGTCTGCGGATCTCGGTGTTGGGAACTTTGTCTAGAAGCGTAACACCGAGCATGGCGCATTCCACGGCTCTCTGACCTCTGTGCAAAATGGATTTTGTGCAGCCTCCTTAGTAAGCCGCCATATGTCTCAGCATCGTAGGTAGGTATGTCATAGTTGGTCGTGTTTGGCAAAGGCTTTAGTGGACTTTTATACATTATTATTATTCTGATTATTTTCTGATTATTCGTATAATGTACTAAAAGCTGCCCATCCTATCCTAGCTGCTGCACTCTCCAAGAGCCTTCCATCATTTTAGTCAGTTTCTAGATTCTCGCCCCCAACTTCGACGTTAGGAACCAAGGCTCCAGAGACACTCGACATAGCCTTGGTTTTGCTCATGTTCATCTTGAGGCCTACCGCTAGAGAAGTATCATACACAGCAGTTAACACACTTAAGCTTCGTCTATATGTCAGCGTAAACATTGTTGCAGCTAACAATACGAGATAATCGTCAAGGTATAACGCGGAATAAATAATATGTAGCCGCTAGGTAATAATAATTTTGTTTATAAGGGTAGGTACCTACTCTCATCATATGCAGGTACATACCTACAGTACTTCAAGCTGTAAAATGGATATCGGCTATTTTCGTGTTTTCCAAAGTCCGACAGCAGTGTATGATTCCACAAAACAGAATGCGACAGAAGTGCACGTCATTAGCAGCATTTACACGCAGAGATATCTGTACAGATATCTGTACAGTCCAGATGCCGCGGGAAATAGCACGCGCCATTCCAACCTTTGACAGTTTTATCCGCGCTTATCTGTACAGATATCTGTACAGTCCAGGGCGTCGATTCTCGTACCGAACTTTTTATCAACCTCAACCAAAACCTCAACTAAAGCGACTGTTTCCATGACTACTAATAACAAACGACTCAGTTGTGGTGAGGTTTTGAACTTTGGCAGTACAAATTTTTGAAAAGCTATTCTACTATTTCACCAAATGGCTGACATTTAAGAGTTCGAACCAAAACCAAAGCGGTTGTCATTTAATAGAATACAGGCCCTGATCCGTGGTAAAAACTCTACCGTGTAAAGGCCGCTAATATCAGAGCAGCTCGCATGGCTTGCAACTAATTTGCTTTTGTTAAAAATGACATTGATATTTATTTGTTTGCGTTATTAGTGCGATAAAGTTGAAATTATGAGTAACATACATTTCCAATTAATGACTTTTCATCAATCATTTTTGTAATTTTATGCGATTGTTTCCGTTGATTCCCGAAAACCATTATTTTTCTGGTTTCACTTTATTAAACATCCACACTATAAAACATTGCTCTAATATTATGAGCAATTGCTAAATTCGTTGTCTGTTGCATTTTTCCGGTGTCCTCGCTACTCTTGTTGGATTTTTGAAAAATGTAGGTGTTTCATTCCCAATATTAAATTTTAATGTGAAACTATACAGTATAGGCATCAAGAATATGTTAAAATATCATTCGATTATTAAAGATTTTCATACAAAAAGTAATTTTGTTTTCGGCAAAACTTGATTTTTGCCATGTCCTTTCCATAATTGGTCATTTTCAAGTTGGATTATTTACTGTTTTTACCAACGTAACAGTATATTATGTAGGGCTTATAGCCTTCAAAAATTATTTATTATTATGTATCTGACGATAAAACTATTCTAAAGTACATAAAAATTTAGAGAGATACAATTTAGTGTGAGGTCAAAATATGGACCTCGGTGGAAACTCCCACTTAGTTACGAGCTTTTTCTTGATTTTCTACCAAAAATACTGCTAAATGTTATGATTTTTTTTACTTAGCATCACTAAACAGACGATGCACGTTAGCCAATTCGATTTTTGTCCTTTCTGTTTCGACCGTCGTGCCGTGGCAGAAGGTCGCTCTCAGAAGGACTTTTTTGTGTTCCACTGAGTTACGGAGTTTTTGGTGGTAAGTAGCTGGTTTCATGTAGCAACTTGGTATTATTTAGTTCCCTATGTATTCACCACAACTAAAACTACACTAAACAACAAGAAAGTAATCGTCTATCCTATTTTTTTTTTCATTTTAATTCTGAATCAGCGGAACCGTTACGTTCCACTGAGAAATTTCGTAACTCAGTGGAACAAATTGTAACTCAGTGGAACGCTAAAGCCGCGATACAGTTGAGATTTTATTCTGTTTACCCTACACGAAAACTAAAAGAGGGTTATGTTTTAAGCAGTGTGTAAAGTTGTCAAAAACCAGTAGTGTCCCGTAAAAAAGTGTCCTGTAGCTAAAGTGTCCCTTAGCGAAAGTGTACCGAAGAAAATGTGTCCCGAAGCAAAAGTGTCCCGTTGCAAAAGTGTCCCGTTGAAAAAGTGTCCCGTTGCAAAAGTGTCCCGTAGAAAAGTGTCCTTTAGCAAAACTGTCCCTTAGCAAAAGTGTCCCGAACCAAAAGTGTCCCGTTAAAAAGTGTCCCTTAGCAAAAGTGTCCCGTAGCAAAAGTGTCCCTTAGCGAAAGTGTACCGAAGCAAAAGTGTCACGTAGAAAAGTGTCCCTTAGCAAAAGTGCGAAGCAAAAGTGTTCCGTTGAAAAAGTGTCCCGAAGCAAAAGTGTCCCGTTGCAAAAGTGTCCCGAAGCAAAAGTGTCCCTTAGCAAAATCGTCCCGAAGCAAAAGTGTCCCGTTGAAAAAGTGTCCCGTTGCAAAAGTGTCCCGAAGCAAAAGTGTCCCGTTGAAAAAGTGTCCCGAAGCAAAAGTGTCCCGAAGCAAAAGTGTCCCTTAGCAAAAGTGTCCCGAAGCAAAAGTGTCCCGAAGCAAAAGTGTCCCGAAGCAAAAGTGTCCCGAAGCAAAACTGTCTCGTTGAAAAAGTGTCCCGAAGCAAAAGTGTCCCGTTGAAAAAGTGTCCCGAAGCAAAAGTGTCCCGGGACACTTTTGCTAAGGGACACTTTTTTACGGGACACTTTTGGTTCGGGACACTGTTGCTAAGAGACAGTTTTGCAACGGGACACTTTTGCTTCGGAACACTTTTGCTTCGGGACACTTTTGCTTCGGGACTTTCTAACCTGAAGCTATTTTTGTAAATAAAGTATTCAAATGTGAACGCCACCTTACTTTTTTTTGAGACATTGTCCCTCAATTTTGATTCGGTATTTTTAAAAATACAGTCTAATTTACTTGAAATTGTTTATTCTTGTGATGTTAACTTGTTACAAAAAGTGTTTCCTATTTGCCAGAAAGCTCCTTGTGCTTATTTTTTTCAAACTGATTGAGTTCTAGCTAACTAAAGGATGTCATTGAGTCAGAAAAGTAACTCAATGGAGTAACTATTGAGATTATTACACCATTAATCTGATTTTTCTATCAGTTTTTGTGACTATTCGATAAATATGCCTCATTTCCTCTATAAAAATATTAAAAGTTAGTACTTTGCGTTTCATTGAAAGGTTTTACATGCAATTCTGTTTGTTTCTCAATGGAACAATTTTTTCAGAGTCATGGAACTAAGAGCTAAATATTTATTGATTTTATGCATTATCCTCTGACCTTTTCTACTGAATAGGTGGCTAAAGCTGGGAACAAATTATCGGACGCGGCTGACGGACGCGGCTGACAGCCGCGACTGATAAGTGTGCACACCGTCCGAACACCCAGCGGGCCAGATTGCCTTCGGACCAGGGTTGTTGCGAATATCAGCATCAGCATCAGCATCTGCTGATGATCAGCATCATTTGAAACATCAGCATCAGCATCAGCATCCGCATTGATCGATGCTGATATTCAATGCTGATGTTCCAGTCGCGACAGGACAAGGGTGCGGGGCTTTTTGTATATCGTTCGTTTAATAATAATGAGCGGACTTATGTTAGTTATTGTTTATTTATTTGTTTAAATTATTTGTTGCACAAAATCACAAAAATAGTGCATAATTGGTGAACATAATGCCGACGGTATTATTTTGTTGGTTTTAGCCTGCACTGTCACACAGCTGGACAAAGGCCTCCCCTCGAGTTTTCCAGGTAGTTCGGTCCAACTAGGAAATGCAATCTCGTGAGGTTGGGTGTCAGGCGAGATCTCGCAAGTTTATGAATAGCAATACCGCGAGATCTTGCCAATTTTGAGATCTCGTGAGATTGGCAGTTTTGTGTGTTTATTATTGCAAATAATCACAATATTTGAATAAAGTAGGAAAAAATAATAAGAATTAAGTAGGTATAGGTAGGTATAGATGTAAACGATTTTTTTCTATAAACTTTTATGAATTTAACATTGTTTGACGTAGGTATCTATGTATCATTTTTTTAATAAACTTTTAAATAGTAAACTTTGACATAGGTATAGGTATCTAATCAAATAAGAAATAAAATAAACAATCAGTCTTCTCTTCTGATTTCAAACAAAAGTCTTTTAATAATAAAACAGTTATTTAATAAAACAAAACAACAAGAAGTCAAAAACTAAAATTAAACTAAGTTGAATTGACTGTTAATGAGTTTACTATTAAACTGAGATATTATAAATTCTAATATCTCAGTTTAATAGTAAAATAATCAATTAAATAAAACTATTACCTATTCAGAGATCTATTAGAAATTAAAGATGAATTAACAAAATATAACAATCAAATGAAAGGCTTGTTCAGTTCACCTCACACGCCATAATTATTACGAATTATTTTGAAACTATCTCCTTATGACGCGTAAAATGTCCAAAGAATCGTGTGCTAAACGGCTTCTTATTTTGCTGGCCAGATAACCAGCAACTGAGAAGGCCCTTTCGGATTCAAAACTTGTCTTATGCTCGAGTGCAATCTCGTTAAACTCATGATATCTTCCCCATTTTTCAGCCGAGATCAATCTCGCTAAAAAAGACCGAGATCTCGCGAAAATGAGATTGCCAGACTTAATTGTTTAAAAATAAAAAAAAAAAATTCCGACGACTTGAGGACCTCCTCCTTTTTTTCTGAAGTCGGTTAAAATATATGATAAAATTTTTATCTATGATTAAGTTATACTTAACTACACATTATGCAGATTGAATCTTTTGATTGATATAATAAATGACCCATAAACATTAAAATAGAATTTTATTTCATTAGTAAAGAAAGCTTTTTCATGTAGATTCAGAAAATATATTTTTTTTGACGAAATTAAAATTTTAGCTAAATTAAAAGACCGACTTCACTGTTATTTAGCTGCTTTTCTCTCTCACTCTCGAGGTGCATTTCTGTTCATAATTCCGAAGATCCTCATCAGATTCTCACCAATTTTTTATGGCACCAATCGGAAAGTATGCCCTTTCAAACAAAAAAATAATTTTCCAAATCGGTCCAGGCGTCTTCGAGTACTTAACCGGTGAAAATACATAAAAAAAGCTCCGACGAATTGAGAACCACCTTTTATTAAAGTCGGTTAAAAATCAGCATCAGCATCAGCATCCGCTGATGTCAAAGTCAAAAATCAGCATCAGCATCAGCATCCGCTGATGTGTAAAAAAACTGCATCAGCAACAACCCTGCTTCGGACGTCTGAAGGTCCAAGGACGCGTCCGCGACTTTCGTCAGATAATGTGCACAGTTCTATGTTCGTTCTATATCCAGATACCTACCTATTCAGTCGCGGCTGTCTGCCGCGTCCGATAGTTTGTTTCCAGCTTAAGACATTTATCTTTTGAATAATGGCATTTTAATAGTAAAACAATCACATTTTTTTTACTATACGCAAAAAAGCTATGAGACAACGAATTTAGGAGTTAAGCTGGGAACAAATTATCGGACGCGGCTGACGGACGCGGCTGACAGCCGCGACTGATAAGTGTGCACACCGTCCGAACACGGAGCGGGCCAGATTGCCTTCGGACGTCTGAAGGTCCAAGGACGCGTCCGCGACTTTCGTCAGATAATGTGCACAGTTCTATGTTCGTTCTATATCCAGATACCTATTCAGTCGCGGCTGTCTGCCGCGTCCGTAAGCCGCGTCCGATAGTTTGTTTCCAGCTTTAAGCTGGAAACATACTGTCGGACGCGGCTTACGGACGCGGCAGACAGCCGCGACTGATAAGTGTGCACAGTCGAACGGGACCTGGCTTGCGGACGTGCAACAACGTCATTCCATTGCATTTTTGTAATCCTTTAATTTATGATTATACAGTAATTCCTTGTTGCGAACACACTCGATAATTAATTCATCCATTTTTACGATACACACGTGCAAGCTCTCGCATAGTCCGCGTCCTTCTGACGCACTGACGCGTCCCGTACCCCGTGCATACCGTCCGCGGACGTTTTCGGCTGACAAAAACATCCAGCGAGCCAGATTTCTGTCGGACGTCCGAACGCTCAAGGTCAGCCAAGGTTACGTCCGCGGCTTACATCCGATAGTTTGCACAATTCAGTGTACATTCATTATCTAGATATCTATCAGTCACGGCTGTCTGCCGCGTCCGTCAGCCGCGTCCGATAATTTGTTCCCAGCTTTACTCTTATACGTTACTTCCTACACGCTCAGTGAGTACCCTGCTTATTTAGTAACTCTATCGAGAATACCAATGTTTCATTCATTCTTTGGCACAGACTATATCAACTACCATAGACAAGCTTCAAAAGAATTTCAAAAGTCACTCAATCTGAAAATCAAATTGTCCGCCATTTTCATTCTCTATTCTTTCCGTCATATGGCGCAAGGTGCGTTTGCTTTTGTCCGCCATATTCAATGAATCAATAAAATAAGACAAAATGTCGCCTTACTAAAGTGCGTGAAAATAATCCAAAAACATCCTGTATTTGTGTGATTAAATCATCAAAAGGATCACAATGGAGAATTCCTACGGTGTGGGGGTTGTAAACCGATACGCTCTTTTCTTGGACGATGAGTCCGATCCTCTGGATGCGATAAAAGCGTCCCAGCAGGCGAAGGAACTCAAAAAGAAGACCAAAGATGCCGAGAAGGAAAACAAAGGCAAGCCCGAAGTCAAACCCAAGGGCCCGGCCGCCCCCGCGAGGAAAGGGATCAAAGAGACTCAAAATGTGAAGTCTCAGGATATCAAAAGCGGAGAACAACAGAAGGCCAAGGGCCCCGCGAGACCGGCCCCCGACCGGAACAACGCCGAACGTCCGCCGCCGCGTCGTCCGCGGGAGGACCGACCTCAGAACGGAGCCGTCGACGCCAAGGACGGAGCCCCGAGGCCGCCGCGCCGCGACTTCGCCGAGCGAGGCGGCGAGCGCCGGCCCAACTTCGAGCGCCGCAACTTCGACAACTCCGAGGGAGGCGAGCGCCGCGGGCCGCGACCGCCCCGCGAGCCGCGCCCGGACCGCGACGGTCCGCGCGGACCACGGCCACCGTACGACAACCGGGGCAAGCGCGAGTTCGACCGCAGGTCCGGCTCCGACAAGACCGGCGTGAAGCCGGTCGACAAGCGCGAGGGCGGAGGCCCGCACAACTGGGGGACCATCAAGGACGACATCGACGAGCTGAACAAGACCGGCTCCGAGGGCGAGCCCGTCGAGGAGAAGCCGGCGGCCGAGGGCGCGGGCGCCGGGGACGCCGCGCCGGCCGGGGACGCGCCCGCGCCGCAGGACGAGGAGCCGCGCGAGCTCACGCTGGACGAGTACAAGGCGCTCCGCAGCGCTCAGCGCACGCAGCCGCAGTACAACCTGCGCAAGGCGGGCGAGGGAGAGGACCTCACGCAGTGGAAGAAGCTGGTGCCGCTCGAGAAGAAGAAGGAGGTGGTCGGCTCCGAGGGGGAGGAGGACGACGAGGAGTACGACCTGGCGGACTACCCGCAGCGCGTGGGCCGGCAGAAGCGCGTGCTCGGCATCGAGTTCACGTTCAACGACATGTCGCGGCGCGGCGCGGGAGGCCCACGCGGGCGCGGGCGCGGGCGCGGCGCGCGCGGGGGCGGCGGGGGCGGTCGGGGCGCGCCGCGCGAGGAGGCGCCGGTGCCGGACGAGCGTCCCGCGCCGAGGCACTCCGCGCCGCCCAAGGTGGACGACAGCAAGGACTTCCCCTCTCTCGGATAGACGCGGTGAGCCGAGGCTCTTCCCCTTTTGAAACGATAGAGTTACAGAAAAATATTGTATGTACCGTTATTTTTGAAGTAAATATACAAAATATTTACACGTGCGTGTATTATATATTACATTGGAATTTGTAGATTATGACTATTCGCGGATGCCACTCGCTGGCTGTAAATTTAGAACTCGGTCACTCATGGATCGTGCTCATTCGATGCGGGACGTAGAGGGGGAGGATATACTTAAGTTTTACTTTTGACTTCACTTAGCTACGGCGCGGAGGAATCTATGATAACGGTAGCTTTTATCATATTGTAATCACTGCTTATGGTCTAACTTGACGAGTTATTCGGATTGAGCATTTTAATCTACAACTGTGACACACTATAATGAATTAACTCTGTCACAATTTAGTATAGAACTCGAAAAAATAACCCTTGTTGCATTTTATATCATGAGTTTGTGTTGAAGAATGCAGACTTTGGGAAATGTAAATAGTTATATGTTTAAAAGTTAAGGTCTTAAAAATAACAAGGTTGATTTTTGTTGTTACACAAACTTGAAAAATAAACATTTTGTATGTGTGATATTTTTCTTAATCATTTGGTTTCTAGTTTTGCAAGTTATTGCATTTCCTAACTCCTCCCCTGACCTACATGGTCCTCTGAGCATTTGGTAAATGTATTGTGGTTTACCACTGACAGGAAGTAGGGCAAATGAAACGAAATATCTGTAAGTAATTTTGTATATTGACCATTTTATCACTTCCACACAAAACAATTCACTTAAAATTTACAGATAAAACAATACACTGAAATCTATTCAACATTATAAATTACAAAATAAACATGAACTTACACAGTGTATAGAGAATACAAGCACAATAAATAACTTAAAATATTTACATTATGTACCTGAGAATGGATTGATCTAATTTTCAAGAGTAACAAATAATTACAGAGTACAATATAATTCTATTGTTTAAATACACATAAAAGGAACATTATAATTTACAGAAACTCATCACAAGTACATAGTAGGCATATTTTTATAAAATTTAACTGATTACATTAGATTCATTGGTAGTTCCTATGGATAAATAGGCTGAAGCTGATCTGTGGACTCGGGTACATCGCAGGCGAAGCCCGTACTTGCTTATAGCTGACTACTGACTAGTGCTTGTAAGAGGAAATGTTAAAAGTACTACATAGTTTTACTTCCCATTTAATTTTATTCAACAAAAATTATGAAAGAGTAATACTTACATTATCAAGGGTTGTCAAAAGTTTTACATAACATTACAAAATAAATAAGTGACGTAAAAGCGTAATAAATCTAAACACAGGACATGGATCCCGTTTCACAGCCACAATATACGTTCACTTACAATAAAAGCGTTAATAAAATACAAACCTTGGAGGACAAGTGGCTAATTTACTTTTACAATAAATATCTATGCACATATGATGCACATCTAGGTAATAGGTACTCGACTAACACTATCTTTGTTCATAGCTAGCTCTACTCTACCAATTGACTATTATTTACATTGACAACGAGAGATTGTAGGTAATTAGTCACAATTATTTACAGCTGCTAATGCGTTTTCAATGCGTTGCGGTCGTCGAACCGAGCGATAATACTTTATCGGCCTCATCATCAAGGTCAGCGAAGCGAATGTTGAAAGTGGCGAGCGGCCGTTGCAAAACATTCGTTACTTTGACCTGCATCCTGCCCGCAGTTTACTCGATGCCAAATGTGTTTGTTTCCTCGACAGCTAAGAGTAGTTTTTCGTGGAGCAGTTGTGGTGTTGGGTAGGGAGGCAGGTCGAGGCGGTTGAAGCAGGTGTGGGCGCGAGGGAGGGAGTCCGGCCGGCCCCAGCGCTCGATGCAAAACCGCCGGGGACCCGTCGAGCCGCGCAACGCCGAGAAACCTTCGTATGGAATCGAAGAAGTGCCCGTCACGAACTGGACTAGCCGCAGTCTCTGTTCGTTTGTAAACCTGCAATACAAATGTTACTATTTAGAAGAATAATAGTGCGCTTCGGAATATTCTATGATCTTGATTTCTCGAACCACAGTGAAGTGAGGAAATCAGTTTACGAATAGTAGGGTGCATCTGATCTACCGTACCTTGGGGATACGTTTCTGTGACCCTATTTTAAAAAGGGTTTATAAAGGCTGCAAATTATTATAGGCAGTTATTTTAAAACTTTCTACCAGCTTGTCACGAATGGTGCGTGATTCTTATTACAACAGATACAGTTGCGATAAACGAACGTGATTGTTTTATAAAATTCTGCTATGATTACTGTTTCTTAGCACGTTTTTAACAACTTGCATTATTACATGAGTCAGATTACGAAATATAGGTTTTCTACTGTGTTTGTTAATAATCTTGTTTGTGTTCCTAATTCTAGTTATGTTTGATGCTTATCCAACTACCAACAGGGTACTGACCGGTCGATGGTATGCCTGACTCATCGGGCGAGGTAAAGTAAGGTTCAATATAGCTACGTTATAAGGAAATTTCTTTTCTTGGCACATCATAGTGACAATCTATCAGCCAAGATACCGATTTGGCAGCCGTTTGAGCTATAGGAAGCCTAGAAGTCCATTATAAACGACGAAATAATTGATCGATGTTGTGCCAGACTCATTGCACATCACAAGGCAGAAAAAATTACGTGGGATAAAGTTTAGTATCGACATACAAAGTAGGTGTACTGACCAATCGATGACCTGCCAAAAGCACCTCGAGGCACAGGCTATTTAATACTGCCAGATACTGCTAGATAAAGTAAGGATCGAAATAATAGTAAGTTGTTATCCTGACATGAGGGAAGAACTGACGTCCTATTAAGGTACTTCGATGGCCTGCCAGAACTACAGGATGACAGTCGCCCACGTCCAGCTAGCACTAGCTCTAAACATCTTAACATCAGGGAAGAATAGGCCTAGTAAGGTACTGATCGGTCGATGGCCTGCTAGAACCACAGGATGACTGTCGCTCACGTCCAGCTAAGCTAGCAGTAGCTTATATCCTGACTTACGGGAAGAATAGACCTAGTAAGGTCACAGAACAAATAATAATACTACGTATAGAATGGACACTGAGTTTGAGCTGGCGAGGAGCTGAATTCGAGCACAGCACGCGCCACATGCGCAGATGCGACGACGAGACCGAGACCGACCACATTGTTCATACGGCGACAACCTAACCTCGCATCCACACGTGGGGCCAACGTTGGCCCCAATGCCTCTCACCAACGTGTGGAGCTGACAAAATTGCATTGGCCCCAACGTTGGGGCCAACGTTGGGGCTGATTTTGCTAGATCCACACGTTGGCGAGTGACATTGGGACCAACGTTGGCCCCAACGTGTGGATGCGAGGTTACTGTGTACAAAACTGACATTGTGTAGTGTAAATATAGGTAGTTAGACGCGTGTGGTACTGACCGTAGATGGCGCTCATCGATGCTTTAATCGATCGAAATGGTCCTATCATGATTTTCAACCCTGACGACTGAAGGTTCCGTGGCCGAATTGGTAAAGGCACTCCGGCTAAAGGAGGATCCCTTGTATCATTGCGGGTTCGAATCCCGTCGGAATTGAAAATTTTGATAAGATTTTTCATTTTCATAGGTACTGACCGATCGATGGCCTGCCAGAACCACAGTATAACGGGATGTGCGTCGTGGTAGCCGCCGCGATACTCCGTGTGTGAGCGCCAGTCGCCCACGTCTAGTTCAGGAGCGCCCGCGATTACTAGTTCTAGTTCGCGAGCATCGAACGCGCAGACTAGGCGCGGATCCACCACCTGTAACAAGGAAATATCACTTTGAGTGCCACAGTACATGCAAATTAATATAATACAAATACAATTACAGTATGGGGTTCTTCAATAAGGGCATTTTGGCGGCTTTATCGATGATGTAGGATTGTCGTGTCGACAAACTAAAAATTACTCGGAAATATTCTGCAGCAAATAGTAGTTAAGTTCTCTGTGTGTGTTCTGAACTGCTTTTTTTTTTTAATAATAAACCACTGTTAACGTTTCTTACAGACACAAATACAAGTGTATGGGGACATCACTAACCGACCGAAGGCCAACACACGCGAGGAGTTTGTGGTTTGTGTAATTTAACGTGCTCTCCAAAGTACGGTGCCCTCAGTTCTTTATGTCGTTATCAGTCACCTAGCGGTCACATTGACCGCGTGGAACTATGGCCTTTTTGTTTAGTTTAACAAGATGTACTTATCTAATCCGTACCCATATTATGAATGTGAAAGTGTGTTTATTTGTCCTGCTTTCACGTCAAAACAGAGCGACGGATTGACATGATTTTTTGTGTGGAGATAGTTGGAGGGCTGGAGAGTAACATAGGCTACTTTTTATCCGGGTACCACGCGAGCGAATCCGCGGGCAGCAGCTAGTAACTTATACTTAAGTTAACAAATAAAGTTCTTTGATACTTGATTCTAAATCCTAGTGAAATGATTTTTGACGTCCTTCTCTAGATATTCCTTCTTGTTCTTCTCCGTGACGAGCACATCCCGCCCTTCTTCAGCTCTCAGAGATCCTACTGAATAATACTGACTTTGACGTTGCCATACCTCATGAAACCCTCGCACCAGCCACTCTGTCTGCTCCGCCACGCCACGCTCGACTCTCCACCGCACCACCTTCTCTAGATATTCCTTCTTGTTCTTTTCCGTGACGGGCATGTCCCGCCCGGCTTCAGCTCTACTGAATAACACTGACTTTGACGTTGACATACCTCATGAAACCCTCGCACCAGCCACTCGGTCTGCTCCGCCACGCCACGCTCGACTCTCCACCGGACCACCTTCTCCAGATATTCCTTCTTATTCTTTTCCGTGACGGGCACGTCCCGCCCGCCCGGCTTCAGCTCTCGCTCCAATACTCTCCCGTCGGCGAGCCGCTCCGATACCGCGAATGTTAGCTCTAGGGATGAAACGCAACGCGCCGCCTGAAACAAACAAAACAACGCGCCGTCTTTAGTAAAAGTATATGGTGATGATGATGAACAGTAGCCTATAACCTTCCTCACGAGTTTAGTTATCAAAAGCAGAAACAACTTTTCAAATTCGACTGGTAGTTCCTGAGATTAGCGCGTTCAAACAAACAAACCCTTCCGCTTCATTTATTTAGTATAGATATAGATAAATTCCATTCATAACTAAGTCCTAGGACAACACCATAATGTAATTGACTAGGTCATGTTTATGTCACGTTTACACCATGAACGATTTAGCACGTGCCATTCGTAAAAATAAACACGTGCTTGTGTTTTGGTTTAGCACATGGTGGAAGCTTCCGCAATGTGTAACTAGATGGCGCTGTTTATAGTTGTAAAATATGACGATAGATGACGCTAGTCGAAAATAGGTCGTTCTAAAATTACTCTAGGCGGCTATTTGAAACTGGATACTGTAATTATGCCATAAGCAGATTCATGTTAAAAGTGCGGCAAATATAGTTATTGATAAAAAACAAATAGTAAGGCTCTTTTATTTGAGTTTTGTTGGGTATAGTCAGGCGTAGATCCACCCGTATGGGCAAACCCCAATTGAGTTTATTGAGAAACAATTGAAATTTGATTCGAAGAGAAAACCTTGAATATTTAGATGTTGTACCTAAGCACATAAATATTTTTTAGGAGCTTTTAATTAAATCTGTAAAGCTTTCAACATAACGATATCGTACTTCGGCTCGCACTTGGCCAAGTTTTGGGTGGCTGTATCCACAACCTTTTTTGAGAGCTGAATCCGCGCCTGGGTATAGAATTATTTATATCTGTACGTTTGGCCACTTTTGGGTAGAAACAAGGTGTTATTAAGAATTAATACATTCACAACTCCCTACCCCTTGTCCTAAGTACTGTTGTCCCCAAATTATCGCGGTTTACTCCGCCATTGATTCAAATAGGTATATTTTTTTAAAATCTTATCATGACACTAGTGAACGCCAGCGGCTTCGCCTGCGTGGACCACTTTTTTATCCCACATACATTTTTCCGGGATAAAAAGAAGCCTATGTGTTATTCCAGAACCTAAACTATCTAGGTACATTCCAAATTTCATCGAAATCGGTAAGTAGTTATAGGGATACGTGGTACAACACACACACACACACACACACACACACACACACACACACACACACACACACACACACACACACACACACACACACACACACACACACACACTTTCGCCTTTATAATAATACACACCTGCAGCCATCGTAATGAGGCCGCGAACTGCGCGTCCAACGCGTCCACATCTTCCAAAGCCGGCGGCAGTCTCAGCAACGCACGGTAGAGGGCGCGAGTGAACCACGCTTCTAGCAGGTAGCCGTGGACTAGGGCGAGGCCTAGGACGCGGCCTGAGAACCGGAACCTGGGGACAAGGAAATATTCAAGTTAATCATGATCGAAATCCCGTCTGGGCGATATTTTGTGAAACATTTTAAAACGCTGAAGATTGGTTAGACGTTCTAGATCAGTGGTTCTTAATCTTTTAGTGATGAGGGACCATTTGATAAACTTTCTGACTTGCCGCGGACCACCAACAGTAAGTTTTCTCTTTTAACTTTGATCCTTTGTCGCTTGTTTAATTTTTTCGGATAGCTTCGCGGACCACTTCAAGTGGTTCCAGGGACCACCAGTGGTCCGCGGACCATAGGTTAAGAACCACTGTTCTAGATTGATCGTTGAAGTTAAGCAGCGTTGTGTGCAGTCATAATTTGGATGGGGGACTGCTAGTCAAAAGTAAAAATTCAAAGATTATTTATTCAATAAGATTATGTAGGTTGATCACTTTGACACGTCAATTGTTTGATATAGATAGTGGCATTACAAGGTGAGCGCTTCCGGCACGTTAAATTGTCGGTCCCAGCTTTTAAGTGGTTAAGCCATGACGGAGGTTTTCAGGTGGCCTAAAAACTCCGTCACCAGAGTTGGCCATTTCCTCATAAGAACTTACTTATTTAAAAAATCTTAAAGAATGTGTGAATCGAACCAACGACCTACAGCTCAGAAGGCAGAGCTACTAGCAACTGAGCCGTCATGTCAAAACGTTAAAGTAAGTTCTCAAACAAATACCTCATAACCGTTGAAGCTTATCGTTCAAAATAAGTGCCTTCATACAATAACTGTAACTTGAGTACCATTACGGGGTACAAAAAACTTACAAGCTGCATTTAACTATGTTTGAAATACAACACGGTTACGTTTGTTCACGAAATGGGATACTTTATACGTTTTGGAAATCATTCATGGTTTTTCGTCCTTAGTTTTATGTATTAAGGCCTATTCAGATAAAACTACAGTAAAACAATCTAAGTACCTATCTTTATTAATATAATAAAGCGGAAAAGTTTGTTTGTTTGAACGCGCTAATCTCTGGATTTACCATACCAGTCGGATTTGAAAAATTATTTCTGTACGGCGAGGGCTCTGCTAGTAAATAAATAATGCTGGACATTTCACACAACATCATGTAGCCCCAAAGTATGCAGAGCTTGTGTTATGGGAACTACATGACTGATTTACTACATAATTTTTTTGTAAATACATTAAGTAGGTACATATTCATCATCATTCTCCTGCCCTTATCCCACGCTAAGTGGGGTCGGCACAACATGTTTTTCTCTTCCACTCACTTCTATCATTCGACAGTTCTGAATCCACTCCTCTTACAGTACCTAATACCTAATACATAGAAACACACCCATGCCAGTGTGTAGGTACACAGTAAGTATGTCATTTCTCTGTGCCCATGCCGAAGAGCGTGGCGGGAATCGAACCTCCTATGTTTCAGGCAAGTCTTTGCCCACTGCGCCATAAAGGTCGTCTCTCTTTAACTTTAGATATAATAAAAGAGTGAAAAAAACCTTGGTCTTTTCAGCTTGAATTTTTTTCGTAATGTTAATGTTTTTTTTCTATAACATATTAGAAATTGGTTTATCATTGACGTATCAAGGATAATACTAGTCCCTAAATAGAATTTAAATGTCACATGCGTGTCCCAATTTGTGTTGAAAGGTCATCAAAACTTTATAAACATAACAAACATTCGATCAATCAAGCACTAATGTACATTTTCAACCCTATTATTATTTAGCTACCTGATTTGATATACATACATCAAATATAACCTGAAATTTTGTGTTTGTTCGTACGTATAATGCTGGATATTTCTCACAGCATCATCTAATCCCAAAGTAAGCAGAGATTGTGTTGTGGGAACTATGACTGATATATACTTAGATACTTTTAAGCCCTTCACACACACAGCAGATAATAATATATCCTAAGAAATATGAATCTTGAGATCGCGCCCATACAAATTCTATGGAGGACCACACACAGCGAATTTAAATTACAAAATATATTTGATGCGATCTGTCAAGATTTATATTTCATAAGATATATTATCTGCTGTGTGTGTGGTGCGCTTTAACCGGTTGGCTGTCGGAGCACATATCTGGTCGAGACACAATGGATTTTCTATTGTGTCTGGAATCCCGACAGACTTAAGGTTAAAGTTAATGTAGATAGGTACTCAAGTTATATAAAGAAGATTCCAGCAGTGCGATTCAAACTTCCGAAAATGCATCCGATTCGATGATTTTCTTCGGAAAGTTGACGTTTTTTCAGCGAAGAAACGTGAATTTCGAATTCGGAATAGATTCCGGGAAGGTTTGAATAGCACTGCAAGTAAGCCACAAAACAACAAAGATAAATATAAGTAAATAAATATTGCTGGACATTTCACACAGCGTTATCAAGCCCCAAACACTGTGCCCAAAGTCCCAAACTAAGCAAAGCTTAAACTATGGGAACCAAATAACTTATAGAATATTTAACTTTTTTTTTTACAAGTGAAGTTAAATAAAAGCTTTTAAAAACATACAAACATAATACAAACATTTGCCTCGCGGAATCGAACCCACTACCTTCTGATTTTCAGGCGGCCCTTCGCCCACTGTGCCACAGAGGTCTTCAATGTGTTATTTTTTTTTTATAAGTGTGTTTCAACAGTTTCAGGAGGTAAAAACGCGGGAGGATACTAGAGTAACTAAAATCAATGTCTGACGTCATCGCCATAGCCCCGATAGGCGTGACATGTAAAGCTGTTTCCGAGGCTTCACAAACACTGTTGTTTATGTTACTTAGAATTCAGGGCTACCATTTTGTTTGATGTCTTACAAACAATCAGTCTTTGTAAGTTCGTATGAGCTAGTGGCTGACTCTAGAGACAGTTTCAAGGCCGCATGAAGGCCTCAAAAAAGCTGAAGCAGCGCTTTTTAACCGAATTCAGAAAAAGGAAGAGGTTCTCAATTCGTCGGAAACTTTTTTTGTACTTTTTTATGTAGGTATAATATCACCGATTACTCGAAGAAGCCTGGACCTGAAGCCTAAAAAATCTTTTTTGGGTTGAAAAAGGGTATCCCTACTTTCCGATTGGTGCGTCGAGGATCTTCGGAGTTATGAACAGAAATGCACATCGAGAGTGCAGAAAATTGCTCAGCTTTTATAAACATTGAAGTCGGTTTTTATAAATTTTCAATTTAGCCACTTATTGTAAATACATAGTACTAGCTCCTCACAATCACAACGTGTATGCAAATAACAAGATGATCGTTTGTGTAGTAAAAGCGTGAAAGCGTAACAAACAAACACAATCATTCGCATTTATAACATTAGTTAGGATTAGGATTTCACGTCACGAGAAGGGCAAGCATCGCCACTTAAATACATTATTTTAGTGTGAGAATTTACACATGCACAAAGCAAATGATACAAACTCATTACTCAAATTCAAATTTTAATTGTTATTAATTATCTTCTCTTGCAAATTTTGCTTAAAGATCAAAAGATAACGTTTAAATATTTTTACTCGTAAAGTAGGTATAAAACAAAAGTAATTACGAATATGTATAAATATATCAATTTAACAAATCACTATTCGCGTATAAGGTAATGTAATGGCCGGTCCATTAACATAAATGTATAAACAAATAAATAGTATAATGTGCCGTAATTGTGTGCAATCAACACTAGAGGTAGTTGGTAATGATTACTTAAATGGATATTACTTGTATTCCGGAACAAATATACTATGACAAAATAATAACTAGGATAATAAACTGCAGCTTTGCTCGCGTGATACCTACCCGGATAAGTATGATGTAGCTTATGTGTTATTCCAGGTCATAAACTATGTATATTCTAAGTTCCATTAAAATCCGTTAAGTAGTTTTTGCGTGAAAGAGTAACAAACATCCTTACATCTATACATCCATATATCCTCACTTTTCGCACTTATAATATTAGTAAGATAGGATTTTAATAGGAAGTAGGATTATATCCCAGTCTATGGTTCAAACACTTAAGTAAAAGTATTGTTATTCAAAGTACGAATGTTACTATCCAACCATCATTGTTCTGTATGTTTTGTTTCTAGTACACTTCTTCCAACGGATCTAGGTATTCATGAAGTTAGCCGTTTCGATGCGCAGTGCAACTTTTTCCTACAACATTTTCTACTGCGCAGCGAAAAGCCTAACTTCACGAATCCTACGAAGCCTAGATCCATTGTGAAACTGTAATAACAATTTTATCTATGAAAATTAATGAGGCGAAAGTGATGTCTAGAATGTTGTGGAAATGTGTAGTCTAGTCTAGAGCAGATTAGAATAAAGTTTTATTTTCTTCACCACAAATAAAACACAAATCAGGTAGGTATAACAAATCTAACGACCACAAAGGTCACTGGCGACTAGTGACGTCTGCTACGTGAAAGAGTTCATGTTATCAATCATTATCATCAATTATCAAAAATATTATGGATAGATATTACCGGGTGAGTTTTTTTTTCAGGGCCACTTAAGGAAATTCTGAAACAGTGAACTCATTTTTTTCAAAATCGAGTACGCAACTTCTAACATGACTTTTCAATAACTCTCACAGTTTCAGACTTCCCCTAAGTGGCCCTAAAAAAAACTTTGTATTTACTTACCACTCATGATGGTTGTCCACAAAAGCAGACATCGGAGACACGTGGACAGTGTAAGTATCATTCGCCGAATACTCGAACAGTCCATAGTAAGGGTTGAAGAGTTCTCGCGACAGCAGGAAGAAGAATTCCCTGCTGGGACCTCCGTAATCCAAGCCTTCCTCTCCGTCCCATAGGACACAGAGCTTGCCTTTCTGCAGCTCCTTCTTGCCACAGGACATGATGCGGCGGAAGGCATCTTCTAGAAGATGCTCTCGACGGATGTGGAGCCTGGAATGTTCAAATAATCATGAGTATACAGGGTTAACTTCTGAGACGGGACAGTATAGGCTCAAACACACGCTGGCCCAGGCTCGCCGATTGAACGCGTTGCTACTTTATCGCTCTCGCCTTGCATCGATTCGCCTTCTCACTCGCACAGGTTCGAGAAAATTGGCAATTTACACAAAAACTTTTATGATGCCAATCGATCCTGTTTCATATATGGATAGGCTTATAAGGATTAGGCTCTATCGGACCAACTGATAACCTCAGTTATCTCTATCGGACCAACTGAGGTTAGAGTACCAAAAAAGTCAGAAATCGCTAAAATGTCTCACAGGAACGTTTTCCTGTAGCTACAAAGGTTAAGGTAGCTGCCCTTACTGACCCGTCTCTAAAGTTCACCCTGTATAGAATGTGAAGTGAGTATTTCTAAAAGTGATAGAATAGGTGAATAAGGATGTGGTGTCACGCCTTGAGAAAACAGTTCAATATTGGTACTGATAGTAATGTTTGAGTAAAATCGATAATTGCGCGTTAATATAACGAAGTTTGGTCATTCAAGATGTATTTTCTAATGAATGATGTTTTTTTTTGTCTGGCCCATGTGTCATAGTTTCTACAGATTCCAAATAAATATTTTTGTTTGATACATTCTTACAGAAAATCGCAAACAAGCATCACAATAGACCAAGCTAAACCAAAAATGCTTTTAATGCTATAACAGGTCATGTAGGACACATCTTTAACGCTAAAGTAAATTCTAGATTTCTAGAAGATTATGAAAGAGAATGAATGAAAGTCGTTTAACCAAACGAGGGTATGAGGCGAGTGTGAATGGAACAGCTGGAAGGGGAAGACCTAGGCGAACATACCTGGATCAGATTGGTGATATTTTGGAGAAAGGCCAGGTCAAAAGTACCCTAAATAGGCGAGCTTGTATGAAAAATGTGATGAGAGTGAATAAGGCAAAAGAGGTGTGTCAGGATCGTAGCAAGTGGAAATCCGTGGTCTCTGCCTACCCTTGTGGGAAAGAGAAGTGATTTTATGTATGTATGTAGAAGATTATACTCACTTCAGCTTCCCAGGCCCTTGTCCATACCCCTTGCTCTCCAGCTTCCTATAGAAAGCTCGGAGCTTGGCCTCGAAGTCCCGCCTCTGAGGAGCCGGTTGTCTGGTGCTCCTAGCGGCGGCTGGAGACGCGGCGGGCGAGGATACGTTGATGCCGGCCGACGCACACCCGCCCGCGGGCACGTAACTCATTATCTCCTGCTCGAACAGGCTGGAATAGAGGGCACGTTATGAACAGACTGGAAGCAAGAGCACGTTATACTAGAGTCAATAGGATTGAAACTATCTTCGATGAAAAAAGAAAACAGTGCCTCGATCGCCAGTATGCACAAGTTTACTATTCGATCCGTGACTGTAGTAAAGGCTCTCAAATGTATGGGATTCCGGTGCAGCGCCTCCAGTGGTAACTTGACTGAACTAAAATCCCAATACATTTGAGAGATTAAACCAGGCCTGTCTCACTTCTCACTTTAGGTATTTATCGGACGCGCGCCGCCTCGGGGGGCGCGCGACATAGGTTGCCACTTGCCGCTCGCTCGGCTTGCGGACTAGACGCATTGTGCGTAATTATCGTGATCTCGTATACATCGTTTCTTGTGATTTTTGCACGATAACTAAACGATCTAATCCGTATAAAAGATACTGCTGTGTCTACGGGTGTCTAAACAAAAGGAAAAGCAATGAATGGACATTAACATTCCACAAAATTCCGGAAGATATTGAAAGGTTGGTAGGTAGCTACTAAGCTTTTCTATAATTTGTTGTAAGTACCTATTTAAATAAATCATCAATAAATACCTAGGTAGGTACTTACTTTTACTCTGTAACTGTAGGTGCATAATGAAAACGAGATTTTATAGGTACCTATTCGATTCCTTTTTGATTGAATAGGTACCTGTTTACAAATAAACAAACATAATACCTACACGTACAAAACTACCTACCTACAAAACTGTAGGTAGGTAGGTACCTACAGTTTTGTTTATTTACATATGTACCTACCTAAAAGTAACTTATCCATTAAGTAGGTACCTAACCTACTTAATATAATAATTGTAAGTGTTTAGAAGTTACATTACATTCATAGAGCCATGTTGGTCGAAGTGATTAGTACCTCAACTTTCGAGACGAAGGTCGTGGGTTCGAGTCCTGGCCGTGCATTAAATTGCAAATGTGATTGCAAACCTAACATTAAAAGGGTGATTATCGGATAACGGCTCCCGGTCTAGTTGTGTGATGATGATGATTGTGTGTGTCTGATCGATGTCTAGGTAGGTATGAAGGTATAGATATTTTGAAATGCAATTGTTTACAAAACGAACGAGATAATAATGTATCTACCTACTTCACCTACCTACGTACAATACGTAGTACCTACTTACTACTATTTATTCTGTGGTAACGGTAGATTAAATTATATTTAGGCCTACTTATTTTAGAACTTAAGTAGGTACTGTTTTTGTGACAGATAAAATAAATTAATTTATTTGTGTTGTCGCAAGCGAAAATTCGACAACCCTTACGAGTCGCGTCACACCGCGCCAGACAGTGACACAGTTACGCATTAGAGCAGGATGGGAATGTTTAGGCAAATATCTCGATAGGTAATAGGCCCATAGGCGAGTTGAATTGCACTTTATAGCTTCGCCGCGAGAGTCTCTATTTAAACAAATTTACTCGCGAAGTGACCCTTCTGTACGTAGTACTAGTATTCTGTGATTAAACTACAGTCACGGATCGAATAGTAGACTTTGTGCATACTCGTGCTAAAGGCTCAGTAAGTTCACTAGAATAGAGTAGGCATTTGAGTATGTTGCCTTGATGTAGGTTTTAGGTCCTATTATTGTTAAAAAGATCAGACTAACGACTGTAACCCTACATCATAATCATTATCATCCAGAGCCCGATTGTTCCCACTGCTGGGAATAGGCCTTCCTAAGTTTGTGCCATCCACCACAGTAAGATTAAATGCTCTATGATCTTCAGACATATAAGATCATTTGATTGAAGATGTTTAGGATAGTCAGGAATGTCACAAGCCACGATATGTGCTTTTATTTTATTAATCAGTCACTTTGAATTTATATAAGCTACGTTGGCCTACGAATTATATGTCACGGCACTTATCGAATAATAGGATAACAGACACACACACACATCATAATAATATGCTTGTTTCACTGTAATGATGATATTTAATGAACAGATTCTAAACTACGAAAAGAAACAATGTTATTGGCAGATATTAAAAGGTAAATAATGTATATTGGTAGATATTTACAGAGAAAAGGAATAAAATTCCATAATTGTGGTTTTCTGGTTCCAAAACTGTAGCTTGGCGACACAAATGCAAAATAAAAAATATTAATATTTGAAAGTATCGCTCATGGCTTTGTTGAGCTACTGAAACGATGACCTTAAACAAAAGGATGTTATATTTGCCTTCGTATCTAATCATCAGCTAATCTGACATTGACCGCTTCGAGTAAACGCAGGAAGAGCGCAACACTAGATTAGAAAAATATTGCAATTGTTGTTAAATTAGTTTTGAAATGTTAGTATCATCACCTAACATTACACTAGTCCCAGTTTTGTAACGTACACTTCTCACAATGGATCTAGGCATTCTTGAAGTTAGCCGTTTCGCTGCGCAGTCGAAAATTTTATATGAAAAAGTTGCACTGCGCATCGAAACGGCTAACTTCACGAATGCCAAGATCCATTGGAAGAAGTGTACTTTATTATGTATAGTTCTTTATAGAAGTATTTTAGAGTTGTAGGTAAAAAAAAAAACGAGTGTGCTAAAGCACACTCGTTTTTTTTAAGTTTTAGTTTTACTTAGTAAAACTTCCGTTCGCCTCGCCCACATCACACTTTTCGTAACGCTTTCGTCACGCTTCCACCAGCTTACTCCCCAAGTCAAGCGTGCGCGTAAATAAGTTTTACTTCAGAAACTATAGATGAAACGGCCTTAGATTTAGGCTAAATTAAACCAACACGATAGCAGTGTTTGTGTAAGAGCAACTAAATGTGCCACATTATCGAACTCGTGAAGTTGAGTCAACGATAGATGAGTACTGCTGGCACGGCTCGATAAAAACTGTTATTTGCTTAGATAATTTTGGATGGAAAAAAACTTGTAATTGTACTCAAAATATAAAACAGTTCTTCATCACATAACAAGAAAATAGAACATGTTTGACGTGTCCATGGTGTTCTCAGGTAAATTGCACATCCCGATAGTGCCACGTTTTAAAGATGATGGGGCTATCTATCCTGTTGACAATTCAATGAGGTTCGTCAAGATAACAAATAAGTAAGTAAGTAAGTTTTCGGAAAGAGCACTACGTCGCATGTCATGGCATTTCAATGCACGTAATTTGCGAGTCGAAAGTCCCAAAAAAAGTGGAGCCAAAATGTTAATGGTCCCACAATGAGACTTATTATTTCAATTTGAAATGGCCATAATGTGTGAAAGTTGTACACTCTGTTGCTTACTAGAGCATGCGATATGTTTTGGGGTTAAAGTAAAATGATGATAGGCTATCGTAGAAAGACAATTTGTTTACTGTTGTTATATCGCGTTGCTGTATTTTCCCTCCAAACATTTGGTTGTAAAGAAGCATCGTAAGCACATTTCCATCTCCTACAAAACAACCACAGCTTAGAAGTCCCCCAAGTGCAATGAACCATGATGGATTATAACCGAAAAGAGCGGCAAGGCCGGCCCACATTAGACAGAGACAAAAGGCCCTGGCTAGGCTCTAGGCTGTAATACCCGTAATCGATTTAGGAGAGCGAGATTTAGGAGCGCTACGCCCTTCGCTCGTGAGCGAGATCCGGTAATTAGTGTAATAATTTCATTTGGGCCTATGATCCGAAGAAAAAGCATCAAAATCGTGTATAAAGCGGCACTGCCATTATGTCCGTTTTTGAGACTCGATGCTTTTTCTTCTCAAAAGACAGATGCGCGTGCGCATCCATCGTCTTCTTGGTGTTTGGTGTTCATATTTTATGATACTATCCTTCATTTTATGTTTTCAGGAGTCGAAACGAATAGTATATAGTCTCGTAAGGTGGTACTCGCGGACGTAAAGACACGCCACGCGCACCGCCTCGAGATACATTCAGATCGCCCATTTGTGATCACAATAATAATTACACGACTACACGTTGATTGTTTTTATGACCACGCATGGCAACCAGCGTAGCCATAACAAACTTTTCGGCGTAATTATTAAAACAATAGCTAGCAACGCTGCAATGGCGATCACGTACCAGCCCTTTTACAGAGAAACCTTCAATACCTGATTATCTATTACTATTCGCATTATTAAGACGCGTGCCCAATACCGCAAGTGATTGCCGGCATTGTTAACCAGATCGATTTGTCATTACAAACGAAGGCTAGAGTGATTGAGGAAACATTAAAGCTGCGTTCGCGCAAGGCCTCAACGCGGATCGATGGGAATGACCTGAAATTACTCGAGATCACGGATGAAAACGGGAACAAAGCGCGAGGCAAATTCAAATACAGAAATGTTGGTGGGCGTGGCGCTATCTCGAGTTATCTCCGTGGTCATTACACAAGCATCCGGCGAGTCCTGCGTGTAGGTATCGAGGGACCGAAACTCGAGTTAATGAGTATCGGAGGCATTTCCCCGGAGGTCTCAGCGCGTGCTCCGCGCCCGGGGCGAGCGTGCGCCGGTCACGCACCTCGCGCCCAACAGGTGTGCGAGGCACGCCCGTACTCTCTAGTCAGCCTCACCACATCAGTCTTTTCAGAGTTGTACCACAACATATACAGCGATACTTGAAACACATCGAGGATTTTCTTTAAAATAAGCTTACAATGCTTAAAAAACGCGCAACTTGAGAAGACGAGCACATGAATCAGTGACATTTGGTAAGAGCAAGTTTGAGAGAAAACTGATTCAAAGATGTCTTAGAGCCCATATTCATGCAATGTTTAATGAAAAACCATTACATAATATGCACATCATTGAACATTTGGAGTCCTGACTCTCACCTCTGTTTCACAAAGACACAGATAGAACCGAAGATACTGACATCTCAATAACGTGTCAGAGCAGAGGATGACAAGGCAGAACTAAGGCGGTTATTCAATTAACAGTGGTTGGTCCCGATAGGCTTGCATCATTGTTTTGTTGAGGTAGCCGAGATAACGCCGAAGGGACGTTAATGACCAGGTACACAGTGTAATGGCGTACTTTCACCGTTACGAATGCGTCTACTTTAGGAGTTGTTGTCACTTTGAAATTGCTTATTCTAGTAATGTAAGTTTTGTGCAAGGTTAAGGTAATTTACCCTGATTATTTTTATCTAAAGACGATTGAAATGCATAAGTACTTACACTAAACTATCAAAAGTTGTAACTACGACATACTGATACGTAACATTACATTTTGAGCTGGTCTCAAAAAATATATCCGATATTCTGAAATAATGATCATAGAAAGAGCCTCAAGAGGATTTTCCTAATTTTGAATCTTACGATCAAAAATATGATAGTAATCCAAATTGCTGATGTATTAGACACCAGAGAACTCTAATTAGGGTCCCTCAGTTCTGTAATGACTGGTGATCATCGCCCGCCCGGGGCTCGAAGCGATCGCAGTGGAACTACTAAACCAACGAATGAAATAATAACGGCATCTGAATAAAACTTTACTCAAATTTTGATCAACTTAAACATTCCGTCGAGCATCACCTCGAGCCATAGTATGGTGTCTGGTTTGTAATAATGTAATGAACAATATCAAGTTTAATAATCAATACCATTCATTTTCTGAAATAAAAGAGTCGAAAGAAATTAATATAAATAATATCAAAGTCATAAAAAGTTATAAGTGTATTGACTATTCTCGTAATTCGATAAGGTTAGGGGGACAAAAAGTGTCGTATTACTTCCTTGAAAACCTCCAATATTTACACGTAGATCCAATTGTTCTATAACAATAGGGTTTGTTTCTGTGTCGAATGACCAAAAAGTAAATTAAGGAGTCGACATTGAAGCGACCTCACGAGTCTCAACTTTAGTCTCTTAACAAATTATTGTATCTTTAATTCTCTACGTGCTCAATATCTGCACCAAATGACTTCCGCAAATGGTCAAATTAACTAATACCTTTAAGTTTGTTGGTATAACAATGAATAGATATTGATATACTATTACAGTTATGGGTGTCATTCAAAGGCAATGTTTTTGTGGTATTTTTTTTGAGTTATAAGACAGACAAAAAATACATGTAAAGTATAATAGTAAAGAGGTGCAAATTATACCTAAACATACATAAAATTAAGTTGTTTTAACTTTTAAGTAGGTAACCACAAAATAATTTAGGCAAGGTATATAGTGGAAGATCAGAGCACAGTTTTTATGACAATTCAGAGTAGAATTCGCTAATTTTAGGCACGAGATGCATTCGGTTAGGTATAATTCAGGTTAGGTATAACGTGACTAGCAACCTAGGTCTTTTAGTATTTCCTGTAGAGTCTAATTTGTGCTAATCATACTTATGTTAATTTTCCTAATGTGTAGGTACCTAGATACTATTATTTTCCGAACATTTGTTTATGTATTGTGTATATAATCAAGGCTACATACTATAAGTAGATATGTTTAGTTCTCATACTATGTATAACAATATATTGAATATCTTATTTTAAAACCTATTATTACTGATACAATTAATTGAAGTTGGGGTATTTACTAAGATGAAAAAGAATAATAGATTAGTAAATTAAAAGTTCAAATACATTTAAATTGAAAATAAGTCACAAATTCGTAGTTGAACCACAGAATACTAGTACTACGTACAGAAGGGTCACTTCGCGAGTAAATTTGTTTAAATAGAGACTCTCGCGGCGAAGCTATAAAGTGCAATTCAACTCGCCTATGGGCCTATTACCTATCGAGATATTTGCCTAAACATTCCCATCCTGCTCTAATGCGTAACTGTGTCACTGTCTGGCGCGGTGTGACGCGACTCGTAAGGGTTGTCGAATTTTCGCTTGCGACAACACAAATAAATTAATTTATTTTATCCGTCACAAAAACAGTACCTACTTAAGTTCTAAAATAAGTAGGCCTAAAGCCTAAATATAATTTAATCTACCGTTGCCACAGAATAAATAGTAGTAAGTAGGTACTACGTATTGTACGTAGGTAGGTGAAGTAGGTAGATACATTATTATCTCGTTCGTTTTGTAAACAATTGCATTTCAAAATATCTATACCTTCATACCTACCTAGACATCGATCAGACACACACAATCATCATCATCACACAACTAGACCGGGAGCCGTTATCCGATAATCACCCTTTTAATGTTAGGTTTGCAATCACATTTGCAATTTAATGCACGGCCAGGACTCGAACCCACGACCTTCGTCTCGAAAGTTGAGGTACTAATCACTTCGACCAACATGGCTCTATGAATGTAGGTAATGTAACTTCTAAACACTTACAATTATTATATTAAGTAGGTTAGGTACCTACTTAATGGATAAGTTACTTTTAGGTACATATGTAAATAAACAAAACTGTAGGTACCTACCTACCTACAGTTTTGTAGGTGTATTATGTTTATTTATTTGTAAACAGGTACCTATTCAATCAAAAAGGAATCGAATAGGTACCTATAAAATCTCGTTTTCATTATGCACCTACAGTTACAGAGTAAAAGTAAGTACCTACCTAGGTATTTATTGATGATTTATTTAAATAGGTAGGTACTTACAACAAATTATAGAAAAGCTTAGTAGGTAGGTACCTACCAACCTTTCAATATCTTCCGGAATTTTGTGGAATGTTAATGTCCATTCATTGCTTTTCCTTTTGTTTAGACACCCGTAGACACAGCAGTATCTTTTATACGGATTAGATCGTTTAGTTATCGTGCAAAAATCACAAGAAACGATGTATACGAGATCACGATAATTACGCACAATGCGTCTAGTCCGCAAGCCGAGCGAGCGGCAAGTGGCAACCTATGTCGCGCGCCCCCCGAGGCGGCGCAAGGCCGATAAATACCTAAAGTGAGAAGTGAGACAGGCCTGGTTGAACTAACTAGAGGAAACGGCAAATGTCCTTGCGAAGCAGTATTTTTGCAATGTCACATAGTCAATGGGTATTGTTTTTGAATTCGCATAACAGGACCAGACATAGACAATGGATACGCGACTAAAATAACAAAAATAAACATAAATCTTTAAATGGTCAAAGTAAGTAAATCTTACATAATATTTGATTGTTCGATGTATGACCATGGACAAACCTCTTCATGATAACCATCATCATGTACTCATCCTGAAATATTTTTTTATCTTTAATGCAACAAAATTTTGCTTAGATTTAATCTTCATTTTAACAACATTATTTAGCAAATTATAGAGCTTTTAAAAGAGCATATTTTCAAAACTAATTCTAAAGCAGCCATATTGCTTGTAATATATCTTTTTAACTTTGTTAATCAATCACCACGGTCCTTTTTTTCTCGTCTAAGAACCATGTTTCTCGGAATTTTATAAATTGAAAAGCACCGCGAGTTAACGTGATATAATAATGGGGTGCAGGTACGAAACTTAAATATGCGTTAAATTGAGATGTTGCACAAATGCAACAAAAATTAAACCGTGGGCCCGTTTGATAACATCTACCGCCTTATTCGTCGTATAAGAAGAAGAATAGTCTTATAGCTTTAATGGTAAATAAAACCCGTTTAATTGGGCACGAAAATAACATGAAGTTGTAGTAAAAAAAAAATATTACCCACGATATCCACGATAAACACGACTAGTAATAAAAAAGACTTATTCAAACAATAAGATTTCAAATTAATTTTCGACTAAACCCATTTTATACGACTTGAAGAGATATTTATGACTTCAAAGAAGTGCTAACTTCAAACCCAATAACATCAGATATAAGCCAAGGTCCAGATCAAAGAAGAAACAAAAAGCGAAACAAAATCGTTAGTAAGTAAGTGCGAAAGGCTTCGGAACACCAATTAGGATGTAACGAAGGACTTCCGGCATCCGTCGGACAGACAAATTAATATGTATGTTCCTATGCATTCATTTGCACAACGCATGGTTTACTCTATTAGCTCTATTGTTCTTGTGCTCTATATTAACGACCTTGCGTGGGAGATAATAAATCTTCTTTCAGTGGGAGGTCGCTCTGAAAGCTTTGAAAATATTGCTGCTTTTGTTTCTGCGTGGTGACTAGTCTAGTCTATCTATGCAAATTACTTCAATATATTTGTTAAAAGTACTGTATTGTCTGTTGGTATCTATTCAGATTGTTTTATAATTGTTGTATTTTTTCTGTTTATCTGCCATTTGGAAAATTAAATCTAGCAAACATTTAAAAATTACAAACATTTCAACGGTGGTTTTTAATATCAGAGATAAAAAAAAACATTGCAGGCTACAGAAAAATGTACGTATGAAAGTTTTCTCTGTACTTTTAATTAGTTTTCCCTCGTATATTACACGAAGCTATTCAATTTACGAACAATAAAACTGACCGGGCAGCAAACGAAGCGCTAATGAAATCGCTCGAGACCCTTAGACCTTAATATCCTGGCAATTAAGCAGTACCTCCCCAGTCATCGCAATTTAGCTCGTTTAGTTCACAAAATAGAGCCTAAAAAGCTTTGAGAGCTTAGCAGTGCAGTTGTCGGTCTGGCCCGGAAACGAACACAATACTATGGAGGTAAACGATGGGGGACCCAGGATATGGTGGCCCATGACCCCCTTCATTTGCGATGCGGATCACTTAATTACGTTTGGACACATGCTGTAACGTACCTAACGTTTTAAAGGGGTTACTAAGAAAGTATAAACAAAAGTAAGAGTGGAAAGACTCGATAAACTTGAACAGCCAGAGCGGACAATTAATTAATTAAAATAAAAACATATAAATTCAAATAACAAATTCACTGAATAAGCAAAAGTTGAATACATCTGAAATTTAGTAGTTAGTATTTCAATTGTAAACGAAAACAGTTAATAGTTTACGATATAATCAGAATCAAATGTAGATATTTGTGAAGACTAGAAAACAATGAAAGATAATTCAAAGCAACATGTACGAGTAATAAAACAAACAAATCTATGGACAAAGTGAGTAATATTAATGACAGGAAACATAGGACGATGACCGATTTGTGGCACACTCCTACCAATAGTGGCAGCTGAGCCTTTGTTTATTACTCTAGCACTGTATAAATAAAAGGAACCACATGGTGATTGAAGTTTTAAAGTACTGGTTAAGAAGATGCAGTTTAGAGCAATTTGATACACGAGCTTTTAAGTAAGATAGGATAAGAGAACAATCCTTTTAACTTTTTGAGGCTGATGAAATTCATGTTTTGAAATACAACGATTAAGACAAGCCAGTACATTTATTGAGACATCGTTTTTGCAGCCGTTTTTGATGCATCGGAGCCGCGTAAAAGATAAAAAATTAGGTCTCCATTGTTTCACAAACCTTCTATTGAAACGCCAAGGTACTGACGTCATGTTTTAATTATGATAATTATTGTTAGATGACTATCTGTTAACACGCAGGTTGAAATAAAAACATTGTTGATGGTGGTAACAGTAAAATATTCATTAAATTTAATCATGGATACTATCAGTCGCCGCACGGCATGAATCGAACGGAACGTGCAGCTATCGAAGGTATACTTTTATACCTGAAACGCAGGTAAGGATTGTACCTACTACTTTGAAGAAAATTATTCTAAGCTCATCTACAGACCTGCTTCGTGTTCAAAATTCTAATGAAACTACCAAAAAACAGACAGTTTCTAAAAATATCTTGATTAGTCTATCACTGAAATTTTATTGATCTGCATAATATTAAAAAAAACAAAAATTACAAATTATTAGCTTGCGTTTTAAACGATCTATAGATAGCTTAACTCATCCACTGAGAGTCGGAAACGTGCCCAAGATACACAATACACTCGATACAGTGCTACTACTACGCAAATTTCAGCAAATTGCGAAGACTTTTTTGCAAATTTAAAAAACTAATTGTGCCGTATTGTATTACTATCCTCGGGTGATTCGGATCCTTGGGCAGACACGCTGGCCACACCAGTTAGACATGTAGCCGTACAATGCCATTCCACGCCACTGCCTCTACTGTCTGGATGCTTTGTCAGGCACTTGGGTACAGCACGAGACAATAATATCAATTACAACGTATTTTTTAGCTTTGGAATACGAAAAAATGCTTAAGTGGCACCCATAACCCAAATATGAGTTCTTTGAAAACAAATTGACGAACGTCCAATAAATAGTCCTCAAAAATACGACGGCGGCTATCAACAACACCAAATTACCACATACATATTTGATTTTACTAATTTATACTTAGAATGAAATAAGGCGTTTTAACTCTCGTGTCTAAAGGCAATAAAAGTTTGAGCAAATTCAGAATAAAAATCAACGAGTGTAAGATACGAGTATAAAGATTCTCTACGCGTGCTTATTGCACGGTGTTTGCCTAAACGTACCGATGAGAATGCGTCCAAATATGGTTAGACCGAACTGATCTATCTTATAGTGGTCATTAATGTAATTCAATAGGGCTCAAATTCGCGCGTGAATAATATAAAATCAGAGGTATCTCGCAACCAAAGTTCCCATATCGAGTAGATTACGACCGAAACCATTACAGTTTACGACGATTTGATTGGTCGGCCGCGACTAACGATAGAGGATCACGGAACGAAGAACTATGTACCAAAGAACCAAGATACGCGTAAAAGAGCCAAGATTTACGACAGTCGTAAACTTTAAATCGTGTCATTGTTAATTTAAAACCAATAGATGTAGATAACTCACACATTAACGAAGTTTGTTTTAGGCGTCGGGAACTGTGTAATGAATATTGATCGTAATCTCGAGGTTTTGATTGATTTTTATGACTTTCTTAGGTTTCATGATTTGCTTCATAAAAACTCTACAATAATGTTTTATTCTCAGACTGCGTCATGATCTTCAATCTAACCAAACGATCAACAAAGTAAAGCGGTGGTTCTTAAAAAAATAATTTTAAAAGAAAATAAGGACCTTATTTCCCTAATTTTATTATGAAAGTTTTGACAAAGAATTTAAAAAATACAAGAAATTTAGTTGCATAGAATGGATTCAACTCAGCTATTATACCTGTAGCAAACACCAAAACAGAAGTAGCTTTGGTCCTTTGACTAAACACCTCTGCTTTATAAAAGTTCATCCTAAAATACCCTTTGAGGAACGCCGCCTTGCAAACCTAGAACACTTTCTACAGAAAGATTAAGGCACAACTGGATGATTTGTTTTTAATGTTTGTTACGTAGAAGCGAAATGGTGATCATGTCGTGATTATGAAACATGGTAATGGTAATCATCTCGGATATTCGGAAGTGTGTTCGATATTTGGGGCACCCGTTGGTATTCTATAGCGCACGTGGGTATATCAAAAACGTGTTAAGCTCGCTAAAGTGCGAGGGGTCATGTTTGATAATGACTAATGAAGTACGTAAATGTGGGTTTCGGGATTGGTGAATACGTCGGGATTTTTAAAAAGGTCACGAGTATTTTTCTCACCTTTTCACAATGTCAGCTTGTTTACTAAGCATTTTAATTTAGTTTAACCTTTGATGTTTGCAGCCCGCATTACGAATTTATAAAAGGTTAGCGGTCGTATTAGTTCGCAGCTAATTCTGTTACTGCACACATCAAAACGCATTTTCCTTAATTTTCTCTCTTCCCAATTTTCATGTCTACTCGGTTTATGTGCTATGCTATTAGGCCTTTAGGGCTTAGGCGGCCTTAAAAATCCGTCACCAGAGTGGGCCACTTGCTCATATAGTACGAAATTACTTAGTTACTTAGTCTGGTAGGTAGTACTTCTGAACTATCTAACTAAACAAATGATAACTCTGATGACGAAGTAGCGCAAAGTCCTTTAAAATCGAATGTTAAGCTTGCAATTCAGTCTTGAACAGATTGGAACACAAACGTATCATGTCAAGGTTCAGCGATAGATTGTCAGATAAATTGGAGCATTTCCACATTTACGGAACCGTAGACTATTAATTTTAGAGATATGGCTCGATAGCTCGACTCAACCGTTGGCCAAGCGCTGACGTCATAATGCACCCTACCATTGGTGATTGGACTATACTACTCCTGTCAAGATAGATAATATTGGCGACTGTCAGATTCGTCACGATTGGCAACAAGTTATTATGATTTGAATTTGTTATTTAAGAGCTTGGTGATCTATATTGGCTACATTATAAGTATAATGCAAAAGTTAAAAGTCAAATTCATTTATTCAATAAGATCACTAGTGTACCACTTTGAAATGTTTTAAGAGCTAGGTGATTCTACTCCTGTTCCTTCGCGACCAAGACCGTGAAGAACCAGGGCAACAAACACGGTTTGGGGCCTCACTCTTTTCGGTGACACACTTTTTGTATGTAATTTTTTATTTTTTTTATTTTTCTATGTAATGCGTAAAGGTATCCTGTATATGGCATCAAAAGATAATGGTATTCTAATGGATTTCATCTTAGATGGCCTGTGCTGAGTAGTTTTATTAACGTTTTCGTTTAGGATGATTCGTAAATATATTTCACTTTTGTTTTTGTTAAAATTTTATTTAAGTACCTAATACTATAATTATTAATTTTTGATTTTGAACAGGAAATTAGTTAAATTAATTATTGCTATTGTAAATTCATCCTTTTGTAAAATTTCCTGTTAATCTAATTGTGGTTAAGTTTCTGGAATAAATGTGTTGTTTTCAATATTATAACTATCGATAGTTTTCTCAATGTTTTTAATTATAGGTAGGTACCATAGGAAACTAATTTTATCTAATATTCATCAAAATTTTAATAAACACAAACTTACTTAACTAGCTGTATTTAACCTAATCACCATTAGCATTGCAGACACTAAAGTAATGAGTTAAGTTAATTCTTATCAGAGGTACAATAAAATTAGGCCAAGCGAAAGTTTAACAAACAAATGAGTTTTTAACTGTGAGAACGAAACAACAAAGGGAGAATATATCAAACTAAATAATGTAATTGCGTAGACAGATGCACATGTCGTAATTTTTGCATAAGCATTGAGTGCGTGAGAGATACGGAAACGTTGACTATGAGATTAATTAATGAAGATTGAAAACACCATTGATACTCTAGCTATTGTAGGCAAATTCGCCCACGTGAAACCTAATTTACATTCAACTAATATGAAATAAACCTAAATATGAGAATTAGTGAGAACCATTAAAGCTTAATTTTAAAAACAGAATCTGGTAAGATATTTAAAAACGCACGCACGTCTTGATGCGTGCGAATAAGGCCGCTTGCGCAAGCAAAAACACACTGTAGCCGTAAAGACGAGAGTAAAGTTAAAATGGGCTTTTATTGAGCCTGCGATGAAATGATGCACAGCTGAATAAACTAGAAATAGTTTCTAGATTTTTTTAAAATGCTAGATCAATCCTCGTACACCTTAGAACAGTTGAATTCATTGTATATTCAAAAGATGACTTACAGACTGAAGACGACGCCGAAAGTTTTGGAAATAACCCCCATGGTCTTCTTCCAGCCGCGGATAAATTGGCGGCGGCGCACACCCCGCGGTGGCGCCGCTCGCTCCCCAAGCTCCACGTACGAGTTAATCTTGCCGCTTTGGAACTTCCACCACAACATCCATCACTGGTATCACTTCACTGGTAAGGCTGACTGTCACGTCTAACAAACTCCATAATCTTGTGCATGCAGAGGTGTAACAATCATACCAATAGGGTTTTTGTTTCCAATTTGATTGTCAGGGTGTTCTGAACTGTCACGGAAGGTTCACATGCCAGAGGGTGCGTGCGTACTGTGGAGCGGATCGGATGAGACTGACGCGTGCAACCTTCTCCGAAGCTAGCGCTCGACTGTCGTAGAGCTTGGCTACGGCTCGCTACGGGGGTGTTATCTGAACTTTGTAAGCTTGCGTTCACCTTTGTCACTCTGAACGCATTTTCAACTAAATTAATTAGCTTGTTTGCGACGTTTGTAGATTAACGTTGAGATTAAACAAAAGGAGGATTTCAAGTAAGGAGCTGATGGTCTAATTTTAACAAATCTCACGTGGATGCTCTAGTAGCAAATTTTAATACTTTAGAAGAATATCGCCAGAGTGAAATACGTAACTTTTAAAATGTATGTGTCTTCTGTGGCTTGCGTGACTCACAAAATGCAATTTACCTTTAGGTCTGCGATACATTTGCTCGAGCACATTTTCTTTCCACAATCAACGCGGAAGGCGCTTGCGGCGAGGCGTCGAACATACAACACGCGACAATTACAATACAAATACTTCATGTAACTCTTTGCGTAGCCTAGGGGACATTATTGCGTGAACACTCGTCAGACTTCAATCTATAGAAGTGAAGTGGTACATTACTTGTAATTTAATTTTGAACAGAATAATCGCCTACGCTTCGAAAGCTGGATTCCAGTAAAATAATTTTGTTTTGTGCATTGTTGTGTTGATGTCAGAGTGAGCTCAGCCGTGAGTCATGTGTCGGTGGAGAGGATGTTCGTGTTTAGTAAAATTGCAAAATATGAACCAAAAATAAAAATAAACACTAGATTACATAACTTGCCTAGACGATAGATACTTTTCATTTCTCATACACGGAAAGTACGCTTGAAGTTACCTGAACAGAGGGATGAAAGTAGTACTTTTCCGCCCTGGGAAGCAATTTTCCCTGCTGTCAAATTAAAAAAAAAAACTTTCTATTTTGACATTTCTATTGAGTCATGTTGAAACTTTTTACATAGCAAAAGTAATATTTGACATTTCTATTTTACCTTTTTATTGAGAATTGCTGTAAAAAATATTTTCAACAATTTATTACATGAGTATTGTTATTAATAATTACTTATTACTAAATTATTATTATTTAAACAAGATTTTGAGCTTGAAATATTCACCATCTTCAATGACAAAAAATACTGGCTGAAAAAAAAAGGTGGGCGCCTTTTTTGTTTTTTTTTTCAGTGGCAAGCTACCAGCCAGTATTTTTTTTAAAGCACCAATTCGATTTTTATCTGTTTTGTCGATCGAGAGCAGAGATTTTTATAAAATGAGCTAATCAGGTTTTTATTTACTTTCCTAATATTCGAAATGAAAAGCAGAGTGTTTACCTCGGGTGAAATACCTATTACGGCACTCGAACTATTAGCGCCCTCGCTACGCTCAGGCGCCAAACCATCTCGTGCCGCAATAGGTTACTTTCAACCCTCGTGCAACAATCTACTATTAACAATTATCTTAATCGAAACGCCACTAGTTGATTGCACGAAACAGGAGATAATAAATACTTTAACAATTAATCTAAGCGACACCGAGCTGATTGATAGTAAAAAATGAAAGGTTTAAAATGTTGACTGGCAAATAAATTATAATAAATAGGACAAGGTTTTGTTGCATCTGATACTCGTAAATGGTGCAGTCCATGGAACGAAATTCAATAGTTTCTGAATGCGCTTGCCAAGTTTTTCATTAAGCTAAAGGCAATATATAACTTTTCATGGCAATACGATTTCACTGCTGACTATTAGAATTCAAAAAACGCTTTGAAAACAGAAAGCTATTTACACAACGACAAATGAGTAATAGAAAATTTTTGTACCTAGCGTGCTCTCCACGTTATAATTTTCCAGTACTTCTATGCCTATTATATTACCACAGAATGCAGTAGCTTGTTAGGTATTCAACTAAATAATGTTATTAGGTCATCAGTAAACACAGTGAATCATCAGTACCTATACAACCACAATGCAATTATTTTCCATATACAAATACAATATCACTTAATTGTACTTCCCTTATAGAGATTAGCAAAAAAACAAATCTGCACAATGCACTTGGTGAACTAATAGCTGGTCAACTTGTTGAGTACCATATCGCTGCTTGACCTATAGGAATATGGGACATCAGTGACGTCACCGTTTTAGTTTGGCTGCCTACAGTTCTTGCAAATCTCCCTGTGAGAAAAAAAATGAGGTCATTTTAGTTTACTTTGAAATAAGTGTGACTGCATCGACTTTTAAATTCTACATCACTTTACACCTTCCGATTCCAAAGGACTAGCTGCTAGATGGTAGGTACGGAGCGCTTACAAAAAAAAAAAGCTTTATTGAGGACACAACTTCTTTAATATAATCTAGACTATTTTTAGAATTACAATGTCCTACAATCAACGGTCTTATCGCTTGTGGCGATTTCTTCCAGACAACCGTAAACTATACTAAATCTAGATGGGGTGTCAAACAACAGAGAACGATGTCCAGCGCGTTTGGTATTCACCAGCCCCCGAACTAGTTAACATAGTTTAAAGTTTAAAATAGTTTTAAGCTAAAACGTTTAATGGTAGAGTTGGCCTCTAGGTTAAATTGGCGTTTTTTTAAGTGTTAACAAAGCATGATTACATCACGTAACATACAAGTCAGTAATGCGGACAACTCTGGGTGTTTCTCCTCACCTCAGTTTATTAACATGACACCCTTTAGCACTTAAGAGTTTATACTAGACGCATAATACAACAGAATATTCAGTTCAGTTTAATCAGAAACTACATTACCGTCCTACTGATCTGTAACAAAGTAATTAGTTTATGCAACCGTTTTCCTTGCTCTGATTAAAATGCCAGACATAAAGCTAAGTTTTAACGTCCGGGTGCTAGCATAATGCGATACCATAGACCAGATACTGCCTATAAAGCCTTCAAAGCTACCTATAGGACTTTGTTTAGTTTGAATTATAAACCGGCAACATGCATACAAGTTTGCAAGTATGCCTTATGGTTTGAAAAATGTTCCAATATACCTGTTTGTTCAATTTATCAATAATTCAATGAATTTAAGTGCATTAGAAGTTTCGAGTGCTTGCTCTCTCTTTCTGATCATTCATCTTTTTTCCCTTACCCTATCCATATAACGTGAATTCGGCACAACATGTTTTCCTCTTCCATTTCCCTCTATCGCCCGTCATCTCAGCACTCACATCTTTCATGTTGTATAGGTACTAGCTCTCTTTCGCTATCATATATTTCTCTCTAATATTTGACATTGAATGAGCAAGATCAAATACCCAAATAAGACGTCAGAATCGATCCCTCGTCAGACTAGTAAGTTTTAGACGCAGTTTTATTTACAGCTTGCACGTGTGAGCTGAGCAATATCGCGACCTATATCTCAGGCCATTCTATTCACCCGTATATCACGACCCGATTCTGGAGCTGGGTTGCATAATGATTAACTGATGAGCTCTCATATTTTTAGTCAGTAGAAAATAGAACATTTGCTTTGACTATCTCAAAAAATCTAAAGCGGATAATAACATTTATTGTGAGATCACTGAGTGGAAACAATGGCTCACCTTTACTTCAATTTCAATTTATTATCGTCATTTCTTTATTTGGATATTTCATGTTATTGTTCCTATAGAAAGAGCTACATCGATTTTATACTTAATGTGTTGTGTTTTCAGGGTTTTGAGTGGGTAGTAAAGGTACGAAGTAGAAGGAAGGAACCTTTTCGAGGTACGGGAAGTAATTTCACATTTTGATTGAATTAATCAATATCTGTTTTCGGTTATGTTAATTGATAGTTTGGTAGTCCAAACCATCCATTAGTAACAGGCCAGAAAACAGGACGAACACAGAATCATTAAAACAATTATTGTTTTGAGAGTACAATACCTGGTCTTAAAATTTTCTCCAGTGACAGATTTGAAGATTTTTATCCTCAGATCCATTACTGAAGCTTCTATTATTGACTCAATTTTTAACGGATTTGACATATTTGTCACACTACCGCGAGAAATGCCCAATTTGCATTAGTTTACCTTTGTTCTTACAAAAATCACGATATAGATGTGCTAAATAAGGCATAAGATATTGTAACATGGTTCGCCTTGAATGATACGTAACATTCGACAGTTCAAATAAGTAGCTTCATCACTGAGTCACTTACTGCCAGTATAGTCATGGGCCCACGTCATTCCGACCTGACCAATCTGACCATACTTGTTGTATGCATGCGTATAAGTGCATCTAACTGACCTATCTTGTAGGCGTATTTTTTTCCACAAGTTTTTCCACGTCATTGGAAAATCGTGATGGAAAATTTAAATATTTATTAACACAGTTCAAAGCTTTAAAATATTCCAAGAAATAAATGTCAGAGTCACCAAGAAACACAAGAAAAAGCATTGAAGATTGGAAGAGTGGTTTTTGAATTTAACTAAATATTGATCAAACAAAGTCATAAATTCATGATACTAATACACTTCAACAGTGGCTTCCTCATCCTGAACCGAAGCAACCACATCAAAGAACCTCATAATCTCGAACATTTGATGTCAAATGGGATCTGATCGGACAAGCGCCCTTTGTCTGTTATTCTATCATCCTTGCGCACAGCAGGGAGTTCATATGTCGTCACAGGGCTGCCACAAAATATATCACTTGCCCCGACAATACTAAAACCTCGAGTGATTATTTCATTGTAATATTTTGTTTATCTAACCTCCTTGTTAACTTTGTATTCTAATGTTTTTTCTTGATAAATTTTGCAATGTTTTTTTTTTAATTGTGTGGTTTCTGATGGATGGGAGCAGCCTAGCAGCCCTAAAGGGCTGTCAAGACGGATACAATAAATGGGTCGTCGCGCGACAGGAATGGAACGGGAACGCTTCTGTGCGCGTGCGCTATGTTCCGGATAACCTGTAGTTCTGGTTACTACAAGGGTTTATTAAAATGCATGTTGTTTTTATCGTGTAAATCGAATGTAATTAGGCGGGCCGTGTGTAATAGGCTGTTACGGGATAGGATTCATTATAATTTTACATCAATTAAAACACGAATGCGGAATAACTCAACAGTAGTTTGTATGAGCTAGTAGCTAAGTTTATCAAACCGTAATTAAGGGAGTGTCCACATTGCGTTTTTTGCAGCGCGTTTGTAACGATACAAACGCGATTCGAACGCGATGCGAACGCGCAGCCCCCCGCGCAGCCCCTCCCGGTTCGCTTTTGTATGGAAAAATACGCGTTGCGAACGCGCGTTTGTATCGATACAAACGCGCAGCTCAAAAACGCGCTGCAGAAAACGCAATGTGGACACTCCCTAAGATAGAGGACGAGTTGACGAATAAAATTAATATTTATTTTGAATTTCGTCAACTCGTCCATTGGTTTCAAAAGGGTCGAGTTGACGAATAAGTCTTTATGACAGAGTTCTCATATGTTATGAAAAAAAAAATAGTATAAAACACATTACTAGTGCGTACAAATAACATATTTTAGGAATATTTTCTTAGTTAACAATATTTTGCTTTACCTTATCAAAGAAAACGACTCGTTTATCATACAAGTCTCAGAAGACTCAGACTAACCAAAAAGTGTCATCGTTTTAGACTGGACCAGCTTTCTGAGACAAAGGAGAGCTCAACGAATTTGGTGCAGTAAATGCAGCTGCATCACAACTATCACCTGCCTGTCATTATTTCCTTAATAATATTTGTATTGTATCTTGCCATAACATCAGTTCCGCAAACAGCTCGCCCTGAGACAAAGCATTGTCCTAACTATGGGCAATAAACGTAACAGTTTTCAGCCATAAACGGGCGCCGCCGTTTAGACTTTTACTTTCACTAAACAAAGGGGACCAGACGATTCATTTCAATGTAACGTTACTCCGTTGTCATCTAATTGCTGGGTAATTAACTGAAGAAGAAAGGGCCCTTAGTCACGGACGATGGACATGGCAACTCTTTGTTGGCCACGCGTCCTTAACAAAACGCGTGGGTGACTTGTTGACAATATGTTATATTTTTATAAGTAATTACCAGATTTTTTAAATTGTATTATTTAGCTTTCTGCGCACCTCAGTAACAATTTATTACTTTTTAAAATGGACCAGTTAGAGTATTTTTGACATAAGCATATCTACATCTCATCTTAGCAGTGCTGTAGACGTCTCAGAAAATAATTTTCAGTCGCATAGAGTTCAGCTCTGCAGCACAGGGTAAAGCTATAAATCACTTTCGTCATAAGTAAAAATATCAGCGACAGCTCTTTTTAAGGTTTTAAGGTGAATTTTAAGTATTTATTACCCGTACTTTGGACCTACACAAGTTAAACCATGCAAGTATAGTAAACCCTACAAGTACAGTAATTTAGATAAAAATGATGTAGAGCAGTCGAGTATAAATAAAGTGGCAGCAAGAAAGTTCAAAGAAAATATCGACGAATCAAAGAAGATCCTTGGAACCGCCCCGGGTGCGACTCATCTACCTGAGACGACCACTACCGTTAGGTGGAAAAAACAACTGTTACCAAGCAAAGGGTGCACCGATTAGTCTGACCTATACACGGTATAGAAATAATGCGTAAAGTTACAGCAGATGCTCGATGTGCGTGACACGTGAAAGCGTCTTCAATTTTAGAGATCTCGAGCACAAGAGGAAGTAAGCCGCATTAAACATTCGAGATATACTTATAAGTAAAGGAACTTTTAGGGTTATGTGTTCCGAAATCAAAGTAGCTCAATCGATAAGGCTCTAAAGCCAGCCTCTTTAAACATTAACAGTTCGTTACTTGAGTGCATGCAAAGCTTTCAAAAGAGCAATTTGTAATCTGAATAAAAATACAATCTCACCTGATAAAAAACTCAACAAATCCAACCACAGCTTGAACGAAAAGAACTTGAAAGATAAGCTGATGATATAGTGTGCACGCAAAACACGTCTACCTTACACACAGGAAATCTAAACAAAAGTTGGATCTCTGCCAGCAGGTAGCCGGCATGTTTCGCAGTTAGTATTTACGGAGTTTTGAACAGCTTTGGCCACCACAGCAGTATTGATGATTTTACTATTTGGAGTAACAATCCAGATGCAAACTGTCCGAAACTTGCAGAAAGCATTAGGTACATCTCTTAGTCAAAATAAGGATTCAGTAACATTCACTAGCAAACTACGCACTAACAAATGTATGAATTTCTTCAGAACGATAAACATAACTCGTATAAATAAAGCTAAATTCGAGTGTTACTAAAAAAAAGATTGATCCCCGACAAGACGTTCTAAAAACACGCACAAAATCGTGTCAGCTTACTGAATAGCATCCCGTTATCCAACAATATAAGGATGCTGTATAATTACGGCATGTGGAGTTTATTGAGTACATTTGTTGGTCTTCAACAATTGAAGTATTGTCAAAGAATGCACCTGCGTGCTTCAAAACGTTTAGAAGGAATTTTGGCAATCTCTAAACCATGGGAAGTATTTTTATGACAATTTTTGCAAATGGGTTAAAAGTAAGATCGAAATCTACACAATACGAAGACATCTTTAAATTCAAGATAATCACTGCAAAAAAACGTGAATTTGGAAAATTTGAGTGCAACAGAATCTGCTGCAATTTAAGCAATATGTTGATATTTTTGAATGTCTTTATTATTTCTTCAACTTTGATATTACAGTTTAACTAAACAGTGGTCTGTACTGTACAATAACTTTGTTGAAACTATATTTTCTTTGCTACAATTATGCCTACGTCTAGTGCCATCGATAAAACTTCTGATAACCAGTGCTATCTTATATTATAGTGTAGAGAATGTTAGGTAAGGAATGAGGTTCTTACAACCATGGAAACTAAGTTTGTTAGTTATGGTAAGCCTGCCATCCTGGCTATTACAACATAAAAGGACAACCCTTATCTCAATAATGAGTAATCATCAGGCCACTCATCACTCGATGTTATCATTATCAACGTAGTTATCACCATGCATGCCCATTGTTAGCCGTTATTACTACAATTAAACTGAGCACTTCAGTCTTTGGGTCATGGTCGCGAAGTTGGTTGATGACAAATCTAATGTGATTTCTATATATTTTCTTAATTGTCGTGTTCAAGAATTCATGAATTATGGATCTTTTAGCAGCAACTCAGATCAAGTGACTAAATTAAAAATTTAAAACTGAGCAATTTTCTTCACTCTAGAAGTGCACTGCGTTCATAACTCTGAAGATAAACAGATCCTCACCAAATTTTTGTGGATCGGAAAATAATACCCTTTCAACCAAAAAAAGAATTTCCCAAATCGGTCCACGCCTTCGAGTAATCGGTGAACATCCCTACATAAAAAAATATTCCGACGAATTGAGAACCTCCTTCTTTTTTATGTCGGTTAATAAAATAGCCTGTATGTGTATTATTCCAAGTCATGTACTACATTTTTAGAATTTGATTCTAAAAAGACGTTTAATTGTAGCAACAAATTGAACCATATCAACACTAATATTAGTAGGATCCTGATCAGATTTTTGACCATCGTAGGGTTTTGCTTCAATCCGGAATACTTCGCCGCCTTGTTTTACAATTAAATTGTAGTAAACCTTATCGCTTGTTTCAATTACTACAGTTGATAGCAAAGTTTGCGAAGGGCTGGTTGTCAAGATTGAAATACCCCGGTATCTATGCCAAGGCTTGAAATGTTATATTCTCTTTTGTTTAGTATTGACGGATACCAAACTCCTATTGATAAGTATCATTTGGCTTGGGAGAGAATGGTGAATAAAGTCACCATGAATTTAGATTTCATAAATACCTAATGACCCGCCCCGACTTCCCCCACGACGATTTAAATTAAAGTCTTATCCATCCTAATCCTGTACCTGTATTGCTCTCTCTTGTCTTAGTTTTAGAAATTATATTGTAATGATTATTTTAAATGTACCAATATTATTTTTCTTAATTAATAAATTATTATGACTTATTATTATTTACAATGACATGACTATATTTAAGATAGTTTTAAGTACCTACCACATTCTGTTATTAGCATAGACGTTTTGGGCGCTTTGGTTTAATCTGTAAGCCCAACTCGTGTTTATTTATTTATTTATTTATTTATTTAACAAAATCCACAGCCCTTATTTAAACTTAGTAAGATCTTACAAACTAAACTTACAGCCAATAACGGATTTACATTTTATAGACAAGAACATTTGGGCAGACAGTCGTTAATAAAATATGTTTTTTTTTTTTTTTTTTTTTAAAGATAGACCAGAAAACAGAAAAGATAGTGTTAAGTACTTAACAGATACCTATAAGTTTTAAACTTTTAAACCTTGCACTTTCAATTGACATTGGGTACACAGTTAAAAATTAAAAGAGAATTTACCAATTACATTCAATTTCAAAATTTTAAGTTTAGTTTAAAAGATACCTTGCTACTATTAAATATATCACAAGTAGAAGAAAACTCCTTGTTATAGACTCTCTGCAGTCTATTAACTATAGAATAATATGCATAGTTAGTCCATGCGTGTGATTCAGCAAATAGTTTAGTGTGTCTTGTACGAGTTCTAGGGGTACACAGACGCAGTACTCTACCAGTGAGTTCGGGGCAATCCACATGACCGTTACATAGACCGTGAAGGAATGTCATATCAATGAGTGTACGTCGATCCTGCAAACTGATGAGATTGTGATAATTGCATGACTCCTTATAGCTCTGAAAGTATATGTATTTTCTATAATTTAAGTGCTTTACAAATTTATATTGAATGCGCTCCAAGTTACTAATATAGGTTAAATAATGAGGGTTCCAAATAGAGCAACAGTATTCAAGGATAGATCTGACATATGAAAAATAGAGTAGTTTAATACATGAAATATCTGAAAAGGGTTTAGTAACACGCAAAATAAATCCAAGACTTTTAAATGCTCTATTTATAATAGTGTCAATGTGTTCAGAGAACGTAAGTTTTGTGTCAAGTAAGATGCCTAGGTCACGAACTAAATCAGTCTTGTTAATATTAATTTTACCGATTTGATAGTTAAATAGAATGGGCTTTCTTTTTCTAGTGAAAGAGACGAAATGACACTTGCTAACATTGACACCTATTCGATTAAGTTTATAATATTCACCAAGCCTATCAAGGTCAGATTGCAAATGTTGACAATCCAAGTTATCTTTAACATTCATGAACACCTTTGTATCATCTGCATACATCAGAAACCTGGCATAACGAAAGCATTTACCAACATCATATAAATAACAAGCATAGAGAAGGGGGCCTAAAATAGAACCCTGTGGTACGCCCGATGTAATTTCTACGTAGTCAGAACAATAACCTCCAACCACAACAGCCTGCGATCTCTTCTCTAAGTATGACTCTAACCACCTTAGTAGATTACCCCGAATCCCCAGTTCATAGAGCTTACGCAAAAGGATAATGTGATCCACACGATCAAAGGCCTTCTCGAAATCAGTATAGACCACATCGACCTGAGAACCTCCATCCATATGGGTAGCTACGTAATCAATGAAAACCCCCAAGTTAGTTGTTGTAGAGCGTCCTTTCATAAAACCGTGTTGTTCAGAGGGTATAGATTGTGAGACGATAGGATATATGTGAGTATGAACGATTCTCTCCAACAACTTACTTAAAACATTAAGTATAGATATAGGTCTGTAATTTTCGATACAGGTCTTCAAGCCCTTTTTATAGACAGGGACAACATGGGCCTTTTTCCAAGCTTCAGGAAAGTAACCATCACGTAGCGATCTATTAAAAAGCAAAGCAATAGGCATCGCAAGTGATTTTGCACACTTTAGAAAAAATACAGGAGGTATGTTGTCATTGCCAGAACCCTTTGTTATATCAAGATTACACAAGAGTTTACAAACCTCATCAGGAGAAACTACAATGTCATGTATATAGTATGGGTGCATGTCTTCTACATCAGTGCCTAACGAGTTATTGCAAATACTGGTTTTAAATAAATAAATACAAATACAAATCTGGAACCTTCCAAACTCTGACATAATTTATTTTCAATAAGCTTACCTTTCACATTCATAAAAATGGCGCTTATCTTTACAATATAAGCATAAATGATCATTTATAGAAAAGGATGTTTTGATTTCTACAAAATAGAAACGTGAAGTAACAACAAATACTGGAAGTGAAGCGATGATATATTGTTGGTGCCTTGCCAAACTGTTCTCACAAATACAAATAACAGCTTTGAGTCACCAATCAAGAACTCCTTAGCTACCTACAATTGGATTCTCATCTCGATAATAGTAAATCAGTCGCAGTTATTTAGAACGAGCTCTAGAATCATATGGGACTTCCCGGAAACGATATTAAATTGTATCTCACAAACATAATATTCATTAACCATTGCCCGACCCAAGACAAAGACTTGAAATTCCATTCATGAATTTATGACTTCCATTATTTTGGCTATCTATAAATCAAAATTCTAAACGTTTAATTTATAAACGGTTCGGTGTTTATTTATAGTGATAGTTTTTATTTGGGTTTAAAAACACTGCATTATTTATAAGGATAACACAGAAGAATTAATTAAGTGACTTTAGTAGGTTTGAGTTTAAAAACATAAGTACTTACTGCAATATCCGTACCCATATTTGTGAAAGTGTGTTTATTTGTTTGTTTATTTGTCCTGCTTTCACGTCAAAACAGAGCGACGGATTGACGTGATTTTTGTGTGGAGATAGTTGGAGGGCTGGAAAGTAACTTAGGCTACTTTTTATCCGGGTACCACGCCGAAGCCGCGGGCAGCAGCTAGTTCATAATACATGTCAATTTAGGAAGACGTTGGAAAAGGTAGTATTTATTTCATGTCACTCTCTTATATCAGTAGAAAAGAAGGCAACTAAGACTACCACTTCCATGCCGCAAGTTTTTCGTAATTGATTGAGAAATTGTAGCTGCAGTACAACGTCTGTCCTCAAGAGTGACGATGCTCTTGCGGTCTACTTAGTAGTGTTATTGGTAATCATAATCAGTTAATCAGTAATCAGTTAATTTTAATAACAAGCCAATCAGCCAATGAGAGTAGTAGAGTCACGGGAACCCACGGCACGACTAGTAGTTACATCTAGTATTGACAAGGGAAACAAACGGACCACGACATTATAAATAACAAGGTATATAATATACGGATCCTACTCACGTATGAGTAGGATCCGTATCAAACAACAAAAGCGTCATTGAAGACAAGATAACCAAGAAGTATTGGTTATTCAGAGATTCAGCTTCAAATTAGACAATAGGCTTTTACGAAGGCTATTAATAGAAACCCCTGATCCAGAGGCAGAAATGGCACGTGCTCCAATGACCTTTGACATTTGCGAACATCGGAGGCGCATAGTATAGCCTACTTTGCTAGGGATGTAAGCCTCTAAAAGGTCAGCATCCAATCAGAATTCCACCCCCGTTCAGTTTAGTTCATGTTGAATCAAGTATAATATGATTGAAGATTTAGATGGGAACTTTTCAGAAGTTTTGGAATAAAACGTACCCTTTGGGACATAAAGTAATATAAATAATGTGCTACCCAATGGAGTCTATGTTATATGAGCTGAAAAGGCTTATTAAATTCAAACATATCACATTTTTATCCGACTGAGGCGAAGCCGAAATGGGAGGTTATGTGTTCGACCTGTATGTATATCCTCGTTCCTATATATGCGCGTAACTACTCAACGGATCAAATTTTACAAAAATCAAAATGTTGGATTTTATGCGCTTTAATGTGACGTCCGAAAAAAAAAATATTTTGTTTAAAAGCTTCGAGTGGGGTATCAAAATAAAAGACTTACTTAATTGAAAACAGTTTTACAACGCGTTTTGGCCGGGTTTTTTAGTTTTTTTATGAACTGCCTCTTGTTTTAGATTTTATATTTTTCTGAAGATGCAAGACTTTACAATATAAAAAAAACATTATTAGTCTCTAGCTCTACACTAGTCTTAATAGGGGAGAAAACCCGAAGCTAGAAATGGAATTAGACGAAGCTTTAAATAACTCCGTAGACCTTGACACGCTTGTCGTGTCATTGACAGTATACTAACCAACTAACCAACACCCAACTAATGATCCATCCTGGAAGTCTAAATGTATGTAAAACATTATGAATGTATTTGAATCTTTCGTATACCCCGTGATCTCCGCTACGATCTATGAGGTTAAAGAAACAGAATACAAAAGTTATCGATAACAATCTAAAATGAATCTTATTTGACTTGATAATGTATTATATTTCGGGATCCATTCTTAGAACTCACCAGGGATAATTTCCTTCGAAGTTACAGCGTACGAATCCGTGAATATAAATCTTACCTGAAACAATACACAAAACATGAAACAGCCAACTCGGAGCAATGAAAATAAGTCAGGGTATGTTTGTTTGTACGAGAAGGGTTGGACAGAAATAGCTGCGCAATAACTTAGTCTCGTGTGCGAAGAGTGCGCGAAAATAGAGGCCAACGCGGCGCTCGCGCATGTGGAATTTATCGTACTGTTTACGGTACTATGTTTGCCAATCATATGTTTATACGCTAAATATGGATAGAAAAGGCAAAATTTTAAAAATAATCGTTTCAGTAATTAAGGTCAAATAATAGAAATGTTAATTTTGGTCGAGCAATTCCATTTGATAAAATTGAGGAAATTAGAATTTTAATAATAGTTTTATATCCTAAAAACTTAGTTTCCTAATTCTCGTGCGATATAGATTGGCGCCAATTTAATTAAAACACTGAAATTAATTGATTGGTACATTTTGTACCTAATATCATGTCAGTCACGGAACAAAAGATTTACAAATTAAATTTCAGCTACACGCATGCGTAGAGCAAGGACGAACGATTTTCTGTAGCCACCAATTCCTTTGTTAGGAATTCAACACTTCATGAATGCTTAGACAGCTCACTAATTTTAGCAAAGAAGGACATTTTAAAGCCAAAGTGCCGGCCAACGAAGAAAGGGTATGGGAAGTTAGTCCGAATGTTTTTCTTTAGGGTACCAATTCTCTAAAACCATTTTTTCAGTTGATAAAAAATCCTATTTCCACACATTTTATAAAAAAAAATAAAAAATATTCATGCTGATGGCAGAAATTTAAAAAAAACTGGCAAACGCCTAACTTCACTTCACCACATGCCAGAGCCAAAAGCTCGTATTTATTTTAGTAAAATATACATCAGACACATGCGTAGTTGTATGTATGCCTTGTGGTGTGGGTATCAAAAGAAAAACGAGTGGCGTGGTACCACAACACCAAGCCCGGAACAAACCTTATTAACTTTTTACGATGACTAAGGCTTGACTTTTCTATAAACTAAGTTACCAACATAACAGTAAAAATATAGGAAATATTATTCAGATTAAAGTTACTTGGCGGTTAAAAAACTGGCACTAAGATATAATTTTATAACTGGTTTATGTACCGAGCTGTGACGTGATGTTCCGAACGGGTGGACAAGCAAATTTTATGCAAATAAATATAAAATCTAATTGAATAATGAATATAATTATTCAGAAGAGTAGTCAGAGTGAAGTGGGTTAACCGTCGAATTAATCTCAATAAGGCGATTGTATGCAAATGCCCGCATGGGTACCTACCCTTATACCTCGCAATCAACTTGCGAAAGCCCTAAAGTACTTGTTTTATTTGATTCAAGTACAAATAAATTGATACTATTTAAGCTATGGGCTGACAAGTTTGATATAAATTAAATTGTAAGTTTAATACAATTCCCAGTTTAGAAAATACTAAAAGAAAATAAAATATCAAAACATAAATAAGTTAAGAAATGTATAGGTTCGCAGGTATGATAGACGACAGATTGTTGAGATTTTCAGGCATAATAATATTAGTTGTTAATACAAACAATGCATTAATCACCACGCCGAGTGCAAGCCCTTCAGAGAAAATTATCCTAGCACTTATTATGCACTTATTAGGCCTAATGCCCCAACTCAATTAACGGCCACTCCATAACAAAGATATTACGAATGTAAACAATGCTTAGTGGGAACAAGCTTTCTGGGAACGGGAAAGTGTAGGCTCTTGGTATCGTAGAATTAAAATTGTATATATTTTTTGTAATTATCTTGTAAAAGTTGTTGGAATGAATATGTTAACACAAGCAGTGCCCTCGCGGCGTACCCCGTAGTGATGGTGATGATGATGAAACTTTCTTCAAGAGTTTAGCAATGAAATGCAGACAGAATTTTTCAAATCCGACCGGTAGTTCCTGAGATTAGCGCGTTCAAACAAACAAACAAACAAACTCTTCCGCTTTAGATAATATCTGTATAGATGACTTAGACTTCAGACTTAAATAAAGCCACCTTTATTGACCTGAAAGACTGGCCTGTTAGCTCAGTTGGTAGTAGCTCTGCCTTCCGCGCTGTAGGTCGTGGGTTCGATTCCCACTCAGGACAAACATTTGTGTGATGAACATAGATGTTTGTTCTGTGTCTGGGTGTTATAAAGTATTCTATGTATGTATTTACAAAAAAAAAAGTTTATAAGTATTCTATCAGTTATCTGGTTCCCATAGTACAAGCTTTGCTTAGTTTGGGGCTAGATGGCGCTGTGTGAAATGTCCAGCAATATTTATTTATTTATTTATAAAGACATTTACGTGGTCCAGTAGATTCCATCATCATCATCATCATCATCCACAGCCCGACTTTACCCACTGCTGGGTATAGGCCTCCCTAAGTTTGTGCCATCCACCACGATCCTGTGCTAGCCGCATCCACTGACGCCCCGCGACGTGAACTATGTCGTCGACCCACCTCGCCACCGGTCGAGAATAGTAGATTCCAATGATATCAAATCCCACCTAAGTGTAGGGTAAAAAACATATCCATAAGATAAGTCTGGAGAATCCATTTAGGCTATACTCGTATCTAGGTACAAAACCACACCACGAGCTTAGATGTTGGTACATTTTGGCTTAGCAAAAAGGTAGGTACAATCGTTAATGATGTATAAATTAAAATTGCTGAGTACACGGTTGCAATTAACTCTGGTGCGAACAATGCCATTGTGACAATGTACTAAACAAAATCCCTGAATTCATACAATCAGCAGAAGAACAGTCGTATACCGCGTCACCATTTTGTTTATCTTTTTCAACAAAATGTTCAATAAGTAAGTAGTTGATTTTCTTCAGTACCTCATGAGAAAGTTCTTCAGAATTTTCTAAAAATATTAAAGATGTTGATGAACAAATTCAAGCACAACGGTTTATATTGCTTTAATTTGTTGTAAGCAAACTTTTACTATCTAAATATTTTTATCAAGTAAGTACCTATAACTTTAATGAAGTAAAAGGGAAGGAAGATACTCGTTGTAATGTAGCTGAATGTACCTTTTGTGTCAGACTTTACGGATTTCCGACATTTAAAAATGAAGGCATAGAGAAAATCAGTCATTTTGGGAAAAGTTCTTTTTGAAGTAAGTACATTATGTAGACAGTACATTTTGACATTCAGTCCAAACCAACCGTAAGGTATGAGAAAACAACTATACAAAAGTAAGTAAAAAACTAGCATAATAACAAATCACTTCGCTTTTAATTACCAAGTGTTTAATGAGATGATAAAAAAATGAACAAATAGACTCATCAAACTTCTTAAATAGAACCTAATTTCGCGTTTCAGTGAATTTTATTAGAAAATGAGCTATTTTAAAAGCTATTGTCATTGGGAACTAAAATAAACAAATCTTCAAAAGAGACTGACGAGTAAATCTGTATCCACACAGATATTTTTTTTCGAGATGTAAAATCAAAATATCTCGATGTGAGAAATGTTGAACTTAGCTTGAAGTTAAATAAAACCACTGTAAGAAAAAATAATTTTAATTTACTATGATAATTGATAACACCATTAAACAATCTAATAGAATTCAATGAATGGAAAAAAGTAAATTAATGAGATTAATCACGCAAACTCATTAAACATGATCTGGCTGGCTCCATTTAATCATTAACGGCCAACAATTATTTCAATGTGATTCCAAAATTGTTGATCAAAGGCGTTCGGTAGTTATTATTAGTTATGTACATAGGGTCTAACGTACAGCCCCGTACAGGACGTTGTTTAACCAGTGTTCAACTTTAAACATCTTTCATAAGTAAGGGGGATAGATGTCTAATTTGATATAAGCCAACGTCATAGTCAGGTTATTTCAATTTAATCAGCCAATTACAGTTTCAAAGGTTGTGTACGAATGGCGTTTATAAGCAGTGATTGCCTTGACACAAGATAATTTGCGGATTTTATAATGACTTATTAAAGAAACTCTTTGTTCTACTGCAAAAAATCTTGTTTATATTGAATTATGAAATATTGGAATAAAGTAACTCATTCATTAATACAATGTATATGACAACGTTAAAATTTATCAATTGAACTTTAAAATAGATTATTCGTATGTGTTTATCAATTATTGAAAAATCTGTTACTCAACTGTGGAACTTAAAGATAAAATTGTCGGTTAGTGCACAATCATTACTTTGCAAGTAGAATAATAAGATTAATAAGTCCACTTCAGTCACTCTGAGTAAAGTCCCAAGTAATCTAAACCTCAGATAAAGTAACAATTTTCGCGCTCAATGTTTTCATCATCACTGAGTAGTACTAACCAGCAGACGTTTTGTAGACTGTTATTGGTAACGATATCTGGTCGACCGAGCTCCGCTCGAGTGAAAATAAACAAGACGAATTTTCCCAGATATGAAACTTAGCTAGATCGATTTTTCGTCCTCGTAAACCAAGATTGCAAATTTCATCGAAATCGTTAAGAGCTGTTTTCGAGAACGTGAATACAAACAAACAAACAAATATTGCTCGTTTAATGGTACCTCTAGGATTTACTTGCCGAGCAGCGTTACTTAGGAAATAACTAACCAATGCTTTACTCGGAGCCTCGGAGTTGATAAGGCAAGAAAAGTTATAAAGAATTTGTAGTAAGTACTTATTAGATCTACGAAGACGAAATTCTCACACCCACACAACAATTAGATCGAATCTAGTCATGTTGAGCCGTGGGATTAGCGTAAGTAACATAATTTTATGATTAAAAAGTAAACAATAATATAAGTGGTTAACATAATTTGATAGCATTTACGTATTTGTTCGTGAAACAAACATGAGATTCTTAAGAGCATTTTATAACAGCGTAAATCACGGCAGTGTTTAATGAGGGGTTCAATTTTAAAACATCAACGCAAATGTTTATTTATCTACATCTATCTATCTACGATAGTTAAATAAGATGACAAAACTGATAAGTAATTTACTTTCATTTCGACTTACACTTAAGTTAGCCTTCATGGATATAAAGGGGAAACAAGCCCTAATACATTTTCCATACCGGTAAAATATTAAGGTTTTGTTAAGCACATAGGTAATGCATTTCTGTAAATATACTGCGTTTCATATTTTTATTTTCGTGGTCAATTCTATTATTTTACTGCCCAATCAAGAGTAACCGAAATCATATTCAAGGCTATTAATCTTCACCTATGCCAAGTTTTAAATAAACCAGTATAGTTGAAAAGTACCAAGTTATTTAAAAAACAACATCAAATACTTTTGCATTTATAATAAGACTCCAATAAGTGCTTCTATTAAGAGAATGATTACAGACTTGTCTATGGTACCTCCAAATTAAGCTAGGGTGGTTATCTAACCACATAATTTGACTGTGCTTCGTGAACTTCCAGTTCCCATGATGTTTTGTAAGTTTCGGATAATGAGTGGATATTTCGTGTTCTTTTTATCGTGTGATGCAGGTTGCCAGGTTGGACACGCAATGGTTGAAAGTTTCAAACTTCCAATTATTTTTCTAGATGAAATACACAGGTTTTTAAGTGTCAATGTGGAATATTCATTTCCAACCAGCTCCCTCGCGGCATTTCATTACCCAAGAAGTGATGGTATATGGTGATGATGATGATGATGATGATGATGAAAAGTAGCATTAGTATTACCTTCGTTAATTAAGCTATGAAACGCAGAATGAATTTTGAAATCCGACTGCTAGTTCCAGTGATTAGCGCGTTCAAACAAACCGACAAAAAAAAAAAACAAACTCTTCAGCTTTATAAAATCAGTATGGATAGTGTATATTATTTTATAGAAGATCTGAATGTCTACCTACAAGCAATGTGTACCCAACACCGGTGATACGGTACCGGTGATACGGTATCATTTTTACTGTTGGTGGAAACATTACCATTATAAACACTACAATTTATAGCATTTATATTTATTACAACCTACCCGCTGGTCAGGCCAAATCAAAGCGATAGCGGGACTCACAATTACTACTGCCCTGAGACAAGCCCGGGATAGAGCAATGTGGAGAAAAATTGACAACGTTTCCGTCAAGGCGTTTTAGGACGGGCACGACCTTCAGCAATGAAGTTTACTACGAAGAAGATATGTTACAAGGAATCAGATTATCGTTATTTCCGCTAGAGATGTGTTTCTTTTACCATACATGAACAGGGACTAAGTAATACACAAGAAACTGACGCATTAATTTATTCGTCGTAAGACAAATAAGTAACTAAAGTAATTAATTTCCGATGCATGGAAAACTTGCAAACGTATAAAGCAAAGCTAATGATGCTGATCAGTGGAATCAACTCGGCAACGCATATTTCTTAGTATTTGAAAATGTTTCATGTAATCTGAATGTCTATAATAGATAACTTTCAAAGTACTTATAACAAACACGCTGCTAAATTAAAAAAAAATTAAATACCGACTTTAATGTTATAATCTGAGCAATTTTCTGCAATTTAGAAATGCATTTCTGTGCATAACTGCGAAGATCCTCGACAAATCCTCACCAAATTTTTGTGGCACCAATCGGAAAGTAAACCTTTCAAACCAAAATAGAATTTTTAAAATCGGTCTCGGCGGAAGCTAGTGTAGAATCATATATTGTACATAGGTTTAAACTACTGCAAATTACTAGTGCAATATAAAATTGCTTCACGGTCTGGTGGTGACCATTCCAATGGCATAGCAAGTGAGAGTTTTGCGAAACACTTTTCACCACAGCTCATTGTAATTACAGAAACATTCATCAAATTAAGCAATGAGAAAATTAAACAGTATGAGTTAAAATTTCACTTTCTGAAAAAAGTGTGTTAGTATTGCTTTAGTGAGTGTGTAGTTTAAGAATAAGAAGAAACATAACTATGAGCAAGCACAATAGAAATTCTCTCAGATTTTCAGCTGACAAAAAAACCAATACTTTCAGGATACAGCTTTTATCTACTAATTATTGCACTGTCTTTTTCTTTCATGAGAAAAACTACAATCCTCCATCCCGTTCGTATTTCAGTTCGCGAAGCTTAGTTTTAGAATCAAATTAGGAAAAAATAAAAATATTCCTTTAAGTAAGTTCATATTACTACAGGAACTAAATTATTTTCACCAAAAACATGCATTATTGAAATTGGCAGTTCAATAATGCGATTTGGTTTGGGCACTTTTACTAGTAGGTATAGTATTATATTATCTGTGGTTTGGGTATAGTCACAGATTAGAACTTATTATCTGTGGTTTGGGTATAGTCACAGATTAGAGCATAGGTTCTCAACGTGGGCGATAACGCCCCCCTGTGGGCGTTTGAGACTTTCAGGGGGGCAGTAGCAGACCTAGAGAAAATTGGGGGGCGTTGAGATGAAGCAGGGGGGCGATAATGTAATCTAAAATAGGCAAAAAAACACCCTAATCCAGTGGTCGTCAAAGTGTGGCCCGCGGACGGTATTGGTGCAGCCCGCGGCCAAGCAAACAATTTTGATAGATAATAGATGATGATAGATAATGATGCTACCACGTTAGAGAAAATGTTGTGCCGACCCAACCTAGTTGGGCAAGGAAATTATGATGATGAATGATACTACCTACGTTGCTACAATAATAATTATAATTGATTATAAAACTTCGAGATAGGGAAGGTCGCTTTGTTTGCTTGGTTTGGAGCTCGCTTTTCTCGCATCTAGCTTCATGAGTAGGTATAATACGAGCAAAGTGAGTTATGTCTGACCACAGAATAGAAACCGACAAGCAGCGAGCCTTTCTATGAGCACCGCAAACAAAATCAAGTGTCACATGTTACATTTGTCTTAAAAAAATTTGGCTCGCTGCGCTCGCATTTAACTTTATAAATCCTTATTTATAAAGTTATATTGTGAATAAAGTGAGTTAAGTCTTACCACAGAATATGAACCGATAAGCAGCGAGTTTTTCCTTTGAACACCGCAAACAAAATCAAGTGTTACATGTTGCATTTGTCTTAAAAAATTCGGCTCGCTTCACTCGCATTTAACTTCATGAGTAAGTAAAGTATATTGCGAGTAAAGAGCGTAAAGTCTAACCACAGACTAGGAACCAATAAGCAGCGATTTTTTTTTTGATCACCACGAACAAAATCAAGTGTCACAATTTTTCATTTGTCTTAAAAAATTCGGCTCGCTTCGCTCGCATTTTACTTTTTGGGTAAGGTATATTGTGAGTAAAGTGAGTAAAGTCTAACCATAGAATAAGAACCGATAAGCAGCGAGTTTTTTTTTTATCACCGCAAACAAAATCAAGTGTAAGAATGTTGCATTTGTGTTAAAAAATTGGGCTCGCTTCGCTCGCATTTCACTTCATAAGTAAGGTTTCTTTGAAAACCGCAAAAAAAAATCAAGTGTCACATATTGTATTTGACCATAGAATAGGAACTGATAAGCAGCGAGTCTTCAAGCCCCGTAAACTTATGATAAAAAAACTTTCAAGTTCGTTAGTACCTACTAGGATTTTAAACCCCTTTAGGAATTTCGAAAAATCGTCATCTAAATAATTCAAGAATGTGCGGCCCACAGTGATACCTCACAATATCCTATGCGGCCCTTGACCAGAAAAGTGTGACGACCGTGCCCTAATAACTATCACTAAAGTACCTAAAGTTAAAATTAAAACAGGAAAACCACATACTGTTGGGGAAGATTTAATTTTAACAGCAGTTAAAGAAGTAATAGCCACTGTGCTCCAAAAAAGTGTTTAAAATTCGCGACAGATCGTAAGAAAAATAAAAAGTAGGTAAGATTCCCAATCTTACCTACTTTTGAAGGGGGGCGCTAGAAAAAAAAATATTTTCAAAGTGGGCGGTGGGGAAAATAAGGTTGAGAATCTATGGATTAGAGCAAGGAATTTTTATACTAACGTAACTGGAACGCGCACTGATACAGAAAACGCGGTCCGCTTGAAATAAAACTTGGGCGGTGTGTCTCTTTCTTTTTGCAACTGTGTGAAAGAGACAAAGCACCCAAGAAAGCCTCTCAACAAGACCAACAATCCTTATAACCAAGATTAAATGATAATAGATCGTTGTGTAGTCGTGATAAGGTTCAAAATCCTTTGTACATTAAATGTCAGTCAGCATTCTACTATGTATGAAATTTCTTTGGATTAGAGTCCTATCTGTATTCTGTGGTATAGTATATTAGTCTCACTACATTTGTAAGCTAGTAAAACAATCATTAGTGGGTTTCAGATTATTATTATTTGTAGATAAGTTCTAAATTTTAGCAATTTCCTGTTGACAAAGGATTGCTCAAACATGTTCCTAGAAGCGCAAAAGCTCGAATATGCCAAGTCAAGATTAACTATCAACACTCAATATTATAAGTATTCATCGAATTTACCGACCCTCGTAAATTATGACACTAAAACACGTTGAGCTAACAAAACCAACTCATTAACGATGATAAAAGGTAACAATATCGCCTGTCTAATAAAATGATGCGCGACTAAGCAATAACTAAATGATGTTTATGAAAGGTTCCCAAGCTTTATGAGTCAAATGTTATAGCACACTTCAGCACGATTTTCCAACCTTTTGAACTTGCAAATAAATATGTGAAAAGTACTTATTTAAAACTATTCCAATTTTTCAGTCGAAAAGCTAAGCACGGTGTGACTAAGAAAAAACCGATTTATACCTGCCCTGGAAGGCTACAATGGCCGTTAACGCAATTCCTTTCATGATTCATATTCTTGTCAATCTCATGTCTATGAAAAAAGACAGAATATAGTGCATTATGATTCTCTTATAACGGCCTTTTCAGCTCCACTGAACGAGGCTAGTAAAATATAAGTAGTGATACTATAGTTTAATGCTATTGGTTGATTTTTTCTTCGGATAACGCACAGATCAGCAAATCTCTGGTGGTAATTCACTCTATGAACACCGTTTCAAGTATTAGATTGGAAATTTTCTTTCAAAATTCCGTTTTCACTTTCGGTATCAACCTATAGATCTGCCGCAGCGTTATTGAAATTCTTGGAAACATTTCCAATTACTAAGCCGATTGGTATGCGTTTGTCATTTCGTTTATAACTTAGCAGATGTTCGTGTACCTAAAATTAGTTCGCTAAGGGATTTGTTACAGTGAACTCTAAATAAATCTAGGGATATTATATACGTACTTATTTAACTAAAGGCAATAGATATAGTCCATAATTTTCGTCAAGGATTCCATTAATTCGAATTGTTCCTTATTTTCAATTCTTGAATTGATAGTGGAAATGTTTTGTTTGTTTACAAGAAAAAAAATTCTTCATATTGCAGCAAATCGTTTTTGTCACTTGAACAAAATGTTCTTCTACATTTCAAAGTTGACTGTACCTACTTCTCAGTATATAGATTCACAGAACAATAAATTTGGCCTTTTGATAAGAAGCCTCCGAGCAAATTCCTGATTTAGAATTCCGTTAAATGACTACTTTGTATCGCCAACTCTTTGAAGAATTGATGAGAGGTTGGTTATCCAATCAGTGCACCGAAATTGAACGACAGCAAATAAACATTTTTAACTTATCACAATTAGAGTCCGTTGTTGAATCCACCACTTTCGATCCTAATAGTGCTCCAACAAAATAAAAAAGTGTAACAATTGAAATCGAATGTAGAGTAAGCCCCCTGAACCCAGAATAGTACCCACTAGGCAAGTCATAGATACTACGTGAACTTTTGTCATTTCTAAGGGGATTTTTACAGATCATACAAATATTAGTCACTTAATCAATTTGTCGACACCTATTGATCATATAAATGACTTTGTGAGAGGGTAGCGGAAGTGACTGACAAACGAAGACTTCTACGTTCGAAGACTATCTACGTTCCGAATTTCATTAAAATCGGTTTAGTAGTTATGGAGATACGTGGTAACAAACATTCACACACACACGGACATTCGCCTTTATAATACCAGTAGGATATACAAGATGACAGGGATAAAACGTGACTGTACTTTAGGTACTCCAGTTTTGATAGCTCATCGGTATGTATCATGACAAAATCTCTGATAACCCTGAATCTTTAGATCCTTTATCAGAGGTAGATTATTGCTCGCGACTTTACTCTCACATCACATATCATCATATTTTATTAAAATTCTGGTGTTTTAAAGTGCCTCTAACTTCCTTCCTATTTATCTTTTTAATAATCCGATAGAATGTCTACTATGCCTAGAGATTAGAGATGCGACCGTGATAGTATTGACGCCTCACGGGTAACCACAACAGCTAATTAATAAAGAATTTAAATAGAACTAGGGTGTCACCTAAAAAGTAAAACGTAAACGAAGAGATAAAACTGGTATGTATCGCAAAATAAACAGATTATAATAAGCTTAAATGACGCTAAAAAGTCACATTCTTTAAAGCAATTCGAAGACATTTTAGCTTAATTTCATGATCAATTTTATGAATCAAAAGATCAAAAGTATGTTACGCAAGTAAGTTCATGACCCGTACTTACGTTATGTACAGATTGGACTTACATTTGCGTAGATAAGTCCATGATCTGTACCTAAACAGGCGTCAATTTATGTATGAGTAGGTAAGTAGAAGTACATTCGATGTATCGCTTTAGTCTTTTTACGAAGATGTGTGAATTGACCTTTTTTCTTGTTACAACAAACACGCCGACCACTCAGTTTCATTCTTATGCAGATTCGGCCAGAGCAAATGTTCTTGAAGGTATAATGCCTGGACAAATATATCTTCCTTATCATGCTACTGGACAAACACATAAGCTATTAGTGAGGCCTTGCTAGTACAAACCAGACAAGGATAGTGAAGAATGGTATCTGTTGTCAACATTGTCTATTCAATTATTACAGCGATGGCCGTTCTTTGAACAATTCGGTAGTAATATCGGCAAGCTACAAAAACTCTTTGGACAGTTCGTTTATATGTGAATTACCAGTATTATTGTATTTTGCTTATATTTCCAGACTTGAGAGCTTCCTGTTGTTTTATGTTTTTTACTATTTTAAACGTTGAAAAAGTACTTTTAGTTCGTGCAAAGGCATATTATATAAGAATAAGAGTAAAATAAGTTAGTAAAATCGTTTGAGCCGAGCAAATTCCTAACGCCGCCGATGACGGCGTTTTTAAAAGTTACAGCATAAAAATCGTAAAACCGATTATTTTAAATTTTAACCAATTATTAGTCAATAAATTAATGATGAAATGGCGCAATTTATTTTTATTTTATTTATTATTTTATTGCGAACTCGGAAAATGACGTTTTTTCGCTAAAAAAACGTCAACTTTTCGAATAAAATAATCGGATCGGATGCATTTTCGGAATTCTGATTCAGCATGCAGGACCAGCAGGACTCTACACGAGCTCAATGTATGCCGATTTGTACATAATAGAGATGTCAAAAGTAACGTCACAGTTAGCCAGTATTATAATTTTGTTTGCATTTGTAATTCTTCACTTGCGTGCAACGTTTATAAGTCGACCTTATATTATTGCGTGTTTTAGTGATCCAAATTGTTATTTATGTTTCCGTTTCTTGTAAGATAAACGAGTATTTTAAGTTCGTTACAGTACAGATATCGCACTTCCAGAATAGAAGTGACTCAATTCAAAAAATTGGGAAAATGACATCTGCTAGTTATTCAAAAACTTCTACTTTTTGGTTAGAACGTGAAAAACATAATAGAGCGTCTCTTTCATTTCGGCAGTTTCTCCTCCCTCTCCCGCGGAAAACGGCCATTTATCGCAATTCCCAAAAATTATGATTTTTGAATTGAGTCACTTCTATTCTGGAGGTGCGATATGTAGGCATTATCAAAAGTTGCTGAATGGTTAGGAAAGCAGCTGATAATTTGATTTAATTATTTGTTTATTAAAAAGCGGCTGTTTTAAATATGTTTTATATTTCTTGTATTTGGAAGTATTTTGTTTTTCATTCAAGAGCAGAATTAAAGAGGTTCACAGTCACAGGTGAATCACAATCATACTAATTTAATAAAGGCGAAAGTCCGTGTGTGTGAATATTTGTTACCACGTATCCCCATAACTACTAAACCGATTTTGATGAAATTTGGAATGTAGATAGTTTAGGTTTTGGAATAACACAGGCTAATTTATATCCCGAAAAATGTATGATTCCCGTGGGATAAAAAATTAGTAGTCCACGCGGGCGAGCGTTCGCTACTAACAAATACACAGCTATACTCGAGCCATTTTGGATGTACAATGTTTACTAACACTGCACTGACAAATCAATCAGCTGATAGCAGGAATAGACCAATCACAGAAAACTGAGATTAAATATGATTGGCACTGATTCAATATGGCCAATGGTAATGAATCTCAGTTTTCTGTGATTGGTCTATTCCTGCTATCAGCTGATTGATCTGTCAGTGCAATGTTAGTAAACATTGTACATCCAAAATGGCTCGAGTATAGTCTTGTTTATTTCAAAGTTCATTTCAAGGATGTAAAATATTGTGGTGCGGATCACGAAGGATATTAAATCATCACAATAACGGAGACGAACAGAAGTAGCGTAACTGTTGGGGCTGCCTTCCTGCATACAAAATGACTGAGCGATGTGAATTACATAAGGCTGCGTCCCCAGTAGGCAAACTGTGAGCGGCCGACTGAGTTTGCGGCGTATCGATTTAGTACGCCCTCCCATATATTTGAAATGGAGTGTCCACAGTTTGCTAGTTTTGCGCTCACTGTACGCAGTTTGCAGTAAGAGCACTTTACTCAGTCGGCCGCTCACAGTTTGCCTACTGGGGACGCAGCCTAACAAAGATATTTTGTACTTTTGTTATGTTTTATAGAAACATGTTAAAAAGAGGTTTGGTTTTTAAATAAAGCCAGCGAAAAACAGGAGTGAGCCGGAGACACCGTTATTTCTGCCGATGACGTCATCTGCAGTGAACGCGCCATTCGAATCCCGATCGCTGTGAGTTTTGAAGCCCACATTACACGACACTGCATGCAGGGTGCTAACTGCTAAATTAGTGCTCTGTCTCGCTCTTTGGCCTAAGAATTGCGTAATGTGCATCCTACTCTTACTCTGAGTCTAACAGCGGCTAACTTCAGTCAGTAAGCCTCGTAAGAGTAGGATGCACAATACGCAATTCTTAGGCCAAAGAGCGAGACAGAGCACTAATTTATGAATGAACAAGCTTCAGTGCTCTGCAAGCAGTCTAATGTAAAGGCAGCTTGACGTGTTGTGTATTGTCAATGCTGATGCAAAATCCGAAAGCAGTGGACGCACTCTATCATTTTGTAAGCATGTCGTGAACGCACAGCTAGTTCTACATGCATCTATGATTCTTTGAAGACATCTAGAGGGAAGTCAGAGGCAAGACCAAACAGATGTTTGGCAGATGCTCACATCTTGCAATTAACTTTCATGTGACAGGTTGCAAGCCCACTGCCGCGTTTACAACTACCTTACGTGCTTCAGAGAACCTCGTGTGCCCACTCTCTAACGCAGCGGTGTTTTCATTAACTTGATATTTTTTTGCCAATTAAATTGCTGTTGTTAACAGAATGAAGTTTAATATTTATTACCTACATGGTGGTTAGAACAGCACTTTGATCCGTGACGAAGATTTACTACGAGTAGTAAAAAGTACAATATTTTTTTATATTGTTATATGACTGACTAGCCTTAGGTATATTTCTACGATCCACGAGTGAATCTACTCGTGACCACGATGACTTCAATGTCATCCGAAACGTCGAGGTAAATAGAGTAATATCGTTAAGCGGTAGTCCCGAAAATTATTCAAACTTGTGTTCAAGTCGCGAAAGTTTAAAAAAGCATTTTTTTTTTTCTTAACCTATTTCGTCCCACTGCCGGGCAAAGGTCTCCTCCAAACTCCTCCAACCGTCTCTATCCTTCGCCGAGTCCCATAAATAGCCTTAGGTAGTTATTAATATTGATTTTATAAAAATATCAACATCTTAATTTATTCACCCCAGATTACCCACTACCATTACATTTAGTATGTGAATATAGTTTTAACATATCATTTTTCAAAGTTCATGCCTTAAAATTGTTCTCTATTTATTGATTTATCTATTTGCGTTTGTCATCTTCACGGGTATAGCTAAGTCAAAGTTAAACGGCATTTATTCAATAAGAACACTAGGATCAAATTTGATAAATTGTATTTTGTGTGATTTCGTTGTAAAGCTTGGTCGGTTGTCTAGGTTTCCTAACTACTGTGGTGGCAATTTATTTAGCCCACTATGGCAGTGGCTTTTCGACATTACGACCCTTATAGTGAGGCTCAAAGAAGCTTTGCCAACTTTTGATAAACCTAAGATACCCCGTTATTCAAGTAAGATTATTTATTTGAATGCCATTCTCCAACGCAAACATATAATTTGCAATGCCGGTAATAACAGCAAATTATGTTCCCAACGCACTAATAACGGCCAAATGAATTGTAAAGTATATTATTTGCGCTAACTAGAAATGAGGCCAGGTGTTCTATTGACTGATTTGATTACTTATTAAAAAATAATAAAAATGTAATGTAAATTAAGTACATTTGAATATATTTAATTTATGGTTCTCTTGGTTAACGGCCAACGACTTTACCTAGCGAATGAAAAACTAAATTAAATACTGAGTTTTCTTTAGGTGAAGGTAATTAAGAAATCTTTAAGGTATTATCAAGGACATTAAATCGGCCATGGTGATATAATATCGATCGATAGTAGAAGATCCATGTATGAAAATATGAAAATATTCGATTAATGATAATTCTTTTCATTTATATCGATCTGTGTCGTCTGATCGATGATATCGATCTATGATATCGATCAATTGATTTTAGTATGGTGACGCCCTTACGGAACAACACTTTTAAACTACTAGTGGGACAGAGGAATGGAAAAGTAAGGAAGGAAGTAAGGAGTAGTATGTAGTATGTAAGTAAGTAAGGAAAGGAATATCTTGAAGGAAATAAAATAATAGTAGAAAGGAATAAAATAAAGTAAATAAAATAATAAATGAGAAAACTAGTGATGTCAAAGCATACAAAATTTACTAAAGACAGGTTTGCGTTTAATCTAGCAGTTCAACTTAAATGTCGTCAGGAACTAACGAATGAATCAGATGATGACAACATCCATATAATCATACGATACAACTTTTATTACCTGAACATTAAACGAGAGGAAAATTCACTTCTACAATAACAATTACCTACCCTTCATCTATTCTATACCAATTTAATAAAGCGAAGGAGTTTAAACGCTTAATTTTCCAAAATTGAAAACTAGATGTCGCGACTAAAAATGAGCCAAAGCTAGATCGCGTTGACGAAAACGCGGCGACAGCTAGTAAACAAAAAAGAGCTGGTGAACTTCAAGCGGCTGAACAGATTTTCATGAATATGTTTCATGAAAATCTGTTCAGCCGCTTGAACACTCACTCAACCGCTAAGAACACTATAACAAAGACACCATTCAAACATTGAAATAATAATTAAAGTCGGTTCATCCGTTCAGGAGCATGATAGCCACAGACAGATACAGAGCCACAGATACACAAATTTACACAATACAAACTTTTAAGAGCCCTCTTTTTCGTCGGAAGTTAAAAATTATATAGAGAAAAGCTTGTAAGTTTGGATGTAGGAGGTAATCTTCGAAAAAAATGATCGATTTCGCTTTCACGAGTGGAAAGCTGTAGTACTCCTGAGTGTCATATATTGGCTATGTTAGTACTACCTACGTGAGACGAACCCGCGGGCGGATTGTAAGTATATAGAATTGTAATAGAAATTACATCTTTGGAAATTATGAACTGTTCTTAAAAAAAATTCACTGATTGAAAGCTATACACTATACTACATTTCATTACGCTAGGTTTGATTTAAGAATATGGTCAGTCCCAATGTTCATGCAAGTAAAACAGCTAGCACATAATAAAATCTATAAAACTTTGAGTCACCAAACCACAGATACTTATTTTGCAATCTGCAAATCCGTGTCAGAATAGATTGTCGAGCTATTTCTATGTAATTTGTCAAGGGACTACTATTATTACGCGTAGAGAACCTATGTAATTTTGTTCTAATGTAAGTAAATGTACATTTTGGGACAAAATTGTAAAAATTAGAGCCTTTATTCAGTCCGCTCTCAAACTCAAATCATGTCTCATTAGCATTACTCAGTTTCCATAGAGAATTATCAAAAATGGATATTTGAGCTGAAGGTGGAATCATACGGTTCATTTTTAGTTCATTTCTGTTCTTCATTCGGCATCTCTTCCACTAGAAATGGAGCGTCTGAACGAAGAATGAAAGAATAATGAAAAGTGAATTCATTAATGAACCAATCCAACAATGTTGGATCGGTTCATTCACATCTTTCACTCGCGCTGCGAATGAACGAAAAATAATCCGTCTGAACACGAAAGAGAACGTTCACTTGGAGTCGGTCATCCAAGACGCACGACTTTTATGAAGATGTTATCATCATCTCATCCTTTGGACGCCCACTGTTGGACATAGGCCTCCCTCAAAAATTTCCATGTGTCGGGGTTGGAAGCGGCCTGCATCCACCGCCGACCTGCAGTTTTTACAAGGTCGTCTGTCTATCTTGTCGGTGGACGTCCAACACTACGCTTGCCGGTCCGGGGCCTGGCGTGGGGTGTGAAGTATCGTAATTCTTTTTAGAATATAATGATAATTATTATTACGGGATTTTATCGCGTACCTTTTATTTATTTTGTTTCCCGACGTTTCGAATATTCTTTTTAGAATATGTTAAAAAGTTTAAACATTTCAGAGAATTTCTACCGCACCTTTGGAATGCAGTCTTGATCAATAGAGACTCCCAATAGAGACGTTATACTCATTAAAAAAAAACCGGTCAAGTGCGAGTCGAACTCGTACGCCGAGGGTTCCGTAGGTACCTAGCCATGGTGCCAATTAAGCTAGTCCGCTTAATTGTATGAGCGCCCATATAACTCGGAGGACAATTTTAATTGGCGTCAACTATGTATGTATGGGAACACTCTTTAATTTTCAACTTTTTTAACTTTTTGGAATTTTTCCTTTATTTGTGCCATAAGACCTTGCTTTTTGCCAAATTTCGTTATTCTAGGTCAACGGGAACTACCATTTAGGTTTTCGACCCAAAACCTCTAGGGTACTTCCGGTTGACTTAGAATTGTCAATTTTGGTTACAAGCAAGGTCTTCCAGCACAAGTAAAGGAAAAATTCCGAAAAATAAAAAAAGTTGATAATTAAGGTAAGTTTTGGTACTCACAAGTTTTCACGAAAACCTAAATTTGCCTATATCTTTTTATAGTGTTAACTCAGGACCTTGATTTTTATACTCACAATAGGGACTATAAACCTTAGTATATGGTATAAATTTCAACTTGCTAGCTCTACCCGTTCCTGAGATAATCGATGGTGACACACGGACAGACGGACAGACAGACAGACAGACAGACAGACAGACAGACAGACAGACAGACAGACAGACGGACAAGAAAGTGATATTATAAGGGTTCCTTTTTTTACCTATTAAGGTACGGAACCCTAAAAAAAGCTCTAAAACGCGGCGAAATTTTGTTATCATTACTTAGGTAGAATATACGCAGCTTTGTTTAAATCACTCAAGAAAACTAGACAAGATAGTAGTGATATTATAAAACCCCGTTGTCAGAAAGAGATAAATTATGTGCGTGCTGCGTGTAAATGCGTGTCACATCGGAGCAAGACAAAGTGCGACAGAGTTGACTCAAGCTAATTAGCTTGACTTTTGTTCGTCACGCAGAGCGGGGTACACTGCATCTACCTCAGTTTATGTAGAAGATCATTGGTCTTGATTATAATTTAATTTTAGTTACCTCAGCATGCAGGTTAGTTGCACGTCGTGCTGATAGCGCGCCAAAGCCGGCGCCCCCTCAACCCGCACCGCATTCACCTTCTCCCGCACCGCAGCCACGCCGCCGCCGCACCGCTCCCGCAGGATCGACATTATGTTCGGCTGCCGGAGGAATGCTACCACCTAGGGACATATGAGAAGGAATTAAAAGATATAATGAAATGGGGTTCGTTGGAAACTATTAGATAGTAAAAGAAGTTTAGGGATGGTTTTACAAATTGTTACTCAATCAAATCCATTTAAAATAAATATAAATAAAATGGTGTCCGTTGAATTGTAAAAGTAGTATAATTTAGCACATTTTAAACTTTCGCGATCTGTAAACATAACGTGAAACGTCGGGAAATAATAAACAAAGGTAATCACGCGATAAAGTGCCGTTAGTTTGTTTAAATTAGTATAATGTAGTTGTAAAAAGTTCGATGTGGTTTTTTTATAATGCTTGTCTGAATAAAGTTTTAGGGGAAAAAATTGAAATTTGCCTAGTGATCTGAGAAATTCGGGATTAAAAAATAACTCATACGAACATACATACCACACATGTTGTAACTTCATAAAAATGCTTGACAAATATCCTAACTTAAAAGTGTAATGCTTTACAGTAAATATGTTACCTTATCATTATACGCCACGGGTATTTCTTGATGGCTGTTATTGTGCGCGTACGCATCTGCGGCTGACAGCGGTGGACGGGGCGGCGGAGTTGGCGCCTAGAAGAAACAACAAATATTATATTTTTTAATTCCATTAAGAGATATATGGCACAAAAAACATACTCTACACTACAATAAATAATATAAGACCTTTATTCAGAGAGCACTCTGTCTTGACTAGACAAGCATCGTTTTTTGACAGTTATCATTATCACAGAATAAATAATAGTAGGTACCTATCATAGGTAGGTAACCTATGGCATGTATCAAATTGTATTACATAGAAATATTGAAATTGAGTAATGAATCATCTTTGATGATGATTAAGACATGGTTCAAGAGTTTTTTGAAATTCAGACTCTAAATACAGGCCTAAAATTTAGCTTACAAGAAATATAAAAAGTATCTATAGTTATCAAAAAAGAATTACAAGCCAACATAAAAAACCTACAAATTCAAAACCGATATACAAAAAAACTGCAAATAAAAACACCAACAACTAAACCTACGAATACATGCGAAAATAAAAACGGAGTGCATACCACAAAAACATGCAGACGGACCAAATAAAAAACTATACATTGGAGTCGAGCTAATAAATATTTAAGTATAATCCATCTTTTAAATAATTAATAGATGGCGCTAATATTTATTCCAGTTTATTCCAAAATGCGGGTATGTAAGAAATATGTTTATGAACATACCCCTGATTACCAAAAAATCCATTTAAAAGTACCCACGGTAAGGATTCGATCCCGATACGTTTTTTCTAGTAAATTAATGTTTGCTTATTTTTGTCCCTTTTTAACCCCCGACGGATGGCGCTGTTTTAATGCGGTTTTTTTTTAAACTGACGTGATCGAGATGGTTAGTTTATGAATATCTGTGCAGGCGTTTGAAGATCATCAGCTCTTTTCTAGTTGATGAAGGAATATGTCCGAGGTTTTTATGAAATATTTAGTTTAATTGCTTGTACATTACTTTCCTTTCACAACTATTTCTCATTTCTATAGCGATAGTTTTTATTAGCTCGACTCCACAAAACTACAACAACCTGCTCAATAATGGGCCTTCTCCTCTGTGGCAATAGAGGCGAGAATGGGCCGGCGGTGGGCGCGCGCGGCAATCGCGGGTCGATGAACGTCGTGCGTCGCATCACGTGGTCCACGAAGAAACGCTATCAGGAGAATGTTTAGGTGAAAACCTGGGATGCTAGCTTGAATATATGATAGATCCCTTGTAATTGTGGCGAAAATCTAATTTGTTGGTAAAACGTAGGTAGGTACTTATCTACACCTGTAAATTTTTATGGGTAATGGCTGTTCCTGGATTAGATAGGCCATTGTAGTGGATGTCAAGAACTTAAAGTAGATTAAAGTTTAGAGGCAGTAACAGAACATGTTACTTAATTATTCTTAGTACTTACAGACGCAATCGTTGTAATAGAAGAATCAAAAATCAGAAAAAAAAAAGATTTTTCTTCACAAGTGTCTCGATATGAATTGACCTCTAGAAATTGGTACTCCTATCTAACTTGGTGATCCAACCGAGCGGTAGATCTCGCTCGCTGTCTCTAAACATGTTGACCAACGCCACAAGGTCTCGATTGTGTTGGTAGCGCTCTAATTCCCTTGAAGAAATGCTTTGTATTTTATCTTCCTCGGTTGATAATAATTACCTTGCCATTTCTATCGAGTTTGGTGTCCCAACCGAGCGGTAGATCTCGCTCGCTGTCGCTAAACATGTTGACCAACGCCACGAGATCTCGATTATATTGGTAGCGCTCGAACGAAGCCGTGTATTTCTTAGATCTCAAGCTAGTGTTTTTTATTTTATAATTCTTGGTTGATAATAATAATTACCTTGCCATTCCTATCGAGCTTGGTGTCCCAACCGAGCGGTAGATCTCGCTCGCTGTCGCTAAACATGTTGACCAACGCCACAAGGTCTCGGTTGTGTTGGTAGCGCTCGAACGAAGCTGTGTCGCGACGGATCTTAGAAATCATATGCTTGAGGGTGGAATTGCAGTTGTATAGAGATGACGCTTCCTGGAAGAGATAGAGAAACATTAAAAACTATCTACCATACGCGGATTGAATTGGATCATACAATAACATTATCTTTTTCATCATAACCATATAATAGCATTTTTGATTGTGTCTGTATTGATGGTAATACATGTTCATTCATTTCAAAAGTACCTATGTTCAGTTTTTAAAAAAATAACTTTTATTTAACTGGCGAAATTAGAGCGTGCGCGTCATCGCGCGACGGATTGTTTTATTTACCGGATCATGCATCAGATCATGCATCATCACGCTACAGAATTCCAAGCTAGAGTCCTAGTATCGAGTAAAAGGCTTACTTTTACTCGATACTATGACTCTAGCTTGGAATTCTGTAGCGTGATGATTTTTACCTCTCAGAGGAATACCAAGAAAAGGAAGGGGAGATTGTTTTCATAAAGTTTATACCTGATTCATATGCAGTATCGAGTAGAAGTCCGGCCTCGCCAGGAACTCTGCCGCGGGGTGAGGCGCTTGGGGCACGTCCCGCGACGTGGAGGGGCAGGGGGAGGGGGAGGGCGAGGGGGAGGGGCACGGGGAGGGGGGCAGAGGGGGAGGGGGCGGGGAGGAGCCGTCCGCGGAGGACAGCTGCGTGCGAGTCATCGTGCGACGGATTGATTGGTATCTGGAAGATAAATCAAATTAAATTATTACCTACGCTACGCCTGTATTCACAATGCGCGGTGGACGTTCTCTCAGATCTTTAGGCTTTTAACACCCTTTGAAAATGTCTAAGCTTTTAAGTCAGAGACTCAGAGCCATGCCCGCTTTTTGCATAAGATGACATTTTTAGTTTATATTGTTAGTTTTGTTTCTTTTATTAATTTTTATTATTACGTTAATTTGTTTTAGTTTGTATTATTTACTAATTATAACGAATTGGGTACCTCTTAGGCCTGTAATGTTATAATAGTTTTAACAATAAAGAATTGAAGAAGAATTGAATTTCCTACGTGACAGTTTGCAAGCCCATCGACACATCCATTGATTCACGACTGGATTCGAACCCACAATCTTCGCATCAAAAGTCAAGGCACTAACCCATTCGGCAAACACGGCCCTATCTGAAAGAGCTGAGACGGTGCTGGTGGAGCAAATGCTGAGGGGTAGCCTTATTTTCTTATCACTTTATTTCTAACATTTCTGATTTGTGTATCGTGGTGGCGAAAAAAAAACTTTTTTCTACTCGATTCTACATAATAGATTTATATCTTCTTCTATTCTATTCTACAGAACTCTCTCAAATAGATCACGTATAGATTGTTACCTTCTATCTAGCTGTCGTCTCTGCACATCGGGCGCGGGAGACCGTGGTGTTGCGCCGTTAACTCCGGGCCGCTGCCACGTCGTGGTGCGATTCACGTGATCGATGTAGAAAACACGTCCATGGCTGTCCATTCGCGCTTCCCAACCTGTAAAGCAAAAAGTACCATTTATAAAAACTCTTTCATCATCATTATTTATCATCATTTCAGACTATTTCCACCCACTGTTGGCTATTAAAAAAAAAATATTATCACGACTGAATTCCCAAGATGCGGTAGACATATTCTTTCAGATATTTAGGCATTTTTAGATCCTTTGAAGATGTCTAAGGGGGTAGTCTGTTGGCTATTTAGGCCTCCCCTTTATTTCGCTAATAGAAGTCGCCCGCGTGTGAACCCTTATCGAGGAAATTGGATTTTTTCGGAATAAAAAGTAACCTATCTCCTTCCTCAGGGTTCAATTCAAATTAGAACTATAACTATACCAAATTTTATAAAAATCCATGAAAGCGTAACAGACAAAGTTACTTTCGCATTTATAATATTCGTAAGGATTCTCTCCGGAACACCATTTAAAATTAAAAAGAAACCTATATCTACACATGTAAAACTAATAAAAGTTAAATTTATAACATACCTGCAGGCAAAGGCTCTTCACATTCAATAATCCCGCCAATCATATTAGCGGGGAAGTCCCCAGTCAGCGCCATCTGTCGGGACGCCCGCTCCGGTATCGATGGTAGCCTTATCCCCGCCATATGCCTCAACGGAGTCGGCGACGCCAACGCATTATCATTATCATCACTATCTTCTATACCTCTTCTTAACACCACATCTTCAGGCGGACCCGCGTGGACTATCGTAAAATGATTACTGTTCACAAACTCCAAGTTCGGCGAGCGGATCTCTGATGTTCGGAGTTCGTTCGTGAACTCTACCATTTCGAAGTCGTGACGTTCGTTGTGGATAGGAGGGGGGTGTAGGTCAGGCGGGGGGAGGGGGCGGGGTCTTCTCGCGTGGTGAGTCGGTGTAGGGGGACATTGAGGAGCGACACTCGCCGCTAAAGCCGCAACCCGTGTTAGGACTCTTGGGTGCGGCCGCGCGGGACTTTCACCCTTATTACTGCTAGTCTTAAGCGGAGAGTGCTTTGGCGTTTCACAGCCGAGATTCTTCAACAGATGCCTGGGTAAGCTGGAGTGTTTGGGTGTCGATGATTCGGCTGAGTACTTTCTGTTCATGAGCATTGTGCCTACGCTCGGTCGGTTCTCTTCGACTGGTGATGTGGAATATGAAGAGTTGCAGGAACTAGGCGGATCTATGTCTTCTCTGGGTCCGTCGATGTGAGTGGAGTTTAGGAAGGCTGTCATCATCGTTGGAGTATTACTGTTGGCTCGCGCCGAGTTCTGTCTTGTCAGAGGTCTGTGACCTTTCACTGTGATCTCTTTCTCTTCTATTTGATTTCTATTATCGTCTTCGAACTCTGTGTTATTGCTGATGTCATTAAGGAAGGTATGCTGTGCCTTTTCTTCAGATTTCGCGTGGTTCGGCGTTAGAGTGACACCATCGACAACATCCATTGTAGGGCTCTGTTTATCCCGCCTCGCAAATGTTGTTGTAATATAATTGTCCGGTCCGATTTCCTTTATAAATAGTATCTTACCTCTAGAGCTAGCCTCATCAGGTACATCTTTCGACTTTTCATTTAACTTAGATAACTTTAAATTAGAGATTGTTGATTCACATAAGCTGCCGTCCGTTTCGGGCGTCGCCAGCGGTGCGACGTTTTGTCCGACCCTCCAAAAGCTAGCTGTTGACGAAACCCCTTGATTCCCGGAGTAGAACTCTCCAGGTTTGAAGTCATTGATTTGCGCTTGAAGTACTGCGGAGTTTGATATATTGTTGTCCGTGAAGAATTGTTCGTCGGTGTCTATCAGTTCGAATGTGAATGCGTCTTCTGGTTTCGTCAGCTTTTTTGGTTTTCGATGTCTAGGGACGTGAGGTGGAGAGAGAGCGTGGGACCTTTCGAGGGGTTTGTGCGACTGCCGCGGCGGTAAGGGCGGAACTGGAGATTTCTCCGCATCACTGGGCACATTCGCGCTTTCAACGTCATACACGAACTTCATAATCTTGCACGGATTCTTTGGTGACCATATCTTGTAGTACTCAGTACCTGGCGACGTCGGAGAATCGAAGCCGCTATGCGCTTTAGGTTTCTTCTTCACCCCATTCAAATTCCCACCTCCAGTATCGACCGGCGGAGGGCACTTTTTCTTTACGCCCGAAGACGTAGGCTTACAGTCTATAGCACTCTGAGATTCATTATTTACAAGAGATTGCTTACTTATACTATGATCACATATCGTTTGTTCGAGATTGTTCCCGTTACGTTCTAGGACACTAATTGAGCATTTGTCGACGTTCTCGCTTAGATGCTTTATTTCTGAGCTGGGGCATTCGAGAGTCGACACGAGTTCCATGCGAGGGTTTTCGGAGTTCATTTCGAAGCTTTCGTTGTTGTATGAGAAGGGTGAGACGTGGTCGCCGCTTCTCTTGCGGGACATGCCCTCTTTGAGCCGCAGAGGTAGTTTCTTGAGGTCCACTTTGAAACGTTGCGGTAGCGGAGTGGACTCCCCCTCGCATTCCTCGCCCTCGCCATAGTAGCGAAAGCAGAGGAGTTGTTCGCAGTCTGGAAAGAAGAAAAACACTCTTTACAATAGTAATAATAAATAGGCGCCACAGCTGTTGTGGACTCAATTCCATAAACAAAACTTATTTTTATGTTATGGCTGGAGAGATGTGTTTAAACAACCAATAGAATTTCGTTATTCACACATCTCGTGACACAGACGAGATGACATGATTGAATAACGAAATTCTATTGGCACACATCTTCTCTCATCTCCGGTTTTTTGGAGTCTAGCGCATTTCAGACTACGCAAATATAGCACATAGCATAATAGTTCATAGCACAACAATATCGCACACCATACACTTTTATAGCAAGCCAATAATATATCGTACAATAAGGTGTGAACGTGTCCGTAATAATTGTGTGGTGCGCGATTTTGTTGTGCTATGAACTATAAGCTATATGCTGTCATATTATAGACTAAAATGCGCATAATGGTGTACCATTAGGCTATCTGAGTAATGATTGATAAGGATTACCTTCATAAGGCTGATTGGGCTCATCGAGCAGCCACATTATGTCGCCGCTCGCGCATCCGGTCGCCGGCACGCGCGCGACCACGCCGGCTTTGCCTTGCCCTGAAACATAAACACATTCATATAATCATTATCTATCCTATATCCTATCCTATACTATTAAAGGAGCGATATTTGTATGTATTTCTATAATCATGTTCTCCAAAACAGCTCCAACGATTTCGATGAGCATTGTGGGTGATTTTGCCTCAATACTTAAAGTAAATAATAAAAACCGGTCAAGTGCGAGTCGAACTCGTACGCCGAGGGTTCCGTGCCTAGCCATGGTGCCAATTAAGCTAGTCCGCTTAATTGTATGAGCGCCCATACAACTCGGAGGACAATTTTAATTGGCGTCAACTATGTATGTATGGGAACATCCTTTAATTTTCAACTTTTTTAACTTTTTGGAATTTTTCCTTTATTTGTGCTATAAGACCTTGCTTTTTGCCAAATTTCGTTATTCTAGGTCAACGGGAACTACCATTTAGGTTTTCGACCCAAAACCTCTAGGGTACTTCCGGTTGACGTAGAATTGTCAATTTTGGTTACAAGCAAGGTCTTCCAGCACAAGTAAAGGAAAAATTCCGAAAAATAAAAAAAGTTGATAATTAAGGTAAGTTTTGGTACTCACAAGTTTTCACGAAAACCTAAATTTGCCTATATCTTTTTATAGTGTTGACTCAGGACCTTGATTTTTATACTCACAGTAGGGACTATAGACCTTAGTATATGGTATAAATTTCAACTTGCTAGCTCTACCCGTTCCTGAGATAATCGATGGTGACACACGGACAGACGGACAGACAGACGGACAGACGGACAGACGGACAGACGGACAGACGGACAAGAAAGTGATCTTATAAGGGTTCCTTTTTTTACCTTTTAAGGTACGGAACCCTAAAAATTATGGTTAAATCGGTAAAGAAAAGCATCATGACAAAATACACGGAAGTTAAAACTTGTATTGACTATGTGAGTCGGCTTTCGAGTGCATTAGTGCTGAATAGGTTAGATATGGACGTAATTAAGTATAGCGTATGCTAATGTAACAGCCTGATAAATTACTCATTGTCCGATTAATGTCTGGTGAATTACGAAATCGCTGATAACATGTCTGCTCAATAAAATTACAAAATCGTTTATCAACAACGGGCGATGCGGGCTACATCCACTTTATCTCCGTGACACAAAACGTTTGCTCGAATAAAAAACAAAACGGTTTTATTGTACTTATACCAGCATTGTATTTCCTAAAACAAATAATGATTTACTGAGCTCGGAATAAAGAGAGGAAGCCATCAAGCTTCGGTTCGAAAAAACAAAAGTCGAAAGCAAGAGCTTGCAAAATCTCATTTAAAATCAGTGGGGGCGAACGAGTACCAGCAATACCAGCATGAAATACAAAACTTGCGCAGGCAGGTGCAAAACAGTCCGCACCAAAAAGTCTAAAAACAAACAACAACGAGCGAACCGCTTCGTACTGCAGCGAGGAGTTTTTTATCTAACAAAAATCAAGCACAGAACAACCTCGGTTCGGCGCAGGCGCATCACAAATTATGCACCCGCCGTAATCACCGGATGCGGGCGACTGCCTCACGTTTTATGCGAAATAATCGAAGCCACCGAATTGCCAGTTAATTGGGATAACACGACCATAAATAACACGGTGGCAAATTGATTCCGCAAGCAAATTCGCCCGAATCCCCGTCGCATTACCATATTTTGATTGAGCTGATATACGGAGTTTAACATCTTCCTGTCGCTGATTAAGTGTTCGATGGGCTCGTAAACATCTTGCAGTGGAAATGCACCGGGACTATTTTATTTTGGAGCGAGCGGGTCTGACAGTCCAAGGAATATCTCTGTATCTGTGAGAAGGAAAGGGCGCGTCGGCCGGCTTCGTCGTGGGGCAAATAAACAAGCGGATACACGTAGGGCAGGATAAATCGCAGCATTATATTATCTCAACGTTGTTTCCGCTCCGCAATAATTACTGCGCGCCGCAGACTGGGGAAATGAGATCGATCGAACCTAGTTTTTTGTATGGTGGTACTGAAAATCTGATTCAGCTTGACATTGGGACATTTAACAAAATGTTTGTAGCTTCACATTTAAAGCTTTACGCTCGTTTTTAAGTAATTAGGTACTCTGCTAAGTCGTGATAATTGGAAGAGTGTTAAGTGGTTAATGACGAAGCACGCTGACGTGACGACACGCGGTGACACAGAGGGCGTCTATTTCCGGCCGATGACGCAACATCCGCACGCTTCCGTCCGCAGGATATGGGAGGAGATACGAACGTCGACGGAGATCAACCGATGCACTTCCGCGGATTTGCGATGACAACCACGGGAACGATTGTAAAGCCATTCCAGTCCAATTGTTCAGCTAAGAGGTTGCTACCCAACAGTTTTCAAGCTGCGTTCTACTAGAACTAGGTTCTCTTGTCTGGGGAAGTCAATTCATACGATGGATGTGTTTGTCACGACAAGTATTCGGATTGTTGGTAATAATTAAGGTGAACGCAGACCTGGCCGCACCGCACGCGCCGCAGTCGCCGCAGTATCGCTTTGCTTCAGGTACTGCAGTGACTGCGGCGCGGGTAGGTGTGCGAGGTTGCATAGAACTTCATATACAGAAATCGAATGCGGGGACTGCGGCGACTGCGGTGCGGCCCAGGTCTGCGTTCACCTTTAATCAACAAACAGATCCACATCATATGATTTAAGATAGAAATAATGACGAGCAAGACAAAAATGTATAATCGGGATTTGTTTCCGCTTATTTTTACAGGAATAACCACACTTCTCAAGAAAAGTAAGGCCGGATCTGTAGACAGGAAACATATGTTATACACTCCAATTCTTGGGTTATGAATTTATGATAGATACTACTCGTACATCCATCGTTGAATAATGTTGATAGCGAAAATTTACATTGCTCACATACTCGGGCCCACACACTTCAATTCTAGCTCAAGCCATAACGCGCTAACCTTCAATATCAACGGAATGTAAACTTCGCACTTAATAAAAGCTTCAGAATTTAGAACACAATGTAATATACTTACAGAGCGGACGCAAATACCTACTCAAATACAAAATAACCGCTTCAGAGTAGAAGATTTCATATTATCGCACTTCGACGGCCTATGACCAACAGGAGACTGTTTTAGTTTGATGATGAAGATGGCCTGAAATGTAACTTCAAAGAGCCGGAGCAGCAATAACATTTAAACAATTATCAAAAGGACCCAGGAGGATAATGTGTCATATCACCCCAGAACTTCCTAACGGCCGTTTGGCGGAAGCATGTAGTTAAACTAACTACGGTCATTCCTCGACCCCTCCTCGGAACAAGCATCTGTCTCTTGACACCCACGCCCTACTGTTTCAAGTTTTTATACAAGCTATGATATTGTAAGTTTTAAGTGGGCCCCTCCACACGTGATGTCTCCGAGTCGTTACTGTTACTGACACCTTGTATCCTTACAACGAATAAACATTAGCGGTTGCCAATGATCATTGAAGATGAAGACGCTTACAAACGTATCGCTTTCCGATTCCCTTTTATTTTTTTGTTTTAACAATAACAAGAAATAGCAGATGGATAAATCATAAAACCCTTGACTTAACCACAACGTTGTCATTTATAGTGAAGTGAAGCCCGGAAATGTGGCAATGTTCAAAGGGATCATCTCGTTGACAGACCCCCATTAGTGTAGTGACGATGTGACAGCTTTACTGTGCATTAGGGTATTGCATCGACATTCAAATGTGACGAAGCTTTGTTTCAAACTTTCACACGATTGGCTTTCAACGTATTAACAACTTGAAGCATTCTGACGACAGACAGGACAAGAGATTTTAAGCAGACTTATTTTTAACTTCACATCCTGAACTTGACAATAAAAAGAAGCAGACTCAAACGTTTGCCTTCATAAAATTGGCCGATGTTTTAAATGTATTTTAAAATTCCTTTCCATTCATTCCGGCCCATTAAGGACCGGTTAATTTTATGAGTAGAGACCACTTAAAATTCCCAAGGGCGGGCATAAATCGCGACGGATATTGTGTGTTAATACAATGGTGGCCTGACACTGTCCATTAGCGCCTATAAGATAAAGCCACGTCGACACTTATCGCCTTTATGTCAATAATATGATGATGAATGCGTTCAACGACCGACGGGAAATTAGGCAACGTGTTCGTCACATTACCAGAAACATGAACTTCCTAAATCCAGTTACGGAATCTTCGCAGTAATGCAAATGCATTTTATTCGAAGGCATTTCGACTCGAGAGTTATAGGTGTCGTAACAAAACCATTTATCTTTATGTACGAGATCGTTCACGTTACTTTTAATGATTCGCGTTGATTTCTCGGAAAGGGCAGGAGGTACTTAGCCTTCGTTGTTTTTCCACAGTATGTAAATCTGGCGTCCTGTGTGATTCATTAGCCTGATTACCTTAACTACCTTTGGTACTCGTTTATTTGCAATATTCAGACAGGTTTCTGATTCATGGTGTTAGAATATTTAGAATCAAAGCACCAAACATTTTTATGCGGTCTAACATTTTACTCAGAAAACTGAAATTGATTATTTACCAGAAACTTAAAATAATCTACTAGCTCGGCGACAGTGGGTTGCGATAATGACAAGCTTTAAGTCTAACAACCTTGTCGCGCCTATTACCTCAACAGCACCAAATACGGTGTAACATTATCTGAGCATTTGATAAGACTGTCACTTCATAACCGCCTCTTAATATGGCAGAGGAGCTGCATCCATGCACTGGCCATGCTTCTCCCTTTATGGCCGACCGTTCCAGTTACCCAATAAGGTAAGCGAAGGAGTCTGCTACCATCTTGGGATGCTTAGGCAAGAAGCTAAATCAAGCGTTATGAATGGTTGTATTGAAGCACATTTATATTCAGCACTCCATAGTTGTAAATTTTATTCGTAAACAAAATTCTGATCTCTAAAAAGTAAGCGCGTGCCTGCGTGGGCGCCTCAGACGCAATCAAAATGCCGATTGGGTCCTATCAATCGGCAATAATGGCGGACACGCTAATGGGGCATTTAGCTGTCAATTAGGAACGGCGACCGACCCATTCCGAAGATAAGGAAGGGATTGATTCTATTGTCAGCTAGGCATTGATGGATTGACGTGGACGGTGACAACATCAAGAAACTTGTCTTGCGTTTAGGCGAAAGCTCAAAGACAATATACTTTGAAACAACAATAAATATGACGTATACCTAGTACAGAAAAAAATTACTTGTTTTTCATTAATCTCGTTCCACTGCTGGTCTATCAATTTACCAGTATTCATTTTATTTTTATCATTGAGTCTCCTTGAAAACCAGAGATGTTCAGTGTACGGATTAGGACAAGTTATTGAATAAAAATACCTACCTCAGATAAGAATTAGCATAGTATCAATCGCCACGTGCGGTCCATTGATCGTTAAGATGGCGCGGGGGCAGGGTGGGGGATCCATTCATTCATATTGCGCACGCGCATCGATCGCGAGGCCGCACGGCCGCGGGCGCATGCCAGCCGCGCCGTCGTCACCACAAAACGCATGTTTCACATTGCTCGTGTCATAATCATAAATTATTCTGACATCCGAGTCATTTAAATATCTGTGTCATTGAACCTTAGGTACGCATTGTTGCTTCTAAAGATCATCATAATCCTCAAATGACAGCAATCTCGCATTTTGTCAGCAGTTCCATTCAGTATGTCATTCAAACTGTCAAGTAGACGCCTACAGCGTAATTAAGCAATGGAATGCTGTTCCCAAAGGTGACTCTAGGTCTGTAGGCATCAAACATACAAAATTAGCCTACCAGTTAGGTAATAGAGTAAACCTGTCGCTATAGAGTAAATTGGGTAAGTGATAATATTTGCACACACCTACCTACATCCGCCAACCTGCGCCGCATGCCGCCTGTGCGGGCCAATCGATGTTTGACACTAGTCAATAAACTCCCACAATTGTATTTTGTCAGCTAATACCACCTAACGAGACCTAGTATAGAAAATACGAGCTATAAAACCAAATGATACTGTCGTAACCAATACAAAATAAGGCGAAGTAGATACATTGTTGCGTTGCGTGATTGTTATGCATTTTTATGACACCTTTTTGCTTTCATCATAACAAAAAGCGTCACACTGAGCTTTATATAGAAACCTGCGTTGGCTTTAGAAAGACAGTTAATTTGAAAAGTTGATTCCACAACTCTAAAAGGCTTACTGTATCAATATTTCTTTATGTTCCAGTCCAGGCACTACAGTGTCCCATTAGGTACAGGCAAAGATTGCCTCCTGACACTGTATAAATCATCTAGTAAAAGATGTAAAGGCCCAAATTTTTTTTTTATTAATTGGTGTCAACGAAAAGCCTTCCTTTACTTTTATATCGATTTGAAACAGTTGGATAGTGAGGGCGGGAATTAAAGGTGTGGTGCAAAGTGTCACGTCACGTAGGCGCGAGCATTCTAATGCCCGTCGCAGTCGCACCCACTATGCAGACATTGTACAATTTGTATAATCTTAAATCTATACCAATTATATAAAGCGGAAGAGTTTGTTCGTTTGTTTGAAAGCGCTAATCTCAGAACTACCAGTCGGATTTGAAAAATTATTTCTGCATTTGTTAGCTAAACTCTTGAGGAAGGTTATAGGCTTCTTCTCATAATCATCACCATAAATACCTTCCATCACTACGGGGTCAACGCTGCGAGGGCACTGCTAGTAATATTGAGATCATGAGCAATTCAAAATCCACATTGTATTATCCTTAAAGCCCGTGGTTCGATGGGTTATTGAAACATCAATCGGTCATTTCGAGCAAACTTGCGATTGAGTTCTTGGATTTAGGTTTGTATACTACTTTACTAGCAGCGCCCTCGCGGCGTTGCCCCCGTAGTCATGGTATTTTTATTGTGATGATGATGATACTATAACATGATGTGATGACTATAACATTCTTCAAGAGTTTAGCTATCAAATGTAGAAATAATTTTTAAATCCGACTGGTTGTTCCTGAGTTTGGCGCGTTCAAACAAACAAACAAACTCTTCCGCTTGGTATTCCGCATAATAATTATGGAACTCCAAAAGTGGCCACTTTAGCCCCTCTTCATCTGGCTGATAGTCTGCCGTGCATTTGCGTGGCCGGCAACCTCAACTATGTCACTGCCAAGTGTCTTACACGTCATCTCCACTTTTTAAAATCCCACATTTATAAATACTAGACTAGACACATTAATGCTCAAAGTTTCCAGAGTTGCCCATGTTAGTATAATGCCGAAACGCACACGGAATCGGGAATTGAACCGCGGCATGCAAAAGAATAAGTAATTTCAGACGAGAGCCGGGACGAACGACCTCCAAGTCCACAAAACGAATACAAATGCTCTAATCGGGTAGTCGACCAATGTGACCCGGCCGACGCAGCAGAAATGTATAAATCATGGGAAAACAACAAGAACCAACAATTTGTTATTCGCTGGAAGATTGCAATAAAATTGCACGTAAGCGATGTTTCGCATCGTAAGTCTAAATTATGATGTAAGATAAGACGGAAAAGAATATTAGGAATATGTAATGGTATTATTGCTTTGTATGATCTATGTAGGTACTATCAATATTCTAACTGTATCAGTTTGGTTTCGAAAGCAACGTGTGGTGTTTCACCGACGCAAATGCTTACACGCACTTCCTGTACATTCAACAGGCGAAAACAACTCCATGGTATATACTCATACATAATTACTACGAATCAAACACAATAGCAGGCATAAATATCTAATACTCTCAAGGCTTGTTTCACCATGTCCAGTACAGTGTTGATTAGTTTAGTTCCTATTTAACGTTACACGGCAAGTAAAAATAATCTATATCTTATACAAATTACAGTTGGTTGAATTAAAGCCGTGTGCACGGTACTTCTCACTTCAACTGAAGGATAGCTTACTTGAGACCTTACTCAGAGATGGTGTAACAAGCGCTTAAGATAAAGTTAAAATAGAAGTTAATATACACGGTCAAATTACCTTCGTAGCTATGATCCGTGTCGAAATGTCATAGGTCGATAGTCAGGATTTCCGTATTCATAGCAAACAGTATATTCAGCGATGGATATCATAATAATTTTTTAAATTACTCATATTTTTGAACAGGTTACTTCACCGTGAGAATAAGATCTTGAAACAATAGTAATTACCAAACAATGAATGCACAAAAAACGGAATAAGACAGACTTATTAAACTGATTAGCAATAATTAAGGGCGTAAAAAACAAATGGGAGGTAAGTGAGCATGTGTGCAGGCAGACAGATGTGAGGATGCGTTTTTTCTCCGAGAGGAAGTAACCATAACCAGGTGAGACGTTACATGACGACAAATAAACGACAGGTTGACGGACAACACTCCTTTCAACATTCTTTTTAAATCTTTCACTGGGAATTCCGGGAGTGGAAGAGACATCGTAAGGCTTAATCGACAGGCTTACAAAAAGGACTAAACCAAATGATACCCAACAAAAAAACTTAATACAATCTCTTTGCAAAGTTAGCAACGAAGCGCTTTCTAGAAAACAATAAGATTTACAGAGTAGTTGCGCACAGCCATTATGAATATCAAAGTACAGTTACAGAGACACTTTTAATTGCAACATTTCGCCATCTCATATAACGGCTCAGAGTGCAATCGTAAGTGGAGCGTTGCGTTCCCACATGGCAGATAGATACCGCTGCACCTTGTCGACGGATTTATCTTTCTGCAATTCACTTCCTCTATTATTCTTAGGCTCGTGCGAAACCAGCTGAATAGGGGATTTGAATAGTAACGTAACAGTCAACTTCTTTGTCTAGGACACCAGGATTTTGTATACCTACTAGATGTAATGTGGTAAGAATAAGGCAGGATAAAGAAAGAGCGAGGATCCACGTTATGGGTCCTGTCCTGTTCTTTATGTTCTATGTTGTGGGTAGGCCCTTCAACAATTGATACGTACTCAGTAAGTTAAGCAGACCTCTTCTAATAAAGTATCTATAATTTAACACAGTGAGGAAATCAGAGGCGGCGATTGGTTGGCAATATGTCAAGTGGAATACTACTTGCAAAAAGTAGGAATGTACCAGATGAATCCCTGAGCATACCCCAAGAAATGTCTATCGTCTTGAGGACACAGTCCTGTTTTCGTATATACTCAAATTCTTAACAGTACACGCTGTCACGTACTGTCTTGTTCATTCAATATAAGTTGTAGGTATATTCATTGAACAATGATACAACTAGCGGATTAGTGGGCTTGCTAGACATGAATGAGGCAAGATTAATATCTCAATAGATTTACTTTCGTGCACAATTATTTGCAATCAAAAACAAGCCGTGGTATAAGAGTGGGCAGCATTTCAACACCGATACAGCCGATATCCTGGAGTTCCCACGCGTGCTTCGCGGATGTGCATATCGCAGGACTTGCCTAGAAACAGGCAGATTGCTGGCTCGGTTCCCACGGTAGAGCATTAACCTTCCAACTACAAACTCAGGCCAATTCAAAGCACTTATGAAACTAAGACACGACTGGCCATAGCAACTACCAAGTGTAAGTCGCGTCACGTAAAAAGAACGCTGGAAGAAAGTGGAGGAGGTGTGTTTTGTCTCATGTTTGCGCATGAGTTACCTATTCGCAAACATGAGACAAAACACACCCCTCCGCCTTCTTCCAGCGTTCTTTTTACATGACGCGAACTATATATACCTAACAACTTTAAAGATATAATGAACTAGATCGCGGAAGCTAGAACCCTATAAGATAGAACCCTTTTTCGCGGAAATCGGTTTTTTTTTTCGGGATAAAAAGTAGCTTATGTTTTCTTCAAGGTTCAATCTATCTCTATACCAAAATTCATCAAAATTAGTTCAGTGGTGATAAGGACAGACGGACAGATTACCTACTTTCGTTTTTATAATATTGGTATTAACGTTATGGACGGTTATAGCTAACTTGATGAACAAGTTTCATATTCACCGTGTCTATTTCGGTAATAAAAAAGTCACATTAAGCACCTTTCGTGCACCACGAACTCAGAGTCGAGTTACAGACACCTTATCCTCAATATCTCTCCTTATCTAGAGGACTTAAGCTCAGTAAGCAGATTCAAATGCATCAAAATATTAAGTTCTTTGAGGTGAGATAATCCCATACGCTCTAAAAGCCCCATAAAAAGATTAAAGATTAAACTGTTGAAGCTTTCTCTATTTACTTAGGATCATTACCAATTAGCCCGATTCACACATCAGCTTTCAGAATACTTTCTCTTAAGAAGCGACGCCAAAACAATGGATATTTTTTTTTTAATAATTATATTTGGTCGACGATTCAATTTTGAACCAGCGGACCACTCGCAGAATGTATTGTTTAATTTGGAAAAACAGTTGTTTTACAATGTTGTTATAAATCAGTGCACAAAATATTGATGCAACAATGCAAGTTTTTGTGACTAGTCTGAAGGTTTTCGCATGACGACACGAACATTTCTGAATATTTCATTGCGAAGAATAGTATTGCAATTGTGGTGAGTATTGCACAATTCGAATATGGGCCGATGAACTGGTGATAGCAGCAGCGCGCTCAATGCCGACGTTATGCGGGAGCGGTAGTATTAATCGATGTCAGATAAGCTCTAAGGATCCTTTGCCTGCCACAACGCAGCTTTGTGCGACTGGCACTCCACCAATACTGCCTGGGCTGTCTGCGTGCAAATAGCCGTACAAGAACATTTTTCAAAGAAAGCATATGGTTTATGTCTGGCAAGACGAGATATACATATTTACAATATACAGAATAAAAATTGCAAGTCATTATTAAAATTATGATGACATGTTTAGATATAAACAACGCGTCGTAAATGTCAATAATGATCGTATAGAATCGTACAGCATCTACATAAACGTAAAACAATAGATCACCAGGCCATATGAAGAACAAAAAATATATCAAAGAACATTCCCAAGGACGGTTGTACGGTCGTGTGGTACTTTGCATATCGCTTGACCGGATGTCGAGGACTGACATCGTTTGGTCAACGTGCACTGCATGTAGTACATGATTGGCGGCTGGATGGAGAAATATTCAACGGTGACCTTGCTACCGGACCACCCATAGAAAATTCATGATTCATTAATACAGAATACTACTTTAAATGAGTCGATTCAAAATAAATTATACCTAACTAGCAATTATTACGTGCTCATACATAGTATAATTATTAAACCAAAAATTATGGTGCACGGCATGACGATTCTCAAAAATAAATTCACCAGTACACTCAAAATATAGAAAACCTGAGCAGAATATGTAATTAGTTGGGTACTTGTGTAAGGTTCTCGGTATCGTGCCTACTCAAGCACCTACGGAAATATAAATTAAAGAATCGATGCCAATGATTACTGGTGAATAAAATAAAGAAAATGACTTCGTTTACGAGCGGTTTTACGAGTGCAGCCTCGTGCAAGTCGTGCATTGGGGTTCATTACCACAGGTGAACATAGGTGGAAGAAGGAACCTAAGAGTTGTTAAAAAAATCTTTTAAGGCCACGTTCGTACGAGAGTTAAAAATCAATGTTAAACTTCAACGTTGGCGAAAACTCAAATTCAATTGCGTTTTAAAAGCAATGAGGTGCCAATAAATACATAGAAATTCATATAGATACACTTTACAATTTAACGTTTTTTAACGGACGTTAATAAAACTCTCGTGCGAACGAGGCCTAACTGTCTTAACGAGACTCTCATGACCACTCCTTTTCCAAAACATTTTCAAGAGGTTTCCTTCTTCCACTCTGCTATAATCTGCCGTTATCTCTCGTTTGTCTTTCACACAGTCCCTCCATAAATTCTTAGGTCTGTCCCTTCTACTAAGTTCTTCTACATTTGAACTTACCATTCTTGTCTCATAAACAACTATATCATCATCTCCCTGTCTTTCCCTCTATAAGCCGTCATCTCAGCACTCACCCCTTTCTTGCTCATCATTTTTCACACTATCCATCATCTTTTCTTGAATTCCATGAAATACAATCTATATAGTCTAATATAAATCCTAGATCAGACATGTGGGCATATTTTGGCGCGGGCGCAGCCGCGGCGGCGTCGTCACATCCGGCCCGATGACCGCGTGTTGCTGTGTTGCGCAAGCAGCGACATGGGCATTGTATGCAAAACGAACTCGCGCACCACTCGCCAAATACCAAGTAAACCGATAACGGTACACGAGCTACCCTGATCGAGAGATAGCGACCGCATTCTGGAGTTTGTGAAATCGGATGAGCAGATAGCAAGCAGATACTTATGAGAATCTAAATGAACTGTTAAAGAGATGTAACTTGAATCGAAATTGAGCAGAGCTGATAGTGATAAATGTCCTGAAAGTATGAAATAACACTAATCTAAATAGAAATTATCTGAGAACAATGAACAAATCATACTTTGTCACACAGAAATGGAGAAGTACAGATGTTCGCCAATTGGAATTAACGTAAACGTGGACGTAATTATATCCTTTTTTTTTCCACGAAGCGTGTCAGCAGGATAGTAATTGGGCAAATTACAAAAACGCGACAAAATTTAACGACAAACCTACTTCCGGATTCCCGATATACATAACACAATTAGGTAGGAAGCCCGAAATCACAAGCGCATTAAAAACACAAAAGGCTGAAATCACACACCCGGGCAACAAATAATGTTTATCCAAGCTTGGGCAGACAAATATACCAGCCCTTTGAAATACGTGGACGCCGCTCGTGATATTAAAAGAACCGGAAGGATTTTCGGAATTGCCTCATTCTCTTTTTCCTCTGGGATACGTGATGAAAAGTTACTGATAAACAAAAAACAAAATTTATGATCCTTCAACACAAAAAATGTATTAAGATCAAAAAGCATTGCCATAATAATATAATATTACGTTATAATATCGCTTTGTTGTATGTTGAAATAGCGATATTATAACGTAATACACACAGATTATATTTTATAGAAAAAAATAATATCTAAAATCTCTTACGAACACAAGGAGCGAGAGGCACTCGTGTGAAATAAATCCTGACCGGCACCGGACATCCGTCTTTGTCGATATTCCCGTTCTACTTCAAAGGGAATCACTAATTTCGAAAATTTAAACAATTTTAAACGTTACACGCTGAGTAATATGAACTATAGTAGCACTTTAAAAGATAACGTCCGCCATAAAACTGGCCTAATACATCTGAGCACTTCAAGAGATGATTAAATTGCAGTGGACAACACGTCAATGTTGAATAGCATTATAATGCATAGAATTATAAGTCGTACTTGTATACTGCATAACAGCCAGAGACAAGTTTACTACTTTATTGATCACTTTAGCAAGGCGATTCAACAAATGGGATTCAGTATACGAAGACATAAGCAACAGGTACTCGTGTATCTAATAAACTAATAATGAAGATAATTGTATAACACTCGTGGTTTACGGCTCGAAGAGAACAGTTAACCCAGCGTAACTTGTTAATTATTTATTTGATAAATGTAAAGAGCTATCTTCAACAATCCAAGTGGCTTTAGTTTAGATATTGTTTACCTGAAACCAATGAGCAGATACGTACTTAACGAACTGAGATGAAGAGTAACAGAAATAGATAGTGTTATTAAATTTGTCACTTCGTGAGTTGAGAGCGGTCAATGGCGCTCTCCATCCGTAGGCGTCGCCCACGTCCAGTCAGTTTCCGCCGCGGACTCGACGAGGTGTGATCTTCACAGATAAATATTATCATAACCCCTTATATTGCACCCATAAAACTTTCCAAAGAAACCAATAAACGTGAACAATGGTTCACCGGTCGCTCTTCTTGAGCTCGACCTTGGTGGAATCGCAGAACGGACGTGGACGGTCGTAAAATAAAAAAGACTCTCGCAGCCGCAGAGACAAACAGACAGGCGCTGTATGTAATATATGGCAAGACGCTCATACGATTGACGGCCGATAGCTCCTCCGTCAGAACGCCGGCATCCGGCATTCAAGGTGACACGACCCATCCTTGCAGATCCGGTCTCTGCTAAGGCTGACACAAAATATCTCTCAAACAATACTATAATGTACTGAGTTAGGATAGATAACAAAACAACTCCAATTGTTGATGATATTATCTTATGCTAGACAAAACATTATATTAATACGAGTTGTGTTATGATGACACGATCACCAGTTTTACTAGCAAAAGTATACATTTAAATCTTTACCTTCAAATTTCTTCTCAGAAATCCGAGACCATTGATACAACTAGCCACTTATACAACACTTTACGTTCCGTTTTATTGCCAGCGGTTAGTACTAAATCAAAATTATGTTGGCCGTTTTTATATAAAGTCATTAATCATACAGCACGAAATTGAAACTTCGTTTAAATATTTTGGAAGATTATGTAGTTCGTGCATTTAATGTTATTCAATACTCGTTAAGTAACACCGGTGACGCAAAGAGTAATGTCGTTCAGTGGATTTGTCGTCAAAATAAATTAGAGCTCACCACCGGATTATGCGCCCGCGCAGTTCAACGACCGATCGCCCACAACATTCACCATTCTTATTGATCCCATTCAATCGATCCTTGGTGATTGATAAATCGCGATGTGGGAGTGACAGTTTTTCGGATTTTGTATGAAGAGTGTTGCAACTTTGCAAGTGTTAATATTGCAACCAGCCAATGGTGATAGCTGCAGGCTTTTTAAGAATTCACCGGTGCGTAGGGTGACACGAAGAATGGATGGGGGCGAGCGTGGGCTCCTGGACCGGGGGCGGAGACAGAGCTCCTACTAGCACTCTCTCTAACAAACTAGGCTAAGCTAAGGCTTAGACGCATGTTGCCATATATTTATTATTATTTACAAGTTGTATATTATTTACAAGAATGAGAACTCAAAAGTTATTTCCATAATCACAAACAGGATTTCAGGATTTAAGATTTTGTGTACATCGTTTATCATGTACCTAAACGAAAGACGAGGTATACAGCGATGCTTACATGACTGAAAGTGTGTTTATAGCATCCGCTTTCCTGCCGTGGAACGACGAAAATACCGTTACACTCGCACAGCCAAACTTCATTGATTTACATACGCAAATCATGACGAATGGCCCACAATGCACGTCCGAAATACGCTGCTCCTCCGGCATCGGAACTACGGCACACATTACGTTTCCCTCCAGTCCTCAAAGACGGTGAATGTAGCATCGTTGCTGAAATATTCCGCTCATGAAAGATTCTCGTTCGTCCTTATGGATGTTTTGAGACTTCTAAAACTCGCATTAGATTGACATCCACACTGGGCAACGAGTTTTTAGCTGACAATGGCTATGGCGGTATCTCTTATCATCAGGGGATCTGTTATCCGCTCTCCCTATTTAAAATAATACTGGTATAGAATAATTTTAAATGAAAAGAATAAATGTTTCATTCATGCAAAGTCGTAAAATTATGTTTGAAAAGAATCAAATATACCACCAGCTTCTTTCGCAATTTTCTACATAAACGTCGGACTAGCTACATAGACGCGACTAGCAAAAGCATATTTCTATTCACATCAAAAGTCTCATCTCCTGTTTATTAACGTCCATTCAACCGTCAAGTAGTAGGAAACAGCAAACAAGATGTTGTTCACCGGCGTCAGATATAAGCATTTTATGGCGTCTTCACGTGAAAGGAATGCTATATAGGAACATAGATTAATTTGTTGTGGTTCTTTTTAATGGAATCTAATAAGCTCTGATGGATAATGCCGTCGTAAGTTCTGTTAACGGATAAAGTGACGGAAGAGCGCCGGACAAAAACAAACTAGCTGCAACTGAGTTTAAAAAATTTTACACTCGTTAGTGCATCCGGTAAATTACAGTTGCATTGATTCTTTTTGCTGGAGTTCGATTTAAAAAATAAATTGATGAATCGGGCAGCATAGCTCATGGCGAGGGATATATCCTGTCGCGTCGCCGCGGGAGTGGGAGGCTGCGCGCAGGCATCCATGAATAGCCCTAACGAACCTGCTGGCCTTGGCGGGACGAGCCGCGGCTAGCTATGGACATTCAATTACTATTCATCCATATTCAGAAGTATCGGCCCTAACGCTTTGCCTTACCAACCTCCACGTATGTCTATAAATTCAATATTTCATTTTAAATATTGGATTTTGTGAGTGAACGTAACATGAAATCATGGTTATAAGTGAATTTTTCTAAAGCTGAGGTACGTTATGTTACGTTAAGTAGGTAGGTACGTCTAGGACACAGGAAACACACTCAGTCTTGCACGCTCAATTCAATCATATACGCGGCAAACATCTCATTCACGATCCTTTGATTGCGTCTCAATGAGTGACGTGCTCTGCGTTTACAATTTGCCTCGTAACAGGAAATGAAACGAGTCCAACCATATCAAGGACGATAATATTGAAACTTGATTTGTAGCTCCATTTATCTAAACAAACATTTCATTTGACATTCTTCGTCTGTTTCACGGAGAGGAAGTATTAAGTTATTTTAGTCCGTCAGTTATTTATGGTAATTAATTTGAAAATGGTCCAGGTAAGTAATAGTTTCCGACCTTGGGTGAGCCAGGATCGACATGGTAACCCACTTACCGCTGCGTGCCTGCGCGTGCCGTCGAGGGATTACGACTCGGCTAATGACGTCCTCACTTACAACTTACGCCATCTGGCATGGATGGAGCTATCCTTTTATTTGTCTAGACTCTAGCATCAGCTCTCCATTTTCTTCACTATTCAAACTATCATTATTATTTCATTCCACATGCGCGCAATTTAAATAACGTAGCAGATGTAAACATTTAAACAAACAAGTCAAAGGTCAGTTCCGTTTTACTAAATAAACATCCGTCAGCAAATAAAGTACTTAAGACAATGATAATGTATCATAAATTCAATATTAGTTACTTTGATTTCATAAATTAAAGATTTTGCAAGCTGAGAATGCGAGATTAATCTTAGATGAATAGATTTGTAAATTGGTTGCGCTGGTTGCGCATGAAGTGAGATGTCCAACTCGTGAGCAAGAATAAATTTACCACGGTAAATCGTAAATTATCGTTTGCCAATCCCCTAGACAAGCACGAATTCTTGAACAGCCTTCATCGAGATCGGAGTAATGTCTTGGCCGTTGGTTTAACTGGTGTCATAGATCCGTGAAAGAACATTGACCTGGTTAGGTGCACGCTGCCATGCCGTGGACGAATACTGCAGGTCGGAGATTAAGCAACCCGTCCACAGTGCCAATCTGCGCCTTGCAAGCAGAATCAATCGTTGAGACGTGAACAATACCTCATTATAGACGGTGTTGTTACCACCAGTGGCTGAAATAAGGAAGTCAACATCTATTAGCTCGGCACAATAGGTGAGCGACATCCGAAGCTCATTACTGCCGTTCATTTCCGCTGGCGATTCGCAACTTGGGACTAAATCGCGGCTTATGAAATATCAGTAGGCTTATTCCGTGCAGTAGTTATTTATTATAGGCACTAGCTTACTATTTCCTACTTTATTGACCGAGCGAGCGAAGCGTCTCTGCTTCAGCTTGGACAAAAATGCTTTCGTTTGTCCGGATGTCTGTAGGTCGGACGGGACGTCTGTCTGTATGTTCTCCTCTACAGGTCGCATCTCTCAACCAATTCTCGTGAAATTTTGTGAGCAGGTTCGATAATTTTATGGAATTTTATTATAGTCAGGGATTTTTGATTGGGGGGTACCTCCTCCAAAAAGGGGCAAAAAGAGGGCTAAATTATATCTCCGCCTTATGACATCCGATTTCGATATTTTTTTTTTATTTTAAATAAAAACTTCTTTAACGGTTTAAAAACTATGTTGTAACTTCAAGTTAGTCACATAAAAAATTGGTGAAGATCTGATGAGGATCTGATTCTGCAGCGTGATGAGCAGAATAGTTCCTCAAAATGAAGTAAATTGCTCACTTTGAGTATTCTACCAGTGGAAGTGGAATCCCTTTAACTACTAGGTAGGAATCGAAAGAGCACCTGGAAGCACCTTCTCATCACAAAACTAGAGAATTGTGAATATTCGATCGAGCGAGCGAAGCGAGCGAAGATCTTAGTGGCAAGTTAGGCGATTTTGCTTTGTATGTTTGTATGTTTGTATGTTTGTATGTTTCATTTTTATGTTCTCGCATAACTATCAAACCGCTTATCCAATCTGTATGAAACTTGATAGGTCAATAGGTTGTGCTATGGAAATTTGCTGTGGAGCGTATGAGCGTAATCGATGAAGGGGTTGTAAAGATATGGGGTTCCCAAGGGGGTAAATTTTTTTCAAAGTTACCCAAATATATTGAGTAGGGTGTCATATGAAAGTAATCAACTTATACATTCCAAAATGGTTTTTAGTTTTCTTTTAGGTTCTATAGTTTTTGAAATACAGTCAAAAAGAAAAATTATGAAAACCAATAGGCAATATGCGTCTGATTCAAAAGCGGGTTAAATGTATTTTATTATGAACATTGTTGCTTTAGAGGTATGTGTGTGTAATTATTTTTTAATATTAAACCATTTTCGATTAGAAAATAAATTTTAAAAATTGCAAATAATAGTAGGAATTTCAAAATACTTGAAAAGGATGTGAAAGGATGTGACGACACGAGTTCATAAGAAAAGTCAAGGACGAGTCAGATATGACGATCCATAGATAAGTTTTTTTTTTAATTTTCACAATTCCTATACTCGAACTTATTGTTGTCACAGATTACTGTTGTACTTAGTATCAATTTGACGTCACACGTCAAAGTTCACAAATTGTTACTACAACAGTAATCTGTGACAACAATAATAATCGTGTTTCAGATGCGTGAAAATGTTGGTAAATTTCAAAAATTATTTTTGTTATAAAATTTTAGTATTTCGGCGCTGGAATTTTTATGACGGTTATTTGACGATATAACCTATCGATTAAAACCATAAAAAAAATTGATGCATATTGCCTATTAACGGAAGTATGGAGAGAGCTCCCGTTTCATAGAGTTTCGATGTATTCGTAGCGAAGAGGAGCGGAGGGCAGGGGAGGGGGAGGGGACGGGTAGGGGGAGGGGACGGGTAGGGGGAGGGGAGGGGGAGGGGAGGTGGAGGGGGGAGGGGAGGGGAGGGGGAGGGGGCGGGGTAGGGTAGGGGAGGGGTAGGGGAGGGGGGGAGCGGTAGGGGGAGGGGTGGGGGAGGGGGCGGGGAGGGGAGGGGGATGGGAGGGAAGGGAGAGGGGAGGGAATTGATTTTCTCATACATTTCGTATTGAACTGCTATTTTAATAATTTCTCGAACTAAGAGGCCTTCCCTGAGCCTGAGGCGCGGTACGAAGTTCGCGGGGTCAACTATTAAATATAAACACGACACGACGTAATGTATTGCATGCATGCCTATAATCTTTACCATACTGAGGTAGCGCATTAGATATCATTCTGTGGTAGACACTAGGGGTAGTCAGAAACAAGTCCAAATCTAGACTATCAATACAAAGGTGCGCGAGATCTCAGTTCGGGGCGAACTACTAGTTATTTAGTTTTAAATTTAAGCTATGCAAGGACAGACTCGCGAGGTCTACAGCTCACAGAGGCACTAGTTTAATAGAATACGGAATAAATAAGGTATTTTATTTGAAGTTAGATAAATAATTTGCCGAATAGTTTTTACAGATCCAGTAAAATATATGTCGACCAGCAAACTGTCTGTCCAGTTAATTAAACGTATGCAATGAGATGAAGCGCCTGATGCGCTGTCTCGTAATACCGCACAATTGTGTATTTCCCTTTCGTCCACATTGTGGATTCATAGTATTAACGCTAGGAGAGCGTAAACACAGGCGGCCTTGACGAATGTTGTTTACGGATGCTAAATGCGTTGGCAAATCAACTGGAATACCAAGTTAATTTTGTTAAACGATGACACCAATATGAGCTTCATATTTTAAATGGCAATGGCACGCATGAAGCACTGGAATAGCTTATTATGGAAATAAACAAAACGACAAAGGAACCGGCAGCTCGTCTGCATATCTTAATTGCAGAGACAAGACGGCAATTTAAAACTGTGCTAAGTGGTTGTGCTGACAACTACTGCATACGTGCATAACCATAAACTAATGCAAATAGAACGTGAGGATGCATACATCCAACCGCTAGTGATCCGTGCCAGCGTTCCTCAGGGCATAAAGTAAGCAAACATGATTTGTTTCGTGCAAACATTGTGTTATCTCTGCATTTTACAGGCGAGGTTCGTCCGTGGCCGCCTTACCACCTAAGGAGCACGTAGTAGCCACAGACGAACGTGCTTTTTCTACTGCACAAATATTTGTAGAGTCAATATTAGTCGCATGCCCCCGCGAGTGTTGCAAGGGACCGCTCTGGGCTCGACGCAGCAGACACTTTGGTCCCAAATCATTATACGATCGAACCGGGGAGATACAAAAAAGTCTAAATAGAAAAGAGAGACGCAAACGCGAAACCAGTTGTTAAGTAAACACAGTGAGCAACAAGCAATTTATTCAAAAATAAAAAAACCCGGCTGAACTGAAAAGTTGGAAACAGCATTATCTTATCAATCACAAAACAAAATTAAATTACAATTTTATTATTTTGTAGGTATCTAGGGTTCGATGCCGTGCGCATTTTCCTAAACGTTGTTGTCACAGTTGACACACAGATGGCTCTGTGAGTTTGAAATTAAATGCGTATGATATTTCTTAAACATGAGATATCTCCTAAATGGCTGAACCTATTTCGATGCAGTTTGTTCTAAACGTTGCGTGTGACTAAAGAGAAAGTTTTAGTATGCGTTTTGGTTAGCAATTCTGTTTAGGGCGAAAAATAGATTTTCAAAAATTTTGAGACTCGATTTAGTCTTCGAAGATGTCATGTTAGATTTTTAAAAAAATTATATTTGATATCAGTCTACCAACCTCTTGATTTTGACATGGATTTTGATATGATAGCGTGATTTTCATTTTGAAAATTCACACATTGTTGCATTTTTTAGCCGCACTATTTGATTTATCGAAATAAAAAGTATCCTAGAGCACAATCGAGATGGAGACGATTCTAACGATACCTCATTCATCAAAATCCATCCAGCCGTTTAGAAGAAACGTGGTAATAAAGAATATTACTTACATACGAACGAACGAACCCACATACATAGAAACGCGCGATCTACATAACCCGGGTGACTTGACAGTCAGCCGGGTAAAAAGTCTTTAACGTTCACAGGTCACAGCGTGGAGGCGAAACGTGAAATTGATGTCAAACAATGATCTTAAAGGAATAATCGAACGTATGAACCGCTGGTCGCTGATTTAATGAATACATTTTTACCATGGCACCAGTACATCGAACGATGGAAAGAGCATAATGATTTCCGCTGGCTGGACGGCGGGAAACAACGAAAACAAAACAATGTGCTCATTTTCAATTAACATGGAATCTTCGAGATTTTAGTGAGGAGAACCATGCTACAGCTTAATTTACACTTCTTCATCAGAAACGATGGTTTAAAATATATTAAAGCAAATATTATGCTCATGTTGCGAACTCTTTGATTTGCGGACGAGGGAAGTGCGGTCGGTGTAGCGCAAGTGCCCCACGACACTCGGGCTCGCGATTCTAATTCTGATATATCCTGCGGGTTTCCTGTACTAGCGCCGACCGGAACCTGCCCACTCTCCCTAATAAATAAACCATGCGGGTTTTCATCGATGCGTCTAATGAACTTGAAAACATAATTCGTAATAGAACAGCCAGCGCAGCGCGAGGTATCTTGCAAGAGATGCTACAATTTTACATTGATTTTTGCAAAATAATTGACAGCTATCAGAACATTTCTCTAACTGGTGTGAAGGAATGGTAGATGGTATACCTACCGACTTTAAAATCTATTCAAGTGAACAATTTAACCGGTATTTAATTAATTTTAATTAATGCAATCATCTATACTATAGCTACCGCAAACAGCTCCACACAATCAAGTAATTATTGAAAACACATAGGCAGGCGTATAAACAATGTACATAATTGCGGATAAAATTGTGTTCTGGGAACAATGAGAAGCCGAAGGTAAATAATCCATTGAGTCTATTATTGTCTATAGAAGCTGATGAGTGAGCGGTGACTGCTGAATGAGAAACAAAAACAACTGGCCGCGGCGTCGGCATCGGCCGCAAAGCTGTTTACACACGCCGCGAAATATAAACACGTATGAACTCATCCAAGAGCTGAAGTACCATTATTCATGGCAAATTGCTTATTAATGATGCGCGTATTTTTATGATCCCCTTGGGAATTAACGCCATAACTTTTCTAAGTTACTCTGCTCGTGTATATTTTCAGAATAAGAATCTAAAATATGTATTATATCAGTTTTTAGGGATGTACTTAGCGTAGACATAACTAAGACGCACAGAGACACAGCAATGAAATTATTATTGTAAGATTAATAAATATACAAATCTATCTTCTTGATATTATATTATATTATATGAACAATAGATTTCGAAAACAATCTATAGTTGAATAATATATTGTAGTACAGAATTTGAAAGTAGCAATACTTATATGTATGTATGGAGGTGAGGTTCCAAGCAACTCAGAGTCAGTCACTATCAGTAATCAGTTCACATCCTCTTTCGAGGCCGCTAACCGCGCAAGTTAACACCTATTGTTTCCGTCGATGAGTACTATCTATCCATTCACCACACCCATCGTGTCCACCGCTTCTAGGAAAACCAATTGTTCGATTCCCAGACCGGTGAAGTTACTTTCAGGAATATCTGCACCATCAAAGTGTTCGTCGAACTAATTTAATGGGAATGCCTGTTGCATTCTTATAGATACAGTGACAATTAATTGGATTCTCGTTGTCAGCGTATTTCCTGTTACATAAATCCTTGAATTTTAACATAACAAGCAGTTCAGAGCTTTTGAGCTACATGCTAGGATGAGCACGAGCAGGAACGACGGACAGTCACAATCACAGACCAGAAACGTCATGGGAACATGAAGCGGACTCAGAATACATATCGCAATGAAGATGTGAACATCCAAAGTTCCGTGGACATGATGGTTGCGTTTCGTGGGAATGAGAATGTCTGATTCCATTCAACTTTTCAGACAAATAAAATTGGCAACGAAACAAAAACTCAGATCGTTCCGCGGATATCCTAAAATGATTCATTATAGTTTGGGAACAAACAAAACAAAAACATTCTTACAGACACAAAAACTTTTATGTTCTTTTAAAAAAACTTGCTAATTAGGATTTATTTTGCAATCATTTCAAAACTCGATGCAGTTTTCTGGTACCTAAGCAATTATGAAACCTGAGAATATTATCAAGCTTAAGCTTTGCTGGAATAATGACTTCTATAGAATAAGACATCGCGAGTAGAAGGATATCGCGAGACAGGATGCCGGCGAAGGGCGCGGGGCAAGCTACACGATATCCCTTTTACGCGGACCAATTAACGGACCCCGTCGGACCGGATGCGTAGACACATGCATTAGCACCTCTACCCTTCACTAATCTTCTTATGGCAGCTAAAAAATATATCCCCGAACAATGGGTCCGCAAAAGAGACGACACGTTTTAGATCGTCGTGGACGTGGCTCCATTGACCGGATTACCAGCATCGTCCATCAATGTCCTCGTCTTCCGTACTTAGTCAGCCTCCGTCTATGGTACAGGACAGTAAATACTTGTCGGGCATACAATTACTCTATCGGCAGAGGACACGATGCCGATTGTATTCAATGCGCGTTGCGTATAAATATTCCGAGAAGATATCTGAATGGCGTGACCGTATAAGTACAGAGTTTCTTTAATTTCATGCTCATTCCATTCATTGAACAAGTTTCGCTCTTGTGTTTTAAAGCCGGCTTTGGTGGCTTGTTTCTTTCACTTTTGCATTTGTTTGGCAATCTGTAGGTATTTATAATCTAAAATTACATATTTTTAGGCCAACGGATGGGAAATACACGTGGATTCATCAGATTGTACATACTTTGTTGTGAGCGAAAATAGCAAAACAACACGTTTCTGAATTTGCTATGAAATTCTCACGAAAATATTGATAGCACAGACGCAATACCTAAACATGGAACAGAGGACACAATGAAACAGATTTAAAAATCTTAACGAATACCGAAAGCAGTTTTATTACGTTTCAAAAGCAAGATATTATGTGAATAGTATTCACACAAATGACCAACGTTTTAACCAATAAATCTTTATTTAGAACCTTAAAAACCGGAAGTGCAGCCCGTACTCTTACGGAACTACGGTATAGCAAACGAATGCTACTTCCGTTTTTGCCTGAACGGATTCCACCCTTAGGCGAGGGTTGCTCCGGAAGTCACAATTTATTAATAACCGCTCAAAAGTCAAACGAGTCATTGTTCCGATTCTAAAGACTTCCTATTTTTTTATTTTCGTGCATAACTAACAAAGGTATTTTGAATTAACTATTTGAACGTTCGTTTGAATGCAGCTTACAACGCACGGAATTCATTTGTTGGAAAAGCCAGTACATTTTTATCGGAACAAATCGGATTCAAAACTGAAATACCAACTAGCTTACACCTAATTGTAATAAACCTAACCCGCGCATGGAACTAGGAAGATACGTACGAGTATACTCTACCCAAGACTTGATAATGTTTATGCTAATTATACCTGGTGAGTAGCTATAAGCTATGGAAACCTCTGAAGTAAAGATGACGTTGCACCAACGCAGAACAGAACCCATTACCGAGCGATCGTATAAACTTCGAACATAATTTATAGCTTCCTCTCCATGTTTTTCACAGCAACAATGCTCTTCTCTCCGAGTGTGAAGTTTAATGTCTTTACGATGTGTCGAGAAGTAATTTGCTTTAACGATATTGGGGATAGGAACTTATTTGTGACAGTACACGTTGATTAAGTCTGCAAATTGCAATAGATTCTCTCGTTTGTGCTTTCTAGTAGTAATTGACATACAAAATAACTTCAGTTAAACAGCCTTTTAGTAGGTCGCTTAGCATCTTCAGTTGCATAGGTGCCTTGGAGGTTGTCACTCGCAAGTCCAAAATAAAAATCTTACACAAACTAAAGTTTGCATTTTACTTGACCGGTAATACAATTATCGATATTTCCCAAAGCACACTTGAAAACAAGCACATTCTTCCAAGCAATATTCCTCCTTAATTCAGCAAGTTTCGAAATCTCGAGAAAAAGCTTTTGAAAACAACTCCTAATTAAAAGTCCAATCAATAAGAACTTAACAGTGGGAGACTAAGTGGTTTCTCAATGCAATTCAGCTCGTGGGAAACTGGCTCGCAGTTTCTTTGCTTAGTCGCAACGCAAGTTCGCAACAGTGTTTTTAGGAAATTGGAGTTGAACAATCTTTCAACAATTTCGAAATGAATCTCGTAGCCTTCATCGTGATACATTTTCTCTATACATTTTGTGCTAATCTAACTTGATAAAGTAATGGTGTATCATTAGATAGAACCTTTCATAACGCGGAAACACGAGTTACAATAAATAGAAAGAAATATTACAAGAACAGGATGCAATAATATTTAATGAGTGTGTAATTTATACAGAACTGTATACTTAAACAAAGATATATTATTGTAATTTTATTAAAAAAATAATTTATATTGGGAAATAAATTTTAAAAGGGTCTAGTAGCTAGAGTGAAAGAGGAGTTGCAATTGTTTTAAATGCAAATGGGCAGTATGTTAATAGAATTTATAAAATCAGAGTTTAAGATCTTTTATTTTCGCTGACAATACATAGAGTAAAACGTAATCTTAATATCAATAAAGTATTTGGAGCACCTAATTTTTATAAACAGTTTTTTTGGCTTTACAAAAGAAACTATTATGACGGAAATGATACAGTACAATTTGCTTTAAAAGCAGCAAGAAACTCAAAGTTAATATTAAATGGGCTAACTGAGGAAGTCGTTATAGGATCGGGAAACAGCTAGTTCAATATCCAACTCGTTGAAATTTCCGCAATGCTCTTTAATAAAACCTCCGTAAAGATGTCGTTCCTAGATAATTTTATAAGATAAAATCGCATTCCTGGCGCTCCGTTTCCTCAATTAAACCGCAGTTAATGCAGACGATGATAGCAAAAAGAAAACGACTTCGAACATAAAAAAGGTGATCTAATATTGCAACTATATTAGTCCAGTAATTATGTTTTTGCATTAATATCAGCGAGCAAAAACGATGGAAGTAATATAGAAAGTAATAACAGTAATGGGATGAAGGAGTGTACCGAGTGAGGCGTGTCAATTTAATATCCGGCGCTCTGGTGGCTCAGCTGATGGATGGCCGCTTGATTAGCCCCACCGGACTCACAGCTTACGACCCAAAGCCACCATAATCAACCAAGACGAGGTCAGACTTGAGACTTTCCAAGCATTTGAAAGTCAGCTGACTTTTTTATAGAACCTCCAAAATTTGACCCGGTTCGTAGCACCTGCCTTTACAGAACAAGTCGATGCACTGAGGCCGATCGATGACTTCAAGTAAGCAAACGATGGGAGCTCATCTGGAAAGGACTTCAACGCTTGTGGGGTATAGGAAAAAAATTGGCGAGAATTGAGACCAGGTAGAAGTCGGTTAGCGCCTCTTAAAACTGGCTTTTGTGTTGGCGCCTAAAATCTGACCATTTTTTTCGAACGATTTATAAACAAAACCGAACGCATCTGTCCTGTTAGGAGTACGGCCTTGGATATTAATAGGTGCGATCAAAAAATCGCCAATGAACGCTGAAGGTGAATTCAACATCAAGGAAATATTTTTTTAGAATCATATTGATCTATTCAATATTATTTTTAAGCATTACGTCTGACTTTATCATAGCTAAATTATGGATAGAATTTAGTGTATTAAACCGTTCAGAGTTTGAGTTGTATTCTTTCAAAATATATTGGAGTACTTTGGACAGTCGGTAACGCTCCTAATAGATTTTTTTAACAATTTATTAAATGCGTTGAATGTTTTTCTTATTTTAATAGAAATATGTAGAAGACTATGGCGTACTACACCTACTACTTATACTACTTATACTACTTATATTTAAATAACGTGGGCACCCACCTACAGCACAACCCACTGTCGTATTTTTCCTTCAATGTTCATGTAGCCTACGTGTCATGCCATATAGAAAAGAAGTCAGCATTGATTTAATAAGTAGTGAATGAAATAAAAATTCGCTTTTGGTTACTCACCGTGTAAGTCAAACGGTGTCTACCGCTAGTGGCTTTCCCCAAAGGCAGGTTGTCTTCTAACAGTCACACTGATTTGCGTATACCCACAAATCTAATCCAAACACGAGAATTCACTTAAATGTCAAACAGTCAACAGGGTTCAAAAACAAACTCTTGCGGCTTCGAATTTTAAACGTCAAAATTTGAAGTAGGAACGTGCGCTGCGTTGGCGCGTTCGTCAACGGCGCGACTGAGCGCGAGCGGGGCGAGACCGCAGCACGCGCCGGTGGGGGTTCATTCACAAATCGAGTGGCGGGGCGAGTGCGCGGGGCCGCCGGCCATTCATGCAGCCGCGGCCGCTGAGCGCGCCCTGGCGACCTTTGAGACATCACGCCGAATAAACATACTAATTGGCACGAAACCTGCCGGTAACGAGGTAAACCTGATCTACTGGTTCATTTGATCGCTGACGAAATTGTGGATGTGGAAATGGACGCAACGAGGAAAGCCTTACTACACACTCACACGCGACATTCGGCAGATAATGAATAAACCCTTTTGCAACTTCAATTGAACCGGTCACACAGTACGAGTGCGCAATAATTGCGACAGCGACCTGACACAATTTTGTCCGATACTGAAGCGAAAGTAGGAGAAATTCGAGAGTCGAATCGTAAACAATTTCGCTATGGAGGCATTTGTATTTCACCTCAATAAATAAATGTCGAGATGCATTGTTGGCAATTGAGAATGATGGTAACTCTATCGTCCATTCGGGTCGCGGTGGTCCCGCTAGGCGCAAACTGCGGCAACTGCGGCTTGTCTCATCAAATCCCGTTGCGCCACCGCTCGGCGGATTTACAGCAATAATAGCTTCGCAAGTAAATTGCCGGCTCTGGCGGTGAAAGGCTCTAAGCACTCGGTTTATGTAACAATGCTATTGCACAGCACGTGTCCCGGCTTGCGTTGCGGTTGTGAACCGCCTCGGGTTTCGTTAACATCGCATTAGTATTCAGAACTGATAGGCGATGATCTCACTAGTTTTGGCATTGACTGATATACGAAATAAGCCAAGAAGCGCACGGCATTGAACCCGCTTCATCAACCATCAGGCCCTAACGAGCCGGCCCATTAATCTCAATAAAGCTCTATAAATGGATGTTACGACTATTGCCAATTCGTGTGGATTGTAACAAAAGCCGTTTCAATTTGCAGTTCGGTTCTTTAACAAGCTCCTGAATTGGTTAATTAAAAGTGTAGGCGATAATTGCACTTTCGTGCCGGTGGTTTGCGCTAGTGCTATCCTTATAGGGCAGAATTGCTTTCTAGATCCCGGTAGTGCTAGAGAATTTACATTTTGAAATGGGAGTTTACTGATTCCATCGGTTTTGCCACGTTTATATTGGCTGTGAGATTGCATCCGTAAATGGGAATAGTATCTCCATCATGAGAGCTGGTCGAGCGTACCAAAGCTCATTTCCTGATGTCAATTAATGCAATGGGCAGTATTGAACTGGTCTGGCGTCAGACGCCAGTAGCCGTTTTAACAGTTATAATACTAACTGAGCCGTAATACCGCATGTACTTGAGTAAAACCACGGAGCAATAACATCACGGAAATAAAATAAGGTAAGTATAAAAAGCCAGCGGTAAGGAAATACACTTTGGTCTGAATGATAGTATAAAAGGTTATTAGACTATTAATTCTAATGAAGTTTGTTCAGGAATAACAGAAAATGTTTTCAATTTTCCATGATAATAAAGCAGCAGCCGGCGCCAGAAGTCGATAAAAGCTTTAGTTGTTAACTTTAAAGTTGTTATTCATAAATTCATAAGACATTAGGTTTCCTATAGCTCAAATTGATTTTAAAGTTGTCATCTTTTTAACCGACTTCAAAAAATGGAGGAGGTTGTCAATTCGTCGGAATATTTTTTTAATTACTCGAAGACGCCAGGATCGATTTGGAAAATTATTTTTCGTTTGAAAGAGTATACTTTCCGATTGGTGCCATAAAATTTTTGTAAGGATCTGTCAAGGATCTTCGGAGTTATTAAATGCACCCCGAGGGTGCAGAAAATTGCTCAGCTTATAACATTCAAGTCGGTTTTTTTTAATTTAGCCACTTGTTTCATTGACATGACAAGAAAAAAAAACAATATAAAATCTTGCTAAATTAAGATGTGAATGTTGTGATGATCAATTTCAGTTTTCCAATTTTGTATGACGATTAAAACTAGCACTTACCGACGTGACATAGCGCGATAAAATCTTCCTTCGTGGCAACACCTTCCGGTAAACTCCATGACACTTTGAATTGTTTTCCTTCTAGTGTCCAGCTTATTCTAGCTTTTTGGTCTTCAATGGCTTTATTCTCACTACTCGCACTTTCTATGGCACCGTCTGTATCAGTATCTCCTATACGTATGGCACTATCATTGGATGTTGACTGATTGGCACTTTCAAAGTCTTCTATAATTTCTTGAGCTGTTTTGGCATCGTCCTTGTCCTCTGTTCCGATACTTGTAGCGCAGTCGTCATTTTCCTCTGTCATGTCTCTTTGGTCGTGCTTTAATTACACATCTTGATTGGCATAATGACTAGTCGTCGAAGCTACCTGTTGAAGAAACTTTGTTATTAGCACTATTTACACTTTCCGTGAACGTGGTGTTAAAGTTATTCGCATTGTTATTAGTTCTGTTTTTACTGTCCTACTAAAGCTGACGTAAATCTATTCTGAGATATCGTGTTGAATCTCATATCAAAAGCTAAGCTAACAGATTACGAGTAACCAACACGAAGCTCAGCAGTCAAGAGGGGTTGTCTAGGGTGAGATCTGACACGAAACACAGAACATGTAAGTGTACTGACGAGCAGACACATCGCTCTGGGGAGACTTTTGAAGACATTATGTGTTGTTCTGTGGCACGCACGCGCGGTGCTATCCTAACCTTAACCTATAGGTAATATTCTGTGCCTATAGGCTCTAGGCAACTAGGTACCTATTTAAAGTAAAGTAAAACTCGTAGTTGAGGGTTTGATGATCAATCTCGTCACGAGACGGTTTCGGGTAAACGGATTTGGATAACATTTTAAGAACCCCTCAAGCGAAGCCGTCGTTTCGGCATTACATAGAAATCTTATCAATATGACAAAACGTTCAATGCTAATAAAACAGATCTATTAAGTATGTACCTAAGTTCTAATAAGACGTCCCAATTAATAGCAAGCCTTATTTCAATGTAAATAATGCTTATTATAAATAGAATTTTCTTTAGCAGTGACACAAATAGCGGGTGCAGACATGGGGTGGGGGTTGACTGGCGACGTCTCGACGCCAGTCCGGCCGGCGCCGACTGCGACCTACTCGTGTTTAGATAATAAGGCTTCTAACCAATCTTCTGTAATAACGAATAAACCACTAGCTAGCACTCAACAGTTGGTAGAGACAAATCAATGCAGTTTCCATTTCATATTTTTGTATTAACAGAACTACCTACCTGCTCTTTTTAAATTTAGAACAGTTTCGGCCTTTGTCTTCGCTCGAGAGGTACAGTCAGCTACAAAAGTAAAGAGATGTAAACAAGCTCACGACCGTGTCCCCCAAGAATATAGAGATTATCAGATTCTGAAGCACTCAAGAGAGTGCAACCCTGTCTGTCTGTCTACCTGTACCTGTGTTATTCCAGGTTATGAACTATGTATTCCAAGTTTCATTAAAATACGTTCAGTAGTTTTTGCATGAAAGAGTAACAAACATCCATCCATCCATTCATCCATCCATCCTCACGAACTTTCACATTTATAACACCGTCAAGTATCTGGGACTACACTTGGACAGAAGACTAACCTGGGCTAATCATATAAAAGCCAAAAAAACTGAATCCAACATCCAATTTAAGGCCACCAATCACAACTATCACTCAGCAACAAGCTTTTAGTCTACAAGACCATATCGATGGCAGCAAAGTAGAAACGGACATCTGCATTTTTGCGAAAATGCTTTTTTTACAAAAATGAGCTTATTTTAACCTTATCTACAAGTCTGCATTAAAATAATTTCGAATTTCAAAATAATGAAGAAAATCTGGCACGTATAAAAAGACATCTACACACGAATTTTAAAAAACGTCGCAGTAGAAACGGACATTTACATTGACCGCCTTTACTTCGGAGCTTCGACAGGTGGCCCAAAAATGTGTACGACGTAAGCACGGACATCTGCCACTTATCCGTTTATCCGTCGTACTCATATATCCCAATCTAATTAATTTACTATTCTGTGTTTTATAAGGAAATTCATTAATTTTTCTGTAGATACACTATTTTACACATTGGTTTTATCAAATTCTTTGTTTTATTTTCAAATTAAGATGCAGAAAATGAATTAATTCAGGTAATTGATCTACAAGCAGACACTTACGGCAATTAAGATACCTATATGTTTAGAGGGTCTTTTCATAAAAGCAGGTTAATACCATTTATTAAAACTACTTTAAAAAATATTTAGAATGTTCTTCAACTACATCTTCAGGTTTACAACAAATAAATTAAATTCGTGTAGAACCTTGCCATCTTTACACCATGGTATGTGGCGTTTATTAGGTCTTCCCTTAATATTTTCACATATTTCTTCTACATCAAACCACTAGGTACTTAATAGTCTTTCTTAAACTTTCGCGATCACTATTCATTCATATTGAAAATTTTATGGACACGGGATTTTATCGCGTAATTTACCTTATATACGCGATAAGATCCCGTGTCCATAAAATTTTCAATATGACTAGGTACATAAGTTAATATTATTTACAGCTTACTGATCTTAGGAAATGACACACTTGAACATCGTTTGATTGATGATAAAGAGCGTTATCACTTACAACCTCTGCTAAAATACATTCTAAGCCAAATGCTAGTCTAGCCAATTTAACTGTTTGCCCTCAATCACGCGCAATAACACCTATACCTCATGGGTTTATTTCATTTGAAACAGAATCGCATTTGCTGGAACTTATTGCTGAGGATGATCATTTACGTTCTTTCAATCCACAAATCACTTTACCATACATTTTAATCACTCATTCTAGTGCAACATCATCAGCAATGGTGCTTCTAGTGAAAGCTTTTCTCCTTCGGAGAAAACGATGTAAATTTACAGTTGACGTTAGGAAGTAAAGCAGAAAATGCAGAAAAGAGAATTCGATCGATAGAAGAAGATTTTTTTTCTTAATATTGATAAAAAAATAAAAAGATGTGCAGCTCCCATGCGAAAACTGTAAAAATTAGTGACGAAGTAACACGAAGTAGGTAAGTAGGTATTTGATTTATTTTTAAGGTTTGGGTAATGATGATAAACAATGGGAATTACTAATAAATTCCCATGTACCTATTGGCCAATGAAGCCTATAATTAATTGACTAACTAACTTTCTAAGACTGATTTTTTAAGAAAGAGAAACGTTAGAAATTGATGGGTATTTGATTTTTTTTTGTTTTAGTTGATAGTTACTGGTATCTAGTGTAATACCTACATAATAATAAATTTCATGATGTTTTCTTAAAAAAAGGTATAAATACCTTTACTTATTTGTGAGTTTTGGGAACTAAATGAGTTTAACTGATAGACGTAGATGAAGTTTAGTGAAATGTTAAATGCAAAGTAAATGAAGACATCTACAAAATTTGGTCAAAAAAAGGAGAATACTGTTTGTATGGTGCTTAGATTTTCTTTAAATATTATTAGAAATATTACCGGATGCTCATTATCTTAGTTTATTAGATATTTTAGGTGGAATGAACGCTTTTTTTATCACAACGTATAAACGGATATCAGGCAGATGTTTTCTTCTACGTCGAAGTTTTTTCAGAGTATAAAAGTACATCTACATTATTTCAGTAAAACAGTGATATATCAAAAAAATCTGTTATACAATCAATAAAGAAGGTTATTTTAATGCACCTCAGAAAATTTCATGTTAATCGGTTCATAACTCTCAAAAAGGCAACATGTTTTTACTAAATGTGCTCTCCTGTAAAGTAGCGTTTTTGTAGATGTCCGCATCTACTTTGCTGCCATCGATATTAAAGTCCATATGGACATATGGCATCAAACTCTGGGGTACAGCCAGCATCTCCAACATTGAAATTCTTCAAAGGTTCCAAAATCTAGCTCTAAGAACCATCTCCAAAGCATACTGGTTTGAAAAACACTGAAATACACAAACCCTAGAAATACCAACAGTTAAAGAAGTTAAATATGGGAAAAAGTAAAAAGAAAGACTAAGAACTCACATAAACACACTAGCCTAGAATCTTCTGGATACCAGAGAGCGTAACTTGCCTAAAGAGATGGCAGATGCTTGACCTGGACATGAGAAGCTGACCTAGCCTAATGCCACAGTATGGTGCCATTCAATAGAACGGCGCCTCAAAACAAACTCTCCCAAGAACAGATCTGATAATGGCTACACAGCTGATTTCAGATGACAAAAAAAAAGTTTTTGACTAGTATACCTATTATTCATTTGTATGTATGGATGCCCCTTGACTACCCCTTAGACATCTTTCAACTTGATTTTGAGTGGCTGTTTTCTTTTATTTATTTTATTTAACTGTTCACAGAAGCATACAACGCCATACAATGTTATAGTATAATTTTTTGTAGATAAAATATTTTCCAAGTTACAAGCCTAGTATGTGCCTGCAAGCTGATTCAAATGAGCATGTATTCATTTCCTGACACTGTTTAAATCATCTAGTTAAAATGTAAAGGCCTAAGGCGCGGGACATACAGGAAAGACGTAAGACGAGGATGTGTGGCAGACATAATGCCTCTTCCGCGTCCCTTTCATAGAAAATGTATAGAAGCGTCGCCCCGCAAAACATACAGAAGAGACGGGGCGCCGTCACATTTTGTATGAAAGGGACGCGGAAGAGACAAATGTCTGCGCCCTGTCTCTTCTATCTGACCTGCTCCTAAAGTATTTTTTATCATGGGACTTTTGACTCTTACAATAAAACTATGTCAGTTCCATAGGAAAATCCAAATGTAAAATTTTACAGTATCATGAAGCATGGTTTTCAAGTTAAAAACTACTTTGTGGAATGAAAAGGAAGGAACTCGAAGTTCAAAAATTCAAAAGTATTCAGAACAAATACACAAGGTAAAGGTAGAATACAACAAGGAAAAGTTAAAAACTGAGTAGCAGAATTTATTGAACTGCGAAGAGTCAATACACCTGCAACACTGCAGTGACAGGTCCCTATCATTGTAGTGCCAGGTCATTGGATTCACATAGGAATAATGGAATAAAAGCTGCTTCCAATAGTTTTACATAATAAGCAAGCATTCATACATCATGTTTTTTACATTACCTACCTACCTCTAACCCTGCAATCACGAACATTATCAGCGATCTGCAGTGGTAAACATTTATTTACCCACTTAGTCAACTGAAGATTCCAGTGTTCTTTTTGAGCTCTCACTCCCAATTGAACATACCACCTTGAATGGTGATATCGAAGATAAAAACACGTTCTAGAAAATAAATACAAGTTTTTCACATAAAATAGCACTGCTCAAGACTTTTTACTAACGATTTATCGAAAATTTTTGGCTATTTTCCAAATGCGGATACTCGTCTTGACCGCAGCATTCTAATGACAGTTTTCTATTCGTTCAAAAACAAATTTTACTACTGCAGACTAGCCTGCAGTGCGTGGTTTGTTGTAAATGACTTCAAAATGTTACTATATTAATAATACCTATTACCGATTTTTCCTTGAGTTTCGAAACTACGAAAGAATACAGAAAAAGAAACACACGAAGTTTAGTGCTTTAAATAATTTGATTTGAAAGCATTTTTGTTTGTCAAGCGCCAAGGTGTGGTGATTGGTAAAGCGCAACAACACCAACTTCAAGCTGTTGAAAGAACGAAAAAAATACATGCCTGTTTTTTACAACCAGATATCACTGAAGAAGGTATGAAAATGCACATGGAAAAAATATGTAAAAGGAAAGGATTTATTGCATATAAACTTACACTTAAGCATGAACACTACGCATCATTTGTTCTGACGGTACCGGAAAGCACCTTTGATATGCTGCTAACACCTGCAGGCTGATTGTCTAACTTGTCTCAAGACTTTCAGTTTTGGCGATTTAGCTGCGACGTCTTACGTTGATAACTTAGTGATTGTGATTGTCTATCTTGTTGTTTGCATCCTGCGACAGTTATCCAAGACGTCTCATCGGTCTCACGAAGAAATTTACAACATGAAGTTATTTGCAAATCAAACTAACCCGACTAATTTAAAAAGTACTACTTTAGTAAGGACCGTGTATGAAATTTATGACCATCCTAAATCAGCCGTTTTATCACAAAAATCTTGTCTGCTCTGTGGTTTTGTTCACGTTTTGTTCGTTCTCGTTCTGTTTACTTTTGACATGATAGACTGTTGCGTGCCGGAGTGCCGGGTTTTTCTTTAGATATTTCATGAAAATACATCACAAAAAACGAATAAATAATCATAACTCAGTGATTTTTGTGTTTCCAAGTAAGTACCTACGTTGATTTTATTTTCATAACTCTCCAAGTTCACCTATAATAATAATGTGCTATCTTTCTAGAAAGCATGCCGCCTGTCCATGTCTCGCATCGGCAGCTTGAAATTCTGATTGAGTTTGTGGAAAGTAACGCAGACATTGCCCCCAATGTAAGGGGAGGCAGCCCTTTGGTTCACCAAAGGTCCGTTAAAGCGTGGGAAGACTGCCCGGAGATTGAACGCCGTGGGGTACGGTCTCCTGCTGCTAAAGAATGGAAGCGGGTAAGTTAGCTTTTGATAACGTACGTTACGCGTGTGTGTAAGCAAACCTTGTTGCCAAGTATTGCTAAGTTATATTTATTTTTTGTGAAGGACTGGCACGTACAAAAGCCGAATCAAAATGAAGGCTGCAGACAACCGGAAAAGACAGAACTAGAAGAGCGTGTCGTCGCCGTTATTGGCAGCCTGTCGGTAGAGGGTGCTGTCAGGATCCCTGTGAATGTTGGTTTGCTTTGCATGTTTTTTAGTGCTCATTAAATTTAATAATCTGCTAATCCTACTAATCAACTTAAAATCCAAAACCGTGTGAGGTTATGTTGGGTTATTTTGTAACTCACTCGCTCTGAATAATTAGGATGAAACTTAGTTGATATTGTTACATAGTACCTACTTAATAATTATATTAATGGAAACTGTTGGCGAATTGAATAAATTAAATTGAATTGAATATTGGGCGATGGTTGCCAAAGATAAAGAAAAATACAAGCTGTTGGTTGGAGGAGGCCTATACCCGAAAGGGATTCAGTATGAGTTAAAATAAAATATTTCAGTAAAACTGTAGGTAATTAAGTACATACCTATTGAAATAAAAGGTGTTATTAGTACTTTATTAAAAATTTATTATCATTTTATTGAGCACCACATAAGTGAAGCTGCTGGGTTAGTATAGGATAGGGGCAGGAAAATGATGATGATGATAAGTGAAACTGTAGTAAAAGCTAGTGTGTATGGTAGCTGTGTGTGTATGCGTAAATTAATACTAAAATACAATTCATGTTACAGCTTAATGACGAAGAGAACAAACGGCCACTAAGTACAAGGTAACAAATTATACTTTTAAAATATGAAGTAGGTAGGTATTTTAAATTCAGACCTATTTATTAAAGTGTATTTAAATTTTTAGAATACATTTTGAACAAGTGGCAGAGAATTACACTTGGGAAGTAGTACCGACCCCGCTCCCACTCCGTGCACTAGGGAGGCTAGCACTGGAGAGGTCGCCGGGAACTGGCTAGCTAGCACCGCCCCTCCACGCAGCAAAGGCCCGAGCGAGTGAGTGTTATTATTAGAAACAAAACAAAACATTAAAATAACTTAACTATGATATTTAAGTAAATGAAATAACGCATTTATATCTGAATGACGACATAAGAAAATCACAACTTCCTATACTAATCTGGAAGCCTATTCTATAGATAGGTCATACATAACATAAGTATTAATTACTCAATATTTCAATTTCCTTTGTTTGTTATAGATCATGATGATGTGGCCATTGATTTGGAGGAGCGACGCGTCGCCGCAGTAGAAATGTTGGCGAATGCCGTCGCCGGCATGGACTATACACTAAGGAGATCGAATGCAGTGCAAGGAGCAGATGGCCAATGTCTTAGCTGGCATTGAATGTCTGCTTCAGCATCATACACAACCTACATAGTGCCAAAATACAGACAGATGTACAAAAATTTACAAAAGTACAGTTTAAGCTTTAATTTCGAAGTACTTAAGTAAGAAGTAAGACTTTATGGCCTCCATTAATAAACTCCGCTCAACTTCTGTCAAAGTTTGACAGAAGTTAAGCAGAGTTTATTAATAGAGGCCTTTATGAACATGGTTCATTGAAGTATAATAAAAATAAACTACTCTATTCTAATTCTAAACTAGTCTTTTCGTTATACTTCTATACTATTGTTATAAAGAGGTAAAAGTTTGTTTGCTTGTAGGAAGTAATCTTCAAATCTACTCATCCGATTTTCAAAACAAAAATTCTTTCACCAGTATTCCGAATGAACTTTCAGGATGGACACAGGCTATAATGTTGTGTAGGTACCTCACGGGCAACGCTGCGGGCGTAAGCTAGTGATTTATAAAATCATTCCATAACTTTGATAGGTAATTGCATTGTTTACTTTGTGTAACACTCTAACTATTAATACATAGATAGCTATTATTGACTAGGAATAAAGGTTGTCGAGAAATGAATACCCAGGGATGAGTATACCCAGATGAATCCATAGAATGAATGGTTGAAGAAATTTAATGAAGCGTTATCGAGGAGCTGAGAGCCTTCAGAACCAGGAAGTCGGGGCGACGGCGATGGAACTGCGGAGGCTGAAGGCTGCTGATGCGGTGCAAAGCTGCTGGTCCGGAAGGCATGGCTTGAGAGAGACGAACGAATGTTGATATGCTCGCTGCTTGGTCCGGAAGGCATGGCTTGAGAGAGACGAACGAATGTTGATATGCTCGCTGCTGATGATGATGATGGCCCTGGAGGTGCTGCAGGTATTCAGTCGTCGGGATTCGGCAGGAGTCGTCCGAAGTAATACAATACCATTACTATGGGGGCAACGGGCGCTGCTAATAATAAAATAGAGTCATAAAAATATGCTCAAATGATTTTGGTATTACGCTTGGATGGACTTTCTGTCTGTAGCCAGCCTCTTATTTGTTTTTTTTTTTGTAGTTTTATTATTGCACTCATTCTTCTATATTTGCATTTTCTAGGATCAATCTTGCAGATTTATTTAGATCCAGCCCCCTTAAAATTCTTTTGGTACCTGGAAATAATGAAATATTTAACATAATATGTTACTGTATTTAAATAAATAATATTTCCTACTTTGAAGAAGTAGGTATTGAAAACAAACATTATTTTCACCCTTTGACTATTACATAAAACAAAAACATTTAAGAACCTCTGTGGAGTAGAGGTTAAAGGCCTGCCTGAGATGCAGAAGGTTGCGGGTTCGGGACAAATGTTTGTATGGCAAGTATTTATCTCGGGTCTGGTTGTTTTCTTTTTATGTATAATAAGCATAAGTAGGAATGTATGTATTTACAAGAAAAAATCAATCATGTGTAGTTCCCATAAGAAAAGGTCTGCTTACTTTGGGGCTAGATGATGCTGTGTGAAATGTCCAGCAATATTTAAATATATTTACCTATATAAATACTGTCTACCAACCTCAAGTACGTGCTATATTGTATTTCATACAATTAGTAAAAAGTCGCTGGTACAGTAGATTTCATCACCAATGCCTGGAAATAAAACATAAGTAATAAGTATAATTTTATCATACAAATGATGCATAATTCATCCATAATATTTACCTAGTAATTAAAACAAACACCCAACTATTAAAGTAGGTAACAAGCAAAAATTACCTATACATAAGTAAATTGAATAAAAAAGAACCCTGACAGGTAGGGTTGAAAGATTTACACACAAAAACTAAATTTTACACACCCCTCACTATTCTAACAAAATTATAGCCTATTTTACACTCCCACAATCAAGCCAGACCAAAACTAAATGAAACCTCAATCCATTGAGGTGTTTAGGCTATAGAGAGGCATAAATACCTAACTAGACATAGGAACACACATACTACACTCTAAAAACAAAACCCTCCTTTCTACAGGCAGTCAGGTAATTTACTTACTGATGAAAATGTACATACCTACTTGAAGTTTCACCCGAAGTATGTTTCACAGTTGGACTTTGTTCGGAGTAGCTTCAACATTATGCTTTCTGCATATTCCAGTCTGAATAGCAAGGTTGTTCAATCGTTTACTAGAACTGCTGGTGTAGAAACTGTCATCAAGTGCTTACTGCATAACAACCTAAGCTTTTAGTGTAAGCTTGTTAGCGATTTCTCAGTGGATCACTGACCCTGAAAACATTGGATGAACACATTAGTTATAATTTCGTTTATGAAGGTAAACACCTATGTGTAGCTACACATAGAGTTGGTTATTATAAAGTAAGACTTCCCATCTTCGGGAAAAGGGTACTTACTTCAAAGATCCATGCTTGGCTTGGACGAGATACCGGTAGGTACGTGATGGAAAGGCAAATTTGCATTGTCTTCATTTGAAGCATCATAACATCACATTTTCTTAGTAGTTCTTTAGCAGACATTGTCGATAATCACTCGTCTCTCGTTCTATCCACCTTTTACACAATTTTTCTTCAAAAACTGTCTTCAAAAGCTTCAATATCTTGTTCAAATGAAGACTCATTTGAAGCATCATAGCATCGCATTTTCTTCGTAGTTCTTTATCGGACATTGTCGATAATCACTCGTCTCTCGTTCTATCCACCTTTTACACCATTTTTCTTCAAAAACTGTATTCAAAAGCTTCAACATCTTGTTTTACGGAACCGTGAGACTAGTTTTGGAGTCTAGGATAGGACCTTCAAGTTGTCTTTAGATGAGAGCCAATGTTATGCAACGTAAACTGTCATTTTGCTTGAGACCGAGTTACGCGTTCGCAATCATACGTACTTTACATGACTTTTACATCATTATCGCGCTCAAGACCAACAATCACCTACAATGTTCTCAGACAAAGATCTCAGAGATAGACAATCGCTATTGCGTCACATTTGACAGTTTGATCGAATTTTAATGTCATTTTTGACAGAATTCTATCATCTTGCGACATGAGACAAGTTAGACAATCAGCCTGCTGATTCTTGGCCTGCTGGTACAGAAGTATGTGAATGGTTTCACAGAGGAGTCAGGCGTGAGAAGTATAGTCAACCCCGCACACCTGGCCAAACTTCCATCGATAAGGTTGACACCAACATCCCAGATTCCCGATAGAAAAACTTCCAAATCCAGTTTCCATGCCATGTACCAAAATGTAAACGGACTTAAAACTAAACTCCAGCAGTGGCGCGACAATACTACTCTACTCCAGTGTGACTTTATAGCGGCTACAGAGACAAACCTGGATGACTCAATAGCTGATGCTGAAGTAACCCCCTATGGATGGAATTTGATCAGACGAGATAGAGGCTCTAATATGGGAGGAGTATTGCTTGCAGCTAGACCTGGGTTAGAACTATCTCGTCAGCATCACCTTGAGACAGGTCACGGTGAGGATATCTGGGCATCTTTTAGCTGTAAAAATCGTACTGTTTATGTGTGTGTAGTTTACATAAAACCATCAGCGAAAGATGATGAATACATGGCCTGGTACTGCAAAGTAGAAGACAATATGTCTACGTTGTTAAAAAATTCTATAGTAATTATATTAGGTGATTTAAATTTTAACAGTGCTTCGTGCAATATTTTAAATTATACACACTATTTTTTACAATTTTGTGATTTTAAGGATCATAACAACATTTCAAACAAAACTGGCAGTAAATTAGATGTTGTGCTTACAAGTAATAATGTAGAACACGTTGACGTGTGCGAGGCAGACAGTGGATTTGTAGATGTAGCAGATAAATTTCACCCACCTTTAGATATATCATTCAAGGTCGTAACCACAGGGAAGGAAATTCGGCTAGAGGCTAGTAATATTGATACAAATACTGACTGGAATTTTGCTAAAGCTGACTTCTTATTGCTTTATGAACTCATCAACGACTGTGACTGGAGTAATGTATTGAAAGAAAAGGAAGTTAATAGGGCCGTAGACATTTTTTATTCCAAATTATATAACTGTTTTGATCAATCCATACCTAAAAAGTTCCGTAACACAAAACCTACACGCAGATACCCAACATGGTTTTCAAAAGAAATTATTGCTGAGATTAGAATTAAATGGAGTTTACACAAAATTTGGAAATCTACTAAAGACCCGCATATCTATAGGTTTTTTACGGAAATTAGAACGCATATTAAATATAAAGTAACATTAGCCTGTAATGAGTATAAAACGAATATCCAGAATAATTTATCTTCCAACCCGCGTGCTTTCTGGAATTACGTAAAAAGCCTTAGAACAAAAGGAGGATTTGACCCTTGTATTACTCATCAAGGTCACAAACATACAGGAAAGGCCGCAGCTGCAGCCTTCGCGGATTATTTTAGCAGTGTATTTTTACAGCGCGTTCCTAATTTAAATTGCGACCAAATTCCTATAATGAACGAATATACTTTTTTAAATGTAGTAGATTTTACAGAAAATGAGATAGAAACATTAATCAAAAAACTTAAACCGAAAACCTCAGTTGGTCCAGACAATATTCCCCCATACATATTAAAAGCCTTTAAAAGTAAATTTGCATCACCCTTAGCGCACGTTTTTAATTTATCACTCAAAACCAGTTTTTATCCTGAAGTCTGGAAACAATCTAGGGTAGTTCCAATTCTGAAAGCAGGTGATAAATCACAGGTCAGTAATTACAGGCCAATTGCTATTCTTTCGTCACTAGCCAAATTATTTGAGACTGGATTACATACTAAAATATTTAATCAGATCGAACCATATCTGAACGATGCTCAACATGCCTTCAGAAAGGGCCGTTCAGTTAATACTAACCTTCTGACACTAGTAAACTACATTTCAGGTAAATTAGATTCTGGCACTCAGGTCGATGTTATATATCTTGACTTTCAAAAAGCGTTTGATCAGGTAGACAACGATGTGCTTCTAAGCAAGATAGGTCTATTCGGATTCGCATCTAATGTGTTAAATCTTTTTGCCGATTACCTGCGTGATCGTAAACAGTTCGTTAGATTGGGATGCTATGATTCTCCATCTTACCACACCAGGTCAGGGGTCAGCCAAGGTTCATCACTAGGTCCCTTACTCTTTACTATAATGGTCGATGACCTAGCTAAAATCCTCACTACTGCAAAATGTCTACTTTATGCTGACGACCTAAAACTATATTGTCCAATAAAAACAGAAGAAGACGGATACGCCCTACAACAGGATCTAGAAGCAGTGCGGATGTGGAGTGTTGTAAATAGATTAACACTTAACATTTCTAAGTGTCAGGTCATGACATTCACTAGGTCCACTCGTCCGATCGTAATACCATACAGTTTAAATGGCGAGCTTTTATCACGATCACATACAGTTAAAGACCTTGGCGTTACATTTGATTCTGAACTTACATTCCATAGCCACATCAAAAAACTTACAGTCAATAGCTTTAAAACTCTAGGTTTTGTAACAAGAAACTGTAGAGACTTTACAAATCTAACTGCTATAAAAATTTTATACTTTTCCTTCGTTAGGTCAAAGCTAGAGTCAAGCGCGTGTGTTTGGAGTCCACATGAAGTAACATACGCCTTAATGGTCGAGAAGGTACAAAAAAGATTCCTGCGATTTTTGTACAAAAAGGCGTATGGATACTATCCTTTCATGTATCCCACCAGATTTCTTTTAGGCACGTTGGGATTCAACTCACTAGAAACGCGTAGGTCATGTGAACAAATTATGACCATCTGCAGAATCCTGCGTGGAGTACTCAACTGCCCCGAATTACTCGCAGAGGTAAGCAGACTGTATGTTCCGGAGAATCGCGCCAGATTCCGCCCTGGGCGTATACCTCTGTTTGCTCCAAGAACGCCCCGTACTGTAGCTCATCAACAGTCCCCTGTATGCCGCGCACAACGTCATCTAAATGCTCTGCTTTGTTCTAATGCAGAATGTGATGTGTTCTCTGACAGTTGGCCTACCTTAATGAGAACTTGTATGACCTACTGCGAAGAACCTAGTTCTTTGCTACCATGGTAGGTGTAGAAATTATTAATAATTTTATAGTTTACCTAACTATTTTTAATTTTAAACTGTTATTATTTTTAAATTTTAACTGATTTTTTATTTGATGTTTCAGTTTTGATGTGTTTTATTTTTTAATTTTATATAACTAAGTACTATTTAATTTTCTTCTCTTGATCTCGAATTCTCGTTATGTAACTGTTCCTATTCAAAATAAGTATAATAAATAGTATTAAGTCAAATAATAATTGTGATATTTATATAAGTAATGTAAACTCATTATTTTAAGTGTAGGATTATTATAATGATCTCAAATAGATTATCGCATTGGATTAATATCTGTAATGATAATTTATAACAAATAAATAATTGACTAATTGACTAATTGACTAATTGTTCAGATTTCAGAACGGCACAAATAATGTCATGTCAGTTGTCGTTCCATTCCAGACTCAGTTTTGCAATATTTATAGCATTAATAAAAAAAAAAACAAACTGCATTGTGCTAAACAAGGAAAGAAGATTCTTCATGCTCATGCCATGCACAACCAACACACGGCTTGGCTCTGCACCACAGCACAGAGTACATTGACTTGGCTTGGCTAGCTGTCAAAAAAACAAAAACAAACAACCGAAATTGTTTGGTTTTCAGAATCTAAATTCTAAAGCGAGAGCTTCTAAAATTGCACAGTAACTAAAGATAATGGCTTCTGTAGCCCCATCAGACACAGAGTCAAACGTGAGTGGATTCATCAGATACAGCGATAAAAACTTCAAACATTTGTACACATCGCTGATTCAAGTAAGTACCACCCTAGAACGCTTTCATTTATAAAACTACTGTTTTCAATCGTAGGTAGGTATATACTTTTTACGTTTTCTTTATCATCAGAATATGGAGATAATCAACCAAGACATCCTACAGATTGAGAAGAATTTGACGGATATTGTGGCCCAGTCTGGTCCATTGGAAGGTCAATTGTCCGTCCTACTGCAAACTTTGCCTAAGCCTGCCGCTACGATGCCAATGGAGACTGAATGATCATAAGCTCATCCTCTAATGCCTTATACTAACTCGATGAATCTGACTTTAAAACCCACCTTATTTAAATTGTTATAGCTTTTATTGGTAAATGTTAAGCATATCTATTGTTTTAAATTGCAATAATCTGATTATTGGATAATATATTATTGTTAGTTACTTGTTATTCAAGATTATGTACAACTTGCTTGTAATCAGAAAGAGAGCTCAAAACTCTTTTAAATAAGAATTGTATATGACTAAATAAGTATATATCTATGACTGGTAGGTAGGAACAGTCAGTCAGAAAATCATTGTACCTAATACTTAGGGAAAGGGCACACTACGTTTTTCTTACCGCATTGTTGAGCAGCATGTCGAAAAATGTAGTGTAGTGCCAACTTTCTCACAGCTTGCCGACTGCCTTGGATTTGCTACGTGTTTGTATACAAATGTACGAAACACAAAGTGTAGTTATTAGAAAATATTTCAACTGAAGTAAGATGTAGGTACATTAAAAATTGTTACTTAACTTTTGTCTTTTGATGTTTTTTAAATGTACCTACTCTAGCTTTTATCAAAGTAGGTACCTACACTGCTTATTTCTTTGCATTTTTAAACGAATTCATATAATAAACATTTTTATTTTCTTAAATGGTTTACACTACCTTATTTGTATCTTTAAATCCAAACTTTTTATGTCATTTAATTTCTCATCATAGGTTCTGTGCCAAAATGTAACTGTCATTGAATCATAAATGTCAATGAACAATTTCTGTTTTATACACTCCTAAATTCCATAATTTGTAATAAATTTTTGAAAACTTACACCATGGCTACTATAAGCACAAGACCTAAGTCTCCGACTCGAACAGAAGCTATATCTAGGGCTTTGAAGCCTGGACCGGTGTTTAGTACTAAGGTGCTCTTAGGCAAGTATTTGGTCTTTTTATCAAGTGTTTAACTTTACATTCTCAATGACCAAATAGCTGTTTAGTTTGGGTGTGGTTTGGGGCTAGATGGCACTGCTGTATAGGTAGTTTGTTTAGCTGTGTTGTGTCGTAGGTACCTACCTGCTTTTCATGTTTAGTATATCACCCGCTATACAACAATAACACCTCCAGCTCCACGTCCTTTTAAAATATTAGGTACATAGGTACCTACTTCCATTTGTGATTGCATTCACGCACTCACGCACTCAAGGTGGTGGTGACCACAATGATAATCTGTAGGTACTTACCTACATTGTACAGTAGCAGTAGGTACCTATTAGCTATTAGGTAGGGTCGCCATGCATTGCCATTGCCTTAGCTTAGAATCTATGAACGAGACACGCAACTTTTTAAAAAAGGTTCCTGAACGAGCTGAGCAAATAGCACAGGCTACAAAATATTTATTCTCCTCAGGCAACTGGGTTGAGGATCGTATAGAATGCCCTAAAACTGGGACATTATATTTCCCGCCCAAAGAGGAGATTAACTATGAGGAAATGACACCGGAGTCGCGGCAGCCTGACTTTCGACTGAACAAGTTAAACAATTTACAGGTTTGTTACCACAGAACCTCACTTTTTTCTAGAACACATAGGTAGGTACCTATATACCTAAGTATTTACACAAAGTGGCGGGTGCCAGTCGCCCGGGACCTAGCGGTAGGTAGTTAGCAGTCAGTTCGTGAGTTTGAACTCAAAACCGTACCGTAGTAGGTAGGATGCTGTAAGTAGGTAAATACTTATGTAGTAGGTAGTAGGTACCTAACTACTCTAGTGACCACCAATCCTTTTCTGCGCGCAGAACGTCACTATCAAGAATGACTAGACAAACTTCACTATGAGCATTTTCATCGCTTGATAATGCCTATTAAGAGGCATTAGACAAAATTTTCTGATTTACGTGATGTTTTGGGGCAGGATTTTTCAATGAAAACACTGTATTTATAAAAAAATTATGGCACAGCATGAAATATCATTTCAATTTTGTACTATTAAATGAGCTACTTTTGTATTTTTATTATTTCTTTTTGATTAATCGACCTCAAACCGGCGACTGTTTTGTGAATTTTTGCTGTAAGAGGTTTAGAAATCACCATATTTACGAATCATTTTGACGTCCAAATGGTATAAAAAAATTACTATGTTTTGCTGTGATAGTCAACCAAACTATTAAATGGATCACTTTTTACTACCTTTATTTAGTTTTTGAGTAAAAAAATCTTTAACTTAGTCCAAATTTCGAGAAAACGGCCAAAGAATTGCTTTTGATTTTGGCTACTTAGAACTGACTTAGAACTCTTGTTCGTAAAATTAACAAAACAGAAATAAACTTGAGTTCAAAATCAATCCTTTTCTGAAAAAAAAAAATGCAAAAAGATTAAAAAATTGGCAATGAAAAATCTTTTAAAACAACCTAAAACGCGTCGTATCTACTACCCTATCTACTCGACGCAAGCAGACCGCACGGGTAGAAATGTTCCTAGTCAGAAGCTTGGACTTGTATATAATCTGTGCTTTGATTGGAAATTGATTGGAAAACGATGTATGACATTTCGTTCTCCGCTCCTCAACTCTTCCGATTCCGAATGAGTTGCTATTTTGATGACAATGTCAATGTCAATGAATGATTGAGATCTTTGAGGGTAGGTATCTCTGTGGATGTGGGTAGTCTGTGCTCTGCGGTCTAATGTCTAACGATCATTGTGTATTTAGTTTGTTGATTTTCCCCGCCTATTTCTGTTCCTTATTAGCTGCAAACGGTTTGTACCTTCAGTACCTACGATGTATTTTATGTGTTGTGTTAACTTGTGTTGTACCAGGTTGTACAAATTTGCGAAAGGCCGCTGTATTCCATATTCCCAGTGTGTAGTGTAATCAGACTCAAAAAGTGGCTCGATTGTTTATGCAGTGATTTGTTGAGAAACGTGAGTTTGAACGAGATTTCGAGAACGAGAACGAGACGCACTGGTCACATCACACATCACAGAAACCTAAGATTTATCAGTGTTTCTCTAGGTACTATATTATGCATACATTTAAACCTTCCTGTTGAATCACTCTATCTATTAAAAAAACCGCATCAAAATCTGTTGCGTAGTTTTAAAGATCTAAGCATTGCTTAAATCTTTAAAACTACGCAACGGATTTTGATGATGTTTTTTTTTTACATAGGGACAGACAGCGGGAAGCAACTTTGTTTATTATACAATACCTATACCCACTATGTAGTGTTAAGAAAAAAATTAAAAAATAATAATAAATGATTAACTATGTTTCGTTGTTTTCTATCAACAACACCTTCTTTCCCACTGACCTCTACTATGGCATTGATCTCAATAGTACACATTGAGATCAATGCCTTAGAAATATTGAATGAAAAAAGCAATCCTACCAAATTAATTTGTTTGGTAGAATGACAATTCTGCTCGGTGCCGGTGTAGCAGAAAAAAAAAAAGAAACGTCATACATCGTTTTCTGATAGCCAATCAGGAGCGAGTGACATCTATATAATCTGTGAACACAAGTCCACACTAAAATGTTCCCGACATTTCCATCTGATACGTAGTATCTCTACCTAATCTGTGGCAGACCGCGCCGAGCGCTTCTAGGGGGTGGACGTATCGCTTTGCATCCCGGAGCTCGCACTGAGTCGACTCGCAAAGCACGTCGCCGGCTACGAAGAATATAGCGAAATAGGAGCGTTTGATACATTGGTTGCTAAGTTATTAATTACCTATTTTTAAATATTTTCTGCGGGGCTAAAAAGGCCGTTAAAGCAGAATAATGATCTGAATTGTTGTGTAACTAATAATGTAATAATAGGGTGACAGCGAGCTGATCTGATGATGGAGTCAGGACCTGTTCCATGGAATTTTATGATGATATGGGTATCAAATGAAAGGGCTTGATGAGCGCAACACAATGCTGATCTGATGATGGAGTCAGGACCTGTTCCCTGGAACTTTTTGATGATATGGGTATCAAATGACAGAGCTTGATGAGCGCAACACAATGCTGATCTAATGATGGAGTCAGGACCTGTTCCCTGGAACTTTTTAATGATATGGGTATCAAATGAAAGAGCTTGATAAGCGCAACACAATGCTGATCTGATGATGGAGTCAGGACCTGTTCCATGGAACTTTTTAATGATATGGGTATCAAATGAAAGGGTTTGATGAGCGAAACACAATGCTGATCTGATGATGGAGTCAGGACTAGGGCTTGAATATCGAACGCTTTTTCAATTCCGGAATTGTGTTTCGATATTCAGTATTTCAAGTCCGGAATTCCGGAATTCCGGAACTCAAAAGTATATCATATTATCATTAGTACTTAGATACAAAAGTATCTAAGTACTAATGATAATAAATTAAAATGAAATATCTAGTTAAAAGTTTTACTTACCTACTCTAATTTTGCAAAATTTTCCAAAATTTTTAATTATTTAAATATGGATTTATGGATTTACTTCCTCAGTAGGTATCCGAAATATAAATAAATAAAATAAATAAAAGCATTAAGTTTTTGAACTTTAATAAAAAAAAATCATTAATTATTCAGAAATTAAAGAAGAGTGTAGTAATTCAAATCGCATACGAAGATTACGAAGCTCACTAACGGACGACAGCTGTTAAGTACTATTTTTTTTCGTAATGAAAGAACGTTGCGACATTTTGGGCCCCCTGGTCCAACAGTAATGAAACATAATGTCATATGAAAGCTCTTGGAATATACTTTATTTCATTTTATTACAGTTAAGTTCAAATCAAGCGCGAAAATGGTGTTTTGGTGCAAAAATGGCGCGATAATGGTGGTTTCTTGAACGAAACTAGAAAGTTGAAACTTGGAATGTAGCTTTCTTTTCTAGTAAAACCACCCACTAAGGCATTTTATTTTCGAATTTCAACCCCTAAAGGGGTGAAAAGTAGTGAAAACGTTTGTATGAAACTTTTTAATGCGTAGTATGATTTGCTTGAAACTCGGTTTGCATACTTAAAATGCAAAATAAATGGACACGTATTTCAGGATTATTCAAAACAATCCTTGAAAAGGAGTGAAATGGGGTGTCAAAGTTTTTATGGGTACTTTTTAATAGGTTGTGCGATTTGCTTGAATCTGGGTTTGAATACTATTGATGACAAATAAATGAACACATACTTCAGGATTTTTCGAAACAACCCTTAAAAAGGGGCAAAATGGGATGTCAGAGTTTGAATTGAAACTTTTTAAGGGCGGTGCGATTGGCTTGAGACTAGGGTTGTATATTATAAATGCAAAATAAACGGACATGGTGTTTCAGGACTTTTCGAAACAACCCTTAAAAAGGGGTGAAATGGTGTGTCGAAGTTTGTGCTGGAACTTTTTAAGGACAGGGCAGGCAAGTACCGGCGTCACTTGCATACACTTCGCCACCATCTACCCGGCACTGGTTAGGTTACCCGGTCCTTTGGTCCATTTTCGTAACTATTTTTCACAACCAGTTACGAAAGATTTTTTTTCACTGATTCTTAACTGGTTTTTAAAAAGGTATATTTATTCCATGTACGTAACCATGTTTTATAGCCAGATATGATTTTTTTTTTCATGTTTTGGTAACCAGTGATGAAAATAGATGGTTTTTTTTTCATTTTTCGTAACTAGCTACGAAAATGGAACCTTGTTTTCCTAAAAGGGTTGTTTCGAAAAGTCCTGAAACACCATGTCCGTTTATTTTGCATTTATAATATACAACCCGAGTCTCAAGCCAATCGCACCACCCTTAAAAAGTTTCAATTCAAACTCTGACACCCCATTTTACCCCTTTTTAAGGGTTGTTTCGAAAAATCCTGAAATATGTGTTTATTTATTTGTCATCAATAGTATCCAAACCCAGACTCAAGCAAATCGGACAACCTATTAAAAAGTACCCATAAAAACTTTGACATCCATTTTCACTCCTTTTTAAGGGTTGTTTTGAATAATCCTGAAATATGTGTCCATTTATTTTGCATTTTAAGTATGCAAACCGAGTTTCAAGCAAATCATACTACGCATTAAAAAGTTTCATACAAACGTTTTCACTACTTTTCACCCCTTTAGGGGTTGAAATTCGAAAATAAAATGCCTTAGTGGGTGGTTTTACTAGAAGTGAAAGCTACATTCCTAGTTTCAGCGTTCTACTTTCGTTCAAGAAACCACCATTATCGCGCCATTTTTGCACCAAAACACCATTTTCGCGCTCGATTTGAACTTAGCTGTAATAGAATGAAATAAAGTACATTCCAAGAGATTTCATATGACATATGTTTCATCGCTGTTGGACGAAGCGGGTCCAGTGTTCAAGCAATTATGCCCATGGTTCTTTCAAAAACCTAGCCGCACACGAGTAACTAACTAGCGCGTGAAGTATGGCGCTGGGCGCGGGCGGGGCGCTGGACGCGGGCGGGGCGAGACCGCGAGATGCGTCTCAAGCCGCGTACGGACGCGCCCGCCGCGCCTCAAGCCGCGTAATAATATTTTTTCCAATATCGAAATTCCGATACTGCTCTCGCTAATTCCGGAATTGGAAACGATATTGGATTTCATCGGAATTCCGGAATTGAGTCAGTTCCGGAATTCCGGAGCTCAAGCCCTAGTCAGGACCTGCTCCATGGAACTTTTTAATAATATGGGTATCAAATGAAAGGGCTTGATGAGCGCAACACAATGCTGATCTGATGATGGAGTCAGGACCTGTTCCATGGAACTTTTTAATGATATGGGTATCAAATTAAAGGGCTTGACGAGCGCAACACAATGCTGATCTGATGATGGAGTCAGGACCTGTTCCCTAGAACTTTTTAATGATATGGGTATCAAATGAAAGGGCTTGATGACCGAAACACAATGCTGATCTGATGATGGAGTCAGGACCTGTTCCATCGAACTTTATAATGATATGGGTATCAAATGAAAGAGCTTGATGAACGCAACACAATGCTGATCTGATGATGGAGTCAGGACCTGTTCCATGGAACTTTTTAATGATATGGGTATCAAATGAAAGGGTTTGATGAGCGAAACACAATTCTGATCTGATGATGGAGTCAGGACCTGCTCCATGGAACTTTTTAATAATATGGGTATCAAATGAAAGGGCTTGATGAGCGCAACACAATGCTGATCTGATGATGGAGTCAGGACCTGTTCCATGGAACTTTTTAATGATATGGGTATCAAATTAAAGGGCTTGATGAGCGCAACACAATGCTGATCTGATGATGGAGTCAGGACCTGTTCCCTGGAACTTTTTAATGATATGGGTATCAAATGAAAGGGCTTGATGACCGAAACACAATGCTGATCTGATGATGGAGTCAGGACCTGTTCCATCGAACTTTATAATGATATGGGTATCAAATGAAAGAGCTTGATGAGCGCAACACAATGCTGATCTGATGATGGAGTCAGGACCTGTTCCATGGAACTTTTTAATGATATGGGTATCAAATGAAAGGGTTTGATGAGCGAAACACAATGCTGATCTGATGATGGAGTCAGGACCTGCTCCATGGAACATTTTAATAATATGGGTATCAAATGAAAGGGTTTGATGAGCGCAACACAATGCTGATCTGATGATGGAGTCAGGACCTGTTCCATGGAACTCTTTAATGATATGGGTATCAAATTAAAGGGCTTGATGAGCGCAACACAATGCTGATCTGATGATGGAGTCAGGACCTGTTCCCTGGAACTTTTTAATGATATGGGTATCAAATGAAAGAGCTTGATGAGCGCAACACAATGCTGATCTGATGATGGAGTCAGGACCTGTTCCATGGAACTTTTTAATGATATGGGTATCAAATGAAAGGGTTTGATGAGCGAAACACAATGCTGATCTGATGATGGAGTCAGGACCTGCTCCATGGAACTTTTTAATAATATGGGTATCAAATGAAAGGGCTTGATGAGCGCAACACAATGCTGATCTGATGATGGAGTCAGGACCTGTTCCATGGAACTTTTTAATGATATGGGTATCAAATTAAAGGGCTTGACGAGCGCAACACAATGCTGATCTGATGATGGAGTCAGGACCTGTTCCCTAGAACTTTTTAATGATATGGGTATCAAATGAAAGGGCTTGATGACCGAAACACAATGCTGATCTGATGATGGAGTCAGGACCTGTTCTATCGAACTTTATAATGATATGGGTATCAAATGAAAGAGCTTGATGAACGCAACACAATGCTGATCTGATGATGGAGTCAGGACCTGTTCCATGGAACTTTTTAATGATATGGGTATCAAATGAAAGGGTTTGATGAGCGAAACACAATTCTGATCTGATGATGGAGTCAGGACCTGCTCCATGGAACTTTTTAATAATATGGGTATCAAATGAAAGGGCTTGATGAGCGCAACACAATGCTGATCTGATGATGGAGTCAGGACCTGTTCCATGGAACTTTTTAATGATATGGGTATCAAATGAAAGGGTTTGATGAGCGAAACACAATTCTGATCTGATGATGGAGTCAGGACCTGCTCCATGGAACTTTTTAATAATATGGGTATCAAATGAAAGGGCTTGATGAGCGCAACACAATGCTGATCTGATGATGGAGTCAGGACCTGTTCCATGGAACTTTTTAATGATATGGGTATCAAATTAAAGGGCTTGATGAGCGCAACACAATGCTGATCTGATGATGGAGTCAGGACCTGTTCCCTGGAACTTTTTAATGATATGGGTATCAAATGAAAGGGCTTGATGAGCGAAACACAATTCTGATCTGATGATGGAGTCAGGACCTGCTCCATGGAACTTTTTAATAATATGGGTATCAAATGAAAGGGCTTGATGAGCGCAACACAATGCTGATCTGATGATGGAGTCAGGACCTGTTCCATGGAACTTTTTAATGATATGGGTATCAAATTAAAGGGCTTGATGAGCGCAACACAATGCTGATCTGATGATGGAGTCAGGACCTGTTCCCTGGAACTTTTTAATGATATGGGTATCAAATGAAAGGGCTTGATGACCGAAACACAATGCTGATCTGATGATGGAGTCAGGACCTGTTCCATCGAACTTTATAATGATATGGGTATCAAATGAAAGAGCTTGATGAGCGCAACACAATGCTGATCTGATGATGGAGTCAGGACCTGTTCCATGGAACTTTTTAATGATATGGGTATCAAATGAAAGGGTTTGATGAGCGAAACACAATGCTGATCTGATGATGGAGTCAGGACCTGCTCCATGGAACATTTTAATAATATGGGTATCAAATGAAAGGGTTTGATGAGCGCAACACAATGCTGATCTGATGATGGAGTCAGGACCTGTTCCATGGAACTCTTTAATGATATGGGTATCAAATTAAAGGGCTTGATGAGCGCAACACAATGCTGATCTGATAATGGAGTCAGCAGGACCTGTTCCATGGAATTTTTTAATAATACCTATGGGTATTAAATGAAAGGGTTTGATGAGCGAAACACAATGCTGATCTGATGATGGAGTCAGGACCTGGTTCATGGAACTTTTTAATCATATGGGTATCAAATGAAAGGGCTTGATGAGCAAAACATAATGCTGATCTGATGATGGAGTTATGACCTGTTCCATGGAACTTTTAATGATAATATGGGCATCAAATGAAAGGGCTTGATGAACAAAACACAATGCTGATCTGATGATGGAGTCAGGACCTGTTCCCTGGAACTTTACAATGATATGGGTATCAAATGAAAGGGCTTGATGAGCGAAACACAAAGCTGGGTCGGGGTTTACTTTGACTTTGATTCTTGATTTTGACTTTCACTTTGATTCTTGATTCTTGATTTTCAATTTTAGTTTCTCTATTCTCGGATCTCGGATTCTTGATTTTCGATTTTCGAGTCTCAATTCTTGATTATCGGATCTTGGATATCGGGTTCTTGATTCTTGATTTTGATTCTTGATTTTCAATTTTCGATTATCGATTCTCGGATCTTGTATCTCGGATTCTTAATTCTTGATTTTCAATTTTTTAATTTTTGATTTGTGATTCTTGATTCTTGTTTCTCATTTCTCGATTCTCGGATCTCGGATTTTTATTTTGATTTTTATTTCTTGATTTTGATTTTAAAATTAAAATCAAGATTAAAAATGAAAAATCAAACATCAAAAATCGAAGTCAAAAGTAAATCCTAACCCAGCTTTGTGTTTCGCGCATAAAACCCTTTCATTTGATACCCATATCATTATAAAGTTCCATGGAACAGGTCCTGATTCCATCATCAGATCAGCATTGTGTTTTGCTCATTAAACCCTTTCATTTGATACCCATATCATTATAAAGTTCGATGGAACAGGTCCTGACTCCATCATCAGATCAGCATTGTGTTGCGCTCATCAAGTCCTTTCATTTGATACCCATATCATTAAAAAGTTCCATGAAGCAGGTCCTGACTCCATCATCAGATCAGAATTGTGTTTCGCTCATCAAACCCTTTCATTTGATACCCATATCATTAAAAAGTTCCATGGAACAGGTCCTGACTCCATCATCAGATCAGCATTGTGTTGCGCTCATCAAGCCCTTTCATTTGATACCCATATTATTAAAAAGTTCCATGGAGGAGGTCCTGACTCCATCATTAGATCAGCATTGTGTTGCGCTCATCAAGCTCTTTCATTTGATACCCATATCATTAAAAAGTTCCAGGGAACAGGTCCTGACTCCATCATCAGATCAGCATTGTGTTGCGCTCATCAAGCTCTGTCATTTGATACCCATATCATTAAAAAGTTCCAGGGAACAGGTCCTGACTCCATCATCAGATCAGCATTGTGTTGCGCTCATCAAGCCCTTTCATTTGATACCCATATCATTAAAAAGTTCCATGGAACAGGTCCTGACTCCATCATCAGATCAGCATTGTGTTGCGCTCATCAAGCTCTTTCATTTGATACCCATATCATTATAAAGTTCGATGGAGCAGGTCCTGACTCCATCATCAGATCAGAATTGTGTTTCGCTCATCAAACCCTTTCATTTGATACCCATATCATTAAAAAGTTCCATGGAACAGGTCCTGACTCCATCATCAGATCAGCATTGTGTTGCGCTCATCAAGCTCTTTCATTTGATACCCATATCATTATAAAGTTCGATGGAGCAGGTCCTGACTCCATCATCAGATCAGAATTGTGTTTCGCTCATCAAACCCTTTCATTTGATACCCATATCATTAAAAAGTTCCATGGAACAGGTCCTGACTCCATCATCAGATCAGCATTGTGTTGCGCTCATCAAGCCCTTTCATTTGATACCCATATTATTAAAAAGTTCCATGGAACAGGTCCTGACTCCATCATCAGATCAGCATTGTGTTGCGCTCATCAAACCCTTTCATTTGATACCCATATTATTAAAATGTTCCATGGAGCAGGTCCTGACTCCATCATCAGATCAGCATTGTGTTTCGCTCATCAAACCCTTTCATTTGATACCCATATCATTAAAAAGTTCCATGGAACAGGTCCTGACTCCATCATCAGATCAGCATTGTGTTGCGCTCATCAAGCTCTTTCATTTGATACCCATATCATTATAAAGTTCGATGGAGCAGGTCCTGACTCCATCATCAGATCAGAATTGTGTTTCGCTCATCAAACCCTTTCATTTGATACCCATATCATTAAAAAGTTCCATGGAACAGGTCCTGACTCCATCATCAGATCAGCATTGTGTTGCGCTCATCAAGCCCTTTCATTTGATACCCATATTATTAAAAAGTTCCATGGAGCAGGTCCTGACTCCATCATCAGATCAGAATTGTGTTTCGCTCATCAAACCCTTTCATTTGATACCCATATCATTAAAAAGTTCCATGGAACAGGTCCTGACTCCATCATCAGATCAGCATTGTGTTGCGCTCATCAAGCCCTTTCATTTGATACCCATATCATTAAAAAGTTCCATGGAGCAGGTCCTGGCTCCATCATCAGATCAGCATTGTGTTGCGCTCATCAAGCCCTGTCATTTGATACCCATATCATTAAAAAGTTCCATGGAACAGGTCCTGACTCCATCATCAGATGAGCTAGCTGTCACCATATTATTTCATTGTAGTCGGAACTTGACTGACATGCTGAGATCCAAGTTTCAACTCAATCGGACTATTTACTGAAGAGTTCTGTTGAAAAGCTCCTGACTCCATCAGATCAGCACAATATGGTTTATGGGACAAAAAAACAAACATTTATTTTTTTGTAATTATTTGTATTCAAAGTGTAACTAACCCGACTTTGTTTTGTGTTATACCTATAGGTACCTACCTAAGTACCTACCCAAAAAGTATTTTTACTATCTCAAATAAATCAATCACATGAAAATTACCAAAACCGTTTAGTCTAAGAAACGGAGCGCTGTTCATTGGGTGTTAGAATTTAGCAACTTTTGTCCCTCCGAGCGCTGATTTTGTCGAGTGCGAAATTGTATAATGGCTCTTAACTTGATCCTTTCAGGGCTGCGTCCAGGCCATAATTCGCCACGACAGCCACGACTCCTGCGGTAACTTCGTCACGATCAACGACCTTGTTTACAACCACCTGCCCAAGCCGCTTTGTGGTCCCGACCGCCGGTACTACAAGCGCAGCGCCCACCAGTTCTATCCGCAGCCTGATCTGATGAAGTGTTATGTAGGTTTGATTTTGAAGGTCCAATGAAAATGAGGGTATAACGCGTTTTCATAGCTCAGCAACATATGCGTCGGTAGCACCTAGCATGCTAGTTCATTAGGTCTTACAACTTGGGGTTTTCAAAATTAGCCCGTGCCTTTTCGACAAGCAACTTTGACCTGCACAAGGTACCTACCCTCTTGACTTGAGCGTTGTGATATAAATACTTATCTATTTTATGAAGTTAAACGCATAACATGACTAAAGCCATCTAAATAAAATTTTATAAGTACTTGGATATCCAAATTAATTCAAGTAAGTTCTTCATCATCAATCTTCTTCTGCATTTTATTTTTAAGGGAAACAAAACTGAATGGGGTCTGAGAAAGTACATGCAACATGAGTGGGCATGTACCGATGTGTCAGACTACATTTCTACCCTGTCCGAGGACACCTACGTACCGCCCCTGCCTCATCAGTACCTGCAGAGATGCGAGCGGAAAGCCAGAAACTCGTATGTATGCCGACTTGCACACTAGAGATAGGCGGAGTTAGGCGGAAATTAAGTAAATAATACAACAAATTCACATTTTATACCTTTTTATTGCAGGAGCTTCACAAAAAGTTTCCGATTTAAGATGACAAAACCAAAAAAATAATGATAACATCAAGAATCATTTTCTTCACTCTGCAAAAATTTACTAGTCTTTTTAATATCACATTTGTTCAAAGATTAGGACAGTGACGTCCTTATAAAAATTTAACAATAATTCTTAATGCTTTCATACGCCATCACTTGGCACCAAACACGAGATCAGCAATATACTTACAGCTATGTTTAGTAGTCTTACATTATGTCTAACGATCGCTTAAAACTAACAAGTGCATAACTTAACAAAAAACTTATCATAACGGCAGTTCATGATAGTTCAAAAAATAAATTATAAGGAAGGGTAAAAGAAGTACCAAAATATGAAGTAAGAAATACGTATGAGACTCATCATCAGCTTGCAAGAATTTCTATCGACCAAGCGATGGAGTGTTGAGCTGGGGCAGCTTGATGAGCCCAGTCCCGCCGGGCGATTGGAACATGCCTCCCTGGTTGAACAGAGTCTGTGTCTGTTGGCTGTACACGCTCGGAGGGACTTGTTGAGCGAACTGCGCCTGTGGTATATGGACGTGGTTGTTGAACTGCATCTGAGGGAACACGGGCGAGCTGATGCGACTGTAGTTGTTGGGAGTCATGTAACTGCTCAGATTGCTCATGTTCGGGAAGCGATCGAGCGCCATCGGCTCCACACCGATGGACGGCTCGCGCGACGGCGGCTGCGAGACCAGGTTCCGCTGGTTCAAACTGGACGCTTGTGACTCGAATCCGGAGCTCTGGCTCGAAGAGCGACTCGCGTCCGCGATGGTCACGATATTCTGCTGTTTAGCCACGGCCTCGCCGTCCGATCCCCAATAACCTCCCGCGACCCACGACGCGGTGTGACCGAGCTTGCTCGGCGATAACAGCGGCCGGGACGACGGCATCGGAGCTCTGAAGTTTGGAGTCGCGGTAAATTTCCGCAGTAAAAACACTGGGTTCACCTTTTTCTTAGCTTTTGTCGGGCCGATGGACAGACAGCTGATGCTTTGGTCGAGATCAGAATCGGAGTCATCTTTCGCGAGTTTTTGATATAAGTCGAAAGAAGGCTTCGCGAATACCGTGTCTGGGACTGTGCTCGGGCTTTGTGAGTGCATGGACCCGACGCAAAATGTGGAGTTGTGCATAGGTTGGGTCCATACGTTATTAGTCTTTGGTGAAAAACATCTGCCATTCAATAAACTCGCATTTAATGGACTACGAGCTGTTTCATTTGAGGAATCTGATATGTTATGAACTCCAAATTTGCTTAGAGATACATCATCATCTGTATCTGAAGTGTCATCATTATCAAAAAATCCATTCATAGAAGCATTGGTGAGGTTTTTCATTTTTCTGACTGGTGGCTGGAATTTAGATGTGCTCTTACTGATAGTTTTATTCATAAATCTGTACACAAGCAAGAGTGTAAGAGCACATATCATCTGAAACAAACAAGAAATATCCATTAGAACATAGATTTATTAGCATCAATTTACACAAGAATACAAACTGAATCAGTATTCAGTACAAACCTTGATAAAAGTTGAGACTGGGTTCAAGATTACAACATACTCTCCTATGCTGATAATGAAGATTGACCAAAGTAGGTCTAAAATGATTGTATTCTTCAGGTTATTGACATTCCAGACATTGGCAACAATCTGCACGAGACACACAACACCTCCCAATGCCTTCTGAGTCGTCAAGTTAACATTATCTAAATTGTTTAAATCAAGTCTAAAACTATCTTTTGGCATCATGTCAGTTGTATAATTACGGAAGTCAAAAACATAAGATTTCATGGATGGAAAAGTCATAAACATATACATTTTCATTATGGAATAGATTCTATCAAAAAGACTCTTCATAATTTCTATAACATTAGTTATTGTTTTAGATAAATTCTTGTTTTTCATCAAGTCTGTGTAGAATTCGTAAGAAACTAGTAGAAGGAGTACAATAGTAATGAGCATTGAGGTATTGTTAACAAAGGTTTTAAGGGCTGAGGTCTGTGTGTCATGTTTTATATTTTTCTCTGGAGTTCTGGATTCCAACAGTTTGTTTCCAAGGAGGATGGACTTTTCTTTGTGCAGTTTGATCTGCAATGTTTTCTTGCATGGACTGCATAGTTTGTAAGCTTTCTCAAGCTGAGCCCTGAAAAAGTAACAAGACATAAATTAACATAGTAACACAAATTGTGATTATATTATATTACACACTAGGATATGATACTGGGGAGTCCAGAAGACATACAGAAAAAAGTGGACGGCTACTTGATACATTTAAAAAATTATTGTGACACACAACTAGGGTGGTGCTAGCAGTGAAATGACCTGACTAGGACCAAGTTTTGGGCTATTTTACATTTTACTGTCAGAGCCGGGTTAGATTAGACCATTTCTCAAGCAAGCAAGAAGTATGCCAGGTCAAAAAAAAGGCTAGTAATAGTACTGGATTTCATCAACATGGATTATGCTGAACTTTTTATAAGTGTGTTCTTTTTACAAGAGCACAGAGTCAGCATATCTGTTTAGTAGCAAAAATCCTCATTTTCCTCTTTTCAAATACTTGAAGAATAATTAAGATTTAGTGAGTTCTCTTATCACAGAGATTCATATCATTACAAACTTGGCCAACAAAGATAACATCATCACTATAATTCACTAAAGCTAATTAACAAGATAATTTTCCTATGAGCAGTGAACTTGAAAACAGATACTAATTTTTTATTTGACATCTAGTTATTGAAAAAGTACCAGCCCAGCAGTGGGTGAAGTTGGGCTGTGGATGATAATGATGATTTCAAATGTAATTCAGATGATATCTAAGGGATGATTTATATTAGAACGGGCCATGTCTAATATAAATCATTAAATGGTAAATTTAATTGAATGGAAATTAAATGGTGGTGTAGACGAGTGTCATTTGTTAGTAGACGGACCCAGACAGGACACGGATCAGGCACTGTTTTATATAAACAGTTTCATAAAAAATGTATGTAACGTTTCAAATCCGTGCTCCATATCAGGAGCCAAAGCATGCCCCGTTCTAATATAAATCATCCTTATGACTGCCAGATATTAGATCGGCAATGTCAGATGTCTCTAATCTATACCAATATAATACAGGGGAAAAGTTTATTTGATTGAACAAGCTAATCTCAGGATGAATTAATAGGAGTAATAAATAAAGAGGAAGGCTACTTCATCATCATAATCATATAAAGCTCTCCCAGATGGAAGCTTTCCCAGAGGACGAAATCTGTTTTAGTTATTAAGTACTAACATAATTATATAAGTCTTTACTAACATTTTATGGGCCCTGTTTAAATAAAAAACTTATATTATTATTATATACCATCACTATACAGATAACACCCTGCGAGAGCACAACTGGTAAACTAATAAAATGTTTTTACCTGTAAACTTCTATTTCATCATTAAAATTCCTCTCATTCATAGGAACAAAGTTTGCCAACTGTGCCACTTTCAGCTGTTGGTTAATGTTACACATCTTGCAAAGACCATTCTTGGCTGGACTTTTCTGAAATACTTTTGGTGTTTTTGGTCCTTTTTGGTCATTGGCAGTGATTAAAGTTTTGTTGTAGTCGCCATCCTGCAAGAACAGAACAGATAACATTGAGCTATTTTTATAAATTCACATGTTAGACTGTGCCAATTTTTTATGGCATTTTTCAGAATGTTTCAAATTGTACGTTTATTACGTGACTAATTATGAATTTTTTGAATTAAAAGATATAGATGTTATTCAAACATCACAAAAAAGCATACCTTCGTGAATCCATTGTACTGTTCGCAGTGGGGGCAAGTCCAGCTATTGTGTTCTGGATATTTGACCCATGTATTACTGTTACAGAACCAACAGTTTACCCGCCATGGCAGTGACGATCTGAAAATTATTAACAAATGTATTACTTATGTACTAAATATAGTAAATTAGAAACATGTTATTATTTAGTATTGTTTTATCAGGCGGGAAAGCCAACATAACCTCAAACTTACCTCAGTCTATAAAGTATCTTAAACAGTAATATAATACACAAAGTCCATGTAGCTCCAATCAATATCACTTCCATTTTATCATGATAATTCATTTTAGTTAATTTTATGATAATTTACAGCAATTAATCTATTTTTATAACCTAACCTAAAATACACCTTCAATCATCAATGTCACCCATTTTACGTTTGATTAAAAAAAAAACGAAGAAAAGAAGAAAGAAAAATCAAATAGGTCAATTGTCAGGTCACGGTGTGACAGTTGTGACAGGAGGACCCAAGGAGAACCTGGAAATGACAGCAGCAGAGACGGGAATTAAAAAAAAAATTCACCACTTGTCTATGCTACCATTGACAAGCGATCGATCGATCGCTTGCTGTCATCTCATCTGTCATCTTAAAAAAAACAAAGTGCATGTGTTTTTTTGTAAACAAAATCAAAATCGAAGATTTTATTGTTGAAAAGCTATTCATTTTATAACTGGAATGTAATGAATAACTGTAGTATTGCATTAAGTATACCATAAACATATAAAATGCTATCGGACACGCTCTATTACATGTGTAATTTCGACGATAATCCAAAAAGTTCAGGTGAGGTTACTTTGGTTTTGTTTTTAATTTTTATGCTTATTTTTCTAATAAATGCTTCTTGAAGTTTTCAGATTCTCTTTCGTTATTATGAAAGAGAAGATAACTTTAGATTTTCAGAGTTATTTAATGCAAGCGTAGTTGCTAATATATACATACATTTGAACTTTGCTACATTCCAGAAAATGAAACAATCAAGAAGCTATGGGCCACTAAATGGCCCATCGAAGACACCGAATTGCTTGCCAAGTTGCTTGCAACCGAACTTGAGACAGATCTTCTCATTGCTGAGTTGAAAATACATCAAAATGACAGTGAAACAATGAAGAAAATCCTTCGGCTATCTATCAGCTCATTTCTGACTTTCTGTGAGAGAAACTGGAGTACACATCCTGAAAAACTGGAGTTGCCAGAATATTTAGGAAGGGATTGGCCTCAAAATGTTGATGTGTATGAAAAACTACAACAAGACTCCGAGCCAATTTTTGTAAATATTCTACATCCTGAACTGCTGTACCTGTCTAGTCAATTATTTGGTGCTTTGTATGCTGTTGATCAGAGCTTGGTAAGTTTACAGTGAACTCAAAATATACAACCCTTGACATTATTAGTGGCTCTAGTGTGCTCTTTTTTTTTTTTTTTTTTTTATTCTTTGCAGCTTGCAATCTGCCTGTCTGGGCATTGAGCTAGAGTTGTGTTTTGCGTCCTTGCGTAAATGTTTTTATTGCACCATTGTACTTCACTTTTCTAGTTAGGTACATAACATGAATTTGGTGTGGTATACTACATACATTGAAAACAGTTGAGTATGTCAAGACTGGTAAACTTGGAGGAAGATACCAAGCATTATATTTCATATTTTTGTATAAATTTTCGGTTCAAAAGAAGACAAAATCGAATTAGTCACTGGGTCTCACGCGCTCATTGGGACTGAAGTTTTTATTTTTTTCTAATATCATCCAGGTACACCTCTGGTGGTATTTCCGAAGTAAGGTTGTTCACCAGCGAGCCATGGAAGACAACAGCGCCACATTATACTCGGAACTGGAGCTCCTCATCGCAAAACTTTCCAATGAGATGCTAGGCCTGAACGACAGTCCTCGGGTACAGATACTCTTGTGCTTGGAGATAGGACAGGCATTCCTGTTGTATGATCGGATACAAGGTGCTGAGGAGTACTTGATAAAGGCTAGGGAGCTTGCTGGTCTTAAGTTGGAGTTGACTGGTAAGTTCTTAAACAAATCTAAATCTAAATTATTATTATTCTATTTATGTGGTTTATGGTGAACGCAGACTTGACCGCAGTTATCGTTTTTGTTAATGGAGACGGGAACGACTGCGGCGACTGCGGCGCGGGTAGGTGTGCGAGGTTGCATAGAACTTCATATAAAGAAATCGAATGCGGGGACTGCGGCGACTGCGGTGCGGCCAAGTCTGCGTTTACCATTATAAAATACAGAAACTAAGTAATCAATGGAGCACCTATTCAAAATCGCAGTTTTAAAGAAAATCCGCGTCTATCGAGAATTTACTATTCGATCCATTAACGGCTCTCGAGCTAGTTAGCTCTCAAGCCAATAGCTGAGTTATTATCTTATCTGAGTTTTCAAAGTTTCAAGAACTAAAATCAAAACAATAGATTTTTCAAGTAATACAGTTTTGATTTGCTTTTAATGTTAGAATTCTTTAATCTTGTGAGATTCATACAAATTTTCCTACAGGTATCCTAGGCAAAAGAACAAAATACCAACAGACCATTCTACCCCAGCTAGCTCTGTCTAGTGAACTGGCAGGTAACATGGACCGGCCCTCAGCTGAAGAGAGCCACGGCAACGCTGAGCTGCCCGTGGATATCGAGCTGGATGATGATGTCAGGCTGAATAAGATACAGTATGAGGAGAAGATCAGTCAGGCTGAACTGCCTAGTTTGGAGCAGACACTTTGCTTGCTGACAGTGTAAGTATAAAGAGATGATAACACCACCATTGCAGATTGAATTATTAGTCACTAGCTTTCGCCTGCGGTTCCGCACATGTAGTACTAACCTACAACACTCATGGTTACTGCAGCTTTCCAACAGTAAGACGTTTTTGAAAGTGGTTATTGTGTTAAAAAAGCTAAAGGTCTAGTAGTGTGAGATGATACAAAATCTATTTGTTCATATAGTATAGAATATGATTGGCCTCTTAGCTCAGTTGATAGTAGTTTTGCCTTCTGCGCTGTAGGCCATGGGTTCGTTTTCCACCCTGGATAAACATTTGTGTGATGAACATAGATGTTTGTTCTGTGTCTCATGTTTGCGAATGGGTAACCATTTGGTTGGACAAACACACCCCTTCCACCATCTTCCAGCGTTCTTTTTATAAGGCGATCTGTAGAAGACTTGCTTAGTACCTATAGATCGGCGAAGGTGTACTAGATATTTTGGAATTTTCAAAAAATCTGAAGATGGACTTCCGCAAAGTCACGCCTAAATCAATCAACTAAGCCTTGATTAGTTTGGGTACAGAATTATTCTGTGGTTTGGGGCTAAATGACTCTGTGTGAAAATGTGTCCACCATTATTTCCAGGCAATATCTCCAAAAAGCTCAGCCCAAAGACGATCTAGCTACAGAAGAGCTCCAGCCGTACATCGATCTGATAGTATCTCAGAAGCGAGGCGCGTGGGCGTGCCGCGTGGCGGCGCTGCTCGCGCGCTGTCGTCTCGAGAGCTCGCACAAGCGGACTGTGGAGCGAGCTATGCTTCAGTGCGAATCTATACTCACAGATAAGAACCTGCCTTCTAGCACAACCAGGTATAGTGGGGCGGACAACTGAAGTCTTACGGCAAAAGCGGGAACTACTTGTTTTATTTACATATATGCTGTTTTAGTCAAGGTCGTTCAGTTTTTCTGGTGTGGTAGTATTAAGGTATGTACAAACTGACTGTGGAGCGAGCTATGCTTCAGTGCGAGTCCATACTCACAGATAAGAACCTGCCTTCTAGCACAACCAGGTAATAGAAATTTAGGGCTTGTTTGCTCATCTCCAAGAAGTCTCTAGGATTACTAGATACTAGAGACTGATCACACTAATCACATCACATCACACTAATATTATAAATGCGAAAGTTTGTGAGGATCTATGGATGTCTAGATGTGTAGATGTATGGATGTTTGTTGCTCTTTCACGCAAAAACTACTGAATAGATTTTAATGAAACTTGGAATATAAGTACCTACATCAGTGGTTCTTAACCTTTTAGTGATGGGGGACCATTTGATAAACTTTTTTCTTGCCCAACCCGTATCACGATGGTGGGGGGGGGGGTGTATCTTTCAAGTTTTATAGTGTTGTATTTCGTCAGGCAAATAATTAGAAGGGGGTCACATGACTTTGCACTCTCGCAAAATATCTACTCATGAATATGCGAGCGAAGCGAGCCGATTTTTTTTTTAAGTCAAATGCAACGTAGCTCATTTTGGTCGCATAATACTCATGAAGCTAATATGCGAGCAAAGCGAGTGAGCTTCAAATCAAGCGACTAAAGCGAGCTCCCTAATCCGCGAAGCGAAACAAATGCAACATTTACGCTTTATTTTGCTTACGGTTCTCAAAGAAAGGCTGGCTGCTTGTCAGTTTCTATTCTGCGATCAGACGTAATTCAATTTGTTCGCAAAATACGCATGAAGCTAAAATGCGAGCGAAGCGAGCCGAATTTTTTTAAGACAAATGCAATGCGTGCTTCTTTATTTTGCTTACGGTGCTCAAAGAAAAGGCTGGCTCCTGGTCGATTCCTATTTTGCGGTCAGACATAGCTCACTTTGCTCGCAAAATACGCATGAAGCTAAAGTTAAATAAAATGCGAGCGAAGCGAGCCGAATTTTTTGAAGGCAAATGCAGCATGTGGCTATTTATTTTGCTTACGGTGCTCAAAGAAAAGGCTGGCTGCTGCCGATTTCTAGTCTGCGGACAGACATAGACATAGACTCACTTTGTTCGCAAAATACACATGAAACTAAAATGCGACCGAAGCGAGCCGATTTTTTTAAGACAAATGATCTCCATGACCCTCCCTATGGGACCGCGCCTGCTCAACACACAGTCAACCAATAATTTGATTCAAAACGTATCAAAAGCGGAAAAGTTTTCTCTTTTAACTTTGATCCGTTGTTACTTGCTTAATTTTTTCGGATAGCTTCGCGGACCACTTCGGGTGGCTCCAGGGACCACCAGTGGTCCGCGGACCACCGGTTAAGAACCACTGCTACATAGTTTATGACCTGGTAGCACACTACTTTTTATCTCGGAAAAAATGCACGGTTCCCGTGGAATAAAAAAATAGTGGTCCACGTGGGCGAAGCCGCGGGCGATCGCTTGTTTATATATTATCACTTCCAGACTTGAAGCGCTCGTGGCGTAGCTTGCTTAGACGTTCAGCGTTGTGCGCGGTCACAATTTGGATGAGTGACCGCGTGGTATTACGAGCTGAGCGCTTCCGTGCTTCGGAGGGCACGTTAAATTGTCGGTCCTGGCTTTAAGTCGTTAAGCCATGACGGAGGCCTTTAGGCGGCCTAAAAACACCGTCAACAGATTTGGCCACTTGCTCATACGAACTTACTTACTTACTCACTTCCAGACTATCTTATCTCTGGGCGTCAGGCCTGCAACCAGCTTGGACGTGGCGCCAGCAGTTAGCAGACTTGTACTTGAGCCTAGGCCTCGTGAAGGCGGCCTTAGAGGAATACCTCAAGTTACAGCTCTGGGAGGACGTTATAGTGTGCTATACACTACTGCAGTTGAGGCATAAGGTTTGATTTTACTAGGTACCTACTAGCTGTGCCCGATGGATTCACCCGCCATTTAATTTTAGAAATAGCCTATCTTGTTTTAAAAGAAATAATCTTCCTCAAGAAATTAGCTATCCAATGCAGAAATATTTTTTTCTTGTAGTTATTTTTATTTCCTGTCAATATAATGCTAGTGATTCTCTTGTACGCTGACTAATTAAATCAATTTTCACTAAAACCGATAGCTTTTATTTCGTTCTAACTAACTAACTAAGTCCTGTCTCTATTCGTCACTATCCACAAATATAGACAGGACGTGGTTTAACCAGTGTTCAATTTTAAACATCTTCCATAAGTAAGACCCTTCATTACTAAATTATAGTAACTTTAGAAATGTCACTCGGGCTGTCGTTTTGTTTTGGTCTTTGGCATAAACGAAATAAGAGCTATCGATTTTAGTTTTAATTAAGTTAGTCGGTGTACAAAGGAAATCGGCGCCATTAGCTTTTTTAATCTTCCTAATAATCATTCAATACATTGTGTCTGGCTGTCTATACTAAGAGCTTTGTTCTTTACAGGCTGCGGAAATTATCCAGCAACAAATAGACATTCAACCTACTGTGAAACTGTACTGTCTGCTTGGTGATGCCACAGGTATGTTTCCATATAAAATATAAACTTTTTTTAGTGTTAGAACACTTATTATTATTATAAGTGACCTACGTGGTTATCATGGTTTAGTTTTGACATCATATTTGCATGCTTGCATTCAGGCTGAATACAATGTCTATACGATCTTGACATGTACCCTTTCAATGTATTCTGCAAATAAATTATATTTGAATTAATATTTGGGCGACCGAGCATTATTTTTAGAAACTAGCGAACCGAGATTCAGAAACTAACCAACTATTTAGTAAGTAATTAAAAACCCGATAAAAACTGACAAAGCAAAAAATACCTGTCATCTGAGATTCGATCTCGCATCCTTCGGCGTTGCAGGCCCTTTAGCAGTTGCAGCAGCGAAATTACGAACGACATTGCACGGTTAAATCTTTTTGCGTGAAAATGCCGAGAAAACGAATTTTCCCAGATAAGAGACCTAGCTAGATCGATTCTTCGCCCCTTAAACCGCCATATTGCAAATATCATCGAAAGCGTTAGAGGTTTCCAGTGGTTACTTGTTTTGTTTTATCATTCCGAACTGGTTATTTTCACAGACGATATAAAACATTACGAGAAAGCATGGGAGTTTTCTAACCACAAGAGCAGCCGCGCGCAACGCCACTGGGGCAACTATTTGTACGAGCACAAGAAATACGAACAATGTATTCCACACTACGAGACCTCGGTGCAGATTAATTCTATACAGGAGGGCGTCTGGCTGAGACTCGGGTGAGATTAACATCTCTTTTTAATACAATAACTTACCTATCACACCATCTCATCACACTAGTACTATAGTAAATGAATTAATTAATTATTGAAAATACTTGATTGCACTCCTTAAAACTACAAAATACAACCAATAAAAAAACTAAGAAAAAATAATAATAAATGCGAAAGTTTAGATGTTTGGATGGATGTATGTTTGTTCTTCTATAACTCGACAACCACAGAACCGATTTGGTAACCATGTTAGTAAATAATAATGTTAGTAAGTAATCTTGGGTAAGGCTAGCTAGAGTATAGCACTTAGCATACCGGAAGTTGGATAGTGTAATGGGCGCGCTGTCTGTCGTTCCGGGAGCAATCTCGCAACTCAAATTTCGAGCTCTTCCCGATTAGCTATCCGGTTGAAACTTTCAGGGTAGCTCACAACTCGATGACAATGCATTTAAAAAAAAGCCCATCTATCTATTCAGCCTGTATGCACCCACTGCTGGGTATAGGCCTCCTCTCTACCCCGCCTTTGGCTTCGAACCCTTTCCAGCATCAGCCATTGCTGCCCAGCCACGTTCACGATATCATCAGACCAACGAAACTAATAATTCATTTTAACGACTTCAAAATAAGGAGGAGGTTCTCAATTCGTCGGAATCTTTTTTTTATTGTCCTTTTTTTTCAAGTATGTTCACTGATTACTCGAAGACACCTAGACCGATTCGGAAAATTCTTTTTTTTTTGTTTGAAAGGGGTATACTTTCCGATTGCCACAAAAATTTGGTAAGGATCTGTCGAGGATCTTCGGATTTATGAACAGAAATGCACCTCGAAAGTGCAGAAAATTGCTCAGCTCGAACATTGAAGTCGGTTTTTTTTAATTTTTAATTTAGCCACCTTTTTTGTCTCCAGTTACGCAGCGCTAGTAACGGAACAATGGGAGACGTCAGCCCGCGCCTACCGTCGTTACACATACCTGCAGCCGAATTCATTCGAGGCGTGGAATAACCTCGCCAAGGTGTATCTAAACCAGCAGGACAAGGGCAGAGCTTACCGAGCTCTCATGGAAGCTCTGCGGTTCAATTACGACAACTGGAAGGTAATTTATACCTATAAAAATAGAAAATTATACTAAAGATAAAATAGAGATTCTGCTATGAAAAAAAAACATAATAAAGATGACAAAAATTAATTCGAACAAATGAAACCGCATCAAAATCGGTCCATCCGTTTAGAAGCTATGATGCCACACACAAACACACAGACACACTACCGATACCGTCGGCTTCGATCAAACATAATCTAAGACCATCGGTAAACAAAGATAAGCCAACTGGAAGGTAACTAATACCTGATACATACCTGCTAATACACAGTAACAAAGTCCATAGCAAAGTAGCTAAGGGAGTGGCCGGCCACATTGCGTTTTCTGCTGCGCGTTTTTGAGCTGCGCGTTTATGTCGATACTAAAGCGCATTTGCAGCGCGTTTTTTACAGCGCGTTTGTATCGATACAAACGCGCTACAGAAAACGTAATGTGGCCACTCCCTAAGTCATTATATTATTGCGATTTTCCAGTTGCATTATTGAATAATTAATGTTTCAGCTTTGGGAGAACGTGATAATGGTGAGCATGGACACGGGTCACTTCGAGGACGTGATGCGTGGGATCCACCGTCTGCTGGACATACTGCACAAGTATGAAGACCTGGACATCCTGGCGCTGCTCGTCAGAGCCGTGCTGCAGGATGTACAAGATGCGGAGGGACATGGCGCCGCTAGGTATATATACTTACAGCATGGACACGTGATGCGTGGGATACACCGTCTGCTGGACATACTGCACAAGTATGAAGACCTGGACATCCTGGCGCTGCTCGTCAGAGCCGTGCTGCAGGATGTACAAGATGCGGAGGGACATGGCGCCGCTAGGTATATATACTTACAGCATGGACACGTGATGCGTGGGATACACCGTCTGCTGGACATACTGCACAAGTATGAAGACCTGGACATCCTGGCGCTGCTCGTCAGAGCCGTGCTGCAGGATGTAAAGGATGCGGAGGGACATGGCGCCGCTAGGTATATATACTTACAGCATGGACACCGGTCACTTCGAGTGATGCGCGGCGTCCACCGTCCGCTGGACATACTGCACAAGTATGAAGACCTGGACATCCTGGCGCTGCTCGTCAGAGCCGTGCTGCAGGATGTAAAGGATGCGGAGGGACATGGCGCCGCTAGGTAACTTACAGCATGGACACCGGTCACTTCGAGTGATGCGCGGCGTCCACCGTCTGCTGGACATACTGCACAAGTATGAAGACCTGGACATCCTGGCGCTGCTCGTCAGAGCCGTGCTGCAGGATGTACAAGATGCGGAGGGACATGGCGCCGCTAGGTATATATACTTACAGCATGGACACGTGATGCGTGGGATACACCGTCTGCTGGACATACTGCACAAGTATGAAGACCTGGACATCCTGGCGCTGCTCGTCAGAGCCGTGCTGCAGGATGTAAAGGATGCGGAGGGACATGGCGCCGCTAGGTATATATACTTACAGCATGGACACGTGATGCGTGGGATACACCGTCTGCTGGACATACTGCACAAGTATGAAGACCTGGACATCCTGGCGCTGCTCGTCGGAGCCGTGCTGCAGGATGTACAGGACGCGGAGGGACATGGCGCCGCTAGGTATATATACTTAAAGCAGGAACTGGGCCCTACCCTGAGCTAAACACTGTATAGTCCGGCAAAAACGGGTAGAAACGGCAACTAAAATTTCATTACAATGGAAACCCTTTCTCTACTAATCCATGGTAAAGTACAGGTTTCTTGTCATGGTACAGGTACCGAAGACGTCAGTCAGAAGTAATAATTTCATTCTAAAAGAGAATTTATCTATTTCGCGTATTTAGCTTGCACAGTGGCGCCCCCATTTATGTCTATTATTTTTTGCCAGACTATATTTCCCTGTCTAACCCTCGATAAATAAAGTAAGTGGAAGACAAATATTTGAAGATGCATTCATGGATGTGCTGATGGAGATGCTACGCGCATCTTTTACAAAAAACCGCCACCAATTGGAGCGCTCCAAGAGTGCCTTCGTCTGGCAAACACTTAAATAATATTTTTTGCACCAGGTTACAGAAAAGAGTCCTAGAGCTGTTTGGTCGGATCACATCGGTTCATCAGAATAAGCCAGAGCTATGGCAGCTCTACTCTGACGTCAGCCCTACGTACTTGCTGAAAGCTCAGCGTCTACTGAAGGCCTATCGTGGATACACCCAGGTAACTTTGATGCTTTTAATTGTTAATAGCTGACCCGACTTATGACTCCCGTCCAGATTTCAGATCATACAAAATCCCATAGAAAAAAAGCATTGTTTTTTCCGAATTTGACAATTTTTTGGAAATTTGAACTTTTCCCATAAATACCTTATTTTGATTATTGTACCAATAACAAAAATAGGCAAATCAGTTCAGCCATTCTCAAGTGATGTACAGCACCAAAAACCAATCATTTTTATCAGAGTGACACACCATTTTTTATATCGAATCTGTAGAGATTATCATAACACCAACCACAAATTTAAATGACTTCTTAAATAGGTACCGTACCGGCTAAGCTAAGTTTATTCTAATTAGTTTAGACGTCTTGGGCGCGTTGGTTTAACTGTAAGCCCAACAAGTGTCGTAAATAAATAAATACAAAAAACAAGTAACTAATTTAGGTACCTACTTATTCTATTCACAGAATGGAAACTGGCCCAACAACCCGATATCCTGCAAGCAAGTGATAATCCTCGCGCAGTCTCTTCTAGACTACAGTTTGAAAGCGCGACAAGACTGCGAAGACAAAGACACACTGCAAGCGAACTCCCAGCTCTCTTCCGCGCGTCTCACGGGACAGGCCGTCATCAGAGCTGCAGAGAAACAGGACTGGCCAGAGAACAGGGAAGCTTTGGAGGAACTGAAAACGCTGTTTAATATTGTCAGTGATTATATGAAATCGATTATGTAGTCATGTGTTTAATTATCGTCCCAATTTTTAGGAACGTTGTATGATTGATTACTATTAGATTAGGTGTAGTCGACGAAAGATCTTTGTTGAAGTACATTTTATAGCGTGTGTTTGCACCTTTATGGTACAAACACACGCTTGGCCAGCATGGGCGAGAGCGAGAGAGAGGCAACGCGTTCATTAGGGAGTGTCCACATTGCGTTTTCTGCAGCGCGTTTTTGAGCTGCGCGTTTGTATCGATACAAACGCGCGTTCGCAACGCGTATTTTTCCATACAAAAGCGAACCGGGAGGGGCTGCGCGGGGGGCTGCGCGTTCGCATCGCGTTCGAATCGCGTTTGTATCGATACAAACGCGCTGCAAAAAACGCAATGTGGACACTCCCTTAGGCGGGTGAGCCTGGGCTAGCGTGTGTGTTTGCGCCTTTATAATCGAAACCATAGATAAAGATCGAAACGAAACGTAGGCTAGCTGTCACGGCCAGACAACTATTCAATGCACTCTGTGGTCACTGCTGTCATATGCCAGCTGTCACTCTTCAAGCAATCAAAACTCGCTGTCCAAATGGGGTGTTTTTTCTGCAAAATTAATTAGATTTTCTTTTATTACGAAGTAATTATCAATGTGCGCCTAATATTCAGTAACTCAACCATGGCTGCAGCTAACGACGAAGAGATCCTGGAAGGTTTCCTTTGTCCAATATGCAAGGCCGACTTGAAATCCGCATCGCAACTTACGAGCCACTTTGAGAGCCTCCATCAGGAAGAGCAGGATGTTCTGCGATCCTTGAAGGATATATTCGGGAAGGCAAAGAAGATTATTCTCAATAACAACGATACAGACTTACTAGAGACTTTTGATAATGCGCTGAAGTTCAATTATCGGGAGGAGTTTTACGATGAGGAACAAACAGTTGGTGTCTCACGGAGCGCCACTGATTACTTTAGAGCAGTGAGGTCTAATAGACTAGAGAGGTATGCCACTGAGACTAATAAACTGTTGATAAGACTGGACAAATTAGTTTGTAATATGCCGACAGAACCGAATCAAAGGAAACAGCATGAACAGGATGTAAGTATTTCACTTTCAATTAATTTAAAGTAAAAAAAATGCTAGGTATTAAGAATAGCTCAATAAAAAGAATTACTTCTACTCATAAAGATTAATAAATTCTAATAAAAATCGTAGGTCTCGCCAATCTCAGGAACTACCAGTGGGATTAAAAAAATTCCTCCTGCATTTGACAGCTGAACACTTAAGGAAGGTTATATCACTACAGGGGCAACACCGCGAGGGCGCTGCTAGTGTCCTATAAGTGTTAAACATCATCATCAATGTTTATTTCCACTTTAATTATTAAATCTGATATATTTCAGATTGTCCCGTGGTTAGACGGGTCATCAGTGAAACTGTGCCCCAACTGTGCTAAGGGCTTCAACCTGACGAGGCGGAAACATCACTGCCGGCTGTGTGGCTCCATTCTCTGTCATGACTGCTCTGTGTTCATGGACCTAAACATAGCTAGTAAGTCTTTGGTTTACTATTTGGGGTAATTTTCATAAAAAGTCACTTCTATTTCATCATATGGGTTGGATTTAGTATTAAGAAGCAGGATTTTGGGGGCAGAGTGAGGGGGGGAGGTGAGGGGGGGGTTCCCCTTCCCCCCTGGTACCACTCCCATTACAAGGTAACGCACCGTTCTGGAGATAATCAAATTATTGTTTTTATATACAAACTGGTAAAAATTGGTAAAAATTTAGTATTCGGTAACAATATTTTGAGGGGGGGAGGGTGGGGGGATCCCCCGCCCCCTGGTACCACTCCCATTACAAGGTAACGCACCGTTCTTGAGAAAATCAAATGTAACCTAACCTATACGGGGCAACCGAAACGGGGCACCCTGTAGGTTAGGTTAGGTTTGTATATAAAAAAGCGAGCGAAGCGAGCCCACCCACAAAATCTGGTGGCACAAACCCCCATAACATCTAAAAGAGAAACTAAATCAGATCCGACACGGGGCACCCTGTAGGTTAGGTTAGGTTTGTATATAAAAAAGCGAGCGAAGCGAGCCCACCCACAAAATCTGGTGGCACAAACCCCCATAACATCTAAATTAGAAACTAAATCAGATCCGACACGGGGCACCCTGTAGGTTAGGTTAGGTTTGTATATAAAAAAGCGAGCGAAGCGAGCCCACCCACAAAATCTGGTGGCACAAACTCCCATAACATCTAAAAGAGAAACTAAATCAGATCCGACACGGGGCACCCTGTAGGTTAGGTTAGGTTTGTATATAAAAAAGCGAGCGAAGCGAGCCCACCCACAAAATCTGGTCGCACAAAACTGGTAATTGGGGGGGGGGGGCAAATACTGTTATATGTATATGAATACTAAATTTTTACCATTTTTTACCAGTTTGTATATAAAAACAATAATTTGATTATCTCCAGAACGGTGCGTTACCTTGTAATGGGAGTGGTACCAGGGGGGAGGGGGAACCCTCCCCCCCCTCCCCCCCTCACTCCCCTCCCCAAAATCCTGCTTCTTAATACTAAATTTTTACCTTCTAGGCATTCGGCACTCTTCATTTTCAGTCATTGAGCTGCATGACATCTTTTCTCTTCAGCCTCTTGTCTGACTGATGTAAAAAGTTTTTTTTTGTTTTATACTTAATTCCCCCAGAAAAATATTACCTTAGATTAATAGTACTAATTGCAAGCTTCACTCTCCAAACCATATCTGATTAAGGCTAAAAAGCCAATCGCAGATAGAGAGAAAAACAAAACCTCAGGCTGATTCTCTCTGGTTTTCAAATAATTTAAGATCCTTTGGAGATGTTTTAGGGGGAAGAGGTGTGTCCAAATATGTACATAATTTGACACAATTTGTGTCAATTACAATTATTAATATACTAATATAACTTAGTATCTTTTAACAAAATTTAGCATTCCATGTCTGCAACCGTTTTGTGTCATTTTCTTGTTTTTAGGATCAATAGTAGACCCTTCCAAGCAACAGCCTCCTAACCCTGACTCCACGACAGAGAAGGACGGTCTCCGACTCTGTGAGCACTGTTACAACCTCATTGAGCTCCGGAAGCAGGTCCAGGACAGTCGGAACGCTAAGTCGGTGCTCATGACAGCGTATGAACAGATTCGGAGCTTGATGGACCAGGCCAGACCGGCTGTAGCTATGTATGAAAAGGTAAATATTTTTATATACAAAAATAAAAGTTAATTAATGATAAGAACTAATAAAAAATGAAGAAAGTTCGTATGAGCAAGTGGCCCAACTCTGGTGCAGAGTTTTAAGGCCGCCTCTTGGCTTAACGACCTAAAAACCGGGACCGACAATTCAACGTGCCCTTCGAAGTACGGAAGCGCTCAGCTTGTAACAACACTTAAATAAAAGAACCATTTAAACTAAGTAGCGTTATAGTATTCGGATGTAAACACTTCCAGATGTGCCAAAGCCTCTTCGACGGTGAGACGACGTACACTCTTCAGGATGTGAATGCTATGCGAGGTCGTATCGGTAAGCTGGCGGAGGGCATCGATCTGCTCAGCAAGCAGATAGCCACCTTCCCAGCCGAGCCCGGCACTAGGACCGCTAGACTGCATAATGCTATTAGACAAGCCGCCGCGCATTACATCAAGGTACGACTAGAACAGAACAGTGCCTCGAGCAACAGTATGCACGAGTTTACTATTCTATCTGTGACTATAGTAAAGTATCTCAATTGTATGGAATTCAGTGCATTACCTCTAGCGGTAACTTGACCAAACTAAGTTCAGTCCATACAATTGTCCATACTTTACTATAGTCACGGATAGAATAGGAAACTCGTGCATACTGGTGCTCAAGGCACTGAAGAAGAAGTGGCGCGCGTCATTTCGCATTGAGCGCACGTATCGGGATAAGAATTTATTTTCGCGGTATTTTTTTTTTTCCCTACCCTCAGTTTCGCGGCGTGTCCAAGAAAATGGCTGAGGACCCTGGACCTCATGCCTATGTGAATACTATTGAGTTGGACATGGATGAAGTGCTAGAAGATAGTTTAGTGTGTGACATGGATGAGTTTGTGGCACATGAGAAGAAAGTACAACAAAGCATGACCGATACAAAAAGAGCGGAGAAGAGATGCAGAGGCACAACCAATGAACATGATGACTCTGAAGAGTTTACAGTTGTGAAGAGTAGATCCAAGAGGCTGAAAGAATTGAGAAATCAAAATAATAGTGGAGACTGTGGTTCGCAGACGTACAAAACAACAGAGCTCACAAGAAGTGAAATGATTGAAGTTTGCGTATCTTCTGATAAAGCGCTCCCAAAACAGATTGGTATGGCCAAACTGTTGAAATCTGAGAGTATCCCCAACATTTGTGGGATCAAGTATAAAACACCGTACAAAGTCTACATGAAGTTTGCAAATAGAGAAGATGCAATTATACTGGCAAATAATAAAAAATTCCTTGAACTAGGTTATAAATGCAGGCTGACAAACGAAGTGAGCTTTACTTATGGTCTGGTCAAATACATAGAACTTGACATTTCAGAAGAAGACCTGATGCATTCTTTTAAAAGTGATTTTGAAATAGTAGCTGTGAAAAGATTGAAGCGGATGAACGATAATGGTATGTGGTGTGATAGTGAGACAGTACGTTTTTGCTTCAAAAGTGCCTCACTGCCTTTATACGTCTATGGGTACGACTGCAGGTTCAAAGTGGAACCATACACTTTCCCGGTGACCCAATGTTCTAAATGTTGGAAGTTTGGCCACATGGCCCGCATGTGCCCTTCAAAGAAAATGTGCCCCAAATGCTGTGGAGATCATGAGAATTGTGAAAGTACAGACTACAAGTGCATGAACTGCTAAGGAAACCATATGTCCTTTGAAAAAATCTGCCCTACCTTTTTAAAAGAAAAGAAAATTAGGCAAATTATGTGCGAACAGAATTGTACCTACAAATCAGCTATAAATAAATACTTTGAGAGTCAAAAACACCTTGGAACTGAGAAACCTACTTATACTCAAGAGGCAAACCAAGACACCATTGAACACCAACAGGTTAATGAACAAGTGGACAGTGAGGATATGAGAAGCAGCGAGGAGGAGAATTCACAGTGGGGACCTACGGCTGCTAAAAAGAGGAAAATGAGAAAAGCAAGAAAACAGAAGAAAACTAGTGCCGAAAACTCAACACAACCAATGGAGAAAAATTCTTCGGAGAAAAATCCTTCGGAGAAAAATCCTGTGGAGAAAAATCCTGCGGAGAAAAATCCTTCGGATATTCCAAATAGTCCATCAGCATCAACAGGACCTAGGAACCAAAACAAAAAGAAGCCACAGGAAGAAAAAGGATATGGCCAGGAAAAAATGCAAGATAAGTTTAGCTATATATTCAGCCGATTACAAAAAATATTTTTTGCCCAAATTAGTTTTGAAGATAAAATTAAACTTGCATTAAAAGAACTATTAGAAGTAGCTATGAATTTCCTTGTTAAAGCAGTAAGTAATGGAGAGTTAATTAAAAAAATAATTAATCTCTTCCATGATGGATTGTAACAATCAAGTAAATAACTGTGTCACACAGGCATCAGGCTCGGGGAGTCCTACTGCCCAATATTTAAATATTGGGCAGTGGAACTCTCAGAGTCTGGTGCCTAAGAAACCGGAACTCGAATCATTACTATGTCAGGAAAAAATAGGGATCTGTCTAATTAGCGAAACCTGGTTAAGTTCAGAAACACAAATAAAAATAAATAATTACAATATCTTTAGGAAAGATAGAGAGGATGGCTATGGCGGAGTTGCCATTATTACACATAAATCTATTAGAGCTCAGGTTTTGCCATTATACTTATCCAACTCCGGGATTGAAATAATTGGTGTTAAATTATGTAACTGTAAATTTTTGAAATGTGTTATCCATATTTACTGCCCGCCTTCAGTCAGAACCACCCAAAGTGATTGGGATGAGGTATTCTCTAAGGGGGGTGAGAAATCCATGATAGCAGGAGATTTCAATGGACACCACACTAATTGGTCTAATAAAATTGACTCAAGGGGGGTACAATTATTAGACTCCAGCCTGGAGAACAACTTTGTAACTTTAAATAATGGTGACTACTCTAGAATTAAATTAGTAAATAACATTTTTCAAAAAAGTACACCCGATATCACCTTTGTCTCAACGGATATAGCAATGCTTTTCAAATGGCTTGTAACAAAGGAGTCCTTAGGTAGTGATCATATCTTTATAAAAATCTCTTTGGAATATCAGGATTCGCTTTATTTTATAAAACGTCGCAATTTAAAACTGGCGGATTGGAAACTTTACCAAGACTCTTTCAAAAATAATTTAAGTTTTGGGGAACATGAGAATTATGATGTTCAAAAGATGTATGACTTCTTCATTCAAACTGTAAATCTATCTGCTGAAAAAAGTATACCCTATATTAAAATATGTACAAATCCGTCCAGTTTGTTTAAGCCAAAGCCTTATTGGTGCCCGTCACTGTCCCGGGACGTAGCTAGACGACGTTTGGCTCTCAAAAACTTCAGGAGAAACCCCACGCCCCAAAATTATGACGCTTTGAAAGAAAGTGTAGCAAACGCCCAAAGGTCTATAAGGAGAGCTAGGGCCAATGGTTGGAAGAGCTTTTGTGGAGAAATAGATGTATCCACCAACTCGCAAGAGATGTGGCGCAGGATGCGATGGCTGAAGGGTATTAAGAAACATCAAATCAGTATCCCTAATAGTAAGAAAGAGCAACTATTGCAAACTTTAGCCCCAGACTTTGTAGAGCCGCCGCCCCCAGTATTCACATCAACAAATGATGAACTTGAAAGTGAATTTTCTCCCCAAGAGCTATTCCAGAGCTTGAAGAGGAAAGATACAGCACCGGGTGAAGATGACATTTCTTATACAATGATTTATTATTTACCCTTAGAAGGTAAACTTCTTTTACTCAAAATTTACAATTTGATTTTCAAACATGCAATTGTTCCTGTACAGTGGCGAAATATTAAAATCTTACCTATTCCTAAGCCCAATACTGATAACGACCCAAAACTAAGACCAATTTCCTTAATGTCATGTGTGTGTAAAATATTCCACTCAATGCTTAATAGACGACTCGAGTGGTACATTGAAAGGAGAAAAATATTAGCTCAAACTACTACTGGTTTTAGAAGATGCCAATCCGGTGTCGACTGTATAGTTAGACTTGTCACCCAAATCCAGATTGGATTTTCTAACAACACAGCCACTCTAGCTTGCTTTTTGGATATAGACGGAGCATATAATTCGGTTTTGGTAGAGCAACTGGTTCGTGTCTTAGATGAGCTAAATGTGGGCTCTAGAATTTGCAAATATCTGTTTGAGTTCCTTAAAAGGAGATGTCTCTCAATTAAGGAAGTTGGTGATGAACTAACCCTCACAAGATGGACCGGTAGAGGCCTTGCACAGGGGGATCCGATCTCTCCTCTCCTCTTCAACATTATTACTCATAAGATAAGGCCACCGAATAATTGTATTAATATCTTACAGTATGCAGACGATTTTGTATTATTCTCACAAAATAGAAATATTGGAAATAGTGTACTGGAACTACAAAGTTGTGTCACTACTGTAACATCTTTATTAGCCGAACTGGGATTGAACATTTCTCTTCCTAAGACACAAGTTTGCCTGTTCAAGAGAAGACAGAGGAGAGATCTCGTTGAGGTAACTGTCAACGGACTCACATTACCAGTTGTAAATTGTGTAAAGTATCTGGGAGTCTGGATAGACTCCTCTCTACTCTGGAATAAGCACATCAGAGAATTACAAGCCAAGACTTTAAGATTCACTAACCTTCTTAAAATTCTAGCTGGTCCATCTTGGGGGGTACATCCCAAACATCTTCGCAGACTGTATATTTCGCTTGTAAGAAGTAGAATCGACTATGCCAGTTTCATATATGCTAGTGCCGCTAAAACTCATCTTCTTAAAATAGACAGAGTTCAGAATGTAGCAATGCGTATTGTGGGGGGGTTCATTAGAACGACTCCCATTCACGTAATGGAGTGTGAACTATGTTTGACACCACTCTATCTGCGTAGGGAGTATCTTGCTACAAAATACTGCCTCAAAGCTCAATCATGGGCCAATAATATTACTATTAATCTTATTAAGAATTTGGCTAATATTAATAACGGAACTTATAGAAAATCTCTGTTAGTAGAAATCTACAACAACACTAAAACTGAAATAATGAATAAGTGTAATCCCCTAAACATGTATACTTTAAACACATGGATTTCTAACATTAAAATTGACTTTATACAAACAACTGTAGAGGATATAGTAGAGGCAAAAAATAAATATGATAATAGAATACTTAAATATAATGTACTAAACATGATTAACAATAAATATAATGGATGGCATACAATTTTTACTGATGGCTCTATAGATAAAGATGGTAGTGGGGCCGCATTCTACAATTCCACAAGTAATGTAAAAGAGAGGTATCAATTGATAAGCAATCCATATAACTGTATAATGTCAGTAGAGCTATACGCAATTTCGGAGGCACTCTCCCACGTTTCCAGTGCAGGCCTCAAGAAGGCAGTCATTCTATGTGACAGTAGAAGTGCCTTGCAGCATGTGGCTCGGTGCGCCTCTGGCCGCAGAGGTACATCGATTGCCTACCATATTTTAAATAAGGTCCAAGCGCTGGCATCCAAGGGGGTGACTCTTGGATTGCAGTGGATCCCATCCCATGTCGGGATTAGAGGCAATGAGGTCGCTGACACTCTCGCCCGAGAAGCAATATCGGAAGGTACGGAAGTTTATATGATACCTGAACATTCAGAGATACTTCACAAGTACAAACACTGTATACAATTAAAATGGAAGGAATATTTTGATGTTGCTTCTCGTGAGAAAGGTATCTGGTATAGGACGATCCAATGCGAGCCGCCTCGCATTCCATGGTTCTCAAATTTTAAAAATAGAAAATTGATTGTAATCGCTCATAGATTGCGGTCTGGGCACATTCCATTAAGAGCCTTCAAGTTTCTGATGAAATTAGTAGATGATCCTAATTGCCAAACATGCGGTGTGAAAGAGGATGTATATCACCTTCTTACGGAGTGTGCTCGGACCGCCACTATGAGAAAAGATCTTAATGAATCAATAAATGTAAACTGGCTGGATGTAGGCTTGTTTCAGGACATTCTAGCGGAGCCGACCTCGGACATCGCTAGAATGCTCTACGAGTCTATAAGCCGGCTAGTCGATGAATAGTATAAAATAAAGTAGAAGACTTTATGGAACTGGCATAGTCGGACACCGACAAAAGTTCCTTAAAAAAATAGATTAAAAAAAAAAAAAAAAAAAAAAAAAAAGGCACTGAAGAAATTTATAAGGCAATAGATAGATTTACACATCATAATCATAATTAACCGCAGAAGCTGATTGAAAATGAAAAGTCTTATACATACGAGTATTTTAAACGTTCGCGACTTGAACACATTTTAAATTATTGATGGGACTTGGTCGCGTAATGAAATCATTTTATTTACCTCGACGTTTCGGCAACATTACAGTCGCCGTGGTCACGAGAAGACTTATTAAAATCAAAATTTTTCTATTCCGAGGGGATTTGAACCCCCATGGATACAAGCGATCCTCCTTAAGCCGGAGTGGCAACTCTTAACTCTTAACCAACTCGGCTAAGTGTGGTTTAATTAACACTGAAAATTAAAAACTGAAGAAGCTGAAATCTATCATTCCTAAGCACGTGACAGAGATATGAAGTTTTGCGTTTCTTCAAAAATATTTAAAAGCTCTTATTTCTCAACGCGCGAATAACACGAGCCATATTTGCAGGAAGAGTTGCTATCATTAGGCAAGCTGCCCACCGAAGCGCAGATAGAGGAGGTGCGGCGACAGCGGTACGAGCGCGCGGAGAGACAGATACAGGTGGAGAGAGAACGCGTAGAGAGAGAGAGACAGCGGACTGAGGACGCGGGGCCTAGTGTTGGTGAGTACTTTTTTTTTTTTTTCTTTTTTTTGGCTTCGCACGGTTGTGCATTCAGCCAGTGTCAAGTAATTAAATAAACTTCAAGTTTATAGATAAATAAGATATATAAATACATATTACAATACATAAATATAATATCCCACCCCTCCCCTTGTGCCTCAGTAAAGATGTGGGGCTTTACTGAAACATCAACACGGACTTTTTGGGAGAACTTGAAAAGCAATGTTATCCAATTTTGTTTCACTTCCCTACACTTATGCACGTTCACGAACACTTAACGGTTAATAATCCACCATTATTACACATTAACATTCCAAGAAACACAAGTTTTGGAAAATAAAACAAAAATGAAACTTGACTTCTCAAATTCACGCCAAAAAGCCTTGGTGAGTACTTGTTACTTTTATTATTATACTTATGTATTATACAGGGTGGAAAAAATCAATGAGCCCTGGAGGGAAACTACTAGTAGAGCGCACGCGTGCTCTACTAGTAGGGCGCGCGTGCGCTCTAGTGTTAAGTTACCCTTAGTGCGTACCTGGTCGTTCCGTAGTGACCCATATCGCACCTCCAGTATTAAAGTGACCCATTTCAAAAAATTGGGAAAATGAGTTAAATATGTAGAAAAACTCAGAAAAAAAAACTCTACCCGCTAGTATTTTAAAAACTGCCATTTTCTGGTTAGAACGTGTGAAACACAATAGCTGCGTCATTTTCATTTTGGCGGTTACGCCTGCCTCCCCCGTGGAAAAACGGCCGTATTCAGTATTGCGTCAGCCGAGATTGCCGTAGATTAGAATTAAAATAACCTAAATCCCAATACAGCTGTTTAGTACGCGAAAATCAGGTAAGAATTGTTTAAATTTTTCAGTAATAAAACGACCGTTTGTTTGTTTTGTGCTATTTTATTACAATCAACGAAGAAAATTTTGTGACATAAATCGAGTTAAAATCAGTTTATTACTATAATTTGTACTCGTTCTATTAACCGTTTAAAGTTAAGGTCTGTTTTTATCTTTAGCATAGGATAGCATTATTGGCAGATTAGTGTTTTTGGCTATTTTATTATTAACTTGCCAGATTTTTTTGTGAAATATTTAGGTATGATGCCTTTTATTGATAAGAAATTATTAAAATTTTTCTCAGTAGGTCACATCACTATGCAAAAAATAACTTATTAACAGGGGGGTCTCATTTCCGATTTTTAGGTATAATCGGCCGAGCGCCGCGCTTGTAGGCGCAAGGCATAGGTTGCCACTTGCCGCTCGCTCGGCTTGCAGGCTAGGCGCATCGTGCGTAATTATCAAAGTACTTATTTATTTCTGTGATTTTGCAAAAAAACGATGACTAAACGATCTAATCCGTATAAAAGATACTGCGGGGCTAGCATATACAGCGAAGACAACGATTTTCTCTAGACCTAAATGTCAAAAATGTGTCAAAAATGACATTTAGGTGTAGAGAGTAGAGACCTCTCTTCAGTCCCGAGCATGGCGATTGAAAGAATGAGCGGATGGAAACTTCTCCATTCTACCCTAGAGACGAGTCTACAGATGCGAGCATGGCGTTCAATTTTATCTGATTTTGACATTTGAGAATAGAAGGAAGTCTTCCAAAATTGTCCACACCTCCTGTGACCTAGACAAGCTTTTTTCCATGCCTTTTTTACATTTTATAATAATAAAAAACGAAGATAGCATGAACGGGGCTCGTAATTGGTACCGTTACCACTATGAGGAGAAGGTCCACCGAAAAGACGAAAGTAATTCGGTGCGGGAGCTCTTTACCTGACGAGGAGTTTCGCCGAACCTTTTTATAACTAAAAATGTGCACTATGTAGGTATTTGTGCCAGGAGATGCAGTTGGATATCACACCTCGCACATCACAAGGCTTGTGAAAGTAGATAAGTAGGTAACCTCGAAATAGTATTGTGTTGAGAATTAGTACCTAACTAGCTTATGCCCGCGGCTTCGCTCGCGTGGTACCCTGATAAAAAGTAGCCTATGTCCTTTTCCCGGTCATTATCTATCTGTATTTTAAATTTCAGCCAAATCGGTTCAGTGGTTGTCGAGTTATACCTAGAGGAAAAAACATCCATCCAAACTTTCGCATTTATAATATTAGTAGGTATTGATGTTCTCTGCTCCATAATGGTGGGTGCACACATACGTACAGTTCGGCCGACGGATCTAGGCGTTCGTGAAGTCAGGCTTTTAGCTGCGCAGTAGAAAATTTTGTATAAAAAGTTGCACTGCGCATCGAAACGGCTAACTTCACGAACGCCGAGATCCGTTGGCCCTACTGTACATGCTGATCGATGCAAGTCTCATCAAAAAGCTGTTCAAAACATTCCATTTTGGTTGGCTTCGAGCATTTGTCTTGAGACTTGCATGGTACACACGTTCGTACTTGCTCGAGATCGGTCAAGTTATATCGAGCATGTACGTACGTGTACCCACCATAAAGGTTCCTTGTTTGCTCACCCGTCAGGACCAGAAAGTACTCTCTCTCTCTCAAGCCAGGACGAAAAGACAGAACAGTAAGAGAGTATTTCGGTTAAAGTATCTATGAAAATTGATTATTCTTTAAAAATATAAACATAATGATATACTTACACCTACTAACTTAGTTTCTTGTATTGTATGCGTCTGGGTGTGATTAGGTTATGCATGCACGACAGTGAAAAGCAGTTAGTTTTTTAATTTTTTTATTGTAACCTAAACTTGAGGCCTGTATGTATACCCAGGGGTGAAGTTGGGCTGTTTATGATGATGATGAATCAAAATTTCCTCTCGTCTCTGTGATATTTTCACAATCTGTAACAAGGAATAAATTAAAATTAAGTAGGTACCTATTTATTTTTCAGGAGTCTGGAATGACTGACTTGAAGATAGTTCACACAAAACAAGAACTGTATGCCTGCATGATGAATACCTACCGAAGCACCTTCAAAATTAATAAATTATTATAATTTTTACCTTTCCATTTGACTTCTCATTTCTATCATTCCCAAGCTATTTTTCTTAGCAAGGTTGTAGTTAATTTTCTGAAACAAGATACAAGTAATATATTAGCCACAAGCTGCCATGAGAATGCCAGCCATGAGTACATAACATGGCTTTGATTCAAAGGGTTAGTCAATTATTTATTTATAAACTTGAAAACCTCTTTCTAAGGCGTTAATATACCTACTGAGATCAATTTAAAATTAGTAAGTAGGTAGGTACTACAAAACAGAAATATAAGGACTATTTACATGCAACAACCTTCGGCAACAACGCAATAATAAAAATCAAATTAATAATAAAGGGTTAAGTAGGTAGGTAATGTAAACTAATCATCATACAGCCTTAGGTCCTAACCCAGCTAATAAATTAACTTACTTCTAGCACCCACCTTCTCATCGGAAAAAGAATTCACTTTATTTGTCGAATAAGTCTGTGTATGTTTTAAATATAATAAAACATCTCTTCGCTAAGACGTGCACGGCGCGACCATCCTCAAAACCATTTGGGCCATTTTCGATCCTTGAATAAGCTTGAATCTTAGTAGCACAATAATTGTGCTAAATTATTGTTGACTTTTTTCTAGACGTATTATACTAACGGACGCCCGCGGCTTCGCCCGCGTGGACTACGACTTTTTTATCCCACGGGAAACATGCCTTTTTTCGGGATAAGAAAAAGCCTATGTCACTCTCCAGCCCTCCAACTATCTCCACACAAAAAATCACGTCAATCCGTCGCTCTGTTTTAACGTGAATGCAGGACAAATAGAAAAACAAACAAACACACTTTCACATTTATAATATGGGTATGAATACATCTATACATTATCACTAAAAAAAATGACAGATGCCTTGATGACAATGACAAACGCGACAAGCCGTCAACTGCGTCAAAAAAAAACGTTCCGTTTTACAGAATAAGTACCAATATATACAAGTCTGTCAATATATACAAGTATGGTTTGCGAGTAATGAAACGTAAAAAACTAACGAATTCGTTCATTTTTATTGTATCTGTGGTTTCGTTCCCGTTGCTATGGAAAGAGCTTGTCTAGGCAAAAACTAATCTCTAGGCTTGTGTTCTGTAAACGCCATGCTCGCGTGGAGGACAAAATTGGAAGACAAGAAACTGTGTTGTCTAGTCTAGTGTGGAGTGGAGAACAAACGCCATGCTTGGCCTGCTGCTGTGTTTACGGGTGTCTAAACAAAAGGAAAAGCAATGAATGGAAGTTAACATTCCATAAAATTCCGGAAGATATTGAAAGGGTTATTTAAAGGATGATAGGATAGGATATTTCAATCTTAGTAGGTACCAACCTACTATAATTTTTTGTATTTAAATAAATCATCAATAAATACCTACCTAGTAGTAGGTACTTACTTTTACTATGTAACTGTAGTTACATAATGAAAACGAGATTTTATAGGTACCTATTCGATTCCTTTTTGATTGAATACCTACCTACCTACCTACAGTTTTGTTTACTTTCCTACCTAAAAGTAAACTCTTTAGAAATTAAATGAAATAGGTAGGAATGATGATCACGCACGTCTGTGTCCTCGAGGCGCGGACATTCTCTCAGATCTTTTTTTGGCATTTTAGGATCCTTTGAAGATGTCTAAGGGGGTAGTCACAGGTCCAAATACATTAATGTACCTTTATGTTTGTTTATTTTTGAGAAGTTTTAAATTTTGAGTTAATTTTGTTTAGATTATCTTATAATTTGTATAAACTCGTAAGTTAAACATAGTATTATTTGTCCAAATACTAAAATAAGAATTTACTTGATTATACCGAGAAGGTTAAAATAATTTTTTAGATTTACTTTAATTATAATTATATTTATTCAAAACTAATAATTAATAGTCAACTTAAGAAATTAAAATGTTGTGATGCCACTGATTTTTGATAAAGGTTTCTGTTCTTAATAATGTGTTTTGACTTTTTAGTGTTTTTGTATGAATCCCATAGTTCCAAAATGCACAAATTTGTTTTAAACCACAAATTTTGTCAAATAATCAGAACTAAAGAGACCTATTTCAAAATAAGTCATTAATATTTTAATGGTTTTAGTACAAAACTGACTCAATTTCGGAAGGTTTTTTTGAAATGATAATTACTGTCCTAAATTAAAATTATTTAAATTCAGTATATAGCTAAAACTATAGATAAAACCCTAATTCAACCTTTTAATAGTAAAAATTATACATAATGTCGCAATTTGGTTATGTCATGAATGATTTTGTAAAAATTGTGTGATTGTAAAATCGTTTTTTCGCGTTTCCCAAAAATCGTGTTTTTTGAATTGTGTCACTTTAATACTGGAGGTGCGATATGTGGGACACGGACGTGTAGAGCCAGTTCATAGTGACCCATATATGGGGCACTGGACGTTGAACGTGTTAAATCCATAGGATAGATTATTTTACTTAAAGTAAAACATGCCTTTCAAAACTGCATTCAAAGATTTTCTAAAATTCGCTTGCTTCACTTTAACGTTGAATGTGTTGACTAGTAGAATAAAATAGTTTAATTTTTGAAACTTTAGCTAATACGGTTCCCGGGTGAGGCAAGTGAATTTTTGAAAATCCCTGAATGCAGTTTTGTTTCTTTTTTAAAAATAAAGGAATGTTTTGCTTGAAGTAAAATAACTTTCCGCCAGGGCCCATTGATTTTTTCCACCCTGTATGTATATATCAATAATAACTGGCTTTCTACCCCTATGGGAAACGCGTGATTTTAAGAATGTATGTAACTAGCTTCCGCCCGCGGTTCCCATCATCCTTATCCACATCACAAACTTTCGCATTTATAATATTAGTAGGACTATACAGGGTGAATTTTTGAGATGGGGCAGTAAGGGCAGCTACCTTAACCGTTGTAGCTAGAGGAAAACGTTTTTAGGAGACTATCCTTAATTTTTGAAGGTATTAAGACTTGCATTCACAGATTTTGAAAAAAATGTACAGTCAGCGAGAAAATGGGCACTTTACACAAAAACTTTTTTTGATGCCAATCGATCCTGTTTCATCTAAGGATTAAAAGGCTCTTTCAGTCCAACTGAGGTTAGAGTACTAGAAAAGTCAGAAAACGCTAAAATGTATTTCTGATACAAGACAGTAAGGGCTACCTTAACCGTTGTAGGTAGAGGAAAACGTTCTTAGGAGACTGTCCTTAACATTTGAAGATATTTCAACCTGTATCCACAGATTTTGAAAAAAATGTACAGTCAGCGAGAAAATGGGCAATTTACACAAAAACCTTTTTTGATGCCAATCGATCTTGTTTCATCTAAGGATTAAAAGACTCTATGAGACCAACTGAGGCAAGAGTACTACAAAAGTCAGAAAACGCAAAAAACCTTGATTATACATTTCGTACGAAATCATTTTGTCATTTGTCATCATTTTTCATCATTTTGTCGAAAATCTTCAAAAGTAAGGGTAGTTTCCTAAGAACGTTTTCCTGTAGCTACAACGGTTAAGGTAGCTGCCCTTACTCCTCCGTCTCAAAAATACATTTTACCAATTTCTGACTTTTCTAGTACTCTTACCTGAGTTGGTCCGATAGAGCCTTTTAATCCTTAGATAAAACAGGATCGATTGGCATCAAAAAAAGTTTTTGTGTAAATGACCCATTTTCTCGCTGACTGTACATTTTTTTCAAAATCTGTGAATGCAAGTCTTAATACCTTCAAAAATTAAGGATAGTCTCTTAAGAACGTTTTCCTCTAGCTACAACGGTTAAGGTATCCCTTACTGTCTTGTATCAGAAATACATTTTAGCGTTTTCTGACTTTTCTAGTACTCTAACCCCAGTTGGTCTGAAAGAGCCTTTTAATCCTTAGATGAAACAGGATCGATTGGCATCAAAAAAAGTTTTTGTGTAAAGTGCCCATTTTCTCGCTGACTGTACATTTTTTTCAAAATCTGTGAATGCAAGTCTTAATACCTTCAAAAATTAAGGATAGTCTCCTAAAAACGTTTTCCTCTAGCTACAACGGTTAAGGTAGCTGCCCTTACTGCCCCATCTAAAAAATTCACCCTGTATAAAATGAACATACATCTTTCAGGATACGATAAGCACGTGCAGAACTCCGCCGATGATGATGATCCGCTGCTGGAACAGATGAACATCATCCGAGAGTACATCAAGAAGGCACGACAGGAGCTCAAGTTTGAAGAGGTTAGTAATTATGTATGTAAAGGTAACAGCAGCGCGATTCAGGGCCCTAAGGAATCATCCATAAAGTACGTCACACGTTAGTGGGGGGGGGGGGGGGGGAGGGTGTCGACGAAGTGTGACATTGTGTGACAAGAGGTGGGAGGGGTCCTAAGTTTCGTGACGTCACATTTCAAAATCTTATACATCTGTGTTAAAATGTAAAATTTGAACTATTAACGAATAACTTTTTTGATTTAATAATTTATAGATGTAAAATTGTAAAAAATGTGACGTTACACGTAGTTCAGTAGCCCTACTCCCAGCACTAAGAACGATATATCGCGCCAATTATCGTAGTTCAGCCTAAGCTGGTGGAAGCCTAATTCGGAACATTCGACCAACATAAGCTGAACTACGATATATCGTTTTCGTTTTTGGCAGTTAGGGCCCTGCTTATGTTGGTCGAATGTTCCGAATTAGGCTTCCACCAACTTAGGGAGTGTCCACATTGCGTTTTCTGAAGCGCGTTTTTGCTACGCGTTGCGAACGCGCGTTTGTATCGATACAAACGCGCGTTCGCAACGCGTATTTTTCCATACAAAAGCGAACCGGGAGGGGCTGCGCGGGGGGCTGCGCGTTCGCATCGCGTTCGAATCGCGTTTGTATCGATACAAACGCGCTGCAAAAAACGCAATGTGGACACTCCCTTAGACTGAACTACGATAATTGGCCCGATATATCGTTTTTAGTGCTGGGAGTAGGCCTACAGACTTCCGGAAAAGCATCTAATTCGATGATTTTCTTCTGAAAGTTGACAGCGAAGAATAGTCACTTTCAGAATTCGGAATACATTCTAAAGTCTGAATCGCACTGCTGGGTCATTCTTTGTCTTTCAAAACTTTCGTGATTTGTACTTGGTATTGTAGTAACTAGTAACTCTGGAATTAGAAAGAAAGAAAGTAAAAATGAACAATGAATTATTAATTTTTCAAGCAATCACGGGTGCAACATGTACCTAACCTAATTATCGCGGGTGCAACACGTCTAGTTTAAGTGAATATAACAACTCGCGCAAAAATATTGTCGACTAGCAGCGCCCTCCCGGCGTTGCTCCCGTAGTGATGGTTTATGGTGATGATGATGATGATGAAAAGTAATCTATAACTTCCCCAAGAGTTAAGCTATCAAATGCAGAAAGAATTTTCAAATCAGACTGGTAGTGACTGAGATTAGCTTAGCGCGTTCAAACAAACAAACCAACTCTTCCGCTTTATTATATTAGAATAGATAAATAAATAAATACTTGTTCATCTCCACAGGTCGCAATTCTGGAGACAAATCTAAAAGAACTAAAGAAGGAGTACCAATTACAGAAGCTCTCAAAGATCTAGTCATACTCTAAAATTATCCTAATTTAAAGTAAGTTAAAGTTAGTTTTCAGTTGTATTTCCCTGCAGCCCAATTGACGCCTATTTATTTATCTTGCAAAGATTATTATGTTAAGTTTATATTTTGTACCCTATTTATTTAATTAAAATTGCATAAACGATTCAATTGTTTTATTATGTAAACTTGAGTACTACTTATATTGCGTTGCGTAATTAAGATTACAGACTATTTTAAAATAAATAAATAAAATAAGTAGGCGAATAATAATAGGTAATTATCACAGTCTTAATTATACATTAATTGAAACATTGAAAAATAATAACAGTTTACATTAGTTAAAAAATAAATAAAAATTCAATCTGAAACTGATTGATAACTTTATAGCAGAATCCTACACTATTTAAAGATAGTAACTAATAACTACAGATAGGTATTGGTATTGTTGGTCCAATCAATCTCAATTAACATGTTCCGAATGTATATTTGGAACATCCTAATGCGCGTGGTAATAAAAATGGCGACTCTCAATTCGGGACGAACTGGTGTAGAAAATGTTAACAAACTCTACGATCTATGCTTTTCTCTAAACTTCTCCAACTTATCCAACTGTTTTAACAGCTGTGGTCTTGTACACAAAGCCTGCTTTATCGCCTCATCCAACATCTTTCTCTGATAAAACGGCGGGATAGGCGTATCTTCTAAATGAAACGTATGTATTTTACCCGCTGTGTCGCCGACAAACACATTATCACCGGAAGCTGAAAACTTTATATAAGTCAGTACTGTGTTATTCGGGAAGGTGTATTCCGCGCATGGTATATGAGTCTTTCTCCTTAGATCCCATATAGATAACACGTTGCCGCTTACAGATATAAGAACTGTGGCATTGATGGGACAGAAAGCTATACCGTAAACCGCGGCGGGACAACTCAAGGTCATTATAACATCGTCCATGCCTTCCAACCAGAGTCTAATCGCACTGTCAGCTCCACAAGATACCATCAGATTGTTCATAAACGGTGAGTACTCCATTCCGTATACAGGACCTGCATGTGCCCGGTACACATCGATATGCTGGTTCAGATAGTGAGTGGAACATTTGTGGATGCAGCCTTCATCAGTCCCTACTAAGTACACATGGTCGATAGTCGGATGCCATTTCATACATAGCACGGCTGGATACCTCGTGATCGGAACGTCGACTTTCAAGCAAGTTTTCGCTGTTTCCAGGCCTTTCAGTTTCCCTTCGACAGTTGAAACCCTCATCATGGGTGAGCATATGAAGTCGTGTGTCTTTGTGCTGGTGAATCTGTTGATTCGCCCATCTTGGCAGGTCGTCATCACGTACTCTGTGTCTCGGTCTATCGCCCGCCAGTTCGTGACCCAAATAGGATCGAAGGAAGGGTTCGTTTCGCGCTTGCTTTTAGCAATCGATTTCACAGTGTATGACGTTATGTCTAGAATAAGAACATCTCCATTTGCGAAGCCGCACGCTAACCAATTCGGGTTCTTTTCTGAAAACGAGACGGAAGTCAGCGGGTCTTCGAAGCGGTAGATACGTTCAGGTTTGCAAGGGTTCTTTGTGCACCATATGCAGACAAGACCCATGTGATTTTCCGCGTAGCCGAACTTTCCATGTCCAACTGCTAAAATGTTCTCATTCTTTGGATTGAACGCGATGCTTGTGATCGGTCTATTCTCAGTGTCTTCACATTCCAGGGACCACAGCGGTTGCATGGAGTATATGTAGACTAAATCCAAAGCTAGTGGGTCCATTTGTATTAATCCACGGAACTTCTTCTGAGCATCGGAGTACTCTAAAGAAGCTAGAACTCTTTCCGTTACTAGAACAGCGTCGTTGAATTGTTGAGTGGGCGCAATTTCCTCAAACGTTTTGCCTCTTTCTTCGTTATCTACAGTGATCTTCTTTTTCTTCTTCCGCAGTAAGTTCGGTGCAGCTGATTGGTACAGCACCATTTCATCTGGTTCTTCTTCTTTCTTAACTCGTGCAAGTCGTGCGTATGTATCGTGCATGTCCCACATCGACGCGAACGCGAACGCATTCTTCTTCTGCGGCCTCACTGCTAGAGTATGGCGAGTTTGAGTGACACATTCCTTGGTTTGAGTATCTTCAGAAATCATCTTACGATTCCTACCCTTCCCCACAGTGATGTACTGGTAGTACTCATTTTCCTCTTCCACATTGTTCGCTTCCTGACTTCCCTTATCATACGAGTAAGAAGGAAGCTCGAACATATAACATGTTTCTGTTTCTTTGAGGACTACGAATATTTCTGGAGGGTACGACATTATAGGTTTGGTTTTTGGTAAGTAGAACGCGGACGGAGCGATTTCGAGGTCGGCGTCGTCAGGCAAACAACCCTCCTCGGTGTTGAGTGTGTGGTCGATATGGATCTCGTCAAGGTTGATCGTGGTGGCGTAAACTTTCATGCCAGTATCCATGGTTGACTTTGATGTTTTTGATTTGGATCTGACGAGCATTTCGCTTTTGAAGCGGGGCTTGCTTTCGAAAGCTGCGTGTGTGAAGGTATCTTGCATTATGATGTAGTTAGGGTCTACAATGTTCACGGGTGTGACGTCAGCGTTTTCTACTATAACGCGGTAGGTGTGTCGCTTCTCCATGAAGGAGAAGTTAACTTTGCTCATCCGAGGAGAGTCTCCAACGAAACTGATCCTTGAGACTTCCTGCACTGAGCGCGAGCTCGCTTCCGTGGAGGTATTTGAATAATATACGGTGGACATTGTTGGTAGATCACGGTTACCTTTTGAAAGTTATTATGATTACTTCTTCGATCATACACCGATTACTTATTGCTTAAATAAATAAGTACCTACTTGGAAAAATACTGCTACTGTTGATAATGTTAAATGTCATGAAACTTCAAAAATGTCTTCGATGACACGTCAATGAAAACGATTCAATGCTAAAAAAGTTCCAATGGTGTAGTATATGGTTAAATTACTATTCTCAGATCTTGATCGGTTCTTTATGTTCACCATATGTTCACATACCTCACTAGGTACCTATATTCTGTAAAAGGTATAGGTACCTACTATGACCATGCTAGCTAAAATTGTCAGCTATTCCGCAAAAAAGCATTGATTTAGTGCCAATTTGGCTTGATAACGACCCAGCTTTTTCTACGATAGGCTGTAATTACGTTCATTATGTACTACACTTATATGTAATTATGTATTTATAAAGTACCTACAGCCACTTAAAAAAGTAGAATAATACTTTTAGACCCATTAAGCTCTTTCACGTCGTGTTCAATTAGAAAATAGTCACTTTGGTTTTAAAGAATCTATTCAAAAGTCAAGGTGACTTTTTTAGACTTGGTACTTGGTAACGTTTAAAATAGTTTCAAACAGTTCTAAAAAAGCAAGTTAAGTCAAGCAAGATATTTTTTTAAAGTTTAAATTGCATGATCCCAAATATTACATGGCATTGCCAAATTTTTGAGAAAACCTAAAACCTTAACCTCGTGACGCATCGTGACACCAATTGTCATCATCGGTGTCACGATGCGTCCTCTGATTGGACAACAACTGATCACCACCTTGCACGCCACCGCGGACGTTAGCTGAACGCTTTGGTTTGGTCAAGGCTCAACACAATAGCTATTTCCAAGGAATTTTCAAGGAATTTTTATACTAGTATACAATTTCTTTGGCTATTTCCAAGACCAATCTAGCCTAGTACCATAGAATAAATAATAGTACAAGTACATTAGAATGTCCATCAACGTTTGCAGCTGACTGTACATACTAATCAGGGTTCTACAGAGCATATCGCACGTCGTGCTTTGTCGAGCGCACTTCCGTTCGTAGTAAGCTCATTGTAGATATACCATATGCAATGCAGTGTATGGCTTTACGACTTGTGGGTTACAATAAAATAGCTTCTTACTTCTTTTTACTTTTTTAAGGACTTAAATTAATTGAAATTAATGGTGATCTTCCTATAAACCTAGAAAAATGTTTTTAGTCATTTTTATTAATAGGTATTTAAAGTATTCCCTGCCCCAAAGGTACGATACGAAGATACGAAGAGTATGACTACTTCATCAGCACGCTACTTAAGTAGTAGCAAGCAATAAGCATGCTTTTTAGTAGCATGTGTAAGTATTCCAGTTCAGGCATTGCATTATGAGATCTAAGAAATCGGTTACCTAGGTACCTACCGGAATTGAATAAGGCATGACACTTACTACCTACCTACCTACATAAAATTAAGTACCTAGGTACTTAATTAAAGATTTTGGGACAAAAGATCTTTTTTTACAGGACAATGATCTTGTTCACTTTGATGAGTCAGTCTAGGGTCAAATTACCTGCGTAGGCGCATTATTTTTGCAAACAAATCCACTTAATTCCAATGCATTCCAACTCATGTAGATTTTGACAGTGGGCGTTGTTATGAGGTGGGCTATAAGTTGTAGTTTTTGTGCACTGCATGCATTCTATGTTTTCGTAAGCAGCCCCTAATTTTTTTACCACGTTTTTTTGTTTGTTTGTCTGTCTGTCTTTCGTTCCGGGTTGAATCTTGCGAGCACTATTCCTCATTAGCTATCCGGCTGAAACTTTCAGGGTAGGTACCTAGCTCACAACTCGATGACAATGCATATAAAAATAAATAAAATAACGTGGTTTTCAGATTAATTTTTAATCTAAGTTGTTTATCCCGATGTTTTCTTTCACCGTAGGCGTCATTATGATTCATAAAGTCCTACTAATATTTTAAATCGGAAAGTTTGTGAGATGACCCATTTAGGTGAAACTGTAGATGTAGATCGTGACATGGAATATCATAGGGTACCGAGTAATACCGCGAGCGAAAGCTAGTGAAGGATGCACGCGATTGATTGCGTAAAAAACTCGCATTATGTATGCTAGTAAGTAACCCAACTAGATAGGTAAAGCAATATAAACTCACAATAGGTAGTACAGTACCGCACACAAAGCTCAAACTCGGTCACATCGCGAACTTGACACCATATCGAGTTAGGTATTGCAGAGGTTATCCACCTCTGCCGGTACTGTCGTGAAGCGAGGCGTGACGCCAGCGAGTCTTCGCATTAGTTGCTCGCGCGTGCCGGGCACTCCTGGATGTGACTGTACCTAAGATGAAGAGAATCTTCAGGAAGTTTAAAGAGAGTGAGTATTTGTGTTTTTAATCACATTTATAACACAGCTCAAATAATAAACTTTTTTATTTATTTTATGTAGGTACATAAGGTACATTTTTTATCACAAATTGAATAATACTTACCTACACGTTTTTATTTATTTATTTTAATTAAAATGTATTTTTATCACAATTTTATTTCGGGAGACTTTTGCCCAGCCAGCTATGAGACAAGTTTGAATGTGTGTCACTAAAATATCGTAAACGCTACTTGTCTAAGATTAGATTTTAGCTTTATTTAGAAGTGGAATACAAGTAAGTACCTACCTATCTTTTTTATTGGTTAAAAAAAAATCATCAGTCGGACTCTTCGAGCTTATAGAACGTCGGACTAAGGACGAAAGTAGACGAAGTTCAGAGGCGCGATTCAACCCTTCTCGGAGTGCATTCCGAATTCGGAAAGTGACGTTTCTTCGCTGAAAAAAACGTTAACTTTCCGAAGGAAATCATCGAATCGGATACATACCGAGAAGTGGGAATCGCACTGGGAGTGGGGCGCTCTATTACATAGTAGGTCAATGTCAACAATTTGTTGAAAAAAAAAATATCCGCAGTTCTAGGCATGTAGGCATATTGTAAGCTTCTTACTGAGAAAGCTTTTGTAATCAGGAGTTTTTGATGGCATTTTTCCGCAGTTTTCTGTAATCATACAAAACGTGTTAATATCTTGGATTAGGATATTACGTGTTCGATTCCCGTCTTTTCTCTTTTTGAAAAAAGAAAGTCACTTTTTTTTAATTTATTGCTAAGTATCTCTCCCATAGAATCTTCAAAGAATCTTAATTCAATCTACTTATACCTTTTTTGGTTGCTCGCATAATTACATCCATCCATTTAGTACCTACTTAGGTAGTAATGTACTCGGTAACATCAGTCTGCGGTTTCTTAGAATAAGAAGCTTATTAACCGTTGCGAGACCGCATCCCATAGCGAAACACGAGATTAAAAGTATACGCAATCTTTACCACGTGAATTAACCTCGTCATGGCTAGTTCTCATCGTTCCATCGTCCAAAAAGAGCAAGACGAGATCTTTTACCGGGGGCGGGCTATCCTTGGCACAGAGATGGAGCTAGGTGAGGCCAAGGGGGCCTAAGGACCTTTGGAAAGTCTATATGAAATTTTGGGAAAGCGATGAACCTTGTTCTTTCTTTTCTGTGAGATGAACCGTCCGTTTTCGTAAATGATTCGTAAAATGATGTGAGCGGCAAATTGATGTAGCGAAACATAAAAAATCACACAATTGCTTACCATTCTTAATTTGTATCATTAAAAATAAAGGTGTACCTAAGTATAAAGACATACCTACATTGCAGAGCACATATTAAAAACGTCTTAAGTAAGTACTAACTATTCTATTCAATATCACTATAATCGATAATTTACAAGAAACCTACAAGTCCTGCAATGTCTTCTTTTTTTAAAAGTTTTTTTTGCTTTCGGTCTATTCATCTACCTACTGGGTCAGCTTAATCGAAAATACAGTAAATAGGCGGCTATGCTTACGGCTATATATTCTCAAGGTAGGCTTATCAACATTCAAGCTTATCATTTGAAGTTAGCTAGTCAGAGGCACGTCCTTATAATTTGATGTGTTTTATTACAACAACCTTGCTTCATCCCTGTGCCTACCCTCACCGCCCACATTTCATCGGCGCGTTTGTGCGCGTGCGCATACCGCGCATCGATACACCGTGTATCGTAATTGCATCGCAACTTCGAAGGTGTGTGACCCACCGATTTTTGTGCCGATAATGTTTATAGGTTTGTAGATCGAGATATCATTCATTTACGGCGAATTATGGATTTTCGAATTCTTTAAAAAGTTTTAATAACAAAAGTACAATATAAAACATGTAACCCATACTGCGGCCTACATGTTTGCAAAACCAGTCAATGCTTTTATCCAACAACAATTCAAAAATATTGAAGAATATGCACAATAATTTAAATAAAAATTAATTGCGCGGGAGTGAGAAATCCCGAGTAGTAGTCAGATCAACACGATTTGACTGTCTTTTCTGAGTGGCTTAGGTGCTGGGGAGGATCTACTTCATTTCAATGTCTGTCTCAGACACTACATCGTTCCATAGACTAGACATGTTATTGACTGCCCCCTGTAGTCGTACCATGAACTCTTAGAGCAATGTTAAAACAAGCTTGACAACGAACGTCATTCCTAAAGCAGTAAGTCTGTTTTAAGATTGTTTTGACATTGCTCTAAGACTTTGTGGTACGCTCCAGGCTTTAAATCGTTTTGATAAAATAACAAAAGAAGTTTGTGTGATTTGACTGTGAGTTGCCTTTCAATAGAAAATTAGCAATCAGTGAAAAGTAGGTACTACCTTCTGGATAATACTATTTAAAAAAAATTAATTGGATATTGTTTTGTTCGCAAAATTAATCTGACAGATAAAAATACACAAGGAAAGTCGTCGTAGCAGAAGCGCGTTGAAATCTTTTGTACGGGGTTGTAGCAACATTTGAATAATTGGAGATTGTTCTGTTCGAAAAATAATCAGAGAGATAAAAATACACAAGGAACGTCGTCGTAGCAGAAGCGCGTTGAAATCTTTTGTACGGGGTTGTAGCACATTTGAATAATTGGAGATTGTTCTGTTCGAAAAATAATCAGACAGATAAAAATACAACAAGAACGTCTAGCAGAAGCGCGTTGAAATCTTTTGTACGGGGTTGTAGCAACATTTGAATAAGTAATTGGAGATTGTTCTGTTCGAAAAATAATCAGACAGATAAAAATACACCACGAACGTCGTAGCAGAAGCGCGTTGAAATCTTTTGTACGGGGTTTTAGGCTTGTAATCAGTTTGCACTCAAACTTGAGTTGGGTTGCTCAACCATCTTTTTTTTATCCCTCTGAAAATTGAATCAAGGCTTGAGATGACTGATCGACTTCTCACAATGGATTTAGGCATTCGTGAAGTTAGCCGTTTCGATGCGCAGTGCAGTTTTTTCATACAAAATTTTCTACTGCGCAGCGAAACGGCTAGCTTCACGAATGCTTAGATCCATTATAGAAGTGTATTTTCGTAAAAGCACCACTTTTGAAGAGAATCCGCAGTCGAAAAGTTAAGTCTATCTCAAGTTTCCACAATGAGGAATGAAATGATAGGTTTACATAAACGATCAGTTGAACTCGATTCGGGTTCGGGAAACGGGTAAAATCGTGTCGAACACATTAATCGAACACAATCTTAAATTCTTTCGCAGGGCCGTCACCGTGTCGAGTGCCCGGTGCGCAGACGCAGGCACATAGTATGTTGAAGCAGTTGTGAATCTACTGAACTATATTTTTGCAGTCACGAGTATTTATAAATGTAGGTAACTGAAAAATATTTGTACAAAAAGACAAATCTATCGATCAATTAGAATTTATTTTTACACGAAAGTACCTATATGCAAAGTGGGCTACGTGGCCCCTTCACGTAGCTTCTATTCAATTCAAGCGGAGAGGTAAAAATAATGATATCTTATGGTATTTGCAAAACAATCAAAACAAAAATACATTTTTTGACTTTTAAACGAAGTTGCTATGACGACAAGTCCACTGTCATTAATTTGTAAGTTGATTAAATTTAAAATTTTAGAACTGAAATTATGTTTTTTTTAAATTATATGTTACGTGTTGAGGTGTTGAGGTACTGTTGCAAGTACTAGGTCGTATGTCTTGGGCAGTATGGGCGCGGGTCGAGAGGTCGAGCGCAGACGCGCCCCGCCCTCTAATTGCCGCGCCCCACGCAAATAAATATTTTTTATCCACAGCGCGGAGATCACGCTCCTTCTTGACCTTAAATTACACCGTGAAGTTCTTTTTTTGTAAGGTTTTAATCGGTTTCCCGCATGCCTGATTGCGCCTGCGCAGAAACTGGTACAGTACCAAATTATCAAAAAGTAAAAAATATGTCGAATGATCAACTGTACATCACGACTGTACCCACAAGTTAGGTGGACTCAGCTAAGATCTTAGTTCTTTAGGTTCTTTAGGATTTATTATTATAACTTAGGCCTTTCTATCGCGTTACTAGATGATTTACATTACACAACGTCAAACATCCTACGCCCAAATCACCTATTCCTCAATAAGACCCGTCCCTCAATAAGACGTCAATAATACTAGGTAGGTACCAGCAGGCTCATTATCTAACTTGTCTCCAATCTCAAATTGGTCTCAAACTATCAAAACGATCGCGTAGGTTTCTTTTGTCGCGTTCGGTCTCGTTGAGATGAGAGTGACAGAGCTGCTTGAGCGGTCACTGAACTGTCATATTTGGCGGTTTGAGACCGATTTTGGTCACTATCAAAGATAGACAATCAGGGGGCTGGGGCCATTGTTTGCGATTGATTAGGCTTGCTAAGCACCTAATCCATCTTCTATCAGCTTTACTATCAGCTTTTCCCCACAGGAGCTTGATGGATCACCGAAAAGAAAGCAAGGATCCATCCATACCGTGTTTGTTACCTGATTCTTTACAGTGTTAGTCGTGAAAGAACAGGAGTAGAATCACCTAGCTCTAAAGACGTTTCAAAGTGGTTCTAGTGGTCCTAGGTACTGAATAAATTATTTTTGAATTTTGAATTTTGTCTAAGAAAAGAGCTAGGTACTTACTCATCTTTGGTTGTAGGTAGGTACTTACCTAAATATTATGTTTCAATAATAGTTGAGAAAGTTCAATATTTATCTTTGAATGCAATGAAAGTTAAATATTTCTTCTCAATGTGAATAGCCAAAATTTTTCACATAACATTTATGGCTAGCCGGCTATTACCATTAGATCGTTATCAACTCTTTATTACCTTCTCTATGGTATATCGATCCGCCTACGAGTGATGATAGAAATTAAACATAATAATAATTATAATAATTAATATTATCTTGGGAAAATCAAAGCTGGCTTATTTGTAAGCGATATAAAATGCCTTTTCAAGCCGCCCTATAATGTTTTTTCGTTATTATTTCAAAGTTTTGCTCATATATCACCGTATTTTAGTGAGCCGTGTTGGAAGAGCTGGTTAGTGCCTCGACTTTCGAGCCGATGGTCGCAGGTTCGAACCCGGCCGTGTATCAATGGATTTTTCGTTTCGATGAATTTATATGCGTATTAACACGAGCTCTAAACGGTGAAGGAAAACATCGTGACGAAACCAGTTAGCTTTCTAATAGCGTCGATGGGCTTGCAACCTGTCACGTATGGAATGCTAACTTCTGCAAAACGTGGGCATGTACCAAATATGTATTTGGACATGCCTCTGACTACCCCCTCAGACTCGAAGGATCTTAAAAAATGCCTTAAAAGATCAGAGAGAATGTCTACCGCGCCTTGGGGATACAGTCGTGACCATATTTCATTTTTCAGTTCATTTCATTTTACTGATGAACAGTTTTGGATTTCTCTGTTTAATCTCTCTTCAACCAGGTAAACTTGGATCATCTTTGTTTTCGTTTTTTAATAAGATAGAATGTATCCATATAATGTTCCCGCCACTGGCGAAATTACCCCTCGTTCGGAAACTCGGAAGGTAGGCGAAATTAAGTGTAAGTGTAGGCGGCGATAATTGCACCGTGAGAAACGCATCCTCGCCTCGCTTTGTAGCAGGTAATGTTGCACAAATGCCTCTGTCTTATGCGCCAATCCACGGGCGAGTAAATCACTGCTATAGCTAGCTATAGAGCGCTTGTAGACGTCCGTTTTTTTCGCCGGACAACGGACCGTCAATAAACGAAATCCATATAAACGGCATAAATTGTTCGCTGGACCGATATCCGGCGCATAACGTGTACACACATTCATTACGCGCCATACACCGCGAATCCGGTGAATAAAAAATTTTCAAAAAAAAATATAACCGACTTCATAGAATACTTTCACTAAAAATCGAAAAATAAGACTACAAACAGATTTATTTAATTTGTTATTTTATATTTGTTATAATGTTGAAATCGGTGTGCATAAAATATACTTAGTCATTGTTTTACTTAACACCGACTTCAACATTATAACAAATATAAAATAACAAATTAAATAAATCTGTTTGTAGTCTTATTTTTCGATTTTTAGTGAAAGTATTCTATGAAGTCGGTTATATTTTTTTTTTTGAAAATTTTTTATTTTTCCATTTTGTGTTGTGTTTTTTTAAGTACCTTTTTAATTTAGAAAGACGTCACTTTACTCACTGTGTTTCGCTCATCAAGCCCTTTCATTTGATACCCATATCACTAAAAAATTCCATGGAACAGGTCCTGACTCCATCATCAGATCAGCTCGCTGTTTCCATATTATTACATTGTAGTCGAAATTTCACAAATATGCTGAGTTCCGAGTTTCAACTCAATCAGACTATTTATTGAGGAGTTCTATTGGGCAGCTCTTGACTCCATCATCAGATCAGCTCGCTGACACCATATTATTACATTGTTATCGGAACTTGACAGGTATGCCGAGTTTCAACTCAATCGGTTTATTTACTGAGGAGTTCTGTTGAACAGCTCTTGACTCCATCATCAGATCAGCTTGCTGATACCATAAATTTCATTGTCACCGAGAATCTATAAGTGCACAAAATTTCAGCCCGATAGTTCCACAAACACACATAAAATTTGAGGGTTTCCCTCGATTTCCATGGGATCCCCTCATCACATCCTGATTTGGTGAAGATGGGACCATCTCGGAAGTTATACCCTTTGTAACAAAAAAAGAATTTTCAAAATCGGTCCACAATTGACGGAGTAATCAATGAACATACATAAAAAAAAAAAAAAACATACATACAGCCGAACATAGAACCTCCTCCTTTTTGGAAGTCGGTTAAAAAAACGGTCCGTTGTCCGGCGAAAAAAAACGGACGTCTACAAGCGCGCATAGGCTTGCTGTGCACTGTTTAATGTAAACACACGAATGTTAAAATTATCGTGGCTATAGAGATTCGACATTCACAACACTCTGGGGGCTACTAAAACTTAACTCTAATTGGTGGAAACTGAATTCGGAACATTTAACCAACATAAGCTGAACTACGAAACTTGGAACGATATACTTAATCGTTTTTAGTTTTAATATCCAACCACATCTATATTTTGTATCCTGGGATTCACAGGTAGAGTAAATAGTATAGGTACTACTCTAGCAACAAAAAAAAAAACAAACAGTATACTACTCTACAACTAGCATACCTACTACTCTACCGCTTCCAAGTACTCTACTGAAGAATAACTGTTAACTCTACCGACAGTTAAGTAGTAGGATAGTCTAGGACTCTACTGTGATACTATGCCGTTAACTTTACCCGTACACTTTAGGCATCATCTTAGATATAAATATAATTATACTTAGGTACATGAGTCATGAGAATTTGTATGTAGCGCGATGTGAGCCGCATAGTAACTTACTGACAGCCACAGAATACTATTGCTGACAGCAGCGTTCCGCTTTGACTCTGATCTAAAAGCAAAAGATATTTTACATGCAAACTTTTTTACACCTTAGCCTACTTTATCGCGCCACATATTATCGCATCGCTCAGTAATCGTCACACATGACAAGGCCCGTACCGACGTAACTATTATTTAGTAATCTGTGGCTGTACTGCGCGTGCGCAGGCAAACAAAAAGTTAACCTAATCGCGTGTAATTTTACGTTTTGCTAAGACGCGGTGAAAGTAAACGTTTTAGAAAATATTCTAATCGTGACATCGATTTATGATGTTGTTTACGTCAGCTGTTGGGATAAAATAAAGAAGAGTTTTTCAATTGGTTTTTAAACAATAGGAAAGTAAGTACCTAGGTACTTAATATTCAAGTGTTTATGATAGATAACTAAAGTAGTGTGGCCATACGAATCATAAAATACTAAGTACTTACATGAATAAAATCCCACTATGTATTCAATACGATTTAATTTAGGTAAATTAATCATCAGCGTGAAAATGTGGAGGCCTACGTATACTCAGAAGTGGGTGGATGTGGGCTGATTTGATAGATAGATATAATCAAAATTTAGTTGTTCAATGAAATTAATATTTTAATTTGAAGTCAACACTATAACTACAATCAACGGAAGAAAGAAGCTATTTCATAAATACACAAATTAATAGTTTTTTTAAGTGTTAAACCACACAGAAGAAGGACTTTTCATCGAAATGAAAATTTTGAAAGCATTTTCATTAAGTACCTACCAACATAAATATTAATTTGCAACTCAAAAGCAATAGTCAAGCGTCCATACAAAAGACATGAACGCGTCCCGCAAACGTTAAATAAAATAATTATTATTTGCGTAACTAGTAATAAGTTATGTACCTACAGTACGGCCAACGGATCTCGGCGATCGTGAAGTTAGCCGTTTCGATGCGCAGTGCAACTTTTTCATACAAAATTTTCTACTGCGCAGCGAAAAGCCTAACTTCACGAACGCCGAGATCCGTCGGCCCAACTGTACTAACTTATAAATCTTGTCGCGACCCCCCTACCGTCAAATACCGAACCCCTAAGGGTTCGCGGTACCCACTTTGAGTAGCCCTGCTCTGGCGAGCCTGGTCGGCGCACTAAGTTTTTATGCATAAGACCGACTCGATAGCGTTTGCAATGTGATCATTTTTAATTCTAACATAAATATACTTACCTACTTATATTCAAATATTTTCGGTGGGAAAGATTTAGTGATTGGCTAACAAGCGAGATAAATTATGTGTTTTATATTCTACTTCCTAAACTAACTTGTTTGCCTACCTAGGTTCACATCATTTAGTCTAGATTTGTTTTATTAGGTGGACAGACAGGTTTTAGAAAGAATGACCACTACATTCGACACAAAAGAAAGCTAAAGCTAGACCTGTGTGACATAGCCTGTGTCTTTATGATACGCATAACACATGTAGGGTAAAAAAATAAATATTCATGTTTAACCCCCAACGCAAAAGGAGGGGTATTATAAGTTTGACCGATATGTGTGTGTGTCTCTCTGTCTGTGGCACTGTAGCTCTTAAACGGGTGAACCGATTTCAATCGCGTTTATTTATATTTGAAAGCAGGTTTTTTTTTGTGATGGTTTGATGGATCTTAGACATGTTTTATCAAAATCGATCTACTTGTTTTACCAAAATTTGGCGGCCACTGCACTTAGGAAACCGCAGATTTATAAAAAATTCTACAATTTGAATCGCTGGCATTAACAGCTGAGCAATTCTGTATTCGAAGAGCACGTAAAATTGTCGGTCTCGGCTTTTAAGTCGTTAAGCCATGACGGAGGCCTATAAACTCCACAAGAGTTAGTATAAGTAGCTCATTCGAACGATAAAACATTAAACAGACCTATGGTAGGACTGTAGCGAATTTTAAATCACAAATACGGGATTGGACACAGGGTCTGTCCCGCCGGGACAAATGGAATTTTAATAGTTTTATTGTAGGAATGGTATGCAGAATATGCAAAAGACTTGAGAAATCTTTGAAGCAATTTTCTGTTTTGCCTACAGACTGATTTGTTATAGTATTAAGTAGATAATTATCTGAAAAAAATGTAAAATTGCCAATTAAGTTTATTAAAAGTGGATGTTTTGCTACATCTGATTAAGGGCCCTACCTCACTAGGACACCGTGGTTGCTGCACCACATACAAAATGTACGTCTCGCTTGGTTGCGCAACCAAGCGGACACCAGCAGGCAGAGCAAAGCGATTCACACCACACTCCTCGGAATGCATCCGATCCGAAGATTTATTCAGAGAAGGGTTGAATCGCGCCACAGGTGTCATTTAGGTACGTACATTTTGTTGGTGGCGCCACCATGGTGTCCTAGTGATAAGTATATAGGATTTCTAGATTAACACATGAAATTGATTCCTTCGTATCATTTTTTTTTCTCAATTTTTTTTAAGATTTACACACGACTTTGCAATCATTGCTAAGTCGTGTACGTACATTATTTCAGGGACAACCGAATCTGTAGTATTAGTTGAAAATAATACAGTTGTCCCCTAATCAGTGACCTCATTCACAGATAAAGCCCAAAACGTTTAAGTTTTTTTGACTGATGTCGTGAGCCTGGCATGACGAATTTATTCCTCGAGAAATGCATAAAATTCGAGGAATGCGCGTGTATTTCGGTGACAATAGGTCGCGTGGCCGATGCGTGGGCGCACGATTTCGGCGATCGTGCGGCAGGACCCGGGGTAATAACATTGCTGGAATTCTTTAATAACTTGGGGTGAGCTTCATAATTTTTTTTTTCTTATTCTTCGGTCATGTGAAGTTAATAAATATAATGTCATACAGGTGCAATTTGGAGCGATGAATATGAATGTGGATGGATAGGGATACACCGGCAGGGGTAGGCCTAAGAAAATATGGATGGACTATGTGAATGCAGATATGTGTGTGAAAGGAGTGAGCACTGAGATGACGAGTGATAGAATGAAGTGGAAGAGGGAAACATGTTGTGCCGACCCCACCTAGTGGGATAAGGGCAGGGAGGGAGATGATGATGATGATGACAGAGTGCAATTTGGGTGGTGTGGAAACAAGGGAAGGATGCCCTATAGTGGGACGATACAGACCACACGACCAAAAAATAACTAGTATAGTAGTGCGCCCCAAATGGAGATCTCGCGCACCGTAGATACCTTAGGTACCCTATATTTAGACTTGCTTCTTACTACCCCTGTACTTTCAAGTGCTACTACTGCCGAGTACGTCTATTGTGCTAGCTCGTTATGGTAAAGAATACTGGCATGCATGCAATAGGTACCTACCTAACCTATACTCATAGGTACATCAGGTATAATTTTTTCTTAAATTTATTTAAAAAAAAAAAACAAACACTGAATATCGCAATGGTACCACTATTAACCAGCCAGTCTAACCTGAACTATGAAGACATAAAAACTCTTACAAATGTGAGCTCTCGTTACAACGGTTTCTCAGTTTTCGTCGTATTTCAAATAGTATAGGTACCTACCGACATCTTAGAATAAAAATTATAACTATTTTGGAATGTGCAAATAAAGTCCTTTCAATATATTTGCTTAACTTATTTTACCTAATTGGGAACCCCTTTTGCTTAACTTATTTTACCTAATTGGGAATATCTTTACAACTCCTTCATTAATTAGGTAAGCTCATATGATCTCCAGCAAATTTCTATAGCACAACCTATTGATATTGACCAACCAAGTTTCATGCAGATCGGAGTAACAGGTCGATAGTTACGAGAACTCGTATACGAGAACAATAATTCGTGAAACATACGAACCCACAAACATGCAAAGCAAAATCGCCCAAGTTGCTACCTACTACTTCGTTCGCTTCGCTCGCTCGATAAATAGTGAATGTGAAATAAGAACTTGAAGGTATAATTATTTACGTGACATGTCAAAATATTACCAAAATTTCCTTAATCTTCGTTTTTAAATAAGATATATGTGACAGGTGGCAAGACCGTTGCCTGCAGCTCATAACTTTTTAAAATCTCTTTTGTATTCATTAATGTTAAACATTCTGCATTTTTTAAATCATTTGCTACTTAACCAAAAGGCACGAGAAATATTGTACCTACTTATGTTAACTTTGTTGCCGATAAAATGTCTCTCATGTCATAAAATTACGAAAATAAAACCGGCCAAGTGCGTGTCGGGCCACGCGCAGTGTAGAGCTCCGTAGTAGGCCGTTATCACAATATAGATTTATAGAACGATTTTATTGTTCTTTATTAGTCACTTTAAAGGATTTATTCTAAGGATTTTGTATTTGGTACAAAATTATCCACCACCCAAGTTCAACGACTATTACTGCTAAACTAATAAAGTTATCTTAACCGCTATAGCTTTCCTTTAGAGTTCATGAAATGCACTATCATCATGAATTTTACCAGATTTTTCAAGCCAGCAGTTTAGCTTTTAAAGGGAGGGGGGGGGGGGGGGGCGATATACATACCCCTACAAAACTACAGCTTCCTAGTACTAACGGTATCTTAGCGAAACCTCGGACAGATGGACATGACGAAACTATAAGGGTTCCTTGTCAGGACTACAGAACCCTGAAAAGCAGCAAACCACCCACGAGCATAGCTTTCCATCGGCATCCTTTTGGTGATAACTTTAAGAACTCTCGTTACGATAAAACAAATGCGACAATAATAGCATTTATGTGGTTTAATCGGAGCATTAAATTCCCTGAATTGGAAAGCCTAAGCTAAGGGGTACAGTCCGCCCGATTTCAAACCCAATTTGCTGATCCAATCTGATTTGGGGGCATGGCACGGGCTCTCGCAAAGTCGAGCGCATTAGTTATACTCGTAATGAAATGGATGTGAGTGAACATAGAATAAAAACAATTGCTCAAGTTCTATCATGCAGGTAATTTATATAATTTTATTATTGGCTACTGATAGATTTAAACACCCGCAGTTTAGGTTAGGAGTAAAAAATACGGTGTTCGAAATGTAGCTTATTATACCTAAGTGAACTTTCTCCATGAATTTTATGTGAGATCTGTAAAGCTAAAATGCTGCGCATTTCATTTATCTGATTCATATTGTTAATTAATAACGAGCTCTAAACGGCGATTAAAACATCGTGAGGAAAGTCAAATCAAATCGGGTCGTTCGTACAGAATTTTATTGATCCGGCAATTTCACGGGTTTGCATTAGCGGATATTAACTGCGGTAGGTACCTACTCGTAATGCTAATCATTTTTGCACAAGACCTATGTGTGTCCGGAGTACAATGTACGTGATATGTTGCAAAACAAACGACTCTCAGTCGATGGGGTTTCAATGGGGTAAAGGAAATTTTACATAGGTACCTACTACTAAGAATAATAATAGATACTTTAGAGCACTTTTTACTATTTCCAAATTGAAGAATAGGTAATTCTTCAATTTGGAAATAGTAAAAAGTGCTCGAAACATCACGAGCATGCAATTCAGACTTCCGTAAATGCATCCGATCCGATGATTTTCTTCCGAAAGTTGACGTTTTTTTAGCAAAAAAAGTCAATTTCGGAATACATTTCGAGAAGGTCTGAATCGCATTGCTGAACTGAAAATGATTGGAAAAATGATTGGTTGTTGAAATATAAGTATCACATGTACCGTGATAAAAATAGTCTTGGCTTCACTAAAATCACCAAAAGACAATCCAAACAAATTAGCATACCACTAACAAACTGGTGAAAGATCACATAACAAGTTAACAAGTAACGTAACGAAAAACAAACAAATTCAGGTGCCAAGAAACAATGGACAAGTGTGAAGTGTAGTGTTTAACTTAGGTATAGAGCCCTACCTCATTAGGACACCATGGTTGCGCCACCAACAAAATATAAGTACGTAAATGACACCAGGCAGTGCGATTCAGACCTTCTCAGAATGTATTTCGAATTCGGAAAGTGTCGCTGAAAAACGTCAACTTTCCGAAGACAATAATCGCATCGGATGCATTTTCGGAAGTCTGAATCGCGCCTCTGCTAGGATATTTTGTTTCACACGTAAAGTCGCTAACTCGGATTCGTTCCAACAAATAGATTTTTTTTGAAAACAAAATTAAAGTTATTGAGTGCAAAATTACTTTACTTATTTTACACAACAAACATGTCTATCACTTTTTTCAACCATCTTCCACCGTTTCAAAGTATTCATCGTAAAACAACATTTTTTGTTGGAATGAATCCGAGTTAGCGACTTTACGTGTGAAACAAAATATTCCAGCTGGTGTCCGCTTGGTTGCGCAACCAAGCAGGACACCAGCAGTGCTGTTCAGACCTTCTCGGAATGTTTTTTCACTGAAATAACGTCAACTTTCCGAAGAAAATCATCGAATCGGATGCATTTTCGGAAGTCTGAATCGCACAGCAGGTGTGATTTTCGTACATTTTGTTTGTGGTGGCGACACCATGGTGTCCCAGTGAGATAGGGCCCTTAGCATTTGATTAGGGAGTGAAGCTCGTGACTGCCGAATTTTCACCATTTCTTGACCAAACATTCCCTTTGAAAACTACTTAGGTAGAGCAAATTGTGACTTAATTTTTATGTTTATGGTAGAGAGATCTCATTGATTTGCATGTGATTATCAATCGTCTTTTGAATATTTGCGGTCAACTTTTGATGAATCATTCTATAGGTAAGTACTTATTTGTCATAAATGTTAATTTTAGTTCGGTTTAGCGTGTTTCATTGCTTCTGTTAATATAATTACTTATTAGAATTGAATTAAATTCATAAGAGAACGTAGATTATTTTAAGAAATTGAATATCAACACCACTTTTTCATAGTCCAAAGGTTTATAAACTCGTTCCGTTCCGTTATAATAATACTATGAAGAAATGATGTTGATATTCAATTTCTTAGAATAATCTACGTTGTCTTATGGATTTAATTCATTTCTAGACCATTAAATTTTTGCTTGACCAAAACGTTCCAAACTTTTGCATCACTTTCTCAACAAACAAATCATAAAAAAGAGCCCACACAAACTCAATTTTTACATTCATAAAGTTCTGCAGGAATCGAACACGCAACCCAACCTCCCACGGCCACACCACCAGATGACCAGACCTACGAGTATAATAAACGACTCGTGTCGTGACCCGCGGTTCACGTCGGTTGGCCCGCGGCCCAAGATGCGTCGGCTTATTCGGCAATATTATATCAGTGGCTAAGAAGGCGGCGGACGAACAGGCCGTGTACTACGGAAGGCCAATTGTTCTACCGCTTTTTATTCATGCGCTTCTGGTACCCCTCAGGATAAACCAATTGTTTTCATTACAGAGTTCGCTGTAAAGGACCCGCCTCCTCCTTACCAGCCTAACATCGAACCAATTGAACAGGAACAGGTAAATCAAAATTAATTGATTAAACCGTATTCATTCCCGATTTTAAAAACATTAATTTTTCAGATTGACGGGCCATGCGAAGTTTTGGATCTGCTCGCGAACTGCAAGATTGATGACCAGTGTGATTACGCGGAGATCGGAGATATGGGTTTGTGGCACTCAACGCCGCTGGCCCATCGCCACAAGTCCAAAATATCCCTTACATGGGTGCTGAAGGAGAACCTCGAAAATGCGAAGATACCAGAGATAAAAAGTGAAGGGAAAAGTGTACAAAGTGACAGACAGAGATACGTGAACGAACGGTATAGAAAGTGTAAGCAGAATCGAGTCGTGGGTCGGAATGAGTATTATCATAATCTAAAGTTTAGGAGTGCGTGTGAGGAGTTTGTGAGGGGACAGGACACGTGTTCTGATAGCAGTGAGGAGTACTCAAGGAGAAGGCATAAGCACCGGCACAGGAGGAAGAAGAAACCGAGAGAGCGATTTGGATATGATATCAAAGACTTGGACAGTTTTTTGACTGAGGTTAGTACTAAGAGTAGACCTGTGGTATAATAGGTAAAATAAACCTGGGCTATCGAACCGAATATTGTAGGTTCGAATCCCGGCCGTACAATAGTGTAATTTTTCGATTGGGAAAAGAACATGAGCTGTGAACTGTAAAACTTGACTGGTCAATGGTCATGTCTCTCCTGTGAATATGCGGTAAGGTAATAACGCGGTTAAAAAGTTTTGAATGGTTAAGAGGATTGAACACACAAACATGCTCACAAGCTTGTAGATTTATAATATTAACTAGCAGCGCCCTCGCGGCATTGCCCCCGTAGGTACGTAGTGATGGTTTATGATGATGATGATGATGTAGCCTATAACCTTTCTCAAGAGTTTAGCTATCACATGCAGAAACATTTTTCCATATCTGACTGGTAGTTCCTGAGATTAGCGCGTTCAAACAAACAAAAAAAAAACTATTGCCTAAACAAACAAACAAACTCTTCCGCTTCCGTTGCCGCCGTGACCCGCCCCCTGGACCGATTGCCTAACCTAACCTGCTTATATTAGTATAGAATAGATTAGATGTAAATACTTAAGGCTTAATTCAGTTATGAAAGTGCACCTCTCTTATCCATTCCGTCCAAGATGGATGGTTGTTCCAAATATAATGCATTGATTGATCGTTGAACAAAATAAGGCCCGGTATTCATCGACTATACCGAATTACCAACAAACCCTTGTCGTAGGCTCGGATCCTGGCCGTTTATTAACGGGTTTTTCGTTTCCAAAAATGTATGCGAATTAACACGAACTGTGAAGGAAAACAATGTCAGGAAACCCGCGGCTTAGTCAGCCCTACACGTATTGACCATGTCTTTCCTGTGGATATGGCCGGATGGTGTAGGTGCTGGGTAAGCCTACTCCATCTCAACAATGTCCCAGGCACTAGTGTCCCGTTAAGTGTAGGCAAAGATTGCCTCATGGCACTGTATAAATCATCTAGTAAAAGATAAAAATATAATTTATTCTCCTAAGCTTAAGACGAAATTCACGCGGACGAAGTCGCAGGCGGCCGCTAGTTTAACATAAACTGAGTGAACAGTGGGCCTTAAACCGAAGGAAGGATTATTATCAGAAGGCACACAAGTTAAATTGTTCGGATAAGCGACTCCCATTAAAACTTGAAAGCAGAATTCCGAAAATCGAAAATGACGTGCAATTTATGCTCGGTCCAATTTTGCGCCAATTTCTCACCGAAGTATGGCACAAAAAGTGTATTTTCAGAATAACAGAGAGAAAAGAAACAAAAATGAACAGCTGTATTATACAAGCACGGTGTACGTACGTACGTCAAAATAAATCTAGCTCAATCTTTTAGGACTTGAGCACAACTTTTTTACCGACTTCAAAAAAGGTAATAAGTATTTATTATTAAAACTAGGTAAGTAAGTTCGCATGATGAAATATAAAATTGTAATTAATTGCATCATTATCTTTACGAAACAAATAAGTAGGTACCTACGTAACAGGGTACGCGAATTTTTCGTAAAAGATTTATTTTAATTGAGATTACCTGCGTGAAAGCGGAAAAGATCTCGATGTCTTTTTACCGTGACGACGTAAAAATCTTAAACGGTAACGTCCGAATGTTTGCTGTCTTTATTTATTTTGCATATCCATCAAGATTTCTAATTCCGACTAGGTACTCTGAGATTTCTTTTTGACGATTGACTATTAACTTAGTTTCAATAGGCTCGTTTGTAGTCATACCTAATACTACGTGTACGTGTAGATGTGGTGGTTAATTATGGAGTTTATAAGACGCGAAAATTCCTTCGTTATTTTATTTATTTTCCTAACCTACCTAACACTTTTAAATTGAGTTGTACTTGGAAACTCTTACAAAATAACAAGTAATATTCAATACCGTATTTCTTGTCTCAAGGTCAGGTCAGGGCGTTTTCACATTTCTCTCCATATTTCAAAGATCTATTTTTAAACCCCGACAAAAAAAGGGGTGTTGTAAGTTTGTAGTGTGTATCTATAAGATCTATGGTTTTGACAACTGGAATAATTTGAGGAAGTCTTTTTAAAGTTTTATAATATTTTCTCCACTTTTCAGGCGTCAATCGACCGCCCCGGCAACATCCCCGTCGTAATCGCGTACCCTAGCGCGCTATACCAGACTGGTGGTGAGAAACAGCGCGCGCTGCGTCTGCCGCTGGGCACGGTGGTGAACGCGGTGTTCAAACAGGAGCGGTGGCTGTACGCGCAGACGCCGCACGGTGATGAGGGTTACGTTCTCTACGCGGCCTGTCTGCCGCTACCCATCCTGCCCAACCGGTGAGAGATTCTCACAATGGATCTAGGCATTCGTGAAGTTAGCCGTTTCGATTCGATGTGCAGAGCAGCTTTTTCAAAAAAAAAAATCTACTGCGCAGTGAAAAGCCTAACTTCACGAATATCTATATTCATTGTGAGAAGTAGGTACATGAGCTTTTTTATACTACTAAGGCAGCAGACAAGCATACGGCCCAGCCTATGGACGCCTGCGACACAAAAGGAGACACACTCGCGCTTCTGACCCTTTATAAAAGACAACACAATGGATGACGCGACTCCACCAAAGCGGAGACGAAAGAAGATGTGTTTAAACAACAAATAGAATTTCGTTAATCACATACAGTCATCTCGTCTGTGTCACGAGATGTATGAATAACGAAATTCTTTATTGTTTGTTTAAACAAATCTCTCGCAGCTGCAATTCTGGCTACGCAATCACCTAGGGCAACGAGCAGTAAAACGTAAAGTCGGTTAATAAAGGATAAAACCTAAGAATAAGATGGAACGACGATACTATATTTATGGATAAAACTGTTCAAGAACTTTAGAAAAGTAGGATTCGAAATTGGAATTCGCCTTTTCTTTTTTACGGCATTCAGAGATGATTTTTCTGCTCTACCATTGGCTCTTTTATGCGAACGGTCAAAAACACAAGTCATAACACATTTTTCATTCCATCTATTCGAAAAGGACGACTTTGTTCGCCTTTAAGTGCGCCCAAAGTAGATGATTCCTCTTCAAGGAACTTTTAGCGGGCAGTAATGAGTTTTTAATCCTCTTTATAAGTTTAGCGGGCAGTAATGAGTTTTTAATCCCCTTTAAGTGCGCCGGAATTATCTATGAATTATCTTTGCCGCGCACTTTTGAGGTACAACTACTTTCCACATTCATCTCAAATCTACCAAGATGAATGAGGGAGGACTCTTCCAAAAACACCACAGTTGTAATCACATTTAGAGATTTATTACTCTGCAGTTTTCTATCCATACATAATTGTAATTCCAACCTGATAAAATCCTGTGCGTTTTCGTCAGCGCGATCTAGAACGATGGTCTACTGGCGCCATCTAGTTTGTTTTCGTGGAACTATTGAACAATTCTAGCGGAAGAGATTTTTTGTTTGAACGCGCTAATCTCACAAAACAGGTTTTTATAATAGCTACCTACAACGTTTTTAATATTCATTATTCTGTATATTTATTTAGCTATTTATTTATATTTATATTGTTTGTGAGAGAAATAAATAAATAAATGAAATGAAATGAAATCTCAGGAACTACCAGTCGGATTTGAAAAATTATTTCTGTATTTGATAGCTAAACTCTTGAGGAAGGTTATAGGCTACTTTTCATCATCATCATCATCATCACCATAAACCATCACTACGGGGGCAACGCCGCGAGGGCGCTGCTAGTATCGGATAAACATACCGCCCACCATTCAGCCGGCGCGCGGCCACCGTCTGAATAAAAAAAAATTAATCCCCGATTACTCTTCTCAAGTGGAACTTCGTTGATTTAACACATTCCTTTCTCCTCCCTTTTATTTTCTCATAGATTGTAATGAAAAGTAGAGTGTATCACTCGGGCGCAAAATATATTTTTGGCTCGGGCGACGTACTTTAAATCCCTCGCTTCGTTCAGGATTCTACTAAAGAATCCCTCGCTACGCTCGGGATTCTACTCTAGAATCCTTCACTTCGCTCTGGATTCAAAAAAGCGCCCTCGCCGTAATAATATTATTTTCCCCCCATATAATACAATCTACTATTTCATTCCATCTATTCGAAAAGGACGACTTTGTTCGCCTTTAAGTGCGCCCAAAGTAGACGATTCCTCTTCAAGGAACTTTTAGCGGGCAGTAATGAGTTTTTAATCCTCTTTATAAGTTTAGCGGGCAGTAATGAGTTTTTAATCCCCTTTAAGTGCGCCGGAATTATCTTTGCCGCGCACCTATAATTTAGCTAGATGAATGAGGACTCTTCCAAAAACACCACAATTGTAATCACATTTAGAGATTCATTACTCTGCGGTTTTAGCATAGCTATAGAAAGCTAGCTATCCAAACAAAAATTGTAAGTCCAACCTCATAAAATCCTGTGCGTTTTCGTCAGCGCGATCTAGAAATGATTTACTACCGCCATCTAGTTTGTTTTCGTGGAACTATTGATGGCTGTTCTAGAGTTTTTTTGTTCGAACGCGCTAATCTCAGGAACTACCAGTCCGATTTGAAAAATTATTTCTGTATTTGATAGCTAAACTCTTGAGGAAGGTTATAGGCTACTTTTCATCATCATCATCATCACCATAAACCATCAGATAAACATACCGCCCACCATTCCGCCGGCGCGCGGCCGCCGTCTGAATAAAAAAAATTTAATCCCCGATTACTCTTCTCAAGTGGAACTTCGTCGATTTAACACATTCTTTTCTCTTCCCTTTTATTTTCTCATAGATTGTAATGAAAAGTAGAGTGTATCACTCGGGCGCAAAATATATTTTTGGCTCGGGCGACGTACTTTAAAACCCTCGCTACGTTCAGGATTCTACCAAAGAATCCCTCGCTACGCTCGGGATTCTACTCTAGAATCCTTCACTTCGCTCTGGATTCAAAAAAGCGCCCTCGCCGTCAAAATATTATTTTGCCCCCTTATAATACAATCTACTATTTTTGTTTATTCCAGAACATCACCCCAAAAGAAAACACCTTGTTGGGAAAGCAGTACCGACATCTACCCCCGTCCCTGTGGAAACCTCACAGACACCGAGAAAGAACATTTACGAGGTCGAACACGCTCTGAATGTCGCTACCAACGTGCCAAGAAAACCACGTGCGCGGAAAAGGACTTTGATACCCTTTACTTAAAGACCAAATCCGTTTCAAACATTGACAAGCTACACTATGAAAAAGACACTGTATATTCGAAAGATGTGAAAACAAAGAGACAAACTTTACTTGTAGTTACGAACAATTATGCTGGTAATGCGAATACGCTTAGCGTGCAGAAAGGTGATGTTGTGACGTTGGTGCAAAAGGGAGAGAGTGATGTGGACGCGGACTGGTTTTATGTGAGGAAAAGAGACGGAAGTCAGGGGTTTATACCGGCTAGTATAGCTGGGAATGGGTATATTTGAGTAGGTAATTATATTGTTTAGTTTATGAAGCTTTGTTTTACTTCCTCGGTTATATTTTTATATAGCTCGCTTCGCTTCCTTTATCTCTATATTGTCAAAATACCCTGTTAGCCTAGGCCTAGAGCAATGATGGGCAAACTACGGCCCGCGGGCCATCTCCGGCCCGCGAACCTTTTTAATCCGGCCCGCCGCGCCAGCATTCTTACTCAATCCGTACTATTCATCTCAATTAAATGTGAACACTTTCAAAATTGTTACATATTTTTTAGTGTTTTGTGAGTAATAGTAAAAACCAGTTAAAAAATCTGTTCCCCATTACATTTCATTGGTTTTGTTTGGCCCCTGATGAAAAAAGTTTGCCCAACCCTGGCCTAGAGGCTCGCTTCGCTCGTGGCCTAAAGACGTTCTAAAGCTTTATTCCCCTTAAAAACATCGTACGATCGAAGGCGTAGACAGAGGCAAGTCCGCATTGATATAGGTACCTACCTAATCTTATTTTTCAATTATGATTACAATAGAATTAACTCAGATCATGGTCAATATCTGGGCGACCGAGCTATGCTCGGGTGCAAATAGAGAAAAACTAAAAAAGAATAAGAAAAAAAACTTTTACTGGCTGAGATTCGAACTCGACGCCCCTCCGGTCTCAACAAATTTTGTGAAATTACGAACCACATTGCACTGGTAAATCTTTTTGCTTGAAAATGCCGACAAAACGATTTTTTCCAGATATGAGACCTAGCTATAGTCGTATTGCTCATTATACGGACTAAAAGTGAAGGAAAAAATGTCATTTTTCCTTCAATTTTTACATAAAACCAAGAAGATTCTAAACTACGCATAAAACGTATCAAAACTAATCAAAATTGAAGGAAAAATGACATTTTTTCCTTCAATTTTAGTCCGTGTAATGAGCAATACGACTATAGATCGATTTTTCGCCCCCTTAAACCTCCATACCGCAAATTTCAGAGAAATCGTTAGAGACGTTTTCGAGAATGTGAGTACAGACAACCAAACAAACAAACTAATATTTCTCGTTTAAAATAATAGGATAATGCATAGTCAATAGTTATGAATAGTGCAAAATTAGACTAGATTGGTTTTTGAATTTCAAAATCATAATAAAAATTACTTTTTGCTCAAATACCTATATTATTCTTACTTAAAAACTACCGAAAATGCAAAACCTGATCTCTATAGTTCAACGAGGTACACAAATCTATATCAGGACTGGATCCAGCGATCGCTAGCACCTTGGGACTTGTCTTCAGAACTGCAGAGTAGACCGTAGTAGCCGACACTGGTAGTTCCACCCTCACTTCCCCTGAGTAGCTGAGCTGGTAGAGATGTTTGGCAGCGCCTGCAGCGAAGACACAGTCCTCGTGGAAAAAGGATACGTGGATGCCGTGGTCTGGTAAATCAAACACTGTGACGGCGTCAAGAGAGCGCAGATGGTAAAGGGCTAGTCGAGGGCCGCCGCCGCATACCTGAAATATAATTAAATAATAAATAAATAAAATGCTGTACATTTCACACAGCTCATGTGTAGCCCCAAGCTAAGCAGAGCTTGTGTTATGGGAAACACATGACTGAAAATAATTAACCTGTTTTAGCCAAGACTGGCCTCTCAGCTCGGTAGTAGCTCTGCCTTCTGCGCTGTAGGTCGTGGGTTCGATTCCCTCCCGGACAAACATTTGTGTGATAAACATAGATGTTTGTTCTGTCTGTGGCCGGTTGTTTATATTAAAATGTATATACAACAATATTCAATCAGTTATTTGGTTCAGTTCAGTTACTTGGTGGAATAGTGTCTCGATTTTCGATTCGAAGGTCGCAGGTTCGAACATCATCGGATCAATCAATCAATCGGCGTGCATCAATGGAATTTTCGTTTCGAAAAATTTATGTGCGCATTAACACGAGTTCTATACGGTGAAGGAAAACATCGTGAGGAAACCAGTTTTTCAGTCCATAGTTTTTTAAATAGCGTCGATGGGCTTGCAACCTGTCACGTATGGAATGCTTACTTCTGCAAAATATGGGCATGTATCAAATATGTCTTTGGACATACCTCTGACTACCCCCTTAGACATCTTCAAAGGATCTTCAAAATGTCTAAAAGATCTGGGAGAATGTCTTCCGAGCCTTGGGGATACAGTCGTGATCATATTTAATTTTTTCATTTCATAAATGACAATACAGGGTACTCACAATCCAGTCATCTCCGAGAGAGGCAGAGCCAACCCACTTGCCGAGGTCTGGGCGTTTCACCTTACTGTTCTTGTGGGGCTCCAGCTTGTTGTGGGACTTTCCAGTCCGCAGGTCCCATAGCATGACCTGTCCATCTTCACCAGCTGAGAGTAACTGATCATTCCTGCAATATAATTAAAAGTGACTTAGAGTAAGCAGGGAGGCTAAACTGGCTGCTAACGCAATTCCTTATTATGATCTCTAGCAGCAGCCTCGCGGCGTTGCCCCCTTAGTGATGGTATATGATGATGATGAAAAGTAGCCTACAACCTTCCTCAAGAGTTTAGCTATCACATGCAGAAATAATTTTTCAAATCCGACTGGTAGTTCCTGAGATTAGCATGTTTGAACAAACAAACAAACTCTTCCATTTTATATATTGGTATAGATAATAATTATGATTCATAGTATATTTTTTTCTGTCTCTTTCTTAAATTAAAAAGAATTCACTCACTTGCCATGCACACTGTGAATATAATCAGTGTGTCCCTTATAAGTAGAAATCAATCTTCCCTCTTCCAAATTAATAACATAAACATTATTGTCTCCGCAACCCGCATACATTATCTCATGATCATCCGACAACCACAGACTGTTCACATCGCACTGCTCTATATAATTTTGTGAAGGTATTTTGACCACCCAAGATGGTTTGCTGAGTTTCGAAGATGTGATTCCCTTCCAGTCAAATCCTGTAATTTCGTTTACGGATCCTATGATGAGGAATTTGTCTGTGGTAGCGAGGCTGGTAACTTGCGCGCCAGACTCCAGGTTGTGGATGTGTTTTGGCTTATTGTAGTCTGACGAAAGCAGTTCTACGACGGGATTTAGTATTCTGTCGAGGCTGAAAAATATAAGGTAGGTAGGTATATTTTATTACCATATTAGTTTGCTTGCGAGAAAAGTAAAGTTGGTGTGTGAAAACACAAAACTGGCAGCGATTTCAGTTGTAGAATAGCAATTTTAGCTTGTATTTTCTAATAAAATGTGGAACTTACTCAAATAATGCAATCTGTCCGTATATGTTACCGGCTACCATATATTTCCCACACGGTGAAAAGGTTTGACAGAGAACTGTGTTGTATAAAATTTTATTCAGCATCTTTGATTTCATAGGTCAATATTCAATAGAAAAACAATACCTTTCGTTCGTTTTTCTTGTGTAAATCATAAGCAAAAAATTTAAACAACAAACCTAATAACCTCAAAGAAGAAAACAAAAACAAACACTGTTTTTGTCCGTTTGTCGTTCATTCACTCACTCTTTTTACCACAGATAAGATTTCGTGGATGGAACGAGTACGGTTTCCCCCTTATTAAAAAAAAATATATTCGATGTAATAGACAAAAATAAAAAGATGTTTTGTCTTTGGACAACTTCATTTCATTCATATCAATTGTCAATCTGTGCTCGTTCGACGACTCATTCGTTCATTTCGTTGTCAAAAAATAAAAAAAACAACCGAGCAAGATGGACGTGTAGCGTATTTTATTAAAAATAAAGATTGAAATAGAAAGAAAAATACGTGTGGTGCTTGTGAATGGTGAGACAACATTTATCTTAACAAACAGCACATCTCAATTTCAAAAGGAACTCCAAATGTACATTTTAAAAGCGTGCGCGAAAACTCACTAATTTCTTGAATTAGGCAAGTGGAGTTCATTGTAAAAATTGATTTTCGATTTTTAGGTAAATAAACCATCAAAATGTACAATGGTATCGGGCTCACGACGCCTCGGGGCTCCGGCACCAACGGGTACGTCACCAGAAACTGGGCTTCCGTGCGTAAAACTAAAGATTCAGTGAATTATCGCACAGAAGAGGAAATTGCCAAGTTGGATTGCGCTTCAAACAAGCAGCCCAACCGGGAGATCCTCGACCATGAGAGGAAGCGGAAAATTGAAGTCAAATGCGCTGAACTGGAAGACAGTTTGGAGGAGCAAGGGTGAGAATAGATTTTTTTTTGTTGATTAGAACTAATGAGCTGTGAAGGTCGGGGTGTTTATAAGAGTGTGCAGCGATTATCAGGCAGCCGAGACATAAATTGACTAAGTCACTGGCACAATAAATCATCGATTTTCTCAAAAACTACAAGTCGGTCAAAAATATAAGTCTCAGGTGCCTACTAATCACTGCACACCCCTACATACCCGACCGCTGTGAAGAATTAAAATTTTGTAACAGAAGTTTATTACCGATTTTACCTACTAGTCTTTGTGCATTTATAATTGATCCATCACCAGAATTGGCCACTTATTCATGCAATAATACTTTATGCCGAATATAAATAAGAAACATATTGAACCATAGGAACTATACTATGCCTGTCTCTTCACAAAGCCGGAACATCTTAGATTTAATATTAAATCTTGTTACTTGTAAAATTTTCATAAAAGTCAGCATGAGTTTTTTATTACATAACCTATTTACATACAAATTGCTCCTTACATGACCTAGAATACTAAGACAAAACATTTGTTTTTCCACATTTTTTATTCACTTGATACTTTCACTCACCTACACAGGGTATTCAAAACATACATAATTAATTAAAATTGTAATAATTTATAAACATTGAGCAAGTATTAAGAATTGAGATAGTATGATACTAAACTTTGACCTTGGTGACTCCTACCAAAGAGCTTCTGCAAACTTGTCTATATTCAAAATAGATTGAAGAAGTCAAGCAACAATGTTGTAGGGTTTCATGGCTGATTTGGTTAAGGCACTTTGGATGTAGCAGGATCAATGTATTCAAAGGCTTGCATCCTATTGAAACGAGTGTGGGCAAAAATATATGGGCACTTCACCCACAGCCGCCACAGCTCAGACTACTTTTATTTTGAAGGTATCACAGTCTTGTATCTCTGTGCCAATGCGCATCAAATTCTGTCCCGGGGTTCTCTATTTATTTTGAGTCGAATAGGTTTAACTTAAAGAGAGGTTAAAATGGCTGTTACCGCATTTTTGGGCATAATCATAAATGTATGGACCCACGACCGCCACAGCTACTTTTGCTTAGAAAGTATCAAAGCCTTGTTTCTCTGTGCAAATTCGCATCAAATTCTGTCCGAGGGTTCTCTATTTATTTAAGTCGAAAAGGTTTAACTTACAAAAAAGCTAAAATAATTATGATTAGAGCGATGAAAGTCTCGATTTATTGGGATGTTTTTTATTTCAAAATAATGTAAGGTTTATGAGAAAGTCTCATATACTTATGTACTTATGTATTTATTTTTCATTTCTCATGTTCGGAAAGTACGCTTGAAGTTACCTGAACAGAGGGATGAAAACAGTACTTTTGCGTCCCTGGGAAGCAATTCTCCCTGGGAAACGATTTTCCCTGCTGACAAAGTATTAAATAAATCACATGCTACTATTTGACATTTCTATTAAGCCATGTCGTCTTTGTCAGCTATATTTGACATTTCTATTTACCATAAGATGAAGATCAGGATCACGGGATCAGGATCACGGGATTAGGATCACGTAGGATCAGGTTTACAGGATAAGGATCACGGGATCAGGATTATGCAGGATCATTGCATCCGGATCACGGGATTAGGATCACGTAGGATCAGGATCACAGAATCACGGGATCACGATTATAGGATCAGGATCACGGGAATAGGATCACGAAGTCAGGATCACGGGATCTGAATAACAGGATCAGGATCCTGACGCCAGACCGTAGCCAAGTGAGTTATCTGTCATACATTTCAATACGAACTGTTTGGCCACGTGGCCGGCGATGCGGCCATAGCGTCTCAGCGTGTTAATAGCTCTTACAAGATAGATGTGAATAACCTGTTTAGGCACTCGAACTATTAGCGCCCTCGCTTTGCTCGTGCGCCAAACCATCTCGTGCCTAGGTAGGTTACTTTCAAACCATGTGTAACAATCTCCTATTTCCGATGACGTCCTTTGAATCCCTCGCTGCGCTCAGGATTCTAATCTAGAATCCCTCGCTGCGCTCGGGTTTCAACTCTAGCATCTCTCGCTCCATTCTGTATTTAAAATAGCACTCTCGTCGAAACAAATTATATTTTGCCCCGTTGTCATACAATCTAGTACCTACTACTCAGGTTAGGTAGGTACAAACATGGATTTATCTAGTGACCCCCGGGATAGATTTTAATGCGTCGATAATAAAAAATGCTTAGTTTTGTTAGGTCTTTCGAGTAATATTAATTACATTGCTGGCGGTGCTGGGTGAAGTTTGCCCACTATCATTTATCTATATTTAATTACTAGCTGTACCCGGCATGCGTTGCAATGCCACGTGACGTGAAGTAAAAAGTGTTTGGTTTTATATTCTGTACATAAATAGATTTTTTTGGATTTTAAATTAAATAAGTTTGTGTGTCATGTATCCCCGTCCCCATCCCCGTCCCGTCCCGTCCCGTCCCGTCCCGTCCCGTCCCGTCCCGTCCCGTCCCGTCCCCGTCCCCGTCCCGTCCCCGTCCCCGTCCCCGTCCCCGTCCCCATCTCCTCCTCCTCCTCTCCCCCTTCCCCTTCAGCTCGATGTCACCATATCATTACATTATATTGGAAACTTGACAGATATGCTGAGTTCCGAGTTTCAAATCAATCGGCATATTTACTGAGGAGTTATGTTGAACAGCTCCTGACTCCATCCTCAGATCAACTCACTGTCACCATATTATTACATTGTAGTTGAAACTTGACAGGTTTGCCGAGTTTCAACTCAATCGGCCTATTTACTGAGGAGTTCTGTTGAACAGCTCCAGGATTCCATTATCAGATCCTGACCTGATCTGACCAAGACGCCACCTTTCAATCAAAAAAATAATGTTCCAAATCGGTCCAGGCATCTTCGAGTAATAAATAATCGAGTACCTCCTTTATTTTGAAGTCGGTTTAATAAAAAGTGTTTTAAATCACGCGTAGACTAATATAATAAGTGACTGCCGCGTGTTTTCATCAGCGCGATTCAGAAAATGGTCATTTTTAGTCCCGCCATCTAGTTTTGATTACGGAAAACCAAGCGTTTATCTGGCTTTCTTTCGTTTTGCTCGGCTTTTGCCTTTTCGTGATGATGAATAGCTTAAAACCTTCCTCAAAAAATTAGCTACTTATCCAAAACCAGAAATATTTTTTCAAATCTAACTGGTACTTCCAGAGATTAGCGCGATCAAACAATCAAACAAACTCTTCCGCTCTATTATATTAGTATAGATTAAAGATAAAGATAAGTATAGATTATTTCCAACTTTTCAGATCACGGGGTTTTTTAATTTTTTATTAATATTTTTTTTTGGAGACACACAGCGCCATCTAGCCCTAAACTAAGCATAGCCTGTAGCTACTATGGGAACCAGATATCACAATCTGGTTTCAGCTAGCTCCAATAGATGTCTCTATGTCCTTTGTTCTTGAAAAAACTTTAAATTTAATGAGTGAAGTTGTCGTGTTTAATTACTTACTTATGATAAGAGTTTTTTAATAATATTGAAAATCATGCAAAAAGTTCATTGTAACTTGAATATGCTGGGTAACTGTGGGACTTTAGTTCAGAACAGAACTATGCTGAGTAATATATGACTCATCTCAGCAATGGCTTTACCGATTTTTATGCAGTTTTCACTGTTGTATTGTGGTAAGCCTGGGTCAATTTTGTTAGTGTTAGTTTCATCAAAATCCGTTCACAAATAAAAAAGATACATCCTTTTTTATATTATTTTTTTACTAAAGTCACAGTACATTCTTTAAATGGACATATATTTTTTATTTGTTAACGGATTTTGATAAAACAACCCCTATCTTTTAATCCCAACTTACCATAATACAACAATGAAAACTGCATCCAAATCAGTTCAGTAGTTTCAGAGATCTTAGGACTCAAACACACAGAAACGAAAATTTCAAAGTCACAGATTACCCAAACAGTTACTATGAACCTCAGAATAAGGACCTTCGAACAAAAAGTTCAAGGACGTTCTAGAACGCGCTTACGACATTTTTGGATGGGTTAGGGTTATATGGATCAAAAACTGACTTCACTTAATTGAATACTTATAAGTTTGTTCTTAGACTTCATTCTTATTATAAGTATAGATAAACATGTCAGTGGAAAGACGTATCAAATTTGGTCTAATGATTATGGAGAAATGTATTATTATTATCTTGTGTCCCACGTAAAGGTCTCCACGTTTTCCACTGAGGAGAGCTAGTTCTCGTTTTGCAAAGAGAGGTCTGCCTTTAGGGACAAGGTCCCATTCCATAATAAAAGAGTTGAGCTCATCTTGTTATCTCTCCCTGTAGGCCTAACATGCACAACATTGAGATAATTATCTCAACATTGTTTCTCGACTCTCGACCTTGTGCATGTTAGCCGTACTGGGACTTTCATGTGGCCATTGTCTGTCCGGGACCCAGTTTGACAAATTTTGTGACAAAGCATAATAAAATCCTTCGTTTTTGAAGTGGGTTGAATTATTACTGCACCAGACTTTATACAAAATTCTCGAAATAACTTTGGTACAGTACGGCCAACGGATCTCGGCGTGCGTGAAGTTAGCCGTTTCTATGCGCAGTGCAACTTTTTCATACAAAATTTTCTACGGCGCAGCGCAGAGCCTGACTTCACGTACGCCTAGATCCGTCGGCCCAACTGTACCTATGTTAGTACAATAGAATACTGAAATATGGTGTGCTAGATACAAGTACTAGGTAAATCGTGTTGCAATAATTTATGAGTAAATTCTCTGGCAGTCGGCCAAACAGAGATCAATTTGGCTTTTCTTCAATAATTAAATGGAAATATAGGAAGATATACTGAACTAGGAACCCATACCTTTATGAACATTTTCACCTGTAAGGCTGCATTTCCACAAGATATGGGCTAGGTAGCTAAGCTCTGCGAGGATGCGTACCGAAGCTGTAAAACGGTATGAGCGTTTCCACCAGAGATGTGCGAGCAAGCTGAGCGGTGAGAGGATGTGTAGCGACGTTGTGAAACGGTGTGCAGATGAGCGGTGCGAGGATGCGTTTGCGTATAGACGCTGTGAAACGGTGTGCAGATGAGCGGTGCGAAGATGCGTAGCGGACTCTTTTCAGATACGCAAGCACTCATTTGACTACGCCACTTTGAAATATAAAGTATCTCTCACTACACATCTCTCGCCACGCATCCCTCGCTTGTTTTGTACGTTCAACAAAATCGCTCTGCTAAGCCGTTTCCACTAGAGCTGCGCTGAGCGAGGCTACTTAAATTAATTGATTATAATGGTGCTCAACAAACACATCCCTCACTACGCATCCGTGACATAGGTATACATAGAATTATATAAATAAAAACTACTCTATTCCTTTGTCGCCATACCTAGTCCTGGCTACCGTCATTTATTATGTAAAACCTACCCAGCTATATCCACAAGTTTCCCGGAAATAGTCTTTTAAATATTTAATTCTATGCCGTGAACGTTTGAAACCCTCTTTGTCTATTTAAAGTTTAAAAGGGAGATAGGTAATAACATGGAAATAGAAATTAAAATTTCGCTAGTTTGTTTATTTATTTAAATACTTAGGTATCTGCAACCTCGTTCCCGGTCGGGATTGTTTCGAATTTAGCAATTTGTTAAGTAAAACTTCTTTAAGCACGCTTGACTTGGGGAGTAAGCTGGTGAATGCGTGACGAGAGCGTTACGAAGATCGGGCGAGGCGAACGGAAGTTTTGTTTCAGTCGTGTGGTCTAAAGCACATGTTTTTTTATTTCTAAGTAGGTACCTACTTGTTATTGAAATTAATGTTCGCTTTCGTGGTTTCGGTGCCTATCCTACGCATACACAAACTCACAGAATTCGATGTCTTTCTTTATAGTAGTAATATATGTTTTAGAATTTATCAAAGTTTGTGCAATTATCTTGGATCACTTGATTCGGAACCTGTTTGCGACATGTGTCCGCACGTGCTATATCGATTCGGCTATAAATATCCTCGGGTTTCTACCCTAACTATCGCCTATTATATCCCTTTGTAATCATAGTGCAGTGTAGTTGCACCCTACTTTACGGAATCGATTATAGTGACTAGGTACTCTATAACTAGTAGTTCGCCCCGAACTGAGATCTCGCGCACCGTAGATGGCTTACATTTGGACTTTCTTCTGACTACCCCTATAATTTCAAGTGCTACTACCACCGAGTATGCCTATTGCGCTAGCTCTTCATGCAATACATAATGTCGTGTCTAATTTTTCATTTATTTCATATTTATGAATTCTCGTCGTATTTCTAAAAGTATACGTCCTAGAATCAAAATAATAACTATTTGGGAATGTACAAATTAAGACCTTTCATTTGACACCCCACTCAATATATTTGTTTATTTAACTTTTTTTACCCCAATTATTTTCATTCTTTATCAACAATTTTTTTATCATGAAAATAAATCAAGTAGCATCTAAAATCATTGCAAACCAAACCGCAACGATGCCACTCTCTTTTTAAGACCGACCAGTCAATGAGCTACGAAGACATCGAAACTCTATGAAACGGGAGCTCTTGCAGCTCTGGTTTCGTAGTTTTTGTTCTTTGGTCGTATTTCAAAAACTATACATCCTAGATTAAAAATAAAAACCATTTTGGAATGTACAAAATAAGCCCTTTCGTATGACACCCCACTCAATATATTTGGGTAACTTTAAAAAAAAATTACCCCCTTGGGAACCCCATATCTTTACAACCCCTTCATCGATTACGCTCATACGCTCCACAGCAAATTTCCATAGCACAACCTATTGACCTATCAAGTTTCATACAGATTGGATAAGCGGTTCGATAGTTATGCGAGAACATAAAAATGAAACATACAAACATACAAACATACAAACATACAAACATACAAACATACAAACATACAAACATACAAACATACAAAGCAAAATCGCCTAACTTGCCACTAAGATCTTCGCTCGCTTCGCTCGCTCGATCGATAATAATAGTACTAAGTACTATTAGCGTTATGTTACACTTAAAACACTGGAAACAACTTATTAATAGAATTGGGTGAAATAGAGAATATTTTAAATCGTAGAAATCATAAAAATAAAATTAATAAAGATACATATTTAATTTAAAGATATCAATAATTTATAAAGATTTAATTGAAAGATATCAGTCAGATATTATCTAAATAATTGTTAAATAATTTGCTGTTAGACCCAAAACCGACTTAGGTACCTACACGAAAAAAATATCACTAAGATTATGCCAAAGCAGGAAAAAGATGACTTACCTACACATCAAGGTAATATAAGATGTATGTTAATAATAAGTATTTGTTTTTCATTGGTCTAAAACTTCCTTGTAAAAACACAGTCATGAGGATTGTATTCCCAAAAAAAGTAGACATTTATGTCTAACTAAAGACACTTCATTCATTTCATTCACCTAGAGATGTCTGGGATTAGTCAGGGCACGTCCAAAAGTACATTTGGCACTTGCCCTCTTTCTACTTGAAGTTTTTATTTTATACAACTCGTGGCAGGTTGCAAATCAAAAGTTCCTAGTGGTAGATGAAGTTATTACTTTTATGTTATTTCGAATTACTGTATGTGCTTTCATCCTTTCATCTTGCACTACATTTGGTAATGCTAGTGATACAGAAGCCTAATTCTTCATGACAGCTCATATTCAAATAAAATATCAGGTGCTGAGTGATATTGAAACTTATGAGTTCATGCTAAAGAATGATTTACGTTAAGGGTGATATCACGGGGTGAAAATATCCCTTGCGCAGGAGTCCTTTTAAATCAATAACTCAGAATGCGTAACACCCCTCGGTAGAAAATGTATAAAATATTCAACAGTAGCGTTTCGGGCTCAGTTTTGTGTCGCGCTCGGCTCTGCTCTTATCGCCATTTTTATTGTTTTCGCAATACTAATTCTAATTTATAGTATCGTGCTATGCATTGGTAGGTATTGGTTCTGCAGCACGCTATGTAGTCACTTTTGAAAACATTAAACTACTTAGAGAAGATATAAAAATGTTTTGTTTAAAAATTCAACCAGACAAATTCAGATTTTTTACTTGTAAAATAAGTACTTAATTTATGATATGTTTCTAAATGGCTTCAGAAAAGTTTTTGTTTCAAAAATCGAATTCTTTTTACTATTGCTGTAATATTTGATTCATGATTCGTTTTTTTGGTCACGAATTACAATGAAAAATAACTAATTAATTTAATTCATGTCTCGTTTTCTTTTATCACAACCGCTTTATTTTTATAAAACTGCAGCTGTCAAAAGTGTGTTCATATCAGCCCATTAACAACACAGCCTTAGTAAAAACCTATTTCAGTATTCACCGTTCACTGTGTTCTGTTAGTTCGCGATATGAAGACGCGTAGAGTAACAATTAGGTTAAAAACGTCATGGTATGAACAGTAATGAGTGTTTCTTTGGTGTGGTTACGCAGGTTGCCGAAGGAAGAGATTGCGGCGCGCGTGGCTGCGTTCAGAGCCAAGATCTCGGAGACGGGTGATAAGGATGTAGCGAGGGACGAGTTTGGGAGAGTCTCGTGAGTATTTTCCTGGCCGCATACGCGCCACCGAACACGACCACAAAACGCCGCTACCGATCTATTTCCTGTAGTTTTCATGTATTTTGTATAGACGTGCCGCACACTTGTGGTGGCGGCCACTCGCTACAGCTACAAATATGAAAAGTCGCTGTCGCTGGCCACCGGTGGCTGTGGTCGGTGGCCCGTTTGCGCCGAGCTTTACGCTTATGAATATTTTTGATGGTTTTTGTTTTATAGTACTTACATACACAACACATGGGATATTTTACAATACAATACAAAAAATAAAAATTTAAATAAAATCAACGGGATAATTACCATGATTATTGAGTTTTGTTGCTTCGTTTTTTTGTTTTTGTTTTTTTGTTTTGTTTTGTTTTGATAATAATATTTATGTTCGTAACCATGATAGTTTTAAAAATAAAAATTTGTTTATTACCAAAAAATGCAAGAGAACATTGGAATTGCTGGTGGTCCCCGCACGAGGCTAGTCTGTATCGCGGGAAGCCAGTTATAATAAAACGATTGCCTACGAAGAAATTTAAAATCCAAGATTTTTAGATTCCTAACATTTCACTTAGACGACTTGTTTTTTTATATCGTCGGTCCTAGCTATACGTTTGTAAGAAAATAAATAAAACCTTTAGCTTTAACTGCTCTTTAAATGAAGACTGAAGACAGCAAAGACACTTTAAGCTTTCTCAAATTCAGTTAATTCTCTAGTTATAGCTTTGCTCAAACCTGGATAACCACGTCTTCATTTTTTAATAAAGTAGCGATTACAACTTGATATGTTTCGATCGCAACTTTCGCAAAATATAAAAATAAGATTCTTTTTATATCTGTGAAGGTCTTTTGACTTTAAGTTATTACTACGGAGTAAATCTAGTGATGTCTTTGAGCTTAAAAACTTGTTATTATTGAGTACAATCAATATTCCCACAAACTAGTCAAAAACCAAAGGACAAAAACATTTTATTCCCACCTAGTTTCGGATTTGTTGATGGATTAATCCAATTAGTCCGACCGCTTTATATTTACTGAGCGTTTCCGTGTTACGAAGGCCCCGTAAAACTGTTATCACCTTAATTGTAGCATAAATAAACCTTTAACTAAAATGGCTGGTAATTTTGCGTTTAGTTGACATAAGTGACTAAAGCTTACTACATAATCGATCGAGCGAGCGAAGCGAGCGAAGATCTTAGTGGCAAGTTAGGCGATTTTGCTTTGTATGTTTGTATGTTTCATTTTTATGTTCTCGCATAACTATCGAACCGCTAATCCAATCTGTATGAAACTTGATAGGTCAATAGGTAGTACTATGGAAATTTGCTGTGGAGCGTATGAGCGTAATCGATGAAGGGGTTGTAAAGATATGGGGTTCCCAAGGGGGTAAATTTTTTTCAAAGTTACCCAAATATATTGAGTGGGGTGTCATACGAAAGGGCTTATTTTGTACATTCCAAAATGGTTTTTATTTTTAATCTAGGATGTATAGTTTTTGAAATACGACCAAAGAACAAAAACTACGAAACCAGAGCTGCAAGAGCTCCCGTTTCATAGAGTTTCGATGTCTTCGTAGCTCATTGACTGGTCGGTCTTAAAAAGAGAGTGGCATCGTTGCGGTTTGGTTTGCAATGATTTTAGATGCTACTTGATTTATTTTCATGATAAAAAAATTTTTGATAAAGAATGAAAATAATTGGGGTAAAAAAAGTTAAATAAACAAATATATTGAGTGGGGTGTCAAATGAAAGGTCTTATTTTGTACATTCCAAAATAGTTATTATTTTCATTCTAGGACGTATACTTTAGAAATACGACGAGAATTCATAAATATGAAATAAGTAAATGAAAAATTAGACACGACATTGCATGCATTGTATTGCATGCATGCTAGTATTTTTTACCATCAAGAGCTAGCGCAATAGGCATACTCGGCAGTAGTAGCACTTGAAATTATAGGGGTAGTCAGAAGAAAGTCCAAATGTAAGCCATCTACGGTGCGCGAGATCTCAGTTCGGGGCGAACTACTAGTATATTTTTAGTTTATTGTACCTTACCCTGTTAGTGACCCTGCAAACTGGGCGTCTAGTCGCTGCGACATGACGCACGGTTTGCGCTGGTTTGCGTCTAGTCGCGATTTCGGTCGCCGCTTGTCGTCGCGTCTGAGCTTCTGACTGACCTACCTGTGGCATGCAAGTGTCGTTTGTGCGCGTGCACCGTGCGTCTAGTCGCTGCGACTGCACCGTGCGACCCCTAGCCTAGTTGTTGCGACTCTACGACTAAAAACGTGAAGAGTGCGAAGCTTTGAAAAAAAAATATGGAAATTGTCGGCCAGAGTCTATCGTCGTCGTCGCGTCAAAGTCGCGGAGCTTTCGCTGTCGCGTAGTGTGCGGGGTCTCTAAAGCATACCTAATCTAATATGATATTCAGGAATAATGTTTTCTATCAGTGAAAGTGTTTTCGAAATTTAAGGGCTAACTGAGGTGAATTTGTCAAAATAGAGGTTTACCGTTTTAAAGATTTTCTTAAAGCAAATCGTATTAAGATAGTGAAAAACATACTCTAAATACTACCAATGAACTGATCTACACTGTGAGCTATTTTATATTTCAATATTTTATGTATTTTTTTAATAAATTACTGGACAAAGTACACAAAATATGAGCGCGGGGTTTTAAGCCTGACCGAACACTAAATTACTCAATTGAATTAAAAAATACGAAAACAACAAGTTCAATATTTTATCTATCCTGTGAGCTATTTTTTTTTTCGTAGGTGTAGCTATATTCAACACAATAAAGGCAAGAAAGTTGAAGATAAAACTCTCCATACATTTTTTCTATGGAGTAGCTACGATGAATAAAAGGACGATTCACTGCCAAAAATCGTCAGACGGCCGCGGCCATTGGAGCTGGGAGCACGTCACATTGCGTAAATACTATTAGCTAAGCTGTGGCAGAGCCAGTGACGTCACGTGACTGTGTTCTTACATGAGAAGCGGTCGCGTAAACGTGCTATGTCATATTTTCGATAAAATCAGATTACAGTATGTAAGGCATCTTTTGATAAAGATTTTGCCTGGCATAAAAATTGACTATTTTATAACAGCATAGGTAAGTAGTAAGTACCTAGGTGCCTATAGGTAAAGTATACGTACAGAAGCATGCACATCCACATAGAAAGCTTTACAGTCATTTTATGTTTTTATCATCTGGATTAGGTGATGATGATGCTGATGATGATGATGATGATCATGGAACTTTTTATTGATATGGGTATCAAATGAAAGGGCTTGGTAAGCAAAACACAATGCTGTTCTCTTGATGAGCGAAACACCATGCTGTTCTGATGATGAAGTCAGGCAGGACCTGTTCCATTCCATGGAACTTTTTTTTTATATGGGTATCAAATGAAAGGGCTTGATGAGCGAAACACAATCATCATCGTCATCGTCATATCTTTATCTTTTCATATCGTCATAACTTCATATTTTCGTATCTTCGTAACTTCGTGACTTCGTATCTTCGTGACTTCGTAACTTCGTATCTTCTTACCTTCATATCTTCGCAACTTCGGAACTTCGCATCTTCGTTTCTTCGTAACTTCATAACTTCGCAATTTCGCAACTTCGTATCTTCGTAACTTCACAACTTCGTAACTTCGTAACTTCGTAACTTCGCAACTTCGTAACTTCGTAACTTCGCAACTTCGTATCTTCGTAACTTCGTATCTTCCTATCTTCGTAACTTCGCAACTTCGTAACTTCGTAACTTCGTATCTTCGTAACTTCGCAACTTGGCACCTTCGTATCTAGAAGATACGAAGTTGTGAAGTTGTGAAGTTGCGAAGTTGCGAAGTTACGAAGTTACGAAGTTTTTCATATGGTCATAACTTCATATCTTCGTTCCTTCGTAACTTCGTGATTTCGTATCTTCGTGACTTCGTATCTTCGTAACTTCGCATCTTCGTATCTTCGTATCTTCGTATCTTCGTATCTTCGTATCTTCGTAACTTCGCAACTTCGCATCTTCGCATCTTCGCAACTTCGTATCTTCGTAACTTCGTAACTTCGTAACTTCATAACTTCGTAACTTCGCAACTTCGCAACTTCATATCTTCGTATCTTCGTATCTTTGTATCTTCGTATCTTCGCAACTTCGCAACTTCGTATCTTAATAACTTCGCAACTTCGCAACTTCACAACTTCGTATCTTCGTAACTTCGCATCTTCGTAACTTCGTAACTTCGTATCTTCGTAACTTCGCAACTTCATATCTTCGTACCTTTGTATCTTCGTAACTTCGCAACTTCGTATCTTCATAACTTCGCAACTTCGCAACTTCACAACTTCGTAACTTTGTAACTTCGTATCTTCGTAACTTCGTATCTTCCTATCTTCGTAACTTCGTAACTTCGTAACTTCATAACTTCGTAACTTCGCAACTTCGCAACTTCATATCTTCGTATCTTCATATCTTCGTATCTTTGTATCTTCGTATCTTCGCAACTTCGCAACTTCGTATCTTCATAACTTCGCAACTTCGCAACTTCACAACTTCGTATCTTCATAACTTCGCATCTTCGTAACTTCGTGTCTTCGTAACTTCGCAACTTCATATCTTCGTATCTTAGTACCTTTGTATCTTCGCAACTTCGCAACTTCGTATCTTCATAACTTCGCAACTTCGCAACTTCACAACTTCGTAACTTTGTAACTTCGTAACTTCGTAACTTCGTATCTTCCTATCTTCCTATCTTCGTAACTTCGCAACTTCGTAACTTCGTATCTTCGTAACTTTGCAACTTCGCACCTTCGTATCTAGAAGATAAGAAGATACGAAGTTGTGAAGTTGTGAAGTTGCGAAGTTGCGAAGTTACGAAGATACGAAGATACGAAGTTTTTCATATGGTCATAACTTCATATCTTCGTTCCTTCGTAACTTCGTGATTTCGTATCTTCGTGACTTCGTAACTTCGTAGCTTCTTACCTTCATATCTTTGCAACTTCGGAACTTCGTATCTTCGTATCTTCAAAACTTCGTAACTTCGTATCTTCGTAACTTCGCAACTTCGTATCTTCGTAACTTCGTATCTTCCTATCTTCCTATCTTCGTAACTTCGCAACTTCGTAACTTCGTAACTTCGTAACTTCTTAACTTCGTATCTTCGTAACTTCGTAACTTCCTATCTTCGTAACTTCGTAACTTCGTAACTTCGCAACTTCGCAACTTCATATCTTCGTATCTTCGTATCTTCGCAACTTCGCAACTTCGTATCTTCATAACTTCGCAACTTCGCAACTTCACAACTTCGTATCTTCATAACTTCGCATCTTCGTAACTTCGTATCTTCGTAACTTCGCAACTTCATATCTTCGTATCTTAGTACCTTTGTATCTTCGCAACTTCGCAACTTCACAACTTCGTAACTTTGTAACTTCGTATCTTCCTATCTTCCTATCTTCGTAACTTCGTATCTTCGTAACTTTGCAACTTCGCACCTTCGTATCTAGAAGATAAGAAGATACGAAGTTGTGAAGTTGTGAAGTTGCGAAGTTGCGAAGTTACGAAGATACGAAGATACGAAGTTTTTCATATGGTCATAACTTCATATCTTCGTTCCTTCGTAACTTCGTGATTTCGTATCTTCGTGACTTCGTAACTTCGTATCTTCTTACCTTCATATCTTTGCAACTTCGGAACTTCGTATCTTCGTATCTTCAAAACTTCGTAACTTCGTATCTTCGTAACTTCGCAACTTCGTATCTTCGTAACTTCGTATCTTCCTATCTTCCTATCTTCGTAACTTCGCAACTTCGTAACTTCGTAACTTCGTAACTTCTTAACTTCGTATCTTCGTAACTTCGTAACTTCGCACCTTCGTATCTAAAAGATATGAAGATACGAAGTTGTGAAGTTGCGAAGTTGCGAAGTTACGAAGATACGAAGATACGAAGTTTTTCATACGGTCATAACTTCATATCTTCGTTCCTTCGTAACTTCGTGATTTCGTATCTTCGTGACTTCGTGACTTCGTAACTTCGTATCTTCGTATCTTCAAAACTTCGTAACTTCGTAACTTCGCAACTTCGCAACTTCACAACTTCGCAACTTCGTATCTTCATATTTTCTAGATACGAAGGTGCGAAGTTGCGAAGATACGAAGTTACGAAGTTGCGAAGCTACGAAGATATGAAGTTACGAAGATATGAAGATACGAAGTTGCGAAGTTACGAAGTTACGAAGATACGAAGATACGAAGTTACGAAGATACGAATTTGCGAAGTTGCGAAGTTACGAAGTTGCGAAGTTGCGAAGATGCGAAGGTGTGAAGTTACGAAGTTACGAAGATACGAAGTTGCGAAGATGCGAAGTTGATAAGTTACGAAGATACGAAGTTATGAAGATACGAAGTTGCGAAGTTACGAAGATAGGAAGATAGGAAGATACGAAGTTACGAAGTTACGAAGTTGCGAAGTTACGAAGATACGAAGATGCGAAGATGCGAAGTTGCGAAGTTACGAAGACACACACACACACGCTGCACACACATACCACGAAAGTGCTTGGTTGTAACTATTTTTATTCTTATTGTTATTTACTTTTCTCTAAAACCTATACTACCTAGTGACTAGACATTATTTAACACACGGGAATTACTCACGTAAAATTATCGTCGATTTAGTTTAGATTTGAAAGTGAAATACCTAGTGACTGTCGTAATATATGTTTTACTCTAAAAAATGTAAATCCGTCATTGGCTGTAAGAAACATAAATAAGTCGATTTATTACTACTAAGAGCTGTGGATTTTGTCTAATAAATAAATAAATAAATAAATAAGATGCGAAGTTTTTTCAAATCTGACTTGTAGAATATCGCGTTCAAACAAACAAACAAACTCTTTCGCTTTACAGAATTGGTATTAGATTGGTATAGATGTCAATACAAAATCGTTATGAAGTTATAAATTTTAAAACGTAAAAAATGTTTGCCGAAACTTTGACCGCTTTGTGTCAGAGCGGCCCGCACTGCGTGGCGCTTTCAATGTGTGCGTTCTACGCACACAAGCTTGAGCGCTACGTTTCCCGCCCGTAAATACCTAAAACTGACGAGCGGCATAGCGTCGGAGCCCTCTTAATGAATTCAGTAACCACCGACGAACGTAAATAAACAATAGGTACTCTCTTTCACCTGCCTATGGCTGAAATTGCGGCAAAATAATTTGCTATCTCTTTTTATTGATATGAAAGTAAAGAATACAGGACATTTTCTAGAGCCATGCAAAAATAGCTTATGTTTAGACTAGCTATTAAAATTTATTTCCTCTGAACTATCTCCCTGTTTCATTTTGTTAGAATTATTGATGTAAGTACTTTACTTTTTCTACTAATATCATAAATGCGAAAGTTTGTGAGGATTTATGGATGTTTGTTACTCTTTCACGCAAAAACTACTGAACGGATTTTAATAAAACTTGGAATATACATATTTTATGACCTGGAAATCCTGGAATATCGAAGGGAACGTTATAAATATTAATAACTAGTGAACGCCCGCGGCTTCGCCCGCGTGGACTACATTTGTTTCCTCACGAGAACTATACATTTTTCCGGGATAAAAAGTAGCCTATGTGTTATTCCAGAACCTAAACTATCTACATTCCAAATTTAATCAAAATCAGTTAAGTAGTTATGGAGATACTTGGTTAGAAACATTCTCTCTCTCACACACACACACACACACACACACACACACACACACACACACACACACACACACACACACACACACGGACTTTCGCCTTTATAATATTAGTAGGATTTATTTATGTTCCTAACATCCTACGGACCCCTAGCACTCCTTCCGCGGATCCCTTAGAAACAGATTAAAGTTAACAGGTTAAGAAACCCTGTTCTATAGGTTCTTTCGTCTTTCGTTTTTCTTCTATGGTTTTTCTCACTACCAAGCACTAGCGGTAAAATACATTTTTAATACAGTTGCTCAAAAAGTGGCGTATTGCAGGGACGTATAGCGTTCGGGAAGTGGGCTATTACACACTCGTGCTTTTTTTTTACCTTTCCCGCATATAATCATAGAAGTTTTTATGATTCATGCAAATACGTATATTTCTAAAAAGAAGCTACTAATTTGTTTCTATATCAGATTTAATGATTTGATTAAATGAGTTAGGTTAGGTTTCATTTCATCTCATTAAATTTCATTTCATATCAATAAAAAAATTCTACTGATGACTTGGCTGTATGGGCATAGTTCCCTTTGCCTACCAGAATCGGTGAAAAAAAAAAATCTCTTCTTATATTCTACGGTTGGGTTGGTGCCATTTTCTAGATTAAATTGCTTCATTTTTTCGCAACTGTATTAAAAATAGTCGTTCAGTACACGTTCGGAACCGTCATTGCAACTTGTTCCGACTGTCAACCCTCGCCTTCGGCTGCGCCTCGGCTCGGGTAGACATTTGTCGGAACTCTTTGCAATGACAGCCTTTCCGAACTTGTACTGAAATATACTATTTATCTATGAAATGGAAAACTCGTTTTGATGCACTATAGCAGTAATTTTCGACGGTTAAAGTATCCTATTATATTAAACTAGCGGACACCCGCGGCTTCGCCCGCGTGGACTACCTACTATTTTGTTATCCCACGGGAACCGTGCAATTTTTGGGGATAAAAAGTAGTCTATGTCCTATTCCCGGTTATTATCTATCTACATTCCAAATTTCATCAAAATCGGTTTAGTAGTTATGGAGATACGTGGCAACAAACATTCACACACACACACGGACTTTCGCCTTTATAATATTAGTAGGATAGGATGAGCAATATTTGTTTGTTTGTCCGTACTCACGTTCTCGAAAACGGCTCAAATGCAATCTGGTTCGTAATTTCAAATGATTCGTTGATACAAAAGTGGCTCAGTGGTCGGGTGTCCGCTTTTATATCAAAAGACCGCGAGTTCGAATCTCCGCCAATGGAAGTTTATATTTTGTAAGTTTTCTTTTCCATTTTTCTTTTTTAATTTTTCATTACTTGCACCCGAGCGGAGCTCGGTCGCCCAGAAATTAAATACTTATTTGATGATAAATAAATATATGAGTACTAGCTAGGACGTCATTTTACATAGCATATTCGTATTAGTATATATAATTGTTTCTACTGTACCTACACAAGAAACGTGTTAATTAAACAGATGTTTTGTGCCACTTACAACAATATTATACATGTCTTTATACGTTGCTACTAAATTATATTGTAATAATAAGATCGGATCAGAGTGAAGAAAATAAAAATACATAAACGTGAGCTAAGTCTCAAAAATAGAAGTCTAAATCATTATTTTTTATTCATGAATATAAATATCAGACTGCCTAAAACTACCTTAGCCCTAAATTTCCGAAATCCTAATAATTTATTCTTTCGTATCATAATATGATCATATTTTAAAATATTTCTTATTGGTTAAATAGTAAAATGCCAATCTGAATAGTAGAAAAGTATTAATGTGTCCTAGAAAAATGTAAGACATTTCTAATTAATTAACTTATCATGGCTATCATCTCATTGGATTGAAAACGATTAATTTGATGATGAAATTTCTCAGTCAATTATACGCGTGAAATTACATCGCTCCGGCTAATAAAGAACCTCATCGCGCAAACATACCAAAACCTTCAATTTTTAAACTATGGTCAGAAAATAAGCTTATAAAAAAAATATAAACAACTTCGCTGCTGCTGCGACTTGGATGCTTCCCAAAAACATAGACTACCTTACTTAGATGGATACCAAATAAAAATGAGAAAATTTTCAGAAATAAAAATATTGTTTTTTAAATTGAGTAAGCACCTAAATTTGACTGTCTCCTTTGAGACTTTACAATCCCTCTCAGTCATCACAATCATTATACATTTTTCCGTAAAGAAAAATAAGAGTGAGAAAGAGATTTTGTAATACGATCATAAAACTATTGGCCAAACAAACTTGACCAGATTCCATAGGATCGGTTTTCTAAATAAAGGTTATCTGTGTCACTCTTCCAACTCATCTCATCTCAGGTTATACTAGGGGACATGTATTTTTATTAAACCAACCTTTGTTGCTAATACAGCAACGTGGCTCTATTTATTTCAAAATTTACATTTCCGAACTTTAAAATATCTCGGAATATCTATCTTAGTTTACAAAACCTACAAACTATTCAGTTTACGAGTGTTTCAGTTGCGCCACAGATTAAATAACAATTGAAATTCGCTAACCATTTAACCATGTAACCATCGCTAACCTTTGCGTGCGGACTGCGTCATAGCTATAAAACCGGGAACTAACAGTAGAGATTTTAACAGTGAAATAAACGAACGTAAGACAGAAAGTTTCATCGACCGTTGCGGGTTTGAGACCTCTCATTCGGAGCGGCACTCAAAACCAGCAGTGTCTTCATGTTGCTGAGTATTCTCGTTTTAAAGTAGGAGGGAGCTGCATATCGATCGCAATGCATGACGTAGTAACCACCCCCTGGGGTGGCAAGATTAATTTAATGTCGTTCGGCACCCCTCGATATGGGCCTTTGTATTGGAAAGGGAGGAGACGTGTTCGACAATATCGGGCTTTGACAGTCAGACCCTTTACATAATGAAGTGCAAATCCGTGTAACTTTTTGCAGTCATTCAGTACAATAAAATACTCCATGATTAAACGAACAGTCCTCATGAAATGGCATTATATAGGTGCGTGTTATGTAAGGCTAGTCGTGTCGAGTATGGCTTCACTAAAATGTATCGCTACTAACTGGTCCAAAACCCATTATTGACCCACAATAAATGACTTTGATTTGATCATGCCTAAAATCTGTCGCAATCTTTTTTCGTATGTCAACAAATACTGTCGTTCTCTACTCTCTGACACCAATTTCTCCCAACATTTTCTTCTTTCTCTTTTACTAGTTCGAGCACTGCCTCCTGATTGTCTATCTTTTATAGTGACCAAAATCGGTCTCAAACTCTTCAATATGACAGTTCAGTGACTCCGCAAGTGGCTCTGTCCTCTCATCTCAACGAGACCGAACGCGACAAAAGATACCTACACGATCGTTGTGACAGTTTGAGACCAATTTGAGGTTTGAGACAAGTTAGACAATCAGCCTGCTGATGTCTGACGTGTCAGCTCACTCTTCTTTTATGACATCGCACGGTCGCACAAAGCTAACGCATGTAACAATTTCAAATTATTTTATCGTCGATGCATGGCTTGTACTGTAAATTTGTCTGCCTGGCTCGCCAATCGATCACCCCTACATAAAAGTAATTTCATATCCTATTATTAAAGTCTGACAGCAAATATTCTTATTCAAATCGCCGCTCACGATGCCTGTTATGGAATAACTTTGCCAAGTTATGAAATTACTTAGTATTATGCATAGCAAGCCGGTTTCAAGGTCAAGAAAAGTAATTTACATTCAACCATTTCCCAACAGAAGTTGTAATTTTTTAACCCTTTGCATGAACGTTGGTAAAGCGGTTTTACTTTTTTGTAGAATAAGGTCGAATTGAAACATTGTCTTCAGTGCTATTTTTTAAATTCTTCACAGCCTTTTTTGACTTCCTTCTTGTTAATATATCTAGTCTATTTGTGATAAATGTGATAATGTACCTTTCAAATTATAAATGAATTTTTCTAAACCGTCTCTTCTTAATTTAAGGGATTGCCCCTTGTCGGCATAACTGATGCCTCCTTCAACGAAGCTCTTTCCTTGACCTCCTTATACGACATGACAGCAACCTTCTCCTTCACTTGGCTCATATAGCCTCCTCGGTCTTCCTCTTCCTGATAAGATGGCCAATCATCTTCCTTCTATTCTCAACAACTTGCAACAACGATCTTTTCTCCTCCACTCTGCGCAAAACCTCAATGTTGACCACTCTTTCCGTCCAGCTGATCCTCTCCATTCTACGCCAACACCACTTCTCAAAAGCTTCCACACAACTTACAAAATCTACACTCAGTACATAAATAAAACAGAGATTCTTGATCCCTGAAGTAATTAAACTAATCATCTTTCCGCGGCCAATTTATGTTATGCTCGTAAACTGTCCGGCGAAATGACATAATCACGTCAGCATGATAAACGGTATGAAACGGACAAATGGGCTAATTATTAATTAGAATCAGGCGCGGCAATGCTGAGCCTATAGGCACACCTCACAGGTGATTGCGAATAAAGATAGTATTTCATGAGCGTTTGGCACGGAACTCTGAACGGTATGCCAGGACGAAGATGAAAGTTTACGTTATGTAACGCGACCTTTTGGCCCTAAGCTTTAGATACATTCATGATTTGAAACGTTAAAACATTAATTGGTGCTATAACAGACAAATAAGCTTATCAAGATTTTCGACCCGACGAATGTGGGTTCTGTTGCCGAGTTGGTTACGGCACTCGGCTTGAGGGGGATCGCTTGTATCAATGCGAGTTCGAATCCCGTCGGAATCGAAAATATTCATAAGACTTTCTTTTCAATTTAATTTCATAATAAGCTTGAATTTATTTCTTTGTATACTCCTAGAAGTGATACTGTCTCGAATAGAAACCTCGATGAGCATCGTTATGGCATGAATGCTGGTCGAACCATCAACATTTGTATAGGATTGTATAATGAACCCGGATTTCGAAAGGGTTTTTGAGCCAGTTACAGTACTACAGATATGAATACAAACGCATGTGTTTTATCCACAATAAATTTGCCAATAAATATAAATGTAATCTTTGTAGACACACTCTATTTTGCTGTACGAAACAATGCCAATTGTATTGCAATTTAACTGTCGTAGAGTTATTCAGGGATGTATCACTGGGCCTCTAATTTTCCTACTTTATAAAATCGAACTGACAGGTACAGTAGCAGATTACAAATAGATACCAACTTGAACTGAAGCTCCATGATAAATAAACATTAGACACGCAATCCAAAATGGCATGTCAGGTCAGGATCAACACGAACTCTCGCGTGGAAGTATGAAATTTGCGTCGCGTGTGAGATTTTAATGTAAAACTCTTGTAAAACTATCAAAGTAAGCCAAATATATGTCACTTTTTGACTTAGATAGGGCTTTTGACCTTGGTTAGCTGCATCAACTTTATAAACTCTGTTTATTTACACTTGGACGATCGCATGTTCATAATTATATTGGCTTTCCTTAAAAAATAAGCATTTTCTCCAAACGCTATCTCGACTCGGTGTTAGTAATTGCGCGTTGCATGCAAATATTTATACAAATGTACTCTGTTCGTCTGACCTCATTTTTATTCTACGTATTTTAATCTGAATACTGCAATAAATCTATTACAACTCAAAAACATGATCGTTGAAAATAAATTATGGTTTGTTTAAACTTCAGGTTGTGTTTAATAGCGTTGTTCGTTCCGACTATAAATTGTTACTCTCTGGGTACGTTTTCATTAGCTCAACTACATGCCTGGTTGTACCTATGGTTATTCTACGTTCTACCCGCTATTAGTTCTTGTCGGTAAAAGAAGCCATAATAGTTTTATTATGGCTTTTAGGTCAAGTGCATTTACTTTTACATGCCATAATGTTATCAAAAGTCTACAGTTTTGTTCGTAAAAAACCCACACTCTACATTATCTCGGCTCGTGAACTCATTATTCCTTCAAACGAAGTAGGGGTGACGATCCCTTTGTGTCGCGAGATTCGCGTCAGGGCGGAGATCCGTTGTTTGCGCAGAGAGGCTGCGCGCGCCGCTCATTTCCTGCCTCCGCAAGACTCAGTAGCGCCGCCGGCCCGCAGCCGGCCACTCTAACATGTAGTCGCCTAGCCAAAACCAATCACAAAAGTCTTCCAGCGGTCTCACCGCATAGTTATAAGTAACTAAGTCTTCCATTAGGATAAGTTAGGTTAAGATGCAAAGGGGCAGGGCGCCGCGTCGCGAACTGAACAATAGAGTAGTATTCGAGAGGCTCTGGCGTGGCACCTTCCAAGCCGTGCTCGCCGGAACGCACAGGCAGCCGCGCGCCTCCTCGCTCGACGACAGCCCCGAGCCGCCCGCGCTGCCGGCGCCGCCCGCCATGACTCAGGGGCCCGCGAACATCGCAGATCTCGAACCCGCCTTGCGTACCATCATCGAAGGGCTCAGAAACTCGTGCTGTTGCCGATGCAACTGCTCCACAGATCGATATAACGATAACTTGCAGGTCTGTCTCTCCAACGACGAGGAGAGGAAGTCCATGCGGTCTGTCATAAGGTGTGCATAGATGTATCTACATGTAGACTAGCACGAGGCTATCGATCTGTTCGCCCCTCGTTAGGCAGCGGGGTCGCTCGTCGCCCATCGCTGCACACCCACTTTTAATTAAAAGCTGAATGTTCTAAAGCCGTGTAATTGGAAATTAACACATAATTTCTACAGATAACACTATTTCGTTATGATTTTAAGCGAGCTTCACTAATATAAGATGTCCGGAGACGATTTGCTAAAATTGTTTTAATGTTTCCCCATTTTAGCGCACTTAGGTGCTGTCCAGGTAAATATTTGTCAGTCTTTCAAGCTTAATAACATTAGGCTTCTAGTCATTTAGAACGCACCGAAGGTAATACATTCAACGTTTCACAACAGATCCTATAACAATGTCACAATGAAATGTGTCTAGTCCACGCCAAACCTACAATGCTTATAATGCTAGCTGTAGTGTGGGACTTTCGACTTTGTTTCAACATCCATACAATCCATACATCTGTAAGGTTAAAACATTCTTCGAATCATCGCATTTATATTTACCAAAATCTTACAGCGTTCGTGAAACACACGCGGTCGCGGAAGCCCAGCAGGAGAAGAATGCGCGTCTTCGCAACGCGTTCAACATCGCGCCGGAGTTTGTGGAGGGGACCAGCTTGGACCCTGAGAGACGAGCCCGCGATCAGGCAGCCAAGTACCCGTTGGTGCGGACACCAAGCAATGAGAGAGATAGAGACCATGGAGCGAAGAAGAAGAAGAAACGAAGGTTAGTGTCTACACCAGAAAATTCTGTAGAAAACTTCAGTTTTGCCCTAAATGAGTTTCGACAGATTGACCTTACTAAGACCTGCGTGGGTTAATTCAAGAAAAACTTGCTTGAAACAATTCAGTGGAAAATAGACTTGGTACAAAACCCTCTTACAGTAAATTTGCCTTTTAATAATTCGCAATAACTGCTTGTCATCGCTAAATACTATTCGGTTTATGTATTACAAAATTATGTAGACAAACTTACTAAAGGTTTTTTGGATACTCACAACGATTTATAATGACTTGGAATCTGTTATTCAATAAATAAAATAAATAAATCTGCGTATATTGGATCGTGTCTACTAACTACGAACTACGTTTCATTCTCACTTTAACTTTACTGTTTATTTCTATTACAGCACATCGCCCGACTCAAAGAAACTGAAGAAGAAAAAGTCAAAGAAGAATAAAAAGTAAGAGCCTATTTTAAATATGTCAATAATTGGTCAATTTTTAAATTTTGTACAAACTTTGTGTTTTTGGAAGCTTATTTTATTGAATTTGTTTGAACCCAGACAGGTTACACTGCGTCTGTCAAGGAGGCAAGTATATAAAGATTAATTTTGTAAAATTAATGAATATTGGTTTTATAATTTAAATTTAAATGAAATTAATTTCAGCGAAAAAAGATTGCTATGGCATCTTTTACATAGGTACGGTGTAATGTATTTCTGTATTATTTCAATTTTCTTTCAATTTCTTACTACTGCTGCCCGCAGCTTCGCTCATGTGGTACCTTGATGAAACATTTAGCACTAAGACAGTCTGTAGCTTAGTATTAGTAAGTAGTAAAACAATATTCAAAATCGGATCAGAGATCTAGAGATTACCCAAACAAGGTTTACCTCTTTAAAATAGTATCTTCTTATAAATATAAAACAAAGTCAAGTTAGTTACACCATTTGAGAAAATTTTACGAAAAATAATATTCTAAATAGGTACTTAAAGTTAATTTTCTCATACATTTTGTATGGTTTTTTGATGATATTCGAATTCTGCGGGGCGGTAATAAATTCGCCGGGTCAGCTTGTAGATTATAAAACATAATATTTCACACGAAATCGTAAATCAGTCATTCTGACTACCGATTTACAGAGCGTAAAGATTGTAATTTATCATGTTATGTATGGATTAGGTTACAAACGCAGCGATGTTGCTATAAACATGTATGTGGCTGTGAAATTAAAACTAAAATCAAGGGGATAAATGAATGTATCTACGTAGCGAGTCCTATCATCTGTCATTTTAGTACTAAACCGACCGGCTTTATTGATACCTATACAAACACTTATAGCTATTACTAATTAATACCACTACATTTACATACAAATTCAACTCTGTAATGAAATTGTTTCTTTATATTCCGATGATATTTTATTACAATAGCCGTGGTCGCAGAAAGACTCATACAAACGCACTAACAAGGACTCAACTTTGCAGAAAGTACGCACTTACAAGAAAGACTATAATAAGACTCATACAAACTTACAAGAAGGACTCTAGTAAGACTCATACAAACGTACTTACAAGAAGAACTCTAGTAAAATTAAAATAAACGTACTAACAAGAAAGACTAGTAAGACTCATACAAACGCACTTACAAGAAGGGCTCAAGTAAGACTCCTACAAACGTACATACAGGAAGGACTCTAGTAAGACTCTTACAAACCTACTTACTAGAAGGACTCTAGTACAACTCATACAAAAGTACTTACAAGAAGGACTCTAGTACAACTCATACAAACGTACTTACAAGAAGGACTCTAGTAAGACTCATACAAACATACTTACAAGAAGGACTTTAGTAAGACTCATACAAACGCACTTACATAGACTCAACTTCGCAGAAAGCACGCACTTACAAGACGGACTCTAGTAAGACTCATACAAACGTACTTACAGGAAGGACTCCAGTAAGAAAAAGAAGCGGTCTAAGTCAGTGGACTCTGACTCATCCAGCAGCTCAGACGACAGCGACTCAGCTAGTTCCGACGACGAGCGACAGAAGAAAAAGAAAAAGGTATTCATACACTCCTTGTAACCGTTGCTAATGTTTTACTTAGCATCTAATGCAAAGAATATGTTTTATATCAACAAATATTAGGAACATCAAGTTGTGACTACTAAAGAAAAAGTAGTTAAAGGAGTTATTGTGCGAGAAAACGACAATATTTTTCTAAGATTTCATTAAGACTAAAAAAATATAGATTTTGGCTCTTCGAACATCGTGCAACATTTATCTTTTTGTTTTATGATTTAACCCTTGATAGATGAAATATAATCTTTGCATTAAAAAGGTTTAACTGTGTTGGGGTTTTGGGGGACAAGTTCAGTTACTGTTATCAACACAATCCATCCATTCCTTCCCGGGAAACAGACACAGACGGTCTCTCGTTTTAGAAGTATGCGTCAGCACTGTGCTTTCTATGATTTATGCTCGAACACTTGAAAAACCTATGAAATTGGCTTCAATCTTTTACATGGCCCCTTCATTTCCTGCCACTTAAAGCTATATGAGGAGAATTGAGTTATCTGCCCTCAAAAACTGACGAGCAGTGGACATTAGACAAGAGACCATCGAGGACTTAACAAAACGAAAATCTTGAAATTATTTTTTGTGTGGTTTTTGGTGGTCTTTTTATACAATGCTATTGTTTGAAAGACGTTTGAGATCAGGTAATATCTATTCGCGTCTCTAGAGGGTAAAATGAATGTAGTGATTTTGCCTTTACTTCCATAGACTCGCTTCACGTTCCATAGCTGAGATGAGTATCCATAGTAATCGGGGCGACTGTTTCTTCTATCATTTTATTTTATTTTTCTTGTAAATAAAAAAGTATAGCGAGTAAAAAATTATCTGTTTAACTGTGCATCATTTCATAGGATAGCCATCTTTATCTGAAGAAATAACGTATACTGTAAGTATATCACTGAACAATAACACTCAATAAACACTGATAGGTAACGGTGAAATGGTATGCATCCGACTAACTGGATGATGATATGTGGGCATACTGTGGGAGCTTTTGTGAGCTGAGCCGTTAGATAAGCGTCTATCCAAGCCTACGTATTGCGATAACGCTCACCAAGAAAAAGCACTGAGATGTTTACTTGTGTCTCTTTCATTTACAACATATTAACGAGTAGAAAACGAAATATCGAAAAATCTGTTGTGAGATAAAAAAGTACGTATAGCTTCAAGTCATCTCTGTGAGTTTTAAAGCGGTTTCGTTTACGCTAACGCTTGGATAGGCGAGTCTAATGGAGCTGTTTGCATGGTGTTGTATTATGTAGTCCTTAAAACAGATGGTGGTTTTATATTGTTTGAAGCTGAAGCATATTATGTGACGTGTTTTGGGAGAACGTGATATATTTTAAGACACTGTGATATAAATCTTATAACAAAAGAGTATCATTTTTTACATAAGATCAGAGTTATGGTTTTATTGGTCACGTTTTTCTATAACACGTCAGTTAATATAAAGTCTGACTGAACTTTATGTTGAAATAACTAATCCATAACATTCTCCTTTTGATTTACCCAAAACTAATTAAGGATGCACCAATAATTTGGTACAATACCACCACCGTTTGTTACCTGAGGTACGTTCCCAAAAGTGTTATTAAATATTACATATTACTTGATTTTTGTGTAATGTATTTATGTAATTATGTACGATCGTAATGTGTTACTAATAGTGTGGTTAAGAAGAACACTTGTGCCAACCAATTGTTAATTTTTTGTGTTTACCCATTATATGTATTTTGTTTTATCTAAGAGAATGTTATGGATATATAACATTCCTCGATATTTATTTCTCGCTTCCATCGATAGCTTTTAATATAATTTATTTATTGTATTATTTTAATGCCTATTTCGTTTATTCCTTGTTAGATTGCATGCTGTAAACGTGATTTATTTTCTCTATCTCTTTGAAATTCTTCAACTGTGCCAGGGACTTGAGGAGTTTCAATTATTATAGTAAACGTTTTAGTTGCCATTACCACTATAGTTATATTGTATTGGCACTGGTGTTTTGTCGCGTGATTTGTTGGGGTTTTATGTTCATGCTTTTGGTTGGATTTTGACAGAAAAAGACGAGCTCAAGACGCCGCGGGAGTAGCGAGCCTTCGAGCCGCGAGAGGTGAGGAAAATACCTTTATACTAAAGTAGAAAAAGAACATTAAATAAAATATATCAATATCGTGTGATTGCTCATCTTAGACACAAGAGAAATAATTCAATTTGTGCGGTAGGACAAATGTTTACCTAAACTACAGATAATTTTGTAGTGTAGTATTTTTTATAGAACTAGTGTAATATAGTATCAGTTAAATACCTACTCGCAAAAACTACAAAGTTGATAAAATTCTATTGTGAGATACGAATTCTTGTATGTCTGTTAGTGCGGTTTGATGCTATTTATTTACATTATTTTTTGAAATTTTCAGTTCCCCAGTTAAAGTCTCAAAAGACAAAAATAGAGACCGCGCTAAAGAGAGGAACGATGAAGTCGAGTACAGAAACGACCGTCGCGATGATCGCAATAACAAAGACAAGTACGACAAGCGGTATGACAGAGACGACGATAGACGGCACGAACCACAGAAACATGAGTCAAGGCGACGCGAACGCAGCCACTCCATCGAAGATGCCGACTCGTCTCCTGAATACAGACAAAGATCCTACATCACCAAAATAGAAAACAAAAAACCTAGAGAACCCTCTCCGGAACCAGAGAGATCGGAAAAACGATCTAAACGTGATCGCCGATCATACTCCGAGTCCGACACGGAACCACCCCCTAAGAAACAAGATAGACGGAATAAGAAGTATGACAGAGACGACAGCGCTTCACCAGAGAAGCGACGACAGAAGAGCTCCTCACCAGAACCCAGACGGAAGGAAGATTATTACAGAAAAGATACAAGAACCAGAAGGGAAAGTCCTCGCGATGAAAGAAGAAATGCCAGGCGAAGCGAGTCGCTTGATAGAACCAAAAGAACAGAAAGAGAGCTACGTGACTACAGAAAAGAAAGAGATGACAGATATGAGAAGTATGATAGAAACGAACGTTACGAAGAAGCTCCGCGGAGGAAAGAAGATGAAAGACGACGCAAGAATAGAAGCCCGTCAAACGAACGACACTCATCCATAGATTATATCGAACGGTCTACCGCTAAAGCTTACAAAGAACGCAAAGAAGCTGAGAAGGAGAAATCTAAGAAGAAATCCAGAGATCAAAGGCGTTCGCCTTCCGAATCTGAGCCCGAATCCCCAGAGCGCAGGGACAAGGCTCCGCCACGATATTATAAAGAGAGGAGTGCATCTCCGCCTAAAGAGCGCAGGCGACGAAGCCCTTCAGAAAAACGGAGAGAATCACCACCGAGAAACAATAAACCGGACAAATACAGAAAAGAACGCGAGGACAGTCGACCACGGCGAAAGTCTCTATCACCTGATGATAAACAGAAACGTAAGAGATCTGTTGAAAGCGAGGGAAGACGCAAACGTTCCCCATCACTAGATGAAAGACAAAGACGCGACAAAAATGAGACAAAAAACGATAGGTCACGAGCAGACAAACCAAGAAATAAATCCTCTTCACCCGAAGAAAGACAGAGAAAGAACAAATCTGTTGATAGGGAGAAAACCAAACCGCGAAAGTCTCCATCAGCTGAAAGACAGACGCGAAAAAGGTCTGTAGACAACAGAGAGACTAGAAAGAAATCTCCATCACCTGAAGAGAGTTATCGCCAAAGAAAAAAGTCTCCGTCTCCAGAGGAGAGACAGAAACAGAAGAAATCTCCCGAAAAAGAAAAAAATGAGAGGAAACGCTCCCCGACACCAAACCGAGAGAGACGCAACAGATCGGTTGAGGGTAAACGAGACAGCGATCCTAAAGACAGATCTCCCTCACCAGATGACAGACAAAAGCGTCTGAAAGCTGCAGAGGCAAACCGCCAAGCAAAAAAGTCCCCAACACCAGAAAAGAAACGACCTGATGAAAACAAAAGGGGTCGAAAGAGATCCCTTTCTCCGAAAGATCCGAGAAACAGGTCTCCAAGCCCTGATGAAAGGCAGAAACGAATCAAATCTGCCGAATCCAAGCTTCAGGAGCGCAGGAGATCCCCATCACCAGATAAACGACGACGGTCAAGGTCAAAAAACCGTGATGACGACACTAAACCAAGACAAAGATTGCCGACCTCAGAAGAGAGACAGAAACGCAAGCGATCCGAAAGCAAGGAGAGACCAAAAAAGTCTTCAAGCCCAGATAAAAAGCGACGCCGAACGTCTAGCAAATCCCCTGCGAAGACTAAAGACCCCAACGCTGAAAAATCACCAAAAAAGTCACCCAAAGCATCACCGTCTCCCGAAAATCAAAAGAAAGACAACCAAGATCGAGGAAGTAGAAGCACTTCCAGCTTATCATACTCTCCCGCGCAACGCAGCCCGGAACGATACAAAGACATCATCGAGAAAATGCCGGAAAAAGACCAGCGCAAGTACATAAACTCACCATCGAACTGGCAGCCAAAGAAGAAGGTGTACAAACCTAAAATGGTGTGCTGTTCCGGCAGCGAATCCGACGAAGATATGAATTCCGATATAGAACTCAACTTCAGGCTGACATCGGAAGACAGAGATAGGCAGGACGAGCTGGACAATCGCGAGTTTAACGTGCTGAAGATAAAACTCGCCCGCATGGCTCGAGTCGCGACCGACACCAATCGAGACCTTTACCCGGAACCACCGAGCGGTTCCAACGGACCCACCACAGCCCAACCGGCCGCCGGCACCTCCCAAGAAGTGACCCAGCCGACCGAACCAGCCAAAGAGATCGAAGCTAAGGAGAAATCGAAAACCCCAGAGAAATCTCCGGAGAAAACCGTGGAGGTAGTTGTATCAGGGCCAGACCCGAGAAAGCGCAGGCGTCGTAGAAGCGAATCTCGAAGCTCGTCGTCTTCGAGGTCAAGGTCACGCGGCAGATCGTCGCGCTCGAGGTCCAGGTCGAGGTCGTCGAGGTCAAGGTCGTCTTATACCTCTTCAGGGTGAGTTGTTTGTTTATTGACACATTGATGCAAGAGGCTAGTTTTGAAACAATACCAATAATTGAATAGAATTGAAAATCGTTTATTTTGTGCATACTAAATAAATAATAATAAAAATAAATAATCCTATTCTAGATAAGACAGTTGGAGTGCTGCTACTTTTAGAAAAAAAATTTACATGATGCTGTGTGAAAGGTCCAGCATTTTTTATATTTGTTCTCTATCCCTTTCTAGGTCGTCTCGTTCAAGCGGTTCCAGTTCATCATTCAGCAGCATTTCATCATCTCGTTTTTCTCGGAGCTCGTCCCGCTCCACTCGATCCTCCAGGTGAATGTTTTTTCTGAACGTGCGAGCGACAAAATTCTATGAACATTTGAGTTTGAATTTTTTATATATCTACTGAACTCGTGGAGTTCTAATCAAATTACTAAACAAAAATTACCAATTTTGCACCTAATGTGAAGAAGTGACTTGAAAAACTCAAAATGTTCATAGATTTTTGACGTTACACTAGCTCTATTTAATTGCGAATGTTCAAGTTGAATAACAGTTTCTGTATTTTAAAGTGCTGTCACATCGAATTGAATAGAATATGGTTATTTCGTTTTACTATTAACCAAAGCTATAATTTATGAATTGATGGTGATGTACTCACATGTTTTAAAGTTATTTCGTGAACAAATTTTGTGCGATCAATGTGATCATGCAGGATATGAGCTGTTGGTCTTTGAATTGAATACTTGAATTTCTGTCAGTCACAACATTATTCCAAAACAAACAAGCAAGAGATTATTAATTATAATAAAGGCGAAATTAGAGGTGTTTTTTAATACTTAATTTAAAAAAATGCAATTTTTATTTAGCTTATGACAAAATGTTAACAAAGTCAAAATTTTGTTTTCCAGATATGAATTTTAAAGAAATAACTGTTAATCAACTTGTAGTGAATGTAACTTACATGGAACTTGAACTAAAGTGAACAAAAGACCAAACGGACTTAGTAATGATGATAATGATGCCTAATGTTCAAGATCCATTCCGTTACTGCAGTGAATTATAAGTTCCAGTAATGTTTTATAATAAGGATGCGCCAGGAAACGTTTTTTATATTATTTTCAAAATATTAAAAGTAGGTACCTACATAACAATTATTTGGATTTTTGTAAATATACTGTTATATTTTACCTACACAGTACTAATAATTAAATTTTCTTGGCACATACTTGTTCAAATGAGGCGCATAAAATTATAGGTACTATTCCTAAATAAGGTTTTTTTGATATTTCAACCGTATTGACAAATTAAACATTCAAGTTTTCAATAAACTAACACACAATTTTCTTTCCGCCAATCTCGAACAATGCATGAAATGAAAAAACTTCAACATAATTTTGAAACGGAACGTTTTTGAAACAAACTAATGCATGAACGACTCCTCGCCTAACTGAAACGGAACGAAAACCATAATGCATGGAAATATGATACTACTGCTACCTAATGTATCCGTGATATCTGTGAAATGATAAATGTATCTGCAAACGAATGACAACTTGCGTATTGAACGATATATGATAACTAATTTATGTCTATCTGAACGATATGACAACTAATGTATGTCTATCTGAACGAAATGACAACTAATGTGTGTCTATCTCGGAATGACAACTAATGTATTTGTCAACGATATGACAACGGTATCTGTCAACGATATGAAAACTAATGTATTGTCATAACAACGAAATGACAACTAATTTAAAACTGAACGATATGATACGAATCACTCGTGAACTGAGTGAATGAACTCGGATACAAATAGAACAATGACGGGTGTGTACGCGGATTACCGTAGATCGAGCGCGAGTCGTGTGCGCGTGCGCAGCCGTTCGCCGTCGATCCCGCGGCGCGCCGGCTCGCCTTCCTTCCTCGACCGGCGACGCATCACGAGGTATAACCGAGGATACCCGAAGGGTACACGGCTGCAGTGCTTTTCACACCAACATATTTTTCAATATATAAGAATCTTGGACTGTACATCTTTTGTACTTTGCTGCTGTACCTAGGCATTGACAACTATATCGCACAACTAGAATTAAAGTGACCTAATTCAAAAAATTGTGTAAATAAATTGATTAAGTAGAGTATAAAAAAATCATGAGATGATCTCTGTGAATGCTAGAATAGTTCTATGTTTAAAACGTTTTACCACATTTCCCAAAAATCTTTTTTGAATTGGGTCATGTTAATTCTATATGGTGTGATATACAATCACTAATCTTTCTCGTTTTTGTTGACGGACCACAAATGTTCACTAGCTACAATTTTAACACACTGCCTCACTGCAAGTTCCCTATTTTAATGTACTTTTTGACATTCCTAATCGTGACCAATTTGGTCCAAGTATGATCACTTAGGCACAAGATAGAATTTTGTGACTTAGGTCTTACCCTTCCAGCTGACGTATTCGCCACATACCAAGTTCTTAATAATCACGATGATAAATAAAGTCACCATGGCGGTTGAGCCGCCTTATTTTTTTAGTGTTGTCGTGACATACATTTAGTAGAGATAACGTCATGACACAAATATAACTATAGTTAATTAATATAATATCATTAGAATGCGAATTGGTCGTGGATATAAAAAACAACACCCAATTTACATCACACTCATTTTAAGCACGTCGTTGTCTAAAACTGTTTTCTAAGAGTTCCATTCTTTTAAAACATCGAAGAGCACTGCAGCCATTAAAAACTACTAATGGTTTTACTTCTAAATGCCATTAGTATAGCAACGTGTGGTAGATGACGGCCCCGGAACATAAAAGTATAAGTCTGATTGTACCGCGAGGTTAAAATGCACCTTTGTCAAAATGTGTCACTGTTACAGACACTTATATGCTTCGGGGCTGATGTTAACGTGTTTTCGTGTGCAGCTTGTTAACCCTTTATTTTATTGTCTGCTACCTACTTTAATTTGCCTCAATGCCACATCATAAAACTACTGAAATCTTTGGATACTTCTACAAAAAAATTACTAATTTAAAAAAGACAATAATTTTAGTTGCTGTTTTAGTTTTCTTTTTCATTATAATATGGTTTAGTGATGTGGCACCAAATTATGTATGTATGATTTATTTTATATATTTATTTTTTGTTTTTCTTATAGAAAAAAGTCGCGAAAGTCTCGAAAATATAGCACGAGTGGAGACTCCAGTAGTAGTAGCTCCAATTAGTGAAGTGAATGCTAGATTAGTTTAAGTTATAACTTAATTAAGACTGTATTAGTTTCTTTTAAGTAAAATCTCTCATAACCAATTAGGAATATTCTTCAAAAATATTTCTCAGGCACTCCGCTAAATAGCGTAATTTTAGTACCTAATCACTTATTGAGTAATACTTGTTATGAACGTTTTTTTTCTAATTGAACTGAACCAACAAACTGCAAAAAAGTGTCAGTTTCAGACCCTCATAAAATAATAAGACACATTATAAGTACTTAACATAAAAATGTTGGCCTCGATCACAATAATATTTTTTTTAATTAACTTTCAAGTTTATCTTTTATTTATTTATTTAGTCTCTGCCTACCCCTGTGGGAAAGAGGCGTGATTTTATGTATGTATGTTTCTCTTTTATCATTAAACTGACAAACTACATATTAAACCAGTTAGTTAATCATCGTCATAAGTTAAATTCGGTCATGACGGAACTAGAAACTCTTTTGAAGAATATTCTTCTATTCTGTCGTTTTTTACATAGTTTCTCTGGGCTGTGAAGCTTTATAAATATTGTGTGTGTGCTTTTGAGTGCTAACAGGGTGTGCTACTTACAAACTCTTTATTGTATAGTTCAAATGTTGTTTTTTTTTTATCCGTAGCGCACCCAGTTTAGATTACGCAAACAAATTCAAGTACCGAAGGAGATAGAAACTGTGCCAAAATAATTTGGACTTCCAGATGCCCATACGATGAAGCTAGTATAAGCTGTGTTTAGTAGAACATTAAAGTGTGGTTTTGTTTCAATATCCATTAAAATATAAAATATTATTTTGGTTGTTTTTATTTATATCACGCTGCATGGTAGAAGCTATTAAATTCACCGAATGCTGTAGAGATGCAAAATCAGTTTTAATTGTTTTTATTTTATTTTGCTAGTGTGATCTATGGTAAGGTAATTTGAGGTAAGTTTACATTTTACTATTATCTATCATTTGTTATTCAAATAACCCTGTTTGCCGTAATGATCAAAGCTTCTTATAGCTTAAATTGTTAGATGAATAATGTAGAAAATCTTTTTTTTATCATCATTTTAAGTTTAATTTTTAACTAATTTGCATGATATTAACTCTATTAACTTTCATGTCATTACACTAACACAATTAATCGCTACTAACAGCGCGCGTAAGCGTCCAATCCCGTACCGGCGACCGACGCCTTCCTCGCCGAGCTCAGGAAGCGACTACAGCAGCCGTTCATCGCCAAGGAGCTGGTCCAGATCGCCGAAGGTGGAGCGACCTGAGTAGGCGATACATTGCGCTAGTCTAAATAACAGATCGAAACCATTCGTCAAAAGGACGAAAGTCGTCTCAATGTCTGTCATCAGGAATTCAGGATCGTGGAATTTACAGATAGTTACCGGAAAATTGACGAATTATTATTTCAGAAATGCAGACGTAAAGTTTTTGAGCAGAACGAAACCATTTGTCAAAATGTCATCATGAGTGGAATTTACAGATAGTTACTAGTCTGTTTCACGAAAAAAATCCCTGCGGAGCGGCTGCTGGTATTCATGTGTGAAAAAAGGCAATCTATGTATTTTTACTGACATAAATTTTTGCGGAATTTTGCAGTATAAAGTAGTACTAGTAAATGTAAATTTGACGAAAGCTGTTGTTTCGAAGAATGCAATAGTTTTAAAGTTATTGAGATGAGAGTAAGATGTTTGACGGGTTTATAATAGTCAAGTTCTAGTCAGCTGAATAATGTACTCTTATTTGCGTAGATCTCAATGAATGATCTCAATGTCGTAGGTACAGTAATCATTCATATCTTACCTAGTCAAAAATCTAAGTCAAATATACAAGGCATGGCGTACCTACCCCTTTAATATTTTGAGGTTGTTTGTATTTAGTAAATTATAACTTGTAACTATTTATTATAGTGTCTATTTTAAGACAGAAGCGCTTATTGAGGTGTAGTGGTTTAGTAGAGTACCGAGTAATACTCAATTTGTAGTCATTAAATACTCGTTAAAATATAGAAATAATATTATGCGATCTCCTTTCGGGTTTATTTATACACATTTTTGTGTTGTGCTATTTATTTTTCTTTAATAATTTTATTTCAATTAACTTATTTACCTACATAAAACTATTTTTGATTTTCATGGTGCAATATTTTTCTAAATTGTGTTTAATTTATTAATCTAATTTATTTTAGGATAAGTAATTAGGATGCATAATTTATTGTCAATGTTATCTTTTGTCAAACGTTAGTCGAAACTTGTTTGGGAAAGTCCAACTATTTTACAATAAGCAATACTAAGATTTGTGAACGATATTTATTAATACTCACTTTAAAACAATAACATTTATTTAAAAAAATATACAAACTCTTATATCTAGTCACAAAGCACCGTTTATAATTGATTTAAGATTTAGCTATAGATAATTAAATGCAATGTATATAAATCTATAAAATACCCCTAGTTCATCCAATGCTGTTTCCGGTATGAAAAATACAGTAAAATAATACATAATATGCCTTGATTTTTTCTTAAAAAATAACCTATAGGTAAAAATATATAACTCCTTACACAATAAGTTAAGCTGTAGGAATGTTTACACAATAATGAGCCTTACAAAAGCCTCTAACTTTGAACACTGGTTAAACAACGTCCTGTCTCTATTTGTTATGAGAAGCATAGAGAAGTAAAGTGTCGTGATTATTTTATTCTATTTATTAATATACTTATCATGTTTTACTTAGTAATAGTACCTATGTATGTATGTATGTTTACGTAATAATAAGTACCTATATACTTGTATTTAATAGTGTTTTTTTCTTTTCGCGGATATGTATTTTATTTTCTTTAGTTTATGACGTCACTACTCCCAGGGCCTTGACTGAAAACCAGCGCTTCTTCACATGGTATTATCCACGTGAAGTTAGCTTAGAGCTGAGTCTGGACCCATTGGCGACCCCCAGCATAGACGGAGCAACCAGAGCATGCGGTTTACTATAGGCCCGCCCTATCTACCTACATATGTATCTAGGTGGGTGGGTAGTTATTAAGTATATAGGTAGGTACGCAACAAAATAATTTGGCACAATGTTTAATTTATGTAGGTACCTACAATATGTTTGTTTTTATAAGCTCTGTCCTCCGTCTTATGTGTGTGTTGTCAATAAACTATATTCTATTCTATTCTATTCTATTAGATTTTAGATGGTGACAAATAGAGACAGTTTAACCGGTGTTCAAAATTGATGAGAGGCTCTTGTAAGTAAGGCCCAATATCCGATTTTGAACCTCAACTGGTAAAAACAGTTAAACAAATGACAACTTCCAATATAAATTACACGCAATTCCTATTGTTTTGACTTAAATCTATCGCCGACTATCTGAATGTAAATGTTATCTTATGTGGTTGCTCATTATGGCTTCTTAAAGCAAAGACGGCTGTTTTCGGCTGAATCATTTAACATGAAAATGACACGAAAACCATTTAAAAACTTGCTAAATTGACAGGTAAATTATAGGCTGCTTAACTTTACAAACGATGATGATGTAACTGCCCTTTTAAACTCATACCCCTCTTTGATAGTAGCTGAGAAGTAGGTACTTACAACATAAAAAAGACGCTGTCGTCGTTTCTCTTCTTAAATTGATTCCGATTACCGTTTGATTAATGCGTTTTACGATAAAATATTATGATTTTATGTATTCGTAAGACGCTAATAAAATTTTAAGTTTAAAAACATTTTTATCGCCCAATTAATAATCGAAAAGGCAAGTCGTGACCTTTTTTTACGACACAGAAACTATAAAGATAAGATTTCATCACAGCATTATATCATGCACCAAGAGTCTTGCAGTAGCAAAATGATGATGGACAATGTGATTCTCAAAAGACGTACCTACTATGGGAAAGTTTTTTAACTTATTGAAGCATATTTATTTTTTCTTTTTTTCTCAGCATACTCACTAGAAGACCGATACAATAAACAAATTCATGTGTAAACATTTTTCCGACCAACATCGTCTCGTATGTAATGAAATAACATACTTACCTACCGGACAAAAAGGGGTACCTAACCCATCATTTATGGCTGCGCAGAAGTCCGCAGAACAGCTCATATTCTGCTCAGTCTTCAAATAAGACAATAAGACAAATAAGCATAGAAGAAAACTTCATTTCAAAGTCCTTAAGGGACAAAACCGGGACTAGAAATAACTTTCTCATTTTAAGTCCAACAATTTTAAGATTTTTTCGTGTAAATATCGCCAAGTTTGAATAATTCTTATTTCATTGTCCATCCTCATTGGTACCTGTAGCGATCTGCTGCTGATTATTTAGTTTCCTTCTTTTGGCTTTGCTGGCGGCGTTTGGTGGCCAAAAACATCGCCCATCCGAAGCCAACCAAGTTCATGAACAGGACTTGAAGCTGGAACAGAAATATATTTTATTTATTTCATTGGAAAGTACCTATTTAATTTGGTTAGTTCATATTTAGGTATGTGAACTGCAGTGCGATTCAGGTATACCAACCTACTCCTGCGGTAAAGTCAATGATGACCTACCGTACTAGGTCTTTGAAGTCTGTTTTCAGTATTTTATAAAGAGTTAGCTGTACCTACCTATATCTTTTTCAATTATTGGACATACTAAAAAATCTGATGTATTGTACTGTAAGTTACTCACAATAGGCGGCACAAACGCCAAATTGATGATCTGGAAGAATGTCAGCCATTTCCAATTGGCCTGCAGCACTGGTAAGTACAACGCCATCAGTTGCTTCAACGCCGCTGCATGGTTCTTACCCTCGAACCGTGCTAGCGTGTAAAGTGAGAATGCTTGCATAATTGGCGCGAATATAAGTCTTTCGAATAAAAGCTTTTTCGCGAGAGGGAACGCGACCATATCTTCAGGAAACACATTCTCAATGAAGTTGTAGAAGTGATGCGGGATCGTGCCGCCGAATATTAATCTGGAAGATAAATGATTAGCTGAAAATTGTTTCTTTGGATTATTTTGAATGTTTTTTTACAACTTTTAAATATTAGATGCAAATAAGAGATGGCGCATTATTCACTCCAACTGATATTTTAAATTGATCAATAGCTTAGTGATTACATCCTAGGAAGGTAAATTGGATAATGTAATGGGCGCTTATCGGCCCAAAAAAAGTAAACGAAAAAACGTTAGTCATTTCATTCATTCGTTCTATTGGAAGGTTACACCTCGCCTCTCCTCGAAAATAATCGTCCTTCGTCCTTGACCTTGACAGTGAAAAACTTACCCATATAATCCAAAAGCTAAAATGGGGTCAGCCTTTATGGAGTCTCCAGCGACCAATTGTGAAGCAACACTGCCTGCTGTGCCAACTATACAACTGAAAAATAAACTATCTTCAAAACACTGAATAAGCATCAATAAATTTTTCGTTCTTTAAGATTAATTAGAAACCTAATGATGAATTTTATTTATTGCACTCTACTACCTCAGGCGTTCTGTGTTCTCTTATTCTAAATTTTATTTAGTCCCTACCACAGGTCCCTACCCTACCTACATATTTATGTTTTTCTCAAGACTTTATAATATTACATCACAGACTTAGGTTAGTGAGTGTACTATTGGTACTATGTTGTATTACATTAAACAAACATAGTGCCTTTAAGTAACCAAAACCTATTTAACAGACTTAGAACCCATCACTATACTGCTTTGGACTTTGATTCCACAGAGACCTTTGAAACTTAGTAAAAAGATTATGCTGAGAATAAGATTAGGTAAATAAGTAGGTATAATTTATGCAGGTATTAGATAGTTGTAAATATCTAACTTTCTACTTACCTTGTGATAGCTTTCGTCCTGATTGGGTGCAAATATAAATTTTGCAAATAAGATGCCACTAAATTCATAATGGGTTTCGAAAGTGCCATTATGGAGGTTATAAAAATTCTACGATATACTTTTAATTATCTAGGTACGTTATTTTAACGCCGAATGTAAAATAAAACTGATAACATTTATCAAAACAGCAATGAAAGTGATAGGTATTTTAGAACTGAGCGCTAGTGTAGCGCATAACAGTGATAACAAGTTTTTGTTTTCGTCATCACAGGTCGTCAAACATAACTTCACCACAGATTATGAAACATAAATGAATGAACAACCTTCTTCAATTCATGGAATGGTTTACTTTTAAAAGTAAAAGTACTTAAACGTAAAGTAAACAGTAACTGTTTCTAGCTATTAGCCATATTTTGTGTATACTATACATGCTAGGTCACGGTCATGGTAAATGGTACAGAGATACGAATTAGGTAGATATCTGTTAATGATAAATGATAAAAAAATCAGGCGTTCTTACATCAGACTGGATAACAGTGTTAGGTACTGGTAACAGTTTGACTAGGGGAGCTAGGGGTCACAGTTGGTTCATTCATCCAAGTTGGCTACACATGAAATGAAAATGACGAAAATCGAAATGCAGAAGCTTAAAATAGAGAATGTTTGAAAAATATACTCTAACTAATGCTTATTAGTGCTTTTTATTCAGAACGCTATAAATATCGAAAACCAAAATACAAAAGCTTATATTGCCGAAATATTAATATTTAAAAACTTTAATCAATAATGTTAATTTTTTAATAGTCGAAATACCTACAATTTCCATGACAGACAGGCGCGAGACTTGCTCGCATAAAGATATAGGCGCTCCCGAACAAAATGTAATAGTAATGAAAATGACTAGATATTTTTGCTTTGGTCAGTCGACTGAGTAATAAATAAAAATATTGTTTATTAGGTAAATAATCCCAGGTAAAGGTAGGTTTCTAGGTGTAGGTAATTTCATCAAATAAATACAGGTAAAGGCGAGAGCAGCGAGCGTACCGCATCAGCGGCTGCCGTAGCGCCAGAAATGTAGTAGGTACCTACTTATAAAATAAAATATTGCAGGTATTACGAGCATTTTAGATTTTTTAACCTTTACTCATTTTGAACTTACACTCAATGAACAATAAGCAATTCAAACTTTCGGCATTTTGAGCATTAAACTTTCCAAGTTTCAACTTTTTAGACTTTATCAATCGAGCTTTACAAATTTCAACCATTCTATTACTTTTGAAAAAGTTTCGACGTTTCAAGGATCGGCATTTCGATTATCGTAGGTAATTTTTATGTGTACCGACATAGTTCTGTCCTAATGGTTCGTTTTATTCGTTAACATTTTATACTCTCTTCCTGATTTAAAAATTAACAGCGAAATAATTAGGTACCTACTTACCTACTTTTATTATTAAAAAAATTGCAAACATATTTTCTAAGCTAATATTTCTTTAATAAAATCCTTAAAAAAGCTACATACATCAAATTGCTATTAGTATTTTGTAGTTAAAACTTAGTTTTCTAAATTCATCCGAAAAGGTATAAAATAATTTATATTATTATTTACATCACAATTTCTAAAATATATTAGACAGTTTTAGAAGAAGCTTAAATATATTATTGTCATACTTAACAATTTTACAAAAGAATGTAGGTACTTACCTACATAATTTTCTATGTCCCAAAGAATATTTTCGGGAATTATTATTCTAATTAAATCCAAGGAGAAAACCAGCCGGCGGCTTATTAATCATCATCATCATCATCAATAACTTTCTAAAATTAGTAAATATTCTAAAAACCTTGTTCCAAATTAGTTATCATAATTTCATTACTGAATCTCTAATATCAGCTTTCATCGTAGAGTTTGTCCAACTGCTTTTGCAGGTTGTGTGACGTCATTGCCGGCGTATCTGGTATATCCATCCTTGGCTTTACAACCGGAGTGTTCAAATAATTATTATGTTCCTTCATCTTTAGATACATACTGAGAGCCTTCTCACCCATATCTTTCTGAGGAGTAATTTGTGGAATATTTGGCAATGATTTGTATAACACCTTTTTCTTCATACAAGTGTACTTTTTGGGAACTTTATATGAAGGTGATTTTTGAATTTTGATTACAGAACAAGGATCAATCTCCAGATGTTTATTTTTCGGTGTTTCTTTGGTTGTAACAGTCTTTTCTTTCTTTTCTTTGTCATTTTGACTTTTCTTTTCTAGAATCAGTTTATTAACATATTGCAGGGATTTAAGCTGCGACTCTTTGATGTTATTCAGTGTTTTTATCCCATTTTCTATCATCTTAAGATTACTCTCCGTTTGCTTCTGCATTTCTAATAGATCATCTAGCTCTGTGCTGTGTTTCTCTGCGGATACCGTTGCTTTATTGAGCATATCGCATAGAGATACTATAACACTCTCTTCTCTCTTATACTCCTTAGATACTGTGTTATCGAAGCACATGATTGTGTCATTGTTACTATTCTCAACATTGGAGTTGTCAAAGAAGTCCTTCACATTTCTGTAGTCTGTAAAAGGTGTTGACATTGGTGGTGATACTTCAGCGATATTGTCCAGAGTAACTTCATCAGCTAGAGCCTTGGACTTACTCTCAATGTACTCTATATCTTGTTCATTTTGTAAAAAGCTAGCATCACAACTGGACTTCCAAGATTCATTTGACAGTGGTGTGTCGGGTATCCGTGAAGACAGGACTTTTTTACGTAAACATGACTTTGGTGTGGCAACGAGTTTCTTGCAGACTTTCGACTGGTTCGGGATGTTTTCTTTGTTTGCGAGTGTCATTCGATTCGTAATTGGTTTGTTGATTACGACTGGGGTTTCAGGTATATCACAGATACCACTTATTCTCACGGTATTGCGAGCTAAAAATGAATAAAAAAAAAGTTCATTTAAAACTTATTTTGAAACATTTTCACATTCGTTGGTCAATCATTTCGTTCGAGTTTATATTTTATTATGTTTTAGTCAGTATACACAAAGAGTACACGGGAATTTATTGCGTAATTTACTTTACGGTAAATAAAAACCTCCAAGATGCGGTTATACATTCTCTCAGATCTTTTGAAGATTTTTAAAAGGGTGCCCACTGCACACGTCGTTTTTCTACGCTTTTTTACTCTGCGAACGCGCGTTTATATCGACGATACAAACGCGTAGTGAACGCAAGGCAGTCGGCAAGCTATGAGAGAGTGGGTACACTACGTTTTTCGTACAAGCGTTTGTATCGATACAAACGCGGTGCTCAAAAACGCGCTACAAAAAACGTCGTGTGCGAACTCCATAATAGCTCTCTATTTATTGTCCCGACGTATCTTTTTGTAACATATTAAGAACAGTGATCACAAAAGTTTAAGAGCAATGAAAACCTTACCTTGAATGAGCACTGTTTTCTTGACTTTTATTTCTGGTTTCTGAAACTTTGGTGTTTCTGAATTCATCATTGTCATTCTTGTGTTAGCAAATGTCTGAAAGTAAAAGAAAAAATCAGATTGGTAGATTTTGATAAGGGATGTGGGTTTAATAGTTAACTTTAATTTCCGCTAGCAGCGCCCTCGCGAGGGCGTAGTGATGGATTAATATTTGGATCTGTAGCGACATCTACCTGTCGCAAGATGAACTACATTGACATGCTACGCACACGAGCTTCAGTAAGGATGGAGACACTACACCATAATGTCTAGATCGCGCAAGCGGCAACTTTAGCAGCGATAGACATATAAATAGGCCAACCAACAACAACTGTTGGTCGAAAGACAACGGACAATTGGGCCAGATGGGCCGGCTCGTAGCAGAGAACCACCTACTGTGCCTTTGGAGAACAACACCACCATATTCCCCAAAGATCTAAGAAAGTGTATTCCCGAAAAGAAAGTTAGGTAGGTCCCAAATCATGTTGTTTGCCCTGCTTCTTCACGATTTGGTCACGATGGAATAGAAGTAGAATCATCATCATTCTCCTGCCCTTATCCCACGCTAAGTGGGGTCGGCACAACATGTTTTCCTCTTCAACTCACCTCTATCATAGAAGTAGAATCACCAAGCTATTAAGACGATTCAAAGTGATTCACAGGATTTTTGGCACCACTGTTATGACCAGTTACTTTTTTTCTGTTTGTAACTTTCTTCGTGTATCTTTTTACTGTTTTGTATTCTCTGTGTCAAATGAACTTTTTATCTATCTATTTACATGTGTATCATATTGAATTCTCTCTGCAGGCTTAAAAAGGTATAGCAGAATCACATATGCAGTCTCTTTTCACACTCAGTCAATGAAAAGAGAAGCATATAGTTCAATTCCTACTAAGATTCTGCTATAGCAATATTTTTAAGCCCGCTAATCCTTTTGAATAAATGCTTTTGACTTTGACATGTTTTGTTATGATTAATTGAAAAAAAGTTAAAAAAACTGACCTTAGGTGCCCTAGGTTTTGGCTGCTGAAAGTTTAGTACTTTTCTAACCGAGTTGTGCTTCATCTGTCCTTTCCCCGTGTGACTCACAGTCTTGTTCTCCAGTTTACTGGATGAGTTCCACTTCTTTCTGGCTGAAGCTGTCATCTGCACATTTGGTTTAGGTGATTTTAACTGTAATGCTGGAAAGGAACATTTTATATTTTATAAGCTGTAAAATGGACATACTTTTGATTAGCAGACTAGTATCTTTTTCAAACTAGCTTCAGCCCGCAGCTTCGCTTGCCTGGTACATTACCTAGTACCTACCTGTATAAAAAATAGCCTGTGTTATACCAGGTTCTAACTAAACTATACATACCTATTTCAAGTTGCAGCCAAAGTTCAGTAGTTTTTGCGTGAAAGTTTAACAAACATCGATAAATCCATACATTCACACAAGCTTTCGCCAAATATATTTTGTAATTTATATTCGCTGTGTGTGGTCCTCCATAGAATTTGTATGGGCGCGATCTTAAGATTTATTTTCATAAAATATATTATCTGCTGTGTATGATGGGCTTTATAGCCGATTTTATTACTTAGATTAAATAATGATACGTACAACGGATTTCAGTTCTCATTTCAGCAATAGTCAATGGTTTTAGAACTTTCTCAGATGTGCGAGTGTTGGCAATCGTTGGTCGAGGCTTCTTCGTCGCCGTTAGAGTTATTGTTTGGATGGCATCCTTTGATAATAATCCTGAAAAAGAACGAACATACAAGCGTTTTTTTCGATCTCTGTTATAAAAAAAGCAAATAGACCAAATTTTCAACAAAAAACTTTAATGAAAAACTGATTTCTAGAAAAGTTTTGAAGCACTTACCACCGAGTCCAGGTAGCAGTTCTGCCATCGTCTTTGGTTTTTTCGTCGCCGTCGTATCCATTTTAAAAGAAAATAGATCTCACAATAGTAAATCACACATAAAAATCATGAAAAAAGCATACTTTGCACAGAAACATTCAAATAATCTGTTTGTTTTGTCAACTTGTGTTGTCAACCAACTGAAAAATTGAACACAACCAACGGTCGCGGTTAGAGGTGAGATTAAATGCTAAAAAAAATTGTTAAAAAGTTAATTAAAAAAAAAATAGCATGTTACCTTAAAAGCTAAAATTACAATCGATTTAGATTTATTTGAATTAATTTTTGGTTGTCACTGCTCATGTTTCAGTTTTGTTTATTTAGAATGACGTCACTTTACTTATTGTGTTTCTCTCATCAAGCCCTTTCATTTGATACCCATATCATTAAATAGTTCCATGGAACAACTCCTGACTCCATCATCAGATTAGCATTGTGTTTCGCTCATCAAGCCGGATTCATTTGATACCCATATCACTAAAAAGTTATATGGAACAGGTCCTGACTCCATCGTCAGATCAGCTCGATGTCACCCTATTATTACATTGTAGTCATAACTTCACAGATATACTCTGATTTCCGAGTTAAAACTCAATTGGCCTATTTCTTCTTCTATCGAGTCGATGTATCCACAATTTATTGAAGAGTTTTGTTGAACAGGTCCTGACTCCATCATCAGATCAGCTCACTGATACCACAATTTGCAAAAAAGTAGCTTTTTGCCATAAACAAATCAATTTAACATTATAATTTTATCAAACAGAAATTATTTTGCGTTTTGTACAAATTACTTGAAACGAACATACAAACTAAAATAAATAAAATAAAAAATAAAATAAAATAAAAAGAGCTTTATTTTCCTTACCAGCTAAGTTACACTATTATACTTATTTCCTAATTACTAAATTTATCTAAATTAATCTATTATGTCCGGCTCGGTTACCCGGTAAGGACCGCCTATGGCAGTGTAAGCCTCCTCCAAGCTTTTCCATTCCCTTCTATCCTTGGCTATCCTTGGCCACGTATGACCTGCAATTTGTTGTATGTCATCGCACCATCTTTTAATTGGTCGTCCACGTCTTCTTTTGGTGTCCCGTGGAATCCAGTTCGTGGATATATGAGACCATCTGTTTGGCTCTAGTCTCTGAATGTGACCCGCCCATTGCCATTTAAGCTCTAAGATCTTTTGAACTATGTCTTTTGCTTTTGTTTTTTTCCTTATAGTTACATTTCTAATTTTGTCTCTAAGGCGTGCTCCTATGAAACTTCTCTCCATCCCTCTTTGACAGACGCTTAGCCTTTTAAGCTGTGTTTTTGTTAAGGGCCATGTCTGGCTGGCATATGTGAGACAGGGTGCTAGGCATATATTCATGGTTTTTGTTTTTATGGATATGGGTAAAGTACTCTTGAATATTTCCTTCATTGCCCAGTATTTGTTCCATGTACTTTTTATTCTATGGGTTATTTCTTTCTCTGTACTCTGCCGAAATGATATTATTTGACCCAAATAAGTATAGTCTTCTACGTACTCTAGTTCTGTCGAGTTTAACTCTATTGGTGTTCTGCTATCGTTAGTCATAACTTTGGTTTTGTCTTTGTTCATTTCGAGACCTGCAGCTTTACTTTGGACGTCAAGTGACTCTATCATATCTTGTAGGTCTTCAGAATTTTCTGATAGTAAAACGATATCGTCTGCAAACCTTAAATGCGAGAGGTACCTTCCGTCTAGTTTTATTCCTTTTGTGTCCCAGTCAAGTTTTCGGAATATATGTTCTAAAACAGCGATGAAAATATACGGAGAGAGGGGATCTCCTTGTTTTACTCCACACTGAATTTTAAATGAAGGACCCACAGATTCTGTCCTTACTCTAGCTTTGCTGTGCCTATATATTTCTTTAATAATATCGATGTAGGTTGTGTTAACGCCTTGCTCTACCAGAGATGACCATATCGATTTGTGCGTTATTGAATCGAATGCTTTACAATAATCTATAAAGCACAGGTACAGAGGTTTATTATATTCCATATACTTTTCAACTATTTGTTTTATTGTGTGTATATGGTCGATAGTGGAGTATGTTTTACGAAAGCCGGCTTGCTCTACAGGTTGACTCTCATTTAAAATTTTTGATAATCGTCGAAGTAGCGTCGCTGTAAAAACTTTATAGAGGCATGGCATTAGACTTATGGGCCTGTAGTTGGTTATCAATTTTGCATCGCCTTTCTTATATAGTAATACTATGTCTGAGCTAGTCCATTGCTCCGGGATTGTTTTTGTTTGTAAAATAAGGTTAAATAACTTTGTAAGAGTTCCAGTTAGTTGGTTCTTACCGGCTATAATCATTTCGTTTGTAATTTTGTCAGGGCCTGGGCATTTTTCAAGTTTAAGTTTTTTAATAGTTTGCTCTACTTCATTTTCTAGAAACGGTGGTACAGGGTCAGAGTTACCGTCGGTGGTGGGCGTTTCGCTTGTCGTCTCGCTGTGGTCTGGGCCGCTGTAAAGATCTTGGTAGAATCTGGTAGCTATCATAAGTATTTCTTTTCTATTTGTTACTATTGTGCCCGTTGCGTTACAAAGATGAGTCATTAGTTGTTTTTTCCTATTCAAATGGTTAAAAGCCTTTTTGGTTCCTCCTGTTTTTTCTATAAAGCCTTTGAGTATATTTTGTCTATGTTTTCGTATGTTCTGTTTTATTTTTTTGTTTATTTTTCTATATAACTTAGTTAACTTCAACTTTTCCTCTTTTGTTTTGTTTACTTTATGTCTCAGGTCATGTCGTTGGTTTTTCAGTAATATTAATTCATCTGTTATTATGTTATCTAAGTAGCTTGTCTTTTTTGGTAAGTTGGAGGCCCTTGAGCATTTTATAAGGCTGCTTTCTAAGTTATTGTAGAAGGATTGAACTGTTTCATTTTCAGGGTATATGCCACTCTGTATACTATTGCCAATTTCTTGTTTTAATTTTTCGGAATCTATGTTATGTGTAAGATGTTTTCCATAGTTTGATCGTGATTGTTTTTTTTGTATGAATGAAAGAGTTAGTCGTACCATTCTGTGGTCACTTGAGTGTTTTGTTGAAAGTACACTTGTGTTCTCTACATTTTTTGTCATATTCGTGGCAAAAAAATCTATTTCATACATACAAACTAACAAACATTAAAAAGTTATTTTTCACTTTGAACATGAAATGAGAACATAATCTCCTTGTAATAAGACTCAATCCAATAGCGTTGAAAATGTTAATTTGAATACATTCATACTTGACAACTAGATGGCGTTAGTAGATGATTGCCAGTAATCAAACCGAGATGGTAGTAAAATAAATAACGTAACATTTCGTGTACAGTCCGTTCACAGTTATTTTACCTCTAGCCGTCATGTTGGCCAACCTGGGCGTAGGAACAAATTTAACAAGATCATAGCAAATTTGTTCCTACGCCCAGGTTGGCCAACATGACGGCTAGAGGTAAAATAACTGTGAACGGACTGTAGGCCTCAATTTTTTTTAACAAAGTTAAAAAAAAAATCGTCTGTTAAATTTAAAGCGTTTAATGCTCACCTCTAGTCGCAGTCGCTTTGCTTTGCCACAGATAATAAAATAATATTGTTCTGTCAGTCAGTTTGAGTTTGAAAGTGACTGTAACGTGACGTGACGGATCATTAGGACTGCCTGATTGCAGGCTGACTTGACTGGGCGGGTGGGTGACTTGCTTGCTTGACTTGACTGACTGAGTTTGATGAGTTTGTTTGTTTTGAGTTGGTTGGTTGGTTGAGTTGAGTTTGCAATTTTGTATTGTTGGAGTACCTACCTATTTGGACTTTTGGAGTGTTTGGAATTTTGGATTGGAATCCTCCTACCCAGGAAGGAACGACGATACCGATACTTGATCTTTGCTCCTACCACTACCACACTACCAGCTCAGTCAGCTGTACCGGTATATCTATCAAAAAATATGGTTACGATAATAGAAATTAAAGGTTTTGATGAGTTCAACAAATTCACACAAAGTATCAAAGATGATGGACCACCGGTTATTTTCTACTTCAGCGGTTCTAAGTTACCTGATGGCAATAGTTGGTGCCCAGACTGCGTTGAAGGTTCGTACCTACCTATTTATTGATGGGCGTTGATTCGGCGTTAAAAGTACGTACTCAGAAGTAGAACTGTATTTATTCATTACAAGCAGCGCCCTCGCGGCGCGGCGTTGCCCCCGGCCCCGTAGTGATGGTGTAGGTATGGTGATGATGATGATGATGATGATAAAAAGTAGCAGGCTTGAGCGCATTTTACGGACCTTTGTGTATTGCAGCCAAATTTTTATGGTAGAAAGGTAGTGACCTGGAAGGGCTTCCTGCAAAGTTTCATTTTGTAAGGCCTCCTAGTTTTTCTGAAATTAATTTTTGAAATTTTAAAATATTTTGAAAAATTTTGCCTTGGATCACTTATTGAACGCATTTTTGACACTTGATTAGACGTTTTTGACGTAATTACACTATTTTGAGTTGTCACTGTCAATAAAAAGCGCGGAATTTTGTGTTGTCAATGTCAAGAATTACTATTTTCAGTCTTATTTAATTTCCTAGTGTAGCGAGTAGGTACATTCAATTGACAGATCACCCCGACTTGAGTAGGTTAGGTTCTAAATGAGTGACAGATCTGACACAGAGCACCCCGACTTGAGTAGGTTAGGTTCTAAATGAGTGACAGATCCGACACAGAGCACCCCGACTTGAGTAGGTTAGGTTCTAAATGAGTGACAGATCCGACACAGAGCACCCCGACTTGAGTAGGTTAGGTTCTAAATGAGTGACAGATCCGACACAGAGCACCCCGACCCCACGTGGTCTTGTGCGTCACACCCCTAGAGTGTATATAAAAAACGCGGAGCCAGAAGCTCGCGTGGGAGGTTCTGAGTGGAGCAAGCCCTCTCAACCGAGCTAAGCGAAGGGGGGAGGTGGCGAGCGAAGCGAGCCGGCGACCTCCGTAGCGCAGCGAAGGTTGAGGGGGCGAAGTGACACTCAGAGGCGACTTCGCGAGAGTTCTGGCGGGAGCCCATCCCAGAAAGGCTTGAGTAGGTTAGGTTCAAAATAAGTGACAGATTCGATACAGAGCACTTTATTTTTCCAATTAAGTACAATTCTATTTTACAATTCTTCAAGTTAGGGGGGGTGGACCCCCTTTCAGCTACCCCACCCCTCAAAAAAAACCTTAATTAATAAAAAAAAATTAATAAAAATTTTAATTTTTTTTTTTTTTTTTTTTTTTTTCACCAATACAACCCCCTCCCCCGGGGGGGTCCTACCCCACCCCCCAATCCCCCCCCCCCTCCCCCCCTCTCCGAAATACACATGGTCCGTATACTGCGAAACTTCCAAGTAGCATATAATCTTCCTCAAGAATTTAGCTATCAAATGTAGAAAGAATTTTTCAAACCGGACGGTAGTTCCTGAGATTAGCGCGTTCAAACAAACAAACCCTTTGCTTTATATAATTAGTACCTATTGATTTAGCTCAGTAGGTAGTCATATAAGTATAGGTACCTACTTTATTCTTACATCCATCAGGCTAGTAGGTATGTGTATTGTTTAATAGGTACAAATATGGCACCCTCATTTATTTATCCATAAGATTACAAAGATATCTTAGGTATTAATACACCTATGGCACCCTCAGTTATCTATCCTTAAGATTACAAAGATACCATTATGCTTTTGTTCGTTAACTTCTATGATCAGAATGAGATATGAAATTACAAATTCCTTAGTAAAATGCCTCATGTACGTGAGCCAGTGTTTACTTACAAGTAAGTTGGTTTGTAATTGAACCTACTTTTTGATAACTTTTTTACAATTTTATTGTCTTTGATCGGAGTGTTTTTTTACCAATTTTTTATGACCTGACTGTAAGTCAAGGAATTTCTATACTACGTACCTGGAACGCTGACTGAGACAGAAAACAAGGTCCGCTTGAAATAAAACTTGGGCGGTGTGTCTCTTTCTTTTTGCTACTGTGTGAAAGAGACAAAGCACCCAAGAAAGCCTCTCAACAAGACCAACAATCCTTATAACCAAGATTAAATGATAATTTCTTTGCTTACAGCAAAGAAATTGTATACATAGTAGAATGCTGACTGACATTTAATGTACAAAAGATTTTGAACCTTATCACGACCACACAACGATCTATTATCATTTAATCTTGGTTATAAGGATTGTTGGTCTTGTTGAGAGGCTTTCTTGGGTGCTTTGTCTCTTTCACACTCATTGTTGGATTAGTAGTGTGCCCATGTCATTTAAATTTCAGGATATTTTTACCTTATCGCGCTCGACAAAATCAGCGCTTGATTTCGATCCATGGTTTCGATCCTTGAATTAGATCCTTGAATTAGATCCTTGATTTTGATCCTTGATTTTGATTTCGATCCTTGATTTCGATCCTTGGTTTCGATCTTGGATTTCGATCCTTGATTCTTGAATTTTGAACCTTGAATCTGAAATCTTGAATCTTGAATCTTTGAAGTGACAGCTGTCAAACTTCAAATGACCATATCTCGGGAACTACTCGTCCTAGACTCTCCGTTCCCAGTTCAAATGAAAGCTATGACCAAGATCTTCATTTGAAGTGACAGCTGTCAAACTTCAAACCGCCATATCTCGAAAACTACTTGTCCTAGACTCCCCGTTCTCAGTTCAAATGAAAGCTATGACCAAGATTTTCATTTGAAGTGACAGCTGTCAAACTTCAAATGGCCATATCTTGGAAACTACTCGTCCTAGACTCCCCGTTCCCAGTTCAAATGAAAGCTAAGACCAAGATCTTCATTTGAAGTGACAGCTGTCAAACTTCAAATGGCCATATCTTGGAAACTACTCGTCCTAGACTCCCCGTTCCCAGTTCAAATGAAAGCTAAGACCAAGATCTTCATTTGAAGTGACAGCTGTCAAACTTCAAATGGCCATATCTTGGAAACTACTCGTCCTAGACTCCCCGTTCCCAGTTCAAATGAAAGCTAAGACCAAGATCTTCATTTGAAGTGACAGCTGTCAAACTTCAAACGGCCATATCTTGGAAACTACTCGTCCTAGACTCCCCGTTCCCAGTTCAAATGAAAGCTAAGACCAAGATCTTCATTTGAAGTGACAGCTGTCAAACTTCAAATGGCCATATCTTGGAAACTACTCGTCCTAGACTCCCCGTTCCCAGTTCAAATGAAAGCTAAGACCAAGATCATCATTTGAAGTGACAGCTGTCAAACTTAAAACGGCCATATCTTGGAAACTACTCGTCCTAGACTCCCCGTTCCCAGTTCAAATGAAAGCTATGACCAAGATCTTCATTTGAAGTGACAGCTGTCAAACTTCAAATGGCCATATCTCGGGAACTACTCGTCCTAGACTCCCCGTTCTCAGTTCAAATGAAAGCTATGACCAAGACCTACATTTCAGATGACAGATGTCATTTTGACAGCTGTTATTGAAAATGTAGATCTTGGTCATAGCTTTCATTTGAGCTAAAAAGGAAGAGTCTAGGATGAGTAGATTTCGAGATATGGCTGATTGAAGTTTGACAGCTGTCACTTCAAATGAAGATCTTGGTCATAGCTTTCATTTGAACTTTGAACGGGGAGTCTAGGACGAGTAGTTTCCAAGATATGGCCGTTTGAAGTTTGACAGCTGTCACTTCAAATGAAGATCTTGGTCATAGCTTTCATTTGAACTGAGAACGGGGAGTCTAGGACGAGTAGTTCCCGAGATATGGCCATTTGAAGTTTGACAGCTGTCACTTCAAATGAAGATCTTGGTCATAGCTTTCATTTGAACTTTGAACGGGGAGTCTAGGACGAGTAGTTTCCAAGATATGGCCGTTTGAAGTTTGACAGCTGTCACTTCAAATGAAGATCTTGGTCATAGCTTTCATTTGAACTTTGAAACGGGGAGTCTAGGACGAGTAGTTTCCAAGATATGGCCGTTTGAAGTTGGACAGCTGTCACTTCAAATGAAGATCTTGGTCATAGCTTTCATTTGAACTGAGAACGGGGAGTCTAGGACGAGTAGTTCCCGAGATATGGCCATTTGAAGTTTGACAGCTGTCACTTCAAATGAAGATCTTGGTTATAGCTTTCATTTGAACTTTGAACGGGGAGTCTAGGACGAGTAGTTTCCAAGATATGGCCGTTTGAAGTTTGACAGCTGTCACTTCAAATGAAGATCTTGGTCATAGCTTTCATTTGAACTTTGAACGGGGAGTCTAGGACGAGTAGTTTCCAAGATATGGCCGTTTGAAGTTTGACAGCTGTCACTTCAAATGAAGATCTTGGTCATAGCTTTCATTTGAACTGAGAATGGGGAGTCTAGGACGTGTAGTTCCCGAGATATGGCCATTTGAAGTTTGACAGCTGTCACTTCAAATGAAGATCTTGGTCATAGCTTTCATTTGAACTTTGAACGGGGAGTCTAGGACGAGTAGTTTCCAAGATATGGCCGTTTGAAGTTTGACAGCTGTCACTTCAAATGAAGATCTTGGTCATAGCTTTCATTTGAACTGAGAATGGGGAGTCTAGGACGTGTAGTTCCCGAGATATGGCCATTTGAAGTTTGACAGCTGTCACTTCAAATGAAGATCTTGGTCATAGCTTTCATTTGAACTTTGAACGGGGAGTCTAGGACGAGTAGTTTCCAAGATATGGCCGTTTGAAGTTTGACAGCTGTCACTTCAAATGAAGATCTTGGTCATAGCTTTCATTTGAACTTTGAACGGGGAGTCTAGGACGAGTAGTTTCCAAGATATGGCCGTTTGAAGTTTGACAGCTGTCACTTCAAATGAAGATCTTGGTCATAGCTTTCATTTGAACTGAGAATGGGGAGTCTAGGACGTGTAGTTCCCGAGATATGGCCATTTGAAGTTTGACAGCTGTCACTTCAAATGAAGATCTTGGTCATAGCTTTCATTTGAACTTTGAACGGGGAGTCTAGGACGAGTAGTTTCCAAGATATGGCCGTTTGAAGTTTGACAGCTGTCACTTCAAATGAAGATCTTGGTCATAGCTTTCATTTGAACTGAGAATGGGGAGTCTAGGACGTGTAGTTCCCGAGATATGGCCATTTGAAGTTTGACAGCTGTCACTTCAAATGAAGATCTTGGTCATAGCTTTCATTTGAACTTTGAACGGGGAGTCTAGGACGAGTAGTTTCCAAGATATGGCCGTTTGAAGTTTGACAGCTGTCACTTCAAATGAAGATCTTGGTCATAGCTTTCATTTGAACTTTGAACGGGGAGTCTAGGACGAGTAGTTTCCAAGATATGGCCGTTTGAAGTTTGACAGCTGTCACTTCAAATGAAGATCTTGGTCTTAGCTTTCATTCGAACTGAGAACGGGGAGTCTAGGACGAGGAGTAGTTCCCGAGATATGGCGGTTTTAAGTTTGACAGCTGTCACTTCAAAGATTCAAGATTCAAAATTTCAGTTTTCAGATTCAAGAATCAAGATTCAAGATTCAAAAATCAAAATGAAGGATCAAAATTGTATCAGTATTTTAATTCAAAAATCATGCCCTGAAACATCACGTAAATCAGAAAATGATGGAAAAGGCCCCTTAGGGACTAGGAATGTTTAGTTTATGGTCACCCTTTAGAAAGAGACACACCGCCCAAGTTTTCTTTCTCAAGCGGACCTTGTTTTCTGTCACAGTCAGTGTTCCAGGTACGTAGTATAGAAATTCCTTGGCTGTAAGTATTTATTCTGTCGGAAAATTGACAACCATTGAGATTGATTTCAACTATAGTCGTATTGCTCATTATACGGACTAAAAGTGAAGGAAAATATGTCATTTTTCCTTCAATTTTGACATAAAACGTATCAAAACTAATCAAAATTGAAGGAAAAATGTCATTTTTTCCTTCAATTTTAGTCCGTATAATGAGCAATACGACTATAGTACTAGATAAATATGGTGAAAATAAAAACTGCCTATTTGAATACCTATGAGGAATTCACAGAATTTGTTGATAAGGTAGCTGAGAAGAAAAAACATGTTTACTTCATGTTCACTGGTAAAAAGAAAGATAATGGTAGGAGCTGGTGCCTACACTGTCAACTAGGTTTGTAGTTAGGTATTAACTGGAGGTTTGGAACAGGGAATCAACTTGTAGCAATAAATATAGTTATTAGAAGTCCTTTATGTCCCACTGCTGGCCAAGGTCTCCTACTATCAACTGGTATAACTTGGTAGGTACCCTTTTTTCCTTTCTGTTCTTTACTTACTATTTTTAGGCCAGCCGCACTTTGGATTTTGTGTTTGGATTGGTAGAAAATTTTGTATGAAAAAGCTGCATTGCGCATCGAAAAAGCTAACTTAACAAATGCCATGATTTGCGATCGCGTAATTGGGTACATATGAAAAGTCCGAAAACCGAAATGCCGATCCTTGAAATGCCGATGCTTGAAATAGCGAATGCTCGTAAAGTATAATGCTTAATGAGATTCGTTATGATTGAGTTTTCTGTGATTGGTCTATTCCTGCTATCAGCTGATTGATCTGTCAGTGCAGTGTTAGTAAACATTGTATATCCAAAATGGCTTGAGTACCTATAAAGACTAAATTATCTTGTTTCAGCTGAGCCAGTGGTGAAGGCCTATCTGGGAGAGTTGCAGAAGAATGTCACCTTCGCATACGTCGATGTGGGGGAAAGGGATTAGTGAGTACCTACTTAAATACCTACTCTAGTCGACTCTAGTCTACTCTAGTCAATTCTTCTTCTTCTTCTTCTTTAATGTCAATGACGACTCGTCACAAATCACTCAGTCATAAATCATGAATAATGTGGGGGACTCTACTCTAGTCATAAATGACGGTCATAAATCATGAAGAGGAGTCATAATAAAAGTTCGTTGGAGGACAGATCGAATTTTTGTTTCGTAGCTGTAGACAGAGCAGTGTGACAGATGCTTTACGAAGTGGGAGAGCGCCTCTTTGATCCGAAGGTTCTGGGTTCGAATCCTGGGCCAGCAACATTGAAATTTTCATTTCCCTAAAAAAATGAGAGAGAATTCCGTTTCCGCGCCTTGGGGATACAATCTCGTGATCATTATTTCATTAGCAAAAGGGGAAGATATGTGACTAACCAAAATGCCTTCCGGCCTAACATGTGCAACATCGAGAGTCGAGACTTCTCGATCGGTTAAACTGCTCTAACGTATGCGTTAGAGCAGCTCGTCCGATCGAGATATCTCTCTCGATGTTGCATGTGTTAGGCCGGCTGGTCCTACTAAACTGAGTCCTGAAGACCAACCTGCCCTCAGAGCCGCGACTCACTCGCACGATTGCTATCCTTAACAATTGGAAATCTATAAAATGGTGCAATGTTTGTATTTTGGCGTATGTAGTGGTGCACCGAGCCCAAGTTTTTGCATGCGATGTTAGTACGTCACCTATCTTCCCCCTTTTGAAAACCTCGTTGGCTTATATCGTTGGCTTATTGAAAACGTGGTTGGCTCCTTCCTGCTCTGTTTACTTTGTGTTTTTCTATGTCCCATGTTTAAATGTGCTATGTTGTGTTATCCACATAAATTCTTATATAAACTTTCTTTGCAGCTGGAAAGACAAAGCCTGTCCGTTTAGAACGGACGCCCGCACCCGACTGATGGTGATACCCACCATCATCAAATGGAAGGGTGTGCAGCGTCTCGAAGGTTCCCAGTGCAACAAGAGGGACCTCTTGCAAATGCTTTTCGAAGACGAAGACTGAATTAGCCCAGCGTACGTACACTTCTTCCAACGGATCTTGGCATTCGTGAAGTTAGCCGTTTCGATGCGCAGTGCAAATTTTTCATACAAAATTTTCTACTGCGCAGCGAAAAGCCTAACTTCACAAATGCCTTCCATTGTGACAACTGTATTTAAATTGTATTTTGTAAGAGAAATCGGTACTTATTTTTTTAATAAACCAGGCATATTATCGATTGATTTGTTTTTTTCACAGTACCTACCTACCTCTCAAGAGGGAATTTTCTTTACATTATAGTAATAAACTCCCAAAACTAAAAACTACGCGTGGAGTAGGTACCTACCGCGATTCAAAGATTTTATAAGTATCAGTTTAACTGCGGGGTGATGATTAAATTACAATAATTACAAAACAACTTACTACTACTGATGTTTAGAATCTGTGCTACTATTACTAGTAGTTTTAAGAGGAGCCATTGGAGGAGACTGCTGGAAATTGTGGGCATGACTCCAAAAAAATATTTAGACACACCTCTGACTACCCCCTTAGATCTTCAATGGATCTTAAACAACTAAAGATCTTAAATAACGTCTACCGCGCCGTGGGGATACAGTAGACGTATCCCCAAGGCATCATTGCTTTGGCCTGATAGTCTGACGACGGAGCAGGAAAGAAAAGTGTAGATAAGTGACGAGGGTTTTTAAAAATTTCTTCTTTATCTATAATTATCTTTGTAAATGCATACTTATCTAAATATTATCAGCTTTGTTCAATACCAAATATGTCATTGATCGATTTATTTTTGCTTGTATTAAGTCGTGACATTGTCTGTCCTTCCCCGTAGCATGGAATATTAAAAGTTCTATAAAGAGTAATAAAAGACAATTTCAACAAAACTGTAGGTGAGTACCTTAAGTTTTTAAAAATAATTTAAAGGCCTGAACATGATAAAGAACATCTGCAGTTATTAATGTTTTTAATTATAAATATCATTGAATGAAATTGCAACTTATACGAGTTGCTTTTAGAAATAAATTAGAGAAAGCTGTTCTTTGTCTATCAACTGATAAAATAATAATAAATATTTATAAACAGACTATCTAATTACTATTTGGTACAAGCAGGAATAAAAAGATTCTTACCAGATCGTGTCTTTGCCATTACCTATCTAGTTTTAGGCTCTTTTTATAAATGTTTCATTTGTGCAACAAAAAATATAAATAAATTGTGTGAAAACCATACTAAATGAGTATGGCTTAAGTGTCCTACAAAGGCAAACACAAGTGTTCTATTCACAAAAATGTTTGCAAAGCCACTAAGGATTATGCACCTACCAACTAGGTACCTAATACCAAAGATTTCGCACCATCTACTTAATTGAAGCTTCGAGAATCTTCTAAAATGCATGTTGAAGAATAACATTAGTGTCCCAGGAAATGGACTCAACAGTTAGACCAATGAGGATTATATTGTCGATAAATCAATCAGACACATTGTAAAACCATTATCGACTATGGAAAAAAATCATAAATTAACTGAAAAGACCAAGCATTTAATCAACCAAAATATTAGAACGTTCTTTTCACAAAATCCCATACCATCTACTTCAAGAGCCCCTAGCAATGAAGAAAGTTCAGAATCTACGAATGGCAAATCTGAAAGAATAATATGCAAAATTCCAAAGCGCAACCAAAATATTAGAAAGTTCCTAGTACAAGAGGCCAGACCATCTACCTCAAGAGCCCCTAGCAATGAAGAAAGTTCAGAATCTACGAATGGCAAATCTGAAAGAAAAATATGCAAAATTCCAAAGCGCAACCAAAATATTAGAAAGTTCCTAGTACAAAAGACCAGACCATCTACCTCAAGAGCCCCTAGCAATGAAGAAAGTTCAGAATCTACGAATAGCAAACCTGAAAGAAAAATATGCAAAATTCCAAAGCGCAACCAAAATATTAGAAAGTTCCTAGTACAAAAGGCCAGACCATCTACCTCAAGAGCCCCTAGCAATGAAGAAAGTTCAGAATCTACGAACGGCAAATCTGAAAGAAAAATACGCAAAATTCCAAAGCGCAACCAAAATATTAGACAGTTCCTAGTACAAAAGGCTAAACCATCTACCTCAAGAGCCCCTAGCAATGAAGAAAGTTCAAAATCTACGAAAGGCATACCGATTGTTAAAATTGAAGACCAAATTGATTTTATTCAGGCCAACATAAATCATTCCTTTAATGCATGCTGCAACCTAGTGAAGACTTTATCGTTATCGCCGAATACTATAGCGCTGGTCCAGGAGCCTTACGAGTACATGGATTCCAAATTCCATTTTCTCTCGGGCAAGAGTTTTCCTAATAAAACGCCACTGAAAGAACGCGCTTTTATTTACGTGCCGAATATCTTTGAAGCATCACTTGTATCTGAGCTTTGCACAGGAGATGTCATTGCAGTGAAGCTGAAAACGTGCCTGGCAGGTACCATTCCAAAATTTCTTGAGTCCATTCTTGTAGCCTCGGTATACATCAGCAGGGAATCAAAACCCTCTGAAGTTCTCGAGAAGCTAATAGTTTACTGTACTGAACGCAAGTTACAATTTATATTGGGCTGTGACAGCAACGCTCACCACGTCATGTGGGGCTGCCCAGAATCAAACACGAGAGGTAAAGCAATATGGAATATTGTCCAGAAAAACGAACTTGTAATCCTGAATAAGGGATCAGAAGCAACGTTTGTAAGATCTCCGAACGGAGCCCACACTATAGTAGATATTACTATAGTTACAGCGGATATTGCACAACACTTAAATAAATGGTATGTTGCTAAAGAAGAAAAATGCGACTCTGACCACAGAAGAATAAGGTTCTCCCTGGAATCTCAAAAAACATATTGTGAAAACTCTCTTTCCATCGTTAAGGCAGAACCCACAGCGAAAGTGGAGTAATCTGTTATGGAAAACGTTCTCATAATGGCATTGTAAGTGTTAGTCCTAACATAAACTGTCGGATTATGTGTAAAATCGGAAAAATACACTGAGTAACTATCATAATAGTCTTCTACTAGGTAGATGTCACTCACGGCTTCGTCCTCTTGCAAACCCTTAAATTCGAAAAAAATTGGATTTTTTCCGGGATAAAACTAACCAATAGATCTATGATCCAAGATAAATGATAGTGTAATATGGCCCTTAGGGCCGAAACACATAACGGCGTTGCGGCGCCGCGGCGCTGAAATCAGCGGTGGCGGCAACGCCGATTTAAGCGGCGCGGCGCCGCTAAATCCAGCGTTGTGACGTCATACTCGTTGGCAAACCGAATCATTGTCAACAAGTATGACGTCATAACGCTGGATTTAGCGGCGCCGCACCGCTAAAATCGGCGTTGCCGCCACCGCTGATTTCAGCGTCGCGGCGCCGCAACGCCGTTATGTGTTTCGGCCCTTAGCCATAAGATTTATAGATTTAAGGGAAAGTGGGGTAATTTAGATACAAAAAGTGGGCAACTGTATTTTGTTGTAAGTATAATTACTTATGTTATTTTTTGGGATTTTCTTTGTGTCCTTTTCGGATCGGACAGGGTTTTTTTACACACTGTTATTTAATGCAGCAATTTATTTTATCGTTTAAATGTATTTTATATACAACTATGTTACAAATGATTTAAACAAAATAATATTTTTTTATGTTATTGATTATTTTATGAATTATATTTTATTGGACTTTAGTGCAGTTGTTGATTTATTCTGGTTTTGGATTCGTTTTTAATCGCTTGTTTTGGTTAGATTGCAATTGGCATGACGAAAAACTAAAAATGAATATGAACATGAATAGGTATCTAGAGGTATATCCCTAAGGCGCGATAGATATTTTCGCAGATCTTCAAAACAATTGCATCCCTGCGTCTCAGGCGCACCTTCACCCACTGCGCCAGAGAGATAGACAACAGAACAGAAATCGTATACAGAATTGGATTTAATCCAATCGGTCTATCTTCTTTCTTATGAGCAAGTGGCCAACTCTGTTAACGGAGTTTTTAGGCTACATAAAGGCTTCCGTCATGGCCTAATGACTTAAAAGCCGGGACCGACAATTAACGTGCCCTCCGAAGCACGGAAGCGCTCAGCTCGTAATACCACTTGCGGTCACCCATCCTAAATGTGACCGCGCATAAGGCTGCTTAACTTCAACGATCAATCAAGAACGTCCAAGCAAGCTACGCCACGAGCGCTTCAATCGGCCTATAAGAGTTCAAATAAAACAGCGAGGTGGAGTACTTAACAGTTGATAAATTCAAAATAAAAATATCATTTATTTAGTAGGACCACTAGGATCACTTTGAATTGAATCGCATAAAGAGCTAGGTGATTCTAGAATCGATAAATAAAACGCACTTAATACATTTACTTATTTATTTTGTCATTATTACTATTACCTACCAAGTATAGAATGAGTTTTTTTTCGAATAGCCTCTGAGGATAATCTTCCAAACAGATGTAGAAATAGGAAAAATCACGGCTTCTAAATTTCTGCGAAGAAACAACCTCAGACGCTTTTCGGAATAACGCGTTTTTATAAAAATGTACAAAATCTTAAACAAACTGAGCAACATAACCCAAATAATGCTAACTAACCCTTTTTATGCATTAGGGTGCCATTCCACCAGAGATGTGATATGCTACGTTGCTATGGATGCGTTTTATATCCACCAATCATATTCATTGGTCCATATAGCTTAGCACTGGTGAAAGCGGGTTCAACAATGCTATGTTTTTTATATGGATGGATGCGTGATATGGATGGCCGTTCCACGTGCCTTCCTAACTTTTCATAGCACATCTTACTCGCCTCGCTACATAGCTTAGCGTCATTGAAAACGGTCACATAGTTTCGTATCTTAGCTTTCACATCCTCGCGGCATAGCTCATAGCGCATCTCTAGTGGAAAACCACCCTTACATTACCATGTTCTTACATTAAACTATTTAAATATATACATATCACTTTCAACTCTACAGCCGATTTTTATTCTATGTCAGTTCATTACAATTACACTTCTTCCAACGGATCTTGGCATTCGTGAAGTTAACCGTTTCGATGCGCAGTGTAACATTTTCATACAAAATTTTCTACTGCGCAGCGAAAAGCCTAACTTCACGAATGCCTAGATCCATTGTGACAACTGTACCATGTGCCTCCATACATGCAATATAATACGTCGCTTATCTCCTAAATTCTACAAATTCCGAGCCTAAATAAAAACAAAATGTCGGTTTTATTTGTCCCATGTGACAGTTTCTCGGTATAATTCTGTTGTCCTTATTGCTATTTTCTTCAATTAGTGACCGAGAAGTTAGCGACTAAGAACAAGCATTTTCAAAAGGCTATTTTTTGTGTCTCATTTGTGGTATGGTGATGCGTGATGTTTTCACTGTCAGAGCGCTTGTAGAAGTCCGTTTTTTTGCCGGACAACGGACCGTCAATAAACGAAATCTATATAAACTGCATAAATTGTTCGCCGGACCGATATTCGGCGCATATACAAACATTCATTACGCGCCATACACCACCGCGAATCCGGTGAAAAACACGGTCCGTTGTCCGGCGAAAAAAACGGACGTCTACAAGCGCTCTGGTACACTCAGAAATCGATACTTCGATACTTTATCTTTAGGTACACTTTTGTCGCTCATCTCCTAAGATAAGATACTTCGATACTTTCTCCCTTACTTATGAAAGATGTTTAAAGTTGAACACTGGTTAAACAACGTCCTGTCTCTATTCGTCACTATCCACAAATAAAGACAGGACGTTGTTTAACCAGTGTTCAACTTTAAACATCTTTCATAAGTTAGACCCTTTTTCTTTGCTCATCTCCTCAAATCTCGAAGCCTCAAATACAAGAAGTCAGTGGATGTTAAACATACTTAATTGAAAATAGTTTGCATCTCAATATTTCACTATCGTAATTATGCGAAAGATAAGTTTATCTAATAAGTACAAAATATTTTAACAAAGAAATTTTATCTTATCACAGAGATTAAATTTGACGATAACGCAGTTTAAATGCATTTAAAATTATCTACTTTTATCTCTACCAGCATTTATCTGGAATGTGTTATGATTATTATATGACGTGCGTTTTAGCAACACCACAAAGGTGTTGCTAGTAAAATTGAATTAGCTGTGAACGTGCCAGCTATTAACTATGTAATTTTTTTAAATTAGTTACTTGAGCACCTGATCAGTCTATCCTAGTTTAGTAATAGGGAAATTAATATAAGGATTCTGTGTAATTTCATCTCGATTGATCATTTTGGCCACATAATTTCCGATGGGATACGAAAACTATAGTGTTTAGTTTTACTTAGTCTAACTTTGTGCCTTATTTGGCCATGTCGGTCATAGCACACTGCAGCATTCTATCGTGACAGTTCAGATACGAAAACTATAGTATCCACTTTATTCATTAGGTCTAATGTAATTTATGCTTTGATATTGTCCATTTTAGAGCTACGGCCATGTCGGGCATAACATAGTCGCCATAGCATTCTCTTCGAACAGTTATGAGAATTACTGTTCTGTCAGTTGAGATAACCCAACAAAATGATCTTAACTGTCTTATTAATTTAATCTAGAATATGCCTTTGTCAAGGTCAGTTGAGTGCTATGGCCATGTCACTCATAATAATGGCCATATTGGCCTTAACTATGGCCATGTCGGTCATAAAACTTCTAGCCGCCACAGCATTAGCTCTGAGAGTTTACATAAACTATCTGGTGTTGTTTATCCTAGTTTATGCCTTTATGGCCACGTTGGCCATGGCACTCGTGGCGGCCACAGTATTGTCATCGGGTTCGTCGATAACATTGAGATCCCGGGTGGGTACAGAGATCAGGACATCGTAGAAGACTTTCTTGCTTCTGAGGAACGCACTTTTGTTGTCGAAGATCACAGAATCTGTAACGAAATGGGTGGTGAGGTTCTGTTTTGAAGTCTGGGAGGAGGCATAAAATTCTTGTGAATAAAAGAGACAGACCATAATATGTTTTGTCCCTCATCGCGTGCCGGCTTGTAGGTAGAGTACATAAAAGTTGTATAATTATGTACTAACTAGCTGACCCGGCAAACTTCGTATTGCTTCAAGCATAAATGGAGAGAAGCATGTATAAAGAGAAGCAGAGAAGCGAGAAAGAGAGAAAACTCATACCCATACCCATATCACCAAAAAGTTCCATGAAGGTCCTGACTCCATCATCATAACAGAATTGTGTTTCACTCATCAAGCTCTTTCATTTGATACCCATATCACTAAAAAGTTTCATGGAACAGGTCCTGACTCCATCAGATCATGACCTTGAAATTTTTACCGGACAATATTTAAAGTACCTACCTACTTTCTAACAAAAAAGAATCAATGAAATCAGACTACGCGTTAATGAATTACAACCAGATACTCATTTTGACTTTCATCCCCTCTCCCAAGGCCTATATACCTCGTAGTATGCACTCAAATAATACCAAGTTTCATTTAAATCCATCCAGTAGTTTCGACGTGATGCGCGGCCAAGATACACACAGACAGACAGACAGACATGAATGATAAAATTACAGTTTTGGCTTCAGTATCGATTATAGAGAGCCCTCCAAAAAAAAAATTTCAAAATATCTTCAATGTATGGACAGAATATGACCTGTTACAGTTTTATTAAAAGTATTGATTGATTGATTGATATTAATTGATTTATAATTTTCCAAATCGGTTCAGACATCTTCGAGTTATAATCACATAGTAAAAAAAAGATTCCGTTGAATCGAATCTGAGAACCTACACCTCCTTTTTTTTAAGTCGGTTTATTAAAAAGAATCACGCATAGATGCGCGTAGAAACTATTATGAAGACCGTGATTCACACAGGAGGAACGACGACGATTCTTTATCTATGGATTCACGTTTTAGTTACAGTTACTTACCTAAACCTTTTTTGTGGATTTGAATTTGTGTTAAAGTCAAATAGCATTCTATTAATAAACAGATGTCCAAGGAATTTTTATACTAACGTAACTGGAACGCGCACTGATTAGGGCATGCAAACCGGTTAACCGGGTAACCGAAAAAACCGGGTAACCGCCTGATTTGAAGATCGGTTTTTTCATGGTGTAAAACCCGGTTTTTCGAGTTTTTCGGTTTTTTTTTCGATCGATAAAAATACTCATAAACTACCGTTTCTCTTCCTTAATTAATGAATTATCGATCGAGCGAGCGAAGCGAGCGAAGATCTTAGTGGTAAGTTGGGCGATTTTGCTTTGTATGTTTGTATGTTTGTATGTTTGTATGTTTCACGAATTGTTGTTCGAGCATAACTGTCGAACCGTTCATCCAATCTGCATGAAACTTGGTAGGTCAATAGGTTGTGGTAAGGAAATTTACGGCGGAGCATATGAGCTTAATTGATGAAGGGGTTGTGAAGATATTGGGTTCCCAAGGGGGTAAAAAATTATGAAAGTTACACAAATATATTGAGTGGGGTGTCATACGAAAGGGCTCATTTTGTACATTCCAAAATGGTTTTTATTTTTAATCTAGGATGTATAGTTTTTGAAATACGACCAAAGACCAAAAACTACGAAACCAGAGCTGCAAGAGCTCCCGTTTCATAGAGTTTCGATGTCTTCGTAGCTCATTGACTGGTCGGTCTTAAAAAGAGAGTGGCATCGTTGCGGTTTGGGTTGCAATGATTTTAGATGCTACTTGATTTATTTTCATGATAAAAAAATTTTTGATAAAAAATGAAAATAATTGGGGTAAAAAAAGTTAAGTAAACAAATATATTGAGTGCGGTGTCAAATGAAAGGTCTTTATTTGTAAATTCTAAAATAGTTATTTTTTTATTCTAGGACGTATACTTACTTTTAAAAATACGACGAGAATTCATAAATATGAAATAAATGAAAAATTAGACACGACATTATGTATTGCATGCATGCTAGTATTTTTTACCATGAAGAGCTAGCGCAATAGGCATACCCGGCAGTAGTAGCACTTGAAATTATAGGGGTAGTCAGAAGAAAGTCCAAATGTTGGCCATCTACGGTGCGCGAGATCTCAGTTCGGGGCGAACTACTAGTTATAATGGCCAAGCTCAGTCGAGCCAAACTGGCAGGCAAGACTACTAACGTGATTTTAGTTCCTACTATAAATACCTAACCTACCTGAAAATTTTATAATTTGCTTATTTGTTTGATAGTTTAACTTCATTGTTAAAGTAACTAGTGGCTCTGTGAACTGCAGACCTCGCGAGTGGCTTCGCATAGCTTATTATTATTATTATCATCAGCCATCAATATCCCACTGCTGGGCAAAGGCCTCCCCCCACTCTTTCCATTCATTTCTCTCCTTTGCTAGTGATGTCCAGTCGGCACTGAATTTGGCAAGCTCGTCTCTCCATCTCGTTCGCGGTCTGCCGTCGCAACGTATTAGGGCACTACTCCGTGGTTAGTTAAGTTAGTTTTAAGCATAGCTTAAAACCGAATAAATGCTCACAATTCTCTAGTTGACAGAGCGAGCGAAGCGTCTATGCTTCAGCTTGGACAAAAATGCTTTTGTTTGTCCACCTGAAACCTGTCTGTTGCTGTTGGACGTCTGTCTGTCGGTCGTACGTCTGTCTGTATGTTCTCTTCTACTGGTCGCATGGTGGAATTGGCCCTATGATGACATGATGACCTCCACGACGTGTCCGTCGACGGCGAACCCTACTATTGGATTGAGCTAGGTATTTCGCTGATGTGCGCGAATATGACTTGCTAGACCAAATTTAGTTTTAAATGTCCTGTTACAGGACTCACAGAACAATTGCCCAAGAGTGTGGTATGTGTATGTGTAGACGGTTTTCGGTTTTGCTTTTCGCTGCTGGAGCTTAGTGTCAAGATGTTTGAGACGCGTTTCTACAAAGCATGCGCAGGCGCGGTACTGCACCAGTCAGAGCGGCGATGCGTGAGCTACCCCCAACTGTTACATGGTATATCAATGATGTTATGTGGCGTTTCAAAACGTCTCTGTAGTGCAAAAATTGACCACCAGACTTGCGTTTTACGAATGAGCTCTGAGAAAAAAACGTTTTAGGAAGTCTGGTGTTTTCTATACGGACAATATGACCGCACCAACGGAGTTTTCCTTTATGAGCAATGCCTCTATGCCACTCAGCTGTGTTCGTTAAAGAATCTCAGACTTGGGAACACAATCTTGGTGTGAAGTTGTAGATCGTGGGAGTCCCAGACTCTTTTGCTAAGTTTTCCCGACTATGCAGCTGCCCTTGCTATACGTTAAGAGATTTCTGTCACAAGTCAGTTGTCATTGCGAACAGTCGACCCCAGATAGCGGAAAGATGAGACTTCTTCGAGAGGTTTCCCACTAAAAGTGACTGCTGTGGGGTTTGCTGTTTCGCCCCTTGGCGGTTGTTTCAACACCTGGGTTTTGGAAACACTGATGACTAGGCCAAACTTACGGCATGATTCTTCAAGGCTAAGCAGCCATAAACATGTATAGTTGGAGGTTATAAATGCTGTCAGCCATGAGGCAAACGTCGTCAGCGTATAGGATGTCCATGACGGAATGCTTTTGTACCTTATCCTTTGCCCTAAAGGGAGAGGTATCAAAGACGCTTTTGTCATATTATTATCTTACGTTGAGAACGATCTGATTTATGCAGGTTCTGTAGGACTCGGCCCTATAACTACTAGGTGATTGATGAAGCACCTGGAACCACCTTCTTATCACAAAACTAGGGAATTGTGAATATTTTTTCTGTTTTAAGCTATGCAAAAGTACTCGAAAACGAAAGAGTCTCGCGAGGTCTACAGCTCACAGAGCCACTAGTTTTATATTGAGAAGATGGTCCCAGGTGCTCCATCAATCCCTACCTAGTAGTTAAACGGCCAATTTCACTAGTATAAATCTAAAAGTAAGCAATTTACTGCATTTTGAGGAGCTTTTCTGCTCATTATGCTGAAGATCCTCATCAGATCTTTATTATTTTTTTATGAGACCAACAACAACCTTTAAGTAAACAAAGAACCATCGAAATCGGATGTCTTAAGGCAGAGTTATCCAGTAGCCCCCTTTTTAGAGGAAGTACCCTCCATTCAAACATCCCCGACGACAAAAAAATCTATAAAATTATCGAATCTGCTCACAAAATTTCACGAGGATTAGTTGAGAAATGTGACCTGTAGAGGAGAACAGACAGACAGACATCCGGCGGACAAACGAAAGTATTTTTGTCTAAGCTGAAGCAGAGACGTTTCGCTCGCTCAGTCAATGATAGGTCAAAAACAAAGATTGTGTCTTTGTGTTTTGCGGCATAATCATACAACTTCTAACCTACTAAGGTGTAGAATAAAAAGTTAGTTATATTCTGCAAGTTTTTCATTTGATTGAGACAAATATAAAAAAAAAACCGAAAAAACCGAAAAACCCGGTTATCCGGTTTTTTTAAATCGGAAATCCGAAAAAACCGGGTTTCAAAACTACCCGGTTTTTGCAAGCCCTAGCACTGATACAGAAAACGCGGTCCGCTAGAAATAAAACTTGGGCGGTGTGTCTCTTTCTTTTTGCAACTGTGTGAAAGAGACAAAGCACCCAAGAAAGCCTCTCAACAAGACCAACAATCCTTATAACCAAGATTAAATGATAATAGATCGTTGTGTAGTCGTGATAAGGTTCAAAATCCTTTGTACATTAAATGTCAGTCAGCATTCTACTATGTATGAAATTTCTTTGCAGATGTCTGATTTCTGAATGTTCAATCCTTTCCAAATGTCAGTGTCAAATATTGTATACATTTAGAAGAAAATATGAATCAGAAGAATATGAAGAGAACATAATTTTTGCGAAGCCAAAATAAAGAAGAAAAAAAAAAAAAAAAACATAATTTTGTCAACCTCAGAACACATCAGAATGCCAGCTCCATACAAAAAAACCGGTTTACGCTTTCTTTTGTATGGAGATTGCAATCGTATCCGCTTGTTATATTCTATGGTAATAGTTTTCTGTGATCATCTGTTAACCGCATGTTTTCGTCAGCACGATTCAGGCTTTCTTTCATTTTGTATGGCTTCTGAGGGTCTTTTCGTGATGTTGAATAGCCTATAGCCTTCCTCAATAAATTAGCTATCCAATACAGAAAGAATTTTTCAAATCCGACTGGTACTTTCAGAGATTAGCGCGTTCAAACAAACAAACAAACAAACAAACAAACAAACAAACAAACTCTTCCGCTTTATTATAATAGTATAGATATGAACCTTCTGTGTACTAAGAAACAATGGATTCACTTGTCCCTTTTGGCGGCACGCTAACTGGTAGTCCATCTTTAATTATTTCTTTAATTCTTTATTGTACAAATAAAACACATAGAACAACGACATAAAGTAAGGACATGTACAAAGGCGAGCTTAACCCTACGAAGAGTTCTCTTCCAGCAAACCCTTTGAGGCTAGAGAGAAGTGATATTAAATGTATACTAGGTCCATGACAAGACCGAAAGAAGTCTTTCTTTCTTGGCCACCATTCGGTAAACCTTGAAATTATTTTAATTCGTGAAGGTTGAGAGATGTACTTACAAGTGGCAGGTCCGCTGACAGATAAGATGCCGACGTCGACGGCGCCCTCGTGGATCTTCCTCGGGCCGTGAACTATCTCTTCGTTGCCTTCCTCGTCGCGACGCTTTATAACGAACTTTATGTCGTGGCTGTCCACTCCGAAATCCCATCTGGAAAGAACAAATTACTTCTTAAGCCTTTACATCGCTTTGCGTAGCTTGCTTAGAAGTTCTTGATTGATCGTTGAAGGTAAGCAGCATTGTGCGTGGTCAATTTGGTTGGGTAACGCTACGTTATACGATGATATACGATACGATGAGTGTGCAAGTGGCATTATAAACTGAGCGCTTCCGTGCTTCAGAGGGCACGTTAAATTTTCGGTACTGGCTTTAAGTCGTTAAGCCATGCCAGTATTGCCTGTCCAGTCCTTTAGGCGGCTTAAAAACTCCGTTACCAGAGTTGGCCACTTGCTCATACGAATCGATGTATCAAAATAAGTAAAATTGCTTATGACTTACTTCAGCACACTATCGGCGTCGACACACAGCAGGTCGACGGTGTGTTTCTCTCCAGTCTTGATTGTTACACGTTTGTATTCCTTCACGGAATCCACAGAGTTCTTTTGGTAGTAATGTTTCGGCACTTTACCTCCTGGCTTTACCTGAAAATGGAAAATTTTGACATCACTATCACACTATTATCTGTGAGTATATCAGTCATGTGGTTCCCATAACACAAGCTCTGCTTACTTTGGGCACAGAACAAACAATAATACTACGTATAGAATGGACACTGTGAGTTTGAGCTGGCGAGGAGCGGACTTTGAGCACGGAACGCGCCAGACGCACAGACAAGACCGAGACCACAGTGTACATTATTCATACGGTGACAACCTTACTGTGTACAAAACTGACATTGTGTAGTATAAATATAGGTAGACGCCGCTTTTGCGTAGAGATTTCGTCGAGTGTCCGAGGTGTGCTTTGGGGCTACATGATAATGTGTGAAATGTCCAGCATTTATCATCACTTACAAGTAAACTGCACCTCGGGTCTCCGTTATCGTCGACCATAGTCCCGCCGTAGTGCGCGGGCAACTGATCCGCATCTATCATGCTAAGCAACTGAGCTTGCCACTTCTTCGCGTCGCTGCCGTAAATCTTTATTTTCGATATCGTGTACTCATGCATGAATTTCTTTACTACGGAGAATGCAAGCGCGAATACTTTAGGTGCTGTAAATAAATACATAATCATGTTATTAATATACTTTGGGCCTTGCTTATGAAAAATGTTTAAAGTTAAACACTGGTTAAACAACGTCCTGTCTTTATTTGTGGATAGTGACAAACAGAGACAGGACGTTGTTTAACCTGTGTTCAACTTTAAACATCTTTCATAAGTAGGTAAGGGGGAAAATAAATAATGTAACGAGCGAGCGAAGCAAGCTATGCTTCGTCATGAGTGAACAGTGAAAAGTAATTTTTATTCTAATACAAACGAATTTAATAATGAAGTAGGTACAAAATCTCTAAAATGTGGTGCTGATCGCAAATAGCGTGAAAAACTGATGTTTTAAAGATGTCAATGTTGCGAGAAAGTGTTCACCAATAGTGTTTTTACTGAAAATCCCAAATCTAAAGTCATCAGTCCCAAAATATTAATTTGGTATTTTTCACATCACAGAACAATATCGATGATTCGATGATTTTCTTCTGAAAGTTGACGTTTTCTCAGCGAAGAAACGTCACGAATTCGGAATACATTACGAGAAGGTCTGAATCGCATTGCGGGAATAACACAGGCTATTTTTTATCCGGGTAGAGTAAGTATTACGCGAGCAAAGCCGCGGGCGGAAGCTGGTCTATGAATATTTACCGTTGACGATGAAGCAGATCTTGAGGATCTCAGGGTAGTTGGCTTCGTAAAGCTGGAGCAGAGAGAACACCATCTCAGCAGCTGGCTTCCACGCGTACTGTCTGATGTTGAAACCTTCCAGGTCAAACACAACTGTCACCTGGTAACAATATTCACAATATACACTTAAACTGCTTGTTATCTTTGATAGTGACCTAAATCGGTCTCAAACTGTCAAATTTGACAGTTCAGTGATCACGCAAGTAGCTCTGTCACTCTCATCTCAACGAGACCGAACGCGACAAAAGACAGATTGTATGAAATCATACTCGTATGATAGCTTGCACATTTTAGCAGCACCGTATTGCGTATAATTTCGTAATCTGCTTTATATGTAGGTACTTTCAAGAAGGGGAAATACATTTTATATTTTGATAAATGGAGTGAAATTATTTATAACAACCAACATACGAAAGCTAGGTACCCTTTTACCCACGAAGAATCGAAAAGAAATCGTTGTCGGTACCTACCAAAATAGTTGATATAGTTGAATTGCGTATGTGCGTGCATCCTACTTTTACTGAGACTACTGTGGCTAACTTCAGTCAGTTAGCATCGGTAAAAGTAGGATGCACAATACGCAATTCTTAGGCCAAAGAGCGAGACAAAATAGTGCACTGAATTCAGCATGGTGTAAAGTACAACTCACGAAACTTTTGAAAGTGAGTGATGAATTACCTTCAAAGCGGCAGGTCCGTGCGTCTGCGCCTGCTTCCTCGCGATCGCGAGGTAGTTCTCCAGATGTTTGAGCACCATGCGTATAACGTCCGTCCGGCTGATGCTGTGCAGCAGACCCCATACGTCCAAACCCACGAATGGTATCACTATCACTGAAATAGGACAATATATCTCATAAGCTTAGATAGCGTAGTCTTCAGAAAACCTTACCAAAGTTTCATCACAATCTGATGAAAACGTTAGGAACGTTAAGGTACAAGTTCGTAGCAGACTGATGACAGCAGCAGCAGACGACGTGTCGCCGGCGACACTACTGGTTTCTATGTATTTCTATGAAATATCTTCCGTGAGTAGCGACACATCGCTGGGTCGAATAGTAGACGAATCTGTCGCTGGGCGATATGTTGTCTGCTGCTGCTGTCTGCAGTCGGCTACGAACTTGTACCTACAAACTTAAAAACATTCATTTTATTTGGTGGAAAAAATGAATGGGCCCTGGAGGGAAACTACTTTAAATCCTCAAGATACAGTATTTTACTAAAAGGAAACATTCCTTTATTTTTAAAAAGAAACATAACTGCATTCAAAGATTTTCTAAAATTCGCTTGTTTCACCCAGGAATCGAACTATCTAAAAATTCAAAAATCAAAACACTCGCTATTTTATACCACTAGTCGATACATTCAATGCTAAAGATAAAATTTCTGAAAGAAACATGAGGTACCTCGTAGTACACTCGTCTGTCGTACAAGATATTTATGAAATCGAATATTTAGTACACAAGTCTTTAACAATTTAGCTCTACAGTGGAATGGTGAGATGTATCTAGCAGATCGATTCAGAACTTCTCGGAATGAATTCCGAATTTGGAAAATAATGTTTCTTCGCTAAAAAAACGTTAACTTTTCGAAGAGAATCATCGCATCAGATGCATTTTCGGAAGTCTGAATCGCACCTCAGATAGACAAATACCGTATCGTAGTACCGTAGTAGAAAAGTTTTGTCACGAATGGGGAAATAATAAAAAATTATGAAAAAAAAATATGTTAGATTTCATGATCTTTTTTATTTCTAAAACCAAAATGTTTGTCAAAGATTTTATCCTGACATTAATCCTATCGATGAGTAGTAGAATTAAGTAGCGATGTTTGTTTTTTTAATTTTTAGCTGGGTGGTCAGCGGAGCAGTCGTCAGTTTATTGCATTTTATTATATGCATCGATTAACTTGAACCTATTTTATGCATGATTCAAGGTGCGAGGATATGCAGAATTGCTTAGTTTAGCATCTAGTAACTAGTACTTAAGTTCTAGTTGTAAAGTTTAGATTGTTGATTGAGGTTGAATAATAACCTCAATTAGTTAAACTGTCTGGTGGATTCTTATCAGCAGTGCAAGCACCGTTCTTATCGATCGCTAAATTTGACATTTAGAATCGACAAAATTTGGATTTATCAATGAAAAATTTAATTTTATCGAATTTTATCGAATCTAAATGTCAACTTAGCGATCGATAAGAACGGTGCTTGCACTGCAGAGGTCATTTGAAGTTGTTGCGTCTGGTTGCGCCACATTAGTAGATAAAGTTGTAATGGTGTAATTATTATGTTGTTTACTGCCTATTCGGCGAAAAGCTGTAAAGTATGTACAAAATTTCAACCATGACGATGGTAGTACGGTAACTAAATTGGTATACTTAGTAGTAATTTGATGGCAACGGCCGGGCTTTAATTGATGCACGGCCGCGGTTCGAATACACGACCTTCAGAACAAAAGCACTGTCCCTCTCGGCCAATACGGCTCTAAAGTTATCTTATTAGTCTTTCTTTACTTAGATTTTAGCTGGCAAGACAACTTGGCAATGAAATTCCTGAAAATTTTGAAAAAAAGGGAAAGACTGAAAGAGTTTTTCGAGTTTTTCTATTTCTATGTTTGGACAGGATAACGTCTATCGGGTCAGCTAGTCTATGTAAAAATCGGTGTTTGTATGTGTTCCCTATGGGCTCCAAAACGTGGCGTGACCGGTTTTGATATAATTTTCAGGAAATCTTTAGATTAGACCAGTGGGTGATCCTGTGAAGTTTGATAGCGATCGGATCGACAGAAAACCTGTGCAAAGCCGGGGAGGGTTTCTAGTACGTTTTACTATAACTGTGTGCAATGAATGATGAATGGATGATGAAGTAAGTGCTCACCAGGTGATCCTTCCTTGTCGAAGCCAGGGCTGCCGCTGGGGAAGTGCTTCTCGAGCACCTCTGGGGGCTGCCAGGAGTGCAGTGTCGTGTCCACGCCCCACTTCTCACGCCATTTCATCGACTGGAATAAAAATTCATTTTTTATCAAACTATTTTCTATAGCTACCCTACGATAGCTATGATACCATAATATATGGAAGCGCTCGTGGTGTAGCTTGCTTAGACGTTCTTGTATAGATAGTTGAAAATAGACGTTTTAAGCGATCACCTTTTGGGTACTAAGTGAGAGGCATAAACAGCTCAGCTTACAGCGCTTCCGTGCTTTGGAGGGCACGTCAAATTGTCAGTTTCTGCTTTAAAGTTCCGCCTCCGTCACCAGAGTAAGCCCTTACTTATCCTATTCTATTAAACAAGCAATATTTGTTTGTTGGTTTGAGTGTAGTTGGTAATTTCACGCGATTTGTTAAAACTAAAGTGGCTGAGTGGATAGGGTGTCCGCCTTCCAACCGAAGGTCGCAAGTTCGAATCTCAGCCACTGTAAGTTTTTTTTTTATTTTACTCTATTTGCACCCGAGCCTCAGTCGCCCAGATATTAACATACGAATCGCTGAACGCGTCCAACGAAACAAAAAATAAAAAAGTTTAGAATTATCTACTTAAGTATATGAAGTTGCATGAAACTTCGCCGACCATACCTGTCCGCGTCGAATCGTCCACATCTGGCAGATATGCGATGTTTCATACGATTTCATATAAATAATTCTAATATTCGTTTTGGTCGATTCGTCCGGCACGTTCGACTCCGATAGGTATGGGTCCACCTTTACACAGCTTACATTTCAGGAATATCCCTAAACCGAAACGCGCGTTGATGTCTTTCCTTAGCGCGTAGGCGCTTCGTAGCACTTCGTAGCAATTATTCCATCGTTCGGTTTCGGGGTACGAATTCCGGCCGTACATCAATGGATTTTTCGTTTCGATAAATTTATTTGCACAATTCATAAGAGCTTTAAACGGTGAAGGAAAACATTGTGAAACCTTTTCTAATAGCGGAGATGAGCTTGCAATCTGTCAAGTATGGAATGTCACGTAAGCATACATTCAGTTGTGAATACCAACAGGATAATAATGATGATGATCGTCTATAATTAAACTGTTGGATAGGTAATAGCTATTGCAATAGGTAGGTATACAAGTACTGTCCCGCGGTTTTAAATGTTACGTTTACGCAGCCTATGACATTCAGGGATACCAACTGAAGAATTCCACCCGAGAAAGGATTTTTTAGATCAAATGAGCCAGTTACGAAAACTGCCTCCTAAAATCAAACTAACAAACATCACCTCTCTTTAATACTAGTGTATAAGATATCTTGATTATAGGCTGTAACCTGCCATGACCTAAAATTATAGATACCTTATAAGTTACAAGTAATTTTCCGTCATTTACTAAGTTGTATGCCTTTCGTTGTTCAAGGTCGAGGATGGAATTACATTAATCGACTTGCATTAATGTGACCTCACAATTGCATGTTACTGCTGTACACTCAGCAGAAAAAGTTGATCGACCCCTGATTCTTTCTTTGATAGCGACCAAAATCGGGATCAAACTCTCAAATATGACAGTTCAGTGACCACGCAAGTAGCTCTGTCACTCTCATCTCAACGAGACCGAACGCGACAAAAGATACTCGATCGTTTTGACGGTTTGAGACCAATTTGAGGTTTGAAACAAGTTTGACAATGAGCCCGCTGGTCAATAGCTTCCGTTTTTTAAACACAATTTTTATCTATAAACTGTGGCGGATCTGATGGATTTATGATCGAGTTTTGTTTGAACTTGCAGATTATTTGTTAAGCCTGCACTGCAAATACTTTATAAATAATTCAGAGAGAGACAAAACATGAGGGGCCAGACAATTTATCAAGAGCGAGTTGTAAAGCTGTGTATCGAAGACTGGGTCCCTAAATAAAATATAGTGAAACTTAAACATTTTTAAGCCTTTTCTTTAAAATTACTCAGGAACGTTTAACATTACATTTTTTGAGATGCCATTCCATATCAACTAATTTTATGCATGAGAACTCTGTCATTGTTCTTTGTAAAGCGAATTCTTCCGGTGGTTGGTACCTCCGTGTAGCCACGTGAATACATTATACCAGGTACCAACATAATACCATAGAATCTATGAGAGAATAATGGCCGTTAACATCGTTTATACAATGATGCTGTAAATAATCGCCATCTCCCTTCTTCCATCGGACTTCCAGTCACCCGGAAAGGCGCCATTTGTACGTGGTTGATATTCCCAGTGTTCGTACTAAGCGCTTTGAGTCTACATTTTTCATACGCACGGCGAAAATGTGGAACTCCTTGCCGGGATCTGTATTTCCAGAAAAGTATAATTTGGGTGTCTTCAAATCGAGAGTCAACAGGTTCCTTCTAGGTAAGCGTGCTCCATCTTAGACCATACTGTTGCTTTATTTCGTGTTCGTTATTTATTTAGTAGGTACCTACTTAAAAGTTTTAAGTAGGTACCTACTAAATAAATAACGAACACGTTTTAAGTTAAAACACATTATCAACCACCGCCGGCCGCTTGAAATAGAAACAAAGTTGGTAAGTAGGTACGAGTAAGTATACATATAATTATTTTTGAAGTTTGAGTGCGGAGGATTTTTTTTCTTTATTTTGAGTCGATTACTTCCTGAACATTTGACTTTTTGTGCAAGACACGAGAGGTAGGTCTTATTATGTAGGTACTTGCTCAGTCTATTTTTATATAGTGATGATGTTATTTTGAAACCTTTGCAAAAACATTCACAGGAAACTAGTAAAGCTATTGTTTTTAAAACTTGAATGATTAAAACCAGCTCACTACAGAATGTAGGTTAAATGAAATGAAATTTTCTTTGAATAAATGAAAAGAACTTTGTTCGATTTGCTCCCCTCAAGAGTTTTGACAATTTTTGAATTTATAAGGTGTTTCAGCGAAAATTAAGCTAGACCCCAAAATGTTTGTTGATTCTTTACGATATCGGTCTCAAAGGAACAGGAGTACTTACCTGCCTAGATTCACCTAGCTCTTAGATAAATCTAATGTTATATATATGTAGGTAAGCAATATTGACTTTCATTTGAGTTACGACCACAAAATTATTGTTTATTTACCTACTTACTTAACGTAATGTTTAAACATTACGTTCCGCAAAGAAATGTCTTTGTTTTGGTTTACTATTCGCCTGACTTTACTTTGATATTAACATCAGCCGGCCTAACATGTGCAACATCGAGAGAGATATCTCGATCGGTCGAACTGCTCTAACGCATACGTAAGAGCAGTTAAACCGATCGAGAAGTCCCTTTTCTCGACTCTCGACGTTGCACATGTTAGGCCTACAGGCGAGTTGGTGGCCAAACATAGATATATGGTCCATAAAAAAAAAATACGGCCTAAAAACTCCGTCACCAGAGTTGACCACTTGCTCATACGAATTTACTTACTTACTTTGATGGCAGGAAAACATCTTAGTACCCACCGAGTCCACTAGTAGGTAGGTAGTAAGTAGGTAAATTTATGTAAGTCTATTACGCGACAGCATTTCTCTATGTTGCAGTGCAGTTTGCACATCATTCCGATGTCTTCCGCAGTTCTGCAAAACTAGATTGCACATTCGAATGGTACTATTATCACGTTGTTTGTAAAGATTTATCTATGTTAATACAATCCTTTCACTATTCTTTCGAACTCTGAACAGCCACATAACTTGATGATTAGACTAAAAATAGTTTTGGTTTATATCAGGTAGAGATCACACTAAAATGGAAAGTTAACAAGTAGTTAATCTAATCACTATAATTTACAAATTAACGAGGGCTTTTCTTCGGAGTTTAGTAGGTAAGTATTACTTTTTGTCTAGTGTTTGACGATAACACAGATTTAAAATATACTTACGTCTCTCAGCATTTTCTCAGCTGCTTCTGGGTCCCATTGACGAGCTGAAAAGAAATAATATATATTTTATATAAATATTATAATGAGAGAGTGGGAGTAGGTATGTGTATGAAGCGGGTAATCACCGGAACTAAATTGCACTTATTTAAACAAATCTTTCACCATTTCAAAGGTAACTTTTAAGGCTTAGTTATAGGTCGATGCGGGCCAAATTGTGGCACACTTATTGATTCTCGGTGACAATGCAATGTTAGGGCCCTATCTCACTAGGACACCATGGTCGCATCACATTATGGTTGCTGGTGTTATTTACGTACAAAATGTACGTAAATCGGTGTCCTAGACTAGTACGATAGAGTCCTTAGAGTGACAACGAGCTTATTTGAGTCAGAAGCTGTTTGAGAGGACTTCTAGTAAAAAATTAAAATAAATGTTTAGTAAAGGCTCATTTAAAGGCTCATTCAAGGCAATAGGGAACTTTGAAGATCACGCAAACGTTTGTCGCACCGCATTCAACACTTTCTAAGTTCTGTATCCAAGTAATGGACTATGGAGTTCACTCACCTCTAAGCCATCTGAGGAGGAAATGGTCATCGTGCTCCGATTTCATCACATCTTTCACGCTTCGTCTGAACTGTAACAAATGAGAAAAGCCTTGTAATATAATTATAATATTATATGCATTCTGAATAGTATTTAGTATTGAGGCGAATCCTACTGATAGATGGATAATTTCAACGCGAAGGCTGCGAGTTCGAAACTCAAGCGTTATAATTATTAGTTTTTGAGAAAATAAAATATGCGCACGTGAGGCTGCGAGTTCGAATCTCGCGCGTCATAAGATTATTAGTTTCGAGAAATTAATATGCGCACGTACTAAGATCAATAACCAGGTAGGTAGTATTCTAAAGTGCAGCGATGGGATTACCTAACACCTGGATGAACTAAACATAATGTCACATGGTTGTAAAATGTGGACTTATGCTAATAGTGTGTCTGGACTAAACTCTGACTACTCCCTAGACATCTTCAGTGTCTGAAGATCATAGAGAATATCTATCACACCGAGATCACACCAGATGTTATAGTCGTGAGCCTGTTAATATTTTTACACTATTGTTTTAGATGTCTTTTTTTTGCTTCTTTTGTTTTAATATTGTAGGTATTTCAATATCAATGCGTAAAAACATTCGAGATTTAACTGTGTTTTGTTGGCGTTCACTGAACCATGTATGGTGAACTGGTGAACACGAAACCATCAAATAATTATGACTGAATAAAACCTCTTTGAATCTGACCTGCACTGCAATGTCAACATAACAACTCCGTTGCCTAGTTACGCTATTGACAAGACAACCAACAGCATTCTGAAAGTTTTTGTACACAACATTTTTAGCGAAACAATTTTGAATCATGGCGGAAGGTGGCGATAATATTTCCACATTCAGCGCTGATGGAGGGCAGGACACCGTGGGGCTGCCACGGATAGTGATGGTCACTGAGGGTTCAGACACCTCAGCCTCCTCTGCTTCTTCCTCATCCTCTTCCGAAGACAACTGGGCGGATCTCATCAAGTCATCAGAAATCCCACCAGAATACTGGCACATTCAGAAGCTGGTAAAATACATGAAGGCCGGTAACCAAACCGCTACGATGGTTGCACTATCCTGCCTCAAGGACCACGACCTGACGATCGAGGTGAACCAACGAGCTATCCAAGAAATAGGAGGGCTGGAGCTACTCGTCAACTTACTAGAGACGAGGGATTTGTGTTGTATTCTTGGAGGCTTAGCAGTTTTGAAGGATATCACACCAAATATGGAGATTAGGAAGAAAGTGACTGATTTAGGTGCAATACCCTTACTTGTCGGCCTACTGTCTGATCCAGCAAGAGACGTCACGATTCTGTCTGCAGAGACGATAGCAAATCTAGGCAGAATTCGAAAAAGTAGGAAGTTTTGTCGAAAGTTCGGCGGAATCCCAAAACTTATCGACCTACTGGATATAAAAGAAAGGTAAATCTTGAATTGTTGATGGATTACGTTAAGTGACACACTTAAATCTTTCATTAGCACCTTTATTTCTCAGATGTTTAGTGACCCATCGTGATGAGTTAAATCAAGACGAGTTGCAATTCTTAGATATTGGAAGGGCGGGTGCCAAGGCCCTATGGTCCATGTCAGCTTCGCAGAGAAATCGAGAAGCTATGAGGAAATACGGCATGATTCCTCTCATTGCTCGTATGTTAAAAACAATTCATCTCGACATAGCTGTCCCCGCAGTTGGCTTGCTGCAGATGTGTGCAACAGAAACCTCGTTTCAGTTGGCCATTCAGACGGAAAAGATGGTGAATGACTTGATCAAGCACTTGGCCAACGAAGACAAAGATTTGAAGGTAATTCGAACGCATCGAGTACCTAGGTACCATTCTTTTTATGTAAACGTATAAGGTCGACCACTTTTAGCTCATTATGTTGCGATATTTGTTGACATTAAAAATGTCGTTACTGCTTTCAGACTTATTGTAGTTTGGCTATATACAAATGCGCAAGCGACCCCATCACTAGAGACATGATCCGCGAGGCTGGAGGATTGGAACTTTTGGTAGAAGCTGCTCAGGACTCTACCAATCGTCCGAACAAACCTCTCTTAGCTGCCGTCACCGGTGCACTCTGGAAATGTGCCAATAGTGATGCTAGTGTAAAGAAGTTGGACAATCTTGAAGCGGTTCCGATTCTAGTCAGACTATTAGATGATGAGAATGATGGGGTGCTGACGAATGTGGCTGGAGCTCTAGCGGAGTGTGCTAAATATCCACCGAATCGGGACAAAATCAGGAGTGCTGGAGGCATGCCTATGCTTAGTAAGTTTTGTCTTCTGCCATCATAATCCATCTTATTTTCTCTTTTTTATTAATCTTTTACTTGAAAAAGCACTCCATTTCGTGATACCTGCAGTTTTAACAGTTGTATCTTATTTTGATAAACTACCAGAACTAAATGGCCTTGATGACTTAAACCACCGAGATATCAAGATAATTAACCTATTGAGGAAGTCGTATTCCGGTTTGTCGGATTTTTAACGTAAACTGGTTTGTTCTTGTCCTTTCCAGTACATCATTTGAACAACACCTACAAGCCACTTCTTGAGAACGTTCCTCTGGTCATAATGGAGTGTGCGAAGGAGACGAACTGTATGCATGAGATTGACGAACTAGATGGGGTTAGACTGGTCTGGTCTTTGCTCAAAAACGACTCCAAGAAAGTGCAAACCAATGCTGCCTTAGCGCTGAGTCCTTGCGTGCAGAATGCAGCGGATTCCGGAGAAATGGTCAGGTCCTTTGTCGGTGCTCTAGAACTGACGGTAGATTTGCTGGATTCTGACGATCATAACGTACTGTCGGCGGTTTGTGCGGCGATTGCTACTATCGCAAGGGACCATGAAAACTTGGCGGTTATATCTGATCACGGAGTTGTGGGAAAACTTTCTAAGCTTGGTAAGAGACAGCATTTACTCCTTATCATGCAGTATTAGGACCAATGCCTACATTTGAACTTTTTTTTAGCTTAACGAGTCTAATCGACAGGAAAGATCAAGAACTGAAGACCTAACATATGAGTTTTATTTTAACACGATGTTTTCCATCATCGTTTTGAGCACAAGTAATGCAGAAAATAGTATTTTGTTACACGATTCAGGCTCACAGCCGTCACTAAAGTGGTTACTGAGAGTCGGTTATAAATGTTAACCGTTTTAGATGCAAGTCGATCTTGAATTCTCGATGTGGTAACTTATAAATGTCTTCGCTCATTTTATGTCATTACGCTATTGATGAGCACAACATTTCCACTGCGTAAGGAGATAATTGGTTAAGTTTCTTTTATTATTGTATTGGGAGATCGTGCGGAACTGCTATTGCCTAATATAACTCGTAACTTTGCTATTACGCTTTGTCACACTTTTATATCAATCATGATTTGTGGACCACAATTTGTTTTGATTCAAAAGTTACCTATGCCGTATCTTTTTTTGATAAAAACTACTCAAAAATGTTTTACTTATATCAAATGACTGAATTGCTCTAGATTGAGAATTCGTATAATAAATGACAGCATAAATTAAATATTGCAAATACCTACAGGTATTATATAGGTATGTACCTACTGTTACTGTATCTTAGTATGTAGGTAATACTAGTTGTGTTTTGACTAAGCAACACATTCTAAAATGTTTATTAATGAGTTACCGAATAATCATATTTTTCATAATAATACGATTACGTACATAATTATTTGGACTTCTGCCTTACATGGGTTATACAACAACATAATATTATAAATTACTTACCTACTTTGTTTTTTTTTATAAAGGTTGAAAGTACAGCCATAAACCTTTCCGAGTGCTAATGGAAAAATAATTTGCGTCATCAAGCTACACAATTTGTTTTTTTATTGCTTGCATAAGGGCGAGAAATTGTGCCTTTCTAAGCGGAACACTTAAATATCCATTGACAGAAACATTGATCAGAAAATATGTGTTTACGACATGTTTTTGTCGTCATCAACACACGTCAACTTCACTTTCAAAACTTTCGTAAGTTTTACTAGACCATTATTTAACAAACGGGAATTACTCACGTAAAAATATCGTCGATTTAGATACCGAAAATGTTTCGATTCATGCGGAGAATCTTATAAAATATCGACGATATTTTTACGTGAGTACCTACCTAATTCCCGTGTTAAATAATGACACGTCAACTTTACTAAAATTTTATGGGATAGGATTGGTGTTACCACACCAATCGATCGATCGTCTTAGATATCTGAAATGCCTGGAGATTTCTGTAAATTGTGTCTGAGTTTACACACCTTAAGAGGGCTGCGACCGGCGAATTTCCATAAAAACGTAATACCGAAATCATTTAAAATGTAAGCATGTTTATATCAGTTTATGTTGTTAGATTAGGAGAGTAGGTATTTATCTAGGTTCCTGTTAAACTTTTGTTCCGAAAAACTTACCTAAAAAGAAATGTAAGCCAATTGAATTGAAATCTTTGTAGGTAGGTACACCAAAAATGGCATTTTTTCTTTTCATTTGTTCTATAGCAAGTTTTTTGAAACAAAAGTTTAACAGGAACCTAGATAAATACTACTTTTATCCAAATAATAACGTAAAGTGATAAAAATTTGCTTAAATTTTAAATTATTTTGGTATTACGTTCCTAGGTAAGTAGATACGTTCGCCGAGCCCTTAAGTCGTAAGGCTGGTCCACCGAAAATAAAGCTAGGCCCCATACCGTGTTTGTTGCCCTGATTCTTTGGGTTTTGGAAGAGTTTGTTTGTTTGAACGCGCTAATCTTAGGAACTACCATTCCGATTTGAAAAATTCTTTTTGCATATGATAGCGAAACTCTTGAGGAAGGTTACTTTTTGTCATCATTATCATCACCGTAAGCCATCACTACGGAGGCTACGCCGCTGCAGCTTATTAAAAAAGCTATTATCCTTTTCATAGTGAGCACAACAGACGACCATCTGCGAGCGAACCTCGGTGTAGCAATAGCCTACTGCTGTGACTGGGCCCAGAACCGACAGGAGTTTGGCAAGCGAGGAGCCATCACCCCCTTGGTGAACTACATGACGTCACGAGATCCCAATGTCCATCGTGCGACGGCTCTCGCACTCTATCATCTGTCGTACTACTCTATCAACTGCGTGACTATGCATGCTGTGAGTTTTACCTACACTTCTTCCCATGTAGCTGTAGCATTGTTATGAGGGGTCCGAGGGTTCCAAAATACAAAGATTTTTGTTTTGGGGGGGGCAAGGGTTCAAAAATACAAAGATTGACTAGGTTTCCCCGAACTTAATGGGGTTCAACTGTTCAAGGGTTCCAAAGCTCTTGCTAAGGGGGGGATCGGACCCCTTAAGCCCCCCCCCCCCCCCTTATATACGCCCATGCTTCTTCAAATGGATCTTGGCATTCGTGAAGTTAGCATCGTTTTGCAACTTTTTCATACAAAATTTTCTACTGCAAAGCGAAACAACTAACTTCACGAATGCCTAGCTACGTAGATCCATTGTGAGAAGTGTAACTTTCTACTGTTTGCCATAACCATAACCTACAGGTAGTCCATAACCTACACTACACTACACTTATAAGTACTTGATCATTACCCCTCTAGGTAACCGCGCGACAGCTCTTGCTATTGCAAAAGAATTAGCCAAATCGTTTCAGCCGTTGTTCTCAAGTTATGCATTTACCAACGAACAGCATTTTATTTAATAACATTTAAATAACAGCATTTCATTTAAATAAGTAAGTATAGGTACAGATTATCAAAATCCTTTATTATCTGCTGTCCGACCGCTGAAAAATTACCTAATTTAGTGTAGGTACCTACCTAATGAATATTATAATATTATAATTTTATTTACTCTTTAATTACATTAGTGTTTTTGTTGATTTACCTAATTATTTCATTGTTTTTGACGTTGAGACTTGGTCACACATACTAATTAAAACTAGATACCGATCATTTATCAAAGTAGGTAGGTACCTAATTAAGATAATTTTCGACGTTAATAAACAAAAAAACTTCAAGAACAAAAAGACAGTACAGGGGCAGGTGGGCCTTCGCCCACTGCGCCAAAAGGGTTGTCAATGTTTGGAAGTGCCTCTGACTGCTCTTTTCATAACGAACCTTGAATGTATCTTTTGAGGCAGTCGTGACATTGGCGGTCGCAGACTTCGATTTTGGAGGGGGGTAACGCTTTTTCTAGTACGTACGTAGGTATTTTTTTTAGATATTAGAATTTTGACAATGATTTTGGGGGGGGGGGGTCATGACCCCCATGACCCCCCCCCCCCCCTCGGACCGCGCATGAGTCGTGACCCTGTGTAACTGGTTATCGGATAATATGTCCCAATCTTGAAGCTATATTTATACGGCTTGTCTGTTTTATGATGTAGGTGGTGTTAATTTATTGACCTTTAACGAAAATAGCATGTTATACTTTTTTAGACAAAACCTTCGACAAACCACTGCGCATAACTTGAGAACTGCTGGATAGATTAGGCAATTTATTTTAATTTTCGTAAAAGTCAAGGTTTTAATGAAGAAAAATTAGAAAAGTTGCATACGAAATCGGAAATAACTTTAACGGAAACTGAAACGGGAAAGCGATTTTCTTAGGCTGAGTTCGACCAACCTGGATTAAGTTTAGTCTCGAGAGTAAACTACTGTTTGTTTGACAAGAACGGCGTATATTGCAATTCCTATTGTGACTCTGCTATAGCGGGCTTTTTAGCCCAGCAGATGTTAAAACATGGACAAGACAAAGGTTATGTCAAATACCCATTGTGCCTACCCCTGTTATGGTTGAGAACTCGGCTCTTGAAGTTGTCGACGCGTAGGTATGTATACCTGGGACAAACCGTCCAACTAGGTAAGTCCAACTTCAAGAAAGAGGTCAATCGTCGAATCCAACTCGGATGGGCAGCGTTCGGGAAACTTCGCAACATCTTCTCGTCCAAAATACCTCAGAGCCTTAAGACAAAAGTCTTTAAACAATGTGTGTTACCAGTGATGACATATGGAACAGAGACGTGGTCCTTCACTATTGGCCTCATGAGTAAGCTCAGAGTCGCTCAACGAGTTATGGAGAGGGGTATGCTCGGGGTTTCTCTACGGGATCGAATCAGAAATGAGGAGATACGTAGAAGAACTCGGTTCACCGACATAGTCAAACGGATTAGCACGTTGAAGTGGCAATGGGCAGGCCATATAGCACGCAGAACAGATGGCAGATGGGGCCGAAAAGTTCTCGAGTGGAGACCACGGCCCGGCAAGCGTAGTGTTGGACGTCCACCGACAAGATGGACAGACGACCTTGTAAAAACTGCAGGTCGGCGGTGGATGCTGCAGGCCGTTTCCAACCGCAACACATGGAAATTTTTGAGGGAGGCCTATGTCCAACAGTGGACGGCTGAGATGATGATGATGATGAGATGTTAAAAAAATTCTCGATTTTTCGAGATTTGAATACCTAAATAAATAAATACCTAGGAATTACCAAGAAATTACCAGGAAGCGCTCGTGACGTAGCTTGCTTAGACGTTCTTGTTAGATCGTTGGAAGTTAAACGACGTTTTGAACGATAACAATTTGGACAGAGGCACAGAACAGATAATAATACTACGAATAGAACTCTGTGAGTTTGAGCTGGCGAGGAGCTGACTTTGAGCACGGAACGCGCCACACGCGCAGATGCATAGACGAGACCGAGACCACAGTGTACATTATTCATACGGTGACAATCTTACTGTATACAAAACTGACATTGTGTAGTGTAAATATAGGTAGTTAGACGCCGCTTTCGCATAGAGGTTTCGTCGAGTGTCCGGGGCGTCACGGAGGCCTTCAGGTAGCCTAAAAACTCCGTCACCAGAGTGAGCCCACAAGCTTACCTATACCTACGAACATACATACATTACCAAGAAATAAATCAAAGTCAACTTAGCGTAATGTCTAGTTCTAAATCACGTTTTAATGTTAGAAGAAACCTGATGGTAAAAACTTGTTTTCCGTGACGGCTAATTTCGTTGTAAGTAATTTGTGGTTAATCTCAGAAGATACATCGTCATTAGTCATATTTATAAAAAATCACAATCAAGTTTAGTACATAAATAAACGAATTTTCTAGAATTCTATGAATAGCTTTGATCCTGGTTCACTTGAATATTATACCTACCACTTAGAAATTATACATTTTCGGAATAATGATGCCTGAACCTTAGGGGGCTCACATTTTCAGAATAAATTATAGCCTATCTGAGCAGAGGTTTAGGCGATTATGCAGTTTAAAAAAAAAATCGCATTTTTCCAAATGTGTTCAATTACCTAAAGGTGAACGCACACCAGGAATTTTAGAATTCTTTATTTGAAATATTATGAAACTCGCACACTGCCCGCGTCGAAATGTCCGAATCGTTCTCTCTCTTCGATGAGATGATGTGCGTTGACTTCTGGGAGTGATCACAAAACACTCAACAAGTGTGATGCCTTACAGCCTTACTTTGACATTAAGATATCTTTCCAGGCTGGAGTGGTTCAGTTCCTGCTGGAAACCATCGGTTCCAAAGATCCTATTCTGCAGGAGGCGTCAGCGGGCTGCCTTTGCAACATACGCAAGCTAGCTCTTGCCACGGAGAAGATCAAATTAAAACAATAGTTAATAATTTTGTCCCAATGCGGAAAGCCCATTCTTCTCTCTAGACGTCCATGTTTTGGGCCACTGTGGCCAATTTTTTAAGTGAACATCCTCTTCTCTTCATAAAGGACGTGGTCTGTAGTGGTTATGTAGTTATTTGTCAAAAAATCGCAAAAATTACCTTAGGTACGTAATTAGTGGACGCCCCCTTACAGTGTAAAGTCAATAAAGTTAGTAACAGTTTAATTACTACCTTATGTCTTTTAATTAAATTCGAAACTTGAAATTTATTTTTAGCGTTGGTAGGTATTCAAATGGCAATGTTATGCTATAAAAGTTGGGTTTTTAACATGTCATGATTGATATGAATTAGGTAGGTACTAGATGCTCTGATAGCTTTGAGCGACCGCGTGGAAATGTTGTCATTGTGAAAGAGTGAGCTAACGTTGGGAAAGTAAGTAAAGTTGCAATTGACATGGGTGAAAAGGAAAACGACATTGTGCTGTTGATTGTCACATAATGAAGAAACAATATCACCGATTTTAGGCATCAGCTTTTTTTGTTTCACACGTAATAGTCGCCAACTCGGATTCGTTCCAACAAGAAATGTTTTTTTTTACGATGAATAAGTACCTACTTTGAAATGGTAGAAGATGGTTGAAAAAAGTGATTGACATGTTTGTTGTGTAAAATATATAAAGTAATTTTGCATTAAATAACTTTAATGTTGTTCTTAAAAATCAATTTGTTGGAACGAATCCGAGTTAGCGTATCTTTGATTCGTATCAAGGTTTTTTTTAAGTACAACTAATTGTAAATCTTTGTCCGTAGAACAGGTTTAGGAGTTTTTGCGACTTTTTTGTATTTATTTCCTCAAGTTTATGGTACGTAATTATATTCAAGCATAATAATTTTAACCACAGCAGTGTAGCTAATTTCGGCTACGATGAAATCACCATTTTTAATGTCTGTGACCTATGACGTACCTACACTTACTATATATTTTACGAAGGAGTTGCACAATTAGTTCAAAGAGTTAAAAAAAACGACTTTAGTATGAAACGAAGGTTAAAAATAGACGTAGGTAGCCCCCTACATCAGAATATGAACAAGAATATTTTGGGGATATCATTATGATTCACATTATTTATTAGATACACATTATGAATTATGCAAGAAACACGGAATCCTGGCAGTCCCGTAAAAATCCTAATCAAGCATCGGCTATATTAGTAGATACCTACAATCGTTATAAGTAGGTACTTACTTATAGCAAAACAGTAGGTAGGTACACCTACCTACTGTTTGTAAGAACATGCTTATAAATTATGTTTTCAATTTCAACCATAAATTGTTTAAGTATCTAAAATAAAAAGTTAAAATTCCAATCAGATAACTCCTTGACTTTTTGCAATCAGGAAATTAATTATGTTGAGATAATCCTGCAAAAATTAATTGCATTGCAATATTCTGCATCAAACAGATGAAATTAACCTTCTTTCTAAACATTTTGAGTTATGAACCTATTAATCAAAAACTGCAGTCGCAACACTTGCAACTGTTATAGCCGTTCTAGAGTTGCGTAATTCGTCCATCTACTGCTAGTATTAGATTGTCTAGTCTAGACAATCTATAACACCTAAAGTCGAGCCAATTTAATAGGTCACATTTGACATCTGTCAGTCCTAACAAAATCATTCGTAAAATGCCTTTTTTTGTCATTATTATAATAAATATAATATTTTTAACCGAAAAAAGTTAATCAATTGTGCAGATCCAACTTTGAAAAATAAAATAATATTGTGAGCCCACCGTTACAAGACTACGTTGCTGAATTTTGATAAAGTGTCAAATGTGACCTGTTAAATTGGCTCGACTATAGGCAATACATGCCAAGGTGTGCGTCACTTGCGCAAGTAATAATGTCAGAGTAGATTATGATTTCACTTTTATCGATTTAAAATAAAAACTTAAAGCATTTTGTAGAAGTCTTCCAGCGTGTCATTTACGATACGGTTTGTATCGATACAAACGCGGTTCAATTTAGTATCGATACAAACGCGCAGCTCAAAAACGCGCTACAAAAAACGCAGTGTGGCCACTCCCTAATACTCAGTTTCATTCCATTGTTCTGAGGTTTCCTGCATAATTAAAGCTTATTTACATAACCTGTGTTTCTTTTAAACAAGATCTGCAAATATTGTGAAACATGGAATGAGCAAGCATTACTCCGTGTTTAAATAGTGGAAACCAGAGGTGATTCATCATTTTAGCAGGTCTAGTCTTTGTGGACAAACTTAGGTGCCAGCGAGATACGTGCATTAGGTTACCTACCTAGTTAGTAGGTAGGCCTACCTCTCAACCTTACTCTCAACAGTGTTATTTGAAGATGACTAAAGGTTTGTCAGAGGTACCTAGATACGTCTAAAATATATGTTTCCGGCGCCGCCGCCGCAAGCTCTTCAATGACGAAAGCTCATCGCCACAACAATTTTATTGTTTTCACGACTGAATTTCCAAGGTGCTGTAGACATAGGTACCTATTCTTTCGGGTCATGAGCGGGCCATCTAAAACGCAATTTGCCTTTGTAGCAAAATGACTAACACGAATGTCTAAAAAGTAATGTGCCTGATAAGCTCTTTTGGCTTTTTTAGACCCCGTGACTTTACTTATTTCATTGGCTAAAGGTTTATTAGGATTATTTAGGACTTATTCTTTTAGAAGTTAATATGGTGAATAACTGAAACACACATAACATACCTAATGATCCTATTTTGTATGGTCAACGGGTATCCTACTATGCTAATAGCATAAACTTATAATTTGACTGGGGACTGATAAATAAGGAAGTGTGTCCTTTTCATTTCCATACAAAGAATCTCAATTATAATAATAATAACGGATCCATATTTAATTAGTTATGCGAGGCACGAACATTAAAGAAAGCAAGGGCCTAACTCTACCAATCGTCAATCGATATATTAGCTTTCAATAGTAGAGGGCAATGTAGATTGTTTTTATTGTCAAGATTGCAACATTTTTTAATCATCATCATCATCATCAGCTCTTCTCATCCCACTGCTGGGTATAGGCCTCTTTTGGCCTCGTAAACCCATGGTAGATATACGACCTGCGCCATAAATTATATTGTCGACCCATCTTGCCGGCGGACAAACTTCAAGATTTTTTAATACATCAGTTTTTTTTTATATCGACAACAAAGTGGTTAAATTAAAAATTTGAAAAAAATTGACTAATGTTATTAAGCTGAGCAATTTTTTGAAATCTAGAGGTGCATTCTAGAGGTTCATAACTTTGAAGATCCTCGACAGATCCTCACAAAATTTTTATGACATTAATCGGAAAGTACCTACCTATTTCAAACAAAAAATGAATTTTCCAAATCGGTCCAGGCAATTTCGTGTAATCGGTGACATAGGTACATAAAAAAAATATTCCGAAGAATTGAGAACCTCTTTTTTTTTTAAGTCGGTTAAAAAACATTGCACCAAAAGCTAAGTTACTTATTGATCTTCTCGAATCATCAATGAACCCTGACCGCTTTTTTAACTAACTATAACTTTATTTACTATCGATAAGTCAACAAAAGGAAGTCAAGTGTATCTGATTTTCTGAGCAATGGGTTCCGCTTGTCAAATATTATTGGCAATATTTTTTTTCAAAAAACAGAAAACGTTCTCAAAAGGTTCCTTATTGGATTCTATCAATAGATTCTGATTTGTTTACAATGGGTCCATGGGTTCACCTTTGGAGTATACCATTTCAAACAAAAAAATTATGTATGTACCTATTACTAGCAGAGCCTTCGCGGCGTTACCCCAGTCCCCATAGTGATGGTATATGGTGATGATGATGATGATAAAAAGCCTATAACCTTCCTCAAGAGATTACCTAGCTATCAAATGCAGAAATATTTTTCAAATCCGACTGGTAGTTCCTGAGATTAGCGCGTTCAAACAAACAAAAAATCAAACGAATAAACAAACTCTTCTTACTTTATATGTTGGTTGGTATAGATTAGGAGTATTATCATGAAAATAAGTCCAACAAATATATCGGTAAACATGCATAAATAGGAAAAAAAAAATCTGATCACAGGTGACAAAAACCTAACAATCCCAAGCCAAATAACACCAGCGGAACCCAAAAAGTCTTTCGATATTTGAATAAGTACGGTTGCACAAACACACATCGAGATTGCGTCCAAGTAGCGGTTCCTTGACCTTGACTGTGTTAGGCAACCGGTTACTGATTCTAACTGGTTACTGATGGTAAACAACGCACGGCCACCGTCCAATGTCAGGGAAAGTAGATGCCGGCTTAGAAAGATTTGTAGCGTAGCGCAGTCGTCTTTTTTTCATTTTGAACACAATATCTACAAAAACCCATTTTTAACCGACTTAAAAAAGGGAGGAGGTTCTCAATTCGTCGGAATTTCTAGTAGATGCTGCTTCATACCTAAGGCCAAAGAAAAGACGTAAGACCACAGATTAGGTAGAGATACTACGTATCGTAAGACGAGGACGCGTCGCGGACAGGGCACAGAGCCTCGAGCATCGGTTTGCACAAAGTCTACTATTCGATCCGTGACAGACAACTCAACTTGTCAAGTTAAATAAACATATGCGAGCACCGGTTTTTAAAAACTTTACAAGGCTGGTGCGGTTGACACCGCAGGAAGTCCGTTTTTTTATTATTTCATGTTGGTATTGTTCACCAGACTGGAGTACTCAATGTCAAAAAGCAAACGTCAACAATCAATATATCTTTCTCTTTCTTTTCTATGAAATAGATAAGGAAAGCGAATGAGGACTTTGAAATCTTTATTTGTCTATGGTAATTAAACCTTTTTGAATGAATGATTGTATAACCCGGCAAAAATGCAAAGTGTTGTGTGTACGGCGTTTTTGTATAAAGTTTAGTACTTCTTAATTTATGGCTATAATATGGTCAACTCAGTCAGCTGTTTTGAGTTGATGATTTATTTGTGAAATGATAATAAAGTTTATTCTTGTACATAATTAAAGAAACTAAACAAGAAAACCGTGCGTGCTTTAATGTGATGGGAGAATTCATGAAGCAGTAAGTGTAGGTACGTACACAAGCATAAAAATTAAACTTAACAATTGTATGGAAAACAAAATCTATTGATTGATACTTAGGTACTATTAACTATCTTTTACACGAGTGGATTACTTTTAATTAGGAATAACATAGTCTCAACCATCTGTCCAACTTATAATTCAAGTTAATCATCATGATATTTTAATGTTTTAGACACGAAGACGACCGCAAACAAGCTGAGGCTCGCCACGGGAGAATGACTAACTTATACCGATGGGCTGATTGTTCAATGCCAATGGGACGTAGAGAAAGGTAGGCATTACTATTTTACTTTTGTTTTCAAAGCAAATATTTTATTACCTACTCGTGACAGTACCTTCACCCACATGCCTAAAGCACCACTTTTGTGGACATAATACTAGCCTTATTTTAAATCTTATAAGGAACGGCTAGGTTCTATCACTCTAGTACTACTAGATTACTAGAGAAACAACCACCAATCAATATAATTTGTTGGGTAGGTATATAGAAAATATACCTGAAAATCTAGCTACATACATACCATTATCACTATGGCTAAAAAATTTCACATTTACAGAATATTCATTCGACTGAGGAACAAGAACCTCCTTCAGCTGCTGCAGTGATCAAGCAGCAGGCTAAATGCTGATTTTAGTAAGTTTATTGATTAAACTTTAAAAATTAATCAAGTGTTACGATGACACATAAGGTGGAGGTCTATTTTCAGCAGTAGACGTCTTTTTATCTGAAATAATGATGAACACTAATTTATCTGATTCAACGTTTTAACACTCTTCCCTAATGTGACCAATGCTTTAAAGTGTTTGATGTTTATTGCAGAAGCAAATTAGAGCCAGCCGAGCACATCAAGCTCCACAATGCTTTCATGGTTGAACATGGCAGAACGGGATCACCAGTCAAGCTCATAAATGTGCATCCAAAATCGCCTGCCCAGCTCACCCTGCCGCCTCGCCGCCCCGCATCATTAAAACTCATCATCCCCTGTGCCCCGCTTCCTCAATGCGCTCAATGTCTTCGGACAGCACTGTGACTTGTTTGCGGGTGGATTGTAGATGTTATTGCTTGCATGTTAAAGGCTCTGTGAGCTACATCATAATACTTTAGTATACCTATATTGTATTATTGTAGGTACATACATGACATTATAATGTAATTACTATTTCTATAATTTCATTTCATTTAGTAGATCTTTCTTTATTTTGTATTAGGTTTAATTATTGATACATTTCAGTTGTAATTACTAAATTGTAAATTTGTAGTGTTTAATATTATTTATTCATAATAATAAGACATGTTTATTTAATTAAAACAATTGGTTTAAACTGGTTTAATTGAATCTATACCTACTAATATACTTACGTTTTTATACATAGTACATTAGATTATAATCAAATATCCTATTCTATTAAACGAGCAATGTTTGTTTGATCTTTGAAGTTTGTTTGTATGTAGGTACCTACTTCTCGAAAACGGCTCCAACGATTTCGATGAAATTTGCAGTACGGGTGTTTACGGGGGCGAAAAATCGATCTAGCTAGGTCTCATATCTGGGAAAAGCCGTTTTCTTGGCATTTTCACGCAAAAAGGTTTACCAGTGCAATGTGGTTCGTAATTGAACCACTAGATGGCGTTATGCACTCTAAAGAAACTTCATATCCTAGACTAAGTATTTTTATTTTGTGAGATACTTCCTCCTCATGATAGACTTAGGTTATATTTATTTATTAAGGAACAGGCTATTAATAAACATAGTTTTCTGTTTCGTATCTAGCCTTTATTTAACAAATGTAATAAAGTATAATATCAGATTACAGAATAGTCTTATGTAGTTACACTGAGAATGTAAAACATTGTTTTATATTTAATTTGACAAGCCTTAGTTTTTTAGACAAGTTGACCTGCAAAGCTCTTCCTCTTATAATATCAATACTGGTGGCTGAACACGTTCAATGCCCGCGACGCACTTGCCGAGCCCGAGTAGACAGTCCTTGCCTTCGGAGAGCACCGCAGAGGTGGGACAGGGAATGTGTTAATTGTTTCTTTGCTGCACATATCTAATTTGTCTCACCATCATCTGTAAATAATTATTGTTTGTTAACATAGTGATCTAAATACATTGTAGGTATAGGAAGTAGAGAAGGTAATTATATTATGAAAACTATGTGCAGCATTTGTTGTATTTTACAAGTTATTATTTAATTTGCAATGTTTGTTCGGGTTAGATCTTGCAAGTTAAATTTTACCCACTTCCCAGTGCCCGATTGAGCTGAAATTTGGCAAACAAAGATTCTCGGTGACAATGCAATATTATGGTAGGTACCTACCTAACAGCGAGATGATCTGATGATGGAGTCAGAAGCTGTTCAATGAAACTTCTCAGTGAAAGACAGTAGAACATCCGTATTTGGGCTAATTTGGATTAGCCCACCCTAACCCAATAAAAGCTTGTCTTGAAAAACATTTATTTAATAAAAACTTATTTATACCTCAGCTTCTAAATGTCCTTTTCGCTCTTGTATTGTTCCACGCATCAGTGATATTTTAATTGAAGTCTGAGAAAATACATTAGCTACTCCAGCGACATGTTGGTAATCTCCATGAGTTCAAAAGAAAAGGGCACTCAATACCTGAAAATAGTAACCACTTCATTAGGTAATTATTTAAGTACATCTATACCTACCAATAATAAAGAGTAAGTACTTAATAGATTGTTTGCTTGCAAGCTAATCTCAGAAACTACCAGTCGGATTTGAAAAATATTTTCGCATTTGATAGCTAAAGTCTTGAGGAAGGTTATAGGCTATTTTTCATCATCAACTTTAACATCACTAGGGGGCAATGTCGCGAGGGCGTTGCTAGTACCTACTAAATAATCAACATCATAAATACACAACATAAAACATTATAAATGTTGTATTGTAAGTACCTATGTAATAGGAAGCACAACCACACATTCCCAAGGTCATTTTCGTTCTTGGAACAATACGTGTTGTAGAAAAACAAAAATTACCTTTGCATCTAGGATTAGTTAGGTGGGTATTTTTGTGAAGGAAGGTTCCAAGGGCACAATGTACTTTACATTGTTGTTGTAGATATTGCACAACTTAGTTTTTTCGCAAGTTTTTGTGAGTAGGTACATTCTTCAAAACCGTGCACTTTTAGTGTAGCTTTCGCCATTTGCCAGGCAAAATCGTGTCAAGCTGACATCATTTTAACATTAGTTATTCACAATTTCACTACACAATACTAAAAGAGCACAATAAATGCTACAAAATCTCTCTAAAGTATCTTGTCACGATGAAAAATGGCCGTGAGTGATTATACTTGACAAGTTAGGTCATATACTTTATCAAAGCTGTCAAATTGCTACTCGTGCTAGCAAACCGCGGCAAAATGTATGAAGATGTCTATTCAAGTGGAGTATTTTAAAACGCGCACTTGATCGAACGTGACTCCCGAATCTGCCGCTTGGGATTTTAGTTCAGTCAAGTTACCACTGGAGGCGCTGCACCGGATCCCATACATTTGAGAGATTATACTACAGTCACGGATCGAATAGTAGACTTTGTGCATACCGATGCTCGAGGCACAGCGAACAGTGCCTCGATCGCCAGAGCCTCGAGCATCGGTTTGCACAAAGTCTACTATTCGATCCGTGACAGACAACTCAACTTGTCAAGTTAAATAAACATATGCGAGCACCGGTTTTTAAAAACTTTACAAGGCTGGTGCGGTTGACACCGCAGGAAGTCCGTTTTTTTATTATTTCATGTTGGTATTGTTCACCAGACTGGAGTACTCAATGTCAAAAAGCAAACGTCAACAATCAATATATCTTTCTCTTTCTTTTCTATGAAATAGATAAGGAAAGCGAATGAGGACTTTGAAATCTTTATTTGTCTATGGTAATTAAACCTTTTTGAATGAATGATTGTATAACCCGGCAAAAATGCAAAGTGTTGTGTGTACGGCGTTTTTGTATAAAGTTTAGTACTTCTTAATTTATGGCTATAATATGGTCAACTCAGTCAGCTGTTTTGAGTTGATGATTTATTTGTGAAATGATAATAAAGTTTATTCTTGTACATAATTATTAAAGAAACTAAACAAGAAAACCGTGCGTGCTTTAATGTGATGGGAGAATTCATGAAGCAGTAAGTGTAGGTACGTACACAAGCATAAAAATTAAACTTAACAATTGTATGGAAAACAAAATCTATTGATTGATACTTAGGTACTATTAACTATCTTTTACACGAGTGGATTACTTTTAATTAGGAATAACATAGTCTCAACCATCTGTCCAACTTATAATTCAAGTTAATCATCATGATATTTTAATGTTTTAGACACGAAGACGACCGCAAACAAGCTGAGGCTCGCCACGGGAGAATGACTAACTTATACCGATGGGCTGATTGTTCAATGCCAATGGGACGTAGAGAAAGGTAGGCATTACTATTTTACTTTTGTTTTCAAAGCAAATATTTTATTACCTACTCGTGACAGTACCTTCACCCACATGCCTAAAGCACCACTTTTGTGGACATAATACTAGCCTTATTTTAAATCTTATAAGGAACGGCTAGGTTCTATCACTCTAGTACTACTAGATTACTAGAGAAACAACCACCAATCAATATAATTTGTTGGGTAGGTATATAGAAAATATACCTGAAAATCTAGCTACATAGGTACATACCATTATCACTATGGCTAAAAAATTTCACATTTACAGAATATTCATTCGACTGAGGAACAAGAACCTCCTTCAGCTGCTGCAGTGATCAAGCAGCAGGCTAAATGCTGATTTTAGTAAGTTTATTGATTAAACTTTAAAAATTAATCAAGTGTTACGATGACACATAAGGTGGAGGTCTATTTTAAGCAGTAGACGTCCTATGGCTAAAATGATGATTTTTATCTGAAATAATGATGAACACTAATTTATCTGATTCAACGTTTTAACACTCTTCCCTAATGTGACCAATGCTTTAAAGTGTTTGATGTTTATTGCAGAAGCAAATTAGAGCCAGCCGAGCACATCAAGCTCCACAATGCTTTCATGGTTGAACATGGCAGAACGGGATCACCAGTCAAGCCCATAAATGTGCATCCAAAATCGCCTGCCCAGCTCACCCTGCCGCCTCGCCGCCCCGCATCATTAAAACTCATCATCCCCCGTGCCCCGCTTCCTCAATGCGCTCAATGTCTTCGGACAGCACTGTGACTTGTTTGCGGGTGGATTGTAGATGTTATTGCTTGCATGTTAAAGGCTCTGTGAGCTACATCATAATACTTTAGTATACCTATATTGTATTATTGTAGGTACATACATGACATTATAATGTAATTACTATTTCTATAATTTCATTTCATTTAGTAGATCTTTCTTTATTTTGTATTAGGTTTAATTATTGATACATTTCAGTTGTAATTACTAAATTGTAAATTTGTAGTGTTTAATATTATTTATTCATAATAATAAGACATGTTTATTTAATTAAAACAATTGGTTTAAACTGGTTTAATTGAATCTATACCTACTAATATACTTACGTTTTTATACATAGTACATTAGATTATAATCAAATATCCTATTCTATTAAACGAGCAATATTTGTTTGATCTTTGAAGTTTGTTTGTATGTACCTACTTCTCGAAAACGGCTCCAACGATTTCGATGAAATTTGCAGTACCTACGGGTGTTTACGGGGGCGAAAAATCGATCTAGCTAGGTCTCATATCTGGGAAAAGCAGTTTTCTTGGCATTTTCACGCAAAAAGGTTTACCAGTGCAATGTGGTTCGTAATTGAACCACTAGATGGCGTTATGCACTCTAAAGAAACTTCATATCCTAGACTAAGTATTTTTATTTTGTGAGATACTTCCTCCTCATGATAGACTTAGGTTATATTTATTTATTAAGGAACAGGCTATTAATAAACATAGTTTTCTGTTTCGTATCTAGCCTTTATTTAACAAATGTAATAAAGTATAATATCAGATTACAGAATAGTCTTATGTAGTTACACTGAGAATGTAAAACATTGTTTTATATTTAATTTGACAAGCCTTAGTTTTTTAGACAAGTTGACCTGCAAAGCTCTTCCTCTTATAATATCAATACTGGTGGCTGAACACGTTCAATGCCCGCGACGCACTTGCCGAGCCCGAGTAGACAGTCCTTGCCTTCGGAGAGCACCGCAGAGGTGGGACAGGGAATGTGTTAATTGTTTCTTTGCTGCACATATCTAATTTGTCTCACCATCATCTGTAAATAATTATTGTTTGTTAACATAGTGATCTAAATACATTGTAGGTATAGGAAGTAGAGAAGGTAATTATATTATGAAAACTATGTGCAGCATTTGTTGTATTTTACAAGTTATTATTTAATTTGCAATGTTTGTTCGGGTTAGATCTTGCAAGTTAAATTTTACCCACTTCCCAGTGCCCGATTGAGCTGAAATTTGGCAAACAAAGATTCTCGGTGACAATGCAATATTATGGTAGGTACCTACCTAACAGCGAGATGATCTGATGATGGAGTCAGAAGCTGTTCAATGAAACTTCTCAGTGAAAGACAGTAGAACATCCGTATTTGGGCTAATTTGGATTAGCCCACCCTAACCCAATAAAAGCTTGTCTTGAAAAACATTTATTTAATAAAAACTTATTTATACCTCAGCTTCTAAATGTCCTTTTCGCTCTTGTATTGTTCCACGCATCAGTGATATTTTAATTGAAGTCTGAGAAAATACATTAGCTACTCCAGCGACATGTTGGTAATCTCCATGAGTTCAAAAGAAAAGGGCACTCAATACCTGAAAATAGTAACCACTTCATTAGGTAATTATTTAAGTACATCTATACCTACCAATAATAAAGAGTAAGTACTTAATAGATTGTTTGCTTGCAAGCTAATCTCAGAAACTACCAGTCGGATTTGAAAAATATTTTCGCATTTGATAGCTAAAGTCTTGAGGAAGGTTATAGGCTATTTTTCATCATCAACTTTAACATCACTAGGGGGCAATGTGGCGAGGGCGTTGCTAGTACCTACTAAATAATCAACATCATAAATACACAACATAAAACATTATAAATGTTGTATTGTAAGTACCTATGTAATAGGAAGCACAACCACACATTCCCAAGGTCATTTTCGTTCTTGGAACAATACGTGTTGCAGAAAAACAAAACTTACCTTTGCATCTAGGATTAGTTAGGTGGGTATTTTTGTGAAGGAAGGTTCCAAGGGCACAATGTACTTTACATTGTTGTTGTAGATATTGCACAACTTAGTTTTTTCGCAAGTTTTTGTGAGTAGGTACATTCTTCAAAACTGTGCACTTTTAGTGTTGCTTTCGCCATTTGCCAGGCAAAATCGTGTCAAGCTGACATCATTTTAACATTAGTTATTCACAATTTCACTACACAATACTAAAAAAGCACAATAAATGCTACAAAATCTCTCTAAAGTATCTTGTCACGATGAAAAATGGCCGTGAGTGATTATACTTGACAAGTTAGGTCATATACTTTATCAAAGCTGTCAAATTGCTACTCGTGCTCGCAAACCGCGGCAAAATGTATGAAGATGTCTATTCAAGTGGAGTATTTTAAAACGCGCACTTGATCGAACGTGACTCCCGAATCTGCCGCTTGGGATTTTAGTTCAGTCAAGTTACCACTGGAGGCGCTGCACCGGATCCCATACATTTGAGAGATTATACTACAGTCACGGATCGAATAGTAGACTTTGTGCATACCGATGCTCGAGGCACAGTATGCACAAGTTTACTATTCGATCCGTGACTGTAGTACCTAAAGGCTCTCAAATGTATGGGATTCCGGTGCAGCGCCTCCAGTGGTAACTTGACTGAACTAAAATCCCAATACATTTGAGAGATTAAACTACAGTCACGGATCGAATAGTAGACTTTGTGCATACTCGTGCTAAAGGCTCGGCATTGCGCCCGCGCCCCGTCTCTTCTGTAGGTATGTTTTGCGTCGCGCGCGACGCTTCTATGAAAGTATGAAAGGGACGCGGAAGAGCAAAATGTCCGCACCCCGTCTGCGCTGCGTCTTACGTCTTTTCTGTGTGTCTAGCGCCTCCTAAGAAGTGATTAAACAAACATCATTTGAAAATTAATCGCCCTATTTTTTTCTTTTAGCGTTAGCGGTGAAATTGTTTTGAAAGTCACGTTCATTTTCCGGGAGTAATTTTAAGAAACCCTATAATTTTTATCTAACTCGATGAAGGCATGAAGGGCGTCTTGCACCACATTATTAATTGAATTAATAAGCTAGCCTAAACGCAATTTTTGAATGCGTAGCTAAATACAATTAAGAAACGTGGTGCAAAACGCCCTAAATGTGAGCGTTAGACACCGTGACCAATTAGAAGTAGGTACAAAACTTTTACCTTTTATTGCATTTTTTCTACATTGCGGGAAGTTGTAATTGTGTAATGTGTATACCTACCTACTATTGTATAAGAATGAAAGCCCAAAAGTTGAATAACAAACATTCAGCTAACCCCGTTATTTACATTCACCTGCCAATCTAACAAGGGTTTAGTTTTTTTCCTGTCACTCATATGTCAATTAAAAGAGATATCAACATCACACTAATCACACTAATAGATATCAATCACATCACATCTCGATCACATTAATCACTCTATTATAAATGCGAAAGTTTGGATGGATGTTTGTTCCTCTACAACTCGACAACCACTGAACCGATTTGGTTGAAATTTTAAATATAGATAGATAATGACCGGGAATAGGACATAGGCTTTCTATCCGGGTACAACGAGAGCGAAGCCGCGGGTAGAAACTAGTTATGGATAACAAAGCCAGCCACTACTCTTTTCCGAGTTCAGTTTCCACCAATTAATTGGCTGGCACGTTATAAATATCGTTTTTAGTTTTAAGAGCAGCTTGATTCGATAAAACATTGCTCGTTTCTCGTATTTACAGTCCTACCAGTTTAGCCGTTATAATAGCTGAGTACCTATCGTTCGCGAATGTATCCTACAAATAGGTACTCTTTGATCCTTTCTCTGATCCAATAATTACCTACTAGTTTCAAGGTGATTGGAAAATGTTAAGTTCCAGTTTTCTCCATCTGAATAGATAGCTATTGGCATGGCACCTATAATTAGATACGCTCACGTCATGTTCGCGTCACGCATGAAATGGGGGTATACGCGGATTACGCGGTACGCGTCATTAGTGCGTAGCCGTAACTTGATTGGTTTAGTGTTCTCCTATTCATTAATGTTATTTCACTATAGTATTGGGTGGGGTACCTACTTGGTGAATGCTTACTATCTAGATACCTACTTCTTTAAGTATGTAATGGGTATTATTACTGGCATTATTTCTGACTTGCCACAATAGCAAAATATAATTAACTAAATTCCTAAATCAAAAAATTATCGAAAACTCAAACTTACTCAAAAGTGCAATAATAGCACATTTTTCATCTTGTTTTGTTTGCACTTTACGCTTTAGCCAGTCTTGGCATATTGCGTATTGTGCCAAATTTATGCTCATTAAGCCAGGCTAATCATATGTTTTCATCACCAAACAATACTATGAATAATTTTATTAGTGTCAATTATCACTAGTCACGAATAGTTTCAACATTCTGAAGTTAGGTATTATTATTCGAACTTACACCTTTTCGACCTTCGAATTTTTTTTGTTTTTGCTGTACCTATTCCTTGTAGGTATAATGTGGCCATTAGCATTAGTGTTAGTTTGTAAGAGCTAGTGGCCAACTCTGATGACGGAGTTTTAAGGTAAGCGTCCACAGGCCCGCATCGCACGCAGCGGACGAATAGCATCAAGCGGATTATCTATGTAAGGGAGTGTCCACATTGCGTTTTTTGCAGCGCGTTTGTATCGATACAAACGCGATTCGAACGCGATGCGAACGCGCAGCCCCCCGCGCAGTAGGCTGTCCCGTCCGTGTATGAGAAAAAAAAAATTTGGAGCTATACTATCGCAATAGGTATCAAAATTTGCGTAATTTTATACAGATTACGGAACAGATAAAAAAACTAGAATTGTGTATCATCTTGAGGGCTCTACCACCCTTTGAAGTTTTGTAAATTTTACGTTTTTACAGACTCAGGCCGTATGACTAAAATAATACAAAAACCAAGTTTAAAAGGTATTTTATTATTGAAATAATTGCAACAAAGCACACTAAAACAATATAAATAAAATAGAGCTTATAATAAAAGATAGAAACTTAGAATTTTTACTTATTTTTGGTCCAAAACTTAGCATTTTAGCTCGAGATTGCAACCTGGTTCTAATTAAGCCATCTCTAGAAGTAGCGTCAGTTACACTTTGTGAGGCCTCTGTTAACAGTTTAACACATCTTTCTACATATTGTGTGATAAGAAAAGTCAACATTTTCCAAGCTCTTATATTTTTTCATGATTTGAAGGACCAATTTACAAAGCGGAAGAGTTGGTTTGTTTGAACGCGCTAATCTCGGGAACTACCTGTCGAATTTGCATTGAAAAAAAATTCTTTCTGCATTTGATAGCTTAATTCTTGAGAAAGGTTATAGGCTACTTTTCATCAACATTATAATCACGATATACCATCAGTACGGCGCACGATGGTCCCGAATTTAGTGCTCCATACACATAGAAACCGAAACTCGATTTTTTAATTTTTTTTTATTGGGGATTGTTCTAGTACACTATTCTTATTCAAATATGTAGGTACAGTCACCATAGCAAGCTTCATGACGGAATAAAAAAATATTTAGTTTTTTTTTGTATGGAGGAGAACACATAAATTGGATTATCTCTCGACTCTTAGAAACTCAAGGGCTGCCGCTTATAGAGGGTGTACATCCACACGAGGCCGTCCTCATAAGCTACCAACCTTGCACGGCTGGGCACGGTTTTGGCGCCCAGAGCAAACTGAATATTCGAAAATTTGCCAACTACACCAAAACTAGAATTTCGTAAATGTTTGCGTGGTAGATTGTTCTAATTCACTATTTTTATCTAACTATGTAGGTACAGTCACCATAGTAAGCTTTACGTAAGAAAAAAAAAATATTTAATCTTTTTTTGTGTATAGATGAAAACACTTAATTTGGATTTTCTCTCGACTCATAGAAACTCAAGGGCTGCCGCTTATACAGGGTGTACACACACATGAGGCTGTCCTCATAAGCTACCAATCTTGCACGTCTGGGCACGGTTTTGGCCAAAAAACGAATAATTCGAAAATTTTACAGCAATACCGAAACCAAGATTTCAAAAAAGTTTGCATGGGGGATTGCTCTGATACACGATTTTTATCTAAAAATGTAGCTACAGTCACCATAGCAAGCTTTATGACGGAATAAAAAAATATTTAGTTATTTTTGTATGGAGCAAAACACTTAAATTGGATTATCTCTCGACTCTTAGAAACTCAAGGGCTGCCGCTTATACAGGGTGTACACCCACATAAGGCCATCCTCATAAGCTACCAATCTTGCACGGCTGGGCACGTTTTTGGCGCCCAGAGCAAACTGAATATTCGAAAATTTGTCAACTACACCAAAACTAGAATTTCGTAAATGTTTGCATGGTAGATTGTTCTAATTCACTATTTGTATCTAACTATGTAGGTACAGTCACCATAGTAAGCTTTGCGTAAGAAAAAAAAAATATTTTGTCATTTTTTGTGAATGGATGAAAACACTTAATTCGGATTTTCTCTCGACTCATAGAAACTCAAGGGCTGCCGCTTATACAGGGTATACACACACATAAGGCTGTCCTCATAAGCTACCAATCTTGCACGTCTGGGCACGGTTTTGGTCAAAAAACTAATAATTCGAAAATTTTACAGCAATAGCGAAACCAAGATTTCAAAAAAGTTTGCATGGGGGATTGCTCTGATACACGATTTTTATCTAAAAATGTAGGTACAGTCACCATAGCAAGCTTCATGAAGGAATAAACAAATATTTAGTTTTTTTTTGTATGGAGGAAAACACTTAAATTGCATTATCTCTCGACTCTTAGAAACTCAAGAGCTGCCGCTTATACAGGGTGTACACCCACATGAGGCCGTCCTCATAAGCTACCAACCTTGCATGGCTGGGCATGATTTTGGCGCCCAGAGCAAACTGAATATTCGAAAATTTGTCAACTACACCAAAACTAGAATTTCGTAAATGTTTGCATGGGGGATTGCATGGGAGATTGCTTTAATACATTATTCTTATCTAAATATGTAGGTACAGTCACGACAGCAAGCTTTGAATTTTTCTTTCGGTGTAGTTTATAGATTTTCAAATAATCATTTGGCTCTAGGCGCCAAAACCGTGCCCAGCCGTGCGAGATTGGTAGCTTGTGAGGACGGCCTCATGTGGGTGTACACTCTGTATAAGCGGCAGTTCTTGAGTTTCTAAGAGTCGAGAGATAATCCAATTTAAGTGTTACCCTCCACACAAAAATAGAACTAAATAGTTTTTTTTTCTGTCATGAAGCTTGTTATGGTGACTGTACCTACATTTTTACATAAAAATCGTGTATTAGAGCAATCCCCTATACAAACTTTTTTAAAATCTTGGTTTCGGTATTGCTGTAAAATTTTTTAATTATTTGTATTTTGGCTCTGGGTGCCAAAACCGTGCCCAGACGTGCAAGATTGGTAACTTATAAGGACAGCCTCATGTGTGTGTATACCCTGTATAAGCGGCAGCCCTTGAGTTTCTATGAGTCGAGAGAAAATCCGAATTAAGTGTTTTCATCCATTCACAAAAAATGACAAAATATTTTTTTTTCTTACGCAAAGCTTACTATGGTGACTGTACCTACATAGTTAGATACAAAAAGTGAATTAGAACAATCTACCATGCAAACATTTACGAAATTCTAGTTTTGGTGTAGTTGACAAATTTTCGAATATTCAGTTTGCTCTGGGCGCCAAAACCGTGCCCAGCCGTGCAAGATTGGTAGCTTATGAGGATGGCCTTATGTGGGTGTACACCCTGTATAAGCGGCAGCCCTTGAGTTTCTAAGAGTCGAGAGATAATCCAATTTAAGTGTTTTGCTCCATACAAAAATAACTAAATATTGTTTTATTCCGTCATAAAGCTTGCTATGGTGACTGTACCTACATTTTTAGATAAAAATCGTGTATCAGAGCAATCCCCCATGCAAACTTTTTTGAAATCTTGGTTTCGGTATTGCTGTAAAATTTTCGAATTATTCGTTTTTTGGCCAAAACCGTGCCCAGACGTGCAAGATTGGTAGCTTATGAGGACAGCCTCATGTGTGTGTACACCCTGTATAAGCGGCAGCCTTTGAGTTTCTATGAGTCGAGAGAAAATCCAAATTAAGTGTTTTCATCTATACACAAAAAAAGATTAAATATTTTTTTTTTCTTACGTAAAGCTTACTATGGTGACTGTACCTACATAGTTAGATACAAATAGTGAATTAGAACAATCTACCACGCAAACATTTACGAAATTCTAGTTTTGGTGTAGTTGGCAAATTTTCGAATATTCAGTTTGCTCTGGGCGCCAAAACCGTGCCCAGCCGTGCAAGGTTGGTAGCTTATGAGGACGGCCTCGTGTGGATGTACACCCTCTATAAGCGGCAGCCCTTGAGTTTCTAAGAGTCGAGAGATAATCCAATTTATGTGTTCTCCTCCATACAAAAAAAAACTAAATATTTTTTTATTCCGTCATGAAGCTTGCTATGGTGACTGTACCTACATATTTGAATAAGAATAGTGTACTAGAAGAATCCCCAATAAAAAAAAATTAAAAAATCGAGTTTCGGTTTCTATGTGTATGGAGCACTAAATTCGGGACCATCGTGCGGCGGCAACGCCGCGAGGGCGCTGCTAGTTATAAATATGCCGAAGAACCGTCGGTGTTGTAACCTGACACCCAACCCTGGCAATAATTTTGGTGTAACCTCTATAAATTTTTAGTGGTTTAAATATCCTGCGTTCAATGCTAATTTCAGCTTCTCTAGCTTTTATTATTCTTCGCAATGTCAGCTCCCGAAAGTGGTCTCTATCATCAAACATCAAACTGACACTATAGATGTTCTGAGTGCGCGAAAAAAGCATTATTTTCGATGGTAGAATCCACAACAGATCTCAGCTTCTCGTTTATAAATTGGGAGTACAAAATTAATAAAAAAAATAGTTTGGATCCGTCCTTAAAAGACGTATTATGCTTTATTAAGAACCAAATCGGAGCGTTTACTTTAACCACGTAGTTGCCAAGCAATTGCAATTTTAGGATGAAGGATTTAGTAATGTTTGAGCTTAAAATTAGTAGAAGTAAGCAATCTCAAGTGTTTTCCAGGATAACTGAGTTTTCCAGCTATGGATTACAGGAACCAATTGACACAGCTTGACAGATTTCATTGAGATATTTTTGATCCTAAGGTTCTTAGTTTATCGACCACATTTTTCGGTAAGTCAGCTGATATCTTCATAAACAATCGCATAAATATCTGAATTTGATGGATCCTCTTCATTATACTTCAATTTGAGTTCGGTCTTAAGAAAATAAAATTTATTTAATGAAGTCCTTTATAATTGGCGGCTGCCGATCGTAAAGTTCTTTGTATGGTCCCAATAAAGCACAAGTACGCCTAAAACTTATTATTTTAAAATCACAATATCCACTTTTATATCTATAACAATCGGAACTGTACTTTAATAGCATAAAAATTGCTTTGGCTACAAAGAAAACACTCGTGAGACAAGTCAAGACAGTCTTTGAAAAAAGTTGAAACAAGGGTATTTGCAGTTTGAAAACTGACAAATTCGAAGTCGCTGGTAACGTGTTGTTGCATGCAAATCAAAAATTCGTGTATGTATTACACATAAACAGAATAATACTTAAATATTTTTTAATATTTAGTTCAGGAGCCGAAATTAAAAATTGCGAAATATTACCAAAAAATTACAATTTTTTGAAACTTTGAAGACCGGTAGAGCCCTCAAGATGTAGTGTTATTGTATTTTTTAAATTATTTTAGTAATCTACGATCAATTACGCAAGTTTTGAGTGGTATTGCGTTAAGGAAATCAAAAAAAAAAATTTTCGGGACACGCTACCGCGCAGCCCCTCCCGGTTCGCTTTTGTATGGAAAAATACGCGTTGCGAACGCGCGTTTGTATCGATACAAACGCGCAGCTCAAAAACGCGCTGCAGAAAACGCAATGTGGACACTCCCTAATGCGATGCGTACGATGCGGACAGGTGGACGCACTTACCTATATGAGTTTCTATACAAATAATACTACGATCCGTTGCGTGCGAATCGTGCGATGCGTCCGAAGCGTACGATACCGACAAGTGGACGCTAAACTTTAAGACAATTTGACAAATTGACGAAAATTTGACGTGCCCTCCGTCTGAACTGAACCACGGAAGCGCTTAGTTATATCACATTATACCTACCTGTTAGTGTTATATTCTAGGTAATGCCACTAGCGTCATGTCATGTGTGCACTATGTGAATGTGTAGGATGGCTTCTTGGGATTTTTCATTTTGGTTTTCTAGCAAGACGATTTATTGTCAATGTAGGTAGGTACCTACCTATTTTCAGTCGGTCCATTTATTTCCAGTCTTATTTCCTCGCCTAAAGATGAATAGGTCATAGATTTTCATCTTTACGATCCGTCGTTTCAGACCGATCGGAACGACGGACGAATCGATAGTGTATGTCAAAGTCGTTAATAAAAGACGATATCGGAAATCGCTACAAAAATATCGTAACGATGAATCGACAGTGTAACTATGGCTCTTTGTGATAACGATTCGATTTTTGTCTCGGTTTGAAGGAAAAGAAGTTCGTTTTCCATTTTATAGGGCACGTTCTTTGAACGTGAATCTTTCTTTCTTTCGTATGAGCAAGTGGCCAACTCTGGTATTGAATTATTTGAGCTTATCTTTATTGGTCCGTTTCAAACTAGTAAATGATCGATCGTTTTGACCAATTGTTTCGTGAATGAATTGGCATTTTTGAAGCGATCGATCTTTACGAATTTCGTCAGATTGATCGAAACGATGAATCATACCGTATATAGGCCCATAAGACAATCCGATCCAACTGGTAACTTACGAAATATTTCGGTACATAATAGGACATAATGAAATTAACCGGTTAAAACATGTTACGCGCTGTGAGTGTAGGTAATAAACTTGTTATAAAATATCGAGTGCACCTGAATTCGTTTCAATGCTTCAGTATTGAGTAGGTATTTAGATAGGTACCTAGGTACCTACTGACGAATTACTTCTCTTTTTATACTTTTTCGTGGCTTAATCCAACAGATTTAGTCTATTTTCCTTTTAGGTCTTTTTAGCCCCGCTGGAGTCTCCAGTAGTCAGAATCAGGGTTGTTGCTGATGCAGTTTTTTTACACATCAGCGGATGCTGATGCTGATGCTGATTTTTGACTTTGACATCAGCGGATGCTGATGCTGATGCTGATTTTTAACCGACTTCAATAAAAGGTGGTTTTCAATTCGTCGGAGCTTTTTTTTATGTATTTTCACCGGTTAAGTTCTCTAAGATGCCTGGGCGTCGATTCTCGTACCGAACTTTTTATCAACCTCCCTCCTCCCAACCAACCAAAACCTCAACTAAAGCGACTGTTTCCATGACTACTAATAACAAACGACTCAGTTGTGGTGAGGTTTTGAACTTTGGCAGAACAAATTTTTGAAAAGCTATTCTACTATTTCACCAAATGGCTGACATTTAAGAGATCGAACCAAACCAAAGCGGTGGTCATCTAGTAGAATACAGGCCCTGGACTGATTTGGAAAAATATTTTTGTGTTTGAAAGGGCATACTTTCCGATTGGTGCCATAAAAAATTGGTGAGAATCTGATAAGGATCTTCGGAATTATGAACAGAAATGCACCTCGAGAGTGCAAAATATCGCTGAGCTAAAAAACATTGAAGTCGGTCTTTTAAAATTTCAATTCAACCAAAAAAAATATCCTTATTGAATCTACCTACATGAAAAAGCTTTTTAGTTTCTTTGTTAATGAAATAGAACACTATTTTAATGTTTTTTGAGTCATGTATTAAATAAATCAAAAGATTCAATCTGCATAATTTGTAGTTACCTAAGTAGGTATAACTTAATCATACAACATTTTTATCATAGGTATTTTAACCGACTTGACACAAAAAAAGGAGGAACCTCCTCCTTGTCGTCGAAATCTTTTTTGTTTTTTAAACATAAGTCTGGCAATGGTGTTGGACCGAACTACCTGGAAAACTCGAGGGGAGGCCTTTGCCCAGCTGTGGAACAGTGTAGGCTAAAAACAACAAAACAATGCCTTCGGCATTATGTTCGCCAATTATGCACTATTTTTGTAATCGATCGAGCGAGCGAAGCGAGCGAAGATCTTAGTGGCAAGTTAGGCGATTTTGCTTTGTATATTTGTATGTTTCATTTTTATGTTCTCGCATAACTATCGAACCGCTTATCCAATCTGCATGAAACTTGATAGGTCAATAGGTTGTGCTATGGAAATTTACCGTGGAGCATACGAGCGTAATCGATAAAGGGGTTGTAAAAATATTGGGTTCCCAAGGGGGTAAAAAAAACTAAATTTACCCAAATATATTGAATTAGGTGTCATATGAAAGTACTCAATATAAACATTCCAAAATGGTTTTTCGTTTTATTCTAGGTTGTATAGTTTTTGAAATACAGTGAAAAAGAAAAATTAAAAACCAATTAACGAAAGTATGGAGAGGGATCCTGTTTGATAGAGTTTCGATGTCTTCGTAGGTCTGATTAACTGTGCCAGTATTAAGAAAGTGTGGCATCGTTGTGGTTTGGTTTGCAATGATTTTAGTTGCTACTTCACATTTTTTCTTGATAAAGAATGAAAATAAAAGCCGTGTTGGCCGAGTGGGAGAGTGCTTGACTTTCGATTCAAAGGTCGTAAGTTCGAATTCTGGCCGTCCTCATCAATGGATTTTTCGTTTCGAAAAATTTAAATGTGCATTAACACGAGCTCTAAACGGTGAAAGAAAACATTGTGAGGAAACCAGTTAACTTTTTAATAGCGGCGATGGGCTTGCAACCTGTCACGTATGGAAATGCTAACTCCTGCAAATAGTGGGCTGGGCATGTACCAGAATTAGATATGACTGTATTTGGAGAGGAAGAGGGAAATGATTTTCTCATACATTTTGAATTGAACTGCTATTTGAATAATTTCTCGAACTATGAGGCCATCCCTGAGGCGCGGTATGAAGGTCGCGGGGTCAACTATTGAATATAAAAAAAATAGACACGACTTAATGTATTGCATGCATGCCTGTAATCTCTTTACCATACTGAGGTAGAGCGCATTAGGTATCATAATGTAGTGAACACTAGAAGTAGCACTTAACGTAGGTATAGGGTTAGTCAGAAACAAGTTCAAATCTAGGCTATCAACGCAACGGTGCGCGAGATCTCAGTTCGGGGCGAACTACTAGTTATGTGTCATAAAGAATTTAAATAAATTAATAAACAACAACAAACATACGTTTGTTCGTTGTTATTATTAAACGAACGATGTACAAAAAGCCCCGCCCCCTATGTCCTGGCACGACTGGAACATCAGCATTGAATATCAGCATCGATTAATGCGGATGCTGATGCTGATGCTGATGTCCCAAATGATGCTGATCATCAGCGGATGCTGATGCTGATGCTGATATTCGCAACAACCCTGGTCAGAATGAATGGTTCCCGAAGTCTTTGGTCCATTGAGCTACTGGGTAATCGGAGGTGAAATTTGGTTTTGGATCCAACAATTTTGGTAGGTAAGTAGGTAATGTTTGTATTTTAAAAATCCCTGAGTGTGATACACTACAAAATAAAATATGTAGGTAGGTAGGTACTCTAGAATTCTAGAATCTCTAAATCGCTAAATACACACCTCGTCGAGTAAAAGTCGTATGTTTAACAAATAAGTTTAGTATTCCAAGTAGGACGCATGGGCCAAGTGGCCAAGGTACATGTTAGGAAATCCTTTGTTATCTTGCCTATCTGTGCGTGCAAATACGCACAGATTGAACCTACCTACGTCATTGTTTACAGTCATACTGAAAAGGACGGGTTTCTATCCTTATTTAGCTGAGTGAAGTAGGTACATACATATAATATGCAAAGTGTTCAAGTGATTATTTTAAGAACATGAGAATTCACTTTTTGTTGACCTTGCTGGTAGAGATTGGCAACACAAAGAAATATAGCGTCGGCTAAATTCGAAAACCTCGTAACTCCGTCTTTTTGACGAATATGATTTTTTGATGCAGTTTGGTAGAAAATCTAGTTTTAAAAAATTATATTCGTCAAAAAGACGGAGTTAGGTACCAACGAGGTTTTCGAATTTAGCCGACGCGCGTCGATAGGTACGTAGGTAGGTACCTACCTAGTAGTTGTATGTTCAAAATATGTTTACAAACATTTTTGCCCTGTGCCAGTGTATCGCCTTAGATTTAAGTAGTCTGTAATGTTAGTCGAAGTTTTTAAATAAATCATTGTCCAATTGTCTATCGCCTAATGATTATTTTATGAATTTTCCAAATAGCGCGTTCACTTTCGGTCCGAATGGGGGCTGCAGCACCGTTTGCATTATGATTTACTAGTTGGCACCCGCGGCTTCACTCGCGTGGTACCCGGTGAGTAGCCTATGTTCTATTCCCGGTCACTATCTATCTATTTTTTAAATTTCAGCCAAATCGGTTCAGTAGTTGTCAAGTTATAGAGGAACAAACATACATCCAACCAAACATCTAAACATCCAAACTTTCGCATTTATAATATTAGTGTGATTAGTGTGATAGTGTAATTGTACATCAGTGTGTCGGTGGTCAAAATGATAGGCGGACTTAATGTCGCAGCATTTCCTCCAGACAATATCAACACTGAATTTATCTTTCTAATTACACGCTATCTAAACATAATCTAAAGCACGGATTTAGCTCTATCGCAATATTACGTGGACAGATAGCTACTCATTAGCCCGTTCTTGATTAGGTACTTAAGTACAGTCAGCCATGTAAACGAACATTTAAATAAAAAATAACGAATAATAAAAAACAAAAAAAAAATACAAAAATAATAAAAAACAAGCTTTTGTGGCAAATCTATTATAATATTATCTATTATATTATCTATTGTATTAATTTACGAAAATGACGAGAAACTGATATCTCAGTTAACAATATTATTATTTTAAGGGTGCTAATTAAACCGCCTTCGATTTAATAGCATTTTTCGCCTCTAAAAATTCACATTGACCTCTGAATTACTAAGTCAGCCACTACCAATGTGCCTCTAAAAAATACTATCTTAGCCACTAAATATCCTCGATGTAAGCCACTGTAAATACAACTCAGCATGGCAGTTATTTTTTAGCATCTAAATTTGTTTTTTAGGATCTAAAGTAACACATATTCAAGCGGGAACTCCAAAAAATTTAAATATGACACCAATAAAGTATGTCTATCTACTTCTAATTTTATAACTCAGCATGTTTAAAATATAGTGTAACATTAATTGTAATGCCAAAGCTTAAAATAGCGAATTTCAAAAACAAGAATGTTTGAAATGTATAAAGATCGATTGATTGAAGTTTATAAAGACGATACTTGGAAGGTAGAATGCTTAAAATGTCGAAAATACCGGAGTATAATATGTTGTATTCTTTATGAATTAGATTTCTGTCGCTTCGGCAGCCGCTGCCGCGGCACGCTCGCTACGCTCGCTTACCTCGTGCGTAGTTATTTCATAATCTAACATAACCAAACCTAAACTGTTGGTTAGTTGTAAAATCCGTGGCTGAGTTAGTAAATTTGATAGCGATGTATAAATCAGTACCTAGGTCAAGTAAAAATAATTGTTGTTATTTACTTGACGCTTTCTTTGGAATATTTAGTTGATGCTGTAAAAAAGACGAGTTAGTTTATTAGAAGGTTTCTTATTTTCCCATTGCTTAGTTATAAAATCAGAAGGTAGGTTCCGTGGCCAAAAAATAATTCTGCGGCTCGACTTACATATTATTCCCCTTATTTTAATAATGTTCTGTTAACATGTGTTCTTCTGATTTAATAATTCATTTCATTTCTAAGAAAGAATTGAAAAATATAAACTATTGGTAAGTCTTATTTTTTTTAATTAAATTTTTATAAATTGTCATCTGGCTTTGATAAGTGTGCAATTGCAAAGTTTCAATTTAATCTAACGTTTTGAAGTGGGTCAAAATTACATTCAAATATTCCGATAACATTGATACAAGTAAAGCTAATAAAAGCGTCTTAAAAAAAGAATCACAACCTTTTCCCGAAGGCAAGATCGACCTTTCAATCAAGATCCGTTGGAGATGTCTAATAAATGGATAGTCAGAGGTACGGTCAGCGACAACAATCGATGAACATTTTGAGGTTTTCAAGTCACTTTTTCATCACGTTATGTTCGAAATTGGTAACTTTTCTTTAAAATTAGTAATAGAGCAAGGAAGTATCTAATAGCTGACATTTTGTTTATCCACGGGTTTAATTTAAAACTCTAAATTTTCATCGGTTTTTACCGCTGACTGTGTCCAAAAACACACCTGATCAGCATTCTATGCGTGACATATTACTTGCAAGATAAGCGTAACATTAACTAGTTTCATCACTAGGTATGTTTTCTTTCACCTTTTAGAGCTCGTGTAATCGTCGTAGGTATTTGTAAGTTTAAAATATCTCGAATTAACCTTTGGGTAATTTTTTATCATAATTTGGGTACCTACCTAGCTGATGAGTTCATGAGTGAGCGAGGCATGTGAAAGAGCTTTTCAAACTAGAGCTGTTGATCAGTTTTTGTTAGTAACTGTACCCTCTCTAGCGAGGTGATTGCACTAAATTATGACAGGTGGATAATCCTAGGTATTTTTATTATTATTATACTTAATAGCATATGGGTTCTAAAATAATTATTTTGTTAAAAAAAAATAGCCATACGCCTATACCTATGTCAGACCACCGGAGATTTATAAAGTGACAAGTGACTACTCTACTACTACTCGTATTTGCGAGAATCACCTGACACATTGGTTTCTTGTCTGACATTGAATCATACTGTGGTTTAGCCTTTCACCAAACGGTACGGTCTTTACACAAAACTCAATGCATCTTTAATTAACGTGCCATCTGAAGATAAGTACTTATTGCTTCTAGCTTTAGCATCACAATAGAATGACCTTTTACGACCAACGCAATGTTTACACATTCAACCATGTAGGTACATAAACTTAATGATGTTACATTGGAAGCTCTAGTAAAGTTACATAGCAAGTGACCACTTCACATTTTCGCAAGCTGACTAGGTACCTGCAACAACATTGCACGTTGTTGAAATATGAAATGCTGTAAACGCAAATTAAACAGAACATGGGGTACAACATTAAATAAATGAACTCTGTCACTGATTGACCAACATTCATGTAATATAACTCAGCTTGAATAAAAATGTGTGCCAACATCGAATAAAAAGGTGTCCATTATTACCAAGGTGACCAAAAACCCCCACTCTACATAATGCCCATAAAGGTATTGACCACCACACTGGCCATATAGGCCAACGAAGAGAAGATAGATAACACTTTATTGTTTACCACAAACAAACCGTAGGTATAGGTAAAGTAAATTATCTAAACATAGGTAAAAACAATTGGCGGCTTATCGCTTAAAACGATCTCTTCCAGGCGACAGAAGACGCGCCATAGGTCCTAGTGATTTTACCAGACTAACTTGCATAATATCCAAACGGCATAGGACACACCAATGCAAGTTACGTTTTGCAATTTAAACTGCATCGCGTTATGAAATCTGGTGAATGTTGTATGTAACTAAAAATATAGAGACCAGACGAGGGTCAATTTTAACAGTGAATTCACTCAATGCCAAACGTATAAACTTAACTTTCTGTAAAAATCAATTTACATGCTAAGTAAGTTCACATGGTCAATAATCGTGACGGGAGTTTTTTCGTCATACGACTATTAGGTACTGACTATTTTAATGTAGGTATGTAAAATTAAAAAACATAGAGTTACAATAGATTGACGTAATGCACCTACTAGCGTACTAGCGTACCCACTGGGGCTCTTGACAGATCCATTTAAACTTGATTCGATTCAATTCAATAATCTTTATTTGATGCAATAAAGATATTGAATTGAATCGAATCAAGCAATTTTCTAGGTCTTATGAATCTTTTACAACAAAACTTGAAGCAATAAACAAAATACCTATGAATAAACACTGCCCTTCGAAGCACGGAAGCGCTCAAATGATGCCTTCAGCGGTCAGCCATTCATTGTGGGACCGCACAAAAAGTCTTCATACCGATCATTAAGAATGATTTATCTACCTAATAGGTATTACAGTTTCCCCGTCAGCATAGTTTTATAGCCTTTCTCCTGTAGATTACATTTCACTCAGTGTAACTTTCTTCTCGTTAATCGACTCTACATTCAATTTTATTGAGAAACAGTTACAATGGCTTAGCAATATAAAACGATGTTTTACCAGGAAATGCCTAAGCGTTTCAAAGAAAAACGAAAGTGACCACATTCATCAAAAACACATTATCGACCTGACTTCCTCCACTGCAATACTTCCTTCAAAAATCGTGAGAAATTATATAATACCTTCTCTTATTATAGAGTGGACTCCCTATGGCATATTTTCATAGACTTGTAAGAAAACGTACTACTGTCACTTGGCGCAACTTGAGTATAACTCCGTGAGTCCGTGAGTAGGCTATGAGATTGAGATGTCGCAAGAGCCACTTACTAAGCTAGACTTGCTTGGTACTAGGTTAGGTATGTGACCAAAAGGACTACCTACATGTTTTGTCGGAGACTACCGATAGTATAAGTAGGTACACTTTGAAATAGTTTGATTGATTGAAACCGTAAAAGTAATTCGTTGAGGTACTAAGGAGGCACTTACGTTACGACCGCTTTTAGCCACACTTGTATCATTATCATCTCTCTATCAGTCCTTACACGTAATCTCAACATAAAAACGCAGCATGAACAACATTATTAATCATTGAAATAATTAATCTATTTTTCCCTAATACCGCGAGAAAGTAAAAATCCCAACAAAAACCAATGATCTTCTATAAGAAAACATAAACTGATCTCATTGCTTAAAACATTTTCATGTAAAATTCTTCCTGCACCCACCGTAGTAATCTTAATCACGAGCTTCGGATCGATAGTAGAGGCACTATTCCACTCGGCCAGCACGGCTCTTGTCGAAGTGTAGGTATTTATTGAATTAAGTACCTACCTATTTAATAAATACAGCCTTTTTATATCGTCCCCAGGCAAAGGCCTTTCTATCCAAATTCCAACTTTGGCAGTCTAAAGCTACGGAGGCCCAATCTTCAAAAAAATTGTCCAGCTCATCCCGCCACCTCAATCTGGGCATGCCACGATGCCGCCTTCTCTTCTGCTTATAAGTACCTAGTTAAGTAGGTATAGGTATTAGGTACCTACTACCTACCTATTATAGTGCATAGTAAGTTTTTTTTACATCGCTATGAAATCAGATTGTATTTTTAAACATTGAGCGGTATAAAAAATAACTGATCAGCAGCAGTACCGATAGTAGGTAAGTATCTAGTTTTTCAAGTTTAAAAAACTTTAGTATACCTACTTAGGTAGGTACCTACCTCTATTACCTATCAATTTTGTTTTGGTAGGTAGGTAAAACCTACCTAGTTTTTATTTTTAGGAAAACCAACAGCATAACTTAATAACAGGTTAATTGATAGCAAATAAAAAGTACCTATGTTTAAGTTTTTTCGCATTTAGAATCATGTAAAAATAGATTCGATTCAATTAAAATAATTTGTTGCTTTTGGACGTAGTATTATTATCTATTCTATGCTTTAGGTTTGAAACGAACGAATAATCCAATTACTACCCAGAAAAAACATACCTAGGTAGGTAACTAAAATTTAAAGCTAAATTATGAAGTGCCTACGTAACTACATTCGTTAAAATCGCTGATAGATAGAAAATAGCTTCCCTACCTACTTTTAATAATGTGCTTTAGCTAGGACTACTACCTACCTACCTAGCTCTTGGCACAGAATAAATAATAGAAATTTACCTACCCACTACCTACCTAGTACTTTTTTGGTCAGGTAGCGGTAGGTAGGTATCTAGTAGGTACCTACATACCTACGGTAGGTAATCACTTTTTTGTGACTCTAGGTAGATATACTTCTTACCTATCTACAATGTAGCTAAGTAGGTACCTAATTGATATGGTAGGTACCTAGCTACCAATTTGATTAGCAGTTCCACACCACAGGGATTAAAATAATTTAGTAATAAGGTAGGTAGGTAGGTTCCTACACATAATCTTTGAGGCAAGCGCAAGTTCAACGCTCGCCCCCAAGTCCATTTCAAGTTCAAATTTTTAATTTAGGTGCCTACCTACCTACATATCCACGATTGTCAAAGTATTTTGTACCTATGCTGGTAATTTACCACAATGTCCACAATACCCTACGTACCAAATATAATTTAATTAGTAGGTTGATTAAAGATAACTCTGTGCAGGCACCTAAGTAGGTAGGTACAGATAAGTAGTTTATTTACCTCCCTAGATGTAAAAGATTTGAAACCTTCCTCTCACGGCCAAAAGGTAGGTAGGTAACTATTATAGGTAGGTAGGTATCTTGATTTCCTTTGTTTTAGAATTAGAAACATACTTACATACCTATTTTTAAAGGTAGGTAAACGGTTCAAGATTAGTAGGTACCTACCTACCTACCCATAATACCTTTATTAAAAGTAAGTAATGTAATGATGTATGAACTTAGTTCCTAGTTTTCAAATAAGTACCCTTCTAGCTATAATAAAAATCCTAACACAGCAATACCGCTAATATAACATTTAGCCCACATTAATGTTATCGACAGAATGTAAACGCTACACTACCTAGCTCAGCTGATTATACACAACGTAAACAAAAGCAATTTAGATTTCCCTATTGTCCTGAACGAAGCATTTTCTTATGATTTTAATGTAAGAGGAAGTGAATTACGTACCTTAATCAACGCGAATCGCTGGTCATCATCAATACCCACGACACTATTGGAAACCGGAGCCATTTCACAACCGAAACTTTGTAAGTATGCGCGCGTGCGGCAGCGGCGAGAGATCACTCGCGAATGAAAGGATTGACTTTCTTGCTTGACGAAGACTGATGGATGAAACTGACTTGGCGCGCTTTGTCTTTATTTTAACCTGTGTGTGTATGTGTACCTATTATGCGGTTCTATATGCTCGAAGATTATGCGGTGCGTCCGGTGGTACCTTTGTGTGAAGTTAAGATTAGATAGGTTTATATTAATTTTATAATCTCAAGTATTATAGTCCCAGCAGTGCATAGGGATATTATAATATCTACCGTGGGCGAATTAAGTAGACAATTACTTTGATTATTATTAATATTACTTCAAGATTTAGGTAATTGTGATGAAACAGGCACACACAATAATGTAATAACATTTTAATTCTAGAATAGTATGGTATAGTTTTAATTTATTTATCCGTTGAAAATGTCAAAGTGAAGTCAAAGGTTTATTATAAAAGTTTATTTATTTTTTATAGGCACTTCTTAAAAAATGTGCTTACAAATTATATAAGTAGTTAAGTTCTAAATGAAATCCATATTTAGTTGTAAAGTACTTATAATTAAAATTAATTCATAAATACTTAGAAAACATAGGTAGGTACTAAATTACATTTATCATCACACATTTCATCATAGCCTGAACAGAGCATTACACTCTGGAGGACTTATTATTGATGATTATGTTTTTTTTAAATTTAAAATGGAAAGTCAAAATTTTGGATTCTGACGGGATTCGAACCCACATTGATAAAGCGTTTCTCCTTAAGCGGAGTGCCATAACCAATTCGGCCACGGAACCCACATTTGTTGACTTGAAAATCTTGATAGGCTCATTTGTCATTTTATAGCACCGATTAGCGTCATCTACAGGGAACTACTAAATTAACTCCTGCTGATTGTCCGAAATTATATGTATTCAGAACCAAATGGCAAAGAGATGTTTTGCTAATTCCATAATCTTCAATTTTACGTAATATTTCATTGACAATGAAGCCATCAAAATTTTCGAAATTATGATAAGACAACACTTTAAAATAAAAAAATATTTTATACCTTGTTTATTCTTGATTCCCGTCCGGTCTATTATCTTACAGAATTTACCTACTATTATTTCATAACAGTAAATACTATTCCTCCCTTCTCCGGCTCCTCATCATGAACTTCTTTATCACTACCCTCCGGATCAGAATCATCAGAATCACTACACACATCTCTGTATGTACCAAACTTCGACACATCATCAGGTAGCTCCCCTATTTTGATTTTATTAAGTAATTTCTCCGCTGCATGTAAAACTTCTGTCTCTTTCAGATGTTTGTTTTGCTCTTTCTGTAGTTGAAGGGATTCTGCGATTGATATTATTTTAGCTGGACCGTGGATAGTTGGTGGTGGTGAAGCTGCCGTGTTCTCCCAATGTTTGTTTTTCTTTCTGTGCATTTCTTTCTCAGGGTTGTGTGTGTCACTCTTTGTTGTTTTGTACGGCTTAAACTGTCCTGAGGCTTTCGGATTTGGTTGAACTTCAGTCTTCTCTACAAGATATTTTACATGAGGGGTATCACCTATTTTGATCAAGTCTTCATGTGTGATAAGTGGTTTCTCAGGTTGTAAGACTTTTACCTTCTTCTCTTGGGCTGTACTTTGGCTCAGAATTTGTAGTAAATCTTCTGGGTCACTGTCATCATCAGAATCCAGATATGCGTCTTTCTTATTCTGTATTTTCCCCTCCCATTCTACTTGTTGTACTGATTTCTCATCAACATTCAAGTTCAGTTTTTCGAATAGACGTCGCGTATCTTCTGCTTCTTGTTTCAGTTTCAGTTCGCTTACGATTTTATCATGGAAAGTCTGTATTTTTGCACCTTTATCAGCTAGTTTATTGATGAAGCTCTTGTTATTTAGCAGTTTCAGTTGTCTATCCCTTAGTTCTAAAAGTTCAGGTATTGTTTTGGCCGGTAAGTCGGAGGCACCATCCACTTCGGTTTTCGGCGAAATTGGCAGTAACAATCCCGGGATTTTTTTGTTATTAGCTCTCCGCATGGTTTTGGAAACCGTCATGGAGATTAAAATTAGTAAACTGTAGTAATGAAAATTGAAAGAAAAATTAATAGAGCACTACGATTAGGGCATCGAGAACCGGGCATTATTTAGGAACCGGTTTTTTCGGTTCCAGTTTCAACTCAGAACCGGGTACCCGGTTCTTTCGGTTCTTTCGGTTCTTGTGATAATTTTTATTCGAATCGAATCGATGTTTGTCTTTTTGCACAAAAAAAGGTAAAGAATGTGGAAATTACCGGACTATCGCTTTAATAACGCACGCAGGTAAGATCCTCCTACCCTACATTGCATTAAAAAGACGTCTTAGTTACTTTTTAGCCCGACAAATACCTAAAGAATAGGCAGGTTTGTTAAACGCAAGGGTACGCGGGAATCAGAATCAACATTTGCCAAAGAATAGAGAAGAGTAGAGAATTCAACAGCCTAGTAATCCTGTGCTTTATTGATTATACCAAAGCTTTGACTGTATGCAATTGGAGAAATTGTGGAATAAACTACTGGAGATGGGAGCTCCTGAACACCTCGTCAGTTTACATACAGAAAACCGTTCTTACATCAGGTTGGGCACCGAATGCTTTAGTATATTCCAAACCAAGAAGGGAGTGAGACACCGTTGCATCCTACCTATCCCCTGCTGTTTAACATTATATGAAGAGTACATATTTCGTAGGACCCTTTAAAACTGAGGGAAAGGTTTCCCGACAGGCGGATAGAGGATATCAAAATTCAAAAATCATTTATTTAGTAGGACCGCTATGACCACTTTGAAACGTCTTAAGAGCTAGGTGATTCTACTCCCGTAGAAACCTTCGGTACGCCGACGATACCGTTCTCCTAGCAACATTCGTGGAAGATATGGAAGAATTCTTCCAAAGTCTAGAACTTGTCTAGTCTGAGTCAACAGGGCAAAAACCAAAAAAATTGGTAATGGATCGTGCGAGGAAACTAATAGATGCCACCTGCAACATCTCAAGCATCGACACCATTGACCAATATATATCTACCTAGCTAGGGCCACAAATACTGTAAGGATGGCAGCTGTGTTCCGGAGATAAAGAGGTGTATTGGAATGGCAAAAGATACAATGACCCCGCCTAAATAACATCTGGAAGAACAAAGGAATAGATATCAAAACTAAGATCAGACTGTTACGGGCATTGGTATAAGTATTTAGTATTCCCTGTATTTATGTATGGAAAGAAAAAGAAAGAAAGAAAAAACATTTATTTGTTGCAATGCAAGTGTAGATATTCACAAACCACATAAAAAGGTACTCAGAAATATAATCGATCGAGCGAGCGAAGCGAGCGAAGATCTTAGTGGTAAGTTGGGCGATTTTGCTTTGTATGTTTGTATGTTTCACGAATTGTTGTTCGCGCATAACTGTCGAACCGTTCATCCAATCTGCATGAAACTTGGTAGGTCAATAGGTTGTGGTAAGGAAATTTACGGGGGAGCATATGAGCTTAATCGATGAAGGGGTTGTGAAGATATTGGGTTCCCAAGGGGGTAAAAAATTATGAAAGTTACACAAATAAATTGAGTGGGGTGTCATACGAAAGGGCTTATTTTGTACATTCCAAAATGGTTTTTATTTTTAATCTAGGATGTATAGTTTTTGAAATACGACCAAAGACCAAAAACTACGAAACCAGAGCTGCAAGAGCTCCCGTTGCATAGAGTTTCGATGACTTCGTAGCTCATTGACTGGTCGGTCTTAAAAAGAGAGTGGCATCGTTGCGGTTTGGTTTGCAATGATTTTAGATGCTACTTGATTTATTTTCATGATAAAAAAAATTTTGATAAAGAATGAAAATAATTGGGGTAAAAAAAGTTAAGTAAACAAATATATTGAGTGGGCTGTCAAATGAAAGGTCTTTATTTGTACATTCCAAAATAGTTATTATTTTTATTCTAGGACGTATACTTTTAGAAATACGACGAGAATTCACAAATATGAAATACCTAAATGAAAAATTAGACGCGACATTATGTATTGCATGCATGCCAGTATTTTTTACCATGAAGAGCTAGCGCAATAGGCATACTCGGCAGTATCAGTAGTAGCACTTGAAATTATAGGGGTAGTCAGAAGAAAGTCCAAATGTAAGCCATCTACGGTGCGCGAGATCTCAGTTCGGGGCGAACTACTAGTTATTAGGTGTTGTTTTCCGAAATGTGCTTCTCCCGGTGTTGACCATCTTCACATGGAAGTGGAAACGTGGAAAATTCTGGCCAGAGAAAGATAAACGATCGATGCATTCGAAATGTGGTGCTGGAGGCGTCTGCTAAGAATACCCTGGACCGATAAACGCACCAATGTGGTGATCCTATCCCAGCTCCAAATTAAAACCCGATTGGCTACTTTGAGCCACCAACGCACTCATTAATACTTCAGCCACGTGGTGCGCAGAGGCGATGAAAGTCTAGTAAAACACAAAGTCTAGTATTACACGGTTGTAAGGGACGCACTAGATAGAAACGGGTGGAGGTTGATCATCCGTTTCGAAGACAAACCCGAAGCTGACCACGATACTCAGATATGAGGGAACGACGAGAGAGAGAGAGATAGTTTCATTAGAATTTTGTAAGTAAAATCTTACAAAATTCTACAATGGGATTAAAAATCAAACAGAGAATTTATAATCACAGCTATAATTTAAATATTTTAAACAATCACTAATAACAAACAAGGTACACTATGCTGCCTGTGTGTGCCTCTTAGGTGTGTAAGAACTATGTACGCTTTCGAAGAGAACTTTTTAAAAGAACCGAAAGAACCGAAAACCCGGTTCTTAATATTTTGAGAACCGGTTCTTGTTGCAGCCCCAAGAACCGGGTAATCCCGGTTCTTTCGGTTCCGGGTAAACCCGGTTCCTATGCCCTAACTACGATACGAGCACAAAATAATCTCGTTATCAGTATTATTGCTGTGCTGCTTGCTGTGCTCGGTGCTGACATGACACTGACTGATTGAAACTGTGTGATTGACAGCTGACATGACATGACATGACAGATTTGATTGGACGATTTCTTCGAGAGTGAATGAGCGATCAATTCAGCGAAGCAAGCACGTCGCTTCATTTCATTCATTCATACATCGATTGAGAAAACCTCAATTTCGTTGCTTTGTTTATTATCGCTTTTCGTGTAGAATTTATATTGAAATCAACTTGTAGAATGCTCTATTTACTCCTAATGTTTCAATGAAATTGGCTATTTACTAAAACTCATTTCCAATCGTTTATATTGCTCATAAACAAAACAAAAGCCACCATGGAAGACGCTACGGTATGTTCACAACATAATAATACGTTTTGGTTTTAGGGCAGACTATCCTGGAACAGCGAAAATAAACCTTTAAATTGTTTTAGGTGCCGCTACTTTTAGAACCTATCCAGCCAACTGAAGTATCTGAAAAAAGACTGTGGATCGGCAATTTGGATACCAGGGTTAATGAGTATGTATATGATTTAAACTAGACCTAATTCGTATTCAGTCATATTATCGTATTTGTGTACAAGTTGAATTGTCCATGCCATTTCTCTCTTCTGGTATCAATTACTGAAAATGGTCCATATGTTGGAAACATCGAAAAGTTTGACATGCTATTCCACGATTTAAACTACATAGACCTAGTTCGTATTCAGTCATATTATCGTATTTGTGTAAGTACAAGTTGAATAATCCATGCCATTTCTCCTTACCGGTATCAATTACTGAAAATGGTCCGTGTGTATGGAAACATCGAGAAGTTTGACATGCTATTCCACCGGAGCGGGCCGAATGCGGGACAGCCGCGGGGCTTCGCATTCGTCACCTACAAGCTGAGGCAGGACGCCATCAAGGCGATGAACTCGCTCAACGGGCAGATGCTTGGCTCTAAGAAGATCTGTGTCAAATTTGCAAAGAACACAGTATGTATCTATGTTATATTTACCAGATGAGTCTGTTTGTGATAAGCTGGGATATAAGGAATAGACCTATAACAGAATTCATTACTATTGGCCATATTGAATCAGTGCCAATCATATCTAATCTCAGTTGTCTGTGATAGGTCTATTCCTGCTATCAGCTGATTGAGCTGTCAGTGCAATGTTAGTAAATATTGTGTCTTGGGTTTGGCTAGAATAGAGGCTATTTCTAAAGCTGACATACTTGCTCATATTGACCACCTAAAATGGGGCTGGACAGGTCACTTGTTTCGTGATACCTCAGGGAAATGGAGCAAACAAGTAACCTTAAGTACCCAAGCAAGAGACTGTGCTAGAAAACGGTCACTCAAACACAAGATAGGTTGATGATATTAGTCTCACCCTGAGACTATTCTGGACAAGAGTTTAAGTTAACAGATCACAGTGAAGAGAGTTGGAGGAGGCCTATGCCAAAAGGCACACTGAACTAAGGGATTATTATAATATTTATTAAAAAAAAAAACTATGGCAGGCCATTGAGGCCATCTCTGGCCAGCGAACCGTTTTAATCCGGCCCGCCGCGTCAAAATCCATACTCAATTCAAATAGTTTCGAAAATAAACATAGACAAAAACTTGGAAAAAATCTGGCCCCCATTACATTTTAAAGGTTTTATGTGGCACCTAATGAAAAAAGATAGTCCAACCCTGTACTAGCCCATTAATTCAAGCATATCAAGTATATAAGTAGTGTATCAGTCATGTGGTGCCCATAACACAAGCTCTGCTTACTTTGGGGCTACAATGATGCTGTGTGAAATGTTCAGCATTATTATTATTATTATTATTATATCCAGAAAGCTCTTTTGATTTAACTTATTTTTCAATAAGTAATGCTCTTTTTAACATTTTCAGGAAGATCAAGACAAGCCGAAACCAGAACTTGGCATACCAGCTCTTGCCGGTGCTAAACCCGAGATGAAACTAAGTAAGAAGACTGCCATCCAATCCATAGAGGCCAAACTGAAGATGATGGAAAACATGAAAGCTGGTGATGATTTTGTTGTCAACAAACTAGCGGCCAATGAACCTCCGATTATCACTCAGTATCAGACGAATAAGCATCAGCCCCCGAATAAGACAATAAGCACTTTCAGACGAAGGCACCCTTATCATAAAAAAAGATAAATTATGAAATCTCAGTCAAACTGAACTTTGGGCTAAAACTGAATAAGCCAAACCGCTTTTTGTTTTTGTCTGTTATTGCATTGAGTGCTTGTAAGCCCAAAGTTCAATGCCAATCTCATCAGGTCATCAGTATTCAAATTAGTTATAAGATTAGTTTTATTATTTACCATCAGTGTGTTCACTAACAAGATTATGTGTGATGGTTTCGCTTGTGATATGGTCTGAAGTTGCAGAGGTACTTAAATTATGAGCTTTCCATGATGTGGGCCAACATAGCCAGAAAGCTATTTACCCTGACATCAAAAATTGTTACCATAAAAGCAATATTTTGGAAATTCAAGTATTCCATAGAATAGTCATTTACTCTCTCGATGTATAGAATGCTTAGCTGTTGCTGTGTCTGTTACTTCTCTACAAATAATATGGAAAACATATCTTTACATTCATCATCACATTCATCACCCATTGCAGACCTCCTTTCAACATTCCACAGTCTGATTTCACCCACTGCTGGGTATAGGCCTCACTTTGCGTGTTCCAATCTCCACGATCAGCGGCTCTCATCCAAACCACGTAACGTGGTCGGCCCATCGCGCTGCTGGCAGATCGATACTTCTATACCCCGTTCTTAGACGCCACACAACCTCCTGCGTAAAAGCTCAAACACATGCCCAGGCTGCCTTGGCGAGTGAGATCAAGGCGAGAGCGAGAGAGCAACGCGTTCACTCGGCGAGCCTGGGCCAGCGTGTTTGCGCCATAAGTGTCTGTGTGTCGGCACCGTAACGTAAGTCATGTTGGGCAGTACACCTCCTTTAGTGCCATTTAATATAGTCCTGTCTTCTCCATTAAAGCACATGTCTTTGTTAATGTTATCCTAATCAACTTTACTCTGTCGATAGCAACTTGCCACAATTTTTCGGAAAATAACTGGATGCGAAAGGCGTTTTAAGAATTTATTATTCAGTAAAGATATGTTCTCTGTACAATATAATAAATATTTCCCTTTTAGAATGAATTTATGGTTCTCAATTTTGTGACATGATATAAATACTCAATCGAAGTTGTAACTTATTTATAGATTTAGCTATGTGATATGTGTTGTGAAAATGTGAATAAATGTTTAAAAATTACATGTTTATTTATATCATTAGCTGACCCAACAGATGTTCTCCTGTTACATCCAGATCATTTATAAAAGCGAAAGTTTGAATGGATGTTACTTTAAAAACAATGGTAAGAATGTAGGTACTCATTATTTTATGTATAACCCGGTTCATTAAAGAAAGGAATCCAAAATGGCGGCGCTTACCATGTCCTTTCGCTCCGTAGGTATAGACGGAACTAGTGTGCAAGCGAGAGAACATGATATGCGCCTCGTTCGATTAGATTCCTTTCTTTAATGAACCGAGTTATACATAGAAAATGTAGAGCGTATTTCAGACTACGTTATAATTAGCATATAGCTTTTAGTTCATAGCACAACAGTATCGCGCACCATACATTATTATGGACACGTTCACACCTTACTGTACGATATATTATTGGCTTGCTATATAAATGTATGGTGCGCGTATTGTTGTGCTATGAACTATATGCTATATATTATAGCGTAGTCTGAAATGCGATTTAGGTTTGTCAATTGCTTTTGAATTTTTTCACTAAAACAACGTATTAATAAATAACGGTTTATTAAAAATAAAAAAAAAGAGTACTCTTCACAAATGCTCAAGGTCCAGTAAGTATTTGGATTTGTTTCTAAGTTACAAGATAACAATATTATAGTTTTCTTATACAATAAAGCTGGTATATACAATTTACTAATAAGCAGAGATACATTTATAATGAAAATAGGACAGGAATAAATTTAGAACACAATTTAGACAACTTCTAGTTAAAAAAATGTACTTACTAGCATTTTACCAACTAATAAAATTAGTAGGTAGATAATAAATTAATGCATCAGTACTGCAATTTGCAGTATAACATTGAATAGCTCGTCTAGCGAGAACTTAACAAAGGCATAGAAATAACGAGCACAATCATTATTAAAATAAGCCATTTTAAGGCTTAGGTATTCCATTGTGCTCCCACTCCCACATCACAATGGAATCATACAAAACTTTTTTTATTAATAAACTCAAGTTTTGTATGATCCCACTGGGATCCACGAGTGGGAGCATAATGGTATAAGCGCATTTTATCACGTTACAAAAAAAATTTACTAAGAAATTGCTTGGAAAATGACTTTCATTTCTAAAGTTATCTTGGTAGGTATAACTCGGTTCATTAAAGAAAGGAATATAATCGAACGAGGCGCTTATCATGTTATCTCGCTTGCACACTAGTGCCGTCTATACTCACGAAGCGAGAGAAAATGATAAGCGTCGCCATTTTAGATTCCTTTCTTTAATGAACCGGGTTATACCACGCGAGCGAAGCTGCGGTAAGCTAAGTGTGTTTATAATTCAATTCATATGTATACTTTCACTGGTTCTAAAACCAGGAGAGACGCCATTTCCAAGTGCGATCCTTTGGCTAGGACTGGCTGAGGTAAGGAAGTCGTCATCCTCTTCAAGTTTCCTCTTCATGCCGGCGTATTGCGTGGCGTCGCCGTCTTTGCCCCAGTCTTTGTACTCTATGCAGAGAGGCCAGATTATTTTGCCAGATCTGTAATAAATAGTTTTCTTTAGTTGATTAAAATACAGAGAATGAATTGCCGAAAGGTTGTATAAATTACTAGCAGCGCCCTCGCGGCCGGCGTTGCCCCCGTAGTGATGGTTGATGGTGATGATAAAAAGTAGCCTATAACCTTCCTCAAGAGTTTAGCTATCACATGCAGAAATATTTTTTCAAATCCGACTGGTAGTTCTTGAGATTGGCGCGTTAGCAAACAAACTCTTCCGCTTCATTATATTAGTATAGATTATCTAGTCGTTATGTACATGGATTTTGGATCCAAAGGGTGGTGGCCAAAGATGAGGTCTTTGGCAACCCACGCCCTTTTGTACGTGAGCGAGCCACGTTGTGGAACATTATGAATTACCTTGGCAGGGTATAAGGGTCGTAGGGAAACCATTCGTCGTACTGCATCGCCTCGGCGTTGTGCAGGGAATAGCGATGGTTCCTCTCGACTACAGCTTGGCAGTACGCGACCTGATGTTTTTTTTTGTACGCGAGCGAGCCACGTTGTAGAACATTATGAATTACCTTGGCAGGGTATAAGGGTCGTAGGGGAACCATTCGTCGTACTGCATCGCCTCGGAGTTATGCAGGGAATAACGATGGTTCCTCTCGACTACAGCTTGGCAGTAGGCGACCTGATGCGCTCGGGTTACTGAGGAGAAGGCACGAGTGACCGCAGGAGGGCACGAACGGAGAGGGTTCAGTGAGCAGGTCACTAGGCGGGGCAGGTTCAGTGACTCGATGAATTGGAGACCTGGGTGAAAATATTTATAAGGTTAGATTAATGTACTTAAGAAGATTAGGAAGACATTATTTAACACACGGGAATTATTCACGTAAAATTATCGTCGATTTAGATACCGACAATGTTTCGATTCATCCGGAGAATCTTCATCTGGGTAAGGAGGGAGTTGCGGCAAGGTTTGAAAGTTTTGAAAGTGAAAAGATTAGGAAGTACAAAGGCACGAGTCAAAATTAGGTCGGGGGTTTGATTCCCACCCAGGATAAACATTTGTGTGATGAACATAGATGTTTGTTCCGTGTCTGGGTGTTATAGGGTATTAAAAGTATGTATTTACAAAATATGTAAGTATTCTATCAATTATCTGGTTCCCATAGTACAAGCTTTGCTTAGTTTGGGGCTAGATGGCGCTGTGAAATGTCCAGCAATATTTATTTATTTAATAATTTAACGAAAAGAAGATACTCACTCTCTTTGCTGTTAAACAGGTGCTGATGTTTAAACGCGATCAGATAGAACACAGCGTGACAGACCGCATGAAAAGCACCGTGAGCTTTCACACTATCAGTCACCGTTGTGGATTCTTGCGTGTGCTTGATATATTCGTGGCACCAAGTCGTCATACTGCGCAAGTAGTGGACTAGCCGGGTGTTGGGCACTCGTATGCAACGGGCTAGAAGACCTGGAATGGAATCATATTAATTAGTATGGTGGTACGAGATAGAGAGATGAAGTGTTAAAGGATATGCTTCCGAAAACGACGTCGAGGACAAAGCGAAGTGAAGGCAATCAAAGCTTTCATATTAATGAAAGCTGAGAATGGTGTGGTGTGCGAGTGAGACGCAAGATTGCACCTTTTGCGTCTAAAAATATGATATGAACACAGATTTAGCGGCTTATAAGTCTATTATTATGACATTATCTATATAAAATATGATTTCCACGGAAAACTAAAATAATTGGACCTATAGACTTGTCACATAATAAATATTGTTATCTACGGGATCATTACCATGATTATTATTAATAATCATGGTAATTATCCCGTAGATAACAATATTTATGTTCGTAACCATGATATTTTCAAAAGTTATATTGTCACATAATGTTAACAAGAAACAGTCGATCTGCAGGCTGATTGTCTAACTTGTCTCAAACCTCAAATTGGTCTCAAACTGTCAAAACAATTGCGTAGGTATGTTTTGTCGCGTTTGGTCTCATTGAGATGAGAGTGACAGAGCTGCTTGCGTGCGCGCATATTTTGCAGTTTGAGACCGATTTTGGTCGCTATTAAAGATAGACAATCGAGGGGCAGAATGCTCCCTGCAAGCTTTGCATGTGTCTCCCTATTCTTAAAGCCTTAACACATTCCCTGCTCAGCCACCACGGTGCTATCCAAAGAGCGTCGTGGCCGACAGCACGTAAGATCCCTTGTGCGTCATGGGCACTGAACGCGTTAACGTAGTTTACCTGCTAAATGGCTAGCGGCTGTCCGTCTGGTGGCCAAAGCCGCAGGAGTACACGGTCTGGGCCCCTCTATACCAGCGGCCACGGTCCACAGGTTAGTCAGGACACGGTCCGCACATTGCTGGTTGATTGATATCGTGTAGAGTAGCAGGAATTGGACGTGCCTGGAAAGAATTCAAACTGTTATTGATCTCCCTCCTCTTAGTCACACATCTGAGTGAGAGAGAAAGAGAAGTCTGTATGCGACCTAAAAACTCCCTCACCTTACTATCTTAAAGGTCTTAACGCTAAACATACCTGATCCCATAAGTAGGTAGTACGATCCTCTTAAACACATTGCACAGAACTCGAAGGGTTGGATCCCGTTCCTCCTGCAGCCAGTGCAGAACTTCCAGCATACACCAGTCGAGGAACTGACACACCTCGTCTGAATATGTATCCGGGTATTTATCGAAATTACCTTTTTATTTAGCGGGAAGACTGAAGTGTTGGAGGCACCGCAGCAAAGCGAAGGCGTTTGTTGAACTACCCTCACTTGATCCTCAGAAATGACTATAAGGGCCGGTTCCCACTAGTACGGCACACTACACTAACACGTATTGATCGCGATAGTTTAAAAAAGCTCGTCTGAATCCGCCTCCAGCTGTGAGTCTGCTTTGCTTCTCTCGTTCTATTACGTTCAACTAAGTAGACTTACCTGATTCCATAAGTAGGTAGTACGATCCTCTCGAACACATTGCATAGCACTCGAAGTGTTGGGTCCCTTTCCTCTTGTAACCAGTGTAGAACTTCCAGCATACACCAGTCGAGGGACTGCGAAACCTCGTCTGAATCCGTCTCCAGCTGTGCGTCTGCTTTGCTGTTCTTCTCTCTTTCTACCACGTTGACATCCATTACTATCATCCTGAAAGGAGTCTATTATCAGTAAATAAGTACAACTATAGAATGTAATATTTGAAAAACCAATGACACTTTGCTTTCTTGCTCCGTCATCAGAGATTTCGTCCACGAGCTTATACGAACATACATAACGGAGTTTTTAGGCCGCCTGAAAGCCTCCGTCATGGCTTAACGACTTTAAAGCCGGGACCGATAATTTAACGTGCCCTCTGAAGCACGGAAGCGCTCAGCTATTAATGCTACTTGCGGTCACCCATCCAAATGGTGACCTCTGAAATTGACGCTCAGCTAAAAAGGCCACTGTAGCAGAATCACAATAGAAATTGCAATTTAATGCCGTTCTTGTCATTCTCAGTCAATGCAAATAGACTGAGAGTGACAAGAACGATTCTGCTATAAGGGCCTTTTTAGCTCCGCAGAAGATCACTTAACTTCAACAACTTATCAAGAACGTCTAACAAGCTTCGCCACAAGCACTTTATTACTGTGTTACTAGCTGCTGCCCGCGGCTTCGCTCGCGTGGTACCCGGATAAAAAGTAGCCTATGTTACTCTCCAGCTCTCCAACTATCTCCACACAAAAAATCACGTCAATCCGTCGCTCTGTTTTGACGTGAAAGCAGGACAAATAAACAAACAAATAAACACACTTTCACATTTATAATATGGGTATGGATTATAATTTTACTATAGTCTTTTTTAAACTTTCGCGATCACTATTCATATTGAAAAGTTTTATGGACACGGGATTTTATCGCGTAATTTACCTTATTTATCCCGACGTTTCGGCTATGTTGCAATAGCCGTGGTCGCGGGCAGACTGGAGTATGTTTTCAAGGTCCATTGTGAATCGGCGGTAGTATCCAAAACTACCCTCACTGATCTTCAGATTCCAGATCGGCTGCATTTACACCGCAACACAATTACGCGATAAAATCCCGTGTCCATAAAACTTTTCAATATAATTTTACTGACCTGTTAATAATCGCCATCATGAGTTGCTCCTTCAACGCCGGTAAGTACTTGCTCATCCATATTAGATTGTGTATGTAAGCTCGGTTCGCGTAACTGCCTGCCTTGTAATACGGGAAGCATTCTATCACTATCTGCATTAAGAGGTCACTGGTCCTGCAAAACGATAAATATTGTAACATGAAGATTAAGTAGCTCTAGGAAGTAAATAAAGTGGTACAGTTGTTCACGAGTCCATTCTCACGAAGTCCATTTGGTCTTAATAGGCATGAATCCTAATTTTCAAAATCTCTTCTATGATATTCAGAAGGATCTATTATGTCTAAAATATACCATATTTCTGTAGAAAATTAAGGTTTTTGTGCAATAAAAGTACATTTAAATATAAATTTTCAAATTCACGCCAAAACGCTCGCCGGTGTCATGGCGTCTGTTTTTACGTCACGAATCGGTATATCAACCAGTGATGCCTACATAGTTACTATAGAAACAAAAGGATGTTTACCGAGACGAGACGCAATGACAGACGCCATGACACCGGCGAGCGTTTTGGCTATCATGGCGGATTGTTGTATTTTGTAGATTTAATTTAGCAAATAAATTAGTAATCTCGACATTAATAAGAGAATAAATACATTTTTCAAAATCTTTGAATCCTATTTCATTAGATCAGATAAATATTTTGGCGATACTTGATTACTGTCATCATGCCTATTGTGTGTGTAGATGCATGTGCACGTTGTTTCTGTGTGCGTGGGCCGATTCTGAGCGCTCCCGAGCTTACGCACAAAGGAACAACGTGCATGTGAACACACACACATAAGACCAAACGGACTTCGTGAGATAGAACAACTGTATCATAGTTCAGGAGATTCAGGTATCAAAATCAATAGGCATTCAATGAGATCATTGCAAATGAATAGTCTTATCAAAATTTGCGACGGCTATCGGAGCTTTAACCGATAAATATGAGCTTATCAAGATTTTCGACCCGACGCATATGGATTCCGTGGCCGAGTTGGTAAAGGCACTCCGGCTTAAGGGGGCTCGCTTGTATCAGTACGGGTTCGAATCCCGACGGAATTGCAAATTTTGATAACACTATAAAAATTAAGAATTTAATGAGATTACTGGGACCGTTTAGGCCTATTCTACCCAGAGCGGATATTCCGAAGCCGATCTCCTGCGGCGGAACGCCATTGTATTGCCAATGGAGCAGCCCTTTTAGACCCGCCCCGGAAATTATCGAGGTGCAGATGTCGGTAACTTCCGAGAGTTCGGTAAGTATTTGCTTATCAGCTGTGATCTGCGGTTTGCAAGAATTTCCACAGAATTCAATGTTTCAGCATGAAACAGTGTGGCTAAATAAGTTCGTATGAGCAAGTTGCCAACTCTGGTGACGGAGTTTTTTGGCCCCCTAAAGGCTTCACGGCGTAACGACTTAAGAGGCCTGCGACAGGCGAATTTCCATAAAAACGTAATACCGAAATCGTTTAAAATCTAAGCATATTTTTATCAGTTTATATTGTTAGATTAAGAGAGTAGGTATTTATCTAGGTTCCTGTTAAACTTTTGGTCCGAAAAACTTACCTAAAAAGAAATGCAAGCAAATTGAATTGAAATCTTTGTATGTACACCAAAAATGACATTTTTTCTTTTTATTTGTCCTATAGTAAGTTTTTTCGAACAAAAGTGTAACAGGAACCTAGATAAATACTGCCTTTATCCAAATAATAACATAAAGTGATAAAAATATGCTCAAATTTTAAATTATTTTGGTATTACGTTTCTAGGTACGTAGATACGTTCGCCGGTCCCTTAAAAGCCGGGACCGAAAGTTTAACTTGCCCTCCGAAGCACGAAAGTGTAGCTTACAGTTATAATCTGATCGAACGCTATAAAGTAGCTACACAAGCTAGAGCTACTGCTCTAGCATTGGCAGTAGCCAATGCTATTACAATAATTGCTTGCTGTAGCAATTCAATTTAGGGTTTCAATCAATTCCAAAGTACGACAGACTTAATTCTCTAGTGCTTTTTATATAACACTGTGAGTGACACCGACGTATAGCAAACCGGCTGTAGACGCAAAGGGCAGTGAAAGTGTTACCGACGAGTTTAGGAAACACAAAAAAATACAAAAACGGAAATCTTAACAACTTCTGAATTTGTCTTTTCCAGAAGACATGTTTCAGTTTAATCTTAAAAACATAGGTTTTAATTAAACTGAGAACTTTTGTGGTAAGTACCTTGTTTTGTAGATATAATACTCGTACATCCATTTTGCATGTCACTGCATAAATCTTCAGATCTTCTTGATGAGTAAAATAATGTCCATAAAACCGCTACTACACGCTGGCGCAGGCTCGACGAATGAACGCCAATGCCAACGTGTGGACAGCACCATTTGCCTTATCTTGCCATCGCTCGCCTAGCTGGCCGAGTGAATAGGCAATTTTCATTGGTCTGGACGGTAGCACTCGCCTTGCATCGACTCGCCATCGCTTGCGCTGGCTTAGGCTCGCCCATGTATAGGCGGCATAAGAGTTAGTGGCAAACTCTGGTAGCGGAATTTTGCGTCGGTTCAATAGTCAGGGTCAACCATTAACTTGTCCTACGAATAAGGTAAACTTCTTAATGTCATAATGTCAGCCCTTCGACCATTTATTTTCCATGAAGAATATACCTAGCTTATCTTCGTTCATCAATCACAAACGACTAGGCAATTTTAACCCCCAACTTTCGCTTTGAAAGTCGAGGTACATGGCTTCTTTTCTTAGGCGCTGGACACACAGATAAGACGTAAGACGCAGACGGGGCGCGGACATTTGTCTCTTCCGCGTCCCTTTCATACAAAATGTATAGAAGCGCGACGCAAAACAAACAGAAGAGACGGGGCGCGGGCTCAACACTGTTCGCTGACGCCCTGTCCTCGACGCGTTCTCGTCTTACGTCTCTTCTTTCTGGCCTGCACCTTAGGGGCCAAAATCTGAAAGCTTAGCTGAGTTCAAAATAAACAACAGATAACATTATATCAATGCATTCTTCTTGTTGCTATACACCTGCATTTTAGCAATCTTAAGTGTGAGCAGTATGATTTCTGCAACAAGGTTCTTTTAAGGTACAATAAAATGCTTCCTTTTGATCCTTTAAGCCAACTTTAACAATGTCATGTGTTGCTCTCATTTTGTCATTTCGTAAGAGGTTGTAGCAATATGCTGTAATGACATGGATAAAGAAAAAACATGGATTCCTAAACTGAAGACAAAAAACAAGTCGAAAAAAGTACAAACCAGGACAGAAATAATAAACATAGCTACAGAGTTCTACAAAAGCCTTTACAGCTCCCCAAACACGACAGAATACGAGGAAAATATCATGCCAAGACCTGAGACAACCAAAGAAATACAAACCCAACCAGAGAATACCAAAAATTGGATCAGTGAAAACGAAGTTATAAAACACATTTTGATGTTAAAGACCGACAAGAGTCCAGGCCCCGATAACATATCCAATGAAATAATAAAACTATCAAAATTTATACTTACACGACCACTGACAATACTGTTCAACAAAGTACTTACAGAAGAAAAAATCCCAAGCTCTTGGGCAATTTCAGACATAATCCTCTTGTACAAAAAAGGCGATCCAACTGATGTGGGAAATTATCGCCCAATTAGTTTGATGCCCAATATCTACAAGATATTTGCCTCCTGGTTAGAGAGTAAAATTAAAGAAAACATTGAAAATCAACAACCAATCGAACAAGCAGGCTTCCGCAAAGGATTCAGCACAGTAGACCATATACACACTATTGAACAGGTTATAGAGAAATATGAAGAATTTAACAGACCACTTTATCTGGGATTCGTCGACTACACCAAGGCGTTCGATTCGATTTACCATAGCAGCATTTGGAGTACTCTTCCAGCATTAAAGATCCCAGATGTCTATATCAACTTAATAAAGGACATATATCGTAAAAGTAAAAGCAGAGTAAAGCTAGACAAAACAGGCGAAACGATAAACATATGCAGAGGAGTCAGACAAGGGGACCCCCTTTCCCCCAGACTATTCATTGCTGTACTACAACACCTAATGTCAAACCTCAACTGGCACCAAACTGGCATATACATCAATACCAAACGTCTGAGTCATCTGAGGTTCGCAGACGACATCATTGTTATAGCTGAGTCTTCCAAACAACTAGAAAAAATGTTAAATGACCTTCATAGAGAAAGCGTCAAAGTTGGCTTGGAGATGAACACCTCTAAAACAAAAATACTTACAAACAGGACAAAGAAACAAATAACTATAAATGATAAGGAAATAGAATACGTGGATTCATACATTTATCTGGGAAAACAAATATCCTTTGATAAAAACAGAAATATAGAAGAAATTAAGAGAAGAATAAATATAACATGGAGTAAGTACTGGAGCTACAAAGAGATAATGAAATCCAAACTACCTATAAAACTAAAATCTAAAGTTATGAATTCGTGTCTATTGCCATGTCTGACATATGCTTGCCAAACCTGGACATTCAACAAAACAGCAAAAAGTAAAATACAAGTGTGCCAAAGGGCGATGGAGAGAAGTCTGTTAAATATAAAGCTAGCACATAAACAAAAAAATTCACTAATAAGAAGTAAAACAAAAGTAATAGACGCTCTTCAACACGCACAAGCCTTAAAATGGCGATGGGCAGGGCACTTGGTACGTACAGAAGATGACAGGTGGACCCGTGAAACAACCCTATGGAAAGGCCCAGCTGGAAAAAGAAGGGCAGGAAGACCACAGGAAAGATGGCAAGACGAGATAGTAGCCATAGCAGGAAAGTCGTGGGCTAAGAAAGCACAACACAGAGAAGACTGGAAGGCTTTGGAGGAGGCCTATACCCGTAGAGGGGTCTTCAGCGAATCTAACTGTTAGAATAAAATTAGTATTAGTATAGTCTCAATGTAAAGCTGAGGAATAATAAAGGCTTTTTTATTTTTTTATTTTTATTTTTTTATTTTTTATTTATAAGTGTGAGCAGTATGATTTCTGCAACAAGGTTCTTTTAAGGTACAATAAAATGCTTCCTTTTGATCCTTTAAGCCAACTTTAACAATGTCATGTGTTGCTCTCATTTTGTCATTTCGTAAGAGGTTGTAGCAATATGCTGTAATGACATGGATCAAGATTGTGTGGTATTTTTGAACCCCTGCACTACCACTGTACATCAAATAAACATGCAAATAAATTGTGAATTCACAATTTCTTATTTTGAATTCCAGTTTTAATTTGTTGCATGTTGTGGGTGTTTTATTTATATGATAATAAGAGTTTGTGACAAATATTTCCATAATCTAAAACTGAGAGGCGTTTTGTAAGGTTTAACCATCAATGTCTTGTCAACCTTGATTTTGTAAGAAGCACAGTGATTTGCATGGCAAATTATTGTGTGATTTTGAACAGGTTTTCTTGTAAGGCCATAGATGTAGATTTATAGTGTCAGGATCAGGAGTCAACTTTATGACTACAACATGTGGATAGTACACTACAAGATTGCAGCAATTGTTGCACTGTGTTGAGCGATATAATCGGCCCATTTTTTGTTATTACACTAACATTGTGTATGTCTTGCCAAATGTAGAAATGTTCTTAAATATGCAGCTTGACCCTAAATTATGCAATCATTCAAAACATTTAATATTAAGGCAAATATTTTTATGGTCAATAGATAAATCATATTAATTTATAATAAATAATCCCTAGTTTAAAATTAAAAAATATTATAGCACTTACATGGGCATTATGGCGACAATTTGTGCAATAATTGAATGTATGTTGGACCAATTTTTAACTTGCTTTGGGGATGGTCCATTTTCTTCCCAATCATCACCTTTCGCTAAAAAATAAATAAAAACACTTTCAGAACATATGAAATAATAACATTATGCAATATTATGAAGTTGTGCAATTGTTTTGTTTACATTGATATTGCACAATAGTTGTGCAAAAAATATTTTTTTAAGGAAAAAAAATATTTCTGTAATAAAATTAGAATATTACCTTGAAATAGTTTAACTAGGCTTCTCATAGCACTTGGACAGTGGTAGGTATGAGCAGTCACCAAGCTGGTTAAAAACGTTCCATACAGATTCACGAGTGACTCGCCTCGATTTGCCCAATCCAGTGACAGCACCACATTCACAAAAGGCACAAAATTCCGCCCCAACAACACAACACAGGATAGACAATCATCCACCACACATTTGAAGTTTTCATCATTCAGTGGGTACTCTCTCAGGATCTTTACTAGCTCGTTGTATTGTGTGACGTTGCTGTGCTCAACTTGAGCTACGATCGCGTTCTCTACTTGACTCGGTTTCAGTTTCAGCCTCGCATGAGCTAGTGCAGTCTGCCGTTCCAAAGACTTCTGGAGCAGCTGAGCTGCCAAGCTTTTTCTAGCTACTAACGCCATTATTTCTTGAGATCAGACGATATTACTTTGAGGTACTCTATTATTTCCGGCTGTCGGAGTAACTGCGCCTTCTTGTGGTTCAAAACCTCTCTGAGAATGCTGCTGCTGTCTTCAAATGCTGGAACAGCTTGCGTGGGCTCGAAACTGGTGCTCGGCTTGTTGTAACTGAGGCTCTGCTCCGCCTCGGAACTTCTCTTATCTTTCAAAAACAGCTGCAATCTCTCCAAAACCACTTTGTTGTCGCCTTCTTTCTTTTCCGGACTATAACCTTCTTTGGACATAGCTCACTGACTAATTTACATTGTCACGGGCGTGTATTGATATTATTTAGTAAATCTAGCTTTTAATAAGTTTAAATTAAATTTAACTATAAGTAATGGGCAATAATTTGAGAATTAAATTGGCAAAAACACGTGCGTACTTTCACAGCGTTTCGCTGAAAAAATATCTCAGCCAGCCAGTCAGCAGTCAGCTCAGCCAGCTGTCATGTCATGTGTCAAATTATTTTTGTTGACCATAGACCTTTTTGTTGACGTTTGACTTCGACCGTGGTTTGCTTGACTATGGTAATATGTAAAATAAAATAAATTATATGGTTTTGATTAATATTTCGTGCTTTTATACATTATCTGGTGCTCTATAAAGCAAAGTAAATAACTCTTAATTTGGACTTTGTCCAGCAACTCTGCAATTTTTGCTCTTCATTCACCTGTCAACGAGTCGTTGAACTCCATTCAATAGAATTGTTTTGTCTGTGGACTTTCATTTCTCAATGAGTTTGGGAGGGGTAGAGAATGCGTGTGTGTATTTCTAAATTCCGGATTTATGTTCAATTTTTATTGTACTAACATTTTATCAGTTTGTACGTAGTGGTATTGTGAAAGTGTTTTACAATGAACCGTATAAATGTGGCGTGACATGTATTAGTTCCTTTTCTATGGGCGTCGATAATCATGCAAAATGGCCAACGATTTGTGGTCATGTACCTGTTGTACCGAGGCGCTGACGTGCTGGCTGCGCTTGAAACTATCGCCGGAGGAGATCGAGCAGCGGTCGCGGAGCAAGGAGATCGACCGGATCCTGGAGAAGGACCGGCAGACGCTGCGGCGGCAAGTCAAGCTCCTGCTGCTCGGTGCAGGTGAAAGCGGAAAGTCAACATTCCTCAAGCAGATGAGGATAATACACAAAGTGAAGTTCGAGCCAGAGCTGGTCCGGGAGTACCAGCACGTGATATACCAGAACATAGTGAAGGGGATACAAGTGTTGGTCGACGCGCGGGATAAGCTCGCGATTCCGTGGGAGAACCCTCGGAATCTGGACGTGGGGCAGCAGGCGTTGCATTTCAACAGCTCAGCGTCGCTGGACAATCGGCTGTTCATGCACTATGCGCCTCACATCCACTCCCTCTGGCTCGACAGGGCTATAAAACGGGCATACGACAGGCGGCGTGAATTTCAATTGGTAAGTCAATATTTGACAAGTAAACAATGCAAGTGTTGTATGTGTCACGGGCAGGTGATGACTTGTTTGCCTTTTAATTGCATATTAATGTGCTGTAATCAACTTACGTTGAATGATGTAATTTATCTATGATTGTTAGAATTTTCCACAGTAACTTTAATGTATTTTAAATATTTTGTTCCTCTATTGTATGACAGGCATTTACGAGGAAATAGAAATGAAAGACTGATAGGTAGAGGCCGAACTATATGCCTATATGCAACAAAAGCTTCAAATGTGCATATAAAATGCCTAAAATATGCATGAAAAGTGTCAAAAATAGGTGTACTCATGATATTGTTGGAGTATTAGATGTTGATGGGACAATAAAATAGTTGTTTTGTTAGTCATTTGGCGACTCACATCCAGCAGTATGATGATGATTATCTTAAAAGCTCATAACAATATAATGCTGTGAACTTCTAAGTTGAAAATGTGTTGAATAATTTGAATTTCAATTGTTTACTAAATTATCAACAAACCTTGTCCGTTTGGTTTTCCTTGATCCGCTCCAAGGCTTTCTGACTAATACAAAATTACTCTGCGAACCAGTTTTACAGTTTCAATGAAAAATGAGTCCTATTCTTCTTAATTTAAGCTATAAAATTGTTGATTTGCATTTGTGAGTCAATACCTAGAAATGACCCAATGGCATAGCATGACTATAGTCTCTGGGGAGATATTAGTGACCTATTAATTAAAATAATGTATTTTATAGAAGGTTTTTTTATTGGGAAAATATTATTTTTGACACAGTTTTTGTTTTAACCTAGGCAAAGTTTTAAAGGGGTACTAGTCTATGAAACAATTCAACTTTATAATTCACAATTCAATGAAAAGTAGAATTTAATACTGTGCATATAAAGAGAGTTTTCCAAATTCTTTCACATATCAACTTGTAACTAGGTTAGTGAATTTTATCAATGAAATTAATAACAGGTTTTTATCAACTTTCTGAAGAATGCAATGGTAGTGTAACTATGTTTTTAACTGTAAGTAAGTTCATATGAGCAAGTGGCCAACTCTGGTGATGGAGTTTTTTTTAAACTGTGCAATGGAAGTGCTCATTGTGTAGCTTGTTGAGACAATCTTGATAGGTTGTTGAAGTTAAGCAATGTTCTGAGTGGTCACAATTTGGATGGGTGACTGCAAGTGGCATAAACAGCTGGGCGCTTTCATTGTCGGTCCTATAGTAAAGCTATGTGCACTGTATTTCTTAGCAGTTTGTAATTATAAAAGTAAGTTTGTGTGAACTAGTAGTCTACTCTGATGTCGGCGTTATTAGGCCTCCTAAAGGCCTCCGTCAAGGCTGATTTCCAACACACTTAAGCAAATATCAATTAACTGATTTAAAATACTTTTAATATACAATACCCACTCACTAAAAGGGCTATGTGCACCTTGTGTCTTAATTATTTTAATTTAACTAATCTATGTTAAACATCAAGTAGGTACATTCCACTCATGATTCTCACAAATTGTATTAGTCAGAGATTGAATAAAAAATAAATAAGTAGATATTCTCAACTCTCATACACAAATACCAAATACTGACATCAAATGAGTAATAAAACATGGTCAGTCACAAAGTGCTTACTGAACCAGCAAAACAGACATCACAACCACAGAATAATAACAGTAGTACGCATAGTATAATGGCTGGTTTCTACGGGCTTAGTAGCTAAGTGCTTAGTGCTTGTCACACGCTTAGTAAATAGGATCGATTTCTATTCACTTGCACCATTCACAAGTACTAAGCCCTTAGCTACTAAGCCCGTGTAAACCAGCCATAATGTACGTTCGTATGAGCTAGTAACTAACTGGTGACGGAGTTTTTAGGCCGCCTGAGGGCCTCCGTTGTGGCTTAACGACTTAAAAGCAGGGACCAACAAACTTGCCCTCCGAAGCAGGGTCAGACTGGGCCTCATGGGCTCGGGTTGCACAAGTCCGGGGCCCGAGCCTGGATAAAAGCGGGGAATTCACTAGTCACTAGCTAGACAAACATGCCCGCAAGCAAGTCTGCATTAATGCCAGAGTGTTGTCACGGTCCTACACTAGCAAACATTGCACAGACCTATATAGCGAGGCTGGACCTCGGGCATTATCGGCAGACTTGCCCGCGGGCATGACCGTCTAGTGAATTCCCCGCTTAATAGTAAATGGGATAATATCGGAAAGTAATGAAATACACAAATTTATTCATCATCATATCGTACCGCCTACTCCCTGCTAGCCAAGCTCTTTGGAGCCGGCGCAAGCTAGGGCCCGGCTGGTAACGCCACCTCGACTATGCCAGTCCGACCCTGCTCCGAACTCCGAAGCACGAAAGCTTAGTTGTTAATACCATTTGCGGTCACCCATCCAAATTACCCAACGTCGCCTTAGCCGGTTATTACACTGGCAACGCACCCCGCAGCGGTCTGCAGATTTTCACATAATCGATGCGTTGTCAGTGTGTTGTACTATGCGTGTTTTCTATACAAATTGAGATACTTGCATACAATATTAAAATCTGCAACCACGCACAACGCAGCGGGGTGCGTTGCAGTGTGAGAACCGCCCTTCGACGATTTATCAAGAACGTCTAAGCAAGCTACGCCACGTGCTCTTTATCAGTGCAGGCAGATTACCGCAGTCTAAGCAATAATAATGCACACTTATATAAGTTGCACACAAACGCTAATTAGACTTTGGACTGGACAGGTGGTGATACTGGTCTGTCAACTAATTGCCATACAAACGCTTTACTAATATAATAATCCACGCAATAAACAGTCCACGGAGATTGTAATAAAATGTAATCCACAGAGTATCACTAATGACCTGCGAGCGCGTTGATAATATTGGACATTTCATAATTCTAATCCCAAACAAAACTGTGATACCTATATGTATGAGAACCAGATAACTAATACGTATGTACAAAATACCTATATTAGTTTTTGGTTCATACCTACATGTCTATAATTCTCCATAACACTTACTTTCACTAGGTACTCTTTGTGGAAAAGGTCATTTATTTATTTATAGGCTAGTATTAATTTAAGAATTTTAATTTAATGTTCCTATGATCCTTTGTTGGTCAAAAACTCGAAATAAAACATATTTTAGTAATTTTGTACTCACACAGAACAAACAGCATTGTTTATCACAATATCTGTCCTGGATAGGAATCGAACCCCTACACAGCAGAAGGTAGAGTTATAGAAATAAAACTGCCTAATGTTCAGCTAAAGCTCTTTTTCATTCCATCTATTCGAAAAGGACGACTTTGTTCGCCTTTAAATGCGCCCAAAGTAGATGATTCCTCTTCAAGGAACTTTTAGCGGGCAGTAATGAGTTTTTAATCCTCTTTATAAATTTAGCGGGCAGTAATGAGTTTTTAATCCCCTTTAAGTGCGCCGGAATTATCTTTGCCGCGCACTTTAGAGGTACAACTACTTTCCACATTCATTCATCTCGAATCTACCAAGATGAATGAGGGAGGACTCTTAGCACTATAGCATACTATAGCATAGCATAGCATACTATAGCATAGCATACTATAGCATAGCATAGCATAGCATAGCGTACCATGGCGTACCATGGCGTACCATGGCGTACCATGGCGTACCATGGCGTACCATGGCGTACCATGGCGTACCATGGCGTACCATGGCGTACCATGGCGTACCATGGCGTACCATGGCGTAGCATAGCGTAGCATGGCGTAGCATAGCGTAGCATAGCGTAGCATGGCGTAGCATGGCGTAGCATAGCGTAGCATAGCGTAGCATAGCATAGCATAGCATCAAAAATTGTAATTTCAACTTCATAAAATCCTGTGCGTTTTCGTCAACGCGATCTAGAAAACGGTCTTTTTTACTACCGCCATCTAGTTTGTTTTCGTGGAACTATTGAGCAATTCTAGCGGAAGAGTTTTTTTGTTTGAACGCGCTAAATTTCAGGAACTACCAGTCGGATTTGAAAAATTATTTCTGTATTTGATAGCTAAACTCTTGAGGAAGGTTATAGGCTACTTTTCATCATCATCATCACCATAAACCATCACTACTCGGCGCTGCTAGTATCAGATAAAAAGTCTAAATAAAAAAAATTAATCCCCGATTACTCTTCTCAAGTGGAACTTCGTCGATTTAACACATTCTTTTCTCTTCCCTTTTATTTTCTCATAGATTGTAATGAAAAGTAGAGTGTATCACTCGGGCGCAAAATATATTTTTGGCTCGGGCGACGTACTTTAAATCCCTCGCTACGTTCAGGATTCTACTAAAGAATCCCTCGCTACGCTCGGGATTCTACTCTAGAATCCTTCACTTCGCTCTGGATTCAAAAAAGCGCCCTCGCCGTCAAAATATTATTTTGCCCCCTTATAATACAATCTACTATTGTTGATGTTCTCTCGACTTTTCCGTGTTTGGCGCAGGCCAGATAGAGTAGACGGGGCGCAGACATTTGTCTCTTCCGCGCCCCTTTCATACAAAATGTGACGGCGCCCCGTCTCTTCTGTATGTTTTGCGGCGCGACGCTCCTATACATTTTCTATGAAAGGGACGCGGTAGAGACAATGTCTGCGACGCGTCCTCGTCTTACGTCTTTTCTGTATGTCCCGCGCCTTTGGTTTGCGTATAATAATTATAAAAAAAAAATAAACATCTCCCTAGATATCTTTAAGAAATCATAAATACTTGTAGATCTGAGTAGATTATCGTTAGGACTGATTAGTGATTACGTTTTCACGACAATGAGGAAGTATTCTATAAATGTCTTGCTTTCAAAAGGAAATTGACTAGTTCAATGAAGATTTATTAAAGAAGTGAATCCAATGAAATCAATATTTAGTTTATTTTTATTCAAGTAATTACCGTGCGAAAAAGGCGATATTGAAGGCTAGCAAGTAATAAGTTTGCCAGTCATTTACATCGACGACATCCAAACAAAGCTTAATCCGTGCCTCCGTACCCATATTATAAAATGTGAAAGTGTGTTTATTTGTTTGTTTATTTGTCCTGCTTTCACGTCAAAACAGAGCGACGGATGACGTGATTTTTTGTGTGGAGATACTCGTAGTTGGAGGGCTGGAGAGTAACATTAGGCTACTTTTTATCCGGGTACCACCGAGCGAAGCCGCGGGCAGCAGTACAAAATAAAACAGTGACACCAGTTAATTATTTCAAAGAAGTCTTGGACTTAAATAATCGTAATTGCATACGTTATCTCATTCTGATTAGTCAGGCCGTTGCGTCATGCTGCGGATAGATAGGTACAGTCAGTAATAAAGTAATTAGAAAAATAACGCTTTTGAGGATGTTGACTCATCTTCATTTTATTCAAATGTTTTTTATTCATCACAAAAATTCGTATAACTCGTATATCGAATGCTGCGGATAGATAGGTACAGTCAGTAATAAAGTAATTAGAAAAATAACGCTTTTGAGGATGTTGACTCATCTTCATTTTATTCAAATGTTATATCACAAATATTCGTATACATCGAAGGAAAAAATTTGGAAGGAAATTTTGCAATACGTTGTGCGGACACGTGCTTCAGAGTTATCAAAATAAACCTTATAAAGGAGTAGATGGGATGTTAAATTTTTTATGATAACTTTTGTCTTATAGTGCGATTTGCTTTAAACTTATTTCACTTTCATAACTTTCGTGAGGTGTACTAGACATTACTACTACTACTAGATATTTTTACGTAAGTAATTCCCGTGTGATAAATAATGCTTTAAACTTAGTTATAGATAACTTATTATCTACAAGATGATTTGTATCATATTTTAGAATTGTTCTACAACAACTCCCAAGTGTAAATTCATTACCCTGTGATGTGAAAGATCTCACATCGTAAATACCACAGATAGTATGTTGTAACTACATACATACATACATACATACATACATAAATTCACGCCTGTATCCCATCATAGGGGTAGGCAGAGACCACAGATCGCCACTTGCTACGATCCTGACACACTTCTTTCGCTTCATTCACTCTCATCACATTCTTCATGCAAGCTCGTCGGTTTAGGGTACTCTTGACCTGGCCTTTTTCCAATAATTCGCCAATTTGGTCTAGGAATGTGCGCCTAGGTCTTCCCCTTCCGACGGTCCCATTCACACTTGCCTTATGGACCTGTTTTGTCAATCTACTTTCATTCATCCTCTCAACATGACCGAACCATCTTAGCATACCCTTCTCAATTCTCATCACTACATCTTCTTTCACTCCACAACGCTCTCTTATCACACTGTTTCTCATTCGATCTCTCAAAGTCACCCCACACATACTTCGCAACGCACGCATTTCTACTGCATTCACTCTACTTTGGTGTTTTTTCTGCCATACCCAACTTTCACTACCATACATTAGTGTCGGCGCTAAAACACCTCTATGCACAGCTAGTCGTGCCTTTTCGGACACTTTCCGACTGCTTAGAAAAGAGTGCAGTGCCCCATTCACTTGATTTCCCGCATTCACTCTCCTTTCAACATCCTCTTCATGCTTCCCATCTCTCGTTAACAATGTACCCAAATAAACAAACTTGTTTACTTGCTCCACTTTTTCACCATCTATCAAAATGTTACATACTGTCACACATTCCTCTCTTTCGAAAACCATTACTTTCGTCTTACTTACATTCACTTTCATTCCTTTCCTTTCAAAAGCTCCATGCATAATTGTTACCATCTCCTGCAACTCATCTGCCGACGACGCAAGTAAAACCTGGTCATCAGCATAGAGAAGACATTTGACGAACTATATAGATAGTTGTAACTATCTGTGGTATTATTGTTGTAACTTACTTTAAGCATAACAATGACTATAAATTAAACTTAAAAAAACCGACTTTCATGTTACTCATAAATTTTCTGCACTCTTGAGGTGCATTTCTGTGTTTAACTCCGAATATCCTCGACAGATCCACACCAAATTTTTACGACACCAATCGAAAAGTATACCCTTTCAAACAAAAAAATAATTTTCCGATTCGGTCCAGGCGTCTTCGAGTAATCGGTGAACGAGCATACATAAAAAAGCACAAAAAAAGATTCCAACGAATTGAAAATCTCCTCCTTTTTTTGAAGTCGGTGAAAAGCGACCTCCGCGCTGACTGTACAATAATCGTGAGATGCTTAACTATCATGCGTAATCGACACTATAAGATGTTCTACTGGGGCTCTGAAAAAACGTAACCCTTCGACGCGGTCGGGTAAAACTGGTCTACGAATCAGCATACCTGTGAGGTGACTCGGCTTTCCTTATAGGTACGTCGCACAAATCGTTGGCTTTGATTAGTCTTTTTATAGACAATCACGGTGTGTAATGTCTCTACCTGCTCACAATGTTTCTACTCAAGCAACAGTGATAAACGATTCGAAATTGAATATTATGAAGTAGAGATTTGTTAGTGTGTGGTATATTGGGGTACTAAGGTATCTGTAATGGCAAGTAACGTCCGTAATTTCTTGCAGAAGTCTTTGCCGACTAGTTTCTTACAGGTTGACTTGCGCAAGCGACTTCCAACGTGTAGACGCTCGTGGAAGTGGACTTTTTCCTTTACAAACAGTAAACATCAATAAAATAATAGGTAGATAGTATTCAAAGTTGCTGAAAAATAATACAGAAATAGGACCACGTCTGCTATACGATAGACCAGCGTTTCCTAACTTTTTTCGTCCACGGACCCCTAGGACATCAAGCACAACATCAAGGATCCCCTTAATAAAAAAAAAACACTAAATTTCGGACCATTTATACCTAAACAAATACGAACAAACGACGAAATTAAAATTTTTAAACAACCGACTTTAATGTTCGAGCTTAACAATTTTCCGCACTTTCGAGGTGCACTTCAATTCATAACTCCGAAGATCCTCGACAGATCCTCACCCAATTTTTGTGGCACCAATCGGAAAGTATCCACTTACAAGTAAATAAAGAGTTAAAATAAAAAAGCACAAAAAAAAAAGATTCCGACGAAATGAAAACTTCCTCCTTGTTTTGAAGTCGCTTTAAAAATGATTTTTCATTAATGGGTCTACTATCTAATTTTTATTTTTGTCGGGTACTAGAAAATAATCCCTAACATTCTGATTTCATGTCTCAGCTCAAAAGCACGCGACACAACATTGCCACAAGACAACCCTAGTGGCATTGATTTATTTTTTGTTAAATGGTCCATAGATGAGACCACAGGTTAAGAATCGCTGCGATAGACAAAATGGTTGCTTATTAATTCCTCTGTTTGATTCATATTGTGAGTTGTTATGACTACATCTGTAGTAGTTAGGTAGATAGTTCTAGATCCAGATTATGTCAATCGAAAGCGTAACCAGGCTGTATTTAGCTGGTATTGCTGGTTCGTTGAGCCAAATATATCTAGCTCTCAGAGCACGTGAACTTTGAAAGTTTCTCTGTAAAGTTAAAAAATTTTTCGTAAGATTGATATAAGAAAAACAATGAATGGGAAAATAACGCTATATCGGAATAAGACGCTACAGATGTCGACAACGCTTCATTCGTCCGGAGAATTTTCATCTGGGTAAGTAGGACTCGTTGTATCTTCACGGTAGCGTCTCATATTTGTGCGTGATGAAGATTCTTAGGATAAATCGAAACATTGTCTATATCTTTACTACACTGTTTTGTAAGTAATTCTTGTGTTGTAATGTCTATCTAGTACAACTCACGAAAGTTTTGAATGTGATAAAGGTAGCATTCAATTTGTTAGTTGGTCAAAAAATAAAGTTATTGGTAAAAGTTATTTTTGAAATGGTTCAGATTTTCCATCAGCAAAGCTCTCCGCCCTCAAACACCAAACATTCCACTCGAGATTTTTACTCTATTAATTACGATCACTTCAGTTTTCAAAAAAAAAACCTCATCAAAATCACAGACAGACACAAATAGACACTACAATTATAATAACACCCCTTTTATTCGTCGGGGTTTAAAAATGATACAAAGTTTTCACTATCAATCATCGCACACCGGTTGCAGGTCCGCATTCCTACACACCTACCATAAACCTCCATGGTTGCATTGCTAAATGTCTCAGTTACAGATAGATCTATCTAGGAACTGTGCAAAAAGAAATAGGCTTACGACTATAATCGCAAAGCATTCTCTTAGATCTCAGTGTGTTCAAATCCTTGAGAACTACGAGAAAGAATCATTGCAAGGCAGTGACAAATAAATAGGTGATAATTCTAATAGACGGCACTGGGCTTGTAACATATTTACTTCTGCAAAATGTGCTATTTCTATGATCACTTTGAATCGTCTTAAGAGCTAGGTGATTCTACTCCTGAATTCTTTCGCTACCAATGAAGAATTACGAATAGGCTCTTAAAAATATATTTCAAAGAAATCTCTTACTATGAAGCAGTACTGCCTACGTCCAGTCAGCTTCATCTCGAGTTGTGCTGAGATAAGTAGAACAACCATAATCTACTCTAGATTAGTCTGTAATTATACCAAGCTTAATTCTTGGCGTCCGCTCGGCAACCATTGGTAATAGGACGCATCAGTTTTTTGATGTTATCTGGTTTTAGATCTGATAAACGGTTCAACGCTTCTCAATAGGGTTGGGTGGTAACTGTAACTGGTATCTAGGAAAATATTAGAGTACCTAAGCAAAACGTGGGCATGTATCAAACATGTACTAAGGACATACCTAAGGATCTGCAAACGAAACTCCCCAAAAGTGAAATCAAAGTTATTGACAGAATAATAACGTTTGTACGAATTATCGCAAATAACAAAATTCCTGCTCCAGGGTCTAATTTTGAGCCAAATCAGCGTTTATTTTATTGTATCAAGTTACCAAAAGGTGATGGTTAAAATCAGACGCTACCTACGGTTTTTTACAAGAATTTCGAAACAGGATATTAATTATGAGATTGACTGACGTAAAAATGAGCGTGTAAACACCTGTATGTCTTCACAGATGAATCACACATACATTCGCAATATTCGTACGTGTGCTATCGGTTAGAATAGATTTCATAGATAACTTCAAACAGTACCTATTGTCTAAGGCGCTTTTGTTTTCTTTCTCATAACTAAAGGGTGTGAAGTGATAAAACCTTTGTACCATTCAAAGGGTATAATTACCATTGAATCTTGCCTACAATAACCTCCGGGAGGGTATAACCACTGAGCAAATTGCCCTCATTTCGTTAATGGATGATTCGCAAGAAGCGGTCCGAAAAACGGTACCCCATTTTCGCAATTTTTTTTTTGGTTATTTAAAAAAAAAAAATAACATACCTAATTAAGCACTCAAAGACATGCATTTTAATGTTAGCGGCCCTCAATTTGATAAAGCCGTTTTGAAGTTTTAGTGGTTTAAATATATTCGTGCCCATTGAAATTAGGTTTGGTCCAGAGAAATTAGAAAAATGCCAGAGAAATTAGCAAAATGCCAAAGAAATTAGCAAAATGCCAGAGAAATTAGGAAAATGCCACAGAAATTAGCGACAGAGAAATTAGTTTTTTATCGCGGACACATTTGTTTGCTTTGTAAAACAGTAACGTGGAGTTAAAATAACATGAAATTTGATTCACCACTACCTAATAGTATCTATATGGATGATTCGCAAGAAGCGGTCCGAAAAACGGTACCCCATTTTCGCAATTTTTTTTTGGTTATTTAAAAAAAAAAATAACATACCTAATTAAGCACTCAAAGACATGCATTTTAATGTTAGCGGCCCTCAATTTGATAAAGCCGTTTTGAAGTTTTAGTGGTTTAAATATATTCGTGCCCATTGAAATTAGGTTTGGTCCAGAGAAATTAGAAAAATGCCAGAGAAATTAGCAAAATGCCAAAGAAATTAGCAAAATGCCAGAGAAATTAGGAAAATGCCACAGAAATTAGCGACAGAGAAATTAGTTTTTTATCGCGGACACATTTGTTTGCTTTGTAAAACAGTAACGTGGAGTTAAAATAACATGAAATTTGATTCACCACTACCTAATAGTATCTATATTAACGTTAACGTTATAAAAAGTGTCAATTTATATTTCATTATTGCGTAATAAGCGATTGAATGCAGATAGGGGTGTCGCGGACACACCAGAGAACTTAGATTTCACGACTTTAGAAATTAATTACAGCTTTCCTATGTATATAATTGAGGATATTACTAGTGCCATAATAGCGTACTCGTATACTATTTCCAAATAAAAATACAGCAATACTGAAACTGGTCATTTTAATAGGTTCGCAAGGCCGGACATGCCAAAAACACGAGTCCTGCGAAACACCCTAATGAATCCCTCGACTCGACTTCATTCATTAACTCCTCGTGTACTCAGCAAAAGATGCCGACGATTTTATTACCTGTCTATTTAACTTGGGTTTCCTATACTTCATTAACTCGGTTTACTCCGAGTAATAATAAACATCGAATGTTTTCTGAGAATCAGAAAAAGCGGACTTCATAATTCCATAATCGTTTTCAATTTGTTATCGCGAAATGTATTGGAATGCTATTGTGTCATTGACCATTACTTATGTTATTTCGTCACGAATAATCTAGTTGTTTCTAACTTTTACTTGCGATTTGCTTATTGCACTGCCGCGCCCGGTGCGTGCACGCTTCGCCCTTGATATTATTAAAATGTATCAGAAGAAAAACCAAAATAGCGTTTTTGCACGATCTCCAGGTAGAGTCGACATCGTTCGCATAATTTAGGAAATTATAGGGTCGCCCTGTATTTATTAGTCACATTCACGTCAGCATGACGACTACATTTTTGTTGTGGTAATCTGATCTATACGTGCTTTGGTTTGTACTTTGAGTTTAACAATGAACACGTTTGCACGACTTTGGGTAAATATCCTGCTAGCCTAGTTAGCTGGCGTCGTGTAGAAACTGGCACGTCTTCGAACAAAAATTACGAAACTCCATGCGACATCCTCCTAGCTTGGTCACTTTTTTATTTATCCTTGATAGTCTTCCTCCACAGTACCTAAATTAAATGAGAAGGGCTTTGTTTGTCGCGTTGTGGTCTGAAGTCCATCTGTACTGCAGATATCTGCTTTGGTAAGCGAGACACATCAGCGTTTGTGGTCAACTCCTTTATTGTATGCGTAAAAGGTGTAGCATTTTATACTTAAGCATTGTTCCACAATCGTGTCACTCCTTTGTATGCGTTTATATTTATCAGAGTGGAGGCGTGACTCGGAAAGCCTGTTAACAAGCGAACCGTTAGATGGGATCGTATATTTATTGTTTAAATTTGCCAGTTTTGTATATGATATGTATTTAAAATCTTGTCTTTGTCTTCAAACCCAAGGCATGTCTTTAGGAATTTGAGTTTCATTGTAAAAATGGTTATGTTATGTCACCCGTAAGAGCTGGTGTAACACTTGGAAGTTTATCAAAACAAAAAACTTATTTATTCAAAGCAGGGATTCGAACACTAAAAAACACGGGTTGAAAAGGGCTTTGATAAAAATTATATCGCTTGAAATAATTAACTCTCGGGGATCCAGCTACTATGACTTTCTCCCAATTTTATAGATTAATTTCGCTAAAAGTGTAAGTATTATGGAATAAATGAACTCGGCGAAGACAACCGCGTTCTCGATTACAAGAACTTTATAAAATCGTAACAAACACCTGCTTATCATTAGGTAGGTTCCTGAATTCTTTAGCATTTGCATGTTAGGTATTGTGTGCAATGCTTAGATATTTCCTTATTCTAGTCAAACGCGTGGCGAATTCTAATCTCGGAAATTCAATTGTATTACTTTAGCGAACAATTTATTCACTTGATTAATAAATTACACAATAAATTATCACATTTTAATATATTATGGTTTAATTCGACGACCACCGCGTGTTAGTTGGCTAATCATCTGCTAAGACAGGAAATAGTCAATGGGTTCGGTTTTGGGTCTGTACGATTTTTGTCACTCGTCTGGGTGTTGTGAAATTATGGCATTTGTATTCTATGATAAAGCACGACAGAGTCTAACTAAACTGTATGTGACTGTTAGGAGTTAAATTATTCACCTTTTTTATGAAATTCTTGACTAGGAAGTAATAAAATGTCTAGCCATAATCCAAGCCAGTACAACTGGTACTACTATAGATGATATCTGCGTAACATCTAGCGTGGTGTAGGTGGAGGTAAACACTGATTGCTTATCTTAGATGCCCCTAGCACGTAATGATAAAGATGACCACACACTGTTTTATTGCGATGTATGAAATGCACTGTATTGGCTTTTATATAAAGTGATGTTTTTCGAACATTGGCTTCCTCTGAACCCTATTGGCTTTGTCCCTTCTCTTTACTTTCATTGTTGTCATTCAGTAGTTACTGCTTATTAGTCGATCTTCTGTCATCATACTTCTATATAAATTAAATACATAGAATAACTTCGACCATTAACGTCCACTGAATATAAGCCTTCCAGTGTGTGTAAGGTCTCTTTTGCCTCTTTTTGTATTATACGGATATCAGGATTTTACACGTCTCGCTCGATGAACATGATTGTGGATTAATACTCCGGCAGGAGTAAGCTTTTGAAAAGATGGATGGACGTGTATTTGCGAATATGTGTGTGAAATGAGTGCGTACTAAATTGGCGAGAGAAAGAAGAAAACATGTAGAGCCGACCTCAGTGAGATAAGAGCAGGGATCATTATGATTTGTACCTTGCGTGTATGTCATGCATTTTGCCTTCCACACGCCCCGTACAACATGTTACAGTTGTCACAATGGATCTAGGCATTCGTGAAGTTAAGGTTTTCGCTGCGCAGTAGAAAATGTTGTATGAAAAAGTTGCACTGCGCATCGAAACGGATAAATTCACGAATGCCAAGATCCGTTGGAAGAAGTGTAACTACCTCGTTAGTTCAGTCACTTAGTTCTCCGTAAACTCTATCTATACTAGCAATAGCCCTTTTCTCATCATCCCTTTCTCAAATTCCAGAGCGATTCAGTCAGCTATTTCTTCGACGAGCTGGAGCGGATCGCGCGGCCCGACTACGTCCCCTCCCACCAAGACATCCTGCACTGCCGGAAAGCCACCAAGGGCATATCAGAGTGCACAATAAACATTAACAATGTACCTTTTGTCTTCGTCGACGTCGGGGGTCAGCGGACGCAGCGGCAGAAATGGACGCAATGCTTCGATTCTGTCACATCGATACTGTTCCTGGTTTCATCATCGGAGTTTGATCAGGTGCTGTCCGAAGACAGGTGAGTTTACAGTTGTATGTTTGCTATCTTTTTGCATTTGTAGTTTTTTTCGCGTAAGGTGAAACATTTATTCAATATTCATTACTTTTCTGTTCGCCCCACGCATAAAGGACAACCTCAAACTCAAAGGACTCAAATTCTAAATGCGGAAAAGGGAGTCCCCATACATACATACAAACTTTTCTGTTATACAATAGTTTTTGTAGTAACGAAACGGCCATGCCATATATTTTGACTAAGGTGTAGAGCTTGTGAAGTTAGGACTTGTAGAGTTAGAGCGTGTAGAGTTAGAAGATTGGCTCTACATGAGATCTGATAACTTTTTGACAGTGCGAGCCATGGTCTCGTCAACATTTTACATGAAAATGTTATGGTGGGATTGAATTATAATGAAATTTATGAACATTAACACCAAAACCTTAAAATACAAAGATTTCAAAATACGAGTTCAAAACTAGAAAAGTGGTCAGTATCTGATAGTTTCATTGATTGTGTGTTGCATTGAAGTGGTGCCTGATTACATTCGATCCTCTATACTTCAATGGCCTTGTGCGAAAGTTATTGACGCACTAGTACACTGTGACCATTTCACTTTTCAATCATGATGACAAATGGTTAACTTTCATCAATGTAACTGACAGGCAATTGAATGGACGTAACTTTGATGACTTGTATGACTTCAAACGATTGACACTTCTGTGAACATACAAGGTCTTACTTATGAAAGATGTTTAAAGTTGAACACTGGTTAAACAACGTCCTGTCTTTATTTGTGGATAGTGACGAATAGAGACAGCACGTTGTTTAACCAGTGTTCAACTTTAAACATCTTTCATAAGTAAGAGGGACAAAAACTGTATTACAAATCTAATCATAAACGGAAAAATTAAACGAGACAGGATTCAGAGTATGTATAAGTAATACTTATAGAAATACTCATAATTTTTCCGACATTTAAGATAGTACTTACATTACTGTTGATAAGATAGTATCTATACTTACCCATGTTTGTTTGTTTGTTTGAACGAGCTTATCTCTGGAACTAGCAGTCGGATTTAAAAACCAAATGTGTATAATAAGACGTACCTCTGACTACCTCCTTAGATGTCTTCAAAGGATTTTAATCTGAAAAATGTTCACCGCGCCTTGGGGATGCAGGTTGTATTTTTTTTTGTGTTTTACCAAAGTTTATAGAAAATGCAACATTCATTGGCCCTTTGTTACTATAGCGGCAGAATCAAACGTATTGATCGCTAGCCGTATTTTTCAAAAAACCGGTATACCGATGTGGTATACCAATGTCATGACTACAATTTCTCCCGTCGTATATTGCCATACATGGTGCGACAACATACCTTACATTGACGACTTCTAATACTGAATAAATTAGGCATTACAGTCGACGAAGCAGCACAAATAATCATGAGTATTTTCTAATCAATTATTTCTTGAACTTGCTAATTAAGATGTTTTTATTAACAAAGAAATTCAAATTGACTTTACCGTTACACCACCTTTATCATTTTTTTTAACAGATAAAGTAGCAATATCTCTGAAATAAATTTTGTACGGGATGATTTCAACCACAAAGATTTTAATAATAATAATAATCATAATATATTTATTGCGAATTAAAGGTAGGTAAATAGATGACAGTTAAAAAATGTAGGTACAGGCCTTAATTCTGCTTCTCAGCATGCAAAAAAAATAGAACTTAATAAAAATGGAAGTCACTTCTTAATAAATTAATAAATCATGTCATAACTATGTACAGTACAATACAGCAAAATAATAGAGAAGTTTTCATTTTTCATAATACAATACCTGCATAAGCGAATAAAAATTTCCAAATAAATATAGGTCTAGACTCTACTAGAATATTATTATCATTGCACTTTTGGATCAGCTTATTTTTTTCTATTCAACTTATACAACATTTTCTAGCGCAAGGAATGCTTCCATGTTTATTTGCCTTCACTGCCCCGACAATGTTTCGATTCATACGGAGATCTTCAATGGGTAAGAGGGACTCGTGGATCGGTCACTCTTTACACTCACTACTAGACTGCTAGTTTGTTCTAAGTAGGCTACTAGGATCTAGGAATGTAAGAAAGTAAATAGCCGTGGTTATTTTGAATCGATGTTGTCCAATGCTTAATGCATAGCCGCATTCCGTTCGTCACCCTTCGCCCACGCCTTCTCAACTCCATCACGTCATAGGTTACATCATAATTTATTTACATACATTACAGAAATGTCTGTGTTGATATATTGGTGCAGTGTATCGTAAACCGAAAAAACACACACCATTACTACTGCACGCTTACGGTAGAAATCACTGCGATCTTCGAATAATTTTTAGATACGTATAGTAATGTAAAAGATGTCTAAGAGGTAGTCAGAGTTAGAGGCACGTCAATGTATGAATGTATGAACGAAATTCGTTTTTGCACACCTTAATAATAAATAAAAAAAAGTACCTAAGTAAAACAATAAAACACAATATGATTTTTGTTTGTTCGTAATAGTGACCGACAATTTAAAGTGCCCTCCGAAGGAAGCAACATGCGGTCACCCATCCAAATTGTGACTGCTCAAAGCGTCGTTTAACTACAACGATCTATTCAGAACGTCTAAGCTAGCTACGTCATGAGCAGTTCACTTAGGTTACACTAGACATATAATTATACTAAAAGGTAATTTTATAGTCTTAAATATTTCATTCGTTTACGAAGTTGCTAAATATAACCATTTATTGATTTTCCATGGCAAAGTCGTAACCATTTTAATGCCTATAAAATTTTGCTAATTATAAAAAATCTGATCTGTTTTTGAGCATGCGGCTTGCGGTTTGAGTAAAGTTACTTAGTAATGTTTATAATGCGTTTTTTTCCATTCATATTTTATTACATGTTTTGATATTATTTTTAATGAGTTTACGCTTGATGTTTGGTAAATTCATGATGTTGTATCGTACAACTTGTACGTAAAAAAGACCCGGAAAATCGCCAAATTTGAGAAAGCTGCACTCAAAATTTGCTTCTCTACTTCTTTCAGTTAGTATCGATGAAAATAAGGTCTTATTAGTACGAAAAAATATCATTGAGTGGAAAAGCTATAAAGCTTTTTAGTTTTTAGGTTCTGAAATTCTGAACATAGAATTAACATCAGCTTTACAAACTCCCACACTGTTGTATTTCTAAATCAGTATTTGACCTTTTTGCCGGTAATAAATCATTCATTGTTGAAGAAACAAAGTAAGTAGAGTTAATTTCTCGTGTACGGTTTTAAAATAGAAATTGATTTGAATACCTTATTTTACCCTTATGCTCTCAATTACACTTACTTAAGTTAACAAATAAAGTACTTTGATTCTTGATTCAATTAAAATTATTCCTTTTCGCAAGTACTTTTAACGCGTTCACTGAGACTCTATATCGTCGCCGTAGAGCGAAAAGTCACTAAGTTGATATTTGGCATTTCGACATTCGGCATTTGGAGATATCGACCTTAAGGAAAGCAGCTGAAACTCGATATCTCAAAATGCCAAATATCGACTTAGTGACTTTTCGATCTACGGCGACGATATGCTCTCCGTAGGGGCGCAGCGCCACCTGTTTACCATCTAGCTGATCATTCGTATAGAGGAACTTGGGATTGCCTTGAAAAAGACCTTTTCTGTCTAAATGAATCTTTTCAAAGTGGTTGAAAAGTAGACCATGTTTTCTAATTGTTCTAATAAATGTTGCCCTGAACTAAAATGGTTGGTAAATCTAGGAGAAGAGTGAATATTTCTCGTAATTAGATTTTCTAGTCTTGCCATGTTGGTTTCTTCTAATATAGTTCTGTTATTTATCACATTATCAGACCGCATTATCAGAAAAAAAGTACATCTTAGCTATTCATTTTTAGTATAAAACCAGTGTTATCAAACTAAAACATGAACATAAGGTTACTATTTCCTATATCGGATATCCAAATATTTATAGTTTGAAATGCAAATTTAAATTCATACGAACACGGTTTTAAATAACGTATTATCAAAAGCTCAAATAGACAGAACTAAGGCTGAGACTCCACCAAAGCGGAGATGTGTGAGATGTGTTTTAAACAGCCAATAGAATTTCAAAAGACGAGATGACATGTTTGAATAACGAAATTGTATGGTTGTTTAAAACACATCTCACACATCTCCGCTTTGGTGGAGTCTCAGCCTAAATCACGGAACTTTTTGCTACGCGGACCACGCCTACATACTTACTCTACTTTTTTCTGCTCTGACGTTAATTAGTTACAAAATAATAACACCTTGTAGCCACTGACCTCTCAATAATTCATTCACCTTTTAATGATAATCACAAACTAGATACTTTGGCATTATTACATTATTATTAAGGCTGTCGATCAAAAGAAAGGTGGGATCAAATTTTGGCCGAGCCTCACTGAATTTTTAATTTCGGAAAATGTATACGCTCAACTCTAATCGGTAAAGGAAAACATCGCGAGGAAGCCAGATAGTATTCAAAGGGCTTGCTACCTGTTCTATGGAAAGATAATTGCTACAAACTGTGATTTTGTTTAAGGAACAGAAAGAGTACGCGCTTTGGGCACACAACTTTTACTAACATACTTACTCCGCTGGCTCAGTGACCCGAAGTGAGTCTTGGCCTCCGACAAAGGAGGCGCCATTTACTCCTATTTTGAGCTAGTTCGCCAATCCCCATTGTAGAGAACTTGTAGGTCCCTCTCTACCATGTCCCTCCAGCGATATCGGGGACGTCCGACGTTTTATCTTTTACCCTATTTTAAATTATCCTCTCTAATTTTCAGAAAAACGAACCGCCTGGAAGAGGCGCTTAATATCTTCGACACAATCGTCAACAACGTCAACTTCAAGGGGATATCCATCATCTTATTCTTGAACAAGTCCGACCTGCTCGCGCGTAAAGTTGCAAGTACCGAGACGGATATACGCTGGTACTATCCCAACTTTACCGGCGACGCTCATAACCTACGCGAAGTTCAAATGTACCTGCTCAATATGTTCGCGAACGTTCGGAGAGAACCGAAAACGACTCTATACCACCACTTCACAACTGCCATAGACACGAAGAATATAGAAGTGGTGTTCAATTCTGTTAAAGATACGATACTGAACAGGAATCTTGAATCTCTGATGCTGCAGTGAGAGACTTTATTGTGATAGCATTATGCATATTTCCATGCGCTGGGTTTTGTGTTAGCTGATTAGACAGTTGATATTTCATTTCACTTCACCATCTCTAAAGCGGGGAATTCACTAGACGGACATGCCCGCGGGTAAGTCTGCATATGCCCGCGCGGACCTCGCTACTATAGGTCTGTGCAATGTTTGCAAATTCAATTCAATGCAAACGTAGCAAACAAATAGTCTACATTAGATTATATTGTGAAATTGTGTCCTCAATAAAGTTATAGCAAGTCCGGTGGGCATGTCTGCAGACTTGCCCGCGGATATGTCCGTCTAGTGAATTCCCCGCTTAAGTAAAGATTTGGTTAGTTACTTCCTTATTTACTCATCAAGTAAAAGTAACTAAAACAATAACTCTTTTAAAATACAGTTTGTTACTGTACTTATGCTACTCGGGGATAGTGAAACATCCAGAATTCTTTTGGATAAACATTTTGTGATAAGTTTATCAGAGTGAATTTTCTAATCAACTTTGAAGTATGAAATATATTTATTTGTTGTACTTATATTTCAATTATTCTGATAATGCTGAAATTCAAAATTACACTATCCCTGAATATCATAGGCATACATACAAATGAAACATCGACTGTCCAATTCTTAGCCAATGTGAACTCAGCTTTAGTTAGTGGTGTTAAAAGACAGCTAGGCCTTATTTAGGGCCTTATAAGTGGCCTATTTAGTGTACGAAACGTATTTATTACCAAATTGTAGATATGTTTGGTGAACGCACATAAATTTATATCAATATACATGTTTAAAGCACTATGAGATTATATGAAATTGTAAATGGGTATTTGACAATTTTATAAGGTATTTGACAAGTTTAAAAAGTGAAAAAGCTCAAGGAGGGAACTATAACAAAAAACGCCAACAATGTTTGAAGCAAATCATTACAAAACCGAAGCTAAATTATATCGACTATATCAGTAGTGTCCGTCACTAGCTTCCGCCCGTGGCTTCACTTGCGTTATACCAGCCCGGATAAAAACTAGCCTATGTGTTATTCCAGGTCACAAACTTTGTATATTCCAAGTTTCATTAAAATCCGTTCAGTAGTTATTGCGTGAAAGAGTAACAAACATCCATACAAACTTTCGCATTTATAATATTAGTAGGATTAGTAGTGATCCAATTAAACTTGACATTTATTTCAATAATACTATGATTGAAGAGGTGAATACAATAAAATTTCTAGGTATACATCTTGATAGTAACATTGACTGGAAAATACAAATCGAAAAAGTATGTACTAAGCTTAGTAGGTATGCATACGTGCTTAAGAGGCTGCGCGAGATATCCTGTATAAAAGTAGCTCTTAATGCCTACCATGGTTACGTTGGTTCAGCTCTACAATATGGTCTTTTATTGTGGGGAAATAGTGTTAACGTTGACAAAGCGTTCAGAGCTCAAAAAAGATGCATTCGTTCACTATGTGGCGCTCATTTTCTAGAGCCTTGTAGACCGCTATTTAGAAAATTTCTGATTTTACCTCTGCCGTGTCTGTACATAAAACAAGCAGCTGAGTTCGTCAAACAACAGCCGTCTTTTTTCAGAACGAATCAAGATTTTCGAGCAAGAGTGCTAAGGAACACGTCCAATAACAGACTGTACATTCCAAAATTTAATATAAAACTTACACAACGTCAAGCATATTACATGTGCATTCAGGTATATAATAAGTTACCAAATGACCTGAAGGATTTAAAGGGTCATTTGTTTAGTAAAAAATTAAAAAAATGGCTTATCGACAAATGTTTTTACTCAGTGAACGAATTTCTAAACAGTAAGGGACAGTAAATTATTATCTATCTTAATATTGACATTCTTAAATCTTGACATTTTAATAGTTTTTATGATGACTTATATAAATTACATCAATAAATAGGACCTATACAGATTTGCATGCCTAAGCTTTTGGTAGGACATAGATTGGACTAATTTAATTTTAAGACCTTATTGTATCACATGTGTTCGTGCAAATAAATGTCATTTATCATTTATCATTTATTTATTTAGGATAATAATAGAGAGTGCCAATTTATGTTTTGGAGGGTAATTTTTGAAACTACTACACTTAACTCAAAAATAGTTTCATTATTGGAAGTATTATTTCAGATTGTTATAGGATGCTATTCTGATTCTGATGCTTGTTTGGTATTAGTTACTAAGGAATGTCATTTTCAAATCATCTATCATCTATCCCTTTCAAACTATCAAGTGGTTGTTACTAGAGAAAAAAGGACGAAACATAAACGTGAGTTCACTTGTAGAGTACTTAACTGAACAGTAAACTGTTTATACTATACTTTTATACGTTGTCAAATACCTTTAAATAAACCCAAAGTGATTTATACTCGAAAATTTTGTTCCAGCAATTGCTTATCCTGTAAATCAAAGCTTTGACAATGATGGAGCAACATTGCTCGTGTAAAATCACTTTGTGATTATTGTTTACCAATGTGGGCTTGTAGTGATAATGTAGGGAAACAAATAGATAATGCTATTAGTTAGATATTTATTGAACGGTTCTTTATATTGCAGTGCCAAGTTGAGACTAGATGATGTGACGTATTGTTGGGTTCCTAAGGTTGAAAGTTGCATGCAAACTGATGCGAATACAAAAAACGGTTGAACTGAACGACTCAGAAATTCACATTTAAGATCTTTTAAGATGTGATGCGTAAGCTAAATTGTATTAAAATCATATTGTTCAAATTGAGTTGAGACGCAATAAACCACAAAATATGATAATAAATTTAAATAACATTGAAAAGCTGTAAAAACTGAATCGCGATAAACTCTACCTTACAATCAACAATCGATATATCGGGCAAGTATCGTAGTTCAGCAAATGTTAATAAAAACTAAAGTCAGTACATTTCACCAACATTAGCTGAACCACGTATTAATAATTTAATATCGTTAATTTCAAGAGTAGAGTCAGTCAAACACAATCGCTTCAGTTTGAATGCAATCTTTAAAGGTCGTTGTACACAGGCAACTATGTGTAGCAAAATATGGAGCAATAGTATCTAAAAATAGTGTAAAATCAGTTGTGGATTCTTTTATGATCTTACGAACCCAACTATAAGTGGACTACTCAGAAACGGCATAATAACTAAATACAGGAGTAAATTCGCAGCACAAGGCATAACGTAACAGCTGTTTATTTACTTTAAACTCATTTGAGAACCATTTTTTTTCTTGAAAATTATATGGACACGGGATTTTATCGCGTAATTTACCTTATTTATCCCGACGTTTCGGCTATGTTACAACAGCCGTGGTCGCGGGCAGACTGGAGTATGTTTTCAAGGTCCATTGTGAAGCGGCGGTAGCCGAAACGTCGGGATAAATAAGATAAATTACGCGATAAAATCCCGTGTCCATGTAATTTTCAATATGAATTTGAATAGTAATCGCGAAAGACCACTTTTTGTCGTCGAATGTTGCGAATTTGAGTAGTCCACCTATAATACTGGATATTCATTGAAAATATAACGTTATCAATTTAGTAGTAGTCACAAATTGCTCTTGCGACGTGCCACGTCATCCCTTCTTATTAGGAAGGATTTTTATACATTATCCCAGGGGGGAGTAAAAATGTACATAAAAAAGGTAACTGTGATGAAATTTGTATAAATATTTGGCTGTATACAGCAACGAAACAAAGCTTTCGATTCTGATGCCGGTACTCGCACATACATTGTACATACAAAAAGTAGATGGTGGTTTTTGGCTTTAGGAGATTATGAATGAAAATTTGTGTATTTATTCTGTTCACAACTTTCGTAAGTTGTACTAAACAAAATACGGGAATGGTGAAAAGATGGAGACTCTCCGGATGAATCGAAACATTGTCGGTATCTAAATCGATCGATACTTTTCGTAATTCCCGTGTCTAATCCTTTCTAAATTCCAAAATAGCCATCTACTTCTGCAGGCTGATTGTCTAACTTGTCTCGAACTGTCAAAACGATCGCGTAGGTATCTTTTGTCGCGTTCGGTCTCGTTGAGATGATAGTGACAGAGCTACTGGCGTGGTCACTGAACTGTCATATTTGAGAGTTTGAGACTGATTTTGGTCGCTATTAAAGATAGACAATCAGCCCAGATAACCTGTATGAATTTCAATGAAATAAAAAATCGCATAGAATATCATGTGGATGTGTGAAACCGGGTGGACGTAAATACCTTGGAACGTGATGTGTTAACTGTATTGGCTCAATGTATTCTGCAGTTTTCTCTTGTTATATTGGAGGTAAGTTTACGTAGATGCATTAATCTGTCTATATTATGTCTAAATGTTAATCAAATAAGTATTCATAAAAGCATAAAAACGAATGACCACAACCCCGCTGCCTTAAAATATGACTTTAAACTGATTCTTAAAAGGAATTGTACAGCGGCCATTTTAGTAGGTAACTAGAATTGGACCAATGATCGAGGAAAGAGATCTATCAACGACAATAAAAAAACAGTCTCATTTTCGGCTCACGATTCTAAAGTTGTCAGAATAACAAATCCTGATGCATCTATAAGCTTACTCCCAATATATTGTTTTACTATGTAATCCGTCCCTTGGCACAACTTGAAGCAAAAACGCGTAATCTCTGACGCGAGTCTAATTTTATAAGTACAATGTTTTATTTTTACAAAGATTATAGCTAGATTTGATTAAGTTGCGGATCGTCAAATGCTTGACATTTTTATAACATTTGATAATTTTCTATGATGCAATTACGAATCAAATTGAGATCTTGGATTTTGTATCGAATTTTGTGGGATTAGTTTTTCGATTTCTCGTTATAACAATTTTACAAGTAAATATGAAAGTTAAAAGTATATTTGACAACTGTCGAGCAGGGGTGATTTATATAAAGAGGTCTGTAAACGGGCTAGAAAAATTGCGTCTTGTTGGCGATTTTATAGACCAATATATTTTGCAACTTCTGCAATTTTATTGTCCAATACATTGAAATCACTTGCAATCTAGCCGGCTAGATATTTAATACCTGCGACAACTATGAAATATCTTGGCAATATCGCCGGGCTACATTACAAGATTGCAGCAATTCTTTCACTGTGTTGAGCGATATAATCGGCAAATTGACGGCTATACAATTGCAGCAAGAAATTGTCAAAAACTAGCCCGTTTAGCTTGTCTCTATCGACACTGTTCATTAGGTTGTCTTGTTCATGTTAACTAAAAAAATAGACGAGTAACTCTTTAATTTGACGAGTGCTGATTTATAGCCTTATAGAATGAAATGTAAGAATAAAATGATCTGTGCCCTGTTGCATAAAAGTACTATACTCTAGCCAAAACCAATGGACAATATTTACTAATATTGCACTGACAGATCAATCAGCTGATAGCAGGAATCATCTATCACAGAAAACTGAGATTCATTACGATTGGCTATATTGAATCAGTGCCAATCATATTTAATCTCAGTTTTCTGCGATTGGTCTATTCCTGCTATCAGCTGATTGATCTGTCAGTGCAATGTTGGTAAATATTGTACATTCGTTTTGGCTAGAGTATAGCTTGATTAACCTTGTACGTTTTATGCCACCGGCCCCTGATAAGTGATTTGAGGCATAATCGGTATACATAATAATTATGTACTCATTTAGATCTAAGTTTAATAAGCTTTAGTTTATTTATTTTCATTTAAGCTAAGGTTAGAGTTTTTTTACTTTTAAATAGAAGTTTCTATTTATTTATCTACTGTAATATATTTTTGGTCTTTTGAGGCTATATTGTACATACCTCGTAATTTTATTTTAGTATGTACCTACCTACATTTATTTATAGATTTGTTAGTTTTTTATTTTTCTGTTATAAATCACAATGTTTGATTGGAACATGCAGTCTAATTCTTTTTCGTGATAAATTTGCATTTAATAGTGCCATTAAAGCATTCATTTGCCGCTCTGACTTAAATGTTAGTAGTTGTAACTATTCTATCTTTGCTCAAACGGAACTGTATTGGACGTCCTAATAATTTTGTATTCAAAAAACAATCAATTTGCTTCAAACTATTATATCAAATAATCTAGTTTCTATGTATTTATTTAAAGGTGAACGCACACCTATCCACATCGAAAGCGTCGAACGAATCGAACAAATGAATTTTAGAATTCTTTAGATGAAATTTTATCAAACCTCGACTTTCACGACACCTGCCCGGGTCGAATCGTCCGCATCGTCCGAATCTGGATGAACAAGAAATCCGTTCGATGCGTTCGGTGCGGATAGGTGTGCGTTCACCTTAAATGTTCGAATCTAGCACAATTTTGAACTTGCTTAAATAAGTTAATTCTAAGACACATGGTTTGGTATAACTACGGAATGTTTGGGATCAGCCACCGATCTGACCAAAGTATGCGGCCAACTTGACCAAAACTGGCTAATGCGACCAAATCAATAAAATAACTTGATTACTTCTTACTATACTACCTATCGTAAAAGATGTATAAACGCTAAATATAATACATTCAACATCAATAATGCGCTCAATATTTTTATACGTTTGGTTTCAGTAAGTTACAGTAAAACTAAATTCTTGTATTTCTAGAATGTGATGCCTGTGCCTCGAGCATCGGTATGCACAAAGTCTACTATTCGATCCGTGACTGTAGTATAATCTCTCAAATGTATGGGATCCGGTGCAGCGCCTCCAGTGGTAACTTGACTGAACTAAAATCCCAAGCGGCAGATTCGGGAGTCACGTTCGATCAGGTGCACGTTTCAAAATACTCTACTTGAATAGACATCTTCATACATTTTGCCGCGGTTTGCGAGCACGAGTAGCAATTTGACAGCTTTGATAAAGTATATGACCTAACTTGTCAAGTAAAATCACTCACGGCCATTTTTCATCGTGACAAGATACTTTAGAGAGATTTTGTAGCATTTAATGTGCTTTCTTAGTATTGTGTAGTGAAATTGTGAATAACTAATATTAAAATGATGTCAGCTTGACACGATTTTGCCTGGCAAATGGCGAAAGCAACACTAAAAGTGCACAGTTTTGAAGAATGTACCTACTCACAAAAACTTGCGAAAAAACTAAGTTGTGCAATATCTACAACAACAATGTAAAGTACATTGTGCCCTTGGAACCTTCCTTCACAAAAATACCCACCTACCTAACCCTAGATGCAAAGGTAAGTTTTGTTTTTCTACAACACGTATTGTTCCAAGAACGAAAATGACCTTGGGAATGTGTGGTTGTGCTTCCTATTACATACTTACAATACAACATTTATAATGTTTTATGTTGTGTATTTATGATGTTGATTATTTAGTAGGTACTAGCAACGCCCTCGCGACATTGCCCCCTAGTGATGTTAAAGTTGATGATGAAAAATAGCCTATAACCTTCCTCAAGACTTTACTTTTATTATTGGTAGGTATAGATGTACTTAAATAATTACCTAATGAAGTGGTTATTATTTTCAGGTATTGAGTGCCCTTTTCTTTTGAACTCATGGAGATTACCAACATGTCGCTGGAGTAGCTAATGTATTTTCTCAGACTTCAATTAAAATATCACTGATGCGTGGAACAATACAAGAGCGAAAAGGACATTTAGAAGCTGAGGTATAAATAAGTTTTTATTAAATAAATGTTTTTCAAGACAAGCTTTTATTGGGTTAGGGTGGGCTAATCCAAATTAGCCCAAATACGGATGTTCTACTGTCTTTCACTGAGAAATTTCATTGAACAGCTTCTGACTCCATCATCAGATCATCTCGCTGTTAGGTACCTAGGTACCATAATATTGCATTGTCACCGAGAATCTTTATGTTTGCCAAATTTCAGCTCAATCGGGCACTGGGAAGTGGGTAAAATTTAACTTGCAAGATCTAACCCGAACAAACATTGCAAATTAAATAATAACTTGTAAAATACAACAAATGCTGCACATAGTTTTCATAATATAATTACCTTCTCTACTTCCTATACAATGTATTTAGATCACTATGTTAACAAACAATAATTATTTACAGATGATGGTGAGACAAATTAGGTATGTGCAGCAAAGAAACAATTAACACATTCCCTGTCCCACCTCTGCGGTGCTCTCCGAAGGCAAGGACTGTCTACTCGGGCTCGGCAAGTGCGTCGCGGGCATTGAACGTGTTAAGCCACCAGTATTGATATTATAAGAGGAAGAGCTTTGCAGGTCAACTTGTCTAAAAAACTAAGGCTTGTCAAATTAAATATAAAACAATGTTTTACATTCTCAGTGTAACTACATAAGACTATTCTGTAATCTGATATTATACTTTATTACATTTGTTAATAAACATAGTTTTCTGTTTCGTATCTAGCCTTTATTTAATAGCCTGTCCCTTAATAAATAAATATAACCTAAGTCTATCATGAGGAGGAAGTATCTCACAAAATAAAAATACTTAGTCTAGGATATGAAGTTTCTTTAGAGTGCATAACGCCATCTAGTGGTTCAATTACGAACCACATTGCACTGGTAAACCTTTTTGCGTGAAAATGCCAAGAAAACGGCTTTTCCCAGATATGAGACCTAGCTAGATCGATTTTTCGCCCCCGTAAACACCCGTACTGCAAATTTTATCGAAATCGTTGGAGCCGTTTTCGAGAAGTACATACAAACAAACTTTAAAGATCAAACAAATATTGCTCGTTTAATAGAATAGGATATTTGATTATAATCTAATGTACTATGTATGAAAACGTAAGTATATTAGTAGGTATAGATTCAATTAAACCAGTTTAAACCAATTGTTTTAATTAAATAAACATGTCTTATTATTATGAATAAATAATATTAAACACTACAAATTTACAATTTAGTAATTACAACTGAAATGTATCAATAATTAAACCTAATACAAAATAAAGAAAGATTTAAATTAAATTAAATTATAGAAATAGTAATTACATTATAATGTCATGTATGTACCTACAATAATACAATATAGGTATACTAAAGTATTATGATGTAGCTCACAGAGCCTTAAACATGCAAGCAATAACATCTACAATCCACCCGCAAACAAGTCACAGTGCTGTCCGAAGACATTGAGCGCATTGAGGAAGCGGGGCACGGGGGATGATGAGTTTTAATGATGCGGGGCGGCGAGGCGGCAGGGTGAGCTGGGCAGGCGATTTTGGATGCACATTCATGGGCTTGACTGGTGATCCCGTTCTGCCATGTTCAACCATGAAAGCATTGTTGAGCTTGATGTGCTCGGCTGGCTCCAATTTGCTTCTGCAATAAACATCAAACACTTTAAAGCATTGGTCACATTAGGGAAGAGTGTTAAAACGTTGAATCAGATAAATTAGTGTTCATCATTATTTCAGATAAAAATCATCATTTTAGCCATAGGACATCTACTGCTGAAAATAGACCTCCACCTTATGTGTCATCGTAACACTTGATTAATTTTTAAAGTTTAATCAATAAACTTACTAAAATCAGCATTTAGCCTGCTGCTTGATCACTGCAGCAGCTGAAGGAGGTTCTTGTTCCTCAGTCGAATGAATATTCTGTAAATGTGAATTTTTTTAGCCATAGTGATAATGGTATGTATGTAGCTAGATTTTCAAGTATATTTTCTATATACCTACCCAACAAATTATATTGATTGGTGGTTGTTTCTCTAGTAATCTAGTAGTACTAGAGTGATGGAACCTAGCCGCTCCTTATAAGATTTAAAATAAGGCTAGTATTATGTCCACAAAAGTGGTGCTTTAGGCATGTGGGTGAAGGTACTGTCACGAGTAGGTAATTAAATATTTGCTTTGAAAACAAAATTAAAATAGTAATGCCTACCTTTCTCTACGTCCCATTGGCATTGAACAATCAGCCCATCGGTATAAGTTAGTCATTCTCCCGTGGCGAGCCTCAGCTTGTTTGCGGTCGTCTTCGTGTCTAAAACATTAAAATATCATGATGATTAACTTGAATTATAAGTTGGACAGATGGTTGAGACTATGTTATTCCTAATTAAAAGTAATCCACTCGTGTAAAAGATAGTTAATAGTACCTAAGTATCAATCAATAGATTTTGTTTTCCATACAATTGTTAAGTTTAATTTTTATGCTTGTGTACGTACCTACACTTACTGCTTCATGAATTCTCCCATCACATTAAAGCACGCACGGTTTTCTTGTTTAGTTTCTTTAATGTACAACAAGAATAAACTTTATTATCATTTCACAAATAAATCATCAACTCAAAACAGCTGACTGAGTTGACCATATTATAGCCATAAATTAAGAAGTACTAAACTTTATACAAAAACGCCGTACACACAACACTTTGCATTTTTGCCGGGTTATACAATCATTCATTCAAAAAGGTTTAATTACCATAGACAAATAAAGATTTCAAAGTCCTCATTCGCTTTCCTTATCTATTTCATAGAAAAGAAAGAGAAAGATATATTGATTGTTGACGTTTGCTTTTTGACATTGAGTACTCCAGTCTGGTGAACAATACCAACATGAAATAATAAAAAAACGGACTTCCTGCGGTGTCAAACGCACCAGCCACGTAAAGTTTTTAAAAACCGGTGCTCGCATATGTTTATTTAACTTGACAAGTTGAGTTGTCTGTCACGGATCGAATAGTAGACTCTGTGCATACTCGTGCTCGAGGCTCTGGACAACATTTTGATGCAATTTTGTTTTGACACCTATTGCGTTATTAATTAGGCTGTAACTCGGGTTTGTTGAGTACCAACTTGTTGGGCTAAAATGGTCATTATGTAGGGTCATATCGCGATTTCGAGCTACATTTCTGTCTGTCATAATGATGAAGAATATGCACTTGCGAATGCAAATAGTTCGAATCGCGATAACGTGCCCCACCATAATTTCAAATATAGAATGTTAGTCTGATTCATAAAAGGAATTTTATTGCGGCCATTTTAACTCCCTGATTTTATTGCAATCAAACTTTTTATCAAAATGGCGCATGTTTTAGTTTATACATACTTTTAATACGTCTTGTGAAACGAATCCGTACGCATATCTTTAGCTTTTGATACTTAATTTAGAATTTGTAATGGGATAATAAAATTATATATTAAATCTATCAATAGAATCTGACGAATAAAGGTGCGTATTTTATATAACCTAGTAGGTAAAATATTAGTACCTAGTCAGAATCGCGTCTTGAACTAAATTTAAATTGTCACGGTCCTATGCTTTGTGTAAAGCCCCAGATGCCATCTTAAAGAGCACAAAAACCAACATAAAAAGCACAAAACTGCACGAAAGTCGAATAAAAAAATCATGAATTGGAAGGAATTAGGTATTCTTCCAAAATACTTTGTGTAAAATGGCAACTTTTGAAGTAAAGTTTGTCATTTCGCGTCTTGATTTTGTGAAGCGAAATAAAAAGCTTGCGATTATTCAATAAATAGTTTTTAATCATTTCAAGGTGAACGCATACCTATCGGAGCCGAACGCACCCGTACTAATCGAACGAAATAATTTTTAGAATACTTTATTTGAAATCGTATGAATCGTATGAAGTACACCTGCCAGATCGGACGAATCGGACGATTCGACACGGGCTATTGTGGTCGGTTTCATATAAATAATTCTAAAATTAATTTCGGTCGATTCTTTTGGTGCATTCGGCTCCTCTAGTATGTGCGTTCACCTTTATGAGGTTCATTAAATTATCAAAACCTATCACCTTCTCCATATGATGTACCCTAATTATCAATCATTGTAAAGGACTATGTCAAAATAAGTGAATGTAAAAGGTGTAGGTATTTTCTTATACTTTTTAGGTCGAAACAGTGCTGAGCTACATATTTATATTGTAATTTTTCTTTATTAGAAATAATGAAATTGCCTTTCAACTTTTACTAAAAATATAGTAATCTGTATTATCTGTGGATATAGTATCTTTTTTATTTTACGCCATACTATGGAGCTATTTGGACATGTAATCTCTTTCTATCTTGAGTATCTCTTCAATCTATCTTCACTTCTTTGTAGATTGTAAAAGATTCCTACGAATTTCAAACATTGGGTCATGTACTCTTATTGTATACTTTGTACCTAGAGTGTGGACAATATATTTTGGAACAAGTATATATTTTATAAACTACAGTTATTATAATATTGTACAGTGTAATAAATTATCCTGCATGTATAGATTTCCGTTTATTATTTCCCTTACCCCGTTACAGAAGCGTATTTTTTTAAGAAGGACAAAACTGGAACGGCAAATAGATTGCTTTGTGCTAAAATGCCGTTTTTTCATTAATATTCGATTAAAACACATTTAGGGTGGCCGCACACCTACCTGCGCCGAACGAATCGACCGAAATGAATTTTAGAATTCTATAAATGAAACCTAGCACACCTGCCCGCGTCGAATCGTCTGATTCGACCGAATCTGGCAGTAGGTACTTAGAGACTTCGGCGCGGATAGGTCTGCGCTCAGCCTTACACGTTAGGTAGGTAGATACAATTAAGTGTTAATCTATCTATCTATATTAGTCTGCCGCATGTCGGATGAGTTGTGGGCACGGACCACCACGGAATGGATCCCACAGCTCCATAGTAGTGGTAGTACCTACCTACAAAAGGGACAAAATAATAATCAGATTAAACGCCGCGATGTCATGGCTGGCTTACGTAATGCAGCCTTAGCAGGAACCAGTTACTAAGGCTGAGTGCACACCTATCCGCGCCGATTTCTCGAAGTACTGCCACGGGCAGGTGTGTGAGGTTTCATACGATTTCATATAAAGAATTCCAAAATTTGTTTCAGTTGATTTGTTCGACGTGTTCGGCGCAGATAGGTGTGCGGCCACCTTAAAGCTCAGCTTGAAATTACATTCCATTTCCCAAACGCTAGCTGCTAGCTAATTGGCGCACCAACTAATTAGCGTCATAAGATAGGTATTTGCCGGGAAGCCAGATGTTGCAGATTAATCAAACGCGTAACCGGATAGAGGAAAGCTCCCAATTTAGTCTTTCTGGTCTTTTCGTCTGCATTTTTTGCGATTATGGGTTTACTTACTTATACTTTAGGGCGAATTTTCACTAGCGTCTACCTAGCTTACCTAAATAAAGTAAAATAACATAGATCTATATTACCTACCTACTTAGGTAGGTATTCGTTTCATTGGCGATCAAATCTGAGGACAATAGCAGTTTAATTCCTGTTTCAACGATCTATCCGTAGATCAATTGCCACAATTGGTGCCGCACCGACCACGACCACGCTGGAAATTCAGTAGAAGAGCTGTAAACTAATCGAAACAGTAGGTAGGTACCTACTTGTGGGAGGTACCTAGGTACCTATTTATAGATGAAGTCGATCTACCAACTGAACTTTATAAGTTAGGTAGGTACCTACCTAAGTAAAAGTTATATTATACCTAGGTGTTGTGATAAAGTTGATGTTTTACAGATAACTAGCACTTCCAAATATTGAGCGAATCAGATTTTAGATAAGTCGATTTGATCAACTCGATCATCGGCTTTCGTGATTTCGTTCAAATTGAATCCACGCAAGGTCTCGCAGAAATGGCGGCAAATCGCCAAATAGCGGGAAGATTGCACTAAATTGACTCCCATTCAGTCTGAGTTAGGGGGAAACTAATTTACGTGGAGCTTCGGAGCAGATTGAGTGGGCACTGCGGCCGGGGTCGGATATTTATGGAACAGGTGGGTTTACGTAGCTACCGATTTATATGGAAGTAATGAATGACTTATCGATTTTCTTATGAGATAATATCGGACGTTGTTCGGATAGTTGGGATTATTTTTCTAGTTTCATGTTTCTTTGTTTTATTTTGAATTTTTGAAACTAACAAGTTTTTTGTATTTAATCCTGATCTTTAGATAGGTACAAGATAAATACATACAACGTGTCCACTCATAGCCCATTCTCTGCCTAGCCACCACGGTTCCCTCCGAAGGAAAGCGCCGTGGCCGACTCAAACTCAAACTCAAATAACTTTATTTGTTAACTGTTAGACACACAAGTTATAAGGTAGGAACACACATATTAAGCTAAGTTAACAAAAAGGCCTCCACTCAGCATAAGCTACAGTAGATAGTCTACCATAGCGCTGGTCTTCCGTGGTAGCACAAAGTACACACGCGAGCAGTGGCACTCACGATCATTTATGTATATTATATTATATAAAACAAGACATTGTATTTTTACATCATCCAACTATTATTAAATTATTTATCCTATTTATTAAAATTACATATTAATATTTGAGGAGTGACTCACAAGACTTGGTACCTAAGTATTACAATTTAATATTGCTAAATAAGGAATGACTTTATAAAACATTAAATTTACCTATATCACTATTGACTATTGTATTGCGACTGCACGCAACATCACACGCACGTGCGTTCATGGGAGTGCTGTTTCTAACTAAGGCATTTGATAAAGCCAGCACGGTGTTGGTGGCTGATTTTATTGTGATTCCTGTCCTGATTTAGGCTCATAAGCTTAAACATGGTCTAAAAGAAATAAACAATCGGAAAAAGCGCGAGCCTCATTTTAGCGTGAACTACTGTTTAAGCTTGCCTAACTAACGATTTTTAGATTTTCGATGAACGGAAAATTACAGGTTGTTCTGTGGTTGAAAAAGCAATCCAAATCGGATGTTCAATTGGAGTTTCCGAATGCCTCGCCAAGGAATGATTTACACGCGCAATCAAAGTGTCAACTTGACGCCCCGTTCACTGGCGATCCAGACGTTCAAAAATAATTGGAACTGACGCTTCTGTAAATATGAAAATGTGGATTTTTAAGTTAGGGAGTGTCCACATTGCGTTTTTTGTAGCGCGTTTGTATCGATACAAACGCGTTGCGAACGCGATGCGAACGCGCAGCTCAAAAACGCGCTGCAGAAAACGCAATGTGTACACTCCCGGTTTGCGTTTGTATCGATACAAACGCGCGTTCGCATCGCGTTTTTATGGATACAAACGTGTTTAAGCAGGGTTTGCTTTTGTACTTTGCTTTTTTGTATGCTCGTTTGTCTGCTAGTTTGTATGCTAGTTTGTACGCTAGTTTGTCTGCTAGTTTGTTTGCTAATTTGCTTATTTGCTCTAAGTTTTTCATTTGTTTCGGGACACTTTCTTCGGGACACTTTTACTTTTGCTTCGGGACAATTGCTAAGGGACACTTTTGCTTGGGGACACTTGCTTCGGGACACTTTTTGCTTCGGGACACTTTTGCTTCGGGACACTTTTTCTTCGGGACACTTTTGCTTCGGGACACTTTTTCTACGGGACACTTTTGCTTCGGGACACTTTTGCTTGGGGACACTTTTGCTTCGGCACACTTTTGCTAAGGGACACTTTTGCTTGGGGACACTTTTGCTTGGGGACACTTTTGCTTCGGGACACTTTTGCTTCGGGACACTTTTGCTTCGGGACACTTTTGCTTGGGGACACTTTTGCTTCGGGACACTTTTGCTTCGGGACACTTTTTCTTCGGGACACTTTTGCTTCGGGACACTTTTGCTTCGGGACACTTTTTCTTCGGGACACTTTTGCTTGGGGACACTTTTGCTAAGGGACACTTTTGCTTGGGGACACTTTTGCTTCGGGACACTTTGCTAAGGGACACTTTTGCTTCGAGAAACTTTTGCTTCGGGACACTTTTACGAAGGGACACGTTAGCTTCTGGACACTTTTGATAAGGGACAAACTAGCATACAAACTAGCAGACAAACTAGCAGACAAACATCAGACAAACTAGCAGGCAAACTAGCAATCAAACTAATAAACTACAAACGCGATGCGAACGCGCGTTTGTATCGATACAAACGCGCGTTTGTATCGATACAAACGCGGATACGCGCTGCGAACGCGCGTTTGTATCGATACAAACGCGCGTTCGCAACGCGTAGCAAAAACGCGCTTCAGAAAACGCAATGTGGACACTCCCTAGAGTTGAAGTACATTGTAAGGTTTTGTAAGCTCTTTCGAATCGGAGCTGTTTAATATGCTTTGATTATTGTTTAATCAATTAGGTAGGTACTCCATTGTACCTACAAAACTATCAGTTTATTCTTCCATTTATTTGAATAAGAATTATCTACTTAGCAATAGGTTGACTGTTTTTTTACCCGGCTGACTGTCAAGTCACAGGGTTATGTAGATCGCACAATTCTATGCATGTATGTAGGTAAGTGATATTCTTTATTGCTTCAATAGGATCGGACAATCAGACCGACAAAAATTCGGACGTCTGTGACCGGCCTTTGTGTAGTATCGGACAGATTCGGACTACGTCACATCGACGAGGGAGCCAGCGCGGGTAGCATTTTTAATTTAAGACGAAACTTCGGACCAAAATTAAAAACACTCCTGCATTAACATAATAATTTTCTTAACATTTACCCAAAATAACCTCAACTTCTAACGCCGGCTCCATACGTTGGGGCCAACGTTGGTCCCAACGTTGGCGCCAAGATTTCGTGAACCATCCACACGTTGGCGATACACCAGTCTTGTTCCGTCAGAGCCAACGTGCAGACGTCCGATGTCTGCGCGTCCGATACAGAAATTGAAATTTCTCTAAGTGATTTTACGTTACTGAATACCAATTTTATCACAATCACATCACATCATGTCACTATCACACTTCACACAACACACTATATTATAAAAGCGAAAGTTTGGATGTTTGGATGTATGTTTGTTCCTCTCTAACACGACAACCACTTAACCAATATGGATGATATTTAAAATATAGATAGATAATAACCGGAAATAGGACATAGGCTACTTTTTATCCCAAAAAATTGCACGGTTCCCGTAACATAAAAAAAAAATAGTAGACTCCATCATCAGATCAGCTCGCTGTCACCATATTATTACATTGTAGTCAGAACTTGACAAATATGCCGAGTTTCAACTCAATCGGCTTATTTACTGAGGAGTTCTGTTGAACAGCTCTTGACTCCATCATCAGATCAGCTTGTTGATACCATAATATTTCATTGTCACCGAGAATCTATAAGTGTGCAAAATTTCAGCCCGATAGTCCTACAAACACAATAAATAAGGAATACGATGACATTCTCGCTCGTCAGTCGACACGTGCGCTCACGATGCGCGTCGAAACGGGACTGAGCATAGCGCCAACGTGTGGACGGATCCCCAACGTTGGCGCGCCAACTTCCTTTGATAAAACCGACACGGCACGGCCAAGCCCCAACGTTGGCCCCAACGTTGGCGCCAAGCTATTTTGTCAGCACCACACGTTGGTGAGAGGCATTGGGACCAACGTTGGCCCCAACGTGTGGATGCGGGGTAAGAAACCATAAAGCCCACAAACATAATGGCGTGAAAATTCTAAATGGCCGTACACAAAAATAAATTGAATTTTTACTCAAACTTTCCTTTGAAGTTTTTATTTAATATTCCGAAATATGCGGCAAGTTTGCGGGCTCTTCAATTAGAAGGGAGCTAAGTTTATTCGGGTGCCATTAGGGCGAGGACCGGATCTGCGACGTGGGTAAGAGCTGGACTATATGCACTCTGTTTTTTCTCGCATCATCCAGCCATACTTCTAACTCATATTTGTGACTGGAAGATGCAGTAGGCGCTGGGCAAGCAACAATTTAGCAATTAAGCAATTAAGCAATTAAGCAACTAAGCCATTAAGCAACAATTTAGCAGCCTAATAAGGATACAGGGACAGTGGCCATTCTATGTATTGTACAAAATCATAGTTTTCGTAGCACTTGCTACGAACTTCGTAGCATATATTAGAATTCATCAAAACAAATTAAAATCTAGAAATGATACTAACGGTATTCAGCACTATAAATGTCATTATATACTATATTCTATGTATTGTACAAAATCATAGCTTTCGTAGCACTTGCTACGAACTTCGTAGCGTATATTAGAATTCATCAAAACAAATTAAAATCTAGAAATTATAGTAACGGAATTTAGCACTATAAATGTCATTATATACTATATAATATACCTACTTACCTTCTAATTTACAATCTATCTACTTGTTACAATTCTCTCCAACCAATCCTAGTAGGTTTAATATGGTTCTAAGAAGTTCTTGAAACTTCTATTTCGTACCTACTACTACTAAAGCTTTTAACGTCTAGTTTCGTGGAACATGCAATATTAAAACAATCGTAGCTTAGTCCGTAAAATCGAGATAGGAAACAAAACGAGGCTAGTAACAACGTAGCAACAATACAACAGCACTGTTTCATTTCGTTTCTTTGTCGTTTTCCATTCCCTGTTTCGGTCTAATCAAAGTGTTCTAGTGGGATTACCCGGAAATTGGGGCCTAGAACGTACGTTCGTAGTCGAGGCCTTAGGTATAGCCAAGTGCTCGTTACCTATCCAAAATTCACGATGAGACGCATTGCGGCACGACCCTCACGAATCAAAGGACAGTTAAGTGTGTTGAGTGTTGCTAGATCTAAGTAATGTTATTTTTTAACGGAAAAAACCGTGGCGAGAAACATGTTTTCAATAGAAAAGGGGAGGGGAGGGCTTTAATTGATCTGACACCCCGGGCAGAATCGTGCTCAGTAGGGTTAAATCTAAAAAAATCGGCCAAGTGCGTGTCGGGCCACGCGCAGTAAGGGTTCCGTAGTAGCCCGTTACAAGCAACTTCATCTTAGGCTGGATTCGACCAAACTGTCATTTCATTCCCAGAGTAGTTATTCCGTTAGGTGGAATCAGACGGTTCATTTTTCGTTCATTTCTGTTCTTCATTTGGCGTCTTTCACTAGGAATGAAGGTCTGGGTCTAGGTCTGAACGGGTACATATGAAAAGTCCGAAAACCGAAATGCCGATCCTTGAAATGCCGATGCTTGAAATAGCGAAATTCGATATGTAGAACGGTTGAAATGTAGAACGCTCGAAAGATAGAAGTTTGTAAGGTCGAAAGCTAAAAGTCAGAATGCTCGAAATGCCGAAAGTCTGAAATGCCGAACGTTTACAAAGTAGAATGCTCAATAAGTATAAGTTCCAAATGCCGAATGACTAAAACATCGAAAATGATCGAAATAAGTACTTAATAAATTATTTTTTTTTTTAGTACTTTATTTCTTGGTAGTTTTTACGGAAACGTGATTAGTGTAGGTTTTAATTGTACCTATTCTATCATCTCATTAGTAATGTTTAGTAATGCAATGTTTAATGCAATTTATAATTTAGGTAGGTAGATTATTGTGTTAAGTTGGTTGGTAGGTACTTTACATTATTTTTATTATTTTCAGTATAAGAGTGTTGTTTTTTTGTTTGCTGAATAATATATTAAGTTTTTAACTAATTATAACGAATTAGGTACCTGTAAGGCCTGTAATGTTATTTTAGTATTACAATAATGAATTGAATTGAATTATTATTTAATTTTGTTTGGAAACGCCTACTTCTTTACGTGAGCAAGCGTCATGCCTGCTACTGTCTGCCAAGGAAATTGTAGGTGTGTTTTTCATATCAAATCAAATCAAAGAACTTTATTTGTTAACATAACTTACAAGTTACTAGGTAGGTATAATACCTACATTGTTGTTATTATTCTTAACTAAAGTGGCCCGCCCCGGCTTCGCTTGGGTAGACTTATGAATAAAATGAGACCAAATCTTTTCTCCTGAAGGAAAGCATAGCATTGCGTTTCATTACTTACCTACTTTACGATTTTGTGAGTGAATCAAACCACTGAGTCTATTGCACACCCCCTAGGGGTAGTTTTGTAAAATAAAATAAAATTGTGTTTCATTATTTAAGTAAGTACTTCAAAGTTTATTTATGCCAAGTTTCGTGTGAATCAAACCAGGAAATATTTTTTCCATACAAAGTTCAGGACTCTATTGCATCTCCTCTGACTCTATTCATCCCCTAGGAGTAGTTTTGTAAAAAAAAAAATCATCTGTCATTATTCATTTTAAAGTTTATTTAAACCGAGTTTTGTGTGAATGCTAAAAAACGAGATTTGAGCGAATCGAACCAAGGAATGAAATGTAAGACAAACGGTTTACCACCCTTTTTTACCCCCTTAGGAGTTGATTTTTGAAAAATAGTATTATGTGTTATTCAGGAACCTAAGCTTTCTAAATGCCAAATTTGGCCAAAATCGGTTCAGTAGTTACGGCGATACGTTCGGACAAACATACATAGGTACTGACTTCTTTAGTAGGTATTTAAAACTAGTTTCCACCCGCGGCGTTGTCCGCGAGGTACCTACATAACATAATAGCTATGTTCAACCTGAAAGTTCATTCTAAATACAGGTGAAAGAATTTTTTAAATCAGATGAGTAGTTTTTGAGAGAACCTCCTACATACAAACACACTTTACCTCTTAATAATATTAGTTTAGACAAAAAAATGTTCTTACATCATCATAATTATTTCGAGCATTACTGGTTTCAAGCTTTTATATTTCAAGCATTCTAAATTTTGAGCTTCGGCATTTTAAGCTTCGTTGTTTTAAGCTTCGGTATTTTGGCTTTCGGCATTTCGAGCATTCTGATTTTTAAGCATTCTACATTTAAAGCTTCTACATTTTAAGCATTATACTTTACGAGCATTCGCTATTTCAAACATCGGCATTTCGGTTTTCGGACTTTTCATATGTAGGTACCCGTCTGAACATAAAGGGCCTTACTTATGAAAGATGTTTAAAGTGAAACACTGGTTAAACAACGTCCTGTCTTTATTTGTGGATAGTGACAAACAGAGACAGGACGTTGTTCAACCAGTGTTCAACTTTAAACATCTTTCATAAGTAAGGGGGAAAATGAAAGACAAATGAAAAGTGAATTCATAGAAAACCTCAGATCGCGAGACTTCGAGAGAGATCTTTCACTCGAGTACATAAATCGTCCGATTCCACTATAACTATATCACAACGCTTCTCAGTGAAACGCTTCCAAAAAACCATAATATGTATATGTTTTGTAAAGGTAGAGTGTAAAGTAACTAAAAATTCTAACAAAGACATTTGACGCATTGGACAAAACGCAACGATAGCGCGTTCTAATTTGACTTGTGCTGCCATCTAGTTTTCATATTGTTAATTAAAATTTTAAAGGAAACCGAAAGTTTTGAGCCCCACATTTTGCAATGTAGGTAAAAGGTTGAAATGATCTAAAAATATGTTTATAAGGTATAAGGTACCTACCTAGTGTTAAACCTCACCTATGTATTATTTATTCCATTTGAAAATAAAAAATCTTATCAAAATTTTAAATTCAGAAAGTTCGAATCCCGTCGGAATTGAAAATTTTGATAAGATTTTTAATTTTCAAATGTAAAAAAGAACTAATCCTGCCCAACCAATTACCACTTATCATAACGCGTGTGGTCCGTTTGACCACACCCTGCCTGATGTAAGGCAACAGCCTTCCTATTTTAGTTAAAAACAAATGGTTAAATTAAAAATTAAAAAAACCGACTGCAATGTTACAAGCGTAACAATTTTCTGAACCCTCGAGGTGCATTTCTGTGCATAACTCCGAAGATCCTCGACAGATCCTCACAAAATTTTTGTGACACCAATCGGAATGTATACCTTTTCAAACAAAAAGAATTTTCTAAATCGGTCCGGGCATCTTCGAGTAATCGGTGAACATACATAAAAAAAAAGACTTCGACGAAAAGAGAACCTCCTTTTTTCAAGTCGGTTAAAAAAGAAATGTAAAATGCAAGTTGTACTTACATGAATGTACAGTCAGCGTCATCAATCGGTATCCCCCTATTGATTTTAACAAGGACCCTTTTCATTTCAACTTTGGATTTCAGTCGGATTTGCTAGTATAGGAACTCGAGCGAAATTAGATATCCATAAGTATACTAGCAAATCCGACTGAAATTCAAAGTTGAAATGAAAAGGGTCCTTGTTAAAATCGATAGGGGGATACCGATTGATGACGCTGACTGTACGTGAATTCCGCACTTACAAAGAGAGTTGATTGGAAAAGAAGCAATTTCACCTCACGACATGACGTCATCCGACGGTTATTTTAAACCATGGCTTTGATTAGCATTCAAAGGAAATATAAAAAGACTTCCAAACACAATTATGTTTGATCCTGTCGGTCGAATTCAATTTGTTTGTTTTTCACAGCTTTAAGGTTGATTCACGTTACACCGGGCCGGGCCCGTCCGGAACATTATGGTATACATTTTGTATGAATTTGACATGAATATGACATTTTGATTCACGCTACACCGGGCGCCGCCGGGGCACGGCCGGGGCACGGCCGGCGCCCGGTGTAGCGTGAATCAAAATGTCATATTCATGTCAAATTCATACAAAATGTATACCGACGGGCCCGGCCCGGTGTAGCGTGAATCAACCTTTACCGGGTAGGTCCCTTCAAATGTTCCTAGCTATACTTATTTTAGTATCTAGGTGTGGTTGAAAAATTGTAAAAACATAAAACGCATGTCAGGTGTCACATGAGTACAGAACATAATTATCGATCGAGCGAGCGAAGATCTTAGTGGCAACTTGGGTGATTTTGCTTTGTATGTTTGTAAGTTTGTGGGTTTGTATGTTTCACGAATTCTTGTTCTCGCATAACCGTTGATCCAATCTGCAATTGGTAGGTCAATAGATTGTGCTATGGAAATTTGATGTGGAGCAAATGATCTTAATCGATGAAGGGGTTGTAAAGATATTGGGTTCTCAAGGGGGTAAACAAAATAAAAGTTGCACAAATATATATTGAATGGGGTTTTATAATTTATGAAAACATTCAAATGGTTCATTTCAAAATGGTTTTTATTTTATTCTAGGATACAAAGTATAGTTTTTGAAATACATACAACGAAAAAAGAAAACTTAAATAACTGCTGTAACCTGAGCTCCTGTTTGTTAGAGTTTCGATGTCTTCCTAGTTCTAGAGTCTTCCTAGTAATTATAGAAAGAGAATGGCATCGTTGTGATTTGCAATGATTTTAATTGTTACTTGATATTTTACCTTGTTATAGAACTAAATTAAGTGTCCGAAAACCTGAAAATAAACTAAGTTCTTACCTACCTACATAATGTATTGCATACATGCCTTTAATCTTTACCATATGAGCTAGCGCATTTAATAGTCATCATTGTGTTGTAAACTCAGCAGAAGTAGCACTTAAATGTATATCTAGGTATGTCTACAAGTCCAAATCTAGGCTACCAACGGAACGGAGTGCGAGATCTCAGTTCGGAGCGAACTACTAGTTATAAAGGTAGATGTAGACGTACAGTCGCGACCACAGCGTTCAATAACGCGGCACCAGTGGCGGATACAAATGATTACATTCTACGATTAATGAGTACACTCGTCGACATAATTAGTGTTGGCATATGTGGCTGTCGGTTATCTGCCTCCCTGTCATGCGTTCCAAAATCAAATTGCCCATGTCAAGTGAATGACATGACAGGGGGACCAAAACGACGCAGGGGGCATATTATATTTGATTGGCGTTTCAACTCCGTAGAAGTTCTTTGAAGATTGATTGTTGTTGCCCAGCAGTGCAAGTACCGTTCTTATCGATCGCTAAATTTGACATAAATAAAATTGAATTTATAAATGAAAAAAACAATTTTATCGAATTTTGTCGATTCTAAATGTAGCGATCGATAAGAACTGCTGCTGCTGGCTTATGGTAGGTATTGGCACAGTATTATCGATGGAACAGGTGTAGAATCGTCTTTTTTAAACTTTCGCGATCAGAGCACATTATAAATAGGTAAGTAGGTAAGTACATAATTGTAACCGGGAATTTATCACGTAGGTAGGTAAATTACCTCCTTATTAATCTAAATTACCTAATTTATCACATAAGTTAGGTAGTTTATTTCAACCCGAGACGTTTCGATTGGATTGCACTAGCACTTACCTACTTAATTTCTCGTTTCATAATTTTTTGTTGCACTGTGTGAAATGTAATGACATTTATTTCATTTCATTTCTATTTGATTTTTCATTCATTTTATTTCATTTAATTTAATTTTCATTTCAAATTAAAGCGCAGAAACTGAGATACATTATATCAATGTCTAAGACTAATTTTGCCTAGTTTTCTTTCAAACTTGCCAGCTCTGAACTAAAACTAGCCGATTGGATCAAATACCGACAAGTAGTTTTAGCGCGCTGAAACTACTTAGGAGCTTTGGAAGACTAACTGGTGTTTAAGAACGGAGAGATGCTTTCAAATGAAATTTGAAAATTATAAATGCGTAACTTTTTTTATTAACCGTCTCGTCTCAAAGCTTTAAAACTTTTTGTTTATGACTTCGAGGCAAAACTGAAATACTAAAGAAAAAAGTCTTTATACCGCCCAGTTCCATTAAGTACTTACATTACTTTACCGAATCTTTAGCGCTTAGTACTTAGTTAGCGAAAAGTGTGGACATTTGCATAAAAATACTTAAAATCCGGGGAACAGTGCTGCCAACTCGTCATGATTATTTGGCTGGAATTTATTAATGAACAAACACCACGTGCCCACTTAGTAACTTTAATTCTTTAATCAACTACATTATGATATCGCCCCATCACCCGGTTGCGGTACGACTCCCACGGAATACGCCTTTGCAGCAAGGTATTTAAATAGGCGGGTCCACACAGAGCGAGCAGCCTCGCGAGGCATTTGCCTCGCGAGGAAACTATCCCCAAACGAGCACGGCAGCCTTGGCCGAGGCACGTCCACACTAACCGAGCTGCTTCGCGCGGCAAATGGCTCGCGAGGCTGCTCGCTCTGTGTGGACCCGCCTAATGGCAAATTATTGTTAACACAACGAAGTGTGTATCGAAAATTTTGTGATAATGACCTTGAAGTCTTTCAATACAATCGCTTTTTTTAATAGGAAATAGGCGGGTCCACACAGAGCGAGCAGCCTCGCGAGGCATTTGCCGCGCGAAGCAGCTCGGTTAGTGTGGACGTGTGGCTCGGGCGCTCGGACGCTCGCCCGCGGTAGCGCGCGCCCGAGCCACACGTCCACACTAACCGAGCTGCTTCGCGCGGCAAATGCCTCGCGAGGCTGCTCGCTCTGTGTGGACCCGGCTATGGAATACATTCCAAGAAGGTCTGAATCACACTGCAGCACAAAAGGTAATTTACGTGATAAATAGGTACCCGGATTCGTTATGTATCTATTTCTAAGATAACCTTTTGTGAAGTCTTTCTTTTGATGAATTAGAATTCAGATTAACATGTAGGTAGGTTCCTATATTTTAAAGATCGTTGTTGCTTCTTATGCAATTTGTGATGTGATTCAAAATAATTATTTTGTGCTCTAACTAAAGTCATCACAGTAAATGGCAAGCTAAAGAACGAAGATATAAGAAGGATATGAACTAGATAAAGAAAAAATAACGAAGTCTGAACAGCAACACGTGAATCTGGCACTTTCGGAAAATTTTTGAAGAAAATAACTTTATCCTTTTTTGAAAATGAAAAATCGTATCAAAATTTTCAATTCCGACGGGATTCGAACCCGCAATGATGCAAGCCTTTTTGTGAACGAAGATAAATTTTTGGTTAGAACAAGCCAGTTCTAATCAAAAGTCAAAGTTAGGAAGAGTTAGAAATAGCTAGTTCTATTTCACTTTCAAAACTTTCGTGAGTTGTACTAGACATTATTTAACACACGGGAATTACTCACGTAAAATTATCGTCGATTTAGATACCGACAATGTTTCGATTCATCCGGAGTGTGAGACGCGACCGCGAGGAGTAACCTTGCCGCAACTCCCTCCTTACCCAGATGAAGATTCTCCGGATGAGTCGAAACATTGTCGGTATCTAAATCGACGATAATTTTACGTGAGTAATTCCCGTGTGTTAAATAATGTATAGCTAGTTCTATCCAAAAGTGGTGAAAACTGGCAACATTCGCAGGGAGTCCCAGCAGCTCCAGTAATGAGGCATTTTCAGCCAGTTTGCTTTGAATGCGGCGATTCGGCGAGTTCAAATGGAGGTGTGGATTTTCTGAAATAATATTCGGGTTTAGTTTTATTTCTGCAAAAAAACGAACTTAGGCTTTGAGTTCTGCGGTCTTGTGTAGGTTTAACATAATGAAATGAACTTTAATGTTTTTTAACTCAAATATTGTAGGAATATTATTTGACGTTGCCGTCAATATTAAACGAGCAATATTTGTTTGTTTGTTTGTGTCTGTACTCACGTTCTCGAAAACGGCTCTAACGATTTCGATGAAATTTGCGGTACGGGGGCTTAAGGGGGCGAATATGGCTGTAATTTGTAGGCTCAAACTGTGAATTACGAGTATTATGCTGAAATAAAAGTATTGAATTGAATTGAAAAATCGATCTAGCTAGGTCTCATATTGGGAAAATTCGTTTTCTCGGCATTTTCATGCAAAAAGATTTACCAGTGCAATGTGGTTTGTAATTTTGCAAAGTTGAGTCCAAAGTGGCCGAGTGGATTGGGTGTCCGCTTTTCAGCCGAAGGCTTCGATTTCGAATCTCAGCCAGTGAAAGTTTATTTTTTGTAAGTTTTTTTCTTTTTATTTTTTATTTTTTCTCTATTTGCACCCGAGCATAGCTCGGTCGCCCAGATATTAAATTCTGATACAGCAACTTGAAAGCAATGAAATGAAAATTGTGCTTTATGCTGTGTTAACTAGGTACATACATACACGCAAACATAAAAGTAGCACTTTTCCCTAGAGAAACATCCATAGTCATTTCTACGTACGGCCTCTACATCCAATTTCTCAGTAATAGGCGTAAGTACTAGACGTCAAGTCCTGAATACCGAGAAGATATCGCCATGACTTGTCCGTTCCACGTGACATTCAATCGTCACGAGATTACTGAAATCCCATTTCTTTCATCGAAATTCCAGCAACTTCCCTCACCACTGCGTAGTTTTTTTATAACATTTAATCACAGCACTTGCAAGACGAGCAATGGTTGACACATCATGATTTGTGTCAGTGCGATGGTCGTCGCACGTTATCATACATGGCGTGGTTTTTAGTAAATGTTAAAGTTAGTTAATAAAGTATCGAGCAATGGATGATATCATGGGGTTAGAGTCCAGGTGATTGCTTTCATTCGTACTGACCGTGTAAGTGGGGTGTTTAGTAGGTAAGTACATGTTTTACAAGACAGTGAGGTATATAATTATGAGGTATATAATTATAATTATGAGGTATATAATTATGACAGTGAGGTATATATATATATAACTATGTCCATCAGTGGACTGCTATAGGCTGATGATGATGATGATGATGATGAGGTATATAATTGTACCAATAGATACTAATGTAGAAACTACTGCCATAAAGTTTCAATGCTTATAAAGCTTAAAAAACGCCTTTTAGACATCCAAAAATATAATCATTCACTTTCAAATACAAACTCACTTCAAATATTATACAAAGTATCACAAAAGTATTACTTTACTCAAATGGACACAAAATCAAAACATAAAAGCTATTTCCTCATTGCAGTCTCATTTTGAATGAATAGGGACATTTGGTCGGAAATGGTATTTTCAATCGCCCTAAGTGTTTGATTTCGGTTTTTGGGTGAATCAATGCTTCCATTAAATGAAGTGGTATTTAACAGGTTATACAGGGCGTTACAAAACAACCTCGGAAATATGAAACAAGAACTTGAAAGAAGTCTTATGTCACCACCGAGAAAACATTAATATAAATTATTCAATTTCCGAACACTTTCATGAAAACGTTTTGCTAATTGGACTACACGAAATAACACTCACATTTCAACTTCTACTCAAGTCGGGCAATATCCTGTTTCGAGCAGTAGTAAGTATTATTTCTTGTAAATTCGACAACCGCAATATTTACACACCATTAAGTATTCAGCGCCGACTTGACTGTAGAAGTTGAAATGTGAGTGTTATTTCGTATACTTAGTCCAAAACTATAGAGATTAACCTGACTGAGATTCACTTTCACTTCTTCTCCCAGGTAGGAATTTTACGTCAGTTTGACGTCCGCTTACAGTCATTTTAGACGTATCTGACGTCATTTTACTACGTCGGGAGCCTCCGCAGATGACGTCAATTTGTCACAGCCATACGACGTCATTTGCTGACGTCTTATGGCTGTCACAGAGTGACGGCCGGAATGATATGCTGGAATGACGTACTTCGTACGTCAATAGAGACTAGTTTGGGCCCTAACTATTGACCCTATAATGACGTTCAAGCATCGTCATTGGGGTGGTAGTTCGGAACTTCCTGGAAGGATTATTATGAGTGTGTAAGGGTGAGGGTCCGGTGATCCGTTCCGCTTAGCCAAAACAGGGACGAATACGTCGGAATCAGCTGGTCCGGTGGTTTCCGTCTCCGCACTGATTTCCGATTCCCTAAAGATTCGATTCAATTCAAACCAAGTATTCCTCTAATGGTATGCCGACTTTGAGCGAAACGCAACGATAGCGCGTTCTAACTTGCCTAGTGGCGCCATCTAGTTAGAAATTAAAGAACGTCCGACGTACACGGTAGTAAAATGACGTACCGTACTACGAAAGTAATGGACGACCAACGGACGAACGTAAAGAGACGTCGCTAAAACGTACATTCACGACCCTTAAAAACCTGGCGCTAAATTGACGTCTGTGGGACGTACATAATCGACGAATAAAGTACTGACTCTAAATTGACCTTAGAATGACGTCATTTATTCGTCTAGGTCGGATTTTCCTACCTGGGCTCTAGGGCTATTGCGACTATAATAAATAAATAAAATAAAACAAAAAGCCTTTTATTTCTCTTAGGCCGGCTGCATACGTTCGGTTTCCTGATTCGGTTTCCGAATTCGTTTTTTTCCCGAATGCACGCATTCAATACAAATTGTTCTACATGCCGCACACGTTCTTATTTAATCCGAACGGAAAAAAACTAGACGTTCATTTCAAAAACAAACCGTGCGTACAGGTCATACGAACTAAAATTGAACGTCTGCGTAAATTCCGAATATGAATTCTTGATCAGGAAACCTAATCAGGATTCCGTACGTATGAGGCCGGCCTTAACAGTGTTTTTCTTATTTCTAATGCTTAGGTATATCTAAATTCTATCTACCTACGTTTGACTCGAAATTATTATTTGTACCTATTACATACTGTCCGATGATTTACTCTGTATTAGGAGGTAGCCTGTCTACACTGATTCCTTTTGATACGTAGGTGCACAAACAAATTCCCAGAAAACCTTCAAACGGTGTAACGGAAGTTTGAAGAGTGCACAAAACGAAGTCTCCTCGAAGCTTTCCTCTACTATACTGGATTTAAAAGATCCGCTTCAGAAAACAAACGAGAGCTTCAAACCATACTTTTAAAATTTTTCTCAAGTACGTATTTGATTCTGTTGACTTTCCTTTTCATTTTCATCGTGTCAAGAGTTTTTTTATAAATAGAATATTTCGTCGCGGTACCCATTATGTAGTTAAACAATAAACAGCCATAAACTTAATGTTATAAACAACAATTAATATTTTTTATCGGATAAAACTTTTGTCTCAGTGCAGGTCCATTTTTCAAAAAAGGAGGAGGTTCTCAATTCCTTGGAATCTTTTTTAATATTGTATCTTGGTAATAATAATTCACCCTGTATAAATTGTTTGTAGCCTAGCCATGAGTTAACTGAGTGTGAGTTGGAAGTGTAACCTAGTTTAACTCTGTAGTATAAGTTAGTTGCCAGTTCGTGGAGAGATTACAAGGAAGCCAATTTGTGAGAGGCTTAAGTTACTCAAATCCTTACTGACATAATTTTTTTAAATTAAGTTTACTGACTGTACAGTACTTTAAATTAAATGAAGGTATAATAGAAAAAATCTAAATAAATGTGTGGGTAGGTACTGCCACAGACAGGGTGTTACGACTGGGAATGACCCAAAATATCGGGCTAGCAAACACGATGCCACAGATCTCGACTACAAATATCTCATACATAACGAATCTAAGCATGAATTTATACTTCAAGACGTACCGAGTTGTCTTTGAGCTAAGTTTAGGAGCTTAAGAGGCCTGCGACCGGCGAATTTATATAAAAACGTAATACCGAAATCATTTAAAATTTAAGCATATTTTTATCAGTTTATGTTGTTAGATTAAGAGAATAGGTGTTTATCTAGGTTCCTGTTACACTTTTGTTCCAAAAAACTTACCTAAAAAGAGATGTAAGCAAATTGAATTGAAATCTTTGTAGGTACACCAAAAATGGCATTTTATCTTTTCATTTGTTCTATAGTAAGTTTTTTGGAACAAAAGTGTAACAGGAACCTAGATAAATACTGCCTTTATCCAAATAATTACATAAAGTGATAAAAATATGCTCCAATTTTAAATTATTTTGGTATTACGTTCCTAGGTAAGTAGGTACGTTCGCCGGTCCCTTAAGCTTAGACACTCTAAACTTCCTGCTTTGAAAACAGTTCTGTGAGCTAATTAAACTTACGCTGTTTTTCTAAAATAACAAGTAACCGTTGTAAAGATGACGTCATCACACCTATTTCACTTTCAAAAACTCGAGTACTAGACATTGTAGTAGCACTAGCTCAAGCTTTAAGCTAGTTCAGACGGTAGAGCATGACTTAACAGACATGAGCATGAAATCTCTGGTTCGTGGGTTCAGGCCCCACGTTGGAGCGCCATTATCACGTACGGCTTGCGCAGATGGGCGAAAATAAGAGTGATTTCGTAAATTTTAGACAAGCTGTCCAAAATTTACGAACTTACTCTTATTTCTATTTAATTTTAGACGAACTGTCTAAAATTTACGAAATCACTCTTATTTTCGACGAACTGCGCAAGCCGTACGCGATAATGGCGCCCCAACGTGGGGCTCAAACCCACGAACCAGAGACTTCATGCTCATGTCTAAGAAAGTATCATCTCATTTGCGTTTTCCGTTTGTTTACAAAGAAAAAAGATAGAAGTTCACTAAATAACCGCATTTTAAGACCAATCCTCACTTTCGAACAGTCATGGCGGATCTGCCTCTAGCACTCTAGAAAACATCATGTCTTGGCATAGTAGATAACAATAAATGTTCCGACATGCTACAGACGGAAATTACTCACGTACTCACCAACTGGTTAAGACGTGACCGTACCGTAAGTCCCTCTTATTCAGATAAAGATTATCCTGTTAAAACGAAACATTGTCGTTACCTAAAGGGTACAAGAGGCTAAGGGATAGGTGATTCTAATATTGTTTAGGTGTAGTGTGGTAGTGTGGTACAATTTAATAACCAGCTGGAAGAAAATAGTGCTGCTAGAATTTTACCAGCAAACATAAATTTCACCTAAAGGCATGGCATAAGAGCCATGCTTCTTGGCGCGTAAGCTTTTTAAAGTGTTATTTATTGCACCTTCCTACAGCTAGCCTATTCATCGCGTAAAAATGAGAATGAAGCTAGACTTATTCATCGTTGGAAATTCTTAGAGTTTAAGACTAAGTTCAGATGAACGCGCGGCGACGCGCGGTTAGCTCGGCGCGCGGTTTAAGATTGTAACAAATTAATGTTGTCGTGTACATGACCGAGCGTCAAAGCGCGTGCCCGCGCACCCGCCGCCATGCACTGCGTGCCGAGCCAACTGCGCGTCGCCGCGAGTTCATCTGAACTTAGCCTAAACCGATTTTTTTTATTTATTAGATCTGCATTTATTTAGGTACCTACTAGATAATTTAACACGTCAGGAAGGAGGCAATAACTTCACTAAACGGGACTGTATGGAATACTATTGAGATGGCTTACCCAGCACCTTACCTGATATACGTGTGTGACTGATTAGTGCGGTTTTGCGCACGCAAAACTAAATTTAAAATAAAAATTAACTTGGGTAATGACCTACCTGAAGTGTCACGAGATAATCAACACTACATTTACACATAGCATTATGATGCTAAAAGAATCACTAAGTATGATCTTTTACAGTTACTACTAAAAACACTGTTATTACGAACATACGATAGGTCTACCTAAACTATGTAACTCAACATCGTAGGTACTCTCAAAAGTCCACAAAACTCCCGCTCACGAGAACTCAAGTAATATAAATAAAGACTCCATTCTGTAAATAGGAAAACTTGTGAGCTAGGATGCGAGCCCTGAAATAGAAAGTGCCCAGCTAAATTTGAATTCCTAAGACGCGTCAATACAGTCGACACTCGGTGCTAAAAGATATCTAACTTTTGGGAAAACATCATCTATCTAACTTTTGGAATTTGAAGCCCGACGCCACACGCGGTAGACTTTGTTATAATGTAGGTATATTACTTTGGAGGCATCACTGATGTAGATTATGGTACCTACATAATGTATGTTTGTCTGAGCTAGTGGCTAACTTTGGCGATGGTGTTTTTAGGCCGCCGGAAAATCTCCGTACATGGCTTAACGACTTAAAAGCCGACATAACGTGCTCTTCGAAGCAATAAGCTGTCCCGACCTTTCATGTTTTATACCTAGTTACGAATATAAACGTAGGTACAGTAAAACCTGAAAATATTGCGTTTCGGAAAACATTGGAAACAATCGCATAAAATTACAAAAACTTTGGAAGTGAAAATTACTCATATTTTCAACTTTATCGCAAACAAATAAATATCAATGTCAATTTTAAGAAAAGCAAATAACTTAGTTGCAAGCCGTGCGAGCTGCGCTACTAATGACGTGCACTTCTATCGCATTCTGTTTTGTGGAATCATACACTAGTGTTGGACATATTCGGAAAACACGAAAATAATCGATGTCTATTATAAAGCTTGAAGTACTCTGGGTAGGTATATTTTATCCTTATCTTATGGAATATTTCACCAATCAAGTCTTTAGTTCTCTTTAATGAATATCAGTGTGTCCCAGTAGATTGCAGCACGACCAGAGTTTAATAAAGAAGGTACAACGCGCAGTGGCGTGACGATGCCCATTGTCCATCTGCTGCATCGCCCCCGACGATTTAATTAAACTACACGCCACAGGGACGAACTGAGGTTCGATAGATTTATTCGCAGAAAGAGCACGGATGCTGCATTCGGGATGCGTTAGGCGCAGGCCAAGAGACGGGGCGCAGACATTTGTCTCTTCCACGTCCCTTTCATACAAAATGTGACGGCGCCCCGTCTCTTCTGTATGTTTTGCGGCGCGACGCTTCTATTTTTCTATGAAAGAGACGCGGAAGAGACATATGTCTGCGCCGCGTCCTCGTCTTACGTCTTTTCTTTGAGAGATGCCACACGGGTGCTGCCGCTGCGCTGCATCGTCGCTGCGACGTCGCAGCGTTGACGCTCCGTAGTTCTACGTAAAAATCTGCCCGGCATGCCACACGGTGCACTGAAACAACGTGCATCGACACAACGCACGCGCAACGCACAAGGAGTGAGGGAGACAAGGCGGGAAGGGGTGCTGCGGTTCGACGACGCGGTGACGACGCAGGACAGTGCAGTATTGTTTAGATAAGAATATCGAAGCTGACTGTTGTGCACATTTAAAATAATCGGCGTTGCGACGACGCGACGGAGCGGTGTCTCTGCGTTGTTTTTAATACAGATTAGAACGATATGCCACATGGTGCGTTAATACGATAGCGCTGAGACGATGCACGCTCGCTAACAGTAGAAAAATAGAAGATCGTTCGGAAAAAACATCTAATTTTTCACTTTTTTTTAATCAATGCTTTCAACTTTTAAATAATCTGTCCCTTACTCCATCCACCATCTCATAATGCCCGAGCTAGGAATCCCGTGCTTATGTCGCAGGGTTCTAACTTAATGAAGCCCTGATGGGTTATAGCCGAGTTGTCCGAACGCTCAGTTTAAAGATAGCTCTCTGTTTTATGAAGCGATTCAGATTAGTTCGGAGACGAAAAAGAACCCAAATCTTGAACTTAATGAAATTCGAAACGACTTTGTCCTCTAAAAATCGTAATAAAAAATGGTAGGAATAGTATTGAACCTGTTGACCTACTACTTTAAATAAGATTACTTCTCTATCAGATGAGGATAATAGTCAGTTTGAGGAATGCGAATGGAAAAACTGGTTTAACCCGTCTCTAAAGCATGTTCTCGTTAGTTATTTATTCAATCTAAAACTACTATGACAATTTTGTGCCTGCAGATATCATGTTTCACCGCTTGCAGTGTACCTATATCAGCATTAAATAAACACGACTACCGTAGACTCTGTGGCTTTGTGATAAAGTTAATATTAGCTTGGTGGTTCTCACTGCGTAACATATGAGTGTTATACTCGATATCTTTCAGCGCAAGCCCCAAGTAATCCCCGCTAAGGGCTTTAGGGACATAGGATATGCAAGGATAGTTGGCAAAGAAAATTTTGGGAAATTATTGGCACTGCAAGATTTTAAGCCATAGCACTCACGGTAACTTGCCTTGTTTTGTATAACACAATTAATGGGACATAGGATATGCAAGGATAGTTGGCAAAGTAAATTTTGGGAAATTATTGGCACTGCAAGATTTTAAGCCATAGCACTCACGGTAACTTGCCTTGTTTTGTATAACACAATTAATGGGACATAGGATATGCAAGGATAGTTGGCAAAGTAAATTTTGGGAAATTATTGGCACTGCAAGATTTTAAGCCATAGCACATACGGTAACATGCCATGTTTTTATAACGCAATTCTGTTAACAAGTTTCATGCAACTAGACTAGTTCAAAAGGAAAAAATGTATGCCAGTTACTTGCAAAAATATGCATGCAAGCTACTACGCAACTGACTGTTTATAAAACCTTGCAGGAGAGGAGAGGTCCGAGTTCTAGCAATCATGTTTCTAATTCCAGAAACTTGCACACAAATGTAGCGACATTGTAAAGGTGATCTTTCTAGCATAAAAGGGCTAAAAAATTCTGACATTATTATTATTAGTAGAAATATCGTTGATTTAGATACCGACAATGTTTCGATTCATCCGGAGAATCTTCATCTGGGTAAGGAGGGAGTTGCGGCAAGGTTACTCCTCGCGGTCGCGTCTCACACTGCGAGCACTGTAACCCTTACCAGATGAAGATTCTCCGGATGAATCGAAACATTGTCGGTATCTAAAACGACGATATTTTTACGTGAGTAATTCTAATGTCTTAATGTCTAGTACAACTCACGAAAGTTTTGAAAGTAAAAATTCTGATTACTATGTAGAATACCAGCCTTTCTTCTCGGTTACCCTAAGAGCCCTTTCAAGCCATAATCATTACACTACAAATTGTGCCATCCATAATCTCCCTACTCACTAGGACAGAGGGCCTATTATGGCAATTTGGCTTAAGATAGCTTGATGGCGCCACTAACGACTCTTTTAGATTAGACACTTTTATGGCAATACAAGACCCAATTCGATATAATATTAGGTATAAAGGCGAATGAGAGTTTCTTTGTTACACTCATCATTACATACACGTTGCCAAAGATACCTACAAAAAATAACATATGTACTCGTATATTTTTTTTTTTTATAGTGCCACCTCGAAGTGGCCTAACTTATCTCTACTGTTGCTTTAATATTGCAACATCATTAATATCCTTCCTGAATTTAACAGACTCGTATTACTCGTATATAGGTAACTTTTCATTCTTAAGTGTCTTCTAGACCTTTGTGATCCATCGTCAGCCACATCGTCGCTCAGCATCAGGTGACATTGTGGCTAAACAAAGGTCTATCTAGAATAAAAAAAAAATCTCTTTCAAGGTGGTGGTTCGGGCCGGAGACCAAGACCGGAGACTGAGACCAAAGACAGGAGACCGTTGTCATTTAAACTGATGGTTCTGTCTCCTGTCTTTGTCGCTCGCCCCTACACTAATCTCTTGGCCAAAATGGCTAAGTATATAATTGTGGCTAAACAAAGGTCTATCTACAATAAAAAAAGGCTCTTATTATTTACCACCGTAAAAAAGAGAGGTTCTATGTTCAACTGTATGTATGTATTTTTTTATGTATGTTCACCGATATCTCTGACAATTGTAAACCGATTTGGATGTTAATTTTTTTGAATGAAAAAATGTACTTACTCCCACTGTGGTCCCATAAAAATTTGGTGAGGATCTGAAGAGGATCTTTGGCGTTAATAGAAATGCACCTCGAGAGTGCAACATTGAAGTCGGGTCATTTTTAAAATTTACAATTTTGCATCAATTGTTCTTAATACTGATACAATCACATGCAAAATCCATTGATGTTCAGAATTTGAAATCGTAACCTTCAAACCGTGTAATGTCAAGCCAAAAAGTTTTCTCGTAGTAAAGCAAAAAACAAAAACTACATCAAAAAGTTGTGCAATAAACAACAATGGAGAGTCATAAAGTTAAGTTATCAGTAAGTAATGTTTCAATCAGCTGATTCGTTGAACGTATCAGAAGGCAATCTCCGTAATGGGCGCTCAAGCAGCTCATATGTCAGGAGCCAGCTGCCGCCCGCCCTATTCTCTAGGGCGAATTTTCTTCTAGATTCTTTTATTAATGCATTCTACTTAGTGCTTTAAAATATTTAGAGCGTAATGTAAAACTTTCAAACATTTTTTTTTCAAATCATTACGTAATCCATCTAAGTTTTGTTGGTTTAAGTTTGAATTTCGTCAGTTTAAAGTTTGATATGTAGGTATTTAAAAGGGTTAAGTGTTTGTAAAAAAATCTTTGGTGTGTCGTGATTTAGGTAATTACTTAACTGTTTTTGTACCACTTCAATTAAATAATATCTTACATTACCCTCCTCCATTTCGTATCCATATCTTATCTTTCTTTTCTTCTTGAATTATCTCAAAGGTGTGAGTATTGAATTAATTACACACATCATAAATCTTATAATGTTAGATCTTTATATAATGCCTACTCCATTGAGTATAAGCTCAATGGTCAAAACGCCTCGTCCGTAGACTGCTCTACGAAGGCTCTACGAGGCTACGACGCTACGAAACTCGTCGCTCTAGTAATTTGACTAGATGACATCACGTCGGGGACTTTCTTTAACAAGTGCTCGTTGCAAAGCTTCTGAAATTGTGTTCTTATTTGCGAAAGCCTCCTCTTGAGACGATGAAAAGTTTCATTAATGTGTTAATATTTTATACTGCTAAAATATTAATGACTGAAATATTAATGTAAATGTAGTACAATGGTACAAATACTGACCACAAAGCTGATGAGTGACTGAACTAAGAGATCAGTATATCGGGCTATAGATCCTAATTGCATTTAAAAGACGTGTCTAAATAGTGTCACAGTTTCTGCTGGGTTCAGCCCCCTGATAGCGACCAAAATCGATCTTTGATAGTGACCAAAATCGGTTTCATACTGCCAAATATGACAGTTCAGTGATCACGCTAGTAGCTCAACGAACGTGACAAAAAATACCTACGCGGTCGTTTTGATATGCATCAAAAATGGTCAGGTGGGTGTTTTGATTTGTATCGAAATTGGCAAAGGTACTTTAAATATAAAACGATTGGTCATGTTAGCCGAAAACGTATTATAATAACGCATTTAATAACGTCGATTTTGATATACTCGCTGGAATTTTGCGCTCAATTAACATATCTCCAACGGCTGTTGATTGGTTTCGTAGTTACCTGAACGGACGCCGGCAACGTATTCGTGCTGAGGACACATACTCGACATGGTGTAACCTTACCGCCGGCGTTCCACAGGGCGGCGTTCTATCTCCCCTTCTATTTGCTATCTTCATAAACTCCATATCTCAAAATATATCTTCTTCCTACCACCTGTATGCTGACGACCTTCAAATATACACACACGCTACTGTTGACAACCTAAATCAAGCTATTGACACCATCAACAGTGACTTACAAACTATTCTCGAATGGAGCAAGTCATTTGGCCTTGGGGTGAATCCTGCGAAAACACAAGCTATTCTGATCGGAAGCTACTTGATGCTCCCTAAGGTCGACCGGTCTTGTCTTCGTCAAATTACTTTTGATGGTACAATTATTCCTTTCAGCAAAACTGTTAAAAATTTAGGCATAACGATGGACAGCGTAATGTCTTGGGGTCCGCATCTTACTGAGATGAGCAGGAGGATGTTTGCTTCGGCTGCCTCAATGAGGAGACTTCGCAATTTTCTGCCTACCGCCACTAAAGTTACGCTTGCTCAGTCTCTCTTACTACCAATCTTAGACTACGCCGACGTCAGTTTCCCAGATCTTACAGAAGAGCAACTTGGTAAGCTTGAGCGCCTTCAAAATGTCTGCATTCGCTTCATATTTGGTTTGCGCAAATTTGACCACATTTCCGAATTCCGTGCTAAACTCAAGTGGCTGCCTATCCGTCTTCGCCGGGATGCTCACACCTTAACTCTCTTATACAAAATCTTATTTAACCCTTCTGCTCCACCTTATCTTAAACAATGCTTTGAATTCCTATATCTTGCAAATCCCCGTAATCTGCGATCTTCCTCTACCCTTCAGTTAAGAACTCCAGTTCATAGCTCCGGCTTCTTTGGTAACTCGTTTACGGTACGAGCTATCCGGTTGTGGAATGACTTGCCTGTATCCATCAGGAAAGCTAAATCCTTAACAATTTTTAAAAATGAGGTCTATAAACTTTATTTAGCAGCTTCTTCAAAGTAAATGTTCTTGTTTCTCATGTTATTAGTATTAATATATATTATGTCTTGTAATTTTGTCTTTAGGTTTATTGTAAGTATCTTTCTTATTTGTTTTAAATTTAATATTTGATCATAGGTATTTATTGTAACACCACCTCCTCTCACGTCCTTTACAATCCAGTCCATCCAAAGGTTGCCTGGAAGAAATCGCTTTGAGCGATAAGGCCGCCCATTGTGCCACCATGTTAGTATTTAAGTTTCTCTAGTTAAGTTAAATAATCTGGTGTAACAATAAAGAGTTAATCTATCTATCTATCTATCTATAAAATATTTATAAGCGTTAGAGCGGGTACACATTGGGCGCTTTTAAACGCGCGCTTTGCTAACGCGGGTTTTGAGAACTAAGAGTTTCAATTGATGTGTACACATGCAAGCGCGCGCTTCTCTTAGTTCTCAAAACGCGTGTTAGCAAAGCGCGCGTTTAAAAGCGCCCAATGTGTACCCGCTCTTAAAGTAACGGTTCGCGCCCGAGACCGAGAAAGGAGAGGTAAATTCAGAGGATTATCTTTTAAATACATAAGCTAGAATATACTAAAGTACACTTCTTGTGAACAAAATGAACAATACGAAATTGAACTTGATAAAAACACTCTAAGAAGCGAAACACAACACTAAATGCTATCTCTAAACGTGCATAGCGTTCAAGAAATCCCTCGTTTTGTCCAAACATCTCCATTCACGCAAAGTTTTGCGGAACTTTGAGCTGTATTTATGGGGAAAAAAAGGTTTATTTTGGAATGTCCGTCACGTCGCACCCATGTGGCCAGCCGTCTGTGGCCAGAGCTCTTGAAAAATGAATGCGTGGCGCGTGACCTGACGAAAACTTCTGGTTACGAAGCTACATCCTGAAAACTTGATATTGTGCATATCTTATTACATTTCACCGAAAAGAAAGCTAGGTCCCATACTGTGTTTGTTGCCCTGATTCATCACGGTGTTGGTCGCGAAAGAACAGGAGTAGAATCACCTAGCTCTTAAGACGTCACAAAGTGGTCATAGCGGTCCAACTGATAACATGATATTTGAATTTTTGTATATTACCGTGATAACAGCTGTGTTGGCCGAGGGGGATAGTACCTCGACTTTCGATTTGAAAGCCGTGGGATCGAATCCTGGCCGTGCATCAATGGATTTTTACATACATACATACCTCTTTCCCACATGGGTAGGCAGAGACCACGGACTTCCACTTGCTACGATCCTGACACACCTCTTTCGCCTCATTCACTCTCATCACATTTTTCATACAAGCTCACCGGTTTAGGGTACTTTTGACCTGGCCTTCCTCCAAAACATCACCAATCTGATCTAGGTATGTTCGCCTAGGTCTTGGATTTTTCGTTTCGCAAAATTTATATGCGTATTAACACGAGCTCTATTTAGACAAATACTTGTATGACAGTTCAGTGACCACGCAAGTAGCTCTGTCACTCTCATCTCAACGAGACCGAACGCGACAAAAAATATCTACGCTTTGACAGTTTGAGACCATCTTGAGGCCTGCGGATCTGCGACACAGTTGCAATTACTATTGCAGGTATCATCAATATTTCCCCAATTAAAATGTGTTTTATGTTTCAAAATAATAAACAATATTTTAGAATCAATAAAAACCAATGCACTTGATTTGAAATCACGGCTTTCGAAGGTTCGCATTCGCCAACTCGAATATCTCTAAAACATACCGTTTATTTTATTTATGAAAACAGATGGTTGCTGGGTGAGGTTTTGCTGTCCCAAAAGTTATAGCAAGTTATAGTTATAGAACAATAGGATGGTTTCCGGGGAGTTAGAGATGGGACGTATTTGCATCGATGTACGTACAGTCACCTGCTATCCTACTAATATTATAAAGGCGAAAGTCCGTGTGTGTGTGTGTGAATGTTTGTTGCCACGTATCTCCATAACTACTAAACCGATTTTGATGAAATTTGGAATGTAGATAGATTATAACTAGGAATAGGACATAGGCTACTTTTTATCCCGAAAAATTGCAGGGTTCCCGTGGAATAAGAAAAATAGTAGTCCATGCGGGCGAAGCCGCGGGCGTCCGCTAGTAAGATGTATAAAATCATGTCACAGTAAACTTAAAAAATAAGTTCTATGCAACCTCGCACACCTACCCGCGCCGCAGTCGCCGCAGTACCTGAAGCAAAGCGATGACTGCGGCGACTGCGACGCGTGCGGTGCGGCCAGGTCTGCGTTCACCATAAAGGCTGAATTACACCGGGGCAACACTGTGCGGCATTGCGGCATGCCACTACAGAATAAAAAATGTCGCACATTGTGGCAAGAACCGTGCGACAAGGCAACACCTTGCGTCATGTGGCAGACTGACCCAAGCACGATGTTGCCTCGGCGTAAAATAAGCTGCCGCATGCCACTAATGCCGCAAATGCTTTTTATTTGTAGCATGCCACAAGATGCCACATGTCACAATGTGTAGCATGCGGCACTGTCGCACGTTGTTGCCCCGGTGTAAATCAGCCTTTATAACACCCCTCTTCTTTGTCGGGGGCTAAAAACGCTTATTGAAATTGCTGTAAGTTTGAAATCGGAAACACAAAATTTAATGGCTTGTTATGGAAGAAAACTCACCGTATTTTCGTCCCGTTATTAAATTATAATCAACAGCGCGATGAAATAACAATGTAGGCTTTTTGTCACTTTGTATTATAGAAAAAACCTTTTTTTTAGAATCTCCTTCATTTTTTTTGCTTCTAATTCATTAATGGTGCGCTACCAAGCCGTTTTCTTTTTTAAATACCTACTATGTATGTACCTCGTATAAGTATGTATGTTCGGATGAGCTAATGGCTAAGTTAAATTAGGTCTTCATTGTTTTTATTTAATTGTGGCTATATTGCCAATTAAAAATCCACTTCAGTACGCAATTCCAAATCATAAATAACCTTATTTTTTCACAGATTGTTCAATTGTTTTGAGATGGAAATATCTTATCCCTAAAACAAGCATTTTTATAGTCTTCATCGAAACCCAATTTATAAACGATCCATCTTTCTTAACTAACACAACACACGCAAATACCAATCTTATTTTCTAAGAAATAGATTTCGTAGTTGCTTGTATGGTAGTTGATAAAAATCCTTGATTTCTCGGTCGAGTAGCGATGTCCAAGAATGGTCCTGGCCATGTTGTCTGCGGCCAGCGGTCCAATATTCATAAATTCAGGGTTTTCTGTCAATATCATTAAATTTTATACGGACTCTTTCGCTTCAGAATTTCATTGGAGCTATTTAATGGACGATTGAGTCTTGTTTATCGATAGAAATGTATTCTATAAATAATGTTGAAATTCTTTCGGTCTCCGAATTTAGGTTACAATAAGTTTTTGGAATTGGGTATTTACGGATGCTTTGTAGTCGTACTAGTTTGATTAAAAATAGGTTTACGGAAGGTTCCAAGACCTCATTTATTAAAATAACTAACACTAAATGAAATATTTTTAGGGGATTAATTATGTAAGGGATAAGTCCGCTAGGATGAATGGAGTTGGTAGGCCACGTGAGTCGGTTCCATCCACAGATGGGCTGTCTTTTTTAAACTATCGCGATCAGAACATATTATAAATACATTATTTGTAGAGTTTCGGCTGGATTGCACCAGCCATGGTCGCGGCTAGTCTACCCGTAATACCCGTTTAAGACGGGCTAAGAATTGTCACGCAGTGGGTGCTTGAGGATGGTCGGAGACGCCGGGGCATTCGAAGACGCTGGCGTGATGATCTAGAATCTAGATCAGTGGTCGTCACACTTTTCTGGTCAAGGGCCGCATAGGACAATGTGAGGTATCACGGGGGGCCGCACATTCTTAAATTATTTAGCTACCGATTTTTCGATTTTTCGAATTCCTAAATGTGGTAAAATCTTAGTAGGTACCTACTAACAAGCTTGAAACTTAGCAGCATAAAGTTTGCAGTGCTCAAAGACTCGCTGCTTGTTGGTTATCGTATTCTGCGCTTTGACATAACCCACTTTGCTCGCAATATACCTTATTCATAGAGTTAAATGCGAGCGAAGCGAGCCGAATTTCTTAAGACAAATGCAACATGTGACACTAGATTTTGTTTGCGGTGATCAAAGAAAAAACTCGCTGCTTATAGTTTCTTATTCTGTGGTTAGCCTTTACTCACTTTACTCGTAATATACCTAAATCATGAAGTTAAATGCGAGCGAAGCGAGCCGAATTTTTTAAGAGAAACCCAACACGTGACGCTTGATTTTGTTTGCGGTGATCAAAGAAAAACTTGCTGCTATAGGTTCTTATACTGTGGCTTTACTTACTTTACTCGCAATATACCTTACTCATGAAATTATTTAACTTCATAGATAAGGTATATTGCGAGTTATATTGCGAGCGAAGCGAGCCGAATTTTTTAAGACAAATGCAACAAGTGACACTAGATTTTGTTTGCGGTGATCAAAGAAAAACTTGCTGCTTATAGGTTCTTATTCTGTGGTTTGGCTTTACTAACTTTACTAGTAATATAACTTACTCATGAAATTAAATGCGAGCGAAGCGAGCCGAATTATTTAAGACAAATGCAACACGTGACACTTGATTTTGTTTGCGGTGATCAAACAAAAAACTCGCTGCTTGAGGTTCTTATTCTGTGGTTAGGCTTTACTCACTTTACTCGCAATATACCTTACTCATTAAGTTAAATGCGAGCGAAGCGAGCCAAATTTTTTAAGAGAAACCCAACACGTGACACTTGATTTTGTTTGCGGTGATCAAAGAAAAAACTCGCTGCTATAGGTCTTATTCTGTGGTCAGACAAAACTCACTATGCTCGCAGTATTCCTACTCATGAAGCTAAAATGCGAACAAAGAGAGCTCCAAACCAAGCAAACAAAGCAAGCTTCATTATCTCGAAGATTTTAAATCAATCATACCTAACTATTATTGTAACAACGCAGATAGCACCTTTCATTATCATCATTTCCTTGCCCTTTTCCAACTAGGTTGGGTCGGCACAACATGTTCGCCTCTAACGTGGTAGCATTATTATCTACTAAAATTTTTTGCTTGGCCGCGGGCCGCACCAATATCGTCCGCGGGCCGCATGCGGCCCGCGGGCCGCACTTTGACGACCACTGATCTAGATCATCACGCCAGCGTCTTCGAATCTAGAATCTAGATTCTAGATGCATTCGGGGCTAGCTGGTGGGACGAAGCTGGCAATCGCAAGGCTTGGAGGATGATGGGGGAGGCTTTGCCCAGCACCTAAACCCCAGAGATACATAGGTCTCTGTCTGGTCTGGGTCTCCGGCTCGAATCGCCAGCTTACGAAAACCCGGGGAATTTGGTATTTGGGCCCATTAACATAAGTATTAGCATTTAAACGCGGTGGTGTGAGAAAATAATTGGAACGCCCGAGGACATAGGAGATTGGACATCGCTTTGAGGCTGTGTTATTAACAATTTAGCACGCAAATTGATCGTGATGAAAAAAGTTTGAAATCAATTAAGTAAGTATTGGTTTTCATAACTTTTCTGAAAAATTAAAAAAATAATTGATAATACATTGTTTGTTCCTCGTTGGTGTTTATTTTCTGGTTTTATTCCGTGGTATTTATATTCCGTGAAGAATTAGCGCATTTTATTAGACAATGGGCAACCGAGCTCGGCTCGGGTGAAAATATAGAAAACTTTTCCCAGAAAGACATATTTCTATACTTACAAAATAATACCTAACAAAAGTCCAAAAAAGATTGCGCCCATTTTCGTGAAAATACGGAGAAACGGAATTTTCCCAGATATGAGATCTATTATAGCTAGATCGATTTTTCGACCCCGTAAACTGCAAATTAAACTGACATTGTTCATCAAAATCGTTTTTTCAACGTCACGGCTTTTAAGTTGTTAAGCCATGACGTAGGCCTTCAGGCGGCTATTAGCCACTACTTATCATGCTTGTAGCTTGTAGTTTTCTCCAACGTCTCCTACTTACACGTACTGTATTAGTTCCACAGTAACCGTAATAACCATTCACCTGAGCCATAACTCGGTAATGGCCGCATCTCAACCCGGACAAACTCAATTATGGTCACGCCTGTCTCCGTAATTCGGTTTAGGGTACTGGGCCTTGCTTACTATGGATCATTGAATAATGTTAGTGTATTCTGAGTGCAAAATAGTCTGTTTCACCACCTTCGAAGAGCTAGCAGTAATTTGAAGTGAGTAGTAATGTGCACACGGCTTTTAGCATCGCTGTGTAGCATTAGCCGGATGTCATTTGTATTAGTGAATGGTTTTTTTGTGATAGCTGAGAGATGCCACACGTTGCGTCGTCGCATCGGACGACAGAGCGGTGACTCTGCGTTATTTTCAATGCAGCAGGTGCTTTAAAACGACGCACGTTGACTGAACCAAAATGGAGCTGCAGCGCCCCGGTGGTATCTCTAAAGATAAATAAGTAAATCTTTGTTAATACAGATTTTAACCCACGTAATCCCTAGTAATCTTTGAAAAGGAATTTGAGTAGGTATCCCATGTTAAATAATATAAACAAACAAACCAACTTTGCAATCTCTACAAATTAATATAGAAATGTAATAATTTATTTAATTTATGAAATACCTATGAAATCCATACTGGCCTAGCAGTGTTTACTTTTAATTTCATTTTAATGTTAACTGCATCGATATTGCTTTGATATTAAAAGCTGAACTGTTTTAAATAAAATACCGCAAAAGTACATAATATTGACCTAAATACACATAAATATTCCATGATTTCAAGGTCTACCCAAAGAAGCATTGCTCAACCAACCACACCTCTACAAATGAACCGTTATTTCATATTCATAGACCCAACGATCCAAAATTTACATTCACTCCACCCATTATTCTATTCGGATCCTATTGTATGCCTTATCATTAGTGCGACAGTGCGTAAAGACAATCAAGAGAGTTTGTAAAAAACTGCTTTTGACATTATATTATTACTAGCTGCTGCCCGCGGCTTCGCTCGCGTGGTACACGGATAAAAAGTAGCCTATGTCACTCTCCAGCCCTCCAACTATCTCCACAAAAAAAATCACGTCAATCCGTTGCTCTTTTGACGTGAAAACAGGACAAATAAACAAACAAATAAACACACTTTCACATTTATAATATGGGTACGGATTGTCAGCGGAGCTAAAGTGGCCACTTTTGATGTAACATCAGATTTTTCATCTAATAAAACATCTGATAAAACATCAAATTTTTCATCGAATGTTTCGTAGATGCTTCATATAGACCCCCTGATCTGAAGGTGTGACCTCTGTGTGAGGTGTTGGCCTCGAATCACGCATCGCTTCAATCGCACCATGAAAAAAATTAAGATAAGTTACCTAGGTATGTTATTTCAAATGTACATAAGCTATTAGTAGGTACCTATATAATGTTTAATCCAAACGAAATCAGGACGGACCGCTAGTATTTTAATAAGTAAACTTGATAACGATTATGAAAGACAGCAGTATACAAACCAAGGTATAAGTGTCTAAGTTCAAAGCTGTTTACGATACCAAATATTGAAATCGTTGAATTTAATGAAAAAAGTTTGCAAATAATAATGCAAAAGTATTGTAATTTTGTTCTTTTGATATTGCTGTTATGTCAAATTTGGTTGTGAAGAAACGTAAAGCGTAAACTTCTAGACGCTCTCAAGTTTTGGGAGACTTTATTAAATAAAACCCATTTATTGGTTTAAGGAAGTAAAATATAAACTGATGAAAATATGAACTGCAGTTTAAATTTCTCTGGTGAGTGACGAGAACATCCTATAGTTTATATTTTGATAGGTTGGCAGATATATTTCTCAATCGGAATTTAATCTGTTGAAATATATTACATTATAGTCGCTGTGTGTGGTCCTCCATAGAATTTGTATGGGCGCGATCTCAAAATATATCTTTCATATGATATATTATCTGCTATGTGTGTGATGGGCTTAACAGTGCCAAAATTGTAATTGGGTGCGTGCTATTGACACGCGTATTCTATCTACAGTTGGGCCGACGGCGATCGTGAAGTCAGGCTTTTCGCTGCGCAGTAGAAAATTTTGTATGAAAAAGTTGCACTGCGCATCGAAACGGCTAACTTCACGAACGCCGAGATCCGTTGGCCCTACTGTATCTGTGGTTTTGCTTACTGTGGTATCATTTTTAGTAGGTAGGTACTTAAATAAGTATTGTCAAATATCTAACCACATGCAAAATCGTAGATATATTTATTGAAACGTAGTTAGACATCAAATTATCAGAAAACGTCTACCATGCCTTAGGGATCCTGTTTCGATTTTATAAATTCCCTTTGCTCTAAGCCAGGTCACAAAGGTCAAACTGTTTTCAAAGGGAATTGTTTTGATCAACAACTAAAGTGGATTGAATTTCTTTTCAAAGGCATTGTGGTGGGTGTAAACAAAATAGGGTCAAAATCTAAAGTTTTGTGAAAACTTCTAATCCGATTTAGAGAGTCCTTTCCAAGGTTGTCTGGAAGAAGTTATTAGAGTATTTTAATCAAACCCTGTTCACAACGAAATCTGCCCCTAGCCATTACAAGCGTTTCGTATCGAAAACCCGTCACAAACGTAGCTATAATATTTGTAGCAATATAGCAATATATTATTTTCCATATAGTAATCTTCGAGCGACCACAGACGGAGGGAGTCTTTGGAGAAGAAATGTATTTGGACGTGACTCTGACTATCCCTTTAGACATCTTCAAAAAGATCTTGAACGCCTAATAAGATCTGAAAAAGATTATCCTTCATACACACAAACTTCGCTCTCTTTTAATATTAAAATAGATCGTATAGATCACGTCGGTAACTGCGGCACAATCTGATCTTTTGTCAGCAAAACCTCATAACACGGATTATAACACCTTTATTGCGTCCTGTAATATTACTAGTTGCACCACAGAAGAAATAATAGTTGATTTACCCTGTTTCACTCTGATTTGACTACAAAAAAATAGAAGTATTACATGACTGAAGCTGTGGTAGTTTTACATAAATACGTATAAGTATCTACTTACTTTTTACGATTCTATTTTACATTAAAAAGATATATTAACCAACCAGTAATGTGACCTTTTCGACATTTAGGTATTCCGAATTAAGAATGTGACGTTTCTTCGTTCAAAAAATGACAACTTTCCGAAGAAAATCCTCGAATCGGATGCGTTTTCGGAAGTCTGAATCGCACTGCTGAATGTTTTCTTAATGTAAGAAAACCGTTATAATTTGCAATGTATAAGTAGTAAGTATCTACAGTTTTTTTTCTTAAAATATTAATTGTAGTTTTCTTATAAATGATACAAAGTGTGTACATATAGGTCATCAAGCGATAAAGACATGTCATACTTTTGAAAACAAGCAGACTAGAAGAGCCGGCCGGCTTGGTAATTGGATAAAAATGTAGTGGCTCATTGCAGGACATACCTACTCATAAAGCCGCCGTTTTTCAAAAAACGGCGATCGTCATTTGACGACCGCAGGAAAGATACATTTTACACCACAGAGATGGTTTAAGTTATATTTAATTTATACATCTAAGGGCTGATTTTTCAATCGATAAATAACTTTTATCTGAGGAATAAATATGGCGTTATGACATATTTTCAATACAATATCTGTCAAATCGCATATTTTCGTAATATGTTATGAAAAATCAGCCCTAAATAAAATAAATTGGCTTTATTACCTACGTTTTGAAAAAAGGTGCTCGAACAGCTAAGTACAAATCTCTTGCCATCTCTGCTGACATGAGATTGACATACAAGAAAAATCATTCTGAAAAGTCTTGCTTAATTGATAGCTGAATGTTAATAATGTTACTAATTTTCCAAATATTAACTTTATTTTATGCTACCTTTCTTAAATTTTAAATATGATTTCATTTTCAGAACTTGTTAGATTACTTGTCTCTGACACGGTGTTATTTGCATGTACGTCCGTAATATTACATTTAAAGATTTCTAGGAAGCAGACTTAATACCATCAGAGATAGTGCGGTAACATGTTCCCCTAATTGTGGTATATCCCTCTATTTTCCTCGGAAAGGGTACCAAATCGGAAAATATGGCGTGTGTTCGTAATTATAATCTTGTGCCCGGCCACGAAATAATAACGTAATAATGTAGCCACCGGTTAATGTGCTAGATTATCTTGCGGTTTAGTTACCCTTATCTCATATGAAAGTTAATTAAGAAAATAAAAGCTAAACCTGTAATAATGCGAAACGATAAAATGAAGACACAAGGTCAAGTTAAGTAAGTAAATGAAGTAGTAGTAAGGAAAATATATTAAGCCATTTAGGCTGCAGAACGAAAATCACTCTAACAACATAACAGCCCGACGCAGTCGGGTAAAAAGAAAAAGAAACGAAAGGAAACACAATAACGATCCCCAAACGGTAGACATTCTTTCAATATCTTTAAGTACTTAAGATTCTTTAAAGTTCTAAGAGGGGTCAGAGAGCTCATTATGCTCACCTTTTGCAGAAGCTATGATTCCATAGGTACGTAGTTGTAAGCCCATCGCTGCTGTTAGGAAGCTAACCTGGTTTCCTCACGATGTTTTCCTTCACCGTTAAGAGTTCGTATTAACCCATTCGCTGCCCCATCTACTGTAAGAACAATTGTGCGTCACGGGAACTGAACGCTTTCATGAGTTTTTTTTCTTACTAAAAAAAATAATTTTGGATGACCGAGATTTGAACTGTTTGGATGTTAGTTGAAGCATTTCCTAATAAGCTGTGACTCAGCCAAGCGTTTAAAAAGAAAAAAATAGTTTATTTGTTCCAGAAGGCGTTAGCTGACGGCTGTCCAGGAAACAAGGCTTACGTGGATGATAGATGGAGGCTTTATCTTAACAAATTGGGATTCCGTAGAGCCAGCAAAATACACATCTGTTATTCATCTCGCGAATGTGGTTTTTACGAAAACATGCGGACAGAATACTTAGGCCTAAGATGATACGATACTGATACTTTATCTTTGACTTAGGCCGATTGTCCATCGCCGCCGTCACCGGGACGTCAACGAGAACGAGATGACGCGACGACGACGCCAAGGTAACGACCGTACATTTACTACTGTAAAAAACTGGAAGTACTCTTCCAGATAAATAATGCGCATCGGTTAATTTCGTGTTTTCCGAATATGACCAACAGCACCTAGGCAGTATTGATATAAAATCTGTATGATTCCACAAAACAGAATGTGACAGAAGTGCACGTCGTTAGCTGCGCAGCTCGTAGGGCTTGCAATTAATTTGCTTTTCTTAAAAATGACATTCATATTTTTGCATTTCCAAATTCCTTTTTGTCAATCGCTGCCTGTTCACCGCAAGCTCATCACGTCATCTTGATCTCAGCCAGAAAATAATCTTGTACTCGATGACGTCCCTGTGACGGCGGCGGTGGACAACCGGCCTAGACTGGATATTTAGAAAATATCGTGTATGTATTGTGTATGAAAATTAAAAAAATAGATAAAAATAAAATAAATACTTCTTAAAAATTACTTTAGAGAAATAATTAAGGTTTTTGGATTCTTGAATGGTTCAAGAGCCGGGCCTGACAATTTGTCCTCTCTGAAGTACGGAAGCTATAATATACCTTACGTACGGTGCAATTATTGTTTTAAATACTTTCAATTTGGACTCCTCACTAATTATCAGGATAGCGTTGGCTCGGCTACCTTTATAAAGCTTTTAGCATTTCTCCAAAAATAAACAATGCAGTCATGCACGTGTTTGTCTCGCTTCCGCCATTATGCTAACAGAACACTTTTAGTCCGGGTTCCTAGAAAACTATTACTATTTTCTAACGGTGTATGTTAGAGAACTTACACTTTAAATACACTATCTGTAGGCCAATTTTACTTAAAAACTTTTTCTCAACCAAAGCAAAACGTCCACTATTTCATTATGTTTCTTAATTTACTAATAATGACCAATGAGGTTAGGTTACTCTGTTGTGATGACGTTTTCAAACAAACAACCAATGAGGTTTTGCAAATTACTGTCATTTTGGAGAACGAAACAAAACGCAGCGGCAATCATCTTTGAATCATAGGAAAGAGTTGTTTAATACATGTGGAGCAAACAAAGCCGCGGTTTTCTTCACGGCGTTTTCTTTCACCGTTCGCTCGTATTTTTCATGCCAGCTTTCATTTTAGGGTATTTTTGATCTGGCCTTTATCCAAAATGTCACCAACTTGGTCCAATATGTTGTAAAGTTCAGTAGAAGAAAATGACGGTCGCAGCTCATTCTGAAACTAGGCTTTTACGCCTCGAGACCATTTTACTTCCCAGGTAAAAAAATGAGAAAGAATATTCCGAATACCGGTTTCATATGTCCCGAATGACATCTGCATAACAAAAATAAAAGTTTTTATCGCGTCAGGTGTCACGTTTGTTAGCTAAAGCCTTGAAGGCTAAAGCTTGGCTAAAGCCGAATGTCGAGTTTCGGATATCAGTATTGGACAATGCATTTGATAATTAATTTCAATTTGATGCCTAAAAATTAATATCAAATCTCCTAAAAGAATTTTTTAAAGGATTTCAATACGGAACTATAAAACAAACGTCGGAAAAAGAAAATAAATAAAAAGTACGCGATAAAATCCCTCATTCATCATATCATTACTTATAGGAACTCTAAAAGTAGGTATTCTATCAGTTATCTGGTTCTCATTGCAAGCGTTGTGCTTAGTTTGGGTTTAGATGGCGCTGTGTGAAGTATCCTCCAATAGTTCCTTATGTTTTAATGTTTGCGTGGAATCCTGGCCACAAGTAAACCGAATTTACTGTTTCGCGTTATTTTTGATTTTATAGTGGAAAAATAGGAAGATATTGCATAGCCCATTGAATTTCATGGCCCATCCGAGTATTGTTCGTGATCCTACAATATAAACGGCCTTTTGGCATTTTGACAACAGTTCAGTATTTGAAATTCTTCAAAAAGTTTTTATGTATAAAGAGTATGGCTGACTGAAAACTAAAACATTGAGATATTTTGTTGTAATCTCGGAACAATCTTTTTAATTTTATAAAGTCATTCATTTCATTCAGTCGTTCATTCAAAAATTTATTGTGATTGGTGATTTAAAAAATGATATTACAAAATGCTGAAATTGGTCTTAAATTTAGTCCACTTTTGTGAAATGTAAAGATAATAAGTAGGTACCTAACTTAAGTTTAAACTGTGAGCGCACAAAACATTGTGAGTAAAAAGTTTCAAAGTTCCAAGTTGATCAATAAAACTGCTATAAAACCAATAATTCTCGCAATAAACCACGGGACCAAAGTTTCAGCAGTATGTGGTGATTTATTTCACAAGACTTCTGACTTTGCCGAGAAAAATACAAGTTGACAAAAGTTAAAAGTAGCATCGGTAAAGTTCGGAAACCGATTATTTTCGGGCTCGTCAAGAACGTCTTTTGTTGCGAATGTTCCTATTTCAAAAGTTCAGTTATTTTGCTTTTGAGAACACATTGAATAATTTATAAATCAAATGCCATTAAATTATCCTTCAACTCATGTAGGATAGAAAAAAGTGCAATAGCGTATTCCCAATAAACCGAGTTAAAATGTAAAAAAGTAGTTACTAGATTATTCAATCCTATGCGTAGGTAATATGAAAGAAAGATCTTGTCATCATGCGTCAAATCAAATTGACCTCACAACGCTATGTTGGATAACATGAATGAAACACTGAATCCATATCACTTACCTACTACCTACTGACATATTTACATATTACAAAATGTTCTCAATATATGAGCCTAATATGTCATATCAAAACAAGGACTGATGAAAATGCATTAATGTTGCACGAAAATCATTGATTATAATAGATACTTATATGTAATTGGTTATTCATAAAGTATCGATGGAACTTCCATTCTGGGTTGATCTGTAAGAGATTCTCCATTTATGAAAACTTGAAAAGCGTTAATATACCTGACCGCAAATGCTGTGAAGTTATTATTCTCTTTAATGTTAGTTTCAAGGATATTCTTGTTTAGAATCCCGCTTAAACATTACATAAAAAACCTTATAAAAAAGAAATTGAATCTGTTAAAATTAAAAAATCATGTGGATGCTTGGCAGTCCAAAGCCGTGCGGTTCAAATGCCAATTTCTGCTTCGCAAAACTGACGTGTGGAATCAGCAGGCTGATTGTCTAACTTGTGTCAAACCTCAAATTGGTCTCAAACTGTCAACGATTGCGTAGGTATCTTTTGTCGCTTTCGGTCTCGTTGAGATGAGAGTGACATAGCTACTTGCGCGGTCACTGAACTGTCATATTATTTGACAGTTTGAGACCGATTTTGGTCACTATCAAAGACAGACAATCAGGGGGAGATGTCGCCAGCACCAGCGGTATTTCCAGACCGATACAACTTAGGAACCTTCAAGAAAAGAGCCTACTCCTACCTCAAAGGCATTGAAGGCCTGCAGCTCTTCTGATGTTGCAGTTGTCCGTGGGCGGCGGTACTTACACAACACAATTTGCTTTCCATATGCAAGTCCATCACCTCCTATCAAAATACTTTCTTTCCTACAGATCCTATAGGTACTATTGTTTGCATTCACGTTCTCGAAAACGACTTTAACGATTTCGATGAAATTTGCAATATGCAATATTTCTCGGCATTTTCACGCAAAAAGTTTTACCCGTGCAATTACGAAAATTTCGCTGCAAGAATTTGGCTTGCTGCGTCGAAGGCTGCGAGATCGAATCCCAGCCAGGATCTAATATACTATGTAATATATAATACAGGTGTTCTGTATTTTTGTTTTGTCCAATTTTTTTTTGGTCATTTGTCGAGTAGGTAAGTTAGTAAGTAAGGTAGGTAAGTAATAACTTAAATATTTTTATATTTTCACCCGAGCAGAGCTCGGTCGCACAGATGTTTTCCTATTATAAGTATAATGGCATCAATACTCTGAAATAAAAAACTCATTGATGCCGCATAAAAAATCGAGAGAAGATTATACTCAATGAACGAGTTTTGCTCATCCCGCCACCTTAATCTGAGCTTGCCGCGACGTCGTCAATCCTTTATGAATAACCTAGACTCATTCATGGAAGAAAGATTGGTCTTCCATAGCTTTAGACTGCGAAAGGTGGAAGGGGATAGGGAAGCCTTTGCCCTACTGTGGGACGAACGGGACGATACAAGCAAGAAATTTTAATAAGATATTATATATTTTGTTAATATTTTTATAGTGTTATAGGTATTATTTCATTGAAAATGAAAAGTCTCATCAAGCGATTCCGACAGGAATCGAACCCGCACTATAGAAGCTGGAGTGCCTTTACCAACTCGGCCACGGAATCCATATTCGTCGGGTCAAAAATCTTGATAAGCTCATATTTATCGGTGAAAATCCCGTCGGAATTGCAAATATTGATAAGTACTTAGAACTTTTCATTTTCAATTAACAAGATAATACTTAATTAGACCAACAAATTTTCAGATACGGAAACAATACAGCCTGAAACTAAGTGGAACAGTAATAGCATTGTGGAGTTTGAAACTAGGCGAAGTTCAACTGATCGTGTGGGAAGGATGGTGCGTGTTTCATATCAGTTTGATGCGAAATCAATAGTTTCTACTTTACAATGACGCCTACGTTGTTCTCTCAAGTTAGCAGCTTTCAGTGACATCTTTCTGATAACGCATTAATTTTGTATGCTACGGGTAAATTGATTAACCGGGCAGTATTCATATGGACCGGTCATTATGAATGACCAAGAGCGTTGGAGTCCGTCAAATTGATAAACCTACTTTGATCGGCCCATAATTAATGTTCGTTGGCCCATGATCCATGTAATAAATCAAGTTTTGAGATAGCTTGTATTTATCACTTACACCAGTATAAATACAGCCTTAGGTACCTACTTATAGCCGGGCAATGTGATAAATGTGGATCATTAACAAAACAAAATATTGGGTTTCTAAATATGGGGGCGTATGCGCTATTTTGAGCATTCTGTTTTGTAAATAATTAAAATCCATCAAGAAGAAGGTACAATACATATTGTATCCCTGTATTTTCTAAATAAAGCAATAAATAAATTAAAAAAAAAAAAAAAGTGACGAAGTTATTAAAGTTTTCTTTATTTCCTCGGGGGTTAAAAATACGAAACTTAACCCATAATAACAAAGACACTTCATAAGTATCTTTTCGTCTTTTATTGTTTTATATCTGGGTGCCCGAGCTCTGCTCGGTTGAAAATAGAGAAAGCTAATTTTCCCAGAAATTAGAGTTTTCCCAGATTTGAGACGTAAACCACTATGTTTACTTACTTATACTTTCATCTAAATCGTTAGAGCCGACAAATATACAAATATTGTGTAGGTACCTAGATAAATGGGACTGAAAATACGGATTGTGACAAATAGCTCTACAATATACCTACTCTCAAAGATGAAACTAAAGTGATAGCATGAAAGTGTTTTAGCAAAGTGCTCTTTCTAAACTTGTTCAATTTTCAACAGGCGTTTTATTTAAAAGGAAAGTGTCCTTGTAAATCATGGAGGAAAATGTCAATGTTTTGAAAATTTGACTTTATTTGCGAATATTGAATGATCCAATCAGCAAAGTTAATTTAGAATTTGCTAGCTAGGAAATATTTGTAAAACGGGCTTGTAATAACCTAATCAAAGTGATTGAAAGGGGTATTTAACACTTTGAGTGCGGGCGAAACAGAACTCTCTCACGCTAGTTAGTTATCCTAAGGTCATCCTAAGGTCCTAAGGTCATGCGTTCAAATCGTATCCAAAAGTAAAACATACTCATCACGATTGTACCCTCCATGTAGGCACCTACCTATCTATCCTCTGCGCAGCAGACATTCTTTGAAATCTTCAGGCATTCCAGCAGTAGGTAGGTACCTATTTGTCTTTTCACAACACATTATAAATACATAATTATTATGTATCCGGGTATTTATCACGTAAAACTACCTTTCTTTTATTAAATAGGACTTTATGTTTGTTTTTGATGTGCTTCATTCGAAATCAATAGGTATTGTTTTTACAACGCCTACGCTATTCTCCTAAAACTAAAATGATATCGTTCTGATAAAGTGTTTTATCCAAGCGCCGGTTAGTGGGGTTGTTTGTTCAATTTTCTGATGGAGTCTCGTTCCCTAGAAGGTCGACATTGTAAAGTTTCGTCTACAATTTTTATTCAATTTTTTTTTCAAACATGGTTTATCTGCTTGAACTGACATAGGTACTTTTAATTTTGTACCTTTAAATTTAGCAGAATTCTTGTTTTTGTACCCAGACGAGCATTAAGAAATGATTTTTGAAAATCTACCCCCTAACTTTAAAATGTTTTTTCAACCCCTTAGGGTCAGGGGTTGAAAAAAGTCATCTTGTTAAATTTAGGGGCTTAGGGGTTTTGGTTAAATAACTTTAAAAAATGTTTTAAACCCTTAGGGGTTGAAAAACATTTTAAGGTTTTTTTTTTTAATTTTCCGGAATGGTAATACTGTACGTATTACAATAAAGGACACACACAATCAGTTGCATTATTAGATTAACAAAATAACATGCGAAAAGGGTGTGTAATACTTTTAAAGGGAATTGCAATTTCCTCACAGAATGTAGGATTTGTGGCCTGGAATATTATACTCTTAAGTATAGGATTTTTAAAATGTTGATAGGTATTTCATATTAACTTATTAACTGCCAAAGCTAGTATTTAAAGCGGAATAGTTTGTTTGTTTGTTTGAATGCACTAATATCAGTAACTACCAGTCCGATTTGAAAAAATATTTCTGCATTTGATAGCTCTTGGAAGGTTATAGGCTAATTTTCATCACCATCATCATCACCATATACCATCACTAGGGGGGGCAACGCCGTGAGGGCGCTGCTAGTGTAGTGTAGACGTAGCCTTAAAAAGAGTAATATTGTGAATAGGGAAGCATTTCGGATCGATGCGCCATGATGACACCTCTAAAGGATTATGGAAGTATCTATGGCAATTTCCTACATTTTGAATAAGCTGTAACGAGCTAACGAAATCGAACAAACATGTCATAGAAATGAAACTGGACAAATTAAGAAAAGGTATGTCAAACTGAGATTCGGCTTATTCCATTATGCTCCACGAGAGTGGGAGCATAATGGATTAAGCCGAATCTATCGAAACATACACACTTTATTCATAGTTCATTATTTCTAAAACCAAAGAGGCACTATTTATTTTATTTTGCACTAATTATGCTCTATTTATGCTCTTGGCATAACAACAAACGTGAATTCGATTATGTGTAGGTACTCTACCATCACGGACACAAAGATTTACAGTTAACTTATTAAAATCGATAAAAAGTTTAAAGTATTCTGACATTTTTAAATTTTTGCGATCACGTAACTATCTTTCTTCTTGCTCTTTCGTGTCGATGACTATATACCTCAAATGGTGGTTTTCCAGTTATAGTCAAGTCAAATGGTGTTTTTCCAGTACCAGTTAAGTCAATCAGCGTATGTTCAGTAGGAGCGTTGGTTGGGATCACATAGATTTAAATATATTTAAATATGCATTTACCACACACACACACATGCACACACATACATATACATACACACATACACACGGACACTCACACACACCTCGATCACTGTCGGTATACCTGTTAATATAATGTAAATCCGTTATTGACTGTCAGTAATACATTTAAGTTTTTGTGCACTCATTTTCTAAGAGCTGTGGATTTTATTTAAGAAATAAATAAATAAATAGAATGATTCTACTCCAATTCCTTCGCCACCAATACCGTGAATGTTTTTTCGTCTACCTCATAATGTCTGCCGGAGTACCTCTTCTATGTTTTTATTAGTTTATGTTATTTTAGGCCTGTAGAGCGTGGACGTGACAAGAATTTGAACGCACATAAATTCAAAAGTAATTGCTTCTTTTTGCATACGTGTAATATACCGAGGTACTGAAATAGAGATAGGAAGATATGAATCTGATATGTGTATACATATAAAGTGTGTGTTAAAACAAGAATAATGCATTCAGACGATAATTCTAGATTTCTAAAGAAAAATTAGCTTTATTTTGAAGTATAATAGAAGAGACCGCTTTAAGCGATAAGGCCGCCAATTGTTTTTACCTATGTTTAGATAATTTATGCTTATAGTTTCTTTGTGGTAAACAATAAAGTGTTATCTATCTATCTATCTATCTATAGTTTGAGGTCGACAAGCACCAGTTTATTATAGTTGCTTGTCGATCATTAAAAAAAATATTTTGGACCTGCTTCTGATTACTCATGCGAACGTCATCAAAGGAAATTGAACGCTTGCTAAATGAAAGAATGACGATGCTGTGTGAAATGTCCATCATTATTTATTATAATTTAAATAGTAAATACAGTTACACACAAAACTCTGACTTTTTAAAGAGACTTTACAATAACAATAGAAACGATTCTCTTCAATCGCTTTGAACGGAAGTCCGCACGCCCACGATTTTTTTCTAAAAATGTTTTCCAATCGAGTCCGTTCTGTGATGTCTGAAATTCAGAGTTCATTTCTATTTAGTTCCCTAAAGCCACCTAAAAATAATCCGTTTGTAGTTATTTTTTTCAATTCGTATATTAGGTTTTTCAGAAGAATTTTCAGAAGATAAGGTCAATTGTGTTTTATGGAATGGTTTAGGTATCGGGCAAGCCTTTTTACAGTCGTTATTTTTTAATTTTCGATATAACATGACCTAGAATTTGCTAGAATTTGAATTATCTAGAATTTGTCACTCGTAGTGACAGCGAATAGAAATACACAAGTAATTTATTTTGTTTAAATAATGTTGTGCGCAACACGTGCAAGCGCAGCTATGGACGTCTACCAACAAGATGGACATATATGACCCTGTAAAGACCGCAGGTCGGCGGTGGATGCAGGCCGCTTCCAACCGCAACACATGGAAATATTTGAGGGAGGCCTATGTCCAGTAGTGGACGTCCAATGGCTGCGCTGATGATGATGAAGAGCGACAGAAAAAGAAATTCACATGCATTCATAAACTATTATCTGCCTGCCTACCCTTATGGAAAACAGGCAAGGTTTTGTGTATGTATAATGTACCTACACCATATTATTGTTAGCAGCAATAGTGCTGAATATTAGAATAGGAAGGAAATAACAAAGCAATTCTTACTTCAGCAGCTATTCAAGGCGTGACCTGGTTCAACGTAGCGTTCTAATGTTAGGAATTCTACATTAGTATGCGAAGCGTTGGAAAAACTAGCTAAAACTGCTCTGACCTTTTCTTTGAGACCTAAACTTTCAACAAGGGCACTAAGTATGTACTTAACTTTATATTCAAGTAGGGCTGGCTGGTGTTTGGGGAGATGAATGAATGAAATCTCTTTTATTGTACATGTTTTAAAGTAACTCACAGACTATAAATCTAATGTTAATAATTGTACATGCAATAAATAGGTGGTTTTATCGCTTAGGTGTGGCAGATGATGATGATACATTATTTAAATGTACTGTTTCTCCGATAAGCCTATCTGAGGAATGAATTACTAACAATGTAGGTATTTATCAAAAATACTATCTTCCTTTTTCAAAACTTTTATACTTACAGATTTGGTTGAAAGAAGGAATGGTAAAAAAGTGTAGATCGTAACTTGAATTGCAATTAGCTGAAAATGAAACGCAAGGGAAGCTGTAGGCGGAAGATAGTCGGATATTATTTTGATGCATTTTGATGATTTCCAACAAAATAACTGTCCAAATATGCTGATTTGGGAGTTTTCGATGTGGAACTGTAATTATTAACAAACAACCAAATCAAAGCACATTATATTAAAGTAGTCATGATGATGCTTGGTTTCAAATACACGAACACACATTACTAGCAGCGCCCTCGCGGCGTTGCCCCCCTAGTGATGGTATATGGTGAAGATGATGGTGATGAAAAGTAGCCTTTAACCTTCCTCAAGAGTTTAGCTATCAAATGCAGAAATAATTTTCAAATCGGACTGGTAGTTCCTGAGATTAGCGCGTTCAAACAAACAAACAAACAGACTTCCGCATTATTCCGCTTTTTTTTGTTCCGCTTTTTTTTTAATGGTTTAGTTATACTTAGATAATACTACTATTAACACCTTGTAATATTGCTATAAAAGTGTCTAATTTAAATATATTTTCATCGGTACCTACATTCAGATGTTATTATTTAAAATCGATATGTTAGATTATGTTAAGGCGTTTATTAAATTATAATAAGTTCCTATAATTTAAAACTTATCTGAATCCATTTGATATTTTTCCTATCCAACAAATTAAAACAAAAAATATTACCTCATTCAAAACATTTAAATTCTAGTGCAGTTAAATAGGAAGAAGAAAGCCTAGGTATTCTATAAAAAATACTTTTCGGAAAAATACACAAAATATCAACTCAAGAATATAACAAAAACTTAGATCATCTACAGTCCCCAACCTCGAAAGACATGATGCTGCCATATTTGATAAAAGTTTTGATAAATGGACCGTCCCGTTCGAAGTAACCAACATTTATTAACTTAGCGTCAAACTACTCGTATATCATCACATGCTTCAGTACTGGCATCTTAAAACGTATATTTTTATACCTAAATTGTGATATCAAGTGTGTAATTTACGTGGAATGTAAGGTAGTTTGTTGAATAAACCGAGGTAAGGGTGGTTTGTGTGTAGTTTGACCCTTAAATCCTCCTATCAGGGCAAAGAAATGACTACAATTTTGTTACAAAGGACCGTCATATAATTCCATACGACCTACGAACCAACTGTCCATAGCCAGTATATACCCAGTGTAAATAGACCTCTCTTACCCTTTTTTTTATAAAAAGATGTTTAGTTGGTTCATTGAGCTCCGATGGTTCAGCGTAAAGTGGTTTATAGTGCGACAAAATATGACCATCGAATAAAATGATGATGAAGTGAAGCAAAGATAGGTTTGATAGATTTGGAATGGTGCTCGTTACTTTATATTACACTAACACATTGTTATATGTATAAAAGAGATCTATTTTATCTAGTGAGTTTGTGATTTGAAGGTCGTGGGATACTCTCTCGGTTGGTAATATTATTTTCAGAAAAATTATAATGCTCACCGTCTGTGGGCAAGCATAGGTACTCTCAACAATGTCTCAGGCACTACAGCGAGCGTCCCATTGAATTGTAATATAAATAAATACAGGGAAATTTGAATGAAGTACAAAAATAAAACAGTTTTATTCAAGCAAAACGAATAATCCCTCGAGAAACTCTTAGAAGGATATCAAAGAATATTGAGAATCTTCAGTTTCTTCAAAATAACGTCGGCTCGAGTTTATCTCGAACATTTTTATGATTTATATCTTATTTTCGGCATACAGCTAAGTCAAGGACATATTTTAATTACAGTAACTATTATAATGTAAATTTTCAAAATACAATAGAATTCGTTGAACCATCTAAGGATCGTTGAAAACTATCTATAGATAGCTGAACTAATCCAGGTTACTTTAGTACTCAGAAGCGCGAACACACTGTCTCCCTAAATCCTTTGAAGAGGGGTGTTACAAGTCTGTAGTGTTTATCTGTGTATCTGTGGCATCATAGTTCCTGAACGGATGGACCGATTTTGATGCGGTTTTTTTGTTTGAAAACTGACGTGATCGAGATGGTTCTTATCTTTATTTAAAGATCTGTTCCAGGCGTTTGCAGATCATCAGTTTTTTTCTAGTTGATAAAGGGATGTATCGGGGTTTTTCATTATTTTTTTTATTTAACTAATAAACAAAAATTGCTGAACATTTCACACAGCACCAACTAGCCCCAAACTATGCAAAGCTTGTACTATGGGAACCAGATAACTGATATAATACTTATATACTTCCTTTTTGTAAATACATCCTTATAATATTTTTAACACCCAGACACAGAACAAACATCTATGTTCATCACACAAATGTTTGTCCTGGTGGAAATCGAACCCACGACCTATAGCGCAGAAGGCAGAGCTACTACCAACTGAGCTAAAAGGTCAGTCAATGCTCGTAATATTCATTCTGCGGTTAACAATTTAAACTGTAAAATTAAAACTTGTAAAAACGTTACACTAAAGGAAATTGTTATCATAAAGTACTCTCCCAGTGAAAGTTAAATAAAAAAATATTTTCCGTTATGAATAAATTTATGTTAATTTATGTAACAAGGCTTGGTTCGGATGATTATTATTCCGGGGTTTATCCCACGCTGATTTGATAACTGCGCGGCCTTCGAAGGATTGTGTAGCTCGTTGTTTGGGGGTATGGAACCCGCGGACTCAAAAGTATAGTTTACAAGGCCAGCGCTGGCTGCCAGCGCTGCTGGCGAGAATAGAGCGCCCGTCTATTTTTTAAGCCAGTGATCTCCACCTTCGCTTGAAAAACTGTAGGCAAATACCAAGCCAGCGATGGCCTCGTGTAGGTAAACTAGGCAATACACCATAAACTATCTCTCTCTTTTTTCTGAATGGCCAGTTTCAATATAATATAAATAATGCTGGACATTTCACACAGCATCATCTAGCCTAATTCTGTTCTCTTCTTTGTTTCTTCGTTTTGTCTGTTTTCTTAGTTTAGTCTTTATTATTTCTGTATCTACTTATCTAGGTACTCTTTTTTTTGTGTTTTTGCTGTGAAAGTGTGTGTGAATAAAGCTGGTATCTATCATCTATCTATCTAGCCCCAAAGTAAACAGAGCTTGTGTTATGTGAACCACATGACTAATACTACTCACAATGGATTTAGGCATTCGTGAAGTTTAGTCAGGCCGTTTAGATGCGCAGTGCAGCTTTTTCATACAATATTTTGTACTGCGCAGCGAGACAGCTAACTTTACGAATGCCTAGATCCACTGTGCAACCATTACTTTTTTTTGTAAATATATTATTATAACAAGTCACACAAGCATACCCCGGACGCTCAACGAAATCTCTATGTAAAAGCGGCGTCTAACTACCAATATTTACACTACACAATGTCAGTTTTGTACACAGTAAGGTTGTCACTTATGAATAATGTACACTGTGGTCTCGGTTTCGTCGTCGCGTCGTGCTCAAAGTCAGCTCCTCGCCAGCTCAAACTCACACTGTCCATTCTATACGTAGTATTATTATCTGTTCTGTGACACAAGTTTGATCAAGCCGCTGTTTTAGCAGCTCACTGTTCACTACACCCTACATGAAATAGTTTTGATGTATACCCAGATGCAAACTTTCCCTTGACTAGCTTTGTTTTACGATTGTAGTTTTAGTATGTAGTAGTATTATTTATTCTGTGGTTTTAGTTGATTTTAGTGAAGGCTGAGGTTTGAAATTAGGGGTTGTGGTGATGCATGTGGCCGTTTTCCAACTTATATTGCTGGGACTGAGTTTATTAGTATTGTAAATGTTGGCACCGCTGTGCTTTAAAGTTTTCCGGTCGTAAACATTTAAAGGTATAAAACCAGCAAGAGAATGGCTTTAGTGTGTGAATGGGAAAGTTTTTGATTCCTGGATTTCTAAGCTTAATGGCCATATAAAAATCTTTTTACGATGTTTTATTTATTAAACAAAATGAGGCAATAAATGTAAAAAGGTTGTGATAAAAAATACCAAAACACTAAAATACTGTTACGGCTATTGAAAAATTTTGAGAAGTACCTACAAAAGTTTTTGTCTATCAAATAACAGTAAAACCAGGAAAAGAATGCATTTCGGAAAGCATCGGAAACAATCGTATAACAAAAAGGAATGACGAAAAGTCATTCAACTTTATTGCAAACAAATAAATATCAATATAACTTTTGAAACTATGATGGTTACGAACATAAATATTATTATCAACGGGAAGCAAGAAAACTCAATAATCATGGTAATTATCCCGTTGATAATAATATTTAAATAAATATCAATGTCATTTTTAAGAAAAGCAAGATTAGAGTTGCTGTCGCATTCTGTTTTGTGGAATAATACACTGCTGTCGGACATATTTGGAAAACACAACAATAACCGATGTCTATTCTAAGGCTGAGACTCCACTAAAGCGGAGAGGAGAGGAAATGTGTTTGAACAACCAATAGAATTTCGTTATTCAGACAATGTCATAACGAGATGTTTGGATAACGAAGTTCTATTGGTTGTTTAAACACATCTCCTCTCGTCTCCGCTTTGGTGGAGTCTCAGCCTAAAGCTTGAAGTACTGTACCTACCTACTACACAGTTGCTCTATATAAGCCCTATTCAATAGACACAGAAGAGCATCAATAGCCGTAGCTGACTTGACGTCCACGAAGCTACGCTGTCACAGCCACGACTGACGTGACGTAGCTAAGATAATACAGCTACTTCATTCTACATATTCAATCTAGGCCAGTGGTTCCTAACCTTTTCAGCCTTGTTACCCCTATGACATATCAATGAAACAGATTTTACCCCCGTTTAACTTTCAGCTACAGCACATTGTTTTCCCTGTTGTTTGTGAAAAAGATCTCGTTTCTTTCTATTACCCCTGCAAAAAAGCTGTTTTACCCCCGTGGGGATAATTACCCACAGGTTACCACTGATCTAGGCGAACATACTTGGACAAAATTGATGATATTTTGGAGAATGAACACGGGCACGGGAACGAGAAAGTGACACGAGACAGAGAACCGTCAGTTTATATGATAACGGTCTCCTGTCTCGGTCTCTGGTCTCGGTCTCCTGTCTCGGTCTCGGGCGTGAACAGCCACCTTTAGACGTTCTCTCAAATCTTTAGGCATTTATTTGAAGGTATCTAAGGGGGTAAATAAATAATATTGCTGGACATTTCACACAGCGTCATCTAGCCCCAAACTAAGCAAAGCTTGGACTATGGAAACCAGATAACTGATAGAATACTTATAATATACCTTTTGTAAATACATACATAGAATACTTTACCTATAACACGCAGATACAGAACTAACATCTACGTTCATCACACAAATGTTTGTCCTGGGTGGGAATCGAACCCACGACCTATAGCGTAGAAGGCAGAGCTACTACCAACTGAGCTAAGAGGCCAGTCATAGGTATATCCAGAGGTAGTCAGAGATAAGTCCAAATAATTTGTACATCCCCACATTTTGTAGAAATTAGCAATTTGTGTAGCTGCATAGCTATTAGCTAGACGTAACTGTCGTTTCCCACGCTAACGGCTATCACAGCGCGACACGGATGGACTGGTGATGTCTCACTCCATGACATTAACTAAGGGATGTTTCACGCTTGACCGAGTCGCGGTCGACCTATTCAAACGCGAATGGTCGCACATACTTTTTTATTTTTACCACGAAAGTTTATTTTGTGAAATTAAATAAATTAATAAATATTACAGGACATTTCATACAGCATCATGTAGCCCCAAAGTAAGCAGAGCTTGTGTTATAGGAGCCACATGACTAATATACTACTTACTTACATATTTTTTTTTGTAAATACATACATATTATTATATAAAAACACCCAGACCCGAGACGAATATTTTCAGAACATATAAAAACAGTTTTCCCGCGGCGGGGATTGAACCCGCAACCTCTTTCGTTTCAGGCGTCTACTGCGCCACAGAGGTGACAGAGGTCATCAATGATGTTTAAAGGTTTTGGAACTTTTGGACACTGATAATTCTAAATCTAGGAAATGGCATGGTTAGAGTTAAAAATATTGTAACTCATTTTTTGTATTGAATAAAAAAAATTAATGGTAAGTACTGAAAAATTATTCATAATCTCTTTAAAAACTTACCTACTTCATTAAGGTGATTGTAGAATAACATTTTAAATTTATTACTTCCTTATAATGGTGATCAAAAAGCAACATCTTACACTCCTGTTCTATAATAAGTTATTTTACATCCCTTAAAATATTACTTTTAATATTTTGAATCCAATTGAATGATAATATCATCTACCTAAAATATTGGCCAATTGAAAATACTGCATAGAAGGTAGGGCAGCCTTTGCCCTGCATTGCGACATTACGGCTCGGCCAAGTGTGAATCAACCATAACACCTATCTGAATATTCTAAACCTAGGTACTCAGTGAGGCTGGTACACATAAGCATCTAGTTATTGATTATTTTAGAAAATGGCATGCAAGGGCACCGATCATTATGAAATTGCATAAGTACTTGTTGTCAGGGGTACGGAAAAGGACAAAGGTTACTTAACAACCAAAAAAAGTAGGTACTGTTCCCGAAGGAAGTACTTTTTTATATTAATGTGACCGAAGCCGCGGGCAAAAGCTAGTAAATTAATGTCTAAAATACGTCCTCAAAACAGAGTCGTTCTCTTTCTCTCTCACTTCAGATGCAACATTAATTTCTTTTTCTAATGGGTGAACACACTCTTTCACGATGACATTATTATTCTTATTATGTCTATTATGTTTTGTACTTTTTTGTAACTTTTGTGGGTTCCGTGGTCAAGTTGGCTAAGGCGCTCCGGCTTGAGGAGGATCGCTTGTATCAATGCGGGTTCGAATCACATCAGAATCGAACATTTTGATAAGATTATTCATTTTATTAAAATATTTTTCAGTATATCAATATTTTGCGTACTAATGCCCGGGTTACATAAATAAAGCTTACTAGCTTACTAGCTTACTAGCTTAGAAATGAAGCTAGTTGTGTCTACACGAAGCTAGAAGTACTAGCTTGCTAGCTTACTAACACTAGCTTGCTATCCTAGCTTGAAAAACTAGCCTCGTGTAACCCGGGCATAAGTGGTAAATAAATGATGTGTCTATGTCTATGTCTACATTTCTACACGGTCGCTCAGATTTAAATCAATGTGTAAATATACACAGCTTTGTCTGCGTTCAAAGAAAAGTTAACGACTATTCTGAGAAATCAGAGATAGAGACAAAGTATTGTTCAAGGTAACTTAGGAATACCGTTGCTCAACTAATAACTTTAGCCAACGGTCCATACACGCCGTTCGTCATAGCGAATAATAAAATAACAGACATAAAATGATAATCCGTTTCCCGAGCGCTGAAACAAATAAACAATATAAATCACTCCGTCACGACTAACTTATAAAAACCGACACGACACGATTTTTTAAAGAGGATGTTTCAATCAATCAATCAATCAATCAAATCGTATATTTGTAAATAAAAAAAACACATAAGTAAATCATGTAAACATAATTAGGTTAAAAATAGGTAAGTAGGTGGTACATAATGTTTAATCGCAAAATGGTTCCAACTCAGCATATTCAGGTTATAAAAAACTTGCGCTGGTTTCCTGTTGGGACCCATGGGACCGAGTAGATATATACAATATTGATGGTGCGACGTGTTACAATTAATGCTAGGATTTGAACCCATTACCTTCGGATCTAAAGTCACTATGCCATGCAAATAAAGGCTGAAGATTTTTAGCGTAAAACGCAACAACTGGAACGAAAGAAAGATCGTAGTAAGGATTATGACTGGCTCAGTTGGTAGTAGCTCTGCCTTCTGCGCTGTAGGTCGTGGATTCGATTCCCACCCAGGACAAACATTTGTGTAATGAACATAGATGTTTGGGGCTAGATGGCGTTGTGTGAAATGTACAGCAATATTTATTATCGTATCGGAATATCTTAAATAGTTTCTTTTATTGCATTTTCACGCATCATCAACACTCGCAAAACGTTACGACGTAAATACAATACAGTCATAACATACCTATATGTAGACATGAAGTTAGTAAGTTTGTACATACAGTGCTACATGTCTATAGACATGAAGTTAGTAGGTAAGTTTGTACATACAGTGCTACAGAGTATATGGATTGAAATTTACCTGTATGTTTTTAATAGGTAACTACCTCGTTATTTTTCTTAGTTTCTATTATTAATGTATGTTACCTTCTTTTATGTATAACGAGAACACAGTATCCTGGACAAACTTAATATAAGTTTTTTGGATACTTACAACAGAACCTTATGTAACTTTTTATTAAATAAATAAATAAATAAAAAAAAAAATAAAAAAAATTGTTTACATAAACTACAGTTTACAAAGTCCACCAGTTCCACTAGCCAAGTGGCAACCGACGGGCTTAAAAAGGCCATTATTGCCGATATTTATTATTTATTTATTAATAAAAAAAATATACCTACTTATATTTATTTTATTTATTATTCATTGCAGAATCACAATAGGAAATGAACTAATATGCCGTCTCGTTTCATAGACTGAGAGTGACAAGAACAGCATTATATTGCAATTCCTATTTTGATTCTGCTATTGCGGCCATTTTAGCTCTGCGAGTCTATTTCTACAATTCGCTAACACTCGGAAAAGTTTCATTGGTCGAACGTAAGGTCACGTGGTCTTAGTTCCTTTGTCCACCAATGAAACAGCGGCGATAGTTAGCGTATTGTAGATATAGAATTGATTGATGCCACTTGGCTAGGGGGCTGTTGAGCTATCCAAAGATCGTTTTAAACTTGTAAATGATCTAATGATAGCATACCTGATCCAGGTTTCCGCTCAAGACCAAACGTTTGCGACTTGAACATAATTTTTAGTCTTTTCCCCTTTGATTGTCTATCTTTGATAGCGATCAAAATCGGTCTCAAACTCTCAAATATGACGGTTCAGACCACGCAAGTAGCTTTGTCACTCTCATCTCAATAAGACCGAACGCAACAAAAGATACATAAGTGATCGTTTTGACAGTTTGAGACTAGCAGAGTCATTCTGTAGACTCACTTCGAATTCACTCAAGTGACCGAGTTCACTAAGGCTGTGTCCACAGTAGGCAAACTGTGAGCGGCCGACTGAGTTTGCGGCGTATCGGTTTAGTACGCTCTTCCATATATTTGAAATGACGTGTCCACAGTTTGCTAGTTTTGCGGCGTAACGTTGCAAACTGCGTACAGTGAACGCAAAACTAGCAAACTGTGGACACGTCATTTCAAATATATGGAAGAGCGTACTAAACCGATACCCCGCAAACTCAGTCGGCCGCTCACAGTTTGCCTACTGGGGACACAGCCTAAATACACAAGAATGTATTGTGAGATTCAAATTTCGAATACGTGAAATCTCACAGCGGATTTAGCTCTTCGACGTTCGAAGTGAGTTTACAGAATGACTGCAGTTTGAGGTTAGAGACAAGTTAGACAATCAGTCAGCTCGCTGACTACGGTGACTGTAATGTCATGCAAAACGTCGAAGTAAATAAAATGATTATTTTGCTATCCCGATAATAATAAAAAATGAGTCTGGGTACAACTATGAAAATGCGACAAGCCCTCAAAGCGAAAAATAAATGTAAAATTACTGAAATTAAAATTTGAATTTAATTTGTATCGCATCACTGAAATTAATAATAATAATAATAAATCATTTATTTCAGGCAACAATAGCAAGTAAAAGATGTAAAATACTTAAAACTACGGCCCATATAAAATATATACCTTAGAGTCTAACATACATAATTTATATAAACTTATCTACTAGCACGTAATGTCGGTGACGTGTTACACACGTGTGCTGTCGGTAAACGTCCTCGAAAACGCCGGAACAGCACATTCTTCGGCCAGAATTCTTCCTTAGTGTAGGTCGAAAGATTATCAGTTGGAATACGCACCACGAAAGATTTAAAATCTCTATGACGCGACTCCAACTGCTCGACCCTCACCACGGTGTTGGTCTTCATCTTCACATATTCCACGATCTCCTCTACCTTCGTGGTATAGTGAAGCCTGGACAATTAAAGTTTCCAGTTTGGGGAACAGGGTGGAATAGTTCCCCAAAGGCAGAGTAGGTGGTTCTCTGCAACGGGCCGGCCCATCTGGCCCACTTGCCCGTGGTCTTTCGACCGACAGTTGATGTTTGATAGTCCCTGATATACTTCAACTCGCCGGAAACTTTGCTTGCGAGTTCTAGGACTGTTGAGTGGCGCCATCTGTAGTGCGTAGCATGTTTTCTGTAGTTCATCTAGCCACAGGTAGATGTCGCTACACCAGTACTGTTTTTGGCGCAGGTCTGATCTCTACAGTGGAAGAAATTGCACGTTCCATAAATATTGGTTGGGATCTGGATCTGAACTATAGTGCAGGTTTCTGGAAACCAAATTATCTGTAATAGAATAGCTCTATGTAATTGAGAACTATCGTATACGTTTCTGGGTAACCAAAACATCTGTTTATTAAAAGCTTTCATTATGATTGAGTTGAGTATTTTTAGGAAAACAAAAAGTTAAAAAAATTTGTTTTCAGCGAAAAAATGTATGTAAGTAGGTACCTACGCATTTCTCTGAAACTATTAATCGGATTGTGACCATTCTTTTTATTGGCTTACATTTACTTCAACTTAGGGAACAATGCAAGTTTCATCAAAATCGGTTTAGTAGTTTTCAAAATATAATGTTGTGTAGTTTTCGATATACCTACGTGAAGTCGGTTTTTAGTTTTTGGAAAAAATATCTTTAACACCTTTAAAAGGAGAGTTAATAGGCATTTTTTAGGGAAGCTCCATCGCCGACTTCATCCATGCCTAGGCAAGGAGCGAAGTCAAGAGCTAACCTATCTTATATAAAAAAATAAAGAAAATCTTGTAAATACATACAATACAGAAAACACGTAGGTACTACCTACTTAAAGCTATTAACAACTGAGCTGTGAGTCTCATCAGAAGTCAGTATTGAGTTCAGGAAACGCTCAGTTTAACATCTCGCATTTGTGAGATTGTGGCTGCTTCGCCATCATCATTAGGAAGATGGTGTTTTTTATCGCGTCTCAAGAAATTGCGACAACGTCGTGTGAGATTTATTGCCGAAGTTCTTTTATTTTGTTTACGAAAATGAAAATACTCTTGAAGGGAAAGTTTGGAGTTATTTTATTTAGGAAATGCATCATCACTATAAACAAAACGTAAAAAGGGAAATATTTTGAAAATTCAACTCAAGAATTTTTATTATTTTGTTGTTTTGAGCTGGGCCTCCAATTCTTCTAACCTCATTGGTAATTTGTTTGAGAACGTCTCATCACAACAGAGTAACCTAACCTCATTGGTCAATAGTAGATTATGAAACAAAACTAAAATAGGTGAAGTTTTGATTTGGTTGAGAAAATGTTTGTTTGTAAAATCGAGGGCTGATCGCACAATAGGGAATATGCGTCTGATTAAAATAAGGGCTAAATATTTTTTATGAACATTATTGCTTTAGATTTAAGAATAATTATGTCTAATGTCTATGTAGATATTTTTTATATTATTTCTTTTTCGACCGGGCAAGGAACACTATTCTGCGCTCCAAGACACAGATCGTTGATGTCGTTCAGAAGGCAGCTATAGTCGAATTGCTCATTGTACGAACTAAAAATATATGAAAAATGACATTTTGATCGTCAATTTTAGTGCATATAATGAGCAATCCGACTATAGATTGAAGTGGGACTGGGCCGAGCATGTCTGTCGCATGTCGAATGATCGTTGGGCCAAAACAACGACCGAGTGGGCCCCCAATGGCGGAAGACGACTCCGCGGCAGGCCCAGATTAAGGTGGCGGGATGAGCTAGACTCATTCTTGGAAGACTGGTCCTTCAACAACTTGCTGTCAGTATTTTACGTGACAGATTGCAAACACGTTGCCGCTTTATTACAATACTAACATCAGAAATAAGTTGACGTATATAAAATCTTTTCATCCCATTTATGCTCAGGGCGTTTTCACCTAAGTATTTAATCCTAACCTAAATTTATTTTAACGGAACATTTTTCTAATTAATCTTCGCTAACCTGGATTGATGCCGTTGTAATCCTGAGGTCAGGGCTTAAGTCACGCTTGCGTAAAATTCAGAAAATAACGTGGGACTGTGTATCCATATTCATTTAAATGGCACATTTTCCCACGGGTTTTTATGGAATCAGCTGGCAAAAATATTTGTAGATTGTGTATTCAATATATTTTAAATAATACACCTGATACCTGTGAGAATATATACGTATACTTATACAAAATATCAGCCTAGAATAATGACAATAAATAAAGATATACTATATTATGAACAATTAATTTTCAATATTGAATTATCACGGCGAGTCGTTGTGGTGCGAATCACAGAGAAATAAATATTTGTTACTAGCTGCTGCCCGCGACTTCGCTCGCGTGGTACCGGACAAAAAGTAGCCTTCGTTACTCTCCAGCCCTCCAACTATCTTCACACAAAAAATCACGTCATTCCGTCGCTCTGTTTTGACGTGAAAGCAGGACAAATAAACAAACAAATAAACACATTTTCACGTTTATAATATGGGTAGGTATGGAGGTAGGATGTGAACCAAAAGTGACAAGGGAAGGTCGCTCTAGCGGAGCGTCGCGTCGCGTCGTGTCGATGGTAGCGGGTCGATGGTTTTCGAAAGAACTTTTCAAAAATTAAGGTCGACAGCGCACCACGGATTGCAACGAATTGCTTTGGTGCTACGTGTTGGTGCAAATAATTCCATACCAAGAATACAAACCGCACAAGGCGATGCGGTGAAGTTCGGCTGCGGAGTTGACAAATCAGCCCTAACCTTTACAATGATAGCACGACTATCATTGTAGAAATAAAATGAAATGAAATGAAATTTATTGCTCAAAATGTGGTCAAGTACAGATGTCAGTCTTAAAATAAAAATAAGTTACGTAGAAAATAATCACTGGTTACATAATAAACTTAGCTGCTTTTATTGAAGGCAAAATTATTGTCCTCGGCCTTAGGTATAAGTTTTTATTCATGGGAATTCAGAGACAATTATTTAAACAAACTGAAGTTTTATTGCAAACTGAGACATTTCGCTTTAAAGGATCAACATAAGTACTTAGTTCAGTCCCCTATAATTTACGGTAATGGCTCGTTACCAGAGCGCGATTATCATTCTAATTTTATTTAAGCCGGGCCCATACAAGCTTTGCTTTTAAAGGACTATTTATATCTACAGACATTGAGCGTAACAGACACGTAGCATAGTAGACAAAATAAAATTCTTCTATACAGTTTGTACGAACGTATTCAATCTAACGTAACGTATACTACGAGCATATTTGTATCACTTTATGTTATTATTTAGACAGGCAATATTATTTAATTAGCTTCTGACCCATAAGTAATAACAATAACATAAGCTTAAGTAATAACATATACCTAGGTACCTATCGATTACCATTGTTCGTTGTAGATTATACTAGCAATAGTACAAACCTCAGTGGTTTTTAATTGCTTAGATTATTATTATACTTTTATAAAACTGTAAATCGTTAATAAATAAAAAAAATAAAAAAAAAAAAAATCTAGACTCCTGTTACACTTTTGTCCCAAAAAACTTACCTAGAACGAAATGTGAGAGTTGAATTTTTAACTTTGGAAAGCAAAAATGTCATGTTTTCTTTTAATTTGTTCTGTAGTAAATTTTTTGAAACAAAAGTCCCACTCAGCCAATATGGTAGGTTTAATGTTTTAATGAGTATAATTTTTCGACATTATGTGAGCGTCACTTTGTCGACATAGATAGTCTAACTCTTACTACATCTAAATCGCGCCTTTTCTTGTAAATTATGTAGAGAGCCTTCACACAGATACTCATAGCCAGTGATCATAATCTCTTCACTTGTTATGTACCTACATGACCTGACACACATTTTTACCTCAAGGACTCACAGGCCGGAACGGCAAGGCAAAGGATTTAAATTTTTACCAATGGACATTCAAACTTATGGTGATAGAAATACGATATGCTTTAAAATGATGCCGTGACATCGAAGATCTGCATTGGCCCTCATTCGCTCTTATTTATAAGCTCGCTGGTAAAGCTAAACCCTGGCCTTTTCTTTAAAATGTCATTAATTTGATTCAAGTACTATTTTCTCCTAAGTATTTTATTTCCAACTGTTCAATATTGTCCTGAACAAGCCTTTACAGTCAAGATTCCGAAGTACCGTTCGATTGTCGTGATAAAATCACCGTCTAACGGGGGCACCTTAAGTACCTTAGTTTTAAACTCAAACTACGTGAGGTACAGTTGACTTTGAAATGGATATAGATTCAAATACATTTAAATTCTGCTCCTTGTGTGTTTTTATTTATTCTAGTATTAAAATATTTCTCTCAGAATATATCTTTCTCAGAAAGATTTAATAACAGTAACTAAACTATTAAATATTTACATAACTTTATAAAATACAATATGAACCAGTTGAACTATCTAAGGATCGTTCTAAATGATGTATATGAGGTAGCTCAACTGATCCAAGCCACTGAAAGACGGAAGCGTGCCCAAGACACTTAGAAAGTGATTACTCTAATTACATTTAAAAGCTTATTCGATAACAAACTTTACAATGAAACCGGAGTACATAACGCAACAAAGTTGAAGACGTGTTGACGACACCGGGTGTCGACTACGTGAGGGACTTTTTAAAATGGTCACGTTTTCTGGTGAAACTCGTGGATACGCTCTTTAAGTTTTTTTTTGAGGTTGGTAGTAAAAGGTTTCTAATCTCTTTGTCGTAGACGTGCTACGCAGCTACGTGCTACAGCGTAGCTTTGCTACGAGATGCCACTCGGAAAGCTTTTGAACTGTGAACTTTTGCCTTTTCCTGAAAAGTTTTGTTTGATAGATTAAAACAACAGATAATGAGACGAAAGAGAAAGGGCATTATTTTTAACTATACGTATACCATAATTCTCAACAGAACAGAGGGTAACAAAGTAAAAATAGTATGACCCCTTGGTATTGGCCTTATTGACCCCAGGCATACGTTACTTCATCACAAAGTTGTAGGTATTTATCTATTTTTTTATTTTTTTTTATTTTAGGAAAACCATCGCCATTTAATAACATAATATTCGCTAAGGTAGAATTTTGTAGGCCATTAAGAGGTCTCCATAATAAAGAGGTAAACTGTGTTAGTTTGTGTGTCGAGAGTTCGATGATTTGCTAATCCAATTTTTTGGAAATTGTTTCATTATAAGGAAACAACGTGCAATAGGCCACATTTACATAGATAGATATTTATTGACATAGGAATTGAACAGACATTGTTAGTAGTGTTTTTAAGCCTATATAAGGTTTGTATAAACATTATGGTTCTCGTACTAATGAGTGAATATTTTCAAACATAAAAAAGAAAAAAAAAATTATTCAAGTACAGTCAGCGTCATCAATCGGTATCCCCCTATTGATTTGAACAAAGACTCTTTTCATTTCAACCTTGGATTTCAGTCGGGTATTATATCAGCTATTTTTGTTAAGGAACTCGAGCGAAATTAGATATCCATAAGTAAGCAAGGATGTAAAAGTTTTTACAAAAGTTGAGATCAACTGCTTTCAAACCGACTTCTTACTAGGGGGATACCAATTAATGACGCTTTCTGTACCAGTCTGAATGCACCTTAACTGAGTGTGTCTGTGTCGCAGTCTTAGAGACCGCACCTTAAAAGGATCGGATCACCATTAATAGCTTTGTTATGGTGCTAATGAGTAGTTTCTATTGAAATTGGTCACTGGCCATTTACAATAATGATACCCTTTGTCGGGTAGGGATAGTAAGGGTTGGATAGTTCTGTATAATAGATTATTACTAACTTGCTTTGTACTTTAACTAACGGGGTGTGGTAAGTAATTAGGACCGGGTTACTTTATTTTTGATTTAAATAAAACATAATGCATTTGAGAATATTTTATAGCAATAAAATTAGTTTGATTGTTTTTTCTTGTCACTCTCATATCTATGAAAAGAGACGGCATGATTTGATAATACAATTCACATTATGATTCAGCTTAAGCGGCCTTTTGGGCTGTTAGAAAATATAAATTGATTTCCTCACGATGTTTTCCTCTCCGTTCGGAGCTTGTGTCCATCACATTATGTTTTTCAACTTGACCCGCAGCCTGAATTCAAACTAACGACCTTTGGATCCAAAGCCAACAATCTCGAGCAACACAGCTCACAAAGGCATAGTGAAATTCGGTTAAAATTCCAGCGCTCGCGTCAATTACTTGCCGGCTTTTTGTCACTTCTCAAACCTTTCACGCCGGCTCCATACGTTGGGACCAACGTTGGTCCCAACGTTGGGGCCAAGATTTCGTGAACCATCCACACGTTGGCGATACACCAGTCTTGTTCCGTCAGAGCCAACGTGCAGACGTCCGATGTCTGCGCGTCCGATACAGAAATTGAAATTTCTCTGAGTGATTTTACATTACTGAATACCAATTTTATCACAATCACATCACATCATGTCACTATCACACTTCACACAACACACTATATTACAAATGCGAAAGTTTGGATGTTTGGATGTATGTTTGTTCCTCTATAACACGACAACTACTTAACCGATATGGGTGATATTTAAAATATAGATAGATAATAACCGGAAATAGGACATAGGCTACTTTTTATCCCAAAAAATTGCACGGTTCCCGTAACATAAAAAAAAATAGTAGACTCCATCATCAGATCAGCTCGCTGTCACCATATTATTACATTGTAGTCAGAACTTGACAAATATGCCGAGTTTCAACTCAATCGGCTTATTTACTGAGGAGTTCTGTTGAACAGCTCTTGACTCCATCATCAGATCAGCTTGTTGATACCATAATATTTCATTGTCACCGAGAATCTATGAGTGTGCAAAATTTCAGCTCGATAGTCCTACAAACACAATAAATAAGGAATACGATGACATTCTCGCTCGTCAGTCGACACGTGCGCTCACGATGCGCGTCGAAACGGGACTGAGCATAGCGCCAACGTGTGGACGGATCCCCAACGTTGGCGCGCCAACTTCCTTTGATAAAACCGACACGGCACGGCCAAGCCCCAACGTTGGCCCCAACGTTGGCGCCAAGCTATTTTGTCAGCACCACACGTTGGTGAGAGGCATTGGGACCAACGTTGGCCCCAACGTGTGGATGCGGGGTCATGCAGTGTAGTAAAGTGCATCGAGCGCCCTCTATCGGCGTCGAACAGGGGGGTTTTAACGCAATTTACCGGTTTGAGCCGGTATAATCCGGATCACGGGACGTAGGCTTGGATGCTTTGTTCGGAGGATGCAGATATTTCATTCTTTGGTTGCATTTGAAGTTCGGCGTTTGTAGGTAATATAGCTGAATGTTAAAAAGAGAATTTAACTGAAAGTTAAATAGTTAAACTATTCAATTTGAAAATTTCAATATTTACATACCTTTGTACCTTTATATACCTTTGTACGGCTTTAAGAGTTTTATCACACTTGGGGTGTAGAGTACGAATGGGTTTAAAACGTCACCGACGCGCAACAAACTCGTTGCGGATTTTGTACCCTAGACGCCATTTTGTACACTTTTCGTAAAAAGCCAACCCGCCTCGCCCCTCTTGCCTCTCGCCCGTCGCACAGACGTCGAAAAGGTTGCATATTCGCTGCGCACCCGCGGCGTGTTTTAAAAACGCTCGCAAACCGCCAATGTGATAAGGCCTTAAAAAGTAAGCTCGTATGAGCAAGTGGCCAATTCTGATGACGGAGTTTTTAGGCCGCCTAAAGGCCTCCGCCATGGCTTAACGACTCAAAAACCGGGACCGACAATGTAACGTGCCTTCCGAAGCAGTAATGCCACTTGCGGTCACCCATCCAAATTGTGACCTTATAGGCCTTTAAACTTCATCACTTGTGTTGAATATGTAGATACTAGATCAATATTCTTATTATACCTTAATTGGCGTTTAACTCACAAAGCCGTGTGACAAAAGTTTATTACAAATTCAACTAACAGCTCATTTGCATGTTTCAGAATTCATTTTATGATTTACTAGTTGTTCACGAACTTTAAACCGCTTAAAACTCAGGTGTTTCGAAACTTCCGAAGGAACTGAATGAGGAATTAGGACTTAACCTGAATTTATACTTTCGTAGAATTTATGTTAGGGAGTTTAACTAGGTACCTAACTTTTTTTAAACAAAACATTCAGTAGTAAAGATAAGTAAGTTCGTATGAGCAAGTGGCCAACTCTGGTGACGGAGTTTTCAGGCCACCTAAAGGCCTCCGTCATGGCTTAACGACTTAAAAGCCGGGACCGACAATTTAACGTGCTCTTCGAAGCACGGAAGCGCTCAGCTCGTAAAACCACTTGCGGTCACCCATCTAAAGTGTGACCGCGCACAACGCTGCTTAACTTCAAGGATCAATCAAGAACGCCTAAGCAAGCTAGCGCCACGAGCCTTCTTACTTAGTGGTAAAGATGTAAAGGCATACATTTTTAGCAGTATGTATTGATGTTGAGAGTTTTAATATCTTCATGGCCATTCTATGGATGCAGCTTGGAACCAAAACTTGGCAACGAGATTGTTTGTAAGCGGAGGATAAAGTCATTATTCATAGGATTTAGTTTAATACTTGAAATTTTAAGCCGATGATCGTATTATTCAAATCTTGTTTAAGGGAGTTGACACATTATCACGTCTCTACCCCGTCGCATAGCATGACCGTAGCAACACCGTACCGGCAAAAATGATATTCTTTGTATTGAAATGTACCGGACGCCCCACACCACACCGTTCCTACACCGTCGCGTGCCCTGCCCGTGCCATGGCCGTCTTGTCAATCTCCGGCCGCCATGATTATTTTGCTGACAATCAATGACAAGCCCCGCCCATCTGTCAATCCATGTAACCATCATATTAGTAGCGTAGCCAGGTCAGCCCCTAGGGGCAGCTTTTCAGCCTTTTTCTATAAATAAATAATGCTGGATATTTCACAGCATCATCTAGCTCCAAGGTAAATAGACCTTGTATGGAAACTATATGACTGATAAACTACTTGTAGGTACCTATCCTTTTTTTTGTAAATACATAATATTACATAGAAAAACACCCAGACCCGATACATATATTTGAAGATCATACAAACACTTGTGTCGCAGTGGGAATCGAACCCGCAACTTTCTGTGTTTTAGCTGGACCTTCGCACACTGCGCCACCGAGTTGGTTCGTTTTGTTGGTACTGGATGTTGATTTATGTACACGGGATTTTATCGCGTAATTTACCTTATTTATCACGACGCGACGTTTTGGCTGTTACAATAGCCGTGGTTGCGCGCAGTCTGCCCGTGATTATGTCAAAATGACAGATCATGTCAAAATGAGAGATTATGTCAAAATGACAGATTACGTCAAAAAGACAGATTAGGTGTATATTAAAATGACAGATGGGCCATATCTCGTAAACCACTTATCCCAGACTCTCCGTTCTCTTCAAGTGAAAGCTATTGAAGAGATCTACATTTAAAGTGACAGCTGTCAAACTTTAAACGGCCACATCTCGGAAACTACTCGTCCTAGACTCCTCATTCTCAGTTCAAATGAAAGCTATGACCAAGATCTACATTTAAAGTGACAGCTGTCAAACTTTAAAAGGCCATATCTCGGAAACTACTCGTCCTAGACTCTCCGTTCTTAGTTCAAATGAAAGCTATGACCAAGATCTACATTTAAAGTGACAGCTGTCAAACTTTAAACGGCCATATCTCGGAAACTACTCGTCCTAGACTCCTCATTCTCAGTTCAAATGAAAGCTATGACCAAGATCTACATTTAAAGTGACAGCTGTCAAACTTTAAACGGCCATATCTCGGAAACTACTCGTCCTAGACTCCTCATTCTCAGTTCAAATGAAAGCTATGACCAAGATCTACATTTAAAGTGACAGCTGTCAAACTTTAAAAGGCCATATCTCGGAAACTACTCGTCCTAGACTCTCCGTTCTTAGTTCAAATGAAAGCTATGACCAAGATCTACATTTAAAGTGACAGCTGTCAAACTTTAAACGGCCATATCTCGGAAACTACTCGTCCTAGACTCCTCATTCTCAGTTCAAATGAAAGCTATGACCAAGATCTACATTTAAAGTGACAGCTGTCAAACTTCAAACGGCCATATCTCGGAAACTACTCGTCCTAGACTCCTCATTCTCAGTTCAAATGAAAGCTATGACCAAGATCTACATTTAAAGTGACAGCTGTCAAACTTTAAAAGGCCATATCTCAGAAACTACTCGTCCTAGACTCTCCGTTCTTAGTTCAAATGAAAGCTATGACCAAGATCTACATTTAAAGTGACAGCTGTCAAACTTTAAACGGCCATATCTCGGAAACTACTCGTCCTAGACTCCTCATTCTCAGTTCAAATGAAAGCTATGACCAAGATCTACATTTAAAGTGACAGCTGTCAAACTTTAAAAGGCCATATCTCAGAAACTACTCGTCCTAGACTCCTCATTCTCAGTTCAAATGAAAGTTATGACCAAGATCTACATTTAAAGTGACAGCTGTCAAAATGACATCTGTCATCTGAAATGTAGATCTTAGTCATAGCTTTCATTTAAACTAAGAACGGAGAGTCTAGGACGAGTAGTTTCCGAGATAATGGCTGTTTAAAGTTTGACAGCTGTCACTTTAAATGTAGATCTTGGTCATAGCTTTCATTTGAACTGAGAATGAGGAGTCTAGGACGAGTAGTTTCCGAGATAATGGCTGTTTAAAGTTTGACAACTGTCACTTTAAATGTAGATCTCTTCAATAGCTTTCACTTAAACTGAGGACGGAGAGTCTGAGATAAGTGGTTTTCGAGATATGGCCAACCTGTCAATTTAATCTGTCCTAATCTGTCATTTTGACATAATCTGTCAATTTAATATCTGATATTATTCGTCAGTAAACTTTATACACTATATTGGTACATTTGGTGACAGCTGTCACTTTAAATGTAGATCTTGATCATAGCATAAGTATTTATTTATAAGAATAACGATTTTATTTTTTGTTGATGATGAAGATTTATCTTGTTTTGAAGTTTATCAAAATACGGCTTCGCGGCAGTGCCCCTATTTGATAGTTTTATTTCGGGGTATTGTACCTTGACTGTCCATCCACAGTAGGAGCACTAGGATATGCTTATCCTTATGTTCCTACTGGTAGGAGCATAAGGATGTATTGGTCCTCGTGCAGGAGCAGTAGGAGAATCGAGTAGGAGCAAGAGGAAACGCTCCAATATTGGTTAGATAATAATTCAGTTATTTTTCTCACTTCACAAAATCTTTCAAGTACCCCCATTTATACACATGTACATGTACACATTCTAAAAACCTATCAGTATCACCCCTAAATATCAAGTAGGTATACCTATAATTTATAATTTTTACCTACGAAAATTCCCCCAAAGGATTTCCTCCTGAGTCGATAAATACCCCAAATTTGAATTAAAAACCCCCCATCTAGCATCACTGAATGCGTTCCGCACGTTATGTGACATTTATCAAACGTCAAAATCCCATACTGCCCTCCGAAATCAAAGTGTAGTAACAGGAAAAACACGATTTCGAAAAAAAAGATAAGCTTACAAATTAAAAAATATCCAGAAGAGGTTATTCATAAAACCTTGAATGTAGAGTGAAAGTACACTTAATCTATACCAACCAGTAATAAAGCGGAAAAGTTTGTTTGTTAATTTGTTTGAACACGCTAATCTCAGGAGCTTTGAGGAAGGATATAAGCTACTTTTCATCATCATCATCATGATCGCAATAATAATTATGCCATCACTATGGATTATAATTGGGTTTCTAAAAGGGTTTCTTAAAAGTCTGTTTTTTTAAACCTTGTAGATAAAACTCCCATTTAAAGTTACACAAAATATGATGAAATATTGCACTTTGCTAGTAAACCCGACAAAATGTATGTCCGTGAACTTAGCATATCATTTCCCAGCATATCACATTTTTATGTAAGTTCTCTTCGCATGCACATGAGTTCTATAGTTCCTGATACTTTTTAGCAATAGTTCTGGCAATTTTACCTGAAAAAAAGTCGATTGAAAAAATGATATGCTAACTTCCCGTAGCATATCATTTTACAGCAAATAAAAAAAAATGTTAGTTCTTATCGCATGCGGATGAGTTCTATAGTTCCTGATACTTTTTAGCGATAGTTCTGGCGTTTTTACCCAAAAAAAAAAAATATTTGTCAAAATAATATTCCTTCTGAAAATACGAAAATTGTTATTTCAACTGTTTCAAACACTTCTTGCAAGCTAGAACTCTTACGTTTAATATGCATACGTAACAGAACTTTAACCTGCAACTAGATTGAAGTTTAGAAGTATCACTAAAGTGCCAGCATATCATGGTCAAGTAGTTGAAAAGACGAAAAAAATTATTTTGATAGTGTATACAAATTTTAGAAGCTAGAACTATCACGTTTCTTATGCGTCCGTAACAGAGCTATAGCCTACCACTCGATTTGAGTCTAGAACTATCACTAAAGTACCAGCATATCATGGTAGACTTGTAAAAAAGTCGAATGTTTTTTTTTTATAGTGTATACACTTCAAAGTAGCTAGTGAATGATATGCTGTATTATGATAATGCTAGTAATGATAACTAAATGATAGGCTAAGTTCATGGACATCACAACAACATTAATTTAAGTTTACCTGTGAATAAGATTTCAACGCGCACCTAGTGCTACGAATAAGCTACGAAACATAGGTTCATTTCATGGTTGAGTAGTTGAAAAGACTAAAAAAAATACTTTGATTGTGAGTACACTTCTAAGAAGCTAGAACTATCACATTTCATATGCATCCGTAACAGAACTATAGCCTACATTTCAATTTGAGTCTATAACTATCACTAAAGTGCCAGCATATCATGGTTGAGTAGTTGAAAAGACTAAAAAAAATATTTTGATAGTGAGTACACTTCTTAAAAGCTAGAACTATCACGTTTCATATGCCACCGTAAAAAACTATAGCCTACATTTCGATTTGGGTCTAGAATTATCACTAAAGCGCCAGCATATCATGGTTAAGTCGTTAAAAAGACGAAAATAAATATTTTGATAGTGCAAACACTTCTTAGAAGCAAGAACTATCATGTTTCGTATGCATCCGTAACAGACCTATAGCGTGCAACTCGATTGGAGTCCAGAACTATCACTGAAGTGCCAGCATATCATGGTTGAATAAAAATGTCATAAAAAATTATTTGTATAGTGTGTACACTTCTTAAAAGCTAGAACTATCACGTTTCATATGCAAAAGTAACAGAACTACAGTTTCTAACTCGATTGCAGTATGGAACTATCACTAAAGTGCCAGCATATCATGGTAGAGTAATTAAAAGAGAAAAAAAGAATTTTGATAGTATGTAGACTTCTAAAAAGCTAGAACTATCACGTTTCATATGCATCCGTAGCAGAACTATGGTCTACAACTTGATTCGAGTCTAGAACTATCATTAAAGTGCCAGCATATCATGGTCGAGTAGTTGAAAAGACGAAAAAAATTATTTTGATAGTGTATACAAATTTTAGAAGCTAGAACTATCACGTTTCTTATGCGTCCGTAACAGAGCTATAGCCTACCACTCGATTTGAGTCTAGAACTATCACTAAAGTACCAGCATATCATGGTAGACTTGTAAAAAAGTCGAATATTTTTTTTTATAGTGTATACACTTCAAAGTAGCTAGTGAATGATATGCTGTATTATGATAATGCTAGTAATGATAACTAAATGAGAGGCTAAGTTCATGGACATCACAACAACATTAATTTAAGTTTACCTGTGAATAAGATTTCAACGCGCACCTAGTGCTACGAATTAGCTACGAAACATAGGTTCATTTCATGGTTGAGTAGTTCAGAAGAAAAAAAATATAATGATGATAGTGTATAAACTTCTAAGAAGCTAGAACTATCACATTTTATATGCATCCGTAACAGAACTATAGCCTACATTTCAATTTGAGTCTATAACTATCACTAAAGTGCCAGCATATCATGGTTGAGTAGTTGAAAAGACTAAAAAAAATATTTTGATAGTGAGTACACTTCTTAAAAGCTAGAACTATCACGTTTCATATGCCACCGTAAAAAAACTATAGCCTACATTTCGATTTGAGTCTAGAATTATCACTAAAGCGCCAGCATATCATGGTTAAGTCGTTGAAAAGACGAAAATAAATATTTTGATAGTGCATACACTTCTTAGAAGCTAGAACTATCATGTTTCGTATGCATCCGTAACAGACCTATAGCGTGCAACTCGATTGGAGTCCAGAACTATCACTGAAGTGCCAGCATATCATGGTTGAATAAAAATGTCATAAAAAATTATTTGTATAGTGTGTACACTTCTTAAAAGCTAGAACTATCACGTTTCATATGCAAAAGTAACAGAACTACAGTTTCTAACTCGATTGCAGTATGGAACTATCACTAAAGTGCCAGCATATCATGGTAGAGTAATTAAAAGAGAAAAAAAGAATTTTGATAGTATGTAGACTTCTAAAAAGCTAGAACTATCACGTTTCATATGCATCCGTAGCAGAACTATGGTCTACAACTTGATTTGAGTCTAGAACTATCATTAAAGTGCCAGCATATCATGGTCGAGTAGTTGAAAAGACGAAAAAAATTATTTTGATAGTGTATACAAATTTTAGAAGCTAGAACTATCACGTTTCTTATGCGTCCGTAACAGAGCTATAGCCTACCACTCGATTTGAGTCTAGAACTATCACTAAAGTACCAGCATATCATGGTAGACTTGTAAAAAAGTCGAATATTTTTTTTTTATAGTGTATACACTTCAAAGTAGCTAGTGAATGATATGCTGTATTATGATAATGTTAGTAATGATAACTAAATGAGAGGCTAAGTTCATGGACATCACAACAACATTAATTTAAGTTTACCTGTGAATAAGATTTCAACGCGCACCTAGTGCTACGAATTAGCTACGAAACATAGGTTCATTTCATGGTTGAGTAGTTCAGAAGAAAAAAAATATAATGATGATAGTGTATAAACTTCTAAGAAGCTAGAACTATCACATTTTATATGCATCCGTAACAGAACTATAGCCTACATTTCAATTTGAGTCTATAACTATCACTAAAGTGCCAGCATATCATGGTTGAGTAGTTGAAAAGACTAAAAAAAATATTTTGATAGTGTGTACACTTCTTAAAAGCTAGAACTATCACGTTTCATATGCCACCGTAAAAAAACTATAGCCTACATTTCGATTTGAGTCTAGAATTATCACTAAAGCGCCAGCATATCATGGTTAAGTCGTTGAAAAGACGAAAATAAATATTTTGATAGTGCATACACTTCTTAGAAGCTAGAACTATCATGTTTCGTATGCATCCGTAACAGACCTATAGCGTGCAACTCGATTGGAGTCCAGAACTATCACTGAAGTGCCAGCATATCATGGTTGAGTAAAAATGTCATAAAAAATTATTTGTATAGTGTGTACACTTCTTAAAAGCTAGAACTATCACGTTTCATATGCAAAAGTAACAGAACTACAGTTTATAAATCGATTGCAGTATGGAACTATCACTAAAGTGCCAGCATATCACGGTAGAGTAATTAAAAGAGAAAAAAAGAATTTTGATAGTATGTAGACTTCTAAAAAGCTAGAACTATCACGTTTCATATGCATCCGTAGCAGAACTATGGTCTACAACTTGATTCGAGTCTAGAACTATCATTAAAGTGCCAGCATATCATGGTCGAGTAGTTGAAAAGACGAAAAAAATTATTTTGATAGTGTATACAAATTTTAGAAGCTAGAACTATCACGTTTCTTATGCGTCCGTAACAGAGCTATAGCCTACCACTCGATTTGAGTCTAGAACTATCACTAAAGTACCAGCATATCATGGTAGACTTGTAAAAAAGTCGAATAATTTTTTTTTATAGTGTATACACTTCAAAGTAGCTAGTGAATGATATGCTGTATAATGATAATGCTAGTAATGATAACTAAATGATAGGCTAAGTTCATGGACATCACAACAACACTAATTTAAGTTAACCTGTGAATAAGATTTCAACGCGCACCTAGTGCTATGAATTAGCTACGAAACATAGGTTCTTTTCATGGTTGAGTAGTTCAGAAGAAAAAAAATATTATGATGATAGTGTATAAACTTCTAAGAAGCTAGAACTATCACATTTCATATGCATCCGTAACAGAACTATAGCCTACATTTCAATTTGAGTCTATAACTATCACTAAAGTGCCAGCATATCATGGTTGAGTAGTTGAAAAGACTAAAAAAAATATTTTGATAGTGAGTACACTTCTTAAAAGCTAGAACTATCACGTTTCATATGCCACCGTAAAAAAACTATAGCCTACATTTCGATTTGAGTCTAGAATTATCACTAAAGCGCCAGCATATCATGGTTAAGTCGTTGAAAAGACGAAAATAAATATTTTGATAGTGCATACACTTCTTAGAAGCTAGAACTATCATGTTTCGTATGTATCCGTAACAGACCTATAGCGTGCAACTCGATTGGAGTCCAGAACTATCACTGAAGTGCCAGCATATCATGGTAGAGTAATTAAAAGAGAAAAAAAGAATTTTGATAGTATGTAGACTTCTAAAAAGCTAGAACTATCACGTTTCATATGCATCCGTAGCAGAACTTTGGTCTAAAACTTGATTCGAGTCTAGAACTATCATTAAAGTGCCAGCATATCATGGTCGAGTAGTTGAAAAGACGAAAAAAATTATTTTGATAGTGTATACAAATTTTAGAAGCTAGAACTATCACGTTTCTTATGCGTCCGTAACAGAGCTATAGCCTACCACTCGATTTGAGTCTAGAACTATCACTAAAGTACCAGCATATCATGGTAGACTTGTAAAAAAGTCGAATAATTTTTTTTTATAGTGTATACACTTCAAAGTAGCTAGTGAATGATATGCTGTATAATGATAATGCTAGTAATGATAACTAAATGATAGGCTAAGTTCATGGACATCACAACAACATTAATTTAAGTTTACCTGTGAATAAGATTTCAACGCGCACCTAGTGCTACGAATAAGCTACGAAACATAGGTTCATTTCATGGTTGAGTAGTTCAGAAGAAAAAAAATATTATGATGATAGTGTATAAACTTCTAAGAAGCTAGAACTATCACATTTCATATGCATCCGTAACAGAACTATAGCCTACATTTCAATTTGAGTCTATAACTATCACTAAAGTGCCAGCATATCATGGTTGAGTAGTTGAAAAGACTAAAAAAAATATTTTGATAGTGAGTACACTTCTTAGAAGCTAGAACTATCACGTTTCATATGCCTCCGTAAAAAAACTATAGCCTACATTTCGATTTGAGTCTAGAATTATCACTAAAGCGCCAGCATATCATGGTTAAGTCGTTGAAAAGACGAAAATAAATATTTTGATAGTGCATACACTTCTTAGAAGCTAGAACTATCATGTTTCGTATGCATCCGTAACAGACCTATAGCGTGCAACTCGATTGGAGTCCAGAACTATCACTGAAGTGCCAGCATATCATGGTTGAGTAAAAATGTCATAAAAAATTATTTGTATAGTGTGTACACTTCTTAAAAGCTAGAACTATCACGTTTCATATGCAAAAGTAACAGAACTACAGTTTATAACTCGATTGCAGTATGGAACTATCACTAAAGTGCCAGCATATCATGGTAGAGTAATTAAAAGAGAAAAAAAGAATTTTGATAGTATGTAGACATCTAAAAACCTAGAACTATCACGTTTCATATGCATCCGTAGCAGAACTATGGTCTACAACTTGATTCGAGTCTAGAACTATCATTAAAGTGCCAGCATATCATGGTCGAGTAGTTGAAAAGACGAAACAAATTATTTTGATAGTGTATACAAATTTTAGAAGCTAGAACTATCACGTTTCTTATGCGTCCGTAACAGAACTATAGCCTACCACTCGATTTGAGTCTAGAACTATCACTAAAGTACCAGCATATCATGGTAGACTTGTAAAAAAGTCGAATAATTTTTTTTTATAGTGTATACACTTCAAAGTAGCTAGTGAATGATATGCTGTATAATGATAATGCTAGTAATCACACTAATATTATAAATGCGAAAGTTTGGATGTTTGGATGGATGGATGTTTGGATGGATGTTTGGATGGATGTTTGGATGTATGTTTGTTCCTCTATAACTCGACAACCACTGAACCGATTTGGCTGAAATTTAAAACATAGATAGATAATGACCGGGAATAGCACATAGGCTACTTTTTATCCCGAAAAATGCACGGTTCCCGTGGGATAAACATAATAGTAGTCCACGCGGGCGAAGCCGCGGGCGTCAGCTATGACTCCCGCGAATAATGACCGGGAATAGGACATAAGCTACTTTTTATCCCATAAATGGGTTCACATGGGATAGCAACGGGGTAAAACGTTCCTACGAAAAATACACTTTCACGCTAAGTATATCGAACAGATTTGGATAATATTTTTAAAACACTAATATCACACTAATAATAATATTATAAATGCGAAAGTTTGGATGTTTGGATCCATATTTTTCTTAGAGGCCCGTTAGCAAAACCAAAGTGTCACATGTTAGTCTAAAAAAATTCCGCTCGCTACGCGAGATGGGAAAGCTCGCTTCGCTCGCTAACCTCGATGCTCACTTCACTCGCATATTACTTTGATGAGTATTTTACGAACAAATTAATTTACTGTTAGGAACCGACAACCATCCATCTTTTTCTTAGAGCACCGTTAGCAAAATCAAGTGTCACATGTTAAATTTGTCTAAAAATTCCGCTCGCTTCGCGAGCTGGAGATGCTCGCTTCGCTCGCATGTTGCTTTGATGAGTATTTTACGAGCAAATTAATTTACTGTTAGGAACCGACAACCACTCATCTTTTTCTTAGAGCACCGTTAGCAAAATCAAGTGTCACATGTTAAATTTGTCTAAAAAATTTCCGCTCGCTTCGCGAGCAGGGGTAGCTCGCTTCGCTCGCGTATTACTTTTAGTATTTTACGAGCAAATTAATTTACTGTTAGGAACCGACAATCACCCATCTTTTTCTTAGAGCACCGTTAGCAAAATCAAGTGTCACATGTCATGTTAAATTAATCAAAAAAAATTCCGCTCGCTTCGCGAGCTGGGGATGCTCGCTTCGCTCGCATGTTACTTTGATGAGTATTTTACGAGCAAATTAATTTACTGTTAGGAACCGACAACCACCCATCTTTTTCTTAGAGCACCGTTAGCAAAATCAAGTGTCACATGTCATGTTAAATTAATCAAAAAAAATTCCGCTCGCTTCGCGAGCTGGGGATGCTCGCTTCGCTCGCATGTTACTTTGATGAGTATTTTACGAGCAAATTAATTTACTGTTAGGAAACGACAACCACCCATCTTTTTCTTAGAGCATCGTTAGCAAAATCAAGTGTCACATGTTAAATTAGTCTAAAAAATTTCCGCTCGCTTCGCGAGCTGGGGATGCTCGCTTCGCTCGCATGTTACTTTGATGAGTATTTTACGAACAATTGAATTTACTGTAGGAACCGACAACCATCCATCTTTTTCTTAGAGCACCGTTAGCAAAATCAAGTGTCACATGTCATGTTAAATTAATCAAAAAAAATTCCGCTCGCTTCGCGAGCTGGGGATGCTCGCTTCGCTCGCATGTTACTTTGATGAGTATTTTACGAGCAAATTAATTTACTGTTAGGAAACGACAACCACCCATCTTTTTCTTAGAGCATCGTTAGCAAAATCAAGTGTCACATGTTAAATTAGTCTAAAAAATTTCCGCTCGCTTCGCGAGCTGGGGATGCTCGCTTCGCTCGCATGTTACTTTGATGAGTATTTTACGAACAATTGAATTTACTGTAGGAACCGACAACCATCCATCTTTTTCTTAGAGCACCGTTAGCAAAATCAAGTGTCACATGTCATGTTAAATTAGTCTAAAAAAATTCCGCTCGCTTCGCGAGCTGGGGATGCTCGCTTCACTCCCATGTTACTTTGATGAGTATTTTACGAACAAATGAATTTCCTGTAGGAACCGACAACCATCCATCTTTTTCTTAGAGCACCGTTAGCAAAATCAAGTGTCACATGTTAAATTTGTCTAAAAAATTCCGCTCGCTTCGCGAGCTGGGGATGCTCGCTTCGCTCGCATGTTCCTTTGATGAGTATTTTACGAACAAATGAATTTACTGTAGGAAGCGACAACCACCCATCTTTTTCTTAGAGCACCGTTAGCAAAATGAAGTGTCACATGTTGAATTTGTCTAAAAAATTTTCGCTCGCTTCGCTCGCATATTACTTTCATGAGTATTTTACGAACAAATTAATTTACTACGACAACCATCCATCTTTTTCTTAGAGCACCGTTATCAAAATCAAGTATCGCATGTTGCATTGCTCTAAAAAAAAATCAGCTCCTACCGCGGGTAACACCGCGGGGCACAGCTAGGCAGTAGGACATAGGCTACTTTTTATCCCGAAAAAAGTGACGGTTCCCGTAGGATAAACAAAATAGTAGGCCACGCGGGCGAAGCCGCGGGTTTCAGCTAGTGATAACTAAATGATAGGCTAAGTTCATGGACATCACAACAACATTAATTTAAGTTTACCTGTGAATAAGATTTCAACGCGCACCTAGTGCTACGAATAAGCTACGAAACATAGGTTCATTTCATGGTTGAGTAGTTCAAAAGAAGAAAAATATTATGATGATAGTGTATAAACTTCTAAGAAGCTAGAACTATCACATTTCATATGCATCTGTAACAGAACTATAGCCTACATTTCAATTTGAGTCTATAACTATCACTAAAGTGCCAGCATATCATGGTTGAGTATTTGAAAAGACTAAAAAAAATATTTTGATAGTGTGTACACTTCTTAAAAGCTAGAACTAACACGTTTCATATGCCTCCGTAACAAAACTATAGCCTACATTTCGATTTGAGTCTAGAATTATCACTAAAGCGCCAAATTATCATGGTTAAATCGTTGAAAAGACTAAAATAAATATTTTGATAGTGCATACACTTCTTAGAAGCTAGAACTATCATGTTTCGTATGCATCCGTAACAGACCTATAGCGTGCAACTCGATTAGAGTCCAGAACTATCACTAAAGTGCCAGCATATCATGGTTGAGTAAACATGTCATAAAAAAATATTTGTATAGTGTGTACACTTCTTAAAAGCTAGAACTATCACGTTTCATATGCAAAAGTAACAGAACTACAGTTAATAACTCGATTGCAGTATAGAACTATCACTAAAGTGCCAGCATATCATGGTAGAGTAATTAAGACCAAGCTTTCAAAAGAAATGTCATCGTTGACTCCCCTCAAACGCCCCTCTACCCTCTATCTATTCACGATATTTTGACATGTTAAAACTTTTGAAACTATCTTAGAATAATTATAATTTTTACATCTTGTTGAAGTAGCGAACATTGTCATGGAGACTTCATCAATTATTTTTTTTCGATGGAAGTGATACCTAGTTGTTACCTTCATAATTATTATTACTTATTATAGAATATCTGGGCGACCAAGCTCTGCTTGGGTGCAAATCGAGAAAAAAAGAAAAATGAGTTAAGTATGTACCTATTTAAAAAAAGCTAGGTCTCGATCGATCTAACTAGGTAGAGACCTAGCTAGATCGATTCTTCGCCCCCGTAAACCGTAAACCTCTGTACCTACCGCAAATTTCATCGAAATCGTTAGAGCCGTTTTCAAGAACGTGAGTACAAATAAACAAACAAACAAATATTGCTCGTTTTATAGAATAAGATAATATTTCATAAGAAGATCAAATACTTGTCAGGGAGAGGTTCTGGGCGTGAAGTATGGATGGTCCGATATGTTCAAAGACACGAAATAACTAATGTAACGTGTAGTCAGGATGTCTATTTTATAATTACAATTGCTTTCACAAGACTGAAACAGGGGATTGATTCGATTTTTGCCGATTAGAATTACTATCACCATTTAAAAAACAAAATGGAAACGCGGTGAGTTCAACAGAAAGAGGCAAAGTGACCCACAGAACATTACTACTCTCGAGGAGCGACCACTCTGCTCCGATACCAGAAGAACCAAAGTGTCATCCTGCTCGCCACCCACCCTCAGGGAAGCGAGCCCTCCAAAACGAAACTGACTTTAGGGCCCTCTGCCCAAGGAAGTTATTTACCTACGTAACTATATAACTTCCTTGCCTCTGCCTTCTTTGCCTCGACCACATCCAAGTGACAATGACGGTTGTCTACTTGACGTTTCCAACTTTGACACTAGCTAACAAACTATATTTAACTAAGAAAAAGGATTTACTTGAAGGCGCAAGAAAAGCAGACCCTGCAAAGTATCTTCATCTTTCACTAGCACTAACAAATTGTCATAGGACAGAAAGAGTCAATAATACGTTACTTTGTGTGTCTTAATTCGTAGAATGTCTCCATCTTGACAACTTAGTACTATTATTTATTCTGTGATATACTATACAATAAACTAAGACACTATTCATTAATCTGTGAAGTCACTATAGAATCTTGTTAACCAGCTAGTTAACAAACAACTAAGACATCCGCTACCTACACGGACGGCGCGCTGATTTTTTAGCCGCACGCAAGTGGCTTTTGACGTCTCTTTTTAACATATGTGTTATATTAAGTATTTAATTATATGTATTATATTCTTTATACTAGGTATAAAGAATATAATCTAATCTAAGTCTAATCACAAATAATTGCATGCTGTGTTCACTGTGTTTAGAAACTACGCCGACTTTGCTTTCTTAGGACTGTCATAATACGTTAAGTTTAGCGTAAATTACAATTTGTGAACCATAAACTTTCATATGACACCCCATTAAATTTATTTGTATAACTTTTATTTTTTTACTCCCTTGAGTACCTAATAGCTTTACAACCCCTTCATCGATTAAGCCCATAAGCGCTCGGGTCACTCGACACTGGATATATGCACCAACCGGAGTTTAAAAGACTAAAAAACACGCTATAGTTACATACGAGTCGATAAAGTACAAAATTACAGTACTAAAATTAACTATGTAAATTAATTTTAGATTAAAAAATAAACTAAAAACCACGTCTTTATTTATTTATTTATTTAGAATGCGTTGTCATCGAGTTGTGAGCTACCCTGACAGTTTTAGCCGACCAGCTACACGGAAAGTGCTCGAAATTTTAGTCGCGCGAGATTTTCCACGGAACGACAGACAGATAGACAGACGAACAAGAAAGTGACTATACCTATAGGTATAATAAAAACGTGGTAAAATAATAATGTCTTTGATCCTTGATAAGTGTACACATTTTGATCCGACGTTTTGAAATGGATTAAAACTACGTTCTAAGATTCTGTTGACATAGATGAATACAAGTGAAGCTAAAAAAAACTAAATTCGGGGTAATATCCCACTTGGCCAACACAGTCAAATACCTGGCAAATACCTAATTCATTTAGTATTTAATAATATCCGTGATTATTTTGACAATTTTTAATTTTTATTATTTAATTTTTATTGCTATTTTAATTGTTATTATTTTTTTATTATTTTGAATTCAAATATTTTTAATCAATAAGTAGATATAAATTAGCATTGTGACCGAAGCTTTGCACGCCTGAAAAGGCAGAATACATTGATACCGATTAAGTTTTAGAACCCTATATACATGTATTCTATGCAATAAAAATTCTGATTCTGATTCTGAGTCCTTGAACCAAAACCAAATTATATAGTTGAGGATGCGACTCCACTCCATTTTGTACCGAATGACATTCGATTTCGACTAGTCCTATTATTTATCAAATGAGAGAAGTTTGTGTGAATGTTTGTTTTACCACGTATCTCCGTAACTACTAAACTAATTTTGCCGATTTTTTGTTCTACTCGTAATCTTTAGTGATCTTCGATCTTCTGTTCTATCTAACAAGAAGGTGAAAAAAGGAGGCAAGTTTCTAAAAAATAAATGTAATTTCTTAAATAAAAATAAAATAATAAGTACTAAGTTATGAATTTTTAAAGGGGTTGCAATAAAGTTCTATTTCAAATAAATATTTTCTGGTTTGATTCACCAGAGTAATTAAATACCTACCTACTTTATTTTTATTTTATTCAAAATTACCCTTAGGGAGGGACTGTGCATTATTACTAAGGTCGTAAAGTTAGTATTGTTTTTCCTAATCGAAAAAAAAACTAAATACTTACTAACTTTATGACTTTTTGGTTTCATTTTCTGTTACCTGTACAAAGCCGGGGCGGGCAAATAGTTTGGCAAATGTCAAAATGTCAAAACGCGCGTGGATCCGTCCTTGTGACCGCCCAGAAGCGGAATGAGCTGCGTTCGATTCTGTGCTTATTTATATAGCAACTCGGGACTCAATAAGGTTGATTTTCGGTTGATCCGTTTAACTCTCTGTGCTCAGAAGTAAAGCTCAAAACTAATTTTGCTTATTATGAGAAAAATAAGCAGTCTAGGTAAACGATAACTTAGAAGCAAATAAAAGACTAAATTTCCTTTCTGTGAGTATTTATTTTGTATATGTAGCTGAACTAGTTTTCAAGAAAAATGCAAAAATCTTGAGAAAAGGTATCATTTTCAAAACGTAAAAGTATCATGTAAATTTCTATTAATCGTGTTTCTGCCTTTAGAACTGAATAGAAAAAAGATTAAAAAATCACATAATTGGAGTTTTAGCTTGATGAGATATTCCGTTTACTCACCATTTGCAGGCAAACAATCATCATTGTAATACCGCCTGGCCTTAAAAGAGAAAAAAAGAATTTTGATAGTATGTAGACTTCTAAAAAGCTAGAACTATCACGTTTCATATGCATCCGTAGCAGAACTTTGGTCTACAACTTGATTCGAGTCTAGAACTATCATTAAAGTGCCAGCATATCATGGTCGAGTAGTTGAAAAGACGAAAAAATTTATTTTGATAGTGTATACAAACTTAAGAAGCTAGAACTATCACGTTTCTTATGCGTCCGTAATAGAGCTATAGCCTACCACTCGATTTGAGTCTAGAACTATCACTAAAGTACCAGCATATCATGGTAGACTTGTAAAAAAGTCAAATAATTTTTTTTATAGTGTAGCACTTCAAAGTAGCTAGTGAATGATATGCTGTATAATGATAATGCTAGTAATGATAACTAAATGATAAGCTAAGTTCATGGACATCACAACAACATTAATTTAAGTTTACCTGTGAATAAGATTTCAACGCGCACCTAGTGCTACGAATAAGCTACGAAACATAGGTTCATTTCATGGTTGAGTAGTTGAAAAGACTAAAAAAAATACTTTGATTGTGAGTACACTTCTGAGAAGCTAAAACTATCACATTTCATATGCATCCGTAACAGAACTATAGCCTACATTTCAATTTGAGTCTATAACTATTACTAAAGTGCCAGCATATCATGGTTGAGTAGTTGAAAAGACTAAAAAAAATATTTTGATAGTGAGTACACTTCTTAAAAGCTAGAACTATCACGTTTCATATACCTCCGTAACAAAACTATAGCCTACATTTCAATTTGAGTCTAGAATTATCACTAAAGCGCCAGCATATCATGGTTAAGTCGTTGAAAAGACGAAAATAAATATTTTGATAGTGCAAACACTTCTTAGAAGCAAGAACTATCATGTTTCGTATGCATCCGTAACAGACCTATAGCGTGCAACTCGATTGGAGTCCAGAACTATCACTGAAGTGTCAGCATATCATGGTTGAGTAAAAATGTCATAAAAAATTATTTGTATAGTGTGAACACTTCTTAAAAGCTAGAACTATCACGTTTCATATGCAAAAGTAACAGAACTACAGTTTATAACTCGATTGCAGTTTAGAACTATCACTAAAGTGCCATCATATCATGGTTGAGTAGTTGAAAAGACTAAAAAAAATATTTTGATAGTGAGTACACTTCTTAAAAGCTAGAACTATCACGTTTCATATGCCACCGTAAAAAAACTATAGCCTACATTTCGATTTGAGTCTAGAATTATCACTAAAGCGCCAGCATATCATGGTTAAGTCGTTGAAAAGACGATAATAAATATTTTGATAGTGCATACACTTCTTAGAAGCTAGAACTATCATGTTTCGTATGTATCCGTAACAGACCTATAGCGTGCAACTCGATTGGAGTCCAGAACTATCACTGAAGTGCCAGCATATCATGGTAGAGTAATTAAAAGATAAAAAAAGAATTTTGATAGTATGTAGACTTCTAAAAAGCTAGAACTATCACGTTTCATATGCATCCGTAGCAGAACTTTGGTCTACAACTTGATTCGAGTCTAGAACTATCATTAAAGTGCCAGCATATCATGGTCGAGTAGTTGAAAAGACGAAAAAAAATATTTTGATAGTGTATACAAATTTAAGAAGCTAGAACTATCACGTTTCATATGCATCCATAACAGAGCTATAGCCTACCACTCGATTTGAGTCTAGAACTATCACTAAAGTACCAGCATATCATGGTAGACTTCAACTAAAAAAGTCGAATAATTTTTTTTATAGTGTTTTTTTTATAGTCTTAGAAGTTTATACACTATCATCATAATATTTTTCTTCTTTTGAACTACTCAACCATGAAATGAACATATGTTTCGTAGCTTATTCGTAGCACTAGGTGCGCGTTGAAATCTTATTCACAGGTAAACTTAAATTAATGTTGTTGTGATGTCCATGAACTTAGCCTATCATTTAGTTATCATTACTAGCATGATCATAATACAGCATATCATTCACTAGCTCCTTTGAAGTGTATACACTATAAAAAAAAATTATTCGACTTTTCTACAAGTCGACCATGATATGCTGGTACTTTAGTGATAGTTCTAGACTCAAATCGAGTGGTAGGCTATAGCTCTGTTACGGACGCATAAGAAACGTGATAGTTCTAGCTTCTAAAATTTGTATACACTATCAAAATAATTTTTTTCGTCTTTTCAACTACTCGACCATGATATGCTGGCACTTTAATGATAGTTCTAGACTCGAATCAAGATGTAGACCATAGTTCTGCTACGGATGCATATGAAACGTGATAGTTCTAGCTTTTTAGAAGTCTACATACTATCAAAATTCTTTTTTTCTCTTTTAATTACTCTACCATGATATGCTGGCACTTTAGTGATAGTTCCATACTGCAATCGAGTTATAAACTGTAGTTCTGTTACTTTTGCATATGAAACGTGATAGTTCTAGCTTTTAAGAAGTGTACACACTATAAAAATATTTTTTTATGACATTTTTACTCAACCATGATATGCTGGCACTTCAGTGATAGTTCTGGACTCCAATCGAGTTGCACGCTATAGGTCTGTTACGGATGCATACGAAACATGATAGTTCTAGCTTCTAAGAAGTGTATGCACTATCAAAATATTTATTTTTGTCTTTTCAACGACTTAACCATGATATGCTGGCGCTTTAGTGATAATTCTAGACTCAAATCGAAATGTAGGCTTTAGTTTTTTACGGTGGCATATGAAACGTGATAGTTCTAGCTTTTAAGAAGTGTACTCACTATCAAAATATTTTTTTTAGTCTTTTCAACTACTCAACCATGATATGCTGGCACTTTAGTGATAGTTATAGACTCAAATTAAAATGTAGGCTATAGTTCTGTTACGGATGCATATGAAATGTGATAGTTCTAGCTTCTTAGAAGTTTATACACTATCATCATAATATTTTTTTTCTTCTGAACTACTCAACCATGAAATGAACCTATGTTTCGTAGCTTATTCGTAGCACTAGGTGCGCGTTGAAATCTTATTCACAGGTAAACTTAAATTAATGTTGTTGTGATGTCCATGAACTTAGCCTATCATTTAGTTATCAATACTAGCATTATCATTATACAGCATATCATTCACTAGCTACTTTGAAGTGTATACACTATAAAAAAAAATTATTCGACTTTTTTACAAGTCTACCATGATATGCTGGTACTTTAGTGATAGTTTTAGACTCAAATCGAGTGGTAGGCTATAGCTCTGTTACGGACGCATAAGAAACGTGATAGTTCTAGCTTCTAAAATTTGTATACACTATCAAAATAATTTTTTTCGTCTTTTCAACTACTCGACCATGATATGCTGGCACTTTAATGATAGTTCTAGACTCGAATCAAGTTGTAGACCAAAGTTCTGCTACGGATGCATATGAAACGTGATAGTTCTAGCTTTTTAGAAGTCTACATACTATCAAATTTCTTTTTTTCTCTTTTAATTACTCTACCATGATATGCTGGCACTTTAGTGATAGTTCTATACTGCAATCGAGTTATAAACTGTAGTTCTGTTACTTTTGCATATGAAACGTGATAGTTCTAGCTTTTAAGAAGTGTACACACTATACAAATAATTTTTTATGACATTTTTACTCAACCATGATATGCTGGCACTTCAGTGATAGTTCTGGACTCTAATCGAGTTGCACGCTATAGGTCTGTTACGGATGCATACGAAACATGATAGTTCTAGCTTCTAAGAAGTGTATGCACTATCAAAATATTTATTTTCGTCTTTTCAACGACTTAACCATGATATGCTAGCGCTTTAGTGATAATTCTAGACTCAAATCGAAATGTAGGCTATAGTTTTGTTATGGAGGCATATGAAACGGGATAGTTCTAGCTTTTAAGAAGTGTACACACGTACACACTATCAAAATATTTTTTTTAGTCTTTTCAAATACTCAATCATGATATGCTGGCACTTTAGTGATAGTTATAGACTCAAATTGAAATGTAGGCTATAGCTCTGTCACGGATGCATATGAAATGTGATAGTTCTAGCTTCTTAGAAGTTTATACACTATCATCATAATATTTTTTTTCTTTTGAACTACTCAACCATGAAATGAACCTATGTTTCGTAGCTTATTCGTAGCACTAGGTGCGCGTTGAAATCTTATTCACAGGTAAACTTAAATTAATGTTGTTGTGATGTCCATGAACTTAGCCTATCATTTAGTTATCATTACTAGCATTATCATAATACAGCATATCATTCACTAGCTACTTTGAAGTGTATACACTATAAAAAAAAATTATTCGACTTTTTTACAAGTCTACCATGATATGCTGGCACTTTAATGATAGTTCTAGACTCGAATCAAGTTGCAGACCATAGTTCTGCTACGGATGCATATGAAACGTGATAGTTCTAGCCTTTTAGAAGTCTACATACTATTAAAATTCTTTTTTCTCTTTTAATTACTCTACCATGATATGCTGGCACTTTAGTGATAGTTCTATACTGCAATCGAGTTATAAACTGTAGTTCTGTTACTTTTGCATATGAAACGTGATAGTTCTAGCTTTTAAGAAGTGTACACACTATACAAATAATTTTTTATGACATTTTTACTCAACCATGATATGCTGGCACTTCAGTGATAGTTCTGGACTCTAATCGAGTTGCACGCTATAGGTCTGTTACGGATGCATACGAAACATGATAGTTTTAGCTTCTAAGAAGTGTATGCACTATCAAAATATATATTTTCGTCTTTTCAACGACTTAACCATGATATGCTAGCGCTTTAGTGATAATTCTAGACTCAAATCGAAATGTAGGCTATAGTTTTGTTATGGAGGCATATGAAACGGGATAGTTCTAGCTTTTAAGAAGTGTACACACGTACACACTATCAAAATATTTTTTTTAGTCTTTTCAAATACTCAATCATGATATGCTGGCACTTTAGTGATAGTTATAGACTCAAATTGAAATGTAGGCTATAGCTCTGTCACGGATGCATATGAAATGTGATAGTTCTAGCTTCTTAGAAGTTTATACACTATCATCATAATATTTTTTTTCTTCTGAACTACTCAACCATGAAATGAACCTATGTTTCGTAGCTAATTCGTAGCACTAGGTGCGCGTTGAAATCTTATTCACAGGTAAACTTAAATTAATGTTGTTGTGATGTCCATGAACTTAGCCTATCATTTAGTTATCATTACTAGCATTATCATAATACAGCATATCATTCACTAGCTACTTTGAAGTGTATACACTATAAAAAAAAATTATTCGACTTTTTTACAAGTCTACCATGATATGCTGGCACTTTAATGATAGTTCTAGACTCGAATCAAGTTGCAGACCATAGTTCTGCTACGGATGCATATGAAACGTGATAGTTCTAGCCTTTTAGAAGTCTACATACTATTAAAATTCTTTTTTCTCTTTTAATAACTCTACCATGATATGCTGGCACTTTAGTGATATTTCTATACTGCAATCGAGTTATAAACTGTAGTTTTGTTACTTTTGCATATGAAACGTGATAGTTCTAGCTTTTAAGAAGTGTACACACTATACAAATAATTTTTTATGACAGTTTTACTCAACCATGATATGCTGGCACTTCAGTGATAGTTCTGAACTCCAATCGAATTGCACGCTATAGGTCTGTTACGGATGCATACGAAACATGATAGTTTTAGCTTCTAAGAAGTGTATGCACTATCAAAATATTTATTTTCGTCTTTTCAACGACTGAACCATGATATGCTGGCGCTTTAGTGATAATTCTAGACTCAAAACGAAATGTAGGCTATAGTTTTTTTACGGAGGCATATGAAACGTGATAGTTCTAGCTTCTAAGAAGTGTATGCACTATCAAAATATTTTTTTTAGTCTTTTCAACTACTCAACCATGATATGCTGGCACTTTAGTGATAGTTATAGACTCAAATTGAAATGTAGGCTATAGTTCTGTTACGGATGCATATGAAATGTGATAGTTCTAGCTTCTTAGAAGTTTATACACTATCATCATAATATTTTTTTTCTTCTGAACTACTCAACCATGAAATGAACCTATGTTTCGTAGCTTATTCGTAGCACTAGGTGCGCGTTGAAATCTTATTCACAGGTTAACTTAAATTAATATTGTTGTGATGTCCATGAACTTAGCCTATCATTTAGTTATCATTACTAGCATTATCATAATACAGCATATCATTCACTAGCTACTTTGAAGTGTACACACTATAAAAAAAAATTATTCGACTTTTTTACAAGTCTACCATGATATGCTGGTACTTTAGTGATAGTTCTGGACTCAAATCGAGTGGTAGGCTATAGCTCTGTTACGGACGCATAAGAAACGTGATAGTTCTAGCTTCTAAAATTTGTATACACTAACAAAATAATTTTTTTCGTCTTTTCAACTACTCGACCATGATATGCTGGCACTTTAATGATAGTTCTAGACTCGAATCAAGTTGTAGACCATAGTTCTGCTACGGATGCATATGAAACGTGATAGTTCTAGCCTTTTAGAAGTCTACATACTATTAAAATTCTTTTTTCTCTTTTAATAACTCTACCATGATATGCTGGCACTTTAGTGATATTTCTACACTGCAATCGAGTTATAAACTGTAGTTCTGTTACTTTTGCATATGAAACGTGATAGTTCTAGCTTTTAAGAAGTGTACACACTATACAAATAATTTTTTATGACAGTTTTACTCAACCATGATATGCTGCCACTTCAGTGATAGTTCTGAACTCCAATCGAGTTACACGCTATAGGTCTGTTACGGATGCATACGAAACATGATAGTTCTAGCTTCTAAGAAGTGTATGCACTATCAAAATATTTATTTTCGTCTTTTCAACGACTTAACCATGATATGCTGGCGCTTTAGTGATAATTCTAGACTCAAATCGAAATGTAGGCTATAGTTTTTTTACGGAGGCATATGAAACGTGATAGTTCTAGCTTTTAAGAAGTGTACTCACTATCAAAATATTTTTTTTAGTCTTTTCAACTACTCAACCATGATATGCTGGCACTTTAGTGATAGTTATAGACTCAAATTGAAATGTAGGCTATAGTTCTGTTACGGATGCATATGAAATGTGATAGTTCTAGCTTCTTAGAAGTTTATACACTATCATCATAATATTTTTTTCTTTTGAACTACTCAACCATGAAATGAACCTATGTTTCGTAGCTTATTCGTAGCACTAGGTGCGCGTTGAAATCTTATTCACAGGTAAACTTAAATTAATGTTGTTGTGATGTCCATGAACTTAGCCTATCATTTAGTTATCATTACTAGCATTATCATAATACAGCATATCATTCACTAGCTACTTTGAAGTGTATACACTATAAAAAAAAAATTTTCGACTTTTTTACAAGTCTACCATGATATGTTGGTACTTTAGTGATAGTTCTAGACTCAAATCGAGTGGTAGGCTATAGCTCTGTTACGGACGCATAAGAAACGTGATAGTTCTAGCTTCTAAAATGTGTATACACTATCAAAATAATTTTTTTCGTCTTATCAACTACTTGACCATGATATGCTGGCACTTTAGTGATACTTCTAAACTTCAATCGAGTTGCAGGTTAAAGTTCTGTTACGAATGCTTATTAAACTTAAGAGTTCTAGCTTGCAAGAAGTGTTTGAAACAGTTAAAATAACAATTTTCGTATTTTCAGAAGGAATATTATTTTGACAAATATTTTTTTTTTTTGGGTAAAAACGCCAGAACTATCGCTAAAAAGTATCAGGAACTATAGAACTCATCCGCATGCGATAAGAACTAACATTTTTTTTTTATTTGCTGTAAAATGATATGCTACGGGAAGTTAGCATATCATTTTTTCAATCGACTTTTTTTCAGGTAAAATTGCCAGAACTATTGCTAAAAAGTATCAGGAACTATAGAACTCATGTGCATGCGAAGAGAACTTACATAAAAATGTGATATGCTGGGAAATGATATGCTAAGTTCACGGACATACAAAATGTGTGCAATATGTATTTTAGTGTGGTTTAGCTTGTAAACGCTCTATATTTACTATAGTATTTTACAAAAAAAATTGAGTGATAAGTTTTAAAATGGGCTTTCAGAATAATTGTGTATTTAGCATAAAACCAACAAAATGTCTATTACTGTGGTATAGGCTCGGGATTACGCTTCGCAAAACGGTTATGAGACGGTCCTAGTTTGATACGGTCTTAGTGTGTAAGGTGCTATTTTCGTGACGGGCTCGGTCATGGCTCGGCCCGCTTATGATACTGCGCAGTGAGCGCAGACCTTAAAAGGAACAATTTTGTAAACTTCTGTTGCTTTCTATATTTGTAAAAAATATCGACTATTTATTAATATGTGAATGTATGTGTAGTTCGTTAGTATGTAAAATGTATGTACTTAAGTATCTAACTATTAATTATCAGCCACAGCACGATTTTACCCACTGCTGGATAGAGGCCTTTCTGAGTTTATGCTGTCGCCGCCTGACATTTCTTTATGCTATCCTGAATATTTACAGAACCGCCTTACAGAATATCGGAGCTGTGTTTCTGGGGTGAATAAGGTTGCCAGAGCTTTGCGAGGAAGCACTGCGGTGATAGCTGGTCGACCAGTCTTGTCCATAGTGTTGTCAGCGCAGTGATTCCTCTTTTAAAGGGTCAGCAGCGCGAATGTGACTCCTCTGGTATCGCAGGCGTCCTAAAGCTACGGTAACCACTTACCATCAGGTGGGACGGATGCTTGTCTGCTCCCAAAAAAAAATTATCTACATAGCGTTGAATAACTAATAGATTTTGTAACTAGCTTTTAGAATAGTACTTTTTGTGGACAAAAGGAACCGTAACAATGGCCTTTTCGTTTTGACAACGTAAATGCAAAATTTCATGATAGCCGGTGAAGTAAAGGCGTGAAACCAACAAATAAAAAAATTCACATTCAGAATTTTAATATTAATTAGGATAATGACGCAATTAAATACATAAATATCATTGTTTTCTAGAAAAAAAAAATTCTTAATTTCTATTCAATTTCATGACCGCATTTTTAAACATATTACAACAGTTTTATTTCTCGTTTTAATATCCTAGGCCTTTGATTAAAAGATCAAAGCCCAAATTCGCCTCTGGTGATCATTAACGGGCGCCATATCTCGCTCCAACACATACACTGATTTATGTGATCGCGATTTGATTTTCAACTGATATTAAATGGGAAAATTTATGCAGAATCGATACGAATACAATCCGTACCCATATTATAAATGTGAAAGTGTGTTTATTTGTCCTGCTTTCACGTCAAAACAGAGCAACGGATTGACGTGATTTTTTGTGTGGAGATAGTTGGAGGGCTGGAAAGTAACATAGGCTACTTTTTATCCGGATACCACGCGAGCGAAGCCGCGGGCAGCAGCTAGTTCTCAATATTGTTCGCTACGAATGTGTATATGATCATGAAAATGTTATAGGACATTAAATCTTAATCACTGCGATTAAAGTGGAGTTTAATGTTTGTTATTGTGACAAAATTGAGCGTGTTTCGTTGCTAGAAAAAAATAAAATAAAATGAAATATGAATACGACCGTATCCCCAAGGCATGGTAGACATTCTCTCAGATCTTAAGGCATTTAAGATCCTAGAAATGTCTAAGGGGGTAGTCAGGGGTCAGAGAGACCTTTGCAGAAGTTACCATTCTATACAATATGATTAGGTTGCTAGCCCTTCGTTGCCTTTAGAAAGCTAAAGGCGCAAACACACGCTGGCCCAGGCTCACCGAGTGAACGCCAGTGCCAACGTGTGGACAGCACCAATCGCATCGCCTTGCCATCGCTCACCTAGCTGGCCGAGTTAATACGAGCGGCAACTTACCTTGGTTTGCATAGGCTCGCCAAGCGTGTGGACAGTAGCACTCGCCTTGCATCGACTCGCCTTCGCTCGCACTGGCTTAGGCTGGCCCAGCGTGTGTTTGTACCTTAAGGCTGATTTAGTCTCACGCTCACCGTCAGCGCTGATAGGCGAGTGATCTTTATTACAATGAAATAAGGATACTGATTGTCCAGCACTGACGAGAGCAATCAGCGTAGCGATTTCTGCTAAACAATCAGTATCATTATTTCATTGTAATAAAGATCACTCGCCTATCAGCGCTGACGGTGGGCGTGAGACTAAAACCAGCCTAACAGTTTTCCTCACCTTCACCGATATTATGTACTTAGTTACATAAATCATTTAACAACATTGCAAAAAATGATTTTAATTACAGATTTTATTCCGATTTAGGGCCAGAAAACACTGATTCACTATGTTTAGTACTGGCAATGACGTACTAAATAAGTTGACAGTGACATTTAGGTAGGACTGTAATTTTAGTCTGTGGTTTCCTTTTTCCCTTCTTCTTCTGAACTTTTCAAGCAATATGGCGACAACGTCTCTAAAATTGTAATATTAAAATAGCGTAATTCAGTGAAATAAACAGCAGTGGAAGTTTTATGGTGGTTTTCATCAAAATCCCAAACATTCTGGTCCTTCGTAAGCCGTCATTCAAGAGGATCGCCACATTTTCTTCGTGTCGTTTGGTGCGGAGGCGGAGAGAACGAAGCGAAGCATCCGAAGCATCCACGCTCCCACGCACGCAAACGCAGAAATCGGAGATTGGGCGGCGAGCCAGCAGCGACAACAGTCGAATCAAAAATCAACCACTGCTTTACAACGACGGGAGTCAGAAAATCTCACTGTTTTACCGAATAACGAGACGGAGTCCTACCGCAACATCTACATTGCAAAACGGCAACAGCCACATCTCATCTCATACATCTACATCTCGGCATCTCTAATCGGCCAACCAGCGAACACGCAAAACAGTCTTCTACAGGACAACATACAAGAAATCAACAGATTTCGATCGTACGGAGCAATCAACACTTCCGTACGCCATCTTGCCCACGCGCCACGCGGTGAGCACGAACACACACGCGGTCTCTACGCACCGACGCCATTACTACAATTCTACATTCTACAACGCAACAGCGAAAATTACGAAATATTCTACAACGCAACAGCGAAACTTACCTACGAAATACAATACAATGATGTCTCAAAACGAAGATGAAACCTATCTACAAACCCTCAAGCAAAGGAGAAGTGCCATCAAAGGAAAGCTCACTCGAATCGAAAAATATATGCAAATCTTCGACGCTGATCGACAATCCCTAAGCGAAATAAAAGTCCGTCAAGAAGACTTAGAGCAATTGATGCAACGGTTCGAGGATCTTCAGCTACAAATAGAATCGATAGACGACGCCGCGGATCGACAAGAAATTCATGAAGAGGAGCGGAGCGTCTTCGAAGACAGATATTACGGTCTCAAGTCATGCATGATGAACGCATTGAGCGCTAGATCGACAATACCCACGACAGCGACATCACCTGCGCACCACACGGATCATTTCAACTGCACGCACTATGATCACACCAAGCCACGTGTCAAGCTGCCTCAACTGGAGCTCCCTAAGTTCGATGGGGACATACGGCAATGGCCAGCCTTCAAGAACATCTTCTACGCGTCCGTGGACAGCACCGACCTGCCCGTGGTGAACAAGCTGCAGTACCTGAAGACGGCGCTGACGGGGGAGGCTGCGGGCCTCATAGCCTCACTGCTCATCATAGAGGAGAACTACTCCAAAGCTCTCGAAATCCTAGCTAAGAGGTACGAAAATCAAACCATAATTGTAAACTTTCATCTAAAAAGCATAACTAACTTTAGTACTATCACTCGATATAACCTCAAAGAATACTTGGTTCTGCTTCAACAAAGTCTAGACTCCTTAAGAGCCATCCAGCTCCCTGTGGAGCACTGGGATGCATTGTTGGTTTTTCTAATAACTCAGAAATTGGACAACTCACTCCGAGCCGCTTGGGAGATCAATCGCAAAGAAAATTCAATTGCTTCCCTAAGCGAGCTGCTTGATTTCCTAAACCAACGCAGAACAGCCTTCGAGTTAATGTATGATGTCAAATCTAAAAATGATAAAATTCAAAATGTTAAAGTCTCTCATGTTACATCTACAACAATCAGAGAAACTTGTATTCTATGCAATGGCGGTCATGCTTTGCATAAATGCCCTACTTATCTTGAGCTTACAACTCAGAAACGCATTGAACTGATCAAATCTAAATCACTGTGTTATAACTGTTTACAGCCCTACAAATTCAGGAATAAGTGCTCCAAATTTTACTGCCTAAAATGCAAAGGTAAACATCACACATCCATACACGAGGACAAGCCTCAACCACAGGTTAACTACATTACAACCACTTCAAGCCAACAGGCACACTATCCTACTTACAGCCAACAGGCAAACAATCCTACACACAGCCAACAGGCACACGATCTATCTCACAGCCAACAGGCATACAATCCTACTAACAGCCAACAGGCATACAATCCAACTCAAAGTCAACAGACATACAATTCTCTACAAAGCCAACAGGCACTACATTCTACACATGCAACAGCAAACACTCTTACAACAGCTGCTACTCAAGCACATATACAACAAGGTTCTATACAACCAACACAAACTCAATTTTCAAACACATCACTCAGTGCACCTTCTACAGTACTAGTGACAAACACTAACAGATATCAAATGTTGCTTTCCACAGCTCTGGTTCGAGTTCAACATGCTTCAGGCCGGTGGATCACTGCGCGTGCACTTCTGGACACAGGAAGTGAAGTCAACGTTGCTGCTCACAGACTTGCATCTCAACTGGAACTACAAGTCAATCAACAATCATGCCTTATATTAGGTGTAGGCAATAGCCAAGAGCGTACTCAAGTAAGTGTAAACACGAATATTGCATCTCGCTACAATACCTATCAAAGCAATCAAACTTTCTTGGTCATGGACAGTATTTCAGTGCCACTACCTCACACGCATGTACATACACAAACATGGCATATACCAGACAAACAAGCTCAATCACTCGCTGATCCCACATTCTTCATGCCGGGTTCTATTGACTTACTGCTGAACGCTGAAGTATTCTATGCTACACTGCAAACTGGGCGCATACAGCTTGGTTCGCACCTACCCTTCCTAATTGAAACGCTATTTGGATGGGTTGTTTCTGGTTCCTACTTACCTGATACTCACCTACATACACCAAAATGCAGCATGCACGTGTAAGGTGAGATACCTACCTTTTTAAGAAAAATGATAATAATCATAAAAATAAATAGTCTTAAAATCAAAATCATTGTATTTTATTATAGTGATACACTTCTTTGAAGAACTACCTTTCTTTAAAACTAGGTAAATCTTATATTAAAGTTTATTACTTTAATCTAGGATAGCCAAATAACCTTCTAAATAAAATATTTGAATGTAGCGAACAGCAATGAAAAATATAGCGATAAAAATTACTTATCTTGTTTTAAGATGGGTAGGTAGGTACTCAGAGCCGGACAAAGCACCGACAGGGTGCAAAACAAGTATTCCCAGGTACTGCCTTTCTCGTGTCTTCCAACCAACTCTCTCCAACAGAGTCCAACTGAGCCAAACTGCGCCGAACCGAACCAAACTGACAAAACTGACGAACTGAGCCCCCTCTCGACTTTGATACCGTTTTTATAGTACCCTACTTGTTTTGCACCACCTCTGACTACCAATAACAATTTATTTATTGAAATAAATTGTTATTATTATTGAAATACACTTTAATAATTATATTACGAATTTTGACACATATACCTACATCACATTTTAAACAATTAATTAAAATATAGTTTTTAATTAAACGGATGTCCGTTAATAGATATCAAAATAAATTGTTATGAAGTTGAATTACATTCTAAAAATCATAGATATTATTAATTATAAATACCTATACGAAATTATGTTTCTTTTCAACAGTTATTATTTATCTAATTTAAATAACAACGGAAATGAGTCTAATATCAAATAATAAATCCGAAATACTGATACAATATTCACTTTACAATTACCAAGGTATCTAAAAAATTACGAATTGATTTATGTTATTTACCAATATATTTATAGAATCTAACACGGCCATTCTGCAAATTACTTCGTCCTCGAAGTATTATGTAGGTACAGTCAGCGTCATCAATCGGTACCGATTGATGACGCTTTCTGTACATAGCCTGTTTAGGTAGCTATACTTAACTATCATCAGACATAATATCAGAAAACAATAATCTTACTTAACACAAAATGAAGTTAATAATAACCTGAATTTTTAAGTTCATTTACGTCAGTCATTATCAATCAGTACAAAAAGTCTCAGCTAAACCTGTCATGTTCAGTCCCATCACTGCTGCCAAGTGATGTCTAGACTGTTCACCAGGTAAGCTAGCAGCTTGTCACCTATCAGCTAAACCTGTCATGTTCAGTCCCATCACAGCTGCAAAGTGATGTCTAGACTGTTCACCAGGTAAGCTAGCAGCTTCTCACCTATCAGCTAAACCTGTCATGTTCAGTCCCATCACTGCTGCCAAGTGATGTCTAGACTGTTCACCAGGCAAGCTAGCAGCCTCTCACCTATCAGCTAAACCTGTCATGTTCAGTCCCATCACTGCTGCCAAGTGATGTCTAGACTGTTCACCAGGCAAGCTAGCAGCCTCTCACCTATCAGCTAAACCTGTCATGTTCAGTCCCATCACTGCTGCCAAGTGATGTCTAGACTGTTCACCAGGCAAGCTAGCAGCTTGTTGTGTCTCAGTCACTACGTTATACGTACCCAGAATTAACTTAGTAATTTTCTAAAAAATACGTAGGTACCTAATACCTTTCACAACCCGCTCGGCCAGTACTGACATGAAACTTCACAAACAAACACAACACTATTATTCACGAGATAATAATCAACTACCGTGAACAAATCTCTCTCCTTGACAAAAATAAAAAGATTTTAGATTCAACGTAAACAAAACTTTGTCAATCCATCTACCGTTTTACACAATGTGGTTCTACCCTCCACTAGATACAGAAAAACGGGCCAGTGCAATCCAAATGAAATACATGAAATGGAATCGATTATTATAACGAATTTTATCCATTGCCTTGCAAAACAAAAAAGTACCTTCCGAGTATAATTATAAACAGTTATTTAATAATCTGCCTTATAATCAAATATAGTTAAAAAGGTTCTGTTTCTACGAGTATCTAATTTGGACCGACTGATTTATAAAATATGATACGTTAATGTTGAGGACTACCGCTTAACATCTACATATCGCTTATAGGTAAGTAGTAGTAGTACCATACTACATAAATTCTGACAATTTGATTTCAGTAAAAGCTTCCTTAGTATTACATGGTATTACGTAATAGATTCATCATTACAAAAATTAACAAAGAAATTCACTTTCAGGACTCCATGATTCGAACCAAAATAGCACAGAGCCCTTCAGGGCCTTACCGGCCTTTGCGTCCGAAGAAATACTGCTCCCTTCTTGTGGGTGAGAACCTCGATGTTATTGCATCAGCCTGCAGCAATTTTCCTTCGATGGGTGGAAAATTGGAGACGGAACATCATCATCGTCATGGCGGCGCGGCGGTGGGCGTTTTTGTAGACACAGCGTCGCGAATCGCTTTCAGGCCTTCCAGGCCATTGGAATCCATTCTGAAATTTTCAAAAATGTATTAGAATAAGTTCGAATCCCACTTCTGATGTAAGGTGAGATACCTACCTTTTTAAGAAAAATGATAATAATCATAAAAATAAATAGTCTTAAAATCAAAATCATTGTATTTTATTATAGTGATACACTTCTTTGAAGAACTACCTTTCTTTAAAACTAGGTAAATCTTATATTAAAGTTTATTACTTTAATCTAGGATAGCCAAATAACCTTCTAAATAAAATATTTGAATGTAGCGAACAGCAATGAAAAATATAGCGATAAAAATTACTTATCTTGTTTTAAGATGGGTAGGTAGGTACTCAGAGCCGGACAAAGCACCGACAGGGTGCAAAACAAGTATTCCCAGGTACTGCCTTTCTCGTGTCTTCCAACCAACTCTCTCCAACAGAGTCCAACTGAGCCAAACTGCGCCGAACCGAACCAAACTGACAAAACTGACGAACTGAGCCCCCTCTCGACTTTGATACCGTTTTTATAGTACCCTACTTGTTTTGCACCACCTCTGACTACCAATAACAATTTATTTATTGAAATAAATTGTTATTATTATTGAAATACACTTTAATAATTATATTACGAATTTTGACACATATACCTACATCACATTTTAAACAATTAATTAAAATATAGTTTTTAATTAAACGGATGTCCGTTAATAGATATCAAAATAAATTGTTATGAAGTTGAATTACATTCTAAAAATCATAGATATTATTAATTATAAATACCTATACGAAATTATGTTTCTTTTCAACAGTTATTATTTATCTAATTTAAATAACAACGGAAATGAGTCTAATATCAAATAATAAATCCGAAATACTGATACAATATTCACTTTACAATTACCAAGGTATCTAAAAAATTACGAATTGATTTATGTTATTTACCAATATATTTATAGAATCTAACACACGCTAGCATGTTTTCTACACCCACATCAACAGATGACTTATTACAATCCTTCTGGGAGCAAGAAGAGCTGCTTCCTCAAAAGCTACTCTCACCAGAGGACAAACACTGCGAAGAGCTATACATGTCTACAACTACACAGGACAGCTCAGGCAGATACACAGTGGACCTACTACTACAGGTTGATAGAATAGACGATCTAGGTAATTCTTTCAACACAGCTTACAGATGCTTACTAAAACTTGAATCTAAAATGCAAAGAGATACAAATCTCTACACACAGTATAAAGCTTTCATACATGAGTTCATACAATTAGGACATGCTCACTACATAGAGGACTTCTCACCCACAGATACACAAGCTTACTACATGCCACATCTAGCGGTCATAAAGCCAGACAGTATCACAACTAAGTTACGTACAGTCTTCAATGCTAGTGCCAAGACATCCACTGGTATATCGCTCAATGATATAATGTATGAAGGTCCAAACATATACAATGATCTATTAGAAATTATCCTCAGATTTAGACTTTACAAATATGCTTTCTCTTGTGATATAGTTAAAATGTTTAGAGCTATAAAGATAAATTCACAACAGACATCCTTACAAAGAGTCCTATGGAGAGACTCCAGATCTGAACCGCTTCAGTGTCTAGAGATCAACAGAATTTGCTATGGTACTAAGTGTGCCCCATACTTAGCTTGTCGCACAATGATACATTTAGCTGACACACATTCAGATACACACCCGCAAGCAGCGGACTGTATTAAAAGTTCTGGGTACATGGATGATTATTTGTATGGATCTCAGACTCTCGAACAATGTAAACAAGTATGCTCAGAGCTTATAGACTTATTGAACAAGGCAGGTTTTCAACTGCACAAGTGGTCATCTAACCACACAGACATTCTATCACATGTAGGCACAAGTTCTACAGAAAACACAAAAAATATACAATCTCTACATAACAATGTACACTCAACTACACAAGAAACATACAATTTCACAGCCTCCGTCAAAACGCTTGGCTTACAATGGCTACCTACACAAGACACACTTCAGGTCCACATTCCTGACTACAGTACTGCTCCTTGCACTAAAAGGAACATACTCTCACAAATAGCTCAGATTTTTGATCCTATAGGTATTCTAGCACCTACAACTATTCTAGCTAAGATTTTGATGCAAGACATATGGAAACAAGGTATTGACTGGGATTCTTTGATCTCAAAGGACTCTCTAGTCATCTGGCAGAGCTATGTTCAGCAACTACATTGCCTGAAAGCTATACACATACCTAGATATTATTTTACAGATATACCTACACAAATAATATTAATAGGATACTGTGATGCTTCACACAAAGCTTATGGTGCTTGCTTGTACCTAAGAGCAACCTACCTTAACAAACCTACAAGTTGCACACTAATCACAGCTAAATCAAAGGTTGCACCTATCAAAAAACAACAATCTATACCACGCTTAGAACTGTGTGGATCTCTCTTGCTAGCCCAATTAGCAAAAAGATTCATAAACATTATACATAACAAAATTAACATTGAGAAAACTTATCTATTTACAGATTCATCTATTGTACTACACTGGATCAAAGCTCCATACAAGCACAAACACGACACATATGTCACACACCGCCTCATGCAGGTCATCGACACCACCAGGGGTGAGGACTGGTACTACATAAACACAAAACAAAACCCAGCTGATCTGATCACCCGGGGAGTCATGCCTAAAGATCTTCAATCTTGTACACTATGGTGGCAAGGCCCTTCATGGTTGACCCAAGATCAATCACAATGGCCATCTACAATAACACATACACCTGATGTAGACATAAATATATCACACAATCAAATCTCACAAGTAGTCAATGTCTGCACAGACTCACAAATCAATCATTTATTCTTCTTTGAGAAATTCACAGAACACTCCAGTTTCTCTAAACTTATCAGAATTGTTGCATACATACTTAGATTTGTACAAAACCTAAAAAACAAACATAATAAACATACATCACATTTGACAGTTACAGAACTAAAGATTGCTCACAATTTTATAGTTCACACAACACAAAGTCATTCCTTCTCAAAGGAAATGCATGAATTACATTCTTTCAAAAATAATACTAACACGCAGACTTCACACACACAAAAGTCTTACACATTCACATCCAGCCCACTAAGGAAACTGAATCCATTCTTAGATGAAGACAACATACTAAGAGTTGGTGGTCGCTTACAGCACTCAGACATTCCATACAATCAAGCACATCCTATCATACTACCTGCCAAAAATCACATCACACAGATTTTGATACAGCATTATCACCTCAAGTTATTCCACTCAGGCGTTCAGAACACACTTTGTAATATAAGACTGAAATACTGGCCTATCAATGGTAGAGGTGAAGTAAAAAGATGCATATATTCCTGTGTTAGATGTACTAGGTATAGAGGCAAGGTCTGTGAGCAACAGATGTCAGATCTTCCTGCTCCCAGAGTCACGTTGACCCGTGCCTTTACACATGTAGGAATAGATTTTAGTGGAGCTATAGCTATAAGAAGTTCAATGACCCGCAACTGTAAATACTCTAAAGGTTATATATGCCTATTTATTTGTCTAGCTACTCGAGCTATTCATTTAGAATTAGTAACTGATTTATCTGCACAAGCCTTTATTTGTGCTCTTAAAAGATTTATTTCTAGAAGAGGAATACCTACTTGCTTATATACAGACAATGCAACTAATTTTAGAGGTTCTAAAACTGAGTTACATGAGCTCTATAAAATGTTTAAAAATGATACTAGCTACAGTGAAATTATTGACTTATGTACTTCAAATTACATAGAATACAAGTTTACCTGTCCTCTTGCAAGCCACATGGGTGGTATTTATGAAGCAGGAATTAAATCTGTAAAATCTCTCCTCAAGAGACACCTATTTAACACTAAATTAACATATGAGTTGTTGTATACTATTCTAGTTCAAATTGAAGGAATACTTAATTCCAGACCATTGTATCCTATCACTGATTTACCTAATGACTTAACTTGCCTGACACCTGCTCATTTCATTATAGGTACAGCTATAACTGACCTACCTGAACCTAATGTACTAGATTTTAGTGAATCTAGACTGAATGTATACCAGAAAATAATGCAATTTAAACAAAGTTTTTGGAAACAGTTCTATTTTAGTTACTTATCTGAATTACAAACTAGAAATAAGTGGCTAAAAGTGCAAAATAATTTAAGTATAGGAGACTTAGTTTTAATTAAAGATGAAACTTGTCCACCCACTTCATGGGCTTTAGGTAGAATTACCTCTGTAAACACTAACAAGGCAGATGGCCTATGTAGATCTGTAAAGATTCGAACTAGTAAAGGAGAATTTACTAGACCTGTAAATAAAGTAATATTGCTTCCAAGCAAAGATTGAAACTAGACTATAAAACTAAATAAAAGTTAATTTCCATTGTATTTTTACAAATGTAAACATATACCTATATGTAACTTACTAAACGTAACATGTAAGTATGTGTATCAAATTATTCTTAAGACCTAGATTAAACCTAGATTAAGAATTACCTACCTTACCTAGATTAATTACTAGACTAAACCTAGATTAATATTGGTTTATCTAACTTCTATGTTCTCAAGAATGCTAAACTCATTAGATTTACTTTTCTAAATTAATTGAAACCAATGTTTATTAAACTTTTCAAGATAATATCTCTAATATAAGTAATGCTCAAGTATATTATAATTAGCTAACAGTAACTATCCCTAACTTTAACTTTTCTAAAAAAAATAGGGTTCTAAACTACTTAAATGAAACTCAATGTTCTATTTAAATTCAATAATTTTATTTATTATTGTGTAAACTCTTGTAAACTCAGCTTAAATACTTACTGAGGCATTCCTTTCTTTGGAGGCCCCAGAATGTTTAGTACTGGCAATGACGTACTAAATAAGTTGACAGTGACATTTAGGTAGGACTGTAATTTTAGTCTGTGGTTTCCTTTTTCCCTTCTTCTTCTGAACTTTTCAAGCAATATGGCGACAACGTCTCTAAAATTGTAATATTAAAATAGCGTAATTCAGTGAAATAAACAGCAGTGGAAGTTTTATGGTGGTTTTCATCAAAATCCCAAACACACTACATTGTTCTTTATTAGGCATCCAACCTTTGAAGTTCAGGGACCGTGGCATGATTAATTCCATTCGGGACACGGGACATGTACCCAGCCATTACGGCCGACGGTCCAGTGTGTCAGTTAATTGAATTCGTATCCCATTATAGCTCTGGTGAAAAGCTAAAACACTTTTCAGGGTAAGAAATGTTGGATTATTGATCTCATTCCGTTATTAACTTAGGAACTTCCTTAGTAATCTTCTTTATATAAAAAACTAGCTGCTGCCCGCAGCTTCGCTCGCGTGGTACCCAGATAAAAAGTAGCCTATGTTACTCTCCAGAACTCCAACTATCTCCACACAAAAAATCACGTCAATCCATCGCTCTGTTTCGACGTGAAAGCAGGACAAATAAACAAACAAATAAGTACGGATGAATTGCTGAATCTTTGGTACCTTATAACCAGTGATCGGAATGAGGCGGGCTAAAATACCTAAAGTTCGAAAAATAACAGAGACAAATGGAGACGCCTTAGGGCTAAATATTTTTCGACCCAATTATTTCCGTTTCCGGGACATTCATAAAGAACATCTAACATTAAGCTGAATCAATTTTTTACCTGAGTTAACAACAAAAACTAAAATGTAAATTATAAGGATAAAAAACTTTTTTCCGTCGGTCAAATAGAAAAATTATTTGAATTAGTTCACAATATTATTAACATTAATTTTAAATGTACTTACTCACTGTGAAAATTGTGCCAACTTTCAATAAAATTCTGAAAGAATAAAAAACTACAAGAATAAAAATTCTTGTAGTAAGGAAGTCTCCCCTTTTTTGCCTCTGTTCTTTGAACTTTAGGTATTTAAGCCCGCCTAATTCCGATCACTGCTTATAACTTAAGAACGGCTCAACCGTTTTGGCTGATTTTTTTTTCGTTGTGTTTTCAATTGTAAAATTTTGTAAATGAAACATTTTTGTCAGTTATAGCTGTCAGTTCCTTAAATTTTTAATTGACCGAGCGAGCGAAGCGTCTATGCTTCAGTTTGGACAAAAATGCTTTCGTTTGTCCGCCGGATGCCTGTCTCTGTATGTTCTCCTCTACAGGTCGCATTTCTCAACCAATTCTCGAATTTTTGTGAGCAGGTTCGATAATTTTGTAGATATTTTTTGTCGTTGGGGGTTTTTGATTGAATACTTCCTCGAAAAAAGGGGACAAAAGGGGGCTACTGGATATCTCCACCTTTGACATCTGATTTCAATAGTTCTTTTTTTGTTTGAAAGGTTGTTAGATACTTTAAATAAGTCTCATTAAAATTTGGTGAAGATCTGATAAGGCTCTTCAGCGTGATGAGCAGAAAAGTTCCTCAAAATGCAGTAAATTGCTCACTTTTAGATTTCTACCAGAAGAAGGGATCGATGGAGCATCTGGGACTACCTTCTCATCACAAAACTAGAGAATTGTGAACATTGTTCGGTTTTAAGCTATTCAAAGTCAGACTCGCGTGGTCTACAGTCCACAGAGCCACTAGTATAATATTAATAATCCTACTAATATTATAAAGGTGAAAGTCCGTGTGTGTGAATGTTCGTTACCACGAATATCCGTAACTTCTAAACCAATTTTGATGAAATTTGGAATGTAGATAATTTAGGTTCTGGAATAACACATAGGCTTTTTATCCCGGAAAAATGTATGGTTCCCGTGGGAAAAATAGTAGTCCACGCGGGCGAAGCCGCGGGCGTTAACTAGTTAGATCATAATTTTAAGCTTTTCAAATCAAAACAAAACCGTTTAATTCTCTTAGTCCCAAATTATTTTAGGCTATTGGTATTTGTTGAGTGTGTTTATACGGGGTTTTGAGTCTATTTGGCTTTGTAACTTTAGGGTTAAGAAAACAATGTAACATCAGCCGACTTCGCCAATTACCATTTGTCTGTTCAGTATGTGCAAATGAAACCCATTAATTTAGAGCTTCGTTGGCTTAGTGGGATACTCGACTTACTATTCAAAGGTCGTTCGAATCCCGTGCATGATTTTTTTCTAAATATAAGAGAATTAGCGGCGAATTTGTTGTTTTTTATTATCATTGATGACAAAGTCAGATAATTCAGTACCTAGTCTGCTTTCTATTTTAAATCTTATCAAAATCCGTTCAGCTGTTTATTCGTTAAGCATAGCAGACAATAGCAGTTATTAGTAAAAGTTTTATTTATATGTCAAACTCTCTCTCTCTCTCAAAGTTACTCTCATTTTCATCCAAATTCCGTTTCTAGAAGTAGTAGTCCAGTTATTTGTAAGTTATAAGAAAGTTATATTATGGATGGCAAAGCTAGTTTTTGAATTTTATTTGAATTTGTTAAGCTGTTTTTACTTGAATAAGTAACGAAAATACATACAGGCATATGAACAAATCGATACATACAAACTTTCACATCATCTTCATATTTTGACGGAGAAGCTACAAAAAGCTCTCACAGGTTAATGGTTTAGTTTTAAACGCAAACCCACTTTTAAATCGATCTAACAATTCGAACTGGCTCAAGTCGGTCAAAGTTCTTTAGATTTTTACTCTCCGACTAGTTCGTTGGAAGGTAAACCCTCGCCGCACTAACTTTGTCGACCACAATTATCCAACTCGAAAACGATTTTTGCCCCTACCACGACACATCGATATATTCTTTAATCGAATTAAAAAAATATGTCGATGTGTGTGAGTGTGTGCAAAGATCGTTTTCGAGTACAAATAACACCATGTTTAAAACCCCCCGACATATGCCTTCATAAACTAGAAAAAAGCGCATTATCTTTAAACGGCTGAACCAATTTTGATAAAACATGTCTAAAAACCACCGCTAAAAAATCAGCTTTCAAATAAAAAACTTCATTCAAATCGGTTTTCCCGTTTAAGAGCTACGGTGCCACACACACACATACACACACACACACACACACAATAGTGGTCAAACTTATAACACCCCTCTCTTTGCATCGGTGGGTGGTTAAAAATTGATCACGGCTGTATCCCTGAGGCGCGATAGACACTCTCCGGTCTTTAAGCATTTCTGACCGCTGCTTGAATCCTCAAAATGTCACCTCACTAAAGTGGCTAGTCATAGGTTTGCCTAAATAGGTTCTTGGATCTTGTCTATGTTTTGCGCGCACGCTCAGCCGCGTAGAGCGCGCGCGACTCGTACGCGACACACGTTTTGCCCGAACGCGGTCATCGCGCGTTGAAATCGTCGCATATGAACGCACGCTTGGGCTATCAAAGGTTTCTTGAAGATAATCTAGGATAAGTTCAAAGTCTAAAAGTCAATTTTAGAATAAGAATGATTGCTCAAATGCATCAGTCATTTCCAAAAATGATTCACATGAGTGATAAACCCTTCGAAGAAGGTGCGTCTTCGATTATGTTGTGTAATGCATAATGTAGTGATACGTACATGTCTGGCAGATGTGGCCAACACATTACAACCCTTCGGCAAGTACAGGTGGGTTAGAAATATAATATTGTTTAGCAATCCCTTTGCGTAATTTTGTAACACAATGTAGGTAGGTACTTATTTATAGTAATATTTTATACTGACTTCAGCTCGTGATTTGATACCTAAGCGGATAAGAAGTAGCATATATGGTATTCCAGGTCATAAGCTATGTATATTCCAAGTTTTATTAAAATCCGTTCAAAAAAAACAGACAGACAGAAAAAAACAAGCTTTGCTAAATTGTAATTTATTTATGAATAATGGGTTATTCTACAGATTTGTTGATGAAACTTTTGAAACTATTGTTAGGAGCTTAAATGGCTTGGAGAGAATGATAGACGTAGTAACATTTTATATTATAGGTTAAAATAGACGTTAAGGTAGGTAGGTACTTATTATTTTTTTAAATGACCTAACGACCATCTTAAGCGCCATTTACACGGTGTGAGTTTTAAAGCCACAAAGATGCGAGAAATTCGACCCATGACAATTCAGTGACAAGCGATTATCGACCTTCCACGTATGATTTCAATGTTTAGTTTACATTGTCTTATTTTGACATTTGTTTTCGAGAATTGCGTCTTCGAGGCGTGAAACTCGCACTATGTGAATGGGGCATAGCTCCCCATAACTATAATAATTTTTAAATCAGCAAGAACAGAACTGAAATAGATACAATCTCCCTTCAAATGTCTCGAGAACCAGTGGTACTCGACTGGCGAGGATCCAAAGAAGTTCTATCGAACTCGAGCGCCGTGGCTAATGAAACCGTGTCGGGGTGTGACCCGCATACGGCATGGGAATTGCCAGGTAATTCCTAACTTATTGTCTACTCTAGTGACCAGGCTACCGACACCTTTATAACCTGTTCAGTGGAGCTAAAGGCCGTTATTCGTGAATCACGTGTTTCATAGCGTGATTCGTATTACAATTCAGATAAAGCAATTCCTCTTTAATTTCGGAGGGTTGGATTTAGTATTAAGAAGCAGGATTTTGGGGGCAGAGTGAGAAGGGGAGGTGAGGGGGGGGTTCCCCCTCCCCCCTGGTACCACTCCCATTACAAGGTAACGCACCGTTCTGGAGATAATCAAATTATTGTTTTTATATACAAACTGGTAAAAATTGATAAAAAATTAGTATTCGGTAACAATATTTTGAGGGGGGGAGGGTGGGGGGATCCCCCGCCCCCCTGGTACCACTCCCATTACAAGGTAACGCACCGTTCTTGAGAAAATCAAATGTAACCTAACCTATACGGGGCAACCGAAACGGGGCACCCTGTAGGTTAGGTTAGGTTTGTATATAAAAAAGCGAGCGAAGCGAGCCCACCCACAAAATCTGGTGGCACAAACCCCCATAACATCTAAAAGAGAAACTAAATCAGATTCGACACGGGGCACCCTGTAGGTTAGGTTAGGTTTGTATATAAAAAAGCGAGCGAAGCGAGCCCACCCACAAAATCTGGTGGCACAAACCGCCATAACATCTAAAAGAGAAACTAAATCAGATCCGACACGGGGCACCTTGTAGGTTAGGTTAGGTTTGTATATAAAAAAGCGAGCGAAGCGAGCCCACCCACAAAATCTGGTCACACAAAACTGGTATTTGGGGGGGGGATCACCCCTACCCTCCCCCCCCAAATACTGTTACCGAATACTAAATTTTTACCATTTTTTACCAGTTTGTATATAAAAACAAAAATTTGATTATCTCCAGAACGGTGCGTTACCTTGTAATGGGAGTGGTACCAGGGGGGAGGGGGAACCCTCCCCCCCTCCCCCCTTCACTCCCTCCCCCAAAATCCTGCTTCTTAATACTAAATTTTTACCCCCAACCATTTAGACATCTTCAAAATGATCTTGAGATAATGTCTACCGCGCTAATCTTGTTTCGTTTCGTTTTCGTAAAGAAGATGAATGGACTGTGTAAAACAGTTGTATGTAAAAAGCACACCATCATAATCATTGGCTTTAAACACCTCTTGCGGCCATCCACCTCTTTAGGTTGCGTCAGTCAAGTTGCAGAACAGTAGCCGTACATGAACTCTTAGAGCAATATTAAAACTTGTTTTAAACTACTTGTTTTAAAACTTGTTTTAACATTGCTCTAAGAGTTCATGGAATGGTCCCTATTTGATATCGAACATTTTATGTTACCACAAAATACAGGGCGATGATGAAAATATTTAATTATTTACACGCGTCAAAACAATTCACATTTGTCGCATATCCGTCTACAAACAGTGTTACATTGTGAATCAGCAACTATTCCAATAAAGCGACTGAATCAAATTTGAGCGCAATTAAATTAATCTGATACATAGGACTACGTGTACTGCTCTCAGAGTAATAACAGTGATACTGCGTCTAGTCCTTTAGTATTCAATTTGTAACGACAACACATTGTTTAACATAATGGTGTGTAACTATTTTCCTCTTAATCGGTTTGACCAATTGTGATTTTTTAACTATGAACGTGCCTGGATGGTTCTTAGCCGTAGTTGGAACTGATAATAACATTTCGATCATAAGGCTGCGTTTCCATTGACGCGGAGTTGAGCGGAGCGGTGCTTAGCGGTGCATGAATTGACCAATCACATGTCAAACGAAGAAATCGGAACGCGGCATAATGCACATGATTGGTCAATTCATGCGCCGCTAAACTCCGCTCCGCTCAGCTCCGCCTTAGTGGAAACGCACCCTAAGACTAAGTTCAGGTGAACGCGTGGCGACGCGCGGTTGGCTCGCGGCTTGAGGTTGTAACAAAATAATGTTGTTGTGTACATGACCGCGCGTTCCCGCGCGAACCGCCATGCACCAAGCCGCCGCCATCTGAACAGCCGAACCGCGCGGCAACGCGCGTCGCCGCGCGTTCATCTGAACTTAGCCTAATTATAATCCCGTCAAACCCACTGACTCGAAACAAAAAAATCTAATATTGTAACTAAGCTCGATAGTTTGCTCCAAATGTCCCCTATTTATGTATTGTGTACAAGCTGTTAATTGTCCTTTACGACCATGCAGAGATAAAACAAAAACCGTGTTCATAATAATTCCAAAATCTAAAGTTATTTTATGTGCGTGAAATACGATACGATTTATTTTTATTTGCATATTCAGCTTAATTTCACCCGTGGATTCGGTTATAGCTGCCGGATTATACCTACATATTTCACTTTTAAATGCGTGAGTATTATCTTGAAAATATCCATATTGACAATATTGTGAGTTTCTAGTGTGTTATTTACAGAAAGGTATTTTCTTTTTCTTCTTCTTCTCCTGTATTATTTTGATTAATAAAAGGAGTTGCGTGAGCAGCCATTTTAGCCTCCAGGACTTTGTTTGCTATAAGTACCTAGTCAATTTTTGATAGAAAACAAAGTTCCAATTTTATTTAACTGTTTATTATGAGGTTTACCTAGGTATAGGTCGAGTCATGTAAAAAGAACGCTGGAAGACAGCGGAGGGGGTATGTTTGCGCATTGGTCCACTTGCACACGAAAGTACTAGGCTTATTGTTTTTTTTATTGTTAGTTTTTTTCTATGGAAAACCATATCGCAATTAAAAACTTTTGTGCGCGATGGTATTAATTTGCCTAATTTTTATAAATTGCTTACAGCGCAGCTTGACAGTCTGCGTTTTTTTTTTCATGACACGAATTCTACCTACCTATATTTTTGTTCCATTATTTTTCTTTGTGAATAAAAAGACCAGTTTATCTTCATAACTGTTCAGATTGTACACTATTGCAATGAATAGGTACTAACCATTGCTGTCTCTAAACAGCTATTAACATTCATGCTCCACACGTGCGTAATTCATCATGTTACTGCGGCGAGAATATCACCAATTTCCACGCGCCGCGTAATGTTAATCTACGGTGATTTGTAACGAGTAGCTTATTGCGAAGACTCTTGCAGACTGCAGACATTTCTATCGGCCGATAGTTAGGTTGGGCTGCTACTCATTACATTCTAGGAAATCACGCGTTTTGGATATAAATTATCAAACGCTTACATGCCATTATTTGTACCACATCCCGATTCGTACTAAATGTACGAGTAGTCAAACCCAAATCTACCCATATTTTTTTTCTTAAGCTACATAGATTTTATCTTTTGTAAAATTGTTTAAACATTTGCCCCCTTTGTGTAACTTCTGTTTATTATTATTGGAACATAATTCATTTATCATTAAGTGTATGATAAGGAAGAGCGAAGCCCCCTAATACAGGTATTAATATTTAAAAGGAGGTTTCGATCACTGTAAAGTTGCATGTAACTCAAGTTAAAAAAAAAAAAAAATTTTGTATTGTATTTGCTACTAGTTTGCTACATTGTGTAGTACATGGCCGATATTGAATCGTAGTTGTGTGCGCACTTGCATATATCTTCATACTGATTAAGAGCCCAACCAAACTATTGGCCGATAGAAAGTCTGTTGTCTGCGAGAGGTCATAAGGATGATAATAAAAATTTTCTTTCAGAAATGTGCGATATAATGCTATGTAGTCTGTCAAAAATGTTGTCTCTAGAATCTGGAATCTGGAATCTAGATTTATTTTAAATTATAAATTGACAGAGTTCATCTTTAAGCCCTAGGTGTTGCAAAGATAACATTATGAAACATTACATCGATGGCAGCAAAGTAGAAACGGACATCTGCATTTTTGCGAAAATGCTTTTTTTACAAAAATGAGCTTATTTTAACCTTATCTACAAGTCTGCATTAAAATAATTTCGAATTTCAAAATAATGAAGAAAATCTGGCACGTATAAAAAGACATCTACACACGAATTTTAAAAAACGTCGCAGTAGAAACGGACATTTACATATGACCGCCTTTACTTCGGAGCTTCGACAGGTGGCCCAAAAATGTGTACGACGTAAGCACGGACATCTGCCACTTATCCGTTTATCCGTCGTACTTTTTGCATATATCCCAATCTAATTAATTTACTATTCTGTGTTTATAAGGAAATTCATTAATTTTTCTGTAGATACACTATTTTACACATTGTTTTATCAAATTCTTTGTTTTATTTTCAAATTAAGATGCAGAAAATGAATTAATTCAGGTAATTGATCTACAAGCAGACACTTACGGCAATTAAGATATGTTTAGAGGGTCTTTTCATAAAAGCAGGTTAATGCCATTTATTAAAACTACTTTAAAAAATATTTAGAATGTTCTTCAACTACATCTTCAGGTTTACAACAAATAAATTAAATTCGTGTAGAACCTTGCCATCTTTACACCATCGTATGTGGCGTTTATTAGGTCCTCCCTTAATATTTTCACATATTTCCTCTACATCAAACCACTAGGTACTTAATAGTCTTTCTTAAACTTTCGCGATCACTATTCATTCATATTGAAAATTTTATGGACACGGGATTTTATCGCGTAATTTACCTTATTTACGCGATAAGATCCCGTGTCCATAAAATTTTGAATATGACTAGGTACATAAGTTAATATTATTTACAGCTTACTGATCTTAGGAAATGACACACTTGAACATCGTTTGATTGATGATAAAGAGCGTTATCACTTACAACCTCTGCTAAAATACATTCTAAGCCAAATGGCTAGACTAGCCAATTTAACTGTTTGCCCTCAATCACGCGCAATAACACCTATACCTCATGGGTTTATTTCATTTGAAACAGAATCGCATTTGCTGGAACTTATTGCTGAGGATGATCATTTACGTTCTTTCAATCTACAAATCACTTTACCATACATGTTAATCACTGATTCTAGTGCAACATCATCAGCAATGGTGCTTCTAGTGAAAGCTTTTCTCCTTCGGAGAAAACGATGTAAATTTACAGTTGACGTTAGGAAGTAAAGCAGAAAATGCGGAAAAGAGAATTCGATCGATAGAAGAAGATTTTTTTTCTTAATATTGATAAAAAAATAAAAAGATGTGCAGCTCTCATGCGAAAACTGTAAAAATTAGTGACGAAGTAACACGAAGTAGGTAAGTAGGTATTTGATTTATTTTTAAGGTTTGGGTAATGATGATAAACAATGGGAATTACTAATAAATTCCCATGTACCTATTGGCCAATGAAGCTTATTATTAATTGACTAACTAACTTTCTAAGACTGATTTTTTAAGAAAGAGAAACGTTAGAAATTTATGGGTATTTGATTTTTTTTTTGTTTTAGTTGATAGTTACTGGTATCTAGTGTAATACCTACTTAATAATAAATTTCATGATGTTTTCTTAAAAAAAGGTATAAATACCTTTACTAATTTGTGAGTTTTGGGAACTAAATGAGTTTAACTGATAGACGTAGATGAAGTTTAGTGAAATGTTAAATGCAAAGTAAATGAAGACATCTACAAAATTTGGTCAAAAAAAGGAGAATACTGTTTGCATGGTGCTTAGATTTTCTTTAAATATCATTAGAAATATTACCGGATGCTCATTATCTTAGTTTATTAGATATTTTAGGTGGAATGAACGCTTTTTTTATCACAACGTATAAACGGATATCAGGCAGATGTCTTCTTCTACGTCGAAGTTTTTTCAGAGTATAAAAGTACATCTACATTATTTCAGTAAAACAGTGATATATCAAAAAAATCTGTTATACAATCAATAAAGAAGGTTATTTTAATGCACCTCAGAAAATTTCATGTTAATCGGTTCATAACTCTCAAAAAGGCAACATGTTTTTACTAAATGTGCTCTCCTGTAAAGTAGCGTTTTTGTAGATGTCCGCATCTACTTTGCTGCCATCGACATAATTATGACATTAAGGATATCAAACACACAATAAGATATGCAGAAATACATTAGCGTGTCCCGGATGCATGAAAGGGCCAATTTTACAATGTGGATTATTGGCTAAAAAGTCTAAAACTACCTTGTTATGTAACCACTATTACTTGTAATAGACTACAATATAGACCAATTATAGTTTCCATGTATTGCATTTTCGAAATCGATGCTTCTAGAATGATTTACAAACTAAACAACTATTTCAAGCCTAACCACAGATTTTAGAGATATCACTCGTACAAAATAGAAGTGACCGAGAAATGTCGCATCATTTTCAACAATCTCAATGCAGTACAAAGTGAGCGACTCCATGTTTGAGCTACAATTGAACTGTGATTCTGCTCTATGTTTGCTTTCAACCTTTTAGCACGGGTTTATGATAGTTTGTAGTGGGCAGTAGTAAAAAAAAGAAAAACATAACTGTTCAAAATAATCATTCTCGCTAATTTACTAGCGAACAACTTTTTACTACGCTTGTATCATGTAATCATGATTAAGTAGTAAATTAAAAAAAGTAGTAAATTTTCTCGAATGTTCGGTCGGCTTAAGTATATAAATACCGGCGGCTTCACGCAAGGAGTCAGCCCCCCTAGCCATATTAAACTATCTATCGTCGCGATCGCTGTAGAACACTTCAAAATGTATAGGAATTGACGTAGGGGATGAGTCACGTGGTCAGAACGTCAATTCCTATACATTTTGAAGTCATTCATTCAATTGAGTCAATGGCCCTCATATTAACTTCGACCAGTATTTTGCAACCTCTACGGCTTCATCAGTTGCTTGATCTAGCCGCTCCCGGGTGCATTTTGAAGTGTTTTACAGCGATCGCCACGGTAGATAGTGTAATATGGCTAGGGCCCCAGTCTAGTTTTAACAACTGAGCGGTTAGGCTGGGGTTTGACTGCGATACTAAGGGTGGATTCGACCAAACTGTCATCTTACTCCCAGAGTAGTTATTCCGTTAGCCGACAGAATTCGAAATACAATTGTTTAGAAAGCGCAACCGCACATTATTAGGTGCATTCAAATTATCCTGGTTATAAGGTGTCAACTTTACAATGTCAAAATATTCAAACAAACAGCAGTTTAATCTGTGGTTTAATCTCCAGATAAAACTTAATCCAGTTTGGTAAAATCCAGCCTAAGTGAATTAAGTTAGATTAATTAATTTTTTGTTTTGTTTAATGCCTAATAAAGTCATTACGGTAAATTAGGTGGTATATAATTTATCAAGATACTCATAATAAAAATACTACGTATAGAATGAGGCGTTGTTGTAAGGCCTTTGCAACGCCTCGTAAATGAAGTTGCACGATGAACTCATGCTAGGCCTTCAGAGGCCGGGTTACAGAATAAAGCCGGATGCTCACTAAAGCGGACACGAGCACTGAACGGGAAGCACCTTGTCGATAGCATTGCACTTGGTGAAATTCCCCTATTGTTGCTATGAAATGTTAGTAACAAACTTATAATGGGCTTATAATGTCTCCTATATACTCTCTCTCTTCTATATGCTCTGATAGTTGATAAATAAGCTCTTTTTTAAATTTTAACTTCAAATAAAAAAGGAGGAGGTTCTCAATTCGTCAGATTTTATTTGTGAGCTTGGTGAGGATCTGTCGAGGATTTTCGGAGTTATGAACAGAAATGGACCACAAGAGTGCAGAAAATTGCTCAGCTTATAACATTGAAGTAGGTTTTTTTAATTTTTAATGTAGTCTCTTGTGATTAAAATAATTCAAATTTGTTAATATTACTTACAATTTTCTTCTTTTTTCTTCTTACTCTTCTTAACTTCTCTTCTCTTTCTTCTTATTTTTTTTGTAAATATCAGTAATGCCTGGAATTCACATGCTACTAAAAAGCATGCTTGCTTGCAAATACCTAGCGAGCTGACGTCATAAGTATACTCTTTTGCTAAGTATACGCGTACTAATTATATGCTACTGTTCAAAACTAGCTTTACTATGTCAAATAATTGTGTGCTTGTGTGCTACTACGTAGCAGTGTATTGTGTATGCACATGCTCTTTTTGACTCGAATAGGGTTTTTACTTACTGTAGAAGTCACTGACTAATGATACGACGAAAGACTCGCTTTAAATTGAGACTGCAAAGTCTGCAAACCTCCAAACCAGACAACAAATATTGTAAAAGAAACCGTAAGATTTTCTTTACCAAAATTAGGAGCCTGTCTTGGGAAAAACCCGCCTTGCAGAAAGTTGCAGCCAAATAGCTATAAGTACCAAGTTTATTCCAATCCCACAAACAAATTGTACACAAGACTTGTGAAAGAGATTCACTTATTTATTTAAATTCTTTACTGCACACAAATTGCAAAAATGAATGCACAATTGGAGTATAATGCCGAAGGCATTTTCTGTTTGCTTACCAAAGGCAAGTAGGATGGATAAAAAGGAGCGCTATAATAACAAAGGATAAATGCCTAACCATAAAAATATAAAACAACTTATAATATTTTCAGAATAAAAAATTAACAACAGCTGCAAGTGGTTTATATTTATATAGAAAAATAAATAAATATTAATAATATAAGAAATAAATAATTATCATCATCAAAGAGGTCTCAAACTCCATTATAATTTTCACCACCATGAGACCATTTTCGACCATTAGAAAGAGTTCTATTTCGTGAACTGAATTGTTTTAAAGTTTCATCGCAACAGGCTCAACCACAGAGCGTTGTGGTTTTTGGGCATTTATAGATTTTTTTTTAATCAAATATCTATAAATGTAATATTTGTAATATTTTTTATGTATTTAAGTACGTATTTCGTTTTTGTTACTTCATTGTATTGTCTGTTTTATTGTATTCGAGCGCCAAATCAATGTGTTTCTATTCTTTCAAAGAATCTTTTCGCATTGGAAATAAGTGGATTGCCAGGTAAACTCGTATCGGCGGAACTGGCTAAGTGCCAGAATTGGGAAGGGAATTCAGATATTTATCTTTACTGCCCATCAGAGTGGGTTCGATTCCTCGGCTGTCACCCGATAACTTTTTATAGCTTAGATGGAGATGGCGAAGTGAATGAAATAGGCAATTAACTGAAGGATCAAAATAATAACGTAGTGAAGTTGATTTTTACTTAAACAAAAGACAATCAACATTTTTGCACGGGCCTTGGGCCTAGTCTTGTACACTTCTCACAATGGATCTAGGTATTTGTGAAGTTAGCCTTTTCACTGCGCAGTAAAAAAAATTGTAAGAAAAAGCTGCTAATTTCACGAATGCCTAGATCCATTGTGAGAAGTGTAGCACTATCGAGTTTGAATCACTATTTTCAGAATGACTGAATGAACTATTTTATTTTACTCTTATAAAATACAAGTTTGGATTGGTAGACCTTATTATATTTTTCCTTAATTTTGTTGAACGGGCGATCTTTTTGCAAAGATAAGTTTTCTAGACAACTGTTAGATGACATGAAACATTCAAGTTTTTTTAATCCATTCAAAATTATATGTACAGCATTAAGAGGCCACTTATACTTAAACATAACCAATAACTTCTATGTCTAGGACTAGGATAATAGAACGACGCCCTCTGTGGTGCAGTGGGCGTAGGCCCGCCTGTGACGCAGGAGATTGCGGGTTCGATCCCCGCCGCGGGACAAATGTTTGTATGATCTGCAAATATTTGTCTCGGGTCTGGGTGTTTTCTATGTATATTATGTATGTATTAAAAGAAGCAGTGGTTGACAATAGTAAGGAGGGATTAGTCAGAGGCAACTCCAAATATATAGACCTCTATTAATTTATCGTAATGCGCTTGATATAGTACAGTGTAATCTAACCTAACCATAAAGTGGCCCATACATTACACACACGGCCCGCACCTTACATAATGCTTCTTTAATTAGCCACAACACCGCAATACTTGGGGCCCTGTGCCTTAAAGCTTGCGGTTTATTTATTTATTTTTCTTTTTTCAATAATGACAGCAATATCACTACAAAACTAGGATAAATTGGGCGCTTGCCATTTCGTTTGCTGATATAAATAAATTAAAACTAATTGCTTCATGTATCGATCATCACTTGAATATGACTCAACAGATTAGGATGTTTTTTAAACGATTTTATTTAACTTGACTTTGGGTCAAATCTAGTTAAGTATTGTTTTTTTTTGTTTTGTTCGTACACTAGATTAATCCCGGCGAAGTTGAGGCGGGCCGATAGTATAGAATCATTTCAAAATTACCTGTTGTAATAAGAGCTCCACAGCAGTCATTTCAGCATTTCAGGGATAAGTGGAGTAAATAAATTTAAAGTCGAATGCTTTGATACATTTTAATAGGTGGCAGCTGTCAGTAGCAAAGTTCTTTAAGTTTACCCTCATAAACAATTTCAAAGTTCTAGGAAGTTAACTGATCTGGATTAATACGTAAAGAACATATTTCATGATAAATATAAAAAGAATAAAGGAAGAGAACTTCAAATTAATGAATGGCCACGAGGCATCTCTTGTTAAACTTTTAAGAGAGGTTTAAATGGTTTTATTTCATTATCTTGCAACAGATGCTTTTAAACAATGAATTGCAGCTAATTGTATTTTTGTAAGACTGTCAAAGAAAGGTTCATTACAAGTGTAATTAAAATAATGTTTGCTGGGAAAAGGAATAAGAATGTAAAATGTAGCACAATGGTCACAAAATGTCGTTTTTTAATGTTTCAAAAATATTGAAAATGCGACTTGATTTGATAAAAACCAGAGCCAAAACTTCATTATTAGAATATTTTTATCTGTTTTACAAAATATTGCAAAATATTGTAGGCATTGAAAATATATAGGTAGGTATATCAAATCGTCATATTTACTCTTTGACCAGTGAGGCTAAGGTTTTGCCCATAAAATAAACTAAGAAAATTAAAAAATAAAACTATTGTTCACAGTTTTTCTTCAGTTGGACACTACAGCGGGTTTAAAAAGATCGCTTTAGCTGAATCATAATTATGAATTGCATTAGACGTCTTTTTTCATAGACATGAGAGTGACAAGATAAAAACAAAAACGAATCATATTAAGATTCATAAAAGGAATTGCATTAGCCTCCCAGGTTATAATAACAATAAAATAATTGAATTGTCATCTGTCACACTATACGGTAGGTACAGGCCCCAAACAAACTTGGTGCGAATTCTGAAGACAATAGAACACATAATTTTCTCGGCACAGGCGTTGAGCCGGGCCTTACTTAAACTTAAACCATCCATCATGATCATGGTCCCCAAAGTTGGCATTATGGGGCATTGTGGACCCCAGACCGGGGTCCGATTATCCCGTTATTATTGCGGGACTCTTTTGTTAAGTTCCCGCGAGATTTCATCGGTATCTTTTCAATAGGACAAGTATAAAGACAAGATAATACAAGACATTGAAAATTTCTGATTATATTCTGTCAGCGGTTATTCAGGTTTGGGATAACTACGGATACATTGTAGAAAGAAAAATCTAGATAGACAAAATAATGTTTATTTGAGAAAATCTTGGTACTATATTGTAGTGTTTGTACTTTGTATCTATACAATAGATATATTACATTGTCTCATGTACACCAGTTGAGGGCAACACTGAGCCGTCAATCGTCAGTCTAGCGGTAGACGCGGTGCGGGTTGGACGTGCGCGTGTGCTCGGATCTGAGTGTAGTAGTGAGCCAGTGAAGCACCGATACATTAGTGATTTCTCTTTGTGTGATAGTGATCACTACAAGTGGCGACGAGTATAAAAATCAGTAAATAAATTTATTTATTCGTTTAAAAAGGAAGGAAGGTGACAATAAAAAATAGTTGAATTTTATACAATCCATACCGGGTATTTTTATACCGTATTTATACTTTCTTACTGGGCGGACGTAATAGTTTAATCCTATTTTATTAAACGAGCAATATTTGTCTGTTGTTTGAAATTTGAAGTTCGTTTGTATGTACCTACTGAAGTTCTCGAAAACGGCTCTAACGATTTCGATGAAATTTGCAGTACGGGTGTTTACGGGGGCGAAAAATCGATCTAGCTAGGTCTCATATCTGGGAAAAGCCGTTTTCTCGGCATTTTCACGCAAAAAGGTTTACCATTTCATGGGAGTAGCATTAATGCTGAGACTGACCTATTTGGTCATTATCACGCACAGGGGAGGGGCTAGATATTTATTCCGTCGGCTAGGTAGACATATTTTATAGCTGTAGGTACTTAGATATTTGTTTCTTTCCTGTCAGTTTGTTTGTGTTTTTAGCATCTAGCTCTCACTTATACTTACCTATTTATTTACCTGTTTGTCTACCTAAGTACCTGTGTCTTTTGTTTGTCTACTTATGTACCTGAGTCTTCTGTTTGTTTTTAAATATTATGTACCTAGCTATTTTCCTGTGTGTGTTTTTACCAAATAAATGTGTATCTATCTATCTATCTATCTATCTACCAGTGCAATGTGGTTCGTAATCGAACCACTAGATGGCGTTATGCATCCTAGCAGAGCTCGGTCGCCCAGATATTAGTAAAATTAATCTGATAAAATCTAACTGATCGATTTAACAGTTAGATCGATAAGGAATGTTTTTTACGCAAAATAATTCCAGTGAGTCATCCGTTTCATTCCACTCTTTTCTACTTGAATCGTAAAAGTTCAAGTTGTATGGATGAAGAGAAATAAAAATAAAAAAAAAACCATTAGATGATTAGTAAGTACCTTCCTTATCTTTTAACAAAATTAAAAGATTAGAAATTGCTACTTACTGTTAAATTATTCCGTGTAGATAAAATAGGAATATCTAGTCAAATGAATCATTGTTGTTTATTGAATAAAGTGCAGGGCAATTGCATTGAGCGACATACCTACCTATCTAGATTTTTATAAACTTTCCTAGTGAGGTTAGCGACCTACTAATATTTTATAGGTAGGTACAAGGAGTCGTAATGATAGGGACGATTCCTTAGGTAAGTATATAAAGGTTGTTTTCCAAACCTTTTATCGAGTTGTTTTGTTATTGTATTTTGACTGAGAAGGAGGATAGACCGTTTTGTCTGCACATAACTTAACTACCTACCTTCTATCTCGCAAAGACTTCAGTTACCCGTGATCATGGCGCATGCAACTGTGTTGAAATATCGGGAAGCAAGAAGACTCAATACAAATACAAATATATTTATTACCAGAAACATTTAACAAAAATCATAGATTACTGGTGGTCCCCGCACGAGGGGTTAGCCTCATATGAGTGTTTTCTATATGAATAATCATGAGTGTTTTCTATTTTATTCGACTGGCCTCTTAGCCCAGTTGGTGGTGGCTCTGCCTTCTGTGCTGTGGGTCGTGGGTTCGATTCCCATCCGAGACAGGCTTTGTGTGATGAACATGGATGTTTGTTCTGTTTACAAAAAGTATATAGGTAAGTGTTCTATCGGTTGTCTGATTCCCATAGTGCAGGCTTTGCTTATTTTGGAGCTGGATGGCGCGGTGTGAGGTGTAGCGCTATTAAATGATTTATATTTATTCTATTTTCAATTTATAATTTGTATAGATAGATTTTATGTGAGTACCTATAAGTACCTAAGATTTAATATATTATGTTTATTAACGTTTTCGTTGAAACGGAGCATACCTAGGTAAGTACTATAAATATTAATTAATAGGCATCAAATAATAATCATAACAGCATAGGCCTTTCATTCTATTAGATATTATTATTATTATTATTTATGTTTTTTTGGTTGTAATCTCTCGCTCTTAGGTGAGGGGTTTACGTTCTTCGCGGGCTTTTGTCCAAACGAAAAATCATTGTTTTTTTTATTTAATGGTTTAGTTAGAGATAAAAAATTCCGGACAATGCGACAAGTGTTTAATATCACTGCTGTAGCATTCGCATCAAGGATGGCTTTCTGCTACGTTGGGAAAGACCGGAAGATCTTGGTCTTACGATAGCTCTGATTAAAGGTTTGGTTCACAAATCGATGGGCAATCAACAGTCAAAGAATATCACAGCAAGTACGTACCCAGGACTGCATCTACTGCCCGACGATGAAAATTCCACTGTCCTGATGATGGGAGGCTGCACTTCACAGATGGTCACACAATTACAAATTAAAGTCCTCAGTTGAGAGAAAGAATAGTTCAGGGTTTCCAAAAAAAGGTTGCTTGACGTGTGCGCGCGCGATGGAGGCTCGTGAAGTTGTGTCTGCCTTTCCGTTAGGGGGCGCGGGCGCGCTCCTGTTATTTGAAAAATACGACTTGTGTGACGTCATCAATGGATGACGTTTCGATGTCTGTTGGTGTCAAAGATTTGTGAACCATACCTATCGTTACAAAATTGAATGAAAGAAAAAATGCTTTATGAAAACGAAACAACTGCTTTTTGAAGTTGTATGTAAGTGAGTTTGTCTATATCAAGGTTCTGCAAGTTATTATTATTATTATTATTTATTTTCGATTCTTATCGAATCGACTCATATGAGTCGGTTGATTAAAGACGAACATGGGCCAAAGCCAAGTGCACATCATGTGGGGTTGATATGAGGTTTGATGTTATTATTATTATTATTATTATGTGTATGTCAAGGTTTAACATCTCGGGACTATGGAGTCCCGGACCTTTGATGGGTATGCATGGGGCCGAAGCGAAAACACAGCCCTTTTGACAACTTTGATTATTTGTTATTATTATTGGGGTCATAGTGCCTACTTACAATCAATAAAATGAATAATCATAGATTTTTATTAGAATTGAAATAAACCAACTCTTTGATTTTCATTAAATTAAAAATATGCAGATACCCACAACAAAATAAAAATCTTGATTTTCATTTAATTGAAAATAAACTGGATTTCCATTAAATTGAAAGTACCTATGTTATGTTACAAATTGAATTTGAGACTGCAGACTTCTTTTAAATAAGAGGTAGGTATTATACGTAGGTGCGTACCATACGTATGGACTTTCATTAAATTGGAGGTGACTTTCATTGAATTGGAGGTATCTAGACGTCTATTTAATTGGATGTATGGACTTTCATTAAATTGGAGGTGACTTTCATTAAATTGGAGGTAAGGACTTTCATTAAATTGGAGGTGACTTTCATTAAATTGGAGGTAAGGACTTTCATTAAATTGGAGGTGACTTTCATTAAATTGGAGGTATGGACTTTCATTAAATTGGAGGTGACTTTCATTAAATTGGAGGTATTGACTTTCATTAAATTGGAGGTGACCTTTATTAAATTGGAGGTATTGACTTTCATTAAATTGGAGGTGACTTTCATTAAATTGGAGGTATTGACTTTCATTAAATTGGAGGTGACTTTCATTAAATTGGAGGTATGGACTGTCCGTGGCACCGATGTTGTACAGGTGTTTGTTGAGGGGACAGTGACCTGTCAGGGTCCTGTGATTATTTTGAGGTGTTTCCTTTGTAGGTTCATCAGGCGACGTGTCAGTCGTGGTGTGGCTGCTGGTATCGCTGCTCTGGACTGTCTGCAGTCCGTCCACCGATCATTGTGAAGGTTTTAGGTGATTTTCCGTATCTAGGTGTGTAGCTGGGAGAATGGCGGAGAAAGGATTGGAGCTGGGCTTTCCATTTGTGTTTCTGAGCCCTTTCTGACTAGTCATCTGCGGCGTCGTTTCCCAGTGATCCACTGTGTCCCTTGATCCATTGCAGAGTTACCCTGTTCTTTGCGGCGATACTCTCAAGGGCAAGGTGACATTTGTATATGAGCTTGAAGTTGCACGTTTGGCTCTCCAGTGCTCTGAGGGTTGCTGTACTGTCGGAAAGTATTCGTAGGCCGTAGTCTTCTATCCCTCTCCGCTTGACAGTAGTGGCAGTTGCGGTTATGGCCACACATTCGCATTGGATAATGGAACTGTGTGAGCTTAGTGTACTCCGACGCCGGTTCCCTGGTTTGTTTCGATCCGTCAGCATAGTCCTGGACTTAGTTGTTTCCTGACTGATGTCTTTGGTTTTCATGTATCTGTAGTTTTTAGAGATGTTGATTGTCTGGGGATCTTATCACAGTCACACGGGGCGCATATAAGCGGTTCGTGTGATATGGATCTGTCTAGAATACATGCGTGAGAGCTCCTGGTGTTCCTCCATAGGTTCAGATGTGAGTCTGATCGGCCAGTGTCGCTTCCTGGTGTACGTAGGAGTCTAGTGGGATGAGGCCCAAGATTATCTCCATGGCATAGCTGTCGGTGTTGTTCTCATGCAACTCGTTATTGCAGAGCATGCCAGTCTTTGAAAGCGTTGTAGTTTGGTAATTGCAGTGTTGAGTTTAGTCTTTTCCACCGAACAATAGCACCATATGTCACTTTTGGTCTTACTATGGCTGTGTATAGCCATATGGTTATTTTGGTGTTAACTCCCACAATTTCCCAAGTATTCTGCTACATTGAAAGAAGAAAGTGCATGCTCTCTGTAGTTTGTGGTTAAGATGCTTATTCCAAGCAATTTTCTGTCCAGTATGACTCCGAGATACTTGACTTCGTTGGTTAATTTGAGCTCAGTACCTATTGAGAAGTTTGGGAGGTCTTATATTGCTAAGTTTCTCTTGTGTAAACATTATGAGTTCTGTTTTGGTTGAGTTGACTGATATACCGTGGCTAGTGCCCCAGGTTTCCACCATTTTTGAAGGCTATTTTCATCGTGTCACACGGTGTACTCTCGAAGCATCCAGTCGCTAGGATGGCGAGATCGTCTGCATAGCCTCCGGTGACGAGCCCGCGACCATTTAGTTTGCGGAGAAGTCGTCAACTACTATGTTCGAGAGAAGGGGTGAGAGGACGCCGCTCTGAGGGCAGCTCTTGCTACAATTCCTCTGGTCGTTTTGTTAACTGTTAGCTGAATTGCTCTTTATGTTGTTTATCCATTCTGCTAGCGTCGCACTATGGGTCAGGAGCGTAATTATCTTCTCGAAATTCTGTAACTTCCTCAGTTTTTAAAATATCTTAATGAATCTTTCGCTATTATAATCTCAGATTATATAGGCTTTAAATTAAAACAAAAAAATCATAAAAAGCAATTATTAATATAAAAAAAATACCACTTAAATAAATAAAACTTATTTATTGTATATTTTCGCGGATTTTAACTACTCCAATGGACATAATTAAAACAAAATTCTACATTAACATGATAGAAAATAATACTTATACATAAAAAAAATATTTTAAGTATTTTTTTGCGTTAAATTAAAACTTAGGTAGGTACTATTTGAATGAGTAATAAGTTACTTAAATAAAACTTATTTTAAACATTATAAACGACAAATTGGAAACTAATATATAATAATTAATATAACTATAACAGAAGTACTTATTATATTATAATAAGAAAACAATATAATGTAATAAAAGTTCTAAAAATCGTAAAAAAGTAAATGCAAGGTTTTGTAGGTTACTAATCTAAAAGACTATCTTCTTGACACAACATCAACTCCTGTAATTTCGGAACTGTAATGGTAGTTTTGAAAAAATCTACGAGCAGTATTCCCATCATTACTATTGCCAGATCCTTGTCGTGGTTTGTCTACATGTAAACCCATTTGATTCCTAAACTGCACTTGTACACTTCTTTTTTTCTCTTGTTTGAGTATCTTGTTTTCCGTTGTTTTTGCCAATCATTTTTGAAATGAGAGATTGTTATATATTGTAATATTAATTCCATGCATCGAATCCACGCATGCAGTGTTGATAAGCTATACTGATAGGCATCTTGATTTTCAGGCTTGGATGCGACTTTACTTAAATCGTTCATTTCAGTTGGTCTAGCACCACAAATACGCTCACTGCTCCAGAACTGGTATCAGTGATTTCCTGAGTGACTTTTCCATCAAACATTGTTATAAATAATTCAACAATTTATCAAATAATGCGGTTATTCTCTACTTGCGGCTAAAATAATTATGAAATAAATATATTCATAATTTCTAAAATAAACACATTTAATTAAAAGTTAATCAAGCAATACTAACATTAACGGCATGAAGTGAACAAAAACGAGGATAAATGCCACATTTTAAATCAAATTTTCCAAAAAATACCTTTTTATGATTTTTCAGATTTTTCCACCATACACATTTTTGCCTCTGAGTCAAAAAGGAGCAAATTGGAGCAAAATTTTATTTTACATCCTATTACTATACAGACCAGGAAACGTTATGGTGGTCGTATCTCCTTGTCGGGAGACAGCGGTAAATATGAAAAATCGATTTAAATTTTCAAAACCCAAAAAATATTGGGACTTTCGAAAATTGACTATAAAAGCTAGTTTTATTCATCATAAAAAAATATACTTAAATTAATTAAAAAGCGTAAAGTACCACGCTTCTAATGATGTATAATAAGTAATAGTTTACTAACAAATAATAAAAAAAAAAACGATCTGAAAGTGTCATATCAAAATTTTTCCTATGTCTATGAATCTACTTCCTTACATTCAAGTTCTTGATATGGCTTTTAAAATGCGTTAATATAGTCTTTTTTTTATTTTATATGATAGTTCAATTATCCTACTATATATAATCATTGAGAAATATGAAGAAATCAAAGTTTTATAAAGTGATTAAAGAGACGATAATTACTGTCCTGACCCATAGTGCGTCGGCGCGATCCCGTATCTTTCCAGTGCTAGGTTTATACTGGTGAATGTCGTTTTATCAAAAGCGCTTTCTGTGTCCATGAAGGCACCTGGTGTCGATTGTTTTGCAGATCGTCCGTCTCCAATCCGGGAGACTACGCTGTGGAGAGCGGATTCTGTCAATTTGCAGGGCTATAACCATGCTGGTTGGGGTGAAGTAGGTTGTGTAGGAGGGAGTTACCTCTGATTTCTAGTCCCGGTGATTTGAAGGGAAGAGAGCTGTTGATTTCCAGAGTACCTTTTCTCTGGAGACAAGGTTTTGGGGCTACAAAGTCAAAGTCAAAGTCAAAGTATCGTTTATTGCTCTGAATACATGTAGAGAAGGTGTAAAATGTGTGGTTAGAATCAATGTATCCTACCTTAATTCTAGGCATGCAATATTTAAATTAACATTTAATTCAATAATAATTATAAAATAAGTAGATAATTGCTTAGAGAAAAATAATAATAATGTCAGCTTACTAGAATAGTCACATATAATAATGTAACATATAATACTACGCTACGTTCCAGTCTTGGTTGCTTGCTGCTCTGTCGTAGTGCAACATCCATTTATGAGATGCCGTTAGTTGGCATCCAGGAAAGTGAGTCGCCAGCAGTAGTTCGCTGGTTTCTTTATCTGTTTTTGTGTAGGTGTTATCGTACCTTTTAAGGTGTCCGATGGTACGTTCGGGATCAGGCGATAGTATGCCTTTGATTGTGAACAGGCATAAAATACCCATGTTGAAAAATATAAACGAGACAGATAATGACACTGAAGTTAGAGATTGGGATAAGTTACAAAATGAAAAAGGAAAGGAATGAAGGAACTGGACAGAGACTACGAAGGAATGTGGTGTGAAAATGAGAATTAGTGGTAGAAGAGACCAATGGAAATGAGGATCAGATAAATTAAATTAAAGATAAAGATATAAATAAAGCTATGAAATTAAAATTTAATGCTATATTAGAAATCATTGATTGTCTTAGTAAATAATAATTAAATGATTATCTAGAGTATTGATTACATTTAAAACAAAATAAAATTTGTTAAAAAGGAAGAGATGTAGTGTTTGTACTTTGTATCTATACAATAGATATATTACATTGTCTCATGTACACCAGTTGAGGGCAACACTGAGCCGTCAATTAGTTTTAAACACAGTTTAAAACTAGCGCGGAGGGTAAAGATCCATAACTACTTGTGAAGTTGTGAGTCTATTTCTCTACAAAATTTTAATGTAAACTTTAAATTGTCCATCATGTAGACACTTTTTGGATTAATAAACGTTATCTTATCTTAATCGTCAGTCTAGCGGTAGACGCGGTGCGGGTTGGACGTGCGCGTGTGCTCGGATCTGAGTGTAGTAGTGAGCCAGTGAAGCACCGATACATTAGTGATTTCTCTTTGTGTGATAGTGATCACTACATATATCAAAGTTCCTTATTCTTTGTAAAAGACAATAATCTCTTGTGTTAGAGATTCTTTCACTAATAGAAAGATAGGTACATGCTCCGGAAAAAACAAAACAATTATTTACTGAAACTAAACTACTACATATTTACATCATTTTATAAGAAAACTAGAACCAGATGAGCTATTTGAAATTTTTTTTAAACGATTTATAGTTAGTTCAACTGATCCAAGCCACTGCCAGTCGGAAGCGTGCCCAAGACACTGGCAGCATTACCGCACTTGATGGCAATGTTGATCCGAATGTAACGATTTGTAGATTTTGTAGTTGTAAGGCTGATTTTAGTCTCTCGCTCACCGTCAGCGCTGATAGGCGAGTGATCTTTATTACAATGAAATAAGGATACTGATTGTCCAGCACTGACGAGAGCAATCAGCGTAGCCATTTCTGCTAAACAATCAGTATCCTTATTTAATTATACTAAAGATCACTCGCCTATCAGCTCTGACGGTGAGCGTGAGACTAAAATCAGCCTTAGTAATCATATTATCTTCAAGAAAATTATTATCAACTAGCGGACGCCCGTGGCTTCACCCGCGTGCACTACTATTTTTTTTATCCCACGGGAACCGTGCATTTTTTCGGGATAAAAAGTAGCCTATGTCTGTCTGTGTGTATGTCTGCCTAGTTATGGAGATACGTGGGAACAAACATTCATACACACAGACTTTCGCCTTTATAATATTAGTAGGATAGGATAGGTACCTACTTATAATAAATTAATTAATATTTCTATTCTTTAATGAAAATATTTACTCTCAATTGTTAGTTAGTTGGGTAGGTACAATGAAAATGTTTGGTAGTATGAGATAGTTTGGTCTCTGTTGTGGTATTCACCTTTTGTTGTGCCTCTATAATTGAGGTTGCAAACAGGCCCAATTGACCAGAGCAATTTAGTATGAATTTCGAAAATAATTTGATTTATATTGTGGTTATCGAGAACTATTTGACCGGCTTGACTTTCGATCAGAAGGTCGTGGGTGCGAGTCTCGGTCGTGCATCGATGATTATTTCTTTTAAAAAAACCATGAGTTAATACTGTGAGGAAACGGTGATGAAAAACCACCGAATGTGGCATCCGTATGGCTTAAACCGCGTCCGACAATCTAACATGCCATCCAGTAATACTAATGCGTATGTTGTTTAGCATAAATTATAGGTGCTTAAAATTATTTCTTTACAAATTGCGAAGAATGTCACATAACTTCGTCAACCTTTCAAAAACGACTATGCAAAGCTTAAGTGCCTTTTCATACGTCCTGGCAACCGGGACGACGGGGGTACCAGGTAGGTGGCGAAGTGTAAGGGTAATTGGGCATGTACGGTAGCTTTCATACGTATTGGCGTAATGTGCATTCAAACGCCGCCGCTGCCCGGTAGCCGGGACGTGTGAAAAGGCACTGACGATCTTAACCATCTCATTAATATGTTTATTATTATTAAGTTATAGGTTGAAAATACTAGAATGTGATCATAAAACGAAGAGTGACCGTAGCGCGAGACTCTCCTGCTTATCCAGATGAAGATTCTCTGAATGAATCGAAACATTTTGAGTATTTAATCGACAATATTTTACGTCAGTAACCCTCATGTTATTATAATGTTTGCGAAAGTTTGAAATATAAATTGAAACATTATTTTAATAATAATATAACCGCACTGCAGCCTGCCCGCATTCATTTGTACATCAGACCATAAAAGTGGGATTTGAAGAACGCGACCAAAACAGGAGACAACTACAAAGTCGCATGTCGCAGTCGCAGTCAAATACAATTATGTAAGTATTCGCATGTCCCAATCAAGTCTCAGTTATGTGAGAACAGGGTTTCTCGAGCTTTACTCGATTTTTATTGGAGAGCCATTAAAAAATTGTTTGTGAGCAAGGACTCTACACTAAATGTGGACTTTAAATACGGGTCATAACCTTCTCCAATTAGTTCACTCGTCTCATGTCATATTTTACACAATAGAACAGTATACAGAGTCACCTCGTATGCTCAAGAACAAAACATATTCTCAGATCTTGAGACATTCAAATGTCAAGTGATCAGAGTCAAATGAATCATCATCGTCAATAGGTTCCTTCTAGGTAGGCGTGCTCTATCTTAGACCGCACTGTTGCTTTACATCTGGCAGGGTGTGGTCAAACGCAAACCTATTTTAGTTAAAAAAAAGGTGATCGTCAAAATATACATCATGAATCGTGCTTAGTGCTTACACTGTTGGAAAGGCGACTAGTCACGGTCGCGGTCGCCCGTCTAAGGCTTGTTTCACTCTTCAGCGTGTCGCCAGTCGCGTCCACGAGTTGACCATTCACAGCACAGAGAAATTAATTTTGATCATTCACAGCACAGAGAAATGTACTGTGAATGGTCAACTCGCGGACGCGACCGGTGACACGCTGAAGAGTGAAACAAGCCTAAGTCGCGTATCATAAAGTCTACCTTAAGTGAAATTGGCAAAGTCAGCCCGGCAGGTGTGCCAATATCGATAAACAGAGAACAAGCTTTTGTTTCGCTCCTGTAAAAGAAAATTGGTTCACATCAGAGATCAGTGAACTACTGAGACGTTAGAACGGTATTCGTAAACTTGAACAAATATCTGGAAAATTTGTCAATGATTTATCTATAGGTACTTATAATAATAATAATAAAGTGGAAAAGTTTATTTGTTTGTTTGAACGCGCTAATTTCAGGAACTACCAGTCCGATTTGAAAAGTTCTGCATTTGATAGCTAAACTCTTGAGGAAGGTTTCATCATCATTTCCACATACCATCTCTACGGGGGCAACGCCGCGAGGGCGCTAGTAGTTGATTTTGCATGCCCTACCTAGTCGGTAAAAAATGGTATCAGAGATAAAACTTCACGATCATGTTTAAAAGAATATAGCAATAATCATATAGCAGGAAAACTGCACAAATAAAATTCCAATTTTAATGAAAAGCTTAAATGTATTCGCTTATTGTGATAGCATTTCACTTATAAACTGCAACTGCAATCATAATTTGTGTTTTTCAATCGGAATGTTGTATAATCCGTACCCATATTATAAATGTGAAAGTGTGTTTATTTGTTTGTTTATTTGTCCTGCTTTCACGTCAAAACAGAGCGACGGATTGACGTGATTGTTTGTGTGAAGATAGTTGGAGGGCTGGAGAGTAACATAGGCTACTTTTTATCCGGGTACCACGCGAGCGAAGCTGCGGGCAGCAGCTAGTTAAGTAATAATTTAGTAACAATATCGAGTTTGTTTTGTTTACAACAAATCTCAGAATTAGGTTTTGCTAAATATAATTATGTTTGAGGCCTGAGGCCTTTGCCCTGCAAACACCAAGCTTAATTATAAATATTAAATAACAGGTTTGCAGCAGTTAAATTATTATTTTAGAATGTGAAAATGTTATGTACGGACGCCCGCGACTTCGTCCGCGTAATATCTCTATGTTTTTTAATCAACTTACTACGTTACTCCCTATAACATCAGCTATCTGCCAGTGAAAGTCCCGTCAAAAGCTGATTTTTCAGAGTTTAGCCGGATAAGACCAACAGACAGACAAAAAAAATTATACTTTAGAAAAAAAAAACAGTTTTTTGATATTACAAACAGACACTTCTATTATTTTTTAGATAAGTAATAATATTAAAGTTCACTGTTTTTTGATACGAGTATTACAAACAGACACTTCAATTTTCTTTTAAGGTTTATAATCTAAAAGTTTTTCTGTTTTACCTTCGATATCTAGACATTGTAAAAAATACAAACTAGCTTCAAAAATATTTTTATCTTCCAAATGACCTTATTAAAAAGAGAAGGTCAGAACGGACTTAGAGTTCACAAAAACAAAAAATAATAGGACATAATCTATTACTTCACCAATTTTATATCGTCTTGTTTTTTATTTAGACATCAGACCAAGCTAGATATTCTACTCGACCTTCATATAATTACATTTTTAAAAAACGTGGACAAATATGACCAACCTGCGATCACAAACTGCATACTAAAAAAGTTTTGCTATCACTTTGTTGAAATATTTTTTGATCTCAAATATTTTAAAAATCTCTATCTCTATTCTTCGTTTAAAAATACATAATTTAAATAAAAAAAAAAACAATATTCCTTCTTTTCTTTGTATAAAAACGAAGCCAATTGTTTTCAACTCATAAAAAATATGTTATGTTTTCAAATTGATCGCAAACATTTTTTGATATTCAAAACTCAAAACTCAAATTCATTTATTCAATAAGATCACTAGTGTACCACTTTGAATCGTCTTAAGAGCTAGGTGATTCTACTCCTGTGTTGTACATTACAACATGTGTTGGTACGTATCCTATAATGACGCTATTTACCTCTTTTATTATATTATTTCCCGAAACATCGAGCTGTCTGCAGCAACAATGGCCGCTGGCGAACTAATTTTATTTAAATTTTATTTAAATATTAACTTGTGTCATTTGTTATACGATTATTAAACTCGGAAAATGATACAGAATAAAATTAAATAGCTCGTATTCCCTTGCGTCGCAACGACGGTATTTGAATCTACATTTCAGAACAATTCAAACACATACCCCCTTACTTACGAAAGATGTTTATAGTTGAACACTGGTTAAATAACGACCCATCTCTGTTTATCACAAATAAAGACAAGACGTTGTTTAACCAGTGTTTAACTTTAAACATCTTTTATAAGTAAGGCCCACGAGGTGTGAGAAAAACTAGCGCCTAACTGACAGTGACGGCCGTCTGCACACGACCGCCACCAACCAAGCCGTCACGACCTATCAGGGCCGTTTCAGGCGATTGACCATTCATTCTACTTAAGACCCATGTCCGCCAAAACATGTCGGACACGATACACAGAAAATCCATCTGATGCTCTTTCTACAGTACGACACAATTGAAATGTTACTGCAAAAAGAGACGTTCTTGAGTGATCATTGAAGTTAAGCAGCGTTGCGCGCGGTCACAATTTGGATGGGTGACCGCAAGTGGTATTACGAACTGAGCGGTCTCGTGCTTTGGAGGGCACGCTAAAGCCATGGCGGAGGCCTTTAGGCGGCCTAAAAACTCCGTCACCAAAGTTGGCCACTTGCTCATACGAACTTACTTACTGCAAAAATTCTTGTAAAATGTAAAAAAAAATATTTTTTATTATATTTTTTTATACGTGTCTCTGATTACACTTTAAGACTTCATCATTCGGAATTTGAGCAAATTTTTTTTTAATGTAAAATATTCGTCAAAAACTGAGAATATAATTTTGTTTTTAGTACTCGTTTTTGAAAAATAAAACATTCTTGGCTATAATGTAGACCGATAGTGATCAGTGAAAAAGAAAACTTATATAGAACATCTTTGTTATTATTCTGGAGCTCCCCAGAATTTGAATGGATTTTAAAACTGAATTTACGACCCGATACCGAATAATCACATTGAAAAAGTTAGTTTTTAGTTCATTAGTAATACCGATTAGAGTTGACTGACTGCTACAGCGTTCGTAATCGAATGTAAAGTGTAAACTTTCTCTTGACGTATAAATTACCTAGCAAAGATGTGGCATAAGTTAATCGATGGAGCTTTCATTGTGAGTTGACCTATATAGTATAATGTTATCTCGTAAATTTTCGTAGAGTTTATGCATCATTGTGGTAGTGTTTCCTATATATTTTATTTGGAATACAAATTATATAGATACCATAATTCGTAAGAACTTACAGAACGTTAATATATAAAACTAACTGCTGTCCACGGCTTCGCTCGCGTGGTACATAAAAAGTAGCCTATGTTACTCTCCAGCCCTCCAACTATTTCCACACAAAAAAATCACGTCAATCCGTAGCTGCGTTTTGACGTGAAAGCAGGACAAATAAACAAACAAATAAACACACTTTCACATTTATAATATGGGTACCTACGGATAATATTTTACTGGTACTTATATTTATTTACAGAAACTAAACTACTAAAAGAACCAGTTGAGCCACCTAAGGATCGTTGAAAACGATCTATATTTTACTTACCCTTGACAACAATTTTATACTATCCCATTAGGCCGAAACAGCTCATCCCTAATACGACATAAACCATTACAACCGTTTGTAACCCAAATTCCTTATTTATCTTTGATTTCCTTTCACTATTTGCGCAGAATCTAGGACTCATCAATTCTCCAGACGTTTCGACCCCTTGAGATTTATCGCAATGATTGATTCTAATTGAGCCTTTAGAACTAAATCGGAGAAAACCTTCTGTTTTATTTGAAATGTTATTGACATTGTGAAACGAGGTCTTTGAGGAACCCTCATACATTTCTTTACTTAGATTCCTATTTTATGCCATTACTAGCTGCTGCCCGCGGCTTCGCTCAGGTGTACAAGGATAAAAAGTAGCCTATGTTACTTTCCAGCCCTTCAACTATCTCCACACAAAAAATCACGTCAATCCGTCGCTCTGTTTTGACGTGAAAGCAGGACAAATAAACAAACAAATAAACACACTTTCACATTTATAATAAGGGTACGGATATCTATTGGTTTATGCGATCGATTACACAAACGCGATTCCTCCCATTCGTATTTCTACACAAAATGGGTTCAACAAAACTGCAATTTACTAGATTCGCTACTACTATACATTTCAACGACCTCTGAAAATATCTAAAGCAAATTAAGAAAAATAACTAAAAAATAATTTCTAGGGATAGCGTCTTGGGAATAATATCGTAACCCTATTTTATTTCATAAAAATCAACTGTTTTAAGTTCAGCCCCCATATCTTTGATAGCAACCAAAACCGGTCTCAAACTGTCAAATATGATATTTTTAAATTATTAACGGGACTTAATCGCGTAAAGAAATCATTTTATTTACCTCGACGTTTCGGCGACATTACAGACGCTGTGGTCACGAGTAGACAACTTGCGTGATAACTAAACTGTCAAATATGACTTTTGAGCTCTGTCGCTTTCACCTCAAAGAGACCGAACGCGACAAAAGATCGTTCGACGCGACGCGATCGTTTTGAGAGGTTGAGATCAATTTGAGGTTTGAGACAAGTTAGACAATCAGCCCGCTGAGCAGTCGACCGTCCACGGGAATACAGTCTTGAGCCTGTTTAAGCAATTTATTATGACTTTTGACTACGAATGTTAATGAACTTTTAGTTAATTAAAAAAACCGTCACAATAACAGTAATAAGCAATACAACAACAATGAAAGCATTATAATTCAGTTCACAAAATACGGCTGACGGTCACAACGTTTTGTAACGTGACTTTAAAAAAAAACTTAAAACACAGTAGTACATGTCGTTTAGTAATTTACAGACCTAACAGAAAAAACTTAGGTACAATTTAACTTAAAATAATAACGAAATCTAATCCATATGGAACCAACCCGAATGATCTAAGTTGAAACTTTTAAAGCTAAGTACTTAAATTAAATAAATAAATATTGCTGGACATTTGACACAGCGCCATCTAGCCCCAAACTAAGCAAAGCTTGTACTATGGGAACCAGATAACTGATAGAACACTTATATATTTGTAAATACATACTTATAATATAATACTTTATAACACCCAAACACAGAACAAAACATCTATGTTCATCACACAAATGTTTGTCCTGAGTGGGAATCGAACCCACGACCTACAGCGCAGAAGGCAGAGCTACCAACTGAGCTAAAAGGCCAGTCATTAAGTCATAAAAGTCCTACTAGTCATAAAAGTAACTCAACTTATGGTCTTGTTAACAAGTCTTCTCACACAACACAACATAAGTAATGTATACAAAACAGATCGGTTAGACGTTGTTTACAATGAACGATTTGGCCCACACATACACGTGATCAGCGATCTGTGAAATGAGACTGTAACGTGCAATATTGATGGAAACTAATGGCAAGCTAATTTCGCAGCTGTGTAGTTCGGGGTTAATTTACTGTGCAGACATGTCTAGCGATGCGATGCATGGCATGCTTAAGATAAAAACGAATTGAAATATTCGATAAAACGAATTGAAATATTCCCAAGGAATCATATACAGGTTGGGGTAAAATTTCGGCTTCATTAAAAGACTTTTTAAAAATAAAATTTTAGGAATGCTTTCAAACGGAATCCTAAATTCCAAGACCACTATTGTAAGCTAGCGATCACGGTAACAGAAAGCTAATTTCACAGATGTTTGGAGTTAATTTATTGTGTGCATGACTGGAGCTGACGTGTTCAGCCAATTATAGGACAAGATATATTATATGAGCTTAAATAGTCATATTATATAGTTCAGATTTGTACATAACATAGTTCTGATGTGTAGGTATCTATTGTTTGACAGAAGATATACCTAGTATCTCTGTGTCATGGTAGTTTACAATGTTTTATCGACGATTTATATAAAGAAAGATTATTCTCCAGTAACGCAAAACCAAAGATAGATACCAAAAAAGAATAGAAATGGCCGTTAGATATGCTCACAAGTATTAGGTATCTGTAAGAGCAGTAGATAATCAATTAATAAATAAATGTTGGTGGACATTTTACACAGAGCCATCTAGCCCCAACCTAAGCAAAGCAAGGAAACTGATAGAATACGTTATATAATATTTTGTCAATAACTTGTAATACTGTATAACAATCAGACACGGAACAAAAATCTAAATTCATCACACAAATGTTTGTTCTGGGTGGGAATCGAACCCACGACCTACAGCGCAGAAGGCAGAGCTACTACTGCGCCGAGAGGCCAGTCAATCCTGCTCTTAGCTTCAATTTCAAGTTTCATTAAAGATTATCTAGGGCGGTAGAGCGGTATCTACAACATAAATATAAAAGGAAAACCTTTTCACTCTAAAGTGGTTATTTCAAAAAGTTCTAGATTTACAGCAAAGGATTAATATTAAACTTTTTTTTAGTGGTGATTATAATTAAAAAACTTTTATTACATCACCTTGTAATTCCATTACAGCCATCATCAAGTGGAAGTTCGCGGGGGTATTAACGAACAATGAAACTGAAATGTGTCGCGCTGTGAATAGGGCGGCTTGTGACCGACTCGTTGTGAATAGGGCTGTGACCGAGTTATATTTAAGGCGCTGGTCCACTGCGGTGCACGGGCACGCTACTTAAGTTTGCTTTGCTTTTATGATATCCAATTCGTATGGATATTTCGCACCAAAGTCGAGGATGTCGGTATAGGTCGACGACCGATTGACTAAGGCAGTTACTGAATGGTGGTCAAGAGATATGCGGGATGGACTCGAGGCAAACAACCTGCCCGATGGTCAGACAAAATTGTTAGGGCGGCTCTCATCTGCGTGGAATCCTATAATTAATAATTGTGTGTGTGGTGGTCCGACAGTAAGTCAGCTTGACACCCAATTCTCCAGTCATCCAGTGACCATGAACGCTGTAACGTGTTCGAAACGACGTCGGTCGGGAAAAGAAAATATAATACTTACAAGGTACGTGATAAAATCCCGTAATTATCATTATATTGTGAGGGCGGTAGGAGAGCAGTGGATCCGGCTGGCACAAAACCACCAGGAGTTGCGTGATACAGAAGAGGCCCGTAGTGCTATCGGAAGACATGTAAATAAATAGATAGACATTTATGCTGACTGGTTACTGTTGACCACTGCAGATTCACCGGACTTAAAACAATCCACGCAATTCAAATGTCCCGCGTGTATACCGTTCGCCGCAGTGGGACAGAACCTTAACCGACGATAATTGGAACGAACTGAAGCATTGTCTGAGTCATTAGTAGCGGGTTCGCTTCCTGTGCCTGATAGGAACTAAAATGTGTTAAGAAAACTCTGTCAGATCTGAAAGAGGGATGTAGGAATCTCTATCATAAATCTCTTTATATGAAATATAAAAAAATATTGGAATAGTCAGTTTAATATCTGAAATACCCCAATTTCTATTAAATCTAGAAAATTTGAATGTGCTGCGGTTAAGTATTGAAATTAAATTTGAATGTGCTAAATATGTATTCATACGGAAGTTTATGTTTTGACAAATCAGCGACAGAGTTTTAATAATAATTAATTAACTATTTTTCATATTTTTATTGGCGTTTACTTGTTTTGACTCTCTGAAGTTATTTATCAAGTTTCTAGCACGATCTTGTTGTGTTCATCTAACCATTATCTTCGTTATCTTGTCAAAGGGGAAGTCAGTCCGGGAGCGGTCAGTCGGGAAATCGCCGAGTTTTATGACGTCATAGTCCAACTTGACATGGACGGGGGTTAATCCTCACGTAATTAGGGGACAGGGCACAGATTATACAACATAAATGGGTACATGTATCCTGCAAGAGATACATATACCCTTGTAAGAGATAAGTTGGCATAATGGGGTGTGTTTTGTTCGAAGGTCATTCGAACACTTCGAATTAAAACTTTTTAATTAAAGGTTTGATTTATGGTTGTGCTTTGTTTAAAAGTTTAATACTTGAAAATTGTCTTAAAAGTTTGATGGTTTTATCAAAAGTGGCCACTTTAGACCCCCAGAAGGGTCTAAAGTGGCCACTTTTGATGAAATATCAGATGTTTAATATTATGAAACACATGATGTTACATATAGTATCTAATATGCTTCATAATATGCTTCATAAATGCTTCATTTTCATATTTCATATTTCAAAACACCTTTTTTTGACAGTTCTCTATAGAATCCATTTTACCCAATTCTGTCAAAAAAGGTGTTTTGCAAGATGTTTCATCAAAAGTGGCCACTTATGACCCCTTGATGTCTGTTGTCACAGTCAAAGTAGCAACGGCAAGTCTGCAGACATGCCCGCCGGACCTTGCTACTATAGCCTGTGCAATGTTTGTGCTATATTATAGCAGCGAGGTCTGGCGGGAATATCTGCAGAGTTGCCTGCGGGCATGTCCATCTAGTGAATTCCCCGCTTTAGTTTACTAGGAACAAACAACGGGTTAATGCTTGTCCGTCTAGTGAATTCCCCACTTTAGTTTATTAGGCACACTGGGTAAGTTTTCTTAAGGCAGTAGGCACTGCAGATGCGATCAGGCAAGCTTTAATAGATCTGCAGACATCGGATGCGGCGTATGCACCTGCTTTAGCGAGTGTTGTGCAAATATAAAGCGAGATTTTCGTAAATATGTTATGTAAATACGGAGGAGCGAGCCAAATGGATAGGAGTGGAACTAGGATAAATTCTAAATAAAAAAAAAATACTACTGTATCTTCGTACCTACCGACACTTATATCAATTCTGTGCCGAAACCCTACGACATATTTTTAAATTTAACGATACTGACTTGGATTTTACCGCATGATTAATCTTTTTCGTATTTTTATTATAATTGTTTCATAATGTGTCAATATGGAAAAAAGTATGAGTTGGCTGATATTAATTTTATTGCCTCCTGGAAAGAATACCTACTAGGTGGTTTACTCACAACATTTCTCATCACCACAGTTGACTACAATAGCTCGCGAACGAATGAATGAATGAATTAACACTTTATTGTACCTACACAAAGAACAGTAAAATATAGCGCGATAGAAAGAAGTGAAACGAAAGAAGGAAAACCTTTGCTCTGCCCTTTCTAAGTCAATGTTACGGGCTTTTAATAATAATTAAAATATTTTTTATAAAATAAAAACGCAAAACGAATGTTTGTAAGTATGTTTTTTTTTTTGCGTTGCGTTAACCTGTGTGTTAAAAATCAGACTGTGATGAAACTTTGATAAGGTCTTCTAAAGACGCCCGGGAACGAGGGAAAATCAAAGTTAAAATATCATAAATTTAGTAGGACCGCTATGACCACTTTGAAACGTCTTAAGAGCTAGGTGATTCTACTCCTGTTCTTTCGCGACTAACACCGTGAAGAATCAAGGCAACAAACACGGTATGGGGCCTAGCTTTCTTTTCGGTGATCCATCCGCTTTAATAGTGGGGTAGAGGACAGCACAGGACCAGACAGAGTGGCGTTATAAAGAGGAGGCCTGTACCCAGCAACTGGGCCGAATAGATAGAACAAACTAAAGCTGACTAAATCCAGCCCTGCTCAGGTAGAAACGTAGAGCGCTTAGCATAAGCTTTCCCAACACTAGCAACTTCGTTTTAGAGAGCATTGTTTTGTAAATGCAACGTAAAGTTTCAAATCTGTGTTATAAGCGCAGAAAAAACTGACTCTCTCCACACTTGAGCTTACCGCATGCTTGTACTTATTTAATCTTTCAGAGGTTTGTTTTTGTAAGTTGAAAATGTATTCATAGTTTAGGGTGGAGATGATGTCGTGTGCATTATAATTTTTCAAATTAATAATCTAAATAATAATTATTTGTTTTAAAATAGAATAGTAGATAATATTAGAATAAAATAATACATATCTTTATTGAAATAAATACTTACAAAAACAAAGTAAATACAGAGTCAATGAAAATAACGATAAAAAACATCTGGGTTACTTAAAACAATGGGAAAAAAGATTTTTTAAACAGATTTCAAGCATATTTTGTTCCAGGTTTTTTGTAATGTTTTTATTCTTATATTTTACAGATTTATTTACACTTTTAGGTCACTAATTAATTTCACAATTCCAATAGATGTTTATAACCGATGATTTGAATGAAGACGAATGTGAGTACCTAGACAAACCTATGATTTAAAGGTACAATACATATTGTATCCCTATACTTTCTATGTATAACAAATAAATAAATAAAAAAAAAATATTAAGAAGTAATAAAGAATTTGCTTAAACTGAATGAGGTGAAAGAGAATATCGTGGAAAGAGTCGTAATTTTATTTATTGCGTGTTTTAACTTTCAATATTCATGTGTGTAAGCCTGTAAGGTGTATAGTTTATGCACATACACGGGTATTATAGTTCAGGCAATACCTCAAAGCTGTTCATTTTACACGCAGATAACGCTATAGGCTGCATTCCCTTTCGAAAATTCATTTCCCTAGAGAGAAAAACGCAGGAGCGAGTATTCCCATAAAAGAGCAATGCACTGAAAACCTAGTGCGGCGGTTTCAGTAGAAATTGTTCCATTTTTTGCAGTGGTGGAACTGCATAACATAATATGAGTTTTCTGTTGATTTTTTTTTCAAATAACAAGTTTTTAATAAGTTATCGCGAGCTGGTTCACATGTGTCTAAACACGGATATTTTACAATTATTCACTGAGGAGACCAGTTGAACAGCTTCTGACACCATCAGCTCAAAATAATTGCATTGTCACCGGGAATCTATAAGTGCGCAACATTTCAACTCAATAGGTTTAGGATAACTGCTTTAAAATTCAGTTATGAGGTTCCACTCAAACAAACGTACACATAATAATAACGAGTAGGTAACAAGTTATAATAAAAGCTTTTAAAAATTTCACGTAAAAATATCATCGATCAATGGTTTGAATTATCCGGAGAATCTTTATTGGAGTTCCGCATGAGCTATTTGCCAATTTCACTTTAAAATGTTGGTGAGTTGTTCTTTATATTATATGCTTGACTTATTCTATTAGTATAGATAAGACTTCCGCTTTACTATATTAGTATAGATGAGTGCGAATGTTTTAAACTTTTGAAAATGTTTAAGGTCAGAGGCATATCCTAAATGTTTTTAACTCAATAACAAGATCCTAATATCTCCGTTGATAAGAGACATCCCATAATCACCTGGTGCCATCCATCACGGATCCAATCACCCCATCAGTGTGACGCGACATTGAGTGATTCGGAGACAGTATTCGTATAAAGTCAGTTCCTAAGTAATATCGTTGAGATTGAACGAAATACTTTAGAAGTAAAACTTGTGAAAAGGTGGGTTTTACGAGCAGTTATTTGAAACTTGTGCTATTCTTGAAATTTTGGAAATTAAAACTTAATCCTGTTTGGTCAAATCCAGCCTTAGTAGTAAAAATCAGAAGCTGGTTTCTAGTTTTTTTTACATACGCTCAGACTAAATGCATAATAATATATTGCACGGAAGAGTAACTCTTTAGCAACATTTGTATAACATAACTTTAGCTAGTGAATGTATCGTTAATAATCTATGATTAATGGAATCAAAGATATATCCGTATCTTCGTCGGCGTATATTTGTGTTACTCCAGGGAAATACTCAAGGCTGTGGAAGTTACCGAAACATGGTGGAATAATTCGCTAATAAGCTTTTCAGAGCCATTGGCTTAGCAAGATGTACTTTAGACGAGTGAGTTCGAATCTAATGCCAGCCATACACGATCAAGTTCACCGTCAAGTTTGCAGCGGACTTGATGCGGCGTCCAGTTTGCAGTTCGTCCATATAGAACACACGCGATCAAGTTTACCGACAAGTTTGCTTGATGGCGCAGCCAGTCGAAGCCATGGCGTACACCAGTTACATTACAGACGACGACGCGTTTGTCATCTTAGGATCTTATTAATCTTTTCTTTCTGTTTTCTTAATTGCGAGTACTAAGCCTAAGATGGCAAATACGTCGTCGTTCGTCAACTTTACTTTAGAAACTAAAGCGCTCATGGCATAGCTTTCTTCCACGTTCTTGATAGATCTTTGAAGTTAAGCTACGTTCTCAGCGGTCACACGGTTGGCAGGTGACAACAGCTGAGCGCTTCCGTGCTTTGGAGGGCACGTTAAATTGTCGGTCCTGGCTTTTAAGTCTTTAAGCCATGACGGAGGCTTTCAGGCTTCCTAAAAACTCTGTCACCGCTAACCACTAACTCATATATGAACATACATTTTATGTTTAAGTACTTTGATGATCAAGATCGTATAAGCAAGCTATACCACAACCATTTGGACATGTGAAAATATCATTATTATTTTTGTTTATCGTGCTAAAGGAAACGTGGGTAAGTCAGTTAAAAGAAAAAGTCTGGCACACGAATAAAAACGAACCCCGCTTGTGGTTTTAGCACTCTTACCAAACAAAAGCGAAATGTTTACGCGATTTTCAAGTAATTACGAATGCATGCTCAAAATAAATAAACTCATTACACAAAATATCAGGTTTATTTTAATATTTTCTCTAATGAAAAACGTGCACGAGCTTTGCTTGCACAAGTAGTTATTTTTTCATGAATGCGGCTGTGGGAGATCGCACAAACTTAGGGAGGCCTATACCCAACAGTGGGTAAAATGGGGATGTGGATGATGATCTAGGCCTCCTCTCTACTTCGCCATTCTCTGCGATCCCTTGCCAGCCTCATCCATTGCTGCCCAGCCACGTTCACAATATCATCGGACCAACGAGCGGGCGGTCTGCCTCGCGCTCGTCAGGCGTCTCTCGGCCACCATTCTGATACAGCTGTTGTCCACCTTCCGTCATTCTTCTGGCCAAGTGTCCCGTCCATCTCCACTTCAGACTGCTGATTCGCATAACTACCTTCATAACTTAGACTTTTTATAACAAAAAGATCCAACAATCATAATAATTTTAATCAAGATTATGATTTGCCTACCGCACCATTTACTGTTAAAAACAGTAGCGCCACAAAAAGCCAAAGTCTAATTAGGTAAGCTACGGGAAAACTAATCAGTTTAATAAATAGACGGAATTAAAACAAGTAATTTAAACAATCCATCTCCCGTAAAACGGGCACGTACTTTGGGAATAGAGAACATTATGTAGATTGCCGAGAAAAATATTCACGTCTCAATTTTTAAATTAATTTTGTCGATTGCATAATTTTACGAAGTGGGCGTTTTCAGGGTCTTATCATTGTACTCAAGAGATACACACATCACGCTGCGTTCATATTCTTCCAAGCAAATAGACCATAGATGTATAAGTGTAGATTCACTGACAGCGTGCCGCCGAAAGGGACAAAAATTAAGTGGATCCATTGTTTCGTAGTACACATAAGGTTCATATTAGTACAGAATTTTAGAACATAGATGTTCTCTATTTAGCTAGTTCAGTGACCGCGCAAGTATCTCTGTCACTCTCATCTCAATGAGACCGAACGCGACAAAAGATGCTGGTTGAATGTTTATACGCTCGCGTATGAGTGAGAGTGACAAAGCTACTTCGTGCTCGTTCTGACTATATACCTGTCTCGTTGAATGTCTGTTTCCTCGCGAGCGTGTAAACGCGACATCAAAGTGTTGCGCCTGAGTCGAAAGCCGATGGCAAAATTATTGTTTTCTCATGAGTAAAAAGGACAGAGTGATAGTCGTGTAATCGAAACGCCTGGCAATAACTATTTTACGAGTCTGGTATGACATACTCGTAGGTGAATTTTGTGTTTTGTTCAATGTAAACAATTAAACATGTGATTGCGATATAGCATTCGAGTTGCTCGCCCGAAGACGGGCGATATAAACTCTCTCCATATAAATGGTGCTTAAATCTCGCTAGCCCAAAAAGACTAAATGCAAACCGACAAAATAAAACTGAATGCTGGAATGTAGCATCAGTATCAACTGCTTTGCTCAGATTCTGTTATGACTTAGGAAATCCCAGAGTAATGTACTGAAAATCTTTGTTGCTTCAAAAGTATTCCCTGCAACAAAATATTTTGCTTATTCGCATTGAAATTTTACAGAACTTTTTGCGGAATTCCGTTCTACTTTCATAGAATTTATGGGGTATTTGAATTGAGATAATTCGTCCTAAACGGTTCAAAGTTTTATCTGTGGAATTTATTTCATTTATAAATCACGCAGATACGGTATAACAGGATGGTTTAATTTTTTTGTCAGCATTGAAAACCGCGGTTTGCGCACCGCTTCGCTTTTTGACGATAAAAAGTAATTAATTATTGTGTGAGTTAAAATTTATGTTACTTTTTATAAAGTTCCTTTTATTTTGAAAGTTATTGTTGAGGCTTTTACAGTTTTAATGGTACTTTTAAAAGGTTTTTCGATGAAGTCAGTGGGGATAGGGGAGAATTGGAAAAGTGAGCGTAATGCTGATCTCATTTAGACTATAAAAGACAAGATTAACGAAATTGAATTAGTTTTTCAATTCAGTTAGATAGTTTTGTTTGTTTTGTGTCGTTTTTAACCCCCGCCGCAAAAAGGGGAGTGTTATAAGTTTGACCGTTGTGTGTGTCTGTCTGTGGCACCATTTTTAGGGTTCCGTACCTTAAAAGGTAAAAAATAAGATCACTTTCGTGTCCGTCTGTCCGTCTGTCCGTCTGTCTGTCCGTCTGTCCGTCTGTCCGTGTGTCACCATCGATTATCTCAGGAACGGGTAGAGCTAGCAAGTTGAAAGGTCATGGGGCATATCTGACCCGCTTTGCGAAAAGTGGCAGACATTAACCAAAATAGTTTTAAACTAAGGAGAATAATGTGACCTTTCATTGCATATAATTATTTGTTAAAAAATCGATGGGGGAAAATGTACAGGATCGTTTGAAAAAAATAAAAAACAAACGATTTCCAAGGATTTTATTTCATCTTTTGGCAACGGAGTGCGAGTCAGATCGCGAAACGCATGCCTTATGAAAATGACCAAGGCAGTTTGCACAAACAGCAGCATCTGGGGGTCTAAAGTGGCCACTTTTGATGAAACATCAGATGTTTCATATATTATTAGAAGCACTTGATGTTGATGAAAAGCTTCATAAATGATTCTTAATCTTCATATATGCTTCATATAATCCATACCCATATTATAAATGTGAATGTGTGTTTGTTTGTTTGTTTGTCCTGCTTTCACGTCAAAATAGAGAGACGGATTGACGTGATTTTTGGTGTGGAGATAGTTGGAGGGCTGGAGAGTGACATAAGCTACTTTTTATGCCGAAAAAAATGCATGTTTCCCGTGGGATTAAAAAGTAGTAGTCCACGTGGGCGAAGCCGCGGGCGTCCGCTAGTGCTCCACAAATGATTTCTAAATGCTTCATTTATCTCGTACCTAAATAGGTACGAGATGTTTTGACGCACGAGCGTAGTGAGGGCCAAATCCAGCTCTAAATCCTGATCCAGATCAAAATCCAGCTCTAGAGCCAAAATCCAAAAGCCAAAATCCAGATCCAGATCCGGAGCTAGATCTGGATCTGTATCTGCATCTTGATTTTGAGCTGGATCTGAATCTGTATCTAGAACTGGATTTGATCCAGATCCAGCGGGCTTAAAAAGGTCGCTATTGCAGAATCGCAAAATGAAATGAACTATAATGCCGTCTCTTTTCAGTCTGACTGAAAAAAAAGTAGCTTATGTCACTCTCCAGCCCTCCAACTATCTCCACATTAAAAATCACGTCAATCCGTCTCTCTGTTTTGACGTGAAAGCAGGACAAACAAACAAACAAACACACATTCACATTTATAATATGGGTATGGATTATATGAAGCATATATGAAGAATATGAAGCATTTATGAAGCGTTTCATCAACATCAAGTGCTTCTAATAATATATGAAACATCTGATGTTTCATCAAAAGTGGCCACTTTAGGCCCCCGATGCTGCTGTTTGTGCAAACTGCCTTGGTCATTTTCATAAGGCATGTGTTTCGCGATCTGACTCGCACTCCGTTGCCAAAAGATGAAATAAAATCCTTAGAAATCGTTTCTTTTTTATCTAGCTCAAAATCCAGATGCAAATCCAGATCCAGAAAAGGCACCCGCTGCCTTTTTAAATGACCTTATGATTGATTTGGCTCAAGTTGAATATAAAATATGTTAATGAATTAACATTTTATTTAACTTCCCTGTATCACTATGAAACACTTGAACACTTAATTTTTTCGAGATTCCAGTGGCTCACATTAATGCGACTAGTGCCATAGTAAATCAGAGCCTTAAAACATTACATTCTGCTATATTTCGTTTTTGTCCGCCGTGGGTATGGTTTCCATACTACGGTGCCCGATGACCTTTATACCATATACTAAGGTCTATAGTCCCTATTGTGAGTATAAAAATCAAGGTCCTGAGTCAACACTATAAAAAGATATAGGCAAATTTAAGTTTTCGTGAAAACTTGTGAGTACCAAAACTTAAAAGTCTACCCGTGACCACGAGAGCTGTAACGCACTCGAAACGTCGGGAAATAATAAACAAAGGTAATAACGCGATAAAGTCCCGTTAGTTCGTTTAAATTATACCAAAACTTACTTTAATTTTCAACTTTTTTTATTTTTCGGAATTTTTCCTTTACTTGTGCTGGAAGACCTTGCTTGTGACCAAAATTTTAGGTCAACCGGAAGTACCCTAGAGGTTTTGGGTCGAAAACCTAAATGGTAGTTCCCGTTGACCTAGAATAACGAAATTTGGCAAAAAGCAAGGTCTTATAGCACAAATAAAGGAAAAATTCCAAAAAGTTAAAAAAGTTGAAAATTAAAGGGTGTTCCCATACATACATAGTTGACGCCAATTAAAATTGTCCTCCGAGTTGTATGGGCGCTCATACAATTAAGCGGACTAGCTTAATTGGCACCATGGCTAGGTACGGAACCCTCGGCGCACGAGTTCGACTCGCACTTGACCGGTTTTTTACTCTAGATAGTCTAGTTTTTATTTCATTAACGTAATCTCAAAAGTAAATATGGTAGTTCGACAATAAGGTAGGTAGTTTGAAAATTATTTTCAGCTGCCATAACGAAAGAATAATGATATTTAATTTTCGATGTTTGAAAAATAAAGCTTTGTTAAATGGTTCTAACTTTTAAATCAAAATAACCTAATTTTTATCAACGACAATACGTTCTGTTTTTATGTCAATTCAGATTTCAGAGAAATAACTGTTTTTGTTCTTCGTTTCAATACAAATAACAATAACCAATTAGCAAAGAATATAGAATAATACTACGGCCATTGGTGTACACCAAATTTGACAATGGAGCATCAGCGCTTTTGTCTTGTCATCAGCGCATTATCAACAGAGTCATCTGTTGTACACTGACAAACTAAAATATTGCTACATTCAGATGTCTGTTCTACAAGCTCTTTATTTCTTTCACGCTAAAGACCAAGACACAGCAAGGCATTGAAAATTACGTTTTAAATTACCTTGTTTTTCGCCTTTGCCCCTGAAACAAAATTGTTCTTGACTTGTACTCTCAAACAATTCAATTTTACTAAATTATTGTGATTTTAGAAATGTCACTCAGGCTGTCATTTTGTTGAACTTTAACGAGAACGATATAAGAGCTTGTTTTGTTCAGACTATTATAGTTCGAGAGCTGAATGACAAAACAATACAACCAGTTTTGAAAGGCTATTTTTTTAGGATGTCACATCAGTAAAGAGAAAATATTAGTCTGCCGTTTCGCCAGTAAGTAAAAACGCACGCCATTCTTGACGGTATTTTTTAAAGTAAATGGTCTGTCTAAGTATGTTTTAAATTTCAAAACCAATAACACACTACTTGTAGTTTCTTTTGCATTATTTTGCTGTTGTTTGGTCCCAAATAAGCTAAATGTCAACGCCAAACTCTGTATGGCTCTCAGAATATCTGAGTAGCATGAAGCAACTGTTTCTAGAAGTTATTGGTTACTTTTGCCGAGTAAAGGTGAAAATAACTAATAAAAACTTACAAGAACTCTACAAGAAAAGTATTATTAGTCGTGGTTAATGATCTTCTATTATGAACGTGGCGAACAAACGTCAAGCTAATTAGCTTGAATCAACTCAGTCGCACTTTGTCTTGCTCCGACGTTACACGCATTTACGCGCAGCACGGACATAATTTATCTCTTTCTGACAACGGGGTTTTATATATCTGCTATTTTTTATATAGTATCTTGACAAAACTGCTTAAATTCTACCTAAGTAGCTATAACAAAATTTCGCAGCAATTTAGAGCTTTTTCTAATGAGTATAACGTCTCTATTTGTAAAATCTAATTGGTCGTGGTAGATTATTAGCTATTAATAGTCTTATGCATAAAAACTTAGTGCGCCGACCAGGCTTCCCAGAGCGCTCTTTTGTTTTTGGAAACAAAGCTCTAGTGAGATTGATTGGCGCACTAAGTTTTATGCAAAAGACAGTCTATTTAAAGTGGGTGATCGATGTACGAGCCTATACCGCGGTTTTAAAGAACGTCGGTTTTACTCGCGGCTCGTTGGTGCTGATCGACTAGCGAGTGAAACAGTCGTATCGTAGTCGAATTGAGGTTTTGAATTTGGAATTTGATCGAGCTGAGTAAAAAATGAAGGAAACATGACTGATTGGAATGGTTGCATTTTTGCCGCTCCCCTTTTCAGCTTTTATTACTCCGAGGTTTAATAATAGCTGAATTCGAGAATATGTTTTTTTGAGTGTTTTCTCTATGAGAAAGCTTTTAGCCAACAAAGAATGACATGTTTACAAAACACGTGACATGTGGCTTTGTGTTCATCATAGTGATTGGATGAAGAAACTGTTCGAAAATTGACAAAAGCGTCTGACTTGTCTGAAGAAATAGGTCACATTGTGTCAATATTGACCCGTGACACTTGAATTAAATTATAGTCCTGGTCCCCAATTCTACTAACAAAAGTTTGAGTTGGGTTGCAATTGGAACGTTGCTAAACCGAGCGTTGAAAACTCGACTCTAACTCAATACCTACCTATAGTCGTATTACTAATTATACGCACTAAAATTGACGGTCAAAATGTCATTTTTCATATATTTTTAGTTCGTAGCAATTCGACTATACACAATCACGCTAAAGTTAGACGAGACAGAGTAACGTCAGTTTATATAATAACGGTGTCCTGTCTCGGTCTCTGGTCTCGGCCTCCGGTTTCGGTCTCAAGCACGAACCGCCACCTTTGTAATGTGATATCCCCAAAACTAGTAGGTACAGAGGGGAATAAACAAATCATTAGTGTTCAATGTAAAAGAGACCACACAATGACTCGGGTCCTTGCGTTCACTGGGTCCTTGCCATTATGAAGGATTATCTCCTCTTCCGCTTCACTAACCACCTTGAGAGCCCCCTTTACCTTTTTATTCATATTGGATGGAAAGGTCTATCTACAATGTTCGTAACTCCTACTAAAGCTGGCGGTTCATGCTGGAGACCGAGACCGGAGACAGAGACAGGAGATCGTTGTCATTTTAAACTGACGGTCCTCTGCCTCCTGTCTCTGTCACGCGCTCCTACAAAACCAGTCTGTGGTCTCGGTCTCCGGTCTCGGTCTCCAACGTGAACCGCCCCGCCTTAAGACTGCGGCCATTTGATTGATCACTGTTTACCTTTTATGGTATTGGTATGTCCAATTTAATAAAAAATAGTCATTTCTGTAAAACTGTAATATTGCTAGTTTCTGCAAAATACTATACGAATCTGGACGTGCCACTTTGACTACCACTATTTGATAAAAAGCGCTATGAAATTCTCGGACTTGGATAAATTATTCTTGGGCGGCTTTGTGACTTTAGGGTCCAAACTTGTATGAAAAGTGAATAGGATTCTTTGTATCTTCAGTTTTTCAAAATCGCCGGAAATTGTACAAGTTGTAAAAGCCTGAAATATTTATTTGGCTTTTGGCAGCTTTAAAGCCACATTCCAATTTAAAACTGTAATAACGCAAAAATTTAACTGAAATATCTGCGAAAACGGCGCGCAAAGTTTATTACCGCGAAGCACCGGTTTGAAAGTTTTAAAAATGTTGCGATTCTTTATTACCGATAAATCGTAAAATAAAGGTTTCACATTCGATATTATAACTCGTTGGAAATAAAATTGTAGTTAACTGTAGAGCTCTAAGGTAAGGTTTTTTTTTAATTATTATTACTACTACTGAACATAGTAAAAAAACAACATGCCTTAAAGTTGCCAAACAGGCTATTTTTAAAGTCTGTTTTTTTAATTAAGAAAAATCATTTGAAATAAGTAGGTACTTAGATTTATTTATATTGAATATTATTTCGTATAAAATTTTATGGTAAAATTGCAATTTTTCAAACATCTGTAGTTTCACTTCATGAACCAAAACCTACACGGCTATTGCCGATGCTGAAAGTAGCATGTCTGCTGAGGCCCTATCCGAGTTTACGAGTGAAATAAAATAACCCTGCTGATCAGCTGATCTAAAGATAAACTTCCGTAAAATCAAGTCTGAATTAATTAACTAAATTAACTAAAAAACTTCATCGCAACATTAGGTTCTTTAGAGAAATGAAGAAAGTTTGAACGATAAATACAGCTAGCCACATTAAGTAATTGCTTCTGTACATTTGTCCCCAAATAGCGACTATCGATCCAAAACCATTGTTAGGTCGTACTTGTGCTAGGCTTTTTTGCCTACAAAACTTCACGAAACTAATTCACACAAAGAGAAAGTTTGAATTCTGGATTCATTGAGGTTTTCTGTGAGATTTAAATAATTCTCGCAAATAGGCACTTTAGAAAGCATTTTCTTTGTTCAATAATGAATAACATCGGTGAGATAGCTTAGAATTTATTCACGTTAAAACATTTGTTCGGAATGAAGGCAGTATTTTAAGATAAAATAATATGGCTGAAACATTACTACAGTATATTTTTACATGATTCTCAAAGCACTTAAACGGGTAAACTGTGCGCAAAAACGTCGAATGCGATAGTAGACTGCGAAAAATTATGCAATACCAATACAATGCATCATTGCTTAAATCGCTTATCGCCCGGCGCAGATCACATTAAATCAGACGTATGACCCGTAGCCAAGGATTCATTGTACCATCACGGAATTCAATTATTGGTTTTGTATTTGTTGCACCGGTGGAGAATACGGCCACTTGAGTATAAATAAATAAATAAATATTGCTGGATTTATTCACACGGCATCATTTAGCCCCAATGCAAATAGCGTGTATATTATTACTGTGTATATTATAACTGATAACAAAAAGGAACATGCTTACTTTGAATAAAAACACAGTAAACGTGTGATCACGATTGGATCTCCAAGTATTTTTAATGTTAAAATATTCAAGATTGTCTTGCGTAGATAGTAAATTATTTTAGGCACCTGTCCACATATTGTACAACAAAGTTAGGTCCGTATCTCACTAGGAAACGACGACACCACAAACTAAATGTACGTAAATCACACCGATGTCCCGCTTAGTTACGCAACCAAGCGGACACAATCAAGGGACTGGCCCTTGATTGTCTATCTTTGATAGCGACCAAAATCGGTCTCAAACTGTCAAATATGAAAGTACAGTAACCACGCAAGTACAGTAGCTCTGTTACTCTCATCTTAACGAGACCGAACGCGACAAAAAATACAAATCCCGTCGAATTTATAAAAAACCTGCTGACGCCCGCGGCTTTGCCCGCGTGGACTACTATTTTGTTTATCCCACGAGAAACATGCATTCTTTCGGGATAAAAAGGAGCCTATTCCCTGTCATGTTCCCTGTCCTATTCCCGGTCATGTTCTATCTATGTTTCAAACTTCAGCCAAATCGGTTCAGTAGTTATGGAGATACGTGGCAACAAACATTCACACACACACACACACACGCACACACATACACACACGGATTTTTGCCTTTATAATCGATCGAGCGAGCGAAGCGAGCGAAGATCTTAGTGGTAAGTTGGGCGATTTTGCTTTGTATGTTTGTATGTTTGTATGTTTGTATGTTTGTATGTTTGTATGTTTGTATGTTTGTATGTTTGTATGTTTGTATGTTTGTATGTTTCACGAATTGTTGTTCGAGCATAACTGTCGAACCGTTCATCCAATCTGCATGAAACTTGGTAGGTCAATAGGTTGTGGTAAGGAAATTTACGGTGGAGCATATGAGCTTAATCGATGAAGGGGTTGTGAAGATATTGGGTTCCCAAGGGGGTAAAAAATTATGAAAGTTACACAAATATATTGAGTGGGGTGTCATACGAAAGGGCTTATTTTGTACATTCCAAAATGGTTTTTATTTTTAATCTAGGATGTATAGTTTTTGAAATACGACCAAAGACCAAAAACTACGAAACCAGAGGGCCTAGCCAACCGGCCTTCGCTATGAAGCGATTCGATTTCTAACTTCGCTAACACTCGAACGTGAGGTTTTCATTGGTCGAACCAAGGTCGAACGTAAGGTCACGTGGTCTTCCACCAATGAAACATCGGCGATAGCGAAGCGAATTGTAGAATAGAAAAGATTGATGCCACTTGGCTAGAGGCCCAGAGCTGCAAGAGCTCCCGTTTCGTAGAGTTTCGATGTCTTCGTAGCTCATTGACTGGTCGGTCTTAAAAAGAGAGTGGCATCGTTGCGGTTTGGTTTGCAATGATTTTAGATGCTACTTGATTTATTTTCATGATAAAAAAAAAATTTGATAAAAAATGAAAATAATTGGGGTAAAAAAAGTTAAGTAAACAAATATATTGAGTGCGGTGTCAAATGAAAGGTCTTTATTTGTACATTCTAAAATAGTTATTATTTTTATTCTAGGACGTATACTTTTAAAAATACGACGAGAATTCATAAATATGAAATAAATGAAAAATTAGACACGACATTATGTATTGCATGCATGCTAGTATTTTTTACCATGAAGAGCTAGCGCAATAGGCATACCCGGCCGTAGTAGCACTTGAAATTATAGGGGTAGTCAGAAGAAAGTCCAAATGTTGGCCATCTACGGTGCGCGAGATCTCAGTTCGGGGCGAACTACTAGTATTAGTAGGCTGTAATCAATGTAATATTAATACCTAAGTGTGGTTTAACAATATAAAAAAAAGATCCCTACGCGATCGCTTTGACAGTTTGAGACCAATTTGAGGTTTGAGACAAGTTAGGCAATCAGCCTGCATTTACGTACCTACATTTTGTTGGTGGCATAACTGGTGGTGTCCTAGTGAGATAGAGCTCTTAGTGTTGCACGTTACAAGTTGCAAGCCCATCATTTATCGTTAACGGCTCGTAGATCGTCGAAGCTAACAGACATTCTGCGCACACAATGGATATGTGTGCTTCATTGCTTCAGAGGGCGTATTTAGTTGTCGATCCCAGCTTTAAAGTCGTGGAACCATGATACTTAACTATTGTGTGGCCTAAAAAATTCGTCATCAGATTTAGATGAAGCTTATATGAAATAAGTAATAAATCGGATCGGACGAGATGGAAAAATCTAGTGTCGGAGAAAATCTTAATGAGAGGTCACGACCCTCAGAAATGAGGAAACGAGGAATAGAGAGAGAGATATGAAATAAGGTTCATTAAGTTAATTACTTAGCCAAAATCTGTCCCACCAGTGGGTCAAATTAGTGGGACCACGAGTCACGACCCATTGTGAACACTATTTATAGGAGACCTTTAAAAACTTTCTGTCACTACCTGACTCAGGCACTCTACTCGCTGTCAAAGTCAAATCAAACGAATAAACTTATTTACAAACCAAACAACGTCAAAAGTCAATTAGGAAGCACCGAATTCGATTCCGAACTTGCTGTTGTTTCGCTAACTGAATTTCAATCTGTCGGGAAAGTTTTTTCAACGAGACAAAGAGACTTTGCCCCATTTTTCGTGAGTAATTCACAGGGAATGCTTGTAATGGTTAATTTACAGGGAATTATTTACTAAATTCTTCCAAAGTTACTTCTTAAACTGGGGCCGTGCCGTACTATGAACTTTTGTGCTGCCTATACATGCTGGGCGAACCTAAGCCAGCGAGAGCGAAATGTATATAAAATGTAGGTGTTTATCAGCTACACACAACTAATCCAAATAACCAGCGATCCAAGAGCTTATTTCGTTGTAACCAAAAACACTCAATAAAATATCATGTTATGTTCACCGAACCTACTCAAAACGAAAATTTAAGACTTATTTTCCCAGAAGCCAAACATAATTTTCAAGCGTATGAAATTGATTCAACATCCATAATGTAATATCATTCTCTAACGTTCAACGGCACAAAATATTCAGCTTATTAGCTTTGTCGAGCCGAGTTACGTTTATGTTGGCACACCGCAAAGTAATGTGGTGACAATTTGTATTCACGGGGCAAATGCTGAGCCGTAACAATATGACTTATAGCTTCAAAATATGAAAAACTTGGGTCAAGGCACATAATAAATAGGTACAGAAAGCGTACTCCGCACTTTAAGTACGAAGCTACAAGTACATTGGCGGGCACCCGGGCGGGCCTTGGCCGTTGGCCTTGGCCTAGGGTTCCCACTTGCCGCTCGGCTCGCACGCTAGCCGCGTCGCGCGTAATATCTATCGTGCGACCACTCGACAACCCTTCCGTGTCACTCCGCGCCAGACAGTGACAGAGTTATACGTTAGAAAGAGAGAATTTGTGTAGGTACGTGTATTTAAATGAACATTTTCGCGAAGTTAGGCTTCTGCACCTATTCTGTGGTCAAGGTCAGAACCTCGGTGGGTGCTCGGCTGAGAAACTACAAGATGAGGCGATTGTTAAGGTGGCTGTTGGCGTCCGAGATCGAGACAGGAGACCGAGACCTAGAATATTCTTAGACTTCGTAGAGAACCACATGTCCTATAGAAATGCGCGAGCTTTAATTAAATAATAAGGTTTACATACACATAAATATAATTTTCTTGTCTGCACATTATGCCTTTGATATTTTCCTCCAAGACATTCACTCTAATTTAAGACCGAATGCTAAAAAGGCTGTTTTTCTTTAGAAAATAGTGTGTTTTTCGTCGCAAAGTAATTGCAGTTTCCATATATTATTTCGTATGGTTTAGGTTGTATGGCGCGGGGCTCTTAGCCACCTGCGGTAAGCTTTGCCGAAAAAGTTGGAAGTTTATTACATTAGCGCGTTACGAAATGTCGTATGCGACTTCTTTTTTCGGTGTAGTATAACTAAATTATTACGTAAATATATCACTGATGAGGCTTATTGTGAGCTGTGAAAAAAATACTGTTTTTGTATAAGTATTTTGGTGTCCAATGTTTAATAGGCCGCAAAAGAACAGCCCCCCTAGCCATATTACACTATCTATCGTCGCTGTAGAATAGAAACACCTCAAAATGTATAGAATTTGACGTTTCAAGTAGATGAGCCCCAGGTGTACCTAGTATCACGACGATTCCTAGCGATCTTAGTATATCTATTGACTGACTTTGTATTGTCAGAATAAAACATCCCTTAAAAAGTTTTACTAGATGGAATAAGTTGATGCACCACACGTTCTCATAAGTTTGTGTTGCAAGTCACACGTTCCTAATTAATTAACCCGCTCCGAGCTTTGCTCTCGCAATTAGTATTTCACATTTTGTGTGGTCTTATTGCTATTCCAGTTTACGTTCTATGTTATTTGAAAGTTTCATCAAACGGTTATCCGCGGGCGGCAGTGATCATTTACAATCAGATGAACCTCTTGCTCGTTTGCCCCCTCTTCCTTAAAAGAAAAGAAGGAAATGGAAGAAGAATACAGTCACAAGAATACAGGTCAGTAGTAATTTGAGACAAGGATAGAAAGATGATGATAAGCAGTGCTTAAACTTTTGAATCAGCTCACGGTTACCAAGTAAAGGCTGATTTTAGTCTCACCCTCACCGTCAGCGCTGATAGGCGAGTGATGTTTATTACAATGAAATAAGGATACTGATTGTCCAGCACTGACGAGAGCAATCATCAGTATCCTTATTTCATTGTAATAAAGATCACTCGCCTATCAGCGCGGTGAGCGTGAGACTAAAATCAGCCAAAAGCTTATGGTGCGTACAGACGGCTGAAACGTGACATGCAATGTATGATTCTGCCTTTCATTGCATTCATTTGCACTGCAAGCGTAGACGTATAGCGACCGCGCTTTTACTAAGAACCTTTCGCTTGCAACTGCGCGACCGAATTTACAGCTTTTTAGTATGAAGCAAACTTAAAATATGTCACTTAAGCCGTTTTACCCTAAAGTTCCCGACATGTCTTCAGGTAATGTCATCGCGGCAAAACGTGGTTCCCTTCACAGAGTGGATTCTGAAGCACCTCATTAATTTATGGTAAGCGTCCACAGGCCCGCATCGCACGCAGCGGACGGATCGCATCAAGCGGATTATCTGTGTAATGCGATGCGTACGATGCGGACAGGTGGACGCACTTATATGAGTTTCTATACAAATAATACTACGATCCGTTGCGTGCGATGCGTCCGAAGCGTACGATACCGACATGTGGACGCTTACCATTAGGGATTCTTTTGAAAGGAAGCTATAGGACCAAGTTGAAATAATATTTGGTAGCGACAACGCAAATATTTCAAGTAAAAAATGTATTTAGATTGTAAGATCAAAGTGTGTTTGGGTTTGGGGTACTTTGAATCAACGACGTTTACAATGTTTTGTATAAGTTTGTCTGCCAATGAGCTCAAAAACAGGAATTTGAAAACTCCGATATTAAATAAAAATACTTGATAGCATTTGATAATTTAGACAACGCGCAGACGGCAAAAAAATTCTATCACCCGGTAATTTGATCGGCCTTATATTTATAACTAGCAGCGCCCTCGCGGCGTTGCCCCCGTAGTGATGGTATAATATGGTGATGATGACGATGATGATAAAAAACTGCCTATAACCTTCCTCAAGAGTTTAGCTATTACATGCAGAAATAATTTTTCAAATCCGTCTGGTAGTTCCTGAGATTAGCGCGTTCAAACAAGCAAACAAACTCTTCCGCTTTATAATCTGAGTAGAGTATAGATAGTATAGTATAGATGAACTATTGTAACAATAGTGTCACAATTAAGTCACTGAACTCCTTATTTAAGTTTTATACAATTTTGAAGAAATGATAATTATTTATTTCCTTCAGAAGTCGCAGTACCGTTTTCTTGAGAACCGAAGAAGTTTCTCAAGATACTTGGTAAAACTGTCTTCAACTCTGATAATTAAGCTGAAATATGTCACACTTTATTTGCTGAGTAAAGTTGCAGACAAGTTTTCTACATTATGTTAACAGTTCTGAAGGGTAGGTATACTATTTCTTTTCATGTTGCAATAACTCAGGCTTCTTTATCCTATCATCTTGATACTTCATCAGATTATTTTAGATTAGGCTGCTCACCGTCAGCGCTGATAGGCGAGTGATCTTTATTACAATAAAATAAGGATACTGATTGCTTAGCAGAAATGGCAACGCTGATTGCACTCGTCAGTGCTGAACAATCAGTATCCCTATTTCATTGTAATAAAGATCACTTGCCTATCAGCGCCGACGGTACGCGTGACACTAAAACCAGCCTAAAATCAGCCTTAGATCTAGATCGAGTTATTATCATTAATTAATGAACTGCATATTCGTGTAGATAAGTACCTTCAAAGACTTTGGGGAACAGGGTGGAATAGTTCCCCAAAGGCAGAGTAGGTGGTTCCTCTGCAACGGGCCGGCCCATCTGGCCCACTTGCCCGTGGTCTTTCGACCAACAGTTGATGTCGGATAGTTCTAGATAAGCTTCAATTCGCCAGAAACTTTGCTTGCGAGTTCTAGAACTTCTGATGTTGCGTGGCGATTCCGTTGCTCCTTTAGCCCGCAATCTGGTCTGAGGTCTGATACTGTCCAGCGTGTTCTTCCTTTTGCAGTAGTAGTCTCGTAATCTTGTGCTTGGACGTTGGTTATCCTTATTAGACTCAGATAGGAGTCATTGTTGCGTGCGTGGCGCCATCTTCGCTGAAGCTCGTAGTAAGCTCGAAGTGCGTAGCATGTCCATGTAGTTCATCTAGCGACAGGTAGATGTCGCTACATCACTCCCTTTCCAGACCGAAGGTCGATATGATCTTGTCACCAGCATTATAGGTGTCCACGGTGAGTCGGGACGAAGTGGTGCATCGTGCGTCTTCAGTGAGTCGAGACGTGTCCACGGTGAGTCGGGACGAAGCGATGCGTCGGGTGCGTCTGCGGTGAGTCGAGACGTGTCCACGGTGAGTCGGGACGACGCGGTGCGCCGAGTGCGTCTACGGTGAGTCGAGACGTGTCCACGGTGAGTCGGGACGATTCGGCGTGCGGTGCAGTGCTCTGGGTGATGTCCACGGTGAGTCGGGATGAAATACCCAGATGATGCTGCGGTTGAAGAAACTCCACGAAGCGTATCGAGGAGCGGAGAGCCTGCAGAACCAGGAAGTCGGGGCGGCTTGCGATGGAACTGCGGAGGCTGGAGGCTGATGATTGCTGGTGCGGTGTGAAGCTGCTGGTCCGGAAGGTAGGCTTGAGAGAGAGAGAGAGAGAGACGAAGGTTGATATGCTCGATGCTGATGATGATGATAGCGCTGAAGGTGCTGCGTGTTCAGGTTCCAGTCGTCGGGTTTCGGCAGGAGTCGTCCGAGGTAGTCGACGGCTGGATCACGTCGGGGTCACCAGTTTGGGGAACAGGGTGGAATAGTTCCCCAAAAAGACCTTCAAAGACAATTCTTTTGTCATAAAAATCTGGGCGACCGAGCTCTGCTCGGGGGAAAATCCACTTTTTTCTTTTGTCGACTTTGATAAGACTCACATTGTTCAACTGGCTACTTGGATGGATCACCGAAAAGAAAGCAAGGCCCCGTACCGTGTTTGTTGCCCTGATTCTTCACGGTATTGGTCGCGAAAGAACAGGAGTAGAATCACCTATTTACCTCTTAAGACATGTCAAAGTAATCATAGTGATCCTACTAAATAAATGATATTTTAATTTTGAATTTTGAAAATAAAGAAAACTAAAGAACTAGTGATATTAGAAAGATATACTCTTCTCATAGATAGAGATAGATAAGATTCGTTAATAGTAACTTGTTAATAAGTACTTGTAATAGGGTGGTTGGTAATGTAAAGTGGATATTAGAAAGATATACTCTTCTCATAGATAGAGATAGATAAGATTCGTTAATAGTAACTTGTTAATAAGTACTTGTAATAGGGTGGTTGGTCCTTCTCCGACATAATCATCAATTTAATTATAAGTCTAAAATTAATTGTTATTCTGTTGAATAAATATGCTCAAGATCTGCTTGAGATCTAGATGATGAATAGCAATATCGTCAATGTTTCAAAACCCGTTCTATTAATTAGCAATTTTGCACCAGATTGCACGCACTGATAGGTTTCAAGCCCATTTATTTTGTTTGAGGTGAACTCAATTTCACGGCGGTGGCCTGTTTATCATAACGTGTTTGCAAACTATCACAAGTTCATAGTGTAAACTAAATTTGGAGGCATATACAGAAACCATTAATATCTACCACATCTATCTTCGGTGAAATTATATGAAACAAAGTTTGTGTACCTATACATTTCGTCGGCTAAATTCGAAAACCTCGTAACTCCGTCTTTTTTACGAAAATGATTTTTTGATGCAGTTTGGTAGAGAATTAGATCTACCAACTGGAGGAACAGGAGTAGAATTACCTAGTTCTTAAGACGATTTAAATTGATACACAAAGTGATCTTATTGAATAAATGAATTTGATTTTGAGTTTGACTGCATCAAAATATATTACATACATACATACATAAACTCACGCCTGTATCCCATCATAGGGGTAGGCAGAGACCACAGATCGCCACTTGCTACGATCCTGACACACTTCTTTCGCTTCATTCACTCTCATCACAAAATCATCAAAATACATTTTCCTCAAGAAAGGCTGAACTGATTTTTATGGTCTTTCATTCGTTGGATTTGTCTCCGCCCCGAATAGCAGACTAACTATTGGAACACCTGAAAAATTCACAAATAAAAATATATGAAAAAAAAACCATTTTCTTATAAATTTTGTATGTATGTAGGTAGATATATTTAACTACCAGTCGGATTTGAAAAAATATTTCTGCATTTGATAGCCTAATTCTTGAGGATGGTTATAGGCTACTTATCATCATCATCACCCAAATGTTTTTATCGTTTATTTCATTGACTCTGTATTGACTTTGTTTTTGTGGGTATGTATTTCACTAAAGATAAATATACCTACTTATTCTATTCTATTCTATTATAATACCATTTCTACGTAGGTAACGCCGCGAGGGTGCTAGTAAGTAGATAAAGATTTCTAAATCTGTCTTTGGATAATAATAAAAGAAACTCTTTGTTTCTAACAAACAAAACCATACCTACTTCATAAAGTCCAAAATGAAAATTTAGTATTTTTATGAAAGGGTGGATTTCTACGAATATATTATTATCAAAAGATGTGTAAAAAAGCAACTCTGCGAGAGAAAATTCTAGGAATTTATTTATGTAACGTGAAAATTGCGAGAAAATACTTTTTATTCGTTATGAAACAAATAAAAATGTGAAAGAAATGTTTGTAAGATAATTTAATAAACGAAACGTACTTTTATTTATTATTATCACTTGTGTAATAGATATGAAAAAAATATTGCCATGACTGTTCCTTGGTTTCCTACATTCAATTTATCAAAACCTTGTTTGGATACCAAAGATGAAAATATTTTTTATACTTATTTCATTTAAAACTTATACGTCTTGATAATCGTTGCTCCTTTTTCTTTACAAATAATCCATACCCATATAATTTAAACGAACTAACTAATTAAAACATACCCATATATATTTTCACATTTATATGAATGTGATGGCGGCTCCTCACTTGGCGTATCGTGTTCGTGTATTTGCATTATTTGTCCAAATACAGCAATGTGTAGACGGTCTATTTGATTGTATTTGCTTTATTTGCACGAATATGGCAAACAACGCAAATAGCAAATTTGCCCGTACAAGTCCATGTGTGGATGACGTATTTGACAGTATTTGAAATATTTGATTATTTGAAGGCAAACACAACAATATCGACTCACGAATACGCTAAGCCAAGTGAGGAGCCGCCATGAAAGTGTGTTTATTTGTTTATTTATTTGTCCTGCTTTCACGTCCGAATTGACGTGATTTTTTGTGTGGAGATAGTTGGAGGGCTGGAGAGTGACATAGGCTACTTTTTATCCGGGTACAACGCGAGCGAAGCCGCGGGCGAAAGCTAGTCCATACCTCCATACCATCACCTCCATATTATAACCCCCTTACTTATGAAAGATGTTTAAAGTTGAACTCTGGATACTGGAACAACGTCCTGTCTCTATTCGTCACCATCCACAAATAAAGACAGGACGTTGTTTAACCAGTGTTCAACTTTAAACATCTTTCATAAGTAAGACCCTAAATGTGAAAGTGTGTTTGTTTGTTTATTTGTCCTGCTTTCAAGCAAAAACTACTAAACTGATTAGGCTGAAACTTGGAATATACTTAGTTTATGACCTGGAATAACATAATGGCTACTTTTTGTCCCGAAAAATTACCTATACGCGGACGAAGCCGCGGCCGCCCGCTAGTATTCCATAAATAAGGCATTCATGAAATATCACCGAGAGCGAGCCGTTCCTCTGAAGCCCATCCGTCGTGTCGTGTTATCCGATTGATTTCCTTATAGGAAGGTCTTTTGGAAGGTCACAGTTGAAATAACACGTAGGTAGACTGTTATACATTTCATGCTTGATCGCTATTCGAACATATTTTATAACATTACTACCGAACCCAGTTCAACAGCGCCACCTTCCTAAGGCCGTACCATGAACTGTCAATAATGACGTAATTTATGTCATTCATGATAACAAATGGCATTAAGCAGGACTAAAGCAGACTAAAGCAGGATTGTTTGAAGCTTGTTTTAATATTGCTCTAAGAGTTCATGGTACGGCTACAGGAAACTAAATCGCCCTCATTACAAACTAGCTCTCTTCTAGTCTTCGTATATTTTCATTCGTTGCCAACGAACCAATTTCGCTACATTACCACAAAAATCGCCCGGAAATAAGCTTCAGACCTCATTTCCTGTGGCGGCCACTGCGTGAAAGTCTAGCTGTAAACGTTGTTACCGCATTTTCATGGATAGCGAGAACCTTTACCTACTTAACATGGACATCGAGTATTCTTAACTATTACTATGTGTAATGTTTTTTCTTTAGAAAATGTTCAGTAAGTTAGTATTAGGCATAGACTTAGTATAGCACTAGACTACCAGTTGCGTGCCGCCGAAAGGGAAGAAAATAAGTGATATTATGAATACAACATGCCCACGTTATGCAGTTAGTTATTTATTACATACGTGATAGGTTGCAAACCCATCGCCGCTATTGGAAAGCTAAATGGTTTTCTTACGATTTTCCTTCACCGTTTAGTTAGAACAAAAGAATATGAAGAGAACATAATTTTGTCAACCATAAATATATAGAGCTCGTGTTAATGCGTATAATTTTTCGAAATGAAAAATCCAATGATGCACGGCCGGAATTCGAACCCACGACCTTAAGTTCGAAAGTCGAGACACGGCTTAAAACTATTAGACCTTACATACATAATCATACATACTTATATGCCCTATGCCTCGCTAGACCACGCTAGACTATACAAACATTACATGCCCCATACCACGTTAGCCTATTGCAATATGAGTTTATATGAGCCACAGAATTGTACTTCACACGTCGTAAGAATGGCCATTGAAAGTGGAAAACTTACCCCCAATTGAACCTTTCAATAAAATACACACGTGAATATTTCAAAGCCCTTAAAGTAGGTTAACTTACAAAAAGAAAGCAAAAACCGTAAAACCGAGTACTAAAAGGGGTTATTGTGTTTTTCTGTGGCTTAAGTTATAGACGAATAGAGCTAAACTGTAAAGACGGCGGTCACAATAAAGCCCCACAAAGCTGGAGCTGGTTCGCGCCGGATACCGAGACCGAAATCGGAAATCGAGACCAGCCCTCTGCAAGCTGATTGTCTAACTAAACCTCAAATTGGTATCTTTTGTCGCGTTCGGCGTCGTTGAGATGGGAATGAAAGAGCTACTTGCGTAGTCGCCGAACTGTCATATTTGAGGATTTGAGACCCATTTTTGTCCTATCAAAGATAGACAATCAAGGGGCTGATTGTCTATCTTTAATATCTGTCAAATACGACAGCTCAATGTCCACGCAAGTTACTCTGTCACTCTCATCTCAACGAGACCGAACGCGGAAAAAGATACCTACGCGGTCGTTTTGATAGTTCGAGACAAGTTAGACAATTAGCCTGCAGATTCAGGCTTTGTAGGGGCGCGTGACAAAGGCAGGAGACAGAGTACTTCCACGTCTTGGCGATACTGTCGAGTTCCTGATATTTTTTTTATTTCATTCCTTATACTCGTTTTCTCGTTTTTTTTTGGTGTTATTGTCGCTTGTTGTTTTTACACCGCAACCTAATCCAGACACATCGAGTCGGGGTCTGTGTTTTACGGCCCTCCGACGACAATAAAAGTCATCTTCTGCAGCTTCTAGCTCTGATTTGAAGAAGTTCTCTCCGATGTTTTGTCACATTCAATACCCAATTTTATGGCCTCAACCTTTTGGTAAAGTGTTTAAAAATGGCTTTATAAGAGATTGTTTGTTGATACGGTTTGTGACGGCCAATTTATTTGATCCAATCGCTGTGATATTTTTGGGTTCAGTTTTGTATGCGTCAAAATAAATAAACGTTGGAGGACATTTTAATGTACTACAAAACTTTAGGCCATAGATACGGTTCACATCCTATGGAACTTCTACTTTTTACGGAATATAGGTACATATACGGTATCGATTTCCGTCTAAAACTTCAATGATACGCGAAGTTTCTGATACCCACGACACAAGGATAGTGAGTGTCAGGATTGAACTAACAAGGAAACTCTAGTCTTTGTTTGAAGTTTATTATCTAGAACAGTTTAGTTAGCCTTTGGAAAATATAAGCTAGCATCGCCCTCGTGGCGCTGCCCCCGTAGTGATGGTATAATGTTAATAATGATAATGATGAAAAGTAACCTATAACCTTTCTGAAGAGATTAGCTATCACAATGTAGAAATATTTTGTTTTAAGCGCGTTCAAACAAAAAACAAACAAACTCTTTCGCCTTACTATAGTAGTAGAGATAAGTTTTAAAATGTATCACCTCATATTCGCTTGCAAAAAACTAGCAATTTTAACATGCGTCACTTTATATAAAAACAGAGATAAATAAAATGAATTTGTTGCAATAACAACAACGGATTGCCCGTTGGGTGTGATTCCTCATGACAGTACTGTATTGTACTCGTTTTTGGGATTTAGAAATTGGCTTACCTATACCAAACGGGCTTACCTTTTCCGATTTGGGTACAGACAAATGGAGCAATATCCTTACTCCGATTAATACCTTTAGGATTTACGAAGCGAGTTTCATGACATTGTTTTAGAAATAATTTCATGAAATATTTCTAATTTACGAGTGTAATACAAGGTCCATACCCGTCTCTTTTGCGAACGTGCAAAAAAAAGTGAAGATGTAAAAAATATGAATATACTAGCTGCTGCCCGCGGCTTCGCTCGCGTGGTACCCGAATAAAAAGTAGCCTATGTTACTCTCCAGCCTTCCATCTATCTTCACACAAAAAATCACGTCAATCCATCGATCTGTTTTGACGTGAGAGCAGCAGCGCAAAGCAAGAAAAAAAGCAAATGAGTCTTCAACATTAGAAGACATTTTTTCCGAAAAATGAAAACCGACTTGAAGTTGCCTCAAGCCAATAATCTTAAACACTATTATTTCCTACTAGTAAACTAAATACCCGCGGCTTCGCCCGCGGGGACTCCTATTTTTTATCCCACGGGAACCATACATTTTTCCGGGATAAAAAGTAGCCCTTGTGTAATTCCAAAACCTTAACCTAAACTATCTACATTTTAAATTTCATCAAAATCGGTTTAGTAGTTATAGGGATACGTAGTACCAAACATTCACACACACACACGGACTTTCGCCTTTATAATATTAGTAGGATTTGATGTTGAATTCCCTGTTGTATGTTGAAGTCCTAAGTTATTTATGTGTCTTTGTCTTCTTAAATGAGGCAGTTTAAAAATATATTGGATCATATTTTTTTAAACAGATACTTTTCTGTTCATTTCATTGAGTGTGCCTTAATCTCACTTTGCATATGAAATGGCTGCGCATATATTTGGAGCGATACAACGTGAAAATGTTACCTTAAACTCAGAGCAAATAGCAAAAAAATGTGTGATGATTACATATAAAAATTTATGAACTGTATTTGTTTCCATGATCTAGTACTACTTAATATAATGTTGAATCAAAGAGAACTTTGAGGCGCTTAATTGTGCGTCTAATTAGCTAATACAAATTGTTCTAAGCCTGTCATTTCAAGTTGAGGTTAGCCATGCATACATATTGTGTCACATAAATAAATAAAAATAATGCTGGCCCTTTCAATCAGCATCATGTAGCTCCAAAGTAAGCGAGCTTGTGTTATGGGAACCCATGACTGGTATACTACTTACATACTTTTTTCTTCTAAATACATAAGTACAGTAGTCTGGGTGCTTTCTATGAAAGAAAGCACCCAGAAAGACCCGAGACAGATCATACAAACATTTGTTCCGCGGCGGGGATCGAACCCATATGCCCATTCCGATCACCATATTCGTAAAAAAAAAACTCCATCACTAGTTGGTCACTTGCTCATACGAACTTACTTACCGTATTCGTATTACAAATGCATAAATATCATAATCGCATATAGACGAGTGATACGCAATTAGTCTCAGTCTCGATACGCCACTCTGATATTATAATAGTGGTATTAGCCCGTTTAATGTCGAGTCGTGTAATGATAATTATGCCATCCTGAAACACGGTCTCGATACTAAGCTCTGGTAACATACGATCAAAGGAGATAAGGAAGAATTCCGACGACTTCTCTGGCCCAGTGGGTGAAAAACCGCCTAAAACACAAACTGTTGTGTTTTAGGCGGTTTCTCCCAGACTCCCTCTTTTGAAAAAATCATTGGATAAAGGTACTTACATAATTTATTCCATTTCGAGTGTATAGTCTGGCAAAAAAGGGTAGAAACTGCAACTAAAATTTCATTACAATGGAAACCCTTTCTAATCTATGGTAAATTACAGGTTTCTTGTCTATGGTACAGGTACCGAAGACGTTAGTCAGAAGTAATAATTTCCTTCTAAAAGAGAATTTATCTATTTCACGTATTTAGCTTGCACAGTGGTGCCCGCATTTATGTCTATTATTTTTGCCAGAGTATACATTCCTTATCGATTATGCGTTTGACTTTGACATTAAGGCTACTAACAGTAGTTATAGTAGATAAATAAAAATCCATTTCGGCTCCAGTCGACCAATATTTCCTATAAAGGTACATAATTTTGTCAAGATTTATTCCACTTTGAGTTCATCTTTCACGGCCTAAGCCGCTTCACGAAGATACGCTGAGGACAATCCATCTTCCTCCTGGCCGAGGATAGCTTGAGACTGATTCATTTGCTAAAACGTTTTTAGGGCACCTTTTACACTGGCAAACAGATTTACTCAAAGTAAGTTCGTAAGCAAGTTGTCAACTCTGGTGACAGAGTTTTTAGACCGCCTACCTACTAAAGGCCTTCATCATGGCTAAACATGCACTCCAGCTTTAGGCGGATCGGTTTAATCAATGCGGGCTCGAATCCCATAAGAATCGAAAATTATAAAAAGAAATTACCCTCTACAAGTACCTTCAGATAGGTACAGAAACTCACAAAAATTGCACTCTCTTCGGCGCAGGCCAGATAGAAGAGACGGGGCGCAGCCATTTGTCTCTTCCGCGTTCCTTTCATACAAAATGTGACGGCGCCGGCGCCCCGTCTCTTCTGTATGTTTTGCGGCGCGACGCTTCTATACATTTTCTATGAAAGGGACGCGAAAGAGACATAATATGTCTGCGACGCGTCCTCGTCTTACGTCTTTTCTGTATGTCCCGCGCCTTAAGTTTAAATTGTTTATAGATAAATAATAATCTAATATGAAAGGTTCTTTTAAATTGTTAACTTTGATGAAACGTAAATCTTTTTGTGCCAACGCGACCGTTGAGAAGTAATGGGATAAAAAGATAAGCATTTTTAGCAACATTTTCGTATTTTATTAGCTTCGTTAAAACCGTGTTCAAGAGCTTTGAATTTCATTAATTTAATGAATATCTACACCCTTGTAGGTGCTTTGTTAAATCCTTTAACTAAAGTCTACTAAAAGAGAAACTCTTATAATCATTTACGAAAATGTGTAGGACAGTACAGATTGCAAAAGTTTCGACTTAGAATAGCCATCATCATCTTGCAAAAGTTTGTATATTTCAATTGCGATATAAAAAAGTAAGTACATTAACAAAATATTTTCAGAAAAAAAAGTAAATTTTACTTTGGATGGCTAACAAGTAGATATAGCGCGTATTTTCAGGTTAGCATTTTTAATACTTACGCAAATAAACTTGCTTTTATATAGGTTGCTTTGCTTGCTTTTATATAGGTACCTACTTACCTACTAAACGCTTTCAAATCAAGGGTCAAAGCCTTTAAAAATCATAATTTCATTCAGTAAAACTTCTGAGATTATATTGAATAGTCTGATTCTACACCTGTTCGCGACCGATACTACTTGTAGGTACTAGTTATTTGTTCTGTGCCAATGAAGTGTGATGAACCGTGAAGAACCAAAACAAAAATAATTTTGGGCTTTTTTTTTCGTTTATCCTTCCTCTTAAATCTAAATAGTCAAGCTCCAATGGGGAGCCAACAGCAGAGTCATTTTGTTAACTCACTTCGAACGTCGAAGAGCTGAATCCGCTGTAAGATTTCAAATTTCGTATTCGAAATTTGAATCTCACAATACATTCATGTGTATTTAGTGAGCTCGGTCACTTGATTGAATTCGAAGTGAGACTCTGCTGGACAAAGTTCTACGCACTATACCACTTGGCTACCATTACCATACCAGAAACAAAGATAAACTCGCTCGTCGCAAAATAACCAGGAGTAGAATATCCTACCTCTTACGACGTGTCAAAGTGATCATGTCACATTCTAGAGAAGGGTTTGGATTTGGTATCGCATCTCAACGTGTGTGGCGGGACAAAGATCCATGGTGGTAAAAATGTGTGAAATTAGATGGAACAAACGCAATTTTTTTTTCGTAATAATTCCGAGGGTTTGTGATATGAAACAAATGCGAATACTTATTTTCCGATCTTTCACAGAGGTTCCGTAGAAAATTTATTACACGAAACTATCATCAAGCGCTTCTGGCGTAACTTGCTTAGACGTTCTTGAGCAGCGTTGTGCGCTGTCACAATTAGGATGGGTGACCGTAACTGGTATTACGAGCTGAGCGCTTCTGTGCTTCGGAGGGCACGTTACATTTTCGGTCTCAGCTTTTAAGTCGCCATGACGGAGGCCTTTACGCGGCCTAAAAACTCCGTCACCAAAGTTGGCCACTTACTCATATAAACTTACGTATCATGAAAAAAAAATCGTATTTGTTCCAGCACTGAACTTTGCAACGGAACAACTGTATATCAAACCTTTTATTTTTGCAAAATAAAAGTTACAAAATAAATGTTGAGTAAGTGCATTAACTAAACTTTAAATAGACTGTAGTTAAATGGGGCTTATACAATCAGCCACATAAGTTGATGGAGTTTTTGACCACAAAATTAATTCTTATAGGCGCCGATAAGCCTGCATCCCGTAATGCTAACTTCTACAAAATGTGGGTTTGTGCCAAATATGTATTTAGATTTGTTATTCTGGATCAGCAGAGTCATTCTGTAAACTAACTTCGAATTCACTCAAGTGACAGAGCTTACTAAATACACAAAAATATATTGTGAGATTCAAATTTCGAATACGAAATTCAAATTTTGAATATGAAATTTGAAATCTCACAGCTGATTCAGCTCTTCGACTGTCGAAGTGAGTTTACAGAATGACTCTGCTGTACCCCAAAGTAAGCAGACCTTGAGTTATGGGAACCACATGACTGGTATACTACTTACACACTTTTTTTTCTAAATACATTCATATTATACATAGAAAACACCCAGACGCGAGACAAATATTTCCAGATCATACAAACATTTGTCCCGCGGCGGGGATCGAACCCGCAATGACTGTAGATTTTACTTTATGAATGACTGTACAACATAACAAACTACTTTAGTTTCCTCGTAAGCATTAAAGAACAAACTTCAAAGAAAACTGCGTGTACTTTTAAAAACTTTAGCCAGTTCCCGCCGGAGAATCCCACCCCAAGAAACTTATTTACAACGAAACCACAACAAGGTAGGTATTTACTTAAATTCCTTTAGAATTGAGATTTGTATGATGACCGCTGAAACGCTACTTAAATATTTGACACCTACTTATCTATTTGAGACTTACTTGCTCATACGAACTTACGAGTATATCTTTGCATAGCTTAAAACAGAATAAACATTCATACTTCTCTAGTTTTGTGATGAGAAGCTGATCCCAGGTGCCTCATCAATCTCTACCTAGTAGTTAAAGGGCCGATTTCACTTTTCAATTAAAGTGAATAAATAATTTGAGTAATTCCTAAATATACTTAATTGAAATAAAGCATGAGGTTGAGCTGTTTATACCAAATACTCCACAGCAATGACGAGTAATGACTTGAGTTGCCAACATCACTTCGCTGCTCGTTTCACTCTCTACTATCTTGCTCTTAAAATAACACCTACTACTCTCGTTAAGGCTCAAATTGCCTACAAAGTGGCCACCGTCATAGCTTGAGCGGTCTCAGTTGTCCTACTCATATCAACTTCGTCAATTATACGAAAAACCAAACTACATTCACGATTTTAGCTCCTTCTATCCTACTAATCCTACTAATCCTACTATCCTACTAATATTATAAAGGCGAAAGTCCGTGTGTGTGTGTGAATGTTTGTTACCACGTATCTCCATAACTACAAAACCGATTTGGCTGAAATTTGAAACATAGATAGATAATGACCGGGAATAGGACATAGGCTACTTTTTATCCCGAAAAAATGCACGGTTCCCGTGGGATACAAAAATAGATGTCCACGCGGGCGAAGCCGCGGGCGTCCGCTAGTATATTATAAAGGCGAAAGTCCGTGTGTGTGTATGTGTGTGTGTGAATGTTTGTTGTCACGTATCTCCATAACTACTAAACCGATTTTGATGAAATTTGGAATGTAGATAGATAATAACCGGGAATAGGACATAGGCTATTTTTTATCCCGAAAAATTGCACGGTTCCCGTAGGATAAAAAAATAGTAGTCCACGCGGGCGAAGCCGCGGGCGTCCGCTAGTTCTAAATATGTTTGAAGTTAATAAATAAATAAAAATCGTTTATTTCAGACAATCTTACAGTCCATAGAGACACACAAAAGAAACAAATTAAACAACCACATGCAAGATAAACATCTATGTACCTACCACCTAAGTAATATCTGCCAGGCAGGTATGCACTCAGTGCCAGGTATAAGTTGACGTACTTATGACGTACGTATTCCTGACTATCCGTTTGGAATACGTCCTTTCACATTTGTCCTTACAGAGCGCAGAGGTAGAATTCAGTTTTGTGGTTATTCATAATAGATCAATGGACCAGAAAAATCTAAGAGGAAGCTTATACCGATCATTATGTTCGTATTCGATACTGAATTTGAAATAATGTTGATGTGAAATCAGCTTTTTAGAATATTATCATTTTGTCAGAATACATTAATAAGACGGCTTCAGTATTTTAGAAAACGAAGCTGAAATGAGAAAGTAATAGATAAAGCGTGGTACTAACCATTCGCTTAATAAACAAGTGGCTTAGCACTAATTGCTGACGATTTTGTAAATGAGAAGAGAATTTGAAATATCTTTGTCATTCGCAATCCTTGGATCTGGAAGCCACCAGGGAATGGGACCAACCGAAATCCATATGAAGATAACACAGAATTTGCTAGTTTTGTAACAGAAAATTGCCAATTTCATGATTTTGTTTACTACATCTATCTATCTATCTATTTCAGCCCACATCCACTCACTGCTGGGTATAGGCCTCCTCGTTATCTCGCCGCTTTCTCCGGGCCTGCGCTCCGGTTTACTACATACATTATCTTTTTTCATTTGTGCGCAACTATGTACTTATAAAATCTATACACAGACAGAACCTACTCTATATTTTCATATTTTATGTAGTATACCTACTAAAGTATAAAATAGTTAAATAGTAATAGAATAATGATATACAACTAATCTCATGTAAGTGACTGTGTCTTTGAGAATAAATATCTGTAAACCCAAACCTATCATTCTGTTCGCTTCGAGCGTAGATATATTCAAGCATAGCATATCATAACTGAATTCACTTGAACATCCCACATGCAACTGTTTCTGACAGTATATCACGAACACGGCACACTGTGTTCATCCAAAAAACCGACAAATCACGGATCGCTCCGTGCGCGACTTCTAAATCTTGTAATGCTCGTAGCGTGCGCGTGAAATGCACAGTTCGCGCGCGCAAGGCGTCCAAACTATAAAAAATTGTTACAAACAGAGTTATCTTTCATGATAAATTTAGCAACGTGAACGGCAAGTTATTTTTATTATTATTTATCTTTTATTTCTTACTAGGGGACGCCCGCGGACTACTATTTTTCTTATCCCACAGGAACCCTGCAATTTTTCGGAATAAAAAGTAGCCTATGTCCTATTCCCGGTTATTATCTATCTACATTCCAAATTTCATCAAAATCGGTTTAGTAGTTATGGAGATACGTGGCAACAAACATTCACACACACACACACACACACACACACACACACACACACACACACACACACACACACACACACACACGGACTTTCGCCTTTATAATACCTACCATTAGTAGGATTATTATTTATTTAATTATAATTTTTTGCATGTTACGTTCCACTAGTCTGTACGCACCTTAACATGTAACGTATTAACTCCGTAAGTACTCTTCGAACATTGGTTTAGAACTTTAGCCGGCGATCTTGTTCAGATAGTAAATACCTACAGTACCTTCTAACAGTTTAAGTATTTTCGAGGTACGAGTAAATTGACGAAGTATTCAAGTTTATGTGGTCTGTGTAAATTTAATGGCTTTAGAAGTGAGGAGAGAGTTTAGTTTAGCTATTTAGATTTTACAAATTGATATACAATCGCCTGTTTAATATGTCACAGTAAAACCAATAGTTGTGAGTTCATTAGAGGAATTGAAAATGATTTAACAATCGATCAGCGTCTAGCCCGGTATGCGTTACAATGTCATGTAAAAATGAGAAACATAGATTTCTTGGATCAGAAGCGGCGTCCTGAGAAAACCCTACCAAAGTTTCATCACAATCTGATCAATGGTTTAGGAACGCATTGAGGACAAATATACCTCTTTCTTTTCATGTACAATAAACACAATTTATAACTTGTTAAACTTTCGCGATTTGTTAACATAATGATAATTATTATTACGGGATTTTATCGCGTAAGTACCTTTTATTTATTTTGTTTCCCGACGTTTCGAACACGTAGCTCCAGTACTTCAGTCATCCCGTGACCACGAACGCTGCAACGTGTTCGAAACGTCGGGAAACAAAATAAATAAAAGGTACGCGATAAAATCCCGTAATAATAATTATCATTAAACACAATTTATTTGATTTATTCAGTATTATGTTTGTGACAGAATTTATGACCTGACTAGGTACAAACCCTTGCTGCGCCCTCGCAGCGTTGCCCGCGTTTTGTTGGTATAATGGTGGAGACGATATAAGTAAGTAAAACTTCTGTCAGTCATGTGGTTTCCATAACTGACGACCTCTGTGGCGCAGTGGGTGATGGCACGCCTGTGACGCAGGAGGTTGCGGGTTCGATCCCTGCCGCGGGTTAAATGTTTGTATGATCTGCAAATATTTGTCTCGGGTCTGGGTGTTTTCTATGTACATTATGTATGTATTTACAAAAAAAAATGTATTTAAGTAGTATATCAGTCATGTGGTTCGCATAACACAAGCTCTGCTTAGCTTGGGGCTGCATGATGCTACGTGAAATGTCCAGCATTATTTATTTATTTATAACACTCTGCTTACTTTGGGGCTACATGATGCAACGTAAAATGTCTAAAATAAATAATTATAATTATTTCGTAATCTCTACTGACTGAAACTGAAATTCGCAGCGGAATTTCACAAACAGACATTAAAAGACGGTCGAGTCGAGTAAAGGGTTACACTGAAATAATTCACTCTATCCTTTTTAATCTTTCTTGTGCAGACACGAGTTGCTTATTTAGATGTAAATATCAATATAACAAGACACCAAAACCAGTTTCAGTTGAATTTTTTACGATGGAAAATCTGATTTATGTAGGTACTCCATTTTATGAAAAAAAAAAATCACTGCTGACGGAAAAAAATGGCAAGCACCTAACTTCATCACTGCCTATAGCGTTGACCGTACTACATGAGTATTTTTTCGATTACTTTGGATTTTGAGCTCATAATGAATGACCTTCCAAAGACTAGGTACTAAAGCGATAATAATGGTCATAAATACTGATCAAAGACTATACCAGAGCAACGCGTATCTGTCATTGTGCTAGACACGAGTGGTTTTCAAGTTTTTGGTAACACTCAGAATACGCTAAGGATAAACCAAATAAATTGCGACAAGTGTGAGCGCGACCCAAGGGACACGAGGTTTCCGTACTTAGAAAGTCAATGACTTGTTGAAGTATTCTAATACCCACATTCTTTGGAAGTTAAGGTTGAGTTATATTCTTTTTATGCGGTCAATTGTCAAATTGTACTCGCAAAGTACAAATACAACGCATAAACAGTTTCACAATTCTGTATCTCAATGAATACGACAAGATGATCAAACATTCAACAAATTTTATGTACAAATATGTCTACACATATTGACGTGTTAGCGTCTTATAAATTGATGAACACCGGCTGCATGCACGAAAAAGTGTCACGTTCCGCGAGCGAGAGCGAGGAACAAGAGATAGAGAGGCACGATCGGTGTTAAACCTATATTTGATTGTGAACATAGTCTTAGTAAGATAGTTGGATAAGTAGTTAGACAAATAACAAAATAAATGGCGCTATCTGTACGGTGTGCAATCGGCCTAAGCGTTCGTTTCGTTAACACGTAAAATTATCGTCCGTAAACCGACTTTACAGACAACCATTTGGTTTTACAGTATTATTTACACTTGATTTTTTTTATTATTTCTTATGTTATTAAATATCCGAACCCAACCAATCTCCATTCTTTAAGATTTCTCTCCATCCAAAGGTTGCCTGAAAGAAATCCCTTCTTCTGGCATTAATACTTTTTAGATGTCCATAGGGGATAGTCGGAAACACGTCCATTTATACGCCTATATTTTGCAAGAATGCTACCACAGAAATACTCTGAGAATCAGGAAAAAGCCTATATTCAAATGTTATGAAAGTTCGCTGAGCAGCATTAGGGAAATCGGTCTCCAGAGGGATCGGGATATTCCAATAGACGCACCGTGGATAGTTGAATCAGTGCCATTTACATTTAAATAGAACATGTTTCACCTTGTTTACATATACTTTGTCTGGGAAAGCTTGCTCTATCTTCTAAAGATTGTGTTTCAACAAATAATCGAGTATTTTTGTTATCTAACGCAGGTGATAAAGTATATCCCTTCAAAACATAACTGTACAAAAATGCATAAGTCTCGCAACGCAGTTCTTCTGTCGTAAAAAGTTGTGAAATCGAATGCAAACGCACACGGAAAATGAATATACTTAGGTACATAAAACAAACGAAAAGCAAAAACAACAACAAAAAACAAAGAGATCTAGGTTTTTTTATTTATAATCTTAAAACTGTCGACAGATCCTCACCTTTTGAACAAAAAATAATAATTTTCCAAATCGGTCGCGTCTTCTAGTAATCGGTGAACATAAAAAAAAAGATTCCTACGAATTGAGAACCTCTTTTTTTAAGTCCTTAAAAAAAACAATGTCACCTAGTTAAAAAACTGACAAAGCTAACCGTTAATTTGAGTGGCATTGTGTAAAATAATTGCTTCGGTACAATAGACGTCGTATGCCAATACAACGGCGACGTCAACCAACTGGGTTTGTTATTATAGTAACGAGCAACTACAAATCCGAAAGATCATTCGAAGAGTTGAACAGAAAAAATGAATACGGCTGCATCCCCAACGTAGAACGTACAAATCCTTTCAGATTTCTTCTAAGCATGATTATTTGAAGATCTCTGAGTTGGTAATCAGGGGTAGAGTCCGCGCCAGCACTCAAGTCCTACGGCAAAAGCGGGAACTACTTGTTTTATTTACTTTAATATGCTCTTTTAGTCACGGTCGTTCAGTTGTTCTGGTGTGTAAAATTAACGAACGTACAAACTTGCATAATTAATATTGTTCAAGCCTTATTTGGACAATTAGTAATTTTTTACCGAACCTAGTTCTGCGATAGCAGCGTCGCGTCTATCGGACTTCAGTGGTGGCGCGTACTCTATATATTATATGTTACGGGCACCTTGATAAGTCCGGTCACTATGAATAATGGATAATTCCATCCAGTCCTACTAGTAGTTCGATTATCTAACTGTTTGGACAGAAATATTCCAAATTGTTAGACAGACTCATCGAACTTTTTGGATAAGTACGCAGATTTTATTCCAGTCAGTCAGTCTAACAATTTGTAAATATTTCTGTCCAAACAGTTAGATAATCGAACATTGTAAACACTATTAACGGGATATTTAAAATCATGGTAAATATCCCGTTAATAGTGTTTACAATAGATAATCGAACTACTAGTAGGACTGGAACCGGTCACACATAGTCATCTCGTGTGTGTCACAAGATGTCATCTCGTCTGTGTGAGATGTGTGAATAACTAAATTCTATTGGTTGCTTAAACACATCTCTAGTCTCTGCTTTGGTGGAGTCCCTTTATGGGCGCTACTCACACACCTGCCGCAGGGGCAATCTAGGTGCGTGGCGGTTGTCGCGATATCGGGAATATCTCTACTCCCGATATCGCGACAACCTCCACGCACCTAGATTGCCACCTAGATTGCCCCTGCGGCAGGTGTGTGAGTAGCGCCCTTAAATCTCAGCCTGATTGACAAGCAAAAACATTCATTAAAGCTGTGATAAATTGATTAATAAATATTACTAGGAAAATCTCTGACATGTTTTATGAATAACAGAAACATAATCTGTTCAAGCACTTGTCTCTAAGGAGCACGTACACGTACATAGCCACGTGTTGGTTAACATTTAGGACGAGCTTACACGAGCGTCGCAATATTTTGCACAACACATTGTGTGTACGTGGCTTGTTCGGTCTGGGATTTCATTTCTAAGCGTTTCAATTACTGTTTTGATTTGTGTAGCGTTTGAACTCTACTGAAAACAATGCTGAATTAATCCAATTTTTTGGTATATTTTTTGTAACATGTCTACCATTCGGCCCGGCGACGTGTCGCTAGCCACAAAAGGTATTTTGTAGAAATACATAGAAACCAGTAGTGTCGCCGGCGACACATCGTTTGCTGCTGCTGTCTGCAGTCGGCTACGAACTTGTACCTTTATTTAATCATATCTGGGCGACCGAGCTAAGCTCGGGTGCAAATAGAGAAAAATTTAAAAAGAAAAAGAATAAAAAAACTTACATAAAATAAACTTTCACTGGCTGAGATTTGAACTCGAAGCCTTCGGATGAAAGGCAGACACCCAATCCACTCGGCCACTTTGGTCTCAACGAAATTCGTGAAATTACGAACCATATTGCACTAGTAAATCTTTTTGCGTGAAAATGCCGAGAAAACGAATTTCCCAGATATGAGACCCAGCTAGATCGATTTTTCGCCCCGTACCGCAAATTTCATCGAAATCGTTAGAGCCGTTTTCGAGGACGTGAGTACAGACAAACAAACAAACATACAAACAAGAATAGGATAAGTACTTTAAACGTATGACCTTCGGATCAAAATTCGACCCTATCCCACTTAGTTACAGCACTTACGCTTAAACGAGCAAATCAAAAAACGACCTCGGATACATCAAAACCCTTTAAGACATACAGGTACCGAAATCTAGGGTCACATCAGACATTAACATTCGAAACTCAGTTTGGACCGGCACGTGCCTTGGATTCCGAAATCAATTGATCGTTTTATCAGACCCTTATCAACTCGACAAGGAGTCGAAGATTTTACATGAGAATTCGTGTTGGTGAGAGCTTATTAGACTGAGATAAAATGGAAGTTTTACGAAAATTTTGCGTAAACTGTTAGGAGTGACTGTACCAAAAGAACCGCATTCTTTCAAAGATTAAGATTCTACTAATCTGAAATCCATTTTTAATGCTAAGTACTATTCTTGTGTGTTAATTAATGTCAAACTTATTCCTTTTGTTAAAATTGTAGACGAAGCTATCCGTACCTCCGTACCCATATTATAAACTAGCTGACGCCCGCGGCTTCGCCCGCGTGGACTACTATTTTGTTTATCCCACGGGAACCGTGCTTTTTTTGGGATAAAATGTAGCCTATATGTTATTCCAGAACCTAAACGAGAAGAACCTAAAAAGTATCTACATTCCAAACATCAAAATCGGTTTAGTAGTTATAGACTATATATATACACACGGATTTTCGCCCTTATAATATTAGTAGGATATATTACTTATAGCAACGTCTGTGAAGGGCTTTAAGTAAGTACTTAAAATTTAGACCTACTTACAATTTAATAAACTTTGTAAAATAAATGAGTGACTTTGTGAGTCTAGTTAGCGAGTTAGAGCAGAAAAACTCAGTTTCACAGAGTATAAAGGCACACCTGTAATGATCAAAGTTGATCATTACAGGTACGCATTTAAATACCTCTGAATAGTGCACAATCCAGAAGTATTTACTCAAATTCTTAGTGAATCATAAAAAAACAGTCTAGGTCTGCCGTTGTGCTTACAACTATTTTCGATATGTTTACTTTTATATTCTCGTACAAAACATTATCTATCTTTGGATGTTATTCGGATATCTATTTTCAGAGTTACATTCAGTTTCCGACCACTATATTCCGGTTGGAAACTGCTTCAAGGAAATGGAGTATAACGTGAGAGTATCACTATCAATTGTTGCCTTGCCTTGCCAATAGAAAAGCCACAATACAAAAGTGTGCTACGACGTAGAATGGCTACGGCGTAGAGGCGTAGCACGTGCTACGATAATCTGGATGGTGTTTGTTGAAGATGTTTGTTTTATGAATGGTGATATTCAATGAGTTTTAAAAATAGAACCATGGAGGGAAGGAAGGGAGGCCTTTGCCTTGCAGTGGGAAACGATATATAAAATAAATCAGCGGCTTAATAAAAAAAATGAAAAACGGACTGCATTGTTATAAGCTGAAATTTTTTTGCACTCTTGAGGTGCTGTTCATAACGCTGAAGATCCTAAACAGACCCTCACCAAATTTGTGGCATCAATCGGAAAGTATATTTTTTCAAACAAAAAAATAATTTACCACATTGGTCCAGGACCAGGAGTCTTGGAGTAATCGGTGAACATACATAAAAAAACACCAAAAAAAGATTCCGATGACCTGAGAACCTCCTCCTTAGTTTGAAGTCGGTTAAAAATAAAGTAAAAAATGAGGCGTCAGATGCTCGTCCAAATATCTGGTACCACACGATTTAGTGATTATCTCAATCCTTTCTGATAGCTACATAGCTATATAGCATATCGATCGCCCCTAATCCCCGTGATATATCAAACTCATTTGAAATTGTCTTCCTACTCTGACGTGTCACATGAATCAGAGTTGAAATATAGCGCATTATGGGGCCATTTAGCTATTGATTAAGCGGCTGCTTGAGGGTGAAATATAGCCTTCCGAAGTAAGTGCATTTGTGGATTTCATTGGAGAAAATATTGACCGCATTTTGAAAGGGCATCGTATACACTTATAGCGAAGTCCTTAGTTTCAAAAATCAAGCGATTTTTAAATTAAGCAACGTTAAGAAAGGTCATAATTTGGATGGGTGACCGCTACTAGCATTAAACTTTAAGTGCTTCTATCCTTTGGAGAGCACGTTAAATTTTCGTTCCACTTTTCGTAGTGGAGTATAAAACAAATAAATAAAGCTGGACATTTCAACATCATCTAGTTCAAAAGTAAGCAGAGCTCGTGTTATGAGAACTACATGTTTGTTACACTACTTGTATACTTTTATTTGTAAATACATACATTATTATGCATAGAAAACACCCAGAATCGAGACAAATATTTGCAGATCATACAAATATTTGCCTTGTGACGGGCATCGAACCCACAACTTTTGGTTTCAGGCGGGCCTTCGCCCACTGCGCCACAAAGGTCCTCGGATGTAGGCTGATTGGATAGAAGAAAAAATTAAAATATTATCACGACTCCCAAGGTGCTGTAAACATATTCTTTCAGCTGCCCAATTCCTCTATTTAGCAACGTCAACTATTCCAGTACAGTTGTTCTATCTCACGAAGGCCGGTTAGTCTTGATTGTGTGTGTAGATGCACATGCACGTTTATTCTGTGTGCGTGGGCCGATTCTGAGCGCTCTCGACCTTACGCACACAGAAACAACGTGCATGTGAACACACACACAATTAAGACCAACCGGCCTTCGTGAGATAGAACAACTGTATCATTGCCGCTGCGTTTTGTTTCGTTCTCTAAAATGACAGTATGCAAAACCTCATTGTTAATTTGTTTGAAAACGTCATCACAACAGAGTAACCTAACCTCATTGGTCATTAGTAGATTAGAAAACAAAACGAAATTATAATTTTTATTTGTTATAGTGTTAAACCACACTTAGGTATTTACATTTGAAAATGAAAAATCTTCGGCTAAAGGAGGATCGCTTGTATCATTGCGGGTTCGAATCCCGTCAGAATTGAAAATTTTGATAAGATTTTTCATTTTCAAAAACGAAATTAGTTGACGTTTTGCTTTGGTTGATGGTAAAAATGCCTAAAATATTGGAACTATTCTACTAAAAGTAGAATAGTTCTAATATTTTAGGCATTTTTAGATCCTTTGAAGATGTCTAAGGGGATAGTCAGAGGTTTGTCCAACCACAGTCATTTGATACATTCCCACATTTTGCAGAAGTCGAAGCCATAATTGCGTAAAATATGATTTTGACATCCAAACGTTCCACTAACTCTGGTGAAGCTACTAATTGGAGTTTTATATCCAACTCAAGTTGAGAGGTCGTTTTCCAGTCCTCAAACTTTTGAAGTGTCCTACGCCTATTCAACCTTAATATCTGTCCGAAATATCTGTGACAAGAGAGAATTTCATCAAGATTAATAATTGGCTGATTTTTGTTTTCTCGACAAAATGTCTAGAAAACCAAAATAAACATTTATAAGCGTACAGGGAAATATGCGTAACTTGTAATTATAGTTGTAAAACATAAAAACATTAGGTACACACTGCGTCACCAATTGGTAACCCTTTATAGTGTAAATGGAAAGTTGCCGTATGCAGGCTACACTAACGAAATTGTTTGCCTGAACGACTCAAATAAATAAAATCTTACAAAAACTTATTTGCTTGCTAGGATTCGAACCACCGATGCCCCAATTGAACGTGAGCGAGTCCACGCTTTTCCGACTGAGCTACCGCACCAGTTGTCAACAGCGCTGAATTTATAAGTTACATTATTCGTTTACAAAATAATAGTAGGTAACTCTTTACACGACTACCATCAACTAATAAAATTGTATTGAAGGTAGTTGTGCACTAAATTCTATTGAACAATAAAATTAACTGACTGGTTTTGTTACTTGTTTTATTTTCGGTGCGTGTAGCATAGCAATGGTGCATTTTATCAATTTTGAAAGGACAAAGATAGTTGTTCTTTACGAACAAAATATAAGCATAAAAGAGATTGCTTGGCATCATGGAATAATGGTAAGTCGTAAATATTAGAAGAATCTTTGTGAATAAATAATTGCCTGAGTATAAATGTATAACACTTATTTTACTTTTCGTAGGTCAAATCGGTGCAGTTCTATCGACTGGTGATATGAATCATATAAAGCCACACAAATCAGGCCGAAAGAACTACGAAGTCTAAACAGATCTATGTGAACGCCACAAACATTATTATTAATACCAGCAAGTTGCAGAATAACGTTAGGTAAGTGGTATGATAATTGATAAGTATTACAGAGGTTGTTTTTTTATCTTATAACCTATGCCATTATGTAATAATGTTCTTATTTTCAGGTTATTGGGGATGGAAAGATGTCATAATATTGGCCCAGCGAGTTGCTTATCGAGAAGGAATACCTAGTGTATTTAGTTCATGATAACTGCGCTTCATCGTTCGCGAGCTGTTACTATTTTTTATAAAATTGAAAGATAACTGATATTGTTTTAAATTGTAAGTAGATAATATTACTTAGTCTGATCTGATTTGCGAGAGATCTAAATTGTTTATTTTTCACTGGATTTTATACGATAAGTATAAACTGTTCCAATGATAACATGACATGTTTGTTCACTCGTTAATTTTATTGGATTAAGTATTAGGTTTGTGTTTAAATAAATTTACTAAGACCCTACTAAAAGTTGTTTCATCTAACTATAACTTTACTAGGTAACTTACTACATACTCACAACGTAGTTCGTTGTGAAAGCAAAAATAAAAATAAAATAAACAAAAAATACATAGTCGTGACAGGATTTGAAACCAAGCCCGGACCCACGCAGGAGAATTTGAATTGGGGGTCGCTACCGCTACACCAATCGGCCGCACATCAGAGTGCGTGAAATTACTTATCCATACGTAAGTAAGAATAAGAAAGTAAGAATGACAAATCTAATAAAAAAGGTAAATGTTTTACAAAAAGTTGAGATCAACGGGTTGCGAACTGACGTCTTAGCAGGGGAGGTACTTAATGGTGACGCTTTGTGTACATAGATATAAAATTTGAATTACTTACTTAATTATTTTTTTACAGTTGCAGTTAGAGTGTGCACTCAGAATCTGAGTGTATAAGAGATCATATTATTATTATCTTCTATCAGTTATCTGGTTCCCATATTTATAAGCTTTGCTTAGTTTGGGGCTAGAGTCCACCAATATTTATTTATTCATAATTCTCAACTAATTTTATAACTATTGAATTAATATACGTACCAATAACTTGTGATATTATTTTTAAATCTAGAAATTCTATAATAGATATTTGAAGTCCAAAATTTAAAAATTACAAAAAAAATCTCATCACTATTACACAACCACGATTTTACAGGTAATAAAAAAAATCTCACTCAATTCGTCACATCATCTATTATATCACTATTTTATCACAATTATATCTCCTATATTCCTAAAATCCAGTAATTAAATGAAGATGTCCTGATATTTAATATCTTGACGGATCATCAGTCAACGTCATCCAACAATATTAGAGAAGAGATTGATGCGGTTCCTTTGTCTGTCTCATTGTTACCGACTTCGGGCTCTGATATTAAAAAAAATCACAATTGCTTATGTTTATTAATACAAACGAATTCCAACTTTAAGTTTTAGAGTATAGAGTTCAGTATTATCTGGAGTAAACTAAGGCTTTACAGCTGCTATCCTTAGCAGATTCTGGAATACGATGTCGCAAGATTCGCAATAAGTAGTTGATATGATTTTTTCTTTTAATTTTTTTCTTATAATGTTAAACTCTTGCTGATACAACTGATACATCCTTCTCCCGTCATTTCTCACCAGGGCATTCTCTTTAGTCTTTGGCCTCCTTGTATTTCTTAATATTATTTTTATAATAATTAAAATCAATAGAAATAATTTTGGCAATCTTAATTCATGTTGAAGTCATGGTTGGTCAAAGCAATCAGCCTTTGTTTACATTTCCTCTAAAAAAAAATTATTTTGTATGAGCTAGTGGCAAACTCTGGTGACGGAGTTTTTATGCCGCCTAAAGGCCTCCGTCATGGCTTAGCGTCTTAAAAGCCGGAACTGACAATTTAACGTGCCCTGCGAAACACGGTGCTGAGCTCGTAATGCCACTTGCGGTAACACAAACTAACATTTAACATTATAATAGTGAAAATGAATACTTTATGTGGGTCCTGTATAGGTACCATTAAAAAATACCATTAATCATATTATTGTGACAAAACTTTGGTAAGGTCTTCTGAAGAAGGTTGCGAGGGTTTCTGGCCCAGAAAAAGTATGTAAGGCAATACGAAGTTTTGCTTTTAAAGTAAAAGCCATGATGGAGCCCTAAAAACTCTGTCACCAGAATTGGCCACCTAGTTCATACGAAAATACTTTTTGCATAGTTCGCCGGGTCAACTAGTATAATAATAATTTCGATATCATGTTCAAGAACCTAAGGTTTTTCTCGTTTTAAGGATCTTGAGCCATCGATATTGAAGATCAGAACTGTTTGCGTCGCTGTTCTAAAATGAGATGTTTCAGTATTGTCAAGAATATATAGTTGGAAAACTACCACTTACACAGCTGCTTTCTTTGCTATTTCATACTAGCCTGGAATAGAATAGAATATGTACTCAACCATACTGAAAATGTGCTTAGATTTCATTGATAAAACAGTCATTTTCATCGTTTTACGAGGATTACAACCAATTCTATTTGTTTTGAAGCGCTCGTGGCGTAGTTTGTTAAGACGTTCTTGATAGGTCGTTGAAGTTAATAGCGACGTTCTAAATGGTCATAATTTGGATGTACAGCAAGAGGCATTAACATCTGAGCGCTTCCGTGCTTCGGAGGGCATGTTAAATTGTCGGTTTTTAAGTGATTGCATGAGAGCATTGTTGGCCGAGCGACCCAAGCACGAACTTTTAACACGAGCTCTAAACGGTGAAGGAAAACAACGTGAGGAAACCAGTTACCTTTCAAACAGCGTTGATGGACTTGCAACCAACCTGTCACGTATGGAATGATTAAATTCTGCAAATGTGGGAATGTACCTAATATGTTTGGACATACCTCTGACTACCATAGACATCTTCAAAGGATCTGGTAATGCCTAAAGATCTGAAAGAATATGTCTACCGCACCTGTGGAATACAGTCGTGATCATTTTACTTTTTTTTTTTTTTCATTACATTACAAGCCATGATTGTTTAGCCATGGCCTAAAAATTCCATCACCAGAGAGCTTAAAGGTCATACATACAAATATACAGAACCATTAGATCCCCCTGTGGAACAAAATCCCTTATCTTCCGATGTCCCCAGCTTATAACATCAAATTAAATTCGAATTTACTGTGTGGTCACTGTCATGGCGTCTAACTGATAATAAACTCTGGTGTGCATTATTGTCGGCGGTCGCAACCGCACGCTTCGGGTTTTGGATTAACCCACCAGAATTGGATTAGCTCTAAAATATTGAATCAAGTTTGAACTAACAACAAAACAATGAAATTGAGAACGGAGAGTGTAATTGAATTTTGTAACAGGCTAATTTGGTGGGAACTAGCTTCCGTATCATAATAAATTTCAAGGTTATTTAAGCTTTGCTTGTGCGTTACTAATATGTGTATACAACTAAAAGTAATATTTAATCGAAATAATCAAAACTTAAACTGAAATTTTGTTACATGTTTTTTAAAGGTTTAGGGTCTTACTAATGAAAGATGTTTAAAGTTGAACACTGGTTGAACAACGTCCTGTCTTTATTTGTGGATAGTGACAAATAGAGACAGAACGTTGTTTAACCAGTGTTCGACTTTAAACATCTTTCATAAGTAAGAGGGTTAAAGTTAACTTTTGAAACTATCATGGTTACGAACATAAATATTGTTATCAACGGGATAATTACCATGATTATTGAGTTTTGTTGTTTCCCGATATTTCGACGCAGTTGCATGCGCCATGATCACGGGTAACTGAAGTACTCAATAATCATGGTAATTATCCCGTTGATAACAATATTTATGGGTTAAAGTTAAGTTTTATTATGACAAATTAGACAATATTATTGCCAAACCGCACACTTAAAAATGCTAAACATAGCGGTGCGGTGGCTCAAACGCGCGATTTCGATACCGTCGAAGTCGATGCAGCATCGAAAACGCGCACTTTTGCAAACATTCGCCAAAACACGAGGCAGCATCGATGCAGTCGCAAAATCGCTGATCGCCGATGCTAAAAGCAACATGACTGCTGTAGTCCTGATAGAGGTGGCCCGGGTGGCCGGTGCAGGCTACCCGGCGGCGTTTGTATGCAAATTACGCTGGTACGTATGAAAGCTACCGTCATGCCCATACTTCGCCACCGCCGCCGGCTACCCGGCAAACCGAGAAGTATTGCGAGAAGATTTGCATGCGTATCAGTATCTATATCTAGCAATAATCTAGCAATTTAGTAATACGAAGGTAGTAAGTAGATTTTTATTATTTTACGAGTAAGTACTTATGTAATTGTGTTTTTTATTAATTGTTTTGACTTGCCAAAGTTATGCAATGTAACAAAATGATTAAATAAATGAATATCTGAATAAGTATGAAAAGGCACTGACTACCTAAATCTACCAATGGTTTTCTTTTAAGATATTTGGTTTAATCTAAGCTAAGACGAATTTTCGTTGTCTATCTGTATTACTATCTCTTTTACAGGCACTTTATACAGTGCTTACTCCATTTTAGAGCCGTCATTTGAGATACATTGCCGTTTTGTTGAAGATAGTGTTTATTTTGCCATAACTTTACTATAAAGTCTGAGAGGATTCATGACCTTTAAGGTAGCCTACTAAATTTTATACCTCAAAATAATTAACAAAGTTCCATAGTGAATTTTAAATTATGTTTACGTTACAACAAAGTAACTTTTTAATGTGCTATATTTTATAGACTATATTTTATCTAGAAAAGAACGCTATTTCTCAGTTATGTTGAAAGGTATTAAAGCTATTGGTACTAAATCTTGGAAATAATTAGGCATTTATTTAAAAAGCGTCAGATTTTTTTAAATTAAAATTAAAAACTTAAAAAAATTGCACACAGACGGCATTTGAACCCGCGATCTTGGCATTTTATAATTTATACAAATAAAAATTTTAGTTTGTATGTCTGTCCTCTATGCGTCTCTAAGCCATTGATCAGATTGTGATGAAAATTTGGTAGGGTCTTCTGAGGACGCCCGCGATGGTTTCTGGCTCAAAAATTCTAATATTTTGTGGCATTGTTACGCATGCCGGGTGCAGCTAGTGCTTTATCAAAATCAAGAGATTCCTAACAATTAATAATAGCCTATCTATAGAATATTTTAGCGAAGGCCAAGAAGTTACAAGTGTGGTAAAAGGTTCAAGATACGCCTGAACTTCCTTTATGCACTAAAATGCATTGGTTTTTATTCCTTTGTCGATATAAATGGGCGTTCTGCTCAGGCGACTGGCAAACATTGAAAATTATTACGTTACTTCTGAAAGGGACAGATTTTATTTCCACTGTGGCACGAATTTACAGACTGCCTGGTAATATGCGAAGATCCTTTGATTTATCATTTTAACCCTTATATTTTATAGTCTGGAAATATCAGAGTTCTTAAATAATCTTATGAAAGGAAAGTTTATGGAGCTTTGAGGATAGTGTCCGGCCGTATTTTATAGATGATCTCAATTGCTAAATGATATTTTTACTGCCGTGAAATAAGTCATCAAAAGCGGCGATTTTGCGATTGCATCGATGCTGTATCGCGTTTTGGCGACTCTGCGTTTGATAGCAGTATCAGAATCGCGCGTTTAGCAACAGCTACGATCGCCGATCGCCGCGTTTGGCGTTTTTAAGTGTGTGGTGTGGAATGTTGGTCGCTGAATTTCGCTTCTGAAAAGCGAATAAATCGCTAATCACCGATGCTAAAAGTAGCATGTCTGCCAGAGCCCTAATTTAGAGCAATGTACGAAGGTTTAGAACCATTTTGATCTAGGATTTTTAGTATCACTATGTGCCAGTCGAATTCAATGCTTCCTCGCTGTCGCCAAAATATCGTTAGACCATTTGGCTGGTGGTCTGCTTGGTGCTCCGTGTAACGATTGCATCTATCTAAAAATAATCTTATTTATTCTTACTAAGTACTTACTAATAATTATCTGTAACAAATATTGGCTCTGCAGTATTTCAAAAAGTGCACAAAAGAGAAAAATCAAAACGTGCTGACCATGTTTCTAAACAAAACATTTCCCCGCGGCGCGGCGTTGAGTTTTATAGTGCTAAATGCGTCGTATGTTTTTCTGCTGCAATTTGCATCGCAGCCCGGCCGACGATTTATGTTAGCACAGATACACCACTGAAAACTTTTAGACTTAGTGAAGTATAAACCACATCACACTCATATTATAAATGCGAAAGTTTGGATGTTTAGATGTTAGGATGTATGTTTGTTCCTCTATAACTCGACAAGACAAGACGTCCCAATTAGGATGTTTTCAAGTCTTCCTTTTGCGCGCGCTAGAAACATGTCAATTATTTATTAATGTCATTGGGATAGGTATTTAGTATTGTATCGATATTTTTGGTTGTAGTCTAATTTAAGGTGTTAATCTTCCTTTTTTTATTTTAAATAATATTGTGTAGCTTTATTTTCCAAATTGTTTGTATCCGAATTATCGTTCATTTATTTTCATTTAAATATTATTGTGTAAAGAGTAGCAAAAAATTGTTGGTATTTAAGTACCTAGTCCGAAATACCGTACATGATAAAACTTTTATTGGACTCCACGATACAAGCTTTGCCTAGTGTGGAGGCCGCTGAAAAACTGTACCTGTATTGTTTCACCTTTTTAATAAATATTTTTCAATTTTTCATTTTTCATAAATACATAGTATCCGAGTATTGTTAGTGTTAGTGTTACGGATACTGTTAGTGTGCCGTACTAGTTTGAACCGGCCCTTATAGTCATATCTGAGGATCAAGTGAGGGTAGTTCAACAAACGCCTTCGCTTCTTTTTACCCAGGGGTAGTCAGAAGTATGTTCAAATAAATATTTGGTACTTATCCACGTTTTGCAGAAGTTAGCATAATATCATTGGTGATAGGTTTGATAATAATTTTCATTTTCGATTACATATTATTAATAGGGATACCGAACATTCCACGTACCAAAACATGTTTTTGGGTTACACACCAAAATTATTAAAAAGATTATGAAGCTACTTTTTGAAATACGAGTATATTCGTTGACATAAACACAAAACAAACAATGCTTTAATTAAAATACCGTGTTGTACGACCACTGTTCATGGTCCCCATATTCTCGTATTCTGAGAATTGTTACAGTCAAGTCCACAGAGATTCATCATGTACACACGAATAGTTTGTTTGTGTTGACAACGTTTAGCTAAATATAGCACTTCAAGCTATATAATGGACATCGCTTATTTTCGCGTTTCCGAATATGTGCGACAGCAGTGTGATTTCACAAAACAGAATGCGACAGAAGTGCACGTCGTTATCAGCGCAACTCGAACGGCTTGCAACTACTTTGATTTTCTTAAAATGACATTGATATTTATTTGTTTGCGATAAAGTAGAAATTATGAGTAGGTAGGTAATTTTCATTTCCAAATGACTTTTCATCAATCGTTTTTGTAATTTTATGCGATTGTTTCCGATGTTTTCCGAAACGCATTTTTTCTGGTTTTACTGTACTTCATTTTATTAACACAGACTATCGCAGTAGGTTTTATGACTGCATATTTCGCATCGAGTTGTTTTGTTGGCTATATTTATATGTTTAAAGTTCTACAACATAATTGTTTGTTCATGTATATTTTATAAAATATTTACTCAGCATTGCCATCCAGCGCGGTAAACTGCCAGTATCTTAGGCACGCTTCCAACTGGCAGTGGCTTGGATCAGTTGAGCTACCAATAGATCGTTTACAACGATTCTAAGATAGTTCAACTGGTTCTTATTGTATTTTATAAAGATATGTATATATGAATTAGTTTACACAACAAATATACAGTAAACAAGTCTTTGCGGTGGGTTAACTTATCATGTGGATATCTCAACTGAAACTGACGCAGAGTCGAAGCGAAGAGACGCGTCATGTTTTAAAACTTCAAAGCATATTGATCTCTTTTTCAATTAAATAAGGTTCAAATTCATGTAATGTAAATTATGAAAAAGCGCGGCGCCACGCATCGACGAGCGAATTCGCGCGTCGTGGAATCGAGCGATTTGCATAACACAAATTTGTACCTTACTTAATGAAAATAGAGCCTACTCTCAGCTTTACTCTTGGATTGACTCGGAAATAATTATACCGTTTACATTTTACAAGGATCCGTAGATGGCTCTATTGGCTCGCCAGTTTAGCTTTCTACAACGAAATTTAAAAAGAATATAAGCATTAAACGTTTAAAACATTTTTAAAATACATTTTACTCTAGTTTAATCAGTCACTTTTCAAAAAAAAAAAAAAAATTATAAATGAGTTCCGTAAGTAATAAAATTTAAGTTAATACTTTAATTTGAATTCGTTCAGCACAGACTTTCTAAGAAAGTACGAAACCCATTCAAAAATACCATTCAACTTAATTACAGCTTAAGCTTTACAAATAGGTACAGTTTGACTCAGTATAAAAGTATCGTCGGTACACCTATTTAGATTGAAAATGAAAGGTCTTTGACGCTTTTCTAAATAATACTTAATTTGAATTCCCACAATATTTTTCTACACCACTCAAATTTTATGATGCAAAAAAATAAAATTGCTAATTACAATGTGGGCATTTGTTGATTTGCTTTGTTAAATTGCTAATTTCAAATTGGGCAAATGCCGTAACACTTTGGCAGCCTGACGGGGCGCGTGGCCGTGGTCGGCCGAGAAAAAATTGGAGGGATGATCTCGACGCCTTTGAGGAGACTTGGTGGGAAATCTCGAAGAGCAGAGATGGTTGGAGGGATTTGGGGGAAACCTTTGCCCAACAGTGGGACGACATAGGATAAATAAAAAAAAATCAATGTGACTACTATTTTGAGTTGATCTGCAAGGTTTTAAAATTATAAATTGATTTCCGTTTGGTAGCGCGAACTAAAAGCTGTTAGAAAATCCTATTCAGAAATATCAGTAGATATTACAATATTTTATTCAGGTTTTCAGGTTCAGGCTTTGCGGAAATTCTAAATAATTGATTTACGTAATATTTCATTCAATTCATTTGTAAAAAATCAAAATCAAAAACAGAAAAAATAAGATAAGATTATTTTATTTTCCCCTCAGCAGCTCGAAATGGCATCCTTTGCTGCGAGAAACCGACGTGCAAAATGCGATTTTGTATGTATTTTTTTTTTTAGTTTTCCCCTTTTTAACTAATGGTAGAGAAGAAAAGAATATGAGAAGAAAGTTTCATAAAAGGGCAGGAAGATGATGATGATGTTTTATTACTAGATCTGTATTTGTTGTAAATTTTATATTTCTTTTCTACTATCCTATAATTATCGTAGTGACTGGCGAAAATGTAGGGGAGGGACTTTGCCCAGTAATGGGACAGTCTGTGCTAGTAAGTAAGTTCGTATGAGCAAGTGGCCAACTCTGGTGACGGAGTTTTTAGGCAGCCTTAAGGCCTCCGTCATGGTTTAACGACTTAAAAGCCGGGACCGACAATTTAACGTGCCCTCCGAAGCACGGAAGCGCTCAGCTCGTAATGCCACTTGCGGTCACCCAACCAAATTGTGACCGCGCACAACTTTGCTTAACTTCAACGATCAATTAAGAACGTCTAAGCAAGCTACGCTACGAGCGCTTGTGTACATGCTAGTACTACTTCTACTATCCTAGAATTGTTGCGCAACATCACAATGTTTAAAATAATTATGATTTGTTAAAATAATTATATTTAAAGTAAACTCGGAAGCAGGGAGACCTTGTACGTTAAGCATCTGGTAATAAAGCCATATTCAAGAGTAAGCCACTGAGCACAAGTTACAGTAATCTTGTTACGTCGACGTAGTACACACAGTTCAGTAATGCAATATTGTCACTTAAGTACTCTTGATTTGAGTTGAAATTGTACGATGTTGTTGGTATCATCATGTAGATTATTGTAGATGATCGTAGTACTTAAAAATACTTTACAAAATTCATTATTTGATGATTACTACGTTCTATACGTTCAGCAATCTATGCCATAAGGTGGCTTCCCACATGTGCGATATCGCGTACGGAGGCCGTGCGTAATAGTCCGCAGAATCGCGCACCGTGGGAAGCTTCAAAGATCGCACCGCACCTTTGAAGTAACCGACTCGCTGCGGCTCGGACGCAGGACGCACCGCGCTGCCGTCCGCTAGCTAAAATGCCGTTAAGTGACATTTGGTCAAATTTCACTTTTAAATGCCATGTTATAGAGCTCAAAATTCTCTATCGATCGGTCTTGGAATTGGGTTCCTATCGTTTATAGTTTTCAAATTAGATATACTAAGAAAGCGGCAAGCACGAAGCAAGATAGTAAAGAAGCGGCGCGTTTTTAGCGATATCTCATAAAACGGTTTTGTCACTTAACGGCGGTTTAGCTAGCGGATGGCAGCACGACGGACGTGTCTGCGCTATCATGCACGATACTCTTTCCATGGTGCGCCGGTGCGGGCTGGTGCACTTCCGTCCGCACTATCGCGCACCGTAGGACACACCCGGGTTACACGAGGCTAGTTTTTCAAGCTAGGATAGCAAGCTAGTGTTAGTAAGCTAGCAAGCTAGTACTTCTAGCTTCGCGCTTACTAGCTTACTAGCTTAGAAATGAAGCTAGTTCTGTCTACACGAAGTTAGAAGTACTAGCTTGCTAGCTTACTAACACTAGCTTGCTATCCTAGCTTGAAAAACTAGCCTCGTGTAACCCGGGCATAATACGCAACAGCACGCAGTATTACCTGGGATATTGTTAAATGAAATGGAGTTTTGCCCAGTAACTGACCATACTCTTAGCAAACCTTATCCAAAGGAAAAACATGGTCAATACGTATGAGGTTGACTAAGCCGCGTGTTTTCTCACGAAGTTTTCCTTCACCTAGCCTATTATGCTATTTCAAGTCACGGTCTGCACCTTTTGCAAGTTTTATTCAAACTGATGGTCACTGTATTAAGAGTGATTGAATGAAACATAAACATTCTCTCAAACCTGGATTAATATTATTAGATAAATAGCATTTATGAATTATTATTATTAACGTTACCGTTTCGTTTAATTATTGACAACACTGTTAAGACGCTGTTCTTTTTTAATAAACGAATTTCATTTCATTTCACTCATTTCGTGATTTTTTTGACCCCTCCTTGTCACACAATGTCGTCGACGACCCCCTCCCTTCCTCTTAACGTGTGACGTACTTTATGGATAGTCCCATAACTCGCACAAAGGCTAGTATTTATTTAAGCAAAGCTACAAGACTGGTTTATGACTGTACTATACAGGACGAGGACAATAATAACCGGGACGTGAGACCGCCAGAACAAATGGGCGGGAATATCTCAAGCCGTAACGAGGAGGGAGTTTGGTTGCTGTTTGCAAAGGCGGTTCATTTGTACGAGTATTTTTTCAAAATATTGTAGCAATTTTCGCGAAATGGAGCACTGTTTGCATTGCGAGGAAAAATACTTTTTGAGCTGTCGCACAATGCAATCAATTGGAATATGATGATAACATAACAAATGATGCTGGAGTATTTGATAGAGTAATAGAGCATTGAGTATTGTAATAAAAAATCAGTCAAGTGCGAGTCGGACTCTCACACGAAGGTTTCCTTAACACAGTAATTCAATTTCAATATTTAACACTGTATTTTTTTTTAAACTTTTCTTGTATGGGAACACATTTGAATTTTAAACTTTATTATATTTATTATCGTTTATTGTTATAGTGGTCATTGGAAAATTGTTCAAGCTTGAAACAGCCATGCTTTAGGAATGTTGAAACAGGCCTAAAGTAAGACTGTTTCAAGCTTATTTTAACATTGCTCTAAGAGTTCGTGGTCCGTCCCCAGAATGTTTCCTCTGTGTATCTTTTTTTTTTTTCTTTATCTTTGGATGTTATCATAATATTTGTTGACACCCGATAAGGAATACGAGTAGCAGATATATTTGTAAAAGAAAACAAAATGGCCATAGCTATTCCACGATGTTTTGAGATAACATTTTCGGATATGGCATTGATTTATGTTTTACAAGCTGCAGTCCAAGATTTCCGCATGAAAATCTCCAGAGGAAAATAATAAAGTTTTGTGCAAAATATAGTTTATTTATAAACAGTATTCAGGACGTAATAGAAAAATTCACTTAAACTGAAACGTTATATGATTTTAACTTGAGATAAAATCATTTTATTTTTAAGTATATCAAGATTGACTACGTCATAATATTGTATTTTAACTCGGGCTGTCTTCTGCAACTTAGTGCGTCGACCAAGCTCACTAGAGCGTTGTTTCCAGAACCAAAAGAGCGCTGTAGTGAAACTGGTCGGCGTGTTTATGCATAAGACCGTGGAACCCTAAAAAATGTTCTTTTGATAACAATAGGTACATCAAAAATACTCGTGCTTCATACAACTAAACAAACGTGTTTCCAATCAAAAGGAGAGACATAAGGTATACAATTTTTTTCGATATGACATGGGGTCAATCTTTAGAATCAGCGCACCTGGTTGATCGCTATGGCGCCCCTTAAATATCGATATTATTGCTTTTCTCCCCCTTCAGGGGCCAATATGAAAATATGCTTATTTAGACAGCTCCTCGAAATAAAAATACAGAAAAGCAATAATACCGATATTTAAAAAGCACCATAGCGATCAACCAAACACGCTGATTCTGAAGATTGACCCGATGACAACGTATCTTAGATGTTTGTTCTGTTTCTAGGTGTTATAAAGTGTTTTTAGTATAGTTATCAGTAAATGGTTAACATAGCACAAACTTTGCTTAATTTGGGATTAAAAAACACTGCATAAAGTCTCCTTGCTCATTTATATTCTCTTTTATATTAAGATAAAAGGGTTCAAAATCTTTCGATACGCCTTCTGCGCTCACCGTTGGCCGACGAAGCTAGCTCAAGAGCCCATTGGCATAAAATCCGCCCAAAAAAATCAGTATGGACGGAATGGACCCTGGACTAATAATCCTTAAAGAAAAAGCTGCTTAGTAAGCTTAAAATACCAGCATTCGGACCCATACGTAGTTTTTACTTCACACAATAACCATATTCGAAAAATCGGAAAAGATTATTCCTTCTAAACTACGAGTCCCATATGGCGCAAAGGTCTGCCTTTTTCTATTTTCTCTATATTTGTAAATCGGAGAGCAAATATCAGAAACTAACCTTTGCCCTTGACTTTGTCGGTGTTTTTGTTAACCTTTCACAGCTGCGACTTTTTCTATCACTACCCTAAGTCCCTTAGTATGCTCTTTCTTTTGTAAGAACACTTGATTCTACATAGTCTTGTCAGTTTATGGGCGATTTCAGATTATCGTTTTTTCAGTACCTACGTCTTACACCCAAATACTGAAATTATACTTAGTTTAAGTGGTGCTTCTCATTGACACTAACTGTCATTTTTGTATACGATTCTGAAGAGTAAGAACGTCTCAAATAGATAAGTACGTCTCAAATATTTGAGTAGCGTTTCAGTATTTGGGAATTACTCTCCTTTGATAAAACGCTAGAAGCTAAATATACCAACTTATTATTATTAAAATTCTTGATAATAACTGCTAGTTGCTAATTTCAGGAGAAGTCAGTGCCTCTGACTACTCCTTAAACATCTTCACAGGATCTTGAATCATTTAACCCTACTACGCAATCTGCGCATCCACTTATGGGACACACTAAAAGAAAATAAAAAAATGCTGGACATTTCACACAGCATCATGTAGCCCCAAGCTAAGCAGAGCTTGTATTATGGGAACCACATGACTGAAAATTTGATCCCAGGGGTGTCTGAATAAATATAGGTATTTTTTTATATTTTCTTCAAATCGGACGATATTTTGTTTTGAAAGCTGTGGCAGAATAGCCGTAGGCTTTTTTAAGTTTTACAATATGCATGTAATCTTCATGTTATATCTATTACCTATATTATCATCTTGTATTAATATACACATACTCACATCTTGCAGTGTATGTTATGTAGAGGTTAGCATCTCATGTGACAGATTATATGCTTGCAAATTGGTACCATAAACAAAGACCAACTGAATATAGCTATTATAAAAAAACTGCTGTTCCCACAGTGTAATCACAGCCTAAGATTTTTTCCCATTGAGCAATGAATTTAAGAGTTTATTCTGTTAACTAAAGAAAACTGTGTTTACATTGAATCAGAGTAAAATATGTAATGAAATAGAATGTTTATTTAATTACCTACGCACAAAATACAAAGTATAACATGTTTATACTAGACTAGCCTAATATTTATAGAAAATAAACACAGCTTAAACAAGAACACAGAATAAACACATCATTTAGAGAATTCATACAGCCAGCGATAAAAACGTTATAACTAAAACAAAAATAAACGCAAAATACTTTGACCTTATAAATACTTTGACCTTATAATACTTTGACCTTATAAATGATTTATCAGCGTTAAAAGGCAAACTACGCCTACATATCAAAATATTGTCTAAGAGCGTCTCTATAAGACAATATTTTGATTAAGTAGAAATTCTAAGAAACTAAAACAATTAAAACACTATCATAATATCTCAGATCTTTTAAACATTCAAAAAGCTTTGAAGATGACTAAGGGTGTAGACAGAGGCACGTTCAAATACATTTTAGTATTTGGCCATATTTTGCAGAAGGTTTTTATCAAGGTCAACTAATATAATATTTCTTGTTTTTATTTCAATGATATACTTTATAGTAAGAAAGAAAAGAATATTTTTTTCTATAGGATTCTGGCCCTATAAAAAATATGAAAAATAAAACATTTTCTCATTCATTTTGTATGATTTAATGATTTCTCAAATTCTGATGCGGTACAAAATTCGCTGGGTCAGTTAGTAATGTATAAAAAGAACAGGAGTAGAATCACCTAGCTCTTAAGACGATTCAAAGTGGTCATAGCGGTCCTACTGAATAAATGATATTTGAATTGAATTTTTTGAAAGGTATCACGTGAGCGAAGCCGTGTGCGAAAGCTAGTTAAAACCCTACATAGCAACTTGTGAATTGATCAGGCGGTGGAATTCGTCACTTCACTAAATAACGGCTTCTCTCAATTTGTAATTTGCATTTATTTTCGATCCATTATGGATGGATGTAGTAGATACATAGTGTATTAGATAATACACCTTATATTTGTATGACTGTTGAGTTGACTGTCCACTAATTATGTTATTAATAATTTTTTAAGCGAATTTTAATTTTTCAATTTAAAGCGGATTAATTTTTCATAATGCGTCCACTGTATCGGCAGCGATCGGATTTGCCGACGTAAGTACCAGCAATCGGATTGACGATGCCGAATTTTGATTGATGTAGTTGAAAAAACCAGGTTAGAATGCAGCTAGAGTTATGTCCTTTTGATATGTTATGTATCTGGATACGTAAATCACGATAGTGCAATAAAAACAAAAGGGCACAACTCGACTTATGTCCTTTTCGACTAGAGGCACTGAAATATCGCAAAGGAATCCGCAGGTTTAACTAGTATAAAGATAGAAATGTAAATCCATCGGCTGATCGACAGCGGCTTACATCATGTCGGTGTCGAGCCGAATTAGTGGAGCCTTTGAACTCGCAAGGATATTTTATTCTTCCTTAAGAATACCTGAAAATTAAAAATATAATATTATATCCATCATAAGGTGACCTTGATAAAAGTTCGATTTTATTCAGAAAAGTGGATTTTTTTAGGACTACGGACTACTAGGATATTCTAATATTACTGCTGTCCGCTAGCTAAAACGCCGTTAAGTGACATTTGGTCAAATTTCACTTTTAAACGCCATGTTATAAAGCTCGAAATTCTCTATCGATCTGTCTTGGAACAGGGTTCCTATCGTTTATAGTTTTCGAATTAGAGATAGTAAGAAAGCGGTAAGCGCGAAGCAAGATAGTAAAGAAGCGGCGCATTTTATAGCGCTAAGTACTTATCTCAAAAATGGTTTTGTCAGATACCTACGTTTTAGTTAGCGGACGACAGTCTATTCTTTTACGATTTTATGGTGTAATTTATTGTATTTCGTTAAGAAAATTTTTCTAAATACACATTATTATAATTGCCACTGAGACAACTTCATTTTATATTCGAATTATAATTATTTGATTCGATTCACAAAAGATTGCATAGAAGCTTTTTTATTCCCAGTTGTTTTGATGCAATTTTATAGTTTATTATAGTACTACATTTATTAGACAGTCCATATTTAACTTAAACATCAGAATCAGAATCAGAATCAGAAAAACATTTATTTGCAACTAAGTAAAAACAACAACATAAGCTAAGACTAAATAAATTGTTGGTTTAGCTGCAAAAAGGCTCCAACTCAGCGTTTGCAAGTATATATACCTGCGCTGGTCTTCCGTTGGTGCCTTTATTGGGACCAACTTTAAAATAACGAAAACAGAAGTGGACGTGATTTACAATAGTGGGCAAAAATAATGACAAAAGAAGTACTTAAGTGAAAATAATAACAAAAGATAAAATAAAAAAATAAAAATAAAAACATTATCAATCTCGGTGACAAAAGTTATAAATATCGTCGTACCTATTCTCCATTTATTTTTCCTAAAGTAAAGATATATTTTAAATAAGATTAAGATAATAAACATGATCTAAGATACAATGAATAGATATATATGTTATGCAGTGTAATATTGAATTGGTTACTTATATAGCACTGGTATCGTGTCTCAGTTGTTCCTGCTCTTTTTGCCAATGTAATAAAAAACTTTTTAATTTTAACCTAAAACTTGTAACACTTTGTAGGTTCCTTATCGGCGGCGGGATATTGTTCCAACATTTCGATGCAGCGTAGCGGAAACTGCCTCTAAAGGCTTGTGATTTGTGTTTCTGCGTTGGGAGCTGCACCGAAATTTGTCGTCGTTCGCGGGATCTCAAAAAAGACGATTCATTAATTTTAAATGCGAGATATGCAGGGGCATTGTGCTTAAATACGCCGAAAAGTAGACATGCCAAGTGAAGTTTACGCCTATGCCTCATTTTCAGTATCGCATGATCATTCAGGAAAGGGCTGACATGTCCTCTTCGCGGAACATTGAAGCAATCGTTTGGTAGGTAACCTTTTACTGCAAGCGGCACAATTTCGAATGCAACGCGTTTGTGTATTATGCCTAGCACTAAAAAAACAAGCCAATGAATGAATGAATGAATGAATGAATGAATGAAATATTTTACTTTTGTTATTATTTCATGATATGCCATGAAATATACCTCGCTGTCTAAAGGTGCCTTTCGATTCGTCAGAGTGGTTTTATGTTCAGAATGACTTGAATTAAGATTAGGATTACGTTGATTCGACGGAATATGTATTAGGTACCTACTTTGAATAAAACACGGGAAAGTGCTTAATACGGAGATTGAGTTTGAAATGTGGCACCGATGTGAACACGATATTATAATGTAAAATGAGCTTTTGAAACTATTCAGGGTGGCAATTCTAGTACAAAACTTTTTATGAACCACAAGCAAAACCTCAACTAAACCTTAGATTTTCGACTGTATCCTATTCTACTAATGACAAACGACTCAGTTGTGGTGACGTTTTAGCTAAGGCTTAGACTTTGGCAGAACAAATTTTTAAAAAGCCATTCTACTATTCACCAAACGGCTGACATTTAAGACATCGAACCAAAACGCAGCGGAATGATTGACGTTGTCATCTAGTAGAATTGCCCTGCTGATCTATCTAGGCCTATACCCTTTAACGTACTATTTTGCAATTATCTAAGAAAGGACATAATACATCAGAGTGAATTTTATTTTATCGAATTGCCTAAAATTATTCATTTATTCTGTCTAATTAAATTTTTCGAAAAGCTACGTAATCAACTTGTAAAGGGGTAGGTAAGTACTGCTTTTTGGTTTAAAAACCTCGCATGTCCTTTGCTCTGTCCATGGATGGGACCGGCCTCCTATATAGAAGGGGGGGGGGGGGGGGTTTAGAGGTCCGGACCACAACAATTTTTTGTATTTCTCGAGTTATGATTTTTTCATGTTTTTTTTAATATGCTTGGCCAGAACAATTTCATTTAACCTTTGAACACCCCCTCCCCTTGGAACCCTTGTACTCCCCCATAACAAAGCTATAGCTATGCCCAATATGCCCATGGCTATGTCCCTCTTTTTCTCATGACAAAATCGTTTATTCCATCCCTCTCAGATTTCGGCTTCTAATGCCATCTTAACCAGTCTTGTTTCCGTTGTTCTTTAAACAAGCAGATCACGTATTGCGGTTCCACCTGGCTGTAATGACCTCGTAATGGAGCTCGACTTTGCCCGCAGTTCGAATATCCGATCCAACTCAACTTTATTCAAGAACGCAATGCGGTTTTTCAAGTTTTGCACCAGTTTTCATTGGGCCGGTAATAAGATTCCATTGTAATGAAGCTAACTCTCAAAAATTTTGTTAGCACTAGCGTACCGTTCTAATATGTAAGTACCTCTTGAAGTCCCGAAAGCCATAAGTATTTAATTATATCACAGCCCCCCGATTGTCTATCTTTGATAGCGACCAAAATTGGTCTTTGTCAAATATGACAGTTCAGTGTCCACGCAAGTAGCTTTGTCACTCTCTTCTCAACGAGACCGAATAGGACAAAAGATACCTATGCGAACTTTTTGACAGTTCGAGACCGAGTTGAGGTTTGAGACAAGTTAGACAATCAGCCCGTTGATTCACGTAAACGTTTTTTTTATACTTATCATTACGCTGTTATTCACAATGTTGAGAGACTTTTTAAACACCTACTAAGAAAATCGATGAAATAAAAGATGACTAAGATGGTGTCAGAATACTTCTATCTTCACTTCTTTTGGTACCTACCTAGTTGTTTTATTTGAATTACTAGCTGACACGGACAACTTTGTAACTCTTCAAGCATAAATGGAGAGAATCATGAAAGTAGAGAAGCATGTATAAAGAGAAGCATGGAGGGAGATAATCAGAGAAGCAAGGATGGAGAAAACATGGGAGGACAGAAGCACAGAAGGGGCGAAGCATGTATGGAGAGAAGTAGGGAAGCATGGAAGAGAGAAAACCCATACCCATATCCATATCACTAAAAAGTTCCATGGAACCGGTCCTGACTCCATCATCAGATCAGTTTGTTTGAATTATAAAGCGTGTATGAGCTGACGACCTCTGTGGCGCAGTGGGCGAAGGCCCGCCTGTGACTCAGAAGGTTGCGGGTTCGATCCCCGCCGCGGGACAAATGTTTGTATGATCTGCAAATATTTGTCTCGGGTCTGGGTGTTTTCTATGTATATTATGTATGCATTTACAAAAAAAAAATGTAAGTAGTCATGTGGTTGCCATAACACAAGCTCTGCTTAGCTTGGGGCTACATGATGTTGTGTGAAATGTCCAGCAATATTTATTATTATTATTATTTTTATTATCTATTGATGAAGCGCAAAGAACAGTCGATTTTGTTATTATGAACCCTGAACATTATTATCATCTGTACCTGAACGATATAGTTACATAATCAAGATAAATATCACCAAAATTACTTGAAAATCTTCATCCTTACTGAATAGTTCGTATGTTTGATAGTTTAACGTGAATACATTGGTTGTTTGAGTCATTCAACTTTGTAAATAAATTAGCTGGCAGCAAAATATAGGTATTCACAACATAATTAAACATACAAAAATGTAGGCATTATTTAATCTGGTAAGAACACAATAGTTCTGGCTTTCTTGATCTGAAGTAAGATTTTTGCAACTTGCAGGCGTCCATAGGCTTCGGTATCTGCTTACCATCAGGTGGGCCCTATGCTTGTCTACTATCTTGGTAGTTTAAAAAAAAAACAACTTTTGATCTAAAAGACATGGGTTCTAATTCTGGCTGTGTATTAAAGAATTGCCATCACTTTATAATGACATTTGATTGAAAAAAAAAAAAATCTAAAGCCTTGCTATTGTTATTGGCTATTGTTATTTTATCTAAATGCTATACTTTATCACCATTCTACACAACAAAAACGAAGCAATATAGAATAACTAGGTTCCACTTTATCACTACTTTTTGCACTATACAACTCAAGTGAAGACACATGCTAGAGCTAGCACGTTAGTCCTTCGAAGCTAACGAGTAGTAAAATAGTTTGTGGAACTGTCAGGAGAATAATTTACGACATGTTGAGACATCGCGACGTGTAAAAAGATATTATTAATGGCCCTATACGAGTATTCATGTATTCAGCTTAAGACTTTTATTATAAGTGTGATCGGATGCTGTAACGTATGGTAGTGTCTAGAATAAACAGATGTTTGATCTACTATAGCAAAGTAATATTCCTTTTTGCTTCCTGAAGCAAAAAGACGAGGGCTATATCTTTAATGTGAATACCTGTGTATATGGCATCATAGCTCCTAAGCGGATGAAAGAATTTTGAATTAGTTTTCTTTGATAGAAAGATGACTTGATTATCTGTTTATATAGTCGTATTGCTCATTATACGGACTAAAATCGGACTAAAATTGAAGGAACAAATGTCATTTTTCATATATTTTTAGTCCGTATAATGAGCAATACGACTATAGGTACTAGCAGCGCCCTCACGGCTCCCGTAGTGATGATAATATGGTGATGAAGATGATGGTCAAAAGTAACCTAACCTTCCTCAAGAGTTTAGCTATCAAATGCTAAAATATTTTTTCAAATTCGACTGGTAGTTCCTGAGATTAGCACGTTGAAACAAACAAACTCTTCTGCCTTAGATAACCCTTAGTTATTTTTAAAAAGATCTTGAATATCGAAAAGATCTGAGAGAATGAATCTGCGAGTGAAGTATGGCTCAGGGGTAGATCGTACAGTCTACATTAGAAATCGATGAATATTTTTTCAAAAAATTACAAATAATTTTAGAAGTTGTAATTTCTATGGAATTTAAAGTATCGGTCTTAATGGACTACTTTATTACAACCATGGAAATTATCGTATTTCTGTTGGTAACTTGTATTGTGTGATTGAATAAAAGAAAGTTTAACAAAAACCCTGGTCAATGCTTGCAGCGAACTTGTAAAGAACTCGGCAACTCCGTACTTATTTTGAGCCCTTTGTGTTCTGATATATAGCCCTTAAATCACTCCAAACAATAAGTATTGGCAGCACGGAATAATCAGAGAAAAACCTTGGATTTGCGTCAGTGAGGAAAGTAGAAGAACAACAGTGAAAACGCCCAGTATGACTGGTAGATAATGCTTCAGCATTAAGTCCTCCTTGCACAATTTATGTGTGAAAGTATTAAATAAATAAATATAAAACAGTTGAGAGGTGTATGGGCTAACTTGATAATTAGGGTCAATGATCCTAGAAGAACGCCATTCAACATCTACAAATAAGCACTTGTGCGACGTGGACACTAGTCAAAAGGAGCGACGGTACGAACAATAAAAATTTCATATTGTAAAATGAAAAATAAGTCCTACAAATTCTCTGTATTCGATTGTTTGAACCTGAGTGAATCGTCTGAGTACCTACCTACATATAAATTCGTATTTATAAAGCTGTGTGTTCACGAGTACATTTAACATAATGTAGTAAGAAAATAAATTAAATTGAGTGTTTGTGGACCCATAGTTCACGTCGTGGGGCGTCAGTGGATGCGATGACAGAGCGATGATTCCTAAATCGTTTTCCTACAAATTGCATAGTGTAATCACTACTATAGGACATCACTGGAACTTATTTGCCTAAAACATCTGAGAGAACATCTGCGTCTTGGGAATTCGTCATGACGCTGTTTCTTTGTATACTTTTGTTAGAGTTACAATAATATCCACTGTAAATTGGTACATAAGTTAGCTTTGGACTTTTGCTGCTGTTGTATACTTGCCTTAGTCGAAGTGTTTTTGGGCCAAAATTGAAACTTTGCGAGATTGAAGTTCGGGACAACTTCGTCATAACGTTTGCCCTGGGTCGTTTTAGCATTTCATTATGGAGTCACAAGTTTCTCAAATCTTTTGTAAGTATTTCAATATAGAACGACATAGTAGGACTTGGTTTTTGAAATTGTTTCAGTTAACGGTCAAGGGCAAAGCGATAATGAGGAAGTTTTTTTTAATAAAGGTTATAGCCAGTCAACTCAGCTCCTTTACTCCGCATCAACATCAACTACATTACACTACATCAACTTCGTAACGTCACCGGATCGCCGCATCGCAAGCCAAAATGTATTATTAGTATTATGTTTCTCTGTACTTACATTATTTTGTTTTCATGATTTTAGTTTTTTTTTAATTTTTTGTTTTAAATTCAACCCGTGTGTTATCGTTCCATTTGCTTGACGTGTATGTGTTATTTAATAGTGGAAACTTTTTTTGGATTATGTTCAACTTCATATTATTTAATGTTTAAGTGTCATTGTTCTGTTTGTTTCCCAAATAAATAAATAAAATGAAGGAACAAGATGAACGCCGAAAAGGCGATGCGGTGCGGCGGTGACTGGTCAACTTAAACCTTTAGAGCGAAATAGTTTTTGACTGTGAACATTATGCGTTCTACACATTCTCAATTCTTGTATAAGTACTTGAAGATCTTAGATGTCTACCGTATTACAGGGATATAGATGTGATTCGCTTTTGTTTGTTTTACAAAACAACTTTCGGGAACGAAGTCCGGAGATTTTCACAAGAAAAATAAATTACATGTCTTATGTGGAAGCGAAAATATGCTAAGAGGACATAGATGTCTTGGACAAAAGCATAAACCCTGGTTTTCAGAAAAAAGCAACTTAAAGTAAGTATTTTTAAAAATTAAGAGAAAAAAGGAAAAATTACAAACAAAATCATAACTGAAACAATTTATAAAATGTCTTTATTTGACCAACTTATTCGACGTCATACATAATTACAGTTTTTACCCCATAAACTTAATCAAATTGCACTCAAGAGTTGTGACTATTATGTTCGTAACATACGGTACGACAAAGGAGACTGTTTTTAAGTGGTCTATGAACCAATAGCCATACTGCTATGGTATTTCTGTGGGGATACCTCAACTACATCCTTGTGCAAGGGGGCATCAAAATCCAACCCAGCAGTTTTGAGAAAAATAATACTTTAGAATTCACATTTGCAAAAATGTTTTTATTTTAGAAACGTTTTGAACGGTTATTGTGGTTAGTGTCTGTAAAGTTCGGACTACAATGTAATAATATGGTGACAGCGACCTGATCTGATGATGGAGTCAGTAGCTGTTCAACAGAACTCCTCAATAAATAAGCCGATTGAGTTGAAACTCGGCTTGCCTGTTAAGTTTCAACTACAATGTAATAATATGGTGACAACGAGCTGATCTGATCATGGAGTCAGGAGCTGTTCAACAGAACTCCTCAATAAATAAGCCGATTGAGTTGAAACTCGGCATGCCTGTCAAGTTTCAACTACAATGTAATAATATGGTAACAACGAGCTGATCTGATGATGAAGTCAGGAGCTGTTCAACAGAACTCCTCAATAAATAAGCCGATTGAGTTGAAACTCGGCATGCCTGTCAAGTTTCAACTACAATGTAATAATATGGTGACAACGCGAAACTGCAACTAATAGGGACTGCAAACTCGAAAACTATAAAAATAATAATGCTAGTGTACTTAAATGAGTAGACAATTACAGAGAAACAGTCGTCTAACATAGACTTTTATAATATCCTAACTTTTATGATGATCAGAAAACGAGAGCAAAATTGATAATGACAATTGATAGTGATCAGTCATTGTACATGCATGTAAAAAATGTAACAACTGCAAAAGAATTGTGGGAAAAACTACAGCAATTATTTGATGACAACGGCTTTTCGAGAAGAATAAGTCTGCTATGGAATTTAACAAATTAATATTTTTATTATTATTTATTTAATTTAATTTAACTATTGTGTAGAATTATTGTATTGCATAAATGGATGTTTGTGATTATTTGAAATATTGGGGGTGCTGAATTATATCTTTATAATAATCCTTATTTTACTAGTAAGCTAGCGTTCTACTACGTTCCACACTACGGCTAAACGAAGGTCAGCCATTTAATTGAATGGCGGCGCTCAATGAAATGGCTAGGCGTTGAACACTACGTCCCACACTACGGCTAAACGAAGGTCAGCCATTTAATTGAATGACGGCGCTCAATGAAATGGCTAGGCATTTAATTGAATGGCTAATTCAACCAGTTGCCTGCGACATGTACATAAGAACAAGTGAATTTATAATTTATTGACATTGTCTTAGAAAACGCAACATTCTAGTTACAAACACTGATAAACAAAATCATGCCAATAAATGAGGTTACTAGCTTACTAGTAAAATAAGGATTATTATAAAGATATAATTCAGCACCCCCAATATTTCAAATAATCACAAACATCCATCTAAACAATACAATAATTCTACACAATAGTTAAATTAAATAAATAATAATAAAAATATTAATTTGTTAAATTCCATAGCAGACTTATTCTTCTCGAAAAGCCGTTGTCATCAAATAATTGTTGTAGTTTTTCCCACAATTCTTTCGCAGTTGTTACATTTTTTACATGCATGTACAATGACTGATCACTATCAATTGTCATGATCAATTTTGCTCTCGTTTTCTGATCATCATAAAAGTTAGGCTTTTATAAAAGTCTATGTTAGACGACTGTTTCTCTGTAGTTGTCTACTCATTTAAGTACACTAGCATTATTATTTTTATAGTTATAGAGTTTGCAGTCCCTATTAGTTGCAGTTTCGCGTTGTCACCATATTATTACATTATAGTTGAAACTTGACAGGCATGCCGAGTTTCAACTCAATCGGCTTATTTATTGAGGAGTTCTGTTGGACAGCTCCTGACTCCATGATCAGATCAGTTTGTTGTCACCATATTATAACATTGTAGTTAAAACTTGACAGACATGCCGAGTTTCAACTCAATCGGCTTATTTATTGAGGAGTTCTGTTGAAAAGCTCCTGACTCCATCATCAGATCAGCTCGTTGTTACCATATTATTATATTGTAGTTGAAACTTGACAGACATGCCGAGTTTCAACTCAATCGGCTTATTTATTGAGGAGTTCTGTTGAACAGCTCCTGACTTCATCATCAGGTTAGCTCGTTGTTACCATATTATTACATTGTAGTTGAAACTTGATAGATATGCCAAGTTTCAACTCAATCGGCTTATTTATTGAGGAGTTCTGTTGAATAGCTCCTGACTCCATCATCAGATCATGTCGCTGTCACCATATTATTACATTGTAGTCCGAACTTTACAGACACTAACCACAATAACCGTTCAAAACGTTACTAAAATAAAAACATTTTTGTAAATAAGAAATGTGAATTCTAAAGTATTATTTTTCTCAAAACTGCCGGGTTGGATTTTGATGCCCCCTTGCACAAGGATGTAGTTGAGGTATCCCCACAGAAATACCACTACAGTATCGCTATTGGTTCATAGACCACTCCCCATTTAAAAAAAAACAGTCTCCTTTGTGGACGGAGTTTTACTCAACTTTTTACGTTCGTCATTAACAGCCTGTTTGTAAGAGAACCAGATCTTAAGGCCCCATAACTCAATTGGAGAGGTTAGGGCGCTGCCCATACAAATTGTGTTTGTATTTTCTTTGCGGGCCCCAGCGTTTGTATAGATATTCCTTTGATAAGATGGAAGTAGGTGTTTAAAGATATTTGCTTTGTCTATGGTCCTTTTCATGTAAAGATTTCGTTTTTGTCAGCGGTTATGAGGCGGTGCCTGAACTGATAATACTCAGGCCTTTACATTTTACTAAAGATTTATACAGTGTCAGGAGGCTATAGTTTACCTACACTTAACGTGACACTGTATTGCCTGGGACAATATTGAGATGGAGTAGGCCCAGCACCTACATCATCCTCTCAGCCATATCCACAGGAAAGACATGCTCAATAAATGTGGGGCTGACTAAGCTGCGGGTTTCCTAACGAAGTTTTCCTTCACCGTTTAGAGCCAGTGTTAATGCGCATGTTTTAAACCATAGTTTCTCAAACTTATTTTACCCACCGCCCACTTTGAGAATATATATTTTTTAAGAGCCCCCCTCCCCATAGCTAGCTGAGAACCTATGTTTTGAACCCTCACGTGCTTCCTTAGAGCCTTCTAAGGAAGTGCCTGCCAAATTTTTCATCACAATCTGATCAATGGTTTAGGAAAGCATAAAAGACAAACATCCAAATATTCATCAGATCATATTCATTCATTATTATTCAAATTTTTTTTTATTTATATAGATTGTCAAAGCGTTACAAAACTTTAATTAAAATAATCTGCCAACACGCGGCTTGCAACTTGCGAAGGCAAAGTTAAAACTTCTTGTCTTCAGTGTTCCAAGTGAACTCTAATTAAATAACAGATTCTTGAGCTTCCTTGAGGGAGTTTACCATTTTTTTGTTCTATTTTAGGGTTCTCAGCTAAAATAGTGACACATAACCTTAGGTTGTAAATAGTCCGAATATCTGTCACTATTGACTATCTCAGCAAATATTAAAGACATACTTACTTAGATTTGAGTAGGTAGTTGTAAATCAAACATACCTAACTACTTTCAAAATAGGTACTTAATCTTTGAAAGTAAAAAAAAGTAGAAACATGAATAGGAAGAATCGTGTTTGTGTAATCGATCGCATACACAAGAAGCACACATAAGATCGGTTTTTATTCTATAGTTTGCTTCAACTTCAATGACAACAAAAACATCTCTCTTCATCCGAATTATGCGATCAATATTATTATAACTAGCCTTCGCGGGGTTACCCACGTAGTGATGGTCATGATGATGAAAATGAAAAGTAGCTTATAACTTTCATCAAGAATTAAAATCAGAAAGAGTTTTTCAAATCCGACTGGTAGTTCTAGAGATTAGCGCGTTCAAACAAACAAACTGTTCCGCTTTATTATATTGGTATGGGATATATTCGTTAAAACGGTCTATATATTTTATTCTGTTTAGATACTGACAATGTTTAGATTCATTCAGAAAACCCACATCTGGGTAAAAGGGTCACTCGGTCACTCTTTGCGGTTGCCATGTGAGGATATATCGAAATATTGCCCTTTTCTATTGTCTTATCGAATAATTCCCGTGTGATATAATATAAAATATATTGTATATATGAGACGAGTGTGAATGGAACAGGGAAGAGAAAGGGAAAGACCCGGGGCCAGGTTAAAAGTACCCTAAACCAGCAAGCTTATAGGAACAACGTAATGAGAGTGAATGAGGCGAAATAGGTGTGTCAGGATCGTAGCAAGTACAAATACGTCTTTGCCTCCCCTGCGGGAAAGGGGTGTAATTTTTACGTATGTGGATATTTCCCTTTGTTTGCGATCGGTCAACTTAGCAAAAAGTCCACTCCGCACGATTAGTTCGCGATCAGTCTACTTCTCTATAGTCAGACTCTCTGGTGGCTGCTGCCACGGCACGCTCGCTACACTCGCTCGCCTCGCGCTTTAATGGTCACTACTCAAACATAACCTAACCAACTGAATTCGATCTGGGTAAATAAGTGCGAAGTTGACCATTTGCGAAGTACTACATTTGCGAAGGGGGCCATTTGCGAAATCCCCCACAAGTCATTTAAGTGGACTTTTTGCTATGTTGGCAGATCGCGAACAAACCGATAATTTCCGTGGGACTATTAGGCTGAGGCCAAACAAGCGTATTTTTTTTAAGTTGTGAGTCGTGTAATTTCTGCTGCATTTGTTTTCATAAAAAAGTCCGGTTTGATTCACACGGCGACGCAAAATGAGTTGTCTATTTTTGTTGTTTTAGTTTTGTTTTAGTTTTGTTGTTTACTCAAAAAATTACGCTCGTTTGGCCTCAGCCTTATAATTATGTTTAATACAACCGATATAAATATTAAACATGATAGATAGATAGGTATTTATTTTATTAAAATTGTAACAGATTTTGGTTAATAGTGTTTTTAAGCCTATGAAAATGCTTTTATTGAGTGGAACCCTCAAGAAGTGAGTTGTCTCACACAGTGAGTTGTATTTTGTTAAGTTACAGACTCAAACTTAGTTCCTGTAAGCTTTATCTTAGACAGTGTTCTTTCAAATTCACTTAACTTATTTACTTTCACTTCGTTGGTTTCTATTCCCACACATAGAGTGTGTTTTACCTTAGGTACCTATTGTTTCTTTTTTAGGTACTTACACATAAACCAAACCCGAATCTTTGCCATAAACGGTAAAGGGAAACATCGTGAAGAAGCTTGCTGCATATCAACTCTACAAATATTGACCATATTTTTTCTTTTGTTAAGATAAACGCATATAATAAATAACGCTTCCGACTGGCTTGGATCAGTTGAGCTACCTATAGATCGTTTCCAACGATCATTAGGTGGCTCAACTGGTTCTTATTGTGTTTTATAATGTTATGTAAATATGTAGTAGTTTAGTTTCGTTAAATAAATAATAAGAGAACAATAATATAGCAGCTTAAAACCACCAGCGACCGCGGCACCAGCTTAGACGACATATACCTACATGTTTGGCATGGTTAGGCCAACGCGAGCGAAGCCAAATTAATACAAAGCAAGTGCTACCGTCGAGACGTTTTGCAAGTCTTAACAAACCAATGCAAACCATGCGCTTGTATTCAGCCAGCTAGGCGAGCGACACCGAGTGATGGCAAATACGCTGTCTACACGTTGGCCTTCGCTCGCGTTGGCCTAGGCTTACCAAACATGTGTAGGTGACTTAAGAAAATCCTGTTTATAAAAATGTCAGCATAATCATGCGTAGTTACTATAACATGGTGACACTATAACTAAGCAGTTACCATTAGCAATTCAACATCACTTTTCCGTTGTATTCTGCAGTAGTAATAAATTAAGGTAAATAGGTCATCATGGTACGTGTCGTTAACCTATTAAGGCTAATGTAATGAAACAGGGGACTAAAGTTACATTTCTACCTGATATTTATTATATCCGTATTAGTTAATGAGCCGTTGTGGCTTAGTGGAGTTGGGTAGGGCAAATAGAGTACCATACTTCACTAAACAGGTGATCGCAATATAAACAAGAAAATTTTTTTATTGAAACACCCCCTTTGCCTCACTATTTTACTTAAAATACTTTCATAACATACATAAATAAATAAATAAAAATATTGCTGGACATTTCACACCGCGCCATCTAACCCTAAACAAAGCAAAGCTATAGGAACCAGATAACTGATAGAATACTTATATACTTCTTTTTTTGTAAATACCTACATACTTATAACACCCAGACACAGAACAAACATCTATGTTCATCACACAAATGTTTGTCCTAGATGGGAATCGAACCCGCGACCTATAGCGCAGAAGGCAGAGCTACTACCAACTGAGCTAAGAGGCCAGTCAACGTAGAACAAACATCTATGTTCACCACACATGAGTGGGATTCGAACCCACGACCTGCAGCGCAGTGGGCAGAGCTGCTACCAACTGAGTTGAGAGGCTAGTCAAAAGAAAAACGAAAGACTATCCTCCTCGATCATGATCGTGTGTAAAACTTATGGACACGGAATTTCGCATAATTTTGCCTTATTTACTTCCCGACGTTAGTGTAGTGTGTTGTGGTGTAAATGCAGCCGATCCGAAATCTGAAGATCAGTGAGGGTAGTTGTGGATACTACCGCCGCTTCACAATGGACCTTGAATACATACTCCAGTCTGTCCGCGACCATGGCTGTTCTAACATAGCAGAAACATTGGGATGTAAATAGGGTAAAATTACGCGATATAATACCATGTCTATATATTTTCAATGTGAATAGTGATCGCGAAAGTTTATAAAAGACTACAGCTCGTGTATTCTAAGAATATTTATGTACTCTGTAGAGAAGTAACATGTTAAAAGAGTCCGCGAAAATTAAATTAGGGCTTGTTTTCTTAGCAAGATAAAGTGCGGTGAAGACCCCTACCCTCGAAAAGATGCTCTTGAACGATCGACAAAACCCTTACCATGTTTGATCTCTTGAAACAAGTAAAACACGCTAAAACCATCGCTATTTCAAGTGTGATAGAGTTGAGGGTTGAGTGAAGATTTGAAGGCCGTTCTTGACCCAATACCGCGGTACAGATGGTCGGAATGTGTCATAAAATGAAAATGAAATAACAGAAGCAATGTTTTTCTAACAGTTTCCGTTTTAACATTGTAGAGTCATTTAGATCTTCAATAAAATGTTTTCATATTCTATTTAAACCAACATAGATATAGTGTTAACCGAGGAGGATAGTAGCTCGCCTTTTGATCCGAAGGTCATGAGTTCGAAACCTGTAGCCGTACCATGAACTCTTTAGAGCATTGTTAAATCAAGCTTGAAATATGACAACGAATGTCATTCCTAAAGCAGTAAGCCTGTTTTAAGCTTATTTTGACATTGCTCTAAGACTTGGTGGTACGCCCCCTGGCCGTGTATCAATAGATTTTTCGTTTCCAAAAATTTATATGCGCATTAACACTGGCTCTAAACGGTGATGGAAAACATTGTGAGGAAACCCATGGCTCAGTCAGCCTCACGCGTACTGACCATGTCTTTCCTGTGGATATGGCCGGTTAGGCTGAGAAGATAGTGTAGGTGTTGGGCAAGCCTACTCCATGTCAAACAATGTCCCAGCCACTACTGTGTCCCGTTTAAGGTAGGCAAAGATTTCCTCCTGACATCGTATAAATAATTAATTAAGGCCTAAGTTTTTTTATGAAATTATTCTTATCTTATCTCAATTCCGAAAAATATTAATTTACTTACAAAACCATGCGTGCGGAAGGAAACACACCTTAATTTAATTGTTACGCCCTCACTAACCCGACACGATGCTTTCAAACTTCAGAAGGGTGCTATTTATTAGATTAAAGTACCCAAACATTTCGATTTATACACAGGCGTAGGTGCTTGTTAATTTATTTCATACTACTTAGTTGATGACGTGGTATAAGGACGTGTTCCTGGCTCCCGACTTTGTTGGTAATTTTTTTCTGAGTAAGTATATCGCAAAAGCTTTAAAATTTCTTAAAAATCGTACAAAAGATGGTCAAAGAATTACTGACAAATCACATAAAGGCGAATGTCCGTGCGTGTGTGTATGTGTGTGTGTGTAAATGTTTATTACCACGTATCCCCATAAACCGATTGTGATGAAATTTGGAATGTACCTAAATAGTTTAGGTTCTGGAATAACACATAATGCTACTTTTAATCCCGGAAAAATGTATGGTTACCATGGGATAAAAATAGTAGTCGCTGGCGAAGTCGCGGGCGTTCAATAGTATTAAATAAATTACCCCGTCTATAAAGAGAGATTATCCCTTTAAGCTTCTAAGCACTTCAAGATAAACCATGATTCGCTACTTAGCACGCATTTTTCTCGACTTTGATACACCCACCAATAAAAGTAGATTGCATTCATTTTTTCTTTTTTAATTCAAGTTTGTGAATAAACTGGCCATTTTGTTCAATCAAAGTAGCTTTCACCCACGGCGTTGCCCGCAAGGTACCTACCTACATAACATAAAAATATAGCTTATGTTCATACTAAAAGTTCATTCTAAATACTGGTGAAAGAATTTTTGAAATCGGATGAGTAGTCGGAGATTATCTCCTACATACAAACAAACTTTTCCTCCTATTATATATTATAATATTAGTATAGAAATAGATAGTAAAGAGTCAAAGTGACTTTATATAATGTTAATAAAAAGCAAACCAGCCCCCCTAGCCATATTACACTATCTATCGTCGCTGTAGAATAGAACACTTCAAAATGTATAGGATTTGACGTTTCAAGTAGATGAGTCACGTGGTCAGAACGTCAATTCCTATACATTTTGAAGTGTTCTATTCTACAGCGACGATAGATCGTGTAATATGGCTAGGGCCCCTGTTTTTAACTCGTACGTGTTTTAAGCTAAAGTAAACAGCATGGTGTGGTTTTACAAAATATAAACAGCTTTTTCTCATAATATAAATAAAAATACATTCAAAAACATTTCCCACATCGCCATTAGCCCCGAACTTAGCAAAAATTGTACAATGTAGTAGCTTAGTTTCTGTAAATAAATAATCAAATATTAGTAATTGAATCTCAATAAGTTTTATGTGGTCGAGGTTGGCGCGACGATATGGATGCCTTTGAGAGTGACTGGTGGGAGACGGCGAGGATAGAGATAGATGGAAGAAGTTGGGGTAGACCTTTGCCCAGCAGTGGGTCGAGATCATCATCATCATCATCCGCAGCCAATAATATCCCACTGTTGGGTGTAGGCCTCCCTTTGTTTACGCCACTCATTCCGGTCCTGTGCCTCACGCATCCAAAATCTATGATGTTTTTTGATGTCATCGACCTATCGCGCAGTTGTACGGCCTCGATTCCTATATCCGGTTCTTGGCCACCACTCAGTCAAAGCCTTACTCCACCTGCCATCACTTCGTCTTGCCAAGTGTATTGCCCAATTCCAGATAGGGTCGAGATAGGTTGAATAAAAAAAAAAATTATGTTGAAAAAATATTTTCAGTCACAAGTTTTATAGGCAACCGCGAGATGAGCCTAGCAGCAAGGTTAAAAAGGCTGTTATATCTGAATCACAATAGGAATTAAACTTTATAGACTGTCAAGAACGGCATATATTGCAATTCCTCCAGATCAGCTCGCTGTCAACATCATATTGCATTGTGACTCGGAATCTATAGGTGCGCCAAATTTCAGCTCAACCAGTTTAGGAATTAGCTATAAAATTCTATTGTAAGATTCCACCCGAACAAACATAAACATACATATCAAGTTAAATAAAAGCTTATTACCAAAAAAATAAAAAACCGTTTAGAGCTAGTAATAAACACTGAACTATACTAATATTTTATTAAAAGTAATATTAAAAACTGAGCTCTTGCCTTTCACGCAAGCAGCCAATTATTTTTATCTACTCACATTTTAATATTATCTCTTCTAGTTTTAAAATTTATTCTCAGCTCTTGTCGTGTCTGTATGCCTTGCTGAATTTATATTTTTCTTTTTTGTGTATTATTACTTCATTTTTATATCCTCCGTGATATTTTCAGACATTTTGCTGTAACACAATTTAATATTATTTCGTAATTATTTTGGTTGCGAAAAATAATATCAAAATATAGTGAAAAATACTGTTTAGTTAAATCGTCTTACCAAACGCCCTCCAGTCGTGAGGTGGCCGCGTAGCAGGCTGCACGTAGCACTCGTAGCGCGTAGCACCACCGTAGCTCCGACGCTACGAAGTTACCCAACCAAGTTTTAGTGTTAGTTTATTGTTTTTGTGTGTGTTGTGAAAGGATTTTTTCTGGGGTAAGTTTGTAATAAAATTGTACCTAATATAAAAGGGTCCATATTAGTTCCCACAATATGACTAAATAAAAAATTAAAATTGTAAATATAAAATGTCTTTGTATTGTTATTTGCTCTTATTAATAATTATTTATAATAACATTCTCAATCATAATATTTTTATTTATTTATTTATATAAATATATAATACTCAATGCAGATACAAATAAATACAAGTCTTTTTGACAGTCAATTTAATTTTTTTTGTGACGAATAATATAAACTTACGAGGGATATTTAAGTCCTAATTTTGCTGAAATATTAGGCAACACTCGACATTTAATGTTAAGGTAGAGTGACTGCTAATGGCTTAATTGATCCTAGCTTTATTGTTTCATAGCTTCCATAGTTAATCTGGTCGGGTCAAGGAAACTTGATGAAGCCACTTAAAACAAGTTTTGTGATAGAAACCTTATAATTGGACAGAAAAATTACAGCTTTGAGGTTTTATTTTACGTTGATTTTTAGGACAAGATAAAACAATTGAAAATGAAAGATCGGTGCTATATACAAATGAGCTTATCAAAATTTTCGACCCGATGAATATGGATTTCGTGGCCGAGTTGGTCAAGGCACTCCGGCTTAAGCAGGATCGCTTGTATCAGTGCGGGTTCAGTCCCGTCGGAATCGTAAATTTTGATAAGTTTTCTTCATTTTTAATGAAATAATAATCTAAGTGTGGTTTAACACTAAAAACAATTAAAGATGAAACAAAACCTAAATTTTGGTCGAAAGCTCGCCTCTACATCTTTGATCAATGCGACGCAATGACAATCATTAACATAATTTTTTTTTATAAACACTTATAGTTTAAAATATAGGGGGCCTGATGATATGTTAGGACGACGGAAAACAATTCGATTCGACTGGCACAGGATCGAGTAAAAAGAGGTGAAAATGAGGAGTTTACTTACTCAGCAGGGTGGATTTGGTAGATAGAAAGAAAGATCTGATCAGATAGAAAGAAAAAAAACAACTTTGGATTTCAAGATCCTTTGATGGATATAGCTGTGGGTAAAGTCGCGCCTGAGACGCATGAGGCTGCGAGTTCGATACCCGCCGCGAGACAAATGTTTGTATGATTTACAAATATTTGTCTTGGGTCTGGATGTTTTCTATGTAAAATATGTATAACATTTACTTTAAAAAAGGAGTATATCAGTAATGTACAAAAAAAATACCTATATTAAAAAAAATAGATATTAAAAATGTGTCACCGAAAAGAGTGTTAGGCCCCAAACCGTGTTTGTTGCCCTGGTTCTTCACGGTCTTGGTCGCGAAGGAACAGGAGTAGAATCACCTAGCTCTTAAGATGATTCAAAGTGATACACAAAGTGATCTTATTGAATAAATAAATTTGAGTTTGAGTTACCAACACAAGCTCTGTTTACTTTGGGGCTACATGATGCTGTTTGAAATGTATATCATTATTTATTATTTTATTTACTTGAAACTGTCTAAGCCTGGCTGCATACGAGCCGCCACAAAAACACACACAAAACCAAACACAAAATGCCGCTACCGACCTATTTCCTGCAGTTTTCATATATTTTGTACAGACGCGTCGCACACGTGTAGCCGGTGGCGGCCACTCGCTACAGCTACTAAATATATGAAAAGTCGCTGTCGCTGGCGTTTTGTGGCTGTGGTCGGTGGCTTACGAAGAAGGCTTAAGAACGTAGATAGATGCACGTACAGATACATATTTGGCACATTTCTTTAGCGACAAGTTTGCAAGCCCATCGTCGTTTATTAAAATACTAACTGATTTCCTAATGATAATTTCCCTATACATAAGTCCTAGTCTATTTAAGCTTATAAGTAAATTAAATTATGGAACCTTCATTTATTTTGTCCTTCAAGTCATTTTGTTCAACACTCTTACTGGTCTCCACGGTATAGGCTTGCCTAGTGTGGAGTCCGTTATTTATGCTATATGGACTCATCTTTGCTTATTAATATACCTAACTGTTTTCTTTTGGCAATTATTTTTAACTACTATTAATATAAAACTTAAACGCGTGTCAAAGTAGTTGATGCGCTACTCATTTCGGCGCCACTGAAAACCAGCGCTCTAACAGCCATGGCGCTGCTGGAGCAAATGCTGAGGGGTAGCCTTAATTTCTTGTCACTGTATGTAGCATTTCTGATTTTGTTGTATGTATCATAGTGGCGAAAATAAAACTTTTTTCTATTTCTATTTCTTTGTACAACATTGGAATACCTAAGGCAATCTATGTAGTCAAACATTGTTAAAATAGTATTAAGGATTCCTATGTTGTGTTAATAAATATTTTTCATTTTCATTTTATTCATTCCACACTTTTCCAAGGTTAGTCAATCAGTGCTCACGCACCTAAATTACTCGCTGACCCGTAACTGAGCACCCAAATTTTCTCGACACGAGCCGATTACAAACAAATCATTTTATTCCGAAATTGAATTAGTTCATCGGGATCAACCAATCAGTCCGTTTGAACAAAGGATCCAAATCCTTGATTCGATTATTTGGATTTCGCGCTTTTGTAAAACAGGCCTAATATTTAAACATTCATGGATAATTGTGTTTTGAAAGTTGATTAGGGATTGTATTGTATTTATCTACTGCTTGTTTTATTATGTGAATTAGATAAGAAATGCTGACAATGTTTTGTGTGCTATACCTCTATGCTTTGATAAGTTCGTATGAGCTATTGGCCTACTGGTGGTGTAGTTTTTAGACCGATGTGAATATAACCACAGAATAGTACAGAAGGCGCACTCCGCACATTAGGTACAAACTACATTGGCGGACCCGCTTGGGCGGGCCTTAGCAGTAGGGTTCCAACTTGCCGCTCTGCTCGCACGCATCGCGCGTAATACCTATAACACATGACAAGTCGACAACCCTTCCGCGTCACTCCGCGCCAGACAGTGACTTATGAAAGGAATGTATATCGCGCTAGGCACTAAGCGCTTATGCGAGCTGAATTGCACTTTGTTGCGTCCCAGCAAGAGTCGCTATAAATAAATGTTTTCCCAAAGTCAGCGCTTCTGTACTTATTTATTCTGTGATATAACAGAACCATATGTCCCTAGACAAGTAGTTTCCGATCGAGTGGTTATTGAGTGGTTTCAAACGACCCGATATGCGAGAGACAGCCGTATGAAAAGTGCATAATTGTGCAGCTTATTCCCTCTGCTTAGGGAAAAGTTTATAAATATTTAACCAGTTGATTGAGCAATAAATTAAAACAGAAATATTGAGATGAATGCTCCGCTTTTTTCTGATAGAATGAATTTGTTTACAAAAAACAAATTGTTTTTCTACTATTAGGCCTCTATTAATAAACTCGTATTAACTTCTGTTAAAGTTGCGCCACGAATTTAACTATTGCCATCGTTATTTGTCACTGTCTAACAAAAAAAGGATGGCAATAGTTTAATCCGTGGCGCAACTTTGACAGAAGTTAATACGAGTTTATTAATAGAGGCCTTAATGTATAATGATCACTCAAGAGGGCTGCGACCGGCGAATTTCCATAAAAACGTAATACCGAAATCATTTAAAATGTAAGCATGTTTATATCAGTTTATGTTGTTAGATTAGGAGAGTAGGTATTTATCTAGGTTCCTGTTAAACTTTTGTTCCGAAAAACTTACCTAAAAAGAAATGTAAGCCAATTGAATTGAAATCTTTGTAGGTACACCAAAAATGGCATTTTTTCTTTTCATTTGTTCTATAGTAAGTTTTTTGAAACAAAAGTTTTTTGAAACAGGAACCTAGATAAATACTACCCTTATCCAAATAATAACGTAAAGTGATAAAAATATGCTCAAATTTTAAATTATTTTGGTATTACGTTCCTAGGTAAGTAGATACGTTCGCCGAGCCCTTAAATGCGTGCAGTATATTATAAAGTTATGAACAATTAGCTAAATTTCACTGGCCACGGCTGCCGCCGAGTGCGTTCATAGCCTAACTTGAATTAATACTTAAGATTCCACGCTATTTGTGTATTTCCTCAGATCAAAATATTTCATGGGAAGAAAGCTGCAGTATTCCCGAATTTCATAGGCTGTATTGATACCACGTGAACGAAGCCGCGAGCAGACTGCTCGCGGCTTCGTTGAGTATTTGTATGAGTATTTTCTAATTTGCTTGTATGTTTGAAAATTTAATGAGTTTAACATTGAGTTTGCACAGTAAATTTTGTTTATACAGAATAACCTACGAGAGGATTGCAAAACACATATAAACGTTTATCCAACTGTGTGTAATCTGATTCAATGTTTGAGTAAGTTAGCACATATTTGTGTCGAATTTAAAATTCATTTTCATGCCTTGAAATTATGTTTGAGTCACGTTTCTAAGTATATCAACAAAAGTCAAAGTAAAAAGTAATGGATAAGTATTTATTTTAATTAAAACTTATTGGTAGTTTTCATGGATTGTACGTGGCTGAGGCTAGCGCAGGATCGAGGTGAATGGCAGACACGAAGAGAGGCCTATGCCCAGCAGTGGGTTCAAAATGGCTGATGATAATGATGATGGTAGTTTTCGTTATTTTTAGTCAGTTTTATTAACTGCCCCTGACTCCAGCTCGCTGCCACCATATTATTAGATTATAGTTAGAACTTGACAGATGAGTTTCCACTCAATCGGCCTATTCACTGAGGGGTTCTGTTGAACAGCTCCTGACTCCATCATCAGATCAGCTCGCTGTCACCATATTATTACATCGTAATCGATCACCCCCACGCGTAAAAGACCAATTTTGAGTCTACATGCGGAACAGGGAGTCCACATACATACATACATCGTCAGCGGGAATCTTTATGTAAGTCTTTCAGCTCACTCGGAAACTGTAGCCGTACCATGAACTCCTAGAGCAATGTTAAAACAAGCTTAAAACAGGCTTACTGCTTTAGGAATGACATTCGTTGTCATATTTCAAGCTTGTTTTAACATTGCTCAGAGTTCATGGTACGGCTACTGGAAAAAGGGTCAAAAACTTCCAAGATATGACCCGAACAAACATACTTACAAACAATGAAAGTTAAATAAAAGGTTTTATAAAACCTGATTGGATCCAGTTACTATTATTCTACTTCCCTATTCATAACACTAGTCATTCAACGGTAGGCTTTCATTGTTGCCTTTTTGCAAAGGTTCGGCTGAAAATCCGCAGTTTGGTTTGCGGTTTTGAATTATTCGTTTGAATAGAAGTAGAACTTTAATTTTGTATAACTTTTCCATTTGATTGAGCCAATTCCTATCGTCACGTTTTGTGTAGAAATATACGTTCATCATTGTTATCGTACCAAACTATAGTACAGTCATTGGTCGTACCGCACCGATGAGGGCCTGTTCAATATTACCTACTCGGTGCCTTTTCAGAGTTCAGGGTACCTAAAGTGGCCACTTTTGATGAAACGTCAGATGTTTCATAGATGCTTTATATATGCTTCATCAATGCTTCATCTTTAAAGCATATTTTAAAACACCTTTTTTAACAGATGGATTCTATAGAGAACTGTCAAAAAAGGTGTTTTGAAATATGCTTCATAGATGAAGCATTGACGTGTAAATGAAGCATTTATGAAACATCTGATGTTTCATCAAAACCACTAAGGCCACTTTACTACCAAGACCCCCAGTACTCTAAAGGAATTAAAAATTAAACCATTATATTATAGGAACACTAGCGGACACCGCGGCTTCGCCCGCGTAGACTACTATTTTTCAATCCCACGGGAATTTTACCGGGATAAAAAGTAACATAATGTCCTATTCTCAGTCATTATCCATCTATATTTTAATTTTAGGCAAATCGGTTCAATGGTTGTCGAGTTATAGAAGGTTGTCGAGTTTTAGAGGAACAAAAATACATCCAAACATCCATACTTTCGCATTTATAATATAAGTCGGATATTATAATTGTGATAAATAGTATTTATAGTAATAATCAGTGTGTACAATATGTTGAAACATAGGCTAAGAGTAAAATCAATACAGTTTTTAAAATATTTCACAGTGCAAATGAAATATGATCACAACTGTATCCCCCTGAGGACAATCTCTCAGATCTTTTCAGACATTCTAGATCTTTTCAAGATGTCTAAGGGGGTAGTCAGAGGCACGTCCAAATACATTTGTGGTACATGCCCACATTTTGAAGAATTAAGCATTCAATACGTGACAGGTTGCAAACCCATTGCCTAAAAACGATGTTTTCCTTCACCGTTTAGAGGTTGTTTTAATGCCGAAAAATCTATTCTACACGGCTGGGATTCGAACTCACGACCTTCGGAAATCAAGCGCTATTCCATTGGCCAACACCAAAATATCTAAAACAACCGCAACAGTCATGCAACATCTTAAAGGCCTTACCTTTTTGCTATCAAGTTGAGAGTTTATAAGTAGAGCGGTAAATTGTTTGAGAATTTGAAAATTTTGTGTTTGGATAGAAAAAAAAGCCGTTTGTTTTTCGAGAGTTAGAAACAAACAAATACCGAAGTATCGACGTCAGAGGGCGTTTCCACATCGGCTATTATTCAAGAGGAAACTGCTCTCGCTGTGACGTATCCGGTAGACATCCGAGAAACATTTTCAAAAGGCTATAACGGCATTGAAATTTCTGAGGAATATTCATACGGTGAATCATTGATATACTCGTAGGTATTTCATTATGGCCCTATCTCACTAGGACAGTATGGTGGCGCCACAACAGTTGTGCCACTAACAAAATATTCGTAAAGCGGTTTTCAGGTTTTCACACTGGCAACGCACCCCGCAGCGGTGTGCGTGGCTGCAGATTTTCACATTGTATATCCCGCACGTTGTCAGTGTGTATGCGTGTTGCTATGCGCGTTTTCTATACACATTGAGATACTTGCATACAATGTTAAAATCAGCCACGTACACCGCTGCTGGGTGCGTTGCAGTGGGACAACCGCCTTAATGACACCTTTATCACATACACCTAGATCTAAGATGCGCAACATCGAGATATCTCGTTTCTCGACTTTCGATGTTGCGCATGTTATGGCTATAGGTGTTCGCTTGGTTGCGCACACGGCACAAGAGGCACAAACGGGACACTAGTGTCATTTTGCTGGTGGCACAACTGTGGTGCCTACACCATGGTGTTAGTGAGCCGAGCAGGATAGTACCTCGACTTTCGATCCGATGATGTGAATGAATTAATGAATTAATGAATGAACACTTTATTGCATGTAAGCTACAAAACTTAAAATTAGATAAATAAGTAGATACAATAGGCTGCCTTATCGCTTAAAGCGATGTGGATCGTGGGTAACTGTGAACGAAAAATCCATTGATGCACGACCAGGATCCGAATCCACGACTTAGAGATCGAAAGACGAGGTACCATCCCCCTCAGCCAACACGGCTCTACACAAACACAAAAACAAAACGGTGGCTTACAGTAATTAAAAAAAAACAATTAAAACATGAAAAATGCTTAAAGAACTGATAGAATGTATCTTGTTTCAACTGTGTTCTTTTATCTCACAGATCTATGAAAACTTTTCTGAAAGGGTACAAGATCAAAGCTTCCCAATTTTCATTCAGACGGATTAATTAGAAGGTATCATACTTCATCCGATTCAAAGAGTCATTTCATTGATACAAACGGAAAGTTGTAAATTTCAAAGTCGATCCACGGAAGTAAAATAAGGAAAAGGGTGTCAATAGAGATACATTTTAAAAATAGCTTTTTTGTGTAATTTATAGACTCGTAATTTCGACAATACAATGCAACATCTTAGCTATTATTAACGAATAATTTTTAACTAAGTACAAGTAGTAAATCACATCACATCACACTAATTATAAATGGGAAAGTTGTGAAGTGTGGGTCATGTGGATGTATGTTTGTTCCTCTATAACTCGACAACCACTGAATGGATTTGGCTGAAATTTAAAATATAAATAGATAATGACCGGGAATAGGACATAAGCTACTTTTTATTCGGCTACTACGCGAGCGAAGCCGCAGGCGGAAGGCGGAAGGCAGCGTTAAAAATAAAATAACGAAAAAAAATATTTAAGTAGGCTAAGGTAACTTATATAGCTACCTCTGTTCAAAATTTCAGCTAAATCAAACCAAACGAAATTGTTTACTATGCCTTGGGTATACATTATACAGTCGTTATTCCTGTTTTTAGAATAATTTACTTTTTTGTCTCTAATAATGTAGGTACAAGTTACCCAGTTACCCTTTCCCACCCTGGAATAACCCAGTTTTTCTCTTTAGCTATACTTAACACAGGAATGCAACAAAATAAGGCAGGCACTTCGCCCATAATCCAACCGAATTGGTCCGTTTGGCTTTAAATTAATTAAATCATCCCAAATTAATATTAATGGACTTTTTGATTCGTCTCACTGAAACGATTCTCTTTGAGTTTCATTATTTCATTAATCACGTTATGATAAATTGAATTTAACTTCTTTTTCAAGTGATATTACTTCCATAAAGCATTATTGGAAAAGATAATAAGATTCAATCAATCAATTTTAAGTGGACATCATAAAATTGCTTGTTCCGTGTGGCGTCACTGTTCCTAGAATTTTAGTAGACTAGCCTTCGTCAGTCGCATTGCTTACTTAAGTACGTGGAAGTAGCATAGTGCAATGACAAGAGATATATCTGGGGGTTTTTTAATAACATTAGTAGCTTCGAAGATTCGATCCTATACATAAGTATACATTCTATACTTATATTATAGAGGTAATGTTTGTTTGTATGTAGGAGGCAATCTCCAAAACTACTCATCCGATTTCAAAAATTCTTTCACCAGTATTTATAATGAACTTTCAGGCTGAACAACGTCCCCCCTTAACTGCTGGCTTAAAAAATCTGGAATAATTCATGATGAAAGTGCATTTCATGAATTTTAAATGAAAATTATAGCAGTCAAGATACTTGGGTGTTGGATAATTTTGTATCAAATACAAAATCCTTGGATCAAATCCTTTAAAGTTAGTCACTTTAAAGGATTTATTCCAAGGATGAAGATGAAGTAGTTGCTTTGTTTGTGTAACCCTACACTGCGCGTGGCCCGACACGCACTTAGCCGGTTTTTCTTACTTTTGTTCGGCAGTACAAAACGACTGCTTTAACTTATTCTAGGTTTTTAGGTCACAAGCGTTTAATACAAAAGTACCTTTGTAATTTTCTCCATCGCTTAACTCCTAAACCCACGTATTCATATTCGACACAGGCAATACATAAAACGGGGAACGTGACACTTGACGACGTGTCAGCATTCGATAGCGGGACAAATTTCCTGTCACGTAGACTGTAGTTATGCCGCTCTATTGTGACATGCATTGTCGAACAGAAAGCAGATAATCGGTATCGGTATATATATATATATACACTCCCTTAGGGAGTGTACACATTGCGTTTTTTGCAGCGCGTTTGTATCGATACAAACGCGATTCGAACGCGATGCGAACGCGCAGCCCCCCGCGCAGCCCCTCCCGGTTCGCTTTTATATGGAAAAAAACGCGTTGCGAACGCGCGTTTGTAACGATACAAACGCGCAGCTCAAAAACGCGCTGCAGAAAACGCAATGTGTACAATCCCTAAGGCTGAGGCCAAACGAGCGTATTTATTTGAGTTGTGAGTCGCGTAATTTCGGTCGCGTGATTTCTGCTGCATTTTCATAGAAAAGTCCTGTTTGATTCACACGGCGACGCAAAATGAGTTGTCTGTTTTTGTTGAAAGTAGATTACGCGACTCATTTTTCGCGACTCACAACTCAAAAATTACGCTTGTTTGGCCCTCAGACTTAAGTGTTTGTTTCTGTGAGTATAAAGTGGTATCTCGATTGAAAGTTTCGAGACTGAAAAATCGTCTTTTCATTATAGGTACAATTTAAATAAAATTTAGCTTTATGCTACTTAACTTAAATAATTAAATTCCTAAGCAAATCCATACCAAATAGTCATAGTTAAGTAATTTTAGGATGATTTCAGATTAATCTTACTAATTTGAAACTATCCTATAACAAGGTTCTTTTAATACATTGTATATTTTGACGTGTCTAAGACCAATTTCTAATTTCTAATGGCGTCGATGGGCTTGCAACCCGTCACGCATGGAATGCTAACTTCTGCAAAATGTGGGCATGTAGGTACCAAATATGTATTTGGACATACCTCTGACTACCCCCTTAGACCTCTTCGGAGGATCTTAAAAAAATACCTAAAAAGATCTGCGAGAATGTCTACCGCGCCTTGGGGATACACTCGTGATCATATTTCATTTTATTTTCATTTTTTTTCTAAGAATGTTTAAATACTTATATCTATCGTACTCGTACCTTGGGTATTCGTAATCTTATGAGTATTTCGCATTTTGCAATATTATGTTAAAATATACTCTAGTTACGACTGAATAAAATGCAAAATTAAAAATATAAATGTAAATTCACAGTTGTTGTTTTCTTTGTTGCTTTGGAAAGATTCTCTATTACCTACACTTTAGATATGTACCAGAAAGTTAATTAATTTATAGTTTATTTTTAGTGGTAGGTATACATTTTAGAGTAAGCCCAGCATCAAAGCTTCTTTCTTATTTAAATGAAATATGAAAAAGTGGCAGCACATAAAATATAAATCGTAAAACTAAACTCAAACAAGTTGCATGCAAAGGTTATGAAATTAAATAAAAGTTGTATTTTCTGCATTGCCAATTTAAGTTGGTAAAACTGTAGCAAACATGAAACAGTTTTTTTGGTACATTCAGCCGTTAGTAAAAACGTAAACCAACTAACGATGTAGGTAATCCTTGGAGGTATTCTCTAAAATCTTTGGTAAGTAGTAAGTAATTTTGAGTGAAAAGAAATTTTGTGTTTTTGAAATTATTTTTTTCAACTGGCCCAGTTCCTATGGGAAAATCTGAAAGCATAGTACAGGGAAACTGTACTATGAAACTTTAGCTCTTTTTTTATGAAAACAATTTTGGCATAGTAAATTTCTTGGTCAAGTGCGATTTGTGCATTAAAATAAATCATTTTGATAAAAAAATATTATAATGCTGATCGACTCAGTTTACGAATTGCAGTGGTTTTTATTGAAATATTATAAAGCCGAGTTATTTTTAAAAGTGGATCAATTTTACTAAATATTGTCGCTTCTTTGTGCTTACAACAATGCACCAGAGTGACCCATAAGTGAAGTTATAGTTTGTGTCTACACTTCAAACACCAACGTTTAAATCATCTACTATCCTATTCATTATTCAACTGTCTGATTAGTAAGAGAATGTTTTTTCTTGTCGTTGAAAAGAAATGACAACAGATTTAGAAAGTCAAAAGTCAAATTCATTTATTTAAAAAGATCACTTCGTGTATCACTTTGAATCGTCTTAAGAGCTAGGTGATTCTACTCCTGTAGAGGCAGTTACTATAAATATAATAAAGTTTTCATAATGTCTTATTCACAATGTACTATAACAATATCTCAACATTGTGAATAAGACAGTATGAAAATTTTTAATTTTTTTTACCTATAGTTCATTTTAGTGCACAGTGTCATTACCATTCACTCTTTTTTATTCGTTTTTATTGCCACCGAATCACTGACTCGTCAAAGAGCCAGTGATTTCATCTGAACATTTATGGCGCAACCCTTCTACTGTTATAATTTGTGTGACGTAAAATATCGTTTTATATTAAAATGGAGTCTATTTTTCATAATTAAATCGATAGCTGATCGGTCGTTATTTATGAGGTGGCCTGATCCTCAGACCAAGAGATTAAGCGCTTGATTTATAATCTCTGAGTAAAGTTACGCGTAGCTATTTGACAGTTAAAGTAAAGAGTACCATTGCTATATTTGCTATTTTATAGATCATTTTGCAACAATCATCAGATGGTTGAAGTATATTTTGCAAATATATTTCAATAAAAACCATTTGGAGGCCTTTAGGCAGCCTAAAAACTCCGTCACCAGAGTTGGCCACTTGCTCTCACTTACTTTCATAAAAAACAATTTAAATTATGGTATTTTCTTTCTTCTCGTAGTGTTAACCTTCGCTTTATGGTTTTCAAAATCTTAAAAAATGTGAATAAGGATTTTCAAAAATTTACTTTGAAATAGCTCGCTTTGAAATAGCAGCGTTTTAGATTATAATAGGCCTATTGGCTCCATAGAACCAAAACATCATAAATTACACTGAAATGCTTGATAATTCGCTATTTTTGCATGGTTTAAGATTCTGGCGCGCCGCCAACAAGTACCTCTACGAGATAGTAAGGGTGCTTAAAGTGCCTGGTTCGAGTTGTCAGCGCTTAATATAGATCTTTTGTCTCAGTTACGTGAGAAAGTTAGTGGAGAGGGGAGATATTTATCCATGTTCTTATTTATATTCAAGTTCTATTCTAGATATAAAACTATGTCTGTGTTTAGTATAAATCTACTAAATATGATTTTGTACAATCTATACTGTAAGCATAGTGTAAAGAAGTAATGTTTTTTTTATATTTGTGATAGGATAACTCTGAAATCTTTGATCAAATCCAAAAAATAGTACACTGATAGAAATAAACTGCTTTTAAATTGTAATAAATGTAAATAGTCTGTGTTTCCGACTTTTTATGACCGGAATACCTATAGGAAGAGAGTTAAGAGGCATTTTTAAGGGACGCTCGCTCAACCGACTTCATCCTTGCGTAGGTTAGGCAAGGAGCGAAGTCAAGAGCTAACCTTTCTTAAAACAACAATTCCACCTGTGCCTTAACTGGGTAGATATAAAAAACTAAACACTGTGTTCTCAAGGCGCGGCATTCTTTGATCTTTTAGGGTAGGTACCTATTTAAGATCTCTTGAATGTCTAAATACAAATTTGGTCTATTATGCAGAAGTTAGCTTTAGCTGGTTAGAAAATAACAACGTGAAAACAACGTCTTAAATAATTTTGCCATTTTACTTGTTACAAATATATTCAAGTAAATGGAAATTCATTTTGATAGCTAGCGAAGTGTGAAATAAAGAATAGGTGCTAAACATCAAAGAGCTAAAGTGTTTTCTAAGGCGTTAAACAGCTAAATGGGTTAGAAATTGTGTAAGCCCTCTATTACCTCGTTATCACATAAACTTTACAGTAGAGTCTCAAAATGGCACTAAATTACAGTTTCACAGCTTTTCAGTTCACTTGTCTGACACTCACACTGCCCCTCTAACTAAGAGTACAGTAACTCGATTTTTGGGAAAAACTAAAATACTTATATAAAAAAAAATATTAAAATATTGCTGGACATTTCACACAACATCATGTAGCCCCAAGCTAAGCAGAGCTTGTGTTATGGCAACCACATGACTGATATACTACTTAAATACATTTTTTTTTTTGTAAATACATACATAATATACATAGAAAACACCCAGACCCGAGACAAATATTTGCAGATCATACAAACATTTGTCCCGCGGCGGGGTCGAACCCGCAACCTTCTGCGTCACAGGCGGGCCTTGGCCACTGCGCCACAGAGGTCGTCAAAATCAAGTCATCATTACGTAATTATGACTTGATTTTAGTTTTTGACAAAAATTGAGTTACTCTTAGTTAGGGGGGCAGCACAGTTACACAGATACACAAACATTATTATGTGTGAAACCCCCGTAACTTTGCTTCGAAGGGTGAGCTCTGGGACCTTATTGAAAATTAAAAACAAATGACAATACGATCCTTAGGTGGCTCAACTGGGGCCCTAGCCATATTACACGATCTATCGTCGCTGTAGAACGATCTATCGTCGCTGTAGAATAGAACACTTCAAAATGTATAGGAATTGACGTTCGGACCACGTGACTCATCTACTTGAAACGTCAAATCCTATACATTTTGAAGTGTTTCTATTCTACAGCGACGATAGATAGTGTTATATGGCTAGGGGGGCTGGTTTTTTTTGTATTTTATACTTTTATGTAAATATGTAGTAGTTTAGTTTCTGTAAATAAATGTATTTCTTTTTTAGTTCAATGTTGGTATAACAATAAAGAATTATCATTATGACAATTATTAGTAAATACCTTAAGACCAAGCTTTCAAAAGAAATGTCATCGTTGACTCCCCCCAAACGCCCCTCTACCCTCTATCTATTCACGATATTTTGACATGTTAAAACTTTTGAAACTATCTTAGAATAATTATAATTTTTACATCTTGTTGAAGTAGCGAACATTGTCATGGAGACTTCATCAATTATTTTTTTTCGATGGAAGTGATACCTAGTTGTTACCTTCATAATTATTATTACTTATTATAGAATATCTGGGCGACCAAGCTCTGCTTGGGTGCAAATCGAGAAAAAAAGAAAAATGAGTTAAGTATGTACACAAAGCGTCACCAATATATACTCCCCCTGGTAAGACGTCAGTTCGCAACCCGTTGATCTCAACTTTTTGTAAAACATTTACCTTTTTTATTAGATTTGTCATTCTTACTTTCTTATTCTTACTTACGTACGGATAAGTAATTTCACGCACTCTGCTGTGCGACCAAATGGGTCAGCGGTTGCGAGCCCCGATTCAAATGTTCCTGCGTGGGTCCGGGCTTGGTTTCAAATCCTGTCACGACTATGTATTTTTTGTTTATTTTATTTTTATTTTTGCTTTCACAACTACGTTGTGAGTATGTAGGTAGTAAGTTACCTAGTAAAGTTATAGTTAGATGAAATAACTTTTAGCAGGGTCTTAGTAAATTTATTTAAACACAAACCTAATACTTAATCCAATAAAATTAACGAGTGAACAAACATGTCATGTTATCATTGGAACAGTTTATACTTGTCGTATAAAATCCAATGAAAAATAAACAATTTAGATCTCTCGCAAATCAGATCAGACTAAGTAATATTATCTACTTACAATTTAAAACAATATCAGTTATCTTTCAATTTTATAAAAGTTAGTAACAGCTCGCGAACGATGAAGCGCAGTTATCATGAACTAAATACACTAGGTATTCCTTCTCGATAAGCAACTCGCTGGGCCAATATTATGACATCTTTCCATCCCCAATAACCTGAAAATATGAACATTATTACACTAGTAGTTCGCCCCGAACTGAGATCTCGCGCACCGTAGATGGCCAACATTTGGACTTTCTTCTGACTACCTCTATAATTTCAAGTGCTACTACTGCCGGGTATGCCTATTGCGCTAGCTCTTCATGGTAAAAAATACTAGCATGCATGCAATACATAATGTCGTGTCTAATTTTTCATTTATTGCATATTTATGAATTCTCGTCGTATTTTTAAAAGTATACGTCCTAGAATAAAAATAATAACTATTTTAGAATGTACAAATAAAGACCTTTCATTTGACACCGCACTCAATATATTTGTTTACTTAACTTTTTTTACCCCAATTATTTTCATTTTTTATCAAATTTTTTTTTATCATGAAAATAAATCAAGTAGCATCTAAAATCATTGCAAACCAAACCGCAACGATGCCACTCTCTTTTTAAGACCGACCAGTCAATGAGCTACGAAGACATCGAAACTCTATGAAACGGGAGCTCTTGCAGCTCTGGTTTCGTAGTTTTTGGTCTTTGGTCGTATTTCAAAAACTATACATCCTAGATTAAAAATAAAAACCATTTTGGAATGTACAAAATAAGCCCTTTCGTATGACACCCCACTCAATATATTTGTGTAACTTTCATAATTTTTTACCCCCTTGGGAACCCAATATCTTCACAACCCCTTCATCGATTAAGCTCATATGCTCCACCGTAAATTTCCTTACCACAACCTATTGACCTACCAAGTTTCATGCAGATTGGATGAACGGTTCGACAGTTATGCTCGAACAACAATTCGTGAAACATACAAACATACAAACATACAAAGCAAAATCGCCCAACTTACCACTAAGATCTTCGCTCGCTTCGCTCGCTCGATCGATAATGGCATAGGTTAGATATAAGATAAAAAAACAACCTCTGTAATACTTATCAATTATCATACCACTTACCTAACGTTATTCTGCAACTTGCTGGTATTAATAATAATGTTTGTGGCGTTCACATAGATATGTTTAGACTCCTTAGTTCTTTCGGCCTGATTTGTGTGGCTTTATATGATTCATATCACCAGTCTGCACCGATTTGACCTACGAAAAGTAAAATAAGTGTTATACATTTATACTCAGGCAATTATTTATTCACAAAGATTCTTCTAATATTTACGACTTACCATTATTCCATGATGACAAGCAATCTCTTTTGCTTATATTTTGTTCGTAAAGAACAACTATCTTTGTCCTTTCAAAATTGATAAAATGCACCATTGCTATGCTACACGCACCGAAAATAAACAAGTAACAAAACCAGTCAGTTAATTTTATTGTTCAATAGAATTTAGTGCACAACTACCTTCAATACAATTTTATTAGTTGATGGTAGTCGTGTACAGTTGGGCCGACGGATCTAGGCGTACGTGAAGTCAGGCTCTGCGCTGCGCAGTAGAAAATTTTGTATGAAAATGTTGCACTGCGCATCGAAACGGCTAACTTCACGCACGCCGAGATCCGTTGGCCGTACTGTAAAAAGTTACCTACTATTATTTTGTAAACGAATAATGTAACTTATAAATTCAGCGCTGTTTCCAACTGATACGGTAGCTCAGTTGGAAAAGCGTGGGCTGCTAATAATACTCGCTCACGTGCAATTGGGGCATCGGTGGTTCGAATCCTAGCAAGCAAATAAGTTTTTGTAAGATTTTATTTATTTGAGTCGTTCAGGCAAACAATTTCGTTAGTATAGCCGGCATACGGCAACTTTCCATTTACACTATAAAGGGTTACCAATTGGTGACGCAGTGTGTACCTATTTAAAAAAAGCTAGGTCTCGATCGATCTAGCTAGGTAGAGACCTAGCTAGATCGATTCTTCGCCCCCGTAAACCTATGTACCTACCGCAAATTTCATCGAAATCGTTAGAGCCGTTTTCGAGAACGTGAGTACAAATAAACAAACAAACAAATATTGCTCGTTTAATAGAATAAGATTATATTTCATAAGAAGATCATATACTTGTCAGGGAGAGGTTCTGGGCGTGAAGTATGGATGGTCCGATATATTCAAAGACACGAAATAACCAATGTAACGTGTAGTCAGGATGTCTATTTTATAATTACAATTACTTTCACAAGACTTAAACAGAGGATTGATTCGATTTTTGCCGATTAGAATTACTATCACCATTTAAAAAATAAACTAAAAACCACGTCTTTATTTATTTATTTATTTAGAATGCGTTGTCATCGAGTTGTGAGCTACCCTGACAGTTTTAGCGGACCAGCTACACGGAAAGTGCTCGAAATTTTAGTCGCGCGAGATTTTCCACGGAACGACAGACAGATAGACAGACGAACAAGAAAGTGACTATACCTATAGGTATAATAAAAACGTGGTAAAATAATAATGTCTTTGATCCTTGATAAGTGTGCACATTTTGATCCGACGTTTTGAAATGGATTAAAACTACGTTCTAAGATTCTGTTGACATAGATGAATACAAGTGAAGCTAAAAAAAACTAAATTCGGGGTAATATCCCACTTGGCCAACACAGTCCTTGAACCAAAACCAAATTATATAGTTGAGGATGCGACTCCACTCCATTTTGTTCCGAATGACATTCGATTTCGACTAGTCCTATTATATAACAAATGAGAGAAGTTTGTGTGAATGTTTGTTTTACCACGTATCTCCGTAACTACTAAACTAATTTTGCCGATTTTTTGTTCTACTCGTAATCTATAGTGATCTTCGATCTTCTGTTCTATCTAACAAGAAGGTGAAAAAAGGAGGCAAGTTTCTAAGAAATAAATGTACCTAATTTCTTAAATAAAAATAAAATAATAAGTACTAAGTTATGAATTTTTAAAGGGGTTGCAATAAAGTTCTATTTCAAATAAATATTTTCTGGTTTGATTCACCAGAGTAATTAAATACCTACTTTATTTTTATTTTATTCAAAATTACCCTTAGGGAGGGACTGTGCATTATTACTAAGGTCGTAAAGTTAGTATTGTTTTTCCTAATCGAAAAAAAAACTAAATACTTACTAACTTTATGACTTTTTGGTTTCATTTTCTGTTACCTGTACAAAGTCGGGGCGGGCAAATAGCTTGTCAAATGTCAAAATGTCAAAACGCGCGTGGATCCGACCTTGTGACCGCCCAGAAGCGGAATGAGCTGCGTTTTTTTTTTTTTCGGACGGACTTTTATGTTGACTGGTCACGTGTCGACCTTTGCAACGTTACCGGACTATAGGTATAGGTGAGCTGCGTTCGATTCTGTGTTTATTTATATAGCAACTCGGGACTCAATAAGGTTGATTTTCGGTTGATCCGTTTAACTCTCTGTGCTCAGAAGTAAAGCTCAAAACTAATTTTGCTTATTATGAGAAAAATAAGCAGTCTAGGTAAACGATAACTTAGAAGCAAATAAAAGACTAAATTTCCTTTCTGTGAGTATTTATTTTATATATGTAGCTGAACTGGTTTTCAAGAAAAATGCAAAAATCTTGAGAAAAGGTGTCATTTTCAAAACGTAAAAGTATCATGTAAATTTCTATTAATCGTGTTTCTGCCTTTAGAACTAAATAGAAAAAAGATTAAAAAATCACATAATTGGAGTTGTAACTTGATGAGATATTCCGTTTAGTTACAATTTGCAGGCAAACAATCATAACCGTTTTGGAGCTTGGCCTTAAAGGCTAACAAACATAGACAGGACGTTATCAGTTCCACAACAAATATATTTACTTACTTAAAAATACTGCATATTTATCATCCGAAGTATTTCTATCAAAGAAGTATAAGTAAGTAGGTACTTATATAAAACAAAATTCTTCGAACTTTCCAATAAAAATAACGTTTATCTGAAACACGTGTAAAAACGAATTCTGTGAATTCGCAGACAATTTAAACATTCCTATTCAAAACTTATTTCAGTTCTTTCAAAGCTCTGTGATTATTTTCAAAGCGATATTTACTCTCTTTTAAAGCGTCGCAAAGTTAATTTAGTTGGGCTTAAGCACGATAGTTCACTTAGGCTGAGGCCCCATTAGTGCGTTGCGTTGCGTCGCGTCGGCAAAATGTCTCAAAAGGGCCTCAGCCTTAGCCGACGCGACACGCAACGCAACGCACTAATGGGGCCTCAGCCTTACAGGGCCTTACTTATGAAAGATGTTTAAAGTTAAACACTGGTTAAACAACGTCCCGTCTCTATTCGTCACTATCCACAAATAAAGACAGGATGTTGTTTAACCAGTGTTCAACTTTAAACAACTTTTATAAGTAAGACCCTTAATATTTAAAGTCCCACGCATCGCAGCGTCCCATGGAGTGTAGGTATAGATTGCCTAATGACACTAAAATCATCTGGTAAAGATCAAGACCATAGATAAATAGAATAATGAAATTGGCCGTAGATAATTTAGGCTGGATTCGACCAAAAGTCATCTTGGTCCAGAGTAACTAGCCGGTACAATTCGAAATACAATTGTTTAGAAAGAACAACCGAACATTATTATGTGCATACAAATTATCCTAGGGCCCTAGCCATATTACACGATCTATCGTCGCTGTAGAACGATCTATCGTCGCTGTAGAACGATCTATCGTCGCTGTAGAATAGAACACTTCAAAATGTATAGGAATTGACTTTCTGACCACGTGACTCATCTAGGTACTTGAAACGTCAAATCCTATACACATTTTGAAGTGTTTCTATTCTACAGCGACGATAGATAGTGTAACATGGCTAGGGGGGCTGGTTATAAGGTGTCAACTTTACAATATCAAAATATTCAAACAAACAGTAGTTTACTCTCAAGTAAAAACTTAATCCAGTTTGGTCCAAACACCGTCAGGAGGACAAAGTTCAAAAGTCATTATTCAAAATAAGCTGACGTCATGACGATGCCTTGAGTTTGAGGTTAGAATTGACATTATTGATGGCGTGACAACGCGGGATAGTTGGCCAGAGAAGATCTAATAATAAGTTGGTGATTGTTATTTTCATAAAGATTCTTATGAAGTTTGGTTCACGCAGGAGACCAAGATTGGAGACCAGAGACAGGAGACCGTTGTCATTTAAACTCATGGTTCTTTGTCTTTTTCGCACGCCCCTTCAAAACCTGTCTCTATTTTCGGTCTCCGGTCTGGCCCCCTGATGACGTAAGACTTGCAACAGCAATCACTACGCGACACGTCGAAAAATATCACTAAAAATCGTATTACGGTCGCAAAACGGGGCTAAATGGCGCTGTGTGAAATGTCCAGCAATATTTATTTATTTATTTAAAATGCACCATAGCCAAAGTGCATTTTACGACAGGCAAGCAATAGACGTGCGATTAGCTAATAAATACGCTTTTTACCCGACTGCGCAAAGCAAAGGAAGGGTAATGTGTTTATTAGTGATATTTTACGACCGGTCGCGAAGTGGTTTTATACGATTTCATATAAAGAATTCTAAAATTCGTTTCAGTCGATTGGCGCGGATTGGTATGCGCTCACCTTAAAGTAGTCAATATTACTCCCTGTATGTATAGCTATAGCTAAGGTTCTGAACTTTGCAAAATTTTGGTTCGAATGGATCGTTGACGCCATTCCTCGTCCCTTAGGAAACCAGGGCCTGTATTCTACTAGATGAAAACCGCTTTGGTTTGGTTCGATCTCTTAAATGTCAGCCATTTGGTGAAATAGTAGAATAGCTTTTCAAAAATTTGTTCTGCCAAAGTTCAAAACCTCACCACAACTGAGTCGTTTGTTATTAGTAGTCATGGAAACAGTCGCTTTAGTTGAGGTTTTGGTTGAGGTTGATAAAAAGTTCGGTACGAGAATCGACGCCCAGGGCCTGTATTCTACTAGATGACAACCGCTTTGGTTTTGGTTCGATCTCTTAAATGTCAGCCATTTGGTGAAATAGTAGAATAGCTTTTCAAAAATTTGTTCTGCCAAAGTTCAAAACCTCACCATAACTGAGTCGTTTGTTATTAGTAGTCATGGGAACAGTCGCTTTAGTTGAGGTTTTGGTTGAGGTTGATAAAAAGTTCGGTACGAGAATCGACGCCCAGGGCCTGTATTCTACTAGATGACAACCGCTTTGGTTTTGGTTCGATCTCTTAAATGTCAGCCATTTGGTGAAATAGTAGAATAGCTTTTCAAAAATTTGTTCTGCCAAAGTTCAAAACCTCACCATAACTGAGTCGTTTGTTATTAGTAGTCATGGAAACAGTCGCTTTAGTTGAGGTTTTGGTTGAGGTTGATAAAAAGTTCGGTACGAGAATCGACGCCCAGAGCTTCTGACAAAAGACTCATTCCGTAGTCTTTAGGCGTCGACGTAACGAGCACGACACAACGCAGCGAGTGTTTTGCTGAATCTGTCAAGATCCTGATAAATCTTTAGAAGGTTTTTACAATTGACCTAATTATTTCCTAAATATACTTACACGCAGAAACTTAAAATGATCTAAGTACATAATATTAAACTAAATAAAAAAACCGGACAAGTGCGTGTCGGACCACGCACAGAGAAGGGTTTCCTTCTTCAAATTGTTCATTGTATGAATAATAAACTAAGCTTATTCTGTCCCATACCTCAAAAACTACACATCATAAATCTTGTTCAAACCAATTTTCGTTGAATGTATTTGATGTGGAATTGATGATGTAATTAATATGATCACGACTGTATTTCCAAGGTGCAGTAGACAATTTTTTTCAGATTTTAGGCATTTTTAGGTCCTTTGAATATGTCTAAGGGTGTAGTCAGAGGTCACAAACACATTCGGTACATTCCCACATTTTGCAGAAGTTAATATTCCATATGTGACAGGTTGCAAGCCAATCGACGCTATTAGAAAGCTAACTAGGACACGGTGATTCATGATTACGTCACGATTTGATTTACCATTTTCTAAAGTAGACCAACTTAGAGCGATATCACACGGGCGCTGCCGCTCCGTTGCGTCGTCGCAGCGCTATAATTTTTGTTCTGTCAAAGCGCGTTGTTTTAGCGCACCGTGTGGCATGTCGGGCAGATTTGTATGAAGAACTACGGAGCGTCAACAGTCGACGTCGCAGCGACGACGCATGGTGTGTGTCATCTCTCTTAAGGCTGGATTACACCGGGGCAACACTGTGCGGCATTGCGGCATGCCACAAGGCCGCATGCTACAGAATAAAAAATGTCGCACATTGTGGCAAGAACCATGCGACATGGCAACACCTTGCGTCATGTGGCAGACTGACCCAAGCACGATGTTGCCTCGGCATAAAATAGGCTGCCGCATGCCACTAATGCCGCAAATGCTTTTTAGCATGCCACAAGATGTCACATGTCACAATATGTAGCATGTGGCACTGTCGCACGTTGTTGCGCGTGTAATTCAGCCTCTTCCCGTGTCGTTCCGTCGTGTCTTTAATTTAACAAAGTAAAGACCCTGTTTGCCAAAACCACTGTTTACGTAAACTGTAGACTTGTAATTTCAAGTTACAACTTGTTCTGAAAACAGTGGCTGTTGTTACAAGCTGTCTCTATTATGGAAATTACTCAGTTCGCCTGAAGGTTTCGAGATAAGAAAATCGAGGGCGCTGGTAGAAGCTACAATTTTCAATAGATTGTACTTAGATTGTATTTCAAATAAAAAATTGAAAAAGTGAGAAGTTACATATCGCCTATTTTTCACAAATTGTGACTTCACAAATTTATGAAACTTGACTTTTTTCAGTGAAAAATCGTTGCTTCTCGAATTCGGAATGCTTTCAAATTTTTTTTTAATTTTATTCGCCGCGGATCACGGGATCGGTTACGACAACTAAGTAATCGTGATCGGTGACGACTGAAATCTGTAGTGTGATTCAAACCTTCTCGGAATATATTCCGAATTCGGAAAGTGATAGAAACAACGTCAACTTTCTGAAGAAAATCCTCGAATAGGATGCAAATTCGGAAGTCTGAATCGCACTGCTGATCACGGGATAAGTATAAACATACATACAATCCTTCCTTTGTCAATAATATTCACCTGTATTCATGAAGTTCCGACCTATAAATAAGGGTTAATGGCTGACAATGGCCGTTAAACTATTTTATGAACTCTTCCCAACCAATTTTATGGCATTTTCGACCACTTGTTTTATATTGGAAACTAATATTGTAGACAGTGTTTATTGACGAGAGCAATTATACTGCGCTTCCAGTCCTCTAGATTAGTTGTTTTCTTATTTATATTACTACTTGTAGTATCGCATAGTTACTACCACTCTGCACTAAGTTGAGAATTCAGACTTTTTTTTTTTTTTTGTGGGTACCTGTCTACCCCGCTCGGTAATCGGCCATCTTTATTCATTCGCATTTTAGTGCTCAAGCCACTCGCACTTCTCGCTCGTTATTTTCGCGTATATTTTCGAAAGTGTTTTTTATTTTACGTTTTATTTAAAAAATGAAGTGTTAACTGTGTTGTGCTCCAAGGAATTTTCCAAGGATCAAGGATGGGAAACTACGTCGATGTGACGACGTCGGGTACATTGGACCTGATTTTTACCAAATCACAAATCACGACATTGTGAGGATAGCGGTGCCAGCGGTACAGGTGATTACCTACCTATAATTTTTTACGTGTTTACGTAATGTAATAAATGCAATCTGAGCTGCCAGTAGACAGACCTACCTATAATTTTTTACGTGTTTACGTAATGTAATAAATGCAATCTGAGCTGCCATTGGGCTACCTCGCCGCATAGAAATAAATGCAATCTGAGCTGCCATTGGGGCTACCTCGCCGCATAGACACACGGTTGGCGTTCTTTCCGCTGGGGATCGTAACCTAACCTTTTGAAAACAGATAACCCTCGTTATCAAATTATACCTACATGTATTTACGTGCAAAATTTTACTTACCAATGCAAATTACCTAAGTACCTACCTACTGAGATGGTTTATACATAATCGCCGCATAAACTTACGGTTGACGTTCTTTCCCCTGGGGACTGCAACATAACTTTTTACAAACAATCATTAGCCTATTTGGACTACAGGCAGTGGAACAGGTGTTTACCTTTCGGATCAGTAATTGGGGCTGTTTCGCCGCATGGACTTACGGTTGGCGTTCTTTCCGCTGTTAACTGCAACCTAACCTTTTATTAACAATCACAGAATTGGTAAAGGCACTCCTGCCTAAGGAGGATCGCTTGTATCGTTGCGGGTTTGAATCCCGTCGGAATTGAAAATTTTGATAAGATTGTTCCTTTTCAAATGAAATAATACCAAAGTGTGGTTTTCCAATGTAAAAATTAAAAAATTATACAGTATTTATCTTGCGATTTTTACGTATCGACGTATTCTGTATAAATGCAGTCATTGGCGCTGTCTCGCTGCATCGACCTACAGCTGGCGTGTTTTCCACTGGAGAAAAATATATACCTACCTAGACTATAGTAGTCTTCCACTATACAAAGACACATTCTGTTTAGAATGAGATCAGCATCATCATTATCATAACTAGTCTGAACATCCACTAAGGATAATAAAATATTTACCTACCTATAAGTATCTAAGTAGGTAGTGTTTTGTAAATTATTACAGGACACTATAAAAATTGGTGACTTCTCTATCATCATCAGTTTATTTTCAATAACGCACCGATGGTTAATTACAACTGTTTACAGTGGGACTTCTGACACAGACACGTCTGTGATACAAAATCAAATCAAATTGTTTTAAAAAAGTATGTTTCAACTAAAACAATGATTTTATTGGTTTTTTGATACTCATCTACTTGACTCATTTGAGTCAGTTTAATGACGAACACGGGCCTAAGCCAAGTGCAAATCATTTACTAAACAACATTTCACCTAATTACGAAGAAGAAGAAGAAGAAGAAGATTTCACCTAATCATCATTTAACCTAACGTTCAATTAATACAACAACAGTTGAAATAGTTTCATATGTCATAATTTCATTTGACCTAATTATTATTTGACATAATTTCATTTGTCCTAATTTTTAGTAACTTAGTTTCATTTGACCCAATTGTTATTTGACATAATTTCATTTGACCTAATATTTATTTAACATAATTTCATTTGACCTAATTTTTATTAACTTAATTTCATTTGACCTAATTGTTATTTGACATAATTTCATTTGACCTAATTTTTATTTAACATAATTTCATTTGTCCTAATTTTTATTTAACATAAAATTTTTATTTCACATAATTTTATTTGACCAAATTATTATTTACTCATTTTATATTTAACGGGAATAATTTTTTGAAGAGGTCCAATCCAAACCACAGACCGACGTGTCAAGTTTTTAAACCACACTGCCTAGTAGGCATACAGTTTGCCGGACGGCGCGCCACGTCGCGTCGTCGGTCGCCGTCGGTCGCCCCAACTGCGTTCCTCGCAGCGAACTCCTGTGCGCCTCCGCGCCCTACCTCCTCCGCCGCCATCGAGGCACGCGCACTCATCGCGGACGTCGTCGCAGCAACGCTGATACTGGATACCTACAGCTGAGTACCTCGACACCTTTCATATAAAAATAAATTGTCTCGTACAACAAACTTTCGCACTACCTATCCTATTAAGGATAAATAGGTATGAAATAATTTTTTGCGCACTCAGCCAGTAGTGATAAATTTTATTAAATTGACCATTTTAAGCTTAGGTACTAAAGTACTTATTTAGCTATTATTTATTATTTAGCTTAGTTACTGAATGGCAGTTCTTCATCTCAAAATTTTTTTATTACAAAAATTCATCAAGAGTCAAAGAAATAAATAATATCAAAGATTTTTGAAGATTTAAAAAATAAGTGACTTTAGTGTTAGCCTACCCTGTCGTTGAATAGGTACGGCTGGTACACATTAACAAATAAATGGAAAGAGTCAACTCTTAATTTAGAAGACGGATATTAAAATAGGTTGAGTACCTATGTTACTTATGTGATTTCCTCAGTCCCCTCAGCCTGATATCAATTGGTGGCTTATTAATAGAGATGTTACATCAATTTAGAAGGCGCTGAATTTTCTCTGTCTCTCTCTGACGCCTCAACTATGGGGTGTGGGAATTTCCTAGAACGGCTGTACTGCGAGCGGTAGTGGTCAATAATGAAACAGAAAAATCTCATTAATTATAATTAATTAATTATTATTTTATTAATTAGGTATCTTGAGCTACTTGCTGCATTCAAAGCTCTTAAAAGTTTTTTGCTCGTAACATTATCTGACTTCCAGATACTTGTACGAATCGACAACACTGCCGCAATTCGCATACCAACAACAATAGACTGGAAAGTCCCGGGTATTAAGTAATGTCGAAGACTGGAAAGTATTCAATATCCACGTTTCGCACAAATTATAAAATTGAATTTTGGTATTGGTGCTAAAGTAGAAGTTATGTGTTTTTGCGTGTTACATTTTCATCAATTTGTGATAACTTTTTGACAATTTTGTCTCAAGTAATTAGATTAAGTATGTCATCCTGACATAGAATCAGCTTATCAGAGTTAAGTGATACGGCCTTTGAAACTTTGACTTATCTTTTGATTTTTATATTGACAGTTTGCACTTTAGTTTTTTAATAATTTATCAATCAAAGATTGAGTATACTACTACCAATAGGTCTTGGCAAAGTGATCCTGACGCACTGACTGTAGCTTCATTTACCATCTCTTGGACAAAGTAGAAATTTTATGCCTTTCCTTCCTTTCTTCTACTATTCTAGAAACGCTTGGAAAAGTTATGACAAACAAAACTAGGAACATCATGGTAGGACCATACTGGCCTACACAACTGTAGTATCCGGTTTTTAAATCCCGTCTCATTACAGAACCTGAAAAATTGCATGCATTATTATCGTACTCCGGTTTCCGGATATGCAACTCATTTCCTGGCGCAATATTCAAAACTCAGCGTTAGACATAATATTATACGCATAATTAGCAGACATTTCGACGAAATAATATGACACAAGATACTTGTATTTGATGATTATATTATATTGTTAAACTAAGTTACCTAAGTAACTGATTTTTATGACATTTCTGTACTTCAAGTAGGCAATTTATTTTATGATACATCTTTTCAACGAGGGTTTTTACTATGAAACTTATTATTAAACTCGTGATCGGTCATGTCCTTAATTTTAGGACCACGATGACAACCATTTGAAAATTTTGTCTAAATGTGTATTCTTTCCAAGATAACTTTGTTCTAGACCGTTCGTTCGTAACGGGTTCGTTGCCTAATAATAAATTTGTTGGTGAAACTAAATAAATGTCACTATGTTACTAGCTCTCGAGCACATTGAGTTCCTAACATTGTCTAAAAAACAATAAGATTTTATGAGATTAAATAGTAATCATTAAAATTTCATACAAAATTAAAACCTCAAGACTAGGTTATAAGCAACCAGTATCACCCCTACCTTTCTTGAATAAAAGGCCTACCTACTGCCTGAACAAAATGAATTTCAGATCAATTCAATTCAATTCAATATAATTTATCGCTTCAAGTTGATTTAGAAAATATTTCACACTATTAACGCTTACAGCACAGTTGCCATCTCACGAGCTCACTTAGTCGGTGTGAACATTAATACCGTCCGTTACACAGCCGGCTGGCTGGTACAAGCGGTCCATTACCTTTACTCGTTTCTTTAAATACCTATACTATGTCTATATTCTATATAGTTGACCATGATACTATAGATCTGACTTATTCGGTGTTTGATTAATATCAGAATAACTACCTACATAATTAAGTACTTAATTAATTAAATCTAGTGATCTAAATTTTAAACAGGGATTTGCAAGATCTTAAGATCTTCTGTTGAATATGAAATGTTTAGTTACGGTTTATAATGAATACTTACCTCTAAGATTTCAAAAAACCTACTTCTTAAGTTTTCAGAAAATGACAAGTTTGTTGATTGTTTTCCCTAATGACTCTCAAAGTCTACAAGTAGTAATATAAATAAGAAAACAACTAATCTAGAGGACTGGAAGCGCAGTATAATTAAGGATTAAACGAACTTACCTGTGAGTGAAGTTCTATCCTAATTATACTAGCGCCCAGTCCGAATAGATTAGTGTGTCCCGCCCGCCCAACGCGCGTGAAACACACACTTATCCCTCAATATTACATAATTAGGGAAAACATCAATAAAATTGGTTGAGATTATTAACTCCTAACTATATGAATAAAGATGGCCGATTACCGAGCGGGGTAGACAGGTACCCACAAAAAAGTCTGAATTCTCAACTTAGTGCAGAGTGGTAGTAACTATGCGATACTACAAGTAGTAATATAAATAAGAAAAAAACTAATCTATTCGGACTGGGCGCTAGTATAATTAGGATAGAACTTCACTCACAGGTAAGTTCGTTTAATCCTTAAATATTTTTGTGTAGGAGAATATTTTAGATTTTACTAGAGAAACTTTATATAACACTAAGATGGTTCAATATTCAATTCTATAATGATGTAGAAGAAGGTTTATTTGTCTTTATATTGTAGGTACTAATTTACATCATACTAACTTAATTATGATTTATTTGTAATAGTATTAAACGATAGTGGGCAAACTTCACCCAGCTCCGCCAGCAATGTAACTAATATGACTCGAAAGACCTAACAAAATTAAGCATTTTTTATTATCGACGCATTAAAATCTATCTCAGGGGTCACTAGATAAATCCATGTTTGTACCTAACCTGAGTAGTACTAGTACTAGATTTTATGACGAGGGAGCAATTAGTAGATTGTTACAAGTTGGTTGAAAGTAACCTATTCAGGCATGAGATGGTTTGGCGCACGAGCGTAGCGAGGGCACCAATAGTTCGAGTGCACAAATAGGTCTTTCACCCAAAGTAAACACTGCTTTTCATTTCGAATATGAGGAAAGTAATTCGCCGGCCAAGTGGCCAAACAGTTCGTATTGAAATGTATGGCAGATAACTCACTTGGGTACGGTCAGGATCCCGATCCCGTGATCCAGATCTCGTGATCCTGATTCCGTAATCCTAATCCCATGATCCTGATTCCGTGATCCTTATCCCGTGATCTTGATCCCGTGATCCTAATCCCGTGAACCTGATCCTTATTTTAAATGTACTTACCAATATTATTTTTCTTAATTAATGAATTATTATGACTTATTATTATTTACAATGACATGACTATATTTAAGATAGTTTTAAGTACCTACCACATTCTGTAATTAGCATAGACGTTTTGGGCGCTTTGGTTTAATCTGTAAGCCCAACTCGTGTTTTAAATAAATAAATACAAATACATCCGAAAAAAAAAAAAAAATACATCTGTCATCCTGATCCAGTGATCCTGTGTAATCCTGACCCCGTGATCCTGATCCTGTGATTCTGATCCAGTGATCCTGCGTAATCCTGATCCCATAAACATAATTACGAACCATTATTATGATTCATAAAAGGAATTGCGGTAACGGCCATTTTAGCACCTCTGTAAGTTGAACCTATTCGACTTAAAATAAATAGAGAACCCTCGGACAGAATTTGATGCGCATTGACACAGATAAACATGGCAGTGATACCTTTTAAACTGTTAAATATGCGAACTGGGGAGGGCAGACAAGTGAAACGATTGCTGGTTAGCTTTGCACTGGTTTATTGAACTACGAATAAGGTGGGGGTCGCAGCCACGCACACATACATACATACATATCTAACATCCCTCCCTCTAGTTCAATAGTTCCCAAAGTCTTAACATTTACTACTAGAAAAACTTCTTATAATTAATCTCGGGACGTCTACGCAACATTCTCTTGGCTGTCACTACCCCGTCATCTATCGGAGGCTCGACCTCTTCACTTTCTGCTTCGAGATATTCATCTTCCGAGTTGGCCTCTATCCCTGTTCCCTCAACATCCAAGTGGGTTGAATCGTCTCTGTGTCCTTCCTCCCTTGCCGATGATGAACTACTAGGTTCGTATTCGTATAACTCCGCTCGTCTCCCTCTGGCGGAACTACGTGGTTCAAAATCGGGTGACCCAAGTTCAGCCTGAACTACTGGAAAACCTGGTGTGAGTGGCGAAGGTCGGCTCAGGGAAGCTTTTGACGGCCGTGACGGTGACGATGTAGGCGGCAACGGTGACGATGTAGGCGGCAACGGCGTCGCTGGAGGCGTCGGCGGCGGCGACGGGGACTCCGGTGGCGATGGCGGAAACGCTGATACCAATGAATTTGCGTTACGACTATGTTCACTGTCCCTCTGATCCAAACCTCTAAAGCGCATCAACTGGTTAATGTGTCTTTTATGTGTTTCCGCGCTAATAAAATCCTTAACTACATATAAAACTTTGCCTATTCTTCTCAATATGATTCCCTTACACCATGTGAAATGTATTTTATTAACAATTTTTTTATATAACACTATGTCATTGATCTTGAAAGAATTTGTTTTCTTTCTCTCTTGTTGCTTAGATCGTGTACACTGTTGATTTTTAACAAAATCGATTAAGGACTGTGACGAGGGTGAAGATGATTTAGGATCTATTAAATCCAAGCGCGATCTTAATTTTCGTCCATATACTAATTGCGCAGGAGAGAACCCCGTGGTAGTATGAATAGAATTTCGATAGTCCATAAGGTATTTCAATAATTTTATTGAAGTATCTCTCGCACTATGGCTTGACAAAAGACATGATTTAATCCCCCTTTTAACCACTTTAACAAAGCTCTCAGCCTGGCCGTTACTTGGCGGGTGGTAGACCGGTGACGTCAAGTGAGAAATCCCGTTAGTTGAGCAAAACAGTTCGAATTCTCGTGAACAAAACGCTGTGCCATTATCACTAACTATTGTTTTAGGCAGCCCAAACCGAGACACAAAATCACACAGCTTTTCTACTACCGCAGCTGAAGAAGTAGCTGACTTCATATTGTACACTTACACCCATTTTGTATGAGCATCAACCGCTACTAAATAGACGAATCCTTTGATCGGCCCCAGAAAGTCGATGTGTAATCTAGAAAACGGAGAAGTTGGAAATTCCCAGTGAGAGGGCGGGGCGCGCGGCGGGGAGGGGCGCAGTTGAATGCACACGTCACACGAATTTATCATTGTTTCTACAGATTGATCGATTCCGGGGAACCAAAACCTTGAGCGAGCTTCCGCCTTAGTTTTAACTATCCCTAAATGGGAAGAATGTAATTCTTTCAAAATAACTTTATACAAACTCTCCGGTATCACGACTTTGTGTCCTCTCATGACGCAACCATTTTCGTACGACAGCTGTGATCTACATAAATAATAAGGCTTTATCCGAGAGTCGTTAACCTTTGGTGGCCACCCATTCAAAATGTAATCTATTACTATTTTTAAAATAGTATCGTTCTTCGTTTCGGTCCGCAATTTTTCCAATGTAACGGGCATACTTCCATCTACTACAAAACAAACATAAGTAGCCCTATCGTAAGCTACTTCGCAGTCGCAGCACCGGCACTGTTCGGTGCACGCGCACTTATGCACGCCGCGCGGCAAGCTCGCGCGAGAAAAGAAATCCGCAATATTATCAGCGCTGCGTACGTATTCTATTTGGTAGTTGTAACTGCTTAGAAATAATGCGTATCGTTGCAACCTATTAGCTGACATTTGAGGTATTCCCTTATAGGGCCCAAAAATAGACAATAAAGGCTTATGATCAGTTCGCAAAGTAAACGGTTGGGATCTGCCATACAAATATTGATGGAACCGTCGCACACCGTAAATAATTGCGGTTGCTTCCTTCTGTATCTGAGCATATCGCTTCTCCGCCGAGTTGAGAGTACGAGACACGAATGAGATAGGTCTCTCAGTGCCATCTACACCTACTTGCGAGAGAACTGCGCCTAGCCCGCCTGGTGAAGCATCTACTGTTAATATTATCCTTGCATTTGGATCATAATGTGCAAGGACCTGATCTGACGTCATTAACATTTTAACTTTTTTAAAAGCCATTTCCTGTGATTCAGACCAGTTCCATTTGCAGCCTTTTTTGAGCAATTCATACAAAGGACTGAGAACCGCGGACGTGTTAGGTATAAAATTCCTATAGTAGTTAATTAGCCCTAAAAACGACTGTAACTGATTGACGTTCGTAGGTGTAGGAGCTTCCACCATTGCTTTAATTTTTTCTGGTGATTTCTTTAACCCATCTTTAGTTATGATATATCCCAGATAACTTACTTCGTCTTGAAAAAACCTACATTTTTCTTTTTGTAAGGTCAGTCCTGCGTTCTGCAAACGCATCAAAACCGCATTGAGCCTTTCCGTGTGTTCATTCCTATCCTTTCCGGTGATCAAGATATCGTCTAACAAGCACATAACCCCTTCTATACCTGCCAGTACACCCTCCATAGCTCGCTGAAAAATTGAAGGCGAGCTAGATAACCCGAAAACTAGACGTGTATATCTAAATAGCCCCTTACTAGTATTTATGCATGTCAGGTTTTTAGAATCATCATCTAACACGAATTGATTATATGCCATTGAAAGATCGAGTTTGCTAAATTGTTGACCTCCATGGATCTTAGAAAATAGTTCACTAGTCGTGGGAAGGGGATACTGTTCTATTAGTAACTGCTTATTTATACTTATAGAGTAGTCCACACACAGCCTGACGGAACCATCTCTTTTCAGAACCGGAACTATAGGAGATGCGTACTCAGAGTACTCGACAGGCTCCAGAATACCTAACTCGACTAGCCTATCTACTTCTTTTTCAACTTTCTCACGTAACGCGAATGCTACTGGCCGAGGCTTGCAGAAAACCGGTTTAACACCCTCCTTTAATGAAAGCTTTATTTTATATTTATTAAAGGTTCCCAGCGTATTCGAAAATAGCTTGGGATATTGCCGTTCCAGGTCCCTCTCATATTTGTTTGAATCTGCACAGTAATAAACCGGTGTCAGCTGTATGTTAAACAAAGATAAGAAATCCCTACCTAGTAACGGCGGGCCTCCATCGCGTACTACGTATAGAATTATTTCATGTGTTTGTGCCGCGTAAGACACCGGTAACCGTATTGTACCTACGCATGCAATTTTTCTACCGTTATACGTCATCAGCTGTTTACTTGTACTAGATAATGGCACATCGTTAAAATACCTTTTGTAAAAACCCTCTGAGACAACCGTTACCGCGGACCCGCTATCTATTTCGAATTTAAATGGCTCATCGTTAATTCGCACAATTTCTATCATGGGTTCTCCCCTTAAAGATCGGATAAAATACAGCTTACCATCATCATCTGCATCATCCTCACCCTTGCCACTGCAATCCTCCTCTACGTAATTCACTTTTGTGCACATTTTACGCAAATGTCCTTTTACATTACACTTTTTGCAGACATAATTCGCAAATTTACATTCAGACGTTTTGTGATTCGTATAACCACAAACGCTGCACTTCACTTTCCCAACACCGCCTTTTCCATTGTTAGAGATTTTGAAGATTTGGTTCTCGGCCGCTGTCGCAGTGATGGGCGCGCAGGCCGAAACGGCGGCGCGCGCGCGGCTCAAATTCTCCGCCATCTCCACGACCTTGGCCAGCGAGAGCTCAGCCAAATCTTTTGCATAAAGCTTTTCTTTCTCGCGTCCGGGCTGCATTCCCATTAAAAATTTGTCGCGGAGTGTGTCTTCGACGTTCGGAAATGCACATTTGGCCGTTAATCCTCGAAGTCTCGCTGCCCACTGAGAGTAAGATTCTCCCGCCTGCTGGGTGGCCGCGTAGAAGTTGTGACGCTCGCCGAACCCGACACTCTTTGGGGTGAAATGGTTGTCCAGGAGTGCTAGGAAGTCTTCGTAGGGCACATCATCGACGTCTTTTGGTAAAGATAAATCCGTCGCTAGTTTATAAGTACCCTCGCTGAGTGCGCTAAGAAGAATCGCTTTCCTCTTCTTGCCTGCGGGATCTGTCTTCGCATCGATGTCGTTTGCCACAAAAAAATGTGTAATCCGGCCTTTGTAAGTTTTCCACGTCTGTGTGTGGTGATCAAAACTATTTAAAATTCCGAATTGCGAATTCGACATTTTGCACGCGATTTTTTATTTGCGGGTAGATCGTCGCCACTGTTAAATATGCGAACTGGGGAGGGCAGACAAGTGAAACGATTGCTGGTTAGCTTTGCACTGGTTTATTGAACTACGAATAAGGTGGGGGTCGCAGCCACGCACACATACATACATACATATCTAACATAAACAAAAGTATTCTAAGCTGTGGCGGCCGTGGTAGGTCCATACATTTATGACCAAAAATGTGGTAACGGCCATTTTAGCCTGTCTGTAAGTTAAACCTATTCGACTTAAAATAAATAGAGAACCTTGGGACAGAATTTGATGCGCATTGGCACAGAGATACATGGATGTGATACCTTCTAAACAAAAGTAGTCTGAGCTGTGGCGGCCGTGGGTGAAGTGCCCATACATTTTTGCCCACACTCCTTTATTTATTTTTATTTTATTAATAGTTTGTGACGTCACCGCTTTTAATCAGCGCACACTTACCGAATGAAAGTTTGTCTTAAAAACAAAAAGCATAATTTCAACCAATTTCCAACACTTCACAAATACAATTTCATAAAAGAACAAAGGAACAGTCTGTAAACGCCGCTTGAAAGTAATTATCTATCAATTACATACTCAAAGGAAGGAATGAGCTGAAAAACGCTTTGAACGATAATGCAAATTGTATTCAACTTTTTAATATTAAACGGTTGCATCCAATTTATACTTGAAATCAATTAAGTAGCAAATGATTTGAATTTTATGAATGACTAGCAGCGCCCTCGCGGCGTTGCCTCCATAGTTATAGTGTTTGGTGATGATGATGATGAAAAAAAACTTTAACCTTCCTCAAGAGTTTAGCTATCACATACAGAAATAATTTTTCAAATCCGACTGGTAGTTCCTGAGATTAGCGCGTTCAAACAAACAAACTCTTCTGCTGTATTATATTAGTATGGATTCCATTCCATATGATTGGTTATAGACGTTTATATTAAAACTAGCGTTTCCTCGCCGCTTTGTTCATTTTATTTTTGTTTTGTTATTTTTCTATTCTTCGGGAACAGTATTTTTTTCCGTAAAAAAGCCTTTTCTGACAACGTTTATGCATTTCATGAAAATCGGAAGCGTAAACAAACAAACAAACTCAACACAAGGATATTTTAATGATGTGTGTTGTGTGTTTCTTAGAATTAAAAGAAACTGTGATGTCTGAAAACTGTATAATGTCTTTTGAAAGCACCATAATATTATTAACTGATATAAAATTCATTGCTTGAACCAGAAGACGGCGCATTTTCATTTGAGACACCATCACGACAAACAGAGCAAAATGAGTACTTACGTATTCATAAGGAATAAGCAATTTATTTTGTATGCAAAAAATGTGACGGATATTTCATAATTCAAAGCATTTGTCCTGATGACCTGGTTTATGATTAGGCTGAGACTCCACCAAAGCGGAGATGTGTGAGATGTGTTTTAAACAACCAATATAATTTCGTTATTCAAACATGTCATCTCGTCTTTTGAAATTCTATTGGTTGTTTAAAACACATCTCACACATCTCCGCTTTGGTGGAGTCTCAGCTTTATTGATGACATTATGGCGCAGTGGGCGCAAGCCTGCCCGAAATTCAGGTTGCGGGTTCAATTTCCGTCGCAAGGCAATGTTTGTAGGTACCAATTTTTTGCAAATAAATGTCCCGGGTCTAGGTGTTCTTCTATGTATTAATATGTATGTACATTTATTTACAAATAAAAGTATGTAAGTAGTATTTCAGTCATGTGGTTGCCATAACACAAGCCCTGGGGCCCTAGCCATATTACACGATCTATCGTCGCTGTAGAACGATCTATCGTCGCTGTAGAATAGAACACTTCAAAATGTATAGGAATTGACGTTCTGACCACGTGACTCATCTACTTGAAACGTCAAATCCTATACATTTTGAAGTGTTTCTATTCTACAGCGACGATAGATAGTGTAATATGGCTAGGGGGGCAGATTACACTATCTATCGTCGCTGTAGAATAGAAACACTTCAAATCGTGTAATATGGCTAGGGCCCATGGCTAGGGGGGCTGCTTACTTTGGGGCTAGATGATGCTGTGTGAAATATCCAGCATTATTTATTAAAAAAAAATATTTCAATCAAAATAATTTCTCATACGCTAGTCAAGAGGGAAGAAGATAAAAATAGTTTTGGAATAATGACCACTATTTTTAACACAAAATTCAAAAAACCGAGAGCATCTAGCAAAGTAGTACCACGAATTTCAATCTAAAGATAATGGACATGATTACCGGCTGTGTATACATTAATTTTTTGTTCCTGAAAATTGTTATTAAATGTGCATTTTCAGAAAAGAAAATTCCACTTGAGTAATTTTTCAGTTTTTCCCAAAATCGTGCATTCAATAGTGAGTCGCAAAAGCATTCATCGCATTTTCTTTTGTCGAGTTCACAATGCAATGGTACGCTCTAGTTTTCATATTCACCTGTCAAAAGGGCAGTTGACTGTTCAAAGTTAAAAAAACTTAGGCCTTCACATCTTTACCATAGTCGGATTGCTCATTATACCTACGCACTAAAATTGACGGTCAAAATGTCATTTTTCATATATTTTTAGTTCGTACAATGAGCAATTCGACTATAGATGATTTTATACCATAGACAAAGAATCATCGTCGTTCCTCCATTTATACAGTGTCAGAAGGCAATATTTGCCTACGCTTAACGAGACACAGTAGTGCCTGGGACATTATTTGAGATAGAGTAGGCTTGCCTAGCACCTAAACCATCCTCTCAGCTTAACCGGCCATATTCACAGGAATGACATGGTCAATAAGTGTGAGGCTGTCTAAACCACGGGTTTCACGATGTTTTCCTTCACCGTTTTGCGCATACTAATTTTTCGAAACGAAAAATCCATTGATGCACGGCCAGGATTCGAACCCACGACCTTCGGATCGAAAGTCGAGGTAATATCCTCCTCGGCCAACACGGCTCTTGGTTCAAAATTAAGAATATTAATATCTCCTCCCGTCAAATACCTTGCAACCTATCCAGGCGTTATGTGAGTTATTAGACTAAAATAATAATCTAATTAGCCGGAACTCCAAGCGCTTGTAAGGACTAATGAATATGTATTCAGAGAATGATCGTGGAATATATGGGTCTCTTGTGCAAGTATTAAATTACTAGTGAGATATAGGAGAGATACTAGCTTTGCGACTATAATACGATTTTTAGTGATATTTTTCGACCGGTCGCGTAGTAGTGATTGCTGTTGCATTGTTATTGTAAGTCAGTTGTTGTTGTTGAACTTCTTCGAATTGATAAAAATACTGTAATTTTTATTTCACAGAAACTGAAGAAATACGATTAGTCTTTGATTATATACCTGTCAAAGCGAGTAACATAATAAGTAATAAAGTTAGTGGCAATATCGCTAGAAAGAAAATAAATAACTTTAAATTTGAAATAGATTTATCTTCTGATTTTATTATAACATGAAAGGCTAATATAAAGTTACTTACTTGGCAAAAGAGAACTCATTTTTCTCTTTTATTTTTTATTTTTATTGAGAGCTGTATTTCAAGTAGCTTATTTATAATTTATCTAGTTTCATGATTTTCACTTTAGACCGTTAAAAATGTATTATACAAAATATACTTACAGTTTTTATACTTACATAAAATATACAGTGTAATATACAAAATATACAGTTATAAGTCACTCAAAGTTTTGAACAAAAAACTTACAAAATAATATATTGCTGCAAAAAAACTCCGCGTGACTTATGTGCACATTTTTCAAACGCGCTGCAACATGGAAAAACAACTTACTTTTTACACGAATACATTTTTATTCGGACAAATGAGTACATATTTTTATCCTGACAAAGCTTAGGCCTTTACATTATACTAAATATTATAAATGCGAAGGTTTGGATGTTTGGGTGTTTGGATGGGTGGATGGCTGTATGTTTGTTCCTCTATAACGCGAACACTGAACCGATTTGGCTGAAATGGTCACTTTTTTATCCCATAAATGAGTTCCCATGGGGTAATATACCTCGCAGGCGAAGCCGCGGGCCGAAGCTAGTCTTTTATAAACATAAAAATGAATGTTTGTATGTCTATGTTCTGTGTCTATGCCTAAACAATTGATTAGATTGTGATGAAACTTTGGTAGCGACTCTTGAACACGCCCGAAAAAAAATAACACGTTCGTTTGGCTCTAAAAACCTATAGTATAAATAAAAAAATGTCTAAGTATGTGTGTTTTTCATTTTTTATGTGGCATTGCAACGCATGTCGGGTAGGTATGTTATGACGTACTTAACTGAATAAATCAACATTTATTAACTAATTATTAAATAATGATGATTGCAATATTAAGTTTAATTAAAAATCTAACCAAATATTATACAATTGTAGTATATAAATTCTCGTGAAAAATAATGAAATTAAACACGCAAAAAAACACCCAAGTTTTACAGGCACTTAACCAACCCATTCAATAAGTAGAACGTAAGAAAAGATTGGTAAACTGTTTCTACGAAGTTAACCAACCTAGTAATTTTTATTTGTTTTTCTTACAAAAACCATTAAACCAGAAGGTATACCGAATAAACAAAACGAGCCAATTTTCCTTTATTACGGACCGTAAAAGTTGTCGGCCATTTTCGGCCCTCGTATTAACAATTATTGATGTCAAGGTCAGTAATACATACATTTTTATGAAAACACATTTTTATGAAAACATAACCCCACCTGATGGGGCTGTGAACGACACTTTATATTTTAGGGCTGATATACACAATTCTGCAACGCCAAAACGGCAACGTCAGCGCCATGTCGCAACGTAGAAAAAATACTTCGTGCAATAGGTACACCTCACTCTTCCTCCTCTCTTGCGTTGTCGTTGCGTAAGGAATTTTAGTCAGAATTAGAGAATGAAGTTATTTTATAATATAAATATCTGTAAGATACATTCAGGTCATGAACTGAGACAGTACAGCCACTTACCCGATCTACTTTAATGGATCGTTCTATTGACTATTTAAATTTATTAACATTACTTCGAAGATGACTGACGTTAATAATTTTATAATTTTAATGAAATAAAAATACTTTTGGTTGTTCGACATCACTAACCCTGTAACTAAACTTTGAAATCACATCCAAGCCAAATGAGTGTAGCCAAATTAATTCGTATTAAGCGAATGAAAATTGACGAATAAGTATGATTATTATTAATATAAATGAAATAGGAAAGAAGCTTATATCAAGGACATATTTCGTCCATGCTTATATTTATCTGATCCATGGTACATGGGTCAAAACAATGCATCTGGCTAGAATCTCGATACTAGAAAAATAGGTCATTAAACACTACAACAATTTGCGATACGACGTCGAAACGTATTTGTGTGTTTAGGCCCTTATCGCCTCAATGTTCAGCCAATCGTGGACAGTCGTAAATCGCGATAACCAATCATAGGGTCAGAATTTATTTTATGTACTTTTTCATAGCAAGGTTTAAGTTACTATTAACTTCCTCTCACAGTTTAGCTTGGTTTTAGGATAAATCATCATGAATTTAATCTTCTGGAAAAGCAGTGTTTTTCGAGTTGGATAGTGTCGTGAGTTCGAATCCTGGAAAAACATTAGTAGATTTTGAATTTCAAAAAAAAAAAGCACATTGACACGAGCTCTAAATGGTGAAGGACAGGAAAAAAGTAGAAGCGCTCGTGGCGTAGCTTGCTTAGACGATCCTGATAGATCGCTGAAGTTAAGCAAAGTTGAATTTGGATGGGTGACCGCAAGTGGCATTACGAGCTGAGCGCTTCCGTGCTTCGGAGGGCATGTTAAATTGTCGGTCCCGGCTTTTAAGTCGTTAAGCCATGACGGAGGCCTTTAGGCGGCTTAAAAACTGCGTCACCTGAGTTGGCCACTCGCTCCTACCAACTTAGGTACTAGGAAAAAACTTGCAAAAAAAAAAGTAGACGTACCATATTTATGCATATTTGGACGTGCCTTTTAAAAGACTGTTTATAATATCTACCGACATTGAGCGTAACAGTCATGTAGCGTGACAGACAAAATATATACTTCTATACAGTTTGTATGAACGTATTCATATCTAACTTCAGCACCTACTGTAATTGTTGGGAACGAAAAAAACGGAATGGTTGACGTTGTAAATTAGTAGAATTGAGGCCATGATGCTTTAGGTACCTACCTAATTCCGTGGAATTGTTTTTTGAATGTCTTTCTCTTTCCCATATCAACATTAGGTACTTTCTTTTTCGAATGTGTGAGCTCACTCATCCAGTGACAATATTTCTACACGGTCGCTCGAAACTAGCAGAATCAAACGATTCATATTATAAGGTTGTTCACCTTACGAAGAAACTATTAAGTACCATAATACAGTAGTAATTCCAAACATTCTTAAAAAGTTGTTTTCTATTTGTTGGAATTGGTTAAAGTTATTCTACTAATGGTTTTGTTACGTCGACATTTTTAACCGACTTCATAAAAAGGAGGAGGTTCTCAAGTCGTCGGAATCTTTTTTTTTTGCTTTTATTTTTTTATTTACTTATGTTCATCGATTACTTGGAGACGCATTAACCGCTTTGAAAAATTCTTTTTTTTATTTGAAAGGGTTTTCCGATTGGTGCCACAAAAATTTGGTGAGGATCTGTCGAGGATATTCGGAGTTATGAACAGAAATGCACCTCGAATGCAGAAAATTGCTGTTTATAACATTACAGTCCATTTTTTTTTTAATTTCGCCACTTGTCTTTTTACATTATTATGGTGACTGTACCCTCTAGCTTTGATCGTGCCATATCTAGTGCAACTTACGAAAGTTTTGAACAGAGAACAAGCATTTAGTACAAAGTGTTTAAACCGCCGAAGAGAAGTATAAATTAAATTGAAGAGAAAAGGGCTTTAGGAACATCGTTTATCATCAACATTGCACTTTACTACAGTCTTAAATCCAAAATGGCCGCTTCGAAAAGCATTCTCGACGGAGCATCACAGAATAAGACGCAGTTGGTGCACAAATGGTCTTTTCATGTGCTCCAGCTCTGTAACTAGGTTAGTACTTCGCAAATGTTTATGCAAACAGCTAGATAAGCGACTGCGACTGTACCGCCTGACTGTATGTCCTGAGGTCTTAAATTATGAGACAGTTATAGACTTAGTACAAGGATAGGCAGTGTTAGGGTAAGAGCGGGTATTGGCGGTCACCTAAGCAAGAATTACTACTATTCATTCAAAAATTGATGTTTATTAAAAAAACTTTTATTAAAGATAACTTTAGGTATTCTTCTAACATAATCACAACCATTAAGATCAGAACTATTCTAATTTTGGCAAAAAAAAAACACTTTCAAAATAAAATGGCTTTGACCGCCATTGCCCGACATGGCGGGTACCTAATACCGGTCAGTAGGTTGGCAATGCCAGTCAAGGTTTTCAGCGGCACAAATCGCACACTTTTGTGCTTTTTGGCTCCATTTCCCCTTCGAGACTTAAGTCTTACTTTAATTCCCGATATCCTGTAAAAGAAAACAAGCAAAAATTATTAATTGAAACGAAAAACCTAACATAACAAAATTTGACGTATTTTTTTTAGCCTAAATAACATTATTTAAAGCACTCCCACAACCAAGCCAAATCTAATGACGCCTCAATACGTTAAAATAAATTGAACTGTTTAGGCTGTAGAGCGGCACAAATAAATAGACATTTATGTATACATTTTATTAAGTAAGTGTGTTCTTAGGGAACACACTTACTTAAATACATACAAACACTCGAAAAACATAACCATCCTTTCTGCGGGCAGTTGGGTAATAACAATATTAGGTACAACTACAACAGATAAAAAAGTCGAAAATATCATCTAGATACTTGCAAACTTAACTTGCGGGAAATACCGGTCAGCCTGACCGGCATTAGCCGCACGCATACTTTTCAGATTAAAAATAATTTTAACGAAAATCTGGTGCAAAGTGCTCGAATCTTGTGATTACATGGGTAGATAAGTAGCTACTCGGCTATAATCACTACTGAAAATAAATGGAACATGAAAATCAAAACACTCACCTCTTATTTTCCGCGATCAAAAAGTTACAACGATATTTCGCGAAACATACTAACGTATGGTACTCCCAAACGCGTGCTCGGAACTGAGCGGGGGCAGAAGCGTTGGCGCGGGAATACTCACGCCAATCTCTATGTATGCTTATGTGAGAATATACGCTATATTTTGGAAGATAATGAGGTGACCGGCATTGTCGCCTGACCGGGGATACCCGCTTTTACCCTATATAAAATATTAACCGATCCGTGAAGGTATTATAGTGTTATAATTCTTAAATGCCGTGTGCCGTGTGTGATATTCTTAAGAGCCGTGATTGCAAAGTACAAGGATGGGTGACTGCTATGGACTTAGCAGTGATATAAACTCTTAACCGATCCGTGAAGGTTTTATAAGTGTCATATTCTTAAATGCAGCGTGTGATATTCTTAAGAGCCGTGATTGCAATGCTGCCTCCACATTCGATCCGAAGGTTCGAATCTGGCCGTGCATCAATCTATAAATTGATATGCACATTGACACGAGCTCTAAACGAAGAAGGGTAATACCGTGAGAAATCTAGCTTTCTAATAGCGGTGATGAGCTTGCAACCTGTCATGTGTGGAATGTTAACTTCTGCAAAATGTAGGCACGTAAATGTGTTCGAACATACCTCTGACCAACCTCTGACTAGCCCCTTAGACATATTCAAAAGGATCTTAAATGCCTAATAGTCATGATCGTGTTTCACAGAGTTTGAAAATTATGGTATGGGTATGTGACACGAGCCAGAGAACCGTCAGTTTATATGACAACTAGCTGCTGCCCGCTGCTTCGCTCGCGTGGTACCCGGATAAAAAGTGGTTTATGTTACTCTCCAGCCCTCCAACTATCTCCACACAAAAAATCACGTCAATCCGTCATTCTGTTTTCAAGTGAAAGCAGGACAAATAAACAAACATATAAACACACTTTCACATTAATAATATGGGTACGGATTGGTCTTTTGTCTCGGTCTCTGGTCTCGGTCTCCTGTCTCGGTCGCAAACTGCCACCCTAAAAAGTAAAAAAGAAAGTTTTTTTCAAACATCTCAATCCCTACACAAAAACGCATTCCATCATCGTACTCCATCAGCAAAGATGGCTGAAACGAAACAATAAAAAGGGTCGCACGAAAAGGTCGGGATGGCATTTCACGAACAAGAAATACAGCAAATTTCCTTCTAGAAGCCTTCAATACAGTTTTACGCCTGAGTTTCTTTGCCCACTTTGCTAAATAAATGTGGGTCCTTGAAATAAATCAAGCTATTAGGGTGTGTTCACGCTGAAGATAGTTTGCTTTGTCTACATGTAATTGTCTGTCTTGACTCTGAAATCGTTAAGCTTATAGCTTTGCAGATGGTTCAGAAACTTCATCAGAGCTACAATAGTTCGTACAAGATATCTTTTGTCTAAATAGACATAATTACTAAAGCTTCTCAGGTTAACTAACCTGAGAAGCTTCTCAGGTTAACTAACCTGAGAAGCTTTAGGATCCTTAACGATCGAGCGCGCGAAGATCTTTGCGATTTTGCTTTGTTTGTATGTATCACTTTTATGTTCTCGCACAACTTAGGCCTTTACATCTTTACTAGATGATTTATACAGTGTCAGGAGACAATCTTTGCCTACACTTAACGGGACACTGTAGTGCCTGGGACATTGTTTGAGATGGAGTAGGCTTGCCCAGCACCTACACCATCCTCTCAGCTTAACCGGCCATATCCACAGAAAAAAACAATATCAAGTGTTTTTTTTTTTGGAAATTGACATTAACAATCAAATTGATGACCTCTGAGGCGCAGTAGGTGGTGGCACGCCTGAGAAGCAGGATTGCGGGTTCGATCCCCGCTGCGGGACAAATGTTTGTATGATCTGCAAATATTTGTTTCGGGTCTGGGTGTTTTCTATGTACAATACGTAAGCATGTATTTAGAAAAAAAAAATACTAAAGTAAAAGTAGTATATCAGTCATGTGGTTCCTATAACACAAGCTCTGTTTACTTTAGGGTTAATGATGCTGTGTGAAATGTCCAGCATTGTTTTTTTATTTTTTATAACTTATGCAGCTCTACGTATAGTCGTATTGCTAATTATACGGACTAAAAGTGAAGGAAAAAATGTCATTTTTCCTTCAATTTTGACATAAAACGTATCAAAACTAATCAAAATTGAAGGAAAAATGACATTTTTTCCTTAAATTTTAGTCCGTATAATGAGCAATACGACTATAGTCTAAACGTGGCTTATGAAAGTACCCTTATCCTAGAAGCCCTTTTTCTTTCTCCCGTCTCATAAATGTCACCTGTCAATAATATTGGTTGTAAAAATGTACTGAAACGAGAGAGAGGTCTAAACTCATTACAAGCTAAGCACTCGGTCCTAAAAAGGTTCTGTTGTTCTAGAATCGGTCAACTGAGGAGGCTATCTTTAACTTGTAGAAAATTTGACTGTCAATGTCATGAGAAAACCTAACCGGCTTGTCAGTTACGGCTTAACGACTTAAAAGCCGGGACCGACAATTTAACGTGCCTTCCGAAGCACGGAAGCGCTCAGCTCTTAATGCCACTTGCAGTAACCTACCTAGTTAACTTCAGCGATCTATCAAGAACATGCAAACTACGCCACGAGCAATTAAAAGTCATGCTTCGTGTACTTTTTTTTTATTCTTTGGTTTATTTCAAACCGTTTCTGGTTCTAAGATACGTTGTTGTTCCGTTCCTGTTCCTCTCCAGAGCGCAGAACCTTCAAAATAGAGACACTTTCCTTGTAATTAATTAGATGTGCATTCTAATTAAGGAGGGAAGTAATTTAATCTTGTTTAATTTACTTTGTGGTCGAAAAAAGATAAATCGTGTTTTTTATTTTAACATGATAAATTGAGGAAAATTGTTTTATTAATTTAGATGTCGGATTATACTCGTAAAAGCAAAAAATAACGGTTTGATTTTTAATTTGGGATTAGATATTTTCAAATGTAATATTGTTACTGGGAATTCTTGAGGATAAACCCAATGATCTTCTATATAAACTGAGGTAGATGCGTTGCACCCCGCTCTGCGTGGCGAATTAAAGTCAAGCTAATTAGCTTGAGTCAACTCAGTCGCACTTTGTCTTTCTCAGTTGTTACACGCATTTACATGCAGCACGCACATAATTTATCTCTTTCTTTGGGTTTTATAAATCTGTTATTTTTAGTTTTCTTGATTGAACAAAGCTGACTATATTCTACTTAAGTAGCTGTAACAAAATTTCGTCGCGTTTTAGAGCTTTTTCTAATGAGTATAAGGTCTCTATTGGTAAAACTTCATTGAACAAACCTCATCATAAACAATATCAGAACCAAATGTAATGTTTTGACAGCTTTTGACAATTTAAAACAAAAGCCTTGAAAAAATAATTTAAGTAATTTTGATGTCAGGGTGTCCGATATTATAAATAAATAAATAAATATAATGAATGAGATCATGCTTTGAAACGATTGTTCGTACGAGTAGTGGACAACTCTGGTGACAGAAGTTGTGTTTTTTCTTTTCTTTTAATAGAAAAAACTGACAGAAGTCACTAAAAATCAAAATCGGTTTAGTAGTTACGGGGATAATGTACCAAACATTCACACACACACATGCACACACACGGACTTTCGCCTTAATAATATTAGTAGGATAGGTCATCCTGATGCTATCTATGTATTCGTCTCAAAGTAGATGTAAAGACCGAAGTTTATTTGTATTTATGTTATAGTTGACGACTATCCGTTGTACATTGCTCATAAAAAGTTATTTATTACACTCTTTATGACTGGTTCTCATAAAGTGTGTACGATTGGCAGTATTGTACACATAATAAAGTTTTTTATACGTACCTACCTACTATGAAAGCGTCAATTGGTATAGAAAACTAATATCTAAGTAACTACATTGTTATTTGTGTACTTTGCTACAAAGTTATTTATAAATTAAATAAATTATAATCTTGTATCAAATAATTTAGATCTTACTCAAGTAGTGTAGTTAGAATAAATAGTACCTACATACTTACATGCTTTCACACTAAAGATGGGTAGGTCCGACGATAATTCGGAGCTACATCTTGATGTACATCCAGCTCCAAAGAGCTACATCCAGGTCCCGTGTCCGTCGGACCCATATGTGTTCGGTACTGCGGGAGCATAGGTTTCGGTTCCGTCGCGCGCGATGCCGTTCCGCCGCCCCGTCTAAAGACCTACACACAGGTCCCGTGTCCGTTGCACTCATATAGGTCCAGCTCGCACTCGCATCTATGCAGTACCTATCCTTTCCGTCCGCTGGTTCCGTGTCCATTGCACCCAACCCTAGATAGATACCCAGTGTTGCCAACCCGAATTTTTGAAAATTGGTAGATGAGGGGCCAAAAATCGGTAGAAGTTGATAGAATGTAAAATGATAAATAGGTAGATCTACCACCCTAATTCAGAAGAAGTTTATACTTAGGTCAGGTAATTTAATTTATAAGTTTCAAATGTATGATCTAGGTTGCCTGCTTTTTGATAACAATCTTTATAGTAAGGAATCCCTTGCTAGAGTGTAATGCTATGCATTCAAAACTTCAAATTCAAATAGGTTCAAACTCAGAAAACAGCCAAGAATGGCCTTAAGAAATGGAAATGGAACTTTATCCATTATGATTAAAACCAGCAATAGACACTGTAGGTAGTATTTAAAGTTTTAAATCGAAACACAATGCACGCAACCAAAGAAAGCTCTGCAACAAGGAAAATCTTCTTTTTCTTCTTTTCATTGATGACAACCCTCTGACTGAACGAAAGTGTAGTGTCAGCTAGGCAGCTAACTCTTTTTCAATTCGGCAGGTTGCAGGCTGGCTGAACATTACTACTTATCTACCAATAGGACTGTACCTACCGCACTATCATTTCACAATTTTCACATGAAAGAAACCTTCATCAATGTGGTTCCGTAAGATTTAGAAAAGTAGGTAGATTCCAGGCTTGTGGTGGTAGATAGGTAGGTAGACTCGAGGCAAAGTAGGTAGATCTACCTACAAGTTGGTAGATATGGCAACGCTGTTGATACCAGTGACGAGGGATGAAAGACAATAGTTGTGTAGGTACCTACTTGTAACTCCAATTGTACCTACTTGTAACTCCAATTGTACCTTGTTGTAATATTTAAATTTTGGCGCCTTCTCTAGTGTTAATTGTTTACTCTGTTTGTTACGTCAATGTCAATGTCCTACTGTCAGGTGTCAGTCATCATGACTGATTGCTTGTTTTGACGGATGTGTCAAACTGTCACTTCTTGCCTGACCATTGAGCTCGCAATAAATACGCCGTACATCTCCCAAAGTAAATCTGGTTTTATTCACGAAATCCAACAGGTTTTGGGCTCAGAAATTATTTATAATCACGCTAGAGACCACAGTGAATAATCCGTGAAAGTATTTCCGAGTTATTTTCAAGTTCGCGAAAAATCAATCGCGCATGTGCGTATACACACCGGCGCCCTGGCATTCCAGCATCTTTATTTCAGCTTTTCAGCAATTCTAATGATGTCTATCACAAATAGCAATGTACACGGAATGCAGATTGAGAAGTTGGTGGGACGATCCAACTTTGCAACTTGGAAGTTTGCTATCCAAACATACTTGGAGCATGAGGAACTCTGGGAATGTGTAACCGGCGCTGAAAGCGACAAGAAGAAGATCCTAAAAGCTAAGTCAAAACTTATTTTACTATGTGATTCATCAGTTTATGTCCACATAGAGGAGGCCAAAACCGCACAAGAAGTGTGGAATAACCTAACAAAAGCATTTGATGACTCAGGGCTAGCTAGGAAAGTTGGTTTATTGCGAGACCTGATAGCAACAAACCTCGACGGGTGTCAAAACATCGAGGAGTATGTATCAAAAATAATGAGCACTGCACACAAACTCAGAAACATCAATTTCAAAGTAGATGATGAGTGGTTAGGTACACTATTATTGGCCGGCCTGCCCGATGTCTATAAACCGATGATAATGGCTTTGGAAAGTTCCGGTGTAGCGGTCTCAGCTGATTTGATTAAGACAAAGTTGTTGCAAGAAGTCAAAACAGACACAGTGGCATTATATACAAGTAATAAGAAAGATCAGAAACAAAAGATTAAAGGACCTAGATGCTATGCATGCAATAAACATGGCCATATTGCAAAGCACTGTAAATCTAAAAGAGCAGGTAATAAATCAGAAGATAATGCAAATTTCATTGCCGTGCTTTCAGCTACTCAACAGAATCACGATGGCTGGTTCATCGACTCGGGCGCCTCCATGCACATGACAAAGCACAGGGAGTGGCTATACGATGAAACATGTCCTCCGGTGAGCAGTATTCGAGTAGCAAATGACAAAGTCCTTCCGGTGCAGAGTTCAGGAAGTGTCGACATACAAATTTCCAATGGAGGGAAACTGAAGGTAACAAATGTACTGTATGTTCCTGAACTAGCTACAAATCTTTTGTCCGTGAGCCAGATGATCAGTAAAGGATGCCATGTCAAGTTTGATAGCCACGGTTGTAAGATAATCAACGCGCAGAATAAAGAAGTGGCTACAGCCAAACTCAGTAATAATATGTACAGGCTAAACACTACAAGCAGTGTTGCATACATATCAGATATAAATGAAAATGATTCTTATTTATAGCACCAAAGAATGGGCCATCTGAACTTCTCAGATCTAATGAAACTGCCTGGATGTGCTGAAGGTATAGCACTGAGTGACAAGGTCGACAAAATGATATGTGTATCATGCCTTGAAGGAAAACAGACCAGACAGAAGTTCCCGAGTGAAGGATCGAGAGCCGATGGACTACTGCAGATAGTACACTCTGATATATGTGGCCCCATGGAACTAAAGTCAATTGGAGGGGCAAGGTACTTCGTCACTTTCATCGATGATTTCTCAAGGAAAGTATACATTTATTTCATGAAAAATAAGTCTGATATGATTGAAAAATTTAAAGAGTTCAAAAGCAATGTAGAAAATCAGTTAAATGCAAAGATTAAAATTTTCCGCTCAGATAATGGAACTGAATATACAAGTAAAAATTTTTCAAACATTCTGAAAGACTCAGGTATTTTACATCAAACCACAAACCCATATACTCCAGAGCAAAATGGGTTGGCGGAGCGTGCTAATCGCACATTAGTTGAAAAGGCTCGATGTATGCTAATAAATGCAAATTTACAGAAGCAGTACTGGGCAGAAGCTGTGTCAACTGCAGCTTATCTTATGAATCGCTCACCGACACGCACACTGAACTTTTCAACTCCAGAGGAAATGTGGTCCGGAAAGAAACCTGATGTAAGTCACTTAAGAATCTTTGGTTGTGAAGTAATGGTGCATGTTCCCAAAGAAAAATCAAAGAAATGGGACTCAAAAGCACATAAAATGATTTTTATTGGCTATTGTGAAAATACAAAAGGGTATAAAGTCATAGATCCAAAAACTAGAACAGCCACTAGAAGTAGAGATGTTGTCTTTCTTGAGAGTTCAGTAAAAAGAAACTTTGCAACAGTACCTATATCAGAAATAATATCAGACTATGAAATCGATTCAAAATCAGAGGAAGTTGTTGAGGAACAACTCAGTTCTAATGATTCTGATGAATCATTTTATTCAGATAATGGTTCACCTTCTAAAAGGTCAGAGGAACCACATCCAAATGTCACAATGAGGTCGAAGAAAATTAATATGAAGAATGAGGACTCATATTTTTGTTCATATGTGAACACAGTTTTGATTCCAGAGACATATAATGAAGCAGTAAATTCACCAGAGGCCAGTGAATGGAAACAGTCAATTGAGGAAGAGCTGAAAGCGCATGAGAAGAACAAAACATGGGAGCTGGTGGAGAAACCATCTGAAACAAAAATAATTGGATGTAAATGGGTATTTCGCACCAAGGAACAGAAATCAGGTACTCTTTACAAAGCCAGACTATGTGCAAAAGGCTGTGCTCAGAAAAAGGGCATTGATTACAATGAGACGTTCTCTCCCACAGTAAGGTATGATTCAATTCGTATGGTTCTCTCAGAAGTAGCTCAACATAACCTAAAAATGGTCCAATTTGACGTAAAAACTGCATTTTTGTATGGCGATATTCAGGAAAACATCTACATGAAACCACCAGAAGGTCTGAAAGTTCCTGAAAACAATGTCTGTAAACTGAACAGATCGCTTTATGGGCTGAAACAATCCCCACGATGCTGGAATCACAAATTTGACTCTACACTGAAACAATATGGTTTTGTCAACAGCCATGCAGACCGATGTGTGTACACAGCTTGGATAAACGAGAAGAAGACATATTTGTTATTGTTTGTCGATGATGGACTTTTAATTTCAGATGATGTTACCATTTTGAACAGGATCATCAAAAGTCTCAAAGAGGACTTTGAGATAAAATTATGTGAACCACATAATTTTGTAGGAGTACAAATAGAAAGAGTAGATGGGAATCTATTCATTCATCAACAAAAGTATATTGAACAGGTACTTGTAAAATTTGATTTGTGTAATGCTAATTCAAGTCAAATTCCAGTTGACCCACACACGAAGTTGGAGAGGGCTGAGCAGTCAGAGGACAAAAATATTCCATACCGGGAAGCTGTTGGCTCTCTGATGCACCTGGCCATCGTCAGTCGGCCAGATATCATGTATGGAGTCAGCTTGGTCAGTCGCTACCTCAACTGCTATGACCATACTCACTATGCCGTTGTTAAGAAGATCCTGAAGTACTTGAAAGAAACCAAGGACTACGGGCTCAAGTATACAAGCACACTGCCGAATCCGGTGGTTGGATACAGTGATGCGGACTATGCCAACGACACAAGTACGAGACGCTCCATGACAGGGTACGTGTTCATGAAGAATGGTGCAGCTGTGACGTGGGCCAGTCAGAGACAGGCAAGTGTTGCCTTGTCCACCACAGAGGCGGAGTTTATGGCTGCCTGTGCTGCGACCAAGGAAGCTATGTGGATTCAACAGTTACTGAAAGACATTGGTGAATATAATCAGAACTCTATTTGTTTGAATATTGATAATCAAAGTGCAATTTGTGTAATTAAGAATGTAGATTATCATAAAAGATGTAAACATATTGAAGTAAGATATAATTTTATTAAGGAAAAGTATGTAAACAAACAAATTGATTTAAAGTATATCTGTACTAATGAACAAAATGCTGATATTTTTACAAAAGCTCTGTGTAAAGAAAGGTTTCAATATTTGAGAGCAAAGCTTGGTGTATGTAAAATAGAAAGATAAGATTTATATACTTTGCTATGTATATTTTACAGCTTACTAGTAATGTGAAACTATCTCATAAAGATCTGATTTGCTTAAGTAGAAATAAGCTTATGTTTCTCATTATGTTTAGTACTACTACTAGTTATGTACTGTTACTATGTTTTGTAAGTTTATTTAATTTTGCAAGTGCATTTAGTATGTAGTAGAATGAGTTGTTCAAATTGTTGTAAGTTGTATAATCTAAAAATTAGGTCAGAGACGTTGACTTGTATACATACCTTGCTATGTTTAATTTTATATTGTTTGTATGTATAGGCAGGTATGTAACTTATGTAAAAATTAAGTAATGTTAGAAGGCTTAAATTTGGTCAGAGTGTTGTAATATTTAAATTTTGGCGCCTTCTCTAGTGTTAATTGTTTACTCTGTTTGTTACGTCAATGTCAATGTCCTACTGTCAGGTGTCAGTCATCATGACTGATTGCTTGTTTTGACGGATGTGTCAAACTGTCACTTCTTGCCTGACCATTGAGCTCGCAATAAATACGCCGTACATCTCCCAAAGTAAATCTGGTTTTATTCACGAAATCCAACATACCTACTTGTTGTAACTCCAATTGTACCTACTTATTTGAACTAGGTAAGTCTACAAATGTTACCTAATACACTACCTACACAATTTAGGTATGTACCTACTACTACCTATTAAGTAGGTAAGTAATTAGTCTTAGAGAAACACAACGGTCGGTAGGTACAAATAAAACTTGCAAGCTACACACAAAAGAGAGAGAAAAAATTTGGTATGCGTATGCAATCGCGTAGGTAGGTAGGTATAAAAATAAATATGGCCTACTACTTACATTTCGATGATGTGACACGCGCGACACTCGACACGCTTCATTTATTTACACTGACCTGACTTGACACACGAAAACACAAACAAAAATGAACCAGCTCGGTGTTGCACACGCAAACTTCGCTTGAGGTCTCGCACCTGCACCCTTCCCGCAGTTCCCGCACCTATGCAGTACCCCACTCCGTCCGCACTCCGCCGTCCGCCCGCTCCGCGTTGCAGCTCCGCGTTACCGCTCCGGGTTGCAGCTCCGCGTTATCGCTCCGGGTTACCAGTCCGCGCCGTCCGCCGTCCGCCGTCCGGACCGGCGGACCGGTATCCGAGTTGACGCGCGATGTACATCCATCATTACCGCGAGGGATTCCGGTCCGCGGTCCGGAATCCATCCGGACCTACTCATCGCTATTTCACACTATTGTTTTTGTAATTCACTACACGGAGACTACACGTGACAAACACGTCTAGGTCGTCGCCCTGCTTAGAGCGGACTAAAGACAAGACGTCCCAATTGGGTCGTTTTCGAATCTTCATTTAGCGCACGCTAGAAACATGACTATTTTTTTAAATGTCATTGGTTTCAATTATCAAGATGTTAAAGGCTGATTAATATCCGTGTTTGCGAGAAAGTTGTCTTCCGGGACAGTCCTCTCCCACCCTACACATTTTTCATCATCATTTCATCAAAGTTCAGAATTTCGTTAATATTCAGGGCCGCAATTACTTTGAGTTGCTCAATGCCTGTCAGTTTAGCATCCTTTTGAAATTATGTTGGAAAAACAAAATTTCCGGAGCTTGAATATCGTTCACTGGCGAAAATCCCCTTTGAGTCTTACCTTCTAATTTTTTGCTGATATTAGTCCTCGCTTCAATACTTTAGCGACAATTTTGCGACAATTTTTCATTGTAAAGTACTTCTACCAGACGGTTTTATATTCCATTTTTAGAGTAACTGGTTCTGCCGCTTTGTTTTAAAGTTTCACGGACGAGTCATTTTTAGGAAAATAAAATTTCTAAAAATCTATTTGAACCGCGACTTCTATCAGTATTTGAACACAAAGTCTTCTGTATCGGTAAATATTCAAAAAATCCTAAAATATTTGCTAATGACTATTTTTTACTCAACTTTACACACAACTCCGTCACCATAGCTGGCCACTAGCTCATCCGAACATACATAATCAACTTTAAAAGATTCGACCAACGAAATCTTTCAATTCTTTCTCGTCCAAATGTCTACCATTCTTAGGATAGCGGTCACGAATCTGTTTACGTATAATATTTTTTCAAAACCTTACTTATGAAACATGTTTAAAGTTGAACACTGGTTAAAAAACAATGTCCTGTCTCTATTCGTCACTATCCACAAATAAAGACCGGACGTTGTTTAACCAGTATTCAACTTTAAACATCTTTCATAATACCCTATATGTTTGCTAGTATAAAACATCTTAGTTCTAATTCTAAGCGGTCGCTGCAGATTGTATTGGACCCAGTAATCGGTTGGTAATTGCATTGCAGTGGTTATATGGCACTGATTCTTAGCACTAGTCTACACTTATTGAAACCAATAAGATTTTTAATGAAAATCTTGGTAAAGTTTTCAAGTTATAAATATTCAACCGCAAATGCTATGGATAGCAGAGAAAATGTATGAAAATTGTAATTTAATGACGCTGATCAACAGTGCGATTCAGACCTTCTCGAAATGTATTCCAAATTCGGAAAGTGACGCTGAAAAAACGTCAACTTTCCGAATAAAATCATCGAATCGGGTGCATTTTCAAAAGTCTGAATCGCCCTGCAAAAATAATCTGAACAAAGGATTAGCGATGATAGAAAGAGATTCGGTACGAAGCGCTTGTAATTTGGCTAGGGCATCCAGAACTACTATTTCCTCTACAAACCGTCTATCGATTCTTCTTACCTTTCGAAATTCCACATATTGTTTTCTGGTTTTTTAAAATTACTTGTGTTTGTTTTGAAAAAATATTAGCGTTGTATGTTTTACAGTGTCAGTGTATTGATTCTTTCTTAGCATTAGCAGGCTTAGTATCTAAATTGTCTCAAACTTAAAATTGGTCTCAAACTGTTAAAACGATCGTGTAGGTATCATTTGTCGCGTTTGGTTTTGAGATGAGAGTGACAGAGCTACTTGCGTGGTCACTGAACGGCCGTATTTGACAGTTTGAGACCGATTTTGGTCGCTATCAAAGATAGACAATCAGTAGCCGTACCATGATCTCTTAGTTAGAGCAATGTTAAAACAAGCTTGAAACATGACAACGGATGTCATTTCTAAAGCAGTAAGACTATTTTAAGCTTGTTTTAACATTGCTCTAAGAGTTCATGGTATGGCCCAGTTCAGGGGGCTAACTAGTGCTAAGCTAGCAGCTTTGTGGATGTAGTTGTAAGTGCAATTTGCAACAAAGTGCTTTGCTACTTTGTTGGATGACCAGCCCCTTTATTTAATACACGATTCGCTTTGACTAAACCTTCTGTTGTAAATACACCTATGATGGGATTTATGCAGCTCTTTTACAACTTGGGTTCCTATACAGTGTATAGGAAATGTACACATTTTCATAATTTCAATTTCTTAAAAAATAATTCATAAAGATAACGAAGTTAGAAAAGTATTCGTGTGGTATTAGTACTGTCTGACAGATAAAAATAAGATCAGTGTAATATAAATAAAAAATATTGACCGACATTTCACGTAACGCCATCTAGCCCCTTTAAACAAAGCTTGTACAATGGAACCAGATAACTGATATACCCCCTTACTTATGAAAGATTTATTTGTGGATAGTGACAGATAGAGACAGGACGTTGTTTAACCAGTATTCAACTTTAAATATCTTCTATAAGTAAGACCCAGAATTTATATGATAAATAATACTTATTATTCATCAATTAGAGAAAATATATATTGCTTTCTAAGTAGTTTAGTCTTGAGGAAGGCATTCATCATCATCATTCGCAACCTGACTTCACCCACTGCTGGGGTATAGGCATAGTGGGTGAAGGAATTTATTTCCTAAAAAAAACTCCGTTAACTATTAGCTCATCCGAACAATATTTACCGTTTCCCATTATATTTTTATGCATGTAATTCCCGTGTGTTATTATAACGACATAGATGGGTCTAATGATTTGTGACGTCATAAATCAGTAACGCAAAGTAACTGCGTAATGTTCCGTATCCATACAGTAGGTATTTGTTTTGCAGGAAGAGGATAGCGATTACCTTCTTCATAAATTCGAATGTGTTTTTTGTTACTTATTGATCGTTTTTAATATCTGTTTAATTTATCGTCTTGTTTTGAATCTCTCTTCAAAGAAATATTGTAATCATGCTTTTACAAGTTTTCTTAAAGAAAGTTAAATTGTAACTTTCTTTAGGAAAACTTGTAAAATGGTAGTCAAAAACAGGTATTTTTAGTGAAATAATAAGATTTACCCCGTTATTTAAAAAATTATATCATTTAGCAAGGATTTCAAGACTGTTGTTTTTTCTTATCACTCTTATGTCAATTAAAAGAGATGGCAACATATTTAGCAGCCGACTGTGCTCTAGGGAGCCTAGTAGTCTAATATGAATAGTTACTAATACAAAAAACTATACTTAGGTACTCGATTCTAAGTCATAACATAACTTGTATGTGATAACAGAGGTCAACTCTTATGATTGCAACTTAACTTAAGCATACCATAAAATAAAATAGATTGGAAATATTCCCTTCGCTAAAATTTACAAATTTCCTTCAGATAAGGCTCTATTAAGAGCTTATTTAATTTAATTGCGACATCAACACAAGTAACTACATAATAATCGTGACTGAGCGAGTCCTGATATACAAGCAGCAGTGGATTCTAACCCTTATTCTTTAGGGATTATGTTTGAGTTTCATTCGGCTGGTGTTGAAGTGTATTAAGCTGAGATCTTGGAGCCTTCGCTTCCGCCGTCGTATGAGGCGTTTATTGGTATTTTCCTCTTAAAATATCCTGTACAAATAATCTTCAATTCACCCCTCATTGGTTCCTTTCTCGTAACGAGCTAGACGGAAACAAAGACTCATAAAGTATTGTCAGAATGACAAAATAACTGATATTCTGGGTTCTATTGTTCTAACTTTGAAAATTACGGCTTTGTATTCGTAGGAATTGGATCTTTTGAATCAACAGGGTGATTTAAACTCCTCGAAATGTATTCGATTCGAATATCTTCTTCGAAATTATTTTTCTGCGCCCTAGAAGCGTCACTTTTCGAATTCGGAATACATTCCGAGAATGGTGAATCGCCCAGGAAGCGAATTAAGAATAAAGAGAGTATTAGGACAGCGCATATCCAGCCATACTTCTTAGAAAAAAATACATAATCCTGGACATTTCACACAGCATCTAGCCCCAAAGTAATATTATTCTTATATCAAAAAACACCCAGACCCAGACAAATATTTGCTGATCGTACAAACATTTGCCTTGCGGCGGGAATCGAACACGCAACCTTCGGTGTTTCAGGCGGGCCTTCGCTCCGCTGCTCCACAGAGGTTGTCAAATATAGAATTAATAAAGATTAGCCTTGAAAATACCACACTGTGGAATACAAAATATTCTTGTATTTAAACGGTTTATTTTGTTTATGTTTCGAGACATTATTTTGCTTAGAAATTGAGTCCGAATAAATTAAATTTCCAACAAAAACAACTCCTCAACCATCGGCAGTTTGTGAAAACTCGCTGAGGCGAACAATATGTGAAGCAAACACGATTTATTCTCCCATAGTCGTTCGCGAATAGCTGTCTATCTCATAACAAGATGATGATCATAACAATAAAAAGAAACTTTTAATTCGTACAACCAGAGAAGAAAAATAAAACAAAATTAAAATAAATTTTCAATGAAATTAAAAAAAAACAATCAGTGAGAATTCGGACCCATCGCATCCAACTTTTTTGACATCTAGTAATTATTATAAGGATTAATTAGGAATTATTAACATTTAAATTATTTTGTTATTTTTAAAATGAGCTAATGTGTTTTAATAAGTGTGCATTTCGTTTTGACATTGGTTTCTTAAGGACCACACTATTGCATTAGGTAAAGCTTGTAAAAATAGTTATATATGTGGTGGTAAATATATACTTAAATAAATAAACTTGCAGATTTTGCAGATCATCAACAGCCTTCAGGAGAAAACTTAGGCGTTGTCCTAATAGAACGCGAATGCGCGATCATCGTAAGTTCGCGCGAATTTTACTCGTACGAACGCGCGATCAAACATATTGAACTCTAATAGGTGTCCTAACTGACAATCGCACGACGCGGTCGCGCGATTCAAATGTTTGAAACTCTATTCGCGCGACCTTAGTTCGTACGAACGCGCGATCAAACATATGGAACTTGAATAGGTGTCCTAATTGAAATTCGTGCGAAAACGTCGGCGTGGTAGAACGCCTATTCGCGTTCTATTAGGACACCCAGTTTTTGACGTCGCGCGAACACGCGATGGTCGCATCGCTCGCATCGCGCATTCGCGTTCTATTAGGACAACACCTTATAACTACAATCAATATAATTCTCTAGTGCTTGGGACACATGACATTGGCTTGACCAGCATTTAAACCACCTTCTCAGCTTAGTTAATTTTATCCAAAGGAAAAACATGGTGAATACCTGTGGGAGGTAAATAAGCCATGGGTTCCTCACAATTTTTTTTCTTCATCATTTAGTCATCTTATCAAATCGTCACTTTAACTTTAACAATCTTCATCATCTTAATCAAAGCGTAAATTTTTCAAAATAAAAATTTTTATATATAGGTAGGGATGATAACAGAGAATGTGTTAAACAAGCTTTTTCACCATCACTGTGGTTTGTATCCCGTGATTTTGTTCGATCGTAATCCGCTTAGCGTATGAAACAAAACATTATATATTTGCAAACTTTCTCTATTGAACATACAGAGCATTGTGCGTAGGAGTTTAGGACAACAAAAGGCGTTTATACTGAGTTTGTTTACTAAATGAGTATTATAACTGATGTATATTTGTTTATGTTGACAATAGGCATGATGACAGTAATCAAGTATCGCCAAAATATTTATCTGATCTAATGAAATAGGATTCAAAGATTTTGAAAAATGTATTTATTCTCTTATTAATGTCGTGATTACTAATTTATTTGTTAAAATAAATCTACAAAATACAACAATCCACCATGATAGCCAAAACGCTCGCCGGTGTCATGGCGTCTGTCATTGCGTCTCGTCTCAGTAAACGTCCTTTTATTTCTAAGTAGCTATGTAGGCATCACTGGTTGATATACCGAGCCGTGACGTAATGACAGACGCCATGACACCGGCGAGCGTTTTGGCGTGAATTTGAAAAAATAAAATTTAATGTACTAAAATTTATTGCACAAAAACCTTAATTTTCTACAGAAATATGATATATTTTAGACATAATAGATACTTCTGAATATCATAAAAGAGATTTTGAAAATTAGTCATCATGCCTGGCCTGTTTTTCATACATACATTATTCATGAAGATAGGCAACAGTGAACGCAAACAAAACATAGAAGCATTCTTTCAAGAATAAGGCGTACTTACATTTTATTGAATTTTATATTATTTTAGAGTCATAGGAAAACTTACAGCTAAGTTTACGTTGTGCTAATAAATAAACAATAAAATAAAAGCTTTAAAAAAATGAAATATTTCCAAGTACACTGTAGATAATAGATAAAAGAAATAAAAAGTAAGTAGTTAAACTATGTTTGGGTACGATAAACTTTGACCTAAAAACTAAATATAAATTAAACTAAATTTTGGAACTATGCCTGTAAGTTTTATCCTAATTAATTTGTGTATGGACCGCCTGTGGCGGTAAAACCCTCCTCTAAAAGTTGCCAAAGATTATGTTGTGTTATCTATTTATATATTATATATATGTTGTGTTATATATTTTCAAGCGATAAAGAAGGATCTCTATCAAATCGCAAAAATGACTCTTCGGCTAAAAGCAAGGAATAGGTACTTACGGTATTTTACACCAAGTAAGAAATATTAAAAATATACATAAAAATGATAGGTTTTGTAAAAAGTGAACGAAAAATGTTGATTTCTATTCATAAAAATGCATTAAACATTTTTTATTTCAATTTCAAGAATGTGTTTTTTTTTTGTCTGTGCTTCAAATGTCGAAAGCGCTGTTCGCCATTTAAAGCCGGACGTGACGTCATATCGCGTAGGTTTTGTATGTAATTTCAGTTTTTTTCAAGTTTTGTTATATTGCGCGTGACGTCATAAGGACAACAACATGGCGGGTCGCGGTTTCGCGCGAAAATTTGACACGGTAGATTAAAAGTAATTTTAATGGCATTAATCGGTTCTAAAAAAAATATATAAAAATTTTAGTGGTTTATTAGCACTCTAGGATTCATTCAAAACACTTTTTGAAAAACGGTGTAATAGCCTATTGTGTTTTTTGACTATTGAAAAATAAGGCCGATAATAAAACCCGTTAGGTAGGTACGTTACGTTACGACTGAGTTTATGCGATATACTGCGTTTTAAAACATAAATCATAAAAATACGAATTTCTATGTCAGAGGGATTCTAAACATTGTATAGTGATACGATTTGAACAATGAAAAATGTTCGACCATCTGTTACTGCGCAGTTGATGCATGCCTGACAACTGATGTATTGCTGTTGCTGTAGGCTTACTAAAAAATACAAGAGATTTTTTACTGAATTGTTGATACTGCCGCACTTACAATAACCGCATTAACTAAGGTTTTTGGTGAAATTGAGTTAGTACTATATCTGGTATCAGGAAAACGAGATCTACAAACCTCTCAAAGAGACATTTCATGATTTCTTCAGCAACCCAGTTTTTCAGTTTTCATAAGCGCATTAATTAAGACTTCGATTAAATTTTACATAACAAGAGCGCATCATCTATAGTTAGTACAAATTGTTTCTAGCGTTCAGCATGCTAGACAAAATTGCATTATATTGATTTACTAAGCATAAGCGCATCAAGTAAGGTAAGTTCATGCGCTTATGACCTGTATGCATAGGCTAAAAGTATATGAAGCTAAATTATATAGTACCTACACTATATAGTATTTTCATATGTATTTGCATTTTTGTATTCTTGACACTTTTCTCTTTGTTTGGGTATATCTTTCATGTTGGTATCTCATTTAGTTCCGGAGATACAAGAAAAATAAAAATAAAAACTTTAAACACGTTTTTTTCAAGAAGTGTCAAAACCTAGTTAATGCGCTTATCGTAAGCGCGGCAGGATATAGGGCAGTAGGTTAGTATTATTAAACAATAATAATATCACGGCTATGTGTCTACAGATTTTCACCTATAGGATCGATTGACTTTTTTTGTAGTTAGAATGTGAGAACCCCGCCCAACTCTTTCTGAAGTGCTATCCAAACCGACATAGGCTACTTTCAATTTAATACCAGGTAAAAACAATTTAAATATTGGTTATTCGATAATTTTATGATTCGGAATTTATTGTGAGCATATTTATCAAGTAATTAACGTAATTGGAATTTCGATATTCATGTGGAATTTGATATTTCGTTCGAGGAAAACCAAGCTGAAATAGTTTTAACTTTTTAACATAATTCAAGCTAAAACCTCCCACACTCAGTAAAGAAGGAAAAGTCAAAAGTTAAGTACTTCCTCGAATCTTTAAGCCCGAACTATCTTTAGTAGTTTGACAGTTTCACTCCGCCTTACTTAAGAGGGCATCCTTGAAAAAATTTGTTTGGATTCCCGATAATATCAGTTTCTATAAAAGTTACTGCCTTAGGCTGTGTTTCCACCAGAGATGAGCGAGAATGCGTAGCGAGGGATGTGTTTGTCAAGAACCAATAGAATCGCTTCATTTACCTCGCCTCGGTCAGCACAGCTCTGGTGGAAACGGCTCAACGGAGCTAGATTTTTGCGCATACAAAACAAGCGAGGGATGTGTGCGAGGGATGTGTTGCGAGGAATGTGTTGCGAGTAATGTATTGCGAGGAACGCACCCCCGTCGACACATTTCACAGCTCCGCTACGCATCCTAGTAGGCACATTTTCATCGCACAGCTTTTGTGGAAACCCCCACACATTTTCACAGCACAGCTAGACATCCTTGCACGACACATTTCCATCGCACATCTCTGATGGAAACGCAGCCTTATTGGGAACTTAAAGCTATTTTTTGATATTTTTGTTTTACATTGAACTCTTCTCAAAAATATCCTTCCAAAATTTCATCCCAATCTGTCAATGGTTTAGGAACGCATATTAGAGGACATAAGTACATACAAACGTTTATTTTTATTTTGCATGCACACGACATTGTTGCTTGAAGTTTATTATAACCAGAAGCTTAAAAGTTCGCCCATACCATGCTTGTTTTTATATTTCTAAATGTAATTTAATTAATTTGATAAAATTAAAACTGTTTCTTTTTTGTTGCAAAAATCTCGTGCGTTTATCGCTCTCCCTCTCTGGCACGAGAAAAACATTATTCACCATCCTGCTCGGATTTTCAGCACCTGGTACCTCTTAACCTTAACTTAGCCCTACTTAAGATAACTTCACGAACACACAAGTAATCAAGGAAGAACTTTATGTGCGTGTTTTTAATACAGTTAACCGAACTTAATAGAATTACTTTGTTCATTACTGCCTTTAAAACTTTGGCTATTATTAAACTTACTTGTCCGTGACAAGATTCTTACTGCCTTATAGTCAGCCTTATTTTGAAACGAAGAAAGCTAGTCCTAGCCTAAATAAATAATAAATAAATATTGCTGGACATTTCACACAGCGCCATCTAGCCCCAAACTAAGCAAAGCTTGTAATGTGGGGAACCAGATAACTGATATAATACGAATACTTATATAATTACTTTTTTTTTGTAAATACATTAATATTAGCTTTGATTCAAATAGCGTTTTGTAATGCCGGGAAGATACGCCAATAAGGTAGCTCAAACTTATGTCTCAGGCTGTGCGTAGTAAGCTTAGTCTGTACGAATTTTATGTATATTAGCCCAGGCCCTTCTAAAAGTTTCGTGACACGCCAATAAAACGGAGTCCACAAGTTTATCTAACCACGAAGCCTTGGTTTACAGCAACTTTGCAAGGCGTCCAATTTATCCTGTTAAGACTTGGCGAGAGCCTACTTAAAAATTGAAAGCCTCCTTTTCTTGCGAAACGGATACCGTTTTTTCTTAAGATATGATATGATAAGATAAGATAAAAGTTTATCTGACACACACACAAAGGATACAAAACAGAAAGATACACGGAGAAAGCCATAAACATAAAAAAGACAATAAAAAGCTTTACATAGGTACCAGTGGTGCCAAAAAGGCCCAGTCTCTAATGCTGGATACTTCCATGCGATCCCATGGGAGACAGCGCTAATTTTCAGACTGTGCCTTTTTAGGGTGACTTCACCTACGAACACAATCTTGACGTATCGTGATGTATCATGCCCGATTTTTATGCGTTATTTGCATGATTCCATGTTGTAAAATCTTTGAGTAATGATAGCCGGCAGGCTAAAAACTCCGTCCCCATTGTTAGCCACTAGCCGACCATACGATTTTACTGATGAAATGATATTATGATAACTACATTAATTGAAATAATAACATGAAATAAAAAAAAATATGTTCAGATCCTTTTGTATTTTAGTGTTTTTGTCTTTCCTATCTATGCTATTTATATCTACGAGTATGCTTTTCTTTTAGTCCATTTCCGCTTTTGTATTGTTTATTTTTGTGTGCTAAATAAATGTAATGTAATTCTTTTATCCTATTCTAATTTTTTTTAAATGTCACAGGTATGTCCGTCCAAACCCCTTTTTGGTACATGCCCATTTTGCAGAAGTTAACTATCCATACGTGACTGGTTGCAAGCCCATTGAGGCTAATAGACAGCTAACTGTTTCCACGATGTCTTCCTTCACCGTTTAGAGCTTGTGTTAATGTGCATATACATTTTTCAAAACAAAAAATCCATTAATGCACGAGGTTCGATCCTACGACCTTCGGGACGAAAATCGAGACTCTAACCTACTCGGCCATCACGGATCAATATAAAATGTTAATCTGATTTTAAAAATAAATTGCACAGCGCCATTTTAGACCCTATTTACATCAAAGCTGTACAGAAATTCTTCAATCATCGCTTAAATTACACAAGCGCCGGTATCTGTAATAAGATGAGCACTTCTGAAACCGGAGCTTAACCAAGACTCACGTGGTAGATAAGACCTCATTATGCACAGGAAGTAAATAAGTGGGTTTCCACTGAACGAAACGGTAATTTATTGGTACTTTATTTGTTTTATATTTGAAAACATGCCAAACAAAAATCTGTATTAACACCCGTTGTCTACAAGTGACTACGGTCAACTAAAGGCTGTAACTTTAATGTAAAAGTCATAAAAACGAATGTCTAAACAATAAAAACCGGTCAAGTGCGAGTCGAACTCGTACGCCGAGGGTTCCGTACCTACCCATTATACCCATTAAGTTATTGGACAATTAGTATTTTTTTTACACATCCTAGTTCTGCGATAGCAGCGCCGCAAATGTTCTGCGCATATGAGATAAATGTCTGCTACGACATTTACCCGAAGCACGGAAGCGCTCCCGTGTTTATGCTACTTGAAGTCACCTATCCAAATTTTAACTTAAATATTATGCTTACTTGACTTCTTCTTCTTCGTCGTAAACTTCATTGCTGAAGGTCGTGCGCGTCCTGAAACGCCTTGACGGAAACGTTGACAATTTTTCTCCACTTTGCTCTATCCTGGGCTTGTCTCAGGGCAGTAGGTATTGTGAGTCCCGTTATCGCTACTTGATTTACTAGTAACAAATTAAGTCGTAACTTTATATTTTCACAGGATTTTTTTACAACAAATACTACTTAAAAAATATCGTGTCGTTCCACAAGAGAGTGGAAACACGCCAAACTGGATTAAGTAAGGTATAATGCGTATTCGAGCTCAGTTATGTTGTAAGCGAAAAGCTACAGGAGTTTTATGGACCAGAATTATGTTTTGAATATGTTATTTATGAAGATTGTCCTCCATCTTAGCTGCTAGAAATACTTGAGAGCTTCCGCAGAATTTCCATAGATCATTTTTATGACGCGTAAATGATAAATTGAGGCTTTCTTTTGGTACTTCAATTCTTGTAGGTATTCGTATTTACGGAATAAAACATCTTGATATGTGTGATCTTTATGCTACGTGCTACAAAATCGCTAAGTGCTAGACTTTCCGTAACAAAAACCAAAAGAAATAAGAACGGAGAACTCGAGTTGTTCAAGTTATAATCACATAGTGGATATAACATCTCCAGACAAATTAATCTGGATGTTGAGGTGTGATGTGATGAATATTGACATCATCGTTCGCGATAATTTAATTCATATTATTCGGGCGCATTCAGACAGAATCGATAGAGGAATATTCTGAGCAACAATTGTTTTATCTAGAGACAGTATTATCTTGAGCAAATAACAACACATAGAAACGCCCTTAGGGTTGTAGAGACATCTACCTGTCGCTAGATGAACTACATGGACATGCTACGCACTACAAGCTTCAGAAAAGATGGCGCACAACATCATTTATGTCTAGATCGCGCAAGCAACAGTTTCGGGAGCGATCGACATATACATACATACAGGGTGTGGCAAATTTTTGGTCCCTTCAGGGTTTCTTTCTTTTCTCTTGTAGTAAGAAAGTTTTGTTCTTTAGAAACTATTGTTTTATTTTGAAAAAAAAAAAAATTGCATTTTTAGATTTTTGAAAATAGTACAGTTAGCAAAAAAATTTACATTTGTCAAAAAAAATTAAGTTGTTCTTAGTCGACTCTATTTTTCACCAGAAACACTTTTTCCAAAGCAACTTAATATAGCTCATAGCACAACAATACCGCGCGCCATACATTTTTATAGCGAACCAATAATATATCGTACAGTACAGTGTGACCGTGTCTATAATAAATGTATGGTGCGCGATATTGTTTTGCTATGAGCTATCAAATTATAGCGTAGTCTGAAATGCGCCATTCTATACGTGATAGCTTCATCAGTCTTATTATAATATTAATAATTATTATTATTATTGATACACTAGTAGCTATAGAGCTGATGCGTGTATATCATTATCAGTGCACTATTTTAAAATGTTTATCAAGTCTGTTTTTGAAAGAGTTCACTGAAGTAGCACTAATCACACTTTCCGATAGTTTGTTCCACATCATAGTTACACGGTAAGGCAAGAAGTGTTTTCTAGCATTGCTTGTCCCAGCCGAATTTACCAGCTTAGTGATGTCTGGATGATACTCAATGGACACACATTGATAAATAAAATCAATTCGGTGTGACCCCGACATATTTGTGGGCAGAAAGGGGCCACCCCCGGGTAACCACGGCAATTGTTATCCCTGTTCAGAAAATAGTTATCTGGGAAACAATTTGGAGCAGTGGAATTTTCTAAATAATTAAACACTGACCTTTAGTGGATTTCCAGAGTGCATTACTGTACTGTAGTACATTTAAAATTTAGATTTTAGAAATGTTGGTGCCTTCTTTAAGTAACTTATTAATAAATAAATAATTATTATTATTATATTGTTGTCTTTTATAAACTAATAAAGCGAAAGAGTTTGTTTGTTTATTTGAACGCGCTAATCTCTGACACTACCAGTCAGATTTAAAAAAATATTCTACATTTGATAGCTCATTTCTTGAGGAAGCTTTTTCATTCAAATTAATTTAAATGCATTAGCTTCCTCAAGATTTGATTATATCACTCACTATTTAAATAGTGAGTGATTTTACTTATGGCTTTGCTCACATATTGACTATTTATTAAGTAGGTATTAATAAAATTAATAATAATATTAATAAAAATCACGTTAGTATGTTTGTTCTCTATACGTTCATAAACCATTGATCAGACTGTGATGAAACTTTGATAGGGTCTACTGAGGACGTCAGCAAGGGTTTCTGACCCAAAAAATCTATGTAAATAAGGAAAAATGAAACGGTACGAAGTTTGCCGGGTCAGCTAGCGTTATTTATAAAACTTTTACATCAACGGTAGTAGATCAAAATTAAACTTTATAAAGCCTTTTGTAAAATATTTACGCAATTTAGAATACTAGCTGGCGCCCGCGGCTTCGCCCGCGTGGACTCCTATTTTGTTTATCCCACGGGAACCGTGCATTTTTTCGGGATAAATAGTAGCTTATGTCCTATTCCTGGTCATTATCTATCTATGTTTCAAATTTCAGCCAAATCGGTTTAGTGGTTGTCGAGTTATAGAGGAACAAACATACATCCAAGCATCCAACCAAACATCTAAACATCCAAACTTTCGCATTTATAATATTATTAGTGTGATTAAATCTCAAAGTTAGTTGGGTGTTCGCTACTCAAGAATCATCCACTAGACGCCTTACTTATAAACACCTCTCAACTTGAACACTGATTAAACCTGGTTAAACAATGCTCAAGATTCGCACTGTCACTATTTTTCAAAAAAAGAATGGCAATAGTTTAAACGGTATTTCAATTTTGACAGAAGTTGAGAGGAGACTATAAGTAGAGCGGTTAATAGTCACTTGACAAGTAATACCTTTATTACCTTTAAATTACAGCTGGTTAATACTAGACATTATTTAACACACGGGAATTACTAACGTAAAAATATTGTCGATTTAGATACCGACAATGTTTAAATAATGTCTAGTACAACTCACGAAATTTTGAACTGGTTAATACTACCTAACAATGGTGCAAGCCATGCTACTCCTCATATTATTTATCACTTCGCTAGCGTGGCATCTTACGCGGACGTGGTTAAACAAACGCTTAGTAAACTAGTTTCAAAAACCCAGATTATCGTAGAGCCTCTACGGTGAGCCTCTACGAACGTAGAGGCTCTACACAGCATTGTAAACATAATTTCCACTGCCTACACGTTTTGTTTGGTATCATGAGGGGAATATTAATATAGCTCGTATGTTTGTATCATGTAATGCTATTGGGGCTACAGTTCACTTTAAACGTAGTTGCTATAACCAACGATTAGGTTGACAATTCCTTGTAGAGAGAGAGAGAGAGAGAAAGCAACCACTGGTTTTTACCCAGCTGCGTCAGATGGAAACATAACAAGACATTTTTGAAAAAACTCAACTAACTTCACTTCCTTGATATTTGACAAATGGGCCCACTTTTGGACCTAACATGTTAGGCCTACTGAAGAGTAACCCTTTCATACAAAAAAAAACATAATCGATCAACGATTGAAAAACATCCTTATTTTAATTCGACTAAGTACATAAAATAAAAATGATCACGGCTGTATCCTTAAAGTGAGGCTCAGGGGGTCTAAAGTGGCCACTTTTGATGAAAAATCAGATGCTTCATCTATGAAACATCTAATTTTTCATCAAATGCTTCATAAATGCTTCATAGATGCTTCATATATGAAGCATCGATGAAGCATCTATGAAACATCTATGAAGCATTTCACAAAACATCTTTTTTGACAGATCTATGTGCGAGGTTAAATTTATTTTTAGAAAGTAAATAGGTTGAATGGAAAACGGATGGCTGAATGCAAAACCCGTGCGAAGCCAAATTTAAGAAAAAAAAACCTCAGACCCGCTCCCGCGATAATTCACCTTTTTTATTTATTCGTGTGCCTCAAAAATATTTCCATATGTCCATCAGGGTGGCGCAGTGCAATCATTTCTATAAAAAAACTAAGTAGGTAACCTATTTACTTTCTAAAAATAAATTTAACCTCGCACATAGATCTGTCAAAAAAGATTTTTTGTGAAATGCTTCATAGATGTTTCATAGATGTTTCATAGATGCTTCATATATGAAGCATCTATGAAACATCTATGAAGCATCGATGCTTCATAGATGAAGCATAGGTATATGAAGCATTTATGAAGCATTTGATGAAAAGTCAGATGTTTCATAGATGAAGCATCTATGAAACATCTGATTTTTCATCAAAAGTGGCCACTTTAGACCCCCTGATCTTTAGGTTAATCATTTACCTAGCCACCCCAAAATCCACAGGGATTTGGGGGTGGCTAGGTAAATTGCCACTTAAACGGCTGGTTAAGATGTTGGTGCCAACCACGGTAGGTACTTATGTGGCATGTTACATGCCATAAGACCAGGATTTGCATTTAAACTAGCAGGCAGTATGCCAGGGAAGTTTTGTAAGACGTCGCTTCTAACATAATTTACTTAACTGCCTAAATTGCCGACGTGGCCTGCCAGAAAATTGAAGACCAATAAAAACTACGTCACATCGTGTGAACATGATACTTTGACTAATTACAAATGTTTGATTGAAGAAACAAACGCAAGAAGAATAGTTTTTTTCTATTAACCTAATGTCCCACTGCTGGGCAAAGGTCTCTTCCTTCAACTTCCACTCATTAAGCTCCAAGGCCACCGTTTGCCAGGCTGGCTCGAACGCATCCAGCGGCCCTAACATGTGCAACATCGAGAGAGATATCTCGATCGGTCGTACTGCTCTAACGCATACGCTAGAGCAGTTTAACCGATCGAGAAATCTAGTTTCTCGTCTCTCGATGTTGCACATGTTAGGCCTACTGATCGTCTCGCCATCTTTTCCTGGGTCTGCCGCGTCGTCTCTAGCTGTCTTCGAGGACTTACTGAGTGACGAGCTTCGCCCAACGTTCTGGATGCATTCGAGCCACATTGTCTGCCCAATCCCACTTCAAACGTGCAGTCCTCGTACCTACATCCGAAGTTTACTTTATTCAAACACTAGCAGCTACCGTTGTCCCCGTGGTGATGGTATAATGGTAATGATGATGATGATGATGAAAAGTAGCCTATAACCTTTTTCAGGAGTTTAGCTATCAAATGCAGAAAGAATTTTTCAAATCGGAGTGGTATTCCCGTATTCTCTTTCAAACAACCAAAAAAACTCTTCCGCTTTAAAATTAGTATAGTTAGAGATAAATACGCAATATTTTATTATTTGTGAGGTCTGAAACAACTGAAAAAAAATATCAATTTTACTTTCACTATGTATGTATGTATTTATTGACAGTAGTGCTACCTAAAAAATACATTACTACCTATTTACCTGTAGAACAGCCAGCAACAAAATAAATAAAAATTATGAAAAAGTCATTATGAAATTCACGTTTTTAAAACAATATATCATTAAATATATAATAATCATGTATCATCACAATATAATATACATTAATTAAATAAGCTTTTATTTTTGTGACTGAATTCATGTGTATTGCATGTGATTTAGGAATATAAATGTTATTGATGGCTCCTTATTTCATGTAACATAATGAACATGATATTTGCAACGTAATTAACAGTAATTACTAAACATGGGTGTGGATTAGAACCATCCAACACGCACTAATGTTAATTCCAAGTAACGCAATCAATGTGAAATTTTATGTTAATTTTAACATCTTTTAATTTTAAAACCTTGCGCAGAATTTTTTACTTACAGTCGAACGGGAAAGATTGAATGAAAAAAAAATAATTCATTGTCGATACATTTTTATGTAGGTATCGAATAGAAAATTCTTCTTATGAAAAGCGGATCTATACTGATATAATAAAGCGGAAGAGTTTGTTTGTTTGAAAGTTTGTTTGCGCTAAAATCAGGAACTACCAGTCGGATTTGAAACATTCTTTCTGCATGTGATAGCTAAACTCTTGAGATAGGTTATAGGCTACTTTCTAGGAAGATTAAATACATTAATCTGAGGCTACTTTTCACTATCATCATCATCACCATAAACCATTACTACGGGGGCAACTCCGTGAGGCAACTGAAGGCACTGCTAGTAAAATAATAAAATATGTAGCTTGCAAAATTTTTCTTTTTTTTTTTCTTCATTCAAGTACTTACCTACTTAATTTTAATTTAATCGGAAAACTTATTTAGTCACGTGGTTTATAAGAATGATAAGAGGAATCTCTTTGTTACAGATGCTGAGGTGATGTAGCTGCGATGCGCGTGCCGGCCGCCGCCGCGTTGCTGTTGGCCGCACTATCTGCGCTGCCATGTCGAGGTAGATAGATAGATAACGATTTATTTGGCAACACACACAGACGTACAGTGCAAGACGAACATTAACAGAAGTAGGTACAAACAAAGTTCTTCTTCTTCTTTCGTATGAGCAAGTGGCCAACTCTGGTGACGGAGTTTTTAGGCCGCCTAAAAGCCTCCGTTATGGCTTAACGAAAAAAGCCGGGACCGACGATTAACGTGCCCTCCGAAGCACGGAAGTGCTCAGCTCTACCACTTGCGGTCACCCAAAGTTAAAAAATTGGTACTAGGTGAAACCGCCGGGCACAGCCAGCACTTTACACAATTCGTTCTCTGCTATGCTCTGCTGTGCTCTCCGTAAGAATCCTCAACATAGAAAAAAGTCTTTCGAAGTACCCACAATGCATATTGTGTGGCATACCACGACACACAACAAACACGATAGCAAAATTGTTTCCTTTACTTATCACTCAATAACTAAGTCGTCTTGCACCACAGTTCTTAATTGTATTTAGCTAACCTAAACGCATTTAACGCATACGAAAATTGCGTTTAGGCTATTATTATTATTATTATTATGAGCCTGTGCTGTCCCACTGCTGGGCAAAGACCTCCCTTCCCTTCTTAGCGTTTAGGCTAGCTTAAATACAATTAAGAATGTGGTGCAAGACGCCTTTAGTTTTCCACCTGAATAGAACATACCAGGGCGACAATTTTAAACATTTTCTATACAGATTAACTTTGTTCCAATTTTACTATCCGCTGATGGCCCATTTAACCTTAAAAGCCTTCAAAGGGTTAAAATTTGACGAGCCCATTACAATACCCAAATACTAAAACAACAGTAAATAAATTATTTCACAAATTGTTTACTTTAACTTTACAGCCCAAAGATCTTTTCTTGTAACGGGGCCGTACACTGGCAAGCCTATACAAACGAAGTATTGAATAAATAAGGTGCTTTCATCATAACATAACATCTGACTGGCTAAGTTATGACTCAGTAGTTTGTCATTGTAAATTATAAAAAATATCCTAATAATATATCTTACTTAATAATAGAGACTTGATACCTTGGTCAAAATTTTAAGGTAATTTGGAATTTGTAGGTTAAATTTTTATAGTATAAGTATTTGTTAATTTTAATTATAAGATGTTATGAAATGCGTGTAAAATTAATGAACTAAGTTGTCTGATATAAATGAATTTATTATTATGGGGCTTGGCCGTTTCGCTAACCGTCACAATATGAGCGTAAGATGAAAAATGTATTCACTGTTCATAACTTTTCTGTTATACAATAGTTCTTGTAGTAACAAAACGACCAAGCCACGTGTTTTGACTAAGGTGTATAGTTTGTGAAGTTATTGTATAATTAGGGCTAGTAGAGTCAGAAGCTTGGCTCTACATGAGATCTGATAACTTTTTGACAGTGCGAGACGTAATACGGTCTCGTCTTGGCAACATTTTACATGAAAATGTTTTTGGTGGGATCATAATTTCCGATTTATTGAGAGTCTTATCCATTAACGGTTTCCAACGACACTGACAATATTATCCGACTAACCATCAACAACCAATCAATCATCATCAACAACTGGTCTAGCTTTTGATCGCTATGTCATCATTTTGTAAAACACAAAACATGAACTTTTTGTGTGACATACTGAGTGTACGTTGTCACAAGGACGGCGCATTGAGAAATATTTTCTTAATTCTACAAAATTCAATTCTCAATTCAAAGAGCTACTTGTGTTTTGGAGAGCTGTTTTTCAAATTGGTTTACGTTTTAAAAAGAACATTCTGGGAAATCACGGGGCATGAACAAGCTTAAAAGTAGTACTTAGTAATACAGAGTATTAAGAGGCCAGTACCTTAAAACATGAGAACAAAAATAAGGTAGTGTCTCAACTTCACTTTATATTCTGAAGTCATTTAGCATAGTTGATTTACTTGATAAATTGACATAAAATGTTACATACCTTAGCCATGAAGCTTAAAATCAGTGGCATTATTTTTCCTTATGTACCTAACAGTCAACAAAACTAGCCATATTACACTATCTACCGTCGCGATCGCTGTAGAACACTTCAAAATGTATAGGAATTGACGTTCGGACCACGTACCTTTAAACGTCAATTCCTTTACATTTTGAAGTATTCTACACTCGGACGAAAGAACCACATTCTACAGCGATCGCGACGATAGATAATTAAATGTAATATGGCTAGGGGGGTAGTGTCGTTCTCTCTTTGTCTCCGTCCGCCATACAAACATTATTTTCTTCTTCTGACGTGAGCTCACTCTTTTACGATGATATCACTTTTGCGCAGTCGCTCAAAGCTTTTTGTTTCAACACATTTTCAAACAATCTGTCGGCTAAATTCGAAAACCTCGTAACTCCGACTTTTTGACGAAAATGATTTTTTGATGCAGTTTGGTAGAAAATTTAACTCTACCAAACTGCATCAAAAAATCATTTTCGTAAAAAAGACGGAGTTACGAGGTTTTCGAATCTGGCCGACGAATTATTATGCCTATAAATAACTTTACGAAATAAATGTGATTTGTGACGATCGAAATTGGCAAAATTGACAATGTGTACCTATTCATCGCTTTTTTTTTTCAGTAGGTTTTTTATTTTTTTAATTCTAGATAGACCCTTGTTTAGCCACAATCTTACCTGATGGTAAGCAACGATGTGGCTGACGATGGATCACAAAGGTCTAGAAGACACTTATTCACTCTTGACTTGAAGAGACCCAAGTTATAGTTATAGGTATATATTTAATTAAAATTGTATGCAGTTTTGCATTTTACACCTACCTGGGTATGAGTTGGAATAAAAAATCTAGGAAAGTAATTTTGTTTACGATATGTGAGTGTTGAAACGATATTAAGATAAATTTTCGAATTCGTGCAATCAGAGTTTCGTACTGAAAAGTTTAAAGTGAGAATATTATTAGTCGGCTATAGAAAACTATATGAACAGTTTGTGTATGAACAATGTCTAATTGTAACAGTGGGTCAAAATCAGAGAGGTGAACATTTTGACTCATTTTTTCACAAGAATTTTGTATCCTTATTATTCTTTTTTATTTTTGTGTAAGTGAAAAGGGACGATCCAGCAATCTATAGTTTTCTTTGTCTTCGCAGAAAAGAGTCTTCGAGCTTACTTTTGCTTGAATTCTCGCTCAGCTACCTAGCACGTCTCTGGTGGAAATGCAACCTTAAGCAAGCGTGTAAAAATGTTGTCGTCATGGAAGAGTGAACTCACAAATCAGACGAGCTCAAACGTTTTAAAACGAAAGTAAAGTTGCAATTGAAATGAGAAAAAAAAGATCAACACTGTTTGGTTGACTGACACGAAAAAATAGTAGATTGTTGCACGAGGGTTGAAAGTAACCTATTGCGGCACGAGATGGTTTGGCGCCTGAGCGTAGCGAGGGCGCTAATAGTTCGAGTGCCGTAATAGGTATTTCACCCGAGGTAAACACTCTGCTTTTCATTTCGAATATTAGGAAAGTAAATAAAAACCTGATTAGCTCATTTTATAAAAATCTCTGCTCTCGATCGACAAAACAGATAAAAATCGAATTGGTGCTTTAAAAAAAATACTGGCTGGTAGCTTGCCACTGAAAAAAAAAAACCAAAAAAGGCGCCCACCTTTTTTTTTTCAGCCAGTATTTTTTGTCATTGAAGATGGTAAATATTTCAAGCTCAAAATCTTGTTTAAATAATAATAATTTAGTGAAAAGTAATTATTAATAACAATACTCATGTAGTAATAAATTGTTGAAAATATTTTTTACAGCAATTCTCAATAAAAAGGTGAAATAGAAATGTCAAATATTACTTTTGCTGTGTAAAAAGTTTCAACATGACTCAATAGAAATGTCAAAATAGAATTTTTTTTTTTTTATTTGACAGCAGGGAAAATTGCTTCCCAGGGCGGAAAAGTACTACTTTCATCCCTCTGTTCAGGTAACTTCAAGCGTACTTTCCGTGTATGAAAAATGAAAAAACAATTTTAAAACTCAATTGTATAGTGGCGATTTTACTCTCAATCAATCACCCCTTACTACATGACATGGTTATAGCACAAACCGTTATTTATCACTCTACTTATTGAAATATTCAACGAATCCAAGTTTGTCTGTTTTCCTCAAAATTTTCCTTTCACAGGCACAGACGCTGAAGCTTCCAGACTATCAAACGCAACCTTCAACTCAAACAGCCCACCTATAATAACCAAACTTTACGAAATGTTACATACCTCGGGGCTAAATCAAACTACACCAAACTTCAATCACTCGAGCAGTTTCTTCTACGATGGGTTCGAGAACGAGACGGATGGTGCTATAGTGAGAGGGGTTGATAGTAGGAGGGATAGAAAGAGACGGGTAGTGAGTGCGAGAGAGGTGACTACTCCAAGTCTGGTGGAGAGGAGGAGAAAGCCAGGAGAGACTGGATCCAGTGCGCCGTTGCTCAACTACATATTTGATACGTATTCTAACACACATCAGCATCATAGGAGTGATAAGTGAGTATTTTTCTTACTTTAGTTACTTCTAAACACTAATAAGTTATTGAAAAAAACATGCGATCGAATAGAAAAACAAGACGAAGGTATAAACGAGATAGGATCACGGCTGGTACAGTCAACGTCATCAATCGGTATCCCCCTATTGATTTGAACAAAGACCCTTTTCATTTCAACCTTGGATTTCAGTCGGGTATTATAACAGCTATTGCATTTAGGAACTCGAGCGAAGTTAGATATCCATAAGTAAGCAAGGATGTAAAAGTTTTTACAAAAGTTGAGATCAACGGCTTGCAACGGCTTACTAGGGGGATACCAATTAAAGACGCTTTCTGTACCATAATTATACAATTTGATTCTGAAAGTCATTAACTACTAGGAAATAACATTACCCTAGCATGGTATAAGCTACTACCAGCCCCCTGATTGTCTATCTTTGATAGCGACCAAAATCGGTCTCAAACTGTCAAATATATCTCAACGAGACCGAACGCGACAAAATATAGTTTTGACAGTTTGAGACCAATTTGAGGTTTGAGACAAGTTAGACAATCAGCCCGCTGGTCCCACGTGAGTGAAGCCGCGGGCATAAGCTAGTATCTCCTATTTTAATTGCGCACTGAATTCCATAATTATTAAATGCGCCTACAATGGTTGCACTTGACCACAGAAACGCGTAAAACGTTGCTTGATTTCGACACAATAGCTTTATTTTAATGTGTAGTAATGTTTTTTGTTGTTTCGTTCAGGGTTGGCACCGGTAGCGGGATTTACGCTGCTGGGGCTCTAGAAATCGAAGCGTTGGTCGGCTCCACTGCACACCTCGACTGCAAAGTAGACGCCCTGCATGATAAACTGGTGAGGAAACATAAAGGTACAGGAGACAGGAAACTCAGTGGCGGCGTAGCATGGGTTAGTACTTAGTACTTGGCACCCGGGGCGGTTTTCTATTGAGCACCCCCCAAAAGATAAACATCACTCAGTGGTCTGATATTCTACTCACTTTGGTCGCAAAATACTCATGAAGCTAATATGCGAGAAAAGCGAAACTAAAACGAAGCAAGCGTCCCAATCTCCGATTTTTTTAAGACAAATGCAACATGTGACACTTGACTTTGCTTACGGTGGTCAAAGAAAAGGCTGGCTGCTTGTCGGTTCCCATTCTGTGGTCAGACATAACTCACTTTGCTCGCAAAATAGGTTTCTACTCATGAAGCTAAATGCGAGATCCACGAGCAAAGAGAGTCGAATTTTCTTAAGAAAAATGCGTGATGATACTTTGGGGGTAATACCAACTTGAACATGAACACCCTCTGGCACTCCCTTTGAAAGGTAGATTTTAGAAGAAAAGAAGCGGTTTTTTTCTGCCAAGCACCAGGGGCTGCTCGCCCCCCACTCCCCCCCCCCCCCCCCCCCCCTCCTTTACGCCGCCACTGAGGAGACCGAGACCAGAAGACGAGACGAGAAGGCTTTGTAGGGGTGCAACGAGACAAAGTGGGTTTTGGCCTCTAACACTAGAGTTCACGAGCTATTTGTGTTATGCCGTTTCATTCAAATATTTTCCGTCTTCTTAGCAACTAAGGAGCTTACTATAACTTACCATCATTTTCAGGTATCATGGGTACGGCGGAAAAGTGACGAAGATCCAATGGAGCTACTCTACACAGGAACACAACAGTACACTGCGGATGACAGGTAAAATAGCTCTAACTCGATACCACAGGTGCTTTTCTTAATATCCTGCGGCACTAGGTAGAGGGGTGCATTCAGAGCTTGCAACCTATCCTGGCCGGTGCAGGAACAACAGGTTAAGGGTGGTAGACCTTATTTTTTGTTAGATTTTTTCTTGTGTTTCTGTGTCTTCTATGGACTAAAAAAGTCTGAAATAAACGTTTTTTTTTTTTTATTTAATAAAGCGGTGATCCATTGGTGATCAAAACTGGTACTCTACCGAGCCAATGCGTCAATGAAGCTGTAGTAAAACCACTGTTTAAAGTACCACTTTTTTAATCCGTCAATGGCTCGCAGGCAAGCTAGCCAACTAGCCAGCCTAACATGTGCAACATCGAGAGAGATATTTCAATCGGTCGTACTACTTTAACGAATACGCTAGAACAGTTTAACTGATCGAGCAATCTGGTTTCTCGACTCTCGATGTACATGTTAGGCCTATAGGACCAGCTAGGGTGGATGCCGGCTTGTCTATGTGTCCCTTTACTGAAAATATCGACATGAGCACTATTGAGCACAGCGCATGTAATATCGCTTTTCTAGTGAAAAGCGCTATTACATGCACTGTGCTATGCGTCTATGTACCTATTGGTAGACAGTTAATTGGTCAAACGACATAGTTCACCGTCCACGAGGAATACATTGGATGAGAAATGCAAGAGACCAGAGGAAATTACCAGTAACGGTAAACGTGCTTCAAATATTGATTACGAAATTGAGCTATAGACATTTCAACCTAATTCAAGATCTTTTCAATTTCAAGATATTTTAATGGAATGATGAGCTGAGCATGGTATTGACGTTTGACGACCCCTCTTGAACAAATAATAATAAATCATTTAATTTTCAGACACTGATCGATATTTAGTTAGTAATAGGTATAAAAATTAGTACTTAAGCTATATAAAATAGCAAAATCCGTACCTCCGTACCCATATTATAAATGTGAAAGTGTGTTTATTTGTCCTGCTTTCACTTCAAAACAGAGCGACGGATTGACGTGATTTTTAGGGTTCCGTACCTTAAAAGGTAAAAAAAGGAACCCTTATAAGATCACTTTCTTGTCCGTCTGTCTGTCTGTCTGTCCGTCTGTCCGTGTGTCACCATCGATTATCTCAGGAACGGGTAGAGCTAGCAAGTTGAAATTTATACCATATACTAAGGTCTATAGTCCCTATTGTGAGTATAAAAATCAAGGTCCTGAGTCAACACTATAAAAAGATATAGGCAAATTTAGGTTTTCGTGAAAACTTGTGAGTAAATTATCAACTTTATTTATTTTTCGGAATTTTTCCTTTACTTGTGCTGTAAGACCTTGCTTGTAACCAAAATTGACAATTCTAGGTCAACCGGAAGTACCCTAGAGGTTTTGGGTCGAAAACCTAAATGGTAGTTCCCGTTGACCTAGAATAACGAAATTTGGCAAAAAGCAAGGTCTTATAGCACAAATAAAGGAAAAATTCCAAAAAGTTAAAAAAGTTGAAAATTAAAGGGTGTTCCCATACATACATAGTTGACGCCAATTAAAATTGTCCTCCGAGTTGTATGGGCGCTCATACAATTAAGCGGACTAGCTTAATTGGCACCATGGCTAGGTACGGAACCCTCGGCGTACGAGTTCGACTCGCACTTGACCGGTTTTTTTTTTTTGTGTGGAGATACCTAGTTGGAGGGCTGGAGAGTAACATAGGCTACTTTTTATCCGGGTACCACGCGAGCGAAGCCGTGGGTAGCAGCTAGTCAAACATAAATATTAAATATGCACTTATACAGTGCTTATAAAAAGAAGCATCAAACTTACTAGCAATATTATTCAGAATCTGCTGGTACTCCCGCGAATTCTGCCTAACAACAAAGCTACTAACCCGTTTTCTCATGCATACGGCGAACCGGGCCGTACTGGCTTCCACAAACATACCGCGGGCGCTACAGAATCGCGGAAAACCCAGCAACATTCTGAATACATTATTATATTGCAAGGGTATTGATGGATTTCTGTGTATTCGATAACAACAGGCTGCTCTTTAAAGAGAGTTATTTTAGTTTCTTGCTAGCAACAAGCAAACCTGCGAATCTATATTCACCCTTACCGTCAACGTTCTCCTCATTATCTTTCAAGTATTCAGTGACAATATGACCCAAGTATTTAAACTGGTGTACTCTCGTAAGGGCCGTTCCATTTAGCACATTACGAATTACAGGGGCTAGAGTAGACCATTACTTATACAATTGAATTTTATAAATTCGCTCTTTATTATTTTGAACTGGCTGATAAAAATTAGTAAGAAATGTACTAATTTTGATTGTTTATTTTTTATTCATGTATGAAATATCGTCAATTAAATGGCTCGACAAGTTTCAGTTTAAGTACCTAGTTGTTGTATTTATCAATTATAAAAAGGTATGAAAGAAATTAATCTTTTTTATTATATTACCTTACTTATGAAAGATGTTTAAAGTTGAACACTGGTTTAACAATGTCCTGTCTCTGTTTGTCACTATCCACAAATAAAGACTTTGTTTAACCAGTGTTCAACTTTAAACATCTTTCATAAGTAAGATCATTTGTTTTTTACGCAAGACGTGTGCCTACTCGGTCTACTAAAGTATTTATCTTTGCAGGTACTCGTCAAGGTTCATACCACCTGACATCTGGAGATTGGAAGTGCGAGAGGTGCGCGCGTCAGACGCCGCGCACTATGACTGTCAAATGCCAACGCACCCGCCGCGCGCTGCTAGAGTCACACTCAGAGTGCCAGGTACTAAATAGTGAACGCAGACTTGGCCGCACCGCAGTCGCCGCAGTCGCCGCAGTCATGGCTTTTGTTAATGGCCTCGCACACCTATCCGTGCCGCAGTCGCCGCAGTCACCGGATTTCTTCGGCTGCGATGCGAATGGCGAAACCCGCGCCGCGCCGGCCGCAGCGTCCGATGCCAGCGTTAGTGACGTCATCAGCTGCGGCTTAGGGAGTTCGGCCGCTTCAGGTACTGCGGCGACTGCAGCGCGGGTAGGTGTGCGAGGTTGCATAGAACTTTATACACCGTTTATTTTTGGTCAGTTTAAAGCCGGCGCCTACGTAATCTATATCGATAACCTTACTCAAAAATAATAATAAATATGAGATCTATTTTTTTTGCAATTAATAATATCACGAAACATAGGCAGGATAAATCACGGAGATACGTGCTCTGTGCTAAGCTGTTGCTACGGCGTAGAGTCTATGCTACGTCGTAGTCATACATACATACCTAGGTCATTAGCTCTGCGCGCCTATGACACCTTACCAAGTGTTTTCCTCACTTTTGTTAATCTTTTCAACTATTTAGTTTCGTATGAAATACTTATCAAATTCAAAAACTAAACCAACGACACAAATACGATTAAGCAATACAAGCAGTGGGTGCTGGCTTTAAACTGACCCAGAATTAACGATGTATAAAGAAATCGAATGCGGAGACTGCGGTGACTGCGATGCGGCCCATATCTGCGTTCACCTAAACACTCAAGGCCTTAAGCTTGGCGCAAACGGGCCACCGACCACAGCCACAAGTGGCCAGTGACATATTATTTTATATTTTGCAGTAGTGAGTGGCCGCAATAAACGTATGCAGCGCGTCTAACAAAATATCTGAAAACTACAGGAAACAGGTCGGTAGCGTGTGGTTGCGTTTCGTGGCTTGTGTGCGGCCAAGCACTTATAAACTTGAACACTGGGTAAACAATGCTCAGAATTAGCCCTGTCACTATGTGTCACTATCTAATAGAAAAGGATGGCAATAGTTGCCCCGATGAGACATAAGTTTAAGATCAACGTCGGGACAACGAACATGATTTTTTTCCAGGTTGGTAATATCAAACATGTTGGTAATATAGACATGGAATCCTTAAAATCCTATTCTATTAAACGAGCAATATTTGTTTGATGTTTGAAGTTTGAAGTTTGTTTGTAATAACGTTCTCGAAAACGGCTCTAACGATTCCGATGAAATTTGCAGTACGGGTGTTTACGGGGGCTTGCTCAGCATCGAAACTGTTATCTTAGCAGAATGACAAGGCCAATAAGTGTGTGGAGCTAAGGTTTCCTCGCAATTTTGTTGAGCTATTGTTCCCCTTCACTATTTAGTACCTAAAGTTCATGTCAAAGTTAAACTACGAAATGTGGGAATGTACCAATGTGTTTGGACATACCTCTGACTACCTCCTTAAACATCTTCGAAGGATCTAAAAATGCCTAAAGATCTGAAAGAATATGTTTATCGCCCCTTGGGAATATAGTCGTGATAATGTTTTATGTTTGTTTCATGTCAAAATGCATATTAATTTTGAAATGAAAACTCTTTGACCTTCGGAACGAAAGGGCACTAACCCACTCGGGCAAGCCGGCTCAACACTTTCTATATTGATAAACTATATAAGTATATTGAGATAACATTGATTTCAGTTTAAAAAGCTATTTCTTTATTAAATAGAACACCGTTAAGAAACAAGGCCATAAATACACTTTATATTTGGTAATGATGAATTAGGGCTAGCAGATATGCTACTTTTAACATCGGCGATCGGCGATTTAGTCGCTTTTCAGAAGTAAAATGCAGTGTAGGCAAAGATTGTCTCCTGACTCTGTATAAATCATTTAGTAAGATGTAAAGGCCTAAGTTTTTTTAATGGTATGCCGCAACAAAGTATGTTTTTACAGAAGTATCAGTTCTGATCGTCGACGGGGCTGGTGCGAAGGTGGCGGAGCAAGTCTGTGAGCTGGGCAGTACCGTGGCGCTGCGGTGTGAGGTGCGGGGGCTGAAGATGGAGGGGGGACCTTCGCTGTTGTGGTATCGGAAGGACGACCTTCTGAATGATGATACTACGCGAGGTGGGATCAGGTAATTTCATCCACAGATTATGTTGGTGGAATATTCTGAAGTCAGTAGTCACAGAGATAAGTTGACCCATGTTAAAAAATATTGGAATAGATATTGGGTAAAGTTTATAACTAAGCAATTCCTAACATCCTTGACTTTATAGTAATTAAGATCGCACTCTATCTTGATCAGTTACATGAAATAAAACGCACTTTTGAGCTATCCTGTACTTAAAATATATGCATAAACAGATTCAATAGATTGTTTAGATTAGAACGACCATTACATTATTCGTTCATTTTCAACAATTATCTATGTACAAATGTACCTAGTACATTAGTGTTCGTAAATACATACAATCATTAACCCAGCAAATGAGCAGGAAGACTGTTGCCCTGTAATAAGATAATACATGCTAAAACCCAGTACATTCTCCACAGCGTGCGAACCGAGTTCGGTGCGAATGGCGCGAACTCCGTGCTGCGCGTGGCACGGGTTCGCAGCGACGACGCGGGACGGTACACGTGCACCGTATCACGTGCGCCGCCGCCCGGTACGCCGCCGGCACATGTTATACTACACATCATCAAAGGTAACAATAATACTTACACATGTTTAGCAACTAAGTGATTAGACTCCGTGCTAATCGTGGCCAGAGTTATGTGCACTAAGTCATAGCTTTGCCCACCATGCTAGACGCCATCAAAGGTAAAATATACTTGCTAATTAAAGAATATTAAAACTCCCAGTCAATTGAACGTGCACTGACATGATTCCGTGCTGAGCGTAGCCATTGTAGAAGCAACGACAGTGACAAACATGCTAAGTATTTTGGGTGCCGTCATCAAAGGAAATAATACCTATACGATAAAGGGATATGTGACTAGGATTTTTAGTCAATTGAGTAAGTGCTTAAACGATGTTGACACACGTGCACCACAGCTGTAGAATAGGAGAATTCCCGAAAACCTGAAGGTTTTGAACATAAAGGTCTCTTATACCACAATAAGTACCTTTGAGGTACAACTTCGTCGCATTTTTCAAATAAATGAAACGGAGGTTTAAATAAATGGTTGGGCCGTGGCATTTAGAGTTTTTATTTTTACAGAGGACCTTAAAACCTCCGAAAAAGTATCGACATCAAAACGTACAAGTACCATGAGTTCCATCGACACGATCAGGGGTTCAACTCCGTCACCAGAGTTAATGAACAGCTTACAAAAAATTATCTGTCATCTTGCATTCATTTGAAAATGAAAAATCTTATGTAAATGTTTTTGATAAGATTCGATGCTTTAATCGATAGATATGGTCTATCATGATTTTCAACTCTGGCGACTAAAGGTTCCGTGGCCGAATTGGTAAAGGCACTCCGGCTACAGGAGGATCGCTTGTATCATTGCGGGTTCGAATCCCGTTGGAATTGAAAATTTTTATAAGATTTTTCATTTTCAAATGAATGCATACAGATATTTTTTTGTAAGTTCGTACAAACTTTTAAGCTGTTGAGTGTGGTTTAACACTTTAACAAATAAAAAATCTTGCATTCACTTACAGAACTTGTTGTACAGAAAGCGTCATCAATCGGTATTGATTTGAACAAAGGCCCTTTTCATTTCAACCTTGGATTTCAATCGGGTATTATATCAGCTATTGCATTGGCTCGTTTAGGAACTCGAGCGAACCATAAGTAAGCAAGGAAGTTTTTACAAAAGTTGAGATCAACGGCTTGCAAACCGACCTCTTACTAGGGGGATACCAATTAATGACGCTTTCTGTACCAACTCCACAATAGCATCCAAAAAATGAAGGATTCTCCGTTTCCTTATCTGCAGGTGAGAGCCTGGCTGAGCTGCATCAGGGCAGCAACGCCCTCCCAGGGTCACCACTGGCAGCCGCGTTGCCGTTCTGCGTCCTTTTACACAATCTATTATTACTTATTTATTAAATTGTTCATATTTGTAATCATTTGTTTCATTTAGAGCAGTGGGTCTGAACCTGTAGGAAATTACCCCCATGGGGGTAAAATAGCGTTTTAGGGGGGGGTAATAAAACGAGAAAAAAAAATTATACTTATGCAATATTTAAAATTATAATTATACTTACACGAGCTCTAAACGGTAAAGGAAAACATCGTGAGGAAACCTGCGGCTTAGTCAGCCCCACACGTATTGACCATGTCTTTCCTGTGGATATGGCCGGTTAAGCTGGGAGGACGGTGTAGGTGCTGGGCAAGCCTACTTCATCTCAACATTGTCCCAGGCACTACAGTGTCCCGTTAAGTGTAGGCAAAGATTGCCTCCTGACACTGTATAAATCATCTACTATAGATGTAAAGGCCTAAGTTAATGAAACGAGATCTTTATGACAGCAAACAGTTTTTTTAAACTCTTAACCTAACCTGTGAAAGTTAAACGGGGGTAAAATCTGTTTCATTGGCATGTCATAGGGGTAACAAGGCTGAAATGGTTAGGAACCATTGATTTAGATTAGAGCTATTTATTTTACAGCAAGAAACGTGTGTGGTGTAATAATTCTTTCGATTATTTAGAAGCAATATTTTTTCATCTCAATAATTCACATTCGCAAAATTGAGATGGTGAAAATGGGAAATGAACTTTATTGTACCTTGTATTGTGCCGTTGTAAAATTTACGTGGAACCATTTCAGGAGTTTTCAATATTTATTAGTCAAAAAATATTTAAAATCGGTCCAACCTATGAATAAATTTGGTAACACAATGTACAAAAAAATACAGCCAAATTGAGAACCACCTTGTTTTTTGAAGTTGCTTAATTTTTTTTTGATACTATGGTCCGCCCCATTGCTAAATCCAGCCCTGCTTTCATATGAATCGGCACTAATTCAGATATTTGGCAAGATATTGACGCAATATTAGTTAATTTGGTTGCAGAGGAGGCCTTTGCGGCCGTAATAATTATCAATTTCGCGGGTTATTGGTTTCCGGGCGTCTTGTGTGGTTTGATTGTAAACCCGGAGGCTACTCTTGAGAGCGATTAATGATAATCGTAATTATAATTGTTTAGATTATGATGGTGATAACTGAGTTCCAGAGCATTCATCTATAAGTACCTACCTACAATGTTAATAAAAATCCTGTACGATTTAAAAGGATGTGCCACGATATAATTTTAATAAGTAGGTAGGTAATACTTACTTAGGTAAGTACCTACTTAATTTTCAAAATTTTGCAATTTTGTAATTTTTTAATTTTTAATTTTACTTAGTAAGTCCTAATTTTTTAATTTGCAATTTTATAATTTTCATAATTAAATTCTTCCGTTTATTGCAATTTGCAGGACTGTTTCTTTTTTAAATAACTTAGTAGTTAAGTACCTACTTATGTATTTCAAAAAATCATCAATTTGAAAAAAATCTTTAACTTCATATAGCCAGTTTTTCATTAATTTTATCAATGATTTTTGAATACTTATCTGGCTTTATGATGATGTATGGTGATAAAGAAAGTTTGGATAAATTAATGTAAGTACCTACCTAAGTAGGAACTTACAATCATTGATAGAAATATTCTTTCCGATTCTGAACATACAACCTCGTTTTAGAAAACAAAACTAGTTTTAACCATTGAAATTATCGATCGAGCGAGCGAAGCGAGCGAAGATCTTAGTGGTAAGTTGGGCGACTTTGCTTTGTATGTTTATATGTTTGTATGTTTGTATGTTTCACGAATTCTTGTTCGCGCATAACTGTCGAACCGTTCATCCAATTTACATGAAACTTGGTAGGTTGTGCTATGAAAATTTACGGTGGAGTATATGAGCTTAATCGATGAAGGGGTTGTGAAGATATTAGGTTCCCAAGGGGGTAAATTTTTTTTAAAGTCACACAAATATATTGAGTGGGGTGTCATATGAAAGGGCTTAATTTGTACATTCCAAAATGGTTTTTATTTTTACTCTAGGATGTATAGTTTTTGAAATACAACCAAAGAACAAAAATTAAGAAACCAGAGCCACCAGAGCTCCCGTTTCATAGAGTTTCCATGTCTTCGTAGTTCATTAACTGGTCGGTCTTAAAAAGAGAGTGGCATCGTTGCGGTATGGTTTGCAATGATTTTAGTTGCTACTTGATTTATTTTCATGATAAAAAAAAATTTTGATAAAGAATGAAAATAATTGGGGTAAAAAAAAGTTAATTAAACAAATATAATTGAGTGGGGTGTCAAATGAAAGGTCTTCATTTGTACATTCCAAAATAGTTAAGTATTATTTTTATTCTAGGACGTATACTTTTAGAAATACGACGAGAATTCATAAATATGAAATAAATGAAAAATTAGACACGACATTATGTGTTGCATGCATGACAGAATTTATATCATGAAGAGCTAGCGCAATAGGCATACTCGGCAGCAGTAGCACTAGAAATTATAGGGGTAGTCAGAAGAAAGTCCAAATGTACCTAAGCCATCTACGGTGCGCGAGATCTCAGTTCGGGGCGAACTACTAGTTATAGAGAAATGATAATAATGATCAATAATCTCTAAAACATAGAAAGCCACAGATTAAAATAATAGTCATTTTGTACCGGTAACTCGAACTACGTTGGCGATTTTTGATGTGATTCGAGACTTATTGAACCGGCTGACGGCCCATTCACTTTTCGATGAATCGTTATATTTTTCAGAGAGCGATTAGAAAATGAACCGTATTAGGTATGTAGATTCGTTTTTTTTTTCATAGCATTAAACTCTACCAGAAAGCGCCTATAGAAGGCAGTACTCATACACTAGCCTTCGCTCGCGCTATGGCAGTCAAGTCTACCATCTTAGCCATTTTCACAGTCGACGTTCCAAAATACCTCCATGATGACATATTTTCATTCATGAATACGTTATTTCTCACATTGTTTTAAATAAAAAGTACGTCCATTTTTATTGGTACCTAAGAAAATAAATGCTTAGGTAGAGGTCGCGAGGAAAAGAAAGAAAGTGGAGGGGTGTGTTTTGTCTCATGTTTTATGTTGCTCTTTTTATGGCTCAAACACATGCTGGGCCAGCCTAGGCGAGCCTAAGCGAGGCTGTGCGAGTGCGAGCGAGAAGGCGAAACGATGCAACGCGAGAGCGAGAGAGAGGCAATGCGTCACTCGGCGAGCCTGGGCCAGCGTGTATTTGAGCCTTTACATAACGCGAACTATACATACCTACCTAACGATCCATCACAAAAGAAACATCACGGATACGTAGTATCTCTACCTAATCTGTGCATCACGGTCAGCAGCCGCATTGCTTGAACACGAAGCAGTGTCTATTTATAGCTATAGCTGATCAAATATCCAACGATTCAACCCTCATAAATATGGAAATCGGAGAATCCACATTCCCTATTATTCTAGCGTCATTCTAGTATGAAATTTGGGAAATTTTCGCATTGAAGAGCAGATTAATGCTGAAATGGAAATAGTCGATCTTGCTTGGTAGGTAACTGTAGAATTATTCACTGAATATCAACGTAATATCATAGAATAATAGTATTTCAGCTTATTATCTCTCATTCCGAGGTTGAGCCCTTTTTTATGCTAAGGTGACTGGACTATAGTCAGTATGGTAGGTAATTATGCACATGACAAAAAGTGCAAAAAAGAAAAACGAAACGAAAAACACAAAAATGTGTAACAACTTGGTGACATTTTAGAAAAACTACATCGTCAAAAAAATGTCAAAAACCATTGACTTTGTTTTTATACAAAGAAACAAAGGAATATTGCGTTTATTTATTCCGAATGATGTAAGTATTTTTAAACGAAGAATATCTTCCTTGATGAGATTTTTAAAATAATTCTAGGAAACAAAAATATTTCAAGTTTTAAAAGTTTCGCCAACTTTTTTTGATGTGTGTATACAGGATCGTGTAACCTCAGGGCACGATAGATATTCTCACAGATCTTTGACATTCAAGTAAGACCCTTTGAGGATCTAAGGCGGTAGATAAAGCCGCGCCCAAATACGAGCGTAGGTACTTAGGAACCCAACGACTTTTGAATCAAAAGACTAGGGTTTATACTTACTTTTTATTCAAAAGTCGCATTTTTAGACTCTAGCTAGGTACTATCCCGTATAGCTGGTGGACAGGCGGCTATAGTAAATGTATGGTCGCTACCTCGGCGCCGTCATCTCGTTCTCGTTGACGTGCCGGTGACGGCGGCGGTGGACAAACGCTCTCAGGCTAAGTACCTACTATTAAAAAATCGACTCTATATATTTTTGTTTAGTTGTCATCGTTTTGTTAAGTGGGTACAAAAACTATTAAGTACTTAACTTTTCTCGCCAACTGTAACAATCACACCCAAAACAGCCAATGACATAACCAAAAGTACTTTTGAAAGCCACTAATAAAAGCCCAGAGTCAACATAATAAAAATGTATGAATTGTAGCTTGTTTGTGTGTTGAGGCATATTGGGAAGGAAACTTTCTGAAAGCAGAAAAGCTAATTTATATAATACGACGTCATAAAAATTTTCTCAATCTCCTTTTTTGTACGAAATTGAATAAGATATTGAATTTGTTTTTTTCTTCATTTTCATTTCATTATTTTCATTTCGACTCTTCGTCTTCTTTGTCTTCTACTTAAGTACCTACAAGGTTTTTTTTCTGAAGATTAACTGAGGGTAGTTGTAAAACTGCTGAAATTGTGAAAATTTCGTCCATAGCTCCCTACATACCCCAATTCGCCCACAACCACGGATATTGCAACACAGCCGAAACGTCGGGATAGAATATAAAAAAGGTAGCTAAGTAAATAAAAGTATCTAACGTACCTACATCAAATAATGTTGTATCGAAACATCGCAAGGTAATAGGCACTTACTTAGTTACACACGTTTTGATCATGTTTTTACTGTGGATAAGACCGACCCAGCTGAGAAGATGGTAAACAAAACCAAATCACAACAGAGAGAATTTATCGATGCTTTTAGGATTATCTAGCTAAAACCACAGATTAGGTACCTACTATACCTAGTCTTTTCATATTAAGTATCGCATCATGTGTCTTTCCAGAACATCCTTATACCAAAGGTACCTAGTCCACCGCTTTTACGCTTGCAACATTGAACCATCTGAGTGGGAGAAGCACGCAGCACAACGTACAGAGTGGAGGCGGAAAGCCCACTTACATGCGAACCAGTACGAGGAAGAGTGATGTCTTGCTCTAGACAGAAAACGAGACGAGCTAAAGGCCAGACCACCAGCGGCTATCTCGTACAACTATGTCAGCGGAGTTGTGATATATAGGTAACTCAGCTGATGCAGGCCGCTGCCAGTCGGAAGCGTGCCCAAGACACTGGCAGCGTTACCGCGCTGAATGGCAATGCTGATCCGTTGAGCCAAATATGTGTCAGACCTCGGATTATCGTCGCTTTGTAATTTGGCAATTATACACCAGATTTAGTGGAAAGAGAGCGTCGAAACTAATCAAACTTTTGTTTGCGAAATGGCTTTGCCGGGAGTTTCTAAAGAGAATTCAATTACACAGAACTCATTAAACACCACTTCCTCGGATCGCTTTGGTCACGTGATATCTCTATAAAAAGTAGCCTGCATCCGTGCAAAGTCACGGAGAAAATCTAAGCTTAAGATAAAACTTATTCATCAGAATTAAGTAGGTAATCCACTACTGGATAATATTCCAGCTCAATAATGTACTAGGCACTAAAGCGTCCCGTTAAGTGTAGGCATCATAGATTGCCTTCTGACACTGAATAAGTAAAACTTCTACGTATGTATGTATGTTCGTACAAGCTAATGGCTAACTCTGATTACAGAAATTTCTGGCCTCCGTCATGACTTAACGACCCGACAATCTAAAGTGCCCTCCAAAGCACGGATGCTTCTTGTGGACACCCATCCAAATTATGACCGCTCTAAATATCGTTTAACCTCAACGATCTATCAAGAACGTCTGAGAAAACTACGCCACGAGCGCTTCACACCACTTACCTACACCCATTTCAATAATCATAAATGATCTAAATAAAGGTCCTATGACGAAAGGTTTTGTACCATTAGTATTTCATCCACCGACTCCATCACAACCTCTTCAATGTCATCAGTCCATCGGATGTTTGTGCCACCTTCTTCCATCTACCGACCCTATCAATGTCTTACTTAGTTTAAACAAATTCTGGATTCGACCAAAAGTCATCTTACTACCGAGTAACTAGCCATAATTCGTAATACAATTGTTTAGAAAGCGCATTATTATGTGCATACAAATTATCCTGGTTATAAGATCTCAAGTAAAAACTTAATCCAGTTTGGCCGAATCCAGCCTAAATCATCCACAGCCCGATTTCTTCCACTGCTGGGTCTCCCATCATTTATGCCATTTAACACGATCCAGTAGATACTAGTCTTTTCCATTATGTTAATTACTTACCTAAATAAACAGCTTTTAATATTCTGCAAACAGAAAAGCTATTAATAAACCTACCATTTCAATTACTGTGCTATAAGAACTAAAAATTTCACGTATCTAATGGCAATTTATTTTCTAAGCAACAGAAAACCGCTCACCTCATAGCTAGCTGTGCATAAATTAAAACATAATAATATCGATGTAATTATAGGCAAGGAGTAATTCCCCTGTCGACAATGTTTCCCCTCTCAGTAATTATATCGTACAAAGCCACGCAATTAAAAAGGTTCTATAAATTGTTTGCTTTGTTATTGTAGGTTAGTCCTTTCGTTTTCGATTAGAGTCCGCTTGTAAAGTTCTGTCTGTTAGATTCGGATTCGGAGCAAAAAGCTGGATTTATAGGAATTTTATGAACAATTATGAGTAATACGTAGGGACCCATTCTTCTAGTGTAAAATATAGTAGTTATATGACGAAATACGGTAGTTTATACGGTATTTTGAAAGAACGACATGTTTGGCTGATTTCGATCAGATTTTGATGCAAAAAAAAAAAGTGATCATAACTTTGATCTCCAAATCATTAATTTATTAATTTTTGAGTTATCTAAATAATACTCTTCTAAATACCACCTAATGCTACAAGGGTGGGTACGGGTAGTATTAAATTACCAATTACTAGATACTCTCATATCATCACTTTACACTTTTGTGTCATTGTAAGTTATTTCTTTTCAAGGCCTTACAACTTAGTCCGCAGTTGACTTTTATGTAGCCCTACTTTATTATAACAAAATGTCGATTTTTTTCCATCTGCTGGATCAGTGGGTCCCCACTGCATGGTTACGCGGTTCCTTGGGGATTTCGTCACGACAGAAAATGGCCCTTTTTTGTTATAAATGGCGACGTGTGGTGAGGTGTGTTAGGAGATTACCACAGCTGAATGGTAGGCGTTGGTTCTGATTTGGTACTAGAACAGATTAAACAGATAAATGAGAGCCAGACGCGTCCCTCAGGCCGGCCACATACGTCAGACTTTTTGTCTGTCCGGTTGTCCGACCCGACTGTCCCTGTCCCATAAATTACTGTTTTCCTATGAGAAAAAAGGATAGCATTAGAGGTCAGATCATGATAAAACAACTATTACTACCTACTTTGCGTGCTTATTATAGAGTACGGAACAGTAATATTCTACAGAGTTGATAGAATCCGGAATAGGTACTACCATCAATAATGACTCTCAATTTATCTTCAGTGTAACAAAATAAAATAGAGACTTGTGGAACTAAAATCTATCCCAAAAGAATTCGTGCGATTCGGTTAACAGCACTGTGGTAAATCGTTTTATTCTAAAAAAGTTCGTTCCACAGAGTTTTGCTTCTGGCAGTGAATATATCGTTCGATTCGAAAAAAGATCGCACAACAGTGTTTTGAATTTAGAAGCGAATATGTGACTATAAGAGTGCTTGATATGAAAGTAGAGGCAAGGTAGAGACAGACCAAAGAAAAGATGGATGGGGTGTATAAGATGAAATGAGTTTATTACGCGTTGTCTTTTTTTTCAAATGAATTTTGTAGAGGTACTTAATTAGGTATATCCTTCCTTGTTTTGTGTGATTGAAAAGGAGCGTATCCACCAGTCTTTAAGTTGCTCTGGGAAGGGAACATAACATCATTATCAATATCAAGTCAAAAATTCAGCAGGGCTTCCCTCACACATTAGTTATCTTTTTCAATGTTGTAACATGGTTATTTGCCAAGAAGTGCATTGGGAGTACATTATTCTTGCTTTTCGAAGTATCTATGGATACTGATCCTCTTCAAAATAAATTCACAAAGATTAGGCGTTTTCACATTGAACGATAACTGCACGATAGCAGCTTGGACGACAACGATATCGTCCGACAATATCTGAACGATATCGATACCTATGTGACACGATATAACCAACAGCTTGTTACGCGGTTAGTCGCATTGCGCCAGCAAAAGTAACCGCGCGATTCCAAAAGTGTAATAGAATGTTCGAGGTAATAATGGCAGCAGTAAACAAGTCACGTTTGCTTTATCTTATAATTTGCGGCGAAAAAAAGCTGTGTCGTCACCCGATATCGGCACGACAATCTATCGGCGACGATAACGTTGACTACAACGACACAGTGTGAAAGCATTTAGTAGAAAATGTATCAAACTACCAGTCCGACGATATTGTGCAGTTATCGTGTAGTTACAGTTATCGTCTAATGTGAAAACGCCCATTCTCAAGTATTCGTTATATTATCGGTATGACAATTTTATTATTCAACTCGTCTCAATTTACTCAAAGAGCCATCTCGATAATTTCCGTTACATCGAAGCTCTAAGTAATTTATCATTTCGTATAGAAGAGGAGTTTGGGCAAAACTGTAACCTTCATTTTCATAGCAAAAAAAGCTTTTTGAACTTTAATTTGTAGAACTAATATTGTGTTTTCATATAGTTTCCAGACAGTACCTATAGTCGTATTGCTCATTCTACGGACTAAAATTGAAGGAAAAAATTTAATTTTTCCTTCAATTTTGATTATTTTTGATATGTTTTATGTCAAAATTGAAGGAAAAATGACATTTTTTCCTTCAATTTTAGTCCGTAGAATGAGCAATCCGACTATAGCTGTCAAATTGAAATTCTAATAGGATTTTTAATTTTGAGATTTATTTGTAAGTATTTTTGGCAAATTATGAAAGTACCTACTTACATAACTACTTACATACTTATTTAGATATTAGTTTATACAAGTTACAATGTTTTTGAGATAAAAATTTTATCAAATTTAATTGCTCCAAGTCCCATAATAAAGTCCACACAATAATCATTGATAAAACAGTTAGTAAAAAAAATTTAAGTAGGTACCTACTCGCCACTCGGCTTAAAAACAATCACGAAACACCTGTGTGCATATTATATCTAAATGTAGTAATGTACATACCTCTTTAGATAATCTTCAGTCTTTAAGATCTGATAAAATGTCTAAAGTGCCTAGTCACGACTGTATTTTGTTTAGTTTTTAATAAAATTACGTAGAAAAATCATTTTGCACAAATTTTGGATGGAACGGTTTTTTGATGATAGGTACTTATCTCAAATGACGGACGAAGTTCGCCGGATCAGTTAGTCAGATATAAAAGCTAACCTGCAGATTTAGCCCAGCTTCCTTTATTGGAAAACATAAGTTTTTGGTTTAAATACTTTGACTGAAGCACTTTGTTATTTCTTTGTACGCGAAGGGAACTTTTGAATTTAATTATTTCGAAGTATCATCTGAAGACTTCTCAACTTTGCCATTATTTTATCAGTGTCAGATATCTATACTTACTAATACAAATTCCTATTTCTGGTACTTATTCGTTAAAATAACCTAACAAACAAGTCCTGCTTGTGACAGTTGAGATCTAAGCTGCGTGAAAAAGTTAAAGGGATATTGGATTTGATTCGGTAAGCTTTTAAAAATGAATATACCTGCAGCTGTACCATGACCTCTTAGTAAACAATGCAGTTTAAGAGCTATCCAGTTTAGGTTCCTAATCTGGATCGCAAACTATTCATACCATGACCTGTTTTAAAAGTGACGGGTTTGACACAAAAGTGAACCAATTCGACGCGTATTAAACGGTCATGGTACGAATTGAGTAAACGCTAGTAAACGAAACTTCAGTTCAGTAGCCGTACCATGACGTCTTAGTAAACAATTCAGTTCAGTTTAGATTTTCCGTTTCAGTGACGGACCGCATTTTTTGTTTCAGTAAACTATCCAGTTACGTAGTATATGAAATCCTTGGTTTAGGTTCTGATATTTCGTCAGCGTCATAGCATACGTCATGTGACAAATTAGCGAAGCAGTTCAGTTTAGGACCTAAACTGAATCGCATTTAAAGCTCATGGTATGGGCCCAGGTCATGTTTAGGTTCTGATTATTTCGTCAGCGTCATAGCATACGTCAAGCGAATCAGTTCAGTTTAGGACCTTAACTGGATCGCATATAAGGCTCATGGTAGGCAGCCTGTACTTTTTTTGTGTCCCGATAATTTCTTCGTATATTGTTCACCTTTATGCGATCCCCAAAACTGAACTAGTTTACACAAGGCCATTTTACCCGGAAAGCTAGTAAACATAATCGCTCATTAAATTCAAAAGGGTCACATTTCGAAAAAACTCAAAATCGTTTTTATTGCAAAAATCGCATCTAAATTGTATAAATTTTTATATTCGAAGAAGACACCCATTGATTTAGCGTTTAAAATGGTCCAAATATACAACTGCCCTTTTTGAATTTTAACACATTGACCACTAATTTCAGAACAAAACGGCCATCTTGTCAATTACGACCCGGCGATAAGCGTAATCGCACGTAATCTTTGTTAAAAAGGGCCACATTCCGAAAATCAACTGAATTTGAAGTAGTAAATTATCGTAAAAAGTGCCATATTTTGAAATGTCACCGTATTGACTATAGAAAACACGCGGAGTACAATATTATTTATAAGCAAAGGAGCCATGTTTTGAAATACGTTTCTTTTGAATTAAAATTCAATAAGTTTGCTAATTATTTATTGAAACAAAAAGTACAGTTCTTGGAATATGTCTGTTTTGCGTTTAAACAAAATATGCTATGTTTGTTAAATGGCTGTTTTGATGTTCGTGAACTATGCCATAATGTTTAAAAATGATGTCTAAGTAGTATTTTATTTATCATCATGATCATCTCCGCCATTGGACGTCCATTTTGGACATAGGCAGGCTTCCCTCAATGATTTCATTGTGTTGCGGTTGGAAGCGGCTTGCTTTTTTTTTAAAGGTCGTCTGTTCAGCTTGTTGGTGGACGTCGAACGCTGAACTTGCTGATCCGTGGCCTCCACTCGAGAACTTTTACATTTAGGTTCCATTATGCCATCACGGTAACACACACTGATTGAAGACTTTTGTCTTATGGCTCTGATGTAATTACAGACGAGAAGATGTTGTTAAATTTCCCGAATTCTGCCCATCCGAATTGGATTCGATGATTTACCTCTTTCTTAAAGTTGGACCAACCTAATTTGACTGTTTGTTAAAACTAAAAAATGATTATAACAAAATTATTTAAATTGAACAGTTAGTTTATTAAAGGAAAGGGTCTTTGCCTGTTTGTGTGTAAGTCAGCTACTACCTAATAGGCATTTTCTTAGCTTGCTTTTTGTGGTTTAGGTACAGTCACAATTTTAGACATTCACTTAGCGAAAACTTTATAGTCACAGTCTACGACTTACAAGCGGTGATGGCTTGCCCACAAGGTGAGGTGAATTTATGTTAGCAATGTACTAATACGCCATAAATGATTTTTTTAAACTTAAGAGGTATAACCCATAAATTCTTAATCAAAGGGCACACACACCCAAAATGAGGGTGACGCTGTGCACTCCATCATACAGAAGAACATCTCAAGAATTCTCAAGCTGCTCAGTAGGTACCCGCATTAATAAAAACTGCAAAGAAGAAGGGGGAGGTATTTTAAAAACCTGTTGACTGTTTTGTTGTCTCTTTTCTTAGTTATTTTAATGTGAGATCCTCCTCCTCCTTAGTCGATTCCTTATTATTGAGTGAGGATCGTTACTCCTTCCCATAATCCTGTGGATGGTTGATCTTCATTTGGAGCGATCTGTGGCTTGATGCAGTGCTTTGTTCATCAGCAATTCTAGTTGCGCCAATACCTGGTCAGACCAGCGTTTGGGGCTACATTCTCTCGGTCTTTTGCCCTCTATCTTGCCTGTCACAATAAGTATCTCGATACTATCGGTGCTCCTGTGGGCAATGTGGCCAAAGTATTTTAAGATTCTGTACAGGCAAGTGGTTGACAGACGCTTTTGGTGCTTTAGCTTCAGTTGTTTTAAAATTTAAAAATTAATTTTGTAGGCTGTCCATGGGATTCTCAAAAGGCGTTGCCAAAACCACATCTCAAACGCGTCTATTCTCTGCCTATCGGTGGCTTTGAGGGTCCGAATAGGGTTTCTTTTCACATTTACCAAAACAATGATGTAAAACTAATAATTAAACTAATTTTTTGTATGATTTGTGGCCTTTTGTTTAGTAAATTCATTTAACATTGCGACCATTTTTATAAATAAAAGGGACTTTTGTGACTTTGTACGTTTCTGGATGAAAGTTACAGTAAAAGTTATTTTACAGTAAATAACAGCTCAAAATACGCATCGAATGATATATGACACATGTATATACAAGATACTATTTACAAAATAATACGAAAAAACGACGACCAAAACTTCAATAGGCTCCCCTGTAAAAAATGTAGTTTTTGAAATATGACCCTTTTGAATTTAATGAGCGATATGCCTATACCTTCTAAATTATCCAATTACTAAAATTAATTTATTCCCCAACGGTCTTTATTAATTACTTTTAATTTTGCCCATTAGAACGAACAATAAAGTAGAAAGGAAATTTGCGAGGGTTTTTGTAATGAACCAACGTAGATCTATCTACAAGTAAAAATTGGAAGGAAATGTGGGTTTTTTGTTTCTGTTTACCGATACTTACATTGACTTATATGAAGGTTTTAAATATAGCTATTATTTTTGTGCTTATATAGCACTGTATGTCCTACCTGATAAAGCTAGCACAATAACTTAGGCCCTTAGGTACATCTTTACTAGATGATTTATACCAGTGTCAGGAGGCAATCTATGCCTACACTTATGGGACACTGTACTTGTGATTCACAAGAATCGAATGCTACTTTTCTTACTTGTTTAAGTAAGTAGCAATTCCTTTTTCTCACACAGTGAAAAAATATCTCTCAGAAATAAAATAATCAGAAAAATTAAAACTTTATTAGTACCTAGTTACTTAAGTTGCAAACTCGATTATGACCTTAAAATTGAAGTAGCCGTTTTTAAAAAACTGAAGCTTTTGTAATTTAGTGGTGTAATTACAGGCGTTCCCCTAAGGAGAGCGGGGTGGCAGAATGTCGAAAGGAAAATTATTGACATCGAATAAAAATTGAGTGTTTCAGTTTTATTTTTATCGGGACTGATACTGGTATAAAATAAAGGGCTTTAAAGGCGAGTTTGAAAATACTTGCAATCTTTGAAGTGACAAATCATAAACTTGGTATATTTTACACCGAATCCGGGTTTTTAATTTCTTTAAAAAAAACAGCCTCTTGTTAATTCAATATTTATGATACACAAGTTGTGTAAACAAAAAGTTGTTAAATGTATAGTAATAGTAGATTGTTGCACGAGGGTTGAAAGTAACCTATTGCGGCACGAGATGGTTTGGCGCCTGAGCGTAGCGAGGGCGCTAATAGTTCGAGTGCCGTAATAGGTATTTCACCCGAGGTAAACACTCTGCTTTTCATTTCGAATATTAGGAAAGTAAATAAAAACCTGATTAGCTCATTTTATAAAAATCTCTCCTCTCGATCGACAAAACAGATAAAAATCGAATTGGTGCTTTAAAAAAATACTGGCTGGTAGCTTGCCACTGAAAAAAAAAAAACAAAAAAGACGCCTACCTTATTTTTTCAGCCAGCATTTTTTGTCATTGAAGATGGTAAATATTTGAAGCTCAAAATCATGTTAAAATAATAACTATTTAGTGAAAAGTAATTATTAATAACAATACTCATGTAATAAATTGTTGAAAATATTTTTTACAGCAATTCTCATTAAAAAGGTAAAATAGAAATGTCAAATATTACTTTTGCTGTGTAAAAAGTTTCAACATGACTCAATAGAAATGTCAAAATAGAATGATTTTTTTTTTTAATTTGACAGCAGGGAAAATTGCTTCCCAGGGCGGAAAAGTACTACTTTCATCCCTATGTTCAGGTAACTTCAAGCGTACTTTCCGTGTATGAGAAATGAAAAATAGTTGTTATGTCATGCTCTGGCACCTATAACGCTATCCTTTTTTCTCATAAAAATAGTTGTTATGTCATGATCTGGCACCTCTATACCGCTATCTTTTTTCTCATAGGAAAACAGTAATTTACCATCCCGCCCCCTGATTACGTAAGACTTGCAATAGCAATGCGACAGTAATCACTACGCAACCGGTTGAAAAATATCACTAATAATCGTAAGTATTTAAAAAGCTAATCGCACGTCTATTGCTCGCCTGTCGCAAAATGCACTTTGGCCATGGTGCATTTTGCGATAGTTATAAGATTTTTAGTGATATTTTTCGACCGATCGCGTAGTGATTGCTGTCGCATTGCTGTTGCAAGTCTTACGTAATCAGGGGGCCGTTCGTCATAACAATAAGACATTATTTTGACAGGAAAAGACATTACCCTGATGTTTTTATTTCTCATAGTTCAAGGAAACACGTACTCGCAAAATTGCCACGTGGCATTTTAAGAACGCACATTTTATTGTATCCATGTTCTGATCACATCTAGCGGATTAGGCTGTGTCCCCAGTAGGCAAACTGTGAGTGGCTGACTGAGTTTGCGGCGTATCGGTTTAGTACGCTCTTCCATATTTGAAATTGAGTGTCCACAGTTTGCTAGTTTGCAGCGTTACGCTGCAAACTGCGTACAGTGAGCGCAAAACTAGCAAACTGTGGACACTCCATTTCAAATATATGGAATGGTATACTAAACCGATACGCCGCAAACTCAGTCGGCCGCTCATAGTTTGCCTACTGGGGATACAGCCTTAAAGTACCCCCTATGAAAATCCGCTAACGCAAATGTAAAGTGAGGTACCTAGTTTGCAGTTTTCTTATAATATATCATGTCTTCGCTTTATAGCGCATATCAATATTCTGAAAAAAATAAAATCTAACTCACACATGCATTGAATATATGGCTTATAGCAATCAACCTATCTCTTCACGATTGGTAGACTAAAGTATTTTATCCGCTAAATAAGCATATTCCCGACGAAGCATACTAGACTTGAAATATTGCTGAGTACGTTGAAACAATCCCACGGTTAAATGGGAATGTACAAGCTTGAAGAATGATGACTTAAATATGTATTTTCATAAGAATAATGAAAATTGTGGCTTAAGGAAGATGGGTTGATAAGATTTCAGAACGTGTTGTACTAAATTCAACCAAGTAAAACATTTTGTTTAGAATTTATGTACCTACGTACATGCCACAGAGTAAACGATAACTTTTGGATTTGAAATTATGTTATGAATAAAAACTTATGTAGGTACTGTCTATTATGTAGGTACTATTTACCCGACTGCGCAAAGCAAAGGAAGGGTAATGTGTTTATCAGTCTATGTATGTTTGGATGTTTCTATGTGGCACTCTAGAGGCCAAACGCGTGGACCGATTTTGATAATTCTTACGTCAATCGATTTGTCTCAACCTTGGGAGTGCTACTAAAGACATGACAGTAAACAAAATTCACCAGTGCCACAACCAGACGCCATATTGTCAAAATTAAAAAAACCAAAATCGTCACACTATATCAAGTGGGGTATCGTTGAATAGGTATTTCAAAATCAACTTTAGGTTTCTTTTACCATTTTTCATTTTAAGTAATAGTTTAGGAAAAATAACGGTTTAAAGTTGATTAATAATAATTCTCGCTATGGATGTTTCTATGTGGCACTCTAGAGGCCAAACGCGTGGACCGATTTTGATGATTCTTACGTCAATCGATTTGTCTCAACCTTGGGAGTGTCACTAAAGATATGACAGTAATCAAAATTCACCAGGGCTACAACCAGACGCCATATTGTCAAAATTAAAAGAATCAAAATCGTCACACTATATCAAGTGGGGTATCGTTGAATAGGTATTTTAAAATCAACTTTATCATAACTAAAAAGTGTTAAATAAAAAAATATTTTAAAAAAACAAAAACCCGACTGCGTCAAAACTAAAAAGAAAAAAACAAGCCTGCAAAGAATTACTCACAGTCGGGACCCATAACATTGGGAAGATTTGATTGGTAATAAAATGAATGGGTACCGACTGTGAGTAATTCTTTGCAGGCTTGTTTTTTTCTTTTTAGTTTTGACGCAGTCGGGTTTTTGTTTTTTTAAAATATTTTTTTATTTACTTAACACTTTTTTTATACTTCTCAACAAAATTAAATCACTCACAAAAAATATTTAATAATTGTAAAAGAGCAATAAACTGATTGAAAAAAAAAAATTTTCAATTCAGAAAATTTTAATCAATCTTGGATTAATCCCAAATATTAAGGCGCTAACTTTTACTGAAACCGATATAATCGAAAAACAATAAGACCGTTTTTGCCTTTTTCCCTCTTAAAAATCATTGACGACGACGCGACGATCCTTCTTCTTCTTCTTGTTTACTTGACTTGCAGCCTCCTCGGCGATCAAGTTCTGTTGATCCTGGCTTCGCGGCCGATTCATCATGGATTGCCGCTGTTACAAATGAAAACATTGGCATAAACATGAAATAATTTGCAAATTTAAGCAGCATTAGAAAGCAATTTAGACAAAAATTAATTATTTAACAGATTATGGGCACGCTTCTGGCTAGCAGTAACTTTAGTTCGGATGTCTAGAGATCGTTTGTAACTATCTATAGATTTATGTTATTTTTTCACGCTGAAACTGAAAGAAATTTGGGAATAATCCATGGGTAGGATATAGCACCTTGAACTCTTTTTTATCGAATTGTTTGTTTCAGAGGAATGAAAGACAGACGTGACAAAATCGCAGTAAAATCATCCTTGAATAGTAACTTTGGCTTCAAAATTTTATAAATAACTTGTGTGTTTAACACTTAACAAATAAAGTTATTTGATATTTGAAATAGGTACCTACCATTTATAAACATTCAATCACAGTTTTATAGGGTTATTTTTTTATATAATTGGCGAAGGACATACCTAATTAAGTTGGCGAGTTAAGGGGATACCTTTTAATAGCAGTGACGATAAATGGGGTAGTATTTTTTTTGTAGGGATTATTTAACTTACCAATACTGTTTGTCTCCTCACACTCATTCGTGCAGCTTGCAAATTCTTCTTATTCTTTCTTTCCAGTACACCGCACTGTGGATTTAATAACAATATAGAATGGAAATAAAGGTAGGTAACAATAAATCCGTAAACATTCTCGTGACTTGACTGGCCTCTTCGCTCAGTTGATAGTAGCTCTGCCTTCTGTGCTGTAGGTCGTTGGTTCGATTCCCACCCAGGACAAACAATTGTGTGATGAGCATAGATCTTTGTTCTGTGTCTGGGTGCTACAAAGTATAATAAATATGTATTTACAAAAAAATATAAAATTTATAGTTTTGCTTAGTTTAGGCACGTTTAGGGCTAGATGGTGCTGTGTTAAAATGTCCCCCAAAATATTTATTTATTTATTTACTTTTTGATTTTTAAGAATTTTATGTACCCACTGACACGCGCAATCAAGACAAATCTAATGACGTATCATTTACCAAAATCGGTTGAGCCGCTGTGACTGAGTAGTCCCGTGCAGAAATATGGAAGGACATAAACACACACAAAAATACATACAGGTCAAATACATAACCCTCCTTTTGGGCTTCGCAGTTAGGTAAAAAACACGTTAAAAAAAATTACCTCTCTCAGTATGAAAAATACGATGAGCAGAATAATTAATGCCAGGATTGAAGCGACAATTATAATCCAAATTGGTACTTTCCCCTCTACGAGTTTGAGTTCAGTTGTGACACTGTAAATAAAACAAGAAATAATTAATTGAAATACTCCAATACTCCAACAGTTTTTGTCTCCATCATCAAATCAACTGGTTATCACCATAAGTGCCTTTTCATACGTCCCGGTTTGCTGGGTAGCCGGTCGGCGGCGAAGTTTTCTTTTAATTCAAAGTAAAATGTGTACAGTAGGGCCAACGGATCTCGGCGTTCGTAAAGTTAGCCGTTTCGATGCGCAGTGCAACTTTTTCATACAAAATTTTCTACTGCGCAGCGAAAAGCCTGACTTCATGATAGGGATGTTCGATATTTCGGATTGTATCGATATTTCGTATCGCAATATATCGTAACGCATTGTATCGATACGCGTATCGATACAGGGCATTTGATACGATATATCGTATCGATACAGTATCGAATCAAGACAAAGTGTGCAGGTACTTTAATAATTAAAAAAAAAAATTAATAATGTGCATTATTACGAAAATGCGCGTAGTTATAACTGTCAAAAATGGTGTTTTGTGATATCAAACTATTATTAAAAAATTCAAAAGTTTGGACGTATGTTTGTTCCTCTAAAACTCGACAACCACTGAACCGATTTGCCTGAAACATAGATAAATAATGACCGGAAATAGGACCTATGCCACCTTTTAACCGGGTAACTTGCAAGTCAAAACAATTCGTTATCAAAATAATTTGATACGATATTTTCGATCCGATACACCTTACATGTGTTGTATCGATACGCCGTATCGTATGCCATTGTATCGATACAAATATCGGGTGTATCGTATGCCATTGTATCGATACACGAAAATATCGTATCGTATCGAACATCCCTACTTCATGAACGCCTAGATCCGTCGGCCCAACTGTATGAACACGTACGGTAGCTTTTACTACTTTTACGTACCGGCGAAAGCATACAAACGCCCGTGTACCCGGCACCAGATACCATGAAACCGGGACGAGTCAAAAGGCACTAACATTGCAACATTCCCCAAACATCCTTACACTAGTAAAATTAACTAACAAAAGTTAAGTGAGTAATGTCACCCAAAGAGCACAGGCTGAAAACCAGCGCTGCCTCCCTAGCTAGGAGCCAGCATTATGCTGAGACTGGGCGTATTTGGCACCACAAAATGTAATAAGTAGGTAGGTACGTACGCACATATTTGGTTACATTTCTCTTTTTAGATTTTAGTTAGGTAGGTATTTTGTTTGTTAAATGTTTTAAATTGTGTTCTTTGTGCGAATCTCCTGTTGTACTTACTTACCTACTGTAACTTGTGTGTGTCAAATAATCGATATTCTATTCTATTCTATAGCTTGCAAAAAATAACTTACTTCGCAACCTTGTTAATGCTGTCTAGAACCACATCAATTTCTGAGTAAATTGTTAATGACTCCTGTGATAATCTATCACCTGGAAAAGATAATGCATTGAAATTAATGAAAACTTGTAGTTCCCTTTATCAACTAGAAAAGAGCTGATGATCTACAAACGCCTGGACGAACATATCTTTATTAATAATAGCTAAAGGTGATATCAGACGGTTCACTCGGATGAAAGATCACTCGAATGAAAGCTGGGGTTTCTGTGACAGCTTTCTTTCGTTTTATGTTTAAATGTGTCACTTTGAATGAAAGATGCCGAATGAAGAACAGAAAAGAACGAAAAATAAACCGTCTGATACCACCATAAGAATTATCTCGATCACGTCAGTTTAAAAAAAAAACGCATCAAAATCCTGAATTCAGCATGGTCAAAGTTGCACATAAGTGGTAAAGAACTTAAGTAGCGTTAAAATACTCACTTAAATCATCAGAATTGGTCTGCATGTGGACTTTGACGTCGATACCCGCGTCTCTATCCAGCTTCATCACCAAACAATGATACTCAGAATCAGTTGCGTTATCAAACATGCACATCTGGTCTTCTACCTGCAAGAAATGGTGATCATGAATGGATTTAAGATGATTTGAGATAGTGGTTAATGTAAATAAATATTGCTGGACAATTTCACACAGCGCCATCTAGTCCCAAACTAAGCAGAGCTATGGGAACCAGATAACTGATAGAATACTTATATAGTTTTTGGAAATACACACTTATTATACCCATTCCATGTTTTATGATCCAAATAAGTTGAGGCAAAATTGACGGTCTTATATTTTAGTTGACGTTTAATAGAAAATTAAAATGCTACTTACGTATACAGATGTAGCAAGGAAATCTTCATTCTGAACTGATATGGTGATCGGAATGTTCACCCAATTAGTGGGACCGCCGTTGCTGACCTGAAAAGGCAGAAAAAATTATCATAGAACTGCCTAGCTCGGTATTTATAAGTACAAAAACATATGATTTTAAAATAATAATCCTACTAATATTATAAAGGCGAAAGTCCGTGAGTGTGTTTGTGTGAATTTTTGTTACCACGTAAGGTGGAGTGCCGTAATTGCAACTGTCCGGTAATTGCAACTGGAGTCAATAACTCCCTCTAGGATCACTTTTTTGAACATCGATAGATGTGGTATTGAACTTCTTCTAAAAGTCTCAGTCTAAAAATATAGATGGTGTTGATAGGACCAAAACTAAGCAAATGACAGGCCTTTTTGTAAAACTGCCAATTTTTCGGAAGTGATGCCGCTCGGACGCTCTTCGTAATTTATTGAAAAACATTGTTTTTCGTGGTTTTTCGCCGGTTTGTTCACAGTGAGAGTGATTATAAGACACAGTAAGTTGTTTTTTATGTGTTTGTTGCATTCTACGATAAATCTACTTAGAGTTATGGATGTAGTTACATTTGCCAGACAAAAAGTGCATAGTCTTGTAATTGTAACTATTTTGTTTCTTTTTTGACAGTTGCAATTTAACGACCGGTTTTGTATGAAGTTTGTAAAACCCAGTGATGTAACAATGACGATGACTATGTCGATACGTAATATTTTATTGAAAGGGATACTATCTACTTCCATACTATGTTATGAGTTCTTAGCAATTAGTTTGAGTGATTGAGTCCCTTCATTATGTTGGCGCTAGCGGAGCCGTTTCCAAAGCCGTTCAATATGTGAAACGAATAAAAAAGGCTGTTTAACTTCTAAAATATTACTTATTGCGATTGAAATAAAGTTAGAAAAAAATAATTAGTAAAAGATAATTGAATACTTTAAAGATAAGAGTAAAAGAGGCTGTTTCATAACTAAAAGATTACTGTGATTAAAATAAACATCGAGTCGATAAAAATCACGATAAGGTTCCCATCACTATTTGTAGTAAAATAGTTGCAATTACCGGATTCTTTGCTGAAAAGTGTTTTCGCGCAAAATTTGACATTAGTAGCAAGGGCATAGCTATATAAATCGAAAGAACGATATTTAAGGCATGTGTTCTGTATTTTCCAGTAGTAAGCACCATAGAAAAATAAGAAGTAAAAACAAGTAGTTGCAATTACCCGCAAAAACGGGTAATTGCAACTATTGCTCCCTCTGTCATGAATTTATGCAATAGAATTTTATTCTTTATCGCTTTACTTTATTCATAACAATGATATAAATCTACATAAAATTTACTATAGAACAGATCTTTCAAAAAATACATTTCTGATACAAAATATAGAATTATCAAGCGATGAAGTTAGGACTCCACTTTTTTTAGTTGCAATTACGGCACTCCACCTTATCCCCATAACTAAACCGATTTTGATGAAATTTGGAATATAGATAGTTCAGATTCTGGAATAACATATAGGCTACTTTTTATTCTGGAAAAATGAATGGTTTCCGTCAGATACAAAATAGTATTCCACGCGGGCGAAGCCGCGGGCGTTCACTAGTATTATAAAGGCGAAAGTCCGTGTGTGTGTGAATGTTTGTTACCACGTATCACAAAACTACTAAACCGATTTTGGAATGTCAATAGTTAAGATTCTGGAAAAACACATAGGCTACTTTTTATTCCGGATAAATTTATGGTTCCCGTGGGACAAAAAATAGTATTCCACGCGGGCGAAGCCGCGGGCGTTCACTAGTAAAATATAGATAGATAGATAGATATTTTATTCATCAACACAATACATTTGTCTGTTAAATAGTGTCCTTAAGCCTATGTTAGGTTTGACTAGGCACTAGGGTTCTCATAATCTGGATTGTAAGAATAGGAGCAGACACGTTCTTTCAACTATAAGTACTAGGCATATGTATAAGCTAAATAAGAAGCTAGCGCGCACAGGGACGTCCGTTCATTACAAATTCGCAAAGCTTTGCTTATCGGTAAATACATAACGTTAAAATACCGTATAGACTTGCTCAAAAGACTTCCGTGCTGCGATGTCGCTCCTCTTCAAACTCACTACGTCACCAACCACGTCATCTGTGCGGCTGGAAAGAAATTTAAAATAAATTTCAAGAAAGAGTGGCCATTGCGAGAACTCGAACTCTAGCCAGTGAAGGAAAACATCGAAAGCAAACCTGTTAGCTTTCTAACAGCAGAGGTAGGCTTTCAACCCGTCACGCTTCTGCAAAATGTGGGCATGAACCTAATACCAATATGTATTGGAACGTGCCACACGTACCCCCTTAGGTATCTTTAAAGGATCCTAAATTCCTGACCCCCACGTGTATTGACCATGTCTTTCCTGTGGATATGGCCTGTTAAGCTGAGAGGATGATTTAGGTGCTGGGCAAGCCTACTCCATCTCAACAATGTCCCAGGTACTACAGTGTCCCGATAAATGCAAGCAAAGATAAGATTGCCTCCTGATACTGTATAAACCGTAAAGTAAAAGATTTAAAGGCCTAAGTTTTCCATTTGACTGGCCTCTTAGCTCAGTTGGTAGTAGCCTTCTGCGCTGTAGGTCGTGGGTTCGATTCCCACCTAGGACAAACATTTGTGTGATGAACATAGATGTTTGTTCTGTGTCTGGGTGTTATAAAGTATATTAGTAAGTAGGTATGTATTTACAAAAAGTATATAAGTATTCTATCAGTTATCTGGTTCCCATAAGCTTTGCTTGGTTTGGGGCTAGAAGGCGTTGTGTGAAATGTCCAGCAATATTCATGTATTTATTTCAATTTAGAATTACCCGTGAACTTCAATGGAGTCGGTTACAGCGGCTAACTGATACACCATCTCGTGCTCATCCGTCACATTCTTATCGCATTCGTTGTATAAAGATGTTTTAACTTCTATTTTCGTATCCTCGTTAGTCAACTGAGTCGTGTCCAGGGCAAGGTCTGTAATCTGGAAAGAAAAACGGTGGCTAAATTCAAAATTTAAAGGAAAAACGACTTCAATGTTATAAACTGAGTGGTTTTCTGCACTCTCGTGGTGCATTTCTGTTCATAACTCCGAAGATCCTCGACGGATCCTCACCAAATTGTGGCACCAATCGGAAAGTATACCCTTTCAGACAAAAAGAAATTTTCAACTAAGTTGAGGCGTCTCCAAGAATTATGTCGGCTAGTTACTCTGGAGTAAGATGACTTTTGGTCGAATCCAGCCTTAAAGGCGTAAGTTTCTTACCCATGGATCATTTCGCAGCAGTTGCCGTGGCTTACAAAGCAACAGCACCTCAGCGTCATCGGATTCGAGTTGTGTGCAAGAGCCTGGCGGACGCGGCACGCCCGCACCCAACACCTTGACGCGCAAACAAGCATCGTATGCAACATCACCTGTGTTCTTTACCAACATTGTAGCATTTATGGATGGAGATGATCCGATTGTGTATGGACTCCTGAAATGCAGAATTTTTTGTTGGCTATTAAAAATTTAAGGCGATATTTTATTTTATAGTGCCTTTTTAAAGGGCTGTTTATATATCTACAGACATTGAGCGTAACCGACACGTAGCGACACACAATGATAGACATCGTCGGTCGTGGCAGCTCTCAAACAAAAGACTGAAAGAGAAGAAGCACTGCACGGTCCCGTTAGGCTGCGTTTCCATCAGAGATGTACGAGGATGCGTAGCGAGGGATGTGTTTGTAAAGAACAAATAGAATCGCTTCATTTACCTCGCCTCGGTCAGAACAGCTCTGGTGGAAACGGCTCAGCGGACCTAGATTTTTGCGCATACAAAACAAGCGAGGGATGTGTGCGAGAGATGTGTTGTTCACAGCTTCGCAACGCATCCTCGCACCACACATTAATGCGCATTTTCACAGCTCCGCTACACATCCTCATAGGTACATTTTCATCGCACAGCTTTGGTGGAAACCCCTACACATTTTCACAGCACAGCTCGACATCCTCGCATGACACATTTCCATCGTACATCTCTGGTGGAAACGCAGCCTTACGATTCCCTATTTACATTGACCAGCAGCTAGCGTAACGTAGCCGCACAGACTCGGACAGACACGCACTGCGCTGACAAAATTATTAGCTAAGCATACACGTACGGATATGCCCGTCGGATCTGCCTGACAGATTTGCCTGGCAGGCAAAACTGCTGGTGTATGGTGAAAACAGACACGGATTGGCAGGCAAATCCGTGTCTGTTTTCACTGTCGGATCTGCCTGACAGTTTTGCCTGCCAGGCAAATCTGTCAGGCAGATCCGACGGGCATATCCGCACGTGTATGCTTAGCTATTTGTGAAAATACTGTTTCTGTCCGTGTCTGCGCTACCCGTGTCTGTGCGTATCTGTGCGGCTACGTTACGTTAGATATGAATACGTTCATACAAACTAGTACATTGCGAGCGAGACAGAGCGCTAATTTATGAATGAACAAGCATTTATAAATGATAAATAAATAATAATTTAGTGCACTAAATTCAGCATTCGTCTCATGAGCGCATCAGTATATAGTTCCCATAACATAAGTTCTGCTTACTTTGGGGCTAGATGATGATATTTACATTGCTGTGTGAAATGTCCAGCATATTTACTAATATAATAAAGCAGAAGAATTTGTTTGTTTGAACGCGCTAATCTCAGGAACTACCAGTCCAATTTTAAAAAACTGCTTCTGCATTTGATAGCTGAACTCCTGAGGAAGGTTATAGCCTACTTTTCATCATCATCATTACCATCACCACGGGAGCAACGCCGTGAGGGCGCTGCTAGTTATTTATACTTACATTTCTGTAAATGTTGGCTGCAAACTCAACTTGGGCACGCATGCTTTGTTGCCACACTCTTGAGCCCATATATAGCCGTTTAAAGTCAGAATGCTTTGCTTGTTCAGGATCACTTCTCCAACTCTGAAGAATGATCTTGTTGACGGGTCGCTTTTCAACGAAGCTGTTAACTTGTACTTGATTTTATCATTGAAGTTGCCTTTCTGTAAATGTTCAGGTACAAAATTATCTATTACTAGTGAACGCCCGCGGCTTCGCTCGCGTGGTACCCGGATAAAAAGTAGCCTATGTTACTCTTCAGCCCTTCAACTATCTCCACACAAAAAATCACGTCAATCCGTCGCTCTGTTTTGACGTGAAAGCAGGACAAATAAACACACTTTCTAATTTATAATATGGGTACGGATTTGAGTAAGTTTTATCACATTATTGTAAATATTCGCTTCTTTTTGTTTAGTTTTTATTGAAAAAAAATAATTTAATTTAATTTAAATTTATTTATTTCAGCCTTCATACATTATTAACATATTCGAGCCATACATAACATTAAATTAATTCATAAAATCTAAAATTACAAAATCAAATAACTAAAAATTAAAAAATATCTAAAAATTAAATGAGCCGTGTGGGCCAAGATTCAAAGTTTAATTCCGGCTGGGATGGCACATAGTGTTTTTCTGTCGCTACACGGGTCAATTCGCAAGAAAGATATAGCCTATGATATCCAGGGTTTAAGCTATCTCAATTTCAAACATTTAAATCCATTTTGCCGTTTATACAGACAAGCAAAATGGATAGACGCAAATGGAACTTGAAGAAGTATCAAACAAACAAACAGACATACATACAGACTCACAAACTCTTCCATTTTTATTATAACTAGCGGTCGCCGGTGGACTACTACTTTTTTATCCCACGGGAAACATCCATTTTTTCGGGATAAAAAGTAGCCTATGTCACTCGTCCAACTATCTCCACACAAAAAATCACGTCAATCCGTCTCTCCGTTTTGACGTGAAAGCAGGACAAATAAACAAACAAACACACTTTTACATTTATAATATGGGTATGGTCCATACCCACCGTATGGAGGTATGGATGTGATGTTCTTACCTTGCCACTCATATGCAGGTCTACTTTTTTGCAGTATGGATCTGTCATCTTGTTTCTAAGATTAATTAAGACATCTCCACCTCCACTTACACCTTCATGATCAAATTCTACATTTATGTTTATATCTGGAAATTAAAAAAATATACACCGTTAATTCTGGGTCAGTTTAAAGCCAGCACCCACTGCTTGTATTGCTTAATCGTATTCGTGTCGTTGGTTTAGTTTTTGAATTTGATAAGTATTTCATACGAAACTAAATAGTTGAAAAGATTAACAAAAGTGAGGAAAACACTTGGTAAGGTGTCGTAGGCGCGCAGAGCTAATGACCTAGGTATGTATGTATGACTACGACGTAGCATAGACTCTACGCCGCCGTAGCAACAGCTGAGCACAGAGCATGTATCTCCGTGATTTATCCTGCCTATGTTTCGTGGTATTATTAATTGCAAAAAAATAGATCTCATATTTATTATTATTTTTGAGTTAGGTTATCGATATAGATTACGTAGGCGCCGGCTTTAAACTGACCAAAAATAAACGGTGTATATATTGCTAGAAATTTCACACATCATGCACCCCGGACACTCGATGAAATCTCTATGCAAAAGTGGCGTCTAACTACCTATTTACACAGACATTACACTATGTCATTTTTGTACACGCGCAATAGGGAACATGCGTCTGATTCAAAAGCGGGTTAAATGTATTTTATTATAAACATTGTTGCTTTAGAGGTATGTGTGTGTAATTATTTTTTAATATTAAACCATTTTCGATTAGAAAATAAATTTTAAAAATTGCAAAAAATAGTAGGAATTTTAAAATACTTGAAAAGGATGTGAAAGGATGTGACGTCACGAGTTCATAAGACGAGTCAAGGACGAGTCAGATATAACGATCCATAGATAAGTTTTTTTTTAATTTTCACAATTCCTATACTCGAACATAATGTTGTCACAGATTACTGTTGTACTTAGTATCAATTTGTGAACTTTGACGCGTGACGTCACAATTCAAAAATTGTTACTACAACAGTAATCTGTGACAACAATAATAAACGTGTTTCAGATGCGTGAAAATGTTGGTAAATTTTAAAAATTATTTTTGTTATAAAATTTTAGTTTTTCGGCGCTGGAATTTTTATTACGGTTATTTGACGATATAACCTATCGTATAAAATCATTAAAAAAAATTGTGGGAGTTCCCTATTGGGTGCGTGAAGTAAGGTTGTCACCCCATGAATAATTACATTAATTACTCTATGGTCTCGGTCTGGTCGTCACGTCTGCGCGCGTGGCGCGTCCCTAGCTCAAAGTCAGCCCCTCGCCAGCTCAAATTCGCTCCCGCGGTGAGGAAGCCCCGATTGGAAGAGGGGGGGGATAGTGGCCATTCTATACGTATTCTATTCTAATATCTGGGCGACCGAGCTCTGCTCGGGTGCATAACGCCATCTAGTGATTCAATTACGAACCACATTGCACTTGTAAATCTTATTGCGTGAAAATGCCGAGAAAACAGCTTTTCTCAGTTAGGAGACCTAGTTAGATCGATTTTTCGCCCCCGTAAACACCCGTACTGCAAATTTCATCGAAATCGTTAGAGCCATTTTCGAGAACCTCAGTACATACAAACAAACTTCAAACTTCAAACATCAAACAAAATATTGCTCGTTTAATAGAATAGGATTGTATGCCCAAAGTAAGCAGTGCTTGTGTTAAAGGAACCAGTAACACACCTGCTATCACGCTATTTGGTTTCACTGGAAATTTAGCAGTGAAACAAACATCCAGTCTTTCCGTTTTATCCGAACCCTTTGTCTGAAATTAAAAAAAATATAAGTTAAGAACTGGAAGCCAGTATTTCTATAAAATAGTTCACTAAAAATACGTTTTTTCAGACCTTTCATTTTAAACTTTATTTTATTTTATTGTTTTGTTGCAATCCAGGCTATACTTAGTAGATAAAACACTCTTTAAAAATTGCAATTGTAATCCACCTAGTAAGGTTCAAACGACATTGCCCCCTAAAACGGTCAATTATGATAGGGTCTCGTTGATACGACGATACGAAACCTTACAAACGTACTCTTATAAAAATGATGAAGGAGTGCTAGAAGAGAGAATAAGAGAAAAGATGAGTCTTTATGTCACTAGATATGTATGTAAACGGAAAACGAATCATAAAAAACGACTGAAGCTGTACATAGCAGGTAGTTTGGATATTGGTAAACTTACCCCAGCTATAATACTCGGGAATTTCATCAGCTTAATAGTGATTCCCGCAAGGCATCGCAAAACCTTGACTGTGTTACTATCTGGAGCTCCTATCGCCAGTTCTGTAATCCAATCAGAATCAATCAGTCAGAATCAATCAGTCAGAATAACCAATCAGTTCGGTAATAAAAAAAGAATTCAGCGCCAATATGCGCGAGTTTACTATTCTATCCGTGACTATAGTAAAGTATGATAAGTACAATTGTTCATACTTTACTATAGTCACGGATAGAATAGTAAACTCGTGCATACTGGCGATCGAGGCACATAATTACACTTTTACACTAAACTACTATTATTATAAATGTGAAAGTTTGAATGTTGGGATGGCTGGATGGATGCATAGATTTATGTTTTTTCCTTTACAACTCGACAACTTTAGATTTAAAATATAGAAAGATAATTAGTTAATTAGTTATTTAAAATATAGAAAGATTAATAGTTTAATTTAGTCTAACCTCTAGGATCACTTTGAAACGTTTTAAGAGCTAGGTGATTCTACTTCTGTTCTTTCACTACCAACACCGTAAAGAATCAGGGCAACAAACACTGTATAGGGCCTATATTTCTTTTCGGTGATCCATCCGCTTCTAAATAGTCAAGCTAGTGTAGCTAGTGTACCATTACATCCAATTAATTACCATTACATAAAATTACTTAAATATAATTAATTACATATCATTCCATACCATTACATTCTATTTCATACCATTACATTCTAATCCATACCATTACATACAATTAAATCCCATTACATTTACATACCATTACACCCGTTATCGTCATAATCTCTCAATGCTGAGAGGCTGTATCCAAAAGTCTTTATTGTATTTTCTGGTTCTACTATTTGCATGGGTTTCAGTTCACCATTCTTCATGATATCGGCTCCACTGTACAGGTATACCGCGCCATGATCTTTGTAGTAAGGCGCGCTTATTGCAATCTCTGTAAGATTTAAAATATTTCGTAAATAATAATAAATAAATAATGCTGGACCTTTGACACAGCGCCATCTAGCCCCAAACCAGGCCTGTCTCACTTCTCACTTTAGGTATTTATCGGACGCGCGCCGCCTGAGGCGGCGCGCGACATAGGTTGCCACTTGCCGCTCGCTCGGCTTGCGGACTAGACGCATTGTGCGTAATTATCGTGATCTCGTATACATCGATTCTTGTGATTTATGCACGATGTCTAAACGATCTAGTCCGTATAAAAGATACTGCTGTGTCTACGGATGTCTAAACAAAAGGAAAAGCAATGAATGGACATTAACATTCCACAAAATTCCGGAAGATATTGAAAGATTGGTACCTACCTACTAAGCTTTTCTATAATTTGTTGTAAGTACCTATTTAAATAAATCATCAATAAATACCTAGGTAGGTACTTACTTATAGAGCCATGTTGGTCGAAGTGATTAGTACCTCAACTTTCGAGACGAAGGTCGTGGGTTCGAGTCCTGGCCGTGCTTTAAATTGCAAATGTGATTGCAAACCTAACATTAAAAGGGTGTTTATCGGATAACGGCTCCCGGTCTAGTTGAGTGATGATGATTGTGTGTGTCTGATCAATGTCTAGGTAGGTATGAAGGTATAGATATTTTGAAATGCAATTGTTTACAAAACGAACGAGATAATAATGTACCTACCTACGTACAATACGTAGTACCTACTTACTATTATTTATTCTGTGGTAACGGTATATTAAATTATATTTAGGCCTACTTATTTCAAAACTTAAGTAGGTAGGTACTGTTTTGTGACAGATAAAATAAATGAATTTATTTGTGTTGTCGCAAGCGAAAAGTCGACAACCCTTACGAATCGCGTCACACCGCGCCAGACAGTGACACAGTTACGCGTTAGAGCAGGATGGGAATGTTTAGGCAAATATCTCGATAGGTAATAGGCCCATAGGCGAGTTGAATTGCACTTTAAAGCTTCGCCGCGAGAGTCTCTATTTAAACAAATTTACTCGCGAAGTGACCCTTCTGTACGTAGTACTAGTATTCTGTGCCCAAACTAAGCAAAGCTTGTACTATGGGAACCAGATAACTGATAGAATACTTTATATTAGAATGCTTTATAACACCCAGATACAGAACAAACATCTATGTTCATCACACAAATGTTTGTCCTGGCTGGGAATCGAACCCACAACCTACAGCGCAGAATGCAGAGCTACTACCAACTGAGTTAAGAGGCCAGTCGTAAATAATTAACAAATAATGCTGGACATTTCACACAGCATCATGTAGCCCCAAAGTACTAATAATATACTATCTACTATACACTTTTTTGTAAATACACACATAATTTTATAGAAAACACCCAGACCCGAGACAAATATTTGCAGATCATGCAAACTCTAACGTTTTACAAGTACACCTAATCAGAACTTTATTTGGAAATGGTGAAAAGTCCTTGAAATAGAATAGAGGGTAGTTACCATCAATTTCATCATCATCTAAGTCACCAAGGCTGATGATTGCAGAACCGAAGTATGAACTCGACGTTTCACCTTCAATGATCCTTTTTTGTACTATCTGAAATTACAAAAGTAAGATTTTTTACATAATTTCACACGAAAGTCACTATTGCCACAGAATACTAGACCTATTGCACAGCAAAAACAAACGCTGATCACACACCTATCCCCGCCAAATTCTCGGAGTATTGCCAGATTCGGTCGAATCGGACGATTTGACGCGGGCAAGTGTGCGAGGTTTCATACGATTTTATATAAATAATTCTAAAATTCGTTTCGGTCGATTCGTTCGGCGACTACCACACCCAGGACACTCGACGAAATCTCTATGCAAAAGCGGTGTCTAACTGCCTATTTACACAGACACTGCACAATGTCATTTTTGTACACGCGCAATTGTGTGCGTAAAGTAAAGTTGTCACCTTATGAATAATTACTGTACACTGTGGTCTCGGTCTCGTCGTCGCGTCTTCGCACGGGGCACGTCCCTAGCTCAAGTCAGCCCCTCGCCAGCTCAAATTCAGTCGCGCGGTGAGGAAGCCCTCATTGGTGGGGGGGGGGGGGGGAGCTATTCTATACGTAGTATTATTGTCTATTCTATGCCACTACTAACTAGCGAGTTGATTATGTTTGAGTTTTCAGTGTGGCAGAACATTGTGCTTCTTCTAGTTCTGTGATTTGTTGGTCGGCAGAACCAATTCATACTCACACGCTGGTTGAACCCCTTGCCTTTTCGTACGCCCCGGTTGCCGAGTAACCGATTGGTGGCGAAGTGTATGAGCATGTAAACCGGGACGTGTGAAAAGACAAATTAAATTATTTAAACAGTCAAATCATTCGCAGTAGCGCATTGTTTTACATACCATCCGTTTCGCGTTCGTTATATACACATAAACAGCACCTATGTTGTAAGTATCTCCGGTAGCATAAGCCGGCGCTCCAACCAACAGACTATCTTCGCCAGTAACCGTCAGCTTGGCGGGGCACAACGTCGCACCAAACATAAAGCCCACTTTAGGACCTACTATTTGCTTTCTTACAATCATTGATTCCGTGAATATGGTTACCTAACAACAAAAAAGAAAACATTGTAATTCCATTTGTATCTTGTTTGAACACAGATTATAATAATAATATACCTAATAGCGACCTTTACACGTAGAGATCGGAACGCGGGAAATAGCACGCGCCATTCCAACCTTCGCTAAAAACCTTACGTGTAGATGCGCGAGGCTGACAATTCGATCTGGCATAGTTTTTAACACAGTTTTTGTGACAGTTTTTTGCACGCATCACCGTTCATAATCGTACCACGCGCCGGACTAAACTGTGACAGTAATTAGCACGACAGTTTTATCCGCGGTTAAATCTGTACAGATTAAAATATATAATAGCATATAATAAAATAGCATATAATAGCATAAAATAGCTCTACCTACTCTGATCACTGGTTATAATATAAACTTATGTACTAGCACGTAATGTCGGTGACGTGTTACACTTATGTGCTGTAATCAGTAAACGTCCTCGAAAACGCCGGAACAGCACATTCTTCAGAATTCTTCCTTAGTGAAGGTCGAAAGATTATCAGTTGGAATACGCACCACGAAAGATTTAAAATATCTATGGCCAAATATTATGGTAGCCAACGCCCAATCTGACACGTTGCTACTAAAGCAACGTCCACGTGACTTAAGACAAAATCGTATTCAGCCCCCGTGACCTCTGAACTGCGCGCGCAGACAAAAACCTACCATTTTTTTAAACGAAACATGCTCATGTAAGTACTCCCGTCCTTTTGAGAATCTGTCTTCTTGAGAATCTGTCTTTTTGAGAATCTGTCTTTTTGAGAACATAGGATCACGACTGTATTCCCAAGGCGCGGAAGATATTTTAAAATTTTTAGGCATTAAAAATCCTTTGAATCTTCAAAGGATTTTTAATGCCTTGTTTAATGTCCTTGGTTCTGACTATCCTCTTAAACAGATGTTTAAGAGGATAGTCAAAACCAAGGACATTACATATTTGGTACATAATCCAAATATTTGAGGAGTTAGCATTACGTACGTCACAGCTTGAAATCCCGTCGCGTCGCCACCCAAGGAAATTTAACTGGTTTCTACACGATGTCTTTACTGTTTGTTGTTAATGCGCATATAAATTACTAGCTATACCCACGCGGTGTTACCCGCGTTGTTATGGTATGGTAATGATGATGATAATTATTGAAAGTGGCCCATACCTTCCTCAAGAATTAAACCATCAAATGCGGAAAGAATGTTTCAAATCCGATTGCTAGTTCCTGAGATAAGCGCGTTCAAACCAACAAACGAAAAATCAAACTCTTCCTCTTTTATTTAAAATTATTTTCAATGCTTTTTTTTGAAGAGTAGGCTCTTATCTTGAAGATCTTAAAGGTGCTTTTTACGTGTTTCAATAAAAAATAACTTACTCTTCCTTTTCCGTGTGTACCATACGTTGAACCAACGGCTATACTTATGTCTTTCTTCTTCGTTCCTAGAAATTTTCCGTACGCCACAGAGTACCCTTAAATGGAATTTTTTATTGTAAAAATCACAATTATAATGAAAGTCACTAGTCACTGAAGGTGTCTCGTAAAGTAGGTAATGCTTACCAAAGTTAAATGAGTCTTTAGATTTTGATCCCGTCTCATATTGTGTGGATGATGAACCAACTTTCAATTTGAGAACACGGCCTGAAAAAACAAACCATGATTTTTTATAACGTCAAGAAAAGCCTTATGAGCTAGGTGATTCTTCTCCTTTATAATACCTACAAAGTCTCTACTTTTTAACTAAATTAAAAGTAATATCTGAGATCTAATTTAACACACCTACCTACTTATCTATTTATTTATTAGTTGCATCATAAAGGTGTACATTCGAAAAATACAAAATACTTAAACGTGCGATTCATACCTTCTCGGAATGTATTCCGAAGTCGGATTCATTTTCGGAAGTCCGAATCGCACTGCTGGAAATTGAGATCACATAGAAGTCTATGAGCTTGATTATTTGCCTCTGTTTTTTTTACTACTAAAACTGTGAAGAACCAGGCCAATAAAAGGTTTGGGGCCTAGCTTTCTTTATGAAGATCCATCCTCTTAAAACTGAATAGTATTGAGCATCAATTACTTACCTGTTATCATAGCAGGGCCTCCGATTAAAACGGTACCGTCATTGTCAACATTCAGACTCCATCCAAAGGAGTCTATAATATTTTCTGAAAAATTAAAATACCTAAATTAAGTTTTATTTTTTTATTAAGGATACTAAGCTATTAAATATCTCAAGTAAAAATTATTATGGGATGTTCACACTACGTTTTTAGCGCGTACAAAAAACGGAGTGTACACATTCCATAAGACATCTTGTTGATCGAACGAGCGAAAGTTTCAGAACAAAATTGTATTCTGTTGCATTTAGATTTCACGTTAATCAGGTTAAAATCAAATTTAAAAACGATAACGAGACACGTACTGCCGCGTTGCATTTTTGCGTTGCGTTTTTGTATGGAAATAAACGCGCAGCTCAAAAACGCGCTGCAGAAAATGCAGTGTGGCCACTCCCTTACAGAATATGGCCCTTGGTTTTAAATAGATCTAAGTAACTTACCAAATTTTGTGTAGCTTCCCTTTCTTATGAGACCGTTGATTGTCGGTAAAAGGTTTGGGGCATTTGGTTTTTGGTGTAAAACACAACGACCAAATGTACCAACAGGATCTTGTTTAAATACTGAAACATAAAATAGGTACTATTTTAGAATAACTTAAGTAGATAGGTATTTTAGATAATTGTAGTTGTTAGTTCTACTACTCGCTAGATGCAAAAACTAACATAAATAATATTAAATTTATAATTTATCAGTTTATTGCTAGCTCAGATCAAATATCCTTGACGATAAGTGTCAATTCACACGTACCACAACCACACCACGTCGCAGCGACAAAATGTGGTCCAGCTGTGGTTACGTGTGAATAGTGTCGCAGCGACTTTTTGCAGTTGCGTTGTGGTACCGACAAAATGTCGATGTGGCAGGCGCCAGCTAGGCGCGCGCTGTTGATGACGTCATGTCGTCGCGATGTGGTTGCGATGTGGTCGTATTACACAGGTGGTCGATAACAACGGCAAAATGTGGTACGTGTGAATTGTAAATTCATTTTCAAAACAAATATACGCCCGACCACGTCGCGTCGTTGTGGTGTGGTTGTCGGTGTCGTGTGGTTGTGGTACGTGTGAATTGACACTAAGTACACAATTCATTATTGAGAGCTCGGCAGCACAATTCAACCCTTCTCGGAATACATTCCGAATTCCTAAGGTGACGTTTCTTCGCTGGAAAAACGTCAACTTCGCGAAGAAAATTTTCTAATCGTACAGCTCTTTACTATCTAAAATAAACTTACTTACATAGTAACCTTTACAATATTTTTCAAATGCTCCCCAAACCTCCGTTCCCGCTCCCGCCAAACCTAGGTGCCGCCTTTTCTTCTTTTTTTTTAAAATCGTGAGCAACTGCCCCCTAAATATTCCGTTCCGTCAGGGTGGCCCAGTGCAATCATTTATTTATTTATTTACAGGAAAACCAACAGCAGAAGATTACTTAAAGATTAACTTATTAGCAACAGAAAGCTAATTAAAGGTTTTCACGAGTAGAGCTAATTAAAGGTTTTCACGATCATTTATGTATAAAACCTATTTAGGTACTTTACAAAAATAAATTAGACCTTACACTCGCCCATCCTGACCACGTGCATGACACGCACCCGGTGGAACCAAACAAATCGGATGCATCCGATTGTGATGACTGCAGTGCGATTCACACTTGTCGAAACACTTCTCGGAATCATTCCGAGAAGTACAAATCGCACTGCAGGACTGTATTTTACTTACTGGTTCCATCTTTGTCGATTAAAAGCGGCGAACAAGCCTGTAAAAAATAAATTTAGTAACTTATTGAAGGGACTTTGCTTTGCATGTTTGGTAAGTAATTTTTCTTAATTAATGTTTGGTATGTTTGTCCTCTATGCTTTCCTAAACCATTGATCAGATTGTGTTGAAACTGGATACCCGGGTTTTTAACCCAAAAAAGTTATACTTACCTACCTACTTACCTAAAATTGTATAAATGTTTGTTTGTATTAATTTTTTACGTGGCAGTGCAATGGATGCCGGGTGCAGCCAGTTATTTATAAAAATGATAAGATTAAGTAAGTATCTTACCACAAAATAGTCATTTGTCCCCATCACTGTTGCTCCATACCAGTAGTTCAGGTCTGTATAATTCTTCTGTTCAACAACTGTGAAATGAATAAACATTTTAAAGAGAGGTAAGTGTTAGATATTTACGTAGTACCTACTATTATTCTGTGGTCTGCCGACTAGACTACCATCACGACACCACGGAGGTGGTCTTTAGTCGGTTTAAAAACTTTTAAACTTGCCAATTTTAAGCCAGCGCGAGCGAAGGCGATTCGATGCAAGGCGAGTGCTACCGTCCAGACGCTTGGCGAGTCTACGCAAACCAATGAACATTGGCGCTTGTATACACTCGGCCAGCTAGGCGAGCGATGACAAGTCAAGGCAAATGGTGCTGCCCACACGTTGGCACTAACGTTCACTCGGCATGGCACCAGCGTGCAGTAGCAGCTTAAGAATACTTACATCTTTTAATAGGAGGCTTGTCTGCACTTTTACAGGTGTTGGCTGGATCATTAAGGTCGCAGGTGTACACCATCCCAGTATGGTCTGCGAGAGGTGCACCTACCAACAGCCTTGCACTGAAACATTCATAAAGAACTACTGAATGGCTTCTGAAGATACTCGATGGCGCGACTGAGCAAATCCTAGATCGTGCTGACTTAAACGCGGAGATAGCTAGTAACCATAGAAAAGAGCTGATGATCTTCAAACGGCTGAACAGATTTTCATGAAACATAGCTAAGTGCACTCCCGACAAAGACAAAAAAATTCAGACAAAAAAACCGGTTAAGTGCGAGTCAAACTCGTGCGCCGAGGGTTCCGTACCTACCCATTATACCGTCATAATTAAGCTAGTCCTCTAAATTGTATGAGCGCCCATACAACTCAGAATAGGAGCCTACTATTTTAATTGGCGTCAACTATTACCTATGTATGTATGGGGACAACCTTTAATTTACAATTTTTTTTTATTTCTTGGATTTTTTCCTTTATTTGTGCTGTAAGACCTTGCTTTTTGCCAATTTCGCTATTCTAGGTTAACGGGAACCACTATATAGGCTTTCAACCCAAAACCTATAAGTAGGGTACCTCCGGTTGACCTTGGTTTAAATAATAATTAGTATTGGTTTATCCGTTCAGGAGCTACGATGCTACAGACAGACACACAGATACATACTACAAACATATGACACCCCCCTCTTTTTCGTCAAGGGGTAAAAAATATAAATAACCCAAAAATCCAAATCTCTATAACACCTAATAATAATAATAATAATAATAATCTACCTAGGCCCACTATATACAGATGACACACTGAATCCGAAGACTGCTCCGGGGTTTGAAGGCAGAGAAAATATCCTTTCAGATTTCAGATGGTAGTATGCGAACCCAGGAGTCAGATACGCCAGGAAAGGTAAAATCCATGTCCCTGAAAAGATACGACATCGTCAGTTGTTTGAATGTTTTACAAACCAATACTATTTCAACAACCATAATATCGCTCTAGGACACCGTGTGGCACCACCACAGTCGCGTCACCAACAAAATGTACCTACGTAGGTAAAAGACAAGCTGTCGAGGAGTTGATGTAGTGAGCGTTGGTCCATAAAATTCCATACAAAGAATACCTAACCGCATAAGGAGATGCGGTGTGAATCGAGTGCGGAATTGACATGTCAGCTACAATCCTTAACCTTTTTTTGTTTTTCGAAGTTCGTATGAATAAGTGTTCAACCACGTTGACTCGCGGGCGCGGTGGCGGGCGCGGTGACGAAATATCAAACATATGTAGTGATTCCAAGTGTTCACGTACGAAACGCACGTGCGGTCTAACTAGCGGGCAAGCTAGCGACTGGCGCGCGCGGAGCGCTCGCGGTAATTTCAACGCGTGAAGATGTTTGTGTGTGTTCATGTCAAACTAGCGGCGGCGCGCGCGTTTCACTCGCGACGTTCATAATTCGACCTCTGACAATACGTCACACTCTCGCGCGAACGCCTGGCGGTTAATGTGAACACGAGCTCGCAACGTTTCCCGCGCCCGCACCCGCGCCCGCGCCCGCGCGTACCTACGTGAATAAGCACTTAGCAACAGACTCAGGTGACAGAGTTTTAGGGCGCCTGAAGCCTGCAGGTCACAGTTTTGATCTCACGGCTCATGGCTTAAGCCTGGACCGAGTATTTACTATATACCTGAGCAGAGAAGCTTTGAGTTGTTAATTTTAACCTGGAGATGCCTGGGAATCAGTTCCTCAGGTAGCAAACGCACTTTTTAGCTAAAATAAGGTTAAAAAAACGAACGAAGCTATTCCGTATGAGCAAAAGTTAAGTCGCCGTGACCAAAATCGGCCTGGAAGATCATCAATTGCTAATGTCACCAGTAACCCATCCATAACAGCTCGGAACATAGCTTAACATTAATCTTGAAAGAAAACTCTTCACAATTACTCATTCAAACAATCGAAAGTATTACGCACGTATTGCAGTTAAATAATTTCCAAAAGGATATAAAATAACACTAATAAATAAATAAAATACTTACAGTCCATGATGTCCACATGAATACCATATAACTTCTAAAAATAATAAAATTAACTAGATTAAGATTTAATTTAAATTGTGACCGCACGGCGAGGAAGGAAACTAAATTAATAAACTTGTGTTAGGTCATCATTCAATAGTATAATATAGGTAGGTAAGTTATTATGACGTGCGTATTTAATTACACAGTTTATTAAAGTAAGTGGCACTATGAGCTGAGCGCTTCCGTGCTTCGGAGGGCACGTTATATCTAGTGTCGGTCCCGGCTTTAGGGTCGTTAAGCCACTTGCAAATTGTGACCGCGCACAACGTTGCTTAATTTCAACGATCAATCAAGAACGTCTCAGCAAGCTACGCCACGAGCACTTCAGCAAGCTACGCCACGAGCGCTTCAGCAAGCTACGCCACAAGCGCTTCAGCAAGCTACGCCATGAGCGCTTCAGAAAGCTACACGAGTGCTAATGCCACTAGAGGTCACCCGTTCACATTATGACATTATTAACGATCGATAAAATTACAAACTATGCTTACTTTGAAAATTAAATACAATCGTCCGAAAAAAAAAAAACAATAATACGGTTGAAAGTCAAAACACGGCAATACCAGTGCAGGTATTTCCAAATCAAATATAGGTTACTCATATACCTATATATCGGTTTACCTGTTTGTCTCAACTGTGATAAATTCCTCATCCCGAGAGTTTTTAAATATTTTTTTCCCCAATTCCACTCGATTAAGCACCGCAAATGAGATTTTACCAATAAAGACGTTATACTCGTACTTATTAGAAAAAGCTCTAAAACGCGGCGAAATTTTGTAATAGCTACCTACTTAGGTAGAAGTTAAGCTACGTTCTGAGCGGTCAAAATTTGGATGGGTGACCGCTTGTGGCATTAACAGCTGAGCGTTTCCGTTTCTTTCATTTTCGAAAACGTTTTGAATGACTGAAACCTAAGCTACCGTATCTTAAGGATAATGTGAGCATATTTAGTTTAAAATATATCCTCATTCTAACTCCCCTCTCAGAGGAAATATTAGTGTGTAAAGTATTTATATCGACCAATAGCATTATAACGTTTGTGTATGACCAATGTATGACATTCTGTGTTGCCTTAAATACCTATTGGTTTAAATATCCTATAAAGATATTCATTGTACCAATATCCTCGAGTGTATCTGAAATTTACTTTTACAGTAATTAATATCGTTTTTATAGTGTGTGATGGAGTTTTAGCATTGTGAAAATCTGGAATTATGAATGGTGAGTGAATTAATAAATAATGCTGGACATTTCACACATCATCATGTACCTAGCCCCAAAGAAGCAGAGCTTGTGTTATGGTCTTAAAGCGTAGCGTTGCATTCTCTTTGTTTTACATTTTATTTAAACCACATGACATTATACACTACTTACATATTTTTTGTGTGGAATCCAATTGTGTAGAATCACGAAAAGGAAGAATCGCGTTTGTGAAATCGATTACTTTAAAAGTCAACAATTTTAATTTTGTTGTATTTAAATGGTGGTTGTGCACGAGAGTATGTTGTCAATTTTCTCAACGAATAATTTTGCTTCATCATCATCATCATCACAGCCGTTGGACGTCCACTGTTGGACATAGACCTCTCTCAAAAATTTCCATGTATTGCGGTTGGAAGCGGCCTGCATCCACCGACCTGCAGTTTTACAAGGTCGTCTGTCAAGATGGATAGATGACCTTGTAAAAACTGCAGGACCGTGTGGACGTCCAACACTGCGCTTGCCGGTCCGTGGCCTCCTCTCGAGAACTTTGCTCAATCAGTTGAGCAATTTCCTGATTAAGATTCCGTTTGTTGCAGAAATGTGGAGTGTCCTAGTGATATGTTCGTTGGTCCAAGTCCAAGCCGAGTTCTTCCATGAACCCTCACGAATCGAGCTGTGGTCTTCTGGAGCCCTGAAGACTTCAGATTTTGGATTTTCTATGGCATTCCAAGATGCACCGTCCAGATTAGGTAAGTGTTGAAACATTGATTCGATAAACTTCTTTTATTGAATCAATGCGTTTCAACAGGTTATTAATATCAATAACTAGCAGCGCCTTCGCGGCGTTGCCCCCGTAGTGATCGTTTATGGTGATGATAATAATGATGAAAAGTAGCTTATAACCTTCCTCAACAGTTTAGCTAACACATGCAGAAATAATAAGTCAAGGAACTACCCAGTTGGCCAACACGGGTCCTTTTATGGCTCCTAAATCTTGTGTCTTGTTTATTTCAGTGGTTGGCGCGCCACAGAAGGACTACGTGGGAAAAGTTTACAATTGTCCACTGACAGATCTATCGAAGGACGTGGACTGTTCTATGATCGATATGTCAAGTCTGAAAATCGAAGAAAAAACAGAAGAAGCACGAAGTAAGTTACCACAGTCCCTGTTCTAATATTTTAAAAACGATGGCGTGCTTGATATCATTTCAAAAACTAGGTACCTAGGTACTGATTTTGATGAAGCTATGTACTGTATTGTAGCTTAAGTAGGATGAGAATAACATAATGGCGCGTTTACATGCTCGCGTGCAAACTGACATTCAACGAACACACACAGGCCATAAAAATCCCGGTTGTCTAATACCGAGTTGGTCATTCATATCGAAAAAATTGCGGACAAAACTGAATCAGAGACGCGTAGGACCAGGAAAAAACACAAATGATTTTTACTGTTTGCGGTTGGAATGATCATTGATCAGTCAGCGTGATATGAACTTCCCATTCGAGTTCGGATGTGGCCGATCCAATTTAAAAATATTTATTTTTCAGTGGACAGAGCCCCAGACCAAAAGTATTTCTTCGGTGCATCGATAGCAGCTACTTCTGATTATTTTTTGGTAAGTCAAACTTTAACGAGTAAAGCCATAACTGAATGATGGCCGAGACAGGGACACAGAAATGTTGGTCGTCCGGCGGCAAGATGGGCAGACGACATCGACAAAGTCGCGGGCAAAAGATGGATTGGACTGGCGCAGGATCGTGACGAATGGCACAAACTAAGGGAGGCTTATACCCAGCAGTGGGTGAGGTCGGGCTGTGGATGATGATGATGATGATGATGATTATGATGATGATGAAGTCAAACTTTATGTTTATTAAATAGATGTGACTCCTATCTATTGTGTGTGTTTAAATGTTTTATTGTTTCAGACGTGTGCTCCATTATTACCCAAGTACATAACCGCTGTACTTGGAAAAAAAACCTCAAAATATCCAGTGTCCGGTGCATGTTATTTGTACGACAACAGAACTAGTACTTTCTCAGAATGGAAGGACAGTATTTACAAACAACAAAACATTATTAACATTGAAAATAATTTTGAACGAAAATATACAGGTATTTTTTTCCTTATTTTCATTATACACTTAAGTTTTTCAAAAAACTTGAAACATCGCTGTCTACTAATCCGTACCCGTATTATAAATGTGAAAGTGTGTTTATTTGTCCTGCTTTCACGTCAAAACAGAGCGACGGATTGACGTGATTTTTTGTGTGGAGATAGTTGGAGGGCTGGAGAGTAACATAGGCTTCTTTTTATCCGGGTACCACGCGAGCGAAGCCGTGGGCAGCACCTAGTGATTTATATAGCGTTCGGAGGCATGGAGGACGAATTGTCCATACAAACGTAATACCAAAATCGTTAATGAGCATATTTTCACCACTTTATTCAAGCGTGACTGCTAGGCACCACCTTAGGTATGTGAGCGGCGAGAGGGGAGCGAGACATCCGGCCACATACTCCAGTCGGAGAAAACCAACTTCATGCTTGAAAAGGGGTTCGCTTTTGAGACACTAGAGTACATTACTCATAACATCACAATATTTTTCTAGATATATCCAACTGCCTCTCTATGTCTTGTCAATTCAGCGTTTCCTTCCCCTCTCGCCGCTCACAACTATATGCTGGGTATACACTAGGTTCGCGCATTCAACTGTGCTCCGCGCATCTGTACTGCTCTGATGGAGACAGTACGCGCTTCCCTTTGTGTTCGCACAAAAACCGCCCCCGATCAGAGCGCTCACCGCGTAGCGCGCTCCAAGAGCGTGAACGTATCCACTTTTCAGATGCGCGGAGCACAGTTGGTGCTTGAACTTAGTGGATACCCAACATAAGGCGGTGACTAGCAGCGTAAAATATAACACTTTTTGAAGTTAAACTTCTTTACGCACGCTTGACTTGGGGAGTAAGCTGGTGAATGCTTGACGAGAGCGTTACGAAAAGTGTGGTCGGGCGAGGCGAACGGAAGTTTTACTTCAGTCGTGTGGTCTAAATCACACTCTTTTTAAGCATGGTCTGAAGCACAGAATACTATTACCTGAAGCTCCCTTTTAAGCCGCTTTTTTCCCGGGAGCGGTCCCTTTACACCCAATATATTTTTTCAGATATAATAAAAGGAGGTGGAATGGGGTGGAACACACTAATGGACACCAACAATGGATACCTGCTAGTGGCCAAACCGGCAATACCCGTCGATATCCTTTCGGTACACACGAACAACCCCTTGGCACAATCCGACTCACTTTTGGAGGACTACATAAGTAACAAAGCTCGACTTATACTGAGTAATACTGGTGAGTATATTTTTTTACGTTCAATTTTAAGCGCTGGGCGGTAGGCATTAAATTGAATTTGAGTTTTAAATAAGCTAACGTTGAGATTTAACGCGACGCTTTTTAAAGATCGTATGAAGGAGGCCCTATTAAACATTATTTCAAAATTATTCGTTTCTTTCGTCTCCGGGCCCAATTAAAAATCATTTCTATGCAATAATAACGAAATAATATCCCGAGTTACGCGAATTTGAGCTCGAATTCGTATTCCTGTATTTATTCGTTTTCTGTCTCTTATTTTTCAGGGTACGGTATGACAGTTGGTAATTTTTTTGATAAATCAGTTCCATTGTACGCTATAAGCACACAACACCAGAATTTGAAAGGAAGTGTAAGTATCTATTCGTCCCAACGAACTTGATAACTCTAATATACCTACCCACAAACTAATACAGAATAATAGTTCTGAATTCTTACAGTTGGGCCGGCGGATCTAGGCGTACGTGAAGTCAGGCTCTGCGCTGCGCAGTAGAAAATTTTGTATGAAAAAGTTGCACTGCGCATCGAAACGGCTAACTTCACGCACGCCGAGATCCGTTGGCCGTACTGTAATGCAGAACAATAGTAAAAAACAAAACATGATTCTGAAAATGAGCTTATCAAGATTTTCGAATTTCGACCCGACAAATGTGGATTCCGTGGCCGAGTTGGTTAAGGCACTCCAGCTTGAGGGGGATCGTTTGTATCTATGCGGGTTCAAATCCCGTCAGAATCGTAAATTTTGATAAGACTTTTCATTTTCAACGAATAATTAAAAAAATCCCTCCTTTGGGCAGTCGGGTAAGAAGTAGAAATCCATGGTCTACCTCTCTGGGCTTTCTCAGAGGGGTATACGAGACCACAGACCGTGGAAAAAATATAGAAATATCCTTTTCATTTCAGATAATGTTTTTGACTAAAAATACCGATAACTCGTTGTATGTTCTGGGTTCGGATAAGGAGTATATTGACACGATCTCACTAAAAAACGATGATCTAGGCACCATGTTCGGCTATGCTCTAGCGGCTGCAGATATTAACCAGGATGGTCTCTCTGAGCTGATAGTAGGTGCTCCCACACAACCTGACGAGGACAAGAAACAGGAGTTTGGGGCAATCCATATATACATTGGAGGAGATTTGGTAAGATATTGCACACTTTTGCTGTAGCGCTCGTGGCGTAGTTTGCTTAGACGGTCTTGATATACTAATATCCGTTTCACGGCTAATGTCCAAAATACAAAATGTCCAACTAGGATAATGTCTAACACAATTTTGGCATTAACAGCTGAGTTTATCTTAGTTGAATTTTTATTTTTATTGTTTATGCACTATTAATTCACAACTAAATCAAAATAAATACTTAGCTAACGCGTCCGATCAAAAAGCTGTTGACGCTATTTCAGTTTTCAGTTTCAGTTTTTTTTTCAGTTTCAGTTTATTATTTGATTTCATATTTTCATTTCATTTAATATTTGTTCAGGAAACACGTAATGATGTAAATAGAAAGCGAACTATTCTCGGGACACAAGAGAACGGTAGATTCGGATCAGCTATTGCAACGAGTGACATTGATGGGGACAATATTTCTGGTAAGTAACTTAGGCCACCACCAGCTCCGAGTAAAGTCCCAAGTAGAATAGAATAAAAAAAAAGTTTTATTTTCGCCACCACGATACATACAAAACACAAATCAGAAATGTTACAATAAAGTGACAAGAAAATAAGGCTACCCTCAGCATTTGCTCCAGGAGCACCATGGCTGTTAGAGCGATGGTTTCAGTGGCGCCGAAATGAGTAGCGCATCAACTACTAAGACACGCGTTAAAGTTTTTCTAATAATAATAAATAATTTCCAAAAGAAAAGAGCTAGGTAGGTATATGAATAAGTAAGCTAATTGTCCATCGCGCACCCTTCCACCAACCGAGGGCACCGCAGAGGATGTCAGCGAAAGCATTAAGCAGGTGATTCGAAGATCTTCTTAAAAAAGTGAAGTTTCTTCAAATCGAATGGCTTTTTTTGAGATTTCGTCGGATCGGAAACTTTTGACCTTTGATCAAGGAACTTTTCGTAGTTTGAAAGTTCCTTGCCTTTGATATTATAATATACCTGTCTGACATGTGTATATACAAAGCTTTTGGCATATAATATAATCGTTTTCCGACAGCTATTTCTTCGTGGATGTGCTTCCGTCTCGGATGTTTTCCAAGCTCTGCTGAATCGCCACACAGAAATCAATTCATCATCTCTAATTTACAGAAATAATTGTCAGTGCCCCATACGAAAACATGGAGAATGGGGCTGTCTACGTGATCTCTGGGTTTGAGTTGAACCAGATTCTGCTAAGCCCTGAAGGACGGCAGAAGATCAGGCTGACAGATCTCAAGCTGACGCAGCACCTTCGTGGTGACGGAGGCATGAGGCATTTCGGCTTCAGTGTCCAAGTGGTGCAAGATCTTAATCATAATGGATGTGATGGTGAGACAGTTTTGTAGCTTATCTTTATTCTTCGCTTCGTTAGTCAGCCACTTCAGCCATGATAGAATTAACTTCCCTTAACACAAGCTCTGCTTATTTTGGGGCTACATGATGCTGTGTGAAATGTCTAGCATTATTGTTATTGTTAAGATATTCTTGGTAAAGCACTTTCTGCCAAGAATATTTGTACCACAGTGATTGTTTTCTTTGTTATTAGAATTGGCTATTGGTTCTCCGGCGAGCAGCAAGGTGCAACTGCTGAGATGTCTTCCTGCGGTCACAGCAAATACTACTCTAAAACTGCTTGGCGATAAGGTACCTTATTATTTACTTATTTTTACCTCTCTGACTGTCAAGTCATAAGTTAATTTAAATAATATAATTTTTTTATCATTTATACAGTAGGACCACAAGGATCACTTTGAAACGTCTTAAGAGCTAGGTGATTCTACTCCTGTTCTTTTGCGAGCAACACCGTGAAGAATCAGGGCAACAAACACGGTATGGCCTATGTTATAATCTTGTAATGCAATAATTGTATTTTTTTCAGATTGTGAAAGAGGATGCCAAAAGTTTTACAGTAGATGTGTGTCTTACAATCATAATAAACCAAAATTGTGAATCCTTCACTGGAAGTAAGTTTTTAATTTTTATAGTGTTAAACTACACTTAAGGAATTATTACATTGAAAATGAAAAATCCTATCAAAATTTACTATTCTGACGGAACTCGAACCCGTACAAGCTTTATCCGGTATATGATAAAAATATCATATTTGTACAAAGTATATTTCAAAATCGTGATTCTATTCCCAATAATTATCAGTTCCAGTTTTGTTAAATGAATATAATAGGTAATGATCTGTAAATGTACTTAGGACTAACTTTAATGGCATATTGACACTCGTTTGCAAGCAATCATTTATTCTCAACTGGTTCAAGAATGTATTCTTGTTTTAGGTATTCAAGTTACAAGTAAAATGACGGGAGACACCTATATACCATCACCGACATTTTTGCACCCATTGACGACACTTAAAAAACAAGAAACTTGTCAAAGTGTCTCTGTGATTCTGGTAAGATGCGTCACAAAAGTCTGAGAGGGCAAGTCCACTTTCATTATATTTCATTGACTTGTTTTTATGATAACCAGTAAATTTTACATTTCAGAACAGATCCGGATCAGGTGTTTACACTTTTAGCACGAATATAAAAGTTGCTGAGTCAGACAGAAATGGTAACCGAAAAGACAAAGGTTAGTATTGTCAATTTGGTGACTGCAAGTGTCATAGTGTCATGTCATAACTCAAGATAAGAACCCGGCTGTCCACGATCTGCTACTAACGAGTCCTAAGCTATTTTGGTCATATCGCCCGGAGACAACCAGATAATCTGGATAAGCTGGTTGTAGTAGGGAAGATAGAGGGGAAACGACCTCGGGGGCGTTCACCTACGTTGGTCAGACCAAATCAAAGCGATAACAGGACTCACTATACCTACTGCCCTGAGACTAGCCCAGGATAGAGCAATGTGGAGAAAAATTGACAAGGTTTCTGTGAAGGCGTTTCAGGACGGTCACGACCTTCAGCAATGAAGTTTACGACGAAGAAGAAGTGTCATAAACTGAACAGCTGAGCGCTTCTGTGCTGCGAAGGGCACACTAAATTGCTTTTCAGTCGCTAAGCCATGACCAAGAGTTCGTCACGAGCTTATACTTTTTAGTTTTACCGATAGATCTTACTGATGACCGTGAAGTCTGGAAAGATTGAGGGAGGCCTTTCCGCAGCAGTAGGACGCAGCAGTGTGGCCTTAGGATCAATTCATGCTAGCGCAGAGTCGAAGCGCATCGAAGCGTCAATCTAAAAGTTAATAAGTTGGTCTCATAAAAATATTGTAAAGATCCGATGAGGATCTTCGGCATTATGAGCAGAATAGCTCCTCGTAATGCAGTAAATTGCTCACTTTTAGATTTCTACCAGTAAAATCGGCATTCTAACTAAGATTGATGAAGCACCTGGGACCACCTTCTCATAACAAAACTAGAGAAATCTGAAAACTGTTTTTAGAATTATCTAAAAAAAGCTTTGGATAACTTAAGATTGTTTTTTTTTATGTTTAAACCCTCATATTTTCCCAATAGGTTACAAGTCATGGGCAGTCCTTAGCTCTCATAGCAAGCTAGAAAACAGCATAGACGTGCAGCGATACTGCACTGGAGTAGAATGTGAACCTAAATTGAACTTGACTATGATATGGACTGGTGGTGACACGATAGAAACTTCGTCTACTCCATCTGAGAACCAAGCTTTCATTATTCGGGTTTGTCTAATTTATTTTATATGCTACTACTACTAGGTACTTAGAACGTGCGCATATTATCAACTCGATAGTTGATCGACAAAAAAATCAAAAAGCCCCATCGATCTGCTTTTGATTAAAAAGTTGGACAACTATCGATCTCACGCTCATTTTGTATTGCAATGTATTGAAGTGCGCATACCATCGACTAAACAGTCGATCCACGACTGTTCAGTCTCGCATTTGCATTGGAAGCGGCACAACGTTTGTTCTCACAATGGCGGGAACCAGTACCGACGACACGGAAGAGTTTATTAATAGTGTAGAAAAAAGGCCCGCGCTTTACTTAAAAAGCCTTAAAGAGTATTCCGATATAAATTTGAAAAAGAAACTGTGGGAAGAAGTATGCGTGGAAGTCGTCTCTGGCTGGGGCGACCGGTTTCTTTTAAAACGTATATATAGTAAAGCACAAGTTAAAACTTTATGGTTAAAAGACATGGTAACTTGAGCGTTGCCTGCAAAGACTGTTGGATTTGTTTGGGTTACAAATCGACTGAAATCGATTGTATGCGCACCTCCGTCGACTCAACAGTTTAGTTGTGTAGAAATCACGACAAGTACACAACTCGACGAAACAGTTTAGTCGATTTAAAAGTTGTATATACGCGCTAGCCCTTAGGCTGGATTCGACCAAATTGCATTAAGTTTATACCCGAGAGTAAACTACTATAGTCGAATTGCTCATTGTACGAACTAAAAATATATGAAAAATCCGACTATAGTCGACTTAGGCTGGATTTTACCAAACTGGATTAAGTTTTATCTGGAGATTAAACCACAGATTAATCTGCTGTTTGTTTGAATATTTTGACATTGTAAAGTTGACACCTTATAACCAGGATAATTTGAATGCACCTAATAATGTTCAGTTGCGCTTTCTAAAGAATTCTCCTATTTCGAATTATGTCGGCTAACGGAATAACTACTCTGGGAGTAAGATGACAGTTTGGTCGAATCCAGCCTAAATCGCATAGTTACAGCTCTCGTGGTCACGTGTAGACTGACGTCGGGAAATAATAAACTAAGGTACCTAATTACGCATTAAAGTCCCGTTAGTTCGTATAAATTATCTACAGATCGCGAAAGTTTAAAATGTCCTTTAAAGATGTTTAAGGTATGTCCAAATACATTTTATTATTATATATTATTAATATTTTCCTGAATATTTTTCTGTTTAGGTGAACAACATGGGACCAGACGTAAAGACGGCGTCTGTACGTGTGTTTGTAAAGGGAGCTCGTATTTCTCAACTTACCGAACAATGCTTCGAGGAGAATGGCGTTAGTGAATACTCTTGCGCTTTACCGAAGCCACTGAAACGAGATGTAAGAGCAAAAACTTAAAAAGGTCGTTATAGCAGAATCACAATAGGAATTGAACTATGTGCCGTCTCTTTTCACTCTCAGTAAGTGAATAGCTAGTACCTATATATTACTATAGTAGTAAGGCTATAGCGACCTTTTTAAGCCCGCTGGTGTCTCATACAGGACTCATAAAAGGATGAAATCTAAAGGATCGCTTGTATCATTGCGGGTTCGGATCCCGTCGGAATTGAAAATTTTGATAAGATTTTTCATTTTCAAATGTGGTTTTTTTTTATGTTTCTTGTGTTCGTCTGTAGAGATAGGTATGTGTTCTTATTAATATGGCTGTAATTTGTAGGCTTAAACTGCTAATTACTAAGCTGAAATAAAAGTATTGAATTGAGTTAACACTTTAACAAATAAAAAATTATAAATAAGTAAATATTTTATCTTTATCTTTATATTGTATTACAGAGTTTCTCCATCATTAAGGTGTGGATAAACACAACCGAGGCGACAAACGTTCCCTACCTGGCGTTCACGGCACAACTGCATGACGAGGTCTTCACTAACATTACCTACTACCCAGAAACTCTTAAAGTGCCTTTTACTTTGGACACAAATTCCGTATTAGTGAATGGGTAAACTATATTTTACAAGCAATTATTATTATTTATCCTACTAATATTATAAAGGCGGAAGTCCGTGTGTGTGTGTGTGTTTGTTACCACGTATCTCCATAACTGCTAAACCGATTTTGATTAAATTTGGAATGTAGATAGTTTAGGTTCTGGAATAACACATAGGCTAATTTTTATCCCGGAAAAATGTATGGTGCCCGTGGGATAAAATAAAATTGTCGTCTACGCGGGCGAAGCCGCGGGCGTTCACTAGTCTGCAAATATTTATCTCGGGTCTTTGTGGTTTTCTATGTAAAATAATGTGTATCTATGTATTTAAAAAGTATAAGTTTAAGTAGTGTATCAGTCATGTAGTTCCCATAACACAAGCTCTGCTTACTTTAGGGCTAGTTGAAGCTGTGTGAAATGTCCAGCATTATTTATTCATGCTACACACGTAGAGTGCGCCGCAAACTTTATGGCGGCTGAAGTGCGCGGCAGATTCGACTTTGCGTAGATACAGTCAACGCAATCGCGGGGAGGGGAAGGCGGTGAGGGGTGGGGCTAGGCGGGCTATGTAGATAAAGTTTACTCTATTCTATTACGTTGACTGTACCTGCGCAAAGTCGAATCTGCCGCGCACTTCAGCCGCCATAAAGTTTGCGGCGCACTCTACTCGAATGTGGCTTAAGTGGGATTATTATTTTGTAATTTTCAATTTGCAGATCTAATCATAATTTGCAAATTACTGACGAGGATATGCAAGACAAAAATATCGATTCGTTTAGTGATAATCATGAATACTATGTAAGTAAATTTTGAAGACAAATAAAATCAAATACGTTTTATTTGTTGTTAAGGTTTTGTGAGGGATATGCGCTGCAGCATGGCCTCACCTACAATGTTAAAAAAAGCGAATACATGGTCTTTAAGGCCATCGGTAAATGTCCTGACAACACACACCCAGTCACACTAAATGGGTGTGCTCTCAAAAAAGTGTCGAAATTCAAATATCTGGGACATTTTCTTACCGATGACCTTAAAGACGATGTTGATATTGAAAGGGAGCGTAGGGCTCTGGCGGTCCGTGGAAATATGCTGGCACGTAGGTTTTCCCGTTGTACTGACCAAGTGAAAATAACGCTTTTCAAAGCGTTTTGTCAGAGCTTGTACACGGGAAGCCTATGGGTCAGTCATACCAAACGATCGCTAGACACCCTACGTGTCCAATATAATAACATATTTAGGATGCTGTTGAGATTGCCTCGGTTCTGTAGTGCCTCAGGGATGTTTGCACAGAACCACACAGATGGTTTTCATGCCATCTGGCGCAAGAAAACTGCATCCCTGATAAGCAGAATACGAGGTAGTCGCAACACCATCCTGAATACTGTTGCGGAGAGCTATACTTCTCCTTTCTGGAGATGCCTTGTGCGGAGGGTATGCCTCCTAACGTGTGTATATACTTAAATATTACTAACCCTAGTTTATAAGTTTTAATTAAGTACTAACAAGCTATGGACCATGTAGTTGTCTGAAATAAACAAATTTTAATTTTAATTTAATTTCATTTCATTTGAAAAAGAAAAAAAATTACGTTTTGTCAATGAAAAAAATACTGATGCATTATAAGCTAGGTATAGAGGACCTTACTTATGAAAGATGTTTAAAGTTGAACACTGGTTAAACAATGTCCTGTCTTTATTTGTGGATAGTGACGAATAGAGACAGGGACGTTGTTTAACCAGTGTTCAACTTTAAACATCTTTCATAAGTAAGGGGAAGAATGTCAAGTACAACTTTTGAAACTATTCTATTAACTTTTTGTCTATTCTACTAATTGTTATTTTAACAGGTATTTAATTTTTCAGATTATCAATAATGGCGCCGTGACGTGGCAGGATATAACCGCAGTGTTGGAAATAAAGAAGGAACCGTATATTCAGACTGTACAGGTAATAAAATCATCATTAAGAATATACTTTTATTTTACTCCTACCTCTTTAGCATTGTAAACAAGGTATTACTTAATAATTTTTTGGTTTCAAATAGTTTAACAATTTAGCAAAACTTTACAGAATGTTTAGCAACAGATTTAAAAGGCAAAGAAAGCAACCAATTTGGGCTAAAATTCCTTTTTTTCAGTAATTTTTCACAAAATAAATCTTAATTCAATCATCATCAATTTGTTGTTTGAATATTTTGTCATTGTAAAGAAAGTTGGATAATAATGTTGGGTCGAATTAAGTTAGCTTTTATGTTAATTAATCATTCACCACATCCAGAATAACAAAACCTAGTTTTGGCCACTCTACGATTGCAATGGAAAAACGAAAAAAAAGTTGTCTGAGAGTCGTAGTTTAAAAATGTCTTTGTCTGAGAGTAAAAGCAAAGAGTAAAAATATTCATGGGTTAGTTACTCTGGAGCTAGTTAACTTTTGGTCGAATCCGCTCTTAAAAGTCTAACTGTTTTCTTTTTTTCAGACAGTGACTACCGAGAGCTGCGCAAAATATCCTTCTTCTGACAGCCACAGTACTAAATACTTATTTAGTTGTACGTTAACACTGAGACCTGGGACCACTATCAAAATTGCCGCGAGTTTTTTTATTTCCAAGAAAAGTATCGGTAAGACACTGTACACCAATTTGATATCGTTCTTAAACTTTCGCGATCATAACTCATGCCTTAAAATACTCAGGGTTTCACTGCGTTATTTTCCAACTATACAAATACAAATACAAATAATTTATTGATAACTCCCTAGTTACAGGTCATAAACACCTAATGCTTAGGTGTATGGTAAATTATAAAATTCATTTATATCATAAAAAACATATTCTAGCAGCCACTTTTTTAGTCTAGATTTGAACGCTCCGGTGGTAGGTGCGTCACGTATTACTTTGGGTAGTCTATCGTACACGGATGGCCCCATCGCGTACACGGACCTATCTGTTTTAGCTAGCTTGTTTGTAGGTTTCACAAGGCGGTCTTTAAATTTGTTACTGCGCATAGCTCGGCTGGGATTTGCGCCCCTTTTCTGAAACGAGTCTTGGTGTGTATGGGTACAGACGGCTATTTGAAATATGAGCTCACACGATAAAGGGAGTATTTTAAATTGTTTAAATAGGTCCCGGCAAGAGACGTCGCGAGGCACCCCCGCTATGGCGCGGACGGCGCCTATAGTCGTATTGCTCATTATACGGACTAAAATCGGACTAAAATTGAAGGAACAAATATCATTTTTCATATATTTTTAGTCCGTATAATGAGCAATACGACTAAGTATATAATAACGCTAAGATCCCTATCTGCATTTGACATTAAGAATCGACAAAATTCGATAAAATTGAATTTTTCATTAATAATTCCAATTTTATCGAATTTTGTCGATCTAAATGTCTTTAGTGATCGATAACGGTATTTGCACTGCTGGTCTGCGTTTGAGTTGAGGGGTGTAAACGTCTGAATATGTTTCTGAGAGAAAATCTAGCTTGAAATACAGTCATGATTTCGTTTCTGATCAGTTTTTTAGTGAATTTATTTTAACAAGATTTCTTATTTCAGCATCTGATATTAGTAAAATAACTCTAAACACAAGTTCAACTTTATCGTTACTGTTATACCCTACTGAAGAAAAAAAGCGAGCAACGTAAGTAACCAACCCCTTTGACCCCATTGTGCAATTTTTCTAACACATACCTAATATTCTGAGAGAATGTCTTCCGCGCCTTGGCGATGCAGTGTTGATCTAACAAGATCGTTACTTATTCGTTTAAATACAGATCAGTAGGTAATGATCTGAAAATGAAAATCAACCGGCGCCGGCGAGCAAAGCGAACCGTAGTTTTAATAAATTAAAAAAGTTGATTGATTCTGTAACCTGAAAGAAGAGTGCATACTACTGAGATGCGGATGTTGAGATGGATGTGTGGTGTGACACGTTTGGATAAAGTAAGGAATAAGTATGTAAGAGGAAGTTTGAAAGTGGCGCCTGTCATTGAAAAGGTGAGGAGTGCTAGGTTAGCTTGATAAGGACATGTTATGAGGAGGAATGAAAACCATATTACTAAGAGAGTGATGGGTATGAATGTGACTGGGTACGCAAGTAGAGGAAGGCCGAAGAAAAAGTGGTTGGATTGTGTGAAAGAGGATATGAATATGAGATGAGTGGATTATGAGTTGACGAATGATATAGGTGAGTGGAAGAGGAAAACATGTTGTGCCGACCCCACTTAGCGTGGGATAAGGGCAGGAGAATGATGATTGATTCTGTAACCGCAGTGACCTCATAGTTCATCTTAAGCTAAGTAGTTTCACATTTTCTTTGTAAAATTGTAATAAATTAAATTTCAGGTTGTCTACTCAGATGAATTATAAAGAAATACTGGCAGTTGGTAATAACATGGCCTTGATAATATTGATAGTTGTTGTAGTAGCCGTTATATTACTCCTACTGATATCATTTGTGTTGTATAAGGTGAGTTTTTTTAATCATAGCCCTTGTTCTGACATAGCCGGTTCAAAATACTTACCTACACTATTTGTGTTAAGTTTTCTACTGCGCAGCGAAAAGCCTAACTTCACGAATGCCTAAATCCATTGTGAAAACTGCAAGCTAAGCAATTTTCTGCAGTCTCGAGGTGCAGTTCATTCGAAAGATTCATTTCAGTTCATTCCATCTCGAGGTTCATTAACTCCGAAGATCCTCAACAGATCCTCACCAAAATTTGATGGCACCAATCAGAAAGTATACCTACCCTTTCAAACAAGGAATTCAGAATTTTCCAAATTGGCCCAGGCGTCTTCGAGTAATCAGTGCATAAAGATTCTTTTTTTTTTCCTTATGAAGTTGGTTAATGATAATCTATTTTTATTTCAGTGTGGGTTCTTCAAACGAGCAGAGAAGCAAAAACTTGACGTTCTTCGGGAAAGTGTCAGAAGGCGAAGCGTTGTAAGTTTTTTTAAAATTAATATAAGTAATTAGAAATAAAAACAATAAATCAATTTAAATCTTGACCCCCCTTACTTATGAAAGATGTTTAAAGTTGAACACTTGTTAAACAACGTCCTGTCTCTGTTTGTCACTATCCACAAATAAAGAAAGGACGTTGTTTAACCAGTGTTTAACTTTAAACATCTTTTATAAGTAAGGCTACGAATGTTTAAATATAAGTACCTATCTACTGTTTTTGAGGATATAGTTGTAAGCCTGATTAATTGGTTCTCAATATGGTTTCAGAGGAAAGCGTCTGGAAGCTTTAGAAGTCAGAAGCCTTCGACAGCTGATGAAAATCACGTAAGTTCTCAAAAATACTCACAAAGTACATTAGGTATAAGTACTAATATGGTAGAGTCAGTGAAGGAGTATCAACTTACCTCTGACTACCCCCTTAGACATCTTCAAAGGGTTTAAAATTGTCTAAATACTATTTAAATAATATTACAATAGGGAATATACACAATTTTTTAAATAATTTTATTCGATAGGTTAAGTAACAAACTTATCGTTTTATAACCGTAAAAAATACCCAGCACAAACTAAAATTTTGTAACAAAAAAAAATGATAAAATTTACTAGCAGCTACGGGCACTATAAACACTCGTGACGTCACAGTAAATTGTAACCATTAAACAACTACACGCGCTTGTTGGCACTGTCAGTTATTCATCATCGTCAAAGTAGACTGTGATAGATAGACAAATAGATCTGACCAATAGCGTTGCATTTCAAGTCTTATGAAATTCCTAGGTACTAGAAATAATATTAAAAAAAACATTACATAAGTACAATTATGTGCATAATTCTAAGTAATTCACCCTTTCTTCAACTCTTTTTTTTAATCAGACGCATACTTATTCCCTATTGTGATTATGAATTTCATTTTTTTTTGTTATTACAAGCGTTTTGTATTTTTCAGTGTGAAATTGAAGTGGTGGATGATTGCGTCTTCCAGGAAGTTGATATTAGCCCTCAAGCAGAGGAGGTGCCTTCCAAGGACAATGTAGAGCTGATCAAAGAATCGCCTGAACTCAAACATAGCTCTTGATTTATAAAAATGACCTATGGGTTCATCGAAATAAAGGCGTAGTTTACAAATCATATTACGCCCATAATATCTCCAATAAATTATTTTCATGTTAGTTCATAGTTAAGTGTGAAATCAAGTCAATTAGTTAAAATCAATTGAAATGATATTATAAAAGTCCTATTCTATGAATATTTTAAATCCGAATAATTTATTAAATCCGTGATTGATGGTGAAGTAATTTTATTTTTTCTTTTTGGTGCCTACAGAAGTTTTGTCCAGTCAGTCTATGGTACTTATTATAGTTTTAATACTCCTTATGCTATGCACCCCTACCATTTCTATCATCTCAATGTTTCATTCAATCCAAAGACTGTCTGGATGAGATCGCTTTTAACATCGCTTTTTTACATTGTTCAATCTTCTAGGTCATAGCTGACCAGTCGCCTCCGCACAGCATCGCCTTTTCAGCGTTCACTTGTTCTTTCACTTTTGGATTGCGATGCGGTAAACGTTACGAAGTTGATGTAGTGAGTGTTGGTCCATAGAATTCCATATAAAGAATAGTGACGCGATGCGGTGAGGTTTGGGTGCAGAGGCGACTGGTCAGCTATAACCTTAAGGTTTTGTTCATAAATGTGATTTAGCAGTCTTATGTGTAAGCCTTTAAGTCCAAGTCCCTCCAAATCATTGGTTGAAACTGGATTATTAAAAACAAAGTATCGTCATCATGAGTACCCTCACTCTTGCTAAAGACATGTCTACCGTGATCCATGGCGCATGCAACTGTGCCAAAATATCAGGAAACTCAAAAATCCACGAATCATGGTATAAATCCCGTTTGCCCTACTCCCAAAACCGAAAACGATATATCGTAGCGTATTAATTTGTTTATTTATTTAAAAATATCCCAAATTGTTGGCCTCCTTGACCAGCCCGAGCATCATCTGCGTGACCTCGTCTCCCTGCTCGTTGATCCTGCTCGCCGGCCAGTGGAAGTAGTAGCCGCGAAGCTCGTAAGTGTACACTAGCGGCGTGCCGAGCGCGCTGCGGACCCAGTCCATGCTGCCGCCGGAAGCTTTGTCTGGAAGTGGTTCAATCAGTCAGCAGTTGTGAACCATCAAGATCTTTAAAATGCAGCTTGAAATTGCAAAATTTGGGAATGTACCAAATGTGTTGGACCTTTGACTGCCCCCTTAGATATCTTCAAAAAGAATTAAAAATGCCAATTGATCTGAGTCGTGATATTATTATTTTTTTCAATTGCACTATGACAGGATTTAAAAACTGACTAACTAGACTAAAAACAATCTATGTGAATTAGTCATCAGGTCCGTCGTCAGTCATTATTGGGTCTCAGTATTCTACTACCGAAAATGCATCTGATTCGATGATTTTCTTCGGAAAGTTGACGTTTTTTTAGCGTAGAAACGTCATTTTCCGATTTCAGAATACTTACATTCCGAGAAGGTATGAATCGCACTGAATGATTTTCAGTCGCTCAAACAAAAAAAAAAAGAATATCCAAGATTATTATGGAAAAGAAGAGAAATTTAATATTCTTTGTCGTGCCGGCAATTTTACTGTTTAGCACAACACATTTCCGGTCCCGTACTCTCCCTTCTTCTATTTTCTATTGGGTGACAAGCTAGCAGACTGTAGGTTTATTCATCTATCGGATAGTCAGTTGTAAGTCGTCAGTCATCAGTCGTCAGTGTCAGTCATTAGTCTTTCTACTTACATAAAATTTCAGCGGCTGTACCCGGTCCATCGTATTTTTCACCATTCACCGCACGCCCATACTCCAAAGATGTTTTACCTATTTGTACCTATAAGAACAAAACATATTTACAAGGACGAATTTACCATACAAACGTAATAGCAAAATATACATTTTATGGTTTTTTAATAGCCTAAAATGTCCCACTGCTGGGCAAAGGCCTCCCCCTCTCTGCCAAAGAGCAATGGAACGCAGCATCTTATCTGTAAAACGAATCGACCGAATTCGAAACCGAATTCATTTAAAATAATTTTCTTTTTTAATGACATAAACGTACCAAATCATCATAATTGTCCACATGGTCAGCAGAATCAGAGTAAGGTAGCAGCAGGGTCTGTGCGTACGAGTGGAAAGCGATGTAGCCTTGAAGGTTCTCGATACTGGAGATGTATTCTGAGAGGGTTCGCGTCTCTACTTCGGAAAATGGCTTGGAACCGGCGTAGACTTGGTAGTCGCAAGGGTTGCTTGATGAACTGTGGGCTAACAAAAGTAAAGAGAATTTTTAATAACCTAAAGATATGAATATAGACACTATGCTACACTTTCTTATTTCTATCTTTCTGTCTTGTATAAATATAAATAAGTTTCTATAATATAGGACAAACTTACAAAGAAACTTAGAGCGTAGAGTAAAATAAAACGTAGAGCTCTTCGCGATAACCATTCATACAATTGTAAAACTTAGATGGATAGTATGCGCCCGCGAAGGTTTATAGCTTAGAACACATTTTAAGAACAACTGAACTGAAAGGCCAGCCACGTATGTATATAATCAGGATTGTGTTCAGGGTCTAGTGATGGAGTAGAAAAGTGAAATGTTCAGTGTCGGGATGTTGGAACTGGAAGTACCTATACACTTGTCATATTTGTTTTTATAACTCACTCATCCAATTATGGTCCCAGTTGCGATTAGCATCTGTGCCGACGCAACCGTTTGATGATCGAGATCGAGTTTTCCTCCACATCCGATCCTAAAAAAAACAATTTTACTTCTTCCAATAAGCAGTGCGATTCAGAGCTTCTCGGAATGTATTCCAAATTCGGAAAGTGATGTTTCTTCGCTGAAAAAACATCAACTTTCTGAAGAAAATCATCGAATCGGATGCATTTTCGAAAGTCTGAATCGCACTGTTCTCCCAATTTCTGCGCACTATTAAAAAACAACACTTTCGAATTGGAATTCAAATGACCACATTATCGACTTTTACAACATTTCCGGAAATTTTATTTATCTATCTATCTAACCAATCAACATTAGATCCCACTGCTGAGTAAGGCTTCCTTAATTGCATCCCACTTTTTCTACAGTTTAATCTAAACACACCGAAGCTAGAGGATTTTCAAATGCATCCCATAAATTGCGTTTAGAGAGGATTTTTGGGATGTATCTTGGAATTGTTAAAGTTCCCTGAGTGTGAAGCACCATAAATAAAAAAACTGTAAAATGGTCGGAGGGTCAAATGGATCTGTGGCACCACTCACCCAAGTAAAGCTGTAGTGGTAACCATCAGGGTTAACTACCGGGAAGATCCGCCAGTCGAACTGGTCTCGCATCGCTGCCACCTCCGGGTCCTGGCTGGTCAGCAGCTCGTTGATAAAGTACGTGGTTGTGGCTGGAGTGATCCATTCTCTCGCGTGGATCCCTAAACACAACATTGATTTCACTTTCAAAACTTTCGTGAGTTGTACTAGACATTATAACACACGAGAATTACTCACCTAAAAATATCGTCGATTTAGATACCGACAGTTTCGATTCATCCGGAAAATCTTCATCTGGGTAAGGAGGGAGTTGCGGCAAGGTATTTTTACGTGAGTAATTCCCATGTGTTAAATAATGTCTACAACATTGATTGACTCAAAATGTGGGCATTTGTAAAGCAAAGTGTCCACTGGAAAGCTTCCGCAATTTTTGGCAGAAATCAATAATAAATAAATAAACAATTGACGACTAGTTTCCACTAACTGCAATTTTTCTATTTGCATGAACGTGGGATAACAGGAAGTTCGGCAAGTCAGTGAAATTCACTTGTGCGAGCGTTTTCACGTTGGAAGTCGCTTGCGCAAGTCAACTTGTGCAAGATTTATTGCCAGTGGACACTTTGCTTGGAACATGTATTTAGACTTGCAGAGGCATGTTATAAAAATGTGGATAGGTGCATTATTTAGACGTGCCTCAAAGATCAGAGATAATATTTGCCGTGCCGTTGTTGTGATCCTGAAAGTATTTCATTATTTATAAGTTTTTAAAGGCACCTTAGCTGCAAATAACTAACAAAAATTTTGTCATCATGGAAAAATAAACTCACTTGTCGCACTTACAAAAGAGTGTTTGAATGCGTAAACGTGAAAGCTATTTTACAGTTTATGTCGGAGAAAAACAATTCCAAATGTTTTACGCATCATATCTCAATAAAAAAAAATTACAAACACAGTGGCGTCCCTTGAAATTAATCCGTTTGGATTTCCTTTTCAATTATAAAAAAAAAAAGATAAAGAACATTTTAGATTAGAACAGTGCTCTACCTGATTCGATAAACATAACAGGCTTGTCATGTTTGTTTATTTGTGTGTTTATCCTTAGACCCAATATTTTTCTGTTTTCAAAACTCTGCCCGCCCTCGATCAACTCAGTGCAATCCGGGTGCAGTGCACTTGTGTTGTGGAGGTATGAGTAAATCTGGAATATTAACAATCGCATTATTTATACCTTTTTTATCCAGATAAAGCTGGAATGAATATACTACTAATAAATTTAAACCATTACCTACGTTATTTGGCCGGTAGTTCAATTGTATAAGCGAGGTTACAGGCGGATTCACCAGTGCGATTCAGACTTCCAAAAATGCATCCGATTCGATGATTTTCTTCGGAAAGTTGACGTTTTTTTCAGCGAAACTTTCTAGAAATGTATTCCGAATTCAGAAAGTGACTTCTGAATTCGGAATACATTTTGAGAAGGTCTGAATCACACTGAAGGCCCCATACTACAGAATAATAGTACAAACAAATAAAACAAACGCTATTATTTTACCTTATTTTTAAGACTATTCAAATGGATCCCAAAGATTCTATTATTATGACTTTGAAATTAACAAGATCATAAATATTTAAGGAACTTAAATATATTCAGTTCTAATTCTGACTTGGTTTCGTGTTCTATTATTATTGTTAGGAAGTTACTCACATCATCAATATCAAAGTATGAAGTCCATGAAAATGGTCTGCTACCTCGGGTTGAAATTTTTTCTGCGGCTATCAACCTAAAATAAAATATATGGTACCTAATAAGAGCGGAAGATATTGCACTCCACATCATTCTATAATATAGGTACGAAAGTATAACCCTGTCGGACTAACATGAACTTATTGCCGCTCGAGCTCTAGTAAGTAAGCTTAGCAGTCTTATTATGAATAACATAAGTAGGTAAGTTCGAGGAAGCAAGTGGCCATCTCTGGTGACGGAGTTTTTAGGGCGCCTAAAGGCCTCCGCTATGGCTTAATACCTTAAAAGCCGGGATGGACAATTCAAAGTGCCCTCCGAAGCACGGAAGCGCTCAGCTCGTAATGCCACTTTGCGGTCACCCATCTAAATTGTGACCGCGCACAACGCTGCTTAACTTTGATAAATCGAGAACGCCTAAGGGCGGATTTTTTTAAATTTGTACATTGCATTTTCAGCGTGTCCATCGACTTCCAGTGCATTATTTTAATACTTCTAATAGATTTGTGGTACGGGTATGGTGTTTTTCGGATAGATTAACAATCTTTTATCCATTTTCAACGTAAACATATATAGGGTACCATATAATTTTAATTAAAATAAAGCAAAATAAGTAATACTTTACTGCATTTTTACCATGTCCCCTCGTTAGTTTGCAACTTTCATCATGTCATTACAACTCAATAGATCGAGTTTTGAGACACATTTTCTAGTCTATTATCATGATAAATTCACTGTTTTTCGAATAATAGACAGCAAAACCATGTAAGTTAATTAAATTATTAGATATTTAGCTTTAAACCTCAGTCCAGATTTTTGGCATTTTTGGACATGTCCGGCTGACTAACGGGTTTTGAGCTACTTGGATTATTGCAATCCTACTAATGTGGTATTTTTTTGAATAAACTGGTACTCTTGCTGGTATTCTGACTGCCACTCTGATGTATTGATGTAATCAGACTGTTTTATGAGTCAGTGAAGTGTGTAGGTAGGTGAAGTGCTGTCCGAGGTCCGCTGATGAACTGCTGTTTTTTGAAGGTAAGAAACAACTTTTTGGCATATTACTAGTTCGCAATGAATAGTTTAACTTCCGGTTGCATGAAATAATAGCAGTTCCACAGGATTATGATAATACATTCGGCAGAAAAGTTAAAAACATTTTCCTTGCCACGGTTTCGTTACTGTCAGCTGAGGAACATTTGCAAAAACGTTAGTCATCCGAACAAATTGTTAGTCATCTGACCTGTAAAGTCAAGTGCATATTGCGGAATTTTTGTATTTTTAACCGACTTAAAAAAGGAGGAGGTTCTCAAGTTGACTGTGTTTTTAAAATTAAAAGCTTTTATTTAACTTGCAATGTATGTACCTAAATGTACCTGCTGGATCAAATGCTGAGGGGTAGCCTTATTTTCTTGTCACTGTACCTACTATAACATTTTTGATTTGTGTGCATGTACCTAGTGGCGAAAATAAAACTCTTTTCTATTCTATTCTATTATCTAATAAGTACCGATTAAGTGGTATTTAAGTTTTTTTTTTTCAAGTTTTTGTTATAAAAGTTACCGTATCTCATAAATAAGATAGAATATATCTTAGATTTAAGTAAAAATGTGTCATAATTGTTAAATAAATGTGGTACCGTGGGGCAATCCCGGGCATCATCAGTGACTTCACGGTTGAGAAGTAGTTCAAAGCACTATGCAAAATAGACGTATTTTATTAATAAAACGCTCACTCTATAGTTGTAAAAGTCAGAATATCTTGCCATTGTAAACACAAGCCTTACTTGTCCTCTGACTAACATCGACGGTCCACTGACTAACTGTCCTCTCGAAAAAGTTTTTTGAAATCGTAGTTTAGATATTAAGCCCACTGTTTTTTAACAAACTTTTGTGTTCCTTGGTGAGATAATATTAAATAGTATTATGTGTAATTTACTTGATTTTGTACGGGTTCTAAATTCTAAGAAACACTAAAAAGACTGAGACAAATTTGACCAAAAGTTAGTCACCTGACATAAAAGTTGAAATATTTAATATTTCTAGTTAATATTCAAAGAATATGCACTGATTATTCTATTGTGATTTTAAATTGGATTCAAATAAAAGGCTTTTTACGATTATACGTCTTTTATTTTTTCATTTATCCAGAAAACAATTTCGTTACTCATTGGACAATTTTGACCACAGTATCAGTATTAAAATACCAATAAATCAAGTTTTCTTCAGTAAATTACATGACTTTTGGGTTTTCATGAAACTTTACATATCTTGCTATAAGATCATTATACCCAGAAATAGATATTTGAAGAAAAAAAATTTTTACAACATTTTCAGAATGGTACAAATTTAAAAAAATCCGCCCCTAAGCAAGCTATGCCACGAGCGCTTATTGAGTAGATACTTACTTAGAAAAGTCATCAACAACTTTATTTTTTTCTAAATTCGCCTCTTGAACCAAAACTTCGAATTCCGTCACTAACTCTGGCGCAATCAACACTTGGGCTGAAGTTCCCTTTAACTCATGTATTGGAATATCCTGTAAAAATGCACATAATGTGTAGTTTTTAAAATTATAGGCACTAGATCACACTATTAGTTGTTATTTAAGTGATTGTAAGCTGTTGGTTTTCCTTATTAATAAATAAATAAATAAATATTATGAACTAGCTTTAGCCCGCGGCTTCGTTTGCGTGACATAATCATTTTAACATTTTAAATAGCCTACATGCTGAAGTTTGTGTTTTTGTTACCTACTCCTTCTTGTAAAACGGCTGGACGATTGCACAGTGTATCAAAAGCCCATATTTTTTAGATAAATTCCCAGAGTGACTTTTTTGGAATGTTTTTGCATACTTAGGTACAGTAGGGTCAAAGAAACCCATTTTAGAAGTTTGGGCCAATTTGCCCACTGGGGGGGCAAGTTGGCCCCCCACTGGGGGCAAGATGAGATTTTATATCCCAAAAATTATATTAGGCTGCAGAGGTCTTATGGAACAAGTATGGGTCAAATCGGTTGAAAATGGCCTGAGATATGGCCGTTCAAACTTCCAAAATATCGGAAAAAGGGTGAAAAATGCCCATATTTGACCCCATATTGCTCAGAAGAGCACAACTATGCGCAAAATCTTTTTACACTCCTAGATTCAGCATAACGTGGGATTACTAGATCAATCAAAACCCCGATGGGTTTTTCCTAGAACCCGAGATATAGGACTTTGAAAATTTTCAAAAAAAACCCTAAAATCGAACCCATCTAAAGTGTTTTACATATGACAAAAATAATCAAATAGCTTCGGGAACACGTTATTTTCAAAATTTTCAAAAAAAACCCTAAAATCGAACCCATCCTAGAGGGTTTTGCCTTTGCTGGGGGACTCCATCTTCAAAAGGGGGGTAGTGTTAGATAAATAATGTGATTGTTAGACAAAATTTTCAAAAAAAAACCCTAAAATCGAACCCGATTTTAGGGTTTTTTTTGAAAATTTTCAAAGTCTTATATCTCAGGTTCTAGGCAAAACCCATCGGGGTTTTGATTGATCTAGTAATCCCACGTTATGCTGAATCTAGGAGTGTAAAAAGATTTTGCGCATAGTTGTGCTCTTCTGAGCAATATGGGGTCAAATATGGCCATTTTTCACCCTTTTTCCGATATTTTGGAAGTTTGAACGGCCATATCTCAGGCTATTTTCAACCGATTTGACCCAAACTTGTTCCATAAGACCTCTGCAGCCTAATATAATTTTTGGCACATAAAATTTCATCTTGCCCCCAGTGGGAGGCCAACTTGCCCCCCCGGTGGGCAAATTGGCCCAAACTTCTAAAATGGGTTTCTTTGATCCTACTGTACCTAAGTATGCAAAAACATTCCAAAAAAGTCACTCTGGGAATTTATCTAAAAAATATGGGCTTTTGATACACTGTGGATTGCTGATGCAATTCAAAATGGACACAACTTGTAACTTGGATTAACATAAGTAGTACTATAGGTTTAGGTACGCTACTCATTGAATGACAGACGTGACGGATTGACGAAAAATCATCAAATACTTATCTAAAAGATAAGTATTTATTAGGAAAGTGCAAAGGAGTGACTTTGGCATACCTAAGCATACCGTCTGGCTCAGCTATCATTAAATAATTTCAAAACTGAACTTACTTTTTCTTCCACTAAGCTCTTTAATAATTTCACTAAATCTTCTTGAGGTCCGTTCACTTCGAAAATCTTATAGTTTTTGTAAGATTTGTATTTATCGACTACAGCCGCGCATGACACATGCAAAATGCAAAATAAAATGAAGCAATCTCTAACACAAACCATCTTTCTGCGGTAAATGGCACATTAGCTGTGCTACTTTCATGCTCTTATATTTATTATCGAACGATAGCAATACAATTTCTGGTCAACCTTTTGTTTGTTTGGTTTTATCAAAATAGATTTGTATGGCCAACTCTGAATAAGTAACGCAACGCCAGTGAGTGAGCGAGGCTGAACTTGCTCGGGCTGAAAAGATTAAAGGGATAACGGATAACGGGTTGTTGTAGCAATTGTAGCTCCTTTCTTGAAGAATCCGCAGACCACAACGTTGCTTAAAATGAGGAGACATACGGTGGTCAAATGCGAATAGTCTGCAGGGATGGCAATCGCGAGGAAGTCGTGGGTGCAGCTAAAAGCTATAAATAGCTATAAATTTGATGTGTGTATGCATGTGTGGTGTATGTTCCCTGTGGACTCCAAAACGGCGAAACCGATAAAACGGATTTTGATGATATTTTCAGGCAATCTACAGATTAGCCCAGCGGGGGAACAGAAACTCCGTGCGACGCCAGGGCAGCTCGCTAGTGTATTTTATAAATTTAAGTAAGTAAATTCGTATGAGCTAGTGACCAACTCTGGTGATGCAGGTTTTAGGCCTCCGTCATAAATTTAAGTGAAGACGAATGAGAAGTCTATGTTAAAATAAGTACCTACCTACGCCAAGCACATTGAGCGAGATAAAAATGAGGTGCGTATGCGTAGTAGATAAATAATGCAGACGATTTCAAGTATTCATTGTTTCATGAGGGTACTTTTAATTAGATAATGTTTCAATGATAGTTCAACATGTGTCAGGGTTTTCTTATACCTACGATGGGGTACAGAATAACAATCAGTATGCACGTACAGAAAGGGCTTTCTCTGTCTTCAAAGGGCGAAGATAGGAGCAGAAAAAAAAGTAGAGACAGCATGTAATAGGCGTGGCACGTGTAGCAATAAACTGCGTAATTCAGTTGCGCCTAATTTGAGCGAGTGACACAACCGGAACGGAAAGCGGACCATCCATTCTGCCTTGTTTTTTCTGGTTCTGTGACCACAAAATACTATTATCCTCTGTGACTCCGACCTTCCACTAAATATTAATAGTATATAACAGTCTTCGGTGTCCGGAGATGGAATAATACCACTTTTTTAGATTAAAATATTATTTAATCCATCAAATTTGTATATTATTCACAAAATTACCTATTTTTTTATTTAAATCTTTAATTTATCTAACTATATGACTATTTAATTACTTACAGTAAAGTAATTTCTACCTAGTGATGTTTTTGAAGATGCCCTTTAGGTGGAAGGTTGGACTTCGTTCTCGCAGATGAAGCCATATTGATGAATGCAGTTGACGTCGTTAAGCTTTCCATCATTGCGGAAGAATGAGCCGCAGAATTCGCTTCCTTGGATGTTGTTAGGTTCACCAGGAGTCCAGGAATGGAAGCCAGCCTCTTCTAATGTCTGGTCTGTAAAAAAGTATTTAGAAGATCATCCCTATTAACGGCCGTATGATACGCCAACATTTGCCCTGCAATTTTTATAAAAGTTACCATAGTAGGTTGGTAATTTTTTACATTATAGGACAGAGGCGAATGGCCAAAGCGAAGAGAGACCTATGCCCAGCAGAGAGATGAGAAGGGCTTATGATGATGATGATGACCATAGTAATTATAGTAGAGGACATTAAATTTTTAAGGTTTATCATGATCGTGAAAACACGATTGGTGAAAATAAAAAACAATATGTAGTAACTGGAAGAAAGTGGAGGGGTGTGTTTTGTCTCATGTTTGTTCATGGGTTACCTATTCGCAAACATGAGACAAAACACACCCCTTCACTTTCTTCCAGCGTTCTTTTTACATGACGCGAACTATACCTACAAGTTATTTTCAGAAATCTGTTTCTAAACAAAATAATATTTTGTCTAGTGCCGAACCCATGGCACGGTAATGGTTTTTCATTTTCTAAGGCCTCAATAGCATAGACTTTCTCATAAAGTCCCTTCCTCAATATCATCAACATTGTCTCTCTCAGCCGTAGGACGTTGTACATAGGCCTCCATCAAAGATTTCCATGTATTGCGGTTAGAAGCGGCGTGCATCCACCCTCGACCTGCAGTTTATAAGGTCGTCTGTCCATCTTGTTGGTGGACGTCTAACGCTGCGCTTGCCGCTCCGTGGCCTCCAATCGAGTAGTTTCCTCAATATACTTTCTTAATATGAGAGCTTATCGATAAACTTACTAAATATAGTTTTGAAGACCAGCGTCTCGTTACCCTTAGCGGGTTCCGCTCTTACTCCTACGAAGAAGAACCAAGGAAAGCGAGTCCCACTGGCCCGGGAGGTCCTGGTCAGGTTCTGCATCGCCTGACTCTCGGCCAACGAGTTCAAAACCAGAAGATGGGAGCCTTCAACACGGCATTCTGCGTACGCTTCGTTCCACGCGTAGGCTGTTGGTGAGACCTTGTAGCAGCTGCCGAGTGATTGTATGTATTCGTAGTCTGAAATTATCATGCCTCTTGTAATTGTGACAATCTAATATTAAATTCACATTTTGATCACTTTCAGTCAGAACTACTTCCTTCGAGACCTTCGTCCCGCGCCGAGCGATACATTGACCTGCAGTGTGTATGTACCTATGTATGTAGGTAAGTAGACTCCCTTTTCCGCATTTAGACTCAAAGAAAGAGTCCTCTGAGTCTAAATGCGGAAGAAGAGAAGAAGCGAAGAGAAGCTTAGAGAAGCGTGGTGATGACCTGGCTTATTAAATCTGAAGCCAGCCTAGCTCTTCCCAGAAGCACAGAAGTTTCCTAGGGTCTGCAGTGTGAGACGTGAATGTATCACGAGTCACTCCCTCTTACCCTGATGAAGATTTTCCGGATGAATCGAAACATTGTCGGTATCTAAGTCGACAATATTTTTACGAGAGTAACTCCCATGTGTTATTATAATTTCACATCTCTATGTATAAAATTCCAGTGTGCGTGTTCGTAATTCTTCTTCCTCCTAAAAGGTTACAGCGAATTCGCTGTTTTTTTTTTACTAGGTAGGTACTTTAAGGGTTACCTGGATGGTTTTTAGATAAAGTAAAACCAGGTAGATGGCGAATGGCGATGAGTTATCAAAATCCATAATTTCTTTAAATTTATGTAGCAAGACATTTGTTTATCTAATCTGCTGGTAAACTTCGTAGGTACCTAAGAAGTTTACCAGCAGATTCGATAGGCATAATTTACACAATAATTTAATACATTAATACCTACTTAAATAAAGTTAAAAACTAATCCAGCTCTTACTTTTTCCATACACTTCACACCTGGAGTCATAGTATGCCTCACTCGCCTTAACCTTGCAGAAGAATGGTAACTCTTCATAACAGGGGTAGTTCTCGAGACTGTGCCCTGCACGCGTCAATACGTCACACTGTGTATAACGTATATAAGAGTGTCTTACTCTGTCTTCGGACACTGAAAAATTAAATAAAATTACGACTGTATCCCCAACACAATGGTGTTAGACCTAGTAGTAGATGTTACCTAGTAGAAGATAATTTAGTTACCTAAAAAAAGTTTCAGGCAATCAAAGGCATATCAAAACACACTATCAGCTCAACTATCGGCCTAAAAACTCCGTCACCAGAGTTGGCCACTTGCTCATACGAACTTACTTTATCAGCTCAACTCCACAAACAATCTAAATCCCTAAGCAGTTCGGAACATAAGCGATTCCGCTTAGTAAGTACTTACCTATAGCTTTGTAGGCATATTTTCTATCCATTATGAAAGTGAGTTCGTTTGAAAAAGTATATTTAGGTACCTACCTAATATTTTTTATTTAAGATAGGTTAGCTCTTAATACGTGGTATTACGAGCTGAGCGCTTCCGTGCTTCGGAGGGCACGTTTAATTGTCGGTCCCGGCTTTTAAATCGCTAAGCCATGACGGAGGCCTGTAGGCGGCCTAAAAACTCCGTCAACAGAGTTGGCCACTTGCTTATACGAACTTAGTTAGTTTAGCTCTTGACTTCGCTCCTTGCCTAGGCATGGATGAAGTCGACGATGAAGCGAGCTTCCCTAGAAAATGCCTATTAACTCTCCTTTTAAAGGTGTTCGGGTTAGGTATATGTAGTGAAGTTCCAGCTAAAAAATTGCCCGTGTAATAGGATCCTCACAGTCAATAAGAGGCTTTTCCTCAGTGGACTCATGGTCTTGGCCGTCAGATTCAACCCAGGCGTACTGCGGCAAGTCGGGGTATTTCTTGAACATGCCATGAGCTTGCATCAGGTCATCTTCATTCTCTATCAGCATGAGCTTAGCGCCTGTGGAAAATATATGTATCATTTACAGCCTTGTGTCATGTACTTAGGTATCAACATTATGCTAACAGTCTTCGAGAAGCTAAAGTAGACGCACTCTTTGCTATAGAGCGAAGGAAGTATTTTCCCCAAAAATACCAAGTGGCTAGGTAGGTACCTATGTGATTGCGCGAATTTCTTCATAGCACTTTCTATAACTAGAAGTCCTTTTTATTTAAATTTTATTTAAGTAAGTAGGTTAATAAAATTTTCTGACAGAAAAATTCTTAAAATGTGCGGCCGGTTGGCAGCCGGTTGGCGGCAGGTCTAAATAAAATGTGCGGCCGGCCTAAATAATTGATAGGTATATAATCTACTTTTTATGTATTTTCTGTAGTAATAAAATAAGCTCGTAGGTAGGTAATCTTGGCTAGCTCTGGTGATTTTGTTAGTGACTAGAGGTAGGTCTTCTTTTTTAATAATAAATCTCTTGGGAGTAAATTATGAGTAAATTTTTCTTACCTTCAATTTCACAGACTGAGCCAACAAAATAGCCCCGTCTTGGTTCTGCATGGAACTTATAGAATGCATCAGTTTTGCGATTGTACTCGTAGTCCGAACGATAACGCTTGGTGGTCCGAGGTTGTGAAGCAAACGCAACTATAAATAATTGAGTAAGAAATAATAAATAAGGGGGTTTAGGCTTGTTTCACTCTTCAGCGTGTCACAAGTCGCGTCCGCGAGTTGACCATGCACAGCACAGAGAAATTAATTTTGACCATTCATAGCACAGAGAAATGTGCTGTGAATGGTCAACTCGCGGACGCGACCGGTGACACGCTGAAGAGTGAAACAAGCCTTAGCTTTAAAGACGCCGGTTATGAAACTAAAGTGGTGGTGACTGGAAAGTCGTACGATATAAAAATGGGATCATGGTTGTATCCTCAAGGCGATGATGTTAAACTGAGGTAGGGACGTCCAACAGCGAGCGCACATAGTCCAAGCTGCACCTGCAGTGCGATTCCCACTTCTCGGAATGCATCCGATTTGAAGATTTTCTTTGGAAAGTTGACGTTTTTTCGCTGAAAAATATTGACGTTTCGTTTTTCGTTTCGGAAAATTGACGTTTTTTCAGCGAAGAAACGTCATTTTCAGAATTCAGAATACAATCCGAAAAGTTGTGAATCAGCCTGCTGGAATAGAAATTAGATAGGTAGGTAGGTAAATATGCATAATAAAATAAATTGGCAGACCGACCCGATGGTCCAACGACATAAAAGCATATGCCGGGACAGACTGGACCAGGAAGGCCAGTGATAGAGCAGTGTGGAAGAATATTGGAGAGGCATATGCCCTGCAGTGGGCGAATAATATGTTGAACAAGAATAAAATAAATTAAGTACTTACAGACAAATATTGGCAACAATAAAATGGTGATTTTTTCCATGGTTTTCCCACACAAGTACCTTGGTCTTGGCTTAAAACAATAATGAAATCTTAGTAAACAAACAAGACATAATCAAAGCTAGCTCAGACCCTGGCCGATTGATAAGAGAATTAATTATGCGTTCAGTTCAGGTCCCAGATAAATAAACATTCACCTACAATAACATCCGATGATTATTGGGAATTCTAAGTGCATAAAGTAAACATGATTAATACTAATTTCCATTTATTGTATTATCACTTAGGTATCAGCATAGTAGGTAAGTAAAATTTCCAGTGATTTCGACAAATATTTTGAAACAGAGACGTGTTAGCCGAGCGGGATAGCACCTCGACTTTCGATCCGAAGGTCATCGTTTGTCATTATTAGAACATTTCCCAAAAATAAGATTATGGCAATGTACCGTTGGCGCCCTTATCGCCTACCGGACAATTAATATTGTTAATTCTTTGCAGTTTTAGCTTTAGATCGTTACATGATTTGATTTGTAGTTATTAGGAAGGTAGTGAAATAAAAGTATAATTAATTATGCAGTAGTTTTATTGTTACACAGTGTCGCAAGACCGGCCACACTACACCGAGTCCCGCACTACACATACAGACGGCCACACAAACAAACAAACTGTCGCCTATTTACACTTTTATTATACATTCAATGAAAAACAAAGACTTGGAAACTTTCAATTCTGGCAAAACGAAATTTGTTTTAGTTTTGGAATGTTTTGAATCCTAAAATGTTAGACAGCTGTTTATCTATACGACCGTGCGAGTATCGCTACAAAATTATTACAATAGTTTTGGCAGTTCGCAACAATATGGTAAAATGCATCTAAGTAACTCGGTACACGACAGAACACGCATTAATTTCATATTTACATTTTACGCGACGCTTTCTGAGTCATACCGAAGGGGGAACAAACTAAAATGCCCACGTCAGTTTGACAGATGGGTTGGCGCGTTGAGTCTTGTTTCTCGAATGCGCCGCTAGAGGCGCTTCACTCGCTATGTTTTGCAAATTAACTAACTGACATCTGGGCCATTTTCGCGTAAATTCGTAACTAAAATGTCTGTACAGTCAAAAGGGCTCGTCGAAGCGAATCTACAAGTCTTTGTGTACGTTGTCTTGGCCGATACATTGACAAAACATGACAGCCATTTGATATTATCATCTAATTTTATGAGTAACTTAAAAAGACTATCAGTGCACAAAATTCCTACTTATATTTACATCCCGACTGGAACTAAAGTTATTTATAACATGAAGTAGGTACAAATTATTTTCTTATATTTTGTATTTTTTTTTTTAGTTTTTGCATCATGTAAGTAAATTATAAAATTATGTTTATTGAACACAAAAAATTAATTATACAGGTCCATTCAGGGGGCCTAAACTTATCACAATTACTATATTTACAATAGGAAATCATATTACTAACTTTTGTGAAGCATACGAGTGAGCGTGCGACTCTTAAACTAAAAGAAAGTAGGTATTGGCTAACTGGCCGTACAATAGAACGTGATGTCGCCTATAAACTAAAAATCACTTGTGTGTAAATGAACAGTCGTGTACTTAAAACTTAAAATAATCATAGGAGATCTTCGGAAGCGCAATACGTACAATTACACAAGTATAAACTCGAAGCGTCTGTCAGCGCTGACGGCGCGAGACCACGTATCTTCCGTAGCAGAGACCCTACTTCTCATGTCTAGCTGATAATCTCTATCCATCTTTTTCTAGCATCTATATTCTTACAATAACTAGAGAGAGGTAGAACTGAAGCTGTTATCAAGTTTTGTTTGAAAGTTTGTTTCGAACAGCGCCTTTTGCAACTAAGTTAACAAGTTCACTAAAAGTAGGGTCTCCTAGAACTGCAGTGACAGTAATGCTATCTCCTTCACACATCTCCTGTCTCTATCCGCAAGTTCAGCTACCACTCTATTTATCTACTTATCCTATTTACATCGTTCAATTCGCATTTACATTAAACAGCGGTTAAACTATGCTTCTAATTGAAAATGAGGACAAAATGAGCTAACTCGCTATTATTTACAGGACACACTATTATAAATTGGTGTGCACGGTTTGTGTATTTACGCCTAACGGATCACAGTGACAGTTTTCTGAGATAAGGCAAGGTGGGGTCTGACGCGGCAGGCTTGGGCGTTGTCAGTTACCGCAAAAATTAATTTTATTTAAACAGTATAAGGTTCAAAGTAATCGTGCTTGTAATATTGAGCAAATTGAGTTGCGGTGTCTGAAAACGCACGAGCTCGCCTCCTTTGTACCATCAAAGCCTTCCGCTGTTGCGTGATTCGTCAAATCAAAACGCCGCCATTTTGATTAACTTCACAAAATGGCGGACAAACTTAGTGACATTTTAATGGAGAATTACCTAGTCTTTTGGGTTGAGAATAGCTATTTTAATACAAAATCGCGCAACAGCGAGAGGCTTTCCTTTCTGTGCGGGCTACTACATCGGGTTACATCCCGTTACCATAACTAGTGTCTAACATTAATACTATGCGTTTTGTTTATGTACAATTTATTCATTTATAGTAGTTTTGAACTAGTTTTAAGGCTACGACGTCGCTCGACACTCACACAAGTCTTCCTATGCTAAAGTTAGCAGCGTGATGAATGAAAACATCAATTTTGTAAACCATGCGTATGAAAATGCCAATATTACGATGTCATATTAAAATATTCACGCACACTAACACATATAGGTACATTTATATCAAACTTCTAATAAACTATTAAATGCACGAATTACACATTGCATATACAAACACATTGATATACAATATCTCACTACGCGATGATCAGAATTAATACAATATTTTTTTGTTTTTAGTTTATCATTTCCATGTCATATTCTAACAGCTATACTAACCTATCTACGTAAAAATGTTCAGTCGATGTTACATACAAATGGTGTTAAGGAAGTAAGCTTAAACAGAATAAGGCTGTGTACATACTCCCGTTTGGAGATTCGAGTTGGCACACAACCGATCGTTTAAGTACGAAGCGGTAGTCTGTACGCAGCTTTACAAGATTAAACACGTTTCTTAAAATAATAAGTCAGTAGTTTAAAATAAAATTGTTATAAGACGTTAATTATATTGCAACATTATTGCTTGCAACGCTCACACAAACACACAGGCTAAGCCTGCCAAATCGGAACACACAAATATGAAAAATAATCAAAGTAATAAAATGTTGCTTCGAAATCGAACTCACTTCATTCATAAACAAAACTGTTTTTTTTTTTTCAATTTGCCAGTGTTGATATACAAACTTTATTATAATATGGAATAGAAATACAAATCAAACTATAACTACATCTAATACATGAAGCTTAAAACACATTTTAAGGCTAGATACACAAGAGTAATGTACTGGCCTAAGCGAAAAAGTTATCTCTTTTACACGCGTTATGCGTCATCTCTTTTCTTTTTGGGCAACCATTATGACGTCGGTTTCGTTGTAATTTTACTAATACCTACACTAGCAACTTCTGCCCAAATTTTATTTAAAATACCGAGTCCACGACACTATCCTACACATGTATATACATGCTAACAATACGATAAATGTATTGAATTTAAGTTTTTGGTAAAGCAAGATGCGATCTGTCTTTTTTGTTACAACGATTTTTGCATTTTCTCGAAAGACAGTCGCATAATGAACGAGATTCAAGAATTTCAAAGATTAATTTATATATTAGGTAAATTGAATTAAAATTTCAATGCAATTGTGATGTTATTATCATGAATGCAAATATCAAAATGAAATGCCGTTGCTGTTTCTATATCTACAAACTTTCGTATCGCTATTTCTCCCAAATTAATTTACAAGCGTTTCGAGCTACCACTACTTCAACATTCGATTTTGAACCCTCAACGCGATACGACGCAAGTTACAAGGCAGGTATTAAAGTTGCGTTCTCATAAAGTTCACAATCGTTTACGGGATCTGTCTTTTCACAAGATTACCGTGGTAATTCAATTTAACGCGGTAGTTCGTGGTATTTATCGGGTTAGTCCGTGATATTTAACGGGTAGTCCGTGGTATTTAACGGGGTAGTCCGTGACATTTAACGGGTAGTCCGTGGTATTTAACGGGTTAGTCCGTGGTATTTTACGGGTTTGCCCATGATATTTAACGGGTTTGTCCGCGATATTTAACGGGTTAGTCCGTGTCCACGTAGGGTCGTTTATCTCGTGTCTTTGTAGATGGTGCGTCGACTATTGGGTCATTCCCATTGGTGGGGCGAGGGCGGCAGTTCTGACGGATGGGCGACTGTAGAGCTGAAAGAATGCAAGTGTCCAACTATGGTTAGTCAAGTTGTCGGTGAATTGAGTATACCCACACCTACGGCACTTTTTGAACGATGGATCTTGAATTTCAGAAATATACTTACTAATACCTAAATGATTTTTTAACTCTTCTTTCGTGTCGACTAATCCCAATTTTAGTTCATAGATTTTTTAGTGAGAAAACAAATTATTACTAGTAATAAAACCAATGGCAAACATAATGTAATTTTCAACAAATATTATGCTTGAATATCTGGCTAGTAGATATCGTATAAAGTGAAATTCAAGATCCACCGATCGAATAAGAGTCATGCAAAAATGACCGATTGGTCAAAAAAATATCTGGAATAAAGATAATAAAATAGAACTTTAGCAAAACTGCATCACAAACTACTTGGAACTACTGACCGTCCACCACAACCGTCATGGCACAGCTACTCATGCACTATTGCCATCCCAGATTTAAACCTTACAAAATAGAAATAAGGTTTAAAACGTAAATGACAGGACCCTTCTAAAATCCGAGAAAGAGAATTGCTTTCGAGTTAAAGAAACTCTTGAAAACAATGTTCTGCGCTCATAAATGAGTATAAGTTAGCCATGCTATTGAATTGAATAAAATTTTATGCAATATATTCCGAACACGATTTCAAATAGGTAAATTTATACGAATTTATAAAGCGGAAGAGTTTGTTTGTTTGTTTGAACGCGCTAATCTCAGGGACTACCAGTCGGATTTGAAAAATTATTTCTGTATGTTATAGCTAAACTCTAAATAAGGTTATAGACTAGTACTCTTTATCATCATCATCATAACCATATACCGGGGGCAACGCCACTAGGGCGCTGCTACTTTAATTATAATAGTCATATACGTAAATAATGGCGATGATTCTGTTGTACACTGATTAATTAAAGAAATAATTTGTATTTTTCTCATGGCAAACTTATAACATCAGCTGCAAGGCAGAATACTGAACATTCGCGAAATACCATGCACAGCAACCGAACCGATCTAAGAGCGGGACGAACGATCAACCCTTTTGAAACAACGGGAGAAGTGACTAACGATATGGCAACATTTAGTCTTTCTTAAACCTTCTCGATCAGAAATACGTAGACACGGAATTATTAGAATTAAACAAGACAGTCATATCTATTTCTAATTAATGTTGCCATTTTTAGAAATACATAGATTTTATCGCAATAATTACCTTAATTATAATCTGACTGACATTTAGGCTATGCTGCAACAGCCATGACATTTGAGTCTTATTTGGAGTTGTGGTCTAGGTTTTAGCGTATAGTCGTATTGCTCATTATACGGACTAAAATTGAAGGAAAAAATGTCATTTTTCCTTCAATTTTGATTAGTTTTGATACGATTTATGTCAAAATTGAAGGAAAAATTACATTTTTTCCTTCACTTTTAGTCCGTATAATGAGCAATACGACTATAAATAATTGTGTTGTATTTTATTTTGTGTAAATAAACGAAGGAAGCTGTCAAAGACTAGGCGAATTTTAAAATTTTCCACGAAATGTTGCCACATCGTACTATGTCCGAGCACTATTTAGGATCGCTACTTTTAAAAGTTGTTTGAGTTAATTTTCCCAAAACATCCCACAGCAGTCACTTCATAATCTATGAATTCAAAGACTGATCGCAAAGCTAAAGTCGTTAGATGCATAAACTCGCGTAGGTATGTGAGTTCGCAATTCAAACAACATTCAAAAGTAGATAGCTACATGGATGGACGACACATGTGCATAGCGTGCTTGGGGCGCTTACTGGGAATCTGGGCGTATTACGCGGCGCACAGAAATATCACGGGCGATAGCAGTAGTATTTTTGCCGCCGTCTTGAAAGGGGAACATACTTTTGTTTTCGTACCCGTTCTAGAGCTGTCGCAAACACAGAAAAAGCAGGTTATTACTAGTTTGAGATGCTGTCGAGTTTCTCATATGTCGCATACGTACATTGTCGTATGAAAGAGTTGGTATTGACAAAGATTTTCATTAATGTGATTGAATTAAGTAAACTGAAACTGTATCAAAAGATACAAAAGCAGGTCCGCTTTTGTATCTTTGTTGATACAGTTTCAATGTCTGTTAAATTTGTTGCTATTTTCGTTGATAGAAATTGAATAAATTGTCCTTATTGTCTAAAGATTTATTAATTTAAAACGTCTTAAAAATTTCGTGTCTGTTCTCTGCAGTTAGATGCAAAATATAAATGCACATCATACTGCAACTGCAGAATGTATACTGTCTAAATAGGCAACATAATGATGAACAGTTTGTAAACTTCACAAAACAAAGTAATTGATTGTTATTATAAGAACTTTGATAACACATCAAATATTTAGAAACCTTATTATTGAAAACTGAACTCCTACCTCAATATTTGTCAAAACCAGCATATTCATAAAAACTGTAGCGTATTTGGTACATGAGAAAGAGGACGGTCGACTCTCTGACTAAACTCCGCGCCATAATTTAATTATCTACAAAATTTTAACGAACACTTTATTTGCAGAACTTTTAATAGTCAAGATAAGTTAAAGTTACTACAAATTGCTAAGACTTTCTCTCTTTCACTTTGTTTCATAAGTGACAGATATGTTTTACGCATGTACTAGACATTATATTAACACACAGGAATTCGATTTAGATACCGACAATTTTCGATTCATCATTTCGTTTCACTTTGTGTTACTACCACACTGAATAGAAATATTTACGATACCTAAATCAACGCTATTTTGACGTGATTATTCCTTTGTGTTACTTACGAATGGCCGTAGACCGCTATAGCAACATTCTTTATTAAAAAATGTATGACATATTTGAGAGAATACTACTAAGTATGGTAATTTGAGTACTATCATCGAAGAATAGATTCCAGGCAAAAAAATGATTCATGTGTTAGTAACTTCTATAGCTGAACGTTTTTTTTTTTTTGGCGCGGAGTGTTCTAATTACTGTGCTACTGGCTAAGCGTGAACCACATTTCAAGAGGGTTGATTCTCGAAGCTACTGCGTGGTCATCGCTTGAAGCGTAACAAAACCCATGCACAATTCGGGAGCAAAACCACCCGCACTGTGTAAGGTGACTACAGGGAGGGTAAAACCAATACATTACTAGTACAAAGTCTGATATTCTGAAGAACTAGCTTATATACCTACAGTTTCAATACTTTTGATGTTGCAGCGTATTTGTTTGTTTTACAATTTAAACGGTTTTGACATTCAGTTGTTTTATTTAACTCTACTAATGACGTTTTCGGCAGCTGTTTTTACTGATATACGCCATTTAGCGCACCTTATTTTCTACGCTCTATGAGATGAAGGATAATTTCATGTTATTTGACTTCGAGTTTTAATTAAAGTTTGGCTATTTCGGCTTAGAAGATGAATCGCCAAAAAGAAAAATCGGCCAGAAAACCGTGTTTGTCGCTTCGTTTCTTCACGGCATTAATAGTGAAAAACCAGGAGTAGAATCATCTAGTTCTTAAGTTGATTCAAACAGATCCAAGTGATCCCTGAATGAATTTTGACTTTAATAGTTCTGACAGAGAAGTTACGATAATATGACCGATCTTAATAGCAATACAAACACGCTGCCCCAGACAAAGTATACAATAGTTCTGACTGACTGTATTATATTCACACTTAAAGAAACAAGTTTTTCAGAATACATAGGGACGTATTAGCAATAATATTGGTATTGAATGAAGTTGACTATTCTGTTAACTACAAGTCGATTTATGCCTACAGAATAACCACCCTGTTCTCTTAGGTAATTGCTTTTTTATATTTTGTAAGAGTATTTTTTATTCAATCGTATTTCATTAGAGTTGGGTTTCGCTTGTTGTAAAATAAGAAAACAGATTTTTTTTTTAATTTTTTTTTTGCATATGCACAGAACTGTTAAATCAGCTGTTTTTGACATGCGATTGAATTTAAAAGTAATCTGACGGAATACAAAATGGCAATTACCTAGACATTTGGTATGGTAAGGATTGCAATTACGACATAGGCTCTTTACTGCGACCGCGAATAGCCCTACTTCTCTTGAATATAACAATCAAGAATATAGATTCCCTATTAGCTGATGAAAAAACTCAATAATGGACATCATTTCATTCTAAAGCTTACTAAATACAAAAAATATGTTGTACAATGTAGGAATATGGTTTACCGTTAAATTCTTTCGACAAAATTGAGAAATGCTGAACTGAAATTTTGAAATAACCAATGATCTATATAAACTGAGGTAGATTCGTTGTACCCCGCTCTGCGTGGCGAACAAAAGTCACCTCGCATCCACACGTTCGGGCCAACGTTGGCCCCAATGCCTCTCACCAACGTGTGGAGCTGACAAAATAGCTTGGCGCCAACGTTGGGGCCAACGTTGGGAGTTGGCCGTGCCGAGTTACCTCGCATCCACACGTTGGGGCCAACGTTGGCCCCAATGCCTCTCACCAACGTGTGGAGCTGACATCAAGCTAATTTGCTTGAGTCCACTCAGTCGCACTTTGTCTTGCTCCGATGTTACACGCATTTACACGCATCACGCACTTAATTTATCTCTTTCTAACGGGGTTTTATAAATCTCTGCTATTTTTTAGTTTTCTTGAGTGATATTAAGGGACCGGCGAACGTATCTACGTACCTAGGAACGTAATACCAAAATAATTTAAAATTTGAGCATATTTGTATCACTTTATGTTATTATTTGGATAAAGGCAGTATTTATCTAGGTTCCTGTTAAACTTTTGTTCCAAAAAACTTACTATTGAACAAATGAAAAGAAAAAATGCCGTTTTTGGAGTACCTACAAAGATTTCAATTCAATTTGCTTACATTTCTTTATAGGTAAGTTTTTCGAAACAAAAGTTTAACAGGAACCTAGATAAATACCTACTCTTCTAATCTAACAACATAAACTGATAAAAATATGCTTAAATTTTAAATGATTTCGGTATTACGTTTTTATGGAAATTCGCCGGTCGCAGGCCTCTTAAACAAAGCTGCTTATATTCTACCTAAGTAGCTATTACAAAATTTCGTCGCGTATTAGAGCTTTTTCTAATGATTACTATAACGTCTCTATTGGCAAAATCTCATTGGAAATAACTAAATATTTCGTACCCTAAGACAGTCACAATCTCTACCGGTAAATGCTCAAATATAAAACAAAAAATACAGTCATTCGGAGGCATCTTTTATTTGATTTTCTACGTGCCTTCGTCTGTTTGTTTGTTTATTTTAAATTTGACTAACGTAAAGGTAAAGATTGCGTCTTTCTGCGAAGTTACAAAATATTTAATTATATTTAAATAATTTCAACTTTTCAGTTCAGCATTCCTCTTTTTTCTCAAAGAATATAAAACTAGATATTTAATTAATTCCATAACTTTTCAGTTTATCTGTTGAATTACAAAAAAATTGGTAGTCTAGATTTACGATGTCAATATTTGAGTTGTTCGCATTGGCTAAAATAATTGGGTGGCGGCTTGTGATTGGCTGAAACACGACATCCGTGCACACATAGATCGCGCCGTGCCACACCTAGTTGTGATGACGTTTGCTTCGTCTGTTTTATTATCTTCCTGGCATGCAGACAACACTGAATTTGTACTGTGAGAAGGTTCAAAATTGTGCAGCTGGGGATAAATTAATCTTTACATTGGACATAAATTGGACAGTATGGACAAACGTAAGCAGCGTGTTACATCCTAGATTTGCTTAATCGCAAATGTTATAGTAGTTTTTCTTGTAGAAATATATCAATCTTTGGATAAGACAAATTTTATGGACTAAAAAGTGGGACAAACATAAAAATCAATCAAACTGATTATTATTTTCTTGTTCTTCTATTCATGTTTACGTTTTCTAATGCATACTAATCAGTGAAATATTAATATAAATGTCCAGATAAAAAGTTTAACATACAACTATGACATAAAGTAGGTAAAAACAGAAACTATTTTCATCTAAAGATCGTGGTACGTAAAGTTAAACCTATTGATCTATATATGCAAGGGTTGCGCGCACACAAATCGATGAACTGAATAAAAAGCAGTGTTGTCTGCAAGCCATATTACCACACCAATCGATCGATATTGGTAGAATGTTGATGTGACGCGGTAAAAACTATCAATTGATGTCCACTGTTCTAACTTTACGATCGATAGCGTCGATTGTCATTCGGCATGGTCGATCAATTGTAGAGTGAGACCAGTCGATTATATAAAATAATTAGTAGGATCTTTCACTCGATGTCGACTGTTAAGTTCTACTGCATACTGCTTAGTAATGTCTATAGAGCAGTCGATCATTGACGTTGAATCTATCAATCGATGTCGACTGTTCTACATACAAGTTCGCGTCATGTAAAAAGAATGCTGGAAGATAGAGGGGTTTGTTTTGTCTCATGTTTGCGAATAGGTAACCCATGCGCAAACATGAGACAAAACACACCCCCTCCACTTTCTTCCAGCGTTCTTTTTACGTGACGCGACTTTTACTACATAGTAATATCGATGTCAGAGTAATAGCAGTCGTCGATATGTACTAGAATCTATCAATCGACATCGAATTATAAATCGATCGATCGGTGTGTCCAATAACGTAGGGAGTGGCCGTAGGTGCGGTCGCCAAGCGTGTTAGGTAACGTATCGCAAAGAAATCACCTAGTGTCGGTTGGTTGCGTTGATGAGGCGGCCCCTTACCTTGCGAAGCTCTTGAACGCAGCCGATTGGGGATTGATGCAGAGAGGTACTCGAGATGTCTGCAATTGCTCCGCTATGAACTTGTGGATCTCTTCTGTGGATTGGGGGAAGAACAACATTAGGTCGATGTAGAACAATTAATTTGAGAAGGAAGATCGGTCGATATAACACAGTTAATTGCATCAAAAGAAGAATATCTTACTAGGTGGTGGACAAAACACTAAATCACATGAACAAGAAAGTAGAAAATCATAGGCACAAAGTGCTTAGTACGAGTTTGTTTCACTATTCGGTATCGGCGCCGTAAACGTGGATTTGTATGGTATCAGCCAATCACAAGCCAGATCTCCAGATCGGGCGAAGAATGGCTTATGAGAACAGCATTGTAGCTTTAGGTTATAGCAGCTTGCATATGAGAACACACGAGTTCCATATTTACCTTTGATTAGTTTCCTCTCCCAGCCGTCATTAAAAGGATGCGTATCTTGCGTCTCCAAGGAAGCTGTAGCACAATGTATATAACAATAGCTTCCGTAATGTAACGAAAGAGCTTGGATCGCTTTCAACAACTGCTTATGATAGTAGCATATTTACCTTTGACCTGGTGCACGGAGGTGGGTTTTCTGTCCCAGCCGTCCAAAAACATAATGCGTGGTCTAAGCTCTAAAGTCTGGCCAAATGGCAAGCAAAGCGCGAAATTGCACATAATTTTTATTAGCATATGTTGAACTTTTCATGTGTTACCTTTGACCTGGTGCACGGAGGTGAGTTTCCTCTCCCAATCGTCATTAAAAGGATGCGAGTCTTGCCAAGTAAGCTGTAGCACAATGTATATAACAATAGCTTCCGCAATTCCCAATGAACGGAAGTGCTGCATAAGAGAGTAACATATTTACCTTTGACCTGGTGCACGGAGGTGAGTTTTCTGTCCCAGCCGTCCAAGAACAATGATGCGTGGTCTAAGCTCTTGAGTCTGGCCAAATGGCAAGCAAAGCTCGATATTGCACATAATTTTTACTAACATATGTTAAACTTTTCATGTAAGTTACCTTTGACCTGGTGCACGGAGGTGAGTTTCCTCTCCCATCCATCATGGAACCAATAGCATATGCTGAACTTTTCTTATGAGAACAGCAGAGGGTCCTCGGTTACCTTTCACCTGGTGCCCAGTGAGTTTCCACCTTCAGCCGTCACTAAAACGATGCGATTCGTGCGTCTCCAAGGAAGCTGTAGCACCGTGTAGGTATATAACAATAGCTTCTGCAATGTAACGGAAAAGCTTGGATCGCTTTCAACAAATGCCTATGAGAGTAGCATATTTACCTTTGACCTGGTGCACGGAGGTGAGTTTTCTGTCCCAGCCGTCCAAGGACATAATGATGCGTGGTCTAAGCTCTAAAGTCTGGCCAAATGGCAAGCAAAGCGCGAAATTGCACATGATTTTTACTAGCATAAGTTGAACTTTTCATGTGAGTTACCTTTGACCTGGTGCACGGAGGTGAGTTTCCTCTCCCAGACATCGTGTCACAATATATAATAACAATAGTTCCGCAATTCCTAATGAACGGAACGAACGCTTTCAACAACTGTATAAGAGAGTAGCATATTTACCTTTGACCTGGTGCACGGAGGTGGGTTTTCTCTCCCATCCGTCGTGGAAGGGATGCGTGGCTTGCGTCTCCAAGGAAGCAGTAGCACAATGTATATAACAATAGCTTCCGCAATTCCTAATGAACGGAAGTGCTGCATACGAGAGTAGCATATTTACCTTTGACCTGGTGCACGGACGTGAGTTTTCTGTCACAGCCGTCATTAAAAGGATGCGTGTCTTGCCAAGTAAGCTGTAGCACAATGTATATAACAATAGCTTCCGCAATTCCTAATGAACAGGACGAACGCTTTCAACCTAATGTACGGAACGAACGCTTTCAACATCTGCATAAGAGAGTAGCATATTTACCTTTGACCTGGTGTACGGAAGTGAGTTTCCTCTCCCATCCGTCGTGGAAGGGATGCGTGGCTTGCGGCTCGAGATCGGGCGAGTAGTGGCGAGCGGCCGGAGGTGAGCTGTAGCAGCACTTGCACATACACGAGTGGTAGCGAAGCCGGCCTTCCTCGAGATACGGGTGGGCTAATGCGTCCACTACGGAGATGCGTTTCGCAGGGTCGAATACTAGCATCTGGAATAGATAATTGATGGTAAGCTCTTGGTCTTCTGTCTATGAAACAATGTCTCAAGTTATTAAAATTTCGCGATTTGTTAACATAATGATAACTATTTTTACGGGCCTTTATCGCGTACCTTTCATCACGTCATCCCGTGACCACGAACGCTGTAACGTGTTCGACACGTCGGGAAATGCAAATTAAATAAAAGGTACGCGATAAAAGCCCGTAAAAATAATTATCATTAATATTTTAAATATTGTCATAAGGAGCATCTCACTGGAGCTTGATTATTTAGATTTACGCGATGGATCACCGAAAAGAAAGCTAGCTTACCGTGTTTATTGCCCTGATTATTCACTGTGTTGGTCGTAAAAAAACAGGAGTAGAATCACCTAGCTTTTAAGACGATTCAAAGTGATCCTATTGGTCCTACTGAATAAATGATATCTGAATTTCATGTTATTAATCGAGTTATAAACTGACAGACCTACAATTTCCCTGAATTTTCAAGTTACCTGTGCCAATAGATGAACCGCCTCATGCGTGGCCTGTACCGACAGTGTGTAGAGCGCAGCGAGGGCGGGCGGCCTCGGCGCGCGTCGCAACATATGGGCCCGAGCGCCGGCGCACGCGTGCCTCATGTCTTCTAACGACGGCGTACCGAGTAGCTCTGTTATCAACTCCAGCTGAAAGAGATTTCAATAGTCAACCCGACGTCAAATGCCGTGAAGTTATCCTTTGTAGAGGGTACAAAAAAAAATCAAATTGGACAAGCCATGGTAGCGGGAAGTTTTGCTGAGACAATGGCTGATGCAATCCAGTCACGTCGGGTTAAAATAGAATAGGAAAACGTTTATTCGACATTGACACATGCAGAGAGAAACAGAGATAAAAATAAAATACAGAACAGTAGAGGCACAGTGACAGCCAAAACAAATAAAAGTTATTACGGTAAAGGCACCCGGTTGATGCATTTATAACATCTAAGTATACCTTTCAAATCGATACCTACGTAATTCAGTTTGTTTTTTTAATATCCTACAGAACCCAACATTTTTCCGGGATAAAAAGTATAATTTGTTTTAATCAAGATAAATAAACTATCTGCGAGCCAAAAATACAAATTCGTTAAGCCATTTTTGCGTGATAGACTAACAAACATGTAAAGATACACATATTATTAAGTATAATAAAAAGCTTAGAACTTCACCTGTTGTACTGGACTCTGCGCCTGGAACAGTATCCGCCTGCCCAGTAGCTCTCCGAATATGCAGCCCACTGACCACACGTCCACCGCAGCTGTGTAGTGATTTGCTCCCATTAGGATCTCTGGTGCTCTGAAATTTGAAATTACAATTTGATTAGTTACAAAAAATCGATTTTGACTAGCAAAATGTTTTAACTCAAATTGAATGTGATACAATCCTATTAGCTTCTTATAAGACGCTCTTGTTGACTCAATGCCTTTTGATTTTGATTTAAAATTAAGCTAACGCTACTAATGATTTAATTTACCTTCAAAGTAAGATCTTAAATTTTTGCAGTAAACCTATGTTTCAAGTATTTTCTTTACTCATCGACAATTGCCATAAATAAATAATGGTATTATAAGCCGACAAAAAAATCAGGTGTACTAACAGTATTTCAATAAGTGATCTTTGTTTTTTCAAAATTCAAATATGATTTATTTAGTGGGACCACTAGGATCACTTTGAATCGTCTTAAGAGCTAGGTGATTCTAATCCTGTTCTTTATTCTTACTCTATATTATTAGGTCCCTATAGCACAAAAAATGACTAAACGATTTGGGCGTACACTGAATACGGAATTAATAAAACCCGGAAATGAAATCAACCTCAATTTGAATCGTTCAATTATTTCGCACAAAGCCGATTTCAATTTATTCAGTCCAAACAATGTATACTCAGCTATTATAAATCATCGTAGAGAGTAATAAAACATGTCTGCCTCGGAATATTAGAGATATTTTCAATAGAAAAACAGAGTAACTCAACAACTAAACGTCCAAGAATATCATTATTTAACACACGGGAATTACTCACGTAAAAATATCGTCGATTTAGATAAGTACCAACAATGTTTCGATTCATCTGGAGAATCTTCATCTGGGTCTGACTGTGAGACGCGACCGCGAGGAGTAACCTTGCCGCAACTCCCTCCTTACCCAGACGAAGATTCTCCGGATGAATCGAAACATTGTCGGTATCTAAATCGACGATATTTTTTCGTGAGTAATTCCCGTGTGTACAACACACGAAAGTTTTGAAAGTCCAAGAATGTGTCTGACAATTCAATAGGTTTATGAACAGATTTAACTCCATGCATTTCCCATTGTTATAATGCACTAAGCTAGAAGTTAGTCATTGTTACAACAGCAAGCCTAGAATTGTTTCCCACAAGGAACAAGCCATAATAATCAATATGTTATAGTACTTCAAGCTTTAGAATGGACATCGGTTATTTTCGTGTTTTCCGAATATGTCCGACAGCAGTGAATGATTCCACAATACAGAATGCGACAGAAGTGCACGTCATTATCAGCGCAGCTCGCAAGGCTTGCAACTAATTTTCTTTTGTTAAAATGACATTGATATTTATTTGTTTGCGATAAAGTAGTTAAAATTATGAGTAATTTTCATTTCCAAAAGACTTTTCGTCAATCGTTTTTGTAATTTTATGCGATTGTTTCCGATGTTTCCCGAAACCCATTCTTTTTGGTTTTACTATACATTCTTAACAACGCTAACCACGATCGCGTTATTCACATTTATGGCAACTAGTTGGTAAGACAACAAAAATTTCAATGACATTCCACTTCCCAACATGGATTTCCGTAAGATGACGCTTGAATACATACAATACCGAGTTGCATTGTTACTTAGAAACATGGTGTGAATTTTTAAGTGAACACACACATTTAATGTTACTCTATAGCAGTGGTTCTTAACCTTTTAGTGATGGGGGACCATTTGATAAACTTTTTTCTTGCCGCGGACCACCAACCCGTATCACGATGGTGGGGGGGGGGGGGATGTATCTTTCAAGTTACTATTAGTGTTGTATTTAGTCAGGCAAATAATCAGAAGGGGGTCAGATGACTTTGCACTCTCGCAAAATATCTAGGTACTCATGAATATGCGAGCGAAGTGACCCGATTTTTTTAAGTCAAATGCAACGTTGCTCATTTTGGTCGCAAAATACTCATGAAGCTAATATGCGAGCAAAGCGAGTGAGCTTCAAACCAAGCGACTGAAGCGATCTCCCTAATCCGCGAAGCGAAACAAATGCAACATTTACGCTTTATTTTGCTTACGGTTCTCAAAGAAAGGCTGGCTGCTTGTCAGTTTCTATTCTGCGATCAGACGTAATTCAATTTGTTCGCAAAATACGCATGAAATGCGAGCGAAGTGAACCGAATTTTTTGAAGAAAAATGTAGCATGTGACACTTAATTTTGCTTACCTACCATGCTCAAAGAAAAAGCTGGCTGCTTGTCAGTTTCTATTCTGTGATCAGACAAAACTCAATTTGTTCGCAAAATACTCATGAAGCTAAAATGCGAGCGAAGCGAGCTGAATTTTTTTAAGACAATTGCAATGCGTGCTTCTTTATTTAGCTTACGGTGCTCAAAGAAAAGGCTGGCTGCTGGTCGATTCCTATTTTGCGGTCAGACATAACTCATAGTCACTTTGCTCGCAAAATAAGCATGAAGCTAAAGGTAAATAAAATGCGAGCGAAGCGAGCCGAATTTTTTGAAGGCAAATGCAGCATGTGGCTATTTATTTTGCTTACGGTGCTCAAAGAAAAGGCTAGCTGCTGCCGATTTCTAGTCTGCGGACAGACAGCATAACTCACTTTGTTCGCAAAATACACATGAAACTAAAATACGACCGAAGCGAGCCGATTTTTTTAAGAAAAATGACCCCCATGACCCTCCCTATGGGACCGCGTCTGCTCAACACACAGTCAACCAATAATTTGATTCAAAACTTATCAAAAGCGGAAAAGTTTTCTTTTTTAACTTTGATCCGTTGTCACTTGCTTAATTTTTTCGGATAGCTTCGCGGACCACTTCGGGTGGCTCCAGGGACCACCAGTGGTCCGCGGACCACCGGTTAAGAACCACTGCTCTATAGGAATCAATCAAAATTTAATCAATGATTTTATATAACAGCCAGACACATCACACCTTATAAGAAGAAAAACCAATAACGAAAATAAGTGAACACTACTTATAAAAGCGATAAACAGGAAAACTTACGCATGCAAAGACGTTCAGGCAAGACAAAGTGGATGAATACAAAACTGGTTGTGACGATATTCCATAAAGGTACAAGTAAACAGCGCTATTCCACTATTGCCATGATTTATGTGTTTTCAATATGGGGCGCGAAGAAAGGATTTATAATATAATATGCGACTAGACTGCAGCTCGACGGGACAAATAAAATATAGCATTTCAAGAAAAGGTCATGGACTCCTTAGTGCGCACACAATACATTATACTGTTGATCAAAATATAGTACAGTTCATACCAAGCTCAGCGCTTCAATTCAAAACAAGAAAGTACTGGTAAGCGCAATAATGAAGAGAAAAATCCACTCCAAAAAAGCATAGAAGAAAGAAACGTAGAGAATTCACAAAAGCGGCCCCCGCTCACGATGTAAATGTAAAATGAGCAGCGTCTGTGTCATACACAAGGCGCCTCAAAATATATTTTTGGTGAGTACAAGCGTCCGTCGCGTTTTGGCTCTATTTTTTTTGGGGAAAACATGCTGTCCGCGAGCCGTGGCCTAGTTTTGAAGCTGCGGTTAGCGTAGCAAAGGTCATTCATTCAGTTTTTACTCATTCAACATCCACGGAACACTTGCTCGCTTCATTGCGTTCAATTAAGCTCAGGTTTAAGAACACGACGAAGATTATAATTAGGACGACGTAATTATGACTTGAATCAAATGGAACTAGAGAAGGCTGCTAGTTAGCAGACAAGTAAATGTGGGTTGTGAATGACGGCTATCAATTAGATGCCCCTTGAATAAACGGTATTGTATTTCATACTATTCTTAGTTCTCAAGCTAATGAATAATTTTAATTTACTGTTCTCAAAAATTCAGGTAATATCTAGTCCGTTTTTTTACTTTCACAGTTACATTTGAACTGTTAGTCATACGAGTATTTAACATTATACATTTCAGTTAAAGTATTTCTCTCAAATTAAATAAATGAATCTTTCTGAGAAAAAAAGCTAAGTAGCGTCCTCGCTTCACCTAACATCTCAGGGTCGAGACAATGCACAATGGCATTGTCAATTAACGAAAATAAAACAAGATTTTTACGTCTACAAAATATTTCAAAAATATATTGGTTGAAAAGCACTAAACCTTAGCTGCAATGCTGAATGCGAACACCGCATGCGAGTTACGAGCAAGCTTATTCATTGCGACGTGGACGCCGCGCCAGCATCACACTTTTATTGAGGAACCAGAATCCAAGACATGAAACTACTGAACTAAACGCAAGCATACTACTATTATAGCACGTAACAATAAAGCTTTTACGGCAGGCAGACTCAGATATTCCAGACCAATAAATAAATTAAGAGTTGTCGACAGATATTATATTCCTAGACGCCCTAGATAGACTTCTTTGGAGTAAGAACAATAACAGGATTCGTAATTAACTGACTGAACGTGTGCCTGTGTTGTGATGAGGGTCGCACATCGTCTTCGGTTTCGGTCACCACTCAAGTTACTCCCTACTCTCAATCTGTTGTCAGTTGTCTATTTACCATAAAATTTCCATAAAAACACGTAGGTCGCGTCGTATTAAGTACGTATTTCGACGAAATTCACTAGTTGGCTGAAAAATGCCTTGGCAGAGTCGAATATCAGGCTCAGCCATTTCAGACGTACAAGAAAAGCTGCACCCGCTTTTGCAGTGTCATAAAACGAGGAGTGCAGAATTGATTCCTTTGATCGAGCTTGAATACGAAAGCTATTGAATGGTTTAAGAGTTATTTTACGTAAATGTGACATTTGTGAACAGGTGAGGTGTAACACAACTTTTATTGCTTCACACTCAAAACATTTACAAAGAGATCTTAGTGATTCAAATTGCGTTACATCATTTACATATCCATTTTTATTTTTAGGTACCTAAAGAAAATGTTTTCAAGTTCTCTAAAATTAAGAAGAAAATAGTTTTTATGTGTATAGTGTTAAACCACACTTAGGTATTTACATTTGAAAATGAAAATACTTATCAAAATTTTCAATTCCGACGGGATTCGAACCCGCGATGATACAAGCGATCCTCCTTTAGCCGGAGTTCCTTTACCAATTCGGCCACGGAACCTTTAGTCGCCAGAGTTGAAAATCATGATAGGACCATACCTATCTATCGATCCCGTCGGAATTGGAAATTTTGATAAGATTTTTCATTTATATAAGAAGAAAATGATAATTATGGAGGCTATGGGAAATTCTCACCTATAATACTGTGTGACGACCTCCTGTGTCATGTTCTTGCTGGCATCAGGCTCCTCAACCCTCGCTAGTCCGAAGTCGCAAATCTTGAGCACGCAATTGCTGTTCACGAGAAGATTACCGGGTTTGATGTCTCGATGTAGGATGCGTGCAGAATGCAGATATTTTAGACCTGGAAACAAAATTTGTAAACTCATTTTCGTGGAATTGCAAACATAGCGATCAATCCAAAATACAATGTTGCCTATTTCTTGGAAGAGCAGGAAGAGACTTTGCACAAACAGTAATCTTATCAATATAGTCCATCCAAAGATAAAATAAAAAATAAAATAAAATAAAGGTTGCCTGAAAGAAGTCGCTTTGAGCGATAAGGCCGCCCATTGCGCCACCATGTATTATTATTTAAGTCCTCTAATTTACGTTCATAAGAATGTTGGTGTATAAATTAAGAATTATCTATCTGTCTATCTTATAGATTTCTTTTCTTCTATTAAATCAACGGAAATGCTTTTAATTGAATGCCACCAGTATTCTAAGTTATCGATCGATCAAAAAATTAACTATAGCTGCTTAAATCTCAACAAGTTACAAATGACCAAACTATTTCAAGTGGAACCCAGCTGACAATATTTATTAGCCAGTAATTAACATCTGCTGTGCGTTAAGACCGACATGTAATTTAAACATCAACATTAATCATAAACATCATTGAAAATTGATACGCCTTTAATGATGAACGAATTTATAGTCAGCTTGTATTGACGTGAGCGGTATTTAGAATCAAGCGATAGAATGATAGATCAAAACCGCTTTAACCCATTTTCTGTCCCGGCTCTGCGGTGCTCTTGAAGAAGGACGTCCGCAGCCCGGAGCACAAGTGCGTCATGAGCACTGATCGCGTTAAACTACTTTTGAGTAAGATTTAGGTAAGTAGTTCTTGTTAGCACTGTTTTGTCACTTCCAAGTCCGGTTCGATCTACTTTGATTCGCGTCATTTGCTTTCCTATTATCCTAGGTAGTATTTGCCCCCTGATAGCGACCAAAATCGGTCTCAAATTCTCAAATATGACAGTTCAGTGACGTAGCTCCCTCACTCTCATCTCAACGTGACCGTAAGCGACAAAAGATACCTACGCTATTGTTTTGACAGTTTGAGACCAATTTGAGGTTTGAGATAAGTTAGACAATCAGATTGCTGTGCAATGCTGACGTCATTTTAACGAAAGTATAGATTTTACAGATGAAATGTCTTCCAAGACAAGTTAAATGAGATCAAACATTTTCACGAACGGTTATTGAGAAAACTGTGTAAGAAACTTTTAAAGCTTCTTCTTCGTGGGAGATATGAAAAGGTGAAAATTCTTATTGTCAGAATTGCATTTTTGAAATTGCCTTTTAAAATATAACGGAAGGTCGTTTTTAATAAAACTGAAAATAACCCCAGTTCTCACTATAAGGAATTACATAATAATAAACGTGGTTAAGGTAAAATTTAGAGCGCGCCTCTACGGACTTGCCGAGTGCTGAGTGTCGGTGAAAATGGTTCCAGGAACACAGATTTTCTACGCTATAAATATTAGATGCGTGCTGTATCTGTATAGCATAGTTAAAACTTGTACAGTTACCGAGAAAATCACAAAACATGTGGAAATATCATTTATTTTTTTAAGTTTGGTTAAAACAGTGTACCCACACTGTCACACTGTGACGGTCAGAAAAACGTTAAATGAAACGTATGTTGAGATAAATTAGTAATACCATGTGCCTCATTAGAAACGGCTAACACAAGCCTGACTGAAGCCTGAGGTTTACTTTGAACCCTTCGCTTTGAAAATGTAACTAAATACAAGCCGCGAACGCGCAAATGAGAGCCACGCGGGAAAAGCGAAGCCATTAGATCCAATTTCAGATTCGACGTACCAGTATAGCCAAACTCGGTTCGCTGGTTGTATATTTCGGCTAATCTATACTGTACATATCCGGCTATTCGGCAAATCTATACGCGTGCTGTGTACACATGCGGCTAAAACTGTATAGATACGTTATGCATAATTTGCACCATTTTCCATAATGGCGCGCATGAGTCAAGCGGGCATTACCCCAAACCGATTAGCTCGGTTCATTCAATCTAATGAGCCCTGAACAAGGCTGCGCTTACCGTAATAACACGTTGTCCTGTCTAGGTCTACGTTGGCAGAATTCGTGAGCACGAACGGTTGGCTAAGCCACATTAGACGTCTATTTCGTTGAGAATTTGAAGAGCGTCAGCTGCATAGCTTAGATGAGAACCTCTAGTTCAACAAAGTTACATACTTCAGAATTAGATATTAAACCTAAATGCCATGGTTCGTAGGGAGTACTAGTTGGTAGCATCATTGTGTCGCAGTCATGTCATGGATGTCGTTTCGCATAAATACAGGATGAGCGCGATGACGCACAAAGGCGTGCGAAACTTGACTCAAGCCCTGCCCATTTGCACGAGTGGAGTGAGGCTATTACTGTCACCAATATACTCTACCATAAAATTTAGTACTATTTTATCTGTGGCTTCGTAAATGAACCCATTGAAAATATTAACGACAAAGACCCTATATTGAACAGATACTCTAAATATCATCGCATGTCTGATCTAGCTGTTCTTCTAGAGGTCTGCCTGAGGGTTACAAAGTAACGTCTACCTCGGAGCTGTCTGTGCCAAAACAAATTAACGACAGTACGTAGAGTTTAATTTCCCAAAGGGTGTACCGCAGTTTTCCACACGCAGCGCCCAACGTTCCACGGCATAACCTCTTAATTCGCACACCTGAAGGTGAAAGCCGACAGACGTATCAAACTTTGCGAATATCATTTCAATTATAACTGAAATTGATAATATTAAAGCGCATATTATGTTTTTAACGAGTAGAGCTTCCCAACGTTGAATCTAACGAATACGGAACTGTGAACGAGCTTCGAAAATTCAGGGTTGGTTTCACATCTCTGTTTTTGTTAGGTTTCAACTTTATTAAAGACCTCGCCCTTTGAACAACCTGAAACGATCCAATCCATTTTATGGGCTGCTCAGAACAAATTATGAATGCGCCTATTATTTATACTCACGTCAACGCTAAACAAACGAACTCGCTAAGATTGGAAAACAAGTTCGACTGCATCGGTACAAATCATACGAGGTACTAACATTCAAAGGTAATGTGAGTACGAGAACATAAAAATGCTGAAGGACCGAGAACTGGCACATAATAATGGCATGAGCATCGAGCAGGTCGTCGTCCGTCGGCGCGGGCGCAACCGACCGCGACGCTCGCCACACTCCTTGCTCCTAGCACAGGACAATGCTCCTTTAAACCACCATCACTTTCAAAATCTTCATGAGATGCACTTTACATTATAATATCACAAAGGAATTACTCACGTAAAAATATCGCCGATTTAGGTACCGACAATGTCATGACATGTCTCAGTGTGAGACGCGATCCCGAGGAGTGACCGTACCGCGAGACTGTCTTTTTTACCCAGATGAAGATTCTTCGGATGAATCAAAATATTGTGGGTACCTAAATCGACGTTATTGTTACATTATCATCATCATCAATTGTAATCCTTGCAGGTGAATCAGTAAATTCTTTCAACTGCGCTAAACTGGTTCTCTCCGTAAGGTTCTTCTCGTTTTATTTATGTTGTAGCACGCGCTGTTTATCCTCAGAAGTGTAATTTAGATTGTTAACGCTCAGTTCGGTTTTGGTGTGACCGTTGTAGGAAACGGGTTTTAATTGTAGCATTGTAAGAGCTTCGCACCGTGATGTTTGTTTACGGCTGACCGCTGGACAAACACCCGGAGCGCGATGCTTACAATCTCACGCTCACTATGACCAGCCTTTCACACTTAACAGGCTACTCTTCAAACTACACTATTGTTGTATACAACCCACCAATTTACGCGGTCCATCTTATGCTGGCCAAATGTTCTTATCGCAGTGGTATCCAACATAATCGAAACTATGATAGTTGTCCGATATATCGATCGTGGATTTGTATTAGGCCCAGTTCTGGCTTCAGCTTCAATATATCGTGGTTGTCCATATAACTTTATTTTTTACTTTTAGTGATGTTGAACAAAAGAACAAAAACCTTGGGAACAGATTGTTTGATCAAACTAAACTTCCAACTGTCTTCAACTTCCGTCCCTAGCAAAAAATAACACGGTAGCCGTCAATTTAGAACTTCAGGCCTAAAGCCTTCAGTAGTCTGAGCATATTTCAGTATTTCAATTGGCATTAACATTTTACAATAGTTAGTATTCTATAGGTACAAGAAAAATTGCAGGCTCATCTCTGTTCCTATTAGAAATTTTATGTGTAAGTACTTTAGACAGCTCTAAGAAGTTTTTACTCACTTTACTAGTGAGTAAAAACTTCTTAGTGCTTATACGAGTATACTATTTTATAAACTTAGCAGTTTATAAAATAGTATACTCGTATTTGTTCGTAGAGCTAGTGGCTAACACAAATGACGGAGTTTTATGGTCGCCTGAAGGCATTCGGTTTAACGATATAAATTGGGATCAACAATATTACGTGCACTCCGAAGTACAGAAGAGCTCAGCTGATAATCCCACTAGCGGTCACCCATCCAAATTGAGGTCGCTCAGAACGTCGCTTAACTTCATCGATCTAAAAAGAACGTTGCAAGCTGCACCAGGAGCGCTTAAGGCTAATATTCCACTGAAGCGGAGATGTGTGAGATGTGTTTTAAACAACTAATATAACTTCGTTATTCACACATCTCGTGATGATATTGATTGTAACGAAATTCTATTGGTTGTTTAAAACACATCTCACACGTCTCCGCTTTTGTGGAGTCTCAGCCTAATAGTAAGCACAATCGTTTTAAACAAACGCTTTTAGAAATCAACTATATTCCCACCGTAAGCTCCAAGAGAACAGTTATTGTAAATTCGTACAAACTAAGCGACGAAGCCGTGGGTAATCTTTCAGTCGAGGAGATAAAGTAGCTTCCTCGAGCGGGACCGATCCCTAGAACATGATCGAATAAATCACGACATAGGCGCATCTAGCGTTAGATAAACAAATAGCTTGCTGCAATCGCTTATCTGATGTGCCCAACCTGCGGCTATTTTACTAGCTGGTCAGGATACTCTTATGAAATACGCCCTATACCTATTAATCATAAAATTGGGTGGAAATAGTGATAATATGAACTCAAAGTCGTAAGTATAAGCAATTGTGGTGTGGTTTGCTTTGTCGTTCGATAGATCGCTAAGCAACGTTCAATATTAAATACTTCTGAGGATACCTCAAGGTACGGGTACAGAAAAACTTATTTAAGCTATGAAGGGGTGTTAGGGCAGTCTATAAACTTCGTAATCAAGAGCTTTCTATCGGCTCATACAAACTAACATACTCGTTTTAAACAAAATCTCTAGTTGTGTAGTTCAATATTGAAATAATGAAGCTTTTGTTGCGAATCCATTTTGATCCGCAATCTAGATTACTGTTTTAGTAGTAACAGCGCAACGTTAGCAAAATGCCCATAAAAAGTTTGAAGGCGAAAAAGCTGCTTTGTTCGAAGTTTGAATGTGGTCAGAGAAAAAATGTTCGGCACGGCTGAAAGTTTAGATAGCCCCCAGTCGTGAACACTTACTGGAAGAGATTAGTACTCGCTCCGGGAAGGGACGGCGAAATTATAGCTCGAGCTGATTCCACTGTCCACTGACGAATTATGTGGATCACGAACACGGTTGCGGGATTTTCATTTAACACGCAATAGGGATTACATGTCTAATATATGTCATGCGCAATGAAATGCAAACTTGAGAAAATATATAGCCTAATTTCCACACACATGCCCCGTTCAATCAACGAGAGTGAAACATGTTCACGTCACACAGTGCTACATTTTAAGCTCCGAATTTTCGTCGAGTAGAGGGCTTGTGGTTTACCTATCTTGTCGAGTTTGATCAAGTGTTAAATTAAGTACCTACCTACTCACAAGAAAGATTTAGTTGAGCTTTATGAAAATATAGCATTTTACTGAGAATAGCTATTCTCAATTTAGTAACAAATAATGATAAAGAAAGAGAGTCGGAGTCATTTTGCCGTTGCTTACGAAGTAAATTCCATTACAAAACGGAGGAGGGGGGGAGACATCAGCAGGCCTTTCCACTTAGTGGTTTTTCCTCCGACCGGCGCCGATGCCCCAGCGCTGTGTCAATACATTTTCCGGTTCCTCCTTTGTCGTACTGTAAACATGACAATAAACGATTTGGCCGTTTTATTCGAGAGATGACTGCCGTAATTGAATGTCGGATAGTTAAGATGCATAGGGTACAGAACGGAAGGGTGACATCTATCTCGGCAAAATCCCGAGAAGCTTACATTACGTGTGCGTGGAGGTGATTTGCTTGGAAAAAGCTGGAGCATAAATAATATGATAGACGGTAGAGGCACCGGCAGCCGAACGCGCATTTCCATAATTCTGCTCGTTACCGTCGCCTACAAGTCCTAGCAGTTTGCCGACTCGATTTTATCTACTCGATTCAGTAAATAAATTACATTAATTAAACGCTCTTACTAATAGTGGTCGGATCTCACGAGTAATCTATTATAATTCAGACTTCTGTAACAATTTGAGTTATAGATAACACTTTATCAATCACAGTGAGTGGCTCTAAATCATAATCAAATACTGAGCAGAAGACTTCCATTTATCAAAACGAAATAGAATAGATTCGGGGAGCGAAATGTCGATTTAATGTTGATATTCACGGACAGATGTTCCGTAATGAGCGAGTATTTTTAGATAATTTCGTTTTATGACCAAGAAAATAATATAGTACGAGTATTTTCAAAAATTAATTTACATGTCACACAACGACGTAAACTAAAGAAAGTTTTATAGAAATTAGATAACTGTCACTGATAGTATTTTTACTATTACTGCAATGCTTTTCCTACTTTACTTAACATCGAGACTTAGAACCAAAAAACTATGAACCCACATCCTACTCAAAGTAGTACTGCTACCTATATTTGGTCCATTCCTACACTTCAAGAGATCTTGAATTTCATCTTTGGGAATAAAGTCGAGAGCCTGATTACGATATTTACGATTTTCTACAGCGAAGGAAGATCTATTGAGCTGTAAGGCCAGTCTCACAAGTGAAATTTTGGTGTTGATGCTTTATGTATGGTAGGGTGGGTCACTCTTGTATGGAGAAAAAAAAATATTTTTTTTTCAGTTTCTAATAGTGATAAAAAGGTGCCATATTACGTCAATAATCCACCTGCAAAATATGACACGGATTGAAAATCATCTTCTGCCTCCGAATTGAAGTTAAACTTTTAAAAAATTACAAAAAAAGGTCTTTGGAAAATCCTGCTGAAAACTATGAAAATATACTTGTGTATGGTTTATTTTGGAACAAACCACGATACAAGAAGTCATATTTGTATACTTAATTATAAATTACTCAGTTACTTATCTAAAAAATGCAGGTTAGGTCTTTAAAGAATAGCAAAATCCTTCTTTACAGTAAAATGTGCGCATATGTTTGCGTGACTTTAGCTGAACCGATTATAAGTCCTTTTCTCTCAAATTTGGTGTTAAAAGTGTTGGATGCTTCCACCAAAGTCGTAGTAGCTCTTTCCACACCTTACAATGACATGGCATGCGAAGCAGAGGCAGTTCGCCTTCGCCCACTTGTACAACAAAAGTTTGTAAGTTTTCGTCATTTTGCACCTTTGAATCGATGGTTCGGTAGCATTTAGTCACTAATAAATCAGATCAACATAAGAATATGCATTTAAAATTGTTCAGGAACTTGAGAAATCTTAGTTTTGTGCGAGAAATGAAACATTCTTTCAGAATTCGACGAGCGGTAAACTTTCTAATGTTTTTTTGTAGATTAGACAACATTGCTAGCAAAAAGTTATCAGGATGAGCAAAATACAGGCTAAATATGACAAAATCTTTTATTCCTTTGAATTCTATTGATTATTATCTTGATGTGGCAATTATCTTTTGCATGTATTGCGGTCTTTCATTGCAGGTAGCGTGGATCTTAATAGTGAACCAAAACTTTTAAATCTTTCGTTGCTAGAATCACCAGATTTATTGAAGGAGCTTCTGTGGACGAATAAATAAAAAAAAATGCAACTTGTTTGTGTGAACCAACGAGCATGAGGCATTTTACCTGGTGAAAATCACGAAAAACTCCATTGAAATACAGGCAAGAAGTATTTCTATTGTATTTTGGTGGTAGCATCATGGATGTTCCTTTTATCATTTTTTGAATTGATATTTCATCAATTGTGTTAATTGGTAGGTACATTGAGATCGTCAGGCTTCTTGCCCTCATTCAAATCTATGCTTTTTCAGCTAGAAATGTCGAAAAGAGCTTTCCTGCTATTCTTGAAATCTGTAATGTTTTGGTGAAGTTTTAGGCAAGGACTTTAGTAGGTTTTTAGACTTCAAATGATGTACTTTAAGCATTTGTAACACCCTTTTATCTGAATTTATAATAATAAGTCCTTTTGTCTATTATTTTTAATTCAATTAATAAAAATTATGCAATATCTCAATGCAAGTTGGTTCTTTTTGTAAGTCATTTTCGAATTCCCATTGGCACCTCAATTCTTCATAATGTTTAAGAATACCGTTGTTACTTGGTAGTAAATTATCTTTATTATCGCTATTATCATCAATTAAAGAATGCTTAAAACACTTATTAGACATTTCCATTGTTAAAAAGTAATCTTCGAACTTCAAACGTACCACGTCACTTTTGCGACAAAAGCTCGAGATTGCAAACTCTCAAAATCTCACTTTTCCTAAGAAAATGGTAAATAATGTTAATTAATAAGTAAATATATAATACTATCTTATGTTTCAAGGCAAAACTGTAACCAAAAACTACCTGCATAGTACTTTTATCAGTTCATGAATTCAACACCAATTTCAAGATTTTTTGAATTTTCAAATTAAATTCGGAGGCAGTTAATATTATTATAAAGCAACCATATTTTGCACGTCTTATTTCAACCATATTTAGCCACTTTTTATCGCTATTAGAAGTTGAAAATCGAAAAAAAAAAATTTTGACCCACGCTAATGTATGGTCAGCAGGTGCACAAGGTTTGGGTGCGCTCGGCTGCAAAGCAATCCATACATTATTAAAATCTGGTATAGCCGGACGAGCTCTGACGGCGCTCGATATTAGCATACCTGGATAGTGGCTAGCGAGCTATTAGGCTGGTTTACACGAGCAAACTAACTAGATCCAGTGATTTGTTTGAAAATAAAGTTCCGGTTCCAGTATTCGAACTTCATGTTTGATTTCTGCAAAACTAAAGAACATACATCTACCTATATTGCGATATTATTGGGATTTTAAATCTAAAAAAAAAACCGGTCAAGTGCGAGTCGAACTCGTACGCCGAGGGTTCCGTACCTAGCCATGGTGCCAATTAAGCTAGTCCGCTTAATTGTATGAGCGCCCACACAACTCGGAGGGCAATTTTAATTGGCGTCAACTATGTATGTATGGGAACACCCTTTAATTTTCAACTTTTTTAACTTTTTGGAATTTTTCCTTTATTTGTACTATAAGACCTTGCTTTTTGCCAAATTTCGTTATTCTAGGTCAACGGGAACTACCATTTAGGTTTTCGACCCAAAACCTCTAGGGTACTTCCGGTTGACCTAGAATTGTCAATTTTGGTTACAAGTAAGGTCTTCCAGCACAAGTAAAGGAAAAATTCCGAAAAATAAAAAAAGTTGAAAATTAAGGTAAGTTTTGGTACTCACAAGTTTTCACGAAAACCTAAATTTGCCTATATCTTTTTATAGTGTTGACTCAGGACCTTGATTTTTATACTCACAATAGGGACTATAGACCTTAGTATATGGTATAAATTTCAACTTGCTAGCTCTACCCGTTCCTGAGATAATCGATGGTGACACACGGACAGACGGACAGACAGACGGACAAGAAAGTGATCTTATAAGGGTTTCTTTTTTTTCCTTTTAAGGTACGGAACCCTAAAAACAAAAAGTTCTGCTCGAGAGCATAACTACAACATCACATCCCAACAAAAATAAAACTTAAAGCTTGTTCAGGTTGAAATAAACATACGTAGTGATAGTTTACGAACTTTCAATCTAGAAACTAAGCTTTTTAGCATTGGGAACCAAACTCCAAAGTCCCTGAGTAAAATTTTGTTCCTATAAACTTGTGCCTTTGGGAATGAATGAGAGAACATCTAAGAATTCCAATACTAATGTGGATAGAACTTTACGATCGCATTAGCGACACAATAGGCCCGCCGACCACTGGTCACGTCAGTGGCACGCCAACGACGCGCCGAAGCCAGCTGAGCGGCTGACATTCCGGCGATCCATTTGCCTTTTTGTCCACTATATGAATTACTTGACGTCTGTTTTATGTTTCCTACACATCACTTTGCCTTTTCGTAATACTATAAAGGTATATTTTTACGTAACAATATTTTGTTTTTATGTAACTGAATTTAATCAAGATTAATGGGTCAGAATATATGCATGTTGCATTAAAATGTCTCCCCTATTTGCTGGCAGGAGAATAGGACAGGCGACGACGGCTTTGTATAATACAAAAGTGCACGCAGAATATTAAAATTATCCGCGTCGCGTGTCCCCCTACTAGTAATCGCAGCGAATGCATTCAACGGCACGGCGCGGCGACGCTACTCATCGTCTTTAGCATTTATTCAATAATGCAAGGAACAAGCAAACTGTTTGATTAGGAGCCGAAGTAATGAATGGTTTACCTACATAAAGTTAGGCGAATGTCTGTGATTTAAGCCAGAGCCATCAAGGCGATGCAACAGTAAAGTTTTTAATTAAACGAGTAAAGCGAGCGCTGGGGGCTTAACGACCGCATTTTTCTAGATTCCCTTCGCCCGTTTCACTCCCGGGAAATATCTTGGCACCGTACGAATAATTGCACAAATTAATAATGCGAAATCAGGAGACAGGACGACGGCTGCGACGCTACTCTTTTCATTTGCGAGAGTGGACAACATTAGCATAGCTACTTAGCTTTAAATGAAAGCCAGTTAGGGTAGCTCGGCCGTCAGAGAGCCTTAGAGCAGCGTTAAGTTGGTAATGTAATGTAATAGTTTTTTTTGCGGCGCGTCTAGTTGGACGCAAGTTGGAAGCACTTGGGAGTTTTAATTGATTTACGGCAGGTGGGAGTGGGTGTGTGCGGGTGAAGCGGCAATACAAGTGAAGCAAGGCGAGACTCGCCGGCGCGCTGCTGTCTCGCCTCAAAGTGGGCCGCTCTCTGAGGAACTACGTTTGTTTTAAACTTGAATTTATCGGCTGTTCTAGGTCCAGGCACGGCCGCAATCAACTTCTCATGTTTACCAACCCGGTCAACAGATCGAACAAGTTGTTTTCAATACTCAAGTTTAACAAGGTGTAGGCAATCATTTGAACAAAGTTATAGTTGGCAACATCGAACGGCCGGCCTTGTACTAATATGTTATTGAAAAAGTTTTTCTTTCTTTATCTATACCCCAGCAGCGTGATTAACCCTTATTGCATATTACTTGCTCGAACTTGGAGCATAAAATCAGCTTCACATTATAAAGCTAAACTTGTTGAGACTTCCACGAAACTTTGAGATAGGGTGTTGTGCTGAGCTAAGCATTTATGAATACTTTATGAATTGCTTTTAACCATAGTGGTTTCCTTGAAAAAATGATGATAAGTATTTATAGAAGGACAGCTATACTGCTTTAGATTGCAATTGAAAACAAGCGAACCAATCTGAAAACAGCCGCCTCATTAATTAAAGGACCTTAAATTCAGATCAGACAGCTTCCCCTAAATATTATTTGAATAGTCCTCCAAGGGGTTTGGGACAACAGGCCGTGAATCCACGGCTCGACAGTGGGCACCCCAACTCATGACTCAGCCTCCGAATAGCTGCCAAACGCTAGAGGGCAACAATAACAACCGTTTTTTACTCACGAATTCAGTTCACGCAAGAACAATATAATTTCTGTGGAATATACACCACTTTGCGATTGGTGTTTCAATTGAAATTATATGTTTAGTTTTACGTAATCGTTCTCAATTTGAATGTAAATGCTAATGCAGCCTTGGAACGCCGGAAAGTGGAAAACAATTTAGAAATTTAAATAACATTAAAAGGCTGCGCTCAGTATTCATAGCCTACACCTCAACACTTTCTTTGCATCATTCGAGGATAAGATACACGTTGCAGACTAGGTAGAGTCGTTAAACAAACAAAAGAACAAGTAAAAGCACTCACCTCTTAGTATCTGGTATAGGAAGACTTTGATGTGGTCCGCGGAGAGATGTTGTGGCGACACGATGATCTTGTGCAGGTCACTCTGCAGCAGCTCGGTGATCACGTAACTGTTTAATGGCTGTAGTTCAGGAAATTGATGCGCCAGAGGTGTGTGCAGGGAAAATAAAGGCAAAATGTTCACAAGTTAATGTGAGCTAATAAAATTTGACGTCTGTAGTGTGAATTGAATCGACGGAACTGCAGTTTTGGGTAATGCGATGCTGTATAAACACAGTAAAGTTCGGTTGCTTTTAGTCACAATTGGTATTTTGATTTTACAACAGCGTAGCATCAAATGTTCACTGGTTAATACTGTAGTTTCATCAAGTATATTATATCTGTAATAGAGATCTTGCACATTCAATTTCACGGTGCAGCAAAATACAAGCAACAAAAACCAAACGGAATTAAAACGTCATGTTCACATAAATGGCGAAAATTGCCACCTACAAGCTGGCTGGAGGTATAAAATAAAAGCATGGAGCCACGGTCCGTGACAGGCCGTTATTTGAACGCCTACGCAAAGGGTGGCTCCGCTTACATTCCCCTGAAACTGAAAGCCTGGAGGCCGAAGATTACGGATAATACAGCTACTGGTTGAGGAAGAAAAATGGGTGCTTTAGAGAGAACATCTAAGAAGTTTTTGTGGTAAGCTGTGAAAATGAGCTTTTCGTGAGAACGTCTTCAACTTTTCAAAATACAAAATACTAAATATTTTCTTCTGTAAGATATCCAATCGAAACATAATATACGGGTTCGTAAACTCAAAAGCTTTTCTCTGAGAACAGCTCGAGCTAGATACGAGTAGTTGCTGCAGATATTCGGTCCGGGGAATACAGGAGTGACTTTACAGAACGGATACCATCAGGGTGGAATCCAGAGCTTTCAGTTAGTAAAAACATGGCGTACTCTTGATATATCGTTTACATATAGCTACGACCGACTCTTTTTATCTTTCCTATCTCCATTCGAGCCTCGACAGCCATTATCAAAATTACAGGACATTTGTACGAGCTTTATCATCTACGCCGTGTTTTCATCCGATATTTTGAACATTCGTATATTTGTACCGTTGTGTTACTCGGCTATTTAAAGCATTATATCAACCCGGAACAAGCCCGATCCCTAATAAGGCAGCAAAAGGGTTACTCTTTTTGACTGTCACATTTAAACTTACGAGCTGATGCCCGCGACTTCATCTGCGTAGTAGCCTAGTTCCTCTCCAAGCTTTCATACTAATTAAATAAAAAAATCATCCCCCAAATAACTTGATTGATCTCACACAAACATTCTTTGTTTCTTGAAAAAATACAATTATCACGAGTTTTATATCCCTTACTTGAAAAATGATTGATTCCCCATACTAATTTTCACTCTCATTTCACCCTTTCCAGTTTTATTACCGCGACAAAAAGTATCGTATGTCCTTCTCCAAGGACCAATCTACCTGTATACGAAATTCATCAAAATTGGTTCAGTGTTTTAGGCACAGAATACTAGTACTAGGTGTGAAAAGGTAACACAGAGTTACTTTCGCATTTATATTATTAGTATGGATACATCCAGGGTCGAATCGAGGACCGGCTCGTTACGTTATCTGCAGCACGCGCGGCCGGAGAGCCATTATCAAAATGACAGGACACGAATCGCGGTACATCGCACTTGTTGCGGTGAAAGTACGCCGCGGCTCCCTGTACGCGCGACCAGAATCACAATCACGCCGATTCATGTTCGTATTGTATCACGAAAAGGTTACCTATTAGGTTCACACTATTACTAAACTAGCTTTTGGTCTTGTTAATAGAGGGAGACCTTTTTTTCTGGTACTGTATCTCCTTTTATGTGTCCCTGACAACATTCATACTAATATTATAAAAGCGAAAGTTAACTCTGTCTGTCTGTATGTTACCTTTTCACGCCTTCACACTGATTCAATTTTGATGAATTTTGTGTTGTTTTATACTAGAAAATTCCAATCTCCGCGATAAAGTGTTTCCACGCAGTCGAAGCCGCGGGCGACATCTAGTACATAATACAAGGTGCAAAATTTCATGATGATTAATGTTGATTTTGTTACTTATCTAGTTCTTTTTTTGATTCTATTTTTTTTTAATATTTGATTTGAATCTATTTTTTTTATGCGAAACATGAGCTTGTTTAGTTGAGCATATGCGGTCCAAATTTGGAGTGGCTTAACTGAGATAGTTAACCTTATTTTTCCGAGCACACCAACGGAGCACGGTACACCAGTGTGCCGCGGCACACCCTTTGCGGAACACTAGTGTAGTGAATAGTGAGTACATTTGGCCTGAAAATTGATATGCTTGAGCAACGCTTGACCCTGGTGACCTCGTTAGTATCAGATAGACAGCTGATAATCTCTTGATACTTCGTTAGGTGCAATTGTGGACCAAAGTTTACGAAAATCTCTGCCTAACAATTTTTGACTTATACATGATTTTACAATGCCTCAAATGGCCGCTTAGGGCTCATTCATAAAGTACGTCGACGTCGGTCGACGAAGTGTGACATTGTGTGACAAGGGGTGGGAGGGTCCTAGTTTCGTCACGTCACAATTCAAAATCTAACCCCCTTACTTATGAAAGATGTTTAAAGTTGAACCCTGGTTAAACAACGTCCTGTCTCTGTTTATCACTATCCACAAATAAAGACAGGACGTTGTTTAACTAGTGTTTAACTTTAAACATTTTTCATAAGTAAGGCCCTTAGTGTTAAAAAAACTTAAAAATATTTCCATCATGTTGATAATATTAAAAAATAGTTAGAAAATAAAACGAATTTCGAAAGTACTGTTAGATATGTGACGTCACACTAGGGAGGGGGTCTCAATGTGACCAACTGTGACAAAGACGGGGGAGGGGTCAAATCACGAAATTAGTGTGACGTACTTTTTGGATGACCCATTATGTTGGTTTATCTATCACGCAAACGATATGGAAGAATGTGAACTAGATACTAAACAGGAGATAAGCTAATATAAGCGAGTATTACAGTTTCTTTATTCACACGCTTTTATTAGCTTCACTTAAACTTAAACTTAGGCCTTTACATCTTTACTAGATGATTTATACAGTGTCAGGAGGCATCTTTGCCTACACTTAACGGGACACTACACTAGTGCCTGGGACAATGTTGAGATGGAGTAGGCTTGCCCAGCACCTACACCATCCTCTTAGCTTAACCGGCCATATCCACAGGAAAGACATGGTCAATACGTGTGGGGCTGACTAAGCCGCGGGTTTCCTCACGATATTTTCCTTTACCGTTTAGAGCTCGTGTTAATGCGCATATAAATTTTTCGAAACGAAAAATCCATTGATGCACGGCTAGGATTCGAACCCACGACCTTCGGATCGAAAGTCGAGGTACTAAAACCTACACCTTTTCAAAATCAGTAAAATCCATCTTCCATATAATTCACCAAAGCTTTGCCTACTAAAAAGCTAGAATATTTTTTAAAGTTCTACTGATATTAAGGTTGATTCACGTTACACCGGGCCGGGCCCGTCGGTATACATTTTGTATGAATTTGACATGAATATGACATTTTGATTCACGCTACACCGGGCGCCGGCCGTGCCCCGGCACCCGGTGTAGCGTGAATCAAAATGTCAAATTCATACAAAATGTATACCGACGGGCCCGGCCGGGACCCGGCCGGGACCCGGCCCGGTGTAGCGTGAATCAACCTGTGCTTCTGGCACGTCAAAAGTCAAGAAAAACATAAATTAAAGACAGGGTGCTCAAGTAAAATAAAATATACAACCCCATTATTTATAGTATTCACCTGTCAATCCAAGGCTTTAGTTGGAGAATGTTTTTTTTTATCATTAACATGTCAATGAAATGATAAATGGTAATAAAGTTAGCAGCCTTTTTAGGAAATCTATGATTAACAAAGCTAGACTTCCAACATGCCTTTGTTGGATAAACAGGCGGACTTCACACTGGGAGCGATACGTCAATCACACTGATCTGCAGGCTCGGATAGTTCCAATGTAATCGTCGCTTTGCATTACATAAATTTGTATCGCTCCCGTCATTCAAAGAGCACCGCGATAAATCGCTGTCGCGCGACCGCTTGGACAGATTGCTCCCGGTGTGTCGAGCACTTTAATTATAATTGTTCGGGAACAATTATCGGTTTAGTTATGTAAAAGGAAATATGTCAAAAGTTTTACACAAAGCCCTGTGGCAACCTATCGTATCCTACTATTATTAGAAAGGCGAAAGTTTGTGTGTGAACGTTTGTTACCACGTATCCCTATAACTACTAAACCGATTTTGATGAAATCTGGAATGTTACAGTTTACATTTTGGAATAACAGGCTACTTTTTATCCATGAAAATGTGTATGGTTCCCGTGGGATAAAAATGAAGTAGTCTACTATTTTTAAAATCCAGATTATGTGTTAAGAGAACCCTAGTGTCTAGTCAAACCTAACATAGGCTTTAAGACACTATTTAACAGTCAAATGTATTGTGTTGATGAATAAAATAAAATATCTATCTATCTATCTATCTATCTATCTACGCGGGCGAAGCCGCGAACGTTCACGAGTGGCTAAATATACTAACAATAATATCTGAACCAGGTATACCAGTCTCTTGTAAAACAGAGCCTAAACCAGTCCCGAGTTCTAAACTAGTTATTTCCTAGGTCCAAAAGAAAGGACTTAGTGCTTAAGTTACGCATTGTGCTTCCGTGTACAATGTTAGCCTATATAGCTAGGTAAACCTAGCAGAGCATTCCAGGGTCAAACAAAGGTTGGCATTACGTAAGGATATACAGGGTAACATTTTTAGATAAATATCTGGGCGAACGAGCTCTGCTCGGATACAGATAGAGAAAAATTAAAAGAGACCAAAAGAAAACTTCCACTTCGGTTGAAAGGCGGACACCCGACCTCTCAGCCACTTTAGTCTCAACAAATTACGTGAAATTACGAACCACATTGCATTGGTAAATCTTTTTGCGTGAAAATGCCGAGAAAACGAATTTTCTATAATTATTTTATTTTATATAATAATGAGACCTAGCTAGAACGATTTTTCGCCCCCGTATATCGTTTAATAGAATAGGATATAAAAATTGAATTCTCAACCTTGACTGTGTCCAAGAAATATGAAAGCTTGCATAAAATCTATAATACACCAGTTACACTTCTTCCAACGGATCTTGGCATTCTTGAAGTTAGCCGTTTCGATGTGCAGTGCAACTTTTTCATACAAAATTTTCTGCTGCGCGAAAGCGAAAAGCCTGAATTCACGAATGCCTAGATCCATTGTGACAACTGTACGTATTTGGTACGTACCCGCATCATCACATCTGAATTCAAATCTGACAGATCAAAAAATTATACTATTGAGATGTGAAACTCAGCCATCATTTTTTAGCCTCATAATCATACTTTCTACAATTTAAGATGAAATAATTTCATGCTTTACACGTTCTAAAGAGCAGAAACATTTTTTAGGCAGAAATGGAAAAAGAGACCTTTAAGGTTAATTAGTAGAGTTGCAAATTCTATGCCTCCATGCAACGAAAACAAATACCTACCTATATGATGAAATAAATATTTAGGGATTACGATCTATATTATGTTCTATTAGTTTTTAAATGCATATATCAACGTAAATGGTTATTTCGCGACCGGCGCGGGATAGATGAGTATCTATCAGGAATACATTAATTCATGGCAGATGAGCATCTATCAGACATATATTATTCCATGGCAAAAACCAGAGCTCTGAGTCACAAACAGGCTTGTGGTCAGTTGCTTAATCTATTTCAATTCGTTGCAGGTAGCAGGTACCCTTGGTTGCCAGTCCTGCCTTCATTCAGGTACAATTTCGAAGCGAGAGCTTAGTTGCATTTCGATATTATATACCTAGTTTATTTAAAAGATTTTAAGATTTTTTTTAATAGGTTGCCTGGACTTAATTGCTTCCAGCGGTAAGGCTCTTTGTACTAATTTAGACTTTATCTATTTTTCTTTTCTTGGTTCAGAATCATTGAAAACAGTCAAAATAAATGAAAGCATCACTATTATGATACATATGTTGTATAGTATAATGTAAATATGTTACTTTTTATTTTAAGGCATACATTTAAAAGACCAACAAAGAAATTTAAATTTACTAGCTGCTCCCGCGGCTTCGCTCGCGTGGTACCCGTATAAAAAGTAGCCTCCAGCCCTTCAACTATCTCCACACAAAAAATCACGTCAATCCGTCGCTCTGTTTTGACGTGCAGGACAAATAAACAAACAAATAAACACACTTTCACATTTATAATATGGGTACGGATTATCAGCTGTAACATTCGAACATTGTCATACGATACCTAGCCATGTTCATAAAATGTAAACTTTAGCTAGAAGCAATTAGTCGACGATTACAAGTACTTAAACATTAAGTTATTAGCAGCTATTAAACAACAAAATAAATAATTACCCTACTCGAAACTATTCTAGTCAGACCACACAGCTATACACAGTAAATATGGCCGTTAAACAGAAACACAAGGCCGACAGTAATAAAGATATTTCATAAGTACGTTTACTTGATTTACGCTAAGTTCTTGTGCACTGCGAGATCCGAATCCGAATTATCATAAAGCACAATTGAGCGGCTTAAGGGAGTGTCCACACGACAGCTCAAAAACGCGCTGCAAAAAACTTCGTGTGGACACTCCCAAATACTTACGAAGTGACCAGCGGACCTAAAAAGGTCGCTAAAGCTGAATCACAATTAGAAATGGGCTATAATTTCGTCTCTTTTCACTCTCAGTCAATGAAAAGAAATGGCAATAGTTCAATTTCTTTAATGCGATTCTGCAATAGCGACCTTTTTAAGCCCGCCGGTTAATGTAAAAATGTGTGTGTACTATTGGTTGGCTATAAATAAACGAACCTTCCGAAGGAGTCGATTGAGTGGCGACAGTTGTCTTGTATTATTTATCGGCCAGCGGCCAAGCTACAGTGCGCTTGGCGTCATTCGTATAAACTACAAGCAATACCAACTACAGAGTATAAAGAGCATGTTTTTTACCTATTCAAGTGCAGTAACTAAGATTTGCATTAATATTTACTTTAAAGGGCCTGCGAGGTTTCACTGCAGGGAGGGCAAAGCCCCCCTGGTAACGCCATCTGTCTACCATCACTGCAAACACACATTATATTTTTTATCTATGATTCCTTCACTCTCCTATAATCCTTGAACCTGAACGGAACGGGAACGAAGGAAGAAAAATCATGCCGGTCCATTCATTCAATCAATGGCCGCCTCACATTGCGCACCCGCACGCTCGCTCGCTTCAAAAACGAAAATTATGGTGAAGTGTTAAAAGGATCCAGCTGCCTACAGTAAGTCCCGTTCAATTCCTTTCCACATCACACAGAAATTCACCACCCCCATTACTTCTGCACATCTCCAATTTTATGAGCTAATGTGATTCCATTGTGGAGTGGAAGTCAAGTTCTTCAGTCAAGATTGATATTCAAAAATCGTAGATTACGTCAACGTGATCGAATAGGTTACAAACATGCACTTACATTCAGGATTATTTTCGGATTCGGATCGTAGACAGTGCACAGACACTCTAAGATAGCTCAGTAACCACATTGTAGGCTCATCTCAACGCTTTGCTGGTTTTATGGACGTTACAAAACAAGTTTTATAAAAGCCTACTCGCTCAATATTAATAGAGATCTGAAAATTCTTGTACATTGCTTTAACCCTGCGCATTACAGTATGAGTACTTACCTACAATTTTAGAGTATGCAATTTACTGGGAGAATTAATGAAGATCATAAAACAGCTACACTAGGTAACTTTAGACGAAACAAATATATTCTGAACTTTAGCTACGCTCATATCTCAAACGCAAGTAATAAACTGTAGACATTGCGAACGTTTATTAAGAAAAGTTTGATAATAAAAAATGAGATTCCAAGGAGGAAATTCTTAGTACCTACTATTTTCTTTATAAATAATCTTCCAAAATAGTCCTAATGCTACCACAGCACACAACGTGAAGCAAAGAAAATAGCGTCTATTAATCTAGACACTCCACCGATGAGTTATTCGATAAAAGCCCTATACCGGTCGTTAAGTTTTTCGGCGATTCGGAGCACCCCAGCACCCTCAAAAGGGACTGCGCCCCCATACGACACGGTAATTATTTACGAGGGGCTGGCTCCGCCCACGGCACCCTGCATCCAACAATACAGTGTTTGAATACGTACTGAAACGAGTAACGAAGTTTTAACATCCAATATTGTTTGATTTTACCATAGTAAAGTATAATCGAATCGCGTGGTCATTATGAGCAACGTGAACAAGCTTCTGTGCCTGAATGAATAGCCTGTTATTATTCGAATTTCATCAATTCTCAGAGTCTAGATAGGCTCGTGTGACCAGATTGAATCAGAAACATAACTTTCACATTTCTACTATTCGAAGAATTGGAAAAGGCAACCCTTGGTACAATTAGAAGTCAATAATTTAAATAACTATGGTCATTTGTAATTTAATTTAATAACAATAATTGATTAATTTAAAGTGCGTAACTAGAGGTAACCTGAATTTATGCAAAATTATGTACTTTCAGACATGCCAGTTATAGTGAATAATAAATGAAATGAATGAAAAGAAGGGCAAAATGACTTTAGGTTATCATGAATATATACGATACGTAAATAATTCGTAAAATTTACTATTTGTTTCAAAAGTTTTGTCTTTACATTAAAACCTCAGAAACACAACTCTTTAATTACACTTCATTGTAAATTCCAAGCTGGGCAACAAGGACGCGTACAAGCGCAACAAAGATAAAGACACTTGTATTTGCTCTACATAGACACGAATGTAGACACAAAGCCCGGATGTTCTGCAGCTGTGCACCTAAACTCCCAGCGGTTCTACATTTACAAAAAACCCTGGCTGCAACCATTAAGGCCATTTCCGAGCTTACGATCCGAAACCTACCAGGACCAGAGATATGAATCGTGAAATTAAAGCGATAAATAAGGACTTGCGCTCTTTAAGGGGTTGAATTTATCAGCTTGCATGGATAAAGGAGTCCGAAAAATATCACTCCGATAGCTAAGAACGACCGGTAATTGTTACACAGAACTAAACCTACATGTTGTTTAAGTATTCCGCATTGTCGGTCCCGGCTTTTAAGTCGTTAAGCCATAACGGCGGCCTTTAGGCGGCCTAAAAACTCCGTCACCAGAGTTGGCTACTTGCTCATACGAAAGAAGTATTCCGCATTCACATCTGAGCTACTCGTACATCCTGCTATATCATAAAAATAAATTTCAATGTTTATCCATGCATGTTTCAGGATATACTCGTAGTGCATTAAGGCTTCACATACAGGCAAGCTCCATGACAATGCAAGTTGTCTAAATATCTTGGTGCATTCCTAGGACCCTTGCTAAGCATGTAGCGAGCCCCGGGCTTGCCACGTGTCGTCGGAATGGCCAGCGTATTAGCAAGTTCTGCACCATTGTTCCCGAGAAGCAACGAACAATGAGTGCTTCGTCACCACAGTACTGTCACACTCACAACAACGTAATAGACGTGAAATGTATGAATATTCTCTGCTTATTATGTTAGGGCCAACGAGTTTGTAGAACATAAATTAGAGAATGTGAGGTAATGCTGATTTACGGTGGTCATACCGCTTGCGACTAATGGATACAGATTCTTCGTTCCTTGTTTAGAGTTTGTATTTAGTTTCTTAAATTAAAATGTATTTATGCAGATGCATGTACATTTTTAAATACCTTCAAGTAAACGAAATATCTGTAGTCAAATTCGTTTAATCATTGAAATTACAAGGGTGAAGGGGTCGTACATTTATTAGTTTATTATGCAGCAGTTTTTACCAAAACTATTTCGTATTCATCCGAGAATAATATTTTGTGATTAAGTTACTGTTGGTTGGCGCTACATTTTCTCCATTATTTTGCTAAGTACATCCTTTACTATAGACGGAAGGTAAAAAGATGACATTGATGGATCATCGACAGTAACTCATTGAACACAAGAACGGTTCGCTACTAGTCCGTCATATTTGCATTTGCACGCACTCGAAATAAAGAAACCGTCTAAGTCGTGACTGGAATATTCGACCAAATAGTCACATAAGATTTAATTGGGTAGAAGACTCAGGGTCAATAGCTGCTTGAAAAATAAAAAAAGTAATTCGAATTTCAAGGCGCCTGCAGCAAACATGCAAATAAACACCTAATAATGCAAGAGATATTGCTTTGGGACTAAATGAGGAATATTTAGAAGGCGATAAAAGACATTTGGCGAAGGCGGGTGGTGCGAATGACCACTCGAAGGACGGTGCGCGGAAGGGAGACATTGATAAATGTTCCTCCTTCCTGCGCAATGGACAAACAGGGATATAGCTGTACTATACGTGAATGTTATACGAATGAGTTGGCGAGATTTCTTTGTATCATACGACTAGACATTTGTAATCTCGGGAAATATGGCTTAGGAAAGTAAAACCTTGAATTTAGCATGAAGATATTTTCATAGGTTTTATATTTTCCGCTTTTGTATGAGATGACGGCTGGTACAGGGAAAACCGAGGTAAATAAATAAATCATTAATAAATTGTGTTGTAGTGACCCCACAAAACGTGGGTCAAGTTTAGGAAGATGATAGCGAATATTATATTTTATCTTTACTTTTAAATAACAACTAGAAACGTGTCAGGTTAATGAAATACATGCAGTAAATCCTACTAATATTATAAAGGCGAAAGTCCGTGTGTGTGAATGTATGTTACCACGTATCTCTATAACTAGGTACTAAACCGATTTTGATTAAAGGAATGAATATAGTTAAGGTTTTGAAATAACACCTAGGTTACTTTTTACCCCGGAAAAATGTATGGTTCCCGTGGGATAAAAAAATTGTCCATGCGGGCGAGACCGCGGGCGTTCACTAGTAAATTCATATTTCCTTTTTGTGCAATAATTGTATATACTTGGTCAGTTAATACATGGTCAGACATCCATCAGTAATTCTTCGTTAACGTTCAATAAAATAAACAGCGTTCCTTTTACCCGTAATCTCCAATTTCCATTGGACATACGGAGAGCAGGTGAGTTGATAATCCGAGGCAATATGTGTCATCCGTCCCTCTTTCTACATCCTCCATCCATCAAGTTCGGCTTGCTCCGATCCGCATGTATATCGGTGGATCCCAATTCTGATACGCGATAATCTTTTAAGCCTCGGTTTGTGTTTTCAATTTGGAGTCTTACCGGGAATTCTGTCATTAGAATGTACGCAGTGATTGAATGGAAAACGTTTCCGAGTGTAAAAAAAATCGATGTTACCTGTGTTTGGATGTTACACAACAGAAGCCATATTTGATTCATTTTTAGAACTAATGAGAAATATTTACATTGTACAGAGGCAATGTTCATTGGCAGAACAGTTTCCACGACCCTAGTGGCTATTGTTTCAAGCGGAATTGTAGCGCTATTACATGGTCTCACTCAATGGATACGGATGAAATTGTGATGAATATTAATACGCGCCCGTTAAGTTTTGAGCCAACACGGTGTTTAAGCGTGGCAAAGCTAGCGAACGGACGTTGATGTATAGAGGCTTATGGATCGCCAGCGTCGACCAGCCGAGTCTCGCAAGGATTATACTGAGCATTATTGGAAACAGAATCCGCGTTTTATTGGAAATATAAACATTTCTCCTTAGATAAGAGAATACATATCCGGATACAGCAACTTATGAAGTCACTGCGTCGCGGAAGAAAAATATTTACGATGGCGCTTTGCAAATCCTAAATAAAGAAACCCCGAAGTGTCGTAATAATAAACAAACGAAAATTGCGCATTGTACACAACCATGTCCATTTACTTGTAATAAGAAAAGTTTGTGATAGAATCCACAATGAAGCTGCGCTATTACCGAAGGGAGCGGGAGGCGCCGATATTCCGCGCCACAGAGTTCCGCCAGCCCCGCCCGCCATTATCAGCAGGATGCTAATCTGCACAATGGAAATTAACTAAAAAATAACAACCGCGCACTCTCGATTCTCATTTCCACCGCCCGCCGAGAAACCTTAACATAATAAGAGAGATCCAAACTTGACCTTACGAACTTCAGCGGAAACTTTTCCGAATGGCAACGAATAAGATTGCGATTGCCCCAACGGACAAGACGAGAAATTTCTCCTTCAGTCCGTGAATCAAAGTAATTTAGAACGCTGATAGAAATGTCTAAAATCCAAACATCGTACGGGCGCTATTCGAGAATGACCGTCAAAGAACCTTACAGCCCAACAAATATTTAATCTATGTTATCAAATACCTCGTTTTTCAAATATTTTGAGGCAGTAACTGGCCGACCATTTGTCGAACAATAAATTTTTTTGTAAAATACAAGTTCTAGAATGTAGTTTACGGAGCAAATCAGTAAATTGAGCGTGTCGTTGGCAAACATGTAGCGGGCTTGTACTGTAGAAGGTAGCGGCTGGCGGCTGGCTCATGGCGGCGGAATGTCGGCGTCGCGCTTTGACCTGAACTACGCGGAGACCGCAATCATTCTGGGTAACGAAGCCCGCACCAGCAAGCACTTCGGGTGAATATATCTTCCCAAAACGCTTTGAAATTAAACTTCAGCAGCAATTTTGAAAAGCTCAGAAATATAGACGAAAAATTTTAACGAATACGGACGACGACGGTTCAGATTCATTGCGATGTGAGATTTCCACGACACGAATATTTTTATTTTACATCCATAATGAGACTGAATTTTATGTCCGCTGTGAATCTTGTGTCGTTTTTACGACAGTTTGTGGGGTAAAAAACGGGAGCCGCAATACGGTAGCGTTTATCTAAAGCCTATCGGGCAAGTTTCCAAGACGTCATCGAGACAGGCGGGGCCGGGCACAAGGGGCTACGCCAGCACTGATCTCGAGCCCGGCCAAGCAGCCACTCGGTCACCTCGTGCCAAGTGCTTTTTACGTGGGCCGAGCTTCCACGCAACATATTCCGAAATAAGCAAACAGTTCGAGAGCTTCTAATGAAGTCTGTAAGAGGTTAAAGTTTCGTCGATGTCGTTACCGTACCTTGAATCATTAATAGCTCGTTTAGCTGATTAATAGTACAAACTGGTAATTCAATGGTGCAGTTTCAAACTTCAACCCTCGTGGTTGTTCTGTAAACAATAGAGCAGTTGCTGATTACAATTGATAGTGTTAATGACTCAACTAAGTTATAGGGCTGGTGGAAACTATGAGAACTAATTCCACAGCCCGATTAATCACCTGAGAGAACAGTCAGATTGTAGGTGTCGGTCGATCGAGCTCATTAATCGCCTCAGCGTGTTCCGTCAAAACGTCTAACCATATATTACTTGGACCTTGTGACTCTACAAGTTCCTATAACTGTTGGATAATTTGTAGTTCTATTATACGAATCAAAGTAGGTAAGTGAAATTATAGTGTTGGATATATCATTTGTCAGATTTGAAACGGGGATTTATAAAGGCTCATAGGGCGTTGACACAAGCGGTCACCGTTTCTAACACCGTATGGTAACAACTTCTAATGGTAGCAAGTTATTAAATTGGAAATTTAAGTAATTACAAATATTTGTCAGAACGGTAAAACAGAAGGGTAAAAATTTAATCTAGAGTCTATGCAGGGCTCAAGATACCGGGAGGCGAAGCGCGCTCTAGCAAAATTGCCAGAATACATTAGTGGGGGAGGGACCCTTCCCGCCCTATCTCAACAGCCTGCCCAGTAAGCTACGACTTACATTCTCCGAATAGCATTAAACAATTTTCTATAGTTCCTCTATCGCACCAATCTGCGCAAGAACGAATCAACAATACGTGAAAATTCATACGTTGTAATATAATACGGTTATGAGCCGTAACAGAGTAATATCATTGAAGATATAATGAAGTCGTGGAAATATCATAAAAGCTGGTTATTTATGGCGAGATTCCTTTACCTGAAGCAGTCGTCGAAGTAAATAAAACCAATATTTAATGTTTCACGAGCGCCCTTCGTTATATGCGATGTAATTTTTATTCTTTTGTTGCTACTGCTCTCAGCCAGGCAAAATTTTACAGCGAAGCTGGCTAGTACTTTAAATGATCGAACGATTTAATACGTTGGATGGCAGGCAGTTCTGAAAAAGTGCAAACGAGCTGCCTCTTCGCAATTCGTAACGCCCAGACAAATCTTTCGAGTAATTCAACAGTGGTTACGAGGTCCTTAAACTTTTGTGAAATAAAAATGATACTTACTGCGAAAGAAAATACTTATCTACAGAAATTCCGGTAACAGATTTTACTGCGCGTCCTACTGCTTTTAGAGTATTTTTATTTTATTGGTGGTTGTGTTATTTTTTAACGATTTTTGCTTGGCTCTTAGATATATTTAAGTTGGATGATATTACGCTGACCCCAATCGAGTGCCTTCCGAGTACATTGATCTAGTTATAAATAAAAAGGCCCGAATGCTACATAAATAACGTTACTGAGATGGATCATAAACATAAAACGTGTTACCGTTCCCCTGACGGCCCAACTCGTGTGCCATACAAATACCATTTCGGGGAACTAACTTTCCTTTTTTATTGGTACTCGATGGAATGCAAACATTTCAAAGGCATTATTATGATTGGGTACACTACTGTTAGAGACATCTGTGAGTGAACTTGCTTGGTAACAGATTGTATTATCACAACAATACCAGCTTCGCTCAACGTTTTAAGTTACAGTAATAGCTAAGTAGTTTTGTAGTTATTTTAAGGATATTCGATTACAATAGAATAGAGTAACAAGTATTCGCGAAGGCCGCGTGAGGAAATACTATTGACAAAGCTATTTTAGTCTTCACAAATTAGCAGAGGCTACACAAGCGTCGGTAAATCGAGTTAAGTGCAAAGGTAGCCGATAGCCGTGCGAGACTATCTAAATCGAAGCCAGCCTTCAAGTAGGTACGAGTAGCTGGAGGTAAATTACATTACCGAGTACCTGTCTCCCGACCCGGGACCGAGCATTCGACTGAATTAGATTAACCAAGCTCCTAAGCAAAAGTAAAACTTTGGTATCTACATCAAAGTTTTAAAGTCTGTTATTTTTAGGTGGACGGTCCCGAATCAGGGGAAATAGTAGAGTTTCTTACAGCCTACTCGTCCAGGGGGCAAATCAAATTGCCTGTTCGCATCAACAAGACCATTACGTTAGCTAAGGGAGCTATGTCATTGAGTATACCATCTCAACATTATTGGGTCGACTCTTTGATGGTACTTTTAAATGAATAAAGTGGGTTCTGGTACAACGGTAACAAAGTGGTTTTACCATAACATTACTACTATATCGTCATACAACGGGATGGAATTGTAGAGTGACAAGAGATATGGATGAAGTATTTCAGAAGTCTGAAAGTTCGAATGATAGATAAGTTGAGAAGTTATAAGCTAGACCATGTCATGAAGAGGATACATATTATGTGATGAAAATAATGTTTTATGATGAAATAAAACATGGGTAAATTGTATAGGGTGGCATGAATAATAAAGAAGGAATTATTGATATTGATGGATTACAAAAGGAAGTGGGTGAAACAAAAACCATATCAACTTTGGACAAAGATCAGAAATATCTAATAAAATAAGAACAAATATGTAACCAGTATAGGAGTTTCGGATACTTGGCTTATAAAAGAGAACAGTCGATGTTTTTAATAAACCACTCAAAAACAAACTGTTTTTCATTCAAAAAATGTGACAACACTAATGACATAATTTAACTGACCAATTCACCATTACGTTATTATCGCAATGCCGTGAATCAGTCGGCGGAATAATTAATTTGCTAAGTCTTAATTATACTGCTCAATTTATATAGGGGATTGTGTCCATAGCTGGCTAATGCAACAATAGTTGTGTTGGGACATTATATCGATTGGATGAGTACCCAGGCTTGCGTGAACAATTTGATTACTCTCATCATCATTCTCCTACCCTTATCCCACGCTAAGTGGGGTCGGCACAACATGCTTTCCTTTACCACTCACCTCTAACATTCGTGAACTCTGAATCCACTCCTCTCACATTCATATCCTCACACACACAATCATACCACTTCTTCTTCCTACTTGCGTACCCAGCCACACTCATACTTATCACAATTAGATCACTCTTTACTCTTTACTATCGTATACTATTTTGATTTGACAATGTGATGCTGGAGGAAAATCATTGAAACAGTTTAGAAAATTGAAACATTAGGATTTGAATTATTGAACTTATAGCGCGTGAACTCGTGATACATATTTCTAGTAAATACCTACTTTTCTTTTTTTATGTCTGTTTTTTCCCGACTTTTGTTGTTTACGTGTAAGTTCTTAGTAAATGTTTACAAATTATTTGTTTATTTATCAGATATACCTATATTTCTACTTTCTCCTTTTTCTTAAATCTAGTTCGAACAAGTTTTGCGAAGCACTATCTATATCTCAATATCTTTCAATTGAGTCATAGTATTCCATCATCTCTTTTTTACAAATCCCAATCTTTTATTGCCCAGTCGAGTATGCAGAGACGTCAGTAATACTCGTTGTGTTATGTTATCAATATTGTTGAATTATAAAATCTAATGTCCTCTACCATGAAGTCCTTTTTTCCCCGTCCATCGTTCCCGGTCCTAAGTGCAATAGTTCCACAAAGATGATGAAAGTGAGAACTAATAAGCTAAAGGGTTCTGTATCTGCTTTCTAGTTAATCAGGTGTTCTATTGAAGCTGCATTATACCTGAGCGTGCATAATCACGTGCGGGTGAACCGGCATCAAAGCCATAAACTGTGATCTCCCACCCATTGTAAATATACGCTTATCGCTATAATGAAGACACGAGAATAATATTCTGCGTTGAATATAAACGCATTAAGTCTGAATAAGCTCGAACGAGATTTAATCTAAAAATTTGTAAAGATTTTATGGATATGGTTAACAAGATTTGTATTATGGCTTCAATGCCTGAAATTTAAAGCTTTATGGAGCCTTGACTTGCGAAAGACGATTTTGATACGAAAAAGCCCATGTTATTAAAATTTTTAAGTATACCTATGTCGAAAATGTGTTCATAGACGAGAAAAGCTTAAGGCGCTTTAAGTTTAATATACATGTCAAGGACGATAGATAAACTTCATCTCTGCGATATGGTATTAAGAGATCATAAAAACTTTATAGTCTGGCTAGAAAATGATAAAGCACAATACATCCTATTTCACCCAAGCGTCTAAAATCAAATCTCGGCCGCAACGGTCCCAATTTCCAGTTTTACGGCAATACCTATTCAGCTATATGGCGCCTGTAGGAAGGATAAAAAAACGTACAATGTATGAAACATTTCGGCCGGACCCCTGTCGAGTTTGGCTATTCATTTACGGCTATAGTCCCAACTCCCACTATGCGATCAACGACGCACAGCAACGCGCTGCCAACTTCCTAGACCTAATAAATTGACCATGTAATATTATAAACCCACGTAAGTCATATTTCATTGTTTCTCCACGTGTTACGATATATTGTAGTCGAAATTTATCGCCATGTTAGTGTTTGGCATTAATTTCGTACTATAGCTGATTTAAATTATAATGGAATCCCTTTGATACTGAAACAAGATGATCTTTTGAGTTCATATCAAGGTGTTGGAATTCATATTATTTTAAGACAAGCTATAAATCGTCATAATTTTTTAATTATTCCGAAAATTACGACACAAATTGACCTTACAAATTAAACTGAAAATATACTATGATATGGTATGATACTGGATTCCAGGAAGTTAACTATAACAGGTTTGATTCAATTTTAATAGCAGTAAATCCCGAAATTGTATCAGACGGCTCGTGTCGTTGACTGCTGCAGACCTTGAGAGTGGCATGTGACGTCAATGTCATCGTGCTACACATATCTACAACAAATACATAGGAACATGAATCACTTGAGATATGCAGAGGGCAAATCTTGGGCGTAATTCGATTACTACCAATACTATTCGATCTTATACGTTTTAGATAATACGAAACTGCTATAACTTTGTATCTATGATTACGAGACCTGAAATAATACACTATTTTTGTTTATAGATCAATTTGTGTCACAAATGGTAGATCAAAACCTTTTGATTTGAGTGCAGTAAGTTATTTCATAGTTCTAATAACAAAAGTCAAAAGTTACCGCTTCTCCGAGTACGAGTTCGGAAGATTTAGATCAATATATACCACAAGTGGAAGAACTATAAAGACCCAATGATAGTTTTGAGTGCTTGAGTTCCTAGTTTCAATGTTAAATGGCACAAGATTGATAGTTCGGAGGAGTTGTCAGTTGAATAATATGCACCTGAGGCAATGAGCCACCACACATCTCAGGGTCGGTGGCACGATACGATACCGCGTAGACCTTGACACACAAAGAATCCTGACATTTTGAGAGGAATTGCAATTGTGTTGAGAAAGTTAACTTTGTATTTTACTAGTCCGTACTACACAAAATAACATTCACATGAACAAGGGTTACTTTTCTTCAAATTGTATGTTGATAAAATGCTTGATGGTGGAGAATAAAATTTAGTATTACCATTAACAACAAGCAATTTATTCAAAAATAAAAAAACCCGGCTGAACTGAAAAGTTGGAAACAGCATTATTTTAACAATCACAAAATTAAATTACAATTTTATTACGAAGTAGGTATCTAGGGTTCGATGCCGTGCGCATTTTCCTAAACGTTGTTGTGACAGTTGACACACAGATGGCTCTGTGTGTAAAATTAAAAGCGTGTAAGATTTTTCTTAAATATGAGATATCTCCTAAATGGCTGAACCAATTTCGATGCAGTTTGTTCTAAACGTTGCCTGTGACTAAATAGAAAGTTTTAATATGCGTTTTGTCTAGCAAATCTATTTAGGGCGAAAAATAGATTTTCAAAAATTTTGAGATTCGATTTAGTCTTCGAAGACGTCATGTTAGATTTAAAAAAAATATATATTTGATATCAGTCCACCAACTTCTTGATTTTGACATGGATTTTGATATGATGGCGTGATTTTCATTTTGAAAATTCACACATTGTTGCATTTTCTAGCCGCACTATTTGATTTATCGAAATAAAAAGTATCCTAGAGCACAATCGAGATGGAGACGATTCTAACGATGCCTCATTCATCAAAATCCATCCAGCCGTTTAGGAGTAACGTGGTAATAAAGAATATTACTTACATACCCACGAACATACATAGAAACGCGCGATCTACATAACCCTGTCTGACTTGACAGTCAGCCGGGTAAAAATACGACAAAGATTATTGTGTACTTAATTGTTCCCCTGTCAGCAAAATCAAATGTTTGAAATTTTGACAAATAAACACAAGGACTAAAACAAAGAACTCGTTTGGCACCTACAAGTTAGTTAGTACAACGGTCAAGGTTACAAGTCCACAAAGACAGGGTTAAGGACTCAATAACCTACAAATGACGTCTTAGGAAACTGCCAGTTTAAACATAATGTCACTGGACTGGGAAAGTGCGGTGGCCAACTTTTGCAAAACAGATTAGTACATAGAACAAAGAGCAAGGTTTGAAACCCTTAAATTTGAGCATTCGTAGACAACTACGCCGAAACCTTTGAATCTGTCGCATGACGAAACACCACCTTTTGACTTTTAATCAATTCCTCGCTCACGCACGTCATACCGACTAATATTGTACGAGGCTTGCCTAACATCTATATTTTACAAGCTACTTATAGACAAATGGATGCCGAAAGCAAAAGCTTTGAACTAAAACAAGGATGCTTAACATCCAAGACACTTTGATATTTTCGCTCAGACAACGTAAATTGACATTGTTACAATTTGGATGCCATCAAGGGTACAGTAATCATACGCGAATCATGTCTAAAACAATGATATTGGAACTAAACAAAGAATCAGTACTTATTGGGCATTTGTGCAATAATACAAAGGAGGTGGTCGTGTCGATATCAGCTTGCACGGTCAGGCGTGACGTGTCGAGTCGAGGTTAAATCGGGCCAGGCGTGCTGCCCACGCAAACCCGCTAATTAGGAAGCGCGGCAAGGGCGCTGCACCTCGCTGCGATGCGCTTGCACACCCCGAACAAAGACACGGAGACACCAAACAAATAAAAGAAACGGCTCGTGTAATAACAAAAGAAATGGAATAAGAAACAATGGCAAGTCAGCGTACGGCTCACAAAGGGGTGTTATGCGAAACTTTGTTTTGTTTCGTGACGTGTCCTGAGTGAGGAGTGCCAAGGATTACTGCAAGTTCTATGATGCGCAGTACGGATTTACGAAAACTGAACATTTCCGCAGTAAAGTTTCAAGGAATTACGCACTAATCTTAACAAGCCCTTTGTGCAAGATAAATTAGGGTTTTCTCAAAAACACTCGTTAAATGTGTGACTTCCGAAGCGCTTAATTTGAATGATCGCCTTATATTTCACAACTGCCAATTTACCTCTTCTTTGTCTTACGGACGGCTGGGTTTCCGTGAAAAAGATATGACAGTGGAATTCATTACGTTTCTTTAAATTGTCATTTCATTCATTCGTCGTGTCGTACCGTTTGGCACGAGTGTTTCTGCCTTGCCACTTTTTTTATTCATTGTCTGCGAACGTACAGAATTACTGAATGTTGCTGAAAATTTCAAATGCGCGCGTGGAAAATATGAAAACCAATCTACGCTACAAGATAAACCAGTATTTTTAACCTTTAAGCTAGACGAAAGATTGTCTGATTAAATATTACTGAGACATCGTTACTAATGTCTTGGATATCTTGTAAGATAATACAAAACATACATACGAGTATTATAATATCTTAAGTAAATTACTAACATTTTAGTTTAACACGGGTAAAATAAGTGAGCAGGTAAGCCTTCCCCGACATGAGATTGTATAGTTTAGTAAACTATTCAAGCTTTCAGGTACCGCTTCGGAAGTAACTGCTGGTTAAACTGCGGCATCGTTTGTTGTGAAACTGCGTGAGTTTGTCGTATGATGCATTTCTCCTCATTGTTTGTGATATTTAGAAGCATACATGGCATTCTTCAGAGACATTCTCTTAGTTATAAACCAGAATGTATCTTAAGCCAACAACAAAGGGTAGTATATTTGCACGTCACAGTAAAGTAAAGTTATAGTGCGAACGCAATGGAAAGTCTAGCTACGTAAATGAATGTTGGTCAATTTGTCAATAAGTCATAATTTCTATTTTTTATTAAAGAAACGACAAAATCCGCGCTTAGTTATGTTTTTCGTGATAACGTAATAGTATTCTTTGACTGGCCTCTTATATCAGTTGGTAGTAGCTCTGCCTTCTGCGCTGTAGGTCGTGTGTTCGATTCCCACCCAGGACAAACATTTTTGTGATGAACATAGATGTTTGTTCTGTGTAGTATTATAAGTATGTATTTACAAATATATAAGTATTCTATCAGTTATCTGGTTCCCATAGCTTTGCTTAGTTTGGGGCTAGATGGCGCTGTGTCAAATGTCCAGCAATATTTATTTATTTATTTTCTTCAAATTCAGGTCCCTAACATTTCAAACGTAATTTGTTCGTCCGTTGTCTGAATATCAGCATCCAAACATTTTCGCAATTATTTTAAAGCATCTGAAAGACAAACTCCTGATAATCAACGTTCACAAAAGGGATGGTCTTCAGAAGCCCCAATTAACCGGTACACAATTACCCACCGCTTCATGTTAATTTGTAAGCTTGACCTCGAAGATAGAGTTCAAAATCTAAAAATATGATTTTCTAAGAGTTCAAAATCTAAAAATATGACATTCGATAAGCGGCTGTTTAGTATCCCACTAATATAATCATGAAGATATTAATAATTTTAGAAGTATAGAAAGACACTGTATTTTTATTTAGCGGAAGCACTTGGATCTATTTCTGGCATCTTCAGATGTGAAAGCGTTCCAGTATAAACAGATCATCGCAAAGCTGAAAATCTCTTTACTACTTCCAGCTACTAGTTTTTATGGCTTTTTTAATAATATTTGAAACCATGAGACAAATTTTTTACTCTTAGTTTTTAATGTTCTAATAAAGTAAGTTACTTACTTAATGTTCTAATGCCTGAAATACACATACAATGCTACGTATTAGCACATAAGCATACTATTATGTGACAAAAATAAGCAAGTTTAGAGCAGTAGCATACAATTAGCACGTGCTAATACGAAAAGAGTATGCTTAAGACGTAAGCACTAAGTAATACACATGCTTTTTAGTAGCATGTGTATTCCAGACAAAGCATTAAAAATAATTCTAGAGTAAGCATAAAGAATCTAAGTACGATTTAATGTAAGCACTGAGTTTGATTGGCAGACTAAATTAAAGATTTATAATAGCGCATCGCAAAAATATTTTTTGTATTATATAAGTCTGAATAGAAGTATGAATGGTGCCTTTATGAGCAAATAATTATGCTAAAGTGTTAGTACGAAAAATACTGAAAGCAAAAGTGTTCAAACAGATCTCAGTCGTTTGTGATAGTTTGTATAAAGTAACTTTCAGTCAGTAAAACTTACTTCATAAATATGTATTTATTTCTCATAAAACATCTCTAAGCGAAGGTCGCAAATTGATTTATTGCAAACAAAGTCTTCCGCTTTCGTATGGTCTCTAGCGTGAGTAATATTACTTCCGTAAATAATCCTACTAATATTATAAAGGCGAAAGTCCGTGTGTGTGTTTGTCAATGTTTGTTACCACGTACCCACATAACTACTAAATAGATTTTGATAAAATTTGGAATGTAGATAGTTTAGGTTCTGGAATAACACATTAGGCTAGTCTAATTTTAGAAAATCAATCCCTAAAGGGGTGGTTGATCTTATTAAAAACGCTAAAGAATAATACGAGTATGTGTTGTGTACTCGACTTAGAATAAAAAAAAAATATATATAATAATAATAAATAAATAAAATAATAATAATAAATAAAATAATAAACTTCTTGGAAGAAGAACAAAGGTGTAAGTAAATGTAAAGAATATTACTATGTTCAAAACTTTCAATAATAATACATTTACACACATGACAAAACTGAGTAAGTACCCATTCCAAAAGTTCTCCTTTTTTCTTCGTTATTTACCTTATACCTGTTTGTTTAATTTCCTTCCCGTTTTTTGTTTATGTTCTATTCGGTTTTAGTTATTTTCTTGTGTGTTTGAGCAAATAAACGTTCTATTCTATGTTTAGCAGTATTTACATCATTACATTAACCTAATCGATTTCAAATTCGCATTTCATTTCATACATGAATTGTAACTGAACGGCAGCAGTATTTTATTTACAACTCTATTGTAAAAGCAATGTCTCCGAACCTTTAGATTCTCCTCCAAAGACGTTTGATCGTTCCAGGAATGATTAAAATTTAAACGTGCAATTCTTCGCAGAATACCGTGCCGACGAGCTCGTGGAGTGTTTTCCTTTTGGTGTTCGGTCTAGCTTTAGTTCGAGCGGACGAGTGCCATTCGAATTTCAATAAAACTTGAAGGGGAATAAATCTACGAGCTCGGAGGGTTGACGATATTGTACCCACAGCTGACGCTGTTTCCAATCTATTGTATCACTTATTATCAATGGCGTAAGGCCCATAAATTTTTACTATGTGCCACAGAACACGCTCGTTCACGAAATATAGTAAACAGGTATATCGATATAATAGTCACAAATGGTCAGGTTTTACTGAAAATACATCAGCGTCAAATATACTTATTTAAATCAATCGAACAGCTATTAATATAATTGCTGGTGATATTCAATCATATTTGAAATTGTTTTGACAGAAATTAAGCTTAAAACTTTGCTCGAAATTGTGTTAGATGATTATTGGTTCAAGTAAGGTTACACTCCTTGACGACCTCTAAAATAGATGAAGACATTCACTCTTTGAAAATGAAGTGTTTTCAAAATTTTCGATTCTGACGGGATTCGAACCCGACGAGGTCATCTAAGAGCTAGTCAGAAACGTCCCGAATGCGCAATATGCGCATGCTCATATTTTGCATAAGGTTAATTCGTGACATGTAGTAAGTCCACCGTTTTGTCTCTTATTAGTTTACTTTTACTGACTCCAATCAAAAGGTTTTCCTTCACCTTTAAAGGCTCGTGTTACCGCGCATACAAATTGCGAAATAAAATAAAATGTCGCACAATAGTGATATTGAAATCACAACTTTCAGATCTAATGTCGAGTTACTAAAACATTTGGCCAACACGTCTGCATTTTGAAATAAAAAGGGAATATAAACAATGTGATTGATACGCTTCAATAAAACACGGAGATTCAGAGCCAACTGGGGGTAGGTATTTATTCATGTATCAGGCGAGTACAATCGTACCCGCATTACAAATAATGCCGATACACAACACTGTCCTCTCTTAAATTCCTATATTTATAACTACTTAATAAACAAAGACGAGATAGTCAATAGGTTTATCTATAAGTACCTACCTATATCCGTAGATTTTAAATAACAACCTAACGATATTATGTAAACACTTAGAACTATATATATTAACTAGAATAACAGTTTATTCTTTTCGACACACCTAAGAGTAGCCCTCCGACGCTCTCGCGGCGCGCTAGCCGGCGGCGCCGGCGGCGAGGTCGGCGGTGTCGCCATCGGCGGACTGTGCGGACTGTCCGGTGCGGCTGTGGGCGGTGACGCCGACGACCGCGGGCTGCCCGTAGCTACTCGCGAGTAAACCTCGATCTCTTCCCCTTCGTCCCCGCGCGAATCCGACCCCGCATCACCGAGCTTCCGGTCACTCCCCGGACACACATTCGATAGTGAAAATCTCGACTTAGAAACACTTCTATCGGCGAGCAGCTGGTCTACGTGACGTCTGTGCACTCGTCCGTCGGACGTTCTCACCTTGTAAGAGACCGGTCCCGAACGATCCACCACGATGCCGTCGGTCCATTTCTCGGCTCGCACCGAATAGTCACGTGCCAGCACCTTGTCGCCGGGCGCGAGTTCGCGCAGCGGGCGCTCGGCCGCATCGCGCTGCTCGCGCCTCAGCTGCGCGTCGCGCACCGCCTCCGCCGGGTCGGCGCGCAGCAGGTCGAGGCGCCCGCGCAGCCGCCGCCCGAACATGGCCACGGCCGGCTCGCGTCCGGTCGCACTGTGCACGCTATTACGGTACATGAAGAGAAACTTACTCAGGGCCGTATCGTCATCCGTGCCTTCGAAGGAGGCCTTCTTCAGGACTCTCTTTATGGTCCTGACCGCGTTCTCGGCGGCGCCGTTGCTGGCCGGGTGATACGGTGCGACCGCCGAATGCTTGATGCCGTTCCGTTGTAGATACGTACCGAACTCGGTCGACGAGAACGGAGGTCCGTTGTCCGTGATTATTCGCTTCGGCAGGCCGAACCGGGCGAACAGATGTCTCAGACCGCCGATCACTTTCGACGCTGACGTGCTTCCGACCTTCTGCACCTCGATCCACTTCGAGTGCGCGTCTACTATGATGAGATAGTACTTACCTCGGAAGGGACCCAAGAAATCCATGTTCAACCTGGCCCAAGGTTCGTGAGGCCACGGCCACGAGTGCAGCGGCGCGGGCGGCGGCGCAGCGCGCTGCGAGCGGCACGCCGCGCACGCCGCGCACGTTCGCTCGATGTCCGCGTCCAGCGTGTCCCACCATACGTAGTTTCTCGCTATCTGCTTCATTCTCACGATACCCGGGTGTCCATCGTGTATTTCACTCAAGACCGCCTCCTGTAACGCCTTGGGTATCACGATCCGATAGCCCCAGACGAGGCATCCCTGGTCCGAGTGCAGGGCCTCTTTTCTGCTAAAGAACGGCTTCTCTGCTTCGATCTTGGTGTCCGACGGCCAACCGAACTTTACGTACCCGTTAATTTTGTTCAACAAAATATCTCTCGCCATCGCTGCCTTGATTTGGTTAAAACTTACCGGTAGACTGTCCTGCACAAAATTTAAATAGCTGCATTCGTCGCCCTCACCCTTAGTTCGACCGCCGGTGGTCGCGAGCGGCAGGCGCGACAGCGCATCGGCTACCGAGTTCTGTTCGGATCTAACATACTCAATGTCGTAATCGTACGCCGCTAACTTAACCGCGTAACGTTGTAATCGACTGGCGGCTGTCACGGGTATCCCCTTATTTTTACCAAATATGTAACTGAGAGCTCGGTGATCGCTTCGCAGTAGAAATTTTCGACCGTATAAATATTGATGGTGCTTGGTGATACCAAACACAATCGCCAACGCCTCCTTATCTAACTGCGAGTAGTTAGACTCGGGTGCGTTGAGTGTTCGCGAGGCGCAGCACACGGGCCGCTCGCTGCCGTCCGAGTACCGCTGCGCCAGCACCGCGCCCAGTCCGTACTGACTGCTGTCAACTGACAGAATTAAAGGCAGGCTCGGGTCATAGTGAGCGAGCACCGGAGAACTGCTTAACATATTTTTAATTTTATTAAAACTCTTAACACAATTTTCATCCCAATTCCACTTGGTATTTTTTTTAAATAAATTATACATAGGCTTTAGTATGTCGCTTGTATTTGGACAAAACTTAGAATAAAAATTCACCATACCCATGAAACTTTTCAATTGAGTGACATTTGTTGGGGTAGGTGCGGCTACGATGGCATCAACTTTCTTTGAGTCTGTGTGCAGACCAAACTTATCTATTTTGTAACCTAAATACGTCACCGAATCTTTGAAAAATTGACACTTAGCAAAATTTATTCTAAGTCCATTATCTTGTAATCTTTGTAACACTGCTCTAAGATTGGACATATGGATAGATTTTGTGGGGCCGGTCACACAGATATCATCAGCGAACACTGCTGTCGACGGCAATCCACTCAAAGTCTCTTCCATAATCTTCTGAAAGTTTTCAGGAATGCACTTAATGCCAAAAGGGACTCTAGAGTAGACAAAGGTGCCTACGTGAGTAGTGATTGCTGTCAACGGCTGCGATTCAGATTCTAAAATACATTGCTGAAAAGCATTAGATAAATCTAGCTTAGTATAGTGTTCGCCCCCACCCAAAGTGGCGAAAAGGTCCTCGATCCGCGGCAGCGGATAATGAAAGTCTTTGAGCCGCGGGTTTATGGTCACTTTGTAGTCACCACATATGCGTATGTCACCGTTGGATTTAACTACCGGTACGATTGGCGTGCCATAGTCCGATCTTTCAACTTTATGGATGACCCCTTCCCGCTGCAGCCGATCGAGTTCCCGCTCGACGCGCTCGCGCAGTGCTAGCGGCAGCGGCCGCGCTTTCACAAACACCGGCGTCTCGTCTCTCAAATGCAGCCGTATTCGCGACTTGCAACTACCTAGACCTTCCGCAAACACCTCGGGAAACTCACTTCGGAGGGAACCCGCCATCGAATCACCTTTGGATATATTGTTAATTGTCTCATTCTCATTTTTAAATAGGGTTAATTTTAAATGCTTTATCCACAAACGCCCCAACAAAGGAGGTCCACCGTTATCGATTACGTAAAGCTTTAGATAAGCCGTCTCCGAACCGCATTCTACATGTACAACAATATAACCCAAAGTCTCGATGACGTCACCCGTATACGATCTAAACGTAAGAACCTTGTTTTGAATAGGAATATGTGAATAGTTTGTATCGTAAAACTTCTTAGAAATTGCCGAAATTTTACTACCTGTATCTATCTCAAATTTACATTTCACATTCTCAACGTTTAGCAGAATATAATAGGGCTTATCACCAACACAGCTAACCAAGTTATAAAAGTGTGAATCGTCCTCGGAATCGGTTTCGTCTAAAAAGTACTGACCTTTTTTAACCGCCCTGTTACCGTCATACTTTTTGCACATCGCCTTCAGATGTCCTTTCTCACCGCACTTGTCGCACGTATAGAACCTGTACCGGCACCTGCCGGGCACATGCGCGGATTTGCCGCACCGGGAGCACGGCTGGCGCGCCGCCTGCCTGCGTGCCGCTCCGCCGCCTCCAACGCCAAAGCGAGCTCGACGCCCCGCTTATAATCGATATTCTTCTCGGCAAACAGCCTGGATCGCATATCCTCGCTGAATAATCCTGATACGAACTGGTCACGCAGGTTTACTTCGAGCGAGGCACCGAAGTTGCAAGTCTTAGCCAGGTGCTTCAGACTTTGCAAGTACGAACGAACGCTCTCGCCCTGCGCTTGCTTCCTTTGCCTGAAGATATGTCGCTCTGCGATTTCCGATCTCTCCGGTTCCAGATGTTCTTTCACCAACTTGACGAGAACATCGAATGACTTATCTTCCGGCAGCTCCGGAGCACATAAATCACACATGAGATCATAACACTGAGAACCGACGAGAGTCACCAATGTAGAAACGTGTAAGGTTGTCTTGACTTCATTGAGTGCGATAAATTGTTTAACACGACGCACGTAAGTGTCCCAGTTTTGATCATTTATGTCAAAACTTTCTATTTTACCGAGTGGCATGATAATAGGTAGCCAAAACGCGTTGTAAACTATTTAAATTAATTAAATCCCATCCTCGTCGCCAGTGATACGCTTCAATAAAACACGGAGATTCAGAGCCAACTGGGGGTAGGTATTTATTCATGTATCAGGCGAGTACAATCGTACCCGCATTACAAATAATGCCGATACACAACAGTGATTAAAAAATACATTACGCAGTAAAAGATCACGAAGTGCCATTAAATCACAATGGTGCCGTATAAAATTTGAAACATAAAACTGACAGTTATGCCAGTGGATATTTTATACACCCATGAAGTTGATAAATCGTTGGCGAAACGACGTGGAAATTGGACGGTAACCGGCCCGGCGAAGTTCACATCACTGACTGGAAGATCGACCTTCTCCGAAATATGACCTGACAGCATGAAATTAAAGTTCTACGCTATACAAATTTCTATTGGAAGCAGAAACTTCTAAATTAGTTTCTCACAACACGGTGTAAATATGTCAGCCTTTTAAATAAGAAATTCTGACAAGTTGAATATTTATGATATCTTCGACCTACAAAGTAATTTAATATCTGCAAACAAATTCATATTTTAAAGTCAAAAATACAGGCGATAATTTTGCTTACAGTGGCGTTCATGCACGCCCTTGACATGCATACAATCTGCAGGATAACTACACGTATCAACAATGTAAATGGCATGCAGGCGAAGGTGGTCCCGGATAAAATATTAAATTGAAAAATATCAATTCGCTGCTATAAATCATTTTAAAAGATAGGTCTTACGAAGATAAAGTGTCTAGTTAGCTGAAGCGTTGACAGCTCTACCAGAGCTTTGAAACACAACACAGGGAGAAAATATAAAGAAAAGCGAACAGGAATGCTTGCCGGCATTCCGTTCCGTCGATTCTATGTAGAAATGCAATGTTAGGGCTCACGTGGGGTCAACGTGCCCGCTTCACCGTTAAAACCACCTAGGCACACGCTTACCGAACGATTTGTTTGAGTGTTATCTTTTAGATAAAAGGATACATTTCTTGGAAGAAGTCGAGGCTGGGCGGTTGGAGGATGTCTAGCGCCGACAGAACCTGCAAAGATAAGAACACTTTAAACACATCAGCGGTCACCGCCCCAAACGTCACTTTGACACGTAATTGAACTGAAACAATGGTCAGTGTGGGTGCGATTTTCTCGTTTGAATGCAAATCCATGTTTGGTCGAGCAACAACCGCAAACAATGCACGTTGATCGATAAAACACAGTGAAATTGAATAAATTATGAAGAGCGCACACAGCATTGTAATTATTTGATAATTATAACCCATACGATTCGAATTATCGGACATCGTAGAGTTGTAGTGTATTTTGGCGATCAAATTGCAATTTTACCTGTAGTAATTATCAATGGCAGGTAAATTTAGGGCCTATTCATTAGCACTCGTAAAATCGAGCTCGACTAGCTGACGCTATAAGACCTTTTTATGTAACTAAAACAAACGCGTCGATAATTTATTCCACTCCAGTCTTAATAGCCGTGAGAATGTTTTGCTACTTGAAGACTAAGTTTTGACGTAGATAAGAAAACTAATTTTACTCTACCGATTACCAGTTGACCTTCAACTTAAACTTGCTAGGGAGTCATTTTTAGTAATTAGAATTATTTGACAGAAAAAACATACCAAAAAAGCTAATCTAAAAAAATGTAAGATACGAGTAATTTTTTGAATAAGTACTTCAATTTTCTTACCGCAAATCCAAAAACGCAGAGCTCAGAAATCATTGCGCTAAAAAATTTAGATTCTCACTGCATTGGCAAATTTCGTGTCTTGTGGTTGGCTGGTGAAACGTACTGTTTTTACGTCCTTGGCCCCAAAGCTGATATCGTGTACCGTACGTGAGAAATTGCTACCGTGTCGTTAACTCGACTTTCAAGGGAATAGGGAAATTCCTTGACTCGGCGACTTTTAATTTGCAGAATGTAAATTAAGTAAGCTGAAATTCGATTTTGCATGTGAGTTAATACTCCTTTGACTCGTTTTGTTACAATCTTGTTCCGCCTTCAGCGTTTCGTTTAAATATTATCTCAAACATCGTATTACAAAGAGAGTGGTGACAAAATGGACATAAAAAAAATATATTTTTACGTGCTGTAAGAACAAATGGTAGGAGTACAATTTATGAAAACGAAACACGAAAAGGGATTATGAATTGATTATGTTCATTCAAGAACCCCTGAAAATGTTATCATTTAAAAATATAAGTACATTTGGTACATGCCCACATTTTCACAAAATAAATTTGAAGTAAGTGTAAATCTTACTAGTCCAATACGGCTCTACATTTCTTGCCATACCTACCACTGTAGCAAAATTCTTCAGTTAACTAAACTGGATCACAACTGTGTTTCCAAAGCATTATTTCAGACCTTTTAGTAAACTCAAGATTATTCTTCATTTTTATAAAAAAATCTCAATAAACTTACGTTTTCGTGTTTGAAGAAGCAAAGCATCTTAAGCTCTCGAAAGACGCGTTTTGAGGAGACGAGCGATTGGAAAACGTTGGGCAGCTTTTTGAGGGCCACGCGCCGACCATCTCGTGGATCTGTCACCGCCCTGCGGACAAAGAAACACTAAGTTAGATTATTTCATTTTATATAAATTTATTCAAGTGTGAAAGGAGTGACTACTGAGGTGACGAGTGATAGGAGGGAATGAAAGAGGATAGCAAGTTGTGCCGACCCCACCTAGTGAGAATAGGGCAAGGAAATGATGATTATTTTATTCAAATTCCAAATTCATTTATACCAAAGGATCATTTTGAAACGTCTTCAGACCTAGGTGATTCTACTCCTGTTCTTTTGCGACCAACACCGTGAAGAATCAGGACAACAAACACGGTTTGGGGCCAAGCTTTCTTTTCGGTGATCCATCCTCTTAAATCTTATTATTCAAGCTCCTGTGGGGCGCTAGTCGAACAAATTGAGGCACGATCCGTCAATTTTGTAGAGTATTTAAGTATGTTGCCTATGTACTTAGTAATAGGGATAAGTAATTACATTGATTAGGCGAATATGAGAACATCTTTCTAGATTATCATTTTTTCGTATCGGAAAATGTATATGCGCAGTAACACGAGCACTAAACAGTGAAGAAAAATCGTCGTGAGGAAACCCGGGGCTTAGTCAGCCTCACATTATTGACCATGTCTTTCCTGTGGATATGGCCGGTTAAGTTGAGAGGATGGTTACGGCGCTGAGCAAGCCTTCTCCATCTCAACGATGACTCAGGCACTGCAGGTGCTAAGTTAAGTGTTAAAACAGTCATATAAAGTTATACAATTGCATGATTACCAGGACTATAGTGAAGTCCCAGACAATAATATGAGTAAGTTTGGTCGGAGGTTCGTGAGCAGCAGAATATCCAACAGTGCGTGAGCATTGACAATATTCGAGCGAGGATTAGCATAACAAAATCGTTTCAAAGGTGCAACTCCCGCCTTCGTGACTTAGTAATAATGTATGATTTCTGTATGAGTGGAGTGTACGTTTTGTTTAGGGATATCTTCCAACAAAGCTATGATGATTTGGAAAACTAACTATAAAAGGACGGTGAAAAGCAACCAGAAATAAGGATTGATTTGCTGTAAGTACACATCTTTTTACTACAGCATTTTAATTTAAGTACCTAGGTAATTCTTGAACTAAACTGAAATTTTGTTTATATGAGAAAAAAGCTTTTTCGTGTGTTATTCAATTTACTTTTATCACACAAAAATGTTATCATGTTCAAACGAGGAACGCTCTATCCACTACTTAGCAAGGAATTAATTCAAATTAAGCATTTAAATGCATTCAAACTGCTTTCGATAAAATGTCCATTTGCTAATGCAATCAACAAAGAGGCAAGTTTTAAAATGGAATAGGGTATTTCAGAGGTACACTCGCATTATAGGGACCGTTAGGGCTGCCCCGCGATTATTATCAGAGTGCTCGGTCGTGATAAAATCCGTCGCAGAGCAGCGCTCGCCAGGGGAAATAGGGATGCCAGGCCCCGAGAGCAACGACCTAGCGCTAGCCCTGACCGGGGAACATTTGAGATATTTCAAATTAGGGATGGCACTGATTTATTGTTCACGGCTACACGAGACTAGGGACCGGAACACGAGATCAAACAAATCATAATGAAGGGATTCATAAAATACGTAAAAGGTTTTCAACTTATTCACGCACACTAAGTACACTAAGTACACTATACCTAGTCTTTTTATCATTATTTAAGTAAGTATAAATTGGAAGCTAGATTTTATTTAATACTAATTGCGAACCGGCTACGCCCACATTAATTACGAAATTCAAGACATCACTTAAAAAAATTAAAATAATAGGATGATTCGCAAGAAGCGGTCCGAAAAACGGTACCCCCATTTTCGCAATTTTTTTTTTGGTTATTTTTAAAAAAAAAATAACATACCTAATTAAGCACTCAAAGACATGCATTTTAATGTTAGCGGCCCTCAATTTGATAAAGCCGTTTTGAAGTTTTAGTGGTTTAAATATATTCGTGCCCATTGAAATTAGGTTTGGTCCAGAGAAATTAGAAAAATGCCAAAGAAATTAGCAAAATGCCAAAGAAATTAGCAAAATGCCAGAGAAATTAGGAAAATGCCAAAGAAATTAGCGACAAAGAAATTAGTTTTTTATCGCGGACACATTTGTTTGCTTTGTAAAACAGTAACGTGGAGTTAAAATAACATGAAATTTGATTCACCACTACCTAATGGATGATTCGCAAGAAGCGGTCCGAAAAACGGTACCCCATTTTCGCAATTTTTTTTTGCTTTATTTCAAAAAAAAAAATAACATACCTAATTAAGCACTCAAAGACATGCATTTTAATGTTAGCGGCCCTCAATTTGATAAAGCCGTTTTGAAGTTTTAGTGGTTTAAATATATTCGTGCCCATTGAAATTAGGTTTGGTCCAGAGAAATTAGAAAAATGCCAAAGAAATTAGCAAAATGCCAAAGAAATTAGCAAAATGCCAGAGAAATTAGGAAAATGCCAAAGAAATTAGCGACAGAGAAATTAGTTTTTTATCGCGGACACATTTGTTTGCTTTGTAAAACAGTAACGTGGAGTTAAAATAACATGAAATTTGATTCACCACTACCTAATAGTATCTATATTAACGTTAACGTTATAAAAAGTGTCAATTTATATTTCATTATTGCGTAATAAGCGATTGAATGCAGATAGGGGTGTCGCGGACACACCAGAGAACTTAGATTTCACGACTTTAGAAATTAATTACAGCTTTCCTATGTATATAATTGAGGATATTACTAGTGCCATAATAGCGTACTCGTATACTATTTCCAAATAAAAATACAGCAATACTGAAACTGGTCATTTTAATAGGTTCGCAAGGCCGGACATGCCAAAAACACGAGTCCTGCGAAACACCCAATAGCATACAATGAAGCGTACACAACAATGCACAGTCAAATTACTGTTTAACGAGCTTGCTAAATCCAGTTAGGATTTAGCCAGCTGAGCATTGGAAACAATGACAGGAAAGCTTTTTGGCGGGAATTTGAGAAGTCATGTATCGTTTTTGTTTTATTTTCCAAAACTTGTGTTTCTTCGAATGTTAATGTGTAATAATGGTGGATTATTAACCGTTAAGTGTTCGTGAATGTGCATAAGTGTGGGCAAGTGAAACAAAATTGGATAGCATTGCTTTTCGAGTTCTCCCAAAAAGTCCGTGTTGATGTTTTAGTAAAGCCCCACATCTTTACTGAGGCACAAGGGGAGGGGTGGGTTATTATATTTATGTATTGCATTATGTATATACATATATAACTTATTTATCTATAAACTTGAAATATAACAATTACTTGACACTGGCTGAATGCACAAGACGTGCGAAGCCAAAATAAAGAAGGAAAAAAAAAAAAAAAAATGACAGGAAACCATATTTGGCATCAATTGGTATAACCTTATGAATTGTTCTTTGAAGTGCAGCTTGGCACTTTGCAGTTTCCTTGAGATGAGACTAGTTTGCGAATGACTCAAGGATCTCTAGCAGTATTAGAATGGGTATTTCAAGTCTGTTGGAAAACTTGGCAATCGAAGGTGACCCGTTGAAACGAAGAACAAGGATAAGTGTAGTTTGGAAACGAAATTACGTCTTGATATGAATCTATTCGATTTTGTGCCGCTGTTTACAGTACTAAAATTAATTGATAAAAAATAACTGTTTAAAAAATATGATGGATGTGTGTATGAATGACAAGGTCAAGAAATAAGTTGGTATTATGAAGAAATGTGACAAATAGGTAGGTACATAGTAAAAAGTAAGTTCGTATGAACTAGTGGCCAACTCTAGTGACGGAGTTTTTAGGCCACCTAAAGGCCTCCGTCTTGGCTTAACGACTTAAAAGCCGGGACCGACAATTTAACGTGCCCTCCGAAGCACGGAAGCGCTCAGCTCGTAATGCCACTTGCGGTCACCTATCCAAATTGTGACCGCGCACAACGCTGCTTAACTTCAACGATCAATCAAGAACGTCTAAGCAAGCTACGTCACGAGCGCTTCTTTTTGCGGATAACAGCCAAACATGTTAATATCAGTACATATTAATATCTTTACATTTAATGATATTAATCTTGATAAATAGGTGCCTTTGCTGCTGTTTACTCTCCATCTTGTATCGTAGCTGCAAATATTGAAATTGCGAGTAAACGGCAAGAGCTAAAGACCCACTACTATGTAATAAATATAGTTTAAAAAATGTAAATCCAATCTGCTTTTAACTAATTAAAAATCCAAAACAGCAACACATAACAGGGTTCAGCTATTTTAATTACATTACAAAAAAGCTGGTTAAAATGTAAAGAAAAACTGAAATATAGTCTAATCTATGTATCTATCTTCGTGCCCTTACGACAAAAAAAAGCTAAATAACATGACAAAACAATTGAAGAATGAAATACAATCAGTCATCGACAGCACAACCACCTCATTCCTACAAAAACTAACCAATGACAGCAAAAGTAACTACTCGCTATGGAAAGCTACAAAAAACATGAAACGGCCAATGACCCAAATTCCCCCACTAAAAGAGGAAAACGGGAAATGGGCAGTCAGCAATGCAGATAAAGCAAGACGGTTTGCCGAGCACCTAGAAAACATCTTTACGCCAAATGAAGGTCCAACGCTTAGCACAGAAGCTACGATCTATGACGTCTTGGATGAACAGCTTTATATACCGCCAGTCTCCCCTAGAGAGGTCCGAAGTGAGATTCATAAGAACATAAATCCAAAAAAATCGCCAGGATTCGACCTCATCTCAGGCGAAATATTACATAACCTATCAAAAAAGGCTCTAGTCAAACTTACAAATATTATAAACGCTGCGCTTAGGTTAAAATATGTGCCTGACCTATGGAAAGTAGCTGAAGTAATAATGATAGTAAAGCCGGGTAAACCGCCTCGTGACGTAAAATCATACAGACCGATCTCCCTACTTCCAATAATTTCTAAACTATTTGAAAAATTGTTACTTAAAAGATTGAGACCTATAATAGAAGCCAAGAACCTTATCCCAGAGCACCAGTTTGGATTCAGGGAAAAACATTCAACCATCGACCAGGTCCATAGGATTACAAATGTTATCGAAGGTACTCTAGAAAATAAAAAGATCTGCTCTACCGTATTCCTGGATGTAGCACAAGCTTTTGATAAAGTGTGGCATGAAGGCCTAATACTTAAAATGAGGAAAATTCTTCCCAAACCTTATGTAGATATTCTACAATCATACATAACGGACAGAGTTTTTAGAATACGGCAAGAGGATGCCTACTCTGATATTAAAGAAATAAAAGCTGGGGTGCCACAAGGAAGCGTACTAGGCCCGGTCCTGTATCTTTTATACACGAGTGACATCCCTGAACCAGAGAATAGTATGATCGCGACCTTTGCTGACGACACGGCCATAATGGCAGTTGGCAGTACACATGCAGAAGCGGCAGAAAAAGTGCAAAAGGCAGTTAACAAAGTATATGATTGGACAAAGAAATGGAGAATCAACCTTAATGAATCAAAATCAATCCATATAAACTTTACCAACAAAAAGGAGGAGTATCATCCAGTATACTTAAACCATAAGCTCATTCCGCATGAAAATACAGCCAAGTATTTGGGTATGACGCTTGACGCAAAGCTGCGCTGGAAGGCTCACGTCAAGAAGAAAAAAGATGAGTTGGAGCTACGCTACAAACAGATGTACTGGCTGCTTGGCAGACAAGCTGCTCTATCAGTACACAACAAAATTATCTTATACAAACAGGTCCTAATGCCAGTATGGACCTATGGTATACAGCTGTGGGGCTGTACCAAAAAAAGTAATATTCTTATCATCCAACGTTTTCAAAATAAAGTTCTTAGGGGTATCGTGAATGCCCCCTGGTACGTAAGAAACGAAGACCTTCACCGGGACCTTAACATAGACTTCGTTGATAAAGTTATAAAAAAATACGCAGAAGCTCACGAAAAAAGACTTCATCACCATGTGAACGTCGAGGCCATCCAGCTCCTCGATAACACAGACCTAGTGAGAAGACTCAAACGAACTAAACCATTTGAGTTAGTGTAGTGTAAAATTATATGAAAGTGTTAGTGAATAAGTGCTACATAATATAAAGAACACAAGAACAAAGTGTCTTCCCCTTAAATAGAGACAGTAAGAAACGTGCCGTTGGGCACATTCTTAGATATAAGCAACTTTATAAAACTAAGTCAAATTCAAATTGCTCATTGGCCTACTTGGCTAGATTGTAATTTTATTAGGGTATAATTAACTATTTAATTTTACACTAAAGAACGGAAAAAAAAAAAAAAAAAAAAAATGTATCTATCTAAAAATAGGCATGATCGTACACGTAGCTCTGACCCAAATTGGAGTTTCAATGGATGGAACGCACTCTCTCACTCTTCGATGGAGCTGATTTGAGCGAACGGGATATAAAATGAAGCTATTCTTTCGACTTTTGGCAAAATAACGTGACGAGTAACGTGATCCGCAAAACCCTCAAAACAAGGAAGTTCTCTAAATTAAAAACTTCGAAGGCTATGTTTAAATTCTCACCAAAATTTTATGTTGAAATTAATCTTATAACTTTCTACTTATGTACGCAATACTTGGATAAAATGGTGGTAAAAGTGTGTGCGTAAAGGTAATGAATGACATATAAAAACAAATAGGCAATAAACCATTTTAATGAGTACACAAACAGGAAAGGAGGTGGAATTGCCAGGTAAACATTAAATTTCATGAATTCATTAAGAGTGTCACACGGCCATTGCGTTTATGAATCGTATTTAAAAGTGAGGCTGTGTTATTTAACAGAAAACTGTATGTTACAATATTCAACCTTAATCTTTGTAAAAAGAGAGTATATTTGCCACGTGAATAAAATAAAGCAAGCGATATTCGTATATCATTTTGGTGTATACAGAATGTACACAAAAAGTTGGCATTATAAAGCACGAACCGTACAAGACACACGGCGCCAAAAGCCCTTAACACGTTCTCAAATAAACTTTGAAAAGTAGGAGTTTATATTCACAGGTACGGAACACCTGCGCGAGCAAACATTACGAAGAATATAGGTTCCAGAGTATTTCCTACACAAGCAGAGCGACAAGCGTAAACTATTTATTTCTCAAGCACAAAATCAGTCGAAATGTTCTACATTTAAAGCACGGAGCTCCTAATAAAGTTACATCCCGACTAAACTGTTTAAGTAACTGACCGACTACCAGGTTTCATTGCCAAATCTATTCAGAAACCAGCTCAGTTTCAACAAGTTTGACAAGAATTAGCTAAATGATGAAGTTGTGAAGCTCAGTTAATTCGCCGGTGACAATCTTAGCTAACGAAACTGCTAAAGGCTCCACTTTTGAGTCGTTCTGTCGGTCTAAGATAATTCACCATTTTGTTTAATAAAGGAAACCGGATTACGAATCCTCAATGCAAGCATCTTTCAAATCTTATTAGGCATCTTATTAGGGATCCTTTGAAGATGTCTAAGTGGATAGTCGGGGGCATCTGTTCAAATACAAATTTGGTACATGCTCACATTTTGCAGAATTGCATAATCCCATACGTGACAGGTTGCAAGACCATGCCGCCCATTAGAATTCTAACTGGATTCTTCACAATGTCTTTGTATCGTTTAAAGCTCGTGTTGGGTGTATAAATTTTCCAAAACCTATGGCTATCTAGAAAAATCTATGGCTGTCAGGATTCCAACCCACGACTTTCGCATAGACTTCGCATCGAAAACCGAGGCACTATCACTAGGTCAACATAGCTTTTATTTGTTGTTTTTGGTAATTTGTTTTTAAACACTTGGTTTACTCTTTACATAGACGAAGCCTTACAAAGAATAGCGGTGCCTAAAGCTGCGTAGAGATAGCGTTACTCACACGCGCGTTAGGAAAACAAAATTCGAGGGACAATAGGAATAAATTAACATTATGGAACTGGGCGGTGTTTACTCAGTTAACCACATTTTCAAGCTAAACCTTTATAAGTCCATACCATAAACGGGGTAGGTATACGGAAAGAAGAACGAGCATGGTCCATACAAAAAAAACTCACGTCCTACATCAATGTGAAGTATTAGAAAATAAAAGGTAAAATTGAGTATAAAAAGATGGCATACTTCCAACCTCCATCCTTATAGTCTAACATACAGAAAAATTTCAATGAAAATTCTTTCAGGAGCAGTAAAAAAACAGCCAACAAAAGCATTAACTTCTTTTAATGCCACTCTATTACTGAAGGTTAGCTGTCATCTTGCTAAATTTTCCTTGTGAAGCCAGATGTCCTCCGCGTAACGCATAACGTTGATATGAAAAAGAAACAAACATTGTGGGAATAACGAAATACCCATGAGATACAACCTGGATGGAACATAAGAGCAAGGAATAACATAACAAATATTTGCAGCTCGCGCACATTTTTCCCTGCCATATCAAATACCTACTATAACTATAATGGGAAAATGTATATTTTGTTTTTATTAAAGAACCTTTCGTTTGATACAGTGATAGTAAAGTTTTTGATTGTTGCTTTCAATTCTAACTTTTCATAGAAGTTCGGTTATTGATATTGAAGTCTTTTTTTTTACTTCTTCAAACTTCTTATTAGATTCCGCAGAAAGTCGTTCGTAAAAACTAAAGCTGGTGCTGAAAACACTGAATGACCTGACCTTCTCTAGAAAAATTCAATTTTCTGTGAGCCTGGATTATTGGCTAAGGTTTTGAACAAAAAGCAGTTAGATTGGTTTTTTATTTAACAATACCGGCCCTTTACCTGATACATAAAAGGAATTTATTCCTTTCCATTTATATTATTCAAACAAAACTGGGTAAGTTAGTATGTTTGAATTTCATCACTCTCTCAACCACTGGTCTGATTTGCATAAAGACCATACCGTATCGGGGTACTTAGTAACTGACAGAACCTAGTGAAATTAAAATTAATCTCAAATGTGTAACATCTTGCCCTAACTAAACTAATCAAAGCTTGTAATATGGGAACCATATAACTGATAGAACAAAAAAGGTAGGTACGTACCTACTTACAACAATTACAAGTTTTTGTTGAAAGATATACCGCGAGCTGATTCAAATGAGCCTAAACACGGGTATTTTAGTTATTCACTGAGGAGATCCGTTGAACAGCTCCTGACTTTATTATCAGATCAGCTCACTCACTGTCTAAATATATTACATTGTCACCAAGAATCCATAAGTGTTTCAAATTTCAGCTCAATCGGTTGAGAATAACTACAAGATTCCGCCCGAACAAACATACAAGCAAGTTAAATAAATAAATAATGCTGCACATTTCACACAGATAAAATTTAAAATGTTTTTTCATTCCATCTATTCGAAAAGGACGACTTTGTTCGCCTTTAAGTGCGCCCAAAGTAGATGATTCCTCTTCAAGGAACTTTTAGCGGGCAGTAATGAGTTTTTAATCCTCTTTATAAATTTAGCGGGCAGTAATGAGTTTTTAATCCCCTTTAAGTGCGCCGGAATTATCTTTGCCGCGCACTTTAGAGAGTACAACTACTTTCCACATTCATTCATCTCGAATCTACCAAGATGAATGAGGGAGGACTCTTAGCACTATAGCATACTATAGCATAGCATAGCATAGCATAGCATAGCATACCATAGCATACCATAGCATACCATAGCATACCATAGCATACCATAGCATACCATAGCATAGCATAGCATAGCATAGCATAGCATAGCATAGCATAGCATAGCATAGCATAGCATAGCATAGCATAGCATAGCATAGCATAGTGGAACTTCGTCGATTTAACACATTCTTTTCTCTTCCCTTTTATTTTCTCATAGATTGTAATGAAAAGTAGAGTGTATCACTCGGGCGCAAAATATATTTTTGGCTCGGGCGACGTACTTTAAATCCCTCGCTACGTTCAGGATTCTACTAAAGAATCCCTCGCTACGCTCGGGATTCTACTCTAGAATCCTTCACTTCGCTCTGGATTCAAAAAAGCGCCCTCGCCGTCAAAATATTATTTTGCCCCCTTATAATACAATCTACTATTGACATCCATGGGGCAGAAGAATTTTCGGAATGTGGGGCGCACAAGTGGGGCGAACGTGGAACAATTCTGTTGTGAAGATTAATAAGGTGAACTGGGCCTGTATTCTACTAGATGACAACTTTGGTTTGGTTCGATCTCTTAAATGTCAGCCATTTGGTGAAATAGTAGAATAGCTTTTCAAAAATTTGTTCTGCCAAAGTTCAAAACCTCACCACAACTGAGTCGTTTGTTATTAGTAGTCATGGAAACAGTCGCTTTAGTTGAGGTTTTGGTTGAGGTTGATAAAAAGTTCGGTACGAGAATCGACGCCCATACCTTTGTTACGTCACAATAACAAGAGGTGATTCCGAACTTCAGGGATAAAGTTGAAAGACAAACACATATTTTCATTAAGAAAATTGCAAGTGAGCGAGAACGTGACAAACAGATGAATTCAAAGATAGATAAAGAATAATTACATTGATTCACACATGTATGTATGTATAAGGAACTATCAGTCGAACTAATCTAAATTCCGGAAAGTTTTAAGCATTATTGAATTTCCATTAAACAATTTCGTCTTACCATACTTACAAAAGAACGTCATGGTAAACATGTTTTTAGTACGACTGCCTATATACTACCTACTATCTTTACAAAATGTGAGTATGTACGAAATATGTATTTGGACCTGCTTTACCCCCTTTGAGTTCAAGAACCCCCTTAAGGAAATAGGATAGTCAAAGGAATCAAGGATAAAGTAATCAAACTATCTTGAATGCCTAACGATCTGAGAGAACGCGTGGGTCATGAGGAAAGATGTATTCTTTTTTTGTAAACATATATCTCCATGACAACACCGCTTAGTTATATTTATAGGGATGAGTTTTCGTTGTCGATTCCCGCCAAAAGTTTCGTTTCCGCAAGCACGTCGGCGTCGCCGCGAGCCCCCGACGCGACGTCCCCTCTCCACTCCCACTAACACCCTCAGTAAATGTTGCGAGCAAATAAAGAATTTCAATGTTAGTCGAAATAATATTTTCTGCAGAGAATTTTGATATCTGTAGGCCTAGAAAATCCCGTCACCAGATTTGGCCACTAGCTCATACGAACTTATTCGTAACCTCATTTGTGTGACTTTTGTGGATAAACAGGCAGCAACAGAAGTTAATTAATTCAAGTTAAAACCAAATAACATTGTTACAGTTGTTCTTCTATCTCACGAAGTCCGTTTGGTCTAAATTGTGTGTGTAGATGCACATATGCATGTTGTTTCTGTGTGCGTGGGCCGATTCTGAGCGCTCCCGAGCTTAAGCACACAGAAACAACGTGCATGTGAACACACACACAATTAAGACCAAACGGACTTCGTGAGATAAAACAACTGTACTAGATGGCTTTTGAGAGCATAATTTTAGAAGAGTGTCGCTTGTACTTTTAGCTAATGAAAATGATGAAAGAACTTGTTACTGATACTGATAAACCCTGTTAGGTACTGATAAACCGACGGTTTATTCTAGGGTTCATATTTCTAAGTATCTTAGGTACACTAAGTAATGACCACGATGATAATCTCTTTTCTGGCCAACATTTAGGACGCTCCCTTCACGGCATGGTTATTGGATAGTAAGCCGGTTGATCTTTAGAAATATTTGAGTCTGTTGTGCGAATTCCCCATCTTTCCCCTCGGCACCCTCATTTGTGTTGCGAAGCTTTTGTTGTACTTTATGCTCCTAAAGATTCATGCTACGATTAGACATTAGGGGCCATTCATGATAATAGCTTATTAAATCAATGAAAAACATTCGAAAAACCATTGCTTATTAGTGCTTTAATTGTAACTAAATCTATTTGGCTTATTTTTTTCTAAACTTGTCTTACTGAAAATTAAATATGATTTACTGCTAAGTGCTGAATACAGAATTCATCTCATCTCTCAAACACACCAAAAGGTAAAAAAAAAACACAAAGAATTTGCCCTTAGTTTGATAAATGCAAGCGCAATAAATCATGCAACATTTATTTAAAACAAATTCAGCGTTTCAAGTTCTTGGTTTCATGTTTCTCGTTTCCTGCCCAACTCATCTATACTGCTCTCTTCTACCTACCCAGACCCTCACTTTACGATGCGACATGAGAAAACCAACACTTTTATGGCTGCCGCCACGAGAAACTATTTCTGTATTAAATGCTTACTGACCTCACTACGTAATGGCTGATTTACACAGGGTCAGTAACTGACTACAAATTCGAGGCAAGTCAGTGCTGACCCGAAAAAAACCCTGTGTAAACTGATTGGAAGTCAGTACAGTGGCTTGAAGTCAGCGCTGACTTTTAAAGTCAGTTGGCGCCCCCCGCCACCCGCGCACCCCCGCGCCAGCCAAATAAACCCCGTGTAAACAGACAAGTCAGTGCGTGGTTAGTCACTGCCGCTGCGTTGTAGAGTGACCACGTTTTTTTCGCTGGCGATAAAAATCATGTCGTTGAATAGAGCTCGATATCATTGACAGCAATTCGTCAAAATTCTGTGGTGACATCCTCATAGCCATTTTGTACTCCGCAGGATCTTCAAATCGCAATTGCTTCAGCAACAAAGCAGAGCCACCAGTTTCGTTTCTATCGTCAATCCATTTTCTTACCCACTGTCGTTTATTTTTAGTTATCTCATTTTCTACCATTTCTATTAACTCATTCAACAGCAAAATTGATAAATTTTTCAACAAATAATTAAATCGTCGTTTCAGTTGTTTTCGCGAATTCATTTTTCCCACTGACTTCACACACGTGTGCTCACCGTGAGAAACGCACCACTACTACTTACTTCATGTAAACAGTTAAAGTCAGTCGCGGCGCCGACATTGGCGCTGCGACTGACTTGTCTACTGACCCTGTGTAAATCAGCCATAATGGATGACTACTAGAAAAAACTTTTGAAACTATCGGTTATGAACACTGAAAACGAGATATTACATATTACTCTCGCTAAAAACATTAGTTTACCGTCATCATGGCGCATGCAACTATGCCGAAATAATCGGGAAACTCTAAAATCATTCATGACTTAATTCTTTAGACCTATCACGAATAGCAGGCAGAGAAAACGCCAGAACCAAAACATAGATGGCAACAGCAATAAGGTAACAATCATTTTGAACAAAACTCTCGTCTCACGCTTTAGAATCAAAGTAATCTTTCAGTAATACCAGTAAGTCTTACAAAGTAAAAGTTTACAAACTTCCCCTGGACTTTCAAAGGACTCGGGACTCGAGTTATCGTCACTTAGTATCCACTTGTCGCCTAGTTCATTATTTAATGCTGCCCGGTTTTCTTCCAATCAGATACTTCAAAGCTTTCAATTAAAAGGAACACCATTCATTAGTACAAAATGTGTTACAATTTTAAATTTATTCAGGACTTCGCAAATACAATAAAGCAAAGAGTTAAACCCATGAATATCCCGGCACACTCCGCATTTCCGTTTTACATTTAAAATATTGAAATACCCGACATCTTTTCTTTGCCTTTACCAAGGTTTTTTGCATTTATTGCGAGAAAAATAGTCTGTGAATCGGTAATAAGAAGAAACATCAAGACCTATCATTGGGCATCTATGAATAGCGGCTATAAAGATAAAACTGAGAATGTATAAAAGCATTGTATTTCTAATTCCTGGGTGGTTCATACTATTTTGGTATTGGAATGATCTACTTTGTATCCGAGCTATAATTAAATATAAGACGTCATGCTGTGGGACCAGTGCTATCAGAACAAGGATGTATAAAATAATGATGCAGTATATGGAATGGGGAGGGGCTAATTTCCCGTGGGCGGTTTCACAATCAAGTTGCAATATTTATAGCATCGACAGAGCACAATATATTATCAGCTCTACCAAACGACCGCACTCACGCGAACCACTGTTTATCACACGAAACTAAATTTTTGCCACAAAGCCAAAACTTGATTGAAGTTGTGCCTAAAACTTTTGTAAAACTAGTTTTTTTACGGGCAATAAAGAACGCTTTGCTTTAGACAGATATTAGAGTGTTATACTGTGTGCAGCTACGTCAAAGTGAATCATACATTCGCAAGGAAATAGTCAACGACCTTTAAAATATACGTAGGCATAGTAATAAAAGCGCTAAGAGATTTGTAGGAAACTCAGATGGTGGAGAAATAAATACGTCAGTTCTAATACAATACACCAATACGTACAACGCTCTAACATGCAAATAACAAACAGAGTAGAATGATAAAACACTTAAAACATCGAATAGGTGTGAACTTGGATTGAATCACAAAACGGAATAAAAAAAAGAAAACTAAATAAAAGTAAACCCAAATGAAAAGCGGTTCTGTAGCGAACTGAACTGGAACAAGGAGTAAAAAGTGTAATATGACAAAAACAAATGGAGTTCCGAGTGGAGCGGGCAGGAAGTCCACGCGGGGAAGTGTGTCAATGTCAGCGTATCTGACTTTTTTACATGTCTGCGTGAATTATAGTGGACTCGCGTACCCCAGGCGACATGTTTAACTTTAAGTAAAGATACTCGTAACTGTGGTTCGCCCGCTGCTCTTTAAAATACGACCTTAGACAAATCGGCCAAGTGCAACCGAAGGCCTTTGCAGCAGAAGTGGTTGGCTTGACATTTATCATTCGCTTAGTCTTAGCCGATAACTGATAGCATCGTGAAGGTTTTTACGTGGGTATTAAAACATTTATCGCAGAAGCTATTTAACTTACAAACCTTTACTATTTAACTTCGTTCTTATGTATTGTATGGCTAGTTCAAACTCTACAAGCAAGATATGAACCACTTTCTATTGTCCAATTGAACTGAATTCGGCACACTTATTGATTCTGGGTGACAATGACAATGCAATATTCTGCCCCCCTAGCCATATTACACTATCTATCGTCGCTGTAGAATAGAAACACTTCAAAATGTATAGGATTTGACGTTTCAAGTAGATGAGTCACGTGGTCAGAACGTCAATTCCTATACATTTTGAAGTGTTCTATTCTACAGCGACGATAGATCGTTCTACAGCGACGATAGATCGTGTAATATGGCTAGGGCCCCTGGTGACAGCAAGCTGATTCGATGATGGAATTGTTTTGAAAAATATTTTTTCAACTCAACACTTGTGTAAAATTAGTTTAATGGCGCCCTATAAATAGTTGGAATGTCTTTTTAGACTTGTATAACCTGTGTCCTGTTCTAGTTTTCAAAGTAGTAAATATCCCCATAATTATCGAAGAGCGGTCCTCGAACCTGGCTCCGGAAGTCGTTAGAGCATCGACGCTTGACCTATTATACAGAAATTAATTGCTGGAAACAATGAGTAAGCCAATAAATTCACTGGCGACGTTAAAACAGCAAAGATTGTTCCGCAGACGACGGTTTATTGTTGAAGTTTAGGAAATTACTTTTTGCCGCGCTCCTTACTTATAGGGAATTGAATACGGAATTGTTTGTTCGCTCACTTGATTTACACTGCCGTGTTCGATGGAAATAATGTTGAATTAGAATACACAAGAGTTCAGTGTTTTCCAAAGTTATCGAATGCTAATTTGATCTTTATTGGAATCTTTCGTGTTTCGTCGTAAGAAAAATTTCCTCTGAAACTAATCAAGTTCCGCAAAATTTCCGACGAAGGAAAGTTCCGGCAAGATTATAGGAGTAATACGTAGGAGATTGCTCTATTTCAATACTTCACCTTTGATGACGGTTATTGAAGGTAGTTTTAAAAAGTGAGCAAATAGGTCTCGGGACTCTGCGGCCTCATTATGTGGGGCTTCGGTACGAGCGGTTGGAGAGTACTTGCGTTTTCTTCAGTACAGTACGTATGTGTGTAGAATACGAGTTTAATGACAGGGAGTAGGAACATAAATAAGGTCGGGATGGCTACACGTTACACGTGTGCGATATAGTGCGCATTTGCACAGATGCAGAACGACAGCGAAGATGATTAATTTCTATTGACGGGATGTTAATTGGGTTAGCTTATAAATTCTAAATTTTGAATTATTTATGCATACCTACTCAGTTTGTAAGTATGTGTGTTACATAATGTTTGTGTTCCAATCACGCCTTAACCAGTGAACTGATTTGGATGAAACTTGGAATAAGTGTAGATCGTGGTGTGGAATAGAATATGGGCTATAATATATTGGTACTATGCGAGCGAAGCCGCGACCAGAAGCTAGTAATAAACTATACTTATCCCAACGAGTGTAGTAACATTCAGACATCTTAATTTCTCCTTCACGATAAGAGATCTCGTAATGCCCCTTAACAAATCACGGGGTCTGGAGAATTTGTAACCATTTCAGAGATAAGCATAATGTATAGCACATGGAAAGCCTTAAACCAGTCCATACCAGGCGAGCTCATGTTAAATTACTCCTAGTACTACCCTAGTCCTAGAGGCAGTTTGAAACCCGATAGCTGTGTGCGGTCGCAGCTGCCTCGCTACTTCATACATCAACGAGTATAACACATATCGTATAACTGCTGCTCGCCTGGTACTTGTGGACTCATGGTTCTGTTCTGGCATTCAAAGACGATATTGAATTCAAGGTGTGTGATACCGTGGGATTAGTTTCTCAAGTAATGTTTATCTTACTCAATTATTAAAGTTCGATTGTAAGACAATTACTTTAGATAGACACCTTAAAATGACTGTATAGATCTAGTATTTTGTATCTAGGAATACAGTCATAATCCTGTTTACGTTTTTCTTTAAGTACTAACGTTTACTATTTTAAAAGAAAGAATAAACTACTTCGTTGATTAATAGTAAGTGGAATTCCGTGTCCAGTAAGTGATTTACTTCATTGCACTATTAACGTTAGCAAACAAGCCATTGAACGTTATTTAAAGTACCATAAAGTTATAAACAGTATCACAAACTGCTGCACTTAACAATAATGTGCAGAAGAAAGCATAAATCTCACAACACAACATTGTAGCAATCACATTCGACAAACAAGAGCCAATAAACAGTACCAACGCAAATAGCACAAGTCGCTGAATGCCTCATCAGCGTCGCGGATCGAGATTGACAAAGCAATCGTTTATTGCAGTAATCAAGTGGCGAACAGTGAATAGCGGAGCTCGGTGGGCAAGGCAAGACACGTCACAGTGACGAGGCGGCGCGCACGCCCGCGCGAGCACGTCACGCGCTCAGCTGATCGCGCCAGCCACTCGACCGGTGTAAACAAATCATAGTAACGCTCCCACGCTCACGACCAACTATCAAACCAATATGAATACGCCCACCCATAGGCCATATTTATGTATACAGTCACCACGCGGACGCGAAATCAAGATTTGACAGTTTAGGATTCGTAACTGTTTCGCCGATAACTGGTATCCTATCCTAGACGAAGAAATATAAAGGTCAATGAAATGGTGTTTTTAGGTTGAATTAGGTGCCTATTTTAAACGTGGCGTATTGAACCGGTTAGCGCCGGTTTAATTAGACTCCCAGCAAAAACTGCGTCATTATAGTCGTTAATATCGGGGTCAAACGAGCGAGTCGCGCCATCGACCTGGGTTCCGAAGCCGGAATCGACTGCGAGTATATGGATTTAGTGTAGCAATGAAATATTCCGGTCGGACAGATGGGTCCCATAAGGCAGCATGTAAATAAACGCTTCCGCGAGCATCATCAAATAAGTTCAGAGAAACGACCAGATTAAAACTGATAAATGCTCTAAAAGATGGAGTTATGTGGTCTGAGATGAGAATAATAAGAGAAGCTACGTAATAGCCAGCCATTCAGAGATAACGATATCAAAACCAGTTAGAAAACTTTAAATAAGCCGACAAAAGCAATCTGTCCCACTATAAATGTTACAACATTATTATCCACGAAGCCAGTTTTAATAAACCTCTTTTAATTGTGAACAATGTCAGGTCAGCTTCAGCTCAGCTCAATCAACCAGTCAGTAAATACACTGTTATTTGTAAAGGTGTAAACTGAAAAATAGAAACGTACTAAGCAAGAAAATAAATAATTATTTTCAAAGGTTCGAATGCACCTGCCGTTCTAGTCACAAACACACCTGCAGCGCACTTCGCTACCAATTCAATGAATAAGATAATTGACATTTCAAAACATTCCACGCAAAGAAAGAAATCATTGAAAGTAAACCAGACACAATCAAAAATGATTCAATCGGAAAACTCGATAGCTAAACTCTCTATGGTGATAAAAATGAAAAAATGCAATATTCTCACACTATAAACGAAAGTAAATGGAAAGCTAGGAACCGCCTATCCAGAATTCGCCTGTATCTATAATAATCAAAATCATATTTCAAGCGCGCGATAGAGCCTAGGGTAGAGTAGGGACGAGACGACGCAATTGTTATGAACTTAGGAGTTATTAGACTTTTTTGAAAAAAAAAACATTGAAGCAAAAGTGATATCTGAAATAATTAATGATCTGTAACAAATGATAAAGAATATTAACATTAACAAGATTGTTTCCCATTTCCTTACATTTAAGGTTCTTTAAAAATGTCCAAGGGGGTAGTCAAAAGCTAACATAATATATTTAAAAAACACTCATACATTAAGCAATTAGTTTATGGTATGGAAAAGCTTGATGTTTTTTAAATTTTCAGTGAACATATTTGCGGGAATACTATTGATGATGCGAATTGGGAGCTACGAAGGTATCTACCATCTCCGGGCTTGGGCCCTGTTATCAGGTCGTTCTGTGCGCAACCCACAAGCCTCTTTAGGAAATTGCGTACAACGAACAAAGAAATCGTACGTCTAGATTAAGGAAGCGAAACGAGTCATGGCTAATCCTTCATCTGTCTTACAACGTCGCCCAAGCTCTGTAAAATGACAAAATTCTTATTAGAAATTATAACGTTCACTCAAAAACCACTGATAGAATTATGAAGCTATAAGTGTAGACATGTTTGATGTAAGTACCTACATCAAATATGTTTGTTAATCTTATAAAATTATGCATAACCGCTACATTACATTACATTATAACGGCTTATACATATACGGTCAAATGTTCTAGCAAAATACGCTTAGTTTTCAGTAAAATTTCAGTACCTACTTACTACATAAAAGCCTAATTAAAATAACGAACGTAGCATACACAACTCAGAGATATTACATAAGGGAGGGATGGAAGTTTGATAATCCGCCAGCCGCTGCCCGTCAGAGATAGGGCCGTTTCGACGAGGGTCGAGCGAGGCGAGCTCTTTGCGATTCGATGCCACGCTAAGCGTTCTCGCCTATTTGCCACGAAATAATAGCACTCTGGCTAGAATTTCAGCATTGAACATAAAAGATCCTGCGCTAGCCGTCCGACAAACGAGCCGGCCAGAGCTCGACCAATAAGTGCGCCACTAATATTTCATGTTTTACACGCAAACGTGCTCGCACCGCCATTGTGTGTAAATCTAGCAGAGCACGTCGACCCGAACTGATTAATTCGAAACGTGCTTTACCAGCGTAATCGACAGACAAGCATATCTAACCTTTACAAAATTGATAAGAAAACAAAACATACGAAATAGTTAATACATTTTGACGCGCCGAGGAGCAGTCAAGTGTATTCCCCATCCCAGGGGTGGGAATTCTCAATAATTCCTGCTTGAGAGGCAGCGGTGTCTCAAACGAACCCTCTTCGGAAAATATCGTGTGCGAGGAATTTTGGTGCTTTGAGTGACACGACCGCTTTGCTCGGCGGCTTTTAGGGAGACGTGCCATACTTTCTAATACTTACTCGAACTTAATACGATATATCTGACGAAGAAGTTGGGATCTTCAAGTTTAAATTTTTATTTATATGGGCCGTAGTTATAAGTATTTAACATCTTTCACTTGTACTATTGTTGCCTGAAATAAACGTTTTATTATTTTTTTTATTTAAATGATTTGAAAATACTAAAATTGTTAGTCCTTTCAAAAAGTTAAAAGTTAACCACTTTTTCAGCCACCATTTACATACATCTCTATAACAAAATTTTATGATATCCGGCTACGATCAAATTAAATGCGTGTTGCTGGTTCCATAAAACACGCTTTTAAAAGATTAATGCAGTTATATTTTATTGACACTTTGCCTCTTACTTATTTACTTTTATTGCATGAGATCGATTTTATTGAATGGTGCATTTACAGTCGCAGCCTTAAGTTCTCATAAAGTTTACAATTTACCATAAGAGATTAACGTTTTACCACAGAATTTCTAGCGCTAAGATGAAAACCTGTCACCCCGGGCTGGGTAGGTGTCGCATGTCACGAAAATCCGACAAGCACCTTTAAAAGACGTGACATTTTCGCAAACAAGTCACCACGGGCGTCGAGACCGCAAGTTGGAACCTCGTCGCCATCAGCTTTAATCGAAGGAAATCAATGAATAATCTCTCAAAACTCAGTTCACGTAATTTTAGGGTGCTCAATTGCTCATCCCCAGGGTTCATTAACGAGAACATCATCTGAACTTTCTTTACTGATCATTTGAAGTTCCGCGGGGGATTAACGGGAAATCTAACCAGTTCACATTGAGATTTTGTATTCGGAGTAAATACATTGAAGGAAAACAATGTTGGAGAAATGTTTTTAGGAAAACAACATACAAATCGTTAAGATTATTGTGTCGATGTTGCGAATAAACAAAACATCCATTATTGAGATAAGCTGAGATAGGTAAATTATTCAAGCTAAAGCCTCTATCCAATTTACTTACCAATAAACTTTATTACAACCGCTATTTTTCGAGGCTGTTATACATTACATAAAAATAAGATAGGTCCCATCACTACACATTATATTCAGATCAATGAACTAGGTCTAACACAGCATAAAAGGAAAGGTTTTTTTTTACAAAGTTCCATTTTTAAATAAATATCCACCAAGCTTAGGAAATCTAATTTAGTCTTGAAGGGTTAATGTATTCCCAAAGCAGGGATATAAATTAAAAAGTTGTCGTCGTTGTGATATGAATGCACCTTAATTGGATGGTAATGTACGATGCATTTACATAATTTATAATGTTGTCACGAGATGTCGATCGCTGCTTTAAAGTGTCATGTAATTGGCTGAGTAAGACTAACCTTATCATACAACTTGCCGGTTTTAGGAGCGTCCTAATAAAGTTTATGAGTGATTAAAGCTAAGGGGAATAACTAAACGCCAAGTTGATGATAGGGTACGATGGCTTCGGAACGCAGACTGATAATATAGGGAAATAAAACGTGCGAGTACTTAAAATTGTTTTGCTTTACTAAGTCTGTTTGGCTATGTTTGTTGTGAATAACGTATATTCACATTGGGTCTCTTCAAGTCAAGAGTGAATAAGTGTCTTCTAGACCTTTGTGATCCATCGTCAGCCACATCGTCGCTTACCATCAGGTGAGATTGTGGCTAAACAAAGGTCTATCTAGAATAAAAAAAAAAAAAAAAGAATAGAATATATTTTAAGAGGACAGAGCATTTAAAAACAACAAAAATTGTACCTACCTAAAAATAAAATAAAAACGTTTTATACTTATAAGTACCTAGCTACCTACCTATATACTATATACATAGTAGGTAGATAAGATAGATAAGGCAGGCCTAAAACATAAGGGTGTGGTGCATTTACTTACGTATTGAAAGGGTCCCGAACCTCAATAAGACCTAACGGATACTTTATCAGATATCTTTCTTTCCAGGCCTTTGAAATGGCTCCAGGTTTTAACTTGAAATTAATACCAAAATTAAAGATCAGCTTACAGTAGGTAGTCCAAAAGATTGAAGCTTCTAACTCAATGTACAAACTCTACGGTATTTTATAGTCATTCACAATTCTGAAATTTGGAATCATATTATGAACTTTTGTGGCACAATATAGGTAAGATCAGGGATCGGATAACCCATTCATAACGGTAACCGCTTCAAACGCTTACCGATTGAAACGGTAACCGATTGAAACGATATACCGAAATGATTGGGTATTAACCGAAATAATAACCCATACCGAATGAAACGGTATACCGAAATGATTGGGTTTTTTATAACTGTATTTTTGTCGCATTATTACGTAAATATTTCGTAGAAAGAGAGCGATGCATTGAGTGCGACGTTGCCAGCTTGTTGCGAATGTAAGTATTTCGTGTTTTTGACTTATTTGTCGACAGGATTACAGTTGGGCCGACGGATCTCAGCGTTCGTGAAGTTAGGCTTTTCGCTGCGCAGTAGAAAATTTTGTATGTCAAAGTTGCACTGCGCATCGAAACGGCTAACTTCACGAACGCCGAGATCCGTTGGCCGTACTGTACCTAAAGCAGTTTGCGCATAATTCACAGAAAATGTTTTATTTAATGTGATGATGACTTCCTAGCCGATTTCGGCCACGGCGCCGGCGACTGTATTTTTCTAGATAGGCGTATTTTACTTATTTTAATTTTAGTTATTGTGAGTGTGAGCTATTTATATTTTTAAAATAATGGTTAGTGATTTGCTTCTGTAATTTCAACAGATAAAGTAAGGTAGGTATGTAGGTACATAATCTTTGCCTGTTGATGTTCGCATGCGAAAAATGCGTTTTATCCAGGGTCAGAATAAGAATTAGGTAGGTACCTATTACCTACCTACATTTCGCCGTTCTTACCTATCTTCGTAACTTCGTAACTTCGCAACTTCGCAACTTCGCAACTTCGTATCTTCGTAACTTCGTATCTTCGTATCTTCGTAACTTCGCAACTTCGTAACTTCGTATCTTCGTATCTTCGTAACTTCGTATCTTCGTATCTTCGCAACTTCGTATCTTCGTATCTTCGTATCTTCGTATCTTCGTATCTTCGTAACTTCGTATCTTCGTATCTTTGCAACTTCGCATCTTCGCATCTTCGTAACTTCGTAACTTCGTATCTTCGTAACTTCGTAACTTCGTATCTTCGTAACTTCGCAACTTCGTATCTTCGTAACTTCGTAACTTCGCAACTTCGTAACTTCGCAACTTCATATCTTCGTAACTTCGTATCTTCGTAACTTCGCAACTTCGTATCTTCATAACTTCGTAACTTCGTAACTTCGCAACTTCGTATCTTCGTAACTTCGTATCTTCGCAATTTCACATCTTCGCAACTTCTTATCTTCGTAACTTCGCAACTTCGCATCTTCATTACTTCGTAACTTCGCAACTTCATATCTTCATATCTTCGTAACTTCGTAACTTCGCAACTTCGTATCTTCGTAACTTCATAACTTCGCAACTTCGTATCTTCGTAACTTCGTATCTTCGTAACTTCGCATCTTCGTATCTTCGTAACTTCGCAACTTCGCAACTTCGCATCTTCATTACTTCGTAACTTCGCAACTTCGTATCTTCATATCTTCGTAACTTCGCATCATCGCATCTTCGTAACTTCGTAACTTCGCAACTTCGTATCTTCGTAACTTCGCAACTTCGTATCTTCATTTTTAATTTATTAGTAACGGGACTTAATCGCGTAATAAAATTATTTTATTTACCTCGACGTTTCGGCGACATTACAGTCGCCGTGGTCACTAATAAATTAAAAATGTGTTCAAGTCGCGAAAGTTTCAAATATGTATTCGTATCTTCATATCTTCGCATCTTCGTAACTTCGTAACTTCGCAACTTCGTGTCTTCGTATCTTCGTATCTTCGTATCTTCGTATCTTCGTATCTACGTATCTTCGTATCTTCGCAACTTCGCATCTTCGTATCTTCGTAACTTCGCATCTTATTAGAAGTTACTGTTATTAATACGTTTTTATAAATATTTCTGGTAATTTTGAATACTGGTGTCCCGTTACTGATCCCGGCTAGTTGTTGGATATTTTACCCTATTTTATATTTTACACATTAGCCAATTTATCTTGTTTTCGTGACTTTTCTATTTAACTAGGTAGGTAGGTAAATAATTAGTATGGTAATACCTAAGTACCTACCTACCTATAAGTTAACAAAATATAAAGGACATAGGTAAGTACATACATGACAACTCAGTAGTAGGTGTAGGTAAGGTCCTCCTAACCTACCTACCTATTATTCTTGATATAACGGCATAACAATAAGTAAGTAAATGAATATATATTAACAACACTGTACCTACTAACAACAATCGAACTAAAACAACATTGAATAGTTTTCCATTTAGGTGATAGTAGATATTAATCTACTTAAATAAGTAAGTAGGTACCTATTTATTTTGTCTGATTCTAATACCTAACTAAAATAATACCTACCTACTTACCTTTAACTGCTTTCCACAAAGCATACCTACATAAACTGCAACCAGTCCTTTTGTTATACCGTAGAACCCCCGAACTTTGCCTACTTTTTCGAGTTTTTTAAATTTTGCGCCAAACTGATCATAAATAATCGGTTCTGTCATGCTGAAGTCAACCAATTACTAAAGGGCTTTCAATGTGTGTGTGTGCTAGGCTCACAGCATTGAAAACCTTGACAGTAGAGGCTGTCAAAAAAGTAGGCAAAGTTAGGGCAACGAGCCTAACTTTGCCTGAGGTCCATATTTTCTGTAAAACTTGGTAAATCATATAGATTTTAATGCAGTTTAATCATATATTGAACCATTTATAGATTATATTCTCAATACTACTCCAAATAATTATATTTAACTTTATATGATGGCAGGCAAAGTTAGGGCATCATTTACCGACAAAATGCGCCAAAAGTCAGGGCTGTCACAAAAAAGTAATCATCATCATCAGCCTATACAGTCCATTGCTGGATATAGCCCTCCTCCAATCTGCGCCATTTTATCCTGTCCATGGCTTGTTGCATCCACGGCGCGGCGACCTTTGGCAAATCATCACTCCACCTAGCCAGAGGGTGTCCTACACTACTTTTTTCAAGTCGTAACAATAAAAGTAGGTATATAGATGGATAGTAAAATATTGAAAAAAAGTAACGAACATCTAACCGCTTTTATTGGTGCTAAAGTAGCAATGTCTTAGTTAAAAATACCAAAAGAAAACAGACGGGAGTGGTTTGAAATTCATAACCCTCATTTTGTTCTGTTGGTTAAATCTAAAACTGACAACCCTAGGGTAGGCAAAGTTTGGAAAACTTTATTCAAAAAATTGCGCCTAACTTTGCCGTCTCAAATATTTCTGTCAATAATCATAGTATTTAGATGAGATAATTGTGTTTCGAAAGCCGATCATATTTGCCAACTACTGTAAAGATATGAAAGACGTACCTCAAACCAGTTCCTCACAATGACATAATTTTGTGGGACAAGTCAAAAAATTGCGCGATTTCCACCGAAAACTTTTTGCAACTACTATGAAATGGCTGCCGTTATTTTAAAGTTAAATAGTGCAGTATTGGCTGTTTATGATTTGGGTTTCTACCAACGAACAAAAATAAGTGTTGTCGTGATAGAAAAATAAATATCGTACTTTTTATAATTTAGGCAAAGTTACCTACACTAGGCAAAGTTCGGGAGTACTACGGTATTCAAAATGTCTGTGAACGGCGTTAGACTGTTTGCGAGGCATTTAAATGTAAAAAATACCAATTTTTAATCGTTTAAAGTAAATTATTTGTAGTACTTATTCAACAACTCACTACTAATTCAGTACTCACAATAACTAAATAATACATTCATTCGCTACAGCTTTGGCAAGAAATAATCTGCCAAAAAGCGGATAGGTACGGTAGGTAGTGCATAAACAAAATAATCACGGCGATACTCGCACGCAAACTACAAAAATACGCAACGACAGAAATTCAAGCAAGCAAGAATATTAAACGCGACAGAAGATGAGTGAGACATTATTTTCCGTCGCACTCACATTACGCTACTCGCAGCACACGCCGAAAATGCGCCAATTTAAACCTTAAGAAAAAAACCCATATCGTTTCGGTTGTTATTAACAGAAACGTTTCGGTAACCCATTGTTTCGGTTAACCGGTATTCAAACTGTTAAACAACCGATTCATTACGGTTTTTAACCTTAACCGGAATATCCCTGGGTAAGATACCTAGACGAATGTTAGAAATTGAGTTTCTTTTTAAAACTACCATCTCTTTTTAGGGGAGGCTTATGCGGAAACGCAAGACAATCCCACCACCGGTGTCAAATAATTCAGATTTAGTTAAGTAAATAATTAATTATAAGGATTGTTAATAAAAGCTATAAATATAAATATAAATCTCTTTTTATAACTAAGTAGGTACTAAAATCGAGGGTGTTATAATGAAGTTGGGTATTGCTTTAACTCGCATTTGTCTGTCATTGTCGTTTCTGCATAACTTGTAAATTGTAATGCACTAACATTTTTTAGTTTAATGCCAAAAAATAAATAAAGGAATATGTTTTGCAAAATATAAATCAAGCAATAATGTGATTTATTACGCTACAGCACAAAATCTTATTACTTAATAATAATAACCGAAGACTTTTTGGAGATATAAGAGAAAAGCAATCCGTTCATTACACAAGCTAACGTAGAAATTACGGGAAGGACAAACCAAATATTGGGAACAAGCACCCCCTTATATCACGATATTGTATGTCCCTGTTATATTTTTCTCCTTCGCCCGAAAACGGAACGGAAAAATATTTTATGAAAAGCTTTAGCAGAAATAAATACTAAGACAGCGTTTTCATAATAAATACAGATTTGAGCTTTTGTTTAAGAGGCCGGAGGGCTAAAATGGTCGCTAAGCAATTCCTTTGTTTAATTCACATTATGAATTGTCATTACCATATTTTATAATTTAGAATGCGAATCTGATTCTTATTCTGATGCGTAGCGGCCATTTAAAAAACTTAAAAGCTCAAATATCACTTCATTCCAATTCTTATGGCTTTGTGGCTGCGTTAAAATATGCAATGGTAAACAAATCACAAGTTGAAAGACGATTTTAGTAAAACTCCCTCAACAATTCAACTACAAAGGAAAATGAAACAAAATTCAGTCACACTATCAGATGTGGATCTATAGAAGCTTGTACATAAAACGTTCCCGCTTCACGTTCAGTTTTAGTATTATTCCTATGAGCCGAAAGTCGAACTAACGGGCGGTATAATGGTTTGGGTTGAATGAGTCACCGGTTGCCCGTGTTCGTGCCTCGGGCGACATGGCACCGTCGCGGGGAGTGCAATTCATGATAGTTGATGGTCTCGGCGGGAATAAAATCGATGCAATTGCCAAACATTTAAGCGGACATTGCCTGTTCTCTGTTTTTGAATGCGGGATGGTAAAATTTGGAATATGCCCGCGACCAAAGCTATTGAAATTGAAACAAATCCGAAACGGGACGTAAATAAGGTAAATAACGCGATAAATTCCCGTGTCTATGTATTTCGAAATATTGTGAAATATGAATCGTGATCGCGAAAGTTTACGACGAAAACTCATGAAATGAAAAACAAAGACATAAGTACATTTTAAATTGAGTGAGTTTACCTCCGATAGCACATTTTGTACCTATCTATGGTATAAATGTTATTTCAGCTCATTTATTAAGTGTTTTTTGAAGTGTAAAATACGCGCCTTAATGAAGAGTCGGGCTGGGTGCAAAATTGAAGTTCAACAATCGGTTAATTAATATGAAAATGTGGTTTAAAATACAGGCAATCAAATTATAAAGAGACTTACTTGTGTTGAGAAACAAGCTGATAGTTGGAGGCAAATATTAATCAGCTTAATTTATAAATGGATGAAACAGAAATCAGTTAATATTAGACTTCTAAATGAAAAAGTTTTTTTTTTTTTGGTGAGGTGCAAGTTGATTCGAATAAATGCTTTTAAGTACTTACCTACATGAGTATTTTGTAGCAGTTATACGAGTAACTGAGTAGTTTCGATGAATAGCTTCAGACACCGTTATTACATCAGTCTAGTCTTACTGTATTATAATTGTCAACGCAACTTATCAATTATAATATAACTCAATTAAATTATTTTCTGAAGAGTTTCAAAATACTTAGGAATATCGAATATCAGCCTTATCGATCGGAGGGAACTACCTAGTCAAAAATGAGTTTTAAGATTGTCCCAAATAAGTATCAGATAAAGTTATTCAGTTTGCTCTACATTTCGGACTGCAAGATGCTCTACATTTGGATGATAGCGATAAAGTCTGAAGTGAAATATACGAGGATGTAGGTATCTAAGGTAAATTCACAAAACCCTGTGTCGTGTGGGTGGTCGATGCTGTACAGCACGATAAAGCTTCAACGTAGATGGCGTTGCGAAAACGTTTGAAAATCACCAGACCGATGGTAAAACATCTTAGAATTAGGTTTTATTGGAAACCTTAAGGAAACTTTGCAGAACATTTTTAGAAAGAACAAAAGATAAACTAAACTACCTGTAAAGTGGAAGAATTCACTAAGAGCATTCGAATAACAATAACGCAAAGTATTCCAAGGGTTCTCAAGTTTGCAGAGTTCGCTGCGAACGCGGCACTAAATTCCAACAGAGTGCAAAAGAATGTAAAACTGCCACAGAGTGCACTTTTTCTATAGATTACTGAAGTTCTTTATGGACCGAGAGAAGCAAATTTACCGACTTCAAAGTTGTTAAGAGGATTATTAGTGCCAGTTTGTATTAGTAAATTCTATTCGAGCCCGCCGAATCCTGAAATCCAATTACCAACGATATAATCCTTCGACAACTAGTTTCTCTGTCATCATAGCTTTCTCAATCGTCTCGTTTACGGCTAGTATCGCTGTGATATCACGTTTAATGTACCTCGAACCTATTTTATTTTTTCGTGTACTTATTAATATTTCATCTGATACAACAACCCCTCTATCATCGCAAATCGATACGAAGCGTTCGTATTATGACATTTAACAAACGCTTCGTATCGATTCTCTTTCTATCATCGCTAATCCTTTGTGCTGACACTTCTGACCACATGACTTATCGTCATTGAACTTACTATACATTTTTCTGTTATTTATAGCGTTAACGATTGTAGATAAGTAATATGGCTAAGGGGGCAGATATTCAGAAAATGAAAAAATAGCAAAGCCACAATAGTGAAGCCAGAGAGGTAACATCGACATGGTTTTAGTTCACATCCTGCATCCAAAAAGCTGCTGTTTTTGACAAAAGGCGTACTATCACAAAGAGAATAAAATGCAAAGGAGTCAGGTAGGCCAGATGGGCAGGTGCAGCCGCCGGCCAGCTGCCTCGTTGCGGGAATTCTACACCACCTGTGCCAGCCGAGTTCGACGAGTTTTTGTTTCTATGCCATCTTTGATTGCTATGCAGTCATGAGCTGCCGTTGGCGTGCAACTATTTTAGCGTAAATGCAATATTTTTTGCTAGCTCTATGAATGTTTGAGGCAAACATCAACATTTTCAGAAATTAGAATGAATGTTATTTTTGAAGATTGAGCAGACCTGATTAATGATTAATATTTTCCAAGGTAAATATTTTTTTTTCTTGCCACTCAATTAAGCTAAGTTATTTATGAAAAACAGGGCTGGTCCCTGTTTTTCATAAATAACTAAGAGCAGTGATAGAGCAGTGTGGATGAGTATTGGATGTGTGCTAAAGAAGAAGGCAGTGATGGACATTCAACCTGCAGCCTGCAGTGTATTGCTTAAACAAAATGTAGACAGGTGCCAAATTGGTATTATATCATCGAGTTCTTTAAAATATAAGGATAAGATATTACGTAGTAACATGATTCATACTATAAGTAAGTATATGATAGAAATTAAAGAATATTTCAAGTGATCTTGTGGTTAGATAGTTTTATTAGAATGACTAGCTGACGCCCGCGGCTTCGCCCGCGTGGACTACTATTTTGTTTATCCCACGGGAACCATGCATTTTTTCGGGATAAAAAGTAGCCTATGTCCTATTCCCGGTTATTATCTATTTATGTTTCAAATTTCAGCCAAATCGGTCCAGTAGTTATGGAGATACGTGGCAACAAACATTCACACACACACAGACTTTCGCCTTTATAATATTAGTAGGATGACGCTGCGGAATTTTTTAGCAAAATCCTTCAATATTCTGCGTAGAACACCAAATTTGCATAACATTTACTATTCTTTACTATTACTATTAATAGGTATTATTCTACGAATAGAACCTTTCAATATTTTGGTGCTGGATGTTTCAGGTTTCTTCTAACCTAGCGATTCCTACTTTATTATTAAAAACATGTTTTCGTTTTATCCAATTTCAAGCTTGGTATAAAGTTATTAACATAAAGTTAGAACACTTCCAATGTACACGATTTCAGATTATATCTAAAAGGTATCAAGATAATCTGAATATTATAGTGTTGTGTTGGTTCTACAGTAAGTCCTACAATCCACAATTTTGAGATAACAGTTTTTTAGCTGTTTGGAATATCAATTATGAGTCAAAAGTTTTTTTTGCGATTTGGAATTTTACACAAAGGAATATTCCATTATGACTCTGTCTTCTGTCTAAGCCATGACGGAAGCCTAAAGACGGCCTCTATCATCAGAGTTAGCTCATACGAAATACATACATAATTGTATTTAGAGGTTAAAAAAATATTTACATCAAACAACCTAAATATAACATAATGTATCACACACGAAATGTATCCTCAATTCCTCAGTTAGTACACCATCTCTCATCGACAAGCAATTACAATTCCTAGAAGATGTCTCGGGGTGAGTCAGAGGCAAGTCTAGAAACACGTATCGCACTTGCCCATCTTGCAAGTTAGCATTCCACTTGGTAACAGTAAAGACAAAATGAACTAATTAATTGAGTTTGAATTCATGAAGAGAAGATTAAATTTGTCCATTAAGACCCAATTAAAAACACAATGACCAGAGTTATTCATACAGTGATGAATTGGCTTCGCAATTATGGCATGAAAGGTCATTCTTAAGTATTTCGTATTTTGATTGCTTTGATCTTATGCCAATTTGTAAGTGATGCAAAGTCAAAGGCGCTGAACGAAAACTTACCAGGCTCATATATTCTTAGAAAAGTCAGACCTTCAGGCATCTCGGGTCAGATGACTACGGTTGAGTCAGAGGTACGTCTTACAGCCAGTTCCCATATTCTATCTGTGGTTTTGCTTACTGTGGTAAGATATTTGACACTTTTAATATCGAAGACATGTCAAATATCTAAACACAGTAAGCAATATCACGGGTAGAATATTGAAACTAGTCGTTAGTTAATATTCGGTATACCTATATTCACACATTTCAGTTGATATCTCTACATTGAAAAGTGGATGAAGTTTATATGCAAATGGGAACGAAATCACGGGCGCTCCACTAGTTCAAGAACAAAGTTGGATTGGAAACTAGAGCTTCGATTAAGAGTCGAGATACCGCATCTAAATTTACGGCTAACGATATGAAAGTCGTAAATTGATACTCGCCTTGCGATACCAAGGTTTTAGACATAGACATAGACATTTCTTTATTTACTACATAAGCACACAAACACTACATCAATATCAAAAGAATACGAAACAATACAGAATAAAAGAAGTAAGACATAAAAAATTATAATGTAATGAATAAAAGTAACCTTTTTTATTAGGATTATTTAAGTGAGAGTAGTTGTAGGAAAAATAGTAGCTGTGTTCCCTTGCTACCTGGTCAAAGCGATCGATGGAACTTTACGGTAAAGTTCAGGCACTTTGGTTTAAGTCTCAGCAAATCTCAGAGATTGAATAATTGCATTTGAAATACTGCTTCCAAGAACAGTCGGGTTGAGAATATAATAATATCTCCAATTGATTTCTTACTCAGTTCACACTAAATTCGTACTACCAGTTATGTATTTTATGTACTCGAAAAATATTAAATCTAATAGGAATATGATTAAGAAAGGGCTTGATGAGTCAACATTCAATTTTTTTTTGTCAAGTTCGTTATTCTTTCTAAATTTAACGTAGATTTAAAAAAACTTTGTACTTAATAAAACGTGACTCTTACACCCATACACTGTCAGAAATAGATATCTCTCTAAAAAGGAGCACTCACAAGGGGACAATGGGTACCTACCTATTGGAAGGACATCAAAGGCATGATATTATATCGCTGTCCCCGGAGAACAAAATGATAACTACAAAATCGTAACTTTTCAGGAGAAGCAAAAAACATATTTTCGTTAATAACTTCTTATCTAATTGACGTAGACAGATGATTGTTAACTTTAAACAATGCTGATTTTTTGTGCATTCGGAATCTTTTAATGACAAACGCGTAAGATATGCCAAAATAGAGATATTTAAAAAATAAGAAGTTAGGCAAAATCAATCACCGTCTATGTTCTATAATGTCGATTATCATTTTATTCCCCGTATTTTCTACTCAAAACCTAATATTGCACCACTGTTCTATCATTTTATTCCACGCTTTTTAGGGTTAAGGCGATTATGATAACAGTTTAATATAATCTTATTCTGGTATATTTTGGTCTAACTTTATTTTGATAAGTGCTATTAAATAAAACCATGGTAGTAGTAATCAACTATTGATTTATTGTTTTAATCATGTTTTCAAGTGCTTTTTATGTAACAAACCACTATAAGATTGTTGCTTATCGTTATAAAAGGGCTACTATGCTCTAAAAGTAAAATAATAATAAAAAATAACCATAATAATAACTATTATGGTTGTTATTTATTATTATTTTATTTTATTCAAAGCTAATTTAAAAGTTGTTAATGCACAATATAACTTTTATCTTACAAACCGAAACAAACAGTCAGTTATAATGAGTATTAACAACTTCTAAAGTAGTTTTCATTTTCTATCATCACCTCAGCCGTAGGACGTCCACTGTTGGACATAAGCCTCCCTCAAAGATTTCCATGTATTCATCCAAGGAAGCGTCCTGCATCCACCACCGAACTGCAGTTTTTACATAGTCGTCTGTCCATCTTGTTGGTGGACGTCTAACGCTGCGCTTACCGGTCCGTGGCCTCTACACGAGAACTTTTCAGCCCCACCAGGCCATCTGTTCTGCGTGCTAAATGGACTGCCCATTGCTTCTTTAACTAGCTTACCCGTTTGCAAATGTCGGCGACCCGAGTTCTTCTATGTAACTCCTAATTTCTGATTCGATTCCGTAGAGAAACAACGCTGCCTAGTTGGATTAGACGATTAACCTTTTTCTTGAAGTTGAACCTACCTAATTGCACTGTTAGTCCTGGATATACATACTCGTCGACAGCTTCAAGAGCAGATTTTTTTACCAATACAAGGGTAAGCATAACATGAACATTCGAAATAACCTTTATCTTGCTTGTCCGTGTTCATTTTAACGCCTACTCTTCGGTAGGCTGATTGAGGCCTTCGAGCATCGTGCTGAGTTCTTCCATCGACTTTTCCATGACCACGAATACCATTTCAGGAGCTTGAAGGCATCTTCCAGAGCGGTCGTAAACAGTTTCGGAGAAATTACACCTTCCTGTCTTACCAAGAGGCGTAACAGAGTTCGATCAAAGGCGATTTCCTTAACAAGTTTTAGGAAATCGCCTTCGAACTCTGTTCCTGTACTTGGATTGACATGGTGGCGTTTTTATACCAATACCAACACTTTGAAACTTCGATGTACCGATAGTTAATTCGGAATCGCTGGAATGACTGAAACACCGCCCATGTTTCGATCGAATTGGAGGCTTTCTCATAATCCACAATCGCGAGACAGAGCTGCAAGTTATATTCTTTGGTCTTCTGTATGTTGTCTGTATGATCTGCCGCAGCTTATTGTGGTCTAAGGTACTGTAGCCTTTTCGGAACCCGGCTTGTTCAGGAAGCTGGAAGTAATCAAATCTGCGATCGAGGCGATTTATGATGATCCATGAAAACAGCTTACATTATAAACATGGCCCAACCATGTTTATAACTCGACATGGGTCTGTAGTTTTTCAAGAAGGTGTTGTCACCTTTCTTAAAGAATAGCACCACCACGCTCTTGTTCCATGCTTCTGGCTTAGTACCTTCGAGCAAGATGGAGTTAAAGAGCTTCTATGCATATTATATTTTTAATAAGTATAATTTTTTGCAATTATTTTGAAATATAAATAGTGTACTATGTGTAGTGTGATACAAGTCTGCTGTTTCAATTTACTGCCTTGAAATCTAAGCTATAAGAGAGTGACAATATTTTTAAGTTTAGCTCCTTAAGAGTCATTTATTTTACTAATAACATATTATACGAAATGCAAGGTCCAGTTTTGACGAGAATAAAATGATAACATGCGGTTATCATTATCTAAACGAAAATTTTTCACGAGAACATAATGATATGACTGTTTGTCATATTAACAGGTGTAAATACAATGTGATAATATTATAGTACAACTTTATTCTTGTAACTTCAGGCATGGGTCGAATCGTGGAATAGTATTGTAATATTTTGTAACTTTGTGAATCACTGTATGAAAGTTACGAAAAAAATTGAGCAGATGTATTAGCACCCAAAGATCACAAATATGGCATAACACTAAAACGAAGATAATGGCAGTTATCATTTTGTTCCCCGGGGACGGCGATATTCTTATTCTTATCCCCTTCATATTTTCAACTAAACAACATTATTATCGATGTTATATATCGCACAAGCCACAAGCGTTCGAGTTCGCAACTACACCGAAATGACCTGCAGTTTTTTGGTCGAAGTTGCTACTGCACCGATTCCACTTTAATCGATAGTAAACCGATACGAAAATATTCCGAAAAAGTCTTGCAATTTTGCCAGACTTGTCGAGCGACGTATCACCCGATACGAGTCGCGGGAGTTGTCTGCTATTGAAAACAAAGGCTTCCAAATCTATTGCAATCAAAAGATCACGATTTCGCCTACAACTACAATCGTTTGTGATAAGTGTTAAAGAAAAGTTTTACGCCAATGAAATGCGGGACAATTGTCTGCTAGTGAATAAAGGCTTCAAAAGTTCCGTTGCGACATTTTGTCGCGATAAAATCGGCTACAAAAATCGCTGATGATAATAAAATAAGTGTCTAAGGACAAGTTTTACGTTAATGAAATGATAAGGCAGGTGCATTTTAGAGTTCGGCCGGAAGTGTGTACTCGAATCCTGTGGAACGGGAACATAATATTGCTTTTAACAAAGTTTCCCAGGCTCGTTACAACTTTATGTGTTTACTGTACACAAATTATTATCAATTCGTACGATAACTGTTGTGAGACTGATGGTAATGGCAGTTTAATATGATAAGGTTTTTGTATGTTATCAATTGTACTTAATATATACAAAAACGCTTTTATGTTTTATTCAAAAATAGGCAGGTATAGAATTTATCACACAATGAATAAATTTTATCTTAAATACGAGTAGGTATATACCTGTTAAGGTCGGAAAGTATAAAATTGAACTATTTTAAGGGTAAGGTTAATAATAATTAAAGAAAGCAAAACTAAAAGGGCATGTTTACTCTGTATTTTTTAGCAATAACTTATCATCACTCACAAATTAAGGTCTAATCAAAAACCAGTATTGAAGAACCAGTATTTGAGGTATATTAAATTAGTATAATGAAGTGCATTTAATGGTGGGCGATTAACCCAGAGACCTTTGTTATCGGAGCTTGGCGACTGCAGTGTTGGCACTACTGCACTTTACCGACCTACTTCACTGCTAATATGCAAATGCATGGTAGTCGCGTTCACAGATCAACTAGGTTGAGCGTTCAACGCGATCAAGATTTGGTTGGAAATTTACATCCCGCGATCAAAATTTGGTGTTTTACAACCACAAACTATGAAGGATCATCTATAGTTTTCAGTGAAAAGAATCTTGCATTGAAGAAAGTTGTTGAAACAGCGTTCATTTACAATACTTAGGCTGGATTTTACCAAACTGGATTAAGTTTTATCTGGAGATTAAACCACAGATTAAACTGCTGTTTGTTTGAATATTTTGACTTTGTAAAGTTAACACCTCATAACCAGGATAATTTGATAGCACCTAATTATGTTCAGTTGCGCTTTCTAAACAACTGTATATTGAATTCTGTCGGCTAACGGAATAACTACTCTGGGAGTAAGATGACAGTTTCGTCGAATCCAGCCTTAGTGACATTTGTCCGAACTTGGAAGGATTGTCCATCGAAAAGTCACATGCATTAAAGAGCGTGAGCAATTTATAGGTCAGGAAAAACTGTGCGAACTGAATGTGTGCCATTAGAATGATAAGATGCTACAACTGTATTTCAAAGGAAATTAAAAAAAATGATACTTATAAAAATGTTAAACTGTCATTCATAGAGCTTTCGCTTTTTTCTTTTCCGCTCATTTCTACGTTTGAACCGTGTTAAACAACCATCGGTATAACAAATTGGTAAGTTATATTAACAGATACAACATGATACAATCACACTGCCACGACATCATTCATGAATCTATAATTGTCTGAAGATCTAAGCAGATGATTACCGCACCTGTCGTGAAGCTGGTTTACAATCACAAAGGTTAATATACAAATCAAGTGGTATTACGAGCTGAGCGCTTCCGTGCTTCGGAGGGCACGTTAATTGTCGGTCGCGGCTTTTAAGTCGCTAAGCCATGACGGAGGCCTTTAGGCGGCCTAAAAACTCCGCCACCAGAGTTGGCCACTTGCTCATACGAAAGAAGAAGAAGAAAATAAAAATCATAGGAACCAGATCTATCCTATGACATATTAAAGGGAGACATAGCAACTCTATTTAGACCGACCTAGTTCTAATCTAGGGAGAGGGATATCGGAACATCTGTCGTTCGAGCTAGATGGGTCAACGACACATCGAAAATAGCAGATCGTACATGGGCCAGATTAACGCGAAATTGTTCTGATTGGTGCACGAAGAGATATTCCAGCTGCACTTAGAGGAGCTTTCGCACTCACAATAAGTTAGGCATCAATGACCTGCCCATTCATCACCATCATCTTCATCTCCTTGCCCTTTTCCCATTAGGTGGGGCACAACTTGTTTTCCTCTTCCCTTCTATCACTCGTCATCTCAGTAGTCACTCCTTTCACACGCATGTCCTCTCTCACACAATCCATCCATCTTTTCTTCGGCCGTCCTCTACCTATGTATCCTTCCACATTCATTCATCACCATCATCCCAAATAATTTCCAGACGTTTTACTAGTAGGTCATTTTACTTTTATGTCGTTCATCCCACAAGGACGTTAAGCTAGATTGTCCTTATGATACGGACCGGACAGATTCCTATGCCTATATGGCCCAAATGGAATTGGGCACAACTTATTATTTTCTACATTCTCTCATATCGTCCTCTGAAAACTCACTCCTTTCGCATTCATATCTCAGCTGCACATATTCTAAATCTGGACAACTTCTCCTACGCACAATGCACAATCTATTTCAGTAACAAAGAGGATGTTTTATTTGCAACTTGACCATGTGACACATCGGTAGTCAAGTAAGCGACATTGCGCCTTCTAAATCCGTAGAGCAGCAGTTAACCCACATCGTGGCTGCCAACTCCTGGTGCGGAAGCGATCGGACACAATGAAGCTTCTGATTAAATCTAGTGCTTCAGTTTCTTTACTAGCTGAGCCGAAGTACAACAATGTAGAAACTAACTGTTCCATATTCTGTGACTTTTTTATTCCAACAGTTTTTCGATCTAATCACAGCTTATAAATATCGTCTCACCCTACTCTGGGCAGGAAGCTTAGCTCGTACTGCGCAAAAAAAAAGAACCTTTGTTTTCTTACAAAAAATACATTTCGGTGGCTGACTGGTTTAATTACTGTGGGCATGTCCCAAATGTGTAATTGGACCTGCTTCTGACTATCCCTACTTCAGTTCTGAAGTTCTGTGAGAATGCCTTCCTTGGGGATACAATCGAGAGTGTTAAGTTTGTTTCCCAAAAACAACAGAAATTAACAAACAGATAGCTGACAGTCATGTTCTAATTTCGCAAATCATTTTGGTTATCTTTAAAGCCTTGTAACAACGAAGACAAGATAAAGACTAGCTTTTGCCTGGAAGTTGGGTGGGGAAGGGCGTAAGTGCTCAAGAATACATTCCCTTCCCCCCCGCTTCCGCGCACCGGTCGCCGGAGCCCTTCGGGATAAAGGACAAGGGCACGCTCCATAATAGTTGAACAGGCACAACGCGGTCATAAATAATGGACATTCAAATACGAATATACGAAGCGTCGGACATTATGATGATACAAGCTTTGTTTTCAGAAAATCTACAGAGTAGAAGTGTTATTTTTTTACTATCTACGGGTGTTTTAGACTTTAAAGGTTTTACTTGACTTAAAACGTTTTATAAGAATTTTAAACAAACGTTCTCGGACTTAAAAAATAAATTTTGAATCCTATTTCTTCTTATCTTCTCAAAAAAAAAACTTTAAAAAATAACTATAATATTTTTTTGTAATATTTAGAATTTTAATCAGTTATAATTATAATAAACCAGTTTATTTATAATTTCTGATTTACATTATACAGGAAATGTTTTGCTATTAATATTCGATTCGAAGTAGGTAACTACCTAATTCACTATTAAACGTAAAAAAACATTTTGCGCAATCAAATTCAATTGATCAATATTAGAAATAAAAACTCTCACATATCGGGACACGTTTTTGTGGCACATAAAATGAAATACGAGAATACAATTTTCTAATAGGCAATTACAGCTGCAAAAACAACATTCCCTTTAGTCTTGCACAGCTCTAATTGGTTAGACAGGTGTATGTTCGGGAAACCAGGAAGGCAGGAAGCTCATCGCGCAAACATTATGCTACATCAGTGGTTCCCAAACTTCTTTTCTCATGGACCCCTTTCAAAATTTTACTGGTTTCGGTGGACCCCTTGCTGCTACATTTCTACCATATTCCCAAAACTCGTCAGAAAATGAGAACCAACGTGGACTTTCGAGCCTCCCGTGGACCCCTGGAGGTCCACCTGGACCACTTTGGGAATCACTGTGCTACATCATGTCGCATGCACAACAAGGAAATTGAATCACTGAATACAAACTAAAGTTAATTTGAGATATGCACGGCAATGCCAGCATTGGATGCCGCATCCTGCCTGCATCCTAATCCTAGGATTAGGATATGCTCCAGACAGCAAAATGCGATGAAAACGCGTTTAATTTAGATATTTCTTATAAAACTAAGCTTTTAGTTATACTTAAAAATCACTTGAAGCACTACGTGATATAGCTTTTTACAGCCAGTTGATATTTATTTATTCCCAGAAAACTAACTTAGGTTCTGGCTAATAGTGTTTTTAAACTTAGATTATTACAACAAATATTAAACAACTATATTATATTTCTATTCTGTGGTTTTGCTTACTGTGGTTAGATATTTGACATTCAGTACAGAAGTACCTTGTTTTGTAAAGTATTATTGTTTAGAAGTTCAAACGAAACACCTGGGTAATTTAAGTTATAAATTTGTATGAATCCATTATTTTGTTTGAGTAGTTCGTTTGTTAATGATTTTTTTAAGTAAATCATAAAATGACTTACATATTTTGACCTGTTTTCAAAGAAACATCATGCATGGTAAGTTACGATTTCAATTATTTATCTCACAGTTTAATCACTGCGTACTACGAGTAGGTATGCCTCAGCACCACTTAGCAACCGAATATTTCACACACAAGTTACTAATAAAATAATCGCGTGTCAATATAACCATATCCAAGTCGGAATCGAGAGATCAAATCGAGAGCCTTATCCAACGATGTGCGCTATCATCCAACCGAGTAAGGAGAATCGATTATTTCCCCTCAATTAGGCATAGACCAGTCTTACTGCTCTCTAAATATAATATAGTGCTTGATAGTGCTTCTATAGAGCAGTAGAATACGCTATTCCTTTGTTTAGTTTGTTGAAAATTCTAAATTGCTTACGACCAACAGCATTCAGCTTTACTTTTCCCGTTATTCTTCCGTGAAAACTTTGTCATGCTGCGGGGGCCGATAGGAAATTATTACTGCTAATTATAAAAATTGCTCAAGGAACAATATTTTTCCATATTCAATGGCAAAATTAAAATTTTTCCGACTAATTAATTATGTTTTCGGTAAAGAAGCCCAACTTCTGACAATAATCTTTTTCTCGTTGAAAATCGAACGGCACGTGATTGCCGATTTCCAAGACAAATATTTCTAATGCTTTTATAAAATTTCCGCGTTTATCTTTAAGGTCGCGGGTCTGAAGGGCGAAGGCAGCTCCTGAATGAGAAGTGATAAAGGCCTGGGAGGGGACGGGGCGAGCGCGGGGGGACCATACACTTACACCCCACTCCGCAGATCAACAACCTCGAAATCTTAATCAAGATAAGCAGAGCGAAGCTGACGTTGTACCTTCATTAGCAAAATGCGAATTTGTTTCTCTCTGCAATTCATAAACGTTGTCATCAGAACGTCGAGAGCGTGACAGTAAATTTTGTTTCTTGAAATAAAACGCATACCGCACCGCCCGAACTCCTATAATAAATCGCAGGAGACCATCGCCCTAATAAAATACAACCGGACGCGACGGCTTCGTCATCAGTATTAGTTATGTTGATGTGGTAGTAATATGGCTTTTCGCAGCGAGCAATACTGTGATACATGCAGGAGGCGGCTTTCGGGACGAACGACCGAGGCAGAGCGTGACGCGAGCCTCGCAGGCCCAGCGGATTGCTTTACCTGATGTGGTTTCCGGCGGGCATTCCGACTATCCGACTAATTTGGTCGGGCCACTTATGATGTCAGGCGCATCTGAGTGCTACATTTTCACCCAACTGCACTCTTATTGCGCTAAATGTGCGCAATTACTGAAACAATGAGGTCGGTGTAGTGCGAGCGTCTCAATAAACCGTAATTTTTCATAAAGCCAGGCACACTTTTGCCATGTAAAGGGCCGTTAAATCGACAGAGAGGCCGGTGAGAAGCAATTTACGACCGAGCATGAAAGAAAGTTATTAAACAAACCCAGCCTTTGAAGACTTGCGGGGGTACACTTTTATGGTCTTAGTTTGAATGGATTCCATATAATTCATTTTCCATAATCCTAAATTTGAAACACTTCCGAAGTCGATAGCAATATTTTTTACATTAAGAAAACATTTAAATGCTTGTTATCTAATTACGAAAGTAAAAGCCATTACTTACTCGTAAAAAAGTTAATGAAAGTGTACAAAACGCGAAAGCGTGACTCGTTACCAGCAGGAGACAAGTCAGAAACATTAATATTACAATGAATCAATCGCTTTTCGAAGAAAAATCATGTGAGCTAACATTTTTAAATTATTTAAACTTCTGTGCAGCAATGCTGTCCAAAATGTGCTTTGAATGTGGAAGATTACCTTTGGAGGCTACGACCCATTCTCTACAAAACTTCAATCTCCTTTGCCAGTGAGCGATACCCGATCGGAATGTGCCTTTGTCAAGCCCCACTCCACGAAGCCGAAATTCGGGTCTGGCTTTGTCTACGTATAATTTTTAGCCGCGTACCTGTAGCAAACCTGTTTTACACATGGTCCATTCGTAGAAGAGCCCATAGGTAGCAGTCCTTTTGTCTTGGTGTTTTAATTCCCTATTGAACGAGAACTAATAAAAAGGTGCAGTTGGAAATATCACTAAAGACAAACTACGAATATAATCACACTAGTACCCAAATCGACAAAAGCGTTCACACTTTCGCCCCAGTGCGGCAAGCGACGATATGTGTGAGTAAGCGGTTCTAAGAATCACTTTTGCTGCACGATATAAAGAAATACAAAATAAAATTCATCAGATGGCGGCCCGTGGCGTGACGAAACTTACTTAGAACATAGACATCGAACCGAAACCACAAGTTGATCAGGAATAATAGAGGCTGAGTACCTATCGTGCACGTGAGAAAATACAAGTGCGGCATGCTCACAGGATAGATGCTGGATGGAGAGGAAATATCAATTCATTCACAACAATTGTTTTTTGTTTGCGTTATCGTCGTGGAAGTTATATTGGATGCTATTAATAATAAGTGGAGAGGAACGAATGACAGGAACCCCCTGTTTTTACTAAATTCAACCAAATAGGTGGGTCTTTGTACTTTGGGACGGGCATCGATCGCGTGGTTGCGGTGAACGCACCCCAAACTCTGAGCCAAGCACCGCGCCCGCCGCCGGCCGAATGAACAGAGGGGCACGTTCTTCGCATAGCAAAAAACATCTCAAAATTAAAGATAATTTAGTTATCTACTGTGCAAACAATGGCTCGCCGATTGAGCTGAGCAAGCATTTTAAACCTCTCAGAGGATTTTCGTAGCATTTTAGCTATGAAGTTTTCGAGTGTCTCGCTAGTAGGTGTGGAACATAAGCGTGTGCGTGTACAATAATGGCCATGCATGCGACAGACAAAGTTCCTGTGTGGAACTAATGATCAGTCGAACTAGAAAATTACCAACTCCACGCCCGTCGACCGCATAGACAGGTCGAGTCACGAAGTAGCCGTTTGACTTGAGTACAGATGAAACAGGAAACGTGTATTTTGGCTTATATGTTACACATGTCAGAGTCATGTTAATGTCTGACTTGAACGTTTCAGATGGCTGGTGATAAGAAAATTTACGACGAGCTTTTTCTTGAAAGCACAACAGCGGGATATGTGAGAGGTATGCTATGTGAATTTCATGGCGTTCCCCCGAGCTGGGACCGGGAACACAAAAAGCGAGTGCTCGGCATAATATCCAGCTGCGTGGCGGGTGCGGTGACCTCTGCCGCATCTGCCGCACCGCCTGGCTTCACATCACAAACCTAACGATTGTTTTTGTTTCATCTATTAAAATATCATGTTTGCCAGAGGCTAGCTCCGCTCGGGAGCCATTATTGATAACTATGGCACGATATAACGGATCGAGATAAACAAACGAGGCAAATCGTCACGTTCCCGGCAGATGGTAAACAAACAGCGAGGTCGAAAGCACGTGGCTATGGTTCCAATTTAAAATGTGGCATGTTTAACCCAGTCGCGTTTTCGTTCTGTTTGCACAATTTGGCGGTTGGTTGGAGTGGGATTCATATGAGGATTCACTTGACGTTGCGTCCCGACCCGACCCAATCAAAATGGAGAGGTTTTGCATGAATCATCTTAATATCTGTTTATACGGGTTATAAAACAATCGCAGGCCAAAAAAAGGGTTTACAAAGGATTTCCGAACATTAAAAGTCCTTCACAAATATTAACATCAAACGTACTTTGATTAAGAAAGGCTACACTACCGCATTTGAATATAGTTTACATCCAGTAGGACGAGCTCGTGAGAGCTGAACCGAGTTTCCATTGTGCCGGTGGCGTCGCCGTGTCGCCGAAACCTTACACCCCTCGTAACTGGATAGCTAGTACCGAGATCCGGAATTGATCAGACGAGAGCCGGTTCTGTTCCCTTGAGCGGTACTAACAGAGCTCGTCAGACCTGCTCGTACCTGCGTAATTACGAAGTTGAAGGTGGAAACAATTAAGTTCGCGAATAAGTTATGAGTGAAACGTGTGATTGAGATAGTCTGATAATTACTTCGTGCGTAGGAGGCTCGAGGTTCAGGCATCAGACTACCGTTAGACGGATGACGATAACATAACCGTTTATGGAGGAAGCTTTCGCAATTTCATGCGGTATCCTTGCTTAAATTATAAATACGAAAGTAACCCCATCTGTTACGCTTTAACGGCTAAGCGGCTTGATTTTTATAAAATTTGGCATAGTCATATTTTGAACCCTGACAAAGGACATTGGGGTACCTTTTCTCGGAAAAATTCAAATCACCGCAATTACTACAATAATCTAAGAAACGGATTGTACTAAGCGTGTCCTGGTATCGAGCTTAGTGTCTAAACTGGTAGCTCTAGCTCTAGTTCTAAGGTCACTTACAAGATTCATTCCATTCGGACAAACACTCCTTACCTGAAACAAAACACGTTTTTGTTAATACATTAAAATTTAAATAAAGTATTGAAGGTTACCAACCAAGCATTTCCCAAGGAAATCAGAAAAGAATTCATACAAGGCGGCCGACGCGGCGTCTATTTGTTACAGAATGTTTCAAAGTTGCAAACTTTTACAAACTCCGCCATGGTCCAGGGAAAATAATAAAATTGCTCTGTTTGTGTTGTCGGTTTGCCCGTATCAATTTTCACAGTTATTTAAAAGCTTGAAAAGAGCATTTGTGTACCTATTGACGTTTAAACACTAGAAACGGTATGGTTACCTACAGCCAAAAAATATATTTCAACAATGTTTGCAAGTCGTACCTGCAAACATTGTTGTTGAACTTCATATATTTTACTTATACCTCCATATATTTATGTATCTAACGAGTAGCGCCCTCGCGGCATTGCCCCCATAGTGATGGTAGGTATATGGAGATGATGATGATGAAAAGTAGCTTATAACCTTCCTAAAGAGTTTAGCTATCAAATGTAGAAAAATGTTTTCGAATCCGACTGGTAATTACTGAGATTAGCGCGATCAAACAAACAAACAAACAATCAAACAAACTTTTCCGCTTTATATATTGGTACGTATATAGATGTAAGTTTCAGTAATGATAAGAGGCTTGAGAAAATCATCGTTTTAAGGCATCAATGATTTCACTTTTTCATGATCATGTAACTAGAAATCTAGTTAAAATGCAAATGCTTTTTTACTAACTAGGTATTTAATGAGCCGAAATATTTCAAGTTTATCAGATAGTTAATTATCAGCACGTCTACATCAAACACTTTATTACGAGGCAGAGGTAAGGTACGCGAAGGTATAAAGTGCAGCAAAAGCTCCGCGTCCCGAGTTCCCGACATTAATTTGGAGGCACGGGACGAGACGAGCGCAAATGCAATCACAGGCGGGAAGCTCATTCCAGCTGCATCTCCGGCAGCATCCAGACTGGTTAAATTAAGGATTCCACACGTAGGATCGACGACGCATAGGAACGCAAGCAAGCGCGAAATTACGAGACGCAGCCTTTTGCATTGAGCTATCTCATTTTGATTAGATTTACTTTCCCGTAGTTATAGACAAGTCATGTGAACGTTAAGGCCATATTGGTTCTTGCAAACAATTCAACTACCTACTTACTAAGCTAAATTTTGCTAAAGTTCAAACATACTAGGGTTTTCTCCACAAAACAGAGAAGATCTAATTCAGAGTTTTTAATGGAAGTCATGAAGTTCTAATTATTTAAGGTAAAATATTCTGGAATACAAGTTTAAAGCCTGTATTTTCCAGTAAATGGCTATGAGCAACGTTAAATAATACCAAAAAGAGCTTAAAATCCATCTCCTTTATTGTTAGCTATCCGGAATAGAACTGACCACGAAGCGGTTTTGTACAGCCATGAAAAGTGACCGCACAACACACAAAGGATATTAAATTAATCCGCCTTCTAACTCGTCTACGTAACATTAACATGTTGGTTGAGATGAGAATAAAAGATATCTCTGAGAAGAATAAAACCCTAACTTTCTTATAAGTATTGTTAACAATTCTCAAAGAAGTTAAAATGTCAGAAACATTAACTTGGGATACCATACAATATAGACGAAAGCAGTTTTTACATCATAAGCTATAAAAAAAAATCAGGCTTGACGTAAATACGAAAGCAAATTTATAAACAAAAGTAATTCCTGGTTACAAAAATTTTCGTGAAGTAGGTACAGGAATAAAAGGGGAAGATGGTTTTCGTATTGAGATAATTCTCTGTTAGAAATAATTTGCATGTTTTGAATGCAACCTTTCAAGCATACAACTCAAATTATACCGAATGAAAAGAGTCACAAGTTCAGAAATATTATGAAGCAACTGTGCTGCCGCCAACGCCCCTGTCGACAGGAAGGTCGTATTTTGCAACGGCAGGTAGCCAATTTGACATTGTGTAAACGTTTCACATGGGTCCGAAAACGGAACTTGGGTCACGCTCCTTGCATACAAAACAAACGAATTGTGGAACGGAGAACAGACGCAAGCCAAAAAATATTATTTAAATTGTTAGGCGTTTCAGGCCTTTGTACTCATAAATTAATTACTCGTAAATTCAATTAAATCTTGAACATGAAACCTGACTTGCATCGTAGGTGTTGATTGGGTAAAAGACGTACAGTTTTCTAAATAATTTGTTGGTCAATCGCTGTCAGACAATACTGTTTACGATGATACTAACGTTTAATACCAAGGCTATTGAGCAACACGCGAATATAAAACCAACAATTACTGCTCATTTGGCATCACTTTCTCTCGAGATAATGATCGCATACACACAAAAATACGCCAAATAATATGTTTTTGTTCCGTTTTATCATTAAAATGTAATTGCTAGTACGATCTGATAATAAATGTTATGGCCACCTTAATTTGTTAGTTTTGTGGTGACTTGGTGAAAAGTTACAGTTTGTGGAAAATAAAAGTTTCAAATTAACTTCTCTGTATCTCGAGCCTTATCAAGTTATTGTACTGAAACCGTTTTATCGGCACCTGTCTATGTCGACCCACTTCGGCATGTTGGCGACGGCAAGTACAAGTACTCCTGTACCAGGAACGCATGAGCCTTCAGAAGTTGGGTGAGTCGGACTGCTGTGCAAACGTTCATAAACTCGATTAGGAAGTGATTGATGGATAGGACGGGAGGGCATTGGGGACGCGCCGTGTGCGGTCCCGGGCTCCGGCGTCGTGACGCACAAAGGGCACAGGTTATATAATAGATAGTTGGTAGCGTCAAGGAAAAAACGTGCGGGTTGAGGGTATGTGATCAATAGAATAGAATAGAAAATAGTTTTATGACAACACGCAAAAATAAGACAGCACAGAAAAATACAAAGGACAATACGCATCTGGAACAACTTTCTTTTTGAGTAAAAGCATTTCGCTGAGCACGATCATTGAATAGTTTCATACACGAAGACTAAGTACTACAACAAAAACCCGTTTTATTATGTCGCACAATGGTCTCATCATCACGATTTATCCGACTTGCTAATTAATAAACCAATTGAGTTATGCTCCCCGCTCCATACAGAACCATAATCTAATTGCCACCTACGGCTGAACCAGGCAGAACGAGGAAAAGAATCGCTGTTTCTGTGTCAACAACCTTTATCGAAATCCAAACATTATTTGAGATTGCGTTTTGATAGCGTGTGCGTACAGGGAACTTAAATTTTAACGACATGTAGACCCATAACCAGTCGTTGAAAGAACAAAAAAAACCCTAGTCAACCAAGGTACAGTCAACTCTCTTCGTTACCTTGAAGAATGTTAACTGTCCTATTGGTGGAAACGAATCGAGTTAATGTTTTATACAAGAATCTTACAAGAATTCTTATGTGTAATCTATGCAATTAGTATGATTATTTCTCCCTTCCCTGCTTTTCACGAATTAATAATAGCTATGGGTCGAACAAGGGTGGTTACTATAATTATGTAGAATGTGTCTTTACCTACACAATTGTTAAAATACACCAGTTTTTTTTTAAATTGAAATCGTGTTCGAACTGCAAAACAATAATGCACACAAGCATTACGATTTAGTAGGCTAATCAGATTCTGTGCGAAAATAACATGTTTCATAACGTATTAATGGGTGCTATTTCGATTGCAGGTAGCAAATCTGCAGTCGAGTCGAATGTCAATGCCACGAATACTTTAGAACTTGGTGGAAATCAACTTTATTATGAGTAGATTATGGTCCAGGTTGATTCAGCTCTTGGCGTAAACACAAAAAACCACAGTACAAATGATATTGTACATTATGTATTGTTACTACTGTGATAATCCACGCCTGAATGTTTGACCGCTCATAAACATATCGTAAGGTTGATTGACCTGAGATGTGGCATGGGAAGCGGCATCCAGCTTGCGGCCAATTAATCCCCTGTCGTGGCAGACCAACATTAGACACATAACGCGTCTGACACACGCAGTTCAAAGAGCATTTTGACGACCAATCCCGCAGACATTGTTTTAATCCACGTTTTCCCGCTACTGAATATTCTCTCTGAATTTGTGCAGTAATTTGTTCGGTACACGCGACTTTCAGCCAAGTTGGAGCGTTCTGGATTCACATTATTTGAGTTGATTTCAGATTTCAGAGATGGATTCGTGCTGATCGGTGGTTAGAGACTTTAAAAGAAATAACTGACACGGTAATTATCAGTGAAACGTGACTTTCATTAAAATCGACTAAAGTGAGAATTATCCAAGAAATAAGAGTATCTGGCAAAGAGAACAATGATGTTAATAGCTTAAGAAATGGATATGTGGCAAGTCTACGAGGTTGTTTACCAAACAATCACCTTACCGAGCCTGGTCTAACAAGTAAAAATAATATTGAGACAGGTTATTTTGCTCCGAGTTTCTTCTAATTTTAAGCAAAAACTAGGTCATTGCCACAGTCATTAACACAAAATGTGACACCTGATTACCATTTCAACAATTTAAGAATATTTAAGTACACAATCATATTTCTAAATTATTTTAAAAACGTATCTAATGTTACAAAATCCTTGCATATTTATAGAATCAACTAATATTGTCTTAGGTATTATTTTTTAATACAATTGCACATCTCATGTAACCCGCTCATACGCCGTAATTCTCAAAAAAATCCGTTCAAAGAATGTGCATTATCAAAACTTACTATAGAAACGAATCACGCAAATAGAAACCATAGCTGCCTAGTCATTATTCAAACGAGTGACGTCACAGGTTCACCATGTTTCTAGTTAGGGGAAATAGATAAGGGGCACGGGAAATTTAGCCGGGGAAGTGTGGGGCGTATCTATGCGATGCGACGCGAAAGTGTCGCCGTCAGTCGAGTCGTGGCTACGAATTTAGAAGCAAACGTAGATAAATTCAGTCAGGGGTTTGGGTAAACGAAATGAGAAAGATTCACGAATGCGATCTTTATGGTATGACATAAGACGGCCTAAAAACTCCGTCATCAGAGTTCGAATCACTGAAGCTTTATGATATTGATTTTTTAATCAAGTAGGTTTATAATATTGTCATTTTGGAAATATAAGTGTATTTGCCTGCATAGTATTCCATTGACCATGGGGAATAAACTACAATATCTGGTACAATGAAATAGGTAGATTTTGGAAAACTAATCTGTAGCAGTCAATCAGCCGTTCCCACGAGGCCACGACACCAATAATTGGTTGATGCTGATGGAGCAAAAACTATTAATGGCTGACTTGCTTTACTGTTCACATTTTGGATCAAACTAGGTACATCCATACCTATTTGTCCTGCTTTCACGTAAAAACAGAGCGACGGATTGACGTGATTATTTGTGTGGAGATGTTGGAGGGCTGGAGTGTGACATAGGCTACTTTTTATCCCGAAAAAAGGCATGTTTCCCGTGGGATAAAAAGTAGTAGTCCACGCGGGCGAAGCCGCGGGCGTCCGCTAGTTGTAAATATATTAGTGAGGAGAGACTTACTTATTTACATAATTTAATATACAGTGATTATTGCAAAAAACGGACAGAACACATTATAGGCGAACATTCACAAGTTCCTAGACAGTTCGAACAGGTTTAAAAGCCATTATCTAACCTACAAATCTATCAGCTAAATTATGTCAAGTCACATAACGCACGCACGATAAGTCGAGCGATTCTCGTGACCTGGATAAACGTAACCAGGCCAGCTGATGTTCAGTTCTGGTGGTTGCCGTTATCTCGGCCGATTGGCACAGCGAAAACGAAAACCTTGGAGCTCTCACAACCTTGCCTATGGCTCATTGGTAACCGTAGCAGGTAACTGGAAAATTAGATCCAACCAAAAACATTTTCATGTAAAATGTTGCCAAGACAAGACTATCAAAATGTTACCAGATTTCATGTAGAGCCAAGCTTATAACTTTACACGCCCTAACTTTACAAGGCCTAACTTCACACAAACTCTACACCTAGTCAAAATACGTGGCTTGGCAGTTTCGTTACTACAAAATCTAGGTAGGTACTGTTTTAACAGAAAAGTAATGAAATTAACAGTGTATAAATTCACCTTACGCCCATGTGACGGTAGCCGGTAGATGGCCGTACTTTTGCAAGTTTTACTCACATGTAACCTTACATAGCTTTTCGTTTTCATCGTAAGATTTTAACGGTCCAGGCGTCGAGGAACATACATAAAAAAGATTCCGTTGAATTGAGAACCTCCTCTTTTTAAAGTCGGTTAAAAATTGAGTAGAATGGCAAAAATTGTTGATAAGCGGTGGATTATTTGCGACTAGTAGAGATGTTTTTTATGTCAAACACAATATGAGTGCGTGGGTAGGTACCTTACCTGCCACTGGTTTATTTCTTTTTTCATTCAATGCATTCAAGGCAAAAGGCGTTTTCAGGATATTTTTATTAGAAAGATATTTATAAAGCTCTCTACTCTTTATTTAGTTAGATAGGTACATAAGGTTATATGCCGCCCGCGGCTTCGTTCGCGAGCTACCCGGATAAAAAGTATTTTCTTCTAATTATATCATTAGCATGCCCTTTATAAAAGCTGCGTTAGTTTGTTGACTTACAACCTGGAAGGGCGTGGGATGGAATCCGGTGCATAAATGGATTTTATCCTATCTTTGCTTTAAAACAGCTCTAATCAACAAAAAGAAAAAAATAAGTTCACGACTGAATTCCCAAGGTGCGGTAGACATTTTCTCTCAGATCTGTAGCCATTTAGATCCTTCGAAGATGTCAAAGGTAGTCAGAGGTACGTCCAAATACATATTTGGTAATAGCCACATTTTGCAGAAGTTCATATTCTAAACGTACAGGTAGCAAACCCATCGACGTATGAGAAAGCTACACACGATGTTTTCCTTCACCGTTTAGAGCTCGTGCTGATGCGCATAATAAATTTTTCGAAACGAAAAATCCATCAAAGCCGATTTTTTTTTTGTGAATTGAATGTGATCGAACCCGACCGGGGTTTGAACCCACAACCTTTGGATTGAAAATCAAGGCTCTAAGCCACTCGGCCAACATCGTTGAAAACCAGTAGCTGAACTCCACGCGTATTATTGTTTGTATGATCTGCAAATATTTGTCTCGGGTCTGGGTGTTTTCTATGTATATTATGTATGTATTTACAAAAAAAAATTATATAAGTAGTATATCAGTCATGTGGTTGCCATAACACAAGCTCTGCTTAGCTTGGTGGCTTGGGGCTACATGAACATGATGCTGTGTGAAATGTCCAGCAATATTTATTTTATTTATTTATTTATTTATTGACCATGTCTTTCCCTGGATAAGGCCGCTGAAAGGAACTCGATCCGGGAGCCTTTTGACTTAGGAAAAGGTTGCCTCTTGACGCGGTCAATCATAGACATTACATGTAAAGGTGTCACCTTCTTTCACCTGTCCGTAAATCCATTTAACCATGCGATCATCACGTGCTAAGCAATGTTTGGAGATGGCATTAGATAAACTAGCTGATAGCTTGTCAGTGCCATGCCGCTGTCGCATTATCCGTACGTTCGCTTACTTACGCATGGACGACCTGTCTATGGAAGTAGGGCAGAATAAAAATGGACTGAGGGCTTACTAAGATTTAAAAGTAAGTATGTATATAGTATTATATGAGTTAGTGTGGCTTAGTCTGGTGAGGGAGTCTTTAGACCAGAAGACCCCCTTCATGGCCACCCATCCAAATAGTGACCGCTCAGAACGTAGCTAAACTTCAACGATCTATCAAGAATCTTTAAAAGAACCTGACGTCACTGGATGAGAAAAGTCACATACACATTTGAGGACCATGCTGAATTTTTAGAGATATGTTCCAGCAATAGATTTAACAGGCTGGTAGTGCTAATAAGCATGCAGATTCAAAACCTCTTAGGCAGATGTGAAACCTCTTAGGCATATTCATCTCTCAAATTTAAACAAAATCACGCGCTGTAACTTTAAGGTTGAAGCAACAAGCATAATGATCGGGTGAAATCGACACTCAAGACAAAAAGTGTTGTAACAGACAGCATTTTATCCATTGACTTTTGTCATGCTTTCTTGACCTAGGTAAGTAATGATAAGCGTAAATAAATTACAAAGCAAGAACTGATAACTCAGTCATGAAAACATGTTATAAAACTATACACAAAATATTTTTTGTGCGTACTATGTAAGAGATAAGAAATCTTATGTTGTTATTCGATTTAGGATAGTTTTATAAATCCAAAGCGACCGATCTAACCTACCTAATCCATTGTAATGTGAGCGTATTCGTGATTCAAAGCGCAAGTTAAATCCCAACGGTGTGGAAAGGTTGGCAAACCCAGGTAGAAAAGATACGGGGACTCTTTAAGTAGAATTACATTGAATGGTGACTTCACCAGGGTCTGTATCCGCAGCAATGTTAACGATTATTTATGAGGCCAAACTAGAGGAGACAAAATAAACTAGAAATTTTATTAGCAGTTTTGCGCGATCTACCAAGATTGGATGATCTTTCTTATCTTTTTAGATTACAGCATGAAAGGAGGCTCATTCTGAGCAGTTTTATCAAGGTCAATTCTAGATCTACCATACCTGAACATCTCTTGAATAATCTTACTTACTACAGTTAAATGTCTTCTAGCCTGATTCAATAGCACAAAAGAAACTGTTTACCTAAGACTAGGATAAGCAATAGGAAAAAAGAGATAGTAAGGAAAGTACCTGCCATAGCATACAAAAGTGTAATTCGTGTCAAAAAGTTTTGTTCGATCCGAATGTTAAACAAAAAGTATTCAGGCCTGGAGCCACCAAAGGATAAAGGCCGGTGGATCAAGTTTTTCAACATTGGCGCAATGAAACACGACAGGGTGGAGACTAGGCGAGCCCGGCCCGATCAATCGGCCCACACCCCGTTAGTAATTAATTTATAGCTAGACCTGAACATTACCGAGCCTGCGTAGGCTATGCTATATGACAAGCGTGGAACGTAATTTATAGGGTCCTTGGTATGCTCCAGATAATGTTGCAATTGGGGACCTTTTCGACATGAGGCAAGTAACCTGCTTCTGAATATGACATTATATTGATGCCTTAGCTGTGAGCTATAATAATAATCATGTTGTACACATTTATATTGAGTGGGCATCATAACATTCAATTCAGGGTTTATTGCGAATTCTGTTTCTAATTTAATCAATGCAGTTTCAACGTGTTTTATTTTATATTTGTTAATTATCAGGTTCTGCTCCAGACAAATAATTTTGAATTGGATAAACATTTGATCAGCCAGATCAGTGAAAGATTATTTGATGTAGGTAATTATAATTAGTAACATTCACATGCTATTTTTTACTGGCTGGATTGATTCGCGGATTTTGAATGAATCGAGAGCATCTCAAATGTGTCTTCCAATTTCCGCTAAAAGTAACAGAAATTGAAGTTTGCACTGCACTTTCGCTGAGAGGTGAAGTGCGAACAACCTCATAACGGTATCCTTAGCGATTCAGAGAAATCGAGATCGTCGCTTTTTCAAAAACGATTGCACTCAATTGTAACTGAATGGCTGATTCTAGACTTGAGTGTGACTTGAGTAGCATGAGAAACTTATTGCGTGAGACATTTAAAGTAAGTTCTGCATGAAGTCAATTGATTGTAGTGCAAGCATAAGATTGATCGACGATATCGTTACTTTTACTAGAGTATTTATGACTATTGCAGCGTTTTTGTGCATTCACGAGCTTGTCTAGTCATTTACGCGCAGTTACGCATTGTTCTGCGTAACGGGTACTTACTGCTACGGATTGCAGCTTTCTATAGACAGGTTGTAAGCGCAGGTAGGCCTGCCATAATAATAGACGCGCTGTCTTGTCACCGTCAGGCAATGATGAAACGAACTCATTATCATTACATGCAGAGATGAACATTACAGAGTGAAATCGCTCATAAATGGGTTCCTATGCATTGTTAAATAAAACGAGGATCGTATCTGTACAAAAGGCTCCAAATGCAGAGAAGCTGAGCACGGAATAAATTAAAACTCTCGTGAAAGAACATAAAATAACTAAAATGTTAAAATGTCCTTATTTGCATTCAAGGGACGCGTCTCTTGGCTCGGCTGTGAGGGCCGAGAGCGGCGCAGTCTGCGGTCCGGGTTTTAGGGCTCTCGAGCGGCGATCGACGTAGTCTCGGAATAATCAGGCGCTCCCCTCGTCGCGGTCGTTCACACACAATCGACTCGGCGAGCGCCACGAGAGGGCCCTACCTACGCACGACGACTACACAAAGCATCCACCCGTACCTAACCGCTACCCTCGCTCGCTGCACGAGCACTGCACTAATTCAGAATTCGCTTTTACAGTAACCAACACGATTTTACACGTTATCTCTTAGGCGTAGAGTCTAGTATCCCATGGCCACGTGTGATAAACACGCATTCGCTGCATCCATTTCGATAGGAGGGCCGACAAGTCCTGTCAACAAGTGGCTAAATTAAAAATTTTAAAAAACCGACTTCAATACAAACTGTTATTGGGTAAGGCTAAGGGTGCGCTAATTAAAATGAGCCCAAACATGGATGTTCCACTGTTATTCCCTGAGAAGTTCCATTGGACAGGTCCTGACTCCATCATCAGATCAGCTAGCTGTCACCATATTATTACATTATAGTCGGAACTTAACCGACATGCTGAGTTCCAAGTTTCAACTCAATCAGACTATTTACTGAGGAGTTCTGTTGAACAGCTGCTGACTCCATCCCCAGATCAGCTCGTTGTGACCATATTATTACATTCTAGTTGAAACTTGACATACGTGCCGAGTTTCAACTCAATCGGCCTATTTACTGAGGAGTTCCGTTGAACAGCTCCTGACTCCATCAGATCAGCTCAATGTTACCATAATATTGCATTGTCACCGATAACCTATAAAGCTTTAAAAAATACCCTAATCGCTTCAAGTGTGCCTATAAAATTTGAAGAGTTACCTCGATTTCTCCAAGATCCCATCATCAGATCCTGACCTGATGACCAAAAGGACCAATTGGAAAGTGTACCCTTTCAAACAAAAAAAGAATTTTTGAAATCGGTCGAGGCGTCTTCGAGTAATCGGTGAACATACATAAAAAAAAAAGCACAAAAAAAAAAAAAAAAAAAAAAAAAGATTCCGACGAACTGAGAACCTCCTCCTTTTTTCGAAGTCGGTTAAAAACGGGTTGTAACCAGGCCTGGCTCACTTCTCACTTTAGGTATTTATCGGACGCGCGCCGCCTCGGGGGGCGCGCGACATAGGTTGCCACTTGCCGCTCGCTCGGCTTGCGGACTAGACGCGTTGTGCGTAATTATCGTGATCTCGTATACATCGTTTCTTGTGATTTATGCACGATGTCTAAACGATCTAGTCCTTATAAAAGATACTGCTGTGTCTACGGGTGTCTAAACAAAAGGAAAAGCAATGAATGGACATTAACATTCTACAAAATTCCGGAAGATATTGAAAGGTTGGTACCTACTAAGCTTTTCTATAATTTGTTGTAAGTACCTATTTAAATAAATCATCAATAAATACCTAGGTAGGTACTTACTTTTACTCTGTAACTGTAGGTGCATAATGAAAACGAGATTTTATAGGTACCTATTCGATTCCTTTTTGATTGAATACCTACCTGTTTACAAATAAACAAACATAATACACCTACAAAACTACCTACCTACAAAACTGTAGGTAGGTAGGTACCTACAGTTTTGTTTATTTACCTAGGTACCTAAAAGTAAACGCTTTAGAAATGAAATGAAATGAAATAGGTAGGAGTGATGATCACGCACGTCTGTAGATATCCTCGAGGCGCGATACACATTCTCTCAGATCTTTTTTGGCATTTTAAGATCCTTTGAAGATGTCTAAGGGAGTTGTCACAGGTATGTCCAAATACATATTGTACCTTCCTACATGCCCACATTTTGCAGAAGTTAACATTTCATACGTGACAGGTTGCAAGCCCATCGACGCTATTAGAACTCTAATTGGTTTCCTCACGATGTTTTCCTTCACCGTTTAGAACTCGTGTTAATGCGCTTATTAGGTATAAGTAGGTACATTTTTCAAAACCAAAAATCCATTGATGTGCATCAGCCCGGGTTCGAACCTGCGACCTTCGGATCGAAAGTCGAGGCACTAACCTACTCGGCCAACACACTTTAGACCCAGTTTAAAACAAAAGTAAGTACCTAGCTAGGTAGGTAGGTACCTAGCCTGATAATTTACCTGATAATTTATTTTGTTTTAATTTTTTTTTTTTTTTAAATTGCATAATTATGTGATTGCAAACCTAACATTAAAAGGGTGATTATCGGATAACGGCTCCCGGTCTAGTTGAGTGATGATGATTGTGTGTGTCTGATCGATGTCTAGGTAGGTATGAAGGTATAGATATTTTGAAATGCAATTGTTTACAAAACGAACGAGATAATAATGTAACTACCTACTTCACCTACCTACGTACAATACGTAGTACCTACTTACTACTATTTATTCCGTGGTAACGGTAGATTAAATTATATTTAGGCCTACTTATTTTAGAACTTAAGTAGGTAGGTACTGTTTTTGTGACAAATAAAATAAATTAATTTATTTGTGTTGTCGCAAGCGAAAATTCGACAACCCTTACGAGTTGCGTCACACCGCGCCAGACAGTGACACAGTTACGCATTAGAGCAGGATGGGAATGTTTAGGCAAATATCTCGATAGGTAATAGGCCCATAGGCGAGTTGAATTGCACTTTATAGCTTCGCCGCGAGAGTCTCTATTTAAACAAATTTACTCGCGAAGTGACCCTTCTGTACGTAGTACTCTAGTATTCTGTGTTGTAACTCAGGCAATAAGGCATAGAATTGTGCAGAGAGAGGCTGCGGTCGGCGACGCATGTGCACGAGATTGTGGAAGGCATGAATATTGAAAATCGTTCTTATGCCGTGCACAACTGAATTGAATACACGTCACCGGTATCGCTGGCACCACGTGTTTACAGAAGCCAACTGGCGCGGATTATGACCGGGCTAACTTCGGCGCTCGAGTTCAAAACTTTTCGTCTAGTTTCAGTGGAAAGTTTGAATATTTTATTCGATTTGATTTAGATTTTTCGAAGTCCATACTTAACAGTGTGTAATATAGCGGAGAAATGAGATTGGAATCTTTGCAATTAAAGCAATGGCAGCTGTTAAAAACGAAATAAAGGTCGGCAATGGTTCGGGGCTTCGCTCGTTACGATGAGCTCGTTTAGGGCTGTTAAAAGTATTGTTTGGATAGATTGGCTTGGCTTTCTGGGAGACTAGATATTTTCCAAAGTGAGATTGGTACTTTCCGAGACAGACGAGCATCGGTTGATAGGAGTTAGCTTAATGGTTGGATATTGGAGTCTACTTAAAATTTTGAATACACACAACCTTATTAGAGAATCTAAGCTAAAAATTAGACCACAAGCCTTCAATTCAAGGGTCACATTAAACGTCTTAAGTAAGGTGACTCTACGCCTCTTCCTAGCGACCAAGCCGAGAAGAATCAAAACAACTTGGTTTTGTTCCCAAGGAAGGTCATTTTTAATATCCTTCTGTTTGTTTGGCAATTCACAAACGCTAAAAAGTGAGAATTTTTATTTTATGCTGGTCTAAAATGGCAGGTTACCTAACCTCTATAATCTAATCAAGTTACAGCAATTCTCTGATAAAAATGGACCATTGAATTGATTATAATTTATAGCAAGGTCATTAACCTTTCAAAATTGCTCTAAATTCTAAAGTTCTAGAACTTAAGAATTTAAAGCAATTTTGAAATACTACCTACTCACCAACGAAAGGTTTAATTAACCCAAAAAGAAAAATATCAAGCAGCAGGTATTCTTAAAAGTTTGACCTGGATCTTGGCCTCTTATTCTTAAGATTTTACTTTTAGTACCCTAGTCATAAAAGTAGTACTTACTTAGGTTTTTTAGTTTTAGATTTATGAAACCCGCGTTCACGTCAGGCTCCCAAAGTTCGGTAGACGTCTCAGATCTTTAGGCATCAAGCACTATGTTTTGTAAGAACCAATCAGGCAATCACCCACTCAAAAATTACATTTGGCGCATGCTAACTGACTCAAGCTACTTGTATGCAGTAAATGTTTGGCCCAAATGGGGATTGGAGAGCTAGGTACCTACTTCGTTTTTACTAGCACGGGAAGTATATCCGAAGCCCCATGGTGCTAATCTAGATCTGTTTCCCTTGCCTTTGTTATGTCTATCTTTACTGTTATTACCTACCTCTAGTTTAAGCACTGTGCAAAATGTACTTTATGTTGTTGAAATAAATATTCTATTCTAGGTAAGTATATCTATATTCTAAATGAGTAAATTACAGACGTCACGTCTATTTTACAAGCTTTTATTTAACTTGCAATGTTTGTATGATATGGTGTAATTTGATGTTGTTCAGGTCAAATCTTGCAAGTTAAATTTCACCCACTTCCCAGTATCCGATTGAGCTGAAAGACACACTTAATTCTCGGTGACAATGGAATATATTGGTAACAACGTATCAGCAAGCTGACCTTATGATAGAAACCGTTTTATGTCATAATCCCCAACAACCAGGATTAAAAATGTTAACGTGGAGAAAACGCCATAACTTTTTTGAAAAATCTCACAATCCTCACTGGTGGAGACAGCTTTCTGGGGATTATGGGAATAAACCGTCAGGAGCTGTTCAACAGAACTCATCTGTAAATAGACCGATTGAGTTAAACTCGGCATATCCGTCAAGTTCCGACTACATTTGACTACAATGTAATAACAGTGACATAGAGCTGATCTGATGATGGGTTCAGGACCTGTTCTTCATTGTTTTGTTTTCTATGTAGGAAAACTGAGAAAAATCGTAACAATGGTGTGACTTTTACCGTTTTAACTTGAAGGGCAGAATAATGATGGTTTTCATCTATGGCATTCAATCTAAATCTATAGTTAGATAGGTAGGTACCTGTCCAAAACAAAGATCACGGTAAACCGTTTTCCCTTGCAGATTAATATCACTGTGGATAACTACCGCATTGAGAAGGTGGACGAGTACATATACCTACCTCTATACCTTGGACATTGCTTATGTTTTGGCCGATCCTCTCAGGCCAAGGATTACAAGGCGGGTCTAGCTAGGATGGGCTGCCTTTGGAAAACTGGAGGACATCTTCAAGTCTAGCAAAGCCTGAAGACCAAGGCATAGGTATAAACAGTGCAGCGTATTGCCCATATTAACATACGGATCCGAGACATGGCCGCTCACTAAGAAATCCATGCACAAAATAAGAGTTGAACAGAGGGCCATGGAGCGCGCCATGCTTGGAATCTCCATCCTAGATCTTATACCTACCCAACTTCGAGATACGACGTGGAAGTTGGAACTAAAGTCGTAGACGCAGGTATGCGCATCGCAAGTCTCTAGTGGAGATGGGCAGGGCACTTAGCTGGACGTAAAGATGGAAGATGGACTACAGCGATTACGGAATGATCGCACAGAGATGCGCAACGACCAAAAGGCTGACCACCCGGCCCGATGGTCAGATGACATCGTAAATGTGGCAGAAAGCTTGGATCAGGATTGCACAACAGACTGATTGGCGAAATAAAGATGAGGCCTATACCCAGCAGAGGGTGCAATTAGGCTGAGATGATGGTGATGAAGCTTCGGTTGGTTTTGGTCTGTCTAATCAATACTAATAAATATTGGCCCTACAAGGTTTTAGGATTAATGTTATTATATTAGGTATCAGAAGTATAGCATCCGGGTAGGGTAGCATCACAGGATCCGGATTCATTCTTGTAAGTAGGTACCTAGGTACATAATGTAAACAATAGTCTCAAATAAGAATCTAACTAGGCAGGTACTCTCGCATCTTTGTCGAACACACCACGCTGCCGAGGGCGTCAAATACCTATACCTACTAGGTAGGTAGGTAGGTAGGTAGGTAGTATCTTACATTCGTTCTTTGAATACCTATTTCAGATTATGAACCTAGGTGAATTGCGAAACCAACAGGAAAGTTGTTAAATAAGCGCACTATTCTGGCCTTGTGTGGCAAAGAAAACAATCAGCTAAGTTGAAAATAAGTCAACAGAATCCATTGAAAGTTTATAAACAAAGTTGAGCAATATTTACAAATAGTGACTCACCAGACAACTCCGAAAGCGCCGTATCCGATGGGTCGGTCGGGCTGGACGTCGCTGGGGATGGCCGGCGCCTGGTAGTAGGGCGCCGCCGCCGCCAGGATGGCCCCCTGGGGCGCGCTCTGCGCTCCGCCCTGCATCAGCGACATGGACACACTCATGGAGACGCGAGAGTGCCGCGCGGGGCCGCTTACAGCCGCCATCCAACCGCTCGGCAGTCGGCGGCGGGTCGTCACCGCACAATCCTCGGCATCACACGCCGACCTCAGCAGACCGATCACCACTCGCCTTCCGTAGGACACGCGACAATATCACCGGTTACTTCTTTATTATTCATGCTCGGTCGACTATGCGGGAATTCACTGAACACACGAATCGTCGGGATAACTATTGATCGCGCAGCCAAACTTTGGCAAAAGTTACGAGTTTTCAATGCAAATGTTGCTTGTTTGTTGTCTTCGGTCGCGGCTTCCTCCTGAACAAAGGATGAGACCGTGAAATTTACGACAACGGAGCGGAGCACGAGCGGCCGCTCTCCACAAAAATCGAGCGAAACTGGCAGCGGCGCGGGCGGGCGGGAAGGGAGGGGTCGAGGGCGCGGAGCAAAGGCGCCGTATGAAGGGACGCCTTGGAGAGAAAGAGACAACAAATAACAATGGCGATGACGCTTGAACAGCTGCTGCTGGAATATACAGCTATAGTTTTTTAGTTTAATTTTTGTTATAGACAACGACTAAAGTAGTATTAAATTATTGGTGTAGTTCCAATAAAACAAATCGAGTATGAACCACGAACCGGCACGCTTCATTCATTTTTTATGACAGGAAGCAAAATCAAAACTGTCTGAACTGAAGGAACTGCCATCTAGTTTAACTATTAGTAAACTTAGTGCGGATATGCATGTTGTACTTAAGTACAATATAGATGGCTCTAAAAACAAAACAAAAAAAAAAAAAATTGTACTTAAAAATAAATTATGTTCTGCCATAAAGTAGGTACCTGGCTTTTTGGCGGGAATTTGAGAAGTCAAGTTTCATTTTTGTTTTATTTTCCAAAACTTGTGTTTCTTCGAATGTTAATGTGTAATAATGGTGGATTATTAACCGTTAAGTGTTCGTGAACGTGCATAGGTGTAGGGAAGTGAAACAAAATTGGATAACATTGCTTTTCAAGTTCTCCCAAAAAGTCCGTGTTGATGTTTCAGTAAAGCCCCACATCTTTTTTTTTTTTCTTCTTTATTTTGGCTTCGCACGGTTGTGCATTCAGCCAGTGTCAAGTATTTAAATAAACTTCAAGTTTAAAATAGATAAATAAGATAATATATAAATACATATTACAATACATAAATATAATATCCCACCCCTCCCCTTGTGCCTCAGTAAAGATGTGGGGCTTTACTGAAACATCAACACGGACTTTTTGGGAGAACTTGAAAAGCAATGTTATCCAATTTTGTTTCACTTCCCTACACTTATGCACGTTCATGAACACTTAACGGTTAATAATCCACCAATATTACACATTAACATTCGAAGAAACACAAGTTTTGGAAAATAAAACAAAAATGAAACTTGACTTCTCAAATTCCCGCCAAAAAGCCGCCCCACATCTTTACTGAGGCACAAGGGGAGGGGTGGGATATTATATTTTATGTATTGTAATATGTATTTATATATCTTATTTATCTATAAACTTGAAGTTTATTTAATTACTTGACACTGGCTGAATGCACAATCGTGCGAAGCCAAAATAAAGAAAAAAAAAAAAAAAAAAAAGTAGGTACCTACCTACTTACTGAAAAAGTAATCGTTTTTTCCAAGAACCTGTTTTTTCAAATTCTTTAGGGTACAAATTCTTTATTTGCTTTTGAATAAAATTCAGCCAAGCTAATTCTCCTGATGGTTTAAATGTACTTCTAAAGTGAGATGGGATGGGTATTGAGCACTATGAGGAGGCAGTAGTTATAGGGGACACTTAAAGGTACTTAGGTAGGTACAGAAAGTAGTTCTTTGTGTAAGCAAATGTAGTGTGTTTCATATTCAATAAAACTCAAAATAATAAATACCAATTATATTTATCACAGAGAATCACATGGTGTTATAAACATCATTTACGTGGCTAGTACAAAATATCATCATAATGATTCATTTCACAGTTTGGGAAAATAAATTAGGAATAATAACGGACTTCTGGTTGCAAAAAAGTGCAGAAGCGAATAAAAAGATTGCACTAAAATAACATAAATTGATATTATAACAATTAATAGTTAATTTATAATTACAAATCTATAAGTCTTAGAACTAGTATCAAGTGGAATCATTATTAATAATAAGTATTTCGTATAGTTTTGGAGGTACAAAAGCCTAATTATTTTTGTTCTCTTAGGGCCGGCCACAGACGTCCGATTTTTGGTCAGTTCGACTGTCCGATCCGATTGTCTGAAGGCGTTGGTGCCATACATTTGTTTGAACACGTAACACACGTCCGATCATTGTTTGCCGGACCGATATCCGGCGCGTGACACACACATTCATTACGCGCCATACACCACCGCGAATCCGGGTGAAAAACACGGTCCGTTGTCCGGCGAAAAAAACGGACGTCTACAAGCGCTCTGACGTAATAATGTGGCCGGGCCTAAGTATTTTTTCAATTGAATTAATCAATTTATGGTTTCACATGATACTCTTCTATTTTCAGTTGCAATAACTAGATGAAATACAACACATAGTGACTATGATTATAATGACGAATAAAATTAATTTGCGATAACACAAACCTAGCCTACATAATCAATACATTAAATTATATTACATAAAACATTGAGTAAATAAAAATGCCGTTCGATTTGGTTTACAAAGCTAATTTTTACATAATTTACAAAATGTTACACTTTGACAATGTGTGGAGAAATTAATTTGAGTAAGTACCTACAGGTAAACATCTCTAACTTCGCCTAGTGTATCTTTGACTACATTATAAAAAGTATCGTAGGTACTTTTTTATAACTGAGGTAAAGTACCTAAGATACTTATTTATTTTCCTATCTCGACAACTTGTAATAGGAAAATAATAAATATCGTACTTTTTATAATGTAGGCAAAGATACCTACACTAGGCGAAGTTAGGGATGTTTACGACATAAATAGTTCACTAATATCTAGGACGCGTTTCTATTTCTACCAGAGATCTGCGAAAAAAATCCACCAATAGCATTACTTCATTTTCCTAACCTTGCTAAACGTGGCTCTATTATTGGTGGATTTTATCTTCGCGCATCCTTACTTCTTAACATTATCTATCTGGAAACACACCGATGAATATGTGAACAATATCTACGTACATAAAATTGCACAAAAATGTGATCAAAGTGCTAGGATAAAATCTTAGTACATCACTTTTAGACCGAATGGCGTCCGCAAACAATCTAGTGTTTAGTACAAGCCCAGGGATTTTTATGAAGACTACATAAGAGTAAAAACTTAAATAATTAGCGAAAATATTGCATAATTTTAATATTTAGCGTAATAATCAATTTTGTTGAATTTGGCGTAGCCGGTTGGATAAAAATGTAGATGCAAGACTTTACTTTTTGTTCACTCACTCTTTGTCACAGAATTGTCTACGATCATCTACATCACCATTCGGTCTTTTTGCGTTAGATAAAATGTGCAATCGTGACTAACCATGAAATAATCTAAAGTAAACGAAGTCGTGTACTTCTGGATATCTGTACTCAGACGATTACAAACACTAGATAAATTCTTCACTTTATCTATTCCTACTAGCCGGTTTAATGTGCCAAAAGTCAAGCAAATACATTGTTATAGTATAAACAAGAAAGATTTGCCTTATTTTTACAAAATATTGAATACATCGAGTGCAACAGATTTGTGTCTATTAAAGTTTGTCTCTACCATCGATTATGCACGCATAACTATTGGAAAATGTTCCGAATTCAGTTTCCACCAACATAAGTTGAACTACGAAAGTTAGCACGATATACTTTTATCAGGGGTCCAGAATTAATATACACCTAGCTTGACTTTTGGCAATGAACCAGGCATGCCACATTATTGTCTATTTACACATACAAAAAGACGGGATTTATACAATCCTTACCCCATTCTAATCCTAACATCTATCGGAGATCTAGCCTTAGCACACCATTAGTTCTTGAGCCAGTAATGAATTCCACACAAAAAAGATTGCAATGATTCGACATTATCTGTAAGTACATTAGATATTTTACGAACAAAACGACTATATTGAGACTTATCATAATCCCGGTTTAACCCATGTTAAAACTAGAAAAGGAAGAAACCAACCAATTTTTTTTATTGTAATGTCATCAATTGAAACTTTGCATACCTACTTACCAAGGACGGTAAGTAGGTATGCAAAGTTTCAATTTAATCCGAAGTTTTAAAGTGGGTCAAAATCACGTTCAAAGATTCCGTTTCAAAGTCTTCAGCCTGGAGATATTTGTCATTTTTATTTTTAACACGCTGTTAATATAGCTTCACCTGTATATAATCCAGCACAGTTAAATGTTTGTACTGCGCGCTTTGAGCCTACATTTTTCATACGGGCGGGCGGGCGCACACCTAGGTTCCATCTAGGTAAGCGTGCTCCATAATAGACCGCAGTTTTGCTTACTTTATTTTATTTAAAAAAATATATATATATAGAAAATTTAGACTGGTTGTTAATGCCCAACTTGTTTTTGTACTAAAATAATGATCAAACTCTAATCTCTCTTCATTTAATAATTTATCAGAATGAATTCAGTAACTTCATCACCAGCTCTCGAACTAAATAGAAATCTAACGATTCGTATCGTAATTTTAGGCGTTTCGTTTTATAAAATGACTCGTATAAACCACGTGATAATCATACACACAACACATAATTACTTCTACTTATAAACTCCTCTTAACTTCTGTCAAAAGTTAATCGTACAAAAGAGTGTCAGGGCGAATCTTAAACAGTGTTTAAACTGCAGGCTGAGTGTCTTACTTATGGAAGATGTTTAAGGTTGAACACTGGTTAAACAACGTCCTGTCTTTATTTGTGGATAGTGACAGGACGTTATTTAACCAGTGTTCAACTTTAAACATATTTCATAAGTAAGGGGGTGATTGTCTAAATTGTCTCATCGGCATGTTAAATTATCGGTCCCGGCTTTTAAGCCGTTAAGCCATGACGGAGGTCTTTAGGCGGACTAAAAACTCCGTCACCAGAGTTGGCCACTTGCTCATACGAACTAACTAAACTCAAATTGGTCTCAAACTGTCAAAACGATCGCGTAGATATCTTTCGTCGCGTTCGGATGAGAGTGACAGCTGACAGAGCTACTTGCGTGGGCACTGAACTGTCATATTTGACAGTTTGAGACCGATTTTGGTCGCTATCAAAGATAGACAATCAGGGGGCAGGTGTTTAAGTTGAGAGGCGATTATAGGTAAGATTTTTTTAGTTTTAGCAACACTTTATGCACAAAGAATTACACACCAATTTATGCAACATGGGTTCTAAGAATAGCGTGATTTTGTCTCTAAAACAATATTCAGTTTGCATAGATTCTTTTTCATTTCTGTTTAAAGGATAGAAAGATAGGAACAACGAGTTATTCAAACTCATCTTTTCCGGAGATCAGCGGGATTAAAAAGGCCGTTATAGCAGAATCACAATAGGAATTGCACTGTTTGTCAGGAAATGCAGTCTCTTTTCATAGACTGAGAGTGACCAGCGGAGCTAAAATGGTCGCTATTGCAGATTCACAATCATCTGATTCACGGGAGATTCGTATTGATATTCAGCTAAAGCAATTCCTCTTTATGTACGTCAAATGTTAGCTGAATTGTACGCAATTCAATTCACAGCAGAATCACATGCTAGGCCTTAAATTGCCACACGAAAAAAAAATAACCCGGTTGGTTTTCATATAATATTGCATCGTATTATTACTACTAATACTCTGTAAATAAGTATTTGATTTTTAAGTAAGTATTCAGTATGTTTTAATAACAATAATAAACAATAAATAATATTTGATTGACACTTAGTGCAGTTCCAATTCATAGGTGGCCATTTTATTTTACGATTCTCCACAAAACTGTCAAACAATAAGATGATATTGGCGGTACGGAATTGTCAACTTAGTGATTTCTAATACGAGTATCTCGACGCAAATCATTTGTGAATCTGCATTAGCGACCATTTTAGCTCAGCTGAACGGCATATATTGCAATTCCTATTATGATTCTGCTATTAGCCCCGCTGAATTGCAGAGATGGTAAATCGTTTTAGTTGTTTTCTTTAATCATATTTCTAGACACTAGTTAACTCGTTTGTGTACTTTTATCCTAAACAAATTTTAACAAGGAATTTACCTACCGTCGTTTTACTCGCAATCTCATTAAAGAACGGCTTCAGCAGAGTCATTCTGTAAACTCACTTCGAACGTCGAAGAGCTGAATCCGCTGGGAATTCAAAGTGAGCCTACAGAATAACTCTGCTGATAGTCAAACCTTGAATAATGCAAGAAATTCAAGGTTTGACTACCAATGGTTTAATTAAAAACTGACTCACACCCGAATACTGAAACGCTACTTGTGGTGCTTATCGTTATCATTGACAATAATTGTCATTTTTGTTTACGATTCTGAAGAGTTAACACGTCTCAAATAGTTAAGTACGTCTCAAATTTTTAAGTAGTGTTTCAGTATTTAGGCGTTAGTATGATAGACGAACCTTCTCTCTTGGTTTGAAAACTAGCTAATAGTTCCTTAGAATACGCGCCTATTTACTAACTTACTTTTTGTCAATCGTTTTTGTAATTTTATGCTATTGTTTCCGATGTTTTCCGATACCCATTATTTATCTGGAAGTACTGTACAAGCCTGTAAGATTCGGAACGACCACACAAAAGTTTAGTAAAAGTAAAACGGTTTTGTAATCTAATGAAAACTAGTAGTAGTCCAAAGTCAATTGTTCGATTATTTTTATTATCAAAACCCTGTGACATTCCACTGCAGAGCAAAACCTATCTTCCACTCCTCTCTATTGTAAGCTAATGTGGTTCATTGTAGAAGGTATGTCAAGTCCCTTAAAGTCGAAAATGTTGCGCCAAAATGTCCTAAGCACAGAATTATATCGAGATAGAAGCAAAGAGTGTGGCTCGCGTGCCGAAAAGATGGGAAGAGGACTTCTTTGCTCGCCGCTAAGTTCATTCCGCTCCCAACCGCTTTCCGCGTGAGACGTCAGAAAAAAAGAAACAAAACGGCTTGTTGTTCGATAATTAACTGTGTAAACACCACGAAAAAAGCTGGAGCTGTTAATGTAAAATGCAATCTAAACTGTGAACTGAGTAGTGTTCGTCAAAGTATAGTCTGGCAAAAAATAATAGACATAAACGGGGGCGCCACTGTGCAAGCTAAATACGCGAAATAGATAAATTCTCTTTTAGAACGAAATTATTACTTCTGACTGACGTCTTCAGTACCAGACAAGAAACCTGTACTTTGCCATAGATTAATAGAAAAAAGGTTTCCATTGTAATGAAATTTTAGTTGCCGTTTCTACCCGTTTTTGCCAGACTATACCTACGCAAAATGTTACACGGTCGATTTCCATACAAATCAACGAACTTTTTGCTTTTATTGATATAGTTCTGTGGTCCTAAGTCATTCATTATCGGTATCTAAATCGATATTTTTACGTGAGTACCCGAGTGTGTGTTAATATCCTAGGACAGTTCAAAGCCTGTGTTACTGTTGACTGCGTAGCGCAGTTTGTCGCGTAGAGTGCTCCGTTTCTGGTAGTTGGGCAGCTTTAGAAGGTTGAAGCACGTCGATGAGGTCGGCAGACGATGTAGGGGATCCTTCTTGCGAATCGTGAAGAAGCCACGGATGACAGAGCCTGTAACAAAATCACATTAGTATTTTTTTTATACTACCAAGGTAGCAGACAAGCATACGGCCCACCTTAGTATTTTATACTAGCGAACTTCGCTCGCGTTATCGCGTGGTACCCGGATAAAAAGTAGTCTGTCTTATTCCCGGTCATTATCTACCTATATTTTAAATTTCAGGCAAATCGGTTCAGTGGTTGTGGAGTTATAGAGGAACAAATATACATCCATCCAAACATCCAAACTTTCGCTTCTTTGTCAACAAACTCCTTTTAGTTTCTTATATGCGAAAACATATAGGTAATTGGTTATTAGTTTTTTAAGTTGTTTCCTAAGCTAGATTTTAAATTTAATCTTCCTTATCGCTTAAAGCGATCTCTTTCAAGCGGGCGAAACCTCGGGCGTCCGCTAGTTACGAACAGTCATAACACAGAGCAAACATCATACAATTTTCTTTTCGTTTTTATAAAAACTGTTCTGAACTAACCTATGGTATCTCCCGTGTCTTCGTCGTCGCCGACCTCGACGCATCGTATTGAAAATGGCGGCTTTAGATGCGCAAATCCTAGCACAGGCGGCTTGGAGCATGACGTCACGAACTGAAAGTAACTCATATTGTAGTATAATATCTGGGCGACCGAGCTCTGCTCGTTGGCAACCAACGAACGCCATCTAGTGGTTCAATTACGAACCACATTGCACTTTTTGCGTGAAAATGCCGAGAAAACGGCTTTTCCCAGATATGAGACCTAGCTAGATCGATTTTTCGCCCCCGTAAACACCCGTACTGCAAATTTCATCGAAATCGTTAGAGCCATTTTCGAGAACGTCAGTACAAACAAATATTGCTCGTTTAATAGAATAGGATATGGTACAGAGGCTTTTGACAATTTCATTTCAAAAGTGTAACCTTACCTTGTGGAACATAGCCCTCTCTTGTTCCGTGAAGTCCCGTTGTAGAACGTCCCATAGCCAACAGACGACGCGATGTGAGTCGTGGAAGCCGGCGTAGTACTGCACAAGTCTATCCCAGGTATGTATTGAAAGTATAATACCTTGAGAAACATAGCCCTCTCTTGTTCCGTGAAGTCGCGTTGTAGAACGTCCCATAGCCAACAGACGACGCGATGTGAGTCGTGGAAGCCGGCGTAGTACTGCACAAGTCTATCCCAGGTATGTATTGAAAGTATAACATTACCTTGAGGAACATAGCCCTCTCTTGTTCCGTGAAGTCCCGTTCTAGAACGTCCCATAGCCAACAGACGACGCGATGTGAGTCGTGGAAGCCGGCGTAGTACTGCACAAGTCTATCCCAGGTATGTATTGAAAGTATAATACCTTGAGAAACATAGCCCTCTCTTGTTCCGTGAAGTCGCGTTGTAGAACGTCCCATAGCCAACAGACGACGCGATGTGAGTCGTGGAAGCCGGCGTAGTACTGCACAAGTCTATCCCAGGTATGTATTGAAAGTATAACATTACCTTGAGGAACATAGCCCTCTCTTGTTCCGTGAAGTCCCGTTCTAGAACGTCCCATAGCCAACAGACGACGCGATGTGAGTCGTGGAAGCCGGCGTAGTACTGCACAAGTCTATCCCAGGTATGTATTGAAAGTATAATACCTTGAGAAACATAGCCCTCTCTTGTTCCGTGAAGTCGCGTTGTAGAACGTCCCATAGCCAACAGACGACGCGATGTGAGTCGTGGAAGCCGGCGTAGTACTGCACAAGTCTATCCCAGGTATGTATTGAAAGTATAATACCTTGAGAAACATAGCCCTCTCTTGTTCCGTGAAGTCGCGTTGTAGAACGTCCCATAGCCAACAGACGACGCGATGTGAGTCGTGGAAGCCGGCGTAGTACTGCACAAGTCTATCCCAGGTATGTATTGAAAGTATAATACCTTGAGAAACATAGCCCTCTCTTGTTCCGTGAAGTCGCGTTGTAGAACGTCCCATAGCCAACAGACGACGCGATGTGAGTCGTGGAAGCCGGCGTAGTACTGCACAAGTCTATCCCAGGTATGTATTGAAAGTATAATACCTTGAGAAACATAGCCCTCTCTTGTTCCGTGAAGTCGCGTTGTAGAACGTCCCATAGCCAACAGACGACGCGATGTGAGTCGTGGAAGCCGGCGTAGTACTGCACAAGTCTATCCCAGGTATGTATTGAAAGTATAATACCTTGAGAAACATAGCCCTCTCTTGTTCCGTGAAGTCCCGTTGTAGAACGTCCCATAGCCAACAGACGACGCGATGTGAGTCGTGGAAGCCGCCGTAGTACTGCGTGTGACGTCGCAGGTCGCGCAAGTCCAGTGGCACGTTGTCGCCGCTTATTAACCTTTGTAGCTAGGAAAACAAAACTGGGTGGTGGGAATATCATCATCATCATCATCATCATCATTTCAGCCACTGTTGGACATAGGCCTCTCTCAAAAGTTTCCAAGTTGTGGTTAGAAGCGGCCTGCATTCACCGCCGAGTGGGAATATGGTAAAGAACAATAATTATTATGGTATTTGATTTTTAGATGACATACTCCATTTCTGATGTTATATTTTTTTAATGTAGGTACCCATGGAGTGGGGGCTCTGGTGACCTGTACCACAGATTTAAAAAAACCTATTTCAGGCACCAGACTCGCACAAAACATACCATCAAACTACAATTATCTTTTAGAAATAAAGCACCTTTTGTACTAGGTATAGTTTTGGAGTCAAATAAACTTGATTGATTGATTTCTATAACTTGACTTCGGCTGTGTCGCAAGAGGTACAGATTCGATTCCCTTAGCCGAATGTTTTCATGAGTCTCGAATATTAATAACGGGTCTGGGTATTGTAGTAATTAAGAGAGCTCTGAACTCTGAGAGTTCACACACTAAAACAATGTATAGTTAAACGGACTTCGTATAATAGAACAATTTGTAACAGCACAGAGCAGATATTAGTAAAGGAAGCAAATGCTTTTTAATGTGAAAATTAATGTCGTCACTGAATATTATAACAGCAAATGTTCCATTTATAATACCTACTTACCTCAGGCGTAGAGAATAGTGAGAGCCACTCTGGATTTATAATAGTTCTAAAGCCTTTGATGAACGCGTTCGTTTGGTCCTTTATTTGCGTGTGCATTCGGAAGTGCGCCATTAGATGTATATAGTTTATTCTGAAACGAAAGAATTACTTAATTATTCTTGATTTTACACTTAGCGTATCATTTCAACAGAGTCAAACTAAAAACTATAGTAAGACTGACTGGCCAGTTAGAAAAAAACATATATCGTACGAGACAATCAATCATACGATATCAAACTGTAATTAGTTGAAATGAAAAAATAAAATGAAATATGATCACGCACGACTGTATCCCCAAGGCGCGATAGACCTTCTCCCGGATCTTTTTTTTATGCTTTAAATATTTTTTGAAGATGTCTAAGGGGGTAGTCAGAGGTATTTCTAAATAAATATTTGGTACAAGCCCACATTTTGCTAAAGTTAGCATGCCATACGTGACAGGTTGCAAGCCCATCGACGTTATTAGAAAAGTAACTGGTTTCCTCACGATGTTTTCCTTTACCGTTTAGAGCTCGTGTTATGCGCATATAAACTTTTCGAAACAAAAAATTCATTAAGATTCCTTTAAATGATTTCCAATGTGACTTACTTCATCAATCCCATCCTACTAATATTGTAATCTGAACGATCGTATGTAGCTGTTTTATAATATAAAAATAATTTATATTCTAAAGTAAGTATACGCTATACGGCCTAAGTTTTCTCAATCTTACTTATTTTCATTAGTGACCGGTATAGCTCTCCCGCCCGGGACGAGCTCGTGTGTTACTATTTCTCCGAGCCGTTCCTCGTCGATAGAAAACGTCAGTTCTAGCGATGATACGTCTCCCTGAAACAATATTATAGTTTATTTTATACTCTACTTAACACGCGGCATAGTTGTCATAAAACGAACAGAGAACAGCATCTTGCGTGCTCACTCGCACTTACATACAGCATCTACTACTATCACATCCTCACTTTATATTACAAATGCGGATGTGAGTTTGCTTGTAACGCTTTCACGCCTTTACTACACAACCGATCATCATGAAACTTGCATTTTCGTTGTCAGGGGTACAGAAGGAGGTATCTTTCATCAAAATAACAAAGCTATATAAAACGCGAGCAAGGCCGCGATCACGAGCTAGTAATGTAATCTACAAACACAGGTCTTATTATAACGTGTGAACATTACAGCGCACTAGTCGAAAATAAAACCAATTATTATTGCAAATGTGTTTTACGAGTGTGCTTAATGTTGTTACAGTTTGTGAGGGCGAGTTTTATTTTAGACAGCGCTCAAACTACAACGAGAAATTGTGTTTGGTATAAGGTTAGACTAATGAGCTAGACTCATTCTTGGAAGATTGGTCCTTATCATTAGACCGAGAAAGGTGAAAGGGGCCTAGGGAGGCCTTTGCCTTACAGTGGGACGATACATGCTAGAAAAAATATTAATAAAGTTAATCGTAAAGAAGTGTATACCTGAAAATGTAAACACTATAAACGGGATACTTACCATTTATAATATCTGGAGACTCAAAAATCCAAAAATCATGGTAAATATCCCGTTTATAGTGTATACAATGTTTACAACCATGATAGTTTCAAAAGTTTTACCTGAAAATGTTTGATGTAAGTAAGACTGCGGTACAAGTCTCTATCGAGCGAAGGTAGCTCGTCGATCCAGCTGTACAGCGCCTGTTGCGTCTGACCCAGAACTTGACTGAGGAAGAACGAGGCGAAAGGCACGTCCACTACTATCCCCTGTAATAACAGAATTAATAAGCATACGGTTGGTTCGTATGAGTTAGTGGTCAACTCTGGTGCCCACATTTTGTAGAAGTTAGCATTCCATACAATGGCAGGAATACTAACTGGTTTCTTTCAGATGTTTTCCTTCACTGATTGAGCTAGTATTAATTTGAATATACAGGATCAGAAACCACGATCTTCGGATTGAAGGTCGAGGCACAAACCCCGAATGGACTCCCCGAATGGATTTGTCAGACAACACGGCTCAATTTTCGTACCTTGCGTTATTTGACAATTTCATCATCACATTTCAGCATGTTATGTTTGAGCAGATGGGGCATGATAAGTGAAAATGAGACTAAATGCCCGTGTGGTGCCCAGGTGCAGACTACGCCACACGTACTTGTGTGTCCATCATGCCCCAACACCTGTACAATGAACGACCTCATGACTGGTTCTAATAATGCCGTGGATGTAGCCACCTATTGGTCTAAATGGCTCTAAAAATTGTAGATACATCGACTCGATAGAAGAATTTCAGCATGTTACGTTATAAAAAGTCTTAGCCAGCATACAATTTCATGATCACATTGTCTGCTAAATTACCGCTTTTGCTAGCATACCTCTTCACTCGTCGCAAGCAACAGGTTCAGTGAAGGAATACGCGTTTTATCTTCGACTTTCATCATCACACTGTTTACATTATCTGCTAAATTACCTCTTAAACCGCTTTTGCCAGCATACCTCTTTACTCATCACAAGGAACAGGTTCAGTGAAGGAATAGGCGTTTCATCTGTGATGATGAAAGTCGACTTTCATCATCACAACAACTCTTTAAGATAGGTACGTTACCTCATATACCGCCTTCGCCAGCATACGTCCGATGAACTCGAAGAGCTGTAGATGATTTTCCTGCAGACAAGAGGTCGGCGCGGGGTAAAGACGCTCCTCGCTTGTCGCACGGAACAGGTTCAGTGAAGGATCGAATACTCGCTTTATCGTTTCTTCTAGAAATTCTGAAAAATAAAAATAATAGTGAGGGTAGTTGTGAAGACTGACACCGCTTCTCAATGGTGCCGGCTGATTGTCTAACAGTTATACAATCAATCAAACTGTAAAATCGATCGCATAGGTATATTTTGTCGCGCTCGGTCTCGAAGAGATGAGAGTTGCGTGGTCACTGAACTGTCATATTTGACAGTTTGCAACCGTTTTAGGTCGCTATCAAAGATATTTTTATACAATCAGGGGGCAGATACATAGTTTGCCCGCGACCACGGCTGTTGAACAGCCGAAACGTCGTCGGGACGTAAATAAGAATGTGATAAATTATCGTATCTGATTATTTCTATTCATTCTGATTGCTTGATCTGATTGCTTCTCTTAGTTCTCTTACCTTTGAACCCTTCGTTAGGACGAAGGGTTACAGACAGCTAGGGCTGTCTGTACCTCTAGTCTAGCTTCTCTTACCTTTGAACACTCCGTTCTAGCTGTCTGTACCTCTAGTCTAGCTTCTCTTACCTTTGAACACTCCGTTCTAGCTGTCTGTACCTCTAGTCTAGCTTCTCTTACCTTTGAACACTCCGTTCTAGCTGTCTGTACCTCTAGTCTAGCTTCTCTTACCTTTGAACACTCCGTTCTAGCTGTCTGTACCTCTAGTCTAGCTTCTCTTACCTTTGAACACTCCGTTCTAGCTGTCTGTACCTCTAGTCTAGCTTCTCTTACCTTTGAACACTCCGTTCTAGCTGTCTGTACCTCTAGTCTAGCTTCTCTTACCTTTGAACACTCCGTTCTAGCTGTCTGTACCTCTAGTCTAGCTTCTCTTACCTTTGAACACTCCGTTCTAGCTGTCTGTACCTCTAGTCTAGCTTCTCTTACCTTTGAACACTCCGTTCTAGCTGTCTGTACCTCTAGTCTAGCTTCTCTTACCTTTGAACACTCCGTTCTAGCTGTCTGTACCTCTAGTCTAGCTTCTCTTACCTTTGAACACTCCGTTCTAGCTGTCTGTACCTCTAGTCTAGCTTCTCTTACCTTTGAACACTCCGTTCTAGCTGTCTGTACCTCTAGTCTAGCTTCTCTTACCTTTGAACACTCCGTCTTGGTCTATCCCCGCCTCATCCAGCCCCTGTTCGTTAACGAAGCGCACTCTAACACAGCCCTTCAAGGCGCGAGGCGGCAGGGCTCCAAGTTGCCTGTATCCGTCCTCCACTAGTCTCGCCCTCCGGACTTGCACGAGCGTGGCTCGGGCGCCGCCCGCGCCTCCGCCGCCGCCGCAAGCGCGCTCTGTTAGACCTAGCACCACCTGGTAACAAAAAAGGTTCATGTAAGGTTTTTATTAAAAAAATAATTTAAATGAACAAGCTTTTAGTAATATGAGTTACTATAAAGTATTTTTATGTTATTAACTGAGGAGTTCCAAAGAATAACTCCTCATTCTATCATCAGATCAGCTCGCTGTCACTATAACACTGTGAGTTGATTCAAATAAGCCTGAATGCGGATATTTTACTATTATCCACTGAGGAGATCCGTTGAACAGGTCTCGACTCATCAGATTAGCTCGCTTTCATAATATGTTGCGTTGTCACCGAGAATACATTCTCGAAGTTGTGTAAAATTTTAGCTCAGTCAGTTGAAAGGGAACTTGCTGTAAATTCAGTTGCAATGTTTTCCCATACTACTAAGCTAAGCATAAGAACAGGTTTTTTGACAAAAGATCGTCATAATTCAGCCATAACTTTCTACAGATTATACATGTAAGTATACTAATCTTTCTCGTTTATCACTCTTTCCGTTAGTGAAAGAAAACCGTATCAAAATCTGTTGCGTGGTTTAGAAGAAGTAAGCAGAGAAACAGACAGCGTCATTGTTTTATACAGTATAAAGAAATGTTTACCTTTTCATCAGCCACAGCTCGCCTGAACAATCTGACTCGCTCTCCGTGGGCGATCATGTGAGGCGTCTTCTGTACTAGCACCTGAAACAAAACAAAACGTAAATTAAAGTACCTATATCTTCCTTTGAATGTGTAAATTCTCATAAATCAAAAAATATGAAACTGAAAACGTACCGCGCTAACAAAATAAGTTTTCACTAGATTTAGGGCTATAGTCGTATTGCTCATTATACGGACTAAAATTGAAGGAAAAAATGTCATTTTTCCTTCAATTTTGATTAGTTTTGATACGTTTTATGTCAAAATTGAAGGAAAAATGACATTTTTTCCTACACTTTTAGTCCGTATAATGAGCAATACGACTATAGATTTAACTTACCAAATGTGGTTTCTTTCCCTTCTCGAACTCGTGAATGAACTGCGAGTCTCGGATCTCTTTGGCGAGCCAGTGGTTCGGCGGCGTATAAGGACGCCGACAGTCGCGTCGGTACAACACTAGCAGGAGCGTGTGTAGGGATGCGAAAAGCTCGTTGTTTTGAATCGTTTTGAGATCTGAAAAAGTACACTCATGAATTCTGTTGAATTTTTTTTTTGATAATTTTTTTTTTATGTAACAAGCTTAGGTCATTCAAATGAGCCTTTTTAAACATAGATAAAGTGGTAAACTCTGTTTTATTGACATGTCATAGGGGTAACTCTGGTGAATGAAACGAAATGGTGAAGGAACATAAGTGGTAAAATGGCATACCTAATAGTTGGCCCATGACAGTCTTATACACAAACATGTTCAGAAAGAGCGACATGTTCACAAAGTCTTGTAGTTTGAATGGCTCCTGCTGTTCATACATTTCCATATCATCTAATATCCTGAAAAAAATATTATAAACATAAGTAGCTACCGTAAAACCAAAAATAATGCGTTTCCTAAAACATCGGAAACAATCGTATAAAATTACAAAAACGATTGACTAAAAGTCATTTGGAAATGAAAATTACTCATAATTTCAACTTTATCTCAAACAAATAAATATCAATGTAATTTTTAAGAAAAGCCAATTAGTAACGTGCGCTGCTAACGATGTGCACTTCTGTCGCATTCTGTTTTGTGGAATCATACACTGCTGTCGGGCATATTCGGGAAACACGAAAATAACCGATGTCCATTATAAAGCTTGAAGTATTGTACTTAGACATTTAAAAATTCATTAGGTTTGTATTTTTGTATGAGCTAACTCTGGTTACGGAGTTCTAGGTCGCCTGAAAGCCTGTCAAAGTTTGTGAAACTTACGTAACATAATGCGTCATACAATCAGAGAATAGTATGAGCATCTGAAACTCTGGCGCGGTGGTCTTCGAGTTGACAGCTAGGAGGTCGAGAAACGACTTCAGGCCACAGTTCGGTCCCAATGTGCAGAGGAACTGCCATAGAGAGTAGAGGATCTCATCTTGATTGCATAACCCTGAAAAAGATTATTAAACTGTGGTTTATAGAATAAACGAAACGAAAAAAAACATGAAACGGCATCTCCAATGATACGATGGAAGGAAGATAGTATTTAGCGCAAATATTTTTTACTAGTATCCTCCCGCGGCTTTGCTCGCGTGCTTACATATTTAAATAGCCTAAATGTTACTCAAGCACGCTGATAGTCTTACTTGTCTCAAACCTCAAATTGATCTCAAACTGTTAAAACGATCGCGTATCTTTTGTCGCTTTCGGTCTCGTTAAGATGAGAGTGACAGAGCTACTTGCGTGGTCACTGAACTGTCATATTTGAGAGCCTAGCCTTCTGGTCATTCAAAGCTAAACTTAAATTCAATCTATTATTCTCACCCCCCCCCCCCCCCCCCCCCAATTCTCCTTTATCACCTCCCTTTTGTGCATTTTAGATCTTTCCTCCTCCCCAAGATCAAACATTATTCAAGATCCAACATTAATTTATTAAACATTAACAAACACCCAAACATAACATAAAAGCCACACAGACACACACCCTTATTGACAGCTTCTCTTATTTGTTAATTTAAAAATATTTCAACTTTATTTTTTCAAAAAAAGGCAATTTAGGTAATTCTATCATGTAAACTGGCCTCCCGCGACACAGGTTTGCCTCGTGCGGGGACCACCAGCAAACCCTTTGTAACCTAAGTTTATTTGGTAAATAAATTAATTTGTATTTGTAATTTGTATTTATTTGTAACCAGTTTTTTTTTGCATGAGGGAGTATCAATCAGGGGTTCGTGTTTTAATGTAAACGAAATATCTACCGTTAAAGAGAACCTTTCGATGCACCTTACCTGTTAAAATGTCAAGTTTAACTTGTGTCATGGTCTGCAGCGCTGTGTGATACATGGAACAAATCAGCGCCGCTTTCGTGCTGTCCGGAGATCCTAATTTTCTGAAGTTCTTGTTTGCATTTGATCTGAAATGAAAATTGTTAACAAACATTTTAGACAAACGTGAAAATAGTGCAGCTTCAGATCTTGTTCAAAGCTTTTATTTGACTCCTTTCAAAGTTTTTTGTGTCGTTTTTTATGTCTTTAAATTTTTATTTTAATCTATACTAATACTATAAGGAGGTAAATTTTGTTTGTAGGAGGTAATCTCCGAAACTACTCATCCGATTTCAAAAATTCTTTCACCAGTATTTAGAATGAACTTTCAGGGTGAACATAAGCTATACGTTATGTAGGTACCTCGCGGGCAACGCCGCGGGCAGAAGCTAGTACTATGTAAGCTGGGATAAAATATACTCCTCAAAACAAAATAGGGCCCACTTGAAATATTTCGATATTTTCCACAACACATATTTTCTGAACGTGTCCTATATTTTTTTCTAAAAATATATTTCTAAATTCCTAAGTTCAGTGGTAACATATTGCTAAAATCAAAATTGAAATAAATTGTACCTACATTCAATTTTCATGACTATTTTAAAGTCATGTTTTTCTATGTGGGCCCTATTTTGTTTTGAGGAGCATATTATAATTATTACCTGTTAGTCCTAGCTTCGATAGCCCGTCGTATGAAAGCAGCCGGGTTACTGCTCTGGACCGGAGTGGAAGGTTGAGAGGGTCCTGCTCCTTCCTCAGTCACTCCACCATCTACCATCTCTTTTATAGGCTGGGCTAGAAGTTTCTTCAGGAGAGGCGCTCCCCAGAGTAAAGAGAGTTGGGTGCGGAGATTACCTGGAAGATTATTACTTAGCTGCAGTGACAGAATCTGAAGATTGTAGGTTCGAATCTTGGCAAGGTAAATGGAATATAGACACATGATTCACGGGTCTATAAGCTTGCCCTGCTTTCACGTCACAATAGAGAATTGACGTGATTTTGTGTGGAGATAGTTGGAGGACTGGAGAGTAACATAGGCTACTTTTTTCCGGGTACCACGCGAGCGAAGCCGCGGGCAGCAGCTAGTAAGGAATAATGGTAACTCACCCATAGCAGGCGGTAGAAACGCGTCGAGGCTCTGAGAGAACCAGCCGAGGATGGGATGCCAGTTGCTGAGGTTGCCCTTCTTACAGACCACGTATTGCTGACAGCAGTCCAGGAACCGAGTCACCACCAGCTATAACCATCAAATGAATACAATAGAACAATTTTAATTAAAAACCATATATTAGATGCTACCTATGCTAAAAAGCAAGACACTCAAGAAACCGATGTCGAATAGGAAATACAGTTTATTAAGAAATTAAATTTAATAACACTAAGTAGAATTAAGATGCATTGTACTTTTTAGATTGTTAATAAAGGCTATCATTATCATTATTAGATGCGACCGGATCGCGCGAATGTCAATCATCCATTCGACATCAGTGTGTTTGATCGCGGATTCGTACGACTAAAATAAAATGGCCACTTGCTCATACGAACTTACTTACGACTAAAATTCACGCGAACTTGCGATGATCACGTAGTCGCGTTCTATTATGACGAGGCCTGCTAATTGTATGACGTTCGCGACACAGAATCCCTCTAGTATTGAACACTATTCCAATTTTATCCTAGAAACTTCAAACTTCCTTCGGTTTTCTCGTCTTTTCTAGTAAGTACTCACCACCAACAGCGGGTAGTAAGTCTCAGGGCGAGCATGTTTGCGCTAGGAGTGCGCTAGTTGTATGATGTTCGCGAGCAGACACAGCGCGTTTCCTTCTAGTATTGAACACTATTCTAATTTTTTCCTAGAAATTTCAAATTTCCTTGTTTCCTCGTCTTTCGTAGTAAGTACTCACCACAAACAGCGGGTAGTAAGGCTCAGGGCGAGCATGTTCGCGCTCGGAGTGCGCTAGTTGTATGATGTTCGCGAGCATACACAGCGCGTTTCCTTTTAATAATTAAAACTATCCTCATTTTCTCCTAGCAAATTCAAACTTCCTTCTGTTTCCTCGTCTTTCGTAGTAAGTACTCACCACAAACAGCGGGTAGTATGTCTCAGGGCGAGCATGTTCGCGCTCGGAGTGCGCTAGTTGTATGATGTTCGCGAGCAGACAAAGCGCGTAGTTTCCTTCGAGCGTGTTGAAAACTATCCGCATATTCTGATCTGCGCTGAGGAAGTCAACGCATTTGTCGAACATTGAGTACGTTCTGAATACCGTTATAGACTGAAATGGAAAATTAGTAGCATCTATTACAAAGTTTTTTTATTATATCTAGTAATACGTATTTGGACGTGCCTGACTATCCCATAAACATCTTCAAATGATCTTGAATGCCTAAAAGATCTGAGAAAACTACTACTGAAATGACTACATCAACATAAAATTACTTATTTTGACAAATCGCTTCACTAAACCTTCCTTTTGTCATGATGGCCTAAAATGTTGGAAGCTAGCTCATATTGTGAACATACTTTATCTGGTATTATCCTTTCATTGAATTCACTAAATATGTGAACTCATAGTATGAATAACTGTGGGAATTGTACAAAACAAAGAGAGCCAGGAAATTGGGCACATACCTTTTGACCAGTATCTCATTGTCACTAATGAGTCAAATATTACAATTCTTTAAGGCTGCTCCGCGGCTATGCCGCTCGTCAGTTTTAGGTATTGACGGGCGGGAAACGTAGCGCTCAAGCTTGTGTGCGTAGAACGCACACATTGAAAGCGCCACGCAGTGCGGGCCGCTCTGACACAAAGCGGTCAAAGTTTCGGCAAACATTTTTTACGTTTTAAAATTTATAACTTCGAAACGATTTTGTATTGACATCTATACCAATCTAATACCAATTCTGTAAAGCGGAAGAGTTTGTTTGTTTGTTTGAACGCGATATTCTACAAGTCGGATTTGAAAAAACTTCGCATCTTATTTATTTATTAAACAAAATGCAGTTCTTAGTAGTAATAAATCGACTTATTTATGTTTCTTACAGCCAATGACGGATTTACATTTTTTAGAGTAAAACATATATTACGACAGTCACTAAGTAGGTAGTATAGGTTTTAGAGAAAAGTAAATAACAATAAGAATAAAAATAGTTACAACCAAGCACTTTCGTGGTGTGTGTGTGCAGCGTGTGTGTGTGTGTGTGTGTGTGTGTGTGTGTGTGTGTGTGTGTGTGTGTGTGTGTGTGCAGCGTGTGTGTGTGTGTGTGTGTGTGTGTATCTTCGTAACTTTGCATCTTCGCATCTTCGTATCTTCGTAACTTCGTAACTTCGCAACTTCATAACTTCGTATCTTCCTATCTTCGTATCTTCGTAACTTCGCAACTTCGTAACTTCGTAACTTCGTAACTTCGCAACTTCGTAACTTCGTATCTTCCTATCTTCCTATCTTCGTAACTTCGCAACTTCGTATCTTCATATCTTCGTATCTTCGTAACTTATCAACTTCGCATCTTCGCAACTTCGTATCTTCGTAACTTCGTAACTTCACACCTTCGCAACTTCGTAACTTCGCAAATTCGTATCTTCGTAACTTCGCAACTTCGTATCTTCATATCTTCGCAACTTCGTAAATTCATATCTTCGTAACTTATCAACTTCGCATCTTCGCAACTTCGTATCTTCGTAACTTCGTAACTTCACACCTTCGCAACTTCGCAACTTCGTAACTTCACAACTTCGCAAATTCGTATCTTCGTAACTTCGTATCTTCGTATCTTCGTAACTTCGTAACTTCGTAACTTCGCAACTTCGTATCTTCACATCTTCGTAAATTCGTATCTTCGTAGCTTTGCAACTTCGTAACTTCTAGATACGAAGGTGCGAAGTTGCGAAGTTACGAAGATACGAAGTTACGAAGTTACGAAGATGCGAAGTTACGAAGATACGAAGTTGTGAAGTTACGAAGTTACGAAGTTACGAAGTTACGAAGATGCGAAGTTACGAAGATACGAAGTTGTGAAGTTGCGAAGTTGCAAAGTTGTGAAGATACGAAGTTGCGAAGTTGCGAAGATACGAAGTTACGAAGATGCGAAGTTACGAAGATACGAAGATACGAAGATATGAAGTTATGAAGATACGAAGTTCCGAAGATGCGTAGTTGCGAAGATACGAAGATACAAAGATACGAAGATATGAAGTTGCGAAGTTACGAAGATACGAAGTTGCAAAGTTGCAAAGTTACGAAGTTACGAAGTTACGAAGATACGAAGTTGCGAAGATGCGAAGATGCGAAGATGCGAAGTTGGGAAGTTACGAAGATACGAAGATACGAAGTTGCGAAGATGCGAAGTTGCGAAGATACGAAGATACAAAGATACGAAGATATGAAGTTGTGAAGTTACGAAGATACGAAGTTGCGAAGTTGCGAAGTTATGAAGTTACGAAGAAACGAAGATGCGAAGATGCGAAGTTACGAAGATACGAAGTTGTGAAGTTGCGAAGTTGCGAAGTTACGAAGTTACGAAGTTATGAAGATACGAAGATACGAAGTTGCTAAGATGCGAAGATGCGAAGTTGCGAAGTTACGAAGATAAGAAGATACGAAGATACGAAGATACGAAGTTGCGAAGATACGAAGTTACGAAGATACGAAGATGCGAAGTTGCGAAGTTACGAAGATACGAAGTCACGAAGAAACGAAGTTACGAAGTCACGAAGTCACGAAGTCACAAAGTCACGAAGTTACGAAGTTACGAAGATACGAAGTCACGAAGTTATGAAGTCATGACGATATGAAAAGATAAAGATATGACGATGACGATGATGATTGTGTTTCGCTCATCAAAATCTTTCATTTGATACCCATATCAATAAAAAGTTCCACGATCATCATCATCATCATCATCAGCATCATCAGCATCATCATCATCAGCATCATCATCACCTAATCCAGATGATAAAAACATAAAATGATTGTAAAGCTTTTTATGTGGATGTGCATGCTTCTGTACGTATACTTTACCTATAGGCACCTAGGTACTTACTACTTACCTATGCTGTTAGAAAATAGTCCATTTTTATGCCAGGCAAAATCTTTATCAAAAGATGCCTTACATACTGTAATCTGATTTTATCGAAAATATGACATAGCACGTTTACGCGACCGCTTCTCATGTAAGAACACAGTCACGTGACGTCACTGGCTCTGCCACAGCTTAGCTAATAGTATTTACGCAATGTGACGTGCTCCCAGCTCCAATGGCCGCGGCCGTCTGACGATTTTTGGCAATGAATCGTCCTTTTATTCATAGTAGCTACTCCATAGAAAAAATGTATGGAGAGTTTTATCTTCAACTTTCTTGCCTATAATGTGTTGAATATAGCTACACCTACGAAAAAAAAAATAGAGCACAGGATAGATAAAATATTGAAGTTGTTGTTTTCGTATTTTTTAATTCAATTGAGTAATTTAGTGTTCGGTCAGGCTTAAAACCCCGCACTCATATTTTGTGTACTTTGTCCAGTAATTTACTAAAAAAATACATAAAATATTGAAATATGAAATAGCCCACAGTGTAGATCAGTTCATTGGTAGTACTTAGAGTATGTTTTTCACTATCTTAATACGATTTGCTTTAAGAAAATCTTTAAAACGGTAAACCTCTATTTTGACAAATTCACTTCAGTAGGCTCTTAAGGAATGACCTAATCTTATCAATACCATAATCTCCATTATAATTAGCACCACGGGAGTTCTTGTAATGACTCATTAATGAGTATTAACTATTTTATGGGGTTTTTTTTGTTAAATCTCTTGTTGGTAGAGTGGAATCGACTTTCGATTCGAATGTCGCAGGAACAATAAATCCATCTTTGCAAGATTTTATGAAGGATTTATTGAAATATTTTTTTTAAGGATTTATTGAATCGAAAAAACTATATTACGCATTAGTTTGAGCGCAAACGGTGAGCGCAAACGGTGAAGGAAAACATTGTGAGGATACCTGTTTAGCTTTCAGGGGGAGACGGGCTTGCGATCAGTCACGTATAGATTGCTAACTTCTGCAAAATGTGAGCATGTAAGAAATATCTATTTGGACGCCACTAACTACCCCCTTTAGACATCTTCAAAGGATCTAAAAATGATGAGTAAACCTTTGTTTACACTTCTTCCAACGGATCTTGGCATTCGTGAAGTTAGCAGTTTCGATGCGCAGTGCAACTTTTTCATACAAAATTTTCTACTGCGCAGCGAAAAGTCCAACTTCACGAATGCCTAGATCCATTGTGACAAATATACCTCTGGTGATATCTGCTGCATATGGAAGACAAGTGTAGGTACTGACAGGATCTGTATTATGTACATAGTGAGGAGTTTCTCCGAGAACTGAGCGGAGACGAGCGGACGCAGGGAGAGCGTCACTATCGCAGTTAGAGACACGGTCTTGAGAAACACTTTCTCACGGCATAGGCCTCGGAGTAGCAGGGACTGGAACAAAATAGTAGATTAGTATCTTTTTTTGGTATGAATCCTCAGCTTCTTCATTTTATACCCAACTCTAGGGCGCAGGCCAGACAGAAGAATCGTAAGACGAGGACGCGTCGCGGACAGGGCGCCAGCGATCAGTGTTGCGTCCGCGCCCCGTCTCTCGTGTATGTTTTGCGTCGCGACGCCGACGCTTCTATACATTTTGTATGAAAGGGACGCGGAAGAGACAAATGTCCGCATACCGTCTCCGTCTCGGATTTTTTGTGTGTGTCCCGCGCCTAAAGCTCATTAAAGTAGAATAAAGAAATCGAAAAAGAGCTAAAGATGGACACGCGCATTAAACTTTTTACTCTTTTTGCGTCGGGGTTTAAAAATAGGTATTGTTAAAAAATAAGGACACTTAGGTACATTTTACTTACACGATCATAAATCGGGCACGTTATATTGTTGGTCCCGGTTTTTAAGTCGTTAAGCCATGACGGAGGCCTTTAGGCGGCCTAAAAACTTCGTCACCAGAGTTGGCCACTTGCTCATACGAACTTACTTACTAAAACGATCATACCTAGATTAGCTACCATAATTAAATATGATTTAAATCATAGATAAGTGTATTAAGTTTACTCACTTTCAGTGTCAAATAATATCCTTTATGAAACAGCGAGCCCATAACATTAGCGCATAACTGAGTCATGCCTCCTCGCAGCTTTTCAAAGTTCTTGGACCTCGTCAAGGCCCATGTGTTGGTCGCTGTGAACTCTACCAACGTGTGAAGATGGATGAGAATGCTTTGCATCTCGACTGGAGACTCGGGTTTTAGCGTCTCGAGGTATAGGCAGCATTTGTAGAGCAAATCCTTTATGTGGGCAATCCATCGTAAACTGAAAGACAAAAAAATATTAGTTTATTGGAGGGCAAAGTCAGAAAACTCAGGGCTTTGCATTTTGCACTTTATTAAAATGTTACATTATGTAACATAATCCATACCCATATAATAAATGTGAAAGTGTGTTTATTTGTCCTGCTTTCACGTCAAAACAGAGCGACGGATTGAGGTGATTTTTTGTGTGGAGATAGTTGTAGGGCTAGAGAGTAACATAGGCTACTTTTTATCTGGGTACCACGCGAGCGAAGCCGCGGGCAGCAGCTAGTAGTTAAAAATGTTATGTAGGTACGGAGTATATGAGTCATCATGTCTAGTTACTATGATGTATAATATACACAAGAAACAATAGATTCTATTCTCCATGCATAATGATAAGCTTCAACTATTGTGATAACTGGATGACTGCAATTTCCTGTACAGAGAACAAAACACATCCAACTGCTTATTGTAATTTTATCAGAGAAATAGTGAATCAGGCATTTTTTAAACTAAAACTATTTAAATTGTGTCATTTATGGTGCAGCTTATGTTATTTTGAGCTCAATTTTCATCAATATAAAGCTAAAAACTAAATAATTTAAACTTTTTTATTAAGTAGCTGCGCCCCGCGAAGTTAACCGCGTAGGTAGTGATGTATTGGTGACGATAGTGAAAAGCAGGTAGCCTATAACCTTCATCAAGAATTAAGGGGCCGGCGACAGAAAAATTGTCCATTCAAACGTAATATCAAAATCATTTAAAACTTATAACATCCCTCTCTTTTGTTGGTGGTTAATTAGTATAGATAGAATTATAGATAGATACAATAAGACTAGGCCTGGCGCGCCAAAAGACGTTTAACTACAAAAGTACTTACTGTTTGCATTTAAAGGGCTACTGTTGCTCAAGCACTTGTATGAAAACAAAAAATACTACACTCTAGCCAAACCCAAGATAAAATATTTACTAACATTGCACTGACAGATTAATCAGCTGATAGCAGGAATAGACCTATCACAGAAAACTGAGATTCATTACAATTTGCCATAATGAATCAGTGCCATGCCAATCATATTTAATCTCAGTTTTCTGTGATAGGTCTATTCCTACTATCAGCTGATTGATCTGTCAGTGCAATGTTAGTAAATATTGTATCTTGGGTTTGGCTGGAGTATAGTAATATGCATATTTGTAGTATTTAGTCAAATGTACCCAATAAAAAGATTTAAATCAACTCACCTATAATCTTTATTCAAAAACACTCCAACATAGGACAGCTTCACTGATTCAGAGTGCAAACTGTGCACAATATACTTGCAGAGTTTCTCAAATCTCCTCCGGTCTCGCTGCTGTTTGAAGATGAGGAAGAGGCGACATGTGACTCGGTAGACATCGAGAGCGGGGATTAGCTCTAAAGGCTGAGCAGGTTCATTTTGTGTAGCTTGAGCTTCAGGAAGAGTCTCATCAAAGTCAGCTCTGAAACAGAACAATTTGGTTGAAAGTGTAATTTCTTTTTTGTTATTTAAGGAACTTTGCGTTGCATTGCAATGATGTCGGTTCCATCATATCCTCTTTTGATCCTTCTCTACTTGTCTAACCAGCTCGAATGACAGACATAGACATATTAATTTATCATTAGAATTAAAAATAACTAGTTTCCGTCCACGGCTTCGCTCGTGTGGTACCTACCTACCTGGATAAAAAGTAGCCTATGTGTTATTCCAGATCATGAACTATGTATATTTCAAGTTTTATTAAAATCCGTTCAACAGTTGTTGCGTGAAAGAGTAACAAACATCCATACCATCCTCACTAACTTTCGCATTTATAATATTACTAGAACCCGGCCCGGCTTCGCACGGGTCACTTCACACATCACATTAGAAGCCTCTAAAGTTATCTGTGTTTCTCTTCTATATTACGCATGTATTATACATATAAACCTTTCTCTTGAATTACTCTATCTATTTAAAAAACCTCATCAAAATCCGTTGCGTAGGTTTAAAGATCTAAGCACACATAGGGACAGACAGCGGGAAGCAACTTTGTTTTATACTATGTAGTGATAGTGAAGTGACAATATTAGTAAGATAAGATTACTCGCCCAATAAGATGTTAGAATCACCAAGACCGATTAAAAAGATAATAGGGATATAGACAGAGGGAGTAAATAAACAAGGAATCTCAGTGTTGATAAATAGAAATGTGTATAGGTGGACTAAGACTACATCGCTATAGGTCATCAGCTCATACGATTTACTGAGATAAATGTTTAGAACTCACAATATTCGTTTGTAGAATCTCTGCCGAGCAATCCAGCCCCTAGCAACAGCCTGTATCTTCACAGCTGATTGTTCGCGTCTTTTTTCATTAGCGCGCTCCTCCCTCGCCGCTTTCGTCTGTTCCAGGAACGAGTCCTTCGTCTTCAGAGATGAAGGATACATCTTCGGAACCCACCTTCCTCAAACCTTCAGCTCAAGACAAATCGCTTTGTTTTTCTTTTGGTTTTCGGCTGTCATGAGCCTGAAAGCGTTTAGTCTAGCGGGCGGAGAACTTCATCGTACTATCAAAACATTCCACGATTTTCAAGCTTCCATTTCAAATCATGATTACGGGAAAAGCGGAATTGATTTTTGGGAAAATTATTTTTTTTGAGAAAAAGAAAACCCTTTTGGTGGAAATAATAACTATTTTGACGTTGACATTGACATTTGGTTTTGGTGTTACTAGAAAAGAAAATAAAATGTGAGTGAATGAATGAATGAATAAAACTGCACAGGATTTTTGCAATGGGAAAAGAGAGCCATCTAGCGACAAGTTATAGTACTATTCTGTTAATCGTTCTCATTAGAAAATAATAGATGTCGTGATTACGCAACTTCCTACTTTTATTTATAAGACAAGACTATTTATTTACTTACAACATAAGACTAACAGCCGCAACGTGTTGGGGCGCAGCGCAAAAATCCGCTCAAAACTCTTGAATACAATATGTATGAACTATCGCACACTGTGTCGGGCCGCAGCGGCTCGCATTATTGCGAGGCGGATTTCCGTCCGTGCCATGCGGCCCGCTGCGCCCCGTCAAATTCAAAAGCTTTATTATTCCACACTTAAAAATTAAATTGTTGTACAAAAAGTTGAAATTAAAAATTATTTGTTATTGGTGTGTAGTCCCTCTTGGGTAAAAGCCTCCTCCAATTTGAACCATTCTTCGCGATCTATGGCAACACTCATCCATTTATCTCCCGCTATGTTCTATAAGTCATCCTCCCATCTTTTTCTTTGTCGACCTACGCTCCTCTTGCCTATAGGACCTTTCCACTTTGTTGTTTGGTGTGTCCATCTTTTATCCTGGTATCTGGCTATGTGTCCTGCCCATTTCCATTTTTGTCTTAAACTATGATGGAGTGCGTCAGTTACATTGGTTTTTTTGCGGATGTCTACATTTCTTGTTTTTTGTATCCTCCTCAATTTTAGGATGCTTCTCTCCATGGCATGTTGGCAGGACAAAATTTTGTTTTTTACTCTTTCAGTATATACCCATGTTTGACTTGCGTAAGTTAGACTTGGGAGGATGCATGAATCCATTATTATCTTTTTCATCTTTAGGCTGTATTTTCCTTTAAGAATTTCTTTTTGAGCCCAATATTTTTTCCATGCTATGTTTATTCTTCTATCTATTTCTTTTTCGTTACTGTTTGTTTCAAATGAGACCAGTTTGCCTAAATAAACATAGTCATCCACATATTCTATTGTCTTTCCTTCTATTTCGATAGGTTTCCTTGAGCTGTTTGTCATTACTTGTTTTTGATGAATTCATTTGCAGTCCTACTTTTTGGCTTTGGATGTTCAGGCTCTGTAGCATGTTTTTTAGTTCTGTTGCAGATTCACTAAAGAGAGCTATGTCATCTGCAAATCTCAGGTGTGTTAGTTTTTTATTAAGGACCCATATGCCTTTGTTTTTCCATTCCAGGCTTTGAAATATGTTTTCGAGGACAGCTATAAATAGTTTGGGTGAGAGTGGGTCCCCTTGTCTTACTCCTTTACCAATTTCGAACTCTTCTCCTTGTCTTTCTAGTTGTATTTTGCTTACACTCTTGGCATAAATATTCTTTATGATCCTTATGTACTTTTCATTTATGTTATTTTTTCTCAGAGCTTCCCATATAGATGAGAATAATCTATAAATGCAACGTACAGTGGCATGTTGAACTCTTTATATTTTTCCATTATTTGTTCAATAGCATGTATATGGTCCATTGTTGAATACTGTGGACGGAAGCCTGCCTGCTCTATTGGTTGGTTTTTATCTATATCTGGGGCTATTCTATTTAGTATTACTGAAGAGAACAGTTTGTAGGTTGTAGATAATAGACTGATGGGCCTGTAGTTGTTGATATCAAGCGGGTTCCCTTTTTTGTAGAGAAGAGTTATGTTTGAGCTGCACCATTGTTTTGGTATTTGTTCTTGTTTTAAAATTTGGTTAAAGAGTTTCGTCAGGTAGGTTATCAGAATAGGTGCTCCAAGTTTCAATGCTTCACTAGAGATTTTATCTGGTCCTGGGCTTTTTCCAGATTTTATTCTCTTTATATGCCATACTATCTCGTGTTCGCTTATACTGTCTATAGTTACTTCTTCCAATTGAGATTCTTTTATAGTGTTAAGTTCAGTTTGTTCATCATTTTGGGCTCCTTCTTGGGGTGGTCTTCTATAAAGGTTCGAGTAAAAGGCTGTTGCGTGTTTTATTATGTCTTCTCTCGTTTCGTTTTTTCCATCATTTAGGCCCTGTATCCAATTTTTGTGCGTTGACAATTCTTTGAAGGCCCTCTTTGAGCTTCTAAATGTTGCCATATTCCTTTCTATGATTAGTTTTCTATGATTTTCGTAATCTTGCCTGATTGCTCTATTTGTCCTTTTGTATAATTCCTTTAGCTCTTGCCTCAGCTCTTTAGATTTATCTTTTTTTGTTAGGAGTTCCGTACGTCTGGAAATCAGTTCCAATGTTTGGTCGCTAATAATTTTGGATTTTTTGGGTTCTCTGATTTTCATTCCTTCATCCTGTGTTAGACTCTTTGTTATTGTTTTTTCTAGTGCGTTGCTCAGAGTTTGTACATCTTCTGTGTTCTTCGTTATTTCGTATAGTGTTGTTTCGTTATCTTTTAGCTTTTTCAAATAGGTTTCTTTTTCTTTTGTAGTTTTTAGCATATTGTTTGGGGCTTTAAATGGTTTCCTGTTGATTTTAGGTGTCTGAAGATTCATAGAGCATCTAACCATTCTATGGTCCGATGGGAAATTTATTCTGTTTAGTACCTCTAAGTTAGTGACTACTTTCGGGTTGTAACTCAGTATGAAGTCAATTTCATTTTTCGTGTTTTGGTCTGGTGAAATCCAGGTCCATTTGCGAGAGTGTCTTTTCTTAAAGTATGTGTTCATCACTGACATTTTGTTCTCGCATGCAAATTGAATGAGTCGTTCGCCTCGTGCGTTTCGTTGCCCGTGTCCGTGTATTCCCATTATCATATGTTCTTCATGTTTGGGATATCCAATTTTTGCGTTAAAGTCTCCTATGACTAGTAGGGTCTTGTCTGCTTGTTCCCTCGCTTTTTGTAAGTCCATGTAGAATTTTTCGATATCCTCCTCACTAGAGCTCTCTGTAGGGGCGTATACTTGGATAATCGACAATGGCTTACCATTGAAGCTCATTTTTAGCAAACCGACTCTCTCTGATATACCTACAAAGCTTACAATGTTAGTCTTCAAAGTTTTTCTTATTATGAAGCCCACGCCATGAAGTCCTTTCGTCTCTCCTATGTAGCAGAAGATGTAATTTTTGTGTTCTTCTATATTGCACCCTAATCTTTTAACTTCGGCGAGCCCTATGATGTCCCAATTAATTTTTTCTATTGCATTGTTTAATTGTAGTATTCTTGCCATTGATGAAAGTGACCTTACATTATAGGTGCATATTTTTAGCTTCTGTAATTCTTCTGGTTCGTTGCTCGTATTTACACATTTTTGACTGTTGTATTTCGTGGTTTTATTTAATGGAGGGTTGTGGTCTTCTTCCCCCACGGTGACCAGCCGGCTTGGGGTGCTGATTGTTGTTGCTTTATTTGACTGTGTTGCTATATGCACATGCATTGCTATATGCACATGCTATATGCACACTGTTGACGGGGCTGCGCCCCGTCAACAGTGTGCTATAGCAAGCAGATTGGTGGAACTTTGGATTAGTGGTTAGTAAGTAGGTAGGTACCTTATTTGTGAAAATAAATAAATAAATAAATAAATAAATCTTTATTCATTAACTTAGTGCTATGTGTTACAATAGGTATGTAAAATAATATTTATAATAATACTATAATACTAATTATATACCTACTTATACATAGGAAACGGACAGTCGGACGAACAAAAAAACGATCCTTTTTTGGGTTTCATTTTTTAGGGTTCCGTAGTCCTGACAAGGAACCCTTATAGTTTGACATTTCCTTTTTTTTAGGGTAGCTCCCCTACATGTGAAGTGGGGATGATTTTTTTTCGTCGTCTACCCCATTGTGTGGGGTATCGTTGAATAGGTCTTTTAAAATGACTTAGGGGTTGCTAATATTATTTTTCGATTTAATGCTCCATTTACGAAATATTGAACATGCAAATTTTTGCTCCAGTAGGGCGTCCCTCTAACTTTATTAGTTTAGCAGTAATAGTCGTTGAACTTGGGTGTTGGATAATTTTGAACCAAATACAAAATCCTTAGAATAAATCATTTAAAGTGAGTGACTTAGATGAAGTAGTTGCTTGTTGTAACGGGCTACCTACTACGGAACCCTACACTGCGCGTGGCCCGACACGCACTTGGCCGGTTATTTATATTGAAGCACGACGTTACCAAATACAGAACGCACAATGGATCTAGTAGGCATTCGTGCCGTTAGCCGTTTCGCTGTGCAGTAGAAAATTTTATATGAAGAAGCTACGAGCTACGAGACAAGGGAAGTTTAGACTATTACCTAGTATTCTGTGCTATTACTAAATTATGATTATTAATTAGGTAAGTATGTAAGTACCTATGTTTACAATTAAGTCGAAGCTTTGCTGCCAAGTTCCCTTAATTTCAGTGTCACCGAGCTGATCTAGTTAATGCTGGAGTCAGGTAGCTTTGTCTAAGTATTCTAGGGTCAGGAGCTATAAGTTTACAAATTCCAGAATAAATCAAATACCTACTTAAGTATAAAAAACCTTTGAATGCCCAGGCATCATTTGAATAAGTTTTTATTACAAAAAACAGTGGTATCTCCTTGCGTATGACTTCGATAAAAAAAAAACTAAAGTCATCCAGCAGTGAGATTCAAGCTGGAAACATACTATCGGCACAGATTACTCTGTGCTATCGGACGCGGCTTACGGACGCGGCAGACAGCCACGACTGAATAGGTATCTGGATATAAAACGAACATAGAACTGTGCACTTTATCTGACGAAAGTCGCGGACGCGTTCTTGGACATATTGAAAAGTTTTATGGACACGGGATTTTATCGCGTAATTTACCTTATTTATCCCGACGTTTCGGCTATGTTGCAATAGCCGTGGTCGCGGGCAGACTGGAGTATGTTTTCCATTGTGAATCGGCAGTAGTATCTAAAACTACCCTCACTGATCTTCAGATTCCGGATCGGCTGCATTTGCACCGCAACATACTACACAAACCGTATCTTGACATGACACCGGAAAGTCACATTACGACGTGCACTGCATTTACTAATAACAGGATTTTATGATGACGGGAGCCTGAATCCATCCTCGCGATTGAAATTCGGATATTTCTTGATTTCAATTGCCTCACGAATTATTCGCTTGTAATACTGGCGTTCGTTGGCAAGAATCTTGAGATCCAATTTTTCAATATGAATAGTGATCGCGAAAGTTTAAAAAAGACTAGCGTTCTTGGACCTTCAGATGTCCGAAGGCAATCTGGCCCGCTGGGTGTTCGGACGGTGTGCACACTTATCAGTCGCGGCTAACAGCCGCGACTTATGGATGCGTCCGACAGTTTGTTTCCAGCTTAAACACTTCTCGGAATGCATTCGATTCGAAGATTTTTTTTAAAGTTGACGTTTTTTCAGCGAAGAAACGTCACTTTCCGAATTCGGAATACATTCCGAGAAGTGTATCACCCTGCAAGTACAAAGTGTTCAAAGAAGTTTTCAATTAAGTACAGTCAGCGTCATCAATCGGTATCCCCCTATTGATTTTAACAAGGACCCTTTTCATTTCAACTTTTCATTTCAACATTTGGATTTCAGTCGGATTTGCTAGTATAGGAACTCGAGCGAAATTAGATATCCATAAGTATACTAGCAAATCCAACTGAAATCCAAAGTTGAAATGAAAAGGGTCCTTGTTAAAATCAATAGGGGGATACCGATTGATGACGCTGACTGTACATTCAATTTTCAAGTTTTGGCATCTTTATAAGTAGGTAGATAATTATGTATTAGGTCTTTACCTATGAAATTGCCGTTTTTCGTGAAAAAAGTTAACGTAATTTTTTTTCTACAATTTTTATTTCTATTAATCAAAGTAATCACCCATGCAATCAATGGATCTTGGTCAATGCCGTGGCAGTTCATTATGCCCTTCTTGAAGAAATTAGCTGGACAGGAGGCCACTAATTCTTCAAAGGCATTTTGTACTGCCTCTCGGGAATTAAATTTTTTTCCCACCAAGAAGTTATCCAAATTCTGAAAAAAGTAGAAGTCTATAGGCACAAGGTCTGGTGAGTACTGTGGACGACGGAGAGCTTCCAACCCTAACTCTTGCAACTTGGAGACCGTCTACTGTGCAGTATGAGGTCACGCGTCGTCGTGCAGGAGCAGCGGTGACGAGCGATTGATCAAAGCTGGTTGGGGATTGCAAGCTTCTCCATTATTGTGTTCAATTCTTCACAGTACACATCTGCAGTAATGCTCATCCCGTTTGGTAAGAAGCTGTGATGAATCACACCGGCGCTAGACCTTCAAACAGTAACCATCACTTTGCTAGGGGCAATTTTTCGTTTAGGGGATTGTTTAGGTGCTGAATCCGGATCCAACCAACGTGCTTAGCGCTTGCGATTGTCAAACAGAATCCATTCTTCGTCGCAGGTAACAATGCGGTTCAAATTCCTTCGTATGTTTGCCTGGTGAGCAATGCAAGGCACATCTCGACGCGTACCTCGCGCTGGCGATCATTGAGTTCGTGTGGCACCCTTTGTGAAGCTTTTTTACCTTGTCAATTTGACGCAAATGGACCAATATTGTTTTGATGCTAACGTTGAAAGCTGCTCCTAATTCAGCCGTAGATTGAGTATCATCAGCTTCCACAATCGCCTTTAATTCGTCATTGTCAACCAAAGTTTTTGGATGAGTACGGGGTTCATTTTCAGGCCGAAATTTCCAAAACGGAAGCTGGCAAACCAATAACAGGTGGTGCGTTCGTTTGTAGTGTTCGCTCCGTAAGCGTCATTGATGCTGCGTGCCACTTGTGTCGCGTTGCTGCCACGACGGTACTCATATTCCATAATTACTCGAATTTTTTACGTATCCATGACGACGAAAAAGATTCAAATGTGACGAAAACATAACGCTAATCAATAAACAAATGACTAATTTAGAAAAAAGAAACCCATGTTTTTAATATAAAATTAATTTGTAATTAAAATTCTTAGTCAAACCAAAAAATATTTTGATTTGAAATGACCAGTACTGAAGAACGGCAATTTCATAGGTAAAGACCTATTATGTACCTAATGTATCATGGGCTGATTTTTCAATACCTAGATAACTTTTACCTGAGGAAATAAATATGCGATTTGACAGATATTGTATTGAAAATATGTCATAACGCCATATTTATTCCTCAGATAAAAGTTATTTATCGATTGAAAAATCAGCCCTTAAAGAATTAATATTTATGACGGTTTGTTAGTACCTACATCATTTCGGAGAATTTGTATAGTACCTAGGTATCTAGGTACTATATAATCTAAACAGCCTGGGGACTGGGGACCTATAGTAGGTTCATAATGCAGGGCTATAAATTCCACCATAAGAGATATCTTCGCTATGAAATATCATCGCAACATTCTAAAATTTATAAGCCCCTCCCTTTTATTATCTTCGCAGGTTTTTATTATATTCTTAGATGTTCTATTCATATTAACAATAGGCCTTTATCGAGGCGCCTACGCACTCCAAAATCCTGTCAATCGTCATATTAACCGCGTCCAAATACCTGTCAAACCTGTAGGCGGGCGGAAAGCTCAAGAAAAGCACGGGCGAACCTGTGGAGGCTTCGCTGCAACTGCCCATTGGCTGACAGCTGACCAATGGCGGCAAAGGGGCGTGGCCATGCGCACGCGCCGCCTGCAACACTAAATCGATTCAGTGTAAACGCAGCTGTCGCACTGTTGTCACGTTCGTCCAGCGATATCCTCCGTTTACTTTTAATTATGAACTTTTTCTAAACTCGATCGAGTGCTGGACTAATTTGAACTTTCGTGCTGCGGCTTAAAGTGTTGTTTGAACTGAGATCGTGTAATATGTTTCTGTGAAGTGACTGAGAGTAGCTGGAATTTTGATTGTTTGTTAGTGTTCCCGGTTGACAGGATGATGATGGATCAGGCACACTTTGGGGAGTACTTGCTGAGGCAGCAAATGCTGCACGCCGCGTCGCTTAGTGGACTGCGTAAGTATTCTACAATTTACATAAGTTTATGATAAATCATAGTGTAGGAAGTAACTTATAAATATATCTATCTACAAAGTCAAAGCCATGGCGGAGGCCTTCAGTCTGCCTGAAAACTCCGTTATTTAGAGTTCACCACTAACCCGAACAAATTTATTTTTTGTCATTGTTTGTGTAAACAAAAGTTTACTTCATATTTTTTTTTTTATAGTGTGCTTTAGTGTTAATCCACACTTAGGTAATATTCGAGGAAGGTCGCTTGGATCAATGCGGGTTCGAATCCCGTCGGAATCGAAAATTTTGATTTTTTCAATGTACATTTTCAATGTAAAGTTTATATTCTTGCTAATTAGATTTTTACTGAACATTCCATGGTTTACGTTTCTTCAAACTTAAGTTTCTTAATAAATTTAATTAATATTGCAGTCTATGGCCTTTAAAGGTAGGTTGTAAATACTTAATTTAAGTGCATAACGCAGTCATGGTAATTAAAAATAAGATATAGTTGATTACCTACTATGGATGCTTAATACAGTAGGTAGGAATTACTTAAGTAGGATAGGTACTAAGTAGATGTAATATTTACTACGAAATATAATTAGCCAGTTGATTTGAGGATTGTTGGAAAAGTCTATTTAAGTTATAGGTAAGTACTTAATTTGACTCAATAGGTTCTATAATTGTATATTTATTATTTTACCTATTATTTTATACCTTATTGATATGATTTGTCGGGAAATTTTATTATCATGGTTCTTTTTTAGCTTAAGTCGGTGAAACCTGAGCTCAAAATATTTGTAAAGAAATTAAACTAAGTACCTATTTACCTACTACATCTTTAAATAACATTACAAAATACATCAGAACCAGCAAAGGAATTCAAAACTTCTCGGAATGTATTCCGAATTCGAAAAATGACGTTGCTTCGCTTAAAAAACTTTAACTTTCCGGAGAAAATCTTCTAATCGTATTCAATCCGAGAAGTACCTATGAATCGCACTGATGATGAGCCAATTAACTAACTATTCAATGATTTTATTTACTTAAGTATTTCAATGACCACATATTTTAAAATCTAAATGTCCTGTTTATCGTTTTACCCCAAGTAAAAATTAAAATTAAACCAAAAATGATTTTTCATCTATCTACTTTTGTTTGAGTTAGTAAAGCCTATAATATATATATAACCTATAATAAAAAAATATAAGGATTATGGAAAATATGTAGTCAATACAATTGGTAAGTGCGCGTTGAAATCTTTTCAAAGGAAAGTCGGGCGATGCCGTCGGCCGGCAGACATTCAACCACTATCAAGGTGTAATAATTTATTACACCTTGAAAGTGGTTGTTGTGTTTAGTTCAGAAACTAAGTAATATTTATTTTATTAATAATAATATTATTTTTTTAATAATAATATTATTTTTTTAATAATAATATTATTTTTTTAATAATAATATTATTTTTTTAATAATAAAATTATTTTCATAAGTATATTTATTTTATTAATAACTAGCAGTGCCTTCGCGTCGTTGCCCCCGTAGTGATGGTATTATAGTGATGATGATGATGATGAAAAGTAACCTATAAACTTTCTCAAGAGTTTAGCTATCAAATTATGTAGAAATAATTTTTCAAATTCGACTGGTGGTTCCTGAGATGAGCGCGTTCAAACAAACAAACTCTTCTGATTTATATAATCAGTATAGTATAAAATAAATATTAGTTTCATATTCATTTATTCATTGCTTGTATGTAGGTACATAGTATAGTTACTGAACTAATAGGAGAGTGCATGCTACTGAGATGCGGATGTTCAGATGGATGTGTGGGGTGACACGTTTGGATAAAGTAAGGAATGAGTATGTAAGAGGAAGTTTGAAAGTGGCGCCTATTATTGAAAAGGTGAGGAGTGCTAGATTAGTTCGGTATGGACACGTTTTGAGGAGGGATCAGAGGCGTATTTAAAAATTCGGCGCCCTGGGCCTGTAAGGTTTGCCGCCCCAAAAATTAGCGGAAAATGCAAATCAGATATAAAAATGAAAAAACAAAAAAGGCAATAGTTAGGTTCAAGGTATTGAACACACACACAGTACACAGCTAGTAGGTATACTAACTGTGACCGCGACTTCGTAAGCGTTATGATTACCGTATACCAAACGCATTTAATGACTTCGATTCCCGTCGCGGGACAAATTTTTGTATGATTTGCAAATATTTGTCTCGGGCTTGAAACTTGGTTTGCATTCTGCTCGCAAAATAATTATGAAACTTATATGCGAGCGAAGCGAGCCGAATTTTTTTAGACAAATGCTGACACTTTATTTTTCTTATGGTAATCAAAGAAAAGGCTGGCTGCATGTCGGTTCCTATTCTATATGCGAGCGAAGCGAGCCAAATTTTTTTATAACAAAACAAATGCAACATTCGACACGTCTTGATTTTACTAACGTGCTCAAAGAAAAGGATGGCTTTTTGTCGGTTCCTATTCTGCGGTCAGACTAGTGTTGCCAAGTCTGATATGCCATATTTCGGGACGGCAAGTTACAAAAAGCGGGACTTTGTGTTATAATTAGGGACGACAAAAAAAAACAAGCTTTGTATCAAACTGTTATATTTTAACTCCTCGCCAGACACAGCATCAAACATTTGCGCACTTTTATTCTTAGCATAATTTTGCAGTGCTCAAAGACTCGCTGCTCGTCAGTTCCTATTCTGTGGTCTGACATAACTCAATTTGCTTGCAATATACTTTACTCATGAAGTTAAATGCGAGCGAAGCGAGCCGAATTTTTTAAAACAAATACAACATCTGACACTTGATTTAGTTTGTGGTTATCAAAGAAAAAACTTGCTGCTTATCGGTTCTTATTCTGTGGTAAGACTTAACTCACTTTATGTGTTGTGTGGGACTCTTGATTTTGACTGGTAAAATACCTTACTCAGGTAGCTAAATGCGAGCGAAGCGAGCCGAATTTTTTAGGACAAATACAACTTTGTGACACTTGATTTTGTTTGCGGTGATCTAAGAAAAAACTCGCTGCTTATCGGTTCTTATTCTGTGGATAGACTTTACTCACTTTATGTAATGTGACACTTGATTTTGACTCGCAAAATACCTTAGTCATGAAACTAAATGCGAGCGAAGCGAGCCGAATTTTTTAAGACAAATGCAACATATTGTGACACTTGATTTTGTTTCCGGTGTTCAAAGAAAAAACTCGCTGCATATCGGTTCTTATTCTGTGGTTAGACTTTACTCTCTTTACTCGCAATATACCTTACTCATGTCATGAAGTTAAATGCGAGCGAAGCGAGCCGAATTTTTTAAGACAAATGCAACATTATTGTGACACTTGATTTTGTTTCCGGTGTTCAAAGAAAGAAATTCGTTGCTTATTGGTTCTTATTCTGTGATTAGACTTTACTCCCTTTACTCGCTGTATACCGTACTTATGAAGTTAAATGCGAGCGAAGCGAGCCGAATTTTTTAAGACAAATGCAACATACTGTGACACTTGATTTTGTTTCCAATGTTCAAAGAAAAAACTCGCTGCTTATCGGTTCTTATTCTGTGTTTAGATTAAACTCACTTTATTCGCAATTTAACTTACCTACTTATCAAGTTAAATGCGAGCGAAGCAAGCCAATTTTTTCAAGACAAATGCAACATGTGACACTTGATTTTGTTTGCGGGGCTCATAGAAAGGCTCGCTGTATAACTAACTTTGCTCATTTTAGCTATTTTAGCTTCATGAGTAGGTATAATATGTGAGTAGGTATAAAAGTAAACAAAGCGAGATTCCTTATCTCGAAGTTTTTAAATCAGTTATAATTATTATTGTAGCAACGTAGGTGGCATCATTCATCATCATCATTTCCTTGCCCTTTTCCCACTAGGTAGCATCATTACCTACTAAAATTGTTTGCTTAATTGGTACTGTGTTCAGGTGTGTAAAGTGTGGTGATTCCACAAAAAGCGGGACTTTTGGCGTCCCGCGCAAGGGTAAATTGGGACGCGTCCCTAGACCCCTGAAAAGCGGGACGTCCCGCGAAAATCGGGACACCTGGTAACACTAGGTCAGACACAAATCACTTTGCTTGCAAAACACTTATGACATGAAGCTTATATGCGAGCGAAGCGAACTGATTTTTTTTTAAGACAAATGCAACATGTGATACTCAAGAAAATGTTTGCCTAAAAACGCCTCGAGGATTTATATTGTAACGGATTTATCCCTTCGAGTTTAAAAGATTACCTACCTACAGTTTCCTGACAAGTTAAAAATCGCAAGGTCAGTCTCTGAAAATGGCCGGTCAGTAATACGATAGCGATTTCAGTTGTTGTTTATTAGGTAAGCTTTTCTTAAATTTCTTCAGGCATACAAGGACAAAAAGAAAGGCGCATGAAGCTAGCCGCCCCTCGCTCTCACCCAAATGTGTTTTAGTTAATTGTTAATTAGGTAGACTTTTCTTAAATTTCTTCAGGTATTTAGGGAAAAAAGAGAAGCGCATGAAGCTGAGAGCGAAGGGCGGCGCGAGCCATCTCTCGTTTTAGTTGTTGTTTATTAGGTAGGCTTTTCTTAATTTTTTTCAGGCATACAAGGACAAAAAGAAAGGCAGATGAAGCTGAGATCGAGGGGCGGCGCGAGCCGCCCCTCATTTTAGTTGTTGTTAATAGGGTAGGTAGGCTTTTCTTACATTTCTTCAGGCATATAAGGACAAAAAGATAGGCCCATGACATGAAGGGGAGAGTGAGAGGCAGCGCAAGCCGCCCCTCGCTCTCAGCCAAATGAGTTTTTTTGTTGTTAATTAGATAGGCTTTTTTTAATTTCTTCAGGCACAGGACAAAAAGAAAAGCATACGAAGCTGAGAGCTAGGGGCGGCTTGCACCGCCCACTAAATGAGTTTTAGTTGTAAATTAGGTTGGCTTTTTTAATGTATTTAGGCATTTAAAGAAAAAAAAGAGCAAGAAGCTGAGAACAAGGGGCGGCTTACGCCGCCTCTCGCTCTCACCTTCATGTCTTGGGCCTTTCTTTTTGTCCTTATATGCCTGAAGAAATTGCGTGCCGGCTGAGAGGGGCGGCTTGCGCCGCCCCTCTAAGCCTGCCGCCCCGGGCCATGGCCCTCTTGGCCTAAGGGTAAATACGCCCCTGGAGGGATGAAAACCATGTCACCAAAAGTGTGATGAGTATGAGTGTGACAGGGTATGCAAGTAGAGGAAGGCCGAAGAAGAAGTGGTTGGATTGTGCGAAAGAGGATATGAATGTGAGAGGAGTGGATTCAGAGGTGACGAATGAAAGAGGTGAGTGGAAGAGAAAAACATTTTTCATTCCATCTATTCGAAAAGGACGACTTTGTTCGCCTTTAAGTGCGCCCAAAGTAGACGATTCCTCTTCAAGGAACTTTTAGCGGGCAGTAATGAGTTTTTAATCCTCTTTATAATTTTAGCGGGCAGTAATGAGTTTTTTAATCCCCTTTAAGTGCGCCGGAATTATCTTTGCCGCGCACCTATGAGGTACAACTACTTTGCACTGCAAAGTAGTTGGACCTCATAGGTGCAAAGATTCCACATTCAAGTCTCGAATCTAGTTAGATGAATGAGGACTCTTCCAAAAACACCACAATTGTAATCACATTTAGAGATTTATTACTCTGCGGTAGCGATGAGTAGGTCCGGATGGATACCGGACCGCGGACCGGAATCCCTCGCGGTAATGATGGATGTACATCGCGCGTCAACTCGGTTACCGGTCCGCCGGTCCGGACGGCGGACGGCGGACGGTGCGGACTGGTAACCCGGAGCGATAACGCGGAGCTGCAACCCGGAGCGGTAACGCGGAGCTGCAATCCGGAGCGGTAACGCGGAGCTGCAACGCGGAGCGGGCGGACGGCGGAGTGCGGACGGAGTGGGGTACTGCATAGGTCCGGGAACTGCGGGAAGGGTGCAGGTGCGAGACCTGAAGCGAAGTTTGCGTGTGCAACACCGAGCTGGTTCATTTTTGTTTGTGTTTTCGTGTGTCAAGTCAGGTCAGTGTAAATAAATGAAGCGTGTCGAGTGTCGCGCGTGTCACATCATCAAGATGTAAGTAGGTAGTAGGCCATATTTATTTTTATACCTACCTACCTACGCGATTGCATACGCATACCTAATTTTTTCTCTCTCTTTTGTGTGTAGCTTGCAAGTTTTATTTGTACCTACCGACCGTTGTGTTTCTCTAAGACTAATTACATACCTACCTACTTAATAGGTAGTAGTAGGTACATACCTAAATTGTGTAGGTAGTGTATTAGGTAACATTTATAGACTTATTTGCAAATAAGTAGGTACAATAATTGGAGTTACAAGTAGGTACCTACACAATGTAGATAGATACCTACCTACCTACTGTATTTCATCCCTCGCCACTGGTATCTATCTAGGGTTGGGTGCAACGGACACGGAACCGGATGGAGTGCGGACGGAAAGGATAGGTACTGCATATATGCGAGTGCGAGCTGGACCTATATGAGTGCAACGGACACGGGACCTGTGTGTAGGTCTTTAGACGGGGCGGCGGAACGGCATCGCGCGCGACGGAACCGAAACCTATGCTCCCGCAGTACCGAACCCATATGGGTCCGACGGACACGGGACCTGGATGTAGCTCTTTGGAGCTGGATGTACATCAAGATGTAGCTCCGAATTATCGTCGGACCTATCCATCTCTACTCTGCGGTAGCTATCCATACAAAAATTGTAAGTCCATCCTCATAAAATCCTGTGCGTTTTCGTCAGCGCGATCTAGAAAACGGTCATTTTTACTACCGCCATCTAGTTTGTTTTCGTGGAACTATTGAGCAATTCTAGCGGAAGAGTTTTTTTATTCGAACGCGCTAAATCTCAGGAACTACCAGTCGGATTTGAAAAATTATTTCTGTATTTGATAGCTAAACTCTTGAGGTAGGTTATAGGCTACTTTTCATCATCATCATCATCATCATCACCATAAACCATCACTACGGGGGCAACGCCGCGAGGGCGCTGCTAGTATCCATACCGCCCACCATTCAGACGGCGCGCGGCCACCGTCTGAATAAAAAAAATTTAATCCCCGATTACTCTTCTCAAGTGGAACTTTGTCGATTTAACACATTCTTTTCTCTTCCCTTTTATTTTCTCACAGATTGTAATGAAAAGTAGAGTGTATCACTCGGGCGCAAAATATATTTTTGGCTCGGGCGACGTACTTTAAATCCCTCGCTACGTTCAGGATTCTACTAAAGAATCCCTCGCTACGCTCGGGATTCTACTCTAGAATCCTTCACTTCGCTCTGGATTCAAAAAAGCGCCCTCGCCGTCAAAATATTATTTTGCCCCCTTATAATACAATCTACTATTGTGCTGACCCCACTTAACGTGGGATAGGGCAGGAAAATGATGATGAAATGATGATTATTTACTGAACTAAATGTATTTATTAATGTTCATAATATTAATATCCAAGTACGTAAAACTGTCATACATACCAACAGACTAATCTAACTTAGAATAAATACAAAATAATATTGAAGAAAAGTAATTTTAAAATTATTAACAACAGAATAATTAAATAGGTTGTACTTACATTATTATAATACCTATGCCCAAGAAGATTCTAAACTACGTAACTGGAGTGCTAACTGACATTTAATGTACAAAGGATTTTGAACCTTATCACGACTGAACAACGATCTATTATCATTTAATCTTGGTTATAAGGATTGTTGGTCTTGTTGAGAGGCTTTCTTGGGTGCTTTGTCTCTTTCACACAGTTGCAAAAAGAAAGAGACACACCGCCCAAGTTTTATTTCTCAAGCGGACCTTGTTTTTCTGTCTCAGTCAGCGTTCCAGGTACGTAGTATAGAAATTCCTTGCCTATGCCTTTGAAATAACTTTTAAGTGTTGCCATGACTCATAAACACTTTCGCTAAAGTATCTAAGTCAATTTATATTAAAAAAAAAGCAAAGTTTTAAATGAAAATAACCGGCCAAGTACGTGTTGGGCCACGTGCAGTGTAGGGTTCCGTAGTAGCCCGTTATAACAAGCAACTACTTCATCTTAGTCACTTTAAAGGATTTATTCTAAAGATTTTGTATTTGGTACAAAATTATCCAACACCCAAGTTCAACGACTATTACCTACCTACTACTAAACGAATAAAGTTATCTGAACCGCTATAATTTTCATTTAAAGTTCATGCATAAAATGCACTACCATCATGAATTTTCTCAGATTTTTTAAGCCAGCAGTTTAGCTTTTAGAGGCGGGGGGGGGGGGGGGGGGGGACGCTACGCCTACTTCAAAGTTGAATAATTCGTAAATGAAGCATTAAATCGAAAAATAGTTGTAGCAACCCCTTAAAATCATTTTAAAAGACCTATTCAATGATACCCCATACAATGGGGAAGACGACGAAAAAAAATTCATCCCCACTTCACATGTAGGGGAGCTACCCTAAAAAAATATTTTCCAAAATTTTATTTTACCTACTACCTACTTTCGGCGTAATTGATATACATACACCTACAAAATTACAGCTTTCTAGTAGGTACTAACGGTCTCTTAGCAAAACCTCGGACAGACAGACAGACGGACATGTCGAAACTATATTAAGGGTTCGTTGTCAGGACTACGAAACCCTAAAAAGTATACTTATACGTTAGTGTAATATATTTTTATAGTCTTCAAAACACGAAAATAATGAACGGTAAATAGAAATTAGTAAATACTTTTTAAGCTCGTTAGTTTTTGCCAATTCAAACACATCATCACTAATTATGGCTTCATTATTTTATAAATTTAGTTGCTTTTATAATAGAGATTGTAACTTTATCTAAAAATTAATAAAACTTAACCCATTTGAATACACTTCATAACTAATGATTAATAGTTAATGTACAGTCACCGACAAAAGTGATTTACTTTTATTTTATAACTTTTATGAATAACTAGCGGACGCCCGCGGCTTCGCCCGCGTGGACTACTGTTTTTTTATCCTACGGGAACCGTACAATTTTTCGGGATAAAAAGTAGCCTATGTCCTATTCCCAGTTATTATCTATCTACATTCCAAATTTCATCAAAATCGGTTTAGTAATTATGGAGATACGTGGTAACAAACATTCACACACACGGACTTTCGCCTTTATAATATTAGTAGGATAGTAGGATAGTAGAATTTACAGATAAAAATCTCGAAGACCTAAAATAATTAATGAATGCCTAAGATTCAGTGCTTATTACATTTAAGCATAATATTTTTTTTAGATTTTATCCTACAACTTCTTTTAGTGTCGACTGTACGCAAATATTTTAGAAGTAAGTATATTAATAATCCAGATACCGTTATTACCATGCAAATCTACAACGGTTTTATCAGACTAAAAATTAACATTATCAAACGGTATTTTTTGACGCTCTTGAAGGACTAAAACAGTCTATTTAGGATAATGTTATTATGCAAAAACTAAATGATCTTTTTCACAATTATCTCAATTAAACCCCGATTAAGAGAATACATTATGAATACCAATTGTTTTGTTGAAAGTAAAAAAGTGTATCAATAATTTGTTCTTGGTAATATGGCGTTTAATTAGGAAGTCGATTATCTGGTTATCGGTACACCACTTAATTGTATCCTTGCTCTTTTGTGGTTTCCTAGAAACTTCGCCAACTGTTGACTAGCTTCTCATAGGTAATGCACGTTGGAGTCTATTGCATAAACAAATATTTTTTCTTAAAGAATTATATTACTTTTTATTTCTATTAGGACATTGTGAAAGCTAATACACACTTATGTCGATTAATAATTAGTTTATTTGACTGCGATATTTAATATGTAAGTTCCTATTGATAATGTTGTTTCTAGTAAACTTAGTAATTTTGTATTAGTTTTTTTATGTTGTAGATTTTCGAGTTAGGGAGTGACGTTCTTTATCGTAGCGAACGCAAGGCAGTCGGCAAGCGTGAGACGTTATAAATACATATGTATAGGGGTATTTGTCACGCAAAGTAACTTATTATTTTGCCCGACGTGTCGACTGGATTGCACCAGCCGTGGTCGCGGGAAGACTAAGGTACTTTACGTGATAAATACCCGTATACCTAAATATGTATTTATAATGTGTTCTGAATCAGAATCTAATTCTGATCTGCAGAGCTAAAATGGTCGCTAATGCAGATTCACAATAATATGATTCACGGGTGATTTGTATTGTTATTGCTAAAGCATTTCATCTTTAATTACCGTCAAATGTTAGCTGAATTGTACGCAATTCAATTCACAGCAGAATCACATGCTAGGCCTTAAATTGCCACACGAAAAAAAATAACCCGGTTGGTTTTCATTTAATATTGCATCGTATTATTACTACTAATACTCTGTAAATAAGTATTTGGTTTTAAAGTAAGTATTTAGTATGTTTTATTATCATTATTAAACATAAATAATATTTGATTGACACTTAGTGCAATTCCAATTCATAGGTGGTCATTTTATTTTACGATTCTCCACAAAACTGTCAAACAATAAGATGATATTTCCGGTACGGAATTGTCAACTTTGTGATTTCTAATACGAGAATCTCGACGCAAATCATTTGTGAATCTGCATTAGTGACCATTTTAGCTACGCTGATCGCGAAAGCGTGAGACAGTTTACATGTTATTACGCGCTGCTCAAAAACGCGCTGCGAAAAAAGCAGTGTGCCCACTTTCTTATGTAGGTATATTATCGGATGGATTTTTATTATAAAACAAAATGATTATTAAATGATGTTGTCCCTCATCAGGAACATAGGGCATTATAAAACAAAAACTTGGTGTAAACAATTTTAAGTCGGGCATAGAGTTTTTATAACAATTATTAAATAAATAAAACCCTTGCCAACCCTTAGGTTTCCTTTGTTTAAAAATTTATTATTCTCTATCTCTAAATATAGAACATTTCAGACCCACCTTTACCTACCCACACTTATGTATTTCAAAATTACTTTAATGATTTAGCAGGAAAGAATCGCTTCATAGAATTCGGCAATTTACCAGATGACTGCAAAATACCGAACATGCTAACAATTCCCGATAAAAAAAACTGATTGTTGACATTTGTATCTTCCGAGAGCTCAAATAATTATTTAAACGAACCGCATTTGTATATAAGCTTATATACTTGTGTGAAGTTTTTTAAGAAGTTATCATTATGCCGCCCAAAGTGACAAAAACTCGGGATAATTGTAAAGGGCAGTCCGAGACCTATTTACTGGCTTTTAATAAGTTGAATTGTAGGACAAAAACTGACCAAAAAATAGAAAAATGCGTAGTTATTCCAACGGCGCAGCCTCCTACTAGAACATCCGCCAATTACGCCCTTGTGAAGTTTTTGTTTGTTTTAAGAATTATACTCAGTTTTTGTGGTAGCTTCTCCTAATTTTATTCACCTGTTAGTTTTTAACTTAACCTGACCCCTGTTCCTTGTATAGGACCTTAAGGAAAATATTTAGACGTATTTTGTAGTTTTTAAATTAGCTAGGGAACCTTTTTGCTTAGAACGCCTTTAGGGTTCTAAGGTAATTCAATGTTGAACATGTACCTTCGCACTTATATACAAGTAAATGAGTAGGTACCTAATTTAAATGAGTTACGATAAGTTGTAACAATTATTCAGTCTTTAGCTTTATATAATGTGTTGAACAGCATAATTAAACCTTATACAAAACTACATTATGTAAATACTTAGTAGGTATCTAGATAATATCTAAAAAAATAAGAGCAACATAGGTACATTATTTTGTTCTAAACATACAACACCGAAATAACCTAGAAAATTGTCTTTTCGACGTCTATGCCATGTAGTAGATATTTATTTCTGTAACTTTTTAAAATCCTTACTTCTTACCTTACCACCTTACCTTACCACTCATACACTTACTTACCTTACCACTCATACACATACTTACCTTACCACTCATACACAGATGAATTTACACGCTTGCTCAAATAATTTTATTTTTTTAATTTAAACATTCTAAAGATGCGGAGCTACACAGCCGACATTCCAATTTCGTTTAATCACAAATGGGTTCTCATTTAAGGATATTTATTGTCTGATTGACAATCATAAAGGGAAATCACATCTCGTTATCAGCCCATATCAGTGTAGGTTCAATTACCGTCGCGGGCACTTAAGAGGGAACCGCCTAAAGGACTTGCCAATAAAATACAAACATTAACGTGTTTTTGGAAACGAACTGGTTATTCACGAAACATCGGAATAAATGACGAACATTTAGTCACTCAATTATTTATTTTTAAAGTACCTAGGTACTTACTTTATTTTAGAGTTGATTTGGCAACAATATGAGAAAAACAACTTCAAATGTCACATAAAACATTCATAAAATCGTTTTATCATTGGTAAATTAAATTCGTGCATCAGCAGTGCGAGTCAGAATTACGAAAATGCATCCGATTCGATGATTTTCTTCGGAAAGTTGGGGTTTTTTCAGCGAAGAAACGTCACATTCCGAATTCGGAATGTATTCTGATTAGGTTTGAATCGCACTGTAATGGCGTGGTTAAATACAAAATTACTAAGGCTGGAATCGACCAAAAGTGGATTAACTTTTTACTCGAGACTATTAGCTAGCCGACATACAATAATCGAAATACAAAGCGCTACCGAACATTAGGCTGCGTTTCCATTGACGCGGAGCTGTGCGGAGCGGAGCTTAGCGGTGCATGAATTAACCAATCAGGGTGCATTTTGTCGCGTTTTGATTTCGTTGTTTACATGTGATTGGTCAATTCATGCACCTCTAAGCACCGCTCCGCACAGCTCCACGTCAATGGAAACGCAGCCTTATTATGTCCATACAAATTATCCTGGTTATAAGGTGTCAAGTTTATAATGTCAAAATATTCAAACAAACAGTAGTTTATTCTCGAGACTAAACTTAATCCAGTTTGGTCAAATTCAGCCTAAGTCTAAGGGCTTGTTCCACAATCCTAAAAAAAATATAAACCTACTTATCACTTTGTATGTATGGAACATACAAAGTGTCTGACTTTTTTTTTATTATTGTGAAACAGTGAAACAAGCCCTTAGGCTGAGGCCAAACGATCGTATTTTTTTGAGTTGTGTTGTGAGTCGCGTAATTTCGGTCGCGTTTCTGCTGCATTTGTTTTCATAGAAAAGACCTGCCCCCCTAGCCATATTACACTATCTATCGTCGCTGTAGAATAGAAACACTTCAAAATGTATAGGAATTGACGTTCTGACCACATGACTCATCTACTTGAAACGTCAAATCCTATACATTTTGAAGTGCTTCTATTCTACAGCGACGATAGATAGTGTAATATGGCTAGGGGGGCTGTTTTATTCACACGGCGACGCAAAATGAGTTGTCTTTTTTCTTATGAAAGTAGATTACGCAACTCATTTTTCGCGACTCACATCTCAAAAAACTACGCTCGTTTGGTCTCAGCCTTAGCCCCGTATTGACATTGGCAAATATTTGCAGAGCATCGTTTGGGCGCTGACGCGGAGCCGCCAGCGTGCGAGGCTCGCCTGCTGAATGCTGACCTCTGGCAGCGCTTCCACGACATCGGCACCGAGATGATCATCACCAAGGGCGGACGGTAAGTCTCCTTATACGAGGGCTGCTATTTATGTATCCGGAATAACAAAAAGAAACAGTTTTATTGCTTTTCAAAATATTCGCCATGATGATCGATACACTTTGCATACGTTGAAACCAATTTTAATAGCACTTTTGCCACTCTGATTGGGGTATCTCCAAAACATACATGGACGCATCAACGGCTTCTTCGCTTCCACACTGTCGACTGTCGTCCATAGATCCAAGATTCATAACCTGTATAGATATTATAAACAGCTTTTTTGTCTTGGCACGCTTCCGACTGGTGGTACAGTGGCTTGGATCAGTTGAGCTACCTATGATCGTTTACAACGATCCTTAAATAGCTCAACTGGTTCTTATTGTATATTTTAAACTAGATTTTTATGTTTTTTCAGAAACATTTTATTTTTTGGATAAAATATAGGTACATACCTTCTGTAACCCTGAAAACATGTAGGTGTACAAAATTTTATGATGATTGGTTGACTAGTTGAGGCGTGAAAGATTAACAAACAAACAAATTCACATTTTAACCAAGTTTAAAAATGGGCACGAGAGTGACGAGAGGAAAGTCGCTGAAAAGCTGGTTAACCGACTTCAAAAAAGGAGGAGGTTCTATGTTCGGCTGTATATGTAAGTTTTTTTTTACAATAAATTCTTATTGTCAATGATCATGGTTCGGGTTTTGCCAAAACGTTCCAACTCATAGACAAGCCAAATAAAATTGAGATATTTTAAAAGTTTAGACTTGACACACGCTAAAAGAGACCATGCCTTAATTCATCTATTTTACAACGTCAACAGTCAACCATTCAAGTATCATTGCCGCTGAGTTTTTTTTTTTTTCTTCTCCAAAATGACAGTACCTAATGGGCGTTTTTCCATTAGCACGGCACGGCAACGGCGACGGCGGCGACGGGCCGGCCGGTGGTGGGGATGCAAAAATGTATGAAACCGTGCCGGTGCCGGCGCCGGTAAGTGGAAAGACGAGCCGTACATTTTCATACATTTTTGCGTCCCCGGTTGCCGTGCCGTCGCCGTCGCCGTTGCCGTTGCCTTGCCGTGCCGTCTAGTGGAAAAACGGCCAATGCGCTAAACCTCATTTGTAATTTGTTTGAAAATGTCATCACAATAAAGTCAACCTAACCTCATTGGTGGTTATTAGGTTTTGAAATAAAACGAAACAGTTGACGTTTTGCTATGGTTGATAAAAAGTTTTTTTGTAGAATCGAGGGGCTTCGCTCGATGATATTTTTGTAAATGGGTAAGTGATTTTCGCGAGTTAAGTCATAAAATGCTTACAAATTACTTGACTTGAGATCTGGAATGGTAGGTACAAGTAGCTTCCTGGTGCTGCAGTAGTATAAATTAACTAGAAATATTCAAAGGCCTGAGTAGATGAATTAGCTTGTAGTCCTTGCCTTGGCGCAGCTGGACAGGCGGGCTTGTCAGAATACTGCCACCAAAGGTCGATTCCCTCTCTCTCTCTAATACACACTTAGGCCGGCCGCATACGCACGTTTTCCGTATACGTTTTCCGAATTCGTTTTTTTTACGCAGACGTTCAATTTTAGTTCGTATGACCTGTACGCACGGTTTGTTTTCGAAATGAACGTCAAGTTTTTTTCCGTTCGGAAAAAATAAGAACGTGTGCGGCATGTAGAACAATTTGTATTGAATGCGTGCATTCCGAATTCGGAAACCGAATCAGGAAACCGAACGTATGCGGCCGGCCTTAAACGTCTATTTCAAAACTTTTAATGGTCTCTTGCTGACGTAAGGTTACATGAGATACTCGTTGCCAGAATATGCAGAAGGCAATTCCAAATTATACGAAACGATTTTATCTAATTGAAAGACTTGTCTTTGGAGAAACGTGCCCTATAGGCATATCAAGCGATCAGCTCAATTAATCGACACAGCTGTCGAATCGCAGAAACGAATTTACAAAAAACCATTACTCGTAGTAAATTACAAAGTAATCACAAAAACTTAACGAAAACCCATTAGGGCTGCCGAATCTGACGCGGGGCTTGTTAACGGATAATTTGGGGCTCCGGGCCGGACCTCCATCATAGACAAAACAAACAGCTGCCTCGACGGCAATTTGTGCATTTCTCTAAATGGCCGAGCACAAATTACAGCTTATTATAAGCTTGTTTGCTTTACGACGTACCCCTTCAATTATTTTTTTTCGTGATCGATAATGTGGGACGAGCAGTGAAGAAATTATATAGTCGTCGCGGGCTCGGCGCCTCCGCCTTGGACGACCACCGCGCGCGGCCGCGACTTCTCTACCGCCACTCTATCATTATGCACTCCATCTCGTTATTAGTGGAGGCAGCCCGCGGGCTGGCCTGCTTACCTCGTTCCGCGATCTCCCGAACTCACAACTCGGTATCCGGTAATGCGACGCGCATCATCGTCAAATCATTACGGAACTCATTCGATTTCAACATAATACGCCGGTGGCGAATTAGGCACATACCGGATGTTTCTTTCGGCGCAAACATAAAGGCCGCATCCCAAATGCAGATCAATAATGAATGTCACGTCCGACTTTTGATAGTATTGAAATAAAAATACTCAGTAATTAATGGCGTGTAATTAGGGCTCAGGCCGCATAGGGACCACTCTTGTTATTAAGACGAGCGACAAAAAGCGCTCAGATGGTTTTCCGAAACAAATCGCTATCGTGCGCAGAGGCTGTATCGGCGCGCCTGCGCATCGCGTGGTTTTTGCGCGGGGGGATAATTAGCCAGGTTCATCCAAGCTCCTGTCATCTCCTACACGTTTTTTTCGGCGGCCTCCGGCGCGGACCACCGCGCGGTCGCTAAAATACTGATAAATTTACCGCTTTATCCGAACGTTTGGTGAATCTCGTTAGCTTAGCCGGGGTCCGTCTAGAGGTCACTCTTGTTTGTTTTGTATTAACGAGCCCGCGTGAGAGCGGCCGGGGGCGCGCCGGCGCCGGCCCTGTTCCTGGCGCCATACGAATCGAAATGCCTCAAAAATATTTGATGCATTGAGTTTCGGGCTATCTCATACCTAGTAATTGAGTTATTCTATGCGTGAGGAACACCGTGCTCTCTGTACTCTGTATTAGTCCAAATTGGTAATTGTGAACGAATGCTTTTAACCTCTGTTGAAACAGTGTTAAAAGCAGAAGTAATTGTTATCCGCAGTGGGCCGAGTTTGGTGGTGATTGTTACCGCAAATAGTGTATTTGGGCGGTTCGTTTGTTCGGGTCGGGCCGCAGTGGAAGTTAACACCTGCGGCAGCCATCGCTCCATGTGCCATGTATCTGAGCATCGGATTGTACCCACCTGCCTGTGCTAATTGTCTACCAAACATATAAGGCAAGGGCATCTTGCTTTATACAAAAATAAATAATACCTTAAAAGGTTATTAGAATATCTTATAATCGTAGGTTTTATGTATTTTTCTTCTTCAAATCCGAAGAAAAACATTTGCCATCCACCCGTACAAAATAACAAAAGTAGAGAAGTTTTGAATGCTTATTTTCTTCTCCATATGCAAATATTGCTGTCCCAATCATTGAAAACATCCATCTGTCCGAGTCCATGTTCAGAGATAATACTTAACCCTCAGTAATCGCCCTACAAACAAACACAGGTTGGGATAGAGAAGGTTATTTATTTTTTCTCGAAAGTATGACAAATGGGCGGCGAGGCGCGCCGGCCGCTCGCGTGTCGTCGCACAGACCTCCCGCCATTTTAAAAACAAACATACAATATAAAAACTTGTTATTTATTCTTGGGTTATCCGTCGGGAAGGGCGCGCCCGAATTTGCCCGAAATCATAAGTTATAATTAAAAAGTCTGGTATGCAGGTAGCATTCAGTAGAGCCTTGGTAGAGCACATTCGTGGGTCAAGGAAAATGTTCTCTTTCGTAGACAGTTTTCTCGGAACAATACGATCTTCGAGCAGCCATGTAATTATCCACGCATTCACCAGTTTCCTTCCACATTTTATACGACAATTTATTCCCGTCAAGCGTAATCTCAGCTCGGATCGGAGGCATCCACAAAATCATATCTAATAATCGAGAAGCTCATTCGGCGCTTGTTTTAACAGAAACGCCGATTAATTGATTTGATCTGTGTCGTAATTAAAATGGGTGATTAGGGCGCGGGGACCGGCGCCAGCGCCTCAAAGCGTCGCCGGCAACATTCCTTTTGTTTTACCACGGGTCGTTTGTCGCCTGCTCGTTGTTGCTGTCCTGCTCGCTTGGGTGGTACGGGGCGTGCGTGCGAGCGAGAGGCGCGCGGGCGCCGACCGCCCGCCGCGCCGCCGGCCGCCCGCCGCGTGCCCCGCCCTAAGCACGCAGCAATAATCAGATTATGACAGTCGATCGTCTTTCCATATGCATGTGTCACTACGATTCAAGACTCAATCTAAAATGAACTTTACCGCATTGTTTTTAGATTCTTTACTAATTAAGAACTGCTAAGGTTGGCCAGCGCTAATGCTAATTGACTGAAATAAAAAATAAATTAAGCTTTGTCGTAATAACCCTAAGCTTCATTATCGCTTACAAGTAAGTATCACATATTTATACAGTGTAGTTTTATTTTAACATAAATTATCTAATAAGAATCTCACTCGTCATTACGTCCTGAAAATTGACAGCATTTCCTCTCGTAAATGCCAGATCAAAAGATATGTAAAGCACGATGCAGAGTTTATCGGCTGACACGGACTTTTGTTTCAAGCCGACAACAGCGGGAGGTATATTCATGAAGCCTGCCGGTTAACGTCGGCAATAAACTGATAACTAAAGCCTTGCATAAGGTCAGTTTAACTTCCATTCTCAAAGCTACGGTGTTACATTATATTATTTTTAAAAACATTCCATTCTTGGGACGAATTAAATAGTGTGAAAGCTGGTCGTGCTGGCCTATAAAATTACCACAAACAACAATAATCTAAAAACACTTATATCAGGGACTTGTTTGTACAATTTTACTTGATAGAGAACGTTTAGAGTAATGACAGCTTAGAAGAAATTGTTATGCGATGAAAACGTAGCGTCATTGGAGCTAATGGGCGATTCCGGCGAGAGCCCGGCATCCGAAGCACGCGCCGAGAGGTCGCCACGACTGATCGTATCGCGATCTCCAGGGAGGACATCCCACGATACCTCAACCTGCCACAAGCATAAACTTAAACACACATTTCAATGCTGTCATGAAACACGATCGACTCTCCCAGCTTCGTTCGAACCCGTCGATGTATCACGTGCTACGCCGTAGACACATCTACGACAGGATTTCATATTTGAGCGATCAGCAGAATCGCGTAGTCATCGCTGGCTCCTGTGGCTTTTTGTCTCGCCACAAGCTAAAACAATTGACGAAAGAAAAAAGAAACAAAACGATCATTTCAAATGTGGAATATGAAAAAAATGCGCCCGAGCATCAGAACATGATTCGTTTTTTGCCGGACGACAGCGGTTTGGTTAATTCTCATTAGGTTATAACATTTTGTCGGTCGAAACGTCGTAAATTCCACGAATAATTTAGTAAAGAAAGTGGTCGTGTTGAAGATGTTTTGTTTTTATGGCGCCAACGAGCAGTTCGGGTTAGATCAGTATCTCTCGATACAAGCATTTAACCGATGTTACTCGGAACCCGGGAATTATTCTCACGAGTCCGACTGCGAGCTACCAACAAATTATAATTTGGATGGGACGTTGCATTCCTCCTGATTTCATGACGCGAAAACGAGCCGCGGTGTGTTTGAGCATAAAATTAAAGTGACGTATGAAGAGTCAGTTTTAGCGGTTTAACGGTTCCATGTAACTTGATAAGCGCCTACCGTATAAACATTAATTTCTGTCTCCATCTGATCTGGCACTTGGAGACGTAGAGACTGCGTACGTGTTTATATTCGAGCGTACGTGTCCATAATGTGGTCCTAGAAGCGCGGTCATTATCCGGGGACAGTGTAGGGTGCGTCGTCAATCATACTGCTCGTAAAAACACGGCACGTACAGCCACAGATGAGATGCTACTAGCAACATGAACAAGTATCACTCCTACAGCATGTATGGAAACAACGACGAAAACTTTAAAAATAAACATGTTTCAAGGAGCTTTTAAAAAGTTTTAAGACCAGATTCCAGAATCTCCAGATTTATTGTCTCAAGATCCGAATGAATATCTATCGTTCCACGAGATACAATCATGCATAAGTCTGTTTTTTCTTTTACTGTTCTCCGTTTTTCTAGTACATAAACTACATAGATGGAAGTAAACTAGATTCACCTCAATTACTTTCTTTGATAGACAACCTTGAGTGTTAGTTTTGACATGAAAGATTGTTACCAGGTTAAGTTCGTTCAAGTCACGCGTTTAGTGACACAAGCCAGGTTCAGTCGCGGCTGGTTGCAACATCTAGTCGATCGGATTTGTTACATTTCACGCAAGATTTGTCACTAACGAGACATGTGAGCTTTTTGTCCGCGCCATTACGAGTAACAAACAACATGTAGGTATTCGTGTGAAGAAACTTTTAATTTCTCTTTATCGCTCGCTTCATTGGAACCTATTAATTGGAGTTCTTGCTGCTGTTTCGTTCTTTGCCGCGGTTTTTACTTTCAGTTGTCAACAACAACTGTCAGTTCTAGTTAGTTATGATAAAATAGTTTAGTATCATCATCTTCTATGGGTACTAATATAATAAAGCGGAAGAGTTTGTTTATTTGAACGCTAATATCAGCATTTACACGCAGAGATATCTGTGCGGATATCTGTAAAGATATCTGTACAGTCCAGATGCCAGAGCATTTAAACGCAGAGATATCTGTGCGGATATCTGTAAAGATATCTGTACAGTCCAGATTTCGCGGGAAATAGCACGCGCCATTCCAACCTTTACAGTTGTATCCGCGGTTATCTGTAAAGATATCTGTACCGATATCTGTACAGATATCTTTACAGTCCAGATCCGTGGTAAAAACTCTACCGTGTAAATGCCGCTAATCTCTGAAACTACCAGTCGAATTTGAAAAAATATTTTTGCTGTTGATAGCTAGTTTGTGAATTTGATAGCTAGGTGGAGAAGGATAGGCAATTTCTTTTGAATTATCACAGGGTTAGAAAAGTCACTTCAAGATTAAGTACTTATATTAATTTCTTAACTAGAAAAAGATAAGTAATTAAACTTATAAAAATATTAGATGCTGGCAATCCATCTCAACAAAGTCGAAATGTAAGCTATAGGTTGTTTTCTGGCGTTGCTCCATCTATAAGGAACCATCTAGAAAATAAAACTAGTACATCCAGCGTTTGCTTACTTCAAAAGCTACGAAATATTCTGCGCCGCAACCAGTAGCTTTCTTAGACCATCTGTCCTATGGTCTAAGGTAGCTTTTAATATCCTTTTCTCCGTCTTTCCTAGAAAAAAACAATTTAAAATATTTAACTTTATGTATTGCATATAATGACAATGTCTCCCAGTCGGTCCCGACTTCCCGAGCCACCCGCGCTCGTGCCCCGATACCATCGCCCGCGGCTGCGCCCGCGCATCGAGACATCACGCTCTGATCCTATCGTGCCTCGCTACCGAAACCATGATAACATAGGGATGTCACAGTCGAACAACAAGGGCTCGAAAAACCTTATGGTGAATGGGGCAGAATGAATGCAAAAATACTCGTAAAATAAACGTATTGACCATGTTTGTTGTGAGGACACAATTTTCCATTTTATTGAGTTGTTGATGTAATAATTATGAAGTCAATATGCACGCTTCCGACTGGCAGTGTCTTGGATTAGTTGAGACATCTATAGATCGTTTACAATGATCCTTAGATGGTTCAATTGATTCTAATGTATTTTGTAAAGTTAGAGTAAATATGTAGTAGTATAGTTATTGTTTTTGATGATTATGATTTAATACAAATTCTTTACATCCCTAAGCTACGTAATGGAGATCTGGGTGAGCCTGGGTGCAACTTGACGCACGATTTTCTAATAAAAGTGTCGCTGCGGCGTCATTGCCCACTCGTTACATTTCTGTGAGAAACTCTCGAGAAAATATGAATGCTGTCTTAGAATATAAAATGCTTATAATCATAGACCGACGTTAATATCTAAGAAAAGTCCGAAATTATTTTTTCCAACTATTGTATTTTGATTTTCTTTGTAATTCATGCATTCATAATTTGCATTGAAGTTTGATAGTCAATAAACAATAAATATAGACGTCATGTTTTCTATTCCGATATATTCTTTGTCGTTGAGATCTTTAACATGATCAATAGCCAGAGGCTAGACGTAAATGGACATCAAACGAATGTTTTCTGCACAGATTAGCATTAAACGACTGCAACTCCTTACTAGGCAGAATGGTTTGAATGCAGTTAGCCACACATTGTAGTAATAACGAGCAATTATAGCTGACAGTGCTGTGCAAGATTAAAGCGCGCACAAATTGGCCGAGACGTTTCCATGCATGCGACATCAAAACACACTTCTGTGAAATATGTAACAACGGTTCAATGTCAATAGGAGATGAGTGGACGTAGCCAGGACTGGTTTTCAAAGGGGTTTTTATTGGGGCAGAGCTTAGCAGACATCAGAAATTTTACGTAGGTTTGGAAAATGTTGACGACACAACAAAGACCGTAAGCAAGTTATCTCCACCCCTTGTCTGCTCCTTCTAGATATTGTACCAATGACTATAGCGATAGAAAAGCTTTCGAGTTTTCATCCCAATTTCAACATAATTGGATTCAAATTAAACTTCATAAGACAGATATTGTGTCTATCTAGACAACATTATTCATTGGAACAACCTAGATATTATGAGTAAAATTTCACGTAGTAGATATGTCTATCTCTAGATCTTGACAACTTATTCATTGCAACAACCTAATAGGTAGGTATAAAATGTCAAATAAATCTAGACTGGTTCAGTCTCCTTGATAAGGCCCTGAAGAGTGTCGCAACGCCCTCTAATTGCGTTGATGACGCGTCCGCGGCGCGTTTGAACTCGACACATAGCCACAGTGCAGTCAGTAGTGCCCGCAGCCTTGGCGCGATTCCTGGTAGACGGCAGCAGCGGGCGCGGGCATTGACAGGTGCGGACATGGGAACTTGCAAGTTGACAAGAGACAACAGACATTTAGCTGACCAAGGATCATATCGGCAGGTGAACGGATTCTTTGACAGGAACTTGACATTTTGCTTACCCCATACCTACCAAATTATCGACAATGTTTAAGTCTTAATTGCAACGTTGACAGGGATATCAAAATCAAATTGGCGATTAAGTTAAGTCAAAACTACATGACGATATACAGTGGAGATAATGCAAGTCTGCTAGCAAAAAAAACTGAATTGGTACAGTAATGATAAAGAGATACGACATTTAGCTGATCAATGTGTGATCAATAAACGGTAGGAATTCTTAAAGGCATTGTATCGTTGCACTTACCCTCAATAGAATAGGCAAAATAAGTCAGAACCATAAAAATAAAAACAATATTTAGCCTTTGGCGATGGTTGATCATATAAAAAAATTTTACGGACTTACCTACATCAATAATTGATGTAGGTAAGTCCGTCAGTTCAATCAAAAGAAGCTAAAACGATACAGCAATGATGCGGAAATAATTTTATTTTCAACTCTTACAAACGTAATGAAATGATTGTTATGATATCATTCACAATCAGGTAGGTCTACAAAAAGCACTGATTGGTTATACTAATTACGCGTAGTTTTCCGCCTTTGTAATTAAGTTGAACGCACACGGAGCGTGGATCAACGGAATTTATTGACTCTGTGGTAAGAAATAGGATTACAGCTATCCCCGGACCGAGACGAAGAAAATCTGAAATAATAATGTATCATTATAAGTAATAATCATTTAGGATCTTCAGGTAGGTATTCAAAATTATTTTAAAATGTCAATTGTTTATTTAATTGACAAGGAATTTTCAAATTCAAAAGCCATGCCAACATTTTGCAATCATCAGTTACGACAATAACCTTATCTTAGGGTAAAACTCTACTCCCTGAATAGCAATTTACCACATGGAGTAAAATTGAGGGTGTCTAGCATGTCTTTTTATTAATTTGAAATTTCTGTAAATAATAATGAACCTACCTACTATCTTACGTAATCTAAACATCCAATAAAAATAAAAATATTCCAGGATCAAAACTCCCTTAGCTCATTGAATACAACCACATCGCATCAACCAAGGCTACATAGCTAGTCTTCACAAGCGATTGTCCACTTGCACCACGCACATAGAATTAATATCAATTAACACACACTGGCTTAATAGTGAATCGGGCGCGGATCGCGTGCGGCGGCCCCTTTGTCGGTGCCACTGAGCTCCTGCGCCCGCGCTGCTTTTATTCGCAACAGTAACAGCGTATTGATATTGTACAGCCCTTGCTTCTTAAAAACAAGCACCGTTATAATGAGGATGAGATGCTAGAGAGTTTAAAAATGAGAAGAAATCATAATTTCGGCACTTTCGTTGTAAATATACCGTTGAATCCAACTATGTACCTACACTACGAAATATACGTACCTATAATTGAACCTAGAGAACATGCACTAATAATTTGTTTAAAATGTTCAAGTTATGTTGTAGAAAAATTAGTTTGAAATTCTTTATCGAAGACTGCATACCTACCATGAAGAATCGCGTTTGTGTAATCGATAGCACAATCCCCATAAAATAAAAACCGGTCAAGTGCGAGTCGAACTCGTACGCCGAGGGTTCCGTACCTAGCCATGGTGCCAATTAAGCTAGTCCGCTTAATTGTATGAGCGCCCATACAACTCGGAGGACTTTTAATAGGCGTCAACTATGTATGTATGGGAACACCCTTTAATTTTCAACTTTTTTAATTTTTTGGAATTTTTCCTTTATTTGTGCTATAAGACCTTGCTTTTTGCCAAATTTCGTTATTCTAGGTCAACGGGAACTACCATTTAGGTTTTCGACCCAAAACCTCTAGGGTACTTCCGGTTGACCTAGAATTGTCAAATTTGGTTACAAGCAAGGTCTTCCAGCACAAGTAAAGGAAAAATTCCGAAAAATAAAAAAAGTTGATAATTAAGGTAAGTTTTGGTACTCACAAGTTTTCACGAAAACCTAAATTTGCCTATATCTTTTTATAGTGTTGACTCAGGACCTTGATTTTTATACTCACAATAGGGACTATAGACCTTAGTATATGGTATAAATTTCAACTTGCTAGCTTTACCCGTTCCTGAGATAATCGATGGTGACACACGGACAGACAGACGGACAGACGGACAGACGGACAGACGGACAGACGGACAGACGGACAAGAAAGTGATCTTATAAGGGTTCCTTTTTTTACCTTTTAAGGTACGGAACCCTAAAAAAAGTCAAAAAGATACAAGTTTACCCTTTTTTGTTTTTCAATCTTATAGCTGAACAATTTCGAGCTGCTTTGCTTTGATTATTGTCAATTATTGGAAATTTCAATATTTCCGTATTCATTATGAAACCTAGTCAACATCTCTGATACTAGGATTTAAGTGTAATGATCTGTTAGATTATCTAGAGAATTTAAGCTCCTGTACACTCAAAGTAGGCACAGCATATAGGTAGGTAAGTACTATACTTCCTCGTGGAAGTGTGTTCCTGATTGGCATAAGCTCCAAGAATCATCATCAAAATCATCAAGAATTCTTCATTGGTAGCGCAATCAGAGTTTAAACAGATAAAGTTTTCGTTCATTTAGAATGTCCTCTTTAAACTGCATTTATTTTTAATTGTTTTTCATTACCTATTGAAAAGTGCCTAGGTCCACTTGATTATAAAAAATCCTTGGATTATTATAATTATGAAGACAGAATTACTTATATTTACAAAAAAGGAATTGTTGGTGGTCTTTGAGCTCGTGGAATCAATTGATGATGTGTCCATGCCCTAACTTCTTCCGCGAAAAGCTTCCCGAAATAAGCGTCATTTCCGTTGCGCAATAATCATCTGTAATACGACAACATATGATTGCAATTAGCAATTTCTAGGTACGGCACCACGGTCGGCGAGCGCAGATCCTGTGCCTGATTGATCGACCGACCACAGCTACTGTTAGCTGGTAGATAAATGGTTATGTCTTTCATCCGAGATATTTCTGACGGTTTTGCAAATCTAGCTAGAGCGGCTAGTTTGACTTGTTCCAATATAAGACGGGTTTTATCTCAAAGTTTTTTACAACATGAAATTTTAAAATTCACCGGCTACTATCTTCACGATCGCTTATCTAATATAAAAATCGCCGCTTTTCAGGATATCATCAATTCATCCGTTATTCGAGCTTTGACAGGATTATAATTAGAAACTGTCCGTCCTTATGGCTTGTCGTTTTTAATGTCGCTAGTCTGGTCCCATACTGCGCTCGCATTTCATTAACTAATGTTGAAAAAATGTGAGTTCTCATAAAACGGCGTGATTTATACGAGGTCGGGAGCCGGCGAGCGATCGCCACCGGGCCCGAGCGCCGGCGACGCTGCCTCGCTGCAAGCATCACCTGTATTCCCACTAGGCAAAGTTCCAATTCACTTGATCGCTCTCGAAACTTTGATCGAACAATCAACATCCATACAAAGCGATTAAATTGACCTCCGTTTAATTTGCCTCGTGTCCTTTTAGATTTCAAGCAGGTAATTACGGATCGTTTTCTGAGAATTACGATATATCAAACTGGAGACAAAATTCATGTTTAGGTAATGCATCTATGTAACTTTATGATCATGGGAAAATTGCCAATTAGCAATCGTAATCGTAAAGTGCGTTTTAATTATCGGCAAATTCGATGCTAAAGAACTTTTTACTGGAAACACAATCTTAACGATCTGTTGTCTTCTGTGTTCGGCGTCAAGCTCATAATAGTATTTAGATGAAGGGAGAGAGATAAGCTTTGTACGCGCGGCCGGTCGGGCCCGACTGTCAACTAAATTACTTCTCCGTTTGTCGGCCCTTCCATTCGCAATTTACGAGCACCGAGAAGCCACGAGGACCGCGAAGGCGCCGGCGCCTAAAAAGGCTCCAAATTAATGCCACACTTTCACCGAAACGGCATCCATATTCATTCGATTTGTGAACTTTTTATCTAATACATACCTCGAGGTGTGTGTGGAGTGCTTTACGCTTTTTACTCGTTCGACATGAGCGGTCGGAACGCACATTTTAATGAATAACATTTGCGATTTCATTTTCCATTAAGTTTTCTCATCATCTTGGATTTTTCTTTAAAAAACAAAACTTTGTAACTCAAAACATAATGGAAGTTTATTTAAAAAAAAACTAAAACTAATTATTTTAAGTAATAAAATCAACAAGCATTGAATATGCTTTAGTACGCCCTATAAAGTTTACAAAGAACGTTGCGACATTTTGGGCCCCCTTGTCCAACAGTGATGAAACATATGTCATATGAAAGCTCTTGGAGTGTACTTTATTTCATTCTATCACAGCTAAGTTCAAATCGAGCGCGAACATGGTGTTTTGGTGCAAAAATGGCGCGATAATGGTGGTTTCTTTAAACGAAACTAGAAAGCTGAAACTTGGAAGGTAGCTTTCTTTTTGAGTAAGATCACCCACTAAGGCGTTTTATTTTCGAATTTCAACCCCTAAAGGGGTGAAAAGTAGTGAAAACGTTTGTATGAAACTTTTTAACCCGTAGTATGATTTGCTTGAAACTCGGTTCGCATACTTGAAATGCAAAATAAATGGACACGTATTTCAGGATTATTCAAAACCACCCTTAAAAAGGGGTGAAATGGGGTGTCGAAGTTTGTGTTGGAACTTTTTAAGGACAGGGCAGGCAAGTACCGGCGTAATTTGCATACACTTCGCCACCGGCTACCCGGCACTGGTTAGGTACCCGGTCCTTTGGTCCATTTTCGTAACTATTTTTCACAACCAGTTACAAAATATTTTTTTTTTTCACTTATTCTGAACTGGTTATTAAAAAGGAATATTTATTCCATGTACAGTCAGCGTCATCAATCGGTATCCCCCTATTGATTTTAACAAGGACCCTTTTCATTTCAACTTTGGATTTCATTCGGATTTGCTAGTATACTTATGGATATCTTATTTCGCTCGAGTTCCTATACTAGCAAATCCGACTGAAATTCAAAGTTGAAATGAAAAGGGCCCTTGTTAAAATCAATAGGGGGATACCGATTGATGACGCTGACTGTACCTAACCATGTTTCATAGCCAGCTACGATTTTTTTTTTCATGTTTTGGTAACCAGTGACGAAAATGGATGGTTTTTTTTTCCATTTTTCGTAACTAGCTACGAAAATGAAAGCTTGTTTTCTTATTTTTATAACATTTAGGTCAATTGATATTATTATGTCGATGTTGAACTGTATCTATTAGTAGATACTAAATGTACCAATATATTTTTTAATATTTTTTTCTTCACTCGGTCACCGTCTACGATAATAGTTCTGTTTATACTATTCAAATCATTATATGTGGAAACTTGTTAGTAGCCTAAAGTATCTATATATCTTCTTCTAGTCTGTTGTCTAGCTGTAAGTTTTCCTCAAATTGAAAAATAAAATAAAATAAATAATGTACTACTTCCAGATAAATAGTAGGCATTGGCTAATTTCATGTTTTCCGAATAATGGCCGATTATACGATACCCATTATTTATATGGAAGTACTGTAAAAAGTGTACTGATGATTGATAGCAGATTTCAAATTGACAGATTATGTCAAAATGAAAGATTATGTCATTTTGAAACATTATAATTATTATTATTTTATTATCGGCCATATCTCAAATACTACTCATCCTAGACTCTTCTTTCTAAACTCAGTTGAAAGCTATAACCAAGCTCTATATTTTCAATGACAGCTGCCAAACTTTAAACGGCCATATTACTCGTCCTAGACTCTCCGTTCTTAGTTCAAATGAAAGATATTCAAGAGATCTACATTTTCAATGACAGATGTTAAAATTACAAAACCAAAACATGAAAAAAAAAAATCGTAGCTGGCTATGAAACATGGTTAGGTACATGAAATAAATATTCCTTTTTATTAACCAGTTAAGAATAAGTGAAAAAAAATCTTCTTTCGTAACTGGTTGTGAAAAATAGTTACGAAAATGGACCAAAGGACCGGGTACCTAACCAGTGCCGGGTAGCCGGTGGCGAAGTGTATGCAAATTACGCCGGTACTTGCCTGCCCTGTCCTTAAAAAGTTCCAACACAAACTTCGACACCCCATTTCACCCCTTTTTAAGGGTTGTTTCGAAAAGTCCTGAAATACGTGTTCATTTATTTGTCATCAATAGTATTCAAACCCAGATTCAAGCAAATCACACTACCTATTAAAAAGTACCCATAAAAACTTTGACACCCCATTTCACTCCTTTTTAAGGGTTGTTTTGAATAATCCTGAAATACGTGTCCATTTATTTTGCATTTCAAGTATGCGAACCGAGTTTCAAGCAAATCATACTACGGGTTAAAAAGTTTCATACAAACGTTTTCACTACTTTTCACCCCTTAAGGGGTTGAAATTCGAAAATAAAATTCCTTAGTGGGTGGTTTTACTCGAAAAGAAAGCTACCTTCCAAGTTTCAGCTTTCTAGTTACGTTCAAAGAAACCACCATTATCGCGCCATTTTTGCACCAAAACACCATGTTCGCACTCGATTTGAACTTAGCTGTGATAGAATGAAATAAAGTACACTCCAAGAGCTTTCATATGACATATGTGTCATCGCTGTTGGACGAAGCGGGTCCAGTGTTCAAGCAATGATGCCCATGGTTCTTTACTTATTGCGAACACCGGCAATATTATAAAAGTCAATTTTTCTGTCGGTTCCTGAGCCTGCGGTATCGGTTCATAAATTTGGCGAATGAGCCGAATGCATAAACATGTCGTCGGCAGGTGCTCTCCCCGCAGGCGAGCTTTGTGCTCCGACCCGCCTGTCCTATCAATACTATTTTACTATTAGTTTTTCTACTATACTGCTACTTAAAGACGCCGCATTTCACCTTTCTCGGCCATTCGTTTTGATTTACACTTGCTTCTTTCATATGTAAATATTTTTATTGCAACCCCTTTTTGCATCCTTCGACTTTTTGGTTGATTGGTTTTGTTTGGTATAGAAAGAACATTTAGTAGGTACTTTAGTATTTTAACGAATGACAATTTAATGCCTTTCGGAAAAATCCGCTTTTGGAAAACCAGTTGATAATAAATAAAGTTCAGATGGTCCTCATACAAAACCGAGATCATAAAATCCATCACAAAATGATCTGAATTGACAAAGTTAAGCTCCGTGGTGAATTTTGATTTATTATAAATTAATCACCTTTATGGAGCCTATAACAGATCGTTTTGTTTTTGCGAGTCTGTTATACAACCGATCCCTTGCGTTTCGGTATGCTTCGGTTTTCTAAGAAGCGGTGAGCGTCGAATGATGTCCGTTCTATAGCAGATAAAATACACCTTAAAATTGTAAAGTGGTTAACCTCTGTCTATAGAATACTTTGAGTCCTAACACTGCTATTCATTTTGGACTTAAAAGCTTCCTAGAGTTCAAGTGGTTGCTAAGACAATTGCAATTTTTTTTTTATTGACATGTAAATATGATTATAGGGTTATCTCAGTTTATTATTTCCCCTGATGTTTGATTCTTTATTTTCTGAAAGAAGAACCGTTTATAGATGCGAACTTTGAGTTGTTCATTCTTGATTTAAGATTTTTTATTACAGCTAGGTACTGATTGTCAGTCAGTCATTTCATTTTATATTTTTCTAAAACTGATGACGCTCTCCGCTTTTTAAAACATCAGCCCTACCACCTGCGGTGCAGTGGCACTTGGCAAAAACTAGGCAATGAAATAAAACTTTTTGTTGCAATCCTTATGATTGAAGGTTGTGTCGCTGATTTTAAACAAAGGACACAAGATAGTCGGTCCATCAATATGCTAATGCTGATGTAGGTGCATCCCGGACCGATTCAACCTTTTTTTAGTGACCGAGGCCCCAATTGGTTTATTTGTTTTGTTGAGTTTTGTTCCAACTTTTATAAGTGTAGTTTGTTTGGAGGAGACTTGGGACATGTGTGTTTATTTGGTTTATTTGTACTGCAATAAACGCTGTGAGAGTTTTGTCATTGTTGTCAATAGTTCCCGTACCTATGTATTGATTTATCGACATCCTGATCCGCCTTAAATGTGTATCAATCTCTGTAGTGGGAAGTTTTTATCGATTCTGTTAACAGCCCACTTGCCGAGACAATGATACCGACATACCGACCATGTTTGCGCTTGCGCAATTGTGAACAAGACAGAACAAACTTAAATATAACAAGAAACAAGAAACAGCCTCGAGAAGCTAAGTAACTAGAACGTAAAACATGATTAAGTAAACTTTTCTACTTTTTTGTTTACTTATTAATATTTTTCTGTAAGTATCATTTAATATTGGTGGAAGCAAACAGTCCACTTACAAACTTCAAATGTAAACTTAACTAGCACATAAAAAAAAGACATTAGAGCTATTAAATTCAATTCTCAATAAATATCTGATGTCATATTAAGCTTAGCTTATTATTATTTATCGGGGAGGCCGATATATTATTTTCTTATACCTATTATTTATTTTCATTTTACCATGCATTTTACAGGCTGATGCTGATGTTATTTATCTATACTTCAATACTAATATAATAAAGCTGAAGGGTTTGTTTGTTTGAACGCTTAGAAACTACCAGTCCGATTTGAAAAATTATTTATGCATTTGATAGCTAAACTCTTGAGGAAGGTTATAGGCTTTCATTATCATCATCATTACCATTATAGTAGGACCACTGATTTCAAGTCTTATGCACTTCAGATACTGGCGAAGCATAAGAATGTACTCCTGGATCCTAATTTTTGGCCAGCAGGCATCGTCTACCGTCGCTATAGGGAAGCAGCACGGAAGCAAAATCCCTCAAGTGTAGATTTAGTTAAATAATATACCTACTTGTATGTATGCTAGTCTCTAAGGTATTTATTTGATATGGACCACAAATGTATTTTTGTATATTTAAGTTGTCTGAAATAAAATTATTATTATTATTATTATTATTATACCATCACTACGGAAGCAACGCCGCGAGGGAGCTGCTAGTGTTTCTATAAACTGAATTTCAGTCCTCATCTCAAGTACCCACAAATATTAGCCCGTGTATACAAATATTTTTTACACAAACGAACTCCACATTTCTCACGACCCGCTCTCACAGCCCGAGTGAACAATTTGACACTTCCAGGTGTATGATTTTTTACCTTCCACCACAATGCCAGTGTTTGCCCAGGCCCACATCTGGGCGGAGTAAAAAACCAGCCGGACTTCTCGTACCCTTGCTAATGAATAGAAGGATACATACATTCTTGTAACTAACTTGTTTATGAACAGATGTCTCACAACGCAGTCACTGTCTTCAAACTCTTAACATTGAACTTGGGTGATAAAAAGGCAGTGAAATTAGCAGTAAAGATAATGGTAGACACTTGACGAGCGCATTAGGAGTTTACTGTTCACAGGCTTTCGTTGCTTCAGTTTTTCGTAAACATATTACGACTGAATAGGATTGTTCATTACACACTATAAATTAAATAAATATAATGGTGGGGAAGGTGGAAAGGAAACGGCGCATTTCGCACTGGTATCGGATCGTTTCAAGTTTTCGAGTGCGGATGCCAGAGCGGATGTGTCGGTTTCCTAGCCGTTTAGCGCCTCCGTGTGGCAATTGGCGAGTTGTTACCGATTTACGACCCACTCTAAACTTCATTCGACGCGATTTTGGTGGTCCCATTGTTCGCCCTTCCCACCGGCAGAGCCTGCGGCTTAGCGCGCCCTCGGCATTTATAACCTTTTTGTATTTTCATTTCATCAACGATATCGTAAACAGAATTCCGATAGGCGATTTTAAATTCCGAAAGTTGGATGTTTGACATGGCTCTTCGCTTTCGTTATCTCGGTAGACTGCTCTGTTTGAAGTTTGTGAGAATTTATCCGAGTGGATAACGCGAAGGCTTGTGTAATATATTTGCGCGTGGCTCGTCACCTTTGTCGGCGCAAGCAGCTCTCAAACGGGCCGATAAGTGGCCGAGCGGGTGATAAGAGCGTCTTGCCGGAACAGTAGCCGAGTGAAGGGATTTGTCAACGTACGGTCAACAAGGCACAAGTACTTATTTTGTGTTCGGATTAAACTTTAGTGCGTTGGGCGTACGAGTGTTTGGTCAGGGCACTTGTGGGGGCCCAATGAGGAAAAAAGAAAGTTATGTTTTTAAAGTTCATTATGATGTTCATAATTTTTAAGTCATGTTTGCATTGTAAAGCGTTTTTATTTTTGTATTGTCATTGCCATAAAGTCTCTTTTAACGTAATTTTTTTTAACGTAACGGACTTACCGTTACGTTTTAACGCAGCAATTTTTATGAATCTTATGTTACATATCATTGAATTGAAATGGTCGAGCACAGAAGATAAATCAATTTCTAAAACATTAGGCTAGCTAATATTATTCTATGGGACATTTCATACAACACCACCTGGCCCAAAACTAAGTAAGCTAAGCTTGTTTTATGGGAACCAGATAACAGATAGAATACTTTTAATACTTTATAACATCAAGACACAGAACAAACAACACATCTTTGTTCATCACACAAGTGTCTATCCTGGGCGGGAATCGAATCTACGACCTACTGTGCAGAAAGCACAACTCCAACCGAGCTAAGAGGTGTTTTCTCTTAGTCTAACTAAGCTACTGATAGCTTGGAAGCTTTTGAGCTCTAATCTACTGTCGGTACAAGCCACGTAAGGCGGTAGCGGTCATCGTAAACTTTAAATGGAGGCTAATTTAGTTTGTTGTTAATTGACCCTCTGTCGGCACCTTATCTGGAGGCTGCATTAGCCGGACCCTCGCTTGATAACAGCTGTTATGATGGACTGCCTCGGCCGGCGAATTCTGATAGTGGATAGCTCGGAATGTGGGTAGGTATGAGACGATACTTTTAACACATTTAGTAAAAATTAAAACAAAAAATACGTAAGTATTTAATAAAAAGTCCTGAAATAAAAATAAGAATACAAAAGTCTGTTTGTATTCTTATTTTTCGCTTTTTAAGTCGGTTATATATTTTTTAATTTATTTTGTTATTGAACGTGTCATTGTGTGTGTATCGTTATATCGTATCATAATGATGTAGCTATACATTTTTCTAATTCACCGTGTAGTCAGTACGGTGATCAACTTTATCAAACACATATTAAACTGATCGAAGTCTTCTCACATTTTCCGTTAGTCTAGGAGTTAGATACTGAGCCTCATCTTAGCATAAAACTACCACCTCTACCATTCCTTGACAAAATACCTACCGTCGACCGGTCAATCCATTAAACTGATCAAAGACTTGTCACATTCTCCGCTAGTCTTGCGGTCGAAGCCACCCTGAAGCCGGCTGGAGATAAGACGGCGCCGGCGCCACCGCTCCGTTTACGACATCGAACAAACGGGTGCCAAAAGCTCGTTGCTCGACACATTAATACTATCACTGGCTTTATAATCCCGATATGATAAGGCTTGCGTGGTGTGACGGGCCGAGGCCGATACGGAGCCATTACATTAGGCCGATTGTCCAGCGCCGCCGTCACAGGGACGTCAACGAGAACAAGGTAACGTCACGTGAAGCCCGTCACTTCATCTTGATCTCAGCCAGAAATAATCTCGTTCTCGCTGACGACGTCCCGGTAACGGTGGCGGTGAACAATCGGCCTTATACTAGATTAAAGTACCTACCTATACAGTTATAATTTATAGTAACTTGACTTTTATTTCGGTGCCTACTTACTAGGTAGGTACTTGTATAACTAATAGATTTAAACCAAAAGTAGCATGGTCCACCTTTTTTTTCGACAAAAAGAGATTTAGAAGCAGTTTCATTGATTTAGAAAGGTTTCTTAGAGATTTTTACATTTAAATCCCGTCCTTTCACCGCGAATTGTAAATGTACAAAGCAAACAGAGATTTCACTTTCAAAACTTTCGTGAGTTGTACTAGACATTATTTAACACACGGGAATTACTCACGTAAAATTATCGTCGATTTAGATACCGACAATGTTTCGATTCATCCGGAGAATCTTCATCTGGGTAAGGAGGGAGTTGCGGCAAGGTTACACACAAGAGCAATTACATTGCTCGCAGTGTGAGACGCGACCGCGAGGAGTAACCTTGCCGCAACTCCCTCCTTACCCAGATGAAGATTCTCCGGATGAATCGAAACATTGTCGGTATCTAAATCGACGATAATTTTACGTGAGTAATTCCCGTGTGTTAAATAATGTCAAACAGAGATTCTTCTGTGACCCTTTGAAGCCGTTCCGTTCCCGTCCCGTAGAGAAATTAATAGATTTCAAGAATTACGGCTATTGTGACCTATCTTGTGGGAGCCGTAATTTTATTATCACCTTCTTTGTTTCTTTATGTAAAGATATGAGAAATGGCTTCAAAGGCTAGAAAGGAATTATGAGAAATTCTTTGAGAGACAGTAGCTTTTTTGTTTTGCCACAACAGGAGTAAACTTCTGATGCTCGAGTGAGACTCAATCGATTCTGAACCTATTTTAGGCACTATTTGCTTACTGCTATTTTTCAACGATTTTTTCAACAACACAGAAACGGAATGAAAATAAGATATTGTAATATTGTGTGTGTACAAAAACATAAAATAATTCAGGTTTGTGAGTTATTTTCCTAATAGAAACACAAAAAAAAAAAAATTTTAAGCCAACAACCTTAGGTAGGTAATGTGCTTTCTAAGCCATTCACGCAAACACTACCAACCACTCTCTACCCAGAACAATCACTTCACCATCTCTTTTGTTCCAGACGGATGTTCCCTTCCCTCCGCATCTCGCTCTCCGGCCTGGATCCTCGCGAGGAGTACTGTGTCCTCCTAGAGATGTCCCTCGTGGGACGCCGGCGATGGCGCTGGGCCGGCGGAGCGTGGGCCGCGGCTGGCGGCGCCGAGCCCCAGTCGCCGAGGCGATTGATGCTCCACCCCGACTCGCCGGCACCGGGGCATCATTGGACGGCGAACCCGGTGTCCTTTAGTAAACTGAAGCTAACGAATAATACTATGGATTCGCAGGGTCATGTAAGTATTGATAAACTCTCGATGTAGCTTTTATTCATTTTTACAATATTTTTACAAGAGTGACTTGTATGAAGTTCGGGTGGAATCGGGTGGTACCAACAGCTGAATTTTAAAGTATCTTGACGTTTCTTCGCAAAAAAAACGACAACTTTTCGAAGCAAAATCATCGAAACGGATTTTCCGAAGTCTAAATCGCACTGCTGGTTCAGATTTGCGTTCTTTATCGATTTTTAACAATATTGTGAAGTATTCTTTCTCATACGAGTAGATAGTTTTCCAAAGAAAACGGCATCAAATCGAACAGCTAACTGTGTTCTACAGTAACTAATCATTTACTTAGAACTGCTCAATCAATTGTGTAATTGACCGAGATTGTGGGAAATTAAGACATTGTTTTGCGCGTGCGATTGGTCTCAATTACTACAACTATGGAAAATTAATAATCAGTTTGAAAAAGTTTTACTTTTACGAAAGATGTTGTATTTTTCATTTAAATGTTAATCTTGTCTCCGTATTGTAGGTAATCAAATACTTATACTTACCTATATGTTTGTATTACACTTCATTGTGTTAAAAGTATAAGTACCTAATCTAGTCAATTGTTAAATAATTTTTCAGTTTTTGATGATAAAATTTTTTTTAAACTTTACAAAACATTATTTACGACCACGAATCCTTGTCTTAAAAACTATCCATACGAGCACCAGCTGCCAGAATTGGTTATTAGTGCTCTTTCAATAAACTGTTTTAAAATTGACTAGATAAACATTTTTAAGTGCACAATAACTTGACCTAGGGCTGATTTTTCAATACCTAGATAACTTTTATCTCAGGAAATAAATATGCGATTTGACAGATATTGTATTGAAAATATGTCATAACGCCATATTTATTTCTCAAATAAAAGTTATTTATCGATTGAAAAATCAGCCTTTACACACATACCTAATAATAATAATACCTAGACACCTACTTAATAATAAATTGATTAGTGCCAAATTAACTATAAGCTTAAAATGTATATAATGTTTTCATAAAGGAACAAAAAGCTCAGAAATAATAACATCCTTTGAAAAGTCATCCTAATAACATCCTTTGAGAAGATAAAAGTAATAACAGTAATAGGGGCATGTGCACATCGTCAGTGACAGTGACACATTGCGTTCAAAACGTTAACAATTCTAAGACAAAACGCTGCGTCCTGTCGCGATAAAGAAATTCTACGATGATTTGCAAGTTCGTCACGTCTTGGAATGCAAAACTAATTTTGTTATCTCAAAACATTTTTTCGGCAGTGAGTCATTATGTTAAACATCGAAAATTGCTATTAGTGATACTATGATAATTGAAATACTGAGAGTGGTCTATTCTAAATAAGTATTTGTTTTGGTAAGAAAACATTGAGCTGTGTCTAACTTTTAGGCCAAAGATTGTGGGTAAAACGCGAAACTCAACTAATTTTTTTTTAAATTCTAAACGCTGAACATAATATGAGGAACATTTAGACTTGCCTACGACTATCCTTTTAAATCCTAAGCTCTAAGGTCTAAGATATACCTAATCCTGACGTGATTAGGACTTAGGATACTTAACGTTATTATATTGCTTAGATCTGTTTTCAATTATTTTAATGTCTCACTTATCTCAATTACAAAGAATAGGTAAATATTTTTATTTACATGTCAATAAAACCAAATACAGCAATCGATAAATCGTTATTTATCTTTTGATTTATAAAAAAGTACAGTTAAGGTGCAGCGGGGCAATTCTGGCCGAAAAATTTTAGTCGAAATTTAAAACTTCAATACTCTCGTTCCTCGTTGAGTTACGCTAATTCTGATAAATTGGAGTTATGAAACCTTTATCTGCCTTTTTCTTTATTGTATTTTTGTTAAAGAAAAAGCATATGTAAATGGTGAAATAGCACAATTTTAACTAAAAACTGGAAAATGCCAGAATAGCCCCTCAGCGGGGTAATTCCGTCAGGTGGTGATATTATTCGAACCAATGATGCTATGATACTAAATCCAGAAGCTTTACAAACTAGACAGCACAATACACGCGAATTTTAACATTCTTATCTCCTACGATGGTCCAGTTTCTATAAAAAACCTGTTAAAATTTTTGTGGGGTAATTCTGGCATCACTCTTTAGTCTCCCATACATGCTAGTGTTGGGACGCTGACTATCGATAAACGGAGTAAGTATACGCAAAAATCTCGCGCAAAAATGATGTTGTATGAGAAGTAGTTCGCCCCGAACTGAGATCTCGCGAACCGTAGATGGCTTACATTTTGACTTTCTTCTGACTACCCCTATACTTTCAAGTGCTACCACTGCCAAGTATGTCTATTGCGCTAGGTCGTCATGGTAAATAATACTGGCATGCATGCAATACATAATGTTGTGTCTAATTTTTCATGAATTCTCGTCGTATTTTAAAAAGTATACATCCTAGAATAAAAATAATAACTATTTTGGAATGTACAAATAAAGGCTTTTCATAAATGACACCCCACTCAATAAATTTGTTAGTTTTTTTACCCCCTTGGAAACCCAATATTTTGACAACCCCTTTATCGATTAAGCTCATATGCTCCATCATATATTTCCATAGCACAACCTATTGACCTACCAAGTTTCATGCAGATTGGATGAACGGTTCGACAATTATGCGAGAACAAGAATTCGTGAAACATACAAAGCAAAATCGCCATACTTGCCACTAAGATCTTCGTTCGCTTCGCTCGCTTGATCGAAAATTTAATGCGTGTTGACTATGGTTTAATTAAGCTCAAACAAGGCCACAAACAAATACTTATACAAAGCAAAATCGCATTAGTTAACCCTGAGATCTTCACTCGCTCGATTAGTTAAGTATTATTTTTATCGACGTTTACTTCAATGCTGTGGACATCACTGGTTTTTAGCAACTTCATACAAAATCGGTGGGGCAATTATGGCAACCAATTTCGATAAAATTACATAAAATTAACACTTTGTGGGGTAATTATAGCGGATGAATTAACTCCGAAGAAACAATGAGTAGAAACGAACTAGTACGATTAAAATAATCTCCAGTCTAAAATACACCTCCTTAGCTTGTTCAATTTTCAATTAAACCGCGAAAACCACTTAATTATTACAAAAACTCGAGGAGCTAATATTTTTACACCCTCCGAAAAATAGGTGACTGTCAAAATGATGCTGTCAATCAGTCAGTTTTTGCGCTAGAAATGCCATCTATCGTTTATGAATGAACAAAACATTTCTCTACGCGTACATAGATGTCTCTTCGAGGTATAAGTCATAGAACGAGAGATATAACCATGTGCCATAATTACCCCGCTGCCAGAATTGCCCCGCTGCACCTTACATGTTTATTGCATCAACATTCATTCTCGATCACAGACATTCGTGACTTTATCCATTTCATGTTGCTAGTACCTCCAGTTCCAATGGAAACGCCTACCACGATCTAACTTTCTTATAACAAGTACGCAGGTGATGTAACAACAATTTTGAACTCTAAACATATTGCTTTAAGAGCAAAAATAATATTATGTAGTATAGGTAAAACTAAATTTCTCAAAGAATTATCGAGCTTATTCTGTGGCTAAAAAGCTGAGGTTACATTGTATGTTTCGCCGCTCGGTGTACGCCGCGGGAGTCGCAACATACAAAGGCGTCTATAAGCATTTCGTCACTTGAACAAATACGCTGAAAGGCATTGTATTAAGGCTTTGTAGTGGCGAGTAACTGTACTTCTTTATTCTGGCGCGGGCGGCCTGTTTGGACAGGGCGGTTGACGTTCCGATTAATGATGCACTCGCCCTAGGTTTTACACAATGTTTACGTTTTATGAGTACGATGCTTTATGACTGTTGCATATTAATTTTTGGCTTTGGATTTATGGTTGACAAACTCTCAAAATTTTTTTATGACACCACACTGGTGTCATAAAATTAAAATTGGTTCGAGCTTTACTTGATACTTACTATGTTTATATAGTAGGTACTACGAGCGACCGGTGCAAATAGAGAAAAATAAAAAGAGAAAGAAGAACAAAAAAACTTACAAAAAATTAAACTTCCATTGGCTGAGATTCAGCCACTTTAGTCTCAACAAATTCCGCGAAATTACGAATCAGATTGCATTGGTAGGTACCTAATTCTTTTTGCGTGAAAATGCCGAGAAAACGAATTTTCTCAGATATGAGACCTAGCTAGATTGATTTTTCGCCCGAGTAAAACCCCGTACTGCAAATTTCATCGAAATCGTTAGAGCCATTTTCGAGAACGTGAGTACAAAGTACAAACAAACAAATATTGAACGTTTATTAGAATAGGATTTGGTAAATTTTGCGCGTAAAATAGGAATAAGTATGTATTTCAAAATATTTTCATCTATCAATAAAAATATCAAATTATGTTGTTGAGCACACCATGATCGGTAGACCATAATTTCCAGAATATTACATTACCCATTTAATTATGTAACCTGCTACAAACACGTCGTTTACCTATCAAAACAAACATCGTTCATGGCTATCACGCAGCACAAAACGTCATAACACGTATTATTATGACAGCGAGGATGAAAAACGCACGCACGCACCACTGGTTTCGGAATAGGCCTCTATATCGGCGGCGTCTTTTACGGGTTTTACGTCTATTGTGTCCTGGGTCTTACAATAGATCTTTGCTACCGGGACGTCAATTCGCACGGAAAATTTTCGCATCAGTTGTTGTGCACTTGAGTTTACCACTTGATAAAAAAGGATAGAGTAAAACCCTTCTTTGTGTAACCTTTTTGTAACGTCTGTAACCTCTTTGTGACATTTTTAACGACTTCAAAGGCTTGGCTACTATAAAGGTGCCTAATCACGAAAAAGATTAGACGCAAGAAAGGCAATTATAGGAAAAATATTAATAGCCTTTTTGAGGATTTGTAAGTGAGAACTGTTTAATTTTGAAAGGGGATTAAGTAAAGATGGTGTTAGTTAAATTGTGGAAAGTCATTTAAAAGTTCATTATGTAATGGTAGTTTTAAAGTTGCTTGCACTTAACATTCCATAATCTTTCTAAATTAATTTTGATTTATTTTGACCTAAATATGCAACAATGCCAGCCTTTCAAAAAATACATACCTACCTACTTACACAGTCTTTGAAAAAAAGGGTACAGTCAGAATTTAACGACACATTAAACTATCGAACATGGCATCAGTGTGATGTCGATGGGTATGGGGTTCGAATCCCGTAAAAAACATGTTTGTAGCATTTCGGTTAGGCCTCACCCTTGTTATATGTAATCTTGACACAGTTTTGTAATTGTGAACGTGGAATTAGAGTAACATCAATTTTGGTGAGGTATTTTTTTACGGTACAAAACACATTATGTACCTACGAAAGTAACAAATCGTTGGAAATGTTTTATTTGAATTAGTTCATTCCTATTTGATACTTGTAGGTTAGTAAAAAAAAAAAAAAAAAAAAAATAAACATAGGTACATTATGATACATTTTTCTTTAATTAAGTATGTACTTATTACAAAACGACACATCTAGAAATAAGATAGGTAGGTAAGTAAATATATATTTTTTTTAATCAGTGGAACGTAGCGCGTTGAAGTCTTTTCTATGGAACGTATGAAACATAAAAAATTATACATACTTAACATTAATTTAAGTAAATTTATTTTTTTCCAAGAAGTTTAGTTCGGACGATATTTCATTGTAATAAACTCTGCGGCACATAATTTATTGATGTTTGAACAAATACTTGGAAGAATAATGAATTAAGTTTTTCGGTCTAAGTATTTAAGACGATATTATATTACTTAGTTGAACATCTAATACGTCGTCTTAAATAGGTAGGTATGCATTACATTAAATTTAATAATTAATACATGCTAATGTCGCATTAATTAGGACATTTAACCACCTCTTTGTTTTATTAAAAAAATATAAAAGTATTTGGATTTGATTTTCCATAAATATGCAAAATCTTAACGGTTTTAATTAATTTGTGCTCTTGAAATCTTCAATAAATAACTTTGTAAGTCAATCATCCGCAAAAAAACATTCCCAGCTCTTTTAATCTATATTTCAATCTAATTTGATTGAAGACACATCTATTTGATGGACGAGCTTCCGAACTGTTATTTCAGTTTGTCTATCTGTCAATCCAAATATCTATTTCTGGGAACCGAGCTGGGACCAACCGGGAATACTATATTTCTTTAAAAATTGTGACATTTTTTACTATTTTATAATCGGAATACTTACTAGAAAAAAATAACATGAAACCTTCGCTGATTTAATTTCGATAGTCCAAAAAGTTTGTTACTTAGTATAATCGCCACCTTGGTTTTTCAATCGTCATATTTATATCTTTTACTGAGAAAACAATTTTGCGATTCGGCAGATAGGTACCTACACTTATAATACCTAATAAGATTTTATTTCCGACCAATGAATCCATATAAAATTAGACAACTCACATTAAAATTAAGATTACAATTAAGTAAGTACATCAAAATTAAAATTTACATTTTGAAAAGGCTCAGGTATTATGCCAAACGGCCAATAAATTAATTTTCTGTTGTAATTATGAAGATTAAAATAAAATAAAAACAGTTCCTAAGTAAAATCTAATCTGTCGAATAAACAAGAAAGTAAATGTATGTGTTGTTCCAACTTCAAATGAATTTTATCTCAATGCAGAGTGAAATGAAATATTTAGCTGCCTATAATTGGTAGTTTCGTCAGTAATATTTCACTGTTAAATGTAATGATACAAATCACTTAAGCTGAACCCTTTTAAACAAACAAACACCTTGCTCGTAAATCATCTTCATAAGAGGCGTGGTTTTTGTAATAATTTATATATTGGCAAGCACACTATCATCTGCGGGCAAGATGGTACCTACATAGTATTCTTATAGGTAACATAGTAACATGATAGGTAACATAGTATTCTTTTAATAGACCGTTAATTTGTAAGACAATGTATTTTTGTTAAGTATTTTGGTTTTGTTGATTTAAGTTAATGCATTTGTATCTACTACTAGATGGCACGATGTAATTCATTTTGAGTTGCGTGGATACCTACAGATGGAAGATTATAGATAAATAAATAAATAATGCTGGACATTTCACACAGCATCATGTAGCCCCAAGCTAAGCAGAGCTTGTGTTATGGGAACCACATGACTGATATACCTACTACTTATATAGGTACATATTTTTTTTAGAAAACACATTATGTTATTATGTAAACATGTTATGTTGGTATGAATAGTAAAAGTAAAATCCATAAAATATTTGTTAAAACTTGTCTTTTATTCGTAGTAGTAAATTATTTAGAGTACCTAAGTACCTACATAAATGTAATTGTGCAATAAAAAAAGAAGTAGGCCTTTTTATTTCCAATTGCTAAGACAAAGATCTAAGAAGTAATAGCACTAATTATAATAACTACATACAAGATACGCGCGAAAAACATAACCCTTCCTTGGCAGTCGGATAAAAAGGGTATTAAAACATTATTAACCATATAAAAGATGACTAACTGACATCAATTTACATGATAAAAATAACTCTTAGAATCCTTCCTTGAAACTAGGGTGGAAATTGAAATAGGTCTCATGTCATGATACATAAGTTTGGCAAAGTACTTCTACTTCTATTTGAATCAGTTTAACTATTAGATCGTTTACAGTAATCCTTAGAGTAGGTACTTACTCGACTGGTTCTAATGTATTTTCTACAGTTACCTACCTACCTATGTAAGTATGAGTATGTACCTTACCTATGTTATGTAGTAAGTAAATTAGTGTCTATAAATAAATATTGATAGTAGGAACTTACATACTTCTCTCTCTTACTGCCTACATAAGGATTCTTGCAATTCTGCTGTTGGCGCCGATACCTATTTGGGCTCTGGTAAATCGATTGACGATATCACTGAGACAGCGGCAGCCTTTGTAGGCTTTTTACAGAGCGGTAAACTATTTCATGATTATTAATACCTAGCGGTCAACTCAATTTACAGTCTAATAAATAAATGAATTGATGTTCGTTGGTAAGTGCTTCACTTCAGAACGGCTGGATCGATTAGGAGATAAATATTCGAAATAGTCCGTTTAAGATTAGGTAACTGATAGAAAACTTGGGAAAACTACCCAAAACATTGCAAGTTCGGAGAGTGTGCTCAGGAACTGCATAATCTGGTTCCGCCATCTCCCTTCTTCCATCGGACTTCCAGATACCCGGAAAGGCGCCATTTGTACATGGTTGATATTCCCAGTGTTCGTACTAAGCGCTTTGATTCTACATTTTTTATACGCACGGCGAAAATGTGGAACTCCTTGCCGGGGTCTGTATTTCCAGAAAGGTATAATTTGGGTGTCTTCAAATCGAGAGTCAATAGGTTCCTTCTAGGTAAGCGTGCTCCATCTTAGACCGCACTGTTGCTTTACATCAGGCAGAGTGTGGTCAAACGCGAACCTATTATCGTTTTAAAAAAAAAAAAAAGTTCTTTGTTAAGAGGTTTTTACCTAGGTACCTAGGTAGATACCTATACCTATATGAACTCGAAAGGACACAACTTTCAGCGGTTCAGCTTGTCTAAGCAATTATGTATTTATAGGAGTAAGTATATCTAATACAATTCAAAGTATTAATAAAATGTACCTATGTAATGTATATTAATAAAATGTAATCTTTTGCGTATTATATTAATATTAGATCCATTATGAATATTATGATGAAACTACCAACTATAAAAAATCATTATCATCTGCTGTCTGCTACTGATACGCAGACATTTTCCACGCATTCTAAGCACAACAACAAAATGAAAACTTTATGAGCCAGTACTATCGTGCGGTAAAGGCCGTCGGTCGGTTCTTTTAAAACGGAGTACCTATGTATGCAACCTACAATTAGCTAATATTACAAATATCTACGACTCTATCTCGCCACACGCAATCCTGTAATTGGACCTACAGCATATCGAATGATGTCAACCGTGTAATGCAAGATATCTTTTTTATGCTAATTTATCACCGACAAACGATTCGAAGCAAATTGATCATACATGCTAAAGATATTCTAGGCGTATTCTAAGAACAGCTTCCATTTTTATATCAGGTACGTTGGGAAGTAGCATAGTATATTACATCTACTAGCAATGAATAAATGAAAAGAAATGAGATTTAAAAGAAAATCACGCACCTATTTATATTGATCGAGCTATGATGCGTATAACCTATATCATACAAATGTGTAATTAACAGAATGTCTACAATTTTGTTTCCTATTTGTGGTAGGCTATAAAACTATAACTATTTTTCAAATACCTAACCTATTTAAATTCATTAGTTCCTCTTACGATCGAAAACAATATTTAGGTAAAGTTCGCGTCATGTAAAAAGAACGCTGGAAGAAAGTGGAGGGGTGTGCTTTGTCTCATGTTTGGGAATAGGTAACCCATGCGCAAAAATGAGACAAAACACACCCCTCTACTCCACTCCTTCCAGCGTTCTTTTTACATGACACGACTTTCATGGACTTTTACCTACCATAAAATAAGAAATACCTACGTCTATACACGCCAGTGACAACTCGTACTAAACAACCTCTTAATAAAGTCGAGTCGATTAAAAAGCAAAAAGCCAGTAGTCAGTTAACTTTTTATTTTTTAAATAACAACCCCTTTCGACTTGAAGAGGCTGCACTGCAGGTAGCGGTTCTTCAAGTGCCGAAGCTCTTGTGCATACAGACAGACGGCGCGACAGCCATGTCGCCAATTTGCACGCTGCTTTAAAGTGCATATTGTGTTTGAGTAATAATTATAGGTTAAGTTAGTCAAGAATTTCAGTACTGAAGATGCTTTCAGAGGTTTTTCAATCTGTAGGTTTAGGTTTTTGTATAGGATCTCCAGATCCAGCTGACGAAATCGTAGATACCTTTTCTTGAAGAAACTTTTATTTCGTAAGGAGCTGAAATAATGGGATGGCAAACTTAATTCAGAATATTTCATTACGCATAAACTGATTCACGATAACTTTCCAGAAATTAATTATTCAAATAATACTCGTAGGGTACATAACGGATGTCGTCTTTCACGTTGAAGTAGGCAGTGTGGTCTCTAGAGAACATACCTAACTATCTGCTATTTGAACTGTTCTAGATTATTTTACTGTTCAGTATAGTTTCACTGTTTATGTTCTGAATACGTTAATGTTATAACACTACCCGCCCCTGCTTCGCACGGGTCACATCACACATCACACTAGAAACCTCTAAAATTATCAGTGTTTCTCTACTAAGTATATTATGCATGCATTAAACATATAAACCTCTTGAATAACTCTATCTATTAAAAACCGCATCAAAATCCGTTGCGTAGTTTTAAAGATCTAAGCACACAGGGACAGACAGCGGGAAGCGACTTTGTTTTATACTATGTAGTGATAGTGATAAACGGGATATTTACCATGATTTTGATTAATGTTTTAAATGTAATATAAAATTGTATATTCCTTGTTTCAGATGGTCCTGACTTCGATGCACAAATACCGGCCGCGCGTGTTGGTGGTGCGAGCAAGAGACGCGGCTGCACTTGCGTGGGGAGCGCCGCACGCTGCCTTCGCCTTCCCAGAGACTGAGTTCATTGCTGTTACTGCTTACCAGGTAAATTGAAGTACTTTACAGTGGCTACACTGTGTTTTTTGCAGCGCGTTTGTATCGATACAAACGCGCTGCGGACACGCTCCTCCCCTCCCGCTTCGCATTTGTATGGAAACAAACGCCCTGCGAACGCGTGTTTGTATCGATACAAACGCGATGCGAACGTGCTACTCAAAAACGCCTTTAACCCTTTGAAGCTTTAATCTTAGGAAACAGGAAATTGAATAGAAAGAGCTGAGATTAACAAGAAAGGCAAACAAACGATGAAAAAATGTAGAGCGCGGCACTATTTGCTTACAAACTTTTTTACTTTTAGGTAATACCACAATAACCTACAGGATTTTCTTGATTTACTGGAATTTTTGAAAGATTACTTTCTTGGTCTTTTGTAATTTGTACATCTGCATGCTCAGTTAAATATTTAGGAACCTGTATAAAATGGCTAAATGTGTATTTTTTTTTTCTAATAAGAAAAAAGGAAAGGAAATGTTATTGCATTAAAAAGTAGGCACTTAAATTCGGCTGGATCTGCTATTTTGTCTAGGATTAGGGACAGTTTCTCGATAAATCGATGTGATAGTTATCTGTTATGTCTTGGGCAATCCCATACGATATGATCACACCTTACCGTTTCCCCGAAACCGTAGTACGTTTCCAAGAACATGCGTCGATTCGCACTTATGCCGACCGCATTTTTTTCTAACCAGGCGCCAAAGCTTTTACGAACGTATGCATAGACTACACCAGCAGAAAAAACGCGACAGCAAGACGGCGACACAAGTGTCCATTGTGTAAGCCCCCTTAGCGAAACAATAGCAGCTAATTTGGAGTTTTTTGTTCCGGCGGCGAGTAGCTTTTGTTCAATTAATGTTCGTTCGGCAGCTCTTGAAAACGCAAGAAACTGTGAAGTTGTACCGTTACTGTGCGTCATCGGATCCGATGCATTTACTTTATCATTTTTGAACAATGGCAGTTGAAATGCATCAGCCATCGATACCCACACGGTTATGAGCAATTAACGTACACTGAGAACCGTAATCCTATATTAAAACTATCCGGAGCGGCGGCCGCCAGTCGAGCTATTATGCGGGCTACAGAGCCCTCCCGCTGTTTGTTTTCCGACACTGAAAAGCATCCCTTTGAGGGTCAGCGCAGCGTGACGTTTCCTTGCATAATCCTCGCTGCAGTAATGAGCATGAGGCGGCTCCTTTGCGGAGCAGCTTTGCATGTCGCCTGCATCGAGGCGCGAAAGTTTTCTCGCGTCAATCCCATCGGCGGGTTTGAAGGATTAGCCGGATATTGTGCGGCTAACGGGATCCGGCCGGACAATGGCCGCCGGCACGTATCGTTGCGCATTATCCCAGCCGCTCGCCAACTCTCTTATTGTTGCGAATTACCGACGAATTAGGCTCCCTTTAATGATGCCGACGCTTTATTCGGGAGCGTAACTAGGTGGCACGACAGTTCAATTACAGCATCACAAAAGACCTCAACAAAGACTCTACTTAGGTAAATGTTCAATTACTTTCGTCGTCTCGTCGTTTGCTCTAAGATCTCATTTCACCCAAGTCCTTTTGATAATTTTGGGTTATCCGCTAGGTAAATAAAATGAATTTAAAGGCCCTAATTATACATTTCTAAAAAACCGGCGACAGTCGCCAAAATATGTGAAATAGTCATGCAAAAACGGCGAGTTTGAGGGCTGACGTCACATGACGCGACAGGGCGGGTCCAGGGCGGCGCCCGGCGCTGTCGCCGACTAAAAAATGCACTTGGCACGACTCACACAGGCTTTTAGCACTCCTCACTATCTGGAGAGGTGGTTATCTGCTGCCGGGGAGCACGCCGGCGCCGCCTTATCGAGTGTAAACACTCATTTACAAGAGACTAGTATTTGCGTTTGGGATTTCGCTCGATAAGCGTGATAGGGACTTCTATTGCAAACAGTCTGTTAGAAAAAACGGCGACGTTGCCCAAAAATGTCATCGTCACTTATGCAAACTGTAACCGGCGGTATACAGTTTCATGTTACGGTTGGTGAAGGTCGTAGGCGCCACACGCGGTGACCGTCGCGGCGACGACGCACCACTGACTTCCCTGACTAGCTGCTAATTGCTCTGTCGCCATGTCACGCACATGTGCAACAATTATCCCTTACAAGCTATTAACGAAGGGGATGTATGCGGAAACGGATGTTTAAATTGCACTCACTAAACGAGATAAGAAATTCGAGGCGTCATGGATAAAACATCCAACCAATTATCTGTGGCCTCACATGGCTTACAACATTATTCGTATTTAAAAATAACATTGAAAAATCGTTTAATTTTAATTTCTTGAAAAAAGATGAACACTTATTTTGGACTGATTTTATATACTTAGGTACCTATACTTACCTAGTTGAGGTTAGCCAGTTTTTAAAATTTAATTACCTACCTAGGTATACTTATCCATTTCTAGTTTCTTAGATACCTACCTTTTAATATCAGTAACTAATTCAACCTTTTCTTTGTCCACAGAACGACCGAATAACAAAGCTGAAGATCGACAACAACCCTTTCGCAAAAGGTTTCCGCGCTTGTGGCCAGTCCAAGTGCAAGAGAAAGAGCATCGAGACAGACGGCACAGAGCCATCTACCGGCGAGTCTAGTGAAGCTAAACGACCCTGCTCCGACGCAGCTTCATCCTGCTCCGAAGAAGGCAGTCTACGGTCATCTTCCCCGAGATCTCCGCCACTAGTGGAATCACCAGCACCGCTAGTTCCATCAGAAAACACACAAGAAAGCACAGTGCCTTCATTTTACCCGCAAGATTTCCCGAACCTCCCATATATGCCGCTGCACATGCCTATGCCGCTGGGTCTATGGCCTAGCAATCCTATGCCGGGCTTCTCGTGGGGTCCAGCTTTACCCCCGCCTCCCCCTGAAATTCCAAGACCACCCGCGCCTCCTTGCCGTCGCGTCAAGAGTTTTACTATAAGCGCTCTTTTGGGCGAAGGCTGATGTATTAAGACTAAACAAAAAGAGAATATTATTTATTTTACACAAAAGTTGTTTAGATTTTGAGTAGGTATGCCACGAGTGCTTCGCAATATAATACCGAGTTTTGATAGTCTAAAATACCTATTGTAATATCTTTCGTATACGCTAGCCGTTTTATCTACCTCGTTAGTTTAGTTTAGATTAGGCTTGTGAATATAATTTGTGATATAGAATGTGCCTTCTATAATATTTTTGGAATAATTTAAGCTATTTTGTACATGATCTGTCGACCTAAGGCTGAACTATAATCTGAAATTTTTCAGATACGCAAAGATATTCTTATTAATCTTATGATTTACCGAAGCGGTGGCTCTCTATAATCATTTACTTAAATCTATTCTATAATATTTTTGATAAGGAGATACCTACCATATTAGTAAATATTTATATTCTATTTTTACATGTGCTGTAATAAAAATTTTTTTATTGTTAGAAAATACGTGTACATACGAATAAGTAAATTACTGTTGCACATTATTGTATTATTCATGATAATAAATATATTAATATTACGTATTTATCTCATTCAAACGAGCCCCATAAAGAGATTTTTCCTTTAGCTATATGGAAATATATTAAGGAACTACATGAAGATCAAGCATTGTAGAAATCCTATAAAAGGGATAGAGTGAGTATACACCGTTGATTTTTGGTCAGTTTAAAGCCGGCGCCTACTTAATCTATATCGATAACCTTACTCAAAAATAATAATAAATATGAGATCTATTTTTTTGCAATTAATAATATCACGAAACATAGGCAGGATAAATCACGGAGATACGTGCTCTGTGCTCAGCTGTTGCTACGGCGTAGAGTCTACGCTATGTCGTAGTCATACATACATACCTAGGTCATTAGCTCTGCGCGCCTACGACACCTTACCAAGTGTTTTCCTCATTTTTGTTAATCTTTTCAACTATTCTGTTTCGTATGAAATACTTATCAAATTCAAAAATTAAACCAACGACACGAATACGATTAAGCAATACAAGCAGTGGGTGCTGGCTTTAAACTGACCCAGAATTAACGGTGTATACATGTTGTATTAGTTAGTAAAGCCCGCGACCTCGGCTGTTGTCACGTAGCCAAAACGTCGGGATGTAAATAAAGTAAATAACGCGATAAAATCCCCATGTATTTCTAAATACTAAAACCAGGGTTCGCCGATATATATCAGCGGATATATATCGTGATATATATCATGATATATATCAATTGATTTTTATCTTGATATACAGGGTGTGGCAAATTCTTGGTCACTGAAGGGTAGCTACCTTTTCTCTTGTAGTTAGAAAGTTTTGTTCTTAGGAAACTTCGGTTTTATTTTGAAGAAAAAAATAATTGCATTTTTAGATTTTTGAAAAAAAGTACAGTTAGCCTGAAAAATTACATTTGTCAAAAAAAACAAGTTGGTCTTAATCGACTCTATTTCCCACCAGGAACACTTCTCCCAAAGTAACTTATCAAATCAAATCGTAAGTTTTTGCGATAATTCAAAAAAACACATTCCATACATTTTCTATGAAATTAGTAGTTGTAAACATTATAGTGCCGCATATTCGATGGTTATTAATTTAAATTCGTAACTGCTTTGGCATGCTGGGAGGCTATTGTAAAGCCTTAGGTGCCTCAGACAGAGCCGCAAGAGAGAATGGTATGCATGGAGCATACCATTTGTACATCTGCAGGGAAACTCTTTGTTCTAAATTTTAATACGCGCTTTACAATAGCCTCCCAGCTTGCCGGAGCAGTTATGAAATTAAATTACGAACGATCGAATAAGTGGCACTGTAATGTTTACAACTCCTAATTTCATAGAAAATGTATAGGACGTGTTTTTTTGAATTATTGCAAAAACTTACGATTTGATTTGATAAGTTACTTTGGGAGAAGTGTTCCTGGTGGGAAATAGAGTCGATTAAGACCAACTTGTTTTTTTTGACAAATTTAATTTTTTAGGCTAACTGTACTTTTTTTCAAAAATCTAAAAATGCAATTATTTTTTTCTTCAAAATAAAACCGAAGTTTCCTAAGAACAAAACTTTCTAACTACAAGAGAAAAGGTAGCTACCCTTCAGTGACCAAGAATTTGCCACACCCTGTATATCAATGGATTTTTTCCTGTCTTCTGAACCAAAAATTTTGGAGATTGATGTTAACCCTGGCAACACGTAGCCAAAAACTACAATTCCGAATAATTTAGATTGTTTTTTTTAAGTGTTTATTAAAAAAAATTTTGAAAATGAAAAATTATATCAAAATTTTTAATTCCGACGGGATTCGAACCCGCAATGATACATAAATGTAACCTAAGTGTGGTTTAACACTATAACAAATTAAAAATTATAAAAAAAATATTTCTCAAAGAAACACTAATTCTTTTGATACTTTTATTAAGTTTTTTAAATAAAAATGTGGTAATTTGACACTTACTATATTATTTTACAAATTAATTTCACATTTTAAAGTGTTTAATCCCCTTTCAGGATGAAATTCGCTTCTTTTTCTTAACCTGGATATATATCCGATATATATCGGATAAATATCAAAAAATTCCGATTTTTTATATTTATTATAAAAATCGGATTTTTTCGAACCCTGACTAAAACACATGATTATCACTGTATTACGAACGTGAAGTAGACATTCTCTCAGGTCTTTAGAGATTTAAGATCCTTTGAAGATGTCTTAGGGAGTAGTTAGAGGTATGTCCAAATATTTATATTGGTACTCATGCACACATGCAATTTCTCTGATGGAAAGAAGCGTAAGAGTTGCCAAACATTGGAAAATAAATTGAGGTCAAGCTGTTGACACGAAAGCAGAAGAAAACATGCCCTCTTTTTGCAGAAGTTTATTAATATACTTACCAATAACATAAGGCTCTTTTAGGCCATCCTTTTGCGCTAAATTAGTAATTTTGTTTGTGGTAATTACAATAAATGGTGCTAAACTAAGCCAGTATTACTTATTTTTTTAGTTAATTAACCTGTGCATATACTCAGTCCCTGCTCGTGGTTGTGGTCCACCTACATACATAGATAGTTATGTACATACATAGTTTACCTGGCTGTACCACTAAGGATACTCAAAAGTTAAATTGAACATAGTTGGACATGAATAGCAATTAGATTCCTAAGCTCATTTTTTTTCTAAATTCACACAGTGAACGGAAACTTAAGTGTCAAGATACTCTGGGTAGTATTTAAATGAAACTACAAAACTAGTTACATTTAAATCTTATTAGATAGGTAGGGAAATACACATCATATATTAAAGCATTTCACAACATCAAGAAACAAAAATAAGTTTCATTACATAATATGCCATTGTCTAATCTTGCCATCTTTAGATCCTAACCTGCTATTAGGTTTTGAAGCTCATTGCTCAGTTCATTGGTGTCGATGACCCTGGTGGTGCTATTTGTGGTGACAGGGGTGCTCGCTTCACGGTTGCAAGCCTTTTTATGCACAAACCAGTGCAATCTTTGGCATTCCCGGTCACAGTACTGGACCGAACGACACTTGGAACATTTCTTAGCAGGTTTCTCTTCCCCACAAGTGCTGCAGTATGGAATAGCATCGACAAACCCACGCTGGCCATTGATTGTGCAGTTAATGACAGACAAAGCTGGGGGAGGGTCTTTACTGGTCAAGGAAGACACCATCTGGTGGAATGTTGTGCATTCCCTATAAGGAAACTCTCTGACACAATCTTTCAGGAAGGAATCCATCAGATCTAAAGACACACCGTCTTTTCCTGGCTTCAGCAGTTTCTTAGAAAATACCTCCACCACATCATGTTTCTTCTCCTCTTTTCCCGGTCTCTGCTTATCTCTTATGTTGTGGATTTCTCTAATAATGTAAGCGAGGTAGTGGTACTTGAAAGACATAACTTCATTTGTTTCTGTTCCACGGGTCATCTCCTTTTTACTCAGCAACTCGAGAACCTTGCTGGCTTTTTCGGCATTGTCTAGTAGCAACGGTGAGTTTTGTAGGTTTAGAGCGAGTCGTACCGGATGTATGTTGACTCCCAAGACGAATTTATGAAGTGGATCTACAAGAATGTTAGGTAGGTATGGTTCGGTTTGTTGTCCTTGTAGAATGGTGTAATAGGCTATTTCAGCGCGTGGGATGAAGTTGTTGATAGTGGCTACTGTGTGGTGATTGCCTACGAATGCCGCCATTTGAGAGGCGGTTCGACCGACAGAATTGGTAGCTGTGGGTTTCGCACCAGCATCGAGAAGTAGCTTACATACCTCAGAGCTTCCAGCCAGGGCTCCAAAATGCAGCGCGGTGTAGTTATACTCATGTTTCCCAGAGTTCACATCTGCGCCCTGAAATGATCAACAAACCTGTTAGAACACCATTTAACACGTACAAGGTCAAAGATTTAATGTATTTTACATACCCTATCGAGCAGCAGTTGCACCATATCCTTGTTCCCTTTATAGGCAGCGTGTTGGAGCACGGACATACCATTTTCGTCGAAGAAATCAACACTGTCCTTGTGCTGGCCCAAGAGGATTTTGAAACTATCCAGATCATTTGCAGCTATGGCATCAAAAATTGTTTTATCGGTAGCAGGATTTTCCTCACTTTTCGTTTCCATATCGATTTTCTTTGAACTCATGAATAATTCTAGAAAAGCTAATCTTCTATCCTCACAACTTCATCAAGCAAACAATCAACTTGAAGTCTAGTCTTGTCATCAAACCTAAAATTGAATGAATGAAAATGAAATGAATAAATCTGTCACTGGTGTTTTAATGTCAATGTCTAAATATGACACTGTCATACCACGAAAATAAATCCGTGTGTGAAAGGAAAAACTTGTAGTAGGCTATGGTAGATTTTTATTTAAAAAAATGAATTTCTACCATGATGACTATTGGCGGGAAGTTTGTAATTTATTTTTCATTTCTCATACACGGAAAGTACGCTTGAAGTTACCTGAACAGAGGGATGAAAGTAGTACTTTTCCGCCCTGGGAAGCAATTTTCCCTGCTGTCAAATTAAAAAAAAAATCATTCTATTTTGACATTTCTATTGAGTCATGTTGAAACTTTTTACACAGCAAAAGTAATATTTGACATTTCTATTTTACCTTTTTATTGAGAATTGCTGTAAAAAATATTTTCAACAATTTATTACATGAGTTTTGTTAATAATAATTACTTTTCACTAAATTATTATTATTTAAACAAGATTTTGAGCTTGAAATATTTACCATCTTCAATGACAAAAAATACTGGCTGAAAAAAAAAAGGTGGGCGCCTTTTTTGTTTTTTTTTTTTCAGTGGCAAGCTACCAGCCAGTATTTTTTAAAGCACCAATTCGATTTTTATCTGTTTTGTCGATCGAGAACAGAGATTTTTATAAAATGAGCTAATCAGGTTTTTATTTACTTTCCTAATATTCGAAATGAAAAGCAGAGTGTTTACCTCGGGTGAAATACCTATTACGGCACTCGAACTATTAGCGCCCTCGCTACGCTCAGGCGCCAAACCATCTCGTGCCGCAATAGGTTACTTTCAACCCTCGTGCAACAATCTACTATTTCATTTCTCATACACGGAAAATACGCTTGAAGTTACTTGAACAGAGGGATGAAAGTAGTACTTTTCCGCCCTGGGAAGCAATTTTCCCTGCTGTCAAATTAAAAAAAAAATCATTCTATTTTGACATTTCTATTGAGTCATGTTGAAACTTTTTACACAGCAAAAGTAATATTTGACATTTCTATTTTACCTTTTTATTGAGAATTGCTGTAAAAAATATTTTCAACAATTTATTACATGAGTATTGTTATTAATAATTACTTTTCACTAAATTATTATTACTTAAACAAGATTTTGAACTTGAAATATTTACCATCTTCAATGACAAAAAATACTGGCTGAAAAAAAAAGGTGGGTGCCTTTTTTTTTTTTTTTTTTTTTTCAGTGGCAAGCTACCAGCCAGTATTTTTTTTAAAGCACCAATTCGATTTTTATCTGTTTTGTCGATCGAGAGTAGAGATTTTTATAAAATGAGCTAATCAGGTTTTTATTTACTTTCCTAATATTCGAAATGAAAAGCAGAGTGTTTACCTTGGGTGAAATACCTATTACGGCACTCGAACTATTAGCGCCCTCGCTACGCTCAGGCGCCAAACCATCTCGTGCCGCAATAGGTTACTTTCAACCCTCGTGCAACAATCTACTATTAATTTGAACCACGATCTTTTTTGCATTCCATTCCATAAAAAAATTCGACTACGATTTTCGAGAATACTCTACGATTTAATTAAACACAATTTTTTGCATCAATGGGGATCAATCACTAAACGAAATATTGGGTTTCTAAGTATGAGGGCGTATACTCTTTAGCATTCTGAGCATTCTGTTTTTTAAATAATTAAAATCCATCAATAAATGACGAAGTTATTCAAGTTTTCTTTTCGGCCATTTCAAAACGCGCGCTCGGAGCTTCGATCTGCGTCTGACGTCACCAGGCGCTCGCGGCTCGGTCTACTAGTACAAAATCGCTAGTTAATTTCAAACTAGCTTCCGCCCGCGGCTTCGCTCGCGCGGCACCTGGATAAAAAGTAGCCTATGTCCTATTTCAGGTCAAGAACTATCTATGTTTTAAATTTCAGCCAAATCAGTTCAGTGGTTGTCGAGTTATAGAGGAACAAACATAAATCCAAATATCCAAACTTTTGCATTTTTAATATTAACTAGCTTCCGCCCGCGGCTTTATTCGCGTAGTACCCAGATAAAAAGTAGCCTATGTCCTATTCCTGGTCATTACCTATCTATATTTAAAATTTCAACCAAATTGGTTTAGTGGTTGTTGAGTTATAGAGGAACAAACAACATCCATCCAAACATCCAAACTTTCGCATTTATAATATTAGTGTGATTAGTGTGATAGTATGATTAGTGTGATGAGAAAGTGTGATAGTGTGATTTGAAAACCAAGTTTAGGTAGGTAGGTAATGTATGTGATTATTTTGACTCGAACATACAAATTATTAATTAGGTATTACGATTAAAAGTATGTATAAAAAAATACCTATTCACTAAAAAGTTTAAAGGCGAAAATTATTTTTAAGTAGGTACCTACCTAGGTAAGTAGTAAGTAGGTAGGTACCTACTTAAAAATAATTTATGTAGGTAATAATTTAAGTAGGTAGGTAAAGTTAATATTAGTGTGATTCGACTCCTGATTGTTAGTTTTGTTTGTTATTGTTTTCGGTAAGTACCGGTACTTACCTAAAATACCTATTCAGTAAAAAGTTTAAAGTCGAAAATTATTTGTAAGTAGGTACCTACCTAGGTAAGTAGTAAGTAGGTAGGTAGGTACCTATTTAAAAATAATTTACTTACCTATATTAAAAATACCTACTTACTACTTACCTAGGTAGGTACCTACTTACAAATAATTTTCGACTTTAAACTTTTTACTGAATAGGTATTTTAGGTAGGTACCGGTACTTACCGAAAACAATAACAAACAAAACTAACAATCAGGAGTCGAATCACACTAATATTAACTTTACCTACCTAAATTATTTACCTACCTACTTAAATTATTACCTACATAAATTATTTTTAAGTAGGTACCTACCTACTTACTACTTACCTAGGTAGGTACCTACTTCAAAATAATTTTCGCCTTTAAACTTTTTAGTGAATAGGTATTTTTAAAACATACTTTTAATCGTAATACCTAAAATTAATAATTTGTATGTACGAGTCAAAATAATCACATACCTACCTACCTAAACTTGGTTTTCAAATCACACTATCACACTTTCACAATATTTTCCTTCACCGTTTAGAGCTCGTGTTAAAGCGCATACCTACTTAGGTACCTACTTATACATTTTTCGAAACGAAAAATCCATTGATGCACGGCTGGGTTTCAACCCACAACCTTCGGATTGAAAGTCGAGGCACTAGCGCACTCGGCCAACACTGCTTCTCTACCTCTGACTACCCGCTTAGACTTTTTCAACGGATCTAAAAATTCCTAAAAGATCTGATAGAATATGTCTACTGTGCCTTGGGAATACAGTCGTAATCATATTTAAAAATAAAAATGAAATCATTTATAACTTTTTTAAATCTACAAATCTGCATAAGTACTTACTTAACAAAAAACGTGAATGACCTCGAAAGTTTGGATATTTGGATGTATGTTTGTTCCTCTATAACTCGACAACTACTAAACCGATTTGGCTGAAATTTAAAATATAGATAGGTAATGAGCGGGAATAGGACATAAGCTACTTTTTATCCAGGTGCCACGCGAGCGATGCCGCGGGCGGAAATTAGTTTGAAAATAACCAGGGATTTTGTACTAGTGGAGCGAGCCGCGGGCGCCTGGTGACGTCACAGCCAGTCGCGGCCTTCTCGCGAGCGTTTTTTAGATTGGTGCACTAAAATCTCTGTAACTCGGTCATTTTTGATCCGATTAAAAAACCAAAAACACAGTATTTTTTGTTTTTTTTGTATCTACAAATCTGCATACTCAACTAAAATCGTGAGTCTTCCTCATTGCATGCTAAGTTTATGTATCTTACTAGTGAATTAGGGTGGTGGCACCAGTAATGAACAAGCACCAGTGTTCGACATTTTTTTTTTAATTGGCTTAGTTTTCAAGTTATTGAAGAAAAAGTTGTGTGTTGGTGTGCTGCTGAACCAAAATACACTTTTACTAACGAAATTACTAAGAAGTTAAGTCTATATTTTTGCCAGCATTTTTGGAATTATTCAATTTATTCGAATTTCGATTGATTTTATGGATAGGTTATATTATTCTGGATTTAATTTTATATCAGTAGCGCACCTACGCATGTTTATTTTATTTTATAGTCGATGTTCATTACTGGTTCAGCAAAATTCACCTTCTCCAGAAATCGACAGGTGTCCATACTTATTATTTACGTACTTTCTTAGTTTTTAACCAAATTTAAGTCTAATTCATGAACTGATTACGTTAATGTTTGAAATTCACCGATTGATACATGTTCTCCAATAAAGAACATGTGTCGAACACTGGGTAAAATAAGTGTTCATTACTGGAGTTGGTTTCAGATGCCTCCCAGAAAAAACTACACACTCGAACAAATTGATTATTAATTATAATACAATGTTTCTCATGGCTGACTTGTCTAGTTTTTAACCAAAAAAAGGAAGAGGTTCTCAATTCGTCAAAATCTTTTTTTTTTTGTTCTTTTTTTATGTATGTTCCCCGATTACTCAAAGACGCCTGGAGCGATTTGAAAAATTCTTTTTTTGTTTGTAAGGGTATACTTTCCGATTGGTACCACAAAAATTTGGTGAGGATATGTTGAGGATCGTTGGAGTTATGAACATAAATGCACCCATAACTAACTCAGCAAAATACATTATCATTATTATACGTATTAATTATTATTATTTATTATTAATAAAATTAGCAGTCGCTGTCTCACTGCAGGGCAAGTCCCTCCCTTCCGGTAGGTAGTTTAAATAATGTTAGTTATTGCATGTTTTGTGCTTTGTTCATTACTGGGTGTTCATAACTGGAGTGTCGATAACTGGTGATTTATCACTGTTTATCACTGGATTATTGGTGTTCATTACTGGAGATTCGGTAGGTATTTTGGTTTTCGTCTTCTGATTAAAAACATATAGCTTTAATGTCAAAAAACTTGCTACCTAACCTTTCTTGAATATATTATTTATCATTTGGACTAACTGCTGTAGATATAGTAGTAAAAATAACGAAATTATTTCAAATTTTAGTCACACACTTCCCATAAAGTGTCGAGCACTGGTGCTTTCACCCTATAGTAATAGAGTAGTAGTGACTATCTTAATTATAAATTCGTAACTTCTGTCGTAAAAAGCGGAATTTCATTATGTTTAAGGCTGCGTTTCCACCAGAGATGTGCGAAAATGCGTAGCGAGGAATGTGTTTGTAAAGAACCAATAGAATCGCTTCATTTACCTCGCCTCGGTCAGCACAGCTCTGGTGGAAACGGCTCAGCGGAGCTAGTTTTTTGCGCATACAAAACAAGCGAGGGATGTGTTGCGAGAAATGTGTTGCGAGGAATGTGTTAAGAGGAATGTGTTGCGAGGAATGTGTACGAGGGATGTGTTAAGAGGAATGTGTTCTTGAATGACATGGTCACACTACTCATTCATGTCGACATTTCACATCCTCGCATGCGCATTTTCACAGCTCCGCTACACATCCTCGCACGACACATTTCCATCGCACATCTCTGGTGGAAACACCCACACATTTTCACAGCACAGCTAGACATCTTCGCACGACACATTTCCATCGCACATCCCTGGTGGAAACGCAGCCTAAAGGTAGGTAGTACCGGTACCTACTGATATGAGATTTTGTTTCTATTGTTTCAGAAGTCAGAAGTGAATTCAGTAAAGGGGACAAAAGCGGAGAAGAGCAAATATTGCGAAATGAAAGTCTAATTACACAGTAAGTATAAATTTATTTAAAAATCAAGAGTCACAATGGCTGGCATGACTTTTGATTTATCATACTGTATGGTTAAATATTTATAAACAGTTCTAACATCAATGAGATAACAACATCTATCTATTCTAAACTATAGATATTGAAGTAGAGAGAAAAGTGTAGGGTTCAGCACTATAATAAGGCCCGCTCAACATTCACTACACAACTGGCTACATACGGCTACAAACGTTAAACTGTCTGTAATGTGGAGCGTTTCATTTACCTACCAATTTACTTACTTAACTATCCCATAAACTTCATAAATAAAAAACGAATATTCAATTCATCAATCCGCATTGCCCATGACGGAGTGATGAAATGATTTTAAAAAATCTAAATGGAGCACCAAAAAAAACTATGATCACAACATTTAGAGATTTAAAAATAGTTAAAATACGAATAACATTGAAGTAGATTGATAATAGTTTAAAGAGAACATTTAAAATGCTAGGTCTACTATAAATAGACAATGATTGAAGCAGGATTACAGGTAATTTCAAACTTACCTTATTTTATTCTATCCTACTAATATGGGTGTATGAACAAATTGAACAAACATTATAATGTAATAGGTACTTACCTACTTAGTATCTACTTGATTAGATAATATCTACCTACTTAATTTTGAGTAGGTAACATAGAAGAAGAACTTTAAAATTGTATTTAATAACGGATAGAGTCATTCGGGGTAAGTGATCGCAGTGGGTAAGTGGTCGCAGTGCCATTATCTCCGAAACGGGGCACGGGGGGTATACAGTATGTTTTAGTAGGTTGGCAACGTTTATGCAGACAACTAGTTGCGACACATAGTTTGACCGCGCTGTGCGTGTACGAGTTGGTAAGGAGAAAACTACAATTTTGACGATTTAAAGTTAGTTTTGGGTTATTTTACGAAGCGTGTAGCATATACGTTCTAAGGCCGATAGTGGTAAGGCTTTTGCTATAGATTTGGAACTTATCTGAGCGTGTTTTGCAAAAGAAAGTTCTTGGCTGAATGAATAATTTTCTGATTTTGTGTGCATTCATTCGTAATTTGTCCGTTTGGGGTAAGTGGGCGCGGGTAAGTGTTCGCACTTTTACGAAAATCAAATCATTAATAATTATTATTTTTTTAGGTTTATAAATTTTATAATTATTAATTATTTCATTTGCCAACTTACTTAAGATAAGTTCTAGGTTTTTTTTAACATGATGTCAAATTCGATATACTAATTATGATTAACTAATCTCTAAATAGGTAAAATCTATGCAAACATAAAAGTTAAAATTTTGTTTAAATATATAGGTACCTACATAACATAACGTTTTATTAGGTAGGTATATAAATTTTATGATGATTGATTATTTCATTTTCCAACATGCTGGTTTAATATTTAAAGTGATTATTTCTTATTGTGTTTTCTAAGTGTATTTTATACTTGTAATCGGAATAAATAATGCTTGATTTACTTTTATTTTGCAACGCGAACACTTACACCACATGCAATCACTTACCCCGTAAGGGTGCGCCCACTTACCCGCAAGTCGGGGCAAGTGTTCGCATTCCGATTTTTCGTCTTAAAATGCATTTATTTCAAAAACTGAAATAAATGACAGTACAAATTTCATTTATTTTAATTGACAGATAATTTTTCTAACTAAAAACAATACTTTAGGTGCTCTAAATACTAGATCTTGAGCACAGTGAGGTGTCAAAGTGGAAAGTGCGCCCACTTACCCCGAATGACTCTAGGTATTCAAGTGCAATGCCAATAGCATTTTATTTTGGTACCTACCTTTACCCTACATACCTACTCACTACATTTTCTATTATCTACACAGCATCTTGTGTTTCTTATATTAACATTTCTTTATTTATTTTCTTATATTATTAATGCTAAGATACACGTTTTACTGAAAGTATTTTATTATCTACTTGGCATCTACATGTATAACATTTCAAAAACTACTTTGTCTATTTTTTATTTTTGTTTCGATAAATTGGGATTACTTACAAATACTACCTACACATTTACGAATCCTCAAAATATTATAAAAATAAAAATAAAAAAATATAAAAATAAAAAATGTGTGGTCCTAGGTAATTATTAGCTTTTTCAATGCTAAAACATAATTATTTTGGGTGCATTATTAAATACGTTTACCAAAGCAAGTGTATATTGTTCCAGCATCAACCTTAATAATTTTACACATTGTTTTAATAAAGACTCTTATCTACTATTAGGTACGAATATTATTCTACTTTGGTATATCTACATCTAAAACATCGACGGTTTTCTGAATTATTTCATGAATATAATGCCCATGTCATGCTTATCTATCTATTTTGATTAAACATTATGAATGACTATGAGGTTCTAATTACTTCTGTACCTACTTATTTTTTTTTATTATATAAATAAAAGCTTTGCCTACATATTTTTTGACTACAATTAATTTTACTCAACTCTTAGACATTTCCTAGAACAAATAAAACTATTTAACTTTACCTACTCTATGCATTCTACACACAGCCTTCTTATATTATTATATTTATAAAAACAAACATAAGACTTGGGAGTGGTAAATATAACATTTTTTACATAATAATAATTATAACAAGATAAAGAGCCTACGAAGCTTTAGACTAGAACTACCAAGCACTTTAATATTATTATTACACACTTAGAAGTCCATTGAAGCGTTTTCAACTTTCACTATTAATCTTGCTACTCTATTTTCGACGTCTACCAAAAAATCCGGCAAATTAACCATTTTAAAATCAAGCTAGAAATATTCAGAAATAATTACTATTTTCATAATACTTTTATGAAAGATCTCTAAAGAACCCTGGAAGTGATTAGGCAATATTTAAAAGCATTAAAAAAATCAGGTCCCAGAGTAAGTCCCTGAATGCTAACGCGATATCTGGAGTTCACAAAAGCGTTAGACATAGTAGACGTCAAAAGAGAGCGATGCTCAGACGAGCGCAGGGCCGGTGGCGGGGGCCGTGGGGGGCGAGGGGGCGGTGGGGGTCGTCGGAGTGTGAATCGCAGAGGTGAGTCTGACCCCACCACTCTCTGACACTACCATCCCATTGTGGACCGTCCCGTTGTGCACTGTGTCTGCGTAGGGAGTTGTCAGGATTGTGAGTCGCTGAAATTATAAATTGAGATTTTTATTTTCAGTTTAATTAAAAAGTAAGTTATAAAAATAATAGCATCAGGTAGACGATACGATAAAAATTAAACATAAATAAAGCTAAGTTAACCAAGAGGCTCTTGGTTTGATGATTCCTATCCAAATGCTTGCGTTAACGTTAGGCTAACGTTAACGCAAGCATTTGGATAGTTCTTTCGCTAGTGACTTCCATGATTAATCAACATAACAAATCTAAATCTATCAAAGACCACAGAAAAAATAGATGCAGATTGAAGATGTTTTAATGAAGGAAGTCTGTCTCCCATTTGCCAAACAACCGCGACTCAAATTTTATTAATGAAAAATACAAACCTCAGAGAAAGTGCCCTTAGTAGTCAGCAGTTTGTAAATCGCCACAGTCGGTATACACATAACACTAGAGCCGGCGATTCCCCATCCAAGCGCATTGGCCCACCACGGGTACACGTAGCCCTCATATTGCAAAGGCGCGTAGTCTAGAAGACCGTATGCTGTTATGAAGAGAAGGAAGATTGGCGCGATGTACCGCCAACATACTCGCCAGTACATGCCAGGACTGAAGCCGATCATATCGCGGATGTCTTCGCAGAAACGTTCTGTACCTGGTTAGAATGAAGCATTTATTGAATGGTGGTAGAGACAAGTAGAACTTGAGAGATCAAAGACAACTATGCAATCTTTTCAGATAATATTGTAAAGAGAAAGAAAACACGAAAGTAGGTATCTTCCTAATTTTAATTAGTGAAAAAGGATACGAGAATCGATACGAAGAAATGATCTGGGGCCATACCATGATCTTTTAGAGCAATGTCAAAATAAGCTTAAAGCAGTCCTACTGCTTTAGAAATGACATTCCTTGTCACGTTTCAAGCTTGTTTTAACATTGCTCTAAGAGTTCATGGTACGGCTACTGAAAGTGAGTTTATCTGAAAAGACTTACTATATAAAAAGGGGCATTCAAATCATATGGTAGAGAGAAAAGATAAAAACAAAGCAAAAAGATATATTGTGAACTTACAGTTCAGGGATACTTCGGAATCAAGTGAATCAGATTTTGATTATAATTATACAACGTCCTAATATTTAATGATAATTATTATTACGGGATTTTATCGCGTAGGTAGGTACTTACCTTTTTTTTCTTCGACGTTTAACAAATCACAAAATGTTAACAAATCGAAAGTTTAACAAGTCATAATATTTATATTGCAAAGCTTGGATTTATGAATCGTCGTCGTATTACTTTTTTGGCACGTTAAATTGTCGGTCCCGGCTTTTAAGTCGTTAAGCCATGACGGAGGCCTTTAGGCGGCCTAAAAACTCCGTCACCAGAGTTGGCCACTTACTCATACGAACTTACTTATTACTTTTTTTTACTTACCATAAATCCAAGAAACAGCAATAGCCTCGAAGAACACAGCGACCAATATAGAGTATCCAGCAGCATATCGGTCCAGAAGTTGGAAGAAGTAGAAGCCGCCCTTAGTGCAGGAGGCCAGCCCGACGAAGAAGTAGAGCGTGAAGAGACACGCGACGAAGATCTCGCGGTGACGACCGATGGGAGGGAACTCGTCGCTCAGTGCTGTGATGATAGCTTCCGAACCTCCGAACTACAAATGTTAGGAGATTAAAAGAGATTTTGTCATGTGAGCAGTATGTGAATGTGAATAGAATTATTATTATGATCTGAATGCTATCGTTTTTATAATTGTTTTCGATATTTTCCGAAACGTAATATTTTTTCTGGTTTTACTGTCCCTAATTTTAGTGTTATTGGTAAACTTGACGTGGATAAACTTACCAATAATTTATTGGTAAGTTTATCCACGTCAAGTTTACCCATAAATAAATCATCATCGTCTGAATGTTGTTTTATTACAGAAAGTTGCATGAACTTAAGAAATTATTATTACGAAGAAAATACTATAGTCGTAAAGCATACCTACTACTACATTATTTATAATGACATCACCAGTGCAAAATTGTATGGTACAAACTGATATTCATCAGTGACTTCACTATCGTTCTTCAAGTTATGGCTTTGAAAGTGATGAAGAATTTACTCACCGAACTATCCAATCCAAGTGTAAGCAGCATCATAAAGAATATCAGCGCCCAGAATGTAGAGCCTGGCATAGTTGCTATCGCCGCTGGATAGACCACAAACACGAGCCCCGGCCCTTCCGTAGCCACATCCTGAACATCTCTTCCGGACGCGTGGGCCATGTAACCGAGGACGCTGAATATCACGAAACCGGCGATGAAGGAAGTCGCTGAGTTGATGAAGCTAGTCAAAATGGCGTCCCTGTTGAAAAACATAGTGATAACATGACGAACATCGATGAACGATAGTTGAAGATTCTGAAAATATGTTTGGTAAAATTCAATGTATGAATGCACACTTTTGAAAAATTGGCTTGTTATTTCATGTGTTTTTTCTTGTTACAATTAAAATATGAGTCTATGCTATTCTATTCTAAATTGAAAGAACTTACTGGTAAACGTTGTTGTGGTATTTGTTGTACGAAGCGTATGCCAGGAGAACACCGAATCCAGGTCCAAGGGAAAAGAAAACTTGTGTTGCTGCGTCCACCCATACCTGTTAATACGGAAGATGATGATATAAAGAGTAATAATGTGACCTTGCTGTACAGGCTCTAACGAGACCTAGTACCTACAGCAACATAGCTCATCTAGGTACATCGAAATTACCATAGGTACATAGATAAATTTTATTAAATATCACCATCATTGTACCAGATCCATGTAAATTGTGAACCAATAAACATTTCAATTCATTTCAAAGACCTTATTATCAGAAGTGTAAAAGTAGAGTCTTACTTGAGGTTTAGTGATAGCTTCGAAGTTAGGGCTCAGGTAGTAAGCGATGCCAGTGGCCGATCCAGGTAAGGTGATTCCTCGGACCAAGAGGATCAGAAGAACAGCGTACGGGAAGAGAGCCGTGAACCAAACAACCTAGAAAATTTTCAACAGATAAGTATACTTATATAAGATACTAGCTGCTGCCCGCGGCTTCGCTCGCGTGGTACCCGGATAAAAAGTAGCCTATGTTACTTTCCAGCCCTCCAACTATCTCCACACAAAAAATCACGTCAATCCGTCGCTCTGTTTTGACGTGAAAGCAGGCCAAATAAACAAACAAATAAACACACTTTCATATTTATAATATGGGTACGGATAATAAATAAGTACCTACCTATAAGTATAAGAAGTCAGAAAACAGGGTTACTGTGTGTGTTTTTTTACTTGCTTATAATTAATCTTAACTAATCTGTAAAGAAGTTAGAAGTAGAGTTTGGAAGTCCAAATTTTAAATTAAATAATTTCATACTTTTCCAGAGGTGCTGATGCCTTTCCACAGAGAGAAGTAGCAGATGATGTAGACAGCAAGCAAACATAAGGCCATGTCCCATTTTATGGAACCCAGATCATGCAGACCCTCACTTCCATGAAGCTCCAAAATGGCACGGCTGAAAAAGTTCCCATAATTTTAATTAAACCTAGTGCTTACCTACCTTTTTACTCTGATATAATTATTTGCCTGTGATCGAATCGTAAACCTACTATTGATTGACATTTTTAAAACTAGAAACATGAAATTTTAGCAAAAAAATAACAGAATGCTTACTTGAAATATTCAGAAGCAGCAGAAGTGAACTGAGTAGTTTGAGGTGGACCGAGGGCAGAATTATTCCGTGACCGAGAGCGATTTGCCGACGTCTCCCAGATGGCTTCAAACTATGACATAAAAACAAAATAAAACACACAATTTCAAAACGACACATGCTAACATTTTAATAATACCTACGGAAATTTTAATCCACAATGCTATATTGCTGCGCGGCGTTATCTGCATTGTGATAGTAGGTATAAGTATAATGATGATGATGATAAAAAGCCTATTAAAAAGCTATCAAATAAAGAATTAAGGTATCAAACGCAGAAAGATTTTTTCAAATCCGACGGGTAGGAGATTATTGCGTTCAAACAAACACAAAAAACCAAACACTTCCGCTTTACGAGTATTTAGTATAAATAGAGTGTGAGACGCGACCATTATATCGTGAGTCCCTCCCTATAACTCAGATGAAGATTTCCCGCATGAATCAACTTAACATTTTTCGTAGGTACCTAGGTATTCCCGTATCGGTATCACGATAGTTTTAGAAATGAGACACATGCTAATATGACTCATGTTGTTAAAGGCAAAAGGTATACCGGTCGGCAAGCTGGAGTATTCCACTCGTTGTCGCAGTTGGTCCAAGGAAGCATGGTGGTGAAGGACGCAAAGAAGAAACGTAAGGCCCAGGCGATTATCACGTTGTAATAGAAGTCCACGTAGAATGCGATTAGGACCACTGCGTAGCCGATACCTAGACATACGAAGAAATAATTATGTTGTGAGCATACATAGTACCTACATCTATAGACTAGTTTAAAATATGTAAGTAGGTACGTAATTTTTTTTTAAATGGATCTTACGTAAGTGATTTTCAAGAAAAAACAAAAGTTACTAAGTAATCATTTTACAAATCTCATCAAAACTTTGAATTCTGAATACAGCGCCATTACAATGTTTCTAGCACGTTAACACCAAGGCAGAAATGAAAAACTCAATTGAAGCTGTTTTCATCGCGCAAAATTCTGTTCAGATTTATCCGGATTCTACACGATCAAAAAAATTACCGGGCTGCACACGATAAATTTTCATCGGTCAACCCAAAACCACTCCAAATCCATTTCAATAAAAATACGCCACGGATTTTCCAGCACCTTTCCACACCATTACCAATTTTATTCCTGCTCAAAAATCATATCGGAGAGCCACTCAGGGGTGCCATGAGAATCGGCTGAAATGAAATCAACGAGCATAAGCCTCACAAATCTATGGAGAGAGGTCGTACGGCACTTAAGGGGAGCGTGGAAATGGTGTCAATTATGGGTGTTAAGTGCGGAGGGTGTCACGACCTGTTTTGCATGGATCTTGAGTTGTTCGGACGAGGGCTGACCGTGGGTGAAGGGATTTTTGTTTTTAGACTTCTAAGGTTTGACAAGTACAATTGTTAATGTTAGGTACTTAAGTCACAGGACATTATATTTAAAAATACTTAAGTCCTAAAAATTTCATTGGTCTCTAATGTAGGAAAAGCTTTCTGTTGTCTATCTTTTATGTCAGTCTCGAATATTTTATGCTCTCTCTGATATAAAACCTAATACCTAAGTAGTTATACTATTTCAAAACCGATAAAAATATAAGTATGCGTACTGCAGGACTATTTTGATTCACTCTTTAGCTCGGATTACTTCCGATAAATTGATTTTTTTACAAATAATGTTTTAAAATGGTAGAAAATGGTAAATATGGTAGAATTACTTTACATAGACTTACACAATAAAAATGTCTATCACATCTACCATTTCAAAGCATTCTTTATAAAAATTTAACGAGTTAATTACTAATATTCCTGCTGGTATCAGTTAAAATTAGTAAAGTTTAGTGAAAAAAGAAGCATTTAGTTTTAATAATGTCCCAAAAGTCTCCTGACGTAAGTCATCTAGTAAAAATGTAATTGTGCGTACAAGAGACAACCTACACTTGTTTTAGGGTTATTCTGTTTGTCATCACGTCCTGTTACTAAAAAAAACCTAGTTATCTCAAATTGAATTCATATTTTTATAATTCCAAACATGTGCGCGGAAATTTTTAAGACATACAAGAGCTCATACAAAGTCAGTAGTAGAAAATCCCAGCCAACTATAACAGTTACTTTAGTAAAGTGCTGAATGCAATAACTCAAGCTCATACACAGCCCGACTTGATAGCTCTGCTACGTGACTAGATGGAGCTTGAATTTATTGCTTGAATGACATATTTTTCTTTTTAAATTCAATTTGCAGGATATAAATACCATGTGTGAGCAGCCACAGTTAGAAAAGTTTCAAATAGATACCTCTGGGTCAAAGAGATAAGTACTTAGGTAGGTACCTATCTTACTGAAAATTCAAAAAGACTTTTAATTTAAGTATTTCGAACTATACTGCAATCGTTAGAGTGGTTTTTCAATTAGATATTTTTCAGATTTACCAATCAAGAAATTTTAAAATTTAGTTCAGTCATCAGGACTTGTATTTTTGATTTAGGGCCCTACTCACTAGGACACTATGGTTGCGCAACGTTGCGGTCACTACCCTCCATACCTACAGCTGAATACAATTTGTTGGTGGCGCAACCATAGTGTCCTATTGGTGAGATAGGGCGCTTGGTTACCCAATCGTAAATCCATATTCCAAAAACCCAACAAGACGAGTGCTTTCTATTAATCGATCGAGCGAGCGAAGCGAGCGAAGATCTTAGTGGCAAGTTAGGCGATTTTGCTTTGTATGTTTGTATGTTTGTATGTTTGTATGTTTGTATATTTGTATGTTTCATTTTTATGTTCTCGCATAACTATCGAACCGCTTATCCAATCTGTATGAAACTTGATAGGTCAATAGGTTGTGCTATGGAAATTTGCTGTGGAGCGTATGAGCGTAATCGATGAAGGGGTTGTAAAGATATGGGGTTCCCAAGGGGGTAATTTTTTTTCAAAGTTACCCAAATATATTGAGTGGGGTGTCATATGAAAGTACTCAATTTATACATTCCAAATTGGTTTTTAATTTTCTTCTAGGTTCTATAGTTTTTGAAATACAGAGAAAAAGAAAAATGATGAAAACCAATTAACGGATGTATGGAGAGAGCTCCCGTTTCATAGAGTTTCGATGTATTCGGAGGTCTGGTTATCAGACATAGAGTGTGGCATCGTTGTGGTTTGGTTTGCAATGATTTTAGTTGCTTCTTGATATTTTTCCTTGAGATTGAAAATAAAAGCCGTGTTGGCCGAGTGGAAGAGTGCTCGATTTTCGATTCATAGGTCGTAAGTTCGAACCCTGGCCGTGCTCATCAATGGATTTTTCGATTAGAAAAATTTAAATGCGCATTAACACGAGCTCTAAACGGTGAAAGAAAACATCGTGAGGAAACCAGTTAACGTTCTAATAGCGGCGATGGGCTTGCAACCTGTCACGTATGCAAATGCTAACTCCTGCAAATAGTGGGCTGGGCATGTACCAAAATTATAGAGGGAGACGGAGACGGAGGGGGAGACGGAGGGAGAGGGGGAGGGGGAGGGGAGGGGGAGGGGTAGGGGAGGGAGAGGGGTGGGGGGGAGGGAAGGGAGGGGAGGGAGGGGGAGGGAATTGATTTTCTCATACATTTTGTATTGAACTGCTATTTTAATAATTTCTCGAACTAAGAGGCCTTCCCTGAGGCGCGGTACGAAGTTCGCGGGGTCAACTATTGAATATAAACACGACACGACTTAATGTATTGCATGCATGCCTATAATCTTTACCATACTGAGGTAGTGCATTAGATATCATTGTGTGGTAAACACTAGAAGGAGCACTTAACGTAGGTATAGGGGTAGTCAGAAACTCGTCCAAATCTAGGCTATCAACACAACGGTGCGCGAGATCTCAGTTCGGGGCGAACTACTAGTTTTATAAATCTGAAACTTTGTATGTTTGTGACCAAAACTCCTCTTATTTTGGTGGATCTACCAAGACCTACCAAGCTTAAGGCGTCTTACTACGTCCGCTTCACGACATAAGAACGTAAGTACTTACCTTTAAACAAAGGTACTAATCGTCCCCAGCAGGTGATGGCGCCCTTCCGGTGGAACTGGCCCAGCGCTAGCTCCATGTAGAACAGCGGGATGCCACCCACCACCAGCATTATGCAGTACGGCACCAGGAAAGCACCTGTCAACGAGATGATGGATTTATGTCCACCAGATCATGTTCAGGAAAAAACAAATTTGTTACACTATTAATTACTAAAGCCTTGACCAAACCTAAGCGTTCAGCTAACGTCCGCGGTGGCGTGCAAGGTGGCGATCAGTTGTTGTCCAATCAGAGGACGCATCGTGACACCGATGGTCATCGTCGGACGTTAGCTGAACGCTTTGGTTTGGTCAAGGCTTTAGACAAATCTACGCAACAGCGTGATGGTGTGGAGAGGAAAGGGGGGAGGTCTTTGTCCTGCAGTAGGACACAAATGACTGTAATGATAACGAAAAATACTGTAACGTAAAATACCTCAAAGGTAGACTTGCATTGTAAACTTTAAAACGTTTTGTGTTTTAGTAAGCCAAAGCTTTTTATTTATTGCTCGTGATTAACATTTACAGAAGCTAAATTCATTAGGTAGGTACTCGTACAATGTACAAACCTACCCTAACTGAGAAGTTCTTTGAGCTTATTAGCAGACTGAATTTTTCTTGCTACATTTTGGTTACAATCAAAAATATAATATTTTTTTTACTTGTTTTATTTTTTATCATCCCCATTTCCTTCTCTTTTTCCCACTAGGTGGGGTCGACAAAACATGTTATAAAGAAGCGCGAGTAAGATGAGTCAAAACAAAATATTTTACATCCAATTGCCTGAAAGGTATAGCAATTTCAGATGAGTCTCAGTGCCGGCAATAATTTCATATCGCTCCCGAGAGTCGAGAGGGCGACGCAAATTGTGCGGTAATTGCCCTTTTAAGTCGCCACTTACAATACGCTTTTATCGAAACTTGAGTCATTTCGCTTTCTCAAGACGATTGAAAGTTACTTTGTATCTCAAGGTCTGGTGGATTGGTTCAAATCAAGAGGTAAAAGTTTTTTATCACAAATCAAAGATAAATCAGTCCAATCATTTTCTACGTTGCTATCGATACTTAGGTACATTGTAATGATTAAGTATTCTCTAATCTAAACTAAAACTACTGAACCAATCCTGAAAATTATTTCACTAACTGGGAAGCTACATGTGAGCGAAGCAGTTGGCAGCATTGTCTCTCATCAAATTAAAACAATGTAGGACGGTTTCACAGTCGTAGCAAAAACTTCATCTACGCATTTCGTAGAGCCGTAGCGCTCGTAGCTCGTCTACATAAAAACAAAATACGGTATTCAAATTCACCAAAACATCGTGTCATATATTTTTATTTCTTACTAGATAGCAATGAATGATTGAATGAACGCCCCCCGAATCAAGTTCCTTTGTGAAGTAATGAATGTGAAGTGAACAGAATTGGTAAATGAATCGTTTCCGCTAATTGTGTTAATAGGTACCTATAGCTTTATACGACACCCACGCTCTGTCGTCTCATTATTAGACGAAGGATACTCTTTTTATCAACTATGCTCATTTGAATTTATGATGCGTATATCCTACTTATTCTGAGTTCTAAGTACCTATTAAGTGATGTTTTTTTTTATAACACGATATGACATTGCCTGGGTGTTTGTATTTGTAACAAACAGCGCTTAGATCTTCTTTTATTATCATTTTGATAATTTATTTGTCATTATTATTGTTGATAACGGTATTTCATTTAATAATTAATGCAGTCAACACAATGGTGCCTGAGTCCACAATGAAATAAAAGACTAAAAGTAATTTTATACGTTTCTCCCTTATAAAATATGGCTGATATTATCTAGCGGGGGAGAAGGGATTTACTTTATTGCCGGATGCAACAGGTCGAGGAAATCTTAAGGAATAAGTCCACTGAAGTGGGAACTCACTTAAGGAGCCGCTTATGTCGGGGATAAAAGCTTTAGGGACCCGACAATGGGCATAAAGGTCACGAGTAGGTAATTTAATTTTTAGGCGCTTTTGGACTGGAAATGTTCTTATGTTACACAGTTTTCAGCTTCGAGTATGTATATAGGTAAGGTATCAGTTTTGACACAACTAATTCGAAAATGATTGGTTGAAATACCTACAGGTCTCAATCATCAAAACCTATCATACTGTCGAACCTCAAAAACTCAAAAGGAAGCTTCAGTTGTCTCGTCTCGACATAAGTCAACAAACATCTGTATAGTTGAGTTGTTCCTGTTTGTCACCGCGTCTTGTCCCCGAAAGGAGACAAACAGGAATCAAAATTCCTTCCTATCCCAGAGTTAGATCATATTAAATATAAATAAATAAATATTGCTGGACATTTCACACAGCATCATGTAGTCCCAAGCTAAGCAGAGCTTGTGTTATGGCAACCACATGACTGATATACTACTTATATACATTTTTTTTATATTAGTAGGTACTTAACAATTTTGCCCATGAATGATTTCGATTTAAGTTTTATTAAGAGCCCATGACATTCCACTGCAGGAACCTGATTCCTTGCTTCTGCTTGTCTTGATGACTTCTGAATGTTTTTTTAAATATATTTGAAATTAAAAGTAAAATAGTTAGAGCTTATTCCTAGATCGCTACTAATAATAATTGAATCGTCTTCCTATTCCATCCGGTCCCGACGGACGCAGCGGATGATTGGGTATTACAAGATTACGGAAGGTAGGTATTAAATCAGCGAGGGTCGAATCGCATTGTTTCAAAGGAAATTGCTGTGCAAAATCTGATTGTGATGGCTAAACAGCCATCACAATCTGCAAACTGCAATCCAAACGGATTGCAGTTATTTACAGGCTTTGATTCATGAATGTAGAGCTCTAACGATTACACCTAACCCTACACTTGTTTTCTCAAACCATAAAATGGTAAAAAAAAATAAGTAATGAAAAAAAATATGGTACAAATGTACTTATTTAAGTAGTTGGTCAGTAAAAATTTTGTAAAAACGAGTCTGTTTCCTTAGGCAATGAGTGCCACACAATTTTGGACTTGTGCAGGTTGTGGCAACACCTTAATTAATTAAATATTGATACGCAATGATTAATAAAACTCATAAGACTTACCTTAGTAAAACAAACTTTTAGTATTTTTAATTAAGTATAAAAAAATAACTGTAAAATTTTGAGCGAAACTATTCCTGAAACATGAAAAAAAAATGTCCCAAATCTATTTACCTTGATACTCTGACTAAAAAAGGATACCCGAAGTAAATAAAAATATTCATACGTAGCTTTAACGTTGTTGAAAGCTTCTGTCCGACCCGCTGGCATGATGAATGTGACGGGTGGGGAGCCTTGATGAAGTGCCGCCAATCAATTAGCGACGGGAAATCGCGGTGACGGTCAAACAGAAGTGAATTTGGCGATTCATCTCTGTATGTGATATTGGTAATTAACGCAATAGTTGGAAATATGGTGGGAAAGATAGCACCTACCTGCAAATTAAGTGTTTTTTTGAAAGATTATTTTTGTATATTCGGATTTATTCGGAGAGCTTGTAGCATCGCTTATTTCAGACGTTTTTGGTTGACAAGGTGCAGTGTGGATACAAAATGGATGGATGACCGCTAGATTCATACACTCTTCCTGGTATCGATGGCACTTTAAATTGGCCGACTATCGACTTCTTTCAAGTCTTCACGTGATGATTAGGATTTTTAAGCATTTGTACATTTTAGGTTTAAATAAACGACACACAAAACAAAACCTTCAAAACGTCATGTCTTACACTCTAAATACATTGCAAGGCAATCTCGTCACAAGGCCGACAAGATAATAATTTCAACGCGAATTGCTGTTTAATTAGATCACAATGCCGATCGGATGACCTCCCCCCTCCACTCTCCATTAGCTTATTACCCTCTCCCATTATTACGTTACTAATTTTCCTGCATCGAGAAGCTAACTTAGTTTCTGTGCCAAAGGGCGTTCTGATAGTCAATTACGTCTCTTTCAAAGGGCCGCTCAAAGCAAAGATCGGATGCAATTATCGTGTGGGAGAAACTTTGTGTGGCGAAAAGTTTGTTGTGGCCAGGCTTTGATGGACTTGAAGCTTCGGGTATTTATGGGGATATGATATGAAAAGGATATGAAGCATTTAATATTTTATCCAAAAAAAATTTTAATATCATTAGATAATTTATACAGTGTCAGGAGGCAATCTTTGCCTATTTGTGGCGAGACACTGTAGTGCCTGGGACATTGTTGAGTTGGAGTAGGCTTGCCTAGCAGGGCGGGTCCAGGGTTTCTCCATTAATAGTTGGTTCTGCCTAGTTCCGGTTTTGGAGAAACTCGGGGCCGTCCTTACGCCGCAGGGGTTCGCGGGTAAGGAGGCGTTTGGTCTTGGGGGAGAGCTCAACAGTCGTGATGATCCCCAAGGCAAGTCTGTGGTTACTTCCTTCACGAGGTGCCGCCTGTTATTGGTCTATTTCATTCGGAAATAGACGCAACAGAAACCACAGGCGCCGACATCGTCCTTTTCAGGACGTGTCGGTGGGATAGGCTTGGGAGGGCGGGTCAAGTTTGGGTTGTGGTCTTGCTAGTCTATTTTCCTAAATAGACTTAGCTAAGGCCACAGGGGGGAGGGGAAAGGGGGTTGGCTGGGGTGTTTTGGGGGGGTTGGGAGGGTCGGGGGGGTTGTTGGAATGGGGGGGGGTAATGGTTGTTGGGTCGGGCATGAGCCGTTGCTGGGGGGGGTTTTATTGAGGGCAAGCTCCCCCGAGTATGCCTGGCAGAAAGGGGGATGCTGTCATGAGGAAGAAAACCTCGGTAAAAAATTGACGCTGCGGGCAGGTATAGCGGAGGTGTCGCTGGTAAACCCTTCCCGCAGCTGGCGTATCTCGTTATCCCACACTGAGTATGGGCTCTAGTAGGGGCCCTGTTTACCGGGGTCCTAGTGGGACCGAGGGCCTAGGCTGGCGTTGCCCGGGCCGCGAGGAAGAAAACCTCAATAAAAATTGATGCTGCGGGCAGGTATTGCGAAGGTGTACGCTCGTAAACCCTTCCCGCAGCGGTGGTGTGGCCGCGGCGGTGGCACCGGGGGGTGTAACCGTCCGCGTATGGCCCCCATGAGGTGGGGCGCGTGCTGAGGTTCTGCGCGCCCCCCCTCTCCTCTCACGGAGAGGATGTGGCGGGACGTTTTTACGTCAACCGAGAGGAGGCCCTTCTCAGGGCCAACGCCGTCAGGGCCGTGGAAGAATGCGAAAGCGTACCCATAGCCCCGGCACTATGACGTAAGAGGGAACCCCCCAGACTTTTTAGTGGGTATGCCGCCACTCTGGCGGAGACTCCCACATAACCACTCCGCTCCCCCCGGGGCGGGTGGTATCCATAAAGGATTTTTACTGGGTTAAAAAAAAAAAAAAAGGCTTGCCTAGCAACGACTGGTCAATACGTATTTGGGGCTGACTAAGCCGCGGGCTTCCTCACGGTATTTTCCTTCACCGTTAAGAGAACGGTGCTCTTGGAGAGAAAAATCCATTGGTACACGGCTAGGCTTCAATCGCACGATCTTCGGATCGAAAGTCGAGGTAATATCCCACTCGGCCAAGCGGCAACAACACGGCTCGATATTACATTTTTTTTTTAAATACAATAATTTATTTCCAAGTTTCTTCAGTTTTAGATTCTAAAAAGTATGGATTTGTAAAAGTGCCATGACGGATAAAACTTTAATTTCAAGAACTGTCTGTTTGATAAATCAAGACCACAGAATACTATTACTCCTAGCGGAATCAAGACTACAAAATTAATGTCATTGTTGTTTAGTCTTATTTTTTTATGAGATTTTTTAAAAGTTGCATATATTTTAGAACCTTATAATTTTCTTCTTTATTTTTTACAATTCTTATTAAAATCCTTCGACGATGTCAAGCAGCAGTAGTGTGGAAGAAGAAGAGACAAAAGTTGTGTTTAAAGCAGAAACGCCAAGTTCTAGCGAAGATCCACCAATGAACGAGTGGTCTTCACTCGTAATCGAAGCTGCCGAAGAGAACTGGAAAAGGGTCTTTTATTCAAAAGGTTTATATTCGACAGGCAGTGGAGAAGTATGTGCTAAGTATATAGCTCAGTCAGATAGCGACGTTTTCCGGCATCCGTACTATAATTACCCGGCAGTTCACGATCCTGGAATCACACAAGCCATTCTAGGCCCCGAGAAACCAGTCATTCACGGAGACGATGGCCAATCTCTATACCTAGCGGTGTGTGCAGAAATGAACAGCTGTCCAGTGAGAATGTTTCACAGGAATTTACTGTCAGACGAAATCAACCTGAGTTACTACGGCGTGAACCCCCAAGGAGTTAGAGCGATGGCCATTGCGCTGCAATACAACAAGTTCGTGAAGATCTTCAGCCTTGCCGACAACTACCTTAACGACGATGCTTGCTACCATTTAGGGCAGATGCTGAACTCCAACGTCACACTCGAGGAACTGAACCTATCGGGTTGCCGTATTGGGCCTACAGGTCTCCTTCGCTTTGGTGAAAACCTTCACGTGAATAAATCGCTGAATAACCTAAATCTTGCCAAAAATAACTTTGGGGATCAAGGCGGAACACACTTTGCAAAAATGATCTTTAACGGTATAACGGTCAAACAGGTAAATTTAAGCAAGAATGAGATAGGAAGAGTAGCCGCTCTTGCTATTGGTGAAGCTTTCGTGTATAAAGATAAAATCACTCATTTGGATCTATCGTGGAACAGCCTCTTTCATGGTCCGACTTCAAAACTGCTCGAACAAATGGCACAAAGCGATGTTCTTATGGAAATAAACCTCGCTTGGAATTCTTTAGAAGGTGAACGCATTGCAGAATCCATCAAATATATCTTGCTTATCCCCACGTTGACAGCTCTAGACATTAGTAATAACAGACTTGCAGGTGAAGCTATAGTGATAATACTCACAAACCTCATCAAGGCCAAGAAACTCGTTACTCTAGATTTGTCCTACAACCCCATGAGTCCGACTGATGCTTATTTTGCTCTTGAGCAGATGATGCAACCACGTGTTAAGTTAGAGAACTTGCTGATGACAAACGTATGGGTGCACAAACAGTTTATGGTACTCCTGGATAAAGTGAAAACAATGAAATCTCGGAAAAACTTCGTCGTGACCTTCGGCGGCTTGCTTGAAAACTGGACCATCGAGGGGTCAGACGCCAGAGAGCTAATTTTAAGACGAGCTGACTACCTCTGCAATCTGAGTAAGAAGCATAAAACCGATGTGGCACATTTCTTTTTGACTTTAGCAAAAGAACGTCCGAAGCCAATACCAGTCAAAGATATGATTGACAGACGTGATGCTGAACTGGTTCCAATAGATGATGGGTTGATTAATGAATTGGCCGTAGTGTTTCCAGGGCCAAAGTCAGCGAAGACGAAATCGATTAATTTGGAGGGCTTATGTGAGTACATGCTGCGGATTTGGCCAACGCGGCAATTGCCGCCGACTCCTCCGCCGGAGCCAGAACCTGAGCCTATCTCGGTACCAGTACCAGACCCCATGGGCAAAAAAGGAAAAAAAGGGAAGAAATAGTTTGGCTTTTTTAGCTACACTTCGGATTCATTTATTTTGGATATTTTGATTTCAACTATACTTAAGTACTTATCTAATTTTAGAGGTTCTGTGGTTTTTACAAAATTGTAATTTAAATATTGTTAATTTTTGTACGTAAGTTTATTTTCTAATTTATTTATCTTCTATTGTTTAAATATACTTATTATTTTCTAATGTTTTATCATCCTGTAGTCTTTCCTTTCACCAAGACTACACTCAGTAGTAGGGTGCTACGAAGTATGTTAGCAAAAGCAATCCTATCTCCACATGTTTGAAAGCCTGATTGGCTTTAAAACTTGCAAGGCTACTGACGCCTATGTTGCTCTTGAAACGTTATTGCGACCGCGTGTCAAGTTACAAAACCGGCTGATGACGAATGTGTGGTTAACAACCCGTTCATGATACATCTTGATAGAGTGAAGAGGATGAAATGTCGAAAAAACTTTTTTGTGACCTTCGGAGGGCTGCTTGAAAACTGGATAATACAAGGAGCAGATGCTAGAAAACTTATGCTTAAAAGAGTAGACTACCTTTTGCAATTTGACTAAGAAACAAATAGACGTTGCACTTTTCTCTTTGATGATAGCAAAAGAAAATCCGAAGCCGATGTCTAACCTATGGACGATGGGCTAATTAATGAACTTGCCACAATATTTCCTGGCTCAAAGTCTTCGAAGTTGAAGTCAACTCCGCTACCTGAGCTTGAACTGGAGCCAAACTTAGAACCAGAACCAACAACAGAAAATCAATAAAACCATACTTGATCATTATGACTACGTAGTTTTGTCGTTATAGGTACTCTTTATTTTTAAAGTGTCAGTTTCATTTTTCGGTTTACAGTTTATAATTTGAAGCGTAATTTTTATAATTCCTTTTTTATCTTTGTCAGTACCTACTTACGTGTTTATTTTTAAATATAAATCAATAAGTTCTGTTTTAGAAGTCACTTATTAAAAGTTTTATCACCGAGACGCGGGAACAATAGAGTCAAGTTATGAAGAACTTCAAACGGGTCCAATTTGCGCGGTTTCCGCTTTGCTGGCCACGCCACAGGCGATTCATTTCCGCTATCACTGTCTTCTGCTCTTGTCGCTTGCATAACAGCAAATTATGGTTAAAGATGTAGGTACTTACATGGTGATATGATCCACTCTGGATAAGTTTTTGGATTGGGTAACAAGTGGCTAAATTAAAAATTTTAAAAAATTGACTTAGTGTTATAAGCTCTCTCGAGGAGCATTTCTGATCATAACACCGAAGATCTTCACCAAATTGTTATGGCACAAACTGGAAAGTAGGTAAATATACATAATTTTCCAAATCAGTAAGTCAACTCAAACTTGAAGCCAGTTCGTAAGTAGGTAACCTATAAAACTCCACTAGCTTTATCTACAAAATTTCCCAAAATTAATAAAAAAATATAACTTACACTTACAATGGACATTTTTCAAAAAACAATATACTTACCTCTAACCATAAAAATAAAACATTTTCAAGGAATCTTGACTACCTATTAAAAATGTAAAAGAAAACCTACCATTGTCATGTTCGATTTATTATTCATTCATGTATGCAATGAGGTTGTCCTATAATACATCATTGCATGTAAGTCAGCCAAACACCCTCGCACAATGCATTCAATTACACACACAGTGCACGGCAGCTCAATTAGAGGCTCGTGAGGCAAGGCACTCTCGAGCACAAGACGATTGTTAACCGACTATTATGCCTCGAGAGCGGCTTTGGTGCAATCAACGCGGAGAATTTCATGTAACGGAGTACAGCTTTGAAATTGTTGAAATAAATACCTACTATTCGGTAAAACTCAATTGACATCAATTTGATGGGCACTATGCAGTACATTGCTGCTTTGAAGTCACGTGGTAATCACCATCATTTTAAGAAAACAACGATTAACTACATAGTGCCTATCAAATTGATGTCAACTGGGATAAGGAATGGGGGGGGGCTGGTCAATTTAAATCTTATTCTTATTCATAGGCACGCGGCAATTTTCTGTCCCATTCAAACGATGTGGTGTCATGGATGTAATAATACGACAAAATAGCCCTAAACGCGCATTTCTTGTGTGCATTAAAAAACAGTTTTTAATGGTTTCAAAAATATGTAAGCACCTATACTGAAATGTTGAACCCTAGCGTCGGAAATGAACAAGAAAATAGCAAAGAATAAAGGGAGGTCCGGCTGTGGACAGAATGCGGATGCGGATTTTTTTTTTTTAACGAAAATAGGTTTGCGTGTGACCACACTCTGCCTGATGTAAAGCAACAGTGTGGTCTAAGATGGAGCACGCTTACCTAGAAGGAACCTATTGGCCGTTTTTCCATTAGCCGGCACGGCATCGGCACCGGCACCGGCACCGGCGCCTTGCCGGTGGTGGGGATGCAAAAATGTATGAAAATCTCATAATGCCGGGCCGGTGCCGGCGCCGGTAAGTGGAAAGGCGAGCCGTACATTTTCATACATTTTTGCTTTCCCGGCGCCGGTGCCGGTGCCGGTGCTGTGCCGGGCTAATGGAAAAACGCCCATTGACTCTCGATTTGAAGACACCCAAATTAGGTATACTTTTATGATGATGAGTGTAGGTAATTTAACGTACCCTAGCAATCAAATCTATAAAGCGCAGAAAAAAATACATAAAGAACACCTTTCAGCGTGATCCAGTGTGTGAAAATATAGAGTTCTATACGATGCACATGTAGTGAGTAAAGGAGGGTAAGGCAAGTCTGAAGACGTTTCGCAATTAGCGCGACAAGTGGCACTTAGCGCGGCGGTGTGAGCCATCAGCCTTCCACCGCAACGCAGATGCATAATGCAAGGGTACTTCTTTACGTAGTAAGTATATGTCACGTAAGATTAGTAGCTTGAACTAGTTGGAAGTTATAAGGGGCACCAGGCGTCGTACCTGAGTCAAAATCCAAGATGGTAAATAACTAATTCCCACTAGCTAACCATGACCAGACAGACTTGGTCCCTACTCGTTAGAATTTAGCAATGATCGCAATCTGTTGAAAGTAATCCCGAATTGCCCATGCAAAATCACCAATTTTAAATTTTCCGAATTTTCAGCTGTTTTTTTTTTTTGCTAAGTACCTATAAGTGGGTCTTTAGGCGTTTCACACCGCAAGCGGTTCGGACCGCGGTGTGAATCGCCCCAGAGCTCTTTTTGAATGGGTTCTTTCGCACCACGGTGGTGACAGCGGTGCGAATCGCCTAAAGTATCTTTTGAAATGGGTCGATTCGGACCACAGGATTTGGACTCATATCAAAAATTAAGGCTTTCTCCTCATGGACAAACTATTCCTTACGGTTGGTTTGGACTGAATGTCAAAATGTACTGATCTACATATTTCGCCTACCTAACTGATTTGGCTACGAGGACTAACATTTCCTTATGGCCGAACTCGTGTCAAAATAGACAAAGTAGGTACACTCACCACCGCAGAGAGGATACAAAGAACATACTACGGTATCGTCACCACGAGTAGGTAAAGGAATATAATTGAAAAAGACAATTTCGTTTTAAATTGCCAACTCGAATTTTGCACAATGAAACCAGCATTGGACATTTCTTGGAAAAGCTCAGATAATTTTGTTCACTACATTTGTTATTTTTTACCTAATTTTATTTAATTTTGTACATAGTACCTACCTACCTATATCTTTTTGGCAATAGCAATTATGCACTATGTGTGTTGTGTTTTGGATCTAACTTAAAAGACCAGGACACCAGAAACGTTACAGAGGTTTTTTTTACTTGCTTAAATCAAAACACTTCTGCGATACATCTGATGTCCTGGTACTTCAAAACATTTTACCCGTTGTCGTCATGAAGGACAAAATCATGTTTTTGAAATAACGTTGCAAAACCAATTTCCACAATACATGTTACATGGTGTGATATCGTTATCATATCAACCAATGCCTGCCTAAGTAGGTGTCAAGACTTTTAAGAGCCTAGCGTCAAGTCGGTAGCTGGGACCAGTGAATATCACAAGAACTGTTCCCTGCCAACTGGTGACCAAGCCAGCTGGTGTCCTTCGTGAAGATAAGCACGATTGACTATACTGTTGAGTTGAAGGATCACTTACCTACGCTAGACAGTGCCGGGTCCGAGCCGAGCTTCGGCCGTAGAGCCGGCGTTGTCATTTGTTGTTTTTTTTTTGGTTGAAAATGTATTTTTAACCGACTTCAAAAAAAGGGGGTGGTTCACAAGAAAACTGTATTTTTTTTTTATTGAGAATTATTCAATACAATTGTAAACACTATAAACGGGATATTTACCATGATTTTTGGATTTTCGAGTTTCCCGATATTTCGGCACAGTTGCATGCGCCATGATCACGGTAAACTGAAGTTTTTGCGAGTTTGTGGGTAATCAGTGTAATCACAGGCAGACGAAACGGTCTACCCTCTTTCTAAGTCTTTTACTACGTCGAACATCAGTACCACCGGTCTCACTTTCGAACGCAACTCGATCGCGGCACACAACACTCACAGTATCCAACCGCACATCTGATGTTGGACTTTTTCGATTTATGCACAATTGCACCACCGGATTCCAAGCACCCGAGAGTTTAAAACCGTCTTCTCGATTGAAATTCCGGTGTTTGGTAATTTCTATGGCTTCCTTCTGCAGGTCACGTCAGTTGTTTTCTAGTGTTTCTTTCGGACGCGTCATCGTCCTCATTCGAAGCCATCGCAAAAAGAACTGAAGACCGCTCCGGTACACCGGAACGTCCCCATACACGCAACCAATGTTCGGTTGACCTGCGCAGGCATACCTGCATAAATGACCTCTCCGGTAGACCGTAGCGTGTATGGCTTACATAAAAAGAAAACTGTTTTGTTCCCCTCAGGTCCGAATCGACCCATCACAAAAAGTTATGGGGCGATTCGCACCGCGGTGCGAAAGAACACATTCAAAAAGAGCTCTGGGGCGATTCACACCGCGGTCCGAACCGCTTGCGGTGTGAAACGCCTAAAGACCCCTATAAGTAACCTCTATTTTTTTATTTTTAAACCACCCCTGTATTAGAACAAACAAAAGTTTAAAATAACATTCAAAACCGTCAAGCTGTTTTTAGTTTTAGCGCACAGCAATTGATTTTTACCGACTTCAAAAAAAGGAGGGGGTTCTCAATTCATCGGAATCTTTTTTTTTGTGTTTTTTTTTAAGAAGATAAATTGAGAAATTTTAAGAACCGAATAACTTTTTTTCTCATTTAGAAATAAGGGCAGTGCCATGGTCAGGCGAAGCATGTTGGAGCCCAACCATTTTTGACCGGGCTCTACATCAAGTCGGCATTTGCTTGCTTTTGTCTATTTATTGGTACTCCTCTACAGGTCATATTGTAAGATTGGTAAACAGGTTTCACGGCTTTATATCTATGACTTACCTCCTCCATTCTTGTAGCAGAGGTAAGGGAACCTCCAGACGTTGGCGAGATCCACCGCGAACCCGATGACGGATAGCAGGAAGTCCACCTTCTTGCCCCATGTCTCGCGCTCGGCGACCGCCGGCACAGCGGTCTTCACCGCCATTCTACACCACACGAAGCCGCCACGACCTGCTGGAGTTATTTGCCGTGAAACGGAGACATTTTTTCGATTTTGTATTATTTTGTTTGATAAAATCTTGTCTATTTTTAAATTGCAAGAAATGAAACATACATCGAAAAGCAGCTCAACACAACCCTGAAAGAATGAATCTTCATCTATGAACAGAGATTTACTTGGTTAGAAAAATGAAAAACAGTCAGAACATAACCTACGGAAGTTGCGGAGGAGATTATGAATAATTGTAACTTTGATTTCCGGAGTCTCTCTAAGAAGCTTGTTATATTTAGCAGTATGTTCGAGACCTGATATTGCTCAAAATGTACTCAATAATTCATAATTCATAAGTACCTTCGGAAGCTAGAGCTATAGCTCTAGCTCCCTAAGGTACTTGCTAAACCTAGTGCTACGATTTATCTATTGAGAGAACTGAATCATGAATTGAAATCAGTTCAACAGCACTCAGTCGCGTTGTAAAATCCAATTTATCGTAGTAGATGTGACGTGGTTTTTCGGGGCAAGCGCTGGACGTGACAGCCACTCGGCTTGACCGCTCGGTTTGAGAGCTGATCGGACTGTAGGGGTGCCACGCATTTCTGTTTTTTTTTAGAATGTTATGGCTTATCTTCCCATTATTAACATACGGGAATTATTTAAGTAAAAGTATTAACGATTTTAATAACAACAAAGTTTCAATTTATCAGGAGATTCTTCATCTGGGTAAGAGATAGGAATTATACTTAATCAATTATTTTTTTGAAGTAACAAGCTTATTTTTATTGTAGTCCTGTCCTAAATTCATTAAATAAAGAACTAACAGATGAGGTCTAATCCTATTTATCCGACCAAATACTTATAGAAGGTGCTAAAAAACGATTTAAAAGAAATTATAGTCAGTATTCTAATCCATCTGCCCAAGCAATTGCAGAAAAGGCTAAATCGATATAAAATAAGTACTTAAAATGACCAAATCCATAAAGTAAAATAGTTGGATGGAAAATCTATTAAATATTCATTTCCATAAAAACCGATTCTTGCGTGACAACCCTAGCTTGCGTTGTCCAACGCATTCAATTTTGTCACTTCATCGATGTGGTAACGGAGAGGTCACGTGTCAGATTGGTTAATGGAAAGTTAATTAGAGGATCGAATGTCAAGTGGTTTACAGTGTACAACTTACTTTAGTGTACAACATTGCTATATTTTCTACTAGCTGCGCCCCGCGGTTACCCGTGGTTATAAAGTCGACATGAGACGATGGAAAAATTACCAGGAAAAAACTGACAGGAGTTGTGTTTTTGAAAGTCACTAAGGCTGGATTTTACCAATCTGGATTAAGTTTTATCTGGAGATTAAACCACAGATTAAACTGCTGTTTGTTTGAATATTTTGACATTGTAACATGTCAAAAACATAACAATGTCAAAATATTCAAACAAACAGCAAACTAAATATTCAAACAAAGATAAAACTTAATCCAGTTTGGTAAAATCCAGCCTAAATAATTTGGCATCGAAAATACAGAAAAAGTTTACAGAACTATTGTTGTTCGGAACTAAAATGAAAAAAGCAAGGCCCGGTTGTGGAAAAGCTAAATGTGAGAGAAGATGGTGAGGTGACATGGTTGACAATATAAGGTATATTGTCAACCGTGTCACCTCACCTGAATTTCTTATTTTTTACAGTTATTTTAATATTACCAAACTACTGAACCGATTTTAATTAAAAAACCAAACCACTGAATCGATTTTGATGTAATTTCTTTACATTTTAGTACTTACTTACATAAAAGTTTTATGCCAATCGCACGACCGCACCCGATAAAAAGTTCCCATAAAAGCTTTGTGCCCCCTTTTAGAGGGTTACTGAAATACGTGTTCATTTATTTTGTATTTAAAGTAGGTATTCAAACCAAGTTTCAAGCCAATCACACCACCCCGATTAAAAAGTTTCCATACAAACTTTGAAACCCCATTTTACCCCTTTTTGAGAGATATTTTGTAAAACTCTGAAACACGTGTCCATGCGTTGATTTTCTAAAATTATATAAGCTTATGTGCTATTCCAAACCCTAAACTATTTACATTCCTTTCATCAAAATTACACATGGTAACAAACATTCACACACACATACTTTCGCCTTTATAATTTTAGTAGGATGATTTTTGTTTATGAATTTTGTGATGGATTTAAATTCTATTAGCTATAAAATCAATCATTAAATTAAGCATGGAATCGATCCACCTACTTATATCGTTTCACTTTTTAAATTCTCTGGTTTATAATAAAAAAAAACTAATATCAATTAGAATGATAATAAACTAATAAAATTAAATCTGCTTTCGAAAATAAATTACGACTTTTCCACGGCGCTTTCTCATATATTTTAACGTGTTTTTATTTAAATAAGTACTTATACTTATTGGTTTCTGAATTAAAGTAGTTTTTTATTTAAAGTATCTAACTTGTTTTGTACTTTGTCATTGTTACGATTCTTGACAATTACTTACTTATCTATTTTTTATAGTAAGTATACCTTTCTAGCTTAGCTACTTGGCTTACTCAAAATACTTTAACCACAGAAGTTCTTACAATCGGACTCAAAATAGAGATACTAAAATGAAAAAAATAACAGTGAATCTCTTTCTTAATTTCTTTCGATTTTTTTTTAAATAGTTTTGTTAATTTTACAAATTATCCTACTCCTATTTTGGTCTGAAAGTTTGTGAGGATTTTCATGTTTTGATGAAAGTTATAGGATACCTACAGATCGCCAGGAATAGCTTTTTTAATATGTTGGTACCACGCGAGCGAAGCCGAGGGGGGAAGCTAATAGGTAAATAGGTACTTACTAACATCTTTATATAAGTAAGTACCTACTTATTATACTACTACTACAGTTGGGCCGACGGATCTCGGCGTTCGTGAAGTTAAGCTTTTCGCTGCGCAGTAGAACATTTTGTATGAAAAAGTTGCACTGCGCATCGAAACGGCTAACTTCACGATCGCCGAGATCCGTTGGCCGTACTGTACCTATAATATAAAAACTATTAGTTTGTGATGCATTTGAGTTGGTTATTAAGTAAAATATGTCACGCAAGTCACTGTCGCGAAACGTGGTGTAGGTAAAATCAGTCAACTCAGACTGGCTAAAACAATTAAAAGTGATCAAAGTCGTGATTAAATAGTTTACTTAATTAAAACAATACAAGAAAACTTAAAAGTATTTTTCAAAGAATAAAAATAGATTACATTTTGACGACAATTTTTGTTTAAACTAGGATTGGAAAATACGCAACTTCATAAATTAAAAATTTATTTATTTTCCAAAAAAACACGTGTTTAGTTACACTTAATTATGAAGTTTCGAATTTTCCCGGTAGTACCTGAAATTCCAGTAATCAATTCTCAGAAGCCTGCTACGGCCTGCTACGGCGTAGCAGTAATATCAGTCTCTGTAGATAAATAACTATTTTTTTCAAAAACCACTAAAATTATGAAGTTCAAATTATAGTATAAACGCTAAATTTTATTTTTGTTATTAAAAATGTAGCTTGCAAAAGGAGTTTGCATGAAAAAAGTATGAATTCCATTCTATTTATAAAATTAATTCCACCAAATATATTTTTAACTAAATATTGACTGAAGCAGTGATTTCAATGTTTTTTTATGAAAGAACAAAAAAATTTTTTTAATTTCGAAGAAAATACTTTTTTTATTTTGAATAAGCCAATGTTTTGAACAAGGATTTTATATACTAACTTAACTGGATGGTACACTCGACTTTAATGTAAAAGGGATTTTGAACCTAATCATGATTACACAACGTTCTATTATAATTCAATCTGAGTTATAAGGATTGTCGGTCTCATTGAGAGGACTTCGTGGTACCTTTCACACTCGTTGTTGGATTAGTAGTGTGCCCATGTCATTTAAATTTCAGAATATTCACTAAAGATTAGGAAGGTTTAGTTCATAAATTATGGTCGCCCTTTAGAAAGAGACACACCGCCCAAGTTTTATCTCTCAAGCGGACCGCGTTTTCTGTCTCAGTGCACCTTCCAGTTACGTTTAGTATACAAATTCCTTGCTAAATATTGACTGACGCAGTTATTTCAGTGTTTATTTTATGAACTACCAACAAAAAACATTTTGAATTTCGAAGAATATAGGTACTTTTTTTTTTTTTTGAACCAACCTAAGGTTTGAATTTTAAATAAGGCCAGTACTCACGTGCGGCTCGGCGGGCGCAGGATCCGCGCCATGTCCGCGCAGCGCGGCGTCCGTGCCAGATTGACGGCGAAGCTCCAACTTCAGCTCTGGGCGTAGTCTGTGAGACCACGCCCACTCGAACAAGAAGGTACTAAACTGAAATTATTTAAAAATAATGTTTTCGATGCCATTATGTAAATTAGAGTGAAAGTTTGATTTTTTTTATTAGTTTAGAAATCCTCTACGGAAATCGTTACTTGTGCAACAAGAGAGCAAAGTTGATTTTTGCTTCGAGTGCTGATTTTGAATCCCGAGCAAACGAGGGATTCTAAGAATTCTACGTCAGAATCCCGAGTGATACCAGGGATTCACGTCATCATCATTCATCATTTGATCATCATTTCGACATCAATGTCGAATGGGGGGGGGGGGGGGTAGCCAAAACAATTCAAACAACTTTGGCACACACTCGCATTTTGCAAAAGTTAGCATTTCCATTAGCATATCCCATATTTATTATGCTTTATCTATTATAGGATTTGTATTTTTTACGTAATGTGTTTTATTGGTGTGTTATAATAACTAAGTAAGTATCTAATTTGAACTGTAGTCCTGTATGACAAAGTCAACTCTGATGAAGTGATTTATATTAGACTCTAATTTTTCCGTTTTGTCGAATCGACTTTATAGGAGGGTTAGGTACATTCAGTGACTTCACTAAATATTGCATAACTTTGTCGATCTTTCGATTAAGTACAAGCAAGTGGCACCCTTACTGTAAGGGCCTTACAGATAACTTAATTAATCATTCATCGGTTCTTAAGTATGCTAAAATTAAAGCATAGGTCAAAGGTTGCCTTTCAAGTTCTCCTTCAGGACAAACGAAAGGTCAAGCTCTGTATCGTCAATTTCACATTTGAAGATGTCTCCATGATAGATTTAATTAGCGGTGGGCGGGGCCTCTGACGCCCCTGTCACATGAAACGCTCCACCCATCCCGCTGAAATAATATTGTGAAAGCCTGTCAGACTTCGTAACTTTACATCAAACCTATCCTATACTTACACAGCTTTATAGTCAGGCTGAGAATCCACCAAAGCGGAGATGTGTAAGATGTGTTTTAAACAACCAATAGAATTTCGTTATTCAAACATGTCATCTCGTCTTTTAAAATTATATTGGTTTCACTTTCAAAACTTTCGTGAGTACTAGACATTAGTAACTCCCGTGTATCAAATAATGATTATATTGGTTGTTTAAAACACATCTCACACATCTCCGCTTTGGTGGAGTCTCAGCCTTACGAACCACCTCAATACCTATTATTATTCGGCCTAGAATCTAAACCGAATAATAATATGCATTCTAAGCCTTAGATGGTACCCTACTCTGGTTCCTTTATATGAAACAAGCTTCCGCCCGCGGCGTTTCCCGCGAGGTACCTACATAACATTATAGCCTATGTTAATCCTGAAAGTTCATTCTAAATTCTAGTGAAATAATTTTTGAAATCGGATGAGTAGTTTCGGAGATTAGCTCTTACATAGAAACAAACTTTACCTCTGTTTATTATTAGTATTTATAGAGTATAGATCTAGGAAGGCTAGATTGTTTCACCATATCTAAGTAGTATATCTAAGTAGTAGCTTTTTAGTTTTTTACTAGATGATTTTATAAAGTGTCAGGAGGCCATCTTTGCCTACACATAACGGGACACTATAGCGCATGCGACAATGTTGTAATGGAGTAATCTTGCCCAGCGCATACTTTTGAAACGATTTGTTTTGTTTGAAAACTGATGTTTCTTAATTTATGAAGATCTGTTCAGGCGTTTGAAGATCATCAGAAGATTTTCTAGTTGATATAGGGATAAATCTATATCTGGGGCATTTCATTAAAATTTTAATTGAATTGTTATTATCTGTAACGAGGGTCATAGTAGACAACACGTTTCCCTGCCAAGCCACTGTGTAGCCCAGAGCAAACACAACCCGCATCTGCGGACACTAAACGCGTTAAGAGGTTTTAGCTTAGTTATACGTGTATGAAGACGTTCTTTTTCAAATGTTTTTTTTGCTGTTGGTCACTGACCTTTGCAGCGTCACCGCATCACGGCTAAATAAGCCCGGCTTACGTAGAAGACGCTTCACCGAGAATCTCGTAGACGTGCTACGCCACGTAGAGGCTTGCATGGGGCATGAGTTAGCCGGGCTAACGCAGAAGACACTTCGCCGAGAATCACGTAGACGTGCTACGCCGCGAAGAGGCTTGCCTGGGGCATACATTAGCCGGGCTACCGTTGAAAACGCTTCGCCGAGAATCTCGTAGATGTGCTACGCCGCGTAGAGGCTCGTCTGGAGCATGAGTTAGCCGGGCTAACGTAAAAGGCGCTTCGTCTTATAGTTACCTACCATAGTTTCATAAATAAAATGGTCATGCCGATTTTGTATTTTTTTTTTCGCGTAGCCATCAACCAAACATTAAAATATAAACTCTTAGTAGTACTTTCAACAAACAATATTTGTGAGAACAGTAGGTATAAGTAGGTACCCACATCTTCTCTTAGTCAGAACTAGGGCTTGCATTCGAATATTCGAATATTCGAATAATTCGAATATTAAATTCGTTCGAATATTCGAATACTGAAGTCGAATATTCGATATTCGATTAAAATTAATAACACCAAACTCAGAACTCTGATGTGCATAAAATGCCACTTTTATAGGATTCGGAAACACTAGAGAGTGCCGCGCGTGATTGCGTAGTGCTTTCGCGTATTTGCCGGCAACCCAGTGGAGGTGCTTTGTCAGGAAAATGCAAATCTACATAAAAAGTTTTTTTTAATCTACATGTTTGATTCCTGGCCAGGAGAATTGTTATTTTAAAATCTAATAAAGCAGTTTACCTTTTTATCAAAATTGGTTAAAGTTTTTTTTAATCTACATGTTTGATTCCTGGCCAGGAGAATTGTTATTTTAAAATCTAATGAAGCAGAGGCTCTTTTGAGTGTTTTGTCGCTATTGCCACCTGCCATCACCTCGTCTAACCGAGTGTCGAGCCCAATTCCATTTAAGATTCGTAACCCTAACTCTGACGTCCTGGACTTTAGTCCGGCGCCGGATCTCGGTGTTACGAATTCGTTCTTGGAGTTTAATGCCGAGCATGGCTCGCTCCATGGCTCTCTGTGTAGCTTATACTTTGAACACAGTCTCCTTAGTAAGCGTCCACGTCAAGTCAAAGTTGGGAAGACACATTGGTTAAAGAGACGGGTTTTCAGGCACTGTGGAACTTTCTTTGACTGAAGCACATCTGCCAGTTTTCCGAACGCGGCCCAGCCGAGTTGTATCCTTCTGGAGATTTCCTTACTCTGATGCTCTTTACCAAAAGATAGAATATGCCCAAGATAAAGATACTTGTCAACTACCTCCAGTCTCTCGTTTCACCGTTACGGTAAAATTCGAGGTTCCAGAAGCATTCGCCATAATCTTCGTCTTGGACATATTCGATCGAGCGAGCGAAGCGAGCGAAGATCTTAGTGGTAAGTTGGGCGATTTTGCTTTGTATGTTTGTATGTTTGTATGTTTCACGAATTGTTGTTCGCGCATAACTGTCGAACCGTTCATCCAATCTGCATGAAACTTGGTAGGTCAATAGGTTGTGGTAAGGAAATTTACGGTGGAGCATATGAGCTTAATCGATGAAGGGGTTGTGAAGATATTGGGTTCCCAAGGGGGTAAAAAATTATGAAAGTTACACAAATATATTGAGTGGGGTGTCATACGAAAGGGCTTTTTTTGTACATTCCAAAATGGTTTTTATTTTTAATCTAGGATGTATAGTTTTTGAAATACGACCAAAGACCAAAAACTACGAAACCAGAGCTGCAAGAGCTCCCGTTTCATAGAGATTCGATGTCTTCGTAGCTCATTGACTGGTCCGTCTTAAAAAGAGAGTGGCATCGTTGCGGTTTGGTTTGCAATGATTTTAGAAGCTACTTGATTTATTTTCATGATAAAAAAATTTTTGATAAAGAATGAAGATAATTGGGGTAAAAAAGTTAAGTAAACAAATATATTGAGTGGGGTGTCAAATGAAAGGTCTTTATTTGTACATTTCAAAATAGTTATTATTTTTATTCTAGGACGTATACTTTTAGAAATACGACGAGAATAAATAAATATGAAATAAATGAAAAATTAGACACGACATTATGTATTGCATACATGCTAGTATTTTTACCATGAAGAGCTAGCGCAATAGGCATACTCGGCAGTAGTAGCACTTGAAATTATAGGGGTAGTCAGAAGAAAGTCCAAATGTAAGCCATCTACGGTGCGCGAGATCTCAGTTCGGGGCGAACTACTAGTTATGTTAAGGCCAACGGCTAAAGAGGCATCAAAAAGTTGTTGGATCATGAGTTGGAGATCTTCCAGGTTGTGGGCAAACAATACGAGGTCATCGGCAAACTTGAGATGTGACAGGAAGGCTGATGTGCGGAATGTTTATTCCGCAAGATCCCATGCAAGCATCTTCATAACGTCTTCAAGAGCCGCCGTGAAGAGCTTGGGTGATATTGTGTCTTCCTGCCGCACTCCCCTCTTGATGTTAATAGGGTTGGTAGTGTCGTGAAGGCGAACTTGCATGGTTGCCGTGCCGTATAACTCCCGCAGCACTTCCACGTATCGTGCGTCAATCTGGCAGCGATAGAGAGCGTTAAACACAGCCCAGAGCTGTCGGATGCTTTCTCGTAATCGGCGAAAGCTAAGCACAGGGGCCGGTTATATTCTGAACTCTTCTCCATCAGCTGATTCATGGTGTGGATGTGGTTGACCGTGGAATAACCACTACGGAAGCCGGCTTGCTCGACGGGCTGGTACTCATCTAACTGGCGAGTGAGCTGATTGCATACCACCTTGGCAAATAGCTTGTACACCTAATAAGAGACTAATAAGAGACTAACCTAAAAAGAGAATAACCTAATGAGACTTATTGGCCTGTAATTGCTCAGTTTCGAGCAGTCTCCCTTTTTGTGCAAAATGGTGACAATTGCATTTTTCCAAGCATCAGGTGATTTTTGTTTGGTTGATGACTGCGCGAAAAAAGAAGGCACCAACCTTTCATACAAAATCAGCATAGTCATTTTATTGTAGACTAGCTTCCGGTCGGCTTTGCCCGCTAGGTACCTACCTACATAACTTAATAGCCTTTGTTCATCCTGAAAGTTCATTTTTGAAATCGGATGAGTAGTTTCGGAGATAACCTCCTACATACAAACAAATTTTACGTCTTTATAATATTAAGTACAGATATTGTTGACTGATTTTACTGAGAATTTGTGGTTGATTGTGCGTGTAATAATCGCGAATGTCTCGTTAGGGAGTGTCCACATTGCGTTTTTTGCAGCGCGTTTGTATCGATACAAACGCGATTCGAACGCGATGCGAACGCGCAGCCCCCCGCGCAGCCCCTCCTGGTTCGCTTTTGTATGGAAAAATACGCGTTGCGAACGCGCGTTTGTATCGATACAAACGCGCAGCTCAAAAACGCGCTGCAGAAAACGCAATGTGGACACTCCCTTACGGCGACTCAATTTTTGTTTATGCAAATAACACTTGAAAGAATAAAAGAAGACGTGATTTTAGTAAAAACAAAGATTTTTGTCTATTATTCGAATAATATTCGAATAATTCGAATATTACCCGAAAAAAAATCGAATATTCGAATATTAAAATTTTCGAATATTTGCAAGCCCTAGTCAGAACCGACCGAGGGCTTATTCCATCCTAGTAGTAGTTCGACTATCTAACTGTTTAGACAGAAATATTCCAAATTGTTAGACTGAAGGTGAGTCATTTAAGAATGTCTATAGGGCCAAATCTGAAACTATTATCAATAGCAAAAAACACTCAAAGGGAGTTCCGGAATAGGCTTGTCACCCTCTCACCCATTTATTTTTCAATTTTGTATTTTATTTTGATTTCCTGTAGGTACCTACCTACTTAACGTTTATTTCCTTGTTTTTGTATTGTACTTAATTTAAACTTCATTATCGTAGGTACCTATATAATTATTTGTTGAAAACCAATGATGCAAGTATTTTATGGGCTGATTTTTCAATCGATACCTAATAGTAGATTGTTGCACGAGGGTTGAAAGTAACCTATTGCGGCACGAGATGGTTTGGCGCCTGAGCGTAGCGAGGGCGCTAATAGTCCGAGTGCCGTAATAGGTACCTATTTCACCCGAGGTAAACACTCTGCTTTTCATTTCGAATATTAGGAAAGTAAATAAAAACCTGATTAGCTCATTTTATAAAAATCTCTGCTCTCGATCGACAAAACAGATAAAAATCGAATTAGTGCTTTAAAAAAATACTGGCTGGTAGCTTGCCACTGAAAAAAAAAAACAAAAAAGGCACCCACCTTTTTTTTTCAGCCAGTATTTTTTGTCATTGAAGATGGTAAATATTGCAAGCTCAAAATCTTGTTTAAATAATAATTATTTAGTGAAAAGTAATTATTAATAAAAATACTCATGTAATAAATTGTTGAAAATATTTTTTACAGCAATTCTCAATAAAAAGGTAAAATAGAAATGTCAAATATTACTTTTGCTGTGTAAAAAGTTTCAATATGACTCAATAGAAATGTCAAAATAGAATGATTTTTTTTTAATTTGACAGCAGGGAAAATTGCTTCCCAGGGCGGAAAAGTACTACTTTCATCCCTCTGTTCAGGTAACTTCAAGCGTACTTTCCGTGTATGAGAAATGAAAATAACTTTTTCATTACTCATACACGGAAATCCAAGGATTTTGGATCCAAGGGTTCCAAAATACAAAAATTTACTAGGTTACCGGACCCCCTAAACCCCCCCCTTATATACGTCCATCTACACTTATCGGGACACTGTAGTGCCTGGGACATTGTTGAGATGGAGTAGGCTTGCCCGGACCCCCTAAACCCTCTGCCCCCCCCCCCCCCTTTAAATACGTCCATGTTCCTCACGATGTTTTCCTTCAAACAATTTGATAACCGTCAAGTTAATTTTGCACTGTGTAAATAAGTTAGTTAATTAAAAATGATTTTCTACCACATGTCATTTATTTTTGTAACATAGCAACCTTTCATCATTTGATTTCTGGCAGCCCCAATCTCTGATTGGTCAAATTCAAATAGTTTAATTTGACGTCGACCAATCACAGAAATCCAAGTCATTTGTTCACGCCGGCTCCATACGTTGGGGCCAACGTTGGTCCCAACGTTGGGACCAAGATTTCGTGAACCATCCACACGTTGGCGATCAGTGTTGCCAGAAGGTTACTTTTGTAACCTTTTAGGTGATTTTTGAACTGCATTGGTTACTTTTAGGTTACACTAATGGAAAGGTTACTTTTAGGTGATTTTTTGGAATTTGTAGAATTAACTTTTTATTTCTTATCTAGAAGCAACGTGAAACGGAACGCTCGTTTTAGAATTTTTCATGTTTTTCAAGCTTCGTTAGCAGTAGAACTCAAGGATTTTATATACTATGCAAGGATTTTATATACTAACGTAACTGGGTGGTTACTTCGACTTTCATGTTTTTTTCGACTTTAATTGACGACCTCTGTGGCGCAGTGGGCGAAGACCCGCCTGTGACGCAGGAGGTTGCGGGTTCGATCCCCGCCGCGGGACAAAATGTTTGTATGATCTGCAAATATTTGTCTCGGGTCTGGGTGTTTTCTATCTAGTAGATAATTATGTATTTACAAAAAAGATGTAGGTATTTAAGTAGTTTATCAGTCATGTGGTTCCCATAACACAAGCTCTGCTTAGCTTGGGGCTATATGATGCTGTGTGAAATGTCCATCATTCCTTAGGGATTAGGAATGTTTCCTACCAATATTATAAAGGCGAAAGTCCGTGTGTGTGTGTGAATGTTTGTTACCACGTATCTCCATGAATACTAAACCGATTTGGCTAAAATTTAAAACATAGATAGATAATGACCGGGAATAGGACATAGGCTTTTTATACCCAAAAAATGCACGGTTCCCGTGGGATAAAAAGAGTAGTAGTCCATGCGGGCGAAGCCCCGGGCGTCCGCTAGTAGTTAGTAAATTATGATCGCCCTTTAGAAAGAGACACACCGCCCAAGTTTTATCTCTCAAGCAGACTGTGTTTTCTGTCTCATTAAACCTTCCAGTTACGTTTAGTATACAAATTCCTTGGTAAAATCCAAGCCAATTAAAAAAAAAAAATTATGATCAGTACTAGTGCATTAAAAAAAATTTAAATTTTGGAATTTTATCCACTAATAAAGAAATTGAAATTCATATTTAGTATAGCAATACGAATAAATCAAGAAATGCGGGCAAGTGCTCAGCTCAAATACTCATCAATGTGTCTGTAAGTCAAACAACTAATATTCTATTCTCGATCAATTTTTAATACCTTTCCAGTAAAAAATTATGAAAGGTTACTTTTTATACAAAAAGGTTACTTTTTTTATATTTCAGGTAATTTCTGACAAGGCCCGACTGGCAACACTGTTGGCGATACACCAGTCTTGTTCCGTCAGAGCCAACGTGCAGACGTCCGATGTCTGCGCGTCCGATACAGAAATTGAAATTTCTCTAAGTGATTTTACATTACTGAATACCAATTTTATCACAATCACATCACATCATGTCACTATCACACTTCACACAACACACTATATTATAAATGCGAAAGTTTGGATGTTTGGATGTATGTTTGTTCCTCTATAACACGACAACCACTTAACCGATATGGGTGATATTTAAAATATAGATAGATAAGAACCGGAAATAGGACATAGGCTACTTTTTATCCCAAAAAATTGCACGGTTCCCGTAACATAAAAAAAAAATAGTAGACTCCATCATCAGATCAGCTCGCTGTCACCATATTATTATATTGTAGTCAGAACTTGACAAATATGCCGAGTTTCAACTCAATCGGCTTATTTACTGAGGAGTTCTGTTGAACAGCTCTTGACTCCATCATCAGATCAGCTTGTTGATACCATAATATTTCATTGTCACCGAGAATCTATAAGTGTGCAAAATTTCAGCCCGATAGTCCTACAAACACAATAAATAAGGAATACGATGACATTCTCGCTCGTCAGTCGACACGTGCGCTCACGATGCGCGTCGAAACGGGACTGAGCATAGCGCCAACGTGTGGACGGATCCCCAACGTTGGCGCGCCAACTTCCTTTGATAAAACCGACACGGCACGGCCAAGCCCCAACGTTGGCCCCAACGTTGGCGCCAAGCTATTTTGTCAGCACCACACGTTGGTGAGAGGCATTGGGACCAACGTTGGCCCCAACGTGTGGATGCGGGGTCATTCTTCATTCATTCATTCAGTCAGTGTTAAAAATGTCGTCGCAAGTGTAGCTATTTGTTCTTCTAATTTAATTTGTAAGCTGAATTTATCGTGCAAACTCTGGTGCATTCCCTAAAATCAATAAAGTAATACCTATTGGGTATTTACATTGATCTACTGGGCATACAGGTATGAATCGTGTACCAAATCAATCGATTTACTTTCCCTTCGCTCAGATGATTCTGACTCAAATGTTTTTTTGTATGTAAATAAAAACATTGGAGTTGATTCTGCCCACTGCTGATTACGTTTGCACTTGAACACTATGTTATGATTGGGATTCCATCCAGTGTTTTGTTGTGTCGAAATCATTATCTGGAACGTAATTAGTCGATGAAAAGTTGTCAATGTCGTCTACGTCGATAGTTTTTTCATAAAATCGAGAGGTAATATAACTTTTGTTACGCAGTATGGGAGACGAAATGGATCCTTGTGAATGTCTGTGGAACCACGAGCTGGCGATGCGCCGTCTCATCTCACTGGTAAGGACATATTAACCAATAAAACAACCAGAATTAGTGATTCGTTTGTTCAGTGGGTGGTATACACGTATGTACCTACCTACACATCACCTAATTGCGATAAAATTGCTAATACGGCCACATCATACATTTTAGTTACATTACTCGCCGTATGTAGATATCTGAAATAGTAATCAGTTTTCTTGGACCAGCTAGTAGGTATTTTACATTGCAAAGTATCAACAACACGCAAAGGCAATGTTATTGAAATCAGTAGAGGATAATTATTGAAGAATGCATATCATAAACAATACCTACCTGTTTACCACATTCATGGGACAGTAGGTAGGTACTTACTTGGTATTATAAGAACAAAAATGTGTAAGGAAGAATATAAAAATATTTAAATACGAGGAAAACTTCAACGGAACTAGTAAGGCTAGTTCTACCATTTAGATGGCCCTTATCCTTCAAATAACTTACTTGCATCCTTAGACTCAAACTCATTCAGATTATCCTCTTTGATATAGCTTTGCCGGTTCGGAACCTTGACTGATTATGTGCTTATTTACATTTCACATTGAAACTGTTATACAAGTTCATTAGGTTGTCATAAATTGCATATTAATAAATTCAAATTATGCATTTATCTTGAAACTATACTAGCTGCTAAATAATTAAAGGCTATTGTATGGTGGAATAATTTGCAAGGTGAATTATACAATATCCAGCAATAGCATTAATTAGTAATTTAGCATTATTAGTTGATATAGATAAGGGTAATCCAATCATTTGCCTGTTAATGTGAATAATGTAATTAGAGCCTTAACAAAGACTATCAAGTTCTCCTAACACTCAAAAGTTACAGAACATAATCTTAAAATTTGAGTAAACACTATTCTAGGTTTTTCAGTGTTGTAGGTAATAAAAACAGGCATATATCGCATTGTTTATACGCAGCTAGCTTTGAGCTACAGCAAGCAATGAGAATCAATCACTAAACGAAATATTGGGTTTCTAAGTATGAGGGCGTATACTCTTTAGCATTCTGAGCATTCTGTTTTTTAAATAATTAAAATCCATCAATAAATGACGAAGTTATTCAAGTTTTCTTTTCGGCCATTTCAAAACGCGCGCTCGGAGCTTCGCGCTGCGTCTGACGTCACCAGGCGCCCGCGGCTCGGTCTACTAGTACAAAATCGCTAGTTAATTTCAAACTAGCTTCCGCCCGCGGCTTCGCTCGTGCGGCACCTGGATAAAAAGTAGCCTATGTCCTATTCCTGGTCATTATCTATCTATATTTAAAATTTCAACCAAATTGGTTTAGTGGTTGTTGAGTTATAGAGGAACAAACATCATCCATCCAAACATCCAAACTTTCGCATTTATAATATTAGTGTGATTAGTGTGAAAGTATGATTAGTGTGATGTGAAAGTGTGATAGTGTGATTTGAAAACCAAGTTTAGGTAGGTAGGTATGCGATTATTTTGACTCGTACATACAAATTATTAATTAGGTATTACGATTAAAAGTATGTATAAAAAAATACCTATTCACTAAAAAGTTTAAAGGCGAAAATTATTTCAAGTAGGTACCTACCTAGGTAAGTAGTAAGTAGGTAGGTACCTACTTAAAAATAATTTAGGTAGGTAATAATTTAAGTGGGTAGGTAAAGTTAATATTAGTGTCATTCGACTCCTGATTGTTAGTTTTGTTTGTTATTGTTTTCGGTAAGTACCGGTACTTACCTAAAATACCTATTCAGTAAAATGTTTAAAGTCGAAAATTATTTTTAAGTAGGTACCTACCTAGGTAAGTAGTAAGTAGGTAGGTAGGTACCTAGGTAAGTAGTAAGTAGGTAGGTAGGTACCTACTTAAAAATAATTTTCGCCTTTAAACTTTTTACTGAATAGGTATTTTAGGTAGGTACCGGTACTTACCGAAAACAATAACAAATAAAACTAATAATCAGGAGTCGAATCACACTAATATTAAAATGCGAAAGTTTGGATGTTTGCATGGATGTTTAGATGGATGGATGTATGGTATGACGTCACATCTAGTCGCGATCTTCTCGCGAGAGTTTTTTAGATTGGTGCACTAAAATATCTGTCTGTAATAAAACTCGGTCACTTTTGACCGATTAAAAAACAAAAATACAGTAAGTAGGTATTTATTGTTTTTTTATATCTAAGGGGTAGTCCGAGGTATTTCCAAACACATTTGATACATTCCCACATTTTGCAGCAGACAACATTCCATACGTGACAGGTTGCAAGCCCATCGACGCTATTAGAAAGCTAACTGGTTTTCTCACAATATTTTCCTTCGCCGTTTAGAGCTCGTGTTAAAGCGCATACCTACTTAGGTACCTACTTATACATTTTTCGAAACGAAAAATCCATTGATGCACGGCCGGGTTCCAACCCACAACCTTCGGATTGAAAGTCGAGGCACTAGCGCACTCGGCCAACACTGCTTCTCTACCTCTGACTACCCGCTTAGACTTTTTCAACGGATCTAAAAATTCCTAAAAGATCTGATAGAATATGTCTACCTACTGCGCCTTGGGAATACAGTCGTAATCATAAAAAAACCTATTCAGTAAAATGTTCGCCTAAAAACTCCGTCACCAGAGTTGACCACTTACTCATACGAACTTACTTACTTATCATATTTAAAAATAAAAATGAAATCATTTACAATTTTTTTAAATATACAAATCTGCATAAGTACTTACTTAATTATTAATTTAATTAAGTAAGTACTTATGTTATGGTACCTACCTACTTACTACTTACCTAGGTAGGTACCTACTTAAAAATAATTTTCGCCTTTAAACTTTTTAGTGAATAGGTATTTTTTATACATACTTTTAATCGTAATACCTAAAATTAATAATTTGTATGTACGAGTCAAAATAATCACATACCTACCTACCTAAACTTGGTTTTCAAATCACACTATCACACTTTCACAATATTTTCCTTCACCGTTTAGAGCTCGTGTTAAAGCGCATACCTACTTAGGTACCTACTTATACATTTTTCTAAACGAAAAATCCATTGATGCACGGCTGGGTTTCAACCCACAACCTTCGGATTGAAAGTCGAGGCACTAGCGCACTCGGCCAACACTGCTTCTCTACCTCTGACTACCCGCTTAGACTTTTTCAACGGATCTAAAAATTCCTAAAAGATCTGATAGAATATGTCTACTGCGCCTTGGGAATACAGTCGTAATCATATTTAAAAATAAAAATGAAATCATTTATAACTTTTTTAAATCTACAAATCTGCATAAGTACTTACTTAACAATAAACGTGAATGACCTCGAAAGTTTGGATGTTTGGATGTATGTTTGTTCCTCTATAACTCGACAACTACTGAACCGATTTGGCTGAAATTTAAAATATAGTTAGGTAATGAGCGGGAATAGGACATAGGCTACTTTTTATCCAGGTGCCACGCGAGCGATGCCGCGGTCGGTAATTAGTTTGAAAATAACTAGGGATTTTGTACTAGTGGAGCGAGCCGCGGGCGCCTGGTGACGTCACAGCCAGTCGCGGCCTTCTCGCGAGCGTTTTTTAGATTGGTGCACTAAAATCTCTGTAACTCGGTCATTTTTGATCCGATTAAAAAACCAAAAACACAGTATTTTTTGTTTTTTTTGTATCTACAAATCTGCATACTCAACTAAAATCGTGAGTCTTCCTCATTAAGTGTGTAGAGTGAGCTCACACAGAGAAGAAGAGAATGACACTGTTTTGCTAACCGTCACATGTAAAAAACACTACCACGAAATTTGGCATCATGGCTAATGTGACTATTTTTTTATTTCTGTCAAAGCAGTTCGCTCACGGAATTTTGTATAGGTACAGGGGAGAAGAGGGGAGGGGGGGGGGGGGGCAACAAAAAAAAAAAAGGCGCTTCCCGGACACGACAAAGATTAGCCTTTTTTCATTTTCAATAAATTAGCCTGTTTTATCAACTTTCCTCAAAATCGGTTTGACGGTTTAGGCGTAAAAAGGTTTTTGCTCTCGCTGGGGACAGCGGGACAGAGAGCCTGAAGCGGGATGTATGGTCACGTTAATCATGGCGTATCTAACAATGTAGGTGTATCAATGCAGATCATTAAAACATTTAACTGATTCGAATCTAAGCCTACCTACCACCTTAGCATAACACATTTAAAATAACAAGCTGGTTGCAGAACATTCTACTCTTATCAAGAGCTATTGCATAACTTTTAACTGGGTATATTGTAACTAGCAGATTGGCAATCAGTTACGTACAATTTACATGGAAAACATAAAATTCAATTGTATAGAAAATTCCACTTGCTCTTTTAATGATCTACCTATTTGTGTGACCTTCAAACTGATATAGGTATCACAGGAGTACAGAATAAAATTATGGATAACTAACTCATAACAGGCAGGCTTATACAGGGTGAATTTTTGAGATGGGGCAGTAAGGGCAGCTACCTTAACCGTTGTAGCTAGAGGAAAACGTTCTTAGGAAACCATCCTTAATTTTTGAAAATATTTCGACCTGCATTCACAGATTTTGAAAAAAATGTACAGTCAGCGAGAAAATGGGCCATTTTCACAAAAACTTTTTTTGATGCCAATAGATCCTGTTTCATCAAAGGATAAAAAGGCTCTTTCAGACCAACTGAGGTTAGATGATGATTAAATCCTGTTGTCCCTCATCAGGAACATAGGGCTCTCAGAAAGGATTTCCATTCGACTCGATCCTGCGCGGCAACTTCCAGCTCCTTCCAGCCGAGGCCAACTGATGCCGCCTCCTTCTCTACTGTGCGCCTCCAGGTGGTACGAGGGCGACCTGGTTTCCTTCTCCCGGGAACTTGCCACGTCAGACCTTGTTTGGATAGGTGGTTGTCTGGTCTTCGCAACACATGTCCTATCCAGCGCCATTTCCTCAGGATAATCTCTTCGGCTATAGGGTTTTGGCCGGTCAACTCCCATAGACTTGTATTAGAGATGGTCCGTGGCCAGTAGATTCCCAGAATCCGCCGCAAACATTTGTTTACAAACACCTGGAGTCTACTGGTGATATCTTTTTTGACGGGCCATGTCTCACATCCGTATAGGAGCACCGACTTGACGTTGGAGTTGAAAACCCTTAGCTTTGTACGGCGAGTGATAACTGGGGATGTCCATACGGGTTTTAACTGCGCATATGCGGCACGGGCTTTATTAATGCGCGCTTCAACGTCCGTTTCTGCTCCTCCTTGTGGGTCCACTACGCTCCCGAGGTACGTGAATCTCTTTACCTGTTCGACCGGCTCACCGTTCACATAGATTGGCGTTGTGTTGTTGGTGTTTAGGCGCATGTCTTTGGTTTTGGAACAGTTAATACGCAAACCTTCCTTAGCAGCGGTATTGGCTAGATCATTAGTCTTCGACTGCAGATGGTCTCGTGATGTGGCGAATAAGCACAGGTCATCTGCGAAATCAATATCCTCAAGGATTTTACCATTTGCCCATGGCAGACCTCTCTCCTCTTGGTCTGTCACTCTGCGCATCACATCATCCAAAACAGTCAAGAACAACAACGGCGACAGCAAGCAGCCCTGTTTGACTCCAGCAGTGACGGGTATCGGATCTGACCATTGGCCCTTGTGCATTACTCGGCAGGTGGATCCCTCATAAAGGCACTTAATTATATCGATGACCTTGTCTGGTATTCCCCTTTGTTTCAGTATTCGCCATATGCTTGTCCACTTCACCCTGTCAAAAGCCTTTTCAAAATCTACGAACAGGACATGGAGCTCTTTTTGCATTTCATTGCATTGTTCTAATATCATGCGTAAGACGTTTATCTGGTCCGTGCACGAACGTCCCGCTCTGAACCCACTCTGTTCATCCCTGAGCTTGGAATCGACAGCCGCCGTCATTCTGCTTAGCAGGACCTTGCATAGTACCTTAGAGCAGACAGGCAGCAAGTTTATTCCTCTCCAATTCGAGCACTGGGATAGGTCACCTTTCTTGGGTAGCGTAATAATAATCCCCTCCTTCCAGCTTTCGGGTACTTGACCTGTTTCCCAAATAATAATAATAATAATAATAATAACGTTTATTTATCTCACACAAAACAAAATGGTTAAATAAAGCTAAAGTTCATGAAAACAAGGTGGTGTATGACTGTTTTGTGCGAGCTGGTGCCTGAAATAGGTTTGTGAAAACCTGTGTTACAGGTCACCAGGCTCTCACTCCACGGCTTAACATTGTTTGCTAGCATAAACTCAGAGTAGGCCAGTGCCTATAAAAAGTTAGAAAAAACAAAAAAAAAATAAAAATTAATCTTAACCTAAAAAGAAACAATGGGATTGTTTGTTTGTGCGTGGGTGCGTGAGTATGAAAATGTGTGTGTGTGGGTGTGTGTGTGTGGGTGTGGGTGTGTGTGTGCGTATGTGTGCGCATGTGTATGTGAATGTGTGTGTTTGAGTGTGTGTGTGTACATATGTAGGGAGGGGAGGGGGGGGGGGGGGGAGAGGTTTTGTATTTGCATGATCGAGAGAAGTTAACTGACTGGAGTCAAGATATTTTCAGTCTCCTCGTATGTCAGTGTTTTGAGCCAATGGGTGACTGTTGTTTTACATTTGGTGCGACATAATGGGTAGATAGATAATAAGTTATTGACCATGTTGTATATGTAAGGTCCCAAGAAACAAATAAAGTTCTGCGAAAGGCTGGTGCGAAAAGAACCGAGTTCAACAATTTTTCCCTTTCTTCTTTTATTCATTATTAGGTCTGGGTTGTAGGTTAGATGGGAGTGTGTAGTAAGGACAACTTGGAGCAAGAAGAGCTTTCGAACTGATAGGATGTCCCACTTACTGTTGTGGGAAAACGATAAGGAAGGCCTGCACTCACCTTCAGGATAGCTCTTTGAGCTCTCTCCAGGACTATAAGATGGGTCTTAGCTGCACCTCCCCATGAGGTAATACAATAGCCTAGGATGGCTTGGCATAGGGCTAAGTAGAGCATCTTGATGGTGGAACGGTCAGCCACATTCCTCATTGCTTTGAAAATATAAATAAGCTTACGCATTCTAGTTGCCAGAGTCTCAATGTGCAGTTTGAAGGTCAGTGTTTGGTCGATGATTACTCCAAGGTATTTAATGTTATCAGCCCGTTTCAATACAGGACAGGTACAGCTTGGTGTTGAGGTGATACAATTGTGGGAAGTGATTGATAGGTTTGTTGATGGGAGAAGGTTGGATTTCAAGGCAAAAGCAATGTAGTTTGTTTTGGTGACATTAAGGGTCAGCACATTCTGCCTGAGCCAAGAGCAAACCTTAGTTACGCCGTTCTGTGCACAACAGAAGACCTCATTCCAATTGCTACCACTGAAGAAAAGGGCTGTATCATCTGCAAATGTAAAGATGCACCCATTGGTAATTTGCAAGTTGCAAAGCCCATTTATATAAATGAGAAACAGCGAGGGACCCAGGATACTTCCTTGTGGAACACCATAGGTCACAGGCTGTTCCCCACTAATGATGTTGTCAATTTTCACTCGCTGTTTTCTGTCACTTAGGTAGTCCTTAAAAAGCTGAAGGGGCAGTCCCCTTATTCCAAATTCTTGAAGTTTATTTAAAAGGAGAGGGATTGAGACCGTGTCGAAAGCTTTGGCCAGATCAAGAAATACGGCTAAGCACTTTTTCCTATCATCTAGTCCTGTTATTATGGAGTTTGTCAGCGCATGTACTGCGTCACTGGTTGACATATTTGAGCGGAAGCCATATTGAGAAGAAGAAAGAAGGTTATTTGATTCGATGAAATTTGTAAGCCTTTTATTCATGAGTCTTTCTAAAATCTTAGATAGAGCGGGGAGAATAGAAATAGGCCTAAAGTTTTCGACACGATCTCTTTCGCCATTCTTAAATATTGGCTTAATAAGAGCAATTTTAAACGAGCTCGGAAATACTCCGTTGGTAAACGCCAGGTTACATATATGAGTTATGGGTGCAGAGAGCAAGTGAGCGTACCTCTTTATGATGGTGCCAGAGATTTGGTCCAATCCTACCGCACAATTATTTCTTAAACTCATAATTTGTTGAAGTACTTCCTGTTCATTCGTAGGAAGGAGGAACATAGAATTATTAGGAGTAAGAAATGTGCTTGTCGTGCTACCTACATTGTCGGTCGGACTTATTGTATCTAGTTCTTCAGCCAACTTTTTACCTACGTTTGCGAAGTAAGAGTTGACTTCATTGATACTCTGTATCCTGTCAGCTTTTCGGAGTAAGTTGGTCGAGTGGTCTACAGGTGTTTTTTGGCCACTAATAGATTTAATAACTTCCCACAGTTTCTTGTTATTGCCTTTCGCGTTTTCTAACTCTTGCTTGTCATACTTCCGTTTAGCCTTTTTTAGAGCTGAGTTACAAAAATTTCTGTATCGTTTATATGTTGTTATTAAAATTTCATTTTTAGGGTCTTTTTTCAGTTTTTTATGTAGACGATCCCTATTTCTCATACAGCGAAGTAAGGCTTTAGTGATCCACGGCTTATAGGCTCTTTTACGGTTTGATATTTTAACTACTCGTGTGTTCAGTTTGATTGCTGATTTCAGATAATCGATTAGTAAATTAGGGCAGTCATTAGGGGGTGCAATATACTAGCCATTGCTCTTGGATTGGTCTTCAATGCCTCCACTGGGATGCAGTCATTGCCTGGTGCCTTTCCACTCTTCAAGCTTTTTATGGCACGTGAGATTTCATCGGTATCTGGAGGGTCAATTCTGATGTCCAAGACCTCATCTGTAGAAACTGGTTCCCCCTCTTCAACCTCGTCATCCATAGCGCGGAAGATCTCGGCAAAATGTTCGTGCCACCTACGCATTTGTTCTTCTAGCGTTGCGAGTAGTTTACCTGCTTTGTCCACTATGGGCCGTGCTTTTGGTTTTTTATTGCAGAGCTCTACCAGCTCTGTATAGCTCTCTGGTGTTCCCAGTATGGGCCGCCGTTTCCGCTCTTCGGGCTATCGCCGCTGCTCTTACCCGCTTGTCCCTCCTGGTGCTAAGTTTTATGTCGCTCTCACAAAGGAAGTATTCATAAGCCAAGGTTTCTTTATTGCTTTGGTCTTTTTCTGCGTTAAGCTTGTCTTTTATTGATTTCCGATGTTCTATTTTACTCCAGGTCTCTACAGAAATCCATTCCTTCTTTTCGGAACTTTGATATCCTAGAAGCGTGTCGCAACAGTTGTGAATCGTGCTTTTTACTAGATTCCAGTGATCCTCCACTGTTTCTCCCTTAGGCTTCTGCGAATGGTATTGATTATGTACCTCTACGCTAAATTTCTGTCTAGTGTCGGTGTCTTGTAACTTAGATACATCGAATCGCCGAGATGATTTAGTTGTTTTACTAATAACCTTCGCTACCTTCAAGCGTATTTTGGCTACAATTAGATGATGGTCACTGTTTACGTCTGCTCCTCTATATATAGTCAATTTTTGTATTTCGGAACCCTTGGACCCCCCCTTAACAAAGATCTTTGGTATATTGGAACCTTTGGACCCCCCCCTTAACAAAGCTATAGCTACGCCCCTGGAATACAGTAAACTTTATCTACATAGCCCGCCTAGCCCCGCCCCTCACCACCTTCACTTCCCCGCAATTGCGTTGACTGTACCTGCGCAAAGTCGAATCTGCCGCGCACTTCAGCCGCCATTAAGTTTGCGGCTCACTCTACCTAACCTATAGAGGCCTAATGCCGGCCACCGACGATCAATTCTATCATCCTTCCGATTGGATCCTTCAATTGGAACATTCAATTCGAACTGTCCATTCGGCAGTTCGATCCACGTCCACACACGGTCCATTCGGCATGATCAAAATGGTAGTATCCAATCGATTGGACGATAGAATTGATCGTGGGTGGCCGCTATAACTGCGCAACATCGAGAATTGAGAAACGAAATATCTCGATCGGTTAAACTGCTCTAACGTATAGGTACGTTAGTGCAGTTCGACCAATCAATGGGAAACAAGAGTGTAACGGCTGCCGTAAGCTGGTATATCACAGCCACAGATCATGATCATTGAAGCTGATGTTAGACGATGCTGAATTCAGTGTGTTAACTGCTTGTTCATTCATAAATTAGCTCTCTGTTTCGCTCTTTGGCGTAAGAATTGAGTATTGTGCATCCTACTTTTACTGAGGCTAACTGTGGCTAACTTCAGTCAGTTAGCTTCGGTAAAAGTAGGATGCACAATACCTACGCAATTCTTAGGCCAAAGAGCGAGACAGAGCACTAATTTATGAGTGAACAAGCAGTTAGTGCACTGAATTCAGCATGGTCTAATGTCAGACAAAGAACAGTAGGTATTGCAAGAGAAAGTATTTTCGTTCCACTTTCACTCTTCACACTTTAGTCAATCGGTATCAAATACTTCAATTTGCAGGATTTTCGAGACCTTACTACTTAAATTATGTATTTTTAAAGCAGGAAGTAGTTTAATCGTTTCACCAACCTTGATTTTATCGATCGAGCGAGCGAAGCGAGCGAAGATCTTAGTGGTAAGTTGGGCGATTTTGCTTTGTATGTTTGTATGTTTGTATGTTTGTATGTTTCACGAATTGTTGTTCGAGCATAACTGTCGAACCGTTCATCCAATCTGCATGAAACTTGGTAGGTCAATAGGTTGTGGTAAGGAAATTTACGGGGGAGCATATGAGCTTAATCGATGAAGGGGTTGTGAAGATATTGGGTTCCCAAGGGGGTAAAAAATTATGAAAGTTACACAAATAAATTGAGTGGGGTGTCATACGAAAGGGCTTATTTTGTACATTCCAAAATGGTTTTTATTTTTAATCTAGGATGTATAGTTTTTGAAATACGACCAAAGACCAAAAACTACGAAACCAGAGCTGCAAGAGCTCCCGTTGCAAAGAGTTTCGATGACTTCGTAGCTCATTGACTGGTCGGTCTTAAAAAGAGAGTGGCATCGTTGCGGTTTGGTTTGCAATGATTTTAGATGCTACTTGATTTATTTTCATGATAAAAAAATTTTTGATAGAGAATGAAAATAATTGGGGTAAAAAAGTTAAGTAAACAAATATATTGAGTGTGCTGTCAAATGAAAGGTCTTTATTTGTACATTCCAAAATAGTTATTATTTTTATTCTAGGACGTATACTTTTAGAAATACGACGAGAATTCATAAATATGAAATACCTAAATGAAAAATTAGACGCGACATTATGTATTGCATGCATGCCAGTATTTTTTACCATGAAGAGCTAGCGCAATAGGCATACTCGGCAGTATCAGTAGTAGCACTTGAAATTATAGGGGTAGTCAGAAGAAAGTCCAAATGTAAGCCATCTACGGTGCGCGAGATCTCAGTTCGGGGCGAACTACTAGTTTATGTAGATAGGTACATAAAATTAATCAAATACAGAATTAATTAACTCGATGAAGAACTGTATTTTTTTTTAAATGCTTGAATGAGTATTGAAGAATAATTTAAGATGTCTGAAAGGGTAGTCACGAGAAGCACGTTTTCAGTCATTTACCACACTTGCTCATATTTTGCAAGTAGTCTGATGCCTTTTACGACTTCAAAAAAGAAGGTTCCCAATTCGTCGGAATTTTTTTTTATGTATGTTCGTTCACCGATTACTCGAAGATGTCTGGACCGATTTGGAAAATTGTTTTTTTGTGTGAAAGGGTATACTTTCCAATTGGTGCCACAAAAATTTGGTGAGGATCTGTCAAGGATCTTCGGAGTTATTAATAAAAATGCACCTCGAGAGTGCAGAAAAATTGCTCAGCTTACAACATTAAGTCGATTTTTTTTTTAATTTAGCCACTTGTTTAAGCTGAACTAATTGGCACGATGCGCGTTGGGTCGATGACATCAAAAAAACATCATAGATTTTGGATGCGTGAGGCACAGGACCGGAATGAGTGGCGTAAACAAAGCGAGGCCTACACCCAACAGTGGGATATTATTGGCTGCGGATGATGATGATGAATTGGCAAGATGATATCGTTTTCAGTTTTGTGCGGATGATGATGATGATGAATTGGCACGATTATATCGTTTTCAGTTTTGAGAGTAGGGGTCCTAATTTAAAGTGTTTCCTCAGCTGCGACAAAGCCAGACATACTGCACGGATGGCGACTGTCTCGAGGAGACGTCGCTGCCGCGGCCGGAGTCGGCTGGGAACAGCTTCATCACTATGTTTATCATGATGGCGCTGGCGATGCTGATGTATGCGATGCGCCCGCGACGCACGCAGATAGAGGACGCCGCTAAGCCGAGCGCCGCTAACTCACAGGTACATTTCGTCCAACGGATCTTGACATTCGTGAAGTTAGCCGTTTCGATGCGCAGTGCAACTTTTTCATACAAAATTTTCTGCTTCGCAGCGAAAAGCCTAACTTCACGAATGCCTAGATCTATCAACTGGTACCTAAAGGTTCCATAATGTAAGCCAGCGTGGAAGTTTCATAATGTATTAAAGACGAGTGTCTCGACGTGGCCGCAGTCAGCCGAAAGCAGCTTCATCACGATTTTCATCATGATGGCTCTGGCAATGTTGATGAATGCTATGCGCCTGCGACGCACGCAAACGGTACGCGGTACGTAGAAGTATTTTAAGTAGTACCTACTGTACGAATAAGTAAGCTCTAGCTAGTTCAAACATTTTGATTTAGGGCCAGAAATAAATTATCTTTACATTAAAAGGATATTTATTTGAGAGCTACTCAGAGGTTTAGATGACAAAATCAAAAAAGCAACAAGAAAATTAGAGACAATGCCTGAAACAGTATTGCCAAAATATGTCTAAAAAATTTGAAATGTTTTACATGACTATACAATATTAGAAATATGTATATGCATCGAACCATTTTTTAGAAAAAGATCTTTATTTGTCACTCTTCCGTAAAAGAAAAAAAATATAAGTACCTACATGCTTATTTTGCTTACGTTTTATTAAGAACTGCGTTTTTAGAAATACTCCTAGTTCTAACCGTAATCTACTGCGCAGAGGTTACTACTTAGGTACATTATATCTTCGACGATGGGCGGAAGATGGCAATCATAAACCGTCTGATAGCCGCAATTTTTTTCTAGCATTCAAAGCGTATTTGTGAACACGTGTATTTACTTACCTACTCTATTATTCATAATGGACTGATAGCACAAACTGCTGCTAAATCGGCTGCAATTTCTTTTCATTAATAAGCGTTGCTAAATTGACAGGTAAATGTGAATAAGGTTATCATAAAGCTTAATATTTTTATTTTTTATCAAAATCAGTTACGAGACTCCTTTGAGAGTTTTTCGCTATTGCTAATAGTTTCAGATTTGGCCGCAGAGGCAATCTTGAAAAATCACCCCGTATAACTCGGTCCTGGCTGAGTGTAGATGTATACTATACTGTGTTCACAAATATTGTTTGTTATACTCCTAAGGCTGGATTTTACCAAACTGGATTAAGTTTTATCTGGAGATTAAACCACAGATTAAACTGCTGTTTGTTTGAATATTTTGACATTGTAAAGTTGACACCTTATAACCAGGATAATTTGAATGCACCTAATAATATTCAATTGCGCTTTCTGAACAATTGTATTTCGAATTCTATCGGCTAACGGAATAACTACTCTGGGAGTAAGATGACAGTTTGGTCGAATCCAGCCTAAGAGTTTATATTTTAATGTTTGGTTGATGGCCGCGCGAAAAAAAAAAAGCCACCAACCGCCCATACGAAATCGGCATGGCCATTTGAGTTTCGCAAGCTACCCGTGAGCTTGTGAAATTCATGTTGCGTTTTTTTTTGCAATTCGAAGGACTGTCAGCGGGGCTAAAATGGCCGCCGAATTGCAATATATGCCGTTCTTGTCACTCTCAGTCTATGAAAAGAGACAGCATATAATTCATATTGTGATTCTGATAACGGCCTTTTTAACCCCGCTGTTTACAAAGCAGAATTATTTGACTATTATCAAGTAGTTCAGATAACGCACTGAATTGGGTCATACGCATCGTGTTATCATGAATTTGTCAATCTTATGTAGTTCATTGGGTTCGTAGGAAGGAATATTACGGTTTTTAACACAGTCAATAGAGTTTTGAGTTCTAAGGTTAGATGTTTTGAAAGCACGAAGTTTAGCAAATCACATTTTTTTTTAATCAAGCATATTAAAAATAATATTTTTAATTAAAATGTCCATCCACTGCTGATGGTCTCCTCATTTTCATGGCATTTTTTCCGAACCTGTGACAACAGTGCCTATAGTCGAATTTCTCATTGTACGAACTAAAAATATTTATTTATTTATTTATTTATTTGGGAAATATATGAAAAATGACATTTTGATCGTCAATTTTAGTGCGTATAATTAGAAATACGACTACTTATAGTAAGAGTTTGTTTCACTATTCGGTATCGATCGCAGGATCGCCCCGTAAACGTGGATTTGTATGGGATCAGCAGGGCTATTTTGATTCATACGTAACGTCGCTAACTCGGATTACTTCCTACAAATATTGATTCATCATACCATTTAATGTATTCTGCAAATAAATGATTGATTGTAGGACCGTGACGGAGCTCCACCGACGCCGCCGAGAATTTAAGCCGAATCCAGATGAAGCGACAGAGGAACATGCCAACTATTCCAGATAATGTATTATAAAATAATAGACAAGTGTTGCTAGTTGAGACTACGACCGAATACAAATGGATAGGGTGACGTCAGATTTAGAAATCGAACATTTTATTAGGCCTACGTAGAAACTTGCTAAAGGTGAACGCAGACCTGGGCCGCACCGCACGCGCCGCAGGCCCCGCATTCGAATTATTTATAAGAAGTTCTATGCAACCTCGCATACCTACCCGCGCCGCAGTCGCCGCAGTACCTGATGCATTAATATGAAGATTTCGAATGCGGCGACTGCGGCGCGTGCGGTGCGGCCCAGGTCTGCGTTCACCATAAAGATGTTGAAAAAAAGATGTCGAAAGTGCATATTCCCCATAATTTTCAAGAGATTCGTTTTACTAACCCTGTTTATTAATACATATTAAAAAGATGATAATAGCTATGTAAAGGGTTGGTAGATGTGGAGTTTAGGCCTTATGTTAAGACTTTATGGTTATAACGTATTTTAATGGTCGATTTTCTTCATCTGACGGTTTAAGATCTTGTATTAAATACTTTAAGTAAAGTTAAACCGTTGATATCTGAAATGTATATGTATAGGAATAGTTGTATTATACGCGTTGCCGTAAAAGAAAAATGTACGTTCACGAGTTAATTTCCTTGTGAATCTTAGATTCGATAACTGTGATTTTATATGGAAATATCTTGTTTTGTCCCCGTATAGATTAACCCATATTTTTATGTAGGTATATTCGGCGCAAAAATGTTACGTATTTACAGATTTTTTTGTAATAACTTATACTCATTGTTGCTAAAAAGCTTCGTAAAATTTTCCTTAAATGTGCAATAATTTATTTGCTTATCGCCACTTTTTACAAGAACTGAATTAGATCTGAATGCTGAATCACACATGCGGTTATAATAATCATGTAAATAATGCTATCAATATTGTATTTAGCTATATTTTTAACATGAAATCTTCCCATGTTTCATATTAATAAAAATTTATGAAATTGTAACTGAATCTTCAAAATTATGATGATAATATAATTTTTGGTAGGTAGGTAACAAACATTTGATTGTAGGGAAGCCACAATCCCACTAAAAACAGTTGTGCTTTGTTCCATTTAGAATCATCTATTATAGCTTGGAGCCTACAACCAGCAAATCTTTTTTGTAAGGTGTGTTATGTAAGTGCCTCTCAATTTGTTTAAATAATATATTTGCTTGCTTCATTTAAGTACTATGCTATATTTAAAATAAATCATTATTTTTCCTTACAATGACTTACTGTTTGCATTCCGATGGATAGGTACGGTACGGCATAGTAACAAAGTGCATGTTAAAAACAATCTGAAACATGCAGATTTTACATGTATCGGAAAATTATATAAAATTGTATCTTTTTCACTGATTTTTGTTTGCTTGCACTTAGATTTAAATCATTTGTTCAGAAAAATACAAGAATAATGACGACAGTACGTTATCAAATAGATTTCGTTAGCTTTATGAATCATGTTTTATTTTTCTGATCAAATGCGTTTAGTATTAGTTGATTTTGCCTTGGGATGGGATTTATTATTATTTAATGTCCTTATTTTATTTTGAAAAGACAACCAATCGAGATTTTATTTATCCTGCAATAAAATAATAAAATTTTAGCTTTTGTTTCATTTCTTGTCGTGATTTGGTGAACTAAAACCTGTTATTTTTCCTTGTTTTTATTACAAAACTAATATTATGGTTGGTTTTTTCAGCTGTCACATAAGTGTAAAGCACATAATAGAAGAGAAATAGTCAGGGGCCTCAAGCCCATCACACACACATCAGATAATAATATCTTATGAAATATAAATCTTGAGATCGCATCGCGCCTATACAAATTCTATACAGGACCACACACAGCGAATATAAATTACAAAACATATTTGGTGCGATCTGTCAAGATTTATATTTCAAAAGATATATTATCTGCTGTGTGTGTGGTACGCTTTACTCTACAAATCGACAATCGATAAATATATCGAACAATCATCGTGGTTTCGCTTCTATTGGTGGAAACTAAACTTTGAACATTTCACCAACACAAAAATTGGCAAATATTTCAACAGTAGGGGCCCAGTTTAAAATAATACAAATGCATCTAGAAGTACATTGGATTCACTGATCAAAAACGTGGACACAAAAGGCTGAATCAGAAGAAACAATAAACATAATGTAAGTATCATCTCGAAACAAGGATACTTGATATACATAATAGAAATAGAAGAGAAAGTACATTAATTAATCCAATGAAATTTTACATAAAGCAAACGAAAATACTGGTGTTGATTCCGTTGTACAAAATCCTACTTATTTTGACAAGTCTAATGACAGGTTTACATTTGTGGATTTTAAAGCTTGCTAAAAAATCTTCCAAATGACAAATTTGTTCAAGCAGGTTCACACATGCTAGGTTGGTGCTTTTTAAGCAAGATTATGTCATTGTTTTCATGTCCGTGCTAAAAAAAATTACGATGAAATAGTAAAAGTAAACCAGCCATTAAGGGCATATATGCACGACGTTTTTCGAAAGCGCGATTTATCCTCCAGACATCAAAAGATCTTGAATTCCTGAAGAGCTAACGGCCAATTTCGGTAGATATTTAACAGTAAAAAATAAATTTTAAATAACATAGAAAGATAAAGTTTATTTCAACGGATATCTACTCACAGTAAGCAAAACCACAGATATAATGTAGAAAATGGCCGTCAGTCGTCTTTAGGGACACAACAGTCATTTTCTTTTTCTTAGGAAAATGCACAACAGAATTGACACCAACAGCAATGGTTTTTGTTTCTTTCGATAACACTACTGATACCGGTTTGCATTTAAAAAAATATTGCTTGAAATCCGAATACGGACGATAACTACTAAACCTATGCAACAATGGCGCCGATTATCTTGTACAATTAATAATTTAATTAAAACTAAAACACAGCTCTTATTTCGTTCACGCTAAAGGCTAGGTCTTTAGGAACTGAAATACGTTTTAGTGATAATTTAATTAGTGTACAAGGGAATCAGCGCCAATATCGAGCTACGAAGTATTCGCGTTGATAAGTACAGCCATATTCGTCTCACGAAAAACGACCCACACACGAATCTTTCCTTAAGCCCAATACGTAGCTCCAGTCATTCATTTAAATCGTTAGATACTCCATGCCCGAAATCAGTGGCATTATTTTTAACCCCCGAGAAAAAGAGTATAATTACATAATAAGCTTGTTGTGTGTATTTGTGTTTGTATGTAGCATCATAGCTCCTGATAAAAAATTGCACACCCCATTGAATCAATACAACCTGTATGGCTGTGTCCCCAGTAGGCAAACAGTCAGCGACCGACTGAGTTTGTGGCGTATCGGTTTAGTACGCCCTTCCATATATTTGAAATGGAGTGTCCACAGTTTTGCGCGAGTGCTAGTTGAGTGCTAGTTTTGCGCGTAACGCTGCAAACTGCGTACAGTGAGCGCAAAACTAGCAAACTGTGGGCAGTCCATTTCAAATAAAAGAGCGTACTAAACCGATACGCCGCAAACTCAGTCGGCCGCTCACAGTTTGCCTACTGGGGACACAGCCTAAGGCGGACCCTAGACCCACAATATTATTGAACAATATGATTGAAATACAATTTTAACCAAAACGATCTTCAATATAAAGTATAAACCCTAAACGGTAAATAATATTGCGCAATTTGCAATATTGAGCAATAAAATTGATCGTCTAGGGCCCGCCTTACACCTCATTAGACATGTAATTATTGCAATAAATATACTTTGACTGGAAAGATGGACCGATTTTGATGTGTTTTATTCGTTCAAACGAAATAAAATACATTAGGACTTAAATGAAACATAGCCTAAGCACACTCTACCTAGAGTGTTCTTAGCTATGTTTCATTTGTGTCGCGGTTTTCTTGAAATTTTTAATTTATGATTCTTGATGTCACAGTCAACAAAACAGTGTCGCTCTTTTACTCTCACATCAATTGCAATCACTGTCTCTTTTCTGTGCGACATAACTCATCTACAACAGTTCCGTGTGGTCGCCCAAAGCTAGCGGCGCATGATCATCACCTAACTATTTAAAAGATGACTTCAGTATAAAAGTAATAAAAAACAATGACTTAGTAAACGTACTTCCAAATCCTTATTTCAATAATTTTCGCCACTTCGCCATGAAGGGGCGACCTCTAATCATGAATCCTGTATCCTATCCACTTGATCCTTCACTTTCTTCAATAATGTACTTATTTGCTTGTACTTGCCCGTTGAATTGGGGAGGTTTTCGAAGTTTATGACGTCACAAATGTCTTTGGCGAATTTCTCGTCACTAGGTAGTTGTGTGTAAGGTGTAACGCTTTCTATAATCGGCGTTCCGTATTCCGTGCGTACAGTTTTTAGTTTTGGTTCTGGAGTTTTAGTAACTTCAGTGTTTTCTGTATCTTCTGATTGAGTAGATGTTAGTGTAGATGGGGTACCTTCGTCGATATTTGTTGATTTTTGTGTATCGTCAGTTTGTTTTGTGGCATCGTCAGTTTTAGTTTGGTCTGTATTTTCGGAACTTTGAGAAGCTCCTTCATCGGACGTCTCTGTTTTGTCAACATCCTTATCGGCATCGACTTGACTTGTGTTATCTTTACTTTCAACTTCAACATCAGCGTTTTCTTGGGAGTTATCGCTGGAGAGAGCTTCTAGAAGGAGTCTTTTCTTCACTTCAAGATCGTCGAGGCTTGGGCTAGTGCGGCCGCTTTCAGAATCTGATTCCTGTAAAAATAATGTTATTACGGTTGTGCCATGTGGACACACGCTTTGTTAAAGTTATCAAAACGTCGCGATTATCTCTTCCTAGGCTTCGCTGAGTGATAAATTTTAGACCACAGCTTATTAGGCATGCTACAAACATGACAAGGCCAGCTCCATTTATCGCGGCCTTACAAGCTACGTCGGGTTCTAGAGTTTTCAATCATTTACTTTTATTTGCTTTTTACCATATTGGTAAGCCAATACCTGTGGTAAGCAGAGACTACGTTTTTCCATCCTGATCTTGACATGACACACCTTTTTCGCTTCATTCACTCTAACATTCTTCTCGCTGGCCAGTATTTATAAGATTTTTTTAAACTCATCATTCATAAATATCAATAAAATACTTACGCCCTCTTCATCCAAGACGATGAGATCTGCCAAGGGTATAGGGATGTCTCCTATAAAGTCAGTGTCAGGCAGTGGACCGGGGGGCGGTGGCGGAGAATCTGGGGGCAGTGGCGGTGGCGGAGAATCGGGGGGCGGTGGCGGTGGTGGAGAGGCGGGGGGCGGTGGTGGCGGGGGCGGAGCCTCGTCTGGCAGCGGCGGCGCCGAGGGAAAGTCTATCGCTTCTGGAAATAGAAAATATATTATATCATGTAGCCCCAAGCTCTGCTTAGCTTGAGGCTACATGATGCTGTGTGAAATGTCCAGCATTATTTATTTATTTACGGATGGACTAAAAAACAAGGTTGAGCTAGAGCAGTGATTCCCAAAGTGGTCCAGGTGGACCCCCAGGGGTCCACGGGAGACACGAAAGGGGTCCACGTTGGCGAGAAATTTTGGGAATATGGTAGAAATGTAGCAACAGGGGGTCCACCGAAACCAGAAAATTTTGAAAGGGGTTCATGAGAAAAAAAAGTTTGGGAACTACTGAGCTAGAGATACAGAATAAATAATAGCACACGGTACACGGACTTTCTTATTAGCCTACATCCACCCATCGAGTATAGCATACTAATTTTAACATAGCTTGAAATGGTGTAGGAAAACATCATGAGACAGACTCTTCCGCTTCATTATCTACATCTACACTATTATATAAAGAGGAAAGATTTTTTTGTTTTTTGTTTGTAACAATTAGGCTCCGAAACTACTAGACCGATTACAAAAATTCTTTCACCAATAGAAAGCTACATTATTAGGGAATAACATAGGCTATAATTTTCAAAAAAATTAGGGATTCGTAAGAAAATTGCAATATTGTAATGTATAAATAAAAAAAAGGGCGGTACGAAGTTCGTCTGGTCAGGGTACCTTAGGCCTTTACATCTTTACTAGATGATTTATACAGTGTCAGGAGGCAATCTTTGAGGACTGCGGACCTAAAAAGGTCGCTAAAGCTGATTCGCGATATGAAGTGAACTATAATGCCGTCTCTTTTCACTCTCAGTCAATAAGAAAAGATGGCAATAGTTCCTTTAACGCGATTCTGTAATAGCGACCTTTTTAAGCCCGCTGGTCAGGGTGGTCAGCTAGTCTATACTCTATACTAATTATATAAAGCAGAAGAGTTTTTTGTTTGAACGCGCTAATCTCAGGAACTACCAGTCGGATTTGAAAATTTATTTCTGCATTTGATAGCTAAAATCTTGAGGAAGGTTATTATAGGCTACTTTTCATCATCATCATCATATACCATCACTACGGGAGCAACGCCGCGCGTGCTCTGCTAGTATTAGTATAAAAGTAGTTTTACCATCTCCACTGTCTATGTCCATCTCAGCTTGCCCCGCGAACGAGTTGTCAGCGCTTGCCGAGGGGAAGTAGGTGAGTTTCTTGCGCTTATACGCCTTCATCGCGTTCGGAGCGAGCGCTTGTAACATGGCGAGCTTGCTGTCTCGCTCAGAGATCGGCGGCATGTTCAGGTATTCTGACTCCTGAAATATTTATAAAAATTTTCAAATACGTCGTGGAACGCACATTATTATGGTTTAGTTAGGTGTATGACGTACATTATTATGGTTTAGTACCGCAGCAGTTTGGCAGCCTAGCTGTATGGCGCCAAACTGCTGCGGTAAGCTTTGCCGAAAAAATTTGGAGTGTATTACATTAGCATCTTACGAAATGTCGAATGCGACTTCGTAAAGAAGGTACCCATTTTTCACTTATTTTTTGTGCATATTAGGTAATACCACAAAGCTAAAAAAAATATAAGGAATAAATACGGTTCAACATAGCAAGTGCTATACTTACCTACTATAGTTGTCAAAATACCATAAAAAGTAAAATTAAACGTAATACTAATGTTAAAGATTGCAATTTTTCTGTGTTTGAGTCTACTCGTATGTGGAGAGTAATCTCGGGAGTCAAGCACCTTTAGAAAAAACCTTTCACTATTTGAAAAGGACATTATTCGAAATGAGCCTATAACTGGGGTGAAGTAGGGGCGGGCTGTTGCAGTTGTCACAATGGATCTAGGCATTTGTGAAGTTAGGCTTTCGCTGCGCAGTAGAAAATTTTGTATGAAAAAGTTGCACTGCGCATCGAAATGTCTAACTTCACGAATGCCAAGATTCGTTGGAACAAGTATACTTTATTTATAAAGCAGACAATAGTATAGTCAGCTAAGCAACTTACATCTCTGTAACGCCTGCTCGCGGGAATATTGAATCCGGGAAAGTCCCATATCTTCTTAATGTCAAACTTGTCTTTGGAACCTGGTTCTGACACCTCTCCTTCTTCCTCATCGGGCTCCAAAGTGGCTCTCCCCTGGAATTAAAAAAAAATAGTTTTGTAGTCTATAATAAAAAGAAACAGCATCGCAATATGTAGCACAACATTCGCTCAAACCTTAATTGCATAACAAAATCTTTTGTATTTTTTTTTCTATTTTTTAATGAACTTTGCGTCTCATTGCGACATTGTCAGTTCCATCGTATCCTCAGTAGGTATTACTAACTGGTTTCTTCACAATGTTTTGCTTGATTGTTTAAAGCTTATGCTTAGTCCATCTTGACACTATCGCTACACTGCTTACATGTATGTGTGGTACACACACATTCACAATATTGCTGTGTTTTAGCTAAACTCGTGAACCAATATTTGTAAAATGTCTCTCGTTATCTACCTTGCATGCACGAAAAATGCATGAATGCATGGCTAAGATTTGTCTTATTCACCTTCTGTTCATAGAGGCAACCTCTTAACCAACACAGCTCTTACAATCATTAATATTATGAAGAAAACAACAATTATTAAAGACTAAAGAGGAGAGCTCCTCAAGACCTCATTCAGCTCACACGGAAGCAAAATATTCATATGGAATAGCCACTGGGCTGTTTCCATTCATGACATTTACGCACGGACGCAAAAACACAACTCTAGCATGGAATAGATAGTAATACTACGTATAGAATGGCCACGGTCCCGCCAATCAGGGCTTCCTCACCGCGCGAGCGATTTTGGCCTGGCGAGGGGCTAGGAACGCACCACGCGCGCAGACGCGACGTCGAGACCGAGACCAGTGTACAGTAATTATTCATACGGTGACAACCTTACTTCACGCACACAAACGCGCGTGTACAAAAATGACATTGTGTAGCGTCTGTGTAAATAAGTAGTTAGAAGCCGCTTTTGCATAGAGATTTCGTCGAGTGTCCGGGGTGTGACTGTCCAATGCCCAGACAGGCTGATTGCAAGATGCAAAGGATATTTAAAAAAAAAACAATCATCAAAAAACATACTGAAGAATCAAAGAGTGAGATTCCCGAGTGAGATATCCTGGCTTCCTCCAGCCACGCGGGCGGGTAACCCAGGACCCTCATTCTGTAGACGTGCAGTGGTAGCTCGTGTCTCTTCAGGCCCAGGGCATCCCGGAGTCGGCCTGATATCCTGCCTGGCACCATGTGACCAAATCTCTGGTCGTCTTCCATGTGGTAGCGTCTGTAATGAGAAAGAATCACGATTTTAGTTGAGTATGCAGATTTGTAGATACAAAAAAAACAAAAAATACTGTGTTTTTGGTTTTTTAATCGGATCAAAAATGACCGAGTTACAGAGATTTTAGTGCACCAATCTAAAAAACGCTCGCGAGAAGGCCGCGACTGGCTGTGACGTCACCAGGCGCCCGCGGCTCGCTCCACTAGTACAAAATCCCTAGTTATTTTCAAACTAATTTCCGCCCGCGGCATCGCTCGCGTAGCACCTGGATAAAAAGTAGCCTATGTCCTATTCCCGCTCATTACCTATCTATATTTTAAATTTCAGCCAAATCGGTTCAGTAGTTGTCGAGTTATAGAGGAACAAACATACATCCAAACATCCAAACTTTCGAGGTCAGTCACGTTTTTTGTTAAGTAAGTACTTATGCAGATTTGTAGATTTAAAAAAATTTTAAATGATTTCATTTTTATTTTTAAATATGATTACGACTGTATTCCCAAGGCGCTGTAGACATATTCTATCAGATCTTTTAGGAATTTTTAGATCCGTTGAAAAAGTCTAAGCGGGTAGTCAGAGGTAGAGAAGCAGTGTTGGCCGAGTGCGCTAGTGCCTCGACTTTCAATCCGAAGGTTGTGGGTTGGAACCCGGCCGTGCATCAATGGATTTTTCGTTTCGAAAAATGTATAAGTAAAGTAGGTACCTAAGTAGGTATGCGCTTTAACACGAGCTCTAAACGGTGAAGGAAAATATTGTGAGAAAACCAGTTAGCTTTCTAATAGCGTCGATGGGCTTGCAACCTGTCACGTATGGAATGTTGTCTGCTGCAAAATGTGGGAATGTATCAAATGTGTTTGGAAATACCTCGGACTACCCCTTAAATATAAAAAAACAATAAATACCTACTTACTGTGTTTTTGTTTTTTTAATCGGATCAAAAATGACCAAGTTTTATTTTATTTTTATTTTATTTTTAGTTTTAGTTTTACAGACGAGAGATTTTAGTGCACCAATCTAAAAAACTCTCGCGAGAAGATCGCGACTAGATGTGACGTTATACCATACATCCATCCATCTAAACATCCATGCAACGTAGGTACAGTCAGCGTCATCAATCGGTATCCCCCTATTGATTTTAACAAGGACCCTTTTCATTTCAACTTAGGATTTCAGTCGGATTTGCTAGTATAGGAACTCGAGCGAAATTAGATATCCATAAGTATACTAGCAAATCCGACTGAAATCCAAAGTTGAAATGAAAAGGGTCCTTGTTAAAATCAATAGGGGGATACCGATTGATGACGCTGACTGTACCTACCTACCTACTTACTACTTACCTAGGTAGGTACCTACTTAAAAATAATTTTCGACTTTAAACTTTTTACTGAATAGGTAATAGGTATTTTAGGTAAGTACCGGTACTTACCGAAAACAACAACAAACAAAACTAACAATCAGGAGTCGAATCACACTAATATTAACTTTACCTACCTAAATTATTTACCTACCTACTTAAATTATTACCTACTTAAATTATTTTTAAGTAGGTACCTACCTACTTACTACTTACCTAGGTAGGTACCTACTTAAAAATAATTTTCGCCTTTAAACTTTTTAGTGAATAGGTATTTTTTTATACATACTTTTAATCGTAATACCTAATTAATAATTTGTATGTACGAGTCAAAATAATCACATACCTACCTACCTAAACTTGGTTTTCAAATCACACTATCACACTTTCACATCACACTAATCATACTATCACACTATCACACTAATCACACTAATATTATAAATGCGAAAGTTTGGATGTTTGGATGGATGATGTTTGTTCCTCTATAACTCAACAACCACTAAACCAATTTGGTTGAAATTTTAAATATAGATAGGTAATGACCAGGAATAGGACATAGGCTACTTTTTATCTGGGTACCACGCGAACAAAGCCGCGGGCGGAAGCTAGTTAATATTAAAAATGCAAAAGTTTGGATATTTGGATTTATGTTTGTTCCTCTATATCTCGACAACCACTGAACTGATTTGGCTGAAATTTAAAACATAGATAGTTCTTGACCTGAAATAGGACATAGGCTACTTTTTATCCAGGTGCCGCGCGAGCGAAGCCGCGGGCGGAAGCTAGTTTGAAATTAACTAGCGATTTTGTACTAGTAGACCGAGCCGCGGGCGCCTGGTGACGTCAGACGCAGCGCGAAGCTCCGAGCGCGCGTTTTGAAATGGCCGAAAAGAAACTTGAATAACTTCGTCATTTATTGATGGATTTTAATTATTAAAAAAACAGAATGCTCAGAATGCTAAAGAGTATACGCCCTCATACTTAGAAACCCAATATTTCGTGTACTGATTGATCCTCATTGGTAAAAGAAAAGTTTAGCAATGTTTTTATGAAAGGTGGTTCCTGTTAAGAGATTTTTACAACACTACTTTGAGGGGTAGTTATTAGTTAGAAATAAAGGTTTAAATAAATAAATATTGCTGGACATTTCACACAGCGCCATGTAGCCTCAAATAAAGCAAAGCTATGGGAACCAGATAACTGATAGAATACTTATAAACTTTTTTTTGTAAATACATACATAGAATACTTTATAACACCCAGACACAGAACAAACATCTATGTTCATCACACAAATGTTTGTCCTGGGTGGGAATCGAACCCACGACCTATAGTGCAGAAGGCAGAGCTACTACCAACTGAGCTAACAGGCCAGATGCACATTAACACAAGCTCTATAAAAAAGGAAAACCCACAGCTTAGACAGGCCAACACACATTGACCATGTCTTTTCCTGTGAATATGGCCTGTTAAACTGAGAGGATGGTGTAGGTGCTGGGCAAGCATACTTCATCTCAACCAGGCACTACAGTGTTCTGGCAAAGATTGCCTCCTGTCACTGTATAAATCATCTAGTAAACAATGTAAAGAATTAAGTTTTCTTTTTACTTATCTAAAGATCTAGGCAGATAGATTATCTCCTGATAGGTTATGCCTGGGCCACAATTACACTACTCACATGGATCTAGGCATTTGTGAAGTTAGCCGTTTCGATGCGCAGTGTAGCTTTTTCATATAAAACTTTCTACTGTGCAGTGAAACCGCTAATTTCATGAATGCCTAGATCCATTGTGCATACTGTACAAGGCCACTGTTTACGGCCTCTATTAATAAACTCGTATTAACTTCTGTCAAAGTTGCACCATGGATTTAACTACTGCCATCCTTATTTGTCACTGTCTAACAAAACAGGGCAATAGTTTAATCCGTGGTGCAACTTTGACAGAAGTTAATACGAGTTTATTAATAGAGGCCTACAAGTCTATTAATTTCTACTAACTCTGTTCTCTTGCTGAGCCTCTTAGCCCTATTTTCATTGATTCTGCTGTAGTTTTTAGGCTTCTTGCAATCCCTGAGGGCATGTTCACCATCGCAGTTGAAACACATCGGACCTCTCTTGATGAAGGTTGACGGTGATGGAAGTGGTTCCGGTGTGTTTGATAGAATAGATTCATCCTGAAAATATATACGTGTCATTACTAGAGTTGGCCACTACCTCATACAAAAATACTTTTTATTACATTGAGATAGAGATCAATGAAAGAATTTAAGAGATGATTTATCTCAAATTCTCATGTATGTGGACATAAACTGGGGTTGTCAAAACTCTACTGAGTATCAACAGGCTAGTTTGATGATGTATAAAGTAGCGATTAAACTATACCATTTGTAGGAAACTGACATGGCTCTGTCTCGCTCTTTGGCCTACAAATTGCATACTGTGCATCCTACTTTTCTCTTCCTACATTTGACTGAAGTTGGCAACAGTTAGGATAATTAAAATAGGATGCAAGCCAAAGAGCGAGATAGAGCGATGATTCCGAGATCGACACCGATAAATGTAATAGTGTAATGGCTACTTAAAGTTTATTGTTGGTGTTACTGTTATGCCCACTGGACATATAAGATTTAATTATTATCAGTCAATTTGTTTTATTTCTCTCACCTTGAGTGAATTGTATGCAGGAATGAATTCATGTTGCTCACACGGAGCTGTATCAACAAAGAAATAATTATTGTCATCCTTCTCCGGTTCTACGATATCCTCGTCCAAGTCTTCCGGCCAGATGTCCAATTCTAAATCAGTCTCATTATCCGAGTCAACATCTTCACTCTCGTGTAGCTTAATCAGACTCAACATAAATGCCTTTAGCTTCTTCTTGTAGTTCATAGCTAGTTTACTGTCTTTGAACCGTACTGTGATCAATGGAGTGCGGTTTTCACAGCCCACAACCCCTAGATCGCTGTTACCAGGAGAATCTACATCAATGTCTTCGTGGAATATTGTTGTTTTGTTACCTTCAGGCTCCTGTTTCTTATCGACGACGATCTCTGCTTTAGAGCACTCAGGATTATCTTTACAGGGATCTTCGTCGATGATAACGAAGTCGTCCAAACTTTTCCCTCCATTCTCAGTTACTGGCGATGGCGCGTCACAGTTAATTATATCAAGTGAACTATCGATATCAATCACTTCTGTAGCACTGTCTTGAGAGGTAGAATCAGTTTGAACTAAACTAGGACTGCTCATTACTTCTGTGCGAAGAACTTTTGGTTGTTTGGTCTCCTCATCGCTGCTCAGTGTTATATCGTCATTGTCCAATTCATAAATGATATCGTTTACAGCAGCCTTTCTTTTCGCCATAGTGCTCTAATAAACACATCAAAGCACCTAATTACGAATAAATATTCGCCAGAAATAAATGCACACCTTTGCAAAACGTAAATACGCTGGAAAATCGAAAAAGGAAGGAAACGAACGAAGTCCTCAACTTCTCAAAATAAATTTTGATGGACGGAACGGACGGAGTCAGTCAGTCAGTTCAGTTCAGTCACTGTCAGTCAGCCATCAGCCACTTGACAAAGGACGGACAGATAAAAAAATGACCGAATGAAATACACAAATAGTGATGCTCTTTGATCATCCGGTCTTATCCGGGTCCAACATATTGTTTTTTAACTTTATCCGGGTGGACGGCTCACTCATTTCTTATTCAATGTCATGTCAAGTCAAAAAGGTTGTCAAAGTCATTAAGGCATATTTTGAGGTTAGAATTGCAGGTTATTTTCTGCAGTAAATAAAACAAGAAATTTAAAATGTCGTTGTTATTTCGAAAATTAGGACATAATAACGTTAAAAACGTAGTTCTGAGGCACAATGAAGCTCAAGTATTTGTAGTAGCGTGCCGAAAGTTGAGTGTTGTTCCTTCTCTGTACGGTAAGTGAACATGAAAAATACAACCTTTAGGTATTTACAAATTGTTCAGGCAAAATCTTCAATTAATTTTGTGATGTGCAGATGGCGAGCAAGATCCTGCGCCTAAGTTTTTCTCTTCAAATGTCCAAGTTCTTCTGAAGCGGCTGACTCGCCCTGACTATAGCAAAGTGTTTCGCAAGAGAACAAATAGTGGCTTGCCAGTGCTCAAAACCCCTTCATATAAATTCTTGACCACCGAAGAACTAGATGCTGAGGTTGCTAAGGCCAATGAAACTGCAGAGAGATTACTCCAAATGCCTCCAGTTGTAAAGGTATTTTATGAGTTCATCATCATCATCCACAGCCCGATTTTACCCACTGCTGAGTATAGGCCTCCCTAAATTTACCCGGAGCCCTGTACTAGTAGCATTCACTGAATTCATTGCAATGTGAACTATGAATATTGAGTTAATATAAGATGCATGTTACAAAATAAATGTTTTTCCTACAAGACATAAGTTACATTTAGATGTAGATGATTTATATGTAGGTATATTGCACCAGGATACTAACCTAACGCATAATAAATCAGAATTAGGCTTAACAACAACTATACCCATAACTAAATCAAACTTGCAAAATTTTCATAGGACCAACAGCCAGTTCAGGTGTTGTGCTTTTATGATACTTGATACATACAACTCTTTACTTTGTTGCTACTTATGTACCTTTAGGGTGATATTTATGTGCCTACCTTTTGTTAAATTTAGTTTTGTCTATTGTTCTATATTTCTTATTTCAGACCCACAAACCTATAACAGATGTGTTATCCAAAGACCCAGCTCTGATGGGCTATGATTCAGCAACATACTTGTTCACCGACATCACATTTGGAGTTGATAACCAGCACAGAATCATTGTTCAAAGGTATTGCCGCCCCTAGAAAATGTATTTATATTTCGTTTGCGTTTTAGAGGGCACGTTACATTTTGGGTCCCGGCTTTAAAATCGCTAAGCCATGACGAGTTTTTAGGCTGCCTAAAAGCCTCTTTAGGCGGCCTAATAACTCCACTAAAGTTGGCCACTAGCTCATATGAGCTTATTGACTTATCTACTATAAATTCTTTTCAGGGATCCTGATGGCACATTACACAGCTGTGATCATGACATCAGGAAGAGACTGAATCAGGTAAAAAATGCATCTTATTATCAGTGATCAGTGCCCCCTCAGTGAACACTTTCAAAAACAGACTGGACAAATATTTAAAGCGCACTGACAATACATAGGATATACACGCATCAGCTCTAAGAGCTGCCTGTGTATTACAAATAATAATACTGAACGACCGTGACTAAAAGATCTTATTAAAGTAAATAAAACAATTAGTTCCTGCTTTTGCCGTAGGACTTGAGTGCTGGCGCGGACTCTACGCATAATATAAAATAGAAATTAAATCGATAAACCATTTTACGAGTAAATAATAGCTAAAATGACCCTCTTATTTTCCAGGTGTATTTCCCAATAAGCGGGCGGAAGATCCGTGAACCCCTGATGTTCTCGGACTCGGAGAAGCTGAACAGTATCCTGGACCGGGAGCAGTATGAGTTCGTCCTGGACCGGGCTTGCATCCAGTATGAGCCGGATGAACCATCCTACCAGAGGATCACTAGCATTGCCTACCAGCATTTAGATGCTGTGAGGAAATACGATCTTCTGAGGTATGTACATAAAAGTTCAACATTTTTATTTTAATGAGGCGAAAGTGGTGTGTCAGGATCGTAGTGGAAGTACGTGGTCTCTGTCTACCCCTGTGGGAAAGAGGCGTGATTTTATGTATGTATTTTAATTTTATTGGTTTTAGGCTGAGCGCACCTACCCGCGCCGAATTCTCGAAGTACTGCCAGATTTGGTCGAATCGCGCGGGCAGGTGTGCGAGGTTTTATACGATTTCATATAAAGAATTCTAAAATTCGTTTCGGTCGATTCGTAGTGCGTTTGGCGCGGATAGGTGTGCGGCCACCATAATATTACATTGTCACCAACTTATACTTTTTATGTCATAGTAAAGCTATGGATGCAGGAGCACAACAAAAACTGCAAAATTATTAAGCAATGCATTATTATAGAAATCAATAGAACTGATAATATGGATTTATGTTTACTGTTACATTTTTAAAATTATTATTATCGGGACTTAATCGCGTAATGAAATCGTTTTATTTACCTCGACGTTTCGGCGACATTACAGTCGCCGTGGTCACGAGTAGACTGGCGGCCGTTGTTTGCTCGCATCTTTGACTGATGAGGTTAGAACTACCCTCATTCAGTCAACACAAATCACTATTAGGCATCGGTAGTTTTTTCACTAGTCGACAGAGCCTACGCCTTGTGTGACCCAGAATTTCTGCAAGGGGAATTATCACATGTACAAGGAGTACTAGAGAAGAATGGCTACCAGGTGAGGAACATGAGTGCTAGACGTATGAATAGGGTGAGGAGGTTTGATGTTCCGAGAGAACGAGCATACTTACCGTACATTAGGGGGGTGACAGACAAGGTTGGTTCTTTGCTGAAAAAATATGCAATCAAGACAGTCTTCACTCCACTACGCAAGATAGCAGCACAAGTAGGAACAGTCAAAGATACCATACCCTATCAAACACCGGGGGTATACAAGATAGATTGCAGTTGCGGTAGTTCTTATATCGGACAAACTAAGCGGACTATTGCTGAAAGGGTCAAGGAACATATCGCAGCTGTCAAAAACCGCCAGGTGGAAAAATCAGCGATAGCGGAGCACTTGTTAGAATCAGGATTAAACCACTGGATAGAGTTACATAAACCATTAATCCTTTCCAATGATCGCCATTACTATAGTAGAATTGTGCGTGAAGCGGTTGAAATAAAGAAACATAAAAATTTCAACCGGGAATGTGGTTACAAGTTGTCATCAACGTGGGACCCAGTTATTAAGAAGTGTTCGTGTCGCAAAAAGCCGTCTAGTATATCGCCGGACATTGTCAGTGTAGTGTGTCGCAACCCTAATAGTGATTTGTGTTGACTGAATGAGGGTAGTTCTAACCTCATCAGTCAAAGATGCGAGCAAACAACGGCCGCCAGTCTACTCGTGACCACGGCGACTGTAATGTCGCCGAAACGTCGAGGTAAATAAAACGATTTCATTACGCGATTAAGTCCCGATAATAATAATTTTAAAAATGTGTTCAAGTCGCGAAAGTTTAAAATATGTACTGTTACATTCGTTTAAACTTTGTGGATTGTATTCATATTATTGCAGGCGACTGTACACTTGTTCCAATGGATCTTGGCATTCGTGAAGTTAGCTGTTTCGAGCAGCGAAATGCCTAACTTCACGAATAAGCATAGATACCTACATTGTGACAACTGTACGTACATGTGAACATTATTAAATCGAAAGTATCTCTTACAAAATATTTTCAAATTCCAGATCTACCAGACATTTTGGCCCGCTAACATTCTACCTAACCTGGCATCAGAGCATTGATAACCTGATGCTCGAGCTGATCCAAACCGGCGCTGTGAGGGAGGCTGTGCTACTCACGGCGTTGAGACAGGACATTCACGGTGATGTGGTTAACGGGGAGCTTGCTCTGACATTGACACAAGAGGTAAGGATTCATTTTGAAACGTTTTATTATGTCCATAGATATAGACTGCTGGATACGTTCCTTCTCACTCACACAAAACAAAGAAGGATATATCATCATCATCCGCAACCTGACTTCACCCACTGCTGGGTATAGGCCTCCGCTTTTCTGTGCCACTCCTCACGGTCCCGTGCTAGCCTCATCCAATTGAAATTGGATGAAGGATATATACTTATACAAAATTCTTGTGAAAAAAAGAGACGAAGCGCAATGTTTTTTGTCCCTTACCGCGTGCCGCCTTTTTCTTCGGTCGGAACTTATAAGTTCCGAATTATGTACTATGAAACAATGGATTCACTTCATTTTTTTTTCCTTTCGGATTCACGCTAACTAGTAGTCTACTAGTGCTATATAATATATACCTATGTCTATGATTAAGTTACTTTCTTGTCTGGCTGTCATTCCGGGTGGAATCTTGAAACTTTCATTTCGAGCACCTCAAAAATAGGATTATACTCAGAATATAGAGATTGTTCTGTATTCTGAAGGCGCGAATACACGCTGGGCCAGCCTAGGCGAGCGCGAGCGAGAAGGCGAATCGATGCAAGGCGAGAGCGATAGAGAGGCAATGCGAGCCTGGGCCAGCGTGTATTTGCGCCTTGAGATATTTAACGATTTGTTCATAGGCGAGCGAAACAAGCTATACATATTTAAAGAAGCAGGAGAGGACTAATCGGAGTAAACGACCTTGTATAGAGCACATTCATTTCTTTTTTTTTAGATCCTGCCCACACCCATACAACTAACGAAGCCAGAACAGCTCTCCGAAGCGGATATTTCCCTTGACAACAAATGCATCGAATGTATCGAGAAGTACATCGTATCGAACTCTGCTATGAAGAGTCAACAAGAGCTAGCGCTCCAAGCCTTTAGAGAGTATTATCAGCAGTTGGTGGAGCTTTGTAGGGGGCTGAAGAAGGCACATGGGAAATTGTAGATTACTGAAGCGATTATACTGTTTAGATAAGTATTTTTGTGATTTTATTTAACAAAAATGTAGGTTGTTGGTGTAACCAAGTTTTTCTTGATTTATATGCTGAACGGTTAAAGGTATTTGAGATAAGGACGTTAGTTCGAGTCCAAACGTCTGATATTTTTTTCGGTTTTACAAAACAATCATGCAGATTTCACTATGTAAGTAAAACACTATGGAACTAAAAATAAAATTAATACTTATATTAAACTAGAACACAATATTTCCGCCTCAATACCAGGGTTTCTTCTAACATCGGGTTTGTAAAATAAAAATATGTATGTATTGGTTTAAAAGTGATGGCTGGAATGGTGCCTATGTTCAATCAGTTCATAATGAAGAGTAAAATTAACTGCTAAAAATCTGTTGTTGGGTATTTTTAGAACAACTAAGCGCTTACCAGGCGCCAGATGCAGAAATTAGGTGAGCGAAGCGAGCCGCTTTCGCCCTCCATTCGCTTGGCAGTACATGAATACTCCTTATTAATTGATTGATTGACCCTGTCACCTCGCGAACTATCAACCATTATCCAACTTTATTGTTTACTTTATGTAATTTTTTTCAAACTATGCCTCTTTACCACAAACTGAAAACTTTTACACCTCTATCAATAGCAGCCGAGAAAAAAGCAATGAAAAACGGTTTACACCACTCGATATTTACATCCAGATTCGACAGATATGTAGGAGACTGGAAAAAAGATCTCAAGGAAGGTTCGTGCTTCAGTTGACTAGTTTTGCTCACTTTCTTTTAATCCGCTTTTATAAGAACCAGGGGCCCTAGCCATATTACACGATCTATCGTCGCTGTAGAACGATCTATCGTCGCTGTAGAATAGAACACTTCAAAATGTATAGGAATTGACGTCCTGACCACGTGACTCATCTACTTGAAACGTCAAATCCTATACATTTTGAAGTGTTTCTATTATATCGCGACGATAGATAGTGTAATATGGCTAGGGGGGCAGGTTTTTAAACAAGCTAAGAGAGGCATAGGTAGAAGCAGATTAACTGGCTTATGGTTATAGTGCGGCTTTGTTTTTTTTCTTGGCAATTTCTAGAAAGCTTCAGTTGCATAGATATTTTGATAAGTCGTAACGTAACCTTTAGGAGTGGTTTGATGTTCTGTTGGGATCGACTTCTGTTGCAGGGAAAGGCTTATTTTTAACCATAACTGGGAAGCTCTACGAAGGCGACTGGTACAAGGGATTCAGGTGGGTTTATCTATACAAAACCCTCATTCAGGTTCACCTATAATACAAGCATATTTGTTATTTTCATTTACTACTTCATAGCCTCGCTCAGCAGCTTTACTGTTGTTTACTTGGATTTTTTCATCATGCACTCATCTTCCTCCCATTTCTGGTGTAAACGCACCCTTAGGGAGAGATTACATTGTATTTTTAGCAGCGCGTTTTTGTGCGCCGTATCTGCGTTTGTATCAATACAAACGCGCAGCTCAAAAGCGCGCTGCAGAACACGCAGTGTGGCCAATCCCATTGGCATTTCATCAGGCACGGATTCGGCACTCTTAGCCATCGCCTCCCAAACGGGACTTACAATCTCGAATACAGCGGAGAGTGGGTCCGCGGCAAGCCTGAAGGCACCGGCTGGTGGTATTATGAGAATGGTGACGTGTACTTCGGCTTCTGGCGACGAGGCCAAAGACATGGATACGGCAAGATGTGGTACGCTAACGGTACTCTGTACGTCGGTTATTGGAATATGGGCAAGAAGGAAGGACTGGGCATGTTTGTACAAGGTGATGGCTACGAGATTGGTTCTAAGTCTTTGAAAAAATTGCATTCTTTTTGTCCTGCAGTTCGCTGTTTTGGCAAAATATTTTTATAATCTGTTGGGTCCCGATAAACATTGTGGATAAGTGATAGGATACATCTACGCTTCGTATAGGTAAAAGTAATCACATAAGTAAGTAATCCTTATTTCATAATTGGACTATGTACCTAGGTACTTTAGGTGGAATACCTACCATACCAATTAGATAACCAACCAAATAAGGGATCCTCCTGGACTGGAACATTGTTTGCATGCATTACGTAGGAATCGAACCCGCTCCTACATCTCTGCCAGGTACCAAAATAGGTATTGGTGGGTAGACTTTTCAGTAGGTACCTACTTAGGTACCTACCTATAACATAAGGTTCTAGCCAACGAGTTTACATATTTCTTCAAAGGTTCTAGCCACCTAGTAGATAGACCATCCTTAGGTAGGTACTACCTAAATGTTATCAGTTTTGTATTCATGAAATGCAGAAAACGGCAATCGCTATGAAGGTCACTGGGAGAACGACATGAAGCATGGCCTAGGTCGTTACTACCACTTGCACACCGGCCAACTGCAGGAGGGATGTTGGGTGCAAAACATCTGCGTGAAGTCCAAGATGTCTGATATCATTATCCGTCAGTTCTGCGATCTACCAACACGGTATCCTGTACCGCCGGTAAGCAATGATCTTCTATAGAAAAAAACCGGTCAAGTGCGAGTCGAATTCGTACGCCGAGGGTTCCGTGCCTAGCCATGGTGCTAATTAAGCTAGTCCGCTTAATTGTATGAGCGCCCATACAACTCGGGAGGACAATTTTAATTGGCGTCAACTATGTATGTATGGGAACACCCTTTAATTTTCAACTTTTTTAACTTTTTGGAATTTTTCCTTTATTTGTGCTATAAGACCTTGTTTTTTGCCAAATTTCGTTATTCTAGGTCAACGGGAACTACCATTTAGGTTATCGACCCAAAACCTCTAGGGTACTTCCGGTTGACCTAGAATTGTCAATTTTGGTTACAAGCAAGGTCTTCTAGCACAAGTAAAGGAAAAATTCCGAAAAATAAAAAAAATTGATAATTACTTAAGGTAAGTTTTGGTACTCACAAGTTTTCACGAAAACCTAAATTTGCCTATATCTTTTTATAGTGTTGACTCAGGACCTTGATTTTTATACTCACAGTAGGGACTATAGACCTTAGTATATGATATAAATTTCAACTTGCTAGCTCTACCCGTTCCTGAGATAATCGATGGTGACACACGGACAGACGGACAGACGGACAGACAGACGGACAGACGGACAAGAAAGTGATCTTATAAGGGTTCCTTTTTTTACCTTTTAAGGTACGGAACCCTAAAAATCACGAAATTGACGATTAAAATTTAGGTTGTGACAATCGATATAACGGGCAATACACCCTACTACTTTGTAGGTAACTTGCTGATAGCTCGTTGAAGTTAACGACGTTCTCAGCGGTCACAATTTGAAAGTGGCAAGTGGCAACTGAGCGCTTCCGTGTTTCGGGGGGCACGTCAAATTGTCGGTCCCGGCTTCTATGTCGTTAAGCCATGACGGAGGACTTTAGGCGGCCTAAAACTCCGTCACCAGAGTTGGCCACTTGTTGGCCCTAAACTTTGTATGAAGCTTGTATGAAAAATGTGATGAGAGTGAATGAGGCGAAAGAGGTGTCAGAATCGTAGCAAGTGGAAATCCGTGATCTCTGCTTACCTACCCCTGTGGGAAAAAGACGTGATTTTGTACTTATGTAGGTAGGGGAAGCAGGGTAACAGTGGATCACAAATGTTTGTATGCCTCATACATATTTCTGGTTGTATCTTACCTAGCTGGTTGTTTATTGTTTTATCCTACAGCTACATTATCTGGTTAACTGTGCTGGTTAATAATTTTCCTAAGTGATTTTAACTTTAATTATTCTAGTTAAAAATTTATAGGCTTTTTAAAAAAAAATGGGAAATGATTCACTGTTCCACAGGCCCGGGGTAACTTGGATCATAGGCCGGGGTAGAGTGAATATATAGGGTACAGTGAAAACATGATAAAATAAATGATTTTTTTTATTATGAAGTAGGTATGAGTTGCCTTATTCTATCTACTAAGTACATAACAAACATGATATGCATTTTTCTATGAGTACTATTATTCTTAAATCACATATTTAGTCAATCACAGTGAGTGAATCACAGATCCACTGTTACCCTATGCAAAATTAATCACCCTTACCCATCAGCCGTTAATTTGTATTTATAGAAAAATATGGAATTCTAGCAAATATTTATCAGAACGGATATGATACATACAAAATACGATAGTTGCCAATTTCTATTTATCAGTATTTAATTCGAAATAATAAGCAAATACAGTCTAAAAACATATTTCAAAAAGTCGTAAATATTTACTGAGGTACTCACTTTTGGCTCAGACCGCAATGACGTGGCCGCCTCCTGTTACAGCTGCGAGCGGACTGGATTGACCGAACCGTATATCGCGCGGCACTCTTCTGTCAATTTTGCGTGTGTGTGTGATAAACACAGACAGAGTTGTTTACGATTAACCTCTGTTCCCCGTTAACCACCGTTACCCTGCTTCCCCTACCTATATTTAAAGAAATTTACAAGGATTATGTAGTACCAACTAGTATTCTGTGGTAGTAGGTACTTAAATACATAGGTACCTACTATAGGAAGAAATAAAATGTGCGTAGGTTTACGAGAATAATGTTATTTCTCAAAACTATTAAATAGGTACTTATTGGTAAACTAGCCTAGGTAATGTACAAAATGTAGGTACCTAGGTAGGTACCTAATCATATTATTTAGATTAGGTAGGTACCTAGGCTTAAAACATTTATATTTCAAGTTCAATCAATACCTAGTTATTAGCGCAACAAGAAAGCAAAATATATTTATGACACGCACAAAAACCACGTTTAAAATTTTAACAAATTACTTAATTTGAAGTTTAGTTACTATGGTGTTTAAAATATCTAGGTAGTTACTATGGTGTTTCCATAACGCACCAAAAATTACCTACAATTTGCGACATTAAAACAAAACTTTGCTTACCCAGTGAGCAAAATGTGATTTTGCACTCTGGCTTCTTCACTTAGGTAGGGTTTACTGGTTTACTTATTATTTTTTTTATTACGTCTAACAACTTTTTGTTCTTTAGCTCAAGTCTTTTATTTTTTTGTCTTAATTTTTTTATACATTTCAATCTCTTTGATGACACATTCTTTAAGCGTTCAATAGTTTTTCTCATTTTATGTTTTCGGGATGATTCTAATATGTCCCGCAATTCTTCATCAGTTTCTACATTTAAATCAACTTCGTTTTCCGTAAGTGATTCGGTTTGATCCTAAAAAAAGTCCCAAAATTATTAGCTTAGGGATATTCACAGACGCACAGTGTGTCAAAAGCCCATATTTTTTAGATAAAGTCCCAGAGTGACTTTTTTAGAATGTTTTTGCATATTAAGTCAAAATATTTTTACACTCTAGTGATCCCCCGTTATGCTGAATCTAGGAGTGTAAAAAGATTTTGCGCATAGTTGCGCCTCTCTGAGCAATATGGGGTCAAATATGGCCATTTTTCACCCTTTTCCCGATATTTTGGAAGTTTGAACGGCCATAATCTCAGGTCATTTTCAACCGATTTGACCCAAACTTGTTCCATTAGACCTCTGCAGCCTAAAATAATTTTTGACACTTGAAATCTCATCTTGCCCCCAATTGGCCCAAACTTTTAAAATAGGTTTATTTGACCCTACTGAACCATAATATGCAAAAACATTCTAAAAAAGTCACTCTGGGACTTTATCTAAAAAATATGGGCTTTTTATGCACTGTGAGACGGACGGACAAACAAAAACTTTCATTCCATTAAACAAAGAACTATCTATTTAAACGCAGGCACTGAGTAGGTACCTACATAATTAATTACCCACACAGGTACCTACTTACAATGACCACTGGGACCGCTTCGTCTGATAATCGGATTCGACCTTTATCGTGCTTAGGTAGAATTTTATCTCGATCTTGAAAGTGTTTCGAGCATATGTGGGTTGATGTAGTTGGTAACCAGTCGGTTTCTTTGCGTAAAAGCCTTATATTTCTTATCCACTCGTCTAGGCGCTTGTGATCTTTTGGTACCCTAGAAAACAAATTCAAGAGATCGCTCTGTAGGTATAGTACTGTAACTACTAGCGTTTTAAGATTATTGTATGTCACGATGAAATAACACAAATAAGTAGGTAGGTATAGTCGGTTTTGATCTGTTTTGCTAAAAAAAATTAAAAAGTGGAGATATATTAAGGTAAAACCCTGGACGCACACGTAAATGTGTTACTTTTGCCGTTCAGTATGTGTAAGGGAGTGTCCACATTGCGTTTTCTGAAGCGCGTTTTTGCTACGCGTTGCGAACGCGCGTTTGTATCGATACAAACGCGCGTTCGCAGCGCGTAGCCGCGTTTGTATCGATACAAACGCGCGTTCGCATTGCGTTTGTATCGATACAAACGCGCGTTCGCATCGCGTTTGTAGTTTACTAGTTTGATTGCTAGTTTGCCTGCTAGTTTGTCTGATGTTTGTCTGCTAGTTTGTCTGCTAGTTTGTATGCTAGTTTGTCCCTTATCAAAAGTGTCCAGAAGCTAACGTGTCCCTTCGTAAAAGTGTCCCGAAGCAAAAGTTTCTCGAAGCAAAAGTGTCCCTTAGCAAAGTGTCCCGAAGCAAAAGTGTCCCAAAGCAAAAGTGTCCCGAAGCAAAAGTGTCCCCAAGCAAAAGTGTCCCGAAGCAAAAGTGTCCCTTAGCAAAAGTGTCCCGAAGCAAAAGTGTCCCCAAGCAAAAGTGTCCCGAAGCAAAAGTGTCCCGAAGCAAAAGTGTCCCGAAGCAAAAGTGTCCCCAAGCAAAAGTGTCCCGAAGCAAAAGTGTCCCTTAGCAAAAGTGTCCCGAAGCAAAAGTGTCCCCAAGCAAAAGTGTCCCGAAGCAAAAGTGTCCCGAAGCAAAAGTGTCCCGAAGCAAGTGTCCCGAAGCAAAAGTGTCCCCAAGCAAAAGTGTCCCGAAGCAAAAGTGTCCCGAAGAAAAAGTGTCCCCAAGCAAAAGTGTCCCGAAGAAAAAGTGTCCCCAAGCAAAAGTGGCCCTTAGCAAAAGTGTCCCTCAGCAAAAGTGTCCCTTAGCAAAAGTGTCCCGAAGCAAAAGTGTCCCCAAGCAAAAGTGTCCCTTAGCAATTGTCCCGAAGCAAAAGTGTGCCTTAGCAAAATTGTCCCTTAGCAAAAGTGTCCCTTAGCAAAAGTGTCCCGAAGCAAAAGTGTCCCCAAGCAAAAGTGTCCCTTAGCAATTGTCCCTAAGCAAAAGTGTGCCTTAGCAAAATTGTCCCTTAGCAAAAGTGTCCCGAAGCAAAAGTGTCCCGAAGCAAAAGTGTCCCCAAGCAAAAGTGTCCCCAAGCAAAAGTATCCCCAAGCAAAAGTGTCCCCAAGCAAAAGTGTCCCGAAGCAAAAGTGTCCCTTAGCAAAGTGTCCCTTAACAAAAGTGTCCCGAAGCAAAAGTGTCCCGAAGCAAATGTGTCCCGAAGCAAAAGTGTCCCGAAGCAAAAGTGTCCCGAAGAAAAAGTGTCCCGAAGCAAAAGTGTCCCGAAGCAAAAAGTGTCCCGAAGCAAAAAGTGTCCCGAAGCAAGTGTCGCCAAGCAAAAGTGTCCCTTAGCAATTGTCCCGAAGCAAAAGTAAAAGTGACCCGAAGAAAGTGTCCCGAAACAAATGAAAAACAGAGCAAATAAGCAAATTAGCAAACAAACTAGCAGACAAACTAGCAGACAAACTAGCATACAAACTAGCATACAAACTAGCAGACAAACGAGCATACAAAAAAGCAAAGTACAAAAGCAAACCCTGCTTATACACGATTGTATCCATAAAAACGCGATGCGAACGCGCGTTTGTATCGATACAAACGCGCGTTCGCATCGCGTTTGTATCGATACAAACGCAAACCGGGAGTGTACACATTGCGTTTTCTGCAGCGCGTTTTTGAGCTGCGCGTTCGCATCGCGTTCGCAACGCGTTTGTATCGATACAAACGCGCTACAAAAAACGCAATGTGGACACTCCCTAAACCAAACAGACTAAGGCTGTGTCCCCAGTAGGCAAACTATGAGCGGCCGACTGAGTTTGCGGCGTATCGGTTTAGTACGCCCTTCCATATATTTGAAATGGAGTGTCCACAGTTTGCTAGTTTTGCGCGTAACGCTGCAAACTGCGTACAGTGAGCGCAAAACTAGCAAACTGTGGACACTCCATTTCAAATATATGGAAGGACGTACTAAACCGATACGCCGCAAACTCAGTCGGCCGCTCACAGTTTGCCTACTGGGGACACAGCCTAAAATAACTAGTAGTTCGCCCCGAACTGAGATCTCGCGCACCGTAGATGGCTTACATTTGGACTTTCTTCTGACTACCCCTATAATTTCAAGTGCTACTACTGCCGAGTATGCCTATTGCGCTAGCTCTTCATGAAAAAATACTAGCATGCATGCAATAATGTCGTGTCTAATTTTTCATTTATTTCATATTTATGAATTCTCGTCGTATTTCTAAAAGTATACGTCCTAGAATAAAAATAATAACTATTTTGGAATGTACAAATAAAGACCTTTCATTTGACACCCCACTCAATATATTTGTTTACTTAACTTTTTTTACCCCAATTATTTTCATTCTTTATCAAAATTTTTTTATCACGAAAATAAATCAAGTAGCATCTAAAATCATTGCAAACCAAACCGCAACGATGCCACTCTCTTTTTAAGACCGACCAGTCAATGAGCTACGAAGACATCGAAACTCTATGAAACCGGAGCTCTTGCAGCTCTGGTTTCGTAGTTTTTTTTCTTTGGTCGTATTTCAAAAACTATACATCCTAGATTAAAAATAAAAACCATTTTGGAATGTACAAAATAAGCCCTTTCGTATGACACCCCACTCAATATATTTGTGTAACTTTCAAAATTTTTTACCCCCTTGGGAACACAATATCTTCACAACCCCTTCATCGATTAAGCTCATATGCTCCACCGTAAATTTCCTTACCACAACCTATTGACCTACCAAGTTTCATGCAGATTGGATGAACGGTTCGACAGTTATGCTCGAACAACAATTCGTGAAACATACAAACATACAAACATACAAAGCAAAATCGCCCAACTTACCACTAAGGGAGTGTCCACATTGCGTTTTTTGCAGCGCGTTTGTATCGATACAAACGCGATTCGAACGCGATGCGAACGCGCAGTCCCCCGCGCAGCCCCTCCCGGTTCGCTTTTGTATGGAAAAATACGCGTTGCGAACGCGCGTTTGTATCGATACAAACGCGCAGCTCAAAAACGCGCTGCAGAAAACGCAATGTGGACACTCCCTAAGATCTTCGCTCGCTTCGCTCGCTCGATCGATAATTTAGACTGATTCGTCATTCATAAATTTCCCAACAATTGGGGAAAATCAAATTCGTTTTCGCTGTGGTAGCACTGGTGGCAAAAACGAACGATGTTTGTTTATTTCGTCTCGATAAGTTTTTTTTGGATAATTTGAAGAAAACTGAACAAACTTACTTGTGAAAAGTCACACCACTTAACTTTTTTTTGTTTTGAGAGCGTGATGTGCAACTTTTGACAACACATTTTCCCATTTTTGTTGTTTTTATAACCAAGCAGTTGAGTGAGAGTAATAATTGTGTTCTGTGCGTCAAGCTGACAGACAACTGAAGTCCAGTGTTCTCTCTCGAACGTAAATGAGCGAAATCGGTAGAGTTGCCCGAAAGATTCGGTATATTTGGATCCAAAATCGGTAAATGAAACAAAATGTGTATTTTCTTCGAGAAAACAGATTGTGCTTGTGAAGAATTACGTTTCTAAAGCGTCTTTTCCTGATATAATGTTAATATCCCTAGTACAACTCTTACAATAGGCATAAATAATTAGTACCTAGTACCTACCTACCTACTTTACCTATGGTTTGCAATGAAAATTTCTTGCAGCCAGCTTGTATTTTTTTTTTTAATCTTTTCTCTAATTCGGAGAACCTTTTTATTCGAAGTTATTAAAAATAATGAAAAAATTGAAACTTGTTTTTTGTAGACATTGTTCGGGAATCCTATAAAACATCAAGTTGTTCAGCCCTTTTATCCTTTTGTCTTACAACTCGATGTTTTGATGATGTCTACATCCGAAATATATCGATATACCCACTATTGAAGGACTTTTGAGGGTTTCCCCGAAGGTTGCTAACTTAAAATTATAAAAAATTCTGTAAAAATAGGGTGTTTTCCAGAATTCTTAGAAATCATGAGAAAATCGTTACGTTTCGGTATTTCGGTAGGATAGACCCAATATCGGTAGAAATACCGAAAAATCGGTAGGTTCGAGACCACTGGAAGTCAGATACGTTACGTCTGTGGACATTATCCCCCTTACTTATGAAAGATGTTTAAAGTTGAACACTGGTTGAACAACGTCCTGTCTCTGTTTGTCACTATCCACAAATAAAGACAGGACGTTGTTTAAACAGTGTTTCACTATAAACATCTTTCATAAGTAAGGCCCTATGCGAGTAGAGTCAGCGTCAGTGTTGCCAATTTAGCATTAAATATGCTAAATTTAGCATATTTTCACCTTGTTTAGCACTTTTTTTAGCGTACCTTTAGCACAAAGACAAGTCTTTGCTTCAGCATAATAGCATAGGTATTAATTTAGTATTAAGTAGGTAGGTAATGAAAATCCAATTTTATCATTAAAAACAAGGAAATATTTACCTACTAAAACACCAACAATCCGTTTGCAGATTTATGCTTATGGTCTCATTATGAGAATTATTTAGTTTGAATGCGGTAAGTACATAGGTAACGATATATTACCTACTTACAGCATTCAAACGCCGATGTTGAAAGAGTGTTCAGTCAAATGACCTTGGTAAACACTAGCCCCCCTACTTATGAAAGATGTTTAAAGTTGAACACTGGTTGAACAACGTCCTGTCTCTGTTTGTCACTATCCACAAATAAACACAGGACGTTGCTTAACCAGTAACGCCGGCTCCATACGTTGGGGCCAACGTTGGTCCCAACGTTGGGACCAAGATTTCGTGAACCATCCACACGTTGGCGATACACCAGTCTTGTTCCGTCAGAGCCAACGTGCAGACGTCCGATGTCTGCGCGTCCGATACAGAAATTGAAATTTCTCTAAGTGATTTTACATTACTGAATACCAATTTTATCACAATCACATCACATCATGTCACTATCACACTTCACACAACACACTATATTATAAAAGCGAAAGTTTGGATGTTTGGATGTATGTTTGTTCCTCTCTAACACGACAACCACTTAACCGATATGGGTGATATTTAAAATATAGATAGATAATAACCGGAAATAGGATATAGGCTACTTTTTATCCCAAAAAATTGCACGGTTCCCGTAACATAAAAAAAAAATAGTAGACTCCATCATCAGATCAGCTCGCTGTCACCATATTATTACATTGTAGTCAGAACTTGACAAATATGCCGAGTTTCAACTCAATCGGCTTATTTACTGAGGAGTTCTGTTGAACAGCTCTTGACTCCATCATCAGATCAGCTTGTTGATACCATAATATTTCATTGTCACCGAGAATCTATAAGTGTGCAAAATTTCAGCCCGATAGTCCTACAAACACAATAAATAAGGAATACGATGACATTCTCGCTCGTCAGTCGACACGTGCGCTCACGATGCGCGTCGAAACGGGACTGAGCATAGCGCCAACGTGTGGACGGATCCCCAACGTTGGCGCGCCAACTTCCTTTGATAAAACCGACACGGCACGGCCAAGCCCCAACGTTGGCCCCAACGTTGGCGCCAAGCTATTTTGTCAGCACCACACGTTGGTGAGAGGCATTGGGACCAACGTTGGCCCCAACGTGTGGATGCGGGGTAACGCCGGCTCCATACGTTGGGACCAACGTTGGCCCCAACGTTGGGACCAAGATTTCGTGAACCATCCACACGTTGGCGATACACCAGTCTTGTTCCGTCAGAGCCAACGTGCAGACGTCCGATGTCTGCGCGTCCGATACAGAAATTGAAATTTCTCTGAGTGATTTTACATTACTGAATACCAATTTTATCACAATCACATCACATCATGTCACTATCACACTTCACACAACACACTATATTATAAAAGCGAAAGTTTGGATGTTTGGAATTGGATGTATGTTTGTTCCTCTCTAACACGACAACCACTTAACCGATATAGGTGATATTTAAAATATAGATAGATAATAACCGGAAATAGGACATAGGCTACTTTTTATCCCAAAAAATTGCACGGTTCCCGTAACATAAAAAAAAAATAGTAGACTCCATCATCAGATCAGCTCGCTGTCACCATATTATTACATTGTAGTCAGAACTTGACAAATATGCCGAGTTTCAACTCAATCGGCTTATTTACTGAGGAGTTCTGTTGAACAGCTCTTGACTCCATCGTCAGATCAGCTTGTTGATACCATAACGCCGGCTCCATACGTTGGGACCAACGTTGGTCCCAACGTTGGGGCCAAGATTTCGTGAACCATCCACACGTTGGCGATACACCAGTCTTGTTCCGTCAGAGCCAACGTGCAGACGTCCGATGTCTGCGCGTCCGATACAGAAATTGAAATTTCTCTAAGTGATTTTACATTACTGAATACCAATTTTATCACAATCACATCACATCATGTCAATATCACACTTCACACAACACACTATATTATAAATGCGAAAGTTTGGATGTTTGGATGTATTTTTGTTCCTCTCTAACACGACAACCACTTAACCGATATGGGTGATATTTAAAATATAGATAGATAATAACCGGAAATAGGACATGGGCTACTTTTTATCCCAAAAAATTGCACGGTTCCCGTAACATAAAAAAAAATAGTAGACTCCATCATCAGATCAGCTCGCTGTCACCATATTATTACATTGTAGTCAGAACTTGACAAATATGCCGAGTTTCAACTCAATCGGCTTATTTACTGAGGAGTTCTGTTGAACAGCTCTTGACTCCATCATCAGATCAGCTTGTTGATACCATAATATTTCATTGTCACCGAGAATCTATAAGTGTGCAAAATTTCAGCCCGATAGTCCTACAAACACAATAAATAAGGAATACGATGACATTCTCGCTCGTCAGTCGACACGTGCGCTCACGATGCGCGTCGAAACGGGACTGATCATAGCGCCAACGTGTGGACGGATCCCCAACGTTGGCGCGCCAACTTCCTTTGATAAAACCGACACGGCACGGCCAAGCCCCAACGTTGGCCCCAACGTTGGCGCCAAGCTATTTTGTCAGCACCACACGTTGGTGAGAGGCATTGGGACCAACGTTGGCCCCAACGTGTGGATGCGGGGTAATATTTAATTGTCACCGAGAATCTATAAGTGTGCAAAATTTCAGCCCGATAGTTCTACAAACACAATAAATAAGGAATAAAAAACGTTGGCCCCAACGTGTGGATGCGGGGTAACCCCGCATCCACACGTTGGGGCCAACGTTGGTCCCAATGCCTCTCACCAACGTGTGGTGCTGACAAAATAGCTTGGCGCCAACGTTGGGGCCAACGTTGGGGCTTGGCCGTGCCGTGTCGGTTTTATCAAAGGAAGTTGGCGCGCCAACGTTGGGGATCCGTCCACACGTTGGCGCTATGCTCAGTCCCGTTTCGACGCGCATCGTGAGCGCACGTGTCGACTGACGAGCGAGAATGTCATCGTATTCCTTATTTATTGTGTTTGTAGGACTATCGGGCTGAAATTTTGCACACTTATAGATTCTCGGTGACAATGAAATATTATGGTATCAACAAGCTGATCTGATGATGGAGTCAAGAGCTGTTCAACAGAACTCCTCAGTAAATAAGCCGATTGAGTTGAAACTCGGCATATTTGTCAAGTTCTGACTACAATGTAATAATATGGTGACAGCGAGCTGATCTGATGATGGAGTCTACTATTTTTTTTTATGTTACGGGAACCGTGCAATTTTTTGGGATAAAAAGTAGCCTATGTCCTATTTCCGGTTATTAACTATTTATATTTTAAATATCACCCATATCGGTTAAGTGGTTGTCGTGTTAGAGAGGAACAAACATACATTCAAACCTCCAAACTTTCGCATTTATAATATAGTGTGTTGTGTAAAGTGTGATAGTGACATGATGTGATGTGATTGTGATAAAATTGGTATTCAGTAATGTAAAATCACTTAGAGAAATTTCAATTTCTGTATCGGACGCGCAGACATCGGACGTCTGCACGTTGGCTCTGACGGAACAAGACTGGTGTATCGCCAACGTGTGGATGGTTCACGAAATCTTGGTCCCAACGTTGGGGCCAACGTTGGTCCCAACGTATGGAGCCGGCGTAAGGCCCAGTAGGTAACGCCGGTCAAAATTTCAGTCAAAAATCGAAACTACGAAATCATACGATTCCGCAGCTTAGTAGGAGTGCGCAGCAAACTTAATGGCGGCTGAAGTGCGCGGCAAATTCGACTTTGTGCAGGTACAGTCAACGCAATAGAATACAGTAAACTTTATCTACATAGCCCGCCTAGCCCCGCCCCTCACCACCTTCACTTCCCCGCAATTGCGTTGACTGTACCTGCGCAAAGTCGAATTTGCTGCGCACTTCAGCCGCCATTAAGTTTGCTGCGCACTCCTACTAGCTGCGGAATCGTATGATTTCGTAGTTTCGATTTTTGACTGAAGGAATACCTACCTACCTACCCAGTAGGTAAGCACCTATGAGCTAGCTCCGGTGTATTGATAATGATTGACTCATTTTAAACTTTCGCGATCTGTAGACTTAGGTATTTTAAACAAACTGACGACGAAACTAGCGACCGACGGTGGCTCCAGTAGGTACCTAGGTACATCAGTCTACCCGTGACCACGAGAGCTGTAACGCACTCGAAACGTCGGGAAATAATAAACAAAGGTAATCACGCGATAAAGTCCCGTTAGTTTGTTTATATAATGATCGACTCATTAGATATTAAAATTGTCCCCTGATTAGATTACCAATGACATTACACAAGTAGACCACAAGAGTACCTACCTATCGCTACTCTTGAGGACTCATAGTGGCTTCCTATTCTTACTTACAGTGCCACAAGTATAAGTTGGCGGTGGCGATTTGAGGAACTAAAACGGAAAAACGGAAAAAGAGTAATATGATGCGAAATATCATTAAACTATCCTATACAAATACGCAAATGATTAAATCTTTCTTACATATTTTCCCAAATTTCGTGGTATTTTCTGTACAATTAATTATATTTTTTGAACACAGTGGCGCTCAGCCGCGCCAAGTTATACTTGTGGCACTGTACCATAATATTTTGACAGGAGTGCTTGCGAGACTCAAGAAAGATCCTTGAAGAGAGTGAACTCTGGCTTCGACAGCAGATGGGCGACATTGATAAACAGTTGCAGTACTGTATTGACCAAATGGACTAGTCTAACGTACATCGCAATTTCACTGAGTATTTCCAACCATTTCCAACAAATGTGTACAAGGCAGCTGAGCGATGCGCTACAAAAAAACCTCCAATATTAAACTGTATTTTTCTGGCCTTGCTTAAATTGTATCTAAGTATATCTACCTACAGTACCTACTAAGTAGGTATTAGAAATTTCACTTTGAAAATTGGGTGCAGTTGTTAAAAAAATAAATGCATTAAGTAGTGTATTGACAAAATGTATTTTCATGAGCAATATTCGAAGTACAATACATTGTCAACATAATGGCGCTTATAGACATAACATTCGGAAGACAACGATTTTATTTAAGTCCTGCTCCATCTTAACAAGTTACCTGGCACTACTACAGTGTCCCGTTAGGTGTAGGCAAAGATGGCTTCCTGACACTAAAAATCATCTAGTAAAGACGTTAAAGCCTATTCTGTAAAGAAGTATTCTTGTCATAAAAAAAAAATAACAAGAATTCGTTTGTTTTAAAAGTACTTAGAGCTTACCGATGGAAAATAAAAGCTTATTAGTATTTAAAATTGAACGCAGTTTCAAAGTTATGTCTGCAAGCGCTTTAACAATAAAATATAACTTTATAAAATTCTACATGTTATAATAGGGAGAATAAACGCCTTATACTAAAACCATTACAATGTCATTCTATTATATCACAGTATTTATACACTGTTATTCAAAAGTCTGATGAGAGAGTACGATGAAAACTAGTGTAGAATAAAGTACCTAGGGATTAATTTTACAAACAAACAGAATAGTTCCCATTTGTTCTATGGAACATGACGTCATCCGACAAACTTAGAATTGTTTTCTCATTTGAGAAGAAAGTCTCATTTTGTCCGATGTCGTCATGTTCCATACAAATGGGAACTATTGAACAAATAGCCTTTATCTTTAGGCATTACCTATTACAATGTGTCTTTAGTATACGTATAGGTATATTCCATTTCTAACGTGACTCTTAGGCCTAACATGTGCAACATCGAGAGTCGAGGAACCAGATTTCTCGATCGGTTAAACTGCTCTAGCCTATGCGTTAGAGTAGTACGACCGATCGAGATATCTCTCTCGATGTTGCACATGTTAGGCCGGTCTGATTCACGTCGGAATATATAGATAGGTCCATTTTAATATTTTTATCAACTGTCAACTATCCTAGGAGCCGGATTTTTGGAGATTTTACTCCAAAAATCCGCAAATTTTTGGAGGAAAATCTAAATTAAGAGGCCAAAATCTGGTACCACATGTTGAGTTTGCCATGGCTGCTAGGATAGTTGACAGTTGATAAAAATATTAAAATGCCCAGTCTTCCTTTCCTTGCTTTGGTGGTGTGTATTTGCCAAGTCAATCAATCTCTCAAAGAATCAGTAAATCAACAAAAAGTTAAACAATAAGGGCCTTACTTATGAAAGATGTTTAAAGTGAAACACTGGTTAAACAACGTCCTGTCTTTATTTGTGGATAGTGACAAACAGAGACAGGACGTTGTTCAACCAGTGTTCAACTTTAAACATCTTTCATAAGTAAGGGGGTAAGTAACCAAATTTGTTATCTCACTTATCTCATTTTGATCAAGGACCTACACTAATCTTACGCGAATACCATACCAGACTTTTGAATAACAAGGATAGAATAAAGTATTTACAGTCAAATATCATTATTGCTTTTTTTACATACCCAAATAGGAAAACTGGGCTACAAACGGACTTTTTTTAGATTAAGTTGTAAGTACCTACTCATAATTGTCTGAAGTCTTTTTGAACAATATACATAGAAAAAAGCTATTGAATTGAAAATTTTATGTAATACCATTGTAAAGTTGAAAACAATCCAAAACGAATAAGTTAAATAATTTAAATTCTTTGGACTACGTATAAAATATGAGGATAAAGTAAAAACGACTACAAAATCGGCTAAGCATATAAATAGGCACGGAAAAAACATGATATTACGATAAACAGAATAATAAATAAGTAACTAGAAAAAAACAGTGAATAAAAAGGTTAAGACATGACCAATGTTAGGAGATTCATGTCATGCTAGATAATATTCACTTTTAATTTTGTCCGAAGTTTTTTGCACTCATTATAGAGATAAATTGAATTTGGTTTCTACCTTATTATGGTAAACGATGTTACAAAACCAGTTTGGTGTTGACTAGGATACATTCCCATCAGAGGAAAATCCCATAAAAAAAATCAATAAAGATGCGCTACAGTAGCTGTATCCAGCATATCGACAATTTAGTGTCAATTTATAATAACTACAAAATCATGATTTTACAGGAGACGAAAAAAACGTTTCATTTCTTTAATTTTGAAAAATGAAACGTTAACTGTAATGTCTAACAGTTAATGTTGTTAATGTCTCAGGGAATAGAAGCTCTTTTATATTTTACTAACGAATATAAAGTGAAAACTGCCAAAATGTTAGTTATTATAAATTGACACTTAACCGTAAGTCGATTAACCTGTTTATAAACAGGTTTTAAACTTTTGTTATTTTTTGTCTGTTTATATGTGGGATGGGTCATCTTGGCATAGGACGAATCAACTGCGCGTACATTATTGATGAAATTAGAATCCAAGTAGTTAAAATCATTTTAGCGGAGCTTACTTTCATCGTGTCAACATATCGTATTTACTTAGATGTAGTCGATAGGGACCTTAATGTCTGTTTTTAAGACACTCGCTGAATACAACACGATTTGACACTTTGAGATTTTAAAAGATTCACTTATAATAAAGATCTTAGGGATCATATAAAATATTAAAACTGTCGATAACCGTAGAACACTTACAGCTAGCATATGATAATAAAATTAGATAAAATCTATAATAATCGATTATTCGATATAAAACTGATAAGAGATATTAATAGGTCAAGTTACTTTGTCATATGCTGGAACTGTGCTCAAGTTAGGAACAAGAAACACCACTCAAGTAAAGATTTTTGACAATTTTACATCGAAAATTGTTTAAAACCGATGCGTGAGTTCTAGATTGAATAGGTACAGTTTGAGGCTTTTTCATGCCCGGTCAGCTACGAAAGTCAAAAACATTTTCCAAAAAAACTTTTGAATGTTTTTTTGCATGTTTTTTTTTCAACCCGGGCCCCGTATTTATTTAGAGACGAATTTAAATTTCACATTGGGATGTGACAGAGCTATAACGATGTTTAAAAAGCTCAAACTGTTTATCTACTATTGCCACCGATTGTTGTTATAACGTGCTATATTATCACAATCCGATTTGCAATATATATTCTAGAAATAATTCAATTAGGACGCACACAGTCTTACTTTACACTAATGGCTGTGATAACATAGCCGTTATAATTTACATTGCCTGTATAATAGCACCTTTAGCCATTATGATTCGAAAGAGCGTATTAAAAAATTGGACTCAAGCTAAAATCACGACTCAAGCATACATTTTCGACAGTGAATCACGATTCAGCTTGAGTACAACTTCAGTGTGTGATTGATTAAAACAGGTATGCAAGTCATTGAGATATCAGCTGTTCTCAATGATAATGGGCAAAACTGCACTTAAGTACAATAATTAAGTACTTACACTATAAAGCTGAGACTCCACCAAAGCGGAGATTTCGGAGGAGCGGAGAAACTGAGATTTAGAAGCACATCTCGTGACACCGACGAGATGACATGTGTGAATAACGAAATTATATTGGTTGTTTAAAACAATCTCATACAGCTCCGCTTTGGTGGAGTCTCAGCCTAAACAATCGATATCTAACATTGTAAAACATAGCACGCAAATTCAACCATCACACAATACGACTCTGATCTATCAACGTTAAATTGTTCATTCTAGCATCATGATCCCCCAACTCTATCTGTTCCTTTAAAAGCTCCAATTCTTTTATTCCCGTCACAGTAACCTCATACTTATGAGTAGCTAGAGACATATAGAAATGGATCGCAAACGCTAAAAATATTATCATCACTGGGATCAAAACTATGCACGCTGACCACGCAGCCGGCGGACTCAAGTCGTAGAACTTCACCCAGCACAGTATAGCTATTTCAATCAAGAACAGAATAAGTCCGAGTAGAGTTGAGAACGCCCATGCGATTTCAATGTACCAATGCAGTCTTTCGTGGGGCGATTCGTGGACTAAAGCGATGCTGTGAAGGTTACCCACAGCTTCGATGTTGGGGAGAATGCAGGTGCTTATCATGAGAGCCAGCATGTGGACGGCGACGAGAAGAGTGGTGCAAACGGTGAATGCTACAAGCATGTAGCTTGGCACTTTAGTTTCGTCGGGCGGGTTCAATTGGACTTCTACCATGGCTACCTGTTTGACAAACAGAGAGTATTATTAGAGTAGTAAATATCAAAAATCTCGTTACAATCGTTAACGCTATTGATCAGTGTTCCGCAAACTTTGTGTTTTCAAGGTACATCTAGGAAATCGGAAAATTTTGGAGGTACACCATAAATGAAAAATCATTTTTTATGCGTAACATGAGCTTGTTTAGTTGAGCATATGCGGTCCAAATTTGGAGTAGCTTAACTGAGATAGGTAACCTTATTTTTCCGAAACATACCAACTAATGACCACGTTACACCCTTCGGTACACCAGTGTGCCAGTGTGCACACCCTTTGGAATGGCGATAAGTCACGTAGTGGTCAGAACAAACGATTAGAAAGCTATAGCGATGATAGAAAGAGATTCGATACGATGCGCTTGAAATTTGGCTAGGGCAGCTGGTTTGTGGTGGTGACTAAATAAGAAACAAAACTATTTTAGTTTTTTTATTATTGTCTCGTATAGAGTTGGCTACGGCCTTGAAGTGTTTCCACAAACTTCTGTGGTTAATATTGTAAATGCGATGTGGTTGCATTCCAGCTCAATGAAGTGCAAAACTTGGATGAAATCGGAACTTTTGCTAGCAACAGAACACTACTTTATAAAAGATTTTTATTCACAGACAGACTACCATTGATAGGAATAGACTAAACTGTCATGACATCAAAAAATGGAAGATGTCAATATTTTAAAAAAGAAATCGCGTTATTTGCTTTTGTATTTCTTTATCGGAAAATAATTAATTCTTTGAAAAAAACTTACGCCCGAATTTCGTATGCAAATTTAGCTCCAAGAGCCTTGAAACCATAAATTAAACAATGAACCCGGATGTACCTCTAATTGAGATAAACATTCCCAGATACAATACCAAGGATATAGCTAATCCATTGCCAAATAGAGCAACAGTTTAACTAACCCACTTGATTATTTTAATCCGGAAGGCACACTGAATGTAAATATTTATACAGCTGAGCCGTGTTTTTCTAAGATAGGATAAGCGAATTAATCTTGGAATAAGAGTTAAGTAATTACGTTCTTTGTAGGATTTACGAATTTAATCAAACGAATAAACAGTTTTTGAAACCGAATAGAAGTATAGCTTACCATAGCGAACCCGGAGAGCAAGGCGGATGTCTTGCTGGACGCTTTCAGCTTAGCGCGAGAGAGTTGCATCTTCCTCCACGACAGATAGGCGGGGGTGTGCAGACCGTCTGCCGATTGGATCGGCGTCTCACCCGACATGTTGCTGTGCTGGAAGCAAATGACAACTTGACTGATGAACTTCAGTTTTAACCACCTCAAAAAAGAAGGCTGTTATAAGTTTGTAGTGTGTATCTGTGTCTGTCTGTAAGTTTGTAGTGTGTACAGTAAGCACAATGGATCTAGGCCAGTGGTTCTTAACCTATGGTCCGCGGACCACTGGTGGTCCCTGGAACCACTTGAAGTGGTCCGCGAAGCTATCCGAAAAAATTAAACAAGCGACAAAGGATCAAAGTTGAAAGAGAAAACTTACTGTTGGTGGTCCGCGGCAAGTCAGAAAGTTTATCAAATGGTCCCTCATCACTAAAAGGTTAAGAACCACTGATCTAGGCATTCGTGAAGTTAGCCGTTTCGATGCGCAGTGTAGCTTTTTCATACAGTTTTCTACTGCGCAACGAAAAGGCTAACTTCCCGAATGCCTAGATCCAGTGTGCGTACTGTATCTGTCTGTGGCATCATAGCTCCTGAAGGGATGAACCTATTGTGATGCGGTGGTTATTGTTGGAAAACTGACGTGATCGAGATGGTTTTCAGTTAAAATTTACGAAGATCTGTTCGGGCGTTAGATCATCAGCTCTTTTCTAGTTGATGAAGGGATTTGTCACTGTCGGGGGTTTTTACATGAGTTTTTTTATTTAACTGCTTGTATGCCAATAATCGCCGAATGTCTAGATATTTCATACTAAGACATTTCTTCATCTGCTATGCGATTTTCAGACCTTCTCAGAATGTATTTCGAATTAGGAAAGTGATGTTTCTTCGCTCTAAAAACGCCAACTTTCCGAAGAAAATCATCGAAACGGATGCATTTTCGGAAGTCTGAATCGCACTGTTGTTCTGTCGACAGAGCGTCGCTAGTAGAGTTTTACTTCAGGATTCAGGTTATTTCTTTGTTTCTCTATTTCAGTTATAATTACAATACCTAGGTACCTACTAGGTACTTCATAGTTTGAAGACGATAGATTATTTGAAAAACGAGTCTTAGTTCAATTTTTATCTATTTTAAATAAGTTTCTTATGGTAATTTAATGTTGAAATACTATGTGCAAAATAGTGATCGGAGAGTAATATCTTTGTGCAACCACCACCATTTTCATCACAAGAAAATATAGAGATGAGTATTAGAATGTGAATATGATTTTGCCTTTAATATTTTCTGTGCTTGAAATATTAAGTTAGGGATTAAGGAGAGTATTCTCGACCCCATTCAGTTCTAAAAAAATGATCATTAAATAGTACCTAATGATGTAATTAATTTAGTAGGTACTTAATTTATTTTTAGTCTGTTATGAAGTAATTAGCAGTGCTGATGGAATATTACAATTAAAATGTTTGTTTAATTATTACCTTAATATTATTTTACACAACACCTTTAGTTACATTTTATAAAAATCCGCAAATTAATCACTAATCACATAATTAATCAATATCTGGGTGACCATTACACTGGTAAATCTTTTTGCGTGAAAATGCCGAGAAAACGAACATATTTATAGGCATCTTCTTATGGTGGCCATACCCAACTGTGCCTATCGTCCAAACAGCATGATGTTAAAAAGCATGAGCACATTATGTTGGTAAGCTTTGCACAACCTGAAATATATGTAACTACTTACTTGGTAGAAAATTTGGATAGACTAGTAATTCTATGGCCCACTAATACACAAACTAAAGACCTCAGAAGCAGGAATACATAAAGGCTATGACCGACTCTGACCTCAACTACCATATCATCACTAAAATTTCTATTTGAAATTAATACTTTGATCCTAATTTGTAATAAGTATCTAGAAAATAACCAACTGAGTGGGAATTTTTGATTAAGAAACAATTTTGTTGCACTCTGTGGGCTTAAAAAGGTCACTATTGCAGAATCACGATATGGAATTGAACTATATGCAGTCTCTTTTCACTGATTGAGAGTGAAAAGAAACGGCATATAGTTAAATTCCTATCGTGATTCTGATAAAGCGACCTTTTTAAGCCCACAGATCTGTGTACAAAATGAATCCATTGAAATTGTTATTAAACATCTATAAAGAAAAACAGTCAGTCCTGACTGTTGTAAACTTGTAACATAGCCAAAACAATACGATGTAAACAAGGTAAATAAGTTAAATAACACAATAAATTCTCATGTCTTTATGAAAATATGAATTGTGATCATAAAAGTTAATGAAGGTTATTCATTTTGTTTATAGGAATAGATTAAATCAATTGCCAATTGCAAAGTTCTTATTTGGCTTTCACAATAGGGACAAAAATTATTTAAAGACAAAAATGTCTCTGAATTATACAATGGTCTTACAGCAGTGGAACAAAAAATAATAAAAAATTGTGAAGGTACATTAATAAAGATGCTACATATTTATACATTTGGTTTCCACTCAGTAGGTAAGTTTTAGGACTAGGGGATAATTAATACAGCCAATTTAGTAGTGTCATGGGAAAGTAAAATTTCCCTTCACTCTACTAGTAGAACCAAGCGGTAATGCCAAGGGAAATAAAGGAATTTGTATCATGTAGTGGCAATAGGTAGTCATAGAGATCTAAAGTAAACATAAGCACATAGATCTATGATACACAGTGATAAGCCCGATTCCCATTGTAGATACATGTAACTCACTGTAAATTTACCGAAGAGAACGGAAACCTTCCAGTAGAACTAAATAACTGCAGTCAACTGTGTTGCAAAAATAAAAAAACAAACATAAATATGTAGGTAGATAATACATAAATATTATGGACATGCATAACTTTATAGAAATAATATTCATTTGTTTATGGTAATAATAAGTTAACTGGTAAGTCACAACAAAATGTCATACAAGTTAACTGCACAGTACATTTTTCTAACTAAAATTATTCATACCTACAACATACAGAAAAAAAAACAGCTAATATGCAATAATTACCTACAATATGCAGGGTAACTAAGCAAAGTAACCTTCAATCAATGATAAATAACAAGTTACAAATCAAATCTGAAATTTGGTGGAGAAATACATAGAACAATTTCGATTAGTTATTGTGAGGATCAACAAAACAAAGTTTACACTCAGCTTGTGTAACTTAAGTCATACCTTACTCAGTTTCGGACACCAGCTATTAGAGGAGTCGTAACGACTGCTTGGCAATGCGCAGTGGTAATTATTTCCAGCTGTACTGGCTGACCAAACCGACATACCTAAATAAAATGCACGACAGTCCTTCGATTTGAAGCGGCGAGGTCACAATCGATAATGGATTACTACTAAATCAACAGTACTTAACTATTTTATCCAACCAATCAATGAAAATGCACTCAATGGGGCAATCAACAGTACGTTACACGTTCAGCTACTTAGGCTTTGATTTGTTTTATCAAAAATTACATTTTTCGCAACGAATAGCGTTCATCATCACGTCACGTCACGAAATAATGTGAATGAATGAATGAACTTGTTGACAGTTGCCAACTCCAATAAATCTGAGTCGCTAGATTCAATCTGAAAAGTCGCTAAAAACTGATTCTAACCAGGAGCGGAGGGGGGAGGGGGGGGAGCATGTTGTGTAAAAATAACAATAATTAATTTGTTGATAGTAAAATAAACATAACGTTTGATCATCATTGTTAGAATCACAATTTGATGTTTTAATCATAATTTGCCAGAAATGTTTTGTTCAGTCAGTACAAATATGCACTCAACAAAAAATAAAATAAATTAAGTGTTCTAATTCATGAATATTATTATCAAGGGGATAATTACCATTAATAATGAGTTTTCTTGCTTCCCGATATTTCTGTGTGTCGATATTTCAAAAACATCGACACACAGAAGTCAGCAATAGCAAGACTTCTGTTGGAGTCTGGCTCTAATTATATTCTTATCATACATATTATGTAACAATCTTTGATACGTAATGTTCATATTGAAAAGTTTTATGGACACGGGATTTTATCGCGTAATTTACCTTATTTATCCCGACGTTTCGGCTATGTTGCAATAGCCGTGGTCGCGGGCAGACTACGACCACGGCTATTGCAACATAGCCGAAACGTCGGGATAAATAAGGTAAATTACGCGATAAAATCCCGTGTCCATAAAACTTTTCATTAGGAATAGTGATCGCGAAAGTTTAAAAAAGACTATACGTAGGTAATGTTGTTTTATTTTTATGAGAGATTTTTTTTTAATTTTTTTTTGTGTTGTTGCTGAAGGTTGTTGCATGTTTAATACTTCTGTTATTTTTGTAAATAATCCCTTTAATTCTGTTTTGTAGTACTAATTTGAAAATGATCTCACTAGATGAACGTCTTAGAAATAAGTTTTCTGTAATGATAGTCTAAGTTTATAAATAAATAATTGTCTAATAATAATTGTCTAATTTATGTCAAGAAAATCGAGAAATACCATGAACATAAAATTAATTACTTAGTACACATTTTTTCAAGTTGTCCTTTCCACTACTTGCCTTAAAACTGATTTAATTTGCAGGTTGAAGTCCAAAAGGCACCAGATAAGTCACTTAATAGATTTTGTCACCAAAACTGATTTAAGTCACCTGCTAAGACCTGAGCAAAAGTCGCTATTTCTAGCGACAAAGTCGCTAAATTGGCAATACTGCTTGTTTTGTTGGATTGAATGAATGAAATGAACAAAATGCCTGTCATTTATGTCTTTATGTCAAAGTCAATTTGGCCTGAATTTGTATGTCACGGATAAAAAAAAAAATACTCTGCTCTGTCACTTGAAAACAAAATCAGTGATGTCTAGGAGAATGACAAACGCTGTTTTGAAATGACATTGATTGAAGGCCTCCCGGGGGCCAAACGAAAAGACGTGAAGTTTGTGAGCGAGCGATTGCCGATTGCGAGTGGAGTGAGGGACACGTTATCGAATAGAAAGTATCGATGCTGTTTATAAGAGTAGTATCGGAAAAAAAGTATCGTATTCGTACTCGTAAAAGTATCGATACTTTTAGCATTAGTATTGGAATAAGAAGATGGATAATAGGTTAGGTTTAGGTACTTTACAAAAGAAGCAAACAATTATAAAAAAATTACCTTGACGCATTATGTTTATAGTGTTTGTATTTGATGATTATGTACCTATCTATGTAAGTACTTAACTTATTTAGATTTCAATACACAAAGATAAAGTTAATGAATACCTATTTGTGTGGTAATTTCAAGATAAAGAAAGGTACCTACCTACATTATGATGATTTTTAATGTGTAGGAGAATCATAATAATTTTATCAAGATACAACCTGAGAAAAATTGAATTTTGCGGGTAAATTCTAAGATTTACTCGATACGTTCCCTGTCAAAAAGTACTCAATATGTAAAAGTATCGGTATCGAAAGGAAAAGTACTCGATCCCACAAAGTATCGATACTTTTTTCATGTCCCTAACTGCGAGCATTTGCTGGGAAAAAAATCGAGTCGGACTCACTCGGACGGACGTCATTTTTGTAACGGTACTGCGTCTATACGGGAGTGTCCGTGAGAAATTGGACCAACAACGAGCGAGATGATAAGCGACTGACAAGTGCACGATTGTTCTGTGGATAATGTAGGTCGGCTATTCGTTTGTTTTGGTTATTGATGTGATTTGTTACTGGGAACTGGGAAGTTTTGAAGAGTATCGCCGTGCATTGCATGGACTGATTGCGGATCCTGTCGGAACATTCTTGTGAATAAACTTGTGAAGTGGTTCGTCGCGATGGCAGAGGCAGCAGGTGTTGTGTCCACGAACCCCAATGCGGAGATTATCCGCGGGCAGGTTTTCGAAGTAGGCCCGAGATACACGAGCCTGCAATACATCGGTGAAGGAGCGTATGGAATGGTGGTGTAAGTAAATTTAAGAAATTGTTTACATTCTAAAAAGGTTTCAATCTTGTTTCAAGCAATGTTTATGTTGTATTCTACAAGTGAGCTGCAACTTTTAAAGGCTGGACTGTCATTCTAAAAGTTTTCATTTAGAAATGTTTTTGTTTTGCAATACTTTTCATGAGGAAGTGTTCTGTGTCATAAGTTTTATCATCAATGACATCATTACTAACACCTTAGCGGAATCATATCAGTATTAACTACTAATAACAAGAAAGTAGTATTTCGAATGCATTCCTATGCTGTAATCAGATTCTAGTAACTGCCTCTTTTAACATGCTGAAAGCTGACAGGCAATCGATCGCTTCTCAAGATATTATGATGTGTCCCTAAAAGGCCTTAGGCTTAACAACACACAAATTAATTGCATAACTTTCCTGTATCAATCATGTGGCAGTTTAAATTCAGGAAAACGCTACTAAAGCACATGTATACAATTTTGCAACCAACAAAATTTATAATAAACTTACGCAATTAATATTACTAAAATTTTACAGTGAAATTCCATACATTATATTAATTGTGTTATTTGAAGCATTCTGTTAACTAGTTTTTTTTCGTTTTGTGTGGTTATTTTGAGATCAGATCAGTCATGTTGACTATAAGCAGATGAGGTGAGTGCTTCTTGTCGTGGAGGACTCTACTCCCAGCGGAGTCTGCCTTTTATTTATATTCAGTCTATCTGACTGTCCTGGTCAAAGATGTCTCACCACTTTTTTAAACAACGTATGGTTTCGGGACGGGTGAGCTGTCCTGCGAGTAGTTTTGGGTGCTTTTGGAGTCTTAGTTTGTAGTTATATCCTGTTGACCAGTTAAAGTTTTGTAGCACTACCAATATAATTTTCTGCAAAAATATTAAAATTCAAATTATTGACTTTTCAATCTAGACAATTTTCCAATAAAAGCAATTTGTATTTTAGTCCATTATGAACCCAACCCGTTAACATGATGTGAATACCTACCTACCTTGTTTTTCAGTCATTAGAATGAAAGGTCATTATAATTGCCACCCCATGACCTACCTACCTAAAAAACACACTTCACTAATTAGTAGTTACCTAATCTTGTAACATATAAAATTAATTATAAAAGTTTATTTAAAACCCTTGAGGAAAACGGATGCATTTGATGGAATTTAACCGCTTTTAGTCAATACTAATATTATAACAAGCAATTCATTCAAAAATAAAAAAACCCGGCTGAACTGAAAAATTGGAAACAGCATTCTTATAAATCACAAAAATAAATTACAATTTTATTATTATGTAGGTATCTAGGGTTCGATGCCGTGCGCTTTTTCCTAAACTTTGTTGTCACAGTTGACACACAGATGGCTCTGTAGGTATGAAAATTAAATGCGTGCGATATTTCTTAAATATGAGATATCTCCTAAATGGCTGAACCAATTTCGATGCAGTTTGTTCTAAACGTTGCCTGTGACTAAATAGAAAGTTTTAGTATGTGTTTTGTTTAGCAATAACATTTAGGGCGAAAAATAAATTTTCAAAAATTTTGGAAGTCGATTTAGTCTTCGAAGATGTCATGTTAGATTTTTCAAAAAATTATATTTGATATCAGTCCACCAACCTCTTGATTTTGACATGAATTTTGATATGATGGCGTGATTTTTATTTTGAAAATTCCCACATTGTTGCATTTTCTAGCCGCACTATTAGATTTATCGAAATAAAAAGTATCCTGGAGCACAATCGAGATAGAGACGATTCTAACGATACCTCATTCATCAAAATCCATCCAGCCGTTTAGGAGAAACGTGGTAATAAAGAATATTACTTACATACGAACGAACCCACATACATAGAAACGCGCGATCTACATAACCCTGTGACTTGACAGTCAGCCGGGTAAAAAGGTAAAATGTGTGTGTTACAAAACAAATAGCAGTTACAGTAGGGCCAATGGATCTCGGCGTACGTGAAGTTGGCCGTTTCGATGCGCAGTGCAACTTTTTCATACAACATTTTCTACTGCGCAGCGAAGAGCCTGACTTCACGTACGCCTAGATCCGTCGGCCGAACTGTATCAATTGGCGAGTTTTCATTTGATATGGTTGAAGTTAATAGTTTGGTATCTAATCAAAGCAGCACTGTGTTCTTGATATGAAGTGCCTTAATCACATAATGTAACATCAGTAACATCATTAAAACAGTCATTTTTAGTTGTTTTAAACTATAAAAATTAACACCAAGTTAAAGTTTTAGAGTCAAAATCCATATTAAAACTTTTGGTCACAATTATTATAATCTTGCAAGTAAACTTATTAGGGTACCTGATTTTTTTAAAACCTGACACTATAAGTCGTATTGCTCATTATACGGACTAAAATTGAAGGAAAAAATGTCATTTTTCCTTCAATTTTGACATAAATCGTATCAAAACTAATCAAAATTGAAGGAAAAATGACATTTTTTCCTTCACTTTTAGTCCGTATAATGAGCAATACGACTAATTATACATAACAGGTAATACCTTTATAATATACTGACAATGTGCTTTAGAAACTGCATATAGGTCATATTTATTCATAAGACGTTTAGTTGTTTATATTATCAGCTCACATTCATCCATTGTTTGGGATAGGTCATTTTCACGCCTGTTTTTCCGATCCTATAGGTTACCAGTTTCCTACCATTAACCTGCCATTTTCATTACATTGTGATATAACTGACAAATTAGCACATAGAAACCTAGATCACCCATGAACATTTCGTAGGCCGAATAACCTACAACTCAGCTGATTTAGACCTTCTCATTCTCTTATAAAGTGTAGATTACATTGCCTTCTTTCAGAACCTGTTATTACTCGTAGGAGCCAAGGTCGACTATGTAACAAGATAGGTTAATGGTGATCCACCCTTCCGAAAGTTTTTATTACGAAGACCCAAGTTATATCACTATAGGTGAAGTAGGTATGGCTTAATACCTACCTTGTCCCTTTTTTACGTCCTTTTTGCGGTCGCTATAGAAAAGCTTTGCATAAACTTAATTGGTTACTTGGGTGAGTGAGTGTAGAGATACTTATTTTCTTCTGCTGTATCGTAATAACGTAGGTAAAAGATCTTTCTAGATCTTTATCGTTGAATACAACATAAATAGAGAACAAAAACAGTGCTATGTCTCTTTCTCCATTCCTCAAATCTTCACCAAAAAGAAGCTATTCCTGAAGAGTTTAAAAAACACAAGTTGTTTAATACCTTTTGTGGCTGATTGCACTACGTATCAAAATAAGTTTTCAACTTCAAAGTGTCTCGATATCATTTTTGACGAATTTAGACTCTGATCCAACAATCTGGTCACGTTCGCTCCCCGCCTCACCCTTTCAATAATAATTTTCGAATAACGAATTCTATTGTTTAAGCTTAGCATTAGAACAATTATTATTTATGAACGCTATATGGATAACATGAATATGAAATAAATTGAATGCGTAATAGGTGAATTATGTTCTCGCTCGTATTATTCAATTGTGAATTTGTAAATTACATTTACTTAGGTACAATCTATATTGACTAGAAATTGGCCCTTTACGAATCGGCAATCGGTACATCGGGCTATTATCGTGGCTCAGCTAATGTAAGTAAGTAAGTTTGCATGAGCAAGTGGCTAAGTCTGATTATTATAAAGGTATAAGGTGACGGAGTTTTTAGGCCGCCTAAAAGATCCACAATTTAACGTGCCCTCCGAAGCACGGAAGCGCTCAGCTCGTAATACCACTTTCGGTCACCCATCCAAATTGAAACTGCTTAGTTTCTGCAATGAAAAGGAAAATTTCAGTTTTTCGCCAATATTGCATTATCCTATTATAAACTAGTGGATAGCTTTCTATCGGCTTAGGCTTTGCCAAGCCACCAGTAAGCTGTTAGGTGCGCAATTTCCTAACTTAAATAGTGTTCTTCGTTATAAAATTATTTTCTATAAGAACTTTAAAGAGTTGTCAAGTGTATGTAAGATCGATATGAATATACAAGTTTAATCTGAAAATACTTCAATGTATGTTCCCCGATTTTTTGTATTTTTCGAGTACAATACTTTTTCTCTATGAAAGGTATCTTGTCCTTTTCTGTACTTCTGACAAGTGAATGCAAACAAATTCGCATTCACATCTATAAAATTAATAAATAGAAAGGCTACTAAACTATATTGTAGATACTATGTAATTATGAGATACAAACTGATCCATCCATGTGTTTTGTAGTTGGTCCCGGCTATAACAGTGACAGCCGAAGCTTTTGAGCTTAAAACTCCGACAAAGCTGGCTCACACCAGCTCAAACTAGGGTCAGCTTTTGTTATTCCACATGACTAATTTGTAATATCATACAGTGTCGGTTTGATCTGCCTCAAAGCTCGTTCGTAGAGTAGGATTTTAATAGTTGTGTACAGAAAAATTGAAATATCTAAGCCGACTGTAATTGTGTATTGCTGAAAAGAAAAAGGCCTTGCCCTCATCAATCACGGCCTTCTTATTGGTCGCGAAAGAACAAGAGTAAAATCACAGCTCTTTAAAGACGATTCGATGTGATCCCAGTTTTCTTATTGAATAAATGTCTGTTGAAGTTAGTTTGATTGATTAGGACAAGAGCACAGAACATAATAATACTACACAAGGGCACTTTTGTGTAGTATTACTATGTTCTTTGCCCCGGCTCTGCGGTGCTCTTCGAAGGAGATGGCCGCAGGACGTCCGCAGCCCAAAGCACATTGCATAATGGACAGGACACTGAACGCGTAAAGCTTTTCTTTTATTACTTCAGTGTGCTGGTGTTTCCTGTGTATTATAAAAAACATTTATTATTATTTATTATAGTAAGCCCATTATGTCCCACTGCTGGGCAAAGGCCTCCCCTTGATCCTTCCAAACATCACGATCCTGTGCCATTTGAACCCACGCCAGCCCCCCTAGCATGGCGATTTCCTCTCTACTCTACACTAGACTGGACAACACATTTTCCTATCTTCCGATTTTGGTCTTTCACGCGAACATAATCATAGCATTATGCTATGACTATGCTCTTACTTATCTCACTTATCTTACTTATTTCCTTACTTATCTTACTTTTCTTACTTATCATCTTACTTATCTTACTCATCTCATCTTATCTCATCTCATGAGTAAGATAAGTAAGATGATAAGTAAGAAAATAAGTAAGATAAGTGAGATAAGTAAGATAAGTAAGATAAGTAAGTTAAGTAAGATAAGTAAGATAAGTAAGATAAGTAAGATAAGTAAGATAAGTAAGATAAGTAAGATAAGTAAGATAAGTAAGATAAGTAAGATAAGTAAGATAAGTAAGTTAAGTAAGATAAGTAAGATAAGTAAGATAAGTAAGACAAGTAAGATAAATAGCAAACTAGCAAACTACAAACGCGAGGCGAACGCGCGTTTGTAACGCATGGAAGAAAGCTTGTCTAGGTCTCAGGAGGTGTAGACAATTTCGGAAGAAAGTTTCTATTCTCGAATGTCAAAATCAGATAAAATTGAACGCCATGCTCGCATCTGTACACTAATCTCATACATAATCGGACTATGTTGTCTACTCTAGTGTAGAGTAGAGAGGAAATCGCCATGCTTGGCCTGCAGGTTAAAGGCATTCAGCTCGTCGCGCCATCTCTTTCTAGGCAAATAAAAAACAAAAAAAACTATAATACTAATAGAATTCCGTTAGCTTATTATAAAACTATGTATATCCTATTATAGCCCCTGAATTGTAAGTGCCATTTGACCTCAAGGCTACACCCAAGTTGCCCCCGAATCCGACACCGGAAGGCTCTGAATAATCTGTGGCTGTCCCATATTGTACCTACATGAACGGGACCGCATATTGTTTTGGTGCTAACCGTTATTTAGATCTAAATGCACTGCATCCCGATGTTACCCACGGTTAAATGATTAAGTAGGTACCTGTAAAATGTTGATTCTAATCACAATTCTCGCAATTGCACCAACTTAACATATTTTTTTGTCTTTTTATCCCGTCTGTCATTCCAACTGAACAGTTTTTCGGGGAAAAATAGATCATGTACCCGTTTCAGTCTGAGAGAAAGAAAAAAAGATTATTAGTCTGATAGTGTGATTACAGATTTAAGATACCAACAAAGGATGATGATCCACATTCATAATACGTACTGCCGTACTGCCCATGAATGGGACTCCTGCCGTCCTCCTTGTCTCCTGATAACTGCAATCTAGATGCCTTCAAGGCTATAGTGAATTGATTTCTTATATAGATCGATGTGCTCCATCCTCGGCCATGCACCGTCGCTTAACATCAGGCGAGTTGGTGGATTGGTAGACAAACGAAGATCTATTTTCCACAAAAAAAAATATATTCTAGCGAAGTGGTGGAGCTTTCTTAGTCTTTCTTCATAGGTCACTAAAATAAAAAAATGACTTTGGATTGTCGGTTAAAAAAAAATAATCATTTCAATCATTCAATCAATTCAGTCAAACGTCATTTAAACTGACAGAATGCAACCGCTTCGGATAAAAAGAATTGGTAAACTTTACCCGAAATGTGTTAGCAGAATTTATTGACATCCGATGCGAGATGGATTGCAGCTGCCACTGAATTTGGCAGCGGAATTCGGAATTGAATTTCGGAAAAGCCTTCAATTGTTCGGGGAACTCTGCGGTTTTGTTTCTACGATGTAGTGTCGTAAACACCGAAACGGATCGTCTGCAGCTCGCCAGAAAACATATCTCAGGCCAATCTTCAATGTCACTCGAAAGTCAATAGGCATTTCAATAAAAACACTAATTAATATACCTACTTACTTTTTTTAACATTACACACACGGGATCTATATGTTATTTTACAAATCATCCCTAAAATTTTTATTTTTCATACTTTTGTAACAAACAGGTGTGTGATATTTGTTCAAGATTTTCTGACAACCCTACGGCAAGCTCAGCCCGAGTAATTTCTTACCGTAAATATTTAAATTCAAACACGCTTCTCTATGAAAAGATAATACGATCTCCTCTTAACTTACAATGTTGTTCTAAATTGAAAATGTGTTTAGAGGCTGGCACGGTTTTGTCCGTGATTTTATTAAAAAATCACAAAAAGGCAAGCTTTTATTTTAAAACTTTTACTTTTAAAGGAGGATTCCTTGTTTAGGGAGAGTGCACATTGCGTATCTTTTTAACCGACTTCAAAAAAGGAGCAGGTCCTCAATTCGTCGGTATTCATGTTCACCGATTAATCGAAGACGGCTGGACCGATTTGGAAAATTCTTCTTTTGTTTGAAAGGGTATACCTTCCGATTTAAAATTTGGTGAGGATCTGTTGAGGATCTTCGGAGTTATGAACAGAAATGCACCTCGATAGTGCAGAAGTCGGTTTTTTTTAATTTTTTTATTTAGGTAGTCACTTGTTCTGACAAATCGTCAGTCTTCAGTACACTAAACTTATTTCATTCTCTCGCCCTCTCTGGCTCAATTCTTTCACCAAGTTTATGAGTTTTGCAAACAGGATCTATCAAGTTACATTACTTTTCTTTGAAACTCCCTCGCTTAAGGGGCTTTAATTGACTTGCTTGCACTTTTAAAAGAGTCTGATTTATTCAAGGAGCCCGGCAGCCTTGAGGATTCTTTTCTTTCGCTTGAGATAAATAATGAAGACGCACACTTGTGAGTTGGAATTATGTTATAAGGGTTCTGGTTTGAATTTATGAATTAAATATAGCTTCAGTCAGTCTATGACTTCGGTCGCATAGAACTGCACTTTTAAAATAAAAGAACCCATAACCACCCATATTTTTATTTCCAGGAAGTAACATCAATGCTAACTCACTGATTGCTGAGGATTTTTTTAAACAAATCAGTCATTTATTGACACTTACAAGCGGGAGTAGAAACATACTCATTTCAATTACATTTTAAATTGTTCATATCCAATTTTATTACAGCGCCAATCTAGGCCCAAACTAATATTACTTAAATTACAATTATTTCTTAAATCGAATAATAAATATTATATCAGGCACAGAAATATTTTTAAACCTTCTACCGGTCTCGCGGAATTAACAGCCGGGCATCTCAGACTCTCAGAGAAAAATGTATAAAAAATGGCCCTAGGCTTCCGCTTTCATAAAGAAACGGGACCCTGTAAAATGTACAACGGTCTTTGCTTGGGAAAAGGGAATTCTTTGAATAGAAAACAATCTTATCAAGGCGTCTTGGGGCGAGAATGCTTTTGGCAGAGACGAATGCTTCACTGCCTATGTTGTTAAATTATTAGCAAACGTTCTCTTGCTAACGAAATCTTGCCGAATTTAGTGAATATTATCGAGAAAATAAATAATAATAATATAAGAAATATTGCTGGATATGAATGTGGAAGGACAGTATAGGAAAGATGGATGGATTGTGTGAGAGAGGACATGCGTTTGAAAGGAGTGACTACTGAGTTGACGAGTGATAGGAGGGAATGGAAGAGGAGAACATGTTGTGCCGACCCCACCGGTGATGATGATTGCTGGAAATTTCTCAAATGAATATGAATAATATCCATATGTGAATGAATGTTCGTATGGGCTAGCAGCTTACTCTGATGACGGAGTTTATAGGCCGCCTGTAGGCTTCCGTCATGGCTTCGTCTTAAACTAATAAATGTGAGTAATATTACATTTTATTAAAAAAAGAAGAAGAAATGAAATAGAAGGTCTTCAGGAAAGTCTACATGATTGGCCGTAAAAACGCAAAACTATGGCTATGAAAGAAAAAAACGCTAAACTATGGCTAAATTTATGCATTATGCTCTATTGGACTTTTGAAAAGTGGGGTAAACGATAAATTCTACTTCTTAATATTCCCTAGAAATGCTGTAGATATCTACTCGTGGTTGTTTCTAAGTAGAAACTTAACCTGGAAAGTTAAGTTATAAGTAAAATATAAATACCTATAAACTTAAAGTCTCGCTGCTCAGCCTGAATCTAAAAAGCTTTTTCAATTGTGAATTCTATACGCTTTACTGGCTAAGCTTTTCTGGTCGTCAAGTCTGAAATAAACGTTCTATTTGCCATTTACAAATGAGAGTGCCGTCTAGAGAAAAAAGGCCATAACTGAAACAAAAATATGGGCAGATTTTCTTCTGTTTCCATGTTTTTGTAAGTTATCTAATGCCTAATCAAATCTCAACTACCAACAAAAACGCTTATCCTTTTGATTTTCGGTCACTGTTTTTGTCTCACTTCAAGGCTTTCCTTTCCATCTTCCACTCTTTCGCAAAAAATACCTTGATAAAAATACAAAACAAAACTGCGAATCGGTGCAATGCGAATTCGCAACGCAGAAAACTGTGTGTATGCTTTACCTGTATGTACTGTAAAGGAGACTGTTTTTAAGTGGTCTATGAACCAATAGCCATACTGCTATGGTATTTCTGTGGGGATACCTCAACTACATCCTTGTGCAAGGGGGCATCAAAATCCAACCCGGCAGTTTTGAGAAAAATAATACTTTAGAATTCACATTTCTTGCAAATTTTTTTTTATTTTAGAAACGTTTTGAACGGTTATTGTGGTTAGTGTCTGTAAAGTTCGGACTACAATGTAATAATATGGTGACAGCGACATGATCTGATGATGGAGTCAGGAGCTATTCAACAGAACTCCTCAATAAATAAGCCGATTGAGTTGAAACTTGGCATGTCTATCAAGTTCCAACTACAATGTAATATTATGGTGACAACAAGCTGATCTGATGATGGAGTTAGGAGCTGTTCAACAGAACTCCTCAATAAATAATCCGATTGAGTTGAAACTCGGCATGCCTGTCAAGTTTCAACTACAATGTTATAATATGGTAACAACGAGCTGATCTGATGATGGAGTCAGGAGCTGTTCAACAGAACTCCTCAATAAATAAGCCGATTGAGTTGAAACTCGGCATGCCTGTCAAGTTTCAACTACAATGTAATAATATGGTGACAACGCGAAACTGCAACTAATAGGGACTGCAAACTCGAAAACTATAAAAATAATAATGCTAGTGTACTTAAATGAGTAGACAACTACAGAGAAACAGTCGTCTAACATAGACTTTTATAATAGCCTAACTTTTATGATGATCAGAAAACGAGAGCAAAATTGATAAGTAATGACAATTGATAGTGATCAGTCATTGTACATGCATGTAAAAAATGTAACAACTGCGAAAGAATTGTGGGAAAAACTACAGCAATTATTTGATGACAACGGCTTTTCGAGAAGAATAAGTCTGCTATGGAATTTAACAAATTAATATTTTTATTATTATTTATTTAATTTAATTTAACTATTGTGTAGAATTATTGCATTGCATAGATGGATGTTTGTGATTATTTGAAATATTGGGGGTGCTGAATTATATCTTTATAATAATCCTTACTCAATACTCAATACATTTATTGCTGTCACATGGTTGTAAATACATAGTTGTTATAATGTATTAATTACTTTCACACATGAGCCATGTTAGGGTATAGCAACAGGAAAGCAGACCGAGGTATTTCTAATAGGTATTTAATTTTGAAATCTAAATATATAATGTGTCAGAAAATATCACTTAAGTCAGGTTGTTGTCACGAAAAATAGTAATAATAATAATGTCAATAAATTGCCTATTGATTTTTATATTGTTCTAAGTAATCTTCTATGTCGTAGTAGCATTTGTCAATTAGAAAATTTTTCAGTTTATTTGTAAAAATTGAATCTTTTTGTATATTTTTTAAATCTGTCGGTCCTTATTTTACTAGTAAGCTAGTAACCTCATTTATTGGCATGATTTTGTTTATCATTGTTTGTAACTAGAATGTTGCGTTTTCTAAGACAATGTCAATAAATTATAAATTCACTTGTTCTTATGTACATGTCGCAGGCAACTGGTTGAATTAGCCATTCAATTAAATGCCTAGCCATTTCATTGAGCGCCGCCATTCAATTAAATGGCTGACCTTCGTTTAGCCGTAATGTGGGACGTAGTGTTCAACACTACGGCTAAACGAAGGTCAGTCATTTATTTGAATGGCGGCGCTCAATGAAATGGTTAGGCATTTAATTGAATGGCTAATTCAACCAGTTGCCTGCGACATGTACATAAGAACAAGTGAATTTATAATTTATTGACATTGTCTTAGAAAACGCAACATTCTAGTTACAAACACTGATAAACAAAATCATGCCAATAAATGAGGTTACTAGCTTACTAGTAAAATAAGTAAAATATAAGTAAAATAAGGATTATTATAAAGATATAATTGAGCACCCCCAATATTTCAAATAATCACAAACATCCATCTATGCAATACAATAATTCTACACAATAGTTAAATTAAATTAAATAAATAATAATAAAAATATTAATTTGTTAAATTCCATAGCAGACTTATTCTTCTCGAAAAGCCGTTGTCATCAAATAATTGCTGTAGTTTTTCCCACAATTCTTTCGCAGTTGTTACATTTTTTACATGCATGTACAATGACTGATCACTATCAATTGTCATTACTTATCAATTTTGCTCTCGTTTTCTGATCATCATAAAAGTTAGGCTATTATAAAAGTCTATGTTAGACGACTGTTTCTCTGTAGTTGTCTACTCATTTAAGTACACTAGCATTATTATTTTTATAGTTTTCGAGTTTGCAGTCCCTATTAGTTGCAGTTTCGCGTTGTCACCATATTATTACATTGTAGTTGAAACTTGACAGGCATGCCGAGTTTCAACTCAATCGGCTTATTTATTGAGGAGTTCTGTTGAACAGCTCCTGACTCCATCATCAGATCAGCTCGTTGTTACCATATTATAACATTGTAGTTAAAACTTGACAGGCATGCTGAGTTTCAACTCAATCGGATTATTTATTGAGGAGTTCTGTTGAACAGCTCCTAACTCCATCATCAGATCAGCTCGTTGTCACCATATTATTACATTGTAGTTGAAACTTGACAGGCATGCCGAGTTTCAACTCAATCGGCTTATTTATTGAGGAGTTCTGTTGAAAAGCTCCTGACTCCATGATCAGATCAGCTCGTTGTTACCATATTATTACATTGTAGTTGAAACTTGACAGACATGCCGAGTTTCAACTCAATCGGCTTATTTATTGAGGAGTTCTGTTGAACAGCTCCTGACTTCATCATCAGATTAGCTCGTTGTTACCATATTATTACATTGTAGTTAAAACTTGATAGACATGCCAAGTTTCAACTCAATCGGCTTATTTATTGAGGAGTTCTGTTGAATAGCTCCTGACTCCATCATCAGATCATGTCGCTGTCACCATATTATTACATTGTAGTCCGAACTTTACAGACACTAACCACAATAACCGTTCAAAACGTTTCTAAAATAAAAACATTTTTGCAAGAAATGTGAATTCTAAAGTATTATTTTTCTCAAAACTGCCGGGTTGGATTTTGATGCCCCCTTGAACAAGGATGTAGTTGAGGTATCCCCACAGAAATACCACTACAGTATCGCTATTGGTTCATAGACCACTCCCCATATAAAAAAAAACAGTCTCCTTTCTACGATGCGACGTCACATCGCAGTTTTGTGTGTCGGCCCTAAGTCGACGTTTATCGCAAGCTGATTTTACCCTAATAGCTCCATTCCTAGAGCTAGCTACATATCTAGCATCGCTTATCGAAGCTTAGATTTGATACTCTCAAGCCGCCGCGCATGTATCTTCCACTGTGCTGAGCACTGACCTTCGAGACTCCTGCTCTGCAAGCCAATCCGACCATGAATCTTCTAATTTACTGCTTCGCTGACTGTGGATATTACTGCTAATAAGCTTATTGTAAATATTAAATTCACTTTCCACTTCGTTATAAAATGCTAAAAGACAACAGTTGCGTGTCTTGTCGCCCACGGTCATTGATTTGTCATCTGATTTTCATCATTCTTTGCATTTTAATGATGTAGAAAGCGGTGGTTAATAGAGTTAAAACAAAAAGTTTGTTTTGGGACGGTAATCGTGATTCACATCAAAAAATGCATGACGCATTCTCAAGGCGATTAATAAGCGTTGACAATTTCTTTCAGTTCTCAATGCTTAATAAAATGTACGTAGTTGGTACAAAATACCTACTGACTTTGTTTTGAATTTGAGATATTTTTTGTGCAACAATTTTACGTCACGTGTTCAACAAAAACGTAGGTAATTTCCACTTAAAAAAACTTGCTATTTGTTGCCGTTGCACTGAGTTGGCAATTTATCATTCCAACGCAAAAACATTAATTTTCATTAATTTTACAACACAGAAACATACTCGTAACATGTTATCGTAACAACATTTGCGCTCACGCAATTTAATTATGGCCGTGTCACATTAATCGAATCCTCACATTTGACCGCCCGCCCAAATCAAATTAGAGATGACTTCGTAGAACCTGTCACTTCGATATGAACTACAAATTCCCATGACTTCATTCGCTAAGCTATTTTCTCAAAAACCACTGCATATCTAATATAAGATATTACGGAACGAAAGCCTACTGGCTACCTAGAAACCGTCTCAAAAGTCGGCTCATCATACCGCATGCGAACTTATTCTTTGAAACATATTTAGAAATTTATATTTAAATTCATATTTAAGAAATAAATAAATAAATAAATTCCTTTATTGCTAATACCTCTAGGATTGTAGAAAGCTATCTGACGATTCAAAGTTACTCGTACATGCCGGATTTTAAATTATTGTATCGGGGTGCGTCGCGACGCGCCCGAAGTAGGTATTTAACGGATCATCAATGTAAACCAATAGTGTAAAAATCCGTCATGTAACTTTAAATCGTGAATCCGTCGGATCCATACATTGAGTATGATTTGATTATTAAAGTGCTACGTATTGCGACGTCACAACACACAATTATAAATCTCACCATGTGAACTGTATAAAACCGATACCGTTCTGCGGTCCTATAAAGGTCGCTATGCAGAATCGCAATATAGGAATTGAACTATTGCCATCTCTTTTCATTGGCTGAGAGTGAAAAGAGACAGCATTATAGTTCATTTCATATTGTGATTCAGTTATAGCGACCTTTTTAAGTCCGCTGAAGTAAACCACGTCACGTCGGAAAAAAATCTACCTTTGGATTGTTGAATTTACGGTCAGTAAGTCAACTGCTTTGTATATGTAGAGGCTTATCGTGACAAGTTTAACCGCAGGCTGTATCACGTTGACCTCCGCAGAATATTGTGTAGTCTAGATTATTAGGTAAGGTGATAGGTTAACTTCGAAGGCAAAATTTACAATTTAGATTAAAGTTTGAAGGCATACGAAATCGGCATATTTGTTCTAAATGGAGCTTATTCTTGTCCAGCCAGATAAAGTTACCTTAAATATGGAAATGAAATACCTAACTGAATTTTTTGGAGTACATAAAACGTAAAAACAAACAAATAATATCAGTGTAACTATAAATAAACCTACGTACATTATTACTATTGTCCTTGAAATACCGTAAGGTTGTCTAGTTGCGAACGACATTGGAATCGAAGTATCGACTCCGAGACAACAAGGCACGCTATCGAAACACCGGATTTGTCGGTATCCGAAGGAAACAGGAATATGCTGGTTTATTCTTAGTCATAATTAACTCAGGCAAAGTATTCAGTCCGAGATTCAGTCTGACTCTCTGTGACTGTCTGGACTGGACTCTGGAACTCTGACTTTGATAACTTTGACAGCGTTGAGATTAAACCTATAGGCCTCTATTAATAAACTCGTATTAACTTCTGTCAAAGTTGCGCCACGTATTAAACTATTGCCATCCTTTTTTGTTAGACAGTGGCAAATGGATGGCAATAGTTAAATCCGTGGCGCAACTTTAACAGAAGTTGATACGAGTCTATTGATAGAGGCCATAGAATCGAATGGTACGAGTAGTTCCCAAATTTTACTTCAGTAAAGATAAAAGATAAGATAAAAATTATTTATTCAGAACTTGGTACAATATTCTTGGTTACAAAAAACAACGATGAGACTACAAAAGTTAGAGAACTGTGTAGCAGCCTCAGCGCCCGACTCCTTAACCTATGTGGAAAGTTCCGATTTTACAAGAACATAGGAGGTACATTTTACATAGTAACATTGAGTTACGTGTATGTAATAAACAATTTTAAAAAGAGACAATTTATTAAAAGCTATGATAAGGGTAAGTAATTGCCGTGCAGCGAATATTCTATTGTATTATCTGTAAGTAATATTTTCATTATGATAAGTAAATATTTTTGCATCTGTCACGTTCTCATGGATAGAATCTCATTTACGTCGTTGGTTTGTAATCTGTGACGTGATTTGTTATCTCATGTAGGTAATATAAGCGCGTAAGATTTAATGAGCAAGTCTAGTCAACATTCAAGTACATACAATAACAACAATCAAACATGCAAGTACTTAGGAACTGTCGTCCACCAAGGTCAGCCAGTCTAAGATCCGGTAAGGTCAAACGAACAAAGTCACAGTCGGTTGCTCTAAAGACCTGATTAGCTGATTCAGCGAAAATCCCCGTCAGGTTATTAAGCTCCCTTTCAATATCTTATCGCGTGAGTCAGCTTTGATATTATAACTTTTCCACAATGTTTACTGAAGCGAAGTTTAATTCTATTAATATCAAATTAAGTTCAAAGCTTCCAATTTGCTTGCTTTTCACAAATTCATTGTCTCGTGAAACTTGAAAATTTTAAAACAACCGAAGTATAAACCTAGAACAATTTATCTCCCGTGTATTGTTGAGGCTACCTTTATAAGGTTTTTTACTCTCTAGCTTTATTTCGTGTTAATTCACTCTGGAAAGTTTGGACACATGGGAAGGCTACTGTAAATCTTGTTTCCACCATCATTTTATTCGCAAATTATCTTTTTAACATTTTTGCGGAATAAACATTGAAAGAAAACACAATACTAATGTTCCATGATAATGTTCAAAATAATAGACATAGACATAGACATAGAAACATTTATTTAGCACACACAAATGATAGGTATAAGAAAAAACATACAAAGAAAGGACTTAAACTAAGGTCACCTTTGTGACGTAATAAATAATAATAAATAATCAATTTATTTGCTTAAATGAACCGTAAAATTATATCCCGTCCTGTATTTGTTCTAATGACCTTAGTTTAAACAAAGGGCCTGAGCTGCAGCAGTAACAATTAGCCTAAATTTCACTAATCATGATACGTAGGTCTCCTGGTTGTCGTAAAATGGCCGCTATTTGGGGCGGTGATGGTTTGTTATTACGCCCATGAAAGGCTGGCCCCGACGTCGATGAGCTTCGCCCATTGTTCCCGCGGAATGGGATAGCAGGAACTCATCCCTGGCTTCTTGAGCTAGGCTCTTGATGGTTGACATTTATTATTACGGCAATAATTTAGGAATAAAAGCGGAGCTGCAGAGTCATTCTGTACAAGACTCACTTCGAATTCACTCAAGTGACCGAGCTCACTAAATACGCAAGAATGTATTGTAAGTGTTGGTAGTAAGATTCAAATTTCGAATACAAAATTTGAAATCTCACAGCGGATTCAGCGCTTCGACGTTCGAAGTGAGTTTACAGAATGAGCCTACAGGTGTCCCTTACAATCAGGTCGAAAATTTGCACGGCATAGAAAATGTAGTGAAACGCTGGCATGTTCTAGTATACATTAGGATCTAGACTAGTTAGATCACAATCGATATGTTTTCTATCAAATATGATGAGTAAAAACCCTCGATGTTCAAGTAGGAATTCATGGTTCGGCAATTAATGTCCTATTGTGCACTTTGAATATAAAAACTGAACAAACAATTGTTCTATGAGTTGAATGAGTACGTTCCCGGTTTCCGATCTAAAGTATGCATTGAAACAATGCTGTGCACTAATGAAGTCTGATTCATTCGTTTCTTTTAAAAAAATGTGGAAACGATTGAACTGAGATTAAGCTTTGTTTATACAAATTACGATTTCGAAGCAATTATTAAAGTAATTGAAAGCATACTACTTAGTAGCGTCCGCGGCTCCGCTAGTAGAGTAAAACGTAGATACCAAAACTCTTTAAACGAAATAGAATCAGATACCCAAACAAAGAAGGCTCTCTCACAGATCTTTATGCTTTTAAGATCTTCTGGAGAATATGAAGGTAGTCGTTGACGTGCCCCTATTATATCTGGCACAAGCTCGCATTTTATTGTCTTCTATTGCTGTTCAGTCGTTACCGCTTGGATTAGTAACCTTTCACATTGATTACTATCCGTACAATACCTACCTAGTTGATTTCTTAGATATTTCATGTAACAACCAACTTCATAGTGATGATAACGTGGCTCAGTTGGGCACATACAGCACGTGTTTACGAATGAGGTCACATTTTTGCCGTGTCTGTTGACTGTACGTGAGTACGTCTGATTCGCTTGATTGTACAACCGATGAGTCATGTATGTTGCGGATCCCCAATTGACAGTCGACGTTGTTTTTTGTACGGATATGAGTTACGTGCTTAGCGCTAAGACTGCACATGACAATGTGTATAATCCTCGTTTTTTCTACGATGTAAATGCTACAGAAATACTGGTTAGAGGAAAATTGTTGTCATAATGATAAAATTCCAAATACAACGTGTGCACGCGATAAACGTAATAATCTAGTTAGAAGATATGGATAGTTAAATAGATTTGGTCTTGCATTCCTTTGATGATCTATTATTCCGAATCATGACGGATGATAGATTATCTACTTTCGGAAGTATCCAATATTACTGAGAGAAATACAAAAGAATAAAAACCGGCCAAGTGCGTGTCGGGCCTCGCGCAGTGTAGGGTTCCGTAGTAGCCCGTTATCACAACATAGAACGATTCTGTTGTCGTAATTTACAAGCAACTACTTCATCTTAGTCACTTTAAATTAAAGTATTTATTCTTTCTAAGGATTTTGTATTTGGTACAAAATTATCCACCGCCCAAGTTCAACGATTATTACTGTTAAACTTATAAAGTTATCTTAACCGCTATAGTTTTCTTTTAAAGTTCATGAAATGCACTAATCATGGATATTTCTAGATTTATCAAGCCAGCAGTTTAGCTTTTAGGGGGGACAGACGGACAGACAGACAGACGGACATAACGAAACTATAAAGGTTCCTTGTCTGGACTACGGAACCCTAAAAAGGCCTCTCATGAGTGACCCCATCTGTTAAATTCAATTTCAGATACCTTTCATTAGTATACTGGTTTTGGAGGCTTACTTTTACATAACCGTAAATGTGAGTTTAAAACAAAGTAAGTACTACCTACTCATGATACGCATACGTATTATACAATACATACAACAGTGTACGTGTAATTAAAAACATACCCTTGTATGATAAGCGTAGATCAAACACAACACTGTTAGAGTAAACAAACATTAAATGCCTAATCTTTCCGCTTCATACCAACAAATCCTAACATGTGTTGCGCAAAAAAATCTCCCACAGTTACTTACGTAACCTGATCCCATTTCCCCTATAATACAGTTGTCCATTCCCTTGCCAGAGTTGCCAGGTAGGTCTGGTTTTTCAATTAAGAATGGAAACATCTTATGTAGCCATGCGGGAATCTTTTACCGCTCGTTTTGAATTCCCTTTCCGCGTACGGTTAAGGGCCTGGTATCCTAGTGAATTAATTTATTTCCCTTACAACAACAACATGACCCAGCCTTGTATGACCATCTGGGGCCCGACAAGGGTATGATATGGGTTTCATGGAGACTTGCGGCTGTTAATATTTAGTAGAGTCGATTGATACTTATTTCAGTATTGCCGAGGTCGTAAATCAGCGATTACTGGGACTTCTCGCTTCATTTAGTGTGCGTTTCTGTCTTATTTATAATGGTTTACGGTACATTAGTTGTTTGTTCGGTCGTTTGGGTCGGATACGCTCGGCTCTCCATAGCAACCTAGTAAGATTCCATTCGGATCGAAGTGAATAAATACATTTGTCTTCATCGCGCGTGAATGGCTGGGATCCGAGTTTCTTTATGTCCAATTTTATGAGGATCATTCTGTTTCTAACTAGTACCTCACTATAGGCTAAATATTTTCCCGGAGGAGGCAGACTAACAGCTAGATGGTTCGACAACGTTGAGTCGATGGGACACGACCTGGATAAGACAAGCTCGAAATGGGAACGAATGGCATTGTGTAAATAATATATTTTATATACATACCTAATGGAGAAGGTCTATGCCCAACAGTGAGCGGATAGGTACTGGCTGATCATAATGATGATGAGGATGTCAAAGTATGATCGTAAAAAGAAAACCCGAACGATTTCCAAAGTATGATTAGGCGACGTATAATATTCACAAAACCAGTATCAATTATTGTTTCAAACAAATGTTTATTATGATGTTAATTAGAGTGTTGCTGTTTGAAAGTGAACGTTACAAAATACAAAACTGCATTCAGTCTGTTTCTATTATACACGTCTGTAAAGTAAATTGCATTCTCAAAACTTTGTTTGTAGCTTTGAAGCATTTGTTTCTGTTGAGTTAATCCAATAACAGCAAGAGAACTTCCGTCATCCAAGTTACTTTACCTTACAAAGTTACTTCATTATTGCCAGCATTATTTAACGAATATACATCTTTAATGTGCTTACAAATACACTCGACAAATTAATCGGCAAACAATACTGTTTTCCTTATTGAGTTTTATTGATCACGCTTATAGCATTCTGCCGATATCCTTGTTTCCTAACTACGTTTCTGTCTTTTTGTTCCCGTTAGTTCGTAATAGTTTTAGTTTTATGTGCTTAGGGTAGTTGTAATTAGTGACAGTGTTAACAATTTATCCATAGTAATTTAATGTTACGAGCAAAAAAATTGCAATGGAGTATCTGCTCATTTTCTTTATCCTACTAATAGTATAAAGGCGAAAGTCCATGTGTGTGTGTGTGTGTGAATAGCGGCCTTTACACGGTAGAGTTTTTACCACGGATCTGGACTGTACAGATTTATCTCTGCGTGTAAATGCTGCTAATGTTTGTTACCACGTAGCTCCATAACTAGGTACTAAACCGATTTTAATTTTTAATTTTTTTATATCGGAAAAATGTATGGTTCCCGTGGGATAAAAATAATAGAAGTCCAGGAGATCGAAATCGCTAGATTTTATAAAATTTCGGCTTCACAACGGGTTGACCGGTCATCATCATCATCTCAGCCCATCTCCACCCACTGTTGGGTATAGGCCTCCTCTTTATCACGCTTCTCTCCGATCCCTCGCGAGTCTCATCCACTGATTCCCGATCACGTTCACAATGTCATTGGACCATCGGGCGGGTGGACTGCCTCTTGACCGTTGAATTTGCCGTTGACAAATGACAGGTATTGATAAATTATTTTTGTATTTACATAATGGGATCACCTGGATTGTTCTTAGCTAATTGGACCTAGTTAGGCGCTGTTGTCAAGATACAGAAATATTTTTTTAAATTTTTTGAGGCAGGACGTCTGCCTAGTGATTTATTTTTTAACTAGCACTGTTACGGAAGCACTAAAATAAAATTTAAAAAACGAAATATATTTATAATTTATAAAATTTTACTTAGCCTCTTTCTTCTTAACAAATAGAAACTATAAGTATTCATATCATTTATGCAACGGCAGGAGAGAACGAGAGAACATTTATGATGAGCTTATGATACTAAATACCCACATAAAGATTTGCCTGTAACATCATCATTATGTTGTCTTGTAAATTAAATTAAGCTTATTCGATTGGCCCAAGATATTTCATCTTTAACCTCCCATTGACCCGAAAATCTCTCATTTCGCTAGCTCATTCTCATCATAATCCCTGATGGAATATTGCCATTATTAGATTTATTTTTATGAGGAAATTTTGGTATCGCGTGATTGGCGGGCTGGAGGTGTGGCAGACGAAAATAACTGCCCGTTAAGGAGTTTAGGTTGTTTTATGAATTATGACGTCATTAAGCTGCTAGCTACTGCTAGCGAAATGAATTGTGTTCTGGGCAAACAAACATCAGCCTTAGATTAATTTATAATAATCACGTATATTAGTATCGTGCAAACTTTATAGCGGCTGAAGTGCGCGGCAGATTCGACTTTGCGCAGGGTACAGTCAACGCAATAGAATAGAGTAGAGCTTTCATTTCTAAAGGTTTAAAGCGCAGCAAATATGTTTTAAATCATGTACTTGTCTCCACCCAGTCTCATTTAATTAATTCTACTACTTTACTTTCAAGACACAAAAATATACTTCAATTATCACAAACTTTGCAACTTTATCTTTCTAAAGCCCTCTTAACTTTTTTACGCTTGTAATATTAGACCCGAAAAACTGGAAAAACTAAATCTTGTTTTCGTGGCCAATTTTGTTTGAATAACTTTTCTACTCTAGAAAATAACTTGGCACATCAATACGGCTTGGTGTACAAAGCTCAACGATATCCGTACCAACTAAAAAACCTCATTAAAAGTAACTTTTTGACGCTGACTTATGCAAAAGCACCTCTTAAATATGTATCCTTTCTACGAAATAGCGTTGTATGTGTAAAGCATGACAGTTGTTAATTAGACCTTAAATCTTCCCTTTTAAAAATATTACTTTAATTAACGATTCAACCCGGCTGGGCCACAGAATAAGATAAGAGTAGCATACGTGGGTTTCACTTCAAATTGGTTTTTGGATCTCGGAATAAAAATACAATTTTTTGTTGAATGTGGTAAAAAAAGGAAAGAAAATGTAAAACATACGTAATATATTTTAGTATTTCCGACTGGCAGTAAGTTCCTTCTCGTCTCTCGAGTGTGTAGATATTTTTCTGCACTAACCCTCTCCATTCCGGTCAATGAGAATGAATATCAATTCATGAGTCATTCTCAAAACTCATATTACTCTGAACGCCGATTTAAAGTGACTCAGGACAGACCTGACCTCGTTACCAGCTTAGGGGTTGGCGCCCCTCGTTATGCATATAGGAATGGGAAATTATGCTGCGCGGTGTAATAACGTTCATGGCTTGTGGTGTGACACGTTCTTTCGTTATTTTGTACGAGTATGTATTTCATTTTCAAATGGGGCATACCAAAGGTGTATTTGGACATACCTCTGACTATCCCCTTAGACATTTTCAAAGGATCTTGAGTGCTTAAAGATCTGAGAGTCTATCTCGCCTTGAGGATACAGTCGTAATTAAATTTAGTTTTTTGTCGAGTCAATGTAGGTTCTGCGTCCACTATATTAGGCATGTGACCTGTGACCATTATCGCCCCACCATTCAAAACATTACCGACCGACGACGCAGCGACTTTCGTCATGATTTTGCTTATCAAATAATAGGTATAACTTTTAAAAGAAAACTAATGGTTATCATAGAACTTCAGTTCGCCGACTAACCAGACACGACTGTTAGCAAATGTTAAGTGCCTGTGTGTCCTGATCTGAAACAAATCTCGTTTCGAAGTCAGTGAAGCGGATAAAAATGAAGACTTACGGAGGAAGTTTCAATTCGAAGCGGTATCCGTTGAAGCAGTGAAGTGGTTTTACTGCTCATTACACTGTTGAACTATAATAGGTAAACGGGCTCACAACTGCAGCCCTAGGAATGGTAGACATCTCAGTTCTAAAGGCAGATCAGGTCTCAGATCAGAATGCAGGTACATAGTATTTTAAGGTAATGTACACACTGCGTCACCAATTGGTAACCCTTTATAGTGTAAATGGAAAGTTGCCGTATGCAGGCTACACTAACGAAATTGTTTGCCTGAACGACTCAAATAAATAAAATCTTACAAAAACTTATTTGCTTGCTAGGATTCGAACCACCGATGCCCCAATTGAACGTGAGCGAGTCCACGCTTTTCCGACTGAGCCACCGCACCAGTTGTCAACAGCGCTGAATTTATAAGTTACATTATTCGTTTACAAAATAATAGTAGGTAACTCTTTACACGACTACCATCAACTAATAAAATTGTATTGAAGGTAGTTGTGCACTAAATTCTATTGAACAATAAAATTAACTGACTGGTTTTGTTACTTGTTTTATTTTCGGTGCGTGTAGCATAGCAATGGTGCATTTTATCAATTTTGAAAGGACAAAGATAGTTGTTCTTTACGAACAAAATATAAGCATAAAAGAGATTGCTTGGCATCATGGAATAATGGTAAGTCGTAAATATTAGAAGAATCTTTGTGAATAAATAATTGCCTGAGTATAAATGTATAACACTTATTTTACTTTTCGTAGGTCAAATCGGTGCAGTTCTATCGACTGGTGATATGAATCATATAAAGCCACACAAATCAGGCCGAAAGAACTACGAAGTCTAAACAGATCTATGTGAACGCCACAAACATTATTATTAATACCAGCAAGTTGCAGAATAACGTTAGGTAAGTGGTATGATAATTGATAAGTATTACAGAGGTTGTTTTTTTATCTTATAACCTACTTATGCCATTATGTAATAATGTTCTTATTTTCAGGTTATTGGGGATGGAAAGATGTCATAATATTGGCCCAGCGAGTTGCTTATCGAGAAGGAATACCTAGTGTATTTAGTTCATGATAACTGCGCTTCATCGTTCGCGAGCTGTTACTAACTTTTATAAAATTGAAAGATAACTGATATTGTTTTAAATTGTAAGTAGATAATATTACTTAGTCTGATCTGATTTGCGAGAGATCTAAATTGTTTATTTTTCACTGGATTTTATACGATAAGTATAAACTGTTCCAATGATAACATGACATGTTTGTTCACTCGTTAATTTTATTGGATTAAGTATTAGGTTTGTGTTTAAATAAATTTACTAAGACCCTACTAAAAGTTGTTTCATCTAACTATAACTTTACTAGGTAACTTACTACATACTCACAACGTAGTTCGTTGTGAAAGCAAAAATAAAAATAAAATAAACAAAAAATACATAGTCGTGACAGGATTTGAAACCAAGCCCGGACCCACGCAGGAGAATTTGAATTGGGGGTCGCTACCGCTACACCAATCGGCCGCACAGCAGAGTGCGTGAAATTACTTATCCATACGTAAGTAAGAATAAGAAAGTAAGAATGACAAATCTAATAAAAAAGGTAAATGTTTTACAAAAAGTTGAGATCAACGGGTTGCGAACTGACGTCTTAGCAGGGGAGGTACTTAATGGTGACGCTTTGTGTACTAAGATCCAGTAGGTAGACGTTATCCTGTCACACATATTTCACCCTACTGTTTATCGGATAGAAAAAATAACTAATCATAGCTAAGTACGAGTACTGTCCAAGTGAGCACATAAATTCAATAAAATCATCAAAATCGGTCAAGCCCAAGAAGAATTACGAACACACGAACATGCACTCTCAAGTTATTTTGCATTGGTTCATCGTAACTTTTTAGTAGGTAGTACACTAAGTTTGAATGAGTTAGGACGCCTACGCATTGGCGACCAAGTCGCGGCAGCTAGGTCGCGGCGACCGATGAATGTAGGGAAGGTGGCCGTGGTCGCTAATAGCGTGTGAGATATTAAACGATTTCTTGAGAATCCCAAAGTTCATTGGCTGCCGCAACATGGTTGCCAGTGCCTAGCAGCACTTAGTGGTCAACTCTGGTGGCAACTCTTAGGTACAATTTTGTTTAAGTGAATATTGCAATTACGAGCGCTTACGCGAGCTGAATTGCACTTTGTTACGTCGCAGCAAGAGCCGCTATTTAAATAAATGTTTTCGCGAAGTCAGGCTTCTGGTCCTATTTATTGTATTAGTGCCATAAGCGATCCCCCACTCATTTTTAGTAAAGTATACTAGCAAGTAGAATCAGAAATATCCGGGAGGGAACCAATTAGTGTCTACTGTTATTTCAGTGGAAAGTAAATAGGATATCGGCTTACTATCTCGTTCCTTTGAACATTATCGTTTTGGAATCCAGCGGCTTACGTTAAGTAGGTTTAAGCATACCTGTATTGTATACACCATAATTACTCGTAAATCATTAAATCTGTAATCTGCTCTATGTAATTAGGTTAAATAATATTGGGCTAAGCGTCTGTCAAAGAGGGATGGAGAGTAGTTTCATCTAATAGGAGCACGCCTTAGAGACAAAATTAGAAATGTAACTATAAGGAAAAAAACAAAAGCAAAAGACATAGTTCAAAAGATCTTAAAGCTTAAATGGCAATGGGCGGGTCACATACAGAGACTAGAACCAAACAGATGGTCTCATACCACGAACTGGATTCCACGGGACACCAAAAGAAGACGTGGACGACCAATTAAAAGATAGTGCGATGACATACAAGAAATTGCAGGTCATACGTGGCCAAGGATAGCCAAGGATAGAAGGAAATGGAAAGGCTTGGAGGAGGCTTACACTGCCATAGGCGGTCCTTACCGGATAACCGAGCCGGACATAATACAATAAGCTAGATAAATTAGTAATTAGGAAATAAGTATAATAGTGTAACTTAGCTGGTAAGGAAAATAAAGCTCTTCTTATTTTTATTTTTATTTAATATTGGGAACGGGGCAGAATTATTAATTGTGATTTATCCTGATATTGTCGTAACTAGCCAAGTAAATAATAATAATCCTGCTAACCGTTTGGTGGAAACGTTTTGCAAATAAAACTGACGTTCTAAAAATATCTAGTAAAGATATAAAGGTCTAAGGCTGGCCCACACAGCCGGAAAACCTATCTGAATTAAGAATCTTAATTCAGACTCTTAATTCCGGCTCCTTCAACTCACATTATCTTAAAAATTGAGATAGATCAGTAGTCTCTTGTTTCACGACACACGCAAACGTCTCGAAATGGAGGAGGAATTAATACTAATCGCATTGCTATTGGCTCAATACAGAAAAAAAAAGAAATATTCATAATCTGAATTCAATATGTGTGTGTTGCTCTATGCAAATGTATGGGATTACGTGCGTTATGAAGTCATAATCTTAAATATTCAGACCAGGAATTCCGGATGCACATCAGAATCATTCTTACAGATCGATCTGAGAAATTCATAATCTGAAAAAATCAGAATGTATGTGGATCATAACGACTTTGTATGGGATTCCGGCCTTTCTTAATGTGTGTTTTTATTTTCAAGCGTCGGATATATTCAACTTCGAAATGTGTTTTATTGTAGAGTAGAAAAACAAGATATTTATCTACTATCTAGTATTGTTTACTTTTTTTACCGACTTTTAAAATCTATTCCCACTGATGTACAAAGTAATAAATTTATCAAACTGCCCGACGCTCTTGGTCATTATGCATAATGACCGGTCCATATGCATACTGCCCGATTAATCAAGTTGCCCGTAACATACATACCGATATAGTGTACACTATGTTCACAAGTCCCGCAAATGAATAGTAAATAGGTACATATTATAACACAAAAGCGTTCTTGTTGTTTGTGTGTTACATTACAAGTGACAAACAGCGTCATGTCGTCGTCCTGCTTGACGCGGACTAAAGACAAGACGTCCCAATTAGGACGTTTTCGAGTCTTCACGCTAAAAACATAATAATACTTAAGTACTTATATTATAATAACTCAATTTGGCCATATTGGCGCTTTAGCGTTTCTTCCTTTCCACTTTACACACATTTTTAAATATCATTGATGTATCTTATTACTTATTCTATGCAAATGTTTAATCCTAGCTGCTCGTGTCTCGTGCAAAAGGGTGGCGATATAACGTCTAGGAAAAGCAAACAGAACTTGACTCTCGCCCGTCTAATGTCAGAACCATGTTATCTCGTACAAACATATTCGATCTCACTTCAATTTTCCCCTAGAAGCTTCCCGAAAATCTCCACTCAAGGTTGGTGTTCCAAAAGTAAACTTCAACTTTGAACCGTGTTACTTGAATAATAAATACGAAAGTTGCCTACTTGATTTAACTCCGTGAAATTGACGGGAGTCCGGAGATAAAAACGAAATTATACCAAACCAAACCATAAACGACGCTGTAAAAATATATTTTATTGACGTTGTTTTACTAAAATATCACAAATGTTTATTGTTTTGGACAATATCCAGCGTTAGATATGTGACAATTAAACCCCGGAAAGTTTTACTGTGGGTACCTCTTTATGGACATTAGGGAAACATGACACATAAAATTCGTTTTCGAACAATGTGTGAATTGAAATATTTTCCTTACCTATTTATTTCTATAAAATATAAAATTTGTTCTTTTATTTCTTTTTATACCGTGCGCGATGGCCGAGGTTCAAAGCCGGCCGTGCATCAATGGATTTGAATTCTTCGTTTCAATTTTTTTTTTTAAAACGCTGAAAGAACCATCCTGAGGAAACCAGTTAGCTTTCTAATAGCATCGATGGGCTTGCAACTTGTCACGTATGGATTGTTGATTTCTGCAATCTGTGGGCATGTACCAAATATGTATACCTCTGACTACCCCCTTAGACATCCTCAAAAGTACGAGGGCAGTATGATAAGTACTTGGCCTAAGTTAGATAAAACACTGCTAATATTAAAAATGTGTTATTTTTCGCTAACTTAACTTTTTTTAGTAATACTGTCAAATTCTGAACTTTCTAGATGGTTTAGTTTTTATATGACAGCCATTTAAACAAACCAACTTTTGTGATTTTACAAAAATGGTAAAAATCGAACACCGATTGGTGATAAACTACTTGTTTTTGAAATAGAAAAAGAGTGATATGAATAAAATTTAGTTTTCCAAAGTATACTTAGGACTCTGTTCCATCGTTAAAAACCATAAAATATTGGACAGCTGAATAAAAATGTGACCTTATAAGCATTATTGATGAAGACCGTCCTGGTCGTTCAAATTATGCCCCCGATCCAGAAATTAATTAAAAAATCTATGATTTAGTAATAACCGACCGGAGAGTAAAAGTGCGTTAGATTACTGAGTCTATGGACATCTTAATTAAATGGGAGTTAAATATTTTAACAACCCATTTAGACATTAAAATGCTTTCCGAAATATGGCTGCCGCGTTTGCTCACAATTGACAATAAACACAAATACGCACTTGCGTACCCGCCATAGCAAAATTTCATAAATTAAGGTACGAATTGCCTCTTTCTCTATTTTATTCGTAAGATTTAGTATCAAGCAACGATTTAATGTAAACAAACATCAAAAATTTACTTAGATTTTAATAAAATTGCTCTCACGATGAGTTTACTACTGAAAATAAGGCTCATTTTTAAGGGTTGGAGCAATCGAATTTTTAGAAAGGTTTTAAAAGGTAGAAAACAATGGGGCTTGGTATGTAGCCTTGAAAAATGATTATGTTGAAATATAAAATAATTCATAGATTAAAAAACCATTTTTTCTTGTCAAGGCCAAGAACTTATCAAACGACCCTCGTATCTAAAAATGCCTAAAACTCTGAAAGATTATGTCTACCGCACGTTGGAAATACAATAGTGATCATACGAATATTTCATTTTCATTTCATTCTCTATTTAATAAATAAGTACATAGGTACTTATACAGTTTGTATTAGGAATAAACGCAATAAGGTACATTAGTAGAGTAGACATTTAAATCCCTTCAAAAACACACTGCTGGATGCGGCTAATTTTGTCGCATTGCGCTTGCAAAACATGCACGTATTGCCGAGTTATTCCCATAACTCATGTACGTATAAACAAACAAACAGTACCGCACAAATCAAAAGCAAAGTTATAGGTAAGTATTTCAGTCGACGAAACAAAATAATTACTCAATTATTATGAAACATCCGCTCCGATAACAGGATTACACGTTTCCAGAACATTCATCTAATAATAGGTTGATTTTCTGGAAATAGGTCCTTGGATCCTAGTATAATTTTTCCCAATTGGATAAATCAGTGCTAAGAAAATAAGAAAAGGTTACTTTTCTTTATACCTAATTATACCTATAATAACAAGTACACTCAAAAATTGGTCGAATATATTTAGTAATTTAGTATTTTGATAAAAACACTAGGCTGAAATTCATCCGCGTTTTTAATTTTCACAGCTAACTTTTTACAGTATTTAAAAAAGCAACAAATAGATATTTGTTTTGTGTAATTTAATGAATTCAAAATAAATAATATTTTATAAATAAATACATATTATATTATACATCTTTCCGCACATACAAATTTTATTTTGATGGATTTTAAACTTCTCCGTGCACGCAATGTGGTAAAAGGGGTACAACGTTTTCTTACGTAATAGGGTAGCAGACAAGCTTACGGCCCAGCCAGTGCTTCCAGATTCACTTTAATTAAAGTAGATTTACTGTATTTTAGACTTTTGTACTGTATACTGTAATGATAAAATACAGTGTATGGAACATACTGTATTTAATTTTCATACAATTAGGTAATATAAGTACCTAGCTTTATGTCTAAAATACTTACAGTAAATCTACTGTAATTACAGTGAATCTGGAAGTACTGGGTCCAGCCCATCTGATGCTAACAGTTACCGAAGCATAATGGACATAAATAAAATATGATCACGACTGTATTCCCAAGGTGCGGTAGACATTTTCTCAGATCTTATTAGACATTCAAGTTCATTTGAAGATGTCTAAGAAGGTAGTCAGCGGCACGTCCAAATTAATAATTGGTATCTTGCAGAAGTTAGCATTGGTTGCAAGCCCGTCGCCACTAACTGGTTTCCTCACGATGTTGATAAATATAAAGATGTTAAATAAACAATAAAAAAATAAAAAAATGTAAAGATTAGGCATGTACGTATTTAACATCTTTACATTTTTTTTTTATTATTGTCTTAGTCATGTTTTATCAGAACACATTGAACCAATTACTGTACAATTGGCTAAAGAGTGATAGCTAAATAATATGACTAAAGCCTCAAAATAACCCTTATGACCCTATAGACATTATTTATTGTCGTTATCCCTTCTTCCCCATGTCGTGACAGTAAGCTTTTGAAAGTAGCGGCTGTAGCCACCTCATTGGAGACCTAATGATTCGGCAATTTCGCACGTTGCGAGTTTTATCCGTTTACATTTTTATTAACCACAAGATGTTTTTATAATAACGTCCGCATGATTTCTATTAAAAGCTTTTTTTTTAACTTCACTTGTATCTTTTGTTGCTTTGCTTTTATGTTCCGGAATTTTGCAATATATATTTTATTAACAACATGTTATGATAATAACGAACAGTAACGTTAAAATATCGTCGACCATGATACTGACAATGTTCAATACTACTCACGTAAGTTTTGAATGTGAAACATACTTGTTAATTAAGATACTCGTATAAAAATAATGTCTAACTTGCATAAATCTGAAGAAAACCTACATCGCTATCTTTACTGAACATTTCGTGAATTATTCACGTTAAAAAAAACTAAAAAGGAAAATTGTCTGAAGACGGAACCTGTGTCAGTCCTTTCAGTAATTCAAGATTCTTAAAGTTATCTAGACAGTAAGACGCACATCCAAACACCAATGTGTGCTAAATAGCAAACACTCACTTTTTCTTACGTTGACATTCCGTAAATTCAATCAAGTAAAGTTGGTTCACAAATTGTTTTGTCCATTAAATCAGCCGAACCAAGCGGTGTGGGTCGGGGTGCTAGTAGGCATAATGCACGTCACATGAAAATGATTTACGAGCCTTTTTCTTTCACAGGTCCGCGATCGACAACGTGAAGAAAGCCAAAGTCGCCATAAAGAAAATATCACCCTTCGAACATCAGACATACTGCCAGAGGACACTACGGGAAATAAAAATCCTAACGCGGTTTAAGCATGAAAATGTAAGTCTCTTTTTATAAGCTTTTATATTTAACTGTAGAGGGTTCGATTCCCACCCAGTACAAACATTTATAAGTAAGTTCGTATGAACAAGTGGCCAACTCTGGTGACGGAGTTTTTAGCCCGCCTAAAGGCTTTCGTCATGGTTTAACGACTTTAAAGCCGAGACCGACAATTTAGCGTGCCCTCCGAAGCACGGAAGCGCTCAGCTAATGCAAACATTTTTGTGATGAACATAGATGTTTGTTCTGTGTCTGGTTGTTATAAAGAGGAAGTCTGAAACCGTAAGAGCAATCGAAAAGTCACGTTAGGAGTTACGGGCTAGATTTTGAAAAAAAAATAGTTGTGCGTTAAAAAAAGTTAAGTATTTTGAGTTCTTGTGAAAAAGAAAATGAATTTTTTTTTTACATTTTTGGCTTCTTTGTTTGACAATAAATAAACGTAAAAAGACTACGTCGAAAGTTGTTGTAACACCTTCATTTAAAATTCATAAATTAAACCTAAGGGATTCAATTACTAAAATTTGTTTTTGTACCAATTTCATGTTTTAACTTGGCATAGACCCGTCGTATTACCAAGTCTTAGAGCAATGTCAAAGTAAGATTACTTTCGTCCGTACTTAGATAAGACTGAAGTAAGACTGACGCAGGCATAAATCAGGCCTAAATCAACCTTGTTTTAATCCTGCCTTAGGACGGAAACAATCTTAACGCAGGGATGTTTTGGTGACATGACCAAGGAAGTTATATACCTACGTAACTGGAAGGTTAATTGAGACAGAAAACGCGGTCCGCTTGAGAGATAAAACTTGGGTGGTGTGTCTCTTTCTAAAGGGTGACCATAATTTATAAACTAAACATCCCTAAAGTCCCTAAGGGGCCTTTTACATCATTTTCTGATTTACGTGATGTTTCAAAGCATGATTTTTCAATTAAAATACTGATACAATTTTGATCCTTGATTTTGATTTCGATCCTTGGTTTCGATCCTTGAATTCGATCCTTGATTTCGATCCTTGATTTCAATCCTTGGTTTCGATCCTTGATTTCGATCCTTTATTTCGATCCTAGATTCTTGAATCTTGATTTTTTAATCTGAAAACTGAAATCTTGAATCTTGAATCTTTGAAGTGACAGCTGTCAAACTTAAAACCGCCATATCTCGGGAACTACTCGTCCTAGACTCCCCGTTCTCAGTTCAAATGAAAGCTATGACCAAGATCTTCATTTGAAGTGACAGCTGTCAAACTTAAAACCGCCATATCTCGGGAACTACTCGTCCTAGACTCCCCGTTCTTAGTTCAAATGAAAGCTATGACCAAGATCTTCATTTGAAGTGACAGCTGTCAAACTTAAAACCGCCATATCTCGGGAACTACTCGTCCTAGACTCCCCGTTCTCAGTTCAAATGAAAGCTATGACCAAGATCTTCATTTGAAGTGACAGCTGTCAAACTTCAAATGGCCATATCTCGGAAACTACTCATCCTAGACTCTTCCTTTTTAGCTCAAATGAAAGCTATGACCAAGATCTACATTTTCAATAACAGCTGTCAAAATGACATCTGTCATCTGAAATGAAGATCTTGGTTATAGCTTTCATTTGAACTGAGAACGGGGAGTCTAGGACGAGTAGTTTCCGAGATATGGCCATTTGAAGTTTGACAGCTGTCACTTCAAATGAAGATCTTGGTCATAGCTTTCATTTGAACTGAGAACGGGGAGTCTAGGACGAGTAGTTCCCGAGATATGGCCATTTGAAGTTTGACAGCTGTCACTTCAAATGAAGATTTTGGCCATAGCTTTAATTTGAACTGAGAACGGGGAGTCTAGGACGAGTAGTTTCCAAGATATGGCGGTTTGAAGTTTGACAGCTGTCACTTCAAATGAAGATCTTGGTCATAGCTTTCATTTGAACTGAGAACGGGGAGTCTGGGACGAGTAGTTTCCAAGATATGGCCGTTTGAAATTTGACAGCTGTCACTTCAAATGAAGATCTTGGTCATAGCTTTCATTTGAACTTTGAACGGGGAGTCTAGGACGAGTAGTTCCCGAGATATGTCCATTTGAAGTTTGACAGCTGTCACTTCAACGATTCAAGATTCAAGATTTCAGATTCAAGATTCAAGAATCAAGGATCAAAATCCAGGATCGAAATCCAATATCGAAACCAAGGATCGAAATCAAGGATCGAAATCAAAATCAAGGATCAAAATCAAGGATTGAATTAAAGGATCGAATCCATGGATCGAAATCAAGCGCTGATTTTGTCGAGCGCGATAATTTAAAAATATCCTGAAATTTAAATGACAAGGTCACACTACTAATCCAACAACGAGTGTGAAAGAGACAAAGCTACCAAGAAAGCCTCTTAACAAGACCAACAATCCTTATAACCAAGATTAAATTATACCTAATATATCGTTGTGTAGTCGTGATAAGGTTCAAAATCATTTGTACATTAAATGTCAGGTAGCATTCCTGTATGTATATAACTTCCTTGGACATGACATCGACTAGATGCAGGACTGCGCATGTCCTGCTCGGTGTCATCGAGCAAGACATGCGCAGAGAGAGCGGTCAAGACCAAGGCAGGAATAAAATAAGATTGTTTTCGGACGAAAACAATGTCAAATCAAGCTTAAGGCAGGAATGGATTTCACCTTATTTTGACATTGCTCTAAGAGCTCATAGTACGGTTACAGCTATATTTAGTCTCTATTTTTTTATAAAGACAGTACTTACAAGTTTGATTTTATTAGATTGACCTTCAGCGATACACGATAAAGCGTGTTTTTACAGGAACATTCTACATATCTTTAAATCGAAGACTGCGACGCGCAGCTTGAACAAATATTAAATTCAACTGAGAGAATATTTTAAATGTAATTCGTAAGCAAATCTAAAAAGAGCTTTATCACTCTTTGTGTAGATTCAAAATTACGTGGCAGTGCTGTCATAGCGTTTCAGTGTCGTTGGATTCAGATTCAAGCCATTATAGGGTTTTTAGGACGATAGAATTTGATGACACTTTTTGTTCGCAGATAATCGACATCCGGGACATTTTAAGAGCTGAAACAATTGATCAAATGAAGGACGTCTACATCGTACAGTGCTTAATGGAAACAGATCTATACAAATTGTTAAAAACACAGGTAATTTTTTACTTAAATTTTTTGTTCATAATATCAATAATTTTGTACATAGTCAACATCCGCCGAGCCCTATAGTATTAAAAAACTTATTTGGGGCATCTCAACCTTACAACTGCCAAGTAAAGTAACCCGTGAAAACCGTAAAAAAACCAGCAGTCATTTCTGAGAATTTTTGATTTCTGTCCTCAAGTTCGGCATTGAAGGTGTGTGGATATTTCAGAAAAAAATGCTTATAGATTATTCTGAGAGCTGACGTGAGCGTGACGTGACGTAACGTCATTTACCAAGGGATTTCATGAATGTCTACACTTGTATTTGATGGAATACAGACAAATGAAAAATACAGATTCTCTACTGTAACACTAAGGAAAAGAGACGTCCACTCAGATCTTTAGATACTTATATTTTTGGAGGTATCAAGAGGGATAAGAGAGGCAAGTCCAATTACAAATCTGACAATGCCTACGATATTTTGTTAGTAGGCATTACGAACTACTAACAAAATACCCTGAAGACTCAGGGCAACTAATATTGTTTGGGGATTAGCTCCCTTTTCGGTGATCAATCCTCATCTAAATAGCCAAGCTCAAATACAGATCAAAGTGAGAAATGAGAGTTTCATTATAAGAGCGTTTCCACATTATCCGATCCGATATCGGTATCGGACGCGGATACGATATCGGGGCAAGTAAAATGTATGGAATATGTACCTGCCTTTCACATTTCATCCGACCCGATATCGCATATCGGAGCGGACATCTTTCATACATTTTACTTGCCCCGATATCGTATCGGCGTCCGATAGCGATATCGTATCGGATAATGTGGAAACGCTCTAACGGAGACTATTATCTCATTTTGAAATTAAGCGCATCATAACGACCTATACTTTAATACTGTTGAATCGTTTTAATTAAAACTTACGACGTGTATTGATTGAGAAGTGCCTTAAGAGTCCGGTTGAATGGATACGAAAAGTTTGTAAGCCATCAGCTGCGCCGGGTTTGTTTTGCTAATGGAAAATTTGCAAGCGAAAGACGCTAAGCTTCATACCTGTAGGAGCGTTCTGTAAACTCACTTCGAACGTCGAAGAGCTGAATCTGCTGCGAGATTTAAATTTAAATTATTTTTTCTACCGTGCCTTGGGAATACAGTCGTGATCATAATGTCTATTTATATTTCTTGCCTAAAGATTGTCTCATTCCTTGAGGATAGCCGGAGCCTTGCCTCCATTGCTTGCATTGTTTCGTTTCCAAAAGTATTCCATATCAAGTGGCTAAATTAATATAAAAAAAACCGACTTCAATGTAAACTGCAATTTGCACTCTCGAGGTGCATTTCTGTTTATAACTCCGAAGATCCTCGACAGATCCTCACCAAATTTTATGGCACCAACTGGAAAGTATACCCTTTCAAACAAAAAAAGAACTTTCCAAATCGGTCCAGGCGTCTTCGTGTAATCGGATTATACTGCGCTTCCAGTCCTCTAGATTAGTTGTTTTCTTATTTATATTACTACTTGTAGTATCGCATAGTTACTACCACTCTGCACTAAGTTGAGAATTCAGACTTTTTTTTTTTTTTTTGTGGGTACCTGTCTACCCCGCTCGGTAATCGGCCATCTTTATCCATTCGCATTTTAGTGCTCAAGCCACTCGCACTTCTCGCTCGTTATTTTCGCGTATATTTTCGAAAGTGTTTTTTATTTTACGTTTTATTTAAAAAATGAAGTGTTAACTGTGTTGTGCTCCAAGGAATTTTCCAAGGATCAAGGATGGGAAACTACGTCGATGTGACGACGTCGGGTACATTGGACCTGATTTTTACCAAATCACAAATCACGACATTGTGAGGATAGCGGTGCCAGCGGTACAGGTGATTACCTACCTACATTTTTTTACGTGTTTACGTAATGTAATAAATGCAATCTGAGCTGCCAGTAGACAGACCTACCTATAATTTTTTACGTGTTTACGTAATGTAATAAATGCAATCTGAGCTGCCATTGGGGCTACCTCGCCGCATAGAAATAAATGCATTCTGAGCTGCCATTGGGGCTACCTCGCCGCATAGACACACGGTTGGCGTTCTTTCCGCTGGGGATCGTAACCTAACCTTTTATAAACAGATAACACTCGTTATCAAATTATACCTACATGTATTTACGTGCAATTTTTTACTTACCAATGCAAATTACCTAAGTACCTACCTACTGAGATGGTTTATACATAATCGCCGCATAAACTTACGGTTGACGTTCTTTCCCCTGGGGACTGCAACATAACTTTTTACAAACAATCATCAGCCTATTTGGACTACAGGCAGTGGAACAGGTGTTTACCTTTCGGATCAGTAATTGGGGCTGTTTCGCCGCATGGACTTACGGTTGGCGTTCTTTCCGCTGTTAACTGCAACCTAACCTTTTATTAACAATCACAGAATTGGTAAAGGCACTCCTGCCTAAGGAGGATCGCTTGTATCGTTGCGGGTTCGAATCCCGTCGGAATTGAAAATTTTGATAAGATTGTTCCTTTTCAAATGAAATAATACCAAAGTGTGGTTTTTCCACTGTAAAAATTAAAAAAATATACAGTATTTATCTTGCGATTTTTACGTATCGACGTATTCTGTATAAATGCAGTCATTGGCGCTGTCTCGCTGCATCGACCTACAGTTGGCGTGTTTTCCACTGGAGAAAAATATATACCTACCTAGACTAAAGTAGTCTTCCACTATACAAAGATACATTCTGTTTAGAATGAGATCAGCATCATCATTATCATAACTAGTCTGAACATCCACTAAGGATAATAAAATATTTACCTACCTATAAGTATCTAAGTAGGTAGTGTTTTGTAAATTATTACATGACACTATAAAAATTGGTGACTTCTCTATCATCATCAGTTCATTTTCAATAACGCACCGATGGTTAATTACAACTGTTTACAGTAGGACTTCTGACACAGACACGTCTGTGATACAAAATCAAATCAAATTGTTTTAAAAAAGTATGTTTCAACAATGATTTTATTGGTTTTTTGATACTTATCTACTTGACTCATTTTAATCAGTTTAATGACGAACACAGGCCTAAGCCAAGAGCAAATCATTTACTAAACAACATTTCACCTAATTACGAAGAAGAAGAAGAAGAAGAAGATTTCACCTAATCATCATTTAACCTAACGTTCAATTAATACAACAACAGTTGAAATAGTTTCATATGTCATAATTTCATTTGACCTAATTATTATTTGACATAATTTCATTTGTCCTAATTTTTAGTAACTTAGTTTCATTTGACCCAATTGTTATTTGACATAATTTCATTTGACCTAATATTTATTTAACATAATTTCATTTGACCTAATTTTTATTAACTTAATTTCATTTGACCTAATTGTTATTTGATATAATTTCATTTGACCTAATTTTTATTTAACATAATTTCATTTGTCTTAATTTTTATTTAACATAATTTTATTTGACCAAATTATTATTTACACATTTTATATTTAACGGGAATAATTTTTTGAAGAGGTCCAATCCAAACCACAGACTGACGTGTCAAGTTTTTAAACCACACTGCCTAGTAGGCATACAGTTTGCCGGACGGCGCGCCACGTCGCGTCGTCGGTTGCCGTCGTTCGCCCCAACTGCGTTCCTCGCAGCGAACTCCTGTGCGCCTCCGCGCCCTACCTCCTCCGCCGCCATCGAGGCACGCGCACTCATCGCGGACGTCGTCGCAGCAACGCTGATACTGGATACCTACAGCTGAGTACCTCGACACCTTTCATATAAAAATAAATTGTCTCGTACAACAAACTTTCGCACTACCTATCCTATTAAGGATAAATAGGTATGAAATATTTTTTGCGCACTCAGCCAGTAGTGATAAATTTTATTAAATTGACCATTTTAAGCTTAGGTACTAAAGTACTTATTTAGCTATTATTTATTATTTAGCTTCGTTACTGAATGGCAGTTCTTCATCTCAAAATTTTTTTATTACAAAAATTCATCAAGAGTCAAAGAAATAAATAATATCAAAGATTTTTGAAGATTTAAAAAATAAGTGACTTTAGTGTTAGCCTGCCCTGTCGTTGAATAGGTACGGCTGGTTACACATTAACAAATGGAAAGAGTCAACTCTTAATTTAGAGGACGGATATTAAAATAGGTTGAGTACCTATGTTACTTATGTGATTTCCTCAGTCCCCTCAGCCTGATATCAATTGGTAGCTTATTAATAGAGATGTTACATCAATTTAGAAGGCGCTTTTCTCTGTCTCTCTCTGACGCCTCAACTATGGGGTGTGGGAGTTTCCTAGAACGGCTGTACTGCGAGCGGTAGTGGTCAATAATGAAACAGAAAAATCTCATTAATTATAATTAATTAATTATTATTTTATTAATTAGGTATCTTGAGCTACTTGCTGCATTCAAATCTCTTAAAAGTTTTTTGTTCGTAACATTATCTGACTTCCAGATACTTGTACGAATCGACAACACTGCCGCAATTCGCATACCAACAACAATTCAATGGACTGGAAAGTCCCGGTATTAAGTAATGTCTAAGACTGGAAAGTATTCAATATCCACGTTTCGCACAAATTATAAAATTGAATTTTGGTATTGGTGCTAAAGTAGAAGTTATGTGTTTTTGCGTGTTACATTTTCATCAATTTGTGATAACTTTTTGACAATTTTGTCTCAAGTAATTAGATTAAGTACCTATGTCATCCTGACATAGAATCAGCCTATCAGAGTTAAGTGATACGGCCTTTGAAACTTTGACTTATCTTTTGATTTTTATATTGACAGTTTGCACTTTAGTTGTTTAATAATTTATCAATCAAAGATTGAGTATACTACTACCAATAGGTCTTGGCAAAGTGATCCTGATGCACTGACTGTAGCTTCATTTACCATCTCTTGGACAAAGTAGAAATTTTATGCCTTTCCTTCCTTTCTTCTACTATTCTAGAAATGCTTGGAAAAGTATGACAAACAAAACTAGGAACATCATGGTAGGATCATACTGGACTACACAACTGTAGTATCCGGTTTTTAAATCCCGTCTCATTACAAAAACTGAAAAATTGCATGCATTATTATCGTACTCCGGTTTCCGGATATGCAACTCATTTCCTGGCGCAATATTCAAAACTCAGCGTTAGACATAATATTATACGCATAATTAGCAGACATTTCGACGAAATAATATGACACAAGATACTTGTATTTGATGATTATATTATATTGTTAAACTAAGTTACCTAAGTAATTGATTTTTATGACATTTCTGTACTTCAAGTAGGCAATTTATTTTATGATAAATCTTTTCAACGAGGGTTTTTACTATAAAACTTATTATTAAACTCGTGATCGGTCATGTCCTTAATTTTAGGACCACGATGACAACCATTTGAAAATTTTGTCTAAATGTGTATTCTTTTCAAGATAACTTTGTTCTAGACCGTTCGTTCGTAACGGGTTCGTTGCCTAATAATAAATTTGTTGGTGAAACTAAATAAATGTCACTATGTTACTAGCTCTCGAGCACATGGAGTTCCTAACATTGTCTAAAAAACAAAAAGATTTTATGAGATTAAATAGTAATCCTTAAAATTTCATACAAAATTAAAACCTCAAGACTAGGTTATAAGCAACCAGTATCACCCCTACCTTTCTTGAATAAAAGGCCTACCTACTGCCTGAACAAAATGAATTTCAGATCAATTCAATTCAATATAATTTAGAAAATATTTCACACTATTAACGCTTACAGCACAGTTGCCATCTCACGAGCTCACTTAGTCGGTGTGAACATTAATACCGTCCGTTACACAGCCGGCTGGCTGGTACAAGCGGTCCATTACCTTTACTCGTTTCTTTAAATACCTATACTATGTCTATATTCTATATAGTTGACCATGATACTATAGATCTGACTTATTCGGTGTTTGATTAATATCAGAATAACTACCTACATAATTAAGTACTTAATTAATTAAATCTAGTGATCTAAATTTTAAACAAGGATTTGCAAGATCTTAAGATCTTCTGTTGAATATGAAATGTTTAGTTACGGTTTATAATGAATACTTACCTCTAAGTTTTCAAAAAACCTACTTCTTAAGTTTTCAGAAAATGACAAGTTTGTTGATTGTTTTCCCTAATGACTCTCAAAGTCTACAAGTAGTAATATAAATAAGAAAACAACTAATCTAGAGGACTGGAAGCGCAGTATAATTAAGGATTAAACGAACTTACCTGTGAGTGAAGTTCTATCCTAATTATACTAGCGCCCAGTCCGAATAGATTAGTGTGTCCCGCCCGCCCAACGCGCGTGAAACACACACTTATCCCTCAATATTACTTAATTAGGGAAAACATCAATAAAATTGGTTGAGATTATTAACTCCTAACTATATGAATAAAGATGGCCGATTACCGAGCGGGGTAGACAGGTACCCACAAAAAAAAAAAAAAAAGTCTGAATTCTCAACTTAGTGCAGAGTGGTAGTAACTATGCGATACTACAAGTAGTAATATAAATAAGAAAACAACTAATCTATTCGGACTGGGCGCTAGTATAATTAGGATAGAACTTCACTCACAGGTAAGTTCGTTTAATCCTTAATTAACATAACTACACAAAAAAAAGTAGATTGACGAAACAGGTCCATAAGGCGAGTGTGAATGGGACCGTCGGAAGGGGAAGACCTAGGCGCACATTCCTAGAGCAAATTGGCGAATTATTAGAAAAAGGCCAGGTCAAGCAAGAGTACCCTAAACCGACGAGCTTGAATGAAGAATGTGATGAGAGTGAATGAAGCGAAAGAAGTGTGTCAGGATCGTAGCAAGTGGCGATCTGTGGTCTCTGCCTACCCCTATGATGGGATACAGGCGTGAGTTTATGTATAATGTACAAAAAAAAGCGTCCGACGAATTGATAACCTCCAAGTCGGTAAACAATGATTTTCATTGTTAAAAGTGTAGGATTGCAGTAATATCAGGATGTCTTGTTTCAGAAATTAAGTAACGATCACATCTGTTACTTCCTGTACCAAATCCTGCGAGGTCTGAAGTACATCCACTCCGCTAACGTGCTCCACAGGGACCTGAAACCTTCCAACTTACTACTCAACACTACGTGCGATTTAAAGGTATTGCTGCTTTTATAACCTTGTGTTTTGTTTCAGTAAAATTTATCTTGGATACAAGGATTTTGTTGTAACTTTACCGGCTATTAAAGGTTACGGTCGTACAAAAAATATTGGCGTTACCTACTAACCGCAGGTATACAATCAAAGACTAACCGTGGGTAATACCAACACAAGTCTTGGGTTAACAAAATGTACTAATTTCAATCTTCGATTTTGTTATATAGGTCTTCAATTGGATAATTTTTTTCCGAATTCCCATATGCAATTTTGATAAGAATAGCTTATGTCTCTGTGACATGCAAAAAGCACGATTCGTTTTACCTTTACTGCAAGATAGAAGGATAAACCTACAAACACACTTTAGCATTTATAACACTGTTACTGTAATTTACAGTAAGATTTTCTTCGTATTTGTATTGCGCAAGAGCATTTGGTCGTCGAAATTGCGATCCCGGAATTGGAAAATTCAGATTTGCGTGGTTAAGTTACACAAATTATTTGCCAAAATAACATTCGTATTATAATATTACTAGTGGACGCCCGCGGCTTTGCCCGCGTGGACTACTTTTTTATCCCACAGTTTTTCAAGTCTAAATTTGTTGAATCTTGAAATTATGAAACCATTCAAACGATTACCCCATCATTATTATTATATTTATCAAATTAGCACGGCATTAGAGCATAAAAGAGCTATAAGAAGATTGTAAGTTCATTATGAATAACGAGGATAATCTTCAACCCGCCTTCTATTTCTTATATAATCGGTACCATTTATTCTTTCATACAATTCTAAGTTTAAAATACGAATAAAAGTATTACAAAAGATTCTCGGATTTTGTAACACACAAGGAAGTAAATCTAGTAGGTACAAAGCTTTGGTTTATGTTGCTCTACAATCCCTAATGGAATTCTGTTGTTGATGGCACTCTGCGGTGTACATAAATTGTACGAAGAAAAGACTATTCTACCTATACATTAGTAAAAACACACGGGAATATTACTCAATTAAAGATATTTTCGATTTGACTACCTGTGGCGCAGTGCGTGAATGCCTGAGACGCAGGAGGTTGCGGGTTTGATCCCTGCCGCGGGACAAATGTTTGTATGATCTGCAAATATTTGTCTCGGGTCTGGGTATTTTCTAAATATAATTAGTATGTATTTACAAAAAAAAGTATGTAAGTAAAAATAACAGTCATGTGATTCCCATAACACAAGCTCTGCTTACTTTGGGGTTACATGATGCTGTGTGAAATGTCCAGCATTATTTATTTATTTACTCACTCAGTATATTTGTATAACTTTTTTTTTTTTCACCCCCAATATCTTTACAACCCCTTCATCGATTACGCTCATATGCTCCACCGTAAATTTCCATAGCACAACCTATTGACTTACCAAGTTTCATCCAATGTATGTTTCACGAACTCTTGTAAGTACAATAATTCGTGAAACATACAAACATACAAAGCAAAATCACCCAACTTATTACCAAGATCTTCGCTCGCTCGATCGACAAAAAAAATATACATGCAAGACACCCATGACAAATACGAGTATTTGCAGTTCATACAAACATTTGTCCCGCGGCGGGGATCTAACTCACAACCTCCTGCGTCTCAAGCGTGCCTTCAGCGGTTGCGCCACAGAGGTCGTCAAATATAAAATATCTCTTTCCCAAAAGCGGTTTCTGATAGTACCAACTTGGCAGGAAAAGATTTTGCGTTATGCAACAGCGGAGTTCTGCTGGCGCTCTCAGGCTAATGCTCGTCTTATCCGGTTTAAGAAGTTTATGGTTACGAAGCTTAGTTGGAAAGTTTAAGGGTGCTTTTCCAACAGAGATGTGCTCTGCTACGTTGCTGTGGATGCGTTCGATATCAAATATTAACCAATCATATTTATTGGTTAATATAGCTTAGCACTGGTGGAAACGGGTTCAACTAAGTATGCTTTGTTTTTTATATGGATGGATTTATGTTCTAGATGCGTGCTATGGATGGCCGCTCCCCGTGCCTTTCGTTTACGAAGCTTAGTTGGAAAGTTTAAGGCTACAATATTGTGCAGTTTGCGTTTTTTCATGTATTAGTGCCATAAAAATTACTTTAAATCCGCCATCCTGCCCAGCTCGTGACGTTACTGCGCCTGTAAAAAAACTTCAAAATTTTCGAAATTACATACAACACATTAGCTTGGTTAGGAGCGGAGTGACGTCAGGACTGAATTAATATGGCGAACAGTGTTTTGGACATTTTAGTTATAAACTTATTCTTAAAACTGAACTATAAAACTTTTAATTCATTTTATGAATATAAAACAACATTTCTCGTTTAATTTTTACTAAACCTATCATAAATGCGTATTTTTTCTTTTCTTACTTGGTGTAAAACCCCTATTGTGGTAACGTCCATAGAGAAAATAGAAGAGAGGTTTAGTTTTTGTGATACACCTACACTACTACTGTTCGCAACTCGGACAATGGTAAATAACGAACAAGAGAAATTCAATATAGGATGAATAGAGCAGAGTGAAGCCGTGAGACATAACTGAATAACATTTTCACGTTCAAAATATCCTATTTTTGATTTGAAAATATGTATGCAACCTCTTTCTTATTGAAGTGCAACTTTTATAACATAAGTTGAAGAGCCTGACCAATTTTCTCCTTTCAAGTTTAACTGAAAAAATGGCTTTTAAGTGCTGACTTTTATTTCCTTCAAATTATAGAAAGAGGACATTAATACCTTTTGCAAATTGAAATCTGTTGTGGATTATCTAACGCTGGACAGTTCGTTTAGTCATTACATTATGCTCCTTGATCAGTTTTTCACAGACAGTAGAACATTAATAAAAATTATAAACCTTATTTACTGATAATATTGACAATACGTGCGGGCTTGATATTTTTCACTGTTTTGAAATCGTATTGTGAGGGCATAAATTTTGTAATATGAAAAATGTATTTGTACACGGCCATAATTCGAACCCATTTTACATCTCAAGAGGACAATACAGCACTTATGTTATGTATGCAGACTAAAAAAACAAGCTCTACAGCAGTAGTAAAAATATCTTTATATCAATTTTTCTTTATCCTGATTGGAAATCTCTAATTGACCATACACTTTTAAACAACTTGAATTAATTTTGAAAAAAATCACAAAAACAAAAACCAATTCACCTATTTTGTGCTCCCTATTTTGAGTTGAGTTGCTTTCTACAGAATATAGAATTGTAGAGTCTTGAAAGGGCTTGGCACGCAAATAGTTATTTGAGGTTGAGGTTTGTGTGTAAAATTTCGAGCATATACAGGATGGAAAAAATCAATGGGCCCTGAAGGGAAACCAATTTAAATCCTTAAGTATGAGTATTTTACATTCCTTTATTTTCAAAAAGAAACAAAACAGCATTTCAAGATTTTCTGAAATTCGCTTCCTCACTCGGTAATCGAACCAGCTAAAAATAGCTCTCGAGCTTTCTATAGAAAATTCTCGTTTGCAATAAAATTGTTCTCGGAACAATTATTTGTGTCTGTGAATAAATGTTATCCATTTCTATCAAATTAATCTCTTCGTAGATGAATATAAAGTAAAATTAAGAGGTTCTTTTCTAAAACCACTATAACCAACGCGACCACATGTGCAATATTAACTTCACTTGTTTTTGTGCTTTTTGTGCCCTAACGTTATAATTAAAGATTTAACAACCTATTTAACAAAAATCTGATAAAACACTGACTCAACAATAATAAACACATTACACAACAAAGGTCGCAGCCTTTGATTGAAACTACAATTAAAATACCAAATGAAATCTCTCACGTCTATGTTTACTTTCTATACAATGTCCAGCTTGATAACCGTCGTCCACACAGTGTTCACAACTGGCTTATTAAGGCGGTCATTTTGTTCTGCATTTTGATTGCTTTTCTGACAAGGCTCTTAGTCGGCAGAAACAGGTGCATATTGCTTTGAATTGTGTATGTATACGTGAGGGACAAAGGCGTGATTTTATGCGGGAATATGCTGGTGCCCGCCAGTCTGGAAAGTGTATAAAATCGCGTTGACATCACACGTTCGCGTAGACATTCAACGGGCCATTTATCTTCTGTCGCGTTCGGTCTTCTTGAGATGAGAGTGACAGAGCTACTTCGTGCTCGTTCTGATCATATCTCTGTGTCGCTGAATGTCTGTTTGCACGTGAGCATGTAAACCCGGTATGAGGGTTGCCTTAGGGGTGGGATAAAAATGTAAAAAGTAAGAAAAAATGTGTTGCGCGATTTTTATTGGACTTACTGTGATTTTAATTTTCTTACAAATTTTCATGTAAGTATTTAACTAAGCTGTTTGGCTTATATTTAAGTATGAGTAATATGTGGCTTTGTAAGAGGGCTCTTGATCAATAAAAAAATGCCTTAAAAATGTAGAAAAATAAGTAAATAATACTGTAAAACTCATCAATTTTATTTGAACAAGCTATAATAGGAATGTTTCAGAAAACTGACATAATGTATACATGGGTTTTATGCATGAATAATTTTTGCTGTGTTCGTTCTGCTGTTCTCCATATTAAATTCACCTCAACTTCTGGCGATATAATTAAAAGGTATCTGTTACAGGATAGTCTGCCCACATAATAAACAGCTAGTAAATTAAATGAGCGGAAAGCCCAAAATTATTCACGAGTTAAATTATGTGTCCCCTGGGTTAATATATATTTATGAGGGTTTGTGTTTATCTCGACCAAAGATACACAAAATTCAACCAGCTTATAATAGCAAACATCGAATGTTTTCATTTAATTTCGATAACTTGTTTTCATTTCATTTCGATCACCGTTTTATCTCCTAAGCAATAAGAATATCTACTAAGATATTCTCTCAGATTTTAAGAGCATTCAAGATCTTTTGAAGTCGTCTATGGAGGTATTATTGTATCGACATGACGAAGAACTCCTTAGCACAACTGTTTTCTGTTTTCCATGTTTTCTTCTGTCTATGGCGTCTTACTTTAACCCTTAATTAACTTCCTGAGTCCCTGGGACTCACATCAAAATTTCAAACTTCCATAATTGTAACATTTGAGCAGCTAGATTTCCCCCCGTCTCAGTACCTTCCTGCAGTGTCGCGGGCTACGCGGAGGCGAGAGGACGGACGTGTGCCGGCACTGCGTATTTGGTGAGTTATTGAGTCGAGTGAGTCCCAAGGACTCATACAAGTGAATTGTGCTATATATTTTTTTATTTGTTTCAATTTTCGAATGTTGCTTATTTGTCGTTATTATTGATATAAATTATATTTTTATAGGCTTATTATTTATTATTTATTTATATTTATTTTCAGCCGTTTGTGTCCCACTGCTGGGCAAAGGCCTCCCCCCATTCCCTCCAGACGTCGCGATTTTGTGTTTGGATCTCCCAGTCGGCTGCAAATTTGTCGAGATCGTCCCGCCACCTCCGTCTTGGTCTGCCACGTCGCCTTCTCGCCGGGTCAGGGCGCCACTCAGTGGCTATCTTCGCCCATAGCTCACTTGGCATGCGACAGACATGTCCAGCCCAATTCCACTTCAGCTTGGCGGCCTTCGTAGCTACGTCTGCGATTTGTGTTAGGGAGCGCAGTTCGGTGTTACGGATCCTATCCATTAACTTGACACCTAAGATGCTGCGCTCCATCGCACGTTGGCAAACCTTGAGTTTGGACTTCTGAAGTTGTGTCAATGACCAGGTTTGCGCACCATATGTGAGGACGGGGAGAATACATGTGTCCATTAGTTTTCGCTTAAGCGACAATGGAAAGTCTGGACTTTTCATCAGATCTCCCTTGGCCCAATAGCTCCTCCAGGCATTCTCAGTTCGCCGAGCGATTTCTTTATCTTGCCTGGAATCGAAGGAGACTATTTGGCCAAGGTAGATATAGTCATTGACATATTGCAATTCTTCCCCGTCTACTCTAACTCTGGTTTTAACGCTGTTGGTCATGACATTGGTTTTCGACCTGTTCATCTTCAGTCCAACCTCAAGGCTTGCAATGCTAAGGTCATTCAGCATATCCTGTAGCTCCGAAGAAGATGTGGAAAATAGGATAATGTCATCGGCGAAGCGGAGGTTAGTTAACCTCACTCCGCCGATGTCAATTCCCTTTCCCTCCCATCCAGCCGCCAGCCTCCTGAACACCTCTTCCAGGGTACTGGTGAACAGTTTTGGAGAGAGCGGGTCACCTTGCTTGACGCCTTTTGAAATTTTAAAAGATGGGCCTATTGATTCTAATTTTATTGATGCTGTGCTACTGGAATATATATTGCGAAGCAAATGTATGTAAGTGGATTTAATGTGTTGGTTAGTAAGGGATTGAAAAATAGACGAGTGTGTGATGCTGTCGAATGCCTTCGTATAATCTACGATACTATAGGCTATATAGGATACTATATACTATATAGGATACTATATAGGCTTATAACATATTATATCTTTTTAGGTTTGCAGAGTGAATCCACAACAAGATAAATTCGTTACTATGAATGAAGATGGGGCGGATTCCGTTTTGGAATCTTGGCTGCAAGATGTTTTGAATGACGAGAGTGACGATGAACAAGGTACTGGTCAGTCGATGAACGCAAATGAAGACTTATTCAACTCGGATAATGAAGATGGTGAGTACATTCTCAGTGAACACGATACTGATTCGGAGCATTCTGATTCCGAGGAGAAAAAAGACATTCCTGAAGATGCGAACCACCCTGAAACTGAAGACAAGCTACCTAGGAATGAAAGAAAATACTGCTATATGTGCCACTACAAAAAAAGAACAAAGACTGCATATCTATGCACCAAATGTCTGAAACCAATATGTTTGACCTGCTCGAAAAAGGTATGCCGACGTTGCCTGTAAGCAGTGCCAAAACCCATTGCACCTTTTATTTTTTTGTATTGGAGCATACATTTTTGTTTTATTATTATTAATTTGTATATCTTTGAGAGTCCAAAAATATAAAAACATATATAAGTTACGAATATTTCATAGTTTTGTAGAGGTTTTAAAATACCTTTGTTTTTTGAGACTGATAAAATTAGTTTCTTTAATTTTTAAGAGGATCTCTGAAGTCTGTCCAGTTTTGATACTTTTTCCTAGTGCCTTAATAAATATTTAATATGAATAATAAACATCGTAATTTTTGCGGAAAACTCTACGAACCTAGAAAAAATGATAAATGAGCTAGCAGTTGAAAGCAAGAAAGTGGGCTTGGAGATAAATAAAACAAAAACAAAAATATTAACAAACGATAGAAAAGAAAGAGTGATGGTAGGGAACGAAGAAATTGAATATGTCAACGAATATATATATCTTGGACAAATGGTTTCTTTTAAAAATTATACAAAAAACGAGGTGCAAAGGAGGATAGCTATAGCCTGGAAAAAATATTGGAGTTACAAAGAAATAATGAAAAATAAAGAAATTAATATACAGATTAAGAAAAAACTTTACGAAGTGGCTATTCTCCCATGTTTAACTTACGGTTGCCAAAGCTGGTCCTTGAAAAAAGAAGATGAAAATAAACTAGCCATATGTCAAAGGAAAATGGAGAGAAGCATGCTGGGAATAAGACAAAAAGAAAAAATTAAGAACAGTATTATAAGGAAAAAAACTAAACTCAGTGATGTCACTAAAATTATAAGATCATTAAAATGGAAATGGGCTGGACATGTTTGCAGAATGGAAGGGAATCGATGGGCAAAAAGATTAACAGAATGGATACCAAGAAGTGAGACAAGGAGCAGAGGTCGGCCGAAGAAACGGTGGGAGGATATCTTTTTAGAAAAAGCAGGTCCAAACTGGATGACTATAGCCCGAGACAGGTCAACATGGAAAGCGATGGGGGAGGCCTACGCCAAGGAGGCGACTGCTACTGAAGGCGTAATTATAAGCTAAGCTAAAATAATAAGTATAGAAAAATAATAAGTATAGTTAAGTAAAATTATAAGTAAAAGTAACTTTAAAATCATTGATGCATGTTTAGTTTAGTTTAGTAAGTAAGAAAATTTGTGAAAACAGTAGTAGAATAAAGGCTTTATTTATTTATTTATTTATTTATGAATAATAAAAAAAAAATGAAAAAAAATTGTTTTATTTGAGAATATCACGCTTAGAAAATATATGAGTCCCACTGACTCATACAAGTTAATTACGTTAGTAAATTTCACGAAGTTAATCAAGGGTTAAGACCTGGCTGGTGTAGTAAGCTCGTATGAGCTATGAACAAGGTATCTGTGAATGAAGAGAGAACCTAACACAATACGACTATGCTTCAGTGCAATCATTGCCGCACTTGTTGGTGTACCCCTGCTGCCCTAACACCTGCATAATAACACACATGCTGCCACTAGCAATAATAGAAGTGGCCAACCTATTATTGTAAAGGTATAGCTTCGACACGACCAAAACAAGGCATGAATCTCTCGCCGTGTAGAAAATTGTTTTGTGGTTTCATTTATCGGGACACAGCCGACATCCTACTTCGAATGAAGAATGACGTGGATATTCGATAAAGGTCTTGTGACGGATTTCCCTCCTTGGTTTTCCTCGCCTGGAAAAGGTATAAAGAAAATAATGTAGTTCAAAGGATTTAAAAGACACATCCACAAACTTTTTTGACTGGCCTCTCAGCTCAGTTGGTAGTAGCTCTGCCTTCTGTGCTGTAGATCGTGGGTACGGTTCCCACCCAGGACAAATATTTGTGTGATGAACATAGATGTTTGTTCTGTGTCTGGGTGTTATAAAGCATTATGTATCTACAAATATACAGGGTGTGGCAAATTCTTGGTCACTGAAGGGTATAATGTTTACAACTACTGATTTCATAGAAAATGTATGGGATGTGTTTTTTTGAATTATTGCATAAACTTACGATTTGATTTGATAAGTTACTTTGGGAGAAGTGTTCCTGGTGGGAAATAGAGTCGATTAAGACCAACATGTTTTTTTTTACAAATGTAATTTTTTAGGCTAACTGTACTTTTTTTCAAAAATCTAAAAATGCAATTATTTTTTTCTTCATAATAAAACTGAAGTTTCCTAAGAACAAAACTTTCTAACTATAAGAGAAAAGGTAGCTACCCTTCAATGACCAAGAATTTGCCACACCCTGTATAAGTATTCTATCAGTTATCTGGTTCCCATAGTACAAGATTTGCTTAATTTGGGGCTAGATGGCGCTGTGTCAAATGTCCAGCAATATTTATTTAAACGAGAAAAAGCTGTAATGTCACGGGTTTCCACATAAACTTCTTTTAATAAGCTTGCATCTCGAGTTTTAAATTAACTTGGTCTAGGTTCATAGTGTAGGTCGTCCACCGGCAAGATGGGTCGACGACATAGTTAAAACCTCAGGTCGTGCATGGGCTAGATTGGCGCGAGACAGGGGCGAATGGCAGAAACGAAGAGAGACCTATACCCAGCAGTGGGATGAGAAAGGCTGATGATGATGATGATGATGAAGGTTTCTAGTGCCAATTAGCACCTTCCACGCTACTTGATAGTGACATTCCACCTACGCTATTAAAACTTTAGAGTGCCATTCAGTCTGTCTCATTCATTTCAATTTCGAAACCTTTATGTTTCATTAAAACGAATTCAGATGTTAATATACTCTTTTTACCAAGAAATCCTAAAAGTTATCTCGCATAAAAATGACAATAACGGGAAATAACTTATTCTGTCCATTCGACAGAACGCAAAAAATAGGGGCTCTTTATTTACTTTGCGATCCGTGATTGATTGGCCGTTGTGTTGGGAGAGCAATCTTTGTAAAATTGAAAAATCTAAAGGCACAGTTCCACTCGCAAAATGTTTGCAAATTCCTGTTTGATTTTAATATACGCAATCAAACTAGACTGTGACTTGGACCACGCCCTTAGCGCTTACACGAAAAGCTATATCTTTTTTTAGGGTTCCATAGCCAAAATGGCAAAAACAGAATCCTTATACGTCCTGTCGTCTGCCTCCGTCCGTATGTCTCAGCCATTTTATTAGGAGACTCCGCATTGTATTGAGGAAAAGATAGTAGGTTTATTATATGAACGCTTATACATTGATGTAGTGTAATTTTAAAAACAAAATAGATTACTCTGTATATGTACGGAGTGCCACACACACCTAATTTTCTAATTTTCGACCGTGAAATGAAATAAAATTATGTATACTTACATAATGGTATCTATAGATAGCTCTTTGAAATATAGAGTTTCGTAAAATACTTTTTTTATTAAATTAAAAAAGGTTTTCTTAGATAATCGTACGCAGTTTCCGTCTCATCCTCAATCAACAGACAAAGAGAAAATTATTTGCTTAGTATAACTTCGTCTTTAGTAGCTCAACCTCTATTATCTTTAATAATAAGATGCTAAGTGGCAATTTCCACGCAGTTGACGCAAACTATGTAATTAGAACCACTAATTATCATTCAGGTTGTTTATTCTAATTTACAAGTAAAATTGTATAATTTCCTAATTGAGTACCTTCTACTCTCAAGGTATATCACCTTCCCAAAATGGATTTTATCTCAAGATTTCTTAAAATATTAACTTGATATTCCTGCCAGAAACAACACGAACGTACTAATTTAATTTCCACCCTCGTAAAATACCGCAAAGTTTACGCTTTACGAAATAAATTCAAGCTTATGCAAATTAAAAGAACGCAGCCACCAAGTTACGGTCTTATTTTCGTAGTTTTTACTCTGATTACCCAAAGTGCGAATTTTTCGCTATTTTATTGCAGCTAAATCTGAGTGCTCTGTTCATAATTGATACTTAATAATACTGAAATCGTTCAGTGTTATTGTCGTCAACAAAGATACCATTAATATTTCTATCAAAATCGTTTCTCGATATCCATGACAGTATGACTAAAACCTAGCAATTTCTTTCCAAATTAATGTGTACAAAACTTGGTAATTTCTGTTTTTCAGTTTTCTTCTGAAAACTTCGGATTAGGTTTTCCTTTTACAGACTTTCTGGATTATACAGGATATGGTTAAGCCAATATATATTTATTAATTGACGAGATAGAAGAACTGAGATGACGAGTGATAGAATGAAGTGGAAGAGGGAAACATGTTGTGCCGACCCCACATAGTGGGATAAGGGCAGGGAGATGATGAATATATATTTATTAATTAGTAGATGGCGATGGGATCGATTTAAGTCTTGTTAGTCAGAAATAGTAACTCATTGGCTAGCTAATAGACAATATCGAAAAGAACTCCAATAAAGTTGCCAAGAAATTGAATGTCGTTCTATTCGGTTTAATGAAAATCGTAGGTAGGCTAAAAGTTACCGCTGTTTTTACCGTTAAAACTGCCCCTGATTTTTGCTACAAAATCGGTCTCAAACTCTCAAATATGACAGTTCAGTGACCACGCAAATAGATATGTCACTCTCATCTCAAAAAATACCTAATACGGGACCGTTTCGACAGTTTGAGACGAATTTGAGGTTTACGACAAGTTAGACAATCAGCCTGCTGATAATACTATTTGCGTAGCATGTTTCCTTTCTTAAATTAAATTCCTTAAAACATTAGTTTGATGTCCACATTCAATACCATTATATCATTGAAATTGTTTTTTGATGGCTCTCGGGTGACGCGCAGTGTTCGAAGGTTACGCGAATTTATATTTCAAGTGCGGTCGCTCTTGTCCCAGAAATGTATACTTAACCAACGAAATTTGTCCTTTGAACTGTCAAGAAAGTATTATAAATAGATACACGTAATTGACAAACAAAATTCAGCACAGACACACCAAAAAGTACAAAAAAATTAAAAAAACTACTTACCTAACAAGTTACACTAATAAAAAAGAAATAAAAAAAAAAAAAAAAAAATGGTTGGTAGTACGATTTTGTTGTTCGCGTATCCATCCTTATATTCCACAGGCTAAATCCGAAGAGGAGGTTTTTCATATTTTTTTTTGTTGTTCGCCTCGCTGAATTTCGTTTGACGTCATTGAATTCCATGAGATCCGTTACAGGACGTTATATATTCCGTGACACCCAATCCGGGACGTCATACATGCCATGACAGTCGATTTCGGTTTCATGGAATTTAAATACCCTACTAAACCAATATAATAAAGCGGAAGAGTTTGTTTGAACGCGCTGATCTCTGGAACTACCTACTTATCGAATTTGAATTTTTTTTCTGCATTTGATAGCTTAATTCTTGAGGAAGGTTATAGGCTACTTTTCATCACCATCATCATCATCACCTTTTTTTCTAAATAGATGCAAATTATATAGAAAACACTCAGATCCAAAACCAATATTGCAGATGATACAACCATTTGTCCCGCGGCGGAGACCAAACCCGCAACCTCCTGCCTGCGTCTCATGCGGGCCTTTACCTACTGCGCCACAGAGGTCTTCAAAAATTTACTCGTAGTTTTGATTGTTAATAGAGATGAGATAATTATGTAATTATCAAATAATTTGAACGCTATTAATGTCATTTTAATTAAACAAATTCCCAAACACAAAACGATCCAATTATTTTGACATTTAATATTGGAGTTCGCTTTCTAAATTTAATTTGAGAAATAAGTAATGAAGTTAGCCAATTACTTTTGACTAATATCTACAAATTAAAGGGCGACTGACTAATTTAAATTCAGAATACTGAATTGCTCTGCTCGTTTAGTAGGACGTACCTCGACTTTCGAATCCTGACTGTTCAGCAGTGATTCAATAGAATAAAATAGAACTGTTTTTTGTTGTAAATGGTTGAATAATTACAAAGTTATTGAAAAATTGATCGTTTGATAATGATGAAGCATTTGATGATTTAAGTAGGATTTCTGAAGAAGATTTAATAAATCCTAAATCTCATAAGTGTCAGCTATCAATTAAACAACAAAAATAAGTACAGTCAGTAAGTTCGTATAAGCCAACTCTAGTGACGGAGTTTTTAGGCCACCTAAAGGCCTCCGTCATGGCTTAACAACTTCAAAGCCAGGATCGACAATTTAACGCGCCCTCCGAAGCACGGAAGCTCTCAGCTCGTAATGCCACATGCGGTCACCCAATCAAATTGTGACCGCGCACAACGTTGCTTAACTTCAACGATCAATCAAGAACGTCTCAGCAAGCTACGGCACTAGCGCTTCACGAAAATAAGTGTAAATATTTATTTTTCTCACGAGACTGTACCAGCTTGAAGTGTCCAATACTTACCTACCGCTTACAGAATACTTTATATCGACATGGATGAAAAGCACCTGTTTGACACAAGACAAAGCGTTCAAGATCAATATTAGATCGTACTTCAATTTCTCCTTTATTACCACCATACCATTGTCATATAATCCTTTGTATTTTGACATCGTTGATATTTTCTTTAGGATATTCGATACTGTCGGTGTAGATAGAACGCTGATAAAAACCACTAGGGTTTTCTGAAAGAAACTCTTTTATTCTTGATTCTTAGATATGCGAGACGTTTTACGTATTTACTTTGTCGCTTAAAATGTCACAATCTTTTGTCTTGAATTAGTAACATGGTCTTGAATTGGATTTTATAAATATCATAAATATACAGTAGCTTATACTGTGCATCTTTTTTTTTAATCAGTCTGATCCCAAACAACATTTCGAATTGCAAATCCGTGTAGAAAGGTAGAACGACATTTTGTGATCGAGATCCCGTCTATAACTTTGCGACACTATAACACAACAGTACAAAACAACAGTTTTGGGCGTCCCAAGCAATCCATCACAAGAAATGATCGCTAGCTCAAACAAACTTTTTGCCGTCAGATATGTGACTTCGGTCTGGCGCGAGTGGCCGACCCGGACCACGACCACACCGGCTTCCTGACGGAGTACGTCGCCACTCGTTGGTACCGCGCACCTGAGATCATGCTCAACTCCAAGGTAAGATGTGCCTTATTTTCTTTATTTTAAGGTTTTTTTTTTGCCTCTTGCGTATAGTTTTTATTCATAGGTATAAAATAATTAAAAGATCTCGTACTTCCTAGAGTGCCTGCCGGCAAAGGCCTTCTCTAGCTCTTTCTACTGTCATATAAGTGATAACTACGATTTGATTCAATATCTAAGCACTTGTAATTATGAAGTTCTATTTAGGTTTCTCAATTGTTAAAAACTATTTTGTTCATTTAACAACATGTTTACTTAAAAAAAAATAAAGTTGCGCAAGTTCAAAAATAAAACTCATTCCGTGCTTCCTTTTCAGAAACGTATATCTTTTTAAATTGAAACGACGCCGACGTCCTTTGACGAGCGTGTAGGCACGGCTTCACACAGTATTATGAAACTCGCGCATTTAAACCAGCAGCGCTCAAAGCATTCAGCAATATAAGAAATAAATGGAATGGAAATCATACCGAAATATCCATTGAATTCGCTAGCTTTCGCATGTAGCTCCTGAAAATCATAATGTTGATGCCGAATTCCTACAACGCGGCCAAATTGAAATGGGATTCCCTTTGCCACAAATATAATTCATTTGAGTGAATGTTCGTAATATTGTTCACAATATTTGCAATTACTGGAATTCGGAGGGCAGTTTGCGGCTTTGATAATATTCGGCGTATTGCGACAAAGGCCGGGCTTAATCTTTGCTGTCTACCCTGATAATTTTCAGCTTTCTGGCGCCTGACAGCTAACAAAACAGTATTAATTATCTTACTACATCTTAATCCTAGATCTTGCGAAGGTCTAGCTACGCTACACTTATTTCGTGAGAACTCGATCACGAGAAATGTAGAAAGCGTGTTTGCTCAGGCGTACCTTTTAAGTTTTAATGCATATATTCATCTAACGAGTCCGCTCCATAAGAGCACAAGGTGAGCACTGAAGTGATCATCTTATTAGGTCAAGTCCATCGGGAATAAAGAGGGCTTTTTCCATTCTGAACTAGAAAAAATACCCGAGAGAGCGTGTTTGTATTAGACGAGTTTTTGTTCAGTAAATGAAAAGAAGAACTGCGTCATTCGAGCTCGGACAAAGAGGGGAGAGTCTATGGATAGGGGAGCCTACAGTTTAGTTCAAAAGGACGCGCGTTTTGTAGGTTGGTTTACCCCGAACCTATCTACATAGCAAATGATGACGTAAGCTGTAGATTCTATGCTTATATTTACCATCAAATTCAGATAATTTGATGTAAGAATTCTATATTACAAAACATTGATACGATACTTTGTTATTGCTCAAATTTCTTCGAGAGGTAAGTAACCTATTTCCTTAATGAAGTGGAAAATAAAATATCTTTCTCGCCATGACATATTTTTATCATCATTAATATCTTACGCTATACGCATCCATTTATCTCAGTCGCTTCTGACCGCATACGGAACCCGTGATCCCTCAATGTCGTCGGCCCACTTAGCAAATGGTTTGCAAAATCTTTGTTTGCTCTCTGGACAGCTATTTTGTTTATTTACGGGTGTTGAGACCTGTTCTAAAATAGCATGTCGTGTTGTGTGCCCGTTGGGACAGAACCAAGGGCGGATCCAGCTTTGGTGCCAGGGGGGGGTCACATAGTCGTGGTCAAGTCACAAGAAGTTATAATTTAACTAGCCGTTACCCGCGACTTCGTACGTGTTAGTCTAGATTACTTTCATAAGTAAGTACCTACGTAATGCAGTACCTAAGTAACTATTTTAGAGAAGCGAGCCGTTTTTTAAAACATGCATGTAACACTGTGTGACACTTGATGTCGCTAACGGTGCTCAAAGAAAAGGCTGGCTGCATGTCAGTTCCAATTCTCTGGTCAAACATAACTTACTTTGCGCATTAAATACTCATGAAGCTAAAAAGCGAGCGAAGCGAGCCGATTTTTTTTAGACAAATACAACATTGACACTTGATTTTGCTATTACGGTGCTCAACGAAAAGTCTGGCTGCTTGTCGGTTCCAATTCTCTGGTCAGACATAACTCACTTTGCACAGTAAATACTCATGTAGCTAAAAAGCGAGCGAAGCGAGCCGATTTTTTTTAGACAAATACAACATTGACACTTGATGTTGCTATTACGGTGCTCAACGAAAAGTCTGGCTGCTTGTCGGTTCCAATTTTCTGGTCAGACATAACTCACTTTGCGCATTAAATACTCATGAAGCTAAAAAGCGAGCGAAGCGGGCCGATTTTTTTTAGACAAATACAACATTTTGTGACACTTGATTTTGCTATTACGGTGTCCAACGAAAATGTCAGACATAGCTCACTTTACGCATTTAATACTCATGAAGCTAAAAAGCGAGCGAAGCGAGCCAATTTTTTTTTAGACAAATACATGTGACACTTGATTTTGCTATTACGGGTCTTAAAGAAAAGGCTGGCTGCTTGTCGCTTCCAATTCTCTGGCGATTCTTGTAGACAAACTCAACATGTGACACTTGATTTTGCTAACGGTGCTCAATGAAAAGGCTGGCTGCTTGTCGGTTCTTATTCTTTGGTTAGACATACATAACTAAATCACTTTGTTCGCAAAATACTTATGAAGGGAAATGAATTTTTTTAATGTTCCTAAAGAAAATCCTGATACACGTGTCCATTATTTTGCATTCACAGTATTTTAACAGAGTTTCAAGCAAATCACAATACGCGTTATAAAGTTCCAATACCAACTTTTACAATCCGAGCACCGCGTTTGGAGGTAGTTTTCAAAATCCTGAAGTACATGTTCAATAGAATAATTTTAATTAGTCGTCCACCTAGGTCCTGGACCTGGCCCAACCCGGCCCAGGGGGGGGTCATGACCCCCATAACCCCCCCCCTGGATCCGCCCTTGGACAGAACCCTATTTGCAGAAAACATTTCAAGGCATCCGAAAACCTTTTACATCGGAACGATGATGAAAGAGTGCGAATAACACATTACAAGTCTTAATATCTGGGCGACCGAGCTCTGCTCGTGTGAAAATAAAGGAATCTAATGTTCCAAGAAAATATAATTTTCCCAGATATGAGAACTATCCAGTTCGGTTTTTTGCTCCCGTAAACACCTATACTTACTGCAAATTTCACGACGTGAATACAAATAAACAAACAAATATACAAATATTGCTCGTTTAAGTACCTATCATCATCCTTGAATGTAAGTACTTACATTATGTATGGGGACTCCCGTTTCCTTTTTGGACTCGAAGGTGGTCCATGCGGGGGCACATTCATCATCCACGCTCTGGTCAAACCTTCAAACATGGAAAATTATTCAACCGAAATTATGTTAAAGGGGTTTCCTCTTTTGAAAACATAATTTTTCAACCCTCTTTATTAGGTTTTTACTGGCGATCTTTCCCCGTACTAGTAAAGTAATAGTATCACGTTAAAGTCAGCAAATCAAATCTTATTTGCTATAAACCTGACCACTATTGCAGTTAAATCTACGAATTACCCACTATATTTTATTATTTTAGGACCCGACCCCCGAACTTAGACCACTGTTTCTCGAAAGCTACGGAGTTGAACTAGTTTGAGAATACAATCAAAATCTCTTCGTGTTCTGTGTATATTCTAAAATTGCAGCTGAATTTATGAATTGGGATGAGAACGAGATTGGTGTTTTGAGAGAATGATTTAATCAGTCAGAGAGTTACTAAATCTGTTATCTAAGTTATTTTACCTCTAATTTTTTTCAGTTAAGTCTAACGGCGAATGAAAACATACTTATATGTAAATGTTTAAGTTATACTTAGTCGCGTACCGGTTATTAGGCATAGGTATTTGTGTAATTCTATAGGTGTAATTAATAGGTCATTGTGTAAATCTAGTAAAAATGGCTTAATTTTTGTCCAAAACAGGGCTACACCAAATCGATAGACATCTGGTCTGTGGGCTGCATTCTGGCCGAGATGCTGTCCAACCGGCCGATATTCCCCGGCAAGCACTACCTGGACCAGTTGAACCATATCCTGGGAGTGCTGGGCTCGCCGAGTCAGGACGACCTGGAGTGCATCATCAACGAGAAGGTAAATAACATCAATAAAGGTATTTCACTCAGACAAGTGTTGGCCGGGTTAGTGCCTTGACTTTCAATCCGAAGGTCGTGGTTTCAAACCCGGCCGTGCATCAATGGATTTTTCGTTTCGAAAAATTTAGCTAATTTGCGAAAAGTATTTCTAGTGAGGAATAGGGTCGATTAAGAACAACTTTTTTTTGGACACATGTAATTTTTAGGCTAACTGTACTTTTTTCCAAAAATCTAATAATACAATTATGTTTTTCTTCAAAGTAAACCTGTAGTTTCCTAAGAATAAAACTTTCTAACTACAAAAGAAAAGGTAGCTATCCTTAAGAGCCCGATAATTTGCCACACCCTGTATAATTGAATTCTTCTTCCCAATAATAGTAGACAAAAAAATATGTTGCATCTTTAGGTAGGTATGTAGAAACTCCCGATTAATATTTTTTTAACAAACACTTTTACCAATTTCTGGCAACCAGACTTTATAAAGGTAACAACAAGGCCTAATATTACTGTCTCAAAAGTTTCAAGGGCTATATTTTCTAAGTAACTATTAAACTACTATTTTAGGTAGAATCAACTAACAAGGTCGCCTCAAACTGGGTAGAGAACTAATATACCGTTCGAAAACAATATTTCTAACGAAAAAATACGTTTAAACTCACCTTATCGAAATACATTTCGTAAATTAAACTGTCTAATAAAAATAACTAATACGAGTATAATAAGCAGACCGGGCGAACTTCTTACTGCCTCATTATTCGAGATTCCATAAAAAAGCCGTTCCATCCAAAATGAATTTTCTTCATACATATTTTTTCCGATGTTTTTATAATTAATCTGAAAAAATTGGTCCAGCCCCGGTCTGAATTATCTGCAAACTTGTTACATCAAAAATATCGAATTTAATTGAACTGTGGCAAAAAATCAACATTCATGAATGAACTGCAAAGAAACTTGTCACCATCAATTCGATGAAGGTCGTATCTATGAAACCGATAATCATAAATTAAAGGTGCCCTCAGTTTTATTAGAAAACTATTTTTGTTGAATATTTTTGGGATAAAAATGCTGAAGGAATTTAGTGATGCGGTCTGTTTTCAAAAGCTAAGCAAATATGAAACTAATGCATGATATTTTACTTTGATGTTATAAAACTATATATTTACTTACATATTTAAATTAAAAATTAATGTATTTACTTACATATTTTAAACTTTCGCGATTTAAACTTATTTTCAAAATTCGATTAGTGAGTCTGTTTACACTAAAAAAACTACTTTCCCTTTGATATTCTTAGATTAATTTCATATTCATAGCTACAGAATTATTCAAAAGCTTTACAAGTTACTGCTTACCTAAGCTTAAACATTTCATCTATTTCTTTACGTTTTGTTATTAAAATCAATATTATTGAGTCTAGAGTAGATATGATTGAAAAATAGAGATAGAATCGATGAAAATTAATCAATCATTTCAAAAAATACCAAAAAGATATCACCTAAGCTTACCTTGAAACTTCCCCAATACCCCTGATAACATAAATTGGTTCGCGTTAAAACTTTCTGCCGACTGGCATTATGTTTATTTAGGACTGTATATTTCTACTCATAAAAGATTTCGGAAAACTTTTAATGTAATGGTACATTTATTATATGAAATAATACGACGGGAAAGTCTGCTGTATTTACGTACCATAAAACTTTTTCTTGACTAAAATAAAATATATTATCCGAGCAAAAGTTAATTGGAGAATGTGTCTGTCGGTAAAGTCTGGTTCTATTGATCCTAAATCGGATGCCTATTATAAGTTCAGCTATCGTGCGTCCCACATTGATAAAAATATGTATATAATGTAATGTAATGTAAGAAGGGAGTTGGTAAGGTTACTCCTCGCGGTCGCGTCTCACACTTACCTTCATACCCAGATGAAGATTCTCCGGATGATTCGAAACATTGTCGGTATCTAAATCGACGATATTTTTACGTGAGCAATTCCCGTGTGTTAATACAATTAACACGAGCTCTAAACGTTGAAGGAAAACATCGTGAGGAAACCCGCGGCTTAGTCAGCCCCACATATTTACCATGTCTTTCCTGTAGATACGGCCGGTCAAGCTGAGAGGTTTAGGTGCTGGGCAAGCCTACTCCATCTCGAACAATGTCCCAAGCACTACAGTGTCCTAAAATTGCCTCCTGACGCTCTATAAATCATCTAGTAAAGATGTAAAGGCCTAAGGCGCGGGACACACAGAAAAGACGTAAGACGCAGACGAGGCGCGGACATTTGTCTCTTCCGCGTCCATTTCATACAAAATGTATAGAAGCGTCGCGATGCAAAACATATAGAAGAGACGGGGCGCGGACGCAACTCTGTTCGCTGGCGCCCTGTCCGCGACGCGTCCTCGTCTTACGTCTTTTCTGTCTGGCCTGCGCCTAAGGAATACAATTTTTGTTTTTTGTCAAATGTACATGTTGATATTTTCTTCCCAGGCTCGTGGCTACCTCGAGTCGTTGCCGTACAAGCCGCGCGTGCCCTGGGTTGATCTGTTCCCCGGCGCGGACGCCCGCGCGTTGGATCTCCTCCATCGGATGCTGACCTTCAACCCGCACAAGAGGATCACGGTCGAGGAGGCGTTGGCGCATCCTTACTTGGAGCAGTACTATGATCCTAATGATGAGGTAATGTACCCTTTATTGTATACTAGCTGCTGCCCGCGGCTTCGCTCGCGTGGTACCCGGTTAAAAAGTAGCCTATGTTACTCTCCAGCCCTCCAACTATCTCCACACAAAAATCACGTCAATCCGTCGCTCTGTTTTGACGTGAAATCAGGACAAATAAACAAACCAATAAACACACTTTCACATTTATAATATGGGTACGGATTCTTTTTCTCATTCTACCAAACAAAACAAGGAAGGATACACGAAATTCTTGTAAAAAAAAAAGAGAATTGAAGATTCTCCGGATGAATCGAAACATTGTTGGCATCTAAATCGACCATTTTTTTTCATGAGTAATTCCCGTGTTATAAAAGTTTTGAAAGTGAAATCTTAATATTGTTTTCTATCTCAGAATTTTAAATTTCCAGAGCTCTACTTAATACTATTATTATCGTAGCGAAGTTTAAACGGTTGCATGCTATAAAATGCAAGCCTTACAATTTTTTACGTGAATAATTTCCGTGTTACGAAAGTGAAATCTTAATCTTGTTTTCTATCTCAGAATTTAAAATTTCCAGAGCTCTACTTAATACCTTAAGACGATTATTATCGTAGCGTAGTTTAAAACGGTTGCATGCTATAAAATGCAAGCCTATTTTCGTGTTTCCGTCTAAAAATACAATAAATTCGGGAGAAAATACGGCATGCCGGTCACGCTCATGCAAAGCGCTCGGCTGATTGATCGATACCGCACGTGACTCTAGTGATGCTACGCTCCGAATGACGAGACGATGAGGTTTTAGCTTAGCTTCCATTATTTTATGAAAAATCTCTCTAGACAGCCTGAAAGAAGTAAGTATTTTCCGCTCTACTTATAAACTTCTCTCTTTAAACACCGTTTATAAACTATTGCTATCCCTTTTGGTTCTTAGATGATGACAAATAGTGACAGGGCGAATCTTGAGCATTGTGTAACTAGTATTCAAGTTGAGAAGCGTTTATAAGTAAGGCCTTTTATGTTACAACTAGGACCAGATGGACAAATGATGGGTACAAAAAGTGGAAAAAAGTAAAAAAAAAAATTATTTTTCCTATTAATGCATCAATATCGTCTTTTTTTTATCTCCCTTTCAGATCGGATTTTCTTTACATTGTTTACAGATGCTATTCAAAATATCCCCATTTATTGGTTTGTCTCGAATTCAATTTATTGAGGCATGAAAAGGTCTTATCCATCCGAATGCAATTTTGGCAAAGTGAAATTAATCCCATCATTTATCCGAAGGTTTGGTGATCCTGGGGGTTAGTCCCAAATAGGGATTGCAATCCCGCAAAGCGGGATCCCGCAATCCCGCGGGATCCCGCAGCTTTTATTGGTCTGCTGGATCCCGCACCTTCAAAGCGCGGATCCGCGGATCCGCAAATGAAAAATTTGGCGTTAAAACTTTCGCGTAAATCGCGAGTAGCACGAGCGCGACGTTGCCGTTTCGCACAGACCACCGCGCCGGCGACTAGCAGACGGTTGGCGGGCTGTCCTGTCATCCGTACCCAATTACAAATGTTAAAGTGTGTTTATTTGTTTGTTTATTGGTCCTGCTTTCATGTCAAAACAGAGCGACGGATTGACGTGATTTTTTGCGTGGAGATAGTTGGAGGGCTGGAGAGTAACATAGGCTACTTTTTATCCGGGTACCACGCGAGCGTAGCCTCAGGCAGCAGTTAGTTGTTTATAAATGGCACTGCGCTGCGCACGTCTTTCTGTAGGTGACGAGTGTTTTCGTACTCACCGTCCGGCATTTTACGTAAGTACCTAAACTTTAATGTTTTTGATTTAGTTTTTTTCTGTGATATTTTAAAAGCTGATTGTGCCGTAAATAGTAATATAATTAAAGTTGCGTGAAACATTATGGTGGTTTTTGTTTTTGTTAATATAATGTTTTTTGAATACAATAGGATATATTAACGTTTATTTGACACACACAAGTTACAGTAAGTACATTGGGAAAAGCACAGCATAAAGTAGGTACCTAATGAATAAACAATTCTTCTTCTTCTTCTTCTTCTATTAGCCCATGCTGTCCCATTGTTGGGCAAAGGCCCCACTTTCGCCAGACACCGCGATCTAGTGCCTTCGTCTGCCAGTCCCTCTCATAAACAATTACACAAACAAAAATAACTATAATCTAAAGAAAACTGTTAACAATAATGTGCGTGCGTACCTGCCTACTACTCTTTGTGGTGCCAAATAGGCCCAGTCTCAGTATAATGCTGGCTCCTGTTGCTTAATGTAAGAAACGTTTAATAAAAGTTAATTTTTTACTCAAAATCTGTTGTTTCAATTTGATTTTATACATAATTTCTAAGATGCGGGATCCCGCGGGATCCCGCGCGGGATTGACTAAACCCGCACTAATCCCGCGCGGGATTGAATGGGCTGCGGGATTGCAATCCCTAGTCCCAAAGCTGAAAACCACATATCGCGCCAATTTTCGCCAATAGTTCAGCTTATATTGGTGGAAATCGATTTCGGAACATTTGACCAACGCAAGCTGGACTATGATTATTGGCACGATATTTCGATTTCTGTTTTGGGAGCTAATGACCATTTTAACCCCTTTGGTTCTGTAGTCTGTTCTATTGGCTCCCCACGGAGCTTATTTAGATTCAAGTGGATGGATCACCGAAAAGAAGGCTAGGCCCCATACCGTGTTTGTTGCCCTGATTCTTCTCCGGGTTGGTCGCGTAAGAACAGGATTAGAATCACCTAGCTCTTAAGACCATTCAAAGTGATCATAGTAGTCCTACTGAATAATTTTTGATTTTATTTTTGTGTCTATTTGATCTTGATCATAGATGTCCTACTGAATAATTTTTATTTTATTTTTGTGTCTATTTGATCTTCTGTCAGCTACGATCAACCTATCTAGTCTCCCTAAATAAAATAAAACTTATTTCTTTTTCACTCACTGCTTTCAATTTCCTGTAATAAATTATAATTAAGGCGTTAGCTGGTGCATTACTGAGTTGGTAACGGACGAAAAATACTCCCTTTATTAAGACAAAGTTTGTGCCGTAAAAAGTCGACGCTCAAGTCCTAATTATACGGAAATTTTACAGTCTGCCGCTTGCAATTTGACTTTTTCTTTTACGTAAACGGTATTTTATCTAATGCGTTTAATTGCATTATGTATGTATGTTCCATCCAATGGCTAACTCTGGAGACGGTGTTTTGGCCGCCTGAAGCCCTTCGTTATTCCTTATGGAGCTTACATCATTACGATAATTTTTCAATGAGTCAGTTTGCAGAAACCTCGTCATATTTGAAAAAAAAAATGATCATGACGGTATCCCCAAGGCACGGTAGACATTCTCTCTTTCATCTTTTTAGGCATTTTAAGATCTTTTGAAGATATCTAAAGGGGTAGTCAGAGGTATGTCCAAATACAGATTTGCTACATGCCCACATTTTGCAGAAGTTAGCATTCCATATTTATTTCCATTCATTCACCATATTAACAAAGTATTATAGTAGGATCTGTGCATAAATGTATTTACTGTAGTTATTACCTGTTTTATTGAAACTGATCGCTAAAAGAGTTATGTAATTGCTCCACTATTCTCTGTGTTTTGTTTTAGCGAGAAAATTATAACTACCACTATTCATGCCAAGTTTTGCGAATCACTTAACAGATAATAACATAACAAGGTAATTACAAGTACTGAGCCATTAAACATCAAAGAATCAGAATAATCTATACTTACAGTGTCACGAATCTACTACTACGGGGGACAATGTTGGGATCGAACTTGCCCTGCACATTTTTTGACGTGTTCACGTCTTATAAATCGATGAACGCCGGCTGCACGCACGTAAAAGTGTCACGTTCCGCCTGAGCCAAGAGTGCCAACGAGAGCGCGGAACAAGCGAAGAGAGGCACGATCAGCCTAAGCGTTCGGCAATACATAAATGTATGCAGTTTTTTAACAATGTTTTCTTATCACGTTAACACGTAAAATTATCGTCCGTAAACCGACTTTACAAACAACCAGTTTGTTTTTACGAATCTAAAGTCTCTAGAGTCGCAAAACAATATCTTTGAAAAGTGTGAAAATATCGTAAACCGTCTTTCCTCAGACGTTTAGAATTGTTCACAGGAAATCCACATGGAATGTAGAAGCGGAACTTAACAAACTTTGTTTACTAGTAAACTGCATTTAATTTTAAGTTCTTGGGAGTTACATTACAACTCTCTAACACGGAACAGTACTTCATCCTTGTTTTTGAACATACACTCACCGGCATAAATTGCGACTAAAACAGTTGTCATAGTGTTAACAACTAAGTACATAGTACCAGATAAATAATAGGCATCGGTTAATTTATTGTGGTCCGAATATGACAGACAGCATCTAGGCAGTATTGATATAAGTTCTGTATGATTCCACAAAACAGAATGTGACAGGAGTGCACGTCGTTAACTGCACATCTCGCACGAATTTGCTTTTCATGAAAATGACATTGATATTTATTTGTTTGCGATAAAGTTGAAATTGTTAGTCATTTTGCATTTCCAAATTACTTTTTGTAATTTTATACGATTGTTTCCGATGTTTTCCGATACTTATTATTTATCTGTGACCGTCACATTAAGAGTTAGGCTATTTAGGCTTGTTTCACTCTTCAGCGTGTCGCCGGTCGCGTCCGCGAGTTGACCATTCACAGCACAGAGAAATTAATTTTGACCATTCACAGCACAGAGAAATGTGAGAACTCACTATGCCGACCGCAGGGAGCTGGCCCGGTTCATTCACATAAATTTTCAGAGTAAACGCTCTTACTTGAATTATAAACTCGCACTATGGACTCACTTCAATTTACCCTTACCGTGAGTAATGTGTAAGTGCTAAGTCATAGCTTGGCATAAAAAGCTAGTACAGTTTGAGCCCAACTTGGTTTTTGTATTCAAATGAATGTTAGCCGATGATGATGATATTATGATCGAAAATAATCTAAAGAAATGACTAATTTCCATTGACAAATTTGACGCAATAAACAGAGCAAGCCATAAAAATAAAATGCGGGTGAACGAAGCTCGAATGGAAGGTTTTATTGATTGAACATTTTTATAAGTAATTATTTTTAAACAATATTTCGATTGAATGAAGCGTTTGTTTTTTGGTATAATATGGATTTGATATCAGTGTCACTCTCATGTAAACAAAAAGAGATGGCAAGCCACCATTTTACCTATAAATAATTTGCAGATTAAGAAAATAAACCACGTACTTTTATCCCATTGAATTAATAGCCTAGCCTGCCACATAACGTTTCGATTTTTTTCTTGTTTTAAAAAAAATGAGTCGACTGTCTCTCGTGAGCTGTGAATGTTAGCACGCTACAGGGAAATCAACATATCCACACATGCGAACGGTACAAAACGCATTTCGTGTCCCGTATTGCATCAATACCAATATTACAAAAAGGTTTTTTTGTTACTTTGTATATTCGTAAAAGGTTATTTTGGTGTTGATTCCACTAACAATTTTTTTATCGACCACAAAAAACTAAACCTTAGGTTTTCGTCAGATTTGATTCTGACCAACGACTGTTATGGGGACGTTTTAGCTATGGATCGGTCTTCGGTAGAAAGAATGTTTGAAAAAGCTAACCAAATGACTGAAATTTACTAAACGCAGCTAGAATCCGCTAACCAAATGACTGAACGAAACAAAACGCAGCGCAATGGTAGACGTTGTAAATTATTAAAATTGGCCTGCTGGAACTATGAGCTCATTTGGAAAATTAATTCATTGGTGGTTTGTGAAAGTTTAACACCAGGCAGACCACTAGCCGAATGGTCCGATTATATTTTAAAGGTGGCGGGTTCGACTGGCAGAATATTGAAAAAAGCGACCACGGTCCACGGTCTTTTACTGTACGAATGAATTTTTAGACTTCAGGCCCATGTAAAAGTCAAAAGTAAAAAGAATTTATTGCATCATGTTATAAGTAGGTACATTTGAGATCTTATCAATTTTGTACTAGTGGCTAGAACATGAGTCCTGAAAGGACATTGCAAAAATTTTAGTTAAAATTTTAGTTATGTAGGAACGACACCAATTGTCATCATCTTCTATTACTTTTCATGACACTCAGGCCGAACTCTAAGGCTGTATGAATCCATGTTTTATTCAGTAGCCCGATCTTACGATTTTTTTATATAAACATAATTTGTCCGGCCAAAAATGCTTACAATTTGCATTAATTTTCCCTTCTATACTCGAAAAATGTGATAAAGTAGAAAATGTCCTTGTAGCTACGGAAAAGCTTATAAATTTTAATGGATATATTTACATAGTTTTGCGTTAAATTAAGTAAAGTAAGTTCGTATAAGCAAGTGGCCAATTCTGGTGACAGAGTTTTTAGGCCGCCTAAAGGCCTCCGTGGCTTAACGACTTAAAAGCCGGGACCGACAATTTAACGTGCCCTCCGAAGCACGGAAGCGCTCAGCTCGTAATAACACTAACGGTCACCCATCCAAATTGCGACCCTGCACAACTTTGCTTAACTTCAACGATCAATCAAGAACGTCTTTCTTAAGCAAGTTACGCCACGAGCGCTTCAAATTCATAAGTTGAAGTTGAGCGCGTTAAATTCAAAGTTGGATAAGGGAATATGAATAGTCAAAAGTTTCTACTGACCTAAAACTTAGTAAAAGATTAACAATTGAAAGACAACCTATTCTTTGTGGTAATAAAAGGATATAAATGATCTCTTGTAGATGTCTAATGGGGAGTCAGAGGCACGTCCAAATACATATTTGGTATATGCCCACATTTTGCGCGTTGTAATCAAAATAAAATAAAAATTGAAAATGAAAAATCTTATCAAAATTTTCAATTCCGACGGGATTCGAACCCGCAATGATACAAGCGATCCTTCTTTAGCCAGAGTGCCTTTACCAATTCGAAATTTTAATAAGATTTTTCATTTTCAAATGTAATAGGTACTTCCTAAGTGTGGTTAAACACTATAAAAATTTAAAAAAAAATTGTTGCGGGAGGTAAATATTGAGAAGCAGATTCAAGGCTGTACATATTTTCTATCTGTCATCTGTTTTTTACCCTTGTTTCGCATACTTAATAAATGATTGATTGATTGAGGTTATGGTTTATTATAAGATATGTTTGTTCACAGCCTGTGGCGGAAGAGCCGTTCCGGTTCGCGATGGAGCTGGATGACCTTCCGAAGGAAACCCTGAAGCAGTACATCTTCGACGAGACTTATCTCTTCAAGCAAATGAACGAAGACGCGTAGATCCGGTAAACTGAAGTTACACAAGTCACATAGTTCACAACTACGCACATGTGAACAGATCTTCATGAATTTCATAAACTAACGACTTTCGTTGATCAGCGGACTCAAAAAGGTCGCTAAAGCTGAATCGCAATGTGAAATGGACTATAATGCCGTCTCTTTTCACTCTTAGTCAATGAAAAGATGGCAATAGTTCAATTCCTATGTTGCGATTTTGCAATAGCGACCTTTATAGGCCCGCTGATCTCTACAAAACTTTACAGGGGCGATCTTGTAAAATTTTTATCAATTAGTCACGTTTGGACCATAGGGAACATACATGCCCTATCTATCTACTTATGTAGGTGGGTAGGTATATCAAACTCGTTTCCTTACATTTTTATTTAAGGTACCTACTAATTTTTGTTGTTTTTTGCTATGTCCTCTGTCTTCTGTGTGTGTTGTCAATGAACTATAATCTATCTATACATACCTACACACCAGGGACGTATATAAGGGGGGGGTTTAGGGGGTCCGGACCCCCCCCTTAGCCCATTAAGTTCGGAGGAAACCTAGTCAATTTTTGTATTTTGGAACCCTTGGACCCCCCCCTTAACAAAGATTTTTGGTATATTGGAACCTTTGGACCCCCCCCTTAACAAAGCTATAGCTACGTCCCTGCTACACACATCGACTTTTACATTAGATTCTTCATAAATTGGTAGAATCTCGTGCTTTCACGACCTTTGTTGATTATAGTCAGCGTCAAGTATCTAACGCAAAGAAAAAAGTTCCTTGCTGCAAAATTACTGCCCCCATAGTGATGGTATATGGTGATGATGATGATGAAAAGTAGCCTATAACCTTCCTCAATAGTTTAGCTATCAAATGCAATGTCTAATACAACTCAAAGTTTTAAAATTAAAATTCAAGTAATATTTAAAATTAAAATAGTTGTCATTATGTCTGTTCACATGTGTGTAGTTTGTAGTATTCTGCTCGCGAGCTCCGTACCCTGACGTAATCTAAACTGTGTCGTAAATGTCTTATCAGTGCATTATCTAATCGGAAATATTGCTCCAAGTTGCAGGTAATATTGTACCACATTCAGTGATGCGTCAAACATCAAGGAAAAATCGTTAGAAATTCATAGATATGCAGAGCATATGAATGTCGTAGTAGTTGTATTTCATCTAGGGAACTCATGCATGAATACTGAAACGATACTTAATTTGAGACATACTTACTCTTCAGAATCGTATGCAAAATAACAATTAATGTAATTGATAAGCACCATTTAACTAAGTAGCGTTTCAGTATTTGGGTATCAATCTCCAATATTATGTAAGATGTCATTTAAAATGAAGTACTTATATGTTTCTATCTTGAAGTAATTACGTAGCTAGGTACAGTCAGCCACAAAAGTAAATGTATATTATAAATTTTTTGAACTCAAGTAGTATTTCCTCACTTCCGTTTTAAACCAATATCCATGACGATTATGATAGAGCTTAAAATAACTGAAACTGTTAATCAGCTTTTGTTGGTAACTGTACCTTGAATGCTTAGGCTGGGACTCCACCTAAGCGGAGATGTGTGAGATGTGTTTTAAACAACCAATAGATTTCAAAAGACGGGATGACATGTTTGAAAAACGAAATTCTATTGGTTGTTTAAAACACATCTCACACATCTCCGCTTTGGTGGAGTCTCAGCCTCACGTTTCCGACGCTGAAATGGTACTAAAACAGGAAAAATATTGAGGCAAACGCAGCTCGCGTGCAAAAATGACGCAATGACGTAACTGATGTAAGTAAAACCAATCGGTGATGTATTCGGTTAACCAAAGCTACTCGTTAACCATCGTATTAATAAAGTATTCGGAGGGACTCGTCGTTTTCAGTTCACTTATTTTGGTTGCCCTAGGCCGGTATTGAGAGCCGCCGAGCCGTGATTTCGGGCATAATCGACTTTTCATTTCTTGAGTCGAGCAACGTCGACTGTAGATTCCTTTGTGTATCGTACAATGCATAATAATGGACTATACTGCCGAAACGAGTAGGCAACATTGTTTTATTCGATATTTGTGTATCAAAATTAGTTTTATTTTTGTGGGAAAAAATATTAGATGACTGGCTCGGAATGTAGAACAGGGGGTCTAAAGTGGCCACTTTTGATGAAACATCAGATGTTTCATAAATGCTTTATCAATGCTTTATCTATGAAGCATATTTCAAAACAATTTTTTTGACAGTTCTCTATGGTGTTTTAAAATGCTTCATCAATGCTACATCTATAAAGCATATTTTAAAACACCTTTTTTGACAGAATTGGGTAAAATGGATTCTATTAGTCAAAAAAGGTGATTTGAAATGTGCTTCATAGATGAAGCAATGATGAAGCATTTATAAAACATCTGATGTTTCATCAAAAGTGGCCACTTTAGGTACCCAGTTTACGCGTAGTGACTCTTTGCGACATAGATAGGACTTTCAGAAATTTATAAACGTTAAAGCCTAGTCTTACTGGGATGAAGTGTTCGTATGAAGATCTATCTTAGTGGGTATTTTACAGTATTACAATTCAAAGTAGTTTTGAGATCTCGAAGTGGGTTTGATATGACGCGCGTAAATTTACATCGGAGGTTCCAGAATTACTGTAGTCGGTGTTTATATGAATATTTTTTGATGTAAAATGTGATGGCACGTTGGTTTGTATGTTCGTTTAGCTGCTGATGTTAAGATTGATTGGCCATTCACTGCATTCTAGATATTTTATGCAGTATCAACTTGAACAACAGGAAAAATTGAAGGCCTTTACATCGTTGCTCGATGATTTAATCATCGTCAACAGGCATCATATGCCTACGCTTGAGTCTGTAGTGCCTGGGACATTGTTGAGATGAAGTAGGCTTGCCCAGCACCTAAACAATCTCAGCTTAGTTGACCTAATCCATGGGAAAGACATGGTCAGCTAACTAAGCAACGAATTTCTGATGATGTTTTCCTTATCACAGAATATTTTAAAAAACTCATAAACAAATACGGAAAAACATCAAAGGAGCTCGCATTCGATATCAATATATTGATACAACAAGCCAAATATTAGCTGTCTGGCTTCATTTTACAACATTTGATTTCGAAATTGTAATAATCACGCATCAGCGGTTATACATTACGTATCAATGTACGAGTAGGTATGAAGATGTAAATATTTTTACATTACGTATAAATGTATTTAAAGTGTCACCGTGTAATAATATCGAGCACTGCTAACTTTTATTCATTAATTCTGATGTGATCTAATTACGAATAATGTGTTTTTGAGTACGGCGCGAGTTGTTCGTTGAAAAACTTGCGTTTATTCAATGAATTTTTAATGATAGAGTAAGACTCGTCGATAATTGCCTGAGGAGGTACTAACGATCCTATTTCGCTGACACGCTGTTGTAAAGTCATGTCCACAGCTCTTTGTCTACATTTCTCCTCTTTGTATTCAAATCGCATTAATTATTATCGAGCGTTTTGTTCCACCTTACATGAGAATGAGATTTTCGTCGCGCGTACCGCTCTACCTTCTAAACTATTAAATGGGTGCTTGATGCCTTATAGTGGCCGCACACCTAATCCGAATTCTCGAAGTATACTGGCAGATTCGGTTGAATCAGACAATTCGACGCAGAGAGGTGTGCGTGGTTTCATACGATTTCATAATAAAGAATTCTAAAATTTGATTCGTTCAACGCGAACAGCGCGGCATCACAATTGTCTTATTTCCTGTAGGTTTCGGGTAACGTCCACCATCAATGTGCATTTGCCTCCAAATGGCATAAAAAATTGATAAATTCTCGTCTTCCTTCAAACTTCATGACGCACAAGAAATGTTTAGAATAGTTGTTCATATCAGGTTTGGGTGTTGAAATTAGTTGTGTTTGTGCGGTTATTGTTCAACAAATAATTAGATTCTTGACTTGACAAGTGTCAAAATTCGTAATACTGCCGTACCTTACCACAATCGCACGAGTTCACGGTCTAAGTTTATGACAGCATTTGGGAATGGTTTGTACGTTTATGTGGGGCCTGTTTAATCAAATAATATGGTTGGCTACCAATAAACTCGGTAACTCAATTATAATGAAAGTGTAGCGTTTACGGTAACCTTTTAACCTTATCAAACAACTGAAATGAACACAAGCAATTTTCAAAACTATTTCACGAAACCGTATCATCAATGTTTTCAAGTCAAACTAAGTCTAATTATTTGTCGAATATATTGTATCAAGTTTTTCAACGAACTAGGTAAGAGTAAGTGAGACGAGACGACAGTAGGCTCTAAATCTGTTGTTACACTTCATATGTCTATAAGGATGTTGTTAGAATGAAGCCCACGTTTTTCAAGAATTCTCATACAGAGTGTAAAAAAACTGGCAGAAAACTGAATCGTATTTCATCAGTCTATTGGTATAACAGCTAAATCAGCCTTATTTTGATAGTGAGATAAGGCAACACTAGATCATGTAGCCGACGAATTCGTGTTGTGTGTCTCTGTCTCACCTATTCAATCATATGACTGGACTTGTCATGCAACGCGAATAATTTGCCAAGTCCCGATTAGTCGACCACAATAAAAAGATTAAAGATTTTCAGAAAAAAATACAAATAACTCCTTCAACGTCTAGGATAATTCAACTCGATCATGGGAACTACCATGTGAATCCAATTACAAGATCCACACAATAAACGCGTTTCCAAGCCATTTATTTTGTGGGCTCTGTATTTTTTCGGTCTCTTTGATCTATAGCTATCATGATCTATTGTAAGCGCCGTCTTGTCGAGCTTACGGCTTGCGATACTGCCTGGTATTGTTCGTTTCTATTCTCCTGAATATATTACAAGAGGTTTATGCACACGTGTTATGACTGTATTTCTGTATCAAAGAACGTGTTAGGTATTCAACGGATCCGAGGTTTGTGTAAAATTCTTCGCAAAACACCCTTAAAGCGGGAATGTACGCAATAAAGAAAAATGTGATGGTAAGGTTTGACCTTTCTTTGAAATAAAACCGCTGAAATATGAATATTCAAGATTGTTTGTAAGCCTTAAGTTTTCTGACAGATTTTTCACATTCTATATTTGGGCGATCGTTGCTCTATTTCTATACTAAGACTTGAATAAAGTTGTTTGTTGAAAATATTTAGGGAGCATTTTAGAATAAAATTGTCATTGTGTATTTTAACGCAGTACATGCTTACATATTTGTCGTATTTTAGTTGGCAACAGAACGCATTGTTTTTTAATATAACATGTTTATTCATAACAAACTGTATCATTGTGTATCTTAAGAGCAAATACAAGCATTTGAAAATTAGGTAATTACCCTCTTGAAAATGACGTGTCTACTTTTTTAACGTTTTTAAAAATGGAACGTAAAATGTCAGCGTCTATGTCGACGGCATCGTTCGCCAAACGAGTTTTTAACTCGATTTTACGCCCTGAAAATCACAAAAATATTCCTCGTATTTTATGAAAACCGCACTGTAAACTACACTGAAGCAAGCTGTTTGACAGAGTACCCAATTGCAGAGAAAGGCGACTTTTAGCGAGTTTATTTAAAATTGCAACTAGTACAGTGCCACACAGTCTAAGCAACAAAACTTTACAAGAACGTAATTCGTTTCTGCGACTTGAAGATCCGATAAATTGTTTTATTGTAACAGTTCTTAGTCAACTGTCTCGACACTTTAGATTCAGACCCAAAGCGATATTGATAGAAGCAATATGCTAATCTTAATTAAAGATCTTTGAGGACGCCTGGTGTCATTTCTTACTGTTATCTTCGTAGTCGGAACAGAGAAGAGTGTGGCGCTGTAATAGTCTTGAACGAATTCGAAACTTAATTTTGGCGTAATTACTATAAACCGAGACTTTCCTCGTGTTTCAATGTAGCCTCAAGTTATACATGTTTTAATACATTTGAACGTTTGCTCAGAATAAACATCAGCAAACTACATTTCTGTCTGCTAAATTATTTTATAAGTAACTACAATTTAATGTTTATGAAATAGGCTTAATTTGTAAGTGTTAAGTCATTTCGTTGTTCCATCGACGTATTTTTACATTTTATTAGGAGTTTTAATCGATACTTTTAGCTTAGCGAATCATTTGTACAGTTTTAATCGATGTTCTTAAAAAAATATAATTCATTTTAATAGTATTTTTATAGACATTTTGCCTGTTTAACCACGTTCTGAATGGAGCTCTTTAAAACTATCTGCCACTTCAGCCTTCCGAAAATTCCAAAAATATTTTTGATGTGGTGATATTAACAAAATGTTCTCAGCAGTTCGGTGAGTGGTAAAACAGGATAATATTTCGACTTACAGAAGTTTATCAGTGACATAAACCACCAATAGTTCATAAGACACCTATGTTATAAATCATGTTTCATTTTATATCAAAAAGGTACTCTAAGGCGCGGGACATACAGAAAAGACGTAAGACGAGGACGCGTCGCAGACGTTGTTTCTTCCGCGTCCCGTTCATAGAAAATGTATAGTAGCGTCGCGCCGCAAAACATACAGAGACGGGGCGCCGTCACATTTTGTATGAAAGGGACGCGGAAGAGACAAATGTCTGCGCCCCGTCTCTTCTATCTGGCCTGCGCCTAAGAGCCCTCGCAAACAGACTTTTTATCGGCCGATAGTTTGTTGGGTTGGGCTGCTATTACATAATGACCGATACTGAATCGTTGTAGTGCGCAATTGCACACAACTTTATACTGATTAAAAGCCCGAGCAAACTATGGGCCGATAGAAAGTCTGCAGTCTGTAGTAAAGGGATGAAAACTTACACCTTTTTATAATATTCGGTTATACATCAAAGCGACAGGTTTCTCTGAATTCAAAAGGGTGTAACATCTATGAGATACGAACTATTAGATATTTGTGAAATCATGTGATTTACTCCCGACACTCAACTCGATACCAATCCAAATGCCACTTGATGTCACTACCCTAAGTGTACAATAATGATCGAAATGGAGTCTGTCATTGATATTGTTATAAAGATTGATGGAATCCATCTTTTAATAATTTTGCGCCGCTAGCTTTGAGACCGCTCGGAAATGTCATCGTGAAAGAGTGAGCTCACACATCAGGCATCAGCTCCAACGCGTAAAAAGTAATGTTGCAATTAATGCGGGACAAAAAGAGAATGAAGGTTTCGCTGAGTGTGACATATGAAGACAATTCCACTGATTTAGTTGCATTGTGGCGTATCTAACGATACATAATGGAGTCCACCGCTTTTGATCATAACTGTATACTAGCATTGAAAAGTGTAAAATCCTTCCTAGATCCATAAAACGCAAGTACATTTTGGATTGTATTTAAGTTGAGATTCGGGAATAAACTACGAGGATAGATAGTTCTAAACAGAAGTACCTACTAAGTATTCATAATTTCTAATCGATCGCTTAATGTATCAGCATCATAGGCATTACCTTTTAAGATCTTAATTCCCAGTTCAATTAACGTTATTCTCCAAGCCCCAAGTTTGTACAATGAGCTGGATTCGTTAATTAAACCTGGCGTTAACAACCCAAGACTTCCGATCTAAACGAGTGTTTAAGGGCGGCATACACGAAACGAGAAACTCGACGCCAGAAACAACAGTAACTGCATCTGATCACAGTTCTTTTGCGTTTGAATTTTCTGAACGCACTTGTGAGTCTTACTTTATGTGGTACCATGGGTTACTGGCGTCGTTTAAATCTACCCTTCGTAACATCACCATCATGTATTTGTTGTTGATATATGAGTGTTGCCATATTCTCTTAAGTCATTATGTACAAATTGGATATTGTAAGATCATTTGTTATCTGTCAACAGTTGAATATTACGAAAATAAATCAAGTCGAAAGATTTAAGTTGTCTTATTCATTACTATTCCATTTAATTAGGATGAGATCAGGATTAATAAAGTTTGAGACTGAATTTGGGTAATTTAATCTGAGTAATTCTCGAGTAATTTGATTATCTGCGTAAAGAGGTTCGAATAACTGGGGAATAAAATAAATTCCTCGTAAAAGTGGAGAGACGCAGTTAGCTCTTTTATAGCGCAGCTTAAACTGGAAAATGCTTTTAAATGAATTGACCGCTCGCCGGGGAGTCCCCAGTAATCGGCTACCGACGCTGATTCAATCCCTGCCATTATTTATTCAGATGAATTAAAGAAATAAATCAAGATGCAGTTTAGAATTACGTGGCTTGTATTTGTTTTCGATTAAAGCTAATATGAATGGATAATACTAATGTAAAGCTCTGACCAAAGTTAAAAACAAAATGTCCGCATGATACCTAAGTACTAATATAATAAAGCGGAAGAGTTTGTTTGTTTGTTTGAACGCGCTAATCTCGGGAACTACCGGTCGTATTTGCAAAATTCTTTCTGCACTTCATAGATACTTAGCTAAACTCTTGAGAAAGCTTATTGACTACTTTTCATCATCACCAAAAATCATCACTACGGGGGCAACGCCGTACGAGGGCGCTGCTCGTGAACCTATGTATCAATCATATTGGCATTTTATTTTTAACTTTGGTCAGAGCTCTATACATAGTATACATAGGTCTTAATTCTTCCTTGTCGATAAAATAACAAACGTTGCAGGAACGAGACGTAATACCCCCGATTTGTATAAGTCCGCTCCCTCAGAATACAATTCAGTATTCTGAGCGTGCGCCTAATAGTTTGGATTTATTTCTGGTTGGACAACATTAGTAGGTACCCAAACTTGGTCTTTTGGGGTGTAGTGGAGTGTTACGTGTTTATCAACCTCCACAATCTCTTCTTCAGTGGCTCCAAGAAGCTGTAGTCACAGCGGCCACACCCCGGGCAACCACGTCAGTGGGCTGAACCTGGAGAAGGGGACTAATCTACGAACATCTGTAGTTTAGTTATCGGATGATTCCCGAAAATAACAAAGTCTACATCAATCACTCCTTCTATTGGTGTAGCAAGGTAATGCGAAAAACCTTGAGGGCGTTTGTCAGGATCCATATAGTGACTTACGGCCTTTTTGCTGCATCCAGACCTTTGCCGATCGTACCGGTTTACCGGTCCATTGGGCCACAGAGGTAGGGACGAGTGAAGTGGATCTGCACCCGCGCAACCGCTTATCCACTCTAAATAAATTCACGCGCAGATGACCTTAGATATTCTTACCGGACCTGAGTTAAAAAAAGTCCTGCGGCGATGGGGTGAAGGCAGTGGGGTTGAGGTATCGATGTGCCGAGGCCTTAGCTGACACCCTGCACGTAGGCGGCCAGGAGAGAGTGGTCGCTCTCGGAGTCGACTGGGGCGGGACTCTGGGTTCGGCAGCACGACTGGCGACAAAGCAGCCCTGTTTAGGATCGCTCTGCTTTCCCCTGCACAGGGGAGGGGTCTAGAAAAGGTGGCCCAAACATAGTCCGTCTCACCCATCATCCAAGTGCCAAACCACGGGCGCCTGGACATCGATAAACGTGGTCGAAAGATACAAAAAAAGCTAATTAAGATAAAAACCAAACAACTTTGCATAGCCACCTGGAATGTACGAACTCTACTGGATAATGACCGCAACTTATGCCCAGAGAGAAAAACTGCTCTCATAGCAAGGGAGTTAGGTCGTTATAAAATCGACATAGCTGCAATTAGCGAAACCCACCTGAGTGATTGTGGCGAGCTCTGTGAACAACTCGGCGGCTATACGTACTTCTGGAGCGGACGTCCTGCTGGTGAGAGGGCGGGAAATGGCGTAGGATTTGCTATTCGTAATTCCTTGGCGAGAGATCTGAGTGACTTACCTAAGGGTGTCAATGACCGCCTCATGACTCTCCGCCTACCAATCGCACACAACAAACATGTCCATCTTATAAGTGTCTATGCCCCTACCCTACCCTCACTGGATGAGGATAAAGAGGCATTTTACGAACAACTTCGCCAAACTCTTGAACGTGTTCCTAAACACGATAAGATAATTTTGTTGGGGGATTTTAATGCTCGCGTGGGCACCGATTCCGACCTCTGGAACGGCGTCCTTGGAAAACATGGCGTTGGAAGGTGTAACGATAATGGAACACGTCTCCTGTCGTTATGTGCTGAATTTGATCTTGCCATAACAAATACATTTTTCCGTCTAGCCGATAAATATAAGACCTCGTGGATGCACCCTCGATCCAAGCATTGGCATCTATTAGACTACATAATTGTTCGCCGTAAAGACCTACGCGACGTTCTCGTAACGAGAGCGATGCGTGGCGCGCTGGGCTGGACTGACCATCGTCTGATAAGATCGAAGCTATGCCTAAAGCTTAAAGCTCCACGGCGAGCACCCCACAAAATTCCACCAAAACTAGCCTTTTCAAAACTCATTACCTCACCAGAGCTAGGTAAAGAGTTGGACGATAGCTTTGCTGCTTGTGCTCCGCAGACCGAGTTTTCTACAGTAAATGATGAATGGCGACTATGTGCGAAACAACTTTATGCATGTGCCTTAAACACCGTCGGAAAGCCACAAAAGAGAAACCAGGACTGGTTTGACGCATCAGATAACATCATCAGGATGGCTGTTGAAAGGTACAGACATGAACTGAACTTGAGATCACCGGATGCACTCAGCAAAAAGGAAGCTCAACATAAACTAAGATCTAAGGTTCGCGAACTAAAGGACAAGTGGTGGAAGGAGAAAGCTGTAGAATTACAGTGCTACGCTGACACTCACCAATCTGGTAAGTTCTTCGAGGGTATACGACCTGTTTTTGGTCCACGAGTCAGAAAAACTGCTCCAATGTACTCTAAAGACAGGCAGTACCGAGTTGCGGATAAAAATGCCGTATTGAAGCGGTGGGCAGAACATTTCAATGATGTTTTGAATCCTAATGCGCTCAGAGTTGACCTGTCCTATATAAACTCTCTTGAAGAACTACCAGTATGTCAGCAGCTAGATAACCCACCAACTTTTATTGAGTTTGTTAAAGCAGTGAAGCGTCTCAAAAACTCAAAGACTCCAGGAATGGACAGACTACCTTCTGAAGTATACAAATACACTGGAAAAGGCATCATGAACAGGATTTATCACCTCACCTTGAAAGTGTGGGAGAGTGAAGAGGTTCCGCAGGACTGGAGAGACGCGATAATATGTAAGCTGTACAAAGGAAAAGGAGATGTCTCCGATTGCAGCTCTTACCGAGGCATATCGCTCCTTTCTAGTGCCGGTAAGATCCTTGCACACATCATCAACACCCGTCTCAGCGAAATAGCTGAACAGCACCTCCCTGAGAGCCAATGCGGCTTTCGTCCTAGCAGGGGAACAATTGACGCCATCGCTGTTGTAAGACAACTCCAAGAAAAAAGCCTTGAACATCAAAGGCCCCTCTACATGTGCTTTGTTGATTTAGAAAAAGCATTTGATAGAGTTCCACGTGAGGCCCTCTGGCTTGTTCTCGAAAAATCAGGGTATCCACAGAAGTTTGTCAATCTCATTCGCCAATTCCATGTTGGCATGAAAGCGCAGGTTCAGCATGAAAACGAACTATCTGAGGAAATCCGGATTACTAGCGGAGTCAAACAAGGATGTGTCATGGCACCCACACTTTTTGCCATATACTTCGCAATTGTAATGAGAGACGCTTTAAAATGTTGCAGCGACGAAATTCAACTCAATCTCAGAACTGAAAAGGGCTTATTTAACATCTCAAGGTTTAGAGCTAAGTCCAAAATACAAAGGATCTCCATACTAGAGATACTTTACGCTGACGACGTGTGCCTCATGTCCGATAGCATGGAGCATCTTCAAAGCTATGTTGATGCACTGCATCAGTCATGTCTACGATTTGGCCTGGTTATAAGTGCTTCTAAGACCCAGATTCTCAAACAACCACCTAGAGGTAGTACAGCTGACCCAACAGCGCTGTATCTGGATGGGAAACCACTAGAAGAGGTTTCACACTTCAAATATCTTGGAAGCAATATCCGATATGACAACACCTTAGCTTCGGAGGTGCCATCGCGCATTGCGAACGCCGCTGCCAATTTCGGGAGACTCACTGATCGTGTCTGGAAGTCCCATGACCTTAAGCTGGAGACAAAAATTTGCGTCTATCAGGCGCTTATTATACCTGTCCTTCTTTATGGCGCAGAGACATGGTGCCTATACAAACCAGTCATAAAAAAGTTAGACACATTCCACCTGAGATGTTTAAGATCTATACTGAAGATCAAGTGGCAGGACCGTGTGCCTAATTCTGAGGTCCTGCGTCTCTCCGGAATGTACGGCATGGAAGCACTCCTAATGCAACGCCAACTAAGGTGGTGTGGGCATGTCCTCCGCATGGATGACCGCCGTTTACCTAAAGCTATCTTTTACTCGGAGATGGCAGAGGGTAAGCGGAAACAAGGCGGTCAGCATCTGCGCCATAAGGACGTGTTTAAAAGACACCTTAACGCATGCGCTATCAACCCTGATCGTTGGGAGGAGCTTGCCACTCGAAGGTCATCTTGGCGATCCACTATCCATCATAAAATTAAGACGTTTGAAGGGAACCGCCTTCAAACACTAGACGCCAAACGCCAACAACGCAAAGAGAGACCTAAGCCCTCCTACACATACACACATAATTCCGCGGGCCAACTCTACTGCCACACGTGTCGTAGGGTATTTAAAACCAAGTTCGGTCTGGCGAGCCATATCCGGGCTCATTTGAGAAATGATAAATAATATTTTAGGGTCGCCGTCATCGAAACCGATGAGGAGGACTATATACTGTTTATTTGAATATTTTGACATTGTAAAGTTGACACCTAATATGCAGGTTAATTTGTATGCACATAATAATATTCGGTTGTGCTTTCTAAACAATTGTATTTCGAATTATGTCGGCTAGTTACTTTGGAGTAAAATGACTTTTGGTCTAATAACTAAGAACTGTGCTCAATATTGAATTTTGAAGGTAAAAGGACGATGAGTCTGTTTTATTCTCACGAACCTATTACGTCTGATGATGATGGAGCTACATAAAACGGGGCAATTAGTGTAATTTAATAGACGTTTTCAACCGGCCCTTTTATTTTACCATGAGAGTTCCTAGCGGAGAGAAAAATCCCGCTGTTTTTGTTCAAAATTCAATTATAAAAGCTTGTTAATATCGTGTTCTGTAAAACGATAAGTGCACCATGTAGCCTAAAATGCTTTGTTTTCATTATAAAACGTGTCGGTATTCGAGTTCGTATTTACTAGTTGGGAACCTAAAAAAATTAATATGATTAAAAGTAAGTTGAGACGATTGTAGATTGTAAATGTCCTTCCTTATGTAGCCTCCTAGAGAATCGCCAATCAATACATGGGTCAATTGTGTGAGCTTAAAAGATTTCATCAGGGTACCTATAGGTAATACTGCCAATTTTCGTTTAAGCTTACCTACTATGAAAATTGGCAATTTCCTTTAAATTTTTAAAGCTCCGTACAGTCTCAATAAATAAATGGTAAATGGGTCTTCAATAAGGGCGATTCACAACTTCTCGGAACGTATTCCGAATTCGGAAAGTGATGTTTATTCGCTAAAAAACGTTAGCTTTCCGAAGGAAATCTTCGAATCGAATGCATTCCGAGAAGTGTGAATCGTGCTCCTGAAATGTATCTTTAATACATTCTTGAAGACCACTGCTGGGCAAAGATTCGCTTATTTTCCAAGACTTAGGCTGCGTTTCCACCAGAGATGTGCGATGGAAATGTGTCGTGCGAGGATGTCTAGCTGTGCTGTGAAAATGTGTGGGTGTTTCCACCAGAGATGTGCGATGGAAATGTGTCGTGCGAGGATGTGTAGCGGAGCTGTGAAAATGCGCATTAATGTGTGTTGCGAAGCTGTGAATTGTGTCGACATGAATGAGTAGTGTGACCATGTCATTCAACAAAACATTCCTCTTAACACATCCCTCGTACACATTCCTCGCAACACATTCCTCTTAACACATTCCTCGCAACACATTTCTCGCAACACATCCCTGGCGTGTTTTGTATGCGCAAAAACCTAGTTCCGCTGAGCCGTTTCCACCAAAGCTGTGCTGACCGAGGCGAGGTAAATGAAGCGATTCTATTGGTTCTTTACAAACACATTCCTCGCTACGCATTTTCGCACATCTCTGGTGGAAACGCAGCCTTACGCTCCAATTCATAAGAAATCCATTCAGATCTCGCGCCTTCGTAATCAAACGTGACAAAACCTAAGATAAAATTGTTCAGAAAATAATGCTATTTTAACCTTGAATAAATACGAGCGTGATATTGAAGCGAACAATATTTCTCGTTCGAAAATATTCCATTTTGCAGAACTATGTTCTTGCACTTTGTTAATTAAATTATAACAAGGTACTTATACCTATCTACTTCAAAGCTTTCAAAGAACAATACAGCAGAAAGGTTGAACATACTTTATATAGGTACTTACACCTGCTCGTAGCAGAAAAGGTTTCTCTGACTCGCTCGGGTATGCAGTTTTGCACACGTGATAGGTGTCCCACCTGTGCATTAAAAAAAAAAACTTAAAATGTAACAGTAAGACAATAGGCTGATTTATTGACTTGTAGAAAAATTGGCCTCTAAAAAATGATACTATCGTAGAGGCAATTTTACCGCTGGCTGTAGGCAGGAAGGACATCGTACACCATGATGCCCAAAATCCGAGGCACTATTTTTCGTACGTGATTAATAAAGTGTCATTCTCTTTTTCTCGTTTTTCGGACATGTGAGATTACTTTTTCACAGTGCTGAAATTTCCATACATCGCTCGAAGCTGGCGCATCCAACGATAGTATATAAAATGAAATATCGTGATGTCGGTGATGACTAGGTACCTACAACTTCGAGCTCGTGTCTAAGGGTTTTTTTAATACAAAGAGAAAACTGGGGTGTCTGTTTGTATGTTGTTTTTTAAACCGCGAGCATTCGAGCTAAGTAGTAATATACCTACCTACTTAATTGATCCTTTTGTACTCAAATATACCCAAATTGAACTGACTGTGGCGTAATAAAGTAAAGAACGTCGAAACTTTTGCATTTAAAATGTTATTTTGAAGGTTTATTTGGACTCAACGGACGTCTAAACCCTTTAAATACATTTTAAACTTTCCATTAGGCGTGAATCCTTTAACAACACTGGTTTATTATAATAAGTATTTCTAATGCATAGATATTTTTATTCGAAGCCGACAACTGGCTGGAGACAGCAATGGACAGAAAGAAGTGGCGAATTCTTGTTCCGGAGGCCAAGACTCACATTGGGTCCCTGAGCCAATAGGCGGGTCCACACAGAGCGAGCAGCCTCGCGAGGCATTTGCCGCGCGAAGCAGCTCGGTTAGTGTGGACGTGCCTCGGCCGAGGCAAGCGGCAGCCTCGCGATGATACCAATGCCGCGCTCGTTTGGGGATAGTTTCCTCGCGCGGCAATTGCCTCGCGAGGCTGCTCGCTCTGTGTGGACCCGCCTTGGAGTAATAGTACCTAGTAGATATTTTTATTTGTTTACGCCTCTACATTTGATCCCTCTACCTGCAGCCCGTAAATGTTGGGCAAAATAAAAACAAGTAGGTAATGAATTGTTCTACAAAAGTTAGCAATGTATTGGAAAATTCCCGCCGGTCCTTGCGTTGTCGAGTTTTATGCAAATTAATTTAATCTACGGAAGGAATTTGCAATCATTATTATTGTAGGTATAATTAATTGAACAATAGTGTACCTAGTGATTGAAAGCTAGACAACCCTTTCATCTGGGTGAAAGCTTATTTTTAACCGACTTCCAAAAAGGAGGAGGTTCTATGTTCGGCTGTATATATGTTTTTTTTTTTTATGTAGGTAGGTTCATTGATTATTCCGTCAATTGTGGACCGATTTTGGAAATTCTTTTTTTGTTACAAAGGGTATACTTCCGAGATGGTCCCATCGTCACCAAATCAGGATCTGATGAGGGGATCCCATGGAAATCGAGGGAAACCCTCAAATTTTATGTGTGTTTGTGGAACTATCGGGCTGAAATTTTGTGCACTTATAGATTCTCGGTGACAATGAAATATTATGGTATCAGCCAGCTGATCTGATGATGGAGTCAAGAGCTGTTCAACAGAACTCAGAGTTTGTTGCCCTGGTTCTTCACGGTCTTGGTCGCGAAGGAACAGGAGTAGAGTCACCTAGCTCTTAAGACGTTTCAAAGTGGTACACTTGTGATCTTATTGAATAAACGAATTTGACTTTTGACTTTTGACTCCTCAGTAAATTGGACGATTGAGTTGAAACTCGGCATACCTTTCAAGTTCCGATAACAATGTAAATATACATTATAATATAATATTATATATAATATTACATAGTGTCAGCGATCTGATCTGATGATGAGAGCTGCTCAACAGAACTCCTCAATAAATAGTCTGATTGAGTTGAAACTCGGATCTCAGCATATTTATGAAATTTCTACGAGTACTACAATAATATAGAAACAGTGAGCTGATCTGATGATGGAGTCAGGACCTGTTCCATGAAATTTTTTAGTGATATGGGTGTCAAATGAAAGGGCTTAATGAGCGAAACACAATGAGAAAATCCTGAAATCCTGAAAACACTGAAAAACCTGAAAACTGAAAATCCTGAAAATTCTGAAATCCTGAAAACCTGAAAACTGAAAATCCTGAAAACCTGAAAACTGAAAATCCTGAAATCCTGAAAATCCTGAAAAACCTGAAAACTGAAAATCCTGAAAACTGAAAAATCCTGGACGATCTAGCATACCCAGCAGTGGGATGAGAAAGGCTGATGATGATGATGAAAGGTATAAAATAAATCATAAAGTTATGTATTATCAGTTAATTTTCAAATTAGGAAAAAATTAGGAAAAGTTTACTAAATTATTATAAAGGACAAAAGTTCACTATACCTGATTCTTTATTATGCTCAAATATCAATATCCAAATACAAATTACGCAATACTTGTTACGCCCTAAGAGCGTTTTCACATTATCCGATCCGATATCGGTATCGGACGCCCGCCGACACGATATCGGGGCAAGTAAAATGTAGGAAAGATGTCCGCTCCGACATCCGATATCGGGTCGGACAATGTGAAAGGCAGGTACATATTCTATACATTTTACTTGCCTCATTGTACTAGAGCTCATGAGCAATATTCTTGCCTCATCGTATAAAATCGATAGATTTTATTATAACGGTCATTTTATAAATAGCTTCCGCCCGCAACTTTGCATGCGTGGTACCTACCTACCTGGATAAAAAGCCTGTGTTATTCCAGGTCATAAACTATATAAATTCCAAGTTTCATTAAAATCTATACTAATAATAACAATATTAACTAATAATCTAATATGAACTGCATATAATGGGTATGTTTATCGTCAGTTAACTTATGGGGATTTTTTTTGGGAAAATTCAGTCAATGTTAAATGTACTTTCATGTGTCAAAAAAGATAGAGATAGAGATTTTGCAGCCAGATCTTAGACTAGTCGGCCGACTGAAAGTCCGATACGTGTGCGCGCGTAGAAAAGCGCCGTACCCTACTGATCAAGCAGTCTGCCGCCAGTTCGCCGATAGTTAATTTGCAAACTTACTATCGTATGATACTAAATCGGTGTAATGCGCCTCCATACATCTCCATACTGATCTAGGAGCCCGATTAACTATCGTACGAGAGAAAATTGAAGGTGTATTTCATGCATTACTCGTATCATTTTTCACACAGTCCATTCAGCTTTCCTTTGTTCTGCTATATTCCACCACATTAACATTACACCACACTACATTCTTTTTATATTAGGTAAGTAAATGAAATTCGTCGAAACTTCAAAAGTACGCCAACTTGTGTTGTAAACAAATAAATTCTTTATATTTATCTTTAACTTACAAAACTGCAACCAGTATTTCATGTAATTCAATTCTATCGAGCTAAATGTTCAACACAACATTGTAAAAGCTTTAACAAAATACCTAATCCTAGAAACCCAGCGCAAGGGTAAATCCTCTAGAAAACATTTTATTTAAAGTACTTGTGGTTCCACTGCAATGTGCTTGTAAGCTCTACAATGTTCTTGGTTCTAAGCACAGCTTTGAATCTAGGTTTATTTCAATCTATCTGACCTAGATCGTGGATCAAGCTTACAGTATAGAAATGATTTCTTGAATTTATAAAATATTTTTTAGGAGACTGTTTTTATTACCCCTAGTACAAAAAATAAACGACCGAAGCAAGAGCGAAATCTCTTATTACAAGTCTTTTATACTTGAAGATTTTATTAATATTACAAACGATGTGCCTTGTTATTTTTTGAAACAAAAAACTACTCGTTTAAAACATTGCTGTTATAGCAACAGGCTTATTACTTTGTGTTGAAGTACTTACGTGCCGTTCTGCGAAAATAAAAAAAAATATATTATACGAACACATTTCTTTTGTTTCAAATCGGTTTTAGTTATTTCAAACGAAATCATCAGCGAGTTTTAAAAGTTCCATCACAACGAATTTGAATTTAACTCAGGGCCACAACTAAAAACGATATACTCGTATTGTGGCAATTTTCAATTTGTTTGGCATATGTTGGTTGTTAGTTCGGTTTCTAACTTTCTACTTATGTAAATGAAACCACGATAATTGCCCGTTACATCGATTGTCTAACTTGATACCTATGTAAAATCATGCTTTTAAACGATGCCGCCACTTTAATTCTTCATCGTTAGAGCTATAAAGCACATTAGGAGTTCTGAAACGCGAGCTTTGTAACGTGGTACAAACGTGGAACATGAAACCTTTTGGTTCTTAATACGCGCGTTATCGTAGCGCGCGTTTCAACACGCCTAATGCCTGTAGCACACCTCCGCTGCGAAACTCAAAGGGCGAAACCGCAATAGTTTCGCTGTGAGTTGTGAGTTCTTTGGCGGCGAAACAGTAGCGAAATTCCCTGCTCTAACGTACAAAACTGACTATGATGTTGTCTCTTTCTAACATGATTTCGCTCATTTGCTCAGGCGCCTACTACATCTCCGCCCGTTGTCCGCCATTTTCCACCATACTCTTGCCCAGCGAAACACGCTCAGCGGTTTCGCAGTTGTTGTTACGCAGCGGAGGTGTGCTACAGGCATAATGTGTATAAGCTCTTAGGTAACCATGATCTAAATTCAATTATTGTTCCTTTTTGAATATTTATTCAATTTCATGCCCTGTCACTTCCACAGCAAGTTACATTATGGAAAACGTATAAATTACCCCGAGGCGATCATAATTCTGTGGTCGTTTCGCAGTTTATGGACAAGACCGAATGCTGGCTCCGTACGATCGTTTGTATGAAACATATTCTATGTTTTACGATGTCGTAGATATCTACTGCATTATGAGATGCAGCCATTTATATACACGAATAGTAAGTATTAATAAATATATTAATATTGCTGGACATTTCACACAGCGCCTTGATGGCGCTAGCTTGATGGCCCAAGCTTGTACTATAGGAACGAGAAAATAATGAATAGAATACTTATAGGTATACCTACTTACTTTTTTTTTTAATACATACATAGAATACTTTATAACACCAGACACAGAACAAACATCTATTTTCATCACAGAAATGTTTTTATACCTACAGCTTGATCAGCAATATGGGAAAATAGCAAATAGCTTCTGAAGCACGTATGGCAGCCCGATAAACACGATCCAATGTTTTTGATTACATTTACCACAACCAAATTTGTTTATTTGGCTTTCTACCGAGTTTCTATAGAGATAGAACACCTTAGAAAAAACCCCAAAATAAGCAGAGCTTGTGTGTTATGGGAACTACATGAATGAAATGCTACATGCATACTTTTTTTATAAATACATACTAATGTATTTTTTTTTTTGTAAATCCATACATATTATACCTACATAGATCAGAAAGACACCCATACCTGAGACAAATATTTGAAGATCGTACAAATGTTTGCCTCGCGGCTGGAATCAAACCCGCAACCTTCTGTGTTTCAGGCGGTCCTTCGCCCAATACACTACAGAAGTCATCGAGATAGATATCTAAGGGTTCTATCGAGCCGAGCTATAGTGGGCGTGCCAAACGATGAGTCATGCAGAGGACACTTCAAGGAACTTAAAATCTTGACCCTTCCCAGTGAACATATACAACAAGTGGCCCTGTTCACACACCTAAATCTGCACCTGTTCCAGCGCCGAGGGGTTAACGAAAATCGCGCCCTGCGCAGCAATAAGCACCAGCACAGACTCGTCACTCCGACGCACAGACTCCACAAGTCTGGACGATCCGTGTACAGTCAGCGTCATCAATCGGTATCCCCCTATTGATTTTAACAAGGACCCTTTTCATTTCAACTTTGGATTTCAGTCGGATTTGCTAGTATAGGAACTCGAGCGAAATTAGATATCCATAAGTATACTAGCAAATCCGACTGAAATCCAAAGTTGAAATGAAAAGTGTCCTTGTTAAAATCAATAGGGGGAAACCGATTGATGACGCTGACTGTTACATCCTGGGCCCCGCAGTTTATAACCGAATACCTGTTGAGATCAGGAATGCAGTTTCCACCGCAGCGTTTAAAAACCGACTGAAATCGTGGTTGCTAGAAAGGGTTTTTTACAGCATAGGTGAATTCCTAGAACTGCCGAACACTAAATAATTATATACTTAGGTATTTAAATACTAAAGTACGTTTTTTTACTGACTTGTAAAATAATGATTTTATGAATAAATTATTGTATTCTTGTATTCTTGTATCTCTATAGAAACTTAAATGCCACTAGCAAATTCACCTTTACAAAGGATATATCTTGTCAACGGAGTATGCGGCATAGAATGCAAAATGTGGCTCATCATAGTCTTGCAAATTATATAAAACGTTTACTGTGAGTCGTTCCACTGTCTCTACCTAAGGACACTTTCATGATCCTTTTGACCGAAATAGGACGCCATTGCTCATTCTATGTCGAGGCTGTTATGGTGCATTTAGATTTGTTCAACGACTTTCAACATTTTTTTAACTTTTAAAATCTTTCAACAGAGCGTCAGCCGTTCTACAAAGACGCTCTATTGCAAGACCCATTCAACAAACGGCAAGTGTTGCTTTCCACGAAATTGCCAGTCATTAATGAAAGATGTACACGCACCTTTAGTTTACATTGAATCCTCACATTTCCAACTAAAAAAAAGACCTTCACAAAAGCTGAAGAAACATTTCGGATGACTGAGCACGCGGTACAGTTTAATTCGGCCTTTTGGTTCGGGTCTTCGAGTAAATTTAATTTGGCGCAAGTTAACGAGCAGTCCTTTTCTATATGAGCTTAGGGCCTAGTGTATATTTTGAGCAAATTTAATGTTATCAGTCGAACACGGATGAAAAATAAATGATGAATGCAGCTGCGTGGATAAATTGCGTAATATTTCATTGCTAGATTGTTAACATGGAAAACTTGAGTGTTTTAAGAACTCAGAGTGTATTAAGAAATGTGAAATGAAACTCGCACTACGCTCACTGGGTCTTACTTATGTAAGGTGTTTAAGCTACAACTTAAGCTGTGCTCAATGGAACAACAGCGGAGCGGTCTCTCATGTTTAAGTCAGTCATGAAATTGGCTTCACCTATAAGGGCAAAATCTCTGTTGTTCAGCCGAGAAACCCACAGATCCACGAAATTTGAACGATTGACACGATTTTACGCGAATATCCCCGTCTATATCCAACTTTAGAACGAACGCAATCGGCAATACCACGTTTTTGCATCTGTGTGGTGACTGACAAACAAGTCAGTCAGTGTCAATCTGTCAGTCAACATCTGATTTGTTTACAAAATTTGGGATTTTGTTTTATTTGTTATTTTGTTTGATTTAATTTTGAAAAAATGTCTGTTCAATCAATAAGAAGACCTATAAAGCAGCAAGGAAAGTAACTGTGGATTTTTTTCCTGCCTAGTCCACCTACTGTAGATCAGGACCTGATGGAGAGGATTCCTCAGTAACTCACGGTGGTATGCAAGAAGGTAGGTACCTATTTCTATAGGTACTTATATTCTTACGTATATTCCAGTGTACACACTTTGCATACTTGAGCATTCAATTTCTTTTAAACAGATCTAAGTCCGACTGCTTCGGTGAAAACCAAAAACACCTCAAAAGGTCAGAGAGAAGGGAAGTCACTCATGACATGAATGAATCAAAGGAGATAAACTTGTAAGAGTGATGTTGGTAAATGAGTACCTACCTACTGTAGATCAGGATCTAAGGAGGAGGGTTCCTCAGAAACTTACGGTGGATTCCATCTGGTATGCAAGAAGGTACCTATTTCTATACTTAAAATTCTTACATATATTCCAGTGTACACTACACTTTGCACACATAAGCATTCAATTTAATTTCTTTTTAACAGATCCAAGTCCGACTGCTTCAGTGAAAACCAAGAACATCTTAAAAGGACAGCGAGGGAAGTCACTCATGAATGTAATGATGAATCAAAGGAGATAAACTTGTAAGAGTAACGTTGTAAAATAAAAGGAGAGTTCTAAATATAATTAGAGGATGTTATAATAAAAATTACGGTTTTTTATTGATTATTAAAATGATCTTTCTGTATTGTAAATTCTGCCTTTGTTATTTGTGTTATTTCCTAACTATACAGGACAGTATAGGTATATCATAACAGCAATCAATGACTATCTATACTAATATAGTAAAGCGGAAGAGTTTGTTTGTTTGAACAAGCTAATCTGAACTACTAGTTGTATTTGAAAAATTCTTTCTACATGTGATAGCTAAACTCTTGACGAAGAGTATAGGATACTTTTCACCATCATCATCATCAGATCACCAAATACCATCACTATGGGGGCAACGGCAAGAGGGTGCTGCTGGTCTCCCTATCTCATCTCACTAATATTAGAAATGCGGAAGTTTGAATGTATGTTTGTTCCTCTATAACTTGACAACCACAGAACCGATTTGGCTGAAATTAAAATTTTAGATAATGACAAGGAATAGGACATTGGGCTACTTTTTATCTGGGTACCTACTGCTACTGTATGGGTGGAAGCTAGTTATATTTATAAATGAATATGATTATGTTGTAGTAGGTATAATTATTCATTACAATTCAATATTCTTGTTCTTGTTAAAACTTCTTAAAATTAAAGATTATTTTCTATGTAAGTACATGTTTCTTGTTATGTGTGCTACGTCGTCGTCGATTACAACATCAGCTTCTATTTCTTCATCCTCACTTTAAAGAAATGCTGCATGCATTATATTCTTCATGGAGTATAATTGCCAAATTATGCAGCACAGCACATGCAATAATTGTTGTCTTGATAATGGCATATGAGCGTCTCATCACCTCCAGAAAAATCCGGTTAAAAGTTATCAAAATCTTCCATTTTCGTCGAGAGTCGAGTTCACACTTTCACGTCACAGCTGATTGGAATGTAATAAATCCGGCCATCTTTGGTCTCAACATTTGAAATGATTTGAGACATGACTTAAACTAGGTCATGAGCCTGTTAACATTTGACAGCTATTTAAACGTCACAATGGCTGCCTCTCATCGTTGAAATGGACTAATAGGTGAGAATTTCACAAAACCTGTTATTTAAACAGTGCAATCGCCTTGAGAGGCTTTCGTAAGTAAGGCCCACTGTCTCTTCAGAAGCACGACGCACGACTAGGGATCGTTAATGGCTATAATTAGGCAAACAGAAATAAAGACCATCTTGGTTGCTCTATATCATGGGGATTTTAAGAAATAAACCTTTAGGCCTCTATTAATAAACTCGGATTAACTTCTGTCAAAGTTGTGCCAAGGATTTAACTATGGCCATCCTTTTTTGTTAGACAGTGACAAATAAGGATGGCAATAGTTAAATCCGTGGCGCAACTTTGACAGAAGTTAGTTCGAGTTTATTAATAGAGGCCCTAGTGTATTTTCTACAAAGTGATTCTCAGGATAAAGGTCGTAGCTGACCAGTCGCCTCCACTCCGCATCGCCTTGTCGGCGTTCACTAGTTTAAACTAAATGAGATACCAACTTTACCCAAACCGCACGAAATTACTCAACAACAATTTGAAATTTCTCATGTTACATTACCACTCACATATTTACCAAACATTTTGCTGAAATAATAACGAAATTATTACGTTAATTATTGTTGTTGTTCCCAAATATAATTATACAGAACAAACATGTCAAACTTTTTCATATTTGGCTTGCTACACATTAAAAGTAGTTAAAATAATTGTATTTTGCTAAGGTACACCACATACATAGACATTGAAACAAATTACAGACACAGAACATTTAGAGTGAAGTACAATGGGTTGGCAGTTCTACAAATAAAACAGCATAATTTAATGTAAGTACATAACCTTTCTTCCGCTTTAAAAATTCACAAAACCGAATAACACGGAAGATAAACTTATCCCATAGATCTATACTATAGATCTATATATAGATCCTACTAAGATCTTTTTAAAGATTCTATAATAAATCGAAGAATATTATTTTATCTGCCACATTGTGTGTACGTGTCTGGCACGCTCAGTGTCTATAGATATAGGACCTTAACAGCAAGCAACATCATACCACCAAATTAGAGTGATAACCATGTAATTCATGTAATTTTAACTATACAGTACCAAATAACACAGCTAGGCAATGGCAGCTTGTCTAACATGAGCCTCGGGCCCGTTTCAGGTTTTGTTCAGTTGTACTGTCTATCAATCGGAATGCGCCCTGGGCGCTACGCAAATGTGAACGTTTTTGTTATCATATTGTTATGAAAACTGAGGTTGCTGTAGTCATTTTTTGAAGCGCCATCGGCTGTATTCTTTGAAGGTATTTATTATTTATTTATTTACACTTTCTATTGTAACGATAAAGCGCTCGTGGCGCAGCTTGATGAGACGTCATTTATAAACACACAAACATTACCACTTATATTTTGATATTAGAGTCACGGCTTTTTTCTCCAGCGATTTATTGTGTGCAATACAATATCGAACATGTGTAGAATAAATATATTTTCTATTTCTATTCCCCAGTCCATTCTTTTACACTCGGATTGCAATTCCAATAACGCCAATATTTACGAGTACGTAGCAGTAATCCCTGTAGCTACATCGCTACGGAGCTACGCCGTAGCCGCGTAGCTTGCTTGTACCATCAGTTGCAGAACTGTTGGATTAGCGAATTATGGTTTTGTACCACTAAAGTAATGTTAGTTTTCTAATAACTTGCTTTCCTAACCAACAGTTTACGTTCTCCAAATCCTACTCAACTTTTAAGATATTATGTAGGTAGCTTGATCTCGTAAGCGATTATCGCCTAGAGAGCATCGCCTATGAGACTCGCATGGCGATTATCGCCCCAAAAACTCTTTTCATCTAAACGACCCTCTATAACAGTGGTTCTTAACCGGTGGTCCGCGGACTACTGGTGGTCCCTGGAGCCACCCGAAGTGGTCCGCGAAGCTATCCGAAAAAATTAAGCAAGTGACAACGGATCGAAGTTAAAAGGGAAAACTTTTCCGCTTTTGATACGTTTTGAAAGGAGTGTGGGCAAAAATGTATGGGCACTTCACCCACGGCCGCCACAGCTCAGACTACTTTTGTTTAGAAGGTATCACAGCCATGTATCTCTGTGCCAATGCGCATCAAATTCTGTCCCGGGGTTCTCTATTTATTTTAAGTCGAATAGGTTTAACTTACAGAGATGCTAAAATGGCCGTTACTGCAATTCCTTTTATGAATCATAGTAATGATTCGTAATTATGTTTATGGGATCAGGATAACGCAGGATCACTGGATCAGAATCACAGGATCACTAGATCAGAATGACAGGATCAGGTTTACGGGATTAGGATCACGTAAAATCTGGATCTCAGGATCAGGATCACGAGATCAAGATCACGGAATCAGGATCACGGGATTAGTATCACGGAATCAGGATCACAGGATTAGGATCACGGGATCAAGATCACGCAGGATCACGGGATTAGTATCACGGAATCAGGATCACACGATTAGGATCACGGGATCAAGATCACGCAGGATCACGGGATTAGGATCACGGAATCAGGATCACGGAATCAGGATCACGAGATCTGGATCCTGACGCCAGACCGTAGCCAAGTGAGTTATCTGCCATACATTTCAATACGAACTGTTTGGCCACTTGGCCGGCGACGTGGCCATGGCGTCTCAGCGTATTATATAGCTCTTACAAGATAAAAAACAGAGGCGTATCTAAGTTAGAATTTGTTAATTACTTTCATCATATTCGAAATGAAAAGCAGAGTGTTTACTTCGGGTGAAAGACCTATTTAGGCACTCGAACTATTGATGCTCTCGCTACGCTCGTGCGCCAAACCATCTCATGCCTGAATAGGTTACTTTCAACCAACTTGTAAGAATCTACTAATTGCTCCCTTGTCATAGTTTTCATACAATCTACTAGATTAGTGTACTGAGTACTAACTCAGGCTAGGTACAAACATGGATTTATCTAGTGACCCCTGGGATAGATTTTAATGCGTCGATAATGAAAAATGCTTAATTTTGTTAGGTCTTTCGAGTCATATTAATTACATTGCTGGCGGAGCTGGGTGAAGTTTGCCCACTATCGTTTTGAATCAAATTATTGGTTGGCTGTGTGTTGAGCATGCGCGGTCCCATGGGGAGGGTCATGGGGGTCATTTGTCTTAAAAAAATCGGCTTGCTTCCGTCGCATTTTAGTTTCATGAGTATTTTGCGACCAAAATGAGCTACGCTGCATTTGATTTAAAAAAAATCGGCTCGCTTCGCTCGCATATTCATGAATAGATATTTTGCGAGAGTGCAAAATCATGTGACCCCCTTCTGATTTGTCTGACGAAATATAACACTATTTAAATTAAAATAATACACCCCCTCCTATAAAATAGTAGATAGGTACACTCGTGATATGGGTTGGTGGTCCGCGGCAAGAAAAAAGTTTATCAAATGGTCCCCCATCACTAAAAGGTTAAGAACCACTGCTCTAGAAGAACCAGGAATATCCTCGTGCGGATTTAAGACAGTTACATAGCTGACTATTTTCCATTATACATTGTTGTTTTTGGAAACAACGCTATAGTGAGCTTGGTCGGCGCACTTAGTTTTATAGACCTAAGTAAAAACGTATTATCGAGGCGAAAAACTTTATCCATGTAAACGGCTCTTTACGCACGGGAAGTACTCGTTAATATCGTCGATTTAATTCCTTATTAAAATTTAATAAAACAAAAGTCGCGAATTATGTACCGCTTTTTTTATTTTTATTTAATACATTTCTTGGGCCATTACCCTCGCGGGGATCCTCAGAAGACCCATTTCAGGTTCTATCACAATCTGATCAATGGTTTAGGAACGCATAGAGGACAAACATACAAACGTTAGTTTTTATTTATATTTGTAGATAGTGTCTTTTGGTTATGACTGTACGCATATACCGCTGCCGGGCACACAAAGTTATAATAAAAGTCATGACAAAGGGATTGTTTTATGTAATTTATATCAACTTTTTTAATATTATGCTTTAAACTTTGTTAAATTGTGCTCAATGTATCTAGACGTGATTTTGTTAAGCAAAGTTTTATCAAACTACATGTGTCACAGAAGAAATAATAACAATACATTTGTGATATTTACCTACTTGTAATGACATAAATTATCTAGTGATAATTTATGTCATTACAAAAAAAATAGGGTTGGATTTAGTATTAAGAAGCAGGATTTTGGGGGCAGAGTGAGGGGGGGAGGTGAGGGGGGGGTTCCCCCTCCCCCCTGGTACCACTCCCATTACAAGGTAACGCACCGTTCTGGAGATAATCAAATTATTGTTTTTATATACAAACTGGTAAAAATTGGTAAAAATTTAGTATTCGGTAACAATACTTTGAGGGGGGGAGGGGGGGGAGGGGATCCCCCGCCCCCTGGTACCACTCCCATTACAAGGTAACGCACCGTTCTTGACAAAATCAAATGTAACCTAACCTATACGGGGCAACCGAAACGGGGCACCCTGTAGGTTAGGTTAGGTTTGTATATAAAAAATTGTATCCCCCCCCCCCTCCCCCCCCCCCAAATACTGTTACCTACCGAATACAAAATTTTTACCATTTTTTACCAGTTTGTATATAAAAACAATAATTTGATTATCTCCAGAACGGTGCGTTACCTTGTAATGGGAGTGGTACCAGGGGGGAGGGGGAACCCTCCCCCCCCTCCCCTCCTAACTCCCTCCCCCAAAATCCTGCTTCTTAATACTAAATTTTTACCAAAAAATATTATTATTAAATTCACAGATTATTATCATCATCCACACCGGTTTTCCACCATGGAATAATTTTACTTGGTTCTCACCCGCTGTTGGACATGTTTTTCTTAAGAGGCCGTATGTTTTTTTTTTATTTTATGTCTGTCGCCGGCATTCATGCCACAGTAAAAATTCCTTGGCCGTAGTATACAAGCTAAGCGTCACGCTTTTAGGCTGAGGCCAAACGAGCGTAATTTTTTGAGTTGTGAGACGCGAAAAATGAGTCGCGTAATCTACTTTCAACAAAAACAGACAACTCATTTTGCGTCGCCGTGTGAATCAAACAGGACTTTTCTATGAAAACAAATGCAGCAGAAATTACGCGACACATAACTCAAAAAAATACGCTCGTTTGGCCTCCGCCTTACTGTCACATGTCAAAGGAACGATACTTATCTTTGCATGAATTTGTGTGCTTCTTCATGGCAATTAGGTTAGGTACCTACTTATTCATGACGTTTCATGACGGGCGGCATCGTGACTGTTTTATAACGTTACTACCATTATTTTATCCATGATTCAATTTAGATCATGTTAATTAGAAAACATTCTAAAAATATTATGTTTACAAACAACAAAGGAAAGGAGTTCATCGTATAATTGCTTTTGTAATGTTTTTATTTTGACATCTAAAAACTTCAATATTTTACCCACTTTATTTTTGTATTTTGTAAAGTTATGTAAATATGTTTAGTTTCTGTGTACTTTTCTTTATTAAATTGATGGTTGACGAAAAATTTATTGACCGAAATCATCAAAAATAAATATCCGATATTCGCAATGCGAAACCGAGAAGGTATTATATAAATGTCAGGGGGATAAGACATTGATCTATTTTGAATAGCGCGATGGGATCCTTGACTTCTCTACTTTGGGGTGGCAGCGATTTGTATTACAAAGGGCACGGTCACATTTAAAGGTGGCGATTCGCGCATGAGACCGAGAAAGAAGACCGAGAGAGACAGGCTTTGTAGGGGCGCGCTAAAGTGACATGAGACAGAGAACCGTAAGTTTATACAGGGTGAAAAATATCAATGGACCCTGGAGGGAAACTACCTACTTATTATTTTACTTAAAGGAAAGTGAATTTTAGAAAATCTTTGAATGCAGTTTATTTCTTTTTAATAATAAAAGAATGTTTCCTTTAAGTAAAATAATATAACTTAAGGATTTAAAGTAGTTTCCCTCCAGGGCCCATTCATTTTTTCCAGCCTGTATATGACAACGATCTCCCGTCGATGTCGTGGTCTCTGGTCTCGGTCTCCTGTCTCGGTCTCGGGCGTGAAACTGATACCTTTTATGTATGGAAAAGCTAAAGATAAGGTAAAAACGGATTATGTACTAAGTACACATACAACTTTCAAAGTTGAGCAATTGTTCTTTGCGTCCTGCAATTGGACATTACAATTTAATTTGAGTCTAGTTGTAAGTTTTGTCAGGTTTCGTGCTTCGGAGGGCACGTTCGTGCTTCGGAGGGCACGTTAAATTGTCGGTACCGGCTCTTAAGCCGTTAAGCCATGACGGAGGCCTTTAGAGTTGGCCACTAGCTCATACGAATATACTTTACTTTCCAGGTTTTTTTTTCAGTAGGTTACTAAATTAATTTGCAATACTGTTGCCCTCGAGTTCAAAGAACCCTCTGTTACATGTTTACTGAAACAGCCAGATGTTTATCAAAGGGCTCACTTCAAAGAAGATTTGACTTTACACAAGATTTGATAAAGCCTTAACCCTGAAAGGTTAAACCTGTGCTTTCTCTAAGGAGCATTATCTGGTTTTACTTGGTTTATCCAAGAATTTGTAAGCAAAGCAATTTTGAATACTTTATGAATAGCTAAGTTTATCAAGATCGCTCGTGGTGAAGCTCAGGAATTTTTGATAGATTGTCGAAGCGCCACAAAATGTGCGTGTGTGTATCTAGAATTGCTTTAATAACTGAACTCTTTCGTATTTCAGAAGACATTTTAAATAGTCCCGGCTATGTCCTTCGTTGTGGCTTTATGATTCATTCAATCGATCTTCAAACTCTTTCATCAAAGATGGGTAAGGTACCTCATACTACCTTACGTATCTACGAGTATATGTATAAGCAGTTAAGAGCTACATCAAGCTAACGTTCACTGCGATCATTTCATTTGCATACAATCCATATGAATGAGTTACCGCTAGCATGAATGAGTAGTTACGTAAGCCATGATGCTACGAGCTATGTAGTGTACTTTTGTTTACGGAAATAAAACTTTTCTTATCAAAAGTTGTATAAATCAGAGGTTTATTTTCTTTCCCAATTTCAGGAAAAACCTGGTTATTTTATCGCTTATATAGCGCAGGTGTATAAAACCTGATAGAAGGGAATATTACCTATTATTTTGCGGTATAAAAGTAGTGATGTGATACACATTGTTTGACATTCAAAATCTTTACGGAATTAATTACATTTTAGGCTACGTTTTTGACAATATGAATATGAAATACGTTTTAAGATAAAATGCCGTAATGTGTTCGCTCATCATTATCATCAGCAGGCCCTTTTAGTTCTCGCTGTTCTGCGTCCTGGGTCTGTGCTAGCCTCGTCCTGCCCAAGTTCCACAACTTATATTTCTGATTTCATTACTTTCACAAAATTCCGGACAACCTAAGTAGATATCGTGTATAAGTAATTTCGAGATTATATGATGCAGAATATGATTTTTTGATGCAGTTTGGTAGAAAACTAGATTTTCTACCCAACTGCATCAAAAACTCATAGTCGTCAAAAAGACAGAGTTACGAGGTTTTCGAATTTAGCCGACGATACCCAGATTGTTAAAACTTACAATACGTTTGAAAACCGATGGATCTGAGAGTATGTCTACTGCTCTTAGGAACACAGTCCAAACCTATTTTTTCCATGTAGGTACCTACTCGTATGTGCAAATTATACGCGACTTATGTAGGTACTTACTCTAAATTTAACAAACTTTCCTACCTCACAGGGTAGGTATAGGTAAGTAGAGAGAGACTACACTTTAAAAGGCACCCGAGTTTTGTAGTTTCATTCTATTATGTCGTTTTGAGACCAGCGTGGGAGTGACAAGTTCACATTATATACAAAGGTGTTGTTTGTATTCCGAAAAGGTATTCATGTACAATGAATCGTACCGGTATCTGCAGATAAGCACATCACTACGCATCTCTTGTGTGTTTTATTGGCTACAGTCTCACTAGCACGTATGGAAGCGTCTTTTATTTGTGATATCCGATTTATTATTGTTTAGACAAAATAGTTTACCTAGGCTAAAAGAAAAAAAACATTATCTAAAGCCTTGCTTAATTGACAGTTAAACATGAATCATAAAGTTAGTTTGTAAACTATTTATTAGGTTATTTTTTCTTACATTCATCATTACAAGCAATGTTAGTTTCAAACATTTTTTACACGTATCTACATACCTATGTATTAACGCGTTCAGTAGTGCGATTCAGACCTTCTCGGAATGGATACCGAATTCGGAAAGTGACGTTTCTTCGATGAAAAAACGTTAATAAAAAAAATCTTCGAATCGGATGTATTTTTGGAAGTCTGAATCGCACTGCTGTTCCCGTGACGTAAATGCGGATCTTGCACGCGGACGGGCTACAGCGCTCACCTTCGGAGAGCACCGCTGTGGCTAGGCAGGGAACGTGTTATAGTGACCAACCAAAAGTGAATGTATGTGGGCGTATGCTGCAGTACCTACTCTCAAGTAGAACAATAGGGTACTTGACGGCTGATATTGCGTTCTCGGTAAACCCACGGGGCGCCATTACCCAGCCAAGGTGTCAACACTTTTATGCGTTATAGCTTACACCCGCAGTTTCATACTTAACTGGATAAAAATATGGCAAATTTTCGTAGCATATTTTCTTCATTGTATTTCTTTTTATTTTTTTATTCAGTGTTATAATAATATACACTACGATTTGATTTGGTTACTTTGGAAAAAGTGTTCCTGGTGGGAAATAGTCGACTTGTTTTTTGTAACAAATGTATTTTTTTAGGCTAACTGTACTTTTTTTCAAAAATCTAAAAATACAATTATTTTTTTCTACAAAATAAACCTAAAGTTTCCTAAGAACAAAACTTTCTAACTACAAAAGAAAAGGTGCCCTAAAGTGCCCAAAAATTTGCCACACCCTGTATACCTGCCTACACATTTATCGGAAGCTTAAGCTTCGAAGAGCTTCGAAAGATGAAAAGTAAGTGGAGCATTTTTACCTTTCGGTTTATATTATGTTTGCTAAGAGATTATACCTACTACCTACCTACCTACTGAAATCTTAAAAGGCCCGGCACGTAGGTAAAGTCTAGCAATATTAAAAATGAAAAGCCCAATGGATTAATGGGTCGTTTTTAATTATTGTAGGTAATCCAGAAGCTAAGGCAACGTAAACAGGCTCACAACTGCATCTCCGCGTAGATTAAAAACCTGACTTGAGTTGCGATGTAGGTTTGTAAATATTTACCTACAATGGTTTTGCAAAAAGTGGGCCTTGTTTAGAGCCTGTACTTTATTCAAATAATCCCGGTGAAGTGCTTTGTAGATAAAAAAAGTTCCGAAATAAGCCTTTAGATCGATAATCGCTTGTCACTGAATTGTTATAAGTAGAGCGAGTTTCTCACGTCTTCCAGTCTTTAATTGTCTTGTCTTGTCTTGTCCAGGCAAAAAACTCGCACCATCTAAAGGGCGTTTTAGGTGAAAGTGCCTAATTAACATTTTAATCATCGCAATACTCATAAATAGTAAATGTAAATTCTTTGATTCGTGCTACTCAAAAATGGTGAAAGCCAGAAATTTCTCATGTTAAGGCTGCATTACACCGGGGCAACACTGTGCGGCATTGCGGCATGCCACAAGGCCGCATGCTACAGAATAAAAAATGTCTCACATTGTGGCAAGAACCGTGCGACAAGGCAACACCTTGCGTCATGTGGCAGACTGACCCAAGCACGATGTTGCCTCGGCGTAAAATAGGCTGCTGCATACCACTAATGCCGCAAATGCTTTCTATTTGTAGCATGTCACAAGATGTCACATGTCACAAATGTAGCATGCGGCACTGTCGCACGTTGTTGCCCCGGTGTAATTCAGCCTTATAGCTTACTAGGACCAGGGGGGTCTCACTCCGCAGTTTAGTTAGGTTAGGTATGTTCGGCCGCGCGCCTCTTCGGGCAGGCGCATGACAGTGGGTTCCCACTTGCCGCTCGGCTCGCAGTTAGCACGCTAGCCACGTCGCCCGTACCTATTGCCTATTATGCGACCGGCCGACAACCCTTCCGCGCTAGATAGCGACAGAGTTATGCGTTAGAAAGAGCGGCAATGTTTAGGTGAATACCTCGCTATGCAATAAGCGCCTATGCGAGCTGAATTGCACTTTGTTGCGTCGCAGCAAAAGTTGCTTTTCATCTAATTTTTTTCGCAAAGTGAGTCTTCTGTACTTAGTAGGACTATTATTCTGTGCTAGGACCTTAGGTACTCGTTCAAATACACCAAAAATCTCGAAATGTAGGCACGTCACACCACACCCAAGGCATCTTTGATCTCAAATATGTAAGGAATATAATATATCTGAGCGGATGTTTACTGTATCCGAGGATACAATGAGCCTGTGTTTACAGTAAATAGTAATATCATCTCTATTATGGTTCGCTTCTTATGTTATTTGCCAAAATATATAATCTATCTAATAAATAAAAATGAATGTTTGTCCTCTATGCGTTCCTAATCTATTGATCAGGTTGTGATGAAACTGTGATAGGATCTTCTGATGACGCCCGCAAGGGTTTCTGGCCCAAAAAAGCAATTACAAATAAAAAAATGTTTCCGAAGCGCTACGAAGTTCGCTATGTCCGCTAGTATAGAATATAGAATAACAATAAAATTAATACAAAGCTGGTGATTCGCGCCGGAGACCGAGACCGAAGACCGAGACCAGAGCCACAAACAGGAGACTATTGTCATTTCAAATTTTCTCTGTCTCCTGTCTCTTTCGCGCGCCCCTACAAACACTCTCATCGCGACAAAAGTTACGCGATCGTTTTGATAGTTTGAGACCAATTTGAGGTTTGAGACAAGTTAGCCAACCAACTGCTGGTCTCGTCCTCTGGTCTCGGTCTCCGGCGCGAACCGCCAGCATCGATAGGTTTTTTCACTGAATAAATGTTTTTTTATTTATTTAACTTCACAAAGGTTTTCCTTAAGAAGCTTACTGGGTGGTTGTTTGAACAGGGGTGAGAATATTGGTTCTCTTTTTACTATGGTATTGAATGATTAAGCTGGGAACAAATTATCGGACGCGGCTGACGGACGCGGCTGACAGCCGCGACTGATAAGTGTGCACAGTCGAACGGGACCTGGCTTGCGGACGCGCAACAACGTCATTCCATTGCATTTTTGTAATCCTTTAATTTATGATTATACTGTAATTCCTTGTTGCGAACACACTCGATAATTCGTTCATCCATTTTTTCTTCTGAATCAATATTAAAACCCGAGGACAAAGCATAATATTGTGAAACAACGATAAATATTTTTTTTATTTAAGCCAGTAATTTCAGATGAGAATTACTGAACTTTCGTGCCGTATTTCCATCGTTCGATGTCCCGCTTCCTCCACTTCGCGGTTTATCTACTATTAACCTTAGTCTACGTTTAACTCATTCTGTATATACAATTTTCTATCTGCTACTTGTCTCTTCTCATCCTACGACCTAACCTGCCACTTTTTAACATGTATCCTGTAAGCGAGGTGAAAAGAGAATCCAAAAGTGTAAAGCAGATAGGCTAAACTCATACCGGCTTTTATCAGGTCGTTTCTGTAAACAGACGTCTATTTTATTTTAAATCAACCAAATCTCAATGATATGCATCTTTGAAAAGGTACTTTCAATCGAAATACCTGAAAATAAACAATAAAAATTATACGAATGTGTCGTAGACCGTTCTACGCCTAGGCCTACGCAGTCGTAGAGGCTATATATCACTAAAACCGCAGACATAATGCATAAAAAACATTTATATTTTCAAAATATACAGTTCAATCTTTATGTAAGGTAAGTAAGAATAGTAGGCTATGGTTGAGTATAAGTTGAAAGTCTACGTAAAATCAATTAAAAGATAATATTTGATAGAAATTCTAGTGTGGCGTAGCACGTACAAATACACCATAACAAGTCAAATAAAATTTTGAAAATAAGTAAATAGTAAGAACATACCTTTATCTTGGAAATCCATGTCACAAACACCACTCAAAAACAATGCAATTCTGAGAATTCACCGTTACACAAATAATGTGTGCTAATGAGTTACTGATAAGGCGAGCGCAACGTAGTGATGCGTTCACTTTGAGGGTCGAAAAATAAGTGATAATCAAGTAAAAACGGTGAAATATTTATACTTTAGGGTAGTTTGTTTATCGGTTAATCGTTATAAATAATAAAATGTGGGTAATTTGACAAAGAAATTTTTGAATTTTGACCTATGGGTGAACCACCGTGCGGTGCAAGCATCCCAGACCCCCCCCCCCCCACGCTGTACCTACAAAATTCAGTAAGAGTCGCGCTTTGACACAACAAATAAATGCTCACGTTATGCATGCCTCGTGTTCGGTACTCGCTCGGTACAAAATCAGTAGCGAATACGCCGCAGTTGTAATAATAGTACCACGCGGCTGTAGTGTAGGTATAGTCGTATTGCTCATTATACGGACTAAAATTGAAGGAAAAAATGTCATTTTTCCTTCAATTTTGATTAGTTTTGATACGTTTTATGTCAAAATTGAAGGAAAAATGACATTTTTTCCTTCACTTTTAGTCCGTATAATGAGCAATACGACTATAGGTAATTATTTCAAGGACAGGGCCGAGTCACAATACTGTATAGAAGAAAGATAACATTACCGTGACATTTGCGTCATATTTCATGTCACTACCACTTGTCTAGAGATGGTTTGTTTGTGCGACAAACAGAGCGTAATCTGGCGCCCCATCCATGCCATTGCCTGGGGAGCTATTCCCACTTGCCCCGAAATCACGTATCGACAACGCAGCTGATTTTCTCTTTTTACATAACCCTGTGTGGAATATATTATCGGAGTTTTACTATCATTTGTTTTGAGTTAGGATGATGCCCGGGTTACACGAGGCTAGTTTTTCAAGCTAGGATAGCAAGCTAGTGTTAGTAAGCTAGCAAGCTAGTACTTCTAGCTTCGTGTAGACACAACTAGCTTCTTTTCTAAGCTAGTAAGCTTACTGATGATTTAAGACTTTATATTTCATGCACAAATTGTTTTGTCGTTTGAAAATTAAGTAGGTACCTAGTTCTAAAGGCATACGCACACAGTCTTCGGGAGTGGACACACTGCGATTTCTGCAGCGCGTTGCAGAAAACGCAGTGTGGCCACTCCCTTCCACGTACCTAATAATTCTGCCCGTTCACTTCTTTTTCATTACTGCACACGGATGTCACGTTTTTAATAAATCTCTCACTGTAAAACTTCGCATTGAGTGTACGAGAAAATTAGACGATCCCAGAGTGACCAGAGTCCCAGAGGGACGACATCAACACGACTATTAGGTAATTAATGTTATATTGAATACCTACCTAATTATACTTATTCCTTTTATCTTAACATATTGAAAATTATGATTCTAGTATTGCAATTGTAAGTGTTGGTAGGACATAGAATGCACTGATGTATTCATAAGATCTTATTGTATCATTGTGTTTATGCAAATAAATGTAATTTATCATTATAAAGTCGCCACTTGTGGCATCTGCAGCGCGTTCTTAAAGCCTGGGATACACTAGGGGACATGTTGCGGAACATGTCCCCAACAACTACGTGAAGTGTCCCGCGACAATTGTCCTGGAACATTTTGCCGGCTACACTAGTCAGTGTTTATAGAAATGTCGCCCGAGGAGGTTGTGGCTATTAGTGCTGCGTACATAGTAATTATATCGAGTGTGTTGAAACGTAGAAGAAAGAGAAGGTGGTGGATGCGAAATTTCTTACTACAACGAGAAAGAAGAGTTAATATTTTAAGTGATCTCCGAATGTCTGACGGATCGTTTGTGAATTTTACTCGAATGTCATCATCTGATTTTGAAACTTTATTGCAAATGATCGGACCTTCCATAGCCAAATAGGATACAATACTACGGAATGCTATTAGTCCTCATATCAGACTTGCCATTACATTGAGGTACTTGTCGACTGGAGATTCTTATGCTTCCTTATCTTATCATACACGTTTCGAGTGTCAAAACAACTGATACATAAAATAGTACCAGAAGTTTGTCAAGAACTGATCAAAAAATAGAAGATATTTAAAAAGTAAGGTAGGGATAACAACATGGTATAAAAGCCGAAGAATTGTATTACCAGGGCATATTTTGTTAACTGAATTTTGGTAAAAGGCAGTTATTCTGTCCGAATATACGTAGAAGTACCACGCCTAGTCTCCATCTTCCCGAACCTACCGTCGTCACAAGAGAGTTGACGGGGCCTGGGCACGTTGCGTACGCGACTACACTTGGTAACAAATGGCGCGACACCGCGGGCGGGACACGTGCGCTCGCTCTCGAGGCGGGAGCAAGCAACATGCCCCGCGTCACGTACAATGTTGCGGGGCATGTTGCGGGACAATATGCAACGTTGCAGCGTCACGTAAATTATGTGTTGCGCGTCATGTTGCGGGACAAAATGTCCCCTAGTGTATCCGACGCTGGAGCAAGCAACATGCCCCGCGTCACGTACAATGTTGCGGGGCATGTTGCGGGACAATATGCAACGTTGCAGCGTCACGTAAATTACGTGTTGCGCGTCATGTTGCGGGACAAAATGTTCCCTAGTGTATCCGACGCTTATAAACTACCTACCCATTTGCAATGACTGAACCACGTTTAAAAAACGTAGTGTGCATAGGCCCTAATGTAAATTACAAAATTCTAACATAGTGATAATTTAGATCCGAGCGGAATCCCTGGAATGCTGAATTTGTTTTCACATTTTCTTTCCTGTCATTTTGGTAATGAAACATTGAGGAGGAAAAAGTCACATTTACAAAACATCCTCTCTAATTAAAATGTGTTTTCTAAACTGCGAAGCGTTGGGTGATAGACGTAATGAAGAAATAGGATCACAGGTATCTTCAAATCAGGGGCATTCTCAGACCATTTTAAGAAATTCAAGCTTCTTTGAAAATGTATAGATAACAGAATATATATAATCAGAAGCCACGAAAAATTTATCGATAGTATTTATGTTTAACCGTATTTTTGTTTCACCGTATCTAACCGTAATCTAACCGTTCTTCTTCACCCTTTAGAGATCGAGATAATGAGCATATAAATTGTGCATGGCCGGGATTCGAACCACTACCTTCGGGTCGAAAGTTCCACTCAGTTAACGTTATAGTGTATTTAATAGTGCCCTTATAAAAAGGTACTGTTTGTTTATGCTAAAAGCCATAATACATTTCATTGCGTAAATTGCCACCAAACTAGCTCATAAACTGTAATACCTATATAGCCGTATTAATAGCTGGAGAGTTCACTCACTTCAGTCGAAAGTATGAATACGGGCATATTTCAAAATAAACTTTCGGTCTGAGTAATAAGGTGTTTATTATCTTGATGGGGGAGTAAGGAGAGTACTTACGTTGGCAAGTAAGGAGAGTCAATGTACTCTGAGGGCTCGCCTGTTAGTCGAGTACCTGTTAGGTCTAGTTTCCTAGAACTGAGTTTTTAAGGCTTTAAACACTGGCCACGTTATTTTTTACTGTAATACTTTATTATACAAGGTTTCTCAATTCATTTTTCTAATGTTTTTCTTTATTTCAAACAGATTAGGGTCCATCTTTTGTTAGAAAGAAGCACTGTTATTTATATGGGGTATTCTTGGAAACACTGATCCGATTCTAAAAACTTCTCAGAGAAAAATTTCCATTTGCAACATTTTTATGGGCTCCAACCCGTGATCTACTTTTATTTTATTGTTTTCAAGATTTTTTCAGAGGAAATGGAGCCTTCAAGGTATAGGACCCAAATTAATAGAAATTAGTTGAACTAATCTAGTTTCAACGAATCAGCATTGCCATCCAGCGCGGTAATGCTGCCAGTATCTTGGGCACGCTTCTGACTGGCAGTCGCTTGGATCAGTTAAGCTACCTATAGATCGTTACCAACGATCCATATGTGGCTAGTGGATCCCGGACCATTAAGACCCCCGAGGGAACAATTTATTAAAAAGTGTCAAGTTCCCAAGCAATTGTATAACTTTGATTTCTAAGCGAAATTCCTTCCTATTCAAAAAAATCTGAAACCCTAACAAGGTTTAATTTTCCAAAGGGTTCGTTAATAGCCATTATTAAACACAAATAGAACCGACAAAATGTTTATTTTATTTAGTAAAGGAGATTTAAAATGGCTTCGATGAAATTTTAGGAAAATGATCGCTTTATTTTTTGTCTTCCGGAGGAAATTAGATCAGGAAGCACGGTTTGAATCACTCGTTTGAGTTTTCGGTAGCATTATGGTATAACATAGACATGCCTCTAATAACCCTCTTTTATACTTACATCTTCAAACAAAATATGCAACAAAATATGCGGATAGTAGTAGAACCTACCTCACACTTGGAATGGAAAATATCTGAAGTGATGGTTCGAGACAGAGACAGGAAACCGAGACCGTTGTCATGTTGTCATGTATGGTGAACGCAGACCTGGCTGCACCGCACGCGCCGCAGTCGCCGCAGTCATCGCTTTGCTTCAGGTACTGCGGCGACTGCGGCGCGGGTAGGTGTGCGAGGTTGCATAGTACTTCATATAAAGAATTCGAATGTGGGGACTGCGGCGACTGCGGTGCTGGTCTGCGTTCACCTTTATGGTGAAGTTCTATGCAACCTCACACACCTACCCGCGCCGCAGTCGTTCCCGTCGCCATTAACAAAAGCGATGACTGCGGCGACTACGGCAACTGCGGTGCGGCCAAGTCTGCGTTCACCATTAAACTGACGGTTCTCTGTCTCGTGTCACTTTCGCCCTATAAAGAAAGTTTCTGATTCTCGGCCTCCTGTCTCGGTCGCGGGCGCAAACTGCCACCTAACGAGTCTCCATAGAAGGCGCATACATCAAAAAGCTGATAGAAATGTACTCTCAGAAAATCTCAACAACATCGTCGATTGTAGCTCAATTAGTAGAGCACTGGCCACGATGGTCACGGGTTCGAATAATCGAATTCCGTCAATTTTTGGGATATTTTAAACAAATCTTTATATTTTATGCATCTTGGATGTCTGAAAATTTGAGCGAATGTCTACCGCACCTTGGAGCTACAGTCGAAAGCCTATCTCGACTCGACAAAGCCTTCGAGTATTTTTCAATAATAACTTAAATTTTATTTCGTTGTCTTTTTAGTTTTATTTAAAGTTTTCTGTTGCGTAAATTATATTATGTATTATGCAGTACGAGTACGTAATAAGCTAGCTAGCCAGCTATCGTGCTACGGATTACGTAGGCATGCTGCCAACCAACAACGTAGTGCTACGCCGTAGCCTTTTCGTAGCGCACTGCTACTGCATTGCACATTTCTCAGTTTCTCACCTCGAAGATGCAGTTATCGAAAACAAATGTCAAAGTATGACAATTTAAACTAAACATTGATATTAAAGGAAGGTCGAAAATCGCTTGTCATTGAATTGTCATGAAGCTAGTTTCTCGCATCTTCGAGGCAATAAAAACTCGCACCATGTAAACGGCACTTAAAACTTATTTATTGTACAAAAAATTTAAGCATGAAAATCATTTTTTTTATCATTTAGCTTTTTCTGAAACCGGAAAATTTTTATTCTAAACTAAAACACAATCAATTCTTTGTTCCACTAGCGGTCATTTATTATATTTGACTAAATAACTCGGTAGATTTAAAATTGAAATGTAACATTTTATCACGATGTCTAAAAGTAGATGGAAAACATCGTGAGGAAACCTGCCTGAGTTAGCTCCACGCGTAGCGACGATGTCTTTTCTGTGGCTAAGGCCGATGAAAAAAACATTCTCTAAAGCAGTGCTTTTACTAATAGGTTATTTATTTCTAAGTAGCTAGAAATATTCATACGGGGATTTAAAAATTTCGTCGATCATCACAAAATGCGGTTTTGTGTAATGAAAACATTGATTGCAAAGCCGGGTATTCTCCGAATCCCATTGACCCCCCTTAGGGACAGGGGGGCTCGATAAAGGGGGTTGTCAGTAGAAACCATTTTGCGATTTCGATTAAATACGCCGACCCCACTTATCGGTCTGTGTTTAAACCTTTTCTGTTTTTTGTTTAAGAGTTCTTTTTAACAAGGTATTTGTTCTTTTGTATTTTGTTCGTCTTTTTGAATTATCTTTAGTCTGGTAGAGCAAACGTACAGTGAGCACCAGAAATTGAAAAACATTTGACTCAAATCTTAATAATTAAAATCCAGGTAATTATATATAAGAAAGTTTTAGCTTTCTAATAGCGTCGATGGTCTTGCAACTGTATCACTCACGTATGGAATGCTAACTTTGGCAAAATGTAGGCATAGGTACTTATACCAAATATTATTTCATACCTCTGACTAGTATAGTATTATATTATCTGTGCCTCTGACTACCCTTAGACACCTTCATAAGATCTTAAAATGCCTAAAGATTTGAAAGAATGTCTACCGCGCCTTGGGGATACAGTCGTGAGCATGTTTGAGTTTCTATAAAAATTGTTAACAGTTAAATTATTTAGAAAAGGCAGTCAGCAAATAAATACCTAGTTTATTCTCATATAAAGAGTTTAATGACTTTTTAGTTCAGCTAATTTTGTGAATTGGTGACCAACCGTTTTCGTTTTACTGGTTAGTTATTTCAACAAATTCTATGTTCTTTAGACTCTATCTCACTATGGCACCATGGTGTCGCCACCACAGTTGCGCCACCAAAGTTGCGCCACCAACAAAATGTACGTAAATGTCACCTGCAGACGTATATATGCGCAACATAGAGTCAAGCTGCGTACAGATATCGCGTTCCCTGGGTACGCGTAGTCAGGTTACGCGTGTCCAGAACGCCAAGTCTGTACCTGTATGTACGCGTACACTGTACGCGTAGCTACAGCTATGGACTAGGCGTTTTGGACACGCGTATACTGACTACGCGTACCCAGGGTACGCGATATCTGGACGCACCTTGAGATGTCTGGATCGGTTAAACTGCGTTTCTCGACACTTAATGTTGCGCATGTTAGGCCTACTGGTATCGGCTTGGTTGCGCAACCAATTAGGATTCAAGGTGTCATTTTCGTACATTTTGTTTGTGGTGGCGCAACCATGGTGTCCTAATGAGATAAAGCCCTTAATACATTTATTTTATTATAAAATATTTAGTTATTAACGTAGGTATCTAACTTTTATTAAATTTGATTTCATTCATACGTTTTTCAAGCTAAGTTGGTAATTTTCTCAACTCTTGTAATTATATATGAGATGTTAAGTTAGACAGAAAGGCTTTGATCTTACATGCCTGTCTAAGTTCTATGATATATCGCTTCAGAAGTACCTACCTATGAAAAGACAAAGGTGACAGCCTGTAGGCATTTCAAATAGAAACCTGGTTATGACTTGCAAACTTAACGCGTCTATTGATCACCCTTGAACCTGAATATTCATATTAAAGTTTATTATTTTTGATATCTGTTTTTCAGTTAAGTGGGTAGTAGCTCTGTAGCCGTACCATGAACTCTGAGCAATGTTAAAACAAGCTTGAAACAAGACAACGAATGTCATTCCTAAAGCAGTAAGCGTGTTTTAAGCTTGTTTTAACATTGCTCTAGGAGTTCATGGTACGGCTACTACCAACTTAGTTGAAAAACAGATATCAAATTAAACTTAAATTAAAATTAAATTGGTAACAGCTCTACCCTTCAACGCTCTAGGCTCTAGGTCCCATCCAATACAAATATTCATGTGATGAACGGATGTATGCTCTGTGTGTTGTATTATAAAGTCGTGTATTGTCTAGACATCAAAATAAATATTAGAAGACTTTTCACACAATGACACCTTGATCCAAACAAACAAACAAAAAACTGTTTTCAATATGAAATACTTAATCAGACTTACACTAAGGTTGCCAGGGGCGTAGCTATAGCTTTGTTAAGGGGGGGGGTCCAAAGGTTCCAAAATACAAAGATCATTGTTAAGGGGGGGTCCAAGGGTTCCAAAATACAAAAATTGACTAGGTTTCCTCCGAACTCAATGGGCTAAGGGGGGGGGGGTCCGGACCCCCTAACCCCCCCCCTCCCCCCTTATATACGTCCATGGGTTGACCCCTGACTGTACGCACCTCTGCGTAGGTCCTTGATATAAGTTATTTTAAGGTTATTAGTAGATACGTTGCTTATTCTTAGGTTTTTCTTGGAATAACACTTTGTACCACGTTTATAAAGTAAGATTTTTTTTCATTAAAACCTTCAAGCGGTGTAAATACTCGTAAGTATATTGATTGAAAAATTTTCGACTTGCAACTTTGCGCATACTTCCACTTCATGTATCAAAGGTTAATTTACCTTGGGCCTCCAACTTTTCAACAACAAACAGAATACCTACTCGATTATTCAACTCCTCCACAAGTTGTGTGAAGTCTGCGCTGAGGACCCTGAAGAACTTAGAACTATGCAGATGAAGCTGGGCTCTTGATTCTAGCTAATTGGTTTAGGGCACTAGCCGAAATTCGAGCGAAGCTGGCGGTTCACTCCCGAGACCGAAAAGGAGACCGAGAGCCAATTTTAGTATTTTTTTGTATTCAGTAATGGCATTAACCTTTAAGCGCTTCCGTTCTTCGGACGGCACGTTAAACTTTTAGTATTTTTTTTTTATTTAAAGTAAAGGGCTTTGTCGCAAATGCGATTATGCTGCCCTGGTTAGTTATAAATCAACTCACTGAAAATCTACTTATAGCTAACCTGTAAAGTATTCTAGCTGTGTCCGAAAGGGGCTCAACTAGGACACTGTTATAGTATCCTATCATTAGCTTACAATCTAACCTAAACTTTTGGTCCCTGCTTTTAAGTCGTTAAGCCATGACCAAGGCATGACGGAGGCCTTCAGGTGGCCTAAAACTGTCATCAGAGTTAGCCACTAGCTCATACGCACATGGGAGCTTATAAAATACAATTTCGGTATCCCTAGGAACCCCTTCGGATAACATTATGGATCTAGTCAACTCGATTTCTGCCTTTTACACAAATTGAACCGCTGGCAACGAGAATTCAAATAATGGCTTGAATTTCCTTTATCATCCCATTTCATTACAAGAAATATAGGGACCTATATTTGTACAGTCAACTTGAAACAATCTAAGTGGCTTTATCAAATGAAGACTAAAATTTACTAAAAAGTTAAAACTTATAAGATCGGTTTGATCAATGCGGGTTCGAATCCCGTCGGTATCGAAAAATGTCAAAAATCCGTCGGTATCGAAAATAATTTTAATTTACGTCAAAAATCAGATGACAAACACTAAACTACGAGTAAGTATTGACTATTTTCAGACAGCATTTAAACTATAAAGATATGTTTCGTTTCAATATGGTCCTTTTTTTTAACCCAGCTCAAGTTCGATTCCCATTTTTCAAAGAGGGTTTCGTGAAGAAAAACATTTTTATAATACACTTTGCACAGTCCGCCGGCGCCACTCGCCTAATCCAAGTCAACGGATGCCGTCACATGCGAGGTCTGAGCCATGACCCCCATGACACCATGTCAAGGATTTTGCCCCCCCCCCCCCCCCCCAAATCCTTGACAAACCTACAAAAATATGAAGGTACTAGCAAAAGACGTGACCAGTGGCGGTCGCAGACTTTGATTTTGGGGGGGCCCAAAATCGCCATCGCCATCGCCATCACCACTGGTCCGTCAGCCTATCGCGCTCTTTTATTACCACAGGTACTACCTCCATATTTAAAATATCACTTTTACCAATATTTTCCCAGTAGGTATCTTTGGAACTGACTGTACAAAGTCTGACGTCGAATTCTAAATTAGCATAACTTCTGGAGCAGAGAAAATAGCAATTGATTCAACATACAGAATTTGGGCTTGAATTAATGCTCATTTGGTACAGATTATGTAGGTAAATGTAGAAAGTGACAGACATTATTATTCAGCCTTTGCACGATGTCCAATTGTGTTATTTACTTGTCCATTTTTATTGTTATATCCATAGGTAGAGGAAAATCCATTGATGCACGGCTGGGATTCGAACACACGACCTAAGAGGCACTCGGCCAATACAGCTTTCATATCTTACTAGTTTCAATTTGTATATAATAATTATTCATGTTCAATTTTAATTCGTTACTTAAGTTTTGCATGGATAATGTTGTTAAAAGGAATATTTTATTTACAAAATAAATTGAAAAAATAGGTAACATTTTCCACAGTATAGTTCAAGGTTTGTTGCTGACTGTGCAATGAAGATCCGATTGGATACACCGCAGCTATCAATTTATTTGACAATCAAAATGTTTCAATTTCGCCAACAATTGAATCGAGTTGCGGCAACATATCAATTAATTATAGCTCGGTCCATGTCCGATTTTGTGATCCATCGTACCGAACAGGCCATTCTTTTTTTCATCGTGAAAACAAACAACCAAAGCCATCGAAAATAATTGGATGTTGACGTATTTTAACAAGTAGCCCCGCAGTTTTTGCTCGTAACAAAGTCTCTACGATATTTTTTAAATAACTCTCAGTTTTTAATTTAACTAAAATTATGAATTGTGTAATTAAGCTCTTGTGTGGTTTATGGGTACAATACAACCAATGTAGGTACCATCAAAACGATTTACTGGAGCTAATTATCGTCATAATTGCAGCGCAGCGGTCGCCTTTATAGGCAAAACCACATAGCATTTGCCTCGACTACTCTAATCTACTAGGATTACAGGCTAACTATTCTACCTATATTCCAATCTATTATGAAGGATTTAATAAACCGAAAGCGGTATTCCAGCCAGTGTAATTAGATAACTGACAAATGGCTATCGATAATCATAATCGTAAAGTCACGTGACATTCAAAAATGTGTGTAAAACATCACTGCTAGATGTTCAATAAATGAAACTGTCTGAGTTAACATTTGAATATAAGTAGGTACTTAAATATAAAAAAAAATCACGTTATGAAACCAGCTGTTGTGTTGTGCATTCCTTTAATGTATTTTTTTTGAAAGTGAATTTGTGAATTCTTTTGAGAAAATAAATAGTTAAACCGAAACCGAGCTTTCGGTTTACTATTTACTACTATTTACTATTTACTTTAGTTTTAATTTAGTTATTCAGAATACAACGGAATCACCGCCAATGTAGGTAGGTACTACAACAAAATCACCGCCAATATTGTCACGGTACATAAACCGGCATTGGGCATCCATAGCATTTATAAAATGTTGGCGGGTATATTTTGAATAGGCCACCGTCCTTCTTGGGATCTTTATTATCTGGGATCATTTTATGAAAATGTCTTGGTGAAAATAGAATTTTCCATCCAAAAATGTCGAGAGAATTAAATATTTTTCTCAGAAGGTGAATGTAAAGAAATGCTTGAATTTTAGTAATAAATGGGAGGCGTGAAGTGATTTAAATTCCATCGAATCAAGCAAATCAAAGAAACATGGAATTATTTTATTATGGAATTAATTAATTATTCTTTCTGTGAAGTCGAGCGGTCAATTTTACACAAATGATAAAACTGATAAGTAAAAATGAGTAAATGGAATCGTGTCTTTGAGCCATTACCTCAACTAAAAATAACCTCGGAAACTGCCCTAGTACTTAATATTACCAAATTCTTATTTCCGTTAATCTAATCTGACTGCTCCGACCGTCCATTACTCACTTTTCTATTTGCTAAAAGCCAAATGAACATTAGACGCACTAAATTCATCAAAGTAAGTGTTTGAAATCCCTGTGTGATTCAATTACTGGCTCGTAATTACACAGATTATTTATAGAGCTTGTTCACTCGGTAATTCCTTAAAAGAAACTAAATTTCTACTGACATATGAATCACGGACAACCAGACGCTGGAAATAGGTACAGTAGGGCCAACGGATCTCGGCGAACGTGAAGTTGGCCGTTTCGATGCGTAGTGCAACTTTTTCATACAATATTTTCTACTGCGCAGCGAAGAGCCTGACTTCACGTACGCCTAGATCCGTCGGCCGAACTGTAAAGGGGGTGTGTTTTGTCTCATGTTTGCGAATAGGTAACCCACACCCCTCCACTTTCTTCCAGCGTCCTTTTTAAGGCTCAAACACATGTTGGGCCAGCCTAGGCCAGCTTAGGCGAGTGCGAGCGAAAAGACGAATCGATGCAAGGCGAGAATGGAGAGGCAATGCAATGCGACCCTGGGCCAACATGTGTTAGCGCCTTAACATGACGCGAACTTAGTATACTTGACTACCTTCAGACGTCTTTTGAGCGCACACCTATCCGCGCCGAATTCTCAAAGTGCGGTTAAACCTAGGTGCGGTTAAGCGGGGCGCGGGATAGCACGAGCAGAGCGTGGCTCGGCTCGTGGTGCGCCACACCACGCGCCATTTATCCGCCTGGGCTCGGCTCAGATCAGATCAGCAGAGTCATTCTGTACAAGACTCACTTCGAATTCACTCAAGTGACCGAGCTCATTAAATACGCAAGAATGTATTGTAAGTGTTTGTAGTAAGATTCAAATTTCGAATACGATATTTGAAATCTCACAGCGGATTCAGCGCTCCGACGTTCGAAGTGAGTTTACAGAATGAGCCTACTGATCGGCGCGGCTCGCCATTATTTTGTTCGTATTGTTGTGATCCTCGCGCCGCCGTGTAAACGGGTAGGCTCGCGTTCAGATTGAGCCGAGCCGTATCTCCATGGACAGCTCGGCTCGCGTAGGATCGTGCTACCCCGCGTCGTTTAAACGCACCTTAAAATTCGATTCGTCCGGCGCGTTAGTGGATAAGTAGTTGTGTGACATTTGCAGTCGTAAGCCTGTTAGTAGTTAACGTAGTGAGTGAGCTGTTTCTTCGACGTCTGTGGATAATTACGTTCCGGCTTAACGCTTAATAAATCTACATCAAACAAACTCGATCCATCATCACGGCTTTAATTAAAAACGTGCGATTTTATCGCGAGTCCAAATACCTGGTTTAAATGACTGTAAAGTTAAATACGAAAAACAAAAAGGTTTACAAAATAACCTTTCACACTTTAAACACTAGGTACTGTATTTAAACAAATAAAATACGTTTACTATACTTTTCAACGCATTTTCAAACTTGGGTTGGCACCACCAAACTAAATAAATCATTAGATGTCTAATCTAAAGCGACCGCGTGGAAATGTTGTCATCATGAATGAGTGACATCTCACATTAAAAGTTTACAATTGACGTGAAAAAGATAACGACACTATTTTGTTGACTACATATTTAGCTATCTACCTACGAAAACGATACGTGGAAGATCAATAATCGCTTGACTGACACTGAATTGTCAATTTGTCATAGATATAACGAGTTTCTCGCATCTTCGCGGCACAAAAAAACGCACCATGTAAACGGCGCTTAAAGCTATGATTAAAAGCTCTTGAAACTCAAGCGCGCTTTCTAATACTTCCATAAGAAGGTACCTACTTACTCCTAAGGGGATACCTTTTTGTCAAAACAAGAAAGGAATGGGCCTAATTATAAACATAGAAACAGAGAGGATTGGTAAGTATAGACCGTTGATATAAAATAAGTAGGTAGGTACCTACCTAATATAAAATTAAAATGAGAAACCATAGATGGACCATTTTACCCAATTCTATAGAGAACTGTCAAAAAAGCTGTTTTGTGTTTGTTTGTATATCTATACCCATATTATAAATGTGAAAGTGTGTTTGTTTGTTTGTTGTTTTCACGTCAAAACAGAGGGACGGATTGACGTGATTTTTTGTGTGGAGGTAGTTGGAGGGCAGGAGAGTAACATAGGCTACCTACTTTTTATCCGGGCACCACGCGAGCGAAGCCGCGGGTAGCAGCTAGTGTAACATAAATGAAGCTTTTATGACGCAGTTATGAAGCGTTTATGACGCATTTATGAAGCTTATATGAAGCATTTATGAAGCATTATTATGAAACACCAAAAGCAACCACTTTGGCCACGCGACTTTATCATACACACGACAACCATTCAAAGCTTCCGACATTCAAGACTTGACATTTTCAATTTAAATGTTGTCAATTTTAATTTAGGAGGGTAGTCCGAGGCACATTCCATAGCATTAGACACAGATAAATGAATTTATTTTCCATTCGTATTTTTCCTCATCTGGAAGCAGAACCAATAAATCTTTCGTTAATCCTCGATAGATTAATCGCTGCAATGCGAAGAATTTAGTTTCCCAGATATTGCAGCGAGCAAGACATAGTAATTCGTGTCAGTACCGCAGGTTTCATTGTTTAATCTAAAGTTCCGAACCGCTAATGAGTGTGATGTATTGTATAGATCCATCGGGCAGACGGGTGTACCGAGTTTTGTATGCGCGCTGCGCTAACGTCTCATCGGTCGATGTGTAAACTTGAATTCTTTATATTGTAGTGCCCTTGAGAATGTTTGAAATGGAGTAGGCTTGCCCAGCACCGAAACCATCCTCTCAGCTTAACAGGTCATAGCCACAGGAAAGAAATGGTTAATACGTGTGGGGCTGACTAAACCGCAAGTTTTCTCACGATGTTTTCCTTCACCGTTAAAAAGTATTATGAGGAAAATATTTGAAATACAGAGCACATTTTTACAAGGAAAAACCGTCACATTTTTTCAAGATTGATCACTGTTTATGAGCTACAATGGACGACGAGATTTCTCAGCGCCATATTACAGATAAGGGTCATTTATCCGTGTCCTGTTGAGCTCGGGTTTGGGTCCGTTGTTACGCTTATCTTTGGGGTCACATTTGACACCATAAAACTGCTATCAGACAAATTCATCATAGCTACAATTCTGGCCTGGGGGCGTACTACCAACTCTTAGAGAAATGTCAAACCAAGGTGAAAACTGTCCTGCGTTAGGCTTGTTTCACTCTTCAGCGTGTCGCCGGTTGCGTCCGCGAGTTGACCACTCACAGCACAGAGAAATGTGCTGTGAATGGTCAACTCGCGGACGCGACCGGCGACACGCTGAAGAGTGAAACAAGTCTTAGGCTTGTTTTAACATTCCTAAAGCAGGATTGTTTCCACCTTGTTTGGATTCGAACCAAAACAATCTTATTTTATTACTGAATCAGTCTTGCTGCAGTCCTAACGCAGGATTGCAGCAGGACATACGCAGTCCTACATCGAGTCGAAGACGTGAAAGAACGAATGATTCTGTATGCATTAAAATAATGAAATGTATTTTACAAAATCTTTTTTAAATTAATTAGGTACCTACCACGAAACTTGGACATATTGACAGAAACCCAATGAACATGAATAGAACATGGATAGAACGATCAACAGGCTTAGAAGTATTAAAGTAACTTGGACGTAGATTAAAAAAGTTTCATTGGAAAATTCTCTTAAGTTTAATGAGTCTGTCACTTTACCTTTACAAAAAGTAAACGAAAGTTGTATTAAACTGGTGTAATGGAATTTTTACTGGTTTTCATCTTTAAGAATGAAAAATAAAGGCCTTACTTATAAACGACTCTCAACTTGAAAACTGGTTAACAATACCCTGTCACTATTTGTTACTATCTAACAAAAAAGGATGGCAATAGTTTAAACGGTCTTTCAGACAGAAGTTGAGACTTGAGAAGAATTTTAGTACAAAAATTACAAAGCATTTACAACACGAGGAAGAATAAAGTCAGTTCTTTATAAAATTAAACAGAATATTGTAAAAGTGAGCTTATAAGAAATGAGAATTTTTCTTGACGGCATTAATAATTTCGCAGGCACGGCGTATTTCTGACCTTCGTTAATTCAATTTAATTACATTGCAAAGCGAAAATAATTAACTTTTATAATAGAAAAGAAAGCACAAACAATTTTCGACGAGAAAGTACCTATAAGAAAAGTAGAATAGTTTCTTTGGAACACAAAGACAATTAAAAGTAAGACTATTAAAAGTATTATAATCACATTAAAATACCTGTTTTCAGTTTGTACCAAAAATATCAAGGTAACATTGATATTTCCTATGGGAACAAGTATTGAATTGACCAGACCCAGATCTTCGAAAATTCAGGTGTGGTTTAAAATTTTTGAATTTGAATGTATTTCTATCAACCGCTGAACCTAGAGACCTAGAGACTTGAAAGGGGGGTGAAATATTTATAGAACTTAAATGTAAACTGAGAAAGGAATTTATGAGATTCTGCCTCTAAGAGGGTAAAAAGGGGTAAAAATTCTTGTCTTAAGGCTTCGCTCGCGCATTTCCAACGAATGTACATCCCAACATAATTATAAAAACACTTTGTGCCAAACAAAAACAAATGTGTTCTGATCGCGAAAGTTTAAAAAAGACAAAAACACATAGAGCCGTGTGTTGGCCTTGTAGGATTTTGCCTCGACTTTCGATCCGAAAGTCATGGGTTCGAATCCCAGCCGTACATCAATGGACGTTTCGTTTCGAAAACCCCACTTCAAAGAATTTTAGATGCCTAATAATACTGTGAGAATATCTACAGCGCCTTGGGGATTCTGTCGTGATCATTTTTTTTTCACATAGGTACTTACAAACAAATGCACCAACTTTTTTACATTTATAATATTAATAAAATATAATATAAACTTCCTCAACATAGCTGAAACACAGGCAGGAACTTGGGAACATTATAACGGATGTTCCTGCTGCTTCAAAACTTCGAGGTTACACGCTTGCTGCGGTATGTACGAAGTTTACAAAGGAGATTAAAATTAAAGGTGGTGGCATTTTTCAACGTGGGCAAGAAGAGACGAAAGTTTTTTGGAGTGTGATTCAAAAATAAATAAATCGTCATAGTATTATGATACCTACGTCATAGTATTGCGTTAAAAAGACGCGCGTTGACAGATCATAGCGCTGCAAGACGCAACGGAGCGCAGCGCTGCCCGTGTGGCATCGCTCCAAGGCTAAAAAACAATCAGAGCTAGATCCAGCAGTAGGTAAAGTCGGTTCATGAAAACTGAGCTTTCCAAAATTAATATTTAGGAAGGTGAGACATTCAAAACAAAAAATCTGAAATGTAAAAAACTAGGTAAGTAAAGTGTTTTTATCGTGCAAGAAAAACAACTAATATTCGCGATCAGAACACCATTTCGCGATCAGAACCTACTATAAATACAAAATTATAGTATGCGGGTATTTATCACGTAAATTACCTTTATAGTTAGCCTGACATTTTGACTGGATTGCACCAGCCGTGGTAAGTAGGTAATTAACGTGATAAATACTCGGATCCATATTAATTTATGAACAGCTAACAGTTAGCTTGGGAAGCTAGTGAGGGAAAGAGATCGCGCGGGAGATCCCCAACTCGATGTACGGACCAGCTCCAAGAGAAGAAAGCCAGGTTCTACGATGTGGTCCACCTAGCCACTAATAGAACTCATTGAAGGCAAGTTGTTCACACTATCACGAAGACAACCAGGGATCACGATCTTCAGACGTGAAGAGCCAACCACGGAGAGAACAGTTAGCATACTGTAATTTAATTAAAATGTAACCCTAATTAGGTTAGGTTAAAAGCTCTCATCAAATTAAATTAATCTAATAATCTTGAAACATAATTCAAAGATCACATCCATATTGCTGACATTGTTAATGCATCAAGGGACGGGACTAATTTCCATTTCCATTTGGGTAGGGTTGAATGTTTTGGGATTTGGGGAACGACCTCTAAACTCCTTTTAGGTGAATTGTTTAGAGTCAAAACAATTGAAGGACAGTGGGTAACACAATCCACATTGTTTTAGAAGATCAATAAATGGGTGATAGACGTTCGAGAAGTACGCGTAGGTACTTGTGACTCGACAAACTTTTAAGCCTGTGTGTAAGGCAAGGGACATACAGAAAAGACGTAAGACGAGGACGCGTCGCAGACATATGTCTCTTCCGCGTCCCTTTCATAGAAAATGTATAGAAGCGTCGCGCCGCAAAACATACAGAAGAGACGGGGCGCCGTCACATTTTGTATGAAAGGGACGCGGAAAAGACAAATGTCTGCGCCCCGTCTCTTCTATCTGGCCTGCGCTTTAAGTTGTAAGTTCGTCGGTGATCCAACTAGTTTGAAAATTTTCTCGTTTCCCATATAACAAAACAGTATGAGCTAGTTTGCCGTACTTATTTTTTGTAAATTATGTTAAGTATGTCCAATGTGAACCTAAAAAAATGGAAAAATAATTTTTTGAATGTATGAAGAGATTTCGGAGAATACCCTCTAACTACACTGTAGGTAGAGAGTATTTTCTGAATTTTAAGACTAGTCTACTTTACAGTCTCAAAATTCACACTCCGCCTATAAAAATTACATTACCTAAACAAATAAATACCTAAGTAAATAAAATAATAATATTTTTATTTCGGATTACATCGATCCATAAGTTTCGATTCATTACAGTACGGCCAACGGATCTCGGCGTTCGTGAAGATAGCCGTTTCGATGCGCAGTGCAACTTTTTCATACAAAATTTTCTACTGCGCAGCGAAAAGCCTGACTTCACGAACGCCTAGATCCGTCGGCCCAACTGTAAGTACCTATAGATTCCGGGATTCAAACCCAACTCTTACTCGCTCGTCTCTAAGGAAGACAAGGTCAAAAGGCCAAAGTTTTCAACTTTGTTCATAACTTTAACTAAAATCTAACGATGTATAAGTGTCTTGGAATCCGAAGCTCCTACGGTAAGTATTGTTGTACTCTGAGTTTGAATAATGATGATTATTTAAGTTCATCATTTCGGGAGTTCAGATGAGCCTCCATTGTTCCAAAACAACGTCATTATTTACCCCGAGGTAATTGAAACTGTATAAACATCCGGCAGGCGAACGCATAAATTACAATAATAATTTATGTAATCGAAACGCGATCTTTGAAGGTTACCTACTAAAAGTTCTCAATAGAACCAATTGGATCTTGATCACTAGATCTACAGAGAGTAAACGAAAATATCGCACTATTTCGAAGCTGTATGGGATACGGCCTCAGAACAGATAAGGATACGTCGAGTCAGCAGCTAGTCCTACTAATATTAGAAAGTAAGTCCCCGAATTTCACAATTAAAAATGAAACTTTTTGATTTTTTTCTCTAAAACGTTATTAAAAATCGGTTCAGGAGTTCTCAAGTAAAGCGCTTACTAAGGCTACGTATTATTTTATTTTATTTCTTGGGAAAATTCAATAAAGAGCATTGAAACGTTTCCGCGTATTGAATCTAGTACTTATTTAATATTGAACTAACGATTTCGATGAAATTTGCGATACGGGATTTTACGAAAAATCGATCTAGCTAGAAGTTTTTTTTGTTCTTTTTTCTTTTTTAATTTTTCTCTACTTACACCCGAGCAGAACTCGGTCGCCCATATATTTTTAACTATTATTAGACTAACATAGACACAAAACAAATATTTGTTGTATAGATTTCTCTGGAAACTCTTTCTTCTATTTATGAACAAGTATTTTGTCGTACATTATTCTGAGCAAGACTTGATATTTAGAATTTTCTAAAGCAATGGTAAGTAACATAAATATTTTTTTAATGTTACTAACTTTTTACATTTGTAGGTAAGACTTAAGACCGGTAAGTTTTTAACAAAATGAAGAAAGAAAGTGTCTCTGAGAATCTAACCTATCCCTTAGGATCTATCCTTACTATCCTTAGATAGGTAAGTCTTTTGAGTTAAAAATAGGAGCGACCATTTACTACATTTGGCCTGACACTATGCTCTTCGAATAGTTCATAGTTTTAGCTAAGCTGCGTAGTAAAAGCTACGCCGCGTAGTAAAAGCTACGCCGCGTAGCAAAAGAGCTACGAATAGTAGTACCTATACACCTACGACCACGACGTTGTGTAGTAGATATTTATAAGTTAGTTACTTACTTACTTATTTCACTTAAAAAACTTAAGTAAATATTTATTTTTATACACGCAGCCAGAATTTGTATACCCACTTAAATTAAAAAAAATTACGTAGACTATTATTTTAATGCGTAGTTTTTACACGACGATAATAATTCACTTAACATTTACATAGACATCGAAGGAGGATCGTAAACGTTTAAAGATCTGAGAGAATGGTCTTCATTTAGTGCTTTTTCAGTCGTCCCGGTTTCCGGGAAGCCGGTCCGGCGTTTGTATACAAATTACGCCCGGTACGAACGGGGCGTTTGTATGAAAGCTAACGTACATGCCCACGCACTTCGCCGCCACCGGCTACCCGGCAACCGGGACGTGTGAAAAAGCACTAATTATTTCTGTTTTATGAATACAGTAACTTTGTTAATATTTTGTATCATTATAACATTCTTAACGGCTGGTAAATTGGAAAACTCCGTCCTAAATAGTTATTAATGTTTAATTAAATGTTGGTTCTAGTTTAATGAATCTGTCACCTCATTACAAAACTAAAGCACAGCATAATTAGAGGTGACGACAATGTTTTAATTAGAATCGCAATAAAGTGTACTGCCAGTTGCAAACATTTTTAAGTATCGTAATGTTACTTAATTAAAACTAAAATGTATTAATTATTTTGGATACCTACCTAACTTTATATACCTACTTAATTATAGATAGATAGATAGATAGAAAACTCTTTATTGTACACGTCTTAAAAAACATATGAATGAGTAAACCTAATGAATAATTGTACAATGGGCGGTCTTATCGCTTTGAAGCGATCTCTTCCTGACAACCTTAGAATGAAAACCTACTTAATTATATTTAAGTATGTCTTTATAAATATACTACTGAAAAAGTTAAACAGTAACTTTTTCAGCATTAAGTAATTAATCAGGCTGGAGTCTGAAACTACTTGTATAATCGGGGGTTTTCTTATTACACTTAGTATTAATAAATTATAACAAAGAGGTTGAGCAATCTAAACCCCAATCTCTGCCAACGGAGTAAAAATATAATCTAACGGAATAAGGCTATGCTCCCACTGAAGCTCCACCAAGCAAAATATCGAGCTTGGAGGAGAGTAGAATTATTTTCTACTATTATTTGTACTGAAAACTGCGCTTTTGAGTACTCACTCAAAAAAGGGAGGAGGTTCTTAATTCATCAGAACCTTTTTTATGCTTTTTTTATGTACACACCTCAACATTGGCTAGGGATATTTCATTCAGAAATTATTGACATAAAAACTAATTTCTTTTTAGAAAAAAATTGTTTAATGGAATTGTCCTCTTCGTTATTTCGTAAAAAATAAAATAAAAAAACGCAATAAACAAAAGATAGAACGGGGACTCTGATTTGAATTTTATAACGTTAATTTTGCATAAGATTAATTATGTTCAAATATCCTTAGACAATGTTGATGTGTATATGTTCGCCGATTACGCGAAGACGCCTGGACCGATTTGGAACATTCTTTTTTTGTTTTGTTCGGATTTACGAATAGAAATGCACCTCGAGAGTGCAGAAAATTGCTCCAGCTAACATTGAAGTTTTTTTAGTTTTTAATTTAAGTAGACACTTGTTAACAGGTCATCTTCTGACTGACATGGTAAACTTGCTTGCTTGTTAAACGATGCTTTAGTCGATAAAATGATCTTAACAAGATTTTTAACCTGACGAATATGAATGCCGTGGCCGAGTAGTACCTAAATGCACTCCGGCTTAAGGCCCGATACCCTGACAATGCACCAAAAGGCACTTGCAAGATCCAAAAGTTTAAGAGTTTGGCTGAATTGTATTACATAAAAACAAAAAGGTAGTAGCTCAATAGATGTGCCAACAATAACACCGCGAGATAATTGCAAAATATTTACTTATTTCCGAGAAGAAAATAGATAAACTCTCTCAAAAATCCCGAAATCGACCTTTTTTTGTTCCAATTTTTGAAAATCCCCATTGGAGTTTATAAAAATCTTTATTGTTCACGATAGACACAAAAGTATGAACAAGAGCAATACCGCGCTAGATTTTGATTAAATCTCATCGTAAAGTTGAAATCTACGTCTGAACACTATTTATTTTTCGACGCAAAGCGTGCGCCTGCGTCCATACATTTTACTATGGAGTAGGTACGGACCGAACGTCGCTTTCTGCGCTGTATAAATGGAACGTTGACGTGCGAAAAATGGCAGTGTCGTCGGGGATACCGAGGTGGGAGGACGTCCGTTTTCCATCCGCTCACGGACGCACGCACATTTTAGGGTGGGGTGTGACTGTCTCCGCAATAACTATCATTATCATCACTTTGTATAACGTATTTTTAGTTATAGGAAATACTTACCTATTTTTAACCGACATCGGAAAAAGGAGAACGTTCGTCGTTTTTTTTTGTGCTTTTTTTTTGTTTTTTTTTTATGTAGGTACCTACATGCTTCTCTCCTTCCATGTTTCTCTTCCTTTCTCCTTCCACAATTACCTACTTACCTACCTTTGATTAATTATAATGTCTAGATGGACTCTCTCGCTTCAATCGCAACAAGAACAACAGGCCAGGTTTGAAACGCTAGTGTGCGTATTACGCACACAAGTATGCGAATCTTCTATTGTCTATACAGGTGCGCTGCGTCACCTGTCAACATTGTCATCCATTTTTAGTGATACCAGCTCTTGAAAATTTCCCATAAAAGTAGGGGAAAATATGTTATGATATCGAAATGTCTCTAAAATTTGTTTCAAATTTTTTGCGGTCAATACTGGTTTTTGTTTACTTAATTTTCCTTGTAAGTATTCGATCCTTGGTTTCGATCCTGGATTTCGATCCTTGATTTCGATCCTTGATTTCAATCCTTGATTCTTGAATCTGGAATTTGAAATCTTGAATCTTTGAAGTGACAGCTGTCAAACTTCAAACCGCCATATCTCATGAATTACTCGTCCTAGACTCCCCGTTCTCAGTTCAAATGAAAGCTATGACCAAGATCTTCATTTGAACTGACAGCTGTCAAACTTAAAACGGCCATATCTCGGAAACTGCTCGTCCTAGACTCCCCGTTCTCAGTTCAAATGAAAGCTATGGACCAAGATCTTCTTTTTAAGTGACAGCTGTCAAAATGACATCTGTCATCTGAAATGTAGATCTTGGTCATAGCTTTCATTTGAACTGAGAACGGGGAGTCTAGGACGAGTAGTTTCCGAGATATGACCGTTTTAAGTTTGACAGCTGTCAGTTCAAAGCTTAAAACGGCCATATCTCGGAAACTACTCGTCCTAGACTCCCCGTTCTCAGTTCAAATGAAAGCTATGACCAAGATCTTATTTTTAAGTGACAGCTGTCAAAATGACATCTGTCATCTGAAATGTAGATCTTGGTCATAGCTTTCATTTGAACTGAGAACGGTGAGTCTAGGACGAGTAGTTTCCGAGATATGACCGTTTTAAGTTTGACAGCTGTCAGTTCAAAGTTTAAAACAGCCATATCTCGGAAACTACTCGTCCTAGACTCCCCGTTCTCAGTTCAAATGAAAGCTATGACCAAGATCTTCTTTTTAAGTGACAGCTGTCAAAATGACATCTGTCATCTGAAATGTAGATCTTGGTCATAGCTTTCATTTGAACTGAGAACGGTGAGTCTAGGACGAGTAGTTTCCGAGATATGACCGTTTTAAGTTTGACAGCTGTCAGTTCAAAGTTTAAAACAGCCATATCTCGGAAACTACTCGTCCTAGACTCCCCGTTCTCAGTTCAAATGAAAGCTATGACCAAGATCTTCTTTTTAAGTGACAGCTGTCAAAATGACATCTGTCATCTGAAATGTAGATCTTGGTCATAGCTTTCATTTGAACTGAGAACGGTGAGTCTAGGACGAGTAGTTTCCGAGATATATGACCGTTTTAAGTTTGACAGCTGTCAGTTCAAAGTTTAAAACAGCCATATCTCGGAAACTACTCGTCCTAGACTCCCCGTTCCCAGTTCAAATGAAAGCTATGACCAAGATCTTCTTTTTAAGTGACAGCTGTCAAAATGACATCTGTCATCTGAAATGTAGATCTTGGTCATAGCTTTCATTTGAACTGAGAACGGTGAGTCTAGGACGAGTAGTTTCCGAGATATATGACCGTTTTAAGTTTGACAGCTGTCAGTTCAAAGTTTAAAACAGCCATATCTCGGAAACTACTCGTCCTAGACTCCCCGTTCCCAGTTCAAATGAAAGCTATGACCAAGATCTTCTTTTTAAGTGACAGCTGTCAAAATGACATCTGTCATCTGAAATGTAGATCTTGGTCATAGCTTTCATTTGAACTGAGAACGGGGAGTCTAGGACGAGTAGTTTCCGAGATATGACCGTTTTAAGTTTGACAGCTGTCAGTTCAAAGCTTAAAACGGCCATATCTCGGAAACTACTCGTCCTAGACTCCCCGTTCTCAGTTCAAATGAAAGCTATGACCAAGATCTTCTTTTTAAGTGACAGCTGTCAAAATGACATCTGTCATCTGAAATGTAGATCTTGGTCATAGCTTTCATTTGAACTGAGAACGGGGAGTCTAGGACGAGTAGTTTTCGAGATATGGCTGTTTTAAGTTTGACAGATGTCAGTTCAAATAAAGATCTTGGTCAAAGCTTTCATTTGAACTGAGAACGGGGAGTCTAGGACGAGTAATTCATGAGATATGGCGGTTTGAAGTTTGACAGCTGTCACTTCAAAGATTCAAGATTCAAGAATCAAGGATTGAAATCAAGGATCAAAATCAAGGATCGAAACCAAGGATCGAAATCAATAAGGTAAAAATATCCATCCTGTCAATGACTTGGGCACACTACTAATCCAACAACGAGTGTGAAAGAGACAAAGCTACCAAGAAAGCCTCTCAACAAGACCAACAATCCTTATAACCAAGATTAAATTATAATAGATCGTTGTGTAGTCGTGTTAAGGTTCAAAGTCCCTTTTACATTAAAGTCGACTTAACCATCCTGTTTGTATATAAAATCCTTGGATTCAACACTTTTTTTTATTTGCTCACGCTTTCACATGGGTAAAATCAAAGAATAATTATGGCAACCCTTTTAGAACATGTTAGGATAAAATTACAAAGTTTTATTTTCTTGTTTTCATAACTTATAGTTATTTATAGTTTACTTACCGATGCTATGTAACTTCCTCATTTATTTTTAGTCGTCTTTTGTAATTCCTGCACACTTTAATGGCACAAATCGCCATTTTTGTTTGCCGCCAAATTCATGTTTACAGTACAACGACCTTAGCGCGACTGAATGAGCGAAACGAACAAGTCAACCAACAGTTGGTGACTTTTTTTGGCGTTTTGACGCTCGAAATCGGGGTCTAGATATTTAGTTCGTCCAAGTTACCTACATACTTCTTATCTCACTATATTATAAACCTTCCATCATCATTATGACAATGCACAAAGTAATGAAACCAATCGGAAGTTGCTAGTGTGCTCAAGAACCGAATCTGACACGATAACTCAAGTAGGTACCTACGGCTCGACCGATTTTTATGTTTACCTACAAGTAGGTAGGTACATAAATTAAATAATATTTATAGCGTTTAATAAATCAAAATTGATTGAATGTACAGATATCGGATGTACCTACAGCTTCAATTTATAATACCTAATAGTTCGGTTCGAATATAGACTCAATTCGAACCGTGCAACCGACTTGGATAGCGTCAACCCGGTTTACACTATGGCTCCACCCTTAGGCAACAAACACTCACCATGACATTTACGCCGGCCGGTATACATTGCGCATTTTCTAGGACATGCTTACAAATGCTACAGCGATGACGCGCAATGAGAAACAAACAAACAAATAAACGTTAGTGTGCATGCGTACTACGCTATGAGTTGCAGATGTGTGAGTGTAAAATTTCAAAGTGTGCGTAGAATGAGAAATTCCCACGCTCACAATGTTCAGGCTTAAGGAGTATCGCCTGTATCATTGCGGGTTCGAATCCCGTCGGAATTGAAAATTTTGATAAGATTTTTCTTTTTCAAATGGTAAACTTGTTTTGCAGTCAAAGTCAAGACCTCAACCAGCAAAGTCAAAGTTTTTATTCATAAGACTATTGTGATCACTTTAAATCATCTTTTGATGGTTCATATCACTTGGAAGTGGTTCCTGTTCTTTCGTGACCAACACTTTTGATGTGGCAGTGAGTTTTGGATTTTCCACAACCCCAAGCAACACAACGCGTGTAGGTACTTACTTGTCTAATCTCTACAACCAATTTAAATACATTAATATTGAATAACTCTTGAGGCTCCTCTCAATGAGTAAAATTAAAATTCCAGTAGAAACATGACCTATGTCTAGATTTGCAAGATTTGAAGGTGAAAATCAGGCCTCCAATTTACCTCGCCTAATAGACTGGATAAACATAATATAACGTCTGTTTGCCTACCGCAAGTTTATCCTAGGGATGCTATTGCTTCGAAAGTTGGAAGGTTAAACATTTTCTGAACACGAATTTACTAAATAAAGCTAAATATCTAATAGGTATTCTATTTGTCTACAAATACCTCTTTAATTAATCTACTAGTAGGTTAAAGGCAAAACAACCTTGATGAGTTGTTGCTAACCAAGCCTTTATGATTTAATAGGTTTTATAAAATTTATAACCTCAAGGCATTTTTTACATTCCAATATGGGAAAGTGCTAACCAATATTATTTAAGCGATGTTTGTATTTATGTTACGCTTTCACAACCGATCATCATGACGTTGTCAGGGATAGAGAAAAGAACCATGAGTGTATCTTATCTCTTATCAGTATCTTTAACTTTGGAAAAACACTGTGCCAGCCGAAATCATCGAATCGGATGCTAATTCGGAAGTCTGAATCAGCATGCTGAGTTTTATTTCGTCTGCTATCCGATTACTCCGAAAGCCTACTCCGAAACTGTCCCCAACCTAATCTTTACGAGGGGAATGCGCCGACTCCACGCCATTCCATTTTGATTATGTTGACTTTTAGTTTTATTACATGTTACTTTATTTTCAGAACGCACAGGTAAGTACCTCGGTACTCGGCCAATTTACAATCAACTTGTAAAACTAGACTTACAATATTAACATAATAATTACTTACTTATAATAAAAAAATATAAGTTCTTAAGTAGGTATAAGTAGGTAGGTACTTAAGTAATAAAAAAAATAAACATCAACAATTTTTTCGACCGACGAATGTCCATACACACGTAATACCAAAATAATTTAAAATTTAAACATAGTTTATGTTATTAAGTATTTAGAATATTTAGGTTCCTGTTACACTTTTGCTCCAACAAACTTAACTAAAACAAAATGTAGGTAATTTAATTGATTTTTTAACCTTTTTACAGCAAAAATGTCATGTTTTCTTTTAATTTGTTCTGTAAGGGGCACTACTACGGAAAAAATGAAAAGAAAAATTATAAGTAGTATACCCGTCATGTAGTTCCCATAAAACAAGCTATGCTAACTTCGGGGCTAGATGATGCTATACGAAATGTTCAGCATTATTTATTGATTATAATGTAAGATAAATTTTGGTCTTGATATACTTACCTAGATTTATCTTAGATTAAAGCCTTAATCATAAAGAAAGGCTTAGTACAAACGAATATTTGATCCCAGTGTAATATTTCAAATCCATGGCTACATTACATTATTAGTTACGTAAGAATAAGCAGCTGCGAAATTTACGAGCATAGCTTTTATTAGATAATATTGAAATAAATGATATCATTCGCCTTCATAAACCGTAATGTGGCGAGAGTAACGACCTTTACGAAAAGGTACCTACTTACTAAGATTAAGGTATGTTCTAAAAGCATATCCTCATAATATGATGAAAATGATGTTCAGTATTCGTAGAGTTCGTAGCATAATATTACGAAGCTACGTCGTAGCTTTTGTAATACGAAACTTACAAAGTTGGTGTCTTCGAAATCAAAGCTAACCACAGAATAAATTATAGTACCTTCCTGAATTTCATATCAGTCGATCAGGAGTTAATGCTCGGCGTAGCTAGTTGTATGTAGCCACGAAACTTTCAAAGATGGTGTCTCCGAAATCAAAGCTGAACTTCATGTCAGTCGATCATCAGGAGTTAATGCTCGGCGTAGCTAGCTACGCCGTAGCTTTTGTAGTGCTACGCAACTCACAAAGATGGTGTTTTCGAAATTATGAGCTGAACTTCATGTCAGTCGATTATCAGGAGTTAGGCTTGTTTCACTCTTCAGCGTCTCGCCGGTCGCGTCCGCGAGTTGACCATTCTCAGCACATTTTTCTGTGCTGTGAATGGTCAAAATTAATTTCTCTGTGCTGTGAATGGTCAACTCGCGGACGCGACCGGCGACACGCTGAAGAGTGAAACAAGCCTTAATGTTCGACGTAGCTGTTATAGCCACGAAACTTACAAAAATGGTGTCGTCGAAATCAAAGCTGAACTTCAAGTCAGTCGATCATCAGGAGTTAATGTTCCGCGTAGCTAGCTACGCCGTAGCTGTTGTAGCCACGAAACTTGCAAAGATGGTGTCTCCGAAATCAAAGCTGAACTTCATGTCAGTCGATCATCAGGAGTTAATGCTCGGCGTAGCTAGCTACGCCGTAGCTTTTGTAGTGCTACGCAACTTACAAAGATGGTGTTTTCGAAATTAAAGCTGAACTTCATGTCAGTCGGTTATCAGGAGTTAGGCTTGTTTCACTCTTCAGCGTGTCGCCGGTCGCGTCCGCGAGTTGACCATTCACAGCACAGAGAAATGTGCTGAGAATGGTCAACTCGCGGACGCGACCGGCGACACGCTGAAGTGTGAAACAAGCCCTAATGTTCGGCGTAGCTAGCAACGCCGTAGCTGTTGTAGCCACGAAACTTACAAAGATGGTGTCTTCGAAATCAAAGCTGAACTTCAAGTCAGTCGATCATCAGGAGTTAATGTGCTACGCCGTAGCTTTTGTAGCTACGAAACTTACAAAGATAGTGTCTTCGGAATCTAGTAGCTATATAATATTAGCAACTGTTATTTTTTGTCGTAGGTAGACGATAGCGGTCGTTTATGTTATAAAATACACTACGTCTAATTTTCTGGTTGCATCCGCCTTTTGACGTCCGCTTCCTTTGTGTTCGTCCAAACTGTTTGTTGTCGGCTAACTTCCTGCGTTTGTAGGCAACTCTCTTGTAAACTGAGAAGTTGCCAATTTTTTTTACAAACCTGTAGTTTGTTAAATGATTATTATAAACTATTCATGTATTTGTCAATGGATTATTGAAAACATCGTAAATAGAGCGAGTGTATGCGAAAGATAGTGAGAAGACAATAATATTGTAATGTAGTCGTATTTCTAAATAAACGCACTAAAATTGACGGACAAAATGTCATTTTTCGTATATTTTTAGTTCGTACAATGAGCAATTCGACTATAGGGCTGATTTTTCAATACCTAGATAACTTTTATCTGAGGAATAAATATGGCGTTATGACATTATTTTCAATACAATATCTGTCAAATCGCATATTTATTTCCTCAGATAAAAGTTATCTAAGTATTGAAAAATCAGCCTTTAGATAAGTAACTTATTTGTAAATATGTAGGTAGGTAGATACTAGACTAGGTAAGTATTATCTACTAGGTAAGTATAAAAATGATAGGCACAACAAACATCCATCTTCATCACACAGATGATAATCCTGGATGGGAATCGAACCCACGACCTGTAGCGTGGAAGCAGAGCTGGTGCCGACTGAGCTGTGAGGAAGTAGGTACCTACTATACGTAACTTTAATTTACTTTTTGTTCTTGAATATCTGCATGTATTCCGAATTCGGAAATGACGTTTCTTCGCTGAAAAAACGTCAACTTTCCGAACGAGGGAAAATCTTCGAATCGGATGCAACCCGAGAAGTGTGAATCGCACTGCTGCACGATTCTTTTAACCGTTTTAACCTTGCTTGCATCACGCACCGGGTAAATAGTAGGTACAGAGCGCTTCGTATATAGGTCAAGGATGGCGCAAAACCCAGAACCGGCGTAAAGCCTCGTTTTGAGCCACAGGGCCGACTTGCCGAAGGTTTTAATTTCATTAGGTATGTGAGTATCTATCTCTCTTACAAAACTCATGAGGCAAAGGCAACACCGCGATGTGTGACCGTAGGTACTGTAAGCGCCTCTCTGATCAAGTGAAGACTGGTGGGAAGGGTGAAGATTCTCAAGGTGTATCGAAATATTGACAAAACGTACCTAAATCAACGAAAATGATTTTTATTAAATATGTAGGTAGGTAAGTACCTACTTATATAAGTTGATTGAAAAACTTTGTTATGCAGAACATCATAGGGAACCCAGTTAGTAGATACCTATTGAGTAAAGCAGAAATAATACCAGTTAATAGGTAGGCGGCGTTGATAATGGACGGGTGACCGCGGATGAAAAATCCCTGTTTAAAACCGTTTGGTTGAAAAATTCAAAAAACAGATTTTTGACAATTTTGACCTTGAATAAAAAAATTTTGCAATAGGTACAGTTAGTTGACAATGGTTTTCCTAACATTACTATCAATATTCAGCTTTCTGGGAATTTTTGCAAGGGTGGATGTCTATTTTGACCAGACTAAAGCTTTGGCTTTGAAATTTCCTTTACTAAGATTATACAAAATCGAGGCATATTCTATGATTGAAGCAAGGTACCAATTTTGTTAAAACAATTTTGAATATTATTACTGAAATGTATAATTTATAATACTTACTATTGCTACAAACTATACAACAAAACTAAGCTAAGCCTTCCCTTTTCTTCCAATCACTCTTTAACTGTGCCATTTTCTTCTTTTTAGATTCATTCTTTTTATATTTATCTGCTTCAATTCTCTTCTTTTGGGCGTCAACACTGTTTGCTCCATTTTCTATTTCATCTAGTTTTGCTATTAGTAGTTTTCGAGCTATTTCCCGATTCACATCTTGACTTCTACTCTGATGGCACTTGACAACTATCCCTGAAACAGTTTTTAAGCATAATTTAGCTTATAAAGAGAAGAGAGAGAAGAGAAATTGGGTAAAAAGAGATAAATTTTTATCTTTGATTATTGAGGCGGACCAAAATAAACCAATGTTTTTTTGATTTCAATGGCATCCTGAACCAATCTGGTTACAGTTGTCACGAATTTAGTCATTCGTGAAGTTAGGCTTTTCGCTGTGCAATAGAACATTTTGTATGAAAAAGTTGCACTGCGCATTGAAATGGCTAACTTCACAAATGCCAAGATCCGTTTGAAAAAGTGTATATTATGGTAAATATGACAATGATAATTTGAAGAAAACCTACCTGTAGGAGTATGTGTTAGAACAACACAATTCGAATTTTTATTTACTGCTGAGCCTCCCGGTCCACTACCTCTTATAAATTGTTCCGTCAAGTCTACCTCATTAATTTTAGGAATTTTTGAATAGTCTATTGTATGTTTCAAAGCAATATTTTGTAGCCTGTTAAAGGGACATCGTTTAATGATATTTGTTAGGAACATTGTCGAGCTATACAACGGTCCCACGACGCAGCAGTGCATCACCTTTCTGAAAGTAAAAAAAAGGTGTATGAGTAGGTATAAAGATTTACAGTATGAGATGATTACTATAAGCAGATCTTAAAGAAAAAACTATTGGCATATTTACTTGATAGGCAAATGTGATGTCCTCGGCTGTAATAAGCGTTTTGTTGTTTTTGAATTCAGCTATTACTCTCCGTTTGAAGTAGACAGGGTCGGTAAGAGTTAATCTTCGTGAATAGCGCATCAAATCTTTGTATAAACGAAGGATGTCTGGACGTGCAATCTGCATAGTAGCGAGATATAGTATTTTTTACTATTCATGTACTTTGTAATTATAAATTTGTTGATTTCACTGTGAGATAGAACGAAAGAAAATAGGTTATGTTTTTTTGCTTTGTTTTGCTGCTGCTGCTGCTAGGGATGCGCCGATCCGATCCGATCTTTTAGAAGATCGGATCGCTTGCATACGATCAAGCGATTTTTCGGATCGTATGAAAGCCATTCGATTTTTTGGCGGATCGATTGAACTACACCGGAGATCGGATCGGATCGAAAAGATCGAATGAATCAACTAAACATATCGGTAAGTTTGTTATTAGCGGGACTATAATCCTAACTTGTACTGTATAATAAGTAACTAGCAAAATAAAACACATCACTTTACGTGCAAGTTGCTAAGTCGTGTGAGTCTATGGTTGGATCCAAATCATCTATTAGGTAATTTTTTTTTTTTAAAGTTTAAATAAAAGGTTAGCACTTAAAAGCAATAATCTGAAAAGGTTGATATGTTTCTTTGCAATGCAAGTTTGATTTACATGTTAAAATAACATTTAAAAAATACTTTATTTGGTTTTATTTCATTCGATCTTTTGATACGATCTTTTGAAAATCGGATCGTAACAATGCGATCCGATCCGTGGATCGGATCGAGACATTACGATCCATTACGATCCTAAAAATCGGATCAAATGAAAAGATCGCACATCCCTAGCTGCTGCTGCTGGCTGGGTTGACTGGACACGATTAAAGTCAGCTTGGACCTTGGACAAAGTGCAACTTGCATGACTCTGATTGGACGCTGTCGGAATCACGTGACTCGCTCGGACGACGGTGCCCAATCAGAGTCATCCAAGTTCCACTTTGTCCAAGCTGACTTTAATCGTTTTAGTGTTGCCAGGTTTCTAAATGCTCGAAGGGTCCGTAAAAAAACCCTAACCAAACATAGTCATAATTAATGTCAGTGTCAACTGACAATGAATGTTGCCTGACATTTTTTTTTTATATTGTGTTTGCCATCGCGGTGGGTGATTCCCCCCCCCCATACATATAAATTAAAAATAATAAAAAAGTTTAAATATGTACGTATTTTAATTTTTTCCACTTGAATTCAATAAAATGTTTCGTTCGGACGCACAACAAAAGGAAGAACCGCGGGATAATTCTCTACTTATTGATGAAGTGAATGTTGACAACATAAATGTTGAAGTTGTTGGTGAAATCGAGAAAGAGTTACGGGATAGTCAGGAGGACATAATTTCTCTGGTATTTCTGCTATACGACGTACCAGAAACAGCATTGCAACGACTTATCGTCTACCAACGAGTGGCAGGCGACCCTGAAGCTTCAAATCTTAATCTACTACAAGAGTGGGCACATCGAGCGAAATCCAAGACTACATGGAAAAATGAATTTCTTGAAGCTTTACTGATCTGCCAATTGTACGGTATCGTCAAAAAGTTGGATTTCCACCTTCCTAGTGTGAAGAAACATTACCAACCAGACAACTGGTACTTTAATAAGCATATCAATCCAATGAAGAAAGCTCTCTACAAGGTATGTGAAAACATTAACTTGGACAATCTCAACAGACTGAGAAATACCTTACAGAACTACAAAATAGATGTTAAGGAGTTTGATAGTTGTGAACTAATATTTCTGAAACTTATGTCAGAAAAGTTCATTATGATGACTCAAATTCAATATGACAAAAAAGTTCTGAGATGCGAGTTTAATGTGGATAAGTTAGCAAAGATTCTTGAAAAGTTGCCAGGACTGGACAAATTAGCAAAGGATTTAAAGCTTTTACAAAACAGAAATTGCGAACCACCACCAGAGGTACCCATGGCAGCCAGCACTCCTTTTGCTGCACCATCAGACATCTCCAAACCAGCAGATACTCCAATGACGATGAATGATTTTGCTGATATGTTTGAAATGTTGGGAGATCTTAAAATTGAAGATGAGAATCATTTAAAATCTGATACTAATAAAAAGATGAATAGGGATAAATATGCAATCAAAGACAAACAAAGAGTTGGCATTTGCATAATAATCAATCAGGAAGACTTTTGCCTATCTGAAAGAAGTTTAAATGATGACACTCTCACAACAGTCTTAGCAAAGCGAGAAGGATCAGCTGCAGATAAAATGATGCTAGAAAAAACTATGTCCTCACTAAACTTTGAAGTTGTTGTTGAAAATAATCTTGGTCATGATGCTATGATTGACTTTATAAAAGATACTTTGAGAGACAAGGTCAAAAGTACTGACAGTATATTCATGTTGTGCATATTATCTCATGGTGTTCGAGGACATGTTTACGCTGCAGACTGTGTCAAAGTCAGCGTGGAAGGCATACAGGGTATTCTTGATTCAGACGAAGCATACATGTTGCAAGGCATACCAAAAGTGTTAATACTACAGGCCTGTCAGGTAGATGATATGCCCCAGTCAACACTTGTAGCTGATTCACCTTTTGACAGGTTCAGTAACTACTTGAAGAAATCAGACTTTTTAATCTACTGGGCCACTGCACCACAATATGAAGCGTATAGGGATGAGAAGAGTGGCTCCGTGTTCATACAGCTTCTGTGTATGGCCATTCAGAAGCGTGGGAGGCAGGAACATTTATTTGACATATTCACTTTGGTCAACAATGGTGTACAATTTGTTTGCAGAAAAAGGAACTGTAAGCAGGTGCCTATTTTTGAGTCCACATTGAGGAAAAAGTTATACCTACAAATTCCTGAATAACTTCAAAGTTATTCAGGAATAAAAACAAAGCTATACAGGAAAAAAGGATGAGAAGTTTTAATACATACCTACCAAATTTTTTTGAACTTCATTCAGAAATTGTACCTAGTTTAAAGCTCATATTTGAGATTTTACAGTTTTAATGTATTTTTAAAAGTATATTATTTTGTAAGTGGCTATTCAGAAGCATAATATATTTGTTTATTATAGTTATTTTTTAAGTTACCTATTTAAAATTTGTGAAATAATAAAATATAATATTCTATGATATATTTTCAATATTTATTTTAACATCTGTTTTAGTGAAGTCCATGACGGCTGCTTCTAAATTTTTTCTTTCTTCATCTGTCTTTAGTTTTGACCACATTGTGTCTAAATAGGCACGCTGATGTTTTTGTATGAATTGATAACTGTTTTTAAGAGTGGCTCCAACATGTAAAGTGTTCAAGCGAACTTCTAGCTTGCCAATTTTTGTTACAAATGGTAAGGAACTTGTTACAAATTTGTGAGGACCATGTCTGGATCTGATTATAGCAATCCGGGTGTTTTCATTGCAGTATTTTGTTAAGAATCCTGTCTTCACCGCTGCCACTCCAAAATCGCCATGCAACTGCTGAATTTTGTTCAACAATGTATCATGGAATATACTAGACTTCAAGGATAGAGGTTTACTATCTGGCACCATGGGAGATGCTATTTCAACAGTTATGTACCTGGAAAATTAAATTATTGGTAAGTCTTCACCTATAACAAGTACTTATAGACCATTTTAGTAATTTTTTCGTAACCTACCTATTCTTAAAGCGAACCATTGGAAAACAGTATTATTAAAAATTTGTAACAAGCTCTTGTAATTAGTTTGTCCTGTGAATACCTAAATAAAAATAAATACAAAAAATAACCTAAAACATAAATAACTCGTTCATTCTCTTTGCCTCTGTTGAATTTTGTGAGTGAATGATATAGGGCCGTACTAAAGTACGCGCCACCACTGAAGTCCGATAGACGCGGCGCTGCTATCGCAGAACTAGATTAAGTAAAAATTATTATTGTCCAAATATGGCCTAAACAATAATAATTATGCAAGTTTGTACGTTCGTTAATTTTAAACACCAGCACAACTGAACGACCGTGACTAAAAGAGCATACTACGGTTATTAAAACAAGTAGTTTCCGCTTTTGCCGTAGGACTTGAGTGCTGACGCGGACTCTATCTGATCATTAATTTGTGAAATCGACTTTGCGCTAAGTTCTTCCGTATCAAAATAATGTTATTAAAAAAAAGCTTTTAAAAAATAGGTTCATTAATTTAAAGGAAAATTGCATCGTTAAAAATGTAAGATAAAATAAAAACACAATCTTTCTGTATATATGTACTTTAGCTTCGAAGAGCTACACCGATAAATAACCAAAATGTTTTCTTTAGCAAGTCTCTACTTAAATTTGTAAGGATAAGTCAGTCAGTATCATTATATTTCTACCATAACCTACTGCGTTACTAGAAAATATTTGTGCTAAGTTACGATGTATAGTTACACTTACACATCTTACAATAAATACATCTTGCTAAAGTTGCTATCGAGAATCGTGTTATCCAAGGCAAGGTCACAATATTATCTTACTGTTTATGCAATGGTATGATAACTTGCTCAGTGGTTTATTTATGTTTATGTCTATAGAGATAACGATAATTGCTATGAATTAACTCTCTGTATTGTATGTTTATTATTACTAAACTAACTGTCCGACATCACATTCCCAAGGTAAACCACTTTAAATATGCCGTTGTTTTATATTTATTTGAACGAAGTAACTTTTATTCACGTATTTTTTCAGAACCGAGAGCTATGACTGAAAAATTGTTTTTCATTGGGGTTGATGTTGGATCTGGTAGTGTAAGAGCTGCCCTTGTTGATGAAAAAGGTCACGTCGTGAATGTGGCGGTAAAGGAAATACAAACGTGGAATTCGAAAGTTGACTTTTATGAACAGTCATCAAACAATATTTGGACTTGCTGCATTTCGGTTATAAAAGTAAGTATAACTTTTATTAAATAAATAAAGAAATAAGGTTTAAAATAGCGTAGCTTGCCTGTTTGGTTGTAAACATACACACGACGTCTGCTGCTAATCTCACGTAGTCTATCTACCCTATTATACAGGTATATTGTTCCAGGTCACGAACTATCTGTTGGTTTAGTTTTACCGGAACCGAGTCAGCCATGAAAGCGTGATTTAATTACAAAATACAACTAGCTTATTCTTTAATTTTAGTATTTAAATTTACGTAGGTATGCGTTAAACAGCTAGTTATTATATTTGATCTACAATAGGCAATATGCATCAATTTTTTTTATGGTTTTAAACGATAGGTTATATCGTTAAATAACCGTAACAAAAATTCCAGCGCCGAAAAAGTAAAATTTTGTAACAAAAACAATTTTTAAAATTTATCAACATTTTCATGCACTTGAAACGGACGTGACGTCACAAGTCACCAAAATTACACGCGCTTGTAGGTAGAAAAAAAAAACTTTCTGTCGAGTTTGAAGGAGTGTGACGTCACAGCATACGTGACAAATAGCGTTGCGTTTCAAGTCTTATGAAATTCCCACTATATTTTTGCACTTTTTAATTATTAATTTCTAAGCGAAAATGAAATAATATTAAAAAATAATTACACACACATAATTCTAAAGCCATAATGTTCATAGAAAAATACGTTTAACCCGCTTTTGAATCAGACGCATATTGCCTATTAAGAGTTTCTACGAAAATGATTTCCTTAAATAATTTTTATTTTTTTATTTTAGGATATAATTGTCAACGTGAATCCAGCATCGGTCAGAGCCATTGGTTTTGATGCTACATGTTCATTAGTAGCCTTAGACAAAAATTGTAATCCAATATCTGTCAATGACTCCAACAATAATGACCAGAACATTATCATGTGGATGGATCATAGAGCACAAGCCGAAGCAGATTTGATTAATAAAACTGACCATGAAATACTCAAATATGTTGGTGGAAAAGTTAGCTTGGAAATGGAAATGCCCAAATTGCTATGGTTGAAAAAACACTTGTCACACAAATGGCAAGAGTATCGGTACTTTTTTGATTTACCAGATTTTCTCACTTGGAAGGCTACAGGGTCGTTCAGTAGATCACTGTGTTCTCTTGTATGTAAATGGAATTATGAATGCTCTACAGATGGGAAACAGGGCTGGAATACTAGTTTCTTGCGTGAAATTGGGCTTGCAGATTTAATAGACGAAAACTTCAAAAGGATTGGTAACAAAGTATTGATGCCTGGTGAATTTTGTGGAGGTTTAAGTGAAGATGTTGCGAAGATTCTAGGTCTTACTAAGGGCTTGCCAGTGGCTACTTCAATAATTGATGCTCATGCAGGTGGTCTAGGAATGATAGGAGCCTATGCCAATGGCATTGTTACTGATATGACATCTCGTTTAGGTCTTATTTGTGGAACCTCCACATGTCACATGGCTGTAAACGAGAAAGCTGTATTGGTTCAAGGCGTATGGGGCCCGTATTTCAGCGCTATGGTTCCAGAAATGTGGTTAAATGAAGCTGGACAAAGTGTTTCTGGCATGTTGCTAGATTTTATCATATCGAGTCATCCAGCCGGTATTGAATTGTTGAAGACCAAAAGTACTGGAGAGTAAGAATGAATAATAATAATATTCTCATTACTTTTTACAAATTGTGTTACCTACCTACTTAAATAAAATCCTTTATTTGCAGTGTTCGAAGTCATTTAAGAGGAATCCTAACTAACATTGCAAAAATGAGAGGCCTCTCTGATGTTGGATTTCTAACAAAAGATGTCCATGTGTGGCCTGATTTCCATGGCAATAGATCACCGTTGGCCGACCCCAACATGAGAGGCATGGTCACGGGGCTATCAATAAATAGCAGTGAAGAGAACCTGGCTCTTTTGTATCTTGCTACTCTTCAAGCGCTTTCGGTAAGTAATTGATCCTAGATCTATCTATAAAATTATAGTAATGATTAAAGTGAGAATTTATTTATTATTATTTTCAGTACGGAACAAGACACATCATAGATGCGTTGGTTCTTGCAGGCTACAAACCGTTTAAATCTCTTTTGATTTGCGGAGGAATCACGAAGGATCCCCTATTCGTGCAAACTCAGGCTGATACGGTCAATTTGCCTATCCTCAAGCCACATGAAAAAGATTCTGTCCTGGTAGGATCTGCTATACTCGGAGCTTGTGCTTCTCGGCACTTCAATAATGTGCAGGATGCAATTCGAAGTATGGGTGGAACAGCTGAAATCATACGACCGAACGCACTTACCAAGGCATTCCATGATAAAAAATATAGAGTATTCCAAAGAATGTTTCAAGATCAATTAAAATATAGATCGATTATGAACGAACACTGAAAAATAATTAAGAATGTGAAATGTTCTTAAATTATCACAAGTCTACTTGGATACCTAGTTTTGAGAAACAGCTAATATCAGTCTGTTTAATATTTTATGTATTTGTTCTTACAAAGTTCTAAGTACAGGGTAAAATTAGATCCTTTCAATGATGTTTAATCATCACCGGGACCTTTTTAATTAAATATATTTACTTTTAAAAAAAGTTTTACTGAGTTTTATTTATTTCTAACTGACCTTTAGTTTAATAACTTACAAAATGTTTAGGAAAACAACCATAATAAATAAGAACTTGTAAGGTTCTTGAACCCAAACTAGGTGTAGCCACACCAATGAATTTTTGGCTTGTGGAAGCAACTCGTTTTGCAACTGTAATTAAAAAAAAATGTACCCACATATCTGGGGGCATCGAAGTGCCCCCGCCAAGTCGAGTTAACATTTTATTGAATTAAAAAATCAAAGCTACCATTTTTCATACAAAAACAATTCGTTCTTGGTGAGCTCCACTTTTATAGTCTGTAGTTGCAAAAAATAACAACGACGCCAGCGCCACCTTATTATTTTTACACTCATTCATTTCATTCGTTCCCGAAACATTTTGCGCCAGCCGCAGCGCAGCCTCGTAAAAATATTTTTTAGAGCAAGGGCGTTGGAATAGGATAGGAAATACGATAAATAGGAAAATGTTATGTTTTCTAGGTAATATTCACTTACAAACTGTAATTGAGGCTATATTTTAAACCAGCATCGCTATTGACTAGCAGGTGAGCCAGGTATGTATAAGCCGACCTAACCGAAAAGTGGTTTTGGTTTGCTGCAAACTTCCCATCTTCCTCCTTTTCATTTTGTATGGGTAACCTAAATCAATAACGTCGATGCTTTTTACTAGTAAAAGACATTTTGTAAATAGCACTTCTTGTGTATTTCGATGAAGCATCGTTCTGTTTTAGGTCAAAATGTCTAAGCGTGCTACTGAAGAAAGCGGCAATGGCACGGGCCAGCCGCCTATCAAGAAAGTACACTTCGAACCCCACCTAATAGGTCCAGTTTCCACCTTAGAGGAAATGGACATAAAAGTCCTGCAATTCCAGAACAAGAAACTAGCACAGGTTTGTATATCGATACTCGGTCGTAAAACACCATAATGTATTGTAAATTGCAACAAATTTGGTAGATTTCTTCACATGTCATGATCAGCTGTTCATCTGCATTGATTCATTCCAATGTCATTTTTGTGTAATTTGTTGTTGCAGTTGTATATTGTCCTCATTTTCTGTGTTCTTGACCTCCTTGTAATTGTTTTATCCTATAAACATTTTGCTAGGTTAGGTACAGATGGGTTTATGTAGTAAATAGAAGTTTTGTTCCCAGAAACCAATGTATTTTAGAAGTCACTAAAACTACTTTGGCTTTCACAGTGTTATGTTTATTGTACTGCAGAAAAAGCATAATGTTATTAAATCAGACCATTTATTTCATAATGCACATGCAGTCTGAAATCCAGCCAACTACTTGTTGCAAAAACTAGTGTACTAAATAGGTATTAAGTTCCTACAAAAAAAACCACTGAACTTTACCTATAGGTAAAACTTTGTATAGTAGAATCATAATATGATTCAAATTTTGTTCTTGTCTATGAAAATAGACTGCATAAAGTGCAATTCAGATTATGATTCAGCTTTAACGGCGCTATAGTAACTCGTTGTTGATAATAATGTAAAATTAATTTAACATTACTCTTAAATTATTCCACAATTTGTGTTATGATAAATTGCTATAATAATAAATACATACTTACTACTTGTAAAAGACTCCGCAATACTGACAGTGCATTCAGATTGAGATTCTATGATCTTGTACTGAGATAAAATCTACTCATGACTACTTTTCAACCTGAATCTATCTTCAACCTGTTTTTGTTCTTGTAGAGAACATAATTGAACAGAGCAAGTCAAAGCTTCGGAGACCATGTTTAGGTATTGTATGTATGTATGTATGGGGACTCTCTTTTCCGCATTTGGACTCAAAGGTGGTTCTCTATGGGATGGCCTAGCTCCTCCCAGAAGTACAGAAGTTTCCCAGGGTATTCGCAGGCCGCTGTGTTTGGGTATCATAGATAAATAATTAAAATCCATTCAAACCGTTTAAGATAGCTAGACCAGCACATGAGATGTTTCAATAAGTCTTTACGGGTTTAAACCATGACTGAAGCTTGAAACATGCATCAACAAAAATGACTGGCCAATAATTTCTACATTGTCCGAGACAGGTTAATTGAAAACCAGTGCTGTTTGTTCTACATTCAGCATAAACTAATTTTACTCCCTTTGTCTCAACCTTGTGCTTGTGTACCTAGCTTTAGCTTGCTTGTTAATTTGTGCTATTTGTTTGGACAATCAATTATTTTGTATTTACTCTTCTTCCAACGGATATTGGCATTCAAAATTCAAATATAATTTATTCAGTAGGACTGCTATGACCTCTTTGAAACGTCTTAAGAGCTAGGTAATTCTACTCCTGTTCTTTCGCAAAGTAGGCCGTTTCGATGCGCAGTGCAACTTTTTCATACAAAATTGTCTACTGCGCAGCGAAAAGCCTAACTTCACGAATGCCTAGATCCATTGTGACAACTGTAACTCAAACTTTTTCATTTTAGAGGATAGAACAGCGACACAGATGTGAGGCAGAGCTTCGGGCACGGATTGAGCAGTTGGAGAAGCGTCAGACACAGGATGATGCTGTCCTCTGTGTTGTCAATCGCTACTGGAACTTACTGAATGAAGACATCAGGGTTCTCCTGCAGAGATTTGATGCGGAGACTGCAGATGAATCGGAAAACAAAAGTGAGTTTAGAAATAGATTGGTATTGGTAACTGGCCAAAGGCCTAAAGCAGTGGTTCTTAACCTTTTAGTGATGAGGGACCATTTGATAAACTTTCTGACCTGCCGCCACCGAGTAACCAGAGAGACAAACTCAAACAACGCGCGATAATAGGTACTTCACTACATGCGCAGCGTTGTGTGCGTGCGCGTTCACCGACAGGCTCACTTCGAGCGGCGGGCGGCCGCTTCGTGAGCTCTCGGCCAGTCTCGGCAAACTCCGGCGGCCGACCGGCGGCTATGCGGTAAGGGACGCTCGGAGGCCGCGAATGCTACGAGTATGCGGCGGCCGCGCGGGTTACGTAGTAACTATTAATGAATCTGTGGCGCGGTCTTTTTCGAGTTCATTTTCATTCAGCCAGTAGGTAAGGTGAGTAGGTACTTACATCTAGCTAGGCAAAGTCATGCAGAGAAAAATAAAAAGTTATCATTTTTCACATACCTACCTACTTACCTACTCAAAAAAACGTGACCGGTAAGTTTACGTACCTACCTACTACCATTTTATTGAAATATTATTGAAGTAATTTTCTGTAAGTACCTACCTAATAAGTAGGTAATGGTACCTATTTACTAATATTTAAAGTCGATTTTAATCTAGGTAAGTAGGTACTTTTCATTGTCGTATCGATTTGAAAATTTGCATTTGTATGTAATTCGGATACCTACCTAAACTTATAATAATTTGGTATTTTCGAGCTGATCATGAACTCCTCAGTAAATAAACCGATGGAGTTAAAACTCGACATGTCTGTCAAGTCCCGACTACACTGTAATTAGGTACCTACATGGTGACAACGAGCTGGTTTGATGATGGAGTCAGGAGCTGTTCAAAAGAACTCCTCCGTAAATTAGCCGATTAAATTGAAACTCGACATGTCTGTCAGAGTACCTACAGAGCAAATACCATCCGTCCGTCAGCAGTACCAGCTGTCCGTTTATTATTTTAACACTACGCGAGTGACACCGCGCGGCGCAGTTAGTTTATTTCCATAAGTGACAGCCCTACAAGAATAGGCTATTATAAAAGTCAATGTTAGACCGCTGTTTCTCTGTTCATTTCTCTGTGCTGCCGCGGACCACCAACAGTAAGTTTTCTCTTTCAACTTTGATCCTTTGTCGCTTGTTTAATTTTTTTGGATAGCTTCGCGGACCACTTCAAGTGGTTCCAGGGACCACCAGTGGTCCGCGGACCATAGGTTAAGAACCACTGGCCTAAAGGCTCAAACACACGCTGGCCCAGGCTCGCCGAGTGAACGCGAGTGCCAACGTGTGGGCAACACCACTCGCCTCGCCTTGCCATCGCTCGCCTAGCTGGCCGAGAGAACACGAGCGCCAACTTACATTGGTTTGCATAGGCTCGCCAAGCGTGTGGACGATAGCACTCGCCTTGCGTCGACTCGTCTTTGCTCGAGCTGACTTAGGCTGGCCCAGTGTGTGTTTGAGCCTTAACGGTGCTATAAAATAAACAGCGTTGTATAATGAAATGATATTATGGTGCTATTTACCATGAGTGAAACATATCAGCACAGTGACCACACTTTTCAATTATTTGGATAATTTGGAGTCACCACCATCTCTATCGTCGCATTCTGGGACACCCTGTATATTTAGCAACCATTTGAGCTATAGTAATTCTGTTCGTTATGAATAACAGGATTATAGAACTTACTCGAGTTTTAAACTTCAACAGATGAGAATGAAGCCACAACATCATTTCTCATGCAATTGTCGACTTGGGACAAAGAGGAGTTGGACGCTCAGCTCGCGAATCGCGTGCAAGTGAGCAAACGGGCGGTTGCTAAAGTTCTGCAAGCGTTCGACAGACTTCAACAGAGGAACGACAAAATATGGCGTGCGATCAAGGGGGAGGGAGAAGGTATGTTGTCACTGATTTTTATCTGTTAAATTGCTGATTTGTTGATTTGTCTCAGATGTGTTACGTTATGTATGATGCTTTTAGTCTTCTGGCAAAACCACCGTGAAGACTAGTCTTCCCGGTGTTAGTAAAGAATAGTCTTTAGTGGCGGCATAACACCACTGAAATTAATAGCCAATTTATAGTGGGATAGCCTATATTTGAACCATTTGATATTTGTTTTTCAATCTTAATTTTCTTCTCTTTGTATCTCTTCTTTTGACTTTTAATATTGTTGGATGCAGAGTTCTATATTTATTTATCTATCATCTATTCCAAGTCTCATGCAAGTGGCATCCGAACCGGCCTACTTGTTATGGCGTGAAACGAAAATATCCAAACATTCCAAGAAACCAATTTAAATCAGAAATGAATATCAGTCTGAAATCCGTACCCATATTATATGAAAGTGTGTTTATTTGTTTGTTTATTTTTCCTGCTGTCACGTCAAAACAGAGCGACGGATTGACGTGATTTTTTGTGCAGAGATAGTTGGAGGGCTGGAGAGTAACAGAGGATACTTTTTATCCGGGTACCACGCGAGCGAAGCCGCAGGCAGCAGCTAGTAAAGTTTATAAAAACTTGTTTTCACAGAAGGCGCGCCAGCCCCGTCGTTAGATGAAGTAATGCGAGCTACAAATGAAGAGGTGACCGTCGAGAACCGCCGGCTGCAGGGCCTCTGCACGCGGCTTCACGAGTCTCACCATGAAATGACACTTCGGGTCGCACATCTGCAAGACGCCGTCAATAGTCGGGACACGGAGAACGCAGAGCTGAAGAACCAGATTGATGATCTCCAGTATGAGTTGTTGAAGGTAAGAAAAAGAAAAACTTAGGGCTTTATTAAATGAATTTAGTTTCAGGAAGCAATCTTTGCCTAATGGACGAGTGTTTAGAAACAAATTTTATTTCTGGAATGACGTTTTCCTACAGCTAAACACTAGTTTAGTTAGACAGCTAGTTTAAGTCCTTATTGTTATACATATGTTCTGACAAATAAATATATCTTATCTTAGGTATCTTAATTTCTTAAGAGCTGATTTTTCAATCGATAAATAACTTTTATCTGAGGAATAAATATGGCGTTATTACATATTTTAAATATAATGTCTGTCAAATCGCATATTTACTTCCTCAGATAAAAGTTAACTAGGTATTGAAAAATCAGCCCTAAGCCTTGTAAATTCAATTTACAAGGCTTAGGGCTGATTTTTCAATTTACTAAATTGTCTCCAGTTGCCAAATTGAATTAGTTTAAAGCAGAGACAAACTCCTCAGATCCGTTCACGGAACGACAAACTAGAGAATCACCTAGCGGAGGCTATAGAGAAACTGAAGAGCCTTCACCAGTCCGGTGCCGCGGCGAGTACGGCCGGTCCGGCGACTTCGACCGCGCACGCCGGCGGCGCTGTTGCGGCCGCCAAGCTTGAAGACATCGCTTCGGAACTTGAGGAACAGAGGGAGCTCGCGAACAACAGGCTAGCTGAGCTCGACCGCTTGCATCGACAACATAGGGACACGCTGAAGGAAGTTGAGAAACTCAAAATGGATGTGAGTGTATTTTTAACCGACTTCAAAAAAAGGAGGAGGTTCTCAATTCATCTGAATCTTTTTATTTGTACTTTTTATGGTTCCATACCTTAAAAGGTAAAAAAAGGAACCCTTATAAGATCACTTTCTTGTCCGTCTGTCTGTCCCTGTGTCACCATCGATTATCTCAGGAACGGGTAGAGCTAGCAAGTTGAAATTTATACCATATACTAAAGTCTATAGTCTCTATTGTGAGTATAAAAATCAAGGTCCGGAGTCAACACTATAAAAAGATATAGGCAAATTTAGGTTTTCGTGAAAACTTGTGAGTACCAAAACTTACCTTAATTATCAACTTTTTTTATTTTTCGGAATTTTTCCTTTACTTGTGCTGGAAGACCTTGCTTGTAACCAAATTTGACAATTCTAGGTCTACCGGAAGTACCCTAGAGGTTTTGGGTCGAAAACCTAAATGGTAGTTCCCGTTGACTTATAATAACGAAATTTGGCAAAAAGCAAGGTCTTATAGCACAAATAAAGGAAAAATTCCAAAAAATTAAAAAAGTTGAAAATTAAAGGGTGTTCTCATACATACATAGTTGACGCCTATTAAAAGTCCTCCGAGTTGTATGGGCGCTCATACAATTAAGCGGACTAGCTTAATTGGCACCATGGCTAGGTACGGAACCCTCGGCGTACGAGTTCGACTCGCACTTGACCGGTTTTTTTTTTATGTATGTTCACCGATTACTCGAAGACGCCTGAACCGATTTGGAAAATTCTTTTTTTGTTTGAAAGGGTATACTTTCCGATTGGTGCGACAAAAATCTGGTGAGGATTTGTCGAGGATCTTCAGAGTTATGAACAGAACAGAATGGCACCTTGAGAGTGCAGAAAATTATTGAGCTTATAATATTAAAGTCGGTTATTCTTTATAATTTAGTTACTTGTAAAAGTTTTTATTTAACTTCACTTGTATCTTTTTACGTCCTGGAATTTAGCAATCAATATCTTTGTTCATAAAACGTAAACAGGCAACTGTAATTACACACGCGACGTTATTTGTTTTTTATGTTTAGCTTAGACCGTTCCGCAGCAGGGCAAAAACATCCCTCTTTTTTGACGTGATAACGTTTTATAAATTGATGAACGCACGAAAAAGTGTCACGTTCCGCTTGAGCCGAGCGTGCAAGCGAGAGCGCGGAACAAGCGATAGAGAGGCACGATCGTTCATCAATGTTTTCTTATGACTTTATCACGTGAAACTATCGTTCGTAAACCGACTTTACAGACAACCATTTTTTTCCACAGCTCCCGATCCAAACTAAAGAAAGAAGTTGTGAAACTGCAATTGATATGAGAGGGTTTTGCCTTGAAAACGTAAACAGATGCTCAATTTTTATACTAGGAATGGTAGATGTCAGATTTCCAGATAATCAAGATCCTTTGGTGAAACTAGGTCTTATGGGGTCATCCATAAAGTATGTCACACTAATTTCGTGATTATTTGACCCATATCCCGTCCTTGTCAAAGTTGGTCACATTTGTGAGACCCCCCTGCCTAGTGTGACATCACATATCTTACAATTTTACATCTAGAAATTATTAAATTAAAAAAAAATCGTTAATAATTCATTACATTTTAACAGAGATTTATTAAATTAAAAAAATGTGTTTCTTTAAAAAGATGTACTTATAAGATTTTGAAATGTGACGTTATGAAACTTGGACCCCTCCCACCCCTTGTCACATAATGTCACACTTCGTCGACCCCCTCTTAACCTGCAACGTACTTTATGGATGATCCCTAACTAACTCCTTTGGTAGAATACTAGCAAGTTAATATGGTTTTCTTTGATTCAGATCCGGCAACTGCCCGAGTCGGTGATAGTGGAGACGACGGAGTACAAATGTCTTCAGAGCCAGTTCTCTGTGCTCTATAACGAGTCGATGCAGATGAAGACGGCGCTGGATGAGACTAGGCTACAGCTGCAGAATGCTAAGAATTTACACATGCGACAGATTGAAATGATGGAGGTAGAATATGAAAATGAATACCTATACTATCACACACATCGCACCCCTAGATAAAAACCCCGGTAACTCGAAAAACCAATTTTTTCAGAAATGACAAACCTTAAAAACCTATGACAGACTATGAAAAATGTGATATTATATTCATGAAGGTAACATTTTTCAAGCTTGTTCAATTAGCTCATTTGTATCACCGTATGGATATTGAGTTTAGGAATTAGAAAACGCAACTATCCATCTGATCCATTTGGGCAAATTTTGAGTTACAGGGGTTTTCATCTAGGGGTGTGACATGTACGTTTTTAACTTCTTTAAGCTGAAATGGATGAAGGAATTTGGATGAATTTTGAGCTTTTTACCTGGATTAAGACGTGGGCTGCTTTTTTACCGTGAGGCCACGTGGATACGTAACGGAAAATACAAAAACACATCAATATCAATCACTAATCAAGTTTCATGGTGATGCATTTGCGTGAATACTGACTTTGGCATCAACATTTATAAATACTCATTCATGTAGTTGTCTGTTCTTGACGTGAGTGTATGTGATTTAGATTGTGGAGGCAGTTGAAGCCTTTGCGGGATTAGCGAGCAGGGCAATAGAACGGAGCTTCTCGCAAAAAGCCAATTAAAAAGTATGCGAAAACGTAAAAGTCCCACAACCTTATCCAACCAAGGCACGGTTGTTATTTTGTTTAACGAAAATGTGTTTTAAATATGTTTGTTTGTATTCCAGAGTGAAGAACTATCCCGACAGAAGGCTCTACGCGCAGAAATGATACAATTAGAAGACGTACTCGGCCAATTACGGAAGGAGTACGAAATGCTACGTATAGAGTTCGAGCAGAACCTAGCCGCTAACGAACAGACCGGACCGATCAACCGGGAGATGAGGCATCTCATCACATCGCTTCAGAACCATAACCAACAGCTGAAAGGAGAGGTGCATAGGTATAAGAGGAAATATAAAGATACAAGCCAGGAGCTGAATAAGGTATGTTCATAGAATTTGAGGTTGTGGGCACAGAACAGATAATAATATTACGTATAGAATGGACATTTCGAGTTTGAGCTGGCGAGGAGCTGACTTTGAGCACGGAACGCACCACACGCGCAGACGTGACGATGAGACCGAGACTACAGTGTACATTATTCATACGGTGACAACCTTTCTGTGTACAAAACTGACATTGTGTAGTTAAAATATAGGTAGTTAGACACCGCTTTTGCATAGAGATTTCGTCGAGTGTCGGGGGTGTGGTTTTGTACCAAATTGATCTACTTATACCATAATAATAAAGAGAAAGAGGTTTGTTTCGCGCTAATATCAGAAACTAGCAGTCGTAATTGAAAAATGATTTCTGAATTTAATAACTCAATTCTTTATGAAGGTTATAGGCTACTTTTCATCATCATCCATTCAATAGCATCGAGCCGCGGCCTAAGAATGATGTTATGCTAAAATCGTCCTTATGTCCAGGCCCGTAAGGAGGCGGAGGAGGCGACGGCGCGCGGCGGCGGGACAGCTGCCCCGGGCGCCGAGGCGGCTGATGAGAAACCTCTAGCTATCAAGAAAGAGGAACCAGATCCTGAGGTTTGTAGACTAGAATAAGTTTTATTTTCGCCACTACGATACATACAACACAAATCAGAAATGTTACATTACAGTAACAAGAAAATAAGGCTACCCCTCAGCATTTGCTCCAGCAGCGCCATGGCTATTAGAGCGTTGGTTTTCAGTGGTTAACTCTGACAAGTGACTGGCCTCTTAGCTCAGTTGGTACCTAGTAGCTCTGCCTTCTGCGCTCTAGGTCGTGAGTTCGATTCCCACCCAGGACAAACATTTGTGTAATGAACAAAGATGTTTGTTCTGTGTCTGGGTGTTATAAAGTAAATTAGGTATGTATTTACAAAAAGTATTCTATTCTATCAGTTATCTGGTTCCCATAGTACAAGCTTTGCTTAGTTTGGGGCTAGATGGCGCTCTGTGAAATTTACAGCAATATTAAAAAAAAAAAAACTGGCGAACCATGTGACAAGGATGCGCAATACGTAATTCTTAGGCCAAAGAGCGAGACAGAGCTACACGTCACCAGACAACTTGTTTGTCGCGAATTATACTCTTTAAATTCTACCTACTAGCTGAGCGCTGTCGGCGTTTTCCTAACACTTTTTCCGCTCCTGCGTCTATCGCTACCACTATGAAAGACCCGATTTTAAAGGATGGATTTTTAGCTGTCACACAGGCAAATGTAGATTTTTTATTAGCTCTATTTTACTTTACTAACTATTTATATTTTACATTTTTTTCTTCCCAGGGTGCGGAAGGCGAGGCGGGCGCGGGTTGCGCGGCGGCGGCAAAAGAACATGCGCGCGCCAAGATACAGGAGCAAGACCAGATTATCAAGGATCTCAAGCAGCAGATAAAGTGAGGCCCCATCTGTGAACTCAAACTAGAACTAAGTATTCCTTCACGCCCGCAGCACACCTCCGGAGTGAAATAAGAGTAGCGAAACCGCTAAATGAATTCCGCTGTGATCAAGTGTAGTTAGTAGCGAAACTGGGCGTCGGAACGTCCCGCGAGTCAGTTGAGTTGAGGCAATCGGACAAACTCGTGCAAAAACAACGCGGCACCGCAACAAAATGGCGGACGGAGCGCAGAAGTGTGGCTGGCGTTCGGAGTAGATCGACGAAACCGCGCGGGGAAAGAGATATAATTATAGTCAAATCTATGTGTTAAAACAGACAGTTTCGCTAGTGTTCAGCTTCTCATACAAACGAACATTGCAAAATTACTGCGGTCCCGCTGCTATGGTTTCGCAGCGGAGGTGTGCTAAGGGCGTCAAGGGGGTAAGCGTGTCTTGGTACAAAAACGCAAATAAACTCACGTCTCGGTAAGTCACTGACATGCCATCATTGTGTCATTTTATCGTAGGAGTTTGGCCCTACCCACCGCAATCAGTTTGCGTTGGGTAATTTTCTAGCGATGAATGTTTCAATTTATTTATATTTACTGTCTTGCTTGACTATCTCGTCGTGATAAGCATGCGTCTGGGTGAGACGAAAGAGGTTCGAGTTTGATTGTCGCGGCTGAACAAATGATTGCAAAATCTATCATAGTCGTAAATCAACGAAAAAACCACTAACACTTATACACACTAACACAATAGATCTTCATCTTCGGAGAAATCTTCAAATAACTGCATTTTTGTCGTGTTTCGGTGCGAGCAGCTGTCGTAAGCAACGCACCGAACGCATTCTAAATTCATCTTTATTTTAACAAAGCTAAGACAAATATTTGAAGTTAGCCTCATCGATGTGCTAATTTTAGCTCGGGGTAGCGCCTTAAGTCTGTTACCCTGTTGTTTACAGGAAAGCAGTGAATGAGCAGAAGGAACTGAAGCTACTTCTAGATATGTACAAGGGTGTGAGCAAGGAGCAGCGCGATAAAGTACAGCTCATGGCGGCGGAAAGGAAGGCGAGGCAGGAATTAGACGACCATCGGCAGAAGGCCAAGATGGCGCAGGTACGGAAAATAAAAAAAAATCAAAATGAAATATCATTTATTCAGTAGGACCGTTATGACCACTTTGAAACGTCTTAAGAGCGAGGTGATTCTACTCCTGTTCTTTCGCGACCAACACCGTGAAGAATCAGGGCAACAAACACGGTATGGGGCCTAGCTTTCTTTTCGGTGATCCATCCGCTTAGAATCTAAATAGTCAAGCTCCAGTGTGGAGCCAGTCGAACAATGTGAGTCTCGTCAAAGTCGCTACAGATAAAGTACGCTTTTACTTAACTCTTTGTGAGCCACTTCGCACATGCCAGGCGTAAATAGGCTGCAAGGGATGTCTCGGTTCCCTTTCCAGCACACAAGTTTTCTTCGGCTATTCAAGACTAAATTAAAATGCGGATGAAATCGCCGTGCACAGCTAGTGGCTAATAAAGTGTTTATTTAGCGGATGTGCCCTTACTTTCGATGCGAAGGTTTTCGATTCTAAGGTTTTCGATCATAATAGCAGCGATGGTAGTGATGGTATATGATTATGATAATGATGAAAATTAGCCATAAAATCTTCCTCAAAAGTTTAGCTATCAAATGCAGAAAGATTTTTCCCACCTAGTGGGAAAAGGGCAAGGAAATGATGATGAGTATAGATTTTTAACTAGTTATAAACTTTCAGGAGAGTAAACGCGAGAGGCGCTTAGCAGACGAGGACGCTCTCCGCAAGATCAAACAGTTGGAGGAGCAGAAATACGAGCTACAGAAACAGTTGTCTTGTGTGAGACCTAATGCCGACCCTCTACATGGCTTCACGCGGCCCTTCGCCGGATCACAGGTACTGGGTGACTATTAAACTAACAAACAAAACGTATAATGGATTTCGTCTGTTTTCTCTGACCAAAGACTCTGTTGTGGTGACGTTTTAGCTATCGTTCGGTCTTCGGTAGAACAATGTTTGAAAAAGCTATTCTACTATTTCAATCAACAAGCCAGCGGCATTTTGAACGAAACAACACGCAGCGGAATGATAGACGTTATAAACTAGTAGAATTGGCCTGCTGATAATGATCACCGAAATATAGCTTAATAAAATGTAGTTTATTTAGGTTTAAGAGGAGAGATCACTGAAAATAAAGCTAAGAAAAGTTTTGAGCGCTCACAATTTGGATTGGTGACCGAAAATGGCATTACGAGCTTCGTCCGTGCTTTGGATGGCACGTTAAATTGTCGGTCCCGGCTTTTAAGTCGTTAAGCCCTGACGGAGGCCTTTAGGCGGCCTAAAAACTCCGTCACCAAAGTTGCCCACTTGCTCATACGAACTTACTTGCTGCCAAGTTTTGAGAACTTTTTATGTGACCCACAGTGGTCCTACTGAATATAAGTTCGTTTACAATTGTCACAATGGATCTAGGCATTTGTAAAGATAGGCTTTTCGCTGCGCAGTAGAAAATTTTGTATGAAAAAGTTGCACTGCGCATCGAAACGGCTAACTTCAAGAATGCCAAGATCTGTTGAAAGAAGTGTACTTTAACGTGTTTGTTGACCTGCAGGGTTATTGCGTATTTCCTTTGACGGCTCATAGTGAAAATCACTAAAGCAAAGTGTTGAATGGATTGTCAAACAAGTGGTTACGTATTCGCTAACATGTTTGATCAACTAGAATGTCCTCGCTCCGTGTCTCGCGGTTTATTAGCGTTAATAAGCAAGACGGTTGTGTATTGATAAAGTTAATGCAATTGGATGTGCAATACTAAAGTTATAATAATCTATTTTGATAGCTAAATTAAATAAAACAGTTGTTGGAGGAAACTGTACACATTTTAATTAAAAAGTATAAAGATAAAAAGTAGCCTATGTCACTCTCCAGCTCTCCAACTATCTCCACACAAAAAATCACGTCATTCCGTATCTCTGTTTTGACGTGAAAGCAGGACAAACAAACAAACACACTTTCACATTTCTAATATGGGTATGGATGGGTATGGATATTCGTAAATATGGAAATATCCTTATAGGCCACTCCATATGATAATACCGATAGAATCTCGAAGTACCGCGCACTCGAAACCGAAGAAAGCTAATAAAAATAGGTATCTTGCCGCCCTTATGTGGTACCCAACAAACATTGGACGTTGGCAATATTGTTCCAGTGAACTATAATATGCTCTCTGCTTCTATATAAGGAAGAGGAGGCTCTGCTCAACGAGATGGAAGTCACCGGCCAGGCTTTCGAGGATATGCAGGAACAGAACTCACGGCTCATCCAACAACTACGGGAGAAGGACGACGCCAACTTCAAGCTTATGTCGGAGAGAATAAAGGCTAATTCACTGCATAAGCTGCTGAGAGAGGAGAAGCAACTGTTACAGGAACAGGTTGGTATTGATAAATTCCATGAGTAACGTAAATACTTTCAACTATACGAGGTTGTGTTATGATTATGACATTACACCTGACAACTGCAGGCTGATTGTCTAACTTGTTTCAAACCTCAACTTAGTCTCAAACTGTCAAAACGATCTTTTGTCGTGTTCGGTCTTGTTGAGATGAGAGTGCCAGAGTTACTTGCGTGGTCACTGAACTGTCATATTTGAGTGTTTGAGACCGATTTTGGTCGCTATCAGGGAGCCAATCAGGGGGCGGAAACAGAGCAGTGACCATGATGAACTGAACTTAATTGTGTGTATGTGTAGTTCATTAAGGGCTGGATTGCCTAAGTGAAAAAACAAAGAAACTGGCTAAGAGAAATCTTAAATTAGGATTTTTAAATATTCCAACAACAGACCCATTGTTATTTTACAGTCATCATCATCATCTCCCTGCCTTTATCCCACTAGGTGGGGTCGGCACAACATGTTTCCTTCTTCCACTTCATTCTGTCACTCGTCATCTCAGTGCTCACTCCTTTCACACATATCTGCATTCACACTGTCCATCCATCTTTTCTTAGGCCTACCCCTGCTGGTGTATCCATCCACATTCATATTCATCGCTCTCTGTGTAACGTGTAAAGTTTGTTATCAGGTAGAGGATCGGAATATCTGACGGCTGGGTGTTATTTCCAGGTGTTAACCCGCGATCAGCAGATAGAATCAATGGGCGCGGTGGCCCGTCGACTCGAAGAGAAGGAACGGTTGCTGCAAGCGACGCTCTCGGCGGTTGAAAAGGAGCTGTTATTGCGGCAGCAAGCTATGGAAATGCATAAACGGAAAGCCATCGAATCCGCGCAGTCGGCCGCTGATCTAAAGTTACATCTCGGTATGTATTTATAAGGAAGAGATTGTTTTTTTTTCGGCTGGCCATATTAGCCGCAGAACGCGAACCTACGTCAAACAGTGCTAAAATACTAAAATAATAATCGTGATTCATATTGGGTGGTCTGATTTTTTTTTGATGAAACAGGACAGTTGAAGCGTTCGTGGCGTAGCTTGCTTAGACATTCTCGATTGATCGTTGAAGTTAAGCAACGTTGTGCGCGGTCAAAATATGGATGGGTGACCGCAAGTGGCATTCGGAAGGCAACTTTTGTTTGGTCTTGCCTCACATCACTACATATTTTAATTAATTGTTTCAGAAAAGTACCACGCGCAAATGAAAGAGGCACAGCAAGTGGTCGCTGAAAAGACGAGCGCGTTAGAAGCAGAGGCATATAAGACGAAACGATTACACGTAAGTTATGTTTATAAAACACTAGCTTCCGCCCGCGGCTTCGCTCCCGTGGTACCTACCCGGCTAAACAGTTGTCTTATTCCAGCCAGTTGTGGTTGCCTATGTATTATTCCAGGTCATAAACTATGTAAATTCAAAGTTTCATTAAAATCTGTTCAGTAGTTTTTGCTTGAAAGAGTAACAAACATCCATAGATCCAAAACTTTCATGAGTGGTACTAGACATTATTTAACACACGGGAATTACTCACGTAAATATATAGTGTGAGACGTGACCGCGAGGAGTAAATAAAATAAATAAATAAATATTGCTGGACATTTCACACAGCATCATGTAGTCCCAAGCTAAGCAGAGCTTGTGTTATGGCAACCACATGACTGATATACTACTTATATACATTTTTTTTTTGTAAATACATACATAATATACATAGAAAACACCCAGACCCGAGACAAATATTTTCAGATCATACAAACATTTGTCCCGCGGCGGGGATCGAACCCGCAACCTCTTGCGTCACAGGCGGGCCTTCACCCACTGCGCCACAGAGGTCGTCGATAGCGTAACCTTGCCCCAACTCCCTCCTTACCCAGTTGAAGATTCTTCGGATGAATCGAAACATTGTCGGTATATAAATCGACGATATTTTTACGTGAAAGTTTAAAATGTGCTATTGGGTATATTATTTATTGATTTATTTAGATGTTAGATAAATTCATGCGTTTTAGTAAAAACTTATCTTTAAACTAATATTTTGTAGGAAGAGTTGGCGATACTGCGGCGTAAGGCTGAGAGGATGAAGAAGATGGAGCAAGCTGGCAGCAGTATGGACGAGGTGCTGCTAGAAGAAATCAGAGAGTACAAGGAAACCCTCACATGTCCTTCTTGCAAGGTAATCTACTTTTTGGGCGGTAGGTGTCAAAAACGTTACACCTTTAAAATTTTACTCTCCTTTTATTTTCAATTAAATCACAGTTTTTTATCAGTAACAGTTAATATTTATGTATAATTGTATAGTTTAAGGTACTATACCTGCCACAGAGTGTTATCTCCTTCAACTTTTCACTATTTCACAAGATAACTCAAACTCAAATAAAAGGTCATTATACCCATCACTGACACATCACAAAATGGAGGAAATCAGAGAAATTCAAGGCTCTATGGCTCAAATGCAAGCACTTTTCACTGAGCAAATGGCTGCATATGAAGGTAAGCTGCAAAGGCAGTCTCCAGGGACGGCGACAGTGGCTACTCTTGCCAGCGAGTTCTCTGCATTTAAGACTTTTGTCTTGTCGGCCATGAAAGCTCTGCAGGATCAAATCCAGGCCACTGCGCAGGCTGTAGATCAGCTACAGATGTTGAGCCGACGCAAGCACCTGCTTCTGCACGGAGTTCCGGAGGACAAGAAGGAAGATACTGTAGCTGCAGTGGTAAAAGTTGTAGTGGGTCAGCTAAGGATGGATGGTTTTGATGTCAAAGACATTGATCGGTGTCATAGGATGGGCCGCTTGACATCTGACCGAGCTAGACCCATTCTTGTGAGATTTCGGGATGTAGCTGTCCGTGATAAGATATGGTTCGCCAAGACTCATCTGAAGAACTCAGGGCTAACCATTTCCGAGTTCTTGACTAGAGCCCGCCATGAAGTCTTCATGCAAGCTAGACAACGCTTCGGCATCAATAAAAGTTGGACTCGTGAAGGTTATGTCTACGTGATTGGGTCGGATGATACTAGACATCGAGTCAGCTGCCTTGCTGATCTTAACAAGATAACAGGCTCGCAAACAGCACCGGCGGCGACACCTTCCCCTCTTGTAGCTGCGAAGCCGGCTGCTGCAGTCAAGGAGCCCGCCGCTGCTACGAAATCTAGGCGTAATGTGACATCCCGGAAGTAATGCTACTCCTCTCTTCTTTTGTCCGATTTCTTGTAGGTATTGTAATTTTTGTAAGACACCCACTTGTTTCTATTCTAATCATTTAACTTTCTACCGTCTCGCATAAAACAATGTCGGTCGTGTCGCATTTTGTTTTCCTGACATCTGTCATTGCTGTCAGTCAGTGTCAAACCTAAATCAACAACGTCAAAATTCTGACACTGACAGTTCTGGATGTGTGATACGCTGCTTTTCATTTTTTGTTTCATGTTTAAAATTACAATTAAGTATTTAGACGTCTACGATTTCTTTTTATTTTTTATTTTATTTTTCACTGTATAATAATTACTAAATAATTTGTTTACAATTACTGTGTTTAGTTTTGTCCTTTTTTTTTTTTTTTTTTTTTTTTTTCTCACATCCGACACTGCTGGCGGGCATGGTACTTTTATGAGAATTAAGTAGATACTTAATAGATATAAGTAGGTACTTACATAAAGTTTTTAAGGTTTTTGAATTTCTTTACGCATCTATATAATTTTAATTAATCATATTAATAGTTCAGATAGGTACTACATAATAATGTCAGTTAACAGTGATACTGAAAACTCTCTTTCTTTTCTATCATTTGATGGCAGCAGCAGCAGTAGTAGCGGTGACCAGAGTTTTTGTAGTATGCCCACTCTATCTCACACTCTTGAATCACAGTTCTCTGATGCCTCTAAAAACTTTAATGTGTTACATATTAACGCACAGAGTATTCCGGCGCATTTTCCCGATATGCTGGCTTCCTTCGATAACAAAAATATTCATGCTGTTTTAGTCTCCGAGTCATGGCTGAAACCATGTTTACCTAACATTTCTTACTCACTCCCTGGATTCTCTCTCATTAGAAACGATCGCAATGACGGACGCGGTGGAGGTGTTGCTATTTATTTACGAGCTCACATTCCTTTTACCATAGTTAGCATGTCTCCGCAACCTCCGTCACCTGGTATGGGTGAGCATTTATTCATTGATATTTTGCTTGGTCACACAAAGGTACTGCTCGGAGTCTACTACAGCAATAATTCTAACAATAACTTTTTTGGACACTTTGAGAGGCTTCTTGAAGACCTTGCACCGGCCTACAATCACACCATCATCATGGGAGATTTTAACACTTGCCTTCTCAAAAAAGACTATCGCTCAAATTTGTTTGAGGATGTTGTCAAAGCGAACAACTTCTCCATTCTTCCTTTATCTGCTACACATTTCTTCCCAAATTGCAACCCCTCTCTTCTTGACCTGATACTTGTATCCTCTCCGAATAATGTTGCAAAACACGGTCAAACTTCAGCCCCCGCTTTCTCCTATCATGATTTGATTTTTCTATCATATAAAGTTCGCCCACCAAAAGTCAAGCCTAAGATTATCCTGCAGCGTAACTTTGCTAGAATCAATCTGGAGAACCTTCGTGAGGATGCTCAGAAAATTGATTGGACTGATCTCTTTGGTGCCGATTGTGTTGATGGTATGGTGGACTCTTTCAACTACCAACTCAATAAACTTTATGATGTACATGCCCCTATTCGTGCCATCAAACTCAAGCATCTTCCGGCACCCTGGCTCACGGATGAGATCCGCTCATCTATGCACAAGAAAGATCTTGCAAAGATCCGCCTAAAATGTAAGCCTACTGACACAAACAAGGCTAAGTATCATGATCGTCGTAATCGCTGCAACAGGTTGTGTAGAGACGCGCAACGCCGATACATCCACGACTCTGTATCTAACACTGACTCATCTAAAGTATGGAAGTTTCTTAGGACACTGGGAGTTGGTAAATCCAAGCAAGTTATTTCAGATAATTTAGATATTAATAATCTCAATCAGCACTTTTCAACTTCATCCCCTATTGACCCATCATCAAAACATAATACTTTAAATATTCTCTCTTCTCTTCCGACTCCTGACATTCCTGTTTTTCGATTCAGTCAATTTGCCGACGGGGATATTAAGAAGTGCTTATCAGCTCTCAACTCTAGCGCAGTAGGCAGTGACGGCATTAGTCGCAATATGGTTCTACCCATCCTTGATGAAATTGTCCACATTATCACTTATATCCTCAACGCGTCAATTTCATCTAGCACCTTTCCACAAGCTTGGAAGGAAGCCCAGATTACTCCTTTACCAAAAAAATCTAATCCATCAGTTTTCTCCGAATATCGCCCTATTTCTATCCTTCCTTACCTATCCAAAGTTCTCGAACGTCTCATTCACCAACAACTTAGTCACTTCCTATCCCAAAATTCCTTACTCAATTCATATCAGTCAGGCTTTCGTCCAGGCCATAGTACAGTTACTGCATTAGTTAAAATAACTGATGACATTCGATTTGGTATGGACAGTAGAAAGGTAACTATACTTTCACTCCTTGATTTCAGCAGCGCTTTCAACAATGTTGATTTTGATATTCTTTTAGGTGTCCTGAGCTCTCTAAACATTTCCTCATCGGCAGTTGACTGGTTCCGTAGCTATTTGTTTGGGCGCCGGCAGCGCATCCGTGTTGATGACACTTACTCCTCATGGTGCAGTCTCACTGCTGGTGTCCCTCAAGGCGGCGTCCTCTCTCCTCTTCTTTTTGCTATATTCATTCAATCTATATCTCAAAATCTAACATCTTCCTACCACCTGTATGCAGACGATTTACAAATTTATTGTCAAACCACAACAGACAATATTAACGGAGCCATAAGTCTCTTAAACTCTGACCTGGTCCGAGTGTGTGACTGGAGTAAGTCTTTTGGACTTACAGTCAACCCAAACAAAACACAAGTCATTATTATTGGTAGCTCAAAGCAAATCCCTAAACTAGATTACTCACTTCTTCCACCCATAATCTTTGATGGAACACCAATACAAATCAGTGACTCAGTGAAAAACCTGGGAATCATCATGGACGCCAAACTTTCTTGGGAGCCCTGGGTTAAGGAAATTAGTCGTAAAATGTTTGCAACATATGCGTCTCTACGAAGACTCCGTAATTTCCTGCCAACTGCTACCAAAGTTACGCTTGCACAATCTCTTCTTCTCCCCATACTAGATTACGCCGATGCTAGCTATCTCGATCTCACCGAAGCCCAACTAAACAAACTTGAGCGCCTTCAAAACCTCTGCATCCGGTTTATATTTGGCTTACGTAAATATGACCACGTATCACACTTCCGGGCAAAGCTCAAGTGGCTCCCTATTCGTCTGCGCCGGAATGCTCATATTCTTTTCCTTCTTTACAATATACTTTTTCTTTCCTCTTCTCCTCCTTATCTTAGGGAACGTTTTGCGTTTCTGCACCAAGCCAACGATCGTAATCTACGATCCTCTGAGACCCTACAACTAGCTACTCCTGTTCATACTTCCGACATGTATGGCGCATCCTTCACGGTACAAGCAATAAGCTTGTGGAACTCTTTGCCGCTTTGTATTCGTTTATCGAAATCCATAAACATTTTCAAATCCAAGGTCTATGAACACTTCTTGTCATTGACAGTAAACTGTTGACTGGTATACTGTGTATGTATGTAATTTTCTAAATTTTGTTTTCACTGTGCTTATTTGTTTTTTAGTTTTAAAATTAAGTGTTGCTATTAGTGATTTTATGTTGATTTGTCTTTTTGTACACCGCCATTTCTCTATTTCTTCTTTTATGCCAGTCCATCCAAAGGTTGCCTGGAAGAGATCGCTTTTAGCGATAAGGCCGCCCATTGTACTTGTTATTTTATTTTATATCTGTAATGTATTTTTTTTTTTTGTGTGTACAATAAAGTGTTTTCTATTCTATTCTATTCTATTCTAATCTATTATAATTTATTTATTTATTTTTGTCTTAGTCTTTTTTGTATTAAAAAAAAACAGACTTCAATATTGTAAACTGAGCCACTTTCTGCACTCTAGAGGTGCATTTCTGTTCATAACTCCAAAGATCCTCGACAGATCCTCACCAAAGTTTTATGGCACCATATCCGGCCATATCCACAGGAAAGATATGGTGAATACGGCTGACTAAGCCGCGGGTTTCCTCACTATGTTTTCCTTCACCATTTAGAGATCGTGTCAATGCGCATGTAAATGTTTCGAAATGAAAAATCTATTGATGCACGGCCAGAAATCGACCCCACGACCTTCGGATCGAACGTCGAGGTACTATCCCCCTCAACCAAACCTAAAATTTGTAACTAAAATTTGTCATACAGGTGAAACGCAAAGACGCTGTCCTCACGAAGTGCTTCCACGTATTCTGTTGGGACTGTCTGCGCACGCGCTACGAGACGAGACAACGCAAGTGTCCCAAGTGCAATGCAGCCTTCGGCGCGAACGACTACCATCGCCTATATCTCTCCACCTAGGCGATTCACGCCTCTATAGCACTGTACAAAGTCGAGGATCGATCGATACCAGCAACGGTATGTTATCTGTATATATGTACATAAATATGAACGAGTTGAATAGTATTCACTATTTACGGACTCGTACGATACCTTCAGATCTCCAGTCGCCGGCGGTGGTATTGACATGTACATAGTAAATCGGAAAAACCTCTGTGGGAAACAGAGGTTATTGTAAAGGTAATCGAAATTCGATTGTATCACAAACAGCCACAATAGAACGGCTCGTCCGACGCTGACGGCCGGTCGGGGTGATCAGAGATATCTGGAGTAGGTTCCTCGAAAACCTAATAAATTACATAGTTATTATTATTTATGTAGCGTTTTTTTACAATTTAGTGATTGTTGCAAATGGACATATTTCATGTCGAATTTTGCATAATCAAATTAAGGCAACATTACAAATATTATTATAATATCTGCCGTAAATGTTGCCTGTTTATTCAATTTGGTACATAAGGTTTTATTGTATTTTGATGTATAGGTAGTTTTCATTTAGTTATTAATATTCGTTTAGACTTAATTTGTAATTGCTGGAGTCTTTAGCAACTCGGAAATGTTTAACATTCATTCCTTTATTGTAAAGCTGTAGTGGTATATGAAATAAGCGACGCTTTACATATTAGCTTCGTATGAATTTAAATGCATTTTGCAATCTTGTACATTGAGTTTATAGTGAGTAATCTGGGTATTATCATGAAATCGAACAAGTGCACTCACACTGTATTTATTTGTAAGGTATAGGAAATAACTTGAGATGGTATAAGTCTGTGGAATGTTTTCTACTTTAGCTAGGGGAATGTAACGGCCCGCTCTGACTGATGTTATATATTTAGGTTATACTTGATCATTGGTTTGGTAATTTGTCACATACCACATTCGGTGATTAGTTAAATTAAACGGGTTTTAGTTGAAAGGTCAGAATGCAATGTATGGCGCTATGCGCTGATCAAACGCGAGTGAAATTATGTTCACAAAAACTGATATGTTATCATAATAATATATGTTTCTGCACTAATAGAATAAATTAAAGATAATTTCAGAATCATTAAAATAGTATAGCATTCATTCTTTTTATTAGTAAAAAGTTACAGCGCTACCTAAAGCTTGAGTTTTGTACAAAAATTGACACATTTTTGTGGCTATGACATTCTATAATTTGTTGATTTTTAAGTGCAGAAATAATCAAAGATGCGAATTTTCTTGTTCATAAGAAATTGTGGTAATGTTTAGTATAAATTGGAAAATCTGCTATTTCAAACGAAAAATATATTTCCTTCATACTAGATCCTTGTTCAATTAGTATGACTACCCTACTGTGGTATTAAGGTGAACGCACACTTATCCGCGCCGAACACGTCGAACAAAGCGAACTTTAGAATTCTTTATTTGAAATCCTATGAAACCGCACACCTGCCAGATTCGGATGATGCGACGCGGGCAGGTTTGCGAGGTTTCATAAGATTTCAAATAAATATTTCTAAAATTCGATTTGTCTGATAGGTGCACGTACGTTCACCTTTAATGTACTACAATTAAATGCTAATCAATGAATAAGTTTTCGCAACAGATTCGCGAATGGATTAGTGCCTTGACTTTAATTTTATAGTCGTGGGTTTGAATCCCAGGCTTGCTGTGCATCAATGAATTCTAAAAATATAGTTATCATGTAAAGATAACACTATAAAATTGTTGTTTCTCAATGTCTTCCCTTGTATAAATGAAGTATATTTTTCATTGAACAGCAAACTGTAGTAAAAACTACTGAGACAGTATTTACCTTACGTTTATTGTATATCCCACGGGCCACATGTATAATTGATTCGTTTTGTAATAATTTATCTACAACACAAAATATTGTTGATTTACTGGGCATATTATGATAAGCAACGCAATATTTTTCTACTGTTCTTTTAATATAAGTATATAAGTAGTAATATGATTGGATAGTTTCTATTATTATTATGTGAAACAGTAAGTTAAAATGTATAGAATTATGAAATATCTGGCTAGTTTCTGGCAATTTATACTTATGAGACAAGTTTCAAGAACAGTCTTAAATGAATTTCTCAAAATTCAGGCTAATTTGACACAAACGTATGCTCTTAATCATAACCTTGAATGCTAACAAATAAATCAAAATTGAATAGAATGAAAAATTGTATGTAGGTAAAACATTACTTGAAGTATGCAAAATAAAATGTCGTTGAAAAATATCAAATTGCTCTTTTTACGTACCCTTACTACATATCCTTACTACTTACACTAATTAATAAAACAAATATTAATGTTCTTAATATTTTTATTTACATACATATTTACATCACATAATTTGACATTCATAAATTCCATAAAGGCATGTATATATTTTTTCTGATTGAACAATTATGGATTTCAATTCAATATGCATTACTAAAATGATTATACGATTAGCACCAAAAGCAAGCTAACCGGATGGATGAACTATTATGATTTTGTACTATCTACAAAAAAATATTGATTTCTATAATTTTAAGTAATAACAGTTTATGACATGTGCAAAACATACTGATATAGTATGCAGTCAACACGATTTAACAAGGTTATTAGCTCTTTCAGGACTATTATTGATAAACGTATTCAGTCTCATTTTGTTACAATTTCTTAGCTTGCAACTTCATTAATTAAATTGTTCAGTACAAGATTTGATTGCAACTCGAATATCAAGAACTTTTTAAAATATTTTGGTTCCAAATTTATCATCAATTACTTGACTAGATCACAAATATTTCAGTTACATTTCTTATATACAGTTGACTGTACACTTTCTGTGATGTAAATTAAGTAAAAATAAACTAACTTATGCCAGCGACTGATCTTATTTGAAGTTAATGGCACTAAAATAATTTTTGATTAATGTCATCGTGCTACGCTATTTAGCGCAAATTTTAACTCTAACTTATATCTAAGTACTCAATGCGATGTGACCGTTAGACATAACAAAAACACAGTTCCAAAGAGAAGTGTTAAATGCATTTAGGAATGAAGAAAGTTAATCTTAGTCTAGAAAAATCATTACTTATACGCCCTAGGATTATGTAAAGTAAGAAAGAAAACTTTCTATACGCTGTACCATTTCTTTCCACACATTTTGAGATCCATCGCATATTTCAGTCCAAAAAAATCAAGTAAATGTACATTCACAAGCACTGAGAAGAAAGTGTATGAAGATAAACTAGAATATTATAAAAGTTTGTCAATATTATTGCTACTCATAATTGCTATGGTCAATTGTTTTCGTCATGGAGTACGCATCGGACGGATGACAAAACACATGGACAAGCTCAAAATAATTTATGCTAACTTTGTGACACTATTGGCAACGTGTCTTCGACTATTTAGCTGTAATCTATTCAACGCTAGTTCGTTATTTTATCGACAAAAATGGCTAATTTAGGACGTAGCTTAGAATATCAGCCATGTTGGAAGTTGAATAGATTACAGCAGCTCTATGCATTAAACTAATTCTGACTTATATCGAAATGTGCAGTCCAAATGCGATCTAATGTTACAAAGGCGAGGTGCACGCTTGCATTACTCGTTAAATTTATCTATACCAACGATCCCAATTCTTTACTAGCTATCCCTCGGAACAATATTAGATACTACACTACAATAAATTTATTTTAGTTTCGACCTGCGATCCATTCTTTTACTCTAAACTTATAACTAGAAAAACATTAGTCAACTATTTCTCACAAAGGGTTGTACTTTGCGAGACTACTATGTACTTTTCCACTTATTTTTCTATTGCGATGTCTCATTCCTGCATACTTAGTTCTTGGGACATAGGATTATGCAAGAGTGGGACAGTTTTAATGACACGTTTTGAAAATTCTTGATCACTCATCTAGCGACAGTTTTGCGGGAAAATTGTATGTATGCGAGGAGTAATCTAATTACAATGGTGAAGCGTGAATGACATTATTTCACCTTGCTAAGAACTTTTAGGCGACCGAAAGTTGCTGCTCACTGACCTTCATTATTTTATCATCCTATTTAAATCAAATAAATTTGGCTTTGCGTTCGCTTTCATCAAACCACAGAACACTTACTCACGAGCATTAAACTACCTAAAACTTCAATTGACCTCTCGCTTAGCACACTGGTCCATTGATCGGTTTGCTGATGATGAAAAAATGAGGTACTACTGGCCAACTCTGACCAAAATGGACTGACAATGAAATACTACTAGGCTAGACATTATGTGACCAGAACCTCGTTCAATTTATCAAGAACGACAACCGACCATGACCACGAGCCCGCGGGGTAAGTTAATGCTATAATGACTGTCAAAGTTGAAGTCAGTGGTCATGTCTGTTGAAGAAATTGTGACCAATCTAAGTTCAAGCCAGTGGACCATGTCCATTGACGGAGTTGTGACTATTTCTATGATCGGGCCAGTGGCCATCTAATTGTCATGTCTGTTGACGTATCTAAGGAGCCAGTGATTTCTGTTGACGGCGTAGTGACCTAAGCTCTAGTTATTGGCCACTGAAGTTGATCGTTACGCAGTAGTATGTAAAGGCGGCGCAGTGATCTGGTGTATGGGCGACTGCGGCGGCGGCGCGGCGAGGGCGAAGGCCAAACGCTCGAGACGCGCGTGGAGCGCAGCGAGCCGCGGCCACTGAAGGGGCATAGCACCCGCCAGCGCGCTCAGCGCTGCGTCCAGCGCTTCGTAGCGCTGTCGGCGCTCGCTCTCACTGCAAGCCGCTAGCTCCTGGAGATCAAATAATTAAATCAATATGCGCGGACATCCTTTTATAGTTTGTAAGATTGGATGTAAAAGGTAATCTCTGACACTACTCGTACTCGTCGTTTTTGTTTTTAATTGCATCTCACAGTAGCTTTTCATAAATTAGGTCGGAGACAAACTACTTGTGTACCAGATTATAAGAATATAATCATAATAATCAAGTCACTATTTACAATAAAGAAGACATGTAGGGTAGGCTATTTGAAATGTTGACTTACACCAGAATAATATTATATTATAATCAAAGTGCGCTCGACTCACCTCCTCAAGGAATTCTAGATCATCCTCTTCACCTTGTTCCAATTGTTTTTTGAGCGTCTACAAACGAAAATATTGCAATTAACAGAAATTCAAAAGCACCAAATTCGCGATAGAAAACCACATAAATAGAAGTATAAATATTAAATAATGATTGGTGACCATAACCATGCTACACTGCAGTTGTTTACACGTTATGATTAATCAGCTATTTGCGTTATTTAGGACGCTCCAAACTTTATAGCTGGTCTGAAAATATACATGTACATTTCACCCTAATAGAGAATCTTGTAGAAACTTAGGCTGGTATCTACTATTTCTAGACTTTGAGAAATGGGAAAAAATCAAATCAAACAACCAAGATATTTATTTATTTAGGTAATATAAATTCTCAAGCAAGAATTAAATATTTTATGCAGTAGAAATCACGCTACAAAACTACGGTATTGTACTTGAGCAATTTCAAGACTATCGCACAGATTTGGTGACTTGACAAGGAAAGATTTTGTTGTCATTTTATTCTGATTGTAATTATTAGGCTGTGTCCCCAGTAGGCAAACTGTGAGCGACCGACTGAGTTTGCGGCGTATCTGTTTAGTACGGTCTTACATATATTTAAAATAAAGTGTCCACAGGTTGCTAGTTTTGCGCTCACTGTACGCAGTTTGCAGCGTTACGCGCAAAACTAGCAAACTGTGGACACTCCATTTCAAATGTATGGAAGGGCGTACTAAACCGATACGCCGCAAACTCAGTCGGCCGCTCACAGTTTGCCTAGTGGGGACACAGCCTAAAAGTACTGTAAAAGTTTGTGATGTCAGACCTGCTTTAAAGTTTGGCGCGAGAAGTTTACCTTGTTTTATTATCATCACTATTTATACTAAATTTTGTTATTTTAATTGCCGATTATTTACAGATCTGTCAGTGATTATTTACAAGATGTGCTTGTACGAGTAAGTTCCAATGCAACTGCATTGTGAAGCTAATGCTGAGGGTTTGGAGTCAATATGTTCTTTAATTCTAATCAAAATACTGTATTTTTAATAAGAATTATATATTAAAAATGTATCTAATATCAGTGAAGAATTTTGTTAATTAGAAAGTCAGAATAGGTAAAAAAGTATTTAGGTATCCCCAAGTGAGTTTTGGAAAAGGAAAGATTTAATTATAAAAAAAGAGAAAAAAGTAACAATACAACTACGAAATAATAACTTTTATAATACGGGTACAAATATTTCATTCACTATTTTCTAGCTAATATCGATCGATATATTTAAATTAACTAGTAGTAGGTATCGATAATATTTAAATAAACGCATTGTAGATTTACATTAACGAGATATTTACGTTTTCTTTCGGTATACAAAATTAATTTATAATCTAATTAAAAAATTATTACGACTGTGTCCCAAAGGCGCGGTAGATTTTCTCAGATCTTTAGGTATTCAAAATCATTTGAAGACGTCCAAGGATGCCTAATGGGGTAGTCAGAAGCTCGTCCAATTACATATTTGGTACTTCTGATCGTGATCGTTGACTTGAAAGGTAGGCCCCATTAGTATTAATATCTGGGCGACCGAGCTCCGCTCGGGTGCAAATAGAGAAAAATTAGAAAAGAAAAATTAACAAAGACAAAAAGTTTCTTTGGCTGAGTTTCGAACTCGAAGCCTTCGATTAAGAGGCGGACACCTAACCACTGAGCCACTTTTGTCTTAACGAAGTATGTGAAATTACGAACCACATTGCATTGATAAATCTTTTTTGTGAAAAATGTGAAAATACCGAGAAAACGAATTTTCTCAGATATGAGACCTAGATAGATTTTTCACCCCCGTAAGCTCCCGTACCGCAAATTTCATCGAAATCGTTTTCCGTCGTTCGCCGTTTTCGAGAACGTGAGTACGGATAAACAAACAAATATTGCTCGTTTAATATAATAGGATTTAATCTAATAAAATCTAATATAATAATGTTAAAGAACATAGTGACTCCAGTGCAACTATAAGCCGAAGTGATGATGTTGTCATATTAACCTTGGCGCTTTATTCTTGACTCGAGATCGCCAAGCAGGGCCTGAATGGTGTAAATACCTGTTTCATATTAAAACAGTTAACGGTACTAACAAAACTGTACTGGTTCAATGAATCTGGTTACTATATACTGATAGTACATTCACAAAATAATACTGAGTTGAACTGAAATATAGTTAAAATAAGCCTATATTAAAAAGATTCGATATATGTACTTGTGCACCAAGAGTCACTTCTTAAATTTAAATCCTTATTATTTTTCTCATTGAAATCTAAATAGTTATTGAAATGAAAGACATTCGGACGAAGTATTCGGAATTCGTTTCAAAATTTTGGGGTTTTAGTAAATCCTTAAACTAGGCTATTCTTAAAGCGGTACTGTATAGCGGTATCACTGATTTGATTGACAATTGATCGATGATCTGAGCGAGCTCATAAGAACCAGTGATCAATTTTGTTGTCGGAATTTAAGGATGTCATGACTCGTTTTGTCAACTTGATTAAATAGCCTGATGACTTTAAAACAATAGCAATGTATAAAAAGGTTCTGTTTCTAGTTCAACTCAGTTTTAGTAGATAGTTTAAATGTATCAGCTACTCACTTCCACGGACTGCCTGTAATGCTCCATCATATTCTTGCTGGCGTCGAGCTCGGCCAGTTTCTTCACCACAACGTCGGCGACGTTCTTCTCAGTCACGTCTATCTTATCTCTGCAATAGCGTACAATGGTTTGATTCTAATGTGCTAGCTAGACAATAGGATGGGAATAAATTTACATATAATATGTATTAGTAGGAAACAGCAGTAAGAGTTGCCTAGCTAGAATAATTTTGGAATGATTATGTGATTCTAATGTGCGTGATACAATAAGGGAGGTTTATACTATACAGAGCAGTAAGGGTTGCCTAGCTTGAAAAAAATTGATATTAGCATTGTGTTACAAAAAAATGATTGTAAAACCGGTTTACGGACGATAATTTTACGTGGTAACGTCATAAGAAAACATTGATGAACGATCGTGCCTCTCTATCGCTTGTTCTGCGCTCTCGCTTGCACGCTCGGCTCAGGCGGAACGTGACACTTTTTCGTGCGTGCAGACGGCGTTCATCGATTTATAAGACGTTATCACGATAAAAATATGTATACAAATGAACTCAATGTCCTATGAATGTTAGTATGTTTTGCAGTTAGTCGAAAACCCCTATTTTAAAGTCTAGCTATTTGTAATGAATTGTCAATGTTATTCAATATAATACCGACAAGAATTATCCAGGTTACTGAATAAAATCCGGAACGCGTGTATGTACTCATAATCTGAAATGAGCGTGATGATATAATTGTATTACCTTTGAACGGCCGGAAATGCCGCCAAAATCTCCAATGATGTTCAAACGCTCAAGATTTGTGGCACAGTACGTTCATATGTAACGTGTGTGAGTCAGTTACCTTTGCCGTAGCTACCTCGGAGTCTCATTCGCTAGGCATTAGGATGTAGTGAGTTACCTCAGTGCCTGGGTTAGTTGTACGGACGCAGTATCGTCGCTGGCAGCCGCCGAAGCCGCCGCGAGTCTCAATGCGGCTAGTAACTCGGATAATCTCGCGTCTAAAGCCGCCACTCGCGCTATCAGCGAGCCGCGTTCGTCCTCGGCTTCTGAGCGCTGGCGATGCGCGATGGCGGCGGATAGGTTGCGGAGGGATTCACGTTCGGATGCTGATGCTGATTCTGGCTCTGAAACAAGTAGCCAAATAAAAAATTTAAAAAAACTGACTTCAATGTTATAAGCTGCAATTTTCTGCACTCTTCTCGAGGTGCATTTCTGTTCATGACTCCGAAGAGTGAGTGATAAACAAGCTGTGAAAGTTAGGTTTAAGAACTTCTTTCTCATTTAGATCATTTCTCATTTCGCAAAAAGTGGGTAGGACTAGCCAGAGCACTAAGCATCGGATCGCTAACCAAGCGAGCACGGATATAAAGAGCGTACGACCAGATTTAACTGTAAGTACGAGTACCTTTGTCGATGTCTGGGCAGGAGTCTCTCTCGGGAGACAGTTCGTCGCCGCTCCAAGCGCCCGCGCCTTCCGCGCCCGACCACCATTCTTCTGCGTATTCTGGCAAAAGATTAATAGAATTAAACAGTTAGTATTAACTAAGACTTTAAAATATTTCAAATGTATCCCAACCACATTCCATTTTAACTACAGAACAATCGTCATTATGGTCGTGTATTAGAGAAAGATCAAAGAACAAACATAGAATCAATTTTCATGGCAATATTTTGATATCGTTAGCATTCAATTTCGCACATCATCTTTTTGTACAATAAATTTTAACTGAAAGCAATCATTCTGTACCTATGTAGAATGTAACCTCACCAAAAAGAGCCAACTACGTCTACTAGACCTGTCTCTGACTACAATTCTGGTTAGTAACATCCAGACACAGAACAAACAGCTATGTTCATCACACAAACGTTTGTCTTGGGTGGTAGACGAACCCACGACCTACATCGCACAAGGCAGAGCTACTACCAACTGAGCTAAGAGGCCACTCAGACTAAGCTACAGCGATTGTGGATAAAGCCGGGTTGACACGATCCAAGTACACTTGGACCAAGTCCAACTTGGATAACTCTTATTGGACGTCGTCCGAGTGAGTCAAACGGCGTCCAATCAGTCATCCAAGTTGGACTCCGTCCTAGTTGACTTGGATCGTGTCAACCCGGCTCAATCATCGGTGACTCTCTCACCAGGATCATTAACGAAGCACGGTTCAGTCTCCGAGTCCAACAGATCAGCGGAGTTATCATTATCATCGGACACCCTCGAGCGGTCGTCATCGGCCGCGAGCCCGGGGGTGGCGGGGGTGGTGGGGGCGTTGGGGGTGGTGGGGGCGGCGCGGAGGGCGCGCACCACCGCCCCTAGGAGACCGCCCCTGGGTTCCTCTTCTGGCGATAGGGCCTCGCCGCTGTCGCTACGGCTGAAATATTATAAAAAGTAAGTAAGTTCGTATGAGCAAGTGGCCTACTCTTGTGGCTTAAACTCAAAAAAACCGGGACCGACAATTTAACGTGCCCTCCGAAGCACGGAAGCGCTCAGCTCGTAAGGCGGATTGAAAAGTATAAGACATACATACATACATACGTAAACTCACGCCTGTTTCCCATCATAGGGGTAGGCAGAGACCACAAATCGCCACTTGCTACGATCCTGACAGACTTCTTTGGCTTCATTCACTCTCATAACATTCTAAGTATAAGACAATTTAGCGATTTAGCGGACAGTTCAATTTAGACTGGGCTGCTCGCCTTTTTTTTTTAATACTTACAAACTAACAGTTACAGTGTCATACCTAAACGCGTCGTTGTGGAAGACAGTAGGCTCCAACGCGTCCTTAGGCAGCTTGTAGGCCCTCAGCAAGGCCCTTGTGAGCCTGGTCAGGCGCCGCTGCAACGCGTCCAGTGCCCGCGCGGCCCCCGCGCCGCCCCGCGCCCGCGCCGCTAACGCGAGGCTCTCCTGACGACGCTGCTCACACATTCGGACTAGTTGCCGGCATTCTGCGCGTCTGGAAGAGAATTTTTGTTACATACCCTTTTAACCTTAAGTTAAGTGGAAAAACAGTAAGTTCGTATGAGCGGCTAACTCTGGTGACGGAGTTTTTGAACTGCCTAAAGGTCTCCGTCATGGCTTAACGACTTAAAAGCCGGGACCGAGCTCGGCTCGTAATGCCACTTGCGGTCACCCATCTAAATTGTGTCCGCGCACAACGCTGCTTAACTTCAACGATCAATCAAGAACGTCTAAGCTACGCCACGACCAGTGTTATTATATGATAGGATTTAACAGATACCTAGTTTAAGTCTAATATCTGTTGAATCCCATTGTGTCTAAAGATATAAGTCTTATTGGGTTGTCTATAAGATTCATTTCAAAGAAATTTTAAAGTTCGTTTTTTAAAGAAGAAGGCAAAGTTTTTACCGTTTTTTTACTTTGTTATTTTATACTCTGTGTAAGTAGAATTCTATTAGTTTTGTGTACCTTTTGTCGAGGTCTGCATGGAGCTTAGCGTTTTCAGCCTCTGCGTCTCTGAGCGAATGTGTGAGGGCGGCCGTCTCCGCAGCCAGGAAGTCTTGCATCTCGGCCGCCTCGCGCTCCGCCGCGCAAAGCCGAGCCTCGGCCAGGCGAGCCCTCTCACGCTCACAACACGACTCCTGAAACATTTTTCCAATATTAATTTACTAGTGAACGCCCGCGGCTTTGCCAGCGTGGATTACTATTTTTTTCTGCCACTAGAATCATAAATTTTCCGGGATAAAAGTAGCCTATGTGTTATTCCAGAACCTAAACTATCTACATTCCAAATTTCATCAAAATCGGTTAAGTAGTTATTGGGATACGTGGTAGCAAACATTCACACACGAACTTTCGCCTTTATAATATTAGTAGGATTAACCCCCGACGAAAAAGAGGGGTTTACAAGTTTGTAGTGTGTATCTGTCTGTGGCGTTATAGCTTTGTTTGAGTTTTTATTTTTTGTTTGAAATGTGTCTTTGTCGATAGTGTTATTAGCTATGTTTCCTGAAAGGGTTAACTTACCACATTCTGTCACGTCTGGCTACAAGATCCATACAAAAAAGGAAGTAAGTATATGAAGTTCAGATAAACAAGATCGGTTCGCATTATACTCACAGCGTGTAGTTTGTTGCACTGGTCTCGCAGCGTGTCGATCTCGACTCGTTGCCTCGCCGTCAACTCTCCGGCCGCCTTCAGCTGGTCTTCCAAAGCACGCAGACAACCTTCGGCCCCTGCACCGGCGCCTGTGGGCAGATAAAATGGTAATATTTCCTTCTATCTACATACCCCCTTACTTATGAAAGATGTTTAAAGTTGAACACTGGTTAAACAACGTCCTGTCTTTATTTGTGGATGGTGAAAAATAGAGATAGGACGTTGTTTAGCCTGTGTTCAACTTTAGATATCTTACATAAGTAAGACCCTCTATATTTAGCCCACATCCACCCACTGCTGAGTATAGGCCTTCTCATTATCAGACTTCAAAAAAAAAGAGAAGGTTCTCAATTTGTCGGAATCTTTTTTATTTGTGGTTTTTTATGTAGACATATTATCTATGACTGGGGACAAGGCCTGGATAAGATTAACACGTATTAGGAACAAAATATAGTTTAAGTATATGTCAATGTTTGTATAATGAATGTTTTAATTTTATTCCCTCTCGTTAAACAATTCAATCGGTGATTATAGGAGTATACATGTAAGGATATGTGGCATAGAAATTAATTAGTAACTTTTAACCAACACTTATTAAGTTATTACTTACTGTTGACTCACGGTATCGAACAGTATCAAATCTACATTATAATAGTTACATAATAATAGTTGTATTGTTAAAGTAAATAAATAAATTATTGATGTCTTCATTGTCATCTCCCTTCTCTTTTTACACTTTTATGTAGGCTCGGCACTTTAGGTTTTCTTTCACGAGTTCTAGTTAGTTTTATCTTATTAACTAAATCAGGGCCTATGGCACACTATGTTTTCTTCCACTTCCCTAACCCGCCATCTCAATGACTAAACCATGGCATATTAAGAACCAAAGACTTACCCGCAGCACCAGCTAGTTCCAAAAGCCGTTGTGAGTTTCGTTCCAGCTCAGCTAGAACAGCGTGCCGCGCTGTTCTTTCCTCAGCTAAAGCCGCTTCGGCATGCAGCCGTCTCGCTCTCTCTTGAGCCGCCGCCGCAGCCGCCGCCCGAGCGTTCTCAGCGTCCCTTCCACTAGCTTGCACTCCACGATGGCATTTTGTTACTTCTATGCGTCTGAAGATATAAGTTATTGTTGAAAAAATGTTCTTGTAAGTGATATAATAGGTCTTTACCTATGAAATTGCCGTTTTTTGGTACTGGTTATTTCAAATCAAAATATTTTGTGGTTTGGCTACGAATTATAATTTCAAATTAATTTTATATTAAAAACATAGGATCCTTTTTTCGAAATTAGTCATTTGTTTATTGATTAGCGTTATGTTTTCATCGCATTTGAATCTTTTTCGTCATCATGGATTCGTTAAAAAATTGAGTAATTATGGAATATGAGTATGAGAATATGAGTGAATTAAAGACGATTGTGGAGGCTGATGATACTCAATCTACAGCTGAATTAACAGCAGCTTTCGACGTTAGCATCAAAACAATATTGGTCCGTTTGCGTCAAATTGACAAGGTAAAAAATCTTGACAAAGGGGTGCCCCACGAACTCAATGATCGCCAGCGCGATGTACGCGTTGAGATGTGCCTTGCACTGCTCACCAGGCAAACATACGAGGGAATTTGAACCGCATTGTTACCTGCGACGAAGAATGGATTCTGTTTGACAATCGCAAGCACTTAGCAAGTTGGTTGGATCCGGGTTCAACACCTAATCAATCCCCTAAACGGAAAATTGCCCCTGGAAAAGTGATGGTTACTGTTTGATGGTCTAGCGCCGGTGTGATTCATCACAGCTTCTTACCAAACGAGATAAGCATCACTGCAGATGTGTACTGTGAAGAAATGAACACAATGATGGAGAAGCTTGCAATCCCCGACCAGCTTTGATCAATCGCTCGTCACCAATGCTCCTGCACGACGACGCGTGACCTCATACTGCACAGTAGACGGTCTCCAAGTTACAAGAGCTAGAGTTGGAAGCTCTCCGTCGTCCACAGTACTCACCAGACCTTGCGCCTATAGACTTCTACTTTTTCCAGAATTTGGATAACTTCCTAATGGGAAAAAAATTGAATTTCCGAGAGGCAGTACAAAATGCCTTGGAAGAATTTGTTGCCTCCTGTCCAGCTAATTTCTTCAAGAAGGGCATAATAAACTGCCACGGCATTGGCAAAGATCTATCGATTGCATGGGTGATTACTTTGATTATTAGAAATAAAAAATATAGAAAAAAAAATGACGATAACTTTTTTCATAAAAAACGGCAATTTCATAGGTAAAGACCTAATATTATGATTAAGGATTTGAGATAAATTATTTTAAGATAATTAAAACTTTTATTACGATGTGAAAGTTTGTTGTATAATTGATGTCACGTTTACACAGCTGAGCACACTATTTAATTTACATCGCACTCATAAATCTCATAAAAAGATGGAAACTGGAGCGAGTTGTTGTGCAATGTCCAGAAAAATTATGCGGCAGTTGACTCGATTCCGCAGCAAACAAGTTAAATGAGACATTGAGTAACTTACGTTTCAATATTGGGAACGATGCCGCCGAGAGCAGCCTCCACATCAGATCCTAGAAGTACAGTTTGTGAGGTCTTCTCCGCATATATTCGTACGCGCGTCTTTACTGTAGAACGCGACGAAACGGATCTAGTGACAGTCGGTCTTCTCGAAGACGGCGGTGTGCTGTCATGCTTCGGAGAACCATCAGGCTCGTCTCGTCTTCTTCTGGGCAAGGTCCCGTACTTGTCCGCGGCCATTCGAGCGGCGTTGGAGTCTGGTGTGGCCGCCAATCGTTGCCCATTCGTCGGCCATCGTTTTTCCTCACTAGGCGAGTTGGGCGTTCGGCATCTTGCGGTGGAAGTTTTGGTGGGTTTGGCTCGGAGCGCGGGGCTCTCGCGGACTAGGTTTGGTAAATCGGTGGTGGGTCGAATTCGCGGTTTAGGCGTTAGAGGGCGGGGTTTCTCCGGAGGCGTTGGTTTCTCTCGGCTTCTAGCGCGTTCTCTCGTTGCCAGGTTAGGTCCGCGTGGTGCTGTGACCGGTCTGGGCGTAGATGTTCCAACTGGAGAGCTCCGTTTAGGTTCGGTGACGTTGACGTTGACTCTGCGTCTCGGTCGAGGAGGAGCACCAGCTAGGGAGGAGCTCTCGGAGCCACAGCCCGAGCCGCAGGAGACTACACTGGAAGCGCAAGATCTGGAACCACCACCGCTGCTGAGCGCACGGCCGCAACCTTCCACCCCACTATCGCTGCCCGCAGCGCCTAGTGCTAGCTCATCGCCTGCTGGAAGACTATCCAAATCACCAAAAGATCGCGCATCTTCATTCACTTCACTGACTTCTGGTTCAGTGCACGTGTGCTTATCAACCGATGGACTGATTTCCACTCCGTCCATTACTACTCCACTTTCATCATTACTAACACTACTTTCCTTGTTTAAAACACTGCTATCCTTGTTTGTTACACTATCGTCTTTATTGTGCTCACATTCTTGATTTACACTCGTCTCCTTATTATCACTGGGGTCACTTTCTATTTTTTCTAGTTTAGGAACATCTTCGTTGGTTTGTGTCTCTATCTCGGTCGATGTGCGCGGCGCAGCCTCACCGACTACATTGCTGTCTTCTTCCATGGCTGATGTGTTTTACATGTTCTGTAACAAATGAAGTCATTATATATTTAGTACAAGCAAGTCCCCTTGGGTGATCCAAATGGTGTAAAGTTAATCTAGGTAGGCAATGGAATTGCGGCTAAAACATCCATTGTTTGAATAACCCTCAGGCCTGGATGCACAGCCCTCCTGGGAGCTTATTATTATTGTGCCGAGCGGTTCTATTCAAATGATATTCGTGCATGGCGCAGGAATAACAGCTACACGAACAGTAAATCGAGGATATAAATGGTTAGTTACTTTCAGGCGTCAAAGTTCACGGTTACAACACTTACAATGCAGGTTTATGGCTTCACAATCTACAATCGCATCAGCATGTTTAATACCTGGCTGACAACACGTAGTTACAAACTATAAATAAGCGCCAGACATTGCAACAAGTTATCCAATATGAACAAAAGAGGAAACTATTAGAACGTCAAACGGTGAAACCAATAACAATGAGCAGAGCAAAACCCTATCGACGTTTTGCAATACATCGTTTCTCTGTAGCTGAACAACAATAGTTCCCATGGCAGGCCTCACGTTCCCTATTCATGCCGGCTGCAACTGTTTGCCGCTATGTTTTATTTAAACGTGAAAAATCATGGGTGTGTAGAGTTGCACAAGTTTATGACATTCTACAACAAGCTTAATTCAAGGAAGGTAACCCGAGAGAAAGGGGTTTCACCTTTTCAAGTCCTGATATACCACTTTCGCTTAATCCAGATATACCAGTCATACCAAACTTTTAAGTTTCTAAGATATGGTTTGTGTTTTATGTAAGCAAACACTTGAGTTCGAACAATTCTATAGAGAAAAAAAGCGAACTAAACAAACTTCGATATTTTATCGTCGACCGATAACATTGTGAACCGATTGCTCAAATATGGGAGCGTATCTTTGAAACACTTGGATCTCTGATAACGTATCGTCTTTAATTCAACACGATTATAAAACTTGGATAGAATATGGAGCGCCATGAAGGCTTAGAGGTCATCGCACCGCAATTTGCTGGGGGAACACAGGAGCTTACTGAGCTATTTCAAAACGTGCAGTACGTGCACAGAGGTATGCACGTGTGCTGTATGAGAGAATATCATTTAGTCACGGCACTGTGCGAAGCGACGACATACAGTCTACACGCGAATAGGATACTCTACTTGATGGAGCAACCTTTGCAGTACTTTCTCATAATAGCACAAATTAAGTTCTATGAGAATCTGTGTCAATTCGTGTTGTAGACGCATAAAATAGTGGGTAGCAATGTCGGCAAACTGTCTACGTATTCATAGGGCAGGCAGTACATTGAATACATGCTATTTTTACCGACAACAGACCTAGCCCGGTCATTAATTGAGATACAAAGGCCACGGCGAAGGCCAGCACTTGAGTCTTGAGAGTTTTTTCTTAGCAATATTTCTTCTAAACCGGATGTTTAAAATTACAATTCAAACATTAACATTAGTAGCTGTTAATGTGTGCATTACGAAGTGCTAATGTAATTCAGTCGATGACGAGATAATGACACGAGTGGGTGACGAGGTGACGAAACTCTTGACTTGAAAAGCTTTCATCGATACTTGCCTACAGGCCTCGAATTTCTACTTGAATAACTTTCGCAAGTCGTGAACTCCGTCGTAAATACAAATAAGATTATTCCCAAGGTACTTTAAATTCTAGCTAAGGTAAGATTGCATTATTTGCGCCTAAGAATCGAGTCACGTCTCATCTGAGATCGATTGCTGGGAAAAAGAATTTCTTTTATTCACTTCTAGCGGCCCGTCCCGTCTTCATCCGTGTTATTATATATCCTAGGGCCATTTAGAATAACACATCTTGCAAATGTTGAGAGAGTTTTTCAAAAAGGCGCAGTGGTTTATGAGATAAACCTCCACAATATGAGTTGACTGCTACCATACAATACTTTCACTCCACAAACATTTTTAATACCTACTTATTATATCTATGCTCTTTTTGTAATATTAAAATAAATAATATTACTTATAGTACATAGTAAATATAGACAGCAGTTACTCGAAAACCCTCCTTCATTTACTTTTCTGTTTCCTTAGTAAAGTGGCTTAGTACGTAGTTAAGTATTTAATTTTGATGGTACCCAGATCAACTGAACTCAATTACGAAACAATAATAAGATATAATAAACGAACAATAAAAGGCCATATACTCTACAGCTAAGGACGGCTATTTCAAATTAAAGTCGTAAAAGAGAATAATCTTTATTGCAGGCAGAGTTATGATCGAAATACTTCCCACATGGTGGAATGGAAAATGTTGGACATTCACTCTTGGTACAGTTTTTACCTAAGTAACTAGTAGTTCGCCCCGAACTGAGATCTCGCGCACCGTTGTGTTGATAGCCTAGATTTGGACTTGTTTCTGACTACCCCTATACCTACGTTAAGTGCTCCTTCTAGTGTTTACCACACAATGATATCTAATGCACTACCTCAGTATGGTAAAGATTATAGGCATGCATGCAATACATTAAGAGCGCGGCGACGAACGAATTCTCCATACAAACGTACTACCGAAATCATTTAAAATTTGAGCGTATTTTCACCACTTTATGCACTTATCTAGATTAAGGAAGTATTAATCTAGGTTCCTGTTAAACTTTTGATCTAAAAAACTTACCTGAAACAAAATGTAACCAAATTGTATTTCTAACATTTTTACAGCAAAAATATCGTGTTTTCGTTGCATTTGTTCTGTATGATAAACAACAATGATTGTAATATCCTTTTAATAGGAACACAGCTTAGAGTGTCTAGTTACAGGCCATACAAAAAAAATTGCGAAATCATTAACTTTTCATTCATCATTTTTGGTATTACGGAATACATCGTAAATTCTTGTAAATTCTGAACTCGAGTATTGCCGTACGCGTTGCTCGGATGTCTTCAATGTGTGTGTATAGTCCCGGAGGCGGAGTTTCGACACTCACACTAACGCAAAATTGGTTTGCAACGACCACCGCTTTTTATAATTTTTAGCATTTTTAGCTCGCTCGATGTATAGGTATGTAGGTATAGGTGTAGGTAGTATACACACTAACTAGATAGGTGTACCTAGCGTAGATTAGAATTGATTTTTACTTTGAACAATTATTTCAATTTTAAATGGTATGTAGGTAGGTAGGTTTTGTAGACCCTTTTATGAAAATTACTTTCTTTTTAACCGACTTCAAAAAAAGGAGGAGATTCTCAAGTCATAGGAATATTTTTTTACGTAGGTAGGTATGTTTCTCGAGTATCTACTTGAATAGGTGAGCCTGGACCGATTTGGAAAATTATTTTTTTGTTTGAAAGGGTACCAGGTGGAGCTATGGTCATCAGATCAGGTCAGGATCTGATAATGGAGTCAGAAACTGTTCAACAGAACTCCTCAGTAAATAGGCTGATTGAGTTTAAACTCGGCATAATGTAAGCTGTCTTGTTCCGTTTCGTTCCGACTACAATGTCATGTAATATGTAATACCTATGCGTACCTATGGTGACTGCGAGCTGACCTGATGATGGAATCAGAAGCTGTTCAAAAAATGGTGCTGGTGATGATGATGACGAGTTTCAGCTCCATCGGCCTATTTAGATTTAGGTAGGTACTGATGTGTTCTGTTGAACAGCTCCTGACGCCATCATCAGATCCTGACCTGATCTGATGACCATGGCTCCACCTGGGACCCTTTCAAACAAAAAAGAATTTTCCAAATCAAAAAAATTCTAAAAACATACCTACCTACCTACATAAAAAAATATTCCTATGAATTGAGAATCTCCTCCTGTTTTTGAAGTCGGTTAAAAAGAAAGTAATTTTCATACTAAAGTTATGAAGTTGAAGTTATGTTTTTAAACTTCAAAGTCTATAAATAGAACAGTAGTAGTTTTGTAATGACGTCACAAAATGACGGCGGGCCATTTGAATCTGCCAAGAGGGGCTTTTCCATCCTACTAATAATTTTACAGTGTGAAAGTTTGTGAGGATGTATGGATGTATTCTAGATGTACCGCTATCTAGGGATGTTTGTATGTTTGTTACTCTTTCAAGCAAAAACTACTGATACACGCGCGGTTCGAGGGGGGGGGGTCATGGGGGTCATGACCCCCCCCCCCTCAAAATCCTTGAGAAACCTGTAACATCCAGCAAAAAGAGAGGTAGGTACGCACTACCAAAACTAGTGACCCCCCCCCCCCCAAGATCAAAGTCTGCGACCGCCAGTGCTACTGAACGGATTTTAATGAAACTTGGAATACATATAGGTAGGTACCTATACTTACCATAATTTATGACCTGGAATAAAACATAGGCTACTTTTTATCCGGGTAGGTATCACGCGAGCGAAGCCGCGGGCGGAACCTAGTATATTTTACATTTGTCTCTCTGATGTTAGCTGTTAGGTAGGTATTATGTTTTATCTCGCTTACATAGATACCTACCTACTCTACTGCCTATAACAGTGGCGGATTTCCAAATTTGCCGCCAGTAGGCTATTCAACTTTTGCCGCCCCTACACTCGATACCACATCACAATCATATTAATTACATTTTTTTTGTTAATGAAATTGTAACTTTTATGATTTGTGTAATATTATTTTTAACCGACTTCAAAAAGGAGGAGGCTCTCAAGTCGACTGTGTGTTTTTTTTTATTTTAGGTATATATTTTTTTTAGTTTTTTGTGTGTGTGTTACGCCATTTCTCCGTCAATTGTGGACCGATTTTGACAATTATTTTTTTTTTGGTTACAAAGGATATACTCCAGAAGTGGAGGATCTGATGAGGGGATCCCATGGAAATCGAGGGGAACTCTCAAATTTTATGGTTATTTATTGTGTTTGTAGAACTATCGGGCTGAAATTTTGCACACTTATATATATTCTCGGTGACAATGAAATATTATGGTATCAATCAAGCTTATCTGATGATGGAGTCAAGAGCTGTTCAACAGAACTCCTCAGTGAATAGGCCGATTGAGTCGAAACTCGGTATATCTATCAAGTTTCAATTACAATTTAATAATATGGTGACAACGAGCTGATTTGATGATGGAGTCAAGAGCTGCTCAACAGAACTCCTCAATAAATTGGCCGATTGAGTAAAAACACAGCATATCTGTGAAGTTCCGACACAATGTAATATAATAATATGGTGACAGCGATCTGATCTGATGATGGAGTCAGGACCTGTTCCATGGAACTTTTTAGTAAAATAGAAATAAGTTTTATTTTCGCCACTACGATACATACAACACAAATCAGAAATGCTACATTACAGTGACAAGAAAATAAGGTTACCCCTCAGCATTTGCTCCAGCAGCGCCATGGCTGTTAGAGCGCTGGTTTTCAGTATCTTAGTTTTTAGTAGTATAGTAGTAGTGACATGGATATCAAATGAAAGGGCTTGATGAGCGAATCACAATAAGTAGGTAAGATGACATCATTCTTAATAAAAAATAAACACTAAAATTAAAAAATAAAAAATAAAATACTTAACCGACTTTAAAACATACTTGCACTAAAAAGCAAAACATAAGAATATAAACAGATTTATTTACCTAATTACTAATTACGCGCACTCCGCACTTTAGGTACGAAGCTACAAGTACATTGGTGGGCCCGCCCGGGCGGGCCTTGGCAGGGTTCCCACTTGCCACTCGGCTCTAATACCTATCGCGTGACAACTCGACAACCCTTCCGCGTCACTCCGCGCCAGACAGTGACAGAGTTATGCGTTAGAAAGAGAGAATTTGAGTAGGCACGTGTCAGTGCATATTGCACTAGGCAAAGAACGCTTACGCGAGCTGAATTGAACTTTGTCGCATAATTCTGTGCTACAACGTAGGTATTTTATTCAAAGTTTTCGTCAGCAGAATCTACGACTTTTTGCCTTCTTGAGAGAATCATTTTGAGACAGAGATTCGTAGATCACACATACATTTGTCTCACAGGCAGGCAAAGGGAATTAAATTTGCAACCTTCTGTGTTTCAGGCGGGCCTTCGCCCTCAGCACCACAGAACATTGTTGTCATGATGAATAATAATGGATTCATAACATGTCGCATATTGTGGCTGTTTTCGGCCTCCCGTGATCGTTTCACTAGGTTTTAACAGTTCAAAATAGATGAGATTCTTCTGATCCTACCAAATACAGGGGGTCTAAAGTGGCCACTTTTGATGAAAAATCAGATGTTTCATAGATGCTTCATCTATGAAACATCTGACTTTTCATCAAATGCTTCATAAATGCTTCATATGCTTCATCTATGAAGCATCGATGCTTCATAGATGTTTCATAGATGTTTCATAAATGCTTCATATATGAAGCATCTATGAAGCATTTCACAAAACATCTTTTTTGACAGATCTATGTGCGAGGTTAAATTTATTTTTATAAATTAAATAGGTAGGTACCTACTTAGTTTTTTTATAGAAATGATTGCACTGCGCCACCCTGATGGACATATGGAAATATTTTTGAGGCACACGAATAAATAAAAAAGGTAAATTGTCGCGGGAGCGGGTCTGAGGTTTTTTTTTTCTTATCTTTGGCTTCGCATGGGTTTTGCATTCAGCCATCCGTTTTCCATTCAACCTATTTACTTTCTAAAAATAAATTTAACCTCGCACATAGATCTGTCAAAAAAGATGTTTTGTGAAATGCTTCATAGATGTTTCATAGATGCTTCATCGATGCTTCATATATGAAGCATCTATAAAGCATCGATGAAGCATTGATGAAGCATCGATGCTTCATTTAAGAAGCATATATATGAAGCATTTATGAAGCATTTGATGTTTCATCAGATGTTTCATAGATGAAGCATCTATGAAACATCTGATTTTTCATCAAAAGTGGCCACTTTAGACCCCCAGACAATTACCTCAGCACCAACAACAACAACCAGCACCAACAACAACAACCAGCACCGACAACTCTTTTGGAGTTGTTTGCACACCAGCTTAAGATGAGCCGTACATTCAACGGTTCCTGTGCATTCCGGGTGTCAAGGATTCCGGCTGTTTGTAATTTCGGAACTACAAAACCGATGACCTTGAAATTTTTACGGAACAATATTATAAAGTACTTACTTTCAAACAAAGTAAAAACCGGTCAAGTGCGAGTCGAACTCGTACACCGAGGGTTCCGTACCTACCCATTATACCCATTAAATTATTGAACAATTAGTAATTTTTTTGTACATATCCTAGTTCTGCGATAGCAGCGCCGCAAATGTTCTGCGCACACGAGCATAATATTGCAATAAATATTTTCTTTTATTTACTTTCACACAATAGCACAATTTTATTTATTTACCTTATTTGAGGATGGTGCCAATTAAGCTAGTTCGCTTAATTGTATGAGCGCTCATACAACTCAGAAGACAATCTTAATTGGCGTCAACTATGTATGTATGGGAACACCCTTTAACTTTCAACTTTTTTAATTTTTTGGAATTTTTCCTTTATTTCTGCTATAAGGCCTTGCTTTTTGCCAAATTTCGTGATTCTAGGTCAACGGGAACTACCATTTAGGTTTTCGACCCAAAACCTCTAGGGTACTTCCGGTTGACCTAGAATTGTCAATTTTGGTTACAAGCAAGGCCTTACAGCACAAGTAAAGGAAAAATTCCGAAAAATAAAAAAAGTTGATGATTAAGGTAAGTTTTGGTACCTACTTACAAGTTTTCACGAAAACCTAAATTTGCCTATATCTTTTTATAGTGTTGACTCAGGACCTTGATTTTTATACTCACAATAGGGACTATAGACCTCAGTATATGGTATGAATTTCAACTTGCTAGCTCCACCCGTTCCTGAGATAATCGATGGTGACAGACAGACAGACAGACGGACAAGAAAGTGATCTTATAAGGGTTCCTTTTTTTACCTTTTAAGGTACGGAAACCTAAAAAGAATCAATGAAATCGGACTACGCGCTCATGAATTACAACCAGACTTATTTTGACTTTCATCCCCTCTCCCTAGGGAACCGTGCTGAATTTCAGGATTAAAAGTATTTTATATTAGACCTCGTAGTATGCACTCAAATAATACCAGGTTTCATTTAAATCCAACCAGTAGTTTCGACGTAATGCGCGGCCATGATACGGACAGACAATGAAAAAAATTACAGTTTTGGCTTCAGTATCGACAATAGAGAGCCCTCCAAAAAAAATTTCAAAATATCTTCAATGTACAGAATTTGACCTGTTACAGTTTTATTATAAACTAGCTGCTGCCCGCGGCTTCGCTCAAGTTGTACCCGGATAAAAAGTAGCCTATGTTACTCTCCAGCCCTCCAACTATCTCCACACAAAAAATCACGTCAATCCGTCGCTCCGTTTTGACGTGATTCAACTACAAATAAACAAACAAACAAACACACTTTCACATTTATAATAGGGGTACGGATACCTATTGATGTTTGATTGGTTGATGATTGATGATGTGAAATTTAATGATTAATGAAAATAAAAATTCTTCGGTACACATAGGGATTTTTCGTACATGACGACCTTACACGTGCTGATTACAGCTACAGAAACAAATATGATCAACAGGTAAACTGTTGGAAATTTTCGGGATACTACTGTAATTCGCGGGCCCATCTAAACGCACCGCCTTTATCGCTCGTTTCCAATCCAATTATGGAAAAAAGTTTTAAGCAAGAAAAGCTCTCACTCTAACAATTTTTAAAACATTACTTACATGTTGAATTGTTTGTGTGTACATAATAACATAGCATTATCAATAAATATAGGTAAATATTATTTTTCTGTAACACAAAAAAAAATGTTCCCTATTTGCCGCCCCTAAAATCTGCCGCCCTAGGCTCCAGCCTTCTCAGCCTATTGGTACCACCAATTGATTCGCCACGTCATAAGTACCTAAATATGCGTCATCCTTTGTTGCACTTATGGGGGCATCCATTAATTACGTCAGGCTTTTAGGGGGCGGGAGGGGGTTGAGCCAAATCGCACCTAATCCCATGTGGGATTAAAAATGAAAGGGAGGTCTCGGCAAATCTAGGTAGGTACCTGTTTAAGATTATTTTTTTATTCTCACGTGAGATTAGGGGGTGGGGGAGGGGATCGAGCCAAATCTCAGGACATCTCACCAAGGGGGGAGGGGGTGCGGGGGTTGAAAAATCGCAAAAATCACCTTTAATTTTTATTCTTTAATTTTAATTAATGGACGCCCCCTAATTTCAGAGGGACAAACATCCGTTGTGACTTCAGTAGTTAGGTAGGTTAGGTAAGTACCTACTTACCTATAGACATTGGACAGAAAAAAACATAGGTAAGTACCTACTTAGGTACCTACTTCCCTTTGAAAATTTAGGTAATTGTGTACCGACTTATATAGGTAACAACCCACATATTCTGTCTAGCGTCATAATATCGATCTCATCCCTCCCTAAAAATCTTGAGAGTAAGTTGGGTAGGTAACTTATAATTTTTATAATTTTATAATTTATTTATTTTCAAACAAAGGTTTACAAAACAGGACTATCATCAAACAATCAATCATACTTTAAAAGTACTACTTTCTATTACTATTCTGTTCTATAACCTTTAGGTAATTACCTAGATATTGTAGATAAATTTCCAAAAAAAGCATTTTTACCATACATTTATATACATTTATCTATCTACTGTTTTTGTGAGAGAATAATAAACGAATTGAATTGAATTGATTCCATGAAATAAAATGAACATTATTCATTAGTGACTGACAATATAACATTTTTGGCCTCTCCAAAGATGCAAAAACTCAATATCAACAGGAATTGATCTCCATTCCGCAAGTACTTACCGCGCTGCAAGCGGAGCTCACAACCATTGAGCCAAACGTCCTGATGCATTTGTATTTGAAATTATTGAACAGTAGCTGCGCGTAATGCGTCCTGAATCGCGCTAAAAAGGGCGGGCCTCATGTCAGACTCATATCTGCCAATCACAGATTAGGTAGAGGTAATACTGCCAATCGGGGCTGTGATTGCTCATAGTAGACTGAGTAGTACACCTATACTATACTACATAGAGTTTTTTGCGTGACAAGGACGAACAATTTAGATAGATACGTTGGAAGAGAAGTTCCGAGCTCCACTCACCGCAACCTTAAGTCGTGTCGTATTTATATTCAATAGTTGACCCCGCGAACTTCGTACCGCGCCTCAGGGAAGGCCTCTTAGTTCAAGAAATTATTAAAATAGCAGTTCAATACAAAATGTATGAGAAAATCAATTCCCTCCCCCTCCCCCTCCCTCTCCGCCTCCCTCCCCTCCCCTCCCCCTCTCTCTCCCCCTCCCTCTCCCCCCACCCCTCCCCCTCCCTCTCCCCCCACCCCTCCCCCTCCCTCTCCCCTCCCCCTCCCCACCCATCCCCCTCCCCTCCCCTCCCCCCCCTCCCCTCCCCTCCCCCTCCCACTCCTCCTCCCCCTCCCCCTCCCCCTCCGTCTCCCTCTATAATTTTGGTACATGCCCAGCCCACTATTTGCAGGAGTTAGCATTTGCATACGTGACAGGTTGCAAGCCCATCGCCGCTATTAGAACGTTAACTGGTTTCCTCACGATGTTTTCTTTCACCGTTTAGAGCTCGTGTTAATGCGCATTTAAATTTTACTAATCGAAAAATCCATTGATGAGCACGGCCAGGGTTCGAACTTACGACCTATGAATCGAAAATCGAGCACTCTTCCACTCGGCCAACACGGCTTTTATTTTCAATCTCAAGGAAAAATATCAAGAAGCAACTAAAATCATTGCAAACCAAACCACAACGATGCCACACTCTTTGTCTGTTAACCAGACCTACGAATACATCGAAACTCTATGAAACGGGAGCTCTCTCCATACATCCGTTAATTGGTTTTCATCATTTTTCTTTTTCTCTGTATTTCAAAAACTATAGAACCTAGAAGAAAACTAAAAACCATTTTGAAATGTATAAATTGAGTACTTTCATATGACACCCCACTCAATATATTTGGGTAACTTTGAAAAAAATTTACCCCCTTGGGAACCCCATATCTTTACAACCCCTTCATCGATTACGCTCATACGCTCCACAGCAAATTTCCATAGCACAATCTATTGACCTATCAAGTTTCATACAGATTGGATAAGCGGTTCGATAGTTATGCGAGAACATAAAAATGAAACATACAAATATACAAACATACAAACATACAAACATACAAACATACAAACATACAAAGCAAAATCGCCTAACTTGCCACTAAGATCTTCGCTCGCTTCGCTCGCTCGATCGAATATTAGTGATACGAGTACCTAGAAGTATAATCAAAGTTTAGCAAATAAAAAAGTAATAGGTTCTCCACCCAAAGATTGTAGCATGTGCCCTTTAGCAATAAGTCCGCTTATTGATATGGTTAAGTTTTATTTACGTTTCGTGTATTTTTTGTTTTACTCAAAAATACTTCTTCAAAAGAAAGATTATCAACAGTGCAAGTAACTTCCTACACTTAACATGTTCGAGTAACTATGATAAAACACTAATTTGCTGTTTACCTATGCTTGCAGTTTGCATGTGTAAGAGGCAGTTACGTAATTAACGTAGGCTTAGAAGACTGATGAAGTTATTTATGCTCATAAATCTGGACGTAGAACAACATTTCTTAAGGAATGAGCTTATCTGGCATCTAAAGAATAGATCTACATACTTTCCAGTCTAGTATGTCAATCCGCAGACTCAATGTGTGTGGAGACAAAGCCGCGGGCGTCGTCACGATGTTTTCCTCTACCTAGCACGAAAACCTTCTTACCCTAGTTAGGGAGCTTTTCTTTTTAATTAATAAAAGAGTTTGTATTTCAATCTGTTTCGAGTGCTTAATGACGTCATATACCTACCTATATGGTCGCGAAGGAACAGGAGTAGAATCACCTAGCTCTTAAGACGATTCAAAGTGGTACACAAAGTATCTTATTGAATAAATGAGTTTGAGTATATTTTTAAGTTTAGGTATTGATCTCTGAATTGTAAATTGAGATACCTTCCAATACGGCTCTAAACTGGATGCAGAATAGGTTTAGGAATATACATTTCAAATATTTGGCTGAGCTCCATCAGTTCACCGACATGTTATGTAGCTGGATTATTGTAACCATCGTATGTGGGTTAATGCATAAAATACGTACGCATAGTGATTTCATTTCATACGGCATCTAGGTAAATTACTCTGTGTTGTTGCTGTTTGCAATCGTCAATTTTGTAACACCTAATCATTAGGTACCTACCAAAGTACCGAAATAAAGATTGAATATATACCTTCTCAGTTCTCACTTAGAAAGAATTCACATATAAGTCATGGGCCACATCTTAGTGTAAAACTAGAAAGACCGCTACTTAATGATAAATTAAACTATAGAATAGAATTCCGATTGGCCTGATTGCAAAAAGAAGACTAAATATTATAGTATTGGTTTAAGCAGGTTAAAGATTAAACCAGTCTGCTATTTTAATCATGATAATTCATCTCTACGAGCTAAATTTCAATTTTACAGTACCTAACTATAGAATTACAAAATAAGTCGGGAGCTTAGTCAATAAGAACTGATAAGATCGATGAACTGATGAAGTTAATAGAATTTCCCAAATAAAATATATGATTAATCTCATCCACACATTTCAAAAACAAATCAACGCAGCCAAAGTTCAAGCACCTTTGCAAATAAACATCAAAGTGTTTAGCGATGGGCATAAAATTCTAAATCTATCTCTCGTTCATTTCGCAAATATTTGTATAATTTCATAAAAATAGACATGACTGTATTGGTACATTATCAATGCTATTTGTACGAGTAACTAAACTTGTTAATAAAGATATCAGTAAGCTGCTAGACAGGGTACTTAAATCCCATTAGAGGTCGCAAGAAACAAGTTTGAAGGACTTGGGACGATTTACGATTGAGAAACTTACTGAGAAATCAGATAAATTGAATTTACAATACAGCAGTTATACTACCTTATTTACAGCAGGTGCCATAGCCTAAAATGGCTGATAAATCAATGGACCATAGATTAAGAATCGTCGTCGTACATTTTATGCAATGGACAGATGAACAGGCTAATGACAAAGCATTAACGTCTAAAAAAAATAATGAGAATAATGGTATTTTGCAGGTTATGTATTTTATATTCCATATAAATTTATTTGGATAACCGCTGGGAAAACTGTTCCGACATATTCACGTCGTTGAAGTCAAGGAAGTGACTTTGTAGACTAAACAAACGGCATCGGCAAACGGCTAACAAATTGACAGGGTCTCCAGTTGATTGGCATGAGGCAGCACGCTTAATATCTACTAACGAGCATTTATAGTTTCTAATTTTATATAAAAAAACTGTAAATAAAAATTAGGTGGTTTGCTCACTGAGATTAGTTATCGTGACCCTTTATCATTTACATGGATAACTTGAACACAACTTACTTTACTTTTTGTCTTTGGTTTATAGTTCGTAGTTTTTCTATGCTCTCATAAGCTTTATGTTTGGTAGAGCAAAATATGTGGAATATTTTTTGCCATAATTATGGTCGGAACTATTCGAGATTTTTTTAAGCTGCGTGTGCTACGGCTTATTACCGAACCCTAATAAATCATAGATTTGGGGTAGCAAAAAAACGATATAAATATCTCGCAGAATGAAAAATAGGTGTCATAAATAGAGGCTGGACGGCAGAATAATATCTCAGTGTACGTCATCCTATAATGCCTACTACTATTAGGCTGAGACTCCACCAAAGCGGAGATGTGTGAGTTGTGTTTTAAACTACCAATAGAACTTCAAAAGACGAGATGACATGTTTGAATAACGAAATTCTATTGGTTGTTTAAAACAGGGCCTCGAGCACGAGTATGCACAAAGTCTACTATTCGATCCGTGACTGTAGTATAGTCTCTCAAATGTATTGGGATTTTAGTTCAGTCAAGTTACCACTGGAGGCGCTTCACCGGAATCCCATACATTTGAGAGACTATACTACAGTCACGGATCGAATAGTAAACTTGTGCATACTCCTGCTAAAGGCTCACATCTCACACATCTCCGCTTTGGTGGGTCTCAGCCTTACGGTTAGTGAGAATGTTTATGGGCCAATCAACATCACAATGTACAAAACTAAATTACCTATTTGGATTTTACAGACAAAGACTTACTGCGTGTTTTGAAATACCTAACATATTCAAAGATTACTTTTCATACGGGTACGCTGATGTGAGACGGGCGGACTCTAGCATTTCTACATCCTGTCGAGACGAGATTTTAAGCAGATAATCCTAAATTAAACTAGAGCTGGCAAAAAAGTTAATTGCAGTCGTAAGTTTCTGTAATGGCTTTATACCCAAAAACATCGAGCGTTCAGCTTAGAAGCTGCCGAATGTCTGCCATTTTAAAAAGTTGTTTAGATAGCGTCTGTCCTTCAACATAATGGCATGTTACAGACAGGCTATTGCACTCAGTTTCATATTAACCTTTACATCAATTTTATGTAGAACATTCAAAGTGTGTGTATATAATTTTGCGTTAGCTGACTAGTGGCTATAAAGTTGTTTAGGTCAAATACCTAACAGGACACTGGGCTCAGTGACTTCCCTGTGGGCTTGGCATGGATACGAGGTCGAACATTTCTTATTTTTTTAGTTGCTATGAGCACGTTCACTGCAAAGCCTCTGTGATGAACGGAGGAGGGGGCCACAGGACAGGTACTGCGTATGCGTCGGTGGCATTCAACGTGTTAACATTAGCTGTATGATATAAAACAGACTCATGGAACTCTAAATCAGCGATCAGATAAGCAGATAATATTAATCGCAGGATATAACAATAGAAATATTATGAAGTTACCGGTACTTCCAGTCTGCTCTAGCGGTTTTTTATTCTATATGCCTTAACTTTTGAATGCATTAAGTAAAAAGCGTGATTTTCAGGGCACTTTAAGCTCATTGACCTTTATTTCGGAGTTTATAACCGTCTTGAGCCGAATAGAAAAGGTTTTTGACAGACGGGCAGACAGAATAATGATCCTATATCTTTGTTTTTTTCAAGAGTGACATAAGATAGCTTCAACTCCGCTCGTGCTAAAATAAAATGCAAGAATTTAAGCAGATGTTACATGTATTGCAAAAACTTGTACAGTCCATGTGCAAGAACAGTTTGAATGAAACCTGTCGGTGTACAAAAAGGGGGTTTATAAATATGTGAAGCCGGGGTCAATAACAGGTAGCAGCTGATTGTTGGCCTTTCATTAGAACATTGCAGACAGGGCGCGACCGGATGTTAGCAGTATAAGTATAGTAACATCCAGTAGTTATAGCTACATTCCCGACGAGAACACTTAGACTTTTATAAAGCACTATCATCACAAATATTATCAAGAGATAATAGTACGAGAGCCGACCGCAAAAAACCAACGTCACTTGATACTAAGATAAGCTCCATGGCACACGCTCAAAAAAGTGGTGCTAAGCTTGGATCAATTAGTCAAAAGGCTCCGATTTGGCCGGAAGCACAAAAAAAGGGGCTACTTCCGGTGAAAAAAAACGTGTCAATTTACGTCATTTGATACTAATGGCAGACTTATGGCAGCAGTTACTAATTTATATGCAGTGACAGATAAATCTAGTCTGCCAGTTCCTGTATGGCCGGAAGTACTTGGCAGACTGTCTCAAAGCTGACGATTCGGACCCCTAATTTACGTCATCTGATACTAAGTTGAAAATAGTGGCAGATGTTAGATATCAACCCTACGTTTCAGTATAAATTAGTCTGCCAAGGCTATTTTGGCCGGAACATCTTCAAAATGTCAATTTAGTGATGATACTAAGAAGAAAAATTTTCGATTTTTTTTGGTTTATCAATGTTTAGACATTAGAATGAAATAATATTATGTATTTATTCATGTTAATATTATTATTATAACCTACTAGAAGCTGCCCGTGGCTTCGCTCACGTGGTACCCGGATAAAAAGTAGCCTATGTCACTCTCTAGCCCTCCAACTATCTCCACACAAAAAATCACGTCAATCCGTCGCTCTGTTTTGACGTGAAAGCAGGACAAATAAACAAACAAATAAACACACTTTCACATTTATAATATGGGTAGTAGACATGTGCGCCGCGCTGAAAATTGTCGGCGGCGGCGCGCTGCAGTTTTTCGTCCGGTGGCGGCGCGGCGCCGTCGGCGTGGCTTTTTTTTAAATAAAAATACACTAATAAAATCGATCTCTAACGTTTCACTACAACACAAATGACTAGGTACTTACGGATAATTATTATGTAACAAATCGCGAAAGTTTAACAAGTTATAGGTACATACATAAAATCACGCCTCTTTCCCACAGGGGTAGGCAGAGACCACGAACTTCCACTTGCTACGATCCTGACACACCTCTTTCGCCTCATTCACTTATACTTATAGGTACTTACTGTTCAATAATACTCTAATCATAATCCATGATATCCAGCCTAGATCTTTTACAACAACTTTACGATAAGCTGGGATCGTCTGAAGGGCAGAAGCTCGTCTACAAGGTAGCACGTTTAAGGGTCAAAGCGGCATAGGCTTAGACATTTCTAGGATGAAAGGTCTAAGGGCACTGGATATTTCCAAGTGCCCCTGTGTAAAAGACCCCCGGGGAAATCTATTGAGTATGCGAGGACCTTGCGGTGAAAGAGAGATGGTTTTCGTACTTCCACGACCTGCTGAACAAGTAGCATAGAGAGGTATCGCCACCGGACCTCCCTTTAAATCAAGGACTAGTATTGCCAAAAACGCCTGAAGAAGTAGAAAAAGCTCTTCGCCGCATGAAAAATCGGAAGCCGTCAGAATCGATCCCCATCGAGTCCCCATCGAGGCCACGCATGTCATCCACTACGAAGTCAAGCCAGCACTTCTTGGGTCCACCCCTTCTACCGGGGCCTGGCGGAGCCAACATAGCTGAGCATTTGTTCCCCACGTAGCTTGCCGGTTTCCGTAAGACGTGTCCGTGCCAACGTAGGCGGCAGTCCTGCAATTTATCTGCTATATCACGAACATGGAGGCTGCCACGAATGCGATAGTTCCTGACGCGGTCCTTCCGCGTAACCCTACACATCCAGCGCGGCATATTCATCTCAGTGACCAGCAGTTCTTGCTTGTGCTGCTCAAGTACCGACCACGCTTCACTGCCATATCCTTTCAACTTAACTGGCATCTTGGGGTCACAGATATTCACAGTCACAGAATAGAATATTTTAACTGATTCGTGCGCTCGACCATGTCTTCTTCTAAGCGTACGGATGTGAGATCTGCTTTATTGCAAGCCAAGTACTCGGTCTTCGCCACGCCACGTTGAGTTTCAGACCACCGTTCTCAAGCGATTCCTTTCACGCATTCACACGTCTTACCAGAAGTCCTCTGTCCGCATCTGCCAGCGCGATATCGTCAGCATACATGAGTAACCAAGCCCCTCATGTCTGTCTCTGATACGGTCCGACACTACGTCTAATATCCCGCTGAACAAGAATGGGCTAAGGACGGTTCCCTGGTGTACTCCAACAGTGATGGGGAAGGGTTTGGTGTCACCAACAGCGGTCCTAACTAGGGCATGCAATACCGGGACAAATCTCAATACCGGTATTGAGTTCGGTATTGGAGCCCAATACCGGAATACCGGTATTAATACCGGTATTGGCATTTTTATTTGAAATTCTAGTTTTTCCTAAAAAATAAAAATATTGAATGTAATTTAAGCTAATTTTAGCAAGATTTATTGGTCAAGGACATGATACGAAGAAAAACTGTAGGAATAAAATCAAAATAATTTGTATTTCTATGAACATGTATAAAATATAGTATCTATATTCACATAACAAAAGAGATCAATCAATAAACTTAGTCTACTTACTTAATTTGGGGAACAGGGTGGAATAGTTCCCCAAAGGCAGAGTAGGTGGTTCCTCTGCAACGGGTCGGCCCATCTGGCCCACTTACCCGTGGTCTTTCGACCAACAGTTGATGTCGGATAGTTGTATATAACCTGATCGGCGAATCGGCGTTCACTTGTGCGATCTAGGAATTCTTGATGTTGCGGGTGATTCCGTTGCTCTTTTAGCCTGCAATTTGATCTGAGGTCTGATACAGCACAGCGTGTTCTTCCTTTGCAGTAGTAGTTGCTTTGGAGTAGCTTGGACGTTCTTTATCCAAGGATAACTCAGATAGGAGTCGTTGATGTCGAGCGTGGCGCCATCTGTAGTGCGTAGCATGTTTCTCTGTAGTTCATCTAGCGACAGGTAGATGTCGCTACACTTAACTTTACCTAAATGTAGATACTACCAAACGATGCAGGATGCATTAGGAACTTTTTGGATTAGGAAGTCTTTAAGGTAATCACATTATCTAAGTAGGTACTACTTATTACTGGAGATACTATTACTGGGGCGATTCAGCAGCTAATCCAGCGTCACAATTTCACAAAAGTAATCACACTCACAGACACAACATTTGCGAACCGACTGATGCGATAGTATGCGGCGCGGAAGCGGGGGTAGAGTAAGAGTGAGAGAGCGTTAGAGCTGGCCAGTGAACCATTTTTACGGCGCGTTCACACGCTCGCGTGCAAACAGACAACGAGCACATTATTTTATGTTGCGTCCGGTCTCCTCGAGATGAAAGTGACAGAGCTACACCGTGCTTGATCTAATCATATTTCTGTCTCGATGAATTTCTGTTTGCACGTGAGCGTGTAAACCCACCGTAATACCACTTGCCGGCCGCGACGTAGTTTATGATCTGGAATAACACATAGGCTACTTTTTACCCAGGTAGGCGCAGTCGCAGGCACATCGATGCTAGTAATTCTTATAATAGTAATTAAAGTAAACATAGACGTACAATACGATTAGCGTATCTAGGCATTCGTAAAGTTAGCTGTTTTGATGCACAGTAAGTATACAATTTAGCAAGAAAATGCTCTACTGCGCACGACAAAAGACCGAATTCCGGGATCCGTTAACCATACGGAATAACGTACGGAATTATTTGATATTGATTTCCTCAATACCGGTATTGTCCGGTATTGATTACTTCAATACCGGTATTGAAATACCGGACAAATCTTCCGGGATCCCGGTATTTCGGTATTACGGGATCCCGGTATTCATGCCCTAGTCCTAACCACAGAATCGGAATCATGGTAGGTTCATGTCTCGGATGGTGTCAATATAAACCTCTGGTACACCTTTGGACCGTAATGCCCACTAGATCATCAAGAGGCGTGATTTTATGTATGTACCTATAACTTGTTAAACTTTCGCGATTTGTTAACATAATAATTATCCGTAAGTACCTAGTCATGTGTTGTAGTGAAACGTTAGAGATCGATTTTATTAGTGTATTTTTATTTAAAAAAAAGCCACGCCGCCGGCGCCGCGCCGCCACCGGACGAAAAACTGCAGCGCGCCGCCGCCGACAATTTTCAGCGCGGCGCACATGTCTACTACCCATATTATAAATGTGAAAGTGTGTTTATTTGTTTGTTTATTTGTCCTGCTTTCACGTCAAAACAGAGCGACGGATTGACGTGATTTTTTGTGTGGAGATAGTTGGAGGGCTAGAGAGTGACATAGGCTACTTTTTATCCGGGTACCACGTGAGCGAAGCCACGGGCAGCTTCTAGTAGGTTATAATAATAATATTAACATGAATAAATACATAATATTATTTCATTCTAATGTCTAAACATTGATAAACCAAAAAAAATCGAAAATTTTTCTTCTTAGTATCATCACTAAATTGACATTTTGAAGATGTTCCGGCCAAAATAGCCTTGGCAGACTAATTTATACTGAAACGTAGGGTTGATATCTAACATCTGCCACTATTTTCAACTTAGTATCAGATGACGTAAATTAGGGGTCCGAATCGTCAGCTTTGAGACAGTCTGCCAAGTACTTCCGGCCATACAGGAACTGGCAGACTAGATTTATCTGTCACTGCATATAAATTAGTAACTGCTGCCATAAGTCTGCCATTAGTATCAAATGACGTAAATTGACACGTTTTTTTTCACCGGAAGTAGCCCCTTTTTTTGTGCTTCCGGCCAAATCGGAGCCTTTCGACTAATTGATCCAAGCTTAGCACCACTTTTTTGAGCGTGTGCCATGGAGCTTATCTTAGTATCAAGTGACGTTGGTTTTTTGCGGTCGGCTCTCGTACTATAAAGTTAAAACTCGTGACGGAATGCGAAAACGTGTGACGACATCTCAAACGGTGAGAAAAGAGTGAAAAATGTAATTTCGTATAAGGTAGTGGCCGGTGTTTTTAGGCCGCCAGAATACAGTTGTCACATCATAGCTTACGACGTAAAAGCCTGGCATGACAAGATAATAGTTTGTTGATATTTCTTACTTTTGTATTTTTGCATTGAAGCAGCGTGATAGGATAGGTAATTTTAATTTTAGTTCAAACATCTAATAAAAGTGACAGAAGCTTGGTAGAGTTCGTTACGCCAGCCAGTCCATACCTTTCTAAATGGGACGGGAGCTTTGAGGAAATTGCGATAGTCTATGCAAATATGTAACTTAATGAATGGAACTGGGTGTGATGTGAATTTGGGCTTGGCTATTACAGTACAGGAATGAGAGGACAATAGCCACGGGACTCGAAAATTAAATCACAATACACAGTTACAAAAACGTACTTGGTTGGTTTTGGTAACATGCAGATTGCATCGCAGTACAATATAAACCTAGAAAAAACTAGTATGGATCTAAAATGTGACTTTAGTAAGGATCTACATCGGGAGTAAATTACCTTGTCGGCAAATATGACAAGATATTTCACGCCATGTGTCGAGCCCGCAGTTTTAACGAACGCTCTTGCCCTACATTATGAGGTCCCTTCCACGCCCCAACTCTGTGAAAAACGGCCAGGGGCTCGATTCCGGTACCGAACTTTTTATCAACCTCAACCAAAACCTCAACTAAAGCGACTGTTTCCATGACTACTAATAACAAACGACTCAGTTGTGGTGAGGTTTTGAACTTTGGCAGTACAAATTTTTGAAAAGCTATTCTACTATTCACCAAATGGCTGACATTTAAGAGTTCGAACCAAAACCAAAGCGGTTGTCATTTAATAGAATACAGGCCCTGGCCATTACGACCCTCGTGACAGTCGTGACACTATTACATGAATCCGATCCTACTAAACCTCATAAATATTGCATTCTGTAATATTTCTCGAAGGCAATCAAGACAAATGCTTCAAGCCAAGGTGAAGGTTACCCACAAATCGGCTAAGCTTACTTACAATGTGGTCGTGAAAGAAAGTTTTGATTGAGCCAGTGTTGTCTATGACAACAGTTTTATTGTTAGAATAAACACTCGCTTCTCGGCGAACCCCCTTATGTCCAATAAAAGCTCCCCTCGCATTTGCTCGTGTCGAGATGGGAATGTTAAGATACCCATTGATTTTCCGAATTGTGTTGTCGCTTTTATCGGAACCGGTATTAACTTTATAGTGTGATAATATGTATATACATGATACATTGAAATATGTATTTTAAATACCAATCATGCGTTTTCATATGAATAAAGCATATTATCTTTTAGCTGATGACTTTTAAGATAGCAGTATCGAGTAGTAATCTATTTAAATATCGCAGAAAGCAAGGACATTAAATATGTTAACAAAATAAAATTGCATTTGTATAAAACATGATTAGGTTTTCGTAGTCTTTACAATCAATATAAAAAGATATGTGTGAAATTACTGATAACTTAAAAACACTCTATTTGATGTTTAGCATAATAGGTTGGATAAAGCTGATAACTTATTACAAATCGACAAATCAGTGGATTATCACAAAAGTCAAGATTAAGGACGTTATTGTCACCAATATTATAACTTTCGTATAAACACAAAGTAGTAAATACATAGGTACTTGTAAAAAAATATTTATCTATAAAAAGTCATGTTTGCATAACTGCGGCGTTGCTAAATTAGTAATAAATAACGAAATTTATTAAAATTGGCTTCATAAGTTTGAGAGAGTAAAGTTTTTTACCAAGAAGCAATTACGTTAAGCTTCTACTGAAAATCAAAGCGTACCTGAAAGTTTATAGAACCGAAACCGGTAGCATTGCTTTTCTGTTAGAACTGTTTAGAAAACATACACAAATACTTTTTGTATCGTAATTTCCGTAAACACGTCTATATCCGAGACGAACGCGGATGGAACTACCGAATAAAGGCTACGAGACGGAGACCGGAGGGGCGCGGCGGCACGTCACCTCGCCATGTGTGGAACAACCCGCCAATTCACATTTCACATTTTCTATCACCGATTTCATACATGTGTACTACATTCTCAACATACCAAGCTTATACTCAGTCCTGCAGTTGCACCCAAGAAGGCCGACGGCATAAACAGTCAGGATTGACTCGACAACTTATAAACTCGACGCGGATAAACGATATCCCCATCTGCATAAACGAACCAATTGATACATCAATTTGTAGCATAATGCACGCTTGAAAGCCGATGCAATTCAAGATGTTTACAAACAAGGATAAGATTGATTTCAGAGCAATTCAATGGACTCATAACCTTGCCATATTATTACGCAAATTGTAATCCTATACCCAACTATAATGATCTCAAATTGGCAATCCGTCTCGCTTGGACGATTCAATTGCGTGTAACAAGGTAAGATTGATCGGATGCGCAGAATCAGTCTGCACCAGTGAACCAGTGGATGCAATAAAAGATTTGCCGCTAGATCAGTATTGCATTTTACAACGAGAGACAATATTTTTCTGGTTCGTTAGGCATGTTGCAAGTATCCACATGGCGCACCTCAGTCATTAAGCAGGAGATGAAAGTAAGATATATCATTTGTGTAAAGCAAAGCAACAAACAGTAAATAGCTGCTCCGTAAGCGTGGGAGTTAAGCTTGGCGAAAATTCTCATAAATGAGGAGACAATAACAGTGAAATGTATGAATTCCCAAAACGCACAAACTTATCTCACATTTGGAAAGTACTACGTACTGGTATCTTTAAAAGAAATGAAAAGTTCAAAGTAATTAGTAAACGGATATTGCAACACGATTATTGAGGAGACGTTTACGAATTTTGATTGCGTCCAAAAAGGGGTCTATACGTAAAGGGGTCCTAGTTGCAATATCCTGTCTAGTCAAAACAGCAAAAAGGTTCGACGATAATTCAATTTTGCCTTGCCCATCACGGCTAATAGAGGCAACATCGTCGCGCAATGATTGGATTTGAAACATGCCCTTTCAGTGCACTGTCAGCCTTCTAGCTTGTTTTGCTAACCAGCGGGATATCCATCCAATCACCGGCCATGAAAACGCAGCTGGTGTCAATCAATTCTAAGGCATTTCTATTGAGCTCGGTCGTGCTAGACGGTTACTTTTATAACAAGAGATCAACGATAAAAGATCGAACTTTCACGTTGCCGTTGTGGTTGCCTTTGAAATAAAATGATGATGTTTAGTAAATAGATACTACCAAGTGTTGATATACAAAGCCGCCATTTATCAAAGCGTCTGGCAGTTTTATTGGCAATCTAGGTCACAACGTTTACATGAAAGAGATAATTTTCATTGAACTTCTCAAGTGGCTTGATATGATCGTGCGGCCTTGACCAGCGGCCATATGGTGTTGTATGCGCTTTGAATCTCGACTTGTGAGACCAGTGCCTTACAAGGCAGAGCATTCACGATCATCCACATCCACCATGGTCGACAAGCCGCTTAACGGCTGTTGTGGTAGATAGAATGGGGTCAGGTATGGTAAAAATATACATGACAACAGAAACGAGAACGACTACGTGGAATGGGAACAACGAATCGACGAATAACCAAGTTAGGTTTATATGCAATTTCATTCTATAAAAGCTCGAATAACACATTTGACGTATAAAATTACTGATTTAAAAGCGTTCAGCGAAATGTAATAAGACCCCGTAGTCTACCACAATCAAGATAACAACCTTGAGACTCAGAGGAAAATGTATTTCAATGAAAAAGTAAACTCAAAGAGTCTCCATGAACAAAAGAGTGGCGCAAATACACATTCTGAATTCTTAGCGTTCTTTGTAAGCAAAAGATAATCTAGCCTTACATAATCTTGAGCATCTGTGTTAATAGAACGTTTTGTATTATAAATACGAAGTATTTCGAGCCTGCGATTATAAAAACTAATAATCGTTATTATGTTACATTATGCTAATGATTCTTCTAACACGAAGGTAACTTGCCAAATTCGTAAACTTGCAATAACGTGATTGTTTAATTTACCCCAAAAAGAAAACGACTGTATCTTTATATCTAATTTATAATTTGAGTTGTTGACCTATAATGTACAGAAATATGCAATCTTGGATTATTACCTGTAATCAATGTAAGTATGTTAATCTTGTCACATTATATGAGAATTTAGATGACACTAATGGTTTAGAAGAAAAAATAGATTAATTTTGCATTCAAGTAAATAAGAAGATTACGACCGTTTGGTCCACTGGCAGAATTTAAATACTTTTAATTCATAATAGAGTTTAACAAACTCTAGTACACATGAGTCACCTCCGATGTCCATGCAACCGTGACCGCTGCGACTGACATGCTTTATATTTGTATCGCACCTAGCTCCACTACCAGTTTAGAGTTTCCGGCGAAATCTTCCACTAGCAACGTTTATAATCTCAGACAATTCGCACGTAATCTAAAGCCAACACTCAGGGTAAATCAACTGGCACTACAGCTGTACGCTTCAATGCGCCGTCCACAGATCGTCTTAAGTGGATAATCTGTTCGTGGTAAGTCTAAGAGCCAGTTTGGCTGCAGTTTGGAACGTCAATGCGGCTAATTGTTGTCGATCAAAAGGCGCTGCGAGACGGGGGCTTGTAGGGTTAGTTGGAATGAAGTAGAATTAGGGCTAAAGCTCTATGTTGGAAGATAGGATATTAATGTATATAGCTGCATCTTAAACAGCATATTTACTGTAAAGATACTTGAAAGTTAATCAGAACAGAAGTATGTAGCTAGTTCTGATATAAGTAATTCACTGCAGTACCTCCTCCAGCAAAAACATTTCACAGGCACTTATCGAGAAATAAACAGCAAGCCACGCCTCATTGGGTATTAGGCATCAGCCTATCAGGCCTTATCCATCAATCTAGTTGCAGTGGTAGATCGCATCCGTGTCATTGAGCGAGATCCGTTGCAATCAGATCCTCTGCTCACCAGCGGAACCATGCTCCACGGGTATCGCTTACGATAAGCAAGCTTCTGGGAGACTTAGCATTGATCTTGGTAGGTATATACAATAACATACATGTACCTACGAGTGTTATGTATTCTGTTTCCCGTGATACGGTAGAAGCTACGTCTGCATTTTACAAGCATGATATTTTAAAAAGGAAATGTATATTGGATTTATAGTTTGGAACTTAGTAATACAATTAGCATTATTACAATAATTAGCTTTGCTGTCAAGTGCTTGGCAAACTCGAGTGTTTCTATTGCTATTGTATTTATGACTTTCGCAAAGAAACTGCTTGAGTAGGTAGGTAGTGCAATAATTGCTGTTTGCATTAGAAACTGATTTGATTGGTCATTGAGGGAAATTAACTGGCGGGAATTCTAGATTTGATGTCAAGCTTGAATTGAAACAAGTTCTATAAGTCGATTTTTATTTTTGTATTGTAGTTGATTATATTAGTTTTTGTACCTTTCTGTAACTTTTTGTCATAATTATTACGTTTCACTGTGTACTTTTGTGTTTAGTAGCAAATAAATGATGTGTCTATGTCTATGTCTATCTTTGAATTTCAACAGTATTTACCTTATACACAGAACTAAATCAACAACTCTTTGAAAGCCGAGATGTACTTGTGTATCTGAAGTGTTAAATTCTTACCAATTTATCCTTAAATTTAGTTTGTATGTTATATCAGAATAATCACGTTAATAAAATATACGGCCAACAGCTAGGCGTTAGAAGTCGGTCTGGTGTTGACGAACTTTAACATTGAAGTTCCTTTCATGAACAAAGAAATGAGGCAGCAAGGAAAAGTTATATTCGTGGCAACTGGCAGAGATGTTTGAATCAACGGTTTATTCAGACAAGCGTCTCATCTAAAAGGAACAAGATTTACATGAAATGGTAGTCTAATTATATCTTTGGTCGGAGTCGCGTGCCTAGCGTTCCAGCAAAGAGGCCGCATTCAGGAATGTCGCCGCTGTTTCTATATGCATACAATTTGTATGCAGAACCTCGGATAAATTAGTGGCATAAATTAAGAAATTGTGGAGGCAAGGTTGTTTTTTTTATTATAAAGCTTTTTTATGAAGACGGTAGTTTAAGTTGGTAGGTATAATAAGTTGATTCCACTTCTCACCACCTACCTCGACTTCTTTACGGCTTTGTATCGTGCAATACTTTTATTGTCCAATATGAGGTATGAAAACTGAGTTTAAGGTTTATTATTATGTACCATTGATCGCTTTTACTGCTTTTATAAATGGATTTTGTTATATGTTTATGTTTATAATATCCACACTATCTGGCCCTAGTAGTAGGCCAGCTAATGTGGATGTTATTTGAGATGTTATAAACATGCATAAAATCACAGAGAAGAAATAATTGCGCCATTATATTTTGAAAATCATTATACATAATATTGTACTACAACGCCATATTATTAAATGTAACTAGAAATTAAAACACCCAGCTAGGCCAGTTTATTCTCTTGAATGGATTTTCCTAATCCTAGTAATTTGTTTAGGATAAGTCTTCAGAAAAGCTTGGCAAATGAGAAAAGTTCTCAGCTACTTAAATAAGCGGAGAAATATTCAAAGATTTAGTTTCATGGAGCTTTTAGTAGAGTAAACAGAAATAGGAGAACTAATAAAGTATGGATATTATGTCATAATGTTAGCCAGTCGGAAGCTATGAAGATTTCAGCAGTCGATATTTCATTTCGGCGTATTGGGACCAGCTTGAGTTGGATTTTTTGAACTCGGTATTTACATCGAGAGCAGATTGACTACATTTCCGCATAGCGTTCTACATCTGAAATCTACTAATATCGTAGAGGCGCTGAAATGGAATGGAAAATGATTTACTATCGAGGTTAACGACTCGTTCAGGCGTTTGCTACATGTAATAAATATTGTGACAAGAGACTCATCTCATATTATATCCGATACGGTAGATTTATATTCATTGGAATTTACGCACCTAAAATACATTTTACTATAGATTTCTAATCAAGTACTTAGGTACTTAGGTTAGTTAGTTACTTAGGTACATACTGCACCTAATGCATTTTAAATTGAAGGACGCAAATTGAATGAGCTCATAAACTAACGGTTGTAGTATCATAAACTCCTAGGGGAATAGGCATCCGGGTCGCGTTGTGAATGACGATATGAAGTGGGTTAGAGGTCTCGTAATAAAATAATAGACGTCGCTGGTGCAGCCGTGTGAACGATAATATTCTATGTAGAGCGAGTGTTACAAGAGATTTGTTATCTTTGAAGACTTAGGATCTAGTAAAAGTAGGGACTAGGGTTTTCTTTATTTCGCATTTATAATTTTGTTCTAGAGAAAAAGTTATGATTTAAGTCTTATTAAGGTACTACTTAAGGCCTTAATTGAGATTAAAACAGAGTAGGTTTATGGACATTAACATCTTAAGAGCAAAATTCAGAAAAATAACAGACGTTCTCAACACAGTTGAATGTCTCAGCGTTTTCATAGGTAAAACACTGCAAGTCCATCATCGCCTATAGAATATACTCGTAAGTTGTTCTCACTACGAAAAATGTAGGAAAATGATACCAAAGTATAATTTCACCGAGAAAAATGTGGATAAAGTTACACAGGTATAAAACAGACATGAAGAGGCAATGAAATCCAACAAACATGTAAAATTATTGAAGTAGGTACGCAATTACTCTATAATATGACTAAACTATTGGGTTTTTAGAGCAGTGAAAGACATAAGTTTATGTTTAAAGGAATATTTATTAGAACTCCTTTAGGAAGGTGTGTTCTAATATACTACTCTCTACAGACTGCAATACAATCAAAAGCTAAAGAACAATCCATAAGGCCATAAGGTTCATATCTGCATACGTTTCTTTATGAATGAATAAGGGCTTCTTATTTCAGTGAGGTATACATTTTTGTTATTCCAACACGCCCCCTCAAAAATGAATCCGATTTCTTAAAAATCAAAAATTAAATTATGTACAAACATAATTACTACACACCTTCCTTTATCTGGGGTACAAATAAATGGTCCACCATTCGGTGCACAGGATTAGGGAAACCCAGAAAAACCTAATCAGACCAACTCATACTTATCTTTAAATTTTATGCCTTAAGATTATTCAATTAAGTAAATGTATTTCTTTAACTTTTACGTAGTTAATTTAACTACATCAACCCGAGCCTTTCCCGCATCTCGGTAAAACGCACAACCGGTAACGGTTTAGTCAAAATGTCAGCCAACTGATTACCTGTGGAAACATAAATCATTTTAATGCAATTTTTCTCTACCTGTTCCCTAGAGAAATGATATTTTATGTCAATATGTTTCGATCTTTTGTGACTTGTAGGATTATTTGCAATGCTTATACACCCATTATTATCCTCATAAATGGGAATTGCATTTGGTATTTCAATGTTCAAGCTGTTCAATAACGATTTTAACCATAAAGCTTCTCTAACTACTTTAAACAAAGCCATGTACTCAGCTTCTGTTGAAGAAACTGCCACAGTCAGTTGCCTCTTTGTGTTCCAACAAATTGTGCTTTGTTTAAATAGTTTAAACAAATAACCCGTAGTACTTTTTCTGTCTAACTCGTCACCTCCCCAGTCAGAATCAATAAAGCCACATAATATGTCATCATTGTTACAGTTACTTCTCACATAAGTTAACTTTAAATCAATTGACCCTTTCAGATAACGTAAGACCCTTTTTAAGTATGACCAAAGTGAATGATTGCCTTTGTTAGCAAATCTACTCAGGATGTTTACACTAAAGCTCAAATCGGGACGAGTGCATACCATTAAATACATCAAGCAACAAATGAGATTTTTACAAGGGGCCTTTGTTGTATCGCTTTTGTTCAATGCGTCAAAGTCAACTTTATTTTCTAAAGGCGTTTTCATACTTTTACAGTCACTCATTTGGAACTTTTCTAAGACTGCATTTATGTACATTTTCTGGTCTAATGTTACTTTGTTTTCATAACTGTTAACTTTGATACCCAAGAAACAACTTATTTCTTTCAAATCTACCATTTTAAACTTGTTCATTAAATAGTTTTTGAAACTGTTCATGGTACTCATATTAGCAGTCGCAATGACTAGATCATTGACATAAAGTACAACATAAATGTTTTTAAGAATGTCACCTGTATCTAGAAAGTAAATACATCGATCAGCTGATGAATATTGAAAACCTTTCTCAATCAAAGCTTGTTCAAACATTTGGAACCAACAACGTGCAGACTGTTTTAATCCATACAACCAACGCTTTATTTAATTTGCACACTAGGTTATTTTTATTTGGAATTCCTTCAGGAGATTTCATGTGTATCTCTTCCTTTAGTATTCCATTCAAAAATGCAGTTTTTACGTCCATGTGATGGACTAGCAAATTATATTGATTTGCAAAAGCCATAATGAATCTGAAACTAGTGATTCTTGCAACAGGTGCAAACGTTTCATTATAATCAATCAAATATTCCTGGCTAAAGCCGCGAGCAACTAAACGCGCTTTATACTTTATAGGTTTTCCAAACTCATCATTTTTATAGTAAACACCCATTTACAATCAATCAGATTTCTGTTTTCAGGTAACGGTACAAGTGTCCATGTTTCATTTTCAGTGAGGGATTTAATTTCCTCATTAATAGCATTTATCCAGTTCATTTTATCATCTCTAGATTCAATTTCATCATTATGATCTAGGTATCGTGCACATTAAAGATTTAGCATACACCAAATAACTCATTGAAATGTCATCCGTTTCATCATACGATACAGTAGTAGGCAAGTTTTTAATCCGATCACTCCTTCGTTATTAAAAAAAAATAATACTTAAGTAAGTTCGTATTATTCTCAGTGAGTTCATTTCGAGTCGAAGTCAATTTATTTTGAAATGTAGAGCAGTTTTGTGGCACATCTGTTTCATTCACAGATTTCTTAGGTGGCGAACCTAATAATTCAGGTATTTATACAGTTTGCTTACATATTTTCTTTACAGTGTGATTTTCAGAGTTTTTGCCAATTTCAGACAAAACTCTCTAAGTCATGGTCTACTTGACGAGAAATTAATCTCATCACATATCACATCCCTAGTGTGATTTTCAGAGTTTTCGCCAATTTCAGACAAAACTCTCCCAGACTTTAATGGTCTACTTGACAAGAAATTAATCTCATCACATATCACATCCCTAGTGTGATATTCAGAGTTTTCGCCAATTTCAGACAAAACTCTCCCAGACCTTAATTGACAAGAAAATAATCTCATCACATATCACATCCCTTGCTTTAGCAAACTTTTCATCTATCACACACATCCCACACCTTATAACCATTAGGTTCATACCCAATCATTATTCCTTTTAATGATTTTTCATCAAATTTGGTTTTCCTACTTTTATTCACATGATAAACAGTTGAACCAAAAACCTTTAAATACTTTAGTTGTGGCTTTTTATCGTGCCACAATTCAAATGGTGTGGTATTTGTTTTCAGTGCTTTCGTGGGGCTGATATTAATCAAATACGTAGCTGTCAACGCAGCCTCCCCCCAGAACGTTTTGTCTAACTTGGCTCCAGAGACCAGTGTGCGACTTCGTTCTGTTATTGTTCTTATCATTCCTTCTGCCATACCATTTAAGGCAGAAGTATGCGGCACTGTCAAGTGATAGCTAATACATTTTTTTGCACACAAAACTCTTTCATGTCATTTGACAAATATTCACCGCCATTATCAAGAATTTTATATACCTACCACGTAACAGGATAGTTAACTCAACTTTAATGTAAAAGGGATTTTGAACCTTATCACGACTGTGCAACGATCTATTATAATTCAATCTTGGTTAGAAGAATTGTCGGTCTTGTTGAGAGGCTTTCTTGGTAGCTTTGTCTCTTTCACACTCGTTGGATTAGTAATGTGCCCATGTCATTTAAATTTCAGGTTATTCATTATGGATTAGGAATGTTTAGTTCATAAATTATGGTAACCCTTTAGAAAGAGACACACTGCCCAAGTTTTATCTCTCAAGCGGACCGGGTTTTCTGTCTCAGTGGACCTTCCAGTTACGTTTAGTATACAAATTCCTTGGCAATTATCACAATACTTTCGAATCGAAACGAGCTTCACACTTTGCCACATATAATCTTGAAACATAGCAAAAACGTCTGATTTATGGGCAACTAAATACGTCACACAGTAGTGCGTGTATTCATCGACAAATATCACAAAGTAGTTTTTGTCGTCAAGTGTTGAAGGAGTGATGGGACCACACACATCTGAATGCACATTGAATAGAGGTCGTTTTATGTTTTTACGCTTTGTCTTATTAAATGGTAAGCTTGCTTGTTTTCGGTTTATACAAGCTTCACATATTTTATCATTTGGTTTAACATGCTTTATTTTCTCAATGTCATCAAACACTTGCTTGTTTTTTTTTAATTAAACAAATTTTGATTTATCAATCAATGTGACCAAGTCTTTGATGCCACAATTCATAACTATTGTTTACGATCTCATTCGATGAGCAATCAGCTTTAAAAACACAATTATCAAGCACTCAATGAATGCCTATTAAATTGTTCAAAAACTCACCCTTGGTTACCACCTTACCACCATTATAATATTTGTACATCTCTGTCTTTTCCAAAGACAACAGTCATCCCAGCTTGTTGAATTCTCTTTACTGAGAGCAAGTTGTAGAACAGAAAAGAACATCCTGTATTGTTCCTTTCGCACCCAAGTCGCTGGTTACGTCTTTTGATTTATTTAAAAATTAAACTTTAATTATTATAAGTACAAATCACTGGCTTTACTTTTAAAAGTCCTAATGACTGGGTCCCATAACCTATTAGGTTTTTAGAGCAGTGAAAGACATAAGTTTATGTTTAAAGGAATATTTATTAGAACTCCTTTAGGAAGGTGTGTTCTAATATACTACTCTCTACAGACTGCAATACAATCAAAAGCTAAAGAACAATCCATAAGGCCATAAGGTTCATATCTGCATACGTTTCTTTATGAATGAATAAGGGCTTCTTATTTCAGTGAGGTATACATTTTTGTTATTCCAACATAAACTTGCAAAACATCTGCTCTACCAGTGGGCACACGAGGACTCCAGCATCGAACGACTCGCTAAATAACCGACTTCCGTTGGCTGCGCAAGCGCAGATACCGACCACACGCAAACATCTATTTATTACACTCACTTAGATATCACAAGTACGTATTTAGAAGAGCGCGAATGTCCATGTGCACAGTATGCAAATTAACTTCATTAATTTCCCACAGTAAATAACTGTTAACTGCATTCTATTAATATTACGTCCGGCTCGAAGGACCAATAACAAAGTTCAAATAATGGCTAATTATGTTGATATCAAACAGGAATTGACGTCAGCAGTACAGGAAAAGCAAAAATAAAACTTTAAAATAATAAGTGCCTACTGATATCAGAATTGAAACATTACAGAATTATTCTGAAAAAACCTACAGTATTGTACGGAAATACCTAACGGCTATCAAGGACAAAGTTAATAAGCAGCGAAACAATGTGCTTATTCAAAGTTTATCGATATAATTCTGCCTATAGACATTCAAACCTACATAACAATGTTATTATTATCGTTAACTGTTTAAACAGAATATATTTACAGAAGAGTAAAAAGGTCCGTTGATGATGTACCCTCTCGAAAACAGACACCAGCTGTGTCAAGAGCACGTGTTTTTGTATACAGAAAGAGCCACACATGTGCCACCGTCGAAAGAGTAAGGAAGCCTGTATTCTTCAAGCTATTATTATGTGTTATTTACAACAGCCTCGAAAACCACAACTTTTATGAAACATTTACTATCAGGTTGCATGGGCTTACGGTTCTCGAAATAGAATATCCTCACGTGAATCACTTTCCGAATCGCTTTATGGAGTTGTGGCACCACATAAGGCAAGGACTCTTCCTTCAAGTTCGTTGCTCCGTTGTTTTGCATTGTATCGCGACGCCGCCGTCTGCATACTGATCGTGGACTATTCTTATGTCATTACATCTGGCTCGATAAAGCCGATTGGTTGCAGATCTTATTCTCCAATCAGATTAAACCGGAACCAAATAAACTCAAAAAATATTTCGTAAGATATCTTTAAAAAAGCAATAGGTATGCTGAATTGACTGCCGAATGAAAATGCTGCAAATTGAAACTCGTTAAATATTACATCACAGCTGATTGGTGATTGTAGAGAGCATAAAATAGCCGGGGGCTATTTCCCCGCTGAAGCTTTGAAATTGTCCACTAAGTCTGTGAAAGTAGCGAATGTAGAGATTGTAGTGAAACATTCCCACAATTCAATCGAACCGCTTAGCCTCTTTACAAGCTACTTGAAAACAACAGCTTTGAAGTAGTCATTTGGATCTTAGAATATCGATTACAATCGTCACACGCGTTCGTAATAAACCTAACCTTTCTCATATTGAGCTATATAAACGACCCAAGACAACTAAGCTCATAAATCTAATCAGGGAACGACAGACCTTTGGTCTTTTACCCTTATAATAGGCGTCTCCAATATATGATTCCCAGGAGTTTCCATAAAAGGTCGCGTAACAATAACCTATATTAAGGCAAGGCTTTTCGCAACACTCGCCCGCAGTCGCGCCAGCCAGGCGCCTGTGGCAAGGTACTGTCACAATGGACAAATTGTTGGACAGATTAAGCCGTGATATTAAAACGAGTTGAATTAATATTCGATTCCAAATAAAGCTTGCGAGCATTGGGTACAGAAAGTAAACACGGAGCAGACCGACCGTAACCGCGCTGGTTTTATAGCCAGGCCGGATTGCTGGCCTGGCCGATAAACATGTCCGTCCAAACGTCTGGAAACAACGTTGCACAGAAATATCCATCGGCAAACAAACAACAGCTCTCCGATTTTGAAATGGTTCCGCATTTATTTTACTAAAAACAACACTAGAGACTTAAAATTTGCTTGAATAAAAATGCGCTGGCTCGCAGCCAGTGCAAGCAGCGAATACAAAAACGATGATTAAAAATATTTAAGTAATAGCTTGAAGTAAAATGTAAGGAAATGTCACCACAATTCTGAATATGCAAATTAAGAGTAAACAATACAGTAAAAATGACCTAAAAATACTAACAGTACAATGGACTAAGCTTTGGTAAAAATACTTTTCTAGAATTAGAAAAGTAATCTATTCACACCTTTATGAATTATCATTAAAATAACGGTAACTACACGTATGTAAAACAAGAGTGAAATAAGCATAGGGCATCAGGTCATGGCTATTATAACGGTAGATTGAAGGGCATAATATTTCACTAAAAGAAAAGCTATTCGGATGAGTGGTAAACCATTCAAACTTTTATGAGGCGAAGACAAAAGTTACGACCTGAAATTAATAATAGTGGCATTGATGGAGTGGGCAGGCACGTAGGGATAATACGAGAGAAATTAATCTTTTACTTTAATGTATTTTACATCTAACAGCGACTTGAGCTACGAGAAATAACACCAAATAAATAAATAATTCTGTACATTTCACCCAGCAACATCTAGCCCCAACGTTAACAGAGCTTGTGTTATGGGAACTACATGACTGATATACTTATAAAAGATTTTTTCTGTGTATAAAAACATTTTATACATAGAAAAAATGGTGACACTAGTATTTGTGCAGTCACAGACAGACACTTCAATAGAAAGTAGAGCACTGAGAAAACATACTTTCCACAGGAAATTAAAAGGAAAAAGATTGTGGAAGTCGGGAATGCTAATAGGCTTGTATTTCAGTTTGGATTGCAAAGCGTGAAAGGAGAAATATTTCGCCCACATTTTACGGTTGGAATGGGAGTGTCATGCGATGATTTATTGAAGATATCTTGCTATCAAATGATACAAAGCCTTGAACACAGTTTAATAAAGAGTCAAACGGATCTAAATCTAGACTTGCCTATAGCTCTGGCGTCATCACTCAGTGAATAGAGTTTTTGCTACCATTTTTTGAAGGAGGATGATGTCAGCAATTTTTGTTCCAAAAACTTACTAAAATTCTGATTGTATAAGTAATTATACTAGTTGATTCAGTCCTAAGTTACTGTAAAGACTATAACGAGTTTTCATTTCATAAAAGTCCTAAAAGTACGTGAAGTGATATCAGCCAAGCAAAATACAGCTAAAACACTCAATTCACTGGTACTAGATTTTAATAACTGAAGTGCATTGTCTAATCTCAACAGCAAGGTCGTTGTTCTAAATAGGATCTAACGGGTTCGATGGCCGATGGTCAGTGTTGTGTACATCACGTGTTTATTATTTATACTGCTTTACATCTTCGCGCGCAAGCCTAATGATTCCCGGAAGACGGTCCTGTTTTGGGAACCTATTTGAATTCTAAATGAGATTCACGTAGGAAAAACCAACTGTTGAGTTTGTCTTTCGACACACCATTTCTTTCAGTGGTTTTTACCCGCTGATCTGTTAATCTATAGCTGGTAAAGTTGGCTTGGTTATCGATACAGTTCAAGTTGGTAAAAAGTTGCGCAAATTGTAAGTTCCAATCACACCACAAACAAGACTGAAAATTAAATACCCTCCATTTAGTACATGCATAATTATTACGAGAGCCGGTTTCAGAAACAAAACCCTCACTTTCGAACCGGTCTCAAAACGGCCGCCGACAAATGTTTGGCTTCATAGTAACAATTATGCACCACAAATACTAGTGCAAACCTTGCAAACCATAGGGAGCGTATTCCCACATGCACTCCTCAGTTAACTTTGGATCATTGACATTTAAAGGAAACAGATTACTTACACATAAACACTTCGAAATAAAACCGCCTGCAGTTCAGAAATCCGATCTTCACTTCAAGTATCAAAGTCACAGTTTCATTGAACCGAAAAAGATCACGATAGAGGAAAAAACATCAAAGTTCACAAGTAAAGGGGAACACGGCACGCGTCCGTCGCTGACGCGGGGGTGAACGTGACTGTACCGTACCGACTGGCAGTCGTGCGGTCGTGAGGATTAGGCTGCAACTATGACATTCAAACTATCAAGACAAGCTAGACTATTTTCGTATCTTGCAGTTGCAACTTACTTTTGCAATCTATGTTTTCATGCTCATTGATCGTAAACGTTTTAAAGGCGTATTGAAGGCTGAGAAACGTAATCGCAGAGAAACAAAAGATAGAAATGCTTTCATTGGTAACTTCGGAGCGGTCCCAGTTGCCTAAATACTCCAGAAATCTGATACCGAAAACATACAGAACATTGTCACAGTAGTTTGAGTCAAATGTATTCTAAGAAAACAATGTTGAACTTTCCGGAACAATAGAACGGTCTGGAGCTGATGCCAAACCATTTACCGATGTGTGAATCAATATCAAAGCAAAAACAGTATAACAAGTATAGTTCAATATAGAAAGGTCTACAGATTCGATTTTAACGCTTAGGCAGGCATTAACTTGAGACACAAAATAAATGTAGGTACCTATGCTATACAATGCACATATAAATGGTACTTACTGTTTTCTTTAAAATGTTAGCGTTCGTGAGAATTCGCGGGGGCGTCAGAAAGTTAGTTTCTACTTTAAATTACAGTTAAACCAATAAAATTGAAAGTAATTTCTACTAAATTCATTACCGGCATTGAATAATTCGATGAGAAATGACCAATTTATCTAATTGCCGTGAATTGGTCACACAGCGGGCGCCGATTGTGTTATTTCGTAAAACGGTCTAGTTTAGAATGTTACAAGAACAGTATTTTTAACTTTTTGACTGCTCAGTTGCGTAAAATGTGTAAGCGAGAAAACTCGCCACAAAAACACAAAAGGAAAGCAACATTGTGGGAGAAAAAAAAAATAATTAACTCAGCTGTTCTTCCTGCTGCATATAAAGTGCTAAAACTTCCTTATGCAAATAACAATTCACAACAATGGTTTGAATAAAAGAAGATACTAAACTGGGCATAACAAACTAGATATGAAGAATTTTTCGATCGAGCGAGCGAAGCGAGCGAAGATCTTAGTGGCAAGTTAGGCGATTTTGCTTTGTATGTTTGTATGTTTGTATATTTGTATGTTTCATTTTTATGTTCTCGTATAACTATCGAACCGTTTAGCCAATCTGTATGAAACTTGATAGGTCCATAGGTTGTGCTATGGAAATTTGCTGTGGAGCGTATGAGCGTAATCGATGAAGGGGTTGTAAAGATATGGGGTTCCCAAGGGGGTAAATTTTTTTCAAAGTTACCCAAATATATTGAGTGGGGTGTCATATGAAAGTACTCAATTTATACATTCCAAAATGGTTTTTAGTTTTATTTTAGGTTATATAGTTTTTGAAATACAGAGAAAAAGAAAAATGATGAAAACCAATTAACGGATGTATGGAGAGAGCTCCCGTTTCATAGAGTTTCGATGTATTCGTAGGTCTGGTTAACAGACAAAGAGTGTGGCATCGTTGTGGTTTGGTTTGCAATAATTTTAGTTGCTTCTTGATATTTTTCCTTGAGATTGAAAATAAAAGCCGTGTTGGCCGAGTGGAAGAGTGCTCGATTTTCGATTCATAGGTCGTAAGTTCGAACCCTGGCCGTGCTCATCAATGGATTTTTCGATAAGAAAAATTTAAATGCGCATTAACACAAGCTCTAAACGGTGAAAGAAAACATCGTGAGGAAACCAGTTAACGTTCTAATAGCGGCGATGGGCTTGCAACCTGTCACGTATGCAAATGCTAACTCCTGCAAATAGTGGGCTGGGCATGTACCAAAATTATAGAGGGAGACGGAGGGGGAGGGGGAGGAGGAGCGGGAAGGGGAGGGGAGGGGGAGGGGAGGGGGAGAAGGAGGGGGAAGGGGGAGGGGGAAGGGGGAGGGGGAAGGGGGAGGGGGAAGGGGGAAGGGGGAGGGGGAGGGGTAGAGGGAGGGGAGGGGAGGGGGAGGGGAGGGAATTGATTTTCTCATACATTTTGTATTGAACTGCTATTTTAATAATTTCTCGAACTAAGAGGCCTTCCCTGAGGCGCGGTACGAAGTTCGCGGGGTCAACTATTAAAAATAAACACGACACGACTTAATGAATTGCATGCATGCCTATAATCTTTACCATACTGAGGTAGTGCATTAGATATCATTGTGTGGTAAACACTAGAAGGAGCACTTAACGTAGGTATAGGGGTAGTCAGAAACAAGTCCAAATCTAGGCTATCAACACAACGGTGCGCGAGATCTCAGTTCGGGGCGAACTACTAGTTATTGAAGAGACGGTAGCAATTTTCTCTGATCTTCAGGCTATAAAAGTCCTTAAATATGTTTAGGGGGATAGTCAGAGGCAAAATTAAACACATAATTAGCACATGTCCACATTTCACAAGTAGTCAGCGTTCCATTCTACAAGTGATAAGATAATAATGATCCCTGTTTTGCAAAATATAATATGAAAATAAATAATCCATAACTTGAAGAAGACTAACCCCGCACCGCATCCACACGTTGGTTGGGGCCAACGTTTTGGTACCAATGCCTCTCACCAACGTGTGGAGCTGACAAAATTGCATTGGCCCCAACGTTGGGGCCAACGTTGGGGCTGATTTTGCTAGATCCACACGTTGGCGAGTGACATTGGGGCCAACGTTGGCCCCAACGTGTGGATCCGGGGTAACGTGAGTGAGTAACATGCATGTGGCTCATCATGACAGGAAATCGCTGGGGAGTTACTGAATCGGGGCGTTGTTGAACAAAAGCTTCGGAACTAATTTATATATTCACATAGTTCGTGACAAATCTACGCAGGATAAAAAGAACATTTCATTTCAAGCTTATAATTTATCTTATTCGTCGCAGGATGTGTTTGAAAGGAGACAGAAAATACAGATTGTAGCTTATCTGCTGGTTGACACATTCCCCTTTCAAATTGGAGATGGTGAAATCGTAGAATATGTTTTTGGTGATAAATTGTATAAAGAAACAATATTATAAAGCTTGATTGTGTCTCAATCAAAATATGAATTAAGTTCGAAAATGTAAGTGTACGTATGAGTGTGCTTGTATGAGTAAGGATATTTGTCTGATGATAACTTTCGAACCATTGATCCAATCGTTGCAAAATTAGATAGGTTGGTGACGCAAATAAAATTGCCAAGAAATATAAGTATGAAGCTTCGATCATACAAGTATATTACTAGTAGTTCGCCCCGAACTGAGATCTCGCGCACCGTAGATGGCCAACATTTGGACTTTCTTCTGACTACCCCTATAATTTCAAGTGCTACTACTGCCGGGTATGCCTATTGCGCTAGCTCTTCATGGTAAAAAATACTAGCATGCATGCAATACATAATGTCGTGTCTAATTTTTCATTTATTTCATATTTATGAATTCTCGTCGTATTTTTAAAAGTATACGTCCTAGAATAAAAATAATAACTATTTTAGAATGTACAAATAAAGACCTTTCATTTGACACCGCACTCAATATATTTGTTTACTTAACTTTTTTTACCCCAATTATTTTCATTTTTTATCAAAAATTTTTTTATCATGAAAATAAATCAAGTAGCATCTAAAATCATTGCAAACCAAACCGCAACGATGCCACTCTCTTTTTAAGACCGACCAGTCAATGAGCTACGAAGACATCGAAACTCTATGAAACGGGAGCTCTTGCAGCTCTGGTTTCGTAGTTTTTGGTCTTTGGTCGTATTTCAAAAACTATACACCCTAGATTAAAAATAAAAACCATTTTGGAATGTACAAAATAAGCCCTTTCGTATGACACCCCACTCAATATATTTGTGTAACTTTCATAATTTTTTACCCCCTTGGGAACCCAATATCTTCACAACCCCTTCATCGATTAAGCTCATATGCTCCACCGTAAATTTCCTTACCACAACCTATTGACCTACCAAGTTTCATGCAGATTGGATGAACGGTTCGACAGTTATGCTCGAACAACAATTCGTGAAACATACAAACATACAAACATACAAACATACAAACATACAAACATACAAACATACAAAGCAAAATCGCCCAACTTACCACTAAGATCTTCGCTCGCTTCGCTCGCTCGATCGATGATGACCTAATAAGGTATGAAGTATGTCGCAAAGAAAAGTGAGTTTTTAGTTACGATAAAGCGCTTTTTAGGTAAACTATCTTCGGGTAAAGTCCCAAGAAATCTAGATGTCAGTTAAAGTGAGCCAGCTGCCGTTTGTAGGAGTTATTGGTTAATTTTATTTGCACCAGAGTTAGCCACTTGCTCATACGAAAGAAGAAGAAGCTGAGTAAAGATTTAGAAGGCCATGACCGCAAATTTTATTTGAAATCAAAACTTTACTTGGAAATGAAACATAGGGCACAGTAAATCGTAGATGACGAATGGGGTGATGTTTGAAGAATGAAAGTAGGCTCGAAACCCGATCCGTTAATTCTCGTTTTGACATTTCGGGTTGGCGTCGACTCGCTCTCGTGACCTACTTGCGAGGTCTGCGGCGGAGGCTGCGGACTACGCATCGGGAGGTCAGCGCGTCTGCTCGCCTGAAGCCCATGACACGAAAAGCGAGTAATTATATCGAAATAACACACCTTGTTGGGAAGCAACCTAGTACTAGGCACGCAACGCATTCTTGCCTTTTTTTCAAGCAATTACACTTCTGTACTACTTATTCTAAATCGTACAATGTTAGGCTATGCTGTTCATTGTAATTTATTTTTAGTTTAGTTTTAAGTAACGGAACGAAAAGCTCTTAAATACCTTTCACTACTATACTTATTATTACTCGAAATAATTTACTGAACTATAAATATATAAGCAGTTAAGGACCATACTCCAATTGCAATAATTTCATTACACTCCATATTATAATTATTTCCTGATCGAGTATTTCTTACCGCTTCAAAATTGCTCCCTATTATTAGTTCTATTATATAATTGAGTTTATTTTTAGACACGGTATAATTGAAACCGGCGTGGCTTCAGAGACGCGACAGGAACTGATGAAGTAATAAATCGTGATGTCGATCAGCGACAACAAAGACATTCTCAGCTCTTCGGATTCCGTAAAATTACGTGATTTCTGATATAGTTACAAAGGAACAATTCACTACAGAGCGTATAGCTATCATTTTAGACACGCATGTGCAATTCAGGTTCGTAAATAATGGTTAAAATAGTAATGAAAACGAAGACCAATAGATACTAATTACTAACCAATGATTGATAGTGAAGCCAAAGTAGTGAATTGTAAAATAATGGTGGTTAATAAAGTAAAGCTGCACGAGCTATACGTGGGAGAGCACGTAAGTTGTTTAAAATTAGATGAAGCTAAATTAGTAGAGGTGCGAAGTTATGTCAAGAGAAAAGTCGATTAAAGTCGAAATAAATAGCTTAAAGTATAGCTGGAAACAGAGAGAGAGAGGGTGTCGAAGGGTAGTTTTTTTTTGTGTTAGCCTTAGCTACATTATCTATCGGTGTATGTGATTTTTTTTAGTAAGTATAAGTCGCGTCATGTAAAAAGAACGTTGGAAGAAAGTGGAGGGGGTGTGTTTTGTCTCATGTTTGCACATGGGTTACCTATTCGCAAACATGAGATAAAACACACCCCTCCACTTTCTTCCAGCGTTCTTTTTACATGACGCGAACTATACCTACCTGTTCGTATCTACGAGTATGTGTGCCGCTGAACGGTGCGATCTAATTGAAATATTTCCTCTGCCGATCTCAGATACAATTTATTCTCACGCATAGTAAAAATCGATAAATATACTTAACCGTATTGTTACAAATCCCATTGTGTTGGTGAAAGTTCAGAGATCAGGTTCCTCATGTGTAACATAGCATTACAAGGGGTGTTGTTTGTGTAATAGATGACTTGTTCATAGACTTTTTATCGTTTAATCTAAAATGATGAATGAACAGACAATGTTTTGTTTAGCTTTAGAAAGTTTAAGAGTGCAAAGACTATCGTTCCTGAGAGGGTCTGTTAGCTAAGAAATAAGTCAAAAATAAGAACCGAATTAAGAAATTACAGGTAAGTGAAAACAGTTAAGTGTTATAATAGGCAGTGATGGGCTTGCAAACCTGTCACGTATGAAATGATAACTACATTGTAGGTACTGCAAAATTTTAGATTGTGTCAAATGTGTTTTGGATTATTTACCTCTGACTTCCTCCACTTGACATCTTCATATAAGTCCTTAAAGATCTGAAAGATTGGCCACTGTGCATGGAGGATACAGTCGCGAGTTTGTTTTGTAGAAGAATTAAATCAATCTCAACAAACGATCAATTCTATTTGTACCGGTCTGGTACTGGGGGGTGCTAGCCTGCTTGAAGGGTTCTGACGAAAGTAATTCCAAACTCGTTCGATGCTATTTTCATACTGATTTATTCACAAAAATGACCCTATATTTATAGTACGGTCGACCTGGCCGCGACATGCGGCGGAACAAGCGCGTGATTTTGTTCACGCCTACTTGCGCATGAAGTGCGTCTACAATTTTATTATCTATTATAATATTAGTTTATTTACAATATTATAACTTATTCTATTACAATTTATTCCTACCTACTTTTCTATTATCCTACCTAGTACTAAATTCCTGACTCATTTTCTTATTAGCCTATCATGTTCTTATGAGCCTATTTTTCCTAACGGATTTGTACTAGGGGGTAGGCAGTAAAACACACCTAACTAACATTACACTTTTCCTTATGCTAGCGCTATAAAATTCAAATCACAGTTTATTCAATAAGCTTATTTTAACTTAAATATTCAAACACTCTCTTAACTTATTGATCGTCCTGCACACACACCTAACTAACATTACACTTTTCCTTATGCTAGCGCTATAAAATTCAAATCACAGTTTATTCAATAAGCTTATTCTAACTTAAATATTCAAACACTCTCTTAACTTATTGATCGTCCTGCATATTTCTCCCGCCGTACAACGCTGTTGTACCCTCCATTGGGTGTAGGGCGATGTCGTCCGTCTGCAGGATCACCAGCTTCCTTACTGGTCGTCGCAGGGTCCCGTTCTTGGTCGTCACGTCGACTGCGCGTACGATGCCGTCGGGTCCAGGGAATGTTGCGGCGACCTTTCCTCGAGTCCAGAGGTTCCTTGGCTGGTTGTCATCCACCACCTTCACCAGATCACCAGGTCGGATTGAGGGTCCTCGACCATGGGGTTCTCGGCGGTTTTGGAGATCAGGTAGGTATTCCTTGAGCCATCTGTCCCAGAAGATGTCAGATAGTCTCTGGGAGGCTCGCCAGCTCGCTCTCGTCACTGTGTCCTTTTCGGTGAAGTCTCCTGGCGTTGGTAGGTGTCCCGGTCCGCCCAAAAGGAAGTGATTGGGGGTCAGCGCCTCGGGGTCCTCTTCGTTCACCGACACATGTGTGAGTGGTCTGCTGTTGACGGAGTATTCCGCCTCCATCAGAAGTGTATGGAGTACTTCTTCGGAGGGGAATCGCTCATGCAGGGTGGCTTCTAGGGCGGTCTTGACTGATCGGACCATCCTCTCCCAGGCGCCCCCCATGAATGGAGCGCCAGGGGGTATGAATCTCCAGGAGATGGTCTTTTTGGCCGCTTCCTCCGCTGTCGCTGTGTCGATGGCTCTTCGAAGTTCCTTGTCGGCTCCTCTCAGGTTGGTCCCGTTGTCCGACCAGATCTGGGTGGGCTTGCCGCGGCGAGCCATCATCCTTCGGAGCGCCATGATAGCGGAGTCTGTACTGAGCGTCGCTGCTATTTCGAGATGCACTGCCCGGGTAGTTAGGCAAGTGAAAATTGCGACGTATCTCTTCTGATGCGTTCGCCCCACTGTTATGTATAGTGGGCCGAAATAATCGACACCGACATATGTGAATGGCCGTTTATGGTGGGCCAAACGACATAGCGGTAGATCACCCGTTCTCGGATGCGGCGGGTTCTGTGTCCTCACTCGGCAGAGTAGACACTGGCGTATGAGCGTGCGAGTGATGGGTCGCAATCGCAGGATCCAATGTTCTTGGCGGCACTCGTTGATGGTTGCTTCGACTCCGGCGTGATGTCTTCTCTTGTGCACCGCTTGAATCCAGAGCTTCACTGTTGGGCTGTTCCCGTCGAGTACCAGTGGGTTCTTGAGTTGTTCTGGCACGTTCTCAGTAGCTTGGATTCGGCTTCTTAGTCGTAAGGCTCCATCGGCGTAGGTGACGCTCAGCTGTTTCAGCCGACTTTCCCTGCTGATCGGTTTTTCTTTCTTGAGATCTTCAATCTCGCTCCAGAATGCTTCTTCTTGCGCCGCTCGCATCAGTAGGTTTTCTGCTCGCGATAAAAGCTCTGCTGAGAGGGGCAAAGCTTTCGCGATTTCTTTGTTCTTCTTTATGTTCGTGGGCTGAGTGGGTGTCATCTTCTTAATATTCTTCTTCCAGTCAGGATCGGAGTCGGCGTTCTTCTTGGTTCTCTTGTAGTTCACGTGCTGGGTGGCTGTTTTACAGAGTATGAACTGTAAAACCCGTGCTGTGGCGAATCTTAGCCGGTCCCAGCTGGAGAACCGCGTGACCTCCAGGAGTCCCTCGGAGAGTCTCAGTTGATCCTTGACTGTGATGTGATGAACTCGTTCTTCACCCGTGGCATCATCGATCGGTGATGATGCTGTTTCCCTTGGCCAATCTTCCTCTCTGGCGTGTAGGAAGTCGGGCCCTTTGTACCATCTGTGGTTCTTATCGAAGTCGATTGGTACATCTCTCGTGGCGTCGTCCGCCACGTTCAGCTTCGTGGGCACCCATCGCCATTCGTCGACCGTAGTGACGTCTTCTATTGCTGCGAGTCGATGGGCTACGTACGGCTTGTACGATCTTGATCCAGTCTTGATCCACGCGAGGACTGTTCGGCTGTCTGTCCAGAACGTCTTGACGTCGGGCTTCTGTTCGTGCTCTTCTATGACGGCTTCGGCGAGTCGCGTTCCCATGACAGCGGCTTGTAGTTCGAGTCTTGGAATCGATGTGAGCTTGAGTGGCGCCACTTTCGCTTTCGCGATAATAAGCGAGATGCTTATTTCGCCGTTCGGCGCGATCGCTCTCCAATAGAGTACCGCGGAGTAGGCAGACTCGCTGGCATCGGTGAAGACATGTAGCTGTAGCTCTCGCGCGTCGCTATAGCGTAAATACCATCTCGGTATAGCGACATTGTTCAGGCTGCGGAGATGTTGCATCCAAGTCTTCCATTGATCCGCCAGGTCCTCCGTGATCTCGTTGTCCCAAGATGTTCCTCGGCGCCAGACTTCTTGGAGAATCTGTTTCGCTCTGATGGTGACTGGGGAAGCGAAGCCAAGTGGGTCGAAGAGTGACATCACTATTCGCAGGGCTTCTCTCTTGGTCGGTGTCTTCCCATCGAGCAGTGGTTCGGTGATTCTCGTGAGATTCAAGTTGAAGGTGAGCTCGTCTGACTTGGGCTTCCACATCAGGCCCAGGACTCGTTATGATTTCTCTTCGCTTCTGTAGAGTTCAGTGTTCTGTTCAGCGTCCTGTTCTCCAATGGCCTCGATGAGTGTAGGCGAGTTCGACTTCCACTGTTTTAGTTCGTAGCCGGCTTTTTTCTGTATGTCACGTACGTCGCTGGCTATGCGTACGGCATCTTCTAAGTTCTTGAAGCTGTCCAAGTAGTCGTCAACGTAGTGCTTCTTTATGATCGCTGCAGTCGCTTCCGGGTGAGACTGGTGATATTTCTCGGCGTTGATGTTCTTGACGTAGATCGCTGTCGATGGTGAGCTCGAGGCCCCGAAGATCAGGGAGCTCATACGATACTCCTCAGGGGGCTGGTCATCTCGGCGATCCTTACGCCAGAGATATCGAAGGGCGTCTCTGTCGGCTTCACGGAGTTTGACTTGCATGAACATTTCTTTAATGTCCGCCGTCACTGCTATCTCGTGCTGGCGGAACCTCATGACGACTCCTGGTAGGGACTGAAGAAGGTCAGGGCCCTTGAGCAGCATGTCGTTCAGGGAGACTCCTCTTGTCTTGGCGGCGGCGTCGTGCACCACCCGCAGCTTGCCTGGCTTCATAGGGTTTATGACGGCGAAGTGCGGGAGGTACCAGGTTCTGTTTGGAGTCTTCTCTGGTGGGGCTGGTTCGGCGTACCCCTTCTGGACAAGGGCTTCCATCTGCTCGTTGTACTTCTTCTTCAGTTCTTCATCACGATCTAGCTTCTTCTCTATCCCAAGGAGCCTCTTAAGCGAAGAATCGTAGTTCTCAGGCATAACGATGTCTTCCTTTTTCCAGAGCAGCGCGGTTTCGTATCTTCCTTCTTTGTGGACTGTATGTTGGTTCAATATACGAATGGCTTGTTCCTCTGGGTCGGTTCTGGGCTTCTTAGGGTTCAGGCAGATCGCATCCATTGCGAAATATTGCTTCATCATTTCTTCAATGTTGTCATCGGAGGAGGTTTCTGATAAGTGTGACACGAAGTGGACGCTGCGACCGAGTGAGCGCGTCGAGCTTCCGTGTAACACCCAACCCAGTGGCGTGAGGGATGCCACTGGTTGGTCGGCGGTTCCTTTTCTGGTCTCCGTGGCAAGTAGGAGATCCACGTTGTCCTCTCCGATGAGGATCCCTGGCGAGGCCTTTTCATAGGTAAGGCCCTCGCTGATATCTTCTAAGTGTCTGCATCCGCTGATCAGCTGTTTGCAGACCTCCTGTGGCGATGCGTCAAGGGTCTTCAGAGTGTTGGCCTTGATCTGCACAGACTTCTGGTTCGGCCCCTTGATGCTGACGGTCACTCTTCTCGATTCAGGTTCAGTGGTTTTAAGAGTGCCGATGGCTTGGATGCGCAGAGGATTGACTGGTCCTCGTGCGCCGACGGATGATGCGATGCTCTCTTCTATGAGCGATACTGTTGATCCATCATCTAGGAGCGCGTACGTGTCGAAAGTACCCTTTGGTCCCGATACCTCGACTGGGATGATCTTGAGGTAAGACTGCTTCTTTCTTGTCCATGTAGAATTGATGATGGCTTCTGTGGTTTCTTTAGGTTCCGCTGGCTTTTCTTTCTTCTCAGAGTGCAACAACCGGTGGTGATAGTGTTTGCACTGGTTGATCTCGCACGGTATGGATTTGCAGCGGTGAGTTCGGTTCCTGGGGCCCAGACAGCGGAAACATAAACGCTTGTCTTTGGCCGTGTTCCATCTTGCATCTACTTCTTTGGACTTCATGGTCTCGCAGTCGGCGGCGGCATGTCCAGTCTTATCGCAGACGGGGCATTTCTTCGTAGGCGGCTGATGCTCCGTGACTGTGTTCACTCGCTGAGGACGCTTTGTTTCTTTAACCGGAGCGACGTCCTCAGGGCGCGCGTATGGCGCGCATAGTTCGGCTTGTTTCTTCATGAATTTTTCAAACTTCATGAGAGCTGGATCTTTTCTTTCTTGCGTGTCGGCGAAGTCGTAGAACTTGAGTCTCATTGAGGGAGAGATCTTGTCTAGTAGAGCCGTAGACACCTCCGGGTTGTGCAGGTAGTGGACGCAGTCGAGAGTCTCCAAGATGGATACGGCGTTGGTGACTTGCGTTGAGAATACGCAGATGTCACGAGGAGCATCGCTGAGGCGAGGTAGGTTCCTCAGCGTGTCCATCTCGAGCATCGCGATAGATTCGGGGCGTCCAAACCTTGATTCCAGGGTCTTCATGATGGTCGAAGGTGCAGTGTCGCTGACTAGTAGGCTCTGCACGGCTTCCTTGGCTTTTCCCTTCAATGATTTTCGTAGTCTGTTGATGTTCTCGACTTTGGAGAAAGTCTCTTCTGTTTCCTTGAACGCTGCGCGGAACGGCAGCCATTCACGATGTGATCCAGTGAAGTCAGGTAGTTCAACGAACTTTGGGCGGTGTCCCGCCTTGATGGCTGTGGTGATCGCTGCGGTCAATGCAGTGAGGGTCTGGTCCAGACTGACTCCCGCCGGTGCTGGCAGTGCATCGGGCGGGGTTTTAGTGTTCGGCTGTTCAGGCTGGGTCCCCTCGACGGCTGGTACAGGCGCTGGTGCAGGTGCAGGCAGCGGCGCAGGATCGGGTTCGGGATGGTGGCTGGCATCGGTGATGGCCAACATCGTAGGCTGGGACTGGTTCATCCAGTTGTTCACTCGTTCGGCGACTTCTGACTCGGAGTACATAGATGCTTCATCTAGTTCCTCTTCTTCCTCTTCATCCTCTGTGTCCATCTCCATTCTGGCTAGCGTGGCGGCCGCTAGCTGGGCTTGGATGCGGAAGAGTTCTTCTTTTGCCTTTGCTATTTTTCGCGCCTTTGTTCGGGACCGCGTGGACTTGGCAGTGTCCAGCAGTGGCGCAGGATCATGGGTCTTGGTCGTCTTCTTCTTGAGACCTGCTCTCGGCGGCGGAGCAAAGTCTCCCTCGACCGCCCTCGGCAGCGGGGCGGGAGGATCCCTGGCGACGACCGTAGACGGAGTGGTAGCACGTGGAGGTTCTTTCGTCGAAGATTCAGTTGCAGTGGTGGTTCTCGTCCCGGAGGTTTCCTCCGAGTTCGTTGTCGTTGCCGTGGTCCCCGTCGTGGTGGTGGTCTCCGTGGTGGCAGTCCTCGAAGATCCCGTTCCTTCCGACGTCGATGCGGATGGGTCGGAGCCTGGCAGTGGCGTTCGACCCTTTCCGACGGAGCGTGTCACCGGCATGTTCTTTCTTCACTGAATAAAATCTTCTTTTTTCTATTCTTCGGATCTGCAAGGCTGGCTGAGGTTCTGATGATCCGGCTCGAATGGACCAAATGTACCGGTCTGGTACTGGGGGGTGCTAGCCTGCTTGAAGGGTTCTGACGAAAGTAATTCCAAACTCGTTCGATGCTATTTTCATACTGATTTATTCACAAAAATGACCCTATATTTATAGTACGGTCGACCTGGCCGCGACATGCGGCGGAACAAGCGCGTGATTTTGTTCACGCCTACTTGCGCATGAAGTGCGTCTACAATTTTATTATCTATTATAATATTAGTTTATTTACAATATTATAACTTATTCTATTACAATTTATTCCTACCTACTTTTCTATTATCCTACCTAGTACTAAATTCCTGACTCATTTTCTTATTAGCCTATCATGTTCTTATGAGCCTATTTTTCCTAACGGATTTGTACTAGGGGGTAGGCAGTAAAACACACCTAACTAACATTACACTTTTCCTTATGCTAGCGCTATAAAATTCAAATCACAGTTTATTCAATAAGCTTATTCTAACTTAAATATTCAAACACTCTCTTAACTTATTGATCGTCCTGCACACACACCTAACTAACATTACACTTTTCCTTATGCTAGCGCTATAAAATTCAAATCACAGTTTATTCAATAAGCTTATTCTAACTTAAATATTCAAACACTCTCTTAACTTATTGATCGTCCTGCACACTATTGAATACAAATGGCTAAATTAAACATTAAAAAATCCGACTTCAATGTTATACGAGATTTTCTGCACTCTCGAGGTGCATTTCTGTTCATAACTCCGAAGATCCTCGACATATCCTCACCAAATTTTATGGCACCAATCGGAAAGTATACCCTTTCAAACAAAAAAAAGGATTTTCCAAATCGGTCCAGGCGTCTTCGAGTAACCGGTAAACATGCAAAAAAAAAAGATTCCAACCGAGAATTTTTGAAGTCGGTTAAAAAAGAAGAATTCATTAGTATAAATGCAACGGTACAATACTAACCCATTTGCCTACCTACCACTAATATAATACCGAGAACGCATGCAATCATTCACAAACTAGATTGATTTTGATGAAAGATGCAAGTCATATTATTGGACTTTTTGTTCCGGCTATAGAAGTTAGAAAGTATGGTAGACAAACAAATATTACTGGAAAAAAATTACTCTCACCTTTTATAACCGTTTGCAAAAAAAAATAGGCTTTCAATTTGGCCTTGTTTCTGTAACTACTGGGCGGATTTTGTGGATGGTATTCTCCTTTGAATTTAAAGAATAACAGCAATATAGTATTTGTATATGCAGTTTGGTTTTGATCCGAATCGAAAGATTAAAAATTCAAAATATGATCAATGATCCAAGAGAGTGAATGAAGCACCGACATTTGTATGCAACTTGCCGTCGGTTTTCAATTTTCGTAAAAAATACCTTATTAATAACATCGTGTAGTTAGGATGCAGTTGAAAGCGAGATCTCCCATTTAATTAATATTCTCGTGAGCACGCACAATAATCAAAGTTCTGTGCTTGATCATCTGTGAAGTCTTATAAGAAAGTAAGTGCAGATAGGCCGTGCATTTTTTTTTACTTTCACCGGAGCAAGCCGTGCAATTTGATGCAATTACCACGGTGCGATTGTGGGGCAATTAGGTGTGCGGATGTGTGGTACATACGTAAGGAGCGCGTGCGCATCTTCCTGCTACCGTCTTATAGGAAGTCCCAATTGACGATGATATAATGTTTAACTGTTTATTCCGTGCGTGTAATTTGTAATTTGATGTCAACAGAGCATCTCGTGGTGTATATTATCTTGCATAGGCTGAATTCGACCAAACTGGATTAAGTTTAGTCTCGAGAGTTAACTACCTACTGTTTGTTTAAATATTTTGACATTGTAAAGTTGACACCTTATAACCAGGATAATTTGTATGGACATAATTTTGTTCGGTTGCCCTTTCTAAACAATTGTATTTCGAATTATGTGGGCTAGCTAATAGTCTCGAGTAAAAACTTAATCCACTTTTGGTCGAATCCAGCCTTAGTTGATCTTGATAAACCGTTTAAAGTTAAGCGCGACAAGATAGCTGCATTAACAGCTGAGCGCTTCCGGAGTTTGGAGGACCAGGCGGAGACAGAAGACTTTAGACGGCTTAAAATCTCTGCCCACAGAGTTGGCCACTAGCTTATAAGAAATTAGGATATTTTTGTTGTCAAGTGCGTTTATTAACTGCGGTTTTGATTCAGGAAGAGTTAAAGCGAAGCGAGTGATGATATCTTAGCATATTTTTATGTTCCGGCGCGGCGTTCTTCAGTTACGGAAATGTAATTAAACAAAGATTGAGGATTATGATTTTAAAGAAAACAATTTATCATAGTTTTTTTGATGAGCCTGCAGTGTGATTCAGACTTCCGAATTGGCATCCGATCAGATGATTCCAATCGGAAAGTTAACGTTTTTTCAGCGAAGAACGTCACTTTCCGAATTTGGAATGCATTCCGAGAAGGTTTGAATCGCGCCTCTGGACTCTGTTGATTATCCAACTCAAAGCTTTTTGCTAACAGCAAAAGGCAAATTCAAATTGTAGAGCGCAGAAGCAAGTGCATGGAGTCAAAATATGTGTTGGTAAAACCCATCCACAGACGTTCACAGAAAAATGAATAGAATTTTAAAAGAAACTACAATAAAATCCTGATGTTTACAAGGTAAATGGTTTGTAATCTGAGCAATATTTACTAGCAGTGCGCAAAGTCGTTCACTGCAAAGAAAAGAGAGATAATTCTCTTTTGAGACAAAAGAAATGTATCTTTCTTCTAGTTCACTTTTCACTTGTAGTTCAGTTGGTAAAAGAAAAGAAAAAAAAAAAAAAAAAAAGGTCCCTTAATTACTTTTTCAAGTTGAGTTTTTGTCCTTTTCAACTTTCCATTACTTGCCCTAATACTGTTTTGGTGTGCCGGTTGAAGTCGAAAAGTCGCTAGATAAACAAGTCGCTAAATATATTTTGTCGCTAACACAATAGCAAAAGTCGCTATTTCTAGCGACAAAGTCGCTAAATTGGCAACACTGGTCAGTGAGCGAGCGCTCTCGTTCGATCGAACTAGAGAAAAGAAAATTGAACTAGAAGACACAGAATAATATCAGTTACTATGGGACGACAATTCGAACTAATTGCTCTTCTCATCTCTCATCAGTTCGTTCAGTGACGTTCTCGTTCGATCGAACTAGTGAAAAGAAAATTGAACTAGAAGACACAGAATAAAATTTGTTACTATGGGACACCGATTTGAACTAATTGCTCATCTCATCTCTCATCAGTTCGTTCAGTGGGCGTTCTCGTTCGATCGAACTAGTGAAAAGAAAATTGAACTAGAAGACACAGAATAAAATTAGTTACTATGGGACACCGATTTGAACTAATTGCTCATCTCATCTCTCATCATTTCGTTCAGTGGGCGTTCTCGTTCGATCGAACTAGAGAAAAGAAAATTGAACTAGAAGACACAGAATAAAATTAGTTACTATGGGACACCGATTCGAACGCCAGAGACGGATGAGTGAGATTTAAGGTGAACTACTGATACACTTTGAACGCGTGTGAACGAGACAGAGAGAGAAAAGTTACTGATGAGGTAGTTCATTTTTATCTTTCGTTCGCGAACTACACAAGGCTAATATTTACAGAAAATACCATCATAAATTGGATTTGAAGAGTTGCATGCGGAAAGCGTAATATTATCTGTGGTAACAAGTTACACAACACTACATAACGCATTGTAAGCATGTACATATGCAATTTTTCTACAGTATTGCACCTCGAGAGTAATAATAAAAACATTGTAGATCACACTCAAACTTAACATGAACACTGGAAAGTCTTTTTAAATAAAAATTAATGGTTAAATGTGTTGCTAAGCGCCAAACTCGAGAACGGCTAGATCCATTCGTCAATTTTTATTTTTTTTAATATTCATTGAAGTCCAAGGAGAGATAAATTGGAAGATTTGCACCGAAAACGCAAAAACCACATTTTTCTTTTTCCAATTGACTGCTTTTAACAGAACGATGGTTGTGTCGATTTGTCAACTGTCTAGCTAGTAGTAAATAGTATACAGCTAGTAGAGATTTCATAACGGAGAATTCAATAGAACACACACGACCAACTGACCTACAGACAAACAAATGGACTCATATCATACATAATATCGTCGAATTAGATTTCGACAAAATGTTTCGATTCATCTAATAAAGAGGTAGCGACTCGCGGTACGGTGATTCGGTCGCGGTCACATCTTTTAGTTTTATAAGTGAAATAAAATAAGCAGCTTAACTTATACTTATCAGAATTTGTTTGTTCAAAAATATACAACAAACCCCTTCAACTACATAGTTACCTAAAACTAAACTAACCTTCAACTTGTCATATGTTACGCACTTTCCAACTTACCTATAAGTATTGCTTATAACTACAAAGGAAGGATGAGGTGACATTTACCTCGAAATTTATAAGGTGATAGCCGCAAAGTGTCAAAAGAAGCTTGGAGTTAGCTAAATATATGCCTCTAAAAGTCTAAAGTAAGTAAGTTCGTATGAGCAAGGGGCCAACTCTGGTGACGGAGTTTTTTTTAGGCCACCTAAAGGCCTCCGTCTTTGCTTAACAACAATGCCTGTGAGAGCATTGCACATTCCTTATCTATAGGAATATCGTTTCGCTCGGTTGAACGTGTGAGTAACAATAAAGTATTCATGAGAATAAGCACTTTAATTGTCACCTGTCAGCCAACAGCAAGGCCAGGTTAACCATCATAACAATCGACTGTTACATTTAGAGTTTTTTATTATGTACTTGAAAAACACTGAATCTGTTAGTATGAAGGTGAAACATCACATTATGAATATGTATATCTTAATCTAACCTTCTTTGTGGGGTCGCCACAAAAATATTTGTTCCCACCTTATCTTCTAATATCTGTTAATTCCAGGGTTCGCCGATATATATCAGCGGATATATATCATGATATATATCACGATATATATCAATTGATTTTTATCTTGATATATATCAATGGATTTTTTCCTGTCTTCTGATCTAAAAATTTTGGAGATTAATGTTAACCCTGGCTACACGTAGCGAAAAACTACAATTCCGAATAATTTAGATTGTTTTTTTAAGTTTTTTTTAAGTGTTCATTAAAAAAATATTTTGAAAATCAAAAAATCGTATCAAAATTTTCAATTCCGACGGGATTCGAACCCGCAATGATACACAAATGTAAATACCTAAGTGTGGTTTAACACTATAACATATCAAAAATTATAAAAAAAATCTTTCTCAAATAAACACTAATTCTTTTGATACTTTTATAAAGTTTTTTATATTTAAAAAAAAATATGTGGTAATTTGACAGTTATATTATTTTAGAAATTACTTTCACATTTCAAAGTGTTTAATTCCCTTACAGAATGAAATTCGCTGCTTTTTCTTAGCCTGGATATATATCCGATATATATCGGATAAATATCAAAAAATCGGATTTTTGATATTTATTATAAAAATCGGATTTTTTCGAACCCTGGTTAATTCACTAACTGTTATATATAAAATCAAAGCTGTAAAACTATAAATACTTTGTTGCTGACGTTATCACTATTTTTCAATTAGTAACCTTCATTGGATATAATATAACTAAACCAGTCAAACGAAGAAAAGAATCCTTAGGATTTTTTCCTAACCCATCTAGCGAAATAAATTGGGAAACAACGGTAATCATCATTTTATGTTTCTTATTCGTATCCTATCCGGATTAATTAGGGCGCCTAATTATGCAATTTAATTAAACCCATATTTCATTATCACAGAAAGTAAATCAAATTGATAGTAGTAAACGAACAATCGAGACTACAATACAATTAAATATTTCATGCGAAACCACACATGGCTAAGTGCATTTTGAATCGATTTCGCTACGGTTTTCTAATACCATATCCATCTCTCTCCAAACGGCAGAAAAGACAAAGACAGAGAAAGCTATTTCCAATTTTCATACTTGTTTTTCCCACGAGCAAATAATATCGGCTTTTGGGTTAAGAGAGAGACGCTACGCTACGACCATTCTACAACATCGTTTAAATCGTTTACTACTAAAAGCTTTTGGAACAGCAACAAACAAATACCTGCCGAGTGCTGACTAACTGGCTGGTATGTAGGTAGTTAGTTTTTTAAATACCTCCAGTCCTCCATTTGCAAAAAGACTTGCAAGAGCAAATGGTGTTTATAACAATAGCGACGTGTTAAGGCGAAATAAATTAGACGAAATGATAAAAAATCACTAAGTTTCAAAGCCAATTGAATTTAAAAAGTTGAAGTGCGCATCAATTTTTGTGACTTTTCTTGAGGGAAAAATTGTAGATCATGCATGCCACACGCTTGAGGTTGATGAACTCTAATGAATGCGATTGATCGAAAATGCACACGTTAGCCATGTCATGGACATCTGTGTTTGTCTGTCATACTGCCGACTACTAAATATTTGACTAGGTACTCGTATTTTAGAAAAAACAAGTTATAGAGCTTTTTAAGCTAAAGTAGAGCTATCGAACGAAAACGACAATCAAACGATTTGCATATTCACAATCATTTTAATTAGCAAAATAAATTGTTAATAATGGTCATGAATCATATACCTAACACATTAGTTGTTTCCTCAGAACTAATGAAGGCTTATTATTTTTTGGAACAAGTACTCCCAAAACAGTATAGATAGTGCCTTGCGGTGTTAACCTCGGTATTATGATTTTTATACAAGTTTCGTTACTGATGGCTTTAAGTGTTAATTTAGGGCTTACCTACTCGTCCACGAGCAAAGTCACGGAAAAAAATAGGGCATTTGTATTAACCTCCAATGTACGAGTATGTGAGATGTATACTTAAAATATTTTAGATTTATCATCTTAGTAAGTGTCTAACATAATCAGAATCCTATTTTAATATTTCACATTTTCAACCTGAAATATGGTCAATAAACTTCTGTGGGCGACTGTAACAACTTGGGAATCTACTTGCCTAAACAGATTACTTTTACAGATTTTTATTACTCAATAAAACAATAATATCAAAGTCCCGAACAACACGAAAACGAAAGCAGCAATCATTGTGAAAGTGTCGAATGAAAATATATGGGGAAACCCACCCTTGTTGATTTACCACGTAAAAAGTAGCATTTGCATACAATAAGCAGTCTCACGTTAATTCACTTGAATCGGAGAAATAATAGTTACCACAACAAAAATGTTTGTATCTTTTTAAGGGAGAAAAGTGGAATAACCTTTTTTTATGACAAAATAGACTTGTAAGTTTGTACACATTTTTTTGCAAAGCTTTGATATTGCACCGCCCGATGCACCTTTACTGACAAATCTAATAACACAACTGAAATAGGCCGATTGCACTATGAAATTATTAACATAATAGTAACATATGGACAGACGACATTACACGGTCTGGCATGGGTTAGTCACGGTGCAATCACTAACCGAACCCTCCTGAACAAAACCTATAATTATTATTATCGCGACAGACGAAACAAGGGGTGGCCTAGCAACGAAGGCAGTTACCTTAAACCCGTCTACCATTTCGCAAAAAATCCTACGACATTTAAACTGGAAGAAACCTTTAGGATTTTAAGCTAGAATACCGCTAACCTGAACAATGCCAGGCTTTTAGTTTCAAGCGAAATGAGCGTTGAATTAAGACAGAAAGCATTCCACTTGGAGCAACAATTTAAATACCTACGTTTTCCGACTTTTTCCACGATCACGGCATTACATCAGATCAATTAGAAAAGCAAGAACCTTTACAATGTAGTTAGAGCCAACATTCTATTTCACATATTTCCTGAATTTGAAAGTAGTTTACATTTTAAACGCTGCAATACCATTGCCGCATTACTTAATAGTTTCCACAACATCTTCACTCTTAAATCCCATAACTCTATATACATCTCGAATAAAATTTGTAGATTTAGAATACTATTCAACAGGAAACTGGGCTAGACTTATCATTATGTGTCTTTGGCTGAGTGGAGAGGCCATGACAGTTTGGCTTACGACAAAGGAGTGCTGACGTATAGCAAGCACTTGCTAGAGTGCATCACTATATTAAGTTTCCAGGAACGATGGAACGCTGCGACAAATCCCGCTAATTATAACCATTGGCTCCGCGTTCCTAGCATAGAGTACTATCGTTTACAACTCCGCATAACCAGATCACAGTTCTATGAAAAGCATAAGGATTAAGGCAAAGAGCGGTGAAGCATGAAAGCAAAATAAAACGAAAAGGGTTTACTACGTAATTCGAGCACGGTTAACTTCTAAGATCACCGGTTGTGTAGACCACGTGAAAAGCATTTTCTTGGAACAATCGATATATTTGAAATGAAGGTAGGCCATATTGGTTTTGTCTGACCCAGCTTTTGTTCTCTCGAGAAGTTATAGTGATTATTTTTGATTGAAAACCCTTAGCGTTGAAGTTAATGCCAGCATAGGCATTAAACACTTCCCATAAAAAACTGATGAGACACAGACTATTACAAAGCTAAGCTATTTCTGGCAGTAAGAGGCAGTTGCGAACGATATATATCTTTAGGGTATTCGTTTATAGCCGCAACTTTAGAGCGCTATTGAGAGAATTGATGTGAGTGCAGCGTTTGATGTCAGGATACGATCAAATAGTTATACAATGGATTATTAATGGACTGGGGGAAGGAACATCTAATCCAACAGGATTACAATAGAACGAACACACAGCGTTCATTTATGAAAGCATATTTACAGTCAGAAGATACAATTTTGAACATAAAATATAATAAGTACTTACAAAATAATCTGTTTAGTCATCTAAGACCAGAGAAACTATGCGTGAAGTGAAAGATTGTTTAGATGTTTGTAATTACACTGTCACAGCTAAATCTAGATAGTAATCTAGAATAGCATAACAATGTTAGGTGCTTTAAATATTGCGTACACGAAGACATGGATAGAGTAGAGGCTAGTCAACGAAAACTTGAATAGAACAAACAAAATAAATAAAAAATCCCACGCATAAATAACCAAGTTAGGTAGGTACCTACCTAACCTACTATCTTTATGGAATCTTTTCTTGAACTCAACTTACTGTGAGCACAGAGTAACCAGAGAAACAAACTCAAACAACACGAAAAAGTAGGTACTTCACTACATGCGCAACGTTGTGTGCGTGCGCGTTCACCGACAGGTTCACTTACGAGCGGCGGGCGGCCGCTTCGTGAGCTCTCGGCTAGTCTCGGCAAACTCCGGCGGCCGACCGGCGGCTATGCGCTAAGGGACGCTCGGAGGCCGCGAATGCTACGAGTATGCGGCGGCCGCGCGGGTTACGTAGTAACTATTAATGAATCTGTGGCGCGATCTTTTTCTGGTTCATTATCATTCAGTCAGTAGGTAAGGTGAGTAGGTACTTACATCTAGCTAGGCAAAGTCATGCAGAGAAAAATAAAAACTTATCATTTTTCACATACCTACTCAAAAGAACGTGATAGGTTAGTTTATGTACCTACTACCATATTATTGAAATATTTTTGAAGAAATTTTCTGTAAGTACCTACCTACTAAGTAGGTATGTATTAATCTGTATTTATTAATAATATTTGAAGTCGATTTTAATCTACTTTCCAGTGTCGTATGTATCGATTTGAAAATTTGCATTTGTATGTAATTTTGATAAACTTACAATAATTCGGTACCTATTGTCGAGCTGATCTGATGATAGAGTCAGGACCTGCTTAACAGAACTCCTCAGTAAATAAACCGATGGAGTTAAAACTGGACATGTCTGTCAAGTCCCGACTACACTGTAAGAATAAGGAGCTGATTTGATGATGGAGTCAGGAGCTAAGTCAGGAGTAGGCCATTTGTAATTTTAATAAATTAAAAATACGATTTTACTTACGTGTTTATACTATGAACTAAATTAAGTTAACGTATTTATTCTAGCAAATACCATCCGTCCGTCAGCAGTACCAGCTGTCCGTTTATTATTTTAACACTACGCGAGTGACACCGCGCGGCGCAGTTAGTTTATTTCCATAAGTGACAGCCCTACAAGAATAGGCTATTATAAAAGTCGATGTTAGACCGCTGTCTCTCTGTAGTTCATTTCTCCGTGCTGTGAGTGAGCTAGTACAAGCCTGTTTTTATATTTGCCATAATTTACGGAAGCAAAATAGAAAGCTTGCGTAGTTCCAGATCAGGAAATGTCAATGTGGGCGTTTTAGGGCGACGACCCTATAAATTTATGTTTTCTAACAATAAGCTATAAATCCAGGTCAAGTAAGCTATATCGGGCGTGCAGTTGGCAAGTTAGTTAACTTTCAGGAAAAGCAACCGTGTAAAAGTAATGAAGCTAGCCAAGTGCGTGAACGAACTCTACGTGACTCTACGTTCATTTCGTATTTAAAAAATAATTATAACACTTTATATCGACGGTTAATAATCAATACCATCTATCTCAAGTTTTGGTGGTTTTCACTTTTAAATGCAGTTAAATTCTAAAAAAAATTGTGCGTCGCCTACCAATTCAATATCTTTTAAATTGCAGAAATTGAAAGAGTTATACCCTATTAGAAATACCACCTATCGTTTCCATGCGTATTTTTTCTGCCAATATAACCTATCTCACTTATTGTGTCAGGGCCCAATTTTTAAACTAGTGCCGATGAAGCTGAAACTTTCAGGAAAATTAGTTAAAAATTAGTAAAACTTGATGCAATGATCCATAAACTTCTGTAACTTGAAATAATAAAGTTATGACCAAAAGACTTGGGCCCTCAATCCTTACGTTTAATTGAAGTTTTTAAAATGGATTTTCTCTTAAAGTATTTCACTTAGAGAAGAGGACGATACGTCAAAGAAGAATGTTCAAAACGTCCCCACCCTTGTAGCACTTTAAAACCTATGTTAATCAATGGGCCATACCCATCTTATCATTATATTGTATTACAGCGAAACTGAAATATGAATCCGAAAAAAGTTATATCGACATGAAGAAACCGAAAGCAGTCACAATTATTTTGCCGTTTATTATACTTTTTTGCCACAATATTTTTTTTAATAGATAGAGTAATTCAAGAGGAAGGTTTATATGTATAACTAGCGACCCGCCCCGGCTTCGCACGGGTGCAATGCTCCCATATACGAGTATTAAGTAAGTATCAGAATTGCACCAGTGCGAAGCCGGGGCTATAATATGTATCTGTCGCAGCCAACTGGCTGAATTAGCCATCCAATTAAGTGCCTAGCCATTTCATTGAGCGTCGCCATTCAATTAAATGGCTAGGCGCATAGTTGAATCATTGAAGCGTTTAAAACGTTCAACACTCTGCCTGATTGAAAGACCGCCGTTTCATTGAATTAGTATGTTTTTCCGCCACCGCGGCACTACTTTCGCTTTGTTTACAAGATGGCGTCTACAACTGGTGTTTCTCGAAAGTTGTGTGTTGTTTTGTCGTGAAAAACAAAGAAAATAAGTTCCCAGTGTTATTCATATGCCACAAAATAATAGATTTACCTTGAAGCAGCCTTTCTGCGTGGGTGTGTGAAACGCGTGCCATAAAAAACCAAAACCTACTTATTTTTTCTGTGAGCAAGCGAACCGGCTAGCCATTTCATTGAAAAACGCCATTCAATTAAATGGCTGACCTTTGTTTAGCCGTAGTGTTGATCGTTGCGTTCAACTATTTGACTAACCGACGTTCAGCCATTTAATTGAATGGCAGCGTTCAATGAAATGGCTAGGCATTTAATTGAATGGCTAATTCAACCAGTTGCCTGCGACATATGTAATATATAAATATAATATAGGTATAATATAATCTATACGCGCGCATGTCGTCAGTATCGTGTGGTACAATGGGATAGGAAGGCGTTTAGAGAATTTCGTTGGGCCAGCCAGTGCCTGGGACAATATTTCAATAGATACTGAAAACAATCTAAATGTTGTAATAAAAAGTCAACGGTTTTATTTGTATTTAAATAAGGTATTTTTATTTGAAAACTCCTAAAAAAACGTCAATGGCTAGATACTTCACAAAAACAATAATCAGCAGAATTCTTAATTGAACTTTTTTCTGCTCCGTGAGATGATCACGTGCGGGAGTCACCATTTAATTTTAAAGAGTTGTTTGAAAACTCCGAATGAAATCATCCCACAGTAATAATTAAAAAAAAAGCATCGTAATGGGTAACATTATTTGTGACTGATTCCGGTTTCTTCATGTCGATATAACTTTTTTCGGATTCACATTTCAGTTTTGCTGTGATACAATAAAATGATAAGATGACTATGGCCCTTCGATTAACATAGGTTTTAAAGTGCTACAAGGGTGGGGACGGTGTCCATACATTTTTGGGCATTGTTCTTTAGATAAAAAAAGGTTTAAAAATTGGGCCTTCAATCAAGATAGACACTCACTTGTTAACGTCCTCATTCCTACACGGCTGCTTGCATCTGACTGATAAACATAAAATTAAAATATATACCTACAATTTTTGTTGCTGATTTTATTACAATTACTTACATTACGTTACTTAACTAAACTAACCATAAAAATATTGGTTTACTAATAAAAAAGTTGATTTTTTATGTTGCTGTTTCAATTAAAAAACGACTATCTTCCTGATTTACAAAAAATATTCAAACCATTATGCATCAATACCACCTAACTTACATTATTTCTGTGTAGGATAGTAGTATGCTAATGGTACTTATTGTATAATAATTGGATAAATTTAAGTTAACTTTTTATAAAAAAACCTCATTAGAAAGGCTTTGAATAAAATTTTTAAACGTTTTTTTCGTCTCCTGTAAAGTTGGCTAAATTGAGATAGATGGTATTGATTATTAACCGTCGATATGTGTCTTCTTCAAAAGGTCTCCATCGTTTTAATAGTTTATGTGTGATCCCGAAATAACTATTCCAGTATTTTGAAGTATTAAACCTACTAAAACTTGTTGTAAGCTCTTCTTCAAACAGCGGCAATCATAATTATATTAAAGAACTGTCAGTAATTTCTTCCAAACTGACTTCAATGAAGGCAGTTCGAAATAACATTTATACAGATGACTGCTTAGGCCCGTGCATCACTTCTCCGGTTTTTTCGATCTCATAAGCTGCGCAATAAACTCTATTCATAATTAACATGTAAATTAGTTTACAGCATCAACTAGTCATAAGGTTTCGTGCGGATCAGTCAAATCACGTACAAATCACTAATCTATTTTCATTTTAGGCAAGTCAGAAATTGCGAGAACGTGCATTGTGAAGCTACGAATCCAATTTGTCATAATGTTACTGATGACTGGAAGACACGAATGTCTCCAATTGAGTAATGTCTTCGTGTGTTGCGACTTGACATTGCCGAATATAACCAAGGTCAGGTACGAGGAAAAAATACATGACACGACGAACAGGATCACGACGACTGTATCCCCAATAGACTTCCAAATCTTCAGTATTTCGTGATGCTTTGAAATCGCTTTCGTGTCGATAGACTAAAGTAGTATTTTCTAGTACACGGATCTCTAAGGAGTGTGATTTCAGATGCTATCTCCTTGATTTGAATGTCTGCCACGTCGTATAGAAAGTGTTTATGTAAAGACTTTCGGTTATGGGTACTTTGTACACAACACACCCACGCGAGATACAATCAAATCCAATTATGGAACAATCGAAAGGATACTATTAAATGCAATGCGTGGGCTGAAACGTTAAACTATCTACAGATTGCAACTAATTGAGGGAATCAAACAATTTGTCCTGAATTGGTGTCTCTGAAAATATCTAAGTTATTTCGGCTCATTGAAGAAATAAATTGCAAATACAGCAGCAACGAAACTTCAAAGATATAATAAAAACTCTCACTGTTTCTGATGGAAAAGAAGGAAAGATGGGAGATTATGGAAAGCGACCTCTGAATAAAATAAATAATAAATAAATATTGCTGGACATTTCACACAGCGCCATCCTAGCCCCAAACTAAGCGCAGCTTATACTATGGGAATCAAATAACAAACATGGTGGCAAGGGATGGTTAGCGACCTAGCGGTAGACCAAGCAGTGGATCGGATGATAATGTCAGTGTAATCGGCAGGCTGATTGTCTAACTTGTCTCATGTCGCAAGATGATAGAATTCTGTCAAAAATGACATTAAAATTCGATCAAACTGTCAAATGTGACGCAATAGCGATTGTCTATCTCTGAGATCTTTGTCTGAGAACATTGTAGGTGATTGTTGGTCTTGAGCGCGATAATGATGTAAAAGTCATGTAAAGTACGTATGATTGCGAACGCGTAACTCGGTCTCAAGCAAAATGACAGTTTACGTTGCATAACATTGGCTCTCATCTAAAGACAACTTGAAGGTCCTATCCTAGACTCCAAAACTAGTCTCACGGTTCCGTAAAACAAGATGTTGAAGCTTTTGAATACAGTTTTTGAAGAAAAATGGTGTAAAAGGTGGATAGAACGAGAGGCGAGTGATTATCGACAATGTCCGATAAAGAACTACGAAGAAAATGCGATGCTATGATGCTTCAAATGAGTCTTCATTTGAACAAGATATTGAAGCTTTTGAAGCTTTTGAAGACAGTTTTTGAAGAAAAATGGTGTAAAAGGTGGATAGAACGAGAGACGAGTGATTATCGACAATGTCTGCTAAAGAACTACTAAGAAAATGTGATGTTATGATGCTTCAAATGAAGACAATGCAAATTTGCCTTTCCATCACGTACCTACCGGTATCTCGTCCAAGCCAAGCATGGATCTTTGAAGTAAGTACCCGTTTCCCGAAGATGGGAAGTCTTACTTTATAATAACCAACTCTATGTGTAGCTACACATAGGTGTTTACCTTCATAAACGAAATTATAACTAATGTGTTCATCCAATGTTTTCAGGGTCAGTGATCCACTGAGAAATCGCTAACAAGCTTACACTAAAAGCTTAGGTTGTTATGCAGTAAGCACTTGATGACAGTTTCTACACCAGCAGTTCTAGTAAACGATTGAACAACCTTGCTATTCAGACTGGAATATGCAGAAAGCATAATGTTGAAGCTACTCCGAACAAAGTCCAACTGTGAAACATACTTCGGGTGAAACTTCAAGTAGGTATGTACATTTTCATCAGTAAGTAAATTACCTGACTGCCTGTAGAAAGGAGGGTTTTGTTTTTAGAGTGTAGTATGTGTGTTCCTATGTCTAGTTATTTATGCCTCTCTATAGCCTAAACACCTCAATGGATTGAGGTTTCATTTAGTTTTGGTCTGGCTTGATTGTGGGAGTGTAAAATAGGCTATAATTTTGTTAGAATAGTGAGGGGTGTGTAAAATTTAGTTTTTGTGTGTAAATCTTTCAACCCTACCTGTCAGGGTTCTTTTTTATTCAATTTACTTATGTATAGGTAATTTTTGCTTGTTACCTACTTTAATAGTTAGGTGTTTGTTTTAATTACTAGGTAAATATTATGGATGAATTATGCATCATTTGTATGATAAAATTATACTTATTACTTATGTTTTATTTCCAGGCATTGGTGATGAAATCTACTGTACCAGCGACTTTTTACTAATTGTATGAGATACAATATAGCACGTACTTGAGGTTGGTAGACAGTATTTATATAGGTAAATATATTTAAATATTGCTGGACATTTCACACAGCATCATCTAGCCCCAAAGTAAGCAGACCTTTTCTTATGGGAACTACACATGATTGATTTTTTCTTGTAAATACATACATTCCTACTTATGCTTATTATACATAAAAAGAAAACAACCAGACCCGAGATAAATACTTGCCATACAAACATTTGTCCCGAACCCGCAACCTTCTGCATCTCAGGCAGGCCTTTAACCTCTACTCCACAGAGGTTCTTAAATGTTTTTGTTTTATGTAATAGTCAAAGGGTGAAAATAATGTTTGTTTTCAATACCTACTTCTTCAAAGTAGGAAATATTATTTATTTAAATACAGTAACATTATTATGTTAAATATTTCATTATTTCCAGGTACCAAAGGAATTTTAAGGGGGCTGGATCTAAATAAATCTGCAAGATTGATCCTAGAAAATGCAAATATAGAAGAATGAGTGCAATAATAAAACTACAAAAAAAAAAAAAACAAATAAGAGGCTGGCGACAGACAGAAAGTCCATCCAAGAGTAATACCAAAATCATTTGAGCATATTTTTATGACTCTATTTTATTATTAGCAGCGCCCGTTGCCCCCATAGTAATGGTATTGTATTACTTCGGACGACTCCTGCCGAATCCCGACGACTGAATACCTGCAGCACCTCCAGGGCCATCATCATCATCAGCAGCGAGCATATCAACATTCGTTCGTCTCTCTCAAGCCATGCCTTCCGGACCAAGCAGCGAGCATATCAACATTCGTTCGTCTCTCTCAAGCCATGCCTTCCGGACCAGCAGCTTTGCACCGCATCAGCAGCCTTCAGCCTCCGCAGTTCCATCGCCGTCGCCCCGACTTCCTGGTTCTGAAGGCTCTCTGCTCCTCGATAACGCTTCATTAAATTTCTTCAACCATTCATTCTATGGATTCATCTGGGTATACTCATCCCTGGGTATTCATTTCTCGACAACCTTTATTTCTAGTCAATAATAGCTATCTATGTAGATAGAGTGTTACACAAAGTAAACAATGCAATTACCTATCAAAGTTATGGAATGATTTTATAAATCACTAGCTTCCGCCCGCAGCGTTGCCCGTGAGGTACCTACACAACATTATAGCCTGTGTCCATCCTGAAAGTTCATTCGGAATACTGGTGAAAGAATTTTTGTTTTGAAAATCGGATGAGTAGATTTGAAGATTACTTCCTACAAGCAAACAAACTTTTACCTCTTTATAACAATAGTATAGAAGTATAGATTAACGAAAAGACTAGTTTAGAATTAGAATAGAGTAGTTTATTTTTATTACACTTCAATGAACCATGTTCATAAAGGCCTCTATTAATAAACTCTGCTTAACTTCTGTCAAACTTTGACAGAAGTTGAGCGGAGTTTATTAATGGAGGCCATAAAGTCTTACTTCTTACTTAAGTACTTCGAAATTAAAGCTTAAACTGTACTTTTGTAAATTTTTGTACATCTGTCTGTATTTTGGCACTATGTAGGTTGTGTATGATGCTGAAGCAGACATTCAATGCCAGCTAAGACATTGGCCATCTGCTCCTTGCACTGCATTCGATCTCCTTAGTGTATAGTCCATGCCGGCGACGGCATTCGCCAACATTTCTACTGCGGCGACGCGTCGCTCCTCCAAATCAATGGCCACATCATCATGATCTATAACAAACAAAGGAAATTGAAATATTGAGTAATTAATACTTATGTTATGTATGACCTATCTATAGAATAGGCTTCCAGATTAGTATGGGAAGTTGTGATTTTCTTATGTCGTCATTCAGATATAAATGCGTTATTTCATTTACTTAAATATCATAGTTAAGTTATTTTAATGTTTTGTTTTGTTTCTAATAATAACACTCACTCGCTCGGGCCTTTGCTGCGTGGAGGGGCGGTGCTAGCTAGCCAGTTCCCGGCGACCTCTCCAGTGCTAGCCTCCCTAGTGCACGGAGTGGGAGCGGGGTCGGTACTACTTCCCAAGTGTAATTCTCTGCCACTTGTTCAAAATGTATTCTAAAAATTTAAATACACTTTAATAAATAGGTCTGAATTTAAAATTACTACTTCATATTTTAAAAGTATAATTTGTTACCTTGTACTTAGTGGCCGTTTGTTCTCTTCGTCATTAAGCTGTAACATGAATTGTATTTTAGTATTAATTTACGCATACACACACAGCTACCATACACACTAGCTTTTACTACAGTTTCACTTATCATCATCATCATTTTCCTGCCCCTATCCTATACTAACCCAGCAGCTTCACTTATGTGGTGCTCAATAAAATGATAATAAATTTTTAATAAAGTACTAAAAACACCTTTTATTTCAATAGGTATGTACTTAATTACCTACAGTTTTACTGAAATATTTTATTTTAACTCATACTGAATCCCTTTCGGGTATAGGCCTCCTCCAACCAACAGCTTGTATTTTTCTTTATCTTTGGCAACCATCGCCCAATATTCAATTCAATTTAATTTATTCAATTCGCCAACAGTTTCCATTAATATAATTATTAAGTAGGTATGTAACAATATCAACTAAGTTTCATCCTAATTATTCAGAGCGAGTGAGTTACAAAATAACCCAACAAAACCTCACACGGTTTTGGATTTTAAGTTGATTAGTAGGATTAGCAGTTTATTAAATTTAATGAGCACTAAAAAACATGCAAAGCAAACCAACATTCACAGGGATCCTGACAGCACCCTCTACCGACAGGCTGCCAATAACGGCGACGACACGCTCTTCTAGTTCTGTCTTTTCCGGTTGTCTGCAGCCTTAATTTTGATTCGGCTTTTGTACGTGCCAGTCCTTCACAAAAAATAAATATAACTTAGCAATACTTGGCAACAAGGTTTGCTTACACACACGCGTAACGTACGTTATCAAAAGCTAACTTACCCGCTTCCATTCTTTAGCAGCAGGAGACCGTACCCCACGGCGTTCAATCTCCGGGCAGTCTTCCCACGCTTTAACGGACCATTGGTGAACCAAAGGGCTGCCTCCCCTTACATTGGGGGCAATGTCTGCGTTACTTTCCACAAACTCAATCAGAATTTCAAGCTGCCGATGCGAGACATGGACAGGCAGCATGCTTTCTAGAAAGATAGCACATTATTATTATAGGTGAACTTGGAGAGTTATGAAAATAAAATCAACGTAGGTACTTACTTGGAAACACAAAAATCACTGAGTTATGATTATTTATTCGTTTTTTGTGATGTATTTTCATGAAATATCTAAAGAAAAACCCGGTACTCCGGCACGCAACAGTCTATCATGTCAAAAGTAAACAGAACGAGAACGAACAAAACGTGAACAAAACCACAGAGCAGACAAGATTTTTGTGATAAAACGGCTGATTTAGGATGGTCATAAATTTCATACACGGTCCTTACTAAAGTAGTACTTTTTAAATTAGTCGGGTTAGTTTGATTTGCAAATAACTTCATGTTGTAAATTTCTTCGTGAGACCGATGAGACGTCTTGGATAACTGTCGCAGGATGCAAACAACAAGATAGACAATCACAATCACTAAGTTATCAACGTAAGACGTCGCAGCTAAATCGCCAAAACTGAAAGTCTTGAGACAAGTTAGACAATCAGCCTGCGGAAACCCCTGCAGGCTGATTGTCTAACTTGTCTCATGTCGCAAGATGATAGAATTCTGTCAAAAATGACATTAAAATTCGATCAAACTGTCAAATGTGACGCAATAGCGATTGTCTATCTCTGAGATCTTTGTCTGAGAACATTGTAGGTGATTGTTGGTCTTGAGCGCGATAATGATGTAAAAGTCATGTAAAGTACGTATGATTGCGAACGCGTAACTCGGTCTCAAGCAAAATGACAGTTTACGTTGCATAACATTGGCTCTCATCTAAAGACAACTTGAAGGTCCTATCCTAGACTCCAAAACTAGTCTCACGGTTCCGTAAAACAAGATGTTGAAGCTTTTGAATACAGTTTTTGAAGAAAAATGGTGTAAAAGGTGGATAGAACGAGAGACGAGTGATTATCGACAATGTCCGATAAAGAACTACGAAGAAAATGCGATGCTATGATGCTTCAAATGAGTCTTCATTTGAACAAGATATTGAAGCTTTTGAAGACAGTTTTTGAAGAAAAATGGTGTAAAAGGTGGATAGAACGAGAGACGAGTGATTATCGACAATGTCTGCTAAAGAACTACTAAGAAAATGTGATGTTATGATGCTTCAAATGAAGACAATGCAAATTTGCCTTTCCATCACGTACCTACCGGTATCTCGTCCAAGCCAAGCATGGATCTTTGAAGTAAGTACCCGTTTCCCGAAGATGGGAAGTCTTACTTTATAATAACCAACTCTATGTGTAGCTACACATAGGTGTTTACCTTCATAAACGAAATTATAACTAATGTGTTCATCCAATGTTTTCAGGGTCAGTGATCCACTGAGAAATCGCTTACAAGCTTACACTAAAAGCTTAGGTTGTTATGCAGTAAGCACTTGATGACAGTTTCCACACCAGCAGTTCTAGTAAACGATTGAACAACCTTGCTATTCAGACTGGAATATGCAGAAAGCATAATGTTGAAGCTACTCCGAACAAAGTCCAACTGTGAAACATACTTCGGGTGAAACTTCAAGTAGGTATGTACATTTTCATCGGTAAGTAAATTACCTGACTGCCTGTAGAAAGGAGGGTTTTGTTTTTAGAGTGTAGTATGTGTGTTCCTATGTCTAGTTATTTATGCCTCTCTATAGCCTAAACACCTCAATGGATTGAGGTTTCATTTAGTTTTGGTCTGGCTTGATTGTGGGAGTGTAAAATAGGCTATAATTTTGTTAGAATAGTGAGGGGTGTGTAAAATTTAGTTTTTGTGTGTAAATCTTTCAACCCTACCTGTCAGGGTTCTTTTTTATTCAATTTACTTATGTATAGGTAATTTTTGCTTATTACCTACTTTAATAGTTGGGTGTTTGTTTTAATTACTAGGTAAATATTATGGATGAATTATGCATCATTTGTATGATAAAATTATACTTATTACTTATGTTTTATTTCCAGGCATTGGTGATGAAATCTACTGTACCAGCGATTTTTTACTAATTGTATGAAATACAATATAGCACGTACTTGAGGTTGGTAGACAGTATTTATATAGGTAAATATATTTAAATATTGCTGGACATTTCACACAGCATCATCTAGCCCCAAAGTAAGCAGACCTTTTCTTATGGGAACTACACATGATTGATTTTTTCTTGTAAATACATACATTCCTACTTATGCTTATTATACATAAAAAGAAAACAACCAGACCCGAGATAAATACTTGCCATACAAACATTTGTCCCGAACCCGCAACCTTCTGCATCTCAGGCAGGCCTTTAACCTCTACTCCACAGAGGTTCTTAAATGTTTTTGTTTTATGTAATAGTCAAAGGGTGAAAATAATGTTTGTTTTCAATACCTACTTCTTCAAAGTAGGAAATATTATTTATTTAAATACAGTAACATATTATGTTAAATATTTCATTATTTCCAGGTACCAAAGGAATTTTAAGGGGGCTGGATCTAAATAAATCTGCAAGATTGATCCTAGAAAATGCAAATATAGAAGAATGAGTGCAATAATAAAACTACAAAAAAAAAAAACAAATAAGAGGCTGGCGACAGACAGAAAGTCCATCCAAGCGTAATACCAAAATCATTTGAGCATATTTTTATGACTCTATTTTATTATTAGCAGCGCCCGTTGCCCCCGTAGTAATGGTATTGTATTACTTCGGACGACTCCTGCCGAATCCCGACGACTGAATACCTGCAGCACCTCCAGGGCCATCATCATCATCAGCAGCGAGCATATCAAAATTCGTTCGTCTCTCTCAAGCCATGCCTTCCGGACCAAGCAGCGAGCATATCAACATTCGTTCGTCTCTCTCAAGCCATGCCTTCCGGACCAGCAGCTTTGCACCGCATCAGCAGCCCTCAGCCTCCGCAGTTCCATCGCCGTCGCCTCGACTTCCTGGTTCTGAAGGCTCTCTGCTCCTCGATAACGCTTCATTAAATTTCTTCAACCATTCATTCTATGGATTCATCTGGGTATACTCATCCCTGGGTATTCATTTCTCGACAACCTTTATTCCTAGTCAATAATAGCTATCTATGTATTAATAGTTAGAGTGTTACACAAAGTAAGCAATGCAATTACCTATCAAAGTTATGGAATGATTTTATAAATCACTAGCTTCCGCCCGCAGCGTTGCCCGTGAGGTACCTACACAACATTATAGCCTGTGTCCATCCTGAAAGTTCATTCGGAATACTGGTGAAAGAATTTTTGTTTTGAAAATCGGATGAGTAGATTTGAAGATTACTTCCTACAAGCAAACAAACTTTTACCTCTTTATAACAATAGTATAGAAGTATAGATTAACGAAAAGACTAGTTTAGAATTAGAATAGAGTGGTTTATTTTTATTACACTTCAATGAACCATGTTCATATAGGCCTCTATTAATAAACTCTGCTTAACTTCTGTCAAACTTTGACAGAAGTTGAGCGGAGTTTATTAATGGAGGCCATAAAGTCTTACTTCTTACTTAAGTACTTCGAAATTAAAGCTTAAACTGTACTTTTGTAAATTTTTGTACATCTGTCTGTATTTTGGCACTATGTAGGTTGTGTATGATGCTGAAGCAGACATTCAATGCCAGCTAAGACATTGGCCATCTGCTCCTTGCACTGCATTCGATCTCCTTAGTGTATAGTCCATGCCGGCGACGGCATTCGCCAACATTTCTACTGCGGCGACGCGTCGCTCCTCCAAATCAATGGCCACATCATCATGATCTATAACAAACAAAGGAAATTGAAATATTGAGTAATTAATACTTATGTTATGTATGACCTATCTATAGAATAGGCTTCCAGATTAGTATGGGAAGTTGTGATTTTCTTATGTCGTCATTCAGATATAAATGCGTTATTTCATTTACTTAAATATCATAGTTAAGTTATTTTAATGTTTTGTTTTGTTACTAATAATAACACTCACTCGCTCGGGCCTTTGCTGCGTAGAGGGGCGGCGCTAGCTAGCCAGTTCCCGGCGACCTCTCCAGTGCTAGCCTCCCTAGTGCACGGAGTGGGAGCGGGGTCGGTACTACTTCCCAAGTGTAATTCTCTGCCACTTGTTCAAAATGTATTCTAAAAATTTAAATACACTTTAATAAATAGGTCTGAATTTAAAATACCTACTTCATATTTTAAAAGTATAATTTGTTACCTTGTACTTAGTGGCCGTTTGTTCTCTTCGTCATTAAGCTGTAACATGAATTGTATTTTAGTATTAATTTACGCATACACACACAGCTACCATACACACTAGCTTTTACTACAGTTTCACTTATCATCATCATCATTTTCCTGCCCCTATCCTATACTAACCCAGCAGCTTCACTTATGTGGTGCTCAATAAAATGATAATAAATATTTAATAAAGTACTAAAAACACCTTTTATTTCAATAGGTATGTACTTAATTACCTACAGTTTTACTGAAATATTTTATTTTAATTCATACTGAATCCCTTTCGGGTATAGGCCTCCTCCAACCAACAGCTTGTATTTTTCTTTATCTTTGGCAACCATCGCCCAATATTCAATTCAATTTAATTTATTCAATTCGCCAACAGTTTCCATTAATATAATTATTAAGTAGGTATGTAACAATATCAACTAAGTTTCATCCTAATTATTCAGAGCGAGTGAGTTACAAAATAACCCAACAAAAACCTCACACGGTTTTGGATTTTAAGTTGATTAGTAGGATTAGCAGATTATTAAATTTAATGAGCACTAAAAAACATGCAAAGCAAACTAACATTCACAGGGATCCTGACAGCACCCTCTACCGACAGGCTGCCAATAACGGCGACGACACGCTCTTCTAGTTCTGTCTTTTCCGGTTGTCTGCAGCCTTCATTTTGATTCGGCTTTTGTACGTGCCAGTCCTTCACAAAAAATAAATATAACTTAGCAATACTTGGCAACAAGGTTTGCTTACACACACGCGTAACGTACGTTATCAAAAGCTAACTTACCCGCTTCCATTCTTTAGCAGCAGGAGACCGTACCCCACGTCGTTCAATCTCCGGGCAGTCTTCCCACGCTTTAACGGACCTTTGGTGAACCAAATGGCTGCCTTCCCTTACATTGGGGGCAATGTCTGCGTTACTTTCCACAAACTCAATCAGAATTTCAAGCTGCCGATGCGAGACATGGACAGGCGGCATGCTTTCTAGAAAGATAGCACATTATTATTATGGGTGAACTTGGAGAGTTATGAAAATAAAATCAACGTAGGTACTTACTTGGAAACACAAAAATCACTGAGTTATGATTATTTATTCGTTTTTTGTGATGTATTTTCATGAAATATCTAAAGAAAAACCCGGCACTCCGGCACGCAACAGTCTATCATGTCAAAAGTAAACAGAACGAGAACGAACAAAACGTGAACAAAACCACAGAGCAGACAAGATTTTTGTGATAAAACGGCTGATTTAGGATGGTCATAAATTTCATACACGGTCCTTACTAAAGTAGTACTTTTTAAATTAGTCGGGTTAGTTTGATTTGCAAATAACTTCATGTTGTAAATTTCCTCGTGAGACCGATGAGACGTCTTGGATAACTGTCGCAGGATGCAAACAACAAGATAGACAATCACAATCACTAAGTTATCAACGTAAGACGTCGCAGCTAAATCGCCAAAACTGAAAGTCTTGAGACAAGTTAGACAATCAGCCTGCTGGATAAGTCTCGCTAAAGACCGGAAACCAAATCATAAAAAGTAGGTGGCCTATATCCAACACTACAGACGGGATGAAATAATGATGAAACTTTGAATATGCCTAGGCGGGTAGTCAGAGGCACGTTAAATGGCATGTAAGCTTACTTTTTGGCATTCAGAGTCTATCAACTTTGTGATGGAACAAAAAATTGTTTGCCCTGCAGACGACCTCTAAATTAGTTGCACTACATTTGGTAGGTAAGCAGAATGAACCATGCAAGTTTACATAGGTAGTATGAGGTAGAACGATTATAAATAGGTACCAAAGCACAAACCGGAAAAACAAAACAGGTTCACGTCACGTTCAGCAGATCAACTTTTTGAATGTCAGAGGCAAAAGTTCAAACATTTAATGCCCATTCTCTGTCTTTGTCTAAATAAGAATACGACATCAGCATCAGCAGTGCGATTCAGACCTTCTCGGAATGTGACGTTTCTTCGCTGAAAAAACGTCAACTTTTCGAAGAAAATCATCGAATCGGATGCATTTTCGGAAGTTCGAATCGCACTGCAGATACGAGGAGCGAGACGCATCGCAGTTTTTGTGCCGCGGTTATGTTGTGTTTATTTAACCCATTTAAACATAGTCGGTGGCATTCAATTCCATGCAATAGTTAAAAGTTAAAACACTTTTTTTTTCCACTCATTTTTTTAAAAGATATTTTAAAATCGTATGAGTTAGAAGCAAACTGGAGACCAGAGTTTAAGCCTTCGTGGCTTTACTACTTTAAAGCGGGACCCATAACTTAATGTTATCTATGAATCACGGAAGCTCTCAGCAGTTGTTAAATGGCGGTCACCCAATTATTTTGTGATCGAAAAGAACTTCGCTTAACTTCGTCGATAGTCAAGACGACTAGACAAGCTACACGAGCGCTCCTGATTAGTAGGTATTTTGATTACTGTATTTGATGCAGTTTTCTCATCAATTTTTCCACTTTTTACCATCTAAAAATAAAGCCCGTCGCCCACTGTCACGTAACGTGGCACATGGACTAATGCAGCGTGTAATTGCCCCGGCAGACGTCCACACGCATTGCTTACGAAACCAAATTGCTGAAGGGAGAGCTATTAGTCTTGATTCATCATTAACATCGTGCATGTCTTGCAACTATCATTTTATCAGTACTCGCATTGAATAATAAAATTGTCCATTGAGTAATAAAATTGTCTTTGTATACAGTATATGATTAGAATCGACACTGAGAAAAGTCTTTCTTAAACTTTCGCGATCACAACTCATACTTACTTCCAAATATTTCGCACATCAATTACTTACTTGAAAGGAACTTAATAACAATTGTACCAATATAATTTAGCTCCGCAATGTTTTCTTGGGCCAACATAAGCCATTAAGGTCATGTACCTTCGGGGCTATAAATTTTTAACTGCCGAAAATACACATCTTGCCTCACCGACCTAGCTGCCGGTCGGCGCCGCATAGTCACGCACGCGGCCCCAGATTGCTAAATAATTAGTGCAACGCGATGCGGAAACATGAGGTTTATGTTTGTTTAACCCGACAAACTTGCACTAGAGTAGAGAAGTAAAATGTTTGATCCAAAATTTATGTCTTGAAGCTAAGATTAACATTTTAATTAGCAAGAATTTTCCTGATCTAACAGATTGTAACACACTAACTCAATCTTTGGGAAAGTACTTGGATGCCCTGAAAGGAGATTGACCATTTTTGTATGGACGTTGGACCAAGTGCTGCCCAACATTGAATCATAGTGCATAATGTTCCTTAGACTAATACTAGTCTGTAACCCAAAGCGCTTCAGAATCTATCCGAGGAGTATTGAGAAAAAAATATATAAGTACAGGGTGAATTTTTGAGACGGGACAGTAAGGGCAGCTACCTTAACCGTTGTAGCTAGAGGAAAACGTTCTTAGGAGACTATCCTTAGTTTTTGAAGATATTTCTACCTGCATTCACAGATTTAGAAAAAAATGTACAGTCAGCGAGAAAATGGGCAATTTACACAAAACTTTTTTTGATGCCAATCGATCCTGTTTCATCTAAGGATTAGAAGGCTCTATCGAACCAACTGGATTTAGAGTACTAGAAAAGTCATAAAACGCTAAAATGTATTTCTGAGACAAGACCGGAAGGGCTACCTTAACCGCTGTAGCTAGAGGAAAACGTTCTTAGGAGACTATCCTTAGTTTTTGAAGATATTTCGACTTATATTCACAGATTTCGAAAAAAATGTACAGTCAGCGAGAAAATGGGCAATTCACACAAAACTTTTTTTGATGCCAATCAATCCTGTTTCATCTAAGGATTAGAAGGCTCTATCGAACCAACTGAGATTAGAGTACTAGAAAAGCCAGAAAACGCTAAAATGTATTTTTGAGACAGAGCAGTAAGGCCAGCTACCATAACCGTTGTAGCTACAGGAAAACTTTTTTAGGAGACTACCCTTACTTTTGAAGATATTTCGACAAAGCGATGAAAAATGATGGCAAATGACAAAATGATTTCGTACGAAATGTATAATCAAAGTTTTTTGCGTTTTCTGATTTTAGTACTCTTGCCTCAGTTGGTCCAATAGAGTCTTTTAATCCTTAGATGAAATAGGATCGATTGGCATCAAAAAAAGTGTTTGTGTAAATTGCCCATTTTCTCGCTGATTGTACTTTTTTTTTTAAATCAGAGGATGCAGGTCTAAATATCTTCAAAAGTTAAAGATAGTTTTCTAAGAACGTTTTCCTGTAGCTACAACGTTTAAGGTAGCTGGCCTTACTGCTCCGTCTCAAAAATACATTTTAGCAATTTCTGACTTTTCTAGTACTCTTACCTCAGTTGGTCCGATAGAGTCTTTTAATGATAGTTCTTTTCGGGTTCTAGTCTAGCGGAGTCACTGGACACTGATGGACTGGAACGTGAATGAAAAATACCTACCTACTTAAATAATTATGTTTTAATTGTACCTACCTACTAATATAGAAATAAGACTTGCATGCCTACTAACACTAAATGGACTTTTAATGTGTCTGATTTAATAAATGAATTATTATTATTATTATTTAATCCTTAGATGAAACAGGATCGATTGGCATCAAAAAAAGTTTTGTGTGAATTGCCCATTTTCTCGCTGACTGTTGATTATACATTTCGTACGAAATCATTTTGTCATTTGCCATCATTTTTCATCGTTTTGTCGAAATATCTTCAAAAGTAAGGGTAGTCTCCTAAAAACGTTTTCCTGTAGCTACAACGGTTAAGGTAGCTGGCCTTACTGCTCCGTCTCAAAAATACATTTTAGCAATTTCTGACTTTTCTAGTACTCTTACCTCAGTTGGTCCGATAGAGTCTTTTAATCCTTAGATGAAACAGGATCGATTGGCATCAAAAAAGTTTTTGTGTAAATTGTCCATTTTCTCGCTGACTGTACATTTTTTTCAAAAGCTGTGAATGCAGGTAGAAATATCCTTAAAAACTAATGATAGTCTCCTAAGAACGTTTTCTTCTAGCTACAGCAGTTAAGGTAGTCCTTACGGTCTTGTCTCAGAAATACATTTTAGCGTTTTCTGACTTTTCTAGTACTCTAACCCCAGTTGGTTCGATAGAGCCTTTTAATCCTTAGATGAAACAGGATCGATTGGCATCAAAAAAAGTTTTTGTGTAAATTGCCCATTTTCTCGCTGACTGTACATTTTTTTCAAAATCAGAGGATGCAGGTCGAAATATCTTCAAAAGTTACGGATAGTCTTCTAAGAACGTTTTCCTCTAGCTACAACGGTTAAGGTAGCTGCCCTACTACCCCGTCTCAAAAATTCACCCGTGTGAACCCGTGGATGTTTTTTTTTTAAATACTTATTTTTTAATAGCTCTTCATGTAAGGAAAAAAATAAAGGTATACCCATGCCTGGGCAGCATTTGGTCCAAAATGGTCAATATCCTTTTATAGTAGGGAAGAAAGAGCTGGTGACCAAGTCTACTAACGTAATTTCGGCTATCTGGCTAAACAAATAATAATAGTTGAGATTGATAGACAAGATTTTGGTAGAAAGGATTAGATTAAAGTGTTACACTATAGTTACAAAAATTGACAAATCTTAATACCTATTTGGTTTTGTAAAATAGGTAACTTAGTAAGATCTCAATCACTCCAACTTTAGCAGACACTAACACTTTGAGTGCTGAATGCACATTGGTGTTCTTGTTTTGGAGGAGACCCTGGAGACCCATAGAAGGTGGCAGTGGAAATGTTAATGTGCATAGTGCCTATGATGCACATGTGCTCCAGGCTATGGATGACCTGCAGCCTTCTTCTTCTGAGCTCACCACAGAGCTGGTGTAGAGAATGGGTTAGTAAATTTTAAAAGCCTAAGAGAACCTTAAGGATACAGTACAGTTTTCAGTACTGATCTTTGTCCTTATTAGGTTAGGTAGATACCTTTTAAATAATTTAATAGGACTATGACCCAGCTTTCAGTTTTGTGCATCTTAGAACCTGAGGTGATTTTACATAAGAGATTTTTTTTAATCTAATTTTTAAGGAACTTTTGTCTGTGTCCGACTTTGGCAGTTCCGTAAAGTCTTCTACTATAATACTACTCTTCGACTAGCCGGCATAAAGACCTGTAGAACATTCTCATTACCTACAGAGATAAATCATTTGTTACCCATTCCCTGCCCCAACTCCACCATGCTCTCCGGAGGGCTGAGGCCCAGCCTGCTGCTGGAGCACTTGTGCGTCATGGCCACCGAGCGCGTTAACAGAGTAATGAATAGGACTGTTTGGCGGACATTCCGAATAGAATCATGAAACCCTGGGTAATCTGCACTGAATAACTAGGCTGCTGGACATCCACAGCACATGTGCGTCATGGGCACTAGACGCGTTAACTTTTCCACTGCAACCTTCTATGGGTCTCCAGGGTCTCCTCCAAAACAAAAACACCGACTAGGAGGTTATCCTCTTCAGTTATTTCTACAAATTCAAAATAAATATAGGTACCAAATTAAAGGCGGTTTCATGATGTGTGGTACAGGAATTCGAAAAAAAAGTAAACAATTTAAAAACCACGATCGGGCGGGTGTGCTAAAAAAGAAAAAGAACTCACAGAAGAAGGTCATGTTTTCTAACAGAATTTTAGGAGAAAAACAACGTTTGAGAATACTTACATGGTGCCAGTTTGTAAGTTGTAGCGATCTTCATTGATAAGGTTTAGAACACAAACCAAAATTACTATTTTTCGTCATAAAAACGAACCACCAACTCAAAACGAAATTAACCGAACTGACTGAAAAAAAAAAAAGCTTTCAACCGGATGACATTACTTCTTTGTCAATGTCAGTGTCAAAAAGAAAATCGATAGGAATGGACAGTGACTTTTGCCAGTAGCTTCATTTTATTTCATTCAATTCAATCAATCACAATCAGTCAAAGTCAAACAAAGCTACGCTACGGGCTGCACGGCCTCCACGGGTGTTGTGTTTGTTTGTTTGTTTTGTTCACGTTTTGTTGTTTATTTCTTGTCTGGTTATGAAATAAACTAAGAATTTTCTTCAAGAGAAAGAAATACAATGGAAGCTGATTCAACTACTTATGATAATAATCCCAAGGCTGTACTTGATGAACCATGTTTACCTTTCAACGCGTGTCCTGGGTAAGTCCATTGCTTTCCATTGCAACTTTCACCCAAATACATAAATTGTTTTTGCAAAAGAATCTTAGATTTCTTGTAAATACAAAATCTCTAATTTTACAGGAACTTCAAACTGTTCATGGAATTAGTGCAGAATAACGGCGACAAAAGTATTGAGAGTCAAATATTCGAAAGATTGCAGAGTTTTGGTTTGCTACCAAACCATGCGAAATGCTTGAGCAAAACACCAGAATGTAAAATGATTTGCAGAACTGCTAGAGTCGTTGATCGGTGAGTACATTTAACATCTTATTTGAAGGCTACTTAGCTGTGGCTCTTATAGTCGTATTGCTCATTATACGGACTAAAAGTGAAGGAAAAAATGTCGTTTTTCCTTCAATTTTGACATAAAACGTATCAAAACTAATCAAAATTGAAGGAAAAATGACATTTTTTCCTTCAATTTTAGTCCGTATAATGAGCAATACGACTATAGTTGAAGGTATGATCATCATCTTGAGATCATCTTGAGAGACAGGTGAGATGAGATCAATACAACTGACTTATCACTTTTTGGCCCCTATAAGTCATCGTTCACTCCTTTCTGGTCCATCAGGCCTAGTATGCGCATCGAGACAAATTTTATTACCTCTCACTCACCCTAAAACAGTATAAACAGTAGGTTATAATATAAATTGATTTGAGAAAATTTGTCAATAACATTAATTTCACTAAAAAAAAATCATAAAATTCATCCAATCCATACAATATTTATCTTAGCCATCCATGCTCAATATATTTAGGTATGTTGATTCTTGATTTCTTTTTAAAAGTTTCTAATCACATTTCAGTTTGCAATGGGCCTGTGAGGCATGTGGGAAGAGGCAGGCAATAAGAGAGGGCTCTTTCTTCTTCCGATTGCAGTGCTCCCTTTCCCAAGCTCTCGAGATGATGCTGGCGTGGTGCGAGGATGCCGACTGTAATACGGCTTCAGAACATTTTGGTAAAACACCATTGAAGTATTATGCATAGAGCAGAACAAAATAGAGGTTATTTGTAGATGTAGCCAATAGCTCCATAATTCGAACCAATACTGCATACTTCTATGTGTAGTTCCACAAAATCTTGGCCTGGAGAAGTCAGATTTTATATCATCATAGTAATCATAGTAATAAGAAAAACTGACAATATTTAGAAGATTGTAAACATCTGAGTGTGCCAGCTAAGCTGCTTTTTAGGAAGTTAGCTTTTAAGATAAATTTCATTAAATTGTGGGACCTGACTTTTAAGTCGTTAAGCCTTGACGGAGGCTTTTAGGTGGCCTAAAAACTCCGTTACTAGAGTTAGCCACTTGCTCATACGCATTTAATTATAAGATCGATTCAATTTCATTTAATTGATACTAAATGAGTCTGTGAATCTAAATTACTAACATTTGTTTTTTTCATGCCCACAATCAGACACAAGGTAAGTTTATAATGGAAATGCACATTTCAAAGAATTTAATGTGTAAAGGATGGTCACAAGTGCAAGTACAAGGCTAATCTGCCATAAAGCGAACAAGGCAATGCATCAGTACTTTTGAGTTTAGTTTTTTTTTATCCATTTGTATGCTGAAATCCTGGTCATCCATCAATGGATTATCGATCGAGCGAGCGAAGCGAGCGAAGATCTTAGTGGTAAGTTGGGCGATTTTGCTTTGTATGTTTGTATGTTTGTATGTTTGTATGTTTGTATGTTTGTATGTTTGTATGTTTCACGAATTGTTGTTCGAGCATAACTGTCGAACCGTTCATCCAATCTGCATGAAACTTGGTAGGTCAATAGGTTGTGGTAAGGAAATTTACGGGGGAGCATATGAGCTTAATCGATGAAGGGGTTGTGAAGATATTGGGTTCCCAAGGGGGTAAAAAATTATGAAAGTTACACAAATAAATTGAGTGGGGTGTCATACGAAAGGGCTTATTTTGTACATTCCAAAATGGTTTTTATTTTTAATCTAAGATGTATAGTTTTTGAAATATGACCAAAGACCAAAAACTACGAAACCAGAGCTGCAAGAGCTCCCGTTGCATAGAGTTTCGATGACTTCGTAGCTCATTGACTGGTCGGTCTTAAAAAGAGAGTGGCATCGTTGCGGTTTGGTTTGCAATGATTTTAGATGCTACTTGATTTATTTTCATGATAAAAAAAATTTTGATAAAGAATGAAAATAATTGGGGTAAAAAAAGTTAAGTAAACAAATATATTGAGTGGGCTGTCAAATGAAAGGTCTTTATTTGTACATTCCAAAATAGTTATTATTTTTATTCTAGGACGTATACTTTTAGAAATACGACGAGAATTCATAAATATGAAATACCTAAATGAAAAATTAGACACGACATTATGTATTGCATGCATGCCAGTATTTTTTACCATGAAGAGCTAGCGCAATAGGCATACTCGGCAGTATCAGTAGTAGCACTTGAAATTATAGGGGTAGTCAGAAGAAAGTCCAAATGTAAGCCATCTACGGTGCGCGAGATCTCAGTTCGGGGCGAACTACTAGTTATTATTATTATTATTATTATAGCTTGTAATTCCATACAACAATTTATATTGTTCTCAAATGTTATGTATTCTTTTGTTTCTTCTTCTTTGTTGTATGGCCCCCAAGGGTAAAAGCCTCCTCCATTTCTCTCCATCTCTCCCTGTCCTTGGCAGTGTCCATCCAGTTTTTTCCTGCTGTGTTTGTTATATCATCGGCCCATCTTTTCTTCTGCCTTCCTACACTTCTTTTGCCTGTTGGGCCCAACCATTTTGTAGTTTTGTAAGTCCATCTATTGTCGTTGTATCTTGCTATGTGTCCTGCCCAGTTCCACTTCTGTTTTAGACTATGTTGAAGAGCATCTGTTACTTGAGTTTTCATGCGGATGTCTGTGTTTCTTGTCTTTTGTATTTTTCTCAGTTTCAGGATACTCCTCTCCATCGCATGTTGACAGGACAAGATCTTGTTTTTCACCTTTTCACCATCAATGGATATTTCTTTTCTAATAATTAAGAAGCATTTTAACACAAGCTATAAATAGTGAAGGAAATAATCATGAGGAAATCAGTTAATCTTCCAAAGACGGTCACAGACTTCATTATTCTGCAGGCTGATTGTCTAAGTCTCAAACCTCAAATTGGTCTCAAGCTGTCAAAACGATTGTGTGGGTATCTTTTGTCGCGTTCGGTCTTGTTGAGAATGTTGAGATGAGAGTGGCAGAGCTAGTTGCGTGGCCACTGAACTATCATATTTGAGAGTTTGAGACCGATTTTGGTCGCTTTCAAAGGGAGTGGGTAGACTACTATAGATGCTAACGTATGTTTGTATCGATACAAGCGCTATGCGAACGCGTAGCTCAAAAACGCGCTGCATAAAACGTCATGTGGCTCGGTGCGCCTTGCAGCATGTGTCTCGGTGCGCCTCTGGCCGCAGAGGTACATCGATTGCCTACCATATTTTAAATAAGGTCCAAGCGCTGGCATCCAAGGGGGTGACTCTTGGATTGCAGTGGATCCCATCCCATGTCGGGATTAGAGGCAACGAGGTCGCTGACACTCTCGCCCGAGAAGCAATATCAGAAGGTACGGAAGTTTATATGATACCTGAACATTCAGAGATACTTCACAAGTACAAACACTGTATACAATTAAAATGGAAGGAATATTTTGATGTTGCTTCTCGTGAGAAAGGTATCTGGTATAGGACGATCCAATGCGAGCCGCCTCGCATTCCATGGTTCTCAAATTTTAAAAATAGAAAATTGATTGTAATCGCTCATAGATTGCGGTCTGGGCACATTCCATTAAGAGCCTTCAAGTTTCTGATGAAATTAGTAGATGATCCTAATTGCCAAACATGCGGTGTGAAAGAGGATGTATATCACCTTCTTACGGAGTGTGCTCGGACCGCCACTATGAGAAAAGATCTTAATGAATCAATAAATGTAAACTGGCTGGATGTAGGCTTGTTTCAGGACATTCTAGCGGAGCCGACCTCGGACATCGCTAGAATGCTCTACGAGTCTATAAGCCGGCTAGTCGATGAATAGTATAAAATAAAGTAGAAGACTTTATGGAACTGGCATAGTCGGACACCGACAAAAGTTCCTTAAAAAATAGATTAAAATAAAAAAAAAAAAAAAAAAAAAAAACGTCATGTGTCCACTCACAAATATAGACAATCAGGGGGTGATCATGATCAATCGTCAAGCATATTTCGAAAATCCTATTCTAGAGTCGGATTCAGCACTGAAATCCGATAGAGGCAGTGCTGCTATCGCAGAACTAGATTATGTAAAAAATTACTAATTGTCCAAATAAGGCTTGAACAATAATGATTATGCTAGTTTGTACGTTCGTTAGCTCTACACACCAGAAGAACTGAGCAATCTTGACTAAAAAAGCAATAAAGTAAATAAAAATGGACTTGAGTGCTGAATCATACTCTAAACATCTTACTTCAATTTTTTATTTTTACTCACAGGTGTAAAATTAAAAGTGGCCAACCAAATATACGACAAACTAGACGAGCTAGCCATTAAGGAGTACAGCCGGACCCGCCTCGGTGGGCCCAACAGTGTGGTGCTGGCGGAGATGTTCCCCGACTGCCTGAACAGACTGTCACCTGACACGACCGACCATCCACATGTGCATAGGATTCTGATGCTGGCTGATACTAATGTGAGTTCTATTATTACTAGCTATAAGGCTCAACTCACACTGACGCAGAGTATAAGCGAAGAGACACATCAAAGTAAATTCAACTCTATTTCCATTAGGTAAGGTATTAATTTGTGTTATGCCTAACTTACTTTCATAGCCCTTTTTCTATCATAAAGACCTTAAAATAAAGCTCCAGTGTGTTGCCAGTCATACAAAGGGAGGCTCTTTATAGTATAGGTGCTCTTAAACTACAGATCATTTGGTAATATTCACACTTCAATATTTGTTTTATTTTCAGCACATCCCAACATACTACCGCTTGCATGTGCTAAGAGAGGATACTAAGAAAACAAATGTGTTGAACAGCAATAAGGTAATAGTGATTATGTGTGTGTAGTAAAGGCCTTTCTAGTTATTAAAACAAATAATAGGAGTTACTTTAAAATCCATATCCATACTCCATACCTTTTATATTGTAAATGTGAAAGTGTGTTTTTTGTTTGTTTGTTTGTCCTGCTTTCACGTCAAAACGGAGAGACGGATTGACGTGATTTTTTGTGTGGAGATAGTTGGAGGGCTGGAGAGTGACATAGGCTACTTTTTATCCCGAAAAAAATGCATTTTTCCCGTGGGATAAAAAAGTAGTAGTCCACGCGGGCCGCGGGCGTCCGCTAGTAACTTATAATAATAACTATGTTTAAAATTAATAATTGTACTTTTTAAACATCTTTTATTTTTGTTTCAGATGTTAGTAACGCAAATAGAGAACATTGTAGCCAAATCAGTCGTCCCCGCGTCCACGTTAGTGACTGGCAGCACCGTGCCGAAGATAGATGGCGCTGCGACCATCCAACAGCTCACTCAGCAGTGCGATGCAGACATGCAACAGTTCTGTAAGTAATCATAAAAATAGTATGTACAGTATTTCATAAAAATTGTCATTAAGAGGCCTGCGACAGGCGAATTTCCATAAAAACTTAATACCGAAATCATTTAAAATTTAAGTATATTTTTATTAGTTTATGTTGTTAGATTAAGAGAGTAGGTATTTATCTAGGTTCCTGTTACACTTTTGTTCCGAAAAACTTACCTTAAAAGAAATGTAAGCAAATTGAATTGAAATCTTTGTAGGTACACCAAAAATGGCATTTTTTCTTTTCATTTGTTCTATAGTAAGTTTTTTGGAACAAAAGTGTAACAGGAACTTAGATAAATACTGCCTTTATCCAAATAATAACATAAAGTGATAAATATATGCGTAGGTACGTTCGCCGGTCCCTTAATTGTCATAAAAATAGTAGAAGGAAGGAACGACAATACTGATCTTAGGTAAACATAATGCCCACTGTACAAACTCGTCGAGAGACCCCGAGACAGGCTGCTGGAAAAAAGGCAGTAATAGCAGAATCCCTATAGGAATTTCAATATATGCCGTTATGTGGGTAAAATGCCGGGATTGCAGAATCACAATAGGAATTGAACTGTATGCCGTCTCTTTTCATAGACTGAGTTTCCCCTCTTTGAAAATATAAAGGAATAGAAAATAGTGGCCAACTCTGGCAACGAAGTGTATATACTAAATAAGTGTTTTTACACTAAAAGCCTCCGATACGGCTTATTAAGTATATTAAACTATTTTTTTTTTCCAGTGTCTTCTAGAATATGGAAGCAAGCCGTAACCCTTTGCACGGCGTCACGTGACCTCTGCGCAAGCGCCCCCCTTATCTCGGTCTGCGCGACCGCCGTGCAGCGATATCTCGACGCGTCGCTCTATAGATTGCGGTATGGAGACGGCTTTTATGAACACATGCTGAGGATTGTAGCTAATGAGTATACTATGAAAAGCTTGTAATTATAAATTTAGAAATGTGAAAATATTTGTGGAAAGTCTTCCTCACATATTTGAAAGTTGTGGCCTTAATTAATTAGATAAGGTTGGTTTTTGTGTGTGCGACTAAAAGTAATGAAATTGCGATATTTGCGATACTTAGATATTGTTGAAGGGTGATATTGTTTCTATTTGTTTCAGTTCAGTATTGATATTTCAATGACTATTTAAGATACTCGTACTTTAGATATTTTATAGGATAATAGTTTGTAGAGTCAGCCAAATAAGTTAATAAATTGTTATCAATACACATTGCTTAGAAATATGACTTTTTCGTTTAGTTATGAACTTGAGACATCGGTGGCCAAAAGTAAACTAGTTTGAAAATGATCTACAGGGTGGAAAAAATGAATGGGCCCTGGAGGGAAACTACTTTAAATCCTTTAGATACAGTATTTTACTTAAAGGAAACATTCCTTTATTTTTAAAAAGAAACATAACTGCATTCAAAGATTTTCTAAAATTCAATTGCTTCACCCAGGAATCGAACCAGCTAAAAATTCAAAAATTAAACACTCCCTATTTTATTCCACTAGTCGTATACAATACTAAAGATAAAATTTCTCAAAGGAACATGAGGTCTCACACTCGTCTGCCGTACAAGATATCCCAGAAATCTAATATTTAGTACATATGGGCTTTAATTGCAATTTAGCTCTACAGTGGAATGGTGAGAGGTATCCAGTAGTGCGACTCAGACCTTCTTGGAATGTATTCCGAATTTGGAAAATACCGTTTCTTCGCTGAAAAACCGTCAACTTTTCGAAGAAAATCATCGAATCGGATGCATTTTCGGAAGTCTGAATCTCACCTCAGATAGACAAATATCATCTAGAAAAGTTTTGTCGCGAATGGTGAAATAATAAAAATTAATGAAAAAAGTTGTGAAAATGAATGTTAGATTTCATGATCTTTTTTATTTCTAAAACCAAATGTGTGTTATAAATATTTTATCCTGACATTAATCCTAGCGATTAGTAGTGTTAAATAGAGCGAGGTTTGTTTTTTAATTTTTAGCTGGTTCGATTCCGGGTAAGGCAAGCTAATTTTAGAAAATCCATGAATGCAGTTTTGTTTCTTTTTAAAAATAAAGGAATGTTTCCTTTAAGTAAAATACTGTATCTTAAGGATTTAAAGTAGTTTCCCTCCGGGGCCCATTCATTTTTTCCACCCTGTATGTCACAAAAACTTAGAATTTTGTTCAACTTTTTGGCTGACTATATATATATATATAGTAGTTACTGCTGTTATTGTTAGTAGGTAATCATAGAATAGTTCTAATGTAGTAAAAAATAAGTTACCTATTTGGTTTTTGCTCTGCCTCATGATATTAACATAATTAATATTCTTTTTTTAATCGTAGACACAAATTACTTAAAAAGTATCGTGTCAATGTATTCATTCATAGCATCTTTATCTAGATATCAAGGTATCTTTATGTAGGTATCTCTGTGCTGTGTATTTGATTAGTTACTTCCTACTTATATTATGTTAGACGACCTCTGTGGCGCAGTGGGCGAAGGTCCGTTCGGGTTCGATTTCCGCTGTTTGTATTATTTGCAAATATTTTTCAGGTCACACGGGGCGGTGTCCACTGAGCCCCGCTCCCCTCCCCGCCCCGCGCCCCGCCCCGCCCCGCCCCGCTCAATAAAACAAAATTAACTTTTCTGTCCTTTCTAATCTATTCTATTGAAAGATAGATTGGTAAGTCGCGCTTGGCTCATTGTCGATCATAAGTAAGATTTTATATATTATAGATATTTATAAAAATCTTAGACACAGCGCTAGACTCGGAACAGACTCAGAATAGTCCCATTTTACAATGAATTTTTTTTTTATGTCTCCTTTGTTCTTGCAGGGCATTGAGCGAGAGTTTGATCTTTGCTTCACGCTTGACATGGATGGAGTACACCCAGTCGCATCTCCATATTTTTTCCTGTGCTATTGTAGATCTTGAGGGGCTGTCCTCTTTAGCCTGCTAAAGGTTTTGGCGTTTTTCATGAGATTGTTGGCAAGCTCATTTGGGTGTAGCTCCATTCGTTTGGCATAAGATCTCAGCTTGTTTGCCACCTCCTGTTTAATCGTCGGCACCTCTAGGTCGTGATGGAGCTGACAGTTTGTAATATACCATGGTGCATTGGATATCATGTGCAACATTTTAGATTGGAAGCGTTGAAAGATTTCCAAGTTTGAGTTCGCCGCTGTACCCCACAACTCGGCTCCATAGGACCACATAAGTTTCAGAATGCATTTGTAGAGGAGTAGTTTGTTCTCCAAGTTTGGATTTTCGACCCATAAGCCAGTAAAGTTTCCTTAGTTGAAGACCAAGAGCCTTTCTTTTTGTAAAAATATGCTTCTTCCATGTGAGGCGTCTATCTAAATGCATACCCAGGTAGCGCACGTTTTCACTTTGAGGTATTTGGACTCCATTTAGTTCGACTGCACAATGAATTTGAGAAGCTCCAAGGTAGTCCATTGGACCGTTTCTTGGAGAGAAATGATGGCGACTTCCAAGTGGCGTCTCAGTCGTAAAATCTCTAAAATCATTTCCTCTTCAGAAAATTCATCATATTTGTCATATTTGGAATTATTATCACGAAGTTCTTCTTCTGGTAACGTAAGCAGAGTTTTAGATTGAACAACATTCCATGGCTCTGTAACGATGGTCTAGTTCTCCGTAAAATCGATCAAGGCATTCTATCTAACATTGCTCTCTTCATTTCTTCTGGCAATGTCAGTCCAGCGTCTTGGGCCATTTCTCCTGGCATACGTTTTCTGAATCTCCTCCTGCCTCGCCCTTCAATCGAAATATCCAAGTCCTCGCATTTTTTAGTTGCGTAGGAAATAGTAGCTCTTTCTACTATTTGGATACGTTGGCTTTCAAAAAGTTTTAGGGCTTTAATTTTTATGGCTCAGTTTTCCAGCGATAGCCCAGATGTTGGTGTAATACTTTTGTGTCTGGTTAACTTCTTCTAGGACCTCACACCAAAATGAAAGGTAGCATAACAAAATAGTACAAACAAACAAATCTGGTAAGAGTGTGGATGCTGCTTCTCTTGTGTCGACGTTTTCTTTGCTGCTGCTGGGATCACACAATGTCTTCGAGTGTTGATACAATTTTTTTTTTTGGGTGGCATTGTGGACCACGGTGACACTGCCCTGGTGCTTGGCGCCCGGGGCGGCCCGCCCCGTTCGCCGCCCCTTTACGCCGTCACTGTTTCTATGTAATAAAAGTATAAGTATTGAATTACTCAAGACGTAGTTCCCAGCTCTGCTGTCTTTGGGGCTAGATGATGCTATGTGAAATGTCAGCATTTTTTTATTTGAATTTTTAGTTTTTTAGGGTTCCGTACCTTAAAAGGTAAAAAAAGGAACCCTTATAAGATCACTTTCTTGTCCGTCTGTCCGTCTGTCCGTCTGTCTGTCTGTCCGTCTGTCCGTCTGTCACCATCGATTATCTCAGGAACGGGTGGAGCTAGCAAGTTGAAATTTATACCATATACTGAGGTCTATAGTCCCTATTGTGACTATAAAAATCAAGGTCCTGAGTCAACACTATAAAAAGATATAGGCAAATTTAGGTTTTCGTGAAAACTTGTGAGTACCAAAACTTACCTTAATTATCAACTTTTTTTATTTTTCGGAATTTTTCCTTTACTTGTGCTGTAAGACCTTGCTTGTAACCAAATTTGACAATTCTAGGTCAACCGGAAGTACCCTAGAGGTTTTGGGTTGAAAACCTAAATGGTAGTTCCCGTTGACCTAGAATCACGAAATTTGGCAAAAAGCAAGGTCTTATAACTAGAGATCGGATAATCGGATGCATATTTACCTAAAGTTAGCAAAATATGGAAGCGGCTTATTAGGGATACTTTTATTAAAAATAAAATCACAGGATTTCAGGATTGAATAATCTGTTTTTGGATTTTTGGCTTCGTATTTAGCCTTGTTGGTCTTTTATCTACAATTTCCTGACGTTTAATAGGCCCAATTTGACACTTGTTACAAAAATCACTGATAATAAAAGTAGGGAAAAGCAAGTATATTACATTGTAACAGGGCAACTGTCATTTGTGTCAAATTGGGTTTATTACATCTCAAGGAGTATACGCTTGAATTTGAAATCGCGGGATTTTGCGTAAAAAAAGTGCTTTCCATAAACATCCAACATCTAAATATGCATCCGAATATCCGATCTCTACTTATAACACAAATAAAGGAAAAATTCCAAAAAGTTAAAAAAGTTGAAAATTAAAGGGTGTTCCCATACATACATAGTTGACGCCAATTAAGATTGTCCTCTGAGTTGTATGGGCGCTCATACAAATAAGCGGGCTACAATAACATAATGGGTATAATGGGTAGGTACGGAACCCTCGGCGTACGAGTTCTACTCGCACTTGACCGGTTTTTATTTTTTGTGGTGACGAAGTTTTAAGGCCGCCTGAAGGCTCCCGTCATAGCTAAACGACTTAAAAGGTAATTCTATTGTGTTATTTTATAATTACTCAAATAATAAATGAAAATTGGAATGTCTACACGAAATTGTTATACTTAAGAGCTCAAGACCACACAAATCTTTCAATAAAAACTAATTGAAACAACTTAGTTTTATTTGACAAGTGCTAGTGACCTATCGTTGCGCGTCAATGGTTTTCTGCAAACTGGTAAAAAAGTTGAAGATTTTTCGGTTTATGTTATAAAAACCTATCAAATTAGATAGTAAAAGTAGGGGCTAGGAATCAAGCCGAAAACACACTGAGCGCGTTTTCAGCGCAGCTCAAAAACGCGCTACAGAAAACGCAATGTGGCAACTCCCTTAGTTAGTTGTAGCCGTTGTAGGTACCTAGGTACAACAGAATCATCATCATCATCAGAATACCCAAATCGCGAGTCTCAATGTACTTAGATAGTCTTTATCCTGTTTCGTTAGACATTCAATTAGAAATTATTACAACTAAAGAAAGTAGTGCCGTCCGAGTCACCTACTTGCGTTCCAGTCTAGAACTAGAAAGCTGTTCGAAGCTTCGAGATAATTAGAAATTGAGAACATAATAAGCGTGGAGCTTTGCAGTTTGTAAAATCTGTAAAAAATAAAAACTAAAAAACGTAGGTCTTTGCATTTATTCTGCGGATTCACTCCACCATTTTAAATAGCCTTTATGCTAATCCAAGTGATTGCAGTTGATTTAGACGTCCCTCTGGCTACCCGTCTAGGCCTTTTATATCTTTACTAGATGATTTATAGGTACCTATACAGTTTCAGGAGGCAATCTTTGCCTACACTTACACGGGACACTGTAGTGCCTAGGACAATGTTGAGATGGAGTATGCTTGCCCAGCACCAAACCATCCTCGCAGCTTAACCGGCCATATCCACAGGGAAGGCAGTCAATACGTGTGGGGCTGACTAAGCCGCGGGTTTCTTCACGATGTTTTCCTTCACCGTTTAGATCTCCGAGATACATTTTTCGAAACGAAAAATCCATTGATGCACGGCAGGGTTTGAACCCACGACCTTCAGATCGAAAGTTGATGTACTACCTCAACTTTCGATCGGTCGTGGGTTCAAATCCTGGGCTGTGCATCAATGGATTTTTATACTCCTCAGATCACCCGGCTAAACATCTGCATAAATAAAATAAAATCAGAATTCAAATATTTATTCAGTAGGTAGTAGGGTGGGTTGTCCAGCAATGAACCAGGTAAAATTCAAACGTCCATATCTTTTACATTTTTTGACTTACGGATCTAAGATTTGGCGTGAAGTAAGGTGATTAATCTGGCTAAGATTGTGCATTATTAGTTTATTCATATAATCTTTAGATTTCTTAGAAATACAGATTTAGCAAAAAATGAGAATTGGTTCATTGCGTAACACGGGTGGTACGCATTGAACCAGACCGAATTCTGCAATGAACCACCTATTTACCAAGAGAAAGGGCAATGTTTTTACTTTATTATTAATACCTATCAGCAAAATTATTACTAACTACGAAATATAAGCCGTTAGAGGTACTGTTAATTATATTTAGGCTTGAGTATTTTAGTCTTAATAAAATCTATGTATTGACATCAAGCAATATGGTTTTTTTTTTATCATAATACTAATTATAAGTAGGTTATCATCAGTGATCGGAATGAGGCGGGCTAAACTACCTAAAGTTCAAAGAACAGAGGCAAAAAAGGGGAGACTTCCTTACTACAAGAATTTTATTCTTGTAGTAAGTAAGAATTTTATTGAAAGTTGACACAATTTTCACAGTGAGTAAGTATATTTAAAATTAATGTTAATAATATTGTGAACTAATTCAAATAATTTTTCTATTTGACCGACGGAAAAAAGTTTTTTATCCTTATAATTTACATTTTAGTTTTTGTTATTAATTCAGGTAAAAAATTGATTCACCTTAATGTTAGATGTTCTTTATTATTGTCCCGGAAACGGAAATAATTGAGTCGAAAAATATCTAGTCCTAAGGCGTCTCCATTTGTGTCTGTTATTTTTCGAACTTTAGGTATTTTAGCCCGCCTCATTCCGATCACTGGTTATCATACAAATCTAGTTGTAATAAGTGGTGGTTTAGTTTTTCAACGTTTAAAAATGGTAGGTGCAGCTCGGACTGGGAAAATGTATGTGAGTACTATGGTTCAATGCAGGACACTATGTCATGGCTCATTGCTGGACACACCCCATTGACAAAACAAACCTCAGAATTTCACCTGGTAAATGATGATACAGCATACTAACTATAGTGTAATTTACAACGTTATGTATGTGTTATCATACGTAACAGGCAAAAAAAACTGTAGGTAAGACCCAAAAAATGTAGAAAAAGAATGAAATCAACACAAAAAACTGACTTTTATGATACATTTTTATAAATTCGATCACTGGGCGTACGTCTTAAGCTTGCGCTGCTTGTAATTTGGGGAGAGAGTGAGGGATGCGTACGCGTTCCTGTTGGCAGTAATCGTAAAGAACGGCAATGTCACATTTTTGAAATATAGCGGTGGTTCATTGCATCTGCCTGGTTCACAGGTGGACAACCCACCCTACCTACCACTAGGATCACTTTAAAAGGTGATTCTACTCTTGTTCTTTTGCGAGCAATAGGATAATGAATCATGAACGTCGAGGTAAATAAAATAATTTCATTACGCGATTAAGTCCCGTTAATAATAAATTAAAAAATAATCATGAAAGCTCAAAGATTGAGCAAAATTCTACTGTCCTTGAATACTGTCATTTACTACGTCTAATTAAAATAATATGTAAGTATAAATAAACGTGAATTAAATGCGACAACACTCGTAATCCAATCTGGGTCAATTAAGTTCGTAAAACGGTTAAGGGCAAAATAAAATAAAGCTACTTTACCGTTTGAGGTAAGTAGGCTTAACCAGTAAGAACAGTTAGTCGAAAGCACCGGCGTCGCATCTTGACAACTTGGACCGCTAACTAAGTGGTTTTTAATCTGTGGGGCCTACTGTGGCACGGGACCAATAATTGTATGTACCTAGGTAATTTGTTTCAGTAAATCAGTAGCTAAATTAAAAGTATAAAAAAACCGACTTCAATCTTATAAACAGCAATTTTCTGCACTATCGAGGTGCAATTCTGTTCATAACTCCGAAGATCCTCGACAGTTCCTCACCAAATTTTTATGGTACCAATCAGAAAGTTTATCCTTTCAAATAAAAAATAAGTTTTCAAACCAGGTGTCTTCGGGTAATCGGTGAACATACACAAAAAAAGATACTTACCGACAATTTGAGAACCTCCTCCATTTTTGAAGTCGGTTAATAAGCAAGCTAATTAATGATTCACCTAAGTGGGCTAATCATTCGCCTAAGTCTGGCTATTTGGGAAAGGTTAACTGTCTTACCTAATGATACAATCATTGTCATCCTGCCTGCCCTTATCCCACGCTAAGTGGGGTCGGAATTAAGTACTATTCTACTCACCTCATAGTGAATTTCAGAACACAATTCTATAAATAACCCCGTATCTACCGGAACAAAATTTTATTCGGAAGCATGTCTTATCCAGTTTATTACCTTCTGTTTAACTGTGGATTGGGAATATAACGTTTGAAAGAACTCTTGGATTCTGACTACGCTGAAGCTAGCGAAGAGTACCTATACCTTGACGATTAAACACAAATGCAACATCCTGTGTTGTTCTCGTCACTTTTATTCAAATTCGTTACCTACTTTCATTCAGAAACCAAAATTTCGAAAACACTTTCTTCAATTGTTCTGAAAATGACTACCTACCTAAATAATTTACATATTTCAGTAATAATCAGAAAAAGTTTAAAGCTCTCGTTTGAGTTTCCGAGGTACTAAGTAGGTACCTATTCTAACCTTTAGTGGTAATTTTTTTGATAGCATCTTGGCGCCAGCAGCGCCTTTGCTATAAAGTTTAACATTGTGTGAACGCTCTCTACAGGTCATTAGGTTATGCACAATCAGGTTTGGGCTATCGTAAACATAAAACTCGTTTAATAAGAGCTTCCTGAATCCTGACCGACATTGGTGTGACTCAAATTATAGTGGCATAACTTTCACCATTTCCTTTATATAGCTTTAGGTAACATTTTTATTTGTAAGTATTTGAATTTTGTGTCTCAAACTTTTCCTTTTAGGTTTTAATTTTCGATTGTTGTTGTAGCACAGTTGTGGATAATGTTCTGAGCTTATTACGTTACCTACGAGGTATTTGATAGGTGTAGATATTAAAATTATGTGATAGCATAACTACTAATATTGAAACAGTGCTCGAGAAATAAGAGAAAATCATCGAGAGCTTATCAGAAGATAACATGCATCCAGATTGACTTTAATTCAAGAAAATTGCTTTGATTGACGTTTATAGTTACTTGATTTCTCCGTATGTTCATAAACTGCACAATGTTCAACTCAATATTGAAATTGATCCGTAACGGGTGTTCTCTATGTATCGGAAACGTCTTGCACCGATTCCAGTTTAGCTAGTGCGGCTGCCACTATACCGCTATCTCGGCGAATAAATACAAGATGCAAGAGAGTGCTTACAACGGGACCTTGGTAGCGAGGTTCAGTCGATCTGCCGGCACCAACCGCGATGGTCAACTACAGGCGAGTTGTTTGCGAGGTGGCCCTCATCTTCGCCGCTCTATCGGCCGCAACCGCCGCGCCGGCAAGCGACGAACATAAACTAGTATACGATCAACGACAAAATGGCACAGAAAACTACAGACTCAACATCGATGGCGTCGTCATAGCTGTGGCGCCCGCGGAATCCTTCCTATCCGCGTTATCAGACATTGACTTCAGCGATCTAATCGACTTGGAATCGTTGGAGCAAGAGTTGAGACCCAAACCCCCTTCTTCTTCGGTGGATCTACCCATCCCGAAGCCTGAAGACAAGCCGGTGCTGGACTCCAAGCCAGAGAAGCCAGGTGAAGCCAAACCCGATGACAAGCCCGAGCCGAAGCCTCAGGACGAGAAACCCGAAGCCCCGAGCAAGATCGACGATGTTTCTGTGGAGCCCGCTGCCAACCCGAAAGGCCAGAAGAAGTCGGCGCAGCTAAGACGGCAGGAAACCACACAAAGGTAGGTAAATAACCTTTCTGAAATTTTAATTTGTTGTAGATTTATGTCTGACGTTTGTATTGTCTTTTTATTTGATCCAAAACTATACTTTGTATATATAATCTTACTGAAACTTCAGTTGATCTGAAGGTAAATTCTAACCACTGACGTTTTTTAAGACATTTTATCATCTAATAAAATAATTTAGATTCCCACTTCTAAGTGGGATTAGCACAACAGCAGTACCTACGATTCAGACCTTCTCGGAATGTATTCCGAATTAGGAAAGTGACGTTTCTTCGGTGAAAAACGTCAATTTCCGAAGGAAATCATCGAATCAAATGCATTTTCGGAAGTCTGAATCGCACGGTCTCTTCCACCCCTTTTTTCATCTGAACTTGTGAAATAATTATAGAAATAAATTGTGATTTTTTTACAGACTGAAGCACCGGCTCGCAAGCATCTTCCTTCCCTTCCTTCGGAAAAGGCGTCATCAATAAAGTTCTAACTAAACTAAAACGTTAATCTACAGAGCGATTTTAATATTCAAAGAGCTTTGTTGGCCTGAAAGCAAATTCACCCTGTATAAATAACGTTGATTCATTTTATTGATGTGAAATTGTGTGTTTTATAAAAGAAATTTGATCTTTCGTACTTAAAACTTAAGTGATATTCAAATGCATTTATTATAAGTGATAAGTTTAGTATAAGCAATTGTATGATTGTAAATTGTTTTTGTTACAAATAAATAATAATTCTTATTGAAAAATCCATACTGCAGCTTTTTCTCTTCCTAAGCAAGTAGGTAGATCTTTCATGTACTTACTTACTTAATCTAAAAAAAGTAATATGCATGCGTACCTAAACAAGAAATACCTATTTGATCGCAAAGAAAAGAGAAATCTTCATAGTAGATATAGATAGTCTCAGTAGTGGGTGAAATTGACTTTGATTATGAGTTTAGGTGATAGATTCTAGGTACCACTAGCAATAAGATACCAGCAGCAGTAAGAATCAGACTTCCGAAAATGATTTGATGATTTTCTTCGCAAAGTTGACGTTTTTTCAGCGAAGAAATGATGCTTTCCGAATTCGGAATACATTCCGAGAAGGTCTGTATCGCCCTGCAGGTTTCATGAAAATACTGTTGTTTAAAATCTTGCCAACAACAAACCTATGATTTATAAGGTTATAGGAGTGTTAAAAAGGCAAAATTGGTCTTAAACTTGGAATTATTTTTGACTAGTTTTGCCCCTTTAGTGATCGTATGTAATGATTTTATGATGATGAAAAGTACCTTCCTAAAAATATTAGTTTAACACACTATTTTTTTGAGATCTCAGAAACAGCACCAGCAGAATAACCCAACATTTCTGAGTGAATTTTATTTTGTAAGTTTGTATGAATTAGCGGTCCACGCTGATGACGGAGTTTTTAGGCCGTCTGAAGGGCTCCGTCATGGCTTAACGTCATGGACCGACAATATGCCGTGTAAAAATATACTTTGAAGAATATTAGTTATTCTAGTAGGTACAACTCACGAAAGTTTTGAAAGTGAAATATGTTAAAATGAATTGTGCTCGGGCCTATGTCTTTCAGTCGGCGTCTGAAGGGTGAAATGATGATGATGATAAAGGTAAAAATTTAGACGGGCGGGGGCGGCATTTTTCAGTTTTTGCCCCGCCTTGAGAAAATTGAAGATCCGGGCTGGTGCTCGATATGATTTATTTAAATATCAGTTAAACGTTCACCCTTCTTTATTATCTCTGGAACAGCACAATACTTTTATCTAACTAAAATATATTTGGTCGAGCAGCTTAAAATTATTGTTCACTTCACTTTGTTCATTTTAATTTTCATTCTTCATTCCATTTGCCTATATTTTTTCATCTAGGTACCTACATAATAGTCCGACGTTGTAAAAAAAACGGCCTTTTTTTCATGAAATTTTTGTAAGAACTCTGAATCGGACAGGCAGGACAATGTCTGTCGGGTCAGCTGGTAGATATAAAATACCATCTTCAGTTCTCACAGCAGAAAAGATGATTTACAGTTAAATAACCACACGCAAATATGTCATGCCTCATTTCACTCAACCAATGCATGGAAAATTGACTTGCCAGTTATTTACTACCGTACCCCAGACTTGTTATGGTAAATGTTTTCGGAATAGAAGAGCTCTTGGGTAAATTGAACTTCCTACTTTTCCGCTTGACACGCCAAACCTGCTCTTGAAATGAGTAAGTCCAGAGTGGTCAGCTCTGGTGCTAAAAATGTTGGCTCCTGATGACATACTTAAGTACTGAACAAGCCTTCTTCATTCCTTTGTATAAGGATGGCATGGGTACGGAACGTTGCCTCCAGACGCACCATAAATTATCTATTTAGAAAGGTCTAGGATGACTTGACCTAACAGCTTTATAGCTGAGGTCGTTAATTAAATGTCTCCTCCCAGCGCTTGTGTATAAATGTCACTAGCAGACACCCTTCCATGTTTGAATTGTGTGTATAGAAAATCACATCCTAATTTGTTGTCTCGGTAAATATTTTTATCGTTCATGGCTATTTTTAGATTTATAAAAATTATCTCGCAGCTTTATCGAGCTCTTTGTAAACAAAGCGTATAAAGCGTGCCAGTGAAACTCGGTTATCGGGTTCGGGTGACCGTTGACCGCCGACCCGGGGTCACTGTCAGTCAGACGACCCGAGCTCTGACGATCCCTAACCATTCCGCGCCATTTCATACCGAACCATCGATCTCTCTGCACAATAGCCAAAATAAATAACAAGTGATACTTACAACTTACAATATTACAATAACCGTTGTTCGCAAGTATAATTTTTAGTTGCTTTGTTTATCCAACGCGCAAAGTGTGCCATCGCATTCACCGTGAATGCAACTTGTTAATCCAAATTGATTAAGAGCTTAGGTTTAGTACAAGTCTGCGCCACATTCGTGCCGAGACCGTTACTGTACCCGATTCGAGAGGACTGGTTCAACTGCGGCCGGTAAAAGCGGCGCGGGACTACACAGCTCGCAGTCAGCTCCGAGGAGAACTGAAACACGCACGCATCATGTTACTTGCACTCTTGTGTCTGGTGTCCGCCGCGGCTGCCTTCCCGGTCTCCGTGTTGTACGACCGGCGGCAGGATGGAGAGCTCAACGTCAGCGCGGATGTGGAGAACATTGTCATACTGGTCGCGATTCCAAAGTCGTCAGGTCCAGTAGACCTTTTTGATCTTTTGAAAAATAAGGGACAGACCCGCCACGCCGACGCGCAGGAGAGGGCCGATCATGTTATGGAAGCGTTCGTGGAACCCAACACACCGTATCAAGTTGAAATCGGGAGTGATAGGAGTGCGGAAGGTGGCGGCAGAGCTGTGGAGGTGGTGATCGCTGGCAGAAGGCGGTTGGAGACTGAGCCGCAAGAGGACAGCGACGAGATAAAGCTGATAGGCGCCACGGAGCAATGCGGACCAGACCGCGAACGAGACCCTGACACTCTCATGTGTCGCTTCAAAAAACTCGACGTCGTAGAAACAAAACCGAGCTCAGAAAACGCAAACTCGATCAAGGAGCCGGTCAAAGAAAGTTCGAACCCTTCTAAGAAGGAAGATAAGCCCCAAGCAACGCCCGAAGTCGTATCCACGTAGTCGTTGATCTCTATTTAGTTTATTTATTTGCAAGTATCTCGCCATTATAAATTATTTAATTAAATTAGTGACTATTTATTTTGTTTGTTTTTTTTTCTATATAGACTGCCACAATAGTTACCTATACATACTTATATTTTATCCGTCCTTGTATAAGTAGTACTAGGCTATTTATGTGGTGTGATAACTGATCATAGCTAATCTACCTATAAACATAGAATCACTTTTAACCACGAGATAACATTATTTTTAAGTACAGTACCTACAAATATTGTTTACATTATAAACGTATTAATATTGATAAGAAATCTATGAAATAGGTAGGTACATTAAAAGATATGATAGATTGAAATAATATCCCAATCACGAATCTAGTCAACTTTCCCTGTTAAATCATTGACGTAGAGCGTTCTGAAGCGGAGAAAATTTGTAAACATTTTACATTCTAATATCAGTCTCGTCTCGGCTACCTACATATTTGCATGATAATTAAACTCTCTGCTACTGGTTGGTATTATATTGTCTTTGGTAATCAGGTAGGCATACAAATAGTTTTTGAAAGCTGCTCTATGTTTTTGTTTTATGACCTCGAAAACCAAAATGTATTTTTAGTTATTCATATATAGTCCAGTCAGCTTAGCATAAAAATGGTCTAAACCTCGGAATGACAGATAATAAGCTGAATTTTCGTATGTAGCTTCATTTAGGCATCCTAAAAGTTGTCTCAAAAGTCTCATAAAATCTCGTGTCTGCGTCTTAAGTTATTCAAGGTCAAAGGTAAAAAAAATAGTTTTTCGCGAATATCTCGGTTGCTATTGGTCCAATGATGTTAACATCTATTATAAAGTTGTAGAGCATACAATTTGCGACAAATTTTGTTTAAAACATTTTTTCATGCGCTCAACCGTTTTCGCGATAGAGGAGGGTGAGTGAGCAGCGCTCAACCATACGCGTAGGTACTGTAACGCAAAGTCAAACGTGAATATCTGTGAATACCTTGAATTTTGAATAATTTGTTTTATTTATCAGTTAATTATCGACCAAGCGAGCAAAGCGAGCTAAGATCTTACGATTTTGCTTTGTATGTTTGTATGTGTAATTTTTATGTTATCGCATAACTATCGAACCGTTAATCCAATCTGCATGAAACTTGGTAGATAACTAGGTTGTGCTATGGAAATTTGATATATGACATATGAGCGTAATCGATGGAGGGGTTGTAAAGATATTGGGATCTAAAGGGGGTGAAAAAGATAAAAGTTACACAGATATATTGAGTGGGGTGTCATATGAAAGGACTTAATTTGTACATTCCGAAATAGTTTTTATTTTTGTTCTAGGAAGTATAGTTTTTGAAATACACATACTGAACGCTTTGCGCTCACGGCCCTGTATCGCAAAAACGGTTGAGTGCATGGAATTTTTTTTTCAATGAATTGGTCGCAAATTTTAAGCTCTACAACTTCATAATAGATGTTAACATCACTGGACCAATAGCAACCGAGATATTCGCGAAAAACTATTTTTTTTACCTTTGACCTTGAATAACTTAAGACGCAGACACGAGATTTTATGAGACTTTTGAGACAACTTTTAGGGCGCCTAAATGAAGGTATATCCGAGAATTCAGCTTATTATCTCTCATTCCGAGGTTAATTCCTAATTTGACTGGGCTAATACTAATACATATTCTGAGCTAGGAACAAATTTTTAGAAAATGACATGACATTTTCATCGGACGAGGTATTTTTTCTTTTATACAGGGTGAATTTTTGAGACGGGGCAGTAAGGGCAGCTACCTTAGCTACAGGAAAACGTTCTTATGAGACTATCCTTAACTTTTGAAGACATTTCGAACTTCATTCACAGATTTTGAAAAAATGTACGTACCTACAGTCAGGGAGATAATGGGTAATTTACACAAAAACTTTTTTTGATGCCAATCGATCCTGTTTCATTGAGGGTTCTAACGGACCAACTGAGGTAAGAGTACCTACCTACTAGAAAAGTCAGAAATTGCTAAAATGTATTTTTGAAACGGAACTGCTGAATGAAAATTATTGAAGTAAATTTTTTTAACAAATATTTACCTACCTACTTAATTGATTCAGGCGTGACTTCGCAAATATTTTAACACATTTTTTTTTAACAAATATTTTTAAAAGATTTGCTTTTGTTACTAACTGTAGGTATTTGCTTTATCAGTCTGATAAATGGAGCGCAAGACAATGTTTTACAAAATCGTTGAAGCTTAGTCGGTGACGAGATTTTGAACAAACATTTCGGTACATTATGTTCTTGTGAAAAATGACAAATAAAGATATTTTGGAGTACCAGGATTTAAATGCAGAAGAAAATGAATTGTTTGAAGAAATATATGGCTGTAAGTGAAATAAAGTTTTTACATTAAGTATATTGAAATTACTAGAATCAATCTTGGACATTTAGTCAAATTTAAAGATTCATTATTTTATGTTACAATAATAGGAATTGTATTTTTAAGATTAAGGTAAAGTACTTATTTCTATGGGCTTAGAATACGTTTTTTACCATCTGTAGGTACTATTCATAGGTTGCCTGAAATAAAGTTTATAGATCAGCGCCCTCGCGGCGTTGCCCGCGTAGTGTTGGTATATGGTGATGATGATGATGATGATGATAAAAAGTAGCCTTCCTCATAAACTAAGCTCTCAAATGCAGAAAGAATTTTTCAAATCCGACTTCTAGTTCCTGAGATTATAGCGCGTTCAAAGAAACAATTAAACTCTTCAGCTTTATATTATTGGCATAGAAGTTATATTTATTATTACTTATTAATATAAAATGTTATTATTTAGATCCATCAGATATCGTGCGGATTGGACCAAAAGGCTATATCGTCACAAAAAAATATAAGAAAATGGCAGAAGAAATTTACAACATGCCAATAAGGTCTTCCGATATATTCGTGGCGAGCTATCAAAGATCAGGTTTGAATGCTTTTCACATAATTCATAAATCCTTTCACAAAGAAAAAAAAAACGTTGAAGGAAAACATCGTGAGAAAACCAGCTAGCTTACTAATAGCGGCGATGGGCTTGCAAACTGTCACGTATGAAATGGCAACTTCTGCAAAATGTGGGCCGTACCGCCGGCGCCGGCGCCCGTACCAAATATGTAAGTATTTGGAAATACCTCTGGCTACTCTCTTAGACATCTTCAACGGATTCTAATTGGCTAAAGATCTGAAATGTCTACTACTTACACTATGACGTGACTATGTTTCTGTTTCGTTTTACCCGACTGCGGCGAAGACTTGGTTCAAAATACCCTATTCAGCATGGTATAGTACGCACAATGGATCTAGGCATTCGTGAAGTTAGCCGTTTCGCTGCGCAGTAGAAAATGTTATAAGAAAAAGCTACACTGCGCATCAAATCGGCTAACTTCACGTATGCCTAGATCCTTTGTGCGTATTGCTGTAGGTAATATGTGCATAATACTGGCAGGCAAAATAACGTTTGCAAAAATAGTCCTTAGATTGCTCAACTTGTTTAAGGTCCTAGAATAAAGTTGTGTAATTTTTAATAAAAAATGTAATAATGTTTCAGGCACAACATGGACACAAGAGCTGGTTTGGTTACTAACGAATGATTTAGATTATAAACAGGCAGCTGAGGTACCGCTCACTCGCAGATACCCATTCTTGGAGTAAGTATGGGGTAGGTATATAAGTTAGGGCCTTCAGGCGGCCTAAAAACTCTGTCATCAGAGTTAGCCATTAACTCATAGAACGTCAAAATTTTTGAATTTTAAAATCATCAGAGTTGACCCTTGCTCAATACGAATTTACTTAAGTACCTACCTACTTACTTAATTTTAAAATACATGACTAAAACAATATTGACGTTCCATTATGTCTTCTACACCCTACAGGATGGCAATGTTCCTCGACGGTGAATCATTAAAACACTTTATAATTACCGCAAAAGGAAAGGAAGCTAAAGAAGCGATAAAATATATTGCAACGCCTGCCGCTAAAATGTTAGCAGATATGCCGTCTCCTCGCTTTGTGAAGACACACCTGCCTATGTCTTTGCTACCACCTAAGTTACTGGACACGGCAAAGGTCGTCTACATAGCGAGGGATCCAAGAGATGTCATCGTTTCATGCTTCCATCACGCTAAATTGCTCAAGCCCATCGAGTTCCATGGGAATTTCAAACAAATGTGGAAATTCTTCAAGAGGGATCTATGTGAGTTTGCAAAATGTTACTTGCAGTAAGATGAAGCGCTCGTGGTGTAGCTTATTTACCTACTAGCTTCTGCCCGCGGCTTCGCGCGCTTGGTACCCTGATAAAAAGTAGCCTATGTCCTATTGCCGGTCATTATCTATCTATATTTTAAATTTCAGATAATTCGGTTCAGTGGTTGTCGAGTTATAGAGGAACAAACATACATCCAAACTTTCGCATTTATAATATTATTAGTGTGGTGTGATAGTGTGATGATAAGTGGTGTGAGTGAGATGGACGAAATTACGTGATGTTGTGACCCCAACAACTGAGCATTTCCGCGAAATAAGTTTTCTAAGATTTTAACCACGTTTAATGGTATAAATATTGTAACTTTTTTCCAGCTTGCCGGAGAAGTTACGAATTCAAATTAGGAATCATCGAATCAGTGGCAGACGGCGAAGGAACATCGTGAAAACATCAAACCTACTCAATTTAATGTTGTTTTCAGACACTGAAACGCCTTACTTCGAGCACGTCAAAGAGGCGTGGGCCCAGAGAAACCACCCGAATATGATTTTCTTATTTTATGAAGAACTTTCGAAGGTAGGGAAGGTCTGAATGCAAAAGGTTTTACAACATGCATAAATATGAATTGCAATGTTTAACAAAAAATGTAAGTAGGTAGGTACTCATTCATACTTTTTGATAACCCTTTCGATTTTTTCTAATGAGATAGAACAGTCTGATTACTAGGTATAAGTATTTTAAAAAATTTCGAGCACAAGTGACTTTTTTATTATTAAGTATTAAATATCAATACGTCTTGTGGTATTAATATTAATTAATACTTCATACATTTTAAATCAAGTAGAAGGGGAGAGTGGGTAACGTTGGATCAAAGGTATCAGAGAATCAACCTGTATAATGTACATATTTCTCTGTGGTTCACTGTTAACTCTACTTCCCTCCCCTAGACTCTTATTACTTTACTAAAGCACGTTGAGTTCCCACTACGGTTATTGGCGCACTTACCATAGCCAGTGCTGCAGCCCCCTCCTTCTAAGGGCACTGAAGAGTGAACGCGTTAAAACATTAGTACTTATGTATAAAGAGTTCAGGAAAAAATGCACATTATCTTGAATAAATGTTTTTCAGGACTTGCCCGCATCAATCAGTCGTGTTGCAAAATTCTTTGGCAAAGAGTTGAATGAGGAGCAGATGGAGCGTCTCTGTGACCATCTCCACATCAAAAACTTTAAGAACAACGTGTCAGTGAACTTCGAAGACATGAGGGAATTGGGTTTAATGAATAGTGAGGGAACTTTTATTCGAAAAGGTTTGTACAATTCAATTTGATCATGAGTGAGCTAGAACATAGTCGAGTCTAGTACCTACTCTCCAACCTGTGATCCCAAAAGGGTTCCAAAGTTTCGCTTTGGAGGTCGTAGTCGCAAGTGCTGGTTGGAAATCCGGTAAGTAGCTTGAAGTTTTAAACATTAGCAATATATTATTTTAGGTAAATCCGGCGGTTGGCGCGAGTACTTCGATGAAGACATGACGCGTGAAGCCGACGCATGGATTGAGGAAAACCTTCGCGACTCAGACCTACGGTTCCCGAGCATGGGGAAGAAATAAATCAATACGAAAAATAAGGAATAGGTACTATTTATGTGTAAATAAAAATTTCAATCATAATGATCTAAATCGCATGTTTTTAGGGTTCCGTACCTTAAAAGGTAAAAAAAGGAACCCTTATAAGATCACTTTCTTGTCCGTCTGTCCGTCTGTCCGTCCGTCTGTCCGTGTGTCACCATCGATTATCTCAGGAACGGGTAGAGCTAGCAAGTTGAAATTTATACCATATACTAAGGTCTATAGTCCCTATTGTGAGTATAAAAATCAAGGTCCTGAGTCAACACTATAAAAAGATATAGGCAAATTTAGGTTTTCGTGAAAACTTGTGAGTACCAAAACTTACCTTAATTATCAACTTTTTTTATTTTTCGGAATTTTTCCTTTACTTTTTGCTGGAAGACCTTGCTTGTAACCAAATTTGACAATTCTAGGTCAACCGGAAGTACCCTAGAGGTTTTGGGTCGAAAACCTAAATGGTAGTTCCCGTTGACCTAGAATAACGAAATTTGGCAAAAAGCAAGGTCTTATAGCACAAATAAAGGAAAAATTCCAAAAAATTAAAAAAGTTGAAAATTAAAGGGTGTTCCCATACATACATAGTTGACGCCTATTAAAAGTCCTCCGAGTTGTATGGGCGCTCATACAATTAGGCGGACTAGCTTAATTGGCACCATGGCTAGGTACGGAACCCTCGGCGTACGAGTTCGACTCGCACTTGACCGGTTTTTTAGTTTCTAATTTACCCCAATTTCCCCTTAATCTAGCAAGCCGTGGCTTGGGTAAGAGACTGTCTAAATTAAATAATTTTACATTTCCTAAAATATAAGTTATAGGTACCTATACAAGCGGACGCCCGCGTCTTCGCCCGCGTGGACTACGTGCATTCCCGAGCCCAACAGCTTTAATCGTAAAAGAATTTCCATAAAAGCACGAAGTGTGAACATGGGTTTTCAACTGGCGAGACTCAGAAGACCGTATATCCCGGTTTTTGGATAGGTGAAGGAACTTTGCTACTTAGTTCTTCTGTTAAAATCGTTGTATTTTGTGTGAGACAAAGAAGTTTAATTCATTCACCTGAATACTGAAACGCTACTTAGTTTAAGTTGTGTTTATCAAGTTTAGTGTTTATTTTTGTTTACGATTCTGGAAATCCGGCGTAGAGCCTTCCGCTCTCGACACGAGACCAGTCAATATAAAAGTCAGTCCAAAAACAAAAAAAACAAAAACGATTCTGAAAAGTAAGAACGTTTCAAATAGTATAAGTACGTCTCAAATATTTAAGTAGAGTTTCAGTATTCGGGCATAAGTTTTTTTTCCAGTGTAAAAGACAAAACTGGATTTACTTAATATGTTGATAGATAGTGAAACGGTGTAGCGCGTTGATGTCTTTTGTATGGTAAAGAAATCTGTAATTGTAGTACTTAGAACCTTCTCATGGGTACGTTCATAGGGTAGTAGGTACTTTATGTACCTTCTTATGTGTACGTTTTCTACTACCCTGACCGTACCTTTAAGAAGGTGCTAATTTTTATTAAGTCACTAATTTTTTACCATACAAAAGACATCAACGCGCTACATCGTTTTACTAAAAAGTTATACTAATGTTATGAAGATGTAAAGTTATTCTGATTGTAAGAGGTAAACTCTGGGGGTCCTACTTATGAAAGATGTTTAAAGTTGAACACTGGTAAAACAACGTCCTGTCTTTATTTGTTGATAGTGATGAAAAGGGACAGGACGTTGTTTAACCAGTGTTCAACTTTAAACATCTTTCATAAGTAAGGAGGTGGAGTTCTGGAACACTATCAAATTCACTAATTTGATAATTGAAATGCCATAGGTACCCATGCTTAGGATTAACTTCTGTGAAATGGATTTGGCAAGGACTAACTAGTTCGACTGCAATTTGCTTATTACGAGATTTTATATGCTCTATAATTTTCACCTAGCACTACTTTGTAAGTAACCTACGATTTTATTTTAATACTTTAGTTACCTAGATAGTTATTGATTCAGGCGTGACTTTGCGGAAGTCAATTTTTCAAAATATCTAGTACTCCTCCGCTAATCTTTAAGATTCTAGATATTCTATCTAGATATTTTGATGATCTAGCTAGATATTTTGAAATTTTCAAAAAAAATTAAATAAGTAGGTACCTACTTTACTTTATTCTTATAGAAAAAGATTTAACCGCCATCATAAAATGAAATGCATTGCAAAAAAATAACTAATAGGGCCGTCTTATTTAAGTATCTATGTCAAAGCAAAATACACTACCAAAGTAAATCTTTTATGCAAATATCTTGGTCATTGTTATATTAATGTATTTACTAACTATTTATTTATATTATAATGAACTGCGCATTTATGAGTTGCAGTAAACTTATTCCTTGAACAGTTAATCAAACAACGTACCAATGTACTATGTACATAGAAGATTATGTGGTATAACAGTAGATTCAAATACCGTAACAAAAAGTGTTTTTCTTTTATTACAAAAAAATCAATAAATACGCCAATATTAAGTATAGGTTTATTGAGAAGGTAAGTAATTAATTTGTCCGATGGCTAAGTAAGTATCAAAACCTTACATATTTGCTACATTATAAAGAATACTAGTCAGGAAAATGGTATAGTTTCCTTGGAACTGTTTTTTTTTTCAAATCGGACATTATTTTCTTTACACATTGGTTTGTAGATGATCTATGTGCTCAATTTTATTTACTTACTGATTAAAAGTACTAAATACATAGTAAATATCAGGATTCCAGGTATCTCTAAGCAATGTAAATAACAGACACCTATTAGTGTGCACACTAGGTAAATAACTAATAGATAAATTCTTCCTACTCTAGTTGCAGTATCTATTCACAATAACATAATATAATGTAGGGTCAGCAATAAAATAAGCCCTATTGTACACTAATCTAGCTCAACATACTTACTTTGTAAAATGTTAACCAATGTTTTAGAATTTTGCATACGCCTCTTTCTTTTCCATAGGAGTAGACAGAGACCACTTCCACTTCCAACAACGATCCTATGATACACAATCATTCGCCTGATTCATTCTACATCATACGCAATCATATCATGACATTGATCATACGCAGTCGCCAGTTTAGGGTACTTTTGACCTGCCTGCCCCCTAGGCTTCTGCAAAATGAAATTAAATAAAAAATTTAAGTAGATACTCGTAAAAGTATTACCTACCTAGTTATGAAAATTATTGAGAAAGGCATGTTAAACGGATAGGATGAATAAAAGCCGTTTAACAAAAACAGGTGAATTTGAATGGTAAGGCCTAAAGGAAAATATTTGGACTAAATTGATGATATTAAAAGTAAGATATTCACAACGAAAATACTGTTTTAGCAACAGTCAGTTACCAATATGTTTTCCTGTAAAAAATAATAGGAAAAGTTTATTTCTTAAAATTCGTGATATATTTTAATTGAACATTGTTGACGCGGAAACTGTTACGATTTCTTTTGTTTTATTGTGCAGATTTGTACACGAATAAAAAGGCGAGTGAACAAAGAGTTAAGTTGTTTTGCTTCTGACTGTACAGCTTTACCGATCTCTACTCTACACTCCGGTTCCAAGCGTTGAGTGGTACAGTCACTTTCACTTTTAAAAACACTTTGTTTACATAACATTTTTATTATTTTTTTGCGTTTTTTTGTGTCAAAGTGATCGAAATGGAAGATGCGGAAAACAATAATTTTCCTCTAGAGATCAGAGACGTGGAACCGAAGCTGGCAGAGGATCTCATGAAGCAGTTCACAGGTTTGTGAACCTTTTGAATAATCTTAGTCAACTAACTAATATTATAGCGAAAGTAACTCTGTTACATTTCTGTTACACCACTGAACCAAATTTGATGTATTTTAATGGCTTGTTTCACTATCGAGTAAGGCTCCAAGTAACTTAGCTGTCAGTTAAAATGAGTGCTACGCACATGGCTTTCACTAACTCTGTAATTTGTTGGGATTATTAATATATTTTAGATGCCGAACGTTATTTAGGGGAATAAGTACCTACTCGTAATTAAAACTTTAGTTGGAGATGGTGCAGGCCCTTAGAGATCTAAATATTCCGAAGTTAGTGAACTGTGGCCGTATTCGGTATGCGAAGGCTAACCGATTGGCCCTATTCAATTACCTACCTTGTATTAATTGCTTAAGTACTTAATAAAAGTACCTAGCCCTTTAGTGTTGGTTACTGGACATATTTTGTTAATATAAAAAGGTTTTGTTCGTATTATCTATTAACGACTACAGAAATTAGCATATTATATTCTATGAATTTATCTATGTGTAGTCGTTTCCGATGATCAACTAAGCTATATTCATCACTAAATTAGTGGGTGACCTCTAGCGGTTGGTTGATGCGTGTGAATGGATATTGTTAAAAATTTTGTTGGTACTTACTGGAAAAAAATATCTGACATGCAAGTTATATAATCGTCAGGTACAGTAAACTGAAAAAAAAAATTGGAATTTAGTAAATATCACCTCAATTCTTGATTGATATTTACATCATTAAATAAATAAGTAGCTACCTAAGTAAGTATAGATTTAAACTAGGTCACTGGCATTAATACTACTTATTTATTTACTTTTCCAGAAAAATAATCTATATCGGTCACTGACTAGACTAGGACATTGACCTTTTCGTAAATAATGCGGCATAAAAATAAAAAGATAAACTAAAGAAGTACTTACCTACTCGTATTACTGATAAGTAAATAAATAGGTACTTAACCTACTAGAAACTTAGTCATAAAATCATCATAAAAATATACAAAACTACCTATCACGAGGCAGTATGCCGTCCAAAATATTAGCTCATGCCCGGCGCGGCATAAAAATAAATAAATACCTACCTAGGTAGGTACTAAAGTTTATATAAATAGTTAAACTGCTAATAAATATTATTGCGCATGAAAATTTTCTGAAACGAAAATGCATTGACTGCGATTCGAACATTTCTGATTGAAAATCGTAGCATCACCCTACTCAGCCAATACTTAGGTACGGCTCTTGCCTATGTACAGTCAGCGTCATCAATCGGTATCCCCCTATTGATTTTAACAAGGACCCTTTTCATTTCAACTTTGGATTTCAGTCGGATTTGCTAGTATATACTTATGGATATCTAATTTCGCTCGAGTTCCTATCCTAGCAAATCCGACTGAAATCCAAAGTTGAAATGAAAAGGGTCCTTGTTAAAATCAATAGGGGGATACCGATTGATGACGCTGACTGTACCTACTAGATAGGTGGGTACATAAAGTTCCTTTTTTTCCCTCAATATAAGTAGGTACCTATATATTCTTCATACACTCTGAAAGTTTTGTTTTGCTTATTTTTGCTGTTTTTCGAAATCGAATAAAAATCAAGGCTACATGGCAAGGAAACTGATCTCGTGCACGTCCGTAGGTACCTTCGAATTTATTATTGAATATTGTACCTACCTATCAAGGTCCAATCAGTTCAATTCAATTCGACACAGCTGACTGATTTTGTATATACTTGTAGTTATGTACAGTCGACTTCTCATGTATTTTTTTTACAACCAATAATTCTTATAATTACTAGTCCGTGAAGTCATCACTGGCCTCAGCGGAAGACCAGCGCTTCTGTATGGCACCATACAGTAATATTAAGCTGAGGTGCAGACCAATTCACCACCACACAGTCTCAGTACATAATGATATTTGTATTATTTAGGTTCTTTTATAAGTACCTACTCACCATCTAATTCATAGTTTTTTTTGTAGTGGTGGTATGAATAAATTCTTTTTTATTTCTTTCTTTCTTCTTACTAGGGGCAAGTCTGTTTCAATATTCTTGTAATTTCAGGCGAACACACTGGATTTGTCCAGGTGGGTCCTAAAGGCTACTTCCTCCCGAACAAGTTCAAGCAAGAAGCCAGCCACATCTACAACATGCCTTTACGTCGTGACGATGTCTTTGTGGCCAGCTATCCTCGATCAGGTAAATGCAAGAGGGAAATCACATCACACTACCTACACTATAAGTGCCATTTTTGAACCGCACGTGTCCCCAAGTGTGTTCAGACTCAGAGCTCCATCTATATTTCAGGAACAACATGGACACAGGAGTTGGTTTGGATGGTGGCGAAAGATTTGGATTACGAAGCTTCAGACGCTACTCCTCTTGTTGAAAGATTTCCCTTCTTGGAGTAAGTTTGAGCAAAGATTGTACCCAGGTGGGGTCCCGTCTATGTGCAAATTAAGGATGTGGGTAATACTTATTGATAATGAAATTCAGGTGGAAAATTGTCACCCCTTTCTTCACCCTTCTTCGGGTTATTTCTGCAGGACATTAAAAATATTCGCAAACGGAGAGAAGAAAAAATTAACTTACTTAAATTTTTTGAGAATAAATAAATAAATATTGGTGAACATTTTACACAGCTCTATCTAGCCCTAAACTAAGCAAAGCTTGTACTTTGGAAACCAGAGTAGGTACCTACTGAACATCTATATTTATCACGGGTGGAAATCGAACCCACGACGTACAGCGCAGAAGGCAGAGCTGCTACCTACCAACTGTGCTCTATTATAGAACATTAATTGTATTTCCATTAGCATGCGATTAATATGCGGACTTAGGTACGTATTGCATAAAAAATAAAACTAAAATTAAATCAACTAACAGGTTTTCGGTCTTCGTCCACCCGATAATGAAAGAGCGCTTCAGGGTCGAAAACATGCATTCCCAACGGAAACTCGAACTCCTAGAGATGGTGACTCAACCAGCTACAGAACAGCTAGCTGTAACTCCATCACCAAGATTCATAAAGACACATCTTCCGATGTCACTGCTACCACCAAAAGTTCTGGATACAGCCAAAGTGGTGTATGTTGCGAGGGATCCAAGAGATGTTGTGGTATCTTTCTACCATCTCAACAGGCTGATCAGGACGCAAGGATACACTGGAGACTTCAAATCGTATTGGAATTACTTCAAAAAGGACTTACGTAAGTATACTTGGAAATTAACTCACGTAAATCGTCATTGAGTGTGTTTCATTCGCGTAGTAGAATAGAAAGCATTTGATTTTGCTGGGGTAACCCAGGTAGGTAGGTACCTACCTGTGTGCTAAGGTAGGGTAAAGAGTAGGAAAACACGAAGAAATTCGTAATACTTACATCTATGTTCCTACGTATTGTTCATGTTTTCGAGAAACTGAGCTAGGCACGCTAACTCCAACTTAACAATCTTTAGGCTTACTTAGGTAGCTTTTTGATGCCATGGCATCGCCGCCGGCCGTCACGTCTTCTCTCGGCATAGGTATGTTTGATTTGAATGCTCGCGCTGAGTTCCAATATAATTATGCCGAGAGTCTAGGTTTCTTGCTCGATATTCGAAAAACCAGTTAAGGCTGACTCCACCAAAGCGGAGGTGTGCACTTGTGCAGAGATGTCCAAACATTCTATCCTCTCCCTCTCGTCTCGTCTCCGCTTTGGTGGAGTCTCAGCCTGAGTTATTGCTTCATTGTAGATCACTGGACGCCGTTCTTCGATCACCTGAAGGAGGCTTGGGATAAGAGGCATCACCCGAACATGCTGTTTTTGTTCTACGAAGATCTTTCTAAGGTAATTTGAAGAGGTGAACTTTCTTTTCAAAATGTGTTTTGACATTATAAAATTAAAGCTCTCGTTCTGTAACTTGCTCTTGATGGAACGTCAAAGATAGATAAGCGACGTTCTGCACGGTTACAAAATGGATGGATGACCGCTAGTGGCAATAACAACTGGGCACTTTTGTGCTAATGACTCCAGGGATTTAGAAGAATTCTAAGAACAAATTACGAAATAGAAATTACTTACTTCCGAATCGAAACTTTTAGAACAGCAAACTCATGGTCTGGCTATCTTATCTTAACTATCAATTTTAATACTTAAGTACTTACTTATAATTTTTATGATTTCTGTTTGTACTTCTTAGGAAATGCAATATTGGTAGGTAGGTACTTACCTACTTCAGTATTTATAGGATCTGCCAGCAGCCGTTCGCAAAGTAGCGAAGTTCTTTGACAAGCAGTTCACAGAGGAGCAAGTGCTGAAGCTGTGCGACCATCTCAACATCGACAACTTCAAAAAGAACAAGTCGGTCAACTATGACGTCATGAAGGAACTTGGGATACTCATACCTGGAGAACAAGCTTTCATCAGAAAAGGTAGGATAAAAAGTATGTTATTATTTAACCCTGCAGCTCCTCAAACAAAGGGGAAGAAGCAGAGCTGTGAGCCAGTTCGCAGCGCTGCAACCGCTAGGGCTCCACGGAAGGAACCCTGTGACGCAGAGGGCTTTACCGAGGTGATAAGGAAGAAACGGAAGCCCTCTAGCCGGAACCAGTGTGGTACTGCGCTGAGATCCAGCGAGCAGCACTTCCGAGCGGAAGTACCCACCACGCAGATCTACGTGTCCCGTGTTCACTTCCGACGTGAAGACCGTAGAGGTGGTGGAGTACATCAAGAAGAAAGCCGGATTGGGATTGAGGGTCGAGAAGTTGGACTCTCATCGTAATGTGAGCTTTAGCTCATTCTTGGTGAGGGTCCCTACGGAGAGATTGAAGACCTTCATGAGCCCTGACTTCTGGCCGAAAGGGGTGAAATTTCGGCGGTTCAAGGGCCGCCTGTCACGTGATACCCCGCGCCGTGACACACAGACCTAGATTAAGTTTTATTCATATGTATTTTTAGGTTTAAGGTATTTATTTCTATGGGCCTTAGAATTAGTTTTTACCATCTGTACTATTCTTAAGTTGCCTGAAATAAAGTTTATATTATTATTATTATTATTATTTAGATTAAGGCAGTAGGCATCTAGGTTCCTGTTACACTTTTATTCAAAAAATCTTACCTAAAACGAAATATATGCAAATACATTTTTAACCTTTAACAGCAAAAAGGTCATTTTAAACGAGTTTGGTAATACGCTTCTATGCACAATAGAGAACCTGCATTATTGTTATTTTTGCTTTCATTTGAATGAATTTTATGTAGAATAGACCACGAGTTTAAAAAAAAATTAAAATACTTCAATTTAATGTAAAAAATTGCGGTTTCAAACTGACCGTTTAAATTTTCGCGCGCAAACGGATGTAAAGTTACGATGACGTCACTCGTGTCGAGGAGAACGTTAAAAAGGACCTAAAACTATAAAACTAATTTTATTGATAATAAACCCTATAGCCATCGGAACATGGTTCTAAACTTAATAAAATAATAATAAATTAAAATGAAAGTCTACCTGTCAAGAGATGGCGTTTTGCGAAATATTTTTATTCAGCTACTTGTCGCGAGATGGCGTTATCTACCGTTATCAATTGTTAGTCTTTATCTACAAGACATAAGATTGATAATACAATGGCTATTATTCTTGGTCCACTAAACACAGCTATCCGCTTAGGGATGTGCCACAAGACGAATGTATCGAAATCTACTATTACCTACCAATTGATGTGTAACGATCGGTAGCACGTCAGGTTATATTTGTGGTGGTCGAAATAAAAAGCTTTTCTTATCTTTCTTTCCTTATCCGCCCGATCGCCTTAGGCCACTACAATGGCCCAGGGCACCTGAGGGGTCGCGCGGCCACTAAAATCACGATTTCTATGGTGTTAGGGCTTCCCCATTCGTCGGGAGTGTCTTTATTTGTTGGTAACATTATTCTCCCACTGTTGTTCATGCTAAAAGTCATAGATAATTTATAATATTTCTACAATGTGTCAAAATACCGGAAGAGAAAATACGTTTTCAAACTTTATTTTTGAAAGAAGGTTCAAATAAGATTTTCAGCGATGACCTATACATGTTTGGCATTAATTAAATCTGACAGGTATTTAGGATAATTACTGAACCATTAAAACCCCGTTTTATAGTAAAAAATTTGAATTTGATCAACATTTTGAATATTGCGGGTGAATTTTGTTTGAAGGTCGGCTATTGTGATTGGTGTGTAGTAGTGATGTGAAGGAGGTTTGTTTTGTTCGTATTGTTTGCTAACTACATATTTATACCAATCAGAAAGACTTCAAACCAGACTATAGGATGAGAAATGAACCAGTATTGAATTTTTATTTGCCGTGAGCGCACTCCCGCTCCTGGCGCGCGGAACAAAATGGCGTGTTTTGGCCTTTTGCAAACGCGAATTAGATAATTACTTTAATGTCGATGTGTATATGTTTTGTGTTAAATAATAAAGGTGTGTAGTGTACTAAGTGTGTGCACCATGTTGACGCAGATATTTGCTATCAATTTTGAACAATTGTGAGTTTTTATTTTGCAAGGTGCCAAACATGTTTACGGAATGGAATAAACAATTTATTTGGTGGTGACAATGTAATCCCCTTGAGCAGGTAAGTAAGTAGTTAATAAGCTTGTTAAATTCCGATTCCAATGATACCACAAACAGGTTTAGTCCAGGAATAAAATCACTGGCAAAAAAAGTTAAACCGCTATCAACAGTTGTTTCGCGGGCGTTGGTTAGACTAGGCAGGCAATCGGTCCGGGGGGCGGGGCACCTCAACGGTTATTTACACAATCAAAGTTCACAATCAAAGTAAATTATTTACACAAACAAATAAAATAAAAAAAAATCGTAAATTGTATCACTGTTTAAAATAATGGTTCTTTTTCTTATTGTGTTTTCTTTTTATGGTGTAGGTAAGTACAATAAAGTTATATTATATTCTAAATATTTGAAAAATATTAGAGCGAGTGAGCGAGCGAAGCGAGCAAAGATCTTAGTGGTTAGTTAGGCGATTTTGTTCATTAATTTATTGATTATCATCACACTAATATAAAATGCAAAAGTTTGGATGGATGGATGTTTGGATGTATTTTTTTTCCACTTGACAACCCCTGAACCGATTTGGCTGAAATTTAAAATATAGAATAGATAAAGACCGGGAAAAATGACAAATTATATAAAAAATGACAGATCATGTCAAAAATGACACTAGATGTTATTACTTATGAGAAAAGATGTCAAAAATGACAGATTAAATAAAAAATGACACTAATTGTCAAAATTGACAGATTAAAAACAACAGATTTTTTTTGCCATTTTTGACATAATCTGTCATATTTTACATCTAGTGTCATTTTCTACATATTTTTTTAGTGTGTGTTCAAAAGGCCTTATCTCGGAAACTCCCGTTCTTAGTTCAAATGAAAGCTATTGAAGAGATCTTCATTTAAAGTGACAGCTGTCAAACTTCAAACGGCCATATCTCGGTAACTACTCGTCCTAGACTTCCCTTTCTTAGTTCAAATGAAAGCTATGACCAAGATCTACATTTTAAATGATAGATGTCATTTTGACAGCTGTCATTGAAAATGTAGATCTAGGTCATAGCTTTCATTTGAGCTTAGAAAGAAGAATCGAGGATGAGTAGTTTTCGAGATATGGCCGTTTGAAGTTTGACAGCTGTCACTTTAAATGAAGATCTCAGTGGGTCGACACTGCCTAGGAAAATATGAACAGTAATTTTTATCACTCCAAATAAAGCCTAATTCAACTGTAACAAAGTCTACATTGGAATAACAAATTCTTCGTGAAATGCAAGCAGATTCATACCAACTTACAACACATGAACATTTTTTTGAACAAGTTGCCGCCTTGGCGCAGCGAAAAAATAAAATGGCGAATCTTGACATTGCTTGACATTTTCATCCGTTTGGATTAGATTGAGATTTTAATTATTTATTACAAATATTACCAAATATTCTGTAACATGGAAAGTATTATAATATAGTAGGTACTCTGCGATGGAAAGTCGGCGTTACAGGCAGTGTGCCATTTGTGGTAAACAAAATCTGCTTAGAATGGACATGCTTCTTACAAGTTTTCCTCTAGACCCTGATCAGTAGGTAAGTTACTATCTCTAATGATGATTTTTCACGGTTATTGTTAAGCTGGATCCATTGCTCGGAAGACTTACCTCCTTCCAATCCAACAGTTCCAACAGTGGAATCCAGCGAGCGATAAAATAAGGTTGTGTAAAATAAGAGTGTGAGTTGAAAATCAATTATTTATCTAGATAACTTTATTTTTCAGATGTTGTAGGCAAAAACATTGAGCATAGAAGATGTTGTGCACCAGTTGCACATTGCCCAATGAGTACCTTGCATCCGAGTTTTCGCTGCATTAAGGAATGGTTTAAATCTGAGGCTCATGGAAAATCTGCGAAATAGTACTTAGTTACCTATATATATTATAATGGTAGTATCCTATTTAGTTCATGATACCTAGTATCTAGTAGTAATAATTTAATAAGTAGGTATTCATTTAGAAGCGCACGTGGCGCAGCTTGCTTAGACGCTCTTGATTGAGATCGTTGTGCGCCCTCATCAATTTGATGGGTGACCGCAAGTGGCATTGCGAGCTGAGCACTTCTGTGCTTCGCAGGGCATGACGGAGGCCTTTACGCGGCCTAAAAACTCTGTCACCAGAGTTGGCCACTAGCTCATGCATACGAACTTCCTTGTTTTTTCCTTCGGTTTGGCTTCGCACGGACTGTGCATTTAGCCAGTTTCAATAAGTTTGTACGAAAATCATGAAAACTGATATAATGGTGATTTTATAAAATCAGAAAATGATGTTTTAGGTAGAATTAAAAGAGGCACAACAAAATAAAGAAAAGTATAATGTTCAATTTGTTATTTATTTTAAAATAACTATGTCACACAGATTGTCTACGAAGGATGAATAGGTATTATCATTACCTATCGAATAATTTGATTCTTGTGATTCTGTGTGACATATTTATTGTACCTACCTTGGCAATTTAAATTCCTATAATAATACCAGTAGGGTATCGATATCGAAAGTAGGTACAGCACTATTTTATCGATATCGATAGACAACTGTGCACATCACTATGGCTGTCAAGAACGAATCGAATTGTTATGTTGGTAGAATTATCTACTATTTGGTTGGTATGAGTCTGCTTGCAGTTTATGTTTGTGTGAGTGAGCTCAACCCCGTCTATAGAACTGCCGTCTCTTAAAACGTAGTATTAATTTCTCTGTGGAAGATCTCTTCAATAGCTTTCACTTGAACTGATTATGATGAAAAATCTTAGGCATTATATGAAATTAACGCATTTATATCAGGCATATTACTTTTTAGATATTCATGTCAGGCATATTGCTACAAAGGCAAATTGCATTTTAGATGAATCGCGAACGACCCTTGTTTCTGACTAAATATATATGTTTCAGGCTTTTTGTGTTGCTTATGTTTATGATTAGTAATCATAACCATTAAAGTTATCGATAGCACATTCATCAGTATAAAGGGTCACATCCCTAATTGAGAAGATTTTTACGTCACTCATGTTACTCGACGCTGATTGGTGTATTGAAATACGTTCCGTTTCACGTACTTATAATTCGTAATAATTGTTAAAAATCAATACTAACTAAAATAAAAACGTTGCACTGGGTCTTCTTTTATGTTTTTTTTGCATTTAAGACTCAAAATATTGAAAAATATTACGATTGCATGTTCTCTATTCGTCTGTCGCCGGCCCCTTAAACTATAAATACACATCTTTACTGTCGAGGCCAAGGCTCGAAAAACAGGTAGAAGTTATTAATCACAAGGTAGGATCCTACCTTGTGATTAATAACTTCTACCTGTTTTTTGGCTATACAATAAAAACAATCGTTTTTTACAATATCGACTTCATGGTCTTTTTAAAGTACTTATCTAATTAGAGGTTAATAAAAAAATCCTACCTATAATGGATCCAAATGTCCAACTAGTTTTAGGGCCATAGCTTAGGGCTTGCTTGTGTTCATTGGTTACTCAGTTTCTGTGAATATATTAATTGTATTTTCTAAAACTCGCACTTTGAGAGTGCCTGTTTATTAACTAAAGTAAAAGTAACTGTTACGATATTAGGAACAGTTTGATAGATAACTTGTTATAATAGGTTTACATTTTTTTTTTTACGTTGCAGGGAAATCTGGTGGCTGGCGCGACTATTTCGACGCGGATATGACAAGACAAGCGGAGCGTTGGATGAAAGACAACCTCAAAGACAGCGACTTCAGATTCCCGCACATGGAAAACCTATTTTAAACTAGAAATTCTACAACATGGACTAATTTATTTCTAAGAAAGAAAAGAACGGATTATGGGGTGATAATCATTTATTCGATTAATATGCTCTATTTTAAGTATTTCTTTGTAACACCATATTTAAGTTTACATCAATATAATGAGAACTTTATAAGTAAGATTCTAGCAAATAAGTAAACAATATTACTCCTAACCGCGTTTCAATTATAACATCACTAGCTCATAATTTCAATTCCACATAAATAAAACAATGTCTCAGTCCTTCCTCACATTTTATTAAATAATAATACGGTTATACAAAGAAAATAAATTAAAAGCCAGATTTATATCAATCATTCGTTGGTAATATAAAATTCTAAAACAGACTTATAATCATAATAATGGATAATAACCGTCGCGACGACGCGAGCGCGCGACGCGTCTCGCGCGCTCGCGTCGCCCACGCATCTCCGGCAACGTACACTATAAAAAGCGAATCTATAATATAAAACTGGGAGGTTATCCCGCACCTAACGACGCCGCCACAAGCGACCTAACTATCGTACACTTATAGAAAATCACAAAATTCAAGCGAAAATAATAGGAATCTGGAGTCTACGCGATGACGTCGGGCAGGGCTGCGTTGTCGGCGGCCGGCGACGGCGGCGCCTTGCCCAGCTCGCCGGCGTCGCCGTTCAGAGACGCCTTGGTGTCGGCCTTCCTGGTTACCTTGGTCACGGCCGTCTTTGTGCTGGGGACCTGGAATAAATACATTTATTTTACATCTATACTTAAATTGGAAACGTAGCTGGAACATTGAAAAAAGGATAAACTGAAAGCGGGTTTTCTATGAGATTCGAAACCAGAACTGGCCGTCTGTCGAATCAGCTGTATGTTTTTAGATGAGTTGTGTTGTGATTAAGAAAGTTTATGAAAGAGCAGAGCAGGTACCTTAGCGGCGGTCCTCGGGGGCGCGGCGCGCGCCGTGATGCGCTTGTTGGCGAGATCCTTGCTCTGCTTGTCGAGCGGCGCCGCGCGACTAGCTGTCTTCGGGGCCAAGCTTCTGCAATACGACACTCATTGAGTCACAGAGTTACTTGATGCAACTTTTTTTATAGAAGAGTTCCTAACGTGTTACACTTGTGTATCAGTGTTATTGGGAAAAAAAAAATCCCGAGTCACACTGTGGCCGGATCTGTCGTGACTAGGGCTTGCATTCGAATATTCGAATATTCGAATAATTCGAATATTAAATTCGTTCGAATATTCGAATACTGAAGTCGAATATTCGATATTCGATTAAAATTAATAACACCAAACTCAGAACTCTGATGTGCATAAAATGCCACTTTTATAGGATTCGGAAACACTAGAGAGTGCCGCGCGTGATTGCGTAGTGCTTTCGTGTATTTGCCGGCAACCGGCAACCCAGTGGAGGTGCTTTGTCAGGAAAATGCAAATCTACATAAAAAGTTTTTTTAATCTACATGTTTGATTCCTGGCCAGGAGAATTGTTATTTTAAAATGTAATGAAGCAGTTTACCTTTCTATCAAAATTGGTTACCCAAGACTCTTTTGAGTGTTTTGTCGCTATTGCCACCTGCCATCACCTCGTCTAACCGAGTGTCCAGCCCAATTCCATTTAAGATTCGTAACCCTAACTCTGACATCCTGGACTTTAGTCCGGCGCCGGATCTCGGTGTTACGAATTCGTTCTTGGAGTTTAATGCCGAGCATGGCCCGCTCCATGGCTCTCTGTGTAGCTTATACTTTGAACACAGTCTCCTTAGTAAGCGTCCACGTCAAGTCAAAGTTGGGAAGACACATTGGTTAAGGAGACGGGTTTTCAGGCACTGTGGAACTTTCTTCGACTGAAGCACATCTGCCAGTTTTCCGAACGCGGCCCAGCCGAGTTGTATCCTTCTGGAGATCTCCTTACTCTGATGCTCTTTACCAAAAGATAGAATATGCCCAAGATAAAGATACTTGTCAACTACCTCCAGTCTCTCGTTTCACCGTTACGGTAAAATTCGAGGTTCCAGAAGCATTCGCCATAATCTTCGTCTTGGACATATTTATGTTAAGGCCAACGGCTAAAGAGGCATCAAAAAGTTGTTGGATCATAAGTTGGAGATCTTCCAGGTATGGGCAAACAATACGAGGTCATCGGCAAACTTGAGATGTGACAGGAAGGCTGATGTACGGAATGTTTATTCCGCAAGATCCCATGCAAGCATCTTCATAACGTCTTTAAGAGCCGCCGTGAAGAGCTTGGGTGATATTGTGTCTTCCTGCCGCACTCCCCTCTTGATGTTAATAGGGTTGGTAGTGTCGTGAAGGCGAACTTGCATGGTTGCCGTGCCGTATAACTCCCGCAGCACTTCCACGTATCGTGCGTCAATCTGGCAGCGATAGAGAGCGTTAAACACAGCCCAGAGCTGTCGGATGCTTTCTCGTAATCGGCGAAAGCTAAGCACAGGGGCCGGTTATATTCTGAACTCTTCTCCATCAGCTACTTCATGGTGTGGATGTGGTCGATCGTGGAATAACCACTACGGAAGCCGGCTTGCTCGAAGGGCTGGTACTCATCTAACTGGCGAGTGAGCTGATTGCATACCACCTTGGGAAATAGCTTGTACACCTGAGATAAGAGACTTATGGGCCTGTAATTGCTCAGTTTCGAGCAGTCTCCCTTTTTGTTCAAAATGGTGACAATTGCATTTTTCCAAGCATCAGGTGATTTTTGTTTGGTTGATGACTACGCGAAAAAAGAAGGCACCAACATTTCATACAAAATCAGCATAGTCATTTTATTGTAGACTAGCTTCCGGTCGGCTTTGCCCGCTAGGTACCTACCTACATAACTTAATAGCCTTTGTTCATCCTGAAAGTTCATTTTTGAAATCGGATGAGTAGTTTCGGAGATAACCTCCTACATACAAACAAATTTTACGTTTTTATAATATTAAGTACAGATATTGTAGACTGATTTTACTGAGAATTTGTGGTTGATTGTGCGTGTAATAATCGCCAATGTCTCGTTACGGCGACACAATCTTTTGTTTATGCAAATAACACTTGAAAGAATAAAAAAAGACGTGATTTTAGTAAAAACAAAGATTTTTGCCTATTATTCGAATAATATTCGAATAATTCGAATATTAGCCGAAAATAAATCGAATATTCGAATATTAAAATTTTCGAATATTTGCAAGCCCTAGTCGTGACACGTTGGGAACCTACCGATAAAAGTAGATACAATAGGTTACGAAATATACACCCACCTTGCGGTTGCGGGCGGCGGGGGCGCGGGTGCGCGTGGTGCGGGGCGCGGGGCGGGGGGACGCGCGGCGGAGGCGCGAGAGATCGGCGCCGGTTTGCTCTCCTTCACGTCGCCGTTCGACAGCGGCTTCTTCTCGGGCAGCTTGCGCGCGGGCGCGGGCGCGGGCCGGGGCGCCGCGGGCCGCGGGGCCGCTCGGCTCGCGGTCGTGCTGGTGCCGGTCGTCTTCGGGGCCGGCGGCTTCGGGGCGGCCGCGCGGGCGACGGGGGGCTTGGGGGCGGAGGCGGCTCGCGGGGCGGGGGCGGCGCGGGGCACCGCCGGCTTGGGCGCGGGTCTCGCCGCGGCCGGGGCGGCCGGCTTCGGCGCCGCCGCCGCGGCCGCGGCCGTCGCCGCGACCTTGGACGGCGCGCGGATCGGTGGCGGAGTCTTGGTCGCGGGCGGGGCCGGCTTCGGCGCGGCGGCCTTCGTCGCGGACGTCCTCGCGGGCGCGGCGCGGGGCGCGGACAGGGGGGTGCGGGGCGAGGGCGCGGTGGCCGGTCGTCTGGTCGCGGACGCGGGGGTGCGCGGTGCGGCGGCTTTCGGGGCCGATCTGGGGGTCCTCGCGTCGGTCTTGGTCGACGGGGTCGACGGCTTCTTCGCCGCCGGAGTTTTCTTCGCGGCGACCGCGGCGACCGCTGCGCCGGCCGCGAGCGTCGCGGCGGCGGCGGCGAGCGGCGCGGCGGCGAGCGGTTCGACGGCGGGCGTCGGCGGGGGCGTGCCGGCGGCGGCGGCGGGCCGCTCGCCGTCCTCCGGGCGGATCTCGGAGGTAACGGGCACGCAGATCTCCTGCGCGCGGGACTCGGGCACGCCCACGTCGAGGTCGGTGACCAGCTCGGCCTGGGAGAGCAGGTCGGGCGCGGGCCCGCCGGGGCTGGCCGCGCGCTCCGCGGCGCAGAGCGGCGCCTCCGCCACCTCCACCGAGGCGGCGCGCGCGGGCTCCGCCGGCGGCGGGGAGGCGAGGGGGGCGGGGGACGCGACCGCCTCCACGACCGGAGCTTCGATCGGCTCCTCCGCTTGGATTTCGACCGGCGCCGGCGACGGAGCCGCCGCTTCCGATTCGAAGGTCGGCTCCGCGACCTGTGCGGCTTCGATAGAGATCGGAGGTTCCTCGACGGGCGCGGGTGATGCGATCGGTTCCCGGATCTCCTCGGGGACCGGCGTTCGTGCCGCTCGAGATTCGATCGGCTCCGCCGGCGCGGGCGATGCGACCGGCACCGGCGATTCCACGGGTAACGGCGACTCGGACGGCAGGGAGATCTCCTGCGGCAGCGGGGATCCGCTCGGCGGTGGAGAGTCGCGAACGATCTGCATCTCGGGTTCCGTCGGGAGCGGCGACCTGGACGGCAGGGGCGACTCCGCGGGCAGGGAGACCTCCTGCGGCAGCGGCGACTCGGTCGGCAGCGGGGAGTCGCGCATCGTCTCGAGGGGCAGCGGGGAGTCGCGCGGGAGGGACGCGTCGGTCGGCGCGGGGGAGCCGATGCTCTTCGTCGGCAGCGGGGAGGGGGCGGGCGACTCGCTCGGGAGATCGATCTCGTGCGGCGCGGGGGACGAGCGGGGAGGCACCGGCGACTCGGCAGGTAAGTCCTCCGCCTCCGGAGAGAGACGTTCGTTTTCGACGTGGATCAGAGGCGTTTCGATCGCGTCTTCGATCTTCTTCTCGACTTCCGCGATCTCGTCGTTCCGTTCTGCGTTCTCGTGTACTAGGATATCTGCCTGTTCGGTTTCGTGCGTCGGCTCAGGTGTGATCGCTTCGCTCTTGTCCTGCGGCGCGGGAGAGATCGGCAGCTGTTCGAACGAGGCCTGTTTCGCTTCCAGATTAGATTCGACTTCCGTTTGCTTCTCCTCTTCGAAGTCGGCGATCTGGTCTTGATCCGCTTGCGTGATGCCCTGTTCGATCTCCATGTGTATGTCGGGTTTGCCCGCCGGGGTGTCGCCGCGCTTACTATCCTCGGATTCTTGTGACAGTTGTGATGTTTCCTCTTGAGGGGTGGTGACTCTGTCGTCCCTCTCGCTCTCCGGATCGAGCATGTCGTCGTTTGTGAAGCCTAGCTCCGAACTCTTGCCGTCCGGGATTTCAGGTATCTGCTCGAATAGCAGTTTGTGAGATTCAGGTGTGTCCGTCTGCAGAACTGTGTCTTGAGGAATGTTGTTTGTTTCGAAATCGATATTCGAAAACGGTTGCACATTATTAATAGCACTATAATCGTTGCAGTTATCGACCTGACCGAAGTTCGCAATGTTATTGAGTAGGTTGTCAGTTCTGTCGTCGAACCTCATGATGTCGTTGTTTGGTTCCTGACTGTCCTGTGATCCGAATAGGTCTGTGCGCTGGTCGGGGGAGATGTTTTCCTTCTCATCATCATTTTCGCTGATTCCGTTGGTCTGAAGGTCTTCGTCGTCGCTGTCGGGTAGGACCTGGACGGCGTTCAGGTCGACATGGAGTCCGCTTTTCGAGAGCCTCTCACAAGTATCGTCATCCTTCTCTTGATAGAAGCTCATGCTCATTGGATCTCTCTCCTTATTTTTGAGCCTCTCAAAGAGCTCGTCGTTGCCTTCGAATGGTTCAGCGAATGGATTTGTTTCTGAATGTGTTTGGAATACCTGCGAATGAATGTTCTTTGTTATTTACTTATAATCAATGAACGCCAAGCAAGTACATAATTTCCTGTTAATTAAAATAATTAGTGTAGTAACTACATCTAATTGGTAAATGAGTTATGATTTGTGATACATATGTTTGTAACAACTTTTGTATTTCTTTCCAACGTAAACCCACACATACAAGAACTACATTACTACACAATTACAACAAGCATAACAGCCTTAGATTTTTGAATGCAAATAAGAAAAATTCAATTTATATTTCGCCATCTCGTAAGTTCTCAAGTAATAAATTAACGTATTGTATGAGTAACCAGCAAACATTTATGACTACTTTAACCTGACGAATAATGTTATTTAATAGGTTACTAATCAGCACTTGGAGTTCAATGTCCCAGACACTAACGCTAGCATAATGATTAACGTCAAGTTTCAATATTTTATTTATTTGTGGTTTTGCTTACTATAGTGAGATATTTGACATTTTTAGTATAGGATTAATGTCAAATATCTAATCATAGGAAGGAAAATCACAGATAGAATTCTAACAGAAAACTAGAAATACTAGAATAAAAACTGGACGTAATTGCATAAATCATCTTGCAAAGACGTAAAAGCCTTGAATCATTTTAACAGTTTACTAGAAGTCTGTAAAACAAGCCGATATATTCATAAATACCTACTGCGTGGGTACATACCAAAACAAACGTTGCGTGGGTTACGAAACAAGTGTTTCGTTTTCTATTGCGTACTCACATGATGCCCAATAAACTGATCAGCGGTGCTGAAAAGGTCGTTATAGCAGAATCATAATGTTATTCATATCTAGATTCTCGTATTTGAAATCATAAAATTGACAATACCTATTGTGATTCGTATCGGCAAATTCGGCAATTCATCATTACGACAGTTTTGTGGAGAATCGTAAAATAGCCGCTCTGTTGATTGTCCTGTCAAAACTGTCAAAAAGATGAAGTATTGTTGATACAAACCAATAGGAATTGTAAATTTTGTGATTTCTAATACAAGAATCTCGCTATGAATCATATTGTTAATCTGTTATAACGGCCTTTTTAGCCCCGCAGATATCATCATTATCAGCCCTTCTCATCCTTCTGCGGGGCAAAGGCCTCTCTTCGCTTATGCCATTCGCATCTATCTTACCCATGCGGATTTTACTGTTAATTCAGATACACAAAATTTATTCAGAATTTCGCGCCTGTTCTGATTTTGTATAACCGTTTGTCAGTTGGCAAATACGTCCACCTTCTCATTGTCATATTTCTTCATTTCTTCCCATTCTCTCTTTGACGAGTAATGTATCAGTTTTATGAACTTACCTGAATATTATAAACACATTATGTATGTATAATGTGTTCAGCGGGGCTAAAAAGGTCGCTATAGAAGAATCACAATATTATGCCGTTCATGTCACTCTCAGTCTATGAAAAGAGATGGCATATAGTTCAATTACTTTTGTGATTCTGCTATAACGACCTTTTTAACCCCACTGATCGCGAAAGGTTAAAAAAGACAATTACCTGAATATTACAGAAGTCAGTGGTATCCTTCTGTATTCTCTCGAAGTCTTGTATGAGGCTACTATCCTTGACTTTATCAGGTTCAATGCCCACATTGAATCCGAAGCCCAAACTGTCCATGCACTTATCATTTCCATTGAGGTGCTCTTTAATTTCTATTGAAGCATTCTGGAAAAGGAAATAAAGATATTTATTCAATTTTATATATCACTTTACTGTTTTTTATATTTTTTTTTTGTCTTTTCAATTTATGAGTCCTAATCCTGTCCTACTATCCTATCCTACTAATATTATAAATGCGAGTTTGTGAGGATGTATGGATGTTTGTTACTCTTTTACGCAAAAACTACTGAACAGATTTTAATGAAACTTGGAATATACATAGTTTATAACCAGGAATAACACATAGGCTACTTTTCATCCAAGAAGGGACCACGCAAGCAAAGCATCGGGCGGAATCTAGTATAGTAGAGCCAACGGATCTAGGCATTCGTGAAGTTAGGCTTTTCGCTGCGCAGTAGAAAATGTTGTATGAAAAAAGTTGCACTGCGCATCGAAAAGGCCAACTTCACGAATGCCGAGATCCGTTGGCCCAAGTGTAACTGACATAGTACTCACATGATGCCCATTGAGTTGATCACAGTTATCCAAGTCTAGCAGTTCAGCGGGTCGGACGATAGCTTCAGTCTGGAACTGAGCCACATCTGGCAGCTCGATGTCGTCCATCGGCAACGGTTTGCGGGGCGACTCCGCCAGCAAAACGTCCGAGCCGACGCTGCCGGGGATGAACACCGGCGCGTCGGGGTTCAGCGGAGAACTGTTCATGTCTACAGAGCTGGTCTCCCAAGCTGACTGGAATTTGAATAACACATTTTATGAGTAAACAAGCGAAAAATATTAAGTGCCAGACTCCCCAAAATTGGGCCATTTCAAATTGCTCATCCTACTCGCTGTATGATATTGAAATTTAAATCGAACAAACTGCAGGTTATAATTCAAATATTTATATAACATTAATCGTCGGTTCATGCCCTACTCTTCTTTCTTGCTACATGTACCTATATTTTATGTCACGCTCACGTTGCTAGATGTCACATCCCTTAATTGAAACAAAAACCTGACAGCAGGTTTGCCCCCCTCACTATCCATCGAGCCGTTTAGTTAGGCAGAGAGGCACAAAGAAATAAATATGCATTCATACATACACTCAAAAAACATAATCCTCCTTTCTGTGACAGTCAGGTAAAAAGAAACATTATCAATTGAAATTCCAGGCAAAATTCTCTTAGATGTTTAGTTAGGCATTTAAGATCCTTTAGAATTGCCAACTTTGAATTCTGTTTTCATATTTTAGTAAAAAATATCTTCTTGTTCCATTACTTATAATAAACTACACTCTTGAGGCTAAATTTCATTTTTAGAATCAATTTTATCGAAAACAATAGGTACTAAAGACCATGCTTTTACATGTTGGAAATTAAGTGACTGTTCAGTTGCGAAAGCTAACTTAATCTTGTTAGTCTATTGTTGAGAAAGCAGTATAAAGCTCTCACGTCTAACACCATTGTTATGCACAGTTTGATTGCATCTCCAAAACTTTTTATGGTTTTGGAGTTTGATTGATGATTTGATTACCATTTAATATGCATGTATGTATCATAAATGTAGTGTGTTTTTGTATGTACTAACTTCTTTAATGATATGTTTTACATCTAATTATGATTGTGAATAATAATAACATAACACCTACAATGACATTTCACTGTTTCAAAGCAAAGGTTAGATGAGTTTCACTTTGAACATAAATGTTCTTTACATGGTATCTAAATTAAAATTAATTTATAATAATTTTATCTATTCTAGGTTATAAAAATATAGGTAGGTACAATACAATGCACAATGAAGTCCTATTAAGTGTAAGCATATCCTGCTTCCTGACTGTGTAAATGGTCTAGTGAAAATGTTAGGCTAGATTCTACAATAAATAAATACTTACCTATTTTAATTATTTATTACATTTCAGCTTATTTTAAACCTGATTGATGGTTAAAATAATTCTCCTTGTGTTCTACGGATTTATTTGGTGATTACTGATGATGGTTGGTGTTGATAAAATCAAATCCTAATGTAGGAATTTCAACCATATAACCAAGCATGATTGTGTCTAACATAACTTTTAGTGTGATTTCTGTGCTTTTCACAAGCTTTGAGGTGCCGTAACTATTCTATTACAAATGGAAGATCAGAAGATAACCTTTGGCTTAGCCAATAAACTAGCCAAATAAATTTCAAAAGTGACTCAGTCTGCCTAGGTGTGTCAAACTGGTTTCATACAGCCTACATTTGATTTACAGCAGGAACCAAGGTGAACCGGCCTTCATATGTATAGTAGCAGCTCAAAAACACATTTTATTTAGTCAAGGAAGTTACGAAACCAATAATACCTACTATAAAAAATAGAAAAGTGTGTAAGAATGTTTGTTTGGGTTTAATTAAGCTGTGAATCAATTTTCAGGAAACTTTATTTAGAAATTTATAACAAAGGTATCCTACTCACAATGGATTTGTGAAGTTGTCTAGGCATTCGTGAAGTTAGCTGTTTGGATGTGCAGTGTAGCTTTATCATACAAAAACTTTTCTTCTGCGCAGCGAAACGGCTAACTTCAAAACTGCCTAGATCCATTGTTAGTACTGTATCATTTCAAATATGATTTACCTAGCTTGTTAGACTACCTAGAACCTAAAAGACAGTAAAAAGGTTATCAAACCAACTAATCAAGTAAAAATTAAAGAGAAGCTGTAAGTGAAATGGAATAAGCAATAGGCGCATCCAAATTTCTATCTTTGCTAGATTCTTCAGGAAACATTATTTATATTAGCTAGTGTGATGTAATTGAGGAAGTTTTATGTACAATGCATGTGTAATAGTCATGTCCACCTGACTATGATGCATGGTGTCAAAGATGACAAACAAATTGTGCAATATCCTTGCATGATAGTAAAAACAAAAGAAACTGAACTATATGAAACAAATGAATGGTGACTAGAAAAATGTTCAACTGTTCACGTGTGTAGGTAATGATGTTATTAGTATTCAAATGTTCTACCTAGTTAAAAGTAGAATATGAGCTGTACACTTTCAATATAACTGTGAGTGAGTAGGTAACAAACAGCAGTTTGTTTTGCTTATCGGAAATTGAACGTCCTTGAACCAACGCGGGTGGTACGATACGAACAATTTCAAAATAACATCTAAACTTTCAAAACAGGAAATATGAAGAATGTTATGCTTACATTATCCTGGCAAGGTGTCTCTGAGCGCGGCGCCTCGTCGGGCTCCTCGCTAACGTTCTCACGTTCGCCCTCGCCTTTGAAATAGTTCCACTCGTCTTCAGAGTCGTCACCGCTCTCAGCTACATTATCCACCAGCGCTCCGACGATGTGGCCCTCCTCCACTGCACAGAACAACACACAAACACTCCTTTAACAACATTCATAGTGATCTAAACACCTGGCAAACTGCACGTTCACCCCCATCATGCGATATCAACAGGTGACACACCCTCGAAACAATAGACGATTCCTTTCCTATCGAACTGAGAGCAGGATCGAGGCGAGCCTAAAAAACATCTGTCAAAGCCGGTCGGCGGTCACGAGGCGCCTGCCGGCGACGTAATTTTTACCGGTCGCGAAATTCAAACGGCAAGAACGTCTCGGGCGCCATTTCGAGCATGATATCCTGCAAGACACGCCCGACAGCGTCTTGCAAGGATATCGACAGTGTACTTCGCGAGTCCTGCGCTCTCCGATGTCGGAGGATGCGCCTTCGGGCGAACCGATCTATTTACAGAACACCACTCCGCATGAATCAACACAAAAATAACCTTTCACAAACCGTTCGGAATGTGAAAATAAATCAACAACATTCGCTAGAAATCACATACCGTGAACGGTAATTTCACTGCACAGATCTTCTTTGGAGGCGTAATATTCAAGCCGTAAAAAATAAAAATGTAGACAAAGCCCCGATTACAATAGCCAAGCGGTAGTAGAGAGTAGCACAGACCCGACGGGCGTTCAATGAGCGACTGAGAGGGGGACGGGGACGGGGCGGCGCGGCGCGGCGCGGCGGGACGGCCGCGAGGGCGCGGGGCGGTCTGCCTGCACCCAGATAGGGATGCCAGTATTTCGGAAGTATTTTCTACTAAGTACCTATACATTTCAAAATAATTCCCTTGGATTTGTTTGGTTATTTATTATTACAGTAAGGACCCACAGGCACAGGTGCATGGTGTTCTATTTTTACCCGGCTGACTGTCAAGTCACCCGGGTTATGTAGATCGCGCGTTTCTATGTATGTGGGTTCGTTCGTTCGTATGTAAGTAATATTCTTTATTACCACGTTTCTCCTAAACGGCTGGATGGATTTTGATGAATGAGGTATCGTTAGAATCGTCTCCATCTCGATTGTGCTCTAGGATACTTTTTATTTCGATAAATCAAATAGTGCGGCTAAAAAATGCAACAATGTGTGAATTTTCAAAATGAAAATCACGCTATCATATCAAAATCCATGTCAAAATCAAGAGGTTGGTGGACTGATATCAAATATAATTTTTTAAAAAATCTAACATGACATCTTCGAAGACTAAATCGAGTCTCAAAATTTTTGAAAATTTATTTTTCGCCCTAAATAGAATTGCTAACCAAAACGCAAACTAAAACTTTCTATTTAGTCACACGCAACGTTTAGAACAAACTGCATCGAAATTGGTTTAGCCATTTAGGAGATATCTCATATTTAAGAAATAACTTACGCATTTAATTTAGGTACTCACAGAGCCATCTGTGTGTCAACTGTGACAACAACGTTTAGGAAAATGCGTACGGCATCGAACCCTAGATACCTACATTATAATAAAATTGTAATTTAATTTTGTTTTGTGATTGATAAGATAATGCTGTTTCCAACTTTTCAGTTCAGCCGGGTTTTTTTATTTTTGAATAAATTGCTTGTTTGTGATAATATTATCCCGGTTTGTTAATCTCAATTATTGGCCCAGTACTTACTAATCTAAACAAACTGTTTTTTTATTAACGTATAAAATAATTTTCATAATTTTTTTTATTGAATAGGTACTTAACAAAAATATACACAAGTTTTGGGATAGATAGATTGAATTGGCCTATTGACCTACTTGGGATTTTGGCAACACACGATCGTCGGCTGCTTAAAGCAAAAACAAAAAAATATTTCGCTGCATTGCAAAGCCCGAGCAAGAATGCCAAGAATGTTAGGTTTTTTTTAATACCTACCTTTAAAATAGCGATGTTTTTCTTGAATGAAAGGCCTACACTTTGGCTACAAACCAAAAGTCAGTAAAATCCCCAGACAGTCTGACTTGCCATATCTGCTACACAATCAGCTCATCATAAACACCTCATTATTGAGTCATCTGCATACAATCGCATCTGGCCCGAGATGATCTAGAGACGGACGCGTTGGATGTGGGTGAACGTAACAATCGATAAACCGTGACACACCGGTTACTTTTTCTTTTGCTCTCGTTGAAGAAATTTCACATCATTGTTGATTACGGAAATAATCATAGTAATTTTAACCTTATTTGTTGCTATACTTTACCTTTTTCTTTCCTTATTATTTGTGAATGATAAACATAGGATATAAAATATGCTTATTACGACAGAAACTGATGTAGTGAACATCAGTTCCTGTGGTATTAAATTTTATATTTTTGTGGTACTGTAAATTATGTACCTACCTAGGATACATTATAGCATAGACATATTATACTGTTATAGGTACAGGCGCCTGCACTTGGACGAATAAACATACTCTTCCATCTAAACACAATTCAGTATGATTTTTGTCTGTAGAGAACAAGTCCAAATAATCAAAATGTTTGTCACCGCTCATAGCCACTCTCTCTATTTGGCTGAAATATGGGTGCTTGATTTCTCGTAGCGCTCAGCTGAATAACATCATGCATGACATAATATAATACTGGAATGGTACCAGAAAGACTTACTTACCAGTATGTGCGGGTGGTGTAGGAGGTGCTGGTTCGTGGTTTCTAGCGTCGGCATCTATATCATCAGCGTCGACCGCAGTCTCTGGGCCGAGGTCTTCGCTGTCACTGTCGGAGTTGTCAGCGCCGTTGTTGCCGTCAGCGTCAGCTTCTGCGTCGGCGTCGGCGGCGGCGGCTGCAGCGTCCACCGGCCGCTTGCATGCCTCCGTCTCGCCGGCGAACGGTGGCGCGTTCGCCAGCGCGTTGTCCAGCCTATACGCGGTCCAATCAGTATTATTATAAACGTAAACGGGATCACGACTGTAACCCCGAGGACGGTAGACATCCGCTTAGTTAGATCTTCAATCGTTCAAGAATTTTTTAAGATATCTAGGTTGACCATTATCGTTGCATTTGGTATTATACATGCCTCCTTTTTGCAAGTCTCCCTAGCTATCCCTTCAATCAAAATTACTTTGTTTTTAAAAACAATAAATAAAAATATGATAGGTTAACCAAAAGAGACAAAAACATTAATTATTGTAATATTACGCGTTGAAGAGAACATTACAAGGGTCATGCATGAACTTATCTCTATCCCATTTTATTTGCTACTTAGTCTCAAAACTGTACTTAGCCTACACAAATCCTCAACGTAGTTAGACAATCTCAAGAATTTTAATATCGTTTGTGTTTACTTTACCCGAGTTACGCAATGCCCCAGACAATGTTAAAAGGACGAAAAGATGAAAGAGCCTATAAAAGGACTTTCGTTTTCGAAGTACATAACATGCTGTTAGCAAATCAATCTGGCGCACAAGGTCGTCTGGTTCAACATAATGTCACGCTCGCATAACATTTTTACCCACACTTTTGCTAAAAACCGGTTAAACAACGAGTTTGACTATTATTTTAGGCAAGTGGTGAAACAAGACATGGCAATACCAGAGTTAGGAATTAATGTTGCATGCATGCAATAGGTGTTGCACTGAATTTTGCATGCATGCGTTGCAAAAAAAATATGGAAATCTCAAACTGAAACTCATATGAAAATGTTTTTGAATGAAAGAAAATTACTTATTCAGTTTCAGTACCTTCTACAATGCAAGTCATGGAAGATAGATTAGTATTGATTGGAGTTAGTGATAACGCTCTAAGTACCTCTACTATCAGCGTCATCCTTGCGTCATCACCTCATCCCAAAATTGAGCACAGGCCAAGCCTGGGATATTTGCCTTTTTCTTAATCAACCTAACCTACCTACTTGTTTAATCATTTTAGGTAGGTAAATAAATACTCGTAAGCGTAACATAATTAGTAAATTTTACAATGGTATCATGCACTTATAATTAATTGAAAACGTATAGTACCTACCTACCGTACCATTAAAAAAAGCCTGATGATATAGGTAGGTAGGTATGCTTTATTCGTCAACGCAATAATATAATAGGTGTTACATCCCACAGTACATTTTTGGATATCCTTATTTCCTATCCTTTACATTACAGAATCCATCAACCAAACTCACTCTGCTCTAAGGATTATCTACCGCACCCTCCTTATGAACTGAAGCATTCATCAGAATAATCAGAATAATCATTATTCAAATTAAATAAATAAGCTGCTGTATTTTTGGTCATGGGATTTAGGAACATGGTGGTGCTCGTGCGATTTTTGGATAAAATGGTAGCCAGTACCTACTATACTACCTACTGTTTTATTCAAACCACGTCATCTGTTCCGTTTTACTTATTCAATGTTGATCGTGTTGACCGATTGGGTTAGTACCCTGACTTTCGATCCGAAGGTCGTTGGTTCGAATCCTGGCCGTGTATCAACAGATATTGGGCGTTTTTCCATTTGCCGGCACGGCACCGGCACCGACACCGGCACCGGGGAAGCATAAATGTATGAAAATGTACGGCTCGCTTTCCACATACCGGCGCCGGCACCAGCCCGGCGTTATGAGATTTTCATACATTTTTGCATCCCCACCACCGCCACCGGCCCGGCGCCGGTGCCGGTGCCAGTGCCGGTGCCAGCTAATGGAAAAACGCGCATTTCGTTACGAAGAATGTATACTCGTCAATACGAACTCAAATGGTGAAGGAAATCATCGTAAGGAAACTTGTTTGAAAACTTTCACCCTGTGACGTATGGAATGTTAACTTCTGTAAAATGTGGGCATGTCATGTACCAAATACAAGTATCAGGTTTTTGGGCGTGCCTCTATTTACCGTCTTAGGCATCTTCAAAGGATCTTAAATGTATAAAGAACTAAGAGAAGGTCTACCGCACCTCGGGGAAACAGTCGCGAATTTCGTTTTTAGTTTTTTGAACAAAAAACATTCACACACCGCAAACTCACACTATGGTGACTAAGGGTCAAATAAACGTGCTGTTCCAAAAATAACCTAAGAATGGGCAAAATATCTACCTACATACTTATAAACTTGAAACAACTAATAGCTAGTATGCAGACGCGCGTAACTATTCAAGCTAATGTTATTCCAGGAAGGGGAAGACCTAGGCGCACATTCCTAGACCAAATTGGCGAATTATTGGAAAAAGGCCATGTCAAGAATACCCTAAACCGACGAGCTTGCATGAAGAAGAAAGTATATGATGAGAGTGAATGAAGCGAAAGAAGTGTGTCAGGATCGTAGCAAGTGGCGATCTGTGGTCTCTGCCTACCCCTATGATAGAAAACAGGCGATTTTATGTATGTATGTGTGTTATTCCAGAGGTCGACCTTAATGTAATACACAACCTGAACCTGAAACTTGTTACTTTTAAACACAAATCACTAGATGTTGTAATGCCCATCGGGCTTAAAAAGGCCGTTATAGCAGAATCACAATAAGAATTGAACTATATGCAGTCTCTCTTCATAGCCTGAGTGAAGAACGGCATAAATATTGCAATTCCTAGTGTGATTCTGCAATAGCGGCCATTTTATGCTGGTCCGAGTTTAAAAAACACTGAATACTAGCTAGTGAAGGTCTCTTGACTCACCCAAGATCCATGGGCGGGCGGTTTTCAGCGGCGATTACACGCGGGTCCTTCAGGAACACCACGATGATGGAGATGTTGTCAGCGGAGCCCTGCCGCTTGGCCTGGACGATCAGACGCTTCGTCACCGCTTTCAAGTCATCTGCAACAAACGAAACCACACTCAAAAACTTGATTCAAAGAAATAGCGTAACTTTCATCCCCAACCTACACTATAACAGTTTAGTAACTTTACCCATCAACACAAACTTATTCTGCGGTAGACTAACAAACAAAGCATTTCAAACTGAGTCATCGCTGTGGTTTTCCCTGAAATACAGTTTTTTTAAATGCACACGTAAACTGTTGTAAGACAAGATCAATCAGTCATAGTCTATTTTAGACGAAGGCTGGTAACGGTGGTCATTTTTGTTTTCCTTTCATTTATTGAATTGAGTACATAAATTGAATGAACACTTTGCGCGTTTTATGAATTTTTTCGAATACTTTATTTCAATTTTTATAGCAAATTTATTTACAGAGTTTTAAGTGTGTCCTTGCGTAGGCTTAGGTAACCAAAACTTGACTGAAATACCAGTGTGTCACCCAGCAATGTAGGCGGTAGGTGTTGCGAAGTCTATTAGGTCTGCAATTTGTTGTGGCACAATGCTGAATAGCGCCGACGGATATGGAGTAACTATGTTTATACTCCGATTTGCCTCAGCGCCGGCCGGCTTGTGTTGTGAGGCGTCCTTGTTCTGTCTCAAGCTGAGTCACTGGCCGCTATTGTGCCACAATATGCATACGTGATATGCCTGCTGTATAAAGCCATCTATAATTTAACATTGAAAAGTCACGCCATTAAACAATGAGTGCGACCTTGAATGACCGAATCGCGTACAACCCCTTGTGTCGGGCGAAAATTAACAATATTCGCACGATGTAGTTATAAGCTTGATATATTGAGGTCATTTATTTAGGAGTGGTTTAATATAAACTAGTTGTAATGAATTGAGTCGTAGATATAAGTATGACGCTTTAGTGCCGCGATGGGTTAATTAAATTAGTGTAAATATGGCAGTTGTGGCTTTCATCGGGGCCACCAGCCGGCGCACCCTGTCTCAAAGGGTGCGGCTAACGCGTGCTGCTCGCTATTTCTACGGCACAAATGGCATAAAGTTTAAAGCAAGTGTAGCCAGGCTCGTTCTAAGTACACGCCTTGACTTTGCTCGCTATTTCGGGGAGCGTCGCCGCCGCCCTTGTTTTTTACCCTGTTTGGACTGGCTCGGAGCCAACCGCGCCTTGTGTTCTCTTGTTTCAATCTAACACTTAAAGTTATTAAGTTATGTATAGCCTGAAAGGACGGATATCCTAAAGTTCTTTCAAAGCTTTCGATCCTTTGATATCTCATAACTCGGCAGTTTAAAGATTCTAAATCTTGATTGCAGATGCGATTAACTTGACGCTCTGCAGACGTTAATGTTTATTGGCAAATACTCATCGACACTACGATGCATTAGCGTAACCTCAAGCTTACTTATCATCAAGTTCAAGATTACCAGGTGTTACGTATCGGCTTAGTTTCATCGCCGCTTGGCAAGCTCCTAACGCCGCCAACGGGTTGGAATGAAGCTATAACACGATTACGGTATTGGTGATCAAAAGGATAAAAACTAGAGTAACATTTTATATAGAATCTCAACAAAAGTCTGCTTGCGTTTTGGCAGTAAAGTAAGTTGGTAGTGAAGATATAATTCCGATTTGGTATGAAGCAGATATTCATGGACATTTTCTTACTATAGCTACAACAACTAAGGAAATCTAACTAAACGCTTTAAGAATCCCATTTCTATAGGCGATGTATTTGCTTTCATTTACTTTTCCTTACACAATAACATCAGTTTCTCCTGCGGCTCAATAGTGTTGCGGAAGCAGTAACTACATTAGAAGCGATCATGTCAGTCGCAGTGGGCGATGATGGCGATTGGCGATTACCGGCGGGTAACGGTGACGGACGGAATGCGCGGCCATTGTTGCCAGCGTGCGGGGCAAAAACGGATCACGGCCCATCGACGCATACTAAGCTGACCGCGAGACACCTGCCGTTTATTGATAAGTACGTGGAATCATACTAAAAACTATGCATATAATAGTAGCCGGTGGCACAAGCGACAACGCTCTCTAGTGGATTCGTCTGAATTCAATTTGATCAGGAGTAAATTCTATTCAACATGACTTAAGGTTTATTCAGGACTAGCTTAATTCAACCCTTTATTGCCAACTTATTAGGAAAAAACCCATTTAATGTTGATCTTGTCTATTGCTTAGGTCTTTATTCTGTCCTTAGTATTCTAAGTCGACGTTTCTGAATCAGTACGGAACCTTGCAGACATTCTCAGAGACTAGAAGAGGTTTATTCGACTAATCTTGCTTCAAACGGCACTCAACAGACGTACTACAAGTACGGAAGGTACGTAGGAAGTAGAAGGCATCTAGGCAGTATTAAGTACATACATCGTTGCTATGGCAGGTATATAGTTGTGGTAGGTCGGAAATCGAATATAGTGGAGCAGCGAAGCGAGGGCAGACTGGGTGGTGGAGAAGGGAGGAGGAGGGTGGATTAAGTGCAATTTTCTACCGAGCCGTCCACAGCGCAGACAGGGAATTATAAATACACTAGCTCTCAGTCGCGGAATCGCACACGGGTAAAATCGTCTCCGTACCCGCGTTAAATTTAAGATAATATATGGTATTTCAGGATTGAGATGACTGCAGATGAGAGAAAGAATATACTTTGGTCCTCATCTGGTCGTCATAATAGCAGGGAATATCAATCAATACAATTATCAAGCCAAATTATGTCGTATATGTATGTACGTATGAGCTAGTGGCTAAATCTGGTGACCAAGTTTTTAGGCCGGCTGAGTTGTTAATGCCACTTGCTGTCACCTATCCTAAATTGTGACAGCTCAGAACGTTCTTAACTTCAAAGATCTTCTCTATCTATCAAGCCAAAAACGTGTGTTTTGAACCAAAATTGTCCTAGCTCAAATTAATCAGAAACATTCTCACAGTGGAAGTCCGTGGTCTCTGCCTACCCCTGTGGGAAAGAGGCGTGATTTTATGTATGTATGTATGTACATTCTCACAAACTTCGGAACGATATTGTAGTTAGAAGTCTGTAGGACGTTGGCCGTATAACTATTCAATCAGCTCTATCCGTTTAAAGTGGACACGATTTATGCACGATAGAAAATGTTAAACGCTTTCCTTCCTTAGCGTCCTTATATCAACATCAAATTGCCTCGCAAAATACTGGCACTTATTTAAATAGGCTATAACTCATAAATGGTTTAATAATGATGGCATTCATATAGAAATTATTACTCTTAAGTTGGATTCGACCAAAAGTCTTCTTACTCCCAGAGTAGTTATTCTAGTTAGCAGACATAATTCGAAATACAATTGTTTAGAAAACGCAACCGAACATTATTATGTGCATACAAATTTTCCTGGATATAAGGTGTCAACTTTACAATGTCAAAATATTCAAACAGTAGTTTACTCTCGAGTAAAAACATAATCCAGTTTTGTCGAATCTAGCCTTAATCTATATTTAATTATGTTGTATAAACGTTGTTGTAAGTTGTACATCTTTTCTAGAAGTTAAGCACTCACTAGATCCTTTTCTGGTCTTCTAAAACTGGTTTATATATTTCATAATGAAATAACAAGAAATGAAATAAAATACATTCCGATATGGCCAGTGATAAGATAGGCATCTAGTGCACTGCATTCCAGAGTGCAGAATATATACTTGTAATTTGCTAGGTATATCGCTAAGCCATGGGATGGGACGAATGGAGGCTATCTCCCTGACGCCATTGCTGTCTTCAGATTCCATTAAACACGTTATATTATTTCATACTACCATCCGTACGCTATCTCGCCTGTTTATTGACTTAATTAAAACTAAATATTTCATATTCTACGAATAAATTATGGTCTAAGCTTTCTTAATATTCCTCGAAGATGTAACAACGTCCGAATGAGAAACAAAAGTCCAGACAAAGCTTTGAATTTACAATATTAGCGAGACACTTAAATAAGGATTAGTTATTTCATCGCACCACCGGATGGGATAAACCTTATAATGCAAGTTGTACCTCGCGCGAGAGTATTCCGATAATAAATAACGATAAAGGTAGTTTATTGTGACAGCAAAAACTTAGCAGGATGGAATTATGAAATTTAAATTATAGTCTTGCTAGTTAATAGGATAAAGATATTCTAAGAATAGAAACAGAGCTTGTAATGTAACTGAAGATTACGTTGAAAACATTTCTAGAAAGGAACATTTCGTAATCTAGCAATGTATTAATTTGGTGTAAATATCGCTAGTGGGGCGTGAGGAATGCGAGACAATACACGCAGCATTGTGCAATCGGGGATCAGGCGCACCCGACACCGTCTGCGGTCTAACTGTACCGAGAGGCATCGCGGGCACACGTTATTGCATCACATCTATTTATAAACCTGCAAACCACTCTAGATAATGCCTGGAAAAGATATCAACAGCTGCTAAATCCATCGTATATTAATATGCGCTCTGCCCACTCGAGCGCTGAAGTGTTAATTAAACGTATACGTAAATAAGCTCTTCGGACGAGGGGAGGCTGATATTTACAGACACATTATCGTAAGAAAACAAACCCGACAGGTCTCAAGGCATCTGAGCGGGTGAATTGGCTCCCGAGCTTACTACATGCTTCGACGCGACAGATGACAAACATTGGAAGAAGGAGATGATAAAAGCTTTTCCTAACACAGCCATCTCTGCTTGCTACAACATTTACCGAGGTACATAAACGTGACTTTAATCTCAAAAGTGCTGACACATCTAGAAGTAAGAAAATCGAACTGAAAGCCAGCATCCAATCTTTCAATCGATAAAATTAATAGCGTTCTATAGAAACCTCTCTAATTGTTAGTGCGCACAGCGAAGCGTAATGAAATTGAGTGGGAACTTTCGTGCACGCTCGGCGTTCATCAGTTGGCCGGTAATTGGTTTACGAGCAGACTAACATGGTACAGAGTCGGCCATAGTGGACGCACAGTGTAGGTAGTGCCGTGTCGTGTGCCATCGGGAATCCAACTAATTAACGTAGAGCCAGCCGCGGCCCATATAGGCTTTTAAATTGGAAATACTGGCCGTTCTGTTTGTCGCGCCAACCGGCTGTAGCTTTGACCTCTTCCATTTTATCTTTAGCTTTAATTCTATAAATATCCTGCTTCTGTTCTTTATGTTACTTCCCTATTTGAAAAGGTCTAGAATGAGCAGTATTTAAATTCGATTACTTTAAACGAACTTTCTGTTTAATTGGAATGTAAATTGGAATTAATGTTATTATAAGCTTTGGAAATTCCAATGCTTGGTACCCAATTTGTGCATTCATTTTCAGTTCCATAATGTAGACTATTAGAATAGAAACCTATTTCTACGAAAATGATTTAAATTCAAATTGGGTAATGCAAACTGCGTAATTTTCGGGTATACCTATACCTTATACCTACCCGTGTGGATTGTGCAATTTAATTTGGCCGCTAACGCGAGCGGAAGTGTGAATAAAGCGGACTGTTATGCATGCTGCATCCTTGTGTTCACAAAGCGACCTAAATTTTCGGCTCGGCGATGCAAACGTATGATACACACTGTGAAAGATGAGAATCGCGCCAATTGCTGAATGCAACCCAGTTCCGGGATGTGGCAAAGTGTTGCAAAAGAGTTTAATAGGTTTTATGATGCTATAGCACTAGCGTAGAACAAAAGCAATAATTCTGGCAAAAGAAAGCATGGTCCGTGAGCTGAATAATAAGCTTAAAATGATTGTGCTGAAGGGTTCAGCATAGCCGCAGAGTTATTATTCCATTTAGCATTATGCACGGGCGAGTGGTTTCGCGACAAATCACGCCTTCTACTCTCATTTAAATGCAAAGGTTCGATCCCACGCAACAAGTGCCACTTGTCGGGCTCGATAACCCTACATTTAGACGGTTCTATTCTGATGCAGTTGTATTAAACTTTTGATTGATCGACTCATTTATCACTGATATGGCTTTGCGTTCCAACAAAACAATAGCCCTAAAACACAATAAACGAGATAAGCAATACAGCCGCGATAAAAATGCAAAGGAAAGCAGTACTGCGTTTTATTGTATCGCTATCAGTTGTTATCTCTGATGAGCAATACCATCAAGGTGAACTAAAATATTGCACGGCGGAATTTTCCCATTTACATGGACAAGCCAAAATAATAAACCAGATAATTGATTTGCATCAATTATCTGGTTCATTATTTTGGTTTCAATTTCTATATCTCTCAATACAACTTAAACAGGAAATTGGATAAAATTAACTTGTTTATTTATCAGCAACACCCAACGATACCACGGAACCCATTAATAATTTTGAAGCATGTTGATAGCCGATATGGCGTTGGACAAGTTTACGTTGAAAACATTAATTGCAGGTTATTAACCAGATATAATAATGGCATAGTACATAGACTTTGTATTACCTACAGTCGTTGAGCTACTCCGACCGTACAAGTCAATGCACTCGAACAGCGGATGTCAGATATTTCGCGACATCAGCCGGTCCAAAATTTACCTGGCACGGGCAAGCACAATCATACCACACTTTGTGCAGTTTACGAGCAAGTGCTCAAGTAGTGAATAATTCACAGACATCACGCACATTGTCGATTCTGTGCTAATTGTATGTGCCGCAGTCAGGAGCGAGACTACTTCTCCGGTCGGAGACCTCATACGTTCTTATAGATAAGAATTTTATTCGGCAAATTACTGTTAGAACAAATAAAATAACTGATAACCTCGATCCCGTTAGCGCTTACTCATACATTACGTAAGCGGCAACACTGTTAAAGTAAAAGCATTCACAAACACGGTGATTAGCAGCTATTCGCAGTTCACAATAACAAAAATAACCATAATTATAGCTTAGCTGGTTTAATGCAAGATGATTTGCGGTCAATTGTATTAGCTGAGGCCATCTCTGTTTGTCATGTGATGATTCACGTTTTGAATTAGCTTCGGAGAACTCCGTCTGAGGAGAAACGCACAAAACTATCAAATGATTTCAGTTTAGTTTCATCGGTGAATGCAATGACGTGGGCGAAAGAAATCCAGATATTACTTGGAAGTTAGCAATGCGTAGGGAGATACAGTTCAATAAACGTCAGAAGTGGTCAGTCCAGTGGTAGGTGCTAATGCAAAATCCTTGTATCGCAGCAAATATTTGTGAAGGCGGACGTACGGGGGGATCGGGGGTGAGAGGGCTTTATAATCATGGCTGACACTTTGACCGTGTTTTACGATGGACTACCGTTTTTATATGTAAGAGATGTCACCAGGAGCATGTCAACATTTTACGATTTTGCTAACGATATTATTATCCAAAAGTTTCTTGGAAATATGTCCTTATCAAAAGTTAATGTAAATTTTGAAGGCGGGTTACCTAAAAAGGAATTCAACTTTCACGAAAACGAAACTTGGAAAGATTGTAATCTTCAATACCTTAAGGTATGAGTGTGATTGTGTCAACGTGCCAGCCCTGTAGCATTTATATCCGCTGTAAGCGCACAGTCCTGCGCAGTACACCAATTACCTACATAATACGATTAAAACATGTGATTTAGTTTTATCCATCTGCAACTCTGCATATCTACGAAGACGAAATGAGAATTTCTTTTTTTTTGTCTTACTAGAAATACAGTCTTACTAGAAAATACAGTTTAAAAACAAATGACCAATCAAAAATAAATTTCCCAAGTACTATTCATCTTTTTAATCTAACAATAACAACTTTGCATTTGACTAAAACCTCAGTGCTTCGTATTGTACTGAAGTAGCTGCATTAAATTCGTGTCCACGGGCATATTTGATAGAGCTCGTCTGCCGTCGACCCGGGACGCAATCATTCGTAATTTCCGAATGGCACTGCGATACGGTTATTGGGTTATCCCATCAGAACTGCATTCGCCAATCAACTTATCGGTGATCTCGGGAGAACGGAAAAGGGTAGTGATTTTCATTTGAAGCATTGATTGGATGCGTTCGATTGAACATCTACATTAAGCAATACCATGTAGCCTTTGATTATGCCTGCATGAGCATACGTATTACTAAATGTAGATTTTCAATACTAAAAGAGTATATTGAATTATCCAATTAAGGTTTCAATTAAGCTAAATGGTGCGTACATGGCGGTAGTTGCTTGTCTAGTATAATGATTTTACTTTTATTTACCAATCATAGGAGCGAAAGCAAAAGAGGTCCCAGTATTTATTTGCAAAGAATATTACAGATAATATATATTTGAATAAAACTTAGCATGTGCGCATTTTCTTATAAACTGTTAATCGGAGTTACTTCGGTGATGTACAAAAAACACTCGCAAAAGGTAAACAGCTCGCTCGAAATAAACGGATGTGCATCGAAACACGATCTCTTTTGGACAGTAAGGATATTTTTATCTCGGCTTATGAAGGAACTGAACAAGACGTGGACGGGTTCTTGTTAGCTCAGTATATTCAACTCAAGATAGGATAATGGGAAAATTGAATCGTTTTACTGAACATTTTTTTACATTCTATCTAACAGTGTTCATTCTAGCGATGCAGAAATATTTAATGAAGTTTTACAAATCATAAGGGACATAATTGAAAGATAGATAGATAGATAGATAGATACACATTTATTTGGTAAAAACACACACACAGGAAAATAGCTAGGTACATAATATTTAAAAACAAACAGAAGACTCTAAACACTAAAATATACTGTATTTTCCGAGGTTAGTACAGCGAATTTGATAAATACTTACAATTTAAAATCAATAAGATAAAATGTTTGGTTTCTAGGCAATCATAAACAATGCAGTCGTTATGATTATGCAGAAAATTGAATTCATTAAAGAATTCAGCTAATCAGTGTCTGCGCCGCGCCGCCGCGGCCTACTCCCGCATTTACAAACAAATTGGTCCGGCAACGGTACGACAGCTGTGCAAATACAGGACCAATTAGAATTGTATATTGTCTGATATTACAAAGAACTTTGTATTCTTGTATAGGCATCCAAATTGTACGCCAAATTGGCTTTAACATCAGTTGTTTGAAACTAAAGACATTATCATCATCATTATCCACAACCTATAGGTGCCCACTGCTGTCTGGTCCTGCGCTAAACTAAAGTACCTACTGAAAACTTAAAGTCTGGAAACTTCCATGAACTTAATACATATTTTAAACTTTCGCGACTTGAACACATTTTTAAAATTATTATTATCGGGACTTAATCGCGTAATGAAATTGTTTTATTTACCTCGACGTTAAGTTAAGTTAAGTTAAGTTAAGTTAAGTTAAGGACGATTAAGTCTCGATAATAATAATTCCATGAACTTGTCCGCGAATCGCGGATCAAATTTTTGCCAAAATAAGATGGGAGTGTAATCTTCAGACAAAAATTTCGTGAATCTTTTGACATGTTTTCTGGTAATAAAGCAAAGGCTACATGCAATCTGCGAATAATTGCGCTGCCGCCGGTTAATGACCTGCCAGTTAAAAATAATCTTGCGTCTCCCCCCCACGCCGGGCCAAGGTAGCGAGTGATGCTATTTTACGGTGCATAGTCTCCTCAAATTTAGACATAGAAGTGATTTCGCTTAGACTCGCTCCGTGACCAGACCAATCGTATATTCGCGATTCTCAGCATTCTAATATTTTAATGTGACTAGCAAATTATAGGCAGCAAGTTATTGCGGTTTGTCTGACTATAATGTTTTTGCATTTACATCTCCACTATAATCCAAGTGGTTTTACGGTTCAATAAATTTCAAACCCCTGAAGCCTTGGCTATACTCAAGTCATATTACAATATTTGTTTTCATTTGGAGTAACTTCTCATGCTTATACCATAGAGATATTTTAATACTTAACACAATATTCAGACTAATCTGAAAATCAATACGACAAAACTTGTACTGAAACAGCAGTTAGAATCAGCTCACGAATGAAAGTTATCATTTCGTGTATCTGCAAAACTCCTCATCACGACATAAATCGTGAGGTAAACACGAGGCATTAGATAAACAGCACTGCGCTTTCAGTGATTAAAATACACGACAAGGATGCTAGACCGTTGGAGATAGAGAAAGCGGAAAGACATTGACGCCACATTACCACGGCTTGTACGATAGAAAAGTTAGCGGTAGCGAACGAACCGAATAAACCAGAGAGAAAACAAAAGAGGAACTAGGAGCTTTTAGTTAACTGTATCAGTTCTGTCACAGTAATGGTGGCGTTTTCCCAACGGTATGTAAGGCGCTAGGCGTCGGCGCCCCGGTGGGCGCCCGCCCTCGCCTTCTTAACATACAATCATACAATACTGCGCTCAGAACCTAGCTGCACAATACCCTCGGCCCACATCGCAATTGTCTGAATCATCGGCGCCGACGACGCATACGGGTTTGTTTACACTCAACCCGATAAATTACACTCGCCCAACCCGTAAGTGATTCGATACCATTACCGCTACCGCAGGTTTCGAAAATCTCATTTCTGATACAATGACCCACTCGTTAGAGCTATAAGTTTTCCGATGTTGAATCGCGATCGTGTTGCAATGTCCAAATTGATGTCGTTTGAAGCCAGTCGTACATCTAAGTAAATCAATGTCTCAATTTTAACCACGGCTTCTTCACGGCCTGATGAAGCACGCACTTGTATTAAATGAGCCGCAACGGACCAAAGAACCCTATTTGGTGTATGCTGTGTTGCTTAACTAAAGGTGAATAATTTAACCAATATTAACCCAAATTAAGTTAACGTATGAATCACATCGTTTCAACACATTGGCCTGAAAATTAACATTCAACTTGAATTCAGTATTCAGAATGCAAATATACATACAGAGCTTTGAACAGTAAAACAAGATTTTATTTGTATTTGGTCTAAACTTAGTTGTTTTATCATGCGTACGTTTACGTCTGTTTCACAACATAACTAACTATTTCCAATGATTGAATATTGAGCTGTAATTTCATAAGTTACACGAGTTTGAAAAGCGATTAAAGTGATAAGGCGTTGTCAAACTACCGTAATAAAACGGCATAGCTCTTTGAAGAGAACTATCCCTACTTATTGTTTCCTGGACGCTCCATTAACGCCCACTATCCGATGGCTTAAATAATTTATAGATTCTTTCAAGTTGAATGACTCTACGTTCCGCATTTCATAGAAGACGTATATACAGCAATTACATAATCAGTATTCGATATAATAACCGCAGTCAAACGTTTCGTGAGAAAAAAGAATCTGTCTCGAATCTCTCGCATGTTTTGATAACATTCACACATTCCCGTGTCAGGAGAGAAATTTAAATTGAGGAAATTACATTTCAGAGGCTTGGGAAAAGCTGTGAAAGATACTAGATTAGAGAAGATTACGTGAGATCTAATCTAACGATAAATAACAACCTAGCCAATGAAAAAAAGGCAAAGTAAGTAAAGCAATTAAGTTGAAGTTTAGTAGCTACTGCAAGATTTTCAAGCAGGTTTTTAAGGAATTAACAAAACACGAGGTTTTTTATCCGATGTAAGATGTTGAATAACATAAGCGGCGTGTTGCACGAAATGCGTGTTGGACCTTTATTGGAGGCCGGGGCGGCGCAGAGAAATCGAAACAAACAGTATAAAAATGTTTAAGAACATTACTGGGGCAGCAGTAAAATGTACTTACGTGAATTAAGAACACGCTTTATTACACCGTGTGAATGGCTCATTATGCTAAAACAATATCTCAAGTAACTTTTATTATTTCAATTAAGAGAATGTTGTCTTCTAGATTGTCTTTTTCATCAATTTATATATTATGTCTGCAGGTTGTCTGTTTTAATAAATTAATATTAGCAACAAAAATCTAGAACCAGTACCGACAGCATGAATCCAAAAGCAATGAGTTCTTTTTTCGTCGGAATTGCTGATTGCCAAACAACAGCGCATCGATTAGTAATTAATTTACCGTGAACCAGATAACTAAACATTCACCGTTGTTTCTGTTTAATGGAAGAAGATAATGGAAGCATTACATCGGTTTGATAAAATCTACTTCGCTGTTTACACAAAGATATTTATTGATTGCAGCTGGCTTTTAGTTTTTTAAATTCATTATTGACCTTACTTTCAATACAGGTCTCTTTTCTTTTCAATGCTGTCATTGACTCTTTTAATTGCAAAAAATGTAAAAAATAAAACAAACTAAAACGAAACCATATAATAGTATGCATTCATATTGCAGTGTAATTTTACTAACAAATCGTGATTTTTTTTTATCATTATGAATCGAGTAAGAAAAAGGAAATTTCGAAATTTTGTCAACTGGAAGCGGACGCTTAAATTAACAAGGTTGGTGGCAGCTAAAAGCCACAGATATAATTGGCATTTCCATCGTGTACATTGATAAATTGACAGCGAAATCGGAAACAACGTTTCAAATTGGAAAATGAAATGGCAACTCCATTAGGGATAGTTCGAAGCGTACATTTCAACTTTGCAAAATCTTGATTCAAAACCCTCAAAATAACAATTTCTAATGGTATGATACCAGTTTATAACATTACACTATTCAACTAAATAACAGCAATGAAAGTTAAGAGACATGTAAGGCAATACAAGTAGCAACGATCGAATTACAAAAGAAAGTTACCAGGCACCGCATACGAGTGGACAGAAATATAGTCGTAAAATCCGAAGCGTTCAGTATTGAGGATGGACGAAATAGCATCGGCCCCAGCAGCGATGTAAATGCAGAACCAAGTGCATTGGTAGTGACAGAATTAAAAGCGCATGCTCCGTGGGGAAGAGGTTATTTCCGTGCGTTTCGCGAGAAGTGTCGCCATGGAGATAAAGTAATGGTTACCGTTTGAGAAGATAATCTTGGTTTTGAATAGAATATATTGCTTTAGTATTCTAACTTTTCACATTAGTTTTGCATTTGCAGGTCGTCTGTTGGAAAGTAATAAACTTAGGCCTTTTCATCTTTTACTAGATGAATTATACAAAGTATCAGGAAGCAATCTTTGCCTACACTTAACGCGACACTGTAGAGATGGAGTAGGCTTGCCTGCCTAGCACCTAAACCATTCTCTCAGCTGAACCAGCTAAATCAACAGGAAAGACTGGTCAATACGGTGGGGCTGACTAAGCCACGGGTTTCCTCACGATGTTTTCCTTGGAAACAAGTTGGAAACTAATAGGTGCTCAAATAACTTTAATTCTACCATAAATTTCTTCTTGATAAGATTTTGAAGCCTACGATATAGCCTAGTGATAATATTGTGTATCACGTCACTAACTTTACTAAGAGTATAAAGCGGTGCAAGGTAAATGTTAAATGTATAACTTGAAATTACATGCTTCAGATCCACTCACATCAAAGAAATGGTTTATTGCTCACTTCGTCCCTTTAAGACACCATAAACATTTGACGACTTCTTCTATTTCTTCTTTATACAGGGTATATTTTTGAGACGGGGCAGTAAGGGTAGCTACCTTAACCGTTGTAGCTAGAGGAAAACGTTCTTAGGAGACCATCCTTAATTTTTGAAAATATTTCGACCTACATTCACAGATTTTGAAAAAAATGTACAGTCAGCGAGAAAATGGGCCATTTACACAAAAACTTTTTTTGATGCGAATCGATCCTGTTTCATCTAAGGATAAAAAGGCTCTTTCAGACCAACTGAGGTTAGAGTACTAGAAAAGTCAGAAATCGCTAAAATGTATTTCTGAGACAAGACAGTAAGGGCTACCTTAACCGTTGTAGCTACAGGAAAACGTTTTAGGAGACTATCCTTAACTTTTCAAGATATTTCAACCTGCATTCACAGATTTTGAAAAAAATGTACAGTCAGCGAGAAAATGGGCAATTTACACAAAAACTTTTTTTGATGCCAGTCGATCCTGTTTCGTTTAAGGATTAGAAGGCTCTTTCGGATCAACTGAGGTAAGAATACTAGAAAAGTCAGAAATTGCTAAAATGTATTTTTGAGACGGAGCGTAAAGACAGCTACTTTAACCGTTGTAGCTACAGGAAAACGTTCTTAGGAGACTACCCTTACTTTTGAAGATATTTCGACAAAATGATGAAAAATTATGACAAATGACAAAATGATTTCGTACGAAATGTATAGTCAAAGTTATTTGCGTTTTCTGACTTTTCTAGTACTCTTGCCTCAGTTGGTCCGATAGAGTCTTTTAATTCTTAGATGAAACAGGATAGACTGGCATCAAAAAAAGTTTTTGTGTAAATTGCCCATTTGCTCGCTGACCATACATTTTTTTCAAAATCTGTGAATGCAGGTTGAAATATCTTCAAAAGTTAAGGATAGTCTCCTAAAAACGTTTTGCTGTAGCTACAACGGTTAAGGTAGCCCTTACTGTCTTGTCTCAGAAATACATTTTAGCGATTTCTGACTTTTCTAGTACTCTAACCTCAGTTGGTCCGAAAGAGCCGTTTTATCCTTAGATGAAACAGGATCGATTGGCATCAAAAAAAGTTTTTGTGTAAATGGCCAATTTTCTCGCTGACTGTACATTTTTTTCAAAATCTGTGAATGCAGGTCGAAATATTTTCAAAAATTAAGGATGGTCTCCTAAGAACGTTTTCCTCTAGCTATAACGGTTCAGGTAGCTGCCCTTACTGCCCCGTCTCAAAAATTCACCCTGTATATGAATTATTCTGTTAATTTAAAACTGCACAGGCATAAAAAGAACTTTGATTTAGTTAGCGCAAAGTATAGCACATTTAAAAAACTTTCTTTTTTTTAACGCTTTTAGTTTTTTTCCAAAAATCCTAATTTTGAAGCATTATGGATATTTCGAGCAGGCTGCATGCAACCGGTTAAGGAATCCTTATGCCAACTTTGTCAGCCTACACATTTGCATCGACTATATTTTAGTTCAATCAAGAAGTTATTGCAATCACGTTCGCAAAGCTGCAAAACAGATGGTCGCGCACATTTCGAAACATGAACATGCGACAACAAAAACATCTCAGCACCGAGCTTTCTGCCGAAAGCTGCCCGACTGGTAATGCTTAATCTGAGAAATCAGCGCCTTCTTGGGAATCGAGACAAACGTACGATCGAGAAAGTATCTGAAATATCGACTCGATGATGTTTACATTTATATAGGTACTGAGTATGTAATGTTTAGAAGAGGGGGAAAGCAAATGGAGCGTGCATCGAAGCGCGCTTCCACAGCGTATAAATAAATACGCGGAATGCAAAAAGACCGCAAGAATCACGGAAGAATGCGTCGACATGGAGCGACAGAGCCGCACGCGTCCCTTCATAATACCACTGCAATTTGCACACTCCTTCATAAATGTAGGTGCACGTACGTGTGAATAAATGTCGTACAAACATTACTCATTTTTTTTTTACCTGACTGCCAAGGAAGGGTTTTGTTTTTCGCGCGTATCTTGTTAAAACAAAATCACTCATCTGATTTAAAATTCCGAGTGGGTTAGAATAAGCGAGGGTATTCAAACGAGGACAATGAAGTATTTAATACCCAGATGATGTCATTGGTGTAATTAAAGGAATTCGAAGTAGAAGTCGGTCGTTCTTTGGGCTGGCGACATCGACACTAAAAGGACTCGACAGGGCCAGATACTTGCATAAGTACATGCAGCCAAATGGTCGCTGTCACACGAGTCCAGTCGCAAACAGGCTCCGGCGAGAGCGTGAGAATATATTACAATGGTTACACACTGTTCATTAGCGCCGAATCGTTTTAGACATACACAAGCACAAGAATTTTATGTGAATTTGTATAAAATAAATGAAACTATTCTCACCGTTTATATTGGTGACCCCTGCGAATGAATCAGACGTCCATGCGACTCTATTTGTTGATTCAGCGCCTCTGAATGATGCATTGTTCTCGATGAATTATGATGAATAAAAACCCACTCGTTATTTTAGTGAGCAACGATATAATCGTTTCACCATCCATTTTTCATGCTAGCTGTCAGATCTACCAATTTGGGCTTTCAATTTTCTAAAGTTTCAAAGAATAATATCTAAGTATCTAAAGATCTAAGATTCGCGCTAAGAAGCACAGACAACTGTGCTGAAAATGAGTCTGTATGGATTACCGACGAGGTCAGGAGGATGGCGACAGCGTGGGCGTGGAGCCTGCACGACTCGTACAGGAACCTGTTTAGGTCATGAAACTCATGCAGTCTATTTAAATCGCCCTGCAGCCCAAACGAAGACATAGGCGCTTAGGCGGAGCGTCCTTCGACTATTTAAAGCGAAGCACCTTTCCGCATGTAGCTAAAGCTTTCTCCGTTAACTGCTTTGGAACAGTTCGTGCTGGCATTTAATAGAGAAAATATTGCACGTAAAAAATAATTGCATAGTTACAGTGTTGCATATCGTCTAGCTAAGCTAGTTATCGTCTGTGGACTCGACCGCGTTATAATTACGAAGTGTGCGAAGCTTGCAAGATACAGGCTCCAGAGAGCAGCCTGTGTAGGCGGACACGGTGAGTTATCCTGTAAGGCTGCAGTAACGAGCAAGATAACACAGCCGATATACATTACAATTAAACAACTATTTAAATCATTCAGTTATTAATGAGTGGCATTTCGTAACCTACCAGCGCTAGACCAGAGAGATTAATGGTCCTGGTCTATGTGGGTGCATATGTAGGAGTACCCGAATCGATATGGGTTTGTTGCATAAAACAAAGAGCTTTAATAAGTCCATTGTGCTGTGCTGTGTTGTGTATGATTTGGAGCGAGATTGAAAGGTACTTCTTATTGTTTCGTACCGCAATATAATGTTACTATAGTTTTATAACTAGCATCAGTAGTTTTAAAATATAAAGAGACTATAAGCTAATGTGGTATGTACTGCACTGCAAACATCAAACACATTTTGCAGAGCGCAAGTGCTTAATTGCGTAAACAATAAAATAGCCAGTACACACCCTAGTTTGTGTTAACTAAAATACCGACATTCCAGCCTTTTCACAATTTCTAGAATCCGTATTTAGAACATGAAGATACCAACAGAGCAGACTATTCTAAAAGCGCTGTAGGTATTACAAGCCACATTCCTTAGCGTCGCGAAGCGATCAACACGGTTATGCGCGGATATTTGCAATGATGACTAAACCAGTACCCACAATGCTCACCAAATATCTTTGCAAGTGTGATATAAGCTGCAGATACCTTCACCATAATAAAGTTCTACTTCCTTGTAGTATCTGATATGTAATAAGACTTCAAAGGGGTCAGGAGTTAGTAACTGTTTAGTGTTTATTTATTCAGCCGCAAAATTACACGGCAAATTAAATATGAATACAATTTTGGCTTGGGTTCTGAGATGCAGTCCACGCAGTAGAAAGTGGGAAAGGGGGCAAGAGGGCAGAACCACAAGTTGACATCATAATAAGCTGACTCATACGGGTGGGCACGTAACCTGCAGGCTTGTAGGTCTAGAGAAATCTAGACAGTACATGGCGCATCCTTAATGTAACCGTCCATTTGAATATTCAGTTCCTTGTATGAATTTACCGTTTTAATCCCACTCAAATATTTAAATGAATCAGTTGCAATATGTTTCTGGCGAAGAAATGACAGCGTTTGGGATGCAGTGATTATATTTCACAACTGTAATAAGATCCAGCTAGGAAAGCTAAGTGGTACTTGGTTACAGACAGTTTTTACATCAATTCAAAATGAGATCGTGAGGCATTTGCTGCACGAAGCGTAATCCTCGCCTTTCACAGCAGAGCGTGTGACATTTAAAACTTCTGGTAAGGCAACGAGATTCACGAACTGCATAAAGCCCATTTGCACCAACCAATTCTATTCAGTATATATGGGTAATATTTGCTATGAAAATGTCACAACAAACCAATTTGTAAAAGTAAGACACAAGGCATTAATGTATTTGGAAGCGAAAAGTTGCTTGGCTTTAAATTGATGATGAGCTATTTTTATCTTTCTGAGAAAACAAACGTCATTCAATTTACAAGTCATACAACTTATGAACCTATGATTCACATCACAACATCTGAAAAACTATGATTCAGCTTAGAAATGAGACTCAAGTCTCTAAGATAAATTGGATTAGTTCGTACCGAATAAAGCCGCATTACAATTACACTTTGTATATGAAGCAGCGAATATTTAGATACATAACGTGTTTGTTTTGTATGGGATGACTCTAAACAGCGCAACGCGCACAAGTATTATGTTTCAGCAAGGGGAAAGCTGCTGACAATGACAAGTGAGGGTCATGTCCTCTACCCATCGCTCTTCTATCTTTTCAATCAGCCTATTTATCATCGACACAAGCCAATCAACAAAGCCAATATCTTCAAACTATCCTTGGCTTATCAAGAAATCATTGTTCTCTGCTGCAACCAAAAACCTAGATTGACAGTGTTTTCACGCAATTAGCGGTTAGTCAGTCGTACCAATTGTTTTTGTGTCACTTCTTACAATGACCTCCTCAGGACACTGTTTTCTTTTATTCGGTCTAGACACGTAATTGCAAGTAAATATAATGAGGAATGACCTTCAGCGATTGCAAAAGAAAGAGCTGTATCGCCGGCCGGTGTGGCATGACGACAATGACCACAACAACGGCGGTGCCACTTCCGCTTGGAATGTTCTAGGCTTGCAAGACGCATTGCATGGTTTTTCTAGGCTTGATCGAGAATTCTTAAAGACCAACTGGTAAAAACTAATACCAGTTTATACGAGGACAATGATTCCTGTGATTGCAATGACAAAAACTACTTTTATTTTCGGCAGATCACGATACACCCTCCAGTTTTGGAACAAAATTACACGCCTTTCTATTTGACATGTTCCTTCCGAGGCACGACTGGTCGCATCCCCATAATTGCAACCATTAAGATGAGTCACGCTTAGCGACGCGACTACTCCGCCCGCCTTATCAATCGTGATCGTCAAATCTTACGCCTCTTACATACTCTTTCTGATTGTTTTTAATTTTATGAGCTGGAACGGGTCTTTACTATCATATTTGAAATATTGTAGATCACGTTCTACACCTTGCCCATAAAATTAGCAAAGACGTCCTTTAATCAAAAAACTATTCAAACATCAATTTTGTTGAATGAAAGAGATGGTAGTGGTATTATTTCCCTGATCATTTCTTTCGTAGCGTTATGGGCGATCCTGCAGCTGTTATGATTCATAGTTATAGCGGAGCGTGTTCGGAATTGTTCCGACTTGCTGTTGCTATGGATCATACTAAGCTAGAGTATAGATTTAATAGGCTTATCTCTCGAACTCTACTCTCAGATAGCTATAAAAGGTCTCTACATTTTTTGCTACTTGATGATAACTCTCTTTGGTATACAAGTTATTTAGTCGAATAGAATACTCTGCTTTGTGGTCTCTATTTAGGTTTTATCGAAACCATAATGCTGCATACAGAGAATTGCGACATCGAGTGATTGTAGACTTTAGAACGTCCTTGAAGGGCATTTGGGCACTTGTCTACTAGATTGCTAAGCTATTGCCGCAAGGCGGAGAAAGCGTCGGTCGTTGTCGTTTCCGCGCGAGGGCCCCCGGTAATGGCGGGCCGGCTCCGGCGTGCTGGCGAGCTCCCCGCGGTGACGTCAGCGCGGCTAATTAGCAGGCAGGCGCGGACACGCTTACCGCAGCTCTACACCCGCAGGAAACCGCTTACATCATCGGATCCTACATGACGCGTTATCTATTGTGCTGATGATAAACTATGGCGGGTCTAACGCGAAGGTCTGCGGGATAGCGCACAATGTGCCACAATCTTTCAACAGTATTTCGTTTTGTTTCTGTGTAGGCATATTCCTAATAGCTCGGATATACGGAAGTGTAATAAACACACAAACTTATAGCACTCATTATACACCACCTGCTTTACATTTTGTTGAACCCTAACGCCTTAAATGAGGTCAATCAACCCCTATTGAAAATGTCTTTAAAATTGTTTCTTGTAATTTAATTCAATCAACACCACATTCGTCCAGGAATAAATCAAGATGTTTCCGACGAAAGATACAATTTACAAAAAGTACCCAGATCCATGACACATTGTTCTGTGGAAATAAATGTTCTGTTCATACATGAACATATGGTGCGATTTAATCTGATTTTATGTACCAAAAGGTTAGAGGAAAAATATTGTCAACAAGAATGGTAGAGTTTGTATATAACGCGTTTATGTCTTTTGTATAGGATTTCTTTATTTACACACAAAACCCAATTAGAAAGAAATATGAATTTCAAAAGGCTTCATTCGCACATTTCCAAGCAGCTAAACAAAAGCAAAACTTTGTTAAAGAACACTTTGAAACGCCCAAGTTCTACCAAACGAACGCAATAAGTTATCTTTGCGGGTGCGCGTGTATCAATTACTCCAATTAGTCAACGCAATGTCTCTCTTTCCCTGCTGAATAAATTAGTTTGATCGGCTTCTCTGAAAGCGGTCGAGCTCTGCGTTCCATCAAGGGGACAGCCCCGTATACATCACCCTCGAATCTTTTGTTGTACCCCACATCGCCGTGCCACTTATTGACCGATACCTAGCGTCTATCAATCTTGTCACCTCTCCGCTTTCCAACACATCTCGGCTGTCGGTAGAAATGAAATCAGGGCTTCTTTGACATTACCCAAAGTTCTTTTAATAACTTAAAGATGGTCGAAGCGCGATGGATGTTTCAAATCCATTTACGGAATTAAACATATAACTTGAGCGACGCGAAGCAGCGAGCGTCAGAAACGGTTCTAAATAAGGCGCGTTTATAAATATCCCGTGACGGAGTAAGAATGGATATTTCGAAGGGTATAAGAGTAAGACCGCGGCCGAAAGAAATAAAATAAAATATCGTGTGACATATGACAGAGCACTAATTTAGTCTCCCGCGCCTAAAGTCGCAGAGGCAGTAAATCAAGCCGCTCCCGTGCACGAAATGTAAATACGGCTACGAGTGAGCACGCCCAACATGCAACGACACCTCCTTATGGTGTTAATAAACCCGAGATATGAATATTAATATTCATAATTTTGCCGTCACGTCAACTGTCAAATGCTAAATTAATATACCGAATAATGGATCAATAGGTGTGAGCGGTTCTCTGATTTCAGAGGTAAATCTCGGAATGGAATTTCATTAAGATTTCAAAGCATTCAATCAAAGAATGAATGGATAAACATGTTTGAAACACTGTTAAAAGAAGGAATGTGTACGATTCAATCTGAAGCTATAGCCATTACTGTGGGTAAACGATGAGGCGCGCGCTGTAAAAGGGCCTCCATCATAACAGATTGCGAAGGCACGTGTGGACTATTTTTAGGAGATAGCAATCATGCCCATCTTTAACTACACCTTTCTAACAAATTGGGCTGTTCTCTTTTTATGGAGTACTCTAGTAAAACCTACTAACTTTTGATTGAAAGAAAAGCACAAGACAACGTAGTCAAACAGTTCATAAATAATTTCAATGGCAATATTAAAAACTATTCGAATTTCATTAAAACATCAAGTCTAGAAATAATTCGTTCATTGTACAAAAGACGCATTTTGCACGCCGCGCCGGCCACCAACCGGCGCAAAACCATAAAACGAGAATGATGTTCAAACACAGTAAATCAAAGTTATTGTCTGTTATTTTGTACTCGTGGACACGATCCGTTTCCAGGGGCCATTACTCACCTACTGAGCCTGTACATGGCCGTAAAAGATCTAGAATTCAAATTATTCAGATTTAACTGTTTATGGGCTCCGGAAACAAAGAGCATTGGCCGAAGACTTCTGCCATGGCGGAGAAATATTTCAGACGGATAGAAATAAGGTAACAGGTAATTGCTTCAAACGAGATCTCACGGATTGTAAGGAAGTTTGTCTGAATTTTCTCGGGTAGATCGCGAGGAAAAGACGCTAGACGTAGTTATTTTAATTCTATTTATTAAACAATGATATTCCATTACAGAAAAATATAAATAAGGATTACGATTCTCTTACGAGTCAGTGAACAGCAGAATCGGCATCAATATCTAATTTATTAATGAATAAATAAATGATTATTAACTTTCTACAGCTTAGCGTGTTTGTTCTGAAGCTGAGCCCTATTGAATACACGTAGTACATGAAAGTTGGCACTTAAATGTTAGCTGAACGTTACTATGCAAGATGCCACGAGCACTTATCAATCAAAGATGGCAGAGCAGGCGGTCTATGTCTAATTGCAAACATATCAGCGATCTTCCAATCTCGACATAACTAGCTACTTCTGTGCCGGCGGGGAAATGTTTTGTTTTATTAATGGAGTACCTACTTAATGGATTAATGTTTATATTACAGACTATTAAAACATACCAGGAAGCTTTTGCAGATCCCTTCAAGATGTAAAAGGCAAAGGCATCAATTAAAACAACCACAGTCCACTTCAGAGCACTAATGAGTCGGCTTGTCCGCAGCGAAGTAAAGCATTTGTTAAGAAAATACAGACCAAAGAAATGAAAAAAAAAAAAAACATCTCAGAAAACGGTGAATTTTTCATGTGATACGGAAACATTTGGCTCATTCATCGTTTTAATAATGGAAGTACAGAATGTACAATGTTCCGTTACTGAATCATACAAAACGTGAACTACTTGTACAAGTGCTTTTAATTTTTAAGAGTTTCCAACAAGCCGAAGAGAACAGTACTGTAAGTTTTGAGTTCAATGTTTGTGTTGCTTTCTGTTTATTCAAAGGTATGTGTTGAAATTCTTCTGATACACAAAAGTTGAGGAATCAAATTCCAATTGTGTCCTTAATCGATAGAATCAGAGGGACATATCCTCACGCACCGCCCGGCCAGCCCTCATTGAGGGAACGGCTACGTGCATGAAATGCACAAAGCTCGATCGCAGACAACTTGGACTTAAGTTTACCAACCCTTTAGCCAGTGGTTATCGGAATCCATTGATTTTGTCTTATATAATCCCGTAGAAAATATCCCATTATTCATATTTATCTGTCGATTTAGCAAGGCTTTAGTTAGATTAGGTACTAGGTTAGGCTTGGTGACATGTAATGTTCATAAAGAACCTACATTAGGCACCAGTCTCTCACAATGAACCAGTACTTGCAAACCTACTACTACGAAATTATGTTACCTTAGACATCTTCAAAGGATCTAAAAATGCCTAAAAGATCTGAAAGAATATGTCTACCGCACCTTGGGAATACAGTCGTGATCATATTTAATTTAATAATATATTTTTTCTAATTATTCTAGCATCTAACTGTTTTTGTGACATAAATGAATTTATTATTATATTATTATTAGTTTTCTTGTCTTGATTTAGCAGCCGTTTGCTATAGGAAGCTATAAAAGGAACATGGCATGGATAAAAATAATATGAACAACAAGGTTAGGTCAATAATAATAGTCAATGTTCACAACTAAAACTTCAAAATGTTTGACAAATTATCTGTTAGATTCTACCCGGTGGATACGTTAACTACTGGGTTAGTTTAATTGGTGAACTAGTCTACATCTGAATACAGCCTTAGGATTCTAACGCTATAAAATCAATACGTGGAATTTAAACTAGCCTGCGAAATTAGGGAGGGATTAGATCATGCGCGCTTGATCGGAAAGCGATTACTCATACTCATTCTTTTAAACTATAAGTATGCCATTTTAAAATGTAAGTAAATAAGAGCATTAGGCTTAAACTTCGTAGTATTAAGTTATCATTTTATAAATACGAAAGAGCCGTGTTGGCAGAGTGGGATAGTATCACGACATTCGATCCAAAGGTCGTGGGTTGAATCCTGGCTGTGCACCAAAGGATTTTTCAATTAAAAAAAATTATGTGCGCACTAAGAAGAGCTGTAAGCGCTGAAGGAAAACACCGTGAGGAAACCCGCGGCTTAGTCAGTACCACACATATTGTGAGCCTGTCTTTCCTGTGGATATGGCCGGTTAAGCTGCTGGACGGTTTTGGTGCTGGGCAAGCCTACTCCATCTCAATAATGTCCCAGGCACTAGTGTCCCGTTAAATGTAGGCAAAGATTGCCTTTTGACACAGTATAAATCATCTAGTGTAAAAAAACTATTTAGTTTTCATCACACTAACTTCTTATTGTTCTGATTGTTCAACAAATTCTATGAAACAATTGCGTAAAGCTATGACCACAGTTATGCAATACTTTGATATAATTTGGCATGTGTCTTGTATTTTCTTCACACCGAGACCATGTGATGTTATCTCTCTTGCTTCCGCGATAAGTGTCTGACGAGAGAAAGTTTAGATTCGGCTATCTTAAACGAAGTAAATAAAAAATTCATTCTAATTAGTCTACGTAAATTTAAATTAAAAATTCATTGTACTATGAGACAGCTTAATTTCTACACAGTTTTATCTTTAAATTAACGAAACATTTACATAATCAACAATTCAAGTAAGGAATAAAAAAAACTCTATGCCATTAAACGCTCGTTAATGTGGTGGTGAACATTATACTAGCCGCATTGAAATTACAAAAATTTCTTAACACTTTCTTTATAATGCAGAAGAAACTGTATGACAGATACAATAATGAACTGCTACTTTCATATAACGTACCACAAAGACATTCATTCGCAGAGCAAGCATAAGAAAAATTAAATAATGCTAATAATAATCTATTGCTCTATAATCTACGCGGGTAGGTGGTTAAGCAAAATAAATCGGTAAGTAATTATTACGAGCATTGATTGCGAGATAATGGTCATATTTAATTGGCTCACAATTCCTAGTGTAAGATTAGAAAGTTTAACAGCAGGAAACTGTATAAAATATGTTTTCTACATAATTATTTCAAAAAACAATAAAACTAATGTACTTGCACCATAGCACACGCAAGGCTGAAGAAATGACATTTTCACACTTATTAACAGTAGTTTACAAATCCCACGAGAAATTTCGAAATCAGGTAGGGTGGAGAGCAGGGGTGATATTACACCGCTACCAAGAAAAAAACGCACTCGATTCCGGGTTATTTCATAAATTCCAATAAAAATAGGGGAAAGTAGACAGGCAGGAAAGCATTCAGTAACATTGAAACGTATTTAAAGCTTATAATAATGGCACGTGTTTTTTGTGGCGTAAACTAAGATGTATGATATCGACTAGGGCTTGCAAATATTCGAAAATTTTGATATTCGAATATTCGATTTTTTTTCGGGTAATATTCGAATTATTCGAATATTATTCGAATAATAGACAAAAATCTTTGTTTTTACTAAAATCACATCTTCTTTTATTCTTTTAAGTGTTATTTGCATAAACAAAAGATTGTGTCGCCGTAACGAGACATTGGCGATTATTACACGCACAATCAACCACAAATTCTCAGTAAAATCAGTCAACAAGGAGGTAATCTCCGAAACTACTCATCCGATTTCAAAAATGAACTTTCAGGATGAACAAAGGCTATTAAGTTATGTAGGTACCTAGCGGGCAAAGCCAGCCGGAAGCTAGTCTACAATAAAATGACTATGCTGATTTTGTATGAAAGGTTGGTGCCTTTTTTTTTTGCGCAGTCATCAACCAATAAAAATCACCTGATGCTTGGAAGAATGCAATTGTCACCATTTTGCACAAAAAGGGATACTGCTCGAAACTGAGCAATTACAGGCCCATAAGTCTCTTATTCTCAGGTGTACAAGCTATTTGCCAAGGTGGTATGCAATCAGCTCACTCGCCAGTTAGATGAGTACCAGCCCGTCGAGCAAGCCGGCTTCCATAGTGGTTATTCCACGATCGACCACATCCACACCATGAAACAGCTGATGGAGAAGAGTTCAGAATATAACCGGCCCCTGTGCATAGCTTTCGCCGATTACGAGAAAGCATTCGACAGCGTCGAGCACTGGGCTGTGTTTAACGCTCTATATCGCTGCCAGATTGACGCACGATACGTGGATGTGGTGCGGGAGTTATAAGGCACGGCAACCATGCAAGTTCGCCTTCACGACACTACCAACCCTATTAACATCAAGAGGGGAGTGCGGCAGGAAGACACAATATCACCCAAGCTCTTCACGGCGGCTCTTGAAGACGTTAGGAAGATGCTTGCATGGGATCTTGGGGAATAAACATCAACAGTGTCACATCTCATGTTTGCCGATGACCTCGTATTGTTTGCCCACAACCTGGAATGGAAGATCTCCAACTCGTTATCCAACAACTTCTTGATGCCTCTTTAGCCGTTGGCCTTAACATGAATATGTCCAAGACGAAGATTATGGCGAATGCTTCTGGAACCTCGAATTTTACCGTAACGGTGAAACGAGAGACTGAAAGTAGTTGACAAGTATCTTTATCTTGGGCATATTCTATCTTTTGGTAAAGAGCATCAGAGTAAGGAGATCTCCAGAAGGATAGAACTCGGCTGGGCCGCGTTCGGAAAACTGGCAGATGTGCTTCAGTCGAAGAAAGTTCCACAGTGCCTGAAAACTCGTCTCTTTAACCAATGTGTCTTCCCAACTTTGACTTGACGTGGACGCTTACTAAGGAGACTGTGTTCAAAGTATAAGCTACACAGAGTGCCATGGAGCGGGTCATGCTCGGCATTAAACTCAAAGAACGAATTCGTAACACCGAGATCCGGCGCCGGACTAAAGTCCAGGACGTCAGAGTTAGGGTTACGAATCTTAAGGGAATTGGGCTGGACACTCGGTTAGACGAGGTGATGGCAGGTGGCAATAGCGACAAAACACTCAAAAGAGTCTTGGGTAACCAATTATGATAAAAAGGTAAAACTGCATCATTAGATTTTAAAATAATAATTCTCCTGGCCAGGAATCAAACATTTAGATTAAAAAAAACTCTTTGTGTAGATTTGCATTTTTCTGACAAAACACCTCCACTGGGTTGCCGGCAAATAAGCGAAAGCACTACGCAATCACGCGCGGCACTCTCGAGTGTTTCCGAATCCTATAAAAGTGGCATTTTATGCACATCAGAGTTCTGAGTTTGGTGTTATTAATTTTAATCGAATATTCGAATATTCGACTTCAGTATTCGAATATTCGAACGAATTTAATATTCGAATTATTCGAATATTCGAATATTCGAATGCAAGCCCTAATATCGACATTATGATATATGAATGTTCCTAAATTGATATTGTTTTATGAAAATAATGAGTCTCTTTGGCGAGAATATTGCGTCCAATAAGCTCGAACATTCAGTGCCTTGCCTATTTGTAGCGAGGCTATATTTCAGTTACAGGTTGCCCCAGGTCGGGCGGCATTCAGACCGTATAATACAATAAGTTATTCATGATTGCAGTATACTATAAGCACTATGTAGGCGCAGTGAGCGGCGAGGGTTGGAGGGGGTCAACGACCGCGCCGAGACGTGACGTCACTCGCCCTACAGCTGTCTATGACGTCACCCACTGCCCTTAGAGAACCAAACACTAATTCACAAAATATAAAACTCAATCCCAGCCTTAATGTTAGAATATGGTCACCACATGTCCTGGATATAGTCACATACATGATACGACTTTAGATCTCATACGTCGTGTGATGATACGAGGTTGATGTTGATACGAGATCATTCACATATGACGTCAAGTGAACACTTGTGTGTGGATGAGAACCTAATGAATACAGTAAATATGAGCTGGAAATAATATGCCCTTAATTAGAAACCAAATTTAGGTTAGCTCAAAAGCGTAGTCGTTTGTATTTGCATGCCAGTATTAAATTTTTTATTCTTCTGTTCTATTATATTTTGAAGAAATTTAGGTCTAACGAGTCCAATTCCAGCTGAAGTAAGTACTTAGCAACAAAACCAACACACGGTTGAGCATAAGCCAAGTGAAGTATTGAAAGTGACCCAATGACAAAACAATTCCAGTCACCAGTCAGGCAGTCACAGACGACTTTAACAAATTGTCACAATTTATAGTCCGCCTGTCAGAGCAAAGTAAAACGCGGCATCACAAATGGCTACACGAGTGATTAATTGACCGCATTGGTAAGACAAAACGCATCAAGAGAAGCTCAAGAACCATAGAAAGTACCGTAGCGGTGAGTAGCGGGATCACCGTGATTTCTCATCATAACAGCAAGCCTCGGCTCGCCACCGAGCCGCGGCCAACACGCCAAATTGTGCTCTCGAATAGAGCAAGAATATTTCACGTGCAACTGTATTTAATGACGGTACCGCGGTAATAGTCTGGGAATCCTGCAATAGCGTCTTATGCAGGTGAGATTAGAGGAGAGATAGCCCAAACAATGGATGCAACAATACTTATGCAAATAGAACAGCCATGTTGCAAAAAGCATGGCGCTCCGTGAGCCGTTCACATGTTTTATGTTCTGAGCACTCGCTCTTCCCCTCATAAATAAAATTGTTAAAGTCAGAGGGTTTCGTGTATGACTAACACTGTTTTGTAAGTTCTGCCTACTTCGAACGATGAGTAATTTTAGCTATGAGCGTGATTGCTAGAGGCTTATAGCAAAAAATGGTAATAAAACTGATCTAAAGATGTTCAAGATTAAGAACATTGTTATTACATTTCTCATTATGAATTCCTAGAGATTTTTTATTTGAGCCCGCTTAGATAATGGCTTCAAGTTACCAAATATTGAGTGCCTCATATACCTGCACCAACATCTGTAATTTAAAATCTAAATGGAAATAAATCATAATAAAGCACTGTAATTGAATCTTGTTAGATTCCATTAGATCAAGTGCTCTTAGAAGATTCGTGCCTTTCTAAGCTCGGGTCGGCTATAACGATGAAATCGGCAGGCCGATCGCTCAGGTGGCCCTTTGTGTTGCGACAGCTCAATAGACATACATCTGTCTTGTCTGGACATCGGTTGTGCCAATGGACGGGGGCTATTGCATGAACCGACAGGTATCATACCGTGTGAAGTGCTTCTCCAAATCCAATTGACAATAGAGTGCATAAACACGGTATTTATAAAGTAAAAGCGGCTCTTATATTGTTGAAATATGAAGCACTGATTGAAAAGACAGTAAACCAGTAGGAGAATGGCCGATAGAAGTGAGGTACTCGCTTCTAGACATAGGTTTGTGCGGAAGACAGTTCTCTATTTGCACCTCCTAAAACTTGCCCTGGATATGTGGGGTAATATTGCATGCTCGTGGTATATTAGCTAGACCATTATTACAGATACTAGTCTATTTAACTAAGCACAAGTAAATCAGATGCAATGAACAATGAACTCCAAAGAGGAATGGTGTAAAGGAATAATAGATTGGGAAAATTTAGGTATTAAAGAAAAACCGCCGACAAGGAAGAGAAAAACAACACATGGATCCGAAAAAAAAAATTGATGTGAAGACTAACTTCAGTTTTGTAGAGAAATTCACTGGATTGAATCAAAAATGTATAATCAATAAAAATTGATTGCAATTGCAGTTTAGTGATAACTAAGTTTTTACTTGTAAACACACAAGGCGTAGGGTGGTATTTTAGCTAAGACGTGTGCTAAAATTTCAATCTTTGATTTCAGATCGCTCTTCCATTAAACATGGCATAAATCTATGTCGATATAACTCAACAGGATTTCGTGTCGCCATCAACTCCGCCTTTTATTGCCTAGACATAAACAAGCGCGAAATAGCATTAAGAGCATCGTGCAATAATCCCATTTTCACGGTGGGTTCGTAGACCCCGATCGGAAAGTCCGGCTCGGTCGTTCGCGTGATCACGGCCAGCATGGAACACTTATTTAATTAAAACTATTACGAAAAGGTGTGCCCCGTCAGCAGTTTCGGAATATCGATTGACAACGGTATCCACCATCTTGATAAGTCAGACTGTTTAAATACTTCAATAAATTTCAAGTTCACTCCACTATCTCACCGGATCTCCCGCATCCAATCAAGCATTCAATCTAATCATAATCACAACACTCAACTTTCAATCTGATTGCTCGCGATCATACAAAGATAGGTTAGGAGAAACGCCGGCCGGCGCCGGCTACTGCATCGCGGGCCGGTGTTGCGACAACACTTTAGTAATAGGTACTGCTTTAGCAGGTGGTGGAGCTGGTGCAGATGCAGGTAGTGGGACTCACATAAGTTGGGGCGCGCTGGGGTGCAAGCCGGCGGTCCTGGGAGCACTCACTGCACGGTTCGCGAGTGGCCGTTCGCGCGGCCGGTGTCTCGGGGACTGGCGAGCGCGCGCCGCCGCCCGGTGCAGCCCGAGCGCACCCCGCGGCCCCTCCGTGCGCCGTGCGCCGCCCGCGCGCAGCCCTCCAACCAGGTGCCACCCGCGCGCCCGCACCCGAACATCAGTGCACCAATCGAAAGCTTATTCTACGACTATATTGACAACCCGAAAAGCCTTAAAATCTGATGAAATATCTTGTCATCCAAATTACCTAATAATAACATTTAGGTTGTTTTTACCACCAACACATAGTTAGAGCATAATCAGTAATATCAGTTTCGCAATGTACAAATATTGGTGCAAAACGTGGTGTTTGGCGGATGGTAGAGGTGGACGCGAGGCGACGACCCCGGCCGGCCACGCTCCGCCGCGCCAGCCTGCATCGCCTCGCCGAAACTTCGCACTTCACTTTTCCACTAGGAACAGTTCAGAGGTGCACGAGCCGTGTAATTACCGCAAAACTGACGTAACAGAAGCAGTCTTAAACTGAATAGTTTACAAACACAGTGCTAGGGCATAAAATAATTTTAGAGCCCTTCTCATTACAAGCAGAATCTTTCCAAGCCAAGTTTATTTTGGTCCGGCTTGTGCTGAGAATAAGAATCTTCATAAACAATGCTTAGTCATTATCACTTTCTTCACTGGAGACTGGGAAATTAAATTCCGCTCAGGTCCATCTTGAACGGAAACTGTTGCAAATGACAGTGTCGTGTGTAGCCTACATTATCAGGCAGACAACTCTCATTGAGCAATTAACCATTCAAGCGCAGCCTTGCTTTCGCCAAATGCAGAAACATAAATGGTAAATGTTTCTCAGTTACGCAAGCACAAAATCTCGTTTTGATACGGGCAATAAAAAAAGAAAATTATTTTTCAATTGCTCCGAAAACAGGAAGAATTGAAAACGTATCGTTGATTAATTCAGGTTTGAGATTCGCGATGCAAAGTGATCGTGCTTACAAAGTGAACAATGGAGACATTACATAGTGGCCGGATAAGGTGAAGTTTGGTCCATGTGGCGTCGTGCTGAATCCCAATGAAGCAGAATTGCCCGCGGCATAAATATCTAGTTGAACTATTGTTCGGCATGACTCACACTCGCCATAATCAACGCTTATCGTCACACCTCTGTGCTCTTTCAACAAAATCACCAAGTGGCATGATAAAACCATTTGCAAAACTCATTACAGCACATTTCTCGGAAAAGGATTAGAGGCAACGTTTTCATCCTCCACAGGAACATATAAAATCAACTCTTTATGAGTACTTTGCTGCCGGACAGTGTACATAAGTTAGGCAGATCACAAGGGTTCGGTTTGATAACATTTACAGTTAGCTAGCGGATGTCACGATGTCTTTATTTAATGGCGATAGCCTCTGATGCCAATTACGGGCCATTACTCATGCGTGTGATATTTATTAATAAGTATAAATATTTTATCCATCCAAGTCTGTGGTCATCGACGAACGTGCTCCTTATCTAGGCGTTGCAGACGACAACTAATAAATCGGAGAACTGAAATACCGAAATTAATAATGTAAAAGTTTTAGTCATAGAAAAACAAAACTTAAAGAGGTATTTTGATGTTAATAATCAAACATTTATTTTACTTATCTCTTTTCAAGTAATCTCAACCAAAATTGAGTTTTAAATCTTTATATTTTGGAGGCCGGGTGTACAAAAATTGCGCGGCCATTGAACTGACAGGCAGAAGTCGCAAAAAAACAACAGTCTATTGTGGCTGCGCGTCGCATGAACTTGGTTGGAATCTGTGATACGCACAAAGCTGAACTCTCACGTGCCTGGAAAATACCTACTAAACGAAAAGGAATACAATTAAAAATGCCAGGGCTCTGTATTTACTGCCAACTTCAATAAATCATTCTCAATTAAACACAATTCCGTGTGGTGCTCAGTAGCAGTCTATTCCTCACGTCCATCATGTTCCAACACCTGCATTTGGGGAGCTTATGACCGGTTCAAATAATGCCCATGTACATGCTGGTCGAAATGAAAATAGCATTTGAGCATCGAAAACAGAAGAAATAAATATGCGTGAAAAACTAGCTATGCGTAAACCAAAGGCCTGAAACAATCTTTCATCATCTTCGCAACAGATGTCCTGATGGCGTCTCGACAGAGCAGGATGGCAGGACAATGGCGGCACTGAGCAAACATGGATCAAACCAAACATCGCTTGACAAACATTAACCGGCTCGCCATTTTTATACCGCTCCATGCAAATTTATTCAACAAAAACTACATTGCAAGCCTGATTTGAAAACCAAAAATTGAAAGCCGTATAAGGAAACATTTCTTACTGAATTTACTTGTAATCAATTGACATGGTATGACTTCACAGTAACTGAGACGACCAAATACATATAAAAGCAAGAGAAAAACACTCTTATAACTTGGCTGGTTGATTTATGTACCTACACGGAGCAAAGAATTCCCTGTGTATATTGATAAGAATGTTCAATTTTCTTTGACCGTCCGTTATAGCAAACATTTTTGCTAACAGTAGAAATACTCTGTATTTTACATATTTTTTTGTATTTTTTCTATGAATTCTAATTGGTTATTATTATAAAATTTACTAAGCAGTCACGTAATTTACTAAGCAGTCACGTATGCAGGGTAACACTTGAATTCACTGTGAAGTAGTTAACAAAAAAAACTATAGTATTTAATGATAAAAATAGCCATGATAAGAAAATTAGTGAAAGGTATGGAGTGATAATATCACTGTGGTATTGTGATTTGTGATGAGATCAAGAAAAAGTATGTCACAAAAATGCTGTCATTATTGTCAAACAAACATATGTACAAATTCTTTCCATGGCACGCCAACAAATCTCAATTAATCAAAATGAGCAATTACTGAGATAATTGGCATGTGAACGAAGAAGAACCAGATCGTTTGTAGATTGAATAATAGTTAGTAAGCTAGTTTATCTATAACTACCGTTAGTTAAGAGCTAGTTGGAACATGTAAGTTGACCTATGACACCTAAGGATAAATATTTTAAGAAATTGGTTCTGTAATTTCGTAGATTACCTTCTACAACCAAACTCATAAATTCACTCTATAATGTGTAGTGTATGCAGATGTATGTTTGGGCATCGCTCCTTGGACTTTTACAAAGTTACTGGAATTCTGGATGATAAGGGAGAATATTTAAGTGCTTGAGGATACAGTCATAATACTAAAATCGAAAACCCAACGATATTTTCAAAATTTTTTGTCTAATAGAGCATCAATGCTCTATTTTACTGAAAATTTTAGTATCGTGGTAAATATCTTGCTTAGAGTGATTACAATGAAAATTTTAGACAAAAGTTTTAGAAAATATCGTTGGACCAATGACGACTGATAGGCAAATTGAAGAATTTGTTGTACGCTTAGCCATAAGACCTGTGAGAATGAGCACTCAATATACTGTATTCTGCTCTACTCACACGTTTTATGACTCAAAGTGCAGCGAGAAATTGTTTTATCCTCTATGTATGATTGATAATTATATTCTCTCCCGCCAATCGAAGGTAAGTTAGAAACATTGCCTCCGCGTGTCGCGATGCATTCTCCAACATTGTTCATGTGTGAACTCAATTAGATAGTTTTGTTGTCGTGAGCGTGACTGACGTCGGCATGTCCGCAATTTGTTCCCGATGCTGCTGATAGGATTAATTGGCAAGAGTGTTACAAGACGTGTTACATAAAGCCCAAACCAGTAACCCGGTAGCACCGCCTTTCTCTCATGAGGGATGTAACGTAGGATAGATATTAGTCTAATTATGTATTCCACAGATTGCTGAGCCACAACTTCATCATAATATGTCAATATGGAATATGGTATAGTAACGAAAGTTTAAATAGTAGAAGATAGTTTTCCAAATTAAAATTTGTTCATTATTTTTTACTTCAAGGAATCTTCAGTAGGTATACACCGTTTATTTTTGGTCAGTTTAAAGCCGGCGCCTACGTAATCTATATCGATAACCTTACTCAAAAATAATAATAAAAATGAGATCTATTTTTTTGCAAATAATAATATCACGAAACATAGGCAGGATAAATCACGGAGATACGTGCTCTGTGCTCAGCTGTTGCTACGGCATAGAGTCTATGCTACGTCGTAGTCATACATACATACCTAGGTCATTAGCTCTGCGCGCCTACGACACCATAACAAGTGTTTTACTCACTTTTGTTAATCTTTTCAACTATTTAGTTTCGTATGAAATACTTATCAAATTCAAAAACTAAACCAACGACACGAATACGATTAAGCAATACAAGCAGTGGGTGCTGGCTTTAAACTGACCCAGAATTAACGGTGTATAGCCAGACTATTCTTTTTTTTTTTTTTTTTTTTTTATACTACTAAGGTAGCAGACAAGCATACGGCCCACCTGATGGGTAAGCGGTTACCGTAGCCTATGGACGCCTGTGACACCAGAGGAGTCACACTCGCGCTGCTGACCCTTTTAAGAATTTCAAAACGCCCTTTTTGAAGAACCCCATACTGTAGTCACTGGGGAAAACCGCGGCAGGTAGATCATTCCACAACCCAACTGTTCGCGGGAGGAAATTCCTCTGAAATCGCACCGTACGTGACCACATTGGTTACAAGGTGTGAGGATGGATCCCCCGCCGATGGCGAGCATTGCGATGGTAGAATGGAGCTACAGGCACCATTTCAAATAGCTCTTCAGAACACAACCCATTATACAAGCGGTAGAATACACATAGAGAGGAAAAGTCTCTCCTGAGGCTTAACGATTCAATACCACCTGAGACCCTGGGAAAATTAATTATATTCTCCCTATTCTCCCTATTCTCTCTCAACGGTACAATCATTCAAAGCATCATCATCTTCATCCATACTCGTATTATTCCACCGCTCCACTGAGTTGCCTATGGCTCTTTTTGTATAATCGCTAAGGTGGTAAATTTCACTCACTTGTGTAAACTGAGCTTCTCGTGTCATTAACCTTTATATAATCTGTTTGCTTTGGACTGCATTTATCAGTTTGACTAAAAGGAATGATTTTACACCGTTTAATGCCGCACGCAAAATGAATTTTTCGCATGACAATATTGTGCTTAATTATAACTTTCTCTATTATTCGTCGCAAAATCCAACACGATCAAAGATTATCATCTAGACAGGTACCTACGGAGAGTTTACAGCTAAACATACAAATTCTGAAACTCTCTAACATGCATTTAACTTCCAGATTTATGTCAGAGCTGTGACAAGCAGTCGCCAATATTTTTTATGAAATTCAGTAGTCAATTTATCATCATTAGCATCACGTGCAGCATATCTCATCCCACTGATGGGCATAGGCCCTACGCCAGTTTGACCCGATCTAAATTATTATTGTCCATTTATAAATTCGATGAATTCAACCTCGGTATATAAGCAGATTACTTAATCTATACTTCGAAGTTGCCATGAAAATGACTCTACTATGAGCATTTGCTAACACAATTTGCTTAATTTAAAACAAAGTTATGATTGCTATTGAATATCTCATCGTGTGGGCTAACCTGAGCATAGGGGTCACCGATCACCCCACCTGACACCGGGAACTCCGGATAAAGCGCTCGTATTACCGGATCCGACCCTCGGGCTACCCGAACTATTGAATCACCCGTGGCACAGGCCGAATGTCACATATCTGATACATTATTAACGCTCAAAGGATTCACCCTGCCATCATGCCACTATAAATACATCGGCCATGAAATTTTATGCGATACAAATTTTGTACTCGAAAATTCAAGTCGCGTTCGTCGTGCATATTTGCACATGATTCATGAGCGAGGGAGATGGAATGAGTACTGAGGTGTGGACGTCATAGCTTTGAAATAAATTTGTGAAAATAAAACAAACAATATTGTAGAAACACAGGCAGTGGAGATTGAAACTGAGCAAGATAATAGACGACAAGAACACAAATTATCTCGAGATCCCGTTATAGTAAAACAAATACCCGCATTTACCTCAGACAATCCGCAGGCGATAGCCGACGACACTGTAATCGCAGCACAGCAAGTAAACGCCTTACAGTAGCAGTTTACGCCTATCATAATAGGCAATCTTGTCATTGTTGTTATGAGATATGAGAGCGCCCACCCACAATCCCGGAACTAACAAGCAACATCTGGACGCTCTCCAATAGACAATTTACGATGTATCAAATTAAAAACGCAAATCGCATTGATGATATTTTTTAGCATCATCAGTTTAGTTAGACCCAGTATTAAAATTGTAAGAGTTCGAACATAATTGGAGTCGGGAGGAATAGTTTAATATTTGATTTATAACTTTTTATAATATATGAAACGGAAGAGTTTGTTCGTTTGTTTGAACGCGCTAATCTCAGGAACTACCAGTCGGATTTGAAAAATTATTAAGCTATCAAATGCAGAAAGAAATCAAATCCGACTGCTAGTTCCCGAGAGTAGCGCGTTCAAACAAACTCTTGCCTTTTATATATTGTATTCTCTCTTCCGCTTTGTATATATAAATATTGGCATCAGAATCAAATCAACGGCTGCGCAAAAGTTCGCATAAATTACACCACTGTAATCCCCCGTTATTCGATTGAAAGGATTACTTCGTTCTTTATCAGCCCTTTGGAAGAGGGGACTGAAAGATACAAATTGCGGAAATCTTTGCGGTCTCGAACAAATGTGTAGCGAATCGCCTTTAAATTGTTCAATTGAAAAACCAATTTATACACGCAGAGAAGAATAGATTAACTTTGAAACTCTAGCATAAGTTAATATAAGTAGAAATCGGCAAATGAATAGGCAATTTACTTTCTGGGTATTACTGTAAACATAAATAAGGCAGCGATATACAATTACAATAATTTATCTGTTATAACTTTTCAGACATGATGGTTATTATAATCAGATCCGCCTCTAAAAGTTACCAGGAAAACTTGTACCATTGGACAATAAGGAGAAAAGAAACTGACAGAGTTTCTTTTAGATACAACTTCGGAAAGTTTACAAAAAACACGCGTTTTTCCAAGGGGTTTCACGGTATGCGGAGACAGGGGCGGCGCAATAAATGTAATGATGTCAAAGAGGCTACGTCGACGGTCGGGCGCGGTAACGAGCGGCTCTCCGCCAACCCTACATTTTTATTGCAGCACACCCCCCCGATTGTGCAGCCTCGCAGCGCAGTTGAGACCACTCGACTGCAAAATGCATAATCACTGCACCACTATCTACACGCTACATCTTTGTGTAAACAGCACAGAAAGAATATATTTAGATATATTCAGAAAAGTAAAATGAAGAGCACTTTATTCACACATGGAGGCGGCAAATGTAAATAAAGGGAGCGAATGGCGGTGAAAAGTTTTAGTTTCATTCGGTAATGGACTATGCTTCGTGGAAATTAAGGTTCCGGTACAGCAAAGAAAACAAACCCATTTCGGTGTTTATTTTTAGTTGTACATGACGCTGTTATTGGAAATAGACATGAGAATGAGTGCCGTCCGTAATGCAAGATAAATAGAATATTGTGAGTCGGAGCCATGCAAGCTTGAAGGCGTCGCAAGTCACCACACGTTTACAATGCAAATTCATTTAGCCAGCGGTAGCCAGCCCCTGTCTCTGTGAGACTGTTATACTGAGAAATGAATTCTATTGCATAGAAACAAAAGTTCGATATAACCGTGGTGCGAAAATTTCTACTAGAATTTTACCTGCCTGTATCATTGGTCAGTTTTGTCTTTAAATCTCGTCAAATGTGTTTTTGGTTTAAACACATGCCGTTACATTTCGAAATTGAACGCACGTCACTGTATATTCAAACATACTGTGTTTGAATATCATCAAAGTGAAGATACTACACGATATACCATTTCTTCTGTGTCGGTGGCGCGAGTAGAATCGACCGATATGTCATATGGAGCGCGACTGCTGTACACTTTCGTAGGGAACGAATAGACTTTCGACAATCTCATTTGTTTTTATTTGGTTTTAATTTTTTTAGAGAAGTAGCAACTTTCTTAAGTATTTATTTTGGTCAAGCTTCAAAAACCACAGCTTCAAATAAACCAACGTCAAGTATAACAAAAGGCACGTGTTTCATAACAAATGACTTGTCAAAAGCCTTAGATATCTTAAAAAAATTAAATGCCTGCAGACCCAAACGAACCCAGATACCACAGAAAATGTTTTAAAATTGCCACTTCGCAAAATTGCTTCCATTGACCTTTTATAATACTTTTACTCAAGTTCAATCAGGCTGGGATGCAAACGGGGGCCAGAACAACTAACCCTAGAGTAATGAGTTCGCATCCTGCAATACATTTATGCACCAATATCTTATCCCTTCAGCCTGAATAGTTAAATGATACCGTTATTTGAATACAAAGTGCAGTAAATAACTGAGAGTGCTACGGTTAATAACTTAATCTAATGGCCATCGCAGGCATGCGAAATACGTTTAGCTTGTATTGAATGTCTAGCTAGAACATTCCCATGCCAATCTATAACAGTGCATGCATAGTTATTTTGCAAACATAATATGACTGTACTAAATTCCTAAAGAACTAAGCTGTAAAGTTTTTCTTCGGTGTATTTTTACTACTCATGTCATGAGCTTCATTCTTGTATTATCAACAAAAAAAAAAAAAACAATTTTCAGGGTCAACTACATTATTTGCTAGTTTCATTCAAATTGTTGTTGAAGCCATATACTCTTACATTTTTTAATTTTAACCAATAGTACGATAATAACAGTAAAGTAATAATTTCACCGGAAAAACGACACCTTCCAAGATGTTCCTTCCCTTCTTCCTTTCCACACACACTTCAATCCAATAAAATCCAATAAAATCAGATTGCATAATTGAAATAGTTAGCTTCCTATAAACTTTTTTACAATTTGATTAGAAAACCAACGTTATTTTTTCAACCTAATTAGCCATTCGATCCTTAATTTGGATTATGTTTTTGAAAAACAAAATTACCATTTTTTCATTTTGATGTGATAAAGATTTAGGAAACTGATATAATTAATTAATGTAATCATTTTAAACATACAAGATGAGTATATAAAAAAATGAAGTTAAATAAAAGCTTTTAAAATACCCACTAGAGAAAACTCTCGTTGTGAATCATACGCATAAATTCATATAAAGTAGAGTAAACTTTGCTAGTGACAAAAGCCGAAAGGAATGGGCAGCAATCTGATGCTAATGAGCTCTGAATAGTCCACGGCTTGTTGCCCAACGAGGGCCGCTCATTTATCAATACATTCTCTCCGCACTCTTGTAAACGGTGCATTTATGTTTTTAGCTCTCTTTAGCGTTCAGTCTTTTAGAACGTAATCTCTTGTTTCATTTACTATCAGCTTGCAATGGGATATATGCTTTATTTTGCTGCCTTAAGATTCAAAATAGAAGATTTGTAACTTTTTAATCCAACAGAAACCACGATTCGTACTTGTTTCTTGTGTGAAAGAAAATATCCGTAAAGCCGTGTATTTAGTCTCATTATCGCCCGCACATGACGCTATCTTGACAGAATCTTTTTCCAAAAGTTGTTTATTGAAACTTTTGTAAGTAGAAACTGTAATCTCTTCTGTTGTAATTCCGTAAATTATCATAGCTTTGCTTTATTTTGAACAATTTTCTTGTATAAAGAGTCCAATCTCCAGCGGTGCAAACATTTAATAACTTTACTTTCATTCAGATCTTCATTAGAATCTTATCCAACATTTCTTGTTTTATAGTTTAAAAATAAATATAGCTAGCTTTATGAGTTATGCATGCATTATAATTAGTAAAAGTATATTCTCTACATAATTGTTACACTTAACAACAGCTTTGATAACTTTTTAACAAGATGAGTTTTCATGAATCTTTTTTCACAGAAATTATTATTTTTTTATAAAAGTTATGCAAATAGTTTTGGACTTTGCTGTGGCGTATATTGGCTGTAAATTCATTAATTTTACCGTACGAAGAAATACATACATTAGGCAGAGACGAGATTGCGGGTGATGCAGTATCTGAAATTCTGAATGAGTTACATAATACTGCAGTAGTCTGCGTTCTAGTTCAATCTCCGGACTCACGAGCGCATAAATTAATAGTAAACAAGATGTTCACCTTCTCGATATTATCGTGCGATAATGAATGAATGTTGGCAGATAACGCAGCCAGTGTCAAGGCCGGCGCGTGTTGACGTCGGGTCTGCCAAGTCGCTTATTGTATTGAAAACGATTCGTCACAAAGGCATTATTTTAGACGTGTGAAATTGTTTTGGCTTTTTAACCCCGAAGTAAGTTTACTTTAACACGTTGAGTACCAAAAACGTTTAATGTAGTAACTTGCTCTTTAAGGTGAGAGGGGAGTAGCGGTAAATATGCATTGACGTTTGAACAGCTAATGAATTCAAACATCTGAATTATTATTTTATAGTGAACTGAAATTAATGACAAAGGTTTTTTTAATATTTTCAAATATTTATCAGCTGTTAGACGTCCAACATTTATATTTTCTGTTTACTTCTGAATCAGTCTTCAGTTTTATCTACGTGTAAACCACCATGTGTAAGCTAAAAAAATTTACATTCCAACTATCGTCACAATAAATTACATTTGCAAGACACGTTTTACGCGCGTTTTTGCTATACAAATCGTATGCATGAACTGAAGCGTGTCCACACAGCAGCGTTTCAATAGTTTATTGCTGCATCAGCAGGTTCAATTACAATGTTATCGACTCACTTCAAGCGACTCCAGACAATAATGGATCATCATGACACCGGCTTACAACCATTGCAATAAAATATTTGATATCATCATATCCGTCGTAAGAAGTTTCTGCTGAATACCCTGCATGTTGAAAAACTATCGGTTCTGCCCGAAAATACTGATGATTGTCCACCATATAATGGTGAATCAGAGGCATGTCTAAACACACTATTGACACATGCCCACATTTTGCAAGTAGTTAGGTTTGCAAAGCCCATCGCGTTTATTAGAATACTAACTCAAACTGGTCTAAGAAAACCTTCACCGTTTAATGCGCATATAAATTTTATGAAACTAAAAGTCATTGATGCTGTCATTTAAGTTTTGGATCGAAAGTCGATAGTACATTCCACTAGGCCAACTGCCAAAGCTAGAGCTTTTTATAGATTTCCAGCGTGACCAATTTTGTGCACCCCGCGCCTCGCAACCTTCAATATAGCCTTTCATCCATTGGAAGCTTAGATCATGATCTAAGATTGGAAGCTATGCTACACTGAGCTTCAGTAAAACACAATATGCTTTAGAATGGGGGTTTTACCGTCTAGTCTAGTCTTTGTCTTTTTTGTTCACAAATTGTTTAAATGAGAGATTTATTAGACTCTGTTTATCAAATAATGGCTGTATTTCTGAGTAAAGGTCGCTGCATACGTAACGGGATATCGCCTGCCGTCCCGTCCCGCGGGACGGGACGGCAGGTGAAAAAACATCAATAAGGACCTTAGTATTCTGTGATAAGGACGACGTCTCCATCCCGTCCGAGGTTTTATCCCGTTACATATGCAGCGACTTTAAGTTAGATGGACAGTTAGACAGTTTGACTAATTAGTAGTTCACGCCCTGCTTTGTCCAATCCAAAGGTTTGCTAACAGCGTGCAGCGAAAGTAAACATATCACGTTGACTCAAACCAATGTTGCATGGACAGCTACCGCCGCGTTCAAACAGAGAAAGTGTAATACGAGAGGTTTACCTGAGCTCTGTTGTACGACTATTTATTTACTAAAAGAGTCTAGGTCAAGCAAATAAGACCTTATAAGTTTTGCAATAAGGATCACATTATGCTGTGATAGTAGCAGCTCCTGACTAGCGAAGTCCACCCTTCATACGAAACTCACGGCTGTTTAAACTCTCAAATCGCTTAATCCAATGAAAGGGGTCTAGTAGTGTCCACCGAAGCTAAAAGTTGGTACGGCAGTGGATTAACAACAAAATGAATATTAAATTATGAACTTTAAAAAGATCAAACCCTGTGTGATTAAATTGTCGAGGTCGTTAAAGTTGCTCGCTGAAATACGAATGCAGCTTTGTGGCTTCGTTTGAACGAATGAAAATGGATTACTTACATTTTTATTTGAGCTTCATCTTTTTAAGGCGAGGGTAAAATTTTATGACAATTTGACCATTCAAATTTTGCAAAATGTAATGTTTTAATATTTATGATGATGGCCCATGACATTATGGCAGTGAGTGAAGTCAGAATCTGTAATTAATAAAATCAAAACAAACGACGCAACTACATCGAGTTTTGGGCTCGTTTGATTTGTCTTTACAAATACTCAGATCCGAGCTGATGGTCCAGATGATGGAGAACAAGCTAAGAATTTCAAAATACACATTTGAATCATGTTCGCAATTTTCACTGAAAGCTTTAATACATACTTTTTAAAACCAAAACTTTGTATTAAGAGACACGTAGTATTAAGCGAACAATGGTGGTAAATTAGAAAGGCTTCGCTGGGGCTGCGACAGGGGGCAAAACAAAAGTATCTAATTTCTCCACTTCCCCACTTCCGATGCAATTACTAGACAGCAGTGCGGCCTGTTCTGACCGCAGCTGAAATCTAGGCACCGCAATAATCTCGTTACGGAACATAAAATTATACATTGTTAGCTGGATTTTTTCGCAAGACCTATTCGAACAAAGAGACCTGTTCTGGTGCGCTGGCACCGGCGGTAAGTTTTGTCAACAACAAGCAGTCACCGTCATATGACGGTCACACTAATGCGGTTATAAATGAAAATATTTTTTTCACGGTATTAGTTGCGAAAGAAATAAGAAGGGATCATCTTGCTCTTGAGACAATTCGAAGTGATCCTAGTAGTCAATAAAATAAGTGCCACAACTACATTTTTACATAATCGGAAATTGTAATGTAGGTACATAATTAATCAGTAGGTTTATTAGTGAGTTGCGCCGTTCTTCCCTATGACCACCTATGACGCCCGAGTATAGTGACAAACCATAGAAACTACAGCATTGTTTTTCTACATAATCACATGGAAACGTGCTTCGTTTCGTAACTTACAAATAAAGTCACGTACTAAAGCAATGAAGATTAACTGTTTCATAAAAATTGAGTAAAGCTTACGATAATGTATTTTTTTGTCACTCTCAAGTCAATGAAAAGAGAGGGCAAGAGATTTACCAGCCGTTTGAGTAATAAAGAAGCCTTATAAGTCCATTAAGAGATAGAACAGAGGCTATAATGGCTATGAGGGAGTGCCACGCGAAAGAATCCTTAAGAAAAAATATATAAAGCATGTAATAATTGTATGCTTTTATACTAACCCCGCATCCACACGTTGGGGCCAACGTTGGTCCCAATGCCTCTCACCAACGTGTGGTGCTGACAAAATAGCTTGGCGCCAACGTTGGGGCCAACGTTGGGGCTTGGCCGTGCCGTGTCGGTTTTATCAAAGGAAGTTGGCGCGCCAACGTTGGGGATCCGTCCACACGTTGGCGCTATGCTCAGTCCCGTTTCGACGCGCATCGTGAGCGCACGTGTCGACTGACGAGCGAGAATGTCATCGTATTCCTTATTTATTGTGTTTGTAGGACTATCGGGCTGAAATTTTGCACACTTATAGATTCTCGGTGACAATGAAATATTATGGTACTAGTAGTTCGCCCCGAACTGAGATCTCGCGCACCGTAGATGGCTTACATTTGGACTTTCTTCTGACTACTCCTATAATTTCAAGTGCTACTACTGATACTGCCGAGTATGCCTATTGCGCTAGCTCTTCATGGTAAAAAATACTGGCATGCATGCAATACATAATGTCGCGTCTAATTTTTCATTTAGGTATTTCATATTTATGAATTCTCGTCGTATTTCTAAAAGTATACGTCCTAGAATAAAAATAATAACTATTTTGGAATGTACAAATAAAGACTTTTCATTTGACAGCCCACTCAATATATTTGTTTACTTAACTTTTTTTACCCCAATTAATTTCATTTTACTTATCTACTATCAAAATTTTTTTATCATGAAAATAAATCAAGTAGCATCTAAAATCATTGCAAACCAAACCGCAACGATGCCACTCTCTTTTTAAGACCGACCAGTCAATGAGCTACGAAGTCATCGAAACTCTATGCAACGGGAGCTCTTGCAGCTCTGGTTTCGTAGTTTTTGGTCTTTGGTCGTATTTCAAAAACTATACATCCTAGATTAAAAATAAAAACCATTTTGGAATGTACAAAATAAGCCCTTTCGTATGACACCCCACTCAATGTATTTGTGTAACTTTCATAATTTTTTACCCCCTTGGGAACCCAATATCTTCACAACCCCTTCATCGATTAAGCTCATATGCTCCCCCGTAAATTTCCTTACCACAACCTATTGACCTACCAAGTTTCATGCAGATTGGATGAACGGTTCGACAGTTATGCTCGAACAACAATTCGTGAAACATACAAACATACAAACATACAAACATACAAACATACAAACATACAAAGCAAAATCGCCCAACTTACCACTAAGATCTTCGCTCGCTTCGCTCGCTCGATCGATTAACAAGCTGATCTGATGATGGAGTCAAGAGCTGTTCAACAGAACTCCTCAGTAAATAAGCCGATTGAGTTGAAACTCGGCATATTTGTCAAGTTCTGACTACAATGTAATAATATGGTGACAGCGAGCTGATCTGATGATGGAGTCTACTATTTTTTTTTATGTTGCGGGAACCGTGCAATTTTTTGGGATAAAAAGTAGCCTATGTCCTATTTCCGGTTATTATCTATCTATATTTTAAATATCACCCATATCGGTTAAGTGGTTGTCGTGTTAGAGAGGAACAAACATACATCCAAACATCCAAACTTTCGCTTTTATAATATAGTGTGTTGTGTGAAGTGTGATAGTGACATGATGTGATGTGATTGTGATAAAATTGGTATTCAGTAATGTAAAATCACTTAGAGAAATTTCAATTTCTGTATCGGACGCGCAGACATCGGACGTCTGCACGTTGGCTCTGACGGAATAAGACTGGTGTATCGCCAACGTGTGGATGGTTCACGAAATCTTGGCCCCAACGTTGGTCCCAACGTATGGAGCCGGCGTAATAAATTAAGCGGAAGAATTTGTTTGTTTAAACGCGTTAATTTATGGAACTATCAATTGGATTTCCTTTCTGCGCTTGATAGCTCATTTCTTGAGGAAGGCTATAGGCTATTCAAGACTAAATTAAATGGAGGAAGAAACCGCCAGACACAGCTAGTTTATTTATGATCTAGTTCATCGGTTTTTTTTTTTCGATCTTTATAAGTATGCCAACGTTTTTTGAAAACCAAAGTTTAGGAATAAATCTGCAGGTGTTTTGTTGTCGTGAAATCAAATCGAAAACACGATTCAAGGCTATAAGAACTAAGTTTACCAACACATTAATAGACCGTTTACTGACTATGTAGCGTAACCGATACTTTTCGATTAAAATTTCGTACACTGATTATTATAATATATGCCGCCTACTTATCATTGTTAAGTAATTTAACTCAACTTAATTTTTTGAACAAATTCCACACTCCAATACACAGTTAAGGTAAGGAAGTATCAGAAATCCATGATTCTATAACAGCTAGCCAATGAGAAATAATTAATATTTAAATAGTAGCAGTTAAAGTTATCCGCGACCACATGAATAAAGTAAGTACTTATTCTGTAACGTTTCTACTTTCTCCATTATCGAAGTGTAAATTAACAATTAACTATAGAGCTCGTTGTAATTACTATCCATTTTCTACTTGCAATCTGACAGGAAAATTGGACGATCACAGATTATCAGTAAACGAATACGATGCTCTTTGTGTTGTCGATAGGCAACAAAAGAGTGTGATGGATCCGCAAATGTCCACAAGTTGAGATTAGGGTGCGTCCCTTTACGCGACGTGTCAACATTCGAGATTACAACATCTACGACTTAATTACATTTCACCCCAGTTTAAATTGTAATACAAATGAAATTCTACCCTAAAAAAGGCTTCTTAACCTCCTTTCGGAATGCGCGACCCTCGATTAGGTACAATAAGCACTAATATTTACAAAACAGGAAAAAAATCTTTGAACAAGGCGAAAGCTCTTATCGCCCCGAGCGGTGGTGTTCCATTAGAGACACTTTACGGAGATTTGAGGGCGCCAGGTTACTGTTTTAACCAAAACACAAAGGGTCCCAACTTTAGTGTACCATTGAGGGCTGGGAATAACTTGAATGTGGGGACGGAAATGTGTCAAAAGGTTTCAAACAAGAGAAAGGGTGCTTATGTTTTGTGCTAGTTTTGCTCATACTTGCACAGTGACTGACTTATTACTGTTACGTCAATAAATGGAAACAACCCTTATATTATTTTCGCTTTTGTCCAGCTTGGCTACAAGGCTTTTGGCGGAATAAATATCATAAAATATTCATAGTGAAATCGACTAAAGTGATGATCTTTGCAAAGACTAGGAAATGTGAAAGTCTTATTGCAATATTGGATGCTTGTTGTTATGCTTCACTAGAAAAGAGAGGAAAAGTCTTTATGCCATAATTCGGTGCCTATCGTTATGCAACACAAGCCTTCGAAATACAATACTTTCCTCAAACTTGAATGCTTATACTGACAAAACTAAACTCTCCTGTCAACTCAAATTACCAACGCGAAATTATACCCGAAGGTTTTTGCAGTTGACTTTTGCAAGGTAAGGCAGGGTTTGCGATACCTCGCTGTCTGGGTTTACCTTGTTTTGACGGCGCACAGTCATTTTGCAACGTCCATCAAACAGTGACTCATGTAGATTCTAGATGCTGAGAGTAGATAGGAGTCTATTTCAAGGTCATAGATCGATTATTGCGAATACTGACATTTACTTGAAACCAACATATTTTTACGTGGTTATAAGAATTTAAATGAAACTTCATGGTTTTGACTAACCCATTGAAGTTACAATAAAAATGGCTAACTTACTAGAGACACTTATAAAGCAATTTCGGAAACATCAGAGAACTAAGTGACTGAACTCGCACAGTAACTATCTAATGATTGTTCCATTAGTTAAATAAACACAATTTTGTTTACTTTTTTGGCACAAAACAGTTCAAACGCTCTAAAATCTCACGGCTATTAGCACCTCTACAGCAATTTCTACGTACAAGTTCATTTTAGAAACTTTCCGTGCGATCTTTTCGCATTAGTTACGAAACATTTACTGATTCGAACTGATATGCTTATTGGACAACGGCAATACGTTTAACTTAGCAACGTTCACACTTACAAGTATTGGTTGACCCGTATGAAAAGATACTATAAATTCGAGTGTAGAGTTCAATCTCACCAGCTCAACAAAAATAACATATAAATTAAAAATTTATGAAAAACCCTCGACATACTTATCCCTTCATCAACTAGAAAAGAGTTGATGATCTTCAAAACGATCGATCCCTGAAAATGATGAACCTGATAGATCATGTCAGTTTTCTAACAAAAAAAAACCTCATCAATATCGGTCCATCCGTTCAGGAGCTATGATGCCACGGACTGACACACAAATACGCAAGTACACACTACAAACTTATAACACCCCTTTTTTTTTGTCGGGGTTACAAATGTAACACCAAGATCTAAGCGCAGGCTTTCCTTTCTAAGTTTTAGCTAAGTGCATCTGTTATGCTTGTTCATCGTTCACGAATGAACGTATACTTTCACGTTTCTTCCAGTTCTCTATCTTCGATCCGAATGTATCTTTTGTTCATAATATAATTGAAAAATTAATGTGCTCATTTTACTACTTAAATAAAAATGTGCTTTTGCTGCTATTAGCAGTTTTATGGATTTGATTATCATACTCATAAAACAGACGGCATCCAACCGATGAAAATATCTTTGAAATTATGCTATAGTTAAGCGAGATTTCATCCGCATAGAGATAGCCACAAGAACGGATCGTTTTCTTAGATAAAGAAAAGCTTAAGACACTTAAAAACAACGTAATTTTCCATCAGCGAAATAATTTGGACATTGCCTCTATGATGTAGTGTCGATATTGATCCTACTAATATTATAAAGGCGAAAGTCTGTGTGTGTGTGTGTGTGTGAATGTTTGTTGCCACGTATCTCCATAACTACTAAACCGATTTTGATGAAATTTGGAATGTAGATAGATAATAACCGGGAATAGGACATAGGCTACTTTGTATCCCGAAAAATTGCACGGTTCCTGTGGGATAAAAAAAATAGTAGCCCACGCGGGCGAAGCCGCGAGCGTCCGCTAGTATATAATAGTTACAGAATGGATCTCGGCTATGCTACTGTTTTCCGAATATGTCCGACAGCAGTGTATGATTTCACAAAACAGAATGCGACAGAAAAGCACGTCATTATCAGCGCAGCTCGCACGGCTTGCAACTAATTTGCTTTCCTTAAAATTACATTGATATTTATTGGTTTGCGATAAAGTTGAAATAATGAGTAATTTTCATTTCTAAATGACTTTTCGTCAATCGTTTTTGTAATTTTATGCGATTGTTTTCGATGTCTTACGAAAACCATTCTTTTTTTGGTTTGTATGTAGAAGTCAAGGAATTTATAAACGTAGAAGTACCTAATCTGACAAAAATCTTCTCACTGTCATTCCTACTAGTAGAGCCAAGCGGTAGTGCCAAGGGAAATAAAGGGTGAAAACCTCCTGCCGACACCGTATCTGCCAATATGATAACTGAACAAAAAAAAACTCACCTGGATCAGCCCCGATCTGTCTGTACACGGATAGTGCGACGTCGTCTTCGCTCACGAAGTCCCAGAGACCATCGCAGGCGACCACCACGAAGTCTTCGTCTCCATCGAGGTCGACCGTCGCGTGTTCCGGCTTTGCTGTCACGTATGGCTTGTATTGTGCGTCACCTGAGAATAAATATCAAGAGTTCATTTCATACATCTAATATAGTTCATCATCATCTCAGCCGTATGACGTCTACTGTTGGACATGGAGCGCCCTCAAAAATTTTCATGTGTTGCGTTCGGAAGCGGCCGGCATCCACCGCCGAGCTGTTTTTTTTATTTCTCTCGTCTCACTGCTGGGCAAAGGTTTCCCCAAACTCTTCCAACCTTCTAACCTTCGCCGACCTGTTAATGTAGGTAGTTACTTACCGTAATAGAGCTATTTACTTTGAATTATCCACCTGGCTTCGCCAGATTCGGTATCATACTATCCAAGCTAGAGGGATGAGTTTAAGCAAAGATACTCTATGTAGCGTGGTATTTTCATGAAATTCTAGGCAAATATCCATGTATATGTTCCAGTAGTTAGCCTCAGTAGCGACTAGACTGAAATTAATCGCCTTCACGTTTATAGAACCCACAGCAAAGTGAAGGTCTTCCGACTAAGTAAGTACCCGTATCATATATTTTGCGAAAACATTGTGCTCACACTCAAGGAGACTGTCTAAACAGTTTTATTGTGTACTCATTCAACTCAACATAACTCACGGACTAAGTCAAGATAATATCAAAACCACTTTATCTTAACAAACTAGGGTTGATTCATGTCAAGTCCGAGTCGAGATACTTACGTCTCGGTCGTAATAGGACGCGATGCACGGTATAACATGAATTTAGTGTTTAACTAAGCTTTGAATAAAACAAGCTTCGGATAGCACCAAAATGTGCAAATCTAGATCTATTTTAGTTTAGTTAGGCTTTGAGGTGTGATTGAATCATTTGAATGTTAATTTAGTAGGAAGTAGGATTAGACCAAATATACCTACGGTCTTCGAACTCGTGACTCTACTTCTATACTATTATAATAAAGCGGAAGATTTTGATTGTTTGTTTGTTTGAACGCGCTAATCTCAGGAACTACCAGTCCGATTTGAAAAAATCTTTCTGCATTTGATAGCTAAACTTTTGAGGAAGTATATAGGCTACTTTTTACTATCAACATCATTATCATTTACCATCACTACGGGGGCAACGCTGCGAGGGCACTGCTAGCGTGTTATAATATTTTTTACTTTTTGGAATGGAGTCAGACTAAGCTCGTCTAGCATGTCTCAACCCTAAAACTTGCGACTAGGTAAATCGAGATTGAGTTCGGATGGACAAGATTTAGTTCCACAAAATAATATTCCCTATGAGTAAACAACTTAGCAGTAAATGGAACTGGCACGTTTCCAAAATATAATTCAAAACTCGAAAGGTAATATTCTTGGTACTTTTATATATCCAACAATGAATATTTCTTGACATACATAGTGAAGGATAACTTGTGTTAATAAAATGCGAAATGTTTAATCTACATGTAGGTTAATAACAGCAATATAAAATATACAATGATGTCAACAAGTACTTCAAGCTTTAGAATGGACATCCCGAATATGTCTGACAGCAGTGTATGATTCCACAAAACAAAATGCGACAGAAGTGCACGTCGTAATCAGCTCAGCTCGCACGGCTTGCAACTAATTTGCTTTTCTTAAAAATTACATTGATAATTTATTTGTTTGCGATAAAGTTGAAATTATGAGTAATTTGCATTTTCAAATGACTTTTCGTCAATCGTTTTTGTAATGTTATGCGATTGTTTCCGATGTTTTCCGAAAACCATTCTTAATCTTGAATTACTGTACAATAAAGCACACGTCTCGCGTCAACTGAATACCGCGAAATCATAAAACTGATTAAAATCTAAGCTAATTGTCTGATATTCGCCACTTTTAAGATATCCTTCGACGACTGTAGTAAAACAAGACTTATAAACATTATTTTCGATATACCAAGCACTGCAAGGAATTGTAAAGTAAAATGGTGTACAGCTCTTAGGACTAAGGAGTTTATTCATAAAACGTCTAATTTAATTAAAAATGTCATTTAATGTTAACAAAACGAGACTCACCAGCTAATTAAGTTACCAGAGGGAGCTGTTACGAATACGCTATAACTTTATTAATACTTTATACAGTTCACATACCGAAACAACTATAAGTACGTTACCATAATGTACCTACAACTTCTCAACTACAGGTAAAGTCTTAATAACCTTACCAAACAAATCCTTTATGAAAATCTCGACTTTCGCAGGGGAGATGGGTAAGTTTCGGGACCTAATCTCCCGTGGAATGTGATATCGATGAGTTTCGGTCTCGGTGGGGAGAGTGGGGTGCTGTGGAGAGAATGTCAACATTGGATCGTAATTGTGACGGCTTGGACGTGTGACATACAACTATTTTATGGATTTGTGCAAGAAGACTATGGCTAGGGGTGAAAAACTACGTAGGATTGGGCACACCTACCTTTTATTAGGTAGAGCTCAGCTACAATCGAATAATGAAATAATACTGACAGATTATCTGATGTCAAAGCCAACAGGTATAGTTCAATAAACCACTGGGATGACTTTGGATGTCTTCATACAACAAAAAAAAATATCTATAGAGTAGTCATATGCAGTAGAGACATATGCAAATACCAGCTTAGAAACTGCCTCATCTTATTGTATAATCATAAACATTCGATTGCTCTAAATAATTTTAATTTTCTAATATGTATGGAGCTGTCAAACTAAAGACGACAAAAATAACATTGAAGTTTAGTACACTTGTTCAAACAACCATTCAAATATCGATAGTAATTACACCACCACTACAATGCACCGCCAAAATCGATACACGGTGCGTGCAGTGGGGTCACGACGAATCGAGGGCTGGTTGGGAAGGGTGACCCCGACAATCGACACACAGACGCCCGGCGCGCGCAAACCTATTATAATTGAGTTGTGAGTTCAACTCCATTGTTTCAAAATACTAAAGCATGACACAAATCAGCATCGGGTCATTTCATTTAGTTTTTTTACAAGCTTTTTGTTAACTCCCTATGTATGTTTGTTCTGGTGGTTCAACTAAATTTTAAAGAATTATCCATAACCGATTGAGCACACTTATAGATTCTCGGTGACAATGCAATATTATGGTAAAAGCGAGCTGATCTGATTATGGAGTCAGGAGTGTTCTTAGGAACTCTTCTGTGAATAAGATTAAAATAGCTACCCGTGTTAACGCTCGCGGTTGCCTACTAAAAGCTTGTGGCTTGAAAAATATTTCTTTGATTTATAAGATGTTAACACGTCAAAAAATTAAAATAAAAACTCACCATGTCAAGTCATTTGTTTGTGGTCTAGTCAGCAAATTTTTGAAGAACATTGCGGCTATTAGAAAGATAAAAGATCAGTATCGTCCCTTCGGCTATCATACTCTCAACGGCTATCTTGAATCTTGCAGTTCGTAATATCGAGTGTAACTCCAAAACTGTCACAATAAACGTCATGACACTGAACTCGCGTCACAGCTATTCTGACACGGTTACAGCGGGTCTTATCGGGAAAGCTCACATATCAGCTTCAGGCTTCAGCAGAATGTTTTCTAGTGTTTGGACAATCTTACAATAGGAATTTGTCAGTTGGGAATGATATAATGTCACAAAATGAGTGATTGATGTTGGTTACTCGAGTTTGTTCCATCATCTTTTTCCCTGGGTCAATCTGTACCCATCAATATTCATGCTGGCAAATATGACGGGTTTTATGCAAATGTGATTGAAGGTTTGTCAATCAGTGCGTTAGTTTGTTTTTCATCTGAGTGCCGTAAAATGTTGAGTGTTGCTCCGGGTGTAAAAATGTACCCTTCGTTTGTTTAATTGACTTTCATGTTAGGCAGCAATTAAATACATTTTGTTTATTTAAATAAAAAATAGGGTTGTTTGGAGACTTTCGCCTAGCAGTAAACCGAAAAAGGATATTAATGATTTGGGGAACATGGGGGATTTGTAAAATTATTATGATTGAAATGATAAATAAAAAAATGCTGGACATTTCACAAATCACCTAGCCCCAAAGAAAGCAGAGCTTGTGTGTTTATAGCAACTACATGACAAGACTGATTTACTACTTCTGTACATTTTTTTTTTTGTAAATACATATTTATACATAGAAAAACACCCAGACCCGATGAATATTTGCAGATCATACAAACATTTTCCTCGCGGCGGAAGTCGAACCCGCAACCTTCTGTGCTTCAGACGGGCCTTCGTCCACTGTGCCACAAAGGTCGTCTCAAACCCTTTAGCCTAAGATAAGTTTTTGCGGCAGTGGCTGAATCGGATTTAGACGTAAATCTTAACACCAAAGAGAACTTGAAGTAATAAGATAAGAACAAAACTATTAACATTGCCCAGTATGTACATTTTTGAGGCTGCTAAATTTGTCAAGGAACATTCGAATTTATTTATTAAGGCTAGTGACATATACCCTAGATGTGTACGTAATCCTAACAGGATTGTTCTGGCCAGGACACCTAAGACAGCCTTATATGTAAATAACTGTTATGCCATGTCTGGTTCTATATTTAATAAAATCCCTAATGACATTAAAAATTTACCTATGAGATTATTTATAAAAAAGTTAAAATTGTGGCTTATTGGTAAAGCATTTTATAGTGTAAACGAATTCTTGGACATACAGTAATTAATTAATATTAACTAAACGTGACATTTCAAATTATTTCTATTTTTTAATTTTATTTTATTTTATTTTAGTGACATTTTATTAAATTCAATTTATTTTATGTAATTTTGCATGCCGATGTTTTTTGGTGAAGTATGTGACACTATAAATAGTATTAAGATCTTGTTATGACCATATTTCTTGCAATAAATGAATGATTATGATTATGATTATGATAAAATAATATGATCGTGCGTGATCGCCCATGAATTTCATGACTTTTAGGAATAGCGTTCTTTTGGTGATTTTTTTTAGATTCTTGTTATCTGTTCCAGAAATGACCTTTTGAAAACGTCAAATAACATAACTACTGAAGATATTGTTTCTAAATCTTATTCCCGGTATAAATATTTGCGTCAAGACATGACAAATTGATGAAATCCATTACAAAATGAATCTAAATGATACCCCTGCATCACGGATCCATCAATTAGTAACATCCAGACTCTAAAAGCCATTACTCAGCGTGTTTCCCAGTCGGGAAGCTAACTGTTAAACGGGTGGCACACGCCGGTAGAGAGTCTAGCCTATTGTACTAGGGGTGTACAAACTTTCGGAGTTCGAAATCAGTTACGTAAGCATTCGGACATCAATTTTTCACGGATTCTTTCAATACTTGACCCGCTCGTCTAGGAACAGTAGGATCAAGATAGATTTACGAAGCAGCACGTTTGAGGATATTTTTTTAAGAATGTCTTCAACTCAGAGACTTGATTCAAAATTAACGCACCAATGTCATTATAAAGCGCTCAGAAACTGCAATTTACCACACGAACCACGCCCACAAACCACTTCAACATTTTATTATACCTACTTACTAAGATTCGGTATCTAACTGACACAAAATTACCAAAATTAGATTTTATGCTTATTCATGTTTTCCAACTTGCACAATTTTATGAATATTCCGATTCGGAGTGACTGTTTTTTGGAATAATCCGATTTGTACTGTCACATCCCTAACCGGCGTGTGCCGGTAACGATGGTGGCTCATTGTGCACGATGACCGAGCAACGATCGAGCAATAACAATAAAACAAGCGATTTAGCATCAACTTCACGCCCTATGGGTTGATGAGGCAGCAACCCTTTGTAAAAACTTGCGGGGAAGTTTCCAAGGTGTTTATTTTAGAAATGACTCAATTATTATTACTTTGCTCATCTGTGTGAAAATTTAATGAGCGTGAAATATTTTGTAAATTGTAGATAACTTTGCAATGAAAAACATTTATTTATTTATTTATAGGCGTTTATTTTATTACATTCTAGCTTAGCCAGTGGCTTTCCTCGTGAGGTTTTAGGGATGGGCGAGGGACGGATAAAGATGTTTTCGGTTACATGTCTTGATTTATTGTGTGTATAAAACACAAAGAATCAATCTTATAACCACTATAGGCTAAACGTACCTAAATTCTATGCATGTATATTATTTATCTCTACATCATCACATCTCTCTTCTTAAATTAAAACAACAGTAAGTATTTTTAACCGATTCAGATTATATCAGATTTACTCCGCCACCAGAGTTGGCTACTTGGTCATACGAACTTACTTTATACCGATTTAAAAAATGGAGGAGATTCAATGTTCGACAGTATATTGTTTTCTTTTTATGCATTCGATTTTTCTGTCAATTTTAAACAGTTTTTTTAGGGGTTAATTGACAGGCACATCATCAAGTGAAGTCGGTTTTTAGTTTTCCCAAAAAAAATCTTATTATTATTCTTATTATTATTATTCTTATTCTTATTGCTATTCTGCTATCAACATCTATGCCAAGTTTCATTTAAAACATCCAAACATACTCACAAACTTTCAGATTTTAAATAACAATTGGATAAAAAAAAAATGATTACGTTCATAAATTAATTTGGATAACGGGTAATATACTGTCTCATAATTAAAAGTTCATAAATCTAAATAACGGATGAATTGTTTATGGTTAAAACGGAATATCACCAGAATGAAAGGACATTGGAGCGCATAAATCTTTGGCCAGCTGTGAAAAAGAACGTACGTAAACATGCAAACAGCTGTAAAATTTTACGATTGTCGATAAAAGTTAAATCCCGGATCGAGCATTCATGAAACCGTCGTTAACAAACGGTACATATTTTACATATTTTGAAAGCAGTGTGGCAGTTTTGAAAGCCATCTATGAGGACAGCAATTACATCACCAAAGTTGTCAATTCAGCCATGAATAAGAATAAAGAAGTTCGGCAACCATTCTTGGAAATATAATGTACTTAATCATGCATGCATTGCCTGATACGGAAACCTCATGCTCGGGTATAGATTTATCATGTACCTATGCGTCTGTTGGCTGTTGTTTATTTACTAGTTGTTACCATGGTACTCCTTGTTTCTGATACAACAAAGGGAATCCAAACCATGATTGTTGCGTGTTATTAATTTACAAATAACTTACCAATAGCTCTAGATACGGCGAGTTGCCCATTCACCCGCCAAGTTCCCCAGTACATGACTGTGCCGCCTGATTTCTCTATTCGTTCTCTTTCATCCTAAACAAAAGTTCACATTAGTGCATTGCTATTCAAATTTACCAGGCTCTGATACAAAACCTGAAATTAAACTTAGTATGTTTTGTAGCCATGGTTAGAGTAAGTATAAGTAAATCTATTATTTTTTTATAGTGTGTCAACTCTCTCATGTTTTTAACATGCACTTTGACGTTAGAAGGTCAGGGCCAATAATGTAGAAAACAAACTTTTAGATAGGGAGTGTTCGTGAACACGCATAAGTGTGGGCAAATTGGATAGCTTTGCATTTCGAGTTCTCCCAAAAAGTATCCCGTGTGATGTTTCAGTAAAGCACCACATCTTTACTGAGGCACAAGGGGAGGGGTGGGATATTATATCTAAGTATCGTATCGTATTGTGTATCAAATAACTTTTAATTGATAAGTGCTATGCTATGTGATAAGCGGTTCTCATACTGGCAACGCACCCCGCTGCATTGTGCAGGGCTGCAGATTTTAACATTGTATATCCCGCACGTCGATGTGTTGTCAGTGTGTTGTATGTACTATGCGTGTTTTCTATACAAATTGAGATACTTGCTTACAATGTTAAAATCTGCAGCCACGCACACCGCTGCGGGGTGCGTTGCCGTGGGAGAACCGCCTTAGCCAGTGTCCAGTAAATTAGGTACTTATCAATTTAAAGTTATTTGAGACACAATACGATACGATACTTAGATATAATATGCACAAACCATGCGAAGCCAAAATGAAGAGAGAAAAGAAGTACAGACCTGCCGGCCAGGTTTATGTGGTCGCACGAGCTGCATTAGCCGCATGCGTTTGGCGAGGAAGGCGAGCGAGTCGCCGGCCCACGCCGCCAGCAGTTTACGACCTCGGATCGTCACCGCCACTGCTGTGCTGCCGCCGCATGCTCTCTGAAACAAAGGATACAGGAAGATTACTTAACAGAATTTATAAAACAACTAGCTGCTGCCAGCGGCTTCGCTCGCGTGGTACCCGGATAAAAAGTAGCCTATGTTACTCTCCAGCCCTCCAACTATCTCCACACAAAAAATCACGTCAATCCGTCGCTCTGTTTTGACGTGAAAGCAGGACAAATAAACAAACAAATAAACACACTTTCACATTTATAATATGGGTACGGATGGAGCTGTAACTGGCTTCGTATCCCTTTTTTAGCCGACGAAAAAGAGAATCTGTGTCTGGGGCATCATAGCTCCTGAACGAATGGACAGATTTTGATGCGATTTTTTTGTTTGAAATCTGCGACGTTAGCGTCAGGTCGCCGGTGAAGTTCGGGCTCTACTAAGTACTGGTGAAGATGTACCAGGCAGTAGACTGACTGTTGAAAGAGTCACTTACGTCCTGATTGCTCTTCCGTATAAAGTCTGCGTCAGTCCCGAGGAAGGCGTCTCGCATCGCTCGCGTCAAGTCGCCGGTGAAGTGTGGGCTCTCTACTAAGTACTGGTGAAGATGTACCAGGCAGTACTCTGACTGTTGAAAGAGTCACTTACGTCCTGATTGCTCTTCCGTATAAAGTCTGCGTCAGTCCTGAGGAAGGCGTCTCGCATCGCTCGCGTCAAGTCGCCGGTGAAGTGTGGGCTCTCTACTAAGTACTGGTGAAGATGTGCCAGGCAGTAGACTGACTGTTGAAAGAGTCACTTACGTCCTGATTGCTCTTCCGTATAAAGTCTGCGTCAGTCCTGAGGAAGGCGTCTCGCATGGCTCGCGTCAAGTCGCCGGTGAAGTGTGGGCTCTCTACTAAGTACTGGTGAAGATGTACCAGGCAGTAGGACTGCTGATAGAGTCACTTACGTCCTGATTGCTCTTCCGTATAAAGTCTGCGTCAGTCCTGAGGAAGGCGTCTCGCATGGCTCGCGTCAGGTCGCCGGTGAAGTGTGGGCTCTCTACTAAGTACTGGTGAAGATGCGCCGCGCAGTAAGTAGCTGCGGCGGAACCGGCGTGGCCGTCGTATACTGCGTAGAAACTTGTGGGTTCTGTCGTCTGAAATGTAGAAAATATGATTAAGATATGAGACCGCATACGGTGCTCTTCGTTAAGTGATGAATCAGAGAAATGTAGTGGTAACTTTGCTTGGCAGTATTGTATAGGCTGAAAAGTAATAGTTACATTCAACTGTAATTACGACGTTTATTTTATATGTGCTTGAGAGATGGCCTTAGTAAGCCATATAAGTAGGCTAGGTTCTTTTCGGAAACACAGACACAATAAAACAGTGATCCAACATCGAACTTTAGTCAGCGATTATCTTACATGCTTTTATGGGATATAATGAAGACTAGATGGGACAAGACTTGTTCATCAGAATCACACAGAAGAAGAAGAATCATCAGAATCACAGACAGAATCTTGTTGCTCAACAACAAAGGACGCATAGAGTAGAGCATGAGGTATAATAAAATTACCTCTATTCCAAAAAGTGCTTCCAAATTTCCTATTTCAACGTGTCTATCTTCCATAACTCGGCGGGAATTCTTCGTGGCACAGGACACAGTTTTGAGGTCCCGCTGGGAGAGCGGTGGCGGCGGGGGCAGAGTGTCTAGGCGGGCATTGTCGAGGTATCTGAGGCATACGTCGTTGACTCGCGCGGTCACCGCTTGCATCAGTCGGAGGGCTATGTACACTGGAATTGAGAAGGAGGAATGTTACATTTCCGTAATGTTAAGGTAGTAAATTGATAGTTGTTTAAAAGTTTCACTTTGAATTCGACAGTTAAGATTTTTGTAAGTTGTGTTGATCATATGATTGTAAATATATAGACCCACAAAACACATTTTAGATCGAGCGAGCGAAGCGAGCGAAGATCTTAGTGGCAAGTTAGGCAATTTTGCTTTGTATGTTTGTATGTTTGTATATTTGTATGTTTGTATGTTTCATTTTTATGTTCTCGCATAACTATCGAACCGCTTATCCAATCTGTATGAAACTTGATAGGTCAATAGGTTGTGCTATGGAAATTTGCTGTGGAGCGTATGAGCGTAATCGATGAAGGGGTTGTAAAGATATGGGGTTCCCAAGGGGGTAATTTTTTTTTAAAGTTACCCAAATATACACCGTTAATTCTGGGTCAGTTTAAAGCCAGCACCCACTGCTTGTATTGCTTAATCGTATTCGTGTCGTTGGTTTAGTTTTTGAATTTGATAAGTATTTCATACGAAACTAAATAGTTGAAAAGATTAACAAAAGTGAGTAAAACACTTGTTATGATGTCGTAGGCGCGCAGAGCTAATGACCTAGGTATGTATGTATGACTACGACGTAGCATAGACTCTATGCCGTAGCAACAGCTGAGTACAGAGCTAGTATCTCCGTGATTTATCCTGCCTATGTTTCGTGATATTATTAATTGCAAAAAAATAGATCTCATATTTATTATTATTTTTGAGTAAGGTTATCGATATAGATTACGTAGGCGCCGGCTTTAAACTGACCAAAAATAAACGGTGTATTGAGTGGGGTGTCATATGAAAGTACTCAATTTATACATTCCAAAATGGTTTTTAGTTTTCTTCTAGGTTCTATAGTTTTTGAAATACAGTGAAAAAGAAAAATGATGAAAACCAATTAACGGAAGTATGGAGAGAGCTCCCGTTTCATACTCGTAGAGTTTCGATGTATTCGTAGGTCTGGTTAACCGAGAAAGAGTGTGGCATCGTTGTGGTTTGGTTTGCAATGATTTTAGTTGCTACTTGATATTTTTTCTTGAAAAAGATTGAAAATAAAAGCCGTGTTGGCCGAGTGGAAGAGTGCTTGACTTTCGATTCATAGGTCGTAAGTTCGAATCCTGCCTGGTCGTGCTCATTAATGGATTTTTCGATTAGAAAACTTTTAATGCGCACTAAACGGTGAAAGAAAACATCGTGAGGAAACCCCGGGTTTAGTCAGAGGGAGAGGCAGAGGGAGAGAGAGGGGGAGGGGCAGGGGGGAGAGGGAGGGGTGGGGGGGAGGGAATTGATTTTCTCATACATTTTGTATTGAACTACTATTTTAATAATAGGTATCTCGAACTAAGAGGCCTTCCCTGAGGCGCGATACGAAGTTCGCGTCAACTATTGAATATAAAAAAAATAGACACGACTTAATGTATTGCATGCATGCCTATAATCTTTACCATACTGAGGTAGCGCATTAGATATCATTGTGTGGTAAACACTAGAAGGAGCAGTCAGGCAGGAGCCAGTCGTAGGCCTCTTAACGTAGGTATAGGAGTAGTCAGAAACAAGTCCAAATCTAGGCTATCAACAACGGTGCGCGAGATCTCAGTTCGGGGCGAACTACTAGTTATTCTTCAGGCATTACTGCCCCACTGCAGGTCAAAGCCGTCCCTTAGGTACATTCTTTAGGTCTTCATGAATTAGCAGCGTTAAGGCCAAGATCCCAAAAAACACATTAGAAGAATAGTCTTTTTTAAACTTTCGCGATCACTATTCATATTGAAAATACCGCCGATTCACAATGGACCTTGAAAACATACTCCAGTCTGCCCGCGACCACGGCTATTGCAACATAGCCGAAACGTCGGGAAAAATAAGGTAAATTACGCGATAAAATCCCGTGTCTATAAAACTTTTCAACATTAGAAGAAGTAATGCGACCGAGGTTGTAAACTTCTCTTAAATTCTCTTAAATCTCTGATATTCTTCACAGCATTTCGCCAAAACCTTTTTTGCCCTTCTCGATCACATGCTTTAGTAATTTCAAAGAACCACTTTAGAATTCTCGACATACGTAGAGTTTTAAAATAATATAATAATTCCCAAGAAACGAAAAGGTCACAGACATGTCGTGGGTGAATCTATCAAAAATGCACAACCTCCAAGCAGCTAATTTAGCTGCAAATTATTCATCCTTTCAATTTCGTTGTGGATCCTTCACACCTAGGGTAGTGGGCGATAGTACAAAAAATACCCTTCTTTTTTTGTTTACGTTGATTCATAAACATAAAATAATCAAGATGGGTCTTCCAAAAAAGTAGATCTACAAAGGTTACGAAGTGGAAGCAATTAAAAAAATATCTCGCATTTTTTTGCACATGTGATAATATCCTCATATTATGACACGCGCCTAGCACTCGGTTTAGTAATGTTACGCCTCTAACTTGTATGAAACAATATGATCTCATCCTAGAGCGCTTGTGTTTAAATGTCAGAAAACAGAAGTTACGTCTGGACAGTCAAATGCCGCATGTGGTCAACTCTACTAAAGGAGTTTTAAGCCATGACATACTCAACAACTCAAACACAGAACGAAGCTATGACACACTCAATAGCCACAACACAAGTATAATTTATTTAGTGACCGCTTAGAATGTCACTAAGCTGCATGCTTAGTTCTTGATAGAACGTACGAGCGCTCTCTTAAAAACGAACCATGATCACGATTCATACATCGCGGGGATGGGGATACCCAAGACACATTAGACACAGTAGACATCAATGATCTTTACTTTCATCTTAGGTAGACATTCTCAAAAATCTTTAGCCAATTAAGAATCTTTGAATATATCTAGGGGGTAGGTAGAGGTATGTCATAATCAGTGATCGGAATGAGGCGGGCTAAAATATCTAAAGTTCCAAAAATAACAGAGACAAATGGAGACGCCTTATGACTAAATATTTTTCGACCCAATTATTTCCGTTTCCGGGACATTAATAAAGAACATCTAACATTAAGGTGACTCAATTTTTACCTGAGTTAATAACAAAAACTAAAATGTAAATTATAAGGATAAAAAACTTTTTTCCGTCGGTCAAATAGAAAAATTATTTGAATTAGTTCACAATATTATTAACATGAATTTTAAATGAACTTACTCACTGTGAAAATTGTGCCAACTTTCAATAAAATTCTTACTTACTACAAGAATAAAATTCTTGTAGTAAGGAAGTCTCCCCTTTTTTGCCTCTGTTCTTTGAACTTTAGGTATTTAAGCCCGCCTAATTCCGATCACTGGTCATAATACATATTTGGTACTAGACCGGATAATTACCATGATTAATGATTTATGTTCGAAACCATGACAGTTTCAAAAGTTATATAGACTAATATTGTTGTTCCATTGGCCTAGGTGTGCAAGGGGCATTACGGTCAGCACGTGATGATGTAACTATATAAACTGACCGAGATTGTGTGATATCATATATTGTTTCCACACCCTAGATGGAGCACACGATAGAGATCCATAAGATAGCGTTAATCAAACCGCGTCACTCTACCAATTGCTAGTGCCCGCGATGTGTCAAACTAACAATAAGTTTTATTGGAGGTACCAGACAACGGGCACTTACATGAATTATTTGCGTTTACAGTTCGTTGAATAAACATGTCGCAGAGTTGTCTTTATTATTCTTTCTTTAGTAAGTTGGTAAAGTTTTTAACCTTAGGTATGTACACTACGTACATTATGCACACCTGTTTTCCAGAGGGAAGATAATTCGGAGATTATCCTCTCTACTATCCTGGCTTCATCGTGCGGTTCATCCACTCTGTGTTCGTTTTTATTTATATCAGTCGAATGTATTATAACTTTACCTACTATTTATAAAACAATCGCAAGCTAAGTACATTTCGTTCGTCGCATGAAGGAGACACGAGTGACGAAGTTCGGCACAAATGCAATCATTTTTGAAAATTATATAACTCTGCAACAGACGAAGTCTTCATGCACACTCATTATATTTATTTCCTTTTTATCTTTCAATGAATCAGTCTAATATTTTATACAAAAAAAAATTCTGCGGCTCGACTTATTATTCGCCATATTTTATAATAGTATATACCATAGGTTCTCAACGTGGGCGATAACGCCCCCTTGTGGGCGTTTGAGACTTTCAGGGGGGCAGTAGAAGACCCAGAAAAAATTGGGGGGCGTTGAGATGAAGCAGAGGGGGCCATAATGCAGTCTAAAATAGGAAAAAAAACACCCTAATCCAGTGGTCGTCAAAGTGTGGCCCGCGGACGGTATTGGTGCAGCCCGCGGCCAAGCAAACAATTTTGATAGATAATAGATAATGATGCTACCACGTTAGAGAAAATGTTGTGCCTACCCAACCTAGATAGAAAAAGGGCAAGGAAATGATGATGATGAATGATACTACTACGTTGCTACAATAATAATTATAATTGATTATAAAACTTCGAGATAGGGAAGGTCGCTTTGTTTGCTTGGTTTGGAGCTCGCTTTTCTCGCATCTAGCTTCATGAGTAGGTATAATACAAGCAAAGTGAGTTATGTCTGACCACAGAATAGAAACCGACAAGCAGCGGGCCTTTCTATGAGCACCGCAAACAAAATCAAGTGTCACATGTTACATTTGTCTTAAAGAATTTGGCTCGCTGCGCTCGCATTTAACTTTATAAATCCTTATTTATAAAGTTATATTGTGAATAAAGTGAGTTAAGTCTAACCACAGAATATGAACCGATAAGCAGCGAGTTTTTCCTTTGAACACCGCAAACAAATTCAAGTGTTACATGTTGCATTTGTATTAAAAAATTCGGCTCGCTTCGCTCGCATTTAACTTCATAAGTAAGGTATATTGCGAGTAAAGTGAGTAAAGTCTAACTACAGAATATGATAAGCTAGCTTTTCTATGAAAACTGCAAAAAAAAATCAAGTGTCACATATTGTATTTGACTTACGAAAATTCGGCTCGCTTCGCTCGCTTGGTTTGAAGCTCAATTCACTCGCATTTTAACTTCATGCGTAGTTATATTGCGAGCAAAGTGAGTTATGTCAGACCGAGTAGGTAAAGTAAATAAACAGCGTAAAGTCTAACCACAGACTAGGAACCAATAAGCAGCGATTTTTTTCTTTGATCACCGCAAACAAAATCAATTGTCACACACAATGTTACATTTGTGTTAAAAAATTGGGCTCGCTTCGCTCGCATTTCACTTCATAAGTAAGGTATATTGCGAGTAAAGTGAGTAAAGTCTAACTACAGAATATGAGATAAGCTAGCTTTTCTATGAAAAATGCAAAAAAAATCAAGTGTCACATATTGTATTTGACTTACGAAAATTCGGCTCGCTTCGCTCGCTTGGTGTGAAGCTCAATTCATTCGCATTTTAACTTCATGAGTAGTTATATTGCGAGCAAAGTGAGTTATGTCAGACCGCAGAATAGGAACTGATAAGCAGCGAGTCTTCGAGCCCCGTAAACTTATGATAAGTTTCAAGTTCGTTAGTACCTACTAGGATTTTAATTTAACCCCTTTAGGAATTTCGAAAAATCGTCAACTAAATAATTCAAGAATGTGCGGCCCGCAGTGATGCCTCACAATGTTCTATGCGGCCCTTGACCAGAAAAGACGACCATGCCCTAATCACTATCACTAAAGTACCTAAAGTTAAAATTAAAACAGGAAAACCACATACTGTTGGGGAAGATTTATTTTAACAGCAGTTAAAGAAGTAATAGCCACTGTGCTCCAAAAAGGTGTTTAAAATTCACGACAGATGGTAAGAAAAATAAAAAGTAGGTAAGATAGGAGGGGGGCGCTAGAAAAAAATTTTTTTCAAAGTGGGCGGTGGGGAAAATAAGGTTGAGAATCTATGGTATATACTAATACAATAGGGACTCGTAGTTTATCAAAGAGATAGAATTAAAAAAAAAAACCGGTCAAGTGCGAGTCGAACTCGTACGCCGAGGGTTCCGTACCTAGCCATGGTGCCAATTACCTAAGCTAGTCCGCTTAATTGTATGAGCGCCCATACAACTCGGAGGACAATTTTAATTGGCGTCAACTTTGTATGTAGGTATGGGAACACCCTTTAATTTTCAACTTTTTTAACTTTTTGGAATTTTTCCTTTATTTGTGCTATAAGACCTTGCTTTTTGCCAAATTTCGTTATTCTAGGTCAACGGGAACTACCATCAACCAAAACCAAAACCTCTAGGGTACTTCCGGTTGACCTAGAATTGTCAATTTTGGTTACAAGCAAGGTCTTCCAGCACAAGTAAAGGAAAAATTCCAAAAAATAAAAAAAGTTGATAATTAAGGTAAGTTTTGGTACTCACAAGTTTTCACGAAAACCTAAATTTGCCTATATCTTTTTATAGTGTTGACTCAGGACCTTGATTTTTATAGTCACAATAGGGACTATAGACCTTAGTATTTGGTATAAATTTCAACTTGCTAGCTCTACCCGTTCCTGAGATAATCGATGGTGACACACGGACAGACAGACGGACAAGAAAGTGATCTTATAAGGGTTCCTTTTTTTACTTTTTAAGGTACGGAACCCTAAAAACAGTATTATACAATTTTGAGTAAATACTTTTGCAAACAAAATTCTTATGTGCATTATCAAAACAGGTTATTCGAAAAGAAAATTTAATTTGAAGTCTGTGAGTAGAGTAGAACATAATAGAATATTGAAAATACCAATTAATCGGTTCGTAGATCGAGAGAATCACAATACAGGATTCAAATAGAATCGCGATAGATCAATGACTGTGACTGACGACATAATCATTAAACGAACTATAGTCAAATAGATAAAGGTTCTAACTAAACCATTCTCGTCTTCGCAGCGTAGGTAAGTGTAGTGGGACAGACTTTCGATCTTAAAGTTGTGAGTTCGTAAATTGATCATACGCTTCGGAAAATTTATGACAAACACCAAAACGATGAAAGAAAACCACGTGAGTAAATCAGTTAGAATTCTAATGTGCAGCAATCGGCTTGCAATGCAACTTGTCCGTTGGGCAAGTGCCCAACGAATTTGAACACACTTGCTATCTATTCTCCTATTAAATCATTAAAGTATCTGAAATGTCCAGAGATCTGAGAACTAATGTTCTTTTTTTTTACAGTCCTTTTACGTCTAATGGTACTAAACATCATAGAAGGCAGTTTTAAGTAAGTACTTAGTAATTTTCAATAGTTTACTATTTACTGTCACTAATGTGACCATGTTTTTCATACGGTGCGACCGAAACGCTTATAAAATTACTCTTCTCAAAGCAGGATATGTATTTAGTTTGTGAAAATGAACACAGCTTTGGAACTAAAACAGTAGAATAGCTGCTTTTCTAGGGCACGGCCAATCCCAATCCCACGTAAACAGGGCTATAAAACGTCTTTGTCATTTAGCACCTGCTCAGAAAACCGATTTTATCGTACAAACGAAATAGCCTGTCAGTCTGAAATAGTGTGGGTTTGGAGCAGAAGGGGAACTCTGAGAAAGCATATGAATGGGTAATGTTGCGTGATGTATCGAAATGTACTTAAGTCAAATTACTATGATACACGCAATCCTTCCGAAAAAAACTCCTATATCATGACATAGATCAACAATCAATGGCAAAAAATGTGTAAGCATAGCGGCATAGTCGACTTATCAACTCTTATAGAACAGGCTCAGTTTGAAATGGCACAAACAATGACGCGTTTCAGACGTATCAAATATCGGTCATTGACAGTAGGTCGGAGAGATCATCTTATCTTAGGAAATATCCATCTACCCACCTGATTCGTCAGATTTGAATCCAAATTCATTTGGAAATTTCTTGGATGCTACTCGCACCTCTTCTAGTATTATCCGCCGCAGCGGCGTCATCAGTGTGAGCGGGCATTGTCTGAAAACAAACCAAACATTATTTACATACCATCGAAGCTGCGCAGAATAATACAGGAAATATTGACAATATCATGCCAACGAGTAATAAAAAGTAATTACGCGACGCGACTGTTGGGCACAAAGCGACGGGTTCATTGTATCCCGATCAATGGTGGTGCTGACACGGGAAAGCCATGGCTATTCCGTGCTTTTCGAAATTGAGGAAATGTTGATTACTCTCAGGATATGTAATGGAGTTATAAACTAGATTTACTAAATAATATCTTATTGGAGGTGAACTTCGATTTCCTGCAGTCCTTAGAGGTTTTGTTGAACCCTCATGCTTTAATCAGCTCGTGGAAACGAGTATCGATCGTGACCGCGGACGTTAGGTTATTACGTTTGTTGTGAATTTATTATTGTAAGGGTTATACAATAGATCGATTGAACCACTTACATTTATGAATGAAGAGGGACTAAAGGAAATCCTAAACATTCTGAGTTAGGTTTGTAGATGTCGGGTTATGTATGGGTTATATACAGTGATCGGAATGAGGCGGGCTAAAATACCTAAAGTTCGAAAAATAACAGAGACAAATGGAGACGCCTTAGGACTAAATATTTTTCGACCCAATTATTTCCGTTTCCGGGACATTAATAAAGAACATCTAACATTAAGGTGAATCAATTTTTTACCTGAGTTAATAACAAAAACTAAAACGTAAATTATAAGGATAAAAAACTTTTTTCCTTCGGTCAAATAGAAAAATTATTTGAATTAGTTCACAATATTATTAACATTAATTTTAAATGTACTTACTCACTGAAAATTGTGCCAACTTTCAATAAAATTCTTACTTACTACAAGAATAAAATTCTTGTAGTAAGGAAGTCTCCCCTTTTTTACCTCTGTTCTTTGAACTTTAGGTATTTAAGCCCGCCTAATTCCGATCACTGGTTATATATGATAAGTACACCGTAGGCCAAAAGTACAATAATAGAGGTATGTTCCGGTAAATACATGTTTACGTTTTACTACAGTTTCCTCAATTTATCAAGCTCTATTAACCATTAACTGGTTATTTAGTTAAGTATCTAAAACAAGCGTATCCAAGCGAAACACAACACGCAGAAAGTTCAACCAACTGATAACGTTATCAAAAAGATTTTACAAGATAAACACTACTTTAATTGCTCGTAAATAGTAGTGCATATCCATTTTCAACAGAAAAATACATGGTAAAAAATTAAGTGATGAGAGATTGAGTTAGTCTGATTTGTAGAAAGAATAATTGGTCAATTAAAGTTCAGATAGGTAAATAAAGATCGTAAATATCTTCAAAGACCAAATGTCATCTAGGATGAGGATGCTTTGGGAACGCGTGATAATCGTGAAAAATCTAAGTGATATCGGGGATATAACCATTGACTAAGGAAACAAACCGTTTACAATGACAAAATGGTTAGTCGAATATTATCAACCGAGATTGATGACTTTCAGTTTATTTTTTCAGTTTATTTTTCAGTTTATTTCAGTTTATAATATAAAAATATAGATCAATGGAGAAAAATAAACAAACTGACAAGTCCCAATCCCGACTGCCTAACATGACGTTAGTTCGGATTTCGTAGACATGTAGTTATAATGCGGAAGTGTACGTCTGTCCATACATTATTAAGAGTTCAATGCCCCTGAAAGCATTCCTCTACATTCTCTGGGATGTTGACACAGTAGGACACAGACAGGGTAAATCAATTTAGGTGGAGTATAACAGTCAGAATGGTTATGCTAGTAGGTTAGTCAGTAAGTAATCTGTTTATGAGTAGTAATATAAAGTAGTCCGGGTAGTGTAAATAATGTAATGAGTATTCGATTAATATATTGTATGTAATACGACATGATTTTTTCGATGGTATCACAATGTGAATTACGACAAATAACGAATAGTTTGTGGTGAGTGTTTTATGACAAGTTTTTTAGAATCAGCTCTTTGTTTTTAACCGACTTCGAAAAAGGAGGAGGTTCTATGTTCGGCTGTATGTATATTTTTTTTTTTTTTTTTTTAAGAAGGTTTACCGATTTTTGCTTTAGTGATTTTTGTCTCTGAAACCAACAACAACAACCTTAACTGTCTAAAACAAATGGGGATTTTTCTTACTTTTATAAATTCATATCTACAAAACCAGTTGGTGAAAAAGGTAAGCCAAGCACTGATAAATAAAAGCACTTGAAAATCAAGTCGATTATGGATGAACATTATCGTAACGGGGCGTTATCGACGTAACCTGTTTAGTTGTGCTATGTATGATTGATTTATCGAGAGGCAAAATTACTGACTAGACCTGTGGCTAGTTAAATAGTGGAGGCCAGGTGTGAATAATGTATCAGATAAACACTACCTGCACAGTTTCACATCACAGCTGAATATATTTGTATGTTTCTCTATTTGCTGAAAATTTATTTTCCGTGCTATCAAAATTTGGGCATGTACAAAATATGTATATGGACGTGCTTCTGACTGTCTCATTAGACATCTTCAAGGGTCTCGTATGCCAAGAATATTTGAGAGAATGTCTACTGTGTATTGGGGATTCAGTCATGATCTCGTTTTGTTTAGCCACAGAAAAATCAGAGCTTAACGCAAAACGAATACAGCACTGCAATAACTATAGTATCTAATAACTAGCATGGTATACCAAACATGCAACTACGTAGTAATCAATAACTATCTTAGTATACCAAAGAACTACTTAGTATACCAAGCCGCAGCCGAAACCGGCTTGGAATAACACACAGTATCTATACCAAAATTTGTCTATTCGTCTTATCCACGCGATCAAGAGAAATGGATCCAGCTCAGTTTTGAGGAGTACACAATAACCAGTACATTGACACCGGTCCGCGTTACTATCAAGAGCATCCGCATCGTCCCACGCGTCTCGCCAATTTATGCGTCGAGGGCACCAGCCTACGACCTCCCACAGACCCTAGTGAGGAAAGACCTGAGAAAATTTGCTTAGAATATAAATTATGCAATCAGCGGAGCTGAAATGGCCGCTATACCTAACAGAATCACAATAGGAATTGGGGCATTCCATTGAGACTAGTGGTACGTTTGACTCCAGAATTTGACCTATTGGGAGCTATAATTATGTTATTGAAACTTATACAGTAGCTCCCAATAGGTCAAATTCTGGAGTCAAACGTACCACTAGTCTCAATGGAATGCCCCAATTGCAATATTATGCCGTTTTTGTCACTCTCAGTCTATGAAAAGAGACAGCATATATAGTTTTTGTGATTCTGCTTTAAAGCGGTCTTTTTATCTAGCTTTTCACCCCGCTGTTCTATCCTATAATTAATTACTAGTGGCTCTGTGACCTCGCGAGTCTGTCTTTGCATAGCTTAAAGAAATCTAAAAGTGAACAATTTACTGCATTTTGAGGAGCTATTCTGCTCATCACCCTGAAGATCCATAAAAGATCTTCATAATTTATGAGACTAACTTAAAGTTACGACATTTCAAATAAAAAAAGATATTAACATGAAAATCGGATTTCATAAGGCGGAAATATCCAGTAGCCCCCTTTTTGCCCCTTTTTGGAGGAAGTACCCCTCCAATCAAAAATCCCCGACGACAAAAAAAAACTGTAAATCGTAAAATCTGTATTAGCTTGCTGCGCTCGCTCGATCAATAACATTATGTAAGTATTTCATTTTTTTTTTCATATTTCATAATGACCGGGAATATGACTTAGGACGAAAAAATAGTAGTCAACGCGGGCGAAGTCGCGGGCGTCCGCTAGTGACTGATAAAAGAAAAAACTACCCCCCTAGACGTCTTCAAAGAATTTTGAATGTCTGAAAGGGAAAAATCTGAAAGAAGATCTATCGCGCATTTGAAATACGCCGTGGAAATAATTGTTTCATTTCTTTTTGACATAGAAAATAATTCGTACGACATTGAATGAAACCAACACAACTATTTTCTAACGTGAATGCAGATGGAGATAGCCAATGCGGTCTTGCGGTCGAATTTCGGTAACTAACATCGTACGAAATTTTCAGAGAAATACCAAAGCGCCCCGTTCTTATGACCTTTAGGACGATTTCTCTTTTACACCTACAGCTTTCATATGAATGCAATAATGCAATTCCGTGTGATGACCTCAACAGATTGGCAATGGTCTCGGTCTATTTCGAGGTGCAGATAGTAAACACTCGTCGACACCTGACTAATTCCTCCTATTGCTAATTTTATTGTATTGTTTCGTCTGTATGAAAATTTTAGGGAATTGGTACAACATGATAGCACTGCTTTATCAAAGTTAACTGTATAATGTATTACGTACTGTTATTCAACATCTAATATTGTACGTTTGGACCGATCTGTGTCGAGGAGTTTGCCAGTATAGTTTCGCCCCTGCGCAAGGGGCGCAAGGGGCCCTTGAGGAACCTAAGTGAATATCGGATATGAAAGCACCTCCGGCACCCAAACGAGATTGAGTTGACGCGATATAACACGACGGAATGTAGGTAACGATTTTGTGATGAGATAAGATTTGGAAGATAACGCATAATGAGCAATATGAAGATCACGCAGGACAGATAAATAATGCTTCATTTTATGAAAAAGATACAAAAGAAAAACAAGATGATAATAGTTTTAAATTCAATACAAACAGGCGGCGATTTTTCTAAAACAGTAATTTTATCCAGGAAACCTAGATAAAGTAATGCACGAAACAATGAAGACTCATTCATAGATGCAAACTCCCGCGTTTTTGTCTTCATAATTCAATTATCTCACTGTCCTCCTTTCACTATATCCTTATATTTTCATGGTCCGAATCTTTCAGTTCTTTCTTCAAAAGCGCTAGTTTTCATTTAACGTTAACACATGCTACCTATAACACGAAAGAAGGGGGAAATACAAGGTTCCGCTTCTTTTGTGTGTTTGTGTTTCAATCTAAACAATAATGGCTGAACGGAAAGTACTTGGTCCGGTGTAACATATAATTACATTGTTAAAACAATTTATATTTGTATACATTTCGTTCGAGCGAAACCTCGCACTAGAGAAGATTGGCTTGATACTTCTAAGTTTGTAATCTCGTTTCAAAAGTTCGAAAGTTTTTCACACCGAGAAAAGCCTCCTTCGCGGCTTAAAGATACGGAAAACTCAGTTTTTAATGTCACTAACGATCTTTAAGCATTAGCAAACTACAGCAGGAGCGCTTATATGCCTTAAAACAGTTCGTAATATACCAGTGTGGTGTAAGATCAGATCCAAATAAACAAAAACAGCATCAATCATCAGTAGTGTCTGTTTACTGTTGCGCAAGGTGTAATCTAGTTGTGCTATGGTCATTGAGCATCGACACATGCAACGATGTATTATTACGGCATTGTAGAAATAAATGGAGCGTTCACAACACGCGTTATAAAAAAAACTCATCGGATGTGTCGCTTTAAATTTTAAAAGAGTATTTTATACTCTGAATTTAAGTTGATATACCGTGAAAACTTTTCGAACATAAGCATGGCGATCGCCCAGGTACAAGTAACCTAAGTTTATCTAAGAACTTTTGTAAGTTTTAGTTCCTCACGTAGAATTTTTGTCCAGCATATTCCTGGACCACCCTGTATTTTCCTTAGAAGCCTGGCGCTCCAATAATGGATAGTACGGTACGGAAATGGGTGTCAATAGAATGCAAATCCTTGGTAGGAAATTCAATTAAGGATTGATTTAATTAATAGTAGATTTAGCTCTGAGAACTGAATAGTTTCCTCGAGTTGTGGAACAAATAAATTTAGAAACATTTCTTATACTTAATAAACTTTTTTGATTGGAATTCGAATTTGTCTGTGAATTTCTACCTGATAATAAGAATGGATGGGTATAATAATATCAGAGGAAATTACTACTATCCTAAAGGTAAGGTAAGGTTAGCGTTGTATACATGTCATTACCAGTGATCGGAATGAGGCGGGCTAAAATACCTAAAGTTCGAAAAATAACAGAGACAAATGGAGACTCCTTAGGACTAAATATTTTTCGACCCTATTATTTCCGTTTCTGGGACATTAATAAAGAACATCTAACATTAAGGTGAATCAATTTTTTACCTGAGTTAATAACAAAAACTAAAATGTAAATTATAAGGATAAAAAATTTTTTTCCGTCGGTCAAATAGAAAAATTATTTGAAATAGTTGACAATATTATTAACATTAATTTTAAATGTACTTACTCACTGTGAAAATTGTGCCAACTTTCAATAAAATTCTTACTTACTACAAGAATAAAATTCTTGTAGTAAGGAAGTCTCCCCTTTTTTGCCTCTGTTCTTTGAACTTTAGGTATTTAAGCCCGCCTAATTCCGATCACTGGTCATTACATTACGAGGGATGAGATGTATGTAAAGAGAAAATATAATTCTTGATTTTGAAAGTTTTAAATGTTTTTTGAGACTTTTAAGAGGAAAATTAAGAAAACTACACTACTACATCTTTAAGAATAAGGTCTAACTAAATGATGATGACGAAGAATAAATATGATTTACATTTTACAAAGGTACTAGTTCCAAGAAAAAGTCATAGTTTCAAGATAAGGATTTAGCAAATATAAGTACCTAAATTCCGCTTTAGATTAAAAACTCAGAGTAGGAACTTCGTAAACTTCTAACTCAAGAACGTATCGCAATTTACTACGATAGTAGACGAATACCTACTCGAAGAGAAGTACCTCTCAAAGGTATCTACTCACAGACTCAATGACTCATGTAGTCACTGTGGTGGTTTTATGACCGAGGTCTACAGTCAATATAAAAGTTACTACTACATGCGTCATTTGAGTACGCGTAGTTTTCCGTGTTACAAAACCTCTTGTCTTATACATTCATGTAGGTACTTTTTCAGTACGTAGTGTTGAGTTAAATTAGAACGATCATAGATGCTCAGTCACCCATGTGTTTTAAAGCCGATTTAACTGAGAGCCTGGTTACTAGGAGGACTATGCTATGTTATGGTGAAAGCGAGACTGATCTGATGATGGAGTCAGGAGCTGAACAACAGAATTCGTGTATTATGCTCATTTTAATCAGCTTGCAGTTACCTACTAAAAGCTTGTTACCTGAAAAATACTTTTTCAATAAACATTTTTTACTGACACCACTTTCAGACGAAGGTAAGGGTATAGACATATCTTACGATGCCTTGCGGTTTGGATCGCGGGATGGTGCTCCGATTGTCCGGCGAGCCGTGAAACGCTTGTTACGCAAATGTATGGGCAGCACACTGTACAATCAGGTGCTTAAATTGATAAGCCACCGACGCCTTCTAACATCTGAAGCATTTGCTTAAGAGTTTAAATATAATCTAGGTCGTCCAATAGCGCGTTGAGTTGATGATATCGAAAAACAGGATCAGAGTCGCACAGGACTAAAACGTTGGCAAAAGCGAATGAAGGCCTAATTCCCAGCAGTGGGTAATACCAGGCTAAAAATATGATGATAGTACGAGGCCATTACGATTTGGGTGATACTTGTGCGATATAACACTTTCCTGCCCCGGCTCTGCGGTGCGAAGGACAGCGCCGAAGGACAGCTACCACCCGAAGCACAATGCGTCGGGGACACTGAACGTGTTGAGTGAGAGGGTCTCCAGTTGTTGTGCAGGTTTTCTGAGATGCATGCAAGTAGTGTGTAAAACTATTTAATAAAACTTATAGGTATCTGCCGTAACATGTTAAGATAAAAGTCTTGTTTTTTTACTTTTTTTTTTTTAATCTTAAATTAAACGTCGAACTAAAGTGGTTGATGTTGGGGACCGTATTATGGGCTTAAAATGGAGTTGGGCAGGACACTTGGCAAGATTTGGTGATGGCAGGTGGAGTAAGGCCTTAACAGAATGGTGGCCCCGGGGATTTACTAGATCTCTTGGCAGACCACCTGCCAGATGGATGGACGATATAGTTGCCGTACAGGGTAGGACCTGGATGCAAAAGGCCCAGAATAGAAAGTTTTGGCGGGTAGGGAAGGAGGCTTATGCCCAGCAGTGGGTCGTTAAAAGCTGATGATGATGATGATGATGAATCTTAAATTAAATCATGGCATGGGTGTTTCGCAGGACTCGTGTTTTTGGCATGTCCGGCCTTGCGAACCTATTAAAATGACCAGTTTCAGTATTGCTGTATTTTTATTTGGAAATAGTATACGAGTACGCTATTATGGCACTAGTAATATCCTCAATTATATACATAGGAAAGCTGTAATTAATTTCTAAAGTCGTGAAATCTAAGTTCTCTGGTGTGTCCGCGACACCCCTATCTGCATTCAATCGCTTATTACGCAATAATGAAATATAAATTGACACTTTTTATAACGTTAACGTTAATATAGATACTATTAGGTAGTGGTGAATCAAATTTCATGTTATTTTAACTCCACGTTACTGTTTTACAAAGCAAACAAATGTGTCCGCGATAAAAAACTAATTTCTCTGTCGCTAATTTCTTTGGCATTTTCCTAATTTCTCTGGCATTTTGCTAATTTCTTTGGCATTTTGCTAATTTCTTTGGCATTTTTCTAATTTCTCTGGACCAAACCTAATTTCAATGGGCACGAATATATTTAAACCACTAAAACTTTAAAACGGCTTTATCAAATTGAGGGCCGCTAACATTAAAATGCATGTCTTTGAGTGCTTAATTAGGTATGTTATTTTTTTTTGAAAAATAACCAAAAAAAAAATTGCGAAAATGGGGTACCGTTTTTCGGACCGCTTCTTGCGAATCATCCATTAGGTAGTGGTGAATCAAATTTCATGTTATTTTAACTCCACGTTACTGTTTTACAAAGCAAACAAATGTGTCCGCGATAAAAAACTAATTTCTTTGTCGCTAATTTCTTTGGCATTTTCCTAATTTCTCTGGCATTTTGCTAATTTCTTTGGCATTTTGCTAATTTCTTTGGCATTTTTCTAATTTCTCTGGACCAAACCTAATTTCAATGGGCACGAATATATTTAAACCACTAAAACTTCAAAACGGCTTTATCAAATTGAGGGCCGCTAACATTAAAATGCATGTCTTTGAGTGCTTAATTAGGTATGTTATTTTTTTTTGAAAAATAACCAAAAAAAAAATTGCGAAAATGGGGTACCGTTTTTCGGACCGCTTCTTGCGAATCATCCGCATCCTCGTTTAGTTTTCAACTTTATCATTGTGGAAAATTATATCGTTTTAACAGTAAAAGTTATAAAAAAATAAGTTGTTTTTGTTGACTGTACAACCATTTACATAATAATCATATGCAATTTTATACATAGTAGGTAACCAGGTAGATAGGTAGTAATCTACCTTCCATCTCTTTTCATTTGAATTCCAACAATAGCTACAAAAGCCACTAAAATTAAACACCTGTACAAATAACACTTAAACAAAGACCTGTAGCCCTTGTAACCTTAGTGGGTCAATGACCTACGGGAGTTCAATGGTAGTAGGTACCAGATGGACGATATTGGTTTTTTTTTTTTTCATTTTATCTACAAAAGGAATGTGACATTTAGTGCAGCTTGTACTGTTTTGTTACCTATTAAAATTAGGTTGATATTTCTTTTACACAAACTGACATGGTACTAATAAAGCAATCTACCAAGATTAGGTAAGTACTCTTTAAAATATTATTAGACCACAATCAAAAATTTGAATCTCAACAGCTATTTCCAAGGTCATCTTTCAACAAATTAGGCTTACAAATTCTAAACTAATACAGCATAATATAATAATGGCCTGAGGAGTATTTAAATGATAAATACAGGTTCAGTCTGGGAGTGAACCTGTTTTCTGACCTTGACCTCTGGAGCTAGTGCCAAGTTGGTGAACATTTTATTATCACTAAATTATTATAAATGCGAAAGTTTGGATGTTTGGATGGATGAATGAATGTTTGTTCCTCTGTAACTAGACATCCACTGAACCGATTTGACTGAAATTAAAATACTTATATTATTTGGTGAGGCTGCCTTACTAAATATGTATTTGGAAAAGCCTCTGACTACCTCATTCACGATCATATTTCATACCAATTAGCAAATTGGTTCTTTTGTTCCATTTTAGATACTATATTGAATCTTTTCTTTATATTTCAATATAATTTCAGTTCCAATGTATCTTTTATGACTATATAAACATTCCAAATTAAATTGTAAGCACCCATTAAAAATGATAGAGAACTTACACTGTAGGTGTGGACAAATTGTAATACAATCGTCCATGGATTTACTGCCCATTTTTATTACATTAAAAAGTACATTGAGTTTCAACCCATTTTATTGGTCAATTCTTAAACCGACATAGGAGTGTAGAGTTAGAAGCTTGGCTGTACATTAGATCTGGTAACTTTTTGACAGTGCGAGCCATATGGTCTCGTCTTAGCAACATTTCACATGAAAATGTTTCTGGTGGGATAATTTATTTATTTTGTGTCCAAAAAGGCACGCCTGGCTGTGCATAGAGGTGTGTTAATACCGACACTAATGTATGGCAGTGAAAGTTGGATATGTCAGAAAAAACACCAAAGTAGAGAGAATGCAGTAGAAATGCAGGCATTGCGAAGTATGTGTAGGGTGACTTTGAAAGATTGAATGAGAAACAGTGTGATAAGAGAGTGTTGTATAGTGAAAGATGATGTAGTGATGATAATTGAGAAGGGTATGTTAAGATGGTTCAGTCATGTAGAGAGGATGAATGAAAGAAGATTGATGAAACAGGTCCATAAGGAGAGTGTGAATGAGATCGTCATTATTTTAATTGTCCTCTTACATTGTTTATGTATTCACTTGGTACTTTAAGCCCCAATTCAATCATACCCATACTTTGGTTTGAGTATTATACACTCAGCAGATAGGTACCTTAGTTAGGTAGTCTACAGATTTTGACATGTGCAATACCAGGGCCTACCTGGATATGCCTATACCTGCCACCTAAGGCAATAAGCTTTTTTTCAGGATTGAAAAAAGTTTTTATTGTATTTACCTATTTATACATTTTAATAGATACATAAACTATCAACAAACATTGTGTGTAACGAGCAATGTGTTTTCCTGCTTCTGACAAAGCTTACTTTCAAATAGTCGTGTAGCATGTCTTACACTTGCTATCATGATTATCAGTGTCCTATTCATTCTGGGCTTGTCTTATCTGTATTATTTATACTTTATCAAACACTGAGGTGTTTAAATTGTGTTAATAAGTATTTATAGAGTACCATTCTGATGTAAATAGTAAAATTAGACAGGTATTTAAGTAAAAAAAAAAGTTATATAGTGTTAAAGCCTTACTTCTCGGTTAGGTACTGGGTGATCCAGTAGAGGACCTCGCCAGTCAATTCCGACTCGGTGATCGTGTAACCCGCGATGTTCACTGGAAGTTGGTCCTCCGGATTTACGTTAGCCGCAAAGTTCTCAAAGAACACCCGGTAAGGCGTCAAATAATCCTCTTTATCACCCATTTTCAACTCCTCCAACTCAAAAACTAAGTAAAATCGATCAAAAATTCACTTTTACACGATCACAAGTAAAATTAACACAGAGATTACACTTATAATCAAAGAGCGTTGCACTGAAACGAATTACGGGACTAAGTTAAACAAATAAGGTCACGCAATATTTACAAAAATACTGCATTCGGACCATGAACGGTCGAGTTTTGTAAAATCAAAACAAAAATCACATCACTCCACACAAAACATCCATCGCACGGGCGTTACGGGGTTGCCAACTAATAGATATTTATTTAGACAAAAATGTCATCGAGTTTTTCTTCCCCATGCCATGTTCTAAAACTGACCATTTTGATAAGTTACAAAACTGACAGTGATATTTAACAAATGTCAGAAGCACGGTACTGCGATGTTTATTTTCTTTCTTTCAAGTTTGTTTAGTAAGTTAATGGCCTGACCTGTTGCTGAGTATACAATAGTTATTGCACAAGAGTGGACTGGAATATAAAATAACTTGTTTTTAGCTACAAAATAAGTGAACTACCACAGAACCTTAGCTTTTGTAAGTGTAAATAATACAAATGTACACTCGTAGAAAATAGATCTCGGTGTTCATCAGAGCGCTATGCGCTGTTCTCAATTCTACACCTTAGTTTTAGAATAATTGGTAGATAAAGTATATAAACATTTCATAACATACCTAACAGTACACACACTTCTCATGTATTTGCCACGTCGTATATACCTTCAGAACAAAATTGCAATTTTTATCTTTGCCTAATTGTATGAAACCTCTAATAATATTGATTGCTCGTACGTGATTGATAAATTTAACGATAAGATTAAATTTTGCTAGTAGTTACATGTTATAAAGTCGTTTACTTCTATCCATAGGGTAGTAACTCAAGAAACCCAGGTCTAAATAAGTCAGGAACAATGCCTGCTATCATCGGAAAATATCAGCACTACAAAAATGAACATTTTGATGAATACTACGCCGCTGTTGGTAAGTGTAATACAAAAGATTTTGGACTGTAGGTATAATGTTGCTAAACAAGAGTTTGTGTTTACTTGCTTAATTTTAGGTGTGCCATACATGGGGCGTAAAATGATGAGTATGTCGTCACCTCTCATGGAGATAACAGAAGAAGGTGACACAATGATTATTAAAAACTCTTCACTTTTAAGAACTGTTGAAATGAAATTCAAACTTGGAGAGGAGTATGAAGAACATATGCCAAATACTGTGATCAAAGTGAGTAATACCTACACAAACTATTACCCTGGACGGTGGATCACTTGGCTCGCGGGTCGATGAAGAACGCAGTTTAGTAACCTACAGTCAGCCACAAAATTTGAAATAGGTACATTTTAAGGGTACCTACATTTTAATAATATTTGATAAATGGTAGCTTTCTTTAATTTGGCTTTAAAAACCAAAAATACGAAATTAACGAAAACAAAACATAATCACGACTAGCTCCCCAAGGCGCGGTAAATATTAACTTTAGCTCCTCTAAGCATTCAGGATCCTTTGAAGATGATTAAGACATCTTCTGGAGAAGATCCTACATTAAGCAGAAGTTAGGATTCTCTAGGCAGGTTAGGTTGGGCAATCGGTCCGGGGGGCGGGGCACCTCAACGGATACGTCACATATTGCAACAGTTGCAAGCCCGTCGCCGCCTTTGAAGGCCTTGTCAAATAGACAGCAAACGATAGCCTGGCGAAGCGTTTTTATTTTGTAATGGACCTATGGTAGGTATTCTTTGAATCTAGTCACAAAGGAAAGCGAAAGCAAACCGATACATTACTTATGTAGGTACATTACATTCTCCAAGTTTTCGGTTCGGTTCACTTCGCGTTACTTTTGACAAGGCCTTCAGAAAAGTCTCTTCACGATATTTTCCTCCGAGCTCGGTCGTATTAATGTGTATCTAATTTTTTTTCGCACCAAAACACATTGATGCACTTCCAGGTGCATCTCATGCGTTTCGGATCTTAAGTTGGGCACTATCCCCTTCGGGCAACTCGGCTCTTTTTACTATTCTGACAAAACTCTAAAGATCGTAATGTTGGTACCTAAATTGATCGCATAAGCTCTGATGCCTATCAGATTGTTTAATTTTTCCTAAGCGACCGTCAATAAAACAGTAGGTAATTTTGTAATGTCAATCGCAACCTAATTTTCTCTTTCCTATGACTACATTTCCACTTGGTCACTTGAAGCTAGGAGCACATCTAGGTAGTCATTTAAATCAATACCTTCCTATAAAACAAGTTTCCTAAATCCTTAGGTATTACTTTAGTGCATTTGCCTTTTCAGAGTGTTACTACCAAATTGAGTGACAGTGAACTGGAAACAAAATCTGTTATTCCTGAGAACAATGCTAAATGTGCTCGTCATTACCAGTTCAGTGATGAAGGAGTCGTTGTTGTAAGTACTTTTGTCTGTTTGTCTGTGTCCACTTGGCACATCTTCTGAGCTTCTCTTGAAGAGTGGTCCATTTGTATTATTATAATTATAACAATGAATTCATCTAGCAACTATTGCCGCGCAACATGTTGTTTGTCATGCTCAGCGAAGGACTTTTTTAGTAACTTTATAAATAGTGTTATAATTTAATAACAGTTACCTGTACAACATAAACCAATAAAATTTTAAGTGTCAATAATAATTGTTGCATAATGAATACGAAAACGAAAATTAAAAGAAAAAGAATAGATCCATTTGTAAAGTAACTTCCCTAACCTACTTTTTGACAAAACCTAGCAGTTTTTGTCAAGAAGTAGGTACTAAGTAGGACTAACCAATAATAATTATTATTTTGAAATTATTTCTTTACAGACTCTTACTCACGACAACGCAAAAAATGCTGCAAAGCGCTACTTCCGTAGAGTGGAATCCTAGTTATGCAAATATTATCCAACTATTGGTGGTACTATAACCTACTAAAACTGTCTTTAATGGGAGATTGAAAATACAGGAATTCGTTAGTGCTTATGAGTACGTAGAGTAGTAATTTATGATCTGGAAATTAGAGATTTTTAATATGTATCTACGAAAATGCACCAGTGGAAAAAAGGAGACTTTGCATTTAAAAAAATTATCATAGGGTGGAATGCGTAAGAGGTGGTATTTGAGTTCCCCTGTAGGTAAAGTGATGATTTAGTCAGAATTAAGTATGTAAAAAGAAATATTCTATTAGAGTTTTATGCTGCTATTGTTAACCTTTAATTTTACATTCTTATAGGAAAGGTCTAAGTGATTTATTATGTTTTTATACGTTTTTAAGGATATTTTTGCACGAATATAATTTTACTTTAAAAATGAACAGTTTTATTTACTTACCTACCATATACCTACTTAACCACCAATCTGATTGATCGAGCTAGCGAAGGGACCTAGATTTCAAAACTAGGAAAGTTTCAGGCGATATTGTTTTTTTATGACTGTATGTTTATTATGTTCAAGCACAGCTCTCAAAGTATTAAGTAGCTTTTTTTAAAGTCGACAGACTAGATTTGAAATATTTTCTGGAAAGTATAGGTACCTAAAGATATTTTTAATCAAATTTAGAAAGGAGTAATAAGTAGGCCTAATTATTCCATTGTTCAGCTATGTTTGTTGTGGATCGTGAATTCACATACACATAACTTAACTGTAGGTAGGTAGGTATGCGATGTTAGGATTTAGGAACAAATAACTTACAGCTCTGAGGGAGTGTCCACATTGCGTTTTCTGCAGCGCGTTTTTGAGCTGCGCGTTTGTATCGATACAAACGCGCTGCAAAAAACGCAATGTGGACACTCCCTGAGAGCTGCTACGTAATACTTAAGAATGCGCATGTGAATGCACTATTATTGCCTAGAAACTAATCTACAGAACATACCTACTTGGCAGATGACTTATCATTTTATGTTAGAAGTAGATAGGTACCTAGCAGTAGATAAACTAAAAAATAGTAAACGCATGATGACAAGACAATTTTAGTGTTATTAAATTCGTGGAGTTATTACATCATTCTCAGAAAAAACAAAATGTAAAACAGTGTTTCTATCAGTTTGTGACAAATACACATACAGCTGATAAATTAATAAACAAACAGAACAGGATGATTATATAATTCTGAAAAAAGCCAAGCGGAGAGGTTAGGCAGTTTATCTGTTTGCTTTGATATTTTTGAGATTTGCTTTTGCGTTCGATATTTCACACAGCTTAAATCGTGTTAGGTTATTCGCCAAAATGTCACTAATTCCTGGCAAATATCAGCACTACAAAAGTGAAAATATTGATGATTACTTTAGCGCTGTAGGTATGTAAGCTATTTATTATATTATTATGATGTTATAAATATGTTACTTGTATTGTATCTAAGCATGTGGATTTGTGAGCCATGTTAGACGAGGGGGATAATTAATACCTCGACTTTTGATCCCAAGGTCGTTTGTTGGATTGAATCCTGGCCGTAAGGTAGTAGGTACATCAATAAAGTTTTCGTATCAAAAAGTTAAATATGCAATAAGCAACACGAGCTCTATACAATAATAATAAGAACTTTATTGAAGACACAATTTGCACTACATTTTTTAGGCTAGTTTTTGAATACAATGTCCTTACATTATCGTTCGTGGCGATTTCTTCCAGACAACCCTAAAACTTTAAACTACATCGGGAGGAAACCCATGGCTTAGTCAGCCCCACACTCTTTGACTATGTCTTTGCTGTGGATATGGCCGGTTAATCTGAGAGGATGGTTCAGGTGCTGGGCAAGCCTACTCCATCCCAATCAATGTTTCAAGTAAACAGGCACTACACTACAGTGTCCCGTTAAGTGTAGACAAAAATTGCCTCCTGACACTGTTTAAAATCACTTTTGTTTGATTGGTTGTTTTTAGGAGTCCCTTATGTAGGCCGCAGAATTATAGCTATGTCATCACCATTAATGGAAATATCTTTGGAAGGAGATTCTATGAGTGTTAAGACCAATACTTTCTTTATAACACTGGAAAGCAGTTTTAAACTCGATGAGGAGTATGATGAAAAAATGCCAACACAACTTTTGAAGGTAGATACTTACCTAGTTATTGTTTACTTTTCTATATTAGTACCTACGTACCTACCTAGGTACCAGACCTAATTTAACAAAAGCCACCATAAATAATTCCTAAATAACTTGGATATTGGTGTAACCCGAATTTAAAACCAAAAACTGCGTTACATAATGATGACATTAAAATAATATTACATGCCTATAAAAATATAAATGAAGTAGGTACCTACCTATACTTAAGTCGTTTAGAAGTAAGTACCTACCTAAATAAGTAATAAGTTTTTTTTTAATTTCAGAGTAAAACTACTTTGATTAATGACAGGGAGTTTGAAACTAAATCAGTGTCTCCAAATGGATTAAAACACAGCCGTCATTTCTTGTTTACTGAAGACGAATGTTTAATTGTAAGTTGTGAGTCAGCGCATTTCAGACTATGCTATAAGATTGGCATATAGCATACCTATAGTTCATAGTACAACAATATCGCGCACCATACATTTTTTTTTAGTAAGCCATTAATACATATATCGTACAGTGGATTGTAAACTTGTCCATAATAATTGTATGGTGCGCGATATGTTGTGCTATGAACTATAAGCTTTATGCTACCATTATTATAGCGTAGTCTGAAATACGCTATACCTTTTCTTGGTCCTAGTAACTACCTAGTGTTGTTTGTCTAATTCTATAGTAGATAGATAGATAGATAGATATTTTATTCATCAACACAATACATTTGACTGTTAAATAGTGTCTTAAAGCCTATGTTAGGTTTGACTAGACACTAGGGTTCTCTTAACACATAATCTGGATTTTAAAAATAGGAGCAGACACACGTTCTTTCAACCTTTAAGTAGTTAGGTATATGTATAAACTAAATAAGAAGCTAGCGCGCACAGGGACGTCCTTTCATTAAAAATTCGCAAAGCTTTTCTTATCGGTGAAACTACTATTTAATAATCTACTCGTCAGCTTTGCGGTGCGGGTCATTAATTAGTAGTGTGTGCAGGTATCTGGTTGCTTAGATGCTAACCTACTTAATTATTAATTTATAGATTTCAATTAATTATTATTCTGCCTTTCAGATTCTAAGCCATGAAAAATCTAACACAACAGCAAAACGGTACTTTCACAGAGTAAAATGATGAAAAAACTCCTTTAAAAAAAACTAATTAGATTTAATTTTCTTTTTGTTTTATTTCTATTAAATTTCAAATGTTTTATTTCTTAATTAGGTGGTTTTATTTATTTAATTTAAATTGGTTATAGGAGCTCCATTCCTAAACTAAACTAATTTTTGTGCCAAAGGACCGCGATTATACATGAAACGCAAGCTTTCATTGATATTGTTTTAAGAGCTTAGAATGCACACTTTCTAAAATTGGCCAGATTTTAGAAGACAACCAATTTCGGTAGCTGGTAACACTAAAATTTTATGATCGATCGACGTCATATCACATCGCAGTGTCAACGTCAAGTGTCAGAAGTCAACGTCAAACGGTCGTTGAACTTCGTTACGACGGTTCGTTCGGTTCGGCGTCGGTTGATTGATTTCATTGATTTGATCAAGACAAGCAAGACAAGAAAAAAAATTATATCTGAAAATTGTGCCTATAGTATAAAATAATATTATATTAATTTGTGTGCACTAAGTTTTGTCGTTTTATTGAGAAGTAATCTTTTTCTATTGATTAGAAATGGCTAACTACGTTGCTCCACAAGATCAGGTAAGTGCGCAAAAACTATTGTTCTTCCTACTTTGGTGCTAATTCGATTTACCTACCGCAGAATTCTTGTATTATTATGATTAAAAAGTCAGGTAATAACTAAAGAGAGTAATACGAGTAATCATCAAATGCGTTTCATTTTTATTCTATTGAATTAATGCGGTAGCTTTTAAAAAGCAGCAAAATTTACCTCTATTAATACCTACATCTATTTATTTATTTTAGGATGAACAAGTGAAGAAACTGAGACGTTTGTTGGAAGGATGGCGAATGGCGCTGATCACGTTAAAGTCTGTGATCTTGTGGGAGCAGCAATGGCACCCAGCTGTTATATTTGGAACAGTTACTTTCCTCTACTTTCTTGTTTGGATCTTGGATCTGAATTCTCTCGCTACATTCGCAGTGGTTGGCCTACTTCTCAACTTCATAGACTTCATTGTGCCAGTTGTGAGCAAACTTATCTATGGCCCCAGTGCCTGGACTGGCCAGCATGAGAAAGCCTTCATTGAGATTTGCAATAACATTGTTGTGAGTTACAACAAAACATTCCACAGGATTCGCTCATTCTATTCCTTAAGGGAAACCAGCCCTAACATGGTGAGTTGAATTGTTTAACATCAGATCTTAGAAATATGTTATGCTTTGTTGTGAATCTCAGCTAGCTAGAAGCCAGGTGACTAACATACAGTTTCTTGTTTCAGTACTACATAATATCCATCAGCATGCTATGCACTCTGACCTGGATTGCCTCATCGATCAACAACACATTCCTGCTTTACATCCTCACCTCCGTGATGCTGCTGTGGCCGGGCATTGCTCGTACAGGACTGTTCAACTCTCTCTTCTCGCTGTTTAAGACACCTAAAAACCCATTCCTCAAATCAGATTAAAATAATCTCCACTATATAATAAGCTTTTGTTCTGTGATGGTCTGGTCATAAGTTTTAAGTTTAAAGTTAGTTATGTTGTTAAATTATTGTTTGCGTGTGGAATAAAGATTCAAACTTACTTTGATTTTTAAAACATGTTGTTTATTCACAATCATTTATGAAAGATGTTTAAAGTTGAATACTGGTTAAACAACATCCTGTCTTTGTTTGTGGACCAGTGTTCAGCTTTAAATATCTTTCATAAGTAAGGGGTTTGTTTTAAAGAAAATAAAACAAGAACACTAATTTTGTATGAAATATATTATTTCCAACAAATTCTTAGGCTACATGATTTATCATTGCATAATAAACGAACTGATTTCTAACATCAAATAGGCAAGTCATCACAAAGGGTGCCCATCATTGCACTGTCTTTTTTATCATCACATAATCAAAAAGCTATACAAATAAACTAGGAACTAAGATGCTGTGTAAACAGACTGCCCAGGAATATAGAATCCTAGGATTCTCTCTTTAGAAATGGTGATATAAAGATGCCCTGCTTTATCATAAATTGATTACTTTTTATAAATAAAATCAACTAAATCTATCAAAAAAAGTTCTATGTTTGCCATTGTTATTAATTACTGCATATTTTATTAAACATAAAAAAACTACATCTAGTACATTAGTATTATTAGCTCCTAAAACTGAATAAGATGAACAATTCGTAAACCTTACCTAGGTAGGAGATTCTCACAGCTCATTGCAAAACTACACTACCTACTGTGAAGTTTCAGAAATTGTGAATCCAGGTTTCACATTGGAGTTTCTAGCTTTAGTGAGTGAGGGTCCTGCTTCGGTCTTCGCTGCACTATCGCTAGATGTACTAGGTCTAAGCAACTCCTCTGCAACAGGCGTGGTTTTAAACCTACCAGATACACTACCAACTTGTGCATTATTGTTTTTTTGTGCACTACTTTCGCTATATCTTCTACCGTTATTTAGGAGCTCGATTCTATTTGCTTTAGTTTTGATTTCCTTGCTTTGTAAACTTAAGGAGTCGATATCTGGGACGATCTGTTCGTCTTTTGTACATTTAACAACATCGTTTTCTAAGTTGAAGTTTTTGCTACTAGAAGGGACATCTTTGTAGAATGTCTCCTTAGTTTTCTGTATGTTTAGTCCGTAGAAATCTACAGCGCTAGTGGAAGGCAGAGCGTTGCTCGTGGAGTGGGCGCCGCTGGTGGAAGGCTGAGTTTCGTTGAGCCTCAGCGGGGGACCGATGGAGTGTGTTTGGGGGCTGAGGTCGTTCCGAATTATTTTCATTGGTGATCCGCAAAGGTCCGCTGCTAAGGTTTCTTCGTCGTCGTCACCCTCCGCTCCACTCTGTAGAAAAAACAATTAATTAGGCAGGCCAGCGCTGTCTGTGCTCATAATTATTCAATTTAAAGCAGTTTTTAGACAACTATTAAAAAAAAAATATTAAGCAACATGTCCTACCCAATAGCACAGATAATATACTATACTAGTAGTGGCCAATAGTAAGACAACTCATCCTTCTGATAATGGTGATGATCAAGCCTACGCAGGGCAGTTCCGGCTGCTTATCTTTGAAACGCCGACCAAATTCTAGAAATATCTTACCAACAAGTCATGGTCAGTGATAGACCCGGCGGTGGCCTCGTTGCTGCCGAAGTCAAGCTCCGAGGCCAAGGACACCGGTGTCACGTCGCCGCTAATAGATGAACCTGGAATATAACACAAGAATCAGTATTAGGTACGTGACTCTTGGTTGCTTTACTATTTATTTATAAGCCAACCTAATGTTTCTGTTTCTTCCACTGTTTTTGGTCTTGGCTATATTATTACTAAGTAAAATAAACTAAGTTGTGGCCTCCAATAGCCTAAACATCTCCACTGGAGTCGCTAGTAACTTAGATAACGTAGGAATGAACAGAGAGATGCGAGACTGAACCTGCAGTCAAAATAAATCTATTCAGTCCCTCGTGTTTCTATAGCTCTGGAAGTTTCTGATCTATATACCTAGCTATTTATTCAAATGATACTCTTACGAACTTAGTTTATTTGGTTGAGAAGATCCTGATACCTACTTTATAATAAGACAAATTATATAGTAATTTTATATTATTATTATTATAGGGACGTTAAGTATTGTTTTCATATTTAAAAACTCTTCTATTGCATAAAAAAAAACGTTTAATTTTTCTAAAAGTTGAGAAAAACTATAAATTCTGAAGAACAGACTAATCTGTAATAAGCCAAGACAGACAGATTTCATGCAATCGCATGTATAATAGAGAAAAGAATAAAAAATAAATTCAATTCGCAAAATCTAAATAATTAGTAGGAAATATTTAGTTACAAAAGCTGATTTAGCTTTAGTTCAAAGTTCGGTTCATATCATGCCAATAAAACCTAAATACTTTTGAAAGGTTAGTTTCTAATTATCATAAAAGTTTAGCATGGAATTAGCCTGACATTCAGCTAGTCGTGCATTGCGTTTGAACATGCGAAATGGTCAGCGAAAATGTTTCGTGTTTGACATTGGCTAGGCAAGCGACGAGCAGTGTATTGATATTTTTAGAACATAGAACCGAACATTAAAACCTAAAACGAAATACCTACACAATTATTTACGCCACAAATTAATGAGCATCGTAGAAACAGCATACCTACTGCTGACTAAAAATTTAGACATTATAAGTGCAGTAAATTGAATATTTATTTATCTATTCAATGCTATAATTAATGTTTCGACATAAATGTTTATCTACAAATCCTAAAAGATGAATGAAGTCTAGCTAGACGGCGCTAGTCAGCGGTCACTGCTGTTTTTGACTATTCGACTTACCAACTAATATTATCGTTTGACAGTTTTACAGGTTCTTGCCTAATTTTACTAAGTACTACCACAGAACATGTACTACTACATGAAAACACCTTCTTAACTTTTTTACAAATTTGTCCTTGGAAAATTAACAATTTTTATGTGAAAGGAAACTCAAATTAAAATTTACAAAATGGCATCGTAAAATTTTACATTGCATTGTCCAAATTGTAAGTTTCATAAAAAGATAACAGAGTATTAGTAGAGTACCTGATTTTGTAGTTGGAAAAATTTACACTCATCAAAAACAATTTTAACCAATTTTAGAAAAGCTGTGTGTTACCTGCTACGCTGCAGTGCGGCATAAGTGGTCGTAGGCTGGACTCGCACAGAGTGGCCGCTTCGCCGTCCCAGCGGCCGCCCTTCCAATTACTGGAACCAACCCACATCGTGGAATACGACCCCGAACTAGCTCGTGGTCCGAAAAAAAAACTGGATTATTTTGTACTAGAAGCCCACATAACTCTAGAAATTTCAAAACCCAGCCGCAGCGATTTACTGTGAAATATCAAGTTTCTATTCTATCACACTAGTATTTATCTTTCACCCATGGCTTCGCCCCGAATAGCTATTAAGCATCTAAGTATGCTACTTTATTTCACATAAGTACTATGATTTATTCCAAACATTGAAAGTCAAACCTTGAGCCACGAACCTAAACCTCGCTTCTCAATTATATTTTACTTTTGAACAGAAATGATGAGTCAGCTGTTTCAACCCTCATATAATTCACTTTCATATATCACTTTCATATAATTCACTTATGAATAACCTACCAAGATTTGATCAATCTCTTTCTCAAAACTCAAATAATTCAGTTTCTTTTTTCCACGAGCCGATCTGTACCTTTACCAGTTTTGAAGTCTATAGCGGCGAATCCTTCTCGAACAGAATGTCTAGAGTGAGTTACACAAGCAATAGCGTTAATGACACGTGTTTGTCTGTACAGCGAGAGCGTGACGAGATTCCGATGATTACTACGGAAGAGCAAAAGTACTTTTAATAATAAAAGTACTTTTTACTCAATAATATTGCAATAACTTTTCAAATTTTCTTTGCTACTCAAACTATAATTTTTTTTTTAATAAATTTTACATAACCCTTTTGCAACTTTTGCTCTTCTGTGGTTGTCAGCGAAAGTGTTACGCCGGCTCCATACGTTGGGACCAACGTTGGTCCCAACGTTGGGGCCAAGATTTCGTGAACCATCCACACGTTGGCGATACACCAGTCTTGTTCCGTCAGAGCCAACGTGCAGACGTCCGATGTCTGCGCGTCCGATACAGAAATTGAAATTTTACTAAGTGATTTTACATTACTGAATACCAATTTTATCACAATCACATCACATCATGTCACTATCACACTTCACAAAACACACTATATTATAAAAGCGAAAGTTTGGATGTTTGGATGTATGTTTGTTCCTCTCTAACACGACAACCACTTAACCGATATGGGTGATATTTAAAATATAGATAGATAATAACCGGAAATAGGACATAGGCTACTTTTTATCCCAAAAAATTGCACGGTTCCCGTAACATAAAAAAAAAATAGTAGACTCCATCATCAGATCAGCTCGCTGTCACCATATTATTACATTGTAGTCAGAACTTGACAAATTTGCCGAGTTTCAACTCAATCGGCCTATTTACTGAGGAGTTCTGTTGAACAGCTCTTGACTCCATCATCAGATCAGCTTGTTGATACCATAATATTTCATTGTCACCGAGAATCTATAAGTGTGCAAAATTTCAGCCCGATAGTTCTACAAACACAATAAATAAGGAATACGATGACATTCTCGCTCGTCAGTCGACACGTGCGCTCACGATGCGCGTCGAAACGGGACTGAGCATAGCGCCAACGTGTGGACGGATCCCCAACGTTGGCGCGCCAACTTCCTTTGATAAAACCGACACGGCACGGCCAAGCCCCAACGTTGGCCCCAACGTTGGCGCCAAGCTATTTTGTCAGCACCACACGTTGGTGAGAGGCATTGGGACCAACGTTGGCCCCAACGTGTGGATGCGGGGTTAGGCTACAGACTGAACTGCGAAATGAAACTAGTTAAGTTTTAGTAGGGCCGAAAAAACGCGTGCATTTATGAAATCTCATTACGTTACATATTAATCATACTCAATTACAAACGTTCTTGACGACATTGTCTTTATATGTACACTTATATACATTACATGGAACCTAATGATAAGAAGTCGAGTTTTTTTTTTTGTTCACAAAGCCAGTTCGGACATTATGTTGCATTCACAGTACACGCGCAAGCTAAAGTACCATTGTTTGAAAGAATTACAGACACTTAAACATTGTGCATGTGTGTTGTGTAACACAGCCAATTTGTAGAATGTTACGGATCTCATCCGGTTAAATACGAGTTACCCGTTTCATAAACTGGCTAGTTTTAATGTAGGTTCTAATACGGGGCGTTTTATAAAATTTGGTTTTGGCATCACCATAACAAATATACCCAAGCACATGTTATGTTTCGATGTTCTATAAATAAGTGAATAAACTGTTGTGAACTTTTCAGCCAAGCCAAAAGAGTAAAGTTTCGAAAGTATCACGATATTTCGCAGAACAGTCACCCAAAATGTAATATCGGAAGACGCATTCAATACTAACATCTAGATCTACCATCCCACGTGAAAGAAGTTTAAAAAAACAGCCTAACGGCATTCAATGGTATGTCGTCTCATAAACTCATGTCCATAAAATAGAAGTTTAACACTTTGGATTACGTTTTGAATTTTAAAATGTAGAGGTTTTGATATAAATGATTATTTAGACGCCAGAATTGTATGTAGGAGATTGCTCTAAGTAGCAGTTTTTTAATTTGAGTTCAATAGACACTAGGAGAAAGAATAACAATGGCCGTTATTCTGCAAATCGATATAAGGAGCAATCCGTTATTTTCGTAGTCAGCTTATGTTCATGAAAACTGAGCTCGAACATTTCTCCGAAAGCTGAACCGTAAATCACCACGAAATATTTCAAGATAGACCTTATAATGTTATAAATTTCGTCTATTCATCAGGACATGAGAGTTATAGGACGTCTCGATAAAGTCAGAGGTAAAGCAAAGCAGTATACCTCTCCGCTATGTTCTTATGTTCGGAGTTGGCGTAGTTCGAGTTTGGAGACGAAGGTCCAGCAGAAGACAGTCCGCTGGGAAGCTCTCCTGATGACGACATGAGAGAGGATGGGCCACTCCAACCTACACCTGGAATTTTAATGCAGTTGTTTGGTAATATGACTTCGCTTCGCTCTCTCGCTGAACAGTAGATTTATGTACAGCAATTTTCCGCCCACGCTTCGCTCGCGCACCTTTTAACCCTTTCCATGCCCCGGCTCTGCGATGCTCTTGGAAGGAGAGGGCCGCAGGAGGCCGGTACCCGAAGCACATGCGCATCATGGGTACTGAACGCGTTAAGTTTTTTTTTGTAGATAGACCTTATCTTGCCACAATCTCACCTGGTGGTAAGCGACGATGTGGCCGACGATAGATCACAAAGGTCTAGAACACACCTATTCACTCTTGACTTGAAGAGAACCAGGTTGTAGTTTTCGGGGAACACAGAAGCCGACAGCGAGTTCCAGACCTTAGCGGTACTATGATGAAGGTGGAGGAAAACCGCGTTGTACGAGTGGATAGAATCTCCATAAGATAAGGATGATTAAGTATAGTTAATATAGTTATGCTACTAGTTACGATCTTAAATCATTCCAAGGTCCATCGAGTTTCAGTAAGTTCGTATGAGCAAATGGCCAACTCGTGACGGAATTTTTAGGTCGCCTAAAGGCCTCCGTCATGGCTTAACGTTTCAGTAGTGTATACTCACTGTTAGTAGGCGAGGGCTGCTTGTGTGCGTGAGGCGTGCCCAGTAGAACAGGCGCGCCGGCCACTCTTTCCAAGAACGCGTCGAGTTGCCGCAAGGATAGAGCGTTGTGCAGCGTCTCTAGTGGGCGTATGGCCGGCACACCGCCGAAACCTTCTAATGCCGCTGTAATCGAATAATCAATCTATCAAATCGTCTATTTGTACTTAACTAAAAATAAAAACAAAAATACATCCAAACATAATTAAGTTAAAAATAGCAATAACAGGTACTTAAATAATATGAATGAAGAGATGAAAAAATTTAGTATGATTACGACTGTATCCAAGGAGCTGTAGATATTTTCTCTATTAGAAAGTTAGCTGGTTTCCTTACGATGTTTTCCTTCACTGTTTAGTTAGATCGTGATCGTGATTAGATAGTGCGCATAAGAAACGAAAAATCCATTGAGGCACGTCCGGGATTCGATCCTACAACCTTCGGATCGAAACCGAAACATTGGGAGTGTTTTGGGTTTCGATCCGAAGGTCGTAGGTCGGCTAAAAGGGCGTTTTTCCACTGGCACTGCACGGCACGGCAACGGCAACGGCGACGGCGACGGGTCGGTGGTGGGGATGCAAAAATGTATGAAACCGTGCCGGTGCCGGCGCCGGTAAGTGGAAAGGCGAGCCGTACATTTTCATACATTTTTGCGTCACCGATTGCCGTGCCATCGCCGTTGCCGTTGCCGTGCCGTGCCGTCTAGTGGAAAAACGCCCAAATACAGTGGTGAAAGGTTACTCAAGAATGTTTGAAATGGGAGCGTGCTTTTTGTCCAGTCCGGGATCTTATTATAATCTTAGATAAGGAAATCCTCGATGAAGATGATCCTATGAAATCAGGAGTCAGTCCAAGGCTGCTAGCCACTAAGTGGAAATGATGTCTACGAAATGTTTGAAAGTGTACTCACCATTAGAAGAGGAGGAGGTGGGTATCATGACGCGCAGGTTGGGCGCGCTGCTGGAGCCGGAGATGACGGCGGTGGAGAAGAGGCCGGCGGCGGAGAGCTTGCCGCGCGCGCCGAGCCCCAGCATCTTTAGGTAGCTCATCTGGCCGGCGATGCTGTGCCGCTGCCGCCGCCCTGCGCCCCCCCACACGCTATACTCCCGGTCACCCCACCCCGGAGCGACCCCACCCTCCCCACCGAACGTTATCGCCGACAGGGGAAGCTCGTTAGTCGACGACTCGACGCCGTCCACGTTAATAAGGGGAGTTAGATCGACGCTCGCGCGCCGCCCGGACGGCGTCACAGTTAGCAGTGGGAGCCCTTATGGCGAGCGAGGTTAGTGCGTTAGGGGTTACGTGATGTGCGAGTTAGTAAATGATAGAGAAAATAACATTAGTACCTTATATAAATAAAATAAAATAAATAGACAGTAAAATAGATATAACAGCGTGACGGTGGACTTCGTCGCGTTCGATTCTTGACTACTTTAGCTTGGGGTTGTAATGGCTTTGATACCGGTGCAGAGGATTTAGAATGCCTTTCCGCTCTACCGCGATGGACATCACTAGTGCAAGTAACCTTAGCCCTGATGAGATGACAGTTTGAAAGCTTTGACAAGTGTTCTGACGTGGCGGAGCCCTCTATGTCACCTGCTCACTCCTCGGCTCATATATTATGATCCGGGAAGAAAGTGGCGACTGTAGGCGACGTCGCGACTGCATGAACTTTATACCTTTGCACATCTAAGTCTATCGGACAGTTGAGCAGCTATTCCTACAGTTAGATCATCCGTTATTTAATATTCCTTTCTAATTTGCAATTTTCTCTTCAACTCAGTTGTTTTAGTTAAATAGGCTTAGGTGTGCAAAAGGTATACTTACTAACAACCGTAAGAAACTTGACTGTTATTGAGTACCACATTTGGCATATAACAGGGTAGTTTCACAAAGATTCGTTATATTAGTAGTACATGCTTTAGAACAGAAGTCAAACGTACACAAAAGTGAACACACGGGCCATTAAGGTTGTTCCAATAAGAACAATCTTTAACTATTTATGCCATAGATTCTATAGTAAGTATAGCATAGGTCTTTTAAATGCTGTCACATTTTGACATAAGAATTCGTATTTCGGGACACATAGTCACACAAATGTCGAAGTGAAGTCAGAAATTGCCATAGAGAACATAGAGAAGAGAGAAAATTACAAAGATGTTCTGTATAGGGCAACTCAATGGTCCGTGTATCACTTAGAGGAGCAAGGATGCAACAACACACAAGATCGCCGGCCAGAATGAGCTCAACAGCAGGTCTCCGGTGCGCTACGGACTCAGTAATTATGTCAATACGACGCACACAAAACACAGTAACAGACAAAACTTAAAAAACACATTTGTGCTATCAAGCGCCGAGTACGGCCTAGCAATATTAGGTCAAGCTAGAAACGTCAGCGCATTTAGACAAGACTTGTTAAACATACAGGCCTCTATTAATAAACTCGTATTAACGTCTGTCAAAGTTGCGCCACGGATTTAACTATTGCCATCCTTATTTGTCACTGTCTAACAAAAAAGGATGGCAATAGTGTAATCCGTGGCGCAACTTTGACAGAAGTTAATACGAGTTTATTAATAGAGGCCACATTGCGCTAGCCAAAGTATATCACTTTAGCTAGAGCTATTATATGCTTAAAAATAAATTCTACACCGCAATTTACATCATTGTAGTAACTAAAGAAGTTTCGCGTGTAATCTAGCATAATTAATTCTCATACATACATATACTTTCACGAATGCGAATAACGAAGGCTTCCACCGAGGCAAAACAAAACATATAAATAATATTATAATCAACGTTCTTAACAAGTACCAACCACCATCACTAAATAGGTACTCTAATAAGCTAGAAAGATGGAGTACAACACAGGGGGACTTCTAATAGAGGCTAAATGCATTATTTATAGGTACTTCTTTATCAGTTTTCTGTAATATATCTAGCTGATTAATTTATACTGTTCATAGGTCTTTTCCCAAATCATGAATTTAATACTGATTCAAATGGTACGTAAGATTTATGGGAATTCATTATACTAATTTAAATATGCGAAAGGCAGTTATAACATTGTAGTTTGCGACACTGGTGCGTCATTATGTATGTCAGTTTGGACATGTGTACGTGTATCTGTACTATATATAGGTACGAATATTATGTACTACATAGATAGTACAGGGGTCGGTGAACCGCGACTTGTGAGAACTCTTTAAAATATTTGGGAGTAGAAGAGACACATAGTCCCCAGACTAAGATGGAAAGTTGTGGCTCTTCAATAGTTATTGTAGGTCTTTTTTTGTTGTATTTGGCACTTTTGCCGACCCCTGTACTAGTATGTAATACTGTTGTGTCTAATACCGCACTGACCTTGTGTATCCACGGCCTGCAGACTGGTATAGCTCTGTCCACCTTCCGATAGCTTTTCAGTTCAGTTATACTGAAGCGTCAGGCGGCGTCCTAATTGGCTATCGAACGTCCGATCAAACGACACGATGGAAATTCGTATTGAGATCGATGACATACGAGCTTCAATAAGGACACTAAAGAAATGTGTTTAAATCTCGTCGTGCGACGAAATGGCATCGTTCTTTCGTACATTTGTTACCGATTAGGGCGCCGTCTCACAGTGTACGTGTCAGTGTGTACATTGTGTAAGAGACAGACACTCGTATATCACGGTGTTGTGTCTACCGCACTGACCTTGTCTGTCCACGGCCTGTAGACTCGTGTAGCGCAGTCCGCCCTCCGATAACTGTCCAGTCTGCGATACTGGCCCCCGTCACAATGCATAATGTCAGCGCATTCCGTTATTTTACAATTTATTAGCATTGTATTGCAGTAAAATACTTTCACAATGCTAACATACAATCTTTTTAATAGGGTTCTAAATAAACTATCTGGGTTACTATCAAAACCAAAGGGAATACTAGGAAACTCTTTATAAAGGTATGATACTGCAACCAATTTTATAAACAAGCTAACTCAGGCAAAATCATGTTAGTTATAAATTAAAACTATAAAATGAATACACAATAAAACAAAAAGAAATATACATAATAATGGTGAATGGAGAGGATTCCTATATGAAACGGCTATAATTTAAACTCTGTCCCTGAGGAATTATTTCAAAACTTTTAAAACTGTTTTGTTTTCATAACCAATAACTTAAATTTGAATGAGATTAAGACTGATTTTTAAATCGAATTAGAAAATTAATTAAATTAATTATGATCCTCAAAATCATTCTTTATAAAATCTTTTTAATATTCTGTCTAGCTTGGTTTGATTGCATGGATCAAAAAAGTTTTGCCAAATTTAAAGTAGGTAAGTATTTTATTTTTAATTTTCCCTTTTCAATTAAGTTTCTGAAATCTTTACTAATATACGAACTACTCTTCCTTATACCTGTCGCGGGTACTATCAGGGATGATTCGAATCAGTGCGATCAAAACCGAGCGGTTAGTCAACGGCAAGTCTTCAACCGAGCACGCCAATGGTGGCCACACACGATCAATTCTATCGTCCAATCGATTGGATACTACCAGTTTGTTCATGCCGAATGGACCGTGTGTGGACGTGGAGCGGCATGAACTGCCGAATTGACAGTTCGAATTGAACATGTGAGCTGCCGATTGGATACGATCGAACCTGGAAGACCTGGAAGAAATCGCTTGAAGCGATAAGGCCGCCAATTGTTTTTACCTATGTTTAGATAATTTATACTTAAGGTTTCTCTGTGGTAAACAATAAAGTGTTATCTATCTATCTACGATCGATTGGATCCAATCGGAAGGACGATAGAATTGATCGAAGGTGGCTGCAATAAGGCGTGTAATACATACCGTTGTCGTGGCTTTGTTTGTGTTGGTCGTAGCTTCGAGCGCGGGGCGGGGCTTCTTCTTGCTCTTTCGGCTCTTTTTCATCACTCTGGAAGGATCAACCACAAGATGTCATGATGATGTAACATTCTGTCCCATTAAAACTGGTTGTCTCAGTTGTCTGTGAAATAAGTGTACGAACGATAATTTTACATGATAACGTCTTAAGAAAACATTGATGAACGATCGTGCCTCTCTATCGCTTGTTCCGCGCTTTCGCTTGCGCGCTCGGCTCAGGCGGAACGTGACACTTTTTCGTGCGTGCAGCCGGCGTTCATCGATTTATAAGACGTTATCACGTCAAAAACAGAATCAGAAATATTTGATTGCCAAACTGTTGTCAGCCAGTCTCGCCTCTGTGGTGCTCTTCGAAAGAGTGCCACAGCACTGAATAAGTTAACACGTTGAGTGCCATCGACGCACATGTCGTACAATCGCTTTAGGCGGGAGGCATCGCAAAAGGGCAGAAAACGCGTTAAGGGCCCCATATTCGCTACGATTCGTCTGTACGATCCGTCGCTTCAGACCGACCGAAACGACGTACCTGGGGCCCTTTATAAAGAACAGGTCCCATACCATGAGCTTTATATGCGATCCAGTTTAGGTCCTAAACTGAACTGCTTCGCTAATTCGTCACATGACGTACGCTATGACGCTGACGAAATATCAAAACCTAAACACGGCCTGAATGGTTAGATAAAGTTTCGTTCACTCAATTCGTACTATGACCGTTTAATACGCGTTGAGTTGGCTCACTTTTGTGTCAAAACTGTCACTTTTAAAACAGGTCATAGTACGAATAGTTTGCGATCTAGATTAGGAACCTAAACTGAACTGAATTGTTTACTAAGCTGCAGTTCTATTGTGATACTGACTTGCGCTCTCTCCCTTATCTCGCCGACTACGTGGCTCCTAGATCGCAGCTCCTCGTTGAGTCGGGCTGCTAATGTAGACGCTTCGTGACCGCTCACTGTGAAGTGTAGGTTACTGAAAAATATTCAAAACTACACTGAACACATACCCTCGCACGATTGCACTTAACAGTGTGTATACAGGATGGGGCAAATATTTGGGCCCTTAAGGATAGCTACCTTTTTTTGTAGAAAACCACCAAAACCAGTAAAAAACCGCATTCAAATCGGTCCACCAGTTTAAGAGCTACATAAGTAACTTATACTTACCTAGGTAGGTTCAAAGAATTTTATTCTTTAAATGACAATATAGTCACGAAATGAATATTAATAAGTAGGTAGGAAAGTCGTAACAAACAGGGTAGGTAGGTATTGGTGCCACAGACACACAGACACACACATAGCGGCTGCGGTCAAACTTATAACATCCCTCTTTTTGTTAAAAACAGTAAAATACATAAAATCTTACCATATCGGTATTGGATCTGAAGGCCTCAGGTTTGTCATTTTCGATGCCTTTCTGGGCGAAAACGAATCAGTCTCATCAGATTCCTGTAATTTTGTCAAACATTTAAAACCGAGGTTATTTTTTCTAAATCCAGTCACACATTTCTAAACCTTCTTTTTAGTGCACTAAAGCTTAAAATACGATACACTTACAGCCTGCAATGTCTCTTGGCTGGCCATTTGGTCGTCCTCTGCTTCTTCTTCAATACATTTCACTTCTTCAGGAGAACTCTGCTGACAAGCAAAAACCAACTAAAAGTTAATACTTGTATGCGATAATAATATCGATGTCAGTCAAATGTGCAACGTACATGCATTTTTTAAGGATTATTATTTATTGTACCTGTAACCTTCTATTCAAAAATCTTACTAACGTTGGGCCCAAAAGCCAAAGTGTACGAAGTTCCCCAGGTCACTAGTACTGATATAAATAACAAAAATATAAGTAGCTAGGTATGTCATTAAAAAAGCTGGAGCACCCACGGGAATTTTAAAAAACTGGCGCCCCTGCCTATTATGCGACATACCGACAACCCTTCCACGCCAGACAGCGACAGAGTTATGCGTTAGAAAGAGCGGCAGGTCACTAGTACCTACTGATATAAATAACAAAAATACAAGTAGCTAGGTATGTCATTAAAAAAGCTGGAGTACCCACAGGAATTTTAAAAACCCGGCGCCCCTGCCTATTATGCGACATTCCGACAACCCTTCCGCGCCAGACAGCGACAGAGTTATACGTTAGAAATAGCGGCATATCTAGGTGAAAATCTCGCTATGCAATCAGCGCTTATGCAAGTTGAATTGCACTTTGTTGCGTTGCGTCGCTGCAAGTCGCTTTTTATCAATTTTTTTCGCAAAGTGAGCCTCTGTACTTAGTACTATTATTCTGTGGTGATACACACAATATGTTCCTGTTTCGTTGTGTTTATTAAAAAAGCTTGCAAATACTTACCGAATTGTTCGTGGTAGAGTGATTGCGACTGTGCGGCCGGAAGCCCGGTCCGGGCGGTAAATTCTTCTGAACACAGCAGTTCACGCCCGGACTGAAGTGTAACTCCACGTGGAATCTAGAATCATCATTATATACTTCAAGGCCGGGCATATATATTTCATGGATGAAAGGCTTTATTTTGGTTATTATGATTTTTGTAAATACAAGGTTCGGGATCTTATTGATTTGCCGCAGAAATCTATCCATAAATAAGTCTGATAAACATATTTTAAAAGACATCAATGTTAAATTTCCCAGTGACTGTGTTTATTTACTATGAAAATCGAACCACATCAATGATCATAAAGGGTAACGACCACCACGCGTATGTCCACACCAAAACTGTGTGTGTGTGTGATGTTTGTTACCACGTATCCCCGTACCTACTAAATCGATTTTCATGAAATTTGGAATATAAATAGATAGTTTAGGTTCTAGAATCATATTAGGCTACTTTTTTTTATCCCGGAAAAATGTATGGTTCCCGTGGGATAAAAACATAGTAGACCACGGCGAAGCCGCGGGCGTTCGCTAGTACACCATAATAGTAACACAAAATAAAGCGTAACTTTAAAAGATATATTAATCACCTTTCTTCCGAACAAGGGTCCTTCGTAGGGTCTTCGTAGAGCATAACCACTATCTGCGACATGTAGTTGAGTTCAGACACCATCGATACGTATTCCATAGCGCGCCGCCATTGCTCGTCTTTTAACACCTGACAAATATGAATTACGATATATAGGTATAGGATACATAGGTAGAGGACGGCCAAAGAAAAGATGGATGGATTGTGTGAGAGAGGACATGCGTGTGAAGGGAGTGACTACTGAGATGACGAGTGATAGGAGGGAATGGAAGAGGAGAACATGTTGTGCCGACCCCACCTAGTGGGATAAGGGCAAGGAGATGATGATGAAATATGAATTACGAGATTTAACAGTGGGCTTAAAAATTTGAAAGGAATTGAACTACATGCCGTCTCTTTTCATAGACTGAGATTGACAAGAACGGCATATTGTGCAATTCATATAGATTCTGCTATAGCGGCCATTTTAGTCCACGAGATCAATATTTTCTGTGGTGAAAAATCTCTTCTTAGACGTATTCATGGGCGTATATTAGGGGGGGAGGGGATGGTTAGGGGGTCCAGACCCATCCCAATCCCACCTGTGCATCAATAATAAGTAAGTTCGTATGAGCTAGTGGCCAACTCTGGTGACGGAGTTCTTAGGCCGCCTAAAACAATCTATTGATACGAAAAAAAAAAGTATTTAAGTTGTATATCAGTCATGTGGTTGCCATAACACAAGCTCTGCTTAGCTTGGGGCTACATGATGCTGATGTGTGAAATGTCCAGCAATATTTATTTATTTATTTATTGATGCACACAAATAAGCCATGACTTATTTGTGTGCATCAATTGATTGTTCTTTTCAGAAAATTGAGTTTTCAGATGGTCATTAACACGAGCTCTAAACGGTGAAGGAAAATATCGTGAGGAAACATTATTCTGTTCTATTAACTACAGCCTGTTCTATTAATTAAATAATCAAAACAACAACTCTACTATCCAATACTTACATCCAACAATCCTCCGAACCTTAGTACAGTCAGCAGTGAATGCACATGACTCTCACTGGTGAAGTACAGTCGCGTCCGCACGTGTCTGCCCGGACTGGACACTCCGTGACTGTACCTGCACACCAGGTAAACACTACTTGTGGAATAAAAAAGCTTGCAAAATGTATAATTGAATGTATAAGTAATTCTAATCTACTGAAAGTTAGTGATGTTAACAAGTCGCTAATAGTAGTAGTATAATAGAAGTGAAACTCGAGAGTGCAGAAAAATGCTCAGCTTACAACATTGAAGTCGCTTTTTTTATATTTTTAATTTAAGCCGAGTTGACACGATGCAAGTCAACTAGGACCAAGTCCAACTTGGATGACTCTGATTGGACACCGTTGTCCGAGTGATTCACGTGCGTGCGACGGCGTCCAATCAGAGTCATCCAAGTTGGACTTGGTCCAAGTGCACTTGGATCGTGTCAATCCGGCTTAAATTTAAAAAAAATTAAGAGCCGACTTTAATGTTATAAGCTGAGCAATTTTCTGCATTCTCAAGGTGCATTTCTGTGCATGACTTCGAAGATCCTTGACAGATCCTCACCTTCAACAAAAAAAAAGTATTTTCCAAATCGGTAGAGGTGTCTTCGAGTAATCGGTGAACATACAATAAAAAAAAGCACAAAAAAAAAGGATTCCGATGAATTGAGAACAGGCACTACAGCTTCCTGTTAAGTGTAAGCATACGTTACCTCCTGGAGACTTTCGATATCGTTGTACAAATAAGGAATTGTACGAACTGCAGAGGAACGAACATAGTGTAGTGTTAAACCACACTTAGGTATCAAGATTTTCAACCCTGACGACTAATTGTTCCGTGGCCGAATTGGTAAAGGCACTCCGGCTAAAGGAAGATTGCTTGTATCACTGCGGGTTCGAATCCCGTCGGAATTGAAAATTTTGATAAGATTTTTCATTTTCAAAAAGGCCTATTGTGTCTAAACCTCATCCATTTTTGAGTAAAGAAAGAAAAACCAACTCAAATACATCAATTTCCTAATCTTAAGAGTTATAGTTTACAAGTTCTAAATAATTACCTTGGATTTAATCTGTTGACAGTTTCTTCGCCAGATTCTTCTATGTTCCGTTGTAAATCAGCTCTTATTTTCTTCAGCAGAGGAGTACAAATACCTTGTCCTATCGTCATTTTCTCTTGCATCGTCAAACCATATTCCTACAATAATACAGTATAGTATAAACAAGCGTTTATTTAGTTGTAAATGTAATAAACTGGCATACAGAAATTTGATAATAAGCAATTTAATTAAAAATTATGAGTTGATGATCTTTAAATGTCTGAAAATATTTTTAAAAATTTTAGCTAAGGACCGTCCCGATCACGTCAGTTTTCAAACAAAGAAAACCGCATGAAAATCGGTTCATACGTTCAGAAGCTATCATGCCACAGACAGATACGCAGAAATGAGGGTTCTGTCAAGCAGTTCCTGACTCTATCACCAGATCAACTTAGCCATAACATAACACAGCATTATCAACATACAAATATGAAGTTATTAGCTTGTGTTGTGACAACTAAATCACAATTTTAGGTGTCCCATCGGACACCGTGAATTTATTAAAATCTCGCTTGGAATGGAAATTTTACTAAAATGTATGCGAAAGTTTGTGTGGATGTATGGACGTTTGTTTCTGTTTCAAAAAACTACTGAACGGATTTGGCTGAAACTTGAAATATTAGTTTATGACCGAATAACACATAGGCTACCTTTTATCCGGGTAGGTACTAGGTACCACGCAAGCAAAGCCGCGGGCGGAAGCTAGTATGAACTAAACATAAAAACAATTTAAATAAGTTTCTAAAAAACGAACCTGCGGTATCACAATATCAGCCAGGTATTTAGCGTAGATATACAACTCTTCTGCCAAATCGAACTGCAGCGTGTGTTGGTTGTGTTGCAAATCGTACTTTATACAGTCGTATATATCCGGGATTTTAGATATGTCGTAGGTTTTGTTCTTCGTACAAAAGTCCTTTTCTATCTTACCCCAGCGACGGCCCATTAGTTCCCATGTCTCACCATGGTAGAGGATTGTATCTGGGAAATAAAGAGGGATCGTAATAAATAAGACACCTTATACCGAATAGAAGCAGATAAATTAGGTCAATGCAGAAAAAAACAATGCCAATTTATATATCATCGCCGGCGTTCAAAATTGAATCCTAGTGAATGAGGGTCTTTGAGTCAAGACCTATAAATCCTTTTTCTATTACCGTTATGGCAAAAACAGTCCATTTTCAGATTTTTTTAATATACCTAAATATCTAGTAGGTACTCATACGCAGTTTTCAGTTATCTAGAATTCTAGATTGGCGGAAGAGTACTTTGATTTTATTTTGAAATTTTCAAAAAAAAACTGGTCTCAAACTGTCAAAACGATCTCGTATAATAGGTATCTTTTGTCGCGTTCGGTCTAGTTGAAATGAGTGACAGAGCTACTTGCGTGGTCACAGAACTGTCATATTTGACAGTTTGAGACCGATTTTGGTCGCTATCAAAGATAGACAATCGGGGGGCAGAACTTCTAGAAACTATTAGTATCGGTCGCAAGAAATCATGAGTCATTTCACCTTTAGTTTTAGGGTCGTCTTTCTTATTCAGCACAATATGCACCAACTGGTGTATAAGTGTGTGCACATGAGCGCAGCATCTGACTGGGTTTTTGACGTAGTCCATAGCTGCTGCGATACTAAGAGATGCGCACGGATTGATACGGGCTCGGTCTTCTTCCGTGAAGTCGCGGTCTACTTGCATTGCTTCGTGGAGACGGGCTTTTGCCCTGCGGATTGAAAGGGTAAGCAAGGATGTTATAAGGTGGGTTCACAGTTTCACACTCTCCCGTGCAAACAGACAATCAAGGAGCATTATCTTCTGTCGCGTTCGGTCTCCTTGAGATGAGAGTGACAGAGCTACTTCGTGCTCGCTCTAATCATATATCTGTCTCGTCGAATGTCTGTTTGCACGCGAGCTTGTAAACGCCGCAGTAGAAATTATGATCTGTTGGACGGGAAAGTTTAGTCTTGTCTAAGCTTTAATTCGAGCGATATTTGTACACTATTATAAAATGAAATAACCACACAAAAATTTTTGAGAACAAAATTCCTTACCTAATTAATTTAATTTGGGAAATTGAAATTGACCAAAAACATTTTTTTAAATAACAAATCAATAAGTAAAAACAAAAACAAGGAGTCATTGTAATATCTTTGTACCAACTTAAAAAGACAAATAACTATGACGATAAAACTTACATGTTCTGAACTTTAGAAGAATCGCAGTCATTGTCCAACAGTCCGTTAGTGTTGGCCGATTTGACCATCTGAACTAATATCGGCGTGAGTTCCCCTTCCAAAGCTAGCAGTCCTTTCGCGAAGGCCGCCGCCGTCATTTGGACGCGGCCTTCGTCGGACGCGTAGATCTTAAGGTCGTGGCGGAAGGTGGAGTGGAGGCGGAGGAGGCCTAGGCCCTGGGTACCGCCTTCACCTGAAGAATACCAATGATTCAGTTATTAGAATCAGAACCATAGGATAATCGTTGTAAATAGGCAGGGCTTGGGAACATTATGGCAATGTTTGACTTTTGCAAATGGCCATGCCGATTTTGTATGGGACGTTGGTGCCTTTTTTTTTTCGCGCGACCATCAACCAAGCATTAAAATATAAACTCTTAGGAGTATAACAAACAATATTTGTGAGAACAGTATACAGCTTCACTCAGCCAGGACCGAGTTATACAGGGTGAGTTATTCAAGAGTACTTCTAGGACCAAAAGGGTACGAACATTTTTGTATGGAGCCTGGCATACCTACTGTCGGCCATTTTGAAAAAACCTCGATTTTGCAGCAGGTGATGAAACATGTGTCAATCGATAGGGGAAGTGATTACAAACAAAATATATTCAGTAATAAAATCTCGTAATATTTATACTTTCCGAGATATTTGAGTTTGAAAATGTAAAAATTAAAACTTGAAAATGCTAATTATGCTGCCAATAATAACCGGTAGGTATTTGAATATGTCTACTGTGACCGGGCATAAAATCGTGAGCCAATTTTGTTCAATTTTTAGGTAGGTGGGTATTTCAAGTAAAAAAAAATATATTTTTTGAACACAGTTTACCATTTTGTGGTAAATATTTGGTAAGTATAGGTACTTATTACTATTTTTATAATAGGTAACTATAGGTAGGTAATTATATTAGGTAGATATGTATAGCCTGCATGTATGAAGCGAATAATGATTGGAAAACCAAAAATTAAAATGCTGCTGGTGACAAAGGCAATGTTTCCGGGGTGTCGAGTCGAGCCCATGCCAAGAACCATTTATGACACACATTATGTGGGAACAACAGCCCAAGGTTCTTTTTCCCTCTAGGTAATAAAAAAAAAGTAATCGGACATATTTTGTATGTTTTAATAAATAACCGTATGGAGGGTAGGGAGGGATAAAATCACGGAGTGGTACTGCTCATGCGTAGTGGGAAAAAGAACCGTGGCTGTTGTTCCCACATAATGTGTGTCTTAAATTCTTGGCATGGGCTCAACACCCCGGAAACATTGCCTTTATCACCAGCGGCATTTATAGATTCAGGTGATTGTCAGACATGATGTTGAAAACGAAGTGAATAATGAATTTTAACTTTTGGTTTTCCTATCATTATTCGCTTAGAACATGCAGGCTATGTACCTATCAGATTTGAAAAAAAAAACCAGTTTTTTTTAAATCTCATAAAACAAACAGTTCAAAATGTTTTAAACAACTGTTTTTTTGTTTTTTTTTTTTACTTTTGCTAATAACTTAAATTGTATTAGACCTAATCAATTGTTACTTACTAGATACATTGATTTTTTGTAACATTATCTTTAAAGAAAATGAGAATCAATACACGTATTGAACGCTTTACATACATGGTATGGTAGATATGTTTTGATGTTTATTCTTAATAGGGGGAACCCGTTATTAAAATTAGGTACCGTATATTAAAATTAAGGGAATACCCATGACATGAATCCAGTGAATTACTTTCTTTCGACGGTCGACATAGGGACTTCTGTCCTCATTCTGTAGCGGGATTTTACTGGGGGAAATTACCGATGTATGACTTGTATAAATACGAGAGCCTTTCTTTATTATATTTCATTTGATAATCGATTCTAGTAGTTTTAAACCTTGTTTTTATTCAATGTTTTCAACATTGTTTAAAACTTGTTTTAAACTGTGTTTTTAAACAATGAAAAAAAAATCAAAGTTTTATTTGAGACTGTTTTAAAACTTGTTGTAAACAAATGTTTCAAAACTACTTGTTTTAATCATGCCAACCCTGGTACCTACCTACCTAGTAGAATCACTTACCTATAGTTACCTATTATAACAATAGTAATAAGTTCCTAGGTACCTACTATTCAGCACAAAATGACGAAATAAACTGTGTTCAAAAAATATAATTTCAAATAAAAAAAATATTTTTTTTTACGTAAACATTAAACGAAATTGGCTCACTATTTTATCCCAAGTCACAGTAGACATATTCAAATACCTACCGGTTATTATTGGCAGCATAATTTGCATTTTCAAGTTTTATTTTTACATTTTCAAACTCAAATATCTCTGAAAGTATAAAGATTACGAGATTTTATTACTGAATATATTTTGTTTGTAATCACTTCCCCTATCGATTGACACATATCTCATCACCTGCTGCAAAATTGAGGTTTTTTCAAAATGGCGGAAGAGTAAGTATGCCAAAATGTTCGTTCTTCTTTGAAACTATTAGCAATAGCGAAAAACACTCAAAGGAGTCTCATAAGCGATTTTGATAAAAAGTAAAACTGCATCATTACATTTTAAAAATAATCATTTTCCTGGCCAGGAATCGAACCTGTTGGTTAAAAAAAAACTTTTTGTATTATTATATATCATCCGATAGTGTAGATAACAAGGATCAATTTCTGAGAAGAAACTACATGTGCCAAACGCCTAATAACGCATAGTGCCAATGCTTGAACAACTTACCAGGTATATGTCTTCCCTGGCCCCCCGGATACATGCATCGGAACATCCTCCCCAACTCCTCAGCCTGTATCCTCCCGGCCGGAGTCAACTCTCCCCCCCACTTCAGTATCAGAACGAGAGACGGATCCCCTTCTGCACCTACTGTAACGATACCTACTGTGAAAACAAGTTAATAAGTTAGGAAGAGTTATACACAGCGTGAACATACATAGCACTATATTTAATAGGATGATTCTGAATGAAACATACAAAGATTTTGGCCAACAAATAGAGTGAGACAATTTTGAGGAAATACTAATGAGGATATGATGTAAATGTGTAAACATTTATAGATGTCTTGATCATATGCGACATTTGTGAGTGATTTTTGACTGCACTAAATAAATAGTTTTTCTACGGAAGAATAGAGAAATAAGACACTCAGAAGTAGGTACATAATTTAGTTTAGTATTTGTCTAACATCTCAAGCATAGAGAAAGGCTCGCAAGAATAATTAAAAATAAAAGTTTGTATACTACACATCGAAATAACCATATTCTGCAAGCGCATAATTTTCTATACTTTTCCGTAGAGTACATGAAAGAAAACAATGTAGTTTCCTCCCAGTGCAGTTATTGTGTGAAAAATTGTGAGTGTTTTACATAACTACAGTATAATTATCTAATAAACAGTGTAAATATTTGCTATAAAATGCTATTTTTTGCAAAATGTTGATGGAAGTTGAATAAATTGGTTTACCATCGTCGGAACTCGAGCCGCGCGGTCGACCCCTCGGCTGGTACTTCATCTGCACTTTACGATTGATGCCGGAGAAATGGCCATACCTGAATAGAAAAACATTAAACAGGCCTTTCATCACATTCGAATAAAGCAATGATTAGCTACTCAAGTCGGTCGTTTAAAGTAACCAATAACAGCTACTAATATCTACTGGTATAATCCTACTTAATATCTACTTCTCTTATTCAGTGATGTAAGCACCAAGTGTGGTGGGGGGTCTTTCAATAGACAAAAAAAAATCTGAAGATCTGAAGTATACTGGGATAAGTCGTTAAGATGACATTTAGACATGCCTACCTTTCCAACCCCCTATCTTCAAAAAACCAAATAAATTGTTGAATTTCCAGATATTAACAACAATAACTACATCATTCAGGAATTCGTTCGGAATCGGAAGATTAAGTGCGAGTTTTCTTACCTAGCTGTTCGTTCTAAACGTAGAAGAATCAATCTCTCGCTGTCGCACTTGGTATCCTAATTACGAGCCTTGTTTCGTGTCAATACTTACATTTCTAGAACACTCTTCAGCTGTTCAAGCTTGCCTTGCTTTTCCTCAATCTCCGGGTCTGCGTGTCGCGTGTGGATGTCGGATAGTAAGGCGCGCGCGATATCCAGTATTTCTTGCAGTTGTTTTGGCTTTTTTAGCTTCACATGGCCACGCTTATACCCGTCGTATTTCTCGAATATTTCGAAAAATCTGTTGAGAAAAATGTTTATTATTCCGCGTCAATTGCAACATGACTTTAGTATCAAAACTTTCTTTATAAATGGGCAATGTATTTTAGTGTCTTTCTGTCATCTTATCAGGTAAGGAGTCGGGAAGAGTAGCCGTTATGCTGTCATAAGTTTAAGATATCTCAATTTTTATCAACATTTGGTCAGCCAGTTCAGTATGAAGAAGTAACAAACATACATACAAACTTACGAATCTATTTAAAAAAGAATTGGTGTTCCTGGTAAGGCATCACTTGAGAACGGCTAGATTGGTTTGACTATTTTTTTAATGTCTATAATAGTCGTCCAATTTAATAGGATTTTTGTATGAACTTCAAATTTAGACACGACAATCTTTGTGCAATCAGTCAACTTCTATTAGAATCACTACGCTATGACGACTAGTTGCCGGAGACACGATCGACGACGACTAAAATTATATGCCAAGTCGCGATGCGGCGGCTTTGTGCGCATTCACATTGCTTTTCTATATGTATGTATAAACTACAGGTAGCCACGGTCGCTGTAGACCAAGTTGTCGGCGACTAGTCGACAGTGCGTAATGGCCCTTGATACTTGCCTAGGATGTCTGACTTCAACCTTCATCTTCTGTTTCGGCGTCCTATCCCCATGTCTGATCACAGCCACCACGCATCTCAGTTCCATCATCTTCCCGAAAGTCGTGGGTACAATCGGCGGGTCGTCCAATTGAAAGGGCACAGACCACGGTATATGCAAGGTAGGGGCGAGTTCCCTTAGAATCATGTTGCCGAGGATCTTTGCGCAATCGTCGTAGTATTTGTTTGAGTTCTTCACGAATGAGAAGCCGTTGACGTCGCAGACGAAGGATTTGCCATTTGCTCTGAGAGAAAAGTTTTTTATAAATATCTGAGATTGGGATTTTGATGTTTTGTGTTCTGTATTAAATTGTTATAGTAGAAAATGGTAAGGGTACACATTATAGCAGCGCTCGTAGCGTAGTTTGCTTAGACGTTCTTGATAGATCGTTGAAGTTAATCGATCACAATTGGGATGGGTGACCGCTGGCACTAATAACTGAGCGCTTCCATGCCTCGACGGGCACGTAAAATTTTCAGCCCCGGCTTTTAAGCAGTTAAGCCATAAAGGAAGCCTTCGGGCGGCCTAAAACCTCCGTCACCAGAGTTATTCACCAGCTCATACGTTATGATCAGACCATGACACCAGTTTTTGAGCAAAATCAAAAAGTTAGTCATCTTTAATCTGATCATGCGTCTATCGTACCTTCTCATAATTCCGGTGTAAAGGATTCTGTGGTAAAGGTTGTACAAAAGTCCCCTACACTCTACAGCCACCATTCTTGACCCAGTTACTAACAGTACAACAAAATATTAATAACAATTCTCACCTCAACAAATCGAATCCACAAACAGTCTGCTTAAAAGCCAGGCAGACCTTCCTAGAAATCAGCTTCTCTTGGTTGGACAGTATGACAGGATACCGGATCTCCTTGCCTTCAGAATCTCGCTCCACTTTCCCGTCTAATGCTGGACTCTTGCGGGCCTCGGCGTGCGCGTAGTCCGGACCCACTGTGTATACTTTTACATCCGTGCCTGGAATAAATAATAAAATATTGGTGGACATTTTCACTTAGCGCCATCTAGTCCCAAACAAAGCAAAGCTTGTTTTATGGGAAACAGACAACTGATAGAATACATAAATATTTTTTGTATTTAAATACATGCTTATTATTACTTTATAATACTCAGACACAGAACAAACCTCTATGTTCATCACACAAATGTTTGTCCTGGATGGGAATCGAACCCACGACCTACAGCGCAGAAGGCAGAGCTACTACCAAACCAGCTAAGAGGCCAGTCAAAAAAAAAACACTTTAATAACATTTCACTTTCACGACAACCTCTGTGGCGCAGTGGCGAATGCCTGCCTGAAACACAGAAGGTTGCGGGTTCGATTTTCACCGCGGGGAAAATATTTGGATGATCTGCAAATGTGTCTCGGGACTGAGTGTTTTTCTATGTCTGTACAATAAAAAGTATATAAGTAGTATAACAGTCATTTAGTTCCCATTACACAAGCTCTGCTTACTTTGGGGCTAGGTGATGCTGTGTAAAAATGTCCAGCATTATTTATATATAAATCACTAAAAATGATTTTATGAAATTCAGTGAATTATACTCACCATCAGTTGGCATAAAATCTTCATAAATAAATGAACCAGTTTTTCTTACTCTCGATTCCGGCGAATATATACTACTGCGGCTTCCTATCTGCAAATAAACACAATTTCATTTTCTTTACATAGTTAGGATAAGATTAAAATAATAGTGACATTTAATGTCAAGTGTAAAGGTACAAGAATTTTGATACATGATCACCACTGAGTCCTCAAGCACAGTAGATACTCGTATTCTCTTAGTACTAAGCGTGTATTCAATTTATATTTGGACGTACATTTACTAACAAATTAATGAAAACAAAAATCTTTAAAGCCTGAAAATGAACAACCAAATTGGGAATTCTATACCTTTTTACTACCAAATTTCTTACCTTCCTAAACAGCCTCTGACTACCCCCGCCAGCGGAGGTCGGATAGTAAATATAAATATTGTGATCCTCAGCCGAAACAGGTTTCTCTACAAACGGCTTATTGAATACCACTCCATTCACTTCGACGTGGTCTTCAGATTCTACTAGTTCATGATCTGAAAATAAAGTATTTAATTGTCTTTTTAAACTTTCGTGATTAGAACACATCAATACATATGTAACCGGCTATTTATCACGTAATTACCTTTATTTTAACCCGACGTTTCGACTGGATTGCACCAGCCATGGTCGCGGGAAGGCTGGTGGTGCAATGCAGTCGAAACGGTCGGGTTAAAAAATTAAGGTAATTACGTAATAAATACCCGGTTACGTATTTACAGTGTACTTACGAGTAAGTAAGAGTTTGATCATGTACGAGGAAAGTATTGAATAGTTACTTCTTAATTTTAATTAGCAAGTACGTTTTAGATTGTGTTTAGTGTCTTTCTATCATCCCAGAGCAAAAGGCAAAAGTAGCCTAAACATACATGTTACCAAGGTAAGCTATCTTAATTTCAAATTTCATTTAAATTCGTTTAGCCGTTTTGGTGTTCAGAAGTAACAAACATAGTACCTACACAATAATTCTAGTTTATAATGTTAGTTCGAATTATTTTATCTTACAATAACATTGTAAAATAAATCAAACAAAAAACAAAATCCTAATATATAATCTCAGAACATTTATCGGATATCATTCTCAGATATCCACTAGCACCTGATCTTGTCTTTAAATCCCCCTCGACGTTTTACCAATTTTAATTAGATGTCTACTGATAAAAATAGTAGCACAAACAATACAAACAAAATTAAATACAAGGGCATAGTTATTGGTATTAATTGACCGCGCTATCAAAAACATCAATCGAAATATTTAAGTGTTTATACATGTTTTGTGATTTAAGTAATCAACGAGAAAATATTTTAGTATACTAGCAGCCCGCCCCGACTTCAGCCGGTTTAATATAAGTAGCCTTTTTCCATTGCAAATAATATACCTTTGCTTTCACATAGTAAAAGTCTTTTAAAATAGGTGCAAACTCCCAAAATTCGCTTTCTTTTTACAGTATTAGTACGGATTATATTTTAAGATTAACTCACGTTTTGGATCTGGTGAATCCCTGTCTAATACGGCATACCTAGGAATTTCTATGCCTTCACTTTCTAATATTGCATAAACTCTTCGACGATCCTGAAAAAAATATTATTCTTTGCATATTGCAAGACAAAAGTCGAAGTTCAAATTCAATTATGGATTCAGCATTTCTGATGATATATGGAATAGAGGAAAATAAAAGTAAAATAAGAATCGTACCTGAATATCATACTGCATATGAAGATTATTTATCACATAGGGTTTTCTTAATTTCTCGTACTGAATAGCCTTATCCAAAGGAAAGCCTTTCGAATGAAATGAGATCAAACAATCACAGATTGGCCATTCTTCTACTGGACTCTGGAATTTAATTTTAGGACACTTATTTCACTGCTCAAACGAAAAGATTCACAAAATGATGCATTTCTAAATCCACCGGTGTCACACAAGGCACAGTACTAGGCCTTTTACTGTACATGGATTGACACAGACAATGTTCATGTATGTTACGTAATATGAAAGCGTTATGGATACCAGCGAACTTGAAACTTGAAACCAACAACAAAGCGTGTATGAAGCCATTCAATCGAACCATTTTCCAATGTCCACAAAGATATACACACTACGAAGTGTTCATGCCCACAATGAAGGTAAACAAGGTATAGATAGGACAAATAGTTAGTTCTTGAAATGGAAACAGTAAAAACATGTGAAACAAAATATAATTTGATTATTATATTAATCTTTATTCTAGAAGCATATATTGTGCAGTTTACTGAAACGATTTTGTGCGGCAGAGTTTACTATGTCGTAGATATAGATAGGACAAACACAGCAATCTAAAGCGTTAAACGATTAGCCAATATAAGGACATCACAAGATCAACATGAACATAATTATAGTGTGATAAAATGAGAATCTTCGTATAATCGCCAATGTAAATCTTAGTCCACCAATAGGAGCATTATCTTGGCCATAAGTTCCTATTGACGTTTCCGTTTTAGACCGGCGAAAAGGCCCGGGTGATATATGAATACCATGTCTTTTTAAGGCATCTAATGTGAGGCAACAACAAAAAAAAATCGTCAAGGAAAGGTCTATTTTTGAGAAACAAAAACATACTAAGTACTGACAGTACCTACCTAAGTTTAAGAAAAAAAAGATTATCTCGTGCGAGACGCGATCGCGAGGTGTGACTCTACCGCAAGTCCTTTCATTCGGTCCATTTAAGATCCTCACGATAAATCGAATCTCGGTATCTAAATCGACGATTTTTCATTCATTAATTTCCCGTGTCCCTATTATAATAAACTTTCTTGAGGTAGACATAAATGTCTAAAGGTAAGGCCAAACCAAAGCGTTCAGCTAACGTCCGCGGTGGCATGCAAGGTGGCGATCAGTTGTTGTCCAATCAGAGGACGCATCGGTGTCACAATGCGTCCTCTGATTGGACAACAACTGATCGCCACCTTGCACGCCACCGCCGACGTTAGCTGAAGGCGTTGGTTTGGTCATACCTAAACTCAAGAAATTTTTGAAAGGATATTTTGTTCCACAATAATGTTAGACAGAGACGAGAACCTTAAGGATAACCTCCTCAGGGAAGACTAGCATCTTGATGTACTCGAATTCGTCGAGCCTGGTGAGTATTTCTTTCATGGGTTTGGACTGAGACTTCTTGGCCATGGCGCATACGCCGACCACCACCTTCTTGCCGCCACCATCGCAGTGTGGGTCCAGTGACTCGCACAGGTCCAATTCGCCCTGGAAGCAAAAACATTTATGATAAAAACTAGCTTCAGCCCGCGACTTCACTCGCATGGTACCATAATAGTCTATGACGCTCATAGTGAAACCTGTTAAAGATTTTTTTAAAATCGAAGATCACCATTTACATTTTGTACATTTTTTACATTTGGATGTGGATCGAAACTTACAATTTTAATATCATTTACTACATAGTTAGATTTGACTAAGGCTTTTAGGATCTAGAATTTATGTTTGGGGAAAAACGTTACATTACGTTAGTCATCTTTGTACATTTTGGAACCTCCCTCCCTCATAACAAAGCTATAGCTAGTAGGTATATAGGTACATTTTTTAAAGTTTTTATCTACCTACTTATCTCATCTTTCTAACTAATCAGCCTATTGGAGTTCACTGCTGGAAAAAGATCTTTCTACTCCTTGTCCACTCCGTCCAGTTTAAAGCTTCTTTTTATATTAGGTAATTGAAAATGTATTACAATAGGTTAGTATACATACAGTATAAGTTGGCTGTAACATCTACAAAGGATCTTGAAGAGCACATATTGAAGCCTGCCTAGTCATTCTAGCTAAAAGATTGATTAAGTTAAGCCACATTCTGACCCTTAGGCTCTTGGTTGGAATTGAGCGATTTACAAATTTGTACCTTATCTAATGGAAATAGAGTTGAATCTACGAGTAAGAGTATGAATAACTCAGTGCGAGTTTATCCTTAACCCATTCCCAGACCCCTCTCTGTTGTGCTCTCCGTAGGAGAGAGCACATTACAGCCTGAAGCACATGTGCGTCATGGACACTTATCGCGTTAAGGCACAAAGGAGGGTTTATTTAAGAGTTAGTCCCAGCTTTTTAGCCATTAAGTCACAATGGAGGTCTAAAGTAGCTTAAAAATTCATCACAGGATTTGGCTGCTAGCTTATACAATCTTACTACATAGCAAAGAAACAAAACCATTGTACCACTTTCGTGGAAAGCATGGAATTACTGCCATAATTTCAGGCTACAAAGAGACTACAACAAAGAGAATAGAATGTCATGCTATTCAATTCATGGTCCATGAATAATACACAGTGCATCATAATATGTACATGCCTTTTGTTCTACTTGGCTCTTATCCAAGCTAGTGTGCAATGTGAGTGGAGCTTTATTTACTTTGAAGTTGTCATAACAATAATATTTACTACAAAATGATGCTTGATTAAGAAATTTATTTTTAACCCAAATTAGTATTTTAGAATTTGGAGGACATTACTTATGCAAACAGTGATAGATATGAGCATAAAAAGAGATTTTCTACACAAATAAAACTAAAATAATTCCAGTGAAAAGAAAGCCAAAATTTGAGCATGTAAAATTAGTTTTCTATGCAAAAAAGTATAACTGATTTTAATAGGAGAAATTTTCTAATGCACTCAGCACTGCTAGATCATAAGTATAATAATATTATCTTACATCGGGTAAACAGTCATCACAATAACAAATCTCATCATCATTCTGTTCTTTTTTTCCCTTCCTCCATCTTTTTAGCCGCCACCAATCCTTCAGCCACTGCCACTCCATCACTGTACTATCAATCTATCACTTTAAAATAGTTTAAAATGATAATATCTCCCATGATAAAGAACAGGTAACCTTGCCACTGATTGGCCAACAAGCAATTTGATAAGTAAGATAAACTTGACATAAATTAACATTACCTCACTGAACATCACGCACAACACTTGTGTTGCTATAAATAATATTCAAAGCTTCTAATACAATTAGGTAAAATTATAGTGTTGGACGGCTGTTAGCACAGTAGCTGATTATGGAACTGTGTTCCACCGCTATCTTAAAATCTATAGGAAGTGTATGACTTATACAAACATTTGTTTTGAATTTGTTTGATAAAGATTATGTAGGTATCTACTGGCCTTTTATTTGTTTACTGTGATACTTTGTGATTGTTAAGTCCGCACACATTGGCAAACTTGATAGGAAGGGTCACATCGTAGGCATTGGTCGATGACCTCCGCATGTCGTCCTACATAATCATGAATTAATAATACTGCTTGGCTTGGTAACGGGTAGTACGTTGTCGATCAACGCCAGAACAGCAAACTTACGGAAGTTCTTATTGGTACAAGATTTCCATCGTCGCCGACGTAGAACTGCGGTTGTGTAGCTTGCCGCAAGCCTTGATAACCATGCTCGAGCTCAGTGTATGACATCACCTACATGTAATCTTCAATAGCTATTTTATAAATTGAAGAAATTACACAATGATTAATGAAAACACCGGACACGAAATGAACCCATAAAATATTTTTTGTCCAATAATTTTTTGTTCGTCCTTCCCTTCTATTCCAACTCAACCAAAGCCACTAGATTTTGTCTTATTTTTAGCATTAGAAGATATGTCAGTATTACGTCCACGTACGTGAATGATAAAGACAAACAATATTTTGTTACAATGATTTTCATATAATGTTTAGCATAATCGTGCGTGACAAATAGATGTCAGAAGTCAGTCAAAATTGTGAAATGTCTTTTTTTTTTTTTTTTTTTTTTTTTCTTTATTTTGGCTTCGCACGGTTGTGCATTCAGCCAGTGTCAAGTAATTAAATAAACTTCAAGTTTAATAGATAAATAAGATATTATAAATACATATTACAATACCCGCCAAAGTGCCTTAGGCCACTGTACTGGCCCGAGCTCTATTTGAGTCGTTCGCCGATTAAAATCACGATTTCTATGGTGTTAGGGCTTCCCCATACGTGGAAAGTGTCTTTATTTGTTGGTAACATTATTGTCCCACTACTGGTAACACTAAAAGTCATAGATAATATATAATATTTCTACAATGTGTCAAAATACCGGAAGAGAAAAATACGAAAAAAACTTTATTTTTGAAAGAAGGTTCAAATAAGATTTTCAGCGATGACCTATACATGTTTTGCATTAATTAAATCTGACAGGTATTTAGGATAATTACTGAACAATTAAAACCCCGTTTTATATTAAAAAATTTGAATTTGATCAACATTTTGAATGTTGCGGGTGAATTTTCTTTTTGAAGGTTGGCTATTGTGATTGATGTATAGGACTGAAGTGAATGAGGTTTGTTTTGTTCGTTTTGTTGGCTAACTACATATTTCTACCAATCAGAAAGACTTCAGACAAGGCTATAGGATGAAAAATGAAGTAGTATTGAATTTTTATTTGCCGTGAGCGCCCTCCCGCTCGTCGCGCGCGGAACAAAATGGCGTAATTTGGCCTTTTGCAAACGCGAATAGATAATTACTTTTAATGTCGATGTGTATATGTTTTGTGTTAAATAATAAAGGTGTGTAGTGTACTAAGTGTGTGCACCATGTTGACGCAGATATTTGCTACCAATTTTGAACAATTGTGAGTTTTTATTTTGCAAGGTGCCAAACATGTTTACGGAATGGAATAAACAATTTATTTGGTGGTGACAATGTAATCCCCTTGAGCAGGTAAGTAAGTAGTTAATAAGCTTGTTAAATTCCGATTCCAATGATACCACAAACAGGTTTAGTCCAGGAATAAAATCACTGGCAAAAAAAGTTAAACCGCTGGCAACAGTTGCGCGGGCGTTGGTTTGGCTAGGCAGGCAATCGGTCCGGGGGGCGGGGCACCTCAACGGATACATAAATATAATATCCCACCCCTCCCCTTGTGCCTCAGTAAAGATGTGGGGCTTTACTGAAACATCAACACGGACTTTTTGGGAGAACTTGAAAAGCAATGTTATCCAATTTTGTTTCACTTCCCTACACTTAAGCACGTTCACGAACACTTAACGGTTAATAATCCACCATTATTACACATTAACATTCGAAGAAACACAAGTTTTGGAAAATAAAACAAAAATGAAACTTGACTTCTCAAATTCCCGCCAAAAAGTCGTGAAATGTCTTTAAAACCAGCTGAGCTGAGCTGTCAGTGTCAGCTGCATCAGCTGGGCAGTTTTGTTTACTTTTTTTGGATAAAGGTGAAAAGGTGTTCAAAACGGTTCGAAGATGATTTTTACTTCTAAAAGTCCCAAAAATACTAAGCTGACGCCTGCCTTATTCTGGAATTCAATTGATATTTTGTTATCAAAACCGCATGTTGTAAACAAACGCCTATGGGGTTGCAAAATATGGTTGAGGTTATTCTGCAAACCTATAAACCTCTCGCAATGGGAGTTACCGACACAAATCAGCAGATTAGAAGGCACTGTTGCAGCAGATAATGTAAAAGAGTATATAAATAAAGTACTTACTGAAGTGGAACTGGAAAAATGTTCACAAGAAGACGCCTATTTGGAAATTAACCTAACAGAACTATACTCGAAAAGTTTCAGCCAAATTCAAGTGTTTCAGCTTATTTTGATTAATAAAGAACACTTTTCTGTTATATATCACGATGTCTCTCAAGAAATTTACAGCCAAAACTTGATTCCTAACTTTTCTTTTACATTAAAGTTAGAAGGAACTTCTATAAAACTCAGCGCCTGTTGTGGTAAGTAAGTCTGTAGTCTGAAATAAAATTCTCGGTTTTTCTTTCTATGGCATTATAGTATTATATTTATATTTAGGTATTAATGGTTATTTCAGATGATACAAATAAGTCTTACTCATGGCTATGTAACACACTTCTACCTCAAGTCGTCAAATGGTGTGAAGAAACCTCTATCAGTTCTTACAGTCAGAGTTTGTGCAAGGAATCCCTAGCCTTAGTACAACAGAGCAAATACTACTCAAAATATAATGAGCTAAAGATAAAGTATGGAAAGGAAATGGTCAAGGTACACTTCTTGTTTCAAAACCTACTTCAATGTTTTTGTAATTCATGAACAAATAAAATTGATATCTTTACAGATTTGGCCTGAATGCACAGACCCTTCAAAGTTTGTATATGAAGACATAGCAATAGCCACATACCTACTGTTGCTGTGGGAAGATGAAGAATGTCAGAAAAAGCAGAGATTTGTTGACCTTGGATGTGGCAATGGTTTACTTGTTTATATACTAACTAAAGAAGGCCACACTGGCATAGGAATTGATGTAAGAAAAAGGAATATTTGGGACATGTATACTAAGGATGTTATTTTAGAAGTGAGTATTTCATCGGAAACTTTTTAATCTTTTGATTTTTCAAAAATTATTATTATTATTATTGTTTTTCAAAGCCTATAATGTTTCACTTTACCCTGCAATGAGTCTAGTCATCCCTCTTTTGGGCTGCTATGGACCAATTCTTTAAGTGGGCATAAAACTCATTTCTCCACTTTTCAATAAACGTTTTTTTCATTTTCAGGAAAAAACTATAGTTCCATCAGATTCATCTCTGTTTCCTGAGACAGACTGGTTAATAGGGAACCATTCTGATGAACTCACACCCTGGATTCCCATCATAGCAGCAAAAAGTTCATATGAATGTAACTTCTTCCTACTCCCCTGTTGCGCCTACAACTTTGATGGCACGAAGTATCAGAGAAAAAACTCATTTAAAAGTCAATACACTGACTTCTTAGAACACATCAAGGAGTTGATACAAGAATGTGGATTTAATGTTGAAATGGACAGGTTAAAAATACCAAGTACTAAAAGAATATGCCTTGTCAGCAAAGGAAGAACATACAAAAAAGAAAAATATCAGGAATATTGTAATAGAATACAAGATTTAATAACTAAAGATGTACAATCATGTACTGGAAATGAGACATGGGTGAAAGACTTCAAAGCAAGAGATCCGGTAGAAAGAGTCAGAAATTGTACTCAAATAGACAAAGGTCTTATAAGTTCAATAGTAAAATGCATTTCAAATTATCTACTTGAAGGTGAAGAGTCTAAGGACTCTAAATGGTATGGAGGTAGAACTGTTGATCTAAGTGAAGTTATTCAACTTATACCTCCTGATCAACTGAAGAAACTAAAATCTGAATGTGGTGGTATACAAACACTCTTGAAGAATAATCATAATGTTTTCAAAGTACATGGTGGAAAGGTACAGTTGAGGTACCCACAGACAGTGGATGAAGTTCACAGTAAAAGCAAATCAGGAAATCTGAAAATTCAACAAAAACCTTGTTGGTTCTACAACAATCATCCACATGGTTGTCCACTATTGGATTTTAAATGTAGTTTTTTACATAATTAAAATAAAAAGTTGAAAAAAATAAAAAATATTTAATCAGTCCCCATAAAATTTAAATATTATGACTATAGCATGAAATAGCAATTAAAAACCTATAACTGAGAATATCATTTACAACTTTGCCATGCTAATAAAAATTAAAACTTCATATTTTATTCATTACTCGAAATTGGTTGCTTGAATATGATTGATAAATGATAACTTTTAACACCCATCATTACAAAATTTTATCTTAAAATATTATGCCATTTTCAAAATATTTAACCATCAATTTCAAAGAACTTATTCAGTTCAGTCAGATTCTTTTGGTCAACCAATTCTGCTACTTTATGTTCTCCCATGTAAGAGCAAACCATTCTCAAGGTCATCCAAATAGCAGGTGAGGTGGTTGATAACTTTGGTCCTACACTCTCTGCCTTGTGCTGCATATTTAAAGCCTCCAAGAAATGTTCAGCTGCCTGTCTATGAGCTCCCAAGTTCATGCAAGTGATGCCAACATTGTACCGAGCTCTGACAAACCCTGGCTCCAGATTCAAAGCTGCATGATATGCTTGCACTGCTTCCTCGCTTCTATTACTATTTGCTAATGTTGCACCAAGTCTGTTCCACAGTTGTGGATTGTCATTTTGGACTGATAAGGCTGTATGGAAGCAATCCACTGCTTTATCATACTCTTGACTCAAGTTGAAAACTACCCCAAGAGCATTTTGGACATCAGGATCAATATTTTGTGGATCTTGTCTTGCTGCATCTAGATACAGATCTTGAACACGTTTTTGTAGGGTCGGCATGTCAATACCTTTTATTTCAACATTGAGTTCAGGTAGGTTTCTATACTTTGGGCTGTTTTTCAACCAATCTAGTAAAGAGACATAAGCTTGCTTGGGCATGTTTTCATTGGCGTAAGCAGCTGCTAAAATCAAGTATGACTCTTGCATGCTGGGATCAAGCTCTGTACATTTTCTGAGGGCTGTTATAGCAAGAGGGTCCTGTTCATTTTCAGCCTGAGTTGATCCTAAAAGGAACCAAACTACAGCGGAGTCAGGCTGTTGCTGAGCAGCAGCCTCAAAACATATGACTGCTCCAGGAACATCACCCATTTTTAATTTTTCCTTGCCCAGTTCAAGAGCACTTTTATTTTCCAACATTACATTCCCTTCAGCAAATTCATATTCTTTAGGAATGCCATTGGCATTGGTGGAGTCCCAAAGATCAGTAACATCACTTAATTTCTGCCATTCCTCCTTGTACTTTTCAGACATTTCATCTAGTACCTCTTCTCTGGTTTTGCTTGCTTCTGTAGATTGTGAAGGCTCAAAATTCATCTCTCCAGCACTAATCTTCTTCATGAAAGACATAAACTGATTGTATGCAAGATTATCGTCATCTTTAGTCACATCTACATATTCTTGAGCCTTGGCTCGGACGTCAGCATTTTGTAATTCAGATTCATTCATGTATTGAACTTGTACATTTTGGGAGAGTACCTGAGGGCCACCTCTCAGTTGTACCATTGGATTAACTGGCATCATTCGCATCATTGGTCGTTGCGGCAAGAAGGATGAGGACGGACCAGGGAGAAAAGATTGAGTCATTTGTGAGCCACTGGAGCTTGGTCCCGGTCTGATCTTTGCATTTTGTGGGCCTGTCTCAGGCATACTATGCAGCAAGCTGTTCATATTGAATGTCTGTGGTCCCTGTGCGTGGTTTTGTGCTATGAACTCGTTGACGTACTGTTCGGCCAGGGTACGCGGTTGTGACAAGGCAGCATCTCGGCCGACTATATTCGACAACTGGACGAGAGCATTGTTGCCACCACAGTCGCCACCGACGAGCTTATTCAGTGACATGTTGATGGTAGGAGTCCTTGAACACTGCACTGATAATTCCAAATGTTATTGTTCAAAGGTCAATAATAAAAAACTGCTGGAAAGTGCTGCGTTTCTCGTAGGCATTGACAAAAGCAAGAGAGATTATTCAATTTCAACTGAGCCTAATTTTCAAAGTATTTCAAGTTTGTTACACTATTATACTAGGTATTGGTAAAACAATTAATCAGCTTTTATTTAGGATTATTTTTTATAATTTTTCGAGAATCTCAACCGCGCACCTCGCTCGCACAACAAATAGCCAGTGCTGCCAACTCCAATAAATCGTAGTCGCTAGATTCAATCTGAAAAGTCGCTAGAATAGAAAGTCGCGAAAAAAAACTTATTCTAACCAGGAGTGGAGGGGGGGGGGGGGGGGGAGGTAATGTTGTTTATAATAAATAAATACCTATTTTGTTATTTGTTCAGTTTAAATTGTGTACCTATAATTAAAATATTATTCAGGTTATTCATCGTTGGTCGAAAATTTAATAACACTTCCTATTAAATATAAGATCCTTTATGAACTAGTCTAGTAATCTTAATTACAACGATGCAGCCTATTCTTAATACTTAATGAAAATTATGGTAACCTATTAATCTTTCGAAAAACGATACACCGAATTTTGAAATCCATAAAACGTTTGATAGAAACTCGAAATCCAGATGCTATGTTTTACATAATTTTATTACTCCGATAAAACATTTCACAGAAGTCTCATTTGACAGAAACACTAATGCCAGATTATCAGTTCATTTTTTTTCATTCGACAACAATATCCTTATACCGATTTTTAAAAGACAGAAGTAAAGCTTACCAGAAAATTTCCAGCCATATAAAACCTTTTCCATCTTACTCAATTATAAATATTATTTACGTAATTTGTGTTTCTTTTCATGTTGCGTCTGTCTTACCGTAAAACGAAACGTTTTTAGGTTATTATCGGTCTCAGAACCGAATCTGCCCACCCCGACTTCCACGTAGTCTTGTCTGTCCTACCCTAGAGTGTTTTTATGAACTCGGAGGCGCGAAGGGAGATGCAGCCCCCGCCCGGGAGGGGCTGCACTTCCCGAAGCGCCGGAGCCGTCACAAATTCGAAATGGATGAAAGATTTAGGTTAAATTTTGATAATTTGCCAAAAGTGTTTGGTGAGGTTACATAACCATCTAGCACGAAATTAGTTAGGAAATGTTAAAGGTAATAAAAAAAAGTAACTAGGTACAATATGTATTAGATATCTACCTACAGTACTTCAAGCTACATATTGAACATCGGTCATTTAATTTTATAATACCTAGTATTTATAACGCTCTGAATTATTAGATACTAGATGGCGCTACTAGTAGGCCTTTAGAAAGATTGAATACCTACATAATTTTGTAATAGGTCTTTCCTGAACCATGATTTTTCGGGATCGCAAAATATATGAAAAACAAATTATATGTAAAACAAACATGCGGTAAAGTGAATTATCTGGATGTTAAAATTTCTGGAAAATGTTTAGATGTATTTTGTATTTCTGTCTTGTAAAAAAAATAAATGAAAATCTGGCTTAAGAATTTATGAAATTCGAATTCCTGGATTATGAAAAAAAGAAATCAAAAATCTGTCAAATGTTCCATGGATTTCAAAAATCTGTCTTGTATTTTTCGTGACATAAATACGTAACCAAAACTGTTTTCATTTGCAAGTTGAATTCCAAAAGTTGCTAGATAAGTCGCTAAATATATTTTGTCGCTAAAACTGATTTTAACTCGCTAACACTAGAGAAAAAGTCGCTATTTCTAGCGACGAAGTCGGTAAATTGGCAACACTGAACAGCGGATAAATGAATGAATGAATTGATCATAGAAAAAAAAAATATATTGTCTGTCCCAAAGAAATTCTCAAGGAATTTCTATACTACGTACCCGGAACGCTGACTGAGACAGAAAACAAGGTCCGGTTGAAATAAAACTTGGGCGGTGTGTCTCTTTCTTTTTGCAACTGTGTGAAAGAGACAAAGCACCCAAGAAAGCCTCTCAACAAGACCAACAATCCTTATAACCAAGATTTCCAAAGAAATTCTATACATACTAGAACGCTGACTGACATTTAATGTACAAAGGATTTTGAACCTTATCACGACTACACAACGATCTATTATCATTTAATCTTGGTTATAAGGATTGTTGGTCTTGTTGAGAGGCTTTCTTGGGTGCTTTGTCTCTTTCACACAGTTGCAAAAAGAAAGAGACACACCGCCCAAGTTTTATTTCAACCGGACCTTGTTTTCTGTCTCAGTCAGCGTTCCGGGTACGTAGTATAGAAATTCCTTGGTCTGTCCTCCCCTCCTTTCCTTCGTTCATTTCATTTCCATTATTGATTTGAACTTTTTTGAAGCGATGAGGTTATGTTTATCATTTTTTTCAAGACAATAATTTAACTGTATCTTTGCGACCGCTAACTGAAAATGCTCTAATTTTGTGCAGCAAATAGTTTTTTAAAACTTTCAAAGAAAAGCACTACTAATAAATTAAAGTGCAACGATAGTGTCACGTATTCCAAAGTTACGTAAATTTTGTAACTCTGAAATTCTCTCGTAATTGAAGAAAATGACTGATGGAAAACCGGAAACTCTTAAAGAAGACCCTCCTAGTCCTGAAGAACCTACTGAAGTACCAGCAGATGAAAAGTGGTTGGTAGGTATCACGAAACAATGATATCCAAACCTACGGGTAGTTATCTCACTTTGGACCATAATTTATAACCAGGGTTAGCCTATAGATATCTACTAGGGGAAAAAGATCTAAGTAGGTACTTATATAGGAACCTACTAAGTTATTAGACTAATCAAATTATGGTCAAAACTCAACTATCCATAACTAGAGGCGGACAAGCAGTTTTGACCACCCTAGGACATCCAGGCGCCCCCTTCTCAGCTATTTTTTAGGACTTGCATTTTTTGCCTCGATTAGCTGCACCTAAATTTCTGGCTGACTAGGGCCTAGTCGGCCATCTCCATCCATATCCATAGTACCTTTGGATATTTCTCATATTTTTAGGTGTTATAGATATGGAGTTTTTTTATCAAAAATTTTTATGCACTTTGACACAAACTTTAATATCATGAAACATTCGGAGGAAACCTGTAACTTAATTAGCCCCACACATATTGACCATATCTTTTTAGGTTCTGGGCAAGCCTATTCCATCTTGACAATGACCCAGGCACTACAGTGTCCCATTAAGTTTGGCATAGATTGCCTCCCAACTCCCGATGCTATATTTAAATCGTCTACCAAAGATGTAACTAAAGGCTTATGTTTTCTTTTTTTACCAGATAAGGGATTGTGACACCTATTACGATGAGTATAAGGAGTGCACCAGCTTCAAAGGAAGGTTCCAGCAGTACTTCATATTTGGTGAATCACTTGACTGCAATCAATGGAAAAAAGATTACAACAATTGCAGCAAATGGGAATCGAGCCAAGACTGTAAAGCAGGGGTAAGTTTTTGTCTCTTTGTAAGGGTTACTGATATCAAAGAAGTCTAAGTTATAACTTACTTTAATGAGACTTGCATTGCATACAATATAACACTACAGATAATTCATCTCAACTTAAACAATTTTCGTTAGGGTATGGTTATCTACTGTTACATACTAGTATTCTGTGCTGTTACTATGTTCTTTCCTTTGATAGAAAATTATAGATATCCTATGTTTGTCTTTCCTTCCATAGATTGTACTTTATTTAAACTCTAACCTGAGCATATCTCTTAAATAGTATGTAAGTAATGACAATAACTAAACTAATCTTAGTATTAAAAGCACTTTAACACTGTCATTGTGATGGCGTTTATCCACAAAATGGCGGCATGTCCCAGGGTGTTATACTAGGCCCTATACTATTGAAAGCTTCTAGGTACATTGTCACAAGTGTGATTTCCGCAATCAACGATTTATTAAAAGCCTATTCTCGTTTTCGCAGCTTGCTGTAATAAAGAGCGAAAAGGCGAGACGAATGGAAAGACTACGGGCGCACTACAGAAACACTGTGTGGAAGAAACGTGACGCACCCCCCGAAGATTGGAACAAACCCTTACCAGAGTGGCTGGTAAAGCGAGACGAAAATACTTTCCTAGCTCTAAAAGCACAAGAGATTCGTGAAGGAAAAGTTTTAGAAGAGGACAAAAGTTTCTGTGTGATAATGTGACCTTTGGATTGATGCAATGATAAGAGTTTCTACTCAGAATGTTCCTAAGAGTCGAGCTGAGGACTGTACAAATTAGCGTTTAGACAAATTGTTGGATTACTGTAAGTATTAAAGTTATTAATTTGTTAGCAAATTCGTATTTATTAGTTGTATACCTTGCAAGCACCATCTATTTGTAAATAATCCTAGAATTCGCAGTTGTGGGTGTTAAGAGGTGATAAGTAATTTTATAGCCATACTGTAAGAATCATACTTACAGGCCTTTAAGCATAGATATGGCTTTACAGAAATCACTCCATGACAGAGATGATAATATTAATACTGAGAAATAGCTGTTACCCTAATAGTTAGTAAATTATTTAGATAACACCGAAAAATTTAAAAGTATTTAACGCGTTCAGTAACCACGACTGCCACGACGCACATGTGGTGTATGTGGCCCCGTGCCCCTCTCCTTTGGAGAATACCGCACATAGCGCCGTAATAAGTACCCTACCTAAATATTAATAATAGGCTTCTCGACAAAATTGTATTCTTCAAACATATTATGTTGAGTTAGATGATGAGGCAATTTTTTGTACAAATCCAAATTCTTGTCCCCATAAAACATCACAGAAACTGTCATCAGTACATAATCATTAATCATTAATCCTAAGACCAATATTGTCGTAAGCATTATTATTCTACCTACATCTACACTACAACATTGCATGGAGCATACTTAGTAGGTACTATGTATTTTGATTGTTCAGTGTATATTTGTATGATGATCAGGGCAAATTATAAAACAGTTGTTTTCAATATCGGTATTCCAACCAATCACGACACCCCAGCCTGACCCAGCAACTCACTATCTCGGCGATAACACACACTCATGTCTAATTGTTCACAAATAAGATAAATATTTACCATTACCGCATTTAACGCTCGTCGCTCGAGTCGACTATCACTCATGAGTAGGCTATTGTGTAACACCGTTCTGCGTTTGAGAATACCAATGGCTCGAAATGCATCTGGTTTCCTTGTTGAGGACCCGAAGTATTCCTTCTTGAAGGAGTTGGGACTGAAGGAAAAGAACGTTGGAGTGTTTCACGGGAAATGGGAAGCGAATGGCGAGGTAAGGATATTTTATTTTAGTAGGTATTTGTCTGTTTGACGAGTATTATTCTGCTTCGATATTTTTATGTACTTTCGTGTGTCGTCTTTCTAGTTTTTGCTTGTAATTTGTGAATTTTGACCTACTGATTGTGTTTAGGAATGATTAGGATACTGTCCATTTAAGTTTTTATCAGGCAAGCTGCATTTAACTGGTCGACTTTGCTTTACTCGTGCACCTTCAGTAATACTAGCAAGTAATTCAATATTTGCTATCAAACATTACCCACCGGCATATTTGCTGTACTTATAATAGAATCTATCTTCTTTACCTATACTTACCTGCATTTACTATAAAAAAATCTGTTCACGTCGTTGTAATCCCCTTAGTTAAAATTATCTGTGATCTTTAGGTCAAATGCAAAAGGGCATTCAGTGATTTTGTTTTTTTGTTACGCTATATCAAAAGTTGCGTCGCTTTAATTAAACCCACGCTTATTCCGCTCGGCGATAATGACCTTAACCCTGATAAGACTAACCAAATATTGAAATATCATCAGACTATCAAGTCATACAGTCCAGCCAATGGCAAGGTCATAGCAGAAGTGCAGGCCGCCAGTCCAGCTGACTACGAGGCTTGTGCGTCGGCGGCGCAGAAGGCATGGCATGACTGGGCAGAGATGCCGGCTCCGGCTAGAGGGGAGATCGTCAGGCAGATTGGAGATGCCTTGAGGGAGAAACTGCAGCCTTTAGGACAATTGGTGTCTTTGGAAATGGGTATGTGCATTTTCTATTTAGAGCTCTATCGTAGTATAGATAGAGATTAGGGTAGTATGAATAGACAGAGATTCCGGGTGCGGCCAGGGTGAAGTTGTCAGGCAGATTGGATATGCTTTGAGGGTAAAGCTGTCTTTGGGACGGTAACTGTCTTTGGTATTATGTAAGGTGTGACTCCTATTTAGAACGTAGTAGTAGAATAGAACGTAGTATACTAGTAGGATTTATATTATATTAATAAACAGAGATTCTGGATTAGGCCAGGGTGAGTTCATCAGACATATTGGAGATTCCTTTAGATAGAAACAGCAGCTGCGTCTTAGAAGTAGTAGTATGAATGGACTGAGATGCTGACTCTAGCCAGGGCAGGGGTCGTCAGCCAGATTTTAGATTTCGAGTTAATCGCAAAATGGTGTTCTTGCAATAGTGCTCAAAGCACATTTGGGACATGGTGTCAACTAAACTTACTAACGAAGGTGGCTGTTGAAAAACGGCTTGTTCTCTTTACTATCTATTTAGATTAGACAATCACAATATGCATGTTTGTATGTAATTAGCCCATCGTGTCTCACTGCTAGGTAAAGGCCTCCTCTTGATCTCTCCAACTATCACAGTCTTAAATGCCATTTGGACCCCACTTTGTAAAATGTATCTAGCTAGGTCGTATCACCATCTCTTTCCAGGTCTCAGAATCTCACAAGAATTATTGCTTCCAGGTAAGATCCTCCCCGAAGCAATCGGCGAGGTGGTAGAGTATATCCATGTATGTGACCTGGCTCTGGGCCTTTCGCGGACCCTCCCGGGAACCATCTTCCCATCAGAGAGGCCTGGACACGTCCTCATTGAGAAATGGAACCCGCTAGGACTTGTCGGCATCATCTCGGCTTTCAACTTCCCCGTGGCTGTGTATGGCTGGAACAGCGCTATTGCTATGGTAAGTTTTAGAAGCGATATTGTCAAAAAAAAAAAAAATATCAAAATGCCAAGTGAAATCACGATTGGAGTTGAGTGTCGGAAGTCATGCGACATTGCCCCCGTAGTGATGGTCCCCCGTAGTGGTATAATGGTAATGATGATGAAAAGTAGCCTATACCTTCCTCAAGAATTTAGTTATCAAATGCAGAAATAATTTTTCAAATCGGACTGGTGGTTCCTGAGATTAGCACGTTTAAACAAACAAACACACTCTTCCGCTTTATATAATGGTAGGGTGAAAGCACCAGTGCTCGACACTTTAAGAGAAGTGTGTGACTAAAATTTGAAATAATTTCGTTATTTTTAACATTATATCTACAGCAGTTAGTCCAAATGATAAATAATATATTCAAGAAAGGTTAGGTAGCAAATTTTTTCACATTAAAGCTATATGTTTTTACTCAGAAGACGAAAACCAAAATACCTACCGAATCTCCAGTAATGAACACCAATATTCCAGTGATAAACACTGATAAATCACCAGTTAATGACACTCCAGTTATGAACACCCAGTAATGAACAAACACAAAACATGCAATAACTAACATTATTTAAACTACCTACCGGAAGGGAGGGACTTGCCCTGCAGTGGTACAGTGACTGCTAATTTTATTAATAGTAAATAATAATAATTAATACGTATAATCATGATAATGTATTGCTGAGTTACTTATGGGTGCATTTATGTTCATAACTCCGACGATCCTCAACATATCCTCACCAAATTTTTGTGGCACCAATCGGAAAGTATACCCTTACAAATAAAAAAAGAATTTTCCAAATCGTTCCAGGCGTCTTTGAGTAATCGGGGAACATACATAAAAAAGAACAAAAAAAAAAAGATTCCGACGAATTGAGAATCTCTGCCTTTTTTTGGTTAAAAACTAGACAAGTCAGCCATGAGAAACATTTCTTATTATTTTATTATAATTAATAATCCATTTGTTCGCGTGTGTAGTTTTTTCTGGGAGGCATCTGAAACCAACTCCAGTAATGAACACTTATTTTACCCAGTGTTCGACACATGTTCTTTATTGGAGAACATGTATCAATCGTTGAATTTCAAACATTAACGTAATCAGTTCATGAATTAGACTTAAATTTGGTTAAAAACTAAGAAAGTACGTAAAATAATAAGTATGGACACCTGTCGATTTCTGGAGAAGGTGAATTTTGCTGAACCAGTAATGAACATCGACTATAAAATAAAATTAAACATGCGTAGGTGCGCTACTGATATACAATTAAATCCAGAATAATATAACCGTTCCATAAAATCAATCGAAATTCGATTATATTGAATAATGCCAAAAATGCTGGCAAAAATGTAGACTTAACTTCTTAGTAATTTCGTTAGTAAAAGTGTATTTTGGTTCAGCAGGGCACCAACACACAACTTTTTCTTCAATAACTTGAAAACGAAATGGCCGATTTTCGTGACGTTTTCAGGAATAACAACTGGAAATGTGTTGTCTACGGTTTTGTGTTTCTACCATAGATTTATTCAACCTAAATCTTATTATAAGTCAATTAAAAAAAAAATGTCGAACACTGGTGCTTGTTCATTACTGGTGCCACCACCCTATAGTATAGAAGATGTTTACGAAAATAAATATTTTGTATTTGTAATAAATCGCTTATCTTGATAGTAAATTGGGCATATTATATCAAGCAGTGAATATGGACAATCAAGGCTCTTATAGGCTAACGATATTGACTTTCTCAGGTCTGCGGAGACGTGAGCGTATGGAAGCCCTCAGACACCACTCCCCTTGTCGCAGTCGCGGTCACTAAGATCGTTGAGAGTGTGCTCGAAAAAAACAACATTCCCGGCGCCATTGCCGCTCTTTGCGTCGGAGGCAAAGAGATAGGACAACAACTAGTGAAGGACGAGAGAACCAAGCTTGTGTCTTTTACTGGGAGCACAGCTGTTGGACAACAGGTAAACTTCCAACGTATCTTGGCATTCGTGAAGTTAGCCGATGCGCAGTGCAACTTTTTCATACAAAGTTTTCTACTGCGCAGCGAAAAGCCTAACTTCACGAATGCCCATATCCACTGTGACAACTGTAATAGACAATTTCACTTTTAAAACTATTGTAGGATGAACTTGACATTATAATAACAAACTCACGTACAGTACGCACGGTAGATCTAGCTAGGCATTCGTGAAGTTAGCCGTTTCGATGCGCAGTGCAACTTTTTCATACAAAATTTTCTACTGCGCAGCGAAAAGCCTAACTTCACGAATGCCCATATCCACTGTGACAACTGTAATAGACAATTTCACTTTCAAAACTTTTGTAGGTTGAACTTGACATTATAATAACAAACGGGGATCACTCACGTAAAAAATATCGTATCGAGGAGTGACCGTACCGTCTATTATTTATTGACATTATGTACTCTTGTTTTTCTAGAATTATTCTAGGTATTTGTGTAATATAATTAGCTAAGTGTGCCAGCAGAGCGTTACCCCCCGTCATTATCATTTTGATAACACAATCACGGTGATATAATCTGTTTTGCTATTTCGCTATTTCGAGATATCTTTTCTATATTATCAGCAAACTCCACGGCACCTTTATCTTAAACTAACAATAATTATTGCAGATAATGTGCCTGCTGTAGAGGTACATAATAAAATAAACACTGTTAAAATAAACATTTTCTCGCGGCTCCAATTAAAAATTATTTCATCATTTGAAGATACATAATTCCAGATGACAAATAAACTGACGAAGACGGTCAAGCTGCTTATTCCTTATTCAACTACTTATGAGATCGTTAGTTCCTATAACATAATATCTAAGCTTACTAAAGCGCCCGTGGTTTAGCTTGTTTGTTCTTGATAGATCGTTGAAGTTAGCGACATTCTTAGCGGTCACACTTTTGATGGGTGACTGCTAGTGGTATTATCAGCTGAACGCTTCCGTAGGGCACGTTAAATTGTGGGTCTCTGCGAAGTCGTTAAACCATGTCGGAGGCTTTCAGGCGGCCTAAACTCCGTCACCAGAGTGTAGCTAGTAGGCTAGCTCATAGGAGTAGGTGGTTCTCTGCAACGGGCCGGCCCATCTGGCCCACTTGCCCGTGGTCTTTCGACCGACAGTATTTGTCGGATAGTTCTACTAGTAAGTCTAAATTCGTTGGAAACTTTGATTGCGAGTTTTAGACATTCTGATGTTGAGTGGCGCCATCTTCGCTGAAGCTCATAGTGCGCAGCATGTTTATGTAGTTCATCTAGCGACAGGTAGATGTCGCTACACGAACATACCAATAGTTTAACTACCTACTTTTTATGATATTTTCAGGTGGGCGTAGAAGTCCAAAGGCGCTTCGGCCGCCATTTATTAGAGTTGGGCGGCAATAACGCTATCATCGTGAACGCTGACGCGAATCTAGACTTGCTGCTGTCCGCCGCTCTGTTCGCTTGCGCCGGCACCGCTGGACAACGGTGCACTACTACTAGAAGACTGCTTATTCACAAGAAGGTAACCATGAATGTCATGTAACAGGTTTTAAATTAAAGAAGTATATTGTTTTCATACAATATATCCGCCTAAATTTTACTCAAACAAAAATCTTATAAACTTGGAAGTTTGTTACTTCTTCACGCTGACCACGACTGAGGAGATTTGAATTAAATTTAAAATCAAACATTAAAGGGAAAAACTATTCCTGTGGGTAACATGTAACGGACATAAAGACACCTAATGGGGTACATAAAACAACGCGTGGGTAGTTAATTCCTGCGTCACAATATTTTTAAATAACCGTTTTTAGCTTGACTCCTATAGCGAGGACTGGTCCCAGCAGGCACAGGATAGGGATCGGTGGAGAGAGGGAAGGGAGGCCTTTGCCCCGCAGTGGGAAACGTCAGGCTTATAAATAATAATAATAACCGTTTTTAGGAGGCCTGTGACTTTGCTGTTGATGATGAAGATTAAATAAGTATCCCAAAAATACGAGTGGGTTTTAAAACCGCGACCATATACGCAAACTTTAAAAAAAATGCCAAAAGAAAAACCTAAAACCATGCCTTTATAATTCACTGTGAACTATAAACTTCCCTAGGTCTACAGCGAAGTGGTGTCCCGACTAACAAAGGCATACGCCGGCGTGGTCAGTAAGATCGGCGACCCGCTGCTATCAGAGACATTGATCGGGCCGCTCCACACGCCCGCCGCTGTCGACGCTTACAAGCGGACTGTCGCCGCGGTGGTGAAGGCCGGAGGGAAGATCGAGTTCGGAGGAAAGGTACTTATCCAAATTATTTTGGTAATGAAGCGCTCTTGGTTTGGCTTGCTATATTATTGATTGGTGAAGTTAAGATATACTTTCCATGTTTCAGAGGGCACTTCTGGTCTGGGGCCCTCAAACTTCATCTTTATAAAAAAATAGAAGTTAAAATAAAACAAATTGATATCAGTTCATTTACACAGTGACAATTTAGATCAAACCAAGAAGAGAACTTCTTTTCGAATAAAAAATCAAGCGATCGAACATATACAACGATAGGGCATTAGGAATTGTAATATACAAAAAGACAGTTTGGAAGAATGTTTAGGGCACTCAAATCTAGTACCTTTAAATAAGTATTTTAATAGTGTGTTTCCTCTTTGCCAATAAACGTTTCTATTCTATAGCCCAATGGTAGTATTTGAAAATGTTTCCCTTCTCCTAGCTATTAAACAAGCTTCTAAACAAATTCTTTTGCCTAGGTGATGGAACGCGAGGGTTACTTCGTGGAGCCGACAATAGTCACGGGCCTGCCTCACGACTCGCCGCTCGTCAAGTCCGAGTGCTTTGCGCCGATCGTCTACTGCATAGAGATACCCGACCTGGATACCGGCATTCAGTACAATAACGAGGTCGACCAGGGACTTTCTTCTAGTCTCTTCACTGAGAACCTGGGAGATATCTTCAAGGTAAAAAAAAACTTTGGCCTTTACATCTTTACTAGATGATTTATACAGTGTCAAGAGGCAATCTTTGCCTATACTTAACGGGACACTGTAGTGCCTGGGACAATGTTGAGATGGAGTAGGCTTGCCCAGCACCTACACCATCCTCTCAGTTTAACCGGCCATATCCACAGGAAAGGCATGGTCAATACGTGTGGGGCTGACTAAGCCGCAGGTTTCCTCACGATGTTTTCGTTCACAAATTTTTCGAAACAAAAAATCCATTGATGCACGGCAAGGATTCGAACCCACGACCTTCGGATCGAAAGTCGAGGTACTATACCCCTCGGCCAACACGGGTCTTCAAGGTAAAAATATGTTCATTATCATCAGCATCCTTATCACACTAATATTATAAACTAGCTTCCGCCCGCGACTTCGCTCGCGTGGTACCCTGATAAAAAGTAGCATATATGTCCTATCCCGGTCATTATCTATCTATATTTTAAAATTCAGCCAAATCGGTTCAGTGGTTGTCGAGTTATAGAGGAACAAACATACCTACATCCATCCAAACTTTCGCATTTATAATATTAGTGTGATAGTGTGATGCGAAAGTTTGGATGTTTGGATGTATGTTTGTTCCTCTATAACTCGACAACCACTGAACCGATTTGGCTGAAATTTAAAATATAGATAGACCGGGAATAGGATATAGGCTTTTTATCCTTGTACCACGCAAGCAAAGCCGCGGTCGGAAGGAAGTATTATAAAAGCGAAAGTTTGTGAGGATGTATGGATGTTTGTTACTCTTTCAAGCTAAAACTACTGAACTAGTTTTAATGAAACTTGGAATATACATACATAGTTTAAGGCCTGGAATAACACATGTGGATACTAGTCACAATGATCGAACAAAACCTTATTTCCAGTGGATGGGTCCGCACGGTTCGGACTGCGGTATCGTTAACATCAACATTCCGACGAACGGTGCGGAAGTCGGCGGTGCATTCGGCGGCGAGAAAGCGACGGGCGGCGGACGGGAGTGCGGATCCGACAGCTGGAAACACTACATGCGACGCTCCACTGTCACCATCAACTACTCGGGACAGATCAAACTCGCGCAGAACATTAAGTTTGGCGACGAGTAAATTAATAGGCTTCCTTCATAATCTCGCATAACCTAAGTGCCTACTACTATGTGTATGTGTGTACTATTATATACTAAGTGCACACTATGTGGAAAATAAGATTACGTTGCTAGCAACACATTTGCCGAAATTACTTCACGTTTTGTTGTACAACCGAACTTCGGTCGGGTGTAAGTTCGGCGGCAACGTATTCTATATAAAAAAAAATGAAATGTTGCGCTGCCGAATTTCTGTTGGGTAATTTCCGCGCTTCTGGTGTGTAATATCAGCCGAATACGTCGCTATGTAGAATCAGCCGCGGAATTTCGTTCGCGTAACTTCGGCGTAGTGTGTTTGGGCACTAGTAGTTATAGAGCATTGCATTTACACGTTCAATGCCCACGACGCACAAGCGAAACTTTGGCTACGGCGCGACGCCATCCTCATGTTTAGAAATGGTTTATAATTATTATGAATCAGTTTAGTAATCCTCCTAAGTACGTGTTTATAGAAGTTATGTACAGTAAAGACTGAAATGTTTATAAATAAAATACTTTTTTATTATGTACAGTTTATTTCATTGAACACCTTTTTTAGACTTTTGTGTAAAAAATTAAAAGTTTTAAAAAATTACGATCAAAATTACGCGTACACGCTGCAGTGTTTTCGAGTCGATTTTTCCATCGTCAAATAACTTGAATTAAAGATAAGGCGATTTGATAATTAATTATACAATAGTCACTGCATTATATTGGACTTCTCAAATCAGGTCTAGTTGCTGATAAGCAGGTATATCAACTATGCACTCTCCATAAATCAACAGCAATATCCATAGAACGTTGTTTGTGAAATCTGTACGTCGCTGCAAGATCGAATACTAGTTCTGCGACCACATTGCCTTTCAGACCCCAGTCTGCAACTTTAGTTCTGACGTGGTCTCTGAAACAAATATAATCTTGAAGATATTGGTATATAACAAAAAATAATAAGTACTTCTTCTTTACTACGTACTAGTACTATGGCTTGTTTCACTCTTCAGCGTATCGCTGGTCGCGTCCGCGAGTTGACCATTCACAACACAGAGAAATGTGCTGTGAATGGCCAACTCGCAGACGCAACCGGCGACACGCTGAAGAGTGAAACAAGCCCAAGAGTGGCATTGTTATATTGTAGTACCTAAACGATGTCGCAATATAGTCCTTGTCACGATTTAGATGGCAAGTGACAATAACAGCTGTGCGCTTCCGTACTTCGATGGGCACGTTAAATTAATGGTCCTGGATTTTAAGTTGTAGCCACGACGGAGGCCTTTAGGCGGCCCAAAAACTCCGTCAACAGAGTAGGCCACTAGCTCATACATACGAACTTACTTTACCTACTGATAACTGGAGACTGTTTTTTTTTATATGGGGAGTGGTCTATGAACCAATAGCGATACTGCTATGGTATTTCTGTGGGGATACCTCAACTACATCCTTGTGCAAGGGGGCATCAAAATCCAACCCGGCAGTTTTGAGAAAAATAATACTTTAGAACTCACATTTCTTGCAAAAATGTTTTTATTTTAGAAAAGTTTTGAACGGTTATTGTGGTTAGTGTCTGTAAAGTTCGGACTACAATGTAATAATATGGTGACAGCGACCTGATCTGATGATGGAGTCAGGAGCTGTTCAACAGAACTCCTCAATAAATAAGCCGATTGAGTTGAAACTCGGCTTGCCTGTTAAGTTTCAACTACAATGTAATAATATGGTGACAACGAGCTGATCTGATGATGGAGTCAGGAGCTGTTCAACAGAACTCCTCAATAAATAAGCCGATTGAGTTGAAACTCGGCATGCCTGTCAAGTTTCAACTACAATGTAATAATATGGTGACAACGAGCTGATCTGATGATGGAGTCAGGAGCTGTTCAACAGAACTCCTCAATAAATAAGCCGATTGAGTTGAAACTCGGCATGCCTGTCAAGTTTCAACTACAATGTAATAATATGGTGACAACGAGCTGATTTGATGATGGGGTCAGGAGCTGTTCAACAGAACTCCTCAATAAATAAGCCGATTGAGTTGAAACTCGGCATGCCTGTCAAGTTTCAACTACAATGTAATAATATGGTGACAACGCGAAACTGCAACTAATAGGGACTGCAAACTCGAAAACTATAAAAATAATAATGCTAGTGTACTTAAATGAGTAGACAACTATAGAGAAACAGTCGTCTAACATAGACTTTTATAATAGCCTAACTTTTATGATGATCAGAAAACGAGAGCAAAATTGATAATGACAATTGATAGTGATCAGTCATTGTACATGCATGTAAAAAATGTAACAACTGCGAAAGAATTGTGGGAAAAACTACAGCAATTATTTGATGACAACGGCTTTTCGAGAAGAATAAGTCTGCTATGGAATTTAACAAATTAATATTTTTATTATTATTTATTTAATTTAATTTAACTATTGTGTAGAATTATTGTTTTGCATAGATGGATGTTTGTGATTATTAAAATATTGGGGGTGCTGAATTATATCTTTATAATAATCCTTATTTTACTAGTAAGCTAGTAACCTCATTTATTGGCATGATTTTGTTTATCAGTGTTTGTAACTAGAATGTTGCGTTTTCTAAGACAATGTCAATAAATTATAAATTCACTTGTTCTTATGTACTATTCTTATGTCGCAGGCAACTGGTTGAATTAGCCATTCAATTAAATGCATAGCCATTTCATTGAGCGCCGCCATTCAATTAAATGGCTGACCTTCGTTTAGCCGTAGTGTGGGACGTAGTGTTCAACGCCTAACCATTTCATTGAGCGCCGCCATTCAATTAAATGGCTGACCTTCGTTTTGCCGTAGTGTGGAACGTAGTGTTCAACACTACGGCTAAACGAAGGTCAGTCATTTCATTGAATGGCGGCGCTCAATGAAATGGCTAGGCATTTAACTGAATGGCTAATTCAACCAGTTTCCTGTGACATGTACATAAGAACAAGTGAATTTATAATTTATTGACATTGTCTTAGAAAACGCAACATTCTAGTTACAAACACTGATAAACAAAATCATGCCAATAAATGAGGTTACTAGCTTACTAGTAAAATAAGGATTATTATAAAGATATAATTCAGCACCCCCAATATTTCAAATAATCACAAACATCCCTCTATGCAATACAATAATTCTACACAATAGTTAAATTAAATTAAATAAATAATAATAAAAATATTAATTTGTTAAATTCCATAGCAGACTTATTCTTCTCGAAAAGCCGTTGTCATCAAATAATTGCTGTAGTTTTTCCCACAATTCTTTCGCAGTTGTTACATTTTTTACATGCATGTACAATGACTGATCACTATCAATAGGCCTGTTTCATAATTTTGAAAAATGGTACTACAATGTGCAGAAGTTGCTTCTGATTGCTAAAAATAATATATTTCACAATAACTAATGAGATTTACAGAAAAATAAAACTTTTAAGTTTAATATTTAAAATTCACGCCAAAACGCTTCAATATGTCATGGCGTCTCCTGTGACGTCATCACTGTCACAGCCTTATGTAACCAATACGTACAAAGTGATGTTGGTGAACAATTTTCTAAATAAATTCATTTTAATTGTGAATTCCAAAGGATATAAGTGGTGTGTAGTGCCTAAGTGCGACAATAATTCGAAATAGACACCTAAAAAGTTGTATAAAAACGTTTCACGGAACAAAACTATCTGTAAAAAGTGGTTTAGGTACTCTTGCACGGCGGATCTAAAACAAAGAAATATATTATGTAGGTGCTTAGTAAGCCTGCTAAAGGAGCAAAGTTATTAACATTATATTTTTTAACAACAAACAACAAATTTAGTTTCCAATATAGCTTATTTTCGAGATTAATACCTAAGTAGAAGGTATGTATGAAAAAATCTTTATTGTGCTTTTAAATTGATTTTATGGAAAAAACTTTTCTTATTATCTATTGTAATATGTCTATTTACGCGGAAGCCTTCACATTTCTGAATTCTGCCGAACAAAAATCATTGTTTGTTCCCAGAAACTCTCCCAACATTAGAACATCCACTATAGGCAAATTAGACGAATTTGCCGTGGTAAATCCTGGTTCCACTATTGTATCTTTTGAGAAAACGACGGACGATAAAATAGATTTACCTAAATTAAGCACTAAGAACAAATTAAAACCAAAAAACGACTACCTACCAAAACTTGAAGAGTTATGCGATTTGTATGAATGAAGTTTGTTCTGTTCACTGACAGTAACACTCGTGACGTAATTCGCTCTGATTGGTGTTTCATCTATCATGGCGGATAGCCGTATTTTATGGTTTTATTTTATCAAAAATAAAATTAATCTCACTATAATTTCAATAATAAATATGTTTTACGGAATCTGTGAATCTTAGTTCATTAGATTAATGCATTAATTTAGTGATTACGCATTACAGGAAACACGCCTATTGTCATTATCTATTTTGCTCTCGTTTTCTGATCATCATAAAAGTTAGGCTATTATAAAAGTCTATGTTAGACGACTGTTTCTCTGTAGTTGTCTACTCATTTAAGTACACTAGCATTATTATTTTTATAGTTTTCGAGTTTGCAGTCCCTATTAGTTGCAGTTTCGCGTTGTCACCATATTATTACATTGTAGTTGAAACTTGACAGGCATGCCGAGTTTCAACTCAATCGGCTTATTTATTGAGGAGTTCTGTTGAACAGCTCCTGACTCCATCATCAGATCAGCTCGTTGTTACCATATTATTACATCGTAGTTGAAACTTGACAGGCATGCCGAGTTTCAACTCAATCGGCTTATTTATTGAGGAGTTCTGTTGAACAGCTCCTGACTCCATCATCAGATCAGCTCGTTGTCACCATATTATTACATTGTAGTTGAAACTTGACAGGCATGCCGAGTTTCAACTCAATCGGCTTATTTATTGAGGAGTTCTGTTGAACAGCTCCTGACTCCATGATCAGATCAGCTCGTTGTCACCATATTATTACATTGTAGTTGAAACTTGACAGGCATGCCGAGTTTCAACTCAATCGGCTTATTTATTGAGGAGTTCTGTTGAACAGCTCCTGACTCCATCATCAGATCAGGTCGCTGTCACCATATTATTACATTGTAGTCTGAACTTTACAGACACTAACCACAATAACCGTTCAAAACGTTTCTAAAATAAAAACATTTTTGCAAGAAATGTGAATTCTAAAGTATTATTTTTCTCAAAACTGTCGGGTTGGATTTTGATGCCCCCTTGCACAAGGATGTAGTTGAGGTATCCCCACAGAAATACCATAGCAGTATGGCTATTGGTTCATAGACCACTTAAAAACAGTCTCCTTTGTTTTTATAGTATTAGTGAAGGATCCATTTCTTTATTGGCTTGATAATAATGTAATACTACTATGAATTCAGTCTCAAATTGTAATCATTGCCAAGAATAAATTAACCTTATTTTTGCCAGTTTAAATTTTTTTAGTGAACTAATTTTTAATGCATGAAGTGTAATATACTAACCTTGTAGTTGTTTTATGCATCGAGTATACTGTTCCAGAACTAAGTATAGTGCCCATCTTTAGAAAGCGCATGTCAATTCCCGAATTACTTTTCGTACCAAACGGAGGATTCATTATCACTGTGTCAAACATGTTTTGCCATCTGAAAACAAATATATTATATTCTACAGCTATTTTATTTATTTATGAATAAAAACACCCATTTTAATATCATCTTCAATTACATACTGTATAAACATGTAAGTATGAAGTTCATACTTACATGTTGCACATAGTTCATACTATGAACTATGTGCAACAGTCAATGATTCTGATTCAAAATGTTAAACTTCCATACAAACTTCTAGGCCCAATGGATTTAATTATAGGTTTATGCGAAAGGGGCAAAGGGGTGAATTTGTAAAAACGTGAAAAACTGACTTTTCTTTATAATTAAAAGACACCGAACCTAAACACTTATTTCTAACTAGTGAACGCCCGCGGCTTCGCCCGCGTGGACTACTTTTTTTATACCACAGGAACCATACATACATAACGGTAACCTACTGGTGCGCAAAATTCAATACTTCTAGGCGCGTAGCTAACAGAAACGAAAGTCGAGGCGGCGCGGTGGCGTCGACATCTTCATCTTCCGAAGAAAACATGTTGAATACATCAAACAAGGCATAAACGCCGCCGCCTCTTCGTCAACGCGACTTTGCTGTTAGCGACCTCCCCTAGATTGCTTGATGTGTCAGTCAGTCTATTTTTATATACCTACATTAATCTAGAGGCTGAGGGTTTCGGCAGAATACCCTTACAATTTAAATTAAAATGAGTGTTGTTAATGTGCGTCGCAGCAGCAAAAGGCCTCGACTCAGCTTTGTCGTGCCTCTGAGAGGCACTCCTCTCAGAGGCACGACAAAGCTGACAAATTAACAACACTCATTTTAATTTGCTTGTTTTTCCTTTGTGCTTGTTTTTGAGATGTGCATTGAGTGCCCAGTGGTGAATAGTCTGTCACTCGCGGCGATGTCTGAGAATCGCGGCGATATTATCGTCGTCGTGCCACGTATTTCTTTACACTCTATGAACGTATCTCCACACGGCGATGTTATCGCGGCGATAGAAGCTATAGAAATACGCGGCACGACGATAATATCGCCGCGATTCTCACGCTCGTGGAGACGGCGCCTATAAGTCGCCTAGTCGTGGGCAATCACAGTGCAGGTTCAGATTATGTGGTGTTTACAAATAAAGGCCCACACATAGCAGTGGGGGTACCTATGGGCTGTGTAAGAGTATGATGATGATGATGTCTTACTTAAGAAGACTGGGATCGAGAAAGTCGCATTGCAAAGCGTCAACATTGGTGATCTCCATTTCTTCCACGTTTTCCTTGTACACGTCGAGTGCCGCGGCGTCTATGTCGACCGACGTGACGCAAGCGGCACCAAGGATCGCCGCGCCGATACTCAGCGCGCCTGGTCCACAGCCCGCGTCGAGCACCAATTTTCCTTCTATGTCTTCAAATTGCGTCTGAAAATAAATTTATTTATTTCTTACAAACTGTCTTAGCGTCGATAGGCTTGCAACCTATTACGTATGGAATGCTAACTTCTGAAAAATGTGGGTATATACCAAATTTATATTTGAGGCCCTCTGACTACACCCTTAGACCTCTTCGAAGGATCTTAAATGCCTAAAAATCTGAGAGAATTCCTGCAGCGCCTCGGGGATACAGTCATGACCATATTTAAATTTTTTTTTCTGTCTTATGTCTATTTGGAATAATGTACCTTACCAAATGATGAGGATTTTTTTCAAAGTATTGTAAAAGCAACAATTGAATATTTACCTGTATATTATACAAAGTTATTGCAGCAATATGAGGGGGTGTGGCATACTGTTCCAACTCAAACTTAGGCTTGTTAAAGCCATTCAATTGCTGTAAATGCCCCTGCAATGTTTTCAGCTTCATATTGGCTGTCATTGTAAGTTATTTGTTATCAAACCTAGGTAAGACAGGTAAGATCTGATTGCCGAATGCAGAGTCCTGTGAAACAAAGTAGCCACAGGATGTTGCGTTTGCGTGTTGCAAAGCTGCTCTGTGGCTTGTATTTATAATATTGGCTTCAGGCAGTTGAGGGAAACCCTGAAATGAAAAATAAGATTCACCATTTTTTAATGTAAATGAGTTTTAAACAGCTTTGAATCATTTAATTTACTTTAACGTTATTTTAAATTGATGTAGTTATAACATTTTACTTCTTCAAACTCTGCTAACAGTGTATGTGAGTAAGAGTGATCATTCACCCTCAGTAGAATCTGGGGGTGATTGATTACAAACTTCTACAGGGTGGAAAAAATGAATGGGCCCCAGAGGGAATAGTAGATTGTATTATAAGGGGGCAAAATAATATTTTGACGGCGAGGGCGCTTTTTTGAATCCAGAGCGAAGTGAAGGATTCTAGAGTAGAATCCCGAGCGTAGCGAGGGATTCTTTAGTAGAATCCTGAACGTAGCGAGGGATTTAAAGTACGTCGCCCGAGCCAAAAATATATTTTGCGCCCGAGTGAAACACTCTACTTTTCATTACAATCTATGAGAAAATAATGTGTTAAATCGACGAAGTTCCACTTGAGAAGAGTAATCGGGGATTAATTTTTTTTTATTCAGACGACGGCCGCGCGCCGGCTGAATGGTGGGCGGTTTGTTTATCTGATGGTTTATGGTGATGATGATGATGATGAAAAGTAGCCTATAACCTTCCTCAAGAGTTTAGCTATCAAATACAGAAATAATATTTCAAATCGGACTGGTAGTTCCTGAGATTAGCGCTTTCGAACAAAAAAACTCTAGAACAGCCATCAATAGTTCCACGAAAACAAACTAGATGGCGGTTTTCTAGATCGCGCTGACGAAAACGCACAGGATTTTATCAGGTTGGACTTACAATTTTTGTATGGATAGCTAGCTATCTATAGCTATACTGAAACCGCTGAGTAATAAATCTCTAAATGTGATTACAATTGTGGTGTTTTTGGAAGAGTCCTCATTCATCTAGCTAGATTCGAGACTTGAATGTGGAATCTTTGCACCTATGAGGTACAACTACTTTGCAGTGCAAAGTAGTTGTACCTCATAGGTGCGCGGCAAAGATAATTCCGGCGCACTTAAAGGGGATTAAAAACTCATTACTGCCCGCTAAACTTATAAAGAGGATTAAAAACTCATTACTGCCCGCTAAAAGTTCCTTGAAGAGGAATCATCTACTTTGGGCGCACTTAAAGGCGAACAAAGTCGTCTTTTTCGAATAGATGGAATGAAAACTACTTTAAATCCTTAAGATACAGTATTTCACTTAAAGGAAACATTCCTTTATTTTTAAAAAGAAACAAAACTGCATTCATAGATTTTCTAAAATTCGCTTGCCTTACCCGGAATCGAACCAGCAAAAAATTAAAAAACAAACCTCGCTCTATTTAATACCACTAATCGATAGGATTAATGTCAGGATAAAATCTTTATAACACACATTTGGTTTTAGAAATACAAAAGATCATGAAATCGAACATTAATTTTCACAATTTTTTCATTAATATTTGTTATTTCACCATTCGCGTTAAAACTTTTTTAAACGGTATTTGTCTGTTTGAGATGAGATTAAGACTTCCGAAAATGCATCCGATTCGATGATTTTCTTCAAAAAGTTGATGGTTTTTCGGAATTCGGAATACATTCCGAGAAGGTCTGAATCACACTACTGGATACCTTTCACCATCCCACTGTAGAGCTAAATTGCAATTAAAGCCCTTATGTACTAAATATTAGATTTCATGGATTTTTTGTACGACAGACGAGTATAAGACCTCATGTTTCTTTAAGAAGTTTTATCTTTAGTATTGAATGTATCGACTAGTGGAATAAAAAAGGGAGTGTTTAATTTTTGAATTTTTAGCTGGTTCGATTCCTGGGTGAAGCAAGTGAATTTTAAAAAATCTTTGAATGCAGTTATGTTTCTTTTTAAAAATAAAGGAAAGTTTCCTTTAAGTAAAATACTGTATCTTAAGGATTTAAAGTAGTTTCCCTCCAGGGCCCATTCATTTTTTCCACCCTATATAATGTTATGCTTCTATAGCAGTGGTCGTCAAAGTGCGGCCCGCGGGCCGCATGCGGCCCGCGAGCGATATTGGTGCGGCCCGCGGACGATATTGGCCCGCGAGTCCCGCGACCAAGCAAACAATTTCAGTAGACAATGATCCTACCACGTTAGAGGAGAACATGTTGTGCCGACCCAACCTAGTGGGAAAAGGGCATGGAAATGATGATGATGAATGATGCTACCTACGTTGCTACAATAATAATTGTAATTGACTTAAAAACTTCGAGATAAAGAAGCTTGCTTTGTTTGCTTGGTTTGGAGCTTGCTTTGCTCGTATTTTAGTTTCATGAGTTGAGTAGGAGAGCAAAGTGATTTATGTCTGAACACAAAATAGGAACCGACAAGCAGCGAGCCTTTCTATGAGCACCGCAAACAAAAACAAGTGTCACATGTTGCATTAGCTTAAAAAATTCGGCTCGCTTCGCTCGTATTTAACTTCATGAGTAAGATATATATTGCGAATAAAAGGAGTAAAGTCTAACCACAAAAGAAAAACCGATAAGCAGCGAGTTTGTTCTTTGATCATCGCAAACAAAATCAAGTGTCACAATATTGCATTTGTCTTAAAAAACTCGGCTCGCTTCGCTCGCATATAACTTCATGAGTAAAATATTTTGCGAGAAAAGTTAGTAAAGTCTAAGTAAAGTATAAGAACCTATAAGCAGCGAGTATTTTCTTTGATCATCGCAAACAAAATCAAGTGTCACAATGTTGCATTTGTCTTAAAAAATTCGGCTCGCTTCGCTCGCATTTAACTTCATGGGTAAGGTCTATTGCGAGTAAAGTGAGAAAAGTCTAACTACAAAATAAGAACCGATAAGCAGTGATATTTTTCTTTTATCACCGCAAACAAAATCAAGTGACACAAATGTTACATTTGTCTTCAAAAATTCGACTCGCTTCGCTCCCATTTAACTTTGTGAGTAAGATATTTTGCGAGTAAAGTGAGAAAAGCCTAAGGCGTTGTCCTAATAGAACGCGAATGCGCGATGCGAGCGATGCGACCATCGGGTGGTCGCATCAATCATTATAGTCGCGCAATCGCATCGCGCGAATGTCAATTAGGACACCTATTCGACATCAGTATGTTTGATCGCGGATTCGTACGACTAAAATTCGCACGAACTTGCGATGATCGCGTAGTCGCGTTCTATTAGGACAACGCCTAACACAAAATAAGAACCGATAAGCAGCGAGTTTGTTCTGTGATCATCGCAAACAAAACCAAGTGTCACAATATTGCATTTGTTTTAAAAAATTCGGCTCGCTTCGCTCGCCTACAACTTCATGAGCGAGGTATTTTGCAAGAAAAGTTATTATAGTTCAAGTATAAGAACCTATAAGCAGCGAGTTTTTTCTTTGATCATCGCAAACAAAATCAAGTGTCTTATGTTGCATTTGTCTTAAAAAATTCGGGTCGCTTCGCTCGCAGTTAACTTCATGAGTAAGGTATATATTGCGAGTAAAGTGAGTAGTCTAACCACAGAATAAGAACCGATAAACAGCTAGTTTTTTCTTTGATAACCGTAAAAAAATAAAGTATCACATATTGCATTTGACTTGCAAAAATTCGGCTCGCTTCGCTCGCTTGGTTTGGAGCTCTATTCGCTCACATGAGTAGGTATATTGCGAGCAAAGTGAGTTATGTCAGACCATAGAATAGGAACCAACAAGCTGCGAGTCTTTGAGCACCGCAAAATTATGCTAACTTTCAAGTTCGTTAGTAGGTAGTTAAGTAGGTACCTACTAAGATTTTACCCCATAAGTAAAGGAATTTCGAAAAATCGTCAAATAAATAATTCAAGAATGTGCGGCCCGCAGTGATACCTCACATTGTCCTATGCGGCCCTTGACCAGAAAAGTGTGACGACCACTGTTCTATAGCCTTCATGCTTGACATTGTGGCATGTTGTTAAAGGACTGAAGGATGGTGATAAATTTTATGATACTTACAGCAGTAGCAGAGACAGGTGGTATAGAACACATAGGCAGTTGGCTGACAGGGTTCGGCTGTGTCAGGCACAAAGAAGTGGCAGTAAGGGGGGCTACAGCACCCTGTTTTAGTAGCATTTGTTTCTTTAACTGAAGCTCTTCTAAAATCTTTCTGTTCGTCAATTCTGAAATTTTTAGTGTAGATTAAATAAGCTTTATTATAGGTATGTATATGTAAATATTCTATAACATTATAGGCAATGCACTATTCACTTTAACTACGGCACTCTTTACTTAAAAGTAAACTTGAGAGGTAAACCTCTCAAGCATTGGACAAAAAATTCATTTTAAATGAGACAAAATAAATAAAGCACTTAGCTTTCAACCTGTTACTTGTATCAATAGTCTAGAGGTGAGTGATAAATAACTTCACGGTGAAAAAATCACAGTGATCTGAAGTCAAATTATATCACTGTGACTCGTCGTAAAGGAACAACGTTCCACCTGTGGTTCCACCAAGGAACGTCATTCATTCTTTTACGCTCCGTTCTACCGTTCGGAACGATTTTCAATCGCATGTAGGTATCCATACCCATATTATAAGTGAAAGTGTGTTTGTTTGTTTGTATAATGATCCTGCTTTCACGCAAAAACTACTAAACTGATTTGGCTGAAACTTAGAATATACATAGTTTATGACCTGGAATAACACATTAGGCTACTTTTTATCCCGAAAAAAATGCATATTTGCCGTGGGTAAAAAAGTAGTAGGTAGTTTACGAGGGCGAAGCCGCGGGTGGCCGCTAGTATTAAAATAAAGCTTTAAAATTAAATTAAAAAAGTGCACACAAGAAATTATTAGAAGGTTTTTTTATTTAATAACGTAGGTACCTATTTAGTTACCTAGTATTTACTTATCGAAATAGTTAACTCGAATAAAAAAGTGCTGATATTTTTGCGCACTGTTAATTTGGATCAAAAGTCATCTCGTTTCACGATTACGCGTAAGGTAACATGGAACGCCTAGTGCGACATTGTGATCGACGTGACAAAGTCACGGTGATTTTTCACTGTGATTTTCTTGGAACCGGAACGACAGTCACCGCGATACGAAAGTAACGCTTTTCCCCACCTCTACAATAGTCATTACAGCATTATTATCTTACCTCTTTGTGCATTAGGTTGCGGAAACGCCATCTAAATATTGCAGAATCGATGATTATTCGATTATTCATATATTTGTATGTAAACACACAAAAGTCAGCAAACTATTTTATTATAATTTACATGCAACGGTGATTCATGATACCCAGCGCCAGCAATACCATTACCCAGATCACAGAGAAATTAATTATTGTAGTCAGCCGCTCAGCCCCTTTTGAGAGCCTTTTGATCGTTTGTTTGATTGACAGTTGATATTGATAGAAATAACCTACAGTGCCACAAGTATAAGTTGGCGGTGGCGATTTGAGGAACTAAAACGGAAAAACGGAACAAGATTATTAAGATGCGAAATATCATTACACTATCCTATACAAATACGCAAATGATTAAATCTTTCTTACATATTTTCCCAAATTTCGTGGTATTTTCTGTACAATTAATTATATTTTTTGAACACAGTGGCGCACAGCCGCGCCAAGTTATACTTGTGGCACTGTAATTTCACGACCGGACCGACAGATTCTACGTGAAGCGGAACGTATTTTGGGGTCAATGATCTTTCGCTGCGCTGTTCTACACTGTTCTACACAGAAAAATGATTTTTCGCAAATCACCGGTTTTACTGATAAGTTGGTACTGTTTTTTTTTTGTACTGGCAGCACCAACATTAGTCGGAATCGGAACCAAAGACAAATATAGGTATTTCCTGCTATGATTGCGTAAGTGGCGCAGATTTGAAATTCACTGTTTTTGGTTTATTACATTTTTATGGATTATCGGCTAACTTCACGAACGTACTGTACAGTTACGCCGGCTCCATACGTTGGGACCAACGTTGGTCCCAACGTTGGCGCCAAGATTTCGTGAACCATCCACACGTTGGCGATACCGATACACCAGTCTTGTTCCGTCAGAGCCAACGTGCAGACGTCCGATGTCTGCGCGTCCGATACAGAAATTGAAATTTCTCTAAGTGATTTTACATTACTGAATACCAATTTTATCACAATCACATCACGTCATGTCACTATCACACTTCACACAACACACTATAATAAAAATGCGAAAGTTTGGATGTTTGGATGTATGTTTGTTCCTCTATAACACGACAACCACATAACCGATATGGGTGAAATTTAAAATATAGATAGATAATAACCGGAAATAGGACATAGGCTACTTTTTATCCCAAAAAATTGCACGGTTCCCGTAACATAAAAAAAAAATAGTAGACTCCATCATCAGATCAGCTCGCTGTTACCATATTATTACATTGTAGTCAGAACTTGACAAATATGCCGAGTTTCAACTCAATCGGTCTATTTACTGAGGAGTTCTGTTGAACAGCTCTTGACTCCATCATCAGATCAGCTTGTTGATACCATAATATTTCATTGTCACCGAGAATCTATAAGTGTGCAAAATTTCAGCCCGATAGTTCTACAAACACAATAAATAAGGAATACGATGACATTCTCGCTCGTCAGTCGACACGTGCGCTCACGATGCGCGTCGAAACGGGACTGAGCATAGCGCCAACGTGTGGACGGATCCCCAACGTTGGCGCGCCAACTTCCTTTGATAAAACCGACACGGCACGGCCAACTCCCAACGTTGGCCCCAACGTTGGGGCCAAGCTATTTTGTTCAGCTCCACGGGTAGAAATGTTCCTAGTCAGAAGCTTGGACTTGTATATAATCTGTGCTTTGATTGGAAATTGATTGGAAAACGATGTATGACATTTCGTTCTCCGCTCCTCAACTCTTCCGATTCCGAATGAGTTGCTATTTTGATGACAATGTCAATGTCAATGAATGATTGAGATCATTGAGGGTAGGTTTCTCTGTGGATGTGGGTAGTCTGTGCTCTGCGGTCTAATGTCTAACGATCATTGTGTATTTAGTTTGTTGATTTTCCCCGCCTATTTCTGTTCCTTATTAGCTGCAAACGGTTTGTACCTTCAGTACCTACGATGTATTTTATGTGTTGTGTTAACTTGTGTTGTACCAGGTTGTACAAATTTGCGAAAGGCCGCTGTATTCCATATTCCCAGTGTGTAGTGTAATCAGACTCAAAAAGTGGCTCGATTGTTTATGCAGTGATTTGTTGAGAAACGTGAGTTTGAACGAGATTTCGAGAACGAGAACGAGACGCACTGGTCACATCACACATCACAGAAACCTAAGATTTATCAGTGTTTCTCTAGGTACTATATTATGCATGTAATATACATAAAAACCTTCCTGTTGAATCACTCTATCTATTAAAAAAACCGCATCAAAATCTGTTGCGTAGTTTTAAAGATCTAAGCATTGCTTAAATCTTTAAAACTACGCAACGGATTTTGATGATGTTTTTTTTTACATAGGGACAGACAGCGGGAAGCAACTTTGTTTATTATACAATACCTATACCTACTATGTAGTGTTAAGAAAAAATTTAAAAAATAATAATAAATGATTAACCTCCTGAGCCCTTACGGTCATTATTTGGAACAAAATAAGACATGTCGCTGAGGACGGCTTTGTAGAAAACATGACTTTTCGTAAAGGACGGATGTCCCAATAACTGACCTTAATATTTGTTTGCTTGTTTCTCCAAATATTGTCGTTTGTTACTGCTACATTCTGTGTAAAATGAAACTAAAAATATCCATCCCTCTCCCGCAAATGCAATTTTTACCATAGACTTTACGCGCTGCACAGTGTTTCGCCCTTCATCCATCAAGATGGCAAACCACACAGACAGGGGTAACTAAAATCTTGGATTTTTACAATAATGTGCATCCAATTTGTTAAAATTTTGTTGGTTTGACTTCCTTTTAAATGTTAAAATGGTGTCACAAATATTATTTTAACGCGGTATTTGATTTTTTCATCAAAAATAAGGATCGTAAAATTTTGTTCCGAAAAAGGTACTTTAGTACCCAATTATAAATCTATGTATCGATTTATTGTTCCATATTCTTTAAATCAGAGCTAAATTTATAATCTTTTACACCATTTCGACATACGAAAATACATAAAAAAGGGCTGGGCCATTTTATTTTCCCTACCGAATGGTGATTTGACAATGGAGTCAAGAACTGTACAACAGAACTCCTCAGTAAATTGCCAATAAATAAAATAAATACTGCTTATTGGGCTTATTTGAATCAGCTCTCTGTTTCCTACTAAAAGAGTTTGCTTTGAAAAATAAAAATTCAATAAAAACTTACTGTTTCAGTTTACCAAAGAAGAATGTAAAATTTTCTTTAGCATAACCGTATGCATAACCATGGTTAGAGCCATCCATATGGTTAAAGCTCAAATTTATTTGAATAGTTCATGTTTATTATTGAAATAAATGCGTTAAAATACCTAAATTGTGTATTCTGTTCTGCCATTTGTTTTGTAAAAATACGAAAAATTAAGGACGAATGTCCCAAAAAACGAACAAATTGTAGGTAATTCAAATTGAACTCTATGTATTCCTTATGAATACCCAAAACAACTTTGTTCTGGCGAAAATGCAGGAAATACAATCTAAGGCTTATTGCAAGCACATTAAGGTTCAGGCCTTAGTGACATCAATCAATTTGTTCCAAAAATTGGACATCCGTTCTCAATGACAAGTGCTATTTTCAAAATTCAGGGCTTAGGAGGTTAACTATGTTTCGTTGTTTTCTATCAACAACACCTTCTTTCCCTTAGGCCACTGACCTCTACTATGGCATTGATCTCAATAGTACACATTGAGATCAATGCCTTAGAAATATTGAATGAAAAAAGCAATCCTACCAAATTTTGTTTGGTAGAATGACAATTCTGCTCGATGCCGGTGTAGCAGAAAAAAAAAAAAGAAACGTCATACATCGTTTTCTGATAGCCAATCAGGAGCAAGTAACATCTATATAATCTGTGAACACAAGTCCACACTAAAATGTTCCCGACATTTCCATCTGATACGTAGTATCTCTACCTAAGTAGTGTTCAGCTCCACACGTTGGTGAGAGACGTTGGGGCCAACGTTGGCCCCAACGTGTGGATGCGGGGTTAAATTCTAAATGTTATCGGCTAAAATACGATCATACGATGCTCGCTAGTTGACCAAGATCTTTCAACCTACCCAAGAAGAACCGGGAAGTGAAGTGAATCAAAAGATAGTAGATAGATAGATGATACCTAGTAAAGTTTTATTAAAATTAAAATAGATTCAATTCTGTACCTACGTTACAGTACGGCCAACGGATCTCGGCGTGCGTGAAGTTAGCCGTTTCGATGCGCAGTGCAACTTTTTCATACAACATTTTCTACTGCGCAGCGCAGAGCCTGACTTCACGTACGCCAAGATCCGTCGGCCCAACTGTACAGACTGCAACTTAGTGCAAAGCTGCAATCTGTACACAGAACACTATTACTCCTAGCGAATCTGTAGCATATTAGCTAGGAGCAATTTCATATTCCGAGTAAACCAAGCCCAGCCAGTGGCTTGGTTTACTCGTGTGAATAAAAGTAAAGTGATCAGATCAGTACCACATTTTTATAATTGAAAAAAAAAACTTAGGCCTTTACATCTTTACTAAATTATTTATAGTGTCAGGAGGCAATCTTTTGCCTACACTTATCGAGACACTGTAGTGCCTGGGACATTGTTGAGATGGAGTAGGCTTGCCCAGCACCTACACCATCCTCTTAGCTTAACCGGCCATATCCACAGGAAAGACATGGTCAATACGTGTGGGGCTGAATAAGCCGCGGGTTTCCTCACGATGTTTTCCTTCACCGTTTAGAGCTCGTATTAATGCACATATAATTTTTTCGAAACGAAAAATCCATTGATGCACGGCCAGGATTCGAACCCACGACCTTTGGATCGAAAGTCGAGGTACTATACCCCTCGGCCAACACGGCTCTTTACTACAATAATATTCTTCTAGCTAGACATGACACTCCTGTTGCGACAATGCAAAACAAAGTTTTTTTTTTAATATAAAAGCATTTATTTTAAAACAATGTAGGTAATAATATACTTTCTGATTCTTGGCAAAACAGTCTCACATAAGCAAGTCAACATTTGGCCTCTCTTAGAATAAAATAAGACTAACATGCGCTGCCATTACTCACAAAATGAATATAACTGAATACATCAGATAAATAAATCATAAAAAAGGACAAAATATAAAATTATTTCCATTATGTCTACATTGCAGTTAGCATTGCATCTCAGTTGAGCAATCTTAGATTAATTTGTTTATTAAAGTAAATTATTCTAAATAAAGGGAACATTAACATTACTAGAATTGACTCACAATATTAGCAATATATAAAAAAAACATCTAATGTACCTAATTAGTAGTTCACAGACGCAGACATGCCGTCCACAATGAGTTTGTGGTTCACTTTTGATAAAATTTTATAATAAATGCACAACATAAATATCATTTAAGTTGCCTTGTCTTTTAAGTTTATAAAAATATTTATATAACAATTTAGAAATAAATATAACAGTTTTAATTCCTCTAAAACAATTTGGAATAGTATTGCACAAGCTAAAAGCTAAATTATTATGTGCATTTGTATATAAAATCTATATAGTTGTAAAAACAAACCAACACAATATTCTTATAATGCAAAGCAAAAAGCTATTATGACTCATTTATTGGGACAGAATTAATTTATTACAATTATTAGAAGTACATACAATAAATCGACAACTATAAGCATTCCTTATAAAATCCTCTTCGAAAAATGGGTTTTAACTTGTAAATTTAAAGTATATTTATAGTCTTGTATTAATTAAATTTTATAATATTAGTAGCATTGAGATCTGGGACAGCTTGTAGTTGTCAATCTAAACTCAACACAATGTGGCTGACTTGACTACCATGACTGACTAAACTTACGATAACATGGACTTACAACAATTAAAATATACTTTTATATTCATAAATAAAGATATGATTATAGCGAAATAAACCAGACAGAGCTGCAACATTCGGTAAAAATTTTGATATGTTATTTTCTATAAACACTATACATTTTATTTAAACTCTTTCTAAACAATAATAAAACACAACAACCACATTGTGCCCCTACACGAGCTCCGTCGGAGTGTCGGCTTGTCAGAGTATGTCACAGCACGGGAACAAACACATTCTGGACTAAATAAAATTTGAAAATGATAACAACATTTGTTTGTAAAGACTAGCACGTAATTTTGGCACTACGCTGTGTCTTCTCAGAGCACAGTGGCATCGATGTTGTTCATTTTATACACAATTTGATCTTGCTCTGTGAATCTGCGGGGAGAGTGGGGCAAGCTGGACTAGGCGCGGCGGTGACAGCCGCGGACTTGGTAACTGCAATTGAGTCGCGTCAGCCCCACTCTCCTCATCACGCTCAGAGTTTCACAAAGCTTCTCCTATCATTCAACCAGGAACATTTCAATAGATAACATAGCAAAGCAAGGAAAACGAAAGCATACAATTTCAATATCAATTATGTAATACATAATTTGTGCCCAATATGTCATGTTCGATGTATCATTTTTAAATTTATGAAACCCCTAAAACTAGTGACCGATCCTATCGCTCACAGTTACATATGGACAGCTGCCATTACCGTAATAAAATGCAAAATAATGTATAGTATTAATTTTTAGTGTAAAATTATAGTAAATAATAAAAAAAAACTTATTTGAGTAAATAAATTCTCTTGTTCCATTGCTCATTCAGTGCTTTAAATAACAGAGTGTAAAAATAACAGCAGGTCACATCCGTTGTAGTGCGTCCTCCTGTTTACATTTGGCATTGTGGAAGAATTGATATGATGTTTGGAAGATTCTGGAACTATTCTAGGAAAAGAAGCTTATAGCCGGCCAGGATCCGCGCCTTCATAAGTTCGCGGACTACGTTTATTTTTACACCCTGTCGCAATGAGTATTTTACCTCAACAACACTCCTAATTCCAACAACAATACACACCTAACACTTTCCCTGTATATAAATATATTACGAGTCTTGTAAAAGAAACATTTCGAAACCTCATAGGTTATTAACACTACGTGAGAAATACACAAGAGCATTAGGATACGACATATTGCTACGAGTTAACTTATCATTTGGCACTAAATTAACATATTGCATCTCGAGCATTCGTCACAAAGTATTTATACTTGCAAATTCTTTAAACTCTCAATTTAATTTTCCTAATTTTTATAATTAATTTTCATAATTTTAATTTACTAATGATATAATTTTATTTGTTTGGCCGAAACATTCGTTTTGCAATTGTTTATGTGTTATCTAAACGAAAATACACATTATTTTTTTACATTGAGCAACCTGTCCATCTCCCGTGCAGGCGAGACGGGAACTTTCGCGTTTCCAATAACTAAATAGACGAGACGCGATTTCGGCAAGTTAAAATTTGGCAAAATTGAGCATTAAGACTTTCAAATTGGCATTGTAAAATATTACAATTAGTAAGATTTTACTACGTAGCACTGCATGACTACTTATTTATCCTAAGTCTGGTAACTGAAACTTATTCAATAGGTACACCATCTCTAACAGTTTTTGTTGATGCGTGGAACACAATACCATATCATAATCAGTATGTCAAAAGCATGCATAATCCTGCCATACTATGCAATATTTTCGGTAGTGATTTGTATTTTAGATATTATAGCTTCGTCAAAACGCAGTGTGTTCCATATTACAATTACTTATTATGCTTCATATTTAAAAAACACTCAACACTGACTCCTATAGTTATATACAATTGGGGGTAAATTGACATACTGATTTTATATGTGCATTGTGACAATCTCAGATCATAACAGTGAGGCATGTTCACTAAAACCCTATAGGAAAATAGTGCTCGATTTAATATTATTCATCTATTAGTATTACGCGTAGCTTCTAGCCTCTTTACACATCTACGGTTGATGCGATCTGATGAAAACCGAATACGGATTAAAATACATACCATCATATTGCACAAAACTAGGAGAAAGTTTATTACGAAACGTAAAAAACTAACTTTCAGTAACGGCGCTGGGGAGTCTGATGATATGTAGTCTGACCCCATGTCTCTCGTACGTTATGTACAAAATTGTAGATAGTGAAAAATCTATTAGTGTATATTGATATGACGACGTACAACATGAGTTTACGATTAGAGGATTTCGTTACCGTTCAAAAGAACTCTAGAAACGTGGACTTCACAAGACCTTTCCGATTTACTAACTACATTTTTACAACAACTTGGTTAAAATAGTTATTTTAAAAATGAAATATCGTTATTTTATCAAATAATAGTTATTGCTTTGTTTTGATATGACGTTAGATCCGAGCGCGCGGCGCGTCGCTCAGTCGGCGTTACGCACAAGTAGTCTGCACTATTCACATAATTACGTAATAACTCTTAAATATATACTTTAAAAATATGACTGCTTTATATCCATCATGATCACAGCTCTCCGAAGACTTTACAATATCCAAACTTGACGCTCCAAAATAAATTCTTTATCATTACACCTATAAAACAAAATGACTATGATACCTTCTAAACTTTAGCTCTAAAATTATGCCATTTTGATAATATTACTTTGCAATTGCAACGGTCCCTCGTACAGCACTTAAATGCCTCATATACAAATTTAAACGTAACGATTGAAAATGACTCGATTCACTAACACATAAAAGTAAGGAAGCGATAACGTCGTCCATGAAAGTAAAAATTTAGAAACAAAGCGGCAGTGTTCGCGAAATATTCGTGCAAATAGAAATCTAACTACGAAACATGTTTTAGGAACCTGATAAATTATTGCTAGAGCTCCGGCCTCCGTCTTACAAACGACAATGCGTCGCGGCCGCGCCGCGGACACATAACGAGATAAAATCTTATCAGTAGCCAATAGAAAAATATCACCTAAATAAATATGAATATTTTACAGAGCCGCGTCTAAGCGGTATCGCCGCACGCTGCGGACTCGGCACGTTTCACCTTACTTCATATTCCCTTGGCATGGCCCATTCCAAATTCGTTGCAATTCTAACAATGAAATTGTCTAATACGACACTCGGGTCATCGACATTACAATTGCACTGTAAAAAGTGCCGTTAACTGCCAAGTGATTCGATAAAAAGTGCGCGCGACGTATTCCTTACAAAAATTCAATCACATTCCAATCACCGCACGCGCTTATTATCGAAGTTTAGCGTCTGCATCAACATTATCGACAAAAACAATCGATGTAAGTCACCATTTTCTATCCCTGTCTCTTTCTAACATCAGATAAGGTTGAGAGGGAAATAGAAATGGCGCCTTTTACCGTCATGTCCAAATCTATTGCAATACTGAATTACTGAACGCTTTAAACAATACTGTTAGAAAAGGATTAAATATTCAGATTCATGCATAGTCATTGACGTATTGCATTTAAACCGAAATATCAATATATCTGAAAATAATAAAATACTACCGAAAAATGGAGCTGGTAAACTCAATAATTAATATCGACTGCGAAAAACTAGGGCGAGTCTCCCTTTATATAAGTCGCGTCATGTAAAAAGATGGAAGAAAGTGGACGGATAAGTAACCCATGCGCAAACATGAGACAAAACACACCCCATCCACTTTCTTCCAGCGTTCTTTTTACATGACGCGAACTACACCTTTAACCAAATAAGGTATATATCAGATTTGAAATTGTGTGTTCATGATTCTTTGTCGATAATGTTAGCAGACGGTACAGAAGTGGTCCGTCCGAGTCACGATATGTTTTTGGTAAAGTAACAAGGTTATGTTGTCAGGGCGCGCGGCTCGCGGCGCCTCACGGGGCTTCGCCCTCTTCCTCCCGCGGCGTCTCTCCCCCGCCGCCTTTCGATGTGTCACTGCAACAAACATAACAATTTAAACATCATGTGATCATGTCTACCTAGTGAGCTCATGGGCGTAGCTATAGCTTTGTTATGGGGGTCTAAGGGTTCCAAAATACAAAGATTGAATAGGTTTCGCCCGAACTTAATGGGGTTCAACTGTTAAAGGGTTCTAAAACGTCTTTGGACGTCATGGACCACCTGTATCACGGATATACGAATACTTTTTTTGCTCTTGGGTGGGGTGCGTAATGTGGTGGTGTGTGTGTTTGTGTAGGTGTGTGAGATTGCGCGAGAGTTCTGTGTATGTGGATGTAAGTGTGTACATAGCCCAGTGTAGCCGTGTGTCAACAAAAAGATACCTCGCTGACTGCGAGGGGTTGGGCTGCTAGTACGCAAACATAGCCGATTCTGAACCATTGTGTGTGCGCACTTGCATACATCTTCATACTGATTAAGAGACCAAACAATAGGCCGATAGAAAAGTTTGCAGTCTCTGAGGGATCTTAAAGTACTTACTGCATTTGAAAATGAAAAATCTTATCAAAATTTTTCAATTCCGACGGGATTTCCTCCCTGACCTTGACTTGGAATCTCTAGTCGTATGGAGTTGGTAAAGGCACTCCGGCTAAAGGAGGATTGCTTGTATCATTGCGGGTTCGAATCCCGTCGGAATTGAAAATTTTGATAAGGTTTTTCATTTTTAAATGTAATAATACCTAAGTGTTGTTTAACACTATAAAAATAACTAGTTGTGTTAGTACTTACTAGTTGGTGTAAGGAGCTCGCGCGGCGGGCCCCGCGTCGTCGCAAGGCGGCGGGCGCGCGGCGGCGCTCAACAGATAGTTCGTCGAATCGCTGAAACAGTTCGACAGCCTGCTTCAAATTGTATTACTGTCTCAGGTCACACGGTACAAGGCACCAACACCTTCCAAGCATTCGTTTAATAATAATAAATAATAATATAATCTTTATTTCAGACACAAGTTCCATATTTTAAAGCCGGCATTGCGGTCGGGAGTTTTGTGCTGTTTTTATCTTGCCTTCAAATTGTTTCCTTCAGTGTAACTGAGGAATCAAATAAATGTTCTATCTATCTATCATCTCTGAGCGCTGATTACTTAAATTTTAAGTAACGTTGTTCGGCAAATAATAACTAAGGCAGTTCTCACACTGGCAACGCACCCCGCAGCGGTGTTCTGTAGATTTTAACATTGTATATCACGCATGTCGATACGTTGTCAGTGTGTTGTAATATGCGTGTTTTCTATACAAATTGAGATACTTGTATACAATGTTAAAATCTGCAGCCACGCACAACGCAGCGGGGTGCGTTGCAGTATGAGAAACGCCTTAATCACAGCCACAAATGTCTGGTTAGTCCTACTCATGATGGAGAAACCACCTCTTACACTTTTTACAAAATTCTTATAAAAATGTACAAGAAAGCGGGAGTAAAAGTTACTTTGAGCCGAAGCCATCGATTGTTTAAGCCACCTGAAGGACCTCTGTCTTGGCTAAAGTACCAATTTTAAATGCTACAAGAGTAAGTTCGTGTGAGCTAGTGGCCAACTCTGGTGACGGAGTTTTTAGGCCGTCTAAAGGCCTCCGACATGGCTTGACCGTGTCCTCCGAAGCACGGAAGCGCTCAGCTGGTAATGCCACTACAAGAAAACAGAGAGTTGGAATGAAGTTGACTATGATTAATTACATGTTGGCAATATCATTTTTTTATATGGCTATCAGTAAACACATTGGAATTTACTACATAGATAACCTTTCGAATAAAAAGACTATGGCACAAGTTCAAGATAATTCGTTCAGTTTTAAAAGTGGTTCAAAGCCATAAACAAAACAATGAGAATGTTATCGAAATTACGCAAGAGGGGAAGGGGCAATGATACCCTCATCATCTCTTCACCATCGAACCCTGAAGATCATTGGCATCAAAATTTCAAGGCAATTTATTTATCAGAGAATTCGATGGATTTACGACATATTTCTTCAAAGGATTTACGCGAGTAAACGGTGTGAATGTCGTTTTGAAGGCCAGTTCGTACACTGATAGGGTCTTTGGGTAAAATACTTAAAATATATTTTAATTAATTTGAATAGTAAAAAATTAATCTACATTTTAAATCAAGAATTTGTAATAACATAGTTTATTTGGTTAGTAGAATAGTTTATTTGGTTAATAGGTTATTTATTGCATTATTGTGAATTTTACAATGACGAGTTTGCACATTCTTAAATGAAATATAAAATATATTTTAAGTTTTATTTGATTTTTTCGGAAATCTAAAGAGATAAGTACTTAATTGTTTTTTTCAATTTTATATGATCACGTTAATTCAGTAATACACATCCGAATATTTGCAATCATCGAATCTCAGTGCAAGAGTACCTAATAATAAACAAAAACTATCTGCAAATGACGCAAGAATGGGAACCCCTAGGCCCCTAGACTTTATCACCATACCGTATGGTAAACATAAATACTGCGTCTGGTTAATAACGTGAATCAGACGATATCATTGTTTATGTGGTCATGGGCCATGCCATTGACTCGCTATCACTGTCGCAATGGCATTATGGTGATAAACATGGCAGTGTTGCCAACTTATCGCGTTTTATTTGCCAGTTAACGAAATACGCTGGCCTAGTATGACCATTTTTTCAATAAAAAAACATTTTTAATTGTAAACTTGGTAACTTATGTGCATGTAAATACCTATTTATTTTTAAAATTCACCGGATCAGTTTAGTTTGAAGCGTGTATTGCAATTTCCAATATAATCAACTGATTTTAATACAGATAGCTCAAAATTATGACATAATTTTTCTTTAGTGTTTAAATTTTAAACGTTTTTTACTAGATCCATGACTAAGTTAGGTAGGTACAAATAATATCAGCATTAAGAACTGATAAGGAAGTTTGACACAGTCCATGACCTAGATCAATATGGCCTAGGTATTATTGAAGATTATTCGAATCAAGTCTTTTCATATGACACCCCACTCAATATACATATTTATACTTTTACTTAACTTTTAATGTTTTTACCCCCTTGAGAAAATAATTATGCTAACTTCAGTAGATTTTGTTTTTCTTTTACCTTTTGAATTGACGTTTCACGAATTTTTTCATAAAAGTACTGCGTAGTATTGCTTAGTATTTATTGTCATAACCACAACACGTAAAGCGGTGAGTAATTTTACCTCATTCGTAATACAATGACGACGGGTTCATAAAATTGATGAAACATTTAAATTTTATAAAAACCAATAATGTTAAACACAAATTTTCTGACCTAACTTAGCGACAGAGCAAAAGCTAAATTGATTTTTGCTTCAGTAATTTTCATTGTGTTTTTATTACAATTTAAGGAAGTTTTATGAGCAAAATAAATGGAGGTCTTCTCACGACGGCAACCCCAAAACATGGTATTATTTAGCTGATAACCCCTGATTCATGTTTTCGGAGATAAATGGTAAAGCGTACCTTATGTAACCAAAATAGTTTTATTAAACGTTACACTATACTATGTGGGAGGTATTTGCTTATTAGAAGGGTAGGTACCTAAAGTCGGTGGGTGGTCTATGTAGGATATAACAATACCTATCCCGAAATCTTAGAAAATATCTATCGTTTTAAATAAGATTTGTATTTGCATTCCAAATATTGCACCTATACGGGATTTGAATCCGTAATCTCAGCTTAACAGTGGCCTTACTCTGACTGATTGAGCGACCGCGCAATCGAAGTCTTGGTTGAAATATTGTGGGAGTACATAATAGTGCCATAACTATTACTGTTAGATATTTTACCCGCGGCTCCGCGTGGTACCTATCCGGATAAAAATAAGTCTATGTGTTATTCCAGGGCATAAACTATGTATATTCGAACTATCATTTAAATTAGTTTTTGCGTTATAGAGTAACTATTTCCATCCATCCATCCTCACAATAGGCGGGATAAAGAGAGAGATAATATAATAAGCGGGATAGAGAGACGTTGAAGGCGTTTGAAATGTGGTGCTGGAGGAGGATGGAAAACATTAACTGGACGGAGAGCTACCAACGAGGAAGTACTGAAAAGAATTGAGGAGAAAAGGATTTTCATGAACACCATACAGAACAGAAAAGGGAAAATGATTGGACATCTTATACGACATGACAGCTTCATAACATCATAGAAGGAAAAGTAGAAGGAAGACAAGGAAGGGGAAGACCATGAATTAATTACATGAGTCAAATTAAGATGAAGATCGCTGTCGTATAAAGAAACAAAAGAAATCGCATTGGAAAGAAATGGAGAGAATTGCATCGTTGCACCGACATGAGTTGAGCTCTTTAGTTTAATATACATCCTTACAAACTTGTACATTTATAATATTAGTAGGAAAGGAAAATGCAAAAAAAATCTGGGAATCAGTTTTGACAATATTTTCTGGTTTAGGTTAGACACTAGTTTTTTTTTTTCATTACAAGTTTCATGGTTGCGCACAGGTAGTAAATATATTATCATGATAAGATAACATATCCATGCTACTTAATATCTATGCTTGTTTAGCAATGTTACTATGGATTCAATATAAAGATATTAATCAATCCCTAGATTTTCCCGTGTCCTGCTCCTGTAGCCAAGTTACTTATCCACAATCGCTAACGCTACTTATAGATAACAAAGAAAATGTATGGAGTTTGGAATTCAATGACGATAAGTCACGTGGTCAGAAGTGTCATAATCATAACAAAGGATGAAGCTGGAAACAAACTATCGGACGCATCCATAAGTCGCGGCTGTTAGCCGCGACTGATAAGTGTGCACACCGTCCGAACACCCAGCGGGCCAGATTGCCTTCGGACGTCTGAAGGTCCAAGGACGCGTCCGCGACTTTCGTCAGATAAAGTGCACAGTTCTATGTTCGTTCTATATCCAGATACCTATTCAGTCGCGGCTGTCTGCCGCGTCCGTAAGCCGCGTCCGACAGTATGTTTCCAGTGTGTGCGATCGTAGAAAGAGTTTCGATACGAAACGTTTTTAATATGGCTAGGAGGGCAGAACAAAGGATCAGAGATGATAGAAAGAGATTCGATACGAAGCGCTTGTAATATGGCTAGGAGGGCAGAACAAAGGATCAGAGATGATAGAAAGAGATTCGATACGAAGCGCTTGTAATATGGCTAGGAAGGCAGAACAAAGGATCAGAGATGATGATAGAAAGAGATTTGATACGAAGCGCTTGTAATATGGCTAGGAGGGCAGAACAAAGGATCAGAGATGATAGAAAGAGATTCGATACGAAGCGCTTGTAATATGGCTAGGAAGGCAGAACAAAAGGATCAGAGATGATAGAAAGAGATTTGATACGAAGCGCTTGTAATGTGGCTAGGAGGACAGAACAAAGGATCAGAGATGATAGAAAGAGATTCGATACGAAGCGCTTGTAATATGGCTAGGAGGGTAGAATAAAGGATTAGAGATGATAGAAAGAGATTCGATACGAAGCGCTTATAATATGGCTAGGAGGGCAGAACAAAGGATCAGAGATGATAGAAAGAGATTCAATACGAAGCGCTTGTAATATGGCTAGGAGGGCAGAACAAAGGATCGGAGATGATAGAAAGAGATTCGATACGAAGTGCTTGTAATATGGCTAGGGGGCTGGTTCTTAGTAAGCTGAATTATGACGGTACAATTGTCAACAAATGGTTAAATTACTTCGGAACTATGTACGGTGGCATGTAGGCTTATAAATCAGTGTTATGATAAAATCCAGACACAGATGAACCCAACTGAGTTATTGAGTGGCCAAAGTTTTAAACTTGCAAACCCCGTACAGTAGTCACAACAGACCTTTGTCTTTCAGAAGTTGGCTGTAAGTATCATCTTATCTCGCTTACTCTAAGCAGTATGTATATGCGCTATCCTTTGTTGCACCTAACTTCAGAGGAACAAACTTTCGTTGAGAGTATTGTAGGTAGTAATCTGTGTTTTTAATGGCACAGATTTTAATGTGTCCTAATCGAATAAACATACGGTTTATTTTGGATCGTTTGGTGTACTTAATTTTGGTCAGTAACATGGTGCTTATACTTGTGTAGTTCCTACAACTGATTTACCATTACTTATCAGGTCAAAGTCTTCACACCCTTCAAGGCATTGATATTGATAAGAGTAGCTATGTACCTACTGATAAAATTAGCGAACAAACTTAATGATATAATGGCTAACCATTTCATTCTAAGAGACTATGGTCACATATTTTGGAATTGGAGAAAGCAAGATATACTTAATGAAAATAGAAATTTAATAGGTGCTACGTCTCATACTTTCCACAATAGACCATAATTATCAGCTCACAACAGAATAGCAGTTGTAAGAATGAAGGCCTTTGCCCTGCAGTGGGACGTCACGGGCTCCTAATCTTAATAAATACCAATCAATTGCCGCACGTATGAAAGATCATCACTTGAACGGCTTAGACTTGGTTGTTTTTATTTGTCGTGCGTGTTTCGCTATTGTTAAAAAAGGTTTGTATAAAAGAATGTTTTGATGAAAGATGAACCGAAAAGTTTTTCATCTTAGCAAAGCTGCGCACAAACAGTCATTAGCTTGATATAAATAAACGAAGGTTACCTGGCCGTCCTCATCCGAAGCGCTGCACAGTTCTCCTTGCACTTATAAGCGAGCACCTGCTTGATCCGGCTAACTTCGACATCAGGGAAATGCCTGCTGACGTATGATATAAGAGCGTGCACTCTGCGTCGGTCCAATGGAGGTTTCGTCGGACGGGACTCTTGGCCAGCACGCGACCATCGCTGGCCCGTGACGGAGCACGTCGCCAGTTCTATAGGCGAGAAGAGCGCAGCCGCCAAGCCTCGCGTAACCTTCCGATAGTCCCCCCATTTGACACCGCGGAGCAACTCTTCGCGGATCTCGACACCCTCGCCGAGTTTTATCTAAAAATTAAAAAGGACAGGGTTATGTTCTGATTTTTTTAATTTCATTTCATTTCATTTCATTTATTTCAGACAACTGTCCATATTTCACATAAGTAATTAAAAATAAAAATAGTACAATAATAAAGTTAAAATCAATATCTATACTTACAGTTAAAAATTATAAATCTACAATTAGGTACATTAAAAAATTAATAAAATAGAATTAGAATTAAGAATAATATTAACGGAATACGAAGTTAATCGGAATACGAAGGCCGATTACGCTGAGAGATCTGATCTGAATAGGCATAGACTATCTGTTCATTTTTGTATCCTGATGACTGTAAGCATTACTACATTTAACCAACTAATGCAATAGATGCAAATTGTGCCATATTGAGAGGAATACTGAAACTATATCATTCCACAAAGTTTTACAAAAAACAATTTATATTCTTGATCTCTCGTTTTGAGAATTGATGAGACGTACGTAAATTCGTAAATTCAATTCAATATTGCTTGAAGTTGATTGCAGTGTAGATATTTAAGGGTTATGATCATATTGCTTCCTTTAGCATCTTCCAAAAATAAGTCCTTAAATTCCTAAACAACTAAACTATTATAATATCCATAACTGTTTTTTATCAAGCGTTTTGAAGTTCGAAAATAATATGAAGTGCGTCCTCTTGTCCCCTTTAAAAATGGAACCAGACTATGTTTTTTTATTGGATTGCGACAGTTTGACTACGTAATTCGTTTGTCCCGATTCATTGTTTTGGAAAGTTCCAACGCACTTTGCCCTTGCCCGTGGAAAAGGGCATCGAGATCGTTTGGGGCCCGCCCGCCTAGCGCTTAGACTTGCGACATGATGATAAATGAGTTAGACGTGTATTTCTTCGCATATTATATTTTTATTCATGTATTTAATAAAATAGTTTGAGTCAAGCACTAGTAGCTTGCTAAGACGTTTTTGAATTCTTGATAGGTCGTTGCAGTTAAGCGATGTTCAGTAGGCCGTTTTATCAACCATTTCGTTTTGTTTCTTAATCTACTGACCAATGAGGTTAGACTACTCTGTTGTGAAGACGTTCTCAAACAAATTACCAATGAGGTTTTGCAAATCACTGTCATTTTGGACAACGAAACAAAACGCAGCGGCAATGATACTTGAATGGTCGACGTAGTAAAATAGAGGAATTGAGGCCCTGAGCGGTCACAATTTTAATGGGCGACACTTCGGAGACCATTAGGCGGCCTAAAAATTACGTCACCAGAGTTGGCGAAATTATAATAATTCCGGACGCCACACTCAAAAGAAGAGAATAGTGGAGAAAGAAGAGGTGGCCTCAATTCTACTAATTTACAAAGTCAACCATTCTGGTATCATAACCGCTGCGTTTTGTTTCGTGTTATTGACAGTTATTCATTTGAAAACGTCACCACACCACAACAAAGTAATCTAAAACCTCATTAGTTTTTAGAAGAATATTAAACAAAACGTAATCTAAGATTATAGTTGACGTTTTGCTTGGTTAATAAAAATTATGTTAGTAGCTGACCCTATTTTAACAATGTTAAAGAAGTTTACAATGCATAAAATGGTGATGACAATGATTTATAATAGTTACCAACGGTGCGGTTGACCGATCGAGGAAAATTAATAAGTAATTTTCCAAATGCCTGCCTTTGTAAATGTATTGAGTATTAATAATCAGAAAAACAGTTTTCCTATTAGTCACCTGTATAAAAATTATTGCAGTGTGCACAAACCAGCATTAATTTACATAGATTTGGTGGAGAAATAAATACGATGATTTAGAAAGGATTGAACATAGTTGAATGACATGTCGGCCGATTATTCTACGATACCGATAGAAATAAAATACCTACTTAAAGACAAGAAGATAATTGTAAATACCTAAAAGTTACACGCTTAAAATATGCAAAGCTGTAGTTGTCAGATTATTCAATAAATATTATTTATTATACCATAATCTATGTTTTGTGAGTTTGTGTGTATGTCTATGTAGAAAAAGTTTTTTTCATTATAATAGAAGTCGGGTCGCCAGTGTATGATAAGAGTATAAGTTAGTTGAACTTTGCAGGACTCTTATAATAATTTATTTTTAAAGCAGGTAAACAAAATTTTTCATGTTCATCTTACAAACCGTGACGCCAATTCACTACAGTATCAACAAATAAGCTACTCTAAAAGACATGGTATTGAAAACGAAGTCATAGTGGTCAAAATTTTTGGGTCCAAAGTTTATCAGTAGGCTTGTTCCGAGCCACGCCCCCTATGTTCTTATTGGTTTATCTTATAAAGACCTTAATAATCAGTAGTAGTACAGAATATATCTAAATACCTCTATGTATATTGTTAGTTGAATTACAGCTTAAACCAAGAAAACTGAAAATTTGAAGAAAACATCGAAAGAGTGAAGTGTTGCAATGAGTTATTTTTGATAAAATAATCAGTCAGAGTTGGCAGTAACTAGCACTTAATTTACTTAAAACCGAAATTTATATACTTCAAGCCCTGTGGTGTTCAATTCAAAGTGAGGCTGAAGAAATTATTATTGGAAAAGACTTATCTTGATGATTATTTAAATGATAAACATATTGACATTTTCAATTGTATTTTAGAACATTGACATCTATATTATAATAAAATTTAAATGAAAAAATTTAAACTTAAAACCTGTTAAAATGTATAATTCATAAACGTAGGAAAAACCATAAAACCCATGAAACAAGGAATACTGATTTAAAATTCAGTGATAACCAGATAACTCGTGCCAGCGATAACGTTAAATAAATAACCACCTCAATTATTATCTAGATTTATTTCAAACTGGTTGTATGTATTTGTTCACGTATAATTTAAAGGACATGGCCGATTCCTAGAACAATTTTGCCCCACAGATGCCCACAGGAACGAATGCTTGCGTCATGATCAAATTGGGATTTTTGGGTTTGTTTTTTTATTTTATAGTGAGACTCCATTCATCTTCTTCCTTTTTAAAGTGGGATTTAAAAGATAATCTAATTTAAAGCAGCAGGCTGTGACGCCCAGCATGAACGGATGAACCTAGGAAACTATATTTTTTAGGTTCGTATAGTAAAAGCTTTGCTTACTTTGGGGATAGATGGCGCTGTGTGTAATGTCCAACAATAATTATTTAGTAAGTATTATTATGGACTGGCAGAATTTTAAGTGAACTAGGGTATGGAAAATAAATAAAATAATAAATTAAAATAAAAATTCTTTATTTCAGACTTTCATCCATATATTATTTAACACACGGGAATTTTCACGTGAAAATATTATCATTCATTTATATTATGTTAGTATTAGTAGGTAGGCAAAAATCGGTGGCACATTTGAGTGGTAAGTAGGTACAACCGGACAGTCAATGGCAAGTATAGGTTGCCAAGATGGCATGCCTTGACTCCCAAGACTGAATAAGATGAAAGTCAGGCCTATCGGCTATCGCCTGAAGGAGGCTGTTGCAGCTTGACGCACACAGCTGCTCCTAGTACCTACAATTTAAAGTAAAAAAGAAAAGTACTTAGGAAAAATTGGGAATTTCATCAATAAAATTATCTACACTCATGTGCAGTGATTCTGTACTTACCACCTAAAATAAAATATGATATAAATAAATAAAATAAAAAGCCTTTTATTTCTCTATAATTAACATTTTTTTCTTATCACTAATGCTTATAATCTAAGTAGGTACTAGAGAACCCCTAAGGTGAAGGTCTCCTCCAAAGCCAGCCATCTGTCCCTGTCTTGTGCTACTCGGAGCCAGTTTGGTCCAGCAGTTTTCTTGATGTCGTCGTCCCAGCGAGCGTATGGTCTTCCTATGCAGCGTCGACCTCTTGGACCCTCCCAATTTGTCACTCTCCTAGTCCATCTTCCATCTTGTAGACGGGCTACATGTCCAGCCCACTTCCATTTTAGTCTGTATGCATATCCCAAGGCGTCAGTACTTTTGTAATTTTAAATAAAATATGATAAATCCTCATAAATCACATCACAACACAATCACACAACTGAAACTCAACGAAATTCCTTTTACATCTGTCAAATTCTTGTCCGTCTGTTTTGTTTACTATTTGAGTGTCATGTCAACCGCGAAAAAGAAGGTAGGTCTATCTGATAAAAATATTCTCTGTGATACCTAATAGCCCCTCCAGACTCTCGGCAAGAAACCCCGACAACACCCGAGAAGCGTGAATGTGAGGAGTTTCTCGCCTTCTTGTTCTCGCGCTTCGGTGTCGGTACCTATTTTTTGCCGAGACAAAGGATTTCAAACAGATCACGAGTGAGAAAATTGAGAGTGTGGATAATTTGTTTGTTCTTCGAGAAGTCTCGGTGAAACTTCTCGACGTGAGTCTGGAGAGGCATTACGGACTGTAGTACCGGAAGTGACTAAAGTTACTAATAAAATAACATAATTATATTCCCACAGGGCACGAGATATCTAAGTATTCTGTTTGTACCAGTTAATTTTGTGATATTTTATTTAAATAATATTATTCAGACGCATAGTCTAATTCGATATTCGGCTCTGGGGCAGTATCCGGCCAAATCCTTTTCATTATACATATATCTGACGTTTTACATAAGACAAAATATGATTCAATAAAACTACTGGATTCAAAATATTAAATCGTTTTTTTTTTCTTATTTTCACCAAAATTGGAACATAATTCAGTCAATTTTCAGCTATTTTCTCAATTTTTCTTAACATTTAAATTCTGATAAGTATATTTTTTATCAGGCTTTTACGTAGTTTCAATTAAGTATTTTTTTTTTGGTAATAGATAAGTTTTGCAATTAGCTTGGGACTTTGTTATAAAACCATACACCCTTTATTTGATTTACTAACTTAATCGACCCTCGGAACTGCGAGCTAACATGTACTTTATTTTGCATACTTACGTACATGATATTATACAGATGTTATCACTATAAAATATCATCGTTAACTACAGCAATGACGTCGATGGCTCCTACCTAATTATTAATTGTAATTAGTACGTCATTTTAAATTTACAATCGACAATAAACGGTTGTAGAAAACAGCTGGGAAAATATTAGATTATTTTCATTGAGTTGGCCTGCTCATACGGATTTTATCTATCTAACTAATCAGCGCTCGTTAATTGGCTGCTGAGAATAGGCCTTCTTATTCTCACGTCACTTTTTCTGTTCAAACTCAAAGCTTTTTTGTTGCCTTTTCGATTTCGGACCAAGTTAGAGTTCATATTTAGGATTTGACTAGACGTAGGATCAAAAAAAATGTAGATTAATAGCAATGAATGTACACACGCAGCATAATGCTAGGTGAGAGCAGACACCCAGTTTGTAGCAACAGGCACGGACGACCTAAACGGTAGCAAAGTTCACTTACAGTACGGCCAACGGATCTCGGCGTGCGTGAAGTTAGCCGTTTCGATGCGCAGTGCAACTTTTTCATACAAAATTTTCTACTGCGCAGCGCAGAGCCTGACTTCACGTACGCCTAGATCCGTCGGCCCAACTGTATAATTATAATAAGTTCTTTGATTTTGGAGCGCACATACTTTCGTATTGCTAAGAACATTTTTATTTGTCATTTCAGATCAAGAGATATCGAAAACGGTTAATATGGTCCTTCACATTTACCACTCGCGTCGAGCAATAAAGTCAAAAAACAAATTTTGAAAAGCATCAATAAAATAGACTTAATATTAATAATACGAATAAGAAACAGACAAGTGCGAGCCAAACTCACACAAGTTTTAGCCTTAGCATAATGTTTTTTTTATATTGTGCGAGTCTGTTTATCTAGAACTCTAGAATCAACATTGACCTTTATTATTTATTATTATTACGAGCCATCTATGTCCCACTGCTGGGCAAAGGCCTCCCCCCATTTTCTCAACATTGACCTTTACTTTTGGAATATTCCAATTTGATATCTCCACTCGTTTCTCTGTCTTCAGATCTTGATAGACACAAACGAATCATCAAATCAACACTCTAGGAGAAAAACAGAACTTAGGCTTGTTTCACTCTTTAGCGTGTCGCCGGTCGCGTCCGCGAGTTGACCATTCACAGCACAGAGAAATTAATTTTGACCATTCACAGCATAGAGAAATGTGCTGTGAATGGTCAACTCGCGGACGCGACCGCCGACACACTCAAGAGTGAAACAAGCCTAAGACAATGATAAAAAGAAAGAGATGCACTTACAAGTCTAGGCGCAGCCGTGCCACCTCTCTCGTTCTCTCGCTTCAGGACGAAGGGAAGAGCGCGCCGGTGCTGCTCCAGCCAGACAGCGTCCGGCACGGGGCGGTTGCGACGGCCGTCCCACCTGCCCACAGCTGCACAAAACTCATGTTATTGTAAGGCTCACATTGAACCCATGATTGAAGGAAGTTAAATTCACGGTAGACTGAGTCGGAACAGAACCGTGTTTCAGTCAAGTTACATACATGATTCTGGCTCGGAATCACCGTGCGTCAAATTGTACCCCTGATTGATGAAAGACGCGAGTTAAGACCGGAAGACTGAATTGGAACCTGACTGTGTTTGAGTCGAGTTAGATACATTATTCTGACTCGAAATTAATTGACACACCTTGCGTATATTGTGCATAATAATATAGCCTTATAATAAGGCTCACGTTGTTGTTTGACGAGATGCGAGTATGACACACGGTAGACTGTGTTTGGACCAAACCGTGCTTGAGTCGAGTTAGATACCAGAATCATCTGGTTCGGAAAATGGAAAACCGTGCGTCAAATTGTACCGGTGATTGATAAAAGATGCGAGTAAGATTTATAGTAGACTGAGTTGAGTTGAGACCGAAACGTGTTTGAGTCGAGTCAAATACATGATTTTAGCTCGGAATCAATTGACACACCGTGACATAGCTTTTTACAAAATGCTGTTTTAGGCATGCGAAACTTAACCAGTCGCTTTCTTTCAAATAAATCAGATTAACACTCCCAATTCAAACACTACAGTTGCCTACAATTACTAATGTGAATCAGACAAAGTAATTTGCATAGCGAGTATTTTGCCCCCACTGTTCCCGGTTGATCCTAAAGTGAATCACCCTTTACTTGTGTATCTACCTAAACCTATTGCCAATACTTTGTTAGCAATCTTGAATAAGTAGAGTATTAAACAACAGTTTTCGCACTCATGAATTCAAATGCTGCACAAAATTCTTTGATTTTAGATAATAATCGATTCGTCATCAAATATTTCTCGGTCTAGGAAAATCTGAATGGAAAAGTTTAATGCGACAAATCCCCAAAGAGATGAATTAAGTACTCAAACGCAACTGAAAATCTGAGAACTGTTTGTCCTTATAAGAAAATAAGTCTCGAATATTCTATTGTAGCTTTCTGTTCAGGCTAGATATGAGATTACATTAGCAGTATTTCATGAAACAAGTTTGTGAAGCCATTCCCCTTAGAACACTATGTTTTTTATACATTTACAAATTATTTCTAAATTATAGACAAAATTATTTTACTTTTGCTAATAATTATTTGCAGGGTCACAAATATACCATGTAACATTATGTAATTCGTACATCAATTATTAAGAGTAAAGCTGATAAAATTATGTTGTTGTGAATCCGAGACAACAGCTATGTTGGTTATAAATATTTGTGAAGTCACTGTTTTAAACTATCGTAAACAGCCTTTATGTAGGTACTTCAGTTATTTTACTACCAATATTTAATTAACACAGCATAGCTCGGTAATATCTGTGATCGATGTCATATTTTGATTTAATAAAATAAAAAAATATTAAAAATCACGTTTTGTTTGCAATACTTTATTTTTATTAATTAGTAAAAAAAAATACATTGATGAATTCTTCGATCAAACATTTTGATTAACTTTCTGATAAGTGTTTGAAAGTTTCAGCCTGCTTGGATATATTTAATACAAAGTACTTTCACTTTACGCCTGTAGTTGATGAGAAGTACACTTCTTCCAACGTATCTTGGCATTCGTGAAGTAAGGCTGTTTCGATGCGCAGTGCAACTTTTTCATACAAAATTTTCTACTACGCAGCGAAAAGCCTAACTTCACGATTGCCTAGATCCATTGTGACAACTGTGACTAAACTTTACCTTAGAAGTTTACTTACAATCGTCAACAGGCTGTTTTTTTTTTTTCTTTGATCGAAGAATTTACAAAAATGTCGAATATACTGTACAAGCGTTGCACAGTAAAACGTGGTTATAACCAAAGTATTCAACGGACAGTTATAAACAAAAACAGTAATAGGAAACGTGTTTACACCTGTTTGTGGCATTCGAAACTCACTTGGTTGTTTGTAACATCGATATCAATAATAATCTGGATCAGTAGAGCTACCTTTAGATCGTTTGCAACGGTCTATGAGTGGCTCAACTGCCTATAGGTACTATTCATCGGTAGGTATATGATCACTGTGCTATATTATAGAATGCACACAGCCAAAATTATACTGTTTTGGTCGGCGCGATGGCCGTGGAGTAAATGTCACTATTTTGATTTAATGACCGGCCAAGATGTTTCTGTCTAATATTCTTCAATACCTTTTAGTATCTACATAAGTACTAGTATTAGGCGACACCTAGACGATCCTAGGTAAGCCCACCCCCTATTTGACTGGTGTCCTGCTATTTACCGTCACGAAAAAAAAACTCCATATAATTAAAGGTTTAAGATATTTCCTATATGGCTTTGAACCTTTATATTCAAATAAATTTATATAATTATACTATATTTTTAAATAAAAAAGGTTTCCTAAAGATTCCATGTGTGAATGTTAAACAACCAAGAGAGTTTACGAAGCTTTCGGATATGTTAAATGTATCATTGTAACATTAACTCTATTATTATATTTATTTTTATTTGTATAAATAACATAGAATATCTGGCAGTTTAACTTCAACAGTGAAATATCTTATTATTGCATGTAGGTATGTATTTATTTATCGTATTAAGGCTGGTTCATAATCGTGATGTAAATTACTTGCAACTTGCGTTTATTAACTTTGCAGTGAAATTAATATCATAATATTATATGCGCTATCTATGTATAGATTTCTATTCAATTTAGCCGTGTTAAGAGATTCTTTTTACAATACTTTATTCAATAATGGCAATCAAAAGCTGCGCCTTAAAATATTAATTGGGATTAAAATTATCGAAAGTGCCTTTAAATTACAAGTCCTAGTACGTATAAAGCGATTAATTTTAAGATTTATAACTAATTTATTATTGCAATTAATTTTAGTTTCCATTTTAAGATTAAACATCATTAACATAAATGCAAAGTCAAATTTAGAGATCATGGAATAGAAGTCCCTTGAGATCATACTTCACTTCAATACGTTTTACAACAATTTTTCAAATGTCGAAATATTGTAATTCACAACCCTAATCGTACCTTCATGAGTCCTTTCCTAATGTTTTTTTTTACAAAATGACTAGATGTTTCGTATTTTCATGGCAAACATTTATAAAACTACACAATAAAAATAATCCGATTATAATATATCAATTCGAAAACAAACGCGTTATAAATATAGCTCTAAATATAAAAAGTGTTGATGATCGAACAAACCACTGGGGTCGCGGCTTACACCTTAAAATTGTATAATATTTTAGCAACGTAATATCAACGTTATTCGATCCTTTTGTTATTTAATCGTTATCAAATTCTTTGTCATCGTATCAATATGTTTATTGATTAACCATACCCACCGTGTTTTCTAAAAGATTACTTAATATTTCTTTTAGTATTCATTCAATCTGATGTCGATGACAGAGATAAACGCAACTTTCCTCGTAAAAAAGAAAATGAGCTTAGCCAATATTAATAAGTGTTATTCGTAAGTAATATAGTATTTCAATACATAATTATGAAGACTTATTTCTTCGATACATCTGAGATTTTGTACAAACTATTGACCGGGAGCCATTCAATCACTCAACAATTAACTGTGTAAAGATAAAACTATTGTGTATAAAAATATCACTATTGCTGTTCACAACGAACTTATGCATTCTAAAACTGCACAAACCCGGGTGTCGGACAAATAAAACGGACGTGGCCGAAGCTTTCTCTCGCATTTCCAGTACAAAATATTACAACTCTATTAAGAAAATACACCTTATATTACATTTCTATTCGGGCGGTTGAAAGCGCCGGCCACCTTTGTACGGTCAACGTGTATATTGTATGTATGTGTATAATAAATATGTAACCAGTAAATAACCTATGTTATGCTTATGTAAAATCAGCACCGGCAACTAATGCTTTAACAACAATCAGTCTATTGTCAGAAAGGAAGGTACCGTGTCGCTCCAACGAACTCCCATTAGTCATTGAGAGCGCTTATCCTAAAAGTGATTCAGCTGTCTACCATAATAGGTCAAAGACATGGGTTTTACTTATGCCTTTGTTCTTCCCCAAGTCTTCAGCTTGATGTAAAATAAAACTTTTGTATCGAATGTATGTTAAACTATAGTCACGTGATAAATTATCAGTCTGTAGGTCAGGGTAAAAAAACAATTACGGCTAGAGTTCACCAGACAAACTACTTACAGCTGTTTGGTGCAATTCTTTTAGATATTTTCATATATTCTCATAATTACGAGTAAACCCGGTGGTTATTGCTTGGTTCATCTTAAAACTAAGGGCCAATGGGAGTCCGTGGGATCGACATTCAGATGACATCGGTCTATCGTAGAAAGGCACACAATAAGCGGAGAGGTGTGACTGCTATAGGCCCCCGGCGACGCTCCGATCACAGACTAGATATAGATACATCTATTGACAGTCTTCTGTGCGACTTTATAAGCCGCATCCTCACTCTTCACCGAACGCAGTACCTACCTCCCCCGCTATGACGTAACGCTATTCGCGACCGCCTCGCTAAACTTACAACCATTTTGAGGATATGGATTTGAAATAAAGAGATCACCAGCAATTGTTGGTGGACTTTGTGCAAATGGACACCGAGGAAATGAACTTTCATGACATGAATGAATAAATTATGTGGAATTAGGAGTGGCTCAATTTTATTCGTTTTTCCTACAATGGGTGTTCGATACAACCCCATTTTATGGGCTTTCTTTACTTTTATTGTGAGGGCTCTTCAAGTAACTTTACCTTGTAAAGCTGTTATCCATTTTAAAACTTTTATTTTGAACCCCATAATCAAGACTTTTTAATCCTCAAGAAAGTACCGTCCAATCAGTTCCAATTATGAAGACTTCTTAATTCATTAGAATCCTCATTCTCAAATCTGTCCAATTTAACCCCATTATTGAGGCTGTCAACCTATAGTATATTAGTTTTCAAACTTTACTCAATTATTGGGTCTGCTGTCAACCTCAAGTCAGCATGATTTGGGAGGTTCGAGACTAAAGCCCATTTAAATTTTTAAAACAATAGTTTTGCTGTCAACTTTATGTTCGTGCAGCACAATGAGGTAATAATAATTGTTCATATGTGCGTAGACCAATGGTCCAGCATCATCAAAAACTTAGGCCTTTACATCTTTGACTAGATGATACAGTGTCAGGAAGGAACCTTTGCTATAGGCAAAGGTTGCTTAACGGGATACCGTAGCGCCTGGGACAATGTTCAGATGGAATAGGCTCGATAAAGATCCAGCATCATCAAGGTTCCTGGGACAATGTTTAGATGGATTAGGCTCGATAAGAGTCGGTAAGGTCCAGTATCATCAAGGTTGTAAGTAATAAGAGCGCGTGCTCAGCGCGGGGAGAGGCGGGCGGCGCGCGGGCTACTGGAAGGGGTGTGCGAACGGCGGCGGCGGCGGGCTCGGCGAGGGCTTCACGCAGAGCCTCGGCTCGGCGCCGGCGTGCTTCAGGTGTGCGAGCGGCGGCGGCGGCGGGCTCGGCGAGGGCTTCACGCAGACCCTCGGCACGACGCCGGCGTGCTTCAGCGGCGCGTGCTGCGCGAGCGTGTGTCGCCGGAGATAGAGCGGCGTCTTGAAGGACCGGCCGCAGGTCGCGCACACCACCGGCTGCGCCTCGTGGATCAGACGCACGTGCTGGCGCAGGTTCGACGCGTTGGAGTACCGCCGCCCGCACACGCCGCACTGCACCCCCGGCGGGGCCGCGCCCAGCGCTGCCAACAACACCACGATCGCACCAAGCCCCGACACCGCGCCACCCACCACTACACCCGCTCCACTCGCATTTACCCCGCATTCAAACGCTAATAACTCCCTACGTAAGACTTCTAATATACCCTTTAAAGTTAGCAGAGAGGGCCGTTCTGTTCGATCGCATTGTCCCTTTAGAGTGCGTTTAGAAAACTTCAAAATATACAGTGTTAGAGAGTAATGTTAGTAGATGAAGATGAGGGGTTAGTAGTATCCAATTCATTCAGAGTGTCTGCGAGCACAAGGTTCTAGCGGTCCCGGATCGCCGATGGCGCCATCGTAGTATCCTATCGTTGTTAGTTCTGGACATGGAAGCTTACGCTGGCACCATCCGGCTTCATGTTCGGGAGAGTATTAGCATTTGAATGGTACAGTCTGAGTGGCCACAACCAGTGCGAGGGAGCGGGCGGGGGTAGCGTGAAGCGGCGAGGCGCGTCGCCCGACACCCGCGCGCCTAGCACCTTAACCGATAGACCGCGCGCTCTACGACCGAATGTGGAATAAACCGGAGGTTCGCCGGGGGCGCGGCTGTCCGAGTCGACGTGTGCGTGTGAAATGACGTGAAAGTGACAACAGAACTCACCATCGGCGTTCTCGTCGCGCAGATCCGCTGCCATTCCGGTCATGAGATCCACGTTACCTGGAAGGAACAACGTTAGTTCTACATTCTGAAAGCAACGTTGCAAACTCTGATGATGACAGTTACCTTGCAGTGCGGCGAAGGGGTTCGCCAATGTGTTGTTATCGCCGTAGTACATGTGCGGGAAATTGGAACGCTCCTCGTCGCTGGCTTCCTGTTCCATGACTTCCATTTTTGGTTCTAGGAGATCAGACGCGTTAAAATCTTGACTTTTGTCCCTCTCCGCGTCCCCGGGATCCATTAGAATGTCGCTCTCTTCGTTTTTCACCTCCGGCGCTTCGAGATCAGTTTTCACCCTCAGAGTCGGGTAGTTGGATATTTCACTATAGTCGTCGTTATTAGGCCTCGTTTGACTAGAAGTTTGGAAGGGAGCTTCATCGTTGAGATTGTTTCTGGCAACATCGGGAGAATTTCTTGTGGAGCGGCGACTCCCGCTGGGTTCGGGGTCGTCGGCTGCTGTCGTCTCGGCGGTTTGGCTTGCGGCTTTGGAGGAGGAGGTAGACTGTGACTGAGACTGTGGCGGCTTGGCGCTGAGCAAATTACGTAGTTGGGAAGGGGGCGATTTTCGGTTTGTTTTCTGTGAACAAAGTTTCTTTTGTCAAAGGTGAGATTTGTGTTTATGGGATTGGATCTGTAGGATAACAAAACTGAGTCCCTGATTCGTTATCAATTTATAGAACATATTTCTTTTAACTAAAGGTGGCTGAGTTAAGTCCTGTAATTCATCTATACAATGCTCCCCTGAACTCTGCAGATATCGGCTGAAAACCTTCAATTATTTTTTCTTTTCGTGGTGAACAGTCAGCAAAGTAAGCTAATTGAGGATCACCTTCTAACTAAATCCTTTGATAAAGTAAATAAACTAGCTTCATAGCTTATATTCTCTTTTCCTATACCTACCTACTGCTAAATGAAGGATTCTAGCAATTTGTACAAATGCGTTTAGCTACGCCTGCGTGATGTTCACCTGTTGTTCAAGTGTTCACCCTATGAACTAGAGCTGTACCATCTTCTACAGCGGTGGAACACTGGTGTACCGTGGTCATTACTTGGTGTGCCTCCGAAAAATAAGGTTACCTTACCTATCTAAGTTAAGTTACTCCAAAGGACCGCATATGCTCAACTAAACAAGCTCATGTTTCGCATTAAAGAAAGGTTTATTCATTTATGGTATACTCCAAAATTTTCCGATTTCCTAAGTGTAGGTACCTTGAACATAAAAAGTTTGCGGAACACTGTTCCACAGGTATCACTTTGCTGCTATTGGTGTTCAAAAATTGTAAAGGCTAGTAACTGCTAGTCGGTTCATAGAAAAATCACCCTTAAGGTGGAAAGGCGCTGGCTTAGTCGATATTACCTTGTCGTTGTGCTGCGAACAGTCCGTGAGGCCGCGGATCTGCAGCGCGTCAGCAGTGCGCAGGAATGCGCTCAGCTGCGCCTGCGCAATGTTCACCTGCCCCACGTACATGAACTGAAGCAGGGCGCGCACGTGCGACACTTCGCAGTCGCGCATGAAGATTATTGGATGAGGACATGGGTTGTTCTGGAAAGAAAACACCTTATTAACCAAGGTTTTAAGAACTATTGACCACTTGCAAGTGTTTGGTAAAAGGAAGTTGAAATAATCAGGCTAATTATGCCGGAGATACGATTATGGATGGTTCAGCAAACAGAAAGCCTCAACAAGTTGGCCACCCCATTATCCATTTCTTAAACACCGATTGCCGAGCCAAAGTTGACAAGAACTGCGGGGCTATAAAGGCCGCTATAGCATCACATGCCGCTCTTGTCACTCTCAGTCTATGAAAAGAGACGGCATATAGTTCAATTCTGATTGTGATTCTTCTATTAACTGCCTTTTTAACTCCGCTGGCCTGCTCAACGGACAGTAAAGCACACTAACTGACAGCTTTTATATATTACCTTACCAGGATTAGTAGGAAATGTTTTAAGGTAAAGCGATCAAGATACAAAACGGCATTTGCACTCGTGATTTCATTTCTTACTAATATAATGTTCTGCTGCAAACCACTAATAAATAGTAGTAAGAAAAAAACAACAGAGTTTACAGGACACGTAATAACTATCAAGAAGGAAGTAGGCATGAAACTTTTGCTGTTCTGTGGTAGATCGTGGCAGGTATATCACCTACACATTTATTCCAAACTAATAAAATACTTTCTTTAACCGTTTCCATTGAATGTGAAACTCACGGCAAGACATAAAACCATTTACTTAGCTATTCTAGGAGTTTTATTGGCTTACAGATCGTATAAATTACATAATCAATGGGACGAAATCCGAAAGAGAAACAACATGGACACGATGACGTTGCTTCGAGCGAATGACCTAATAATATGGTTTTACGCAGTCCGTCGATGCATTTGTCACCTTGAGTTGAGACGCAAAATGTTTCGGAATCATAATAGTTTCTACGAAGGGTAAGATCAACTCATCAGCAACACTGTGATTTCCTCTACATTGTAAGAAATTAATTACTAATTAAGGTTTTAAAGGTATAGGACTATTGCTGTGCACTTAGGTACATTTTTGTGCTCAGCAAAAGATACCTTAGAACTACACGCGCCTTATAATGCTGCACATAAAAAATATTTTATTCCTAAAACTTTCTAAATAATCGAATTCAATTATTATGCTCTTATTTTAGGTAAGTATTCATTCATATAAAATCCCCCGATGCTAAGTATGAAACTAAGATTTTATTAGATTGATCTACCTAGTGACTCAAAACAATGATGGTAAAGTCCTAATAGTGACGTGTATTATAAACACTTTGTAAATTCTATAATTAATTCGTTCTTGCGCTTTTGCTTTCAAATATAGTGTTGTTACAACAAGCCATAAAATCGGCCTTGACGAAATGATTGCGAAGTGGCGACCAACATTCGCCAATTTGGTTGGTCTCTTAAAAAAAGATAACGACTCTAAAGGATTGATTAATCGGAATCCCAAGGTAGAATTTCGAGAAACGATTTATTTACAAAAAATAATTTCTGTATCAAAGTAACAATAACACCTAATTCGACTTCATTATTTCAACTTTGCAGAATTTTGAACCGCAAATACCAAATGTATTATTTACATTATTTGGACATGCATCTGATTACCCCCTTGGGCTTTGCCTTGGGCATCTTCAAAGGATCTTGAATATTTGAAGAGGATCGTAACGCTTGTTTGAAGTTTATTTATACGTTCATTGCAATTTTTAAGTAAAGATATTGTCAGTCTTAGTATAGGAGTAATGTTAAAGAGCTAACCACAGTAACCAAAATCAAAGATAGACAGAATATTGGAACAGGCCGTAAGTCTTCTTCTTTGACAAGCCTCACTTTGTGCGATCACCGAAAGAAAGGCTCGTCACCAAACCGTGGTTGTTGCATTGAATCCATAAGGTATTAGTCGCGAAAGAAGAAGTATAATCATCTAGCTCGTAAGACAATTCAAAACGATCTCAGTGATTTTATTACAATATTTTTAACTCTGACTTGGATCTTTCTTCTAAAATCCCTTAGTTAGACAATCTAAACACTAAATTCTATTTGTAGTCACGTTTCAATATCTCTAGTATGTTTACTGCCCATAGCACCTACTCTAGGGCTAGTAGTCAACTATGGAAAACTGTACTTATTATTCAAAGGACGACTTGAGTCGCCTAGTAGTGAAAATCGTCATAAAATACCTTATTTGACGCACTCCGTTCGATTGCTAGGAATTCAAATGAAATTGATTATTTCAAAGGTAATTTAGGGTTGTGCGTCTGTTCTAGAGCACGTATACCTACTATCTTATAACAAGTTGCCTATAGAACAAAAGACATTCTTTCAATAAACGCGAACTATCTATTAGTAGGTAGGTACTTAAGAATACACACGCACGTCCAAGACCGTCAGCGGACGGTCCCTTATCAAAACGGATTATAGTATGGGTTTGAGAGAACAAAGTCCAGTCATTAACATGCACAAAATACATTATGGAAACAAAGTCGGGCAAATAAGATAATTTTATTCTACACCGTTTTAAAAGTCAGCGCCATAGCGTATATTTGCATAATTATGACTGCCTGCTGACCATGATGTCTGCGATTTTTTGTAAAACTACATGGTCGCTTGCGAAAAATATAAATTAATTAGCATCCATATTCAACGCTACCTACTCTATTTATTAGCTTACGGGCCTGAACTTTATAAGTAAACAAATTTACGCCAGACTATTTTCAACCACAACGTTGTAACTTTAAATGTGTGTTTGGCATGTGCTGTACCGGCGTTATGATTTACGCGGGAAGCTGATGAAAGTGCCCATAAAATACTGGAGTTGGGTATTTTTAATGGGCAAATAATAATCGATAAATTAGCTTGCTTATTATCTGTGAAATTGCAGCTAGCTAGCGATGGGTTTGCAACCTGACACATTTGGAAAGTTACATTATGTCCGTGACACAGCACAACATCTTGGCACAACCAGTGGTGCAGTGCTGTAGGAATTTCGTCTTTCAAAATTGAATATTAACCACTTTAAAAATATATACTGTTGTGTTGATTGATTATGATTAACCACGCCAGGACCGACAATTTAACGAGCCCTCCGAAGCACGGAAGCGCTCAGCTCGTATGCCGCTTGCGGTCACCCATCCAAATTGTGACCAGTATTATAGAGTTGTATTAGAGTAGGTAGGTAGTAGATTTTTATGATGATGAAAAATATGAGGATCTTATGCAATACCATATCAACAAAGATTTACTAACCTAATCAAGAAAGCTATAGAAGTTAATATTTAATCCGGTGAAACCAAAACAAGATATCTATTACTGTTTGTATCATAGGATGTCTTCACAATTTTCGCGTACTTTCGCATCGACAAGTGAAAGACTGCTTGGAGCGTGAGGAATCTACATAAACTTCGCGTTTTAGCACGTTTTCCAACGTGATCAGGAATATGCAAGATGCGCGAAGGAAAACTGAAGCTATAAAACTAAATCTTTCTATAACGAGCAATCACGCGGACAGTGGACAAACGTTCTCTTCCACACAAACCACACACGTGCATCTCGCATAAGCGTGTTTTCATGGTTAAGCACTGACTCTGACTGAAGCGCTCCTGGCTTAGCTTGCTACGTTCTCGATAGATCGTAGAAGTTAGGCGACGTTCCGAGCGGTCACAATTTGGATGGGTGACCGCTAGTGGCATTAACAGCTAAGCGCTTCCGTGATTCGGAGAGCACGTTAAATTTCCGGTCCCAGATTCAAGGCGTTAAACCATGATGGAGACCTTCCCGCGGCCTAAAAAAACTAGGACCTAGTGATTAAATCTGGTGACGGACTTTTTAGGCCGCGGGAATAGGTAATACGAACATACATACATATATACTGAATCTAAAGCGCGAAAAGTAAGTAAGTTCGTATGAGCAAGTGGCGAGAGAAACATTGATGTAATATCGTTACATAGACCCTGATGTATGAAATTCGTTAATTTTATCACAATTAAATCGTTAACATGAGTGTTTTTCTCTTTTACTCCCGCGTAAATTGCGATATTGCTTTCTTTTTCTGACGTGTGAGCTCACTTATCCACGATGACAACAAACAATCCCACGCGGTTGGCTCAAAGCAAGAATCGCAAGGACTTGTAATGAAAAAGTCATTAAACAACGTTAATCAAGGAAGGATGAAATTGCTGAAAATGTTTAATACATTTATTTTGTCCTTTCTTCTGGTCATTAACCTTTTGCAGAATACAAAAAAAGAACTAGTTATGTAACAAGATTTTTTTTTCTAATTTAACTTTCAAGATAGATTATAATTAATTAAAAGGTGTAGTGTTTAAATTTAAACAGTGAATTAAGTCAGACCTGATTTATAGATTTTTTAATTTTTGAAGACTCAATTACATAATTCTGTTGAGTCACAATTTATCTTATTTGGTATCACATAGTAAATCAGTCATGTAGTTCCCATAGCATAAGTTCTGCTTACTTTGGGGCTTGATGATGCTGTGTGAAATGTCTAGCATTATTTATTTATTAGGCCCCTAACTAACCCCTATAATATACATAAAATCCTGATCTAAAACTACCATATAATACTTTGGGATAGATTGGTACTCAAACCTTATTTTCCCTAAAAAATTACCTATCTGTGATGTTTGTAAATATGTAGATTTTAGTTGTTTTTAAACCTAGGATAACTGTTACTGACCTAGGTTTAATAGGTATATCAGAATCATCATAGATCAAGGCTTCAGAATCATTTTTAGATTCAAATATTCTGATCTTAAGATCTTATTTAAATAATTAAATTTAATAATTTAATAACTAATACCAGTGCTGCAGTATCTAATTATGCTGATAAATAACAATATTGGGGCTTAACATTATCATTTTAATATTTTTTTTATCATTTTATAGCATAAACAAATGTTCTATTCTACATACAATTGTACCTCTTGAAAGAGGATGTTACTATTGACTTTAAAAGCAAAGAAAGAGTGTGAAAATATATTTGGATGTTTGGTTGTTACAATGAAACAATAAACAAAAAGCAGTCTATAATATTAAATGCAAATACAATTTGAATATAATATGGATTTGTTTACCTTTACTTTAGAGATTTGTTCAAATCAATTTTTCCTCTTCATTTTTACAAAAGTAGGTACATAAAAGCCATGGATTTAATTGATTAAACTATTTAGATATATTATGTATGCTCCAATAGACTTCAAATGGATAATAATTATTTTTTCCATTAATAGGCCTGTTTCAGCACTACATGATAAAATCTCATAAAAACAACTGTAGTTAATTAATCTTTATGTTTGATGATAAATGTATAGGTTATCATATTTATAACTTTAGTATAATTCATACTTTTATGAAAATTCTATGTTTTGTATAGTACTATTATACAATTTTTGAATTACAGATTATAATCTCATAATTAGTAATTTTTGAATTACAGATTAGATCTGGTTTAAAAAAGGTGTCTAAACAATATCTGTAGCTTTTGTTACAGTTATTTTGAGTAAGTATTATAAAAATTATGATACACATAATTTTTAGCTATGTCAGCTGATTTTAGTACATTTGCCAAATATATGACGATTTAATATCTACTTTGTCCCAAAAATTGTTGTAATGGTTGGATGAAAATTTTAATGTAGGCACTATCAATTATCAACTGTCATTATGTAATAAACAAAAGACTGATTTTCCTCAATAATTAAGTTAATCACATTCAAATGTTATAGAAATCTTAAGATATTGATGGAAGATGTCAATTTGTTGTAAATACTGTCTTTCAATTGTTAGCTTCTGTTTTGTTATCAATGTTTAAGAATAGATAACAAGTGCCAGCGAGCTCAAAATACTGCTTAGTTTGATTTCAGTAATGGTTCTAGTAATCAACAGGAATATTAATTACTTTATGTGAAGTAATTACAGTTTATAATTCTAATTTATTGTAATTTGTGGTCATATTACTGATTTATATTCATGCAAATACATAAAACTGATCAGACTCAGGTCAGACGTTTTGAAATAATTCAGACAACTATAAAATTATTGCAAAATCATTTTATGAAATTAAGAAACTATGTAGACACATCTATTTGATTAGCATGCATTGTTGCATTGTAAGAGGAATCCATTATATGCTTTCAAAGACAAATGTAATCCATAGCACCAATGATAATGAGATAATTAGAAATTGTGAAACAGAATTTTAAAGTAGGTACAAATAAATGAAATCACGAGTACTTAACCGGAACGCGAGACATGGCATTTGTAAGTAGATCAAGTGTTTTATACATAACAACTTTCACTACAGTCATTGTAATGGTGACACATCAAAGTGTGGGGAGTGAAAGATGGGACTTACTTTGAACAGTTCCTTGAAATATGGACTACAGGCGGAGAGAACCACCTTGTGGGCCTCCAGCCTGTGTCCCTCGCATGCCAGGGTGACATCCACGAAGTCCTCATCATCGCGCAGTGCCTCGAATTGAGAAGTAATATTCGCTTGAAAATTGTTCCATCTCAAACAAAATTGCTGGTCGCCACCCAGTTCTGTACCTTCCATTACTTATAGACATAACTCGATATCCCTGCTCATTTAATTGGTTGATAAGAGTAGTTAATTAACGAAAATAAATATATCACAGTAACTTGCAATTTCAGTCGCCGTCTGGCCGAAAATCTTAGAAAGAAAACAATCAATAAAATCTCGTACCACTATGAGAAAAATAAAAACTTTTTAATTTGTCATTTCGATGGTAGTACATTCACTTTGACGTTTCATTCCACGTTACGATTCCTACCGGTTTTTTTGTAATCATTCGCAATTAGCTAGTGTTGTGATTTTAACCGAGCTTTCCGGTATCGTTGTTTTTGCGGTAGAAATTTAAGTCACGTGTGAATTTATTTTTACGAATTTGTAACAAAATTTATAAATCAGATTAAGACCTTGATAATAGTTTTTTACTTCTAGTATTATATGGTCAATATAAGTTTTTAACCCCTATGCTGAAATTTATTGTTGTCGGGAAGAATTAATAATAAAGGTCATTGAACCCTAGGTAAGCGTTCCATTTCACGCAATACGTTTTTGAATTATTCCAATTGGCTACAAATAAACAACTATGGCAATTTCCCATTCTCACAGAGAAAATAATCACACTATTATATAAGCACTAACACACTCTTGCCTGCTAAAATTCTTTAGATCACTACCGAACCGAGGATCATGCTTAGTAGATGAGCTGGAATCTAGGTGAATAAGAATTGATGATTAAGGAGTTTAAACTGATCTAAACTAAACTATGTTAATAGGCATAATAAAAAATATTATTTACAAATGAATAACAAATTTTTATTTAAGAAACTCAAACTCTTACAAAGCCTGATCACCTTCTACCATTTCTTTGAGGTTTAGTAGTTCAAATTGTCCTGCGCCTTTAGTTTCTGTTCTGACAAGTTCATCCAGAACTCTGAAATTGCCTGGATCTATCAGGCATATAAGATTAGCTGTGCCAGAATCCCAATTCTCATTTTCTACGCTCATAGCCAGTTTCACCACCTTATCCTTTGTTTTCCTTGCATCTTTGCCAGTTAGCAAAATTCTTACTCTCATCTGAGCTCGTTCAAGGGGTATTTCAGTCTTCAAGAGCTGTATTACATCTAGTGCTTGTTGTTTCGCACTTTTGTTTACATTGACAGAGAAATGAATGTCCTTCATGGCTTTCTCAATAATAGAGACTGGATAAGGCCTTTTGGTCTCTGGATTCACACATTTGTCTGCTACAGTTGTAGCAATATCTTTGAAGAGAGAGTCAATTTGTGAATGCCGCTCTTTGTCTGATACTTGAAGTTCCCCTTTTTCCAGAATCTCCTTGCATATTTCAGTTTGGTCTTCTTTACCAAATATTTTGACAAGGTCTTCTTTTTTGGCCACCTGCCCTTTTGAGACATTTGTAAATACTGTGTGTGTTTGTAACACTTCATCAATGTCTGTTTCCCTGCAAAACAAAGATCAGTAGAGGTGAGTTGTTTATTCGTTGGACAACTACCTAGTAGGTACCTCGCATAGCAAGTTGCGGTAAACTTACACTTTATTTCTCCAAGAAATTACTTTATTTCTGTAGCAAGCTATTTCAAACCTTTTACCACCCTTTTTTAGCCTCACAATCGCAACATTTGTTAAACGTATTTGATTGGTGGGTGTAAATATTTTAGACATCTTGCTTGTATTGTGTTTCACTTAGCTTTCAGAAAATTCACAATCAAAATATTTTATTTTGAGCGAGCACGAGAAAGAGGGCCTTACTTACGAAAGCCTCTCAAGGCGATTGCACTGTTTAAATAACAGGTTTTGTGAAATTTCCACCTATTAGTCCATTTCAACGATGAGAGGCAGCCATTGTGACGTTTAAATAGCTGTCAAATGTTAACAGGCTCATGACCTAGTTTAAGTCATGTGTCAAATGTTGAGACCAAAGATGGCCGGATTTATTACATTCCAATCAGCTGTGACTTGAAAGTGTGAACTCGACTCTCGACGAAAATGGAAGATTTTGATAACTTTTAACCGGATTTTTCTGGAGGTGATGAGACGCTCATATGCCATTATCAAGACAACAATTATTGCATGTGCTGTGCTGCATAATTTGGCAATTATACTCCATGAAGAATATAATGCAGCATTTCTTTAAAGTGAGGATGAAGAAATAGAAGCTGATGTTGTAATCGACGACGACGTAGCACACATAACAAGAAACATGTACTTACATAGAAAATGATCTTTAATTTTAAGAAGTTTTAACAAGAACAAGAATATTGAATTGTAATGAATAATTATACCTACTACAACATAATCATATTCATTTATAAATACAACTAGCTTCCACCCATACAGTAGCAGTAGGTACCCAGATAAAAAGTAGCCCAATGTCCTATTCCTTGTCATTATCTAAAATTTTAATTTCAGCCAAATCGGTTCTGTGGTTGTCGAGTTATAGAGGAACAAACATACATTCAAACTTCCGCATTTCTAATATTAGTGAGATGAGATAGGGAGACCAGCAGCACCCTCTTGCCGTTGCCCCCGTAGTGATGGTATATGGTGATCTGATGATGATGATGGTGAAAAGTATCCTATACTCTTCGTCAAGAGTTTAGCTATCACATGTAGAAAGAATTTTTCAAATACAACTACCTAGTAGTTCAGATTAGCTCATTCAAACAAACAAACTCTTCCGCTTTACTATATTAGTATAGATAGTGATTGCTGTTATGATACTGTCCTGTATAGTTAGGAAATAACACAAATAACAAAGGCAGAATTTACAATATAGAAAGATCATTTTAATAATCAATAAAAGACCTTAATTTTTATTATAACATCCTCTAATTATATTTAGAACTCTCCTTTTATTTTACAACATTACTCCTACAAGTTTATCTCCTTTGATTCATCATTACATTCATGAGTGACTTCGCTCGCTGTCCTTTTAAGATGTTCTTGGTTTTCACTGAAGCAGTCGGACTTGGATCTGTTAAAAAGAAATTAAATTGAATGCTTATGTGTGCAAAGTGTAGTGTACACTGGATCATATGTAAGAATTTAAGTATAGAAATAGGTACCTTCTTGCATACCAGATGGAATCCACCGTAAGTTTCTGAGGAACCCTCCTCCTTAGATCCTGATCTACAGTAGGTAGGTACTCATTTACCAACATCACTCTTACAAGTTTATCTCCTTTGATTCATTCATGTCATGAGTGACTTCCTTTCTCTCTGTCCTTTTGAGGTGTTTTTGGTTTTCACTGAAGCAGTCGGACTTAAATCTGTTTAAAAGAAATTGAATGCTCATGTATGCAAAGTGTGTACACTGGAATATACGTAAGAATATAAGTACCTATACAAATAGGTACCTTCTTGCATACCACCGTGAGTTTCTGAGGAATCCTTTCCTTCAGGTCCTGATCTACAGTAGGTGGACTGGGCAGGAAAAAAATCCACAGTTACTTTCCTTGCTACTTTATAGGTCTTCTTATTGATTGAACAGACATTTTTTCAAAATTAATCAAACAAAATAACAGAAATAAAAACACAATCCCAAGTTTCGTAAACAAATCAGTTGACTGTTGACTGACAGATTGACACTGACTGACTTGTTTGTCACCACACAGATGCAAAAACGTGGTTTTGCCGGTTGCGTTCGTTCTAAAGTCGGATATAGACGGGGATATTCGTGTAAAATCGTGTCAATCGTTCAAATTTCGTGGATCTGTGGGTTTCTCGGCTGTTTTGCCCTTGTAGGTGAAGCCAATTTCATGACTGACTTAAACATGAGAGACCGCTCCACTGCTGTTCCATTGAGAACAGCTTAAGTTGTAGCTTAAACACCTTACATAAGTAAGACCCAGAAAGTTTTTATGATTGTTTCTAGAAAAAACAAACTTTCAAGAGTTTCTGTGTATAATTGACATTGACACTCGGTGACTTGCACAAATTGCACAGAGTTGATGTGTTGACTTGCTTAGAATGGCAATAATTTTTATTTAGTCTTGTCTTCTCTATGGTATCAGATTAAATATTAATGTTTTTTTATCTGCATTTAAGGAGAAGTCTGCCTGCCTGCATCCGGTTTTCCGTCAAAATTCTTCCACCTCTATGCCTCTTTATTTATTTTATAATCTGTGCTGTGCTGTGACTGTTGCTGTCTGAGTCTGTCTGTCTCTGTCTTGCTGTGTCAAAACGCAATCGCACGACGCACGACGTGTATTCCTCAAGAAATTGGTCGTAATTTTCATATTTTTGTGTATTTTGCCCGTGATTTTATGTGATTATCGATCAAAATGGCGAAATTGGTTGATATATATAACAGCGAAAAGGAACCTGTGATTAAACGGCGACAATTACCGTTAACTATCTACGAAAATCTTACTGTAAGTGGCTTTCTGCACTTTGACATTACCACAAGCATAGATTACTCAGAGATAGATTTATCGAAAAATGCAAAATGCAATCATTTTTTGATAAAGGCACATCACACGTTACCTTCGGGTCGTTCCGGGCATCTCGAAATTTACCCAAACTATGCTAACTAAAGAAATGAGTCGGCTTATTTGTCGAGTTCATTGATTTCTTCCGAAGTAAAGACATCATTTGACTGACCTTATTTTGTGATTTTTTTTCTTTGTTTTGATTTCGCCTGGTGTTTTTATTGCAGATGATTATGGACTTGAATACAATGGGTCTGATTTGCGACAATCCTCAAGTGAAAGGCCGCGAATACGAAGATTTTATGCGAAAGTACAGAATTCTATCGACGGAAGAGCTAAAAGCTGCACTTGATGTAGACGCCACTGATATATTTGAAGTATTGAATCAAAGCATTCCTTGTGTTGGCTGTCGGAGAAGGTAAGCATAAAAAAAGCTGAAAACCTGGCTAGATATTCATCTTCTAATCAATATACTTTGCTCCACATCACAATATTTAACTATCAAAGAAATCCTCTGCAAATGCTCCACCTCTGACCCCAAAAGTTGGCCCGAGTGGTGGCCCCAGGTTATTGTCTTTTTTAAACTTTCGCGATCAGAACACATCGGGCTAAAAAATAAGGTACTTTCAAATGATGACATAATCTTATGCATAAGAGGTTTTCACATGAAAATGATTCAATTTGGTATGTCAAGGTATTTGTAAATACTAGACAAGATTTAATCTTAATCATCTATAGCTATACATATATTTGGTATAGTCATCTTAGTAGTCATCTTTTGGGTATTTTTTTTTCACTAGTTCAAACTGTAGGTACTTAGCAAAACCATAGGTTATATTTGTAATCTATACCAACTGAGTTTGTTTGAATTAGCTAATCTCAGAAACTACCAGTCGGATTTGAAAAATGATTTCTGTATTACATAGCTAAACTCTTGAGGAAGGTTAAAGGTTACTTTTCATCATCATCATATATCATCACTAAGGGGACAACGCCGCGAGGGCACTGCTAGTGTATAATAACTGTTATATTCATTCACAAGCAATTTGAGTTGATTGATCCTACCTATGGCCAAAAATAGTAGTGATGGCCTAAAATTCAATCACCTGAGTTGGCCACTTATTAGTACCTAAGCACATAACTTTAGAATGGTTAGAGGTCCAGCCTGGACCAAAACTCTCAGTATTGTACTTGCATAGCCATAACATAACCTTGTTTTATTATTTTTCAGTGTGGAACGTCTATTTTATCAGTTATGTAAATCAGGTCACCCCACATTGGATCCATTAATCCTTACACTAGATGAAACCATGACCATAAGGGAAGACAAAATAGTACATCCACAGTCGCTCGCAACATTGCTCAACGGACACAGGTATGTCACTTCTATTGTACTGGAGCTATTTAGAATTTGTGGCCTTTCTTTATCCTATATCTTTCTATATATATATCCTTATCTCTCTGTGGTTTCATATTTGACAAAGCTACAGTATATCATAAGAAGTGAAGTCATATTTGACAATACTTTTATGCATAGCATAGCATACTACTAAATCACTACTATACCACTGAGAAAACTGCATGCTGGACTTGTTATTTTTAAACTATTTTCAGTAAAGGCTTGTCGTATTTGGAGATGCCTGTCACCATCCCCTAGACATCTTTAATGTCCCAGGAACATTTACCAGCTCTTAAGACCCAAAGATGGAGAAAGGAGTAGAATCACCTAGTGCTTAAGACTATTCAAAGTGATCATCATGGTCCTACTGAATAAAATAATTTTTAATTTTTGTATCTGATAGTGTCTTCAGGGAGGCTAAAATGGCCGTTAGCGCAATTCCTTCTATTAATCTTAGTACGATTCGTATTATTATGTTTTTCCTGTCACTTTCGTGTCTATGAAAAGAGACGTAGTTTTTAGACCCGCTGGATGGATGTCATATTATTACTATTATTATTAATGAAACAAAAAAGATCTCTTTCGAAGTCTTTAATAAACCGTGTTTTCCAGTACCGGCATAGACTGTCTAATACTGAGCCAGCCTCGATGGAAGAAGTCCCAACGTTGCACACTGCACTCGCTAGAGGCGGGCACCGCGCGCGGCTGGGTGGCTGGCACGGCCGGGGCCGCGGTGGCTGCCCCGCCGGCCTGCTGGGGCTCCTGGGGCTGGGTGGGGCGAGCCGCCTGGCGCACCGCCTGGGACGCCATGCGAGCCTCCGCCAGGGAACACGTTACACTGGTGCATTTCAACACGCTGCATGATACCCTGCACAACTACCTGAAGAAGCATAGGTTCTGTGCTGACTGTAAAACTAAGGTATTTTACCGATTGATCATCATCATCTCCTTGCCCTTATCCCACTAGGTGGGGTCGGTACAACATGTTCTCCTCTTCCATTCCCTCCTATCACTCGTTAACTCAGTAGTCACTCCTTTCACACACATGTCCTCTCTCGCACAATCCATCCATCTTTTCTTTGGCCGTCCTCTACCTATGTATCCTTCCACTCCACATTCATATCCAACACTTTCCTTGTAATATGACTTTCTTCCCTCCGGATAGCATGCCCGATTTTACCGATTGATATGAAGTGAAATACACTCGGAGATATGATTACCTGAAACTGTTTATTAAGGAAAGGAAGATTTTTGCTTAGCTATGGATGGTTTAACGAAAAAGAGGGGTGTTATAAGTTCATATCTGTCTGTGGCATTATATCGCCTGAACGGATGAACCAATTTCTATTATTATTTTTTGTTTGAAAGGTGTCTTTGTCGAGAGTGTTTTTAGGCATATTTCATGAAAATCTGTTCAGGCGTTCGAAGTTTATGAACTGATATGTCGGGGGTTATTCATTAAATTTTTAATTTTATTGTTAAGTATTTCTAAAAACGGTTTTGTTTTGTCCAATTGAGATATTATGGTACTCTTAAAAGGGTTACATTTTTCTCAATTCTGGTATTGAACCCTACAAATAAGAATATATTCTGAATTTGAGCTAAATTATAAATTTTTCAGGTATTAAGAGCATATCAACTGCTAGTTGAAGAGAAAGAGCCACAAAAAGAGAAGGGATACGTTGGTTCGTTGTACGGAGGCATTAAGAGGTGCTTACTGGACAAACACTTACACCTGCAAGCGAAGACTGAGTACATAGCACATCTTATAGCGAGGGCAGAGCCGGAGCTACTTGGGAACCACAGAGAACGACACGCGAAGACACTTGAAATTGCACAGGAAGAAGTGAGTTTACGTATTTTTTTACCTCCAAAGAAAGAGGGCTGTTATAAGTTTGAAGTGTGTATCTGTGTGACTGTCAGATAGATCCTGAATGGATATGCCTGGACCGATTTGGAAAATTCTTTTTTTGTTTGAAAGGGTATACTTTCCGATTGGTGCCACAAATTTTTTTGTGAGCATCTGTCAAGGATCTTCACAGTGTAGAACAGAAATGCACCTCGAGATTGCACAAAAAATTTATCAGCTTATAACATTGAAGTCGGTTTTTTAAAATTTTTAATTTACGCTACTTGTTTCTTAACGCGTTAAGTGCCCATGACTCACATTCACATGTGCTCCAGCAGCAGGCTGGGCCGTGACCCTCTTCTTCGGAGAGCACCGCGGGGATGGAACAGGAGATGGGTTATACACTTTCCTAACAAGCCAAGCATTTGAGAAGTGCTTGGGTTGACCATTTTATGAATGCATCCAGATCGTTACTCCATAGTTTTAGCACTTGTTTGTGCTTCGGTCTGCCGCGAAGTCTTTGGCCATCCTTAGAAACCTATTAATAAGCAATTTTCGCTTAGCGTTCTGAATAAACTCGAGTCAGCCTGGTACTTTTTAAAGCCATGAGACTTCGATTTACTATCAAATATTAATAATCTAGTACACATACCATGTCTTTCTTGTGGATTACGGCCGTTTAAGCTGAGAGGATGGTTTAGCTGCTGGGCAAGCCTACTCCATCTCAACATTGTCCCAGGCACTACAGTATCCTGTTAAGCGTAGGCAAAGATTGCCTCCTGACACAGTATAAAAACATCTAGTAAAGATGTAACTAAGTTTTTTATACTCCAGGTTTTAATATGCCTCGGTATATGCATTTACGAGCGGCTCCAACGTATCTCCCTCCGGCTACGCGAAGAGGAAGCCACGTGCCAAACCCTCGCGGCCGTCGCTGTCGAGGCAATGTACCGCAAGTTCGAAACGGCCGTTGAGAAGAAAAGCGGTGTGTCTAAACTACAGCTTTTGTATGATGAGATCACGCAAGAAGAACAGAGCAGGCAACAGAGAAAGGAACAGAAGAAACTTAAAAAGAGGAAGAAGAAGGAGAGGCAGGCTGTTGAAGGAAAATGCAAAGTAAGTAACCTTATTTTTCCTTTATACTTGATACAGCTTTACCGGGTGTTGTTCGCTCACATAGCGTGAACTAGCAGTGGGATTTGAAAAATTGTTTCTGCGTTTAATAGCTAAACTCTTGAGGAAGGTTATAGGCTACTTTTCATCATGATCACCATATACCATCACTACGGGGGCAACGCCGCCAGGGCTCTGCTAATGATTTAACTAGTAGTTCGCCCCGAACTGAGATCTCGCGCACCGTAGATGGCTTACATTTGGACTTTCTTCTGACTACCCCTATAATTTCAAGTGCTACTACTGATACTGCTGAGTATGCCTATTGCGCTAGCTCTTCATGGTAAAAAATACTGGCATGCAATACATAATGTCGCGTCTAATTTTTCATTTATTTCATATTTATGAATTCTCTTCGTATTTATAAAAGTATACGTCCTAGAATAAAAATAATAACTATTTTGGAATGTACAAATAAAGACCTTTCATTTGACACCCCACTCAATATATTTGTTTACTTAACTTTTTTTACCCCAATTATTTTCATTCTTTATCAAATTTTTTTTTATCATGAAATTAAATCAAGTAGCATCTAAACTCATTGCAAACCAAACCGCAACAATGCCACTCTCTTTTTAAGACCGACCAGTCAATGAGCTACGAAGACATCGAAACTCTATGAAACGGGAGCTCTTGCAGCTCTGGTTTCGTAGTTTTTGTTCTTTGGTCGTATTTCAAAAACTATACATCCTAGATTAAAAATAAAAACCATTTTGGAATGTACAAAATAAGCCCTTTCGTATGACATCCCACTCAATATATCGTCGGTTGCAGGTTCAATTGGCGTAACTGACAAAACACGTAAAATGAGTTGAGTATACAGTTTTTCTTAGTTTTTTCTGCTCTATCGAATGGTATACTCAAAAAAATTCTAGCATTAAAAAATTTTCAGTTACATCACAATTTCGGCTGTGAACTTTTCAGATTTCCTTCTAAATCATGCTGTAACTGATGAAGTCACCCATTTGCACAAGACAAATTGGTGTAACTGTAGCCCCGAAAAATTTAAGGTTATAATATGTGCTCTTACACCAATTATAATTCAAATAAAAGAAATTAACATTGCATACACCAAAATGTCATCAACATTATTTCACCAATGGTCAGTTGCGTCAATTGACTCAAACTAGATTTAAGCTTGGTGTCAGTTACGCCAATTTGCACGTGGGAATGAAATAATAGTTTGCTTCTTACCTCAATTTGAAAACTATTATCCGACCAAATTGCAGTGGTTTACACATACCGCGCACGCTCAAACTATTGCTATCGTACTTTCTCCTAAGATGTAAAGGTAGGGTTGCCACCCATACTTTATAATAAAGTATTGTACGGCTACTACGTACTACTATTTTGTTTATCCCACGGGAACCGTGCATTTTTTCGGGATAAAAAAATTTTCAAAAAAAAAATATAACCGACTTCATAAAATACTTGCACTAAAAAGCGAAAAATAAGACTACAAACAGATTCATTTCATTTGTTATTTTATGTTTGTTATAATGTTGAAATCGGTGTGCATAAAATACTTTTAGTCATTGTTTTACTTAACACCGACTTCAACATTATAACAAACATAAAATAACAAATGAAATGAATCTGTTTGTAGTCTTATTTTTCGCTTTTTAGTGCAAGTATTTTATGAAGTCGGTTATATTTTTTTTTGAAAATTTTTTATTTTTCCATTTTTAGGGTTGTGTTTTTTTTCCTTGTTTCTGTTTTTTTTTTAATTTAGAAAGATCTTACTTTACTTATTGTGTTTCGCTTATCAAGCCCTTTCATTTGATACCCATATCACTAAAAAAATCCATGGAACAGGTCCTGACTCCATCATCAGATCAGCTCGCTGTTACCATATTATTACATTGTAGTTGACACTTCACAGATATGCTGAGTTCCGAGTTTCAACTCAATCAGACTATTTATTGAGGAGTTCTGTTGAGCAGCTCTTGACTTCATCATCAGATCAGCTCACTGACACCATATTATTACATTGTAGTTGACACTTCACAGATATGCTGAGTTCCGAGTTTCAACTCAATCAGACTATTTATTGAGGAGTTCTGTTGAGCAGCTCTTGACTCCATCATCAGATCAGCTCATTGACACCATATTATTACATTGTATTCGGAACTTGACATATAAACCGAGTTTCAACTCAATCGGCTTATTTACTGAGGAGTTCTGATGAACAGCTTTTGACTCCATCATCAGATCAGCTTGCTGATACCATAATATTTCATTGTTCTCAAGAATCTATAAGTGCACAAAATTTCAGCCCGATAGTTCCACAAACACACAAAAAATTTGAGGGTTTCCCTCGATTTCCTTGGGATCCCCTCATCAGATCCTGATTTGGTGAAGATGGAACCACCTCGGAGGTATACCCTTTGTAACAAAAAAAGAATTTTCAAAATCGGTTCATAATTGACGGAGAAATCGATGAACATACATAAAAAATAAAAAAAAAATAAAAAAAATAAAAAAATAAATAAAAAAAAACATACATACAGCCGAACATAGAACCTCCTCCTTTTTGGAAGTCGGTTAAAAAGTAGCCTATGTCCTATTATCGGTCATAATCATATCATCTGTGTTTCAAATTTCAGTCAAATCGGTTCAGTGGTTGTCGAGTTATAGAGGAACAAACATACATCCAAACATCCATCCAAACTTTCGCATTTATAATATTAGTGTGATGTGATAGTGTGATTAGTGTGATTAGTGTGATAGTGTGATATACTTTAATTGCAAAAAAAAGTAGCAACCCTATGTGTAGGAGACAAAATTAAAATGATCATCCAAATTAATTACCTGCTGCCAGGCCATAGTTACATGCCGGTAAATAGTATGCACTCTATAATAGAATGCGAAGTGCGTAAATTGACTTTATGGAGTCCTACGCAATGGCCAAGTTTCATGGAATCGGCACGAAAAAATCCTCGTCCCTACAAGGTATTTGTCCTCGAACACAAAAATTTCATTGATTAAGATCCAGTGACGCAAGTATGTTTTCCTCCTAGCACGAACAATTTACAGATGTCGATGGTCAGGATTGCCACAATTAAGAAAAACGATATAAAAACTATTAAAACAAAACATTCCATGAAAACCAATGCAACGACTTATGAAATCAAGGTTGATGAAGAAGATTTAAAGCGGAAAGGAAAAGGGAAAGGAAAGGCTAGAGTAAAAAAGGTTGTCAATGAACCACAAGAGCAATTTGAAACAAGGGTTAGAAAAGTGTTGAAGGATTGGAACCCCTTTACAAAAGCAGACTGGCTATATCACAAGTGAAGTATAAAGATTTAAAAAAATTGTGCGATGACGGTGTTATTCCTAACAGATACCAAAGTGATTATTTAAACCTACCCTTTACCAAAGATGTAAAAGACACTCTTAACCAAACTGATCAAGAAGACTCAGTAGAGGAAGAGTAAAACCTAAAAATATAATTTCGTTTAGCAATGATTAAATTGATTTTTTTTTGTTATAATCATTTAAAAAAAGGTTGTGTGTTGTAGTGCAGTGTGCGCTACATTAAACTGAAGAGTAAGCTAATTAAAAATACTATTTGGAAGTGGTTTTTACTGAATAAATTAGGATTATTTAAATAAAAATGATTTTTATTGAATCTTCTTACCCTATACAAATAAATTTAAAATAACAGTAAAATTAGCGTAACTAACATTAGGTGATTATTTCTTTATTTTTCTTTACATTCTTAAGCATTTTAACTAAAGTAACATCAAACAACAAAGTAATACACCGTCTCTTACATCAAACTGAATTGCCGTAACTTGTTATTTTAGAAGCCATACACCATTTCGACCTGAAATATTTTAAGAAGTCTCGAGGTCAAATTGGTGTAACTGTCATAAGTTAAAAAAAAAATTGGTGTAACTGTCATAAGTTTGAAAAAAAATTGGTGTAACTGACATTCATTTTCTAAAATAAAGAGTTTATGAACAAATTTCATATTTAGGCTGAAAGCTTAGTGAATTTTAAGCTATTCTGTCAAAGCAGATCCAAAAAAGGCCACACACAAAAAAAGTTATGTTAAATTTATCACGAAAAAAAACTTTAAACGGCTCTAGTGAAAAGTCGTGTTTTGTCAGTTACGCCAATTGAACCTGCAACCGACGATATTTGTGTAACTTTCATAATTTTTTACCCCCTTGGGAACCCAATATCTTCACAACCCCTTCATCGATTAAGCTCATATGCTCCACCGTAAATTTCCTTACCACAACCTGTTGACCTACCAAGTTTCATGCAGATTGGATGAACGGTTCGACAGTTATGCGTGAACAACAATTCGTGAAACATACATACAAACATACAAATATACAAACATACAAACATACAAAGCAAAATCGCCCAACTTACCACTAAGATCTTCGCTCGCTTCGCTCGCTCGATCGATAAAGTACACTGCATGGGCCTAGTTTATAACGTAAGTATGTACTTCATGCAGTTTATAAAATTCCAGGAAGCAGACTCGGAGGAACCAGACGAAAAGTGCCAATGCGCAGAATGCCAAGAGGAAGATCTAGACATACCGACCGCCCTCTCCCGGGACTTCACAGACTGCTGCGAAACCAGCGACGCCTGCGCCTCCTGCCTCGAACCACAGCGCTCGCCGCAGAACAAACAGCGCTCCAAAAGCAACGCCTCCCCAGTACATTCCCAAGACTGTGGCTACTCCTCAGGAAACGGCGGCGGGTGCTGCGAAACAATGTCCGGCTCATCCAGTCTCATGTCCTCACCTGAAGGCTCCGAAGTCGCGTGCTCCGAAGGCTTCTGCAACCACGAGAGAGGCGATTGCGATACAGTCAAAAGTGATAAAACTCTCTGTACAGACTTCACACTTTCTCTACAGGAAATGTTAATGGTGAGTGTTCTGAATGTTGATTAGTTGATTCAGTAAGTTGCGGTCGTAGAACTTGATTGTGGATTCTGTTTGCATGATTAATGCTAGTTTAATGGATAGCTTCCGTTCGCGTATTACATAGTCATGAATACCTGTCCTTTACATATTTTTACTAGATGATTGATACAGGGTCAAGAGGCAATCTTTGCCTAAAATTAACGGGACGCTGTTGTGCCTGGGACAATGTTGAGACAAAGTAGGCCACACCTACACCATCCCCTCAGCTTAACTGGCCATATCCACAGGAAAGACAAAGTCCTAAGCTGCGGGTTACTTGCGCATATAATTTTTTCAAAACTAAATATTCATTGATACTCCACGATTGAACCCACGACCTTGGGATCGAAAGAGGATAATGAGAATGGCTTTTGGTTGCAGGAGACATGTTCATCTGACGAAGAACAAGGCACCAGTTATATTCCAATGGAGGAAGTATTGGAGTTCAAAGCCAGAAGGAACATCACGGAAAAAAGGGAAGAACTTCGACAGAACCTAAGGCAAAAATTCGCGCAGTTATGTTTGACGAACGGTTGTGACAAGCATAGTTGTGCGAACACCTCAACGTCGAAAGGTAAAAAAGGGACATAGGTGTAATGTGGTTCATTCATCTGCACTAAGCAATCCGTTGGTTTAGCTGGAACGATGTAATGCCGATTCACTTGCTGGATTCCCTAATTTGAAGTACTGGTGCTGATATTTCAAACATACGCATCAGAAATACAAGGACAAATTGGATTTCATTGATTGTTCATTTAACACAAAAGTAATTTACCAATCCAAAGTGAAGCGCATTTTGCAATTATTGCCTTTCTAAACTTTTACAGTATTATAACGATTTAATACTGATTTATGTCCTAAAAATACTATTAACAAGAACACATTGTAAAATGCACTGTACAACTTTTGTTCCTTCAAGTATTCCATGGATGGTTCAATCACAAGCTATATCGGTGTTACGTCATTCCCAGCTCACCCTAGCACAAATCAGCTTCAATTATAATCCCTATAATCAGTAGAACAGAGTTTCAGACCTGTAGGTAGATTAACAGATATTGCAAAATGTTTAATTTGCAGATTGCAACAAATAGATTTGCTGTAAGCGTTAAGTAGTAACCAGGTTAAGTTGTTAGACAATACTCGATCGTAAAACTGTAATAGACTAGATTTCAGTGTATTTATCGATAGTTACAGAGGTTGAATGCTTGTGATGGCTAGCTTGTGAGACTTCTGAATGTGAAATTGTGCAGTAAGCTATGTTTTAACTGATTTTTCTTATTTCTGAATCCAAGTCTCAGGGCCTTACAACACTGGTGATTTCCAAGTGTGCTGCAACGATAATGTTGTACATACTCGTGACTAGTTTTGTATACATTCTGAATTGAAGGGTGATTGTAATGAACGATTTGGCAATCACTCTGGTAACCTAATTTCTAGTATTTTTTCTGGCCTGGTATTGGTGAACTCATATTTTTTTGTTGCTTGTGGATTAAACTTGTATAAAGTCTGCATATTTAATTAGTCACTATTGTAAGCCAAAAAGAGTGTTTTGGCTCGCTGGTCAAATTTGTTATGCTAAATCAGTTTTCTTTTACCAAATCAGTAAATTAAATTGCAAAAAAACACTTATTTTATAAAGCAACGTTTTAATAAATGAAGTGCAGGATTGAATGACTCAACTATTCCAACATTTATGTACATTACATTGACTGGATAAAACCCAGCATTTAAAATATAATATTTAAAGTGTTAGAAAGCTTAGTATCAAATATTTAATGTAGCAATTTTTTGATCAAATTATTTTATTGCTTTATGTAACTCAATATTATGTGGAACATGATGGAAATAATTGCTCGTTTTCAAAAGCTTAAAGAGGTCTGGAGTACCTTGGCTGTATTGCCCTTGTTAAATTCGAAACATTTGTAACTCAATTTTAAATATATTACATACAGTAAGTTATACCTATGTACTTTTATTTATTTGTCCTTTACTTAGGTAAAATATTTTTATTTATTTAACTTGATTGAGCTATACAAAGTGTTGCATTTGTGCCACCAAATCCAAATGAATTCTTCAGTGCAATTCTTCTTTTTGTCTCCCATTTTTTTGGTTCATTAGCAACATAGTTCAGGTCATCTACAGGTTCTTCCAAATTGATTGTAGGTGGAATAACGCCATAATAGCAAGATAAGATAGCAAACGTAGTTTCGAGATTCCCTGCAGCACCCAAAAGATGTCCATGAGCACCTTTCGTTGATGATATCAAGATTTCTCTTGCATGGTCACCAAAGAGGTTTTTAATAGCTGTTGATTCAATGCCATCTCCTATTGGAGTAGATGTGGCATGAGCATTTATATGGGTGACTTGTTCTTTATCAATTCCGCTTTCCCTCAAAGCTCTACTCATAGACAGGATAGCCCCACTACCATCCTCTCTTGGTGCAGTTATGTGTGATGCATCTCCTGATAAACCGTATCCTAAAATCTCTGCATATATCCTTGCATTTCTCCTTAATGCATGTTCATACTCTTCTAAAACTAATATGGCTGCTCCTTCGCCCATCACAAATCCATCTCTCTTCTTATCAAATGGTCTGGAGGCTCTAGAAGGTTCCTCATTGAAGGAAGTGCTGAGAGCCCTAAGTCTGCAGAAGCCGGCAATAGCAAGGGGACTGATGCAGGACTCAGCGCCACCACATACCATGACATCAGCGTCACCATTTCTGATGAACCTTGAGGCATCTCCGATAGAGTGAGCACCTGTTGCACAAGCAGTAGAAACTGCATGATTTGGACCTCTGAAGCCGTACTTGATGCTAATTTGACCAGCCGCCATATTTGGCAAAATTCTTGGCACAAAAAAGGGGCTTACTTTGTTGTACCCAAGTTTCAGTGCGTTATTTGTGTCACATACATCCTTGAGATCAATCATACCCATTCCGATAGCTACGCCGGTCGATTCTTTGTCTGCACCTGCCTCGGGAAGCCAGTTTGCATCCGATAGCGCTTCTTCTGTGGCGACTAGGGCTAGACATGTCGCTGGAGCCATTGATTTCAAATTAGATTTAGACAGAGCTTTGGCAACTTTTTCATCTTTCTCTACAGGAACAACACCAGCAACTCGACAGGGTAATTTTAAGTATTCGGCGCCTGAAAGGGAGACTATGCCGCAATGACCTTTTAGAAGATTTTGCCAAACCACTTTTGTGCCAGTCCCTAGAGGCGAAACTACTCCTAACCCTGTAACAACGACTCTTCGGCGAGAAGGTTGTTGTGAGAAGAAACGACGGATTATGTTGCAAGTCATAACTTTAAAAACTTTTGTCCTATATTGCCCCTTTTTAGTAAAAAATAATCACTGAGTAAGAAATCATGAAAAGAAATAAGTAATAACCCCAAAAATAAAACAGCTGTTTTGTTTTGTAAACAACATTTTCATTCATTCACCAATGTCATCTGCTTGACAGTGACAGTCACTAGTGACTGTCCAGCTGGCTGAATATTCGTTCGGATACTCGAACAACATTTATTGCAGTGATGCCAGATGAGGGGGATTCCCTGCTTATTCGGGGTAATTTCAGGCTCCGGGGGGAATTTTGGAGGGACAAATATTTTGGGACAACTCCAACAGAGATGGTTGGAGAGATGTGGGATAGACCTTTGCCCAGCAGTGGGACGACATAGGTTTTTAAAAAAAATCCTTTGCGGGGATTTTCACAGGGAAAAATCAGCTCGAAGTGAAAAATTATGAATGGGTACTTGACAGGTTGAGTACTTGAGCTTGTTTCTTTCTATGTTGCATTTTTATTCACAGGCAAAACCTAGGACTAGGAATTTACTAACATGATTTTTCAAATGCAATGAAACAGGGACGGGGCTATTTATAGACTGTAACTTACAAACAATTCATAGATACATGTAGTAATGTTGAATTTGTAAATAGGATGACTTATGCTTAGTTGGGGGTTTTTTCTGAATAACCTGTATTTCGGGGGGATTTCATTTTAATTTTGGGGGTAAATTCACTTAACTTTCTGGCAACATTGCATTATTTATTTTATTGGCTCTTGGCCTCGAGTAATTGTGTTCTGTGCTCTTGGCTCTTTCGCTCTAGTGTTGGGTATGACATGATTTTAAATTGACTTTTGTAAGAGTAGGTTCATTTTCAAAATGAGCCGGTTCAGTGAGCCGGCTCTTTTGAGCCGATCATTTTCAACTTGACAGTTCATAATGACCTACGCATTGACGAACTCGAAGAGCCGGTCTAATGTTCATTCATGGTGCGATCTTAGGTTAGGTAACTACTATTTCAAAAGTGAGTTTGGAAAAATGTAATTTCTAATCGTGCTGATTGATAAGAAAAAACAAACGCTGATTTAAATTTAATCATTTATTTACATAATTATTATAATGTCACCAAATAATGAGCATACCGTACATTGGGGCTATGTAGAACATTTTTAGAAAAAAAAAATTTTTTGAACAAATACTGAGGAATTTTGTAACGCTTGAATAGATTTTTTTTTATAGTAGATCATATAGACGGTGTCAGCACTCAAGTCCTACGGCAAAAGTGGGAACTAATTGTTTTATTTACTTTAAGCTCTTTTAGTCACGGTCGTTCAGTTGTTGTGTATAGAATTAAAGAACATACAACTTTGCCTATATATTAATGTTCAAGCCTTATTTGGACAATTAGTCATTTTTACGCGAAAGCAGCGCTGCGTCTATCGGACTTCAGTGCTGACACAGACACCGACTCTACTATTGCCCTATAGGCAGCCCGGTGATATTTTGTTTCCTTCGTTCGTTTGAAAACCCGCAAAATCGAAAACATTGAAAACCAATTTTTGTTTTCAAAACACGTTTTTTCAAAACGAGCCGCCTGCGTTTCGTTTAATTCAAAAAGTAGAGTCGGCGTCAGCACTCAAGTCCTACGGCAATTGCTACTAGAAACTAAAAGAGCATAATTATGCTTTTTTAGTTAAGGTAGTTCAGTTTTTCTGGTGTGTAGAATTATCAAACGTACAAACTTGCAAATTTATTATTGTTCAATCCATAATTGGACAATTAGTAATTTTTTACCTAAGCTAGTTCTGCGATAGCAACGCTGCGTCTATCGGACTTCAGTACTGACGCCGACTCTATGACAATCTGTTCGGTCTGCGAGGAGTGATTTGAAGCAGGAAGAGAGAGAGTCATATGACAAAGATTCCATCCTTGTCATTTGAGTGAAGCTATGACATTTGATTTGACGTCATACTACATTAGAGTGAGTGAGTAGCGTCATGTTATATGACTTTGTCATAGTGAGTAGGGGAGGTGTGATTGAAGATTGAATGAAGCATGACAAAATCAGCTGATTTTGTCATATTGTGTACGGTCACATGACATGAATTGAAGCATGACATTTTTAGAAAATGAGCCGATCACACAAAGTTGAATTTTGTCCCGTACAAACGAGCCGCGTCAGTCACGTCATATTCAACGCTATTTCGCTCGCTCTTTCTTTTGGAGTACCCATCAAGTACTCAGACAAAAGTTTGTTTTTGTACATAATTTTCTAGATCTTGCCCTCATCTCATACTCAACTCACACAAACTTTATTCCTTCTGTCTGTGCCCTGGGTGCTGTCTGTTGAGTGTTGTTTTCGATATTAAAGAACTGATAATAAAGGAGGAAGATTCGCCGGATACCTACGGCCTTTTATGGGTCAATGGCCAGTAGGCTGATGATCACATAAAAGCATAAAACTATGATGTGGCTTCGGCAGGCCGTTCCTAGATATAAATAAAGCATTGTAAGAAAGGAAACTACCTCACTGAAGATGGCCATTTTCACCGGAATCCGTGATATTCTCAAGAATAGTTTATCCATAACATACGAAGACGTGTTAAAATCAACAGCAGTACTTGGAATAATAGGCCTTGTTTTGTACTTAACAAATCCTGCCCGTTTTTTCGGTATCGTGTCTCGCGACCCTTCCTCTAAGCTTGGAGACATTAGTCAAGATGTGTTTTCTGAAGAACGACTAGCAGAGTTCAATGGAATACAAGAAGAGAAGTTATATTTGGCGGTTTTAGGAACTGTTTATGATGTTACCAGTGGCGCTAAATACTATTCAGAAGGAGGATCTTACCACTACTTTGTGGGTAAGTTGGTCACACTGGCAAGCCTTTAAAATAAAATTTGCTATTTGAAACAATTATCTTCTATATTAACTGAGGCAAATGCATTGTACCCTGTCTGCATGGTGAACAAAAGTCAAGCTAATGAGCTCGAGTCTATTCAGTCGGACTTTGTCTTGCCCCGATGTTACATACAGCAAGCACAAATTTTATCTCTTTCTATGAGTTTCTAATGAGTATAATGTCTCTATTGGTAAAATCTCATTGATTTGAAGTTGCATACTTAAAATAGGAATTATCCATTCCACTGTTGACTAATCAGATTTCTTTCAGGCAAAGATGGTTCTAGAGCGCTTATAACAGGAGAATTCACCAATGAAAGTCAGAATAAGGATCATGTCATTGACCTATCCTGCACTAATATCTTCAGCTTGTGTAATTGGCGAGACACTTTCAATAAAAAGTATAAAAGGCTTGGTAAGTTTTATTTCTTGCATTACAGTACGGTTACCAATCTTCATTATCTCCGAATCATTTTATGTCATCATGTTTAGGTCTGATCAGAACTTCCTGAACCAAAAAATGCTACTGCCCAGTGACCTAACACTTTGATTGCCATTGATACACATGGCTGCTGCTGTAGGTTCTGTGGTGGCTCAGCAGCAAGATGGCAGTGTAGTGCATTATCTATACTAATATTACAAAGCGGAAGTGTTTGTTTGTTTGAACACGCTAATCTCAGAAACTACCAGTTGGATTTGAAAAATTCTTTCTGCATGTGATAGCTAAACTCTTGAGGAAGGTTACATGCCACTTTTCATTATCATCATCACCACCATAAACCATCACTACCATAGCGATGGTTTGATGGATTATCATTGCAACCGGGGCAACGCAGCAGGGGTCCTGCTAGTGTTTGATAATCTAATTTAACAGCTTCTTTTCGACTTGATTAGAACATAGTTGTATACTAATTTGTTAACTTTCAGGTGTTCTAAACGGAAGGTATTATGATGAAAATGGAAAGGAGACAGTATACCACGAAGAGCTACTGAACAAAATACATCAATGTGAGGATGAGAAGAAAGCTATCAAAGAGCAGGAGAAAAAATACCCTCCTTGCAATATTTCTTGGAATGCTGATGAAGGCTCTAAAGTGTGGTGCACTAAATCTAGGTGAGATGAGTCTTCCTCTGCCAAAAGTGTCCAAAAGCTATGCAGCTGTGATGCAATCCTTAGTTTGTTGTCTCATAAATAGTGCCAGATTAATTTAATCTTGCTCCCTTGCGGTCGTTACCCCTGTTGATGGTATATGGTGATGATGATGATGATGATGATGAAGTGTAGCCTAAAACCTTCCTCAAGAGTTTAGCTCTCAAATGCAGAAAGAACTTTCGCGCAAAACAAATAAACTCTTCCGCTTTATTATATTAGTATAGATAGATAGGATGACAGTCACAATGTGTGACTGTCATGAATGACCATAGTGGTGAAGACATTCTTTATAAAAATCGTATCCGACACTCATAGTGTGCAACTGGTATCATAATAAGCTGGTGACTGATCTACATCATCCTAAATGTAACATTTGCAACAAGCAGAATTACATTGAAGGGTGTCTGCTAAACATTTACTTTCATTGTTATTATATTATATTAATATTGACTGGTTGCCAGTTTTTTGTTACTTACAAGGAGTTACTCCACAATTATTATTATTAAGAGCCTGAGTGTGTCCCACTGCAGGGCAAAGGCCTTCCTTTTCTCCAGTCATCTGTATTTTGAGCCACTACTGGACCAATCCTTGAAATGGGCATCCAACTCGTCAATGCCACAGATAAAAAAATACTTACAAAATGCATAGTAAATATAACGCTTTTGTTTTTCAGTGGTGGTATCACAAGAGATTGGGTCGGCTACCCGCGTCAGCTCTACATCCCCGGCGAGAAGCCTCAGTGTGTCTGTGTGAAACTCACGGAAGGAACATCCACAGGACAGTTTAAAAAATATGACAACTGCCCTGATACTTCTACCTCTTGCACTGTTAAAACAAACTAGAGTAAAAACTTCTTTTTACAATAACAAATGAAGTATAGAAACTTTCAAAATGTTAAGACAAGTACATACCTAATCTTTAAATGTGATAATGTATACATTCCGTTATGCCTGAAATTCACTAAATAGATCTGTTTTAATTTAACTAGTATTATTGTTGTATAGAAGTATTTGAAATAGGTATTTATAACTTTAATTCATCACTAAGCAAAGACTGAAAGGGGTGATTTTAGATCTTAATAGGTTGGAAGTTTTAGGATTAAAAAAATCTTAAAATAATACCTACCTAATGATAGTTTGAAAATAAATAAATGGATTATGATTATTACAATTACTATTTTATTCATTTTGAGATTACCCAAATGCAGCATGAAAGAAAAATACCATTACAGTAACAATGCAATTATCAGGCAGTTTTATCACTACTTTGGAGATCCTTGTCAATAATAGCTGGCTCGTCCAGCTCTAAACATTCAATTGTCTTCAGGAACACTTGCATAGGTATTTTCTTTCTGTTCAAAAATGATTTATTGCCCAGTAGCTTCTTTATCTTAGCCCTACGCTTCTTTATTTTCTCCTTTGTATACTGATTACCTAGTGGGAATGTTAGCAGTCTTTTAATTTTCCTTCCACCAATAAGTGTCTCGGTGCTACTAGTCTTCGGCTCTTCGAATATAGTCTCTAAGGTTTGGGGTGTTGAGTTCACCTTTTTGTTCAGATATAACGCCTCTATCTGTTTAGGATTCGCGTTCTCTGTGATGTGCTTGCGCGGTTTCATGCTAACCCTACGATTTGTATGTTTAGTTATTTCAGGTGCTAAAGATTTTCTTTTTCTCAATATCCTTATGCTCGAATCAGGAACGTTATTGTCTTCCGAGGCTTTGTCTTTTGTTTCATCTATTTCCATAATATCTAAATGTGCCATTTGATTTGGTAATTCGGCATCTGCTCTGCAAAAATTACCATTGTGTTTACAAAAATGCAAGTTTCTAAATAAGCAGATAAACCAAATATTGCGTGATTTTTAGCTTACCTTGATGTTTCCATTGTATAAGAAATAGGTGTGGTTTTTTTAGTTCATTCTATCAAAAGGAATACTACTTTTTAATACAGAAAATTACTAAAATTACAGAAACCGTTGCACAAAACGCTCTTTTCCTTGCTCTCCAATTTTCATATTTTACGTATTTACGTCCGTTCTGTGAAGCTTTCAAACCATCATAACATTGACGTTTCTGACAGATGACAAGACATAACGGTACAGTTGGGCCGACGGATCTAGGCGTACGGAGGCAGGCTCTGCGCTGCGCAGTAGAAAATTTTGTATGAAAAAGTTGCACTGCGCATCGAAACGGCTAACTTCACGCACGCCGAGATCCGTTGGCCGTACTGTAGGTTAGGCCAATGGTCATTTCACACAGAGAATTGATTAGTTGGAACTGGAACGGTGGATCCGCACGGGTAGCCCGCGAAATTGAAATTTTTTTGCGATTTTTGTAATTTGCAGCACTGTGTTAGGTTGTATCTTGATCAAAATAATTGAGATTCGCGCAAATACATAACTTAATAATATAATAGCGGTGAGGTAAACAGAATCATCAATACCTTTCTTTAACTTCTTAAGTTTTCCTTAATTTTATTCTAGTTATTAATTGATTTTAATCTTATCCTATTTACAATCATTAATTTTATCTAAGGTAAGTCAAGTACCTAGTTATTTGAAAATTTTTAGCTTTTGTTCCTATTTAGATCCAGTGGAGACGAGTCAATATTTTGTCTTTGATTAATTATATGTCTAGATGGTCTCTTTCGCTTCAATCGCAACAAGAACAACAGGCCAGCTTTGAAACGCTAGTGTGCGTATTACGCACACAAGTATACAAATCTTCTCTTGTCTATACAAGTGCTTTGCGTCACCTGTCAACATTGTCATCCATTTTTAGTGATACCAGCTCTTGAAAATTTCCCATATAAGTAGGGGAAAATACTATGTTATGATTTCGAGGTGTCTCTAAAATTTGTTTCAAATTTTTTGCGGTCAATACTGGTTTTTGTTTACTTAATTTTTCTTGTAAGTATTCGATCCTTGGTTTCGATCCTGGATTTCGATCCTTGATTTCAATCCTTGATTCTTGAATCTTGAATTTGAAATCTTGAATCTTTGAAGTGACAGCTGTCAAACTTAAAACGGCCATATCTCGGAAACTACTCGTCCTAGACTCACCGTTCTCAGTTCAAATGAAAGCTATGACCAAGATCTACATTTCAGATGACAGATGTCATTTTGACAGCTGTCACTTAATGAAAGCAATTAAACAAATGAAAGCTATGACCAAGATCTACATTTCAGATGACAGATGTCATTTTGACAGCTGTCACTTAAAATGAAGATCTTGGTCATAGCTTTCATTTGAACTGAGAACGGTGAGTCTAGGACGAGTAGTTTCCAAGATATGACCGTTTTAAGTTTGACAGCTGTCAGTTCAAAGCTTAAAACGGCCATATCTCGGAAACTACTCGCCCTAGACTCCGCGTTCTCAGTTCAAATGAAAGCTATGACCAAGATCTTCATCTTAAGTAACAGCTGTCAAAATGACATCTGTCATCTGAAATCTAGATCTTGGTCATAGCTTTCATTTGAACTGAGAACGGTGAGTCTAGGACGAATAGTTTCCGAGATATGACCGTTTTAAGTTTGACAGCTGTCAGTTCAAAGCTTAAAACGGTCATATCTCGGAAACTATTCGTCTTAGACTCACCGTTCTCAGTTCAAATGAAAGCTATGACCAAGATCTAGATTTCAGATGACAGATGTCATTTTGACAGCTGTCACTTAACATGAAGATCTTGGTCATAGCTTTCATTTGAACTGAGAACGGGGAGTCTAGGACGAGTAATTCATGAGATATTGCGGTTTGAAGTTTGACAGCTGTCACTTCAAAGATTCAAGATTCAAGATTTCAGATTCAAGATTTGAATCAAGGATTGAAATCAAGGATCGAAATCAAGGATCGAAATCCAGGATCGTAACCAAGGATCGAAATCAAGGATCGAATTCAAGGATCGAAACCAAGGATCGAAATCAAGCGCTGATTTTGTCGAGCGCGATAAGGTAAAAATATCCGGAAATTTCAATGACTTGGGCACACTACTAATCCAACAACGAGTGTGAAAGAGACAAAGCTATCAAGAAAGCCTCTCAACAAGACCAACAATCCTTATAACCAATATTAAATTATAATAGATAGTTGTGTAGTCGTGATAAGGTTCAAAGTCCCTTTTACATTAAAGTCGACTTAACCATCCTGTTTGTTTATAAAATCCTTGGATTCAACACTTTTTTTTTATTTGCTCACGCTCTCACATGGGTAAAATCAAAGAATAATTATGGCAACCCTCCTAGAACATGTTATGATAAAATTACAAAGTTGGCTTTTTGGCGGGAATTTGAGAAGTCATGTTTTCGTTTTTGTTTTATTTTCCAAAACTTGTGTTTCTTCGAATGTTAATGTGTAATAATGGTGGATTATTAACCGTTAAGTGTTCGTGAATGTGCATAAGTGTGGGCAAGTGAAACAAAATTGGATAGCATTGCTTTTCGAGTTCTCCCAAAAAGTCCGTGTTGATGTTTCAGTAAAGCCCTACATCTTTACTGAGGCACAAGGGGAGGGGTGGGGTATTATATTTATGTATTGTAATATGTATTTATATAACTTATTTATCTATTAAACTTGAATTTTATTAATAAACTTGACACTGGCTGAATGCACAAGACGTGCGAAGCCAAAATAAAGAAGAAAAAAAAAAAAAAAAAATTACAAAGTTTTATTTTCTTGTTTTCATAACTTATAGTTATTTATAGTTTACTTACCGATGCTATGTAACTTCCTTATTTATTTTTAGTTGTCCTTTGTAATTCCTGCACACTTTGATGGCACAAATCGCCATTTTTGTTTGCCGCCAAATTCATGTTTACAGTACAACGACCTTAGCGCGACTGAATGAGCGAAACGAACGAGTCAACCAACCAGTTGGTTGATCTTTTGTTTGGCGTTTTGACGCTCGAAATCGGGGTCTAGACATCTAGTTCGTCCAAGTATTTTGTTTAATTTATCCCCAGACTGACTGGAACAGGGTGTTCATTCATAGTTAGCTGTTTCCTTGGAGCTTACATGCAGAAATAATTTTTCAAATCCGACTGATAGATCCTGAGATTAGCGCGTTCAAACAAACAAACAAACTATTCCGATAAGGTTTACAAAGATTAGTTCCATTATTTTCAGATTCTTTTAAAATGGTAAGTACCTACCTACTATAACAATGAAGCATTTTTACCATTACGAGTGGGAGCCAGCAGCAGAATATCGAGTGTAGGTAAGGTAATGAATTGAGCTAATTACACGAGCGTTCTAACAATGAAATAGTATGTCAGTAGGTACATACCTACCTCTGACTACCCCCTTTGACATCTTCAAAGAATCTTAAATGACTATAGATTTGAGAGTATGCCTTGAGAATACACGATGACGATCATGTTTGTTTTTTGTACTTACTTGCGCTGGGTTACTGCGTCCTCCTTCGGAGGGCACCTTGGCTTGGCAGGGAACGCGTTAATTAATGAGCACGAGTTTTACTCATCAAAAGCACAAGCAGAGGTCGTGCGTGACATAAATCTACATAGCAAGATAGGTAAGTACGTTTTCTTTTCCGAGAACAATGGGTTTGGATGTGGTGGGAAGTAGCCAGCGTGCTGGCGTTGCGTTGGTAAGCAGTTAAAAAATTAAGCAAGATCGTCATCAGTTCTGATTCCATTCCAGTCCATAGGTACTAAACAACTGAGTGTAAGAAAAAATACTGGAAAGACAAATCAAATCGCTGTCCTTTCTTTAAAATAAAAACCGCTGCGTTGCAATCAGTTTTTATAAATTATATTTTCTCCGCCACTCCCCAGCCAGAGTAGACCTATAGTAGGTATAGGTACACATATCTACTGTTTCCTGTTTAAAACCGGTTACTTACCTACATAAATAAATTAAGAAAAATAGTTTAGCATTAAGTATTTGAAAATTTTGGTTCGGTTTTTAGTCGGCTTCTAAACTGATTATAACAAAGTTGCGTAATCACCTGACATCACCATCACCTAAAAATTCGATCTAAAATTTTATAAAATCAAACACTTGTCGTTTTATAACGATTTATTGTACAAAACAATAATACATTAAAATGTACAGGTATGTTTAAATTTTTGGACTCAGGTCCCAAACACTGGACAATAATGTAATTATTTATCCTTCCCTTACAGACACCATATTGCTCGTCGAGGCGTCAGCACTAATAGAAACGGACTCGGCTCTAGATAAGCAAACTAGATTAAACGAGAATAAAAATATAACAATAAATTAATAGTGCTCTCAACTTAAGTACACATCGTCTATCGCACTTTTGTCGACGGGCACCATGTAGTCTTTAATTAGAACAACGTAATATTATAACAAATCGATTAAACCTCCTAAGCATACTGTATTATATACACATTATGAACAACATTAGTCCTCTGTGGAGTGGTGCAGGTGAGCATTGCCGCGAGGGCCGCCCCCGCCGCTAGCCTAGCCACGCTCATCACTCGTACACATCTAAAGCCAATCGATCACAACATCGGGACGAGAGCGGCGGAAGTAGCACAGAGAAGCGGCTGAGGAACTATGTATCGATGGCGTTTACCACTTGTCAATGACTTGCTCGTTCACTGCAAAACAACCAGAGCGTTAGTGTCGTGGCCGTTCGAACGGAGGTTGCCGTCCGAACTTACTGGGTCTTATGCAGATATCACAACCGTGTCGTAGTTACTAAATGTGTAGTTTCACTGCGGGATCACAACAAACAATGAGTGTTCATGGAATATGTGCGTGCAGCGGCGGCGGAGTCTCGGCGGCGCTTACAGGTGCCACGTTGGCTGGGCTGGGGACAGAAGGGGTGGTTAGTGCATGCGGGGAGTTTTGCACAAGGCAACCTCAGCTGTTGCCTCAGCTAGTGCGGTACAGGACCAAAACGATAGCACACACTTTTACATAGATGTGGCTATGTTTTACGCCTATAGCGTCTGTATAGCTTTGCAAACCTTTTAAGGTGTAGGTGAGTGGGATCACAAACATCTAAACAGACAACATTGCAGTGTGTGTTTATAGACTAGATGAATTGTGTTGATATAAATAAATAACCAAAACAGGGCCAAAAGTGCTGGAGAAAAGTGCGGTTTAAAAGTAAACAATTCGGGAAATAATATGGAATTAAATGCAAACATTATTGTTGACTATTTTAATTATCTGTAAAATAGTAATGTATAAACAACTGTACATTTAAATAAGTTATTTCAAATCAAACAAGTTATATTATTGGGGAGATCGGAACATCCGCAAAAAGGGTTTGAGCATGCCCTGAAGTTGTGCAGTGTTGTATGTAACTATGGGGAGACATTTGCTGACGACCTCTTATTTTGTAGTAAATAGACCTTGGCAACATATTATACTTCACATTACATTGTATACACATTTCACTCAATAACTTTGATACCTTGTATATTAGCACCTCGTGTTCCAATAACGAAATATAAATCCAAACAGTGCTGCGAGGGATAAAGTTATCAAGTAAAATGCAAGATCTTACGACTACGTTATATAAATCACATCAAACTGCACTCATTAGGTATAATCAATAAAATAATCATGCAATGCAGTGCACACATGCACTTTCAATTCAAAACTTATGTACGTACGGACCTGTGTACCTTTACACTAATAAAATGGACCAATTTAGATTCAGTTATTCAACTTAAAATAATATTATGTCTCATTCATAAAAATATTTGTTGTCTTATTGATCCACAAATAAGAGACGAAAACTTAAAATTACATCCACAGTAAATACATAATAAATAACGTTTTACACCAAATACCGATATTTGTAGTCATTACTTTAGTTTATCTACTTTGCGTTCGTACATACATCGTGTTAATGCTTGTCACAATATCAACTTGAAGGAATTCAGTCCAGAATCAGTGGTCGTGGAATGTGACTTCAGTTGATATATGCGACAAGGCACAGTAACGGTAGCTTAGGTAACATGGTAAATATTTATTACGAAAGCTACCGCATGTTGGTTACTTGCAAGAAATCATTCACTCGTTAATTGTTAGAAAAAATCACAAGTGCTCACATTAAAAGAAAACAGAAACGCATTAGGGAATGTTAGGAAGCGACCACAGGTGATAGGACCAAGAGACAGATATTCTTTAGCGCTATTGAGAAGATAACTATACCACGTCCCTAACCATACACTTACGATAAATAACTCTAAGCTAACAATGCACATTACTATAAATAGTAAGTAAAACATGTCTGCAGTCCACAAGGACAGTGAGCTATGTGCGAGCCGCTATCTTTGCAATACGGAGCTTTATGTTACTATACAATCAATTACCGAATGTAATAAATCTAACTTATAAATTACCTTTTTAATAACCCAATTTTTGGTGTTCGTGTTAGCATTATGAAGGTCTTCACAGCCACTTCACAAGAAATATCGTATAATTAGTTGTATAAAGATAGATAAAATCGGTAAAGGAAGAAAACATCGCTCGCCTTCTGTAAAAAATGAGCTCCATCTATTTTATTGTCTCGCACACGTTAATATGTATATAAAATGCATTATAATAAAGGGCGTCCGCCAGATCTACTCCTAAGCGATACAGAGACGCGATCAGGTCCGACACTCGAGTCAGTCTCACCGGGTGCACTAGGTCACTTCACACGGAGTGCGAGTTAGCATTCCAAACGGTTAGATACTGTGGTGAGCGAGGCTCATAGTCCAGGGTTCCACAGGGTTCCACGGAGGTATTAGGTGTGAATGCGGGCCAGTTTATAGGGGTCCGTAGATGATGATGCCAAAAAAGACGGCCCACATGAGCACAATCCACTGCATGCCGTGGAGCCAGTCGGCGACGGAGCGCGTCATACCGTCGGATATCTTGCGCGCGACGAACTTCAGCACCTCGTCGAGCAAAACCACCGGCACCGAGAACTTCATCACCGTCATCCATTCGTCCACAGATAGCGGCGTCACTTGGAACACGGCCTGCGAACATACCACGACCACACCTTACCTTACCTGACCCCTGATTGCGTAACTTAAGTTTGTCTAAGGTGCAAGTTCCGTTCACTGGTAGCATTGTGTAGAGTGATATAACAGGATTTTGTCCATGTTTGTCTTATTTTTTACAGCAATGTGTTAATTTCTGATGTTTGACTAGGAAATTCTATCATGACTGTTAGTTTAGCAACAGTAAGGAATTCTAACAGTTGCTAAACTAACAGTCACGCTGTATCCTAACTTAGGATACAGCCTCCTGATTGTGTAACTTTGATAGCAACCAAAATTGATCTCAAACTGTCAAATATGATAGTGAACAATCGCATAAGAATCTTTTGTCGCGTTCAATCTTATTGAGATGAGTGACAGAGCTACTTGCGTGGTTGCTCAACTGTCACATTGAGTTTGAGATCAATTTTGGTTGCTATCAAAGTTACAGAATCAGGAGGCTGATATCCTAACAATCACGATAGAATTTCCTAGACAAACATCAGAAACTAACACGTTGCTGTAAAAATAAGACAAACAGGGACAAAATCCTCTTAAATCACTTTACCAGTGAACGGAACTTGTACTTTAGACAAGCTTAAAACAAGTAGGTATGATTATCCTGAAAATAACATCAATTAAATGAGATTAATTAATCAATTCACGACTTTGTTCTTGGACTAAAACTGCAACAAGTCTAGAGTTCCGATTGGCATTCATTGTCAGTGCTCACAGATTCGATGACAAAGTCACGGCAGCTGAAAGTAAGCTTCATTAACATTACAAAACAATAATAATCTACTACTATAATAATACTACTTGGACAAAGGTAGGATTTCAAGTCTACTACTTTCCATCGCACTGCAGTCTCTTTTCACCTATCCACTTTTACAGCAGATTATTAGCAGAATAAAGCAAATTACATTGAAACATTAATTAATACGTTCAGAATTTCTCAAATCTTATGTATGTTTGAACTCAAAGGTGGTCTTTAATGCGCGGGGATGACCTGGCTCGTTAGGTACATAGCCAGCCTAGCTCCTAGAAGCACAGAAGCTGCCTGGGGTCTTCACAGGCTTCGAGAAACGACCTCGGGTTGCTAAGGATTTGTTGATACACCTGAGCATTCTAGGACTTAGGCCTTTACATCTTTACTAGATGATATAGAAAGTGTCAGGAGACAATCTTTGCCTACACTCATCGGGACACTGTAGTGCCTGGGACATTGTTGAGATGGAGTAGGCTTGCCCAGCACCTACACCATTCTCTCAGCTTAAGCGGCCATATCCACAGGAAAGACATGATCAATACGTGTGGAAATTCTAGGACTACGTCAAATATATAATACAATTATGTTTATAACTACTTACCGAGAGGACCTCAACGTGTAAGATGACAAAGTGGAGAGTGAAGGAGAGAGCCATGGAGCCGATAAGCCATAAGTTGGACCATGGAGGCATGGCCAGCAGCGACTGGTTCTCGGAGAGAGAGTTCATGGCGTTCAACATCTCGATGGTCACAAGCACGGACAGAGCCATGGTCATGGGGTGAGGGTCAGAGAAGATCTTGCAGTCAACACCCTGGAAAAAACAATATAGTTTATGAAAACTATGTTACACTGTGTACCGTTGAGATTACTTTTCTTTTTGTGTTATCCTTAAAAATAATAATAAGCCTTTATTCAGATAGGATTACTGCATCTTTTTGTGTGAAAATGTAGAGAAAACTAATTTTCCCAGCTAAGAAACCTAGCTAGATCGATTTTTCGCCCCCGTAAACTCCTGTACCGCAAATTTCATCGAAATCGTTAGAGCCGTTTTCGAAAACGTGAGTACAAATAAACACACAAATATTGCTCGTTTAATAGAATAGGATTCGATTGCCTCGACACCCTCATCTGTTTGTCCCTTGGCAAAGGCCTCCCCCAACTTTCACCACACAGTTTTTCCATAACTTTTTGTAAAACAGAACGTTTTTTTATTTAAATTAGAGAAATAATGATGACTGTATTCCCACCCAAATATCGTAGCCTCTAGGATCTTCATTTATTCGAAACAGAATAAAGCCCGCCAATGTACTTACTTGTAGCTTTGTACTTAAAGTGCTGAGTGCGCCTTCTGTATCTATTCTGTGGTATTATGCGTCTGTCTGTTCTATGATTAATCACATACACACTTGTCACAAAATATTCTGCAATTTATAGCACAATATCTTTAGAGTTCTGGTGAAAAGTATGTGGTGTCTCACTTGAACAGACAGTTACTTGTGTTCCTACTTAGACACAAACTCTGAAACCTACCTTGAAGTCATCACCACCTCCGATGCACTGTAAGTGATGGGTGAGTTGCCAGTAGCTCATCTGAGGTCCGTAGGGGGAGTACATAAACCACCAGGAAGCGCCTCCGACGGTCGCGGCGCCGACGTATCCACCGATAGCCATGTATCTGTACAATTTGAATACAGGTTACCATGTAAATATTTATTTACAGAAACTAAAAAAAAACTTATTTACATTTTTACTAGATGATTTATAGTGTCAGAAGGCAATCTGTGCCTACACTTAACGGGACACTGTAGTGCCTGGGACAATGTTACAGAAACTAAACTACTACATATTTACATAACTTTACAAAACACATCAAAAACAGTTGAGCCATCGATATCTGATCTCATAAGGCGGAGCTATCCAGTAGCCTCTTTTTGCCCCTTTTGGACGAAGTACTTCTCCAATCAAAAATCCCCTCTGACAAAAAAAAACTTTAAAGTCGTAAAACCCGTATAAGTACCAAGTTGCGCGCAGTTCAGATCAGTTGAGAAACGCGTTCTGTAGGTGAGAACAGACAGACTGACAGACATACAAAAGAATTTTTTGGCCAATCTCGAAACTGAGACGATTCGATCGCTTCGCTCGCTCGGTAAATAAATAAAAAAAAACATTGACATTACAGACAACTAATCTGTTAAAACATGTTATGATGTAACTATACATAGCGACCCATTCTCAGAATAGAGCAGTCATCAGAATTCAGCGGTCGATTACGCGTTTGAAAACAGCATCAAGTGGGAAGCTACAGCCGGAAGAAAAACAAATATACGTTTAACGACACCATTGTGAATTCGAATTAAATTCTATGTTTGTTGCCGTGGAAACTATTATTGTAAATCATTTTATCACGGTGACGTCAGGAGTCACTAAACTAATGTGTCCCCGATACGTAGACCCATAAAGCGTTGATGCCAACTCAAATTAAAATAAAACTACAGCAATAAAAAACACCTAAAGTAAGTAGAAAATTCTATTTGCATTTGAATGTTATTGTAGACTTGTAGTAAAGGGTGAACTGCTCGTGACTCAGACGGCGTCATCGTCTGATTACATTATTTAGTAAAATAATTAAAACCTAAGGTGACACCTCGAATACAATGTGAGGAAGTCAATGTACCGGCAAAACCCAAAAGGTTGCAGTCATTAAAACAATCTAATTTAAGACTTGTTTGAGCCTTATAGTTTATTTTATTTTAACTGATAAATTAAATGGCTACATAGGAATATTGTGTCTTCGTTTTGATAATAAAGCCGAGAATTCCATAGGAAAAACTCATTGGATGTTTCAATTTAACCCTAAATTAGTATTTCTCCCGTTTAATCACACTAATATTATAAATGCGAAAGTTTGGATGGATGGATGTATGTTTGTTCCTCTATTTCTCGACAACCACTGAACCGTTTTGGCTGAAATTTAAAATATAGATAGATAATGACCGAGAGAAGAACATAGCCTACTTTTTATCCGGGTACCACGCGAGCGAAGCCGAAGGCGGCAGCTAGTAATATTATAAATGCAAAAGCTTGGAAGTTTGTTTGTATGGATGGATGGATATTTGTTTGTTCCTCTATTTCTCGACAACCACTCAACCGATTTGGCTGAAATTTGAAACATAGATAGATAATGACCGCGAATCGGACATAGGCTACAGGCAATCAAGGAGCAGAAGTTAGAATGTTACCTGAAGAACAACCAGCCGGAGATGAGACCCTCATCGGCCTTACGGGGAGGCTTGTCCATAATGTCCAGGTCAGGAGAGTTGAAACCGAGGGCGGTGGCGGGGAGACCGTCAGTTACCAGGTTGACCCACAGCAGTTGTACGGGGATGAGAGCCTCGGGCAGACCAAGGGCGGCGGTCAGGAAAATGCACACCACTTCACCGATGTTGGAGGAGATCAAGTAACGGATGAACTGCTTCATGTTGTTGTAGATGGCACGACCTGTAGGGTTGAGGAGAAGGGTAGATCGTTTACAAAGATCCTTAGAGACATACAGAAAAGACGTAAGACGGGGACGCGTCGCAGACATACGTCTCTTCCGCGTCCCTTTCATAGAAAATGGATAGAAGCGTCGCGCCGCAAAACATACAGAAGAGACGGGGCGCCGTCACATTTTGTATGAAAGGGACGCGGAAGAGGCAAATGTCTGCGCCCCGTCTCTTCTATCTGGCCTGCGCCTTAGGTAAGCGTGCTCAATCTTAGACTGCACTATTTCTTTACATCAGGCAGGGTGTGGTCAAACGCATAGGTACCTATTTTATTAGGAGTAGAATCACCTAGCTCTTAAGACGTTTCAAAGTGGTACACTTGTGATCTTATTGAATAAATGAATTTAACTTTTGACTTTTATTAAAAAAAAAAAAAAAATTAGTTCAAATGATTTATGATAGAATTTGTAGACATACCTTCCTCAACAGCAGCGACAATGGATGAGAAGTTATCGTCAGCCAGCACCATCTCAGCAGCGGACTTAGCGACGGCGGTTCCGGATCCCATGGCGATACCGATTTCAGCCTTCTTCAGAGCTGGGGCGTCATTCACACCGTCACCAGTCTGTAATAAATAATAAACATTGGTGGACATTTCACACAGCGCCATTTCGCCCCAAACTAAGCAAAGCTTGTACTATGGGAAGCAGCCCCTGCAGGCTGATTGTCTAACTTGTCTCAAACCTCAAATTGTCTCAAACTGTCAAAACGATCGCGTAGGTAAATTACGCGCATGATTATGGTAAATTATGTGCGATTTTATTATCTATGTGTATCCTTTATGATTCTTTATTCAGTCACGCGCAGACTTATCTTGCGCGTATTCTATCTTTCGTCTCGTTCGGTCTCGTTGAGATGAGAATGACAGAGCTACTTGCGTGGTCACTGAACTGTCATATATTATTTAAGAGTTTGATACCGATTTTGATCGCTATCAAAGATAGTCAATCAGGTGGCTGATTGTCTATCTTTGATAGCGACCAAAATCAGTCTCAACTCAAACTGTCAAATCTGTCAGTTTAGTGACCACGCAAGTAGCTCCGCCACTCTCATCTCAACGAGAACGAACGCGACAAAATATGTGATCGTTTCGACAGTTTGAGGTTTGAGACAAATTACGACAATCAGCTTGCTGTTGCCATCTCTTTGAGAGTGATAAGAAAATAGTCAAATGATCAGACGATATTTCTTACTTCAAGAAAGAACGTACTTCAGAAATATGGGCTAAATTTTTAGGGATAAAATTCATTTCATAATAAGTACCTACCTACATTTCATAATAATACCTTTTCGTTTGTTATTTGCAGTGTAGGTACGTGACTGACGTAATAACTCCTTTGTAAATAAAATCAATAGCCATCATGTCCACAACTAACAAATCAAAACAAACACACCTCATCAGGTATTTCCTTGACAAATAATGTACTTATTTCTATTCAAAAATAAGGGGAAAACCTTCTGATGCTTTGGATTATATTTCACGTATCGTTATATTATTTCACGTATTATAAATTTTTAGCTAGAATAAAATTATATTTGTGATCTTTACCAGAATTTGATTAGAGAAAAAAAGTTTGACTTTGACCTAAATGTAACTAGGTAGGCATAAAAATAAATGTATCAGTAACTAAAAATCCCATCTATTTTATCGAAACAGTTCAACTGTGGTTAAACCACAAACAAACATCCACACTATAATTTATAAGTTGCATGTTAGACTGAATAACTGTCTCAATAATGAACCACAAAACACGCTACAGATGTTCCGATGATAACTTTCAAGCTAGTTTATAAACACTGCCCTAACGTAAACAAGCGCTTCCAGCATAGTGTAAACATTAAAATAATACATAACTGTATTCGCCAAAATTATGAAGACATTGTTTGCAGTGTATTAAACTGTATGTTATTTCCGATAGCGTCGACCTTCCTTGCAATGTTTCATTCATTGAAACGTAGGACATTAGTGGTATTGAAATAAACAAATGTACATTATGGAATGAATACATTTCAACCAGAGTATGAGGTACTCCAGCTACAAAGTTATTGAAATATTTTAAGAAGTTTAACTCTGATAAATTAGAATCTAGTTAGCTTTTTTGGCCAAGATTGGTTTTGATACTTTCACTGTGACTCTTTTTACAGATATACGTGACAGATCAAATAACTGAAACAGTTATTCGACCAACTTCTATTGGTAACTGTAACACTCTAACAATCGAATACTGAAACGCGACTTAGTTTAAGCGGTGCTTATCATTGACATTAATTGTCATTTTTGTATACGATTCTAAAGAGCAAAACGTCTCAGATATTTAAGTAGTGTTTCAGTATTTAGGCGTAAGTGCGTTAGGTAAGTTTGATATTGGTAGAATAAACAGTGCTCTGGCGGCGCCCCTATCTATATCTTTAAAATACCTATTTCTAATGTTTCTCAAAAGTGTATAGGTAATTTTTTTTGTCTATTTTCACAGATTTTCATTTGTAAGACCATAAGTGCTTACTTAGTTTAATAAGTTGACAAGATTTATTTGTTTACCGATAGGGCGATGTGGTCTCTTAGCGACAAATCCCTTTTTTTCTTATAAAAATCTATACTAATATAATAAAGCGGAAGAGTTTGTTTGAACGTGCTAATCTCAGGAACTACCAGTCGAATTTGAAAATATCTTTCTGCATGTGATAGCTAAACTCTTGAGGAAGGTTATAGGTTACTTTTTATCATCATCATCATCACCATAAACCATCACTACGGGGGCAACGCCGCGAGGGCACTGCTAGTAATAAAAATAAAACCGGTCAAGTGCGAGTCGAACTCGTACGCCGAGGGTTCCGTACCTAGCCATGGTGCCAATTAAGCTAGTCCGCTTAATTATATGAGCGCCCATACAACTCGGAGGACAATTTTAATTGGCGTCAACTATGTATGTATGGGAACACCCTTTAATTTTCAACTTTTTTAACTTTTTGGAATTTTTCCTTTATTTGTGCTATAAGACCTTGCTTTTTGCCAAATTTCGTTATTCTAGGTCAACGGGAACTACCATTTAGGTTTTTGACCCAAAACCTCTAGGGTAGGTACTTCCGGTTGACCTAGAATTGTCAATTTTGGTTACAAGCAAGGTCTTCCAGCACAAGTAAAGGAAAAATTCCGAAAAATAAAAAAAGTTGATAATTAAGGTAAGTTTTGGTACTCACAAGTTTTCACGAAAACCTAAATTTGCCTATATCTTTTTATAGTGTTGACTCAGGACCTTGATTTTTATAGTCACAATAGGGACTATAGACCTCAGTATATGGTATAAATTTCAACTTGCTAGCTCTTGAAGATAATCGATCTTCTGAGATAATCGATGGTGACACACGGACAGACGGACAGACAGACGGACGGACAGACAGACAGACGGACAAGAAAGTGATCTTATAAGGGTTATACCTTTTAAGGTACGGAACCCTAAAAAAGTAAAACTCACCATAGCGGAGATTTCATTCATGCTCTGCAGGTACTCAACGATCTTGGACTTGTGCTGAGGCTCCACGCGGGAGAAGAGTCGGGCGCGGGCGCAGGCGGCGCGCTGTTCCGAGACGGACAGGTCGTCGAACTCACGACCAGAATAGGATTTGCCAGTGGTGTCTTCTTCTTCCGTGAACACGCCAATACGTCTGCAAGTGTGTGAAGTGTTAGTCTAGTTTGAGATATAGACGTAAGCGTGACTTATTTATACTTAAAATGTATTTATGAACTGTGAAATCTTTGAGGTATATTTGAGTGTCTTGTCTTTCGCTAAGCGAACTTATATGGTTTCAGTATTCCAAACATTCGTATTTCAAACATTGAGATTCAGACAAAACAGTCGTAAAAAGTATCCTTAAAAACATTAGATTGTGGAGAAGGAAAATTACCTGCAGATAGCTTCAGCGGTGGCCTTGTTGTCACCGGTGATGACAATAACACGGATACCAGCGGCGCGGCAACGGACGATGGAGTCGAACACCTCCTTACGGGGCGGGTCCAACATGCCGACGACTCCGATGAAGGTGAGGTTGACTTCGTAGGTGAAGAACTTGTTAGAGTCTGCGAGGTCCATCTCTTCGGGCTTGAGCGGGTTGTCGGCGGTGGCGAGGGCCAGGCAACGCAGGGTGTCGCGGCCGGTACCGTACTGCCTGGTCAGTTCCAGAATGCGGTTCTTCAGGGTGGAGGTCAGAGGCACCTTGCTGGTTCCAACACGAGCGTGGCTACAACGATCCAAGACACCCTCGGGCGCACCCTTGACGAAGAGCTTAGGTCCGTTTCCGAGGCGGGAAGGCTTGAGGGGTGTGCAGTAGGAGGACATGGATTTCCTGTCACGGGAGAACTCGAGGGTGAACTCTTTCTTCCACTTGGTCTCGATCTCCTGGCGGACGACGATGGCAGAGGAGCGGCGGTCGAGGCCGGTCTTCGGCACGTTGAAGGGGTTCATCTTTTCGGCAAGAACGATAAGCGCGGTCTCGGTGGCTTCACCGACCTTCTCGAAAGCCTGCTTGAACTCGTTGAAGTCGATGGCGGAGTCGTTGCACATGATGCAGATGGTTCCCAGCTCTTGAAGAGTGTCGAACTCAGCGGACTTCACCTTCTGGCCCTTGAGGTAGACGTCGCCGATGGGCTCGTAGGTGGAGCCGGTGATCTCGAACTCGAGGAAGCTGCTGTCGTTGCCCTCTACCTTCTCGAAGATGAACATGCGGGAGACGGACATCTGGTTGGTGGTGAGCGTGCCGGTCTTGTCGGAGCAGATGACAGAGGTGCAACCGAGAGTCTCCACAGAGGGCAGAGACCTCACGATGGCGTTCTTCTTGGCCATACGGCGGGTGCCGAGAGCGAGACAAGTGGTGATGACGGCAGGCAGACCCTCTGGAATGGCGGCGACGGCGAGAGCGACGGCGATCTTGAAGTAGTAGACGGCGCCCTTGATCCAGCTGCCTCCGTGGGCGGGGTCGTTGAAGTGTCCGATGTTGATGGCCCACACGGCGACGCAGATGACGGAGATAACCTTAGACAGCTGTTCGCCGAACTCGTCGAGCTTCTGCTGCAGTGGCGTCTTGATCTCCTCAGTCTCGGACATCTCTGTACGGATCTTGCCGATGGCGGTGCTGAGGCCGGTGCCGATGACGACGCCGCGCGCCTTGCCAGCGGCGACGTTGGTTCCGGAGAACAGGATGTTCTTCTTGTCCTGGTTGACGGCGCGGGGGTCTGGAATGGCGTCGGTGTGCTTGATCACGGATACGGATTCACCGGTCAGGATGGACTGGTCGATACGTATCGTGGTCGAGAAGATCTTGGTAAGGCGGATGTCGGCGGGGATTTTGTCTCCGACTGAGACCTCAACGATGTCGCCGGGGACGATTTCTTTCGCTCTTATTTTTTGTACGCCAGATTTGTCGCCTCTGATTACTTTACCCATCTCGGGCTCGTATTCTTTTAAGGCTTCGATGGCGGATTCTGCATTTCTTTCCTGAAATTAATTATTATGAATTGTGTAAGAGCTCTAACGTCAACAACCATTTTATTGATTTGTTTGAACTTGAAGTAATCTTACCTGCCATACTCCTACTATGGCGTTAGCGATAAGAATAAGTAAAATAACGAAGGGTTCTACGAAGGCTGAAAAAGCATCTTCGTGTTCTTCAAATAAAGCTAAAACCTGGAAATAAAACATATCTCATTAGTCATTAAATATCTTTTTCTTATCTTACTTAAGTAAGATTTGTATAAGTATGTTGTAGATAGCACCAGATTTTTTGACAAAATATTTTTTGATACTTACGAATGAGATAATGGCGGCTAATAGCAAAATCTTGACTAAGAGGTCATCGAACTGTTCCAGTACTAACTGCCATAAACTTTTGCCTAAAAAGAAAAATATACATGATAGTACGTTGAAGAATGCCTCTACGCTTAGAGGTAGTCTTTTCAATAGAACAAAAGAGTGATTCGAGTGGGCTTCAGTTTCAAATATTGAGCGAACCATGGAACGAAACCAGGTCGAGATATTCTATGAAAAAAGCAAAAAAGTCATAATACAAAGAGTTATAAACATTATATTTATAAGGCCTCCACTTGCTAGGTATTTAAGGCAAAAAAAGTTAAGCAGAAATCTGGTTTTTTTAAAAGTTGACTTTAAGAAACTTATTGTTAAATCTTTTGGTTCCTCAAAAGGCACAAAAAGTTACCTGACCGTTTTTTACGTAAACACGCAACTTACCTTCCTCAGTAGGCAGTTCTGAAAAGAGAAAAGAGTGGCGATAAGAAAATTTGAATACAACATCAAAGGAGTTAATTTAGCCGGCGATAAACTAGTCAGAACAGACGTGCGATCTATCTCAGCAGTTACGATCGTACATAAATACACTACAGCCGAGCATAGCGCGGCTAAAATCGAAGACATCCAACGCTTCGCTTCGCATTCATACAGCTAGAACTTTAGGTATGCGAGAACTAAGCGTGCTAAGTGACGTCATGACACGAATGGTTCAGACTAAATTCTCGATCCACGTATCTGCATACGTTATCAATAAACACCAAACTGGTTTTTATTCGGCAACTACGCAGAATCTAAGCTCTAACAAGTAAAACGCGTGTGTTTACATCCTGACTAATCAAATTTTGTTCATCGTTTGCCGGTTTTTGTGATAAGTCAAGTTAGAACGCAATTGGATATTTATTCACCTAATTGGGACACTTATTTTTCATTACAATTTTTTAATGTGTTCAAATTACGGGTGTTTCATAATTTTGTCTTTTAATTTTAGTTTAAGAATTCATTCATTACATTTGTGCGTGTTTATGTAGGTATTTGTAATGTTATATCTTACAAAGGTAATACATGGTAATACTATGCACGGGTTTTAAGGGATGATTGACAGCAATACAGTACTGAAATATGCAATAAACCATGCGATAGATGTCATGGTCATGGTTTATTGCATATTTCAGTACTGTACTTATATCTACTATATATATCTAATACTTGTCCTATTGTAGAGCCAAAATTACTCTGTGTTAGAAAGTTTGGCTCTATTTGTTGCCATTCTCTTTTAAAAAGAAAGTAGGTAGGTACCTAGTTCGCAGATTTTTTCGTTTAGCGTGCTTAGCGTGTTTTTATTAGAACGAGTTATCATTAGATACCCTTTTATCATACCAGACGTCGCATTAAAATAGTCTCGCGCGACATCGAAAGGCTTGCGATAAGGAATTAATACAGTTGTACGCAAAATGTTCAAGGTAATGGTAGTACTGTACTTGTACACTACGCACAATGGATCTAGCATTAGTGAAGTTAGCCGTTTCGATGCGCAGTAGAAAATTTTGTATGAAAAAGCTGCACTGCGCATCGAAACGGCTAACTTCACGAATGCCTAGATCCACCGTGGGTAATGTACCTACTATTTAAGGCAGTGTGTGTGTGAGATGAGAGTCATCGAGGTGCGTTCATTGGGCCACGACTCGAGCGAGCCTGCGATGGCGCGATCCGCTCACTGACCTCATCTCAGACGCAACTTCTACGTCACAACCTTGCTGACGTTTCCGACAATGGATACCTACAAATCTTTTTATCCGCGCTTCAATTAATCAATATCTTGGTACGATTTAATTGTTGTACCTATTGCGCGCAAACTGCAAATCAATCATGGACTTTGGTCAACACTCTTGGGTTTATTTTCAAAGCCGTAATAGGTATTCTTTATGCAATATCTGATAGGTTTACCTAATTTACATATCGCAACCCAGCATTTTTTTCTAATCACATTTTGAAGCAAGAGAATATTGGTGTCACGACTCGATGCACTCGAGAGAGTGCAAGATTAGTTTGATGATATTCTCTTGTGTTGATCTTGCAGTGTAATCGGGCAACGTGTGATTAGTCAATCGTTGTATCAACTCTATTTGCGTATCCAGTCCGACTGCTCGCCGCAGCGAGACTAATGTAATGTTAGCAATTAGTCAACGCGTCGATAACGCGGTGTCAGCATCTGTGCACACTCGCAAATGATCACTATAACTAGCATAGTTTGCCATTATAAAATACATAATCACGCATACAAGCACCGATCAATCGATCATAAACAGTGCGCTACTTCCTTCTTCAAAGCCCACGTCATAACAATAATATACGTGGTGAGAATGACAATAACATAATACAATAGACAATATTTGATTATATTTGAGTCTGGGCATCAAGGTATTGGTTTATTACATCGATCGCCGAGTAAAATTAGATTTTATGTAACCGATCGAATCCGCGAGGATTTTAATGCTAAGCTGTAGAAGTGTAGAGAGACAATCAAAGGAAGCCAACAATCCACTTAGAATACCACAGGTGGACCTTGGCTAGCATTTGTTTTTTCTACAACTTGCAACAAGCAAAACACCAAGGCGAATCGATGAGTTTGTGCCATCGAGAGGTAAAATTTGCGATTAAACCGTTATCTTTTGTCGTTCGTCAATAAAACAAACAACTAAATGTATTCAATCACACTTAGGCGATATTGAAGTAAAGGTGAAAGTACGATAAGGATTGAATGAGGTTTTAAAAGAGATTGGTTCCTTTTTGTGATCAAAGAAACTTTCTCTTTGAAAGAAAACAAGCCACGAAAGTAAAGCATCAAATATTTTGTAGTTTGCATTCTGTAGAAGTGTAGATTCTTAAACACGATGGCTCAAAATATCGTGCAAACTGCAAACATTGACTTATATATGAATAACGAGTTCAAGGGGACCACTAAACGAATTAAATAACAACAAAGTCGTTGATGATGAAGTTGATATTTTGAATGTGTGCGTACAAGTGAATAAATTGAATCCAACGGGAAAGTGCGACCAATCAATTTCTCGTTCCAATTTTTAAGAAAATGTTAGAACACAAAGTTACCATGTAGGTACCTAGAGAGGGGGAAATTATGATATTCAATAATTTAAAGATCGTAGGTGAATTTTACAGATAACAGATTTGCACGTGAGTGTTCTGTGTGTACAGTCAGACGCTTTCATAGACATATCCCGCCAACGTAAATCGAAAATAACCCCGGGTGCCTATAATATTTCACCAAGCACTCGAAAGCACTTGCTGTGAAGCGCTTTTAACTCAATATTCTCTGTCCTAATTGACTCAGGAGCAATAATCTACTGAATGGTCCCTGGTTTGACCTACTGGGTACGAAATTACAGCAAAATTAAGATACTTCCGTTCATAATGTACCACGCCTACTACGGTTAATGTAGCTTAGCATCGAATGTTTGCAGTGCTTATACAGAACAAATAACACGCACTATCAGCAAGAGTAGTTATATATACACTATGGCAATACATAAAATATAGTTTAACTATAACATGCATTGCATACTTGCTTTATGGATTTCGAGGACAGACCGTAACGAATTAATCTTAGGTGTATAATTTTTGTAAGTAGGTTTCAATTTCTGATTATTCCACCACGTCGACTTTTCTAGAACGACATTGTATGGTATTACGAGTTAACTCATTCAGGTTTTCAACGCGTTGAATGATGATGAGAAAACCACTCAGATTAAATGAAAATAAGTATGGAGGTGAAGGACAAATGGACTACAGGATATGCCTCATATAAAACACGTAAACGGCGTTGCCCGCGTATTGAGGGTCTATGCCATAGACTCTATATGGTGATGCTGATGATGATGAAAAGTAGCATATAAACTTCCCCATTAATTAAGCTATCAAATGCAGAAATGATTTTTCAAATCCGTCTGGTACTTCCAGAGATTAGCGCGTTCAAACAAACAAACGAACTCTTCCGCTTTATTGTTATTGGTACCTATAGATTTATCACATATATGCGCTACACTACAGTCCCGTTGAGAGTAGGCATAGGCGCCTCCTGACTGTGTATATTAGGGGAGGGGTGGCATGAAAGGGACACGTATTGAAAGGGACAATGCAAATAACCGGTAAAATAAAAACAATTTCGAGACAACACTATTTTTGTCGTATGGCAACCTTGACACGAGTTCGTTCGCGGCTAACTTCATTCTCCTGTCATTTCAAATATGGCGGATTCGTGCAAGTGTTGATAAAGTGATTGAATTGTATTTTTTCCGTTATGATTGTGAAACGTTTTATCGAGTGTTGCGAGTTAATTATTTATGTGTGAATCACAGTTTAAGATAGGCTGGACATCCACAGACACGAGAACATAAGGTCAGTGAACTTTAATTTGAAATTGTAGATTTTGTGGTTATGTTTTAAATTTTTGTATGATATTTATGAAAGGGACACAACAAACGGTTATGAATGGGACGTCCCTTTCATAACTGTCCCTTTCAATAATGCTATTTTTCACTAGGTTTCTACTAATTTTTTACTTCTTTTTCAGATAAAAAATGCCACATAAGAAGAGAAGTTATCTTCTAGAAGACTGTAAATCTTTATGGAGGCTGTTGATTAAAATTCTATTAAAAAACGCAATAATAATTTTTCAAGTGTAGAAGTCTAAAAAGAGATGAGGTGGAGTGCCGTAATTGCAACTAAAAAAAGTGGAGTCCTAACTTCATCGTTTGATAATTCTATATTTTGTATCAGAAATGTATTTTTTGAAAGATCTGTTCTATAGTAAATTTTATGTAGATTTATATCATTGTTATGAATAAAGTAAAGCGATAAAAAATAAAATTCTATTGCATAAATTCATGACAGAGGGAGCAATAGTTGCAATTACCCGTTTTTGCGGGTAATTGCAACTACTTGTTTTTACTTCTTATTTTTCTATGGCGCTTACTACTGGAAATTACAGATCACATGCCTTGAATATCGTTCTTTCGATTTATATAGCTATGCCCTTGCTACTAATGTCAAATTTTGCGCGAAAACACTTTTCAGCAAAGAATCCGGTAATTGCAACTATTTTACTACAAATAGTGATGGGAACCTTATCGTGATTTTTATCGACTCGATGTTTATTTTAATCACAGTAATCTTTTAGTTATGAAACAGCCTCTTTTACTCTTATCTTTAAAGTCTTCAATTATCTTTTACTAATTATTTTTTCTAACTTTATTTCAATCGCAATAAGTGATATTTTAGAAGTTAATCAGCCGTTTTATATTCGTTTCACATATTGAACGGCTTTGAAAAGGGCTCCGCTAGCGCCAACATAATGAAGGGACTCAATCACTCAAACTAATTGCTAAGAACTCATAGCATAGTATGGAAGTAGATAGTATCCCTTTCAATAAAATATTACGTATCGACATAGTCATCGTCATTGTTACATCACTAGGTTTTTCAAACTTCATACAAAACCGGTCGTTACATTGCAACTGTCAAAAAAGAAACAAAATGGTTACAATTACAGGACTATGCACTTTTTGTCTGGCAAATGTAACTACAACCATAACTCTGAGTAGATTTGTCGTAGAATACAACAAACACATAAAAAACAACTTACTGTTTCTTATAGTCACTCTCACTGTGAACACACCGGCGAAAAACCACGAAAAACAATTTTTTTAAATAAATTACGAAGAGCGTCCGAGCGGCGTCACTTCTGAAAAATTGGCAGTTTTATGGAAAGGCCTGTCATTCGCTCAGTTTTGGTCCTATCAACACCATCTATATTTTTAGACTGAGACTTTTAGAAGAAGTTCAATACCACATCTATCGATGTTCAAAAAAGTGATCCTAGAGGGAGTTATTGACTCCAGTTGCAATTACCGGACAGTTGCAATTACGGCACTCCACCTTGTATAAAATTGTTGATTTGTCTTTAATTTTATATAAGTGTTTTATTTCTTGTTAATATAAGGAGACTGATGATTAAAAGTGTCTTAAGAAAAGCTAGTAATAATTTTTAAGTTCATTATATCTGCGAAAAACATTATAATATTGTTGATTTCTGTTTAGGTTATATAAAAGTGCTTCGTTACATTAATATTTAAGATGAAAACGGTAAGATTTAATAATAATAATAATTCCTGTCGCTTTTAAATTTGATTTTTAACATACTTAAGTTGTTTTGTATACATATTTCCTCAAAATTAGGTACTGTCCCTTTCATAAATTACTGCGTCCCTTTCAATACAGTCCATTTATGAAAGGGACAAAATACACATTTTTAAAAAATGCGAAAATAAACAACTAAGAATTGATTAATGGCAATTATTGTGTTTTATTTCAATAGTTTAATATTAAACGCTTCCTATGCGACTCCAACCTGTTTCAAATATTTTCTCAATCACTTACTAGGGCCTCAAGATCAAAAATGTCCCTTTCATGCCACCTCTCCCCTATGTAGCCCTGACAAACATTATCGTGTCTCTGAATAAATGCACTGAAGTAGATACTGGTAATAGCCTGATACCGAATACGGCACTAGATCTCGCAAGTTAGTCAGTTCATAATTGATATGAAAATGAGACCTGCAAACTTTAAAAGCCTCCTCCAATTTCCGCAATTTACTACGATTATATTCTGCCTTTATTTACCAGTTACTCTCAAAAGTTTGTATTTTATACCTTCACCGGAATTAAGTATTGCGTACTAATTATAACCATACTATAATACACATAAATGACAAATTAAAAAAACAGTAGGTACAATAACCATTAACCTACTAAAGATTTGCAGAGTATGAGATAGTTTATTATAAGTATTGAAATTTCCTGTATTGTGACCAAGGTTTCCAAGAGTGACGCGAAGTTTATGCTATGTTTCCGAATTAAAACAAGCATCGGTTGTACGATGCCGAAAAAATAAACAACGCCATGCTAGATTCTGTGTTTAGCGATGTTTCTGTCCGACTTTGTTGCTTGCGGTCTGCATTGTCGGTAATAAAGACACTAGCGAACAGTTACTACGTTGTAAATGAGAAAAATAAAGAAGTTCTAACTAAAATATTAGCACAGCTGTAATATCAATAGTGGTAGCTTTGTTTGATGAAATCAGATTTGTGTATTTTGATATAACTGGATTATTAAAACTCTACGGATCTCGATGAAGTTTTGGTGTCATACTTTCTGAACGTTTACTTTTACGAATCATGCAACTTTTGTGTACCTTAAGCCTATTGTGTGTTTCACATTTCGATGTTGTACAATACGCTTGTATAGTGTATATATCTAACTGGCTCGGCACGCACTATTAACACGTCCACTCTCGCCCACGCGGCTCTCGTGACTGACTGACGCGGCACGTTCGAGATAGTCAATTGAATGTCTATGTGTGTTTGATGTAAAGTGTAGTTTGTGTGTAAATTCATGTTTATAATTTAGAATATAATTAAACACATAATTATATTACATAAAGGTAGTTATTATTATAGACTCACAAACACTACATCTCTTCCTTATTAAAATAATTTTTAGTAAGTATAATTATTCTTCAATTCAACAATCTCTAATCTGAACTTCTAAAATGGATTGATTCATATTATGGTATTGTAACAGTGTCAGAATCATTGTCTTTTGTTTCTCCTATACTTTATTCTGATTTTTGGGACTGTTCTCCATTCACCCATTTTATTCAAAAGGTTTTTTTTTTTTTTTAACCTAAATACCATAATACACCTATAATTTCTCCTGAATTATAAAAAAAAACGATATTTATTTTCCTATCACGACCACACTCATTATTGTGAGTCGGTAGAAACCCCAAATCATAAACTGCCATTACTGCATTACTTATCTTTAAAATAACGGTAGCTATTTCATAGCAATCGCAAGAAATTTTCGGAAAATTTCAATCACATAATTTTTTTTTTTTTTTGTTGTTCTACTAAATTGTGTCATGTATTGTGAGGAACTGGTTTGAGGTACCTACGTCTTTCGTATCTTTAGAGTAGGTAGTTAGCAATTACGATCAGTTTTTGAAACACAAAAGCTCATTGAAATACTATGAATATTATCAGAAATATCTGAAAAGGCAAAGTTAAAAATAATTGTTTTGAATAGTATTGAATCAATGATTAATTACGTGAAAATATGGACCATAAGCGAAGTTAGGGGCGTCTACGGTAGGTACTCAAGTCAAATCAGTAGGTAGTAACAATTTAATAAATACTTATTTAATTTACTTCCATTTAGCTATTATTAAGGAATGATTTTGTTTGTTGACCAATTCCAATTTAATGGATGCATTCATTTGAACTGCCAGACAATTCCCAATTCAATGTAGGTTTTGTCAACCACTTCCAATTTAATGGATGCATTCATTTGAACTGCCAGACAATTCCCAATTCAATGGAGGTTTTGTCAACCACTTCCAATTTAATGGATGCATTCATTTGAACTGCCAGACAATTCCCAATTCAATGGAGGTTTTGTCAACCACTTCCAATTTAATGGATGCATTCATTTGAACTGCCAGACAATTCCCAATCCAATGGAGGTTTTGTCAACCACTTCCAATTTAATGGATGCATTCATTTGAACACCAGAGAGGATTTAATTCAACATAGGAATTAATAAACCTGTGTGTACGTATGTAATAGGTAAGGTAAGTTATGATGATGTGGATAAGTATTTATACCCTCCTTTGGATGTAAGTATGTAGATATTCTTAAATTATGAAGTATCGAACCACCTATATATTTTGCTACGTAGATAGGTACATCATTTATCAAAGTATGTAGTTACTTTGCTTATAGTGTTATAAGGGTTATGTGTTGCTTAGCAATATGTCACTTTATCTTTACATTATGAAACAGGCGCTTAGTGTAGTAGGTACTTAGTTGGTAATACTTTTCCCCATTTTCATTGACCTTGTCATGCAAACTTTGTTTACTGAAACTAACTACTACACACCTTCACAATCACAACCCTAGGTACAAAATACAACAAGAATCAGTTGTATCGTTTAAACGATCGTATAGGTATTACAATATTATCGAATAGGTATTACAATATTATCGAATTTATCTTAGATGAACAAAGCAATGTTGAATTCACTTAGAAAATTTATTAAAAACTTGATCAGGTTTATTAAATCGTAAATAAGATTGACCTAAATAGGTATATATTTGTGTAATATATATAAATAAATATATAGGTACTATAAATAATATAAATATGGCATGTACCTATTATGTAATAAGTATTATAATACCTAAATTTAACATTTAATAGTACCTACGTATTTCTGTAAGTAGTTTAGAGTCTCTTGACAATTATAATATTTGTACACCTTTAATTTGCCATACCTTTAATCTTGATATCTCTTTCCATCCAAAGGTTGTCTGGAAGAGACCGCTTCTAAGCGATAAGACAGCTCATTGTAAGAATACTCATAGGATTATTTCTTTCTAAATTTTATTTTAAGTTGTGTTCAAAAAAGAGTTTTCATTCATTCATTCATTCGTTCAGTCATTCATTCATAGTCGTATCGTAAACAACATTGATTGTTTGTGAATCGACATGTATTACTAAAGTAGGTAGATACTAAATCGATATTTTTTATAAAGATCATCACTGTTTAGGTACGACATAGGTAGGTACACCTATCAACCGACGAACTTTGAAAACCTTCATCTTTTAAAGATCGCTCAAATAGGTATTTCAAACCTACATCTAGCTGTTTGTTTTAGTCCGTTTAATGCTTTGTCTAATTTACCTACGTAGGTACATAATTTGTATTATTAACATTATCACCTTTCTGAAATAAATAATATATAATGATCATGAAAGTTTCCTCTTTTAACTCGATATATCTACTTAGGTAGGTATAAATCCAAATGATGTGCTAACAAATTATGTTGGTTTTCAAAACTTAATAAGAATTTTAAACAAGTCACAGTCACAGGCAAACTTCAACAAGTTCAAAGGCTTACTTTTAGTCTGTCATGTCACTCAGGTTATCTTAACTGAAACCTTTAATCGTTCTTTGTAACATTTTATAACGTAATAGCTAATCAATTCTTTTTTATCTCTTTGAATGATTTAGGTAGGTATTTAACAAACTGACTGACTGCACATTATAACTACACATCTAGAATCATCATTATCATTATTTACTTCTTCTCAGCTCAGATTTGTTAAATGATTGTTTGTTTTATAACAGTAACTGACTAACTATCAGACTCTTTAAGTAGGTACCTTCCAATGATCTTTTCATCTTTGATTGTTAAACGGTAGGTAAACTATTAGATTTTTATTTTTTCCATCGACTCATGTTTATTATATTCTAAATTTTAGAACTCGTTTGCAACTTGTAACTAATCATTTTTAGTTATTCACTTTGATATATTTTCCTTTAAAAGAATTCATATTGTGATAGCAGACTTTTGTAAAAATTGATCATCCGTCGAAGGTTTAACCTGACGCATATATATTATTTTGGATTTTAAAGCATAAATACTTGAGTGCAAAATAAAACTGCACATTAGACATTCTTCACCTTATTGAATAAACTGGTTCAATAGGCAATATGCGTCTGATTCAAAAGCGGGTTAAATGTATTTTATTATGAACATTGTTGCTTTAGAGGTATGTGTGTGTAATTATTTTTTAATATTAAACCATTTTCGATTAGAAAATAAATTTTAAAAATTGCAAAAAATAGTAGGAATTTCAAAATACTTGAAAAGGATGTGAAAGGATGTGACGACACAAGTTCATAAGAAAAGTCAAGGACGAGTCAGATATGACGATCCATAGATAAGTTTTTTTTTTAATTTTCACAATTCCTATACTCGAACTTATTGTTGTCACAGATTACTGTTGTACTTAGTATCAATTTGACGTCACACGTCAAAGTTCACAAATTGTTACTACAACAGTAATCTGTGACAACAATAATAATCGTGTTTCAGATGCGTGAAAATGTTGGTAAATTTCAAAAATTATTTTTGTTATAAAATTTTAGTATTTCGGCGCTGGAATTTTTATGACGGTTATTTGACGATATAACCTATCGTATAAAATCATAAAAAAAAATTGTGGGAGTTCCCTATTGTATCAAATCTGTTTTAGTTTCATTTACAGCTTCTTTCTTTGATTAGGACATTCGAGCTTAGGTAGGTAACAAAGTATAAAGCTCGTGGCGCCCTCAATCTTCCTAGAGCCCTAGGATATATCAAGAACCCAGACTAGCCAGGCATACCCATCTTTCATAAGGAAACCAGACAGTTCACTTTTATAGGTTACAATTGACAAATGATACACATTTAACTTTACGATTTTAACTAAAGCAGTCAGCTCATTTCAATGTACCTGCCAATCTGATTTCTACTTATCTACTTAGAAATAGGTAAGTTTTACGCATGTTGCAATAAAATCACTAGACCTAAGAAACCTTTCACATTTTGTTTTTTAGTGTAACCTCCACTGGATCGTACTTAATTTACTTAATCACCCGCTCAGCAACACCGTTTAATAAGTATGTAGTTCCCGTGTTGTGAACATAGTAACTTTTCATTTCGATAGGTAGATAAATATTCACCATCGTTTTCAGAATATTAAGGTACTTTAGAGTTGAATTATTCAGCTTCACCCTTTGTAACATAACAAATCTTTGTAACATAGGTAATCTAACAAAAGAACATTATTTTTTTTTTCTTTTCCTTCAACACCTTGTAGGTTAGGCCATGAACAGAATGTACAATAAATAAAACTGATTATACTTATAAAATAACCAATTGAATGGTAGCGAAGTTGAACACACTTACCAATTAAATGTTCGCAGGTACATAGCTCAGTGGTTGTACCTACCCATAACAATTTAATGTTTACAGGTACATAACTCAGTGGTTGTACCAACCCAGAACAATTTAATGTTTGCAGGTACATACTCAGTGGTTGTACCCGCCCAGAACAATTTAATGTTTGCAGGTACATACTCAGTGGTTGTACCAGCCCAGAACAATTTAATGTTTGCAGGTACATACTCAGTGGTTGTACCAGCCCAGAACAATTTAATGTTTACAGGTACATAACTCAGTGGTTGTACCAGCCCAGAACAATTTAATGTTTCGGGTACATACTCTGTGGTTGTACCCGTCCAGAACAATTTAATGTTTCGGGTACATACTCAGTGGTTATACCCGTCCAGAACAATTTAATGTTTCGGGTACATACTCAGTGGTTGTACCCGCCCCTAACACTACAATGTTAGTAAGTACATGAATCTGTAGTAGTGAAACGCTCGTGGCACAGCTAAATAATTAATTAAATATCGGCGGACACCCCACACAGCGTCACCCAGCCCCAACTCCATCAAAGCCTGAACCACGAGAACCAGACAACTAATAGAACACAGATATCCTGTAAATACATAACCACAACACTCCACAGCAACCGGAACGGAACAAATATCAATGTTAAATAAATATTTCCGGACACCTCACACAGCGCCATCCAGCCCCAAACCAAGCAAAGCCCGTACCATGGGAACCAGATAACCGACAGAATACCCATATACTTTTTTCTTTTATTTTGTAAATACATACACATTACTCCCAGACACAGAACAAACATCCACGTTCATTACACGAATGCCTGTCCCGGTGGGAATCGAACCCCCGATCCACAGCGCAGAAGGCAGAGCCACCACCAACTGAGCTGAGAGGCCAGCTTGCTAAGACTTTCCGGATTGATCGCTGAAACCAAGCAACGCTGTGCGCGGTCACAGCCCAGATGGACGACTGCAAACGGCACAAGGAGCAGAGCGCCTCCGCGCCTCGAAGAGCACGCCAACTCGCCGCTCCCAGCTCCCAAAGTCATCAAGCCGTGACGAAGGCCACTAGTTCATACGAACCTATTTTTATTTTTTATTTTTACTTACCTACTCCGTTACCCCTTAATTAACAAAACAATTTAATGTAATTACATACATACCTCTGTAGTGCCTAGTACCAAACCTCTAATTTATCTGTTTAGTAGGTAGGTAGGTAAGATACCCAATCTTCCAATTTACTGGTGGAATTTAATTTGAAATATCCAGTATCCATCGTCTGTAAATCTTACAAACAAATTATTGTAATTAAATAACCAATCCAAGTCAATTGTTTAAGTATTATTGTTGTATTAATAATAATAATAATTTTATATCACAAAAACATTGTAACATTCACACATAGGACAAATAGTTTAAATAAATAGGCCAAACAATTCACAACGACCCCGCACTAGGACAAGCCTGTATCGCCTGTATCGTACCATACACACGTATTGTAGGTAGTTTAATAAAGGTAGGAACCTATATTTACATGCTGCATTTATGTAGGTAGTACTTATACATTGTAGGTATGCAGTACCCATCAATTACTCATAAAACGAGTGCATTTCTTACGCTTGCTTCCGACTACCTACTCATTTTAACACATCCTCACGAGATAACAAAAGTACAAATTCCGAAAAATTTCTTCCTTACGAAGATACTTCTCTACGTATCTAGCTAAATAAAATAGTCAGGTACTATCATTTCTTATCTACTTCTACCACATTTTATTTTACTGCACTGTATTTTCCAACCAAAATATGGAGCAATCGATTTTAATTAGGATTAAAATACAAATAGTACTTACCCCTTTATTTTACCATCGTCGCCATTGTACAATACGCTTGTATAGTGTATATATCTAACTGGCTCGGCACGCACTATTAACACGTCCACTCTCGCCCACGCGGCTCTCGTGACTGACTGACGCGGCACGTTCGAGATAGTCAATTGAATGTCTATGTGTGTTTGATGTAAAGTGTAGTTTGTGTGTAAATTCATGTTTATAATTTAGAATATAATTAAACACATAATTATATTACATAAAGGTAGTTATTATTATAGACTCACAAACACTACAGATGTTAAGTTATTTGGTTTAGATATTTCGTAAAGCGTAATTTTGTTTGATATATTTTTTCTAGATAAATATAGCAGGGGTGTGTTGTGTACCTAGGGCTGGCGTGGTTCGTACGCAACGTCGCGTTGCCACGCCTGACGGCGTCGATCCATCGGCCTGTGTCTAAGCACACGCACCACTAGCCAATCGCCTCTACAATGACCCAGCACTCTTCTACTTATAAATAAACATCTCTTTAAGCCACAGAATAATCACCAGCTCATCCAGCATCGTCTATTAACCATCGTCCGACTGCAAAGCTTCCATGAGCGATCAATCTCGTTGTACATTTTACATCAAACACATCCCGGTACTATTTATGTGCACCTACACCAATACGCAGATTACAACTTGAAAGGAATGCGTAATTTTATTGATACGTGCACGTGGTTTGCTTTAAGATTGAATCTTTGAACTGTGGATTCAATGTGATTGTGGAATGAATTGAATGTTGCAATGTTCCAATCCCAATCCAGCTGGCCCAAAAATAATTTGAGATATTTTTCGCAACAAAGAGCGTCATTTGTTCAGTCACAATCTTGGAAACATTTTCACCTCGTTGTTTGTAATAACGACCTACAGGCAATGAGGTCATACGTAGATACCTACCGCTACATGTGTACAATGTAGGTTTCCTGCATAATCTCAAGTTCTTATCAAATATACTTTACTAATGTGATAAAAAATGTTTAGATTCAAATTTGTGTCAATAGAGCTTATGTATAATGTTACTGAAAGGTGAAAATTTTCACCTTTGTCAGAACACTTTGAAGTGTCCTTTAAATAATTATGGTCTAGCTAGCAGCATTTAATAAACTAGTATAATATTTTTTGTTGAAATTTGGGAAATCTGTAAACTTTGAAGGTAGTATGTACCTATTCATCTTGACTGAAATTGTATAATTTCAAATGAACTTGAATAAACCCCTAGCCCTCACCATTCTGGTAGAGTCTTATTTTTAATTCCTTGTCAACAATTATGGATTCATTAGTAGGATAGTCAAGACTAAGTGTGATAATCTGGCAACATTTCAAATAACCCTGAATAAAGTAAGACAAGTAGTATTGTATATAATGTAGGATTACATAAAAAGTGAACATTTTTAAATTAGATCATATTTTTTAATTAGAAACTAATCAGTCTCTGGCAATGTGACATGTGCACAGAATTTGCCCACACACTTAATTCACTCATACTGTTAGTAGATTAACTAATAGTTACATGTAATAATTTGAATTGGTTGTTTATAAAGAATCCCTAATGTAGTGCATAGGATAGATTTAGATAAGGCTCACTCACTTGCAAATTCCAACTTGTGATAGTTTGATCTAAATAATAAATAAATAAATATTGCTGGACCTTTCACACAGCGCCATTTAGCCCCAAACTAAGCAAAGCTTGTACTATGGGAACCAGATAACTGATAGAATACTTATATACTTTTTTTTGTAAATACATAATTATAATACTTTTTAACACTCAGACATAGAACAAACATCTATGTTCATCACACAAATGGTTATCCTGGATGGGAATCAAACCCACAACCTACAGCGCAGAAGGCAGAGCAACTACAAACTGAGCTAAGAGGCCAGTCAAATCAGCTTTATATATGTACTTTAAAGACAAACTGCCTATTCAATCTCTATTTGGCAACTTAAGAAAGAATCAGTATTAAGTCCCAAACTTATTTTTCAGCATGTTTTACACTAGTCTATTTTAGTAGTTAGAGTCAAATTTTATCAGAACCGAGTGAAAAATCTGTTTCTGTTTTTAAATTCTCTCATTTTCGCTTTTAGTATGTAGGCTGAAGTACATTAACTTCATACATAACTAAGTCCATATGTAAAGATTTCATTTCAGAGAAATTCTCATTGACAAATTAAGTTTAGAATGGCATCATTCGTGTTTTTTAATTCCTAAAACAAATTAGGATAAAATTACAGTAGATTTGTTTTACTATCACATAAAATTTAACTATCACTAGGTATAAACACCCAATCTGCATTTAAATAGAATAATAAACAGGTAATCTTCAACGGCAAACACTGTTATCTATTACTACTTGAATTACCAGACAAAATGAAGGGCATTATTTGTAAATAACCTTAACAAGTTTACTTTGTTTGTATGAAACAATTGAATAGTACTAGGGTAGCTTCAGGTGTAGTGTATTCATGTATCTTCTGTATCAGCTGACCTTGCCGTCCATGTATTACTGTTCTGACTAGTTCAAAGCTACGAGATAATTTAAATTATGTGTAAATGAACATATTTGATAAGGATAAACAACACACTTACCATTTGGCCCATATTTGTCCTGGTTCCTTTTGATTTGGTCTAGGCTGAGACCTTTGTCAGGGTCTGTGCCAAAATATCCTAGGACTTCGTCCACGGATTTGGTGAATGCGTCCTCCATGGTGGAATTACTACGTTGTCGTCAGTTCTAAAAAGAAGAAACAGATATAGGTTAGAAATGACGAGTCATCATCCACAACTTACAGTTTTGAGGTTATACTATTGGTTATCCATTTGTTGATGATATACTTGAAGCCTTTCATAAATTGTAAGTCATTAGGACAGTAAATATGTAGAACAGCGCTGAATAATTAGTTTTCGGCATCGGTAACCCAATTATTTGATGAATTAGGACACCTTTGTTTTTTGTCAGTCTTGATGTTGTTGGAGAACTACATCAATAATTTACCACATTTTATATTTGCACTATTTATGAAGCAGTTTAAATAAGCACAGGTAACGAGCTATTCCCTAGATTTGATTTGATTGCATCGTATTCTCTTCAACACCACTCAATAACCACTCACCAAAAGTTTTGTATTGCATGAGATTAAACTTTCTATAGTCCTTCACTAAACTTGACGATTCTGAATCTTAAACAATAAATTCGCTAACTATATTTGTACTAAAATAATACTTTTACTCGTAAATATCATAAACCACAAGAACACGTATCCAATCCAGCCGTCATTTTTTCATAGACTGACGTAGAAAATGTAGAATTTGTAGAATGAAAGAAAGGTCGTCAGCAGCGCCACCTTTTATTTAGATGTGGAACTATTTTAATCAAAACAAATTCTTTTATTGTCTGATTTATGTTTAGATGAAAAACAATTACTATAACTTCTTTGAATGACGCAAAGAAAATAATAAGTGATATAATATTTCGAATGTCTTACTTTACGACTACATTTTAATTTACAGCACTAGACAAATGTGGAGCCATGCCATAGGTCGAAAGTGTACCACGTGATGCAAAGCTATTTCAGTGCCAAAGGCGCCTACAAAATGCGGTATTTTTAAAAATAAGATTTTTGTTTCGCGTTATGTAACACAAATCACTGTAAAATCTTAAGCACCAGTTTCCTTTTATAACCGTTTACACAAATATAATTATTTTGCACTAATAAATGCTACACTCACAGTCGTTTAATTTTAAGGTAATTAGGAACTTACTGAAAATTTTTTTTCGACAGCGTCGGGAAGGAAAGAAGAAATAAAAGTGGCGCGGGAGATGTTTTCCCACCGCGCCCCGAGTCTCGACTCCCGGGCGAAGAGCGACGATTTTAGAGCGGCGCGGGCGCGGTGGAGGGACACCGTCGGATATTTCTTTAATTATTTTGGCAACAGTACTCGATGGCACAGCCGAGTTGCTTTCCAGGGTTGCATGTCGCATGGCGGCGGCAGTCGCCGGCCGTCCTGTGATGATCTTTTTATAGCGGCCGCTGCCCGGCTCGAGCTCCCGGCACTGATCTGCGATCACTTCTGTTTACGATTATTTAAAAGGTTGTGTTTTTGGGTAGGAAGGCCTAGTAACCTAACATCATAATGGGCATTTATCTGTCTATTTTATCACTTTTATTTATTGTAACCAGATTTGGTATTTTCATGTTATCGTCGAAATCGACGGTAATCTTTGTATATTTAGATAACAGGGAACTGATCAAACAAGGTCATGTTCACGCGGTTATCGGGAAAATTACATTTGCCTTTTGGCGGTTTAATGAAAGCTCGATGCATGCATGCATATTAACAAGGAAGAACCTTCGATTTTCTTTTTGTGACCTTGAATTGGACTCTTCGCAACTCTTTGATAATAGGTACTGACACTTCCGTTTCTAGTTTATCTCGCTAGTTGTATCGAGGTCAAGGACAGCATAGGTAGCATAGATAGGTGTAAGTACCTCTAGGTAGATTAAAAAAAAACGTGTATCCTTTCAAAGGTAAGGCTTCTTTCACTCCTGTACAGTTGCTCACTTTATATTCTTACTTAAACGTAAGTAAGAGCATGTATGGAGTATTGCTATCACCTGTAATGGCTGTCAAAATCTAGCTCCAAGCACTAGAGTCGATTGTTGACAGGCGAGCCAGGGAAGCTTGGTTGAGTCTCTGCTACAAAGACATGAGCCTCGCCGAGAGCTAGTTTGACGAGTTTTTATCGGATACATTTCCCAGAGTATGCTCAGGAACTGTAAGGTACAAAATCGTAGCTGACTGCAGACAGCAGCAGCAGACGACGTGTCGCCCAGCGACAGTTTCGTCTAGCATTCGGCCCGGTGACGTGTCGCTAGCCACGAAAGGTATTTCATAGAATCTACTGGTTTCTTTCTATGTACAACGTATGTATGCTGTTGTCTGCAGTCGGCTACGAACTTGTACCTGTACAATTCAGTTCCGCTGGCCATCTCCTTTCTTCCATCGAACCTCCAAATGCTCGGAGAGGCGCTTTTTGTACATGGTTGATATTCACAGTGGTCGTACATAAGCGCATTGAGTCTACATTTTTCATACATACTTACTGCGAAAATGTGGAACTCCTTGCTGGGTCTGTATTTCCTACAATTCAGTTCCAGCGACCGTCTCCTTTCTTGCATTGGACCTCCAGATACCTGGAGAGGCACTATTTGTACCTACACGGCTGATATTCTCGGTGTTCGTAGGTACTAAAGGCTTTGAGTCTACATTTTTGACACATAGTTATTAGATCTTGCAATAATTCTAGTAAGTCCTAGACAAGAATTTTTGTTGGTACCTAACCAAGTGTTTCCGTTTTGATAATTTGTTTTCCTTGTATGACACGTTTCCTTCAGGCATCTCTGAAATATTGATACTAAATTCAACTAAATAAACTAATGGTATAATTATTTATGAGCCCGTGTTTACATATGTAACTTCAAACACAACCGCATATTTACAACCTAAACAATTCATACACCTTTTACATGTAATTGCAAAGCGGTTTTACGTAGGTACCTACCTATCTATTAATTCTACTTTGTATTAAAACTGTGATGGGACATTTCTTCTGAGCTTGTCCATATTTTTTTTACTTTTATGACCTAGGTAGGTACTCCAACAGATTTTTACTAGGTAGATGCTTTGTATATGCATAAGTTAAACTAAGCAGCTTAGGCAAAGAGGTTAGGTAGAGGCAAATCAACAAAACACTTTGTGTTAGTTTATGTAAGTAAGTACTTATATGTAGAGTTTACGCAGTGCGATTCAGACTTCCAAAAATGCATCTGATTCGATGATTTTCTTCGGAAAGTTGACTTTTTTTCAGCGAAGAAACGTCTCTTTCCGAATTCGGAATACATTCCGAGAAGTTTAGACGGAAAATTCTACCTCAGCGGATTGTATCCCCAATATAAAAGCAACCGCACAATTCAAGGCTGATACATTTTAGTTGCTTTGTATTGTTAATAATTATTAGGTACTTAATTATTTTATTATTAATAATTAAGTACATACTTATATGATTAAAAAAACAACTAAAATGCGAAATGCCCTAAAACTTCACTAATAAACAAAAATATCAAATCTTTCAAGTTAAAGTTAGTAAATACTTTTACTTATAAAAAATATTTATTTACTTAAGTATTATTCCAAGCAATAAATAATAAAAAAACTGAAAAAACCTGACTGCAGTAAGTACAAAAAATACCAAGTTTATGATATGTCACTCTAAACTCGCCTTTTAAAGTCCTTGATTTTGATATCCCCATTTGTTTAATTTAAGTTAATCAACTTTGCTTTCTTGTTGCACAAATAACGATTTTTTTAAAAAAACCTCATTAAAGCCTGCAAATTAAAGAGCATAAAATCAGCCATTTTATTTAAAAAATTTGAATTTTAGCCACCAGTAACACTCGCGCCATGAAGACGAATCTAATGACGTATCATTTATCAAAATTGGTCGAGCCGTTGGGTAGTTACAAGCGGGCATAGGAAGGACATACACACATACATACATACAGGTCAAACATATACTTAACCCTCTTTTTGGGCTTACTCGCAGTCGGGTTAAATGACCACAACCAAGATTTGGTCTGTCGTAGAGCCTCTACGGCGTAGAGGGTTACTGTATTAAGTAAGCAAGGAAGTTCGTATGAGCAAGTGGCCTACTCTGGTGACGGTGTTTTTAGGCCATCTAAAGCGACTTAAAAGCCGGAACCGACAATTTAACGTGCCCCCCGAAGCACAGAAGCGCTCAGCTCGTAATACTGTATTGAAAAATATTTTTTCAATTATAATTTACTAATAGCTTAACAGGTTAATAGCTTAATAGGTTTACGACATAGTAAAATCCACGCGTCGTACATGGGTAAGATTGGCGCAGGATCGAGGCGAATGGCAAAAGCGAAGAGAGGCCTATACCCAGCAGTGGGATGAGAAGGGCTGATGATGAGCTAAGGTTTGGTAACAAAAACAAAAAAGGTAGATTTACTGAGTGATGTTTTTCCGTAGAGAAACTATGGAAAAGCAAAGTTCACATTTTACAAGTTAATTGTAAGCTCATTGCAATTACTTAAAAGAGAAGGAGAGAATTTAGATTTCAGACTTTTCTGTACAAATTTTAATCTACTCAGATTTAAAATCATGTAAGATTCTTTGAACAAGAGTAGGCGTAGACTCCACCAAAGCACCAAAGCGGAAACAAGAGATGTGTTTAAACAACCAATATAACTTCGTTATTCACACAATGTTATCTCGTGTGTCACGAGATATGTGAATAACGGTATAGTTTAAACACATCTCTCGTCTTCGCTTTGGTGGAGTCTCAGCCTAAAGGGGGTAAATCAGCGTTCACTGGGTAAATCAGTTACAATCTTAGGAACAACAAAAAACAAATCGCAGTGGCTGACTATGCATAAATAATTTAAAAAAATCTGATAATGTAGGCAAAGAATTTGTATACTAACGTAGTATATAAAATCCTTGGATGTAGGTATGTAACTAAACAGACTTTATCCTCTGGCGGTTATCCACTTAGACCTACGAGTTTTTAAGACTAGGGGTTAGTCAGAGACAAGTCCATGCACACGTTTGGTTCATGTCAGTTAGCTGGTTTTTTCACAATGTGTACCTTCATCGTAATAATCTTAAAAGCTTGTTTGTTACTTTTCTACTTTTAATGTGTTTGTTTACTCCAAAGATTTATTCAGAAACTTGTGCTACCCTAATGTAGGTAATGTATAATTAAGTGGTTACGTTTGCTTTTGGGTTCCCCTTGTTTTAAGAAATTATCTTTTCCTACAGTAATGTTTAATTTTCTAATCCAATTTTGTACTCAAAAAGTACAGTTTGTTTACAAGTGTCAAAGTTGTAAAAGTAGTACTTATTATTATTTTTCGAGTTATTTTTACAAAAAATGTACTTAGTATAGGTACTTACATAAAAGCAAAAGCTCTAATGGCTACCTACAATTTTATACTTGGAACTTTTGCTAAGTTGACAGTAGCCAAAAAGATAAAAAAAGAACTCGTTTCTTTCTCATTTTGTTTGTTACTGTTAGGAACCCACTGCACTTGCACTGCGTTTAAACGTTATAGGTATAAAGTGATAAACTCGGGCAGTATAATATGATGGATGCTATCAACACTAATATTTATTACGACTTCTCAAAATCCACAATGCACGTCCTTCAATTTGAGATGAGAATTTATGAGATTGGTGAGTTTAAAACCTACTTTTATGTTTAAAACGAGTAAATTATGACATTGGCTTCTCGACAACCAGGGCAAAAATGTCAACCTCGCGTTTGCGCGCGAATATATTTAGAAAGTGAAAATAGAAAATCAGAGGGAAGCATCTGAATGCCAATGTTACATCTATTTTGGCTGCTGGAATTGTATTATAGAAAACATAGAGCAATTCTGTGAAGCTTGTTTAAACGTTCCTTTAATCTGGTCTTGTAATAGGATCGTTAGGGAGATATATTGCTCGGTGCTGGCTGGAAATTATTTAGTTAGGTAGATTAAAAATTTTAATCTCGCAGAATGAGATGAATCAGAGGAGCTTCTTTGAATTATTTATAAGTAAGTATGTTACTTATATATTTCATTATATAATTAACTAGTCCTGCAGTGCGATTCAGTAGGTAGTGCAATTCAGACTTCCGAAAATGCATGCGATTCGATCATTTGTGCTTCGGAAAGTTGTCATTTTTGCAGCGAAGAAACGTCAGTTTCCGATTTCAGAATAAGTACATTCCGAGAAGTTCTGAATCATACTGCTGACCGTCTCGGAATATATTCCGAATTCCGAAAGTGACGTTTCTTCGCTGAAAAAATTACAACTTTCCGAAGGAAATAATCAAATCGAATGCATTTTCGAAAGTCTGAATCGCACTGCTGAACTGTTAGATGGAGATAATTTCAGACAATTTAGATTCGATTCCTTATTTAGAAGAAAATGTAGTTTTTCAATAACTTTATAAAATACAATAAGAAGCCGTTGAGCCATCTAATGATCGTTGTAAATGATCTATAGGTAGCTCAACTGATCCAAGCCACTGTTAGTCGGATTTTTTCAATCCAATATAATATTTTCAAAGGATCGTACGAAGAACTTACGCATGAAGAACAACTGATATTTTCGTTTAATCATCATACTACTTATTTTTAAAATCCTTATTGATGCTTGTTTTTGTCCATTTCAGTGCCTAGAACACATAGATTGTACATGAATACTCTGGTTCAATACGTTTTATTTTCCTCATAAACATAAAACCCATGACAATGTTTATTCACTATGTACATCTACCTGATGAGATGATTCCAGAAACAGTGTCAAGTAGACCCTAGCCACAAGTCCTCCAACCCTGAATAAACATAGGGTGTTTCGATTTCCTCATCTTTTATCAGTGCTTGGTGTCACTTGACATAATTTCCTGAACATCGCGCTTCGAACTTAAGAGTAGGTAGGTTGATCCTAAACATCAACGAAAAAAGGTTGTTTATAGAGTTAATAATATAAGTACCTACTTATCTGTACTAATATAATAAGGCGGAAGAGTTTGTTTGTTTGAACGCGCTACTCTCAGGAAATACCAGTCCGATTTGAAAAATTGTGCATTAGATAGATAAACACTTCAGGAAGGCTATAAGCTGCTTTTCAGCACCATCATCATTACCATTATACCATCACTACGGGGGTAACGCCGCCATGGCGTTGTTGGTTAATAATAAGTTAGAAATGTTGTTATTTGATAACCAATTTAGTTCAGCCTAGCTAGATGACAGAGTAATTAAAAAGTTCAGACGTTCTTCAAAGCTTTGATCCGATCCGATATATGTATTTCAACGTTGCTTGTTAAACAAAACACGTATTAAGGGAGTTATAACAACAATTTTCCGCCTTGAAAGTTTACAATAAACCGATTTAAGCTTCAATTGGCAGCATTCGACTCCGTAATAAAGCACAGAGCAGTTTTAACGAGCGATTAAAGATCACTCCGTCGGTACTAGCGCACTATTTACGATATTTTATGAGCCATCAATTAATACGTTATCCCAATATAGCATACTAGTTTTCTACCCGGCTACGGCTGCATTAACTAAAAACAAATATTAAGCTCTAATTGTAATCAATAAGAATTAGATTAATACCTATATCTTTACCGAAAAACATCCGCAAGAACAAAGTAAGTAAAAACTCAATAAACAGGATTCAACAAAAAAATCTGAGTTATTGATTCTAACCCCATTGGTAAAACACTAGAGTAAACTCTAAATTGTAAAATGACAGTTGCCCTGTATAGTACCGGAAACAATCTTTGAGTTGGTACATTTCTCTGTTTTGGTTAATTTTGTATTAATTTTGTATTTATATCATGGACAACTACATTTTCTATTAAACCAACTGTCGTTAGGACTCAAATTACTATAGCAGTGGTTCCTAACCTTTTAACCTTGTTACCCCTATGTCATTTCAATGATTTTGACATAAACAAAGTTACTATGACAACTCTACGGTCATTCGTAAGTTGAATATAGAAACCCTACATTAAACGAGTATGAACTTTTAGCTTTCGATTGAAATATTACGAATTCTTCCTAGTATCAGAAAATTAAACTTATGTAAATACTAACACGAGCTGAAAAAATATGCTCCTATACTTATGCATTACTATTAACACGAGCTTTGAACAAAAGCATCGTGAGAAGTAATCTAAATGGTTATGAGCTTGTGGAATGTCAACTTCCTTCAAAAATTTACCCTGACTACCCCCGAAGATCATAGGATTGTAGATGTCTAAAGATTTTAGATGTCTAGGTACATGAGCAGTTTGTTTAAATTCTTTTTTACAAACAGGCAAACCAACGCCAAGTTTTGCACATTTGTGAATTATTAGAAGACATTAATTACTGTACTCCAACCAACATTGCTTTTTAATGATCTACTCAATAATTGGACAAAGAAACATATTTATCACTTTTACGATTCTTTTTGGCTCTGCTTTGTTAGGGGAAACAAATAATTTTATTGCCAAATACTATGGAGTTACGATTTTTCATCGCTTTGCTACCTATATTACAATACTGCGAATAGTAGGTAATTCATTTGTAAAGAGTATATATTAAGTGTATTACGACAAAAACAATTCATTAATTAAGTTGTTTGCAAGCTCTATACTTATCGTAACAAGAATGAATGCTAGATCGTTATTTGAGTTAGAACCGTGTCTCAAGACTTGATACTAGTTTAAGTATTGACTATTGTTGAATTGAAAGTATCCATTTTGTAAGCTTTATTTCATATTTAATTCAAAACTGTGTTATGGTATATAGACACTGAAATGAAAACTAACACAATATTGTATTGTAATCAATATAATTTCTATTTCCAACAGAATTATTGAAATTTGAATGCGCATAGCTTTCGAATTCCTAGTTAATGTAACGAGTTTCAATTCAACGTACTCCATACCTCTATTCGTCATCTACAAATAAACAGGCGAAGGTAATAATCGAAATAGAATTATGATCGTTGCTGGCCCGTGGCGCAACTAGCGTAGCTGCCAGATCTGGCAGTTGGCAGCTAAGGATTTGAGCAAGCAGCTCCAAATCCCTTCAAATACTAGGAAGGAAGGTCAACTCTATTTTGGTGGTAGATTGACGACCTCAATGGCCTAAGTTTGAGATACTTTGATCTTCATGCCGCGGCAAATTGTATGATCTTTATACCTACTTTGGTCACTGGTAATTGGTCACTTATATATTTTTGACCCTTTAAAATCTTGTTTTAACCAAAACTAGGTCGTATTTAAATGTACTTAGTCAAACGTCCTTGAAGTGACGAAAAATGCGAAAATATTCTGTTTTACCTAATGTTAGCGATGAACAGACTTACAATGTCTGTGACCTTGGGAAAAACATGGAAGATATGTTTCAGCATAATATTTTAGAATTTTCTGGAAATTCAACGTTTTTTTGATGTTCCTACGTCTCTAGAATGGAACTTTAATACAAGTTCTCAGTTTTCCAGCACGCTACGTGAATAGTTATAATTTTATGAGGCAAATCGAAATAACAGGTTAAAATAAAAATGTATGCGTCAGGTCAGGTATACTTAACTGCTTAATGTGTTTGTTACGGAGGCAATTGACGTCAAAGATTATTAGCTGCTTTGTTCGCATTTTCGCGGTTTTATCATCTAAAACGAAAGCGTATTTTTATGTTGTTCTAACTGTATGAAGTAAACACCGCGTGTTTCTTCACAGAACGTTTGAACAGTTTCTTTGCTTTCGTATCGAGAAATACATAAATTATATCTCTCGTGTGTTATGTCAGTGTTTTAGTACGCGACAGCATCTGTCCTTAGTGACGTCGGTAGCCGGTGCTTGTTATTTAAAACGGCCGTGACAGTTAGATAGTTGGCGACTAGGTATGTCTAATTTTAAAAGGCAGATGCCTACCTACAGTGGATTAAAATGCTCAAAGTCAAATGGTGTTGCTCCATGCCAATTCCACCCACGGGACAGATATATCGACATGCCGCTTCAGCGACATATCAAAACTATCATACGTAGGAATATTTCAGATCGTGGTGCCCATTTGATTTTTTCATAGGTAAGGATGTATTTCCTTTCTATTGAGGGAATTATTCAACCAAAATAATTATGTACTTAATATTTTATGATTTCAGCTATTTAAATTTGTTTCTGTAGACGTAAATATTTACAAGAGGGAATATTTATATTGAGCTTGTAGTTTGTAGAAAGTTAATGTAATTTGATACGGTCAAGATGGCGTGGCGCTGCTGAAGCTATCTATCATTCTACTGTCTCAGAAGTAGGTTGGTATTATTAAATATATTGCTTTGTTAATATACATTTTTAGTAACCTTACAACAGAAGCCAGTATTAGATGAAACAAGAATTATAAACACTCTTTTCATAATAAATAGTTGTGAGATGCTAGAAAAATATTTTAGTTTTTCGTAGAACAGTTTTTTTTTAATATTTTTGCTCTTGGCAACACTGACCACTGTTGTAAAGTTACCTTTTAGACTGTAATAAGTTTCCGTGTCTTCTTAATCTTCTATAACTATCACACAATATCTACAGCACTCAAAACGTCCTCGTTTTTGAAATCCAAGTCCATCCGAATCTGGCAACACTTTAGTCACTTGCACAACACAGTCCAGCTGGTAACACCATCACTAAAAACCAACTTACCGTATCACTTATTTCACTTGGTCCCTGACTTAAACAATATACCATAAAAGTATATTTTGTTTATTAAATACTATCGGGTGAGGTTTGCGCGCCCCATGAGGAGTGCGTCGGAAGAATGGCGCGGCGGGCGGAGTATTAGATCGGTGCCCTCTTTTATAAGTTTCGTTGTGGGCAGCGGGACACTTGCCAGATACAGCTAGGCTACTTACACACACTCACTCTCGCACACCTGATAATGTAACCGAGAGACTTTATGCGGAGGAGATTAGGTTAAATTTGCACTGGCATTTCTTTCTTTCGAAAGTGTTGCCAGTAATGTTCTTTTGTTTTTGTCATTTTCTCAATGTCTTTCGATACTATAAGTTTAAAGCCGGCTAAACTTGTTAACCATAATGGACGAAAGTGGCATTCTTTAGTTAGTCGAAATAGCTGGTTCAGCAACTATATTTTAAACCAGCCATCGAATGGTATTGGTATGCATGAACTCGGTTGCGGTTGTGTCTGAGGTGCATACGGCTTTAAGAATAGCCTTCCAGCTTGCCGATTTTTCAAAGAAAGAAGTTCAAAGTAGCGAAATTAAAAACCAAAAAAAAAATCCGACATCAATGTTGCTCTCTCGACGTGTATTCCTGTTCATAACTCCGAAAATCATCTTCAGATCCTTCCCAATTTTTTTATTAATTTACATCGGGAGGATACCCTTTCAAACGAAAAAATAATCATCCAAATCGATTCACAAATTGATATGCGTGAACATATAATAAAAACAAAAAAAAAGCAAGTGAGCCTTAGTGCCAATTCAGACGTACCACAACCACACGACACCGACAACCACACCACAACGACGCGACGTGGTCGGGCGTATATTTGTATTGAAAATGAATTTCCAATTCACACGTACCACATTTTGTCGTTGTTATCGACCACCTGTGTAATACGACTACATCGCAACCACATCGCAACATCGCTGTTGATGACGTCATTGACGACCATGACGTCATCAACAGCGCGCGCCTAGCTGGCGCCTGCCACATCGACATTTTGTCGGTACCACAACGCAACTGCAAAAAGTCGCTGCGACACAATTCACACGCAACCACAGCTGGACCACATTTTGTCGCTGCGACGTGGTGTGGTAGTGGTACGTGTGTTTTGACGCTTACAGTAGTCGCATAATATAATGTGCAACATCTGACATCTCACCTTGATAGTAAGCAACATCAACATTACTTTATCCTGAATAAAAAAAATATTCAGGTAAGTACTTATTATTTTAAATGATTTTTCTTAACGAAGAATAATTTTAATGGAAATTGTATTTTATTGAATTAACACAACAGTTCTGGAAGAAATCGCCTTTTGCGATAAGACCGCCATTTGCAACCTTAGATATATAAGTACCTAAATGTATTTGTGTTGCAATAAAGCTTTTTTCATTTCATTTTTTCATTTCATTCACAGTACCAACCTCCTCTCGGAAAATGGGTTGGTAGAGTCGGCGTCAGCACTGAAGTCAGATAGACGCAGCGCTGCTATCACAGAACTAGGTTAGGTAAAAATTACTAATTGTCCAAATAAGGCTTGAAAAATAATATTTATGGAAGTTTGTATGTTCTTTAATTCTACACACCAGAACGACTGTGACTAAAAGAGCATATTAAAGTAAATAAAACAATTAGTTCCCGCTTTTGCCGTAGGGCTTGAGTGCTGACGCCGACTCTACCATCTATCTATTGGCCAACTCTACCACCCGAGTGCGCTCATTAGTCAAATCAAATAGCGCGCTTTCCCGGTTTCCTGTTACACACTTCCGGCCCCTTTCACGAAATCACTTCCACAGATTGCAGGAAAGCGCGAGGAAAGATGTTACAAATCAAAAAACATACAGTCAAACATAGAACCTCCTCCTTTTTTGAAGTCTAAGAACCACTGAAATGTTTACATACTGTAATTTTATAGAAACTACATGGTAAGGGTTTTTTTCAATTATTGCAAAAATTCAAATGTGTTTTTTTAGCCTAACTGCATAAATACTTTTTTCAAAAATCTAAAAAATCAATTGTTTTTTTCTTAAAAATAACCCTATAGGTAGTTTCCCAAGAACAACACTTTCTAACAACAAAAGTACCTATAGTCGTATTGCTCATTATACGGACTAAAATTGAAGGAAAAAATGTCATTTTTCCTTCAATTTTGATTAGTTTTGATACGTTTTATGTCAAAATTGAAGGAAAAATTACATTTTTTCCTTCATTTTTAGTCCGTATAATGAGCAATACGACTATAAAGGTAGGCTTTTTGGCGGGAATTTGAGAAGTCAAGTTTCATTTTTGTTTTATTTTCCAAAACTTGTGTTTTTTCGAATGTTAATTATGTATTATAATATGTATTTATATATCATAATTATCTATAAACTTGAAATTTATTTAATTACTTGACACTGGCTGAATGCACAACCGTGCGAAGCCAAAATAAAGAAAAAAAAAAAGTAAAGGTAGCTACCTTTTCTGTCTGTAGTAAGCTACCCTAAACGAGTCAAAATTTTGCCTCACCCTGTCTACGGTATGCAAATACCGCCGTGTAAGCTCTATGGTTCAGGTGTTGCACGATTATTCATAAAAGTAAATAAACATTCATAATTATTGAAACACTTTTAGAACTTAACTTGGCTTTCAAGTCATACTTTTGACAACGATTTAAACATTGGCTTCTTTCTATTTAAAAAAAAATACTTTTATTAAACCATCGTAATTAATTTCCTATTGTTAGCGACTTTACCACGACATTCAGATCCGGATGGGTATAAATCATTAAAAAATAACTTTGCTGGATTAAAAACTTCAGAAAATATTCGTATAAAGGGCGCTACTCACACACCTGCCGCAGGGGCAATCTAGGTGGCAATCTAGGTGCGTGGCGGTTGTGGCAATATCGGGAGTATTGCCAAATTGCCCCTGCATGCCTACACACATCACAATTAAGGATGCAATTAAGGGTCATCCCCACTCCTACACCCTAGATTGCCCCAACGGCAGGTGTGTGAGTAGGGCCTTTTAGGCTGGATTCGACCAAAAGTCATCTTAATTCCAGAGTAGTTATTTTGTTAGCCGACATAATTCGAAATACAATTGTTTAGAAAGCGCAACCGAACATTATTATGTGAATACAAATTATTCTGGTTATAAGGTTATTATTATTATTATTATTGTTATTATTAAACTTTACAATGTCAAAATATTCAAACAATCAGTAGTTTGCTCTCGAGTAAAAACTTAATCCAGTTTGGTCGAATCCAGCCTTAGTAATGCATTTTTTTTTAATTGGTCGGTTTTAATTATGTAAAACTGCCCAATTTTTTGAACTCTGTAGTTTGTTAGAAAGTGAATAAATACTAAAATGCTCGCTCATGCCTCAAGTGGCGAGTTTTATTGCCAACTGTTGTTCATTCGTAGCAGTCCAGCTACGCCGTAGCACCTCACTCGGGGTACTGATTACTGAACCTAAAAAGTTATTAACCGTATCTAATTTACAAAAAAGCTCTTTTATAAATAAGTTTAGGTTAATTTAAAACAACCCCTTCAAACAAAAATCGAACTAGAACCTTCGTAGCGTAGATAACCTATTTTGGTACTATGAATAAAAAAGTGAAAATGAACTGAACACTTTTATGTGAAGCAATATTCAACATATAACTTACATTATTTTTTTAACTGAAAAAATAATGAGAGCCATGAGAGCCATGTGAGATGCCATGGCTAAGTGGGATAATACCTCGATTTTCGATTAGTGAGTTCGAAGCCCCGCCATGCATATATTTCTTTTTATAATATGATACGGGAATTAATAAGAGCTCTAAATGGTCAAGGAAAACATCGTGAGGAAACAGGTTAGGTTTCTAAATAGCGTCGATGGGCTTACAAGCTGTCACGTACGTATTGCTAATTTTTAAAATGTGGACATTTACCAAACATGGTGTTTTGATATACCTCTGACTACCACCTTTGACCTTTATTAAATCATTTGAAGATAAATTATCTTAAAAATCTAAAGATCTGAAGGAATGTCTACTTATTGAACAAATACTTTGACTTTGATAATGTTAATAGAGCTCGTGTGACAAAACACTCAAGACCTTGAGCTTTGAGCTTAATTATTCGTTTTTATCAGTTGTCAATAAAAACAGAGTTATTTTTACAAGCCTCATTCACTTTTAGACAAGTTTTAAAACATTAACCTCTTGTTGCTAAAAATGAGCTTTAGAATTTACATGCCTGGTGACCTTCATGATGAAACAGTGTTTTAGTTGAGAGGCGATTATAGCAGGTAAGGCCGCTAGAGTTTGTAAGACAGAACCCTCAAGACTCGTTTTTCAATACAAGCATGTTTTAAGGTGGCGGTTCGCACCCGAGACCTAGACAGGAGACCGAAACCAGAGACAGGCTTTGTATTGGCGCGCAAAAGTGGCACGAGACAGAGAATTGTCAGTTTATATGACAACGGTCTCCTGTCTCGGTCTGAGATATCGAGATATCATAAACTTTTGACGGCTCTCGATCAAAACTGAGTAACAAATCAGCGCTTGAGATTTGATTAAAAACAGCGCTCAGTCGTACTGGCCTAGATTTTATGACTTTCATACAGCTATATAAATAGTACAAGATTTATTTTATTTCTTAATGACAATTTATATATGAAACTTATTTTGACACAACAAATAAAATTACAATTCTACTATCATAAGTAGCTGTCATACAGAAGTGAGTGCAGATGCATGCTATTTCTGTTACCCAGAACACAACACCAATATTTATCTATCCCGTTTTGCATTCACTAATTGTTTCCGTGTATTACTGTAGCCAATTCCATCTGGTTCGGTGTATTTTTGGCAGTACTATCAGACCATAGATCTGAGCTTTAGGTTGGCACACTGGCGGTCTGCATATCTGGCAGCATAGCTACACCAGACACTTGCGCACATGTCTGTCACGACTACTATTAATCTTCTCGACTCAGGGTAAAAAGCACATTTTTAAAGACTCGTCCTTATGTGAGAAAACTAGCCGCGGATTCTTTGTCTGTGGAAATGATAGATTTGGGGAGATCACGTGATGCACCTATGCCTTTATTTTTGTAAAGGTGTATAAAAAAAGTGACAAACATTATTTAACTGAGCGAAAGAAAGAACATATCAAATAATTGAAATAACAATACAAGGGAAGAAATCAAGTAGTAGTACCTAAGTATAAAGAAATCAACAAAATGATAAAAAATTTAAGCAACTGAAAAAATAGCAACGTAATTCCCGTTAAAAGTCTTACTTATAGATAGGTATTCATAAATTAAAAGGATACAAGTAATAAGACATGACGTATTAAATATGTTAACTTTTTAGGTGCAAAGTTCAATGGAACGTCTAGTTTTGTACCAGTTAAATAGCGAGGCCTGGAATATCTCAAGAAACTAAGACTGATACTTATAAAATAGACTCTGACACATATCATCAGTCAATATCTTAATACACTTTTCAATATCAATATCGATCCCATATTACATAGTACAACTATCTGATCAAAAACATCTTCATCTATGAAAATAAACATAATTGTTACAAATTACCTTAGGTACAAGCATAAATAATAACTACCTACGTTTAGTAGCCTCGACTCCGAAACATATGAAACTTCCTATTAGATATTGCTTTGTATTGTGAAATTTATTAGCCTAATGTTTATTTATTCAGTAGGAGAATATTGTTACGTAGTATAGTTGTACAATAACAGCATCTTCTGCAACAATAAGTGCGTTAGATACTGCTGTAAATAATGTTTGGCTTTATCGGTATACAAGGGTCGTCAGGTGATTCCTGGACTGACGCCAAAACCCACGCACTTTGCTCGCCTACCGAACACTTCCAATCCATTCGATTTAACTTCTACGTCATTTGTATCAGGGTTTAATTTCCTGTGCACTAAAATCAAATCTTGAAATTGATGTCCAAATCTCTAGTGGCATCTGCCTTGAGCTATGTATTTTTATTTAATCGCGTTAATCGCAGGGCCATCGCCGTGAGCCATGCCCATCAATAAATCACCCAGACTGAAGTGTTGACATTGCTTTGAAAGGACTGTTATGAAATATGGAGGAGTCTGCGATATAGACATTGCGATATAACACATTTCTCTTTAGTTTCTTTTGATGATTGTGAGTGAATATTTTTTTCAAAGTACATTAACATTAATGTCAGTCATGCTGGGGCTGTTAGCGGTCGTATTACAAAAGACAGGTCATGCTCAGTGGCCGTCGGGACAGGTGTCAATGCGACACTACTGATCAATATATTTTCTTAGTCAACGACAAGACTTTACAGGTTAAGGGCAACCTGTCAAAAGAAATGTGATCGTTGACTCCACCCAAACGCCCCTCTACCCTCTATCTATTGACGATATTTTGACATGTTAAAACTTTTGAAACTATCTTAGAATAATTATAATTTTAACATCTTGTTGAAATAGCGAACATTGTCATGGAGACTTCATCAATTTTTTTTATATCGATGGAAGTTATACCTAGTTGTTACCTGCATCAGACTACCCTATAAATATATGCTATATGCTATCATATTATAGCGTAGTTTGAAATGCGCTTAAGGCGACAAACATAATTTCTTTTGTGTAAATTCCTTTAACCAAGAAAGCCTTTATTTTTGGAAATAAACATTATTATTATTATATAAGACCCGTTCCACATGAAACCATAAAAATACCTATAATATTTAGCACTAGAATGTGACAGGTTGGCTCGTAAACTTAATAGAGGCTAAAGTATGATACTAGCGTAATTTATGCGATGAGCAGTTTTATACCTTAGATTAAATGCGTTAGCTAATCGCCCATTTATTTGAATAAATGGCGTTCATTCACGCTATTTCAATCGCTATACCATTTACCTGGGGTCTGACGCTTAGCCAAGACATTTTTGTCGTTTTCGTGTTATGAACCTCCTAATTTTAGAATTCATTATTTATTTTGTGTTTCTGGCATATCTCTAGGTGCCAAAATATACAGTAATTATTAGGTTTTTGAACCTATGGCACTTTTCTTGTCAACGCATATCTACTGCATGCAAGATTGATTTTATAAGTACCTACATTTCATCGCACACAGCACTTTACTTTATTTTTTAGTTTAAAATTGATAACGGGATCTGTGACTGTTTTGTAAATTATTTTTAAAAGATTAGAAGTAGGTACCAAAATATTTATCCATTTGAAGATTTTATCATACCTACTAATGCCATTGATAAAATTTTTATAAAAAAATGTAAGTACCTACTTATGTGAGAAATGATTTTATTAAATTGGAATTTTTATAGAATTGTTTGTTGTTTATAATTTTAATTACTCCTTACCTTTCGTTTGAAAATATCGAGAGTGCCTCAGGACAACTTACCAATCTTACCGACATCCCCCTAGCTAGAATGTGTACAAGCATTGCGAAATATTGTGTTTTTATATTCTAGAAAATAACCTAATTTGTTAAAACACGATTCATTATATAAGTTATTACGTAAGTATATAAATAAACAATAATATACAGTTAAATCAATCCGAAATCCAGCTGACGTTCAATAAAATAACACTGTTTATTTATTCAGTTCTGTTAAATGTGAGTAATTATAAAAGCTGTGGAGGATAGTTCAATGTTTACAAGCTTTTAATGGCGATTGACGGATCTAAAAATGATTTATAGCAAGATTTATGACCTTTCTGAAATAGATTTTAAAAATCTAGACCAGAACTTTAGTCCAAGTTACTTAGTTGTCGATTTTTTGTCTGTGAAAAAAAATGTTTTACCATAAATCATTCAAGAATACGACTAGGTATATTCTCATAACACAAGCTCTGCTTAATAGTTTTACTAAACACATGCTTACACTTAAAATAACTGTAGAGCCAAAGCCATGTTAAGATAGAGCGGATTGCTCAAAATGTTTTCTTTCTCTATTCTGAAGTAGAGCACGAGAATTTAAACCGACCTTACAACCTTCGGATCCTCGTGGTGCTCCTCAATAGTCTAGCACTACTATTTTGATTTAGAAAGAAGCATAAAAAATATACGGCTTAACTTAAAGATGTTCCAAAGTAAAAGTAACAGTTCAAAGTGAGTAATCACAAATATACTTAAATATATTTTCACCTCAGCAGCTCGAAACGGCATCCTTTGCTGCGAGAAACCAGTGTGCAAAATCACATTTTGCACACTGGTTTCAGTGAGTAAAAGTGTTTTGAAATTCAAATGTCGTAGATTGACACGTGATAGTGGTCAGTTCTAGTTAGTTCCCTTTCTGAGAATCACGTAGGTAAGTTCCGAACAAAACAGTAACTTATAATTTACAAAATTACAATAACTGTTATTTGTATTTTAGCAATACGTTATTTTTAAATAGATATAAATGAATACCTATTAGTGATTTAGTTGCTTCATTATGTACAAAGTTGTATCTTTTACTTGTAGGTAATAATGTTCTCGTTGCTGAGGTGAAAAATTTTGTGTGCCACACGAGACCAAAGCACAAAGCACTCGAAGCAAAAATCAACTTTGCTCTCTTGTTGCACAAATAACTATTGTCGGGTACATTTTTGTCTTGGTAATAATTAGAAGTTTATTTTTGCAGTAATTTAAGAAACCGTGAAGAGATTGACGTAAGAATTAAATTAAACTTGTCCAAAACTAAGAGGACAAATCAAACGGTCGTAAATTTTCGCGAGCGCTCTCCTCCCACTCCTTGGTATGAGTGTTGTTATATTAGAATGCTTTAGAGTCTGGTATAACAATAATTAATTTAAAAAGAGCAGTCCTGGCAAGTTTCCATTTAAAAAATTCCTGGTCGGTGTCGTCGTGGCCTCTCGCTCGGACATATGATAACTTTTTAACCGGGATCTGCGGTACTTAGGTACAGTATTTTAGTACTGCTTCATGGTTTAGTTTTACATCGTCAATTTAAGAAGATTGTTTATGTAAGTACCTAAAAAAAAGGCCGATTTCAATAGACCTTTTAATACACCTAATAGGTTACCTAATGTGCATTATTTTTGTTACCTACTATTCGTGCCCAATCGGTTTTTGAGTCGATAATCGCACTATGAAATGAAACTATTCTTAAACAGTATTAGTAAAAAGATGTAAGTAAATAAATATTATTTTTAGATTAATTGCACGATATTCTACTTTAAAATGTTTTTTTTTGGTCAATTAAAAAAAAATCATAATTTGTTTACAGGAACATATTATCCCCTAAGTATTTAAATAGCTTTACAAAATACATTAGAAAAAGTTGAGATATTAAAAGATCGTTGTAAACGATCTATAGATAGCTCAACAAATCCAAGTCACCGTCTAAACGTTTTAATTATAATTGTAGACCATCTTGATCTAAATAGAATTGCAGTTAATCAGCGTTCTAAAATACCGATTAAACCATTGTAAATAATTGGTGTGCAAATGTTTGGGATTATAGACGCCAATTACCGACGATTTATTTAAATAAGCAAAGAATAAATCAGGATGAGAGAGACAAGTGAATTCGCTTTACGTGCGTCAACGTTCCATCACACGCGGAAGAAAAAGAAACCTAGGCTAGCTTTCTACAGCTCTGTTTATTTTTAGGATTTTGCAACTTGCTCCAATATCCGTTTGAAAACTCAGGGATACTTATATCAGATAAATGTTTTTTCATTACACAACTGTTCCTTCCATCTCTTAGAATATCCTATCAGTTTGAAAAAAGTTATCAAGGAGTAGGTATTTTAGTCGGCAATTGTTTTCTATTAGGTAAGTACGTCTTGTCTGAAAATACAAAGTACCTACTTAATCATTAAACAAGTTATATTTATATCTTGGTTGGTAGTACCTACATTAGTTGTACGTTCTTTCACATCAATTATTTTACCGCACTAGGCTTCTGCGATAAACTACGAGTAAACTCGAAACACGACATTTGAGTACTTTGGTACTCCACTGGAGTTTGCCTATAAGAATATGAATAAAATAAAGCTATGCACCAAAACGGGTTTGTATTGTTTCTTTATAGGAGCTTGTAGTGTATTCTCTATGTTAAAAGAAAAAACGTTAATAAACAGAAAACCCGTTTCCTAGAGAGGTTAAAGACAATTGTTAAAGTCCTGAAAACACTCTTAAATTTATTTTATTTTTATCCGACTAAAAAAATACAAAACTATACCTAAGCATTAAAAACGAGTATTTATATATCACAGCAAATAAACAACTTTTCTGTAGTATTACTGTCGCGATATAAATATTAAGATTTATAAATATTTCAGTTTTGACCAAGCGGTGTGTTCATTCATATTTAAACGAGCATAAGTAATCCAACCTGTCTTCAGTTAATTTGTTTTCTTGTTAATATCAACAATCAGATACACTATTGGAGGTGGTAAAAACTCAGGCTTTTACCTCTGTTCTAGAACAAATAATATTGAGGTGCTCTGCATACCTTTGACATTCTACAACAGGGGTGCCCAAACAGTCGATCGCGATCGACCGGTCGATCGCGAAGCTTTTTGAGTCGATCGCCAGCAATATACCAATTATTAGTACCTACCTACTCATTCCTAACAAAGGTAGGTATGATTACTTTATTTTGATGTAAGTGTAAGTAGGTACCTATATTCAATTTAAAAGTGCAGTAAAACCATGTTTAAAAAAATGTTTTGCAGTACCTACCTAACATACCTACATAGTAGTTTAGTCGACCCTTTGCTTTCAAAATATTTTCTGGTCGATCGCCGACACTATAAGTCTGGGCACCCCTGTTCTAGAAGTACGTTATTACAAATTAATTCTGGAAGTATTCAACATCTAAATCTAAATAATTTAAACTAAGTAATTTACTAAACCAAGATGTGTGGTTAATTTGAGGCTATCTTCTTGAAACACACAGTATGTAAAAGCATATCACTTATCTCACATTGAACACTCTAAAAACAAAAATCAGCCGGGTAAATACTCTGAATCTGATTCATCGACTCTCATGCCAATCAATAACTGATTTGTTAGTTTTTCCGAGTTGGAGATTACGAGCTAAATCCCCAGCGGTCATTGGACTGCAAAAATAAAAATATGACTATAATTATGGCTTTACTTCTAAACGCCTTTCAACTTAAACACTGGTTAAACAAACTGTCACTATTTGTCACTATCTAGCCTGGGATACACTAGGGGACATGTTGCGGAACATGTCCCTCAACAACTACGTGAAGTGTCCCGCGACAATTGTCATGGAACATTTTGCCGAACATTTTGGAGCAAGCAACATGCCCCGCGTCACGTACAATGTTGCGGGGCATGTTGCGGGACAATATGCAACGTTGCAGCGTCATGTAAATTATGTGTTGCGCGTCATGTTGCGGGACAAAATGTCCCCTAGTGTATCCGACGCTTCTATCTAACAAAAAAGGTTGGCAATAATTTTAACGGTGTTTCAATTTTGACTAATTTTGACAGCAGTTGCGAGGAATTTATAAGTATAGTCGTATTGCTCATTATACGGACTAAAAAATTATGAATAAATGACATTTGTTCCTTCAATTTTAGTCCGTATAATGAGCAATACGACTATAGAGCGGAAAGAAAATAGACAATTATACAAAGATTTGAGTAAGTATATGGCTATTCCTCTGACGACCTCTTTGGCGCAGTGAGCGAAGGCTCGCCTGAAACACAGAAGGTTGTGGGTTCGATTCCCGTCGCGAGGCAAATGTTTGTATGATCTGAAATATTTGTCTCGGGTCTGTGTGTTTTTCCATGTAACTACAATTATGTAAGTAAGTATTTGATGTATGCTGTGTGAAATTTCCAGCATTATTTATTTATTTTATTTACTCGAAAGAGACATTTGACGTATGAAAACGACTGACTGGGATCACATTTTGATTCTGTTGATTCTACTCCTGTTCCTTCGCAATACCATGAAGAAGTAGATCAACAAAGACGGGGGCTTAGTTTTACTTACAAAGGATTGGTAAACTCGATGATTTTTGAAACGGGGCATTAATAGCAGGAACCTGAAACCGTTGAAAATTATTCAGGAACAACCGTTAACTTTTTTTAAATTCATTTTTTGATAAAGTCCAATCAGCCAGAAAATTACAAGCTGAGGCCATAGAATCTTTCAGCATAAACTTTGTGTTCATCGATTTATAAGACGCTAACACGTCAAAAAACTATAAATCTATAGTCTATTTCTAATTATACGCACTAAAATTGACGGTCAAAATGTCATTTTTCATATATTTTTAGTTCGTACAATGAGCAATTCGACTATAGTCACCCGAGTAATTACACACTCCAAAAGAAATTCATTAAAATCAGTCAAGCCTTTATAGAGAAGCTCTGTAGTAAATTAATTTCTGTAAATTAATGTATTTACAGTTGTCATCATCATTCATCTTGAGTGAAACCACAGGGCGCTGCTAGTTATAAATAGGCCCTTTGGTACATACATGTAAGCAGAGCAATGCTGACGTTGCATTTTCCCGTGTCGTCCTAGTATTCATACTAATTAATTCTAGATCTCTTTACAACACGCGGTTCTATTTAATAAATTTTATATGATGGAGACAGAAATTGTTCAGCAAAACTTCTCAGCAAATAGGCCGACTGAGTTGGAACTCGACATATCGATCAAGTTCTGACTACAATATAATAATATAGTGACAGCGAGATGATCTGATGATGAAGTCAGGAACTGTTTAGCAGAACTCCTCAGCAAATAGGCCGACTGAGTTGAAACTGGGCATATCGGTCAAGTTCTAACTACAATGTAATAATATGGTGACAGTAAGCTGATCTGATGATGGAGTCAGGAGCTGTTCAATGGAACTATTCAGGCAATAATAGTAAAATATCGTGTTTGGGTTCTTTTGAATCAGCCCGCCATTACCCAAAAAGCTTTATTGGTCGAGTGGAATAGTACCTCAACTTTCGTTTCGAAGGTCGTGGGTTCGAATCCTGGCTGTGCATCAATGGACTTTTCGTTATATGAGCACTAATACGAGCTATAAACGGTGAAGGAAACGCGGCTTAATCAGCCCCACACGTGTTGACCATGTCTTTTCTGGTGATATGGCTGGTTAAGCTGAGAGGATGGTGCAGGTGCTGGGCAAGTCTACACCATTGAAACATTGTCTCAGGCACTACAGTGTCCCGTTAAGTGTAGGCAAAAAATTGCCTCCTGAAACGGTATTAAATAGATCATCTGGTAATAAATGCAAAGGATAATATAAACTTAGGCCTTTACATCTTTACTAGATGATTTATACAGTGTCAGGAGGCAATATTTGCCTACACATTACGGGACACTGTAGTGCCTGGGACAATGTTGAGGTGGAGTAGGCTTACCCAGCACCTACACAATCCTCTCAGCTTAACCGGCCATATCCACAGGAAACACATGGTCAATACGTTTGGGATAATATACGAGAAGAATAAAAATAATAAACAATCTTAGAGCAAAAATCGTGCGTTGTAAATCGAACTGGCACCCGCAACAAGGTCCCAGGTGACCGCCACGACTATTATTAAACAGCTATTAATAGTCATGTGCGTTCAATGGGCGGGTTTATGGCATCATTACGGTATGTTACCACAGGATTACGGAGACAGCAGGTCTCAGCTGTTTAGGTCAACTCGGCACCAGCACCGCACCGCATCGCCTTGTACTGTTAAGCCTTGACCGAACCAAAGCGTTCAGCTAACGTCCGCGGTGACGTGCAAGGTGGCGATCAGTTGTTGTCCAATCAGAGAACGCATTGTGACACCGATTGTCATCATCGCTAGCTAGCTTTGATTTGGTCAAGGCTTTAGGTATTCTTTGTTTGGAATTCTATGAACTAACGCTCACTACATCAACTTGACAGTTTGCGATACGGCGATCCGGTGACGTTACGAAGTTGATCTAGTGAGCGTTGGGTCATAGAATTCCATACAAAGAGTACCTAACAGCACAAGGTGATGCGGTGCGGTGCTGGTGCCGAGTTGATCTAAACAGCTGTGACCTTAAAAAGCTTCTAATTCCTTTAACAGATATATTTTGTATTCGAATTCGGCATAGAATTACAAAAGAAATATTTCGTAGGCGTCTACGACATAGATTTGAAAGACAAAGTGTTTGTAAGGCGCTAGTGTTTTTATATTCCCTTTTATTAGACCCACACACAGAAAATTAGATTAGGACTGGTAAAAGGAAATTAATAAAGCCATAGTAATATAATATTTTGAACATCAATTATCAACGAATATTACCGAAATAATACCGTCGTAGAGGGTCTACGTAGCAGTCGTAGACCCTCTACGACATAGTATTATTGGTTTTATTGCATATAATCTAAAACATGTCAATAATTAACGAACAAAAACTTGTTACATTAATATTATCAAGAAGTAAAGTTTGTAAGGCAATTTCACAAACATACACCGAAAATAAAGCTAGGTTCCAAACAGTGCTTGTTGTCCAGATTTTGCATAGTATGTAAAGAACAAAAACATAATCACTTTGCTTTTAAGTGATGCCAGTATACGAGGTCTTATATTGAACTAGCGAACGCCCGCGGCTTCACCCGCGGGGACTACTTTTTTTACCCACGGGAACCTATATAGATCCGAATAGACCTAAACTTCAGTTATTTCAGCTATTAAGTGGCTGCTCGAGTATATTTACAAACAGTCTTGTTGATTTTCCGATTGGGCTAATTGCGCTACTTACTACACCTGGTTGTTGACAAACACCACGAGTTTAGGAACTTGTGATTTGGAATAACTCCCAAGTATCACATACATACATTGTGCGCCGTGCGCACAATATATAGCGCACATAACACATCCCATTAATATTATGGCACGAACAGTGATGACATTTGTGAGTTATAGGAGGTACATTGGGAAGGCCTATGCCCAGCAGTGAAATGAGTGATAAATACATAATATGATCCGAAGACTCAATGAAATAAGCTTCGAGAAAACTTACATTAAAGTAAAATGGACTTCGTAAAACAGCACAAACACTAGTAACAGTTTCATCTAAGAATTTGTATTACTACTTGGTTTTGTAGTAGGTATTACTTTTATGATCACATCTATATTTCATGTATAGATAAAAAGATTATCAAACCCAAATCACCCAATAAATTACTGTGTAAATAAGTAAGCAATAGGTTTCAATACATCCTGTAAATGGCAAAACACTCTCATTCATTAACATAGTAGCGACTCGCCCCGTACGGCTCTACGGCTTTGCACGGGGTTTCGGTTGATCTGATCGCTACCAAACTTCACAGGATCACCTGCTTGGCTAATCTGAAGATTGCCCGAATATTTCATCAGAATTGTCCAACGTTTTGATGATCATGCCTCAAAAAATACTGCACCTTGAGAATACAGTAAAAATATTTCATTTCATTTAATTTCCAAATTAAATAAATAAAGACCTACTACGCACTTACGTGTCTGTCGATGTGTATGGCCCACTGCTTGGCAAGTCCCATGCTAAAGGAAATTCAACAAAGTCCTAAAAACAATGATTAATGGCCAGCCTGTCAACGGATCCAGCCGGCTCCAATTGGGCTAGTTTCCCTACGACCGAGATGATGTCACTCCCTACGTCAGCAATACGATAGTGGAAATAAATTATGAAAGGCGTGAATTGATCAAAGAGATCATTTATTACGTTAAGTTTGGTGAAAACTTTTGATTTGTTGAGCTTTTTCAACTAATAGATGATTTTGTAGTGATAGTTACAAATAGCAACTTACATGCATTTGTTTTTTTTTATTACAAGCTTTTATTTAGCTTAACCTGTCTTGTGTAGGTCAAATATAACAATTGAAATTATAGCTCCTTCCTGTTGACCGATTGATTTGAAATGTTGTACACATCTTTAGTTCTAATGACGTTGCATTACTATGGTAACAGCGAGCTATGCTTTGCTGATCTGATGAGGAAGTTGGGAGCTCTTCAACAGAACTTCTTCGTAAATGGGCCGATGATGAGTTGAATTCGAGATTTCTGTCAAGTTCCGACTACAATGTAATAATATAGTGATAGCGAGCTGATCAAATGATGGAGTCATGAGCTGTTCAACGGAATTCCTCAGCGAATAACAGTAATATATCCGTGTTTGGGCTCATTTGAATCAGCTCACCCTTATCCAATAAAATCTCGTGTTGAAATACATGTTTTTTTTTAATAATTACTTGTTTGAACTCTCCTTAACAAGCCAAGAGTGTTATGGCGTCTCTCCCTAGATCTCATCATGTGCCTTGTCTATTTGATTCAGTTCATTTGATTTACCTACTTATAAAAAAAAGAGTACCTACTTATAATTACAAAATATCGATTACATTTATAAAATCTATTTTTTTTATAACCCAGCTCGTAATGTCTGTAATTCGTTGCAAAAGGCCGCCTGAATAAAATATATGCCTGAATGAATACCTATAGCTAGCTATATTTTATTTAGGCGGCCTTTTGCAACGAATTACAGACATTACAAGCTGGGTTATAAAAAAATTAGATTTTATAAATGTTTTCTCAATGATCATACATTTGTTGTACACGCACAATTATAAATATTTTGGCAACACGATCAAAGTTACAGACGTTTCATCTTGCAGATTGATCGGCCTTTCAAACGGCACCAAAGAATTGAGGTTTATTTTTAAACGGTCTTGAACTTAATCAAGGTTTTTTTATCCAGATTCTTTTAGGTTAAAATGTGGCTAATGGTTAGCGGGGAATGATCGGGACAAAAATATAACAATGTAAGCTTTCAGGTAGGTGTTGGAAATAGAGCGAGTGACGTGTCCTTGGTCGCGGTGGCGTGTATGCCCGAAATATGTCATTAGCCGAGCGCCGAGCGATGTCGCTGGGGGAATCTTGGACGCCACTGCTCGTTTGCTACGTGAGATACCATAAAATCCACGTGCCTAGGTAATAGGAAGTACTTTACGATAATTACTCTTGTGAAGTACTCTCAGTACTGTTTCTCTCAGTCACTTTATGTTAGGTCAGTGAAAAGTCTTGAGATTGTTGGAAGAATGTAATGAAAGGCATCGTAAAATTGTCAGGTTGTCTGCGCTTTGTTGGAGCTTGAAATAATAGTGCTGGTACCATAGATTGGTCGTTCGAATTCGGAATTTGACAACTTGAGCGGCAGACATAATTATAGCCAAAATACTAGCTCAGAATGAATTACGTTACGTAACAGTAAAATTTTTTACTAGTTTCATATTATGTAAACCCTACTGCTTATAGCTGCCTATATCCGGATATGTCCAGACACACTCTTTAACACTGCGCAGCTGTCGTGTGTGTGTGTGTTCGTAGTAAAGCATAAAGAAAAAGATGAGGGTCATTTCTACAATATACAGGGTGTGGCAAATTCTTGGTCACTGAAGGGTAGCTACCTTTTCTCTTGCAGTTAGAAAGTTTTGTTCTTAGGAAACATCAGTTTTATTTTGAAGAAAAAAATAATTGCATTTTTAGATTTTTGAAAAAAAGTACAGTTAGCCTAAAAAAATACATTTGTCAAAAAAAACAAGTTGGTCTTAATCGACTCTATTTCCCACCAGGAACACTTCTCCCAAAGTAACTTATCAAATCAAATCGTAAGTTTTTGCAATAATTCAAAAAAACACATCCCATACATTTTCTATGAAATTAGTAGTTGTAAACATTATAGTGCCACTTATCAATGGTTATTAATTTAAATTCGTAACTGCTTCGGCATGCTGGGAGGCTATTGTAAAGCCTTAGGCGCCTAAGACAGAGCCGCAAGAGAGAATGGTATGCATGGAGCATACCATTAGTACATCTGCAGGGAATCTGTTCTATATTTAAATACACGGTTTACAAAAGCCTCCCAGCTTGCCGGAGCCGTTATGAAATTAAATTAAGAACGATCGAATAAGTGGCACTATAATGTTTACAACTACTCATTTCATAGAAAATGTATGGAATATGTTTTTTTGAATTATTGCAAAAACTTACGATTTGATTTGATAAGTTACTTTGGGAGAAGTGTTCCTGGTGGGAAATAGAGTCGATTAAGACCAACTTGTTTTTTTTTGACAAATGTATTTTTTTAGGCTAACTGTACTTTTTTTCAAAAATCTAAAAATGCAATTATTTTTTTCTTCAAAATAAAACTGAAGTTTCCTAAGAACAAAACTTTCTAACTACACGAGAAAAGGTAGCTACCCTTTAGTGACCAAGAATTTGCCACACCCTGTATAGCTTCTCGATATCTATATCATTTTGATTTCATTTTTAAAACACTATACCTATCCTAAATAATATAAATTCGAAGACCCTATGAGTAAGTGGGTTTTGTTAAAGACTTTTAACACTTTAAGCGTCAGTGATGCTATGCTGCTCATGCAACAAGCTACTAGTAATACTGCGATTTCATCATTGATTTCATGAGGGAACCGCAAAGGGTAGCAGTTAACGTTTTATAGACCCACCTGATTGACTTTCACCGGTATTTTGCGTAATAAAACTACTCAGTAGGTTTTATACGGCTTAAGGCACGTTTTGAGCAAAAATAAAATGACCTAATAGTTTTTTAAGTGACGTCATCCCGTTGCGTTATGCCCAGCCAACTGAACCTTCCGATTCGTGGACACATTTAATTAAAACCGAGGACAAATTACCCTAGATTTTCTTTGTAATCGATGCCATCCATCAGATGAGCCCATTCAGCGTAGAGAAGACTATTTTTCAATCCGCTTCAAGCCCTGGTTCTAATGTAGAGTGTCTCAACGTTATTAGATGCCAAACATTTAATTTTAAAATTACGCTCGTATCGCGACGCAGACGTTTGTGACGAGTTCACGTAGAAGCCACCTGCTGCACGTATATATCAACGACTGTCTTGTACCGCACTTACACAGAAAACAGTATAGCTGCATATCTTTGACTTACTGAGTCCTGCCCATAATAAACTAGTGGCTCTCTAGCTGTAGACCTCGCGAGTCTATCTTTGCATAGTTTAAAACAGAATAAATATTCACAATTCTCTAGTTTTGTGATGAGAAGATGATTCCAGGTGCTTCATCAAACAACCTTGTGGTTGAAGGGCCGTTTCCAATGGTAGAAATCGAATCGATCCTCATCAGATTTTACCAAATTTTTATGATACCAACTAAAGTTTCGACCTTTCAAATAAAAAAAGAACCATTGAAATCGGATGTCATAAGGCGGAGATATCCTATAGCCCCCTTTTTGGAGGAAGAGCCCCCCATTTAAAAATCCCCGACGACAAAAAACTATAAAATTATCGAACCTGCTCACAAAATTTTACGAGAAATGGTTGAGAAATGCAACCTGTAGAGAAGAACATACAGACAGACAGACAGATGTCTGACAGACATCGGGCGGACAAACGAAAGCAGTTTTGTCCAAGCTGAAGCAGAGACGCTTCGCTCGCTCGGTCAATAATAAAAACCTAAAAATCCAAACTGCTCTCTCCCTAATTATTTCTTTCAAAATACGTCGTCAAAGGCAAAGTTGCCGGTATGAACACGTAAACAGTCAGCTAAAACCTGCATTTCTTACACGTGTAAGATTCCTCGTAGTAAGTTTGATATAATCTGTGGGCGGTAGATACCTATACCGTATCTATCACCATCGAGCATGTTCCTATCCGAACGCTAGAAATGTGCGCTCATTGTTTGGCAGCGGCTCGACGCGGAAAACAAGCCAACATGTTGGAATTGATGGGATTTGAGATTGCTGCGGCTTTGGCTGCCAGAATAGAAAATCAGCAAGTTATGGAAGATTTCAGGAGTGCATTGCTTGGCACTCGAATAACAAAGAGTGAGTGAATAGGTAAAGGAAGTAGTGTAGAAAGACGATGCATAGGTGAATGATACCTCACAACTAATGCCAACGGGTTTAGATTATGCAACTTTTTTTGCCTCTGAAACACGCAGAGCCTGAGACTTTTGTTTAGGAGTTTTAGTTTATCTCACATATAAGGTGTCGCATCAAAGTGCACTCGACTATTCCCAAGTTTTTCTGTCGCTACGCAAATTTTTCTTATCAATTTATTTGGATAATAGTACGCATATAGACACAAAATAGTTGTCAGCAAGCCAAAACCTAGTCACCAAGTTTAACTGGAGCCGCTTTAAGCATCGTCCGCACTAGAGCATGTGGATCGAGCCGTATATTGTACCTATCTGAAATTCGTTGATCATTCATGTTACGGTAAAATGTGCCCTATAGCAGTGTTCCGCTAAGGGTGTGCCGCGGCACACTGGTGTACCGTGGTCATTGATTGGTGTGCCTCGGAAAAATAAGGTCGGAAAAATTTCAGTTAAGTTATTCCAAATTACGATGCATACGCTCCACAAAACAAGTTCATGTTTCGCGTTAAAAAAATGATTTTTCATTTATGGTGTACCTACTTACGAGTACCTCAAAGCTTTTCCGATTTCTTAAATGTACCTTGAACACAAAAAGTTTGCGGAACAGTGCCCTATAGCACTCATCCCGCCAAAACTCAACGACTAAATTAAAAAAATGACAAGAAAGTCGCGAAGACAGAAGTTGCCCGTCTGCATTCTTTCTATAAAAAAAAACTGTATGAATTTATTGGGATATTTTCAGTTACTGAAATTACGGTTCAGTTTATCTTTACCAGTTGATACAACTTCAGTAGGCTGCACTTATGGGGACGTTGTAATCATTGTTTTAGATGGAGTAGGCCTTAACCATCCTCTTAGATTAACCAACCTTATTGATACTTTAAGTTAATAGGTACGTTCTTCACGATGTTTTTCTTTGACCGTTTAGAGCACGAGTCAAAGCGCATGCAAGTTTTCGAGACACTGATTCATGGCCGGAAATCGAACCTATGAACTGCTAATTAAAAGTCGAGACACTCCGCCAACAACGGCTCGATTTTAAGATTTACAAAAATGATGTATATATTATGACCAAATCAAATTTACAACATGTTCAGATCTGGGAGCTAATTTTTTGAATTAAAATAAACTAAACCAAACCGCTGCTTTCCTGTTAGAACCAGACTAAAAACCTCAAACACATTTATAACGAATGTAGGTGTGTAATTTCACCGCAGCACTTGAGTTAGAGAGTAGGAAGTGCGTAGTAGTCAGGCGGGCAGTGCGTGATCAAAACAAAAATATATACAAGTGTGCAGCCTTGTAGTGGCTGTTCGTCGTCTGGTGAAATATTGTATGTTGTATGTAATATTGTATGTTCGTATGAGCTAGTGGCTCTGGTGACGGAGTTTTGAGGCCACCTCAAGACCTGCGTCATGGCTTAACGACATAAAAGCACCGACAATTTTACGCCCTCCGAAGAACGGAAGCACTCAGTTGTTAATGCCACCCATCCAAATTGTGACCTATCTATAAGTAAAATATTACTGACCATAGACGTCGGAATATTATTCCGAAGTCTATGGACAGTAATATTTTAAGTTGCCCCGATAGCGTGGAGATCATAGAGCAGTGGTCCTATTGGATAAATGCTATTAAAAGGCTTTGTGGGTTCGAATTGATTGGCAAAACAGATAGCGCGTTGAGGTGGCCACCTTTTACTAAAAAATGATAGAACGAAATACTCGACTAAACTATGTCATCGGAACGAAAATTATTTGATGATGAGCAATAAATTTTTCAATGGACTTTTTTAAGCACACTTCTACATTATTTTTAATTTGTAGCCACTCCCAAGAACTCTGTAATCGTTTATTATTTTAAGTTTCGGGGAGATACGGTTTCTTGCAATTACATTCGTCAGATGAATAGTTCTTGTCCAGCGCCCGGACGTCCGACCTTAGCGCTAGATTTCTTCACCTGCCTACGCACGCCACGTCTACAAAAATTTCAAGCTTTATAAGACGTGGGTAAAGTTAGGAGTGTATGGGGACTGCCGACGACTCAACTCAAACTGTAAACTTATAGGTACCTACTTAATAAGAAGTAGATCAATAGAAATATATCATAAGGTCTTTCGCTCAATAGATCAAGGCGATGCCCCGAATAAAATAGAACCTGGCATGTTGAGTGGTGACTCATTGCAAAATCCGAATGAGCAAAAAACACTTTTATTGACACCGCACTAACAGATGCAAACGAAAATATGTTTCCATGTCAGCTCTATCATTCACACGTCTATACTGCAACGTAATAAAAATCATCGTCAGTCACCTGCTATATTCGAGTTTAGCAGCCCACGCGGCGGCCAAATGAGAATATACTCGTCGACGCCAGCTGCCAAAGAAATTAAATAGAGGAGATTTTTCAACAAGACAGACGTGAAGTGAACAATAGTCGTCGCACAAGGGAAGGCCGATGATGACGCTGGCACTGTCACCCTGTATGAATACAATCACCAGACCACTTAGCGATTTTCTCAAATTTATTGTCTCACCTATCAACAACACAGAACTTCCTCTAATTTACAAGAATTAATTTCGTTTCTAATGTGAGTATCACATACAAATGTCTTAATCCGAGGCTATTAAAGTTCAACGTGCCAGTTGTTGATTTGGAAAACAATCATTCTATTTATTCCGAAATTATAGTAGCTGTTTACTGTTCTTTTATGATCTACGGAATTACGGAAATAACGGTACAATGATAAAGCTCAATTTATTTTGAATTTCTTTTTGGCTTGAAGAACGGTGCAGAAAGTATCTAGATGTAGGTATCAGTCAGGATAAATTTTCAGAAATTGCCATTGGAATTCAACTGAACGCAACTTCTATCGTCTTAATACTCAATTTTACAACCGAACTAGAAATGAAAACAAGGAAACTGGAGGCAACTCAACTTTGTCACCTCGTTTATCTGGCATTTTATGGAACCAGTCCAGCAAAATCAGTTATTCAAGTTCTTTCTTCAGGGAGTATTGAGTAGGTACCTACTTACCTGCCTACTTATGAAAACTAAACTTAGGTACCTACCTACTTAAATTTCAAGTCATGATAATATTCATGGTTAAAATAGGGTCACAAAACTTTGAGTTTAAAAGTTAGCTGCAGATATCTGACTCTACAGCTTTAGGATTAAGTAGGGTGAGTGGGGGCAAGATCGAAAGGTTTTTTGATGAGATGAGCAGTGTTGTGTTTGATCCCTTGTAGAAGAAAATATATTAGCTTATGCTAAAAATTAATTAGTAGTCCTTAAAGAGGAAAGAGTCTACTTTTATACTACATCAATAATTGCCTGTTATATCTGTTCCAAAAGTTGGGGGAAGATGGAAAGGTGGCGGGGAAAGATCGAACGTTTTTCTAAAATCGTGAAATCAGACAATAAATGAATATTAGGACGTTGTTGATGGTCCCTAGTCTATAGCATTTTTTTTCCTGAAAACTCTAAACTGACTCTTGTCCCAAAATTCCTGTTTTTAACAAAGTTATAACAGATTTTCATATTTAGAATATATCAATCTTACCCCACCGGGGGAAGATTGAAGTGAAGGTTCTCAAACTTTTCCACTCAAGGTCAAGGGACAATGACCCCGGGGTCAACGGTCAATGACCTCAGGTTGACCCATCGTCGTTCCCCCACCCTAATACTGCCGCATCCCCCCTCTCCTGAAGTATGATATGGCATTGTTTTTTGTGAAAAAAAATCTAAGTATTTTTTTCATAGTGGTGCGTTTTCTACACCTTGACCCAAATATCTCAGAAATTATAATTATCACTTACGAGATTCAATACTTTTTGTTTGTATTGTAATCACTTCCTCTATCACAAATTATGTTTCATCTCTGGCTGCCAAAACTATTTTTTTTTAAATGGCGGACAGTAGGTATCCCTGGCTCCATAAATAAATGTTCGCACCTCTTTGAAACATAAGAGGGTACCTACATACCTATTTAATAGATCCAATATCTGTTCAGGAAAAGTTTGAGAACATCTGACTCTTACTATGAGTTTTGAAATTGAGGTAAGATTGGTACTTGTATATGTTCGTCTTACCCCGCAAAATTGAGATGGGGAAAGACTAAAAGTTGAAATTAATCCTAAACTACGAGAAGTAGCCATATTTAGACGTAATAACACAAGTAAGAATTAAAAATAATGAGTAGATATATCAATAAAACACTCGTACTTACCTTGTAGCTCAAGTTACTGGACGCGGGGTAAGATGAAAGGACTTGAGCACTTTGCGTAAAAGTCACTGTGTCAGAAAATTGCACTTTTTACACAACCCCTGGATCTAAGCAGCAAATGTTGACTGAGGAATGTGACGTGACAAAATGGTGGTCTTGACAATGTTACCAGCATTGTAAAAAGATTACTCAATCGGGAGTTATTGACTACTTTTTGTCTTACCCCGTTTTCGATCTTGCCCCCACTCACCCTACCTAAGTAGGTACTTATAGAATTACTTTATCCCTATCCCTAGAATTACTTTAATAAGTAATAAGAACCTTTATTGTAAAAAAAGTTTTCCAAAAAAAAGTTTTGCATGATTCCATTCAAATATAGGTAAATACTGCTAACATGAAAATAGTTGCAAGCACACGTGCAGTGTAGAGTGACACAACCGCAACTCTTGTAAAAAAAAGAATAATGTGCCACCTGGAATTAGTCCTTAATGTCTCTTAAATAAGGCTTATATTAGACTAGTTGAATTGAACCGACAAATTGGTCATTGCAGTATCTGGGTCAGAGTCGATCTCGTTGACTTCCACATACTACTGTTTCCGCAAATACGCACTGAGTTATTGCCTCTTTAATCTTTCCTTCGGGACGTGGCCATCTCCATGAATAAACAGAAGACACTCAAGCTAGGTCCTTAACCCTCATTGCTCATAACTAGCTTCCGCCAGCGGCTTCGCTCGCGTGGTACCCGTATAAAAAGTAGCCTATGTCCTATTCCCGGTCATTATCTATCTATATTTTAAATTTCAGCCTAATCGGTTCAGTGGTTGTCGAGTTATAGAGGAACAATCATCCATACATCCAAACTTTCGCATTTATAATACTAGCTTCTGCCCGCGGCTTCGCTCGCAAGGTACCTGGATAAAAAGTAGCCCATGTCCTATTCCCGGTCATTATCTATCTATATTTTAAATTTCAGCCAAATCGGTTCTGTGGTTGTCGAGTTATAGAGGGACCAACATCCAAACTTTCGCATTTATAATATTAGTGTGATATATGAAACGGTGGTGACGACTATGGGGTTAAGATATCGCGATTCGGCGAACTGATTGTGTAACAAGTGCAGCTATTCTTAATCTTCATTGTAGGATAGACAGACAATACAGACATAGAATGTGAAACTTCGTTCGCAATAATGTAGGTCCAGCTTAAGTGCAGAAGGTTATGCAAAAATTGTGGTACCTGTGGAGCTTAAATACCACTATAGCAGAGTCACAATAGGAATTGCAATATATGCCGTTCTTGTCACTCTCAGTCTATGAAAAGAGTCTGCATATAGTTCAATTCCTACTGTGTGTGATCCTGCTATAACGGCCTTTTTAAGCCCGCTTTCATCTGCTGTTTCACTCGTTCTCTTATGTACCTACCAATATCAAAGTGGTAACATTATTAAAAATAGTCTTGAATTTCTAAGAGTTACTTATTGTATTTTGCCCCCAAAACAGCCGGCCCTATTTAGGTCTAACAGTCGAAAACGGTTTTGTCTTTCATCTATTAGGTACCTACCTACGATGTAAAAGCCTATAATCTTTGTTTAACCCAGTATTCTGTGGTTCAACGCTAACTACACAATATACCTAGGTAGGTACCTATTCACAAAATATTGGCATTTAAATATTCCGTCATCGTTAAAGTAAAATATGTGCCAATTTATGACTTGCAAATAAATAAACCATGTATTGTAAGCCATTACCCAGTTTACTATGTATATAACGATCCATGCAAGTTTATTGCACTTCCGTTTTTGAATAGGCTAGTTATATTTCTATCTACCTTTGATTTATATACTACATGTCCTACCTACTATAATGATATACTTAGTTGAAATATTTCATGAACTCAGTTTGGCGTCTAGAGTACTCCGCACGAAGAAATATAAAAAAAAACAAGGATGATTACAACATTACGTCAAAGCAGAAATGTACTACATAGTGCTTATCAAATAGTCGTGTGAAATTAGCTGTCGCCAGAGGTATTTCCGGACCGATAGGTACGACTTAGGGACCTTCAAGAAAAGAGCCTACTCCTACCTCTTCTTCTTCTTCTTCCTCAGCGTATATTTGCCCACTGCAGGGGTTACGTATTGATGTCACGAAAAATACAAGGCAGATTTTTGAAATCCATAGGAACGTATGACAGATTTTTGATTTCTTTTTTCTCATAATACAGGAATTCGAATTCCATAAATTCTTAAGCCAGATTTTCATTTGCTTTTTTTTTGCAAGACAGAAATACAAAATACATCTAAACATTTTCCAGAAATTTTAACATCCAGATAATTCACTTTACCGCATGTTTGTTTTCCATATAATTTGTTTTCCATATATTTTGTGATCCCGAAAAATCATGGTTCAGGAAAGACCTATTACAAAACTATGTATTCAATCTTTCTAAACGCCTACTAGTAGCACCATCTAGTAATAATTCAGAGCGTTATAAATACTAGGTACCATTTTTTTTTTACTTTCTTACTTACTCCGCTGGCTCAGTGACCCGAAGTGGGTCTTGGCCTCCGACAAAAGAAGACGCCATTTTTTTTTGGTACCACAAAATTAAATGACCCATGTCCATTATGTAGCTTGAAGTACTGTAGGTAGATATCTAATAAATATTGTACCTAGTTACTGTTTTTTTATTACCTTTAACATTTCCTAACTAATTTCGTGCTAGATGGTTAAGTAACCTCACCAAACACTTTTGGCAAATTATCAAAATATAACCTAAATCTTCCATCCATTTCGAATTTGTGACGGCTCCGGCGCTTCGGGAAGTGCAGCCCCTCCGCCCTTGCGTAACAAAACACAGCATCAGCACGAGCCTTCGCAGCTTCGGCTGTTTGGTCGCCACCTTCGGCGGCGACCAGCCTCAGCCGCTCCGGCTCGTGCTGGTGCCGCGTTTTGTCACAGCGGGCGGGGGCTGCATCTCCCTTCGCGCCTCCGAGTTCATAAAAACACTCTAGGGTAGGACAGACAAGACTACGTGGAAGTCGGGGTGGGCAGATTCGGTTCTGAGACCGATAATAACCTAAAAACGTTTCGTTTTACGGTAAGACAGACGCAACATAAAAAGTAACACAAATTACGTAAATAATATAATTGAGTAAGATGGAAAAGGTTTTATATGGCTGGAAATTTTCTGGTAAGTGTTACTTCTGTCTTTTAAAATAAGGTATAAGGATATTGTTGTCGAATGAAAAAAAAACGAACTTATAATCTGGCATTAGTGTTTCTGTCAAATGAGACTTCTGTGAAACGTTTTATCGGAGTAATAAAATTATGTAAAACAAAGTATCTGGATTTCGAGTTTCTATCAAACGTTTTATGGATTTCAAAATTCGGTGTATCGTTTTTCGAAAGATTGATAGGTTACCCACTGCAGGGCATATGCCTCTCCAATGTTCCTCCACACTGCTCTGTCGCTGGTCTTCCTGGCCCAGTCTGTCCCGGCATATGCCTTAATGTCGTCGGACCATCGGGCGGATGGTCTGCCAGCGCTCCTCTTCCCGAGCCGTGGTCTCCACTCCATGATGCTTTTGAACTCCTACCTCAAAGGCCGGCAACGCGCCTTTCCATCAGGTGAACAGCTTTCCATCAGTTTGGCCCCCTCTTTCTTATAAAACATTGAATCATGGTCAGAGGTCCAAGCGATGGCGAGACGAGCTAGACACCTTCACTGACTATCAGTGGCAGGCAATGGCGTTAGACCGAACTACCTGGAAAACTCGAGGGGAGGCCTTTGCCCAGTGGGACAGTTTAGGACTAAAAACAACAACAACAGAGGTCCATATATTTGTGCCCTTTTCCTTTGTCCCGATAATTCAAACCTACACTTGCTGCGTCTCAGTTGAGAACTTGCCCGCCACCGATGTCTACCTTGCTTGTGGACAACACAAGCAACGCAGACATCAGCAGACATAGACATCGCAGTGACATGCGAGTCTGTTTGTTTAAGAAGGGCTCCATTGTAAGTCTTCAAAATTTTCACGTAGGTAATCTATTTGCAAGATGTGGGAATAATTTGTCCAATAACGTTCGGACGTTTATTTGAAGGGGAGCTGTGTTGGCTCATCAAATAAAATAAGCGACCTAAGGTGTGAATTTAATAGGATGCATCTTATTAATTGCTTATCTATTTATCTAATGCCAATATATACTATATTAGAGTTATCTATCTCCTCGCAAGGAAATATTTCGTTAAACATGAGAGTAGGTAACAACTTCCAATGCAGTAAAATATTATTACTTATTTGTTTATCTTTGGAGTTATCGACTGCGAAATTTTAATGGATAAGATCTTTGCTCGCTTCTCTCGCTCGATCGATTAATTCGATTATACAAGGTCTTTGTCCTTGAGCATGAGATTAATATTAACTCTAGGTGCACAGGTAAAGCTTAAAAAAGCTTACTGATACCAATCTATCTTGCTTAGATATTCAATGTATGAACTTCGGAACTGCATTAAAATTCCACGTCGCTCATTGGATGTCGATAGCGAAGATAATGGTGTTTGTATCAGTTTTCGTCCGTCAACGGGACTGAGTGATGAAGACTCGGGGGCGCGTGATCCGATGTTCATTTGTTTCAATGTACAGAAAGCGTCATCAATCGGTATCCCCCTATTGATTTGAACAAAGACCCTTTTCATTTCAACCTTGGATTTCAGTCGGGTATTATATCAGCTATTGCATCGGCTCGTTTAGGAACTCGAGCGAAATTAGATATCCATAAGTAAGCAAGGAAGTTTTTACAAAATTTGAGATCAACGGCTTGCAAACCGACCTCTTACTAGGGGGATACCAATTAATGACGCTTTCTGTACACTGAGAGGATTGACAGGATAACAATGAAAGACCCGATTGGTACCTCGGTAGGTATGCTCTGAACGTGTTAATTATTTTCAATTAAAAAGTAAAAAAATTAGCCGCCGGTACAAGAAAAAAAAATACAAACAGTCACGAAGCCAGGTCAAACTTTGTTTGATAACAAAAAAAAATGAAAAACAGATTTTCATAAAACATAGCTAAGAAGACACCTTGCAAACAAAATAAATAATACCTAATTGAAATCGGTTCATCCGTTTAGGAGCTATGATGCCACACACAGAAACACTACAAACTTATGACACCCTTTAAGCCCGTCACAGACTTAGCTATAATATATATTAATATTTTTATAGCTAGGCATATTACTATATATTTTCTATACTAATTTTCGCGTGACCACACACTCAGCTATAATATATACGGTATAATAGTACGGTATATTAATATATATTATAGCTAAGTCTGTGACGGGCTTTATTGCGGTTCTTCTACGTAGTCAAACTATTTAGTCCAACTGGTTTGACCACGAGGAATTATTTATCAGGGCAAAAATTGCAACTAGGTAGGTACCTACCTAATTCGATATTTTGAAAAGAAACTTAATCACGACAGAAGAAAAAACTAGTTAAGACGTTGAAGATAAGCAACTGCTAATCATAAACATTTTTTCCAGGAAATGTCAGTCGAGCTCCAGTTGGACACGGTACAAGTGTAAAACAACATAAATTACACGTGTCATAATGTTTGGACGAGTTCCGGTCTAAGGGCGCTTCGGCCTGCAACTGGGAATTCGGATTTAGACGCTCTTGTTGTATTAATAGAAGATGCGAGTACGTAAACAGTTTCACGTAATCATGACGACAACCTGTTAAACACGTGAAATACCTTATTATCTGACAGAATTGTAGTTTGCGCGTGCCTTTGCCGTGGTATTTGAAGATTTCGAAGACGCTTTCACTACTTCTGCTGTGCTTTTCGAAGGAGATGTCTGCAGAACTCCCATCAGGAAGTAAACTATGTGCGTGCAGGGCACTCTACGTGCTAAAACAAGGAAGTACCTAGATATTTTCAAAAGATTTTGTGTGCCTATAAACTACCTACTGTGTTTTGGTTATGGGTTCGAGTTCCTTTAGAGATCATGTCAAAAACACTGTTTTCAGGGAACGTAACTGCTTAAACGATGACATCAAAGTATATCCCCATTAATCATCCTGTCGATTGAGAGACGTTGATTTAATAGGCTAAGTTTTAAACGTTAATGGAAAATATCACGAGGATCCCGATTTAATTGGATCTACTTACTTTAAACAAGATTATACACAAATTATCTAAGGCCTTGTTTCACTATTTCCGAGTAAGGCCCCAAGTAACCTAGCGATCAGTTAAATTGAAGAGTACCGCGCACACGGCTTTCCTATCTGAGTAGCATTAACCAGCTGTTATTTGTAAAATGTATTGGTCACTGTTACTTGAAGAGCAAGAGTTATTCCGGAAATAAATAATCGAAACTTGGTTAATCAGGCTTTAATATTTATTGACAGGGTTTAGAACAACGGGTTATTTTGGTACACAAACATTGCCACGATTCAGATTAGGTACAAGTCTTTATCTCATATTTTATTTACAGGTCCCAGAAAAAGACGAGGTCATGATAGAAATAAAATTATTCTACGTATTTACGAAGGTATGCGGATAGCCAATGAGCAGCGAAATATATTTCCGGATCAATAAAACCTGTGGGCATTTCAGAATTGAATACCTAAAGGTGATATCAGACGGTTCACTCGGATGAATGTTCACTGGAGTGATTGATTCATTTTTCTTTCATTCCATGTTTACACGGCTTAGACGGAATGAAATAGAAATGAACATTCATTGTCTTCATGTCTGTCATTCTTTTAATATGTTATCGAATAAAGGCGTGCGTCTTTGATGGCAGAGTCCGAGTGAAAGTTCTCTTTCGTGTTCAGACGGTTCATTTTTCGTTCATTCGGAGTGCGAGTGAAAGATGCGAATAACACGATCCAACATTGTTGGATTGGTTAATTAATGAATTCACTTTTAATTTTTCTTTCATTCTTTGTTCAGACACTCCATTCCTAGTGAAAGATGCCGAATGAAGAACAGAAATGAACGAAAAGTGAACCGTCTGATTCGACCTTAAGACAAGAGTGCTCCGTCGACGAAAGTATTACTGCCTGTGTAAACGTTTTATTTTACTAGAGAAATATTATTTATAAAAATGTGTAAATCATTGGCTAAAAAGCCCGCTGTTTGACCCGCAAGGTGGTTCTCAAAAATCGATAATTTTCCGAAGTCAAACATAGCATCATAGCATACCTTATCTGGAATAATGTAGCTTTAAATCATGAAAAAAACCGGCCATGTGCGTTGCGTGTCGGACCACGCACGAAGAGTTACGCTGTTGAGATAAACGTCTTAGATCTCAAAAACTACACATCAATTATCGTGTTCTAACCAAGTTTCGTTGAATGTTCTTATTAAGTTAATAATAACAGGTTTTTTTTTCTTAATTTTTCATTTTTATTTAGGTACCGAATTTCATATTCATTGAATTAAAACATCGAACTCAGGTCTGTGTCTGATCCTTCTGTAGAGTCTATGTTACCTTGATAATTAGGTATTCTTAAGAATAAAAGAGCGAATTGTTTCACTTACGACTTATATTTTCATTTGGAACTTACTAGCTACATTTACAAGAGGTAGATATTACTTTAATAACAACCTTAAGGAAGAACTAAGTCTTATAACTAAAATTACCATAAACTTTGTGCGAATTTACGAACATTTTCGTAACTAAATACGTAAATATACGCAAGTACAAAATTATTACCAAAAATATAGTTAACGGGATGATCTATTTACGAGCCGGCGAGACAACAATTCAAGCCGTTGAGTTTTAACTAATCACATTTTATTCATCTATAAGCTAAATACATTATATTTTATGTATGTTTATTCGAGCTAGTACGTAGTAGCAGTTTTTAGGACGCCTGAAGGCCTCCGTCATGTCTTAACGACTTAAAGCCGAGACCAACAATTGAACGTGCCCTCCGAAGCACGGAAGCGCTCAGCTGTTAGTGCCACTAGCGGCCATCCATCCAAATTATGACCGCTCAGACAAAACGTCGCTTTAACTTTAATGATCTATCAAAAATGTCTACGCAAGCTTCGCAACGAGCGCTTCATGGATTATGAGCATGAGTTATTATGTGTTTTTCAATTATGCAGATTTTTTAAATTATGCCAATTTAGTTATGTCATTAAACTTTAAGCGAGAAAAGATTTATGCCAAAAGCTGGTATGCAAAATTATACTATGCGTAAAATTTTTATGCATTTCGTTACACAGCCGCTAAACACGATTGGATACAAATAGCTAGGCAAAGATCATTATCGACGCATAAATGCACTTTTCTATCACATTAGTTCATTTTACATTTTTCTCTTCGATTCTATTCTATATTCATATTACCGAAACGAAGAGGAACGATTTATTCAAATTATATTTTTTAAATTTTTTGGAAACAATTTCGAGAAAGAAACTAAGATATGGATTTGAATTTCCGATTGATGAGAAATAACACTAGACCTCCGGTGATGAAGGCTCCGCCCCTGAAAAGAACACATTTTATTTTTATTCTATTTATATTTTACTAGCTGCGCCCTCGCGGCCTTACCCGCGTAGTGATGGTGTATGATGATGAAAAGTAGCCTATAACCTTCCTCAAGAATGAAGCTATCAAATGCAAAAAAATTAAATGCGACTGGTATTTACAGAGATTAGCGCGATCAAACAAACAAAAATGAAACTCTTCCTTGGTATTATGTGTGGCATTAAAAATCATAAAAGTTTAGCAGTAACTGCTAAACTTACTAACTGTAATGAGCAAGTGGCGCGATCCAGACTTCCGAAAATGCACACGATTCCGTGATTTTCTTCGGGAAATTTGACGTTTTTCAGCGAAGAAACGTCACCTTCCGAAGTCGGAATGAATTCCGAGAAGGTCTGAATCGCACTGAAGGCCTCAACGCGAGATAAGCTAAAGTTAATTTAGCATCACTATTCAACGAGGTAATTTGCCAGCGTTTTAGACACGCTTCTGACTGGGGCAGTGATTTAGATTAGCTGAGCTATCTATAAATCGTTTGCAACGAGTCTTAGATTTCAACTGATTCTAGTCTATTTGTAAAGTTATGCAGTTGATGAGTTTCTCTAAATAGATACATTTTATTAGCGTAGCTCACGTAGCAGGTCAACGAACCGAGCAGGCTGAGCTAAGTTTTGTGAGCGCAATAATTATGGTCATTACCGTGAGCTGATTTGGCTTAGCTTAGCTTAGCTCTGTCATTTGCGGTTTATATCAAAGTAAGAATTATCAAGTTCAAAATAAGTTAGCTCGCGTTGTACAAAGGACTTTGTCTGTCATTTTTTGTTTATACTCAAGAATAAATAATTTATTTTAATGAATAAACAACTAAAGTTAGTAGGTAAAAATAAATATTAAAGAAATCGCTTTTCATTTTTTTTTGTTTAAATGACTATGTACAAAATTGTACTAAGCGTAAAATTATTTTTAAGAAGTTGTAGCGCTTAATTTTAAACACACGATAAAACAAATTAATGAACTTTTTATGCACACTACTCCAGACAATAATTAGACAAGTTTTTCGGGTATGCTCGGTAGTAGAAAACTCATTAAATTAATAAACATTTAAAAGTGTCTGGCACACATTTTAATTATTTTTTGTAAAACATTTTTTATAGACGATAGCGACCTCAAAATGGTGGTAAAGGGACGCTCAGCGACGAATGTAGGGGAAACACCACCGGATAAGCTGATGCCCAATTTCTTTCATTTTTAGGTCTAATTTCTGGCGAACTGATTCGCCTGGCTAAAGAAATAAGAGACAAATATCCCAGCAGCTGATAGCTGACCTTCACTAGTTGGAAAGGCGCTTGAAGAAGAACTTCTGCCTTAATTAGGGCAGTAAAATGAGTGGCCACATCTACTAACATCGGCAAACTCTGGCATATCTCGGTAGTGTGGCAAGATATAGACCATATCAGTCATTTGGTTCCCATAACACAAGCTGTTCTTACTTTGGGGCTTCATGATGCTGTGTGAAATGTCCAGCATTATATTTTACATCTGTACTCAATGTACTATTTTCCGAGCATACAATAATACTGTGCGATTCATCACCTCAAGGTTTCGGCGGGTGCCAACTATTTTTCACCGCAAGCCGTACCTGGATTAATTGCTTTACCGCACCTATCAATATTCGCTCGTCGCCTCAAGATCAACAAGCGGTTGTCATGATGGGTGACCGCTTTATTTATCGATCGAGCGAGCGAAGCGAGCGAAGATCTTAGTGGCAAGTTAGGCGATTTTGCTTTGTATCTTTGTATGTTTGTATATTTGTATGTTTCATTTTTATGTTCTCGCATAACTATCAAACCGCTTATCCAATCTGTATGAAACTTGATAGGTCAATAGGTTGTGCTATGGAAATTTGCTGTGGAGCGTATGAGCGTAATCGATGAAGGGGTTGTAAAGATATGGGGTTCCCAAGGGGTTAAATTTTTTTTAAAGTTACCCAAATATATTGAGTGGGGTGTCATATGAAAGTACTTAATTTATACATTCCAAAATGGTTTTTAGTTTTCTTCTAGGTTCTATAGTTTTTGAAATACAGAGAAAAAGAAAAATGATGAAAACCAATTAACGGATGTATGGAGAGAGCTCCCGTTTCATAGAGTTTCGATGTATTCGTAGGTCTGGTTAACAGACAAAGAGTGTGGCATCGTTGTGGTATGGTTTGCAATGATTTAGTTGCTTCTTGATAGTTTTCCTTGAGATTGAAAATAAAAGCCGTGTTGGCTGAGTGGAAGAGTGCTCGATTTTCGATTCATAGGTCGTAAGTTCGAACCCTGGCCGTGCTCATCAATGGATTTTTCGATTAGAAAAATTTTAATGCGCATTAACACGAGCTCTAAACGGTGAAAGAAAACATCGTGAGGAAACCAGTTAACGTTCTAATAGCGGCGATGGGCTTGCAACCTGTCACGTATGCAAATGCGAACTCCTGCAAATAGTGGGCTGGGCATGTACCAAAATTATAGAGGGAGACGGAGGGGGAGGGGGAGGGGGAGGAGGAGGGGGAGGGGAGGGGGAGGGGAGGGGAGGGAGAGGGTGGGGGAGGGGGAGGGAATTGATTTTCTCATAGATTTTGTATTGAACTGCTATTTTAATAATTTCTCGAACTAAGGCCTTCCCTGAGGCGCGGTACGAAGTTCGCGGGGTCAACTATTGAATATAAACACGACACGACTTAATGTATTGCATGCATGCCTATAATCTTTACCATACTGAGGTAGTGCATTAGATATCATTGTGTGGTAAACACTAGAAGGAGCACTTAACGTAGGTATAGGGGTAGTCAGAAACAAGTCCAAATCTAGGCTATCAACACAACGGTGCGCGAGATCTCAGTTCGGGGCGAACTACTAGTAATTAGGTGTTTTATTTCGGACTCTCTTTTATAATTTTACAGCACTAGCTACTTCCCGTAGTATTATGTTATGGTATGTTGTGTCTTTCTGTCATGTCTGTCATCATGGAAACTTTGTAAGGTCAATCAAAAAGTGTAAGGTCAAAAGATGTAAGGTCAATCATTTTTAGAAAGGAAAGGAAAAATCTATTTACCATATCGCCACTCGACTCGCCACGGAGTATCTGTAGGGATTGTAGTGAGTTATTCTGTACTCCTTGTCAGTACTGAAGCCTCTCAATATCCTGTCAACTCTGCAACAAAAGAAAACATTTAAAATCAGTGTTCTTAATTTAGCATTTGTATTTTATAACGAAGTTGCGATAGATAATATTGAATACTTCATTATCATTGACGCACTGACTTTACATATTTACTAGATGATTAGGGTTAGGAGGCAATCTATGCCTACACTTATCGGGACGCTGTAGCGCCTGGGAAATTGTTCGAGATGGAGTAGGCTTGCCCAGCACCTACACCGTCCTCTCAGCTTAACCGGCCATATCCACAGGAAAGACATGGTCAATACGTGTGGGGATGACTAAGCCGCAGGTTTCCTCATGATGTTTTCCTTCACCGTTGAGAGCTCGTATTAATGTGCATTTAATTTTCGAACATCTTCGAAACTAAAATCCATTGATGCACGTCTAGATTCGGACCCATGACCTTCGGATCGAAAGGCGAGGTACTTTCCCTCTCGGTCAACTCGGCTCTCGAATAAAAACAGGTATAGTAGTAGTTCATTTCTAAATAGAAACTATTTTTAACCAATACTTGTAAGTACTTCTAATAGACAAGTTTTTAATGTTATTGAGGTAAATTATGTATTTTTTACTGCCACCGACGATGTTAATGGCTGTCGTCACGCGAGGGCTATGAAAATTAGCAGTTAATGACATTAGCTGGCGTTATTAAGATGTAATGCGAAAATCCCGAGTTTTTTTAGCGTTTCGTAAGCGACTTTTATTGAAAGACTGCTATAGTGGTATGAATATAAGATACAAGAAGACGATTGAAGTAGAATAAAATTTAGGTTAACACTGGTTTTCATGATTCGAAATTGTTTTTTATTTCCTATACGAATGAATTCAATTTTACACTTGAACTTGGTGTCCAAATCCAGTTGCTACGACAAGCAAGACATGTAATGAGAGTGATTTTTTTTTAAAGGTTTGAATCACTTTTCTTTCAACAAATTTTCCAGAAATCTAACCAGGAAAACGTATGTATGCAAAATTATGTGAAGGTCTTAGACGTGATTTGTTTGCGACTATCATAATAGTCACGTCTTTATTATTTCGTAGTTTAAAAATACTGCGTTGTAGAATAAAGAAATTATTCTTGGCTTATACAAAAAATAGAAAAAAAAGAGCGCAATATTTCAGAGAACAAAAGTTTGTACGAGTATAATAGTGTAAAATTTGTATGAGTAAGATAAAATAGCATTTATTTGGCACAGACACACAAAAAATAAAAACCGGTCAAGTGCGAGTCGAACTCGTACGCCGAGGGTTCGTACCTAGCCATGGTGCCAATTAAGCTAGTCCGCTTAATTGTATGAGCGCCCATACAACTCGGAGGACTTTTAATAGGCGTCAACTATGTTTGTATGGGAACACCCTTTAATTTTCAACTTTTTTAATTTTTTGGAATTTTTCCTTTATTTGTGCTATAAGACCTTGCTTTTTGCCAAATTTCGTTATTCTAGGTCAACGGGAACTACCATTTAGGTTTTTGACCCAAAACCTTTAGGGTACTTCCGGTTGACCTAGAATTGTCAAATTTGGTTACAAGCAAGGTCTTCCAGCACAAGTAAAGGAAAAATTCCGAAAAATAAAAAAAGTTGATAATTAAGGTAAGTTTTGGTACTCACAAGTTTTCACGAAAACCTAAATTTGCCTATATCTTTTTATAGTGTTGACTCAGGACCTTGATTTTTATACTCACAATAGGGACTATAGACCTTAGTATATGGTATAAATTTCAACTTGCTAGCTCTACCCGTTCCTGAGATAATCGATGGTGACACACGGACGGACAGACGGACAGACGGACAGACGGACAGACTGACAGACGGACAGACGGACAGACGGACAAGAAAGTGATCTTATAAGGGTTCCTTTTTTTACCTTTTAAGGTACGGAACCCTAAAAACAACAATTCATAAAAAGGCAAAACTAAAGCGGGAAAAGTCTTTTCGTATTAAATAAACAAAGAACAAGTCAAGCTAAGCTAAATAATAATTTACCAAGCACAGCATTAGAATTAATAGCTTTCCTGCAAACCAGACAGCATTGCGGTGTGGCCAAAAAGGCCTAATCTCAGCTTGAGAACCTAGAGATTAAAATTTCCGAGTAAACGGCAAAGCTGCATTTCATTTCATTTCATTTCATTTATTCTTCACCATAACGTTATTTACATAACTGGCATGTCTAAAAAGTACATAATTTTGTTTAAATTTAGGTTAGGTACCTCTAGTCACTTATTTTAAATTAATCAAGTAATGTTATTAATTAAATTAAATTAAATTACAATTTTCTTAATTATCTAAATTATTGACTCTGCAATCGGAAAATGAACAACTCATGAACTCGTCTATATGATAAAATGGGTGACATTGGAAGAACAGCTTCATTGTTTTTTTAAATTGATCTAAGGGTAGCTGGGTTATTTCTGAAGGAAGCTTATTATACATGGCGAGCTTAATTGATTGTCCTTGCTTATATGTTTTAACTAGTCTAGTTCCTGGTATAAATAACTTTTTTTTGTTCCGAGTATTATAGTTGTGTACCTGCATTTTCATGGGAAAATCGTTTTTATTTGAGTGCAGTTCTAAAAGAGAATTCATTACAAAAAGGGATACCACAGTTATTATTTTAGATCTTTTGAAATAAACCCTAGCAGATGTTAACCTATTTAAGCCAAATATAATTCTGATACTTCTTTTTTGACAAATGAGTACCTTGTTTATGCCTGGTGCATTTCCCCATACTGTGATAGCATATCTTATGATCGAGTGGCAATATGCGTAATACACTGATATTAATGTTTTTCTATCAATAAGTGGTTTTAATTTGAAGAGTGCGTAGTTAGCACTTCTAAGTCTTTTGCAAATCATTTCTAAGTGAGCATCATAGCATAAAGTTGAGTCTAGAATACATCCTAAAAATTTTGCCTCATTGTATTTATCCCCGTTTTTTACTCGTTTGGAAGTATAATTTAGAAGAATATTTTTGTCCGTATTAAGAATTATTCCATTAGTCTCAAACCACTGTTTCAATGTGTCAACAACAAATACTTTACGTTCTTCCACTACATTTATTTTTTTATCTTTTATACCTATGTGAGTATCATCGGCAAACAGAGTAACCAGTGCCCAATCCGGTAAACAATTCACCAGATCGTTTACGTAAATCAAGAACAGTAAGGGTCCCAATATGGAACCCTGCCATTTTGAAGTGGGACTTAGCTAAACACGTGGCTCACATGTTTATTGTCTATACCAAGATAAGAGTATAATGACCTCTAAGGCGCAGTGGGCGAAGGCCCGTCTGAAACAGAAGATCGCGGGTTCGATTCCCGCCGCGAGGCAAATGTTTGTATGATCTGCAAATATCTCGAGTTTGGGCGTTTTTCTATGTATAAAATGTATTTATTTACAAAAAAAATAAGAAGTATAACGATCATGTAGTTCCCATAACACAAGCTCTGCTTACTTTGGGGCTAGATGATGCTGTGTGAAATCCAGGACCTAGAGTCAAATCAACAACTTTTGGGTCCTTTAGGCAAAGCGATTCCGGCAGTCATTTTCATCTACTTAGAAAAGAAACAAGTCCGGCAGGATAATCTATCTAGCTGTTTGTCTTGCTTGTGTGATATTTATTTGCGAACAGGTAACCATTAGGGCATTGTGCCAATTTATCTAAAACAATAGAAATACTCACGTTATTTTCGAGCTAGCAGCGATAAGGGCAGTTCTGGTCCCGAGCGGTTTCACGTCAATGCTGCCGTAATTTGAAAGTATCGTCGCTAACTGAAAAAAAAAATGATAGTAGATTGTCTTTGGTACATGCCCACATTTTGCAGAAGTTAGTACGTGACAGATTGCAAGCAGATCGTCTCTATAAGCTAACTGGTTTCCTCACGATGTTTTTCTTCGCCGTTTAGAGCTCGTGTTAATGTGCCTAATTTTTCGTAAGGAAAAATCCTTTGACGCCCCGCTGGGATCCACGATCTTCATTGGCCATTATCATCATCAACATAAGTCGGTAGCTCAAATAATAGCCCACTGCTGGGAATAAGCCTCTTCCTTCAAACGCCACTGGGTGCTTTTCCACCAGAGATGCGCTATGCTACGTTGCTATGAGATGCGTTTGATTTCCACCAATCATATTTATTGGTCCATATAGCTTAACACTAGTAGAAACGGGTACAGCTAAGCTATGTTTTTATATGGATGGATGCGTGCTATGGATGGTCGCGAGTGCTGTAGTTATGTGCAGAGCAGAGTACCAATATTTATAGATTTATTGGAAAACCAACAGAGAACCTACAGTACGCACGCGTTTGTCACTCGCGGCGGCGCATCTTCATAGCATATCTTACTCGTCCCGCTATACACGTAGCTTAGCATCAGTGGAAACGGTCACATAGTTTCGTAGCTTTCACATCCTTGCAGCATAGCTGCATAGCACATGGAGAAGCACCCTAATTGGTCATGTGCCGTTATCATCAATGCCTTACCCAATATGGCCTGAATTTCATCCACCTACCTGGCTGATGGCCTGCCCTCAGATGGGCTTATGACGACACGATAACAGAAGATGTCATTATTCTCTGACGTCTTTCGTCGACTGTACAATAAGTAGACTACGGTCTGTAGTATCTAAATAAAGCACCTCATATGCCGCAGTGAAATATAGCGACGAACGACATCAGCTCCGGGATAAAATGTATTTATATCCCAACCTTAAATCAACCTTGACAGTGGCATGAAAAATGATTTTTCTGGTTGTACATTAGAGAAATCAAACAAACGCGTGTGTCACTCCTGTGCAATGCAATGAGTTCTATTTCCTGGATTTTTGGTTTGAATTTAGGTTAAACTTCGGCCACAGAAATTGAGTCGTCAAGCTGGCTTTGTTTCAATTTGATTCTATGCATAACGAACTCTCTTTTTTACGCGACTGCGGCGAAGCCCAAAAGGAGGGTTATGTGTTTGACCTGTATGTATGTATCCATTCTTTTGTCGGATTTTGACAAATGATACGTCATTAGATTCGCCTTGATGGCGCGAGTGTCATAAAATTCTTAAAAAATCAAAATGGCGGATTTTATGTGCGTGCTGAAAATTATCCCAATAACTCTGCGTTATTTTTTCTGCGCTGCAAGCTCCACGAATATGAAGCTCCGGTGACACTTGGGCATTATCAATCTGTTTTAACTAGCACCGGGAAATGGTGGTCGCGTGTGGGTGTCCGGTTGTTGGCGTAGCTCCAACTGTCAGTCGTCTTCTTGACATCTTTGAGTTCCTACATTTGTACTGTACAGTGTAGAAATGTCTAGGCACGACCACGAGCATTTTGTCGACTGTTCTACAGTTATTAGAATAAAACGGAAAAGTCTGAGCTAGACCCGTGCGACGGTTCTGTGCTGATTTATAAATAACACCGAAGACACATAGTTAATGTGGACTGTCCTTCAATTTTTTTGAAGCGCTCGTGGCATAGCTTGCCGAGACGTTCTTGATTGATCGTTGAAGTTAAGCAACCTTGTGCGTGGTCACAATTTGGATGGGTGACCGCAAGTGGCATTACGAGCTGAGCGCTTCCGTCCTTCGAAGGGCACGTTAAATTATCGGTCCCGGCTTTTAAGTCGTTAAGCCATGACAGAAGCCTTTTAGGCTCCGCACGATCACATAAGTTGTAGATCTTACAAATATTCATCCAAGAATCGAACTCGCGTAACAGATGGGCGTTAGACCGCAACTACACTGAAGTCGTCACACTAATTTCTTGACCCACCTACTTACAATTATTTCATGTTTTGTAAAAAAAAAACCTATAGTCACTTGTAGACGAATATTTTCTACATCGATTTGACTCTATATTCTACGTATTTTCTTTAAACTTATCATTTAAGGAATAAAGGAAGGTTGAGTGGATGATTAATTAATTATTTCTTAATGGTTAAAGAAATTTAGACAAAACTTGGTGGAACTCATTATCTAGAAAAGAACAAGCGGTTTTTAATTAAAGGAGTACCACGCAAGCGAAACCGCCGCATAAACTATTGCTTGCCCTAAATCTAAAGCACTTACAGAATGACAGTTATTGTGTCGATAGCAATATGTTCATTACGAGACAGGCTAATTTCGGATTGAGAGTAGATTAAGATTACAATACAGTTATAAGTAGGTATAAAAATAAACAGCTCGGTCGATTTTTACAGGGTCATTTACAGTACTTCTGTCCTCAGCCAAGCCAGAAATTTAACTAAAACAGTGAAGAAAATCATCGTTTCGATAATCTACAGTTGTGATCATATTTCATTTCATTGAAAATGAAAAATCTTATCAAAATTTTCAATTCCGACGCTAGAAAATACCAAAGTGTGGTTTAACACTATAAAAATTAAAAATTATATTTCATTTCATAGTTAGGAATGTTGAAACAACTTCTCTCTTTATTGCTTTGGTGGATAGCGGTCCTTTTCTTAAGTATTGCCAGGTTTGGTTCAAATAGAGTAGTAAATACAAGAAAGAACGATGTGTTGATTGCATTGTTTTGGTTATAAACTGGCGGTACGGCGTGTTTTGACGGAACATGTGCTTGTCTGCTTTTAGAGTCGGCGTTTATAGCCATGTTTATTGGACCCAAATGGCACAAGCATCACACACTGACATTATTTTGAATGTTTGTGTGTACGTTTGTTATTATCTTAACATGTAACAACAATATCCAATGATCTATTTTTATAACTTATTTCAATAGAAAATAATAACGAAAAAGTAGACTTCTAATTGATATGGTTAAAATTGTATATTGGTTGTGTCCACCTAGCTAGAGTTAGGCCCCCTTACTTATGAAAGATGTTTAAAGTTGGACACTTGTTAAACAACGTCCTGTCTGTTTGTCACTATCCACAAATAAAGACAGGACGTTGTTTATCCAGGGCCTTACTTATGAAAGATGTTTAAAGTGAAACACTGGTTAAACAACGACCTGTCTTTATTTGTGGATTGTGACAAACAGAGACAGGACGTTGTTCAACCAGTGTTCAACTGTAAACATCTTTCATAAGTAAGGGGGCCAGTGTTTAACTTTAAACATCTTTCATAAGTAAGGCCCATAATACTTAAATGTATTAACTTACGTAAACAAAAATTGCGGTGCTCAAGCGCGGTCAATGTTCAGCGCGGTTCGATGAGAGCTTAAGGGTGACAAATCTACATCGAGCTATGCTGCGCTGTACTGCGCTGTGCTATGGTTGGTCAACTCGCTCGTCTAATATTTCAATGACGTTACAAACAAACCATGCTGTGCTGCGCTGTGTGAGGCTACGCTCTGTTTACGACGTTTTGTTTGACAAGCGAGTTGACCAACCATAGCACAGCGCAGTATAGCGCAGCATAGCTCGATGTTGATTTGTCACCCTTAGGCTTTCGAGATTTTTTAGATGTCTAAAGAGGTAGTCAGTGGCACGTCTAAATATATAAAAAGATATCGACAGAAAAATAAATATGGCTGGACATTTCACGCGATGGCGATATATTATTTTGTCTATGGACAATCTTCGTTTCCGGTTCCTTTTCTCAATCTAATGGCCGCGAGTGCGCACTTATTGTAAATTCACTTCATTCTGATTAAATTACTTACCTTTATGAAAGCATTGTTCTCATATTAGTGAAATTTATCTTTGTATTTTTGTGAATGATAAAAAAAAAACCTTAACCTCATAGTTAAGTTACCTTTCCAACGTTGATGACTGGTTCTCGAAGCGCTAAGATATGCAGCCAGTCGGGTCGCTGTCTAGGAGGGTCTTCCTCTGCCAAGTTCTGGTTAATAATCATATTATAGTGTAAATAACGCGAACATGTAAGAATTTATAAAAAAAATTAACTTAGGGTCGGAGCACACGGGCCACACACCACAGCCACAAACGCCGCCACCTAGCTACAAAGGTGTGGCGACCACCCGCGACAAGCGTGTGCGGCGAGTCCATATAAAATGTATGAAAAGTAGAGTCGGCGTCAGCACCGAAGTCCGATAGACGCAGCGCTGCTGTCGCAGAACTAGGTTAGGTAAAAAAATTACTAATTGTCCAAATACGGCTTGAACAATAATATTTATGCAAGTTTGTATGTTCTTTAATTCTACACACCAGAACAACTGAACGACCGTGACTAAAAGAGCATATTAAAGTAAATAAAACAATTAGTTCCCGCTTTTGCCGTAGGACTTGAGTCTAATCTGCAGTGCCGCATTGTATGTATGTACATGAAAGAGCGCAGTTCAAAAACGTGCTGCAGAAAACGCAATGTGGCCACTCCCTAAAAGTCGAACTTAGTTCGGATCTTAGGAAGGAGATACAAACGCGTAGCGAACGCAAGGCAGTCGGCAAACTGAGAGAGTGGGCACACTTCGTTTTTTGTACGCGCGTTTGTATCGATACAAACGCGCTGCTCAAAACGCGCTATGAAACACGTAGTGTGCCTACTCCCTTATGCGATTATGCCGAAAACCGAAAATAAAACGATTATTATCTGATTCCGAATACACGCCGTCACCAGATTTGGCCTCCAGCTCATACGAACTTTCTTATTTACTTACTCACCATCGATATTAATATAACATGTGTTATAGTAAATCATTGTTACTCACCATGTAAAGTGTAGCGGCTCTGATGACGTTGACTTGATTGCAATATGGCGCTAACCCCGCGAGTAACTCAGAAGGACCGACGTTTCTCTTCTTACCGCTGTTCTCGCAAGCAGCCCAGTGGCCGAGGCGAATGAAGCAGTAGCCTGGATACAAAAGCAATATGCATATTAATTCTTGATTTTTTTGATGGGCTAAGCCCGCACTGAATAACCAAAAAATTAAGATACCTTTTTATAACGGTATGACGTCATACCGATATATTCAAGTTACCTAAATATTTCAATAGCGAAAAAATTTTTAGTATAACGATAACACCGTAACGCTTTCAGTACCGTAACTTTATACCGATTAAATAGCGGTATAGCCATACCTATATCTGATAAAGGTATCCTTAAGTTTTTACGGTACCGTAACGATAATACAGTAACGCTTTCAGTCCCTGGTTCTAAGTAAATAAATGTGTTTGTGTATTTCTTTCTTTTTCTGTATTAAACAAGAAACAGGATATTTTTTATGTATTTAATTTGATTTGAACTAAGCTCAGCAAGGGAAGTCATAATAGGTAGTCATTTTCTAGTAATGTACATACCGGAGCAATAAGAATCCCATCCCGCCTCATGGTATGATTGTTTCTTATTAAATGGTTTGCTCAGCCCAATCTGATTGACACCTTCTTGGAGTCTCGAGCATTTTCCCTCCTTGAAAAACTCGTACAGGCTGCAAGTAAAGGAATTGGAACTGTTAAATTTAGTTCATGTATCAATACTCGTACAACAAATACAATTAACAAGTAATGAAAACGTTTTGGGGCTTATAATTGAGAATTTTAATTTTCGATGAAATGTGCTACCTATGTATGGTATAGTTCGCGTCATGTAAAAAGAACGCTGGAAGTGGAGGTGTTTTGTCTCATGTTTGTTCATGGGTTACCTATTCACAAACATGAGACAAAACACACCGTTCCTCTTTCTTCCAGCGTTCTTTTTACATGACGCGACCTATACATTGGATGTATTTGCCATCAAGTGTGATATTTTAGCCAACAGAGTTCCATGACTGAGTTGCTTTCTGTTTTCTGTACAACATATTTCTATAGTGAAGATTGGATGACCACACTTAGTGATGCAAAAAACTTACTCTTGCAGTGCATTTGACTTCCACATTTCATTAAACGACAGCTTCCGTCCCATCTGATGCGATATGTACTTAGTATCATAAATTCTTGGAAACATTTCATGAATATTCCTTTTGAACTTCCTATAATCCTTTGGCAATGGTCCAATGAACTGATTATGCAGTAGAATAGTGTCTATGAATATATTGTGACCGATTATGGGTTTCTGGTGTTTTTCTAACAATGATATGATTCTTGAGAAGCCTAAGACGTGATTCATGAGTTCATTTTCAAGGTCTTCTATCGAGGAACTGATTGCACCTTCTACCTTTTCATTTTTGAATATGAGGATCTGAAAAACCAAACAAATTTTCTTTTAGAATAACTTGGTTTGTATATACAAAGAATATTCTACCAGGGATTAACAATATTATGTCATGACATTAAACGAGGCTTTAAACCTTAAAGTAATTTAGTCTCTGGAAGTATATTTCTATTTTTGTTTATGAAAATAAAATTACTCTACTATAATTAGAATTTTACACAGCATCATTGTAGCCCCAAAGCAGAGCTTGTGGTCTTGTGTTATGGGATACCCATGGCCGATATACTACTTACATAATTTTTTTGTAAATATATACATCACCCAGATCAAAGACAAATATTTGCAGATCACTAGACCTAGAAAACAAGCTACCAACTCAGGATTACCTTATTGCTATTACCTAAGCTATTAGTAGTGAGAATGGCTGGGAACCGACTCCGGAGCTCTTTGTGTGCCACATACTTCATCACCGGGTCCTGCACATCCAGGTATAGCCTGCCTTCGTAAACTTGTGTCTCTGTGTTGGAAGTAAGCCATCTGAAAGTTGTGGAATAAAACCACATTAATTAACTGTTTTTTTTATTAATAGTGGCTCTGTGAGCTGTAGACCTCGCGAGTTTGTGTTTTTGCATAGCTTAAAATCCAAAAGTGAGCAATTTACTACATTTTTAGGAGTTATTTTGCTAATCACTCTGAAGATCTTCATCAGATCTTCACCAAAGTTTGTAGTTTGTGTATAATGATGACTGATGGTGTTTTATAAAAAATGGTGTCTGTAAAGTCGATTTACGGACGATAATTTTACGTGATAACGTCATAAGAAAACATTGATGAATGTTCATGCCCCTCTATCGTTTTTCCCGCGCTCTCGCTTGCACGCTCAGCTCAGACACGTGACACTTTAACGTGCGTGCAGCCGGCGTTCATCGATTAATAATTATAAAAAAATCCCCAAATTCTTACTTTGATACAGTAGAACAATAATGTTGCAACTCTCGCTCTTCATCTATAGTGAAACCGTTGGTTATGCTTTGGACTATAGTCTTGTTCTTGAGGTGTTCTCTTATGCTAGCTTCTTCTGCTTTACTCAGGTATGGAAGACCTTCATAGGTGAACTGGAATTACAATCAATGATGAATTAACAAATACATACATACTCATAACAACAACAAAAAAGAAGTATATGAAAAAACAGACCTGTAAAACAGACTGCCGAGTTTAAATGCGGAAAAGGGAGTCCCCATACATATACATGGACTGCTGTGTGAAACATGCACTTAATGCAATAATGTTTTTAAATATTTCTAATTTGGAGGGTTCAAAAAGAAAATATGTTTTTGATATTTGAGGTTCAAATCAGTCAGTCTTGCAGATTTTTTTTAAATATTTTCTCAATGCATTCAACACTATTATCAGGAATCTACAACTTAGATTCCTAGCAAAGCAATGTCCGCTACAAATCCTGTGTGGTTGTACATTATTTTACATTGTTATTATTATACATGATTACCCACAAACTCGCAATAACTTCAGTTTACCGTGATCATGGCGCATGCAACTGTGCCGAAATATCGGGAGACTCGAAAATCCAAAAATCATGGTAAATATCCCGTTTATAGTGTTTACAATGTACATTATTGCTTGTTCATTCTTATTCTTATTCAAATCATTTCTTCTAATAATGCTTCTAAAAACCCACCTTGTTAAAATCAAAGTTATGTTTACACAAAAACTTCAATGTGGATGCCTGGAATATGAACGACTGGTCGACATCCGCAAAGTCTTGAGGGCACAAGTGGAAGGTGTATCCTGTCGCTACATATTTATCCGAGTCTCGCTCATATTGGAACATAGTCAGACCCACTTGGGTCATAATCATCTTGCTTACTTCATTTTTTATTTTGTTGTATCGTTCCTCATTGGTGTCGAAAAGCCTGAAAAAATATAGTTTCGGCAATGAGATTTTACCAATAGAAATGTTATACTCATTAGAAAAACCTCTAAAACGCGAAATTTTGTTACAGTTATTAAGGTAGAATATAAGCAGCTTTATTTAATATCATTCAAGAAAACTAAAAAATAGCAGAGATTATATCATCGGAGCAAAACAAAGTGCGACTGAGTTGACTCAAGCGAATTAGCTTGACTTTTGTTCACCACGCAGAGCGGGGAGCTACCTCTATATGTATACCTAGAAGATCATTGAGTTTTGGCAATTAAGGTTTAGTTTTGTGAACTTGTTGCAATATGAGAATTCCTTTCTATTTTACTCAGTAATTAAATAACTAGCTTACCTAAGTAGTTTGTTGCCAAATAAATAAAATAAAGTATGAAATGATGAGGTTATGATTTCAGAATGACTGTGTGTGGGTTAGGTATATGAAAACGCATTATTGTTTGTAAGCTATATTGTAAATAGATGGAATTATGTTGTTTCAAATGTTACCTGTGTTTGAAACATTCTCCGGATAAAAGAGCGGTGAATTCAGCATCGAACCCAACGAAACTTGCGTTTTTCAAGTCTTTGATTATGTTCGGAATTTGTTCGTTAAAGTTACTTGCAGTTATCTCCATGGTTTGTTTTTGATTTTAAAGTGAAATGCAAATGCGGCTTTATCTTTTAAATGACCCACACCCATGCAATCGACCGACGCGATTTTCTGATTGTTTTGTTTGAAATGAATTTTATTTACATTTTTTTACATGACTGACTGACATTGATTGACTGACTGATAGTGAGTGATAGGTGACAGATGATGTAGAATTTTGACATTGACAATTGACATGCCTACCAATTTGATGTAGTGTATGTCATGTGGTATCCCGCGAAATTCAAATCACAGAAAACTATTAGGCCGTCCTCACACAGCCGGAATTCGTCTCTGAATTCATAATCTGAATTCATATTATTAATTAAGAAAGGCCGGAATCCCATACAAAGTCGTTATGATCCACATACATTCTGATTTTTTCAGATTATGAATTTCTCAGATCGATCTGTAAGAATGATTCTGATGTGCGTCCGGAATTCCTGGTCTGAATATTTAAGATTATGACTTCATAACGCACGTAATCCCATACATTTGCATAGAGCAACACACACATACTGAATTCAGATTATGAATATTTCTTTTTTTTTCTGTATTGAGCCAATAGCAATGCGATTAGTATTAATTCCTCCTCCATTTCGAGACGTCTGCTTGTGTCGAGAAACAAGAGACTACTGATCTATCTAAATTTTTAAGATAATGTGAGTTGAAGGAGCCGGAATTAAGAGTATGAATTAAGATTCTTAATTCAGATAGGTTTTCCGGCTGTGTGAGGCCGGCCTTACTCTTAGCGGAGATTCAAATTTTCTTGCGTTTTGCATGGACCATAGGGTTTTTTGCAATTTGCTCCTGCAAATTAAAAAAAAAAACTGTGTCAGGTTCACTGACCTGTATCTATACAACTTGTATAGATACAGGTCAGTGGTCAGGTTGTATCAAGGAATTTATGGTTGTATTGTATCTAAATCAAAATATAATTCTGCAAATAGCTTATTAGGTAAAAAATATTCCCTTTCAATGAATCAGTGAAAAAAAAAAAATCTTTCATCATAAGTTATGAAAAATAGTAAAAAATGGACCAAAGGGATGATGCAGTGGAAGATGCAGTGATGGTTCCAAACTCAGTTTATGGAAGACCGGAAAACTATTCATAGGTAGGTAAGTATTCAATAGTAGGTATTAATCATAATTTATTTATTGGTTCAAGTGGTAGACTTTCAGAAAAACTACATTACTTATCTATAGTTGGCATCACAGAACACAGAAACGCTCGCTTACGTGGTTGGCATAGTAGAATTGCAAGCGACATTTCAACTTATGTCGGTAAAAACATGGGTTTAGGTACTTACAGTACCTACCTACCTATCTACTTCGTCGGTCATACCGACCGACATCGACAGCATTAGGCAGTATCTAATCTACCTATACCTAAATGGCAAAACAGAATGTGACAGAAGTGCACGTTGTTAGCTGCTACTTTTGTCAATCGTTTTTGTAATGTTATACGATTGTTTTTGATGGCTTCCGAAACGCATTATTTATCTGGAAGTACTGTAGGTACTTTTTTCTTTTTATTTATTCAGGAACGTTACCTTTACATAAGTAAGTAATAAATATTACAGAATAATTCCAAATCATTAAGTTCCTATCCTATACAGGGTGGAAAAAATGAATGGGCCCCGGAGGGAAACTAATTTACCTTAAATCCTTTTACTTAATTTTTTGAATTTTTAGCTGGTTCAATTCCGGGCGAGGCAAGCGAATTTAAAAAAATCTATGAATGCACTTTTGTTTATTTTTAAAAATAAAGTAAGTACTTAATGTTTCCTACTTTATTTAGTTTATTCTAGTAAGGGCTGATTTTTCAATCGATGAATAACTTTTATCTGAGGAATAAATATGGCGTTATGACATATTTTCAATACAATATCTGTCAAATCGCATAAGTATATATTTCCTCAGATAAAGTCTACTTTATTTGTAGTAGTAGGTAAGCAGGATAGGTAGGTCCCTAAGTAATTAATTTTTATAGGTAGGTACCTACCTACACACTTTCAAAAATGTTCGGTTCAACTGCTTATGTAAAAAACGGGGTCAGTAATTGAAAACAAAGCATTGTCTACAAGAAGTGACCTCGTGCATGACGTAGGTAGGTACAAAATTTTGTAGGTAATTAAGTACTTACTTACCTACATTAGCCTACAAACCTACCTACAGTTGGGCCGACGGATCTAGGCGTACGTGAAGTCAGGCTCTGCGCTGCGCAGTAAAAAAATTTGTATGAAAAAGTTGCACTGCGCATCGAAACGGCTAACTTCACGCACGCCGAGATCCGTTGGCCGTACTGTACATACTTATAGGTACCTACTTCCTAAAATAAGTCTAAGCACCTATAAGATTAATCCGTCCGGATTGCTAAGTTGTCCGTAGTTTAAAAATTCCTTGAAGTTGTCATCTTAACAGACACGAAAGCGCACCGCGCCAATATTTTCTTGTATTTAACTACCCAACTACCTTAGTTCAATATCTAGTAGGTGTAGGTGGGACATTCGCAAACGGCTCAAAAAAAACGTCCGGGCCAAAAACCTCTATTAAATAGATTTCTAAAAGCTTGATTCTTTTTTGTATGATAGTTATGATCAAATACTAGAAGAAGTCTATGTTTTCTTTTAGATAAAATAAATTTAAAATAGTTAAAAAAAATAAAAACCGCTGAAATTTGAGCCTCAGTGGCATGTCCCAAGCACATTTTGCGATGTAAATTATTTTTTATCTTTTTCTCTATAAAGCGTGGCGCTACTTTGAATGTATTCACAAAAAACCAGATAATTACTAGCTTATTTTATAATATTCCCAATAAATATTAGGCTTTCGTTGATAAGTTACAAGTAGTTTTAGTCGCGTCCGAGGTTTTGAATTGATATCGGTGGCGCGCACCGATCTACGCATATACCCTGTTCTCTAATAGTTGCAAGAACAGTTGTTAGAGTAAGAATAACTATCAGCCCCTCCGCATTGGTGGAGAGGACAAACAGGTCTGTGGGTCTCTGTGTGTCTCTTTTATTGAGGAACAAAATCGTTTTCGGTGGCTTGGTATACCCTCCAAGATGAGTTCGGTGTATTCATTTTTTTCAAATCCATTCAAGCAATTATTTTCGAATTATAACAAAAGTGTATCTAAGCGGTACAAGATTTCCATTATGTAGACTTATATTCAAAATTTTGGTTACTTTTAAAAATATCTAGGATTTTGCTCATAATTTTGATTTCGGTGGTATTGATTTCAGTGTTTTCCGTGGAAATATATGAAGGGTAAATACAGTTTCATAGCACTTATAGTGCTGTTTCCTGATTTATGATAATTGTATTGAATCATAGAGAAAGCTGGCATAAAAAAGGTGCCCCAGATTAGTGTCGGCATCTATAAAAAATAAAAGAACTGCTCAATTGCAGCTTTCAACCTAAAGAGTTAGAGCCCAACCTCATTCTTGCCTACGCCCTCTTCTCAACTACGCATCTGGATGCGGCAACATACCCAAAACCTACACTACTATCGCTGGAGACAGACAATCTGACACTTCAGAGCGTCGTCTGATGAACCTACAAAGAAAAGACCTCGAAATAATCTTAGGGACATTGACAGGACACTGTACCCTCAACAGACATCTGTACAACATTGGTGCCACGGACAGTCTACTCTGCAGAGGATGTGTAAGCAAAGAAGAATCAGCTGCTCACGTAGTCCTGGAATGTGCGGGTGTAGCAACACAATGGCAACAAATCTTCAGTATCCCGAGGTCGCTCCTCTAAGCCGGTGAAGACCCCAGGAAGCTGTTGTGCTTCTAGGAGAGCTAGGTTGGCTACGTACCTAACGAGCCAGGTTATCCCCACGCATAAAGGACCACCATCGAGTCCAAATGCGGAAACGGGAGTCCACTAATTGTCCGCCAGACTGCTACCGCGTCAAGTGCCATGCCAAGCGTTAAAGCGGCACCTGACGCGGTGAAAGCTACAGAAAATTCTGACACAACAGGAAATACCCATTTGTGATGTGAGGAGGACTGACGCGGATGGATTTTTTCTCGTAGATAAGAAGCATCGGCCGAAGCCTTCCCCCAACTGACGTGGGATAGCCCTCCGCTCTGCCAGGATCGCCTTGCAGGCTGTTGAAACGACCATCGGCTTATAATATATCCCAACTAGACCCGACAACTAGTGAGGAAAGCATCCGTCAGTATGTGAATGAGAGGAGCTGATGCCGAATCAGGCAGCCACCTGTAGTAGTACCTAGTACAAGGTTTGAAGCGGCTGGATTCTGCAAGAGAGACTAACTTTAAGTAGTATACGAGTATGCTTGGGTGGATGCCAGCCAGGACGTGTTCCTAGCTCTTGACTTTTGGACAGCCGGAATCGTTTATCATCCAATCATGGGTGGATATTGGGGTCCCAAGGACGGTAAAAAAAAAGTTAAACAAATATATTGAGTTGAATGAAATGAAAGGTCTTTATTTGTAAATTCTAAAATAGTTATTATTGTTATTCTAGGGCGTATACTTTTTTATAATATAATACGACGAGAATTCATAATAAATATGAAATGAATGAAAAATTAGACACGACATTATGTATTGCATGCATGCCAGTAATTTTACCATGACGAGCTAGCGCAATAGGCATACCACCATTTAAAAAGTTTTTCGAAACAGCGGATTTCAATACGACGACTTTTCGAAAGGGCGTACCACTTGAAATGTTTTTCGAAACAGCGTTCGTCGCAACGACGGCATTCGAATCTACATATCAGACCCTACTCGGCAGTAGTAGCACTTGAAAGTATAGGGGTAGTCAGAAGAAAGTCCAAATGTAAGCCATCTACGATGAGCGAGATCTCAGTTCGGGGAGAACTACTAGTATTAAATCGCCATACAAACTTTGAAACATAATTTAACTCCTTCAAGGGGTTTAATGATGTAACCCCTTTTAGAAATGATTTTTTATCAACAAATACCTAATTTTTTAAGTAATAATTATAGATCGAACTAAAGACTGTTGACTTTTTAACTAAAGTTTAATGTATTTGATTTCGGTGATTAGAATATTGACTTCGGTGGGCACCAATTTTTCAAAATCAAATAACTTTGTAACCGTTAGGCTTTAAGAGTTCCCTCTTGTACTAATAATTACTAAATTAAATATAGATTTGATATTTCATGTCAAAACATCCAAATTCTAAAAAAAATTGTGCCACCGAAAAAAATGCTGCGCCTGAGAATGACCGAGGTATGTAATACATTACATACTTAGTAGAAAATATGATATGTAAGTAACTAGGAAGAACTACCGCCTGAGCGGTAGGTTGACTTTTATGCATTAAGTTCAACTGCGCAACACCGTAAATGCTAGGACTTGTGAGATTAATATAGGCGGTTGCACAATATAATGTTGCATAACCCATTCAGGTCAGCGCATAACCAGAGAGAGTGGGCTCAGCTTCGCCAATTTGCTTCCGAATCTGGACTGCGTCCGGAGTCTGTAATACCGTAATACAAAGCCTGAAGGCTCGACTTGCCCAACGTGTTGCAACTGCAAGACACTCAACCACTCGCAGTCGCCACTAGCTGGTCGACTCGTGTGGTCGTGCACCGTCACCGCTCACAATCACTCAATACAAACCTTAGAATCATGTAAAAAGTGTGACCGCAAAAACCGTTGCTCCGGTCAGTTTCGTTTTTCAAAATGGAGACTGAGAAAATAATGGAGAATCTCAGTGTGCCGGTGTTGCCAGTGAAGATACAGAATTACATGCTTATGTCCTTGCAGAGGATATTTGTGTTATTAGTAATATTTGTCGGCGTTTTAGTTGTGGTTTACTACACGCCGATGCCAGGTACGGTATTGAATTTTGCAACTTGTTTTGCAAAAGGTTAGGTTGCATTGTAGTTGGCAAACTTTTATCGATTAGGTCGAAGCGTTTTTGCTTTTATTGGTTATCTTATATACTAGGCATTAGTCGATACATACGACGCGACGTTTTAGGAGCTATGTATCTGCGTAGGTAAAGTCAGCAAGAAAAGTAGGTATTAATAACACTCATTAACTTTGGAAATATTAAATGGATTTGATAAACATGATCGCCTTGATTAAATATTTATATACTTAATGGAAATGGAAATTTACACAATGGATGTCAAAGATTTTTACAATCGGAAATGTTAGTCTAGTTTTTTGCTAACCGTACCCTACTACCTTTTGTTTAGTTTTATATGTCTATTATAAGTCTGTACATATTAATAATATCGATTGATTAACTAGGCTAAGTGCCTACACACAGAGGCGTATTTTAAGATTCAGCGCCCTAGGCCAGTTAGGTTTGCCGCCCCCTGCAAATATTTTTCTCGGCTTGAAACTTGGTTTGCACTCTGCTCGCAAAATAGTCATGAAGCTTATAATAAGCGAGCGAAGCGAGCCGATTTTTTTTTAAGACAACAACAGACACTTGATTTTGCTTACGGTTCTCAATGAAAAGGTTGGCTGCTTGTAGGTTCCTATTCTATATGCGAGCGAAACGAGCCGAATTTTTTTATGACAAATGCAACATGTGACACTTGATTTTGCTTACGGTTCTCAAAGAAAAGGTTGGCTATTTGTCGGTTCCTATTCTTCTATATGCGAGCGAAGCGAGCCGATTTTTTTTATCACAAATTTAACATGTGACACTGGATTTTGCTTACGGTTCTCAAGAAAAGGTTGGCTGCTTGTCGGTTCCTATTCTATATGCGAGCGAAGCGAGCAGTTTTTTTTTTAATGACAAATTCAACATGTGACACTTGATTTTGCTTATGGTTCTCAAAGAAAAGGTTGGCTGCTTGTCGGTTCCTATTCTAAATGCGAGCGAAGCGAGCCGAATTTTTTTATGACAAATGCAACATGTGACACTTGATTTTGCTTAAGGTTCTCAAAGAGAAGGTTGGCTGCTTGTCGGTTCCTTTTATATATGCGAGCGAAGCGACCCGATTTTTTTTATGACAAATTCAACATATGACACTTGATTTTGCTTACGGTTCTTAAAGAAAAGGTTGGCTGCTTGTGGGTATATGCGAGCGATGCGAGCCGAATTTTTTTTATGACAAATTCAACATGTGACACTTGATTTTGCTTACTGTATTTTGATTTTGCTTATTAAAAGAAAGGCGCATGAAAACTCGCTCCGAGCCAAATAAGTTTTAGATTTTGTTAGTTAGGTAGACTTTTTTTACTTTCTTTCTGCATTTAAGGACAAAAAGAAAGGCGCATGAAACTGAAAGCACGGGGCGGCGCAAGCCCCCCTCTCTCAACCAAATAAGTTTTACCTTTTTTTTAGTTCGGTAGCCTTTTTTTTAATTTCTTCTGGCATGTAAGGACAAAAAGAAAGGTTCATGAAGCTGAGAGCGAGGGGCGGCGCAAGCCGCCCCTCGCCAAATTTTAGTTTTTATTACTTAGGTAAGCTCTTTTTAAAAATTTCTTTTGGCATTATAAGGCCAACAAGTGGCTAAATTAAAAATTTTAAAAAACCGACTTCAATACAAACTGTATTGGGTAAGGCTAAGGGTGAGCTAATTAAAATTAGCCCAAACATGGATGTTCCACTGTTATTCCCTGAGAGGTTCCATTGGACAGGTCCTGACTCCATCATCAGATCAGCTAGCTGTCACCATATCATTACATTATAGTCGGAACTTGACCAACATGCTGAGTTCCTAGTTTCAACTCAATCAGACTATTTACTGAGGAGTTCTGTTGAACAGCTCCTGACTCCATCATCAGATCAGCTCAATGTTACCATAATATTGCATTGTCACCGATAATCTTTTAAAAAATACCCTAATCGCTTCAAGTGTGCCTATAAAATTTGAAGAGTTACCTCGATTTCTCCAAGATCCCATCATCAGATCCTGACCTGATGACCAAAAGGACCAATTGGAAAGTGTACCCTTTCAAACAAAAAAAGAATTTTTGAAATCGGTCAAGGCGTCTTCGAGTAATCGGTGAACATACATAAAAAAAAAAAGCACAAAAAAAAAAAAAAAAAAAAAAAAGATTCCGACGAACTGAGAACCTCCTCCTTTTTTCGAAGTCGGTTAAAAAGAAAGGCGCAAGCTGAGAGCGAGGGGCGGCTTGCGCCGCCCCTCGTAGCCTGCCGCCCCGGGCCATGGCCCTCTTGGCCCAAGGGTAAATACGCCCCTGCCTACACATCAAGCTAGCTTTACTTCTGCCGATAAATTAAAATGTCAACATTATTCGAAACCGAGTCAAAGGTTAGATTAAAATGAAATACTAACCCACTCACTAGCCTACATATTAACAAGGCCGTTCTTACTTATAAACTTACTTACTCGAATATAACTGGTTACAGAGGAGTACTTCGAGAATTGTGATCGAGAATGTCACGAGTTGGATTGGCCTATGATCTGTCGAGTGAAACTAGTCATCGAAGTATACAAAACGCTGAGCAAGTAAGTTTTCTAACTAATTTTAGTCAGCCATAAGACATTATAGTAGGTCTAACAGCGCAATGCTTTTGTAATACGAAAACATAATAATTACTTACCAAGTTGTTATTAGTTTCTTTTAATTGTTGCTTTTTTAACTAGGCTTTAAAATGGACCACTTCGTTTCGGTTCGAGAATATTTTTTTTAATTATTCAAATTAAAATATTATGTTTTTTAGATCTTGTGGGAGTTGTGCTGAAAAGGATGGACCAGACTGTCCAGCAACATGCATATCCGCAGACGGTCGAGAACGAGGGGTTCTGTCGGCGAACAGAGGTCTCCCAGCCCCCGTGCTTCACGTGTGCCACAACGACATCCTAGTTGTGGATGTCGTACACAGAGCACCAGCCCACGCCTTATCCATCCACTGGAGAGGACAGCCCCAAAAAGAAACCCCGTTCATGGATGGAGCGCCAATGCTGACGCAATGCCCTCAACCCGCATACACAACCTTCCAGTACAAGTTCCGTGCGTCTGCGGTCGGAACACATATGTACCATGCCCATTCCGCTGCAGACGCAGCTGACGGACTCGCTGGTGCGTTCGTAGTCCGACAATCCCCTAGAATTGAAGCTATGAGGGAGTTGTACGACGTAGATGCCACAGAACATACGATATTTATTTCCGAATGGGGACACTCGATGGGACCTTTAGCTGGAATAATGGCGGCAGTCCCTGATGTAGAGACTCTTCTAATAAACGGGAAAGGCCACTCTTCGGAGAACCCTGACTCCCCACTGTCGAAATTCACGGTTCAGAATGGAAAACGATACAGATTCCGCTTGGCTTATAGCGGTGGATCAAAAAGCTGTGCGGTTAAGTTTTCGATCGATCAGCACGTTCTGAATCTAGTGGCTTTAGATGGGCATGATATCGAGCCTGTGGATGTGAATTCTATAGAGCTAGGTAGAGGTGAACGCGCGGACTTTATTATAGATGCCGTAAAAGTGTCCGGTGTTTACAAAATAAGTGTTCTTGCGGACAAGTCTTGTCAAGAAAACTTGGAAGGTATGGCTGAGTTAGTGTATCAGAATGATAAAACCGTGTTACATAAAGTGGAGCCTTCTTCAGTGGATAAAGAATTCACGACTTTGTTCAGTGACAGGTGCAAGTTAGACAAAGTGTTGTGTTTAGGCGAAGTTCGCGCCGTAGTTGGACTGCCGACTGAGTTGGCCAGCACCGTGGACGAGATAATTTATGTGCCTTTTAATTACTCTACGAAACAAATTTCGGCGAAGCGACTGGGTGAGTTTTAATGAATGCGTTTGTTTCTATTGTTATGAAAACTTTCTTGTATAATGTTGCGATGGTTTAGGGAGATTTAACAGGTATTATCTGATACGGCTGTGCTGGATTTATGAATAAAGATGCGATGAGAAGAAATTTTTAGTAACATGCAAAAAAACATCTAATTAACATTATGTGAAAGGGCTCTTATGTAGTTATTGCAGAGCGTTCATAAAGTCTGTTTTTCTATCACGACTCAATGGATGAACTACCTAATTTGCATAATTCTTGAAATCAATGTTAGTAAATAATCACCTGGATAGTTGCCTAATCGATGCCTGGATGAAATAAATGATCGAAGACGCGGGCAATGTTGGTCTTTAATAAGGAAATATTCCCTTTCATGGTTTGTTCATTTTCGTTCGTTCCACCCTGTAGTTAAACCCTGTTATACCTACTTAAGTAATTTTAATGAAAACTAATCAATTCACTTTTAGTACCTAGGTAGTTATCTCTTTTTGTCGCTATACGAGTTTTATGAAGAACTATCAGCTTTTTTTGATAAGATTTGCAATTCTATTGTGCATACCCGAGCCACAGAGAAATCCCGAGCGAAGTCGGAGTGGGTCGCTAGTCGCTAATGCAAGCTCAAAAGTCGATCTGACCACATCAATCAACTAGATGAGACCGGTTTTATGAATAATTTCCTATGTAGTGATGTACCTGCAGGGTAATGTGTGATGTGACGGACGTATCTGGGACATTGATCCAATCACTTGATTAGGCCTAGGCTGGTTTAATCCTATTACGTGCTCAAAAACTCAGATACCTAAGTATCTAGAATGTACCTAGACACTAATTGCGGAGGTCTTGTTAATAATTCATCAGAGTTCGGAGTAGTATGGCCACTTCAATCGCTCTATCATGAATATGGCCTTCGTAGGAAAATCCAGGTAGGTAGTTAAATAATTATGTAGTTACGCTCAATTATTCTCTTTTTCTCTACCTATGTAGAAAATGGGCGAGCTTTTAAATTGGTACTTACCTGTAAAAGGCTTCATTGTACTAATTTAAAACGCGCAGAATCGATAGTGTAGTTTGCAGATAAGATGTCCTATCCTATCGTACAGATTATTATAATTTAGAAGTTTATGTGCTCCAATATAATTGATAGTAACATACAGTACTTTCCTATAATAGGCTAAATTTTATTTCCAATATCATTTCATAAGAAAACTCTACCTATGGTAAATAAATTATATAAATTAATGAAAGGATATTTGCCTGAGTGCAATTTCTAAATCTAATAAAAGTTGTTCCATTTTGTTTGAGAAGAAAGTTCTATGAAACTAAACCAACATTTATCAATTTGCAGCTGTTTATTTTACCAACAACTTTAGCTTCACGTCTGCAAAGATGTTGCAAGCTGAAATTCTGTGTGCACTTGCAGATTTTTGTTAGGTAACTATTTATTTAGGGCTAACTGCTAGTTAAATGCAGCTTATGTAAATTTGGCTGAGTTAAATTTTGATATTTTAACCAAGTTATTTACGACTGCGTCTGTATCACTGGATATGGAAAGCAACATAAGAGCAAAGTATAAAAAAAAATGAATTTGGTAGAAGTAGAGACCAACTAGAATCTATTAAAATTCGAGTAAGGTGGATTACCATTCAAGCTCCTTGTAAGGGGATGTTAAGACTAAAAAATATTACCTACTTCTAAAAAAATGAGTACTGCCACACGTCCATAGTTCCTCTATTATAACTCGACAACCATTGAACCGATTTGCCTGAAATTTAAAATATATCTAATAATGATCGGTAATAGGACACAGGCTACTTTTATTCCGGAAATATGTTCGGTTCCCGTGGGATAAAAAATAGTAGTCCACGCGGGCGAAGCCGCGGGCATCCGCAAGTATATTATACTTTCTTCAGTTCAATGTTAAATCCAAACATTTTTATAAATCTTGTAGGCCCATCACTAGGTAAAAACCAGATTGTCGCAAGTCCCCATCATTATGTGCAAGTTACGACATAGGTAAGAAGAATGTCAGTGGGTCGTTTCATTTCATAATTTGTGTTTCTTCGATCGCAATTTCGTCCAGGGTCATGTTACTCATACCTACAGACCTTTGTACTTGGGTATAAGTTTAACGAATACTTAAGTCCACTTGGTTGTTTGCCTCTTGTGTACCTTTTGATCAGTCAATGCATTAAAAAACTTCGGCCTTTAAATCTTTTACTAGATGATTTATCCGCCCCCTTACCTCATGACACTGTGTCATGAGGCAATCTTTGCCTATACCTAACAAGGCACTGTACCTGGGACATTGTTGAGATGGAGTAGGCTTGCCCAGAACCTACACCATCTTCTCAGCTTAACCAGCCTTATCCACATGAAAGATATGGTCCAATACGTGTTGGGCTGACTAAGCCGCGGGTTTCCTCATGATTTTCCTTCACCGTTTGGAGCTCGTGTTAATAATAAAGTTAAACCGAGCACATACATTTTTAGAAATGTAAAATCCATTGATGCACGGCAAGGATTCGAATCCATGACCTTCGATCGAAAGTCAAGGGACTATCCCACTAGGCCAATACGGGTCTTCAAGGCATAAATGCTACAAACAATTGGGTAAAAGTGACAATATTGCAATTACTTTTGTACAATTATGTTTTTAATATATGAAAAGGTCATCTAAAGAGAAACATTCTCAGTACAAAACACCCGCTGTTTTTCTGTGTTCACCATCACTTGTCCACTAAATACGTTTCAATTCTTCTTAGGAATATGAGTAATCCATAGTTATTAATATCCACAGCATGGTTTAGTCAATGTTCAAAAATTATTTGAATGGAAAATGAATGTGAGACAAAAGGCATATTAGGTAGAGTTGTCAAGTCTGTTTGACTATTGCATGGGAATTAACTTACCTACACATGGCAGTACGCTATTACAAAATCAGGTTTACACGGCCTTCGCAAAACAGAGCTATAGTAAAATGTGTCCAACAAAGCAATATTTATCAAAACGTAGAGAAGAAAGTGAAGCAATCGTGTGGTTGAGATAATCACCACCGAGACCGCTAATAATATGCCGATGCCGTGATTGCAGGCAGTGTGCGCAACCTTTACGATACAAAGCAAGATAAGCATTTTCCATTACACAATACCTTTAAAAAGAGAGCTAACAGGCATTTTCTAGGAAAGCTCGCTCCATCGTCGACTTCATTCTTGCCAGGCAAGGAGTGGAGTCAAAAGCTCTATGTTAAGATATAACATAAAGAAAAAAAAAACAAGTAGCCTGCATGCAAGGTGCAAGTAGTCTGCATGCTAGGTGCAAGTCTTCCCGCGACCACGGCTGGTGCAATCCAGTCGAAACTTCGGGCTAAATATAAGGGTAAATTACGTGATAAATACCCGGATACTTATAATTATATGTATTATAGTCGGATTGCTCATTATACGGACTAAAATTGAAGGAAAAAATGACATTTTTCATATGTTTTTAGTCCGTATAATGAGCAATACGACTATAGGTGCAAGTTACCGTGCATGTTGAAAGTTGCCTGTAAGTAGCCTTAAATGCAAGTTGCAAGTAGACTGTGTGCAAGGTTATAGTAGGCTGCACGCAGGGTGCAAATAGCCTGTATGTAAGGTGAAAGTAATCGGTATGCAAGGTGCAAGTAGTTTTTGCTTATGAACTAGTATAAACCTTAAGCATAATTGTACAATATGCGGTCTTATACCATGAAAGAATGAGATGGTGCAAGTTCTGGCAATCGGGTAATATGCACGCAAGTGTGACGTCATACCTGCATGCAAGTACTTATACAGTGGAAACGCGAGATAGTGTGTATAGCACAGATGCTATTGTAGTTACTAGAGCCGCTTGCAGGTAAACAAACTATAATAACAACGTACCTTGGAAGATGGATAGCCACTTGATTGGTATTAACTAATTGACAAAACAAGGAGTTTAAGTGTAATGTAATGATGACAGTGCAGATGATATGTTAACATTTTTGCTAAGCTTTTTTATAGAAATAAGAAAAAGAAAAGAAATATAATCATACAGTCGTGATTATATTTCTTTTCTTTTTCTTATTCCCCAAGGCGCGGTAGATCTTTTCAGGCATTTTTTAAGATATTTCGAGTCTAAGAGGGTAGTCAGAGGTATGTCCAAATACATATTTGGTACATGCCCACGTTTTGCAGAAGTTAGCATTCCACACGTGACAGGTTGCAATCCCATCGACACTATTAGAAAGCTAAATGGTTTCCTCACGATGTTTTCCTTCACCGCTTTTTTATAAAGCAGGCAAAATTAGGTAAAATTATGAAACACAGAGTTATATAAATTTAAAAAAGCGATTACAGTTTTCTTTGCAATCAATGACAAATTGAAACAGATAAAAAAATTATAACGCCACAGTTTCCACATCAGGTTCCACTTCCACTGACATTTTTCACTATTCACTTCTCTATCTTATTCATCTTATCTTTCACACAATCCATCTTAGCTCTACCAGCTCGGACTAGACCACTATCATTCTTTAAATGCTCGTTACTATTCATAGCATATTACGTTCGCGTGATATCTACTTTATAATCTACTAGCTGCTGCCCGCCGCTTCGCTCAAGTGGTACTCGGATAAAAAGTAGCCTATATTACTCTCCAGCCTTCCAACTATCTCCACACAAAAAATCACGTCAATCCGTCGCTCTGTTTTGACATGAAAGCAGGACAAATAAACAAACAAATAAACACACTTTCACATTTATAATATGGGTACGGAGGTACGGATTTAATTACATTTTAACACGTTCGTTGCATTACGAGATCTATCAGATCTCTTGCAGGACTTTTGTATTGTGCGTTGACTATAATCGTGTTGTTTCACTCCTTGCGGGGGGCTCTAACATGGAAAATTCTTTATGTATGAGTAAGACAAAAATACATTTATGCTTCCTACTTAAAGGTGAATTCAAGGACATAAAAAAATTTATTAGAGATGGATTAGGTCCCTAACGCACAGTAGTATAATTATTTTCATTCCTTGCGTTTGGAGACATGTCGATACTCGTGGAATCGTACGCCTCGTAGACGCAAGAGAGGGAGGGTAGGCGGCGCGGGCGCTGCGTGACTCGATTTAGTGTTGTCCTAGCATCGACGTGGGGGGTCGTAATTTTAAATGTGAGTTAAAATGAGTCATTTTAAAAGGAAAAAGTGTAAATAGTCTATTTATTTTGGTGAGATTTCTAAGAACGAAAAATCAGCGCCAGATTATACTGCTGCAACGTCCAGTAAAATAACAATTTTGGAAAATTTTCAAATTTGCCCCTTATTGGCTAATAGTGACAGTGATTACCATGCTTTAATGAAAAACACTTTGCATAGTTTCTAAATAAACTTCTCTATTAAAACTTTTTCAATCAACAACTGAGATATTTTTTTATTCCCATCACTACTTACTACACATATTGAACTATCTTCGGTTGCGGTACGAGATACAATCGATACCTAATTTTTTTTTGGTATTTGTAGTTTATTCTAATGTCATAACTGCGTGCGAACCTAGCAAAATGTAGAGCAATAGGCTCTCTTGACCCACAAAAACTTCAAAATATTATGTCATTGGTTTTTTGGAAGATATAAATTATTTTCAAAAATGTATTTTTAGGAGACTGATTAGGTCTCAAACGCACCAACGGGTAGGTTAGTTTTGAGATCTTTTAGGTCTCCAACGCACCAGCTGAAAGTTCTTTGAAAATGATGGCGCAGTGAACGTGTTAATATTTGTATGTTTGCCATCGATATAAATCACTATAAATGCGCTCTAGCTTTGAGCGACCACCGAAGCGCTCGTAGCTTGCTTAGCTGTTCGCGACGTTCTGAGCGGTCCTAATTTGGATGGGTGACTGCAAGTGGCATTAATTTCTGAACGCTTCCGTGATTCGGACGGCACTTTCAATCGTTGGTCTGAATTTTAAAGTTATCCTAAACCGATTTAGCTGAAACTTAGCACACTTATAAATTGTCGGTGGCAAATGTGGCAATGCAATACACGGTAACAGCGAGATGATCTATGGAGTCAAGCTTATGGCTTGAAAAATATTTTTTGAAAAAACTTATTATTGGAACTCTGTCACCAGACCAGTTTGTTGTAGAGCCGTGTTGGCCTAGGGGATTAGTACCTCGACTTTCGATCCGTAGGTCGTGGGTTTGAATCCTGGCCGTGCATTAATGGATTTTTCGGTCCGAATTTTTTTTATAAATAAGATAAGATAAGATAAACGTTTATTTGATACACACACAGAGGATACAGAACAGTAAAAGATGCTTACAGAGAAAGATAATAACATAGAAACAGACAATAATAAAAAAATATTTAAAAAAAACAAAAACCCGACTGCGTCAAAACTAAAAAGAAAAAAACAAGCCTGCAAAGAATTACTCACAGTCGGTACCCATTCATTTTATTACCAATCAAATCTTCCCAATGTTATGGGTCCCGACTGTGAGTAATTCTTTGCAGGCTTGTTTTTTTCTTTTTAGTTTTGACGCAGTCGGGTTTTTGTTTTTTTTAAATATTTTTTTATTTAACACTTTTTAGTTATGATAAAGTTGATTTTAAAATACCTTGATTAACTATTACCTACCCAACAAGAAATTAATAAACCAACTAAACTAAGTAACTTCGTATCGCCCTAATTATTTATTCAATTTTATTCATCAAATCCATCCAATCCAATCAATTCCCCATCAGCCAATAATTCAATCCAATCCAATAATATCAAAAACTTTCGATAATGGCCCTCAAAAAATGATAGAATAGGTAAACTTTTCAAAACGCAACGATAGCGCGATCTAGGATTGGTTCAGATTTAGCAGCGACATCTAGTTGTGTTTTTGGTAATTAATGTAAATAAAAAATAATACTGAGGGTTGCGATGTTTGTAACTTCTGAACTACAAAACCGATGACCTTGAAATTTTTACAGAACATTTTAAAGTAGGTACATACCTACTTTCTAACAAAATTACCCTTCCTTTGCGTTGCGCAGTCGGGTAAAAAGAATCAATAAAATCGTAGGTACTATGTGTTAATGAATTACAACCAGATACCTACCTACTCATTTTGATTTTCATTTCCTCTCCCAAGGGAACCGTCTTGAATTTCAGTAAGTAAGTAGGTATAGTAATCAAAAGTATCCTATTTATACCTCGTAGTAGTATAGTATGTATGCACTCAAATAATACCAAGTTTCATTTAAATCCGTCCAGTAGTTTCGTTCGACCGAGACGTGATGCGCGGCCAAGATACACACAAACAGAATTTTAAACCGTTATATTTCCTAAGCTATTATTTAAAATGAAAAATAGTAAAAGAAACCTAACATTGATTTTTAAATACCTATTCAACGATACCCCACTTGACATAGTTCGTCAATTTTGAGTTTTTCAATTTTGACAATATGGCGTCTGGTTGTAACACTGGTTAATTTTGATTACTTTCATGTCTTTAGTGACACTCGCAAGGTTGAGACAAATCGATTGACGTTAGAATCATCAAAATCGGTCCACGCGTTTGGCCTCTAGAGTGCCACATAGAAACATCCATAGCGAGAATAATTATTAATCAACTTTAAACCGTTATTTTTCCTAAACTATTACTTAAAATGAAAAATGGTAAAAGAAACATAAAGTTGATTTTAAAATACCTATTCAACGATACCCCACTTGACATGGTGTGACGATTTTGATTTTTTTAATTTTGACATTAAGGCGTCTGGTGGTGGCACTGGTGAATTTTGATTACTGTCATGCCTGTAACAACACTCCCAAGGTTCAGACGAATCGATTGACGTAAGAATCATCAAAATCGGTCCACGCGTTTGGCCTCTAGAATGCCACATAGAAACATCCAAACATACATACTTACATACATAGACTGATAAACACATTACCCTTCCTTTGCTTTGCGCAGTCGGGTAAAAAGGTTCACAAATACCAGTGGTGCCAAAAGGCCCAGTCTCAGCTAATGCGCATTAACACGAGCTCTTGTCCCAGGCGCTAGAGTTCCTTTAAGTGTAGGCAAAGATTGCCTCCTGACACCGTATAAAATCATCTAGTAAAGATGTAAAGGCCTAAGTTTTCCGTCACCAGAGTTAGTCAAACATACATTATTGGTAACACCATGCTTGATCACATCATCCATTATCACGACTGTATCCCCAAGGCGCAGTAGACATTGTCTTAGAGATTTTTTCAGGCATTCAATAATACTTATTGCAATTATAACAAGTTTCAGCGTTGGATCTAATGTTTTAAATCTTTCCTCAGAGAGCTGGGGCCAGACCAACGGGCATCGTTTCACATATCCCGCGTCGCCGCTGCTAACACAAGGTGTTGATGTGGGCCCCAACGCGTTCTGTCCCGATGGACCGGGAGAGGGAGACGAGTGCGTCCATGTGAAGAGTGTGCCTATGGGCTCTACCGTCGAGATTGTTATGTTCGATCAAGGTAAGATAAATGCTTATAATTTTCCCTTGCAAATTGGGCTGAGCGAACACCAATCCGCGCTGAATTCTCAAAGTACTGCCAGATTCGGTCGAATCGGAAGATTCGTCCGCGGGCAGGTGTGAGAGGTTTCATACGATTTCATATAAAGAATTTTAAAATTTGATTCGTTGGGCGCGTTTGGAGCATCTGTCAATCCTATGGCGTGTTTGTGTTTAGAGTAGACGTAGGTACCAGATACAAATTCTCTTTAGAATGTTGAAGTCTTTTTTTTTTGGGACAGTTTACAAACTTAATTTCTAAAAAAAATGACAAAAATCACTAATTTATTGATGCGAAAGCGATGCAAAATGTTTGGATGGATTTTGGATGAAAGTTTGTTCCTCTATAACTTGACAACCACTGGACCGATTTGCCTGAAATTTAAAATATAGATAGATAATGACCGGAAATAGGACATAGGCTACTTTTTATCTGGGTACCATACGAGCGGAACCTCAGGCAGAAGCTAGAATATAATCTCGAAATCTATAACACCCTCACGGATTTATTATTTCACACTGTATATCTAGCGGTAAGAATATGATTATAAGTAGATAGGTATACAATGTGTGTTAGATACATTTTTTCCGCTTGCATTATGACCAGTTATCCAGTTATGGACCGATAGAATATGACAGGCTTACACTATGCAATCGTAAAGACAGAATGAGTCAGCTTTTGTTGTCAGAAACTTTTAACAATGGACGCTTATGTAAAAGCCTTAGGGCCTTTGCACAAAACGTTTTTGAGCGAGCTGAGACGCGAAGATGCTCAGCAAACGCAAGATAGTCGGCAAGTTGTGACCTTTGCATAGAATCCTTGCGTTTGTAGCAATAGTGCAACCGATTTAAATTATGATTGAAGCGCGTTCCTTTGCATGTATTGATACAAACACGATAAAAAAAAGTCCTAAAGCAGGACTGTTTCAAGCTTGTTTTGACATTGCTTGGATTTGTACTAAAACAATATTGTTCCAGTCTTGTAGTCTTGCTTAATGACGTAATACGTCATTTATGTTATTCATGATAATGAATGTCAATAAGTAGGACTAAAGCAGGACCGCAGCAGTCATGCTGAAGGACTTAAACTATATTGTTTGAGTACGAATCTAAGCAATTTCAAAACGAGCTTAAGACAGACTTGCTTTAGGAATGTTGAAACAAGGCTAAATCTGTTTCAAGCTTGTAAAACATTGCTCTAAGAGTTCATGGTACAGCCTCAGGCTTATTGTATGTAATGGTCAAGACATGAGTCAGCTTTTGCAGTCGGAAACTTTAAACAATGTAAACGTTTATGTAAATACCTTAGGTACCGCTTTCTATCTCCGAAAGTTAGTTGCAAGAACGGCACTTGTTTCAACACTCACGGAAGTGTCAATATTTCGCATGCGGTCAAACTACACAGCACGCATGCTTCAGTCCTAATCATTAAATACTTAAATAAAAAAAAAATTAAAAAAAAATGTTTTTTGAAATTGTCTGTAAAAACTGTAGGTAAAAATAAAGTTCAGTAATGGGTTTTATTTGATAATCTGTTTGTACCTGGCACTTTCAGGGTTAATTCGATTTTCGTATTTTCCCAAAATCTTCTTTCATACAAACCTTGTCCTGATAATTAAGAACACAACAAATAAAAAACATTGTATTTTTTGTACGAGTACATCAATTTTGCACGCTATTTTTCTATTATTCCGTGTCCTACTCAATCACGATCCGTACGGATTTTCTTTTTTCTGTCCCCGCTTTGATTTTTCAGTAACAATGATTTTTTTTAGTTCAATCAAGGAAAATAATTGCATAGCAAAATTGCAACGATTTGTATTTTGAACCATTTATCTATAAAACTTAAAAATTGCATTAGGAAGCATGAATAATTTGAATGAATGTGAATAAAGTGAATAATGAATAAATAATGCAAGAATATGGTATCGGTTCACGCATGATTGGTGGATAGTCCTAAGAACACAAAGTTTAATGGTACTTGAGCTGAGTGCGCGGTTTCGGCAATTTGTACATAGTTTCTAAAGTTATTACTAAGTTTTACGATGGTATGAAGGTACATTAGGACTGTAAGTGCCCATAAACACCTTTCTTAAAAACACTAAAGTAGAGGGTACCTTCTCGATACAGTCAACAACATAACTGACAAATGTGATAGTCTTATAGAAATCAAATGTTGTGTGTGTACTACGGACTGATAAATACCTGTCAAACGTACTGAGGGTGTAGCCATCTCTTACTTTTGGGGCTATTTTTAGCCATGTGAAGCATTATTTTAAGAAATCAACTCGTCACTTACTTTCGGACGAGTATCCATATAAGTAATAAAAAAAAAGAGCTTAATAAGGTATTATGTATTTAGAAATAACACCTCAATAGTCACTTAAATACTCGTTGTGGTCCCATATTAAGATTAGCAGTGACCTTGGTATCAGAAACTTGCTTATTGGTACCATGTGACCCAGAGTAAAGGTCAATGTAGATTATGCATTTATTTAATTTATTCGAGAATCACACTCACACCTTTTGAACAAACTTACGTCTTAGCTGCCACACCGACATCGTTAAAAAACTTAACACGTTAAAGAACTTCTGTTCCTAACTGTACTTTTGTTGTCAATTCCACCTATGTGTGCTATAAACTATGAAACAAAACTTTTTTAAATAATTACCTTTTTAACACATTGTTAATTAAGAGCTACAAAAATTTAATTAACATTTTAGCGTTAATGTACGTACTATTTCAACACATTTAATTTTGTTACCATACAAAAATAATTCGTATAAGTAATACGTTCGCATTTGTAAATCTAGTAGGTAGAAAACATAGGTTTTCACATCTCAACTAAGTAGGTGATTTATACAGCGTCGGTAAACAACCTAAGCCTGCCACTTATTGAGACGCTCGGTGTAGTGTAGTGCCTTAGACATTGTTGAGATGGAGTATGCTTGCCCAGCACCTAAACCAATCTTTAAACATAATTTACTAGAAGGACATGGTCATAGAGCAGATGGCAGTCAGAGGCAGCATGTTTTCCACCATTGCTCGTAAGCCAAAGTAGGTGCATAATAAAGTAGTCTTTTTTAAACTATCACGACTCTACTTTTAAATATTTTTGCACGGGATTTTAAAGCGTTTATTATACTTATTATTTTATTTCTTGACGTTTCGACTGTGTTGCGATAACCGTGGTCGCGGGCGAACTTTTATAAGGCGGTAAAATCTTCTGAAACAAAAAGTACTATCCTCGTCAATTGATTTTCGTGAACTACGAAAGATAATTGGCACGATATTATCGTCTTTAGTTTGAAAAGTAGGGGCTCAGATTCGAAGCAAAAACCTTTTAAGTGTCAACTCGCTCGGATTTAAAGTACTAACACACGCTTGGATTTAGTCCGGAACAAGAGATTTGGTCTGCTCGTCTGCTCTACAGACGGTCGGATATGGTTCGGAGCAGAAAAAAAAAATCTGTTGTACGCTCCGTACTAAATTCGTGTGTGTTAGTACTTTATATCCGAGCGAGCTCGTTATATATACTTAATAGCTCGTATTTCGACTTTTAGATCGAAATCCGAGCTATTATCCCACCCGGCCAGCACGGCTAACTACCACCTTCGTATCGAAGGTCGAGTCATTCGAAACTATGACCTTCGAGTCGAAATTCGAGGCACTATGTCACTCGGTCAACATTTATCTAGCAGGAAATAAAAACACCATTTCCAAGAGAGTAGCTACTGTTGGTTTGTACGCATATTTTTATAAATAACCGCATAAATTTGATTACGCAAATGTAGGCACGTTGCGCAGCGAATGGATAATGATAATTGATCCCACAAGGCTTTCTCAATATCGAACACTTGCAGCTTTCGTTAACTTTTCAATTCCAGGAGTTTTTTTACGTTTTCATTGATGTAAACTACGATTTGCATGGAATAAATAAATATTGAAAACTAAAAAACATGCTTTTGTAGAACAGATCAAACAAAAAAGTGTATTTTTTAAATTGTTGCTATTATGATATTTTTTTCTGTTTTTTTATCAAACTATTGCATTGTCATCTGTCCTTGCTAAGTGTGCAAAGTTTCAACTTAATCCGAAGTTTTGAAGCAGGTCAAAATTAAGTTAATTTAGATAATTACAAGTGAAGCTAAAGAAGCGTGTTAAAAAAGCTTAAAGTTCTTGCAAAACTATTCAAACGTTTAACACGATCGATTAGATACGAAACTCCCACTTGCTACTCAGAAGTCAGAACTAAAACTACTTTTTCAAATGTAAGTACCTACTTACAAAGAATATTCCCTCTAACGTAACGGTAAAATGTGTTCGTGAGTTTATGAATAACTAGCGAACGCCCGCGGTTTCGCCCGCATGGACTACTATTTTTTTTATCCCACGGGAACCATAATTTTTTCCGGGATAAAAAGTAGCCTATGTGTTATTACGGAACCTAAACTATCTACATTCCAAATTTCATCAAAATCGGTTTAGTAGTTATGGGGATACGTGGTAACAAACATTCACACACACGGACTTTCGCTTTTATAATAAGTATTAGTAGGATCAAACAAGCTTATGTAGTAGATTACGAAGTACCTATACTTACATTTTATTTTTCTACTCAACGATCACTTTAATTGCATAGCAAAAAGCAGGGCACAATGCATTCGATTCGAAATCAGAACGGGATGGTAAATTATTGTTTTCTCATGCGAGAGACGGACAGTGCGATAGAAGAGTGAGGTATTAATTACCGAAAAGAATTTTATAGACCAAATACTGCTTGTCATGTCAGAGTACTTACTTTCATAGGCCGGCGGCATGAGTGCAAATTCGAAAGGATCACCTTTCCCGAGGAGTGGTAGACATTATCTCAGATCTTTAGGCATTTACGATCTTTAGATGTCTAAGTGGGTAGTCAGAGGTACGTCCAAATATAATTTGATCCATGCTCAAATTTTGCAGAAACTATTCTCTACGTTTATATCAAGTAAAACTCAGTTTATGGTAAAAGTATTCAAAGTACAGATACAAACTAAACGCATACCGATAATATTATGAAGAATCACGGAAATTGCCAGTTTCAAATGTAATTTACTTTGATAGTCAACGTACGGTTATGAAATCTAACTACACTCACTTACTTGCATAGTTTACGTCAACCGAATAAGTTTCCTCATCCAGTTTCTAGAATATTAAAAACTAAAACATTTTGAACTAGGGAAGGGAAGTTCCAGCAGTGGAATGAAATAAAGGATTGTTTTAATATTCTAATAAGGTTTAATATTAAAATTGATTCAACTTCAGATTTGGTTTGGTAATGATTTTTTTATTTTTTTAATTAAGTAGGTAAGTAGGTACCTACTGAAAATATGCTACAATTTTAAGATTATACAACTCCTATAACTTATACAGCTTAGATTCTAAGCTATGTTCTAAGCCTTATATGTATTATAATAACATACATTTTGTGATACCTATTAAAAAAAATGATTACCATAACGGCAAATTTCTTTTTGTATTCTGTGAAGCTTTAAAAGCTAAAACTGTTACATAAAAGGAAAATATTGAATCCATCAGATACCTACCTTAGCAATGCAATGTATGAGATAAGTCTTAAGCTGGAAACAAACTATCGGACGCGGCTGACGGACGCGGCTGACAGCCGCGACTGATAAGTGTGCACACCGTCCGAACACTCAGCGGGCCAGATTGCCTTCGGACGTCTGAAGGTCCAAGGACGCGTCCGCGACTTTCGTCAGATAATGTGCACAGTTCTATGTTCGTTCTATATCCAGATACCTATTCAGTCGCGGCTGTCTGCCGCGTCCGTAAGCCGCGTCCGATAGTTTGTTCCCAGCTTTATTAGCTTTAGTTTTTTGTTTCGTAAGTAAACCTAACCGGATACGGGCGGATTTTTTTAAATCTGTACCATTCTGAAAATGTTGTAAAAATTTTTTTTCTTCAAATATCTATTTCTGGGTATAATGATATTATAGCAAGATATGTAAAGTTTCATGAAAACCCAAAAGTCATGTAATTTACTGAAGAAAACTTGATTTATTGGTATTTTAATAATGATACTGTGGTCAAAATTGTCCAATGAGTAACGAATTGTTTTCTGGATAAATGAAAGAATAAAAGACGTATAATCGTAAAAAGCCTTTTATTAGAATCCAATTTAAAATCACAATAGAATAATCAGTGCATATTCTTTGAGTATTAACTAGAAATATTAAATATTTCAATTTTTATGTCAGGTGACTAACTTTTGGTCAAATTTGTCTCAGTCTTTTTAGTGTTTCTTAGAATTTAGAACCCGTACAAAATCAAGTAAATTACACATAATACTATTTAATATTATCTCACCAAGGAAAACAAAAGTTTGTTAAAAAACAGTGGGCTTAATATCTAAAATACGATTTCAAAAAACTTTTTCGAGAGGACAGTTAGTCAGTGGACCGTCGATGTTAGTCAGAGGACAAGTAAGGCTTGTGTTTACAATGGCAAGATATTCTGACTTTTACAACTATAGAGTGAGCGTTTTATTAATAAAATACGTCTATTTTGCATAGTGCTTTGAACTACCTCTCAACCGTGAAGTCACTGATGATGCCCGGGACTGCCCCACGGTACCACATTTATTTAACAATTATGACACATTTTTACTTAAATCTAAGATATCTTCTATCTTATTTATGAGATCCGGTAACTTTTATAACAAAAACTTGAAAAAAAAAACTTAAATACCACTTAATCGGTACTTATTAGATAATAGAATAGAATAGAAAAGAGTTTTATTTTCGCCACTATACGGTACATGCACACAAATCAAAAATGTTATAGTAGGTACAGTGACAAGAAAATAAGGCTACCCCTCAGCATTTGATCCAGCAGGTACATTTAGGTACATACATTGCAAGTTAAATAAAAGCTTTTAATTTTAAAAACACAGTCAACTTGAGAACCTCCTCCTTTTTTAAGTCGGTTAAAAATAAAAATTGAGAACCTCCTCCTTTTTTAAGTCGGTTAAAAATAAAAAAATTCCTCAATATGCACTTGACTTTACAGGTCAGATGACTAACAATTTGTTCGGATGACTAACGTTTTTGCAAATTTTTGCAAATGTTCCTCAGCTGACAGTAACGAAACCGTGGCAAGGAAAATGTTTTTAACTTTTCTGCCGAATGTAATAACATAATCCTGTGGAACTGCTATTATTTCATGCAACCGGAAGTTAAACTATTCATTGCGAACTAGTAATATGCCAAAAAGTTGTTTCTTACCTTCAAAAAACAGCAGTTCATCAGCGGACCTCGGACAGGACTTCACCTACCTACACACTTCACTGACTCATAAAACAGTCTGATTACATCAATACATCAGAGTGGCAGTCAGAATGCCAGCAAGAGTACCAGTTTATTCAAAAAAATACCACATTAATTTGACTTGCCCTTATTCGAAGCTTATTTAAATGAGAGACAGCTACTTGGTTTCCCGCCTTCCGGTTCAAGTAATTTCTGTACCTACTTCCTTCCGTCACAGCTACGTCACTTCCGCCTGGCAGGTGGGGGCACTTTGCTTTAGCAGTTCCACCATTTTAAAAAATCATTGGCGTCTTGTTTCCCGCAGCGTTCGGACATTCGACACTTACAACAAGACATAACAGGAGTTTAAAATAATTACCTGCTACTAATTCTAATAATAGCATCGAAAAAAGTGCGGTGATATTTCGGAAAAAGTGAGCAAAGTTCAGGTTAGAAAGTGACCTGTGCAAGTAAGTACGTAAATCCACTTTCCTACAGTACGAAATAAAACTCCTAAAAATATCGAAGTAAAATACAGCATGGTATTTTTCGTATTTTTTTATTTGATTTAACGGTTTTTTCCGTTCGTATGGATAGAATACTTTTATTGCAATTACGGTTGGTTTTTGGTGATTAATCTTTTAATATTCTGTGGAATTTTTTAAAAAAGTATATTTTAAATATTTCGTTACGATTAATCGTTAAAATAAAAGTTATTATTTTAGTACTTTAATAAATGTTAGTTTTTAAAAGGACTATCAGTTTAATCGTGTTAAAATATTTTAATTTTAAAATATTTCGTGTTTAGATATTTTATAATTTTTATTTTAAAAAATTTTAAAATATTTTGCTTGCGAAGTTTTTCTTGCGATTTTATTTCTGTCTACCTACACGTGTTGCTGTTCGACGGTTTTGGCTGTTCGTGTTATTATAACTTTTTATTTGATTTTAGAATGGATGAACCCAATACAAGTAGCGCTAAAGCAGCTATAGATGTAGTATCGGGATCCAAGAAGAACTCCCCGAGACCACGTGCGCGATCGGAAAGCTCGAGTTCAAGCGATAGCTCATCTAGCAGCAGTTCGTCTGCAAGTTCGACATCCCCAAAGCGAAGACATCATGGACACAAAAGAAGGGGGGGCAGAAGAAAACATCACCGATCAAGTAAGAACAGGAAATTGAAAAAAGAAATACGCAGTCTGCGCGAACATATCGCTTGTTCAAATAATAACGCTTCTCAGGTGAGTGCCCCTTTTGATTATGATGCTATATCATTAATGTCTGCTCACAGCGACATTCTTGCTGATGATACCCCTGTACATGTACATGATACCCCTGCTGAGGTATCCAACAAATCATTACAACATGATAAAGAATTTTCTTTTGACATCGAAACGAAATTGAAGGAGCCTGCGATGCAGAAGACTTCTGAACATTACTTGAAGTTACTATGCGAACTTCAGCACTTGGATAAAAGCGATTGGGATGAAGTCAGATTTTCCGAGGCTCAAAAGACTTATAATCATACACCAGGATTTACAGATTTAGAAGTTAATGAAGAGGTTAAAGCATACGACTCCACTCGTCACCTTGTCTCCTCTGACAGATCATATGCGGCACTGACTATGTGCGTCCTTAAACAAAACGAGGCCTTGCAAAAAGCTATAAAGGACCTCATGGAATGGGCTCGCAATGGAGAAGGTGGCGCCTTAAGTTATGATAGCTTGCATCAAAAACTTGGTGAACTCTTTTCAGGTGATTTTCATAAGATTTCCTCAGACTTATTACAGATTATCTGCGGTCATCGTGCTGAAGTAATCCATATGCGAAGAGACTGTGTTACAAAGCACGCAAAGGACCCTTTGATCAAAAGCAACCTGAAAAAGATTCCGCCGTCATCGACGAATCTTTTTGATGCAGAGAAGTTCACAGCGGCTATTGAAAAGGCAGGTGGTGTACGAAAGTGTTTTTGGCCGATACAAAAGACTAACAATAACTTTGCCTCGCAAGAGCAACCTAAAAAGTCTCAAGGCCCTGCACGGGCAACATCCCACTTGAAACCCTCACAGGGTTTTCATAATGCGAGCAATCGCAACTACACGCAAGCTCATCACGCTTACGTTCCGCCTCCGCAAGGTGGCTGTGGACATATGTGCCAACATAATTCGGTCGCACCGAATAATAATAGGTATCAAAATACCTTTCGAGGAAATTCTTCCCGATCAAATACCAGATACCAAAATCAGTCGAACTATGGAAGGAAACGTGCGTCGTCCCCGGTTCGCCAGAACAAGGACAATAAGCGCCGTAAAAATTGACTCGATACCGTTCAGTGCCGGCCGTCTCGCTCAGTATCAAACTCAGTGGGAACAAATGGGAGCACCTGCATACATCCTAAAAATATTAACAGGCTATCGCATACCTTTTCGCAAGAAACCACCGCTTGTGCATCCCGATACGATCGGAACGAACTTGCATGTGCCAGAGTCCACTCAAATGACAGCAGTCATAAACAAATTGAAGGCTCAGGGGGTTCTAGAGCGAACTGTAGCTTCTCCAAGTTTTTGTTCACCGATGTTCCTTTTCCCCAAAAGCGACGGTTCTGTACGTCCAATTTTCAACCTAAAGGCACTGAACCAGTATGTCATAACAGATCATTTCAAGCTGATAAACGTACAGCGCATACCAGACTTTTTACAACCGAGCGATTGGCTAAGCAAGATCGATCTTTCACAGGCGTATTTTCATCTGCCAGTGGCTCGCAGCCACAGAAGGTTCCTGCGTCTAATATATCGCAAGGAACTACTGGAAATCACTTGTTTACCATTTGGCCTGAGCACAAGTCCAAAAACATTTGCCACCCTCACAAACTGGGTAGCCCAGCTGTTCAGACAGAAAGGTATCAGAATAATAGTCTATCTAGACGATTTCTTGATAGTTCATCAAGAAGAAAATATATTACGCGACCATGTCAGTATTGTTATCAGTACGCTAGAAAAGTTAGGATGGCTAATAAACTACGAGAAATCTCGTCTTACTCCGGCGAAAGACCTAGCATTTCTGGGAATACATTGGGATCCTTGGTCAAACCACAAGAGCCTACCCAAAGAAAAAGTTCCTGTTCTGATAGCCAAAATAAATCAGATGCTGTCAAAAAGGTGCACAACGCTCAGAGATCTACAGAGTCTTGTAGGTCTCTTCAACTTTGCCAGTTTTGTAGTACCAAAAGGCAGGCTCAACTACAGGGCTCTTTTGAACCTTCTAAACCAAATTCTGAGTTCAGATCCGAAAAAGATGCATATACTACCTCCCGCAGCAATACAGAACTTGGTTTGGTGGCTTCAAAATTGCAGATGCTCAACTCCTATACACAGGCCACCTCCATCTCACTTTCTCACGACCGATGCGTCGGATATTGCATGGGGGGCTCGATTAAACAATCTGTCATTAACAGGCCTATGGTCCGATGTCGAGAAGGGTTTGCATTGCAATCAAAAAGAGATGTTGGCAATCCTAAAAGTTTTTCAAGGTCATTGTCAGCTCCTGGGGCACAGTACAGTATTGATTCAGAGCGACAACAGAACTGTAATAGCATATCTACGACACGAAGGAGGAACCAAGTCGACTCCTCTGATGGACTTAACTTACAAGGTTTTTCATATTTTAGACGAATTTCAAATTCACATCAACATCTATCACATTCCGGGAATTTACAACGGTCATGCCGATCACCTTTCGAGATTACGCCCGGTTCCGGAATGGCATCTCTCCCCGGAATGCACCCACAGGGTTTTCTCAAAATGGGGAACTCCGGTGATCGACTTGTTCGCATCCAGACAAGCCCACGTCGTGATCAATTATGTATCTCTGGACCAGACAGACAATCGTGCTCTATTCAACGACGCTTTTTCCCAGATGTGGAATTACAGCCTGGCCTGGGTCTTTCCCCCTCCGTATCTGATCCCCAGGGTCCTGAGCCACCTAAATCAAGCTCGGGGAACTTACCTGTTGGTAGTCCCACGATGGGAACGAGTGTTTTGGCGTCCAGACATCAAATCACGCGCCCTAGCCCCACCATTCACTCTTCGTCACCTAGACAGAGTCCTAATCGACACTACGACAGAACTTCCACCTCCGAAAGCCTCAGAAATGACTCTGGAGGTGTGGAAATGTGGGGGTGGGCTGGGCTCCTAACCACATGGGATAGTAGGCAATTAAAGCTTTTAGAGGAGTCTTGGCGGCCATCGACTCGTAAAGTTTATAGCAGCGCATGGAACAGATGGTTCGGATGGTGTAAGGATCACAAGATTAATCCTACAATGCCAAAGGGATCTGACCTAGCTAGATTTTTATCCGATCTATTTTTAATACATAAGCTCTCATACAACTCTATATTGCTACACAAATCAGTGGTATCAACTTTGTGTAACCCAGAATTGTCCGGCCAATTAAGTTCGCATGTGCTCGTTAAACATATCCTTAAGTCGATATCATTACGTAAGCCAGTTTGCCATACCAAGTCTCCAGTATGGAATATAGATGATTTAGCTCTTTATTTAGAGAATTATCCAATTGATAAAAATAACGTTTTTCAAGTACAACGACACACAGCTGTTTTACTGCTTCTTTGCTCTGGCAGAAGAATTCATGACTTAACATTACTCACAGTAGACTCTAATAATTATTTTATTCAGGCAAATTCATTAATTTTATGGCCGTCATTCGGATCAAAAACAGATTCCGCAAGTTATAGACAATCAGGTTGGAAATTGTATGTAAATTTAGAAAAAGAAAGATTAGACCCTGTTTTCTGGGTTAAACATACTACCTCGCTCTTAAAAGATCGTAGAGCTGCAGCCAACTCTAATAATTTATTCATTAATGTTAGAGGCGCGCCTAAGTCTGCATCGCGAACACTCATAGCAGGGTGGGTGAAGTCATTATTATTATGTGCCGGTGTTAAGGCGTCTCCTGGAAGCATAAGGTCGGCTGTGGCCTCAAAAAATTGGTTAGATAATTATCCCATAGAAGAGATTCTTGCTAGGGGAAACTGGCGTTCACAGAATACTTTTAGTAAATTTTATAAACGCGAAGTCAAACCTGCTTGCAATACTTCATCAGTAACCACGCTCTTTAATCCAGTCGATTGAAATATATTATGCTGATTACATAATGTAAAAATGCTTATCTTGATATGTTTTACTTAAGGTTATTTTGTTACCTAGTATTTTGATTCTGTTTAAGCCTGATATTGTGGTTAAAATGCTTATCTTGATATGTTTTACTTAAGGCTATTTTGTTACCTAGTATTTTGATTCTATTTAAGCCTGATATTGTGGTAATGTACCTAATCAATAATATTTGTTGATTTTATTCTGAGAATATAAACCAGTTGTTTACCTACATCATTCTATGTATTTTTTCTTATATTCCTTACCTTGTAACATTTTTAACTATCTCATGAGTAAATTTCAGTAAATTAACTCTATCGTTACATAGTTTAATCTAATTCTGGATACTTTAAAGGTACTTATCACATTGGCGTCTACGTCACTTCCACCAGGCGATAACAAACAAGTCTCATTTAAATAAGCTTCGAATAAGGGCAAGTCAAATTAATAGAACCGTTTTACCTGAAAATAAAACGATTATTAATTTACTTACCTTATTCGAAGCTTATGAATAATCCCTGCCTGGTGATTCATAAGACTCAATGATTTTTTAAAATGGTGGAACTGCTAAAGCAAAGTGCCCCCACCTGCCAGGCGGAAGTGACGTAGCTGTGACGGAAGGAAGTAGGTACAGAAATTACTTGAACCGGAAGGCGGGAAACCAAGTAGCTGTCTCTCATTTAAATAAGCTTCGAATAAGGTAAGTAAATTAATAATCGTTTTATTTTCAGGTAAAACGGTTCTATTAGTAGGATTGCAATAATCCAAGTAGCTCAAAACCCGTTAGTCAGCCGGACATGTCCAAAAATGCCAAAAATCTGGACTGAGGTTTAAAGCTAAATATCTAATAATTTAATTAACTTACATGGTTTTGCTGTCTATCATTCGAAAAACAGTGAATTTATCATGATAATAGACTAGAAAATATGTCTCAAAACTCGATCTATTGAGTTGTAATGACACGATGAAAGTTGCAAACTGACGAGGGGACATGGTAAAAATGCAGTAAAGTATTACTTATTTTGCTTTATTTTAATTAAAATTATATGGTACCCTATATATATTTACGTTGAAAATGGATAAAAGATTGTTAATCTATCCGAAAAACACCATACCCGTACCACAAATCTATTAGAAGTATTAAAATAATGCACTGGAAGTCGATGGACACGCTGAAAATGCAATGTACAAATTTAAAAAAATCCGCCCACATCACAAGATTGACCGATCTTGTTACCAGATGGTATCGAGTTTTACAGTAATTAAACACCTTACGGCCGTTTCACACTTACATTATTAATATGTAATGAATGGACTGAGATGATGGCGTTTCGAGCTCACGAGTTACATGAGTCTGATAATCCAGAGATTCAAGTTGTCTAATTCTTACACATATCCATTATTTATGGAATTTAAAAATCTTACAATAATATACTTTAAGTATTAATAAATAAAGAATATAAAAAAGCTATCGTTTGAATACACAATGCAACATCCTACTTAGTTTTTGTGCGAAAACTTCGTGGAAAGAAATAAATAATATATTTTATTACTATGCTATACTTAACACAATTTCTCGCTGCTGTTTGAGTCATATATAGTCCTCCTCATCGGTTTCGATGACGGCGACCCTAAAATATTATTTATCATTTCTCAAATGAGCCCGGATATGGCTCGCCAGACCGAATTTGGTTTTAAATACCCTACGACACGTGTGGCAGTAGAGTTGGCCCGCGGAATTATGTGAGTCGATCAACTTTTTCTTGTACCAAACGTTCAAAAAGCAAAAATAATAAAATTTCAAGTATTTAATGATTTTTTATCGAAAAATAATCAGAAATATATTCAATTTTTGATGATAAGATGGGGCGCGAAGTAAACCTTAGATAAATATCAATTTCACATAGAAATCAAAGATGGACCACGAAATATGTCCATTGGGTAACCAGTTTGAAAACAACAATTTTCTCTTGTATAAATAGATTTTTGTAAGAAATTTCGCACCTAAAGTATGAATAATACTGTAAAACTACTACTACAGAAAAAAAACATGTAAAAAAGCTAGTACATTTTTTAGAAACTATTAATTTACTGTCTCTTGGGTAACCAATGATAAAAACAAATGAATTTTTGTTTAGTTACCTGTGGTTCTGCTGTTAAACTGAAATGGTTTTACTTAGCTTTTAAATGTCTCAAGTCTAAATAACTGCTGCTTAAGAAAATAATTCGATAACTTTTTTAAACAAAGAAATATTTTAAAAAGACTTGTCTGAAAATGAGGGACACTTAGTGACCCAAGGAACTTAGTAACCAATGAAGGCTTGCCTTTTGCTTAATAAACGACCTAATTCACATGAAAACAAAGGTTTGGACAAAATTTAACAGTAATAAATTATTAGGAATCGGTGTTTTGTCTGTTAACACAATAAACATAAGTTATCAAGTCTCTTGGGTAACCGAAAAGTCTCTTGGGTCACCGCTATAGTGACTCAAGGGACGGGTTATCCAAGAGACATTTGGCGATGAAATAACCAGAAAAGGAAGAAATTGAGGAAATTTGCATAAAAATACATTTAGATGTAATTTTAGAACTATTGACCTTGTACTAAGGTAGAAATTACCATATTATGTAAAATATTGACGACTACATACGACTTTTTGGTAGGTCTTCCAGGAGACACACAATAAAAACACGTTGCCTCCGATGCAGCCGCGGGCGAAATGGCCGAGCAAAATCAAGGGAACAGCAATCTTGGCCGCGATCGTATGAAACCTAGACACTTTCCTGATTGATCAAGCCTACTAATATAGCCACCTTGTTAACATTTTCTTAAACTTATGGTAGTTTGACAGGGGACCCCTAATAATGGAAACCACTGGGGACACATTTCGGCGTAAAGATATTTTAGAATTTTGTAAATTCTGAAAACAATTTTCAATGGAATAATAATGCAATAGTTATTCAGTAAGTTTGTTATTCTTTTCCTATTATTAATTTAGAGATTTTCATTGAAAAATTTTATAGCATAGTGGCGCAAACATTTTAACTTTGTGAAAGGGACATCTCCGATTTGTATGGGAGGCACGGTTTCGTCCCCTGGGTAACCATTATTTTTGAATAAAAATATACTTATATTGGCTTTACTGACTCGTAAATGTAATGCCAGTTTATCTCATTAATAGTTTATAGAGTTAAAACCGTAAATAATAGGATCTTCTTGATTCTATACTCGCATACTCATGGGGACAACCTCGGAACAAGAAAAAGTTGATCGACCCATGTGTGTATGTGTAGGAGGGCTTAGGTCTCTCTTTGCGTTGTTGGCGTTTGGCGTCTAGTGTTTGAAGGCGGTTTCCTTCAAACGTCTTAATTTTATGATGGATAGTGGATCGCCAAGATGACCTTCGAGTCATAAAACGTGTCCCGCTTGCAGATTTTATGGTAACGCATAGTGACGTATAGTCGAAATTAAATGACTGCACTATGCGCTCTACACGAGTCATTTGTTATTGCAGTTGGAATGCTCGTATGAGTGAGTTATATTTACATAGGTATAATAATAATAATAATAAAACTTTATTTCAGGCAACATTAGAATAAGTTACAAGATATAGTTATAGTTCTTGCTTGATAGGTACATCACTACACAAAACAAAATTTCTGCAGCAAAATATTACGATGACTCTATTACATTACGCAATACATTATTGTCTGAAGTCTTTCATATCTTCCACGACATGTCATTTCTATAACTTGTGAAGTATGACAGTGCGATAATTACCTAGTAGATTTATCAAGCTGGTGGTATAAAACCAAGTTATGCTGGAATTCAATTCTAAATGTATCTTCATTGTAGCCACAAAAAGGATTCAAGACATAGCAATGAAGACGATTGACTAACAAAAAACGCTTTAGCTGTCTGTTACGTGTCTGTTTAAATTTCGCAAGGTATGATTATGAGTTATTATAGGAATACTCATGGAAGTTATTGCTATTCATAAAGTTTTGGTACGTGAGTGAAGTTCGACTGAATAAGCCAATGTATTCGGAACGCGTTACACTTCTCAAAGTTGTAAGCTCAGTTAACTCCAAAACTATCAGAACGAATGAGCCTGTCCCATGTCAAGTTACAAATTAAATTATAAAACTCATGTTATTAGAGCCTGGAGCCAGGATCATTTGGAAGAGGTTAGAGGAGTACGAGTAGAAGATATACTGCGAAGCAAAATTCTAACTATGACAATACTTGATGGACATCTACACTTCTACTATAACTTTTACTAAACTTAGTTTTTTTTTGATTAGAACATTTGAGCAAAACGTCTAAATTTCATTATGTGCAAGAAAAAAATTCAGCATAAAAAATAACCAATATGAACAAGTCTTGTGTAAATATATCTAATCATTGTTCAAAAGTGCTAAGGACTTGTTTCACAATCTTCATTTAGGTCCCAATTATAAATATAGTAAGTATAAATTTAGGTATATAAAGACTGATTGATTCATAAAAATAAAGCGAATGTGCTACCTACTTTAAGTATTATGCACCTAGCATTAGTTAGTCTCTAAAAACTGCCATAATATAGTTAGTCACTAAGGTATGTAATACCTTAAAACCTTTAAAATATTGTACGCCCAAAATGGGTAGACTGTTGGAACTTTAACTACTGTAACACCTTTCTTTACACAGTTTTACAATAAATGATTCTTATTCTTATTCTTATAATTATGCTAACTGTGTAAGTGAAAAGTATCAGGATTTTGTTTAATAAGAGAGTTACTAATCATTACGAGTACTTTATTACGTTATGATGAAAGCGCCTTTACGATATTATATAGGCACTACGAAATAAGCGTTTCTAGTCTTTACATAGAAACTGATACTGGTTTCGTGTTCAGACAAGGCATGTCAAAATGTCCATCACTTTCATCCATAGACGACTCCTATTGATGAATGATTGATCGCCATGAAAGTTATTATTCCCGAGACACTGAATAATTATTTGTAATTTATCATACAAACTCGTACACTTTAGTTTTAACTATGTCGTGCAGTCAATGGCAAAAGTCTAACAAAGATAGAAGCGAAAAATATAAACACGTTTGGAATTGTTTTTAATATTCTCTAAACAATTGTAAAATGCGTATCTAATAAGTGGTTTTTACCTCTTTTGTGACCAATGACTGTAAGTGTTAACGACAGAACAAACATCTGTGTTCATCACAAAAATAATATCTTTCGTTCACAACCTACAGCGCAGAGAGCTGAGAGGCTAGTCAATGTTCAGTATTACTATTGCATAGAATAGAAGATAGAATATATATAGAAGATAGGGAATAAAAGGGAATCACCCACAACCTACAGCGCAGAAGACTGGCATCATCAGGATTAGGTACTTATAGATAGTTTAGTAATATATCAAACTTCGATGATAGTGATGTGGCTACGCACGAGAGCTCGCTTCCAGATCATTGAGCCGTCCGTCGTCCGGTATAAAGTTACTGGTCATAATTATACGACCCACTTCGTTGCACTTTTCAGACAGAGAAAGTCTTAACAAAATTGCCTCGCAATCACATAAAATATTTTATAATACGGTGTCGTGAAAATTTTATAGTGATATAGGCCTATGCTTAGGGCCTGTGCCTATGACCATAGGGTAATCTTACATTCGCTTCTTCATTCCGAAACTAGAAAGAAAGAACATTAGGTAATTATTTATCCAGCAAGATAGACAAGCAACAAAATGTGTACAATGAGCGTTTGATATAATTAACTCTATGCGTCGATAGCTTTGGTGCGACAGCGTGGAAATGTCATCGTAGAAGAGTGAGTTCACACTTTAGACAAATATACACTCAAAAAACATAACCTTCGTTAGAACGAGGACCTGATTACTATTTTTTACCCAGCTGCGCCCTAACGCTACTAAAAAATAGTACACAGACTCACGACTCCAATAACTGCAGATCACATCGGCTCGTTTGGTTTAGAAACCACGCTCAAATGAATAGTTTCAACGCTTCGAATAACATAAAGGTAACACAAAACTATGTGATATAACAGAAAATAAAATAAAAAATGAAAGCAGGCCTAAATTACATGACATTATTTTATTTCTGGGTCAAAAACATTGTAGGTACCTACATTTGGTTGAACATGAGCTGGTGATGTAACTCAAAACTTCAGCTAGCTAGCAGCTAGCAATAGGTACATAATTATTATTGACATACATACTTGTCTTTTCTCGCAAATAAATTATTTCTATTTCTTGTACTTTGCCGAAATATATTCCAGAATTAAAATAAATAAATATGCCGCGAAACGGGAAATTGAACAAACCCATTCAGAAAATTTCAATTCTAATGATGTGACTCATATCGCTATGTGATGTTTTCTGAAATAACCCTGAATATTTTATGAACTAGGTGTGTGTGAATGTTACCGAGAAAATATGTCATGTGTCTTTCCATAAATTGCTAGAGTAATAAAGCTATTTTTTGTCCTTTTTCAGGTGGAGAATCCGACCATATCTTCCACCTCCATGGCTACAGTTTCTACATCACCGGCATCAGAGAATTCAACAGTACCTTAGACATAGAAACCATTAAAAAGATGAACAAAGACGGGGTTTTGTTCCCACACAAAAATCTCATCAAACCAGTGCTAAAAGATACCATAGTGATACCTCGGTTCGGTGCAGTCGCCCTCAGGTTCAAAGCAGATAATCCTGGCTACTGGTTAATGAGGGACGAAAGATCCACTCACTGGACTAGAGGTCTCGACTTTATCCTCAAAGTTGGCGAGCAAAGTGATTTCGTTCAAGCCCCGACTGACTTTCCCAAATGCGGGTCATATGTCGGCCCCGAGTATTTTCTAATATAATATAGCATACTTCTCAGTTATTTATTGATTTGTGATATGATTTTGTGTTTGATGATTGTTTGTAAATATTGGTAAGAAAATTGAGTTTTAATTTCTGTTTCCCATGTTCTGAGTAGGTACCTACTTCAACAAATGCGAAAGTTATTTCATTTTCTATTGAGTGAAATGGCTTCCCTTTGTTCGGGCAATCTATTTTAGCGTCTATGAATGTTGATAAGGACTTAAACAGCCACTCAGAGAAGCCAATTAATTGAAGTTTAATTGGTTTGCAACAACCACTGCATAACAGAATAGTTTGGCACCTAGTTTACATAAATTCGCATATTAATACATTTCATAGGCCTGATGACGATTGTAATAAAATGCATCATGATCGTATCGTACCTAATAACAAAGTAGGTACATGCATAGAAACTAAAATTATTGATGAATCAATTTTACTTACAAATGAATACTTTGACATACATTTACAACTAATTAACAATTCATCATACGGAAAAGTAATAAATTACTTTCATTCGAACGGAAGCCTCTAAAGCTCTTTACAAACTAAACCCGTTATTCACATTCATCGGTTAATTAGTAAGGCTTTAGAGTTTTTTGTAAATTCATTTAAAAGAAAAAATATTATCTTATTGTTGCTAAATCTGATGCCGTCTATGCTATCGACAACCAATTAGTCACTTATGTATATTATATGTATTAATATTAATATGCTTGTTATATGTTTGGGTAGGGTTAGGTCCTTAGTATATCTGAGTCTTAAAACGTATGTTTGAATCGTAGCGTTCTGTTTATGCTTACGAAGTAATTATTTAGAAATCAGTATGCTCGCTCATGCTGCCAGTACCTTGAACACGCTTTCGACTGGCAGTGACTTGGATCAGTTGATCTATCTACAGGTAGTTGATAACTTCATGGATTGTTTTCTGTAAAAAAATTTGCGCTTTATAAATTTGAGGTAAATTGTCTAATTGTCTCTCGAACATCGGAGATTTACCGCGCGCTAGGTTTTCTTCATACTTTATTCGATCGTTAGCTCGTTTTTAAAAATAGAAATGTTTTTATCTACTCATTGTCGGTAAGTGACGGTCCAAATAGTGAAAGTGTTAATAATTTGAGGTGCTACCTCAGAGCATTGCCGTTTGAAGTAGGCCGGCGTAGGCTGTCCAAAATCCAACCAGTTTCACCATATAATTACTTTAGAAATGTAAGTAATTGAGCATGCTACATACATTTATTTTCTAGGGTTGATAGCTACTTACTTAACTAATATAATTAACGTATGAGTAATATTTAACTCACAACGGTAATTAGTCAGTTAAATTGACATAAAGGCAGTAAAAACAAAAAACTAGAGCATGTCTACAATAATCGTGGTATGAATGAACTTCAACAATGTCAGTAGTAGTTAGAAGTGTTAGAACATGAATATCGGTTAGTTTCAATATTCTATCTGTGGTTTTGCTTACTGAGGTTAGATATTTGTCATTCAGTATAGAAATATACAAAACCACAAATAGAAATAATCAATGATCTTCTATATTTGGATATAATATTGAAACTGGCCGTTATTTTTACTGATTTATACCTATTTCTAAAAAAATTGCTTGGAGAAGTTTTGACGTAATCTACAGATCATTCAATCCATCCTCACTCAATAATACATTTTCTATTGTGAATGTATTTTTGTGGAGGCCTTTGGAACATGCTTAGAGGAATGTCCTTGTATGTATTCTAACGTCTGTAGGTGATGAATGTATATTTTGATCTACCTAGTTAGGACACAGACTATTTCTGAAATCTAATGGCAAATCTTGATTACCACGTTGAGTGCCACCGTCGTACATGTTGCAACTGAGCAGGTGTTTGTGCCCTTCAAAGGGCACAAATGTTTTCAAAAGTTTGACAGCAAATGCTTTAGTTAAAGTCATGAAAGGTTTTCTTCATTCTTTACATGTAGTAAAGAATTAAGACTCTATATTCTCTTTGAGTTTTATTTTAGATCTGTACAATTTGTTTGACCATCTCGAAAATAAAGCCAATAGCTACTTGACAATACTAAGTAGTATAATGTAATGTACACAGATTAGGAAATCTTGAAACTAATAAGACGCGACACGCGAAAGCCACAATATTAGCTTTGGCCATTTGAGTAGGGCTGTGGGGACACTAATTGAACCTAATTGGTTTATTTGCCTTCTGGCGAAACCTTATTATAAACCATCCCATTTGTTATATACTGTTTTGTGTGTGATACAAATTGAGGAGCTCCAAAATAGCAACATTTGCTGCATAAGAGTTCATATTACAACATCCCGTCTCGGTCTCTGGTCTCGGTCTCCTGTGTCGGTCTCGGGCGCGCCATTTTACATAGTTTGTATTGAATCACAAACGCAATCACCTCAATATGCAATGATGTGTGAATAGAACATTGTGGTGTAAATCTTTTTCATCATAATTACGTTTCAGATGGTACATGTAGTATTTAATACAAATGTAGAACATTGCTACGTACAAAATTGGTTGAAAATTATGAAATGATGCATATCTGGTGCATTACCACTTTGTGTTGCAAATTCTTATTGCAAAGATTGCCTAGTCAATGTCTTGCGATCACCGTACCTGCGTGACTTTTTTTAATTAATCAAATACTTAGTTAATTACTCATAGTTCACAAGCATTTACAGATTACAAAATATGTTTCCAATTTTTGCCTTTTCTATGAGAAACACATCGATAATTTTATGGATTTAGTGACACATATTGATCTAACTATTTAGACCATCAAATCATCATTGTTCAGCTCAGAGCTGTGTTGGACGATTCTAGTGCTTCGACTTACAATCCAAAGGTCTTTTAACACGAGCTCTAAACGTTGAAGGAAAACATTGTGAAAAAACCAGATAAATTTAAGGACGACATCGGGCTTGTAACTTGTCATGTGTGGAATGGTAACTTATGAATAAAAAAATATTTTAAAAAAACAAAAACCCGACTGCGTCAAAACTAAAAAGAAAAAAACAAGCCTGCAAAGAATTACTCACAGTCGGTACCCATTCATTTTATTACCAATCAAATCTTCCCAATGTTATGGGTCCCGACTGTGAGTAATTCTTTGCAGGCTTGTTTTTTTCTTTTTAGTTTTGACGCAGTCGGGTTTTTGTTTTTTTAAAATATTTTTTTATTTAACACTTTTTAGTTATGATAAAGTTGATTTTAAAATACCTTGATTAACTATTACCTACCCAACAAGAAATTAATAAACCAACTAAACTAAGTAACTTCGTATCGCCCTAATTATTTATTCAATTTTATTCATCAAATCCATCCAATCCAATTCCCCATCAGCCAATAATTCAATCCAATCCAATAATATCAAAAACTTTCGATAATGGCCCTCAAAAATTGATAGAATAGGTAAACTTTTCAAAACGCAACGATAGCGCGATCTAGGATTGGTTCAGATTTAGCAGCGACATCTAGTTGTGTTTTTGGTAATTAATGTAAATAAAAAATAATACTGAGGGTTGCGATGTTTGTAACTTCTGAACTACAAAACCGATGACCTTGAAATTTTTACAGAACATTTTAAAGTAGGTACATACCTACTTTCTAACAAAATTACCCTTCCTTTGCGTTGCGCAGTCGGGTAAAAAGAATCAATAAAATCGTACTATGTGTTAATGAATTACAACCAGATACCTACCTAACCTACTCATTTTGATTTTCATTTCCTCTCCCAAGGGAACCGTCTTGAATTTCAGTAAGTAAGTAGGTATAGTAATCAAAAGTATCCTATTTATACCTCGTAGTAGTATAGTATGTATGCACTCAAATAATACCAAGTTTCATTTAAATCCGTCCAGTAGTTTCGTTCGACCGAGACGTGATGCGCGGCCAAGATACACACAAACAGAATTTTAAACCGTTATATTTCCTAAGCTATTATTTAAAATGAAAAATAGTATTAGAAACCTAACATTGATTTTTAAATACCTATTCAACGATACCCCACTTGACATAGTTCGTCAATTTTGAGTTTTTCAATTTTGACAATATGGCGTCTGGTTGTAACACTGGTTAATTTTGATTACTTTCATGTCTTTAGTGACACTCGCAAGGTTGAGACAAATCGATTGACGTTAGAATCATCAAAATCGGTCCACGCGTTTGGCCTCTAGAGTGCCACATAGAAACATCCATAGCGAGAATAATTATTAATCAACTTTAAACCGTTATTTTTCCTAAACTATTACTTAAAATGAAAAATGGTAAAAGAAACATAAAGTTGATTTTAAAATACCTATACAACGATACCCCACTTGACATGGTGTGACGATTTTGATTTTTTTAATTTTGACATTAAGGCGTCTGGTGGTGGCACTGGTGAATTTTGATTACTGTCATGCCTTTAACAACACTCCCAAGGTTCAGACGAATCGATTGACGTAAGAATCATCAAAATCGGTCCACGCGTTTGGCCTCTAGAATGCCACATAGAAACATCCAAACATACATACTTACATAGACTGATAAACACATTACCCTTCCTTTGCTTTGCGCAGTCGGGTAAAAATGAAGGCACGTGCCAAATATATTATTAGCAGGATGATGTGCCTCTGACCCTTAGGTATTCATCTTCAAAGGGTCTTGAATTACTAAATGTCTTAGAGATTTTCTTTTGTATCTTGGAGATACCGTCGTAATAATTTTTTTTCATAAACTCTTGTCGAGCCCGAGAATAACAAACTCGCATCTCTCATTTTTCACTCGAACATTGCCCTGACACAGGCTGTAAAAATATATTATAAAAATATTTTATGGAACAATAGTTGCAGATTGTGAAAAGCTCGTGTGTGGATTCAACAATCGAATTAATTGGTATCAGACAACGTAATCCAATAATGTTGACCAATGTTATTGCACAACAGTAATTGCTTAATCCGATAAGCCTTGCTTATTGGTTAACTTAATCCAGGCTGGCTTCAATTGATTGTTGGTTGACGCCAAGGTTCGAATGTGAGAACGGCTTAATTTATTTATTGAGGTTTCTGATTGTCTTCGTGTTAGCTTTGAGAGATCTTATCATTTTTACCACGTTTTTATTAAGAGATTTTCTTGTTTGTTTGTCTGTCTGTCGTTCCCGGTGGAATCTTGCATCTCAAGTTTCGAGCACTTCCAGCTGAAACTTTCAGGGTAGCTCACAATTCGATGACAATATTGACAATGCATTTATAAAAATAATTAAGTAATCTACAATCTACATGAATTTGCATGTTTGATCTGGCCAGTAAGATAGAGCCTCGGCTGGTCATATTCGAAGACTAGCGGATGCCCGCGGCTTCGCCCGCGTGGAGTACTATTTTTCTTATCCCACGGGAACCCTGCAATTTTTCGGGATAAAAAGTAGCCTATGTCCTATTCCCGGTTATTATCTATCTACATTTCAAATTTCATCAAAATCGGTTTAGTAGTTATGGAGATACGTGGCAACAAACATTCACACACACACACACACACGAACTTTCGCCTTTATAATATTAGTAGGATATTCGGATTCTGGTCGAGCATCATTGGAAGTTTGGATTGAGAAAATATGTTGCAGCAGCACAAGCTCTAACTAAACGGTACTTTGTTTGTTAATACTAACTTATATTTGTTATACGAACAAGTTAGTATTCTAATAGAACGCGATGAGCTTTATGATGCAAGAGTTTATATTCAGAGTCAGACGGACTTCTGACGGATAGTCAGAAGTCCTAGGCATTTTGAACGGATCTTGAAGAGACCAGTGACAGAGACAGGAGACCGGTACTTGTTTAGGGCGACAGTTCTGCGTGCGACCGAGACAGGAGACAGAGACCGCTACTTTAAATTACAAGTAAATACAGGGTGGAAATAATGAATGGCCCTGGCGGGAAACTACTCTAAATCTTTAAGATATATAGGATATTATAAGAATAAACAAAACTGCATTCATAGATTTTCTAAAATTCGTTTGCCTAAGCCAGGAATCGAACCAGCTCGAAGCAGCAAGCAATTTTAGAAAATCTTTGAATGCAGTTATGTTTATTTTTAAAAATAAAGGAATGTTTCATAGTTACATAAACAAGTGATAATTATACCACAATTACATTTAAATAATAATTTATCCAGTAGTGGGATGCCTATCTAAATACATACATTATACATATATGCTTTAGGTACTATTTTATACACAGTGACTAATTAAAATGTTGATTGGATGACGGTCAACGATCTAAATTATCGGTATGGAACAATTGGTGGTTTCAGTATAACATGAAATTGCGACGTTGAAAGACTGGAAAATTGATATTGGTGCTTTAAATTTTTTGATGGTCTGTGATGTTTGCAGATAGAGCAATTTATTAGGTAAGTAAGTACAGTGTAGCCCCTTATTCTTTACCTATGCAAATTGAATCATTGAGACAGAAATCATGCACCTTTTTAGCAGTCTTTTGCAGCAACAGACTCATTATCTTTGGCATACTTTTAAACTCTTTGAAGAGAGCCTTGATGACAGAGAGGGATAGAGAGCCGTGTTGGCTTTTGGTTTTTGACTTTGATCTCATCTGCGCAACACTGGACTTTTCGCGTCGATGAAAAATTTGCGCCAAATGTGTTATTGCACGTATAATGACTGCTCGCAAGATAATTTTCAAAAAGTTTTGAATGTTTAAAGGTTTGAACAGATCTTGCCGTTTCAGAAAAAACAGTCGTGACTCTGGTTTTTTTCTTTTAAAAATAGCGTAAGAATAATTTTAATAGAACAATCGTTTTCTATTGTAGTTGTTTTGAACTTATGTCAATCAGACATACCTACTTACGTTCACCATTTTTTAAAAAATAACTGGCTGAAAAGGCATTCCAATAATATTTTCAATACATTGTTATTCATCAACATACGAGTGTGGTTATGAAGGTATTGTTTGAGATACAAAGTACCTATTGAATACTTTGCTCTCAACTAAAGAGCTCGCAAGAACGGAACTTGCATTACCTTTCACTTTTTGAGGCCTATGGGCATATTTTTATTCACAAAAGTTCTCTAGCTCTGCAATAAGGTAAAAAATGCCGTGGCAATGTTTTGATTGGAGGTGTGTTCCACGTCAAGAGTTGACGTGATGACCCTAAAGAGAAAAATAGCTTCAGTAATTATGGAATAGAAAGCTTGGTACGTTATTGTTATTTCATTTTGTGACGATATTGCAATAACATTGACGTAAGAAACACTTCGACGTTTGCTTGATTTCAAAATAACATTTTTACTGTGTTACTTACACAGTAGGTAGGTTTTATTTCTTAAATTGTTATGTTTTTTCTCTTTCCGATTACGTTTGTTGCAACATAGCCGGAATGTCGGAAAAATATATAAAATTGCAAATAATCTATCCCGAAAAGTTGTGAATCGCTTTGCTGGAGGCTGGATTAATATATTTGAAAAAATGATTTCTGGGAAAATATTATTACGACATGTTCTTTGGCAGAACTATCAACATTTGAATAAAATAATTAATGGCGAAAAATAGTTTAATAATAGTTTCGCGCGCGCACATGTGCTTCCGAAAACAAAAGAGTGCTCTAGTAGCCTTTGAGCTAACAGGAAGCTTGAGTCTATTATAATACCTATAACAAGATTTGACATAGTTTTTCTGAAAATACTCCTGTGACATTCAAATTGTCTAATTTACAACTATCATAGTTATCTATTTCATAACTTTAACCACCATAGCTTTGTTTCGTAATATCTTGCACATGCACACAATTTGATGGCTATCAAAATAATGATCTAACTGGTGTGTAAGTGCTGTAGTTTAGTAATGTAACATACACGGAAGTTAATATAGAGGACGTATAACCAAGCAAACCAAGATATATTTTCTTGTAAGTAAAAAAGTAGCTAAATTAAAAATTAAAAAAAAAAAAGACTTCAATGTAAAAAATGATTTTTTGCGCTCTCGAGGTGAATTCTGTTCATAACTTGAAGATCCTCGACAGATCCTCACCAAATTTGTGTGGCACCAATCGGAAAGTAAGTAAGAATACCTACCCTTTCAAAAAAAAAAAAAAGGATTTTCCAAATTGAAATTTTCGGAAATATGTTTGGCAACACATTTGATAAGTATAAATATTTTCACTCCCTTTGCATTGCTTATTTTTTCAATGTTACTGATTGGGATAAGAGAAAGGGCAACAAATGCCGTAGTTTTGGGGATTTGGAAACTTATCTGCTCAGTAAGTTATTTAGTTCCTGCACATATTATAATGCGAAAGTTTGGATGTTTGGATGTTTAGATGTTTAGATGTTTGGATGTTTAGATGTATGTTTGTTCCTCTATAACTCGACAACCACTGAACTAATTTGGCTGAAATTTAAAAAATAGATAGATAATGACCGGGAATAGGACATAAACTACTTATTATCCCGAAAAAAAAAAAAAATGCCCGGTTCCCGTGGGATAAACAAAATAGTAGTCCACACGGGCGAAGCCGCGGGCGTCAGCTAGTTCTTCATAAATCTCTACATATATAACATTACTAGCGCTTACACTACTACTACTCTACATATACGAGTGTGCATAGTTACATAACTTTGCATCTACAGTATTTCTAAAACTTCAATGATTACTAACACAAGTTAGATGTTCGTCTGATTAGCTTCTGATCTAAGAAGCTAAAGACACGTGCACAATCACACAAAATCCGCGCCTGACAAAACTTTTATTCAAAGGAAATAAATACTTTCATGGCCCAAGAAAATAAAACAGAAAAACCGGCTGAAGATCAAAGCCCATTTGCCGAGCGTTATGATAGGATATTGAATAGCGCCGGATAAATGTGAACTACCCTCACCCTCGTCAAATGCCTCTTGTGGCATCGCTATCCCTTTACTGTCCTTAAGCCTAAAGCCTTATGGAAAATTGGTGTAGGTATTTTTAAAGGTGCTGATAGACTTGTGCTTTCACTTGTAACAGAACATAGAGTCGAACGCATTTTAGTCAATGGTCGTCAAAAAATATGCCAGAACAACAGTCGGAACAATTCCAGAATTACTCGGCTCGGCAATAAGCTCGAAGCAAAACTGTCCTTTCGCGAGAATGTTCGCTAAAATGCTTTCGGTTTTTTACGTAATGTAACATTCGCTAGAATACTCATTACAAGTGAATGCTCAAGTCTATCTGCACCTTTACTGTCCTAAAGCCATATGCAATGGTGTAGGTATTTTTAAAGGATTGTCCTTCGAGACAAGGTCATAAAATCGAGGGCGTAGAAAAGTGGTACTTCACAATTTTCTCAGAATTGCAAACTATTTCTTTATCGACCTAAATCTTGTACTTAAAACTACTTAGAAATTATTTCTTGACATAAGATAATAATAAAAAACCCGTACGTGCATAATTCAGAATTTTTAAAGCGATATAGCAAGACTTATTATTAACTAGCTGACGCCCGCGGCTTCGCCCACGTGGACTACTATTTTGTTTATCCCACGGGAACCATGCAGTTTTTCGGTATAAAAAGTAGCCTATGTCCCATTCCCGGCCATTATCTATCCATGTTTCAAATTTCAGCCAAATCGGTACAGTGGTTGTCGAGTTATAGAGGAACAAACATACATCCAAACATCCATCCAAACATCCATCCAAACATCCAAACTTTCGCATTTATAATATTAGTGTGATAGTGTGATAGTGTGATAGTGTGATTTCTTTGTTTGTTTTGCCTGCTCAGAAGCAGATCAAGTTTGTACAATTATATTTTCTTTACCTGTTATCTGTTATTTATACTCACGAACTTTCAGATTTAAAATTTTAAGGTTCCCTCTGGCAAGCTCAAGTTATACTTTATGATTGGATAGACCCTGGATTACATTTCCCAACTATTGAGTTTTGACCCGTACAGTAATGGTTCCCATGACGACTCTTACGCGTCCTCACTTCGTCAAAATGTTAAATATTGGATAAAACATCCAACCCGAAGATATAAGTCACCTAGCCTCATATTCGTGGACTGTACTGACAGTGGAGGTATAGTGCCCGGATGATTCTGTGGCATTTGAATTATTTATTGGTCTAGCGTAGAATTCAGATTAGTAAAAAACATCAGTGTCGGCACAGAGTATGCTTACAGTTGGGCCGGCGGATCTCGGCGTTCGTGAAGTCAGGCTTTGCGCTGCGCAGTAGAAAATTTTGTATGAAAAAGTTGCACTGCGCATCGAAACGGCTAACTTCACGTACGCCGAGATCCATTGGCCGTACTGTACGTAAGAGTAACGTGGTAAGGACTATAATATTAATATTGACCTCTTTTAAAAAAAATAGGCATCTTATGAACAAGACAACACACTATTTATTTCTTCCGACCGATGTTTTTGGCTTTGTGGCAGTGGAAGATAGAGCTAGTATAAAGTGAGAAATTTTCGTGTTTGATGTTTTCTATATGAGTCGTGCGTGATGAGTGATGATGATGATGAATTGTGATGTCTTTTAAGAATATCAACGCTAGATATAAAAATGTGTTCAATGTGCAGTTTCTTTATTAACGTCCAATTTATTTTACAAATTGGTAGGACTGTAACTTAAGGTAGATTTGAGTAAAGCAAAATATGGATCAGCAGAAGGACAGTAGGTACATATCATAAGGTAGATTTAAATAAAGCTAAAAATGCATTTAAGCACGTCGAGAGCTGTAGCCGATCCCATATGCATTAGTGATGCGGCCTCCTGCAAATCCCGACTCCGTAAAAGTGTGGTCTTCGGGTGAATTATTCAGCGGCGCTCAGGGCGATATGTTGGATGTACTTAGACGCTGGATTATCTGTCTTGCACTGAATATTCTTAGTAATTTTAACAGAAAGACCAGCTGGGTTCTAGCTGGCTTTTCGTATCACCTTTTCATACAACTGGGTGACATGCGTTGAGGATGTGAGCTTTTGCGTTTAGCCTCCTTTCAGTTCCAAGATCTAAAGGTATTTATAAAGGTTTTTCCTTTTTTATTATTAGGAAAACAAACAGTATCAACAACTTATTATAGAAAAACAAACTAGTCACTATTAACATATTTTCACTAACTAAGTAGTTCAAGAAGATACACATAACTTCAGAAAATATTTGAATTATCTAACATTGATTACTGTTAAATACATTTAGAACTAAAAATCTTTACATGCCCTAAACTTACTGGTTCATGAAGAAGTTATGTCTGAGTTCAAAATAATACATTTAGCTCAGTGAAATATTTTAAAGATTTAAAGAACCATTTCTGATTCTACCCAAACGTATTTTGCAATAAAAACGTTAGCGATGCCACAAGACGTTACGTCAGCGTTGTGATGACAGAGCAGTGACGCTGCGTTGTTTTGAAAACGTTACGTTTTACACGTAAAGTATGACGTATTGTCAGAATGAGACGACGCAAGTCCACTTACGTAGGGTCGGCACAACATGTATGTCATCTCAACATTCACCCTTTTCTTATTTATGTCAACTTTCACACAATCCATCCATCTTTTCTTTGGTTTGGTTTGGCTCGATGTCCTCTGTCTACAACACAGCGTACATTCACACTTGATACTACATCAATCTAACTTATGGGTACTGAAGTGTGTTATGCAATGCAAATATTTGTTTTCGTGGAGCCAGCTCCTAAAAGGCACGGGCAAAGCACGCTATTTTCCGTTCGAATGTATTTTTAGCCTGCGCAAATATTGGATATGCGTTTATGCTTATCAAGTTGTTACCATTTGAATGTAACTCGACATTTGAATATGATATTGAACAGAATACGCTGTTGATCCGATTCGATAAGCATGTCTAGTCGTTTTTATTTTCAATTTGCGGGTTTCATGACCTCTGGTAAAAGAATACTGTGTAGGGGTAACAGGCTTTATCATTTCTGGAGACTTCATAAAATTTTATCTTAATAATGATAACAGATTTGACTATCTACTAAGGATTTCGATATATTTTAAGACTAGCTGACGCTCGCGGCTTCGCCCGCCTAGACTACTATTTTGTTTATCCCACGGGAACCACGCATTTTTTCGGGATAAAAAGTAGCCTATGTCCTATTCTCGGTCATTATCTATCTATGTTTTAAATTGCAGCCAAATCGGTTCCGTAGTTATGGAGATACGTGGCAACAAACATTCACACACACACACACGGACTTTCGCCTTTATTATATTAGTAGGATGTTGTGAGATGTATAGACTGAACTGGAACTGCTACGTAAAAATATCATTGATTTACGTCCATTGCAGTTATGTTTCTAATCCAAAATTAATCTGACGATATTAACAGCTCCACAATCTGTTATAACCATAGTGAATCCAATTCGAATTTGCAAATAATCAAACCAATTACCATGACCGCATGACCGTCTAAATTATAGACGTTTCGCATAAATCAAAGCTGGTATAGGCAGCATACACAACATGCGAATATCGTCCGCAACACTGGGTTTCAGCACGCAATTCAACCATACAGCCTTGAAACCTGGGATTTACATTTTACTAACGAAAGAGTTGAACTGGATCGCTATTAAAACGCTGCTAAATACTTGGTTGACAAACTTGGCTAAAGTACTGGACATATAATAAATTGTCGCATCTAATAATGATTTACAATCTCATCTCAATCTCAATTTACATTTTACGAATGTTACTAGTACCTGTAATTCTCCTCTGTAATTGATGTACTTACCTAGGTAAATGTCGTTCTTAATATAAAAAGTCGCTTAATTACGAAAGTCAAAGTCAAAGTCAAATTCATTTATTCAATAAGATCACTAGTGTACCACTTTAAAACGTCTTAAGAGCTAGGTGATTCTACTCCTGTTCCTTCGCGACGAGTAAGTGTAAAGTACCTACGTAAGTTCGTATGATCAAGTGGCTAATTCTGGTGACAGAGTTTTTAGGCCGCCTAGAGGCCTCAATAAGTTGTAATAGTCACGGCATTGGCAACACTAACTGTGGTTCGTTTGCTATCCAACTCAATTTTTCTAGAATTCGCCGCCTGAACCAGGTTAATAGACTTATTATTCTTTACATTTTAAACTCTATTGCAAAGGGGTAAAGGTGATGTTGTGATTCGTCTAGACAAGTGTGGTTTTACCCTCGCCTTTTATCTATCGGGTTACATTGCTTTTGGGTAAGGGCGCCAGGTGGCTAGAGTTTACGATGAGTTCGTGCTGAGATAATGGCTAGCAGAGTTTAGATACCTCCCTACCCGTGTTAGGTTGCAGGGTTTAATATTTTGTTGGATCATAATATTATATAGGTACTTACTAGGTAGGTATCTGAACCGGCAAACTTCGTACTGCCTTATTTTTAACCGAACTTCAAAAAATGGAGGAGCTTCTCAATTCATCGGAATCTTTTTTTTGTGCTTTTTTATGTAGGTACTTAATATGTTCATCGATTACTCGAAGACGTTATGACCGATTTATAAAAAATCTGTTTTGTTTGAAAGAACAAGGCTTTCCAATTGGTGCCACGAAGATTTGATTAGGATTTGTTAAGGATCTTCGGAATATGAACAGAAATGCATCTCGAGAGTGCAGAAAATTGCTCATCTTTATGACATTGAAATCGGTTTTTAATTTTCTTAGACACTTTTTTATTTAACTTTCTTATATGTCTGTCTGTTGTTCCGGGTGGAATCTTACAACTCTCAAGCACTTCCCGATTAGCTATCTTACTAACTTTCAGGTAGCTCTCGATGACAATGCATTCTAATGAAAAAAACCGTGGTTTTAGATTTATTTTCCAATTTAAGTACCTACATTAATTGCTTGTTTAATTTATTTCTTTATAAAATATAGTTCTACCAGTTTTTTTTTAATTTCATGTACTTACATGATAACTTACATAGGTGCTCCATTGGCTCAGGGACCCAAAGTGAGTCTTGACCACCGCCACGAGAATTGAATATAGACCCATTTTTATGTAGATTACCTAGGTATAGCACCGATGGTAGATACATACCTATCTACTTACTACGTTATTATTTTCTATAAGCTATATTTTCTTTTTAAAATTACATCAGCAAATTCAAAACAGGTACAAAACTTATTTGTACGGATCTGTCCTTAGAGAGTGCTTCCTAAAATAGATGCTACTTTGATATTTTACCGCGCTTATTTCGCTTCCGCCCGCGGCTTCGCTCGAGTTAAGTCTGAGCACAGAATAAATAATAGTAAGTACTACGTAATCCGGGATTGCCCTCAGGTCTGTGTAAAGATACTCTTGCACCTTGATGTTTCTTTCCGTTTTTACTGATCTGTGCCTCGAGCACGAGTAGTCGAGTATGCACAAGTTTACTATTCTATCCCTGACTACAGTAAAGTATGGTCAATTGTATGGACTGACCTTAGTTTAGTCAAGTTACCGCTAGAGGCGCTGCACTGAATGCCATACAATTGAGATACTTTACTACAGTCACGGATAGAATAGTAAACTTGTGCATATTCGTGCTCGAGGCACTGGATTCATCAGTGAATTCAATGGTCCGAAGTGAAATAACCATCAAACGTCATTTAAATTCATTGGTTGCCCTGAATTTCCTCCTTGGCTTGAAAGGGTCTCTCATTCTCTTATACCTAATGTAAAATCACAAACTCACATACCTACGTTTGAGTTTTTATGAATACTTAGTGGGATGCCTTGATTACAATAGCTGGCTGGTCGCCAACAGCGTTTGTCTTCGCTGGTTCTCCCTTATCGCTATCAGCTCGGATCGTGTCTAGTTTCAATGGCGGACTAGGTACGTAATGAATTTGTGGGGAGACAATCTCAGTTTATAATCTGTACCATTTGGAAACAAGATTAAAATTTCCAGTCTTTAAATAGAGTAGAACACTATTTTTTAGATTTTTTTGGAGTGTAAACATTCGCCGCTTTACCTACGTACGACCATTTCAAACTCAGAAGCGGAATTAAACATGCTTTTTAGCTGGTAGTTAAGTACCGAAATGTAAACTGAAGCAAGAATTTAAACTGAGCAAGAGAAATAGCTGAAACATAAAAGCAATTCTACGTACCTACCTACCTGGTAGAACTAAAACTCTGTTTAAAGTGCTTACCAAGCATAAGATCCTTAAAACCATCAGACGTTATAGCCGAATTGAAACCGTCCTGTGGAGTACTCCTTACAAAAGTACCCGAGCAATGCGCAGTTCAGTTGATTATGTTTTTATGGTGTGCACTCGGAGCGTAAACAACGCAGCATTTTATGCATGAGGTATGAGAACCGCTAGAATATTATATTCCGGGAATTAATATTAAATTACCCAGCAGCTGCTTTTGTGATAGAAATACTGGACAGGAGATGCGGTACCTCTATCGAACTATTATTTTATCTGCGATCGAATACAACTAATTAGGTACCTACCTATTAGACTGTTATTAGATTGCTTTTTTAAAATGTAATGTTAGAAAAAGTTAAGTTTTAACGCTTCTTCCTTATTTAACAAAGAGCTTTCAGCTTAAAATCAATCTTACACAGACCATTGGAATAAACTCGATTACGGGGAAATCCGAAATTGGAGTGACAGGGACTCGAGCCGCATTGGTATTTTATTGTAAGTAGGTACTTTTAATTCCATTCATTTCAAAATTGATCAGTGATAGAGCCATGCCGAATGGGATAGTACATCATGGTGCATTGATTTCGATCTGAAGCGATTCAATCACACGACGTGTTTGATTGAATCCCTGCCCTGCATCATTAGATTCTTTGTGTTGGATATTTTATATGCGCATTAATATTAGCTTTAGACGGTGAAGGAAAACATAGTTAGAAAACTTGTGGCTAAGTCAGCTCCACACGTATTAACGATATCTTTCTATTAGATATGACCGATTAAGCTGTGCGGATAGTTTAGGTGCTGGGCATGTATTACATCTCAACGATGTCCCTGGCACTACAAGCGTCTCGTTCAGTGTAGGCATAGATTTCTAAGGCTGTAAAAATCATTTTGAAATATGTAAAGAACTGTTCTGAAAAAAAAACCACCTAAAAATATCGACTGCTTAGGAGAATATATAAATATACCCCATTTTTAAAAATCATGTAGATGCTTAGATTTTTTTAGGTCATACAAATTGATTTGTAAAAACTGCAGGTCGGCGGTGGATGCAGGCCGCTTCCAACCGCAACACATGGAAATTTTTGAGGGAGGCCTATGTCCAACAGTGGACGTCCAACGGCTGAGATAATGATGATGATAATACAAATTGATTTCAACAAACTGGATATAGGTCACATAAAAAAGTACTACAAAGTACCTACTACAACTGCTTTAAAATGTCTGTACGATGTCAAGGCGTACCTAAGTTTATGGCCGTAGTTAGCTATGGTTCTTAAAGTTAATTATCCTTATTCCACGGTGTTGTAACGCCATGGTCTCAGGTCGTGTTTCCTTCTCATTTTTCCTTGAAGCCATCTCGTTAGTTTTTATACTCGGCGGCACATTGCGATACTATTAGATTAATTGGAAGGGGATTATATGGAGCGAGGTAGAATTATGCTTAAGCTGAAAAATAACACCTTATTATTGTGCTTGAGTTTCAAAAGCTGGTTTACTTACCTACATTATTCATGATCGTCAAAGAAGGTAGACATCTACTTAAATAAAATAAATACTTACTTACTTACTTAAATAAAAATAAATAATGCTGGACATTTTGGATTGGATTGGATACATCTAAATAGGTCCACATTTGAAATACTGTTTGCATTTCACGGACAGTAGCAAGTCCATTTAGAAGTAGGATATTGGAATACAGTTTAGAGCTATAAAAAAGTGTATCTTTTATAAAATAAAAAGTCCAAGAAACTTTCCCGGTCAACATGACTTTAAACTAAAATACCAAAAACAAAAAAGTCTAACTTTACAAAATGAGTATAAAATTACACCAGATAATTGAATCGCAAAGAACAAACAAGTAAAATAGTTTAAAAACTAAAAACACGTTTTTGTAGCCAATAGACTTTTTGATTGTGTAAAACTTACATTCCTTAGCACACATATAGAGATTGCCACAAGTAAAGCTAATAAAAGCGTGTTAAAAAGCTTTATCTAGAGGATCACAGATAATTTATATCCTAAAATCATTCTATTTTACTCTCCGCGTATCTGAGCGTTTTCCTCACAAATCTGATTTAATCAACGATCTCTTTGAGCGCTTGTAGACGTCCGTTTTTTCGCCGGACAACGGACCGTTAATAGCAGCATTTACACGCAGAGATCGGCCCGCGGGAAATAGCACGCGCCATTCCAACCTTTGACAGTTTTATCTGCGGTTATCTGTACAGTCCAGATGCGTGGTAAAAACTCTACGCCATTCCAACCTTTGACAGTTTTATCCGCGGTTATCTGTACAGATATCTGTACAGTCCAAATGCGTGGTAAAAACTCTACCGTGTAAAGGCCGCTAATAAACGGATATCCTTAAAAACGGCAGAAATTGTTCGCCGGACCGATATCCGGCGCGTGTACACACATTCATTACGAGCCATACGCCACCGCGAATCCGGTGAAAAACACGGTTCGTTGTCCGGCGAAAAAAACGGACGTCTACAAGCGCACTTTCCGTTTTATGTCAGTACCGTACACAAAGGCCTACGCCAGTCGTAGTGGTTCTACGCCGTGATTGGCGATTTTATAAATTAAACCTGACTATATACGTAATAGTTTTTTGTAATAACTTCTAGCTATCACGACAGATGTTGTCTTGTCCAAATTTTGAGTTTATACGAAAATCCGATAGGAAAGGTCATATTGGGCCCAAAAGCGAAAAAAAAACAAGATAAGTATATCTTGAAAACAAGATAAGTCAATTCGAGTATTTTTCATTGGGGCACCAAGACTTTTAAGCATTATTTCGGTAACAGTTGATTTTTTTGGAATTTGGTGAGGATCTGTCAAGGATCTTCGTAGTGCAAAAAATCGCTCAGCTTATATCATTGAAGTTGGTTATAATTTTTTTTTTATTTTTATTTATAATTTTTTTTTTCCGATGAATTGAGAACCTCCTCCTTTTTTGAAGCCGGTTAAAACATGACTGTAGGATATTTTTTTTTTGTTCTTCAAGTGACTATTAGTGACGGATTCTCACATCAGTTGTGAAACAGCCCTTAGATCCAGTTCATTAATAATTTATGCCATGTTGTATGAGATTGATGGCCTAACCCGTATATTTTCAATAGACAAAAACTTTTAAAATAGAAAAATCAATTTGCCGCTCTACTATTGTGAATTTTATGAAACTATACTACTACTGTTAATTCAAAAGTTGTACGTAGAAGAATGAAATATGGACACGACTGTATTCCCAAGGTGCGGTAGACATTTTTTCTCAGATCTTCAAACATTTAAGATCCTTTAAAGATGTCTAAAGGGGTAGGCAGAGGTATGTCCGAATATATTATTTGTTAAATGCCCACATTTTGTAGAAGTTAGCATACCATACGTGACAGATTGCAAGCTCAACGCCGCTAATAGAGAGCCTGGTTTCGCCACGATGCCGATGTTTTCCTTCACCGTTCAGAGCTCGTGTTAATGTGCAAATACTATTTTCGAAACGAAAAATCCATTGATGCACGGCCGGAATTCGAACTCACGACCTTCGGATCGAAAGTTGAGGGACAGTCCGACTCGGCCAACAAAGCTCTGTGTGGAAATTCCATAATTCTTAATTTAAATATCCTTTTCACTATGAAAAAGATTACTGACAGTTAAATTATTGAGGTGAAAATATTTTTCATTCCAACCACATTGTTACCGGTTCTATCCAAAATTATTTATAAGTAAGTATACTTATAGCTTTTAATTTCCCCGGCGAGTCGACTCGGGAAGTGCACGAAATTACCCCGCAATAGTATTGAAATTCTGTGGTGCTTAAACGATTTACCTGTCTGCAATCCCCTGAGCAGCGCTATGGAGAATGAGAATACAGAATACGTTTCTTAAATGAACTTAGGGAGTGGACACATTGCGTTTTCTGCAGCGCGTGTTTGAGCTGAAAAGCTGCAAAGCGTTTTTTTCCATACAAAAGCGAACCGGGAGGCGAACAGCGCGTTCGCATCGCGTTCGAATCGCGTTTGTATCGATACAAACGCGCTGCAAAAAACGCAGTGTGTCCACTCCCTTATACCTGCTTATTCGTTTACGTGACAAGCTCCGCAACTGAGATTTCAAAATAATAAAAACAGTTGTTGTTGAGTGTTCTAAATTGACCTCAATATTTTAGTATAAAATGTACATTCATTTAAATCTCTTGAACTTCAACTAATATGCCAAATCTCTCACGCAGTCCTGACTCTACACTAAAATTTCCTGTAATGTATTTATCTGAAAGCAGTACCATTACCACAAGATCCATGGGTACAGTTTTCTCACGGTGAGAATAAGCTCGCACTTTTTGCAACTTAGCTAAGCACTTGTCCCCCACGCAACTAAAATAGCGATTTGTGTTTTTAAACTGCTGGCTTGCATCATGGCTTAACATTAAGCCGGGATTGACAAATTAGCGTGCCCTGTGAAGCACGGAAGGATCGGTTTTAGCATTTATTCGTCACTCATTCATTTGATACCTGCGTTCTGACAAGAATTACTTAAATAATAATTTAATTGTGCAACCTTTTGATATAACATTTACACCTGATTTCAAACGTTGACACACAACACATAAAAACTCTTCTATTATTGATAAAACAGTAAAGGTTTTCAGAAGCAGATAAAAAGCTTTTGAGGATAAAAGAGAAATGTAACCGTCATCAACTGTTTTTATGAGCACACTCACATCCGAATAAGTGAGACGTCTAACAAAACCGAAGGTTCGCCATAAAATCCAAATCCAAATTTAAAGTTGCAGTCATCATATTCATGTAACCGTAGTTTGAGTTCGGAAGGTTTCGTGAACAATGAGTTTAAAGTGTCACAAAGGGCGCGAATACTAAACGAATGGTGGCTTCACGGGTACGAAGGGCGGGCGGCGCGGGGCGGGCGGGCGCCGGACCACCGCCGGGTTGCCAGGTTATCGAGCTACCATGTTCACGGGAAATGTTTTCGGTAATTAGCTGGTAGATTTGGAAAGTGTAACATTTTGTAGTTTAGTATCGATTGTGAACAGTAAAAGAAGATTTGCTTTGTAAAGTGTTAAATTTAATCTATGTATTAATTTTTCCTATGTAATCTTTACAATGTTTTATCAATTCATTCATAGTTTCATATTAATAGTACGAGTAGTTTAGTTAGGCTATTCTGTTTTTTTTTGCTTTCATCTCATCAATGTCGATTACCACAACTTTATCCACTATTGACTCCTCTAAGATATTGATTTTGCATTATTTTCAAATCGGGAAGTAGTATTGCATATTGAAGATTGATTTACCTGCTGAAACTACTCTTTTGTATATTTACATAAACAAAATCCAATCGAAAGAAAAATCTTTGTGAACGATCTATAGATAACTCAACTGGTTCAAGACACTGCCAGTTGTAGCGTGACCAAGACGCTGGCAAAAAATAAGTCATTTCCCATTTCCAAATTAAAGTCTTGGTTCTGGTAACCCTAGAAAGGCGGGCAGATCCGAGCGCGCGAGACCGGCGTGCGAACGCCGCGCAAGCCTCAATCGAGAGCTCCTCACAAAAATAACAGTGGCCGTGTCTAATGCTGTGTGGAAACCACATGCCCTGACTGTGTGTGTCGCGAACCGAACCCGCCACCCGCGCCTGTTGCATCCTCACCACCAAGACCGCACCTTTTTGGATCCTAGTCGATTTAATCGTAAGTACCTTCTTTGTTGTCGTAAGCGCGGGATAACATTTTTGTAGGACGATTTAAGGATTTCAGGCTTACGAATTACAAATAAACGTATAATAAAGCATTTTTTTTTAATTAGCAAGTAAAAATGTTGTAAGTAAGTTAGGTTTATGTTGTTTATGCTTAATTTTGTAAGTAGAGGTTACGCAATATGGATTTCGTGGTCGCAGGTAAAATATCGTTCACTCTTTGTAATGAAACTTTCGTTACTCACGCACGCGGAAATAATTAAATGATGAATATTTATCTTTATGGAAATTAGGAATGAGGGCACTTTTGGAATTAGGTTTAATACGAGTACACTTTTAAAAGGAATCATTTCTTGTTGATTTCGGTTTATCTCTGAAACACAAAATCAACCGAAACTCATTCTAAACCTTAATATATTTTAGTAGGGGTTTTTCTCAAAAGCTTCAAGAAACGATTTACATAATAAAAGGCTAATTCGTTTTAGATTTATGCGAACATACTCGACGGGTAGAAATTTATTATATTACTTTTCCCCAATACACAAGCTGTGGCCGGTTTTCCTCCTCCATCAATATCAGTTAATTCCCTATGTCGTCTGAATGTTTGAAACATGGCTTCCTTCCTCGCCGGACCGAGTGACACACGAGCTTCCTCTCGCATTGTACTCGCAACTCGGGGAACGTTCTCTATAATTCACCAGGATGTTTCCGTATTTCAGTTCTGGAAAGAAATTACAGCTCAGAAGGGCGAAGACTAGATAAACGACACAAAATCAAACCAATTTAAGTTATTCCACGTTTATTTAACTAAAAAAAGGCACACAAATAATTTGAATTTTTTCAAGTCTTAACATACGGTTTTAAAGTAGATGCCCTCCCCAGATAAAGTCGTCTTTATTTAACTTATTAGGTGGTATAAACTGAAGCCATGAATTTTTGGCCAAAGTTTCTAAAAATCTTCCAAGCTCTTAAAATCTACAAGAGCATATTATTTATTGGCACACTGTAGTATAGAAGTCTAAAAAAATATTCTTACTTCAAATCCAAACAAAGAAAACCATTTCATTTTCAAAGAAAACCGCCTCGCTAAACGAAATTGAATACAAATAACGTTGTCTTTTGGTACAATTTTTCTCCAGAGAATAAGTATTCAAAAAACTCAACATTTCTTTTCCGTATTTCTTCTTTGTTCCTAAATTGTTTCTATTGAACAAAACTGGAATAGAAACATTTCTAACTTTGCAACGCCCTGCGCATAGAATAAAAGATATAAAATTGTCATGGACAAAGGAATGCGATAATTTATTTCCGAGGGGTCGCCACTTCAGATGGACAGCACGAACATCCGTGGTTTCAGCCGAGATGCTAGTTTTGTGAACATTTATCTGGCAACTTTTGATTTTAGGTTGTAGGTATTGAAAAAGCAACACCAAGATATTGGGAAAGTGGCGCCGAGGTAAAAGTCTTTGGTGGCGCCCAACGTGGGGCATGTTTTGTAAAGCAATCGGTTCTAGTAACAAAGAGAGTTGATGTGTCTATGATGATGATAGTTTAAAATAACGATAATTTGCCTGATTTTTTATGAACCCGATTTTTTTTATTAAAATTATGTTGCGAATTTTATCGTGTCATTTATTAATTAGAGACTTCATTTTATCAATTTTCTATTTGACCTAGTAAATTTAAACATTAATAAACAGTTTTGTATTCCGGAATAGTGTGCACTGATGGCCTATACAATCCTCCTATTCGCCAATTACGCAATTTGGTATTCAAAACGGTTTCAATATTCTGATAGCATATTCCGTGAAATCTGGTCTCGTGTTCTTTGATATTTGAATACTTAACATTTCAAATACTTATCTTTAAGATTTTAACAATATCTCTTCAGCATCTCTTGACCGAAAGTTTCCACTAATTTGCAAAACATTAATGCTTGCAAATAGTGTACCTAGACACTATTTGCAAGCATTAAATTAAAAAAAGTGAATTTAGTAAGAGATCGCTGAATGAATGAATGAAAATTCTTTATCGTTTCTTAGCGATAAAGAATTTTCATTCTTTCATTCGTTTTTTGGTGGCTTATCAAATTTTTCTTCACTTTTTGAGCTATTTGAAATAACACACTGCCAAAATACTAAATTGTTCTGTCATCCCATTCTCCAATTATGCTATTTGGTATTCAAAGCGGTTTGCTTTTATTGATAACAGGGATGTCGCTTAGATATGTGTGTTAGGGATTCCAAACGGATTTTACGAAAAATTTGGTTTCGGTTTTCAAACAAAATGAAAGGTTATTTCAATTTTGTTTGATAAACGAGATTTTTGTTTGCAAATGGATTTCAGTTCTCAATTGCTAGTTTTAAACCAAAGTTACACAATTCTGCGAAGTTCTACAAACTCAATAAATACGTGAAGAAACAGTTTAAGCGCAGACGTTAACAATTTTCTTAAATGTTTTGAACCAAACCATTTTCTAAAATTTACCAGTGCAGAAAATATCCGAATACGTTCGTAGAAACCCGGTTAAATAAAGTCATAGAACAAAACAATTTATATACTCACATTTTTCATGCGCATTTTTTGCGTTATTCAAATTACGATTCAGTTCCTTTCTTTTATTGTCCCACCAAGGCGTGGCTACCGTAAAAGATCCTAATGTAATGGGGTGAACAAAAATTTACATAACTCCACTCAATCTAGGCTTGGTGAATGAAAAATCGTGAAGTCATAAATATGAAGTGCCCTTCTACTACGTGATTCTTTTTCTCTCGCTGATCTGACAGGACTTATTAAAATGTTACATTTTCCTCGTACATTTTCTTGCTGGTACCACACTGGTACCTACGAAACTTGGTTATATTTTAGTATGAAATTGGGTGGGTGTTGCGAACTGTATCAAAAATTTCAGTTTATTATACATGTAAATAATTATTTACACACTAGCGCGATGCAACAAGCTCTTTATACAGTGTGTTATAAAAACCCTGTCCGATCAATGAAAGTGTTATCAGCAGTGCGATTCAGACATTCGAAAATGTATCCGATTCGATGATTTTCTCTGGAAAGCTGTTTTCAGCAAAGAAACGTTACTTTCCGAATTCGAAATACATCCCTAGAGGGTCTGAGTCACACCTCAGGTACTTTTCGATATTCGAATCTATTTATGTCATCATTTTCAGAAAATAAGTTGCAATATAAACATTTTTGTAAATATTATATCCCGAGAAAAGTAAACAAAATAAGGTTAAATGTTATAAACGTCAACTCCGCACCCAAACCGCACCGCATCGCCTTTCGACGTTAAGCGTGCGTTCAGACACGGCGGGAACCGCGCGATTTCCATGCGATTCTGAAAACGCGCGGGTCTTATTTGTATGAGTTATTAAGTAATCGTTCAGACATAACCGCGCGGTTAATCGCTATACCCGCACGAAAATCGCATACTAACCGCCGTGTCTGAACGCACGCTAACTTTGTTTCATCACTTTTAGTTTGCGATGCGGCGCCGGCGATGTGATGTGACGCTACGGAGTTGATCTATTGAGCGTTTGTCCATAGATCTTCATACAAAGAAAACTACCTAACCGTACAAGGCGAGGTGGTGAGGTGCAGGTGCGGAGTTTACGTAATCAAGTTAAAAATATGAAGGGGTTGCCATAGAATAAAAATTAGCTAGACTTAAAGGAAATTTGGATTAATATATGGGCAATTTTTGCTCATTACTTTTTATTTATTCAAGATATACCACTTTGGTTAGATTTTTGAAAAATTTTATTCGGATTTCTACATGCCATTTTCAGATCGGACATGGTTTTTAACACGCTGTATAGGAATTAAATCAGTCGATGATGGAACTGGCCTTTCATGTTCTTTAAAAGTGAACGAAAAAAGCCTCTTTTATCGCATTAACAATTTTAAAATGGACGAAGAGTTTTTATTACACCGGCCACTTAGCTAATGAACTTAACCTTTTACTGCTCGAGGTAAACGACAAAGGATTGTCAACCTCTTTGCTCATGACTCTTTTCAGCAGCTTGTAAAAACTACTTGCTTTTGTAATGTTTCTCTGCGGCAGACACAGTTTTGTTTCGGTATTTTGTTACAAAGAAAAATCAAGACAATGTAAGGTTTTTCCTGCCGGTTTTATTTTGCAGATATATTTTTTACAATTTGTTTTACAACTTAATGTTATGGCGGAAATGGTCTACAACTTGCTACTACTACTACTACTTGTAATATGTGTAAGTTGTAGGTATAAATTGTGTAATCGGATATTTGGATGCCTCTCTATATCCTCGTCAAGTATTGAAAGTGCTTGAACACTTTAGCGTTTAAAATAATCATAAAACAAATTCCAACTCAAAATGTAAACTTAGCAGGATTTAATTGATAATTCGCTTGAAGGTGCTGAATAATAGCGGAGATGTTGTGAGAATACCGATTTCATTAAACTAACGTTATTGAAGCTAAAATGCTTATAGTTAAAGTTTTCACAAAACATCGCAAGTTGTCGTGTGTAGTAACAATTCGGGGGGTGATAGAGCCATTGACTTTATTGGCCCTAGAAAATAACTCGGGTGACTTTTCCCTCTAATTGCCAGTTCGGCGCACATTGTTACTGTTGAGGCCCTTTTGTATTTTGGTGAACTCAACTGTTTTATCTCGAATGTATTTGGAACGGTGTTACTTGACAGCTAATCGTCTTTTTTCTAAACTAAATAGAAATTATGTAGCTTCTACTGGAAAATTCAAGCAATCATTACCTTTACTTCATAATTTGATTTGATGCTTTAATTTGAGAGAACAATTTTAATTTCATAAAAAAATGACTACTTAATGGTATTGAGTGTGAGGAACTTTTGAATACCTACTTATTTACCTAAATCTGTCAATATTTGAATGATACCATATAGTTCGATTAATTTATCTATATCATGTTACGTCACGTACATACGTAGGTACAGTATTGACATACGGTTATAGGTCATTTTCAATGTTTTTCCTGCGCATCCATAATTAAGTTTCTGATCGAAGCTACATAAACTTTTTGGGTTAGTTACTGGATATTTAGATTTCAATGAATTTTAACTGTGAAAATAGAAAAACATTGCACCTAAGTAATATTTTTTTTTCACAGACACTAATGAATCTGTCCTTAATAAAAAAGGTTAATTCTTTACTCCATCAGCTTTAACGGCTTCATACGGAGAAAAAAACATGGTCAATACTGACATCCTTACCCATATTATAATGTAAAAGGGTGTTTATTTGTTTGTTTATTTGTCCTGCTTTCACGTCAAAACAGAGCGACGGATTGACGTGATTTTTTGTGTGGAGATAGTTGGAGGGCTGGAGCCTAACATAGGCTACTTTTTATCCAAGTACCACGCGAGCGAAGCTGCGGGCAGCAGCTAGTGTTTAATAAAAGTGAGTGAGGCCTTCTGAGCGAGTATCCTCACAGTATTTTCCATCAGAATGTAGAGCTCGTATCAAACCCCACATTTTTAGGGTTCCGTACCGAACCGACCTCCGAACCCTCGACCTTGGATCTAAAGTCAAGGCACTATCCACTCTCCCCCTTACTTATAACAGATGTTTAAAGTTGAACACTGGTTAAACAACGTCCTGTCTTATTCGTCATTATCCACAATTAAAGACAGGACGTTATTTAACCAGTGTTCAACTTTAAACATCTTTCATAAGTAAGACACTCTGTCAAAAGGTTCTACACCACCTAAACACCCTGTCAATAAGTCAGCGTGCGTGTATTCACGATCTGTTGAAATAGGTAATTCCCCCAGTCATTAAACAAAAGAAATAGAAGAGTTTCAAGGTAACACACGAATCTACTTTTAAATCAACTTTTTATGCGCAATGTTGCAGGGTGGACGAGGTATCTACATTGATTGGATCACGTAGAGATGTGTCAATATTGTGTGAACCACAGTTCACAACTGTTTGTTAGTTCACGCTCAGATGGAATGGACAAAGTTAGGTACTACGAAAGTGAATTTCGAAAACGATTATGGAGATTTGGCCATGATTGTTTTGTGATGCTTGCAATAAATCAATAAATACTGGCGGAGACTTCACGCAGCTCCATCTAGCCCCAAACTAAGCTATGATGGGAGGCGGTGTGTTTGATTATTTTACCTTTATTGTTTACTTATTTTACATAAATCGAATTGAATATTGATGCATTATTGCACCTTCACGGATGGGACAGGGTATTTACTATATGCATAGGTATATAAGTGGTAATAACTAAGCGACCATTATAGCTCTACATATTACTTACTAGTACCATACTATAAAGGTCAGTTTTACGAGTTGGACATTCACGATGCAATTTATTTTATCGTCCTTTATATTTCATACACTTTTTATACCTAACATCTAAGCAATGAAAGTTTATTGCTGTTTCATAATACGTAGGTTTATAATAATAATTACTAGCTAACCCGGCAGACGTTGTTGTCTTATCCAAAATGTCCAAACTGTGAGACGCGACCGCGAGGAGTAACCTTGCCGCAACTCCCTCCTTACCCAGATGAAGATTCTCCGGATGAATCGAAACATTGTCGGTATCTAAATCGATGATATTTTTACGTGAGTAATTCCCGTGTGTTAAATAATGTCTATGTCCAAACTGGTTCATCTAAAATTTTCATAGAAAAGGATATTTTGCCGTTTTTCTTAAATTTTCAAATTTTTCCCTTATCCGAACTATTAAAAACATTAAAAAAAATTGCTAAATCGTTTAGGTACACAATATGTTTGCTTGCTTACCAACGTTAGCATACCTATATATTATCAAACTATTGACTAACAATCAGGAAAGCAATACAAAACGAGCTTGATAGAGAGTTTAACTTAGAATCGTTACTGAGAGGCGCAATAATGAAAAATAAACAGTGTTTAATATTCTCGAGGGAACCTATTCGATTAGGTACGCGAAGTGAAAACTGCTCATCCATAAACTGAGTTTAATCATGTTAGTAGGATTCTGTGATGTCTGAATGTATATGAATCCTGAACGGTTTTTCATGAAGGATTTATGTGTCCGCGTCCAAGAAATTGCGTATTTTAATCTTTCTTAAAAATATTTTATCAGGAGGGTTGAAAGGAGGGTTGCGCTACTCATTTCGGCGCCACTGCAAACCAGCGCTCTAACAGTCATGGCGCTGCTGACAAGAAACAAACTACAGCCTGTAGCAAATGCTGAGGGGGAAGTCTTATTTTCTACTGTAATATAACATTTTTGATTTATGTACCGTAGTGGCGAAAATAAGACTTTTTTCTATTTCTATTTCTATAAAATCTTTTAGTTTTTAGGTGCAACCACGGGAGGAAACTCGTGTGTATCTTTCTGTTAGTAATACTTCTGATGGGTCTAATTTTATTTCAACTCTTTCCATTGGCTTCAATTAAGAAAAGTTCTCTATTTTCAGTCTGTACTTAAGATTTTTTTAAACTGTGAAAAAAATCAGTTTAATCATTCCATTCCAAATCAAAGTGCTCGTGGCGTAGCTTGCTTAGACGTTGTTGATTGATCATTGAAGCGAAGCAGCGTTGTGCGTGGTCACAATTTGGATGGGTGACAGCAAGTGGCATTACGAACTAAGCGCTTCCGTGCGAGGGCACGTTAAATAGTCGGTCCCGGCTTTTATTTTATCTTATTATTTTATTTATTAGGGACAATTAACAGTTACAATATACAGCGTAATCAGAACAAGTGTACTTTTAAGTCGTTAAGCCATGACGGAGGCCTTTAGGCGGCTAGTTGTTATATGTTTATATTGTTTGGTTCAAGCGTTTACTCAAACAATTTGTATTCTAAAACTAAAATAAATGTCAGAAGGAACCTAGCTACTAGAATAATAAAATATTAGCTCACTGCCATCCCTGGGGAAACCTTTGCTTCAGGTGGTTTGAGAAATTGTTTTTGCTTCACTCCCTGCCTTCTCCCTGCATATTCGAAATCAAAATTAATTAAGTATTATTTTTAAATGGAAACTTTTGTTACCAGCCAGTGCGAGATAAGAAAACTAAGTCTGGAACTGTCAAAATTGACAGCTGGCTAGAAGCCCGGCTTCGCGCCAATTTTAAATTGAGAATGAAAGAGCATTTCTCTTCAAAGTCCGACTGGCTGTCAGATAAGCTACTTTCCCACCACCTGCCACTCTCAGGCTTCGTTCACACGGCATTGTCCTGCACGTTTTTTTGCAATCGTTTTTTTAACGTATAGTCAACCGGGTGTTCACATGGTAAATTTTCATTCGTGTAAAAACGAATAGCCGCAGTTTCCACACAGTTATCACAGTGAGTAGACGTCACTGATGGATCCACGCTTGGTTGTAGGTACTTTTATATTGGTATCGAAGGCGCCAACGGTCGGTGAAAAAATGTTTTTTAATTACCTACTTTCGAATGTCTATTGAAAGTTTTGAAAAGTTATTAACTCGACTGGAAAATTCAAGAATGGAAAATTGCTATTCGATAAAAAACGTATGACATCGTGTCGTGTGAAGGAGACAAAGCTATACCATATGCCACTGCGAACCGAATACGTCAAAGTTCATTCGATTTGCTTGACAAGTCCGTTGAGTACCTATGCGTTTAAACGTATAAGCGGTACACGTTTTTTTGCAGTACAATTGTCGTGTGAATGGATCTATGGAAGTTGTATGGTCACTATTTATACGTTAAGACGTGTACTGCAAAAAAACGTGCAGGACAATGCCGTGTGAACGAAGTCTTACAACGCGGCTCTGCGAGCGCGATCGATTTTAAGCTCGCATGAAGCTAAACCTTAGCTGAAATAAAACCATTTATAAAAGCCGTCTCAAGTGGAAACAAATGTACAACTTTTATTATCAGAACTTTAAGCACAGCGGAATATTTGTCAAATCAAAAGTATGAATTTAAATTTTCGTTCTCTTTCACAAATGATTGCCGAAAGCACAAAACAAAATTCGTTGAACACATTTTACATAAATTTATATTAAATATTGAGAGCCAGTACCTAGAATTTTCTTTTTTAAATAGGTTTGTTACCAAAAAAGGTTTTACAAAGAACGTCATTTCTTAGTAGATAAGTACCTACTTTAACATTTTTTTTTTCTGAAACAAGGCTCATAAAATAGGTCGTAAGTACCTATCTCTTTCAAAACAACAAACTCGGCTTGTATTGAGAAAGTACGGCGTGTGTGTTTACATACGCATATTATAATGAACTAAGGATATGTCTAGATGGCATGTAAACATTGTTTGGTACCCTGTGAGGAATACTTCAAACGATGTATTATGCCTCCTAAATCAAGACAAACATTTGAAATTATTCATTCGAGTGTATGTCACTTTAGTATGGTTCTTGAGTGATCTAGAGTTTTCTGAAGTCCGATATCCATATTATAAATGTGAAAGTGTGTTTATTTGTTTGTTTATTTGTCCTGCTTTCACGTCAAAACAGAGCGACGGATTGACGTGATTTTTTGTGTGGAGATAGTTGGAGGGCTGGAAAATAACATAGGCTACTTTTTATCCGGGTACCACGTGAGCGAAGCCGCAGGCAGCAGCTAGTAGTTTAATAAAGATTCATTGCAACATTGCAGATTAAATAAAACTTCCTTTCTTATGGCTATTTCAAAGGAGAGATAAAAATTTGTTTTTTTTTGTTTCGAGAACGCTCTGTTTTTTTAAACCTGAGATACGCTTTTGTTTATTAAAAGTGGATGTTTTAGTACGTAAGTATATCTGTATACCGCTAAAAGACAGAGTAGAGATTCCGCACCGCTTTGTTCCTTTTATGAGAAGCTATTTCGGAACAATCTTAAGTAAACATATGCAATAAAAACGTGTGCACTGAAGATAACATAATTTCAAATGTTCTCTTAACTCCTTAAGAAGCCTGGTCCAGACCAGCAAGGGAATAGGAAATATGAAAAGTTACGTTTATAACAAAGACTTTTACCTGTAGACACCCTCTTGTCTCACGTAACCACGTTCAAAAATATTGACTATAAAAGGTTCATGCTTATTTCTGCTACTTCAGTGTCATCCTGAAATCATGACGTAAGGGTCTCCAGAAAAATGTTTTATTATGCCGGTTTGTGCTGTCCAACTTTGTCAGAACCGCCACGGGAAACCTGATGATAAAAAGCTCATCACATACCATCGATAAGTTTTGAAATTACCTATTCCATTTTAGAGAAAAAACGATTTTTAATTTAGATATTTTGGCAGCTTGTAGATTTGAACGGTGTTTCATCATAAAAAGTGGGGTAATTACCTAAAATTTTGGGAAACTTAAGTAATAGTAGGTAGATTGTTAAACAAGGTTTAAAAGTAACTTATTTAGGCACGAGCGTAGCGAGGGCGCTAATAGTTCGAGTGCCTAAATAGGTCATTCACCCGAGATAAACATATAAACAGATAAACGTCGACTATTTCGTTTTGTTTCATAATCTACTAATGACCAATGAGCAAGGAATTTATAAACTAAAGTAACTGGAAGGTTCACTAATACAGAAAACGCGTTCCGCTTGAGACATAAAACTTGGGCGGTGTATCTCTTTCTAAAGGGTGACCATAATTTATGAACTAAACATTCCTAATCCTTTTACATCATTTTCTAATTTACGTGATGTTTTAGGGCATGATTTTTCAATTAAAATACGGATACAATTTTGATCCTTGATTTTGATTTCGATCCTTGGTTTCGATCCTGGATTTCGATCCTTGATTTCGATCCTTGATTTCAATCCTTGAATCTTTGAAGTGACAGCTGTCAAACTTCAAACCGCCATATCTCGGAAACTACTCATCCTAGACTCCCCGTTCTCAGTTCAAATGAAAGCTATGACCAAGATCTTCATTTGAAGTGACAGCTGTCAAACTTCAAACCGCCATATCTCAGGAACTACTCGTCCTAGACTCCCCGTTCTCAGTTCAAATGAAAGCTATGACCAAGATCTTCATTTGAAGTGACAGCTGTCAAACTTCAAACCGCCATATCTCAGGAACTACTCGTCCTAGACTCCCCGTTCTCAGTTCAAATGAAAGCTATGACCAAGACCTTTATTTGAAGTGACAGCTGTCAAAATGACATCTGTCATCTGAAATGTAGATCTTGGTCATAGCTTTCATTTGAACTGAGAACGGGGAGTCTAGGTCGAGTAGTTTCCGAGATATGGCCGTTTGAAGTTTGACAGCTGTCACTTCAAATGAAGATCTTGGTCATAGCTTTCGTTTGAACTGAGAACGGGGAGTCTAGGACGAGTAGTTCCCGAGATATGACGGTTTGAAGTTTGACAGTTGTAATTTCAATGATTCAAGATTCAAGATTCAAGAATCAAGGATTGAAATCAAAGATCGAAATCGAAACGAGTGTGAAAGAGACAAAGCTACCAAGAAAGTCTCTCAACAAGACCAACAATCCTTATAGCCAAGATTAAATTATAATATATCGTTAGTCGTGATAATATACCTACCTACCTACTTATTTCTAATATTTTTTTTTAAATATTTTATGCAGGTCAGATAAGTAGATGTAGGTAGTAAAAAAGTAGGGTATTACTGGTAGGCTAGTTGGTATCCCTAAATATAGTCACATTGTCAGTTAGTTGTCAGTTTTCAGAGATAGTTTGGCGTCGTTTTTGAGTGATGTGTATTTGACATTACTCTGTCTACAGGTAAAAGTCTTTGGTTTATAACATGGCAGAAACTCGCAAGACAGCGTGTCACAACCAGATAAGAACTTTGTAGAACAGCCAGCCAATCTCACGGCTCTCTGCACCTTAAGTAGTCGGACATAAGAGTTATTTTTGAGTTGAAAAGTCGATGTCCCCGAAGCTTCCCGGTAGCTTGAAAAGTCTGACGTGTTTATTATTTAGTTGGATTTGCAATTCATGAGTTAGTGTAACAAGTTCGGAGTTCTCATGGATCTTGATTGCGGCATGCCATTTCCATGGAAATTTTTATTACTACTCAACGTGACGTTTAATAAAACATGGTTTAAACATTATTTAACACACGGGAATTACTCACGTAAAATTATCGTCGATTTAGATACCGACAATGTTTCGATTCATCTGGAGAATCTTCATCTGGGTAAGGAGGGAGTTGCGGCAAGGTTACTCCTCGCGGTCGCGTCTCACACTGCGAGCAATGTAACGCTCGGCGCGGGACGAGGGTCGCGGAGGGAGTAGTGGGGGGCGCGCTGTTGTAGTTGCCGGTGTCGTAAGGAGAGTCGGTGCTGGGTCTTCATCCTCACTATTCAAGTCTTCTGTGTCGTGGATATTGACACACACAGTACTGACGGTATCTCTACCAGGCTCCAATGCATTACTATTATTCTTAGTTCCGTGGAGACAAGGTTTCCAGGCTGGTGCCAAGGCCCAACCTCCGTCTCGGTTGAAATTAGGAACCCGGCTTATTTCTATTGCTTCACGAATCTTACGCGGAACAAAGAACTTTTCTCGTGACAATACCTGAGCCTTATCAAAACGAATATAGTGTGCCGAGCCCAAGGTCAAAGCGTGTTCCGCAATAGCTGACTTCTCCGTGTCAGCATTCTTCATTGCTCGAATATGTTCAGTAAGCCTGGTAGAGATATTTCTCTTAGTTTCACCTACGTATGAACTGCCACAATCACACGGAATTTTATAAACGCCTGGCACACCTAGATGGTCTCTATCCTTAGGAGAGCGTATAAAATGACCCTAAAAACGACCCCCAATATCTGGATAAAGAGTTAGGACATGTCAGAAGTGTGCTAGAGAGGAATGGATATCAGTGGAAACAAAGTTTTCGTATCGCGAATACATCCGCAAGGAAACGTCCATATTCAGTGGAGAGAGCCTCAGCGTATTTACCTTTTGTGAGAGGGGTGACGGATAAAATTGGACACTTGTTACGTAGAAAATATAGCATCAAGACAATATTCCGACCCCTCACTCAACTTAGACATTTTATACGCTCTCCTAAGGATAGAGACCATCTAGGTGTGCCAGGCGTTTATAAAATTCCGTGTGATTGTGGCAGTTCATACGTAGGTGAAACTAAGAGAAATATCTCTACCAGGCTTACTGAACATATTCGAGCAATGAAGAATGCTGACACGGAGAAGTCAGCTATTGCGGAACACGCTTTGACCTTGGGCTCGGCACACTATATTCGTTTTGATAAGGCTCAGGTATTGTCACGAGAAAAGTTCTTTGTTCCGCGTAAGATTCGTGAAGCAATAGAAATAAGCCGGGTTCCTAATTTCAACCGAGACGGAGGTTGGGCCTTGGCACCAGCCTGGAAACCTTGTCTCCACGGAACTAAGAATAATAGTAATGCATTGGAGCCTGGTAGAGATACCGTCAGTACTGTGTGTGTCAATATCCACGACACAGAAGACTTGAATAGTGAGGATGAAGACCCAGCACCGACTCTCCTTACGACACCGGCAACTACAACAGCGCGCCCCCCACTACTCCCTCCGCGACCCTCGTCCCGCGCCGAGCGTTACATTGCTCGCAGTGTGAGACGCGACCGCGAGGAGTAACCTTGCCGCAACTCCCTCCTTACCCAGATGAAGATTCTCCAGATGAATCGAAACATTGTCGGTATCTAAATCGACGATAATTTTACGTGAGTAATTCCCGTGTGTTAAATAATGTCTAGTACAACTCACGATAGTTTTGAAAGTGAAATAGTAAACCTCTACGGGGAGGTATGTCTAAAATCAGTGAAACGATTCGTTTATCTAAGAACAAAACGTATGAAACTTGAATGTGGCTTAACATTTGTAAAGAAGTGTCGTGATGCAGGTGTAACACCAAAGTTTATGCGAGTGAAGCCAGTGAAGTGTATTCGAGAATATGTGAAGTTCTTTGATAAAGTGAATGATGACTTGTGTGCGCGGGTAGTGAGAGATTATTATCGCGATATTGCTGTGGTGTCGGAAGAATTATTTCACCTACATTTACATTTGGCACATACTCTCACATCCAAACATTGGGATATCCTAGACGCCATGTCTTTCAATAGGTCGGACAAGACAAGAAATAGAGTTACTCGTACCCATAACTCTAAATTCAAGCGCCTGCGAAATAATTCAGAGCAACGACCATTGACGGAACATTGCCCCACTGAAGTTGAAAAGACTGTGGTTAATTTATCTTCACACACACTTACTGAAGATATGAAGAGAGCGTTATCCAAAGGCTTAAACTTCGCTCCAACACCGCATAGAGTACCAGTGGAGGATATCATTACAGGCGTCGAGGATGTTATTGCGCGGAATAAGTTACCGGTACACGATTCCGAATGTTTGCGTCAGGATATTGCTTCGATGGTGCGGAAAGTAAAATTGCCGAAGCCTAACATAAGTAAGTCAGAAATCCGTGCTTTGCAAAACCTTAGAAGGAATCAGGATTTATTGGTCTTACCGGCCGACAAAGGCAACGCTACAGTAGTAGTTGATACGGTGTCTTACGAACAAAAGATTCAAGATTTACTTAATGATACACATACTTATAAACGAGTCACCTATAACCCTACTGCAAGAGTAGTAACGAAACTTCAGGAGTTATTACAGACTTTGCCTGATGATTTATATGGACGGCTTCGACCATCAAACCCAACGGCGCCTAAAATATATGGTCTACCTAAGATTCATAAGGCTAATTGGCCGCTTCGTCCGATCGTTAGCCAGATAAACTCACCCACTTATAAAGTAGCTCGTTACATGTCGGACGTGCTAATGCCTCTTATAGGAAATTCGACTAGCTACGTGAGAGACTCAACACACTTCACTCAGTTACTAGAAGATGTGACGGTTGACAAAGATGAGCTAATGGTGAGTTTCGATGTAACTTCTCTTTTTACGAATGTACCGATAGTGGACACTATATCCATAATACATGACCTATTAAGAACCTCAACAATACCTATCGAGTACATGAAAGTGATAGAGTTTACTTTGACTAGTGGCTATTTCTCCTGGCGAGGAGATCACTACCTTCAGTTGGAAGGCGTAGCAATGGGCTCACCGATAGCGCCTGTGGTAGCCAATATTTTTATGGAGTGGTTTGAGACTACGGCACTTGAAAGCATATCCTGCAGGCCTAAACATTGGTGGCGTTATGTGGATGACGTGTTTGCAATCATAAAGGAGGACCATCTAGACATGTTACTAAGACATTTGAACTCGAGACACCCTAAGATTGCATTCACGGTTGAACGAGAACTCAAAGGAGAGTTACCTTTTCTGGACGTGTTGGTTAAACGAGATCACATAGGTCGCTTGTCACATTCTGTATACCGTAAGCCAACACACACAGACAGGTATTTAAGAGCCGACTCTCATCACCATCCTTCTCATCTGGCCAGTGTACCTAGAACTCTCATCAATAGAGCATTGAGATTATGCGACCCCCAATATCTGGATAAAGAGTTAGGACATGTCAGAAGTGTGCTAGAGAGGAATGGATATCAGTGGAAACAAAGTTTTCGTATCGCGAATACATCCGCAAGGAAACGTCCATATTCAGTGGAGAGAGCCTCAGCGTATTTACCTTTTGTGAGAGGGGTGACGGATAAAATTGGACACTTGTTACGTAGAAAATATAGCATCAAGACAATATTCCGACCCCTCACTCAACTTAGACATTTTATACGCTCTCCTAAGGATAGAGACCATCTAGGTGTGCCAGGCGTTTATAAAATTCCGTGTGATTGTGGCAGTTCATACGTAGGTGAAACTAAGAGAAATATCTCTACCAGGCTTACTGAACATATTCGAGCAATGAAGAATGCTGACACGGAGAAGTCAGCTATTGCGGAACACGCTTTGACCTTGGGCTCGGCACACTATATTCGTTTTGATAAGGCTCAGGTATTGTCACGAGAAAAGTTCTTTGTTCCGCGTAAGATTCGTGAAGCAATAGAAATAAGCCGGGTTCCTAATTTTCAACCGAGACGGAGGTTGGGCCTTGGCACCAGCCTGGAAACCTTGTCTCCACGGAACTAAGAATAATAGTAATGCATTGGAGCCTGGTAGAGATACCGTCAGTACTGTGTGTGTCAATATCCACGACACAGAAGACTTGAATAGTGAGGATGAAGACCCAGCACCGACTCTCCTTACGACACCGGCAACTACAACAGCGCGCCCCCCACTACTCCCTCCGCGACCCTCGTCCCGCGCCGAGCGTTACATTGCTCGCAGTGTGAGACGCGACCGCGAGGAGTAACCTTGCCGCAACTCCCTCCTTACCCAGATGAAGATTCTCCAGATGAATCGAAACATTGTCGGTATCTAAATCGACGATAATTTTACGTGAGTAATTCCCGTGTGTTAAATAATGTCTAGTACAACTCACGATAGTTTTGAAAGTGAAACATGGTTTAAGTTTAGTTTGTTGTCCGATAGAGAGGAACCTGTGGCACAGATAAAATAATACTGTAGAAAGTTTGTGATTGTGACGTATGCCTACCGCCTACGCCTACTGAATAGGTCAGCTATTGTATTCAACGACTCGGTAGTTTATTTAGAGCCCACTGAAAGATTGGAGTATCACCTAAGTTTTTACAACTACTATCACATGCAGGCCAAGCATGGCGATTTCCTCTCTACTCTACACTAGAGTAGACAACATAGTCCGATTTTGTATGAGATTAGTGTACAGATGCGAGCATGGCGTTCAATTTTATCTGATTTTGACATTCAAGAATAGAAACTTTCTTACGAAATTGTCTACACTTCCTGAGACCTAGACAAGCTTTCTTCCATGCGTTACAAACGCGCGTTCGCCTCGTTTGCTACTTATCTTACTTATCTTACTAATCTTACTTATCTCACTTATTTTCTTACCTATCATCTTACTTATCTTACTCATGAGATGAGATAAGATGAGATGAGTAAGATAAGTAAGATGATAAGTACCTAATAAAAGTAAACTTACTTATCTAGTAAGGAAATAAGTAAGATAAGTGAGATAAGTAAGAGCATAGTCATAGCATAATGCTATGATTATGTTCGCGTGAAAGACCAAAATCGGAAGATAGGAAAATGAGTTGTCTATTCTAGTGTAGAGAAGAGATGAAATCGCCATGCTAGGGGGGATGTTATTACCTAGTAATTTAGTAACTATTTTGTCATCTACAAACTTAAAACTTGTTTTAATTGTTTTAATGAGTAATAATAATTCTAAGCAATTGCTCAGAGGAAGATTATTTTCTCATTTTATGTGTAAAATAGTTATTTCCCCTGTCAAGTTGTAAAAATTCTGAGAATGAATTCTTTTTCGAGAAATGTTGAGAGGATCTGAGTATTTTCCTTTCAATTTATTTGGGTACCTAAACAGATAGTGTCAATACTGTAGCCAAGTAATGATTCAGAAATATATTTTGGTACGATATTTCTTAGACCAAAGAAAAAATGCTAACATATTACAAAAATTAAATCTGAAAGTATTTAATTTAACTACTAATGTAAGATTTTTTTTTTTGTACTTATATTAATTAAATATTTAGGCTAATCCCCCATTGGACGTAAAAAAAAAATATTGCTAACCTATTACAAATATTATATCTGAAAGTATTTTATTTAACTAAGTACTAATGTAAGATCATTTATTTTGTATATTAATTAAATATTTATTCTAATCCCCCATTGGACGTAAAATACTTATCTAGTGCGCTAGTTTTCCATTTAAAATAATAAAATTCTTGAAAACTTAAGCTAAAACAATCTTTTTTACAGAGTGCCTTACGAGTGCCTTACACAAAACATTCGGCTGTCACTTTCAAAAGGGTTTTATGTTTATAGTCTCGTACAATGAAAGCGGTATAAAATAGGTTTTCCGTCCCGCTATAAAATGGTGATAACGCAGAGTATAAACGATAGCAGAATAAAACAACATCGCATGAATGTGTCACTTGTGTATTAGTTCCCAAAGCAGTTACGTGTATACTGTTCTGTTGTAAAAAACAAAATGCTTTTACAAGAGGAAAATATAACAACGTTAGAGAATATTCAGTAGGTATTGTAAAACTGTCGTGTAGAAACAAACATAGTAGATTTAAACATGAACATATAGAACTCATTGAAAGGGGCATTTTATATGGCTACGGCTAGTCTAGTTACCCGGCTGACTGTCAAGTCAGACAGGGTTATGTAGATCGCGCGTTTCTATGTATGTTCGTGGGTATGTAAGTAATATTCTTTATTACCACGTTACTCCTAAACGGCTGGATGGATTTTGATGAATGAGGTATCGTTAGAATCGTCTCCATCTCGATTGTGCTCTAGGATACTTTTTATTTCGATAAATCAAATAGTGCGGCTAGAAAATGCAACAATGTGTGAATTTTCAAAATGAAAATCACGCCATCATATCAAAATCCATGTCAAAATCAAGAAGTTGGTGGACTGATATCAAATATATTTTTTTTTAAATCTAACATGACGTCTTCGAAGACTAAATCGAGTCTCAAAATTTTTGAAAATCTATTTTTCGCCATAAATAGAATTGCTAAACAAAATGCATACTAAAACTTTATATTTAGTCACACGCAACGTTTAGAACAAACTGCATCGAAATTGGTTTAGCCATTTAGGAGATATCTCATATTTAAGAAAATTAAGAAATATATTACACGCTTTTAATTTTACACACAGAGCCATCTGTGTGTCAACTGTCACAACAACGTTTAGGAAAATGCGCACGGCATCGAACCCTAGATACCTATTAATAAAATTGTAATTTAATTTTGTGATTGATATAAGATAATGCTGTTTCCAACTTTTCAGTTCAGCCGGGTTTTTTTATTTTTGAATAAATTGCTTGTTTTCTTTTAAAAATGATCATGAATGTATTTCTCAGTATTAGACATTCTCTCAGATAGGCATTTAAGTCTTCTGAAGATGTCAATGGTGGTAGTCAGAGGTATGTCCAAATAAATATTTTTTACATGCCCACATTTTGCAGAAGTAGGTATTCCATACGTGACAAGTTGCAAGCCCATTGACGCTTCACCTTTTAGAGCTCGTGGTAATGGCCATATACATTCTTCGAAACGAAAAATCCAGTGATACACGGCCGGAATTCGAACCCACGTTCGAAAGTCGAGGCATTATCACACACCGCCAAGACGGCTCTTCTTTATCGAATAAGAATATCGAATTATCAGAGGCTTTAGTTTTGTGTATGCCCGTCAGCAGTCTGTAGAGCTCATTTTCCAAAAAACCAGATAAAGTGATACAAGCCCAAACATAAATGAGATAGGGCATGATGTACCAAACAGAGGTCGCAAATAAAAATAATCTAAAACTCCGATAGCCTGGGATCCTCTGTTTATAGAGCCTTCTCAAAGTTAGGGTAGATTTATATTAGACCGGGCCGTGCCCGGGGTGTGCCGTGTACGTGGCGACGGGCACGGATTTGAAACGTAATGTACATTTTGTGTGAAGCAGTTTAAAACAGTGGCTGATCCGTGTCCCGTCCGGGCCCGTCTTCTAACGTACGACGCTCGTCTACACCACGGTTGGCCCGGATACGGCCCGGCCCGGACACGGCCCGGTCCAATATAAATCATCCCTCATGTGGATCAGTGTTATTCTTGGCAAACCGACAACTTCACAAACAAAGTCGATAAATGTTGAGCCGGAATTAGAAATTGACTTTTGTTTGAAAAGGCCTTCGGCGCTTACTCGTACATCCAGTTACTGCATGATGCCGCTCCCAGGATTTTTCACGTTTTAATTTTGAGTGCAAAACAAAACAAAACAAACACGCCTAGAACATTGTTGGGAAGATTAAAGGGCTGGACTATATGAATACGCAAACACATAATACAATCCATTTCTCCTGAAATGCATAATTATAATCCGTACCCATATATATACAGGGTGAATTTTTGAGATGGGGCAGTAAGGGCAGCTACCTTAACCGTTGTAGCTAGAGGAAAACGTTCTTAGGAGACCATCCTTAATTTTTGAAAATATTTCGACCTGCATTCACAGATTTTGAAAAATATGTACAGTCAGCGAGAAAATGGGCCATTTACACAAAAACTTTTTTTGATGCCAATCGATCCTGTTTCATCTAAGGATAAAAAGGCTCTTTCAGACCAACTGAGGTTAGAGTACTAGAAAAGTCAGAAATCGCTAAAATGTATTTCTGAGACAAGACAGTAAGGGCTACCTTAACCGTTGTAGCTACAGGAAAACGTTTTTAGGAGACTACCCTTAACTTTTGAAGATATTTCAACCTGCATTCACAGATTTAGAAAAAAATGTACAGTCAGCGAGAAAATGGGCAATTTACACAAAAACTTTTTTTGATGCCAGTCGATCCTGTTTCATCTAAGGATTAAAAGGCTCTCTCGGACCAACTTAGGTAAGAGTACTAGAAAAGTCAGAAATTGCTAAAATGTATTTTTGAGACGGAGCAGTAAAGGCAGCTACTTTAACCGTTGTAGCTACAGGAAAACGTTCTTAGGAGACTACCCTTACTTTTGAAGATATTTCGAAAAAATGATGAAAAATTATGACAAATGACAAAATGATTTCGTACGAAATGTATAATCAAAGTTATTTGCATTTTCTGACTTTTCTAGTACTCTTGCCTCAGTTGGTCCGATAGAGTCTTTTAATCCTTAGATGAAACAGGATCGACTGGCATCAAAAAAAGTTTTTATGTAAATTGCCCATTTTCTCGCTGACTGTACATTTTTTTCAAAATCTGTGAATGCAGGTTGAAATATCTTCGAAAGTTAAGGGTAGTCTCCTAAATACGTTTTCCTGTAGCTACAACGGTTAAGGTAGCCCTTACTGTCTTGTCTCAGAAATACATTTTAGCGATTCCTGACTTTTCTAGTACTCTAACCTCAGTTGGTCTGAAAGAGCCTTTTTATCCTCAAATGAAACAGGATCGATTGGCATCAAAAAAAGTTTTTGTGTAAATGGCCCATTTTCTCGCTGACTGTACATTTTTTTCAACATCTGTGAATGCAGGTTGAAATATTTTCAAAAATTAAGGATGGTCTCCTAAGAACGTTTTCCTCTAGCTACAACGGTTAAGGTAGCTGCCCTTACTGCCCCGTCTCAAAAATTCACCCTGTATATATGTCACGGGCAACTTGAATAATCGGGCAGTATTCATATGGACCGGTCATTATGAATAATGACCAAGAGCGTCGGGCAATTTGATAAATTTATTACTTTGAACGGTCCATATTCATAATGCCCGACGGCCCGTGGGGCCTAATAAATCAAGCCTTGATTTATTAAATGGATTTAATAAATCAAGGCTTGAATTTATCACTTAGACCGGGCAGTATGAATAGTGCCCTACTTCTAGCCTGGCAATGTGATAATTTGGATTAAAATCTGTAGGTTAGGTTATGTTAGGTTAGTAAAAAAACTACGCGCGAGGCGAGCGTAGCGTGCCGCGGTAGCGGCCGCCGAAGCGCCAGAAATGTAGTAAATCAATTAAAACACTGCAATTCATCTAATTTATTACATTGCCCAAGATAGGGTGGTCATTATTCATAATGACCGGGCAAAGTGATTAATCATGCAATTTTTATCACATTGCCCAATTGACACGGCCATTATGCATACGGACCGGTCATTATTCATAATGACCGGATTTATCAAATTGCCCGTAACATATACAGTTGTGGTCATATAATTAGGAACGACTGATGCCAAAGTCACTTTTGATAAAGAAGTTGCTGTAACCTTTGTATCAACTTACTGATAATAACTTTAAAAAGCATGGATAAACAGATATTTTAGTAGGCTTTAATACTACATAAAAAATATGCAAAATTTTTGAACTTCTATTAATAATTTAACTATTGTCCATTTAAACTACTAATTCTAAACTTCCTAGCTGTGGACAAATAAGTAGGGACGGGTAAATTGACTTCATTTATTAAACGAAAGCAGAACTAATTTAATGAAACAAACAATTCACATTAAATAGGCTTTACCACTGCTTACAAAACTGACTATTAATATTTTGTAGGATGATTCTTGCTTACAATAACTGCTCTGCAGCGGCGGGGCATGGAATCTATTAAGTTTTTACAGGTTTCTTTCTACAGAAATAGAGTTCCAAGATTTGACAAAAGTATCATACAGATCGTTCAAATTGCTCGCCTTTGTAGCAGTTACACTCTTATTAACTTCACCTCAAAGATTTTCGATTTAATTTAGATCTGGGCCGTTTGCAGGCCAATCTATCATAGTGACGTATTGATCACTAAGAAACTTTTTCACGTAATGAGCAGTGTGTTTGGGGTCGTTTTCATGTTGAAATGTCCAAACTACATGCAAAGACTCCTGAGCATAAGGAAGCACAGTCTTCCACAATATTTGCCTGTATTGAAATTGCTCTAACATGCCTTCAATACTTTAACCGACCCAACAGCAAGCCCTGAGATACACCCTTTAACTTTTAAGTTTCCATCCCCATGCTTTACTACTTTTTCATGAAATTAGGGTTCAATGCCTGCTTAGCCGGTTGACGCACATACTGCTTACCATCAGAACCTAGACTATTTGTGTTCGTTTCATAAGAAAAAAATAAATTTTTCCATTGGCTTATTGTACAGTTGCCATACTTTCTAGCGAAATCTAATCATGCATTTCGGTGCACCTTCTTGAGAAGAGATAATCACCAGGCCATTCGTCCAAATTACTTTGCATCCTTTAAGGGCCTTCGTACTGTATGTGCAGATACTCCTCCATTGCCAAAAACTTCCCTTCTTATAATTACAGAACCCTTAAATGGATCAGCCTTCGTTGAACGAACAATCAAAAGCATTTTCACGCGGCGTATTTTCTAGATTTATGTTTTGAAAAACATTATTGGTAGTGTTGAATGTCTTGACGTGATTTTATAGCATTATAAATCTTAATTTTGAAGCACTTTAAATGATCAGCAATCTTTTGTATACGACCGATCACGTTCATACAATGCCAAAATCGTTTTCAGAGTCGAAGGATTACAATTTTTCTTTTTACTCATTATTTTGAAATAATTATGCACTTTTGACTGAACAAACGTAAATGAAAATAACCCTAGAATAGATGGGAAATAAAAAAAGAGATATTCGTTTCTGAAAATCAAAGTTGTGAACAAATAAATTTGCGTTCCTACTTATTTGTCCAGCGGCCGGTACTTTTGAAATACAATGTCAATTTACTATAAATAGATTTTTACGGGGAAGTGCAATTGTTTTGCTTAATTAGTATGAATCTTTAAAACCTTCTAACACCGCTATTATTTTATGTGGTTCAAAGTTGTTATCATTAAGTTGATACCAAAGTAAAAGTACCTTGTTTATCTAAAAGTGACTTCAGTGTCTGTCGTTCCTAAATATATGACCACAACTGTATATATTTATGGGTACGGATTATTATTTATATATATATAAATATAGGTATAAATCTGAAAGTGTGTTTATTTGTTTGTTTATTTGTCCTGCTTTCACGTCAAAACAGGGCGACGGATTAACGTGATTTGTGTGGAGGTAGTTGGAGGGCTGTAGAGTAACGTAGGCTACTTTTTATCCGGGTACCACGCGAGCGAAGCCGTGGGCAGCAGCTAGTAGTTTAATAAACTAAAAAACACACTTTTATTTTCGACTCTTTAGTTCTGCCTTTTTTAAGTAAGTTAAGTACGTTTTTTTTTCCGAAAAGAGCCGATCGGAGATGAAATACATCACTGCTTTCAGAACCCAGATAATCTATATATAATAGGAGAACTCTATAATCAACAAGAATCCCAGCTCCAGCTAGTTAAAGCAACGGGATTAGGAAAATTGCTTTAATAAGGGACAAAAGAAGCTTCCTTGTAATACTTTCCGTGGTTTCTCCAATTAGACGAGATTGCCAAGAATAGCGAACTAGGGTTGAGGTTTATCGTGTTGTTGGGTGTGATTTTATGTGTTGTAATTCTTAACAAAATGCACTAAACGTGGAAACTGAAAAGCCTAAACCAGAAAGAAAATAAATATTGCTAAATGAAATGTACCGTTTAAAAATCAGCATTATGAATCAGATAGAGAAAAGTCTCTTATGCAAGTGCTACAATCTGCTCTAGCTGATCATGATGAGCAAAATACCTAGCAAGAGGAATTATTGGAAGACGGAGAATATCTTGGATTCGCAATAATAAGAGAGTGGACAGGAGGTAAGAAAGCAGAAAATCTATTTTGGCTAGCACTAGAAAAGGAAAAATTTGGCAAGATAAAAGCTAACCTTCATTAAGTAAGTAAGTTCGTATGAGCAACTGGCCTGTAGACTCTGGTGACGGAGTAATTAATTAATTAACCTTCAGTAATTGTGAGGCACTGAAATAGCTTCTAAACTCCAACATACGAGTATAAGCTGTTTGCACAATGTTGAAAAGGAAACATCGTATATTCAACGTGATTATTCTAGCGTTTTGTCACACCACGAGCCCAGCTTACCAAGACAAAGACAAAGTGGTCTCACGATTGTTTATTTATTCGAGTTGACGGGGAAAAAACGTCAATAACTTTCGACAGATGGGGTGGAATTTGGGTGGAATAGATCTAATCAAGAGAGACACTTTTCTCAAATAAAATATTAAAGACAGTTATTTTTTTATAGAATCCAAAGATTCACGTTTCGGATGATATGAATAAATTAAATAATATAAGTTTTTATTTAAACAACTAATTTAAATTTTAGTCACGTTGCCATATTTTACTTTCAATGTATTTTTACTCTGTTTGTGCTCATTGCCGATTAAGATTTTTGAGCAGATGAAATAGAAATCCGTGTCTGAGTCCGGCTTAAGGAGGATCGTTTGAATCAATGGGTTCGAATCCCGTCGGAATCGAAAATTTGATAAGAATTTTCATTTTCAATGAAATTGATACATTTGGAAAATTGAAAACTTTAGTAATAAAATTTAAAAAATAATAGTGTCAAGCAAGATGTGCAAATTGTGCAATGCTTAACAAATTGGACTCAAATACATACAAAATACCAACTTCTTCCTACTTACAACAACTACGAATTTAGAAGCAAGAATCACATGTACGAACATTGTGATATCAAAGTTATGACAACTCAATTTCATTTGATAAATGCATGAATCCATCATATAAACGCGGCGGATTCCAAAATCTTTGATATAACGATACTTTAGGATAAGCGAAATCATCCATCGCAATGTTTGATCTAAAGTAAAAGAGATAAAGCATATTTTACCAAGATCTGATCTGACCGATGTGTATCCGGTCCATAATGTAGGAAATGTTCCCTAGATGTGTTTCTTTTAGAATCTACAAACATTCTTCATCATTTCTTCATCATTCAATCTAAGACAATTTGAAGTTTTTGCGGATAAACTTGTTAATTTGAAGATAAGGAAAATATACTTAAATAAAAATATTTATTGCCATTATATTGTTATATTCAGATCTTATTGTAGTTAGTAAGTGTATCAAACATACTCGTAAACCCTGTTAGAGCCAGCAATATTTGAGTAGGGGCGCTATGTTATACTTAATTAATTGTTGCCCTATTTTCTTAAAAAGTTAGTAGGCCCATTTGCATTATTTGGTATTTTTAATGTGTCTTATTTACTTTCTTTAATGAATCCAATTTCGAATTTAATTTTTATTCCCAGTCACTTGAGTTTTCAAGATTTAAAATGTTCGCAGAATTGTCGCTGACTAAAAATATATGTCATGTCCGTAGGCACCGCTGAAGATTGGATAAATTGAACATCGTATGATGCCAGTTTACACCTGGCTGAGCTCTCGACACACCTACATACACACAAACTAATCTGTCTCACACGATGCAACATCGAGTAAAACCTGCATTAAATTACCTTCCAAGAAAATCTAATTCCGTCTAACTAAAATAATTGTGAAAGTTGAGGATGTTTGTATGTTTCTGGTCAATCGACCGAAGATTTTGACCCAGTATTTTGTTATCACAGTTGAGTTGTTTTAGTAAATATTATTTGTTGATTCTAATCTGTTCTTTACAAACAAAACTACGCTCGGCTGATGTTTCGAATTTCCAAACAAAAAAACTCACCGTCTCGGAATAATTACATTTTCATCACAATTAAAAAGAATAGGTAGAGACCAAATTACTTTTTTGTCTGCGAAAGGCTTTCATTCATAATTAACAGTGGTATAATGAACAAATTGAAACCCGCTTCCATTTCTCGTTTGGTGATCTTGACAGAAATGTTTACTGTAGCTAGATCAATATGGCCTTGCCTTTTTTTCTTTTTATTTTGTTTTTGTATTTTTTGAGTGTCAAATAAATAAAAATGTAAACCTACTTAGTTCTATAGTTATTTAACTGATTTAGATACCTTTATCAGTAGGTAATTTCTAATTGAATAACCGGGCGACTTTCAAGTCATTGTGTTGTCAAGTCACGAGGCTGAACCTTGAACTTTCCTCACCCAACGGGTCACTGTTTTTCCACAATGTAAAAAAGATTAGGTAGATTTTCCTTTCGCTTGTGTTTTAACTCTACTTTAGGATAAGAGTTTTGTAGTAAGAGTATGTATGTTTAGGTAGGTATATCCATCGGCTTTGCCTTTAATGCGATATCAAATAACACATTATCATGGTTGTCATAGTTTCTGTGAAATCACACCAAATTCAGTGTATCAAATTATGGATTTGTCTTGAATAATGAATGTCTTGGAACGGAATAAAAAATAATCTATCAAGCAAAACTGTAAACTGTAAATATGTAACATTTTGCTGAAATCCTGATATTCAGTAAAACATGCGCTTTTGAAACCCCATTTAGCTACAGAATTTTTGCATCCTTAAGAATTTGCGTTTAGTTCACGAGACCTCTTTGCGGCTGAATTTAGTCGTTAAGAGCAAATTGCAGTTCCTCTGAGGCACTTTAAAAGCTTGCTTAAGCTTAAGCTACTGACGCTAGTAACTTTCGTCTAATGTTTTGCTAAATCTTTTTATAAAGACCGTACACACCCTTAAAAAAGTAGATTGTTACACAAGGGTTGAAAGGTACCTGTTTAGGCACGTGATGGTTTAACGCACGAACGAACTTTTAAAATACACATTAAAATCTTATCTTGCTAATTAAACATTATTTTTACAAAAAGGTATGTTAAGTGTAGGGTATAAGCTTCCTTTTTATCTCAGGTACTACAGCGTCCTATTAAGATTAGACATATGTTGCTTTCTGATCCATGTATGTATCACAGTTATCACATCACACTAATAAAAATGCGAAAGTTTGGATGTTTGGATGGATGTATGTTTGTTCATCTATAACTCGACAACAACAGAACCGATTTGACTGAAATTTAAAAAATTGATAGATAATGACCGGGAATAGGATATAGGCTATATTTTATCCCATAAATGAGTTTTCATGGGAATAATACCACGCGGCCGAAGCCGCGGAATTTTTTTTTGTTAGATTTTAAATCAACGATTACCGTATCCCACTAAACCAACATGGTTTATTTTTGTAATTAAAATTAAACAGTTCAGCACTTCTCTACTCAAAATTTCTTTTTAAAATAGAAAAATAAAAGCTTGCTACGAAATGTTCGAACTTGCTACGAATGTATTTGGGCGAAGTCTGTAATTGTTGGTAGGTATGTCGTCCGGAAAACTAATTGGTATCGTCCCAGTAATTAACCACATGTTGTGTTACCTGGCCGAATGTACTGTCAACTGAAATAAGCTCTTGTAGTCCATAACATCCAAGTTCCAAATGAATATCAAATGAAATATGATCATCACGACTGTATTCGCGGTAGACATTCTCTCAGATCTTTTTAGGCATTTAAGATCCTTTGAAAGATGTCAATGGGGTAGTTAGAGGTATGTCCAAACCCATATTTGAACATGTCTTCATTTTGAAGAAGTTAGCATTCTACACGTGACAGGTTGCAAGCCAATCGACGCTATTAGAAAGCTAACTGGTTTCCTCACGTGTTTTCCCGCACCGTTTAGAGCCATTGAAGATGATGAGGCACTGACCCACTCGGCAAACACTGCTAAAAATAAAGTAAGCTAGAAAATATTATTATAATATTATTAAGTTCATTTTAATACCCACTTTGTTTTATTTTACAAAGAATACTCGTTGTTTTGTTTAGAGCAGAGCTTGCACCATGATGCGAAACAGTGGAGCTTTTTGTAAACTTTGTTCAGCAAAATATTGTATGAAAACATTATACCTACGGTCGATCGTGTCGGTTAAAAAAACTTATATACTCTACATTTGAGTAACTATTATAATACGTAAACATTATATAAAAGTAGGTTATAGGAATTCAATTCTGCTTTTACAAGTTCTTTCTTACTCCCTAGTTTAGAAAAATGTAACTTTTTAAAAATCAGGTAAATAACGCTATGACCCGTGTCTTTGTATTTTTTACCCGACTGCGCAAAGCAAAGGAAGGGTAATGTGTTTATCAGTCTATGTATGTATGTTTGGATGTTTCTATGTGGCACTCTAGAGGCCAAACGCGTGGACCGATTTTGATAATTCTTACGTCAATCGATTCGTTTCAACCTTGGAAGTGCTACTAAAGACATGACAGTAAACAAAATTCACCAGTGCCACAACCAGACGCCATATTGTCAAAATTAAAAAAACCAAAATCGTCACACTATATCAAGTGGGGTATCGTTGAATAGGTATTTCAAAATAAACTTTAGGTTTCTTTTACCATTTTTCATTTTAAGTAATAGTTTAGGAAAAATAACGGTTTAAAGTTGATTAATAATAATTCTCGCTATGGATGTTTCTATGTGGCACTCTAGAGGCCAAACGCGTGGACCGATTTTGATGATTCTTACGTCAATCGATTTGTCTCAACCTTGGGAGTGTCACTAAAGATATGACAGTAATCAAAATTCACCAGGGCTACAACCAGACGCCATATTGTCAAAATTAAAAGAATCAAAATCGTCACACTATATCAAGTGGGGTATCGTTGAATAGGTATTTTAAAATCAACTTTATCATAACTAAAAAGTGTTAAATAAAAAAATATTTTAAAAAAACAAAAACCCGACTGCGTCAAAACTAAAAAGAAAAAAACAAGCCTGCAAAGAATTACTCACAGTCGGGACCCATAACATTGGGAAGATTTGATTGGTAATAAAATGAATGGGTACCGACTGTGACTAATTCTTTGCAGGCTTGTTTTTTTCTTTTTAGTTTTGACGCAGTCGGGTTTTTGTTTTTTTAAAATATTTTTTTATTAATTCAGTGATTATATTAATTTGAGTGCTCACTCAGTGTAACTTTTATTGAAAGTTTCAGTTCATATTTTTTATCTAAGACGATAAGAAAATATTCATACCCCAGGTTTTTTTCATAAAACACATTTATTACTAAAACATCTTTGATATTGATTGCACTTTAAGGCCTCTATTAATGAACTCCGCTCAACTTGTGTCTAAATTGCACCACGGATTAAACTATTGCCATCCTTATTTGTCACTGTCTAACAACAAAGGATGCCATCCTTATAGTTAAATCCGTGGTGCAACTTTGACAGAAGTTGAGCGGAGTTTATTGATAGAGGCCATAAGGTAGTACAAGTTCGCAGTCCATACATGCAGCAGCAGGCGACATGTCGCTGGTTCCTATGTATTTCTATGAAAATAGCGCCATGTAGTCGGTCTGAACCAAGGACCTTGTATACATGGACTGCTGAATACTCACTCACACAAAACAGAGAAGGATATATACAAAATTCTTGTGAAAAAATGAGACCGAGCATAATATCTTTTGTCCCTCATCGTGTGTCAGCTCTTTATAGGTAGAGAACATCTATGTTCTAAAATTCTGTACTAATATGGACCTTATGTGTACTACGAAACAATGAATCCACTTAATTTTTGTCCCTTTCGGCGGCACGCTATCAGTGAATCTAGTACTATTAGGCTGTGTCCCCAGTAGGCAAACTGTGAGCGGCCGACTGAGTTTGCGGCGCACGTTGGTCCCGAATTTAGTGCTCCATACACATAGAAACCGAAACTCGATTTTTTAATTTTTTTTTATTGGGGATTGTTCTAGTACACTATTCTTATTCAAATATGTAGGTACCGTCACCATGGCAAGCTTCATGACGGAATAAAAAAATATTTAGTTTTTTTTTGTATGGAGGAGAACACATAAATTGGATTATCTCTCGACTCTTAGAAACTCAAGGGCTGCCGCTTATAGAGGGTGTACACCCACACGAGGCCGTCCTCATAAGCCACCAAACTTGCACGGCTGGGCACGGTTTTGGCGCCCAGAGCAAACTGAATATTCGAAAATTTGCCAACTACACCAAAACTAGAATTTCGTAAATGTTTGCATGGTAGATTGTTCTAATTCACTATTTTTATCTAACTATGTAGGTACAGTCACCATAGTAAGCTTTACGTAAGAAAAAAAAAATATTTTATCTTTTTTTGTGTATAGATGAAAACACTTAATTCGGATTTTCTCTCGACTCATAGAAACTCAAGGGCTGCCGCTTATACAGGGTGTACACACACATGAGGCTGTCCTCATAAGCTATCAATCTTGCACGTCTGGGCACGGTTTTGGCCAAAAAACGAATAATTCGAAAATTTTACAGCAATACCGAAACCAAGATTTCAAAAAAGTTTGCATGGGGGATTGCTCTGATACACGATTTTTATCTAAAAATGTAGGTACAGTCACCATAGCAAGCTTCATGACGGAATAAAAAAATATTTAGTTATTTTTGTATGGAGCAAAACACTTAAATTGGATTATCTCTCGACTCTTAGAAACTCAAGGGCTGCCGCTTATACAGGGTGTACACCCACACGAGGCCGTCCTCATAAGTCACCAAACTTGCACGGCTGGGCACGGTTTTGGCGCCCAGAGCAAACTGAATATTCGAAAATTTGCCAACTACACCAAAACTAGAATTTCGTAAATGTTTGCATGGTAGATTGTTCTAATTCACTATTTTTATCTAACTATGTAGGTACAGTCACCATAGTAAGCTTTACGTAAGAAAAAAAAAATATTTTATCTTTTTTTGTGTATAGATGAAAACACTTAATTCGGATTTTCTCTCGACTCATAGAAACTCAAGGGTTGCCGCTTATACAGGGTGTACACACACATGAGGCTGTCCTCATAAGCTATCAATCTTGCACGTCTGGGCACGGTTTTGGCCAAAAAACGAATAATTCGAAAATTTTACAGCAATACCGAAACCAAGATTTCAAAAAAGTTTGCATGGGGGATTGCTCTGATACACGATTTTTATCTAAAAATGTAGGTACAGTCACCATAGCAAGCTTCATGACGGAATAAAAAAATATTTAGTTATTTTTGTATGGAGCAAAACACTTAAATTGGATTATCTCTCGACTCTTAGAAACTCAAGGGCTGCCGCTTATACAGGGTGTACACCCACATGAGGCCATCCTCATAAGCTACCAATCTCGCACGGCTGGGCACGGTTTTGGCGCCCAGAGCAAACTGAATATTTGAAAATTTGTCAACTACACCAAAACTAGAATTTCATAAATGTTTGCATGGTAGATTGTTCTAATTCACTATTTGTATCTAACTATGTAGGTATAGTCACCATAGTAAGCTTTGCGTAAGAAAAAAAAAATATTTTGTCATTTTTTGTGAATGGATGAAAACACTTAATTCGGATTTTCTCTCGACTCATAGAAACTCAAGGGCTGCCGCTTATACAGGGTATACACACACATGAGGCTGTCCTCATAAGCTACCAATCTTGCACGTCTGGGCACGGTTTTGGTCAAAAAACTAATAATTCGAAAATTTTACAGCAATAGCGAAACCAAGATTTCAAAAAAGTTTGCATGGGGGATTACTCTGATACACGATTTTTATCTAAAAATGAAGGTACAGTCACCATAGCAAGCTTCATGACGGAATAAAAAAATATTTAGTTTTTTTTTGTATGCAGGAAAACACTTAAATTGCATTATCTCTCGACTCTTAGAAACTCAAGAGCTGCCGCTTATACAGGGTGTACACCCACATGAGGCCGTCCTCATAAGCTACCAATCTTGCAGGGCTGGGCACGATTTTGGCGCCCAGAGCAAACTGAATATTCGAAAATTTGTCAACTACACCAAAACTAGAATTTCGTAAATGTTTGCATGGGGGATTGCATGGGAGATTGCTTTAATACACTATTCTTATCTAAATATGTAGATACAGTCACGACAGCAAGCTTTGAATTTTTCTTTCGGTGTAGTTTATAGATTTTCAAATTATCATTTGGCTCTAGGCGCGAAAACCGTGCCCAGCCGTGCGAGATTGGTGGCTTGTGAGGACGGCCTCATGTGGGTGTACACTCTGTATAAGCGGCAGCTCTTGAGTTTCTAAGAGTCAAGAGATAATCCAATTTAAGTGTTACCCTCCACACAAAAATAGAACTAAATAGTTTTTTTTTCTGTCATGAAGCTTGTTATGGTGACTGTACCTACATTTTTACATAAAAATCGTGTATTAGAGCAATCCCCTATACAAACTTTTTTAAAATCTTGGTTTCGGTATTGCTGTAAAATTTTTGAATTATTTGTATTTTGGCTCTGGGTGCCAAAACCGTGCCCAGACGTGCAAGATTGGTAGCTTATGAGGACAGCCTCATGTGTGTGTATACCCTGTATAAGCGGTAGCCCTTGAGTTTCTATGAGTCGAGAGAAAATCCGAATTAAGTGTTTTCATCCATTCACAAAAAATGACAAAATATTTTTTTTTTCTTACGCAAAGCTTACTATGGTGACTGTACCTACATAGTTAGATACAAATAGTGAATTAGAACAATCTACCATGCAAACATTTACGAAATTCTAGTTTTGGTGTAGTTGGCAAATTTTCGAATATTCAGTTTGCTCTGGGCGCCAAAACCGTGCCCAGCCGTGCAAGTTTGGTGACTTATGAGGACGGCCTCGTGTGGGTGTACACCCTGTATAAGCGGCAGCCCTTGAGTTTCTAAGAGTCGAGAGATAATCCAATTTAAGTGTTTTGCTCCATACAAAAATAACTAAATATTTTTTTATTCCGTCATGAAGCTTGCTATGGTGACTGTACCTACATTTTTAGATAAAAATCGTGTATCAGAGCAATCCCCCATGCAAACTTTTTTGAAATCTTGGTTTCGGTATTGCTGTAAAATTTTCGAATTATTCGTTTTTTGGCCAAAACCGTGCCCAGACGTGCAAGATTGATAGCTTATGAGGACAGCCTCATGTGTGTGTACACCCTGTATAAGCGGCAGCCCTTGAGTTTCTATGAGTCGAGAGAAAATCCGAATTAAGTGTTTTCATCTATACACAAAAAAAGATAAAATATTTTTTTTTTCTTACGTAAAGCTTACTATGGTGACTGTACCTACATAGTTAGATAAAAATAGTGAATTAGAACAATCTACCATGCAAACATTTACGAAATTCTAGTTTTAGTGTAGTTGGCAAATTTTCGAATATTCAGTTTGCTCTGGGCGCCAAAACCGTGCCCAGCCGTGCAAGGTTGGTGGCTTATGAGGACGGCCTCGTGTGGGTGTACACCCTCTATAAGCGGCAGCCCTTGAGTTTCTAAGAGTCGAGAGATAATCCAATTTATGTGTTCTCCTCCATACAAAAAAAAACTAAATATTTTTTTATTCCGTCATGAAGCTTGCTATGGTGACGGTACCTACATATTTGAATAAGAATAGTGTACTAGAACAATCCCCAATAAAAAAAAAATAAAAAATCGAGTTTCGGTTTCTATGTGTATGGAGCACTAAATTCGGGACCAACGTGCGGCGTATCGGTTTAGTATACCATTCCATATATTTGAAATGGAGTGTCCACAGTTTGCTAGTTTTGCGCTCACTGTACGCAGTTTGAGCGTAACGCTGCAAACTAGCAAACTGTGGACACTCCATTTAAAATATGGAAGAGCGTACTAAACCGATACGCCGCAAACTCAGTCGGCCGCTCACAGTTTGCCTACTGGGGACACAGCCTTATACATCTATGGTCTGAACGGTAGAGAGAGCACTGTCGCTGTTTACGTAACGTAACGACACGTAGCCTGCGCTGGTGCTGCCCGTCGTCGACCACGAACTTGTACCTTTTGAATTAAACCAGAAGCTTGTGAGTGTAATTTACCTTAATTATACGCTGCTTGTTACAGCTTAATTGTAAAATATCTTACACATATTAACAGCTTGAATGTCCGAAGCGTACTTTGTACATGCTTAATAGGATTATTGTTTCCATATCCTCATGGAGATTGTGTCTTTAGCTCGAGCAGTCACAGTCATAGGCAATCATGAAAAGTAAAGTCATCATCATCATCATCCACAGCCATTCTTCACTTCACCCACTGCTGGCCTCCCTTAGTTTGTGCTATTCGTCACGATCCTGCGCCAGTCCAATCCATCTTTTGCCCGTGACTTTGTAAAAAGTAAAGTAGTAGAAATATATTTTTTACGTTAAAATCTTATAATTGTCAAGAGCACTCTTTCCGATAGGTGCAGATTAGCCTTCTTATCACACAAACTCAAATAATTCGAACTCTCGAATATTCGTAAGGTTATTCTGTAAAAGTTGTTCTTCATTCAAGTCTTTTCCCAGGAGCTTATTAAAATAATAGTGATTCGTTTGGTGAAGGCCTACACCTTATAAACCATCTAGGGTAAAGTCAAAATTATTTGTAACAATGTTGTTTCAAAATTTTTGGGTAACAAAATTCGATGAACTTTACAGCCACTCCGCCGGATAAACAGAGCAACTTTGTAAGCTCTGCTTATTTGTCCAAAGCATTTGTCGCCAAACGTACACAGCGTACCTGCAATAAATTAACATTACAGAGAGTTAATTGTGAAATACCGTGCGGGTATTAGCTCGTGGGATTGCGAACTGTAGCAGACTTGATTTTACACTCAAGCGAGGGATGTATTGTGTTGTCTGTATTGAGAGTACATTGATTTCACACTAAGGGTTCAGCCAAACGAGCGTAATTTTTTGTTTTTGAGTCGCGTAAAATTAGGTTGCGTAATTCTACTTTCAACAAAAACAGACAACTTTTTGAATCGTTGAGTAACACAAAAAGGACTCTTTCTATGAAACCGAATGCAGCGTAAGTTACGCGACTCACAACTCAAAAAAATACGCTCGTTTAACTGAGCCCTTGCTGGCACATTAATGGCCTTACCAGCTCAATTATAATTCAGATCGTCGCATCGTACCGAGTTCTGAAATATTTGGGGTGGTAGGTAGTGTAAGAAAACAACGACTCACCTGGGGGTATATTATGCGTTCACTCTGAAATCACCATCGCAAATACACACACGAAAACAGTAACCAAACATTTTTGCACGAACCAAGAAAATGTTTAAAGTTTACACTTGCTCCACAATATTCCGCAGAATCCTCTGTTGAATCGTTCGGTAGTTATTGTCCCGGCAAACTTTCACCGACTGAGATATGGAACGATACGAACATTCTGAACTTATTCAATTCAACTTTGTTGTTTCACCGAGACTGTAATTTTGTGTTGGACTTTTATTTCATTGATTTGAAATAATATTTGTGAAGAAAATTGCGAACTGATACGAGAAGTTTAGGACTCACAGACTGAGTTTGTGTCTCAAGATTGATTTTATTTCAGTTTTTGATAGAAATTGAGTAATTAAATAACATCCGAGAAGATTCAAATAAATATTTTCATTTCATGTTCAAATGTAAGTATTTTTGGCATTGTACCGGGGCCTAAGAGCCTGTCCAGATGGAGGCGTTTTACGCGCGTAAACTATTGCCATCCTTATTTTTCACTGTCTAACAAAAGAGGATGGCAATAGTTTACGCGCGTGAAACGCCTCCATCTGGACAGGCTCTTACTCTATGAAATGAAGTGTTTGACGTCGCCAAAAACAGCTGCCAAACACTAGTAGAGCAATGACTTTTTAGAAGAAGCAATTTAAAGCTACAGCGATCCAAAAACAGGAAGGAGAATGGAGAATATTATAGATCCTCAGTCCTCACTACAAAGTAAGATTCCACAATGAAAATATTGATAACACAATGAAAATATTTTATTTGAAAAATTACCTAGAAGCATTCTTGAAGTTGTAGTGGTTAAGGGCACGGCGAACGTATCTACTTACCTAGGAACGTAATACCAAAATAATTTAAAACTTGAGCATATTTTTATCACTTTACGTTATTATTTGGATAAAGGTAGTATTTATCTAGGTTCCTGTTAAACTTTTGTTTCAAAAAACTTACTATAGAACAAATGAAAAGAAAAAATGCCATTTTTGGTGTTCAAAGATTTCAATTCAATTGGCTTACATTTCTTTTTAGGTAAGTTTTTCGGAACAAAAGTTTAACAGGAACCTAGATAAATACCTACTCTCCTAATCTAACAACATAAACTGATATAAACATGCTTACATTTTAAATGATTTCGGTATTACGTTTTTATGGAAATTCGCCGGTCGCAGCCCTCTTAAGTTGTAAGTAGTAAAAATAGTCTATAGCTACAAAACTCAAACAAGTCGTTTAAATAAAGCATTGCTTTGTTAGATAGCTGAAAGCACACAATGTATTTTCACTTATGTATGAGTATTTTGTTACAAAATTGCGTAGTTACGGTCGGAAAATCAGTGGCGATTGATATAGCATCCTTTTAAGTAAGGGTCGAGGCTAATTGTGGGTCATTTGATTTTATAGGGTCGAATGCCGAAGGGCAGATCCACCTTTGTGTGGATTTAACAAGCAGGATAGTGTATCTTTCGTCCCTTTGGAAATGATTTGTTAGTGCCTCGAGATTGTGAATACCTTTTAGTTTGCCTGAAGCTATTATCTCAGGTTTCACTCGACTGGTTCAGGTCATATAGAAACTTGCAAATATTAATAACCTTCCTTTGAAGACGATGAGATCAACGCCGACCGAGTTGATCGAGTTCGTTATACGGAAATCCGACGTCAAACGAAAGTGGTCGGTGTAGGAGACCGTATTATGAACCTAGAATGGGTTGGGCAAGACACTTGGCAAGATTTGGTGATGGCAGGTGGAGTAAGCCCCCGTGGATTCAAACCTCTTAGCAGACTACCTGCCATATGGATGGACGACATTAGTTGCCGTACAGGGTAAGACCTAGATGCAAGAGTAGAACTGCTTGGCGTTTAGGGAAGGAGGATTATGCCCATCAGTGGGTCACTAAAAAAAAGCTAAAGTGGTAAAAGCTGACAATGATGATGATGATGAGATCCAAAGGCCTCCCTTTCCTTCTTTCACTCTCCGCAATTTAGCGCCTACAGGCCATCTGTTAAGGTGAGAGTCCAGCTCGTCCCGCCATCTCATTCTGGGTCTTCCACATCGTCGTGTCACATTATTGGTCTACTCTGTGGTTCCCTTCGCCCAAAGGTCGTTTGACATACGACAAACGTGTCCAGCTCAGTTCCACTTTAGAGTCTTCAGACTGGCTTTTTGACCAACCTCAACAATACGAGTTGGAGCGCAGTATACTGTTCCGCACGTGGTCTGACAGTTTTATACCTAAAATATATACTACGCTCCATGGCCCTCTGGCAAACCCCAAGGGCGGACTCATCAAAGACCAAATACATAGTGATGTCGACTTCAGAGGTCAGAGATTGTTAGGACGAAGTTCTGCATTATCTGCAGAACTTTGTTCGGAGTTTAGGTTTTGTTTTACTAGGAACTCTTTGAATTCTGATACCTTTGTTTTGACATTATCCCGCTATGTAGGATCAGCACTACATACATTTACTTATTAATTTCTACCACCATCTACTTTCCCCCTATTTGATGCCGCTGCTTAATGTGAGAAGTGACGTCATTCGGCGCCAATAACATGTCCAAATTTACCTGAGCAGCACTTAGAGTGAGGTGCCCTAACAGCATGACAACTAAGTTAGTACGGCTGAAACGGAAACTGGAACAATTAGCTAACCAGTAATTGAATGCACTGCGCTTACAGTGTATTGGGAGAGTGGTAATGGAATAGTTAAACAGACAGTTAGCCATTTTAACTAACATGTTAAGGCTCATGATTTCATCGCCTACATGTCTGCTCGGTCTGCTCATACTTTCGGACATTATTTATTTTATTATTTATTTCGGACATTATTTATTATTTATTTTCGGACATTATTTATTTCGGACATTATCTCATTTGAGGAGAAGCAGAAACTAGTTAATTAAAATGTCAAACACTTGAAAATAATTTGATCTTACATCTGATAGGTCTATAATGATGTATGATGCGCCCGCGGCTTCGCCATCAACAGCTATGTCACTGAAGACATACAATCTTATGAATAAAAACTTACGGCGCCGACCAGGGGCCCTAGCCATATCAAGCTGCGTACAGATATCGCGTACCCAGGGTACGCGATATCTGTACGCAGCTTTACACTATCTATCGTCGCTGTAGAATAGAACACTTCAAAATGTATAGGAATTGACGTTCTGACCACGTGACTCATCTACTTGAAATGTCAAATCCTATACATTTTGAAGTGTTTCTATTCTACAGCGACGATAGATCGTGTAATATGGCTAGGGCCCATGGATAGGGGGGCAGGCTCATTATAGCGCTCTTTTGTTTTTGTAAACAACGCTCTAGTGAGCTTGGTCGGCGCACTAAGTTTTTATGCATAAGACCATTTATAGTGATGTAGCTGTTGATGCTTTTAATTTGGGGAAAGTTAAATCCGACCAAAGAACGCGAGGTCGCTACTAAACCCCCATTGCTCTAATTAGCATGCTAGTACAAATGGCATAAATTAGTTGTGATTAATAATTGTCTGTAATTAAGTTCTCAAGGCAGGTTTCTAGAACCGGGTGCGGTGATTACGTCATTACTGCGTTGTGACGTCAGTCATTGTCTATAGTATTTGCATATATCTGCATTCACAAGAAATACATGAAATAAATAAGTACTTTTATTTTACTTAGGTAGTTTGATATTGAGTTTTGTGCATTATAATTATTTGTTTTGCAAATGTTATTTTATTAATAAAGAAAAACTACATACACAGTAAAAAGTAATAATATAGTTACTAAAATTCGCTCTAATGTATGTTTTTCGTCAGTAAAATCACCACATAAATCTATAGAGCTTATTAATATAATAAAACGGAAGAGTTTGTTTGTATGAACACGCTAATATCTGGAAGTATCGAAAGCTCATTTCTTGAGGAAGGTTATACCTATATAATTTATAAAAAAATATCTGAACTAACATAAATTAGATGGTGAGTAAACCCGCCAAGCACCGCTAGTACTCAATAATCTCAATACCTTTCAGCAAATACTATTAGGAATTCAATCGTAAATATTCAAAGTGTTCGCACATAAAAAGCTGATAAAACAGTCATTCTAATTCAGGCATCGTCGTAAGAAGTTCATAATTTGCTAAGTTTGAGAAATACGTCCCATGGGTACATTGTAATTTTAAAGGAAGAAGAAAAAAGCTAGGATACTTTGATATAGGTACCAGGAAATTGTGGGATATATTAAATTCATTAACGGGTAGAATCAGTAAATCAGTTGACGAAGGTATAGGTACTTAAAGCTTTCAAGAAAAATAAAATTACAGTTAAAAACATAGCGTGTAATTTCGGAAAAGAATTTGATAAAAATGTTAAAAAAATAATACCAAAATGTAAAGATAAGCTCATTAACGAATCAACGTATATTTTCCCTGAAAAAAGGTCAATGTTATTTAAATCAGCTACTTGCAACAATGTCGCAACAATCATCAAACAATTGAATAACAACAAAGCTGCTGGTGCCGATGGCATCCGCTGCATAGATATAAAATCCTTGAGTGAGAAAATAACATATGCAATTGTTAAGTTAATAAATACAAGCGTGCAGGTAGGTAAGTATCCATCGGAATTAAAAACAGGAATAGTCAGGCCAATCTATAAAAAAGGATCTCATTGTGACTATGAAAATTATAGGCCGATCACAATACTCCCGGTGATAGATAAAATAGTCGAAAAATATATATGCAACCAGATTCAAAACTACTATGCCTATCACGATGTTTTATCCACTGCTCAGTACGGTTTTCAAAGAAATAAATCAACTTCTTCACTGCTTACACGATTTTCGGACGAAATAAACAACTATCTCAACGACAAACAACATGTCGTACTTCTATTTATAGATTTTAGCAAAGCCTTCGATACCCTAAATCATGACACACTACTACAAAAGCTAGATAACACGGGGGTCCGTGGGCCTCTCCTTGAGTGGTGTGAAGATTACCTCACAGATAGAAAATACCGGGTTAAAATAGGAACACACTTCAGCGAAGAGATACCAGTTTGCACAGGCACAGCTCAGGGATCTGTCCTAGGACCCTTACATTATCTGGCTTATGTCAATGACATGGTCAACGTTGTCAGAAATTGTTCTGTGTATCAATATGCTGATGATACATGTCTTGTGGTAGCCAATAAAGATATTGTTAAAGCAGAAAAAATGATGCAGAGCGATTTTACTGACATATGCAAGTGGTCTCATGATGCTGGACTTGTTATAAACTCTAACAAAACCAAAACTATTCATGTCTGCTCTAATCACTCAGCATATTACGTTGATCGATCACTGTCTATAATTGCGCATGATCATGCTTGTTTGCATAAGACAACCTCAATCATAAACAATTGTAACTGTGACCACTTAGAACAAGTTACTCACTATAAATATCTAGGTCTTATTGTTGACGAAAGATTTAATTGGTCTCAGCACATTGATTCTATCAGCAATAAATTGAGAGCAATGTTGGCAAAGTTTGCAATTCTAAAGTACAAAATTCCATTTGCTATCCTTATTAACCTTTACAACGCGATGGCTGAGTCATTAATTTCTTACGGCTTAACTAGTTACGGTAAATCATTCAAAACTTATTTAGATAAAATATATAATCTCCAACTTAGAATATTAAAAATTATAATCCCTAAAAAAGTCAAATCAAGGCTATATAGCGAAGACAACATTATAGGTATATTCCAATACTGTAAAATTTTGCCAATACACACAAAATTTAAAAAGCTACTACTTATAGAACAATTTCACAACAAAAACTTCCAAAATAAAATAAAGCATAATACAATCACAAGGAAAATGACCCAGTCAAAACTCAAAGTACCCATAGTACACAATTATTACGGTAAACGGACACATAGATATCTTGTACCTACTCTAATGAATGAAATCCCCTCAAAAATACTATCAGAAATCAATGATGATAACTATAAACTCAAATTTAAAAAATATTTTAATAATAATCTGTTAAGCCCGTAGATAGTTAGATAGTTAGATCGATTAACACTTTATTGTACACCACATGAACATTAAAACAAATTACAGATTAAAGTCTTTTTTCTGTTATTTAATTTACGTGTCACATTGACTGATATGTAGGTATGTGTAGTACTAATCGACATCATCAAATTATTACAGTACAAAATACATATTTTATTGCCCAGTTATTCGGAGACACCCTGTACAATGTTTGTTAACCTGCGGAATACAATTAAAGTAAGGTGCGGATACAGTCTATCTCGCTCGCATATTAGCGCGTTTGCACTCGTTGTCTTGCTCGATTATCGAAACCAGTTTCTTATCAGCACGTCTGCCGTCCGTACCTTGCAAATCGAACAGCATAGGTAGTTTACTCCTTTTTCAATGGGTAATCGAATATTTACTATTTGTAACTATGGTTCATTAGCGTTTGTTTAACACATTTTATTTTTTGTTTTTGTATGTAAACTGAGTAGGTAGGTACCTGCCTAGATAAGTTAGTCTACTTCATGTTGTTCTTTAGATATACTTATACAAGTCAAATCTTCTTGTTTGAAATAGGTAGGTAAGGTCAATGCGGGGAAGACCGGCATACTTTTTTCAAAGTTCGGTTTGATTGATCATATCTCAGTCACTATGCATTTTTCTGTAAAGTTAAAGATATTCATCGTTAGCAAATTTATCCAAGAATCAGAAAAAGCTATTAAACCTTTAAAACTATATAAAATTAACAATAAAATCGGAGGTTTTTTAAAACTCGGGCAGTAGACGGTCTTCCCCGGCTAAATGAGGGAAGTCCGTCTAGGAGTTATTGTAGGCGACAGGAGATGTTTAGAAGAGTCTAAAGTAACTCACAGCATGTATTACATCTTAACAATGAATTCTATGTCTTCAACGATTCGAAATAAGGTCCCAATCCAAAGATATTGTCAAAAATGTGTAAAACGGGGTAAGTCCGTCACATTTTAGGATTCAGGGGTGGTGAACATTTTTGCAACATTTTCTTGAAAGTAAGCCCCTACCAAAGCATCCAATCCTTTGGTAGGGGCTTACTTTCAAACTAAGAACCATTATGTTTCTTATTAAACATTCTAAAGAAACATTATTTCTATAAAATTAATGTTATTATTGTAAGAAAAATGCACGGTTCCCGTGGGATATGAATACTTGTGATTTTTTGTGTTAATCACTTTATTCTTATTTCAACTTATTAAAATTATTAAAGTAGGTACAGTAGGTACCCGAGTAAATTAAAAAAAAAATTAGTAAATTTAAAAATCTAAGCAGCACAATAACAATCTACTAGAGCAAACAATCGCCAATTTTAAAGTATTTTACTAGATTTGTGATTTTTATGTGTATACCTATCTAATAGTAGGGACTAGGTACTTATCTAAAAACAGAAAAAAATTATAAGTAAGTAAAGACTTTCTGGTTATGTAGTTTAACACCTATTATGATAGTCAATCCTCTACTCTACTATATCATAATTTATTGCAGGGCCAAACCATACAAGATAATAGAAAGAAAATAAGGAACAGTTATTACTAATTTTAAAGAAATAAAAGACACGATCAAGGGGTCATGACAGGTCAAGGGGTCATGTGAGGTCAAAAGGTCATCAGGAGGTCATATCCAATATATTTGGAATAAAAGGTTTACGATTTCTGATTTGAGGCAAGCCCGGCATATGCCGGTCTTGCCCCGCGTAAAGTAGACGGACTTCCCAACTTGAACTTTTGGAAGGTAGATATTTTTGGATGCGATTATCTCAGAAGATATGGCGTTCTTTTGAAATTCGATAAGAGAAATAGGAGGGGGCAATATTATTAAAAAACTCTTATCATAACTAAATCCGACAACTTGACTCTTTATATTTAAAATATTCGATTTGGTCACCACATGTCTATCTCGATATTCGAGTTAAAATTACACGAAAAGTTTGTGAACGTTTTTTCGCGAACTGTTGCGACATAGAAACATCTATTATAGCTAGCTGAAACCATATGGATATGATTGATTTGCCAATATAGGTAAAACATGCGTAGGGTGCATAGTTTCGTCAAAAAGCTCAGTGTACGGTCTTGCCCCGCAGACGGACTTCCCCGCATTGACCTTACTTACTTATTTACTTACTAAGTATGTAGGCTTATTTTTTATAAGAGACTCACAAGCCTGCGGACAAACCGTCACACGGTTTTTGCAGAGCTTTTAATTTAAAACTTTATTTTCTGTATAATTATAAATAAATAAAAAAAAAAAAAAAAAAAATTTAGATCTACATCTTACTATCTTACTATCGGTTTTGTATTTTATCACCAAATAAGTTATAATAAGTAATCATTTCATCCCTTTCTCTTTCCTAGGTGGCACAATTATTTCTTTTTTTCAGAGTCTTTCTATCATTAGATATATTAGTATTTACTACTTTATTACCCATATTTTCTTTCACACAATACGAATTTTGTGAATTTGTGTGTAGATGTGGAGGATAATCTTCGGAACAACTTTATCTATTTGAATAATAAAATAGAAAAATGGACATTTCACACAGCAGCCCCAAAGTAAGCAGAGCTTGTGTTATGGGAACTACGTGACTGATATATTAATGATCTAGGTACTACTTATAATTTTTTTTTGCAAATTAATATTATTCATAAGAACACAACAGAGGTCATCATAATTTGAAACTTTGAGAATGGACATAGGCTATTCACAAATTAACCATGGCGATGTCGGGGCGAGCCAGTCCTCCTTACTTATGAAAGATGTTTAAACTTGAACACTGGTTAAACAACATCCTGTCTTTATTTGTGGATAGTGATGAATAGAGACAGGACGTTGTTTAACCAGCTTTCAACTTTAAACATCTTTTATAAGTAAGACCCCTTAAACTTGAACACTGGTTAAACAACATCCTGTCTTTATTTGTGGATAGTGAGGAATAGAGACAGGACGTTGTTTAACCAGCTTTCAACTTTAAACATCTTTTATAAGTAAGACCGTATATTGTTATTATTTTTATATATATTTTAAGTGTGTATTACCACGTGATCATTTTAAGTAGGTTTGTTCTCAAAGCTTTTGTGTAGGTACCACTGTTTCACTTTTTGTAATTTGTTCAAAGTGAAGGAGCTGTATAGTACGAGTATACTGAAGTTTATAATGCTATAATCCAATTGAGCTTTATGTAGGTATGCAGAGAGATTAGTCGCGGGCCAATGTATCCCGACTTTATTCTTGATTTATTATGGACAAACCGAAGATTATAAGGGTCTGAAGTCGTTTAAAGCTTCCTCAAAAATGCCTGTTTCAGAACTGTGTTAGGAAATGTTAATCTGTTTTATTATTTTAGGCCTTGTTATCTTCTTCTTTTTCTTCTTCAGCATTATATTTGCCCACTGCAGGGCATATGCCTCTCCAATATTCTTCCACACTGCTCTATCACTGGTATTCCTGGTCCAGTCTGTCCCGGCATATGCCTTTAAGTCGTCGAACCATCGGACGGATGGTTTGCCCGCTTGATAGCTTAATGTATGGCAAAGGCACCCTATTGTTCCAAGGTATTCTGTAGATTGAATGTTGGGCGCGGTCACAATTTGGATGCGTGATCGCAAGTGGCAATACGAGCTGAGCGCTTCTATGCTTCGGAGGGCACGTAAAATTGTCGGTTCCGGATTTTAACTCGTTGAGCCTTAAGCCATGACGAAGGCCTTCAGGCGACCTAAAACCTCCGTCACTAGAGTTGGCCACTTGCTCTTACAAACTTACTAACTTTTTACTATCTGGTCTTACTAAAACTAATAAGTAACTATTTAAAACTGAATCTTGTTAGTAGAGTTAGCTTTAAGGAAGATCTGAAAGGCGCCATTTCCTCCCGCAAGGCGAAATAACGGTAACGATGTTCATAACGCGTAATGTATTGCCTTTTCACTTTATTACATCCCATCGTCATGCCAGCTATTAGTCGGATGAAGCTTTTTGTGTAACGCCTTTGTAAGGCGTTCTTTCTTGTACATACTTTTAGCGTTAAAAATATAATATTTGAGCATCATAACGTAAGATAATTCTATCGCTCTATACAGTCTGTAGCATCTACTTCTAGGTAAAGGCCTCTTCTCTATCACGCTACTCCTGGTGGTTTTTTGCCAGCCAGATCCACTACTCTCCTACCGCCCCATATTATTGCATATTAACTATAGCCCCATAGACTGAGAGTAACAAGAACGGCACACTGGAACTTGACTATTTAGATTTTAAGCGGATGGATCACCGAAAAGAAAGCTAGGCCCCATACCGTGTTTGTTGCCCTGATTCTTCACGGTGTTGGTCGCGAAAGAACAGGAGTAGAATCACCTAGCTCTTAAGACGATTCAAAGTGGTCATAACGGTCCTACTGAATAAATGATATTTGATTTTGATTTTTGATTTTGATATATTTCATTTCCTATTGTGATTCTGCTATTGCGGCCTTTTTGAGCCCCACAAAATGGCTGATAGAGCAAAGCTAATCCAGTTATAGCTAGATTTTGCGTAGGAATGTCTACGAATCTTCATAGTGGGTGCTTAGTCTAAATGTGAATCAAAAGGGGAATTCTCTGGATCCTCTAAAAGTGAACAGCCTCATAAAGATTCAAATTAACCCTTTAGAGTCCTTAGTCAAACCCACGTGGTCAAGAGACAACAGATTGTGGTTCATTAATATGCAGTAATTGGCTCTTGAAGTAGTACAGTTCTAAGGAAATTACTGTTTGTAGAACGTAGTACAGTCAGCGACAAAAATCAATGAACATTTTGGCCTCTTTTAATAAACTCGTATTAAGTTCTGTCAAAGTTGCGCCACGGATTAAACTATTGCCATCCTTTTTTGTTAGACAGTGACAAATAAGGATGGCTGATAATTTTAGAGGTTTCTAATGTGATGTGTGATGTGACCCGTGCCGGGGCGGGTCGCTAGTACAATATAATCACTAAACTAAGATACACTATTACTTTTACTTTAGGTATCCAAAAGAAAGTACCTAATATGCCTACAAAGGAAATCTTGCTAGAAACATTTGTTTTTAGGCCAGTAATATTTTGTGAAAGAAACGGGTATTTTGAGGAAGATTGCCGTCATTGGAGATGGCAGTACCTACGAGGGACGTGAAATGACCCACATCATTTGTGGCCTTATAACCCGACACTAGAATTCTCTAAAGGTTCACGGCTTCTCGTTGATGTTAGGTGCGGAACACACAGAAAAGACGTAAGACACAGACGGGGCGCGGACATTTGTCTCTTCTGCGTCCCTTTCATACAAAATGTACAGAAGCGTCGCGACGCAAAACATACAGAAGAGACGGGGTGCCGGCCGTCACATTTTCTATGAAAGGGACGCGGAAGAGACAAATGTCTGCGCCCCGTCTCTTCTATCTGGCCTACGCCTTAAAAAATCTTGTCAAGCAGGTTTTACATTTTTATAATTTAAACTTAATCCGAGTACGTACTAACTATAATCTAATAAAAAATGCAAGAACGTTCCAAAGAAAAGATTCGAAAAATAAAAACCTCCTGAAAGGTCAGGTAAAAATTCTCAATTTCAATATTCCAATCAAATAAGAGTGCAAAATCCATATTACCTTTGAAAACCGTCTTACCTTGATACATTTTTTAAGTAGGGATCATCTTCAAGGCTGTATCGACGAGATATCGCTTTTGAGCCACTCCTAGATAACTTTGAGATGAGATCGGATGCGAAACACTTTTATCAACCATCGACAAAAAAAGAGGGGTGTTTGTAATGTGTATATCTTTGGCATCATTGCTTCTGGACGGCACCGATTTTAATGCATTTTTTTTTTTGGTTGAAAACTGACGTGATCTAAATAGTTCTTAGCTATAATTTATGAACGTTCAGGCGTTTGAGGATCATCAGCTTTTTTCTAGTTGATGAAGGGATTTGTTAGGGGTTTTTTTATTAAACTTTTAATTTAATTGCTTGAAACGAGATTCACTGAGATGAGGTGCACTGAAAAGAGGTTCTAAAGGTGGGATTCCACCAAAATAGTGTTCAGCACATTTGTTTACAAACATTTCGATGGCAGCAAAGTAGAAACGGACATCTGCATTTTTGAGAAAATGCTTTTTTTACAAAAATGAGCTTATTTTAACCTTATCTACAAGTTTGCATTAAAATAATTTCACATTTCAAAATAATAAAGAAAATCTGGCACGTATAAGAAGACATCTACAATCAAATTTTAAAAAACGTCGCAGTAGAAACGGACATTTACATATGACCGCCTTTACTTCGGAGCTTCGACAGGTGGCTCAAAAATGTGTACGACGTAATCACGGACATCTGCCACTTATCCGTTTATCCGTTGTACTTTTTGCATATGTCTCAATCTAATTAATTTAAAATTCTTTGTTTTATTACAAAATTAATTAATTTTACTATAGATACACTATTTTGCACATTGGTTTTATCAAATTTATTGTTTTATTTTCAAATTAAGATGCAGAAAATGAATTAACTCAGCTAATTTTATTGATCTACAAGCAAACACTTACGGCAATTTAAATAGATACCAGTGTATTTAGAAGGTCTTTTCATAAAAGCAGATTAATTATTAAAACTACTTTAAATAGTATTTAGAATGTTCTTAAACTACATCTTCAGGTTTAACTACAACTAAATTAAATTCGTGTAGAACTTTGCCATATTTAGTCCATCGTCTGTGGCGTTTATTAGATCCTCCCTTAATATTTGCACATTTCCTCTACATCTGCCAACTTGGTCTGCAGTCGATTGATCGATAGATGGATTTCCACACTAGCTATGGAAGATCATGCCCTGGGGACAGATGCTCCTGTGTGATAAAATTAGGTGGAGCTGGTTTTTTCTTCCTCCAGAGCGTCAAACTACTCGTAGGTTTATATTATTTACAGCTTACCGATCTTAGGAAATGACACACTTAAACATCTTTTGACTGATGATGAAGAGCATTATCACTTACAACCTCTGCTAAAATACATTATAAGCCAAATACTAGTCTAGCCAATTTAACTGTTTGCCCTCAATCATGCCCTATTACACCTATGCCTCCTGGGTTTATTTAATTTGAATCAAAATCACATATGCTGGAACTTATTGCTGAGGATGATCATTTACTTGTTTCAATCCACAACTCACTTTACCATGCATTTTAGTCACTGATTCGAGTGCAACATCATCAGCAATGGTGCTTCTAGTGAAGCTTTTCTCCTTCGGAGAAAACGATGTTAATTTAAATTTTCTACCTGATGTGTGTACCTGATGGTACCTATTTGCTAATAAGGCCTATACTTAATTGATTAACTAACTTTTTAAGACTGATTGATACTTTTTTAAGAAAGAGAGACGTTAGAATTTGATAGGTAGTCTATTTTTTTTTGTTTACGTTGATACTGAACTGGTAAGTAGGTACCTACTTAGGTATCTAGTTTAATAGGTACTTAATTTCATGGTGTTTTATTAAAAAAAAGTATAAATACCTATATTAATTTGTGAGTTTTGGGAACTAAATGAGTTTAACTGATAGACGTAGATGAAGTTTAGTGAAATGTAAAATGCAAAGTAAATAAAGATATCTACAAAATTTGGTCAAAAAAAGGAAAATAATGTTTTCTTGGTGCTTAGATTTTCTTTAAATATCATTAGAAATATTACCGGATGCTCATTATCTCAGTTTATTAGATATTTTAGGTGGAATGAGCGCTTTTTTATCACAACGTATAAACGGATATCAGGCAAATGTCTTCTTTTACGTCAAAGTTTTTTCAGAGTAAAAAAGTACATCTACATTATTTCAGTAAAACAGTGATAATATCAATAAAATGTGTTATACAAACAATAAAGAAGGCTATTTTAATGCACGTCAGAAAATTTCATGTTAATCGGTACATTACTCTCAAAAAGGCAACATTTTTTTACTAAATGCGCTCTCCTGTAAAGTAGCGTTTTTGTAGTTGTCCGCATCTACTTTGCTGCCATCGATTTTGTGCAAAACTCCAGCAGTGCACGTACTAAGCTTGTATCGCGTTTAGCTTCTGGCTCCACCGGCAAGACTATGCGTAACTTTTGTAAACGCACAGTGTGGCACACTTGTGCACGAACATGTTCTGTTCACTGAGAAGAGTTTTCTGGCTTCAGTTGTTAATATGGACGGGCGGGAAAACGTAGTGCTTTGTGCTGCAACTTGAAACAAAACTGCTATGAAATGGCTGCCGTTATTTTAAAGATGAATAGTGCATTATTGGCAGTCTATGATTTGGGTTTCTACCAAGGAACAAAAATAAGTGTTGTCGTGATAGGAAAATAAATATCGTACTTTTTATAATTTAGGCAAAGTTACCTACACTAGGCAAAGTTACAGGGGTCTACGGTATGCATAAGTGTGGGCAAATGAAGCAAAACTGGATGGCATTGCATTTAGAGTGCTTCTAAATGTTGATGTTTCAGTAAAGCCCCACATCTTTACTGAGGCACAAGGAGAGGGGTGGGATATTATATTTATGTATTGTAATTATGTACCTATCTGTGTATCTTGTGGATCTATAAACTTGAAATATATTATTTACTTTACAATGGCTGAATGCACAAGCCGTGCGAAGCCAAAATAAAGAAAAAAATAATAAAATGTGCGCGTACAAATAAATGTTTTCACTCCGGTAGCGGAAGCAAAACTGAGTTCGCGAACAACAAGCGTGTACGCGGCGACGCGAGTCCACTGCACGCATGTGTGCGCGCACAATAGTGTACAAATGTGCGCGAACAATTCCAAAATGTTCGCGAACAATTTGTTACTGTTTGCACGAGTGAGTCGACCAGCGTGAACATCTGTGTCGTACACTGTGCATTACAGTGCAGCACAGTTCAGCACACTGGTGGAATCCCACCTTTAGGATGAGCGCACACCTATCCGAATTCTCGAAGAACTGCCAGATTCGGTCGAATGGGACGATTCGGCGCGTGCGAGGTTTCGTACCATTTCATTATAAAGAATTCGTTTCGATCGATTCGTTTGGCACGATCGGCGCGGCTAAGTTTGTTATCTTTTTTTTTGTTCTATGGTAATAGTTTTATTAATACTTCTGATACTGTTTTATGTGAATTATTTTTTATGAATTGATTAGTGAGTTCCATAGAAAGCAGGAAGAATGGATATAGAAGGAAGGCTTTAGTAAGAACACACACACACACAAAAACACACGGAAACATCGGGCTACATTAACTAAATTTATATAAAATACTTTTCACAGTAATTAATTGGCTCACCTGGCTTTATATTCATACATTAAGTAAATCATTTTTTAACCATTAGCCCTAATGATACTAGGAATTCGTCCTTTGAAATTTGTACCTTACCTAGTTAAATATCAATCAATTGTTGTTGTTGTAGGTAATTATTTTGTGTAGGTAGTTGATTATACCCCAAAGACTTAATATATAAGTATATATATAATAATAGTACCTAGGTACTATTATTATAAGTCTTTGACTTTTAACATAAATAAAATAAAAAAATATTAATTTCAAGCTATTGTAGCTACTATAATAGCAACTATTAGGCTATAGGAAGGACTGAATAATGTTTTAGGGTCGACATTTTGTGAATTCAAGGCTCAGTGGTGCTTTTGCTTTGGCAATATGAAATTGGTCTATTTGGGGAATGTCCCTATATATTAGGCAATTTTGATAGTGCCTATGTCCATTCTGTTTTAAAAATTACCCTTGTAAGAGTATCATAATATTTTATCGTTATGACGTTAAACAAATCACGCCATGCAAAAAAATAAGTAAAAAACATCAGTTGGAATCAATCAATAAGATCCCAATGATCTCTAAGTGAGGTTTGAGACATTTATTTCTCCAAAGAATACAATTCACTGCCAGAGAAATACAAGATAACTTAAATAAACTAGTAGGTAAGTTTTAAATTATGAAAATGTAAAAAGACGGTACAATACAATAACGGTAAATACTAAGTGATTTATATATCACTTATTCTTATTGATTGATGATACTTTGAAACGTTTAAAGAGCAAGTTTCTACTGCTGTTCTTTTGTGACTACCTATACTAACCATAATTATCTTAAAATGAAATATCTAATACTGGCTGCTGCCCGCGGCTTCACTCGCGTGGTACCCGGATAAAAAGTAGCCTATGTTACTCTCCAGCCCTCCAACTATCTCCACACAAAAAATCACGTCAATCCGTCGCTCTGTTTTGACGTGAAAGCAGGACAAATAAACAAACAAATACACACACTTTCACATTATAATATGGGTACGGATGTCTAAGGCACAATCGATAAAATAGGTAGTTACCTACAGCTCATAATTAAATCAAAATGTTTCAGTAAAGTTTCACTAAATTGTTTGTACAATTTCTGACATATAAATTGAAATGTTTCTGTCGTTAAGTTTTGCCACAGAACTACAGGTAGTTGTTGAACAAAAGTTTATTTTGCCGCGGTGGGACGTCAAATAAAAATATTTGGTAGATTTCAGTACAAAGTGGATTGGGCAGTTTCGTTGGAAAAGGTCTTCTTGAAATGAGATAGAAAGAGTTCTGAAGTTATCCTACCTACTTATTTCACAAGTAATATTTTTTTTAAGTTGGTTTTCCATGGAATGTTAACCTTTAGGCTGATTCTACTTAAAAACTATTAATCAACCAAAGCAAAACAAAATTTCGTTTTGTTTCTTAATCTACTAATGACTAATGAGGTTAGGTTAGCTGTTGTGATAACGTTTTCAAACAAATTACCAATGAGGCTTTGCAAATTACTGTCATTTTGGAGAACGAAACAAAACGCAACGGCAATGATACTTGAATGGTTGACGTTGTAAAATAGAGGAATTGAGGCCCTGAAATGAGACAGAAAAAGTTCTGAAAGTATCCTACTTATTTCACAAGTATCTAGTTTTTTTAAGTAAGTACCTATTTCATGATGCTACCTTGTCTATGTTTAGTAATGTAGGTATCTAACCATAAGTAGACAATGACCTCGCATGTCTAATTAAGTGCTAACCTGAAACCGTCCGTCAGTCACCGTAAGTGAAAGACTGATTGACTCTATTAATATTATTTTATTTTTCTAATAAATCTATGGATTTCGAAAAACAGTTATAAATCGTAAAACATAACAAGACCCAAGCAATATAATAATAAATGAGTTTTAGCGCTACGTATTAGATCTATTTTCTAATAGCAGCAAATTTCGAGCAACCCGGTGGTGTCGTTTAAAATGCGAATTTATTTTAGAGCGAAAAAGTTTAGTGCGGGATTCGAGACGGTTGTACGGTAATCTTGGAAGTTTCTAGACGAGTTCGCTGTTTGCCACGGGCGGTAACGAGGCTACGTGGCTACCCATTTGTGTTCTACATTATTGTTCACCCCCGAAATTGGTTTTCAACTTTAGAGGATAAATTGTACTTGGAAAGGGTCTCGAGAACGCTTCTCTGAATAGGTGTTCCTTATTCAAAATTATGTTTCTTCGTAAGCATTTTAATAAACGAACAACACTATAGATTCTATAATATTCTTTTTTCTTAGTTAAGTAAACTAAATGTTTTTTAATAGAAAAAACTTTGCATTGCATGGAAGAAATCGCTTTAGCAATAAGGCCGCCTATTGTACATAGGTACCCTAAATGCTTACATTTATTGACTTTTATTAGTTTGATTTTGTGGAGATTTGTCCAAAACTGTCAGTAAGTGAGGTTCCCAATAGAAGAGTTTTCATATTCAGTGCACTATTTGAGACCCCGCGAAAGTGGTCATTATTTCTGAGTCGTCGTTGCATTACGTCACATCCTGGATCTTTAAAACGATGTCAACGACTAGGTACTTACGATGTTTTATAGTTTTAATTCAATGCTTTCTTTGGGCGTGGGGGCATACATTTTTTTTCAATTTTTTTTTAATTAACAATCATGAGACGGAACCGTCCGCACATAAACAAAAAATTTAGTCATTTCGTTCCAAATTTAAATTACTCTGACATACTTACATATTATTATTATAATATAAGAAGTTCGAAATTAAAAACAAAATAGTAGGTCTTCTCTGTCTATTACAAACAAGACAAGGACTTTCAGAATCTCACGGGAATGAAAATGGGAAAATAATTAGAATGGAGTTGTGTCACATACAATAAAGTTAAAAGACAACAGCTGAGAGCAGTTCTTCAAAAGTATAGTTAGTAAGGTAACTCGCGTGGGGTACTGGTTTTTCGACGACCTCTGTGGCGCAGTGGGCTAAAGCCCGTATGAAACTCAGAAGGTTGTGGGTTCGATTGCCGCCTCGCGACAAATGTTTGTGTGATATACAAATATTTGTCTCGAGTCTGGGTATTTTTCGGTATGTATCTATAAGTATAGGTAATGTATGTATTTATTTAGTGTAGTTCCCATGACACAAGCTCTGCTTACTTTGGCTTGATGCCGCGTAAAATATAGAGCATCTTTTCTTATTATTTCTTTCGTTTTTATCGTTCCCGTGTTGCAGTCGCTTAAACCACGTAATTTGGAGCAAAGCTTTAAGCCCTAACTTACAAATTAAGCTGAAACTAACGAACAACAGAGGGCTTAGTCTGAAAGGAATTCATTCATTCGCACTTTTCCGATTTATCTCGACTAATGGCTGAGACCGGCTCTTTCCTTTTCTCCTATTAAATGGGATTAACCACGGTTTAAGTTGCGATTAGTAGACGGCAAGAAAATGATAATTACCTTTTAAATTTCATCCTGCCATTTAATTTTTTAATGTGATCATTTTAAAACTACTTACTTACTAGCTATAAAGGATTTGCATAAAACATTCATTTCACTTTTAAACTTTGACCATGTCTTTTCAATGGATAAATCTGACGTTAAATGGTCTATTCCATCTATCATTGTCCTTCTTTCATCGTCTAGTAAATGAGGCATCGGTATAACCTAGAATAAATAAATAATAAATATTGCTGGACATTTGACACAGCGCCACCTAGCCCCAAACGAAGCAAATCTTGTATTATGGGAACCAGATAACTGATAGAATACTTATATATTTGTAAATACATTCTTATAATACTTTATAACACACGAAACTGCCTGATTTACGGATTCAAATGAAACCATCACTCAGTCCAGTATATAACATTACACACAAGCAAATCTACGTGAGATTGCCTGAACCTATCTACCGAAATATAGAAGTCCCTTGTCGACGGTTAGCCATCTATCATGATGTGCCCTGTCCAGGGGCTCAAGCGATGTTACGAAGATTAAACCACACATGAACGAGATAATTCGATAAACGTCTCTCATGGGAGTATCAACAAGTTTTTGTATGAAATAAGGGTCTTCACAGGAATTTATTTATGGAGAATTATTTTTAACGGTGCTTTAATAGACAAAAAAAATTGTAAATATTTTAGTAGGGCATGATGCAGATCAAACAGCCATTGAGCCTTTGTTCCCGATGCAATAAAGAGGCTTTTATTGAACGTCCTATCCGTCCGAAGTGGTACCTATCTTGAATCTTATTGCCTGCTAATAAAATACCCGACATTCCAATCTGCTTCACATACTTGCATGATTGCCGCTTCGAGACGGCATGTACGAATAAAATAAAAATGTCGGTAGTCACAACTTTTCTCTTTGATGTCAGATTCAGTCGAGCGCCAGGCGCTGTAAGAAGCGCACGTCTGAGGTGTGCATTATGTAGTGAGAATTGGCGTGTTTGTTTTTAATTAGCTTTGAGATAAAGCTGGGCACGTACGTACACCGTCGGCATCGTATATTTGGTTAGCTTAACTCGCATCTCCTGAGAGTTTTTCATTTGAATTGTAAATTTATGTTGCGCTTTTTATGACTGTGTAATTAAAACGTTGGCTAGAGGTAAGCTGGAGTCGTCATTTTAAATTAACTGCATCTTTGCTGCAGTTGTTTTGTGCATTTGGTTCGATATTTGTTGAAATTATTTTCTAAAACTACGTTCAAAGAAGAGATTAGTATGCTACACCGGACAATAGATCCTTAGAATTTGAACATTCAATTTCTCTCAGTTTATTTTATGTCATAATTACATCGTCAGTTACTTTTGCAGCGAGCTAAGAAATACGTTCCTAGATTCATTAATTCTCTGAAAATCTTTTTATGAAGAGCTATTTGTTTAATTGGAGAGCCCTAGAGGAAAGAATATCTTGGCACAAGCTTACTTAGGGAAGTGAAGTACCTACTCCATTCTGGCTAATTAATCAGTCAAGCGATAAAATAATTTCACAAAAAAAAATGTGTGTGTCAGGGTAACATAATTATTAAACTTTAAATATAGCAATTATGGGTATGTACTGTGGTTATTTCTTCCATCTGTTAGATATAGGTACGTTATTCATATAATTTACAAACCTAAGTGTAGCGCTACATTTGCGGATGTTCGACGCCAATCGTTCGGTCGAAAACGCTCGCAGTGTTTTTCAAGTTTCCTGAACTTATCAGGCGGAAAATACGTCGCGTAATTATAATATGAAAACTACGACCGAACCTTCAGCCGCTGAACTTTCGGCGCGGTACATTCCGTAGATGTGGCGCTACACTAACTTCAAGTAAGTGGTACCGTATTTATTTTTAATCAACATCTAAACTTGACAGTGTACCTCATAAACAGCATGCACCTCTCGATTCTAATATCAAACTTTTTTCAACCAAATCAAAACGTCGATTACTTATTTCGTTTTGTTTCATAATCTTCTAATGACCAATGAGGTTACATTACTCTGTTGTGATGACGTTTTCAAACAAATTAACAATGAGGTTTTGCAAATTACTGTCATTTTGGAGAACGAAATAAAGCGCAGCGGTAATGATACCGGAGTGGTTGACGCTGTGAATTAGAAGAATTGGCAGACTCTTCTGATTTGGAAATGCTTTAGGAGCAATTTTTTTTAACGCAAGTACCCAAGGTATAGGTAATTAGCTAATATTTTCGATACAATGTTCTGCAAACATTGAATTTTACTTTTTTTTTCTCCTTTGTCAATAATTGATATTCAGTTTTATTTTAGGCAAGTCTTTATCATAAATATCAGGGTAATAACAGGTATGAATCTTCAAAGTTCAAGGGTAAAGAAAAAATGTGAAAAAGATTTTCACTTCCTCGAACGACACAAAGCGGTTTTCAACTCGTCGGGCCAAAGTAGGTTAAATATGTAATTGGGGTTCTCTGCTTTGTGCAAATAAAGAACGAATGCTTTGAGATTGTCGGACCTTGTTGATTGCAGAGTCTTTGTTGTTGAGATCGGAATTGATAATACTTGTACATTTTAGAAATAGATAAAGAATGATAGATTACATAATTATTAGACGTGGTAACGTAGATGATTTTATTACTTAATAGTCAGCAAAAAATCATTTAAGTAGGCATTCAAAAAGTTTTAGGTTATAAATTATTGTTATCGATAATCAAATTTAGTTCTACCAAAATTGACCTTTACAGGTGTAGGTACTTATGAATATTAAAAATAGTTTTGAATAATTAGAACAGTACCGATAAACAATTTCAGTTTTTAAAACTGAAAAACTGAAATATCTATGGAACTCAGATCTATGATCTCATTTTTAATCGCCTTATTCTGTATGTAAGTAGAAGAGTTTTGAATTTAGATTCATCTAATTATTTTTGCAGAAAAAATGGCATAGAACTTTCTAGCAACAGAAGAAAATTAATAATCAAAAACGTTTTCATTTCACAAACTTCCAATCAAATAATATTTTGTTTAGATGAACAACTTTACAAAACTTTTAACGAATGAAATTCTATTAAAATATCAAAGTTAAATCACAGTGTTGCCTGTCAAATAATTTCACCAAAAATAAGCAGGGATAAATTGATTTAGGCCTTGTCACCCCAGAGAGTAATATATCTACGCAAATTCAATTCTAAGGTCCCAAAGATACGATTCTATCGCGAATGAAACATTCAATATTTCATATTTGACTGGAAATCTTTTATTGGTGCTTTTATTTAAAAAGCTTTTTATAATTTCATTCACAAGCGTTTTGCTTTGCAAATTCATTTTGTTCTTACTTTGAAATGTAATTAATTAGTTTTATGTTTTCAATGACAAATTAATTTATAAATGAAAATATAAATAGGTAATTTGAATTTAATATTTAAATGAAACTGAAATTTTAAACGATAATAAAGACATTAAAAAATAATAAACATAAAGACAAAAAATAAAAGGGAAAAAAAAAACAAACATCCGATTCAAAGTTTCTTTGGAAAGTCGAAGTTTTTTCAGCGAACGGTCAAGAATTCGGAATACATTTCGAGAATGGTTAAATCGCGCCTCAGGTTATTCAGTCAGATTAAAATTAGAATTTTAGAAACATAAAAATATCAATCTAAATCAATTAATATTTTTTTGTTAGGAAAATTCTCCGATACCGACACAGTGGACGCACAGATTAAAATGTGAGTAATTTTATGGTTCTGTTTGAATGACAAGTACTTACGTTTTTATTTTTTATAGTGATATCCACATTTAGGTAATATTTCATTGAAAATCCGGCTTGAGGGGGTTCGCTTGTATCAATGCGGGTTCGAATCCCGTCAGAATTTTTGTTCTATCAAAGCATTTCGATGCTCAACTACTATTTTTGATTGAAAAGCAAACTCTTGTTCAATAGTTACAGAAATCAATATTCATTGCCTAAGATTACATTAGACCACGCTACTGACGTCACACAAGAACGCTTAGATAAAATGGCAAGCAAGGTTCGAAATAAAGGTTCAGGTGGCGTATACCGTGAAACGACCTACTTAACTGCTTCAGAACTATACTTAGTATGGAAACTTGGGGAAAATGGAATGTCTTGTTAGACTTAAACTTATAAGTCTTGATTCAGCGACAACTTCTTGTTACTTGAAAACTTTATAAAATATCGAGGTGGAAAATATTTGTTGTTTTATTTCTTAAAAAAGCTGTACTTAAAAGTAAGTAAAACTTTTAGGAGTCATCAAATCTTTCTTGCTGTTTTAAAGGGTCAGGGTCAGCAGCACGAGTGTGACTCCTCTGGTGTCACAGGCGTCCGTAGGCTACATAACTGCTTACCATCAGGTGGGCCGTATGCTTGTCGGCTACCTTAGCAGCATAAAAAAAATAGGTCTTCTCTTTCCAATGTTCCATAACATTTGGAACGTAAAAAATATCTCTTTACCAGGCGGAGATAATAAACTTCGCATTGAAGAAGTTTAGTTTGCAGAATCTATCACGTTTGTGCTATGGAAAACGATGCTTGATCGGATCTGTTATCACGTCTACTGTAACTTGATTATCCGGGTACCAGTCGGCCGATCTATCGGACCAATCACGCCGGTAAACATTGTTCTCAATTCAAATGGCCGTGTCCCACTTACAACTTTCAATTCAAACTCTCTGATACCTAGCGGAAAACAGATTAGAGTGAGGTGACCTTTATAAATTATATTAGTATTATGACAAAAGGTTTCTACCCACACACAAGCCAAATAGATGTTACGTGACAAAGGCTTGTACTAACCTAAACCTTATTTGTGGGTGGATAAGTGATTTTTTTGGGCGTCTTGCACCACATTCTTAATTTATATTTAAGCTAGTCTAAATGCAATTTTTGTATGCGTTGAATGCGTTTAGGTTAGCCGAATACAATTAAGAATCGTGGTGCAAGACGCTCTTTATATAGGATATTTATAGGATTGTAGGTTTACGTACCTACTAAAATTAATGTTGTTCAGTTGATAGCTTGAAACGTTTTGGCATAAGTAATTATATTTTGAACTGATTAGTAACGTTGTAACATAGTTCTAAGTTCCTTTTTCACTACTCGCTTAGAAACTAGTTAAAAGTAACACCCGTATTTATAGACAAGCCATTACTTGCTGCTAAGTAATTTCTCAATGAAGTCATTACTTGAGGATAGAATTCTTCATTATAAAATCTTATTCTATAGCCAGTAATGTAATGTCAAAATCAAACGCAAATGGTTGAGTTCTCAAGTAAAGAAAATGGTGACTATTACTTGGCGAAGAATTCTAACTTTTGACAGTTCTAACGGACCGCGTTTTCTGTATCAGTGAACCTTCCAGTTACGTTAGTATAATAAAAAATCCTTGGATTTATGTAAAGAATGGTAGAGCCAGACAGCTACTGTCGCTTGCGAATTAGAACTTCAAAAGTTACTAGAATATACCGACAGTTTTAGATCCTCGTGTTCCAAGATAGCTATCTCTTCGCTAACTGCAAACTTTTCTATCGGCCGATAGTTTGGTCGGATCAATCAGTATGAAGATATTGTATGCAAGTGCACACACAACAATTCAGTATCGGCTATGTTTGCACTAGCAGGCCAACCTTACTACAGAATAGTTGTTTAAATAACGACTCTTGCACGACGCAACAAAGTTCAATTCGGCGTGCGTAAGCGCTCATTACCTATTGCAGTATTCGCCTACACAAATTCTCTCTTTCTAACGCCTAACTCTGTTACTGTCTGGCGCGGAGTGACGTGGAAGGGTTGTCGAGTTGTCGCGTGATAGGTATTACGCGCGACGCGGCTGGTGTGCGAGCCGAGCGGCAAGCGGGAACCCTACCGGCCAAGGCCCGCCCGACCGGTACATGTAGCTTTGTACCTAAAGTGCGGAGTGCGCCTTCTGTTCCTATTTATTCTGTGACCTTACCAAAGAATCGGCCGATGAAAAAATTGCAGTGTGCGAGGGGTCTTACTAAATTCAGCATAGTTCGTTCAAGATAATCTGAGCTTTATCGACAAGGTATTAAGTCGGCAATTGTGTGGAGTACGATCATGCACGATTTTATCGGTAGATTGATGTGCCTGAAGACTGAAATGTATCGACCTGGGCTATCTTTTGCAAGCCATCTTTTGCCTGTAATATGACTTTTGAACCCCCGACGAAAAAGAGAATTGTTATAAGTTTTTAGTGTGTTTCTTTCTGTGTATCTGTCTCTCAGTGTGTCTATCTGTGGCATCATAGCTCCTGAACGAATGAACCGATTTTAATTATTTTTTTGTTTGAAAAGTGTCTTTCTAGAAATTTCTTAGCTTGTTTCATGAAAATCTGTTCGGCAGAAAAGATTATCAGCTCTTTTCTAGTTTACGATGGGATATATTGGGGGTTTTCATTTAACTTTTAATTGATTAAATATTTAAGGTTTTTAAAATATTCAGTACCTAGCTAAACTTACTGAAACAATCATATCATCATTGAGAAAGTGTTAAAATTTAAAAAATTCAAACAGGTCTTAGTAACAGACACAGTAGGTAATGTTTTTCCGCACAATAGCAGACTTTTAAACGCAGTTTTTTAATCACATTGGACTTATAAACCTCATTCTAATAATTTTAACATAATAATTTCGGAAAAGCGAAAAGTAAGGGGAAAACGAGCGGAAAGTTACAGAAATCATATTTTAATATTAAATAATCCCTAAATTATAATAATATTACTAATTAAATTTAATAACGGCTATTACGCGTCCTAGTGGCGGTAATGAAAAAGTTTAAGTAAGCTTTACGTTGCTATTCTTTACCCCAGTCTTCTAATTAGGTAATTAGGACCCTAAAGGCGTCCTGCGTACCCTACAGGATACATAATTACTTTAATAAAATTATCAAAAGGTTCAATTAGGCGAAAATATGTAGGGATGAACGTATTCGAGTGAAACTTTGCAGAACGGACAGTTAGGGGATAATTGAATGATGGAAGGGATGGTTTTGTATTCTAAATGTGAGCTTTTCAATGTTGATCAACCCGAATATCGAGGATCGTATCACAATAGCAAGTGAACCTTTCCGATAGAAAGGAAAAGAATCCACATTCTGTGATAATAGGTACATTGTCGTTTTATTTTTTAATTCAGATCTTTTTGAAACTGTTACTTATTGTTACGGAATGAGGGTTTTTAGAACTAATCAACGATATACTCTTTGTGATGACAATTTATTGATCAATACGACACAGATAACACTCCAAAACTCTTATATAGCTAGGTACGTGCTAAGCGTACCACACACACAGCAGATATTATGTCTTTTGAAATATGGGCTTTAATTTGATTCTAAAAAACAATTTAATAGCGCCCATTTTAGCCCTCATGGTTTCTCATTTTGTAATATTTTTCAAAAAAGATCCTAAAACGTAAGCACGTGGTAAAGATAGATATAATTGTATTCTCCTTTGGTTTAGTTTTCCATCTTAAATTTCTTAGGTACCCATTAAGGATCGGATGCCGCGTTTTACCATCTAATTATTTGGTGTACTTAATGATAACAAAGGCTCAAATTTACTCTGTGGCTTCATACAAACCTTAGTTAATCTAAGGACCGTATTTATTAATGCTCAATGAAGGGAGGAAGGGCCTTTACGCAGCTTTGTGTTATTTGCTTCTGTGACAAAATTACCATAATGAAATATTTTGGACAAGTGAATTAACATATTTTTTTAATGAAAAATCAGAAATTGTCCATGTAAAACTGAATTGATTCCAGCTAGAAAATTGAGAATTATCTTGATGAACGAAGCGTGTGTAAAATATAGCAAATTTTTCAAAAGATTCGTGGAATAAAACGTCGTGTTTTTAACAGAAATAATCTCATTTAATTGAATGAAATTCAATAGATTATAGTCTCAAAAACTCGTCTTACCATAGTTCGTTCAAATTATCTCTACGTTTTATATTTACGGTTAACTGTGTCATGTGTCACTATATCATACAAACTATTAGTAAATACACACATAAACTAATTAAAACACAAACAAAATGCAATCGTTCATCATTTCTATACAAATAGTAACGTAAATGAAAAGGAAAAGTAATGAAATGGTTGGCGCTAAAATGATTTGATTAATAAAGTAATACACTTTGTTAGGTTTTTATGGTAAATTTTTACCATTTTGCCGATTGTACATTTTCAGCTGCCCAAAACCTCGATATTTTGCCAATCGTTTACAGGACTGATTATATCTACAGTCATTGAGAGTAACAGAAACGTAGTGTGGCAGACAAAATAATAAATAATAATAAATAATGCTGGACGTTTCACACATCATCATGTAGCCCCAAGCTAAGCAGAGCTTTTGTTATGGGAACCACATGACTGATATACCTACTACTTATTTACTTTTTTTGTAAATACATACATAGTATAAATAGAAAACACCCCATACACCACAATATTCTTCTATACAGTTTGTATGAACGTATTCATATGATATGATAGCTAAAACTAGCTCAAGAAATATTTTCTTTTCAAGGTAACGTAGGTAACGTAACAAAATATCCGTGTGGTTCAGATATCTCAAACTTGCGTCAATTTTGGTACAATATCAAAGCAGGAAAATGCCCTTAAATATTTGAGTAAGGTTGTGTGTTTCGCAAATTTAAACAAACAGCCGCTGAAATATTAAACAAACGGAGGATAAATACCGGGGCTTCGATGTCGTAAAGTGTTAAGTACCGGGTACGGGACAGGGCCGCATTAGAGAGCGCTCAAAATCTGAGAGGGATGCTGCATTCATATTTTTCACATCAGAGACAAAGACAACACGATAGTAGTGTAGGCATAAGTTGTCTTTTGCAATCCTGTTTGGTTTTAAATTATACATCTATCTCTAACAAGATTAGTTTCAATGGATCGAGTTTCCTAAAGTTAGAGCCAATTTAATAGATCACATTGGACAATTTATTTATTTATTTTATTTATTTATTTATAGCTTTTATTAACAATCCTTATAATTAATTATTTACTTAACTAAATCTGAATTATTTGACACCGGTGGTGGGATTGTCTTGCGTTTCCGCATAAGCCTCCCACATTGGACAATGTCAGTCAATAAATCGTAAAATTGCCTTTTTTTGTTTTTACAATAAATATGTGTTTTTAACTAAAAAATGTGCAAGCAATTGTGCAGTTCTTTGAAAAACTTTGAAAAATCAAATAACATTGTATGTAACAAGGTTACATTGTTAAATTTCGATGAAGTGTGAAATGTGATGTATAAATTGGACTTTAATACAACCCTGTGTTCTTCCATCACCCCGTAATCTCAAAGTAATCCGATTATTTCGACGCCCATAAATCTATCAAGTAATCGGACGCAGCCGTACGTACGGTGAGAGCGATCATGGGAATTCATAGTTACACCGATAGTGTTATAAGAGCCTTTGGTCTATTCGGATGTTCCTGGATTTTAAATTCAAAGATCGTGAATGGGTTTTTCATTACTTGATTTTTATTTCATTTTATTCCACAAACAAATCGGTGATTAACGTTGTTTTATTTATAAATCAAAATATCAATTGAGGTGGCGGTTCACGCCCGAGGCCAGAAACCGAGACAGGCTTTGTAGGGGCGCGCGAAAGTGACACGGGACAAAGAACCCTCAGTTTATATGACAACGGTCTCCTGTTTCGGTCTCTGGTCTCGATCTCCGGTCTCGGTCTCGCCACCTTTAGGTACCTACATGTTTTTTCAATTACTTATTGAGTTTTTACAAGTTAATAAAAGAAAAAGTCGTCAGAAGACGGCTGTGTAAGCTGCACACAATATATTGACAATGTAGTATTGTGCCGATTAAACTGAGTCTAAGCAAGCTACGCCACGAGCGCTTCCGTTACCCGTTACCTTCTGAGGCTCTATTCATCATTTTACTTTGAATAATATCTACTTACGCCTTTCTTGTACAGATTGGACAAGAAAGGCGTAAGACACAATAAAAACACAATATAAAATTACGATTATAAAACAGGTAAATACAGTGAAACGAGTGCAAAATTAAGGTTATAGTTAACTTGCCAACTCCGCACCACACCGCATCACCTTGTACGGTTTAGTTATTCTTTGTATGGAATTCTATGACCCAACGCTCACTACATCAATTCCTTGACAGCGGTGATCTGGTCACGATACGGAGTTGATGTAGTGAGCGTTGGCCCATAGACTAAAAAAGTCCATGGAACCTTCATCCATAATCAAGTATGGAAACTGTATACAGGCAAACGAAGTCATACATATAACAATGTAATCTCTTAGATCATTTAAGTAGATCATGTAAATGGTAATAGTTATCTATTCAGCAAACAGAAGTAAAACGTTTCGGCAGATCATCAAAGGTTCTACCGACAATAGAAACGCTGGTACCTCCAGGTATCAAAGGTACGGAAGTAAATTGCATTGGACGGGAACTACTGAACTGTTACAGGTTTCCTGACCCGTTAAGGGGTTCAGTGGGCTTGTTGCCTGAACTCACAAAAGTCGCACGAATTTCGAACTTTATAAATTTGTTTTGCAGTACAATTTTTCTAGAGTATTCTTTTTCTCTCTTCGACTGGCCTCTAAGCTCAGTAGTAGCTCTGCCTTCTGCGCTGAAGGTCTGAAGGTTCGATTCCCATCCAGGACAAACATTTGTGTGATGAACATAGATGTTTGTTTTGAGTCTGGGTGTTATAAAGTATTATAAGTATGTATTTACAAAAAAAAATGTATATAAGTATTATATCAGTTATCTGGTTCCCATAGTACAAGCTTTGCTTAGTTTGGAGCTAGATGGCGCTATGTGAAATGTCCAGCAATATTTATTTATTTACTTCTAGAATCTTCTCAAACCTAGAATTTTAATATGGGTCGTGACTCGTGGTCCCACTGGGATTGTCCCGCTATTACTCGTGGTCCCACTATCCCTGAAATCATGGGTTCGTGGTTCTACTGCTTAGTGGGACTTACCAGTCATAGTTAAAATCGTAGGTTCGTGGCCCCACTGCAAATGACAGATATGCGAAAATGACAGTTAATGTCAAAAAAATTACAGTTAATGTCAAAAAATGACAATTAAGGTAGAAAATGACACTAGATGTCAAAAATGACAGATTATGTCAAATTGACATATTATATTAATTTGACAGATTGGCCATATTTCGAAAACCACTTATCCTAGACTCTCCGTTCCCGGTTCAAATGAAAGCTATGACCAAGATCTACATTTTCAATGACAGCTGTCAAACTTCAAACGGCCATATCTCGGAAACTACTCGACCTAGACTCTCCGTTCTCGGTTCAAATGAAAGCTATGACCGAGAACTACATTTTCAATGACAGCTGTCAAACTTCAAACGGCCATATCTCGGAAACTACTCGACCTAGACTCTCCGTTCTCAGTTCAAATGAAAGTTATGACCAAGATCTACATTTCAGATGACAGATGTCATTTTGACAGCTGTCACTTTAAATGTAGATCTTGGTCATAGCTTTCATTTGAACTGAGAACGGGGAGTCTAGGACGAGTAGTTTCCGAGATATGGCCGTTTGAAGTTTGACAGCTGTCACTTCAAATGAAGATCTTGGTCATAGCTTTCATTTGAACTGAGAACGGGGAGTCTAGGACGAGTAGTTTCCGAGATATGGCCGTTTGAAGTTTGACAGCTGTCATTGAAAATGTAGATCTTGGTCATAGCTTTCATTTGAATCGGGAACGGAGAGTCTAGGATAAGTGGTTTTCGAGATATGGCCAATCTGTCAATTTAATATAATATGTCAATTTGACATAATCTGTAATTTTTGACATCTAGTGTCATTGTCTACCTTAATTGTAATTTTTTGACATTAACTGTAATTTTTTTGACATTAACTGTCATTTTGACATTCTGTCATTCTGTCATTCACCCGGAAGGGTGTTATAGCACTTATGACCAAATCAGTGGGACCACGAGCGACTGCATTACGTTGACTGATCGTCCCACCAAACAGTGGGACCACGAGCCCATTAAATCGACACACTGTCCCACCAGTGGGTCAAATTAGTGGGACCACGAGTCACGACCCTTTAATATTATGAGAAAAATTTCAGAAACGCTTTTCTTCACGAGGTTTTACGATTCTTGTTTATTTTTATGATATTTTGTTTAGAACCCAGTGACCTTGATATTCTTTTTAATATTGATTTAAAAAAAAACAGCGAAGAACCACGAAGTAAATAACTTGTCACATAGGTACCTAGTTAATTGATGTCAGGCGTGACATTGCGGAAGTTTGGTATCGAAAATTCGAAAGATCAACGAGAGAGTGACGAGACGTTTTTAATTTTAATTTTCTTATCTTGAAGAAAAAAGTTCATTTAAGTACATAAGAAATACAGTGGGGCTAAAAGGGCCGGTAAAGAAGAATCATAATCTGAATTGCACTATATGACGTCTCTTTTCATACACACGAGAGTGAGAAGAACGCAACGTAATACGAATTATATTATGATTCTGATATAACGGCCTTTTTAGCCCCGCTGAACAAACCTAAAATTTTGGTGCTATCATGTTAATAATTCATAACTTTAACCTTGAATTAGTTTCTAATTCTACTGATGTGGTGTTGTCAGATTAATAATTCAGCAGTAGGTTTGTATTTCATTAAAGTTATTCGATAAACGAACCACACATTATTTTGTTTAGCAAGAAATCGTAATATTTGTCGTAAAAACTCAGGCCTTTATATTTTACTAAAATGATTTTTAAAGTATAGAGAGGCAATCAATGCCTACAAAACAGGACACGCAGTGCCAAGGACATATATGGTGTAGGGTTGCCCAGCACCTAAACCATCCTCTATATCCACAAGAAAGACATCGTCAATAAAACGAAGCTCGTATTATAGAAAAAATCCGAAACGAATAATCCGTTGTTGCACAACTGGGATTTGAAAGTACTATCCCTCGAATAACACGGCTCATGTATGTTACAACAATTCATGCGGAATGGCTACAAAAAAGACTCCCATAATATTACATTTTTACTGCGTTTAAGGGCTATATCTCACTAGGACACCATGGTTGCGCCACCACAGTCGCGCCACCAACAACATGTACGTAAATGACACCATCCCCCAGCAGGCTGATTGTCTAATTGTCTCAAACCTCAAATTGGTCTCAAACTGTCAAAACGATCGCTAAGGTATCTTTTGTCGCGTTCGGTCTCGTTGAGATGATCTGCGTAGCTAAAATGGTCGCTATTGCAGCATCGCGGTGAAGGAATTGAGCTATTGCCATCTCTTTTCACTCTAAGTCAATGAAAAGAGATAGCAATAGTTCAATTCGTTCACCGCGATGCTGCAATAGCGACCATTTTAGCTACGCAGGCCTGTATTCTACTAGATGACAACCGCTTTGGTTTGGTTCGATCTCTTAAATGTCAGCCATTTGGTGAAATAGTAGAATAGCTTTTCAAAAATTTGTTCTGCCAAAGTTCAAAACCTCACCACAACTGAGTCGTTTGTTATTAGTAGTCATGGAAACAGTCGCTTTAGTTGAGGTTTTGGTTGAGGTTGATAAAAAGTTCGGTACGAGAATCGACCTGGGGGCTGATTGTCGTGTAAACATTTATTTGCAGAAACTAAACTACTACATTTTACATCTGTAGTTGTTTAGTAGCTCTTTGTCTATCTTTGATAGCGACCAAAATCGGTCTCAAACTGTCAAATATGACTGTTCAGTGACCACGCAAGTAGCTTTGTCACCCTCATCTCAACGAGACCAAACGCGACAAAAGATACCTACACGATCGTTTTGACAGCTTGAGACCAATTTGAGGTTTGAGACAAGTTACTGAACAATCAGCCCGCTGGTGTTCGCTTGGTGGCGCAAACGTGGTGTCCTATTCAGATAGGGCTTTAAAAGGTACAGTTGGGCCGACGGATCTAGGTGTACGTGAAGTCAGGCTCTGCGCTGCGCAGTAGAAAATTTTGTATGAAAAAGTTGCACTGCGCATCGAAACGGCTAACTTCACGCACGCCGAGATCCGTTGGCCGTACTGTACAGGCTTATGAGTCTTTTACATTTTATGGAGTACTTCGCATGTTAAAGAGACTAATTTATAAAAGCAGAGTAGGTACTACCTGGTCATAAATTTTTCTTTTGTCCTTTGGTCATTGTCAAGGTGAAAGACCTTGTGGTTGATTTAAAAATTCATATATGAGGTCGAACGGCCTCGCCCCCAAAATTGAGCAGCAGTCCTACAAACAAACCATTTTCCATATTTAATTTGAAATTGAGGGTTTTCTGATAGGTTTAGGGCGATTGTTTGAAAGTGAAAGTTTTAGATGGATTTATCGACTTGTAATATAGGTTGAGGAAGACAGCAATTAAGTCTAATTGTATAGAAAAATTGGAATCATTTTCATATAAGTAAAGCTTTTAGGAAACGATTTTGTGATCTATGATAAATAACAGAAAGTTTTTTTTTCTACCTGCAAGCGCGTGTAATTGCCGTGAACGTCACGTCCGTTTCAAGTGCATGAAAATGTTGGTAAATTTTAAAAATTATTTTTGTTATAAAATTTTAGTTTTTCGGCGCTGGAATTTTTATTACGGTTATTTGACAATATAACCTATCGTATAAAATCATAAAAAAAATTGTGGGAGTTCCCTATTTGATGAAATATGATCACGACTGTATCTCCAAGATGCAGTAGACATTTAAGATACTTTGAAGATGTCTAAGGGGGTAGTCAGAGGTATATCCCTATACATATTTGGTTACATGCCCACATTTTGCAAAAGTTAGCATTCCATTCGTGACAGGTTGCAAACCCATCGACGCTATTAGAAAATGAACTGGTTTCCTCACGACACCGACGCGACGTTTCACTTCACTTCGAAACGAGAAATCCGGGATTTGAATCCACGACCTTCGGATCGAAAGTTGAGGTAATCCAACTCGGCCATCTCGGGTCACGACAATTTGATAACAAGTTATATTCGTATAAAAGTTTCCACATGGTTTCTGTTAATACACAATTTCAAGTTTCAGCTTCGCCAGCAAGATTTTCCGTAAAACATGAAACAAATTATAACTAACTAAGCTCTTTTTCTTTTCTTTCAGGACGTCCAAAGGCGGATAATTGGGCTATAACTACGGCAATTTTCAGGTGAGGCTTAGTGGTAAGACCGGAAATCATGTTTTTACTAAGTAAAATGCGAATATTACTGGGAAAGTGAAAGATATTTTATTTTATGTAGGCCTTAGAAAAAGCCGATGAAAGGACGTCTCATTTTGGTCTTAGCTTCTAAATTCTTTGGCTGAAAATATTATACCTAGAATATGTTGATATCAACATTAGTTTATATCTACATTGAACGTAACAGACACGTAACGTGGCAGATAAAATAATTTATTTTTCTATACAGTTTGTATAAACGTATTTATATCTAACGTAACTTAGCCGCACAGACACGGACAGACACAGTGTTCGCGGAAAGAATTTTTCACCCCTCCGGGCGGAAAGTGGCAACTTTTGTCCCGCTACGCTAAACGAAGTTGCCGCTTTCCGCCTCCGTCGAGGAGAAAAATAGTATACTCACCATGGGCAGGAAAAAAGAAAGCCTCAGATCACATGTTTGTCGACCTCGGCTTCGACTTGGTCAACAAATTACATGTGATCTGAGACATTTCTTACTTTACTGCCCTAGGTGAGTAATGTACTATTGTCTGCGCGGTGTGTGTGTGTCCGTGTCTGTGCGGTTACATAAAGCTGTTGATCAATATTTATATTGATCAATCAGAAACAGAGAATCGCAACAGGACTGTGCATAATTAATTTAACCCTAATTTCCGCGCTTAGGTGTGTCATATCAACCGAAACGTCGGAACGTAAATCAAGCGTAAAATCAGCCGCGGAATTTCGGTTGCGTAGTGTGTTTTGTTAGACACTAATTAAAATGACGGCACTTACAATAATAGGCTGCAATTACACCGCGCGGAAATATTATTGCAACCATAGGTGTATATAAGAGGGGGTTAGGGGGTCCGCACCCCCCCTTAGAACATTAAGTTCGGGAGAAACCTAGTCAATCTTTGTATTTTAGAACCCTTGTACTTTTATTCCGGAAAAAGTGCACTGTTAATTTGCCCGTGGGATAAAAATATAGTAGTCAACGCGGTCGAAGCCTCGGGCGTTCGCTTGTAAATTAATAATTACGACACTATCCTATAAATAAAACAAATCCTTACCCACCCCAGCCTTTTCGATCACATCGTTATGTGCACAACACGCTGTGCAGCGTGTTAACTTTTACACGTGCATAACCCACACACAAAGGTACGGCCCTTTTGTCGTCCGCTCTGTCGTGCTTAATTGTGAGGCAAAGCAAACAGCAGCCTTTGTTTGATATTACGGATTAAACGCTGGTAGTTAGTCAGCCATTCGTCAGGTTTGTATATACCTACCTATGTTTTAGAAATTGGGGTTTGAAGACAGATTGAAAAAGGTACCCGTTTGTTTGTAGAGTTTTAATGAAATTCACTGTTCATTTCACAATTCACATACGCAGTTCAATCTTGAAGTAAATGTACGATCGTTTTTCTATCAAATTGATTAATCAATTGATTTCACAATGTTGACCGTATTGACAAAACAACTACTTTGTAAAATAAAAAAATAACAGTAGGTGGAGTAGGTATATTTCAAGTAGTAAAAGTATCAAAATCGGTAGTTTTCTATTTAAATACAATATAATGTGCGTTATTTTTTGTTAAGTTCCACAACAAAAATATGAGAGCGTTACATAAATGATCTGTATTTTTTATTAGCAAACAGCTCAAATTCTACGGATAAAGTCCCTGTAACAAGCAAACGATCTTCCAATTTAAGAAAAGATGATTTATTATACACCACTCTCAAGATACCTACTACACCGTGACACATCGTTGTCGCATGCTCAGTAAACTTATCGTAAATTATTTTGTAAGCACGTCAAGCCTTTTTTCTTTTATTACAACCATAGACTGACCTACTAGCCCTACATAAAATCTGCACACGCTAACACGCGAACTTATTATTTGCAGGCAGTGCTTCAATTTGGTTCATTTAAAACTCAGAAAAGCATAATATGCTGCACTTTCTTATCACTAAGCAATTTCCAACTTCTTGCACGTCAATTAAAAACTTAGGCCTTTTCGTCTCTACTAGAAGATCTATACAATGTCAGGAAGCAATCTATGCCTACACTCAACGGTACGCTATGCTGTATTTAATGCCTAGGATAAGGAGGCATGTCGAGCACCTAAAGTCCTAAACCATTCTCTTAGCTCTTAGCTTAACCGGCCGTATCCACAGTTTCTTCAAGATGTTTACCTTCACCAAAACGTTGAATGATAATATATATAATATAATATAAGAATGATAATGTTCGAATAGAACATTTGTATTGTCAATAAGGTAAGTAATCACTTTTTACTCTGCGAAAGTCAAACATTGATAATAAAACCTTGTAAGTAGCACAAAAGCAAATGTAGATTCGATTTGTCAGTGTGAGTTGCATGTCTTTTAGATGACAAGAGAAGAAAATAGAGACTAGTATAGTAAAAGCAGACGTAGTAAAAGGCTTTTCAGTACATTGAATGCATATTTACTAAAGTATGCTTGTATAAGGTAGGTACTATTTTTAGTACCTACCTTATCATGGTATACAGGAAAAACACGACCAAAACGCATGCATTCCAAGACGTCTTCACAATCTCATTCACTTATTCTTCTTCTATAAAATAAAAAATAGTAATGAGATAGTACGAGGTACTCCGACTTTCGATCCGATCCGCTTTACCTAGACCAAGCCCCAAGTAATATTTAGAGCTACTGGATATCCGACAGGATGTTTTATTCATCGTTACTGGAGCGTATTTCAATATTCGTCTTAATCTCGGCGATTCTGCAAAAACTCTTTGTGAGATATCTATTCGTGTTTGCTCTTCCATTCTATGACTCGCGAACTGTTACCGGGGTGAGGGCACACAAAGTGATAAAACCGGATAACGCCGCATCATTTACCCGTTTAAATGTGCTCATTGTGGTTTTCCTAACTGAGTAAGGTGCTCTTTTGTTATTTCATCTGGATTCTTTGAACAAGGAATAGGGTAGGTACGTTTCAGGCTTTAACATTTTGTAGAAACTTTTCCATTTTGGTAATTCTTTGAAACAAAAAGTAAAACATGCGTAATATTTTCTTTAAATTAAAAACCTGAAACGGTGTTTAAATGTGGAAGGCAAAATAATATTCTTCTATACAGTTTTTATGAATGTATTAATATTATCTAACGTAACGTAGCCGCACAGACACGGACAGACACATAATTCGCGCAAATAAATTTGTCTGTGCGGTGCGTGTCTGTCCGTGTCTGTGCGGCTACGTTACGCTAGCTGACGGTCAATGTAAATAGAGAATCGTAACGGGACCGTGCAGTGCTTCTTCTCTCTGTCTTTTGTTTGAGAGCGGCCGCGACCTACAATGTCTGTCGTTGTCCGTCGATGTCGGGCTCGCTACGTGAATACGTAAAAAGTATTTTTGTTCTATTCGGTAAAATTTATTGAATAAACTCCCAGATTTATTTCAAATGTGAAGATGATGTCACACCCCATATACACGTTTATCTTGTAATATTTCGTATCACTAAGGCTAAGTAATAAATCCCTGAGCTGAAAAGATTGGATGAGCTCTGGATGACAAGTGTGCACAAGACACTCGAAGTTCAGCACAAAGAGACGATGACGGGTGAAAAATGAGGGCTTGTCACCTGTTGCTCACCGGCTCAGTTATGTGGCGTCTGGACTAAATGAATATTGATGAGGTGCGCTGATTTCAGGAAGTTATGCACGATTCGCTTTAGTAGCAGACATTGTTGAGATAATGTTTGATTTTGTATCGACACATGGGAATTTCTCACTTAAAAATATCGTCGATTTAGATACCGACAATGTTTCGATTCATCCAGAGAATATGGGTAAGGAGGGAGAGTTGCGGCAAGGTACTCCTCGAGGTCGCGTTTCACACTCAAGTAATTCACGTGTGTTAAAAAAATGTCAAGTCTCACGAAAGTTTTGAAAGTGAAATATTTTATCTCCTTATTATCAAACGAATGGTCTCTGTATTATAGAACTAATAGCTAACAAAAATTACTAGCTACTAATGTTAGTAGTTAGAATTCATGTGACAGATTGCAAGCTCATCGTTATTCCTCGTACCGTACACTAGATTATACAAACTCAACTACACTAAGTAATGAGTGATGAAGCGAAAGAAATATGTCACGATTGATGTTCTTTCATAAGTTACGTTTCATGTATATTTAAGTTTGCCACGAGTGAAGTTAGTCGCATTTGGTATTTTTTTATTTGAGAATCTTCTTTTATAAAATAAAAATGAATATTTTGTGTGTTTGTCTTCGATGAGTTCCTAAACCATTGATCAGATTGTGATGAAACTTTGGTAGGGTCGAGCACGCCCGCGAGGGTTTCTGGCCCAAAACATCTACTAAGTTCTAAAACCATGCAATGATGGCAATTGAAAAAGGTTAAAGTGAATCTTAGTTTATTAAGCTTTGGCGAAGTTCTGTCAATAACTGAAAAAATTGACTGAATAAATAGAAAATGAATTTAAGTTTTGAAGAAATGAGAAGTTTGAGACCTGTCTCAACTTATAAAGAGCCTTTGCAAAACCTAGACAGTAATGAAGATGCGAATTAAGCAAGGTAAGAAATAATTAATTAGAGACAGAGACTTCAGATTAAATAACTAATTCTTACTGTATTAAACAATCATTTTGTTGATAGCCAAAAATGTTAACTAAATTCTGTAAAGGTTGTGGGCATGTTGTTCACATAAATAAATATGTGATTGGACTTCTTTTGCGACATCATGTGGAATCAACTGTCGCTAGTGGTATTTCCAGAGCGATACGATTTAAAGTTTGCGACCGAGACCGAGACAAGAGATTGAGACCAGAGACCGAGACAGGAGACCGTTGTCAAACTGACGGTTCTCTGTCTCGTGTCACTTTCTTACTACTCTGTCTCTGGTCATAGAATATATAATAATACTACGTATAGAATGGCCACTGCCCCCTCCCTACCAAACGGGGCTTCCTCACCGCGCGAGGGAATTTGAGCTGGCGTGGGGCTGACTTTGATCTAGGGACGCACGATGCGCGCAGGCGGGAAGATGAGACCGAGACCACAGTGCCAGTGTATAGTAATTATTCATACGGATGACAATTTTACTTCCCGCGTGTACAAAAATGGCATTGTGTAGTGTCTGTGTAAATAGGTAGTTAGACGCCAATTTTGCATAGAGATTTCATCGAGTGTCCGGGGTGTGGTCTGGTCTCGGTCTTCTGTCTCGGTCTCGAGCTCGAACTGACACTTTATATGGATATAGTAAGTAACTATAGTAACTAGTAGTAGATGGAGGAGATAACTTTTAAAACTGCCTGTAGTTGGTATAACGTGAGTGACGTCACAAAAACTTAAATTTCATAAATAAAACTGAAGTTGTTTCAGAGAAAAACGTCTTCGAAAGAAATCTTGACAGACGAACCAGACGGGCGTATTAAAAAGTATTTCAGTAAACAAAAAGAAACAAAACTACTTACTTATAAATTTTCAATTTTTCTTTTCATAACGAGGTTGAATTCTTATAAGAAACTTGCTTATAAAGAGAGATATTTCATGGGTCTAGAGTATTTTCTTAGAAATCTAAAAGATATAGGTAGGTCTTATATTTCTAGCTGCATTCTTGTATACAGTGAGGACCCTTAATTGCTCTTCATTTCGTTTACCAAGATTGGGCGTTTTCACATTGGACGATAACTGCACGATAGCAGTTCGGACGATAACGATACCGTCTGACGATATCTGAACGATATCGGTACCTATGTGACACGATATAACCAACAGCTTGCTAGGCGGTTAGGCGCATTGCACCAGCAAAAGTAACCGCGCGATTCCAAAAGTGTAATAGAATATTAGAGGTAATAATGGCAGCAGTGAACAAGTTACATTTGCTTTATTTTTATCTATATTTACACTGTGTTGCACTGTGTCATCACCCGATATTGGTACGACAATCTGTCGGCGACGATAACGTTGACTACAATGAGACAGTGTGAAAGCATTTAGTAGAAAATGTATCAAACTATCATCCGAAGATATCGTGCAGTTATCGTGTAGTTACAGTTGTCGTCCAATGAGTAAACGCCCATTCTCAGAGAGAACAAACAGACATTACTTTTTTAATTAGTCCCCTGTATTGTTGGAGCACTGTGACGTAATTTTATTCTGTTAGACATGAAAGGAAAATGCACGGTGCTCTACGTTGACGTTACATGCTGATCTAATTTGGACTCTGTTAAAACAAACAAACTAGATTGCACTCTGCTTTTTATCAATTACCTATGTAGATTTTAGAAACTGTTCTAGCTTTCTGAGAGGCTAATGGAAACGTTTTTTCTTTTCTTATTTTTGTTTGAACGGTCTGATGTAGCAGACGAGGCATTAAATTGTTATTTTTATAACATTTATATCAAAGATTAAGTCTTTCATCTTAAATTTATATTACTTTACCAACTAATTTCTGAATAACATACTTACATTTTGACAGTTTTGACAGGTCAATCAACAATACGGCAATTTTACGATTCTCCAGAAGAGTGTCAAAGAGATGAATTGCCGAAAAGACGAATCACTATATCAATTGTTATAGGAATTGTCCATTTTGTGATTACTAATACGAGAATCTCGTTATGAATCATAAATTATTCTGATATAAAGACCTTTTTAGCTCCGCTGGCTTTTAAAACTTGTAAATAAAAAACTAAAAATGGTAAACATTTAGATCTTCATACATCCAAGATCCTTCTAAAATAACTTAATACTTTTAAATTGAAAAGTGATGACACACTACTGTGCTAGCATTATTAAGTAACCAACATAAGACAAACATCAAACATTCGCAACAGAATTAAGTGCTAAGCATAACAAACGTTCGTAGAATTGTAAATTAAAAAGTTCCGTATATTTCTCACTCTCCCACATATCTTTCCCGAGAAATGCACGTCGTGACTTTGCGGCGAAGAATGCTATGTCTGAGCTAATAAAGCTCAACCATTTTTCTACTTTCCGTAATGCAGGTGTACTTACAGTCACCAACAGCGACCTTTTCATAGCATTTCTCTACGCGTATGTACCTACTATCACTACATAGTATATTGTTCATAGCAAAATGACCCTACTTACCCTTAAGAGCTCGGTAAACTCAAATTTTCTTCGGGTGAAAGAGATTGAAAAGTTTTCCAGGGCTTAGATTAAACAAAGTCGCTTCCCGCTGTCTGTCCCTATGTATGCTTAGATCTTTAAAACTACGCAACGGATTTTGATGCGGTTTTTTTAATAGATAGAGTGATTTAAGAGGAAGGTTTATATGTATAATACATGTATAATATAGTAGAAAAACACTGATAATTTTAGAGGTTTCTAATGTGATGTGTGATGTGACCCGTGCGAAGCCAGGGCGAGTCGCTAGTCTTCTATAAATGTGGCTTGGGACAGAGTCTATACTACAAAAATGTAGTGTAAACTCGTGAAGCTCTATGCGAAATGCTGGTAAAATTGCTAAAACCAGTAGATGATCACTTTTCTACATAGACGTGGTTTAGACAAGCTTTTTCTTACAAAATGATACGATAAAACTTAACAATGTATGCCCCGCTATTAAATAGCTTAACAATGTATGCCCGGCTATTATAGGCCGAGGTAGCCTATTAATAACTGAACATACATTGTTAAGATTTATTATAATGAGGTAGTATTAAATTTGTGTGAAAAGCCATTAGGTTAAAGCCTGGTTTACACAGGACACTAAAAAACAAGCTTGTTTGCTTAAGCATACTCTTTTTGTAGGTATAAACGTGCTAATTGTATGCTTCTGCTCGAAACTAGCTTGGTTATGTATGTCACTTAATTAGTGTGCTTGTGTGCTACTTCGTAGCATGTCTGTTCCAAGCTTAGTAAACAAATTCCTCTGCTTACTATGTATTATTTTCAAGAAATGTTTCAGCTATAAATCACAACCAACTTTTGCCACTCACTGTACCCATTATTTTACCTACCTGTGATATAAAATGTTTTGTAGTATAAAATTCATACGAGTAAAGTATATTATCTAGAGATCGTGACAAACTTCTCGCTTTTCAGTCTTCAAAAGTAAAGTGAAATGTAGAGAAATAAAATGCATATCACACTAATATTATAAATGCGAAAGTTTGGATGGACGGATGGATGTATTTTTGTTCCTCTATAACTCGAAAACCAATGAACCCCTTGGTTCATTGGGTTTTCGAGTTATAGAGGAACGTACATTGCAAACATCGAAATCGTTAGAGCCGTTTTCGAGAACGTGAATACAAATAAATAAACAAATATACAAATATGGCTCGTTTAATACTATAAAACTATAGCAGATAAGATACAGAACACAGATTCTCTCATAAAAACAGTATGCTTTTCGTCCCCATTTTTCCACAGCTTGTTGTTCTGCCATTTCATTGGTTTTAAGCAAATGAAAGCTGAATGTGCTACAAAAAATCTTGTTTCGGTAAAAGCTTTGTCTGTTTGAGGTAAGCTTACCTACTTGTTGCTTTGGATAATATCAACTGAAATTCGCAGTGGCAAATATTTTACTAGGATTTTTGATTTGTTTAAGAAATAACGTACGTACTTACCTAATAAATTCATTTACAGAAACTAAACTACTACTACATGTCTAAATATAGCTTATCAAAATACAATTAGAACCAGTTGAGCAATCTAAGGATCGTTGTAACGATCTAATAGGTAGCTCAACTAATCCAAGCCACTGGCAGTCGGAAGAGTGCCCAAGACGCATAATTGCAGTAATCAATGCGGGACTGCCGCACTGATGACGACAGAAACGATGCACTTGCTGTGCGCTGAGGTTCCTACAACTCAGCTTTACGTGTCCCGGGTTCACTTCGACGTGAAGCCTGAGAACATCGTAGAGTATATGAAGCGGAAAACCCAGCTCACCTTAAGGGTTGTGCGGTTGGCATCTCATCGTAATGTGAGTTTCAACTCATTTATGGTGAGAGTGCCGACTGCTCGTCTTACAACTTTTATGGATGCAGCGTTCCGTGGACGCCTGCGAGACACCCCGTTAGTGCGTACTATACAGATAATACGTGTCAATTAGTGTAGTGTTATTTATAAAATATAAAATTTAATTCACGCTTCGTAGTCTGGTCAGCGATCGCTGTCTTTTCATTAAAAATAAGTACCTATTAAAATTTAATGTTAAAGTTATAATATAAAATCGAGGATAGCCAAAGACGGCGCGGCAGACCCAGGAAATGATTGCCCTATGATCTGTATTTTTTCGGCTCACAAGTCTTGGAAACCAAGAGACATTTGTGAGACTTAGATAGAAAAAATTAAAGATGAAAACAAGAATATTATACAGTATTTCAACACCATAAACAGTACCTACCTATCCTACTATCCTATCCTACTAATATTATAAAGGCGAAAGTCCGTGTGTGTGTGTGTGTGAATGTTTGTTGCCACGTATCTCCATAACTACTAAACCGATTTTGATGAAATTTGGAAGGTAGATAGATAATAACCGGGAATAAGACATAGGCTACTTTTTATCCTGAAAAATTGTACGGTTCCCGAGGGATAAAAAAAATAGTAGTCCACGCGGGCGAAGCCGCGGGCGTCCGCTAGTATATAATATTCCATCCGAATTTACTGGTCTGCATCTGTGTATTTCCTGGTTATTCCTTGTATCTTAGCCAACAGAGGTATTACATTAGCAGGAGTGCTAAATATTCAAACACTCCTAGACTAGTGCTAATGGAATTTATAATATCACAAATGCGATTGAGGTAATTTGCGGTAACCATTTCGTATCCTGTAATAGCAGTAATCTCATATGCTTGGAAGTTAGTGGCAAAAGTTCTGGCGAAAGAAGCCAAATCCACATCACGTCACTTTTGAGTAATGATCCTATTTTTAAAATATAACTAGAAGAAATGCTCGTGAAAACGTGTAGATACTTTTTATTTTTAGTAAACCACTGTAAAAACGAATTGCGAGGAGAATACCACGTGTAGGCTTGTATTGTTAATAAATGTTCCTACAAAGCCACGACATTTTCAGACGCCCACAATGTACCTAACAAAAATAACAATTTTGCAAGTTGATATTTTCCATATAAAGGGAGTGGTGTGTATTTTAAAGCGTTCATAACAAATAATTGAAGCGCTTCGATGAAGTTGAAAATGCTGGATTGTGAAAGTTTCACAGAAAACGTGATGGAATACATTGTGAAGTAGCTGCGAGGAAAATCTACGTGTTCATATTCAATCTGTTCTATAGAAAAATATGCCTTTGCATACGATGAATTTTATTTTACGTCAACAAACCATGTCTACACTTAGGGACCACTTTAGCGCTTGGCCGATTTTTATTAGTGGGCTGGTTTCGTATTTTGATTGATCAATCTCAACCACAATGAAGATAAGATGTTTACTATTCCATTTGGGGGTTTTCAATCGCCACATTCGTGGGGTAATATGGAATAGGGTTTAGAAAACGTTTTAGAAGCTGTTATCACATTATAATTCTTCACGACTTTGCAAAGGGGATTCATATCTATGTCTGAGTGAGACTGAAAGTGATTCTATAAGATAATTTTAGCACGCGACGTTGCAATATTTTCACGTCTAAAAACGAAATGCTCCAAGTTTCGATCGCTAGAATGAACCCTGGTTTCCACGCTTGCAATTGTACCAACTCGTGCAGAAGGAAAACAGCCCCAGAGCGAAGCGAATGACGAACTGTTAACTAGCTCAGCTAACGAGGTGCACTTCATCGGTTAGTATAGATTTGTGATTACATTATAATGAGTCGTTAGCGAGTTTGGATGATTTAATATTTAGACTTCGTAGAGAATGATCGTATCTACTGGCCAACTCTGGCGACTGGCAGTTGTGTCTTCCCACACGTACCATCAACACACCACAATCACACCACAACTACACCACTACCACACAACTAGCACACCATAACCACATAGCTACTACACCCCAACCACACGACAACCACACAAATAACACACCTCAACCACACAACTACCACACCCCTACCACACTACTACCACACCACTACCACACCACCACCATACCACAACCATTCAATAACCATACCACTACCACACAAAAACCACACCACTACCACACCACAAAAACACCACTACCACATGACGACCACACCACTACCACACAACTACAACACCACTACCACACCACTACCACACCACAACCATACAACTAATACACGACCACCACACAAAACCACACGACAACCAAACAATAAACCACACCAAAACACACTACAACCATATCGTTACCATAACACAACCACAAAACAACCGAGAACTAGCGGCCGAAAACAATATAAACCACATAACCACATCGATATTTTGTCGGTACCACAACGCAACCGCATGTAGCCGCAGCGACACTATTCACACGTAACCACAGCTTGACCACTTTTTGTCGCTTCGGTTTGGTGTGGTTGTGGTAAGTGTGGGAAGACACTAGCCGTCAGTCACTCAGTTGTCAACGTCACCTACACACATCAAAAAATGTTTGTGATCAGTTTGAAAATATAACATATTTTTTTCTTATGATGAAATCCATTTACTTCGTTTTCAAACAAAGAAACCAAAGAATAATGTGAATTTTTATTCCAAATTATGTATTTTTGAACGAAAAAGATTTTTTTTTAATTTTATATTTTAACTTTTAAAAGTGATTACAAATGTGTATATTTTAAACGAAATTACATGTCTTGTTCCCATAAACTTTCGTTATAATTAGTACACCCAATTATACCATTTGGATTACAAGTTCCTATCTAGAGTTGAAAGCAATGACATTAATAATAGACATGTTTCTAGCGCGCGTAAAATAAAGACTCGAAAACGTCCTAATTGGACGTCTTGTCTTTAGTCCGCGTCACGCAGGGCTACGACCTAGACGTGTTTGTCACGTCAAGTGACTCATGTGTGTAAAAATGCTATTGTGTTATAATATATCGCCGTCCCCGGAGAACAAAATGATAACTACAAAAACGTAACTTTTCAGGAGGAGCAAAAAACATGTTTTTGTTAATAACTTGACAAATACTGGACGTAGACAAATGATTGTTAGCTTTAAGCAATGCTGATTTTTTATGCATTCGGAATGTTTTAATGACACACGCGTAAGAAATGCCAAAATAGAGATATTTAAAAAATAAGAAGTTAGTCAAAATCAATCACCGTCTAAGTTCTATAATGTCGATTATCATTTTATTCCTCGTATTTTCTGGGCAAAACCTAATATTGTACCACTATTCTATCATGTTATTCGACGCTTTACCAGGGTGGAAGCGATTATGATAATAGTGTATTATACGAAATGCAAGGACGAGTTTTGACGAGAATAAAATGATAACATGCGGTTATCATTATCTAGACGAATATTTTTCACGAGAACATAATGATAATGATTGTTTGTCATATTAACAGGTTTAAATACAATTTGATAAGATTATAGTACAACTTTATTCTTGTAACTTCAGGCATGGGTCGAATCGTGGAGTAGTATTGTAATATTTTGTAACTTCGCGAATAACTGTATGAAAGTTACGAAAAAAATTGAGCAGATGTATTAGCACCCAAAGATTACAAATATGGCATAACACTAAAACTAAGATAATGGCAGTTATCATTTTGTTCCCCGGGGACGGCGATATGTATGTAGGGACTTGTTCATTTGCGGAACTTGTCAACATAGTGTGCACTATTAGAAAATGAAAAATCTTACCAAAATTAAAAATTATATATCACTATAAAAATTAAAAATTATAGTGTGCACTATATATCGGTACCTATAGCAGTGGGAACAGATTTTAAACGTCGGTCGGTCACTATGAACGTAACATTTATAGGGATATAATATCATTGGTTGAAAGTGTAACATTTGTGTTGTTCACACTTAAATAATGTATGGTTGGATCGAACTAAGACTTTAAAACTAAAAATTCGAAAACATCTGTTTACAGTTAGTGATAATAATTCTAAAATGGTACAATTTGATAAAGATTATTCCTTTATTATTACTACTAAGCTATACTTGTAGGTTAGAGAACTATCATTATTAAGTTTTAGAAAATCGTAGGTATTCATAGAAGTAATTGCAAAGAAATCACTTTAGACCTTCTAACTAATCCATAGATTGACTCACTCGGTAACATTTAGTAACTTTCTAAAACTTTTGTGGCTACTTGTTACTATTTATGTTGAATGTTACTCATCGCGTCAAAGAATAACTTGAGCCCCATATTATTTTAGCCGTGTTGAGGTAACATTCTCTAACAATGTTATCGATTGTTAGAGAATGTTAAATGTTTTTAAAAGTTAGGCAACGTTGCTTAACATTTACTGACACGGCAATATTTTAATAGGTAACATTAAATAACTTTTTGCTGTCGGATGTTGCTGAGTAACATTTGGAAACGTTGATCAACAAAAAATTACTACGGTGTGGACGCACTATTATAGAAAATTTCCATAAAACACTAGATTTGTATAAATATTCTAATTTAAGGCTATTTGACTGCTGGCCTCTCAGCTCAGTTGGTAGTAGCTCTGCCTTCTGCTTTGTAGTTCTGGGGTTCAATTCCCATCCAGGACAAACTTTGTGTGATGAATGAAGATGTTTGTTTCGTGTCTGGTTGTGCTAATTATAAAATAGTTGAGTTTTTTAAATAATGTTTTTACAAAAATCCTACTACTTTGGGGCTGCATGATAGGTACCTACTGTGTGAATGTCCGGCATTATTTATCTATGTAAGTAAGTATTTATTTAGCTAGTCTCAAATGGCTTTAAAAACATTTCTTTTTCAGCAATGACCTAGAAAAAGCACCTGTGAAAGCGTTTACGAAGGTTGCATACATATTGCCTCACGTGTACAACTTTCTTGTTTACCCACTGTAAAGACGAAGTTTTGCTTGAGCTCCAGTTAATATTGTAGGGCTAAACTAGACTAGATGTACAGTTTCGAGAATGTCGTTTTTGCAGGCGATGTTTCATAATATCTTGCAACAGTATCCTAAACACAATCTCACAAAAACCTGATTGATGTGGAAGCTCACTCAAAGAACTAAATCTGTTTTTTCAATTTACAAAAGTACTAACACCCTTTATCTGTAAGCTCATACGGGTACATATGAAAAGTCCGAAAACCGAAATGCCGATCCTTGAAATGCCGATGCTTAAAATAGCGAAATTCGATATGTAGAACGGTTGAAATGCAGAAAGCTTGAAAGATAGAAGTTTGTAAGGTCGAAAGCTAAAAGTCAGAATGCTCGAAATGCCGAAAGTTTCAATTGCCGAACGTTTACAAAGTAGAATGCTTACTAAGTATAAGTTCCAAATGCCGAATGACTAAAACATCGAAAATGATCGAAATAAGTACTTACATAAATTATTGTATTTTTTAGTACTTTATTTCGTGGTAGTTTTTACGGGTGCGAAAGTAGTTTAGGTGTAAAGTAGCTAGATGGAAACGTGATAGTGAAACGACTTAAATACTTACAAAATTATTGTATTCTTAACCGAACTTAAAAAAATAAGGAGGAGGTTCTCAATTCGTCGGATTTTTTTTTTTGTGTTTTTTGTGTACGTTCACCGGTTACTTGAAGACGCCTCGACCGATTTCAAAGATTCTTTTTTTGTTTGAAAGGGTACACTTTTCCAATGTTCCTTTTGATCATCAGGTCAGGATCTGATGATGGGATCTTGGAGAAATCGAGGTCACTCTTCATATTTTAAAGGCATACGCGATTCGGGTATTTTTTAAGAACTTGATAGGATATCAGTGACAATGCAATATGATGGTAGCATTAAGCTGATCTGATGATGGAGTCAGAAGCTGTTCAACAGAACTCCTCAGTAAATAAGCCGATTTAGTTAAAACTCGGCATATCTGTCAAGTTCCGACTACAATGTAATAATATGGTCATAACAAGCTGATCTGAGGATGACATCAGGAGCTGTTCAACAGAACTCTTCAGTAAATAGTCCGATCGAGTTGAATCTTGGAACTCAGCGTATCGGTGAAGTTCCAACTACAATGTAATAATATGGTGACAGCTGCTGATCTGATGGAGTCAGGACCTATTGTGTCAGAACTTCTCAGTGAATAACAGTGGAAGATCCATGTTTGGGTTCATTTTAATCAACTCACCCTAGCCTAACCCAATAACTGCTTGTATTGAAGTCGGTTTTATTTTTAATTTTTAATGTAGTCAGGTAACAATCGTATGAAGAAGACTGACCACTGAAAACCAGCGCTCTAACAGCAATGGCGCTGCCGGAGCAAATGCTGAGGGGTAGCCTTATTTTCTTGTCACTGTAATACAATATTTTTGATTTGTGTGCATGTACCGTATAATGGCGAAAATAAAACTTTTTTCTATGTCTATTTCTAAGATTAAATTGACAGAGTATAGGTTCCCTATGCTATGCGGCCCAATGACAGCCTCTACGTAATCAGATCATCAAAGAAACGAAACGATAGCGTGTTTTTTAAAAATACTTTACTGTACCAGTAGTGCCATCTATTATCGGTAAAGAGAACTAAACCTTATGGAAATTTACGGTGGAGCATATGAGCTTAATCGATGAAGGGGTTGTGAAGATATTAGGTTCCTAAGGGGGTAAATTTTTTTTAAACTTACACAAATATATTGAGTGGGGTGTCATATGAAACGGCTTAATTTGTACATTCCAAAATGGTTTTTATTTTTACTCTAGGATGTATAATAGTTTTTGAAATACGACCAAAGAACAAAAATTTATAAACAGAGCCGCCAGAGCTCCCGTTTCATAGAGTTTCGATGTCTTCGTAGTTCATTAACTGGTCGGTCTTAAAAAGAGAGTGGCATTGTTGCGGTTTGGTTTGCAATGATTTTAGTTGCTGCTTGATTTATTTTCATAATAAAAAAAATTTTTGATAAAGAATGAAAATAATTGGGGTAAAAAAGTTAAGTAAACAAATATACTTGAGTGGGATGTCAAATGAAATGTCTTTATTTGTACATTCCAAAATAGCTATTATTTTTATTCTAGGACGTATACTTTTAAAAATACGACGAGAATTCATAAATATGAAATAAATGAAAAATTAGACACGACATTATGTATTGCATGCATGCTAGGATTTTTTACCATGAAGAGCTAGCGCAATAGGCATAATCGGCAGTAGTAGCACTTGAAATTATAGAGGTAGTCAGAAGAAAGTCCAAATGTAAGCCATCTACGGTGCGCGAGATCTCAGTTCGGGGCGAACTACTAGTATATTAGGTTTTTAACTAATTATAACTAATTAGGTTTCCTGTCCTTATCTACATAATTATTTCGAGCATTACTGGTTTCAAGCTTTTATATTTCAAGCATTCTAAATTTTGAGCGTCGGCATTTTAAGCTTCTATGTTTTAAGCTTCGGTATTTTGGCTTTCGGCATTTCGAGCATTCTGATTTTTAAGCATTCTACATTTAAAGCTTCTACATTTTAAGCATTCTTCTTTACGAGCATTCGCTATTTCAAGCATCGGCATTTCAAGGATCGGCATTTCGGTTTTCGGACTTTTCGTATGTACCCGCTCATACAAACCCAATGGACCGTTTTGTTGTCTGTGTGATTAAATAAAATAAATAAATAATATCTGGTTCTATCTGGTATTTGATATTGATCAAAAAGACGGAGTCTTAAATTGCAGTCGTAAATACAGTATTTTTAGTACCAGCTTCCAATCTAACTTACAAAATGTCTCTCATTTACGATTTACCTCTCTAACACCCAAATACTGAAACGATACTTAGTTTAAGTGGTGCTTATCATTGACATTCACATTTTTTGACTCAGACTTTACTGTTATCCCGATTTTTTTCTAATATTCCGGTATCTTGTCATTTTTGCTACTTAATAAAATTACACCGCTGCCGTTGATCTAACTAAATGAATTTAAAAGTTTTAGTTTTTGATTTTTTTGACTAGTCTAATTACTTATCTAACCTAAAACCCTAAAACTTAACCAGGGGCGTACCACCAAGTCTTAGAGCAATGTCAAAACAAGCTTAAAACAGGCTTACTGCTTTAGAAATGACATTCGTTGTCATGTTTCAAGCTTGTTTTAACATTGCTCTAAGAGTACATAGTACGGCTACAAATTCTTCTTCTTCTTCCGAAAATACTTCCGATATTCTTCGATCCATTTACTTCGGAAAGTTGACGTTTTTTCAGCGAAGAAACGTCGCTTTCTGAATTCGGAATACATTCCGAGAAGGTCTGAATCGTACTGTAGACTTGCCAATTATAGCTAAGAACAGAAACATCTGGAAAACAAGGAGGTCTCTATCCTACTCTGGGACAATAAATGGGCTGAAATAAATAAATAAGCAGAATAGAGCAAAAAGCAATATTCTATTTTCTATTAGTACCTAAACCTGTTTTCAACTTTGATTTATTCATAGAAGACACATTGGCTTGTTTTGTAGGCTCAAAGTTTTGTTTTGACTTGCTTGCAAAAACATTGCCGTGTTAGATCCTTTGAAGTAATCTTTGAGGTCTTAATAAATTCTCTTTTTACTCTGAAATAGACATCGTTTCCGATTAGAAACGCTTTTTTACTAATACTCTTGATTAGCCATTCTGATTTCCCCGGGGATTTGAATACATAATTAACGAAGGAAATAAAGCTTGAAACACTCATTAGCTAAGCAGGAGATAAATTGGGGTTTTCGAGCATTTTTATGACCAGAATTTATGAGATACGACCGCGTGTAGGTAAACATTTTGACCTGAAATTGTTATTATTTAAATTAATATTAATAATATTTAAATAATAATAGATAAGGCCGCCTATTGTATCTACTAAGTTATGTAATTTTTAAGTTTTGTATCCTGCTTACATACAATAAAGTGTTCATTCATTCATTAAGCCTGAACATTGTGAGCGTGGGAATTTCTCATTCTACGCACACTTTGAAATTTTACACTCACACATCTGCAACTCGTAGCGTAGTACGCATGCACACTAACGTTTATTTGTTTGTTTGTTTCTCATTGCGCGTCATCGCTGTAGCATTTGTAAGCATGTCCTAGAAAATGCGCAATGTATACCGGCCGGCGTAAATGTCATGGTGAGTGTTTGTTGCCTAAGGGTGGAGCCATTGTGTAAACCGGGTTGACGCTATCCAAGTCGGTTGCACGGTTCGAATTGAGTCTATATTCGAACCGAACTATTAGGTATTATAAATTGAAGCTGTAGGTACATCCGATATCTGTACATTCAATCAATTTTGATTTATTAAACGCTATAAATATTATTTAATTTATGTACCTACCTACTTGTAGGTAAACATAAAAATCGGTCGAGCCGTAGGTACCTACTTGAGTTATCGTGTCAGATTCGGTTCTAGAGCACACTAGCAACTTCCGATTGGTTTCATTACACTTGGGCCAACGGATCTCGGCATTCGTGAAGTTGGCCGTTTCGATGCGCAGTGCGACTTTTTCATACAAAATTTTCTACTGCGCAGCGAAAAGCCTAACTTCACGAATGCCTAGATCCGTTGGCCCTACTGTACTTTGTGCATTGTCATACCTAATGATGATGGAAGGTTTATAACATAGTGAGATAAGAAGTACCTATACATACTTCTTATCTCACTATATTATAAACTTAGGTAACTTGGACGAACTAAATATCTAGACCTAGATATTTAGTTCGTCCAAGTTACCTACAAGACCCCGATTTCGAGCGTCAAAACGCCAAAAAAGTCAACCAACTGTTGGTTGACTTGTTCGTTTCGCTCATTAGCGGCATTTACACGATAGAGATTATCCCACGGATCCGGACTGTAAAGATATCTGTAAAGATATCTGTAAAGATATCTTTAAAGATAACTGCGGAAAAAACTAGCGGCCTTTAAACGCTAAAGATTTTCCTACGGATCCGGACTGTAAAGATATCTGTTATCTGATTCAGTCGCGCTAAGGTCGTTGTACTGTAAACATGAATTTGGCGGCAAACAAAAATGGCGATTTGTGCCATTAAAGTGTGCAGGAATTACAAGGGACGACTAAAAATAAATGAGGAAGTCACATAGCATCGGTAAGTAAACTATAAATAACTAGTAGTTCGCCCCGAACTGAGATCTCGCGCACCGTAGATGGCCAACATTTGGACTTTCTTCTGACTACCCCTATAATTTCAAGTGCTACTACTGCCGGGTATGCCTATTGCGCTAGCTCTTCATGGTAAAAAATACTAGCATGCATGCAATACATAATGTCGTGTCTAATTTTTCATTTATTTCATATTTATGAATTCTCGTCGAATTTTTAAAAGTATACTTACGTCCTAGAATAAAAATAATAACTATTTTAGAATGTACAAATAAAGACCTTTCATTTGACACCGCACTCAATATATTTGTTTACTTAACTTTTTTTACCCCAATTATTTTCATTTTTTATCAAAATTTTTTTTATCATGAAAATAAATCAAGTAGCATCTAAAATCATTGCAAACCAAACCGCAACGATGCCACTCTCTTTTTAAGACCGACCAGTCAATGAGCTACGAAGACATCGAAACTCTATGAAACGGGAGCTCTTGCAGCTCTGGTTTCGTAGTTTTTGGTCTTTGGTCGTATTTCAAAAACTATACATCCTAGATTAAAAATAAAAACCATTTTGGAATGTACAAAATAAGCCCTTTCGTATGACACCCCACTCAATATATTTGTGTAACTTTCATAATTTTTTACCCCCTTGGGAACCCAATATCTTCACAACCCCTTCATCGATTAAGCTCATATGCTCCACCGTAAATTTCCTTACCACAACCTATTGACTTACCAAGTTTCATGCAGATTGGATGAACGGTTCGACAGTTATGCTCGAACAACAATTCGTGAAACATACAAACATACAAAGCAAAATCGCCCAACTTACCACTAAAATCTTCGCTCGCTTCGCTCGCTCGATCGACTATAAGTTATAAAAACAAGAAAATAACACTTTGTAATTTTATCCTAACATGTTCTAAAAGGGTTGCCATAATTATTCTTTGATTTTACCCATGTGAAAGCGTGAGCAAATAAAAAAAAGTGTTGAATCCAAGGATTTTATATACAAACAGGATGGTTAAGTCGACTTTAATGTAAAAGGGACTTTGAACCTTAACACGACTACACAACGATGTATTATAATTTAATCTTGGTTATAAGGATTGTTGGTCTTGTTGAGAGGCTTTCTTGGTAGCTTTGTCTCTTTCACACTCGTTGTTGGATTAGTAGTGTGCCCAAGTCATTGACAGGATATTTTTACCTTATTGATTTCGATCCTTGGTTTCGATCCTTGATTTCGATCCTTGATTTTGATCCTTGATTTCAATCCTTGATTCTGGAATCTTGAATCTTTGAAGTGACAGCTGTCAAACTTCAAACCGCCATATCTCATGAATGACTCGTCCTAGACTCCCCGTTCTCAGTTCAAATGAAAGCTTTGACCAAGATTTTTATTTGAACTGACATCTGTCAAACTTAAAACGGCCATATCTCGGAAACTACTCGTCCTAGACTCCCCGTTCTCAGTTCAAATGAAAGCTATGACCAAGATCTACATTTCAGATGACAGATGTCATTTTGACAGCTGTCACTTAAAAAGAAGATCTTGGTCATAGCTTTCATTTGAACTGAGAACGGGGAGTCTAGGACGAGTAGTTTCCGAGATATGGCCGTTTTAAGCTTTGAACTGACAGCTGTCAAACTTAAAACGGTCATATCTCGGAAACTACTCGTCCTAGACTCCCCGTTCTCAGTTCAAATGAAAGCTATGACCAAGATCTACATTTCAGATGACAGATGTCATTTTGACAGCTGTCACTTAAAAAGAAGATCTTGGTCATAGCTTTCATTTGAACTGAGAACGGGGAGTCTAGGACGAGTAGTTTCCGAGATATGGCTGTTTTAAACTTTGAACTGACAGCTGTCAAACTTAAAACGGTCATATCTTGGAAACTACTCGTCCTAGACTCACCGTTCTCAGTTCAAATAAAAGCTATGACCAAGATCTACATTTCAGATGACAGATGTCATTTTGACAGCTGTCACTTAAAAAGAAGATCTTGGTCATAGCTTTCATTTGAACTGAGAACGGGGAGTCTAGGACGAGTAGTTTCCGAGATATGGCTGTTTTAAACTTTGAACTGACAGCTGTCAAACTTAAAACGGTCATATCTCGGAAACTACTCGTCCTAGACTCCCCGTTCTCAGTTCAAATGAAAGCTATGACCAAGATCTACATTTCAGATGACAGATGTCATTTTGACAGCTGTCACTTAAAAAGAAGATCTTGGTCATAGCTTTCATTTGAACTGAGAACGGGGAGTCTAGGACGAGTAGTTTCCGAGATATGGCTGTTTTAAACTTTGAACTGACAGCTGTCAAACTTAAAACGGTCATATCTTGGAAACTACTCGTCCTAGACTCACCGTTCTCAGTTCAAATAAAAGCTATGACCAAGATCTACATTTCAGATGACAGATGTCATTTTGACAGCTGTCACTTAAAAAGAAGATCTTGGTCATAGCTTTCATTTGAACTGAGAACGGGGAGTCTAGGACGAGTAGTTTCCGAGATATGGCCGTTTTAAGCTTTGAACTGACAGCTGTCAAACTTAAAACGGTCATATCTCGGAAACTACTCGTCCTAGACTCCCCGTTCTCAGTTCAAATGAAAGCTATGACCAAGATCTACATTTCAGATGACAGATGTCATTTTGACCAAGATCTTCTTTTTTAGTGACAGCTGTCACTTAAAAAGAAGATCTTGGTCATAGCTTTCATTTGAACTGAGAACGGGGAGTCTAGGACGAGCAGTTTCCGAGATATGGCCGTTTTAAGTTTGACAGCTGTCAGTTCAAATGAAGATCTTGGTCATAGCTTTCATTTGAACTGAGAACGGGGAGTCTAGGACGAGTAATTCATGAGATATGGCGGTTTGAAGTTTGACAGCTGTCACTTCAAAGATTCAAGATTTCAAATTCCAGATTCAAGAATCAAGGATTAAAATCAAGGATCGAAATCAAGGATCGAAATCCAGGATCGAAACCAAGGATCGAATACTTACAAGAAAAATTAAGTAAACAAAAACCAGTATTGACCGCAAAAAATTTGAAACAAATTTTAGAGACATTTCGATATCATAACATAATATTTTCCCCTACTTTTATGGGAAATTTTCAAGAGCTGGTATCACTAAAAATGGATGACAATGTTGACAGGTGACGCAGCGCACCTGTATAGACAATAGAAGATTCGCATACTTGTGTGCGTAATACGCACACTAGCGTTTCAAACCTGGCCTGTTGTTCTTGTTGCGATTGAAGCGAGAGAGTCCATCTAGCTAGACATATAATGAATCAAAGGTAGGTAAGTAGGTAATCATGGAAGGAGAAAGGAAGAGAAACATGGAAGGAGAGAAGCATGTACCTACATAAAAAAAAAACAAAAAAAGCACAAAAAAAAAGATTCCGACGAACGTTCTCCTTTTTCCGATGTCGGTTAAAAATAGGTAAGTATTTCCTATAACTAAAAATACGTCATACAAAGTGATGATAATGATAATTATTGCGGAGACAGTCACACCCCACCCTAAAATGTGCGTGCGTCCGAGAGCGGATGGAAAACGGACGTCCTCCCACCTCGGTATCCCCGACGACACTGCCATTTTTCGCACGTCAACGTTCCATTTATACAGCGCAGAAAGCGACGTTCGGTCCGTACCTACTCCATAGTAAAATGTATGGACGCAGGCGCACGCTTTGCGTCGAAAAATAAATAGTGTTCAGACGTAGATTTCAACTTTACGATGAGATTTAATCAAAATCTAGCGCGGTATTGCTCTTGTTCATACTTTTGTGTCTATCGTGAACAATAAAGATTTTTATAAACTCCAATGGGGATTTTCAAAAATTGGAACAAAAAAAGGTCGATTTCGGGATTTTTGAGAGAGTTTATCTATTTTCTTCTCGGAAATAAGTAATTATTTTGCAATTATCTCGCGGTGTTATTGTTGGCACATCTATTGAGCTACTACCTTTTTGTTTTTATGTAATACAATTCAGCCAAACTCTTAAACTTTTGGATCTTGCAAGTGCCTTTTGGTGCATTGTCAGGGTATAGGTAGAAAATCAATTCATACTCTAGCTTTTTTGGTCCTGCCCTAAGGCTTAGGGCTTACGAGTTTTGTGTTTTGTCATTTCAAAGGCTATTCAAACTAAGCTTTGGCCTATGATACCAGCCGCATTCAGCCTGCACCTTTGATCTAAAATGGTGACAGATTGATGACAGCGGTGAAACAGCATTCACACTTTTACGTCCCGTCTCTATTGACCAAAGGGTTAACCCTTTTGTAAGCCCCAGTAAGTCAACAATGTAGGTAATATAGGTAGGTATATCAATCTGTTTACATGTAAGGTGTAGTCATCATCATAAGAGCCGAGTTAGCCGAGTTGGTTAGTATTTTTGATCCGAAGGTCGTTGGTTCGAATCCTGGCCGTGCATCAATTTATTTTTCGTTTCGAAAAATTGTTATGCGTATCAACACGAGCTCTAAACGGTGAAGGAAAACATCGTCAAAACCCGTGGCTTAGTCAGCCCCACACGTAGGTACTCGTATTAACCATGTCTTTCCTGTGGTTATGGCCGGTTAAGCTGAGAGGATGGTTTAGGGCTGGGCAAGCCCAAGCACTACAGTTTTCCGTTAAGTGTAGGCAAAGATTGCCTCCTGACACTGTATTGTCTAGTAAAGAAGTAAAGGCCTAAAAAGCCATCAATTATAATATGGATAAAAGCCAGGTAAAGCCACAGGCTTTCTACGTTATAATTGCTTGGCTACGGTTGCCGGAGTGACACTTGGTGGGTGACATCAAATGTATACATTTACAACAACACGAGCCGTATGATTTCCCAAAGGCCACTATGTTACCTTTATTCCTATTACCTCTTAAGAGTAGCGTTTTTAGAGCAATTCCATAGTTCTAGATCCTCGTCTTTATATAGACAAGCAGCCCTCCCAAGCTTTGCCTGGTTTAATATGATATGCCTCTGACAATCTGGAATAAGTAATTTTCAAATGGTGAAGAAATTTACAAAGAATGCAGTGGTTCACTACCAACCTGCATAAAATCTCATTCTTCCACTATAATTAAGTATAACTAAGTAAAATTTTTAAGTAAATTGTTGTGGTTTTAAATAAATCACAGCTAAGCAATCTGGAATTCATAATCTAAAGGGTTTACTTGAAAATTGCCAAACTGTGCGGAAGTGTAGCAGTATAAAATCACTCAAGTGATGAAGTAGATGAAACTTGGGCCGTGGGTACTTGAAAACAAACAGGGGTCAAAACGCTCAGCCGTGCCCAAGTGTCCGTTGAATCTTGGCTCAAGTCCTAACTAAAATAATTAAAACTATCTTAAGTAAGCTTAAAAGTCTATATCTTTTCTTGATGATCTAAGCAGAAGCAATTTATGCTTGCATTCAATGAAACCTTCCTGGAACATTCCGCTCTACTTATAAACTCCACTAAACTTCTTTCAAAACTAAAACACCGTTTAAACTATTGCCATCCTTTTTTGTTAGATAGTGACAAATAGTGACAGGGCGAATCTTGAGCATTATTTAACCAGTGTTCAAGTTTCTAAGTAAGGCCTAGGGTTGATTTACAGTAGGCTTCAATTCAACACAAACATCTATATTAATCACACAAATGTTTGTTCTAGGTGGGAATCGAACCCACGTCCTAACATACTTTCTGCACTTATAAACGTCAAATTTATCCAAAACGGAGCATTGCTACTCAAGCCACATAATGAATAAATAGTACTACGTACTCAAGCTCCATTCTCGTAACGAACGCTATTGTAAGCGTAGTCTACACGCTCGTGTAGGTAATTAAGTTGTAATCAAGTACTTGTATGAAACCTTAGGTTGGCTCAGACCTGACTGTGTGTAACTGCCTTTTGATGCTCAGAACTCAGTACCTAATTATAATTAAGTACCTACCTCTTGTTATTTGATCATCGACTACTTTATGACCTAAGCTGTAAGCAACATAAGGGATATTTCAGAAAAAAACAGGCTAATAATATTTGTAGAAATAAGTTGAGGTAATGTAAATATTTAGCTACTACTTTTTTACTAAAAGTAGCTACAAGCTTATACGAAACATACATAATATACGGAAAGTATAAGTTGGTTTTGGGTTCTCTACTTCCAAGAAAAGGGGAAGTTATTTACCTTTATGAGCAGATGAAAGTTTATATAAATCAGAAGAAAGCTGGTGTAACATTTTAATAACATTTGCGCTGTAACAAAGTTTGCTTGAAAATGGATTCCAAAATTAACGAAATATGGGACAATCAAAAAGCATTTTCGCTTGATTGATAGTGAAGACGCGCGTAAAAAAAGATTAAAAAATGGCTACCTTTCGTTATTTAAAATATTTAATTAGGTAGGTACAAGAATTAAAAGAAAATGGTTGAGTTCTCGCAATTAATCAAATACTATACTTAGTTAAGACTTTATTAATTAAGTATAATAACTAACCCCTTTACTTATGAAAGATGTTTAAAGTTGAACACTGGTTAAACAACGTCCTGTCTCTATTCGTCACTATCCTCAAATAAAGACAGGACGTTGTTTAACCAGTGTTCAACTTAAAACATCTTTCATAAGTAAGACCCTAATTGTTTAATTTTATTAATTTGTACCCTCCTTAGCCACCGAAAAAAAAAAGGGATAACCATCGAAAAAAGGGAACAGTAAATAAGTATCCGGGTTTAGGCAAGTTCACAGTTGTCCAAAAATAATTGAATTGGGCATCTCTACCCCGGGGCTTATTTAGATACAGGGGACACAATAATTGCTTTTGGCTGACACAAATCGAGTTATTCAGAAAACGTGCTCAGAATTTTTGTCCTAGTGGAAATGGTTTCGCGTTTACATAAATGGTGTTGTGTTTCTGCTGTAAGTAAGGTTGCCAGAGCTCTGCGAGGAAGCGCTGCGGTGACAACTGTTGGACCCTGTCTATTGTGTTGTCGGCGCCGGCGCAGTGATTCCTTTTTTTTTAAGGGTCAGCAGCGCGAGTGTGACTCTGGTGCCGCAGGCGTCCATAGGCCGCTAACGTAACGGCCGTAATCGCCTGTATGCTTGTCTGCCACCATTTTTTTAATTTGATTTTTTTTTCCATATAAGTAGGTACCGAACCACAAAAACTATAAATTTTAATTTATTTTCAATGAAGAACTTATTTTTTTCAAAATCGACCACGTTACTCCTAACACGACTTTTCGATAACTCTCCACGGTTTCAGAATTCCCCTAAGTGGCCCTAAAAAAAAACTCACCTGTTTAATTATATCAGTGCCTCTAGTCAAAAAGGACATAAGTCGAGTTGTGCCCTTTTGTTTTAATTTATTCTAAGCTGATTTATCTCTAAAGACACAAAAGGGAATATCCACCATTTTTTTAAATATTTTTATACGATAGGAAAGGAAAAAAGACCAAGAAAAAGTAAAAGAAATCAAATTCATTTCGACGAAAAATTAAGTGTAACCTCTTCATAACAAGTACCTACTACGTCAGCTAGTATAATTATCTTGTTATGGGTTCATAGTAGGTTAAATATAAATGCCTTGGAACACGCAACCCAAGTAACATCTAGCGCTACTTATGAGATTAATATTAGAGCTATATACAGTAACTCCTGGGTACCTCCTGGAAACTTCTAAATGAACCGAGAAAATGACTTTTCAACTGCACACGGATACTGCCTTTTGCCTGTCTCGGCAAATATCACTTCACATTTTTTTTTTCCGCAAGAAACGTAAAATGCCGATGATTTTATTTAAAATCACATGGACATAATCACTCTTGAGACCACATAGAAATTCTTGTAGACTGATTTAGAATGAATATTCATTTACAAATTTGAGTATTTACCTATTTAAGAATTTTATTGTTCAATTTTCAATCTCACTTGAGATTAGGGGGTCGAGCCAAATCTGACGACATCTCACCAAGGGTGGAGGAAGGGGCGAAAAATCGCCAAAATCACCTCACGCAATTAATGGAGACGCCCCCAAAGTTAGCATTCCATATTTTCCATACATGAAAGATTACGAAACCTACATTTAGAATAATAACCAGTTTCGTAACGACATAGTACAGTAACAGTCATAGTGCCCAAGCTTTATCAATGTTATGGCCATTGGCCATGTGCATGTGCCCAATGCTTCACAAAGTTTCATTTATACGGATATAAGCAGTTGTGCGGGAAATGGATACTACTGCCTGAGTGCGCTGTTAATATTCTGAATAATGTATGATGTTTCAAACATTTTGCATAAATATCTCACAGCAATTATAGCACGGTCAGTTTCAACACTATTTACACAATACGAAATTACACAATATTCTGACTTATAAATAAATATAGATTTTATAAAGCCTTGTTTTTGTGGAGTGGAAATGAAAGGAATGTATTGTTCCCATTTTTTTGGGTTAGGTACTATGATCTATCAAAGTGGGCTAGAAAATAGGATTAGAAATTGTATTCTTCAAATGCATTTTTTGATTGCCTGTAATTGTGAGTTAAATTGTAGATCTCTCTGAATTTTAGATGTCTAGGGAGGAAACACAATGGCTCATCATTACATTTTATAATCTTTACAATTTGCTTTTGGGTTGAACTTGAAATCTTGCCATGTTTATATTTTTAACCTGGGCATAGAATAGATAATAATATGACCTGGGTTTGCAGCGCTCGTGGCGTAGTTTGCTGTGGAGGGCACGTTAATTGTCGGTCCCGGCTTTTAAGTTGTTAAGCCATGACGGAGGCCTCCAGGCGGCCTCCTCCGTCACCAGAATTAACCACTAGCTCATACAAACATTTAATATTAACTAGTATCTTTAAGCGCTTTACAATAATTATATTTGCAAAAGGGTGAACCTTTTTGCAAACTTTGAACTTTTTAAGCAGCGGTAAAACTTTTGTTTTATCCATTCTTAAAAAGTTTGTGCTCATGAGTTGAAGTAAAGCTTACTTAAACTCATGAGCACAAACTTTTTTACATTGCAGAATAAAATAAAGCCACGAATCTCGCTATTGAATAGCCATACAAACAAAACATAAATAATATATTTATTGGTTAAGCTATTGAGGTGTCCCATGATTGGACATAACTCTCAATTTGTGACCTGCGGCGTAACTCTCAATACTGCGCTACGAACGTGCTTTTATCTTAATATTTATGACCTCTATAAAGAATAGGCTATTACTGCCATTGAGTACGAATACAGCTGAAAAAGTCAACCCTAGTATAATTTTAAAGCGATCTAAAGATTAAGAGCTTGTACCAAGAATAAGATCGTATGGGCTAGAGACTAACTCTTACGATGGAGTTTTTAGGTCGCTTGAAGGCCTTTACGGGGGCCGAATCAACAGTCGGGGCGGGCCGCAGGTTGCCCACCTATGGCCTATGTCATGGCTTAAAATTCAAATGCCAGGACCGTCAATTTAACGTGCATAGAAAAGAAAAATTGTGAGTTTTACTAGCAGTCGCCCATCTAAATTGTGATGGCTCCAGAACGTCGTTTAAACCAAGAGCGTTTTGCACTGAAAGTTATAGATGGTTTTTTGCAAGCAATCTTATATAGGTACCTACAACGCTAATGAAATAATTAAATAAGCGGGACGCTGTCGTTTCTTTAATATTCCCCTTTAAATTAAAGTAGCGGATTACGGATATCATTTTGTGTTTTGTGAAAACAAAAGTAAAATGAACATATCTATTTTTTATGTTCAGGCAAAGCTTAGTCTTGAATTTCTCATTTGTTTCTCAGACAGCATAAACATACTGAAACCGGAGACAGTATAGTATAAATCAACAGAAATATCACAGTATAGCTATAATTTACTATCAAAGCTAACATTCCAGCATGAATGGACTTGAAACTACGACGAGATCCAACAACCATTCAAACTTAAATTCTAAAGCCGTTTTCACATTCGAATGATAAACTAAATCCAAGTTTCAACAATGGGATAGAATAATCGGATATGTTCACCTCGCTGCCAACAATGCAGTTTATCCAATCAGAATTTCTCGATTGAAGCTTTTTAAATTTTATTACGAACGCTGTTTTTCGTTGTCAACATTCATTTCGTCAATATTTTGCATTCAAATCAACAGCTATAACAAAAACCCTATACACTATGCTTGTGTATGCTATTGCGTTTTTCATGTCCATAAAAATGAGACGACAAAAGGTTGATAACCATTTCGGAAAAATAATGTCGGTTTTGCTAGTTTGGTACTAAGCCTATATTTAAATGTGATTGTGAGATGATTTTTGAAAATCCTGGAAAAAAAGAGTACTTAGTTTCGTCAAAATTAGAACGATAGAATGCTATCTTCTGCAAAATTTAGGCACGCACCAAGTATGTTTTTGGACGGTGTATCCAACCTGTTCTGACTATCCTATTAGACATCTTCAAAGGTTCATAAAATCCTAAAAATCTGAGAGAATGTCTATTTCACATTCACAAATACAGTCGTGATCATAAATTGATAAGTTACTTATTTAGAGTGTTAACTTTTAATTACAAAAAGGGTAAGAAAAATTTATCGATAACGTTGTCAAGACGTTTATCAATCAACTTACTGATTGTACCTACAAAATTCTACTAAATTGTTGTTTTAACAAATTAATGGTTTAGGAAATGGGTATCTAAGGGCTTTAGCAGACATGCTACTTTTAGTATAGGCGATCGGCGATTTAGTCGCTTTTCAAAAGCAAGATGCAGCGACCAACATTCCACACCGCACACTTAGGCAGCAAACTGTGGACACTCCATTTCAAATATATGGAAGAGCGTACTAAACCGATACGCCGCAAACTCAGTCGGCCGCTCACAGTTTGCCTACTGGGGACACAGCCTTAAAAACGCCAAACGCGGCGATCGGCGATCGCAGCAGTTGCTAAAAACGCGATGCAGCATCGATGAAGTCGCTAAATCACCGATTGCCGATGCTAAAAGCAGCATGTGTACTAGCCCTTATAGGTTATAGATTATTATTCATATTGAATTGATACTTCACCACAAATTGTACTAGAAATTTGATTTCTACTACACTAGGTTACAAGACCGATGTAGATCTTTCACTATTCATCGAGGTCTGCTTCGTTAACTATTCAGGGCGGGCCTTCGTCTCGCTCGCGGTTATTTTTGGCAAAGCATTATGAATTTTAAAACATGCTTTTTAAGTCTGTTTTTGAATAACATGATCGACGAGTTGATGATGAATAACATGGCCCAAATATGCAAGAAAACAGGGGAAATATCATAAAAATACTAAAACTGTAAAACAAAACTCAGCGATAATGATATAGGAATAGTTGAGGTTGTAGATTAGAAGAATTGGGGCCCTAAGGCAGATGAACGATCCCTTTATATTTTTCGATATCACGATTTTGAAGATTATCATAATATTTTTGTGGCTTTGTTTTCTAGGCACCTACATCGATTTATCAATGAAGTAACGGTGGTCCCATAATTACCCGACTACGCCGAAGCAAAACGCGAGATTTTGACCGTTATGTACCTATTTGGTAAAATCGATTTTTTAATTATTGTTTGTTTTTAAATGTATTTTTATAAGAACGTTAGCCGGAACGTTAAGCCGAAACTAAACAAACGTACCGACAACCTTATGAATAAAAGGCATAGACGCGAACTGAATATTTAATGCAGTGAAATAACGAAGCTCTAATTAAAAGTTGAGCGGTTACGTTGAATTAAATAAGCGACCCCTGGGCCTTGGAATGGAATAAAGTCTCATAGGATGCAACCGGCAATTTATATTACTCATAATTTTACATCAGTTTAGACAAGAGCCGTATTGGCCGAGGGGTGTAGTACCTCGACTTTCGATCCGAAGGTCGTGGGTTCGAATCCTGGCCGTGTAGGAAAACATCGTGAGGAAACCCGCGGCATAGTCAGCCCCACACGTATTGACCATTTCTTTCCTGTGGATATGGCCGGTTAAGCTGAGAGGATGGTGTAGGCGGGGCAAGCCTACTCCATCTCAACATTGTCTCAGGCACTATGGTGTCCCTTTAAGTGTAGGCAAAAGATTGCCTCCTGACACTGTATAAATCATCTAGTAAAGATGTAAAGGCCTAAGTTTAGACAAGAGCTTACGTCGCCATCGCTGAAATATTAATAATTTTATCGAATATTTTTTTAATTAATTGAAGCGCTCGTGACGTAGCTTGCTGAGACGTTCTTGATTGATCGTTGAAGTTAAGCAACGTTGTACGTGGTCACAATTATGGTGGGTGACCGCAAGTGGTATTACGAGCTGACCGCTTTCGTGCTTCGGAGGGCACGTTAAATTGTCGGTCCCGGCTTTTAAGTCGTAAAGTCATGACGGAGGCCTTTAGACGGCCTAAAAACTACGTAATCAGAGTTGGCCACTAGCTCATACTTAATTACTTTTATTAGATAGGTAATTTAAATTATAAAATGATTTATTTCTAAATGTTTATTATTATTTAGGTTTATTGGAGAAAGAGCATAGTGGGCTTTTCACACTCTATATTCGAGCAGCCCGACTGGGGAAGTACCTCTGCTTTACAGAATATCGCAGCCGCGGGCGGAAGCTAGTCATTCAATATATCTAATTAGAAGTAGAAATACGATCTATTTATTTTTAAGGGTTGTTTTTATTTTATTTTCGTTAGTTTTTATTTTTATTTTTTTATCGAGAGTCACTAATTAGTCAGAAGTAGGTACCTACGTCTCATTTGTTTTAAAATAAAATAAAAACAGATTTTAGCTATAAAATGAACGTTATTTTTACTGAATCAGTACAGCTCTAATGAAACAGAAAATGTATTAGAACTGAAAAAATAATGTGAAAGGCTTGTGTTTTGTTTTATGAGTGTCATATAACAGCCCTGTGGAGCCATATCCTGACGTGACACACGGACATGATTCATGACGTTACTCTGTCACGGGTTCCTTCAAAAGTAGCTGAACGAAAAATTTTTAACAATTTGTTTCAAAAGTACGTTGCACACTTTTTACCATTGGTCAATTAGGTACCACATAACGAGAGTTTTTTTATAGCTTGGTCAATTTTGTAAGTCAATAAAAGTTAGTAGTTTCGGTTTTATAAAACTCTGTACCTACTGTCGAATTTAAAATTGAAGTTTTATTTTTTAATAGATGCTGGTCAAAATTATGATCATGACAAACTAATTTTGAAATTGTTCTAGTTAAATATGTGAAAATGTTTTTATTTTTATTTTTATAGTTCATTGTTTTTTTTTAACTTTTTATTCCTGTAATAATAAATCAGTAAAAAATAATACATGTGCCGTCGTCGTAACCGTGAAAGTAGGCACTTTATGTGCGCTGGTTGCTCAGAAACATAAATATCTAGGGTGTGAATCACCCTTGATGAAGATGCTCAGCTACTTTTGCTAAAATATAACCATATTTCACGAGAAACACTATGAGTGTTATTCTCTTTGTTTTCTTCATGTATGAGTGTTGGGATATTATAATGCCTGAAGCGAAGTGTTATAAGCACGAGATGAGTCTGACATGTTTGGGCAGATTGACGTCACACCTTCAAACACATTGATGAAACATAGACATCCGAAACTAGTACTTAACAACATGGTACGCCATTAGCCGGTACTCGCAGTAAAATGGTTATTTATAGAATGGTTGTAGCAAAGTGAAAACCTGTGTTAGCCGACGGGTATAGTTCAACCTCGACTTTCGATCCGACGGTCGTGGATTCAAATCCTGGCTGTGCATCAACAGGCACTACGGTTTTCCGTTAAGTGTAGGCAAAGATTGCCTCCTGATACTGTATAGATAATATAAGTAGATCATCTAGTTGAAAAATTAAAAACACTTCCTTTTAAATACAAGATCTTACAAGAACTAAACTTAATTACAACGGCAGTCTATTCTTAGAATGAAAATTTTACATCTTGATCATCTAGTAAAGATGCAAAGGTCTAAGTTTTTTTTGTAGCAAAGTCACTGTGTAATTTTTAACAAAATCCGCCCGCTGTGCCATTTCTGGTTAAGTGTTTCTGTGGTGTCTCATTAATTATTTACACAAAAGTTTTCATGATTCTTTGAAGATGTGTAAAGGAAATTAGAGGAATATTATCTTTACAAGATCCAGACATCGTTCTTACGTGCCGACAATTTGTCAGCATGAATTATTTCCGTCTACAGTATTCTCTACGTGACAGGTTGCAAGTCAACTGACGCATTTAGAAATGCTTAATAACCTTGTGATAATTGAAGATCATCGGTGCTTTTCTAGTTGATGAAGGGATTTGTAGAACAATTTGTTGAAAGTTGAAAGAAGCTTGAATTGTCACTATTAATTTCCACTCGGAGCAAAAATTGTTCTTGACCTTCAACAGAACATTAATGTTACCTGTACACAGCTTCTTATTCATCATCACCATCATCATAATACAGCTCGTTTCATCCCACTGCTGCGCGTAGACCCTTATTCGTTTATTAAGTGAACCCTATCTTGCACTTCTCTAATCCATTTACGGCTCCTTTTTGTTCAAGTGAATTGTTTTGCAAGTCTTTTATCGCTTTTACAAGCAGTTACATTCAAAGCACGATTCGCATTAAAAAGCCCTTTTCACACTGGGTAAATCTGTTTGAAGGCGCTTTAATACTGGCATCGTTTAATTAATTCCAGTCGGTTCCAAGCTGCCAGACGGTGTGGTGAACATTGTGCGTGAAGCTTTGTTCGAAACAGAATATACTCTATTGTGAAAGTGTTAATGGCCGTCCAAATTGGCTATGCTCTTTTGAGTATATTTTGTATGTGTAAAAACTTATGATTTCAGTAGTGAATTTCCTACTAGAAGAAGAAGATAGCGCATAATTTTTTCCTGTATAATTTTCCTTCAGAAAATACAATGGAGTTATGCAGCCAGCTAGAAAATTGGTAATTGCGTAACAAAGTTAGCGTGTAGAGGCGGTGACGCTGCCGCGCTATAATAACTTTGTGCCGCTTCGTCTTGCGGTTCATCTGAATGGGTTTTAACACGTTCGGTGCGGGACCGTATTTGCAAGACTTTCAGACAGTGCGATACAGGACATTTATGGTAGGTACGAGAGTTACTCCTGGTGCGGTACATGACATATATGTCCTGTATTATGTTTTTTTTGAAATGCCTATAATTTAATGAATTTCATAATTTAATGTTGTTTTTTTAATTATTTGGGTAGATTATAACCTTATCTAACATATGGTAAGCCAGGACGGGGATCTGGTGAATACTTTAGAAGCTATACCTAAAACTAAATACCCACCAAAATTGTCCTGTACCGCACTGAAAATAGGGTCAAAACGTTTGTCCTTTACACAAGTTTAGTGATGTTCTAACCGTAATTTGAACAATCGATATCGATAAGGAGCATTTATTTCTCTGAATATGAACAAAACTTCATTTACTTAAATTACAAGCTAAGTAAAGACCCCGGCATGGATTTATGGTCCTGGTGGAAGTATATGCAGGACTCATTTTTGGTGCATCCTTGGTCAATTTTGTTCGGCGCAGACCTCCACCGCATACTTACAAATTTTTAATTTATAAAAACCTTGTCCGTACAATTACAAACACAACAGAAAAGGAATCAGTCAAATCAGTCAAGCCGTTCTCAAGTAATGCGGGAACATACATGTGGCAATTGATTTTTTTAATAACTGGGTTAGGATGTTGATGATTTTCAATCCTCAATTAAATTTCGACCATCGATAACATTTTATGAGATCGCTTAATTTTGGCGTTAATGTAATAATCGACAAATGACGTGCTAATAAGATAGGGATTGCTCCGCACTACTGTAAAAATCAGCGCGACACCGGGTCTGCGGATACAGGACATATATGTATGGTAACGCACAGAATTACGAAAATTGATTTTAAGTGCGTACTACCCATATGTGTCCTGTACAATTTTATGGCAAATTTTGCTTATATTTTTAATAAGCTACATAAAAGTATACTTGACTCTTTTTTACATAAAGGATTTCGTATAGAAATAGCCTCCGCACCAGCAGTAAAACTGCAATTCTACCTTCCGCACCAGAAGAAAGTCGCGTACAACCCATATATGTCCTGTACCGCACTGAACGTGTTAAGAAAGTTTAGTAAAATAAATAATTATGTGTAATAAAATAAAACGCAAGGTCTCATGACTGTATCCCCAAATATGGTAAAAATTCACTCAGATCTTCAAAATGTCTAGGAGAGAGAATAACGTCCGTATAAACATTTCCTAATGTAAAAGTAAAGGAAATTATTTGCTAAGTAATTTTTCACAGATTGTAATGAATGACGAAGGAATTACGTATAAAATGCGGGACTAGCAAGCGAAAAGCAATTATCATTTTATTCAGCAAGTCTTTTTAAGAATTCACTGGGTTACATAGCACTCGTAAGTATTTATTAAAATTCCTTCACGACCACACATAATAAATCCAGTAAGAAAGACTGATCACAGTTCTACGAGTATTTACTAACATTGTTATGCTATTAGGTATGTCATAAAAACATCATAACATTTTCAGCCAAATCATACAGGTCTTGACCAGGCATAAATTTATTTATATTTTTTAACCTATTGTGTGCCACTTTTGAGCAAAAGGTCTCTCACAAATTTTCCACTGATCCCTATCTTTGGCGATCTCCCACCACTCCTCAAACCCGTCAAGAACGTCATCAAAATAAGAACAAATGTTTATACTTAACTTTTATACCTATTTAATAAATAAATATAATTTTTTGTGGTGATCTATCCTGATGTTTTATCCGCCCTAGATTATTACAGTCTAAAATAAGTTTGTAATGTGAAAATATTAATATATTATTTCATGTTTCAGTTTCTGCTTTGTTTTATAATGCTACAATAAACCTCTAAACTGCAGCGAGAACTCACAACAAAATATTTTACATAAAAATGTTAACATGAGGGAAACCCGGATTTTACAATCCACCCGGAAAATTGCAGCAAAATCCAGTCTGTTGTTATGTTACTGTTGAACTTTTCTTTAAATAGTGTTGTTTTCACAAACAATACTATGTTATGAACGCGGGTTTCGGCACGAAGTACAAGATTAAAAGAATAATATTACTTAAAGATCTGTGAAAAATATATTTGAGAAAAATTCAAAGAAATCTTGCCTAAACTTAGGTAAGTGTCTGTGTAAATTATTCGATCGGTATAATTTAATGTAAATACTATAGGTTATCAATATTTACAAATCTCTATCTAATCACGCATTGGTGTGGCCTTACTTATCTTTTAATTAATCACAAAATATTTAGGTCAAGTAAGACAAGTATTTAATTGTTTACAAGACGAAACGAATCACAAATCCTTCCTACTAATATTATAAAGGCGAAAGTCCATGTGTGTGTATGTGAATGTTTGTTCCCACGTACTTACTACAAAACCGATTTTGATGAAATTTGGAATATAGATAGATAATGACCGGGAATAGGATATAGGCTACTTTTTATCCCGTAAAAATGCACGGTAAAAGTGCACGCGGGTGAAGCCGCGGGCGTCCGCTAGTGCGAAATAATATTAAAATCATAATTAAAATTGACTCAAAGTTTTGACATAATTGAAAGATATACTTGCAAAACTTGCAACTTTAAATTCATATTGCTAGTGGGATGGAATTTCAAAACAAAGTTGAGGAACTTTGTAAATACGAGTTTGCCTGCATTGTTGCGGTAAATTCAAGCGTGGGGCTTTTACCGGTCTATATATTAATTTTCTTTTTGTTTTGCACGGGGAATACCTTTTAGGGAACCATTGCATAAATATATCTACTTAAAATAGGGGAGTTAGGGGAGCATCACAATATAGAACAGATTTAATACTTGCAAAAATGAATCTGTACTTTCTTTGTTACCATTTTCTCGTCTTTGAATATACAAAAATATTATCCATTGTTGTGGGGGTATTTTTAGATTAGAGTGATTTTAGACCATGAATCTACAAACTTAGTAAACTGAATAGCGCAGTGTTTCATAAAAACGAATCCGGTGAGAGACACCAAAGTAGTAACGCATCTCTTTCTACCACTACTAACTTACTAGACAACCTATGCCACTAGCTATACCATACCCTATACCACTACTAACTTGCTAGACAAGGTAGAAAAACTAGCAATATGAGAGGCTCGAAAGTAGTAGTTTGTCCTTGTCTAAGACAAGGACAAACTACTACTTTCGAGCCTCTCATATTGCTAGTTTTTCTACTCTGAGTTGAGCCGCAGAAAAATAAACCTTATGAGTCATAAGGTTTATTTTTCTGCGGCTTACGCGCTACTGCTACTGCGCTAACTTACGCTGTAATTCCTCAGTCATAAGTTATGACTGAGGGATTACAGCGTAAGTTTGTATGAATGAAATATTTATTTAAATATTCTTGCGCTATCAAAAAAAAGTGATGAGTATGAGTGTGACAAAAAAAGTGATGAGTATGAGTGTGACAGGAAACACAAGTAGAGGAAGGCCGAAGAAGAAATGGTTGGATTGTGTGAAAGAGGATATTAATGTGAGAGGAGTGGATTCAGAGTTAACGAATGATAAGGTGAGTGGAAGAGAAAAACATGTTGTGCCGACCCCACTTAGCGTGGGTTAAGGGCAGGAGAATGATGATGATTCTTGCGCTATCCAGTTTACGAAGTATGTAGATTCATGTTTTAGACAGACTTCTTGTTTAGTACCACCACATTTAACACTTTGATGTTTTTCTTTCTTGGAAATATAAACAGGTACAAGTAAAGGCCTTTACTTGTTCTGACTAGGTACCTGTTTATATTTCCAAGAAAGAAATAAGTACACTATTAAGCTTTAGCAAAGCTTAATATTGTGTTACTAAGCTCAGACGACAAAATGACCTATTCTTAACATTTTAGTATTTATTTGTACGACACCTTTTTGTCTTCACCTATCCCAAAGCCTTATGAACCGTAAACCTTAGGTTATCAAAACCTTTGACTCACAGAAAGTACGGAAAGACATTAAACCCTAAGGCCCTGTGGAAGTTCCCATATTAAATATGTAGGTGTGTAGGTATATTTCAAGGATAAGACGAAATTTCCTCAGTGTGGGCCGTGTCACGTACGTCGATCGATACCGGCGCCCTCTGCCGAGCAAATTATCCGATACATTTGAGCTCGGGCTCTCGGGAAAAATGTGCATTGTCGCTATCTCGAGCTTTATTTTAGCTTGAGTGCATTCATGCAATCTTATGCATAACAATCTTGAATGGAGTCTGTTAAAAATAACGGTATCATTCGCTTCTATATAAAAGCGTTTATAGCATATATTCTAGCATTTATAAGCATTTATTCTAGATTCTAGAATAAATGCAAGGGCTCTATGATCCAAGACTTTGTCGAATAAAATTCACACACCTAGAATCTAGATTAGTTTACAGTTTCCAAAGCATAATCAAGGTATTTTAGTGCTTTGGAAAATGTTTAAAAGGTAATTCGCAGCATATATACCTATAGCTCTAATCCTGCCAGCTTGTCCACTTAAATAAAAAAAACAAGAAAGAAAAAGCGTGGAGCCCAATTATTTATGTATAAAGCAATGCCAACTGCCCACATAATTTACATTAATCCACAAAATTCCTAAATATAAATATGTAATTCTATAGAAAGTGTACCAATTACGGCATGCACAGCAGTTATAGTATAATTCAAGTTGTACGGACAACTTAAGTTAAGTATAGGTTGAACCAAACCCATATGTCACTTTAGGTCAAGAAATCGCGAACAAAAAATATAACAACACTTTTTCGGTTCAGTTTTAGAGCTTGAAAGTTTGTTATTGTCCTAACAATAAACACTGTCCCACAACAGCTCAGATTCAACGGACTCAAGATGTCACCCAAGTAGGTAGTTTAGACTACGCGAGCCATAAGTATACCTTTATCATGGTAATGCTCGCTGACGTGCAACATCACGTCACCTGTGCCTTTAGCATTCGTTTTATTGACATCAGAGGTATATACTTATATTATAAGTAGTTTGTGAGTATGTTTGTATGCTCGTGTTTCATTCATGCGTCAATCAGTGGACCAGCGAAGCGGTGTGCGAAAGCAAACAATAATAATGTTTTAAATTATAAAAAAGTTTGTTAAAATCATCCCAGTTTTCTGTTTCTTCTTAGCCGAATGCATTCTTCTATCTTAGCAGTTATGTAAGGATTTTGACAACCCCACAGTATACATATACTTAGACCGTTTTTAGCATTTTAATAACATCCAAGCTTATGTTTCGGTTACTCTTCGAGTTTCTTATAGGTACTGATTTTCTTCTCAAATGTCCTAATTGTCGGTACTTGAAACGTCTTGAAATTATTTGGTCTGTCCGGTCATTTTAAGTTTATGCTTATCCTTTTCAAATCAAAGAAAGAGCATTTTTGAGACTAGCTTATTCATTTTAGTAGTAACGGACCACCTTGTAGGCTTAGGTTACGTTTCTTAAACGGAGCTGGGCTGGTCATGATTGTTGCATGATTGTTTGAGTGCTGTGATTGTGGGGTTTTCCGAGCCGTGGGCGAGGTCGGGCTGTGGACTCGTTATAAAAAATACTTATCTTGGTCACAAAGAACGACTAAGCAGCCTCCGTGAGCGCTTCACAAGCTTGTGCTAAAGATACTGTGTAAAAATAGCAGAGACACGACGCCTACCCCGCATGCGAACCCCAAATTTACGGCAAGGTCGCCCTTGCAAACGTAATGACTTGAGGACTACATCAGGTCACTACTTTATTACCTTTTGTCTGTTGTGTTGAAACGAGCCGTGGTTGTATAGTAGGAAGTTACCTTAATTTTTGATGATTGAGTTTGAATTTGCTCTGTATCAAAGGATTATGGTGAACGCAGACTTGGCCGCACCGCAGTCGCCGCAGTCACCGCAGTCATCGCTTTATAATTTGTTAATGGCGACGAGAACGACTGCGGAGACTGCGGTGCGGCCCAGGTCTGCGTTCACCATTATTTAGTTTAAAGTAGATACTTGCTAAAATTGTAGGAAACCGTAAACACCCCACAACTTAGCTGAACGTGTCCTGAGAGTTAACGTATTAACGTAATTAACGTATTTCGTAATTAATGTATTTGTTTAGTAAAACAAAAATCAAGCAATTTTGCGTGGCGTTTCACATAATTTATGGATGAAGAAGAATTCTTCATCTATAAATTATGCGAAACACCACGGATCGTTCCACTTTATAAACAGGAACTGTTTTCCTTCCGACACTGTACAAAAAACTAAGAGTGTCTCGCAATTTTTCAGATATTTTTCCAAAATAAAACACGAAGAAACAGGAAAAAAAATCACACAATAACAGCGTAGCTTTCTTACGATGAAAAAATTTTCGTAATCGGATCACAGCGGTTCTATAAATTTCCTCCGTCAAACATAAAATAACTGTACCTCTTTAGAATATAGATTTAACATAAATAATAAAAAGGTCTGAGTAGATTTTACGAGAAAACTTGATATAGGTTTCACTGAAGATTGACTGTTGTAAATAATTACCGGCTGAGGTCAATAATATAACGAAAAAAACAAGTAGGTAGCTAATTTAAAATTTAAAAAAAATTAAAAACCGTCTTCAATGTTATATAAGCTGAGCAATTTTCTGCACTCTCGAGGTGCATTTCTGTTCATAACACTGAAGATCCTCGACAGATCCTCACCTTTAGGGCACGAATCGGAAATTATACCTTCCCTTTCAAAAAAAACCGGTCAAGTGCGAGTCGAACTCGTACGCCGAGGGTTCCGTGCCTAGCCATGGTGCCAATTAAGCTAGTCCGCTTAATTGTATGAGCGCCCATACAACTCGGAGGACAATTTTAATTGGCGTCAACTATGTGTGTATGGGAACACCCTTTAATTTTCAACTTTTTTAGCTTTTTGGAATTTTTCCTTTATTTGTGCTATAAGACCTTGCTTTTTGCCAAATTTCGTAATTCTAGGTCAACGGGAACTACCATTTAGGTTTTCGACCCAAAACCTCTAGGGTACTTCCGGTTGACCTAGAATTGTCAATTTTGGTTACAAGCAAGGTCTTCCAGCACAAGTAAAGGAGAAATTCCGAAAAATAAAAAAAGTTGATAATTAAGGTAAATTTTGGTACTCACAAGTTTTCACGAAAACCTAAATTTGCCTATATCTTTTTATAGTGTTGACTCAGGACCTTGATTTTTATACTCACAGTAGGGACTATAGACCTTAGTATATGGTATAAATTTCAACTTGCTAGCTCTACCCGTTCCTGAGATAATCGATGGTGACACACGGACAGACGGACAGACAGACGGACAGACGGACAGACGGACAGACGGACAGACGGACAAGAAAGTGATCTTATAAGGGTTCCTTTTTTTTACCTTTTAAGGTACGGAACCCTAAAAATAAAAAAGTATTTTCCAAATCGATCTAGGCGGCTTCTAGTAATCGGTGAACATCCATAAAAAAGATTCCGACGAATTGAGAACCTTCTCATTTTTTTAAGTCGGTTAAAAATACGTAACGAAACTATGATCACGCCTGTATTTCCAAGGCGCAGTAGACACTCTCAGATCTTTAGTCATTTAAGATCCTTTAATGTCTAAGGTGGTAGTCAGATGTCCAAATACATATTTGGTACCCGTAAGTTAGCATTCCAGTGACAGTAATTAAAGGATCCAAGACTATTCAAGGACAGGATGGAGTTCACCGACCAATAGTCCGTCAGTGATATGTGACGGAACGACACCGCTCGTACAAGTCGTACAATAAGGCTATGTTCAGATGGCACAATTTTGACGCGCGTTTTCAAATCGCACTACTAGATATCACGGTACTCACAACTCTCACATGAGCGTGCGTTAACGCGGCGCCGGCGCTCAGAGAAAAAGTCTCTAGACGCAGGCGATCGCGCGTTGACGCGCATGATTTTATAGACATTCTGCAGTAATTAAAATTATTATTGAATGATTTTATAGACATTCTTAAGTAATTAAAGAATTTAGATACATTGTTTCTCAGATTCGGATATAATGTCGCAAACAAACTGGATCGATTTTTCAAAATTGGGAGAACCCAACCCAATGTGTGCGTTTTCTTTTTCTATATTCTTTTTGTAACCACAAAATAATAGCTTCTTCCACATCCATTTACTAAGCTCTACCAAAACAGTCTGACGAGCTCTCGCAACGTGCGTTAGCGCTGTCATCTGAACTCTTTAAAAAGATCGCGCGTTGACCTGCGTTAACGCGCGTTACATGTGAATTTAGCCTAACTGGCCCGAACGGAGATGGCCCATCAAACTATAATAGACGACGAAGGGGCCTGGACAGATCTGCGCACAACGTCCTTATACATTACACCACGTTTAAAAAGAATAAGTGAAACCGCTGAGTGCACTATAAACTGTAATGATTCCGTAGATAAAAGTGCTTTTGTGTAAGTGTTGAAATCTTCTCCTTTGGTAAGGTGTGGTACAGGTGTGAAAACTTTGAGAAGTGGCAGTTTATCTGGAGGAAAGTTTTAGGTGAGTCTCTATTTGACACTATCAAACTAAAAGGGTTGGCAATTGGTTACACGGTGTCTCAAATTTAACAGAATTATTTATGTAGAGAATGATCTCATAATCAGAATTTTAACAACTATATTCAAGTATTTTTTGTCTCCTTGAAGAGTCTAAATACCTTTTTACTACCACAAAAAAATATTGTCAATTCTTAAAAGATGATAAGAGATGATAAAATTGCTTGAAAACCGACCGAAAGCGTCATTAATTGGTATCCTACTAAATTTTGAACTGTTATTCACAGAGATTATTTAATTTTAAGTAAGTATTCATAATTTAGCCCCAAACTAAGCAAAGCTTATACAATGGGAACCAGATAACTGATAGAATACTTATATACATTTTGTAAATACATAAGTGCATATAATAGGTACTTTATTACACCCAGACACAGAACAAGCATCTATGTTCATCACACAAATGTTTGTCCTGGCTGGGAATCAAACCCATGATCTAAAGCGCAGAAGGCAGAGTTACTACCAACTCAGCACTAGGCCATCCCAAGGTCAAATAGTGTTCATCACTTTTACATGCTTACTTATTCTACACGATCAAAATCGAATAATATGTTCTGCAACAAAATAAAACTGACTAATTACATTCAACAGGAAAATGTGTGTCAGGAAAAAATACTTTACGGCGACTAAGCAACTGCTATTTCATACAGACTTCATAAAAACCATTTTGTATAATAGTAAGTTAGTTTTAGAATAAAACATTTAGATCCTCCACATGCAGGAGCACTTAGTAAGGGACCTTTTTTATTTTAACTAAAATAGGTTTGCGTTTGACCACACACTGCCTGATGTAAAGCAACAGTGTGGTCTAAGATGGAGCACACTTACCTAGTAGGAACCCATTGATTCTCGATTTGAAGACACCCAAATTATACTTTTCTGGAAATACAGACCCCGGCAAGGAGTTCCACATTAGTGTGGGTCAAATTTTTTTTTTTTTCGATTTTCAACTTCTAATAGCGATAAAAAGTGGCTAAATATGGTTGAAATGAGACGTGTAAAATATGGTTGCTTTATAATAATGTTAACTGCCTCCGAATTTAATTTGAAAATTCAAAAAATCTTGAAATTGGTGTTGAATTCATGAACTGATAAAAGTACTATGCAGGTAGTTTTTGGTTACAGTTTTGCCTTGAAACATAAGATAGTATTATATATTTACTGATTCATTAACATTATTTACCATTTTCTTAGGAAAAGTGAGATTTTGAGAGTTTGCAATCTCGAGCTTTTGTCGCAAAAGTGACGTGGTACGTTTGAAGTTCGAAGATTACTTTTTAACAAAGGAAATGTCTAAAAAGTGTTTTAAGCATTCTTTAATTGATGATAATAGCGATAATAAAGATAATTTACTACCAAGTAACAACGGTATTCTTAAACATTATGAAGAATTGAGGTGCCAATGGGAATTCGAAAATGACTTACAAAAAGAACCTACTTGCATTGAGATATTGCATAATTTTTATTGATTGAATTAAAAATAATAGACAAAAGGACTTATTATTATAAATTCAGATAAAAGAGTGTTACAAATGCTTAAAGTACATCATTTGAAGTCTAAAAACCTACTAAAGTCCTTGCCTAAAACTTCACCAAAACATTACAGATTTCAAGAATAGCAGGAAAGCTCTTTTCGACATTTCTAGCTGAAAAAGCATAGATTTGAATGAAAGCAGGAGGCCTGACGATCTCAATGTACCTACAAATTAACACAATTGATGAAATATCAATTCAAAAAATGATAAAAGGAACATCCATGATGCTACCACCAAAATACAATAGAAATACTTCTTGCCTGTATTTCAATGGAGTTTTTCGTGATTTTCACCAGGTAAAATGCCTCATGCTCGTTGGTTCACACAAACAAGTTGCATTTTTTTAAATTTATTCATCCACAGAAGCTCCTTCAATAAATCTGGTGATTCTAGCAACGAAAGATTTAAAAGTTTTGGTTCACTATTAAGATCCACGCTACCTGCAATGAAAGACCGCAATACATGCAAAAGATAATTGCCACATCAAGATAATAATCAATAGAATTCAAAGGAATAAAAGATTTTGTCATATTTAGCCTGTATTTTGCTCATCCTGATAACATTTTGCTAGCAATGTTGTCTAATCTACAAAAAAACATTAGAAAGTTTACCGCTCGTCGAATTCTGAAAGAATGTTTCATTTATCGCACAAAACTAAGATTTCTCAAGTTCCTGAACAATTTTAAATGCTAATTCTTATGTTGATCTGATTTATTAGTGACTAAATGCTACCGAACCATCGATTCAAAGGTGCAAAATGACGAAAACTTACAAACTTTTGTTGTACAAGTGGGCGAAGGCGAACTGCCTCTGCTTCGCATGCCATGTCATTGTAAGGTGTGAAAAGAGCTATTACGACTTTGGTGGAAGCATCCAACACTTTAAACACCAAATTTGAGAGAAAAGGACTTATAATCGGTTCAGCTAAAGTCACGCAAACATATGCGCACATTTTACAGTAAAGAAGGATTTTGCTATTCTTTGAAGACCTAACCTGCATTTTTTAGATAAGTAACTGAGTAATTTATAATTAAGTATACAAATATGACTTCTTGTATCGTGGTTTGTTCCAAAATAAACCATACACAAGTATATTTTCATAGTTTTCAGCAGGATTTTCCAAAGACCTTTTTTTGTAATTTTTTAAAAGTTTAACTTCGATTCGGAGGCAGAAGATGATTTTCAATCCGTGTCATATTTTGCAGGTGGATTATTGACGTAATATGGCACCTTTTTATCACTATTAGAAACTGAAAAAAAAATATTTTTTTTTCTCCATACAAGAGTGACCCACCCTATTCCACATTTTCGGCGTGCGTATGAAAAATGTACACTCAAAGCGCTTAGTAAGAACACTGGGAATATCAACCATGTACAAATGCGCCTTTCCGGGTGTCTGGAAGTCCGATGGAAAAAAGGAGACGGGGCGGAACCAAATTGTACAGTTCCTGAGCACATTCTCCGAAATTACCTATTATTCTCTGCTCTCTGCTAATCATAGAAACATTGTTATTCTGAGCTCTTCATCCAATTATTTTTGGGTCTAGGGAGATTTTACTGTGTAGTTTGAAGCAACAATATAATATTTCGCGGTAGGGTACCGACAAAATTGTTCTATATCAGTGTTTTATGAATATATCTATGTATTTTCCCTTTAGTATGTAGGGATTGTCTGTTTCCTGAGCCCCTTAACGCTGAAGGAAACGTTTTCAATTGATATTTCGTGCGCAGTTTTCTTAGTAATGGCATTGGGGAATTTAATGTCGTTTTATTGAATTGAGGTGTACGTTAAAATAAAACATGGTGGTTAGTACCACCATTTTTTATTGATTCGGTGGTTGGGATATTGTTGCTAGTAATTTTAGAAACAAATGTAGGTACCTAAGTCATTTCTTATCAATTATTAATTTGATAAAAAAGGAATCGGTACTTATCTCTGAAATGTTTTCTATGTTTGGCGTACCTATTACAGAGACTGGTTGTATGTATGTGGTGTATGAACACGTCTGAAGCACGATCGCAAAAGTCGTCGAAGCGACACTTTTTTTTTTGATAATGACTTGATTGGTTCATTGATAAATTCACTTTTCAATTTTCTTTCATTCTTTGTTCAGTCGCTTCTTTCCTATTTAAAGATGCCGAGTGAAGAAAAGAAATGAACGAAAAGAAAAGTGAACCGTCTGATTCTTTATCTAGCGATAAAAACAAATTTGACAACTCTGAAGCTTCCACTCAGAGTTTGTTAATAACAGTTAGTTTTGAGGATTCTTTAGACGGAAGTTATTAAATTAACGGTTCTGTCACAACTTGGAAGGACAGCTTGACATCATAATTGAAATCATAATAGATGTGATGAGAAATAAATAAATAATTTATGAACTCTCAGCTCAGTTGGTAGTTGCTCTGCCTTGTATGTTGTAGGTCGTGGGTTCGATTCCCACCCAGGACAAGCATTTGTGTGATGAACATAGATGTTTGTTCTGTCTGGTTGTTATAAAGTATTCTAAGTTTGTATTTACAAAATATATAAGTATTCTATCAGTTATCTGGTTCCTATAGTACAGGCTTTGCTTAGTTTGGTGCTGTGTGAAAAATGTCCACCAATATTTATTATTTGTTTACAAAATGTAAAGGTAAGTATTCTATCCATTATCTGGTTCCCAAAGTACAAGCTTTGCTTAGTTTGGCGCTGTGTGAAAATGTCCATCAATATTTTAATTCTTTAGTTCTATCATTATTTTATTGTTCACTATACGACAGTATAAGCTAATTAAAATTTGATTATTGTATACCAAATTGTGTGAAACAAGTGAGCGATAGGAAATACATTTTGTAATTTCGACCCCCAGAGGGTTAATAGGTACCTACATATTGCAATCCCAAAGGGCTAGCGGTTAACACTTTACTTACGTAATTTAATTTATATAGTTTAATTTACGTAATTATAATACATTCTGCGGAACACAGCACAACAAGCTTAGTAAATTAAATAATTATTAATGCTGGACATTTCACACAGCATTATCTAGCCCCAAAGTAAGCAGAACTTGAATGTGTTATCGGAACTACGTAACTATTACACTATTACGTAACTATTACGTAACTATTACTAATATTATTACGTACCTAACTATTATTACGTAACTATTACACTACTTATATACTTTTTGTAAATATAGGTACTTAAAATTATACTTCCATAGAAAAACACCCAGACCTGAGATATTTGATATTTGATACAAATATTTGCAGATCATACAATTAAAAAACATTTGGCTCGCGGCGGGAATCGAGCCCGCAACCTTATGTTTCAGGCGGGCCTTCGCCCACTGCGCCACAGAGGTCGTCGCTTAATAATATGGACAGTAATGAATGGTTCATTTTCTTTTACTGCTGAGTCCACCATTAACAGTCTCGTTTCATTTATTTATTGAAGTGATATTGAATGGAAATAAGGTTGTGTTTTTAATGTTTTATTAACCCCCAACCTAAGAAGAGGGGTGTTATAAGTTTGACCGCTGTGTGTCTGTGTGTGTTTCTCTCTCTGTGTGTGTGTCTGTGTCACCGTAGCTCTTAAACGGGTGACTTGACTTAAACACAGTTTTTTTTGGAAAGCTGTTTTTTTAAATTCCCTAGACATGTTTTATCAAAATCGGTACAGCCGTTTGAAAATCATCAGCTCTTTTCTAGTTTATGCAGAGATTAGTCGGGAGTTTTAAACATGTGTAATGTTTTATTTAATGTTTTATTTATCATTGACGTGTCAAAGTGATCAAGAATATGCTCCAATTCAGTTATTATTATAATTATATACATAAAGAATACTTGTAAAAATTAGATAACATTTGTAATAATTGCTTACATAAAAAAATATACTTATATAAAAAAAATTACAAACAAAAAGTGTGTCACCGAAAAGAGTGTTAGGCCCCAAACCGTGTTTGTTGCCCTGGTTCTTCACGGTCTTGGTCGCGAAGGAACAGGAGTAGAATCACCTAGCTCTTAAGACGTTTCAAAGTGGTACACTTGTGATCTTATTGAATAAACGAATTTGACTTTTGACTTTTGACTTTTTCTAATGTTAGGCCTCGTCTTAATAGAACGCGACTACGCGATCGTCCTACCTACTAGTGTCCTAATTGGAATTCGCACGATGCGGCCCGCATCGCGCGATTACCAATTATGACACCTATTTGACATGAGTATGTGTGATCCCGGATTCGTACTTACGACTAAAACTCGCGCGAACTTGCGATGATCGCGTACTAGCGTTCTGTTAGGACGAGGCCTTACTTTTTACCCTTTTAATCGTTCGTCTGTAGATTAGTGTTTTGATCTTTTCTATTTTAATTCTTTTGTAACTAATGTGATTGGTCTTTTTTTACGGGAAAGCGTCGGAGAGCACAGAACAGGGCCAAACAGAGTGGCGTAATAGAGAGGTTGGCTATACCTAGCCGTGGGTGTAACCAGAATGAATGTTTATATAATATACCTAGATATAATTAAATGCAAGTCATTATTTAAGTAAACTTTGTAAAAATCACAAATCTGTTGTTTAAAAAACATTCAAACTCACACCCTAAGAATAAATAAATGATTGCTATCGTTCACAGAACATAAAACATTCCTTTACGAATCCATCTATCCACACCCAAAGAAAGCCAATAGCCACATTTCAGTAGGAAAAACACAAAAAACGAGTCTATAAAGAACAGTGAAGCCTAACTATCACTTCGTAAGGTCGAGCCGAGCGAGCTTCGGGGCTGATCCAAAAACCCACGTAGAGCAATCGAATTACCTACTGTATTTTAAATTTCCTAAAGGAAAAGGTCTGAATCTTAGAGGAAAGTACCTACCTACTTATTATAAAACATTGCCTCTTGATCCTGTAGAAATCATCTATTATTATAAGTACTTAGGTACCTATAGGATTATGTTTTATTCAAAATACAAACTTTTTACAGAATGCTTCTTTAATTCAAATATTTTGTTCAACAGGGTAGTCAGCCGAGTTTCCGTGATCATGACCTAGTGCCCCATGACATCGGCGCACCCCTCGCCTTGTGTCTCACCGGCCTGACACACGCTACGTAAGTACTTATTCTATTAAATAAAATTTAAGGTGACCGCACACATACCCGCGCTGAACGCGCCGAACGAATCGACCGAAGCGAATTTTTTGAATTTTAAAAATGAAATCGCGCTGGCAGGTGTTCAAGGTTTCATAAACACACCTGCACGCGTCAAATCGTCCGATTTGACCAAATCTGGCAGTACTTCGAGAATTCGACGCGGATAGGTGTGCGCTCAGCCTTAGACAGACTTACTGTCCACGAGATTTCGAGTTCATACAAAAATCCTATAGAAAACAGCTCTGTCGGCTTTTCGTGAATTTTTCATTATCAAGGTCAATTTTCAATTTTTTCATAAAAACTTGTCACTAAAAATTATTGACTTTGAACTTAGGTCACTCACTAAAACTTTGTATTGGTAAAAATTTTAAGCATCATGATGATAACAAAAAAAAATTATAAATAAAACTTCTTGAAGACTTATAGTAAGTATAAGTTACGTCTTATTTTTTTGCTGACTGTAGCTGAGAGGGTGGTTAATGAGCTGAATTCAACAAGCCTACTTGAATTATTGTCCTGAAATCTTTCACAATCAGCTGAGATTAATTTGCGACCTCTGTGGCGCAGTGGGCCCGCCTGTGACGCAGGAGGTTGCGGGTTCGATCCTCGCCGCGGGACGAATTTTTGTATGATCTGCAAATATTTGTTTCGGGTATGGGTGTTTTCTATGTTTAATAATATATTACGCCGATGTAGTAAGCCGTGTCAGTTTTCGCAACTTACCTAATTTGACTATCAGTTTCCGAAAAACCAAATAAAAAAATGAACTATAAAATATTGTGATTGATGAATTGAGTAATGATATTGGGGTCTTTAGTCGTTTCGCACCGCAAGCGGTTCGGACCGCGGTTGTGAGTGATGTTACCTTTTCAATGGAATCTCTCCAAAAAAAAAACAACCATTCCAAAAATGCTCATTATGAATACCTACAAGTAATTAAGTACTCGTGAGTAACTAATGTAGGTAGGTACTTACTCATAAATCCAATAAAATACAACATATCCAAACCAATTTACAATCATAATTAGCGCGGTACTCATTAATTGTTTGCAAACTCATTAACACTGTTATAATAATTACTTTATAACAGAACGACATGCGACCATCAAAGCTAAAACTATAACACGAAAACTAGCTTTTAAAATCTTTTATAATATAGTTTAGCTTTTATGCTGTGAACAATTTTTGTTAGGTAATGTCGGTTACCTACTTAAACATAATTTAAAAAAAAAACCGACTTCAATGTTAGTTTGAAACGGAGGCGTGGAAGATCCTAAAGGAGATGGCGTGACGAGTTGGATGCCTATTTAAGATCTTGGCCTGGTAACGGTGTAAAATCGCGAATAGTGGAAGAAGGGAAGGGAGCCTTTACTTAGCAGTGGGACAGTAATGGCTAAAAATGAAATAAAAATAAAAGTTAGTTTATGAGTTTGGAAGAAGGATCTAATGTTCAAAATGCTGAACCAAGCTTAAGAATATTTTAACGTGTTCGAAGACTACATCGTCCTTGAGGGACACTAGTCTGTGATAAAACTAGGATTTGCATGATATAATGCTGCCTTCTATGTGGTTGAGTTTAATCTTAGCTCAGTTATTGAGAATGTTTGTCATAAGGTGCATTTATATCTATTCAACTAGAAGCAGTTTGGTGGAAAGAAACATGTTGAAAGCAACTCTGTTGCCGTTTGTTGAATGAGTCTTGCAACAGAGTGTCGACAGAACAGTCAAAGACACTCTGTTGGAAGCTTTTATAATAATAATAATAATAAATTTCTTTATTTAGACACAAGATCCATAGTATTTTTTGCAAGACTCATTCAACACAACATACGGCAACAGTGTTGCTTTTTGCAACATGTTGCTCAACACAAAATTGCACTTTGTTGAAAATAGGTAAAGTAACCTTGAATCGATGCTTGAAATATGACTTAATACTCAAATAGCGTGCTGACCTCAGTATGGTCTATGACGTCAAAATAAAAAGCATTTTTACAGGGCAACTATTTATAGAAGCTGCGTGAGTTATGCAAGAAAAAGCTAGTAAATTATACGGTTAAACCCTCATAAACCTTGGTTAATAGACTCATTTATTATTTTGAAGATTAACAAACAGTCAGAATAAGAAATCTTTACTTTTACAAGGTACGCTAATATTCAAGCACACGGCACTTTTATGATTAAAAAGTGAATTATGATTTGTTTATGAACGAAAATTAAGCACATGAAGTGCTTAAAACAATTTTTGATAGGTGTTCAGTTGTTCTCCCAATGCAATGCTATTAGGGTCAACTAGAGAGGGTTGTATTATTTGTACTTGCAGAGTGTTCAGTTGTACTACCAATGCCGTAATAGGGTACAAGTACTACTGATAGTACTAGAGAAGGTTGTATCATCTGTACTACCAGAGTGTTCAGTTGTACTACCAATGCTATATGTTGTTATAATAGGGTTACTAGTACTACTGATAGTACTAGAGAAGGTTGTATCATCTGTACTACTAGAGTGTTCAGTTGTACTACCAATGCCATAATAGGGTCCCTAGTACTACTGGTAGTACTAGATATATAAAGTTGTACAACAATGCTGCCTGTCTGATATCTACTGGCAGAGTGTTCCGCAGACGCACAGCCTCGACTGTAAAAGATTTACTACTAAGTAAGTAAGTTTAAGTAGTACTACTGATCCACCGGGAAAACTATTTATGTGAACTTAACCTACAAAGGTGCCTAGCCTAGGAGCTCACTTTTAATAGGTCAAACTCCTTTGTAACCTTAGTAGCAGTAAGACCGTGGCCACATTGGAAGGCGACAATGATGAAGGCAGCCAAAGAAAAGAAAGACATTTTTCGCTGTTCTGTGTATGCTCTTTCAGATAAAAGCGAAGGCCACATCATCTGAATGGCACAAAGCAAAACACAGTCAGGGGTACAAAAAAGGACATAGGGTTGAAAGAAAATAGACGTTTCACTCAGAAAAATGTACTGTATAGAAAAAATAACGAAATTTACATTAACGTGAGCGAAGCCGCGGGCAAAACTCTAGTTACGCTAGTACGTTTATTTAGTAAGTTTATCTTCGTCATAAAACGTTAATGTGTGAAATATCCCTCATTCCAAGGTACCCTAAGTTTTAGTATTCACGGCGCCCGACCGAATATTTCAGTCAATACAGAGCAGACCGCCTGTCTATATACCTAAAATCAAATGTGTCAGGACAATATTTCTGGTACGTGTTTTACGAGAGTGTCTGCAATAAACTAACTGTCAGCATTCAGACATGACTTTGGATATAGTCCAACAAAGTTATGAACAAGTTTTTGTTACAAACGGCCCTGGAGGACTTTATTTGATTTTGCAACTTTTCTTTGTGGAATCAACTAACGTAGAGCTAAGTTCTTTAGTTTGTTCGAGATAACGAGAAACAAAATCTAATTTCACGCACAATCTAATTTAAGAGAAAACCTGCTAGGCTCTATGTGTCTATAAGAGGGATTAGGTATTCTAAGTTCTAGTGAGGTTTTTTGTGTTGTTTGTGTTATTTTCTCCCGGTTTTAGAGAGATTAATTTCCGTGCTTTGGAGGGCACGTTAAATTGTCGGCCCCAGCTTTCAAGCCGCTAAGCCATGATGGAGATCTTTAGGCGGTAGGTGGCCTGAAAACTCCGTCACCAGAGTTGGCCACTTGCTCATACGAACTTTTAAAAAAATGTCTCGTGTTTGTTTTGTGCAGTGTATCGACAATGCTGGCGCGCTGGCTTCTCTTGTGCTGCGTGGTGCTGCTGGCGCGGCCGGCGCACCCGCAAGGCGCGCAGCAGTGCCCCGCTTCCAACACCATCGCCCCTTGCAGCTGCACCGTCAAGAAGAACGGCCTCGACATACTGTGTGAATTCACTGAACAGCAGCATATCCAGAAGGTAAAGAAACTAAGAGTACCTACCTTCATTCATTTTTTCACCATCATTATAATAGAATAGAAAAAAAAGCTTTATTTTCGCCAGCAAAACACACAAAACATAAATCAGAAATCATTAAAAATAAAGTGACAGGAAAATAAAGCTACCCCTCAGCATTTGCTCTAGCAGCACCATGGCTGTTAGAGCGCTGGTTTCAACTTTATCATTCGTCTTCGAAGCACACCACCGACTTTCACTATAGGTACCTAGTAGTACAATATTTCGCTGCGTTGCGCAGTGATGTGAACGTCAAGCTGACGCTATCGATTATGACTCACTCCCACGCACTTACATACTGCAATAACAAATGGCTCGTAAAGCGCATAGTGCAATTGCTTTCTGTAAGTACGAGTGAGCACGCAATATTCTATGCTCAGAATCAGAATTTAGTAGCACCTATCAGATCTTTATTTAGTTACATACTTACTTTGGTTAGTCAAAATGTATTCGTTAAACAGTATTTCAGAAGATTCGTTAAGAGGTTTTAAGGATCTATCAATTTTACCCAGTGTTAGACACTCATTCACATTCACAAGGCGCAGTATAAGCAGTAGTAAAAGCAGGGCTTTTTAACCAGGGACTGAAAGCGGTACGGTATTATCGTTACGGTACCGCTAAACCGTAAGGATACCTTTATCAGATAGAGGAATGGCTGTACCGCTATTGTCTTTGATATCCTTTAGAAGTTCACTGAGCAATGGCGTGTTCAGAAGGTAGACCTAACTGCTGAATTTTCTAGGATCTGCCTTCTAATTAGGTATATCTTTCTATGTGCAGTGTAGTCTGCTAGAACTACCAACACCAAACGCTCTATTATTTTCGACGGCTAATATTATGGCGAGTGACTAGTAACGTAATTTTTTTTTCCTAAAAACGCCTTACATACTTTACCTTATAATACCTTATAATACCTTCAAACTTTGGTTTAGGTTTGGCTTTTGTTTTGCTGGTGTAGAATCCGCAAAAAATGTGTTACCTACCAAAAACATGTCATTATTAAACATCATTATATTGGGCTTATAAAGATTTTCTTTGCTAGAAAGGTCTTCGTTGTTACACGTCATCGTTAGCGCTGACAAAATAAAGCTTAAGTACGTCATACATCTTGCTTTAAAGGTAAGCTGAATTACATAAAATAAGTACAAAAATAAAGTCATTTAAAATTCAACTTAAACTAACAGCAATGTTTCAAACTTTGTACTTGACAACCGAAATTTTGATTAAAATTCCAGATTTTAATTAGGAGATTTCGTAAAAGCAAAACTGTTCTAATGTACAAAATCTATTTAGTAAGTAACATGAGTACTTTCGCCATATAGTGTGACACTGTATTGTTGAATATAAACTGCAGAACCGATAAAATGTAAATTGAAACACAAAATGAAAACCATACGCATCCACTTGATGGCCTCTGTTTTTATATTCTACTCACACATAATTTCCCGCATTTATGGATAGAGTTTTCTCAGAAAAGAGAAACCATACTGTTATTATCCGTATGTTCTCAGAAAGGCTAAATCGATAGTATTTCGAAATTATTACCGCAATGAGAAGTGCAATGGTCGTGGGGATTCCCCTCACGTTTCAAGAAACCAGCGCATTGTCTGGGACTTACCCTGAAATGTTTGTATCAAGTCAAGTGTTTTTATTGACCTGAAAACTTCTATACCAGCATTAAGATACCACAGTTGTAGACTACAACTCGTTAGATTTCAATCTTATCAAATTAGGCTAGACGAACTTACTTTCGTGTAAACAACATCGAAACAACATTTTGACACATCCATCGTTTTTTTTTAATTAATGACCCAAGAAAAGTTTTTTTTTTCTTCCTCAAACTTCTGTGAAATATCTTGATAAATAGGACTAACAGAATGATTTTTTCAATTTTTTTTAATGTATTTATGGCAACCCTTTTTATGAAGTTTTCAAGTTAATTCGTTAATACTGATTGCCATATTTAATCTCACTGGTATTGGTCCAGTCTCAACTCATGTAGGTATAAATGACGACTTAATGACGACGCAACTTTTTCCAATTTTTGCGCAAGTTTTATATTTTTCTCTAGAAAGTTGATAAAAATAATGAATTAGCCAAATCGGCACCACCTTTCTCAAGTTATGTGCTTACCAACAAACATCATTTCATCTTTACAGATAATTTTGAAAATCAGTAACAAAAATAAAAAGTAAGTAAATAGTTGACGTGGTACTACGTTAATTGATCACGCATCTCGTTCTATTCGTTAACAATCTCTGATACTTTACTTAATATAAATTGGGGTTTGAAAAGCTTTAGCTTTCAACTCTTAAATGTAATTATAAATTAGGGAATTGAATAAATTACGAACAGATTTCAAAGTTCATCTAATTTTCAAACCTTTCTTAAATGATGAACGATTTTACAATTTGTCTAAGTACTTAATAAAGTAAACTTTGAAGGTCTGCCTTAATTATCTATTTGACCAATTATTAAATCTTTTCCACTGTTTTTGTTTGGTTTATTAACATTATCACATTTGATTGGAATACGTACGGTCTATATTTTAACCGAGTTCAAAATAGGGGAAGATTTTGTGTTCGACTATGGTTTTTCTTTTGTTTTATAAATTTTCAGCAGTATCTCCATGAATTGTTGACTAGTTCAGATTTTGGATAGTGGCTCTATTATCATCAAGTCAGGATCTGAAAATCCCGGGTATACTACTACCATAGAATAGATAATAATACTACGTACTATTACCTATTGTTAAGTATAAAATGGCTCGCAATAGCACGAGACAAATCTTAGTGGTTTAAAGTGCTATTATAAATAAGTAAAATTTTGTATTCTTTTTGTGTAAGGTGCAGCGGGGCAATTCTGGCAGCGGGGTAATTATGACACATGGCTATATCTCTCGTTCTATAACTGATACCTCGAAGAGACATCTATGTACGCGTAGAGAAATGTTTTGTTCATTCATAAACGATAGGTGGCATTTCTAGCGCAAAAACTAACTGATTTACAGCATCATTTTGACAGTCACCTATTTTTCGGAGAGTGTAAAAATATTAGCTCCTCGAGTTTTTGTAATAATTAAGTGGTTTTTGCGGTTTAATTGAAAATTGAACAAGCTAAGGAGGTGTATTTTAGACTGGAGATTATTTTAATCGTACTAGTTCGTTTCTACTCATTGTTTCTTCGGTGTTATTGCATCCGCTATAATTACCCCACAAAGTGTTAATTTTATGTAATTTTATCGAAATCGGTTGCCATAATTGCCCCATCGATTTTGTATGAAGTTGCCAAAAACCAGTGATGTCCACAGCATTGAAGTAAACGTCGATAAAAATAATACTTATCTAATCGAGCGAGTGAAGATCTCAGGGTTAAATAATGCGATTTTGCTTTGTATGAGTATTGGTTTGTGGCCTTGTTTGAGCTTAATTAAACCATAGCTAACACGCATTAAATTTTCGATCGAGCGAGCGAAGCGAACGAAGATCATAATGGCTTGCCACTAAGATCTTCGTTCGCTTCGCTCGCTACTTGTATCGCCATACTTGTATGGCGATTTTGCTTTGTATGTTTCACGAATTCTTGTTCTCGCATAATTGTCGAACCGTTCATCCAATCTGCACGAAACTTGGTAGGTCAATAGGTTGTGCTATGGAAATGTATGGTGGAGCATATTATGAGCTTAAACGATAAAGGGTTTGTCAAAATATTGGGTTCCCAAGGGGGTAAAAAAACTAACGAATTTATTGAGTGGGGTGTCATTTATGAAAAGTCTTTATTTGTACATTCCAAAATAGTTATCGATCGAGCGAGCGAAGCGAGCGAAGATCTTAGTGGCAAGTTAGGCGATTTTGCTTTGTATGTTTGTATGTTTCATTTTTATGTTCTCGCATAACTATCGAACCGCTTATCCAATCTGTATGAAACTTGATAGGTCAATAGGTTGTGCTATGGAAATTTGCTGTGGAGCGTATGAGCGTAATCGATGAAGGGGTTGTAAAGATATGGGGTTCCCAAGGGGGTAAATTTTTTTCAAAGTTACCCAAATATATTGAGTGGGGTGTCATATGAAAGTACTCAACTTATACATTCCAAAATGGTTTTTAGTTTTCTTCTAGGTTCTATAGTTTTTGAAATACAGTCAAAAATATAAATGATGAAAACCAATTAACGGAAGTATGGAGAGAGCTCCCGTTTCATAGAGTTTCGATGTATACGTAGGTCTGGTTAACAGACAAGGAGTGTGGCATCATTGTGGTTTGGTTTGCAATGATTTTAGTTGCTACTTGATATTTTTTCTTGAGATTGAAAATAAAAGCCGTGTTGGCCGATTGGAAGAGTGCTCGACTTTCGATTCATAGGTCGTAAGTTCGAACCCTGGCCGTGCTCATCAATGGATTTTTCGATTAGAAAAATTTAAATGCGGATTAACACGAGCTCTAAACGGTGAAAGAAAACATCGTGAGGAAACCAGTTAACGTTCTAATAGCGGTGATGGGCTTGCAACCTGTCACGTATGCAAATGCTAACTCCTGCAAATAGTGGGCTGGGCATGTACCAAAATTATAGAGGGAGGGGGAGAGTAGGGGGAGGGGAGGGGAGGGGGAAGGGAGGGGGAGGGGAGGGGAGGGGGAGGGGAGGGGGGAAGGGAGGGGATGAGGAGGGGAGGGGTAGGGGAGGGGTAGGTTAGGGGAGGGGAGGGGGGTGGGAGGGGGAGGGGAGGGAGGGGAGGGGGAGGGAATTGATTTTCTCATACATTTCGTATTGAACTGCTATTTTAATAATTTCTCGAACTAAGAGGCCTTCCCTGAGGCGCGGTACGAAGTTCGCGTTCAAACTATTGAATATAAACACGACACGACTTAATGTACCTATTGCATGAATGCCTATAATCTTTACCATACTGAGGTAGCGCATTAGATATCATTCTGTGGTAAACACTAGAGGGAGCACTTAACGTAGGTATAGGGGTAGTCAGAAACAAGTCCAAATCTAGGCTATCAATACAACGGTGCGCGAGATCTCAGTTCGGGGCGAACTACTAGTTATTATTTTTATTCTAGGATGTATACTTTTTAAAATACGACGAGAATTCATGAAAAATTAGACACAACATTATGTATTGCATGCATGCCAGTATTATTTACTATAACGACCTAGCGCAATAGACATACTTGGCAGTAGTAGCACTTGAACATGTAGGGGTAGTCGGAAGAAAGTTTAAATGTAAGCCATCTACGGTTCGCGAGATCTCAGTTCAGGGCGAACTACTTCTCGTACAACATCATTTTTGCGCGAGATTTTTGCGTATACTTACTCCGTTTATCGATAGTCAGCGTCCCAACACTAGCATGTATGGGCGACTAAAGAGTGATGCCAGAATTACCCCACAAAAATTTTAACAGGTTTTTTATAGAAACTGGACCATCGTAGGAGATTAGAATGTTAAAATTTGCGTGTATTGTGTTGTCTAGTTTGTAAAGCTTCTGGATTTAATATCATAGCATCATTGGTTCGAATAATATCACCACCTGACGGAATTACCCCGCTGAGGGGCTATTCTGGCATTTTCCAGTTTCTAGTTAAAATTGTGTTATTTCACCATTTAAATATGCTTTTTCTTTAACAAAAATACAATAAAGAAAAAGGCAGATAAAGGTTACATAACACCAATTTGTCAGAATTAGCGTAACTCAACAAGGAACGAGAGTATTGAAGTTTTAAATTTTGACTAAAAATTTTCGGCCAGAATTGCCCCGCTGCACCTTATTTGGTAAATTAAAAAAAAAAAAAAAAAAAATTAGCAACTTTGAACTCTATTCTCAAAGCTAACTAAACCATTTACCTATATAATATTTAATATTGAGGCTGACTCAAATTCATTAAAACAAAATCAAAATTTGCAAAACACCACAAAGTTATAGTTATACGATTGTGTCACTGCTTTTAATTGACGTCGGCAAACCACAATATCACTTTCAACCAAAAAGCAATTTAAATCTATCAGCCAACATACAAATCTTTTAGTTTTCTTTTTCGATAAGTAGCTTAATAACTTGAATATGTCCTATTTTGTTCTATGAAACATGACGTCGTCAGATAAAATAAAACTTTTTTGCACATTTGTTTTATAAAACATTTTTTTTACATTTGATTCTTTTTCTATAGAACAAAGATCATGACTCTTCTATAAAAATATATCAAGACTTTTAAAATATTTAAACAGGTAAAAAGCACGGAACAATTTAGGAAAAATAGATTCCCATTTTGTACAATGACGTCATTCAGAAGTAAGCTCACCCGAGCTAGAAAAGCTAGTAGTTCTATAGAACGAAGCGACATAAAACAGTCTCATTTTGTTCGATGACGTGGGTAATGTTCAATAGAACAAATGGGAACTATCACTTAAGTTCACTTGCTGTGAAAAGGTATTTCTTTGCTCTTTCCTATTTTACTCCTCCTACCTGTTTTACTAAAAATTTTACGTGTTGATTTGGAAAAATACACGATAACACTTCTGAAACCTTATTCAACAATAGTCTAAGGTCCAACTATACATTTTTACAGACTTTCTTGAACCCTATGTTGTAAGTTATCTCATTCTGATCGGTCTTATCAGACGAGTATGAACCCTGGAAGGGTTCATACTGTGATCTAAACTCGTCTGGCATGATCAATGGCAGAATAAATTTTCATTGTAGGTATTCGTCGAACTTTTCAGTCTAAAATATTTTCGTAAATAAAAGTTCTAATTTCTTGGACTTGTAAGAAAAAAATATATGACATTTTTAAAGTAGGTATAATTTCTTAAATGTGCCGTGCTTGTTTGGGTGGAATAGTCAATAGCAATTTGATTGCTGACTAACAACTACCGAAAGACGCTAAAGTTACTTATTTAAACTGAGTTTTAGAAATGACACTTTGAAAGTTGAGCTACAGGCCTACATGGTGAATGAATAATGTTCACGATGTAGACAGTTTGAAATGTGTATTAAAAACACTTTTAATAAACGACACGGAAGCTTAAAATGATTTGATTTCCGCAGGGTTAAATTGAATGCATGCTACATTGTCCGGTCTACTAAACTGGTTCTCGCCTTTTATATAATTCTCATTCAGATGTCCTCGAAATGTAGATACTGGAAATATGCCAATGTTTAAAACACGGGAGCTTCGATGAAAAGAACAAAAACAGAAAAAAAAACAACCACTCCAGCAGATTTCAGTTTTGCTTCTGAATTCTGACTGTGCCAAAGGTCATTTGTTTTTGTGGGACAAAATCTGCACAACTGTTACACTATGTGCAATTTATCTCGAAACAAACTTTTATTTGACATCGGGTTAGTATGTTGCGAATATTACATTGTAATAGTTTCGAACTCTGTGTGAGTGATTGAGAGCAACTTTTGACGAGCAAGAATAATTTAGATTTTAATCAAGATGATCAAAAATGATCCTTAAGTAAGTTGAATAAAATTTAAGTACTTTAATTGTTTTTTTTTTGTCCAGGCAATGAACGCGCTCCGATCGAAGCCCATGATAATCTTTTATCTGAAGCTCCGTCACAACAACCTTGCCAAGCTACCCTCATACATCTTCCTCGGGTTGGACATCCGTCACCTCACTGTACACAACAGCAGTCTGGCTGTGATCGAGGACTCTTCACTCAGCTCTATAGGTATGCAGTAATATACTCGCGCATACCGAAAATATCAAATTCTAAAATTCTAGTTATAGGGGGCTATGCTGGTAGGTGCTGTTATCACAGAGACAAGTAAAGTCTTCGCCAAAATTCTGGGCGTGTCTTTACAAGAGAATATTCAAGTATTATCTATGTATAAACGGTGAAGGAAAACATCGTAAGGAAACCAGTTAACTAATAGGCGATAAATGGCTCCCAACATGCAACTACTGCAAAATGTCAACATGTGCCAAAAGTGTATTTGGACGAACCTCTAACTAATTCTCTTAGACATTTTCAAAGGTCCTAAAGATTTAAGAGAATGTTCCCTTAGGGACACAGGTCAAGAGAACACGACGTTCCTTTCGTTTCAGTGTTACATACATACTATAAAGTTATGTCTTACACAGAAGAGTTGAAACTCCTAGTGTGTAGTGTAAGTGATAACCAGTGATCACAGGAGACCGTTGTCATATAAACTGACGGTTCTCTGTCTCGTGTCACTTTCGCGCTTTCGCATGCCAATGCAAAGCCTGTAAGATAAGATAAGTTAAGATAAGAAAACGTTTATTTGGCACACACACAGAGGATACCTGTATCTGGTCTCTGTCTCCTGTCTCGGTCTCGGGTCCTTAACGGGTAGTAAGATTCATCTTTATAATAAAAAATGTCTACTAACAAATGGAATTAATTCTCAGGAAACAAGCTGACACAGCTCGACGTGTCTCAAAACAGCCTGGCGACGATTCCGACATCATCATTCGCGCATCTTAATCACCTGCTCATTCTGAATATGAACCATAACAAGGTAATTATTATGTGATGTAATTTGGAATGAGGCTTTATACCGCTGGATTAAATATTTAATTAGTAACAGAGTAAAATAAATTATAAGCAGCAGTAACACGTCGTAACCCATGTGTATGATCCATTGTAAGGAGATAGCTAAGTTCAGATGAACGCGCGGTGACGCACGGTTGGCTCAGCGCGCGGTTTAAGATCAATGTTACAATCTTAAACCGCGTGCCGAGCCAACCGTGCGTCGCCGCGCGTTCATCTGAACTTAGCCTTAGATTGTGCCAAATTACTCTGAGGTGATACTATCGGACTCTTCTTTCTTCACAAAGAAGAAAGAGGTAGCTGTCACAGAGCAAAGGTAACTTAACTTAAATGTTTTCCCAGGTGACCGCAGTCCACAACCGCGCGTTTGTTGGTCTCGACACACTGGAGATACTGACTCTATACGAGAACAGGATATCTGTGGTCGACGGTGAAGCCTTCAAGGGCCTTGAGAAGTGAGTAAAAGCTTAGTGTCTAGTGAGTAATGTCTACAAGCGAGCAATAGACGAGCGATTGACTACTGTAATACGATTTTTAGTGATATCCTTATTAAAAAAACTTTCAATTTTTATTTTCAAGTAAAAAAGTTAGCCTTTTTTTTAAAATAAAATTTGCCTGTTTCATCAACTTTCATCAAAATCGGTTTAGGAGTAAAAAGGTAACAGACAGACAGTTTTAATTGCTTTTGCATTTACAGAATACCTTGGGTTTTGTTATACCTTGGGTAAATCGAGTGCATTGAATTTGATTTAGTAGGTAAGAAAGGTTTGTTTGCAAAAGCGGGACATTTTGGCTCTCGATAGGGACAGCGGGACCGAGAGCCTCAAAGTGGGACAGTCCCGCCCAAAGCCGGACGTATGGTCACGTTAGTAATAGCTGAAATTTTGCTCACTTATAGATTTTTTTATGTCGATTTCTGCGAAAATCGCAATGCTATGTAGTGAAAATAATCGAGCATTATCTCTAGACTAACAGCCAGCTCTCGTATGTTGGAGGAAATAATCGATTGTCCACTAGTTTTACAAATTATTGTATTAGCTACTTGCGAGACTACTCAAACACACAGAAACTTTTTAGAGTCTAGGCATGATAAAAAGCATCCCTAATTTTTTAAATTACTAAATCTTCAGTCTTAGGTTGAGCGTTGGCTAACGTATTAATAGCTTGAAGAGTTTATTAAAATAAAAAAATATTTTAAAAAAACAAAAACCCGACTGCGTCAAAACTAAAAAGAAAAAAACAAGCCTGCAAAGAATTACTCACAGTCGGTACCCATTCATTTTATTACCAATCAAATCTTCCCAATGTTATGGGTCCCGACTGTGAGTAATTCTTTGCAGGCTTGTTTTTTTCTTTTTAGTTTTGACGCAGTCGGGTTTTTGTTTTTTTAAAATATTTTTTTATTTAACACTTTTTATGTTATGATAAAGTTGATTTTAAAATACCTATTCAACGATACCCCACTTGATATAGTGTGACGATTTGACAATATGGCGTCTGGTTGTAGCCCTTGTGAATTTTGATTACTGTCATTATCTTTAGTGACACTCCCAAGGTTGAGACAAATCGATTGACGTAAGAATCATCAAAATCGGTCCACGCGTTTGGCCTCTAGAGTGCCACATAGAAACATCCATAGTGAGAATTATTATTAATCAACTTTAAACCGTTATTTTTCCTAAACTATTACTTAAAATGAAAAATGGTAAAAGAAACCTAAAGTTAATTTTGAAATACCTATTCAACGATACCCCACTTGATATAGTGTGACGATTTTGGTTTTTTTAATTTTGACAATATGGCGTCTGGTTGTGGCACTGGTGAATTTTGTTTACTGTCATGTCTTTAATAGCACTCCCAAGGTTGAGACGAATCGATTGACGTAAGAATTAGGTATCAAAATCGGTCCACGCGTTTGGCCTCTAGAGTGCCACATAGAAACATCCAAACATACATACAAACAAACATACAAACATAAACTGATAAAAACATTACCCTTCCTTTGCTTTGCGCAGTCGGGTAAAAAATAAGAGTTTATAAAAAAAAAACAAGTAAAAATTGAATCATAAAATCATGTAAACTAAACTAACAATAATAAGTAGGTATACATGTTATACAATTTTTTTTAATAACTTATAAAGTGTCCCACTGCTGGCCAAAGGTCTCCCCATATCATTCAGTTATACAATTATCGACTTTAATTACAACAAAGGCTTTGCTAACAATAAAAGCGACATTGACCCATACAATACCATCAATCAAACCAACGGTAACCTAAATAGAGCATAAACACATAAATTACCCTGAATCTTTAACCCCGAGAGAAAACACCTACATTTATCAAAATGTTCCCTATTATAGGTTATGGTGCAATATTATGAAACAATAAATTACATAGCTACAGTCTACTTGATTGTCGGTTGATGTTTCACAATGCTTTGCATATGAGATAGCTTGTGAAAATAGCCTGAATAATACACTATAATACAGAAGTTGCTTTTAAAACCGCTAGGTGGATGTTTTAGATGTGAATCGTTTTATAGGTCGTAATTGTGGGGAGAAATTCAATAAAATTGTTTAAGGCTATAGTGTTTATTTATTTTATTCATTTTTAATGGTTTTGTTTAAAAATGGTTCAAAGCATTGAAGCTCAAGTAGGTAGGTAATATGATATGAGAATACAACATATTTTATTTATTAGTAAAATTTAATAATTACCTTTGTCCCCACTAATCATGGGGTCAAGAGGAAAGAGATAAAATTAACGACTTAATTAATTTCGCCACGGATCGGAATCGACAAATTATCGTGATTGTTGGTGAATTAAATCTGTCCCCTGATTATCTATCTTTGATAGCAACCGAAATCGGTCTCAAACTGTCAAATAAGACTGTTCAGTGACCACGCAAGTAGCTCTGCCACTCTCATCTCCACGAGACCAAATGCGACAAAAGATACCTTCGCGATCGTTTTGACAGTTTGAGACCAATTTCAGGTGTAAGACAAGTGAGACAATCAGCCTCCCGATCACGGGATCATTGGAGTCAGACCCAGCGAAGGTATAATCAAAACATGTCAACTATACTACGTTTTTTTCTACAGAAAGCTGAAGAGACTAAATCTTGGTGGGAATGACTTGTCTGCAGTTCCTCAAAAAGCGCTCGCTCTGTTGGAGAATTTGAAAAAACTCGAGATGCAGGAGAATCGCATCGCAACCATTACTGAAGGAGACTTTGCAGGTGAATGTTTTAGAAACGAACTTAAGCATAAGCAACGTTCAACAAGTGACGCTTATATTTGTCACCTCGCACAATCTATCGTTGCCTGAAGACGTGCAACGTGATAAACTAAGAGTCCCGCGTCGTCGTTCAACATGATAGGTAACATGTTCGATAACTGTTGCCTTGTGAACACATCTTAGACGTAACAAACAACTTTTCAGGATTAAAACGTTACAATCAGATTCAGGCAAACTCATGATGTGTTCGCGCTGCTGTAGATATTTGCATATAGTAACTCATTCGTCTGCTAGATAGGTCGACGACGTAGTCAAAACAGCAGGTTAAGTTATATGGGTCAGACTGGCTCAGGATTATGTTGGTTATAAGCGAAAAGAGACCTATACCCAGCAATGGGATGAAACGAGCTGCATGTGATGTGATGATGATAATGAAAATAATTTTGATGTAAGTATAACATATTTGACTGCCATAGCAACAGCGCGAAAGGTCACAGGTCAAAAGATTTACATTGTTCAGTAAAATCACTCTAACAAAAATAAAGTTGGTAGAATCATAATTATAATACAATTTACATTTAATTTGTGGTAAGTACCTTTACTTGTTTGAAACTCCGAAGAAAATAATCAAAGGTTTAATAATCCAAGTTTTAAGGTTTTCATACGAACGCCCACGTAGGTAGGTACGCCGTTTACGCGTTGGGATTTATAAGTAGTTCCCAAGTTGTAAAATTACCTTTTAGCCGTACAGAACTCATACAAAGCCACCGGCAATACAAAAGTTAAGTACTTTTTACTTCTGTATTAAACTTGTACTCTGTATTCAAAGAATGAGGGCGCTATTTTTTACCCTCTGCAAGTCAAATGTATGGTCAAATAATTTTCGGCGACTTTATGCTTTCCATATTTAATTAAGATGGACTTTATACAACTCAGTACGCAGTTTACAATGGTTTTTTTTTTCAGATAGGCAAGCTATATTATTCTTAGGTTTTCGAACTTCTATATTAACGTAACTATTAGCTCCATCTCCTGACTATACCTTCCTTCTCTGTTAAGCAACGCTGGGCAGTATTGGGATGGGTGGCCTCCTTTTGCACTCATGGAAATTTTTAGACATTTTTTACCCGGCTGACTATCAAGTCAGAGGGTTATGTAGTGTAGTTCGCGCGTTTCTATACATTGCGAATCTTGTATCATAGTATTGCCTTGTCTTGGTACATACTACACTGTTTATATTTTGTATATCAACATCATTATGATACTTACACCTACCCTCTTCTGTACTCTTCCCGGTCCCGCTTTTTGTATTAACCTTATTTTTTTTCTCAGGTCTTCGAAACCTAGACTCCCTAGGTTTGGCTCATAACCAGCTGCGCGAGGTACCTGCCCAGGTGTTTTCTCATTTGACGTTCTTGAACTCGCTTGAACTGGAAGGCAACCAGATCCAAAGGATTGACGAGAAGGCTTTTGCTGGACTTGAAGGTACGATTAACATAATTTTAATTTTTATAGTGTTATTCTAAAAAACATAGGCCTTTACATCTTTTACTAGATGACTTATACATACAGTGTCAGGAGGCAATATTTGCCTACACTTAACGGGACATTGTAGGGCCTGGGACAATTTTTGGATGGAGTAGTAGGCTTGCCCAGCACTTACATCATCCTTTCAGCTTAACCGGCCATGTCTACAGGAAAGACATGGTAAATACCATGTCTTAAATATATGTCTTTAAATAGGTGCTGGACAAGCCTAAAATACGTGTGGGGCTGATTAAGCCACAGGTTTCCTTACGATGTTTTCCTTCGCCGTTTAGAGCTCGTGTTAGCCATGATAGTGATAGCTACGAGTATGATAGTATTAGACCAAAGAAATGATTTTGATACCAGTATTAAAAAATATTTTAATAGAGTTTTAAATTTTTGTATAGAAAACTTACAGTACCTCAGACTTGGTGACAACCGTCTGCACGAGATACCCTCGGATGCTCTGCGTCCATTACATCGCCTGCGACATCTGGACCTTCGATCCAACAACATCACCTATATCAGCGAGGATGCTTTCACTGGCTATGGAGACTCCATCACATTCCTCAATATGCAGAAGAACATGTAAGTGTACTTATATAATCTACACATGTTTACTTACTTTACATACTTAAAAGTAGTGGCCTGCCCGCGGTCTCGATTACGTGGTACCAATATAGCCTATGGCACTTCCTTTTAATGAAAAAGGTCTCGATTACGTTGTACCAATATAGCCTATGGCACTTTCTTTTAATGAAAAAAAAAATCCAGAACCGTATCAGTAACTCTTGAGATTACTCCTTAAAGACAAACAAATTTTACCTCTTTATGCTGCGAATACACGCTGGGCCAGCCTAGGCCAGCTTCGCATTGCCTCTTTATCGCTCTCGCCTTGAATCGATTCGCCTTCTCGCTTGCACTCGCATAAGCTGGCCTAGGCTGGCCCAACATGAGTTAGCGACTTTATAATATTAGGTGATATTAGTATAGTATAACCTATACCTACTACTTGAGTAATGAAAACGCGGCCTAATAGTTAAGAAGAATAGTGTAAATCTGTTTAGTTGACATCGTTGCAAGTGGAGTAGCCGTGTGTCACTCTCAAATTAATACTTCAAAGATCCACTTATGTTTAGTTATGTTCCGTCTCTCTTCCTCCAGTTCAGCTACTTTATATCTATGTTAAATCATTAAAAAAACATTTAGATACGGATTCACGGTCCACAATACTTCATTTGAATCTTACTTAAGAAATAGTGGGTCTGTCACGGTTGAAAAGATAATCCGTACCCATATTATATATGTGAAAGGGTGTTTATTTGTTTGTTTATTTGTCCTGCTTTCACGTCAAAACAGAGCTATGGATTGAAGTGATTTTTTGTATGGAGATAATTGGAGGGCTGGAGAGTAACATAGGCTACTTTTTATCCGGGTACTACGCGAGCGAAGCCGCGGGCAGCAGCTAGTAATTCATAAACCGAGGTGATTAAGTTTTAGAAGGTATAAAAATATTATTTCCAATGTTTATGTCACCTAGCATTAATCTAAAAAAGTAAGTACCTACTCGTACTTACGTGATGATCTAAAATCAAATAAACCAACAATATTTTATTTTCGCTTTGAAAAGATCTTCAATTCGCTAAATTGAATTGAATCTAGCGAAGTCCATAAAGTCCAATCCACTAGAAATCCTCTGTCAACGTTATTGTAGGTAGGTAAGTACTGTTTTATCATCTTAGCGAATTTCGTGATACATTACTTTTATGATTAGGTATGTAAGTATCTACAAATATTTTATATTCTCGTAACCGTAAAATGTCTTGTCAGGCAACCAGAATCAAGACATAAAACAAACAAATAAAAACTCAAAATCACACTTTTATTTACGCGTTCCGAACCTTTAGGTACAGCAAGTATTTTAAAATTCAAAGCATTAAACTATAAAATTATTTGCTAATTAAATTGTATCGCGTCCTTTTGCATATTCTAATATTGTCTCATTAATTTTTATAAAGTAATTTTTCTCTCTTAGAATTATAAAAGTAGCGATGTTTATATTTCAGCGATAAAAGTATTATTGAAGTGTTTTCATGTTTGCTTGAGAGTTTATATTTTATTTTGGTATCCTGTTTATGGTTACTTCAATTAACGTAATGCTAAACATTTTTTATCACGTAATAAAATTATTCGCTTTATAATAGTAAATTGTATTATAAGGGGGCAAAATAATATTTTGACGGCGAGGGCGCTTTTTTGAATCCAGAGCGAAGTGAAGGATCCTAGAGTAGAATCCCGAGCGTAGCGAGGGATTCTTTGGTAGAATCCTGAACGTAGCGAGGGATTTAAAGTACGTCGCCCGAGCCAAAAATATATTTTGCGCCCGAGTGATACACTCTACTTTTCATTACAATCTATGAGAAAATAAAAGGGAAGAGAAAAGAATGTGTTAAATCGACGAAGTTCCACTTGAGAAGAGTAATCGGGGATTAAATTTTTTTTATTCAGACGGCGGCCGCGAGCCGGCTGAATGGTGGGCGGTATGTTTATCTGATGGTTTATGGTGATGATGATGATGATGAAAAGTAGCCTATAACCTTCCTCAAGAGTTTAGCTATCAAATACAGAAATAATTTTTCAAATCCGACTGGTAGTTCCTGAGATTTAGCGCGTTCAAACAAAAAAACTCTTCCGCTAGAATTGCTCAATAGTTCCACGAAAACAAACTAGATGGCGGTAGTAAAAAAAACCTTTTTCTAGATCGCGCTGACGAAAACGCACAGGATTTTATCAGGTTGAAATTACAATTTTTGTATGCATAGCTAGCTAGAGCTATGCTAAAACCGCAGAGTAATAAATCTCTAAATGTGATTACAACTGTGGTGTTTCTGGATGAGTCCTCCCTCATTCATCTTGGTAGATTCGAGATGAATGAATGTGGAAAGTAGTTGTACCTCTAAAGCTGTGTCTAAAGTGCGCGGCAAAGATAATTCTGGCGCACTTAAAGGGGATTAAAAACTCATTACTGCCCGCTAAATTTATAAAGAGGATTAAAAACTCATTACTGCCCGCTAAAAGTTTCTTGAAGAGGAATCATCTACTTTGGGCGCACATAAAGGCGAACAAAGTCGTCCTTTTCGAATAGATGGAATGAAAAATTTATTATAGTGTTTTCATGTTACGTGAGCTATCTGAATATAAATTAGCTTTTTCTTTTGGGTTGGTTTTGTTTTAAATTGCTAGAAACATTAGATTTTTCAATTTCTTAGATCAATCTATTTCATTCTTTATTTTTACTTCTAGATAGCTTTTAACTAATTCAAATAGAAAAATTCAAAATCTGTAAAATATTTGGAGAGTTCCAAAAAAAAAAAACAGACGTTTTTTTTATTATCTTCAAATGGAAACTGCTAGTTTAAGTATACGAAATAATATATTCAAGTTTATCTGCGCTGGTTTTCAATTTAACCCTCTCGGACAAGGTAACTTACTCGCTCGTGACGATTTCGCTCAAAATATTTCTTTAATAACGACTTCTGATAAGCAAAGGGTTGCGTGCTCCATCCACATTATCGCCCTCATTCATCACATTCTACAGAGAATTAATTAATCAAAGTTCAAAACCAAGTTTAGTAGTCTCTGAGGGATACCTTAGAGTTGACTGCCCTTATGAATCGTAAACTATGAATATAAACAGCTTTTATTAGAAAAGGCAATAGCTTCAAGTTGAAACATTGTATGTATTAAGTTCGTTGTAACTGTTGAAAAACAACAAGGAATATTATTAAAAAAAATTATGTAATAAATTATTATTTCATAGAGTACCAAATTCTTACATCCGAAATACATTCCAAGGGTTAAGTACATCCAAGATTTGATCGCTAAAAGGCCGCCATGATGATGATAAAAGCCAAATTGTTCCGATCAAAGGAAGCGCTGCGGTGACAACTGGTAGACCAGTCTTGTCCGTTGTGTTGTCGGCGCAGTGATTTCTCTTTTAGGTCAGCAACGCTAGTGTGACTCCTCTGGTGTCACAGGCATCCATAGATGGCAACCCTTACCATCAGGTGGGCCGTATGCTTTTCTATTCTAGTTGTCTGCTACCTTAGTAGTATAAAAAAAAACAAATTCAATAGTCTTCAGCTTCTATCTATATTCATCACAAGTGGCTTTATTATAAATTAAAATACCCGACTTCAATGTTATAAACTGAGCAATTTTTTGCTCTCTCGAGGTGCATTTTTGTTCATAACTCCGAAGATCCTCGACAGATCCTCACCAAATTTTTGTGGAACCAACCATACCAAAGTATACCCTTTCAAACAAAAAAAAACTTAATAATTTATAAATCGGTCCAGGGCCTGTATTCTATTAAATGACAACCGCTTTGGTTTTGGTTCGAACTCTTAAATGTCAGCCATTTGGTGAAATAGTAGAATAGCTTTTCAAAAATTTGTACTGCCAAAGTTCAAAACCTCACCACAACTGAGTCGTTTGTTATTAGTAGTCATGGAAACAGTCGCTTTAGTTGAGGTTTTGGTTGAGGTTGATAAAAAGTTCGGTACCGGAATCGAGCCCCAGGCGTCTTCGAGTAATCGGTGAACACACATAAAAAAAGAAATTCCGACGAATTGAGAACCTCCTCCTTTTTGAAGTATATTAAAAATGAATGTTACAAGATGAAAAAACACATAACGGTTAATGCTTTATTGGAACTTTCCGAACAGGATCCACCAGCTTCCGACCATGGGCTTCGACAACCTGAACTCCCTGGAGACGCTGAACCTGCAGAACAACAAGCTGCAACACATCCCGGAGGAGATCATGGAACCTATACTTGATACATTACGGGTCGTCGATATCATGGGTGAGAATTTTTAAAAGATTTTGAATTTCTTTTTTCCAATCCCCTCCCTTCCTTCCTTCTAGGCGACACTGAATCAGCCCCCCTAGCCATATTACACGATCTATTATCGCTGTAGAACGATCTATTGTCGCTGTAGAATAGAATACTTCAAAATGTATAGGAATTGACGTTCTGACCACGTGACTCATCTACTTGAAACGTCAAATCCTATACATTTTGAAGTGTTTCTATTCTACAGGGACGATAGATAGTGTAATATTATGGCTAGGGGGGCAGCACCTGATGTCTGAATCTAGGCAAATAAGCTGAGTTGTCGCCGATTTCGGCAAGAATTTTTTTGTTTTTTTTTCTCATTTTGTTATAAATTGAAACTATTGCGATTCTGTTTTGTTAGATAGTAACAAATAGTAACAGGGCGAATCTTAAGCATTCTTTATCCCGTGTTCAAGTCGAGAGGAGTTTATAAGTAAGGCCTCACATCTACAATCCTAAATTTATCGTAACACAGTAGTTAGTAACGAACAATCATACATGACATTCATATTATTATAGTAGTTGTGCTGTTCGTGGCGCTGAATAACGAAAACGCTGAACACTGGCGATGAATATAAGTATGTAGATTGGATTTTGGAAAAAAAAACTAATCAAAATCACCAAACAAAACCACATCAAAATCACAGTCACACACATTTTGATTTACACATAATAGCTTCTTCAGTTTCGTGAACGCGAGAGTAATCCAAGAAATTCAATTCAAAATTGTATTGAACTGTGAACTGTTCATAATCAACAATATTTCATTAAAATTGCTATGTTCTAATCCCTTTTCAATTTAAACAAATTTACCTAAAATTTGCCTTTTCGTTTTATCTTTTCAAATAAAACGTAAAAGAAAAACGAAAATTATTCTATACAACATTGTAGGTACCTGTTTCTAAAACAATAAATGGCGGTAGTAATCTCGTTTTTGTAATTGCTTAGCTAATAATATTGTAAAAGGGCCTCCAGACTCTCGTAGAGAACCCCCGAGAACACCCGAGAAGCGTGAGTGTGAAGAGCTTCTCGCCTTCTCGTTCTCTGGCTCGCCTGTTCTCCGATCGGTGTCGGTATTTTTGGCCGAGCCAAAGGATTTCTCGGGCGAGAAAAGAGAAGGGTCCTACACTCACGTTTTGTCTCATTGCAGATTAATGAGCGGCGGTGGGCAGACATCCATATTGTTTGTTTTTTTCGAGAATTTTCTTTCGTAAAAATGTGGAATAATAAATAGAGTTGAAAGGTCATCGGGCATATCTGACCCGCTTTGCGAAAAGTGGCAGACATTAACCAAAATAGTTTTAAACTAAGGAGAATAATGTGACCTTTCATTGCATATAATTATTTGTTAAAATATCGATGGGGGAAAATGTACAGGAGCGTTTCAAAAAAATAAAAAACAAACGATTTCTGAGGATTTTATTTCATCTTTTGGCAACGGAGTGCGAGTCAGATCGCGAAACACATGCCTTATGAAAATGACCAAGGCAGTTTGCACAAACAGCAGCATCTGGGGGTCTAAAGTGGCCACTTTTGATGAAACATCAGATGTTTCATATATTATATTATTAGAAGCACTTGATGTTGATGAAACGCTTCATAAATGCTTCATATTCTTCATATAAGCTTCATACTCGTATAATCCATACCCATATTATAAATGTGAATGTGTGTTTGTTTGTTTGTTTGTCCTGCTTTCACGTCAAAACAGAGAGACGGATTGACGTAATTTTTAGTGTGGAGATAGTTGGAGGGCTGGAGAGCGACTTAGGCTACTTTTTATGCTGAAAAAAATGCATGTTTCCCGTGGGATTAAAAAGTAGTGGTCCACGCGGGCGAAGCCGCGGGCGTCCGCTAGTGCTTTCCAAATGCTTCATTTATGAAACTTATCACAATAGACGAAAGTAACCTATTTACGTACGAGATGTTTTGACGCACGAGCGTAGTGAGGGCCAAATCCAGCTCTAAATCCTGATCCAGATCCAAATCCAGCTCTAGAGCCAAAATCCAAAAGCCAAAATCCAGATCCAGATCCGGAGCTAGTGGATCTGTATCTGCATCTGGATTTTGAGCTGGATCTGAATCTGTATCTAGAGCTGGATTCGATCCAGATCCAGCGGGCTTAAAAAGGTCGCTATTGCAGAATTGCAATATGAAATTAACTATAATGCCGTCTCTTTTCAGTCTGACTGAAAAAAAAAGTAGCCTATGTCACTTTCCAGCCCTCCAACTATCTCCACACTAAAAATCACGTTAATCCGTCTCTCTGTTTTGACGTGAAAGCAGGACAAACAAACAAACAAACACACATTCACATTTATAATATGGGTATGGATTATACGAGTATGAAGCATAATTATATGAAGAATATGACGCATTTATGAAGCGTTTCATCAACATCAAGTGCTTCTAATAATATATGAAACACCTGATGTTTCATCAAAAGTGGCCACTTTAGACCCCCAGATGCTGCTGTTTGTGCAAACTACCTTGGTCATTTTCATAAGGCATGTGTTTTGCGATCTGACTCGCACTCCGTTGCCAAAAGATGAAATAAAATCCTTAGAAATCGTTTGTTTTTTATCTAGCTTAAAATCCAGATGCAAATCCAGATCCAGAAAAGGCACCCGCTGCCTTTTTAAATGACTCTATGATTGATTTGGATCAAGTTGAATTTAAAATATTTTAATGAATTAGCATTTTATTTAACTTCCCTGTATCACTATGAAACACTTGAACACTTAATTTTTTTGAGATTCCAGTGGCTCACATTAATGCGACTAGTGCCATAGTAAATCAGAGCCTTAAAACATTACATTCTGCTATATTTCGTTTTTGTCCGCCGTGGGTATGGTTTCCATACTACGGTGCCCGATGACCTTTATCGATTTTTTTCAATCTGAGCCTATTTTATGGGATGCTAAATATCGAAACTACTAAGATAAAAGTTTTTTACATTAAGTATTTTATTTTTTTTAACATTATTTTTAGTTACTACAACATTCACAAAGTTACAGTATGCAATGGCACACAGAGCCAAACCAGCCGCAGTTTCAAAATCGACGTCCATACCGGATAAGCAACAGATCACGACTGAGAAAAATTGAGAGTGTGGATAGCTTGTTTGTTCTTCGCGAAGTCTCGGGCGAGACTTCTCGCCGAGCCTTCTCTCGAGAGTCTGGAGGCCCTATTACGAGTTACTGTTGAAGTAATGCTTCTAGGTACATTTAAAGTTTATGAAGATTTTGACGTGTGTGATATATTTTAGTATCACAAGAACGAATCACGGTTGGAAACTTCAGTCATTTCTAAATTGTCATTTTCACCTCAGATAACCCTCTGGTCTGTGACTGCGAGCTGGGATGGTACGAAGCATGGCTGGCCGGTCTGCGAGACCGCGATGACGAGATGATGCAGAAGAAACGCACCGTCTGCACCATGGTCAACGAACATCGCGAGTACAGCGTCGCCAAGATGCCTCTAGAGAAGATGAACTGCAAGAGAAAACCCGCCTACGGGCGCACCGGGGCAGCATACATCAACTCCTGCAACTTGGTAACTAACACTCTCATATACTTCGCCATGAAGTGGCTCTAAAACTTTTAAATTTAGTTCTACCTCGGACCCTTGTACCCCTTTTGGTTCTGAAGGGTTAATCTCAAGCTAGCTGTGGCCGGATGGCTTGACATCTCACCCTTCGCAGTTTGTTTCTTCAGTTCGACGTAAATTGTGCAATAAACTACGATACATATCAATTTGGGGCTAAACAAACTAGGTGTAAAGGAGCGGTAGCTTTTTAAATAAGGAGGATATAAGGAATGTTAGTGTGATACAGTATTTTTTAATACTATCGGTATGCCTTATAATGTACCAGTAGCTGCAGTTACACCAAAAGTAGCAAGTAGGTATCACTGGAGTTGTGGCTAAAAGAAGACGAGCTCCAATAGGAGATAATGAATGGTTATCTTGAATTCATAGAACTTAAAGCAATCTATTAGCGAAACGTTTTCATTTTGTAGATTTGAAAATTTTAATACCTTATATTTTATATAGTTTACCCCTGCCTTACGGTAAAATATACACTAAGCTTATACGTATTTACGATGTTGACTATTACTATAATATTGTATGGTATATGCTCTTTTATGTAAGAGTTTGATCGAGAAATTTGAAATTAAATTTATGTAAAGCGCAAATCTTATCACTCTATTATAGGAAGCTAAAGAAAAGCATCTTCGGTTATCTTCTGACAAAATTTGAAGTTGCAAAAACAAAATTGCTTCTTGAACAAAATGTACTAGTTGTTAGATATTTGCTGTTATGCCCGTAAACTATTCAACTTGGTGTAGATTTTAATAAGTAAGTAGTTAAATGTTAGTTGAGATTTTATTCAAATTATAATTTGCATTTTATAAAGTAGATTAAAATACGGTTATTATATTCAAATTTTAGTAATATTATGTTTGTTTGTCAAAAAGTTTTTCTAAGTTTTAATAGAAATTTATAAGTAGGTGAAAATATACGTTTATTGCTAACATTAAGTTTGTCGGCTAGTAATAAATGTGACTTTGAAATTGGCTTCATATCATTATTAGGCAATTCATTATAGTTGTTTCATTTCTTATCATAAAGTCGTGTTCCCATATTTATATAAGTACATAAATTATACAACATTATGAAATTTAAATATTGTTCCATCAAGTGCTACATAATGTAACCTAAAACATATCCCTTAGTCTGAATAAGTAAGATTAAGACGTAATATATTTATATATACATTACATGATTCATCGGAAATTATTATAAAGCATGGAGTGTGATAAAAAAATTATCATCACATTTATCAAGTGCATGAATAAAATCATAAATATCTTTTAGGTCCCAATTTTTGAGAATATAAATATATATTGTTATACATCAATGTAGGATTGTTATATCAATTCAAAATATTTATGTATCAAAAGTGCATGTACGTATGACGCGAGGTGGAATTTTATATAATTCCACTACATACATTGCCAAGTTTATATTGCTAAGTAATTATAATATTAATACCTATGAGTATATTAACCACATTATCGTTGTGATGCACTAAGTAATTAGGAAAGCACCTTTATCTTGTAGTCAGAGTCAAAGGAACCTGATTAATTAAAAAAATCGTCAATATGTGTAGTATGTTAATCACTTTTAATAAGTATTATCTTATAATATTCTATGTCCTGTTTAATATTACGCATTTTATTCATAGTAAGTATATTTCTATCTAATACAACTTAGTAGACCTGACGCAAGTTAAAATATTTCAATACTTTTTTTATAATCTTTATTTCTATCTGGTTTGAACGTTTTCTTTAATTTACATTTTGTATTATTTAAACTATGATATAACTTACATATTAATAAATTGATTGGCTATTATCATCCTTATAATCAATTATATAATTTTAAATTGCTTTCTTCAATTATCTTAGATGAATTTCTAAATGTATGCTTTTAAATATACTTATACAGTTTCTAGATCTTTACTATCTATTGTGCGTATTATTGTTAAGATAAGTATTATGAAAATATATTCATTAAAAATTAAAGGATCCAGATATAACATATCTTTGGAATTAAATCTTAAATAAATAACCGTTATATACAATCACCAGACCATGATGTTGCATATCAATATATAATTAAGGCGTATTGATTAACTGTTGTCGTATATTCTTATTCTATATTAGATAATAATGTTATTGATCACTGTTGTGTATTAATGCTTGAAATTTAGCAGTTAAGTAAATTTTAAGTAAAGTGACTAAAGAGTTTGAAAGATTAAAAAGCAATTAAATTAAAACTTAATGATAAACTCCCAACATATCCCTTCATCGACTAGAAAAAAGCGGCGTGCAAAGTCGGTCACTGAAAAGAAAAGAGAGATAATTTTCTTTTGGAACAAAATAAATGTATCTTTCTTCTAGTTCACTTTTCACTTGTAGTTCAGTTGGTAAAAGAGAAAAGTTGAAGCAAATTATACCATCACATTGCTGCAAGCAAACGATCATCTCTTTGTAACTATTATTGTCTTTCACTTCACTCATCTCATCAGTTTGTTCAGTGAGCGATCTCGTTCGAACGAACTAGTAAAAAGAAAATAAAAAAGTGAACTAGAAAACACAGAATAAAATGAGTAACTATGAGACACAGAGTCTAACGACGAGTGAGATTAACGATGAACTACTGATACACTTTCAACTTTTGTGAACGAGAGAAAGAAAAGTTACTGATGAGGTAGTTCATTTTTATCTTTCGTTCGCGAATTACACAAGGCTACTAGAACAGAGCTAACGATCTTCAAACGCCTGAATAGGATTATATATTATATTATAGCTAAGAACCATCTCGATCACGTCAGTCTCTCGTCGTAATATATACATTATATTATATTTTTAATTTCGGGACGAATTTTTAAAAATAGGTACCTATATTTCAGAATATTGTGTGTGATTTTGGCAGATTATTTGGCTGATGTCAACTGTTTTACGATTTTTCATTAATAATTGTAACAAAAAAAAAACTCTTGGCGATTTTATAGTCACATTTATTATTGTAAAATTTTAATTATAGGTTACTTTAATCTAATATTGAACATTGCTGTAAAGGTGTATTTATTTGATTTCGTTTGAATAAAAAATAATAATGGTACTTATCTTTGTTTTATATAACACGGTCCTTTACTGTTACGGTCCATGACGCGAGCGTTTCTCTTCGACTGAATATAATTCTATGTTTTTTTAAATTAGGTAAGTAATGTAAATGATATTTTTTTTATAAATGTATAGTAGTTCCAGAAATTACACTCCATATACACAACTCAGAAAAATCACGTCTCACAACGTGATCTAGCCCCAATCTAAGCAAAGCTTTTACTATGAGAACCAGATAACGATAGAATACATTATACATATTTATTGTTGTAAATACATATAAATAATACTTTATAATGCCCAGAACAAACATTCATGTTCATCACACAAATGTTTGTGGTGTGTGGGAATGGGTGGGAATTAAACCCAAGGCCTACAGAAAGCAGAGCTACTACCAACTGAGCTGAGAGACCAGTCAGTCAATAAGGACTAGTGTAAGTAATATTTGGTGTTAACGAATTCATACCAGCTCTATCATTACCTGAAATAATTTGAGCTAGTAAACGTAGTCGCTTATTAATAAACTTCAATATAAGAGTCGAGCAATAAATGGGTCGATACTCCATTAGTCTCGTGGCTGCGCTGTAGTGCCCGCTATATGAATTTGTATGCCAACCACATGATTGAAAACTACAACAAACCTGTTCAATACCTACTGGATGTGTATGTATTTTAGAGTGGTTGGAATTCACCATCGATATTTTTTTCCAAAGGTTCAAACTAATACTAATACTTACTAGTACTAATACTTACTTTACTTTATATTCCTACTATTAGAAGCAGTTGAGCCATCTTAGGATCGTTCTAAACGATATATAGGTATCTTAACTGATCAAAGACACTGGCAGTGGCAGCACTATCGCGCTGAATGGCAATTCTGAATCCGTTGAGCTAAATATGTGCCAGACCTCTAATCACGCGTCTAACTAGTAATAGGTACCAATTTAAATTGGTTTTATTTATTTATTGTTCAATCCTATTATATTAAACGAGCAATATTTGTTTGTTTGTCCGTACTCACGTTCTCGAAAACGGCTCTAACGATTTCGATGAAATTTGCGGTACGGGGGCTTACGGGGCGAAAAACCGATCTAGCTAGGTCTCATATCTGAGAAAATTAGTTTTCTCGGCATTTTCACATTTTTCACGCAAAAAGATTTACCAATGCAATGTGGTTCGTAATTTCAAGTAATTCGTCGATACAAATTGGCCGAGTGGTCGGATGTCCGCTTCTAAATCGAAAGCCGCGAGTTCGAATCTCAGGCAATGGAAATTTATTGTTCTTTTTCTTTTTTAATTTTTCTCTACTTGCATCCGAGCGGAGCTCGTTCGCCCAGATATTTTTCCATAGTTGACCAATGCTGAACGTACTGTAATTAATCGCAGATCGAACTTCTCTCGTTTACAAGCTTCGATCAATTAGTACTGATTAATCGAGTTTATGGAAGTTTCTGACACTATTGTAATTGTGCTGTCACATCAAAGTGATGAATTAAAATGGTATTTTGTAGCACAATAAATATGGCCGCTACTAGTTAGTACGCAATTCCTTTTATGAATCAATGATTCATAATTTTATTTTTTTTGTCACTTTCATGTTTATTACAAGAGACGGCATATACTCGCAATACAATACTCATTATTATGATTCAGCTAAAGTAGCCTTTTTAGACCCGCAAAGCGAAGTTTGCCGTTAAATAGTAGAGGAATTTATTTTGACTTATTCGTCAACTCGTCACTTTTGAAACTGGTCCGAAAAGACGAGTTGACGAAATTCAAAATAAATATTATTTTCATTCGTCAACTCAAATGAAAGGCCTCTTACCCCTTGATTTTAGTTAAGTAATATTATTAAGTTATCTATTCAAAAGTTCAAAAGCTTATACTTATAGACCTGCCATGTTTTATCTTGTTTTGTAAGATTTTAAGTGCTATTTTAAAGAATGAAACCTAGATTCTCAGCAAGAGTGATGGAAAACGGAATGGGAGAATATTGAAGAAGATTCTTCAGTAGACGCAATGTGCCCGTTGAGTATCTACCTACACCTTATAATTTTGTACCTTAAGGGACCGGCGACAGGCAAATTGTCCATACGAACGTAATACCAAAATGATTTAAAATGGGAGCATATTTTTATCACTTATTTTTTTATATTTTTATCACTTTATAGAAATTCGTCTGTCGCACGCCCCTTAAGTCAATCCGTAAAAGTTTAAAATTCTCAGTAATGCACTTTTATTTCTTGAATAAAGTTCACCTATTCGCCACAAAGTAGCACTGCAACTGACAAAGAGAATAAAATTACAGTTATTAAAAACGGTCGTCACTGATTTAGCATAATAAAATGAAAAATTTGAATACTAGAGCACAAATGCGGGTAAAAAGTTGTGCTCATTTTTGTGAGAGAAAAGGTAATTTTTAAAATATGTTTTTGTTGCTCTCTTGATGCATTGCTTATTTTAGCACTAAAAAATTGCAATATCTGGGTGACCGAGCACTGCTCGGGTGCATAACGCCATCTAGTGGTTCAATTACGAACCACATCGCACTTGAAAATCTTTTTGCGTGAAAATGCCGAGAAAACGGCTTTTCCCAGATATGAGACCTAGCTAGATCCATTTTTCGCCCCCGTAAACACCCGTACTGCAAATTTCATCGAAATCGTTAGAGCCGTTTTCGAGTACATCAGTACAAACAAACTTCAAACATCAAACAAATATTGCTCGTTTAATAAAATAGGATATTTCAAGCTATTACCGAAGAATATCGCAATCGAAAAGGAAATGTTGATCACGGCTTAAGCCAATCACAAATAAGTAAGGGTGGGTGTTAAGTGCAGATGAAGATCGTCACGGATCTTTATCCTTATAGTATAATAATGGCCTTTGCCATTCCGAATTGCCTTCATTAAACAAATAATCGAGCCGTGTTGGCCGAGGGGTACCTAAGTACCTATAGTACCTCGACTTTTGATCCGAAGGTCGTGGGTTCGAATCCTGGCCGTGCATCAATGGATTTTTTGTTTCGAAAAATTTACACGGTGAAGGAAAACATCGTGAGGAAACCCGCGCCTTAGTCAGTCTCACACGTATTGACCGTGTCTTTCCTGTGGATATGGCCGATTAAGCTAAGAGGATGGTGTAGGTGCTGGGCAAGCGTACTCCATCTCAACAATGTCCCAGGCACTACAGTGTCCCGATAAGTGTAGGCAAAAGATTGCCTCCTGACACTGTATCATCTAGTAGAGATTTAAATGTCTTAGTTTTTTATTGTATTTTTTTTTATTGTTCCTATCTAGCCTTTATTAAGCAAAGTTAAACAATCACGAACGATAGTACCTACAAACTTTTTGCATATTTGTCACATTTTTAACACAGATACATAACAAACATTCAGGTTATTGTTTTATTGTTGTAGTAAATTCACACTAAAAACAATCAGAAGCTCAGAAGTTGGAGATTCCCACTTGATTTATAATAGCACCACAATCTATAGTCGTATTGCTCATTATACGGACTAAAATCGGACTAAAATTGAAGGAACAAATGTCATTTTTCATATATTTTTAGTCCGTATAATGAGCAATACGACTATAGTTTAACTATTATTTAAAGTTCATAGCATTAATATCAAAGATCAAAGTATAATCCACCCAAGCAGATCACTGGGTAGCACTGCCGGTAAAGCCTCTCTCATAGAGACGGCTGATTTATAGGATATCCGCCAGAGCCTGCGGGAAACCCCTGACATAATAGGCCTTACTTATAAACTTGAACACTAGTTAAATAATGCTCAAGATTTGCCCTGTGGAAAAAGGATGGCAATTGTTTAAACGGTATTTCAATTTTAACGGAATTTTATAATATAACTTGTTAAACTTTGAGCGAGGACTTTTCTGATTCTGAAGACGAATTGGGGGTAGTCGTGGATCCTACTCTCAATTCATGGCGGTAGCTCCAGTATTTCAGTCATCCCTTGACCACGAACGCTGTACCTAACCTTGTTCGAAACGTCGGGAAACAAAATAAATAAAAGGTACGCGATAAAATCCCGTAATAATAATTATCATTATGGAATTTTATAAGTAGGGGTGATTAGATCTATTTCTCATTTACCGTCGTTATTATTGACCAACCAAAGACCATCCTTAGGCTGAGATTCTACCAAAGCAGAGAAGAGAACCAATAGAATTTTTATTCACACATGTCATTGTCTGTGTCACGAGATGTGTGAATAACGAAATTCTATTGGTTGTTTACACACATCTGTGGTCGTATTACCAAGTCTTAGAGCAATGTCAAAGTAAGATTACTTTCGTCCGTACTTAGATAAGACTGAAGTAAGACTGACGCAGGCATAAATCAGGCCTAAATCAACCTTGTTTTAATCCTGCCTTAGGACGGAAACAATCTTAACGCAGGGATGTTTTGGTGACATGACCAAGGAAGTTATATACCTACGTAACTGGAAGGTTAATTGAGACAGAAACGCGGTCCGCTTGAGAGATAAAACTTGGGCGGTGTGTCTCTTTCTAAGGGTGACCATAATTTATAAACTAAACATCCCTAAAGTCCCTAAGGGGCCTTTTACATCATTTTCTGATTTACGTGATGTTTCAGAGCATGATTTTTCAATTAAAATACTGATACAATTTTGATCCTTGATTTTGATTTCGATCCTTGGTTTCGATCCTTGAATTCGATCCTTGATTTCGATCCTTGGTTTCGATCCTTGATTTCGATCCTTTATTTCGATCCTAGATTCTTGAATCTTGAATCTTGATTCTTGAATCTGAAAACTGAAATCTTGAATCTTGAATCTTTGAAGTGACAGCTGTCAAACTTAAAACCGCCATATCTCGGGAACTACTCGTCCTAGACTCCCCGTTCTCAGTTCAAATGAAAGCTATAACCAAGATCTTCATTTGAAGTGACAGCTGTCAAACTTAAAACCGCCATATCTCGGGAACTACTCGTCCTAGACTCCCCGTTCTCAGTTCAAATGAAAGCTATGACCAAGATCTTCATTTGAAGTGACAGCTGTCAAACTTAAAACCGCCATATCTCGGGAACTACTCGTCCTAGACTCCCCGTTCTCAGTTCAAATGAAAGCTATGACCAAGATCTTCTTTTTAAGTGACAGCTGTCAAAATGACATCTGTCATCTGAAATGTAGATCTTGGTCATAGCTTTCATTTGAACTGAGAACGGGGAGTCTAGGACGAGTAGTTTCCGAGATATGACCGTTTTAAGTTTGACAGCTGTCAGTTCAAAGCTTAAAACGGCCATATCTCGGAAACTACTCGTCCTAGACTCCCCGTTCTCAGTTCAAATGAAAGCTATGACCAAGATCTTCTTTTTAAGTGACAGCTGTCAAAATGACATCTGTCATCTGAAATGTAGATAGCTTTCATTTGAACTGAGAACGGGGAGTCTAGGACGAGTAGTTTCCGAGATATGACCGTTTTAAGTTTGACAGCTGTCAGTTCAAAGCTTAAAACGGCCATATCTCGGAAACTACTCGTCCTAGCCTCCCCGTTCTCAGTTCAAATGAAAGCTATGACCAAGATCTTCATTTGAAGTGACAGCTGTCAAACTTCAAATGGCCATATCTCGGAAACTACTCATCCTAGACTCTTCCTTTTTAGCTCAAATGAAAGCTATGACCAAGATCTACATTTTCAATAACAGCTGTCAAAATGACATCTGTCATCTGAAATGAAGATCTTGGTTATAGCTTTCATTTGAACTGAGAACGGGGAGTCTAGGACGAGTAGTTTCCGAGATATGGCCATTTGAAGTTTGACAGCTGTCACTTCAAATAAAGATCTTGGTCATAGCTTTCATTTGAACTGAGAACGGGGAGTCTGGGACGAGTAGTTCCCGAGATATGTCCATTTGAAGTTTGACAGCTGTCACTTCAAAGATTCAAGATTCAAGATTCAAGATTTCAGATTCAAGATTCAAGAATCAAGGATCAAAATCCAGGATCGAAATCCAATATCGAAACCAAGGATCGAAATCAAGGATCGAAATCAAAATCAAGGATCGAAATCAAGGATTGAATTAAAGGATCGAAACCATGGATCGAAATCAAGCGCTGATTTTGTCGAGCGCGATAAGGTAAAAATATCCTGAAATTTAAATGACAAGGTCACACTACTAATCCAACAACGAGTGTGAAAGAGACAAAGCTACCAAGAAAGTCTCTCAACAAGACCAACAATCCTTATAACCAAGATTAAATTATACCTAATATATCGTTGTGTAGTCGTGATAAGGTTCAAAATCATTTGTACATTAAATGTCAGGTAGCATTCCAGTATGTATATAACTTCCTTGGACATGACATCGACTAGATGCAGGACTGCGCATGTCCTGCTCGGTGTCATCGAGCAAGACATGCGCAGAGAGAGCGGTCAAGACCAAGGCAGGAATAAAATAAGATTGTTTTCGGACGAAAACAATGTCAAATCAAGCTTAAGGCAGGAATGGATTTCACCTTATTTTGACATTGCTCTAAGAGCTCATAGTACGGTTACTGCTCTCGTCTCCGCTTTGGTGGAGTATTGTCCTTTTTTTAAATCTCTACAATTCAAGTTGATAGCAATCTCAGCAATCACGCCATGATTTGCGCTGAATATTATAGCTGAATATTCTACATTTGGCTCACTTCTCCATGTAATCCATTATTCTTTCAGTCGTGACATTGGTTAATTTATGAACAGATAGACTTTAGTACATACCAGTTAATTAAGGCCTGTACGTACATTGCCAAAGAATTAAATAGTAACAAAAGTAACCGAGCCAACTCATTTCCCCAAAATTAAACTCCAAAGTACGAGAGAACAATACAAAAACCTATTCTGACTTTCCATTAATCCACGGCAATTTGTAGAGCGTGGGAACTAACGCACAACCAGACGTCCCGGGTCCGACCCGTGATTGCTCCCCTTCCCTCCCACTTGATGAAAAACATGTTTCCTATTTTTCCCGATTGCATCGCCCGGGGCGACGAGGCCAAACAACTGTAAGCTAGGTTTTGTGTTTATTTTCCATATTTATTTTAAGTGTTTTATGTAGTGCAGTGGTTGCTTGATTGACTGACTATTGGTAACTTTTGATAGTAAAAGCCAAACAAAAAACACGGCTCATTGACTTATTTGACTAACCTTTTTTACTACATTGACTTAGATTTTTCTATGGATTTTCTTCTAATACGGTTTTTAATTATGCAGTCGTCAGCAGTTTTTGTCGGAATGTTCGATTATTTAACTAAAAAAGTATTGGTGTATCACAAACGGAAGCTAAAGTAACTAAAACAAGATTATAATGAATCCCCAATTAGAGCTTTATCAGGGATTGTGGTTGGTAAATTGCCACAAAGTAATTATGATTGTTTTGAACTCTGTACATTATTTAGTTAGACAGATTAAATTGCACTAAAGTTGTTATCGCTGTGTCCTGTACAATAACAACGAAATTTTGTATAGTTTATTTATCTTAGTGTAAGGTACGTCAAAATGGCGGTACCCTGATTTAAAAGTGTAACATTGTAAACAACGTATTAAACAAATATAGGTAGGTAATGGAATAAAGGAGTGTAGCCTCCTGTAGCTGGTATACCTAAATAATATAGAATTTATTAGTAGATCCAGGAAAAATTCATTTCTAAATTACTATTGACTGTGTGTATTTGTGTGATGAACAATTGAACATAGATGTTTGTTGTGTGTCTGATTGTAATAAAGAATTATACTTATAATTATTACAACCAGCAACTTTATATTTACAAAAATGTATAAGATTTTTATCAGTTATATCTGGTTCCCATAGTACAAGCTTTGCTTAGTTTACCTAAGGCTATATGGCGCTGCTGTGTGAAATGTCCACTATTTATTTATTTATGAGTGCCTACAACTTGCTCGAATGGCATGAATGGCATACCGTGGCCTGGCCTACTCGGCTCATGCAAAATCGGGTAAAGTCCCCAATATTACTACTGCCACATACAAGTAAACAAACTTTCCTGTCTTATGACATTAGCTATATCAGATATTTCTCCGGAGTTGCCAAATTAAATTCCCCGGAGTGCCTCTGAAATTAGATCTCCGATACTCCAGCTTCGTTAGCATCCGATCAAAATCCGATGAAGCAAAGTTTTATAACTTGCCGCGTTTTGAGAGACTTCCTTAATTGTGTGTGTGTGTGTATGCGTAAAACAACGGGTTATGTGGGTATAAACTGTACAGACTAAGAGCGCGTTTCCATTTCTATTCGACAGTGAATAAGGTGCGTGATTCTAAAATGGCATAAAATCTCCGTCATTCAATGACCATAACGGCATTTGCTTCGATATTATTCTATTTCTACAATGTTTTTTACCCAAGTGCCTAATAATAATAAGTCTTAGATATAAATATTATTATACGGGATAATTACCTACCATGATTATTGAGTTTTCTTGCTTCCCGATATTTCGAATATATTTATGTTCGTAACCACGCTAGTTTCAAAAGTTATAACGTCTTAGATATATTTAAAATTTGAAAAAGAATGTCTTTTTTTCTGTGAGATTCAATATTTTCGCTTATAACATGTTATTTTCAAAAAATGCAGAAGAAAATGCATGTATTGTGTGTTTGCGAATTTTCAAATTTTCAATAGTTTGCCTCTGTGCAAATTCCGTTAAATTTAGTGTAGGTAGTTTAAAAATATAGAACGCGTATGGATAACCATTTTTGATTAAATGGGATGTGGTTTTTATGTTCGTAAAAGTTCTTTGTTACATTTGGTTTTTATGAATACTTTTATAACATTTCGAACATGGACCAAAAAATATATTTAGGTACGCTAAATTTTATTTTAAACCATTTATTTGGGCTAGGTATATCTGGATGGTCCATTGACAGTAAGTGATGACCTCCGCCTGAAGCCAAGTTACTTATCTACAGTCGCTAATCGATAACAGAGAAAATGTATAGGAATTGAAATTAAATGAAGTCACGTGGTCAGAAGTGTCAGAACAAAGGAGCGAAGATAGAAAGAGATTCGATACGAAGCGCATAGATTAAAGGGTGGTTAAACAAAGGATTAGTGATGATGATAGAAAGAGATTCGATACGAAATGCTTTTAATATTGCTAGGGGGCTTGTTCTTTATGGTATTGACCGCGAAAGAATAGGAGTAGAAACACCGAAGTCAATCCCAGTGGACCTTCCTAATGCGTTTAGTGCACACGACACACATCGCGATACACAGTCGGGGCAGGGGATTTATAAAAATGATTATTACTTCGACTCTAACTTACGCTTACTTCAGTTACTTACTACTGTAGTTAGCTCTAGTTCTTGGATCACTACTGAAATCGAACAGACCTACTCTGCAACATAACTTATTTTAACCAATATTTGTACACGCTATTGTTAATCCGTACCTCTTGTGTATGCATAGCTCACGTCCCCCAAAAGTCTAACTAAGTTCCTTAAACACAAGTCCCAAGAGAGAGCTAAACGTGGCTTCTATGCTTCGATACGAACAAGGGTTTAGGTTTTACTCCATGTCTCTACCAACCAACTTTCAACCCAAACTATACGCTGTCACTTTAAGTTAAGATTTAATATTACTTGGCTCAATTTTTGCTTGGTACATATAGATTAATGCATGCTCATAAAGTTAAAGTAACCTCTGCTAAGATTAAACTATTGCGTAATGTGTATGAAAATTTAAGTAAGCGCTTCATGATAAGTTGAGTGCTTAAACAAATAAGATAAAAGTATCGAGGCTACCCAAGATGAAACCTGAAGCAGAACAAATTAGATTTCTCTACTATGGAGATAATGCGCGTTGTTTCTAAAATGTTATGAACTAGACTCAAGACAAAAGTAATTAAAGTCTAGACAGACGCGTAGATAAAGCTGAAACGTATGTCAATGATACCACATTGTCCTATATCATTATTGTTAAACGAGGCGATGACTCTATTTTTAATAGTAGTCCCTCATCCATTTTTCTCCAATATCATGTAGGTACTTTCCTCGTACTAATAGTGTAACATCAGATTACGCTAGCTATCTCTGTCCTTCGCCGTGTCAGTTCCATCGTTCGGTCGGAACCAAGTTTCTGAAGGTCTTTCTTCATTTTACTGACCAATATCCTGTAATATAGGTACTTCTTTTGGAAAAATAAGACAATTGTGTCATCATTAATTACAAGCACCTACTAGATTCACTCAATGAAGAAATGGTGATGACACACATCGAGCATAATAATATGTAGTATGTTGTGACGGCATGGGTTTTGTCTTGGCAAGTTCTGATTCCTTTAGATGTAAAAGAGAGTAGGTATACACAAAGACAAAGTCAGTAGCTCATTATAACATGTGTTCATTAGGACCTCTTATATCACTTAGAAATGTCTTAAGAGCTAGATGATTTTACTTCTTTAACAGAAATGTCTTGTGGTTTGACCATCAACTGTTTGTAGAGGAACGCCCATGCCGATGCAGTGTCCGGTCTACGCCATGTTCACTAAGATCTTTAACTAAGGATCACCTAAGAATTAGTAAACCGTATTCAATATACTCAGGGTGCATAGCATAATAGAAACAAAGGAAGTAACTAAAACGAAAGCGCAGAGAATAACTACGGAACGGTTGCATTTTCAATTTCCATCTTTTTTGTGACAGAATGACAGTGATAAAACATTAAATCGTCTTTCTAAAGGACAAGTGAATATTAATTGTGTATTTGAACGAACTGCAATACATTGAGAACTACCAAACTAAATAAATTAAATAGGTGGGTAAATACTGTGTAAAATTATTAAAATATGTATGTGATTAGGTCCTTATCAAGTCTTTATCACTTGCATTTAGATTACATCTTCACAACAACAGTGAAAAGAAGGACACAAGTAATAATAAAACTATAGTATATAGAAGTAGGTATGTAATAAAACTGCAGCTTGATTATTTTTATTGTTTATAATTGCATAAGCCCACGATAGGAATAATAACGACTACCTAATATTGGCGTTAAAACATAGATCATAAATGGCGCAAAATAGTGGAAATAGGCACAACTGTAGTTAAGCCTATACCTAACAGTAAGATATTACAATGATATTGGTGACATACAATTTACAAAGCAACAATAATTTAAACAAGGGGCGATTTTTCTATAAAACCGGCTTTAATGTTGTAAGCTGAGCAATTTGCTGCACTCTCGAGGTGCATTTTTATTCATCACCATATTTTTATGGGAACACATTGGGATCCTAGTGTACCCCTTCAAACAAAATAAGAATCATCAAAATTGGCTCACAACTGACATTATTTAGTTAAACAGCATTGCCGTTCGGTGTGGACTTAGATCAGTAAAGCTATCTACAGGATGTCGCAGGCCTATCCGAGGCAGGCCTCGAAGACGCTGGCGTGACGATCTCAAGATATTAGGCAGACTAGTGTTTGTAAAGCTGGCAATCGCAAGGGTTGTAGGATGATGGGGTAGACCTTTGTCCAGAAGTGGGACAAATAGGTAAAAAAAAAACAAATTTTGATTTTTAAATAAATTAATCATGGATTCTGTAGACAATTGTCCTTAGGTACTTATAATATTGACCTTGTAAGTGCAGTCGTAAATGTAGAGACGCATTGATAAAATAAATACACATTACTCATCAAGACATGGCTCTCTCTCTTTGCCACTGACTGATAAGTGGCTTATTTATCAATAAAAACAGACGTGAGATTACAGTTGCTTGATAGATTTCAACCACAGAAGACTAGTCTACATCAAAAGTGGTCACGAAAAATACTCGGTTCAAATTCAAATAAGAAACATTTGTGAGTGTAAAAATGATTGTGCTACTATTAGTTTTTACAATATTTGTCCTATCATACTGGTATACAACAAGGAATCATGACTACTGGGCAAAAAAGAAAGTCAAACACGACAAACCACTGCCATTTTTCGGAAATCATCTCCCCAATTTGCTCCTGAAACGCAACAGACCAAATGTTGGTGTTGAATTATACAACAAGTTTCAAGGAGAAAAAATGGTTGGATACTATCGAGGAATGAACCCGGAGCTTATAGTCAGAGATCCTAATATCATGAAACTTATATTCAATTCAGATTTCGATTATTTTCCCGGCAGAGGGAGTCTGGGGAGTAAAGAAAAGGATCCTTTATTGCATAATGTTATATTTATGGCTGGAGATGAATGGCGTGTGACCAGGCAAAAATTAACACCAGGTTTCTCTCCTGGCAAACTGCGAGCGATGTTCCCTTTGCTACTGCAGTGTACACAGCAATTGCAAGATACTGTACAGCAATTGTCAGAGACCCAGGAAGAGATAAACACTTACGAGTTGATGACCCGCTTTCCTCTTCAATTCGTAGCCTCCTGCGGATTCGGCGTCGAACTCAACGCTTTAAACACGGAACACTCAAAGTTCGTAGAGCTTGCCAAATCTTTCTTCGTCAAATCAAAGCTACAGATTTTCCTGATAGTTTTATCGGAGCTCTTTCCTTTCCAGTTGTTCAATCCGAAAATTGTGAATCAGGAATTGGAAGATGTTATTTACAGCATGACAAGACGAATTCGAGAAGAAAGGAACTTTAAGCCGAGTGGAAGGAATGACTTGATGGACCTAATTTTAAAAATGGAGAATGATGCTCATCTGGACGGGTCAAAAGATGACCTGAAGATCAATGAAGATTTTGTTGCAGCTCAATTATTCTCCATACTATTAGGAGGCTTCGAGTCTACATCTACATCTATTAGTTTCACATTACATCAGTTGGCGTTCCACCCAGAAACACAAGACAAAGTTCAGCAGGAAATTGATGACGTCATGTCCAAATATGGGGATAAACTGACCTATGAAGGTATTGGAGAAATGTCGCTGCTTGAAATGGCTTGGAAGGAATCGATGAGATTGTTTACACCTTTTGGGGGCATCAGCAGAGTTTGTGAAAGAAAGTACACAGTCCCTGGCACTGACATTACTATAGACCCTGGAGTCCGGATCACTCTCCCCTCTCAAGCGTTACATATGGACTCGCAATACTTCGAAAATCCTAAGGAGTTTCGTCCAGAGAGGTTCGCATCGGGAGGGGAAAGTAAAATGGGTCACTTATATTCTTCTTTTGGAGATGGTCCACGAAAATGTCTAGGTATAATTAATATTTTTTATTATGATAGATCACACAGGTCGTTCTTATTGACTGTACACTCTAACAACCGTAGGTCGTGGGAGAAAACCGTGTCCTTTTTGAGAAATATGAGTGTGTAATTATTTACCTGCTAGTATTCAATTTATCAAAAAAACATATTTTTGATAAAATGGAGTGTTTAGTCGTTATTTAAAAACCAAGAATTTACAACACACATCGAGCATTTATCCGCCGATCACCTGGACAGTATCGGATGCATTTTGTGATGTTTCTGTATAATTCATTAATTGAGTTCGCAGGCAGGGGCCTGCGAACATTAAGGGTAATGCGTTATTGAATTTTTCGAACCGAAAAATCTATGCTCGGCCGGGATTTTAACGCACAACTTTTGGATCGAAAATCCAGGCACTGTCCCACTTGGCGAAAAGGACAATTACTACCCTATATTTAAAATCTAGAACTCACCAAAGCAACGCTCAAGTTCGACCTGCGCAGCACCAAGCTAGCTGTGTGCCTATATATTTCAATTGAACGAAACATATTAATGAATATAATTCTTTTTTACCCGGCTGACTGTCAAGTCACCCGGGTTATGTAGATCGCGCGTTTCTATGTATGTGGGTTCGTTCGTTCGTATGTAAGTAATATTCTTTATTACCACGTTTCTCCTAAACGGCTGGATGGATTTTGATGAATGAGGTATCGTTAGAATCGTCTCCATCTCGATTGTGCTCTAGGATACTTTTTATTTCGATAAATCAAATAGTGCGGCTAAAAAATGCAACAATGTGTGAATTTTCAAAATGAAAATCACGCTATCATATCAAAATCCATGTCAAAATCAAGAGGTTGGTGGACTGATATCAAATATAATTTTTTTAAAAATCTAACATGACATCTTCGAAGACTAAATCGAGTCTCAAAATTTTTGAAAATCTATTTTTCGCCCTAAATAGAATTGCTAACCAAAACGCAAACTAAAACTTTGTATTTAGTCACAGGCAACGTTTAGAACAAACTGCATCGAAATTGGTTTAGCCATTTAGGAGATATCTCATATTTAAGAAATAACTTACGCATTTAATTTAGGTACTCACAGAGCCATCTGTGTGTCAACTGTGACAACAACGTTTAGGAAAATGCGTACGGCATCGAACCCTCGATACCTACATAATAATAAAATTGTAATTTAATTTTGTTTTGTGATTGATAAGATAATGCTGTTTCCAACTTTTCAGTTCAGCCGGGTTTTTTTATTTTTGAATAAATTGCTTGTTCTTTTAGGTATTCGCCTAGCATCGATGATGTCGCTATCAGCGCTGGCGGCAGTCCTACATCGGTTCACAGTAGCCCCAGGGCCCTCATCTCGCTACAAGCACGCCCATAAAAACAGCACCATTCTGACTCAGAACGTCGAAGGAGGGCTTGTTCTTAAATTTATACCTAGAACCGCTTAGAACTAGTAATAATGCTAAGATGATCTTTTGATTATTTTAAAGTGCGTAAAGGTGGCGGTTCGTACTTGAGACCGAGACAGGAGACCGAGACCGAGACAGGCTTTGTAAATTGTTTCGTTCGTAACTGAACAGTACATTTCTGCCGCGGCCCATAAGTGCAGCATTGCCGGACGACGGTGAGTATGCGGCCGGAGGCGGAGCCGAGGCACGCATCACAGATTCCGGAAATGCTCAGTTGTGGCCAAGTCTTGTATAGTGCTTTTCTCAAACATGCGGGTAAATTAAAGTAGATAAAGTCCTACATAAACTGATTTTAAGGACGTTATAAATTTCTTTTTTTTTTACTTTATTCCATGTAATTACGCATTTTTTTGTCGTACCACTTCGTAAATAAAACTTAGGCTCAACATGTTCGGTTTAAAAAAATTGCGTTCCATTTTTAAATTACATTGGCGGCCGCTCGAGCAGGCCAGATAAGAAATTGCTGGACACTTTCTGACAGTAGGTACTACAAAAACAATTTATTCTAAAGAAGGTTGTGTAAGAAATGGCCGTATAGGTATCGTATCGCATGTTTGGGAAAATTAAATAAGTAAAATATTGGCTATATTCACAGAACATTAAAAATACTACGCTTTAGTGAAACCTCTATTAGTAACTATTATTCCTGGCTCCCTCGGCCAACGGATCGGGCACAAGTTGCGACGATCAGCGATACGAAGTTTGCAACTGTCCAATTAGATAAGATGTTTCATTTCTGACTTAGATGTATTGTGGTTTGGTAAACCGAGAAGATATAGAGCCAAACTTTCATTCTATATTGCTACCTATTATTTTAGAAAGGAAGCATTTAGAAGGAACATTTAACTTTGTAATTTTATTGATACATTTACTTTGTACAGAATAACATTACATTTATTTTATTCTGTCGTTACCTATAATTATTATAATAACGTAGTCCACCCTATTACCAAAGCCCAATAATGAGTGTGGCCACGTGGACCGACCGCGTAGTTCGATCAATCGGACCATGTGAACTATCCTACTTCCTACTAATATTATAAAGGCGAAAGTCCGTGTGTGTGAATGTTTGTTACCACGTATCTCCATAACTACTAAACCGATTTATAATAACCGGGAATAGGACATAGGCTACTTTTTATCCCGAAAAAAATGCATGGTTCCCGTGGGATAAACAAAATAGTAGTCCACGCGGGCGAAGCCGCGGGCGTCAGCTAGTATTCCATAAACCGATATAGATCGGCCTAATTATTTTGCGGTAGAAAAAAAAAACAAAATCATGGGATAATTCTTTTACATTCTTTTCATCATGATTTTGTGGTCACTATCATTTACCTAAGTATGAAGGTAAATCAAAGTCAATATTGTGTTTGATAGCTCAATTTCTGTTCTTTGGCGACCAATACTTTGGAAAATCAGGGCAACCAACACAATTTAGGGAGTGGGCATAGGTACTACGTTTTTTGCAGTGCGTTTGTATCGATACGAACGCGATGCGAACATATTGCTACACTCCCGGTTCACGTTTGTATGAATACAAACGCGATGTGAACCCGTACCGTACCTAGCTCAAAAACGCGCTTCAGAAAACGTCGTGTGCTCAGTCTGTTAAAAAAACTTAAACACTGTATAAAAAAAGCTAGGCTTAAGAGCCTAGCCTTTTTACAGAGATTCTCTTAATCTAATTAGCCCAACTCTAATGGATAGCCAATTGATCAAAGTGAGGAAAGTACGAGGAAGAAAGAAAGAGTAGTAAAGATCTCAAACATTAAGGCCACCAAATAACTTCACTTTTTGATTCAAACTTTATACGAACTTTTATCGAAATTTATCGAGAACCAACATCCATCATTCACATTCGAGGATATTCGATATTTCATAAATATCATAGATATCGGAAACTATTTATTTATTTATTCTTGTTATACAAATGAAACATTTATAAGTAAAAATATTTTAAAACTAGACAGGTGGCAAAGGAGAGCTAACCCTAAAAAGAGTTACCTTCCAGCAAACCTTAATGGGAGAAAGAGACGGAATTTTAACGAGTAGTAGTACCTACCTATTAAATAACAATTATCAAGGCACCGGTAGCACCCAGACTTCAGTGCGACGAGCATCTGCAACTTATCCAAAATTTTATTTAATTTTTTCTCTTTCTCTATCTCGACGAGCAATCGCCACGCCCTGCCGAGGCTTTCAACTGTTGTTTATTTGCCTGTATAATTTTATATGTACCTATTTAGAACCAAATCTAAACTTACTGCGTGACGATACATTTATATATTTTCTAGGCTATTATCAAGTGTCGAGCTTGGTAGGTAAGCAGAGCAATGATGTATTGTTTTTATAATCTGACAGGCAATAATACGCCCTTGTCCGTGAAATGGAAATGAGCAGTTCGATCTCAATGTTTGTGCAGTTTATCGTAATGGGGTGATACCGGCAATATTGTCATCCTTATCGTTATCCACTAATACAATGCCACACCTAGAAGTGATACTCCGATACTAACGAGAATACATAATACATTAGTAGGTAATTATAACATCGTGAAGAAACCGACTCGCATTTACCATATATTGGCTGTATGTAGAGGTGGCTGAGCAAGAATACTCCATCTCAAGCATGTCCCAAGCACTACAACGTTCCGTTGAGTGTAGGCAATTAGGCATGACACGTTGCCTACTGTCGCTCTTTGATTTAGGCTGGATTCGACCAAACTGTCATCTTACTCCCAGAGTAGTAATTCCGTTAGCCGACAGAATTCGAAATACAATTGTTTAGAAAGCGCAACCGAACATTATTAGGTGCATTTAAATTATCCTGCCCCCCTAGCCATATTACACTATCTATCGTCGCTGTAGAATAGAAACACTTCAAAATGTATAGGATTTGACGTTTCAAGTAGATGAGTCACATGGTCAGAACGTCAATTCCTATACATTTTGAAATGTTCTATTCTACAGCGACGATAGATCGTTCTACAGCGACGATAGATCGTGTAATATGGCTAGGGCCCCTGGTTATAAGGTGTCAACTTTACAATGTCAAAATATTCAAACAAACAGCAGTTTAATCTGTGGTTTAATCTCCAGATAAAACTTAATCCAGTTTGGTAAAATCCAGCCTTAATCATCTAGTAAATATGTAAAGGTTTAATCTTTTATTTTATTATAATGTGGTTACATTTCGGGGAATGTTCTCAAGAACTCCACGACGATACCTACCACCATCTCTATTCCACTTTAGAACAAGCAGACGTTCGGCGCAGAAACATCCTTGTCTTGTAGACATTCCATCCACTCATCGCACGCGGTTCTCTTCCACCTTCATCATCCGCACTGCTAAGATCTGGAACTCGCTGCCGGCTTCTGTTTTCTCCGAAAACTATAACCTGAGACTCTTTAAGTCAAGTGTGAACAGGTATCTTCTAGACCTTTGTGATCCATTGTCAGCCACATCGTCGCTTACCATCAGGTGAGACTGTCGCTGAACAAAGGTCTATCTAGAAATAAAAAAAATGTAAGTAAGTAATGTAATGTAAAAAATAATGTAACTTGTAAGTGGCGATGAGCAGCCTACCACGTGGAATACTAAATACTTACAACAAACGAGGATGTGCTCAACGCATATTTCGACGTGCCTTGACGACTTGCCTTCCATTAGACACAAGTAGCAAGCTACCCGTATCCGTCGATCACTTTGTACTTCTTGATTATATTTTGATGATTGCAAATGAGTAGAAGAAAATTACTGCAAACGAGTCGAAGTAAATCACGGCTTTGGTGGTAAACAAGTTGCGGTTCTATCACAGTACTATTCACTACTTTTGATTTATTGATGGTACTGGGGAATTAGTCGATCTGCTATCAGTTATCCAAACTAAGTCATTGTACTCGTTAGGTTTTGTGATTGTCTGTGAGTATGAGTATCGGTATAGCATGCAAGTGACCAGGAAGTTTTGTGTGAAACAAAGCGCTGCATTATCTTCTGTAGCCAAGTAAGTTACTAAAATCTTACTTAATAAAAATAATTGAAAATGTCAATCAAAATCTTACCGTACTTGAAATTCATGAGAATCTTTTTTACGCTCAATTTAAAATAAAATAAGTGGCTTGTATACCTACCTATTTCAATATTAAATTGTATTTGAAAATGTAAAAATGTAAATGTACGTGAGTAGGTACAGTAAAGATAAAAATTGCTACTCAACATTATTAATTATTATGCAATTCCTTTGTATAAATCGTATTTATGGTTCCAAGTTGATCCTGCTATTCATAAGTTATGCAATTTTGAATTTTAATGAACCCAATGTGACAGAGCTTGACCGTGTTAAAAATAGTAGAAATAAAATACTAATTAAACAATGAACTTTTGTTAGGTACTACGTAAAAGTGATTCAGGAAAATTTCTTACAGGAAAATAGAAAAAAAAACACTAGGGAGAAATAAATAAATAAATAAATAAATATTGCTGGACATTTCACACAGCATCATGTAGTCCCAAGCTAAGCAGAGCTGTTTAGCTTATCTCAGACCAAAGGTTTTATGACAACATTTTGAACTAGAAAAAGCTTCTAAAGCTTTTATGATTTTGTCGTAGCACTCCATCTGAACGACTTCAATAGAAGTGAAGAGTGAATCTTACGAACCAGCGAATATTAGATTCGTATTCGAAAATACACGTACTACCTACTACTTAGTACGTCTATTTTCGAATGAAAGGGCCAAGAACATCGTTATATGAATTTTTCATTCCCAATTTGTCTTAAGATTTACGACAGTGCAGTGCAACATAAATATTTTTTCAAAGTAAGTTTCGTTGAAATTTTCGTAACTATTTCGGTCGGTCGGTATCAAATTATATGTACACCCCCAAATACACCCCTTTCAGATCAACGCAAATGGGTAGTAGAATTAGACTGCCTACCTGTTGTCATATTAAATTTTATCAAAAGCTGCAGCCGCAAGTTATTTCAATCCCAAATGCGGTATTCTGCAGAAAAATAAAGTGAAAATCACAGCTTTTTCATTAAAATAAACTTTCCGGGTTCTTTTGTAATCATATTGCTGGCCTCGACTGACTGATGTCACTTTACCGAAAAAAGTATTTTATATTAGTCTGGCCTGCCGCCTTTTCTATACTGTTTATAATAAAGTTACCATTATGCCCTTGCAAAAAAGTTTTTTTTTGTAATTGGTGTTGATTGTAGTTATTTAGTTTTGATACTATTCTTGTAATTTCAGACTTTGGTTCATACATTAATACAATAAAAAGTTTTAACAAAAAGATTTTCAAAATCACTGTACCTTGGTATTACCCACTGCTAGGTACTGTCTCCTTTTGCTTTTCCCAAAATTTTTCGGTGTTGCGAATATCATCGAATCGCCCCTTGCTATTAGACGACCCGAATTTCGTCAGGCTCCGAAGTCCTGGACTTGAAAAAAAATTACAGTCCTAAATATTAAAACTCAACTGTTTTCTTTAGGAATACATCATGCAGTCGTGGCTGGCTCCGTCTGGTCATCCAAAGTATCTTCGCAGTAGTCACCACCGCCAGTTTCATCCTCATAGTGTTGATGTCAGTGAGAACTTCCCCTAAACCAACATCACCTATTCCTCGGAGGTGTGTGGTGAAGAACTGTGGAGTTGTATGCACGAAGACACCCTACTACGGGCTTTATGAAGAAGACATTCTGGAAGCTTTGGCGGTAAGCACTATAAACAAAAATGATCACTGTGTCAAACTCAAAACAATCATTAATGTGACGTCGCATAGCCTATAACCATCGGACAATGAAGACGCTTCAAAAGATATGTCATTTGTCATATTGTGATAAGTAGTTTAGGAGTTAAGAGGGAACAGATGAACATTCATACATACATACATACCGGTCAAACTCATAACCCTCCTTTGGCTTCGCCGTAGTCGGGTAATTATGATTATGCCTTTTTCCAAGCAGCCAGCGGTCTAATAAAACCGTATGCTCTCTGCTCACTATTGTTTAAATATACTTTTATGAATGAAAGATAACTTATTAGATTTTCTTGCGAAAATTCGTATTTGGTGATAATGGTCACGCTGATTGCAGCAAGCTTTTTTTACTACTTTCGATACAAAGTATCACTGTTATATTGTTGTAACAAAATATTTATGCTCAGATCATTTAGTCCGCACGGATAGCTATTTATACACCTCACGGAAATAACCGACCGTTTCACCTTAATAGTAATTTACGGTTCGGGTACGAAAGGTTTTCGCTTTTATTAGCTGTGTTTTAAAGACTTTACCTTGTATAAATTGCTTGAGACAATAATATAATATTATATGACTATTGTAATTTCAAATGATATTCAATAAACCGTTCTACTTAGTATTTTTCAATGGCTAATGATTAATCTGGTGATGATTAATGATTGAGCAATTGTTAATGATTTATATTGATCTGTATTTGTAGCTTTAAGTAAACTCAAGAAAGATAATAATATGAGCCGTAGGTCAGAGTACAAAACAGCTCCAAAAAATTGTTTACTGCATTTGGAAAGTATTTTATGTATTTTACTAAAGCCCTTATGTTTAACTCATAATAATTAAATTTGAAAATGAATAATAATATTTTTTTATTTTTAGCATGCGGAAACAAAATGCACGAGTGTGAACTTAGAACTACACAGCCCTTATTTTGAAAACAACACGTTACCAAGTCACTGGCTATCCAACCTCCGCTGCAACATTCATCAACTTTCAATAATTGGAGGAAACCTCAACCATCTACCATCCACGGCTTTTATGAGCCAATTTACTGGAACTATCAGAATTTTGGAATTGCAAGACCTGCATATCAAGACATGGGGAGCCAATACTCTAGTCGGACTATCAAGTCTTCACACCTTGAATATTATGAACTGCATTATAGATGAAATCCCAGCGGATTCTTTACGAGCCGTAGATAACACGTTAGAAACCATAAGCATCACTGAAAGTGGTTACTGGGACCCTGCAAATGTAACTGGATCTTGTTATTTAGAAAAATTAAGTGTCGTCAACTTTTCGCACAATCAGTTTGGTAGCATTTTGGGGAGAGATAGCTTCGTGGGACTGGAGCAATGCAGGGTTTTGTATCTCAACTCGTGTGGCATATATTCTATTGGAGCTGGTGCATTTGATAATTTGAAAAGTATTGATGTTCTTTATTTGGACTTTAATCTACTTGTAACTGTGCCTCCAGGCCTATTCACGAGTATAGTCCAACTTGATAATCCTCGGCCAAGAATAAGCTTACAAGAAAACTTGTGGAATTGTGACTGTGATATGGATGATCTGAGACAGTTAGTTAGAAAAGACTTATTACTCGTCGAAGGTATCTGCTCGTACCCAATTTCGATGAAAGGAAAAACTTTTACCGAACTGGAAAACTCTTGTGTAATTGAAGATTTGGACAAAAATGACACTGTTAAAGAAATAAGCAAAATAGGACGTGTGAGTAATTCGTATGAACAAATTGTTGTTAATGGAATTTGTCTAAACAAAAACCAAAATATAATGAAAAAGCCCTTCAATGTTATTTCTCCACAATTTAATAGAAAATGTGTTCTAAACAGAACAATAGACATTGATGTCTCTGCACTTATAAATAAAGATAGCCTGACTGTGAACAAGGACTGGGTGAAGTTCAACTTTTTTTTTGAATCACCTAAAGTTAATGCTTTACAAATCGGAGCCATTGAAAATATAAATAACGGTCTTTTGTGGTTCCAGTCAGACTGCCCTTATGAAGTGTACTGTATCGATTTCATGCCACCAGTACTTCGAATTTTCAACATTCAAACACTAACTCAGTTTACATTCTGTCCAATAACATTGAGTAATGGAACGATTGAGAACGATGCTTGTGTGCGTTATACTATAGATGAATTTGAATTTGTGATTGACAAATTTAAAACAAAAATGTTGTATTGGTTGTCCTTAACCGCAATACTTTGCATTGGATTGGGTGCTATTATTGTGTATGGTGTAATAAGAATGAACCCCATTTTACTAAAAGGAAGCAAAAGAATACTGTTTGTGAAGCACAAAACGGTCGATGCCCTGGTTCTGCCCCCGAAAATACCACTGCGAAACGACTTGATTAACGATACCGCACTCGATTTTCAGGATAAAGAGATTTTTACTTTGTGTGCTAACGATAAACTGAAGCTTCCGAAAATGGATAGGATGATATCCATAAGAAGCAATAAAAGCGGCTCCCCGAGCTATATTTCTGCATTACAACCTTCCGACGAGCAGCTTGCAGAATGGCGGATTACCCGCCATTTCAATAACGACTTAACTATCAGTTCCAAATCTGAATCGTCGACATTATCGTGTTACTGCAGCGACGCTCTGTACTATTCACTCGACGAAAGCGACAGTACTTATGAGAGCTTAAAGTAGTTTAATCGGTCGCGTGACCTCTTGTTTTGCAGGAAATGTTGGCAATTCATCACAACGGATGGTTTTCACTTGTGGAGTCGGTAGTCCATTAGCGTTGGGGTGATTTATTCCGGTGTCGTGTGGCGATGCTGCGTCGGGCGTCGATTTGCACATCCGTCCGCCTTCGTCACCGGCGCGCTCGTGAATCAATCCTGTACAGCTGTTTGAGTTGAGCCACCGCCACAATCATTGTTTCAACCATTGGACGAATCTATTTTAGCCTCCATTTAAAATCGACTGTAGGCCTAAAGTACACCAATTAGTCGTCGAGATCGGAATCTGTAGTATGTTACTTCACTGTAATCTCGCATTGTACATTTTATGATGTAGCTACTTTGGAACGCGTATCAGGAAATGTTGTTCGGTATTTAGTGTATTTACGTACTAAAACTAATGCGTTTCAAATGTCACTACCGACAAAATTAAAATGTTATTTACGGTTGATTACAATTTACATGCAAAATTCCAATTAACAAAGTTTATGTAGGTTTATAGATTCTTTATTCTCAAAAAGAATTACAAATTCACTTACATGAGAACTTAAAAATTAATAACACATCGTAGTTTTACGTACAGTGGATATAAAATTCTAGTAGGTAAAAGAGGGTAGGTTTAGTTAGTTGTGTGTGGATTGACGATAGAACATTCTTTGTTCAAAACAAGGAGTAGGTTGAAAATGGATGTGGCTGTTTAGGACATATGGACATATGGTTTAGGACATTATGTGAACTGATTTTCTATATTACTATGTTTACTTATGTTTGAGTATTGTTTATGATGTCCAAAATAAATTACACGTGATAATGATTTGTTTACATGCATTTATTGGTTCACAATAAATCATTAGGAACCCACATCCGATGCCAAATTAAAACTCGGAAGTTTTGGTCTGCCAAAAACAGAATCGCAAGGTAACTTGCTATATTTAGCGAATATTGCCTTTTCTAAACGATATATTTAGTTTGTAACGGGCTACAACTGTTTTGGCAGCCCTAACTTTTCCGGTGGTGAGTTAGAACAATGCTCTTGGTTGCACTGTTTGTCGGTGCACATTTAGCGGACTGCCTGCGGTTGGGTTCTATTCAGTCCATTATAAGCCTGTGGTCATGTCAAACACATTGTTTGCAACTCAAGCTAGAATCTGCTTTGTACGATGAATCGACCACTACTAGAGTGTAACAATCCGGTTACGCGTCGTTTTCATTGCAATGATTAAAATATGAAAGTGTAAAGATTTTAATGTAGGTAGGTATAAGAAATATCGAGTAATCTTTTTTATTCAATTAAAGCTCTGTAATGTTAAAATTGTATTAGTTTTATTAATTTTAGTGCTGCAATAGTAAGTTGGTACCTAATAAATGTATTTTTGAAATTATTACATGTCCGATTTTATTAATAAAAATACTTTTATACATCGTATTTTACATACAGTTGAAAAACATTATATTAAAAAGGTCATCTTCTTTTGATGTTGACTACGCATTAGATATAGTTTACTAATTTAATAAAAATATATAAAACGATTCATTATAATGAATAGTCAGTAATGTAGGTAGATTAACATTTTCAGATATCTAAACATCTGTCACATCAGGACTTTTTTTAAATTAGTATATTTAATTTTCAAGCAGTTCATAAATAAAAAGCAGATTATTTAATAAAACTCTAAATATTTCCTAGAAATTAAAAGTGAGTTAATCTATCTACTAATGTAGTAAATGTTTATACATTGTTGTGTTTGATGGATTCCGAAAAAACAAGATTAGGTATGTTTAATTCGTGGAATATTCCAGAGATAGGTAGGTAGGCTATCAATACATATTCTTAATTCCATGAAAATCAATATTTGTCACCTTATAAATTACCTGTAGCTCATAATATATCGCACCTCACAAGTAATATAGTTGCAACTCAAAAACAATGATTTTGAGATATCGCGTTTTGAAGTTTTAAAAAATCGTACCGTCTAAAATATTGACAGTAACGTCTTAACTTAAATGCAAATATATAGGTATATCGCTTGGCTATGAATATTTCCTATTCCAGTAAGTTTATAGTAAATAGCTTTCATAAAATGAATATTATTTTAATAACACTCAGAGTTACAACTGTATTGCTTATCTATTCAGGTACTTTTTTGAAATATAACTATATTGCCTGTTTTAAAAACTAACTTATGTGCGTTTTGACGGTTATAATTTCCGTTTTAATGTACATTTTCCTAGTGTTTCAGAAGTTATAATGCGTTTTATGAAGGTAACTTGTATTTCTCGTAAATTAAATTCAAAAAATGTTAATACAAAAAACTATATTTAAAAATCAACAGTAGCTAAACAAAAAATAAGAAACCGAAGAGAAATAGTAAGTACTTTACCACAGTTTAGGTACCTAATTATAAAAAATGTAGAAGAGCAAAATACAACTACTAAACTATCATCATCTTTGGCGTTGAACGTCCACTGTCGGACATAGGCCTCCTTCAAAGATTTCCATGTGTTGTGGTTGGAGGCGGCCTGCATCTACTACTACTACTACCTGCAGTTCTGCAGATCTGCAGTTTTTACAAGGTCGTATGTATATTGTCGGTGGACGTCCAACGCTGCGCTTGCCGGTCCGTGGCCTCCTCTTAAAAACTTTTTGGCCCCATCAGCCATCTGTTCTGCGTGCCCATTGCCGTTTCAACGTGCCAATCCGTTTGGCTATGTCGGTAACCCGAGTTCTACGTATCTCCTCATTTCTGTTTCAATTCCGCAGTAAAACCCCAAGCACAGCCCTCTCCATTGCTCGTTGAGCTACTCTGAGGCCAATAGTGAAGAACCACGTATTGATTGAAGACTTTTGTCTTAATGAATTGACGTATTTTGGATGAGAAGCTGTTACGAAGTGGCGTTTTAAACAGACACTCAAAACTTCGATGTACCGATAGTCAATTCGGCATCGCTGGAGAGACTCAAGCTCTTCCCATGTTTCAATCGAATCGAAGGCTTTCTCATAGTCCACAAACGCGAAACAAAGCGTCAAGTTATATTTTTTGGTCTTCTGTATAACTTGCCGCAGCGTGTGTTTGTTTGGGAGGCTGAAAGTCATCAAACCTGCGATCGAGACAATTCGTGATAATTCTTGAAAACAGCTTATAAACATGGTTCAACAGCAAGAACAGCAACACCACGCTCTTGTTCCATGCTTCTGGCGTAGTACCTTCGAGCAAGACGGAGTTGAAGAGCTTTTGAAGGACTTTACTTACCGGTGATACACCCGCTTTCAAAAGCTTTTGAAGTTATTCCGTTTTCGCCCGGCGCCTTGTTGAGAACAACAGTTCTTAAGCTACTTCAGGGCCATCTTGTACCTACGGGTATCAAGTTGATAGCCGTTTTGAAAGCTGGGATATCCTCGGTGCGGTTTAGTGTCGGGCCAGTTTGGCTCTCGGGTCTTCTTTTGCCGCACTGCAAACAGGTTTAGTGACTGAATTGTAGACCTGTTCTTAGAAACTTTCGACTTCCCATAACACTTCTGCTTTACTTGACGCTACACTGCCATCTTCTCATCTCCTCTGCTTGTACTATATAATTTCGATTAAATTTAAATACTTACCTAATTTCTTGGAAAATTATTGGAAAAAAGCCAGGTCAAGAGTACCATTAACCGACGAGCTTGCATGAAGAATGTGATGAGAGTGAATGAAGCCAAAGAAGTGTGCCAGGATCGTAGCAAGTGGAGATCTGTGGTCTCTGCCTACCCCTATGATGGGAAACAGGCGTGAGTTTATGTATGTAGGTACCTAATTTCTTTTGAAAAAAACCATTAGCTGTCACTGTTTTATTGCATCGGTAATGTATGCTGAATTTCAGTTCAATCGGACACAGGAAAATGACAGAAAGACAGACAGACAGACACTGAAACAGGTGAAGCTAAATAAAAACTTGTAAAAATATGCACAGGCAATAGAGTGACATTTAGAAATAAGCAATACCTCGAAGAACTTATGCGATAATCTTAACAGGTCATATAGTGTTAACTCAAACAAAATTGCGGCAATATAGTTGTAAGTTGAAATGTTTTTCTTAAAAATCTATGTAAAGGAAATTACTAACAAGCAATACAGTTACAACTCTTAATGTGAACCACATGACTTATTTTTATTTACAGGCAATACAGTTACAACTAGATGATACAACTATATTGATTACTTTTAAACTATGTTTTTGTATCCAAGCTAACATTCCAATGTTTTATTTTGAGATGTGACAGGCAAAAGACGTCTGGCACGAGTTGTGACTTATTCAACAGGGATTCAACTTAGATGTAACTATGCTACTTGACAAATTAATGAACGAGATGGATAGTCAATAAAGAGTTTTAGTGCTACCATTTAGCGATAAAAAGAGGTAGAAATATAAGGGTCTCACCAGTCGATAGAGAAAAAAAAATTGTATTTAATGGCATACTTAGCTCAATATTGCAAAATTTTGAGTTGCAACTATATTACTTGTGAGGTGCGATATTTATTCCTATTATAATATTTACCTACAAAATATGTTTTAGGAACAAGATGAACAACGATACTTACAACAAATGTTACACATGAGTGGCAGTGAATGTGTGAGAGATAAGTGTGACATTAATAAGATTACTAAGGACCTGTATTATTTACTATTCCTGCATAAAATATATTGGAATCTTAGATACGTACCTATTTTTAAAAATGTAAAGCTTTATCTTTGTACTTTACTGTTACCTAAGTATAAGGTTAGGCAATCAAAAACTTAGGCCTTTATATCTAGACTGACTAAATGATAAATACAGCGTAAAGTTACCAAGAGGCAATCTTTGCCTACACTTAACGGGACACTAGTGTCTGGGACATTGTTAAGATGGAGTAGGCTTGCCCAGCACCTTGACCATCCTTTTAGCTAAATCAGCCACACCCACAGGAAAAACATGGTTTATACGTGTGGGGCCGATTGAGCCGGGGGTTTCTTAACGACGTTATTCTTCACCGTTTTAGCTCATATTAGAACGAAAAAATCCATTGAAGCACTGCCGGGATCCAAACTCGCAACCTTCAAATAGAAAGTCGTGGCACAATCACACTCGGCCAACATGGTTTTTTTTTTGTTATTCAATCAATACGAAAAATAAAAGATAACGTTTGAATTGAATTATATTTTTTTAGCGGACAATCCGCTGACCTTTCCGCTTAATATCCATACAGTCTCAGGGTTGACGGCTGGTAATGACTTTGTCACTGATGAATCAGTTGCAGTAATTAATCGCTCTTGCACTGTATTGTGCTCGATGACAACAATATATCATCACATTGATGAATAGGATTATCCAGATGATAACGTATCACAAAATGTTGATACAAGTTCAATTATGTGCTAAGTACTGTTGTTTTGAGACTCTATTGAGTTATTTATACTCGTTATTTATTTTATTAGATGTGAAGTTTGTGAGGATGGATGGATATTTGCAAGGGCGTCGCCAGGGGGGAGCAGGGAGGGGCAGTTGCCCTCCCCCCACCCCCTAGAGATTAAAAAAAAATAGCTAAATGCAAAGAAATCAAAGTCTTAAGCCCACTCACGTGATTTGCTTGACCGTGATCGATCAAGCATTTGGACGTGGTCAAGACCTCGTAGCACTTTAAACGTATTTTGCAATTAAAATTCATACTTTTCCCATCATCCTTACTAACTAACAACTTAGCCCCCCCTGGGCCTTCGGCTGGCGACGCTCTTGGATATTTGTTACTCTTTAAACACAGTACTTCTCAAAGGGCCTCCAGACTCTCGTAGAGAACCCCCGAGAACACCCGAGAAGCGTGAGTGTGAAGAGCTTCTCGCCTTCTCGTTCTCTGGCTCGCCTGTTCTCCGACCGGTGTCGGTATTTTTGGCCGAGCCAAAGGATTTCTCGGGCGAGAAAAGAGAAGGGTCCTACACTCACGTTTTGTCTCATTGCAGATTAATGAGCGGCGGTGGGCAGACATCCATATTGTTTGTTTTTTTCGAGAATTTTCTTTCGTAAAAATGTGGAATAATAAATAGAGTTGAAATTTATCGATTTTTTTCAATCTGAGCCTATTTTATGGGATGCTAAATATCGAAACTACTAAGATAAAAGTTTTTTACATTAAGTATTTTTTTTTTTTTAACATTATTTTTAGTTACAACATTCACAAAGTTACAGTATGCAATGGCACACAGAGCCAAACCGGGTGCAGTTTCAAAATCGACGTCCATACCGGATAAGCAACAGATCACGACTGAGAACAATTGAGAGTGTGGATAGCTTGTTTGTTCTTCGCGAAGTCTCGGGCGAGACTTCTCGCCGAGCCTTCTCTCGAGAGTCTGGAGGCCCTATCAGAATGTATACATACCGAATTCTGAAAGTGACATTTCTTCGCTGAAAAAACGTCAACTTTCCGAAGAAAATCATCGAATCAAATACTTATTCTTTACAATAAAGGTTAAAACTAGGTTAATTTTTGCTTTAAAAATGGTTTTATAGTACGAGTATATTATGGCATTAAAAACGAGTTTTTTCAAAAAGTTCGGAGGTATCAGAAGTATACGGATGATTTTACATTTATATAACTGCACAATATGAGTCTTAATCTAACTAAATCTATAAATTTCAATAAAAATCTTGTATTCGTGATATGATAAGTAAAGTAATTTAAAAGAACTTATCCGTTATTAAAATACTTTTACAACTACGAGAATTTTGTGACCAAATCCGCTACCTTTGTCAAAATGCGGGTACTAAGTAGACACTAACAAACCATGCCCTCAAATATACAAAGCAGTTCGCGAATCAATGCTCGAGTTCAACTGTATTCAGTTCAACTGCGAAGGTAAAGCTAAGCCACGTCACCGGCACGGGACCTGAAGCTGACAGCTACAGCTTGTTACTGAAGACCGTCCAGGATTGAGAGAACAGCTGGGTCACCCCACAAAATTTACAAAGATAAAATATTCTTCGTAAGAAACAAAACAAGAAAAAAGCTCTCTGAAACTAATTAAGTAATAACAAGATCACATCAGTACTCCCTAATGCACTTAGTCATTATTTTTAACCGACTTCAAAAACAGGAGGAGGTTCTCAATTCGTCAGAATCTTTTTTTTTTAGCATACAAGTTCCTTCACGGCCTTAGCAAATAGACAGCAAACCGATAGCGTGGCAAAGCGAATTTGTATTCCTAGTATTCCAAAATAAGCATAAAGTCCCATTATGTAGAAACGATTTGTTACACGATCGCCCCATTTGTTCACCATTTGTGCCTGAAACGCAAATGCCAAATATTCATAACCCAAACATTATTGAAAATAATAATCATTTAATTCCTAATAAGTTAATAAGAAAAATTTTATCGACAACTTAAGGGTAGATTTTTATCAGACCGGGCCGTGCCTGGGGCGTGCCGTGTACAGTCAGCGTCATTAATCGGTATCCCCCTATTGATTTTAACAAGGACCCTTTTCATTTCAACTTTGGATTTCAGTCGGATTTGATAGTATAGGAACTCGAGCGAAATTAGATATCCATAAGTATACTAGCAAATCCGACTGAAATCCAAAGTTGAAATGAAAAGGGTCCTTGTTAAAATCAATAGGGGGATACCGATTGATGACGCTGACTGTACGTACGTGGCCCTGGACGGGATACGAATTTGAAGAGTTTCATACATTTTGTATGAAGCAGTTTATTAATATAAACTGTTTACTAACAGTGCCTGATCCGTGCCCCGCCCGGGCCCGTCTACTAACGTACGACGCTCATCTACACCACGGTTGGCCCGGACACGGCCCAGTGAAATATAAACTATCCCTTAGGATGACTCACGCTAGCCCGTGCCGGGTCCGAGACGAGCGTCGGCCGTGGCACGGTCAACTAATTATCTCATATTATAATTTGTATGAACACACTCACGCTATACCAAGCGGCAACCGAGTGACGGCCGAGCAAATGACAACGCCGGCTCTACGGCCAAAGCTCGGCTCAGACCGGGCACGGACACGGTCTAGCGTGAGAGCGCTTGTAGACGTCTATTTTTTTCGCCGGACAACGTAACGTGTTTTTCACCCGGATTCGCGGTGGTGTATGGCGCGTAATGAATGTGTGTATATCGGTCCAGCAAACAATTCATGCCGTTTATATGGATTTCGTTTATTGACGGTCCGTTGTCCGGCGAAAAAAACGGACGTCGACAAGCGCGCTTAGTCATCCTTTATTCTGAAAAAACATTATCCAGGTTTTAACTTTAGAATAGGTTCTATAAACTAGTTCTAAGCTCTAAAGTTCCCGGAGATCGTAAAACACCTTTATGGCAAGCTTTTACCCATTAGAGCAGATAGCTGTTTAAATTAATGACCCGGGTTAAAGGAGTCGGCATTCTAGGGACTGCAAACGGGAGGTTGCGATACGATTGTGTTCCATCTATTGCTACGAGTACATTAAGTAAACTTACTTAAGCGTAACTTCGATGTTTAGTTCTGACAAACATTAGGTTTAATTTAAAATTACTGGATCTTTGAAAAACCAGTTAAAAGTTCTGAAAAGGTTTGAATAGAAAACGCAGGAAAAATATTTTCATATTTTTGATGATTATTTTTTATGTAAACGTCTTTAAACGCTTTAAATAGATTTCAAAAATCAGCCACTAAATTGATCTTTCTCAATCAGCCCGTATGCACCACACGAATGAGAAGGCCTCATCTCAGGAATGGGTAATTCCTGAGATGAGGCCTCCTTATTCGTGTTACTTTTAGCCAACGGCTTAGATGGCTCCGTTTTAGCCATGTTTTTTGATGCGAAACATCTAATGAGTTAGAGTCTAACTAAGTTACACCAATTTTTGAGGGAGCGACGCTTCGCCACGGGGCGTCGGTCGAAGCGACGCTTACGCTAAGTATTTGATAGTATGAAACATCTTATAAAGTGATTAATTAGATTAATAATTAGATTAATTACTATTCTTAAACATATTATTACCATCAAAATCTCCAAAGGAGAGCGCCGTGGTTGCTTATGATGATGATCATGATGATGATGATGATGATGATGATTATGATGATGAGGAAGAAAGAGAGCGCCGCCGGCGTTACCAAGTACTTCGATCGCCAAGTGCGTCATGAGCACTGAACGAGAAATTGTATAATGACGCGATGATGTCGGTCAAAGTCAAAGTGATCGATGTTCGTGATGGTCAGTGATGATCGATGATGATCAATGATCATCAAGGTCAAGGTCAATAACTTCGATGTTTCACATCTTCATTGTAGTTTACAATCATGTTGTTCCCATAACACAAGCTCTACTTACTTTGGGGCTAGATGATGCTGTCTTAGATTTATTAAAGTTTTAATGAAACTACTTCCTTACTATCTTTTATCTAGAACAACTGTTGACATATTTTTTTGACGGCTACCATTACCGTGAGTTACTGATGAGTGCGTGACAGCTACGTTCTGTGGTATTTCGTTGCGAGAACCCAATGTCTGTCACATAAATCTGGGAAGTCTAATAAACACAGTGGTTGTGACCTAAACACTCCGAAAATAAAACAAATCGATGAAAACAATAGTAAGCGTAGCAGCTGCCAGAAATGTATCGGGTTTGATTCCCGTTTTGTAATGTGAGATGCTAATTTTGCAGGGGCATGATGTAGCGGTTCATTTGTTTTGTCATGTCTTGCTTTGTTATTTTTAATTTGCTTTCTATTGAACATGTCACATCGAAAATTACATGACACTGATGTATTGTGGGGGTTAGACGTTTCGCACTGTTGGACGCTCAGATTAAAGACTAAGTTGGACGTTTTGCTACCTTCTGATAGTGAAGGTTTTAATAAGTACATCCAGTTTGACAGAGATTTTTCTGATTTTCAGATTATTTTCAAAAGGAAAGCAAGACGTTATTCAACAAGTGGCTAAATTAAAAATTTAAAAAAACCGACTTCAAAACAAACTGTATTGGGTAAGGCTAAGGGTGAGCTAATTAAAATTAGCCCAAACATGGATGTTCCACTGTTATTCCCTGAGAAGTTCCATTGGACAGGTCCTGACTCCATCATCAGATCAGCTAGCTGTCACCATATTATCGATCGAGCGAGCGAAGCGAGCGAAGATCTTAGTGGCAAGTTAGGCGATTTTGCTTTGTATGTTTGTATGTTTGTATGTTTGTATGTTTCATTTTTATGTTCTCGCATAACTATCGAACCGCTAATCCAATCTGTATGAAACTTGATAGGTCAATAGGTAGTGCTATGGAAATTTGCTGTGGAGCGTATGAGCGTAATCGATGAAGGGGTTGTAAAGATATGGGGTTCCCAAGGGGGTAAATTTTTTTCAAAGTTACCCAAATATATTGAGTGGGGTGTCATACGAAAGGGCTTATTTTGTACATTCCAAAATGGTTTTTATTTTTAATCTAGGATGTATAGTTTTTGAAATACGACCAAAGAACAAAAACTACGAAACCAGAGCTGCAAGAGCTCCCGTTTCATAGAGTTTCGATGTCTTCGTAGCTCATTGACTGGTCGGTCTTAAAAAGAGAGTGGCATCGTTGCGGTTTGGTTTGCAATGATTTTAGATGCTACTTGATTTATTTTCATGATAAAAAAATTTTTGATAAAGAATGAAAATAATTGGGGTAAAAAAAGTTAAATAAACAAATATATTGAGTGGGGTGTCAAATGAAAGGTCTTAATTTTTACATTCCAAAATAGTTATTATTTTCATTCTAGGACGTATACTTTAGAAATACGACGAGAATTCATAAATATGAAATAAGTAAATGAAAAATTAGACACGACATTATTGTATTGCATGCATGCTAGTATTTTTTTACCATGAAGAGCTAGCGCAATAGGCATACTCGGCAGTAGTAGCACTTGAAATTATAGGGGTAGTCAGAAGAAAGTCCAAATGTAAGCCATCTACGGTGAGCGAGATCTCAGTTCGGGGCGAACTACTAGTTACATTATAGTCGGAACTTGACCGACATGCTGAGTTCCAAGTTTCAACTCAATCAGACTATTTACTGAGGAGTTCTGTTGAATAGCTCCTGACTCCATCCCCAGATCAGCTCGTTGTGACCATATTATTACATTCTAGTTGAAACTTGACAGACGTGCCGAGTTTCAACTCAATCGGCCTATTTACTGAGGAGTTCTGTTGAACAGCTCCTGACCCCATCATCAGATCAGCTCAATGTTACCATAATATTGCATTGTCACCGATAACCTTTTAAAAAATACCCTAATCACTTCAAGTGTGCCTATAAAATTTGAAGAGTTACCTCGATTTCTCCAAGATCCCATCATCAGATCCTGACCTGATGACCAAAAGGACCAATTGGAAAGTGTACCCTTTCAAACAAAAAAAGAATTTTTGAAATCGGTCAAGGCGTCTTCGAGTAATCGGTGAACATACATAAAAAAAAAAAAAAAAAAAAAAAGATTCCGACGAACTGAGAACCTCCTCCTTTTTTCGAAGTCGGTTAAAAACAAATTGAACTTAATTTTTAGGTATTTTCTTCCTCCTACTTAATCTGACTACTCTTACTGGCTTGGCTTGGATCTATCCTATGCCTCGAAAATAAGCTTTATTAGAATAAAAATAAACCTATTATGCGATAAAACTAAAACATACCTACCATCTGTTTTCATTCCATTACAGAATTTTAGAATATTATTAGTCTATTAGTGTAAAGGAAATACAAATATGTTTACGAGCACCAAAACATAAATATTTACCTGCAATTCCTAATGATAATTTTCGCGCACGCTGAAGCGTGACGTCACAGAATAGCCACATTTAATTAAAGTAGCATAGAACGATTGCTACAGGTGTCGACCGATTAATGGCTCGGATCATAGTGGTTATTAATAAACTTCTATTTGTAAGGCGTAGGGGTAGATGTTCTGGAATAACATTAAATAATGTTACATGAAGTCGAATAAAAAATTACTGATTCGGCAAAGGAAAATGGGCACAAATGTATGGGCTTTAAAATCACTCCACTTTCTTGCACAAGTTCAGTGGAAAAATCTCATATTTGTTTAGTTTTGTTTGACATTTTGACCTTAGATTGTAATTTTTGATTGAAATTAGCTTGATTTCTGCAGGTTGAATGTTCTAGTTGTCATATTGTATGAAAATAATATTGTTTCAATCCTAATGACATATTGTCCATTCTACTTAAAAAAAAAAGTAAAATTAGTTAGTTTAGTCTAAATTTGTATATATATAAAGATGTCTTTAGATAACTTTAAGTACTTTTTAAATAACTTTAAATAACGTTAAGCAGACTTGAGAAAAAGCATTTGAGACCTTTTCCCAGCAGTATGACAATAAATAGCTATGGAGATCATAAAAATTCAAAATCTTAAATAACTTGAATATTATTATGTTGCAACCTCTGTGGTAAAAAGTAGAATAAGTAAATAAGAAGTGTTTATCCCCAAGCGAGAACTGCGGATAAAACTCGCAAAAGTTACCGTCATTTTTTATCTACAAAAGCAGATCAACAATTTAATACATAAGTATCAGAAAGATAAATTGTTGCTGAATAAATTATTGTAAGTACGTATAATGCTACGTACAATAAGTCATGTCAATCTGAAAGATTTTGTAAAGGTAAGTACCTATTGTAACATGGATTCTGGGTTATTCTTGTTTGTCCCCTCGTCCTGTTCCCACGAGGGGACAACCAGGAATCACAATTCCTGCCTATCACCGAATTTAAATTCGGAGACAGACAATAATTAAGGAATAAGCCTTAAAGGTTTACTGGTAGAAAACTCTTTTTAGGGTTAAGCTAGCCTTTGTACATGCCCTTTCATTCTGTAAGCTTGTTATTTTGTGTTTTTTGTGTACAATAAAGAATAAAGAAATTTTGACCCTGAATCGAATCGAAAAGATTTGAACCTAACTGACTGATTCATCTTTTAGAACAAAATTACCCTTTAAATAACACGAGTACGAGTATACCGATGAATATTAATAAAATAGTTTATAGTAGAGTAGTTACAATACACTATATATTTGTATCTATTGTCCAATACAGTTGATTCTGTTCGTGCAGCTCATTAACCTTTAGCTGGCCCCGGTTACCATGAAAGCAAACGACAACGATATGTCACAGTGACAGGGTGCACCTGACGCAGTCACCTCGACCCTCATCTCTATCATAGAGTAGAATGCACTTGGATACAGATGAGTCTTTATGCCTGTAGCACACCTCCGCTGCGAAACAACAACTGCGAAACCGCTGAGCGAGTTTCGCTGGGCAACAGTACTTCACTTACGCGAAACTATTTTAGCGAAACGAAAAGTTTTTCAGTAAATTCCAAATCCATCGTTCCTATTTCGCTCATAAAAATTGTCGATTGCCGCCATTTTGGAGCGGTTCCGCGTCCGAGTCACACGCGGAACCGCTCCAAAATGGCGGACAACGGGCGGAGATGTAGTAGGCGCCTAAGCAAATGAGCGAAATAGAAAGAGACAACATCATAGTTAGTTTTGTACGTTAGAGTAGGGAATTTCGCTACTGTTTCGCCGCCAAAGAACTCACAACTCACAGCGAAACTATTGCGGTTTCGCAGCGGAGGTGTGCTACAGGCATCAAGGTTTAAAGTCATCTACTTATGCAGTTAGCGCCGGAAACCGAGACCAGAGAGAGAGAGAGAGAGAGAGAGAGACAGGAGACCGTTGTTATTTAGGGTTTTCCCACACATATCTACCACAACCACACTACGTGGTCGGGCGTATATTTTGTATTGAAAATGAATAGCCTATTCACACGTACCACATTTTGCAGTCGTTATCGATGACGTGTGTGATACCGACCACATCGCAACCACAACGCAACTACCAGTGATACCGAGAACTAGCGACCGACGACAATATAAACCACATAACCACATCGACATTTTGTAAGTAATGCAACAGCAAGGAGCCGCAGCGACACTATTCACACGTAACCACAGCTTGACCACCTTTTGTCGCGTCTGTGTAGTGTGGTTGTGGTAGGTACGTGTGTGGGAAGACCCTTAAACTGACGGTGTCTCCTGTCTCTTTCGCGCGCCCCTACCTACAAAAGCTGTCTTTGCAGTGCAAGTATAAATTGTTCATAACGATCGCTAAATTGAACATTTAGAATCGACAAAATTCGATTAAATTGGATTCTTTATTAATTAATCCAATTTTGTCGATTATCAATGCCCATATTAGCGATCGTTATGAACGGTACTTGCGCTGCTGGTCTTGGTCTTTAGCGCGAACTGCCGCCTTTAGAGGTTTTTTTTTTATACTACTAAGGTAGCAGACAAGCATACGGCCCACCTGATGGTAAGCGGTTACCGTAGCCTATGGACGCCTGTGACACCAGAGTAGTCACACTCGCCCTGCTGACTCTTTAAAAATTTCAAAACGCCCTTTTTGAAGAACCCCATACTGTAGTCACTGGGTATTTCTTACTCTTTCGTAAACTTTCGCCATCACAACTCATACTTTTAAATATAGAGGGTCTTAAAGCGTTACTAGCCTTTTTTTACATTATATCCCGACGTTTCGGCCGTGTTGCAACAACTATGGTGGCTGATGAACTCAACAAAAGGTAAAAAAATCTCAGGCCTTTACATTACATCTTTTTATGATTTATACAGTGTTAGGTATCTTTTTGTCAGGGTTCGCCGATATATATCAGCGGATATATATCATGATATATATCACGATATATATCAATTGATTTTTATCTTGATATATATCAATGGATTTTTTCCTGTCTTCTGAACTAAAAATTTTGGAGATAAATGTTTACCCTGGCAACACGTAGCGAAAAACTACAATTTCGAATAATTTAGACTGTTTTTTAAAGTGATTTTAAGTGTTTTTTAAAGTGTTCATTAAAAAAACTCTTTCTCAAATAAACACTAATTCTTTTGACACTTTATTTAAGTTTGTAAATATAAATGTGGTAATTTGACACTTACCTATATTATTTTACAAATTGCTTTCACATTTTAAAGTGTTAAATCCCGTTACAGAATTAAATTTGCTTCTTTTTCTTAGCCTGGATATATATCCGATATATATCGGATAAATATCAAAAAATCGGATATTTGATATTTATTATAAAAATCGGATTTTTTCGAACCCTGTTTTGTCTACACTTAACGGGACACTGTGTGCCTGGGACAATTCAGAGATCGAGTAAGCTTACCTACACCATCCTCTCAGCTTAACCGGCCATATCCACAGGGAAAACATGGACAATACGTGTCGGACAACAAATAGTACCTAAATAACGTGGTAAAATAATATGTACCTACCTATTTCAGAGTAAATAAATATGTATCTTATCCAACATGCGTATTACATTACAACATCACTAAGTAACCTATCCTTTGTTTAAAAGAAGTCGAAGAAACGATTTATTTTTTCTTATGCTCGTAGTATTATAAAAATTAAAAAAAAAAATGATTCTAACGGTTCTCCACGGTTGACCGCCGATGGTCGCACTACATCGCTTAACTTCGTCATGTTCGTCAATCTACCAGCAGACAAATTTCACCACAAAACTTGAGTTGAAACTTGGCATAAGTTTCAACTCAAGTTTTTTTGTTTTCTTTTGTTGATTGTACCTATATTATAAGTTCCTTCAAGGGTGGCATTTTCTGTTTAGAAAAAACCCTTTCAATAAATAGAAAAAAAAAACTAAACTATTTTTAAGGCTTTCTTTTTGACTTATACCTAACAGGAAAACCAACATTCAGTAAATCGTAAACATCAGAATGGTTGTATCACATTATCCATAGGTACATAGGAAAAATTAAAATGAAAATCCTGTTTCAGAGGGTCAGCAGTGCGAGTGTGACTCCTCTGGTGTCACAGGCGTTCATAGGCTACGGTAACCGCTTACCATCAAGTGGGCCGTATGCTTGTCTGCTGCTTCCAGTAGTGTATAAAATAATAGCAGTATAAAAACATTTACAGAAACGAATTTTATAGAAGAATTGATTATCATTTTTAACCCCACTGTTTTAATTTTATTCTACACCTCACAATATTTACAATGCATTTCCATGGCGTCTGTCTAAACTAAATTGAGTGCGAAAAATGGATAATCTAATGGCAACAATCCAGACAATAATTTAAACATCTGCGTAATTAATTTTGGTAATTGCAATGCACTTGGCCAATGCGTTTTTGCATCCGGTTGCCACGTGGTTTTAGAGTTAAAAGTGCTATGGCAGGTGGTGTCTGGGCTTGTGGAAACGTACGCCTCCGTGTGCCAACCTGGGCGACATCGCGGCTCGCGTACGCTTAGTCGCTCAATCCATCCAGTTAAAAGGACTTGTGTTCTTACTGCTTTGGTTTTCGATAGCGTACTCATTGATCCAGTTTCTTGAGCCGTGATTTTTATCTAAAATAATGGTGAGGATTTTTTTATTGTGGATTTTTGTGAATTTTAAGTGGGATTTATTTTAATGTTGTTGTGACGGTTTCAGGAGGACCTACCTAAGGAACAAGTTGACAGTAAGTTGTTTTTGTATTGTTATATTTTGACTTAACATGTTTTATTATGTCATTCACTGTAATTTTAGTAAATATTTTTATAAAAAACACAAAAAAATAACCTAAGGTATTTTATATCGCGGTTTATTTAGCATCTTTAGGTACCTACCTATTAACTTTATTGCTTTTATAACCAAAAGTATTTAGTTAATTTAATTTATTGATGCAATTAACATTATTAAAATAACTCGTAAACATCAAAATTCTAATAGATACAGAACTATTAAATGTTATTAATTAAATTTATGAATACTGTAAATACGTGGGCGAAGTTCCAGTCTCATTAATTAGCTCTCAACCGGCATTTCAACTCATGTTTATTTGCGTCACTATTTACTGAAATTACTTTAATATCAGTGACTTAGTTTAGAACTTTATACTATCCTACATTATAATATTAAAATAAACAAAACAAAACTGGAAGAACAAACAATCCTAAGTTGAAAGTAAGAAAGTTAAAAGTATGACAAATATTCGAAAAAGAAAATAAGTCCATGCAATTTAAAAGATGAATAAAAACAATTGCAGTATGATACAAATAAGAGGATATGGAATATTTTTGTTTTTGCAATTTTTGCAGTCAGTCATCATTCAAGTCTGTCATTTATATCATAGTAAAATTGTTACAAAGAGTTTTTTTTTTCAGTCCTGAAGAAAGCCTTCGAAGCCTTCGACCAGGAGAAGAAAGGATGCATCGGCACAGTCATGGTTGGAACTATCCTAGGCATGTTAGGACACCAGGTCTCTGACGCTACCCTCAAGGAAATCATTGACGAAGTTGACGCTGACGGTATGTATGCTACGGAGCTAAATAGTTCCTATACAATCCCTTTTAGGAATCAGATCAGCGTTCTATAATGAAAACTAAATAAAAAGCGATTTGTAACGTAAATTTTAAAAAGATATTACCTGGTTACCATTGGTGACACTACTCAAAATACTAAAAAAGTATTATAGACCAAGATCTTATGTAAGTACCTATTTATCTAAATTCATGAAAAAAACATATAAATACTCGTAAACACTAGCATTATATAACCTGGTTACCATTGGTGACACTACTCAAAATATTAAAAAAGTATTATAGACCAAGATCTTATGTATGTACCTATTTATCTAAATTCATGAAAAAACATATAAATACTCGTAAACACTAGCAGTTTTTTATAATACGAAGTTCAAAATAGTTCTGGGTAAGTAAGCCAGAACCAAAATAAAAAATGCAACAATGCAAAATATATTTCAAAACTCATACTTCAGTAGGTTAGTGCTAGTATCTAGTGATACACGTGGGATGCACGTGGTGGAGGCTAGCGCCGGATCGAGGAGTATGGCAGGTACGAAGAGAGGCCTACTATGCCCAACAGTGGGTACAAAATGGCTGATGATGATAATGATGACCTAGAGATGCAGGTGATTTTACAATCTTCGTAATAGAAAGTTATGCCAAAATTGCAAAAAAATAAAACTTTTGAAACTATCGATATACCTACGGTATACGGTATCATTGCGCATGCACTGTGACGCAATATTGGGAAACTCAAAAATCTAAAAATCATGGTAAATATCCCGTTTATAGTGTTTTTTAGTGTTTGTAATTGCAAAAAAGATTTCTTAAAGGCATCAAATATTTTTACATGTTTACCATTATTTAGATCAAGCGCCTTGATGACTAAGCTACAAGCTACAGAGCACCGAATGTTACGCTCAATGTTTGTAGAAATAAACAGTCCTTATAGGTTTAGTAAATTTTCCCTCCAAATTATTCTTATCTGCTTAATATTGTGACATTTTGGCAAAATTTCGTGGCGATAAAAATGATTTATAGCGGTTGTTTTCAGTTGTTATGTTACCTACTTTAATATCCTTCGTCTCTTCGTTTTATCTGAAAATGATAGTTTATCAAATGCTAATTTTAATAATATACTTACCAAAAGATTTTTACAAAATGTGTTTAAGAAAGAATACCTCTAAAAAAACAAATCAGGAATTCAGACTGAATTTTTCGGAAATTATTCGGATGAACGAATTTGACCCAGATAGAATAAAAATTAGAATTGAGGGACAAGGAAACACTCTCAGAAATACTTCCCTTGGGATCTGAGAGAACAGCTAGGTTAATAAGGTCGAAATATATCTACCGTGTTACATCTTAAATCTCATTACAAAATACTAAGGCCTTTACATATTTACCTAAATGATTTTTATGGTAAAAATCACTTAATGCGTCACTTATGCGTGTATCACTTGGATGCGTCAGGCATAGGACTGGAATAAGTGGCGTAAACAAGGGGAGGCCTACACCCAGCAGTGGGATATTATTGGCTGCGGATGATGATGATGAAATCACTGAATGATTAGGGCCATACCTAACTTTCCTGTGGGTTAGGTGGAAGTAGCTTAAATGATGGCATGGTATCCATGGTAGCATTGTTGGTGGCGTTGGTAAGATGAGTTATCCTACTCCATCTGTGTAGTAGTTTAGTTTCTGCAAATAAATGTACTATTTATTTGCAGAAACTAAACTACTACATATTTACATACCTAACATTATAAAATACAACAAAAACCAGTTGAGCCACCCAAGGATCGTCGGAAACGATCTATAGGTAGCACAACTGATCCAAGCCACTGCCAGTCGGTAGCGTGCCCAAGAATAGGTATTTTTCTCTATTCTCTCCATCTTATTCCAGATACTATATCGTTCCGTATAAATCATGAATTCAAGAAGCGTAATATGGTAGTTAAAGAGTTCCATATCGAATTCTTCCAAAGTTTTCAATCAAAAGATATTGAGAACAGTTGATCACGATGTTCTTGAAATCACAGGTTCTGGTGAGTTGGAGTTCGAAGAATTCGTGACCCTGGCCTCAAGATTCATGGTTGAAGAGGATGCGGAAGCTATGCAACAGGAACTTAAAGAAGCATTCCGGTTATACGACAAAGAAGGTGAATATCACATATTTTCTAGACATAAAATTCTATCAAAAACTCCTTGCATTCTTTACATTTTGCAAACAAAACACACATGAACACATTCTATTCATTGATGATGAGAGCGACTAAAAGTTCGAACGTTTTTCTGTTAGAGAGACGGCATGAAGAGCGAGGGGTTGCTAGTAGAATTTTTGCTGGGGCTATGAATTTTGTCAAGTTTATGCAAAAACACAAAAATACAATTCTTAAGTCCTTTTTAACCCATATTTTACCGCTTGATAAAGGTCTCCCCCAATTTTAATTTCTCTCGGTCTTTTATATCCCACTAACCCTTCTGAAAGGTGTTCGACCATCTTTCATCATCATCTTTCTCCCAAGAATCCACGGAAATTAGTGCGCAAAAATGATTACCATCAATTTAATAAACGGGCAAACTCCGTTTAATTTCAAAAGTTCAAATTACATTTAGTACTTTATCGCCCTTGAATTCAAATTAGTAATCAATGCCTCGTGATTTGGCAGAACAATAGTTTTACTTTATTAATCTTCTCGTTGACAGCTTTAATCGTAGGTATCAGCTGTTTGTTGATGAGTCATTGGCGCTGATTTTATTGTAGGTACAATGACTATCTAAGTTGTCGCTAAATCTAGCTCTTTAGCTCTTATTTCGTCCACACTAAAGACCAATACAGCATATTTGTGAAACTGGCATTTCTAAAAGAACCATGTTTATCGAATTTGCGGGTAGTTTTAGTCAGAAACAAATTCGTCTTGACTAATTATTCTTCCCACATACACTTCAATTTACTGAAATAGTAGGTACTTACTCGTAATTTTAGAAATGTAACTCGGGCAGTCGTTTAGTTTTGGTTTGTAACGTGAACGAAAGAGCTTTCGGTTTTAGGGACAATTTAATTAGTCAGGTACTACAGAAGCATCGCCAAAACCATTATAAGATGGACTTAGCTTCAAATAGCTTTCAGATTTATTGTTATTATTAATACTGGCCACCCATGCAATGGCAATATTTGGCACACACTGGTGCATAATGTGGCACAGAAATTCATAAATTTTAATGCAGAATTTTGCATCCAAATCACACTATTAAGCGCCTCGTTTAAGCACTATTCACATTGACTTGCTGATGACGACATAGCATAGGCTCCAAATTCCGTCATTATTGACAATGCAATTTACACAACAAAAATATAGAGTTGTGTATAGTTCACAAAACGGGAACAGTGTCAAGTTATCGATTGGAACGACAACATTGTAAAATCTGTAAATGAATTAAGCTTAGAGGGACTCACAGAAGTTTTTTTAGTAAGCGGTTACCGTAGCCTATGAACGCATGTGACACCAGAGGAGTCACACTCGCGCTGCTGACCCTTTAAATGAGAAATCACTGCGCCGACAACACAGGACAAGACTGGTCCACCAGTTGTCACCGCAGCGCTTCCTCGTAGAGCTCTGGCAACCTTATTCACCGCAGAAACACGACACCATTTGGGAATAATGATGTTATTTGGCTGCGATATTCTGGAGGTACTTCCCCAGTTGGGCTGCTCGAATATTGAGTGAGAAGAACCCACTGTGCAAGGGCACAGTTTTGACGTTTTGCAGATTTGTTTTTTTTTTAAATCTATAATATCTATCTAGATTTTCCAATCAGCACCAAAAAGAAAGAATCCTTCGCTGTAAATGGTAATAAGTATAATGAAAAAAGGTGATTTATAGTGGATGAAGTTGTCAAACTCAGTCGTTGAAGTCAAATAATAACAAAACATTATTCAAACTGTATTCAAACCATTCTCATATTTATGTAAATAAGATGTAAATATAATAAATGGCGATGGGCTTTGAACTTGTAATTCTAACTACATAATATAGAAATAAACATGTCGTGCCATATAATATAAGTTTAGACCTACCACTGAAATTAATAAGTACCTACCTAGTTGAAATGTTTGTATCATAGACCCCTCTATTAATAAAATTCCGTTAATATTGAAATACCGTTTAAACGATTGCCATCCTTTTTTTATAAAGTGTCAACTAGAGATAGGGCGAATCTGAAGCATTATTTTACCAGTGTTCAAGTTTATAAATAAGGCCCAGTAATCCTAAACATCAGTGGGCATCTACTATCGTTAGAATCATTCAGTCCTATTTTATCCTTTCAACGATAAATCAAATTGACTATTACGAACTTATACTGATAACTTTTTCAGTAGGTATCTACTAAGTAGGTGATTCATTCTGTGTCCCAACATCAATAACGTTTCAAAGATAAATCGAATTGGCTCCGTATTTCGCCCGCCATTTCAGTTTAATCCCTCGGGACACGATTTAAATAACAGTTTTCATTTGTAACTCCATTTTGTATGAGTTATGCTTTCAAATAATTGTTTTAATATTTAGTACTTTCCGTTTGAGGATGCTCATTTATCTTTCTAAAAGTTTTAACAGGTTATAAATTACGTTTATAGACCGAGTGCGATTCAGACTTCCGAAAATGCATCCGATGCAACGATTTTCTTCGGAAAGTTAAACGACAACTTTCTTTTCAGCAAAAAAACGTCACTTTCCGAATTCGGAATACATTCCGAGAAGGTCATAATCACACTGCTGAACTTACTTTTACCTCTTTTAAGTCATTAATACTACCTACATCAAAGAAAGTAGGTAATCATATTTATGAAATTTCACTAAAAAAGTTGCTTATTAAAAACATTTGTTTGCTCTGATGAAGCTTTACTGCCTTAAACCTTACTGCCTCAACCCTTACTTAAATTTTACAATCAAGTAAGGAACTCCTACATATTAATACCTATCTCAAATGGGGTTATATAAAAATTAACTGCGATTTTTTCGTAGCTGGAATCGTAGAGCACGCATTGATACATCAATTCATTTGTTGCTTTTCTGTGAAAATAATATCCACACAAATTAATTCCCACAGCAAAATACCGTAAATATACGTAACTAGTTCCTAATAAACAAGTATGCAAACATACACAAAACAATGTTTACTAAGTTGAAACACTCAAGCCAAAAATGTTTTTCATTAAGAGATAAACACCCATTTTTCACTATGATGGTTTAGTAAAATGACGGGCGCTAAAGAACTGTGACGTCTTTAGATATAGCACAACCATTTTTCTCTTCATAGTTTTGTAAAATAGCGGACGCTATAAAACAGTGACGTCTTTACAATAAAAACATTGCAAAGTGTCTAGTAGGTTTGATCTAGATTGTTATTTATGTCTAGACGATGCGATGACATTCGTACAATAGCCCTGTGATACCGGCTAGGCTAAGTTATATTTAGATGAATTTTACGTCTGTCTAATTACAGACCACTGTTTTACCTACTACGTAGAGATAGAAAATCAATTTACTTTTTATTAATTTTAAAATAAATTATTTTAAGAATCTAATTGATGACTTTGTGCTTATGTCGTACATTAGACTGTATCAACTCTTATGTACCACGCGAACGAAGCCGTGGGTAGAAGCTAGTATTCTATATACCTGTGATTTTGCTTACTTACTCATTTATTGGGTAGAAGTAATGTTAAATATGCAAACAGTACCTACCTAAGGAGAACCACAGAGATACAGGCTACCGAAACTGACCGGAAGTTGTTAGTACCAATAGTAGTTCGAATATCAATTAGAACAACATAACAAGTCTATCCAAAATTGTAACATCCAGTTATTGAGGTTGTAATTATACGTCAAAATAACTTTGATACATAAGGCGCAGGCCAGATAGAAGAGACGGGGCGCAGACATTTGTCTCTTCCGCGTCCCTTTCATACAAAATGTGACGGCGCCCCGTCTCTTCTGTATGTTTTGCGGCGCGACACTTCTATACATTTTCTATGAAAGGGACGCGGAAGAGACATAATGTCTGCGACGCGTCCTCGTCTTACGTCTTTTCTGTATGTCCCGCGCCTTACAGGGACGTAACTTGCATCGTTCTAATCAATGGAAGCGCTCGTGGCGTAGCTTGCTTGGACGTTCTTTATTGATCGTTGAAGTTAACCAGCGTTGTGCGCGGTAACAATTTGGATGGGTAACCGCAAGTGGTATTACTAGCTGAGCGCTTTTGTACTTCGGAGGACACGTTAAATCATCGGTTCCGGCTGTTAAGTCGTTAAGCCATGACGGAAGCCTTTATTTAAGCAATCTAAAAATCCGTTAGGTACCAGAGTTGGCTATTTGCTCATACGAACTTACTTTACTTACATTAAAGGTTGTATCACACCGGGCCTTTAGGAACTAACAGCTTAAAACCGCCTTTATGAACTACTCAACCTAGGCATGCGTCCGTCTATCCGTACCCTTATAAATGTGAAAATGTGTTTATTTGTTTGTTTATTTGTCCTGATTTCACGTCAAAACAGAGCGAGGGATTGACGTGATTTTTTGTGTGGAGATAGTTCGAGGGCTGGAGAGTAACATAGGCTACTTTTTATCCGGGTACCACGTGAGCGAAGCCGCGGGCAGCAGCTTGTATTATATAAAGCTAACCAAAAATAGGTCAAGTTAAAAATAAACCCGGTAACTTTAGATACTACTAGTACAAACACGTGATTGACCATGATAATCCCGCTTTGCGACACATGCTCTGCTAAAAATAATGACAGCTAACACCGATCACTCTAATTGATGACAATGAAATAGTTTCGTAAATTGGAACACAGAAAGCTTAACTACATTTATGTGGTTGGTAAAATAGCTTACGACAACATAAATTTGAATCTTGATTTTTACGCGGTTTTGATCATGTGGTTTATTTTTTACGAAATCTAAAAAAAATCCCCATTCTCACATCACTTTTAACAGAAATCTAAATTTGAAATTAAACCACAGTCGTCATAATGACAATTCATAAATTTCTTATAAGTAAGCAATTATTTTATTAGTCCCACAAAACCACTCAATACCACGATACGATGATGAATTTGGTAACAAAAAATTGTTATCAGAAATTGTTTTGCGAAGGTACAATGTGGTATGAGCAAAGAAGGGATGATAATTATATTTATATAATTTGTATTTAATGTATACGTATAGTGTTACTAACTGTTAAAAAAACTTAGGGATCTTTTATAAACGACACGTGCGTTCTTATCTCTATAAGAAGAAAAGCGAGTGACTAATAATAGTTTTCTCTATCATTTCAGGCAACGGCTACATCACGACTGACGTACTCCGGGAGATCCTCAGAGAGCTGGACGACAAGATCGGCGCAGAAGAACTTGACATGATGATTGAGGAAATTGACTCCGACGGCTCAGGAACTGTTGATTTTGATGGTAGGTATCAATATGTGAATAAAAAACGATTTTTGGAAAAACTTGACTTTTTACACGTGCTTAAAATATGCACGGAAACATCGTGAGGGAAGCCGTGGTTCAGTCAGCTCCATACATAAGAAAAATATATCGATATGTCCCCAATCGGTTTTATTGGATAAATGCGATTGGGTTAGACGGATGGTATTGGTACCACCTACTTATAAGGACTACGCAATCTCAGTTTTTCATCTCTATATAAAGTCTCTGATTCAATAAGTGCGTTATTTAATTCAGATTCCATTTCTGTCAAGCGCTTCTTAATGTTGTTGATTGTAGTTGTAGCTAATAGTCCATATAGCAAATGTTTACTCGGACTTTTGGAAGATTTTTCCTCATTTCGTTTTATCCAACAAGTTTATGTAACCTCTCAAGCAAAAACATACGAATGCAACGTGAGATCTGCTTCATACTAAAAAATTTAAACAAAGCTCTCTAGCTATTTCAAGATGTAGACGTTTTCTGCGATATAGGTTACAAAAGGAAGTTTTGTTTGAGTTGAGAAAGGCATATTTTTTAGCACATTTATTACGTTGAATATAATGTACCTTCTCTCAAAGTTAGATTCTGAAGCGATTGGGAAACCCACAAATTGATATTTGCTGTGGATAAAATCTCATGGAATTTATTGGTTGCGGGGCAAGCCCACTCTATCTAAAAAAATACAGAGATATTCCGTTGCTTGCTGACGCTGTAAAAATTATATCTTGAATAGAAATAAAGATCAAAGTCTTACTACTTAATACTGTTACTGTTAGTCAAACTGTCCCATAGTTGGACAAAAGTCCCCTCTATTTTCGTCACTTACTACGATCCTGTGCCTCTTTTTACTTGAATAGAAATAAAGACCAAAGTCGGGCTTTTTGGCGGGAATTTGAGAAGTCATGTTTCGTTTTTGTTTTATTTTCCAAAACTTGTGTTTCTTCGAATGTTAATGTGTAATAATGGTGGATTATTAACCGTTAAGTGTTCGTGAATGTGCATAGGTGTGGGCAAGTGAAACAAAATTGGATAACGTTGCTTTTCGACTTCTCCCAAAAAGTCCGAGTTGATGTTTCAGTAAAGCCCCACATCTTTACTGAGGCACAAGGGGAGGGGTGGGATATTATATTTATGTATTGTAATATGTATTTATATAACTTATTTATCTATAAACTTGAAGCATAATAATTACTTGACACTGGCTGAATGCACAAGTCGTGCGAAGCCAAAATAAAGAAAAAAAAAAAAAAAAAAAAAAAAAAGACCAAAGTCTTAATACTTATAGATACTTACTACTGTTACTGTTAGTCAAACTAGCTAAAACTAGCTAAAATGAAATGAGCAGCTAAACGAAGCAACTGATGAAGCCGTGGAGGTTGCAAAATACTGGTCGAAATTAATATGAGTGCCATTGACTCCCATAGTACAAGCTTTGCTTAGTTTGGGGCTAGATGGCGCTGTGTGAAATGTCCAGAAATATTGACTCCATATGAATGAATGAGTCAAACTGTCCCATAGTTAAATAAATAAATAAATATTGCTGGACATTTGACACAGCGCCATCTAGCCCCAAACTGTTGTTGGATAAAAGCTTCCCCTATTTTACAATATACACACATGTCATCACTTAACACACTCACTACGATCTTGTGCCTCTTTTTACTATTCCCTCTCTCAAAGACTAACTCGTCTCGCCATTTTATACCATAAATACTTACATAAATACTGCTGATGAAACTTTACTTTACTTTCCAGAATTTATGGAAGTCATGACCGGCGGAGATGACTAGTTCACAACAATCATCCTACGAGATCACATCATAAACAGGGAAATTATTTGAAGAGAATCATACTTTAAACTTCTGATATTAGACTATAAGTTTCTGTTATATACCATCCTGATAATTTACATTTTTATTTTGTATTTATTTTAAGTTTTTATTGTCAATGATTTTTATATAAATAATCAACCAATTAAAAGCATTAAAACAAGTCATATTTTGGGATAATTTCATTCTTTTATTTCAATCAATCCTAACAAGCTTTTATTTTCTTATTTCTGATAAAATTCACATTTCATGGTTCATTTTCAATGTTATATTACCTAATTAAGTAATTAAGTAATTAATTAAGTATTAATTAATTAATTTAATATAAAATAAAAAATTATGAGTAGGATGTTGAAAAAAAAAACAGAACATAGACTAAAAAAACAGATAGACCACCACCCCTATTTTGTAACACACGGTAAGTCACTAACTCGGATTCGTTCAAACAAAAATTGTTTTTGTACGATGAATACTTTGAAATGGTAGAAGATGGTTGAAAAAAGTGATAGACATGTTTGTTGTGTAAAAAATGTGAAGTAATTTTGCACTAAATAACTTTTATGTTGTTCGTAAAAAATCAATTTGTTATAACGAATCCGAGTTAGCGACTTATCGTGTGTTACAAAATAGGGGTGCAGGACGATAAACAATAACAACTAAGCAAAAAAAAAAGCTACAAAACTACAAAAAAGAGGACGTACACCGCAAGTCGATAATCGATATTTCTGGCAATTAATTTCAGCTCAAAGCTGAGTTTTGTAATTGGCAGTTGGTGAAAACATTGAGCTCAAAATATTTTACCAACATAATATGAAACATGAAAATTGGATTGATATTCTGATGTTACGTTTTTTGTGAGTGGATGACCGAAAAATAAAAAAGTTCAAAATAAAAGCTTTTGTACTAGGTCAATACAAAACTCAATGGTCATACAACTCAGAAAATAATCAATTTGGTATGTTGTTTCCAGACTAATTGATATTTGCTATTGGTACGTTTGGTATTTTAACTAGCAAAATATAGTACTTACTTAGACATTCTTACGGATTTCAAAGAATTACGGACCTCTTGAGTATCTACTAAGTTCGTATGCTAGTGGCCACCTCTGGTGACGCTGTTTTTAGCCCGCCTAAAGGCCTCCGTCATGGCTTGACGACATAAAATCCAGGACCAACAATTTAAGTTATCAATCGAGAACGTCTCCGCAAGCTACGCCACGAGTGCTTCTGTCTTACCAGTCTATGAGTAGGTATAGTCTAATGCAAGTGTACTTCCCTAATAATATGACCAAGGATTTTTGATTGAGTAAATAAGTAAATCATACACTGAATCCTGTGTAACCACGAGTGTAAAACAAGTGGGCTGTCATGTTCAAAAATTGACAATTACAATCCTAGTAAGTAGACTTGATGAGAATTTTATAAAATACTGCCCGAAAAAATATAAAGCGGTCAAAAGATAAAAAATCTCAAAAAAAAATAAGCAAATAAAATCCATACCCATATTATAAATGTGAAAGTGTGTTTGTTTTTTTGTTTGTCCTGCTTTCACGTCAAAATGGAGAGACGGATTGACGTGATTTTTTGTGTAGAGATAGTTGGAGGGCTGAAGAGTAACATAGGCTACTTTTTATCCCGAAAAAAGCATGTTTCCTGTGGGATAAAAAAGTAGTGGTCCACGTGGGCAAAGCCTCGGGCGTCAGCTAAGTAAAACTATAAATATACATTCAAAATTTTAGATTACCATTTTTTGTTGTTTGTACCCGAACCTCCTACGTCACATGCAAGTCTTCACCCACTGCGCCACAGAGGTCGTCAAAATGTTTATATTTTGATCTGAAAAAAGCTTTTAGGGTGCTTGTTAATACCGTGTACCAACATACACACGTGTTGTGTGTTTCACCTAGGTGTTGTATATCAAAGAACCTCTTATCTAAACATCAACGGTAGCAGATGGTTCATTTCGTCGACCGGAGTACAAGCAATTATAACGTGTGCAAATGGGCTATAAATATTGTGAATGTCATAGCTGGTACCTACTGCACTCGACGAGCGCACGGTATTATTAATGGGACATGATCTCCTGAGAATCGTCGCACGCTATATTTCGTCCATTTTTTTAACCGACTTACAAAAAGGAGGAGGTTCTCAAGTCGACTGTATGTTTTTTTTTTAAATTATTTTAACATCTAAGGATCGTGGTAAACGATCTTAGGATGCTCAACTGTTATTGATCCAAGCTGCTGTTAGTCGGAATCGTGCTCAAGACAATGGCAGCATTACCGCGCTGAAGGGCAATGCTAATCCGTTGAGCCAAATCCGTAATTTGTATAATTTTATGTAGATAAGTAGTTTAGTTTCTTTAAATAAATGTTATTTTTTTTTACGTCTTTGGGGATGAACGGTACGAACTGGACTCTCACTTGAGAACCTGCGGGCTTAAAAAGGTCGCTATTTCAGAATTGCAATATGAAATGAACTATAATGCCATCTCTTTTTATTGACTGAGATTGAAAAGAGACGGCATTTATAGTTCATTTCATATTGCGATTCTGCAATAGCGGGCTTCAATAGCGACCTTTTTAAGCCCGCTGAACGGCGTTGGATCGTGAAGAGTGGAAGAATGGGATGATAATGATGTAGCCTTCTTTCGTGCGAAAGTCACACACGATCAAAACGGTAAAGGTTTTGAGGAGAATTTTTTTGGATATTTAAGCACAAAAAATGTGTTTTTGAGGCCATACTTTTGCCACTAGCGTCTTGTTACTTATAGATGATAGTAACCCAACCATCTCTACTGATGGATTTTAGGCCGAGAATAGTCTAGAGATCTAATAAAAAAAAATTACATAAGTATTATTTGTTTTTTAATTTGACTGCAACCCTTCTAATAAACCAATGTCAATTAAAACCCTGACTACCGTCTTAAGTCTCATAGGAACTGATTCAAAGAAAACGGGACACTCTGTAATGACGGTCATAATTTTTTTAGAGAATACCTATTTTACATCGTAGGTATTTAGTTTTTTTATGTTTCTTACTTTGTTGAATGGTTTCTTTGTTAGCAAAGTTTTGGCATAATGTCAGAGTCATGTCAGATACACATGCATACATTATGCAGAATTTAGCATTCCATACGTGATGCAACAAAGCCATTAAAATAACCGATTTCTGTCTGCATTATATTTTCTTTCACTCATAAGATTAATTAATAATTTCAAAAAGCAATTTTAATCTTAGATACGTAAAAGCTGAAGTCAGAAACAGTTAAAGTTCAATCAGCATTTCCGAAATGGTACAGTGTTCGTTGGATATTTCATCACAAAGTTTTCGCTAGCATCGCGCCTCAACAAAAGGTTAACAAAACTATGTAGTTGTAGTTGGACCTAAGATTGAAGTTACATCGAAGGCTAGGTCTCTCTCTTTTCAACCCGAGTTTGTATGTTCATTATATAAACCTACTTCACATGCAACATTCTTAATCTGCATAAACATAGGGAGACCCATGATGCAAAGTGGTGCAGTTATTGGGCGGCGCGGAAAATAAGTAGATGATTATGAGCTAAAAGAATTAAGATATTTACGGATTTTAACGAAGTGGTCAGAGGTATGTCCAAATACATATTTGGTAAATGACCATATTTTGCCAGAAGTTAACATTTCATAAGTGACAGGTTGCAAACCTATCAGTGCTATTATAAAGCTATAAAGCTAACTGGCTTCTTCACGATGTTTACCTTCACTGTTTAGAGCTCGTTTTAATGTGCAAAATCATGCACGGCTGACCTACGACCTTCCAATCGAAAGCACTAACCCACTAGGCCAACACGGCTCATTTAAGTAGGTAAGTATATAATTATTTTTAACGTCAACATGGTTTCCGATAATGGAAGAAGAGCCTAAAGGTGCAACCACATGTTGGGCCAACCTAGGCCAGCTTTGGCGAGTGCGAGCGAGAAGGCAAATCGATTCAAGGCGAGAGCGATAGAGAGGCAATGCGACCCTGGGCCAACATCTGTACGCACCTTTAGTAACTCAACCGTTCAGGGTATCTCATGGGTTATCCTACTGTGATATTCCGATGCTACCTCTGCATTGTGTTGTAATGTAGTTGATTTTAATTTGAGCATTTCAACCGGCAGCGCTCGGATTTCAGTGATTCGTTTTCAGAGTTCAGAATAGTTTAGTTCCTATATTTGTAAATTGCAAAGCAGTCTCCTACGTTTTACAATGAAGCTAAGAAACAAGTTTCTAGCTCTATATCTCAGTCAATTATTATGGACCGATTTTAATACTTATTTTTTAGTCTGAAAGGGTATTACCAGGCTGGATAAGATCCGCAATGAGTACGTGCGAGGTAGCCTGGGAGTACGCGACATCAAAGGCAAACTGCAGGAGAACAGGATGAGGTGGTATGGACATGTCAAAAGAAGACCAGCCGATTATATTGGCAACCAGATACTGGGACATTCCATCTCTGGCAAAAGACCGAGAAGGAAACCAAAGACCACCTGGACAGCTGTGGTGGACCGAGATCTGAAGGCATGCAACGTTTCCGAAGACGACGTCATGGATAGGGTGAAGTGGAGGAAACATGTGAAGAAGGCTGACCCCACCACCATGTGGGATGAATAGCCGGGAAGAGAGAGAGTCCGAAAGGGTATTATACTCCCAATATGGTCCCCGAAAAGTTTGGTTAGGATTTGACGAGGATCTTCGGAGTTGTGAACAGAAATACACCTCGTGGGTGCAACATTTAAGTCGGTTACGGATGCAAATTACCTATACAGGGAGTAAATAAACATACAATACACATTTAAACCTCCCACACGGCGTTTCACATCACATAGTTGCCATACTCCATTGAGATTCATTACACAAGCGGAAATTTGATTGGTATGGGGACTTCCCGGAAACGCTTAATTGTTCAGTGTGTTGCAGCCTAATACACCCCGATGGAGGAATTAGTTATAGATGCCTGACTCTGGAAGGGTCACGAAAACTACTAAATATAATAATAATAATAATAAATAAAAATACTGTTTAAAATTATCTTAAACCGGCGAGCTTGTTTAAAAAAGTAATGAGAGTGAATGAGGCGAAAGTGGTGTGATAATATCGTAGCAAATAGCAATCCGTGGTCTTTGCCTAGCCTTGTGTGAAAGAGGCATGATTTTATGTAGATATGTAAAAAGTTGGTATGTAGGTATGTAAAAAGTTAAAAAGTAGTGTTGGGCGAGTGGGTTAGTGCATCGACTTTCAATCCGAAGATCGTGGGTTCGAACCCTACCGTACATCAATGGATTTTTCGTTTCAAATTCATATATGCTTTAACACGAGCTCAAAACGGTGAAGGAAAATATCGTGAGGAAACCAGTCAGCTTTCTAATAGCGACGATGTGCTGGCAACTTGTCACGTATGGAATGTTAACTTCTGCAAAATGTGGGAATGTACAAAATGTGTTTGGACATACCTCTGACTAAGGGCGTGGCCCTTAGACATCTTCAAAGGATTTAAAAATGTCTAAAAGATCTGAAAAAATAAAATGTCGTGAAGGTACATTACATGTATATTTAGATTACATGTAAAAGTGCAGGCCTCTGAATCTGTTTTATATTTGGGATGGTGCAGTATAGGTAGGTACTTGGGACCAGGGAAACAAACATGGTTTGGATTAAAATGGATCACAGTTTAATTATGTTTTACATTGACATTTTGCTTCGATAACCGCATATTCGAGACGAGAAAACTCGCACCGTATGGTAATTTTTATCTTACCTTATCTTCACCATGTATTTTCATTTCAATTAATGAAGTAGTAGTGTTGACTGTACCTTGAAGTTAGATTTTAGTTAGACAGTTCGTAGTCTGCTTCAATCAGATAACATTCGTAGGGGCTTCAAAATTTATGAGGAACTAGCTGCTGCCCGCGGCTTCGCTCGCGTGGTGCCCGGATAAAAAGTACCTAGGTAGCCTATGTCACTCTCCAGCCCTCCAACTATCTCCACACAAAAAATCACATCAATCCGTCGCTCTGTTTTGACGTGAAAGTAGGACAAATTAACAAACAAATAAACACACTTTCACATTTATAACATGGGTATGGATGGATGGATGTCGGAGTTCAAAGATCTTTTAGCGACAGCGCTTTGAGAATAAAATCTGCTTAGTAGGTATTTGATTCGTAGGCATGGGCAGGGTACATTGCGAGAATGGACGAAAGTCGCTGGACAAGACGAGTCCTTAAATGGAGACTCAGGGCGGACACTAGAGGGCGCGGCAGACCACCGCAGCACTGGATAGATGATATCCGATGACACGGTGGCCAAGACTGGATGAGTCGGGCACAAGATCGTCGAGAGTGGAATAAAGGGGAAGAGACCTACATCTAAGATTGGATCACTACAAGGCCGACAATCATGTCGGCATCATCATCAGATGATGAAGAGTATTTAATTATAAAGTTATATTTACTGTCTACTACTTACTTACAAAACGATGTATTGCTGTCTCACACTGTTACTTTTTTAACCATGGGAAACAAATCTAAATTGGCTGGGTAAAAGTCTGCACCGACATCTCTACTGATCCATGTCTTTGGCGATTTTCCATAGCTCTCGTGAACACATTTCACATTCATCAATACTTAAAAAATATAATAAGTATCACACATCTCGTGATACAGACGAGATGACACGTGTAAATAACTGAACTCTATTGGTTGTTTAAACACATCTACTCTCATATACGCTTTGGTGGAGAGCCTCGGACTTTTTTAATTTGCATTTCACTTGTATTATTCTATAACTTTAAACTTTTATATTTATATCAAAATTAAACATTCTAATGCCATGTTATGAGCTCTACATAGGCGTGACTACGAATTTATTTATCTCTATTTTGTCTCTACTTTCTCCTATTCTATGGTCTCCTCACAAACAGATGTTCACGTGAACGAATGATGATGTTTATTGTTTTCAAGATACCTCCTAATCAATAGGTATCCGGTATGCGTTTTATGCGACAGGAAATATTTCAGCCACCAATTAGAACATCGGTAGCCCACACAAACGAAACCAATTACATTAATACACTGTAAAATCCGCGTATGATTTATTAATAGCAGTATATTTGACCGTGTCGATATCATTGGACGTCGCAGTCTTAGAATTCCATGTGGCGTACAACATGATGATGAGCAGGTGTACGAAACATTTTAGATGATGCTTATTTTTCAGGTAAGTCGTCTCTAAAGCCGATAGAATCCTTTAATATTTTAAATCTGTATGTTTGTATGTTTATATGTGTATGTTTGTGTTTCAATCACACCTTAACCAGGGGATAGCTATCCTTGGACTAGACTTGGCGTATGACCTGCAATTTATTTGATGTCATCGCACCATCTTACAATCATACAATACTCATCATCCCTCCGAATTCGACGTAAGTTTTTTTTGGTCGGGCCTGAAGCAAAAATTGATAGTTTGAACTTTGATAGGAAATATGGACCTTTAATAAAAGGGTATTAGCAACACTGTTGATCTTTATCAACTTAAAATAATCACTTAAAACAATTCTAATTTGGGTTATAATCACGCTAATAACATTTTAGCGTGCTATGAAAGCATTATGCTGCTGTCAGCATAATGCTTTCATCACCTGTGTGACAGATTTTTTATCACAATAAAGACGATAGATTTAATACCAAAGTTCATGTATTTTATAGTGATTATACTTAGTTTTCTTTTCTCGTTTGAAAAAGTTGCCATGTTTCCGAAGAACTTCAGAATTTTGCATAGACAGATAGTGATAAAAACATTTACTTACTTCCCAATAAGTAACTTTAAAACAAACACTTTGTCATTTTTATTTAAGTTATAACCTTATTTTAACTTGCACCTTCTAGCTATAGCCATGCATTGCTAAATTTATATTTATAATGCAAACCAGGTGAAGTGATGTAATATACAGAATATATTTTATACAGAATATATTTTTTGTAAACACATACTTTACAACATACACAGAGAAAACATATTCATGTTCACACAAATATTATGACTGTAAGTCTGTAAGCCATACTTACAGCTCATCTGTAAGTTGCAGCTCAGAAGGCAGAGCTGAGATGAAAGTTAAAAAAAATGTTGACGACCCCTCCGGTATTCCATCTAGGCGGAACCCAGATGCACCCCGGTATAAAATGGTCCTCGTCCAGAAAATCTGGATCAATTCCCAAAACTGCATTGACGGATTTCAGTTTGATTTAGTGATTTCACTGTGATACATCAAAAATGGTGCGTAGTTAAAATAACAGGTTTTTCTTTAATTTTTTTTGGATTTTACCCTAAAATCTACTAATATTATTGGACTGTGCAGTGTCGGACTGTGTGATTCAAGATGATTGTAAAAAAAGTTGTTTTGTTGATAGTTTCACTTTTATTGTTCTTTTGTTTCATGTGTGGTGCTCAGGATGAACTTGACAAGGAACAGCTTACACGTAAGTAATAAAAACAATGGTATTCTATTGAAATAATTATTTAGGACAAGTCGAACCCATTTATTTACTCACTAAATACCTAATTCATAAAAACAGATAATATGTTAATTTCATAATGATACACTAGATAATTGTTTATTTGCATGAATCACAGGAATTTGAAAAGGATTAAGCTAGTACAAGCATAGCAATATACCTACGCCAATTAAGAAAACAAAAAAATATCACTATCGAACATACAAAATTAAAAATATAATTCAGTCAATGTACCTGGGTCAATCTCCAGAATCAGCGTGTTTGGTTGATCGCTATGGTGCTTTTTAAATATCGATATTATTGCTTTTCTGTATTTTTATTTCGAGAAGGTGTCTAAATAAGCATAATTTCATATTGGCCCCTGAAGGGACAGAAAAGCAATAATATCGATATTTAAGGGGCGCCATAGCGATCAACCAGGTCCGCTGATACTGGAGATTGACCCACCTACATGTTGATGACTTCCTAGCCGATTTCGGGCACGCGCAGCTTTTAATTCTTCAACTTATGACGTATGTTTGACTCACTGTAACGTAAAAAATAAAATAAGGTAATAATGCGCTAATTATATGGATATTTTTTCTATTCTTAATTATATTTTTTTCCTAAGTAGGTAGGTATAAGTAGGTACCTACCATTTGCTATGCCGTCTACATACTATAATGTATGTGTACAAGGGACTTCAACATTTATAATAAAATATGTTGAAGTCCCTTGTACACATACACACATTTTTATTACATGTTGATAAATTGGATACAGCCTATTGATTATGTCCACGAAATGACAGAAAATAAATCCCACGAGCATTCAATATAGAATTCTAGTTAAATTCATCTAAGTACATGAATGCTCGAATATAGTAATTTGCTCCATTCAATACTGAGAGACGGCGATAGATTAATAGTTTTTTGAATGGTATTTGACGAATTGGCAGTTGGCCCGTGCAATGGTAAATTATCTGCTCGATTTAGCTGCACTTCCAATTAGATTCTGATGTCTCGACCTCCACTGTGCATATAAACAACTTTAAATTTATTTAGGAGACTCATTCACTGTTTTAAAATCTAGTTTTCTTTCTATTCGAGTGTCATCTGGAATCGTTCAATTACTGATTTATTTTGCATATCAAGTATTTATTAATTCAATATTTACAATATGTACATATTTATTTTTATTATTAAACTAGCAGCGTCCTCGCAGCGTTGGCCCCGTAGTGATGGTATATGGTAATGATGATGATGATGATAAAAAGTAGCTTATAACCTTCATTAAGAGTTAAGTTATCAAATGCAGAAAGAATTTTTCAAATCCGACTGGTAGTTCCTGAGATTAGCGCGTTCAAACAAAAAAACTCTTCCGCTTTATATAATCGGTATAAATAGTATAAATTTAGTGAGGGGTAGGGTATGCAGGTTTATTTTAATATATATCGTCTATGTAGTTTATTATTACATTAATTTGTTTTAATTTTATTATTGTTCTTAATTATTTTATTTTCCTTTGTGTTAATTATGCACCCGACCAATCTTTCATTATTTAAGATTATTCTTCTTCCAAAGGTTGCTGGTCTGGTAGAGATCGATTTTAGGCTTTCCATTGTAGGTTTGTTACTACGTTTTGTCCTTGTTGTATTTTGTTAAATATAGGTGTGCAAATAATTTTCATTCAATCAATTTTTCAACCTTGAAATCAATTTTTATATATTATGAAGCAGGACAATTTTATACCTAATTTTATATTATTTTTATATTATATTTTTATAATAGGTACTTATTTTATTTGATCTTTAAGTAGATAATTTCAATGAACATAAGTGAATTAGAAAATTATTCAGAAACATGATTCACCATGGTAATTTTTATTTGTATATAATATACATACTTATATAAGGAATATTTCGTGTTTTAGCTACTTATATTTTTATTTAGTAAGAATATAATGAAGTATATAAGTATTTATTACTTATATAATTTTTATATTTATTATAAATTATACTTAATTACCTTTATAGTAATAACAAATATTAATACAAACTTACTTAATTAATTCCATTTATTTTAATAATTCTGTTGGTAAAGGTAGTCGACAAATGATTCTAAAAATGTAAATAGGTACCTACCCATCTAAACCAATTTAATTAAAAAAATATTGTAAAGACTTGAAAAATATACTTAGACCTAAGCAAACACCTAAAAAGCTTTAATTTGTAGAAAAAGGATTCAAAAGAGAAACCCTTAGGTATGTTTTCAAGCAATTAATTTTAAATTAAAAGAGGAAGTTTTCTATTTTTATTACAGTTCTGAAAAACGCGTTTGACGCTTTTGACCATGACAAGAAAGGAATGATTGCAGTAGAGATGATTGGCACAATTTTGGAAATGCTGGGACAAGATATTGATGAAGGGACGCTAAAGGAAATCATTGCTGAAGTCGATCAAACGGGTATGCTACACCTGTTTATTCATTGAATCATTAATTTAAACAAACCAGAAACGCCATCTAGTGATGTTTGTGAGAAACTTGACAGTGACGCCTTCTAACGTTCTAATTTTAGAGAACACTCTAGAAGCCTAGAGGCGCGTGGATGGATGATCAGTTCTGTCGTCATACGCTAGATGGCGTTCTTAAACATTTCTTTAAAATAACTAATATTTTAATCAATTATTCTATCTGAATGTTTTAAAAATAACAAGTGATTTTATTTTTTATATATCGACTTAATTCAAAAAAATAAAAAATATACGCCTCACCGTGACAATGTTTGCACATTGCCGTGACCAGGATTCGAACCTGGGTTACTACGGCCACAACGTAGGGTCCTAACCACTAGACGATCACGGCTATTGAGGCTTAATGTATCATGACGAATTTAGTCAGCACATGCCTCAAGAGTCACGTCGATGATGTAATTTTACAGGTTCAGGCCAATTGGAGTTCAAAGATTTCTGCAACCTAGCTGGTAGATTCCTAACAGAAGAAGAGGAAGACAATGACGCGTTAGTTGCAGAACTTAGAGAAGCTTTCCGGTTATACGACAGAGAAGGTAATAAATAAATTAAGGCTTGGGGTCAAATACAACCACGCAAATATTAACATAAACTAAATTACCTACTACTTACACATCTTACTGCCTACTATAAATGCGAAAGTTTGAATAGATTTGTTACTCAATCACGCCAACCAATGAACGGATCTGGATAAATAGCCACATACCTATATAAGTAGCCAATTAAAATTTCATAATAGTTATTAAATTAAAATATTTTTTGCAATGTCCTTTCAGGACTCATGTTCTAGCCACTATTACAAAATTTATAAAATCTCTAATGTACCTACTTATAACATGAAACAATAAATACCTACTTGGACTTTGATGAAACTTGGAATAAGTAGGTATAAATTTACCCTTTCAAACAAAAAAATAATCATCAGAATTGGTCTACTAATTGATGGAGATAATGGTGAATATGCATAAAAAACATTCGCACATAGAATCTCCTCCTTTTTTGAAGTCGGTTAAAAATACCTACAGTAACTTATTTCTCAGGTAACGGCTATATCACGACAGATGTCCTGAAGGAGATCTTCAGGGAGCTGGACAACACGATCACGGCCGAAGACCTGGAAAGCATGATCCAGGAGATTGACACTGACGGCTCCGGGACTGTTGACTTTGATGGTAAGTCTATAATTGAATATTCTGAAACTTGCTTTCTAAATTTTGTTTCGCTGAGCTACTTCATCCATACCTAGGCAAGGAGCGAAGTCAAAAGCTAACCTATATTAAATTTAAAAAAATTACAGGGGTATAAGGACCCTCTCAAAACAGCAAACTTTTCTATCAGCCGATAGTTTGATCTGGTTGGACTAATGATCGATACTGGGCCCCTATTTCCAAAACAGATAGGTAATGATATTATCGAAATTAAATTATAATTTTCGAAATTATCGTGTTTATGAACATTTTATGAACTAAAAAAAACGAAATAACGGGACTTCAAGATCCACAAGTCATGGTAAATATACCGCTTACAGTGCATATAATGCTCTTTTTATAATTCTCACTTTCTGAGTTTTTTAATTCGCAAAATAAAATGAATTTAATTATATCTCAAAACGACTTTTTTATTTTTATTAGGAATTTATTAAAATTAAACTAAAAGAAACTGAAGATTATTGAGCACTTGTTTTTCAGTGACATTTATTTTCATTGAATATTTATTATATATACCTATATATATTTTATATATTTATTTCATTGAATCTAAATATTAAAAAAATATCCACATGTCTTATCTTACAGAAATATTAGATAGATATTAGATAGTAAGTAGGTACTTATCACCTATAATTTAATCTTTTCAGAGTTCATTGAAGTCATGGCTGGAGAATAAACATCGGATTTAGATTTAGTTTATAAGATAGAAATATTTTAATGTAATGATAGTTACTCAAAAAAATAAAAATAACTTAAAATAACTTAATTTTAATAAAGTACAAATTATTTACTTAGATGTAAGTAACTAGTTTTAAGAAGAAAATTTTATTCATGCAGAATTAACGCGCGCTATATTTTGCTGATAAAAATAAATTATAATTATTTAAATAATCTTTTTTTTAACACCCACATCATACAACTTGTTCAATGTTACGGTATGTCTTAGTTATTATATAATTAGAGATATTTATTTATTGTAGATAACATTTATAAATGTATTGCTTGCGACGCAGGAGGTTGTTGATTCGATCTACGCCGCGGCGCGAAAAATTTTTGTATGGTCTGCAAATACGACATTAGTGTGGGGTGTTTTCTATGTAGAAATCTTTCTAATATTATAAAGGCGAAAGTCCGTGTGTGTGTGTGTGTGTGTGTGAATGTTTGTTACCACGTATCTCCACAACTACTAAACCGATTTTGATGAAATTTGGGATGTAGATATATAATAACCGGGAATAGGACATAGGCTACTTTTTATCCCGAAAAATTTTTTTTATCCCACGGTTCCCGTGGGATAAAAAAAACAGTAGTCCACGCGGGCGAAGCCGCGGGCATCCGCTAGTAAATAATATGTAGGTAAGTAAAAAGTTTGTAAGTAAAGAGTTTATTGGTTATGATTCCCATAATAATATAACAAGCTCTTCTTACTTTACTCCGTCACTAGAGTTGGCCACTTGCTCATAATATGAACTTACTTTTTTTTAGGGCACATAATGCTGTGCGATATATCTTCAAAAAAACAATATGTGAGGTAATGTCTACCATGCCTTGGGATATAGTAGTTACCCTATTTAATTTTTAAACTGAGTTAAAAATAGTTTTTTCTTGTATATTTTTTAATTTTTTTTCAAAACCATCCTTGTTTAGATAACAAGGTAAGATGACAAGCAAAAATACTTCAGTCATAAAATATTTAGAGCACGCAGCAGCCAGCAGATAAGCTGGGGCCCTAGCCATATTACACGATCTATCGTCGCTGTAGAACGATCTATCGTCGCTGTAGAATAGAACACTTCAAAGTGTATAGGAATTGACGTTTTGACCACGTGACTCATCTACTTGAAACGTCAAATCCTATACATTTTGAAGTATTTCTATTCTATCGCGACGATAGATAGTGTAATATGGCTAGGGGGGCTGTTTTGGGCTGAAACGTCGTATTTTCATCAAAATCGGTGTGCGAATTTTTACATAAGACTTTCATTTCTTCACTAATCGATCGAGCGAGCGAAGCGAGCGAAGATCTTAGTGGTAAGTTGGGCGATTTTGCTTTGTATGTTTGTATGTTTGTATGTTTGTATGTTTGTATGTTTGTATGTTTCACGAATTGTTGTTCGAGCATAACTGTCGAACCGTTCATCCAATCTGCATGAAACTTGGTAGGTCAATAGGTTGTGGTAAGGAAATTTACGGTGGAGCATATGAGTTTAATCGATGAAGGGGTTGTGAAGATATTGGGTTCCCAAGGGGGTAAAAAATTATGAAAGTTACACAAATATATTGAGTGGGGTGTCATACGAAAGGGCTTATATTGTACATTCCAAAATGGTTTTTATTTTTAATCTAGGATGTATAGTTTTTGAAATACGACCAAAGACCAAAAACTATGAAACCAGAGCTGCAAGAGCTCCCGTTTCATAGAGTTTCGATGTCTTCGTAGCTCATTGACTGGTCGGTCTTAAAAAGAGAGTGGCATCGTTGCGGTTTGGTTTGCAATGATTTTAGATGCTACTTGATTTATTTTCATGATAAAAAAAATTTTGATAAAAAATGAAAATAATTGGGGTAAAAAAAGTTAAGTAAACAAATATATTGAGTGCGGTGTCAAATGAAAGGTCTTTATTTGTACATTCTAAAATAGTTATTATTTTTATTCTAGGACGTATACTTTTAAAAATACGACGAGAATTCATAAATATGAAATAAATGAAAAATTAGACACGACATTAGTATTGCATGCATGCTAGTATTTTTTACCATGAAGAGCTAGCGCAATAGGCATACCCGGCAGTAGTAGCATTTGAAATTATAGGGGTAGTCAGAAGAAAGTCCAAATGTTGGCCATCTACGGTGCGCGAGATCTCAGTTCGGGGCGAACTACTAGTTGTATAACGTTGTTGCGTTTATGCTTTTACAGTACGGCCAACGGATCTCGGCGTGCGTGAAGTTAGCCGTTTCGATGCGCAGTGCAACTTTTTCATACAAAATTTTCTACTGCGCAGCGCAGAGCCTGACTTCACGTACGCCGAGATCCGGCGGCCCAACTGTACCTGTGTTTTACGACATTGCATTCGCTGCCATAATGTACATTTTATTGGCTCTATTTCAGTCAGGTATTTCCTTCAGAGATAAGTATCTCACAAGTATTCATGAGCATTTTATCTTTTCTCGGGCAAATGTGACGTGTTTGTAATATTACATTATTTTAGTTTATTATTCATAGACTGTAGGAACTTAGTCATTGATTACGTTTTCTCAATTAGTATAAAATGAATAAAATAATAATACTTTTAAATAAGCATACTATAGTCAAGTGTGAAAATAACTGTCATTTTGATTAGCATGCTGGTCAAAATTACGGGTACAATTTGTTTAGCTCACGTGTCATGGCGGCTCCTCACTTGGCGTATCGTGTTCGTGTATTTGCATTATTTGTCCAAATAAGCAATGTGTAGACGGTCTATTTGATTGTATTTGCTTTATTTGCACGAATATGGCAAACAACGCAAATAGCAAATTTGCACCTACAAGTCCATGTGTGGATGACGTATTTGACGGTATTTGAAATATTTGATTATTTGAAGGCAAACACAACAATATCGACTCACGAATACGCTAAGCCAAGTGAGGAGCCGCCATCATAGGTTATCCTATGACACTCAGGCAGGGATAGCTAGAAATTAATTATGGTAAAAGTAATTATTTCATTATGGTTAAATTATTAAAAACTAAAACAGAAATTATTTCATTATGGTTAGGTAAATTATTAAAAAAACTAAAACAGAAACTATCAAAGAAAATATGCGAATTGCATGCTTCTTTCAGGAAAATATTAAATAAATAATTACAATTGGTTGCGTGCACCCGTAATACGAGTATTACCTAGATAAGTAATAAAAAAAATCCAGTGATTGACGACGACGGTGTTGCCACTGTTGGATTAGTAGAATGCACTCTAGCTAGATTTGACCGAATTATTACGAAGATCTATTTTTGGCTGGCAAATATTTTTCAAGATTAACTTTTCTGAGTCACAACTCTTGCTACTCATCTAAGCACTCGCCTCTCCATCGAGGGTTTCATATAGGTACATAAATAAATTAATTAATAAATAAATAATTCACATAGCATTTCACATAGCATCATGTAGCCCCAAGCTATGCAGAGCTTGTGTTATGGGAACCAAGTGACTGTTAAACTATTTAAATACATTTTTTTTTTGTAAATACATACATAATATACAGAGAAAACACCCAGCCCATATATACATAGTTATAATAGGTAGGTACTAAGAATCTTAGAGCAAAGTCTTGCATAGCTGACATACCAGTTGGCCCAGCCTTAAAAGAACATGGTGTGTTGATGAAACTGATAAATCATACACGCATAACTTCTAATCCAATCCGACATAATGCAACCACTGATTTTAATACCAGTTCATTAGCACAGGTGATTTTGTGGTTAGTTATTTAGACTGGCGGAGATTTCTTCCTGCCATAAGACCGGAGGCGAGCGTGATTGAATCTGAACAGCAGGAAATTGTGCAGCCAGAGTTTACGAAGCAGGGTGGACGGAATCAGGACGGGGGCAGCCAATTTTCCGTGTTACAGAAGATAACAGTTGAGTGGTGCTATTTTTGTGTTTCTCTAGTATGATAGAATATGACAATACGTTCTGAACTTAGTAGAAAATCGTCAATATAATCTATACTTAGGTACTAATATTATAAAGAGGTAAAGTTTGTTTTTATGTAGGAGGTAATCTCCGAAACTACTCATCCGATTTCAAAAATTCTTTCACCAGCATTTAGAATGAATTTTTTTTAGAATGAACTTTCAGGATAAACAGAGGCTAAATATGTTATGTAGGTACCTCACGAGCAACGCCGCGGTCGGAAACTAGTTAGTAATAAAGGGATTCGTCGGAGATACGACTCAGTACGCATTCAATACATGACAAGTTGCAAGCCCATCGTCGCCCATTATAATGTCAATATTGTTTTTTTTTTTTCACTGAAAAATTGTTGCATTATTGCAATTACTTCACAATATCAAGGAAATTTATTTAATTGGAAGAAGTTTATATCATAGAAATAAGTTTATATTTTAAGCTATGTTTTTTGATAACCCCAAACCCGACAAGCCTTAATCAGGCTCTGTACTCGGTATGTAAGTATGTGTTAGTGCAAAGCAACGTTTTAGTTCGAACATAGTTATTATTGCATACCTATCGGAAATAAGTGCATGGTTAGAATGCTTGCTAATTAAGTTAAGAGGTTAAGAAATTAGTTTACTGTGAAAACTATTTCAAATATCCACAGTAAGCTGTTTTTAGAGCAAAAAAATTGAATTTGTAGCGTAGGGTGATAAACTGAATTTGAGGGAAGTATTTAACATATCGTTTTAAAGCAATTTCATCACTTTCTTATGTTTTAAAAAGTATATTATGGGTACGATCAGACGCAGTTTATAAGGACTTTTAATTTTACATTTTTTAACTTTTATTGGGAATAGTTTACTTATTACAGCGTTATTACACTCAAAGTATACCTGTGCTTTTATTTATAAGTAAGTAGGTACTTACTTACATTATTTTCCATTTTTTTTCTTTACGTTCATTTTGGTAATTATCAATTAAATGGTAAATGGAGAAAGAGACGGGAGGGCATTACCCTAGAGTGGGATCCAATAAACAATAACACGGGATATTATAGTATATCTCAAGTAGTTTTTTAAAGTGAAATAAATAAATAAACAAATTTACAATTACAGTTCTCAGGCGAGTAGTTCCCATTTCGTACTGAAAATTCTTGTACCGTGGTAAGAGTTGGGAAACTTGAGCAGGTCCCAGGCAGAGGTCCAGCTGAGCTAAAATGGTCGCTAATGCAGATTCACAAATGATTTGCGTCGAGATGCTCGTATTAGAAATCACTAAGTTGACAATTCCGTACCGGCAATATCATCTTATTGTTTGACAGTTTTGTGGAGAATCGTAAAATAAAATGGCCACCTATGAATTGGAATTGCACTAAGTGTCAATCAAATATTATTTAATGTTTATTATTGTTATTAAAACATACTAAATACTTACTTAAAAATCAAATACTTATTTACAGAGTATTAGTAGTAATAATACGATGCAATATAAAATGAAAACCAACCGGGTTATTTTTTTTCGTGTGGCAATTTAAGGCCTAGCATGTGATTCTACTGTGAATTGAATTGCGTACAATTCAGCTAACATTTGACGTACATAAAGAAGAATTGCTTTAGCTGAATATCAATACGAATCTCCCGTGAATCAGATGATTGTGAATCTGCAATAGCGACCATTTTAGCTGCGCAGGTCACCTAGCCCTTAAGACGATTCAAATGATACTCCAGTGATCCTATTGATATATGAATTTGACTTTGACTTTGACAGAAACACACGTGTTTTAACAACAAACAATAAAATGACAAAACAAACGAAAAGAAACAACTGTATATTTTTTTTGTTTTTCTGTATAAGAAGATCAATAAAGAAATCAAAAGTCTATGTGGGGAATGTGAAATTAATGCACATTTTACTTATTCAAATTAATTAGTTGTACAATGCTACTGTTATAATATTCATTATGAATTGAAAGTTGTGCGCAAAAATAATAAAACTAAGGCAAAATGCATAATTTACAATAATAATAAACGTTCCTCATACGTCTTATCCGAAGGCCTTCGCCCACTGCAGTAGGTTACCAACTTAATAGCATTGGTACCAAAAGGAGTAGAATCAGTTATCAGTGGTCTTATTCAATATGGCTATTTTGACTATGACTGTCGTAAGTAAGCTCGTACTAGTATGAGCTAGTGGCCAACTCTGGTGACGGAGTTTTTAGGCCGCCTAAAGGCCATCCGCCATGGCTTAACGACTTAAAAGCCGGTACCGACAATTTAACGTGCCCTCCGAATCACGGAAGCGCTCAGCTCGTGTTGTGATCACCCATCCACATTGTGACTGTCGCGAGCCAGTATTATTTGATAAATTCTCGAATATAAGCTGTTTTGTTGAAGTGTAAGGACATAGTTACAGGGCGACTATTTCAAAATGTTCGCTTGAGTAGGCTCTGGCGACCTGCTTCATTAAGATATAACAGCGTGATGACAGGTCGTGCGCCGTCCGGTCACGCCATCACGAAACACGGCCCTTTACAATTTAACCAAATTCTTTACAAATGAACGATTTTACATTTAACTAGCTGCCCGCCCCGGCTTCCATCTCTCTCTCTATTTTCTCAGTTCTCTCTTTCTCTTGGTATTTTCTCATCTACATTGTGTGTTAATTATGTAAGTATTGTAAGAATCAATAAATCTTGCAAAATGTATAAATGCCTAAGATTAGGTATAACACTTTACAGGCTATGTGTAAAAGTTTTATCTTTTGCAATTGACGCATGAAATAATAGGTTTACATAATGTATTGTTTCATTCCACAATATCTTCGTTTCATTTGATTTTTATTTCCTTGATTGGAATAATTTATAGGTGCTATCCGGCTGCGGCAGGAACGTTACGCACCTTGACTTAGCTTTTTTGATATTTTGATGAAAGAGCTGTTCAACTGCATTACACCATGATAAAGTTTCTGACCCGTCCAAAAGGTTTTATTTGTACACTAGGTATTAATTTTTTATAGATCTTTGATAATATTTATTCTACTTACATCAAATGGGGATTTACAAAGCGTCAACATTTTTTAAACTTTCCGTAAAAAGTATTTGTTGCAAAATTCAACGGGTTTCGAAGAGGATATGAGTCATTTATTATAATATCAGCCATTACAATAACTTAATTTTTGAGATAGCATTCCATGCGTCATTGGATTTCTTTGTGAAATTCCCAATACCCAAATTCCCAAAGGGAAAATTCTGCTCTGTCAAACACTGCATAAAATGATAAAAGTGGGAGATAGTTCACAAAATAGTAGGAATTTAAACTTTTTGACGGATTGTAACAACATAAAAACGAAATCTACGAGTATTTAAATTAAAAAGAAGGGTTGTATCGTGGTTGTATGTTCATCTACTACCTATGTGTTCCTAAAACATTAATCAGATTGTGATGAAACGTTTGTAGGAACTTCTGAGGACAGGTGGATTTCTGGCCCAAAAATATAAAATATGTATTACTTATAGGTAAGTAAGTACTTAATTAAAAATAAATACGGCGGAACGATTTTCCTCGGGTCATATAGAAATATAAAAAGTGTATTAGAATTATACCTACCTAGAATTTCAAATTTACTTTATTTTTAGCTGATCAGTTATTATAAGCGTAAAAGATAATACTTAGGTACTCTTTTTAATCTTGTTTTATAATATTACCTACGAGGAGCTCTAGTCGATCGAGCGAGCGAAGCGAGCGAAGATCTTAGTGGTAAGTTGGGCGATTTTGCTTTGTATGTTTGTATGTTTGTATGTTTGTATGTTTGTATGTTTGTATGTTTCACGAATTGTTGTTCGCGCATAACTGTCGAACCGTTCATCCAATCTGCATGAAACTTGGTAGGTCAATAGGTTGTGGTAAGGAAATTTACGGGGGAGCATATGAGCTTAATCGATGAAGGGGGTGTGAAGATATTGGGTTCCCAAGGGGGTAAAAAATTATGAAAGTTACACAAATAAATTGAGTGGGGTGTCATACGAAAGGGCTTATTTTGTACATTCCAAAATGGTTTTTATTTTTAATCTAGGATGTATAGTTTTTGAAATACGACCAAAGACCAAAAACTACGAAACCAGAGCTGCAAGAGCTCCCGTTGCATAGAGTTTCGATGACTTCGTAGCTCATTGACTGGTCGGTCTTAAAAAGAGAGTGGCATCGTTGCGGTTTGGCTTGCAATGATTTTAGATGCTACTTGATTTATTTTCATGATAAAAAAAATTTTGATAAAGAATGAAAATAATTGGGGTAAAAAAAGTTAAGTAAACAAATATATTGAGTGGGCTGTCAAATGAAAGGTCTTTATTTGTACATTCCAAAATAGTTATTATTTTTATTCTAGGACGTACCTATACTTTTAGAAATACTACGAGAATTCATAAATATGAAATACCTAAATGAAAAATTAGACACGACATTATGTATTGCATGCATGCCAGTATTTTTTACCATGAAGAGCTAGCGCAATAGCCTATTGCGCTAGCTCTTCAGCCTATTGCCAATAGGCATACTCGGCAGTATCAGTAGTAGCACTTGAAATTATAGGGGTAGTCAGAAGAAAGTCCAAATGTAAGCCATCTACGGTGCGCGAGATCTCAGTTCGGGGCGAACTACTAGTTATTTTCAAATCATTTTCTTAAATATGCAATGTTTATATAAGTACCTCTGATAAATAAAAATCTATAATTTAATAACTTCATGTGTATGTTTGGTGTGAGCTAGCAGCGTAGGTACTTTAGTAACAGAGTTTTTAGGCCGCCCAAAGACCTCCGTCATACTTAGTCCTCCATTTCATAAAATCAATACAGCGGATAGTGTTATTTTTGGACTAGTGAATTGTTGATGTTGTAAATTGCTGACACAGTCATCTTTGATCGAATGGTCTGTTGATCTAATGAACTACCTACTGATGTAATGAACCATTGACATAATATACAGTTGATCTAGTGGCGTTGATCTTGTGAACGTTGATCTAATGATCTTTGATCTAACGTATGACACCCACCGGGGGGTGGGGTTAATGTGGCCACTTTTGATGTTTCATTTTATGTTTCCTAAAATGCTACATAAATGCTATATATGTATAATAATACTTCATTAATACTTCTTATACGTACCTATGAAACATATCACAAAGCACCTTTTTTGACAGTTCTCTAGAGAATTGGGTAAAATGGATTCTGTCAAAAAAGGTGTTTTGTAATATTTTTCGTACCTATATGAAGCAAGAAGAAGAATTTATAAAGGATATAATGAGAAGCATAATTTGAACCATATGAAACACCAAAAGTGGCCACTTTAGCCACCCAGATCATTTCATGCTAAGCTCTATAGTCATTAACATACATTTATCTTAATTAAACCAATCAATACCATAATAAGAGTATCAGAACCATGTTTAATAAGACACTAATCGCTTTAAAAACCGGAGTATTCAAGTAACTCATAATCTAGTTCGACACCACAAAAGTACCCGCAGGTCATGTTCCTAGCTGGCTCAAGGTCACACGGAGGTCACGAGATAAGCCGTCGACATGACATGAACAGTGAACGCTCTCCATCAAGGTCACCGCAAGGCATTCTACATCTTACTGCCTTGTGATAGGGCCGGAAAATAAAACTGTCAAAAACATGCTCCCGGCGAATATTTGACGTGTTTGTTTAAGAAGGCGCTTTACATCCTCGCCGAGACATAATCGAGCGTCTATGAAAGGACTTTATTTGTACATTCCTACATGTTTTTTTTTCTAGGATGTACTTACTTATACTTAAATTTTGAAGTACGATGAAAAAAGAAAAATCAATAACCGGTGTAACGAGAGCTACCGTTTGCTAGAGTTTCGATGTCTTCATAGTTCAGCTTTTACTGGATATTAATAGTGGTATAATCATACCATGATGTAGCTAATGTAGTAGTAGTAGTAATGTAGCTAGCAAAGTAGACATAGTTGTATTGTTCTAACTCAGCAGAAGTAGCCTTTAAACGTGTATGGGCAGTGGCGGCCTTTGCGGGTGGCGAGCAGGGCACTCGCCCGGGGCCTCGCGCTTGTAGGGGCCTCGCGCAGCAAACCGACTAGAGCAAATCTTTTATAAGCATTAGTAAACCTACCCGTCAAAGATAGACAAATTCCATTGTGGACTTTTCTGTAAACCTATAAAATAAGAACAATGCCTTCCTACATTATTTTATTATTATCTCAAAAGAATTAGGCAGCTTTTTCTATGAAAACTCGCAGTCGGATATATTTTTTCCGAGATTTCCAACAATCATCGTCATGTTTCAACCAATTTACACAAAACCTTAACGAATTATAAGTAAGTACCTACAGTTAAACCTTCCTCATGAATCACTCTGTCTGTCTAATGAAAATCTGTTCAGTGGTTTTTGAGTTTATCGCGAACAGACAGACGCGCAGCGGGGACTTTGTTTTATATTATGTGTTCAATACATAGGTACATTGGTAGGGCCTCGCAATGACTAGGCAGAATAGAAACCGACAAGCAGCAAGCCTTTTCTTTGAGCATCGTAAGCAAAATCAAGTGCCATTATGTTGCATTTGTCTTTAAAAGTTCGGCTCGCTTCGCTCGCATTTAAGCTTCATGCGTATATTGCGTATTCTGCGAATAGAGTGAGTTGTATCTGATCGCAGAATAGAAACCGACCATCAGCCAGCCTCTTCTTTGAGCACCGTACGTAAGTAAAATCAAGTGTCACATGTTACAATGTTCTTTAAAAATTCGGCTCGCTTCACTCGCATTTTAGATTCATGAGTATTTTGCGAGTATTTTTTTTGAGCTCGCTTTGTTTGGATATTTGTCTCATTATTTTGCTAGCAAAGTGAGTTATGTTGCATTAATCTCAAAAAAAGTCGGCTCGCTTCGCTCGCATATTAGTTTCATGAGTAGGTATTTTGCTCCCCCCCCCCTCCCCCCCCCTCCCTCAATATAATATCGTGTGACCCCCAAAAAGTCCGGGTCCCGCGCCCGTTACCAGGGGCCTCGCAAAGATCTACCGCCGCCCGGGGCCTCGCGATAGCTAAGGCCGCCCCTGTGTATGGGTAGTCAGAAGCTATAAGCCATCAACGCAACGGTGCTCGAGATCTCAGGATCGGGCCGAACTAAACTACTAGTAGAAGTCTCGACGAGAATGTCTAGCTGGTTTTGACAGTTTTTGACTTTTACCTACCGCGCGGCTTGATTGACGCAACAAACAGACACAGTACATGCAATAAATTGTTTTTGAAACCAGTCTATCGACAGGCGTGAAGTGCACCCAGTTTTGGAAATTGCAACTATTGGTAACCTAGATCGGAACTGTTTACCTAGACACCTTTTATTACCTAATCTTTGCTTTATAGAGATCAATGTTATAGACACGCCCGCATTATTAACTTTAGATAGATTTAGTACAGTCACCAACATAACAGCAGTTTCCGTTTTTAGCTCTGTCTCATCTTTTATTAATACGAGGTCTATGAAGGAAAACATCGTAAGGAAACAAGTTTTGTATGCTTGCATCTTGTCACGCATGGAACGCTAATTTTATTTTTGTTATAGTGTTAATCCACACTTACCAATTCGGCCACGGAACCTCTGACGCCAGAGTTGACTTAGCAGTTATCCTGTAGATGGCGCTCATCGATGCTATAATCGATAGTATGGTCTTATCATGATTTTCAACTCTGGCGTCAGAGGTTCCGTGGCCGAATTGGTAAAGGCACTCCGGCTAAAGGAGGATCGCTTGTATCATTGCGGGTTCGAATCCCGTCGGAATTGAAAATTTTGATAAGATTTTTCAGTTTAAAATGGAACGCTAACTTATGAAAAATGTGGACATGTACCAAAACTGTATTAAGACATACCACTGACTACCCCCTCGTCTTCAAAAGATCTTAAATGAAAGGTCTGAGAGAAGAGAATATTTATCTACCTCACTTTAAGGATATAGTGGTGATCATATTTCATTTTATTTTACTTCTCATCTTATTTGCAAAACTCTGATGTATAGTCGAATTGCTCATTGTACGAACTAAAAATATATGAAAAATGACATTTTGACCGTCAATTTTAGTGCGTATAATTAAAAATACGACTATGGTATGATCACAACGTATTTCCTAGCTGGCTTGACCGATAATGAAAAAAAAAAATCAGTCCACAAGTGACGGAGAAATTGGTAAACATTACAGTCTAACATACAACCTCTTTTTTTGAAGTCGCTTTTAAAAATCAGAAATCAAGCAAATACAGATTAAGTTAAACTCCGTTAAACTGCATCAATTCAAGAAAATTATTCGAGTTACCGTAAAGTTCGAGTCAATGTTACGGCACGCCTAACCTTTGCCCTACAGATACGAACTACACTCATTCATTCCATATCCAGCGATCAAATAGCTATGACACCTAGAGTTTATGTAATGGGTTATGTAAAGATCCCTGTAAGGTATTTTGGTAAGTTCGGTACTTATATGGCTTTATGCATAAGTTTTTAAAGGTTCCGTTCTGTAAAGATTTGCGAATGGTGAAGATGCAGCGGTCACAGTGTCAGCAAAAAAACTTTAAGGGCTCTTTCATGCCTATATTGTATCATGGTGGCACCACAATGGTGTAGGTACCTACTACTAAGATAGGGAGGGACCATATGAGGATACGCGTTTAAACCTTACAAACGTACCTACTCCCCTGTTTCCTCTCTGGACACCATACCACAATACCTACCACTGTATGCCTCTATGTTGTTTTTTTTCTCCATAAATTATTATTATGAAAATAACCATTAGGTATACTTTATAACTTATAATTACCAATTATTATTATAATAGGACTAGGAAACTTTTAAAATCACAAAAATTAACCAGTACCGCCCTTAACAGACGTCCAGTAAATGGCGCATTTAAAACTTAAAAGAAAAACATACAGGCATATCCAGATCCAGGGCCGTTCTAAAAAAAACCGGTCAAGTGCGAGTCGAACTCGTACGCCGAGGGTTCCGTACCTAGCCATGGTGCCAATTACCTAAGCTAGTCCGCTTAATTGTATGAGCGCCCATACAACTCGGAGGACAATTTTAATTGGCGTCAACTTTGTATGTAGGTATGGGAACACCCTTTAATTTTCAACTTTTTTAACTTTTTGGAATTTTTCCTTTATTTGTGCTATAAGACCTTGCTTTTTGCCAAATTTCGTTATTCTAGGTCAACGGGAACTACCATTTAGGTTTTCGACCCAAAACCTCTAGGGTACTTCCGGTTGACCTAGAATTGTCAATTTTGGTTACAAGCAAGGTCTTCCAGCACAAGTAAAGGAAAAATTCCGAAAAATAAAAAAAGTTGATAATTAAGGTAAGTTTTGGTACTCACAAGTTTTCACGAAAACCTAAATTTGCCTAAATCTTTTTATAGTGTTGACTCAGGACCTTGATTTTTATAGTCACAATAGGGACTATAGACCTTAGTATTTGGTATAAATTTCAACTTGCTAGCTCTACCCGTTCCTGAGATAATCGATGGTGACACACGGACAGACAGACGGACAAGAAAGTGATCTTATAAGGGTTCCTTTTTTTACCTTTTAAGGTACGGAACCCTAAAAATAATAAAATCGATTCAGATTTGGAGGAAAAACAGAGGAATATGAAATAGAGATTTCATAATACAAGTATTTTAAACTATAGTCGTATTGCTCATTATACGGACTAAAAACATATGAAAAATGACATTTTTTCCTTCAATTTTAGTCCGTATAATGAGCAATCCGACTGTAGCTGACCCGACAGACGTTGTCCAGTTTTTTTACATCCTCTTTGACTATATTTGCAGCACGCATTCTGTCAATTCTATGTCAAACGTCGTAAGGTTACATTAAAAAAGTTTATATCCTTAATCCAAAGCGCTAACGTTAGATTAGAAATAATTTTATATGGTGGTTAAGTATTCCTAAATTTTCTAATTTGCTGCGCAATTTTCTCAATTTTTTCTTTCAAAATATCCTTCTGCTGACAATAACAAACACAACAAAAAACGGAATTAGTGAAATCGGTCCAGCCGATCACGCGTGATGCTTTGACCATGGGAAACAGGGATTCATTTTTTTATACATATAGATAGAGATAGGTAAAATTAGTCTTTCTCTATCGCTTTCTATTTGAGAGATAGAGACAACTTCTAACTTCTTCTTTCAGTTCTTTTAGCCCGCGTTTCCTCACGGAGCATGCAGCTGTCGTAAGCGCCGCAGCCAAACGCATTCTAAATTCATCTTTATTTTAACGATGCTATGACAAATATTTGAAGTTGCACTCATCGATGTGCTAATTTTAGGCGGTGGTGCAGCCTTAAAGGCTTGACTGGGTTTAAATGAATCATTTGAGTGACAGTTTCATCATGTCTCGTGTCACGTCGTGGTGTAGATCTATCAAGATTCAGGTTGTCTTGTCCTTGACTATGACAGTTGTAGTAATACTTAAACGTAATCGTGAGAAAGACTAGTTCTGTAACAACCACAGATCAAAGAAATTGGATTTGGATAGAGATGTGAATACAAAACGAGAACTATTAATCCCTTTCACAGATTGTTTTTTTTTTACTTACAGAGTAGTTTTGTTTCATTGACTCTATTTATGCATTAATAAAAAATCCAAAGATGACTATTCTGCACCTCGCATCGAGATAAATATGGGTCACTCAAGTAAATACACACCTTTGATACTCCGTCAAAAAAATTGCTACTAGCCATTGATTAGCCATATGTCATATTGCATCTGTATATGACGGCTAAGTCAGACAATTACTATTTTTAAAATTTGCGCTTGATAAAGAAAATCTTACTACGTGTCTTAAAAGAGAAATAGAATCACTTCGTTTAGCCTCAGCAACGTTAATCATTTTCCACGCTCTATGAACTTGCACCAGCGTATTTAGTAGCAATATGATACCGATCATATCAACTTGTAGACAAGACAGCTTGCATGGACGACTGGCTGCAATCGATACGATTGATCGCCTCATTACACGTGTCTTGACTTCTGGGAAACAAGTAGACACGCACTTGTAATGAATGAAAATGTGAGCATGCATCCAGCATGCCTGTGTCTCGGTTCATTTCGTTCAAGGTTTTTTCAGTTTCCTTTAAAATGATCCTTCCTCTAATTTGTTCAGTTCTGTTTCAAGTGGTCCAGTAGAGGTTTTAATAGATAAATTCCGACATTGAAAAGGTTCCATATTAAAAAGGCGGGGGCAAACGATGGATCAGACTGGGGCCAGATCTTGGCGGAAAGCACAAACTAAGGGAGCGCTACACCCAGCATTGGATTTCGGTCTGTGGATGATGATGATGATGATGAAGGGGCGAGGCAGGCTTACGCGGACGAGGTACGTCAATTTATTTATTATAAACTCAAGTATAAGACCAAAAGGTCTTTGGGCGGTTCCACAATCATTTTCAGAAGTGTCAGAGTCGCACGTTGGCCAGTAGTTACCGTAATAGTTGATAGCTGTCAGTAATCAAGATCATAATCTTATTCATAGCTCGCAATAATTAAGAGTTTATTTACAATACAAATGCACGATTTGATGTAATGACCCGTGAAACACAATGCTATAACAATACACAGCGCCCTCTATTGTCTAAGAACAAGGTGAGGTATTGTGAAACAACAAAATATAGACTGTAAAGGTTGGAACAACATTTAGAACAAGTGGCATGAACATGTATAAAAAAACTGACTAATCGTCTCAAATGTTTTCAGCTGGGCTCTTTGCTCCATTTATGTTCCTTCACTGTGAAGATCCTGTAAAGATTTTTATGAGATCATACTGAAAGTATACCTATATCTTTCAAATAAAAAATATTCATCAAAATCGGTTTATAATTGACAGAGTTATTTATTGGTCAACATAGGTACACAAAAAATAAAAAAACGTGCATACTGTCACTGTCAAACTTCCTCCTTTTTTTAAGTCTGTTAAAAATTGCTTTTTAACTTTGGCATATTGAGTCGTGTAGCTACTTACGATATACTCTTCTGTTTAATACAATTGCAATTGAATTTGAAGTGAGTTCGTGTCTTGGCTTTTCGGAGAATTTGTTAAGTCCACTGCACGTGGTATTGATCTATTAATCTTTTCTATGGATCTGATATCTCAAGCATTAAGTAATTACTTTCAGATAAGAGTATAATTCATTTAGCTTGTATTTAGAATGTATGTAAGGGCCTAAAAAACTAAAGAACTTGAACAAGTCAAGACGACTATTTAACTTCATGATAAATTTAAAATTGTATGTGAAAAAATGAGAACGTAATGTTCGTAGTTTTTTTATGGGATTCAATTCGAAAAAAATTCGAAATTTGGAAATTCGTTATAGAAATATACTTACCTACTTAATTTAATGACTCGTTATAGGCAAATTGTACTTTTGAACTGGCAAGGTTTTGAAGCTCGTTTTACTTGATAAGTTGAGTGCCACGGACGAACATAGGTACCATCTGCAAGAGATAGGTGAATAATATTTCATCAGAGAGTATCGCGAGGCAGTGAACGCATTAATTAAAGTACTATAACTAAAAGCTAATCACAAAATGACAATCACTCAACAAAGCCACGGAAGTAATGTTCAGGAAATCGTTTTTAATTCCGTGTCTAATCAGCGCTTTCCTAATGTCGTGCCACTGGACTTGGATTTTTACTTTCTTTCAGAGGATTAAGGCTGAGTTTATATTGGGATTTTTTAAACTTTCAATATGAGTGATTATTTCGATTTACTTGTAATATCTATAGAAACAAATGTTATTATGAATGTGGTTAAATAAAGAGGGAAACAAAAAAAAGGTGGATGGAATTGAGTACCTAATGATGTGCATAATTACGAGTCATCTACACCAATATGATAAAGCGAATGAGTTTGTTTTTTGTTTGCTTGAACGCGCAAATCTTTGGAACTACCAAGCGGACTTGAAAAAATATTTCTGTATTTGATGAGCTTAATTCTTGAGAAAGGTGTGTTCTGTATCTGATGCTGATGATGACAGTAGCCTATAGCCGCTATAGGCTACTTTCATCATCAGCATCATTATATACCATTACTACGAGGGTAACGCGGCGAGGCCGCAGCTAGTCTGGAATATAGTGTAAAATAGTAGACTCAAACACAAAATTTTAATGTTTTAATTTTATTTTATCGTGGTGGGCACGGATACTCATACCTAAAAAAAAGGGTCAGAGGACATTTTTTTATATTCCTAGCTCTCCTTTGTAGGTGAGACTAAACAATGATTTGAAGAAATTTTCTATTTCTGAGTTTACGAGAAAGCCCATTTCAGACGCGTGAAAAACTAAAACTATACCTACCACACAATAATTGGCTAAACGGAGACACCTAATTTAGCCAGTATAAATATAACTACGTTAGTATAAAAGTACAAATACCAGTATAAATACCTCATAAAACCCAACAAGTCAAATCATTGCACTGCGTTTTGCGTAGTTTGCATTCGTTCAGGACATAAACTCGATTAATATCCTAATTTTAGACGAATTCCTGAGATTTTATAGTTTTCATAATTGCCAGAATTGCGCACGATAAGGATCAGTAGTTAAATCCGCTGTTCAGAATCGTTAATTCATATTAATGGAAAATGTTGAAGTTACGATTAGAATCGAAGCAGAAGTGAGCGATTCCTTACTATTAAGGGCTTCACACATAGCGCAGGTAATGTAAAGATGTACCAATATATCACGATACACTCAATACATCTTTCCATAGATATGGTCAGAAGACCACAAACAGTACCTTCTGAAAGAAAATAAGATCTTACGATTTCTTTGGAAAGACCCGGGATGTAATGTACAAAAATGTATATTACCTGCGCTGTGTGTGAAGCCTTTTAGAGGTTCTATCATCGGGCCTGACTTTAAATTGTTTTACACTAGTTAGTTCTCTTATTGCTTTGCATTGTAGGTAGGTATCATGTAGAAAAAATGTATATTAGTAAAGAACAGACAGTACATTCAACTTATTGAATTACTTCTTCCACCCGCAGCTTCGGTCACATTTTACGAACACTTGGAATAAATAGCCAATATTATGTTGTCTACCATGTTATTCCATTTTACGATTTACATTCCAAGTTTCATCAAAATCGGTCCATTAAGTATTCTTGATTATTAGGTAGGTATAATTGAAACATAAAACTATAATAAAATTATTAAAACGTCAGGCTTATAAATAAATAATAATAAATAAGTAAAATAAATGATGTTGATGCGTCTTTATTCAATTATAAAAAGAGTTTTTTGATGCTCCCAAAAATCACACCCATTTAAATCTTTAAGAACCAACCTAAGTGTGTGGTTAGCTTTACAAAAACAACCCCCTTACTTATGAAAGATGTTTAAAGTTGAACACTGGTCAAACAACGTCCTGTCTCTATTCGTCACTATCCACAAATAAAGACAGGACGTTGTTTAACCCATAGATAAAGAATCGTCAACTTTAAACATCTGTCATAAGTAAGACCCAAAAAGTCTAGTATTTTATCTTAATAAAATCATTACCAAAACGAAAGAAATGTCACAATAGACCCACACCCTAACTTTTGATAAGCGTGCATAATACTGTGATGAAAGTGAAAGTAAATGCAATAAGCGTAAAGATCAGCGCACGGGAGCCCGATATGGTGTTATTGTTTAGCCGTGGGTGATATCATTTTGACCTGCCAAAACTGGTAAATGCGGAAAAAACTTTTTGACCGAGCGAGCGAAGCGAGCCAAGCGTCTCTGCTTCAGCTTGGACAAAAATGCTTTCGTTTGTCCGGATGTATGTCTGTCGGTCGGACGTCTGTCTGTATGTTCTCTTCTACAGGTCGCATTTCTGGACCAATTCTCGTGAAATTTTGTGAGCAGGTTCGATAATTTTATAGAATTTTGTTATTATTTAAATTTTATTTATATTTGATATAATGTTTTGGCTTCAGTATCGATTATAGAGTGCCCTCCAAAAATTTTTCAAAATATATTCAATTCACAGAATTGGACCTGTTACAGTTTTATTATAAGTATAGATTGATAATTTTAAGCCTGAAGTTTCCCACTGCAGGGCAAAGGCCCGCCTTCCCTCCCTCCATTGATCCCTATCTTGTGCCTGCTGGAGCCAGTCTATGTGACGCCCTCACCTATGTGCCAAAGGTAGACAGAAGACCCTGCTGCTGCCAGTCCTCGCTATATGAATCAATCGCATCCCGCAATCGCCCGCCGCCTGGGTCTACCACTAGTCATAAACTTTACCTACTCTTGAAAAATATATATACGAGTATTTCAATAAAAATACACAAAGCGCTTGTAAACTTTGTTGGGTAGATATTTATAATGAGTCGGTTGAGGAGCAAATATTTCAAAACACACATGTTTTCAAAACGTTTAGTAACCATTTGTTTGCAACACCAGAACTTATTTCGTGCAAATATTGACAATAAAATTTAAATTGGCTACTAAACTATTAGAATAACTACACCAAAAAGTGACCAATAGGACATTTCTAACTAGAATAAAAGTTCTAAAAAAAGCGGCAACGTTATTTTTTTTTTCCATCCCAGTCTCAAACCAAATCACCGCAAAAAGAAGTAACTAATGCCCGGGTTACACGAGGCTAGTTTTTCAAGCTAGGATAGCAAGCTAGTGTTAGTAAGCTAGCAAGCTAGTACTTCTAGCTTCGTGTAGACACAACTAGCTTCATTTCTAAGCTAGTACACGAAGCTAGAAGTACTAGCTTGCTAGCTTACTAACACTAGCTTGCTATCCTAGCTTGAAAAACTAGCCTCGTGTAACCCGGGCATAAGTTCCTAAATCGATTTCTGTGCTGTTTTTTTTTTAGTTTATTAACTAAAAGTAGATACCTACTTAGGTTCCATAATTTCGTCGTCAGTACCTACCTACCTATACATCAAATTATTCCGCTTTACCATAGGAGTGAGTAGGCTACGGTTGTTACACAAGTATTTAAGTATTGAATTCGAACTAGATTTGACAAGAGAATTCATATTTTGATCTCTTATCGAACTCCGAATTCAAGTTTCATGAAACAAAAGGACTCTACACACCTAAGCCAACGTTGCAATCCGGCAGCTACGTTGTCGGCGGGTTAGTTAGCACGCGCGGGCGCATGTAGCCAATATAGATTTTTGTCGCCGACTAAATTCGGCGACATTTGTCACCGTCAATCGGCAGTTTATGTGTATAGTTCATAAAAGTTTCAGTTTTTTAGATTATTTGTTTACATTTTGTTTTACGCTTCATACATTTTATAATACGTATAAAGTATATTTTTTTTTGTGATGGTCATCAAATAGCGGTATTAACTTTTACAACAAATTACTAACTGAATCTAAATACCATTGTACTGTCCTCACGTTGCAGATGCTATCTCAAGTTAGGACACGTTCAGGACGCTAATAGACATTTATAGGCTAAACTGGCTGTCGTCTTCGTCTTTGCTTACTCGTGAGAAGCAACTATAAACTTATAACAAGATATTTTCAACAGTCGACAAAAAACTGACGAAGGAAAGAAGAGGAGGAAATTTTTTAACTACTTAGGTACCTATTTATAAAATTTTGAACTGTTTTTTTTAACTAGTGAACATTACCTAATCTAAAAAACTAGTGACGGGCCGCTATTTTTCCTTCTATACGATTGCTGATTCCAAAAAAAATGTTACATTACCTAATGCAGAAATTTTTCAAAGCTTTTGTGAGTTAAGGTGCGTCCAAACGTCTAAGCACAAAACAAATATTATCTATAATAATAATACGTAGTCACAGAAAACATGAACCGTGAACCTTTTTGTTACCTTCGCCGGTTTTCTATCAAAGGGGTTTTCATAGAAAACCGTCGTTAACGCCTCGTAAACCGAACAACCACGGTTTTAAATTAAAAATGTCTGTGTTAGTTATTTAAGGTCCATAGTTGCAAAGCTCCTAAATTTGAAACATTAGTACATTTTACTGTCCGAACGTGTACACGAAGAACGTCATATTACAGTTTGTAATTTTAAGGAAACCGCAGATATCTTCAACAGATTTATGTACCTACAAGCTTTGCCAATTAGAAGGATTAGTTACACTAGATTACAAAGAAGATTGCAGAAATCTTACTCAGGAATTCAGAGCACAACGTCATATTTTATTTATTTCAAAGTAGATTTGTGTTTCGACCTAGTCTACTGAAAAAACGAAATTGGCTGGAACATAATGTTTTGTGGTTCCATCTATTATTTATTTTTTGCTACAGAAATATTATTTAAAAACAATGGTTCATTATCTACCTAAGGTTTCATAATTTAAAGCCTTCTTTAGTCTCTTAATTTAATCTAAGTAGTTTTGCTGACAGTGTTTTTATTTACTTTATTGATATACATTCTGTCTTTCTATCTTCCATTATATTTCTTCTATAATGAATGTTTGTACGTTTGTCCTCTATGCGTTCCTCCTACTATTGATCAAATTGTTATGAAACTTTGGTAGGCTCTGTAGAGGCCGTCCACGAGAGCTTTTGGCCAAAAAAATGTAGGTAAGTAAATAAAAAATTGTCTAAATATTTTCGACTTTGTATTTATTTTATAACTTATTCCTAGTTAGTGATATTATCCTCTGACATTGACTTGCAAGTGCTCAAAAAATCATAAATTTTATAATTTTCCGTGAAGCTTGGTCACAATTTACGTCGATTTCTTTCGACCACTATTGAACCCTAATTTACTCCTTTTATTTCTGTGTTCAGTCTAGATGGCTACAAAAAGTTTTGTCTGAAGCATCCAACCGTGTAATGTTACATTTTATTAGATTGTACCCAAATGGATGCAATCGGTACTCTTTTGTCGGATTTCAAACTGATGCTCATTATTATGAGTGTGAATTTGTAAGTTAATCGTTATAACGGTAATAGAAAAAAACAAACGTTTAATCAAATATTAATTTAAGTAAATAGAATCACGCCTCTTTCTTAAAGAGGTAGGCAGAGACCACGGATTTCCCCTTGATACGATCCTGACATAATAATATTCGTATCATTCCATTCTTCATACATTTTACCCCTTTTTCAAAATGACATCTATTTGGGTCAAGTTTTGTATTTTGTAATGTGCAACTTCAAGGAAGTTTTAATAGCACAATCAGTTATGCACTGTTTGTAGGTTTTGATAAATATTAAGCAATTTGTTCATTAACTTGATTAATCAAACATTTACAATCATTATGCTGCCAATTAACAAAAATTATAATCATTTTCCGACATTATCTGAGATATGATACGAATGGGTGAAACAATACCATTCTCAACATAAAACCATTGTTCCGATGGCTTTCAACTTGAAAAATGAAACTGTGTAATTATGTCAAGATCTCCTAAATTAAACTAATCTCTACCATGCACAATGGCCACAATGGTGTAAAAACAATCTGGTTTCTTAATTGGGATGACAATTATCTTTAGTCTTTACGAAATACAACCTTCCGAGGTTAAATTCGTCTTATCTATTTATTTCTCCCTCTTACCACTTGATTTTTTATCTAATAAATATCTAATCTATATTAAGTACCACTTGATGTTTTTTTAGACTGTGATGGTTTTTCCAGGAACGAGAACTAGGAAGTTCCAAACGGTGAAGGAAAACATCTCGAGCAAACCCACGGTTTAGTCAACCCAACCCGAATTGACCATGTCTTTCGTGTAGATAAGGCTGATTTATCTGAGAGGATGGTTAGGTTACCATTTTTGACCATTGACAAAAAAATAATCAATGTATGTATTTTAGTAGCTATCTGACTCCCTGAAGTACAAGCACAGTACAAGCTTAATTTAAGGCTATATGTGAGTGTAAACTGTCAACGAATATTTATTAAACTGGCGAGCCCGATGAAAAATGTGATGAGAGTGAATGAGGCGAAATAGGTGTGTCAGGATCGTAGCAAGTGGAAATCCGTGGTCGTTTGTATGTATGAATATTTATTTATAACTTAGACAACCTTCTAAAGCTACTGAAAATGTAAATAACCTATTTATAAAGGGCCAGGTATGCAAACCACATTCCTCGCTACGTTGAAAGTGCTCCAATTTGAAAGCGATGACATAAGGGCTCAGGACACGCCGTGTCGCAAGCGGCCCCATTCGTGACCAACGAATGCCCGGAAGCTAAACACTCGTTTTTCGTGGCCACAATCACCTTTAAACAAAATTTATTTCTTTACAACAGGTAGGTACTATATCCCACGATTTTGCTCGAGTTTAAATGGGTTGCAACCAATAAATTGGGGTCGTGAGTGTCAGATTTGAAGTATGGCTACGTTCCTGTTTGTGGTTTTAGCTAGTAATAAAAACAAAAACGACTAGGTTTACTCATACAGAATTCTCCAGCAAGTCATTTGTTTTGTAGATCATTCTTTAGTTAAAAGGTTACTAGATGTTTATTTTTTTCAGTTTTTCACTATGAAAAGCTTTTCAAATAAATGTAGCTGTAAGCGCCGTTGGTGCGAGTTTTTTACCTCGAAAATGCTAGAATCTCGCTCTATGACAATTCAGCGACAAGCGGTTATCTACCTTCCATTTGTGATTTCAATGTTCAGTTTATATTGTCATATTTTTGCTTTCAATAATCGCATCTTCGAAACGGTAAACTTGCACTATGTTAGCAGTGCTTTAGTAAAATTAAACCAGTAACTTTATGCAACTGTCTCCAAGTTATTGCAAAACTGCTTCAATTACCGTTCGCTGAAAGTTATAATTATGAGATCAAAGTTTCAATCAGTTTTATAATTGATCTACTTCTTTGATTAAAGCCAATGTTGTTATTTCAAACACGGAAGACGAAGGTTTTTTTATATATAAAATAAATAAAATGACTTTATTTCAGGCACTTGAGAATGACCCATATCACACAAAAAAAAATGGAAAACACAATAAATAAAAATAAAAAAAGATGTTTGAGAAACATAATGTAGGAAAGTACCTGCTTGTACTCGTAGATTGGATTGGTCAAATAGTCAGACACAGCCCTCAGGACAGTGTTTTTGGAGCGACTTAGCCGACTCCAGAAAGCTGCTATCCTTGCCCGCCTAATAGCATCAACCAGCAATTATTATCAACCAGCTTGGCAATCAACCAGACAAAATAAACTATAAGTATACTATTTTTCAGCTTCCATGTTTTTATTACAGTCCTTCAAATTCGTTTTCTATAATGAGGGGTCGTAAAAGACATGTGCAAACATAAGGACCATCCCATAAAAAAAAACTTAGACCTTTACAATCTTTACATCTTTACTAGATGATTTTTACAGTGTTAGGAGACAATCTTTGCCTACATTTAACGGGGCACTGTAGCGCCTGGGACAATGTTGAGATGGAGTAGGTTTGCCCAGCACCTACACCATCCTCTCAGCTTAACCGGCCATATCCATAGGAAAGACATGGTCAATACGTGCGGGCCTGACTAAGCCCCGGTTTTCCCCACGATGTTTTCTTTCACCGTTTAGAGCTCGTGTTAACGCGCATATAAATTTTCCGAAACGAAAAATCCACTGATGCACGGCCAGGATTCGAACCCACGACCTTCGGATCGTAAGTCGTGTCGACTATACCCCTAGGCCAACACGGCTCTTATACAAAGTGTTGAACCACTTTAACACAGCAAATAGAAAGTTATTAGGTGTTTATTAACAGCAGAGCACTTATCTTCTAATGAAGGGTTCCGGACGATGTTTGATCTAACTCGTTTAATGTTCAAAGTGCGGTAACAATATCTATTAGATAACTTGATTGTGTGTTCTCAATACCTCTACCGTTAAATTATAGGTGAAGTTTTTTGTCTTACAGTTGCGTTTCTTATTAGGTAGCTTAGTGAATGTTTTATTGAAATATTTCTAAATTGAAAGGTCACAAATTTGCGGGTTTTTTTAAATAACATAATAAGAATACGTGTGGGGTTGACTAAGCAGTGGGTTTCCTCAATGACCATGTCTTTCCCGTGGGTATGGCTGGTTAAGCTGAGAGGATGGTGCAGACGCTGGGCAAGCCTACTTCATCTCAACATTATCCCAGGTAGATTTATAACATACTTAATACTAGCATCCGCCCGCGGCTTCGCTTGCGTGGTAACCTGATCAAATGCTTATGTCCTATTCTGGGCCATTATCTATTTATATTTTAAATTTCAGCTAAATAGGTTCAGTGGTCGTCGAGCTATAGAGAAACAAATATGCATCCAAACATCTTTTTATCCCATAAATGAGTTCCCATGGGATAATTTACCAGGCGGGCGAAGCCGCGGCCGGAAGCCCGTTTAGTTTATAATATAAGTCTGGTTAACATTATATCCACTTCTCAGAATATAAACTTTGAACTTTCAGGTCTGTGCTAATAAGACCACAACTTTCATAATTCGCTAGTAGAACTTATAAAATCATTTAAGGGTCAATCTTCAGAATCAGAGTATTTGGTTGATAGCTATGGTGCTTTTTAAATTTGGATATTATTGCTTTTCTGTATTTTTATTTAGAGAAGGAGGTGTCTAAATAAGCATATTTTCATATTGACCCCTGAAGGGGCAGAAAAGCAATAATATCGATATTTAAGGGGCGCCATAGCGATCAACCAGGTGCGCTGATTTTGAAGATTGACCCATTTGCCATAAAAGTGTATGGAACTTTAACAGCCTGTCAAAATCCAAGAAATTATCTGGGCAGGTGGTTAAGTAGGTACCTACATCATTTTGATTTCCAACTCTCTTGTCCTGATTTCTATCTTAGCACAGCAATATAAATAACAACTCGACGCTTACAAAACCGTGGCTATTCCCACGTTTCAGCTAAAATTGTTCCGTAAATTCACCGTCGAATAAATAGGCTAAAGCAATACGTCTAGTTTTGCTATACTTAGCCTATTTAGGCTGAGACTCCACCAAAGCGGAGATGTATGAGATGTGTTTTAAACAACCAATAGAATTTCAAAAGACGAGATGACAATGTTTGAATAGGTAACAAAATTCTATTGGTTGCTTAAAACACATCTCACACACCTCCGCTGTGGTGGAGTCTCAGCCTTATTCCAGATTGTGTTGTCTAGTTTTGTTTATGGGAACCCTTTCATGCCACAGAATAAAAATTTGTTCAGTTTTTGTTGTTGCGATTTAACGATTTGGGGTAATTTAGATACCAAAAACTAATAACATTTATATTTAGATGAAAATTCAAGTTTATAACATCAAGTTTTAATCATGTCCTTTTCGGATTGTATAGAATTTTGTTCAAACCATGCAAGCAATGAAAAAAAATAGTACAACTATTTTACCTAAAGACTTGCTAATTCAAATGAGCTGAGCAGGTTGACAACATACAACAGGTTTAATATTCATCACGTTCTACATTAATTGAAAACTAAGCGACTGCGCAAGATTTCGTCCACATTGATTTATTGCACCGACAGAAAATTACATGCACTTTAATGATGTATTATAATTAATACAGAACAGAAACGGGTAAGTAGAATAACTAGATTGAATTAATTTATTATTTTTCGGAAGATACAAGTACACAACAAAGGTGTTTAATACTTTTGTCAGTTTTTGTTTTAAAGTTTTGTCAGTTTAGTTAAAATAAAACATTTTGTTGCTCTACGCAAAAAGCGATTGTTTCCGCCCGGGATCGAACCGGGGGCCTTGTGCGTGTGAAGCACACGTGATAACCGCTACACTACGGAAACTTGATAAACAAGGTTGAAATTATGCATCAGACTACCATTTATGTTCTACACTTGTTTAGGGTGACAAATCTACATCGAGCTATGCTGCGCTGTACTGCGCTGTGCTATGGTTGGTCAACTCGCTCGTCTAATATTTCAATGACGTTACAAACAAACCATGCTGTGCTGCGCTGTGTGAGGCTACGCTCTGTTTACGACGTTTTGTTTGACGAGCGAGTTGACCAACCATAGCACAGCGCAGTATAGCGCAGCATAGCTCGATGTTGATTTGTCACCCGAAGGTTACATGATAAAATTAATCATCCAGTGCATATTTACGTATACAATGCCTACTATGTAGTAAATGAGTGAGTAGCTCAGGCCCAATATAATTGCAACATTGGCAGTGTTGGGCTACATTTTTATTGAATTTTCATGCTAAATAAAATAGGTAACCGGAATAGGATAGCGTCTTACATTTGATTTTGTGGATAGTAGGTTTGAGATGGGCTTAGGGAATGGGCACACTGTTTTTCGTACTCTCAGATTAGAGCAGCGCGTTCGCGGCGTTTTTAGATGTTCTTTTCGGCTTTCTCTATTTATTTGTTTGGTTTTAACCACCCCTGTATTAGAGCATTAGAGCAATTAAAATAAAGAAAGTAATATTTAAATCAGCGAGACTAACTAACAGCAATTGATTTTTATAAATATAAAAAGATAGATTACCTACCTAAGTATTTGGTTTGAGAACAAAATTTAAATTTTACTACCGTCAATAAAACGATATTTCATTCATCATTATCGACATATTTACACTAGAAGCTAAGCGCCTCAAGGTTTAAAGCTATTAACTCGACTTCATTGAGACGCATTTTCGTTTAATGAACCAATTTTGATCATAGATATCAGCCTACCGGAATTTAATTTCTTTACCAACAATGCCGTAATAATTTAAACGATACTTTTAAAGTAGTAAAAGTGTGTCTGGGAGTTCTCTCTGGAATTACTGATCTGATTCTTAATAGTAGATTGTATTATAAGGGGGGAAAATAATATTTTTACGGCGAGGGCGCTTTTTTGAATCCAAAGCGAAGTGAAGGATTCTAGAGTAGAATCCTGAACGTAGCGAGGGATTTAAAGTACGTCGCTCGAGCCAAAAATATATTTTGCACCCGAGTGATACACTCTACTTTTCATTACCCTCTATGAGAAAATAAAAGGCGTCTCATATTTTATTGTAATATTATTATTTAATAAAACAGAGTAATAACTAAATTGAAATTAAATAGTACCTATCTAATAATAAAACAACTACTTACCTACAAAGTTATATTAATATTTTCGCAATTATGAAAATTTAATGTTACATTTTTATTAGGATTAGAGATTGTTGTAGATTTTATATTCTGCGTGTTTGAAATAATGTCCGAATCTGGTTCATTTTGAGGAAAATGTGACGGTGAATCTCGTTGTTTGGACGTAGGTGGGCGCGGCGACATGGATGGATTAACTGAAGGTTATTTTCCACGATGCGTTTACATGTTTTCACCTTGTTCTCAATGGAATCTTCTATATACCCCTCTGCTACAACACTCGACTTCCATCCTCCATGTCGCTTGAGAACAGTTAAGTCCGCTCCAGAATCTACCAAAATGGTAGCAGAAGTACGACGAAAACAATGTCCTGTATACAGTTTGATATCTGGTAACTTCAAATAAGTAGCGATTTCTTGTGGCATGTTAGAAATTTTATTTTTTCCCATAACTTGTTTGATGCACTTGCCATTTTGATAACGGATGAAAAACCGATTGGTCTTCATATCAGCAGGACGCAGGTTCAGGTATTTCTGTACAATCGTTTTGTATTCTCCTCGGATTACAAAGGATCGGTCACTTTTTGTTTTTGTGTCTGTCAGCTTTACTAACAGTAAATCATCCGAGTGATTTTCGACATACTTATTATCAATAGTTAGTTTTACAAGTTCATTGCCACGACAAGCTCCGTGAACTCCGAAAATTAAAGCCACCTGTAACAAAACCGAATGTGAATAAAACAAGTATCTATTGAAGTACAGGTTACAATAAAATGGGCATTTTAAAACACTATGGTTATACTTTACTAATCCACCATATACATAAGTTACTTACTTTTACGGCAAGAAAGACTTCGTCGGGTGCCTCATTAAGGAAAGTCTCCACGTTTTTGACTGAGAACACTTTGGATTTTTTAGGTTTAAATCCATCAGACATCCTCTTCAGATACCTACGCTATTAATTTCGAATATATGTCCAGTTTTACGTCGTTATTAGAACTGACTTTTGATTTTAGCATTGAGTAGGTACTCCAAAGAGTGGAAGGTTGTTTAGTTTTGGCTAAGTAGGTACTGGAAGTAGGCCAAAAACACAGATTCTGAAAAATTCTTGGCGCCTCTTGTATTTTTCCATTCCACAAAATTGCCATATGCTTTCATGTACTTATTTGTCCTTCGATTTTGGAGGCAATAAATTAGCCAACACACTTTTGGCCTCATTTCTAATATTTTCAGGAGTCAATTCTAGTATACTGTCTTCACTGTCGCTTGAATTATTCATTTTTTCAAAACACAAATCCGTAAAAAATTACGAAAACGCGGGCTGAAAAGAAAAAGAAATCAAATTATGAATGCGCGAACGCGTTTATAATGCGCGTTTTTAATCTGATTTCTTTTTTTTTTATTCAGACAAAGCGGCGCGTCGGCTGACATGGTATGTTTATCTGATATTGCCATCAAAACAAACTAGATGGCGGTGGTGGACCATTTTTTAGATCGCGCTGACGAAAACGCACAGGATTTTATAATCTTGAAATCACAATTTTTGTATGGTGTGCTAGCTTAGCTTATCAGCTAGTACTAAAACCGCAGAGTAATAAATCTCTAAATGTGATTACAAATGTGGTGTTTTTGGAAGAGTCCTCCCTCATTCATCTTGGTAGATTCGAGATGAATGTGGAAAGTAGTTGTACCTCAAAAGTGAGCGGCAAAAATAATTCCGGCGCACTTAAAGGGGATTAAAAACTCATTACTGCCCGCTAAATTTATAAACAGGATTAAAAACTCATTGCTGCCCGCTAAAAGTTCCTTAAAGAGAAAACATCTCCTTTGGGTGCACTTAAAGGCGAACAAAGTCGTCCTTTTCGAATAGATGGAATGAAAAATGATTTTACTACTCGTACTTTGAAACTTTTGATACTTAGGTACTACATTATTTTATAACTTTTGGTAAGTCCTATTATATTTTGTCTGCCACATGCCCATGACATGTCTGCCACATGACACATGCCCACATTTTGCAAGTGATTTTCTATACGACGTGACAGTTTGAAAGCCCTTTGCCGCCCGTATGGTAATGCGCCGTTTACATGGTGTGAGTTTCTCGCCTTGATGATGCTATTATCGAAAGCAAATGTCAAAATATGACAATATAAACTCAACGTTGTAAGCATTTATGTGGAAGGTTGATAATCGCTTGTCACTGAATTGTCACGGAGCGAGTCTCTCGCATCTTCGAGGCAAAAAACCCGCACCATGTAAACGGCGCTTAACGGAATAAAAATTAAGTAATAACTGTGTGTGTGTGTGTGTAAAATGTTCAATTAAGTTAAATACTGGAGTAAGTAAGTTTGTTTATGAATTTCATGAAGATAATACAAGTAAAAATTAAAATTGAGTGTGCGTTGATGTCTTTTACTTAAAAAATCGACTACGAAAACTCATAATGACATTTCGAACTGTTGTAGGTAGGTATTTTAAATGATGAAATAATTTCAAATATAATAAACGTGATACATATATTATAACTAACACGTAAAATCGATTATAGGCAGAAAATTTGATATATCCGTTTGTAGTAAATCAATTATTCAAGTAACTTTGGCCACGCCTCTCAATCTGGCCAGTGGCTATAACAACTACATCCATAATGGTCTAACTAAGGTCACATTGACATAGTTTTTATTATGATTATTGATCATTTTTATGGGCCTGTCTTAACTCAAGTAATAAATTTGAAGCACATTGTAATCCGTTTAGATTTTGATTTATAAAAGAACAAAACAGAATCACAGCATGGTAGACAATTATCTCCGATTTCAATCGTCATTTTACATCACATTTAAATCGGAGTTTTTAGGCCGCCTAAAGGCCTCCGTCATGGCATAACGACTTAAAAGCCAGGACAAACAACTTAACGTGCGTCTAAGCAATAAATAGTGAAAAAAAATAGGTAGTGAGAACCCCAATATTTTTAAAATATATTAACTTGAACTATTTCTACCTACCTACTTCAATCTTTTTCTACCTACTTACGAAGTTAGCTTTTGTTGTGGTCTGTCCTGGCTTTAAAGTCATTATGCCATGACCTATTTACAAAAAGTAAAAGAATATCATTGATAACATTTTTGATTGAGAGAAGATTAAAACCTCGAAGATCTATTAGGACATCTTCATTGATTTTTAAATTTTCTCTTAAATTATTCTTGTATTTTTTCTTCCTTTTATGTGAAATCGAAACTTAGGTACACCAACAGTGATAATTGATCAATTATAGGATTGTTTTAAGTGAAATAAGCATACTTAATAGGAAGTTTTATTTGTAAGTAGGTAGGTACTTACTTCATTCAATTTTCTAGCACCACAGAACACAATAAGTATTATTTATAAATAATATTCTATAGATTTACCTTGTTTAGTATCCTCATCATGTTTGATAAGGTTTTAAGCTATTATTACATGTTATTATTTATGAAACTGCTCAAGTGTACGCATAGTTTTAGCGTTGGTTATTATAATTATTTGCATGAATATAAGTGGCACAAAAATCCAAAATGGCGTGTTGTAAGTCCATTGTGAAGTATTCACTATTTGGTGTAAATTTATTATTTACGGTACGTACTTTAAACTACTATATTTTATAAGTGTATTAGTATTGATGAAATTAATTATATTATTTTTTAGGAAGATGACTTAAAGGTAGGAAGGTATAACGTAGACTTCTTTACCTGGTAATTCTGATAATATCCTATCCTATTAAACGAGCAATATTTGTTTGTTTGATGTTTGTTTGTACTGACGTTCTCGAAAACGGCTCTAACGATTTCGATGAAATTTGCACTACGGGTGTTTACGGGGGCGAAAAATCGACCTATCTAGGTCTCATATCTGGGAAAAGCCGTTTTCTCGGCATTTTCATGCAAAAAGTGCAATGTGGTTCGTAGTTGAACCACTAGATGGCGTTCGTTGGTTGCCAACGAGCGGAGCTCTGTCGCCCAGATATTTATATTATAATTATATCGTTTGTTAATATGTCAAAACTAATTACATTATATTGTTTACAGCTTCTAGGACTGGCCATTACTATAGCTACCATAATCATCTACCTAAAATACCAGGATGACTATGAATCCATGTTTAAAGATGGGCTCATGAAGAATGGCTTTCAATCGCTTTCAATCGCCGCGGGAGTTCTAGGATTCTCGATTTACATCATAGGAGTTTCTGGATGCTGGGGATCCGTGACAAGGAATAAGTTTTTTTTAATATTGGTATGAATGTGAAATGAATTTTCCATTGTCTAATATAAATAAAAAAAATGTCTAAAAGTTTGTCCTCTACTCGTTCCTAAACTATTAATCATATTGTAATGAAACAATGGTATGGTCTTCTGAGGACGACCGCTATGATTTCTGGTTAAAAAAATCGATGTGGTGGTGGTACGAAGTTTACGGTGTAAAAGCAATTGAAGCTAACCCAATCTTGGGTTTACTAAGTTGAACGATCACCGATTACCATTTATGTTGACCGATATATTTAAATATTTTGTTATCCGTATGGCAACAACCGTTTCCGATAGCCTTTTAAGCGGTGATGGGCTTGCAACCTTTCACGAATTCTAATTTCTGCAAAATGTGGGCACGTACCTTTGAATTTAATTTACTTTTGCTATAACTAGTTGTTATTTTTCAGTTTAGTATCTTGTTGTTGCCGCTGATTGCTGCAAAACTGTTCATAGTGATCAAGTACTACAATAACTTGGGCGAAGTACAAATACTATCTAGAAACTATTTGGTTGAAAAATTTCACAGTGAAAAGGATTTTTCCTTCCATTTAGTGGAATATTCTGTAAGTATGTAAAACTATTTAAAAGTCATTAATTTTTAATTACTCACCACATCTATATCAAAATTTTGATTATTTGGTTAGTCTCATTTTTAAACAAATATCTTATGAAAAAAAAATTAAATATAACATCGAAAATGTTATTATGAACATTATAATATGGGATGGCTTACCTGAACAAATTGAAACACGAGCTCTTGACGGTAAATGAAAACATCGTGAGGAAACCAGTTAGTTGATGGGTTTGCAACCTATCTCGTATGAAAAACTAACGTCTGCAAAATGGAAGCATGTACCAAATATACATATAAATGGACATAACTTTTTTCCTTATAAAGGATCTTGGAGAATTTCTACCGCACCTAGTATTGGGGTCCGGTCGTGATCATTTTTTATCTGTTTATTTCATAAAATATCTTTATTCTCTTTTCAGCTGCACTGCTGCGGCATCGGCAGCTTCGGACCTCTCTCATACTTCTTATATGGAGATTTTCAATCTTCGAAATCAAGAGAAATCTTTAGTGACTTTATTAATAAAGTCCCAGTACTTGTGCTACCACCTTCGTGCTGCAGCGAAAAAATTACCGACTTTGAGAAATTTACAAATTTGTTAAAAGAAATAAATAAAGATATAGAATCTGAACAAAACAAAAAATACGATCTAATGTTTTGCACGTTAGAGGGTGAGCACACGAGATTTAGCTGCACTGACAAAGTTTATGATCTCATTGACACATACGGAAATATTATATTGGAATATATGATTTTAATCATCGTAGTAGAGGTAAATATTGTTCTTATAAGCTTAGATTGGCGTGATCATGATCAGATGAGATATTTATTGATTTTTTACAATGATTCTTAAATTGATCAGAATGTTTCTAATGTATTTGTTAAGTAGGTATTGTAAATATGGAGTGTATTCGTTTCTATTTCCAATATAGTCATTTTAAGAAATTTAAGTTACGATGAACGAATGAAGTCATCAATTTGCTAAAAATGAAATGTTTAGCATTATTAATGTTATTAATTTCATTTTAAGAAAATTCCCAAAAACTAAAGACGACTTTGTTATAACTAAAATAATGACATTGTTTCAGATCGTTGAGGCTGTTGCAGCGATATATCTATACATGGCGAAAGAACAAACAAGCTATGAATACCATGCAATCAATAAAGCATATTATTAAAATAAAGATATACTTAGATATATTAAGTCACATAGTATTTTATAGTCTGTAATAAAAAACTCAGTAAAGATATTATTAGTTTTAAAAATCAATATTATAATCGATCGAGCGAGCGAAGCGAGCGAAGATCTTAGTGGCAAGTTAGGCGATTTTGCTTTGTATGTTTGTATGTTTCATTTTTATGTTCTCGCATAACTATCGAACCGCTTATCCAATCTGTATGAAACTTGATAGGTCAATAGGTTGTGCTATGGAAATTTGCTGTGGAGCGTATGAGCGTAATCGATGAAGGGGTTGTAAAGATATGGGGTTCCCAAGGGGTTAATTTTTTTTCAAAGTTACCCAAATATATTGAGTGGGGTGTCATATGAAAGTACTCAATTTATACATTCCAAAATGGTTTTTAGTTTTCTTCTAGGTTCTATAGTTTTTGAAATACAGTCAAAAAGAAAAATTATGCAAACCAATTAACGGAAGTATGGAGAGAGCTCCCGTTTCATAGAGTTTCGATGTATTCGTAGGTCTGGTTAACGGACAAGGAGTGTGGCATCGTTGTGGTTTGGTTTGCAATGATTTTAGTTGCTAAGTACTTGATATTTTTTCTTGAGATTGAAAATAAAAGCCGTGTTGGCCGATTGGAAGAGTGCTCGACTTTAGATTCATAAGTCGTAAGTTCGAACCCTGGCCGTGCTCATCAATGGATTTTTCGATTAGAAAAATTTAAATGCGCATTAACAGGGGGAGGGGTAGGGAGGGGAAGGGAGGGGAAGGGGAGGGAGGGGGAGGGAAGGGTAAGGGGAGGGGGAGGGGGAGAGCATGGGAGGGGGGGAGGGGGGGAGGGAGGGGAGGGGGAGGGAATTGATTTTCTCATACATTTCGTATTGAACTGCTATTTTAATAATTTCTCGAACTAAGAGGCCTTCCCTGAGGCGCGGTACGAAGTTCGCGGGGTCAACTATTGAATATAAACACGACACGACTTAATGTATTGCATGCATGCCTATAATCTTTACTATACTGAGGTAGCGCATTAGATGTCATTCTGTGGTAAACACTAGAAGGAGCACTTAACATAGGTATAGGGGTAGTCAGAAACAAGTCCAAATCTAGGCTACCAATACAACGGTGCGCGAGATCTCAGTTCGGGGCGAACTACTAGTTATAAAAATAAATTATATTAAAGTTATATTGTGATTCCCATTATAGTGAACAAAGAAAAAACTTTGGATAGAACCGTCTAATATCAAAGTGGACGTGGTCAAACCCCAAACCCTTGGACAGAAAGATGAGGCAACCTAGCATCCTGTAATTAAGGTGGATGTGCCACAGTAGCCCGTGAAATTCAAATTTTCATGCGGTTATTGAATATCTGGCAATACAAAGTTAAAGAAAGTTATTGATGACAACATTTCCATATATCAAACAAAATATTATTTTGTTTGTTCTGACCTAGCATAACACAGTCCTGCAAATTGCAAGAAACGCAAGAAAATTTGAATTTCGTGGTCTACCCCTGGCACATCCAGACCATTATTATAGTAGAGATGATCACCCAGCAGCCAGCAGCGGTGCAAAGACTGTTTTATAATATTTTTATAGTTTGGACATTATTGAGGTCAGACTCACACTTAGCCGGTCTTATTATTAAATAGACAACCTCTGATTGACCTATAGATCCTTAAGCCCGTCACAGACTTAGCTATAATATATATTAATATACCGTACTATTATACCGTATATATTATAGCTGAGTGTGCGGTCACGCGCAAATTAGTATAGAAAATATATAGTAATATGCCTATCTATAAAAATATTAATATATATTATAGCTAAGTCTGTGACGGGCTTAACCCATTGATAATTTAACAAAACCCTTTATTTAGGTTAATTTCTATTTTAATAATCAAATCTAAGTTTACCTATAGATCGTGTGAGATAAATTAAAAGTGTAACTGCTGCTTTATTTATTTTTTCAATATTGTGTTGTTCGTAACAATGCCACTTCACTTCTTTATTATTGGCGACAAACTGTAATAATTATAATAATGTTATAAAATAATAAAAGTCTATGGCAAACAAAGTTTCATGGTCTTTGTTCTGTTAATTTTTTTCAAAGAAAGTTAGTACAATAGAATAGAGAGGTTTATTTTTTGAATTTTTAGTTGTTTCGAATCCTGGGTGAAGCAAAAAATTTTAAAAATCTTAGAATGCACTTTTGTTTCTTTTTAAAAATGAAGGAATGAGACCTTTAACCTCTATGCTGGGATTCCAGACACAATTGAAAATCAATTGTATCTCGTTGAGATCTATAAGTGGTTAAGTAAAATAATCTAGCTTAAGTATTTACCTTCAGGGCCCATTGATTTTTTCCACTTTGTATTATAATAGTTTAAGTAGACCTTGCCCCCGTTGTGATGGTATTATAGTGATGGTGATGATGATGATGAAAGTACCTTTTAACCTTCCTCAAAAAGTTAGCTATCAAATGCAGAAAGAATTTTTCAAATCCGACAGGCAGTTCTTGAGATTAGCGCGTTTGAACAAACAAACAAACAAATTCTTCCGTTTTATAATTATATTGGATAAAAGAAGATAACATATGAATTTCTATTTGTTCTTCATTTTATTTTGTACCACCAGACTACCACATAACACAATTAGGTATTATTTATATATTTTTCGTAAATTTACCTTGTTTATTATCCTCACCATGTTATTGATAAGGTATTAAGCTAGTATTACAAGTTACTGTTTATAAAACTGCTCAAGTGTACGCACGGTTTTAGCGTTGGTTATAATTATTATAATTATTTGCATGAATATAAGTGGCACGAAAAATCTGAAATGGGGTGTTGTAAGTCCATTGTGAAGTATTCACTATTTGGTATAAATTTATTATTTACGGTACGTACTTTAAACTAGGTACTATTTTTCTAAGCGTATAGTATTGATAATTATAGAATTTTTAAAGAAGATGACTTAAAGGTATGTTAACCTCACCAATAAAACACACCTTCATAATAACACTGTACACTTTTATTCCTTTGCACACGTAACAATTACTTATTTTACACCGGTACTGACTTATTACTAGTCGTTACTGATTCTAAATTTTAAAATGAGACGTCTGTACAGTGGCACTGTCTACAACCGAATGAGCGCTTATCGGATTTCCTTTTCTTTTATAGGGTTGACAATCTACCCTCAATAAGTAAAGTAATTAAAAATTGATTAAAAGTAAGACTATCATTACAATTTGAATTAAATAATAACTTATCTTAATATTTTACATCTAAAACATAGAAAATATCAATAAATTTAGTAAAATGCTAACAGACGGCCGTCCTGTTAACGGAATGACCCTATTCCGTCTCGGCCATTCGAGAAGAGAAGAGAAAATATATATATTGGTACATACGCGTCGGCGTTAGGTAATCATAGTGGTAGGTAGGTACTTAAAATAATAACAATATAAAAATAAAGACAAACAAAAAAAAATATTGTAAAACATAGACAGAAATAACACAAACGATAGCCTAGTTCTAACTTTATCGGTAGGTACATTTTTACAAATAAATAGTACGAGTAGGTAGGCACTATCTGTACTTCTTCTTGATTTCATACTAGGAGTTTTGCAGAGCTGTTCGAGTGTTTTGCTACAAAACTGAAGACTAGATAATGCCGGTTACAAGGAGATCTGCAAAATTCGGATTAATATTATTTTAATGCATTACATAGACTATTTACTCGTACATGGCGTTTGTGTTTTATTTTCACAAATAATGAACCAGATAAATTAAGTTATTATCCAGTGAGTTCTGTATCAATAAAATTAGGTAGGTAATATCAAATCGATCTGATTCATGAATTCACACTAATAATAATATTACTGAAAATGTGTTAATAACATCATCTTTTCAATAAAATTTAAAAATAAATAATAATGTTGAAAGTAGCTGTTCAACATTTTATGTTTTGATGATGACTGTAACTAACAGAACGTCTCATCCTCGTATTTTCATGATGCTTATTTAATTTGCTATAAATGGTAGGTATTTATATATGATGCAATTTTATATTTATGATGCACTTTAGATCAGTGATCACCGTAATCATAACAGTATATTTCACTTAAATACAAGATACTTATGTTTAGTGATCACCGCAATTAGAGCAGCATATTTCACTTGAATAAAAGATACTTTTGTTTAGTGATCACTGCAATTAGAGCAGCATATTTCACTTGAATAAAAGATACTTTTGTTTAGTGATCACTGCAATTAGAGCAGCATGTTTCACTTTAATAAAAGATACTTACGTTTAGTGATCACCGCAATTAGAGCAGCATGTTTCACTTGAATAAAACATACTTATGTTTAGTGATCACTGCAATTAGAGCAGCATATTTCACTTGAATAAAATATACTTTTGTTTAGTGATCACTGCAATTAGAGCAGCATGTTTCACTTTAATAAAAGATACTTACGTTTAGTGATCACCGCAATTAGAGCAGCATGTTTCACTTGAATAAAACATACTTATGTTTAGTGATCACTGCAATTAGAGCAGCATGTTTCACTTGAATAAAAGATACTTACGTTTAGTGATCACCGCAATCGTAGCAGCATATTTCACTTATATTTTGTTCTGCGTTATATGAAATAAATAATTTATCATTATTAGGTATTATCAGGTTCGGTAATATCTCATTTTTACTTATGTCCAGTGATCGCCGCAAATATAACAGTATATCTCACGTTTACTTAGGTAGTGATGAGTAGGCTTTCATGCGATTATGCGCAAGAAAGTAGCTTCCTTACTCCAGCGTGTGTGAGGAAGCGGCAAGAGCATCCTACAGATGATTGCTGCGCGCATAGACTATCCAATCCAGTTTCACTGGATGCAAATTCTGTTAGGTTTCTTGTAGGTGGGGCTAGTTATTAGGTTTAGGTTATAGTTAAAGTATTTTAATAATTTTGTGTTATTTTATTATGAGATTTAAATACTATTTTATTATGTGATTATTTTTAATGTGTAAATTTTATTGTAATATATCCGAAATAAATGAGTTAATCATAATCTCTTATTTGAACAAGTCGCAGCAGGTGCATCTCACTTGTACATGCTTATCACTCAAATTATTTTTGTTCTCCAAAAGAGAGCTGTCCGGAGCATTTATAGACATTGGACTAAAGGGAGGCCTTTAAAATACTTTCAAATAAAATTAATATCCGACCGCCATCATCGTTATAATATTCATGTTATTTTAATTTGCATTCGAAAACAATAATTAATGGATTCTGTAAACGTGGTCGGGCATCACTGAACGAGACTCGCGAGGGATCGGAGAGAATGGCGCGTTAAAGAGGAGGTTAAAGAGGAGTAGTGTGGTTCACCTATTCATTTATTAATAAGAAGTACCTACCTACTTAAGTAGGTAGGTATTTATGTAGATTTAAAAATACTTTTATATCTATCAGTATTTAGTATTAATGCGCCTCTTATGGCATACAACATTGCGGCGCCCTTACAGGGTTTATGTTTGAAACTTTCAATGTAACATTAACACCATAATGTAAACAACATAAGTGCAATAACTAATTTTGACTTTGACTTTGACTTTTGGCCTATACCCAGCAGTGGGTGGAAATGGTCTGAGATGCTGATGATTCATAACTATGAGACAAGAAACAGGTTTTAAACTGTCCTTGCCAAGTACAGGACTAGCAGAAATAGATAAATCATTCTAGGGAACTGTAGGTACGTCTAATTAAAAGCATCACAGGCTTACGGAAGATATTTTAGAGTAGCATTATGACGCTTTTGACAAATAAAGCGTAATTATGAGAAATAAATCGTCTGTCAATATAAATTATAATCATATCAATGGCATTATAACTTGCGTCTCATGTAAGCGGTTCTTTGGCGCAACGATAGGTTAATATCAGACATTATAGCGGGCTAAACACCCAAACCCGTAGATGAGTATATTATGTAAACAAATAAATTACTAAGTCAAACGTCTCCGTAGTGGAAATAGGCCAGAAAGATCATATTATGAAGTTAAGTTTTAATTACATAATTATAATATTATGAAATTAAGGTTTTTTTTTTTCTCTTAGATTGCGAGAAAATTGAGAATAATGATATTAATTAGCTTGTTATCAAATATAATATTTTATCGCTTTTTGTTATGTAAGTATGTTATAAGGGATATTAACAGTTATTATGTACCTACTGTCTTCATTGTTATTATTTAGGTAGGTACTCTACTTATTGAAAATTTGGCGTTCCATAGTGCAATTTAGTTTATATACATATACCTACTTATAGTTGAAAGAACGTGTCTGCTCCTATTCTTACAATCCAGGGCCTCTAGCCAAGTGGCATCAATCTTTTCTATTCTACAATTCGCTTCGCTATCGCCGATGTTTCATTGGTGGAAGATCACGTGACCTTACGTTCGACCTTGGTTCGACCAATGAAAACCTCACGTTCGAGTGTTAGCGAAGTTAGAAATCGAATCGCTTCATAGCGAAGGCCGGTTGGCTAGGCCCTCAGATTATGAGAACTCTAGTGTATAGTCAAACCTAACATAGGCTTTAGGACACTATTTAACAGACAAATGTTTTGTGTTGATGAATAAAATATCTATCTACTTATCTATCTATTTGTCTAATTTAACTTGTCTATGGTGTAATAAGTAAGTTATATTGGTTTGAATTAGATTTGGAAGGTATAATAATATTTAATTCAAAATTAATTTAATTGAGGTCCTCTTTTTGTTTGTTTATATAAAACTTGAAAGTAGGACTGTCTTAATGTGAACCGAATCAAAGTAGGTACACATCAAAGTACAATTACACCGAATGTTCGTCCGTCTGAAGTTAGGTGCAAGAAAAGATAGTGCATACCTACACTTACTGCTTAGAGTAAGGGAGATAGAGCATAATAATGGCCAGCTTCAGAGAGACCAACGCAGTATTTCTCACATCATAAAGTAAAACAGACATCAAAACGTGTACAAAATGTAACAAAGGTAAAGCTTGTGATCACCACAATATTGTAGCATATCTCACCTGCATAATTTCATAGTGAAACAATTTATTCATAATCATAGTCAATTGTGTTCAAATTATTATCATCACCATGATAATAATGTAAACAACAACGAAAAACAACGATGCATCGTTGCATCTATCATAAAACCTATTCCATGTATCATAATATCATGTATAGGTAGGTAATCATAATGTTGTATTGAAAACGTTATTCATCTAGGTATTTATTATTTTTTCACTTTTTTTTTTTTTTTTTTTTTTTTTAGGAAACATCGCTTATTCCAAAAGGTCCGCTAAACTTAAGAATATCTATAAGAATAATTCGTCTTTCTATTTTGCAATGAGAGAAATATAGATACAACATATTAGGAACGTACGGAATGTTAACTTCTGTTATATGTGGGAATGCACCAAATGTGCTTGGGAACACCTCTGGCCATAGACGTCCTCAAAGGATCCAAAACTGCCCAAGATCCGAAATAATATGTCCACCGCACCCCGTGAACACAATCGCGAGCATATTAGAATATCTGAGCGACCGAGCCCTGCTCGGGTGCACAACGCCATCCAGTGGCTCAATCACGAACCACATTACACCAGCAAATATTCCCGCGTGAAAATGCCGAGAAAACGGTCCTTCCCAGATATGAGACCTAAGTAGCTAGATCGATTTTCGTCCACGCAAACACCCGTACCGCAAATCTCATCGAAACCGCTAGAGCCGTTTTCGAAAACCCCAGTAGGTAGATACATACAGACAAACTTTAAACAAATACTGCTCGTCCAATAGAATAGGATTTACATCAGGAAAAAGTTGTTAAAATATACTTAAAGACGTCAATTGAGGCCACACATGGCTCGGGTATACCTACGTGATAACCTTAAACAGCCATAGTTATTAGCCCTATTTCAGCAGGTACATGATACCTCAATTGTGACTGAATGGTCATAATATACTCGCCCACGATTATAAATTTTGTAAAGCTGACTTTAATTCATTATAGTCAAGTATATTTACCACTGACTGGTATATACTATGTCCTAGCTCAAAAGAATATAGATTCTGCTATAGTTATAAGTTACTAGTTTATATGACCTTTTATCAAAACCCTGTGCCGACCATTACGCATAGGTATCCTTGCGAAATCGTCAGTTGGTAAGTAGGTATATAGTAAGTATTACCTATGGTTTACACAAGAAATAATAAGTAGGTAAACTAAAAATCAAATATTTTCATTCGCACAAATATAAAGGACTAGGTTTGAAATTTAGCCATGAAGTATCTAAATAGTACTACCTATATAAGTCATATTATAGAGTTGGTTTGGTAGACAATAGATATGTCGCAGGCAACTGGTTAAATCAGTCACTCAATCAAATGCCTAGACACAGAAAAACATCTATGTTCATCACACTAATGTTTGTCCTGGATGGGAATCGAACCCACGACCCACAGCACAGAAGGCAGAGCCACTACCAACTGAGCCAAGAGGCCAGTGACATCTTAAACCTTCTAGCTTCTGCAGCTGCAGGTCCAGAGGCAAAACCTCCCCTCTTAGTTAAAGATTATTTGCCTTCGAAGAGCCCTTCTTACACCACTTCAATCTCTCATAACAAGCATGTCGCTGCAGAATTGGTCGCTCGCCGGCACATTGTCGTTATGTTTCTTGATTCTCTTATTATTAGAGAGACAGGAGATCAGAAGATGAATTCAAATATACAAAGCAGCTATGACGAAGCTCACCAAGTTATAGATAGACCGAAATATATTATATCCCGAAAGACATTACCTAGGTCAGGCTGGTAGGAAAGTTGTTATTCTCGCTATTCCTGGTGCAGAACCAAAATCGTCTCCGCTATATGCTTCGAATCCATACTCAGTTATTTCGGACACGTTGCTGGCATAGACCCTGACAACTTTGAATTTAATTGTTGGTAGTGGGTAAGATCGACGGAAAAAGATCTCGCGGTCGCTCACCCACCCGCTGGTCACAACAAACAAAATCACTCACCGGCCCGCCCATACCTGAAGCTTTGTAGACCACCAAAGACATAACGATGTGAGGTAGCACAGTACAGCGAGTGATCAATCCAGTTTTCTGACTAGAGTGCTTCAGTAGGTACTCATGAAGATGCCGACTTAGAAAGGAGACATCAATGCTAAATTGTATCAATTTCAGATTAAGCAGGTATAGCACTTTGAATTAGGTAGTAAATTATATAAATTGTACATTAAAAAAAATAAACAGTAGAATTAATAATGAACTGAGTTAACAATATTTTACTAATCAAATGAAATACTTAAGTAGGTTCCAAATTAATCCAAATTGCAATTTATATTACTTAAGGAGTGTAGCATTCATAAATGAGTACATTAATGAGTGCAACTTCTAATATCGATCTTTGCTTCGTTAAAATAAAGATGAATTTAGAATGCGTTCAGCCGCGTCGCTTGCGAATTTAAACATTAAAGAAACAGAACTGAAGAAATACTACTAGGGTTCTTGACTAAACAAAAACCGAAGAAAATAGAGTGTTAATCCCTAGATAAATATCAAAATGTGTGTAAAACAGGTATTTTTCAGAACAATAATTTATCAAGTAGGTAGGTAAATTTTTACCAATCATGTTTTCAAAAGACAGAATCCAAGATCAAAGTTCGAAGTATCTCTGCCCGAAATATTTAGGTGGTAACTTTCAATTTTCTAAGATAAATAGGTAATGATTTTGAACTACAAATTGCATAATACTTACCTACTCTTAGATATCTATCTCGTCATAAACAATTAAGGCTCAAACACACGTTGGGCCAGCCTAGGCCAACCTAGGCGAGTGCGAGCGAAAAGGCGACTCGATGCCACGCGAGAGCGACAAAAAGGCAATGCGACCCTGGGCCAACATGTGTCAGCGCTCTAACTTATGTGCACGGTAGGTACTTGTTTACTTTACAGTGAAACCAGAAAATAATGCGCCTCGGAAAACATCGTAAACAATCGCATAAAATTCATACCTAATTTCAAAATTCATAGGTACCTCATTCATACCTAACTTCAACTTTGTTACAAACAAATAAGTCATTACACCGCTGCCGGACACATTCGGAAAACACAAAAACAACCGATGTCCATTATAGGGCTTGAAGTACTGTACACAGGTATTAATCATAGTAGTCTAAGATCCAACTAGACAAGACCCCTACTATAAGGAAGATACCCAAGAAATGTGTTGGTAACTACGTCAATCATTCTGTTATCTTGGCTACCTACGCCTGGACTAGGTAGGTAGGTACTATCTACGTACTTAGATAAATTGTTGATCGAAGAGGATCTCCACGGACACAACTATGGGCACACCGTACTGATAGCTTAAGTTGCCCATACCGTGAGTGTTGAGTAAAGTATTTCCATACTCTGTATTTCATCATTACAATAGGTATATAGTAGAAAAGTTTAAAATACCTACAGTAAATCTACTAAATGGATAATTAAACAAATAAAATACTGTAGTTACAGTGAATCTGGAAGCACTGTCAGTGAATCTGGAAGCACTGGGCTCAACTTAAATGGACCGGCTCACAGTACCGGCTCAAAATGAAAATGAACTTCTCTTACAAAACAATCTAAAATCATGTCACACCCAACCACTAGTGCCGTGAAAAGGGTGGGAGCCCAAATTAAAGTCGCTCCATGGAAAATCACATGGTAGTTTACTTGTATAATGAATACAAACCGAATAACAATGATTAGCTGATGTCATTGGTGACCGCATGCCTTCATAAGCGCGATCTAACTTCTTGTCCATTTCGACCGTAGTGCAATCTAGCTTTGGTTTAATAACTAATTATACAACTCGCCTACAATAATGAGTACACAACGCAGTATATGGAATATAAAATATGTAGGTTAGACAACAACATCCACTAGGTACTTTCGGTTATTTATATTTTTTTTTATTCAAGCAAGTATTTATTTAACCTGTATAATAATTAGACAACAGCAGTGCCTAAATAATAGTAGGTAAACATAGCAAGGAGGTACCTAGATAGTAGGTAATACGTAAAATACGATGTGATACATAGTCACATTGTGATCATCGAAAACCTATTTGTTAATCTGATTATGAAACTGTAGATTCAATAGTCATCCTTACCTACTTATCTAGGAACCTCTAATGATATTGTTTTATGACACTAAAAAAAAAATACATGCACTGGTAAGTAGGTACCTACCATTAAATTAATTTCTGTAAATTTACTCGGGTAGGTACAAATATTTAAAGTGCACTAACAATAAATAGATTAATCAGCTCTGAGAGCTGCCTGTTTATTACAACTAATAATAATAATAAGTAGGTGGGTACCACAGAACTATAATAATTCTGTGGTGGGTGTAAATAACCTTAGTTTGGTACTATCTAATCAGACCTTTCGATAAAGTAATAGTTGTAGGCCATCGCTCATTTTTCAATTCTCTAACCTGTCTGATCTGTCCTCAGACACATTTACGAGTGAAATAATAATTAGTATGAAATAATTATTAATGTATGATATATGATACGATATGAAATATTACAAATTACATACCAATGTAGGCCGAAGTTCTTCTATCAACACTTCTGAAATGTTAACCTCACCAATAAAACACACCTTCATAATAACACTGTACACTTTTATTCCTTTGCACACGTAACAATTACTTATTTTACACCGGTACTGACTTATTACTAGTCGTTACTGATTCTAAATTTTAAAATGAGACGTCTGTACAGTGGCACTGTCTACAACCGAATGAGCGCTTATCGGATTTCCTTTTCTTTTATAGGGTTGACAATCTACCCTCAATAAGTAAAGTAATTAAAAATTGATTAAAAGTAAGACTATCATTACAATTTGAATTAAATAATAACTTATCTTAATATTTTACATCTAAAACATAGAAAATATCAATAAATTTAGTAAAATGCTAACAGGTAGGAATATGTTTATAGACTTCTTTAGGTACATAATATTCTGATATGAATTATAAAGTGAATTAGAAAACTTTGACGGAAGATCTTATTTTGGGTTCGTGGCTATTCACGGAGTTCATTGCCTTTATTTAAATGACAATAAATGATGCGAAAAATACACTTATTTAGGCTGAGACTCCCAAAGCGGAGATGTGTTAGATGTGTTTTAAACAACCTAGAATTTCGTTATTCAAACATGACATGTCATCTCGTCTTTTGAAATTCTATTGGTTGTTTAAAACACATCTCACACATCTCCGCTTTGGTGGAGTCTCAGCCTTATCATTCGTCACTTTAAATTTTTCGAAAAAACATCTTGGTGATTTCACCTAAGTATTATTTTTAATTTGTTTATACGTCAAAACTAATTACATTAAGTTTTTTACAGATCCTAGGCCTGGCCATTACTATAGCTACCATAGTTCTCTTCTTACAATACCAAGATGACTATGAATCCATGTTTAAAGATGAGCTCATGAAGAATGGCTTTCAATCGTTTACAATCGCCGCGGGAGTCCTAGGATTGTCGATTTTCATCATAGCATTTTGTGGATGCTGGGGTTCCGCGACAGGGAAAAAGTTTTTTTTAATATTGGTATGAATGCGGAACGAATTTTCCACTGTCTTAAACTTTCACTATAGTCGAATTGATCATTGTACGAACTAAAAATATATGAAAAATGACATTTTGATCGTCAATCTTAGTGCGTATAATTAGAAATACTATAGCTGGAGTGCGATTTAGACCTTCTCGGAATTCGGAAAGTGATTTTTCTTCGCTGTAAAAACTTTAATGTTCCAAAGAAATAAATTGAATCGAATCCATTTTCGGAAGTTTGAATGGCACTGCAGAACACATTATTAATATAAAATTAATGTTTGAAAGTTTGTCTTCAATGCGTTTCTAAACCAATGATCAGATTATGATGAAACATTTGTAGGGTCTTCTGAGGAAGCCCGTGAGGGCTTCGGGTCTAACAAATCATAAAAAATTAAGACGGGGATACGAAGTTCACTGGGTCAAAGCAATTGAAGCTAACCCAATCTAGGGTTAAGTTGAACGACAGAGTACTATAATGATACTTTTAAATATTTTGTCATCCGTATGGCAACAACCGCTTTCGATAGCTTTTTTTGCAACCCATCAAAGAAATCCTAATTTCTGCAAAGTCCTCTGACTACCACCTGAGACATATTCAAAGGATCTTAAATACCTAAAGATCTGAGAGAATGTGTAAAACTCATTTGGCCTTATTCTTAAAGTAGGTATATTAGTTAAGTCAACATTTCCTGTAACGCTGTTGTTTTACCTTTAATAAAATAAAATAAAAAATAAAAATAAAATGTCTACCACGCCCATCAATAAAATATTTAATTAATATTTTATTGATGGTTTTAGGCAGAACCTCTTTTGTATAATACTAGCCCTCGCGGCGCTGTCCCCGTAGTGATGGTATATGGTGATGATGTTGAAAAGTAGCCTTTAGCCTTCCTTAAGAGTTTAGCTATCAAATGCAGAAATAATTTTTCAAACCCGACCGGTAGTTCCTGATATTAGCGCGTTCATACAAACAAACAAACAAACTCTTCCGCTTTTTTGCTCGATATCAAAGATAGAGAATCAGATAGAAAATCAGGGAGCTGATGCAATACCTTTAACTATTCCTAGTTGTTATTTTTCAGTTTGTTATCTTGTTGTTGCCGCTGATTGCTGCAAAACTGTTCATAGTGACCAAGTACTACAATAACTTGGACGAAGTACAAATACCAGCTAAGGAATATTTGGAAGAAAAATTTCAAAATGAAAAGGACAATATATCGTTCCATTTAGTGGAATATACTGTAAGTATGAAACTATTTATTTTACAGATAAGGTATACATTTATTTACAGAAACTAAACTACTACATATTTACATAAATACTTTATTATTATTTATACTTACTATTTATTTTACTACTTTATATGCTAACCAACTAGAAGTATGTTAGTATCATGAGCTGTCTCGAAGTATTTACGATTAATTGCATTTAGTTCGCTTTGACGATAGATAAACTTTTGTAAAAGTCATTAATTTTTGATCTAACAGCAAATCTATTCCAAATACCTACTAAGTATTTGGTTAGGCTCTCATTATTTCAACAATTATGGTATGGAAACAAATATTACATCATAACTTAAGCATTAAAATTTGGGATACTAACCTGAATAAACTGAAACTCGAGCTTTTGATGGTGATGGAAAACTCTGAGAGGAAACCAGTTGGCTATCTAATAAAATAAGAACTTTATTGAGGACACAATTTCTAAGTATTATCTAGTTAGGCTATTTTTAGAAATACAATGTCCTACAATCGGCGGTCTTATCGCTCTTGGCGATCTCTTCCAGACAACCGTAAAACTATACTAAATACTACAACTAGATGGGGTGTCAAACAACAGAGAACGATGTCCAGCGCGTTTGGTATTCACCAGCTCCCGAACTAGTTAAGAAATAGAATTTAGAGTTAGAACCGAAATAGAGATGGGCTCGCAACCTGTCACGTATAGAATGATAACTTCTGCAAAATATGATCATGTACCATATATGAATAGGAACACTTTCCCCATATTTAAAGGATCGCCTAAAGATCTAGCAGAATCTTTACCGCGTCTTGGGGTCCAGTTGTGATCACTTTTTTTTTTCATTTCATAAAATAAGTAAGTATGTAAGTACTTACTTATCTTTATTTTATTTTCAGCTTCATTGCTGCGGCGTTGGTCTCCTTGGACCTCACTCATACATCTCATATAGAGATGCGAGCAAAATCTTAAGATCCCATGGTAAAGTCCCATTACCACCTTCGTGCTGCAGTGAAAAAATTGATGACATAAATAAATTAATCGCAGAAATAAGTAAACAGACCGAATCTATAAAAAACGAAAACAAACAAAATGACACTTGCACGCTAGATAGTGTGAAAGCAGGAGTCAGCTGTACAGACAAAGTTTATGACCTGATTGACACATACGGAAATCTTATATTGAAGTCTATGATTGGAATCATCGTAGTAGAGGTAATATTATCCTTTCTTTTTTAATTCTAGATAGACCTTTGTTTAACCACAATCTCACCTGATGGTAAGCGACGATGTGGCTGACGATGGATCACAAAGGTCTAGAAGACACAAGAATATTATCCTTATTTAAATTGGCGTGATCTGGATCGAATTAACTATCTATTGATCGTTCACAACGATCCACTGTTTCTAGCGTGTCATGAAAATATTATGCAGTATATTCGTTTCTATATCCTATATATTTATGTTTTGACTAAAGAGCTACAGTTAAGTAGCTTGCCCTATTAGTATTTATGTGTAAATCACCTTCTACGTGTGTCCTGTTATGTGATTTAAACCATAATATGTTTTATGCAGCGCTCGAAAGTGAATTACACTACACATCCTATGTACAGTCAGCGTCATCAATCGGTATCCCCCTATTGATTTTAACAAGGACCCTTTTCATTTCAACTTTGGATTTCAGTCGGATTTGCTAGTATACTTATGGATATCTAATTTCGCTCGAGTTCCTATACTAGCAAATCCGACTTAAATCCAAAGTTGAAATGAAAAGGGTCCTTGTTAAAATCAATAGGGGGATACCGATTGATGACGCTGACTGTACATAATAGTATGTACATAGGACAATTATTAGTATGTACCAAAACGTTCAGTATCTCACCCACCCTTTGAGCCTTTGCCACAAAAACGACGTCACACGAGTTTCGTCTCGATGTTTTCCTTCACTGATTCAGAACATGTGCTGTGTAGTTTTGTATATGCATTTAATGAAATGTACATGATATATCATGAATATCATGATATATCATGATATTCATGATATATGAACCCACGATCTTCGTATGAAAAGTTCGCTGAACAACTAAAGTCTATTGGGATGTTTATGTTGGCTTAGTAGTATAGTAGCAACTTTGGATTTTGATCCGATTCAAGTTATTATAACTATTTAGTAAAATAATCCAAACTTAAAAAAACATTTCAATGCTGCAAACAATATTTGGGTCAATCTTCAGAATCCGCGCACGTGGTTGATCGCTATGGCTCCCCTTAAATATCGATATACTAATTGCTTTTCTGTCCTTTCAGAGGCCAATATGAAAATATGCTAATATACACCTCCTCTTCTCGAAATACAGAAAAACAATATTATCGATATTTAAAAAGCACCATAGCGATCAACCAAACACGCTGATTCTGAAGATTGGCCCATTTATTTCAAGACTGGTTGAATCATTTCTTCATACATTTGCATTGAAAAATATTAATGTTGTCTACACATAATGGATAAAACCTTATACAGTGAATTATAAAACGTAGTTTTATGGATGGGTTTCCTATTAGTCCGACTATTTTAGTAACAGTGGTTTTCCTCAACATCGGAATGAATCATTTAATGGAATTTTGTGTGTGTAACATTATTGATGTAAAATTATCTATTATTGAAATCACATTTTTTTCAATATTGTAACTAAAATACAGTAACTTATAAAAATAGCTACTTATAAAATATAAAAATAGCACTTATTTTATTAAGTATACCTAGTATACCTGTCATAAAATATTCTTCAGTATTAAAAATAAACTTCAGATGAATGAAAAAATAATAAGCGACCGATGTATCGCAACCATAAGATTTATTATGATACAATTTTTCAAAATCAAAAAATGTTATTGTTTCAGATTGTGGAGGCTGTTGCAGCGATATATCTATGTATGGCGGGAAAACCACAAAAGGGATATTATTAAAATATGTATAGGTGCACAGCACTCACTATTAAAACTCCGTCTCTTTCTCCCAATTAGGTTTGCTGGATTAAAACACTTTCCCCCTTACTTATGAAAACTGTTTATCCATCACTATCCACAAATAAAGACAGGACGTTGTTTAACCAGTGTTCAACATTAAACATCTTTCATAAATAAGACCCTTTAGGGTTAAGCTTATCTTAGCCATTACCTGTCTAGTTTTAAGCTCTTTTTATAATGTTTTTTTGTGCCACAAAAGTAGATTCTATTAAAGTCACATGACATTGAGTTTGTAATAAAAACCCTGTACGATTAGTTACGAAAGTGGATTTTTTTTTTAACTGAATCTCACACTTGCATAGGTACACTGTTCAGTCGTAAATGTTTGTGTTATTTCATTTACTATCAATATCGAACCAGTTATTATAAATTGTCCGTAGAAATATCACTGCAGTCAAAACTTTGTCATTGTTTTTGCTCTTGTAGATTCGTTAAATTTATAATAGAATATTATGAAATATCAGTTGATTATTATAATGGAGAAGCGAAGCGATCGATTTACGAATAATTATGTAGCAATCATTTAGTTTAATGATACATTTTATTAAGTAAGTAATATACCAGTCGGCCATGAAATAGTTTAGTTAAAACAATTAAGCTCTGACGTGAAATTAAGTTCATTCTGTCACTTTGCACCCCAGATAAAAATACCCAATTGTCACTTTGCACCACAGATAAAAATACCCAATTGTCACTTTGCACCACAGATAAAAACACACAATTGTCACTTTGCACCACAGATAAAAACACCCAATAAATATTATTAATTTCATAGTGTTGTCATAATAACAAGTAGCTATTGACAAAGATGCTTAAAAGTACTAAGGCTTTGAATTATAATATTTTTGTTAGAAATGTATGAACTGCATCTGATACCGTGTTTGTTGCCCTGATTCTTCACGGTGTTGGTCGCGAAAGAACAGGAGTAGAATCACCTAGCTCTTAAGACGTTTCAAAGTGGTCATAGCGGTCCCACTGAATAAATGATATTTGAATTTTGAATTCTACTACCATTATTTTCAGCGCATTTATTTATCGATAGTTTTTGATGATGCCAAGATAATAAGAGTTTTGAAGAAGTACTTAGAAAATATATAGGTATTACATTAAACCCAATTAATAATGTTTTTGTTGCAAATTAATAACTGTTTAGGGTAAAATAGCTAGGGTATAGGTCAGTTAAGAATAAATGTCGTTGGTCGTGTGTGAAAAATACTCGTAAAATTATGTCAAAAGATACTAATGCGATGGTTGTTTTATTGCTATGGTTTATGAGCTACGAAGTTATTCAAAGTTATGGAATTTTATTGAACAAAATTTTGTTTAAATATTAAAATTAAGTGCAGTGCAAAATAAGTACAAATAACAAGCTAATATGTCCATTACCATCCCACCCCCATAGCCCGGTAGTAGTTTTCCATATCTATAATAGTCCTGCACAGACTTTAAAAGCTTTTTATAGTGTTATATAGGGTAGTCACTGGAATGTGTGTCCATCACATAAGATCAAAGTTGTCAAAAGGGCCTCTGTGTGTTGGCTTCGGCCTCATGCATGCCTATCAAAGGTCCGGGACTCCATAGTCCCGAGATGTTAAACCTTGACATACAAATAATAATAAAAATTGAAGCTACATAACACGCTAAACTAAACCATGCCAAACCAGCGATCTGTTTAAATATTTTTAATTTTATACACTTTGGAAACAAAATGACCCCAAGTTTATTGGTAGATTCTGCTAATTCTTAAGTTATTCTGAAATAACACTTTATACACGTTTATTCGTACCGTAAAATACGCCAACATTGCCACCAAGGGTAATTTTGCCCGAAGATCAATTTATAAGCAAATCTTTAGATTGCAAAAATATTTGAATAATATTGTAACATTTTTTGACTTTGGTAGAAAATAGGTTATGTGTCTACCATCACTGTCTATCGGGTGTGTCGCTAGCTTCACTCAGTAACTTTTTGGAACTCGTCGAGTACGGTGCGTATTTTCGCGGGCAAATTTTGGTGCAAATTCATAAGTGAATTGTGAGTGATGGCGAAAACACAGGTTAGTTTTATTAATATTATGATATGTAAGAACACTTTAGGAGTATTAAAATGTTATTATCGTTGCTGAATGTCTTTTCAAACAAGAGTTATAACGGTGGGCAAAGTTATCCAGCAATGTAGCGATCTACTATTGACAACATTGCCCGCCATCAAAATAAGCTTAGGGTTGGCACTTCAGAAACTTGTTTTTTTTACCCGACTACGGCGAAGCAAAAAGGAGGGTTATGATTTTGACCGGTATGTATGTATGTATGAATGTTCATCTGTTCCCTCGTAATTTAAGCTTTTAATTAACTTGCAATGTTTGTATTGCAATGTTTTTCTTTGCTTTAACTCTCCAGAGAAATGTGATTATCTTTAATGATAAACGTAAAATGTCTGATAGATAAGTAAGTAATTATTTTAATTTAGCTCCTAACATCATTTAATTTTGATCTCAATTAGCATTTCATTTTCATTTGGATACCTACATAAATATGTTGATTAAAGTTTATTAAATAAATACTTACCTGAATGAAAAATAACCATTTTTTTATAACTACAACAACTACGATCACAAGATCAGTTAACTAAGAAGTGCCAACCCTAGCACTTTTAATTGGTGAAATGCGGTTTGTATGAAAAACACAAAAAATGTCAGGGTAACTTTGCCCAGCCACTTTGCTAGGAAACCTTCTATGGTATCGTTTTAATTCCTAAAGTAAACGCCATTATTGCTTAAATTCTTGTATTGGCTTTTTATTTCATCTCTCTAGAGGCTATATTTGCGTCAAAAATCAACGTGGGCAATGTTGGCTAAAAGTCCAGATAACTTTGCCCGCCATCAAAATGTATAAAATACTTAATTAAATATTGACGCATCATAAAATCTGATAAAGTAATACATGCACATAATCTTATAATAGCAGATGATAAAAGAAAATACTTATGTTCCCATAGAAAATTTTTACAAAAATTGAAATTATTCGAAAAAAGTGGGCAATGTTGGCGTATTTTACGGTACCACAGTAAGAAAAATTATAACGTTCGGTAGCCGGTATTCAATTCAAAACGAAAACTAATTGAAGGAAGGCGAAGGCTACACTAATAGCATGTTATGTAGATACCTTATGCTTCCGTAGTGCAATTTGATATTAGTTAATGTAGTGAGAGCTATTTTAGGTACTGTACCTACCTACCTACACTGTGTATGAAAAATACTGTTTAAATTTGACTGGCCTCTTAGCTCAGTTGGTAGCAGCTCTGCCTTCTGCGCTATAGGTCGTGGGTTCGATTCCCACTCAGGACAAACATTTGTGTGCTGAACAATAATCATAGATGTTTGTTCTGTGTCTGGGTGTTATAAAGTATTCTATGTATACATTTACAAAACAAATAGTAAGTATAAAAGCATTCTATCAGTTATCTGATTCCCATAGTAAAAGCTTTGCTTAGTTTGGGGCTAGATGGTGTTTTGTGAAATGTCCAGTAATTTTTTTTTAATTTAAATCCTCTAATCTTAATGAATAAATATGAAAGTTTGTGAGGATGGATGGATGTATGGATGTTTGTTACTCTTTCACGCAATTTAAATGAAACTTGGAATAAAAATAGTTCGGTCATTCTCAGGCGCAGCATTTTTTCGGTGGCACAATTTTTTTTTTAGAATTTGGATGTTTTGACATGAAATATCAAATTTTGATTTAATGTAGTAATCATTAGTACAAGAGGGAACTCTTAAAGCCTAACGGTTAAAAAGTTATTTGATTTTGAAAAATTGGTGCCCACCGAAGTCAATATTCTAATCACCGAAATCAAATAGGTACATTAAAATTTGGTTAAAAAGTCAACAATCTTTAGTTCGATCTATAATTATTACATAAAAAATTAGGTATTTGTAGATAAAAAATCATTTCAAAAAGGGGTTACATCATTAAACCCCTTGAAGGAGTTAAATTATGTTTCAAAGTTTGTATGGCGATAATAATACTAGTAGTTCTCCCCGAAATGAGATCTCGCGCATTCGTAGATGGCTTACTTTTGGACTTTCTTCTGACTACCCCTATATTTCAAGTGCTACTACTGCCGAGTATGCCTATTGTGCTAGCTCGTCATGGTAAAATTACTGGTATGCATGCAATACATAATGTCGTTTCTAATTTTTCATTCATTTCATATTTATGAATTCTCGTCGTATTTCAAAAAGTATACGTCCTAGAATAAAAATAATAACTATTTTGGAATTTTCAAATAAAGACATTTGACACCCAACCCAACTCAATATATTTGTTTAACTTTTTCTTTTTACCCCCCTTCGGAACCCAATAAGCTCACAACCCCTTCATCGATTAAGCTCATATGCTCCACCGTATATTTCCATACCACAAACTATTGACCTACCAAGTTTTATGTAGATTGGATGAACGGTTCGACAGTTATGCGAGATTAAGAATTCGTGAAACATACAAACATACAAAATACAAAGCAAAATCGCCCAACTTGCCACCAAGATCTTCGCTCGCTCGATCGATTAGATAGACATTTTGATTGGATGGTAAACGATTCCGGCTGTCCAAAAATCAAGAGCTAGGAACACGTCCTGGTTGGCATCCACCCGAGCATATACTACTTTAAGTTAGTCTCTCTTGTAGAATCCAGCCGCTTCAATCCTTGTACTAGGTACTACTACAGGTGGCTGCCTGATTCGGCATCAGCTCCTCTCATTCACATACTGACGGATGCTTTCCTCACTAGTTGTCGGGTCTAGTTGGGATATATTATAAGCCAATGGTCGTTTCAACAGCCTGCAGGGCGAACCTGGCAGAGCGGAGGGCTTTCCCGCATAAGTTGGGGGAAGGCTTCAGCCGATGCTTCTTATCTACGAAAAAAAATCCATCCGCGTCAGTCCTCCTCACATCACAAATGGGTATTTCCTGTTGTGTCAGAATTTTCTGTCGCTTTCACCGCGTCAGGTGCTGCTTTAACGCTTGGCACCTGACGCGGTAGCAGTCTGGCGGAACAATCAGTGGACTCCCATTTCCGCATTTGGACTCGATGGTGGTCCTTTATGCGTGGGGATAACCTGGCTCATTAGGTACGTAGCCAACCCAGCTCTCCTAGAAGCACAACAGCTTCCTGGGGTCTTCACCGGCTGGTAGTATTGCTGGTCTAGAGAAACTATATTGTATTCTGGAAAACTCAATTTATTCGAAGCTCATGCATGTGATGCGACAAAACCTCAGAACGTTTCAATAGCGCGTTCTACATTGTAACGTGCTGCCATCTAGTTTTAATTTAAGGTACTAAAAATATTATGCATTTAGCGCTTTCTAATGAATTTAATACTGAACTACTTTATGTGAGGCTTTTTATCGAACATTCCGCCCTCTCAAAGTGTGTCAACACTTTTAACTAAATTATTTTAAATTTAAACAACATCTGCTTGTTTTAAGAACATCTAAATAACAAAATTACTTATAGGAACCTACTATGCAACTATTGAGAGGGGTAACTATAACTATCCTTAAACTAATTGAGCTAACAAGTGGACTGTAAAACTTGTTACTAAATTAAACTACTTATATCTATTTCTAATGTTTCTTATGAATTACATAATCTAACAATTCTACATTATATTACTCACTATCGTTACTAGTTGGTAACAAACAAAGTTTATGAACTGGGCGTTTGATTACTGAATTTTTACATTTTATACTGACTACTCGAGTTAACCCATCAGAACCAGGATGAATTTCTACAATTTTACCCATCAACCATTTGGTGGGTGGTAATCTTTCATCTCTTATTAATACTACATCTCCTAATTTTACATTGGTTTGAATATTTGTCCATTTTTGACGTTTTTGTAAATCTAATAAATATTCCTTACTCCACTGCCTCCAAAATAATTGTACCTTTTGTTGCAAATAAATCCATCTCTTTGTGTATGGTATATAACTATTTTCTAAATTCTCATCGGGAACTACTAAAGGATTTTCTCCTATGAGGAAGTGACCTGGTGTCAAAGCTATGGTGGTACCTTCCTTATCATTATCTAGTGACGTTAATGGGCGTGAGTTTAAACAGCATTCTACTTGACATAACAAAGTTGAATATTCTTCATATGTCAACTTTGTATCACCTAATACTCTATTTACATGTTTTTTCATTGACTTTATATTGGCTTCCCATAAGCCACCCATATGGGGTGCTCCTGCAGGGTTAAATTCCCATTGAGTTCCATTTTGCTCTACAAATTCTGCTATTTCTTTAGGTATGCCTATCATATTTTTTGCGGCCATGATTTCAAGCTCCTTGCTAGCACCTATGAAATTTGTGCCACAGTCACTTATAAGTTTTTTACAGTGGCCTCTGCGTGCCGTGAAGCGGCGAAAAGCAGCTATGAAACATTCAGAACTAAGGCTAGTAACAAGCTCAAGATGCACTGCCTTTGTAACAGTACAAATGAATAATGCTATGTATGCTTTTTGTGTCTTATTACATCTTTTACCATTATACAATTTTAATATTATGGGGCCAGCAAAATCTATTCCACTTACAATAAATGGTCTTTGTGGATTGACTCTATACTTGGGTAAGTTTCCCATTAATTGACTTATTTGTTTGTTCGAATGCCTACAACATATTGCACATTCTCTAATGACTTTCTTAATGATATGTTTTACACTAATTATATGAAATTTGTTTCTTACATGATTCAACATTAATTGAACTCCGCCATGAAGAGTTCTGAAGTGAGCATTTTTTACAATCAGGTAACCTAATTTACTATTTCTAGCTAATATTATAGGATGTTTAGTTTCTTCACTACAAAATGCATTTTGGATACGGCCTCCTACTTTCAAAATGTTATCTACATCAGTGAATGGATTTAAGTTTTTAATATTATTTTTATCTATGCTTTCAGATTGCTGAGACAACCGGATCAGACAACTCAATGCATGTTGTAGTTCTATGGATGTCAGGTACGGAGTGTACTCAGGTAAGTTTTCTTTCTTTGCTTTACATTTACATTTTTTATAGAATCTTATGCAATAGCTTACTACTCTAACTAATTTGTTAAGATTTGAATATCTACTAATAATGTCTTTTTCTTTTTCAGAGTCTGGGGTTATTACTACACTACACTGCACTTTCACTAGGGATCTTTTCTCATCGTCTGTGGGATCTACTTCGTTAATGTCTTTCACAGGTAGTTCACGTGCTTGTTGAAGCCACGATGGACCGCTCCACCACAGCTCGTGCGCCTGCAGCTCCAGTGGGCAGATTCCTCGTGATGCTACATCCGCCGGGTTGTCCTGGGATGCTACGTGATTCCATCGGCTTGGCTCTATTGTGTTTGTGATCTCGGTGATTCTATTTGCTACGAATGTGTTCCAGTAATTGGACGGCTCATCTAAATTCCATCTCCATTCTATTCTTTGAGAGTATCTATCATGTTTTTCTAGGTTGATCTGACGATGCATTTGACGAATATCTTCAACTAGGACTGCTGCATGTCGCCTCCATCTCAATGTTCTGTCTCTCAAGTCACTTTGAAGCGTAGGACCGCTTGACATGTACTTTCCATTGCTAGTTTTGGCTGATGCATCGAAGACAACGCGCAGTTTGGTGGCCAAATGCTGTTCGTTGATCACTGCATGATGTGGTAAGTAACACATACTATTTATCTTGCTTGGCTTGCTTTCTAGTGGAACAAGTTCCATGTGTTGCTTATCTAAACAATCTTGCATTAATTCTTTATATCTATTGTGTAGATTTGGGTTTGCTATGAATTTTCTCTCTACTGCAGCTAGTCTTTTCAGGGCTATGGTTGCTGACTCCCCAAGATCAGGAGGACTGACAGCAAAAGGTATTTGTACTTCATACATCCCTTCTATTGTTCTTTTATGTGTTTCACATTTACTAATTATTGTTTTTTGTTCTGTTGCAGGTTCTTCGAGTTCCCAAAATCTACGGAGTGCTGTATCTATTTCTATTCTTGCATGGTGAGTGCATACTGTGGTTTCTTGACTATCTAGTTCTATTCTTGCATGGTGAGTGCATACTATGGTTTCTTGACTATCTATTTCTATTCTTGCATGGTTAGTGCATACTATGGTGTCTTGACTATCTATTTTCTTGCTATTTCCGGAGATTAACCAACCTAGTGATGTTTGTTGAGCCACAAGTGAATTGGATTTGTTTCTATAAACCAGTACACCTTGTTGAATGATGTCTGCGAATATTTCTGCTCCCAGCAGAAGGTCTATGCGTCCTGGTTGTGTGAATGTATGGTCTGCTAGTTCTAGGCTATTGATTTGTGGCCAATCTACTGTATTTGCTTGTTGTGGTATGAACGAAGTTAAAGTTCTCAGTACAAATGCCTTGACTTTGAATTTATTCTTCGGATCATGTCTAGATATTATTTCCAACTCTACTTGAGCTTTGGTGACTGTACTGTTTGCGCTGACGCCTATGATGTTCCCTTGAATTGGACTTTTCCTAAGGCCCAATTCTTGACATGCACCTTCCGTGATAAGTGATGCTTGGGATCCCTGATCGACCAATGCACGTAGAGTGTGGATGCTATCATTTCTAGTTGATTTAACTGCGACGAGAGCAGTTGCTAGTATTATCGGCGAGGTATCTATTGATGTCTTCATCGTGGTGATGCTATGATTTGTCTTCTCTATGTTTTCTTTTTCTATGTTTTCTACATTGTTTGAAGTTTTCCGTGCTATGTTTTGACTATCTATGTTCTCTAGGCTTGCTGATGTTGATTTGATTACATGAGTGCCGGGTGGTACGTTGTAACCATGTAGCAGGGTGTGGTGTTTGCGACTACATATTCTACAGGTTGATAGAGTACATTCTCTCGCTGAGTGACCTTTTTTCAGACAGTTGAAACACATGTTGTTGTTCAGGACGAATTGTTGTCGTTCATTGACCTCTAGTTGACTGAACTTGGCGCATGAGTATATTCTATGGTCAGCTTTGCAATACACGCAGTACATTTGTGATTTTGAACTTGTGGATATGTTCGTAGCGAAGCTTTTGACATTTGTGTTCTTACTAGGTTGCGTTGGTTTCACTGTTTCTAAGGTTCTAAATCGTACTTCTAAGAATTCGGACAAGTCTTTCCATGTTGGTAAACTGTCTTGGCCTTCTATGCGTTGTTCGAACAGTCGGTGTGTTTCAGAGTCTAGTTTTTGAATGATTGTGTACACGATAATGTCATCCCATTGGTCAGTAGGTATGTTGATGGCTTTCAGTGAAGTTAAGCACTCGGATGTGTTGTCTAAAATTTCTCGAATTGCCTTTGATGATTCATTGTTGATTTTCCTTTGGTTTAGTATTCTTCCTATATATGTGTTGACAATGTGTCTCCTATTGTTGTATCTTTTGTTCAAGGTTTCCCACATGATATCATAGGTAGCTTCCGTGACTGGTATTTGTTTAACCAGGGTTTCAGCATCCCCTTGCAGACTGGCTTTTAGGTACTGGCATTTGTTGACGTTACTTAGCTGCTTGTTATCGTTGATCAAAGACTTGAACAAATCGTGAAAAGAAATCCAATCTTTATATTCTCCCGAAAACTTAGGAATCTGAATTGGTGGTAGTTTCACCTTACATGTTGGGTTCTCTGGAATGTTGTTGGTAGACATTTCTTTCACTACTGGTTTAGCTGTTTCATCTAATGTGTTAAGCTTTTCTTTGATGCGGGTCTTGAAATCTAAGTACATTTCTAAACACTCGTCATTGATATTGTTTTTGAAGTACGATATTTGCATCTTCTTTTCTGCTGAAGCAACTGCCAGTTCATCGTGTTTAAGTTGAAATTTCAGAAAGTAGGATTCTAATGCTTCTAGCCGCGTGTCTAGATGGGCCCTTGTGAGACGCTCTTTTGGACTTTTCTTGAAATTTTCGAATAGTTTTTTGATTGAATTGTATGTTTCTAGTTGACTTTGTAGATTTTCTTCCATTTTGTACTATGTTTGCAATGCTAAGTTCTAAGATTACGAAGTATATGATCGAAGATTCGAAGTATATGATCGAAGATTCGAAAGCCACGTCCAAAGGCTATGATTTTACAAAGTCCAAACTTCACTTGTTTACTACTTGAATTTACTGAGATAACTTGAATAACTTTACGAAATATTACTATGAGAAAGTTCACTTGAATTTTATAAGTCCACAACTTGTATTTTTTCTAAGTCCAACGTACACTTGAATTCTCAAAAGTCTATTTTTAGATTGTAATTTTTCTATTTCGCCGACATTTTGTCTAAGTTTTTTTTTTACACGACGCAATAACAAAGACAAAGATAGAAGTTTAGTCCACAGTCTAAATAATGTCCACAGATAATTAATTCACTGCACTTGCTAAAGTCTACTACTCACGGTACCGGAACATCCAAACACTGCAATCCGTATGTCACTGTCACTAATGTCACTATTTATATTTACTATGCGCGGTACTATAGGTACCTACTAACTATTTTACTATTCTATCTATCTAATCCGCTCGCGAGGACCAAAATGGTAGTATTGCTGGTCTAGAGAAACTATATTGTATTCTGGAAAACTCAATTTATTCGAAGCTCATGCATGTGATGCGACAAAACCTCAAAACGTTTCAATAGCGCGTTCTACATTGTAACGTGCTGCCATCTAGTTTTAATTTAAGGTACTAAAAATATTATGCATTTAGCGCTTTCTAATGAATTTAATACTGAACTACTTTATGTGAGGCTTTTTATCGAACACCGGCTTAGAGGAGCGACCTCGGGATACTGAAGATTTGTTGCCATTGTGTTGCTAAACCCGCACATTCCAGGACTACGTGAGCAGCTGATTCTTCTTCGCTTAGACATCCCCTGCAGAGTGGACTGTCCGTGGCAACGATGTTGTACAGATGTGTGTTGAGGGTACAGTGTCCTGTCAATGTCCTGTCAATGTCCCTAAGATTATTTCGAGATCTTTTCTTTGTAGGTTCATCAGACGACACTCTGAAGTGTCGGATTGTCTGTCTCCAGCGATAGTTGTGTAGGTTTTGGCTATGTTGCCACATCCAGATGCGTAGTTGAGAAAAGGGCGTAGGCAAGAATGAGGTTGGGCTCTAACTCTTTAGGTTGAAAGCTGCAATTGAGCTGTTCTTTTATTTTTTATAGATGCCGACACTAATCTGGGGCACCTTTTTTATGCCAGCTTTCTCTACGATTCAATACAATTATCATAATTTAGGAAACAGCACTATAAGTGCTATGAAACTGTCTTTACCCTTCATATATTTCCACGGAAAACACTGAAATCAATACCACCGGAATCAAAATTATGAGCAAAATCCTAGATATTTTTAAAAGTAACCAAAATTTTGAATATTAGTCTGCATAATGGAAATCTAGTATCTCTAAGATACACTTTTGTTATAATTCGAAATTAATTGCTTGAATGGATTTGAAAAAAAATATTACACCGAACTCATCTTGGAGGGTATACCAAGCCACCGAAAACGATTTTGTTCCTCAATAAAAGAGACACACAGAGACCCACAGACCTGGTTGTCCTCTCCACCAATGCGGAGGGGCTGATAGTTATTCTTACTCTAACAACTGTTCTTGCAACTATTAGAGAACAGGATATATGCGTAGATCGGTGCGCGCCACCGATATCAATTCAAAACCTCGGACGCGACTAAAACTACTTGTAACTTATCAACGAAAGCCTAATATTTATTGGGAATATTATAAAATAAGCTAGTAATTATCTGGTTTTTTGTGAATACATTCAAAGTAGCGCCACGTTTTATAGAGAAAAAGATAAAAAATAATTTACATAGCAAAATGTGCTTGGGACATGCCACCGAGGCTCAAATTTCAGCGGTTTTTATTTTTTTTAACTATTTTAAATTTATTTTATCTAAAAGAAAACATAAACTTCTTCTAGTATTTGATCATAACTATCATACAAAAAAGAATCAAGCTTTTAGAAATCTATTTAATAGAGGTTTTTATCCCGGACGTTTTTTTTTGAGCCGTTTGCGAATGGCCCAGTTACACCCGATAATAAAATTATCTGAATGTCGGTACTGTTTCAGTTTCCGTGAGTACATATCCTACACCCAGTATTTATAAGTTAAGTAAGCTTATCGATGAATCGAATTGAGGGTCAATGATCTATTACGTAGGTAGTAATAATGTATGTAAAGCGGAAGTCAATGTATCTATACCCAAAGCACGTACGAATTATACGTACGTCTAAATTTGAGTAAATGGGTCAATCTTCAGAATCAGCGCACCTGGTTGATCGCTATGGCGCCCCATAAATATTGATATTACCTATTGCTTTTCTGCCCCTTCAGGGGCCAATATGAAAATATGCTTATTTAGACACCTCCTTCTCGAAATAAAAATACAGAAAAGCAATAATACCTATCGATATTTCAAAAGCTCCATAGCGATCAACCAAACACGCTGATTCTGAAGATTGACCCAAATTTACTATTTTACGTTTTTATGGAAATTCGCTTGTCGCAGGTCCCCTGGCTGCTCAACTTTTTGGCTTCCAAGCTGCCTAGTGCGCGTTTAGCCTAAAACTAGTTCACTAGGATTTAACTAAGTAGTTCTTCTAACAGAATCATTCATTGGTCGAGACAATAATTGATCTCTAGTAAAATTTTCTAGGTCGTAACCTTGACCTACATTACAATGACTTTACTTCTTATAAATATTTTTTTGAAATGAAAATTAGAATTTCAAAAAAGATTTCAAAAATTTTAATGTGGTCAGACTTGACTTGAGGACTCGAAATCAACCATGATGAAATTAGTTTGATTTTGAAAGTCAAAATAGTAAGGTCAAACGTACAGCCTAGTAAGGAAGTTTAGTAAAGTTAGAACTATAATTTATAAACTAATTCTCATTATGAAATAGACTTCAAGTCCACTAAAGTATTACGGTACATTTAATTTTATCTATGATAACATAGATAACTGTGTCCATAAGGACACAGTTATATTTAAATGAATGACGTGATTTTTTCAAAGAGGAAAACATTTTAAATCAAGGAAAAAATAAGTACATTAAAAATAACTTTTGTATTTATATCTTACTAGCCTCCGTCCGCGGCTTGGCTCGCGTGATACCCGGATAAAAAGTAGCCTATGTCTTATTTCCGGTCATTGTCTATTTAGGTAAGTACTTACTTATATTTAAAATTTCAGCTATATTGGTTAAGGGGTTGTCGAGTTATAGAAGAACAAACATACATCCAAACATTTATCAAAACTTTGCATTTATATTATTATACAAGCGAACACCCGCGGCTTCACCCGCGTGGGCTACTATTTTTTATCCCATGGGAACCATACATTTTTCCGGGATAAAAATTAGCTTATGTGTTATTGTAGAACCTAAACTATCCACATTCCAATTTTCATCAAAATCGGTTTAGTTGTTATGGGGATACGTGTCGTGGTAACAAACATTCACACACTGATTTTCGCCTTTATAATATTAGTAGGATTTTAAATTTCAGCCAAATCGGTTCAGTGGTTGTAGAGTTATAGAGAAACAAAAATACATCCATCCATCCTAACTTTCGCATTTATAATATAAGTGTGATATTTTATAAAATATACTTAATTATGTTCTTTGCAAACTGATCTCAAACTTTTTCTGATTTGAGTACGTCAGGCTTCGGTGGAAAGTGTGCTTTAAGCATTTATAACTATAATTTTGAATCATTTATTCTATGTTGAAATAAGCAAACAAACATGCATGGAAAGTTGTATTCTCAAATTAAGCTGTTGCTTAATCTCTTTTCAACGAGGGCCACCCACAATGTAATACATAACTGTACACGTCACATGACTAAATTAGTACCTTTTACAACTAAACTGAGAAATCCTAAAATGCCGCTGTGCTTCTCTTTATAAGGCTGAGACTCCATCAAAGCGGAGATGTGTGAGATGTGTTTTAAACAACCAATATAATTTCGTTATTCAAACATGACGTCATCTCGTCTTTTGAAATTCTATTGGTTGTTTAAAACACATCTCACACATCTCGGCTTTGGTGGAATCTCAGCCTTATGCTATAGATAGCTGCTTATTAGCCGTTTCGATGTGCTGTGTATAGCTTTTTCTTACAAAATTTTCTACTGCGCAGCGAAACGGCTAATTTCACGAATGGCTAGATCCATTGTGAGTAGTGTAGGTACTATAATAACCGTGATGATTAGATGTTTTAAGTCCATGTGAATTTTGATTTTTACATTGTAGTACCTACAGGTTTTCAGGCTGTATAGTGTACAGGCTTTGTAGGGGCGCGTGAGAGAGACAGGAGACAGAGAACCGCTAGTTTAAATGATTACGGTCTCGTGTCTCTGTCTTTGGTCTCGGTCTCCGGTCTCGTCTCAGCGCAAACCGTAGACTGTTTAGCTGAAGCTTACGAATTTACTTGTATTGGGATTAGCTGAAACCGTGCCCACATATATTTATTTAACACCTTGAGGATCGGCTACAAAGTCTTGAACATCACCGAAGAGTCGCTAGTTTGATGGTTTTTTATCAGATACATTTAGGAGAGTGTGCTCAGGAACTGTACAATTTGGGTCCGCCTTCTCCTTTCTTCCATCGGACTTCCAGACACCCGTAAAGGCGCCATTTGTACATGGTTGATATTCCCATTGTTCCTAAGCGCTTTGACTCTACATTCTTCATATGCACGGTGAAATGTGGAACTCCTTGCCGGGGACTCTATTTCCAGAAAAGTATAATTTGAGTGTTTTCAAATCGAGAATCAATAGGTTCCTTCTAGGTAAGCGTGCTCCATCTTAGACCACACTGATGCTTTACTTCAGGCAGGGTGATGTCAAACGCGAACCTATTTCAGTTAAAAAAAATACCTTTTTTTTAACTGAATTTCTGATAGACTGAGAATGTTCTGATAGACCGATCTCCAGCGCGAACCGTTGCTTTAATATCTCTTGACCTGAGGTCACCTTCAATCAAAATATCCTTGACGTATCACAACATGTCTGACGTGCACGAATTGCTACTGCCATGCTTAAGTGGACCTCTGACGAACTACTTTGTTCAATTATAAACTTAACAAGTATCATGTGTAGCCGGATTTACTCCACAATGAAACTTTAGTATTCATTCTTCGTCATTAACAATTTTTCTTTGTGTGAGGTTTTTTTATCTTTAAAGGGTGATTTTATACATAGTCATACATTCAACAGGACACTGTATTCAAAGACTTTCAATAAAATACATGTAATAATTGTCATTGATGAACATTCATCCGATGATAAAAAATTATATTATACGTTTTTCTCTATCTTTACATAATATACTCGTATTTTCTAAAAGTTGGCATGTTTGTAATTTACGCCTCATATTTGACCAAGCTTTACAAACATAATTTATATCGGTATTCGGTACTTACCAGTAATCATAATATTTGGGCCAAAATAAAAATGATAGTCTGTGCGAGTGGCCACGGTTTTACATAAACAAATATAGGATTCCACTACCCCAAAGTAGACATTCTGCTTATACAGTACCACTCACGAAAGTTTTAAAAGTGAAATACTGTTAATTCTTTAGGCGGTTGAGATTCTTTGAAGATTTGGGAAGTGCCCATATTTTGCAGAAGTTAACATTCCATACCTAACAGGTTGTAAGCCTATCACCATCCAATATAATCCTAACTAGTTTCCTTCAGCGTTTAGAGCTCGTGTTAATGCGTATATCTAAACGAAAAAAGCTCTATCCATACGGTAAAAACGTGTTTTTTATAACTTGTTAAACTTTCGCGATTTTGAAAACGTGTTTTTGATAGAAATACCAGCCTCTTGTGGTCCATCGCAAGACTGATCAAATTAACTCGTTATATACATTAAGTAATTAATAGCTAGACATATCTATTAACATTGGTCCGGTCAGGAATGTTGATTTTAGGTCGGTAAGTAAAACTAAGTCACGAACTATTGGGCGTGTCAGGATCATTGTGATATTCAGTTATTAATTGAATTCTAGCTTAAGTAAGTAATTATGGTTGTCCTTAATTATTAAAATATTATTTTACTTGAAAGTTTGATATTTTTCAAAAACAGAATTATCTAATTAGATTTATAATGTTCAATAATACGAGTACCACGAGCCCTAAACGGTGAAGAAAAACATAGTGAGGAAACCAGTTAACTTTCTAATAGCGTCAATGGGCTTGCAACCTTTCGTGTATGGAACGCTTACTTCTGCAAAATATAGGCATTTAGTAAATATGAAGAAAATTATAAAAGTATGTACACTTTATAACTACTTATGTAGTTTCTACAACTAATCAGTTACGGTTTGTTTTATTTTTGATGATCTAAAAAAAGTTTTAATTAAATTCATTCGGCCGAGAAAACGTTGGCGGGCCGATCTTGTCACCTTTGACGAAGGATGGTGGGACTCGGCGAAAATGGTTGGAAGAGTTTGAAGGAGACCTTTGCCTAGCAGTGGGACGAAACAGGTTGAGAAAAAAAAACCATTGACTTCATAAAATTCAGCTAAGTATTATAGTTTTTGTTAACTGCCAGTTATTTATTTTAAAAGAAAAAAATTTTAAAAGATTTTGGTGTAACTTTGGTATTGACAATTCGTCTGTCGCAGGCCCCTTAAGTCGTTAAGCGATGACGGCAGTTAAAAACTTCGTCGCAACTCATATTATAAACAGACATAAAAGTGAGATGTAGTAGCTATCATAGTATGTATACTACATCTCAGTTAAGTTCAATATCTCTTTTTTCCATAAATCGAAGCAATTTTCCAATTTTTCATGCTGTTCTAAACAGAAGTGGTTTTATAGAAAAAATCGATGCTTAAAATGACAGAGGTGTGTTCAAGAACATGACTGTCTCATTCATTAGTCATTTTGTAAGTTTTTATACTTTACTTTTAAATCTAGATTTCTGAGTGAACTGCACTTTAAGAAATTCGCTCTAGTTTTTCCAAAACTGCATAAAGGCATGACAAGATACTTTAAATTAGATCATTAACACTAAAATGAAGATTAACATCTTTACAGTATTTGGGCAAGATAGTCACTTATTGAACAGTTGGATCACTTGGAGTGAATCAACCAAAAAAGCACAGCTAAATAGCAGCGTTAATTTGACAACTTGATATAGAAGATAACTAGAGGGGTGGGGGGGGGGGGTGGTATGCGACCTCTGTGACGCAGTGGGTGAAGGACGCAGGAGGTTGCAGGTTCGATGCCCACCGTGGGACAAATTTTTGTATGATCTGCAAATATTTATATTATTTAGTATTTAGTATTCATTACCAAAAAAAAGTAAATTTCATGTAAATCATGTGGTTCCCATAACAAAAGCTCTGCTTACTTCGGGGCTCCATGATGCTGTGTGAAATTTCCAGCATTATTTATTTTATTTATTAATCGTTCTATGTACCTATGTTTGTATGAGCTAGAACTCTGGTGACAGAGTTTTCAGGCCTAAAGAATATCTCTGTAAAAGCCGGTTTGACATTTGAATGTGCCCTCCGAAACACGGAAGTGCTCAGCTGTTAATGCCACTTGCAGCCAATCCAAATTGTGGCCACTCAGAACCACAGAATAATAGTACTACGTAATAGAACATCGCTTTACTTCAACGATCTATCAAGAACGTCTAAGCGAGCTACGAGCGCTCCACACACGGCTGTTGATAATACGACGTAGAGAGTGAGCCAGCTACCTCATTTCGGCTGTGTATCATACAATAATCACTTGTTAAGTAAACTAAATGCAATTAACCGACAAAAACCACTCAGTAGCCATGTAATAAGCTGTGTTGATAACTATCTAATTATTATTTAGTATGCGCATAGTTTATTGGCCTATGTAATGTTTTTGCGAAACTATACTTTATTGAGTCGCTAGTGAGCCGAATAGTTTTGCAAGCTTTTAAGGGTATTTCTAGTCATTTGGTTAATTTTAGGTTTTATTTAGAAACTAGAACTCGTAAACTAGAAAAATAAACCTGTATCACAAGTTGTATATAATTTGCTACAATTTTAAAATCGTTTTAAATCTCGAAAAGGAATTTACTTCTTCAGATTTTGACCTAAAAGATCAATTGACATTATGTTGTTAGAATCAGACATAAGGTTGTCAGACACCAACAAAAAAAACTTGTGATTCTACCTGATTACATTCCTTAAATATGGTTTTGACTCCTCATATGCGTCAGATGGAGAGATATAAAATGAAGAATAAGATAAGTCTAAAGGTGGAATCAGACGGTTCATTTTTCGTTCATTTCCGTCGTTCATTTTTCATATTTCACTCAAAGTGACACATCTGAAGATTAAATGAAAGAAAAGTAAGAAAACCAATTACATTAATAATTACATTATTAATACATTCATTCGAGTGATCTTTCACTTCAGTGAACCGTCTGATTCCACATTAAGCTTCTATTGTTTTATTAAGCTTTTACTTTATTAATACACAATATCTGGGCGACCGAGCTCTGCTCGGGTGCAAATAGAGAAAAAATAAATAAGAAAAAGAAAATAAACAAAAAAAACTTGCAAAAAAATAAACTTTCATTGCCTGAGATTCGAACTCGCGGCCTTCGGTTGGAGAGCGGACACCCGACCACTCAGCCACTTTAGTCTCGACAAATTATGTGAAATTACGAACCACATTGCATAGATCAACACAAATATTTTTGCGTGAAAATGCCGAGAAAACGAATTTTCTCAGATTATGAGGCCTAGCTAGATCGATTTTTCGCCCCCGTAAACACCTGTATCGCAAATTTCATCGAAATCGTTAGAGTCGTTTTCGAGAACGTGAGTACAAACAAACAAACAAATATTGCTCGTTTAATAGGATAGGATTAGGTATTTATCATGTAACCACCTTTAGGTATTTTGATCTGAAGTTTCGTCTGGATTGCTGGAAGCTTTTAATTGATTCTCTATTCGCCTTCGGTAAAAATCAAAATCTCAACCTAGAGAGAGAAGGTTATTCAGAACTGACTTCTATCGCTATTCAGTTTCTATCGTTAGCTAAGATATAGCACATTTATATTTTCTGAAACGAAAATCCATTGATGCTAGGCATTGATGCAGGATATCCACGAGCATCGATTTGAAAGTCGAGGTACTACCACCAAGCCAAAACGGCATGATAATATTGAATGTTATTTTTCTCGACACTTGATTTCACTTAATTTTTTTTACTCAGAATTTGTCGAACATATAAGTATTTGTTCGATGTGTAGCTTAATTATGTTTTTTAATTAAGATAATTGCAAGGCACGCCTCTCACATTCTGCCACTCAGCAGCCACTCATTTATCATTTAAGCAAAGTACCTCAGTAATAAGTTAGTGGTACCTAAATAATGTCCAATGGTTTTAAAACCCACAGGTTTATGACTGACTAGACTTACCACATGTATGACACATCTATACCAAAATTTAAAGCGGAAGAGTTTGTTTTGTTTGTTTGTTTGAAAGCGCTAATCTCGGGAACTAACAGTCGGATTTGAAAAAATATTTTTGCGTTTGATAGCTTAACTCTTGAGGAAGGTTACTTTTAATGATGATAGTAATATCATCACCATATACCATCACTACGCGGGTAACGCCGCAAGGGCGCAGCTAGTATGATCCTATTCTATTAAACGAGCAAGATTTGTTTGTTTGTTTGTCTGTACTCACGTACGTAAACGGCTCTAATGATTTCGATGAAATTTACGGTAAGGGAGTTTACGGGGGAGAAAAATCGATCTAGCTAGGTCTCGTATCTGGGGAAATTAGTTTTCTCGGCATTTCTACTCAAAAAGTTTTACCAGTGAAATGTGGTTCGTAATTTCACCTTATTTGTTTAAGGGCTCGGCGAACGTATCTACTTACCTAGGAACGTAATACCAAAATAATTTAAAATTTGAGCATATTTTTATCACTTTACGTTATTATTTGGATAAAGGTAGTATTTATCTAGGTTCCTGTTAAACTTTTGTTTCAAAAAACTTACTATAGAACAAATGAAAAGAAAAAATGCCATTTTTGGTGTACCTACAAAGATTTCAATTCAATTTCAATTTCTTTTTAGGTAAGTTTTTCGGAACAAAAGTTTAACAGGAACCTAGATAAATACCTACTCTCCTAATCTAACAACATAAACTGATATAAACATGCTTACATTTTAAATGATTTCGGTATTACGTTTTTATGGAAATTCGCCGGTCGCAGCCCTCTTAAGTGGTCAGCTGCAAGTTCAAATCTCATCCAATGGGGGGGTTTTTTTTTTATTCTCTTTACTTTTTTTTTTCCTAGAAGACGGCCGCTTACTGCCGTCCGTCTAGAAAACTATGACTGCAACTTGATTAATTTTGCCCTACCTTATATTACCTTATAATATAATATATAAACACGCCCTTAGGCTTGTGCAAATTACTAGTTCTGTTATTTTAAATTTGTGTTATTTGTCCAACTTCATTAGCTTATTTACTTTAGATAGATTATATTTTATTACACTGTTTTATTTCTTCCTGCCCGTGATTGTACCTGGGGATTAAAATTGCCCTTACGGTTTATGAACAATAAATTATAGAAAATCAGCGTCATTTGAATATTACTACAAACTCCCAAATTGTCATTTAAGTTATTTGTTAAAAGAATGTCCTAAAAATATTGGGTGTAATAAGATCATTACCTACCGAAAACTGAAATAACACATCATTTAGTTAGATGGTCAAAAGTTTTCGTAGGTAAGTATGTGTTTAAGGAAGTGGTCAAATAGAAAAGTTAAAAAGTTAAAAAAATGTAATCTATATCATGATTATGGGTCTATCAAGATAGTGCACTTGATCTCGAATTCAACTTGCCGTAATAAAGTTTAAGTTTGTAACTTGTCCAAACTGCTATTCAAAAGCTTGTATCACTTGCAATAAAAAGTATTTTTTGCTCATTAGTCGAAGGCGCTGGCGCTAGTCAGACCTAATTCTACTAAAATAAACCAGTTGGATCGCAATTGAAACTGCTAAACTGAATGTTGGCAACGTCAAAAGCAAATCGCTACTCAGTCAATTCAACTTTCATCAAACTAGTTCGCTAATTCGTCGCATCTAATTCTTGTTCAAAATAATTTACGATCTCAATTTATTTTCTAATCGCAACACTTATGCTCGTTGATTGAAATATATACTGCACATAGAGCGTTTGTCCACCGCCGCCGTCACCGTCACGTCACCGTCAACGAGATTATTTCTGTATGAGATCAAGATGACGTGACGGTCTTCTGGTGGACAAGCGGCTATAGTAAATGTATGGTCGCTACATCGGCGCCGTCATCTCGTTCTCGTTGACGTGACGGTGACGGCGGCGGTGGACAAACGCTCATAGGGTACACATAAACATGTCGCTCAATCAAGTTTTAAGTCACGAAATTGGCAACACTAACTGCGGTTCGTTTGCGACCCAACTCAAAATGATTAGTTGAATTGGTCACTTGTATGACCATGTAACCTTGTTCTGCTACGGATCAAGTATTACGGCCGCACTCGGAGTGTCAATGAGCTGGTGCATGTGGTAATAGTGACTTGTTTACTCCCACACAGAGCCGTAACTAGGGCGGTGCCAGCGGTGCCCAGGGATAGGGCACAGACCCTGGAGTGGCGCAGAAATGACCAGACCAAGGCCACAAACAAGGTGCAATTATAGAAGCTCGCACCGGGCGCATAAAAGCCTATAGGTAAACCACGTAAGTCAGGAGTCTCCCTACAAATTTACAGGGCTGAGGGGCGTCATACGCGGGGGACTAAGCATATCGTTGACGTCACCATCTCGACATCTTTTCTCAGATTTTTCACTCCGTGTGTCTCGTGACTCGATAATCAAAAAGTCAATCCTCCCGCGTCCCTGTAAACTTCGTAGGGAGCATACTCTGTTAAATGGTTTATACCTACCTACCTATAATTACGGAACTGCTCCCACGACTTTTTGAAACATTAGCATTCCGTCAAAAACTTCACTTATAAAAGCATAAGTAAAAGAGTAAGTAATCATTAAAACAATCAACCAAGTAAACTGATTTTTTGACCAAGCGCGCGTGAAGCTTTTTAATCCTCTCCGTTTCAGCTTGGGCAAAAATGCTTTCGTATGTCCGGATGTCCGGATGTTCTCCTTTACAGGTCGCATTTCTCATCAGATTCTCGTGAAATTATGTGAGGAGGTTCGGTAATTTTATAATTTTTTTTTTCGCGTTGGAGATTTTTGATTGGAGGGGTACTTCCTCCAAAAACGGGCAAAAAGAGCCCCCTTTTCCTTTTTACTTTTATCTAAACCTTATAAAATCCGATTTCGATTGTTCTATTTTTATTTACTTAAACTACCAGTTATATGATTACAGTGTCATGAATACAGTCACTTAAAAATAAATCAAAAATTTCAATTTGAAATCGCTGCTACATCGAATATAATTTAAATCAAGCTAATAAAAATGATCCAGGTCGATAGCTGCAATCATAAATGACATTTAACGCAAATCGATTTGACTCATTTTATTCTGATGTTCACAAAGCCTAGACCTGCATTTGATTAATAAATCGATATTCATTATAATCATTTACATAGCCATTATTACCCGACTCGTTAGCAAACATTATCAATAACTAGCTATTATTGATAATAATTGAAACTGATCCAAGCGAGGTCAAAGAATGCATTATTTTGGGTGGGCGCGCTCCAATCATTAGGGTGACAAATCTACATCGAGCTATGCTGCGCTGTACTGCGCTGTGCTATGGTTGGTCAACTCGCTCGTCTAATATTTCAATGACGTTACAAACAAACCATGCTGTGCTGCGCTGTGTGAGGCTACGCTCTGTTTACGACGTTTTGTTTGACGAGTACACAGCACAGCGCAGTATAGCGCAGCATAGCTCGATGTTGATTTGTCACCCTTAAGCTTTCGAAATGTTTGTTTAGTTGTAATGATAACTAGATATCTGTCATAGTAAAATCCGCTGTTTTACTAAACGACTAGCCAATTTACTGTCATTTTGTTAACGGCATTATGACTTTCAGTAAAATTGAAATGTGACATAGTAATAAATCGTGCAATGCAATTTCCTTAATGAATTTCAGACATACCTACCTATGTACGCTATGTTTGAAAAAAAAAAACTGAGTGTGTTTTAGTTAGACCACACGCACGACTGAAGCAAAATTTCCGTTCACCTCGCCCGATCACACTTTTTATAACGCTTTCGTCACGCATTCACCAGCTTACTCCCCAAGTCAAGAGTGCGTAAAGAAGTTTTACTTCAAAAATGGGTATTAATATTGCATTCAAAATGTTAGTGCTGCATATGATTTAGACATATGTACTGCAAATTGCTAATTTTCGAATTTTTTTTTTTCAATTTTACTTTAAAAGACTTGTTATTTGCATCACCCTGTAATTATACTTATATACCACAATTCGCTTCTCATTGTAATTTCTTTGTTGTTAGATAAATAAATAAATAGCTATCCATACACGCCAGATTTACCCGAGGGACTTGTCTGACAGTCGTGCCTGGCGGGCAAAGCTAACATACACGTACGGATTTACCCGCAGGCGGTCCAGCTAGCAAGCACTCTAGGAGTTGTATAAAAGTTACTTTTTTTAATATGGCTGCAACATTATCGATTTGAAGGCTTGATGGCCGTTCAATGTTAGCTCATTAACGGTATTTGTTAATGAAACTAAATTGTGAAATGGTTTCCGTTTATTACTACGAGCTTTTGATTGAAATGAAGCTATTAGTGTAGCTGTAGATACGTCGAATGATTTTTATTGCAATGTCCGTTAGTCTGTTATCTTATAATCATTTGACATAGATTTGTATCATAATTTATATACTTAAGTACTTAAAATTTTATGAACATTGTGTGTGTGTTTATGCCTCACAAAAAATAAAAAAATAAAAAATATTTCATAGAGGTTTTGTATATGTGACGGATTTTAAGCAAAACATTTGTGTGTAATTATTTCCACACTAATGTATAGGCTTTTACTAATTCTGGCAATTCAGCAGTTCTTTGGAAACATCCGATGGAAGCCGCCGGAAAAGAAAACTTAACGAGAAGCACAATTGTAGAAATTTTAAAAGTTTTCGATCCGACGCTATATATCGCAAAAAAGCCGATTCGAAACGTAATTTTTCGAAGAAAATCGTCGGGTAAAGTATGAATCGCCTTGCAAGGAGCAGGGCGATTCATACTTTACTCGACTCCATTAGTTTGATGGTTATAAGAAAGTCTTACGACTGATAGCTGTTTGGTAACAGTCACTAAGAAAATAAAGATTTTGTGCCTATTTTTAAAAATTTTTATTCATGCCACTTGCGGTCACTCGTCCAAATTGTGACCGCGCACAACGCTGCTTAACTTCAACGATCAATCTAAAACGTATTAGATAAATAGATAGATAACTCTTTAGTGTATCCAACTTAATACTAACACAAAAAAAATAACAAAGAGAAAAACAAAAGGGACTATGGACAGGACAGCCTTATCACTATAAGCAATCTCTTACAAGCAACCTTAAAATTACGCCACGAGCGCGAACGTCTAAGCAGGGACCCTAGCCATATTACACTATCTATCGTCGCTGTAGAATAGAACACTTCAAAATGTATAGGAATTGACGTTCTGACCACGTGACTCATCACATTGTCCACCGCCGCCGTCACCGGGACGTCAACGAGAACGATATTATTTCTGGCTGAGATCAAGATGACGTGACGGTCTTCTGGTGGACAGGCGGCTAAAGTAAATGTATGGTCGCTACCTCGGCGTCGTCATCTCGTTCTCGTTGACGTCCCGGTGACGGCGGCGGTGAACAATCGCTCTTAGGCCGTTTGTCCACCGCCGCCGCCGTCACCGGGACGTCAACGAGAACGATATTATTTCTGGCTGAGATCAAGATGACGTGACGGTCTTCTGCTGGACAGGCGGCTAAAGTAAATGTATGGTCGCTACCTCGGCGTCGTCATCTCGTTCTCGTTGACGTCCCGGTGACGGCGGCGGTGGACAAACGAACTAAACGTCAATTCCTATACATTTTGAAGTGTTCTATTCTACAGCGACGATAGATAGTGTAATACGGCTAGGGGGGCAGGCTACGCCACGAGCGCTTCCAATAGCAATGAGGTATACCTAGATGAACTACACCTCATTGTACATTATCCCTTCATTTGTTTAGTAGACACTTGAACGTTGACTTATTATTGAAAGTGTTAGTTATATCCTAGCACCAATAATGACCTTCAAAAGTATAATTTGTCTAGAAACATGCAAGTCTACGTTTTAAGGTGTCTGTCTTGTAATTACTTCCTCATTTCAATGTAATTTGTTTTGTATTTCTTTATTAAAGTTAATTACATAATACAAAAAATGTTAGCAGGCCTGCAAATCTTAAAACCACATAAAATAGAATTTGTAATTTTTTAAACTACTGCCATCTTTTTTTTTCTATGATAGCGGCAAATATTGAGGGGTGAATGTTGAGCATTTATAAGTAAGGCCTAAATGTCTTATGCATAAAACTTAGTGCGCAAACCAAGCTCACTAGAGCGTTGTTTCCAAAAACAAAAGAGCGCTCTAGCGAGCGTGCCGATCAATAAGTTTTTATGTATAAGACCGATAATTATTTCGCATAGAAAATCTATAAGTAGTTTAAAGTAATTTCATTCATTAATTCATTCAAAAGCGTCAAAAGTACTTCTAGTGGAAAGGTCATTGGCATTATACTTTTGTTGAATATACAATACCAACAAAAGATTAATGACAACGATATGGAAAGACGTTGTTTGTTGTTTCGTGTGGGTGGCAACACTGTATTGTTTGGTTAAACATTTGCCATGTTATGTCTAGTTATCAGACTGAAACATTTAGAAGACTAATTTGTTAAGAACTTTCTAAAGATCATTTGCAGTGGACTTTAGATAGTAAACTGGTATTTTTGTCTGTCTCATAAAAACCTGTCGAATCAGTTAAAGTTTAAATGGTGTTTTTCTTGTCCCTCTCATGATAATGAAAAGAGATAGAGCAACTGAGTTAGTGGTAGTTTCAGTCAGTCTTTATGTCACTGTCAAATTTTTGTTAGCAAACTAAATTGTTTTCGTAAATCGAAGTTGTATCCAAATAACTCACTAACTACACATTACCTTGAATTATTTCGACAATCGTCGCGTGAACCGGCCCCCTACCGCCGTTCCACGATTGTAATTCGAAAAACAATAAGTACAATTACAAATACCATTCTTCCTATCGATCGTGCCCTTAAACGGACTAGCGAAGGTCTGTTCCTAAGCACACTTAGCCCATTATTAATATTCACCGTCAATTACATTTTTGACAGGTCAAGAATGTTTTTTTCATGTCACTCTCAAATCAATGAAATGAGACGGTAACAGATCTAGCACGTATTTTAAGAAGCATTTCTATTATGAATAACAAGGTAAGAATATATTTACTTAACTAGATTAATGTACTAAACTAGTTTCCACCTCGGTTTATTCTCGAGGAGACAACTACTGAAAACTCAAGCAGTTTGAAACGGAACCAGTTTATTACTGCTTAACACATTCCCTGCCCCAGTTACGCGTTGCTTCCCGAACGGCACTAAACACGTTAACTGTTAGACCGACAGAAAAATAAAATTATATTTAAATTAAATGGAAAACTGACACCATTGAAGAACAGAAAAAAAATACTTTCATTCAAAGACCTGTAAAAGTAACTTCGAAAAATTACTACTTTATTTTTTTAAGAGTGGTATTCTATTTTAAAAATAAATAAGTAATAATTTAGTAAGTAACAAAGAACGTGCCAAAGTTTTAAATTCTGAATCTGTAACTTTGCCAGAAATTTTACTTATTAAAAGTCTATTTTGTAGGTAGTGATTTTCGGAGCTTTTGAGACTAAATCCCTTAAAACGGCCACAGGCGTTCGTTGCACAATTCCAGATAAAACGTGCTCGGACATTAGATATCGATTTCAGCTTCTACGTGACTAAATACCTAAATCATTATGAAACAGTAGTCGGCAATCTTAGCTCAACAATCAAGTTGGCTCATTATTTATACAGCAGTGGTCCTGCTCCTTTGGTCTTACTGCTTGAAAGATAGAAGATTATTTAGACACCTCGCATATTATAAACTTTCTATTGGCCAATAGTTTAATCGGGCTTTTATTAGTACGAAGATGCAAGTGCGCATGCGCACACAATACAATACAATACAATATATTTATTAATAACACCAGGTTACAAGTCACACTACAACGATTTAGTATCGGTCATTGTATGAGGGCTCTTAGACACGAACGAAAACCTACCGACCAATTTAAAATGAATTTATGATGACTTTTATTGATTAATCAGCATCTTCCTACCCTTTTCCTAAGTAAGTAGGTAAGTTCGTAGGTATTAGCAAGTGGCCGACTCTGGTGACTGAGTTTTTAGGCCACCTAAAGGCCTCCGTCATGGCTTAACGACTTAAAAGCCGGGACCGACAATTTAACGTGCCCGAAGCACGGAAGCGCTTACGGCACAACATTATTCTTCTTCCATTTTCATCTCTATCTATATCAGCCGTCATCTCAGCATTCAATGATGACTATTAAATGATTTACTAAAGCTTTGCGAAGTCATTTGAAAATATCCGAGGATAATAAGATTAAATTAAATTCATCGAATTAGCTACATACTACAAACTGTCGGTCGATTCCCATCCTATTCCTATTATGAAAAATATTCATGCGTATCATACAAAATGTTTTGTACATCTGTGTGATGCGTATGAATATTTTATTTAAGAGTCGATCTTCTAATTCTTATTTATTTTATAACTGAATTTGTAAAAAGCTATAATTATGCATTCACATTAGTAAAATGGTTACAATATATCATACAACTTTCAAAACGTGGCGTCTAACCAAACCATCACGGTCTAATTTAGTATCTACCAGTACTTATAATATAAATTATAGGTACTAAGTATATAAATTAATATAAATTTTTGTCCAGCTATTAAAGTTATTATGACATAATTTACCACTGATACATTCAACTTTTTCCTCGACCGTTAATTTATACGCTTAAAAGTGTAATTACATTACATTCACTTCTGTTTCGAAAACCGGTAGGTAGTACCTACGCATGTCAATATTTGCAAAATTTTTGTTGCGCAAGTCACTGCTCTACATTTAAGGCATATCCCACAAACAGGTATCAATATGACCTTAAAAGTATAAACGACCTAGTGGTAGCCCGCGGCTTTTATTCAGGGTCTAAACTTTTTCTTTTTTTTTCTCTTCATTCAAGAAACACGGGTTTAAAACAAAATATTTTTGAAAAACTAAAAACCGACTTCGCTTCTTTGAAATTTGACAATTGTGGGACCACCTGGGTCCTGAAGAGTAATAAATACAAACAAAAAAAATCCAAATAGTCCACACTTGACGAAGAAATCGGTGAAAATACATTAGAAAAAGAACAAGTCAAACATAGATCCTCCTTTTTTGAAGTCGGTAAATGACTTAAAATCTTTTTAAATAGTGGAATAACAACATTGTTAGATTACACATTTTATAATAGGTAAATAAATTAGTAGGTATGTGTTTGTTTTCTGCATTCTTATCACAATTTACTTCCAATTATTATGAATGTTTGCCCACCCGTGAGCTCACTAAACATTCATCACTCAAACATTCATGATTTATGTCAAAACAATGATGCATGGTGTATTTATGTAACAGTAGTTATTTTTCTGTATTAGTTAATATGTTAATTATGTCAGTATGAAAGTTGTGTTTCATTTATAAAATTAAATGTTTGTTAGTTTGAATGTAAGAGGTAGGTACCTAATCTTTTCTCAAAACCACTGAAATTATTTTTAAAAGTATTTCACTAATAGAAACTGCTTTATCGGAGCCGTGAAGAGAAGCTAGTTTTATAAAAAAACATTTATGTACTTTTGTATTTATTAACTTCGAACAATTTCATTTATTGTATTTTATAATGTTATGTATATGTAGTACCTAGTAGTTTCTGTAAATAAATGTACTTCGAACAATCATAAAAATAGGACTACGCCAATAGGCAAAAATACCTTGTCCCCCCTTAAATATTCAAAGCTACAGTACGGCCAACGGATCTCGGCGTGCGTGAAGTTAGCCGTTTCGATGCGCAGTGCAACTTTTTCATACAAAATTTTCTACTGCGCAGCGCAGAGCCTGACTTCACGTACGCCGAGATCCGCCGGCCCAACTGTAAGTAAAATCTAAAAATTTGTTGTGAGACAGGAAATTATTATTTAATTATTAACATAAATGTTATTTAATAACCGCCTCTCTCTACCTTATCGAGTAAAATGGAAAGTTGTTTAATATAAGGTTTAGTAGAAGTTGAAATGGTGGTGGGCGGGAAATACCTGCAGATTGGGGAACGATAGTTGTGCAGTCCGGGAACTGAATGAATTCCACTGGATGGCAAGCGCAAGCTGCAGAGTCATTCTGTAAACGGGTCAATCTTCAGAATCAGCGTGTTTGGTTGATCGCTATGGTGCTTTTTAAATATCGATATTATTGCTTTTCTGTATTTTTATTTCGAGAAGGTGTCTAAATAAGCATATTTTCATATTGGCCCCTGGATGGGCAGAAAAGCAATAGTATCGATATTTAAGGGGCGCCATAGCGATCAACCAGGTGCGCTGATCTGAAAATTGAACCAAACTCACTTCGAACGTCGAAGAGCTGAAGCCGTTGTGAGATTTCAAATTTCATATTCGAAATTTGAATTTTGTATTCGAAATTTGAATCGCATCACAATACATTTTTGTGTATTTAGTGAGCTCGGTCACTTGAGAGAATTCGATGTGAGTTTTTACAGAATGACTCTGCAGGGCCCAAACAGGAGTAAGGATATTTTAACAAAGATGTGGTCCAGAGAGGATGAGGAAGGCTAAGGAGAGGGACGAATGGAGAGATTCAGGGGAGGCTCATGCCGGGAAGGCAACTATTGCTGAAAACGTAGACAGTTTAAGTCAGTGTTCCGCAAACTTTTTGTGTTCAAGGCACATCTAGGAAATTAGAAAATTTTGGAGGTACCATAAATGAAAAATCATTTTTTTATGCGAAACATGAGCTTGTTTGATTGAGCACATGCGGCCCAAATAGTAACCTTATTTTTTCGAGGCACACCAACTAATGACCACGGTACACCAGTGTGCCGCGGCACACCTTTTGAGAAACACTGGCTTAAGTAATCAGTAGAGTAGTAGAAATAAAGGCTTTTTCATTTTTATTTTTATTTTTATTTTTATTAGAAGGATATAACTCAATAACTATAAATGTAGGTGACAGAGGCTTTCAGATGGTCTAAAAACTCAGTCTAAACTCATACAAACATACTCCATTGACCCAAACAGCCAGAAAAGGAGTTTTAACTGTTATGTCAACCAAATGTTACGAAAGGGCAATAAAATGCCATGCTTGTAACATTTACATTTCCAGCCGTTTATTTGCAAAACCTAGTTTAAACTAACGAAATGATCCTTACATTATGATTATTATGTATGCATGATGTATTACTAAGTGGTACCTTAATAAGTATACATTAGAGTTAAGTCATCTATAATCTTTTTTTTTTTCAACTTGAAAACTTAATGACAATGCATTAAAAAAAAACGTTTTTTTTAATTTATTTTTGCATTGTCATTAAGTTGTGAGCTACTCTGAAATTTTCAGCCAGATAGCTAGTCGGGCTAAATAACTTTAAATATGAGTTGTAAGATTCCACCTGGAACGACAGACACAATACAAGTACCTAAGTGACTTAATAAAAACTATTTAATTTTAAAACAGAATATTTAAAATCTTTTGTCAGAGTGTTCTTACTTTCTATTTATCTTAATATTTTTTTTATATCATTGTTGCATTTCTATGTTATCATCTAGGATATTCATTATTAATGAGTGTATGAGAGAAAATGGATTTTATGATAGATTTTCACTATTTATTTTAATAAGTATAAGGTTACATTCGGTACGAAAGCTTTATGCAAGCGTCTAGAAAATTAATGATATAATCTGTAGGTAGGTACATTGACAAATAAATCTAGTACCTAGCTTTTATTAATACGCGGCTGAATAAGAACAATACCAACAAAACAAACTTGTAATAATTTATTATCATTCTGTAATAATAGTCGATCGATAACAGCGAGCTTTCATTTTCTACAATTAGTTCAAGGACTGATTAGAATCGTGTAAAGTAAACCTTTGGATTGTATCAATTTGCCCTGTTAGGGTTCCGTACTTTAAAGTGTGAAATAGAACCCCTAAAAGATCTCTCCAAGCTTTAAGTCAACATCAATCAAAATAATCAATAATTAGGTAAGTAAGTACCAAAAACCAAACCACTACATCTTTATAAAATAGAATAAGAACCATTTGGGCTGATAATAAATAAAATAAATAATCATAAACTAAAAATTTTATGAACCCCTCCGACTCTAATAAATCAGCTAAAAACTATCTCGATTAAGACACCTCGTAAACGAAACAACCCGCATCAAAATAGGTTCATCCGTTTAGGTCAGGAGCTATGATGCCACAGATACACAAACACACACCACAAACTTTTAACATCCCTCTTTTTCGTTAATGGCATAAGTAGCATATTCTGACAAGTAAATGAACGCCTACAGGATACTTCTTGCTTCCATCAAATTAGGTATAAAGTTTACCAAAAAAATTCTTGAATCGTAAAGGATTTATAGAAAACTAATCATTTCATTCAAATTTTACTAACTGGCAAATACAATTAAAGCGCTTATTACACTTTTTATTTTTTAGGAAATCGTAAGGTGTAATCGGTGTTAGAACAATTAGATTCGGATTTAGTGAAACTGGAAGGTCACGACCGCACAGTGCTTTTTCTGTCCAAACAATTAGATAATCGAACTACTAGTAGGACTGGATGGAATAAGCGCTTTTTCCTAAATTGAATACGATTTAGGTGAGTGCAATCATTTTAATACTGGCACTTTGCCTTTGAGTAAAACTAAATATCGCTTGAAAGTAGATTAAGCAAGTGTCTTATGTAAGTTTTCGATTTCAAGTATCATTGTGGTTACTGAAAGAAACAGCTAAGACAAATCAATTGTTGAAGTAGCAAATATGTTCCAATTATATTATGTTTAGGAAAGGTGTGGTGAAGAACCGCATAAAATCTAATAAAAACTTTTTGAAAACTAAATGAAAATTATGAAGCCTAATAGAAAAAAAGAAAAAAATATTGTTCAAAACAGAAACCCGACTGCATGAAAGATTAAAACACAAAAAACAAAATTTTGTCCCCTTGTGACGAAATTTTTATAGCCTATTGTAGCACTCCCACACAATCTTCGTTTAGGCTACAGAGCGGCACAAATAAATTGACATACATAATACATATACATACATATAGACATACCTACTGCTAGGTTAATCAAGCCACATGCATGCACACACACCAAAAACATAACCCTAATTTCTGGAGGCAGTAGTGCCAGGGGTAATATAATAATGCCTGTTTGTTTCGTCTACTCTAGATGCGTTACAAAATTCTATCGAATTTTGAAAACTAACCAGGCAAGCAATTTGAGGTACCCCAACGAGATCTATACTTATCTCATTACCTCCGAATGACATCAAATAACTGTAATCGAATAGAATAATCATTTCAGAAAGATCTTTCTATGAAATAACAGTGATTTCATCTTTCTCAATGCGTCGTGACTCGGTTGACCAACGTTTTTTTGTAATGACCGAATTTTGTTGAGTGGTTTTATTGAGTTTTTGCGATTTTAGGCCAAGAGCGTGAATTAACTACTTTGTTGCTCTTGATATATTTTTATGTTCTAATATATTTTGAATAGTTAGGTACTTAAAAGTAGTACGCAGGTTGTTGTAACCTAAGTAGGTAATAATACCTACTTAGGTTTTAGTTTTCCTCAAGGGCGAGTGCTTTTTAAGTATCTCTAAGAAAAAAAAAGAAAACATTGTGAAGTTGGTACATTTACTTAGCTAAGTTCTGGGCCCCAATTCTACTCGCCTGGTCGCGAAAGAACAGAACTACCTAAGAACAGAATCACCTAGCTCTTAAGACGTTTCAAAGTGATCATAACGGTCCTACTGAATAAATGATACTTGATTTTGATTTTGATTTACTAATTTACAACGTCAACCATCCTGGTATCATTACTGCTGCTTTTTTTCTTGGTCCACAATGATAGTAATTTGTTTGAAAATGTCACCACAACAGAGTAACCTAACCTCATTGATCATTAGTAGATTGAAAAACAAAATGAAATCTAAGGTTATAAGGTAGTTGAAGTTTGGCTTTGGTTGATAAAGAACTTGTTAGTAGAATAGGCCTCCAGAAGGCTAATGCTTCTACTAGAATATTTTATATAGCATCAAGAGGCAATTTTTGCCTACACTTAAAGTAGTAGGTAATAGGGAGGGACGGTACGGTCCCTTCTCGCGGTGGCGTCGCACACTAATTTATAATTTATACCTACTATAGAACCGAATTCAGCACTGAAGTCCGATAGACGCAGCGCTACTATCGCAGAACTAGGTTATGTAAAATTACTAATTGTCCAAATAAGGCTTGAACAATAATAATTATGCTAGTTTGTACGTTCGTTAACTCTACACACCAGAACACCTGAACGACCTTGACTAAAAGAGCTTATTAAAGTAAATAAAACAATTAATTCCCGCTTTTTCCGTAGGACTTGAGTGCTGAATCCTACTCTACCTACTTAATAAATAATATTTTTTTTTGTTTACCTGTCCTCATTTATTATTGCCATCAATGTGATAAAACATTTAGGTAAGGATCTTATTTTCAATCGATCATAAGGTATGCATATCCGTTTGCTACTAATTACCATTATGCAAAGTGACACTTGTAGATCAAACGCAAGCACGATTTGATCAATGATACCTCCCACACTTTATAATTAGGAAATTTTGCTATAATTTCGAAATGAATGAACAAATGTTTGCATGGTTCAGCCTTGGTGACTTAGTTTTTAGAGTATTTAAGTCTCTATTACTCGTACTAAAAGTTTACAAATAAACAGTAAAGAACTATTCTCCTAGTAAATTTTAAGGCCTCTATTAATAAACTCCGCTCAACTTGTGTCTAAGTTGCACCACGGATTTAACTATTGCCATCCTTATTTGTCACTGTCTAACAAAATATGATGGCAATAGTTAAATGTGGTGCAACTTTGACAGAAGTTGAGCGGAGTTTATTAATAGAAGCCTAAAAGTTTACCTAAATTACCTTTATTGTTGAAACAAAGTAACACTCATACAATGTATATGTCGCAGGCAACTGGTTGAATTAGCCATTCAATTAAATGCCTAGGCATTTAATTAAGCGCCGCCATTCAATTGAATGGCTGACCTTCGTTTAGGCGGAGTGTTGAACACAACGTTCCACACTACGGCTAAACGAAGGTCAGCCATTTAATTGAATGGCGGCGCTCAATGAAATGACTAGGCGGTTCACTTGCACACAGAAAAAGTAAGTAGGTTTTGGTTTTTTTTTTTATAGCACGCGTATCACACACCCACGCAGAAAGGCTGCTCGAAGGTAAATCCATTATTTTGTGGCATACGAATAACACTGGGAACTTATTTTGTTTATTTTTCACGACAAAACAACATACAACATTCAAGAAACACCATCTTGTGAACAAAGCGAAAGTAGCGCCGCGGTGGCAGAAAAACATACTAATTCAATGAGATGGCGGCCTTTCAATCAGGCAGAGTGTTGAACGTTTCAAACGCTTCAATGATTCAACTATCCGCCTAGGCATTTAGTTGAATGGCGGCACTCAATGAAATGGCTAGGCATTTAATTGAATGGCTAATTCAACCAGTTGGCTGCGACATATATACTTAATTGAGTGCTCATGAGTAGATATTTTGTAAAAATGCTGATCAGGTAGGTAAAAAAACTAAACATGAACACGACTTTACATTCAATCAGATGTCAAGTAATAAGTAATATGAAATACTAGCTGACACCCGCGGCTTCGCCCGCGTGGACTACTATTTTGTTTATCTCACGGGAACCGTGATTTTTTTCGGGATAAAAAGTAGCCTATGTCCTATTCCCGGTCATTATCTATCTATGTTTCAAATTTCAGCCAAATCGGTTCAGTGGTTGTCAAGTTATAGAGGAACAAACATACATCCATCCAAACATCCATCCAAACATCTATCCAAACATCCAAACATGTCCTACTGCCTAGCTGTGCCCCGCGGTGTTACCCGCGGTGGGAGCTGATTATTTTTTAGAGAAATGCAACATGCGATAAGTACTTGATTTTGTTAACGGTGCTCTAAGAAAAAGATGGATGGTTATCGGTGCCTAACAGTAAATTAATTTGTTCATCAAAGCAATATGCGAGCGAAGCGAGCTTTCCCAGCTCGCGAAGCGAGCGCAAATTTTTAAGACAAAAACAACATGTGACATTTGATTTTGCTAACGGGGCTCGGCTCTAAGAAAAAGGTGGATGGTTGTCGGTTCCTAACAGTAAATTAATTTGTTTGTAAAATAGTAAAAGTAACATGCGAGCGAAGCGAGCTTCCCCAGGAAATTTTTTAGACAAATACAATTCAACATATTGTGACACTTGATTTTGCTAATGGTGCTCTAAGAAATATATGGATGGTTGTCGGTTCCTAACAGTAAACTAATTTGTTCGTAAAATACTCATCAAAGTAATATGCGAGCGAAGCGAGCATCAAGGGTAGCGAGCGAAGCGAGCTTCCCCAGCTCGCGAAGCGAGCGGAAATTATTTAGACAAATTTAACATTTGACACTTGATTTTGCTAACGGGACCATAAGAAAAAGATGGATGGTTGTCGGTTCCTAACAGTAAATTAATTTGCTCGTAAAATGCTAAAAGTAATATGCGAGCGAAGCGAGCCTCCCCTGCTCGCGAAGCGAGCGGAAATTATTTAGACAAATACAACATGTGACCTTTGATTTTGCTAACGGTGCTCTAAGAAAAAGATGGATGGTTGTCGGTTCTTAGCAGTAAATTAACTTGCTCGTAAAATACTTATCAAAGTAATATGCGAGCGAAGCGAGCTTTCCCAACTCGCGAAGCGAGCGGAATTTTTTTAGACAAATTTAACTTGTGACACTTGATTTTGTTAACGGGACTCTAAGAAAAAGATGGATGGTTGTCGGTTCCTAACAGTAAATTAATTTTCTCGTAAAATGCTAAAAGTAATATGCGAGCGAAGCGAGCCTCCCCTGCTCGCGAAGCGGGCGGAAATTTTTTAGACAAATACAACATGTGTCCTTTGATTTTGCTAACGGTGCTCTACGAAAAAGATGGATGGTTGTCGGTTCCTGACAGTAAATTAATTTGCTCGTAAAATACTCATCAAAGTAATATGCGAGCGGAAAGAACCATGGGCATCATTGCTTGAACGCTGGACCCGCTTCGTCCAACAGCGATGACACATATGTCATATGAAAGCTCTTAGAGTGTACTTTATTTCATTCTATCACAGCTAAGTTCAAATCGAGTGCGAACATGGTGTTTTGGTGCAAAAATGGCGCGATAGTGGTGGTTTCTTTGAACGAAACTAGAAAGCTGAAACTTGGAAGGTAGCTTTCTTTTCTAGTAAAACCACCTAATAAGTCATTTTATTTTCGAATTTCAACCCCTAATGGGGTGAAAAGTAATGAAAAAGTTTGTATGAAACTTTTTAACCCGTAGTATGATTTGCTTGAAACTCGGTTCGCATACTCGAAATGCAAAATAAATGGACATGTATTTCAGGATTATTCAAAACAACCCTTAAAAAGGAGTGAAATGGGGTGTCAAAGTTTTAATGGGTACTTTTTAATAGGTAGTGTGATTTGCTTGAATCTGGGTTTGAATACTTTGATGACAAATAAATGAACACATATTTCAGGACTTTTCGAAACAACCCTTAAAAAGGGGTGAAATGGGGTGTCGAAGTTTGTTTTGGAACTTTTTAAGGACAGGGCAGGCAAGTATCGGCGTAATTTACATACACTTCGCCACCGGCTACCCAGCACTGATTACCCTGTCCTTTGGTTCATTTTCGTAACTATTTTTCACAACCAGTTACGAAAGAAGATTTTTTTTTCACTGATTCTTAACTGGTTATTAAAAAGGAATATTTATTCCATGTATAACCATGTTTCATAGCCAGCTACGAATTTTTTTTCATGTTTTGGTAACCAGTGACGAAAATAGATGTTTTTTTTTTCATTTTTCGTAACTAGCTATGAAAATGGAAGCTTGTTTTCTTCTTTTTATAACATTTAGGACGATTGATATTATTATGTCGATGTTGAACTGTATCTATTAGTAGGTACTAAATGTACCAATATAATTATATTTTGTTTTTTTTTTCTTTACTCGGTCACCGTCTACGATAATAGGACTGTTTGTTTATACTATTCAAATAATTTTATGTGGAAACTTGTTATTAGCCTTAAGTATCTATATATCTTCTTTTAATCTGTTGTCTAGCTGTAAGTTTTCCTAAAATTGAAAAAATAAAATAAAATAAATAATGTACCTACTACTTCCAGATAAATAATAGGCATTGGCTAATTTCGTGTTTCCGAATAATGGCCGATTATGCGATTGTTTCTGATGTTTTACGAGACCCATTATTTATCTGGAAGTACTGTATAAAGTTTACTGATGATTGATAGCAGATGTCAAATTGACAGATTATGTCATTTTGAGACATTTTCATTATTATTATTTTATTATCGGCCATATCTCAAATACTACTCATCCTAGACTTTTCTTTCTAAACTCAGTTGAAAGCTATAACCAAGCTCTATATTTTCAATGACAGCTGTCAAACTTTAAACGGCCATATCTCGGCAACTACTCGTTCGTGGCTCTCCGTTCTTAGTTCAAATGAAAGCTATTCAAGAGATCTACATTTTCAATGACAGCTGTTAAAATTACAAAACCAAAACATGAAAAAAAAAATATTCGTAGCTGGCTATGAAACATGGTTACGTACTATTTCACTTTCAAAAAATGGTTACGTACATAAAATAAATATTCCTTTTTAATTCCTTAATAACCAGTTAAGAATCAGTGAAAAAAATAAATTTTCTTTCGTAACTGGTTGTGAAAAATAGTTACGAAAATGGACCAAAGGACCGGGTATTCAGTGCCGGGTAGCCGGTGGCGAAGTGTATGTAAATTACGCCGGTACTTGCCTGCCCTGTCCTTAAAAAGTTCCAAAACAAACTTCGACACCCCATTTCACCCCTTTTTAAGGGTTGTTTCGAAAAGTCCTGAAATATGTGTTCATTTATTTGTCATCAATAGTATTCAAACCCAGATTCAAGCAAATCACAATACCTATAAAAAAGTAAAAACTTTGACACCTCATTTCACTCTTTTTTAAGGGTTGTTTTGGATAATCCTGAAATACGTGTCCATTTATTTTGCGTTTCGAGTATGCGAACCGAGTTTCAAGCAAATCATACTATGGGTTAAAAAGTTTCATACAAACTTTTTCACTACTTTTCACCTCATTAGGGGTTCAAATTCGAAAATAAAATGACTTAGTGGGTGGTTTTACTAGAAAAGAAAGCTACCTTCCAAGTTTCAGCTTTCTAGTTTCGTTCAAAGAAACCACCATTTCGCGCCATTTTTGCACCAAAACACCATGTTCGCGCTCGATTTCAACTTAGCTGTGATAGAATGAAATAAAGTACACTCCAAGAGCTTTCATATGACATATGTTTCATCACTGTTGGACAGGGGGGCCCAAAATGTCGCAACGTTCTTTTTTAGACAAATTTAACATGTGACACTTTGGTTTTGCTAACGGTTCTCTAAGAAAAAGATGGATCCAAACATCCAAACTTTCGCATTTATAATATTATTAGTGTGATGTGATGTGATCTGGGGAGCTACTCTCAAAACTCAAATCGAAATTCCGTGCCAAATATTCGTATTTTATGTGACCAAAATGCTGAACTACGAAAATTGGCACGAAATTTTGTTAGTTTTGGTAGTAGCCCTACTGTCACATCACGTGCATGGAATAGTAACTTTAGTAGTTTGTTCTAACTCCATTGCCGCTATTAGAACCTGGCTTCCTCACGATGTTTTCCTTCACCGTTTAGGGACCTATCAGACAGAGAGCGGTCACGCGGTCAAGCGTTCTGCGTTCGCTTTCTGCGTTCGAGCGTTGTACTGATTTCTACTGATCTGTTCTACTTGACCGCCGCGTTCAGAATGCCTCCTGTGTGAGTATATCTACGTAACGTAATAGAATACAAAGAACGCAAAACTGACCGCTTGAACGCTTGACTGCGTGACCGCTCTCTCTCTGATAGGTCCCTTAGGGTTGGTGTTAAAGCGCATATAATTTTTTCAAAACGAAAATCCATGCCGGGATTCAGACACACTAAAGGCGAGGCACATTTCCACTAGACTTATCGTGTTTAGATGTAACTACTTTTGTGTCTTCCACACTAATCTAAGTAATGCGCCCACTTACCATAGCATTTGTATAAAACTCATGATATCTAGACCCGTTAGAACTTTCGTTTGAAAGAAAGTGCTGATTTTATTTTAAACCTTACGTCAACGGATCAAGGTCGATATGGGTTTTGTTTTTTGTCGGTAATCTAAATGTTAAGCACGATCTTTCTGTTGATTAGAAATTGCTTCTGATGTCAGTGGTGTAACGTGTGCGTAGATTTATGAGTCTAGCTAGCCGGTCATGGTCTAGTTGTCATTTTAACCACTTCTATTGAAACTTCGTCTGTGGAACTTTATTTAGAACCATGACATAGTATTTAGTAACATAATAATATTAAAGTAAAAAAATTAAAGAACCCCCGAAACGAATATCTACAAACTTTTAGATTTATAATAGCATGACGGAAAAATTAATAACTCATTTCAGCGTGTTCACACTACATACATCATCAGTTTTAATTAATACTGTACCTACTACATAATTGGCTCACGCTGCTGCATACGTTTTGCTATCATCCTTTAAAACTAAAAAAAAACGAATTCAATTTGAATTTAGAATGCCTGCACACTGTTATTGTATTTGAATGTTTTTAAACATACAATAGTGTGTCAACGGATAACATAAATTTTTCGTTAGCACAACCAATTTGCTAGTCCGATACAGGTCAGGCACCTACTAAAAACTTGCTTTGAACTTCTTCGATCATTATAATACAAATACAGAAATCAGCATAATTTGTGCATTTCTAGTCTTAACATGGAAATGTACCAAAAACCTTACGTTGTATTATGTCACATGATAATTTATGTCAGAACGTCATTTCCGTTTGAAATATTGATAAAATCATGATGATGATGACCATGATAGGACCATATCTATCGATTTAAGCATCGATGAGTGCCATCTACAGGTTAACTCATTGCGGGTTCGAATCCCATCGGAATTGAAAATTTTGATAAGATTTTTCATTTTCATACAAACATTTGCCTAGCGGCGGGAATCGAACCCGCAACCTTCTGTGTTTGAGGAAGGCCTTACCGCTACAGAGGTCGTTAAAGTAAAGTAACCAGATGTACAGAAGTGGAGCAATGTTAAGCGATATTTAATGTTGTAATAATTGAAAAATCATCAATCATCATCTTGAGAGATGTAGACCACTTTTCTACCTATTACGACTGCTTAACTACATGATACACTCAGTTACATCTATTGTTTTTAATTCATGGATTGCACCCGGGTCTGGCTAGCACATAAATAAAAAAAACATCATGAGATGATTATTTCAATGAGAAATGCATAAGTTTTAATAATGGTTTCGCATACCAGTCTCAACACCACCACACCGCTACATGTTAACTAGGTATCCTTTTATGAATAGAACAGCAATAACAACTTGTATTTACCTATTATGGTGAACGCAGACCTGGCCGCACCGCACGCGCCGCAGTCGCCGCAGTCATCGCTTTGCTTCAGGTACTACGGCGACTGCGGTGCGGGTAGGTGTGCGAGGTTGCATAGAACTTCATATAAAGAAATCGAATGCGAGACTGCGGCGACTGCGCTGCGGCCCAGGTCTGCGTTCACCTTTATTATGATGCAATAGATTGACAGATGCAGAATGTTTTCAATATAGTGACACTGTAACAGCTCAATTATTTTTTTATGTCTGACAATAGCGTACCTGACAATATTGCAATGCTATTTGCAAGTATTTTGCTTACTGGACAATAGGCATAGACAAAGCTCACGAATTCTTGCTGAAACCTATCACTCTGTCAACTATTTGGCACTGCTTTTGTATTTTTATTGGCTTGAGCGGCAACGTAATTTACAATAAAAAAATATATACTTACTTGGTTCGTACCGTAACGTAAGTTCCGAACAAAACAGTAACTTTTAATTTAAAATAACTGTTACTTGTACTACTAAATTTCGAAAAAAAAAATGCGTTTTTTTATTGGTACAAATGAATACTTACCTATTAGGGATTAGTTGCTTCATTAAGTACAAAGCTTTATTCTACAGGCATGCATGGGGCCGAAGCCAACACACAGAAGCCCTTTTGACAGTTTTGATCTTATTGTGATGAATCACCGACGACCGATGACTATCCTGTATAACACTTCCCATAGATAGTAGTGACTTTGCTTAGTTTGGGGCTAAATGGCGCTGTGTAAAATGTCTAGAAACACATTTTTTAAAATTAATTTTACTGTACGATAATAGCTTACATTTTACGGTCGTGCTTGTGAGCGTAATAATAAATTAAATTTTCCAAATGTCAGATATAAAAATGATAAGGTAACAAAGACCTTCGTATAAAAAAAATGCCCCGATACACTTACCTTGCGCTTGCGTAATTGCACCAATCACTCACAAACTACGCCTGCTGTGACGTAAGTAGGTATTTTGTAGAGTACTTTCAATAATTAAACCGGCACTTGACGGTTTTTGAATACCTACTTCCTTTACAGATACATACTTAGTGCCCCAGTTTGTACGATTCAGAACTTTTCTATAAAACTTTTACTTACATTTTTTTTTCAATTAACCGTTTTCCTTCGTACGGTTTTGACAGACAGTATTCCTGCGCAGCATCAGGACTAAGGAATTAGTTTCTTGAGATGTTCTTTATAATTTTATAACCACTATGCTTTGATATCAACAGATATCCTTTAGTCTCACGACTTCTGTACTATAGTGGAAACCCGAATAAGTATATTTTTTGTTTATAAACAATATTTAAAGAGGTCAAACTCTGCAGAACACATTTCCTATTATATGGACTCTATCATTTTGTTTTCAACATAAAACTCAACACCTAACTTAGACCTATAATTATGCCAAAAATGTTTTGGTAACAGTCATGTATAATTTTGAGGCGCTACATTTGAATACAATGACGTACGTCCGGGCGTACCTGCCTGTTCAACACCGATACCATCAACGTTTCTATTAACAAACAATACACGAGGGTAATGTGCAAATAAAGAGAGTAATGCGTTTTGTCATTCCGTGGGAAGTTTATGAGCAACAGCCGCGGTGGCTAGGGCTGTCAATCAAACTAAGGCAATAGTTTGTTACCAATTCAAAGTGGTCATAGCGGTCCTACTGAATAATTGATACTTTTTTGAATTTTTTTAATAGCAATGTCAGGTATTTGATTAGAATTATACACCACGTGCCAAGTAAGTACTTTTACATTTTGATCTTTTTAATGTTTACTTACACACTGAATTGTTTTATCCCTCTCCGACTTAAAAAAAAAGAGGTTGTCATTATCAATAGTGGACAAATTTCCAAAATAAAATTGGTTTTAAACTAGTAAAGAGAGTTTTTTTTATCAACAAGTCAGATCTGAAGATGAAATTTCAGCAATACTCCATCCTTTAACACGACTGAAAGTTATTTTTGTAAAGTTCCTGTATAGAATCCCTGACAACAGAAAACGTCCAGTAAGGCTGAAAAACATTTTTTAATAACTTTTTTCGGCGTACAAGAAAAAGATGTCAAAATCTTCAGTATAATGTGCGACGTCTGTTGACGTGTTAAGTGCCAACCCTAAGCTACGGTCCATATCGCACAAACTTGCGCACGAGTTTACCCACATTCTTGTGTTGTAACCGACCGTGGTACTGTAGGTTCGGGTCAACACTAGCTCGACACTGATCTTAAATTCCGATATTAGCCCTAACGTTGATGTGTGAAAATCTAGAGCCTTTACTAGATGTTTTACTTTACTAGATGTTTATACAACGCCAGAACAACCCATGCCTAAACTCTAAGGGACGTTGTATTGTAGTGCCTGGGATATTGTTTTACACCAGAACACCGACTACTGCAAGCTCAAATTGGTCTCAAACTGTCAAAACGATCGCGTAGGTATCTCATGTCGTGTTCGGTCTCATTGAGATGAGAGTGACATAACTGCTTGCGTGCTCACTGAACTGTCATATTTGAGAGTTTGAAACCGATTTTGGTCGCTATCGAAGATAGACAATCAAGTGGCAGTTCTACCTGTTCACACGGCTGGCGTTCCCTTGTTAGGTTGCCAAACTTAGGTGCGGGACATACTGAAAAGACGTAAGACGAGGACGCGTCGCAGACATTATGTCTCTTCCGCGTCCCTTTCATAGAAAATGTATAGAAGCGTCGCACCGCAAAACACACAGAAGAGACGGGGCGCCGTCACATTTTGTATGAAAGGAACGCGGAAGAGACAAATGTCTGTGCCCGGTCTCTTCTATCTGGCCTGCGCCTTAGCAACCAGCCCTTTGATCAATAGTCGCATCGATCAATCTCTTGGATATCTGTTGTGCTATTTTGTAATATTTAAGTAGATCAGTTCAAAGTCTAGCAATTCATTGTCGAAGGTTGACAGCTATACCGTTATTATTTTTATTGGTTGTAATTACGTAGCATGTTACGTTTTCTAGTTCACAATTTACTAGTTTTTTTATTTCTTATACGAATGAATATTAATATTTTATAATTAGAGGTGTTAAACTGTAAATGCTGATTAATTGATGGTTGAATATATAATTGGCTCAACGATTGACAGTTACTTAAATATAGTTTATAGGAATATCAACTAATTGGTCGATTAACCTTAAAAAAATATTTGAAATTTGTAGGGATTTTTTGTACTACTAAACTATAATTTTAGATTAAACATTTTGGTAGATCGTCATCATCATCATTATTAACCTGCCCTTATTCTTATCTCTGTCCTGTCTCTTTCACTCAGCTCTAACAGTCATCTCAATTTCAATCGTTTCGAGCGGTCACAATTTGGATGGGTGACTCAACAGCTGAGAGCTTCCGTGCCTCGGAGGGCACGTAAATCTGTCGGTTCCAGTTTTTAAGTCATGAAGCCAGGATAGAGGCCTTTAGGCAGCCTACAAACTCCGTCACCGATAAGTACATCGTATCTAGACTAGAAGAAAAGCGCGTTGAAGTCTTTTGAACTAAGTTTAGTTCAGGTATGAGCCACACATAAAAAAAATCTTTTGAGGTGATGTCTTTTATTATTATTATTTTGTATATCAATTTAAACATTTCGGGACTATGAAGTCTCGGACCTTTGATAGGCATGCATGGGACCGAAGCAAACACACAGAGGCCCTTTTGACAATGTTGATCTTATTGTGATGAAGACACATACCGAATTACCGACGACTACCCTGTATAAAATTATAGAAATGCTTTTAATAGCAGCCCCCGGTCTGTGCAGGACTATTGCAATATTATTATTACAGTGTATTTTTATCTTGATGTGATAAATTCACCAAAATTCTAAGTTCCTCATAATTATTAATCCTGGATTAGAATTGAACCCACCTTAAAAGGCAGAGCTAGACTATACAGAGTAATGAAGCCAGCTAAAGTTACTTTATAATTAGGTATTTGACAAAGTATTTTACTTTATCATAGTCAATTGCGTTGACCTGTTAACGCTGAATTACCAAATCGTTCTAAAACTGCTTATTCACATATCCTAACCACTCTATCACGTTAAATTATGACAAATTAAGTTACCGAAACGGTTACAACCTAAGACAGATTGCACAATCCTTATCACGTCAAAACACAACATGTTCGAAATTTTTCACAACGGAACAGGACATGACGCTGACATGTCTAGGCCGAGTGACAGTTGAGCAATAGTTATTATGAATGAACCGCATTATACAGTGTGTTATAAAAACCCTGTCCGATCCGAAAGGGCATGTAGGAATGAAAAAAATTAACCAAATTGATTTTTTTATTTAATTAAAATAACTGTAAACTTGATTTTCATTATCTGATTTCTATATTTAAATTGTAATTGTCCTTAAATCTAGTTTTTTTTTAAAAGCAACACATTTTTTTAACATAATAATATCCACTTTGACATTAGACAGTCGAAGAGTGTTTTCTGGTTTTACCAAAATTTATTCTTTTCTTAGTTTTCGATAATGATCACAAAGATAATTTCGAAAATCATATACTTAATCATAATCTTTATTTATCTTTCGCGATTTCCATGCACTCGTTTGTCAAAATTTCGTAATAAAATAAAAAAAAAATGATTTACAATTGAATAAGTAAGTTTAACAATGATACCTAATACCTTCACGGTCAGACCAACTTTTTTTACACACTGTATATTGTGATATGGTAATTTTACATGCGTACACACGCTGTCGTACACCTCCGGTTAAGTGACAAATTATGCACATTAATCGATAAATTAATATTTTATTTATAGAAAAAATTGTTTCCTTTTACTGTGGGAAATGTACTACAACTTAATCGAAATACTTGGATATTATTAACATGTATTTTTATTGTTTTACATTGTATAAATCAAGGTAGAAAAGGAGCTTTAGAATTTCAGGATTTCAGCAATGATATCCAATTTTGTTTCATTTGCCCACACTTATGCGCAACGAACACTCAACAGTTAATAATCCACCATTTTTAATTAGTTTAATTACACATTCATTCGAAGAAACAAAAGTTTTGGAAAATAAAACAAAACGAATGACTTTTCCCATACCAGCCAAAAAGACACTTACCTACTTCTTCTTTCATTATGAGCAAGTGGCCAACAAAATGTCACATTTTTAGTAGGCAAGTCACCAGAGACTTGCCTACTTAAAATGTGACATTCAAATCATTACATTATATAAACCAAGTGCACTGTAAAAGAATACTAGTTAGTTTGACCACGCCCTTCTCGTAAACTAAATGACACGCCTTGTGATAGATAGCCTCGAGTAGGTACTACACACCAATGAAATGAATATGCATGAAGGCACTGCAATGTATAACGAAAAGATTGATGTGAACGGTTACCGCGTTGGTCGATAGGATGATTTTTCTTCTAAATCTTAAAAAAATAAAAATATTGATGATTCCTAATTATTATTATGAATAGTAGTGCGTATCACTGACGTCATTTTTGTATACGATTCTGAAGAGTAAGGGCCTTACTTATAAAAGATGTTTAAAGTTAAACACTGGTTAAACAACGTCCTGTCTTTATTTGTGGATAGTGACAAACAGAGACAGGACGTTGTTTAACCAGTGTTCAACTTTAAACATCTTGAACGTATCAATAAGATAAGTACGTCTCAAATGTAGCGTTTCAGTATTCGGGCATGAGACACTTAAAATATAAGTACTAAGTACAATAATTTCGTCAGTTTTGGGTAGATTAAACTTACACAATACAGATCGCCTGTTAACCCATTCCCTGCCCTATCTCCGCGGTGCTCTCCAACTGAAAGGGCCGTCGGCCCAGAGCCTGCTGTAAGAATACTTGTGAGTCATGGGCACTGAACGTGTTAATGAAATCAGCCTTATCTACACAACAACACTTCACAGGAAAGACATGGTTAAATATGTGCAGAGCCGGAATATATAACATGCAGGTTAAGCATTTGGTATCAACCGGAAATTTTGCAACAGAACATTATTAATGTAAAGGAAATAATTATAATTATGGAGGACTTAACACGTTATATACACATTACATGTATTATTTTTTTACTCAAACGTGAGAACAAATTATTGATATTGCATAGGTACCTACTTACCATAATCTTTCTACGTAGTTACCCAACTAGCAAAACAGTCTCAGACTTCTGACTTTATAAGAGTTATAAGCTTATAGTGGTCTCATATCTGTTTTCGGCATTGATATCGCTCATATATTAATCTCTCACCACTAAACTTACTGGAACTTCACTATTTAGAAATAAGAAAATTAATATTGACGTTACTACTAGAAACGTTTTGGCCGAGTGGGTTAGTGCCTCGACTTTCGTCGTGAGGACATCGTGAGGAAACCAGTTAGCTTTCTAATAGCATCGATGGGCTTGCAACCTGTCACGTATGGAATGCTTCTGCAAAATATGGGCATGTACCAAATATGTATTTGGACATACCTCTGACTATACCCCCTTAGACATCTTCAAAGAAAGGAAAAGAAAAGGAAAAGAAAGGATAGCTTGTATCATTGCGGGTTCGAATCCCGTCGGAATTGATAATTTTGGTAATATTTTTCATTTGTATTACATTCCAAGAAGGTCTGCACCGTACTGCTGGTCTTGCTGTTACAGGAGGTTTGTTTCGCACACGCACCCTAATAAAACTTGATACATCGAGACACAATCAAATAAATTTGTTCATTCAACATTTTTAAAATATTGTATTATTTAATTGATAAATGGGGTAAATTTTAAATTATTCTTAGCTAAATCACGGCTATTAGCACGCTAATCGTTTTTATCCTCCAAAGTAAAGAACCTGTTACTAGTTGTTTATCTCACGACGGCGCACAGTGGACGGAATTTCGAGCCTGCCTTTCATAGGATTTTTGAAAAATAAAATCCTCTTTTTTTGATGTTTAAAGTATACAGTTTGGTTGTAAATGTCATAAAATGTAATAATCTAGTAGTCCCGTGGTTTTATTTTGTATAAACACCGTAAAATATGAGTTTGTACATTTAAAATCTATGGAAATGGAATTGGTTTTCCCCATAACTTATTCTGGTCTTGCATTGTAAAGCTGGAACTTTCAGGTATTGTTGCCGAGCCTCTAAGGAAGCCATACAATCTTTGACCTTGATCCAGAGTTGTCCGTCAAAAGAGATATGAATTAATTAAAAAAGTACGTTTGGCCTATATTGTTATACGAGGTAAAGTATCGCAAATAATGAGATTAAAATTTTATTTTTGTCTAGTTTTGTTACCTGATGGATAATGAATGACTCTAAATAACTTTTGACCTTTACCAAGAACGTCCTTATTCATAACCTTTGAATTTATTGAAAATAAGTATTTTGAAAATATAGTCATGTTAATAATAGTTTTAACAAAGCTGGAATTGTCAGGTATTGTTACCGAGCCCATAAGGAAGCCATATAAACTTTGAACTTGATCCAGACGGTCCTGTTTAGGAGATATGAATTAGTTAAAAATGCACGTTTGGCCGATATTTGTCATAGGTACGAGGTAAAGTACCGCAAATAATGAGATTAAAATTTTATTTTTGTCTAGTTTTGTTACCTGATGGATTAGGAATGACTCTAAATAACTTTTGACCTTTACCAAAAACGTTCCTATTCAGAACGTAAGAATTTAATGTAAATAAATATTTTTAAAATATAGTCTTATTAATAATAGTTTCATCAAAACATGAACATTGAATTGAATCACTATGAAGTCTTCAATTACCTACCTACCTATTTTTATAGTTTGACAGGCTAGTCACTGCCTGTCCTCAATGTCCATTGTTCTTCCACAGATGTGGCCAAATATTTTAGTTTTGCTAATTAGGTTCTTTGTTTGTCGGAAAATGGGTACCTAGGTACCTACCTGAGAGCAGTTAGCGAATTTCAGGAGGACTTATCATGATAATTAGGAAACTATCTACATTAACAATAAAATTTGCAGAACAAATGGTACCTACCTGATCTCAGATAGTTAGGTAAATACCCATTTTATGACAAACAAAGAACCTTATTAGCAAAACCAAAATATTTGGTCACACTTGTGGAAGAACAATATAATTATTGATAATGGGGACTGGTAGTGAGTGACTAACCTGTCAAATTAGAATAATGTAGATAGGTAACGTGCCTACAAAAACAATAAAATTTGCAGAATAAAATGGTAACTGCTCTCAGGTAGGTACCTAGGTATCTATTTTCCGACAAACAAATAACCTAATTAGCAAAACTAAAATATTTGGCCACATCTGTGGAAGAACAATGGACATTGAGTACAGGCAGTGACTAGCCTGTCAAACTATAAAAATAAGTAGGTAGGTAATTGAAGACTTCATAGTGATTCAATTCAATGTTCAGGTTTGGATGAAACTATTATTAATAAGACTATATTTTCAAAATATTTATTTTCAATAAAATTCTTACGTTCTGAATAGGGACGTTTTTGGTAAAGGTCAAAAGTTATTTAGAGTCATTCCTTATCCATCAGGTAACAAAACTAGGCAAAAATTAAAAAAATAATCTTATTATTTGCGATACTTTACCTCGTACCTATGACAAATATCGGCCAAACATGCATTTTTAATCAATTCATATCTTTGACCAATCTGGATCAAGTTCAAATGTCATACATAATGGCTTCCTTATGGGCTCAGTAACAATACCTGACAGTTCCAGCTTTGTTAACACTATTATTAACATGACTATATTTTCAAAATAGGAACTTATTTTCAATAAAATCATACATTCTGAATAGGGACGTTTTTGGTAAAGGTCAAAAGTTATTTAGAGTCATTAATTATCCATCAGGTAACAAAACTAGACAAAAATAAAATTTTAATCTCATTATTTGCGGTACTTTACCTCGTACCTATGACAAATATCGGCCAAACGTGCATTTTTATCTAATTCATATCTCCTAAACAGGACTCTCTTGATCAAGTTCAAAGTTTATATGGCTTCCTTATGGGCTCGGTAACAATACCTGACAGTTCCAGCTGTGTTATAACAATTATTAACATGACTATATTTCCAAAATACTTATTTTCAATAAATTCAAAGGTTATGAATAAGGACGTTCTTGGTAAAGGTCAAAAGTTATTTAGAGTCATTCATTATCCATCAGGTAACAAAACTAGACAAAAATAAAATTTTAATCTCATTATTTGCGATACTTTACCTCGTATAACAATATAGGCCAAACGTACTTTTTTAATTAATTCATATCTCTTTTGACGGACAACTCTGGATCAAGGTCAAAGATTGTATGGCTTCCTTAGAGGCTCGGCAACAATACCTGAAAGTTCCAGCTTTACAATGCAAGACCAGAATAAGTTATGGGGAAAACCAATTCCATTTCCATACATTTTAAATGTACAAACTCATATTTTACGGTGTTTATACAAAATAAAACCACGGGACTACTAGATTATTACATTTTATGACATTTACAACAAAACTGTATACTTTAAACATAAAAAAAAAGGATTTTATTTTTCAAAAATCCTATGAAAGGCAGGCTCGAAATTCCGTCCACTGTGCGGCGACGCGACGGCCGGTCGGTCTTAATTGTGTGTGTGTTCACATGCACGTTGTTTCTGTGTGCGTAAGCTTGGGAGCGCTCAGAATCGGCCCACGCACACAGAAACAACGTGCATGTGCATCTACACAATTAAGACCAACCGGCCTTCGTGAGATAGAACAACTGCCGTTGAATGTTATATTGACAAGAAAGCTTTACATTGCAGCTACAGGACATAATTATTGTACACTTGAGTGTACAATAATTAGGTCCAAACTTGCACAAGACACCCTCAATAATTGTATGTAATTATGAAATACGCCCATTAAAATATTTAAACATCCGGTTAACCTCGAGTTAGCCTTGCACCACGATTACTTTCTAGCGGTCGACAATGTCCGCTAAATACGTTTTTTTGTACGATTTTTTTACTGATTGAAATAAAGACATAAATACAAATGGAATTTGGAATGGTAGTTCAGGAAATGTGATTGTTTTAGCCTAAGATTAGTAAATTTCTGTAAAAACGTTGAAATTAGCTCACTAATGGTATGTAAATGCCAAGTTCCCCCATTCAACTGTCAAATTAGCACGGCTACAGTAAATATTTTTTTCTTGTCACACTTATGACAACGAAAAGAGATGGCAACAGATTAAGCAGCCATCTGAGCTTTCCCTCTGATCTATTGTGAATATTATACATAATTCGTCCCTACATTAAACTTTTGTAATCCTTGTATAAAAAATACTATTTTGAATTGAATTTTATTTGAAATCAATATTATAGCTTTCAGATTGATGAAAACCAGTAAATAGTTTTGTTAAATGCGTTGTTTAATCCATTTTGTTTTGAACTAGATTCATAATATTTTAAGCATTCAAAACAAGATGGAAATGCCACCACATAAATTGAATTTGCTAGATTGTCCGTTCAAATTCTAATCTAGTTAAATAAGTACCTACAATTGGTTTAGTTAGTTGCAGCGTAGCAACTGTTTAGAGTAGTGATAGTGGCCATAGAACATTGCGATTGCAAAGTAATCTTAAGTGACACTTGAACTTAGGACTGACTGGGTAAAAACGTTAAGTACTGCGGTCGTACTGCCAAGTCTTAGAGCAATGTCAAAGTAAGATTACTTTGGTCCGTACTTAGATAAGACTGAAGTAAGACAGACGCAGGCATAACTCCATCCTAAATCAGGCCTAAATCAACCTTGTTTTAATCCTGCCTTAGGACCAAAACAATCTTAACGCAGGGATGTTTTGGTGACATGACATCGACTAGATGCAGGACTGCGCATGTCCTGCTCGATGTCAACGAGCAAGACATGTGCAGAGAGAGCGTCGAGAGAGTGTAATGCGCATGTCCTGCTGCAATCCTGCGTCAAGACCAAGGCAGGAATAAAATAAGATTGTTTTCGGACCAAAACAATGACAAAACAAGCCTAAGGCAGGAATGGTTTTCACCTTGTTTTGAAATTGCTCATGGTACGACTACTGTATTATACACAATGAAGTAAATGTTTCGAAACGGTTTAAAAATTTTGTAACGACTCATTTGTGATTTAATACGGTAAAAGGTACTACTTTTTTCAGACTTTACCCTCAGTTACGTTTTGCCACATACATCTATAACAATCCCATTATTACCAAGCAGTTTCGACAACTATCACTCCAAAATGTATGTTAACGAACCTTAGCTGTTGACCTAATAAGCTTACACATACTTTATCATCATCATTATCATCATCATCTACAGGCTTATCTCCAGAGGTCAGAATTAGGTAGAGTTATTTATGTACTTGCATTAAAATGTTGATATTAATATGGATCTTCTCGGGATTTCTAATGGAAAATTCCGTGTGGCCAACAAAATTACAAGTTAATAATAATAAAAACCTCAGAGATAGATAAGACAAATAAAACAAAAATAATTAAAATAATAATAATTACTTAATTTAAAAAATTAAATATTTCAAAAATTAATTAAAATTACCTAATAATAATTATTAAGTGCTTTAAATTCTGTAAAAGTAAATAAAATAAAGTAAATAATTTTTTTAACTTAATAAATCACGAGATTTTTCTGCTCTTTAAAATTAATCTCGGGATTTGAGGCATATCCACTTTATTCTTTCGCTGTATGAAATCAGTGCAAGTACATTTTTTTTTTTTATTTATTTACCAAATACACAAAAAGAATACAAAATTTTACTTATTTATGCACTTTAAACCACTAAGATTTGTCTCGTGCTATTGCGAGCCATTTTAAAAAATAACTAACATAAATAACTCTACCTTATTCCGACTTCTGATTATCTTATTTGCTAGGAATAGTCGTCCCTGGGGAACAAGCATCATTTTGTACTAATGTAATCTAATGGTCACGCCTTGCTCTTTCTGTAAGTTCATAGACACAAGTACGAACCTCAGCGTCTATTATAGTCAAGCGTACTCTCCACTTCTCTCTGCTGTTAATATTTTCGAACGTTCAGCCACGAATCCTTCACGACACATTATTATTGCATTTTTTGCGTAAACTTGCGCACGTATCGAAGAAAATATTATGAACCCGCTCTACTATTACCGCTCTACTTTGTAAAACTCCTCTCAACTTCTGTCAAAATTGAAACATCATTTAAACTATTGTTGTCCTTTTTTGTTAGTAGTGACAAATAGTGACAGGGCGAATCTTGAGCATTGTTTAACCAGTGTTCATGAACACCTTCATCATCATCATCATCTCAGCCGTTGGACGTCCACTGTTGGACATAGGCCTCCCTCCTAAATTTCCATGTGTTGCGGTTGGAAGCGGCCTGCATCCACCGCCGACCTGCAGTTTTTACAAGGTCGTCTGTCCATCTTGTCGGTGGACGTCCAGCACTACGCTTGCCGGTCCGTGGCCTCCACTCGAGAACTTTTCGGCCCCATCGGCCATCTGTTCTGCGTGCTATATGGCCTGCCCATTGCCACTTCAACGTGCTAATCCGTTTGACTATGTCGGTGACCCGAGTTCTTCTACGTATCTCCTCATTTCTGATTCGATCCCGTAGAGAAACCCCGAGCATAGCCCTCTCCATAGCTCGTTGGGCGACTCTGAGCTGACATGAACACCTTGTTGAGAGGCATTTATAAGTAAGGCCTTGTTAGTCCAACTGCATTATATTTCAATTTTGGAATAGCCCTGACATCGAGAGTGGGCGTAAAAGCAACGCAACTTGATTACAGTTTTATAAATCGATCAAGTGGTATCGAAATTATAACAACTCTTAGCTTTTTTTGGAAAACTAATACTTAGTCAATTAACAAACCAAAATAGTCAATTTTAGGGATGCATTTTCTAATTATCACGTAATGTTTAATTTGTTTTTTTTTTTCATACACACTTCATAAATGGTGGTCAAATGTAAATAAAAATCCTACCAATGTTTAATGTGAAACTATTTCATAAGAATATGCCTACTCGCTCAATTCTGCCTCTCAACGATTTGCAGCTCCAAGTATCAGGCAATTTGGCGAATTTAGCGTTGCGAGAAGAAATTTATCACTACCGCCATAGTTATTTAAATCATACACAATTACCGTCGACACACTCAATTGTGAAATAAATGTATGCTACATTTTCTTTCAAATTGGCCACCTTACGTAAGCTTTGGTTTCCGCTTTTTTTTAAACAGTTGAGTATTTTCGAGGATACAACTTTTATGTATGTAGAGGCATCGGACTGTAAAAATATAATGCATAAAATTTTTATCGTTGCCTATTAATAGTTTTAGTTTTTTAATAATCACATTTTAATTACCACATTAACATTTATTTATTTTAAATGAATTTCTTTTTTACAAACTTTTTGAAACATACCCTGTTTCTGTTGTGTCAGATACTTTGCTTATACGTCATTTTAGCTACCTCTTTCTAAAAGAGCGGGTTGGCAGTAGCAGTAGTCTAAGCAGTAGTTTAGACTGACCTGGTTTTCGAATGCTAAAACTCACAATCGAATTTGTATTTGAAACTATTCGCATTACTTGAAAATCAAGCAATTCAAGCAAAAGCAGTCAAGTGCAACCAACCCTAACTTTATTGTTTGACAATTTATTAGACGAAATATATAAAAAAAATTGAATTAGTGTAACCGCGAACGAGGTCGATTGCGATGCACCGCTTGCACCGCACCTGAAAACTTAGTATTACATTACAAAACCGAAACTAAACGGGTGATAATGTTAATATCACCAAGTTTCGTCAAATATGATTTCTTGTTCTCGCTTTTATCAAGGCCGGTATGAAGCGGATCAACAAAAAAAAAAGTGTAGCAACCGTTACGTAAGCCGAGAAAGTTGCGTGTGAGTTTGGGAAGCTATTCTGAATCGCAGTGGAGTGCTCCAAGCAGACCCGTAGTAAGAACTTATAGCATGCTAGGGCAACTGGGGTATACACACAGGGGACCCTTGGGGCAAAAGGCACCGAGATTATAACAATATTATGACCGCATTTTTTCGGGGTAAAAAGTAGCCTATGTCCTATTCCCAGTCATTATCTATTTATGTTTCAAATTTCAGTCAAATCGGTTTAGTGGTTGTCGAGTTATAAAGGAACAAACATACATCTAAACATCCAATCATCTAAACATCCAAACATCCAAACTTTCACATTAATAATATTAGTGTGATAGTGTGATATTGTGATGTGATAGTGTGATAAAACCTTTCCCCGTGTCACCCCTTACCTAACTCCAGCTCTGCCTCTTTGAAACAATACACTGGACGGCTGTTAACGCATAATGCTCGTTCATGCTCATAAGGAAGTGATCTTTTAATCGTCGAGTGCATTTTAAACTCTCGTTTCATTAAAAACGGTGGGCGTGATAGTAACTAAGTATATCAGAATAACTGGAATTATCTAGTTAGGACCAACGTAAAAGTATGATTGAAACATTAAGGTTATAACTGACCACTTCATCTCAGCTTCCGAACCGCACCGCATCGCCTTTCATTTCTTTTCATGGTGACGCTATGGAGGTGCGTCCATAGCATTCCATACAAAGAATACCTAACGCACAAGGTGAGGCGGTGCGGAGTTGACGTGGTCAGCTTTGACCTTCAGTTTGAGACGTTTGACAGTTCTCGATGAAAACTGGATAACAAAAGTATACTTAACTGTTTATATAATTACTCTTTTTCTAGATTTTTTTTAAAGCATGCTCTCCAGAAAAACTAGTTTTCATACTTAGAAAGTGAGATCAACCAGGGATATTTTGACTTGGATATATTTGATATAAACAGTCCATCATCATGTTTATGTAAATTTATAAAGGCACAATGTCACAAAGAGAAAATACACGCAGTTTGACTTTATTGGTAGAGAACTAAAAACTGAACTACTTAAATGAAAAAAAAAGTCTAAAAACTAATTAGCCATAATCAAAGCTTTATCTGCAGCTGACTCTCTTTGTTTCAAAGAATATTTGAAGCTTTTTCTAGGGTTTAAAATAAGGGTTTTAGGGTTAAAATAAGCAGTCAAATCTTTTACGGCCGTCATAATCATTCCACGTTTTAAAGAGACCCAAGTTTTACAAAACGGGTATTCGTTTTATGACACCTAGCGGTGAAGATACTCTTACTTCCGAGACATTGGAATTAATACTGTTGGTATTTAATGAATACTAGAGAGGAAATGTCGCTTTATATTTGTAAGGCGTAATGTCTGGAACTACTGATTCGATTTAAAAAAAAATTACTAATAGAAAGTTTTTTCTTTTTAAACTTTTGAAACTATCGTGCTTATGAACGGGATATTTACGGTGCGGTGGCGCAATTGTTTAAAAATCGGAAAAGTGCAACATCAGATGTGCGTTTCGATACCGTTAGTGTTGTGTCGCGATCGAGTTGCGTTCGAAAGTGAAATCGGTGGTAGGGGTGCTTTGCGTAGTAAAAGACTGAGAAAGAGAGTAGACCGTTTCGTCTGCCAGTGACTACCCGCGAACTCGCTAAAAACTTTAGTTTACCGTGATCATAGCGCATGCGACTGTCCCGAAATATCGGGAAACTCAAAAATCCAAAAATCATGGCAAAAATCCCGTTTATAGTGTTTATAATAGAAAGTTACACTATTCCTGAATGTCTGATCCTATGTTTCATCTCGGATAATTTTTTGAAGATTTTGGAGGCTTTCAGGTGGCCTAAAAACTCCGTCACCAGAGTTAGCCCATACGAAATACATAGGTACATACATATCTCGGAAGATGATAGGTTGATGAACCATTCATAATGTATATTACAATATTTATGTTAACTTTGAACCAGTAAGAAATATTCCTGGCGATAACTTTAGTTCAGTGTTGATAAATTTTACATTGAGATTTGTTCCCTTTAATTTATAGATACTTCAAACATAAATATTTATAGGTCAATAAACTTTATAAATAAGTGGCTATAAATATGTCACATTTCTGTCAAATGTAGCTCAGACTGCAGAACCCACCTAGATACTTTTATTATCAATATTTTATACTCATTATATTGGAGACAACCGTAATGCAGGCTAACTAATAAATTCGTTCTTCAACTTTGACGTTATTTCAATTTAATTTAATTTCCTTGAACCTGCTACTGCATATACAGGGTGGAAAAAATGAATGGGCCCTGGAGGGAAACTACTTTAAATCCTTAAGATACATTATTTTACTTAAAGAAAACATTCCTTTATTTTAAAAAAGAAGCATAACTGCATTCAAAGATTTTCCAAAATTCACTTGCTTCACCCAGGAATCGAACTAGCTAAAAGTCCAAAAATTAAACACTCCCTATTTTATTCCACTAGTCGATATATTCAATACTAAAGATAAAATATCTCAAAGAAACAGGAGGTCCTACACTCGTCTGTCGTACAAGATATCCAAGAAATCTAATAAGGGCTTTAATTGCAATTTAGTTCCACAGTGGAATGATGAGAAGTATCCAGTAGTGCGATTCAGACCTTCTCGGAATGTATTCTGAATTCGGAAAAGAAATTTTTTTCGCTGAAAAATTGTCAACTTTTCGAAGAAAATCATCGAATCGGATGCATATTTGGAAGTCTGAATCTCACCTCAGATAGACAAATCCCGTCTAGAAAAGTTTTGTAGCAAATGGTGAAATAATAAAAATTAATGAAAAAAATCGTGAAAATTAATGTTAGATTTCATGACCTTTTTTATTTCTAAAACCAAACGTGTGTTATAAAGATTGTATCCTGGTATTAATCCTATCGATTAGTAGTATTAAATAGAGCGAGGTTTGTTTTTTTAATTTTTAGCTGGTTCGATTCCGGGTGAGGCAGGCGAATTTTAGAAACTCTATGAATACAGTTTTGTTTCTTTTTAAAAATAAAGGAATGTTTCCTTTAAGTAAAATACTGTATCTTAAGGATTTAAAGTAGTTTCCCTCCGGGGCCCATTCATTTTTTCCACCCTGTATATGGTATGATTCAAAATTAGACATTTCAATGTCATGTCAAGAATTTAAAGTAAGCGGAACTTCGCATGCATGTTAAGTTTTACGCAAGACACATGCAATCTATAATTTTTTTAACTCTGTGTCTAAAACATCACTAATAGACATGGTTCTAGGAAGGGGTGTATTTACGGCTACATCTAAATGAAAAACTTGAAATTCAACCCCAATCCTAAGAGAAGAGGTATAATACTACTCAAGCTTCTTTCTCTTAGAATGAAAACTATAGTCACATTTCAATATGTTAAGGTTCTGACCCACGTTTTTCACCTCAATAACAGCGAATAAAATGAAAAAGGTGTGTCGAAAAAGGTGTTACAATCTTCATACAAGCTTACCGGTTTAGAAGTATAGTTTCTAAAAAATAACTTCACAGTTGCAAAGCATTCTGTAAGCATTCTTGTAGTAATTTTATTTATTGGTTGCCAAACTCTCTGGCCATACCTACGTAATTATAATGTTTTGTTAATTTTATTCAATTTCACGCAACAACCGAATTTTTTTAATAAAATTTCATAATTGACTTTCACAATGCATTTTGGATAAGGCGTTGTGTAATTTTTTTAAAAAATCTACAACTGTATTCGAAGTAGGTAATATGAATTATGTATTTAAACTAGAAACTGATTTAGATTATGAAATACAGATTTCTCAGGATATTTATTAATATTTACAAAGATTTTTGGAAATTTCGACAGCCTTTGAATCTGATTATAAAAATCTTGAGAGGTGAGCCAAAAACGAATAAACTTAAAAAAATGGCCTTACATAATAATCGCCTTTCAACTTAAACACTGCTTAAACTTCGCCCTATCACTATTCATCGCCCTATCACATGTCATCTATCTAAAGCAGGGAATTCACAATGTTAAAATTAAATTCGCAATGTTTGCTAGTGTAGGACCGTGGCAGACTTACTGTACTGCGACGACGCGACGGTCCGCAAACATTACACAGACCTATAGTAGCGAGGTCTGGTGGGCATTATCTGTAGACTTGCCCGCGGGCATGTCCGTCTAGTTAATTCCCCGGTTAATAAAAAAAAGGATGGCATTATTTTAAACGGTGATTAACTTTTGACAGAACGTGTAACTACTGAACTCAGCCATAAGTACGTATCACTTGTTTGTGTTTAGGTCGTAAGGTATAAAACGAGCTATCTTCGCACTCGGTAGTCTCATTTTCACTTACACCTCGCCACCTCGGCACCGCATGGCGACCCTGCCAGGATCATTCATGATATTAAAGTATATTTTTACTTTACAAAAAAGCTGTTTATCTACGGAAAGAAAAAGTTAATGTAGATTAGAAAACAATAAACCACGTATTTTTTTAATTAAGAGTGTATTGTCATCGAGTTGTGAGCTACCCTGAAAGTTTTAGCCTGATAGCTAATCGGGAAATGCTCAAAAATTGAGTTGCAAGGTTCCACCCGGAACGACAGACAGACAGACAATCAAGAAAGTGACGTAAAAACGTGGTAATAAAGTTGTCATTGTCTTTGTCTATGGCTACGTTTTTATGTTTTATTTTTTTAATAATAGTAAAACTAAATTTATTCAAACAGGATCTATATCGACAGCGTTCCCTTGTTCTCAAGGCATATCTGAAATATCTCAAAGTGACTGTAGCAGGTACTTCTATAGACAATAAGAATCAGCTCCTTCAGTATTTATTAAATAATCCAAATGGCTTTAAAAAATCGACTTCGATGTTTTAAAATCTGATCAAATTTCTGTACTCTCTAGGTGCAATTCTGTTCATAACTCCGAAGATCCTCAACAAACCCTCATCAAATTTTTGTGGCACTAATCGGAAAGTATATCCTTTCAAGCAAAAAAAATTTCCAAAACGGTCTAGGCGTTTTTGAGTAATCGGTGAACCTACTCGTACATAAAAAAAAGCACAAAAAATATTCTGACGAATTGAGAAAATATTCTGACGAATTGAGAACCTTCTCCTTTTTTGAAGTCGGTTAAAAATTAAGCAATGAAATCAGATTTCATAAGGCGGAGATATCCAGTAGCTAACAAAAATATACAAAAATATGTTAATTAAATAGTTAGCAAAAACATTAACATAGCACTTAAAAAACCACCGAGGTAATAGTGGGATTAGATTACACCAGCTGTTTTAGTGACCTATGTCATTATTACAATTTCAATTGACCTTACTGTTAACTGGCTACAATGTTCTCTTATATAACCGCGGTCGGATAATGCCTTTCTGCACATTTTTAATCAGGTTTTTAAACAGCCTTGCATTTTTTCCTTTTTTAGACGGTATCTAGATATTGAACTAAATTGTTTTAAATATAAATTGGTACTTTTACAGCCGGTTCTTGAGCCTTGTTGGCCTAGTAGTGATTGAACTTGACTTTTGAACCGAGAGCCGTGGGTTCGAATCTCGACCGTCCAATGGATTTTTCGTTTCGAAAAATGTAAATCCGTAGGTAATGCGTGTCCACGACGTGACACGAACTCTAAATGGTGAAGGAAAACATCAGGAGGAAATCAGCTAGCCTTCTAATAATGTCGATAGGCTTACCAGAACGGATTGCTGACTACTGCAAAATGTGGACTTGCACCAAAAATGTATTTGAACACACCTCTGACTACCCCTTTAGACATCTTCAAACGATCTTAAACGCCTAAAGGATGAAAGAATATCTAACGCGCCTTGGGGATGTATGTATGTATGTATGGGGACTCCCTTTTCCGCAATTGGACTCAAATGTGGTCCTTTTTGCGTGAGGATGACCTGGCTCACTAGATGTGGAGCCAGCCTATCTCCTCCCAGAAGCGCAGAAGATTCCTGGGGTCTTCGCAGGCCTCGAGGAGCGACCTCGGATTGTCGAGGATTTGCTGCCGTTGTGCTGCTACGCCCACGCATTCCAGGACTACGTGGGCTGCTGATTCGTCTTCGTTTAGACATCCTCTGCAGAGTGGGCTGTCCGTGATGCCGATGTTGTACAGATGTTTGTTGAGGGGGCAATGTCCTGTCTTTGGGGATACGTAATTATATATTTTTTCGACAATCTATCAAGAATAACACAATTCTACTAATTTACAACGTCAACCATTCCGTTATCATTACCGCTGCGTTTTGTTTCTCCAGTAGTCTGTTTGTCACCACATAAGATTCGTTGGTTATTAGTAGAATATGAAACAAAATAAAATCTACGGTTATCGTTGACGTTTTGCGTTGGTTGATAAAAAGTTTGTTAGTAGAATCGGCCCCCAAGGGAACTAAACTACGAGGACTTGTGGAAAATTTATAATTACAGTCTTGCCTGAAATATAGACCATTACTTATATTTATTCTGGTTTTCATTTGAGTCAAAAATCACCTTGCAAGGTTACGTTCAACAAGTAGGTTGTTGGCCTCTGTTAATTAGTTAGGAGAAATCGGGTTTTCCGATTCCTGACTTATAATTAATGTCGTAAAATACGTGCCTTTCACAGTGATAAACGTCAGTTGTGGCCTTTATATTATAACTAGCAGCGCCCTCGCAGCGTTGCCCCCGTAATAATGGTATATGGTGATGATGAAGAAAAGTATCCTATACCTTCCTCAAAAGTTTAGCTATCAAATACAAAAATATTTTTTCAAATATGACTTGAAGTTCCTGAGATTAGCGCGTTCAAACAAACAAACAAACAAACTCTTGCGCTTTATTAGAATAGTATAGATATACTTACTAGTTGCATCCTCGTAGCGTAGCGTTATCCGCGTAGTGATAGGATAAAGTGGTGATGATGATGAAAAGTAGCCTGTAACCTTACTCAAAAATGAAGCTCTCTTATGAATTCTTCTGAATTTGTAATCATTGTACATTATTTTAAAAAAATACAAGTCGTCTTTTGACAAGCTTTTGCTGCTTCTATTGAATTTCACTATCTCATAATTATCTCTCATTATTAAGTAGGTACTTACACGTGTAATGATAAGCTGATTTTGAGTATAAAATATTGTGACAGTGTGAGAGAGGTCCCACAATACAGCTTTGTTACATTTAAATAGATTGTTACGATAAGTTTCTAAATGAAACTTTTTCTAAAGAAATGCTTTCGAATGTAAATAGGTACTTCGTGAGAGTTTTGGTAATTTCATGTTAATAGTGAGAGTAAGTTTTGATTGAAATAATCTGTTTACTAAAAACCATGGTAAAGTTTGTGACGTTAGTATTTCGGTTAAGTTTTGACTAAACCTTCCTAAGGCCCAAAAACTCCGTCACCAAAGCTCATACGAACTTGCTCACTGTTTGCACTAACAATAGGTTTTACTATACTCTAGCCAAAACCAATGTACAATATTTACTAACATTGCACTGACAGATCAATCAGCTGATAGCAGGAATAGACCAATCACAGAAAACTGAGATTAAATATGATTGGCACGGATTCAATATGGCCAATAGTAATGAATGAATCTCAGTTTTCTGTGATAGGTCTATTCCTGCTATCAGCTGATTGATCTGTCAGTGCAATGTTAGTAAATATTGTACATTTGTTTTCGCTAGAGTATAGCTAGATTTCTGTGAACTAAGACAGAGACTGCACTACGTGTATTGAAATGTGCATTTGTATTAAAAAAATCGCACATCATGGTGGCCATGACCTTACTTGTAAGCACTGCTGTATCAATTCAGTCAATCACGTGCACAATTTGCAGAGTAGCGTCAATGACTGACTTATCTATTTACTAAAATTGTTTCTTATCTTGTAATTACATCATTCATAAAACTAGAAATCAAATAAAACCACAAAGTCACACGATCTATCCAAGTCATTTCAATTTATTTTTTTGACTTCATTGCACACGTAATTTGAATTGATCGATACCTACTGTTTATTTTATTTATTTGTCGTGTGAAAGTAGTTCACAACCATAATCTCTGACTGTACGTAACAGCAAAATATTATAAGTGCTTACTTTATAATTTAATTACCGTAACAAACTTAACATATTTCTGTAGTTTCATACTCACTAAATATTATTATTAAAATTTAAAAGCTCAGCTCTTGTCGATGCAATCATGCAATTTTCTCCATTTTTTTATTTAATCAAAAATTTAAATTCCAGAAAATCATTTTGCAAAAAGAAACCTTAGGTTTATTTTGGGTTTACTCCGACTTTCTTAATCGATAAACATTGCAAAAAAAACACAAACATTTTAATGGAATTTTTAAATATACTAAGTAATTTGTTTCTCTTTTTATTACATAATACATACTTGATTGTACCATACTAGTATTAACAAGTCGTATCTCATTTAATTTTTACTTTCATTCAATATTAACACAATTAATGACGATCTATTATATTATTTACGTTGCCTCAGTTTGCTACGAGGAAATGGATAAGATCTTGAGACCTGGGTGGTCGTTCGGTATCCTATAGCTATAGATGTTAAAAAACTCTGATACATTCTATCACCTTATAAACTATAGGAAAAACATTAACTTAGAGATAAAGGGCCTTACTTATGAAAGATGTTTGTTTATAGTGAAACACTGGTTGAACAACGTCCTGTCTTTATTTGTGGATAGTGACAAACAGAGACAGGACGTTGTTCAACCAGTGTTCAACTTTAAACATCTTTCATAAGTAAGGGGGGAATATACTAATATACTACTACTAGGAGTAAAAACAAAGACACACACAAAAAAGAATGAATGAAAACCACAAAGGTTAAAAGAGCTCAAACAAAGAGTCAATTAAAACTTTTTTATTTCGCTTTTGGATAACTACTTTCTTCTTTTCAACGAGCCTAAGCCGGCGATAAACTTTACTGTTCAATTTTTCGGTTCTGTTGAGCATTATTTAAAATTTCTAGTGAATTATCTAATATGTAAATAGCAAGCCGTTACGTTAAGTTTCTGGCCGTTGTAACAAGGTTAGCCGGGTTAGCCGAGTGGGTCAGTGCCTCGAATTTCTATAATAAGTGGTTTCGAATCTTGGGCGTGCATCAATAGATTTTTCCTTTCGGAAAGCAAGCACAATAGAGTCTAAATTGTGAAGGACACCACGTCTTAGTCAGCTCTTTTTCTCTCTCTCTTGTTGCTTTGTCTCTTGTTGTTTTGTAGAAAAAGCCATTTATGCTTAAAATATGGATTAAATGTTGAATGCTAAATGTCCCCGACAGTTGTGTCTGGGACATTATTTAGACGGAGTGTCTTACCGAGTAGACTCGTAACCAAAACGTCGAAGTAAATAATATGATTTCATTACGTGGTTTAGTCCCGAACACAAAATTTAAAACCTTTTTGTTATCTGCTATGTCAGATAACAAAACAGATCAGTCTTTTACACTATATCTTTCCTGCGTGGTCAAAATTAATATGTAATGGTCAATCTAGATTTAAGCACCCTATAAATTAATTTGATACCAATCTAATAGCTACACGTCATTCAATGTCCGCCTTTATGTCAATGCATAAATAACCATTTTCATCGTTCACGGAGCTTATAAATCAAATTACTGCAGATCCGGTTCATTCATGAATCATTTTTTCAGACACCAGCGCAAGTTTAACAGGTCACAATTATTATTAGAATAGTCTGGGTTGTGATATTGTGATCTTTAAAACTAAAGCACTCGTGGTGGCGTCGTTCTGTTCTGAATAGTCACAATTGGGATGGCTCGCTTGTGGCATTAAGCCTCTCACAGACGCTGACAGCTATAGCTATAGCTAACTAACTAGATTGGCGCAGTGACCAAAAGTGAGTCTTGGCCTCCGACAATAAGAACCATCACTTCGATTTGTTCTGTCCCACCTTCTCCCAGACTTCCACTTGGAGATCGCGCAAGTCCTTTTCGACTTCGTTCTTCAAGCGGTATTTGAGACCGCCGACCGCGCGTCGACCAATCGGCAGTCCCAAATGCGCTCTTTTCACGGCACGATCTTAGACGTAGACGTAGCTAAAATATATATTAGCAAGACATATTACGATATATTTTCCATAGTGATCTTCGAGTGACCACAGAGACGGAGCTTTAAATCTTCAGATATTTTACACCAAATGTAGATATAGCTTAGTATTTATATTAGCCACGTCTGTGCTCTTTATTGACTGAGTCCTTTTTGTACTTTTTAAGAGACGTTAAATAGTCAATCCCGACTTGTAACTCGCTAAGCCATGAAGGTCATAACTTTGTCAATACCTTCTACTATCTTATTGACCTTATTAACAAAATATTATTCAGTTGAACTAACTGCTCAGAAGCATTAATTTGCAGTATAGTCAAAAATAATGTGTACTTGCCGTCAAAACGCCGAAAAATAATCGAACAAATACCCAGTCAAAAAATATGACCTAGTATCACTGACTACAACTCAGTATTATCTAACAGATCAATGTTACTGATAATGTTTATACGACTCTACGTCACAGCTAACTTGAACTTGTAGCTAGATTGACTCACGTTCTCATAGGCATATGTATATTGTGTAACTCGGAAGATTGTGGCTGCCAGATTAAATTGTTTTACGTAACACCTTCGAAAGGTGATGATGATCTTGAAGATGTTTGCAAGAACAAAGTAATCGAAAACTAGGTAGGTAAATTAAAGAACTAATTTACTGTACTGCAGGTATTGTAGGAATTAAGACCAACAAGATAACATTAAATAGATTTACAATATACCTACACAATACCAGTAAAGCCCTAATGGTTTTCGATTCTAATAATCGATTCAATTGCCTTTTGAGAATCCCATGGACAGCCTACAGGACTAATGTTCTAATTTTAAAACACAAATGAAGCTGGTGCACCAAAGGCGTCTGTCCACCACTTGCCTGCACAGCATTTTAAAATACTTTGACCACATCGCCCGCAGAAGCACCGATAACCGTGATACCCGAATAAAAAAACCGGTCAAGTGCGAGTAGAACTCGTACGCCGAGGGTTCCGTACCTACCCATTATACCCATTATGTTATTGTAGCCCGCTTATTTGTATGAGCGCCCATACAACTCAGGGGACAATCTTAATTGGCGTCAACTATGTATGTATGGGAACACCCTTTAATTTTCAACTTTTTTATTTTTTTGGAATTTTTCCTTTATTTGTGCTATAAGACCTTGCTTTTTGCCAAATTTCAACGGGAACTACCATTTAGGTTTTCAACCCAAAACCTCTAGGGTACTTCCGGTTGACCTAGAATTGTCAAATTTGGTTGCAAGCAAGGTCTTACAGCACAAGTAAAGGAAAAATTCCGAAAAATTAAAAAAGTTGATAATTAAGGTAAGTTTTGGTACTTACAAGTTTTCACGAAAACCTAAATTTGCCTATATCTTTTTATAGTGTTGACTCAGGCAGGACCTTGATTTTTATACTCACAATAGGGACTATAGACTTCAGTATATGGTATAAATTTCAACTTGCTAGCTCCACCCGTTCCTGAGATAATCGATGGTGACACACGGACAGACGGACAAGAAAGTGATCTTATAAGGGTTCCTTTTCTTACCTTTTAAGGTACGGAACCCTAAAAAGTAGCTTATGACCTATTCTCCTATTCTTTTTATTATTTTTTCCTATTCCGGGTCATTAGCTATCTATATTTTAAATTTCAGCCAAATCGGTTTAGGGGTAGGTACATCTAAACATCCAAACATCCAAACTTTCGCATTTATAATAGTGGTGTAATTACCAAGGTGTGGTTATTTTATAAAATGACTTTACTGACAGAGTTCATTTTTATCAATATTTAGGAACAATTTTATGCTTGCTTGTAATGAAAATGGTCAATCAATCATTGTAACATGTTTTTGTGTATAAAATATATCGATCATAGGTACATTGTTCATAAATAATGACCACCTGGCCGCCCCTTCCGTATAATAGGTATATCCGCCACATTAATCACCAATTATCCACAACATAATTCATAAAAATAGCCACACATAAAATGCCATGTTATCTAATAGTAGAGTCAACGAGAAAATACGATAGATCGATTTAGTTACTAACTGAAACTCCATTTTCGATGCAATATTCATTTAACTGAACATGTATTGTGACGTGCGCAGCACTAGTACTAACACGTCACGTGCACGCCATGCTTCGTCTGGTGTGACCATGCGCTTTAACCAAATTCGTTGGCCCTAGACTAGTAGGTACAGGGCCTCTAGCCAAGTGGCATCAATCGATTCTATTTCTACAATTCGCTTCGCTTCGCTTACTATCGCCGATGTTTCATTGGTGGATAAATGAAACGAAGCCCACGTGACCTTACGTTCGACCAATGAAACGTCACATTCGAGTGTTAGCGAATTATAGAAATCGAATCGCTTCTTAGCGAATGCCAGTTGGCTAGGCCCTCTGGACCATATTGGATGGCCCAAACAAAGGACGGTCTATGTCCAGAAGAAATCGGGATATGGGTGATGGATGACGATGATGTGTCATTATTACGAGAAGCCTGTCTCATCTCTCGACTAGGCCTCACTTTGCTTATGCCCACGTTTCCAAAATCCCTCTTACTTTATAAAACTCTAACTCCACCTTTAGAAGACTTGTTATTTGCACTATGTTGTCGACTATTGGTTTGTGGACGAAGCAATCCAGTAGCCCTACGAAAAATCAAAATGGTCAATACATTTCATAAGTATTTTATGATAATTATAATGATATATTACTAATATTTATCTATGTACCTACGAGTATAATCAGTATTTTCAGTGCACAAGAAGGTAACATAATGATGACAGCTATTTCAATTCATAGTAACACTATTGTGCTGTACCTAACAATAGCGATATTTAAAGGTACACGGTACAAGTTAGGGAACAAGAGTAGCACGATATACAAATGTCAAAGCTTGACCCTTCGGTCGACCTTAGTTTGATTATACGGGCGCTAAGGGCCATGATTGGCTAATCTAATACACCCTGTGAAATTGGCTAATCGGTTCAATCGTGCATAAAGTCAATGTTAGAAAAATTAAATAGAATAGTTTTTTGTCGATATTAGATAACCTAACGTAGGTTATCTAATATCGATAAAAAACTATTCTTTTCTTCGAAACATAGTTGATATTTTTTCTGTAGTTATCGGTAAGGATATTTTGCCGGATTATTACTATACCAACCAATCGTATTATATCTAGTGAAAAATTACAGACCCGTGCCCTCCCGGCATAAAGCGTCATTCAAAAAATAACACAATTACAAAAAGCTGAAGTAGGTACCTACCTAGTTACAAAAGTTGGGTTTTAGTTGATTTTTGGAGGCAATTTGATTTCGCTGTTTATTCAGCGGGTGCCTCCCCTGGTATGCTTCTTGTTCTAAAGTCAGCAGCATGAATAGCCAATGATCAGTGGTCGTCGGCAAGCATGCTGCCAAGGCCCTAAAGGGCCGCCGATGGTCGCTATTCAGTGTCGAGTCCCGGACGCCAAACTGTACCCGAGGAGAGTGATCTCTGGTTGCTTTTATAAGGCGTCCGCAATTGACGTGAAACGCCCAGTATCGTACTATGACTATCAGGGCAGTCAAAGAAGGTAACCAGAGGAATACCGACAGTTAGATAAACGCTTTAGAATACTTGTTACTCGGAGAAAAAACTTCGTTTGCGCGATTCAGAACTCAAAATTTATCATTCCATAACTTCGCAACGAAGACAGCCACAGTTATGGATTTCGAGTCTTTTACTGATTTCTGTTACGGTATTTTTGTTTTTTGTCAAAAAAAAAGGTTTTCATTCAAAATAACTGAGTTTTCGAGGTGTGACGTCAGGAGAGTATCGCAAGTTGTCATTGGTTGTTGAACGGGATGGTGTATCATTGGGAAGTCCCTATCCGGTTGCGATTAATAGGAATACTTGAAGAGTCATTGCAATTTTAACTTTTAAATTAATTAATAAGGTTTAGTTTACTGTGATAACCTTGCTTTATTCATTGTTTTAAGTTCGCTGATAAAGAACAGGAACCTAGTCTTAAAAGTGTAAGTCAAAATAATGTGACCAATAAATTAACTTAGGAATATTTCATCATGGTGTTAAGACTGTATTCAAAACTGTAATTCAAAGTACCGAAGCTAAACGCCATTTTTGATATTCAAGTGATCAATCTAGATAAACTTGTTTAGGTATCTAGATTGATCACCATTGATAGAAACAATGTTATAATAATCATCGCTTCAAGAATACAACAATATTTAATAAGTTATAGCATAACATTAGCTTGTAAGATGTAGACATATTTGTTCGAAATCGAACTACCAAAAGACCTTCAAATACTTTTAATCACCGAACACCGATACAATTATTTGACCGAGGCTGGTCATAAGGAAACAATGCGATATACAATACAATTTAATCTCGCACGATAGGTTCTGTCAAGATGAGGTCAAGATAATCGTATTCTGGCTATAATCAATAGCTCAAACTTCACTTGAACTCACCTTGTTAATGGTTTACAGTTCACGTGCTGTCAGGGTCGGATCAAGGGCCTTATTTAGTTCAAATCAGAAGAATTGCGTCAAAATACTGGATTCGGATAAAGTTGTGCTATTATTATGTACCTGTTGATGAACAACCAGAACACCCCGGCCTAACTGGTAACCTCTTGATGATGTTTTACAGATCACTAGCGAACGCCCGCGGCTTCGACTACTACTTTTTTTATCCCACGGGATACATGCATTTTTCGGGATAAAAAGTAGCCTATGTCACTTTCCAGCCCTCCAACTATCTCCACACAAAAAATAACGCCAATCCGTCTCTCCGTTTTGACGTGAAAGCAGAACAAACAAACACAGTTTCACATTAAAATATGGGTATGGATCTACATTTATAAGTTTTTCATTAAACAGTTTAAGCGCTCGTGGCGTAGCTTGCTCTCATAAAAAGTTGGTGAAGATCTGATGAGGATCTTCAGCGTGATGAGCAGAATAGATCCTCAAAATACAGTAGGTATATTGCTAACTTTTAGACTTCTACCAGCGGAATCGGCCCTTTAACTATTAGGTAGGGATTTATGAAGCTTCTGGAAACACCTTCTCATCACAAAACAAGAGAATTGTGAATATTTATTCTGTTTTATGCTATGCAAAGATAGACTCGCGAGGTCTACAGCTCACAGAGCCACTAGTTTATATGAAAAGTGATTGATTTATTAGCACTAACAACGAATGAATGATTTAGCACTAGCTACGTCCAATGTAACCTTTTGATCGACACGCAATACGCCGGTCAAATCATTGTACAATTGAATTGTAACCTTACCGAAATCATGACTTAAATTGTTTTTAATACCTACGCAGGTATCCTGAAAAGATTTCATCTCATTTGGAAACATTTACTTAAAAGTTTTTCTTTATACAGATAAAACTGAATTTTTTTGATGTGTTGTAGGAATGTTTATAAAATGTGTCTAACATTTATAATACGACAACTGGACATACATTGGATTTCTTACGTCCTACAAGCCTGGCTTTTTATAACCTAGGTTGCCTGTTCGCATACTCACGGCTCTATTCATTATATCAATCTATCATTTGTGTCGATGCTCGCTTATGGTTGGCTACCTTAATTGAACTATCCTGTCTGTGGTTGATTCAAGGTCCTTTGCAGAAAAGAAGAATATTTTTCAGATTTTAGAAAGCAAGGAGCTCACAAGCAATTGCAGTGTTCATTGTGTTAAGGTTCAAATACTGTTGGGCCAGCCTAGGCCAGCTTAGGCGAGTACGAGCGAGAAGGCGAATCGATGCAAGGCGAGAGCGATAGAGAGGCAATGCGTGCCAGGACCAACATGTATTTGCGCCTTTAGAGTACCACATACCGTAGTGTTGGTTCTGTAGCAGCCAATCGATGAAGTCAATTTAAAAAAAAACTTAGATAAAATTCTTAATAAGTAAGTACTTGAATAACATCCACATGTAAAATTAAAAAATATCTAAGCTTTGTAGGTACTTTAAAATAACATACCTTGTTTCAACAAAACTACAAAAAAAAATTAGCACTATCGTTCGATCTATATCGACTATTGGATCTGGGACCTTATTCAGCCGCATACTTGTAGGTAATAAGGGTAAAAATAAATACCTCAAGCAAAACTAAAATACCAATACAATTATTGCCCATAAAAGTGTAATAACCAACGTTCTCCACATTCAGTCAATGTATTTTTGCCTTTGAAGGGAGACATTTGAACATACTTACATTTATATCCGTGGTCAAGCGTTCTAAACTTATGGGTCGCAGAGCTTGAAAAATTGTCAACTCTGGTGTCTCAAACAAAAAACAATATGAGAATGTCATAGCAAAATTGTCATTGTCAAAAAAGAAGTTGTGCAAAGAAATAGCTGCAATATATAGGTATACTGCATTTGTTTTTTACTTAGGAAAGTAAGTAAAGGTGGTATGGACATAAAGTAAACAAAGTCAGGTTATTAATTATTTTATGATAGATGACAGTAACACAGTGTTAATGTTAAAGACATGTTTAAAAATAAAATAGCTAATTTAAAAACATCAATTGATAAAATATTATAAGATAGATGTAATTATAGATGACAGTACAAAGAAATCAGTCGGCCCAATGTTTTGTACCTCTCGCCGCATAGTATCGAAGTTTGATATGTCTGACATGCTCAAACAAACTTAGTATAGAGATCAAATAGTTGTCTATTGCCTTGAAATAAACCCGGGGCGGACATACCACGTCGTGGATATCGACGGCATTAAAGATACAAAGATAAACTATCACGCAACACTCTGTGAGGTCATTGGTTAAATACCACCAAATTATCCGCGAATATACTAGGTACTAGCTTAGCTTAGACTAATAAGGGAATTATGAATAGTTTGGGCGTTAAGTACATCCTCTTGCCTTTTGGTTGCTTGCTTCGGTAAAACTAAACAACTTATTTCAATTTAGGATCACAGATAGTCAAGATCACAGATAGTCAGATCACAGATAGTCAAGCTATTTTTCAATCCTACTTTAGCTATGATAAAATGCTGAAGGTTTTTTATAGTAACGCTTCTGCGTATAGTAGTGTAGCGGACTGGATACCGGGAAAACTATGGAGTTAGTTGCATTCTTGCTTCGAAAACTTATTTCAATTTATGTTCACAAATCAGAAATCATGCTAAATTCCAATCCTACTTCAGCTATGATTAAATGCTAAAGTTTTTTTTTTTGTATAGTATGTATGTAGTGTACCTAGGACTGGATACTGGGAAAACTTTGGAGACTATATATGACATCCGCTGACACAATGCAGGCGGAGAGTTGCCAACTCAAAACTGGGCCCCCCAAAATAGTCGCTCATTATTATTATTTTTACCAGTTGTTCTACAGGGCAAAGGCCTCCTTTCCATTCCTCCTTCCTTTCCTTTCCTTTCCTCTTTCCTTATTTTACTCTATTCGATCATATTTATGCAATTGATTTCCAATTCAGCAAATGAGAGTCCAGCTTGTGTTGCCGCCTTCAGTCGGTAGCGTCAAAGTTGCCAAGTAAAATTAATTAAATAAATCAATATCAATATCAATATTGCTGGACATTTCACAGAGCGCCATCTAGCCCCAAACTAAGCAAAGCTTGTACTATGGGAACCAGATAACTGATAGAATACTTATATATTTATAAATACATACCTGTAATACTTTATAACACCCAGACACAGAACAAACATCTATGTTCATCACACAAATGTTTGTCCTGGATGGGAATCGAACCCACAACCTACAGCGCAGAAGGCAGAGCTACTACCAACTGAGCTAATAGGCCAGTCAATCACGAAGTTAAGAGGACCGATTGATGAAGAAAAGCACACCTTACAGACGTAAGAACATTAATTATTTGATTATTCAACTGTAACTTGGAAGGTGGCGTATCTGTAACATCCGAGGCGTTGCCGTTGTGCAAACGATCTAATTAACTCTTTTGTAAGTGCAATTATACGGTAAACTTAAGTTTCAGTTAAAGTACATGCATTTACACGATGCAATCCTGGTGATAAGTACCTATACTATATTGAGCTCGCAAAAGCCTATGCCGGAAAGTGGTGCCTTTTTTATATCGCGCGGCCATCAACCAAACATCAAAATTTAAACTCTTAGGAGTATAATAAACAATATTAAATTCGTTTCCGATTCTTTTTATTGACACAGGATCGATCAGAAAAAACCTTTTCCAAAGCCTTGTTACATTATCAGGTTAATAATGAATAATGAGGTTAGTCAATAATTACTGCATCATAAAAAATATTTACTTCCTACTTCCGAAATAAAACCAACACCAAGTACTCTTTAATATTGCTTATATGGATTCAAGAGGATATGCAAATATCCATACAAGTCTATATTATATCCATCAAAGTTACGAACAGTCACGTAAAGAATGAGCCCACTCGACCGAGTAGCCATTAACATAACAATAGTACCTGATTGAGCTGTTTGTACTATAATCTGCGTATCATCATACGTTAACATAATTTCTCTATATTGATTGAAACGTCAAGTTATTATTTGAGTATTAACTCAAAATTATCTGAATCATTCATTCATTTTCCCGTTCAAATTGTGATTGAGCAGAACGTCTATTTTATCTTCAACGATCTATTAAAAACGACTCAGCAAGGTACACCAACCACTATCTCTACCAAAATTTGATTACATTTGACATACATACAAAAGATGTGTTTTTTTTTAGTCACAGTTTGTATGGACTTTTTTGCCATTTAAATCCCTAATTGACACTGTTTCTGAGATGCATATAACCACTGATATTAATCTTTTTTTATTTGTATATCGATCCGTGCTTCATAGCTATATAGGTAATTGTCTCTTCTTATCAATTTCAATGTTAAAACTACTATTAAAGTAATAATTTGAGTTAACGCCAAAAGCGTGCGTTTGTTGTTTTCGATATTTACTTGACGGACATAAAATTGATTTACTTTACGATATTACCTACGCCTATGTTTGTTGATATTGAGGAGTTTGGTCACTTCTCGACTGCAAAATATACGACTCGGTTGTCCTTGCTTTAAAATTATTATTATTGATTTGGTAGATAACATCGTAAATCAAATATTCTTGTAACAATTGGGTAAATTACAAATTTTTAAAAGACGATGTGACTGACGATGGATCACAAAGGTCTAGAAGACACTTATTCACTCTTGACTTGAAGAGACTCAGGTTATAGTTTTCGGGAAAAATAGAAGCCGGCAGCGAGTTCCAGACCTTAGCAGTGCGGATGATGAAGGTAGAGGAGAACCGCGTGGTACGAGTTGATGGAATGTCCACAAGATAAGGGTGGTACTGCGCCGCACTATAAGTCTATGTTAAAGACGCAGTCAGAGTGAAGTAGGACTGATAGCTGATGGTGATACTGGTGATACTGATAACTGATGGTGACCGCCAGTAACGCCAGTGACGTAATTCACATTCTAGGAAGCCAAGTCCTTTGTGAAGAAATAAAAAAAAATTACAGCATTAATATCCTTCAAACTCTCCACCAACAGCCAAATGCATATTCATAATCGATTAACAAGTGTTAAATTTCTGTTAAATAATTAACTTTGGTATCCTGCTCGGTTTTTCCTTGTATGTAGGTAAACAAAAGGGTGCGTCCGTTGCACCGGTGAGGCCCATTCACAAGTCATTAGTAGAAATATGGCCTGAACTAGTTCAAACCTCTTGTATAACGATAGGAATAATTAAATAAATAAATATAAACATGATGCTGTATTCAAATATACCTTTTTTTCATCACAGTAAGTAAGTAAGTTCGTTTTCATGAGCTAGTAGCCAATTCTGGCGACGGAGTTTTTAGCTTCATGCTTCATCACAGTGCTGTTTAGCCTCAGACTTAGCAAAGTTAAACTAAATAACTAATTTATGAGACAAAACACTAGAATTTAGTTAATATTTTCCAATATACTTATACTTAGCCTGTTTTTTTTTGCCAGGTTACATACAGGTAGGTACTTATAGGTCGCGCGCGTCACTTAAAAAAAACGCTGGAAGACAGTGGAGAGGGTAAGTTTTAGCTTGACTACACCTGGATACGAAAGTACTAGGCCTTTTGTTTTTTTTTATTGTTTGTTTTTTTCTATGGAACACCATTTCGTAATTAAAAACTTTTGTGCGCGATGGTATTAATGTGACTAAATTTTATAAATTGCTTACTGCGCATCTTGACAGCCAGCGCGTTCTTTTTACATGACGCGAACTATACCTACTTAAACTGGCCCGAGCTACTTGAACAAACAATACCTTACTCGCCAGGTGTAAACTATCTTTTAACAATGTTAGTTATTACGTCAACAGTAAAAACTGGATCTGTTGGGCGTGCACCTTCCTTTGTTACGTGTTACAATAATTATTATGTTACTGTTTCTTGGCAACCAGCTAATGTTATGTATTTATAAGTACCTTTTGATGTTTATGATAAGTTCTAAGGTTTGTTTATAAATGTAATTAAAAACAATTAAATTACAGAAACTATTCTACTGCTTATTTATATACGCTTATAACTTTACAAAATACAAAGAACCATCTAAGGATCGTTGCAAACAATCTATTAGCTTACCTGATCCAAGTCGAAACCAAAACTATGTGACCACGTTAAAAAACAATGCTGATTCGTTGATCCAAATATACACCAACTGGCGAACGTTGACCAAAGGCGTTAACCTTAGAAGTAGTAGGTCCATTTTCAATTCCGCCCAACTAAAACTGATGATTAAATTATACCTTGAAAATTTGAGCACTACCAGAAAAATTCCGATAAGTGATACCTTGCCCACTCAGCCGTAACTATAGTGTTCAAGTAATTGCCCTTGAAATGGGTAGTACCCGCTTAAAACAATTTGTTTTGATTTGACGGAACCCAGCTATCAATCACGAGGTGTGAGGTTATTACAGTGACCATGGATTTGAAACCAAAAACTTGGGCCTTTACATCTTTACTATAGTTCGCGTCATGTAAAAAGAGTGATGGAAGAAAGTGGAGGGGTGTGTTTTGTCTCATGTTTGCGAATAGGTAACCCATGCGCAAACATGAAACAAAACACACTTTCTTCCAGCGTTAACGCGAATTATAGAGTCAGGAGGCAATAATTATTTGCCTACACTTAACGGGTCACACTGTAGTGCCTGGGTCATTATGGGTCATAGAGTAGGCTTGCCCAGCACCTAAAACAATCTATAGCTTACTAGCTAGTACTTTGCTAGTGCTCAACAACATATAAATTAAACTGTAAACGTTCAGGGCGTCGATTCTCGTACCGAACTTTTTATCAACCTCAACCAAAACCTCAACTAAAGCGACTGTTTCCATGACTACTAATAACAAACGACTCAGTTGTGGTGAGGTTTTGAACTTTGGCAGAACAAATTGAAAAGCTATTCTACTATTTCACGAAATGGCTGACATTTAAGAGATCCAACCAAACCAAAGCGGTTGTCATCTAGTAGAATACAGGCCCAGATAGCTGAAGCTGAAGCAAAAGCGACTTTACTAATTTCATACGCACTGTTGACGAAACTCAGTTAAACTATTCGGTGTCTTCGCAGGTATTACTTGTGTCCTAAGTTGCCTAACATCAGAGATCACGCGATCGCGTGCACCTTACAAGCGATGATCGGAGATAACTAGACAATATTGGAGACAAGATAACTTAACAAACCTTGGTCTGTAATTCCACTTTGATTTTATCAAATCCCTGCCCTTAATCTCAACTAATTTAGATGAATGTAGAGGAACCTCCTCTTCATTCTCGTCTATCACTTGTCATCTCATCACTCACTCCTATGCGATAAATATTATCCTCTTTGTCCAAACAATCTAATAAACTTTTGGGCCAATCTCATTTCCATTTACATTCATCACCGTTTTTACCTGACTGCGCAACGCAAAGGAAGGGTGTGTCAATGAGTCATTCTTTGCGGGCTTGTTTTTAGGGTTCCGTACCTTAAAAGGTAAAAAAAGGAACCCTTATAAGATCACTTTCTTGTCCGTCTGTCTGTCTGTCTGTCTGTCTGTCTGTCTGTCTGTCTGTCTGTCTGTCTGTCTGTCTGTCTGTCTGTCTGTCCGTCTGTCTGTCTGTCCGTCTGTCTGTCCGTGTGTCACCATCGATTATCTCAGGAACGGGTGAAGCTAGCAAGTTGAAATTTATACCATATACTGAGGTCTATAGTCCCTATTGTGACTATAAAAATCAAGGTCCTGAGTCAACACTATAAAAAGATATAGGCAAATTTAGGTTTTCGTGAAAACTTGTAAGTACCAAAACTTACCTTAATTATCAACTTTTTTTATTTTTCGGAATTTTTCCTTTACTTGTGCTGTAAGACCTTGCTTGTAACCAAATTTGACAATTCTAGGTCAACCGGAAGTACCCTAGAGGTTTTGGGTTGAAAACCTAAATGGTAGTTCCCGTTGACCTAGAATCACGAAATTTGGCAAAAAGCAAGGTCTTATAGCACAAATAAAGGAAAAATTCCAAAAAATTAAAAAAGTTGATAATTAAAGGGTTTTCCCATACATACATAGTTGACGCCAATTAAGATTGTCCTCTGAGTTGTATGGGCGCTCATACAAATAAGCGGGCTACAATAACATAATGGGTATAATGGGTAGGTACGGAACCCTCGGCGTACGAGTTCTACTCGCACTTGACCGGTTTTTATTTTCTTTTTAGTTTTAAATGAGTTTTTACGCAGTCGGGTTTTTTGTTTTTTTTTAATATTTTTTTATTGTACTATGTGTGGAAAAAAATATAATAAAACATGAAAGTATCTCGCTCTCTATCGATCTCCACAAAATGACCCAACGGTGGGGCTCTCCTAACCGCGCACGAAGAACACATTTCAGATTTTGGCACTTTACCGACATTCTAACTGCTCAGGATACATTTTTTGGAATAATCAGTTAAGATACGTTGTCATGAACAAAAAAAAACAGACATGAGAAAGAATGTTCATATTTTCCACTTTATCGATTCACAGACTGTCCAAGATTTCAGAAGGTCGTCGCGTAAAAAGTAAGAATTTCTATACAAAATCTCATTAGCGGCTTCCTACGGATCAAATGAGTTGCACAAATAAAAGTATCGATAAGTTATGAAACCGAGCGTTTAAAAGCCCTTGCTCTGAGTTTACAGTGCCTACACTTATTTCGCAACAAATTCCTGTTTTTACAACTGCTCCAGTTATCACAGCACTCTCGTTGGAAGGTCCACGTCAGAACCGCGGGTGTTACCTATGGGCTAGTCATTTAACTCAAGTTTGAGCTAACAAAAGTAATTCTAAGCTTGAAATCTTGAAATATCTCAGAGCTTTTACAGAAATCGAACATTTTACGACATTAAACCTAACGTTTAGTTTTCTATTAGTGAAATCATTTTCCATACCTACCGGTTAGAGAGGAAACAATCATTTTACGGAATAAGGACAGTAGGTACAATACACTCAATATCAGTTTAACTTTTCATTATTGAAGTAATTTTCTAAATCGGATCAGTGGTTCCAGAGCTTAGCTCTTATAAACGTAAAACAATAGGTACTATCTCTTTATAAAATGCTAAGTATCCATATTGTACTTAACTTTTATCGCGAAGTACTAAAATAAAAAAAAACGTCAGGAACTATGAATTCTTTTATTCGAGAGCAACACCTGCAGACTTGAATACGTTGAAAGTCCCACTTTTACAATTCAAAAACACACTCAACAACATTCACTCCGCACAGCTAATTATTGTAAAAATTGCAACGTTCAGGGACATTCTGAATTGAGCTAATTTTAAATACTTACATGCAATTCGGATGCAGTTGTACAATCAAAACAATTAAACAGTATCTATTCCTTAATTTTAAGTACGGGTTACTAATAAAAACTTTTACATCCTATCCTATATCCTAATATATCCTACTAATATTATAAAGGCGAAAGTCCGTGTGTGTGTGTGAATGTTTGTTACCACGTATCTCCATAACTACTGAACCGATTTGGCTGAAATTTGAAACATAGATAGATAATGACCGGGAATAGGACATAGGTTTTTTATCCCGAAAAAATGCACAGTTCCCGTGGGATAAACAAAATAGTAGTCCACGCGGGCGAAGCCGCGGGCGTCAGCTAGTATATAATATTAGTAGGAAGTAGGATGCCTAGACGGGCCAAATATATATTTGTGAGTACCCAGCGTGAGTTCCAATGCCACGTCAGGTAAAAATGTGTTTGGTTTTATATTCTGTATATAGATTTCGGGGACCAGAAACCCTCGAGGGCGTCCTCAGAAGTCCCTACCAAAGTTTCATCACAATCTGATGATGTATAAAAATATCAAAAAAAAAATTTAGATACTTATGTCCACTTTTTACCCGGCTGAATACTTGCAGTATTTAATTGTGGCTTCACCCAAATTGTGATTGTAACACAAATCCACATAAATTCGAAAATACTTTCAAAATACTAAATGCGAATATTAGGGAAACATAAGTACAATGCGGAAAAAACTAAAACAACAAAAAATCTTCCGAGTCAGTGTAACGCTACAGGTGAAGTGATTTATGCTAATAAATTATTCTGCAATTTATCGCCCAATTACACTGATGCGAGAAAGGATGCGAGCGGTAATCATCAATCACTGAACACTACACTGGCATCATCGTAATCATCTGAAGTTTGACTTAGGTAAGTATACTTACTTTTGAGTTGGATCTACCATGGATAGAGTAAGATGAATGAAAGAGTAGAGTTTTATTTTCTCCACATAACAAAACACAAAGCAGGCACAGAAAATAATAAGGCTTTTGTCCACTTGCGGCTTATGACACTTACAATGTCGACCTATCAGGGCTAAAATGGCTGATGAAATTCCGTGAATTATGAATCAGATCAACATTCCGCAATTATATTTAAGTTGTTGTTATAACAAAATTCATAATGTGAATCAGACAAAGATCTCGTTAAGTAGCTACTATTCTATCTTCACAGGTTAGGATATTTCAATCAGAATATTCATTGGCTTTTGAATATTAGCTACCATCCGTACCCATATTATAAATGTGAAAGTGTGTTTATTTGTTTGTTTATTTGTCCTACGTTCACGTCAAAACAGAGCGACGATGGATTGACGTGATTTTTGTGTGGAGATAGTTGGAGGGCTGGAGAATAACATAAGCTACTTTTTATCCGGGTACCTACCACGCGAGCGAAGCCGCGGACAGCAGCTAGTATTTTATAAAGCTTAGTGTACCTACTATTATCAACGGAAACTTATAGTAACCTGTTGCACATAAGCTCTTCAAACGACATTGAACTCAGAGCTGTGTCCTGAAAGTTTAAACTCCTGGTCTGTCCACACGTCATGATGTGGCACATCTAGTCAAAGTTTAATCAATAAACGGGATGTGCGACCGCCAGTGACATTTTCGTAATATAAGTCTTTCTAAAAATGTGAATCCGATATTGGCTGTAAGAAACATAAATAAGTCGATTTGTTACTACTAAGAGCTGTGGATTTTGTTTTATGAATAAATAAACTTCGTAATTCGAAAGTTTGATAAGTAAACGCCACCAAACACTAGATCGGATCAATCTGAAAGAATGCTTTTTTTTTGTTGCACCGACGGTGTTATGAAGTGATTTATTTTATTTCTTATGTCCTGCAAAACTTTTTGTTTTCGAAATCTGATAACCGTAATGTCCATTGTCCATCTCTCACATTCAACGTGCGCTGGAAGTTCATGACCTGTACGGACCACCCTTTTACCATATTGTTCAAAATTCGTTTGTTAAGAGATCGTCTCTATCTAAAGACTATTATAGTACATACCTACCTTGCTTTACCGGGCCTAACGTTTGATGAAGGAAAGAGGCAAAACACCCTTAAAGGTTGAACTAAAAGTTCATTATTAAAAATGAAAAGAAAAATATCTCCCAAAACACGTAAGTATTAACTCTGAATATCTGAAAAGATTTTCACAATATTTACAGAATTTTCTCAACAGAACTTCATATTATTCACGAGCCAAAATCTTAATTATTTAGACATGTTTCCTACTTTTCAAATAATTTTGTATTTCAGATATTTACGAAAATAAAGTGAAGAGGTCACCCATCCAAATTATGACCGCTCAGGACGTTGCTTATCTTCAACGATCTATAAGCTACGCCAAAAGCGCTTCTTTAAAACAAAGTAAGAAGTTGCGATAATGTGGTGACCGCTTTTTATAAAACCAAGCTTATGCCTCAGGCTTAGTATAAAATTTATTACTTTTCGTTGCGGATACTGATAAGGAAACGCATGGCCATTGAACATTTCTTTTCAATTTTATTTAAGGCTAATAACAACAATTTAGAAAATAATTTATCGATGATAAAGCTATTGTATTAGATTTATTTATGTCTCGTTCAAGGCTAATGACTAGGCTGGTTTGCCGACCGTCGACCTAGTTCGAATGGTACTTTTTTTATTTATCTATTGTCACGGCTTCGCTCGTTTAGTACCCGGATAAGGGTATGTGGTATAATTAAAAAAAATTGATACAGACTTGCAACTGACTATCGCAAAGCTTACTTGAGCGCCTCTCGAACCTTTGCGTAAAGGACGGGACACTGTAGTGCCCGAGAAGGTTTCCAGTTTGTTTGCATATTTTGTATGCATTCTCTCTTTGTATTAGTTTGGTAGAAAATTAAATTCTCCACCAAACTGCATCAAAATATAATTTTCGTAAAAAAGACGGAGTTACGAGGTTTTCGAATTTAGCCGACGATATGAATTCTGACTGGACTGGAGTAAATTAGTTTCATTGACATGTCATAGGGGTAACGAGTTTGAAAAGGTTATAAAATTCACGGTTTTAATAAAACTGTACTGTTACTAGACAATAAATTCAAACTAAGATGTGGGTTCCGGTTTAAATGGAATATAGACAATATTCTTTTTTATGCGGACTTCAATTACGATACAGTCAGCGACAAAAGTAGATTATGAATTCTCTTTCCAAAGCGAAGAGACAGAGCTCAATAGAAAATGTTGATAAGTAACGGTTTTTATACAGGGTGTGGCAAATTCTTGGTCACTGAAGGGTAGCTACCTTTTCTCTTGTAGTTAGAAAGTTTTGTTCTTAGGAAACTTCAGTTTTATTTTGAAGAAAAAAATAATTGCATTTTTAGATTTTTGAAAAAAAGTACAGTTAGCCTAAAAAATTACATTTGTCATAAAAAACAAGTTGGTCTTAATCGACTCTATTTCCCAGCAGGAACACTTCTCCCAAAGTGACTTATCAAATCAAATCGTAAGTTTTTGCAATAATTCAAAAAAACACATCCCATACATTTTCTATGAAATTAGTAGTTGTAAACATTACCTATAGTGCCACTTATTCGATGGTTATTAATATCTAGTTATAGTTTTTTTACTCTCGAACATGTCGAGTCCTTGCATCTATAACATGGTTTAAGGTTGATTCCGTTTGGTAGTTCCTGGTTTGGTTAGGTAGGTGAAAAGTTTACTTCCTATTGAGGTAGATCTCAGTAGGTATATATAATTTGAATGAATGTTTTCGTTACTATTTAATGTTTAGCCACGTCTTAATCTTTAGATAAATTTGAATGTAACCTTATATCGTAGAGTAAGTGCATTTGAATGTCATGTAAGCGTACATTGTTTACTACGAACACATACAAAGCTACGAGTCGACGCTGGTCGATTATGCCAGAGTAAAAACTCCCAAAGTAGCAGTGTCTGTTACACGTTCAGATTCGAAACATTTCATCAGATTTCCCGACTCCTAGGTTCTTTCAGCGTTACGTGCTACAGATCTGATGACGTAACCCATGCGCAACGGCACAGCTTACAGCACGATAGCGCGCCGTCGATAGCAAAAGTGTCTCGACCCTGGCGCTCCCCCCCACAAGAGGGGGGCTGCCACTACCAGCTCCCTTCACCTTCGCGCCACAAGCCTACACCACGACCAATGACCGACCGCCTCGGACCGGCGAAAGGTTTTATATACAAGTGGATTTCGCACTGCCAAATTGCTATAAGTCAAAATATAGGATAGTCGGGCGGTCCACTTCAGCGCTACCCGACGCGCGACCGATCAGTGCAACGCGAGTTCCTCATACAGAACAGTGCCATAGAGCTGATGCGAATTTGGACACGTTTTTAATCTGAGACTCGGTGCCAAGATGGGGTTCAGTGGAAGATACTGTTTGTTGACTTTGTTGTTGTGCCTAGTGACCGAACATGCGATTGGTGTCAGAGTGGTGCCTAAGAGGAAGAAAGGTAATTTTTATTATTTTTATTATTAAGGTCTATTTGTCCGTTGATGTAAATAATACGATGAATGCGACCGCAAGAGCGAATGCAGCTCCTTTCGCAATGTTTTGATACTAGTACATAGCAAAGTTCACATGGTCCTAAATACCAACATAAGAAAATGTATCCACTATAAACGAACACATGTAATACTCATTACAAGCTACCGATCTAACTTATTCTACCTTATATACAAAGATCTTATCATACAGAATGCAAAGCAACATTGAGTTCATAGACCTTTGGTATAAAAATTCAACCAATAAATCACCAAACGAGATTCTAAATTACATCACTGTCCCACAAAAAACATAATTTGCACATTTGTATTGCAAATTAAAATTTTAGTGGGACAGTATTATTTTATTGGAATTGACATTTCCAATATTATACACTAGTTGCTATTTCTCATTGATAACAAAATTAGACCAAATAATTACAGAAATAAATTATTTTTTAACGATATAGCCTACTAAAATCCTATGAATTAGTTATTTCATTAATTTTATACACTCGTGACTACACTCGGTTTTAAGTTTAATAACCGCAGTTACAGTTACTCGACCGAAATTTAAATGAATAAAATTGTATTTGTCTATTCACCTTGACATTTTTTGTTCAATTAGACACATTGCTTCCGCTCGCGGGTTTTCTCTCGTGGTACCCGGATAAAAACCTTTAATTGTTTTATTTTTAGATTACAAAGATATTAATCATTAAAATGTTAGTCATTAGCTGCTCTAGCAAATTTTGATAAACAATTTCTAGTTGATTGTCGTCGTGGAACTAGGCGATGCATTTTAGATGTCATATTTTTACCTTCAAATAACTTTTATTTGATAGGTTTTTTTTAATATGTCAATGTCACCGTCATTTAAAATTTAATTATAGATATAAGTATTTTGAAGAAAAAAAACGTTTTTTTTATCTTAAAAATTAAGCTAAAGGCTTCGTAAACTGTAAATATAAACATTTTTTTATATTTTTTCCCTCTTGCTAATAAAAAAGTAGATGTTATATACTGTAAATAAAAAAAAGATTTATACTGTATCGTTGGGCCGTGTTCACTCTACCTCGAATGTATTACAGCCGACTTTAACCAGGTTAAAAAAAATTAAAATGAAAGTGAATTACTTATAAATAAAAAACCGGTCAAGTGCGAGTCGAACTCGTACGCCGAGGGTTCCGTGCCTAGCCATGGTGCCAATTAAGCTAGTCCGCTTAATTGTATGAGCGCCCATACAACTCGGAGGACAATTTTAATTGGCGTCAACTATGTTATGTATGTATGGGAACACCCTTTAATTTTGAACTTTTTTAACTTTTTGGAATTTTTCCTTTATTTGTGCTATAAGACCTTGCTTTTTGCCAAATTTCGTTATTCTAGGTCAACGGGAACTACCATTTAGGTTTTCGACCCAAAACCTCTAGGGTACTTCCGGTTGACCTAGAATTATCAATTTTGGTTACAAGCAAGGTCTTAGAGCACAAGTAAAGGAAAAATTCCGAAAAATAAAAAAAGTTGATAATTAAGGTAAGTTTTGGTACTCACAAGTTTTCACGAAAACCTAAATTTGCCTATATCTTTTTATAGTGTTGATTCAGGACCTTGATTTTTATACTCACAGTAGGGACTATAGACCTTAGTATATGGTATAAATTTCAACTTGCTAGCTTTACCCGTTCCTGAGATAATCGATGGTGACACACGGACAGACAGACGGACAGACGGACAGACGGACAGACGGACAGACGGACAGACGGACAAGAAAGTGATCTTATAAGGGTTCCTTTTTTTACCTTTTAAGGTACGGAACCCTAAAAAGATTAAAAATTCACTAACAAACATGCTTTATCTATGGAGAGTATGTAATGAAAACTTGCTAAGCACATTTTTAACTAATTAGCATTTTCTAACTTAACCCTATTAAAAGCATTTCAAATACATTCAGAAGAGTATGAGTCAAGTTCATTTTTCCAACGTCGCTGTTGTCTACCTGTAGTCATTCAAAGAAATTACTGTCTTCTTTTTCTTTCGTGTCAATGGCTTGATCTCAAACTTTTTTTGACCAATATTCGGCAACTCTTGCGCCCTTTTCCGTCTCCTGGTTCAAGTCCTCTCGTGTGCAGGTGGTTGGACAGAGAGGGCATGAGAGCAGGTGCTCCATGCTCTGAGAGAACATTCCACAGCTACACCGGCTCTAATAATTACAATTTATGATCCCGTTAATGCCTGTAGGGCAAGGTCACCCTTCCTTTTACGTTTCTCTGCTGTGAGCTAATCTGGTCCACTGTGGAAAGTATGAGTGAAGTTCGCCTTTCCAACGTCACTGACTCGTCTAATGTGTATTCTTACGAGTATGTATAATCTATCCCACTATATAATCCCACAGCAGGGAAAGGTCACTCTTCCTTCCTCACACTTCTCTGTTATGAGCTAATCTGGTCCACTGTGGGGAGAGTCAAGGTCGTCTTTCCAACCACGCCGCTTCATCATCTCAGCCGTAGGACGTCCAGTGTTGGATATAAGCCTCCCTTAAAGATTTCCATGTATTGTGGTTGGAAGCGGCCTGCATCCACCGCCGACCTGCAGTTTTTGCAAGGTCGTCTGTCCATCTTGTCGGTGGACGTCCAATGACGCCGCTTAGTCTTCTAAATTAAAAAAAAACTCACTATACTATCTCTTTTTGATATTATAAGTTTTCAGTTTAAAGTTTTATCCTCTGAATTTTGAAAACCGCAGCTTTCTTACTATTTTAGACCGCACTGTTGCTTTACATCAGGCAGAGTGTGGTCAAACGCGAACCTATTTTCGGTTAAAAAAAAAAAAAAAAAAAATTAAATCAGAGCTGATATCAATCATTATTATATTACAAAAACTCAACTTCTCTTGCTGATTTTACTTCTCGACCATATTTTATTTTGTTCAAGTAAGGTACGTGACTCAATCAAAACAGTTATTTCCGGTCTAGTACCTACCTATTTATTTTTCCTAAAAAAAACTTTGTGGTCTGCAAAGTTATTTGTCGACATCTGTGATTTTTAATACATTTAGCATACTTACTTTTTTGAGTTGGGCGTTGATTGTCAACTAAATTATCGGCTCATGATAAAGTAAAATGATCAAGAGGTTTTGAATTGTGATTTACTTCTCATGTTCATGTAAATAAATGACAAATGAAAAAAAAGCGCTTATTAAGCACTAAGCGCCATTTACATGGTGCGAGTTTTGTGCCTCGAAGATGCGAGAAACTCGCTCCATGACAATTTGGTGACAAGCGATTATCGACCTTCCACATATGACATCAATGTTTGGTTTACATTTTCATATTTTGACATTTGCGTTCGATATTCGCATCATCGAGGTGAGAAACTCGTACCCTGTAAACGGCGCATTTTAAGTAATAAATAATAATAATTATGGATTAATAATAAAAACTCTAGGCCTAGATCTAGGCCCGAAATTTAATGGATGCTCGGAGGTATTATGTATATAAGTAATTAAATAGAATGACACAAAATATATAAGTACACATATTTTAACCCGAAAAAGCTAAAACTCGTGTGTTCAAACACACGAGTTTTAGCACAGATTTCAGAATTACTACCAACTGTGTAACCTGGTATGTAAATGATTCAATGAAGAAAAACTTTAGTACTAATTGCTATTTAAATTGTCGCATGCAAAACATTCAAAAAACCCACAGGATGTGAATACTTTAAATTGCGACAGGCAAATAGCCTTAAAGCCAGAGCAAAAAGTTGCGAATAGCGTGAATGCTGCAGTACATTTTTGGGCTAGTTCTAATTTCAAACAGTTCTCATTCATTAGCTCTGGTTGTAGTGTTGAAACAAATCGAAATGTTGCTTACCAAGTTATTCTGTAGCAATTCGCGTTACAAATAAAAAATACTAATAAATAAAACATTTGTTTTGTAACACCAGTTTTCTAAAATTTTTAATATTGTGCCACATTTTGACTTTTCGATTGCTCAATCAAATTTGGAGCAGGTAGGTACTTATACAAATTCAAAATTTTAAATTCAAAGACTTCTGGTATTACGTGTTTTGATAGTTTTTTTATCCTTATTTTTATATCAAAGCTATTTTTTTAATCAATCAATTGAAGCGATCGTGGCGTAGCTTGCGTAAGACGTTTTTGATAGATCGTTGAAGTTAAGGGACGTTCTGAGCGGTCACCAATTCACCATTATTTGGATGGGCATTAGCTGCGCAACGCTTCTGTGCTAAGGAGGGCATGAAAAATTGTCGGTCCCGGCTTTTAAGTCGTTGACGGAGGCCATCAGTTCAGGTGGTCTAATAGCTCCGTCTTCGATAGTCACTAGCTTATACGAACATACATACAACACATAATCAAATCAGAATAATATTCTAATGACACTTTAATTTTCTTCCATCATAATTTGATTATAATGTCATCAGCAATCTTGATTCTAAACTTCTTAAGCCTGAACATTGTGAGCGTGGGAATTTCTCATTCTACGCACACTTTGAAATTTTACACTCACACATCTGCAACTCGTAGCGTAGTACGCATGCACACTAACGTTTATTTGTTTGTTTGTTTCTCATTGCGCGTCATCGCTGTAGCATTTGTAAGCATGTCCTAGAAAATGCGCAATGTATACCGGTCGGCGTAAATGTCATGGTGAGTGTTTGTTGCCTAAGGGTGGAGCCATAGTGTAAACCGGGTTGACGCTATCCAAGTCGGTTGCACGGTTCGAATTGAGTCTATATTCGAACCGAACTATTAGATATTATAAATTGAAGCTGTAGGTACATCCGATATCTGTACATTCAATCAATTTTGATTTATTAAACGCTATAAATATTATTTAATTTATGTACCTACCTACTTGTAGGTAAACATAAAAATCGGTCGAGCCGTAGGTACCTACTTGAGTTATCGTGTCAGATTCGGTTCTAGAGCACACTAGCAACTTCCGATTGGTTTCATTACTTTGTGCATTGTCATAATGATGATGGAAGGTTTATAATATAGTGAGATAAGAAGTATGTAGGTAACTTGGACGAACTAAATATCTAGACCCCGATTTCGAGCGTCAAAACGCCAAAAAAAGTCAACCAACTGTTGGTTGACTTGTTCGTTTCGCTCATTCAGTCGCGCTAAGGTCGTTGTACTGTAAACATGAATTTGGCGGCAAACAAAAATGGCGATTTGTGCCATTAAAGTGTGCAGGAATTACAAAGGACGACTAAAAATAAATGAGGAAGTTACATAGCATCGGTAAGTAAACTATAAATAACTATAAGATAATGAAAACAAGAAAATAAAACTTTGTAATTTTATCCTAACATGTTCTAAAAGGGTTGCCATAATTATTCTTTGATTTTACCCATGTGAAAGCGTGAGCAAGTAAAAAAAAGTGTTGAATCCAAGGATTTTATATACAAACAGGATGGTTGAGTCGACTTTAATGTAAAAGGGACTTTGAACCTTAACACGACTACACAACGAACTATTATAATTTAATCTTGGTTATAAGGATTGTTGGTCTTGTTGAGAGGCTTTCTTGGTAGCTTTGTCTCTTTCACACTCGTTGTTGGATTAGTAGTGTGCCCAAGTCATTGATATTTTTACCTTATTGATTTCGATCCTTGGTTTCGATCCTTGATTTCGATCCTTGATTTTGATCCTTGATTTCAATCCTTGATTCTTGAATCTTGAATCTTTGAAGTGACAGCTGTCAAACTTCAAACCGCCATATCTCATGAATTACTCGTCCTAGACTCCCCGTTCTCAGTTCAAATGAAAGCTTTGACCAAGATCTTTATTTGAACTGACATCTGTCAAACTTAAAACGGCCATATCTCGGAAACTACTCGTCCTAGACTCCCCGTTCTCAGTTCAAATGAAAGCTATGACCAAGATCTACATTTCAGATGACAGATGTCATTTTGACAGCTGTCATTTAAAAAGAAGATCTTGGTCATAGCTTTCATTTGAACTGAGAACGGGGAGTCTAGGACGAGTAGTTTCCGAGATATGGCTGTTTTAAACTTTGAACTGACAGCTGTCAAACTTAAAACGGTCATATCTCGGAAACTACTCGTCCTAGACTCACCGTTCTCAGTTCAAATGAAAGCTATGACCAAGATCTACATTTCAGATGACAGATGTCATTTTGACAGCTGTCACTTAAAAAGAAGATCTTGGTCATAGCTTTCATTTGAACTGAGAACGGGGAGTCTAGGACGAGCAGTTTCCGAGATATGGCCGTTTTAAGTTTGACAGCTGTCAGTTCAAATGAAGATCTTGGTCATAGCTTTCATTTGAACTGAGAACGGGGAGTCTAGGACGAGTAATTCATGAGATATGGCGGTTTGAAGTTTGACAGCTGTCACTTCAAAGATTCAAGATTTCAAATTCCAGATTCAAGAATCAAGGATTGAAATCAAGGATCGAAATCAAGGATCGAAATCCAGGATCGAAACCAAGGATCGAATACTTACAAGAAAAATTAAGTAAACAAAAACCAGTATTGACCGCAAAAAATTTGAAACAAATTTTAGAGACATTTCGATATCATAACATATTTTCCCCTACTTTTATGGGAAATTTTCAAGAGCTGGTATCACTAAAAATGGATGACAATGTTGACAGGTGACGCAGCGCACCTGTATAGACAATAGAAGATTCGCATACTTGTGTGCGCACACTAGCGTTTCAAACCTGGCCTGTTGTTCTTGTTGCGATTGAAGCAAGAGAGTCCATCTAGACATATAATTAATCAAAGGTAGGTAAGTAGGTAATCATGGAAGGAGAAAGGAAGAGAAACATGGAAGGAGAGAAGCATGTACCTACATAAAAAAAAAACAAAAAAAAAGCACAAAAAAAAAAGATTCCGACGAACGTTCTCCTTTTTCCGATGTCGGTTAAAAATAGGTAAGTATTTCCTATAACTAAAAATACGTCATACAAAGTGATGATAATGATAATTATTGCGGAGACAGTCACACCCCACCCTAAAATGTGCGTGCGTCCGTGAGCGGATGGAAAACGGACGTCCTCCCACCTCGGTATCCCCGACGACACTGCCATTTTTCGCACGTCAACGTTCCATTTATACAGCGCAGAAAGCGACGTTCGGTCCGTACCTACTCCATAGTAAAATGTATGGACGCAGGCGCACGCTTTGCGTCGAAAAATAAATAGTGTTCAGACGTAGATTTCAACTTTACGATGAGATTTAATCAAAATCTAGCGCGGTATTGCTCTTGTTCATACTTTTGTGTCTATCGTGAACAATAAAGATTTTTATAAACTCCAATGGGGATTTTCAAAAATTGGAACAAAAAAAGGTCGATTTCGGGATTTTTGAGAGAGTTTATCTATTTTCTTCTCGGAAATAAGTAATTATTTTGCAATTATCTCGCGGTGTTATTGTTGGCACATCTATTGAGCTACTACCTTTTTGTTTTTATGTAATACAATTCAGCCAAACTCTTAAACTTTTGGATCTTGCAAGTGCCTTTTGGTGCATTGTCAGGGTATAGCGCCTTAAGTTTCTGTACGCCTATTCATACACATCAGTTAGACCAGCGGTTCCTAACCTTTTCAACCTTGTTACTCTATGACATGTCAACGAAAAAGATTTTACCTGGTTTAACTTTCAACTCTCCCTCCATTTGATTACGATTATTCCAGCGACAGCTCAATGTTTTCGAGTAAAATTGTATTTTGTTGATCAAGCTGAATGAAAAGTAATTAATTACTTACTTAGTTTCTTTCAATTTATTCTTTAGGTTACAAAGATCTCGTTTCGTTTTATTACCCCCAAAAAGCAATTTTACCGCTGTGGGGGTAATTACCCACAGGTTTTGGAACCACTGAGCTAGATTGTCCATTTAGTGTCAGTAGTGCGTCGATGGGATCACTTAGTGTCTCCCATCCGGCACAGATGCACTTGAGACTAATTATTTGGAAAACGTGGAAAATCGGACGCAGCACGCAAGCACTCTCGCCGACTTCACTTTTTACAAGATTGATTTGAACAATATTTCAAACAACATCAATATTTTAGCTTCAATTAATGAAAGTAGCGGTGATGATTCAACGAAAATCTATGACAAGAAATTAAGCCTACGGTCATTACTGTAGTTGTTTAATAGCCATGGCTGTGCTTAAAGAAAGTTCATTAGAAATCTTAGATTTAATCAATTCAATCGTTAAATGTATTTCATGTAAAAAATATATCAGCGCAAATTATAATTGGTGCGAAATTTTTGCCTCGAAGATACGAGAAACTTGCTCCATGGCAATTCAGTGACAAGCGATTATCGATTTTCCACGTATGATTTCAATGTTTAGTTTACATTGTCATATTGTGACATTTTGCTTTCGAAAATCGTGTCATCGAGGCGAGAAACTCGTCCCATGTAAACAGAGCATTAGTTTAACATTATTTTCCGAAAATTCAGGACTATAAATAATTAAAGTTTATAAGCACTGACTAATAGATGACGCAAAACCTACATCTGTTTCAAAGGACTTGGAAAAAGATGTTAGCTACATTTTTAAGCGAAGCGAAGAAAACATTTTTAGTTTATGGTCATGGAATATAAATTGATTTAATAGCAATTTATGACGAAAATTAAATCACAAACTTTTCTCTCGTTAATTTTTTCTTGTTTTCTCATAGCATAATTAAAAAAAAATATCCCTGTCTGACTATTTCTTTGTATCATCATTCCTAAAGAGAAAAGAGGCTTCATCCAAATCGCATGTTTTTTACACCATATTTAGAATTCTACTGAATCCACATAAGGTTCAATTTCCAACTTGAGCTTGATCTGAATGGAAGGAAGTTGCGAGAGAGATTCGTCGGGTGTTCTAAGGACAGTGTCTATTTAACGCCGGATGTCGTTCACGTGCCTGTCCCTGATTTAGAAACTGGTCTAAATAAACGGTGTGTTCGCATCAAATGAGCTTAATAAGAGTAATAAGAATGTATCTATGGAACGGTCACCGAGATAGTCAAACGGATTAGCACGCAGAACAGATGGCCGATGGGGCCAAAAAGTTCTCAAGTGGGGGCCACGGACCGGCAAGCGTAGTGTTGGACGTCCACCGACAAGATGGACAGACGACCTTGTAAAAACTGCAAGTCGGCTGTGGATGCAGACCGCTTCCAACCGCAACACATGGAAATTTTTGAAGGAGGCCTAAGTCCAACAGTAGACATCCAACGGCTGAGATGATGAAGATATAGAACCAAGAAAATACTAGAACTAACTCACAAAAATCAAAGTCAAAAATTAAAACTGTGAGCCCCTACATCCCAGGGATTTATAGTTGTTGTTTAGGAATGTCCTAATTATAGTAGAATTATTTTTCATTGATTTCCATTAATATATTGATCAAAATAATACAAAAGACAATATACATACATTTTTGACTTTTCACTGGCCCCTTAGTTCAGTTGGTGTAGCTCTGCCTTGTACGCCGTAGATCGTGGGTTTAGTTCCAACTCAGGATAAACATTTGTGTGATGAACAATGTTTGTTCTGTGTCTGGTTGTTATAAAGTATTATAATTATGTATTTACAAAATATATAATTATGTATTCTATCAGCAGTTTTCTGGATCCCATAGTGCAAGTGCTTAATTTGGGCCTAAGATTGCGCTGCCTGTGTAGATTAAATGTCCGATTTTTTTTTTATTTCGAGTATTTGAGCTGTAACAGCTCATACCCAATACCCATGCTTTATTTTATTTATTTTTTTTGGAAAAAAGGCCAGGTCAATAGTACCTTAAACCGAAGAGCTTGCATGAAGAATATGATGAGAGAGAACGAAAGAAGTGTGTCAGGACCGTAGCAAATGGAGATTATGTGGCCTCTACCTACCCCTATGATGGGAAACAGGCGTTATTTTATTTATGTATGTACCAAGGTTTTAACCGAATAGTTTCTTGGTCACATAAGGGCTAAGTTATGAACAAGTTTATAAGGTTTCGTAACAAAGATAATGTATCATAGCTACAAAATTGAAATAACTACATCACCAGTTGCGTAACCTTAAACCACTTGATCAACTAATGTAACCATGAAATGAACTGCTTTTAAGTTTTTGTTATCACCATATCATAATTTAGAAAGCTTGAGTGGCAACGATGTGGTTGCAAAGTGTGAAATTGAATGCTGACAGAGTATTTTGTGGTTACATTTTGCGCGTTTTATTATGTAAATGTGTTGACTTGCGAAAATCAAAGTGTAGCAGAGCCGTGTTGGTGAAAAAAATATTGAAGAAAGTCTGTCTGAAGTTGGTAGAGTATTGTATTTTTTATTTATTGATTTGCACTCTTATCGAACTTGATAGTAGCGGAATAAATTGGCATCTAAAGTTGGTAAAGATCTATTCGAATTTTATTTATATATTCAATCTATTGACGTGTAACATTAAAAAAACATCCAGATCAAGATTTAAAGCTCATTTGATTTTAACCGATTTATGTATATTATATACACATTTGTAAATCTAATATATAATGTACCTATACGAACTATCGGCAAAGCTGATTCAATAATGTAAAAGGGCAGTTTTGCTAAATAATTCAGTTACAATGTTGCTAAGTACAAAATGTGTCGCCATGATTGAACTAGTAGATAATTTGATCTTCCGCTCTAGAAATTGTCTTATTGCTAAAAAGTTGCCTCGTTTGGCACTACCATAATACATTCAACGGTACATACATGATAATTACTAACAGTAAATATTGATTAAATATCCAATAAATATAAAATGCTATAATAAGATCATTGAATCCGATAGATAAATCGGATTTTTATGAGCTTGCATAGATAAACGCTTAAATAATTGACATGATAAAATATGCATTGATTTTTTGTTTTTTTTTTCTCTTGCAAATAGATCATTTGCATTTGAAAGTAGCAGTAGTTTGCTTATGCAATAGGTTTTTGAAACTGTGATGCTAATATTAATTGGGCAATAAATTAGTTTAATAAACTAGAAAAAATGCATTTGATGTTGATGTATGAGCTTAAATTAATCTAGATCTTGGTTCGTAATTAACAAAAAAGTTTGACTAATTAATATTAAGATTCTCATTAGAGCTTGCACTAGAGCTCATGGCGTAGCTTGCTTAGGCTGGATTTTACCAAACTGGATTAAGTTTTATCTGGAGATTAAACCACAGATTAAACTACTGTTTGTTTGAATATTTTGACGTTGTAAAGTTGAGACCTTACAACCAGGATAAATTTAATGCACCTAATAATGTTCGGTTGCGCTTTCTAAACAATTGTATTTCGAATTCTGTCGGCTAACGGAATAACTACTCCGGGAGTAAAATGACAGTTTGGTCGAATCCAACCAGACGTTCAGATAGCGAGCGGTCACAATTTGGATGGGTGACCGAAAAGTGGCGTAAACAGCTGAGCACTTCCGTTCTTCGGAGGGCACGTTAAATTGTTGGTCCCGGCTTTTAAGTCGTTAAGCCATGGCAGAGGCCTTCAGGTGGCCTAAAAATCACCAGAATTAGCCACAAGCTCGTAGGAACATACATTAGATCTCAACGAAATTCACTAGCCTCAAATCAAGTAAGAACAAACATCAAAAAATTTCACTAGCGTAAATAGAAATTCTAGACGCCTACGTTAACCAGCATTTTTAAAGTGCGTAAAACAGATTATTGCGGTTAACTTAATCATCTGTATATTCATGTACCTAATAGCGGCCTTTACACGGTAGAGTTTTTACCACGCATCTGCGTTCCGAACCGCGGGTAAATCTGTACAGATTAACCGCGAGTAAAACTGTCGTGTTAATTACTGTCACAGTTTTGGACTGGCGCGTGGTACGATTATGAACGGTGATGCGTGCAAAAAACTGTCACAAAAACTGTGCTAAAAACTTTTCCAAATCGAACTGTCAGCGTCGCGCATCTACACGTTTTAGCAAAGGTTGGAATGGCGCGTGCTATTTCCCGCGGTCCGATCTCTGCGTGTAAATGCTGCTATTGAATTTGATTGTGTCATCCAAGCCTATAAGAAAACCGGAATTATTAGCGGATTTCCATGTTATGTAATTTGTCAATAATAAAATCCAATTGTGTAACCGAGGACAGTGAAATTGTTCGAAGTTTTGCTTATATAGTTTAGTTTAAGTAGTTAACGAATGTCACACGAAATATTATGTAAATGTCTGGTGCCCATATAGTGTTGAATATGACGTGACTGACGCGGCTCTTTTGTCCCGTACAAAATTCAACTTTGTGTGATCGGCTCAACTTTTACAAATGTCATGCTTCAATTCAAATGTCATGTGACCGTACACAATATGACAAAATCAGAAAATGACGTTACTCTTTCCTCAAGCTTCATTCAATCTTCAATCACACCTCGCTTCAAAATGACAAGAAAGAATTCTGAACTGATCGGACAGATTGTCATATGAGAATGAGTGAGCAGTCCGCCAAAATAATGAACAGTCAATTGAAAATGACCGGCTCAAATGAACCGGCTCACGGTACCGGCTCAAAATCAAAATGAACCTACTCTGACAAAAGTCAGTCTGAAATCATGTCATACCCAACATTATGCCCATATATTCCGCATCCATTATGTTCGTAGAAATCACTATAACAACTTCATAACATCTGTATGACTATCATAGAGTGTATGACTATTTATGACAAATGACATACACCAAGGAGGCTTTTACAAAGCAGTAACTTTGTTACGGATGATAACAATGAAAGTCTATGATTGTTTTTGATAGATCAGTAATCGGTCTTGACTTGAAAATGTATTACCAGTCATCAAAACCACGAACTTAAAGATCTTAACTTTGGTGACGGATTCAGCTGTTAATTTCACTTGCGGTCATCCATAAGGCTGATTTTAGTCTCACGCTCACCGTCAGCGCTGATAGGCGAGTGATCTTTATTACAATGAAATAAGGATACTGATTGTTTAGCAGAAATGGCTACGCTGATTGCTCTCGTCGGTGCTGGACAATCAGTATCCTTATTTAATCGTAATAAAGATCACTCGCCTATCAGCGATGACGGTGAGCGTGAGACTAAAATCAGTCTAAGGTTCGTAATGCAATAAAATGGAGGAATGAAAGTTATAATAAAAGACTTCAAAGATTGATTTTAATTTAAGTAATTTTTTACTATGAAACTAATTTCGAAGTCTAATTTCAAAAGTGAGAGTGACCCTGACCGGACAGTGCGTAGAGATCTCATTATTTTATTTAATGTATTTGAATAGGTACGTGATCATTTTACCAAATAGCTTTTTTAACTATTTTCTAAACAAAATAAGTTTTTTCATCGAATTCAAAAACTTTCACTGTATTATAATTCTAAGCACAGTTTATATTTCTTTTTGTTGAGATTATCCTGTTAGTGGTTGTTTTATACAGTTATTTGGTTATAAAATTAGCCTGTTCACTTTAGCATAATTGTTTTACATATGCAAATGTGAATCTAAAATGATTTTTAATCCGTTTACAGAAGTAGGCAATTGCACATACACTTTAATAGTTTTAATTTATGCTACGAACAGTTGCAAGATCTTCACAAGAAAATTATCTTAGCAAATGTCGTGTAGGCTGGTACCTACTTGAAGTAAGTTCACCCAAATAATGTACGATTTATTGTTGACCTAATAATAGAAATAATGAATGATCTTAGCAGATCAACTTACCTGTACTACCAGAAAATACTGTTTTTTTTTTAATTAAAACTAGTGAACGCCCGTGGCTTCGCCCGCGTGGATTACTTTTTTCTATCCCACGGAAACCATACATTTTTCCGGAATAAAAAGTAACCTATGTGTTATTCCAGAACCTAAACTATCTACATTCCAAATTTCATCAAAATCGGTTCAGTAGTTATGGAGATACGTGGTAACAAACATTCACACACACACACACACACACACACACACAGGGACTTTCGCATTTATAATATTAGTAGGATAAGTGTTTTGTTATTTTGTCTTTCTTGCATACATAGGAAGGACGAAGATAGATCTATAATCTATAATTTTGTTACGATTAAATTTGTGAGCGGCCGCGAAGTTTTCTAGTAAAAAATATTGATTGCAGCATATGTTAGAAACGGCTACTAGAGTATAAAAACCAAAACAGTAATAAACGATCAAGGTATGGTTGAACAATAGTGTTACGAGTGAATACGTTCACCACTGAACCATAAAATTCGTTGAAACACGAAATCATTATAGCTGCATTAGAAAGACGAGGAAAATTAAAGCCACCAAGGTACAGCTGATAATGGAACTTCCAAACAAGTAGGATACACGTACTTATCATTGTACCTACAGCTAATAATTTCAGGTGCATGTTTTGTTACACTAATCTCAAAAACTTCACCCAGACCAGGGAATTGAACTCACGACCTCAGTCCAACCGCAGCTACCAATCTACAAACTGAGGTACCGGTCTAAGTTAAAAGTGAAAACTAGTATTCCAATATGGTAATTTACACGGAGCCGCTGTGAGTTATGTAACTTGCGTAGCCAACAAAACAATGAAATAATTTACAATTAAACTTCCATTATTTTGATTAGTTATCTCAGAATTAAAACTTTCTAATCAAACCATTCATCATTTTAAATAAACTACAAACCTCGTACAGTTTGATACGGAGCAGAAGTTTCATTGGGAAAAACAAAGGCACTACTTAAAATTACCAATCTTACTTATATTAAATTTTCACGGTCATTTTGACACAGGATTTTACAGTGCTATTTAACCAACAGCAGTCACAAAGTCTTAGCACATAATCCTCTGCGCACCTACTTGCCTGCTCTGAATTTTTTTACATGGAACTTGTCGAGTTTGATTTAAGATTATGAGGCGATATGCGTATGCGTGTTATCCACTTAATTGATCAAAATTATCATCGTGGTTATATGGTCTGTATTTCCAGAAAAGTATAATTTGGGTGTATTCAAATCGTGATTCAATAGATTCCTCCAAGATAAGCGTGCTTCGTCTTAGACCACACTGTTCTAAGATAGAGTGTGGTCAAACGCAAACCTATTTTAATTTAAAAAAAAAAATAGTCTGTTTTTACCAGAAAGTTTAGTTTAAAGTTTGCCGCTGCTTATTCAGCGGCCTTTACACGGTAAAGTTTTGACCGCGCATCTGGACTGCGTTATAAAACCACGGATAGATCAGTCCAGTTTCTTGTTTGTTTTTTAATCGAACTGTCAGCCATGTCGCATCTACACGCACGTTTCGGAGCGAGGGGTGGAACGGCGCGTGCTGTTTCCCGCGTTCCGAACCTTACGTGTAAAGGCCGCTTATGTTGCTAGGGTAAGGGGTTCTAATTATTGCAGTGTACTCTTGCTACCTGAATGAATGGACAATAGAGCAGCGGTCAGAAACTGGAACTATGGTACCATGACCTGCGTGAACGTTTGCCTTGTTATTCTTCATTGCGTATTACTTCGTTATGTATAATTATTTAGATAAAGTCTTAACGGTAATTTTTTTAACGATAGAGGAAAACATCGTCAATAAATCAGTTAGTGATTACACCGTGTACCTATGTATAATAATATAAAAGGTAAAGTTCGTAAGTTTGGATGTTGAAGTTGATATTAATATATGAAACTACTCATCTGAATTCAGAAATACTTTTACTGAGTATTTGAAAATATCTTTATTCCACATGAAGTTTTGTATATATTTCTTTCTTTCCGTTATATATAGCTCACTGAAACTTAAAAAATAGCTTCACTTGTAATTTAAATTATTTGGTAAACTGCTTTATCAATCAAATCACATACTCTTAGGCCCACTTGCGCGTTCCTCTTTTATCGGTTATTATTACATCTGTGGTAGAGACATTTTGAATGTTTCTTTGAATGCTTCCACCAATAAAAAAAGAAACGTCGGGTAAGTTATTTTGCTAACCCAGGAACGCGCAAACGGGCCTTAGAATTGTTTAAATCATAATTTATCACTCAAATTAAAATCGATAAACTCAACCCTTATTACAAAAAACTAGATCGTTGTTGAAAAAACAAGTCTTGCATACGCAGCCAAGCCTTCAAAAGTTCACAGATGATTATGTGCATTTTATGAATGTAGATTGCCTCATATGTGACCTTTTGTTAGTTCACTACAATAATGTGAACTTACTCTCCTAATCATGCCTCTATTGAACCTTGGAACCTTAAGGCACTTGTTCATAAATCGTCGAGGTCGATTGAGGCAGACGTCAATATAATCTATAAAAGACAACATCGTGAGATAATCAATTAGTATTTTTAAGACAGAAGGTTGCGGGTTCGATTCTCGCCGCGAGGCAAATGTTTTGATCTGCAAATATTTGTTTCGGGTCTGGGTGTTTTTCTGTGTATAATATGTATAAATCATCAAGACATCTTAAAATAATTATTAATGCCTGTAGGTGTCTATTACATCTTAACCATGTGCCCTAATTCTTCTAACAAACTTTTGGCCAACCAAAACAAAACGTCAACTATAACCGTAGATTTCGTTTTGTTTCATAATCTAATAATGGCCAAAGTCTCTGTTGTGGTGATGTTTTCAAAAAACTACTGTCATTTTGGAGAAAAACAAAACAAAGCGATAATGTTATAGGAATGGTTGGCATTGTAACCTATCTAAAAAAAAATGTTGTCAATTTCAACACGTAGCCACAGGTTGTTGTCTCGTGAAAAAACACGCCCTTATATGAGCGTGAATGCATTGATCAAGTTTTTGTTTATCAACTTTTTGTTGATCAAGTTTTCGATCAAAATTTAATTCAAAGTGATGCAATATTTGCTATCGGCATTCTTACCTGTTAACTTTGATTGATGTAGCAACCCAAATTCTTTATAGCTTTATATGACCACTTGCTATGATTTATGTAATCGATGATTCATACTTTATTTACTTAAGAAGCATTCATACTGACCAGACCTGACCACACCTTCGTTCCTTTATTAAACCTCTACAAACTTGCTATTAGGATAGGATTAGGATTAAATAAACAAACCTTTTGTTTTTCTGTTTGATCCTAACCATTCCCTCAAAGCTCTACGAATTACTTTACACTCGAAGATTTTAAATAGACAGACAAGCATCATTAAAATAAAAACGGGTTCTACCGGAGCGCTATCTTTCACTAAGATTTGCGCTGACACTATTATATATATATATATAATAATATAATAAATATATATAATAAAACTTATAAAATTCAGTTAAACTGAAAGAAGCACGGCGAAAGTCGACCCAATATTTTATAGAACCGTGCATGGTGAAGAACATAAAATATAAATATTATTTTATTGTCAGACTTTCATCCTAAAAACTAGTGATTTTTTAAAGCTGGGTATAAAAAATTAAATGATTTTCAAAAATGTGTGTAAGATTGACAACAAAACGTTTTCAAGGATGCGAAAACTAAACGTAACTTATCTGTTATGAGAAAACGTTTCGTTATACGCACACACTTGTTGTTGCGTGTTGCGTTTTGGTGCAAAACTGTTTTTCACATTGTTTTAATTAGATTAATGGTGAATTTATTACAAAAAAATATCAGAATTATAGTCAGTTTTTAATCTATTTATAGGTTTTTTATAGTTATCTAGACAAACCGCAGAAGAAATAAAATAAATGCCAGCAATGGAACGTTCAACATCAAAATAAGTGACAAATGTCAAAGTCAGACTGACATTATCTAAGCTAGTAGCATTGAGTTCAGTTTTTCACTTCGATTTCGTTCGTGTTATATCTCTGTAATCCCAACTTTTAGAGGGTAACTTTTAGTATTATTTTGTTTGCGGTGGTAGGTTGTACAAATGTTGGTTTATTTCGTTTATGAACGAGGCAGATTATAGTTATAGATTATAGTTGGGTCGTAGCTTCAAAGAACTTCGCCAGTCTTCTTTTTTGGAAGTAGTTGTCCCTTTCACGGAATCAAATGAAGGGTTAAACAATTGCCATCCTTTTTTGTCAGATAGTGTCAAATAGAGACGAATCTTGAGCATTATTTAAACAGTGTTCAAGTTTATAAGTAAGGCATAGTGTGTATTCGTCCAAGATTGATAAGGTTTGCTAACGTAAAGCACATTTAAAGCTCTCGCAGAATCAGATACTTGAAGGCTTACTCCCGACACTCGGCTTGATTCCAATCCAAACTTTACCTGGAATTTTGAACTTCTACTTCCTTCGTATTAGGATCGAAAGTGGTGGATTCCACCTCTACTAATACTAATCTTGCTAGGACAAGAGTTTGAAATACTTTCCTACTGTGATTTTTGTAAAATCCTACTTTTTATTTTTACGATAGATACCTAATACTGATACTTAGATCCCCTACCCTGCATAATATCAGTGTCTACGAGTACCATGATACACCATACCCGAAACAAATATCTGCAGAACCAACAATAAAAAAATTATATAATACAAATATTTGTCCCGCAAGAATCGAAATATTTCATCACAGCCGAGTACACATCCGCATTTTGTCACCAAAGTCATTAAAAGTGATCATCATCATCATCATGTACAGTTCATCTCATCCCAATGCTGGGCATGGGTTTCTTTTCACTTTAACTTCTTCAAAATTATTTAGGACTAGTGAACGCACGCGACTTCGCCCTACTATTTTTTATCCCACTGTAACCATACATTTTTCCGGGACAAAAGCAGCATATTTGTTATTCCAGATCCTAAACTATCTACATTCCAAATTTCATCAAAACCGGTTTAGTATAGGGATATGTGGTAACAAACATTCACATACACACTTTCGCCTTTATTATATTAGTAGGATAGTAGGATAGGATTGTCATCGAGTTGAGCATGACGAGTAAACCACCTGGAGTGATCATCTGTCGCCTCAGTTACCAGTTTACAAGTAATGTATAATTTAAAACTTTCTCTAAAGACCGCTGTGGACAAGGCGAGTAGGCTCTCAGATTTCCCTTACCGTTGACGCTTCATTGGGCTGATTATTTATATTGGCGGCTAATGCTGGACTATTTTCTCGATGATTAACGCTGGTGTCGGGTTTACTTGATTATCGAACTAGTAGGAAAGCTCCTGCACATGTGACTATCAAATGAGCTGCTGGTTTTCTCAGATATGTATCTTTATCGCACTCAGTTTGACTCTGTTGTAACTCTCTATGGCTTTTAGCTTTTAACCGACTTTAAAAAGGAGGAGGTTCTCAACTCGAGTGTATGTTTTTTTTACTATAAGAATGTTGGCCCCGGGGATTTACTAGACCTTGACCTAGACATAGTTGCCGTACAGGGTAAGACCTGGATGCAAAAGGCCCAGAATATAACGTTTTGGCGGGTAGGGACGGAGGCTTATGCCCAGTGGGTCATTAAAAGCTGATGATGATGATGATGACGATGATGATGATAAGGTAAAGCATGTTCTGTGTACAAACATTCTCTATAAGCAATCATAAATAACCAACAACTGTGACTGATATACATATTTTGAAGCTATTGAGGTGGATTTTTCTATAGAATCGAAACTATTCAATACAAACAGAACTAAGTAGGTACTAAACCGTAATAGAAAGTGATGCGGTGTTCTGCTTGAAATTTATCGGCTGGCAATCGATTGTTTACGATTGATGGCACGTTTCGAAGCTTCTTGACCTAGGTCAAGTGCGACGCAGTAGAGTCATTAACTTGATTTAATATTGACAGGGAAAAAATTATAAAAAAATGTAAAGATCAAAAAGTGCGCGCAAACTTTTCATAAAAGTTAGGAAAAGTATTTATTTTTAAAGCCAATATATAAACGGAATTTAGAAAATAATATGGCAGGCTTTAGCAGTTCAAACAGGCATTTATTGCAACTAATTTTTCAACATTTTACGCATTATTTTATTATTAAACCAATTATTAACAATAAGAAAATGCCGCTAGCACCAAATTTGGCTGAACAAGCAAGAAATATCGATAAAAAAAGCAAATATCTAGTGCACTATTTCGCAACTGCTCGATAACCATATAAACGGCATTAAATTTCATTCAGATATGTGATCTGGAATTTATTGGTCCGATCTAGTTGTTGTATCGAGAACAGCTGGTTGAGTTCTCATGGCTGCAAATCTGGAAGATATTGCAAAACTAGCGCCCATTACGCGTTTAGCTTCTACATTGTCATCATCTTGCCCATAAATAGAGCAATGGAACGGCAACGGAATTGAGTCATCGGCGCGCTCATTAACATTATTACAGCATTCAGAATCTCCGATACATACAACATTTATGGTATTATCACTTTCACTGTTTGTGAAACTGTCTTGTTTGTCGCAAAATTATTATGTATCCGTTTATCGGGACAGGTTCAGCTTGCTAATATCGAAAAGTGTATTAGTTACATTGATTGCAATGTAACTATATTAAGTCCTATATATAGATGTCCTAGTAATTAGAAAATCATAAACATTAATATTTTAATTAACTTAAGTTTACGGCAGGTAATTTTAATATACTTACTTACTATAATAATGTTGACTACTGATCTACAAAATTAACATTAGTGTTTATTGAAATACATAATCATTCTAATTTAAGCTAACTGGTGCTTAAAATGTAATAGTTCAAACTAATACGGACATTTCCCATAAGATCAAGGATTTCAATGATAACCTACTTAATTTGTGTATTGTAATAGGTGACTATGGGCATTCTGGGCATACAACCTGTATCGTATGGAATGCCGATCAATCAATCAATCATATATTTAATGCGAATCAAGGGTAAAAAAACAGATGACAGGTAGAAAATATGTACAGCCTTGAATCTGCTTCTCAGATGCATAAATAGAAATTAAAATGGAAGTCACTTCTTAATAAATGCCTGCAAATGTGTTTGAAAAAAATGTGTTTTGATAGTCAAACACTATTGAAAGCAGACATTACACATTCAAAGATCTGTGTCCAAAATCTGTGAAATTTTCTACCATGATGGAAGCCGTAATGTTGTTTCGTTATATTTTTGTCAGCGTTTATTTTATTTTTTATGTGGTTCATATCGTGTTCAAATGTCGCACATAACTGTCTTGACCAGCGATGTTCCGATGCTGAAACCGAAACGAGTCCGATTACCGATACAATTACTCGAAAGTGAACTTTAGTGAAAGTGATTTTATTCAGTGCAGTCATTTCAATCTGTTTCACAATTTCACGCGTGTTTCGCAATTCGCAATGGAACCCTAATTTCGTCATCTCGTTTAACATTGCTGTCTTACAATCTTAAGCAATAATTAAAACAAGGATATTCTTTGTTAAGAGAAATAAATATTCACTTATCATTAATAAAAACTTAATTGTTATGTTAAAATACACTGAACCTATCATCTTTACCAATTATAATACAGTTTTTGTACTAGCGGTCATTGCAAAGTGGTCAACTTTTGTGTTTCCGACATTAATATTAATGAAGGAGGTATTTTAACAGTCATAAAAAATTCCTGACGAAAAATAAGAACTTTTAATAAATACGATACCAAGCAGAATGAGCAAATAAAGTATTATAAAATAACTAATTCCCTACGGCTCTTTATGTACTAAATTTTTTACTCTGGCGCCACAGTATCATGATTGCAAATTAACTTGTAGTTCTGAATGAAAACCGAGCATTCCCTCCCCACAGTTAGAGGACGAAAGTGTCTAATTGACTGGTCCGGCTGCTTTTTATTTTCCTCTAAAGGAGATGGCCGTTCAACAAGTGTTGCGCCACGAAAGTTGCGAGCGGTCATAAGTCTCAATGTCGCTTGTAGACCGTTGTAAATCAATCATCAATCAACTTTCATGCTTTGAATTCGTTGACGGACACCCTTCCTGTCCGGTTGAGATCTCTAGTTTACGTAAAAAGCCTTGCAGGCATTTTACAGTCAGCTTCAGATAGATGCATCTTGTAAAAATCCAAGATGCTCTATTTTATTGTAATCTTTCGATGTGTGTTCATTTATTGTTTTTTATGTAGGTACACTTTGAAATCTGACAGAAAAGCCTGCTCTAATTAAATTAAATTAAAATAAATCTTTATTTTCTCATCACAAAAGGTTATTTTACATGGTGTGATTTACATCTAGGTGGAACAAATAAAATTGGTTGAAAACGTAATTAACCTGCTATGTCAGAGACTGGTGCCTGAGATAGGTTAAAAACCTGTGTTACAGGACACCAGTGCTCTAGTCTAATATTCAATTCAAAAGCGAACAAAATCTTATACACTATCAGGCTGTATTCATAAAATGTAATATAGACGTCGTATATACCTTTGAAGTAAGTCTTAAAACGCACCAAAAGCTTACATTTAATTGAAGCTGACTGTTTTACCTAGGACTTTTACTTTCGCCAAACTGGTGCAGTAGAGTGCATTGACTGGTGGCGCAACGGGTTTCGCACTGGAACACTGGTGACAAGGTTGAGAAATAACAGTCTGGTCTTACACCTGTTATGGTCTTACACGGCCGGCGGAATTGTTCGCGACGAAAGCAACGGTCATATAGTTTTGTCTTTTTATTTTCTTTATACTTATCCAAATCATGTTTGGAAAAACATCAGAATTTATCGCGTTATTTACCTTATTTGTTTGTGTTCTGGCGTTTAAGATAAGATAAGATAAGATAACGTTTAACACAGCCGTGGTCCCGGGAAGACATTCAAATTAATTTGGAGCTTCGATAAAAGAACGTTTCTAAAATGCAACAAGATAATGAGTTCTAACTTAGTAGATTAAAGCGCATGACGCACGTAGACCACATTAATACAATTTGCATATTGCAACACACTTATCCAATTCCGAACCAAGGGCCGGGAAACCGCAAAAACTCAATTCATACTTAATCTATGAATACTACGCGACAGAAGCAAATTTCCGGACCCTTAGTGTACCTTTGTACACAAGGTCGGGCGAGAATGTAGGTACCAGCGAAGTTCACGACAATTGCATTCTATTTAGCACAAGCAAATTTAGCAACCCGGCCTTTGTGATAAAGTTCTGATTGCCACGCCCGTCACGCTGATCAAAGCCTGAGTTGTACCTATGACAATTTTAAAAGCGGATCTAATCGATTTCAAATCTCAAACAAACGTAGACGGATGTCGGTAACGCCCTTGTCATAGTAACTGTGATCAATATCTCGAACTATATAACTCGAACTATATACTTACCTAACTATTCAGCGGATGAACTTTGTAACACTTTAGATATCTGTCACGATTAATTTCAATCGACAGCTCGTTGAAATAATTTCGTAAGAGTCTGCCTTCATATTTCATAAATCTTGCCAGTGAAAACACATTTTATTTTTGCGTACAATCAGTAGGTACCTTATAATAATTCAGGAACAAAAATATCTGTAAATAACTGTAAAACCTCCAAGGTTGTGCATGACGTTGAGGAAAATGAAACAAAGATTAATTGCAAAGCCGGAGTTTTGTAGCAAATTATAATGATTCATTATGGAAACGGAACGAGCCTGGAACGTGATACAGCCCACAAGACAAATTATATAAATCTGGTATACCTAAACGACATTTTGATTTAGTAATGGCTTTTGTTATAAATAAATCTTAACTACCATTTATTGGTAAGGCGATCGGTCTTTTTGTGCTGCATTAATTTGCATTAATGATATTTATGTAGTCTTGTTAGACTACTAATGGTGGAAGTGCCACTGAAGCCCGTGAAATTCAAATTTTTCTTGCGTTTTTTGCAATTTTCTGGACTGTATCAGGCTGTAGGTATCTTGATCAAAATTATGATTCGCACAAATAACTTAGTAGGTGTTTTCTTAATAACAAATAAAAGAATCATCAATATCTTTATTTAACTTCATAAAGCCAGATATTCAATAACTTTGAAAAATTAATGAAATGCTCACAAAGTCTGACTTTTATCTTATAGCCATCCCCTAGCATGTTGACGACATATCGCACCTCCTCTGAAAAACTGTCTTCTCATAAAAAATGTGACATTTGAATTACCTATGTATGGATCTTATGTAGGTATGTTAAATTAAAATGATTTTTTTCAAAACTGCTTTTTCTATGTTGCGACAATTTTTCAGAGGAGGTGCGATATATCGTACATACTCCTATTTTCATAATAAAAAAACAGCAATCTGATGTTGGTTGTTATGTCACTCGCACCAAAATACACATCACGAGTTGACATAGGCCTGTCAAAGTAGCTTGACGGCCTGACACTTTCCGTTTCTCAAAATAATAGCGCTTCAACTAGAAAGAGAAACTGACTTTTCACGAGCTGCTGTCAAACCACAGTAATAAAACTACTTGACGACAAAATAAACAACTAGTTAATTAAGATCCGTTAGTCTAAAGCAGGTTTAAGATTTATTTTACGGTTATGTATCCATAATTGAAATTACAATATACACTAAAATAACTGAATATTCTATTAAACTGTAATTGATTGCGAAACATAACCATAATACTTACTTATATTTTTTAATTAATACATTTTTAAATAGGTTATGAGAAACTTTGACTCAGACATTTCTTGGGATGCCGATTCCACTAGTGGGATAAGGGCAGGGAGATGGTGATTTTATTAGTGCCTTTGGGAGCAATTTCGTTCTCAAGAAGAAAAAAGCTACATGTACAAGCTAATCTACTCGTAAACGAATATAATAAAACGGAAGAGTTTGTTTTTTGTTTAAACGTGCTTGGTTCTGGAAGTCTTTTTTTTTTTCAGCATTTTATAGCTTATTTCTTGAGGAAGGTTATAGGCTATTTTTTTGTAAAATATTCGCACACCCAGATCAACACTGCACTAAGTCAAAACAGCACTCCTCTCAGAATCGACGAAGTGTATGTCGGTCATTCTCAGGCGCAGCATTTTTTCGGTGGCACAAATTTTTTTTAGAATTTGGATGTTTTGACATGAAATATCAAATCTAGATTTAATTTAGTAATTATTAGTACAAGAGGGAACTCTTAAAGCATAACGGTTAAAAAGTTATTTGATTTTGAAAAATTGGTGCCCACCGAAGTCAATATTCTAATCACCGAAATCAAATACATTAAAATTTGTCTAAAAAGTCAATAGTTCGATCTATAATTATTACATAAAAAATTAAGTATTTGTAGATAAAAAATCATTTCAAAACGGGTTACATCATTAAACCCCTTGAAGGAGTTAAATTATGTTTCAAAGTTTGTATGGCGATATAATACTAGTAGTTCTCCCCGAACTGAGATCTCGCGCATCGTAGATGGCTTACTTTTAGTCTTTCTTCTGACTACCCCTATACTTTCAAGTGCTACTACTGCCGAGTATGCCTATTGTGATAGCTCGTCATGGTAAAATTACTGGTATGCATGCAATACATAATGTCATTTCTAATTTTTCATTCATTTCATATTTATGAATTCTCGCCGTATTTCAAAAAGTATACGTCCTAGAATAAAAATAATAACTATTTTGGAATTTTCAAATAAAGACACTTTTTTTTTACCTTCCCCCGGGAACCCAATAAGCTCACAACCCCTTCATCGATTAAGCTCATATGCTCCACCGTATATTTCCATACCACAAACTATTGACCTACAAAGTTTCATGCAGATTGGATGAACGGTTCGACAGTTATGCGAGAACAAGAATTCGTGAAACATACAAACATACAAAATACAAAGCAAAATCGCCCAACTTGCCACCAAGATCTTCGCTAGCGCGATCGATTAGATATACATTTTGATTGGATGGTAAACGATTCCGGCTGTCCAAAAGTCAAGAGCTAGGAACACGTCCTGGCTGGCATCCACCCGAGCATATACTACTTTAAGTTAGTCTCTCTTGTAGAATCCAGCCGCTTCAAACCTTGTACTAGGTACTACTACAGGTGGCTGCCTGATTCGGCATCAGCTCCTCTCATTCACATACTGACGGATGCTTTCCTCACTAGTTCTCGGGTCTAGTTGGGATATATTATAAGCCAATGGCCATTTCAACAGCCTGCAGGGCGAACCTGGCAGAGCGGAGGGCTATCCCACGTCAGTTGGGGGAAGGCTTCGGCCGATGCTTCTTATCTACGAGAAAAAATCCATCCGCGTCAGTCCTCCTCACATCACAAATGGGTATTTCCTGTTGTGTCAGAATTTTCTGTCGCTTTCACCGCGTCAGGTGCTGCTTTAACGCTTGGCACCTGACGCGGTAGCAGTCTGGCGGAACAATCAGTGGACTCCCGTTTCCGCATTTGGACTCGATGGTGGTCCTTTATGCGTGGGGATAACCTGGCTCGTTAGGTACGTAGCCAACCTAGCTCACCTAGAAGCACAACAGCTTCCTGGGGTCTTCACCGGCTTAGAGGAGCGACCTCGGGATACTGAAGATTTGTTGCCATTGTGTTGCTACACCCGCACATTCCAGGACTACGTAAGCAGCTGATTCTTCTTTGCTTAGACATCCCCTGCAGAGTGGACTGTCTGTGGCACCGATGTTGTACAGATGTGTGTTGAGGGTACAGTGTCCTGTCAATGTCCCTAAGATTATTTCAAGGTCTTTTCTTTGTAGGTTCATCAGACGACACTCTGAAGTGTCGGATTGTCTGTCTCCAGCGATAGTTGTGTAGGTTTTGGGTATGTTGCCGCATCCAGATGCGTAGTTGAGAAAAGGGCGTAGGCAAGAATGAGGTTGGGCTCTAACTCTTTAGGTTGAAAGCTGCAATTGAGCTGTTCCTTTATTTTTTATAGATGCCGACACTAATCTGGGGGACCTTTTTTATGCCAGCTTTCTCTATGATTCAATACAATTATCATAAATCAGGAAACAGCACTATAAGTGCTATGAAACTGTCTTTACCCTTCATATATTTCCACGGAAAACACTGAAATCAATACCACCGGAATCAAAATTATGAGCAAAATCCTAGATATTTTTAAAAGTAACCAAAATTTTGAATATTAGTCTGCCTAATGGAAATCTAGTATCTCTAAGATACACTTTTGTTATAATTCGAAATTAATTGCTTGAATGGATTTGAAAAAAAATATTACACCGAACTCATCTTGGAGGGTATACCAAGCCACCGAAAACGATTTTGTTCCTCAATAAAAGAGACACACAGAGACCCACAGAAATGGTTGTCCTCTCCACCAATGCGGAGGGGCTGATAGTTATTCTTACTCTAACAACTGTTCTTGCAACTATTAGAGAACAGGGTATATGCGTAGATCGGTGCGCGCCACCGATATCAATTCAAAACCTCGGACGCGACTAAAACTACTTGTAACTTATCAACGAAAGCCTAATATTTATTGGGAACATTATAAAATAAGCTAGTAATTATCTGGTTTTTGTGAATACATTCAAAGTAGCGCCACGTTTTATAGAGAAAAAGATAAAAAATAATTTCCATCGCAAAATGTGCTTGGGACATGCCACCGAGGCTCAAATTTCAGCGGTTTTTATTTTTTTAAACTATTTTAAATTTATTTTATCTAAAAGAAAACATAGACTTCTTCTAGTATTTGATCATAACTATCATACAAAAAATAATCAAGCTTTTAGAAATCTATTTAATAGAGGTTTTTGGCCCGGACGGTTTTTTGAGCCGTTTGCGAATGGCCCATGTAGTTTATTGTGTGTTACATGTGAATTATTAAAGACCTTGGCAATAACTTTGATACAAGAGGAGTTTTTCGTCGATTCTGAAAGGAGTGCTGTTTTGACTTAGTGCAGTGTTGATCTGGGTGTGCGAATTATATGCCGGGCACAGCTTGTAAAATATATTTACTCATAGTAGAGACTTACACTGCTATTTCGTTTTGGTATTTATCACAATGATTCATCTCATCACAATGTATTTGTATTGAAATGGTGTTAGATGAATGTGTTGAATGGCTCAATCGCAGCATTGTTAGAATACATCAAGCAATCATTCAAGTCAATCAGTTGTGCAAGCAGTACGTAAAATTGAAATTAGCCAGAATCAGCTCGAACTCTTTCAGTAGGTATTTGTAACTTCTATCAATATTCCCATAGCTAGTGGTATTTTGGTACCGCTGTCTGGGAATCGCTAAAATACTTACGTATATTAGACATTGGATTGGACGTTTTCTATGCAAGTGCTCGTATGCATGTGTGACGTCACACTAACCATGGTTCGGTAACATGATCGCTAGAACTTGCACCTCCCCTGCGTCCTGCCATGTTTCATTTGCATCGTTGTGATTGTGTGTTTGTTTAGTACAAGTTAAAAAAACTACCAACTTGCAGCTTTTGTGCATTTTTACTAAGACATTTTAGTCAAGTAACATGCTACTTGATCAAAATCTACTGTGTACTGTGCAGATAGTTGCACCATGGGACTATAGTCGAATTGCTCAGTGTACGAACTAAAAATATATAAAAAATATCATTTTGACCGTCAATTTTAGATAATTAGAAATACGACTGTAGTCTTGTTATGGTCACAACAAATAGCGTTAGTAAAGTAATATACTCTTGCTAATACACTTTACTAATTTATATCTAGGTATTTAATACATACAAATAAGGTAGGTACAACTAAGCAGGTACCTACAACATCTCAAAAATGTGACAGATGTCACATATCAACTTTCATAAAATAACAGGTTTTGGATGTATCTAGAACTTGTTACAAATAACTGTTACTATATTAGTATTGATAAAAGTCTGTATAAAATACGGGTATTAAGTAGTAAGAATTATAATGAGTCAGCTTTAATACAAGTTGGATTAAACGCGACGTAGGTAAGTAATATTAAAAGCGAAATCACGTTTAAAACTGAATTTATCAATTCTAACAGCTATATTCTATTATAAAAAGCGTTGTTTCCGACAGAATTCACATCGTTATTACGTGAATCTGTTCAATCGAACGCGTTATGGCTATATGTCATTATGACACAATAACCTCGGTGTGTGAGAAATTATACATTACAGTCCCCGACTCTTGTTTCACCACATTGTTGACGAAAATGATGTTTTCACTTAGTGTTTTAAGCGCGCAAGAAAGTTAAAAAAATAATAAATAAATAAATAATAAATAAATATTTCTTTATTGCGGACACGAGATCCATACAAAAATAATGATTAAAAAATAATGTATTAGTATAAGTTTATCACTTAACTAACTTATTATTATTATTATTATTATTATACTTAACTAGTTCCCATACACCATGTCTGCTTTGCTTAGAGCGGTTTGGCGGTTTAGGCTAGAAGCCGAATTGTGATATTTTTATTAAAAAAATATCTTTCATCGTTGGAAATCGGTCTTTCGATGACTTTTTTACTTACATATGGAGTCACTTAGATTATTTTTAGCTGCAGTTGAACCCAATAAGCGGTGTTTCCGGACTACTTCAGCTAACCGAGTGTAATAGTTTTTTTTTTCTGTCTAAATGATACTTTACAATACGTTCTCGTTGACTAAACGTAGTATTAATTTCTCTGTGTCGATGACCCATCATTGGTTCTTTTAAAGACGGACTTATTTGATGCAAACGTTCATGGCGATATAAACGTGAATGAAAAGAGTGTTGAGATAACAAATAGGGGTAAAGAAAACATGTTGCATGTTGTTATAAGTAAGAAAGATAATAGAGCATTATCGATGAAGTTACTTTAAACATCTTGCACTCTCTTACTTATTCTGCTTCCGTTACATAAGTTAATTAAAGAGAAATTAGATAATGCACCCACAATTCAGCAATAAACATCCAAATAGACAGTAAACACTTTTATTACAAGTCAATTATGTGAGCGTAATAAGGCCACGTAAGATTACCTAATTAAAAGCAGACGGGTGTCCATCATAACGTTATCAGTAAATTACTTACTTATCGTATCCTGCTTAGCAAGAATGAGTCTACTTATATTTGAGCAGTTGGGCGGAACTCTTTTTTTTTATTACCGGTGTCATACGTTAGATCTAAACTCATTAGTGAACGTTCACAAGATCAAGTACGACTCTAGATCAACTGTTTATTATGCCAATGGGTCATTACATCAACAGTTTATAAGATCAATAGACCATTAGATCAAAAAACGGACCAGAGGAGTTTGAAAGAGGAATCACTGAGCCAACACAGTGTACAACACTGCTCCAACAATTGTCACCACAGCGCTTCCTCGCAGTAATCTTGCAACCTTACTCACTGAAGGAACACAACACCATTCGAGAAGAATGATGTTTTTGGCTGCAATATTCTGTATTCTATTGTAACGCTATTTTTTTTGCTTTTACTTCAAAATTACCGTTAGTTTCTATATTCTACTCGTATATCCATCTTACTGCCCTTGTCCCACATTACGTGGAGTCGGTGTCGGCGCAATATAAATATTTACCTTTTCTTCTTCAATTTCCACCTATAAGCCGTAATCTGATAATTTCTTACTCATGTCAACTTTCACACAGTCTTTTTTAATTATTATTAACGGGACTTAATCGCGTAATGAAATTATTTTATTTACCTCGACGTTTAGTCCCGTTAATAATAATTAAAAATGTGTTCAAGTCGCGAAAGTTTAAAATATGTATTTCACACAGTCCTTCTCATTTCTTTGTTATTTTGGTTACTTTGGGTAAGAATACAAAAACTAGTAGCTTTTGATATAATTATGAAAAATAGACTCCTTCTGTCGAAGATACGTGGCATCTTAAGGGCATTTATTTTTGTCTCTCTCTATTCCTCGTTTCCTCATTTCTGAGGTGACCTCTCATTAAGATTTTCTCCGACACTAGATTTTTCCATTAGATTTTTGTATGTGATGCAAACTTATGTACATGCTTGAAAAAAGTTGGTGATTGACTCTAGTAGAGTCTAGTAGTATAAAGTGTTTCTAATCGCTGACTTGATGCACATCAAATAGAATACGTTTAAGATGTTGATGACTACGTCGAGCCTTGCTCGTTTTGTCTATGAAACTTGTATAATAACTTCCATTTGCTTACATAACAGATCATGAATATTTATTTCTGCGCTAAGAGTAGATACGTCCGGCAAACACATCCCGCTGTCAGCATTTGCAAGATATTTCTTGTCTATCTTCCTAGATATTGTATACTAACCATCATAAAATAATCCTGAACACCCGAAAACCCCGACTGTGGGTATGAATAATAGAAAAAAATACAATAAAATAGCATTTTTGTACTAAGGACGTCCAACGATTTATTAGTGAAAGCAAAAATTTGTCGCCATTTCCAGTAGCCGAAGCTATACATACCAAATTAACTGTACCAACGACAAAAGGCTATTTAAGCGAAAGTGCTATATTTTAGAACAGTGAAATCACTCTATGAACGCGGTAAGAAACCAAAGTGAATCAATCTTTGCCGATCACGTATCTTGTTCACGTGTGAATGTGTGAACATATTATAAAGCTAGACAGGTATGTGGGCAATTCTAATTGGACTATTAGAAGCAATTTGAGAGCTCGTGACTAGAATGCTTTAAGAAGCTTTTTGTCTACTTTACACAAAAAGCTTATCTAAAAAGGCATTACTATTAGGCCATCGACTATTACGGACTTAGTAAGTATTTTTATGGATAGAAAATTTACCAGTCTCTACTTTAGAAAGAGAAACAGGTGTGGCAAGAATGCATTGTTTAAGCTTGTTTTTGCAATCACAATAACACACTAATACTACTACTAGACTACTACGACTAGAGGACTATTTTGAAGGCTTTATTGTCATCTGTGTAGAACAGAGCCAAGGGTTTTCTCGTTGTGTTTTATTACAAAGAACGGTTTGACAAAAAGTGACTTTGAAGTTGTTTAACATCTAGAACACTACTAAGTAGGTAGTCAATCAAGAATGTCTAAGCAAGCTATGCCACGAGCGCTTCATTTTCTTCATTGATATAGGTAACGTACATTTGAGCCCACGACCAAGATCCTACAATCTTAGTGAGCACTAGCAAAATGATTGTAGGATGCTAGGTCGTGACTATTCCAAGCGTAATACACTACCATTCTGAAACCGCCATTCATAAGTGAGAGTACTTAGACACATCAATCAACACCAAACCATTCAATTCAAACTGCATTATTTTTTAAATTTGCCAATTATTTTTTCGCAACGGTTGCGTCAAGCAGACTAATCGGCTACTAGCTGACTGTATTTTATAAAAGCGATTAATATAACTTAGCGGATAATAGTTTTACTGTTGCTTCACTAAGCTCTGTTTTTTTTATTGAATATGTAGGTATTGTGCCACGCTCACAATAGATGCTAATGTGAGGTGGTGGTGAGTTCGAGGATTCTATTATGTACCTTGAGCTGCTTATTATTTACCAAACTTAAGTACTCTAGCGAAAATATTTACTAGGCGTCTTACAATGAAGGCTGATTCTAACGCTACAAGTCAACTATCCAATTTTCTGCACTCTCGAGGTGCATTTATGTTCATAACTCCGAAGATCCTCGACGGATCCTCAACAAATTCTCTTCCTCAAAAATAATCTAAGTTAAAAAACGTAAACACTGCTCATACCTTTAGGTACTAGAGATTCTTCGAAATGTCTAGGGACGTGGTCTAGGGTAGTTAGAGGCTTCATAAGATTTGACACATGCCTACATTACGCATATCAACAGTTTTAACGTGACAGATTGCAAGCGCATAGCGGCTTTTTCATACGTTACCAAACCAGCTTCAAAATGCTTAACACATAAAAATAATTCCCATCATTATCTCATGCCATGCATACTTTGTCGCACAATAGCGCGGGCCCCAACAAACACAGGCATCGCAATAGTTCTACATATTTATTTACCGACTTAAAAAAAAGGAGGAGGTTCTCAATTCTTCGGAATCTTTTTTTTTTTTATGTATGTTACCCGATTACTCGAAGCCGCCTGGACCGATTTGTAAAATTATTTTTTTTGTTTGAAAGAGTTATTACTTAGGTACTTTTCAATTGGTGCCATAAAAATTTGGTGAGGATCTGTCGAGGATCTTCGGAGTTATTAACATAAATGCACCAAGAATGCAAAAAAATAAACAAAATAAATAGGTACTTACATAGATCATTCAAAAAATAAGAAGCGAGAGATCCTTAAAAAACTTTTACACCGTACAATCTGTAGTGATATGAAATCGTATCAGACGCATTGCAACAACAGGCTAACCCTATTATTTTTAATCTGTAATTTTAGCAAGGATTTTTAGTGTTTTTTTCTTAGTACTTGTACTTTTATTTATTCTGTGGCACTACTACCTGCCTTCATCTTAAATTATGTTATTGTGAAAAAAAATGTCATAACGAGAACAAAGAGTAAACAAAAAAAACGAAATTGGTCGCACATTAATGAAAATAGTAAATTACTCTAATAATTGCATCACAATTTGGCCCAGTCTGGCCTTAGTGCTTGGCCTTCGTAGCCAAAATTATGGTTTCTTTGTTATAACACACACGTAATGTGAGAGTTTCATTTTATTGTATGCTTTTCAAGTTTAGATTATTGGGGCATACGATCCTATACTCTGTGGATAACTAAGCTGGGTAATTAATGCATGCTTCGTTTGTATTGCTCTAAATTATGAGTTAATATGCCAATACATAAACAGTAAAACTAGAAAAAGAATGCGTTTACAAAAACCATTTACGAAAAGTAATTTGGAAATGAAAATTACTCATAATTTGAACTTTATCGCAAACAAATAAATATCAATGTCATTTTTAAGAAAAGCAAATTGACTTTTCTTAAAAATGACATTGATATTGAACTGCTGTCGCATTCTGTTTTGTGGAATCATACACTGCTGTCGGACGTATTCGGAAAACACGAGAATAACCGAGATCCAATCTAGAGCTTGAAGTACTTACTGTACGTCTTTAGAGCGACAGAAGATCGATCACACATGACATGCTTATCTGATGCAATCCAATTGCTGCCATTGTCGATAACTACCTTCGAATATCGAGCGTTATATGCAAGTAAAATAAAATATTATCTCGTTGATCATCTAGAGTTAATTTAAATAAATCGAACTTGGTTTGACTCTTTAAAGTACTTTTTTATTAGGGTTCAGGGGCCGTACCACGAACTCTTAGAGCAATATTAAAAATAGCTTGAAACAGTCCTGCTTTGAGCTTGTTTCAACATTCTTTAAGTAGGCATTCGTTGTCATGAATAACATAAATGACGTATTACGTTATTGATCAGGACTAAATCAGGACTGCAGCAGTCCTGCAGAAGGACTGAAAAATTATTGTTTTATTGCGATTCTAAGCAATGTCAAACCAAGCTTGAAACAGTAAAACCAGAATAAGAATGGTTTTCGGGAAACATCGGAAACAATCGCATAAAATTACAAAAACTAATGACGAAAAGGCATTTGGAAATGAAAATTACTCGTAATTTCAACTTTATCGTAAACAAATAAATATCAATGTCATTTTTAAGAAAAGCAAATTAGTTGCAAGCCGTGCGAGCTGCGCTGATAATGACGTGTACTTCTGTCGCATTCTGTTTTGTGGAATCATACACTGCTGTTGGATATATTCGGAAAACACGACAATAAGGCCGGCCGCATACGCACGTTTTCCGTATACGTTTTCCGAATTCGTTTTTTTTACGCAGACGTTCAATTTTAGTTCGTATGACCTGTACGTACGGTTTGTTTTCGAAATGAAGTATAATACTTTTCCGTTCGGAAAAAATAAGAACGTGTGCGGCATGTAGAACAATTTGTATTGAATGCGTGCATTCCGAATTCGGAAAACGTATACGGAAAACGTGCGTATGCGGCCGGCCTAAATCGAAAAAAAAAGTGAAAATCGGTTATTGTCGTGTTTTCCGAATATATGTGAGTAGCTAGTGAACATGATAGCTGTCATTTTACAATAGCCGTAGCCGTAGTTCAATAAACAAGCGCTTGTTTAAAAGAAATGCAAGGAATGTCATCACATTGTAACAAGGTCTCTAATGCGCCATTTAACTCACAAAAGCAATGTCACTTGAAAATTTTCTAAAGAAAAAATTCCCAGCGCTCAATTACGCATTACAATATAAAACTCAGGCTTTTACCCATTCACTTACCATTGTTTTTTAATCGTCACCATCATTTCCGTTCATACGTAGTAAAGAGTCCACGGTCTTCATGCTTCGTGACGTGACAGTTGGCAGGATTATGACAGCTTCCGATGTCGCCAGTTCGTGAAGCGACGCGTGGTGCCTGCGTGCCTGCTGATCTGTTTTTAATGAGACTTGCCTAACTGATGGGGCTAATTTTCTTCTGTAGCAACTCTAGGTCTTACGCATAAGAGTGTAAAGAATCGATTGTGCGCATGACCTAATTATCTGCTTATCAAAGAAGCTTTAAGCTCAAAAAAGCGCTTGTGAATCGATCAGCAGGTATTTTTAGGTGCAGTTTTCTTTGCCGTTCTTAATGAATCCGCAACCGTTTGCCGACGACCGTTTCGCCGATGGACTGTTCGCCGACAGGACGATTCATTTATTTCCGTTTAGTTGTTAGTCGATTTTCTGCACAGTCACTGCACAGAGACTCCTGACTTCATCATCAGCTCATTATCAACATAACCGTCAGAAAAAAATTAATGGAATTTCATATCTTATGTCAAACATACTGACAATAAAGCATCAGGTGAAGTCATATATGAAATGGATAAGTTGACATATAAATATTAGTTAACTTAGTTCATAGTTGTGTCGTATAGTCACAGTCATTACTTGAGTGCCTTTAGCAAAGTATTGAATACGATTAGCCGATATCAAATTAGTGTCACAATGTTACTCCGCTGGTATAGATAAATTACAGTGTCGGCTCGATAATAAAATAATGAGCGGCTGTGTGTAACTACATAATGGCGAGGTAAGTGGACGTACGCGTAAGATATAATAGGGGGCACCTTTCTTGCGGGGCAAAGCTCTGTTAGCTAGTATCGATCGATATCATTTTACTTTTTTCTTTAATTTAATGTATTTTTTAATGTATTTTAATGTATTTTTTTCTTTAATTTAATGTATGTTTATTTTAATGTATTTTTAGATTAAGTATTGTTTCTGTGTTTAGTTTTACGATTATGTACCTACAAATGGATCTCGGGTCTGAATTAAAGATATTTTATTATTATTATTATTTAATGTGAAGTCTGCATACTTATAAGTATAGTAGGTACGGCACTACACATTGAACCGAAACGAATGTTTAAGTTTATGTGTAATCCTGGCGTGTGAACATTCCAGCTTGGCTCACAGCGACCGACGCAACCTACGCCATTACATTATTTAAATTTATTGAGTTGTATCCACAATACATCGTCTGATAATTTTCGTGATAATAATACATTGAATTAAAATTAAAAATCAATTTTAAATAAAGAAACCTTAGTTAATTGTTTTATCAGTACAGTACAGTGAAATAACTCATAGTTATTGTAAAACTTTATCTCTTTTAAAACAGTATAGATTCATTTTACTCTTTATTCTTTCTCTTTTATTTAAATGGTAAGTATAGATTAATTTTTCTCTTTATTTTGCCAGTTTTAAAGATTATGTGACCATAAATACTGTTGGTTTATAATAAGAGCTGCCAATAAGGCTATCCTAGGTACGGTCCTGGTGGGTCCTATTGCAGGGTTCACAAGGATACGCCTCGCAGGCGTAGGCCTATAGCCTGTTGTTAGATCTGATGATTCATGGTTAGAAATGCATCGCTTTGATGCCTCTGGCTATGTTTATTGTATCAAACACAAGCTATTTGGAAGCGAGACATTCAAACGTTTTAGGCTGGTTCAGCACTGACGAGAGCAATCAGCTTTGCTATTTTTGCTAAACAATCAGTATCCTTATTTCATTGTAATAAAGATCACTCGCTTATCAGCGCCGACGGTACGCGTGACAGTAAAACCAGCCTTATTGTTAGTTCGCGAGTGAGAGTGCTATTAGTTTTATTTTTAAAACAATTTCGAAAATATTTTAATAGCCAACACCTAACTTAATAACGGTCAATTTGATTGTGGACTATGATATCATCTATATAAAAAAAGAGAAATGGTGATCATTGGTCAGCGCATAACTTGAGAATGACTATACGGATTTGGCTAATAAATTTTAATGTTCTGAATTTTATCAAATAAGGTTTTAAGAGAAATACATAAATGATAAACTAACCCTGAAAATAAGAGAACTCATGTTTTTTTTTTCTATTAAATTGTAATATAAACTTGTGCGTTTGAACAGGAATGTCGGGTCATCTAGCTTTCAATAAAATTAGAGAGAGTAGAACTCTTCGTTAATTATCCATTACTTCTAGAAACATATATATAAATCAAATAAATAAATAAATATTGGTGGACATTTTTCACACAGCGATCTAGCCCCAAACTAAGCAAAGCTTGTACTATGGAACTAATAGACTTTATAAAAATTTCTCTATTAAAATAAACTTCCTGCGCCTAACCAAACAGATCCATGATTGCAACAGAAATTTTATCCAGTTTTTATAGCGACTCAAATTAATGTTTCCGTAAATTGTCCGAAACGGATACTGCGGCTTAAATTAAATAAGGTAATCCAAACAATTGGGCATTCATTTAGTAGAAGAATTGATTGAATCATTGTTCTTGACACGCAAAACAGTACAAAGAAATCAGGAAAAAAACAATTTTTTTTTTATTTTTATATAAAATGTCATACTCCGTTTTAATAAAGTAAGTAAGTTCGTATGAGCAAGTGGCCAACTCTGGTGATGGAGATCTATGCTGCCTAAAGGCCTCCGTCATACTTAAAAGCCAGGACCGACCATTTAACGTGCCCTCCGAAGCACGGATTGATAATGCAGCTAGTTTTCATATTTGCTCGCAATTCAAAGTTCACTTCGATCGCTTTTGTGAGGTTACCTAGCTGCCTCACTAAATTCCTGTTGGCTTGTAGCCATTTAATTGAATGGCGGCGTTCAATGAAATGGCTAGGCATTTAATTGAATGGCTAATTCAACCACTTGGCTGCGACATTATACACAACGGAGTTAACACAGATAACATCACGGGCAACAGCTAGTAAAAATATTAAACTACTATCCATCATCGATAATTTCAAAACATCAGTTTATTGTAACCGACGACATTCCGTATGTTATTAAAAAATATCAGTCTGCCAGTATGGACTCCAGCCTCATTCATCCATCCAAAACTGTACCTAATTAATTCTAAAATATTGTGATTATCATTAATAATTGATCTATCGACTCAATTTGGTGATGTTTGCCCTCAAGACATTGAAATTATTGCACCATGGTGCCGATTATCAAATTAAGTTTGAAAATACAAATTTAATTTACTCCCTTGAACTATTACCTTCATTATCAGATAATTCGTGGGTTGATTATTTTTGACCCCATTATCATAACACTTGAAACTAAAGGTTTACAGGAATAAGGCACTAAATAAGCTTTGAGCTGGTGTTAATTTTAAATTACTGGGTAAATTTTCTGTGCAAACAGTTTACCGTAGGTAGGTACTTAAGACATATTCCGGTATATTTAGATTAGAACTTAGCCAAGCCGATGCCAATGCGCCGATAGCCTTCGGGCAACGCAACTGTCCAGTAATTACCCATTGGCAACCCATTGGTGCCATGCCGACATTTGTAAGCAAGCGAGGAAATTTACATTTTTATCAGTCAATCGCTAAGTTATATTACAGTTTGTATTTAATTTGTTTAATTGAGTTTGTTTCGGATTAAAACAAGACCTTGAATGTAATTTGTATCACCTTTGGCACTTTAAAATGGTGTGTCTTATTTAAGCTTGTAAAACAACTTTCAAAGAATTGAAAATAAGTACTTAGTTATATTATTTACTAGCGACCCGCCCCGGCTTCGCACGGGTCACATCACACATTACATTAGAAACCTCTGAAATTAAAAATCATTCTCTAATATATTATGCATTTATTATACATATAAACCTTCCTTTTGCATCACTCTATCTATTAAAAAAAAACCGCTTTAAAATCCGTTGTGTAGTTTTAAAGATCAAAGCATACGTAGGGACAGACAGCAGGAAGCGACGTTGTTTTATACAATGTAGTGACTGGCTATGTTATAATTTACGATAAAAATACCTAGATATTTATCGAATGATTAACAATTTCCGATAAAATTAGAAAAATGATACATTGCATGTACTTTTTGCAGGAATACAAACAATGACAATACAATTTTCCGATGTCCTGAAAGAACATTGTATGTATCATAGCCCATTTAAGATATGTAACAATCAACTTCAGGCTAGCTAATTGAAACTTTAGGAACCGTTTGTCATTAAAATATTTTATCGTTTCCGTGTCATGTTTTAGTCAATCGATCGGTATTTAATAATTACCAGGCTCGCGGCGTGAGTTACGAAAGCGTGAGCACTGGCGGTGTCAAGGTTCCATATTAAATGGTGCCACAGCGAAGTCACCAGCTAGGTTAAAACAATAAAAAATCAGAGCAATGCTACCTGATCGGAAAAGGAAAGTTGCTGGACAAAAAAATATCTGAAGTGGATACTGAGGTCAATAATTGAGATAAAAAATAGTCGAGTAGGTACTTGTTTTTTTTCCATCATTTAACTGGGTTTTATAGCGTCTTTGTATTTGGGTTACTGCTCAACACGATACACGGGATATACACATAGGCTGGTTTTTTCTTGAAAGAAAGGAAAAATTTACGTAAAAATTTTCGTAGTGTTGCTTATGTCAGTGAAATTATTTGAACTCAGTTTACATTAACATAGAATAGTAAGTACTAATAAAATCTTACACCAGTATTCACAAACGTTACTATGAGGTCTCATAGTGCGCGCGGACGCACAGGGTCCCAAAAACCTATCGAAGTGAAGTACGAAACACAAACGAAATAATCAGAGAGCTCTATTCAGCGCAGTATGTTCGCATAGCTAAGGGTATTGTTTGTGAATACCGGTGTTAGTATAGTTTGCATTGAGCAAGCTTCCTAAATAGGACTGTGGCATGACAAACGGCTTGGAGATATTTTGATAAGATATTATCGAATATTTTGTGTCAGCTTATTGGCATTATTGTTATGAAAGATTCATGATACACAAGTGTCAATTTTAATTGAATTATTGCATTAAACAAGACTTTTAGATTTACATTGCAAACTGATAGATACGATAAATATAATTGATATTGAAGATAGCAAAAACAGTCCTTGTTTAAATAGAATAGAATAGAAAAATAAATTGCTAAGTGATTGAGGTATAGGTATTCGAACACAACATCATCATAAAAGTAAAAAACGTCATAAAAACACAAAATCACCTACTGGGTATATGCCTTCATTCTCTATTTATGTGCTGTCTAGTATGTGCCTAGTTCGGGTAATATAGGTTACCTACCGAGACGGTTTAGTAAAAAAAAATTATCTCCTGTAAAATCACGGTTTTGTAGTTATTATAGATTGACACTAAACCGTCGATACCTCAAGTATATAATGCGGATATCCGCTTTCAAACAGTAACAAAATTCAAACCATTTTTTACTATCAGTTGGGTTTTTTGCTAGTTCTTAAAATAGATTAAAATTCAGATTGCTTGTTTGCTTGTCCTGTTTACAAGGTTTTATTAGAAGTTTAATGCCCTAATGTTTCGTTTAAGGCTTAGTCAGCCCCACACGTATTGACCATGTCTTTCCTGTGGATATAGCCGGTTAAGCTGAGAGGATGGTGTAGGTGCTAGGCAACCCTACTCCATCTCAACATTGTCCCAGGCAGTATAGTGTCCCGTTAAGTATAGGCAAAGATTGCCTCCTGACACTGTATAAATCATCTAGTAAGGATGTAAAGGCTTAAGTTAATGCCCTATATCCGAAGTTATTTCATAACTACCACAGTACTGTAATCAGACTCTTTAAATACAAATAACATACAATGTAGGTAATTTGCGTGCAGTAGTTTTGTGCAATATAAGCTACTTACTTCATATTTGCATAACATAGCTAATTTTCCTTTCGGCTGAGACAATTGGTCAGAGACTGGACAATGCAAATTGAGGACCTTCTATGTAATAGGTTCACAATATTGTCAACTTTATGAAATAGGCACACCGAAAACCATTGCACAGTACTAGATTATAATCATTTCGTTAGTGGATAAATCCTGGCGCACTTTCAATATTAAAATAAACAATAAATAAAGATTTTTATTTTATTTTTGATTATATTTATTAGTAGGATAGGATTACTTTCCTACTAATTATAAATCGTTATCGTTATCCAACAAGTCCTATAAGTCCTTTAAGTCCTTTAGGCGGCTTAAAAACTCCGTCACCAGAATTGGTCACTTGCTCTACGAACTTACTTAAGTAGGATAGGATTACTTTCCTACTAATTTTAAATCGGTAGCGTTATCGTTATCCAAACAAGTCCTATAAAGAACATAAGGCTAAGTATTACAAAAAGTAAAATTTTGTTATGCACATTTCTAAACAACATTATTTTTGAATGCTGGGTGTAATTTAAAGTGGTCACCGATACTGTACGAAGTGGCTTCCAACTACCTACTCGAAAGTAGGAAAAGATTGAAGAGTTATGGTAGAAAGATACTTAATTAAATGCAAGAAGCAATTTACCTTTGAACGTTCGAAACGTTGATGTACTTTTACGCTATATGGCATAACGGATTTGAAGATTTAGAATGGACATAGGCTACCTTTTTCAGTGACTTTGAACAATTACATAATAACGCTAAAAACCATCTCTAAATAGCCAAAATTAAGGCTATTCCAAAACTTACGAGCAATCTCAAATGCGTTGCGCGTATAATTTGTTATTAAGTGGATGTTCCTACGCGTTGTGAGTGTGTGTGTAGTGTAATTTGTTATTAAGTAGAAGTACGTCCAACACTTAATAGTAACTAGAGCGTCAACTTGAACATCTTAATAGTTATAAGCTCTTTAAGCAACAAAAGTTGACGTTTATTCAGTATGAAATAAGAATCAAGAGATTATAATGGTGAAAGATTTTTATCGTTTAACATATCACCTAAACCTTTGACAGCTGAATATGTGTATATTATTTAGTGATGGCATAATGGTGATAACGATAATGATGAAAAGAAACCTATAACCTTCCTCGAAAGCTTATAGTCGTATTGCTCATTATACGGACTAAAATTGAAGGAAAAAATGTCATTTTTCCTTCAATTTTGATTAGTTTTGATACGTTTTATGTCAAAATTGAAGGAAAAATGACATTTTTTCCTTCACTTTTAGTCCGTATAATGAGCAATACGACTATAGCTATCGAATGCAGAAATAATTTTTCAAATCGGACTGGTAGTTCCAGAGATTAGCGCGTTCAAACAAACAAACAAACTCTTCCGCTTTATTATATTAGTAAGTAATGAGTAATATAGATGTAGTAGATAGTATAGATATAGATTAGTATAGATTTTATATGAAGATAACCAGTACAATAGAACGAAACCTTAACCTTAATGAGAAAAACATTCGCTTGTTAAAAAACATTCGCATTTAACAGGTGACTATGAAAGTGTATTATTTTCAAATATCGTTTACTTGCATGTTGTTTGTGCTGGCTGAATATTGAATTGAGGTACTCGTATACAGCAAGAAAATTGCACAAATGCTCTATTGATCTAAAAGAATATGTCTATCATTATATTGCTCTACCTTACACGAAAAAACAACAAGTTAGTGATACAGTTATTATACGGGGATTACACACACGAGCAATTAACCGCTGTTTACACACTTGTTCCGTTGCGATACCTTTTTAGTTTCGGTGTCAAAAAGTGTTATAAGTTGTAAAACCTTGGAAACGTTTCTTCACGGTCTTGAGTGACTGGATCAGGATATTTTAAGTTCCATTGTCGCAATACTCGCAATTCTAATAAGGTCTTTTTTTTATTTTCAGGTAATTTTGGACGCATATGGACACTTTGTTATGATTAAATTTAACAATCGTTGGTAAGCTTTACGAGATAAACTACATATTGAAAGTAACTACATATAATACAGTTTACAATTCTAAAAACACGAAGAAAATTGAATGAACGAAGGTGCCAAACAATGCAGCAGAAGGGGTAACTCTTTTTCAAAGCGGTTGTTATAAAGTGAGTCTCTAAGAATTAAAACGTATAAATTTTATCTATGACAACGTTACTGACAAATAAAAATATCTACAAATTTCATTCTAAGTACTCATTTCAACATTTTACTTTCGATGCCGCTTCCGACTCGCAATTACTTCTCACGAGCGGATGTTGCGCGCAACTCGGTCACATTTTCAGTAATTTGCATAATTAGTTCTTTGCTCCTTACATGGCTGGTTCCCACAGACCTTCGTAATTAGCCCGATGTGGCAAGAAACCTAAATATTTTCTGCCTTTTGTCTTCGTTTCAGTTTATCAAAAAGAATTATTCCGTGAAATATAATGAAATAAGAGAGTCTGTCCTAATTATAAACATCAAATCAAGTTTAGACAAAAAAGAAATCCTACAAAAATCAGTTAATGGTAAATGCTTCTAGCAAAGTTGAGAGTAATTAAATCAAACGCTTGTTCATTCAAGTTTTTGGATGTCTGAGATTTCAATCAATCATTTAGAAAATTTGTTATCGATACGCAACAATTTTCACATTTCATTCGGCAATCACGGTACCATAACTTTCTTATAAAGAATCATCTCAATAAACTGATGACTAGCATAAGGAGTTACGGATAGAGACCTAGAACTGAAAAAATAAGCATCAGTCAAAAAACAGTTCGATTTATCTGACGACAGGGCGATCGTAGATGGTCGTACATGGATTGATAGCACTACAAGGGCCTTAGGTACTATGACTATGACTATTAGAGCAATGTCAAAGTAAGATTACTCTGATTCCGTGCTAAGATAAAACTATGGTAAGGTTAAAGCAAGCCTAATGCAGGAATGTTTTGGTAACGTCTCTTCGTGGAGTATCAAGTGTCAAGTCATTGACGCGATGCAAGACTGTTTTCACCCTGTTTTGACATTGCTCTAAGAGTTGGTGGTACGCCGGCAGGACTGTGAGTGAAAACTGACTGTATGGTGATGAAGATGACTTGCATAATTACTGGTAAACTATAGTTATATAACACATCAAGAATTTTTACGCGTTTTGGTCTAATAATGCATAGTTACCGACCGTGGAGTTATTTTGACATTGCTTTGTCTGTTTACCTGCCAGCTCGAACCAATTATCCAGTCTTTGCATTATAATTACATGCCTAGACTCAGGTATCATGTCTAAGTTCTATCATCATCTTAATTTGAAAGGCGTTTTATTTTCTACCTTGAATATTTTTGGCACTGTATCGTGGCAATGATTATAATAATTATAGCTGCAAGCATTTTAATATTTCATGAAATGTAAAGTTGTAACTTGTTCCTGTTTGAAATTGTTTATGGATAATTTATTTTGATTTCACAATTTAACGAGCGTGTTTAAATTCATTATTTTCAAAATCTCAGGTAAACTCAATCTCGATTTCTCAATATAATCTTGATATAAATTACTAAACAGAAGTTTGTAAGGAAAATCTCCGATTGGAAACTTTTACTTCTTATTATAAAAAATGTCGATAAATCTGTATTAGTTTTTGTACTTCCGGTTCATCATACATCCGCGTACACACATAGTTCATATTATGCACATGCGTATAGTATTATGCACATAAGTTTACGCAATTTATCGGAACAATACACTAACAAGAAGCGGCTTACTGCACACAAGTTCATAGAAAACAGGTAAATATTCATTTATTAGTCAACTCAACAAATATTTGGGTCTACACAAAGTAATTAAAGTTTTTTGAAAAGATATTATTCCAAAAAAAGACTTAATTATAGCAAAATGTTGGGAAACTACAACCTGGGGGCGTACCACCAAGTCTTAGAGCAATGTCAAAACAAGCTTAAAACAGGCTTACTGCTTTAGGAATGACATTCGTTGTCATGTTTCAAGCTTGTTTTAACATTGCTCTAAGAGTTCATGGTACAGCTACTGAAGTATAACCTATTTAGAGACACTACCACAAAATGAAATGAAAATGAAATGAAATTCATTTATTAAAAAAGAACAGCGTCTTAACAGTGTTGTCAATAATTAAACGAAACATTAGGTAACGTCAATAATAAAACAAGGTTAATCGCGATCAGTTTCTTGTCACAAAAATGAATAGTATGAAACAGTTACTTGTACATTGTATTAAAAAATTTACGTCAAAAGTATAAAAAATTTAAACAATATGTTAATACACACACAATAAAATATTTGGTTCTGAAAGCATTAAACTCTATTTTTGCTTCAGTCATGAAATATTTTAATCTAAAAAAAAGTTAGTTTTGAAGAAGGGTTCTCCAAAACTAATTTAACTTAACTTAATTAACCTAACAGTGTATAGAGTGATGAGAATTGAGAAAGGTATGTTAAGGTTTGGGCATATTATGAGGATAAATGAAAATCGTTTAACGAAACAGGTGATAAGGAGTGTGAATAAGAAGGGAAGACCTAGGCAAATATACTTGGACTAAATAGATGTCATTTTTCTATGGAATTTTTAAATGAACTCGACATTTATGACAAGTCTGTCTGGCTGTACTTATTTCAATAAAAATACATAAAACCTGTTTTCTACGTGAATGTGGCTGTTGACTGATAGTGAAAGTGATGATATCTAGCGCTAAAGGGAGCTGCGCACGCGCAGATAGTAAGAGCCACCTAATTAATGTATTCACGCTAATAAGTAGTCAAGTTATGAGACTAATTACAGGAATTGAAGCCTTATGTCTTTATAATTATAAATTAGTAACATTATTCTTTCCTCTGTCACGTATATTCTTTCTTGTACACAATACTCATACAGATTACTGGCATAGCATATTATGTTTTACTTACCTGCTTACAGAGTAAGTATTTTTGTCTTGAAATATATTTGAATTTTCGTGAACCGGTACTATACCGGTAAATCGTTGGTAGCATAGTGCGAATTAAATTTTATTAAGGAATTGATACCTAGTATTTTATGAAATCAATGACTCCACATAGTAAACTCTGAAGAGTAAAGTTCTTTTTAAACAGGCTATGAAATTTATTCTTAGCAGTAAAATTTATTCTTCCTATAATAAAAATGACGTTTATGTCATGATATGCACACTTATTTCCTTAGAATTTTATTACTATCCGTAATTACTTCTCAATTAACGTGGATATAGGATCTATCGCTTTGCCTTCTGCAACATCGGTTATGGGTTCGATTTCCACCGGACAAACATTTGTGTGATGAACATGTTTGTTTTGTATCTGGATGTTATATAGGTATTATAAACTATTATAAGTATGCGTTTACAACAATATAATGTACTAGTAACGCCCGCGGCTTCGCCCGCATGGACAACTATTTTTATATCCCACGGGAACCATACATTTTTACCGGGATAAAAATTAGCCTATGTGTTATTCCAGAACCTAAACTATCTACATTCCAAATTACATTAAAATCGGTTTAGTAGTTATAGAGACACGTGGTAATAAACATTCACACACACACACACACACGGACTTTCGCCTTTATAATAATAGTAGGATTCTATCAGTTATCTGGTTTCCATAGTACAAGCTTTGCTTTAGTTTGGGGTAAATAGCTGGTGGCAAAAATTAAATATAGGTTCTTCAAGTGGATTATAGTTTAACAAGAAAATAATCACTCTGTACAAGGAGAAATGTTCATTCATAAAGCTTTATCAGTATATTTTTATATTGTACGTTTTATAATTACGTCTTTTTGAACGCACAATTGAAAATTTTATTAATAAAACTTTCTCCGCTCTCTGCCTTCATTGTTTGATGCAGATTAGTTTTATTTGTGTACCGACTCATTTCAATTACATTTATCATTACGTAAGTACAGTTTAGGGTTGTCAGCTACCCAGAAACAAAACCTTTCTTCTCACAGACAAACTAAAAATTAGCTATAGGTACTTATTATGAGTAAAATTACTTGAGCAAAGTTCTATTAACTTAGACAGAATTTTGAATTTACTTTGACAAAAATAAGCAATTTAAAAAAATATCTTATCAACAAGATTTCTTATTTGTTTGTCAATTATTTCATCGAGTATTTTAATTTGTTTGTCAATTGTTTAAAAAAAAACTTAAACAGTCCGCTCCTGTCATTGTTAGGATGCAGATGGAGTTCACTCAGCTTTATCATCTAACTCCATAGGAGCAACAACACGCACTATAAATCTATACATCGCACCCCTAGAAAAAAACTACGGTAACCCGAAAAACCTATTTTTTAACAAAAACTATTTTAGAAATCTATGACAGACTATGAAAGATGTAATAATATTATATTTTTATTACTCATTTGTATTACTGTATAATATTCAGTTTAGGAATTCTAAAACGCAACTAACTTTATTCGGGCAAATTGAGTTGCCGAGGTTTTCATCTTAGGGGTGCGATATCGTCAATACGGGGCTGATTGGCCGCAACATTCTAGCTGTGTTTTCTTTTGTAGGATAGAGAACCTTATAATATTCAGATACAGCCGCTAGTCGGTCTGGCATAAACGTAATATTATTTTTATTACGTTTTAAATCTCGTAAGAATGGAGATATTTCCAGAGGTATAAAATAAATCTTACTTTTCTTAATACCTACCTTTATAAAAATATTTTCTATCCGTACAGTTTATTTTTTATTTTTAGTGTTATGAAATAGCGTTACGATACCATCTATAATGCTCTACATTCTGAATGTTTTCTCTTATGTGGCAACCCTGACAGTTTAACAGCGCTACTTACGCTTCTTAGTTCCAACTTTCGCAAATGGCTTAATTTAGGAGGTGATAATTGCAAGCAAACAGAGTACTGTAATAGATGTAAATTTATTCAAGCAGTGTCGTGAATCGAGCGAGTTATATTTGCATAAGAAGACGGTCACTAGCTAACGAATAAAACACAATCATAGTAGATGGGATGAGCTTTTGAGTGTGAGATATAAATTAACCCAAAATTTTGTGCCTAAGTATCCGGACATTTTGAGAATCTGACTTTTTGCTAAATAAGCCTTCTGCTTATTAGACCATCTGATAGTTGGACGTTTTGCGACATGGACGTTTTGCTTATTGTACTTTCTGCTCATTAGACGTTTCGCATTGTTGGACGTTTAGCTACTTAGACCTTCTGATCAGGAGGGACATTTTTCATAAAATAGTCCTAACCCCAAATTAGAGTTGCCAGATTCGTATCAGAAGTACAGAAATTACAAGTACCACAGACTGATCAAATGACCGGATAAGAATCGAACCCTCAATTTTTCGATTGCTGCGTTTAACCCATTCACAGCCCAGCCACCATGTGCGACATGGGCAGTGAACGCGTTAAGGGAATAAGTTCACCGCTCCAATTAGCCACAAATACACGAAACTTTGGTACCATTGGTATTTTTCGGATACTATTGAAACCGTAATAATAATCTTTTTAATCCAATAAATGTATTGAAAACTAAAAATAAATAATTGTGTGAAGCACTTTTACTTAACTTGTACTTACTTAAGTAATTCAGATTTTTGAAAATTCCAAAATATCAAGTAGGTACTCCTCCGCCAATCTACGTATATAGATGGACTTACGCAAAGTCACGCCTGAATCAATTAACTAACTTTTAATTACCTGACAACTTATTAGATCTAGTCATCTATTCAAGAAAATAGTGCTGCATTTCAATCATTACAGAATTATTGCACGTTTCGAAGCGTAAGCCTATTATTACTTATCTCCAGGCCTATCAACCTACCTTATGACGCCGGTAGTTAGGCCAGAATAAACAGGCATTACATAAGTGTGAAATACCTCCGAGCAATCAAATCTGATGTAATGCAAATCTGTTTGAAATAGATACAGAATTCATTCAGCGTAGTCAATGACTTATAAAGGTGTGTACGCATGCGCGGATCTTATTACCAACAGATGTAATATCATGCCTGAGTGGGTTTTGTTGAAGTTCTAAGTCTTACCTCATTATTCATAATAGTTTTTCAATTCTAATTTCTAATAGCGTCGATGGGCTTGCAACCTGTCACGTATGGAATACTTACTTCTGCAAAATGTGAGCGTACCAAATATGTATTTGGACATACTTCTGACTACCCCCTTAGACATCTTCAAAGGATCTTAAAAATGCCTAAAAGATCTGAGAGAATAGCGGCCTTTACACGGTAGAGTTTTTACCACGCATCTGGACTGCGTTCCGAACCGCGGGTAAATCTGTACAGATTTAACCGCGGAAAAAACTGTCGTGCTAATTATTGTCACAGTTTAGACTGGCGCGTGGTACGATTATGAACGGTGATGCGTGCAAAAAACTTAGGTAGTATTTATTTATTTAATTTAACTAGCACGAACATGTCAATTACACTAATTAAAAAGAACAATAATAGAGCTATACTACAGAATGCAAGTCAAATTTAAAAAAATGCTAATAAAATGCTATGACCACAAAGTAAAAATTATAAAAAAAAACTATTCAAAGAAATCGCCGTCCCCGGGGAACAAAATGATAACTGCCATTATCTTAGTTTTAGTGTTATACCATATTTGTAATCTTTGGGTGCTAATACATCTGCTCAATTTTTTTCGTAACTTTCATACAGTTATTCGCGAAGTTACAAAATATTACAATACTATTCTACGATTCGACCCATGCCTGAAGTTACAAGAATAAAGTTGTACTATAATCTTATCAAATTGTATTTATACCTGTTAATATGACAAACAATCATTATCATTATGTTTTCGTGAAAAATATTCGTCTAGATAATGATAACCGCATGTTATCATTTTATTCTCGTCAAAACTCGTCCTTGCATTTCGTATAATACACTATTATCATAATCGCTTCCACCCTGGTAAAGCGTCGAATAACATGATAGAATAGTGGTACAATATTAGGTTTTGCCTAGAAAATACGAGGAATAAAATGATAATCGACATTATAGAACTTAGACGGTGATTGATTTTGACTAACTTCTTATTTTTTAATTATCTCTATTTTGGCATTTCTTACGCGTGTGTCATTAAAACATTCCGAATGCATAAAAAATCAGCATTGCTTAAAGCTAACAATCATCTGTCTACGTCCAGTATTTGTGAAGTTATTAACGAAAACATGTTTTTTGCTCCTCCTGAAAAGTTACGTTTTTGTAGTTATCATTTTGTTCTCCGGGGACGGCGAAATGAGCACACCCTTACATCGGACAAATACATCACTTAGCGGACATGTCACTACACTTAGAGCGAACTTGACTCGGGTTCTAAGCATCAATTTATCTTAACTTTCACTGTTTTCCGCTTGAGCGGGTACAATTGTTGCCTTCGAGCCGGACACTGTCCGTCTAGACTAGAATTGCGTAAATTAAGACTAACCAATCGTTACTAAAATAATTGATCACCTTGTTTTATCTAATTAAGCGGCCTGTGACAGACGAATTTCCATACAAACGTAATACCAAAATCATTTAAAATTTACGGATGTTTTTATCAGTTAATGTTATTATTTAGATTAAGATAGTATTTATCTAGCTTCCTGTTACGAGTACACTTTTGTTCCAAAAAACTTACCTTAAACGAAATGTAAGAATTGAATAAAAACCTTTTATTTGTAGCCTACAAATCTCAAAGGTATCATGACATTTTGCTGTACCTACAAACAAAAAGTCATGTTTTCTTTTCATTTTTTCTATAGTAAGTTTTTTGGAACAAAAGTGTAACAGAAACCTAGATAAATTCTGCTTTAGTCCAAATAATAACATAAAGTGATAAAAATATCCTCAAATTTAAGATGATTTTGGTAATACGTTTAAATAGACGTCTGTCGCACCAACGAAAATCGCGATCAGTTTCGTGAAATTGACACTCTTGTTCCGATACTTAATTAAAATAATAGTTTATAATGCCTACATCTTGGGTTTCTAACATTTCAATTTGCTAATCATCATGGCTTGAACTATCTAACATCACTTACCCCAAGTAACGATCATAGAAGACTAAAGGTTGCTGACCAGTCGCCGTCGCACCCGCACCAAAAAAGCTCTGAGAGTGCAATATTATAATATTTCTCAAAACATCTTTATTATGGTTATAATTATGTTAACTTATAATCATAGCATAATGACCACCTAGAGGAGAAAATATTTACTATAATGTTGAAACCGACATCCTTAGTTTCTTTAGCAATTCCATGGGCGTTATTTAGCAAAGACAGCGTTGCACACAACATTAGGGCAAAGTTATCAATCACCGCCAACAGCTTGCCTCTGACAAAACTATTTTGTAAATCTAATTACAATTTCCTAAAGTAATTTAAGCGCTTAGCGATTAAGCCTTGGTTTCCTAGAGTGGATATAGCAGCTCACATTTTTTGTTCTGTCTCTTTAATCTGGCCTTAAGTTATTTAAAAGACATTTTGTCAAAAAAACTATCACTTATGGCACGTAACGTTTATCTTGAAAATTACTGAAACAATTTGCCCATAATAAACAAAGCCAAAGAAAAATTTAACTGTTAAACTGTTAGAGATGAATTCACAGAGATATATAGCGAATCTTATACAAAAACACAGGTAAGTATACTTATATGCTTTTTCAGAACGAATAAAGATATGCGACATGTTGCAAGCTTGTCGTTTTTGTTGCAAGCCAGCTACAGAGTGATCATTGGAACAAAATAAGAATGCAACTGCAGCGAGCTAGTGCAGTAATATTCCAAATAGTCTTTATTACACAGCCGTGAGTAACAAAATATTATTCCAACAATCACTGAACATTAGCGCGCACAAAGCACGCTAAAATCACACAGGATCCAAAATAATAACCGCATCTGAATCGCAAATGACCTATTGCAATGCATTTCAACACAGATACCCATTTTATTATACAAAAAAACATCTACGTAATGATTAAACCGAGTATTTCGATGTAACAAATTGTTACCTAAAAATAATGTTTTTCTGATGTAATGATGTAATACCAAATTTTTCTCTCAATAAAATATTATAATAGTACTATTGGAAGGATTTTTTTAGGCTAAATATTATTTTGTTCATATTTTCTAAGCTCGTTACTTAAATGTCTTGGTAAGTAGGTAGGTAATAGCTATTTGACAATAAACTTCGACATGAATTAGATAATCTATTCTTCGAGCATGAATCACGATTGATGAGTGTTTGGTTACACAAAGTGTAAAAGATACAGAATACAATGTATTCTATCTATAATGCCATCTGCAACCAATCTATAACCAATTTGATTAAATGAGAAATTTCCCCTAACACAATTATCAAAGGTGGGGTAACTATATAGAATTTCCGGTAAGTATTAGAATTTGAAAAGGGCAAAAAAATACATTACGTCACAATTTTTTATACTTAAATTTTTCTTATTTTTTTTGGAAAATGTCATTGAGATTATTTCTTGCTTCTTACGAATAGGACAGGGCTATCTTTACAATTACTTATATGTAAAATATGTATGTGGTGTAATCAAGTAGTTCTAACACCCTGTCAAAGCAAACTCCAGGATGCAGCCTTCAGTATACCTACTGAAGGCAAGACTTTATAAAGCAATATTAAGTAGTGCCAATTCCGTCTAATCATAAGATTGCTGCTCTATATCACTACAATTTCAATAATAGCTCGAAACCCAGGAAGGAATGTAACTCTATCATTTGGCGACCACACAGCAACCGCAGCCTCTAGTCTCAACACAAAACAGGCTTCTACGACTTCGCTTTTAAGTGTGTAATAAAAACTCTATCTGATCCGTTATGGTGTTATTAGGTATGGATATTTAGTTCCGATTTATTATTATGTCATTGTTCTCAAAAAATAAGTAAACTAAATACCTAGGTACCTTTTTCAAAAAAAATTTGGTAAATTGAGAGAACACAACCTTGGCTATTCCTGCAACCTTGCAGGAATGTATTCAGAGTTCGGAATGTGACATTTCTTCGCTGAAAAAAAGTTAACCTTCCGAATAAAATCACTGCTAAACTGTCTTATGTCAAATTGGACGTAGTCAAAAATATTACAGGTTTGATATGCAACATTGTTAAAAAAAATACCTTTTTTAAATACAAAAATACATTTAAAAGGTAATCGTGGTAATTTAGACAAAAAAAGTGGGCAATTTAAACTACACAAAGTTTGTTTTTTACATGAATAAATTTTGTTATTTTTACAGGAAATGCTATTGGGGTTTTTCTACATGTAATTGTACACGTCCAGACAGAGTTTTTCCATTGCATAAAAAATTATTTCATCATCATCACAAGTTTCATCGTCTTACTGGCTTCACATTATCTCAGTTGGGTGCACAAACCCACCATTTACCACCTACAGCGTAGGTGATAGTGGGTTTAATTCCCACACAGGACATAGTTATGTGTTTATTCTGGCTTTAGGTACAATTGTAATGTAGGTAAGTATTCATTATAGATTTTGGAATACCTATTGTTATATTTTACATACCTACAGTTTTTTTCCCCTTTCATTTCATTTCGCAGTTTAATTTGTTTAGGTTTTTGCATAACGAGTTGTTTATGTTCTATTGAATTATGTTCAATACTTATATATCTAGGGCATTTTAAAAGCCAGTTTGAAACAACATTGAGAAATTATTTGCACTGTTTTCCTCAATAGCTACAAGTGAAAAATGTTGACTTAGTACATACTTACAAGACAGACGAAATGGATCGACGACATAAAAAAATTCGCAGGTTGTACTGTACATGGCCAGGATAAAGGCGAATGCCAAAACCGAAGAGAAGCATGCACTGCAGTGGGATATAAAGGGTTGATGATGATGACTCGACCCAAACAACACTACCTATCTCACTTCAGATAACTACAATTTACGTCTTAGTATCTTTAAATGTATAAACAACGGGTTGATTACAAATCGATTGCAGGCATATTAATGGTCTAATGCTTGGTTGTGGTCAAAATTTGTGTCATAAATTTTAACATAAGCTTATCAGACTTTGTATTCAAAACTGCGTGGACGCAGACAGATTACGATAATGCTTTGAGCACACTTAGCAGCGCTGACACACCTCAATATTGAAATATACTTGCATTTTGATCTAACAATATCAACAAAAAAACTTAAAACTCAACTCTTGCTATCTCATCTATTAGAATCAGAACGCGGCGTAACAAATTCGCTTGCGGATACCAATAAGGAAATGAAAGAGAAGTTGGTTCAAGGCTTGCCACCCCGGTCAGAATCGAACAAAAAACGCACACGATACCTACTAACAAAATGGAAAGTTAAATTGCAACCAGTTAGCCGAGCGTTATATTGCAACTTAAAATTATTAGTATCTCGCAGATCTGAATACTTAATGCTCAATTAAAGCTGGTCTAGAAAACTGTCACAAGGAAGTAAAAGTCCTTAATATAAGGACAGAACAGTCCCTAGCTGTGCCGAAGTGGTTACGAAAACATCGTGACAACGCCAGATCTATGCCTACGCTGCGCTTGCCGATTTGCATAAAGCGCAATTTACATGGTGCGAGTTTCTCGCCTTGAAATGCGATTATCGAAAGCAAATATCAAAATATGACAATGTAAATAAAACATTGATTTTATACATGGAAGGTTGATAATCACTTGTCACTGGATTGTCATGGAGCGAGTTTCTCGCATCTTCAAGGAAATAACTCGCACCATGTAAACAGCGCTTTAAGCACCTGTCAGAAACCGCTCGCTTATCTAATAAATAATTATTTTAATCCACCAGAGAACAACAATCGGAATTCGTAGCCGACAGTATAAACTTTATTACAGTCTTAGAAATACTTGAATAATCTAATACTACCTTCGTATTACGTTAGTAATTTAATCTCCAAAGCGTCGCAGTTTATGCACAATGATTGTTCCTACTGTGGACGCGATGGCGAATTGAATCTCATGGTCTCGCACAATGTAGAACGTGAGAAATGCCTACTATCGAACATTTCAAGGTACCCTTGTGAACCAATCGGAGACTATTACAACTTAATATTGTTCAGTAATGTGCTTCAGTTCCAAATATTCGTAGAGCGCGACGACCTCCAACACAGCCTTCTAGTAATTTTCATAAGACCCTGTCCTAAAATAAGTCTAATTTGCATTTTTCGTTGTTTACAGAAGCCCTGAGTTCGGACGATGATCAGTCGACGTCGGCGTCGTGGTGGCAGGCGGGCACAGCGCAGCCTTTCCGGGATAGCGGGAGTAATGCGTTCTCATCGACACATGGCTTAGTGCAGACACATCCGAGTGGAAGCGACCCGTTCGGGACCTTTGGAAGTACCATCGGTCCGTCTTCAAATCCTTTTGCGTCGAGCGGCAGCGGTCCGCTGAGCGGCGGAGTCAGGAATAACCCTCTGCCGTTACTCGCGAGGAATGCTAACGGCAAACCTTCATTGAAACATCTGGACTTCACGAGCAGTGCGACAGCTGAGCTTAGGAGAAACCCGGCTCTGTCCGCCCCTGACGAATGTGCGAGAGCTTGCAGAGAAAACGAACCGCCTAGGATTTGCTACTACCACTTCACTTTGGAGTTCTACACTGTATTGGGAGCGTAAGTTATTCAATTCAAAATAACTATCCTCGTCATGTCCCTAAAATTATATTGTGGGAAAAATGTATTGTCCTCAAAAAAGCAATTGTGGTCAAACACAAGAGCCTAACTTGAGTAGTAACTATTTAATTGGCCGTTCAGTAGGTGACATTGCGCACAAGGTGGCCTAATCGTCTTTCACAATCTTAATAACTAGGTTTCCGTTCCACGAAGAAAATAATAACTGTGAACGTTACACTGCTTCTTGGGTACGGAAGCGTAGGGTGATAGTTGCTAAGATTAACGTTTTGTCTACAATTTTAAGGCAATGATTTATATCATCTGTACATTGAGAAACACCTTACCTAACTATCTTTTAATCAGGGCAGCATCGTCGCGGACAACAGATATTAGACAAAAAAATTTAGAGCTCGCGTAAGGTGTCAGAACTGACCCACCGACCGTCTTTTTATTTCGCACATTTTACGCTTTGTTTCACACAAACTAGCTGCATCGGTTTCAATGCCGTACAGTATGCGCCAAGTGATCCAAATTCCGCTGGGGCACGTAATTGATAGGTGACGACAGAGCTTATGCAAACAAATGCCGTTTTCAAACACATTACCTGAGGAAACTGTGGTGTAATCGAACGACATTGATAAGGAAATAAAGTGCTTTCCAGCTTATGTCACAGTGCTATAACAATGTTTGTGTTTTTGCAGAGCTTGTCAAGTGTGCACCCCGAACGCGACGAACGTCGTGTGGTCTCATTGCCAATGTGTGCTGGCTGACGGAGTGGAGCGTGGTATCCTCACCGCCAACAGAATGTTGCCTGGACCCTCAATCCAGGTGTGCGAGAACGACAAAGTGGTCATCGATGTAGAGAACCATATGGAGGGCATGGAAGTAACTATTCACTGGCACGGAATCTGGCAAAGAGGATCACAGTACTACGACGGAGTGCCATTCGTGACGCAGTGCCCCATTCAACAAGGAAATACGTTCAGGTGTGTAACTATTACATTTGAATCCGTTATTAAAAAGCAATGTTCAAGCATAATTATCATTGTAGCATTGTAGGTCAACTCGACACGCAAAGCGGCTATTTTTTAGCCAATGCCGTCCAATTATTTCTATACTCGTTTACATACTTTCAGATATCAATGGCAAGGCAACGCTGGTACCCACTTCTGGCACGCGCATACTGGTCTTCAGAAATTGGACGGTCTCTACGGCAGTATTGTCATCAGGCAGCCTCCGTCAAAGGACCCCAACAGCCACTTGTATGACTACGATCTGACCACCCACGTAATGTTGATCAGTGATTGGTTGCACGAAGATGCCGCTGAGCGATACCCCGGTCGTCTCGCCGTCAACACCGGTCAGGACCCTGAGTCGGTGCTAGTCAACGGAAAGGGACAGTTCAGAGATCCCAACACAGGATTCATGACCAACACACCTTTGGAAGTTTTCACCATCACTCCTGGCAGAAGATACAGATTCAGAATGATCAACGCTTTCGCGTCAGTGTGCCCCGCGCAAGTCACGTGCGAAGGCCACAACTTGACTGTAATTGCTACCGACGGTGAGCCAGTACAGCCCGTCCAAGTAAACACCATCATTTCATTCTCAGGTGAGACTAACAGACAATATACTAAGCAGTTTCACAATCGCATTATCAACTTTCGTATTCTATTCTATTCGGTAACTTAATTATATTATGCTGCTATTTTCATAGCTTTGATTTATAATTTCGGTGTATTTGTATTTACAATCGGGTAAAAACATGTTGTTATTCAACAATCTAAGTAATTGTGATAATCGGCCCTAGGTTTTTAGAGAAGACACGCCTCGGTGTTGTAATCATGCATCAAGCGGTGCACCCACTGAAGCGAAGGAAATTGTATAACATTGTATTGTTTCCTCCTTTACGCGATTTTAAATTTTCTAGTGCTAATGGGTGTGCAGCGGAAACAGTCATCGGAATAAAGTTTCTGGGCGTTTCAGGTGAACGGTACGACTTTGTAATTGAAGCGAATAATATTCCCGGAGCGTACTGGATTCAGGTGCGCGGTCTGGGAGAGTGCGGTGTGAAGCGTGCCCAGCAGCTAGCCATCCTTAGGTACGCGCGAGGACCTTACCAACCCTCGTCTCCTCCCCCGACCTATGACGTAGGAATCCCGCAAGGAGTGGTGAGTTTTCAAACCGGAATGGTATCTGTATATTGTATAAATATAGTAGATTAGAATGAATGAAGTGTACATACTACGCGTAAGTCGTGTCACAAGAGTACCTTGCCGCCATTAACAAGCGGATATTGCCAAGTAAAATTCTCGGCGACATGTCATGAACGCCTTGATTAAGCTCAGGTCGGCTTGTCAGCCTGCCGCGTTTTAGTTCAGTCGCTCAAATCTAAATACTGGGGTCTGGTACTGATATGAAACGAAATGTTTGACGAATAAATTGGCTAAATTATAAATATACGAGTTAGTACGTAGATTGAAGTATATAAAATTATAGGTGGTGAAGAATTATTGTACAGTCACCTACATCGACTACCGGTGCACTGACCGGTTTGTAAATATCTAAATACCTCGTCCTGCAAGCCTTGGTCGAAGTAAAATAAAGTAGAGTAGCAAACACTGGTTATGATTACTATATCAAACACGGTTCCGAGGAAATTGGACATTTAGATTTATTTCTTGATTTACACAGCGGTGTAGTTGAAATAGAAGTAGATAGTTTGCACGTAATTTAGTAATTGCACGTTCCTTTCTCCCACTAACTATTCAGGTGATGAACCCATTGGATGCAAGATGTAACATTTCGAGAAACGATGCGATCTGTGTGAGTCAGCTGAAAAACGCCAAGCACATTGACCCCGCCATTCTTCAAGAAAGGCCCGATGTTAAGATCTTCTTGCCGTTCCGTTTCTTCGTTTACCGCCCGGAGATGTTGTTCCAGCCTAACACCTACAATAGATATTTAGGTATGTTACCGCCCTATTTTCAATAACTTTGTAGAATCGTTTTGGCATCACAATCATGTTCTCTTTCACAGTCGCTCCCGGAGGTGACCACGTTATTAGTTTGATTGATGAAATCTCATACATGTCCCCACCTGCTCCACTGATCAGTCAGTACGACGATATTAACCCTGAACAGTTCTGTAATGGAGACAACAGACCTGCAAATTGTGGACAGAACTGCATGTGCACACACAAAGTGGATATCCCTCTGAACGCAGTTGTTGAAATTGTACTAGTCGATGAAGGTTCGTAAAGAATTAGTAACTTTAATACATGCATAATTTTTAGTATAAATGCATAACAAAGCCTGCTTTGGCTCGTATTGTAATCATAATTAAAATCTGAATTCTAATTTCTCATTTCAGTTCAAATTGCAAACTTATCTCATCCGTTCCATTTGCACGGCTACGCTTACAACGTCATCGGTATTGGTCGCTCTCCTGACCAAAACGTCAAGAAAATCAACTTGAAACACGCCCTCGACCTCGACAGAAGAGGCTTGCTCGAACGTCACCTGAAGCAAGGTGACCTTCCTCCGGCGAAGGACACCATCGCTGTCCCCAACAACGGTTACGTCATTCTCCGATTCAGAGCCAACAACCCGGGCTTCTGGATCCTCCACTGTCACTTCCTGTTCCACATCGTTATCGGTATGAGCCTGGTCCTCCAAGTCGGTACCCAAGCTGATCTACCTCCTATACCACCCAACTTCCCCATGTGTGGAGACCACCTTCCCCCTATCCCTCTTCACTAACCTGTTCCTGACCCTTCGTGTGCGAAACAAAATAGCGCAGCTAATGTTAACTAAGTGTAAATTTATGTTTGTTTTGTGTGATGTGTCCGGCGGTTCCGAAGTGCTTGGTTCTGCCGCTGTGTTTAATTTGTGAATGTTTCAAAGGGAATTTCTGCTAGATTGTGTTATTTCTATAACGGCAATTGTCTTTTTAGTTCATTTTGATTTAATGCCATATTCGGTGATATTTTTCTTAATTGTTCGATTATAATAATATCGCCCTAATATGTTTTAGGAGGCTCTTCACCTATTTTATCTTCACCTATGGGGTTTACCTTTATCTCCTTTGTGAATTTTACTATTGTAAATTTGTACTAACAACTTGCCATTATATTTTTCACCAAGGATATTTATTTTTGTACATAATTGTGAAATTACTTATTAGGACTTAATCATTCTAGAATTTTAGGATAATTGGATCAGTAAATACCATAAACTTGTATCATTTTATAAATACCAACCGTTTGTAAATATACCTACAAGTATGTATACTACCTTTGCACTTGTAGTTTTGAGACTCATATCACACAATCCTATAACAGAGCAAGACTGTATGTATATAGGTGGTACGTATGTAGAAAGTATGCCGTAGATTATAACGTGATGTTACCACTTTCTTATATTAAGATTTAAGAGAAACTTTATTAAATATTCTCATCAGAGATGTGCGATTGTGCCAACAAAAACTAATATCTGCAAATATTGAGGCCAAATTAGTCTTTTATATTATGCTGAAAAATTACAACGATTTACGAAATAATATCGCTCAGCGATCTGAAACGCGTCTTGCCAGAATTGAGGCGGGAGATAACGATGTTTGTAATTTCTAATAAGAAACGTGTATGTACATTTTTTTACCATTTAATAAAATATTTCAAATAATACATTACTTTTTCACTGAACCCCACTACAATCACTGCACAATTTTGTAAATATTAATATAAGTACCTGAGTAATTTTCTGTACATATATTTTTACGTAATGGATGGTTATTTTAGCTAGATGAACCTTGTAGTCGGAGGCAAAAGGGATCCCAGTAGCTGGTAGAAATCACGAAGCACCAGAGCGAGGATATTCATAAGATCAGGTTGTAAAATGTATTTGTTGCTTTAAGTTATGCCATATTATAGCTATTGATACAATGCTGCTTCTTGATACAAATTAACATTTTTCTTTATCAATATTGCTATACCTTGTAATCTCCTTAGGTGATGAATCCTCTGGATGCTTTATGCAATGTGAAAAGAAATGATGCAGTGTGTGTAAGCAATCTAAAGTCAGCTAAGCCAGTGGATAAGGCTTTGTTGGCTGAGAGGCCTGATGTGAAGATCTTCCTTCCATTCCGATTCCATTTCTACAAGCCGAAGGATCTTTTCCAAGAGAACACTTACAGGAACTTCTTAGGTAATTTTGATTTAAGTATAATGTGTTTCTAAAATTAAATTTACCTGAGATTTTTTTTAAACTCACTTTTTCACAAAAACTAAAATTACATTTTGTTTTTTTATGCAGAACTTGTTTTTTCAATATCGAGCCCGTAACTCCTAACACGAATTGAAAAAAAACTCACCTGTATACAGATTATGTATTATTCAATACATGTCTTTTGTCAATTTCAGTGGCCCCCACTGGCGATCACGTGATCAGCTTGGTGGATGAGATCTCATACCGCTCTGCACCGGCCCCGCCTCTCTCCCAAATGCACGAGCTATCGCCTGAACTTTTCTGCAATGGAGACAACCGGCCCGCCAACTGCGCTGTCGACTGCCGCTGCACCCACATGATCGATGTCCCTCTCAACTCTATTGTGGAGATCGTGCTGGTTGATGAAGGTATTTTATATTATTTTTATCCGTAGTCATTAATCAATATTCATAGTAGTGTCTAGAATGTTTCCTCTAATAAAGTCTGATCTATATTTTAAGAAGCGAATTTTGTATCTAATGGGAACTATACATTTTCCGGGATAAAAAGTAACCTATGTGTTATTCCAGAACCTAAACTATCTACATTCCAAATTTCATCAAAATCGGTTTAGTAGTTATGGGGATACGTGGTAACAAACATTCACACACGCACACGGACTTTCGCCTTTATAATATTAGTAAGAAGTTGGATAACACGTGAATCATTCCATAACTCATGTAAAGATATAGACCGCGTTTCAAAACAGTAAAATGTTATTCTCTTTTCTAAGATTAGCCTCACATCTTTGTCCTAGGCATCTTTCACTGGGTCAGGAAGTATTTTTAGCTTGTTCTTTTTTTACATTGCGTAGTATCATCTTTATTTCAATACGTCATATTAATTTTATCTTAAAATTTCCAGTACAATCGCCGAATCTTTCACATCCATTCCACCTTCACGGATCATCGTACCGCGTCATCGGTATGGGTCGATCTCCAGATAAGAATATAAAGAAGATCAACTTGAAACACGCCTTGGACCTAGATAGGAAAGGCCTACTGCATAGACAGTACAATTTACCTCCTTTAAAGGACACATTAGCAGTGCCGAATAATGGATATATTGTTCTGAGATTAAAGGCTGATAATCCAGGTAAATCTCTTTGGTTTTGGACCATAGAATATAATTTTATACACTATGTAGCATTACTAAGGCTGGATTCGACCAAAAGTCATCTTACTCCCAGAGTAGTTATTCTAGTTAGCCGACATAATTCGAAATACATTTTTTTAGAAAGCGCAACCGAACATTATTATGTGCATACAAATTATCCTGGTTTTAAGGTGTCAACTTTACAAAATATCAAAATATTCAAACGAACAGCAGTTTACTCTCCAGATAAAACTTAATCCAGTTTGGTCGAATCCAGCCTAATCGAATAGTTTAAAATCTTCTCATTGGGAAATTGTTTGAATCCACATTTCACATACTTTTTATTTGAGTGTTACTGTCAATAAAATTTACTTTATGATATCTCCGTCATTACATAAGGAGGTCATGTATTATTTTTAGCATTTCCATGCAACATACAATTAGCCTTATATCAACTTGTATCTCTTAATTTTCAGGATACTGGCTGTTCCATTGCCACTTCATCTACCACATAGTAATCGGCATGAACCTGATTCTCCACATAGGCACGCAGCAAGACCTTCCGCCCGTCCCGCCAAACTTCCCTCGCTGTGGCCATCACCTACCGGCCATCACACCACCGTTTTTACCTTTACACTGACAGTATTGGGAAATAAAATGGCGACATCGTGTCGATCAATGAGCGCTTGTAAGTGTGCTAAGAAGATTGGTTTTGACTTTCAAATCTAATAGAAAAACAGGCTTATAGGGTAACATTTGTCTGTTTTTGAATAGTTTCTTGACAGTTATAAGTGCTACCGGGGTGCATCACTTGTAATGCGAACTGCCATATTTTTATCAAGTTGTCGAAATATGAACAACGTAGGAACGATATACGTTTGTGTATTCAAGATGCTGGTCTTTGCATCTTTGTAAATGCGAATTATGTTTTTAATGGCTTTTTAAGCTTTTGCCAAAGCAGGTAATCCAAAATAATGAACCAAATTAGTATAAAAATGGAAACTAAAAAATACTTGTTGTAGATTTTGAGCATGCTTTTACTAAAAATGTACTTAATAAAACCAAGAATTAGTTTAACATAATCATTAATTTGTAAAAGTTTTGAATAAATTTTAAAATTACCCGAAGTATACTCAGTATTTATACTTATGATTTCAGATTAGTTAAATTATATGGCGACAATTGAATGCCAATAATTAAGATTAAAAGATTAGGTATTTGTTATATTAAGTACTTATTTGTTATAAATTGTAAATATATTTTTATTTTTCCATACAATTAAATTAAGTGTTCTTTGCGAGTTTTATACTTACTATTTTTTTACTAAATAACATATTTGTTGCAACTTATGACGGAAATTATTAATGTAGATAAAAAAAATTTAGATAAAAAATGTTAAATAAATGTATTGATTAAAAAACTCAAATTGAGATTTAAGGTCCTATTAGAATAAACATTTAAGAAATGTAATACTTACCTACTGGAAATCTTGTTGATATGAGGCAAATTATATAATCCTCTTTATCCTTGTTACAGCATTTACCTATCAAAACCAAGTTTGGTTTTGAAACTTGAGATCGTAATTCAAGTTACGGTGCTAAGTTATTTGTGTCCACCTACGCAATAATAAAATATAAATATAAATAAAATAGCTGTTGTGTTGTATAGCATAGTCTATTTTACACTCTTTGTGACAGGAGAAACGTGCTATAATCGAGAAATTCGTATAAAATAAACTTCTATCATTATTTACATGTGTACTAATGGTATAACCATTAGTACACAACGTTATGTCAACAAAGTTCAAAATGTTAAGCATTTTTTGTTTCACATTATACAACAATGTCAATTCTTTGTAAATTGAATACTAAAAACACAAAATTGACGAATACAAAATCTTTTCTGTAGCCGTACCATGAACTCTTAGAGCAATGTTAAAAAAACAAGCTGGAAAAATGACAACGAATGTCATTCCTAAAGCAGCAAGCCTGTTTTAAGCTTGTTTTGACATTGCTCTAAGACTTGGTGGTACGCCCCCTGATCTCAACTTGTAATTTAATGATATGATGTAAATCATATACGAAATTCTCACAAAGCAAAACAGTTTTAGTCACAGGGTAATATTTTATTTAAAATATACACCTGTGAAATGATTAGCCACATGGAATGTGAATTTTATTTCTTATTTTCTCTCCAGCTAATTTGTTTACCTTCTGATAGATATCTTGTTAAGAAGTTTTAGTCATTACAAAATAAATAAAACAAAAAGTTTAATGGTTGTATTATTTTTAACGGACTTGGTTTTCCTTTATAATAAATTCATCTAAAAACAAATAAATAAATGCTGATATTATTTATAATACTTTCACCTCGATGAATTTGAGACAGTGATCGGTAATTTGACAAAAATACGGATCAGAGGAAAGTTTTTGCACCGGAACTTTTTCCAGCAGTTATAAGACATAACAATCTAGCAAAAAATAAAACTAGAGAATAATAGAAGCGCTAAAACATATATTTGCTGCTAATTTATTACACCATGTTCTTTTCATTGTCTTTCATGTTTGTAACTAGGTTTCGCCCGTGACTTTGCACGCTCAGTACTCGAATAGTCTATACCTTCTAGCTAGGTAGTGATAAGAATACTTACTAATTTTACACCCATCATATTCTTGTTTTTATTTAAAAAACGGTGATTATCTTATATTCAAACTCGCAAACAAGCTTTAACATCTTCTAACTACAATGTGTAGTTGGATTTGTTATAAAAATGGATATGTGTAGACCCAAGTAAGTACAATGAACGCTAAATAAAATCTGACCCTGTGCCAGTATTTTAATTACCCGTATCTATGGAGTGCTACTTGCAATTTACAGAAAATTACAACATGAAAAAAGTATATTTTGTTTTTGAGGTCGCCTAATTAATCAATGCTAAATTTTTGCATATTTGAATTTTTTGTCAACCTTTACATTAGGTACATCAAAATATTCTTGAAAAGGAAACCTATTTATATCTGATGATTGAATATTGATTCTTATCAAAATCTTTAGAGATGTTTTATGTGATGACATCAAGATAAAGAACAAACTTAATCATTAGGTTTAATCATTTTCGTTGATATGCAACTAGTGAAAATTGAAATCGCTTAAAAGACTGTAGGTACCTACTATAACTTTATGTTATGAAATTAAGAAAGTATGATAATTATCATTTCCTTTCCTAAAAAGTTAAAAAATTAAAAGCAGCAAAACATTGCAAGCTAGGTTACAAAAATCTACATGAAAATGTTTCACACCTCTGTAAAAAAATGCTATGATGGAAAAATCTATATAAATTGCATAACCACATATCTTCAATCCAGTCGGTCAGATACCCTTATGATGAAGGTCCATTTACTGTTGTGTTTAGTTATTAGCTTATTTATATCTACTTCTGGAAGGCCTGGATCATTCTCAGGTGGGTTACAATGGAAATTACCAGAAAAATGTAATTCTACACAATCCCTGCCTAGGGACGTTCACTTTTCGTTCATTTCTGTTCTTCATTCGGCATCTTTCACTCAAAGTGACACATCTGAACATAAACTGAAAGAAAAGTGTCTAAAAAAACCCCAGCTTTCATTCGAGTGATCTTTCACATGCATGTGAAATCAGACGGTTCACTCATGAGTGAACCGGCTGATTCCACCATAAGTAAGTAATTGAGTTTTTAAGCCAAAATCTGAGAAGTGTGTTTCTTTTTCATTCGTATCCTGAGTATTATTACTTATTTATTTTTATTTTTAGTAAGTCGAATGCTGAGTTCTATAGATTCTTGGTTAGTTAGATTATTCTTTATTGAACATTTTTAACTTGACGTATTCGACTGCAGTTTCTGCATATTTCTCCCCTCACAGGAATGCATAAACTTATCAAATCATCTATCTGGCTTTCAAATATTATTAAAAATGAACACAAAATACAGTTCAAAATAATATTCATTCATTTTAACTAATTTTAAGTGAGTTTAGCGGGGTATGGGCAATTGGGATGTATTGAGGAGGGATAAGAGTCCAACACAGCGAGCGATGAATTATGAGTGGATGGATTCGCCGGCAGGGGTAGGCCTAAGAAAATATGGATAGACTGTGTAAATGGTAAGGGTAAAAGGAATTAGTACTGTGATGACGAGTGACAGAAGAAAATAGAGTAGGCCTAAGAAAATATGGATAGACTGTGTAAATGGTAAGGGTAAAAGGAGTTAGTACTGAGATGACGAATGATAGAAGAAAATAGAGAAAGGAAATATGTTTTGACGACCCCACTTAGCGCGATAAGGGCAGGGTGATATATGACACTTCAACACAAAGGTGTTCTGTTAGTTGAGTTAGGAGGTTAATATTGGTATTTAAACTTTTTTTCTCAATGTGTTTGTTTGTTGCAATTATATTTTGTCTGCCGTCTGGAAATGAAGTTACATAATTCAGGTTGTAGCTTACTTGTCAACTCTTGGTTGAGGTATTCTTTGTATGGAATTCTAGGAACCAACCACTACATCAACTCCTTGACATCTTGCGATGCGGCGATCCGGTAACGCTATGGAGTTGAAATCAACTCTCTACGTAGTGACCGTTGCTCCATATAATTCCATACAATAACTACACAAGGCGATGCAGTGCGGATGCGGAGTTGTCAAGTTGACATGTCAGCTACAACCTTTCAGAATAACACACTAAAAAACCTCTTGTTGATTGATGATATATTCCTGGTAGGAACTCGAGAGGGCAAGATTGTTGGTGGGTATGACGCGAGTCCCCGAAGCCACCCTTACCTCGTCTCACTGCAGTTGAGATTCCTGTGGGCTCGAATGAGACTTTGTTCCGGATCGCTTTTGAGTGAACGATGGGTAAGTACATTTTCAATATTTACCTTATTAGCCTTCGAGTAAAACATTGTAAAGAACCAGTTTCAATGTTTTACTCGGCGGATAGGTGGCGATAAGCTTACAAAAATCTTTAAACTAAACACACTTTTAAATATTCCTTCCCCTAAACGTTTCCAAACAATCTTAAATCCACATCGTAGCTTACCATCAGGTGAGATTGTAGCTAACAAATGTCTATCTAGAATTAAAAAAAAAATACTTACCTAAAAAAAAACACGGAATTACTATAAACGCTAAGCGCTCGTGGCATAACTTGCTGAGACGTTCTTGATTGATCGTTGAGGTTGAGCAACGTTGTGCGCGGTCACAATTGGGATGGGTGACCGCAAGTGGCATTACGAGCTGAGCGCTTCCGTGCTTCGGAGGGCACGGTAAAGGGCAGTTGTTGATCCCGGCTTTCAAGTCGTTAAGCCATGACGGAGGCCTTAAGGCGGCCTAAAAACTCCGTCACCAGAGTTGGTCACTTGCTCATACGAACTTACTTACTATAAAGAGTCATAAGTCTGATTTTTTTTCTCCTAATTATTATGATGAAACTCTATTGTCTCTGAACGAAAACACCTCCTGCCTTAACACAATATTTTAGTCCAATTGAAATAAAGCCCTTCACAGATTCTGACGGCAGGCCATTGTGTCAAAGGATCCTGGCTCTTAAACTGGCTGGTAATGGAAGCCGTGGTTGGAACCAATGACTTGGAGACAAAGGAGCCTACTGCTCAGACAGTAAGAATATCGGAACGTATACCTCATCCAGACTACGACGGGTAAGTCCATTGAAGACACTGCATGCAAATATATTTTTTACTAGCTGCTTCCCGCGCTTTGCTCGCGTGGTACCTGGATAAAAAGTAGTTGTCGAGTTATAGAGGAACAAACAAACATCCATCCAAACAACTAAACATCTAAACTTTCGCATTTATAATATTAGTGTGATGTGATAGTGTGATGTGATGTGATACCACGCAATAATTTTATAGCCGAGTCAACAACATAGTCAATAGTGTTAGGCCTTTTTCCTCATTGGCTTCATCCGATATCAGTTTAACTTTTTAAATTTCAGTAAGTGGCTGATTGTACTTAAATGATTCAAGAGTCAATCTTCAGAATCAGCGCACCTGGTTGATCGCTATGGCGCCCCTTAAATATCGATATTATTGCTTTTCTGCCCCTCCAGGGGCCAATGTGAAAAAATGCTTATTTAGACACCTCCTCTTGAAATAAAAACACAGAAAAGCAATAATATCGATATTTAAAAAGCACCATAGCGATCAACCAAACACGCTGATTCTGAATATTGACCCTCAAAAAAATGTATACCTTGTCTGTTCTGTTGCCACTAAAGACTAGCTGTAGAGAATAATGCGGCGTTTACATAATGCTAGTTTTTCGCCTCGAAGATACGATTATTGAAAGCATATGTACGCTTGCTCAGTCTCTCTTACTACCAATCTTAGACTACGCCGACGTCAGTTTCCCAGATCTTACAGAAGAGCAACTTGGTAAGCTTGAGCGCCTTCAAAATGTCTGCATTCGCTTCATATTTGGTTTGCGCAAATTTGACCACATTTCCGAATTCCGTGCTAAACTCAAGTGGCTGCCTATCCGTCTTCGCCGGGATGCTCACACCTTAACTCTCTTATACAAAATCTTATTTACCCCTTCTGCTCCACCTTATCTTAAACAATGCTTTGAATTCCTATATCTTGCAAATCCCCGTAATCTGCGATCTTCCTCTACTCTTCAGTTAAGAACTCCAGTTCATAGCTCCGGCTTCTTTGGTAACTCGTTTACGGTACGAGCTATCCGGTTGTGGAATGACTTGCCTGTATCCATCAGGAAAACTAAATCCTTAACAATTTTTAAAAATGAGGTCTATAAACTTTATTTAGCAGCTTCTTCAAAGTAAATGTTCTTGTTTCTCATGTTATTAGTATTAATATATATTATGTCTTGTATTTTTGTCTTTAGGTTTATTGTAAGTATCTTTCTTATTTGTTTTAAATTTAATATTTGATCATAGGTATTTATTGTAACACCACCTCCTCTCACGTCCTTTACAATCCAGCCCATCCAAAGGTTGCCTGGAAGAAATCGCTTTGAGCGATAAGGCCGCCCATTGTGCCACCATGTTAGTATTTAAGTTTCTCTAGTTAAGTTAAATAATCTGGTGTAACAATAAAGAGTTAATCTATCTATCTATCTATGTCCAAATATGACAGTGTAAACTAAACATTGAGTTCATAGAATTTCGATAATCGCTAGTCACTGAATTTTCATGGAACGAGTTTCTCACATTTTCGAGGCTAAAAGCTCGCACCACGTAAACGGCGCTTAATTCACTCATTTTCAATTGTTGTTAAACATCAGGTTCTCTTATTTGATTAAGTATTAACACAGTCCAAGGTTAAAAAAAAAAAATACTTAACAATTTTAATTTTCATCGTGTAGGTAGGTACAGCCAAATAAAGTGCACTAACACAAAACGGACGTTTAAACTGTATTAGAAGAAGAAATTAGAAGAAGTATCTAAAACTGACAAGTAGTATTAATATTCCTTACAAAACATTAAAGCTATTAAAGCTATTAATATAGGTAGCTATCATTTCAGGGGTATCGGATCATATGACATAGCTATGCTGAAAACGGCAAGGGACATTAAATACAATACTGCTGTGGCACCAATAGAGGTCCCATTCTCTATGGGTAGTCTCACAGACAACACTCGGAACTTGATACTGGCCGGATGGGGAGTTCTGGAGACCACCCTGTTCATTCCGGCATTACCAGATAAGTTGCAGGAAGCACGGGTGGAGTTTTTACCCTATGAAGGTAAATTTTAATATTTACCTAGCCGAATGGATTTATAGTTGTTAGATAACTATTGTAACAAATTCAATATAAGCTAGGTGTTCTTACAATGAAAACATAAGCAGAGACTTAGCAACGCTGCACGCTGATTTGTAATTGTAGCATTGTTTACCAGCATCTATGCATACCAGAATTTTAGCTTTTAATAACCTTTTCAGTAGTAACCCTTTACACATCTTCAAAACGATCTCAAAAGCCTTAAAATCTAATAGAATGTTATGATAATTAAATTGACAACACTGTCATTAATTCAAATTCTCCTTTTTAGAGTGCAACAAAGCTATAGATGCAATAAAGGAAGCTGATGAAGACAATCCTTTGAATAGATTAGCCAATATTTGCACGGGTCCTATCACCGGCGGGGTTGCAGCATGCAGCGGCGATTCCGGAGGACCGTTGATACAATACATTTCCTATGATGATTCAGAAACAACTACTGTTACTACACAAGCAACAACAGTAGAAGACACTACAAGCTGGAGTGACGAAGCTACAAATGAAGTAGAGAATACTACTGAGAATAAAGAAACTAGTACTACGGAAAAGACTCCTGCTGATGTAGTACAAAGCTATAAGGATGAAGGTTTAATTCCGGTTGTTATAGGTGTAGTTTCTTGGGGAATAAGCCCGTGTGGTGAAATTGGTGCTCCTACTGTATATACTAATGTTTCTACGTATGCAGATTTTATATACAAACATCTTTATAATTAAAACTACAAGTGTAACTTATTTTTTTATTAATTAATTTAATTATTACTAAAAATAAATATTTATTACCTATAAATTAATCACATTAATGAGTAGATGCATTTAAAAATTGTTCTGTATACGTCCAATTTTGAATGCATTTTTCAACTTTGTTTTCTTTGAACGTTGTTTTAATTGTTTCAATATCTTATTTATTTCATTAAAAAACTTAGATTAATGTACTTATTGAGTTAAAATCCTTCCTAAATGCTCTTGCGACTTGCTTTTTTTATCACTCAGTCGTATAACATCCTCTAAATCGAATCGACGTTTAGTCATTGTCGCTCCATAAAGTTATCACCCTACTTTATTAAAACCTATGAGTATTTGTTAGGATCCCTGTAAGTGATCCCTGATAAAAATCACATTAGTTCAGCAGCACATCTGGGGGTCTATAGTTCCCGCATTTTGGTAATGAGTCTATCAAAGTTTTGGGCAGCGTTTGCTGGACTTGGATGATGATGGCCGCTGGAAGCGAGGACAGGCCACAGGATCGGCATTCAAGTAACCAACTGCCTCGTTCTGAACGTATCCGAACTATCGTATAACCTTTGTTCGGTACTGTGATCGTATCTTTGGTAGGAGGGTTTTGTAAGTTCCTGAAATTGAGAACGAATTTTATTGAAATAAAAGTAGTAAAATAGTTTTAAAAGTTTTATGAATTAATTCAGAAACATAAAGTCATTACTTATTATCTAATTACTGGGTGTAATTACTGGGTTTTTCTGCATTATTATTTGTGTCAATAAAAGAAATGATTTTGTTGTTTCTTAATTTCAGTCATAGATTTTTATGTTTTACCACAGGTTTTACTTAGATGGCAAATCATCTATCATGATCAATAATATTAAAACAATAATATACAGCTGAAATATAAAGATAATTTGAGAAAAAAATCGAATGGGCATTTATATTCTTAACTTTAAGGTGCTGTGTTTTTACCTGGCAATTTTCTTTTCTCGATCCATCCTCATGAACTTTTCTTTGGTTATTGGTGATCCATCATGACTCTGTTCAGTTGCGAGCACTTGCATACCGTAGCCATGCAAGTGGAAAGTATAGGAGTCATTGCTGCCAAAACCTGGAATTAAGTAACCATTTTATATGCTAATGTTATCACACTATACCACTTCATCCAAAAGATTTATGTACATGTTTTTAATGAGAATTGCATTAGAAAACTATTCAGGAAAACTCTTACCTAAGTGGGACAAAGACAATTTGGTTGGATCCATTGACCCTGAGCTTGATATTAAAGGAGTCGAGGAAGGAGGAAGAGCTAATCTTTTTAAAATGTAAAATACACATAAGCTTGGACTGACCTTCATTGACTAGCAAAAGTTCAAGAGTCTCTCCCTCCTGAGCGTTCAGAATCTGAATACACTGCATCTCCACCTGTTCAGTCTCCTCACCGACGTTGCACACTTGGCTGGTATCCAGGTCTTCAGGTTGGATTAGGATTGGAGCATTGGGGTAGAGGAAGCTCCTGTTGTTTATCTGGACTATTCCTTTCTCTTTCAGAGCTGAAAGTTTTAAATAAAAATATGCATTCAAGTGCCTGACTTTCAAATTTTGTGTCGCTGTAATTGTTTTTTTTTTATATTATAGATTTTTTGAGCTAGAAACCCTCGCGATCGTCGTCAGAAGACCCTACCAAAGCTTCATCACAATCTAATCAATTAGGTTTAGGAACGCACGAAGGACAAACATACAAACATTCATTTTTATATACAGGGTGTGGCAAATTCTTGGTCACTGAAAGGTAGCTACCTTTTCTCTTGTAGTTAGAAAGTTTTGTTCTTAGGAAACTTCAGTTTTATTTTGAAGAAAAAAATAATTGCATTTTTAGATTTTTGAAAAAAAGTACAGTTAGCCTTTAAAATTACATTTGTCAAAAAAAACAAGTTGGTCTTAATCGACTCTACTTCCTACCAGGAACACTTCTCTCAAAGTAACTTATCAAATCAAATCGTAAGTTTTTGCAATTATTCAAAAAAACACATTCCATACATTTTCTATGAAATTAGTAGTTGTACCTAAACATTATAGTGCCACTTATTCGATGGTTATTAATTTAAATTCGTAACTGATTCGGCATGCTGGGAGGCTATTGTAAAGCCTTGGGCGCTTCAGACAGACCCGCAAGAGATGTTGGTATGCATGGAGCATACCATTTGTACATCTGCAGGGAAGCACTTTGTTCTAAATTTAAATACACGCTTTACAATAGCCTCCCAGCTTGCCGGAGCAGTTACGAAATTAAATTAAGAACGATCAATTAAGTGGCACTGTAATGTTTACAACTCTTCATTTCATAGAAAATGTATTGGATGTGTTTTTTTGAATTATTGCAAAAACTTACGATTTGATTTGATAAGTTACTTTGAGAGAAGTGTTCCTGGTGGGAAATAGAGTCGATTAAGACCAACTTATTTTTTTTGACAAATGTAATTTTTTAGGCTAACTGTACTTGTTTTCAAAAATCTAAAAATGCAATTATTTTTTTCTTCAAAATAAAACTGAAGATTCCTAAGAACAAAACTTTCTAACTACAAGGGAAAAGGTAGCTACCCTTCAGTGACCAAGAATTTGCCACACCCTGTATATAAATAAATAACACACAACAGTCACAAACATATAAAATAAGATGTTATTGACCCTACTCAATCGTTTCTATATTTTGACCTCAAACAAATTTTAGCAGATCATGCAATAAGAATCGCACCTCTTGCATTTGATCACTTCATCCAACACGCCGAAGAGGTCGTTTTGTATGTTTTTCTATCATTTATTTGCATAAATAAATACTAATTACCAGACACAAATACCTTGTGTATACTCAGCAAATAAAATTGAAGAGAAAATATTCTTACCGAGAGAAGCAGGAAGGAATGGTTTCTTTGGAATAGAATCGCTAACATATCTAAAGTCGATGTCATCTTCTCTAAATTTAACCACGTTTCTGTCGATACCAAGGTATATTTCTCTGGGTTCAGAAATATGTGACAGATCTTGAAGAGATTCCATCATTTGCCCATTGAGCGCTACTGTATCCAAGCTGGTGTCACTGTTTTCTTCAATCTGAAATTGCAAGATTAGGTACATTTTATCCAAATATTAATAAACAAATTTACCTATAATCGGGAAATTCTCTTTCATGGATCGTTAAATTTTGGAATGTCTTTTGAGTTTTGTATAAACTTAATTAATGTACATTTTAGTTAAATAACTTTAGGAGTCAAAAGATTTTGATCATGGTTTTGATCGATATTTAAATTCCTTACTTTTATTAAATCAATTGATAATGAAAAGAAAATTTTGTTCAATTTTGATGTAGAGTTTAAAATCTACTTTTGTATTTCGTGCAAAATTTATTTTCTAGTGATATTACCTTGTTTTCCCTTAACATAGAAGTATAGTTATAGCCAGAGTACAGCAGCATGGCGTTTGCTCTGAGAGAGGCGCAGGCGCCGGTGCCGCGCACGCGCACCCAATAACCCCCGCTTTCTTGAGAAGCGCGCACTACCACATCCATACGTTCTCCTGGAAACAACATGTTTTTTAAGTAAAAAAATACTTACTTACAACTACATGTACCTACATTTTTAGACGACAAAAGAACATGATCACGACTGTAGATGGATACTAGGTCGGTAGTCAGTAGATATTGTCTCAGATATATAAGTGGATAGTCAGAGGCACGTCCAAAAACATATTTGGTACAAATCAAAACTTCTGCAAAATGTGGGCACAATTTGTAGAAGATAGCATTCCTTACGTAAGGGTTTCAAAAAAAGCTAACTGGTTTCCTCACGAGGTTTTCGATCACCGTTTGAGCTTACCACATCACCGCGGTACTCTCACAGGAGAGGGCCGCAGGACAGCGTGAAACCGGACAACATATGCGTCAATAGCACTGAATGCTACAGTGTTTAATAAGCATTATACATTTTTCGAAAAGAAAAATTGGTTTTATGTGGGATTAGAACCCAACCCACCTTCGGATTGAAAGACGAGGCACTATCCCACTAGACCAGTGGTTCCGAATCTGTGGGTAATTACCCCCACGGGGGTAAAATAGCTTTTATGGAGGGGTAATAGAACGAAACGAGATCTTTTTCACAAAAAAACAGCGAAAACATTATGCTGTCGCTGAAATAATCGTAATTAATAGGAGAAGAATTTTAAGATAAAATCTGTTTCATGAACATGTCATAGGGGTAACAAGGTTGAAAAGGTTAGGAACCACTGCACTAGACCGACATAGATATTTTTAACCCTAATCGCGTATACCTTATAATGCTCTGTCGTGGGTAAAAATAGAAATTATGTGACACTACCAAAGGGGTTGTTTTAAACTTTGATAGCATAAAAAAAAATGTGAATGTTTGAAAAAACGAAAAAAAAATGTGTTTCCTTGTAATGTCTTTAAATTAGTGAAAGTCTCGTTTATAAAATGACACTAGCTGTAAATAAAATGCAGTGAATTGCGGTTATAACTTTATTGCACTCTTTACTTTTACCTACTCTTACTTTTATTTCTAAGCCGTAATGTAATTGAGTGGAATAAGAAAAAACTACGTTGCGAACTGTTATTGTTAGGTAACTATAATGTACCATCTTTAGCCTAAAAAAAATTATAAATTCTCCTCACTATTAGGTATTAAGCTATTATTCGTTACATAAAAAAAATATTAAACAAGTGAAAATCTATGTTCTAAGTTCGTTAAAATTAAATGCTAATGCAACTAACGCATTACCACTTTATACATTACCAATTACTAATGCATTACCTCCTCCTTTTTTACCCGAACGCGCGACGCAAAGGAAGAGTAATGTGTTTATTGAAACCAGTTATTACCTAGTTTTTTTTTAAACAAAAGAAAGGATGATGGAAGTGAAACCAAAATAAACGGTACCTAGCTGTGAATGACCTTAAACTTTAGAGTGCTTTCTCTCAATTGCTTTTTAACGGGCTTTTAAAAACAGAGAAATGTATTGTGGTATTACTTCTTTGAAGATGTCTGAGGAATTTATGAGGTCCCAGAATTCAAGGTTTTAACTAAGAGAGTATTATTTATAATGAAATATCGACGCAAGAAACTTAAAACGTGTTAAATTACATTACACCCACACCTACGAACACACGAATCGCTTATTATTTACTAGTTTTCCCCACGGCATCGCTCGCGTGGTACCTACCTAACCGGTAACAAACATCCAGACATTCATACACCCTCACAAACTTTCGCAATTAAAATATTAGTAGGATAGGATTAATTACTAATTTATATGAACTGCATCTTCTCAGTTTTAGATTTTCTCAATTATTTCGAACAAACACTCTACACATTATGTAATAGTCTACTTGAGAAGCTTTTTGTTGTAAGTTTTTTGCCCAATGCTCGTATCAGGCAAAATCTAAGTTTATATACCTACTTACTATATTATTTTATTATGTGTAGGTGAAGTATTTATTAGTAAGGTAAATCTCATTTGCATTTGAATAGATACAAGTTTCAATCTTGTGTCTGATGCCGTCTCACGATCAACATCACTTTCTCTAAGAGCTTTGGCGGTTAGAAACCGTAACTCCATTCACTCTCACTCAATGACTCTAATTGCAATGTGATTACTCGTAGCTGGCCGGTTATATCAGATGGACAATGCCTTGCGGAAGTTCGAATGCACTTGTCAATAAAACACATTTACATAAAAATATAACAAATGCTGACATTACAGAGTCGATTTTGACACACTTTTATTACAATCACAGCTGAAAATACACACTTATAATAGGCATGATGACAGTAATCAAGTATCGCCAAAATATTTATCTGATCTAATGAAATAGGATTCAAAGATTTTGAAAAATGTATTTATTCCTTATTAATGTCGAGATTACTAATTTATTTGCTAAAATAAATCTACAAAATACAACAATCCGCCATGATAGCCAAAACGCTCGCCGGTGTCATGGCGTCTGTCATTGCGTCTCGTCTCGGTAAACATCCTTTTGTTTCTATAGTAACTATGTAGGCATCACTGGTTGATATACCGATCCGTGACGTAAAAACAGACGCCATGACACCGGCGAGCGTTTTGGCGTGAATTTGAAAATTTAAATTTAAATGTACTTTTATTGCACAAAAAGCTTAATTTTCTACAGAAATATGATATATTTTAGACATAATAGATACTTCTGAATATCATAGAAGAGATTTTGAAAATTAGGATTCATGCCTATTTCTGAATTTGATCAGGTATCATCTAACTAAGGAACTTCCGGAAATTATATAACTTGATGTGCAGTGAACTTTGAAGCAAAATGTCAAAGGATGGGTTCGTATTTCGCTATCTCCCAAATAGATTTCAAAAAACGCTCATCATCGGCATTGATTAGGTGCTGAATTTGCCGAGATTGTGCCTCGACTTTGGATTCGATATTTGGATTGATGGATTTTCACAGAAAATTGTGTCGAAGGAAAAAAATCTTGAGTAAACCAGTTATATTTCTAATAGATTGCAATAAGAATGGCAACCACATCCCCTACCCGCTTAACATTTTAAAGACCTTGAATTCTTTAAAGATCTGAGAGAATTTCTATCGTGCCTTGGGGATACAGTCGTGATCGGTGTATGGGCATAGACAACTTTAACTAATTTTTATTCCCATAAAGAATGGATTATGTTTTTCCTTTTGCTAATATCCATTTTGCTGTTGCTAATATCCATTACCTGGGTAAAGTTGCACAGTCCTTGCGACGACAGGTTTGACTGGTCTACCATCAGTGGCTATGGCGATCATTTCGTGCCGCTCGATGCTAATGGCGACGGGACACTCGATAGCAACAGCGTTGGTCAACCGCAGTCTGTACGAGTAGCCTTGCATCACGAACAGTCTGGAATTGAAATACGCTATGAAATACTATCGAAACCTTTACTTCGTTTTAAACTTTTCACCGAGCACTGTTTTGAACTGTTTGTATCTACAGACATGGAGCGTAGTAGACACGTAGCGTGCCATACATCGACAGACAACAACAGACATCGTCGGTCGCGGCTGCTCTCAAACAAAAGATGAATACCATCCTACTACTATTACGAGTATAAAGGCGAAAGTCCGTGTGTGTGTGTGTGTGTGAATGTTTGTTACCACGAATCTCCATAACTACTAGAACACCAATTTTGATGGGAAGGTAGACAGTTTAGGTTCTGGAATAACACATAGGCTAATCTAACCAATTTTTTACCACGGCTAACACCACGGGGCGCAACTAGTGTTGGATATAACAAAAACTCGAATGCTAAAAATTCAGTCAGTACTTTTTGTAATAAAAAATTAATAACTCAACCCTACTGCCTACTAATGATAGACCGGAATAACATGACACATACTTGTGCTACACTATACGTATCCTAGGTGCGTTTACTCACATAATACAGTTGTTTCATAAGCCTCCTTTCTATATTACGATAAAGAGTTTGTAATCTTTATAATCATTCCGTTCCTTTTTCCCTGAACCAGTGAATTAAAAATTACATCGAGTAATGAACGAGTACTGAACTCCCCAATTATAACGTTACACTATGATAGACAAAGTTAACCATGTGGCTTGTTGGAAGGTAAATTGCCACACTTGATCCATAGAAAGTTTTGAAATTTTGTTGAACATTAGAGTTTTTTTTGTAAAATGGACCTTCCGTTTTAACAAAAAACTCTCGCTGAAGCTTTTGAGCCTGCACTTAATTGCACTTACAGGTAAAACAAAGTATCACAAATTACTTCTGCAGGGCGATTCACAACTTCTTTCGTTCACGTATTCCGAATTAGGAAAGTGAAAAAACTGAAAAAAACGTCAACTTTCCGGTAAGTGTGAATCGCTCTGCTAAAGTTATCTAGAATCACATCCGTAATCATTTAAAATGAAGTAAGTAGGTACCTACCTACTTATTTTTTACGAAAGTAAATAATTTTTCGATAAAATCCAGTGTCCGTACATAACTATATGTGAATTGTTCTCGTGAAAGTTTAAGAAAGGCTATCATAAAGAATCCCACGACTTAGCGACTATAAAGCATTTATACGTCTTATTTTAGAAATCTTAGTGAGCTTAAAGAATTTCTGTCCTTTGTAGAAAAAGTCAGTGTTCAATTTGAATGGCGTATACAAATAAAAGCCTATCTCCATTATTACCTGCCAATTTAGTAAGGCTTGAAAATATGTTTCTTCGGACACTTTCATGTCAATGACTAGAAATTGAGTCCCGTGTAGGCTATAAAAAGCATATTCCTAAGTCCATTGTATTTAACAGGGTATTGAGGCTAAGATCTGAAGCTGAAGGATGATGGTTTATGTTTTTTAACAGTACAATATGCCTATATACAATAAACTTTCATTTTGTTCCCGTTCGCGCCCAAGACCGAAACAGGAGATCGTTGTCATTCACATAAAACGACGATTCTTAATCTATGGTCATTCACGTATAAACTGACGGTTCTTTGTCTCTTGTCACTTTCGCGCGCCCCTACAAAGCCTGTCTTGGTCTCGGGTGCGAACCGCCACCTTTCTTACTTCGTATTCTGTTCATCTCCATTGATGAGAAGTCCATCAGGTTCCACATGGCTCATATCCTCAAGGTTTCCAGTCATCATTACTGGGAACTTGGCAGCAATTAGTAACGAACTCTCCTTACTTCTGTCGTAGTCGTAAAGTGATGAATGAGGTTCTAAAGGCTGTGCCTGGTTTACTACCAAAGATCCGTATACTCCGTCGCTTTGGTGTGAAACTGAAAGTTCATTTCTATGTCAGTTATCTAGAACAATTTTAATTGAGGCGTTTCGAGAAAATTAAATGAAAGCTTGCAATTGTCTGCATCAAATCTTGGCCTGAATAATTTTTAGAAGCCTCTAATTAAAGCAAAACAAAAGTAGGTAAGTTAAAATTACTTAAAATGTTTATCAATGTACCTACTCACATGCTTTATTTTTATAAGTAAGTACCAATTATTTTCTGCGGTAAGACGAGTAAAAAGTTTTCGCACGGACTATGAACAAATTACAAGGTTTCTGTAGTTAAAATTGCAATCTCAACGATAAGAAAACGCAATGCACATTGCATTGCGTTTTTTTATCTATTGTAAATCAAAATGCAATATTTAAAACGTGAAATAAACTTAAGTATTTCATTTACAAAGTAAGGAAAACCATAGTAAACCTTACTTTGTGCCCCAGCATAAGCTCTCCAACAAAATGTGATTAGATCTTAAATTACACTGAAAATAGGACGTATCTTTGAAACCATAATCAAAATCTGAAATTATTTTTCAAAACAAAGCTGACACACCATACGATTTATTTTTCAACCCGGTTTAACAGAGTAACTTTTATAACTCTTTATGGTGACTAAGTTCACGTCTCCTACATGATGCATTTTGATATTTGTGTGTACGTTGATTTAAATTGTATTAATTGTGTTTTGTGTTTTAGATTTTTACCTGAATCCGCATGATAGAAGAAGGTGCCAGGCGAAGAAGCAACAAATGCGTATCTAAACTTCGCCATGTACCCTATAGGGCACTGTGTGACCATAGGCACTCCGTCCATATGCGGACTCCCTTTCTGGTCCACTCCGTGCCAGTGTATAGCCAGTTCCTGGTCTGGGATCCGGTTCTCCACATCGACTATGATGATGTCGTTCACACACGCGTTGATCATTGGACCAGGGGTTATTCCTGAGAAATTAATAAGTGAAAGCTGGTAACCTGTTTATAAATGTTTAGTTTTTACTTTGTCTGAAATAAAGAAAGTTTTATTTACTTATATTGAACAAAAATGAAACAAATAAAGTGGTAGCACACATTTACCGTAGGTATATTAATTCACATACACGGTAAATGTGAATATTGTTAATTATTTAATTATTTTGAATTAGTTTAAGTAGTTCACTAAGTAACTATTTATTGAATCTTCAGAACTTTATTCAGAAAAATGGATAGAACTTTGTGCCTTCTCCGCCAGGTAAAGTTAATTTCATGAATTCCTGATAAGTGGTCATGAACTTTGCCCATTTGTATCACGTCGAGCAATAGTAGAATTAGAAACAAGTTCAGTGCAAATGTCAATCTTTTGAACTCCTTTAGGCAATGTTCATTGTTTCTGATACAATGATTACGAAACACTAATGTAGTTTCAGTACTTTTATAAAAATAAATATATTTAGAGTTGGTACAGTTTTGGTTTTGAAATATTGAGCAAGTATTTATAAAAGTTTTATCTATGGTTTTAGTGCCTTTCTGTCATATCACGGGCATAGTCACGGAAAAAAATAAGTTTAGGTGTCATTTGGCAACATTCAAATCCGTTCAGCTGGTTCAGCGTGAAGAAGTAGCAAACTTACCAAACATCAGACTGACAAACTTTCTCACTTAAAATATTAGTATGATTATTGGATGAAGTACACCGAGCACAATAAATACCACCGAATTGAAGTGCATCCGACATAAACCCGTCAAAATAAGATAAAGTCAGAAATAAATAAGTCAATTTAAAAAATCATAGTAGGCACAGAATAATAATACTCCATAGTAGGATCACAGGTCACAGGAATCCCAATTAATGGTCTTAAAAGCTCGGTGATTCTACTCTTGTAGATACATTCACGCGTGATGAACCAGGGCAACAAACACGCTTAGGACCTAGCTTCACTTAGTATGTTTACCGTTGATTGTCAATCCAGCTCTCCCGTCATCCAAGATCGAAGGCTCTACCCTGAAGGTGTAGTGGCATCGCTTCGGCTTGACGTTGAACTTGCAAGGTCGGTAGCACGATTTATCTGCAAACATCATGAGTAGGTACTACAGAAGGTTGTGTTGTGAAATTTGTATATATTTTGTATGAAATCACGTTATGCTTAGTACCGCTTAGTATAACTTTTCAAGGGCAAGTAGTAGTCAATTAAAGTTAGGTAAACTAGTTCAAGACCACTGAACAGAAAGAAGACCATCTAGTTAGAAATGCATGTACTGTTTGAAAGCCATGAATAACTACATATATAAATACAACATCAAATAACATACCTACCTAATGATTAGTTAGACAACATTTTATTTATTAGTATTTTAATAACATGTTTTAAAATAAGTATTGATACTTCTATCTATTTAAGAACACACTTGAGTACAAAATTAAAGAACCAAGTAGTAGTCTTTATTGCTCACGTAAAAATATCATTGATTTATATTTCGACAGTGTTTCGATTCATATGGAAAATATTCATCTGCAACTGCAGGGCGATTCACAACTTCTCGAAATGTACTCAATGTTTTTTCAGTGACAATTCTTCACTGAAAAAACGTCAACCTTCCGAAGAAAATCCTCGAATCGGATGCATTCCGAGAAGTGTGAATCGCACTGCTGGTGTTGGGTAAGGCCCTAGTGTGGCTATTCGCGATACAGTCACTAAACCAACCAAAGAGACGGTTTCGGTGACACTTGGCAGACTTCGCGTAAAATCTGAAACTCCATGCCTTAGGTACTTTGCTTTATTTAAAGTTGTGTCTAACACCTGATTTTTTCAGACCTCAGCATACTTCTAAATCCCTAAGCGTTGGTAAATAGACTTTTTTTTTTTGTTAACTAGTTTCCTGTTTAGATTATTATTCTAGAACACAAACTGTAACTTTATCACTACTTAACCATAGATTTAATTAATAACAATTATTTACTTACTTAAGTACTATTTTCATTTATTTTAAGCTACTCAAACATTTTCTTGTTTAGTAAATAATTTTTAAGAAATAGGTAAACTTATTGAATTATTTGTAAACTTACCGGAAACTTTTGTCAAATCATCCAGCACAGCATTGGAATTAATTGGAGGGAATTTTTCCATTGACGCTCTTCCATTATATCTTAAATTTGCGATCACAAATAAACAGCACACTAAGGCCTTCATTTTCATTCACAATTTCGTAACACAAATTCATACATAAATAACATAAGTTTAAACTAACATAAAAGTGTCTATCGCTAGAGATGTTTCGCCAAGAACTGGCTTTAGTGGAAGGCTAAGCAGCATTGATAGCTTCGTCTCACTCCAACGACTGAGGATAGAAGGGAACACAGCTATGGAAATAGAATGCGCCAGTTGATGCAGTACATTCTATTTCCGATTCATTTCCTATATAAAGAATGAAAGATGAATGTAGGTATATTTTTATTCCTGGTAAATTATAAAGGTGTAAGTACTTAAATTGTTAATTTTAGGTTATTTTAGAAGACAGGCCATTTCTTTGTTGTGTTTATGAATGTTTAAATTTTTACAATTTTTTTCTCCGATTACTCCCAAAAAATAGAGATAAAAAGTGAAAGTAAATGCAATGCTCAGACACTTTCTTAGGTTTTTTGTTTAAAAATCCAATGTCTATTTATTTATTAGATGCAAAAATATTGCACCATAGGTTTTAGCAACTAGCGTTCCGCTCTTGCTAATGCATATTCTGTTACAAAATACCTTAATGATCTCCACAAGGTTGCCTTCGTATCTATATACCCAACAATATGACTATGTAGAGTACTAAAAAAGACAATTATCATTATACTAGATGTGATGTGATATCACTTATTTAATTGCCTTCTAGTTTCTGCTTGCAGTTTGGCTTCGTACATACTAACACAATCTACACCTATTCCAAGTTCATCCCAAATCGGATTTTGTAAAATACGACACTGCTACAGCTCATCAACTATTTTTTATAGCAATTATACAACCAATTTTGATCCTTTTTGTACGTTATTAGGTGCAAAATTCTATGTGAAGTTACGATTTAAATTGAACCGAATGTCTAAACCTCACAGCAAAAAAATAAAACCTTCAGTCGTTATTTAAAATTTATACTTACTTATATGTATATACTACTTATATGTATATACTACTTATATGTATATATATATTTACTTATATATTTATTACTTATATATTAAGTACTTATATAAATTATTAAATCCTCTAAGGTATTTATTACAAGCAATGAAGAAAAGTACATAATGCAAAAGCCGTGACGCAATGAGAACCTATAATTATATTGAATTAGTTTTTATTTCTTTATTGCTGGTTATATAAATAACCTATGCACCTATTCAAAACGAAGTTTGTCTAAAGTTCAATGTCAGCGGCAACAAAAAGCATCTTCAGTTGTTACATCATCATAATGACAAGCGAGGCCTAGTTTTAATAGGTGTTTTACCTAGACCTAGATAGTACTGTTGAGTGTAAGGATCTCTCAAATTACATTTTAGCTAGAGTTTCAAGTAAGCTACCTGCCCGTAAAGAGACGAGAACCTCGCACTCGCTTCATAATATTTGTGTGACCATTATAATATTTGTAACTGTTATCGGTTAGTTTTACTTGCTAAGTAACTAACCAATACTAGGAGATGGTGAATTAAGCACTTAATACAACATGTTTTATAATATCTCTAGCTAGACCTTCACCACAGTAACAAACTTGAACATAAACTGAAGTGTAGTTGCGAATGTGTACATGTTCACTGGAATTATATCAGCTGCGAGCAGTATCACCGGCTTCTGTGCTTGCAATAGCATCACATATACTAGCTTCTTCTCTTTTACATCAAAATTCTCCCACCCACAGCTGTACACTGCGGTTTCAAAGTTCTCTGAAGCATTCGTCATACTCTGACACAAAAAACAGTACATAAAGAAAACCATAAAACAATAGACCAGAACTGGGACAAACTTCAACCACTCCTGAATAGATATGTAGAAGAATAATGATATGCAGACAGCGTTTGAGCCAAAGTCCACTCCTATAGGGACACTGTACAGCAGCTTCAGATTATTAAAGACATCGAGGGTTAAGGCGTGTCGTCTAATTAATGCTGGAATATGTTCCCTAACGTGAAGTTTATGCTCCTCCAAGTTACTGTATTCGTTTAATGTCATAATTTCTTCTGTTAGCATGTTGAACATAGCAGAGGTGTGGGCTATGACGAAAATAAGCATAGCCTGGTAGTTGAGCACGCAGATCATGATGGATAACTCTTCCATGAAGAGGATAACCATGCAGATCTCTTTGTAAGGAGCATAGTCGAGGGTTTTCATACCTGTAGGTAATGATAAAGCAGTTTAGTTAGAGTGTTTTGAACTAATAGGCTCCGGCTCAGATTAGATTAATTTATATGAGACGCAAAAGTTGTGGGTTCATTCTCGCCGTGGAACAACGTGCCCTCCGAAGCACGGAAACGCTAAGTTTGTAATGTCACCCATCCAAATGGTAGCTGCTCAAAACGCCGCTTCAAAACGATGCTTAACTTCAACGATCTATCAAGAACTTCTAAGCAAGTTACGCCACGAGCGCTTCTGTAAAACAATAAAAACTAGTCTTACCAACACAAGGTACCATGGAATAATCATGGTGCACGTCCACTCTATGAGGCAAGTAGATTAAAACTGCATCAAACACTTGCGACGCGTAGAAACACATGATGATTATTTTAATCCTTCTTAGATATCTCGTGTGCTTCATTTTCAGGGCTTCGGAGCTTTGTGCCAAAATATCAGTCTCTTCTATGCCCTTCAGAACAGCTCTCAAAATAGGTCTAAGAAATTTAGAAATACGTTTTACAGTGTGCCAATTCAAACACAACAAAATAAATAAAAATAATGTAAAAAATAAACCAATTAATTTTTTAATTATTTTTAGTTACTTTTACCTATTTCTCTATCGTGTCTCTTTTCTAATAATTCATTATTCATTATATTTTTATTCTCACAGAATAAAAATATAATGTATAAGTAATTATAATTAATTAAATTAAAATTAAAATTAAATTAAAATTTGTTTATTTCAGACAACTACATGGTCCATAGCTTGTTAGTACTTAATTATAGGTAATAATAATTTATAATTATATATAATTATAAACTATGTTTTAGCATACTCATTACTCGGTCTAGTTTTAGAAAAAAATATTTGTTAAATAGTATGCTTTCCCATTTGCTAGCTAAGTTATAAATATAAAACTAACACAAATCTGAAGTGATATACTTACCTTTTCTTTATCCACCACCAACTAATGTTTCCAATCAGAATCATTAAAGAGACGTTTACGTAACTCTTGATGAAGTCTTCGGCTCCTACAGCATAATTCATTTGGTATACCAAGCAGCCCGCTCCGTATACATACAGTAACAGGCTAAGGTGAATTATCCAGAATGGGGCTGAAGATGAAAGAAACACCTATTTCCTCATTCATTTTTCGATAAGAGAAAACGAGTTAGCTTTCTAATGGCGTCGATAAGCCTGACACGTATGGAGTGCCAACTTCTGCAAAATGTGGGCATGTACCAAATATGTATTTGGACATATACCCTTAGACATCTTCAAAGGATCGTAAAAATACCTAAGAAGATCTGAGAGAATGTCTACTGCGCCTCGGGGATACATGCGTGGTCATATTTCATTCCATTTTTTTATTTTATTTTACACAATAACCAGGCTTCTGTTTGCACGTTCACACGATTACTTCGCGACCGTCGGCGTCGGATCGAAAGTCTAGGTACTATCCCCCTTGGCCAACACGGTTTATTAATTAGTTAATTTAAATTCCTCCATAGGATCAAACGTATTTCCTTATGGCTTCGCTATAGCTCAAACTAACTAGCTAATTACTTAAGATAATAAAGGTAAAATATTGTCTACAAACCATGAACATTATCAGAACGCACAGAAAACCCAGCCATATTAGGCACTAAGTTGACAAGCCAAACCAAATTATCTACATTTGATACCACCAAACGTTGTCTCACTTCCTGATAATACGTTTTTGCCCAATCCATGTTGGAGCAGGCAGCTTGAGGTAAACTTGCGAAATAAAAGATTAATACAATGTCAAAGCTTTTTATTTCACAAACTAATAATACCTTGTGAAAAAGTAAAAAAAATAATGTGTGTCCAAGACTAATTACGGTATCTGACCCATCATTTTCATTAATCACCTTTTATTAAAAAGCTTTCCACTATTATTAACACCCTGTAGGCTAATGGCTATTCAAAAGAAAAATAAAAATGTGTAGCAAATTATTTAAGGCATTAATGTTAGAATGGTTTATAATTTGTATACTTAATTTTTTTTTTTAATTAAAATAAGGTCGCCACTAGTTTTATCAGTGCATGCTTCTAAGACAATATAATTTCTTGACTTGAATTCTAGACTCTGAAAACAGTGATAAATCTATAAATGGCTTGCATTGTAGAAGCGAAAGTAGCCATGTAAATCGGCACCATACCCGCAGCATGCAGGGTCACCGGCTTCTGTGCTTGTTTCAGCATCAAAAATATCACCTTCTGGTGCTTAAGTTCCATCTTCTCCCATTCACAGCAATACACTTCCATCTCAAACCTTTCCGAAGCGTTTATCAGCCGCTGGCCAAGCAAGCAGTACAAAAAGAAGATGGTCAAAGTGTACGAGATCAAAGGTGCAAAGCTGAGACCAACCTCTAAAGGCATCACAAAAAATGTGCAGACAGATATCGTATTCAACACTATAACCACCCCAATAGCAATGCTTAGAAGCTTTTGCAGCTTTTTCACAGTCAGCAAGACCAAGGAATGACGGCCGATCATACTTTTCAGCCTGTTATCGACTGCACTCCTCATTTCAGCGGACCCATCGTAAGTTTTCGCTATCTCGCTTAAGCTTTCCATCTCCTTGCAGAGGATAAGAAAGATAGCAGTTGTGTGTGAGAAGAGAAAGAGAACGATGACGTCATAGCCAGCTACTACTAAAATGCTTGTTAACTCTTGACCTGCTAATAGCGCCATGCAGATTTCTCGGTTTGGGAAAACTGTAAGTGGATGCAAACCTGAAAACTCGAAATAATTACGACGCGGTCTAATTATTTCAGAAAAAGAAATCGTGTTAATATTCTAAGAATGTTAAACTCACCGACGCAAGATGCAATTGAGAAGCTGGCCATATCAAAAATTCGTTTTGGAATGAACACAAGAACATCATTTATGAAATGCAAAGTATAACATGTGAGAATAATTTTCTTAGTCTTTTTCATCAGTTTTTTATAGGCATGGAGAAACCTTCCCTCTTTCATTACAAGAGCATCATTTTTCAGAGCTAGTATCAGAAGGTTATTTATTTCTTTTCTGAAAATAAAAGTTATGGGATTACATTTTGGCTCCCCATAGAAAATTATGTTATTGGTCACTATAAATAGCATCACATAAAAAGTAAAATTGCTTCTTCACAATAATAAAAAAATTTAGTCAAAGCGAATCTATCATAAAGCGAATAGGGAAAAGAACTCCTGTGATAGAATAAAAACTAAGATAAGTACCTTTTAAGCAAAAACCAGAAACTATTGTTGACGACAACGAACATCACTAAAATATTGAAAATACTGCTGATAGCGCTGATGAATCCCACACTCTCGTGCATCTGGTAGGACGTCACTCCAACGATGTATACATAGATAGCTAGTAAAATATGTATCACCCAGAATGGTACTGTAAAAAACGAAATTTTAGAGTCACTATAATAGTCACTATAACTTCAGAGTATTTATAAAGTTTTTGAGACAAAGAACATCCTTAAGTTACATTTAACTCAGTTTTCAGACAGTTGTGTGTTATATTTGACATAAAGACAAACAAAATACTTTTATTACAAATCGCAGATACGGCATTATCTATCTCTACTTTGATTGCATTATTATAAAAAGATTATCGATTTCATATCACAAAAAGGATATTGAGGTCACGATTACCAAATATTTTTTCAGACAGAAGAGGAAACCCGCCTATTCTCGGCATGATGCCAATCAGTCGAATCATATGAGCACATGAGTAGTCCGTGATCCAATCTCTCAACCTTTGAGTTCTATTATTCAGTGCATTAAACATTTTTCAGAGATGATTTGGTATTGTTCAAGACACTCTAACTCTCAAAGAGCAACTTGCAACTAACTCTTTACCCAAGGCATTGTGAAATAATAAAGAATACCTCGTTAGGTGTGAAGTAATTAAACACCTGAATATTTGATATTTCAACGATATAATAAGGCGTGTTACAAGGAGAACTGATGACAGGTTGAACGTAACAATTAACTACTATGATAGCTGAAAATAAAAATTTCACATTTTTTAAACCTCATTTAAATAAAATTAGGCTAAAAAACGATAATAACAGACACGAGGAACGGTTGAGCAGTCAAGTACTTTTATTATCTACTATCAAAATTTCCCAGTTACTCGATTAATTATTTATCTGATTTGAAGTTAAATTATGCTTCAAAATTTCTATATTAGATTCATATTCAGATTATGCACCTACGAGAATCAATATTTAAGCAGGGTGAGACTATCGAAAAGAGTATAACCTAATTGAGAAGAGAAAGAATTTATGTGATTCTAGGCGACCGACCGACGGACGGCGAGTATATATCGAGAATCAAAAAATATATAAATCGGAGAATCAAATCTGATGAATCTTCCAGATTTGATTCTCCGATTTCTTCTTTTAAACTTAGGTAGGTCATAGGAACTTTTGTTTCTCAACAATGCACAGCATCTCTTCCTACAACAATTTGTTGAATTTAGTGTTGGCAGTCTTGGCATTTTCATAAAGAATGAATGCTCCGCACACCAGCGGGCTTAAAAAGGTCGCTATTGCAGAATCGCATTAAAGGAATTTAACTATTGCCATCTATTTTCATTGACTGAGAGTTAGAAGAGACGGCATTAGAGCTCATTTCATATTGTGATTCAGCTTTAGCGACCTTTTTAGGTCCGCAGAACGTACGGTGGAAGAGGAATAAAAACCGCGAGGATGTCGTGTAAAAAAACTAACGTGTTGTGCGTCAGCGAAAAAATGCGCGAAAAATTTGGCATGGTGGTTTGAAATGTCATGGTGGTCTGGGAATATCGCTTGTAATACGTTAAATAAACCCGCTTATTGTACTAAACAGACAGATTTTCTTCCAACGACATAGTAACTATCGTAAATAAATAATCATTCTCTGTACCATAGATACCATCTGTTTGGCCAGTTTTGAAACACATCAAATGCGTAGCAGCTCTCTTAGTTCAGTTCTATGTGGTTCAGTATAAACTTTCTTAAATGATTTTAGTACGCCAGTGATCCAGTAGATGGCGCATTTTCAGGAGGTATCAGTCTGAAGGTCAATGCCTAAATAATTATCTTCAAAACCTGTTTAGTATTTACTTACTTTTTAAATAAACTCACAATTCATTTCCATATCAGTACGAATTACTGCTTATGTTCTTATTGAATCTACCTATTGAATCTTTAATTGAAGCCTCAGAATACTTCTGTATTCTGCGGGGCTAAAAAGGCCGTTATATCAGAATTATAATATGATTCGTACTACGTTTTGTTCTTGTCACTCTCATGTCTATGTAAAAGACGGCATATAGTGAAAATCAGATTATGATTCTGTTTTATTGGCTTTTTTAGCCCCACTGAGATTGAAGCTGAGTATTAGACCTATCGAAATAATTTTCCTTTCACACCTACTACCTAACTTGCTATTACTAACAATGAACTAGTGATGACGCGAACCTTAAGGTTGTTTATAAGATAAACCAAACAATGAAACTAGTCAGCGTAATCAAATATTGCACATTTATTTTCAAAGCAACAATTGACTTAAACCTCTCCTAAGCAATGACTAACATTCAGCAAAAATACACGACATTTAATACGTTCAAAAACCTTTTACATCTAAAAATATAATTTAACAATACTTTTTAATAAATTACTAGACACAACATCTTAAATTAAAATTGAACCCTAATTTATTAACGAGGTACTGGAGACATCTATAACGTGATAGTCCGTCTTCAAGCGCTCTTTATAGCTACCTAACAAGACTTGCCAATAATTGTGATGTTTAGTTAGACTTGCATTACTTGAGTTTATAGCCTGTTTAGCGTACAAACGCAGCACAGACTAGGTACAACAATAGTCAGCGATAAAAAGTCGGTTAAAATGTATTGAACAAAACATATTTTATTCCTCATTTTGGGCGGCTTGCACAACGATTCCTAATCGTATTCGGCTATGTTAAACGCATTTAACCCATACAAAAAAATGCGTTTAGGCTAGCTTAAATTCAATTAGGAACGTTGTGCAAGCCGCCCTTAAGCCGATTACGATAACAATAATCTAAAGACATCTTAACACAGAAAAAAGTACTAAGTACTCAGAGCACTCAATAGATAAAAAAACCATATTTAAAATCATCGATGTCTGTTAAAATTATACCTACTTAGTAGAAACTTTTCTGGAATGGGTTTTGTGTCCCATATACCTTGCTTAAGTTGCTTATAAACAAAGGAGTAAATTTTAAAACATAGTTCTACAACGCTTAAAAATTACAAATTGCATCAGGAATGTCTTTGGGCATAATTAAAGCTTTAGTTCCGCAGGCCGGGAGTGCCCGGCGTGCCTCATGTCAGCTGTGCTCGTCACCAACGTTCCTCACTCTCCGGATCAACTCCTCCACTTGTCTGTATGGGCTCTGGCAGTGTTCTCCATTCGCCTCTATCAAGTAAGGACCTGCCTCACTGTCTCTATTCTCTGGTGTGTAGCATTCGCTCGAGCCGTCCGTTCCAGCTTTCTTCAAAAACGGCTCCACATCCGGTACTACTGCTAATGTTGTCGCCGCTGCTTTGTTGTCTTCGGTCACGCTGTTCTGTGTCTCTTTCTGCCGCAGCCATATTGGAGAGTCTATGTATATTCTCGGTCTTTCCCTCAAAGCGTTGGACCTTTCTAAGTTTAGTCTTCTGACTGGTATGGGCGGTCGATATGCGGCAGGCATCGGTACTCCTCTTCCTATGATCGTACATACTAGCCCTTTTAACGCAGCTTGGAAATCTTTCAAATGGTACGCGTAGAGGAGAGGGTTGATTGCAGAGTTGAGATGTGAGACAATGATGCAAACGTAAGTCAGGGGGTTAGGGATATCTAGATCGGGTTTGAAGGCTTTTATAGCGTTGATAGTGTAGAGGGGTATCCAGCATATGATGAAGAAGAAGACTATGATGGCTAGGTTTTGGGTGGCCTTGACTTCTCTCTTTTGTGCTGCTCCGAGGACCCGTAACATTGTTCCGCCGCCGGGGACGCGGCGTCCCCCTTCCACTGTCATCACCTCGCTCATCTGAAACATACAATACATCATTAACGGTACACCATGTCAGTGTTTAGATTAATAGAGCGTAGGCAGTTATTTGAATGCGATGAATGAGTACAAAAGGCTGTGTACGATATGAGGACACGGGTGACACTGAATATGACGATTGCTTTGGCACTTTAACCGGAATCGGAAGCCGGTGGTTAACCATACTGTATTTTGTTGTGTTATCATAAAACCGCACAGTGCACATGATTTGATTTTCAAGCTAATTATTTTGATTTTAGATGCAAACAAAGGCACTGCTTTTGTGTGTTATTTATTTATTTATTTAACACTTTCACACATAACAAATTGTGCAAGGAGGACTTAATGCTAAAGCATTATCTACCAGTCATCCTGGGCGTGCAGAAAGATGGTGTGGCGTGTCATAAAAATATTTTAATTTAATGATAGAAAAGGTCGGTTTCCAAAAATTAAATACTACATTATAAATACTAAGTATATAAAATAATCTAAACTTACATAAACATAAATATATAAAATGAAATACTTATAAATATATATATTATTAATATACCTTGATGTTACCCTTGATAGAGGCAGGCTATACAACGGATATTAAGCGAACGTTATCTGAGTAGTAAATGATTCCTATTGGAGGACTAATTAATATTTAAACACTACTGAAACTGGTAATCACAGTTAAATAAAATACGGGACAGGGACATAACCGCGTACTAATAAAATCGTTCTTTTTATCTCGATTTTCATTGCGTGATTAAGGCCCGTATAATTTTAAAAAATACCGGTCAAGTGCGAGTAGAACTCGTACGCCGAGGGTTCCGTACCTACCCATTATACCCATTATGTTATTGTAGCCCGCTTATTTGTATGAGCGCCCATACAACTCAGAGGACAATCTTAATTGGCGTCAACTATGTATGTATGGGAACACCCTTTAATTTTCAACTTTTTTAATTTTTTGGAATTTTTCCTTTATTTGTGCTATAAGACCTTGCTTTTTGCCAAATTTCGTGATTCTAGGTCAACGAGAACTACCATTTAGGTTTTCAACCCAAAACCTCTAGGGTACTTCCGGTTGACCTAGAATTGTCAAATTTGGTTACAAGCAAGGTCTTACAGCACAAGTAAAGGAAAAATTCCGAAAAATAAAAAAAGTTGATAATTAAGGTAAGTTTTGGTACTTACAAGTTTTCATGAAAACCTAAATTCGCCTATATCTTTTTATAGTGTTGACTCAGGACCTTGATTTTTATACTCACAATAGGGACTATAGACCTCAGTATATGGTATAAATTTCAACTTGCTAGCTCTACCCGTTCCTGAGATAATTGATGGTGACACACGGACAGACAGACGGACAGACGGACAGACGGACAGACGGACAAGAAAGTGATCTTATAAGGGTTCCTTTTTTTACCTTTTAAGGTACGGAACCCTAAAAATGTGTTCAAGTCACGAAACTTTTAAATATGTAGAGATTACAGACGCTTTTATAGCGCGGTCCCTCCATTTAATGAAGTTTTGTAAGGCATTCGAAAATAGAAAGAGAACAAAACAAAAGAAACATCTAGGAGAGTCCTTTTAAAAAAATGACGAATTTAATTATTCGATTTGACTGTACTGATTGATGACGGTCCCTAACTATTGGACCGATTCTGGTAGTTATTGCGCTAATAATGTAGATAATAATAATCCCTATGTTAGATCTTCCGTGAAACTAAAAAATAAGTATAATTATTATAATGAAAAAGTTGAAACCTGAGTCGCCAAACTGATATGATTAAATTATTTACACAACATGAAGGTTATTCAAAATCAACCGACCTGTTTCACCACAACCCGGTAGATATGGGCATAGAAAGCGGCCAGTAGCACGCTCGGCGTCACGATTGTCGCGAAGTACAAAAACAACAGGTAGTTGTAGTCCATGACTTCCACGAAGTAGCATCCAGGAGGGGAGCTCTCGTCTATGTCCGCATACCAGCCGAAGAGAGGGAGGAGGCCCACGCCGGCTCCAGATACATAGCATATTGAGATTATCCCTGAAATTAAAAAACGCGTTTTAAAACTCAAGTCATTCGCTGAAAATTTCGGACCGGACTAGTTGCCAAAACAAAAAGAAATATTAAACTTATTAAGAAGGAACTTATTTAACACTCTGGTGAGATAGTTTTAAGACCGTCTGAAAGATTCCTTCAAAGCTTATAATTTTATATATAAAATAAAACACCCAAGAAACACAGAACTTAGTGTTCACACAGAATTTCGGCCATCTTCACTATCTCTTCCATCGAGTTAGCGTGGGTTACGAATAGTCCGGTCAAAATAGACATCTATCTACCCTTGCGAAAATTCCCAGAAAGCTGAAAAATAGGAATGTTAGGAACCCCATGATCAACAAACTGTGAAAAGTCCCCATCGATCTCATGTATCTAAGTATGCTAATTTTTTTATTCAAGGTCAAACAAACCCCTATTTTGCGGGCTATTTTGACCTGGCTAGAATCCTAGCCGCATTGAGTTTTCATTTTTTTTTTAGTAGCTCTCTTAACGGTGAAAGAAGACTCCGAGAGTAAACCAGTTAGCTTTCTCCCATGGGCTAGCAACTGGAATGCTAACTCCTGCATAATACCTATGGTCGTGTAACAAATACAAATCTGGACATCATCTGACTAGGTATCCCTTTAGTTAGACACTCAAATAACCTTAGAGACAAAAATATTTAACAAAATGTCTACCGCGTCCTGGGAATACAGCCGTGATCATTGTCTCCAATCTCGATTAGTTTTTTGAGTACACTTTCACGATTTAACGTTGATAACGGCTTCTTTAGAAAACAATCAAGCATTTGTAAGTCAGCACAAAAATATCAATCCACTTCGAATTCAATGGGCGGTCGAGCTGCTCAGATCTAAATTCAATTGATTGACCTAATGGGTTCATCGGCGTCAGGCCTGCCCACACATTTACACTCATTCATTCGAACCCCGTTGACACAGCCAGACACAGAAAAGAGGCATCAGCAGTAGGGTAAAATTGGGGCTTCTGCATCACACGATGTGACGCAGAAGTGTGTGAAGTACCCCAATGCGGTATCAGATAAACAAACACAAATGCAGAAGCCTCAATGCTATTTTGTCTGGCACTTTTTTTGGCTCAACGGATCAGCATTGCCATCCAGCGCGGTAACGCTGCCAGTGTCTTGGGCACGCTTCCGACTGGCAATGGCTGGGATCAGTTGAGCTAGGTACCTATAGATCATTTCCAACGATCCTTAGGTGGCTCAACCGGTTCATATTATATTTTATACTTAATGTTATGTAAATATGTAGTAGTTTAGTTTCTGTACTTAATTTTTTTTTTAAACAGTGTCGTATTATGATCGTTGAATCGCGATGTGTGAAGCAGAAGCCCTAATACGAGATCAGATAAATTTTACCCTACTATCAGCTGAACTCGTAAATCGTAGAACTATAGGTATTTATTTATTTATTTAAAAAAGACATCCAACACAGGTGAATATGACTTGTCTCTTCGTCAAAACAAACATACTGAAATTGCTTTACATTTATTGTAATAAGTTGTTCAATTCACACGGTAATCCGTTTAGCTTAAAGTCTGGATCTGACTGTACTATCCCGTACATCGTGTCACGCCAATACCAGAGAATCAATTAATTGAATAGTCTCATTAGTCTGCAATAGCCTGACTCATTTAACAAAGGCCATTATAGTACCTAAAGAGCGCACCTACTTTGGCATTCATATACAGGATGTTCTAATAAAGATAAATAGCATAGCTTCAATCAAGTCATCTATGCGATTATGACAGATATATTCGACAGCCTATCCATACAAGTTATGGTAAGTTCGTATTTTACTAATACCACTAGCGAACAGCAAAGCAATCTAAGCCACGATTCCTTCCTAGATTAAAATATTTTTTTCATTATAGATTAGTTCGATTACAACAAAATATGCTAGGGTACATTCTGACCTATGAACAAACTGGTCTATGTGACAAGTGTAAGTAATAATAAGTACCAATGCTGCTCCGACGATGAATCAGATAAATAGAGGATCTCATTACGAATCTTTGCGGAACCCCGATTATGTAGTTGGAAAAGAAGCAGACAACAAGGAAAACAGATACATTCAGCTTAAAATTGAAAATTTCAGAAGAAAAACCTAACTAGGTAAGTATATTATAAACCAACATCAACTCCCAACTCCCGTGTTTCTACAATTCTGTAGGCGTTTCGGACTTCGGAATATTAAACAGGAATTTTACTTTGTTTCAGAAAGATTTTACATAAGTTGAATTTGTCACTTGAGGAGACTGGAATGCGGAATGTGAATAATAAATTCAACAAGACAGTCGGTCGACCTACAGAACAACCCTGCAGTATCGCATTTTGGCCGTCGAGTCGAGACATTTTACGAATGATTTTCCTTGAACAACCTGAATTGGCAGGTACCTGCTTATAAAATATCCTTAAAAAAACGCTAAAAGCTCTTCGCAATCAACGAGTACATTACTACCAAATAGTATGTTGATTAGGTATTCTTATTCTTATATAAAATATTTCTTCTCTCTTCTCTTGTGGCACTTTCGCATCATTAAATGCCAGTATTAGCCACTTGCAAAAGGTCAGCATTGGTCGCTCAATTCGCTCATCTCTTCAAGGGGTTCACTTCCGACGATCGGCCTGATTCCAATTCTAACTTCATTTTCGATTTCAAATGAATTTCTAGGGGTACTCTTAAATGCCATCAGGATCAGGGTCAGTAGTGATAAAATTCACCACTTTCCTTCCTTATCGTGTGACTGTTGTGAAGTACAAAGTTTGGAACACTGAGTACCTACTAAAACGCAACACGTAACACGCCTTTGATGTTGGAGTCGATTCGTGTTGGGGAAAAGGTCCAAGACCTATTTAATCCTGGTATGGTGGAACACAGTTTTATAAATAGTAAATTGAATGATTCAGTATATTCAGTTTTAATTCCCAGTTGTTAATCCCATGATCAAAATTAATTTGTCCTCGAATCGTTTTAGCAAAACTAATCGCAACAGTAACACGCTCACAGCAGCACTCCCATCACACAATGAAAATAATGATTGCTGTAAAACTGTTGGTAGAATGTAAAATGACGTCATCGTCAGGTTATTGTTCTGAATAGGTATGTGGGATTTTTTTTTTTGTCTGGAACTCTTTTGTTTCAGAACTGATGTTTTCATTCCAGTACTTACCTACTAAGTATTTAAATATTATATGACTAAACTAGGAAGGTTATCTTTCTTCATTGAAACAATATTTTAAAGCCAAGCGACTGTATTCAAAATTTGTATGTGCACCTATCTATAAAAAGTAGGTTGTACGAACGAATCATGTGTTATCTCTAAACAAACAAAATTCTTGTTCCATTCTGATTCACACAATGTACTTACTTTCACATTATGCAGGTACCGATTTATTTATGTTGTCATTAAATCAGCTCAGGATTTATTTACCTACTTACCTATAAACGAATGCATAGAAAATTAGAAATACTTAGGTAAGTAGGTACCTACTTGTTTACTAATTCAATGGTAGTATCAAATAATATTGATTCGTTTCCTACACCTGTACTTATCTATACCTACTAATACCTATATTAAAGCGAAAGAGTTGTTTTTTTTTTTTTTTTACCTAGTCATAAGCCGTGTTGACTGAATGGAAATGGAATTCCTGGCGTGCATCAATACATTTTTCCGGAAAATCTATATGCGCATAAGAAGAGTTTTAAATAACATGATAAGAATATAATTTGATTATCAAGATGTGAGTCAAAAGTATTACGCTGCAAATTTCCTAGGCAGACGAGTATATTCAGTTTTTCTGAGTATCCAAAGAGCTCGGAACAAATGAGGAAAAGGTTACTTTAAAAACATGCATCAGCTATTGGACCTTATGTAGGCTTCGTGTGGTTTTATGCATGTGTAGGTACTTACTGGACTTTTAGGCCTCCATTAATAAACTCGTATTAACTTCTGTCAAAGTTGCGCCACGGATTTAACTATTGCCATCCTTTTTTGTTAGACAGTCACAAATAAGGATGTCAATCGTTTAATCCGTGGCGCAACTTTGACAGAAGTTAATACGAGTTTATTAAGTCAGTCGTCAGGCCACTCATAATGCAATTTGTCCATGAGAAAGTTTCCTTGGCGACTTTCTCATCGCGTCAATCAACACAAACAAACAATTCAGCAGGCAAATATTCACTAAAACCGGTTTTGAAACCTCCTTGTTGTTGATTGTATTAATTATTATCAAAGGCATCTATTATATTGATAGGTAAGTAGGTAGGTACTTATATTTAATTTATAAGGCGCAATTCCGATGTTTTTCTCAGCTTTGTTTTTTTCAACTTGAATAAAATCACCTGAATACATACAAAGTCAATTTGTGGCTTGTTCTTGGGCAATTATTTATTTTATGCTCTGAGAAGTTGGAGTTTTGCACGCTAATACTTATTTACCTACTTACACAATGAAATTATTTATTTTACCATACCTTCACGTCATAGCACAACGTTGTACATAAATACTTAGGTAGGTACACCAATGTTTTCTCAAAATTTGATTTATTTTCAATCAGGCAGATAGATCTCAATTGGCATTTTGTCGTCAGTAATTTCACCTTCATGTCTCTACTCATGTTTCCTTCAACAAGCTTATAGGTAGCTCTTTCATGAAATGGAATTGATATTGGAAATTAACAACTTCCTTTTGTCTATCTGTAGGTACCTATAACAATATTCCATACTAGATACTCGTACCATAGACGATTAGATACATACAGCTAAGCTTGCATTGAATTTCATTGGTTCAATCAAGGACAGGTTCACATATTACCTACTCAGTTATTATTATTACCTACTCCTACCTTCATTTTGTTTTACAAGTGTACAGGTACTCACAAGAGGCATTCGTGAAGTTAGCCGTTTCGATGCGCAGTGTAGCTTTTTCATACAAAATTTTCTACTGCGAAGCGAAACGGCTACCTTCACGAATGCCTAGATCCATTGTGCGTACTGAAAGTGGTTATTACGTACCCATACGTAAGTAGGTACCTACATAAGTACCTACTGAAACAAAATCATAAAACTGCACATAAAAACAAAATTAAGGAAACTTTATTTTATCATTATCACAGACAAATTAAAATTGTAAGTATCTAACCGAATCACTGTGGTGTTGGTGCACACTTAGCAACTCCTTGAGAAACAATTATTCGATATGAGTTTAACATTTCTTGGGTGATAGATAATATTACCATGGACGAAATAAGTCCTCTCGCAGTTTGAAACACATTAAGTATAAAAAAAGAACTCACTTAAATTATGATTACCTATGCTAATTATATAAGTAACTAATACGTTAAAATCATCGCAACCACAACGCTCAATGCAGTGAACACTGGCAAATTTCGTCCAGCCGAGTTCTTCTTCAAAGACTGAGTTGCGTAACTCTGTAGCACGCCACAAGGAACGCTCTTCCTCATGTTAGATGACGATGAGACTCGTATCACATAGCACTTCATTCCAGGGGTCACGTCCACAGGCTTGCCCTTCACGTCGAGAGCATTGACCACGGTCGTGGTGTTCGTCGTCGTTACTGATGATATCATTCCAGATGCCGGTGCTTCAGTGCTGGTTGTGTTAACCGCACCCGGAACAAATGTACCATTGACAAGAGTCCCGTTCAACGGCACCAATGTCCCGTTGGGGAGCATTGTATAAACTATGTTTCCGGGTGCCACCGCGGGCGCCGGTTCAGAGCCGATATTAGAGCCATTAACCATTGTTACGTTCGTCACGGTCGTTGTTACCACAGTCGTGTTTGAGCCGCCATTTTGAGCTCTCTCCTGCTGGTCTTGGAATATGAAACTTGTTATCAATTGACAGTCGATTCTTGTCTCTTCGTAGTCGCCGTTATCTTTTTTGATACCGAACTTGCATACTTCGCCTGGTGCCGGCTTGTAGCTGGAACTGCTGCCGCTGTGGCCGCTGTGGGCATATGCCACTGCACCCAACGTTCCCAAGTTAAGCAGAGCTAATCCAGCCAACAGTGTACCGTATTTGCTGCCAGAATCCTTGTATTGGTACACGTAAGTAGGAGGTGCCCCGCGATACACTGGATAATTCACTGGAGCGCCGCCGTGAGGGGGCGTGTACCTTATCTGTTGAGGAGGACTGTAATGGTAGTTGTTGTACACATTTGTAGTGTGGCTGGTGTGTGTATTTCCGGATACTGGTCTGCTTGGACTGTTGCCTGACAGTCCCCCTGATGACGGGTATCCATGACTGCCTCCTGATGACGGATATCCGTGACTTTGTCCCCCAGATGACGGGTACCCGGGTTTTTGTCCGCCCGATGACGGGTACGCGTGACTTTGTCCACCAGACGATGGATACCCGTGGCTGCCGCCGCCCGAGAGACCGCCGTGGTTGCTCGGGTACGAGTGTCCGGACGAATGGCTGCCCGACAATCCTCCTGATTTCGGGTAGCTGTGGCTGCCTCCTCTATAGCCTCTAGCTGCGTTCACTTGTAACGTTGAACAGAGTAGAAGTGTGCAGAAAAATACACACCAGCGAAAATTCATTGTGATTACGTATTATCAAAACAAACAATATTAAACGCGCCCGACAGTTCCAATCTAGCGCATCAGACTGAAGTTGAAAGCGAGCCGTTCGCGCGCCAAACCGGTTGGGTCACACGGGCTGTAGTTTCTACGTTGTTCTATAACAGCTATCTGTACACACTGTTGTGTAAATACATACCAGTTGTGGGGTTACCAGAGTTAAACAAATTCTCCCAACATTGAAGATATTTCATTTAAAAGCTACTGTATAGGGTACCTACTAAGTAGGTATTTACTATGTAACTGTCAAAGTTCCGTAATTTTTTGTAGGTAAGTACTTTCTATGAAAGTAATAGGTATTGCAGGAGGTGCCGTTTCATCTTTCAATTTTTTTTAAAGATACTCTATGTACTTTGTGAACGAATTGGATTCGTACTATAAATATTTTTAAAAAAATAACTAAGTAGGTAGTAGGTACTAATCAAGAATTAGTTATGTCAAATAATTAAAATTAGGGAAGTAGGTACTTACTAAAACCCGTTGAAAACCGATCTTTTACAATATATTTTAAGCCCTTGTGCAAAGCATTAGGTGATTATTATTATTATTTTCTTATCTAAACTTGATTGATGAAAAACCATGATTTTGTTCAGAAAAAAAGTTTATTATAAAAATTCTTATTATAATTTTAAATTACCCGAACTTATATGAAAGTCAATTATAATGGCAACATAATACATTTTTAAAAGCGAGACGGCTAGCTTTTTGCCACCAATAATGAGACCTTCGTCACACCTTGAATGTTGGTGGGGGAAACTCCAGGGGAACAACACGGTGTAAAAATGTGAAACAGTCACGCGATGACGTCAATAGCAGCTGATCAACCCCATTAAACAATTCGAGTTTCTCAAAACCACATGCAATTGCGTACTCAGACGCATGACTCACTTATTTACCTCTTCGGGTCTCTCATTCCGTCCCTTTCTATCGAAATGCACCGACAAGATTTTTGGCAATCTCAACTCTTGCACAGCAGCGCAGAACAATGCACAGGTAAAACTTTCTGTTCAGTTTAGACCGTGACCACAGAATAAATAATAGCAGGTAGGTACAGGTAGTACCGTGGTGACTAAAAGGTGAGACTATGGTGAGACAATCTGAATATGACAATAAGTAGTCTCCAGCCGGCCCAACATCTGCAACATCGAGAGAAATATCTCGATCGGACGAACTGCTCTAACGCATATGTAAGAGCAGCTTAACCGATCGAGAAGTCTCGTTTCTCGACACTCGATGTTGCACATGTTAGGCCGGCTGGTAATTTAGTTTTCCTTATCGTGACGCACAGGGGTCTAGTGACTCTAGCAGCTAGACTATTAAAATGTATTTCTCGTAGAAACCTGCTTTTCAAGCTATCGCCACGCAAGATCGAGTGTTTCTATTTAAAAATCGTGAGTGTTCTAAGTTAATTTACTTTTGTACCAACCCTAAGAAACTTGGAAACGAAGGTTAAAGGAGCTAGGTACCTAAAGATTTTAAATACAGTTCAAATAATGTACACCGACCGATATTGCCAATAACAAACTTAGGCATTTACATTATTTACTAGGTAGATGATTTATACAGTGTCAGGAGGCAATCTTGGTCTTTACTTAACGGGACACTGTAGTGCCTAGGACATTGTTTGAGATGGAGGATTGCCCAGCAGCACCTAAATCATCCGGCCATATCCACAGGAAAGACATGGTCATCGTCAATACGTGTGGGGCTGAGCCGCGGGTTTCCTCACGATGTTTTCCTTCACGTTTAGAGCTCATGTTTAGCGCGAAAAATATATGGATGCACGGCCAGGATCGAACTCACGACCTTCGAAATGAAAGTCGATGTATTATCTCCCTCGACCAACACGGCTCTACTGCCATTAACAGGTCTATAATATCATAAGTGATTCATTAAAAGGCAACAAATATACCTAGGTACCTAATTATGTTATTCCACAGAATACTAAATCTGTGGTTATGCTTGGGACAGCTAAACCATCCCATAATACCTGTATCTAAGCTGTGTAGTATCAAATTATCTACGCATATTTCCTTTCAGCCTGGCTGGTCATAACCACAGGATATAAGTCATTATAGCCAATGACTATGGATCTGACTAAGCCGTGGGTATTCGGCAATAGGTTTTCGTCATTTTTTTTACTACGCCCTTATACAATAGGTACCTACCTACATCTTCAAAGTATTTTGAAATCCCTGAATTCGAATATATTTGAAGATTTGAAAGAATATACCGCGTATATTATTATAGATCGTTTACAACGATCCTTAGATCGGTCAACTGGTTCTTATTGTATGTTGTGTAGAAGGACAGAAAAGGTCTTTGCTCTGTCTTGGGACTTTCCAGGCTCCTTAAAAAAACAAAAATAATTTGGGCTTTAACACTTCGTGATGTTCACTGGAATAGTGTTGAATATGACGTGACTGACGCGGCTCGTTTGTCCCGTACAAAATTCAACTTTGTGTGATCGGCTCATTTTCTAAAAATGTCATGCTTCAATTCATGTCATGTGACCGTACACAATATGACAAAATCAGCTGATTTTGTCATGCTGATGACAAAATTGACGTTACTCTTTCCTCAAACTTCATTCAATCTTCAATCACACCTAGCTTGCCAATGACAAGAAAGAATTTTGAACTGATCGGACAGATTGTCTTAAGAGAATGAGTGAGTAGTTCGCCAAAATAATGAACAGGCAACTGAAAATGACCGGCTCAAACAAACCAGCTCACGGTACCGGCTCAAAATGAAAATGAGCCTACTCTGACAAAAGTCAATCTAAAATCATGTCATACCCAACGCTACACTGGAATTCAAATCGACGACTCGAAAGTCAGATACTCATACATTTAGGCCAACCCACTTCCAATAGCAAATGAATGAACGCTTTGCTTACAAGTTTGCATCAGGCAATAAAAAAATATGAACTATAGTCGGATTGCTCATTATACGCACTAAAATTGACGATCAAAATGTAATTTTTCATATATTTTTAGTTTGTACAATGAGCAATTCGACTATAATGTTTTGCCGAAATGGAAAATAATCGAAGGAAATTATTACCTATTTAAATTTAAGAGCTCAGCTCTTGTCGATGCAATTCTCTCCATCTATCTCTTTCCAATGCGATTTCTTTTTTTTTTCTTTATACGACTTGACATCAGCGACCTTTTTCTTAATCTGACTCATTTAATTAATTCTTGGTCTTCCCCTTCATCTTCTTTCTTCTACTTTTCCTTCTATGATGTTCCTTGTAAAGCTGTCATGTCGTATAAGATGTCCAATCATTTTCCCTCTTCTGTTTTGAATGGTGTTCATTAAAAGCCTTTTCTCCTCAATTATTTTCAGTACTTCCTCGTTGGTAAACTTCTCCGTCCAGCTAATCTTTTCCATCCTTCTCCAGCACCACATTTCAAACGCCTCCAACATCTCTCTATCCCGCTGTGTCATAGTCCATGTTTTGCATCCATACAGGGCTATGCTCCAAACAATAGCTTTTAGAATTTTTTTCTCAACTTATTTTGATATTTTCGATGTAAGTAAGTACTTAAATATATATTTTTTGTTGAAAACATTAACCAGAAAAGATAAAAGAACTTGAGACGAATAGAATTGCCAAAAAAAATGTTTCTGCTCTAAAAATCTAGCTTATTCTAACTTCAATGACTTCAAAGCAAAAGTGTGAAATTGTGTTTTTTTTTTAACTAAAATGATAATAATGATAGGTACTTAATGTTAAACTACGTTTTCCCTTTTTTTCTTTGAATGACACTGTATTAAGAATAGTATTTTGTTTTGATTGAGCTAAGCTAATTGATTTATAGTTTCTTCTGATTTCTACCTTGATATAAATACAAACGTCAAGAAAACCTTTTCGTTCAATCATTGTAGCACTAGTAATATATTTATCCACTTTTATGGTTTGTTAACCTTCTAGTAGGTACAAAGTCTCAGGAAACCAAGGTACCTACTCGTCAAGTTGTCACATCTGATTAAATAAATTAATTTACTACTTATAACTTCTTTATTAAATACATCAAGCATTTTAATTCGCGTTAGTTAATTTGATATTCAATCACGTGGCCAAGTACCCACAACAATGAGTTGTAAAAATAGCAATCTAACAATCTTCTACCTATAATGATGTCTAGTGAAGGCAGCTCGACTATTCTGCAACGTTTTGTGTCGGCACAAAGCCACAATCGGTTAGTTCCAATCATGACGTCGCGACAGAACTACATTTAAAATGTTACTTAAAAGTACGTTGTTTTACTTATTCAGTACGTTGTTTCACGAATATAATTGTGAAGGGACAGACAAGTCGAGACCTTTGGTGTTACCAGTGCCTTTGGACCTGCCCACTCGGAACGACCGCGCGCAGCAATGCTGGCTTCGAATTGAGGATGTTGAAGTTACGGAGACAGTCGCGATCTTCTGCACTATCGCTCAGGCATTCTTCAGTTTCTACATTCATGACTACAACATCAGGAAGATGACAGAGGACGCTGTAGACGTAAGTCTTTGGATAGAGAAACCCAGCGGGAAAAAAGACAACGCTTACGGGCCTCCTAATAATGAAAACATTATAGACTGGAGGGTTACAACTATTATGGATCCGATCACAAAAAGCAGAGTGTATGTTTCCAAAGATGCTTATTGTAGATTGATTATGTACACGAGAGAGGCGATTTCGAACTATAAGGTGGATTGTGCAACTATTCTGTATTTCGTGAATGAACACAGTGCAAGTGTGAGTGCCAAGATTCCCTATAGACTTCTGTTTTTCTTTGTTTTCCTTATCAATTATGTTATGTAGGTAATTTATTCGCATATATGGATAATAATATAGACTATTTATTGATCGTTCACAACTTGTTGTGTTTTTATACTGTATCCTCATCTATATGACAAGATTACCTACCTGCTGGTAACTTCTGTCAAGACTGACAAACTCCCAAGCTACGAGTCAGGAATCAAATACTTACTTTAATTTCTAAATATAAATAGCACCTTCAGAGAATATTTCACAATAAATAGACAGTGCCTTGCACGCCTGTTACTTGCCGATAACAAATAGCCTAGGTACCTAAGTTGTCTATTATAAAAACAGAAGTATCGTTTTCTCGAAGGTCGGACTTGCAACGGCATTCGTTCCATCTAGTTCGGTGGCGAGAGAATTTTATTTCAATTACTTCTATTGTAAATTATAATGGATATCAATCGCGGATCATTTCATTCAAGATGAATGGCCTTATTCAATGTTATTCGATCAAGTATCTTTTTGTCATGTCCGAATCCGTTAATTTCATTATTAAATGGTACCTTATAAAACTGGATAAACTTTCACAATAATTGTGAAAATTTTATACAATTTGAAAATGGTGTAAGTTATAGGTAAGTACTTAAGTGATACTGGACTTCCCAAATAATGGATGCCCCAGCATGCAAAAAGTCAACTAAACTACAATATTACCTAATAAAGTTTCTGAAACGGTGTCTGATTTTATAGAAGAAGGCCGCTGTCATGTCGTATAAAGAAATAAAAATTGTAATTTTCATTCATCATTTCTTTGGAATCATCATTTTATTGGAAAGAGACAAATGGAGAGAATTGCATCATTACACCGACAAGAGCTGAGCTCTTAAATTTAAATAATAATAATCCATACCTATAAACATATCCTCAAGCTAAAAACCATTCGTTATGCATGGCTAACGTTCAGTGTCTTTACAACTACTTACTTAGGTAGATAGATATAAGTTACAAGCAAGTAGGTACCTATATATACAGCTGTGTGGCTGATTATGTTGTAAATTGCTTTACAAGACCCGTTCCTGCGATTTCATTTTATCAAAAACCTCTACGCTCAGTAGCTTCAACTTCTTAGAATTCCAAGACCAAAAGCGACCGAATAACAATTGCACTATTATATTGTCTAAAAATGCGCAAATCTTACCCAGATTTGACACTAAAATAGAAAACGACACAAAACTAATATTCTCTAGAAGTAACGTAAGAGTAGTCAGGGGCACGTTCATATACGTAGCACAGAATCACTTTATAAAAGTAAAATTCGCCACCTATTAGAATATAACCAACTGGTTTCCTGGTGAAGCTTTCCCTCATATTAATTTTCTCAATACGCATTTAGTTTGTTGTGTATAAAGTTTAATTACCAAAGGTTATCATTATTATTTTATTTTTCGAATGAAATAATTAATTAATGTACGCCACAGTCATTACCAGTTAATGTAATCCTGTCCATCCAAAGGTTACCTTGAAAAGATCGCTTTCAGCGATAAAGTCGCCTATTGTTTCACTGTTTAATTAGGTACCTAAAATAATGGTTATTTTTCCTATCTTTACGTTTTTTTTTATGGTGTACAAGAAAGTTATATTTTATTCTATTAGTTTTCGAATTGAAAAATCCATTGAGATTTTAACCTTTTGATTGAAAGTTTAGGCTCTTTCCGTCCGTTTCCAGTTTCCTTCCCAATAGACTTACTAGTAGAACTACTGGGAATTTTGATCCCAGTATACTTACTAGTAAAATTTTTGAATATTTAACTGTGTAACGTTATAAATTGATGGGTTTAATTTAATGTAAAGTTTGTTTTCTTTTTAGAGCATTGAAATAAGCTTGTTCTTAAGAATTTCGCTTCATTTATATTACAAAAGGGATTAAAGTGTGAGCTAGACTGTGCGTGTTTGTATGGACTTTGAATCTTATGTACACAATACTAATTTTTGACATACTTACCTAGGTAATTACCAAGTTATGAAAATTGAAGTTTTTGCTAGCTCACATAATGTGGGCGATGTGCGATTCTGCTTTATGTTTTTTACAGTTCTATTTATAAATTAATTCAGTAGCCCACCGTGTGAAATTTTGTGTTTATGCTATTCATTTTTAGTAGTAGGTATAGTTATTCATTTTTATTAATTCCATTTTAAACTAAACATTCAAAACAATGTGTCACTTAGCTCTTTTCAGGTGATGCCTGTTGCGGTTTGATTTGGCAAAAACAAACAACCTTAACCTTTATTTTGAAGCATAATACGGTCTACTGACTTCAATAACTGACTAACTAGATTACTTCGTAGTAGGCTTTGAACGCTTCAGTTGATCTGAATGCGATAAGAATTCACATACCTACCTAAGATAATACTTAAAAAAAAACAAGAACCTCGACTAATTGATCCCTCCCCCCTTTGAAGACTATGACGTCATATTAAAAAGTGCAAATGTGAGTAGGTAGATACTTATTCAACGTTTCCATTGGAAATAAAAGTTTACCTATCTAACTATAAATATTATCCAAGACTAATGATAATTTAAAATTGGTTCATAACACTACCTATATGAATAGAAAAATAAAATTATCCATTGTCTCGTTCAATTCAACTTCAAATACGTCAGTGAACAGCTATTTATCAGCTACTAGCTGCTGCCCGCGGCTTCGCGGGCGCTGGTACTCGGATAAAAATTAGCCTATGTTACTCTTCAGCCCTCCAACTATCTCCACAAAAAAAATCTCATCAATCCGTCGCTCTGTTTTGACGTGAAAGCAGGACAAATAATCGAACAAATAAACACACTTTCACATTTATAATATGGGTACGGTACGGACGGACGGATTTTAGCTGTCAAAGATATGAAATGGTGTCTTCTTTAACCTCGTCGCTAAAAATACTTCTGTTTAGTTATGTGACACACATTTAGATTTTGCTGACGTTGATGTAAATATTGCAATGCTGTGTTATCAGAACTACGGGTATGCCATTGCCGCTTTTTAGGAAGCATGTTAAGTATTTCTATGGTCGTGCGCTGAAGTCTCTTGGTTCCTAGTCATCCGAAACCAGAGCACTCCATTTTTTGGAAAATGGGCGTCACAATAACATAGAAGGACGTTATATTTCGCATTATTACATTCTGCATTCGGTGCGGCTTGCTGTTCCCATTTTGTGTAAAAGATCGCAAACCCCAAAATAACCCGTGAAAGCTTCGATTAATAAGTCGGATCATAATCTATTACTTGTTTACTTGTTTATAACCAGTTGAGAGCTAATCCTATTCTATTAAACGAGCAATGTTTGTTTGTTTGTACTCTCGTTCTCGAAAACGGCTCTTACGATTTCGATGAAATTTGCTGTACGGGCGTTTACGGGGGTGAAAAATCGATCTAGCTATAGTCGTATTGCTCATTATACGGACTAAAAGTGAAGGAAAAAATGACATTTTTCCTTCAATTTTGACATAAAACGTATCAAAACTAATCAAAATTGAAGGAAAAATGTCATTTTTTTCCTTCAATTTTAGTCCGTATAATGAGCAATACGACTATAGGTCTCATATCTGGGAAAATTCGTTTTCTCAGCATTTTCACGCAAAAAGATTTACCAGTGCAATGTGGTTCGTAATATCACGAAAGTTGAGAACACAGTGGCTAAGTAAGTAGTAGGGTGTCCGCCTTCCAGTCGAAGGCTGCGAGTTCGGATCTCAGCCAATGAAAGTTTTTTTATTCTTTTTTCTTTTTAATTTTTCTCTATTTGCACCCGAGCAGAGCTCAGTCGCCTAGATATTTTTATTAATAAAACTTAACAAAACTTACTAGGTACGTTTACTATATTATTACCTACTCCGGTAGAATGGACAACTTGATCGAATAGGGCTGAACCTGCATGCAACCAACGATGTCTCGTAATCTTTGTAATCCAGAAAGGGCCCCGAACATCACGTTTCGTCAGCTCAAACAATATCAAAGTTGCCGGGTTAATTTATAGATGGTGTTAACCAAATATCCATGATAAATTGTATTTGCTAAACATGGGCAGTGTTTGGAACAGATAATAACGAATTATAACTCAGGCAATCAATTTATGTACCTATTCTAATGCGTTCACACATTTACTTTGTGAGTAGGTACCTACTGTAGCCACTTCATAGAAAAATGTGATGTTTAGCTGACCTGGCGGACTTCGTTATACAGAACAGATAATAATACTACCTACCCGTAGTGATGGTATATGGTGATGATGATGACGATAATCAGCCTATAACCTTCCTCAAGAGTTTAGCTCTGAAACGCAGAATTTTTCAAATCCGAAAAGTTCCTGAGATTAGCGCGTTCAAACAAACAAAAACTCTTCCACCTTATAATATTGATACCTACAGATAGATATAGAATATAAAATAAGTAAGTATAAGAAGGTGGTTAGATTAACACAACATTTTATGCATAGGGCAAAGACGAGAAACGCAATCGTGACTTCGTGAGAATATTATTTTTCTTATGTAGGTACCTAAGTAGGTACTTCGTAGGTACTCGTATCATAGAAGCAGGGTTCGAAAAAATCCGATTTTTATAATAAATATCAAAAATCCGATTTTTTGATATTTATCCGATATATTTCGGATATATATCCAGGCTAAGAAAAAGAAGCAAATTTCATTCTGTAACGGGATATAACACTTTAAAATGTGAAAGCAATTTGTAAAATAATATAGGTAAGTGTCAAATTACCACATTTATATTTACAAACTTAAATAAAGTATCAAAAGAATTAGTGTTTATTTGAGAAAGAGTTTTTTTAATGAACACTTTAAAAAACACTTAAAATCACTTTAAAAAACAGTCTAAATTATTCGAAATTGTAGTTTTTCGCTACGTGTTGCCAGGGTAAACATTTATCTCCAAAATTTTTAGTTCAGAAGACAGGAAAAAATCCATTGATATATATCAAGATAAAAATCAATTGATATATGTCGTGATATATATCATGATATGTATCCGCTGATATATATCGGCGAACCCTGCATAGAAGTGATTAGTCAAATGCATATTTGAAGTAGATACTTACATAGGGACATCTATTTATCTTCCTAATCACTTCCTAATCATCTTCTATTGTTATTCTGAATCTGATTGAATGAGGAAGTGTTCTGTAAAAATAGTTGTAGAAGGCCTGTGGCAAGAGCCAAATAAATCAACCCTCCAAATGTGGGCACACACACTTTACACACCTAAGAAATTGTGCAAGGAGGACTTAATGCTGAAGCATTATCTACCAGTCATCCTAGGCGTGCAAAAAGATATGTAAAATACACATGGAAGATAATATAAATTATAGCCGCTGTGAGTGACGCTCCATAGAATTTGTATGGGCGCGATCGGAAAATATATCTTTCAAGATAAGATATATTATCTGCTATGTGTGTGATGGGCTTAACGCTCCTCAAAAATATGCCATTTAATATTTAAATTTTAGTGATAATATCACAACATAAAGAAAGACACAATGTTTATTGTCTTGCTCCACGAATTAGGCAATTTTCGCCATCAGTCACTCTTACAATAAACGGGACAATTTATCTTCCGAGTGTGAATGACAGGCTCCTTGAAAATGTCGGCAAAATTTGAGCCTGCTAACTTTTTATAGCAATATGTCGTAAGAGGCTTCATGTTGCCTCCTGTAGCAGGCTTTTGCACTTAGATTTTTTGTCTTTTAGCTATGATCATTCTCCGATGTAATAAAGTTTTCAAATGAACAAACATTTTAGGGTTATTCCTGTTTGTCCCATCGTCCTGTCCCCACGAGGGGACAAACAGGAATCAAATTCCTGCCTGTTCCCGAATTTTAATTCGGAGTAATTTTTTTCCTTGAATTTATTTAGAAGTTATCTAGAAGAAAACATGCCAGTACTACATCAAAATACATTATTGAAATGTAAAATGTCGGAGTGTTCCTAAAATTCAAACTCCACATCCAGTTGGGAGCGGCAGACAACTGAAGATCACACGTGTGTAAGCAAATAGACACCAGCGAATTAATCAATTAGTTACCTACGTTGAAAAAAAAGGTCAATGTCATGCTAATCAATTATAATCACCTTTTCCCTTGATACTAGATAAATACAGGTGAGAGTAATTATCACGTCATGTCGTTATAAAGGCCACTGAAAATAATTAAAATGTGGTTTAATTGAAAGCATAATATGTTTACCAATTTATGTGTATGTCAGCGGTGAGTGAAGGATCATCAATCTATCAGAGTATCCGGTGCAAAATTTGCTTATCATGACCATTTTCCACTCGTGCTCATGTAAAACATAAAGGTGTACCTAATCACCCTGTACATGAACCATACCTACCTACATACCAGTACGTACCAACAATTTATTATTTAGGTTTGTATTTTTTTTGTTTTAATAGGTCAAATCTAATACGTTTGTATCTAAAAATATCTAATAGAACTAAGGCAGCAACAAAAATAGATAAAAAGTTTAATTGTATCTTGTTCAAACTTTACTCAAAATAAAGTTTAGCTTTACTCAAAAGTTAAGCTTTACCTACTCAAAAATAAGTTATACCCACACATAACCACACACACACAAATTAAACAAAGGAAAAAGATGAGCATTGTGACGCTTTAATCTTATCTTTTCGAGACACGGCTTAAAAATGTAGGTAGGTACCTACTTACCTAAATAGTTAGGATCACACCATCAACCGCAGTGTGGAAAGTTAACCAAACTCATCTAACTTTCCCTGTTTCGGCAATGTAAAGTAGTGCCAACCATAATAAACTTAGGTACTGAAAAAACAACCTAAAGTAAAACAAAATGTCTTAGAATAAGCACCACTCTCCTGCAGCACAAAAAATAATATTAGGGGACTTTTTTGGTTACCTAGTAGGTAGGTAAGTAACCAAAAAAGTCTCAAGCATTTATACTTTTGTTGATAAATCTGCGTGGCATGGTTACCTACCCGGATAAAAAGTAGCCTAAAATGTTATTCCAGGTCATAAACTATGTATCCCAAGGCTCATTAAAATCCGTTCAGTAGTTTTTGCGTGAAAGAGTAACAAACGTCTATATCCTCACAAACTTTCGCATTTATAATAATAAGGATATTAGTAGGAGTAGATATAGAAAGTCAATACCTACTCAATTCTCCTCACTCCTTCATCTTCACATCAGTGCACTCACATTGAGCTCATGTTGTATGCTAATGTGAACCTTGTGGCTCACACTCGCTGATTTTTAGTAGTAGAATTTTCGATAGAGATTTTTCCTCTAAAAATCAGTTCTTTATTTCCATGTATTTCGACTGATTTATATGTATTTCGAACGTCCCTACCCTACTGTTCTACCCCACCTGTAGGGTTCTTATGATTTGTTTGTCCCAACGACCCCACTGAATTAAGTGGTTGGGACAAAAAAATTGGGACAACGACCCCACTGGCCGACCCCACTGGTGTTGTCGGCCAGTGGGGTCGTTGGGAACATATCAGCCTTATTCACTGAAAAGGCATGGTCTTTTATGATGTTTTACTGGTTTTACCTCGCCGTTTAAAGCTCGTGTCAAAGCGCATATTTCTGAAACGAAAAATTCATTGATCCGTCCAGGATTTGAACCCACGGTCTTCGGAATGAACGTCAAGGCACTATCCCACTCCACCAACACAGCTTAAAGTAGATTAATAAGCTTTAAAGTAGGTATTTATTATTATTAACTGTATTTACAATATTTATTGTAGTTCGTGGATTTTAAAGCTTGAGCGAGATTGCGATTTAGTGCATATAATTTTCAAAATCATGAAAATTTCAAAAGCTTTCGGCTTTAAAACTCTTTCAACCTACACTCTAGTTACAGCGCTTGCAAGATAATCCTTTCATATGGAGATGAATCGCTAGTGCTCGTGCTCGTGACCCCAAGTGACATTGAAAGGTCACAAAGGTCGCGTTGTGATCCCGAGGGATAATATCTACCGAGGGTTGTTTATTTCACACTTATCGCAAGCTTCAGGTGCGATAACAACATAATATATACGTGTGTACATAACTTACAAGAAGAAAAACAGTCTTGGTTTCTTACATGAAAAATGTTAGTTCGGTCTGGCAAACTTACAAGTTATACTTGTGGATTTTATACAATGGTTTATCCAAAAACAGTAAAAGAGCAATGAAACAGAACGGAATGTAATTACACTTTAGGAAACACATTCACATATTGCAGAGCTAAAATAGACAAATGACTTTACTTAACCAAAACCGAACGAAAACTCAACTCATGTACGCTACAAACAAATTCTGATTTTAAACTTTCGGGACTGGAACACAATATTAATTGATATTTTTTTAATACATATTTCCTTTCATAATAATTGTAACAAAGCAATTAAATCCTTGGTACCAAAGTTACATAGACTGCTAAAGAGCCCGTAGGCGCAAAGGAACACGACGTTGCAATGCGTGTGAGTGACGTCTCGTCTCATCATATTATAATTTTTGTGTAAATCATCTCTTATCATTAGCAATCGTAAAAATACCTAAGAAATAACTTGTACATCGTCATCAGCCTGTAGCAGTTCACTTATGGTCATTGAGGGAACTCAATGAGCGCCATTTAATTTATTCCACAAATCTTTACTCCACTTAGCCTGACACTGCATACAATTTAATCTAAGTATCTAGAGGATTTTTTTTCACAACTTATCTGTCACACATAATTGTAGAGCTTTGAATTAAATTGCTCATAATAATATACTTACTTTGTTTAGTTTTTTGTAAGTGCATGTAAGAACGCTCAACGCATGGCCAAATGTCTACGAGAATAAGAACCTATACCTACTATAGAATCTATAGAATCAGGTTGAATCGGGTTCGGCAACATTACATTAAGTGCGGCTTAACCTCAATTATTTTACAGTCCTTACTCCTTACTGTAATCGACCCAAGGAATTTTTATACTACGTACAATACAAGTATTTAGGTCGATTCAAGGCCAGTCCTTGTATTGTCAAGCCGAAACTCTCTTTTTACTTGTGACACACTTCTACGAGTATACTAATAGGCCTCTATTAATAAACTCGTTTTAACTTCTGTCAAAGTTGCGCCACGGATTTAACTATTGCCATCCTTATTTGTCACTGTCTAACAAAAAAGTATGGCAATAGTTTAATCCGTGGCGCAACTTTGACAGAAGTTAATACGAGTTTATTAATAGAGGCCATAGAAATTTCTAATACACAAGATTTAGTTCACAAAATATTGCTTACGTCAATGCTTTGAGTTTTTCGCGAAAAGTCACATAATGCAAAAAAAGAGTGTAGGTACTTCCTCGATTTACACATACGAAAAATTTTAGTTAATCAATCCAAAATAGACAGTTTTATTTTTCAATAGAGCAATCAAATATTTAAAAAACACCTTGATCCCTAGACACTTTTGATGTTTGAAGATATCACTTTCACGAAATCGTATAACAAGAACGTGTCTGCAGCCAATAACCGAAATATGAAGTCAATATCGGTTTTATTGGCGAAAAAGTTGGTGTACAGACAACTTATTATTGAAGCCAGCTTGCCCGCGGCCGGCCGCCAACTAATAAAGCGGCATGTGTGCTGTGTGCGACCGATACCCTTGGACAAGTTTCACGACGACCCTGTCTAGTAGTCCAGTCACTTTAGCATAAAAAAAGGGTCAACCTCGGAATGAGAGATAATTTTCTGAAGAGAGCTGAATTTTCGTAAACCTTCATTTGGGCGTTCTAAAAGTTGTCTCAAAAGTCTCAAAAAATCCTGCCTCATGTCTGCGTCTGGTAAAAAAAAACAATTTTTCGCGATTATCTCGGTTTATATTGGTCTATTTAAATTGTAGTAGAGCATAAAATTTTTCACGGCCCATGGTTTTTTTCCTGTTTGGTTCCGTGGCCGAGTTGATTAAGGCACTCCGGCTTGAGGAGGATCGCTTGTATCAATGCGGGTTCGAACAGGTTCGAATTCCGTCGGAAAATAAAATTTTGATGACTTTATTTTCAATAAAACAATGAAAAATATTAAGAAATAAAACTCATATCAATAAAACTCGGCCGATAGAAGAAAATAGGAGAAGAATACAATGTTGTGCCGACTCCACGTAAAGTGGGGAAAGGGAGGAAGATGATGATGATGATGATGGAAGATGCCTTGAGAAAATAGCCATGATCTTGTTTCGTTTTCGATTCATGGAGACTAAATAATCACGTATTTACGCTCGATGCTGCACTCATTACAATTTTGTGTGTTTAGGTCATCAGCTGTCATGCAGTTGGCTGGGGGCCAACATCGAGGAAGTGTAGTCATAATTTATTATATCAGTGTCTCTGACAACAGATCCTATATCATGATATGTTTCCACAATGCTACACCCACAAATCAGTGTTACAGATACAATACTATCAGTGTTAGCATAGTTTATACTAACTATAGATTGTATTATACAATATAAATGATGTAGGGTGATTGTTGATGCAAGCAACGCCACCAGTGCTTCATAGAATATGAATTGTTCTACAGAATGCATTGATTCTGGTAAGAATTTTCACGCAAGAGAAAACCTTTTGTTAACAAGCCAGATTCCTCGCTAGAAGGTCGACCCAAGCTAACAAATTACAATAGGCCAAGCTATTTTATTCCTTACACAACACACCATAAAGTTGATAACAAGAACTTTTAAAAAGAAAAGCGAAATGGACAGTTTGCCAATAAGTGTAAGAAATGTCCACTATCTTACGAAGCTTTTTATGAGGGTGTTAAACTTCAAGCCAGTTTTGTAATAAAAACAATTTGTTGTAATATATCACTATATTAAAAATGCTACTTTTCAGTTTACATTGTTGTTAATTTGGTTGAAATTCTAGTCTGTTTTAACGAGACGAAGATTTAAGCTAGGTTTTAATTATAACCAACTTTACAGTAAAACCACAAAATGAATGCGATTACAAAAACCATTGACGAAAAGTCATTTGGAAATGAAAATTACTCATAATTTCAACTTTATCGCAAACAAATAAAGATACATGTCATTTTTAAGAAAAGCAAATTAGAGCTGCTGTTGCAGTTTGTTAAAATGCAAAAAACTGTGGAATCATACACTGCTGTCGCAGCTCTAATTTGCTTTCTTAAAAATTACATTGATCTTTATTTGTTTGCGATTAAGTTGAAATTATGAGTAATTTTCATTTCCAAATGACTTTTCGTCAATGGTTTTTGTAAACGCATTCCCAAGGAAGTTTTATACCATATAAAATTTCCTTGCGCATTCCTTTTGTTGTTTTACTGTACAGTTATTTTCATATGACAGTCGAAATGTAGACGTAATTCTTAGAATACTCGTATAGAATTAACGACTTAGTATTACAGTAGAGTACTAACTATCCTACTAACTATACCAATGTAGACAACGTTGGTAGTACCTAATAGGAGAACAGTTTTTTCTGCTTGGGACTGGTGGAGTACTATCCTATTTGATTCTACTGTTTACTCTAAGTATAAGTACCTATACCTGTTTACGCGAATAATTTCCGCGTTAAAGTATGTCTCTTCATTTATCATTTATTTATTTATTTATCTCACAAACATAATATAATATACTTACAGCAAAGTAAATAGATATAAATACAGAATAATTTATCAAAAAGAAGGTAATTATAAAATCCTGTTTTGTGAGTGAATAATCCTCTAAATATGAAGTGTGTCCGCGAAAGTTTAGAATCGAATAAGAATAAAGAATAACTCAGAGTCACTGACCAAAGAAACTAAAGCATTGAAAGATTAACGGAGTTTGAATGTATTGAACTGACTTAAAAACACGTGTTTTCAGCACTGAAGAAATTTAAAATTGTCAGTCAATAGCAGCATTTACACGCAGAGATCGGCCTGCGGATTTTCCTGCGGATCGATCTCTTCCATTCCAACCTTTGACAGTTTTATCCGCGGATATCCGTAAAGATATCTTTACAGATATCTGTACAGTCCAGATCCGTGCTAAAAACTCTACCGTTTAAAGGCCGCTAGTTTTATCCGCGGATATCTTTACAGATATCTGTACAGTCCACACAACGATCTATTATCATTTAATCTTGGTTATAAGGATTGTTGGTCTTGTTGAGAGGCTTTCTTGGTAGCTTTGTCTCTTTCACACTCGTTGTTGGATTAGTAGTGTGCCCATGTCATTTAAATTTCAGGATATTTTTACTTTATCGCGCTCGACAAAATCAGCGCTTGATTTCGATCCATGGTTTCGATCCTTGAATTCGATCCTTGATTTTGATCCTTGATTTTGATTTCGATCCTTGGTTTCGATCTTGGATTTCGATCCTTGATTCTTGAATTTTGAACCTTGAATCTGAAATTTTGAATCTTGAATCTTTGAAGTGACAGCTGTCAAACTTCAAATGACCATATCTCGAGAACTACTCGTCCTAGACTCCCCGTTCTCAGTTCAAATGAAAGCTATGACCAAGATCTTCATTTGAAGTGACAGCTGTCAAACTTCAAATGGCCATATCTCGGGAACTACTCGTCCTAGACTCCCCGTTCTCAGTTCAAATGAAAGCTATGACCAAGATCTTCATTTGAAGTGACAGCTGTCAAACTTCAAATGGCCATATCTCGGGAACTACTCGTCCTAGACTCCCCGTTCTCAGTTCAAATGAAAGCTATGACCAAGATCTTCATTTGAAGTGACAGCTGTCAAACTTCAAATGGCCATATCGCGGGAACTACTCGTCCTAGACTCCCCGTTCCCAGTTCAAATGAAAGCTATGACCAAGATCTTCATTTGAAGTGACAGCTGTCAAACTTCAAATGGCCATATCTCGGGAACTACTCGTCCTAGACTCCCCGTTCTCAGTTCAAATGAAATCTATGACCAAGATCTACATTTCAGATGACAGATGTCATTTTGACAGCTGTTATTGAAAATGTAGATCTTGGTCATAGCTTTCATTTGAACTGAGAACGGGGAGTCTAGGACGAGTAGTTCCCGAGATATGGCGGTTTGAAGTTTGACAGCTGTCACTTCAAATAAAGATCTTGGTCATAGCTTTCATTTGAACTGGGAACGGGGAGTCTAGGACGAGTAGTTCCCGAGATATGGCCATTTGAAGTTTGACAGCTGTCACTTCAAATGAAGATCTTGGTCATAGCTTTCATTTGAACTGGGAACGGGGAGTCTAGGACGAGTAGTTCCCGAGATATGGCGGTTTGAAGTTTGACAGCTGTCACTTCAAATGAAGATCTTGGTCATAGCTTTTATTTGAACTGGGAACGGGGAGTCTAGGACGAGTAGTTTCCGAGATATGGTGCTTTGAAGTTTGACAGCTGTCACTTGAAATGAAGATCTTGGTCATAGCTTTCATTTGAACTGAGAACGGGGAGTCTAGGACGAGTAGTTCCCGAGATATGGCCATTTGAAGTTTGACAGCTGTCACTTCAAAGATTCAAGATTCAAAATTTGATAGGGCCTCCAGACTCTCTGCGAGAACCCCCGAGAACACCCGAGAAGCGTGAGTGTGAGGAGCTTCTCGCCTTCTCGTTCTCTGGCTCGCCTGTTCTCCGATCGGTGTCGGTATTTTTGGCCGAGACAAAGGATTTCAAACATCACGACGGAGAAAAATTGAGAGTGTGGATAGCTTGTTTGTTCTTCGAGAAGTCTCGGCGAGACTTCTCGCCGAGCTTTCTCTCGAGAGTCTGGAGGGGCTATCAGATTCAAGGTTCAAAATTCAAGAATCAAGAAAAAAACTTTGTAAATTTATACCGTTCCACGCGCCACTCCAAAATCTGCGGTTATCTGTACAGATATCTTTAAAGATATCTTTACAGATATCTTTACAGTCCGGATCCGTGGGAAAATCTTTAGCGTTTAAAGGCCGCTAGTTTTATCCGCAGTTATCTTTAAAGATATCTTTACAGATATCTTTACAGATATCTTTACAGTCCGGATCCGTGGGATAATCTCTATCGTGTAAATGCCGCTAATGTCTCATAAATGTCATGTAAAATTAGGTTCTCCCATTTTAGCCCGCCAGCTGTGCGAGGCAAACTCATTCAGAACATACTATATCATTATTTTATTATTATAAATGCGAAAGTTTGGATGTTTGGATGTATATTTGTTCCTCTATAACTCGACAACCACTGAACCGATTTGGCTGAAATTTAAAATATAGATAGATGATGACCGGGAATAGGAAATGGTTTTATTCCCGGTTATTAGCTATCTGTATTTTAAATTTCAGCATGAGGCACTTTTTATCTGGATACCACGCGAGGGAAGCAGCGGGCTGAAACTAGTAATATTATGTATCTACTATTATGTGTCTGGATGTATAGATGTATGGAGTAACCCAGGCTACTCTTTATTCGAGTAGGTATCACGCGATCAAAGCCGCAGGCGGAAGCTAGTTTCAATTATGATTTAAATGTGTGACGGAAATATTTTCGAGATTGTCACAGTTATTTTAATCGTGTATGACTGGTAATAAAATCAAGTGTGAGTAAACTTGAGTACCGACCATGAGGGTTCGCTTCAATCAAATTGTTTACTTTGCAATTTAGAGATGAAGAGAATGATGAGATGATGAGATTAAGGGAATTCGAATTAGAATAATAACTATAAATACTATAACGACATTTCGCCCGTGTACTTCTGATACCTCCTAACATTTTTGAAAAAATTCGTTATAATGCCATAATATACTATATAACCATTTTTAAAGTAAAATTAACCTATTTTTAACCTTTATTATAAAGAATACCTAAAAACGGACCAACTACTTTTTTGTTTTTCTAATAGAATTAACACAAAGAAAAATACAACGTTTTTTGTTCTTCCTGTAAAATTAATTCTATTTTGTTAGATATTCTATTTGTTAGGTCTCAGTAGGTCACGGACGATTTGGGAACTACTATTTTTATGTAGAATGCAGATAAAACAAAAAAACGTAACTGTCAAATAGAAAGTTCAATCTTTTTCTACATTTAAAAAAAATTATAAATAAGTGCTCGAGGTACGCTTGTTTAGCAGTTCTTGATGATTGACGAAGTGCCATTCTGCGAACGTTGGTGCGTTTTCTAATAACAAATGATTTACCTCAAATTGAGTAATTTCTTTAGCTTGTTGGAAAGTCTGAATAGAAAAGATATTTTGTATATGCTCTGATGAAAAATGGGGCGGTTTGCAAACAAGTAAATTGAATATTTTGTAGGCAAGTCACGTGCCTCTTTGTTTCCAAAAGTCAGCTAATGTCGTCAGCAATAATTTATGTTCATCTGTAAATTTATGGAAATAATAGCGAACGTAACGCACGTAACGTTTTCCAGGTGATTTAGTTCGAAAAGAAAAAAGTATTGAATAAATAAATATTTTTGCAACAAGATTAGTGGAGAAGTAACCACACAAAACTTAAAATCGTAAGTCGGAGATACGTGACATCTATCTATCTAATCTAAATAGACACAAGCGAAAGGAAAGTAGTAAAAGTAAGTAAGTTCGCAAGCGGCCAACTCTGGTGACGGAGTTTTGAGGCCGCCAAAAGGCCTAAAGAAAATACTAATAGTTAGTATCGTCCCGAAAGCCTTCTAAAAATTATTTATAATATAATGATTTATTTATACTTTTAGTAAGTATTTAGTTTTCCAGTAGCTAGAACTATTTTGGCTTTTCAGGTAAGAGGAAAACGTTCCAAACTACGCTCCCAGATATAATGAAATGTTTATTGCGTCATCAAAACTTGACGCCCTCCATAACTTCCCCAAAACAAACATCATAACAATGTGCCACAAACACACCAATAAAGAAATTAATGTACCGAGCTTATCCGGCACAAATAACGAATTAGTGGAATTGCTGATGCGCCCATACTTGCAAAACACACATAAAAATAAATAAATGAAACTGGAGCAATAATGACGGTTCAATTATATGCCTTAAATATTGTATTCCTTGTGTAGAGATTTTTAGTCTAAACAAGTGGCTAAATTAAAAAAAAACCGGCTTCAATGTTATAAGCTGAGCAATTATTTTTTCTGAAATTATTATTATTGTTTATTTTTGTTTAATTTTTATTTTTACGTATTTAAAATTTTATAATAATTCATTACTTGTGTGTGCATGTGTAGATATATTTATAGACTTATTTTTTAATTATAATTAATGAATTTCAAATACGATGTGTACCATTGTTTGATGAATAAATGAAATGAAAAAATGAAATGAATTTTCTACACTCTGAGGTGCATTTCTCATAACTCCGAAGACAGTTCCTCACCAATTTTTTATTGCAACAAAACGAAAAGACAATTTTCAAAATTGGTCCAGGCATCTTCAAGTAATCGGTGAAGATACATAAAAAAAGATTCCTACGAATTGAGAACCTCCTCCTTTTTTGAAGTCGGTTAAAAACATTCAATAAAAGTTCTCGCGTAATTGAATTACGTCAAGCACCGCGGGCATTCATTTGTAAAAACATTTTATGACACATTAAAATTATCAAAAAGATTGTGAGTAATAAAAATACTTAGAGAAAGCTTTTATTTTATGTAAGAAGCTTTAAAAATACAAATATTTATTCGAACCGTTTAGATGGAAAACTGTTTGAAAAAGTCCGTATCTCTGCATCCACTCAATACACAACTAATTTGTTTCTGTTTCTGAGTTTTATTATATTGCTTTAAAAATAAAAACGTGTTTTCGCCAAGCAACAGTGTTCACCTGTTCTATCAATATAAATTCATGAGTAATCTAAACAGTTTTAGATGAAGTACCTACAGTGGCTCGTAGCGCTACGCGTTTGCGTAGCGTACGTGCTACGGAGTTTATTACTACAATTGTTTGAGCGTAGAGGCAAGGAATACCAATTAAATTAACACACATGGAGAAGAGAAGGAATTTAATCAACTATCTGGAGAATGTAGTGTTTGCTTTTTTTTTTTTTAGTTTATGGAATTTTACTATACTTCTTGAGTTATCTGGAGAAAATTCGAGATGTTTTTTAAACATTGTTTCTATGAAATATTTTCTAAAGCCACGTCTTTTTTGTTTTCGTTGCATACTGAATGAAAATTATTTTGGATAATTCTGACCAAATTAAACATCGGAGAAAAACTCTGATATCTCCGGCGATCAAAGATTTTTAGGTTTTCTAAAGGGCTAGATAAGTTAGATAAAAATGGGGTTCTAAAACAACAAGAGAATATACTTCTGTCACATAGAACATTTAATTTGATAAGGAAAAGATGATCATTGAATATTAACAGTTATATAATGGTCAAGGTCGATTTGGTAATAAAATAGTGAAAAGTTTTACATTTATTTACAGAAACTAAACTACTACATATTTACATAAAAGTATAAAATACAAAAAGAACCAGTTGAGCCACCTAAGGATCGTTGGAAACGATCTATAGGTAGCTCAACTGATCCAAGCCACTGCCACTGCTTCTGTCACATGTCTTTATTTTAAAGTTAATTCATAAGTTACAGATTTAATATACTCAAGCGACTCTTCGATACCTTTAGTTACTATCGCCATCACAACTAGTGATGCAAGCAATATGCTAATTCCGGCCATTCGACCTTTTCCGGACTGTAAAGTTTACGGCGTATTATGATCCATTGAATCTGCGAATATGATCGCACCACCCACATGGATTACTATACAACAGGGGTGCCCATACTTATAGTGTCGGCGATCGACCAGAAAATATTTTGAAAGCAAAGGATCGACTAAACTACATACTATGTAGGTAGGTAAGGTAGGTACTGAAAAACATTTTTTGAAATATCGTTTGACTGCGCTTTTAAATTGAATATAGGTAGGTATCCGCGTAATTTTCACATTGATGGTATTGCTGGCGATCGACTCGAAAAGCTTCGCGATCGACTGTTTGTGCACCCCTGCTATACAATGTCATTCAGGAACTAATAAGAATTTTGAAGAGGTGGTGAGAAAAACTTGCAAACGATATAATAATTTTTTGGTAAGTATAAGTAAACATGTAGATTTTGTAATAAGACAATTCCTGAAAAATGAAACAGTGCATTCTGATTTTTGACCTTATTATTTTAGACGTATGATCCTTTATACCAAGAAATTTCTTGGAAAAGCTTAGTTAAAAATGTAAAAACCCTTTCTACTTAGTTTAGGAGTAGTTTTGTTTCATTGCATGCATGAACATTTCTTACACGATCTCGAAATCGTAAATCCTGACAATAAATTGTCTGCTGAAATCATCAAACATCAAAATAAACAAGAAGTCTATAAATATAGTCCATTAGAAATTTCAACAAAAATATTGGCAGACAGTAGCTAAATTGATTGATCAGTGTGCCTTTTCTGAATGTCTTATTTTGAGGCGTACTGATATAACTTCCTATTAGTTTTTTTTTTTGTAGTTTTTACAGTGGTACTCGTATTCTAATTTCCTATTGTCGAGACATGTTTTACAACATGATGATAATTTTAATAGCTCAAAAGAGGAATGTCTGTGTTGACAAAAAAACATGAATTTGTGAGATAATTTGACTTTTCAGGTATCAGATAATTATTATTATAGGTAGCTCGACACATCCGTTGATAGTTTTATATTACGACAGTCAAGTCGTGCGTTACAAAAATAAAATAAATTTTAATAAAAACTTTTTATTATAAGATCTAAGCGATTATATTACACGGAGACTAGAAATAACCAGCTTGAAATAGTCAAGTATGATGATATATTTTATTGTGCCATTCATTTTATTTTTCTGCAAAAAAAGTTATTTATACGAGTGTCCGCCCATTTTACTCAGGCGTTCTACTTACATTAAATTTAAACTGTATGTGATCTAGGTCACATGGCTAGTCTAAATTCCATCCGTAACGGACATATACCTAAAGCTCGGCGCAAACGGGCCACCGACCACGGCCACGAAACGCCAGCGACAGCGACTTTTCATATATTTTGTAGCTGTGGCGAGTGACCGCCACCGGCTACACGTGTGCGGCGCGTCTATACAAAATATATGAAAATTACAGGAAACAGGTCGGTAGCGGCGTTTTGTGGCTCGTATGCGGCCAGGCTAAACAAACATCCAATATAAGTATACAAACTCTCAAAAGAACAGTAAAACAATTGTCAGATAGAATTTTAATTGGGATGGAGCATAGGTTTTTATTATGCTGATCAAACATTTCTCATAATCCATGTAACAAAGTATAAGCGATAGCCCAAAAAGGTCTCGCATACATAAATTCACATAAGTATGTACGTACATTCATCAAAAAAACATCATTTAACTTTGCAGTTAGTTAAAAACTATAGCACTACTTGAATATAATTTTAAAAACAAAAATGATTTCAGAATCAAAAAGACCGTAATATAAACAAACTATAAGATAAGTTAGTCTAGACTAGACAGACCTTCCTTGGAGTTACTTCACAAGACGTCGCTTCATGGCAGAGTTATGCTAATTAAAGAAGCTAATGAAGAAATAAGGACGAATAAATTAAAAAGAAGCTGTAGTCTGGTTACTAGTTTACTTTATTGTCTAATTAGTTGAAGATACACAGTAGACTTTGATACCTTTGACTAGACTTTGAACCTAGTCAATTTTTGTATTTTGGAACCCTTGGACCCCCCCCCCCCCCCCCTTAACAAAGCTATAGCTACGCCCCTGCATGCCTGCATCAGTTAAAAATAATTCTGAAGTAGCGTCCGCCCGCGGCTTCACTCGCGTGGTATCCGGATATAAAGTAGCCTATTTCCGGACGTTATCTATCTACATTTAAAATTTCCGCCAAATCGGTTGAGTGGTTCTCGAGTTATAGAGGAACAATATACTTACATCTAAACATCCAAACTTTCGCATTTATGATATCACGTGACTTACATTACACCCAAACAAAACAGCACGCACCGTGCATACCAGCATGAGCAAACAATATTGGAAATCGTTTACTCATGCGGTAGACTGTGACGTCACTTATCAGTAGGTAGTTGTAATAAACTTATATAATATTCGGCCAAGCAGTCAAGTGTTTAGATAGGAATGAAATGTTTTGCCAGTTTACTGTTATAGGTATTGGTTTTGCATTTGTGTTTCATTATTATTATAGCTTGCTATTGCTTGCTTTAATACTAATAAATAAATTTATAATTGACGGAACGTAACGTTTTCATTTCAAAAACATGATTACGTCAATTATAAATTTATATTTAATAATGAGGGTAAGATTGGATAAAAATATCATCAAAAAATATATCATTATTATGATATACTTAGGATTTTTCGCACGCACGAATAAAATTACCACATAAAATAAATCGGTACACGCAAGCAGACGTTTTAAATTTATAAATATTTTTAGCATCCTCAAATGAAAGGCAATAAAATTGGTCGAACAAGCAGTAGTATGTAGGCTTGTAACGTATATTACAAATGTGTTGAGAGATGCATATGAAAATGTACGTTCTTACTACCACTAGGTATAATTCATAGGTGCAGTCCGTAGCGTGGAATAAAAATAAAATAAATAAATGTAGTGTATTAAATATTCACGCAGCGCAAAACAATATCTCTCTCTCTGTCTCTCGTACTTTCCGGCTATTCATTTCACATGGTGGTGGGGTCAGCCTTCTTCACATTCTTCTTCCACTTCGACAACCATGACATCATCTTCCAAATCTCGGTCCAACACAACTGTCCGGGTGGTCTTTGGTCTCCCTCTTGGTCTTTTGCCAAAGATGGAATGTTCCAGTATCTGGTTGCCAATGAAATCGGCTGGTCTTCTTTTGACATGGCCATATACCTTTGTGTGGACATTTAGAGTAATCCAATGTGATTTACTGCACCTATTTCCAAACTTTATTTTACTGTCGTTTTTAGATGGATATAGACTAACCCGGGGGAATTCAGGGTGGGCTACTAGTTAATTACATAAAAAAACGTGTCCTTATCAGTTGTAAAACTCTAATAACATGGTGTGAAATTCTAATATACGAGTACACTTTATGTAGCTTCGTAATTACATTTTATGGTGCCAATATTCGGTGTCATGTCCCTTGCCAACATAGGGTAAAGGTCAGTCCTTATTAAAATAACTGATATTACCCTGTATGTTCTCCAGTGTCGACAGCCTATTAACAAAATTTGAAGGCCAATGAAAAAGGGGAATGAGTGAAATGCTGGAAACCAGGTAAACTGGGCTTTACACTATTTTAAGAGCATGAAAGTGTCCTAAAAGACTGGAGTGACAGTTCAAAAAGGAGTGTTACTACCGACGTGTTGAGTGATGAGAATTGAGTAATGATAATTGAGAAGGGCATGTCAATAATGGTTAGGACATGTTGAGAGAATTAATCAAAATCGTTTAATGAAACAGCTAATTGAATGAGGCAGACGGAAGGGGTCTTGGTCCGGAGTACAACCTTATTCCGCTTGCTGTAGCATGTGGAAACCCGTGATCACTGCCGGCCCATAAAAGAAAGAGCGTGGTTTTATGTATGGCGAGTGCAGATCGGGCTCGTGTAAGGCCTTGACTAAACCAAAGCGTTCAGCTAACGTCCGCGGTGGCGTGCAAGGTGGCGATCAGTTATTGTCCAATCAGAGGACGCATCGTGACACCGATTGTCATCATCGGCACGCCACCGCGGACGTTAGCTAAACGCTTTGGTTTGGTCAAAGCTTAAGTGGCAAGACGTGATGCCAGTCTGGATGCGTGGCTTGGATACGTGCTAATCGGGAGCTGTCTCTTTTTGAACTCTAACGGCCAGGTTCAAAGTTCTACCTATTTGTCGTATAGCTTACTGTGGTTGATATTTTTACCTTATCATTCATAATAAGCGGTTTATTCTAAAAATCGCCTGCAATGATCCCTTGCGAAGGATATGGTAACTCAAACATGAGGAGAGTGATAATAAAAAAAAACTCTTCAAATCCTTGCCAAAATAGTAGCTGATGAGCTGATTATGAATAACGGCAATAAAAATAATAGCTAACCAAAATAATCGAAACCACAGATAGTATTAAAACTAGTCGTAAGAGCAGGGAAATATCTTCGCCAATGTTGCAGATAATCGGGGATAGCGGTAAGGCTGTCGCGTAGTGAATGTGGCACTTAAATTCACACATTCCCAAACATGAAACGTATTAGTCCAGAGGATCGAAAATACCACTCGTCTGACGGCGTAACGTCCAACTAAAACTTGAGATCGTTAATCATTGTGTCCGTATTATACCCAGCACTCTGGCTCCAGGCTTCTGTATTTCCAAGTATAGAATACGACTATTCAAATCTAAAAGTATTTGAGGTTATGTGAAGATAAAAGCTGGTTGTCAGTGGAAAGTCCAAATGTTTAAGCATATGCCTAAGTTTTGTTATTAGTTATACCACATGAGAGGTTGTAAGCCAATTGACTCCAACTGGTTTCCTCACAATGTTTTCCTTCGTCGTTAAGGTCAAGCGTTAGTGATATGGATATTCTTTTACATCTTTACGAGATGACTTATACAGTGTCAGGACAGGGGCCATCTATGTCTACACTTTACGGGATGCTGTAGTGCCTGGGACATTGGGGAGATGGAGTAGGCTGACGTAGGAGATGAAGATGAGCATAATCCAACGAAAAATCTATTGATGCTCGGCCCGGATTCAAAGTATTCAACCCACAATCTTTGAATCAAAAATCTAAATAGCATTTGACTATGTGTTAGACTAGTAAAATCAGCTCTGGATTTTTTTCGCCTGAAATACTGTTATTTCTATGATAAATTAAACATTCACTTCAAGACACAGATTATATAAGAACTGCAACACATGTCTGTAAGTATATAAAATACAAGAATACAGTACAACTGAAAATAGAATTCCACTGGGATCTATCCGGAACAGACAATTTGAAAATGTATCAAAAGTGCTACGGAGCTCTACGCCGTAGAGTGCAATGTTTACCTCGGTCTCCTACTCTACACGAGAAGAGTAAATCGAGTGTGGTGTAAACAACAATAAATAAATAAATAATAAATAAATAAATAAATTTATTCGTAGGACACAAATAGTTTAAATAAATAGGGCAAATAATTTACAAAGACCCCGCACTAGGACAATTCTGTATCGCGGGAGTCTGATACTTACAATGGTGTAAGTATCAGATATATTGATCTCTTTTTTAACCGACTTAAAAAAAAGGAGGTTATCATGATAGTTTGAGAGGTGTTTACAATCTTGATAATTTCAAAAGAATTAAGAACCTCCTCCTTTTTTGAAGTCGGTTAAAAATAGTCCACAATCTATCCAATATCTTGTGCTGTAATTGAGATGACTTGCGGTCACTGGCCTAGACCTACCGACGCTGTTGTACTACTACTGAAGGTTATTAACTTGCAAAAGTTATTTTGTCCCCTAAAAATAACGAAGAACTGCCTTCTCTGTAATCTTTCTCAAAGCTTTATGTCAAACGAAATAGGATAACAACTGTATCTCCAATTCACTAGACATTCCTTCAGATCTTTTAGGAAATAAAAGATCTTTAAAAAAATAGAACAAGAAAAAACAAAACAAATTAAATTTGTAAGAATGATTGAATGAATGAAAACTCTTTATTGCACACCTTAGAATAAGCAAAATATAACAATGACAAAACGAAGTTACAATGTACAATGGACGTAGGTACAATGTAAATGGCGTGTTATGGATGTATGGATGAATACTTAGGCCTTTTCATCTTTACTAGATCTTTATACAGTGTCAGGAGGCAGTCGTTGCCTACACTTATCGGGACACTGTAATGCCTGGGACAATGTTAAGATGGAGTAGGCTTGCCCAGCACCTACACCTATCCTACATCCTCTCAGCTTAACCGGCCATATCCAGAGGAAAGAAATGTATGAATAGGAGGACCCTTAAATTAGGGTCGTGTAACCTATCTACATAATCATGTAAGTATATTGAAAGTAAAATTAATCAAAGAAATAATTCAGTTTATAGTTCGTAAATTGGGTAAATAATGTGGTGAGAATTTCACCACATTATTTACGCGATATTCGATACCCTTGAAATAGAATTAGACCTTTTTTCTATTGATTTCTCTGTGCTAAGGTATCTTATTTTCTTTACCAAGGTTTGAGTATCATTGCAAAAATCCCGAAGAATTTTTCATACGCATTAGGTTATCTGGCGATGATTCTGTTGAACCGCAAGCCGAAACCGAAAGCTAAAGCTCCTATTTCGTTCATGTTACAGTCCAAAATAAAATTACAGCCTGAGTGACATTTCTAAAATCGCTACCTATAATTTAGTAGTACAATTCAAGTTTTTGTGACCTAGTGTTTTAGCCAGAAACGCTAAAACAACCCACAAAGACAAAAACAAGGTAGGTACCTACTTTTAGAAATGTCACTTTCAATGTTATGCTATATTGGTCTTCAGCGTGAACGAAATAAGAGCTTTCGGATAAAGCGATAATTTATAATAGGTACATAGCTAATCTATACTTAATAATTACCCGGCTGACTGTCAAGTCACCCGGGTTATGTAGATCGCGCGTTTCTATGTATGTTCGTTCGTATGTAAGTAATATTCTTTATTACCACGTTTCTCCTAAACGGCTGGATGGATTTTGATGAATGAGGTATCGTTAGAATCGTCTCCATCTCGATTGTGCTCTAGGATACTTTTTATTTCGATAAATCAAATAGTGCGGCTAAAAAATGCAACAATGTGTGAATTTTCAAAATGAAAATCACGCTATCATATCAAAATCCATGTCAAAATCAAGAGGTTGGTGAACTGATATCAAATATAATTTTTTTAAAAATCTATCATGACATCTTCGAAGACTAAATGGAGTCTTAAAATTTTTGAAAATCTATTTTTCGCCCTAAATAGAGTTGCTAACCAAAACGCATACTAAAACTTTCTATTTAGTCACACGCAACGTTTAGAACAAACTGCATCGAAATTGGTTTAGCCATTTAGGAGATATCTCATATTTAAGAAATAACTTACGCATTTAATTTAGGTACTCACAGAGCCATCTGTGTGTCAACTGTGACAACAACGTTTAGGAAAATGCGCACGGCATCGAACCCTAGATACTACATAATAATAAAAATTGTAATTTAATTTTGTTTTGTGATTGATAAGATAATGCTGTTTCCAACTTTTCAGTTCAGCCGGGTTTTTTTATTTTTGAATAAATTGCTTGTATACCTAAAGCGGAAGAGTTTGTTTGTTTGAACGCGCTAATCTCAGGAACTACCAGTGGGATTTGAAAAATGATTTCTGCATTTGATAGCTAAACTCTTGAGGAAGTTTATAGGCTACTTTTCATCATCATCATCATCCATCACTACGGGGGCAACTCTGCTAGGGCGCTGCTAGTATAATTATACAATTGGTTGTGGTAGAACCAGTCAGCAGTCAGCCTGCAAGATTTATCGCTAGATTACTATCAGCTCCCGATAGCCACTGAAACTACTAATCGGTTTTATTGCTTTGGGATTTGGGGCGAGCCAAATACATAATTCGGAGAATTTGGAATTTATAGTCGTATTGCTCATTATACGGACTAAAATTGAAGGAAAAATGACATTTTTTCCTTCACTTTTAGTCCGTATAATGAGCAATACGACTTATAGACCAAGGTACTTACTATTAAGGAAATGACTGGAACTGGAATTATTTAAAAAGTTTTTATTTACACTCTATGAACTTAATATACTTAACAGTTACATCAAATTATGAAAGATACAACTCAATGTAGTTTTGTAAAATCTATTTTATAATAAAGTCCTATTTTTTATTACAAACTATTCATTCATAACCATAAAAAATTTGAATAATTTATTTAGGATTTAGGATAAAAGTTAATGGTTTATTGTGAATTTCCTTAAAATAAAAACTGCCGAACTTATGTACCACCTACCTACTCATTATAAATTACTTTGTTGTAAGTTTTGATGATTATTGATAAAAAGCTTACTGGCTAAATATTTTGGCACTAGATACAAACACAGTTGAAACAGTTAAACATTATCAAGCAAACTCGCCCCCAAATTCAGTCAAGTTATACGCTGATACTTCTTACTCGAAACGATTGGAGCAATATCCAATAACAGGCTGATTTAACGGTGCCTGAACATTTGAACAGTATCCTACCACTGTGTGATTAAGCGGTTCCTCTTCAACGACTTCTTTCTTCCTTCTATAACACTGGCAACATAGACTCAACACGATCACGAACCCAATCAAAGTGGGGAACCACACGTAGAAAGGCACTCCGGGACTCTGCAACGTTTTGGCATACTCCTTCAGAAGAGCACAAGGAACGTCTTTCTTTTCTTGAACCATAGTCGTGTTGTGCCACAACAGACACTCTTGCTCTCTAGTTATTTCGATCGGAACGCCAGATTTATTCACTTGCATAACTAAATCTGCCCGCAAGGAAGTTACATCTACAGGTGCAGATGTAGAGCCCACCTCCGCGCGAGTTACAAATGAGGACATCGTTATACACGGAAACTCTGTCTCTTCAAAATGAGTCTTATCCCTTACTTGTAAAGAACACTTTTCGTCTGTTCTTGGAGTGTAGTAGTGAGTGTGCTGGTGTTCTGATGATCTGCCGAGGTTGTACAGTGCGAGGCCTGTAAGTAGATCTCCGAATCGATTGTTGGACTCTCGGTACTTATAGATGTAGGTCGGAGGCTGGCCATGGTAAACGGGATAAGTCGCTGGGCTTGAGCAGTAGCGGCAAGTGAATGCGATATGACTTGGCGGGTGATATGAGTAATGAGAGTGGCGTGCGCTAACGTAGTGAGAACCTCCGCCATGAGAACCTCCGCCATGAAAACCTCCGCGGTGACCACCACCGTGGCTGCCCCCGTGGCCACCGCCGTGCCCACCACCTCTTGCACGCACTAACTGTATTATTGAAAAAATGAAGCACAAAACAATGGTGTTTAGCTCCATAGTGTACCGAAGGGGTCCCTGCGAGCGACTGCCGCGCCGTATTTCAAGGGGATAGGTCGCTTGGCGCCAGAGGCCAGACTTGCAGGCGCCAGACGACGCCCATCTCCCCATAGAATGACGGGAATTTTGGAGACGCAAGTTCAATGCACTAAAGATTTTAAAAATATACGTAGACATGCTGCGCTTGTTTTAGATTCATAGTTTCATAAGCTGTCTAAGATATTCTCTAAAAGCATTCCTAAATAACATTGTTTGCCTAAGTTGTCGACCTTGCACAAAGTTTCATATCAGCATTTGTTAAAATATTTATTTAAGTAAGATGTTATATTATGCATCTTCACTTCACACAATTTTCTTGTAAGTAAACCTAAAAGTAACATTCTGTAACAAATAACTGCTTCATATTTTCAACATTTGGGCATATACCAAACGTGTGCCTCTGACCAAACCTGCCTCTGACTACCACCTTAGATATCTTCAAGAATATTGAGTGCCTGAAGATAAAAGATAATAACTACCGTATACAAGGATTTATAGTTGTGAGCCAAGTTTTAACGTTTTCTGAAGCGAACAACAGCGATTGACTCTACATTGCAGTCTTAGACCATTTATCCTGTTTGCAGACTACATAAACTTTTTCTTTTATTTTAAAATCTTTAAAGATTTTAAAGAATATTTACTTACCTAATAACTACTTATGTTCCAAAAATTTAACACCGACTGGATTTGAACCCGACATCGCTGACTTGGCGTGGCCACCGCTTTACTCAGCTACCGGGCAATGGACATTTAGTTGATTTTTTTAGGAGTAGAACCTACAGCTTTTACAATAAAATACCGAGTTATAGTTGTTATAGCTTGCTTTGCAGCTTCAGTTCAACGGCATTTATCGATTTTTCATACAGAAACACACATGTCATCCATGAATTATTAGTCTCATCTGCAGGATATGATTGATGGATTCATCCGCAACTCCGATGGTTACCTACTAGATACCCGCTGACATACATAGCTAACCTACATAATATCCTTTGTAGTTATTGTTCTCTCATATTTCTTAAAGGATAGAAAGAGAGAAATGAAGGTGACGCTTATGTGGGAATCTATTTTGTATTGAAAAAAAATGATGTTTGTATGTTTCCTATGGACTCCAAAACTGCGTAACCGATTTTGTTGAAATTTTCCTATTAGCCACTGGGCTAATCTGAAGATTGCCTGAAATTTTACAGCTGGGCCCCAGCGATTGATCCTGTGAAGTTTGGTAGCGATCAGACCAACAAAAACCTCTTGCGTAGCCGAGGCGGGTAACTCAAGTCAAGTTGTGTCTAGTTGGGACTTTACAACAACTAGGAGTGGGTGAGATATATCGTATACAGTTATCAAATCCATATATCGGTACAATATCAGGATATCGATATCGGCTTGTACTGAAACCATATATTTCGATATTCTCGATATGACGCGCATCCGCGCATCGCACCGATACGCCCGATACGATATTTTTACTTGATACTGATATTACGATATTTTCGATATGACGCACATCCGCGCATCACACCGATACGCCCCGATACGATATTTTTACTTGATACTGATATTACGATATTACTGATTCAGTCGTATCGTTTCGTATCGTATCGCAGTCGAATAGATTTTTGAACTCATCATGAATGAAAGAGCGCGAGGGTGTAGTAAATGAAAGAGAACAAGCTAATCGTAAGTATCGTTCTAAATCTGAACCTTAAAATTATGTTATGTATGAGAGATGCAAATTCATCCTAACGTATTTGTAGACAAAATGTTTTAACATTCAACTTTATGTGCAGGGCAATAATGACTTTAATAAAACGCATTGTTTTTGTGCAGGTTGAACTTTGGCCTTGAACTAGAAAATTCGTTTGTTTTGTTTTTGAAAATTGACGATTTATTTTGAATCAATCAGTTGCAAGTACCTAAACAATTGCGCAGTGCAAGCGTTTACTCGTCTGTTTTAATGAAAGGATATTAGGATGGTGTCTTGATAGTGTCGAACTGTGTAAATAATGTGTAAAAGACTTTTTAGGGAAACATTTCTGTACTTAAATATTTTATTTTTGTAACTTTTATTCTGGAAATGTGTAAATAAAAATATTATAGCTGTGTTCATGTGCCTGACTATGGTGTGAGTGTTTGGATCTTTGGATAGTCGGATACCTACCTATCGTGCAGGTATTTAGTACCTACATCATTGTAGGTAGGTAGGTACGTACCTAAGTAGGTACATGAATGCCTAACATATTTAAATTGTGTTGTGAAGCAAGTTTGTGAATATTACAAAAAAAAAAAAAATTAAAAGTCACAAAAATAAACAGAAAGCCAGGAAAATGTATGAAGGAAAGTTCATTGATATCGATATTGTTTAAAAAACGCTGTATCGTAAACTACCAATCGTATACCTACACTTAGAGAAACGTCTTACAATTATCGAGAACCCTATACGTACGCCAATATATGGTTTCAGAAAATATATAGTTATGAAATCCGATATCGTTATTTAATATATGGTTTCGATATGATATTCTGTAAAAGGTATATTACCCATGCCTAACAACAACTTTACAAAGTAAATATAAATAATGATGACATCCACTACCGGGTGAGACAAGCGAATTTTAGAAAATCTATGAATGCAGTTTTGTTTCTTTTTAAAATAAAGGAATGTTTCCTTTAAGTAAAATACTGTATCTTAAGGATTTAAAGTAGTTTCCCTCCAGGACCCATTCATTTTTTCCATCCTGTATAATCTTTCTAGTACCTAGAGCCACAATTTTGAACCGACTTAAAAATAAATTCCTAACTAATATTTTAAATGTAAAAGTGAGTTAGTTTGTTACGTTCACTCAATCGATCATCATGAAATATTGCATATACGTCAAGGATACTACAGAAAAATATTTATTTTATCCAAAAAAAAAAACCTACCTACTGTTCTCAAAAAATGTAAGTACATTAACCTAATCGAAGCCGCGGGCTAAAGCGAGTAGTTCATAAAGAGGTTAGTGTTCCTCGTCCGAGCTATAACTACCCTTTAGCGGTCTCGCGCCACGTTCGCCTCCGCACGAAGCCACAGAATTGTATCTGTGGCTGTGATATACAGGGTGTGGGGAAATCGTTCCCGAAAAACAATCATTCTCGCTAGTTGGCTAGCGAACAACTTTTTACTACTTGTATCTACCAAACTATAAAAAATCAAAATAATCATTATCACCTAATAATAATAACCAAAAAGTGCAAGATATTGTTTTTTTTTTCATTTTAGTTTTTTAAATTAGTTTTTACGCAGTCCCCCGACTGCGTAAAGTTTTTGTTATTTTTTTAATAAATTTTTACACTGCAGTCGGGTTATTGAATTTATTTATAAGTTGTCTTTTGTTTAGTTTTTTCGGTTGGAATAAGCGGGGTTAAAAAGGTCGTGAAAGCACAATTCCTACTGTGATTCTGCTATAGCAGCCTTTTTAGCCCCACAGGAAGAAAGTCTGAAGTTCTTGTTTGAATTTTCGGGAGCGGTTCCCGTACACCCTATAAACATTATGTTCTAAGCGGCATCTTCCTGCTCTAATGCCTAGAAATAGGCTATTTCCTGATGGCCGCCGACATCGCGCCTCGATCCTTGAGATTGAGACATAGATGCTCTAACAAGTCTGGAGTCATGTTACGACTGGGAAACCGCAATACTATCTGATGATAGAGGGGTTTATCATGCATAAGTAACAGATCGACCGAGTCCAAAACGCGAATTTATTCAAAATCCACTATAACATTTTATTGCCAAACATAACTCTGAATGTCGTGCCCAGATATCCCCAGCCCCTACACCTTAAGGTAAGTAGGTATGTATTTCATTCGTTTTCCATTTTCACCCGATTAAAACGCTATAGGCAATTTTCCAGGCAATTACGTAGGGTATCTCAACTGGGTTTAATAAGATGAGGCCAACGCTTAGCCTTCATTACCATAAGTTCTTGCTTTGCCATCTACCTATAGTCGTATTCCTCATTATACGGACTAAAATCGGACTAAAATTGAAGGAAAAAATGTCATTTTTCATATAGTTTTAGTCCGTATAATGAGCAATACGACTATAAGAGAAACAACAGGCAATTGGTGACGTCATTCTTTGACAGTAACAATTTAAAAAGAAATAAATTTAAAATTTAAATTGTATAGACCCCTCAAGACATTATTCAGGGACATATATAAGGGGGGGGTTTAGGGGGTCCGGACCCCCCCCCCCCCTTAGCCCATTAAGTTCGGAGGAAACCTAGTCAATTTTTGTATTTTGGAACCCTTGGACCCCCCCCTTAACAAAGATTTTTGGTATATTGGAACCTTTGGACCCCCCCCCCCCCCCCCTTAACAAAGCTATAGCTACGTCCCTGACATTATTATTATAATTAAGCGTTTTAAGTTAGATTCAATAAACATCAAAATGTAACTCCTATTGGTACCAAGAAGCCTTCTGTCTACCCGGTAAGGTACTTGATGATATCCTCAGTAAGCGGCAATTAAATCACATTTAATAGATCCTGGAGCAACACAAGGTAATCAGGGCTCCTTAATTTGGAAGACAATACGTAATTATGGACGGTACTCGCTCATTTAAACGGTCGTTTTAAAGTCCTGATTATTTTTCACTATAATGATAGGCGATGATTATAGTAACCGCCTGATTTAGTTTTGGTGAAGTGGCATCAGATACCTAGGCTATAGAGAAGGTAGGTAGGTACTTTGTTTCCCAAGGTTCGTACAGGGCTTATTTCTATGAAGGGACATTTTATAAATCGCGAATTATGTATTGTTCTCGTCGCAATGAGTAAGAAAGAATATGAAGGTAAATATAACTAAAAATTTTATTTAGGTAGGTACCTACTTCTTTTTAAATAAACGGTGTTTTTCTGTGGTATATTAGTCTTAAGTGCATTAAGGTGCTTTTTTTAATAATGTTACTTAGCACATACCTACCACCAAACTTTTGATTAAATTGAACGAAGAAGTTACCTACCCAGACCCTGTCAACCCTTTGTGTGACTTAGATGAAAGTAAGAGTAAAAAGTTAATTAAAGAAAAAGGAGATCTAAATAAATAATGATTTTTTGTGCCGAATGAATTAAGATCCGAACCAAACCATAGATTATATAATATACAACATCTAACCAAGATTTTGCGGCTTAGGAAGTAAATCTACATCTAATTGTTTACCTAATCGACTGTCGAAGCGCGCGAAATAAGATCGTGCTACCACAGAACAGATAATAATACTGTGTTACTCCGAATTTGGCGTCGTAGTAGTGTGATAAATGGCAGCCTTTACAGGGAATGTAATATTTTTACTGGGTGAACAAAACAACTCCCGAAAAATGAAACTTTTCAGACCACATTTAATTTTCGTATTTTAGACTGTAGGTACCTACCAGCCGAAATTGCCAGTAAACTGAAGTGCAGCGTGTCTAGATGTTTTATTAAGTATAGTTAGTTTTTGTATGTTTAGCAGTGGGTCTAGTTAGAAAAAAATCGTGTTTAAGTATATGTACCTATAGCAGCGTTTCTTAAGAGGCATTAGACAAAATTTTCTGATTTACGTGATGTTTTGGGGCAGGATTTTTCAATGAAAACACTGTATTTATAAAAAAATTATGGCACAGCATGAAATATCATTTCAATTTTGTACTATTAAATGAGCTACTTTTGTATTTTTATTATTTCTTTTTGATTAATCGACCTCAAACCGGCGACTGTTTTGTGAATTTTTGCTGTAAGAGGTTTAGAAATCACCATATTTACGAATCATTTTGACGTCCAAATGGTATAAAAAAATTACGATGTTTTGCTGTGATAGTCAACCAAACTATTAAATGGATCACTTTTTACTACCTTTATTTAGTTTTTGAGTAAAAAAATCTTTAACTTAGTCCAAATTTCGAGAAAACGGCCAAAGAATTGCTTTTGATTTTGGCTACTTAGAACTGACTTAGAACTCTTGTTCGTAAAATTAACAAAACAGAAATAAACTTGAGTTCAAAATCAATCCTTTTCTGAAAAAAAAAATGCAAAAAGATTAAAAAATTGGCAATGAAAAATCTTTTAAAACAACCTAAAACGCGTCGTATCTACTACCCTATCTACTCGACGCAAGCAGACCGCGCCGAGCGCTTCTAGGGGGTGGACGTATCGCTTTGCATCCCGGAGCTCGCACTGAGTCGACTCGCAAAGCACGTCGCCGGCTACGAAGAATATAGCGAAATAGGAGCGTTTGATACATTGGTTGCTAAGTTATTAATTACCTATTTTTAAATATTTTCTGCGGGGCTAAAAAGGCCGTTAAAGCAGAATAATGATCTGAATTGTTGTGTAACTAATAATGTAATAATAGGGTGACAGCGAGCTGATCTGATGATGGAGTCAGGACCTGTTCCATGGAATTTTATGATGATATGGGTATCAAATGAAAGGGCTTGATGAGCGCAACACAATGCTGATCTGATGATGGAGTCAGGACCTGTTCCCTGGAACTTTTTAATGATATGGGTATCAAATGACAGAGCTTGATGAGCGCAACACAATGCTGATCTGATGATGGAGTCAGGACCTGTTCCCTGGAACTTTTTAATGATATGGGTATCAAATGAAAGAGCTTGATGAGCGCAACACAATGCTGATCTGATGATGGAGTCAGGACCTGTTCCATGGAACTTTTTAATGATATGGGTATCAAATGAAAGGGTTTGATGAGCGAAACACAATGCTGATCTGATGATGGAGTCAGGACCTGCTCCATGGAACTTTTTAATAATATGGGTATCAAATGAAAGGGCTTGATGAGCGCAACACAATGCTGATCTGATGATGGAGTCAGGACCTGTTCCATGGAACTTTTTAATGATATGGGTATCAAATTAAAGGGCTTGACGAGCGCAACACAATGCTGATCTGATGATGGAGTCAGGACCTGTTCCCTAGAACTTTTTAATGATATGGGTATCAAATGAAAGGGCTTGATGACCGAAACACAATGCTGATCTGATGATGGAGTCAGGACCTGTTCCATGGAACTTTTTAATGATATGGGTATCAAATGAAAGGGTTTGATGAGCGAAACACAATTCTGATCTGATGATGGAGTCAGGACCTGCTCCATGGAACTTTTTAATAATATGGGTATCAAATGAAAGGGCTTGATGAGCGCAACACAATGCTGATCTGATGATGGAGTCAGGACCTGTTCCATGGAACTTTTTAATGATATGGGTATCAAATGAAAGGGTTTGATGAGCGAAACACAATTCTGATCTGATGATGGAGTCAGGACCTGCTCCATGGAACTTTTTAATAATATGGGTATCAAATGAAAGGGCTTGATGAGCGCAACACAATGCTGATCTGATGATGGAGTCAGGACCTGTTCCATGGAACTTTTTAATGATATGGGTATCAAATTAAAGGGCTTGATGAGCGCAACACAATGCTGATCTGATGATGGAGTCAGGACCTGTTCCCTGGAACTTTTTAATGATATGGGTATCAAATGAAAGGGCTTGATGACCGAAACACAATGCTGATCTGATGATGGAGTCAGGACCTGTTCCCTGGAACTTTTTAATGATATGGGTATCAAATGAAAGGGCTTGATGACCGAAACACAATGCTGATCTGATGATGGAGTCAGGACCTGTTCCATCGAACTTTATAATGATATGGGTATCAAATGAAAGAGCTTGATGAGCGCAACACAATGCTGATCTGATGATGGAGTCAGGACCTGCTCCATGGAACATTTTAATAATATGGGTATCAAATGAAAGGGTTTGATGAGCGCAACACAATGCTGATCTGATGATGGAGTCAGGACCTGTTCCATGGAACTCTTTAGGGAGTGTCCACATTGCGTTTTTTGTAGCGCGTTTGTATCGATACAAACGCGTTGCGAACGCGATGCGAACGCGCAGCTCAAAAACGCGCTGCAGAAAACGCAATGTGTACACTCCCGGTTTGCGTTTGTATCGATACAAACGCGATGCGAACGCGCGTTTGTATCGATACAAACGCGGTTCGAACGCGCGTTTGTATCGATACAAACGCGGTGCGAACGCGCGTTTGTATCGATACAAACGCGCGTTCGCATCGCGTTTTTATGGATACAAACGTGTTTAAGCAGGGTTTGCTTTTGTACTTTGCTTTTTTGTATGCTCGTTTGTCTGCTAGTTTGTATGCTAGTTTGTATGCTAGTTTGTCTGCTAGTTTGTTTGCTAATTTGCTTATTTGCTCTAAGTTTTTCATTTGTTTCGGGACACTTTCTTCGGGACACTTTTACTTTTGCTTCGGGACAATTGCTAAGGGACACTTTTGCTTGGGGACACTTGCTTCGGGACACTTTTTGCTTCGGGACACTTTTGCTTCGGGACACTTTTTCTTCGGGACACTTTTGCTTCGGGACACTTTTGCTTCGGGACACTTTTGCTTCGGGACACTTTTGCTTGGGGACACTTTTGCTTCGGGACACTTTTGCTAAGGGACACTTTTGCTAAGGGACACTTTTGCTTCGGGACACTTTTGCTTGGGGACACTTTTGCTTCGGGACACTTTTGCTTCGGGACACTTTTGCTTCGGGACACTTTTTTTTCAGGACACTTTTGCTTCGGGACACTTTTGCTTGGGGACACTTTTGCTTCGGGACACTTTTGCTTGGGGACACTTTTGCTTGGGGACACTTTTGCTTCGGGACACTTTTGCTTCGGGACACTTGCTTCGGGACACTTTTGCTTCGGGACACTTTTTCTTCGGGACACTTTTGCTTCGGGACACTTTTGCTTGGGGACACTTTTGCTTCGGGACACTTTTGCTAAGGGACACTTTTGCTAAGGGACACTTTTGCTTCGGGACACTTTTGCTTGGGGACACTTTTGCTTCGGGACACTTTTGCTTGGGGACACTTTTGCTTCGGGACACTTTTGCTTCGGGACACTTGCTTCGGGACACTTTTGCTTGGGGACACTTTTTCTTCGGGACACTTTTGCTTCTGGACACTTTTGCTTGGGGACACTTTTGCTTCGGGACACTTTTGCTTTGGGACACTTTTGCTTCGGGACACTTTTGCTTCGGGACACTTTTTCTTCGGGACACTTTTGCTTCGGGACACTTTTGCTTGGGAACACTTTTGCTTCGGGACACTTTTGCTAAGGGACACTTTTGCTTCGGGACACTTTTGCTTGGGGACACTTTTGCTTCGGGACACTTTTGCTTCGGGACACTTTTTCTTCGGGACACTTTTGCTTCGGGACACTTTTGCTTGGGGACACTTTTGCTTCGGGACACTTTTGCTTCGGGACACTTTTGCTTGCAGACACTTTTGCTTCGGGACACTTTTGCTAAGGGACACTTTTGCTAAGGGACACTTTTGCTTGGGGACACTTATGCTTCGGGACAATTACTAAGGGACACTTTTGCTTGGGGACACTTTTGCTTCGGGACACTTTTGCTTCGGGACACTTTTGCTTGGGGACACTTTTGCTTCGGGACACTTTTGCTAAGGGACACTTTTGCTTGGGGACACTTATGCTTCGGGACAATTACTAAGGGACACTTTTGCTTGGGGACACTTTTGCTTCGGGACACTTTTGCTTCGGGACACTTTTTGTTTCGGGACACTTTTGCTTCGGGACACTTTTGCTTCGGGACACTTTTTCTTCGGGACACTTTTGCTTGGGGACACTTTTGCTAAGGGACACTTTTGCTTGGGGACACTTTTGCTTCGGGACACTTTTGCTTCGGGACACTTTTGCTTCGGGACACTTTTTGTTTCGGGACACTTTTGCTTCGGGACACTTTTGCTTCGGGACACTTTTTCTTCGGGACACTTTTGCTTGGGGACACTTTTGCTAAGGGACACTTTTGCTTGGGGACACGTTTGCTTCGGGACACTTTGCTAAGGGACATTTTTGCTTCGAGAAACTTTTGCTTCGGGACACTTTTACGAAGGTACACGTTAGCTTCAGGACACTTTTGATAAGGGACAAACTAGCATACAAACTAGCAGACAAACTAGCAGACAAACATCAGACAAACTAGCAGGCAAACTAGCAATCAAACTAGTAAACTACAAACGCGATGCGAACGCGCGTTTGTATCGATACAAACGCAATGCGAACGCGCGTTTGTATCGATACAAACGCGATGCGAACGCGCGTTTGTATCGATACAAACGCGCGTTTGTATCGATACAAACGCGGATACGCGCTGCGAACGCGCGTTTGTATCGATACAAACGCGCGTTTGTATCGATACAAACGCGCGTTCGCAACGCGTAGCAAAAACGCGCTTCAGAAAACGCAATGTGGACACTCCCTTAATGATATGGGTATCAAATGAAAGAGCTTGATGAGCGCAACACAATGCTGATCTGATGATGGAGTCAGGACCTGTTCCATGGAACTTTTTAATGATATGGGTATCAAATGAAAGGGTTTGATGAGCGAAACACAATGCTGATCTGATGATGGAGTCAGGACCTGCTCCATGGAACATTTTAATAATATGGGTATCAAATGAAAGGGTTTGATGAGCGCAACACAATGCTGATCTGATGATGGAGTCAGGACCTGTTCCATGGAACTCTTTAATGATATGGGTATCAAATTAAAAGGCTTGATGAGCGCAACACAATGCTGATCTGATAATGGAGTCAGGACCTGTTCCATGGAATTTTTTAATGATATGGGTATTAAATGAAAGGGTTTGATGAGCGAAACACAATGCTGATCTGATGATGGAGTCAGGACCTGGTTCATGGAACTTTTTAATCATATGGGTATCAAATGAAAGGGCTTGATGAGCAAAACATAATGCTGATCTGATGATGGAGTTATGACCTGTTCCATGGAACTTTTAATGATAATATGGGCATCAAATGAAAGGGCTTGATGAACAAAACACAATGCTGATCTGATGATGGAGTCAGGACCTGTTCCCTGGAACTTTACAATGATATGGGTATCAAATGAAAGGGCTTGATGAGCGAAACACAAAGCTGGGTCGGGGTTTACTTTGACTTTGATTCTTGATTTTGACTTTCACTTTGATTCTTGATTCTTGATTTTCAATTTTAGTTTCTCTATTCTCGGATCTCGGATTCTTGATTTTCGATTTTCGAGTCTCAATTCTTGATTATCGGATCTTGGATATCGGGTTCTTGATTCTTGATTTTGATTCTTGATTTTCAATTTTCGATTATCGATTCTCGGATCTTGTATCTCGGATTCTTAATTCTTGATTTTCAATTTTTTAATTTTTGATTTGTGATTCTTGATTCTTGTTTCTCATTTCTCGATTCTCGGATCTCGAATTTTTATTTTGATTTTTATTTCTTGATTTTGATTTTAAAATTAAAATCAAGATTAAAAATGAAAAATCAAACATCAAAAATCGAAGTCAAAAGTAAATCCTAACCCAGCTTTGTGTTTCGCGCATAAAACCCTTTCATTTGATACCCATATCATTATAAAGTTCCATGGAACAGGTCCTGATTCCATCATCAGATCAGCATTGTGTTTTGCTCATTAAACCCTTTCATTTGATACCCATATCATTATAAAGTTCGCTGGAACAGGTCCTGACTCCATCATTAGATCAGCATTGTGTTGCGCTCATCAAGTCCTTTCATTTGATACCCATATCATTAAAAAGTTCCATGAAGCAGGTCCTGACTCCATCATCAGATCAGAATTGTGTTTCGCTCATCAAACCCTTTCATTTGATACCCATATCATTAAAAAGTTCCATGGAACAGGTCCTGACTCCATCATCAGATCAGCATTGTGTTGCGCTCATCAAGCCCTTTCATTTGATACCCATATTATTAAAAAGTTCCATGGAGCAGGTCCTGACTCCATCATTAGATCAGCATTGTGTTGCGCTCATCAAGTCCTTTCATTTGATACCCATATCATTAAAAAGTTCCATGAAGCAGGTCCTGACTCCATCATCAGATCAGAATTGTGTTTCGCTCATCAAACCCTTTCATTTGATACCCATATCATTAAAAAGTTTCATGGAACAGGTCCTGACTCCATCATCAGATCAGCATTGTGTTGCGTTCATCAAGCTCTTTCATTTGATACCCATATCATTATAAAGTTCGATGGAACAGGTCCTGACTCCATCATCAGATCAGCATTGTGTTTCGGTCATCAAGCCCTTTCATTTGATACCCATATCATTAAAAAGTTCTAGGGAACAGGTCCTGACTCCATCATCAGATCAGCATTGTGTTGCGCTCGTCAAGCCCTTTAATTTGATACCCATATCATTAAAAAGTTCCATGGAACAGGTCCTGACTCCATCATCAGATCAGCATTGTGTTGCGCTCATCAAGCCCTTTCATTTGATACCCATATTATTAAAAAGTTCCATGGAGCAGGTCCTGACTCCATCATCAGATCAGCATTGTGTTTCGCTCATCAAACCCTTTCATTTGATACCCATATCATTAAAAAGTTCCATGGAACAGGTCCTGACTCCATCATCAGATCAGCATTGTGTTGCGCTCATCAAGCTCTTTCATTTGATACCCATATCATTAAAAAGTTCCAGGGAACAGGTCCTGACTCCATCATCAGATCAGCATTGTGTTGCGCTCATCAAGCTCTGTCATTTGATACCCATATCATTAAAAAGTTCCAGGGAACAGGTCCTGACTCCATCATCAGATCAGCATTGTGTTGCGCTCATCAAGCCCTTTCATTTGATACCCATATCATTAAAAAGTTCCATGGAACAGGTCCTGACTCCATCATCAGATCAGCATTGTGTTGCGCTCATCAAGCTCTTTCATTTGATACCCATATCATTATAAAGTTCGATGGAGCAGGTCCTGACTCCATCATCAGATCAGAATTGTGTTTCGCTCATCAAACCCTTTCATTTGATACCCATATCATTAAAAAGTTCCATGGAACAGGTCCTGACTCCATCATCAGATCAGCATTGTGTTGCGCTCATCAAGCTCTTTCATTTGATACCCATATCATTATAAAGTTCGATGGAGCAGGTCCTGACTCCATCATCAGATCAGAATTGTGTTTCGCTCATCAAACCCTTTCATTTGATACCCATATCATTAAAAAGTTCCATGGAACAGGTCCTGACTCCATCATCAGATCAGCATTGTGTTGCGCTCATCAAGCCCTTTCATTTGATACCCATATTATTAAAAAGTTCCATGGAACAGGTCCTGACTCCATCATCAGATCAGCATTGTGTTGCGCTCATCAAACCCTTTCATTTGATACCCATATTATTAAAATGTTCCATGGAGCAGGTCCTGACTCCATCATCAGATCAGCATTGTGTTTCACTCATCAAACCCTTTCATTTGATACCCATATCATTAAAAAGTTCCATGGAACAGGTCCTGACTCCATCATCAGATCAGCATTGTGTTGCGCTCATCAAGCTCTTTCATTTGATACCCATATCATTATAAAGTTCGATGGAGCAGGTCCTGACTCCATCATCAGATCAGAATTGTGTTTCGCTCATCAAACCCTTTCATTTGATACCCATATCATTAAAAAGTTCCATGGAACAGGTCCTGACTCCATCATCAGATCAGCATTGTGTTGCGCTCATCAAGCCCTTTCATTTGATACCCATATTATTAAAAAGTTCCATGGAGCAGGTCCTGACTCCATCATCAGATCAGAATTGTGTTTCGCTCATCAAACCCTTTCATTTGATACCCATATCATTAAAAAGTTCCATGGAACAGGTCCTGACTCCATCATCAGATCAGCATTGTGTTGCGCTCATCAAGCCCTTTCATTTGATACCCATATCATTAAAAAGTTCCATGGAGCAGGTCCTGGCTCCATCATCAGATCAGCATTGTGTTGCGCTCATCAAGCCCTGTCATTTGATACCCATATCATTAAAAAGTTCCATGGAACAGGTCCTGACTCCATCATCAGATGAGCTAGCTGTCACCATATTATTTCATTGTAGTCGGAACTTGACTGACATGCTGAGATCCAAGTTTCAACTCAATCGGACTATTTACTGAAGAGTTCTGTTGAAAAGCTCCTGACTCCATCAGATCAGCACAATATGGTTTATGGGACAAAAAAACAAACATTTATTTTTTTGTAATTATTTGTATTCAAAGTGTAACTAACCCGACTTTGTTTTGTGTTATACCTATAGGTACCTACCTAAGTACCTACCCAAAAAGTATTTTTACTATCTCAAATAAATCAATCACATGAAAATTACCAAAACCGTTTAGTCTAAGAAACGGAGCGCTGTTCATTGGGTGTTAGAATTTAGCAACTTTTGTCCCTCCGAGCGCTGATTTTGTCGAGTGCGAAATTGTATAATGGCTCTTAACCTTTTTCGTCCACGGACCCCTAGGACATCAAGCACAATATCAAGGACCCCCTTAATAAAAAAAAAATCACTACGGACCATTTATACTACAAATACGAACAAGTGACTAAATTAAAAATATTAAAAAACCGACTTCAGTATTCGAGCTAGCAATTTTCCACACTTCTAGGTGTACTTCTATTCATAACTTCCGAAGATCCTCGACAAATCCTCGCCAAATCTTTGTGGAAAGTAGGTATACCCTTTCAGGATATTTCTATTAGTTGATTTTCCTTTGCCGTTGTCAAGCCAGTGATTATCAGTAACATTTGTGTTGAAAGAGTACTATCTAATTTTTATTTTTGACAACCAGCGCACTTCAGTGTGCAAAAACTTTTAATGGCATTTATTTATTTATTGTTAAATGGTCCATAGATGAGACCGCGGACCCCCATACACATGTATGGGATTCTGACAGCGCTAAAACTAGTAAAGAACATGCCCCTTATCGTTGACCACAATTCAACAAATAAGCACATTATTTGTCTCTACCTAACCTTCCCCTTGGGCATTATTTAGAAACAGCAATTAAAAAAAAAAAACACTTCGAAACAATGTTAAATGACCAATTAATTTTTACGGTCGATCCGGAAGAGACTCTTGCTTATTTTCGGGAATGGTTTTATTACAGCCTGTATAATGTTTTATGAAGGGCGCAGATTTCATGCGGAAGATCTTCGGAAAATGATTGCTTCAATAGTAGGTGTAACTTTTATAGTTTCAAGTTTAATAGTGGCATAAGTGGCTTAAATAGGTACTTAAGTAAGTAGGTACTTACTTATTCTGAATCCTGAAATTAAAAAAAAAGTAAAGTAGGTAAGTAAGTATGACTTAAGTAGGTAAGTATCCTCATGTCTGACATAGATGATTAGGTTGCAAGGTTGCAAGATAGATTTGAAAAGCAAATTGCTTTACCTCTAACTAATTATTTTCTGGTTTTTGCTTCCGCTTCCGCCCGCGCCCCTCAGAAAATGTAAAGAATGATCCTATTTACCGTTTATTGACTGAAAGCAAATTGCCTGAAATAATGGAATGGACGAGTTTGGTGTACGATTACTTGGACAAGTTTTACGCGCTTGATTGAATGATGCGTAGGTTGTAAAGCTGCGATCACATTACCCTGGGCATGTTCGTTCACGATTATTTTAAACAGTCGAAACCACTGAACTAAACCGGACGAAACACAGAAAATGCAACTAGAATGCGTAGGTGTTATATGTATTATGTATCCGGGTATTTATCACGTAAAATTCCTTTTTATATAGCCCGACGTTTCTGAGTTTCTGAGTCTTGCCGCGACCACGGCTGGTGCAATCCAGTCGAAACGTTCGGTCGGGCTAAATAAAAAGGTAATTTACGTGATAAATACCCGGATACGTATGCATTTATAATGTGTTTTGATCGCAAAAGACAATAGAATGCTTAGGTGAGTAGGTACCTACTTATATTTTTACTTGTTTTGGATTAGGTATGTTAGGTGTTTCGGAACCTTGAGGAAACTCTGGCTTCATGGGAAAGCTTTTATACTTATAGATAAGTACTTTGATACGGGTCTAGCATTTGAAATTAAAAGGAACTGTTCTTTTATTGAGTGGGCTTTTCCTTGTAAGGATTCCTTTAACTGCGTCGCAATCTCAGCTAGAGGCAATTGTTTTTGTTGAAAAATGTTTTTGTTTTCAATGTGGTTTTGAATTTGAATGAAGATCTGCAGGCCTAGAAGAACCTAATCCTTACGGTTGGTTTGGACTGAATGTCAAAATGTACTGATCTGCATAATGTATTTATTCCAAAAAGAACTTTTCCCAAAATGACTGATTTTCTATAGGTCTTCATTATAAAATGTCGGAAATGAAACTGTCAAATGTATGTACAGTCGGCATTAGTCACTCTCTTTATTTTTAAAATAAGTATTAAAATAAAATCACATTCTTTAGATGCAAACGAAATAAAAAAACAAATCCTTAACCAAGGAAGTTATATAATACATACGTAACTGGAAAACGCGGTCCGCTTGAGAGATAAAACTTGGGCGGTGTGTCTCTTTCTAAAGGGTGACCATAATTTATAAACTAAACATTCCTAGTCCATAGGGGGTCTTTTACATCATTTTCTGATTTACATGACACGTGATTTCAGGGCATGATTTTTCAATTAAAATACTGATGCAATTTTGATCCTTGATTTTGATCCTTGATTTTGATCCTTGGTTTCGATCCTTGATTTCGATCCTTGATTTCGATCCTTGATTCTTGAATCTTGAATCAGAAAAATAAAGTCTTGAATATTTGAAGTGACAGCTGTCAAACTTCAAACGGCCATATCTCGGGAACTACTCGTCCTAGACTCCCCGTTCCCAGTTCAAATGAAAGCTATGGCCAAGATCTTCATTTTAAGTGACAGCTGTCAAACTTCAAACGGCCATATCTCGGAAACTACTCGTCCTAGACTCCCCGTTCCCAGTTCAAATGAAAGCTATGGCCAAGATCATTTGAAGTGACAGCTGTCAAACTTCAAACGGCCATATCTCGGAAACTACTCGTCCTAGACTCCCCGTTCCCAGTTCAAATGAAAGCTATGGCCAAGGTCTTCATTTGAAGTGACAGCTGTCAAACTTCAAACGGCCATATCTCGGAAACTACTCGTCCTAGACTCCCCGTTCCCAGTTCAAATGAAAGCTATGGCCAAGATCTTCATTTGAAGTGACAGCTGTCAAACTTCAAACAGCCATATCTCGGAAACTACTCGTCCTAGACTCCCCGTTCTCAATTCAAATGAAAGCTATGACCAAGATCTACATTTCAGATGACAGCTGTCAAAATGACATCTGTCACTTTAAATGTAGATCTTAGTCATAGCTTTCATTTGAGCTAAAAAGGAAGAGTCTAGGACGAGTAGTTAACGAGATATGGCCGTTTGAAGTTTGACAGCTGTCACTTCAAATGAAGATCTTGGTCATAGCTTTCATTTGAACTGGGAACAGGGAGTCTAGGACGAGTAGTTCCCGAGATATGGCCGTTTGAAGTTTGACAGCTGTCACTTCAAATGAAGATCTTGGTCATAGCTTTCATTTGAACTGGGAACGGGGAGTCTAGGACGAGTAGTTCCCGAGATATGGCCGTTTGAAGTTTGACAGCTGTCACTTCAAATGAAGATCTTGGCCATAGCTTTCATTTGAACTGAGAACGGGGAGTCTAGGACGAGTAGTTTCCGAGATATGGCCGTTTGAAGTTTGACAGCTGTCACTTCAAATGAAGATCTTGGCCATAGCTTTCATTTGAACTGGGAACGGGGAGTCTAGGACGAGTAGTTCCCGAGATATAGCCGTTTGAAGTTTGACAGCTGTCAGTTCAAATGTCAATTTGACATAATCTGTCATTTTGACATGATCTGTCAATTTGACAGCTGCTATTATTTATTATTTATTTATTTATACAGAAATTTTGATTGTATATTTTTTTTTTTATTTTGTACTTAATTGCACTAAGGTCACGGTAGGAGCATAAGGACATATTGGTCGTCGTGCTCCTACCAGTAGGAGAACCAAGTAGGAGTAAGAGGAAACGTATGATCGTTGTAATGTAGCTGAATGTACCTTTTGTGTCAGACTTTACGGATTTCCGACATTTCAAAATGAAGGCATAGAGAAAATCAGTCATTTTGGGAAAAAGTCTTTTTGGAATAAATACATTATGCAGATCAGTACATTTTGACATTCAGTCCAAACCAACCGTAAGGAACCTATCCTTTAGTATACTAACTTTTTAGGCCAGAGACCCTCGCGGGCCTCCTCAGAAGACTCTACCAAAGTTTAGCAACGCATAGATGACAAACATACAAACATTCAGTTTAAGTAAGTAAGTAGGTAAGTATAGACTAGGTAATTAAAACTTTTGACTAGGTGAAAGCCCTCACAAGCATTTCACGTGAAGTTTATGATGATTCAAAAGAAATGTGATCATAGTAAAATGGAAATCCGTGATCTGAATCTAAATACTTACTTAGAGTAATCAAGCATGTGTGACTTTACGTTTGTTTACCGAGGTTTTTTGCAACAAAAACTGTGTCAACGATTTATTTATCCTTCGATTTAGGCATTGCATGTAGTATTTTGCAAGTGAAAGTCACATAGCGTTTACAAAGCACTTTGTTTTAATACAATCAGTATTCGGGGCAATAAAGAAACCTTTCCTTTTTCTGTACGTCTTCGCTATGACGTAGGATAGTCACAATGTTATCGGTGCTGCTGATAGGAAAGTGTTTTTCTATTTTAAGAGATTTTTATTTGGAAGTGAATATCTCAAGTAGGTACCTATCATCAAAAGTAACGTAAGTATAAAGAGTTATTCAAAGATAAGGTTTTTGGAGCTTTCATTTCATAAGTCATGGTTTCTTTGGGACTGGCAAACACGTTTTAATTTACCTGGAAACTGAAATAACATTCTTATTCCTCCAAAATTTCCAAACACTATGACTTCGTGGTAGAGTCAGCTTTAACGGCTCTATCTAGAACTTCTAGACTAGAAGGGTAATTTTTTGTTATCTAAGCCGGTAATGGGGCTCCCATTAGTCAATACAGTTGAAATATGGCTCATATCTAACAGATATAAAGTGATAATAAACTAATAGCTTTTTAGGCATTGAAGTGGCTGCGCACTACGGTCGAGAATGGGCTGTCCTATTGTATTCAAATGGACGATAATCGTCTGGCCATAAAGAATTCCAATTGGGTGACCGTTGCCGTGATAATGTCGTGAGATTTACTCGTAAGTACTTATAGACACCTTATACGACACCAGCTCATGGCTTAGTTAGATCATACATCATTATAATTATAAAAGAGAGTAGGTGCATATATTTCATTAACATCTTCCTGTCATTTTCCACACTTTGTTATATGGACTCAGCACGTGCTTATAATTCTCACCTGTTTTGTCGAAAGATATAAATAAAATTGTAAGTAGGTACTTACAAATAGCCGTTCTGGTGCGAACATTCCGAGAGTAGCACATTGGATGTAGAATAGCCCAGTAGCGGTCCACAGACACAGCCACTAAGCAGAAAATACTCGTAGTACACAGCATCACCAACAGCGACACAGTGAAGAGGCAAGCGTGGAGATTCCTCGGCAACCCCACGGAAGCCAGGATCGCGAAAGGGATCCCCAAAAGTCCAACAAGAAAGTCCGCGATAGCCAACGACACAATATAATAGTTCGTTCTACGTCTAAGTCTGCGATCCCTACGGAACACGTAGATGACCATAGAATTCCCCACCACCGCGACCAGAGCCACCAGGATCTCGAAAGTCGTGTACACAGCGTGCAGCTCGGGGGTCGGCGTGCGATGCGGCGTCGACGCTGTGGTGCTAGACACCATCTCTTCGTCCATGGCCAGTCAACTTCCACCATGACTTGGAACAGACACTATTAATTTTCGGACACGGAAAAGCATTTTTCCCACTGTTTAATTTGAAAGTTGTGAATTATGCTTTAGAGTTTCGGAGTTTATATTTGGGAAGTGTTATCATATCGGTAATCGGATGAGGAGCGGCGGCGAGCGTGTCCCGCCCGCGAAGCTCGTCCCACCACTGAGGGCGCGAAATGTCGCGGATCAGCGATAGCGTCCCGACGGACGCGCGACGCCCGCAACACTTGTTGAATAAGAGCTAGCCGCAACAGCCGCTCTTGTTCAATGTCCGTTCGCCCTTGAAAAGGGAATCAAGATCGCGTTACGATCGCGCCGCGTTTTTAACAGGTCTAACTACCTTGCGAAAAGCTTTTCCATATAACTGTAATGTGCTTTTTCACTGAACTGAAATTAATAAATCAATTTCGCGAACACGTAGGTACAAGGAAAATGAGGCGACTGCCCTGTTTTATTGCTCACAGTGACAGTTATCAAGATAAATTGCGTCCGTGTTGTCTAGTTGCTTGACTTCTGGAGCCATGTGTGGAGATCGTAGGTAGGTACAATCATTTATAAGTTCTTTGGTTTCCTACAACAATTTATATTTTTAAATTCATTCATAATAAAACGAAATAAAAGTAAATTTATTACAATTTAATTATAGTGTCGTGTCATCGGATGTTTTAGCAGTTCAATGTTTTACAATGAAAAAAATAGTATTTCGAGAAAATAAAATAAGTAACTAATATAATAAATCGAAAGAGTTTATTGTTTGTTTGAACACTAATCTCTGAATTAACCTTCCTCAAGAAATGAGCTACCAAATGAAATGCAGAAAGATTTTTTTTAAATCCAATAGTTCCAGAGATTAGCGCGTTCAAAGAAACAAACTCTTCAATTTTATTATATTGGTATAGTAAGTATAGATGAGAAATTGGGAGATTATTTCAAGTGAAAATGTGTATCAATGATACCAACATATGTGATGAAATTTATATCAAATAATTAAGACAAAAAATACACTACTAGATGCTAGCTAGATACTAGCTCAAAATACGATAAAATGTATCATTTACCAGCTCAAAATAAATTTATTGATTTTATTTTTATTATTATATTATTATGTAAGTATAAGTAACCAAAAACAAAAGTTTGAGGTAATTCCTGAATTCCTGATTGTATCGTAAATTGTACAAAATCTTTATTAAACATGGATTTTCCGTTGCCTATTATTATGCCTATAAATCACACAATAGCCACAGCAATGGGCATTGCCTATATTTTTCACAAAAGCTTTGCTATTTCCAACAATTTTTTTTTTTTTTGTGGATAGAGTTACAAACTTGCTAAGGCTGGATTCGACCAAACCGGATTAAGTTAATACCCGAGAGTAAACTACTAGCTGACGTAATTCGAAATATAATTGTTTAGAAAGCGCAACCGAACATTATTAAGTGCATACAAATAATCCTAGTTATAAGGTGTCAACTTTACAATGTCAAAATATTCAAACAAACAATAGTTTACTCTAGAGACTAAACTTAATTCAGTTTAGTCGAATTCAGCCTTAAACGTTTACGCAGCTCATTTCAATCTGGAACCGAAATCTGAAGACGCCCATAGCTGTAGCCTTAAAACTCAATCATACTCAACACAAAATATTAAAGCAAATAAATAAATGTTATAAATTAATCTGGGTGCATCCTCTGCACCAAATGCCGCGGCATGCCGATATCAAAAAGAGTCTTTGATTCTAATTGGTCCAAATTAGGATGAAAATGCAAGAGAGCCTCAAAACAAATTTCACTAAGCTTTGGTATACAAAGCCAAACTTTATAAAGAATATTGTTCCTACTAGTCGCTTCATTCTTTGGCTCAATACCACCAAATATGTACATACATCCACTCGATGTGACGGTAGAAGAGTGGAAGTATAAAGGGTTCGGAAGCACTGATTTTCTCATTAAAGTCCACTGCATATCTGGTATACTGAGCCGCCAGATATCGTCAAAAACTGAAGTCCCGTTGGAACCACCAGCTACAAACACTTGCACACCACTAGGTGTGTCAATTTGAACTGCACTATGACACTTCCTTGGATGTGGACTCACAGTGCTCTGTGAGTCATGGTCACCTAGATTAGCACTCATCACAGTCCATTTATTAGTGTCTAAGTCAAACGTAGGTATGTTCATGAGCTCGAAAGCCGTGTCAACTGTACCTCCACCGATGATGTAAAGCTTGTTGGCGACTCTCGCTACTTCGTGTCGGTAGCGGCCGGGAGGGTCTGTGTCGTCGCCAGTTGCCACAAATAGTGGCTGCCATACTAATGTCCTTAGATCTAACCTGTGGACAAGTAAAATGTTTTGTTTTTCTAATATTTATTTAATACAATCACATATTGTGGTGTACTTCCTGTTTATAATTATTCCAGATATGGATTGATTGCAAACAGAATTTAAATGAAATTTCTTGAACATCAAAACACTATCACACTCATTCAACACGGTTCTACTGTGACATACTCTTAAATCTAAACATTTTATGAAACTAATTAACTTAAATGTTCGTTGTTAAAAACAAACCTATAGATATCACAGTTGTATGCAAATCCATTTGTGCCACCAATAGTATACAGCATTCCATCGTGACACAGAATGGACTGTCCATATAAACCTGGGGGTCTGGTTCCAGACACTTCTAGAACATTCAGCTTTGCATCACCAGGATTTGTTCTCCACACAATCACATCATTGCTACATTTATGGCCAAATGGTTCTCCTGTACCTCCAAATATCTGAAAAAACATTGATTTTTGTTTTAGGAATAGGATTTTAATCAGGGTAAATCTATATCTATGCTAATATGATAAAGTAGAAGAGTTTGTTTGGTTGTTTGAATTGAACATGCTAATCTACGTAGTAGTAACTACTAGTCCGATTTGAAAAATTATTTCTGCATTTGATAACTAAACTATTGAGGAATTTAAGGTCTTTCGAGGTTATAGGCAACTTTTCATCATCATCATCATCATTATCATTATACCATCACTACAGGGGCAACGCCGCGAGGGCGCTACTAGTGCTGTATAAAAAAGGAACAAACCATCAAGTGTCGGCCGTATAAACACATTGCATTAGACGCAAGCTCCTCTGGCATGTTCTCTGTCACTCTGTGATGCTTCCACTTCCGAGCGGTTAGTGAAAAACTCCATAGTTCCTTGAACAGTGGACAGTTAGGGCTCCATGTGGGGTTCACCCGTTCAACGCTAGCTAACGGCAGAAATGGATTGTATCCACCGAAACAATAAATGTTAGTATCGTCACAAGCAATTCGGTGCCCGCTTCGAGGTCTGGGACACTCGAAACCTCGACATTTTACTTCAGTAACCTTGTATGGCCTAAAAATGTATTCATCTCTTTGGGATGACATTGTCGACTCTGTTAGCTGTGTTCACTAAGTTTATCAATTCACCAATAAATTATTAACTTCATATTCATTTCGTAATTTACAATATTTACGCAGAATAATCAAGAAAATTGATTGCGGCCAGCAGCAAGCATGTTTTTTCGTGAGTTTGACATGCGTGACGTGATGTGACCTAACAATGACATGACATGAAAAGAAAATGACACACCATCCATGTTTGACATTGACAGTGAAATAAACAGAGACAGTTTTACCATTAGAGCTAAGGGTGCAACCACATGTTGGGCCAACCTAAGCCAGCTTTGGCGAGTGCAAGCGAGAAGGCAAATCGTTTCAAGGCGAGAGCGATAGAGAGGCAATGTGACCATAATTTATGACCCCATTCTGGGCCAGCGCACTGGCCCAGAATGGGGGGTCATAAATTCTTAGTAGCGGACACAGATTAGTTAGAGATACTACGTATCAGATGGAAATGTCGGGAACATTTTAGTGTAGACTTGTGTTCACAGAATAGATAGATGTTACTCGCTCCTGATTGGCTATTAGAAAACGATGTATGACGTTTCTTTTTTTTTTCTGCTACACCGGCACCGAGCAGAATTGTCATTCTACCAAACAAATTAATTTGGTAGAATTGCTTTTTTCATTCAATATTTCTAAGGCATTGATCTCAATGTGTACTATTGAGATCAATGCCATAATAGAGGTCAGTGGCCTAAGGGAAAGAAGGTGTTGTTGATAGAAAACAACGAAACATAGATAATCATTTAATATTATTTTTTAAATTTTTTCTTAACACTACATAAGTACATAGTCCCGCTGTCTGTCCCTATGTAAAAAAAACAGCATCAAAATCCGTTGCGTAGTTTTAAAGATTTAAGCAATGCTTAGATCTTTAAAACTACGCAACAGATTTTGATGCGGTTTTTTTAATAGATAGAGTGATTCAACAGGAAGGTTTATATGTATAATACATGCATAATATAGTACCTAGAGAAACACTGATAAATCTTAGGTTTCTGTGATGTGTGATGTGACCAGTGCGAAGCCGGGGTGGGTCATAAAGGCCTCAAAATGTCTGTGACACACTTGGCGTCTTGAAATCTCGTTCAAACTCACGTTTCTCAACAAATTACTGCATAAACAATCGAGTCACTTTTTGAGTCTGATTACACTACACACTGGGAATATGGAATACAGCGGCCTTTCGCAAATTTGTACAACCTGGTACAACACAAGTTAACACAACACATAAAATACATCGTAGGTACTGAAGGTACAAACCGTTTGTAGCTAATAAGGAACAGAAATAGGCGGGGAAAATCAACAAACTAAATACACAATGATCGTTAGACATTAGACCGCACAGCACAGACTACCCACATCCACAGAGATACCTACCTACCCTCAAAGATCTCAATCATTCATTGACATTGACATTGTCCTCAAAATAGCAACTCATTCGGAATCGTAAAGAGTTGAGGAGCGGAGAACGAACTGTCATACATAGTTTTCTGATCAAAAGCACAGATTATATACAAGTCCAAGCTTCTGACTAGGAACCAGTGTTGCCAGAAGGTTACTTTTGTAACCTTTTAGGTGATTTTTGAACTGCATTGGTTACTTTTAGGTTACCTACACTAATGAAAAGGTTACTTTTAGTTTAGGTCAGTGTTCGTCACACTTTTCTGGTCAAGGGCCGCATAGGACAATGTGAGGTATCACTGCGGGCCGCACATTCTTAAATTATTGTTGACGATTTTTCTATTTTTCGAATTCCTAAATGTAAAAACCAAGTACCTACCTACTAACGAGCTTGAAACTTAGCAGCATAAGTTTGCAGTGCTCAAAGACTCGCTGCTTGTCGGTTATCGTATTCTGCGCTCTGACATAACACACTTTGCTCGCAATATACCTTACTCATGAAGTTAAATGCGAGCGAAGCGAGCCGAATTTTTTCAGACATGTGACACTAGATTTTTTTTGCGGTGATCAAAGAAAAAACTCGCTGCTTATAGTTTCTTATTCTGTGGTTAGCCTTAACTCACTTTACTCGTAATATACCTTACTCATGAAGTTATTTAACTAATATTGCGAGTTACATTGCGAGTGCATTTGCGAGCGAAGCGAGCCGAATTTTTTAAGACAAATTCAACATGTGAAACTAGATTTTGTTTGCGGCGATCAAAGAAAAAACTCTCTGCTTATAGGTTCTTATGCTCTGGTTAGACTTAACTCACTTTACTCGTAATATACCTTACTCATGAAGTTAAATGCGAGCGAAGCGAGCCGAATTTTGAAAGAGAAACGCAACATGTAACACTTCATTTTATTTGCGGTGATCAAAGAAAAAACTCGCTGCTATAGGTTCTTATTCTGTGGTTAGACTTTACTCACTTAAGCTGGAAACAAACTATCGGACGCATCCATAAGTCGCGGCTGTCAGCCGCGACTGATAAGTGTGCACACCGTCCGAACACCCAGCGGGCCAGATTGCCTTCGGACGTCTGAAGGTCCAAGGACGCGTCCGCGACTTTCGTCAGATAATGTGCACAGTTCTATGTTCGTTCTATATCCAGATACCTATTCAGTCGCGGCTGTCAGCCGCGTCCGTCAGCCGCGTCCGATAATTTGTTCCCAGCTTTACTCGCAATATACCTTACTCATGAAGATCAAATTTTTTAAGACAAATGCAACATTTGACACTTGATTTTGTTTGCGGTGCTCATAGAAAGGCTCGCTGCTTGTCGGTTCCTATTCTGTGGTCAGACATAACTCACTTTGATCGCATTATACCTACTCATGAAGCTAAAATGCGAACAAAGAGAGCTCCAAACCAAGCAAACAAAGCGAGCTTCATACATAATTATTATTGTAGCAATGTAGGTAGCACCTTTCATCATCATCATTTCCTTGCCCTTTTCCAACTAGGTTGGGTCGACACAACATGTTCTCCTCTAACGGGGTAGCATAATTATCTACTAAAATTTTTTGCTTGGCCGCGGGCCGCACCAATACCTTCCGCGGGCCGCACTTTGACGACCACTGGTTTAGGTGATTTTTCGGAATTTGTAGAATTAACTTTTATTTCTTATATCTAGGTAAAAGCAACGTGAAACGGAACGCTCGTTTTTCATGTTGGTAAGCTTCGTTAGCAGTAGAAACAAGAAGAGAGAAAGGGACAAAAATTAAGTACCTAAATCTATTGTTTTGTAGTACCTACACAAAGCCCATTATTAGTACAAAATTTTAGAACATAGATGTTCTCTACCTACAAAGAGCCGGCACACGATGAGGAACAAAAGATATTATGCTCTGTCTCATTTTTCCACAAGAATTTTGATAATCTTTCTTTGTTTTAGTGTGAGTGAGAAGGGACGATCAAAGAAATTGAAATTCATATTTATTAGGTATCGTTCGTTATGAATAAATCAAGAAATGCGGGCAAGTGCTCAAATACTCATTGATGTTTCTGTGAGTCAATAGTATACAAGTAATATTCTATTCTATCAACTTTTAATACCTTTCCAGTAAAAAAATTAGGAAAGGTTACTTTTTATACAAAGAGGTTACATTTTTTTATATTTCAGGTAATTTCTGACAAGACCCGACTGGCAGCACTGCTAGGAACATTTCTACCCGTAGGGATGTGCGATCTTTTCATTTGATCCGATTTTTAGGATCGTAATGGATCGTAATGTCTCGATCCGATCCGCGGATCGGATCGCATTGTTACGATCCGATTTTCAAAAGATCGTATCAAAAGATCGAATGAAATAAAACCAAATACAGTATTTTTAAAATGTTAATTCAACATGCAAATCAAACTTCCATTGCAAAGAAACATGTCAACCTTTCAGATTAATGCTTTTATGTGCCAACCTTTTATTTAAACTTAAAAAAAATAATTAATAGATGATTTGGGTCCAACCATAGGAAGACTCACACGACTTAGCAACTTGCAGGTAAAGATAAGATGTGTTTTATTTTGCTAGTTACTTATTACACCGTCCAAGTTAGGATTATAGTCCTGATAATAACAATCTTACCGATACGTTTAGTTGATTCATTCGATCTTTTCGATCCGATCCGATCTCCGGTGTAGTTCAAGCGATCCGCCAAAAAATCGAATGGCTTTCATACGATCCGAAAAATCGCTTGATCGTATGCAAGCGATCCGATCTTCTAAAAGATCGGATCGGATCGGCGCATCCCTATCTACCCGTGGTAGCGGAGTTAAAAAGGCCGCATGTGAATCTGCTATTAGCGGCGTTTTTAGCCCCGCTGAAGTGGCATTGATACAGGCAGGAGAGAGGGGCGTAAAGGGGACGCGGGCAGAACGGGTTCTTCATCTAATTTTATGCCGTGACCAAGTCGCTTGGTAAAAGGTGGGTTTTATTAATAATGTTATTATGGTTTATTTCCTATGCTTTCTGAGCTAGCGATCGATGCGCCCCGGCGGCAGGGTTGCCATTTTTACGAGAAATCTCGTACTTTTACGAGATTTAGCAGTCTCTTACGAAAAACGAGAAAAATAAAAATCTCGTAAACTTTTTTACGAGATTTTAATAATGTTGACTGCGTGCGATAACTTAAGTATGAATGAATGAATGTATCTATCTTTCTTTAAGCTCGAAGTATCTATCAGATAAACCTGTGGTAAACACATTTATAAAAAAACAACTATTGCTCATACATAGGTATTTTATTTTTCTTCACAATGTTTCACACAAAGTTTTTTAATAATATAACCGTTTCACGATTAAGATTTTCAAAAAGTCACAGCAGTGTTGGTACAGTTATTGTTCTCAATGTAATAAAAAACTAAAGAAAATGAAATAAGTGGCAATAACGCAGCCCATAACCTAATAAGCAGCAACTTATTTTTTTTCAAGTATAAAATAAAACATTAGAATATAACAAGCAAAATACTCGGTCAAATAAAATTATTTGCAATATTGCAACAATTAACAAGAAATAGCAATTACATCACTCTAGACAAAACTTTACAGTTAATAATGTAAATAATTACACCATCTCTTTGAACTAAAGAATAGACCAATGCAATACAAGTTCTGTCTTCAAATGTGATGGTTAGAGAACTAAGGCGCGCGCTGCATTCCAGTAGCAAAGAGTACTTTCTGCTTGGACTTTTTGTTCTTTTTGGTGGATGGTGAGGGTCCGGCATGTAACGCTGCCTCGATGGCGTCGCTAAGGACGAGGGCGCGCGGGGCGGCTGACTCGTCGTCATCCGGTGGCGGCGGTAGTACAGGCGAGGTCTTACGCACACGCCATGTGCCGCTTGTGCTTGCCATCTGTCAACAACAGCCAATGTTATCATCTCTGATCAAACCCACAGTGTGAACTAGCCCTAAAATGTTTATTAGGAAATAATGGAACTTTGGGCAAATGATGTCTCCTGACGTGAAACAGACTACCGTATGTTACAATTTTCAAGCATTTAAGATACTTCGAAAATTTCTAGTATCTAACTTATAATGATCTAATCTGAGGCACATCAAAGCAAACAATAGTATCAAAAAATTATAATCACACTTTTTAGTAATTTCGTATCTAGTTTATGTCACGTCATGTTAATAGAAGGCTGAAGTGAAATGGAGGGGTGTGTTTTGTTTCATGTTTACGAATAGGTAACCTTTGCGCAAACATGAGATAAAACACACCATGACGCGAACTATACTATCAGCTTGAAGACTAAGAATTTAACTGCAATACCTTCGCAAAAGAAAGTCCCGGCGGCGGCGACCCAACACTGGTAGACGGACTAGCTTGCTCATACAACTGCAGCGGCGAAGGTTCCAAAGGTGGGCTGGAGTACGAAGCCGCGGGAGGGAACACCAGATCGGAAGAGAAGTCTGGTTTGGGAGGGCCTTCTATAGTGCGGCGGTAAGCTCGTTCGCGGCGACGTTCGTCGCGCTCTTGCCGCGCGCGGTTCCTTGCGCGGCGATCCAGCTCCTCTGAGGAACAAAAATAATCAGTTTTTTTTAAACTTTCGCGATCCGAACACATTTTATATATACACGTGTATCCGGGTATTTATCACGTAAATTACCTTATTATTTTGCTCGACGTTTCGACTGGATTGCACCAGCCGTGGTCGCGGGAAGACTAAGTGTCAGAGGTACCGTCGGGCAAAATAATAAGGTAATTTAATAAATACCCAGATTATTATTATTATAGCTTGTAATTCCATACAACAATATATATTATTCTCAAATGTTTTGTATTCTTTGTATATATAATGGTCAGTTTACATTGGTACTTTCTGTCTGCAGCTTACATAAAAAGGGTCTTACCTATAAAAGATGTTTAAAGTTGAACACTGGTTAAACAACATCCTGTCTTTATTTGTGGACAGTGACGAATAGAGACAGGATGTTGTTTAACCAGTGTTCAACTTTAAACATCTTTCATAAGGGGGTTAGTAGAAATAGACTACTTCGAATGTATTATCATCACCAATAACATTATCTGTCTGTCAAAATTACATAGAAGCGACTTCATAGCCTCAATCATCATGTTTTCACGGGAAACTCTTTCTGACTTGCGAAATATTTAATTATTGTGATTATAGCGATAGAAATACGTCATAAATCCTAAATGTAATAAAACAGTGAATTTACCGGCAAAGTTCTTCATAGTTCCGGGAGTAACATTCGGCGGCTGCAGATCCAGCTCCACAATGTCAAATGAACAATGTAGCGGCAGGTGAGCTGTGCAGGGCATGTGCTTTCGAGTCTGAAAACCAATATTAAAGATGTAAACTATAATTCGCTTGTAACTTCACTCACATTCATTCCATGTAGTATAAAAGTCCGGAATCTAATATATCAACAAGAAAGTTCATTCTACAGTGGCATTCTAGAGCACTCTATATACTATCCATTTGCTCTCGCCATCTCACTTCATTTGTAACGTAACTGAATGAAAACTGCAGCACCGGCATATTTTGGCCGAGGTAGTCGCACACCTATCTGCGCCGAATACTCAGAGTACTGCTAGATTCAGTTGAATCAGACGATTCGACGCGGAGAGGTGTGAGAGGTTTCATACGATTTCTTATAAGAATTCTAAAATTTGTTTCGGTCGATTCGTTCGGCACATTCGGCGCGGATAGGTATGCGCGCACCTTTAAATTGAACATAACCGGGAGGATGGTGGGATATCCCAGTGTAGTTGATTGAAGTCATGAATATTAATGTATTTAGGTTTTCCTGAAGCTTTAGAATAAAATAAAATAATTCCTTACTTGTTCACTGATTGGCAAGGTCTCTCGGTGCAATACGCGGCCACGGATGAAAGGCGGGGCGGCCGCTAGAGCGCCCCACGACGCATTCAGCATTCGAACGTTCAGGCTGTTTAAGAACACTTGTTGACCATCCTCAGCTGAAAAAATAGGAGTATTTAAGCTTGTTATGAGTGTGAAGCAACCATCAACTCAAAAGAATTACAAATCAACACTTGAAACACAATTTACATTTTGAGTTCAAAGCCATAGTCAAAGATATTTTTAAATGTTTTGTGGGAAAGGTTTCTTCTTGTCTTAAACACGCAATTCATATAAAAATCATAGATCAGCCGGGCTAAAAAGGTCGTTTTATCAGAATCATAATATGATTCATAGCAAGATTCTCATATTAGAAATCACACAATTGACAATTCCTATTAGAATTCCTATAGTGGTTCGTGTCGGCAATTCATCTTTTTCTGCAAAGGTAAATAAATAGAAATTCTAATTCAATCTTACCTTGATAGAAGTAAAAATATTTAGCTTGATTTTGCTTATCAATATCAGTCAAATCAGACTCCTCAGGCTCAGTCTTAACTGTCAAGCACTCGGCTTCAGTTAATGGAAACTCTTCAGGTTCCAAATTGACATTGAACTCGGGAGCATCAGGATTCAAGTTTGAGTCAATTTTAAGCTCTTCAAGTTGATCGGCCACTTCAATAGAAGCAGCACCTTCATCAGTCACGTCAAACCAATCTAGTTTATTGCCATTGGCTTCCTGTTTCTCGTATACAGTGGGAGCTTCATCATCAGAATCTTCAAGTTTCGGCTCCTCATAATGGATGGTATTTTCTTTCTTTTTCTTTAGCATGTCCAGAGCTTGCTCCATGAACACAATTTCGGTAGTATCAATTTCGGCTAGTATCTGGTTTTCAATTTCCTTTTTCTCCCTTTCCAAAATATCTTGCACCTGTAACATAAATCCAAGTAAGCCATTTTTGTTATAACAATGACAATTAGATGTGTAAGTGCTACTATCTTCTAAGTCTAAGCACAAAATAAATAGGTACAGAAGCCTGACTTCGCGAAAACGTTTATTTGAATAGCGACTCTTGCTGCAACGCAACAAAGTGCAATTCAGCTCGCGCAAGCGCTCATTGTGGTAATGACATTACCTACTTCAATATTCACCTACACAAATCCTCTCTTCAAACTCATAACTCTGTCTCTATATGGCGCAGAGTGACGCGGAAGTGTTGTCGAGTTGTCGCGTGATAGGTATTACGCGCGACGCGGCTAGCGTGCGAGCCGAGCGGCAAGTGCCAAAACCAGGCCGGGCGAGCCCGCTAATGTACTTCTAGCTTTACACCTAAAGTGCTGTACCTATTCTGTGGTCTAATATAAGGATTTAGCGTATAAACTCCTCCAAACTCATAATTTATCTGATGAGGGGATGCAGATGGGATATTATTTCTCACCTGTTGTGCATTGGCTGCAAACAGTTTGCAGTAAGGCGAGTCGTTGATATAATGCAGTGGCAGGATGTGTTGAGCCTTCACTTCAGTCAGGCGGCCTCTAGGAGGCGCTACTTCCACTACGGTCGAACCACGCAGGCGACGCACTAGGCGCATTGTTACCTGGAGATTAAATGAAATGCAGCTTTGAATACTTGCTGGTTATCTGGGTGACCAAGTCATATTAACTTTGAATGAAAAATTCAGTCAACATTTCAGTACATGATCAAACACAGATGTTAAAATGACCCAAAATTATTTCAGTGAAAAATTTACAGTCAACTTTTGAATAACATGATCAAACACAGATGTTACACTACCCAACATTATAATTAGAACACTTATTTAAAACACATGTCAACTTATTCTTTACAGTGTATCCTTAAACTTGCAAAACACTCCCTGAAAGTCATTGTAGATGTCACTTTTAGACCAGAACCTTTATAGCCAAGCAAGGAGGTAAACCATTACCTCATCAGCAGGGGAATCCCACTGGACCATCCTCGTTGGCTTCATATCGTTGACGATTAGTGGCGTGGCGCAGACTGGACATGGCGGCGGCTGTTTCTCATGAGCGGCCGCGTAGTGCAGCACACACGGCCAGCAGTATACATGGCCACAGAGGCCCACTCGCCCCGCGACCGGGGCTCCGAGGCAGATTGGGCATTCGGAGCGGCCAGTGCTTCTTACCACCTGGAAAAGATTTGCCACATTAAGCCAAAATCTTGTATGTATGTATGGGGATTCTCTTTTCCGCGTTTAGACTCAAAGGTGGTCCTTTATGCGTGGGGATGACCTGGCTCACTAGTTGTGGAGCCAGTCTAGCTCCTAGAGTCAAAAAACTCTGTCACTGTCTAACGGGGTTGTCGACTCGTCGCTTAAATAGGGATTACGCGCGTCACGGTGAGCGTACGTGCCGAGCGGCGAGTGGGAACCCTACGCCGTACGCCTGCCTACTCGAGAGGCGCGCAGGCATACCTAAACTGCAGAGTGAGGAACTCATTGATAGGTTTAATTACTAAGATATTTTCTAAAAACACTTGTTTATTGTAAAATTCAACTTACAACTTCCTCAATTTGCTCCCACTTGACGGGTACATCAGGATCTAACAAGTTCAGCTTGTAATCACCATCTCCCTTCACCACAAATTGACAACTGGAACAGAATTGAGTAGTACATTAAGAATCATAAATCATAAATAAATTTATAAAACAAATTCAGGTTCATCACACCATGGCTGGACTGATTTTTATGATCTTTAATTTGTTGGATTTATATTCACCCAGGAAAGCAAAATAACATTAAAACATCAAAAAATCACAAAAAAAAATATTTTCTGATACATTTTGATAATGGCTTTTTTATGATAATTCAAATTCCGAGGCAATATGAAGTTCGCTAGGTCAGTTTTCATTATAATTATGTAGGTGACATAATCAGATTAAAAAAAATAATTAATAGATAACATTGTGACAATAGGTATATCCTCCTAAGCCCTGAATTTTGAAAATAGCACTTGTCATTGAGAACGAATGTCCAATTTTTGGAACAAATTGATTGATGTCACTAAGGCCTGAACCTTAATGTGCTTGTAATAAGCCTTAGATTGTATTTCCTGCATTTTCGCCAGAACAAAGTTGTTTTGGGTATTCATAAGGAATACATAGAATTCAATTTGAATTACCTACAATTTGTTCGTTTTTTGGGACATTCGTCCTTAATTTTTCGTATTTTTACAAAACGAATGGCAGAACGGAATACACAATTTAGGTATTTTAACGCATTTATTTCAATAATAAACATGAACTATTCAAATAAATTTGAGGTTTAACCATATGGATGGCTTTAACCATGGTTATGCATACGGTTATGCTAAAGAAAATTTTACATTCTTATTTGGTAAACTGAAACAGTAAGTTTTTATTGAATTTATATTTTTCAAAGCAAACTCTTTTAGTGGGAAACAGAGAGCTGATTCAAATAAGCCCAATAAGCAGTATTTATTTTATTTATTGGCAATTTACTGAGGAGTTCTGTTGTACAGTTCTTGACTCCATTGTCAAATCACCATTCGGTAGGGAATATAAAATGGCCCAGCCCTTTTTTATGTATTTTCGTATGTCGAAATAGTGTAAAAAATTATAAATTTAGCTCTGATTGAGTACGGAGTTAAAGAATATGGAACAATAAATCGATACATAGATTTATAATTGGGTACTAAAGTACCTTTTTCGGAACAAAATTTTACGATCCTTATTTTTGATGCAAAAATCAAATACCGCGTGAAAATAATATTTTTGACACCATTTTGACATTTAAAAGGAAGTCAAACCAACAAAATTTAAACAAATTGGATGCAGATTATTGTAAAAATCCAAGATTTTAGTTACCCCTGTCCGTGTGGTTTGGCATCTTGATGGATGAAGGGCGAAACACTGTGCAGCGCGTATAGTCTATGGTAAAAATTGCATTTGCGGGAGAGGGATAGATATTTTTAGTTTCATTTTACACAGAATGTAGCAGTAACAAACGACAATATTTGGAGAAACATGCAAACAAATATTAAGGTCAGTTTTTGGGACATCCGTCCTTTACGAAAAGTCATGTTTTCTACAAAGCCGTCCTCAGCGACATGTCTTATTTTGTTCCAAAAAATGACCGTAAGGGCTCAGGAGGATAAAATGAATGACTAAACAATTTTTGCAATAATAAATTAATGGCAATAAAATATGCATACTTTGATGTATTATTAATTTATAACTGGTTTTGCAGATCTTAGGAGACTAATTTCAAAACATATTATATTATTATAATAACTGATCGAAGATTTGCTTTTGGTTTTGGCCAAAAATTCTATATCAGGGCCACTTAGGGAAAGTCTGAAACTGTAAGAGTTATTAAGAGTCCTGAGTTACAGGCTCGATTTAAAAAAAAAGTAATTTTTTTTTAGTGTTTGTGAAAAAACACTCGGGCCTCTATTAATAAACTCTGCTCAACTTCTGTCAAAGTTACATGATTTAACTATTGCCATCCTTTTTTGTTAGACAATGACAAATAAGGATGGCAATAGTTTAATCCGTGGTGCAACCTAGACACAAGTTGAGCCAAGTTTATTAATAGAGGCCTCAAAGTCCACTATTCTACATTATTACAGATTAGGCAGGTTTCCAAAAATAACTTACTATGCACGTAAATAGAGGTCATGTTCATGTTTAAATGCGCGCAGCTGTTGAGCCGGGCGACGCAGCGGCCCGGGACCCCTGTAGGCCCCCAGGCCTCGCTCCGGCTGTCCCCGAGAGGGATACATGAAGTTCAGCAGGTGGTTCAAGTTCTGCTTTTTGCTTCCAGGCACAAATACTGAGCCTATCTCAGGCTCATCATCTTCTTCTATCCTGTAAGTTAAACTTTGGATTTCAATAGGAATAAATTCAGTTATCAGTGCTCCCACAGTGAACTGCTTTAAAAACAGACTAGACAAACATTTTAAGTGCACTGACCAATAACTGGATATGCACTCATCAGCTTCTAAGCTGCCTGTGCATTAAATAATAATAATAATAAATTAGGATTGATCAAATGGAAAGTATCAGATGGCAAACAAATGTAATAATAATGTTAGGTATTGAAATATTGTCATGATAAGATAACCATCTTCCTAGTCTTTGTACACTGTAGGTCCAATAATAATAGATTAAAAATTAGATTTCAATGGACAAAATACAATATGGATAATAAAAAACAAGCTATACCTAGCAACACCCTGTAGCAAACCCTGTAAATGTATTATTTAGGTATTGAAATATTGTCATGATAAGATAACCATCTTCCTAGTCTTTGTACACTGTAGGTCCAATAATAATACATTAAAAATTAGATTTCAAGGACAAAATACAATATGGATAATAAAAAACAAGCTATACCTAGCAACACCCTGTAGCAAACCCTGTAAATGTTAATCCTTACCCGGTGTTCTGCGCTCCACCCACAGCGTTCCCAGTGTCCCCGCGAGGACGTGGTCTCCTGTCAACTGGCCCCCTGCCTCTCTGCGACGGAGCATTCTTGCGGTAAGGCTCATTCTTGGGAGCCCCACCAGCCCCTTCGCGTTTTTTGTTGTTCCGAGGCCAAGGTTTATGCGTAAGGTCTGAAAGTACACACATATCGCTCAGGGTGTAGAAAAGGTTGTTCGGCGATTAGTACCTATTTATTTATAGGCACTCACGACTTGGAAAAATTTCGACAAAAATATTTGTTTTTATAATAATGACGCCTGCGAAGTTACTTGGATTCACCCAGATCGAATTACACGTATCGCTTGTTTCATCACTTCTACGTAATGTTGTGATGGTGATGTACATAAACAATACTATTTAGATAGAAAGACGCCGGTCTATGCGTGCTTTCTGGATCTGTCAAAAGCTTTTGACACAGTACGTTATGATCTACTGTGGCAAAAGCTTAGGGGCACAAATCTTAACAGGGATCTATGCTCTGTTTTTGAATATTGGTACAATAATCAAACTAATCAAGTAAAGTGGAATGGGTCGCTTTTTGATGATTATAAATTGAAATGCGGTGTGAGGCAGGGGGGGTGACTTCCCCAAAGCTCTTTAACTTGTATCTTGATGCTCTGATAGAGGGTCTCAGCAGCCTACCAGTTGGATGTTATGTTGATGGCGTTTGTATGAATAATATAAGTTATGCCGATGACATGGTGCTGCTGGCACCGTCTATCAGAGGCCTTAGGAAGCTTCTCCGTAAGTGTGAGTTGTATGCAGCCAGTCACGGGCTAAAGTATAATGTAAACAAAAGCGAATTTATGATATTCAACTGTAAAAGTAATGGTGTAGCCCCTGTACTACCTATAATGCTCAATGGGACGCCCCTTAAGAGAGTACACCAGTTTAAATACTTGGGTCATATTGTCACCGAATCCTTAAAAGATGATGAGGATATTGAGAGGGAGAGGAGGGCATTGACGGTGAGGGTGAATATGCTGATCCGCAGGTTTGCTCGTTGCTCACAAGAAGCAAAAATAACCCTTTTTAAATCGTTTTGCCAGTCTTTCTATACGAGCAGCCTGTGGTTCACATATACACAAAGGTCCATCAATGCCCTTCGGGTGCAATATAATAATGCATTCAGAATGTTGCTGGGCCTTCCGCGATTCTGCAGTGCCTCCGGAATGTTTGCGGATGCCCGTACAGACGGGTTTGCCGCTTGCATGAGAAAACGGATAGCTTCGTTTCTAAGCAGAATTCGCGGGAGTACCAGCGGAATTCTGAATACAATTGCTAGCAAGTTCGATGCCTCTTTTTATAAGCACTGTATAAAAGTGCTTATAAAATAATGAGAGAATGTTTGTTTTATTGTGTTTTATTTTAAGATATCTAGGTTTAAGCACTAACCTTATACCTAAGCTTTTACTAACAAAATATGGATCTGTGTCTGAACAATAAATGATTATTATTATTATTATTATTATAAACAACATAGAGGAAAAAGTGATAGTCACCACGAGCTGTTTGTATGACCTTGGCATCTGTATAGAAACTCACCAGAATTTTTTTTACAGTCGATGGCAGATGCCCTCGACTGTGGTTGAGCAGATCGATTCGATGATTTCTTGTCCATTCTGGATTCCTCCAACATCCACAATAATAGCTGGGCGCGAGACTCCGCGAGGAGATAACGATATTACGTACGAGGCCGACATTTTAGAAAGCCATGTTTAGGATACAAAACAAAGAAAAATAAGTACTTCTCTGTAAAAAAAGCCTTTACCAAACGGTAAATGAAATGAACACGAAACTTTCTAAACAAAAAAGGGAGTATAGCTACTCCCTTTCGTCGAACGACGAAGAAATCGGATCCCGAAAGTATTCTCTAGCTCGCCAGGAAATATGGCGACTGCCGGCAGCCAGCCGAAAACACAGATGCTCACTTCCGTATTTTATAAAATTAGATTATTCTAAAAAGTAGCAAAAAATCAGCGAAGTAGTTTGACAGATTGACTAAAAATTTTATAGTTTTTTTTATTTTGGCACAAATCAAACAAACAAATAAATATGAGTATAAAGTCGTTTGTAAAAAGTTTTTGTTTTGACTCAATTACTCTCCTTTTTCTATTGTTTCTAACAGTGATACCACTTTCCAAATTTTACCCGTTGTATCAGTAACGAGCCCCAAAAAAATTGTCAATAAGAACCCACTGAATATTCTCGTTACAAGAAGGTTACAAGTATACTTACATTTGGCCAGGTCTTTAGCCAGAATTTTTATATTAAATATGAAATACCTACAATGAATGAATTCATGCTTAGAACTATTGAGAGTTCAAGGTTATTGACTTTTATAACTAAACTTGATATATATCTGTCTAGCAGTTTGTAAAAAAAAACATTGATCTCGATTCTAGGTATTAAAAAAAATGTAAATGGTTTCCATTGGCTTCTTTTAAGGTGCTGTCTCCAGATGTAATTAAATAACAGTAGAACTACAAACATTTGTACAAAACAAATAGCATAGAGGTCCATTAACACATTGTACGTTGCAGTAGACCAACAAAATTGGCGGTATCTAAAGTTATAAAATGCTACAGTAAAACTGTTAAATATTAAGTTTATAGGGAAAATATTGAGATAAAATAGCAACATTTGTGTAATGAAACCATAGACAACTTTTTTTCCGGTGAAAATTAAAATTGGCGCGGAATTCAATTCATTTCATCCATGATTGATGTTGATTAGTTGATTGGATTGAAAATAAAATAATTTGGCAGCAGCTTAACTGAAGAAAGCTGACTGGATCATGGAAAAAGCAATTTTACCTATCGGAAAAGCTCGCGAACCTGATGAAGGTGCACGAAACCCAATGGTAATCATTTTATTGTACTTACTTACATGAAACTTTCAACGAGAGGGTAGTCAATTTATTTAGAACCAATAAAGTACCTTCAATTTGAATAAAAATATGGTATCACAATAACTTTTTGTTATATAAAGAAATCGTTTCGATTGTATTAGGCTGAGAGCATGTCTCCACACCAGGATCACGTGTCTTCTAGAAGGATGATTACATTTGCTGATGATAATGACCTTTTAGAAAAGTCAGCCTCGCAAAAAAGGTAAAAAAAAAATCCCTTACTTTTATATGGATAATAAAGGTAAAATTGGTAGGTAGGTAAATATAATAAGCTATTTCTGTATTAGAATTTTACAGTATTAATAGTGTCAACTTGTAAAAAATGTTTGATGATTTGCTTTAGTTACAAAGAAGTGCTGAGCCAGCCAGCGCCGAGTCTATCGCATCGCCAAAAGCTACTATGGCTTCAGAAGCGACGCACTTCTGGTTTGTGGGTGCAGTGCGATGACTGTGACCGGTGGCGGTTTCTGTCTGATGTGCTGGATAGCCATGAGCTGCCTAACAAGTGGTACTGCAGGATGAATCCAGGTAAAGGTTTTGATGGTGAAACGTGTCTTTTGACAGTCGGTTCACTGGGTAACTCGAAGGATTAAGTATGAATAGTTATTCTTTCCCCTGCAAACCGTTATCCGCTGCACTTTGGAGGCAAACGTTTCACAACGATGGAATTTTAGTCTTTTCATAAGGCAAAATAGATATATAGGTAAGTATCTAATTTACACCACAAGGCATCAAAGGCATATTATGCCTTGACGTAAATTAGTACCTACCTATTGGTAAATAGACGAGCATTTATTTAGATTTAGGAAATGATCTATCCTTAGAACTATTGTATAATATATTGTAAAATATTGTCTTATATTGAATCTCAGATACTGCTAACGCCGATTGCTCCGTCCCTGAAAGACCTATTCGTCTTCGCGATGAAGAAGATTTGATCCACAGCGCCTACTCGGCTGGTTCCGTAGTGTGGGCCCGAATGCCAGGATGGCCCTGGTGGCCTGCTATGGTAGACGACTGTCCTGATACTGAACAATACTACTGGCTTGATGGATTCTCTGATATACCGGTATTTTTTCAAATAAATTATTATTTTTAACCGACTTCCAAAAAGGAGGAGGTTCTCAAGTCGACTGTATGTTTTTTTTTTTATATTGGCACAAGTTAACAACTTGGACATGGTAATTGGTTACAGCGCCATCTTTATTAGTAAGATAGATACATTTTGTGATGCTACTGACCAATAGATGTCGCTCTGCAATTGCTGTTTTTAAAATGTTACTTCCGAACGGTAGATAGCGCTGCACGTTTTAAAAATCGTTTCTTTTAACAATAAAAAATCAGAATGTGAAAGTAAGTAGGTAAGTATTTGTTACAATCACGCCAATAATCAGTGGACTGATTTGGATAAAACTTGGAATTGATGTTGGTAGATCGTGGCCTTGAGCCGTGGGCGGAAGCTAGTCTCTGTAAAAAAAAGCAAAAAATCGTTAGGTAACGAAGTACCTACCTATAGGCACTATGATTTTATTGTAAGAACTCAAAGATAATCATATATTTCAGACTCATTACAACGTGGTTTTCTTCGATTCCACTGACGTAACCCGAGGATGGATAGCACCAAACAATTTGAAGTCTTACACTGCCAATAAAAATACATTTAAGTCTGTGCTGAAAGAAAAGAAGTACAAAACCCGTCTCCAATCAGCAATAGCTCAAGCAGATGAAGCCATCATGTTACCCCTTGAGGAAAGACTAGCGAAGCACAGCTTTATAGCTAAGTACAAAGGAAATCTGAACTCACCGAAAAAGATAACAAAAAATGACTTGATCAGGCATCAAAAGAAGATGAAAAGACGATTCAACGTCGAATTTCCCATCGAAGCGGAGTCAGACGATGACAATGAACCGTTAGAACCAAAGTTACCAATGAAGAAAAGAAATAACATGATTTTACTAGGGACGCCGAAAAGAGATAAGGGAAAGCGATTCCAAGATAGTTTGAATGCCGTCGATAATGATCCAATTACTACGACAAACGTTCCAGATATGAGTATTGTTGACACAACTCCAGCGCTACCAGCTAATAGAGAAATAGCAAAAAAACGTATCCAAGACAGCATGAACATGGAAGATACAAACACAACTCCAGTTTTACCCACACGGCGGGAAAAAGTCATGAAAAATATTGGTGGAACTGCAGAAGCTTTGCCAAAAGTTATTACCGAGACAGAGCAAACTGAATCCTCAACTGATTTCAAACAGCCGAGTTCCATGGCTGTGCTAGTCGGTAGCAGGACTGATACTGCGCCGGCAACAGAATCATACGATAATGGTAATGTACCTACCTACAGTTGGGCCAACGGATCTAGGCATTCGTGAAGTTAGGATTTTTGCTGCGCAGTAGAAAATTTTGTATGAAAAAGTTGCACTGCGCATCCAAACGGCTTCATGAATGCCGAGATCCGTTGGCCCAACTGTAGGTACCTCATATTGTTTTATAGCCTACCTATCTACCATATTCATGCATAGGAAGGGAGGACGACTTAACTTTTTACAATTTAATTTCAGATACGTCTAAAACGTATGTTCCTGAATTCAGACAAACCTTGGAGTCGACAGACAACGAAACAGAAATGGGAACTCAAGAATTTGAGTTACGAGCTGCTACTCCAAACAGTGATGACTTCGACTTCTAATAGCAATTCATTGATTATGTTTAGGGTTAAAAAGTTTGTAGGTAATGTACCTACACATAATAGGTACCTACATAATAAAATTTTGATTTCAGTAGCAATGTATTTATTTAGGATCCTAACCTAAGTATAAAACCGTTCTTATATGGCACTCTATTGCTTACGGTGCCTACCCGTGGTCCACCTATTTTGTCCACAGGTGTACCACGGGCAAATATTTTTACCCGTAGTCCACCTTTTACAAGTTAATGGTACACTAGTAAGTATGAATGATTGATGGCATGCTAGATTTACAACTTGGTAAAAAGTAAAATCTCATTGAAGATGCCATCTGTTTAATTTTCCCGCCTTCATATCACATCCTCCTTTGAGTACTGCGGATAAATAAAGCTAAATACACACGAGTATAGCAGTAAGCAACAACGGTTACGCAACCAATTGACATTGACATGGTAGAATGAGAAATGGTAGTTGGGAGCTGTCTTGCCTGATGCCTGTCTTGTCTGTCATAAAAAAAAGTTACTGAAAGATCGGCGTGCGGGGAAATCAAGGAAAATTCAATTTTGAGAAAGAAAATTTATTAAACTATTCAAGCAGAGTTTATATTATAGATATTTATCGCTGCTGGTTTTGTGGATTGTATTGTATAACTTACAAAATAATCTTCGCTGCCGGAATGGCGACAATTTCATTTGCTAGAAGTTTGGTTAGCCCAGGTAAAGTAAGATTTATTTTACTAAAACCATTGATTATCGTTCTGTACGGTAGCAAATTTCCACATAATTTGTAAATTAGTTTAGTTTTTGTACCTAAACGATTTTATTTTCTTTTTGTAAATGGATACTTGCACTGGCTTTTGGTGCTCAAAGTATTATTATGTAAATGATGCACATAACAGCTGATTTAAGTATCATTGAATTTTCACGCGATTAATTAACCTTAATTACTATTTTATATCAAACACAAGCTGTCTATTACAAACAAAGTCACTATAATTATACTTCTTATTGGATACTTTGAGGTTAGATTGTGTTGTATTCATTCTTAATCAATGTTACCAAGTCATACAATTTATTTGTATTTCTAATCCTATTTTATTACAATATGTCTGTCCTTATTTTAGCTTTAAAGTTGGTACTTAACCCAAACCAATGCTCTCATGCAAGACCTGCACTAGTACCACTCAGTGTTATTCTAAAGAGAAATTATGCTGAGAAAGTGGTCTTTGAAAGGACAAAGCCTCACTGCAACGTTGGCACTATCGGACATGTTGACCACGGCAAGACAACACTAACAGCTGCAATAACCAAAGGTAACTTCTAAATTTTTTGAACTAATCAAAGTACCTATTAAGTTGTTCTAAACTAGCTTCCACCTGTGGCTTCGCTCGCAAGGTACCCGGATAAAAAGAAGCCTATGTCCGATTCTCGGTCATTACTATCTATATTTTAAATTTCAGGCAAATCGGTTTAGTAGTTGTCGAGTTATAGAGGAACAAACATCCATTCAAACTTTCGCATTTATAATATTCTACTGTGATGATTATTTATACAGTATCAGGACTCAAGAGACTTATTTCTTTCAATATGATGGTACAAACTCAAACACTTAACACCATTACACAGAGCTTGAGCGCTTCCGTGCTTCGGAGGGCACGTTAAATTGTCGGTCCCGGCTTTTTAGTCGCTAAGCCATGACGGAGGCCTTAAGGCGGCCTAAAAACTCCCATCACCAGAGTTCGCCACTTACTCATACGAACTTACTTACTTACCATTACACAGCCTGAATAATGAGGTATTTCAGAATCAATAACATAATTTAGATCATCTCTACATAGAGAGGATTGAGCTAATATATTTTCAATTTCTACTTACAGTATTATCAGATCTCAACTTGGCTCAGAAGAAGGGTTATGCAGATATTGACAATGCCCCAGAAGAAAAGGCGCGTGGTATCACCATCAATGTGGCTCATGTTGAATACCAGACTGAGAACAGACATTATGGACACACAGACTGTCCTGGACATGCTGATTATATTAAGGTAATCATTAAACTGATATCATCAAAGCTAATATGCTCAACTGGGCTGTCCTCAACCTAAGATGAATTAAAGGTCCACCCTGACTTTAAAACTCACATCACAGAAATACATTTAACAGTTCTCTTTGGATAAAGTATGGCCCTGATTACCACCTGTGCACTTAGGATTACTTAAGTCTGGGCCTCAAGTAGTCTATACACTAATATATACACTAATAATATAATGTAATAAAGCAAGATAATTTTTCCAGTTGTTTGTGTGGAGGATAATCTTCAAAACCTTTGCACTTAATAAAGGTAAGTATAATAATAATGGACAGATGGACATAATTATTTTGGCGAAGTTGAGGCATTCATCAAAGAAGAAAAATTTTGTTATCTTATTTATGTATTTTGTTACTTTCAGAACATGATCACAGGTACAGCCCAAATGGACGGTGCGATTCTCGTAGTCGCCGCCACAGATGGCGTCATGCCGCAAACTCGTGAGCACTTGCTGCTCGCCAAGCAGATCGGCATCCAACACGTCGTGGTCTTCATCAACAAGGTTGACGCGGCTGATGAGGAGATGGTGGAACTGGTCGAGATGGAGATCAGGGAGCTGATGACTGAGATGGGCTATGATGGTGACAAAGCTCCGGTTATTAAAGGTTTGCTTACATCATTAAATGCTTTTTAAATAGTTATCAAAAAAAATCAAAAATCTTTATTTGGAACATTAACATTTTTGTACATAAAAACATGAAAAACGATGATACTTACAGAAGTAATATTACTGTGTCGCAAAAACCAACGCCCTCCTCTGTAGTAATGGGAGCAAAGTTTCAATATTGAAGGTAGGTATTTAGGACAATAAAAACTAATTACTAAGGCTGATCGGGACTTAATCGAGCACTGAACCTACGAAACTCGCATTTACAAACAATTTTCATGCTGTTTTAAAATAGCTGTAATGTTTTCCACAATAAAGAACTGTTTTCAAGTGTAAATTGTGTCCTATGTTCATAAATGTATAATTGACTACCTATGTAATATTAATACTTCTTATGTTATGCCCCGGAACTGCGCTAAGCGGACGCCCGCACGGTTCAATAAAAAAGTGCTCCGGCGCGAGCACTTTTGTATGAAACCGAGTATCTGGCCTATAAAGAGTATAAAGCATATCATAATATTTTTTTTGCACAGGTTCAGCTCTCTGCGCTCTTGAAGGCAAGAGCCCTGAAATCGGCGCAAACGCCATAGAACAGCTTCTGAAGGAAGTAGACGTGTTCATCCCGACACCAGTCCGTGAGCTGGACAAGCCATTCCTCTTGCCCGTGGAGTCTGTCCACTCCATCCCTGGACGTGGTACCGTCGTAACTGGACGCTTGCATAGAGGTAAGTTATGATTCGGACTTTAGACAGGCTCTAAAACACAATCATGCTATTTCAGCTTAAGATCTATCATTTGGGCTTACCTGGCAGACTTGTAGAGTAGAAGACGTTGTAGAAGTACAAATGTGTTGCAAATAAGTACATACGTTTATTACAAAAAAACTAAACCTAGATACTTCTAAACTGCTTACTGACATCCATCTAAATTCATGTATCTGATTTGTTTTACAGGTGTACTAAAAAAGGGTCAGGAATGCGAGATCGTCGGACACGGCAAAACCCTCAAAACAACCGTCACAGGCGTGGAAATGTTCCACAAGACTTTAGAAGAGGCACAGGCGGGCGACCAGCTCGGGGCTTTAGTACGCTCCATCAAACGTGAACAGATCAAACGCGGCATGGTTATGTCCAAACCCGGCACTGTCAAAGCCCATGATAACATCGAGGCGGCTGTATACATTTTGTCCAAAGAAGAAGGTGGCCGTTCAAAGCCCTTCACATCATACATTCAACTCCAGATGTTCTCTATGACTTGGGATTGCGCTACGCAAGTCACCATTCCAGACAAGGAGATGGTCATGCCTGGCGAAGATACAAAGTACGTATTTTATGAATTAATGGTAAAATATTTTTTTTCTATTTTGCTCTTGAACTAATTGAAAATAAATTGTAATGTCTTTCGATTAAAAGTCGTAAACATGAAATTGATACTGATTAGCATTTAGACTACCTTATATCGCGTCTTTTTACTGGAGCAGTTTTCACAACTATAATACTTCCTAATAAATGGTGTTGCTTTTATAACTCACTATAATTTTGTTTATTTTCAGACTACAACTGCGTCTGATGAAGCCCATGGTTTGCGAGCCCGGACAGAGATTCACACTGCGTCTAGCCGATCTAACCCTTGGTACTGGAGTCATCACCAAAATCAGCGACAACTTGAAAGAGGAAGACAGAATCAAACTTACAGAGGGTAAGAAGGCCCGGGAAAGGGCGGCAGCCAAGAAGTAACTTAATCTTAAAGTAGGCTTAGTTTAGTAGATCACGTTATGTATTATGCATTTAATGTTACCGCAATAAAAAGTTAAAATAAATAACACCGTTTTTTTTATTTTATTTTACCTGTGTGCCTATGATAGATAGCAACAGCAATTTGAACTGATAATACAACATTGAATTGAATCATCATGGTGAATAGTTTGTGGCTCTACAGCAGCATGTTGCTGTAGTCACAGAATACATACATTTTCCTGTAATGCCACAGGATCAGTTTGGAAAGAACGCCCACCACTTAGGCTGGACTACACTTGGAAGTTTTACTCACATAAGTAACATAGGTGAAAATGTAAAGGAAAAGCTACTAACAAGAGGTCCTTCCCAGGGAAATCTAATATCATTCAGATGAATCAAAGTACTTTGATTATTATAACATGTCCAAACTCAAAGGAGTGTTTACACAAAACATCGTAAGGTAACTTACAGTAAAACCAGAAAATGAATGGTTTTCGTGAGACATCGGAATCGCAAACAAATAAACATCAATTTTCAAATTAGTTGCAAGCCGTGCAAGCTGCGCTGATAATGACGTGCACTCTTCTGTCGTATTCTGTTTTGTGAAATCATACACTGCTGTCGGACATATTCGGAAAACACGAACATAACCGAGATTCATTCTAAAGCTTGAAGTACTGTACACTGAGACTACCTGAGTAAAACTTACAAAGTGTAAATCCGGCCTTACATCTCTGAATCTCAATACAATGTACCTATCACTCACACAAATTGAACTGTGAGAATCTATCTAGAAATACCTTGCGAGATCATCATGTTATATCTGTGGTTATATTAAGATCCTCAAATGATAAATAAAAAATCCAGATAGATTTTACAACTTTATTAAAAAGTATCACCACAATTTCAGTGAAATATTGTCAGTCCTTACAGGCTTACAAAGTAAACAGACTACAGTAGGTTTTAGTAACTCCTTATGGTGATCTCACCAATGCTCAAGGTCACAAAATGTTGATGGTACAGAAAATGGAAAAATAGTAAGAAATAGCCATCTCAAAAAGTAATGCTAACACATATTTCAAAACTCTACTATAAACCAAACTAACACAGTTTTAAACAATGATCTTATTACAAAACAATTAATACTTTCATGAGTTCAACAAATCTATCTTCAAATCATGGTTATATAGAAAATTGCACTGTCATCTGTTAAGAACTCTCCTATTGTGATAAATAACAAAAATATACCTAAAAATGCTTTGAAATAAGCAGATGTTCAATAAATTAAATCCAGACTTTATTGACATGTACAATTTGATCACTGGAACCTAATGGAATGAAAAAGATACATTGCATACATGTGAGGACAAATCTTTTTGTATTCCTCTGACCATCAGAGGATTTAGATTTTTTATGCTATATTTACAAGTCTTCGTCTTCTTCGGGCAGAGCAGTGTCTTGGGCTTCCTTTAGATCCTTTTCGATTTGGTTCTGCCATTGGGGGTCCATGGTTACTTCGGGGGGGACGAGAGCAGGCATGGCAACAAACTCAAGGTTACCATCACCAATCAGTTTCCTTGCTAGCCAAAGGAAGGGCTTTTCGAAGTTGTAATTTGACTTGGCAGAGATGTCATAGTACTGAAATAAACAAAAAGGTGTTATAGTAATGTATAGTAATTTTATCAAATTGTTAGGGAATCATAAAGTGGATACATTGTGATTTTTCCAGAAAATTCATATGGTTATGGGTTTTCTAACAAAAACACTAAGTACATGAAAGCTATCCTGACTATGTCAGTAGTAGATTAATACATATTATAATAATTATTCAGTATAATTAGATTAGCAGTTAAATTGACCATGGTTTTGATAGGTTTGAGATGCTCACCTGAAGGTTCTTTTTCCTGTGGAACACAATGGTTTTGGCTTTGACTTTCCTGTCTTTGATGTCCACTTTGTTTCCACACAATACAATAGGAATGCCTTCACATACTCTGACTAAATCTCTGTGCCAGTTAGGAACATTCTTGTAAGTGACGCGAGAGGTGACATCGAACATGATGATAGCACATTGACCTTGGATATAATAACCATCTCTGAGGCCTCCGAACTTCTCCTGGCCGGCTGTGTCCCAAACATTGAATCTGATGGGTCCACGGTTCGTGTGGAACACTAGGGGATGCACTTCTACACCGAGAGTTGCGACATATTTTTTTTCGAACTCTCCAGTCAAATGCCGTTTCACAAAGGTAGTTTTGCCGGTACCACCGTCTCCAACCAGCACACACTTAAATGTGGGCATGTCATCTGCCATTTTTGCAAGGTTTAGTTATTTCTAGGCCTGCAAATAACATAAAAATTAAAAACTTCAATGTTCAAACTTTACTTTCATGACGCACAATGAGTATTTTTGTACACAATGTTATTAAACATCTACTTTTCACGTTTCTATTGGTATTCAAATAATATGCTATGGTTTAAGCGGCAAACGTATCGAACGCTGAATACAGATGAACTTGACAAGTTAAATTTGGTATACCAATTCACCGAATGGCGCTCGAACAACCTCACAGGAATTTAGCTCTATCGTACCGAACATAAACCAAATTTGCACCTAAACTACGCGAGACTCATTCAAAATATGTCACAAAACGGATAGCTTTTATCTTATAAAACAGTTTCACGTAATTTAAAAGCACTTTTTACCAAGATTGTTTAGGTAAATCGAGATTTAACTCGTTGTCCCGAAAAGTCGTTACGGCTCACAATGGCGTCACTTGACTAAACGAAATGACCGGAAGATTTTTTTTTGACAATGACAGCTCCTATGACATAAGAAATCATGACACAGTTTTTAATTTTTATAATTTTCATACTTCCTTTAATAGAATATTATAATAACTTCTATAAAAGTTTATTTAATTATTTACGTTAGGTAATGATTTAGAACTTGTTATTTTCTATCAATTTATTAAAATTTTAACGATGAGTAATACTAAAAATTATGAACTTCCTGCTCTGCTTTATCGACATATCCCTGACGTCACAATCATAGTTCGCAACTGGAACGCCATCTACAACTTTCAGATTATCGCCAGACATGGAATGGATAAGTTGAAGTTTAGTTCGTTTCGTTTCGCGTGTATCGATTTTTTGAGTGAAGTGAACGTAGTGTTCGTGTCCTTTATTTTAGTGACGTTTGTTAGAAAAATATCTGTGAATGGGATTGTGTAACAAGATAAAACGTTTATTTGGTGTGTGATAAACTGTAAAGGATGACGAAGGACAGGCTAGCGGCGCTCCAAGCGGTAAGTCTGAAGTATTTTCCCTATTCCTCGGCATAACCAAAGGTCTCGTTGGTGACCTCGAAATCGTAATGAAATAGCATTGAAATGATGTACAGTATTGAGCGGTTTCTTTGTGTGCTGGGAATCCTTCAAATGTGAGAAAAAGGAAGTGGGTGAGAGCTCTCCAGGAAACCACAATGAGGATTCTCTAATCTCGTCGCCCCACCCCAGAAAGCACCGCTGAATGATAGCTGTCATTGAAGCGAAACTATTTGTTGCGTTTCGCGTGCCTAATTCAATAATTTTTGACTGAACATACCCATTCTATCCAAGTCTTAGATACATAACTACTAAACCTGGTTGAATTTGTTCATAATCATACCAACTGGATATTGTTTGGAGGAAAGCTAGGAAACCTTTAATTAAATCCCTTTTGTGGACACTTAGTCAATAACCATAAATGGTTATTAGTGTGGACATAGATTCTAGTAAAATTAAGGATTTAAGAAGAGGTTGTACACATTTGAAAATATTAGAAAACCCACCTATATTTTTTTTTATCTTCTCGGTATAACTTAGAATGTGACTCTCGATATGAGCTACATTTTTATTTAGTGCTATTATTATGATGTCATTAAATATTACTGTTTGATATGACCTCAGATAAATCTAATCATAAAAAACATGATAGCGAATAATGCTATTGACATTGATGAGGTAAATTCCTGTTACTATTGTTTTTAGAATAAGTACCTGATTGTGAACAGGAAAAATAATCTACCTAATTATAACAAAAACAATGAATAATCTGCACTGCAGAAAACAATGTTTAAATAGTCGTATTGCTCATTATACGGACTAAAATTGAAGGAAAAAATGTCATTTTTCCTTCAATTTTGATTAGTTTTGATACGTTTTATGTCAAAATTGAAGGGAAAATGACATTTTTTCCTTCACTTTTAGTCCGTATAATGAGCAATACGACTATAGGTAGTAGGTACCTTATTCTTCAGTTTTGTTCCAATTTTAAATTTAAAAATTCATCCATACTTCTAGCTAGATGACAAAACTTCATTATCGGAACTGGCCATAAGTTTATAAACATATTACTTTTTTAACTATTTTTTAACTATTACTATACTACTATCAAGTAATTTTCAAATGATAAGTGAGTCTATGCTAACCAATTGAATATCTGATTTCCTTCTATTGACTGCTGGAAAAATAGATCTTCAAGTTCATCATTTCCTTGTCCTTTTCCCACTAGGTGGGGTTGGCTCAACATGTTCTCTTCCATACCCTCTTTTCACTTATCATTTCAGTAGTCACTCCTTTTAAACGCATGTCCTCTCTCACTCAATCCATCCATCTTTTCTTTGGTCGTCTACCTAATGTATCCTTTCACTTTCCTTGTAATTTGACTTTCTTCCCTCTGCATAACATGACCATACCACGCAAACCTATTACTCCTCTATTTTTCTGGCGCTACTTTCAAACTTCCTCTGATGTAGGTACTCACTCCTAATCTTATCTTATCCATTCTTGTCACTCCACCCATCCACCTCAAAATTCATGAAAAGAGATTGCATGCATTGGAGATCCATTGCATGCACTCTCTTTTCATCCACAGCTTTGGTTGACCAACACTCAGATCCATACATATACATACATTTTAGAGGTTCCTGAAAGGTAAATTATCTTAAGTGCAAGCTCTTTGATGCAACCTTCTTGAGAATTGATAAAGAACTCTTGGAGAGTTTCTAAGAGCCAAGGAAAATTAATTACCTACCTACTCACTGAGGAAAATGTACCCGGCATAGCTTTCCTTTTATGAATGTGCAGGCAGGTCGAAGAAAAGATCTGTCTAGGTCTAGGTTGTAGGGTAGGGTCTAGATCAGTGGTTCTTAACCTTTTAGTGATGAGGGACCATTTGATAAACTTTCTTACTTGCCGCGGACCACCAACAGTAAGTTTTCTCTTTCAACTTTGATCCTTTGTCGCTTGTTTCATTTTTTCGGATAGCTTCGCGGACCACTTCAAGTGGTTCCAGGGACCACCAGTGGTCCGCGGACCATTGTCCGCGGTTAAGAACCACTGGTCTAGATTGACTTGAAAACTACTTTATATATAAAAAAAATGAGATTCTATGGCACATACCTAAGTGTAACTGGCGAAAAAAAAAAACGAATTAAAAAGGTTTTCAAAAAATTCGGTCTAGGTAAATTGCTTTGTACTTGTACGTGAACGTAAAAGTCGTCTAAAATGTCTCTTGAATCGAAGGCAAGCCGAATTGCTCGTGAACGATAAAGTAAATGTAGCAGAAACTATAGAATTGGAAATGCAGAGAACATTGCATTTTTCAAAATGCATGCCAACGCGCTCCTGAAAACTTGGAATTCCTGGAATTTGCTAAGAAAATTTATCACCCACGATCGAGTTTTAAAGTATTTACGGGCAGCTGACGGCACGTCGCGTTTAGTCGTCGCTTCTACGGCGATACGTTTAATTTTATCAGTCCCCATTATTATTCATGACGGGCGCACGGATCACAATAACAATTTATAACTGTTACAAGTTTTCGGGATGAAAAGCTCAATGAGAATTTGTTATAAAGTTTCGGAGAACATGTTAATTGGTTTTGAGATGGAGCTTACATTTTTGCGATAAATGTCATCCGCCTACGCTAGCGCGATTAGATTACTTTATCGATGACGATAAAATAACATTCAAATAACTCTACATTTCATTGTATTAAAATTGGGACTGAAGTTAGTACAGTTTGTGCGTTTGTTGATTCTGTACTGTCTGTTATCAGTTGACGGCATCCGGCGTACGGCCTTCGCAAACTTGACTCACACAAATCATTATACCTACAGATTTGCATCATCAATCATTGACGCCAGAAAACGTTGAAAACAAAGATCGGGAACTGTTCTACTCCATTATCACTTTAGGACCATGACCTTGTCCATCATAGTTGTTAGTAATTGACCTAGAATCTACGAGTTATGAATAAAACTTGTTACGTATTCATGAAATTAGCACATTCTGATTAAATAGGTATTGATGCACAATTTGTGCGAATCTAGCATGTTTGATCCAGATTGTATTAGATTAGACTATACATTTTCTCTTATCAGAACAAAGGATCTTGTTTGCATTTCGCCAACTAGCTTTGTCTTCGCCGTTCGCTACACCCTTATGCAAGTGTGTCAAACTTGTTAGATCAAATCTGATGAAACAGAATTGCTTTCTACTTTCCCTGTTTCCGAAACCGTTTACTTTTCTGTTGTATTTCCAGCAAAGTTCATCGAGTTAAGAAGACTTTGGAAATTGTTTGATTGCCACGAAATTTTCGTTTTGAACTTTGGGGGAATTTATGGGCTCAGAAAATGTTCGCCACGTGAACGCTTGTGTAAGACTTAAAGTTGACATGCCTACACTTGCTCTGAGTCATTGCGTTCTTTATCACGTGGGAAGCAAATTGTTAAAGCCATTTAGAGCAGGAAATATGTTTCAAATGAATTTCTTAGGCTCTGTATTTTTTGTCTTGGAACGAGGTTCTAATGCTGTGAAAAGTTAACGTCACATGCATGCACTTGCAACAGCTGATTCACGGCATGGTATGCGTCGTGTCTATTTTTAGCGTGGACTGTCTCACGTGATGTCTGAATGAATGGAGGCTGTCTTGAATAGCAACTTAGAAACCTAGTAGATACTTAGCTCACTGTTTACTTTAAAATTGCAGTCGGTGTGCAATAACATAAACAGATAATAATGTTGAGAACACCCACTCATTTACTGCATAGGTATATGAAGTAACAGAAGGCGCTGCAGTTCCGTTTCTACGAAAAGCAGAAGCGTTAACATGGAACGTGTGAAAATGTTAACTTAGAATTGTCTGAAATAACAAATATAATAGGTAGATCCTTTACTTTAACAAACTAGGTACCTACCTAAGAAAAATGCTTCTTCAATTTAAGGGATTGCCCCATGTCGCCATAATTGATGCCTTTTTCTCCACGAAGTTCTTTCCAGGGAAGCCTCCTTGACCTTCTTATACGACATGACAGCAGCCTTCTCCTTCACTTGGCTCATGTAGCCTATCCTCGGTCCTTCCTCTCCTTCCTTCCACTTTTCCTATAATGATGTTCTTATTTAAACAAAAGATATAAAATGGCCAATCATCTTCCCTCTTCTATTCTCGACAACTTGCAACAACGATCTTTCCTCTTCCACTCTTTGCAAAACCTCAATGTTGGTCACTCTTTCCGTCCAACTGACCCTCTAATAATAATGCTACGAAATGAAAATCTAAATCAATCGACTGTTTCTTCCTATGAGATTTATACCAGCAAACAAAGAATATTACAAAGGAATGGAATATTACATCCAGAAATAGGAATTATTCAATAATGCAGCACTCTATAACAGAGTCACGTTCAAATCTAGTACACAAGAAGCCCTCAAGCTAGTTATTTAGGACGTTGTGCATTCAGTGCACAACACAAGGCACGCTCTAATGCCGACGGGGGACTAACCCTGGATTCCAAAACAGTCGTAAACCGATGACAACTAGTATTTTATCGAAGAAGGAAAAATTACAAAAGATTTTATGCGACTTCCGTCCCACGGGTATTTGTAACCCAGCGGTCTCGTACATTATTCCTGGCCCCCTATTCCCTAACTGAGTTAACATCAATTTGAAAAGCACTATGTAGTACATTGTTTTCCTAAAATGATGGTGATTACCACGTTACATCAAAGCAGCAATCGGCAGTTGATACACAGAATAATAGTACTACGGCTGATATAAGTATCTGTGCTATCATGGACGATACTGTTTCCATGGTGCATCGGCGCAGGCTGCTAGCTTCAAAAGGTCGCTATAGCAGAATCAAAATACGAATTGAACTATATGCCGTCTCTTTTCATTGACTGAGAGTGAAAAGAGACGGCATATAGTTCAATTCCTATTCTGATTCTGCTATAGGGACCTTTTTAAGTCCGCAGGTCTCGCAGACTGACGTCCGCGCCTGTCTAGACTCATTCAACGATCTCAATATAGCCTAACTATTTGGTTCATGGAGAGGAGACTAAGCATCACCGATCGAACATCCTAGGGACAATGCTACCAGTGTTCGCCTGTACCTACTCTTAATTTATGTAGGTATGTGTTAACGCCATTGGCGCTGTTCCAAATAAAGCCTCTGCCTGCACGACGTTGAGGTCACAAATGTTACATTGCCAAATTATCTTATTTTAAATTATAGAATGCCACAGACAAAAGGATGTTAATATTAAAGCATTTTGTGATTCCGTCCTAATAGGGAACTCCCACAATTTTTTTTTTAATGATTTTATACGATACAAGCTACAAGCTTGTATGCAGGTTTGTTAAAGTTGCATGCAATTTGCAACATGCATCAAGTTAATCGTCTTGGAATCGCGCCTTAACTTTTAAAACCTATTTAAGTAGGTACTTTACTAAGTAGGTATCATAAAAAAAGTTGAACGTTAAATATGGATTTTGTTCTCGTTATGATAAGCCATTTTAAATTTTGTGCTCGCAAAACTGGTGACGTGTTTCATACATAATTCTCGCACAGAATAAATAATTATGTCCGACGGCTATCGATTTATGTGAACCTACTCTGTAGTGTAGTCTGTAGGTCTACTCTTAAATACGAAAACGACAATAATGATGAAACGATGATAAATAACTTAACGTGAAAATAGGCTACTAGCTAGTTGACTCTTTATCAATTGTTCGATTAGACAAAAAAAAATATTTTTGTGGGACCTAGAAATAAGCAAAACTTTATTTTAAAAATGTACTTCTCATGTCATTATAAAAAAATTAATTTGTGAATGAATGCGCGAACATCTGAGGGAATTTCTATTACGTCTTTAGGACACTACTTGTAATCCCGTTTTATACTTCTGCTTAATTATCTCGGAGTGCTTAATGCACTGAACTAATTTATTCCGACTAATTGAACAAATTGAATTAATAACTGACTGAACCACTACAACTGCCATGATTTTCATTGTCCCATTCAAGAGTAGACCTGCAGATTCTAAGAAGTTATTATACCTTCACGCGAAATAACCCAGTAATATTTTATGACGAGAGGTTTCAATAAAAAGCTTAAATAATTCTATTTACAGGCAACTAGTTCTGTTCTAATTTTCAGTTGTCGAAGGAGAAATATTAGTAGAGTGCTGGGATTGTTGAGATGGATTAGGCTTGCCCAGCACCTACACCATCCTCTCAGCTTAACCGGCCATATCCACAGGAAAGACATAGTCATGGTCAATACGTGTGGGGCTGACTAAGCCGCGGGTTTCTTCACGATGTTTTCCTTCACCGTTTAGAGCTCGTATTAATGCGCATATAAATTTTTCGAAACGAAAAATCCATTGATGCACGATCAGGATTCGAACCCACGACCTTCGGATCGAACGTCGAGGTACTATACCTACCCCTTTTTTTTTTTTAAACCCTGTAAAAAAACCCTTTATGGATACCACCCGCCTCGGGGGGAGCGGAGTGGTTATGTGGGAGTCTCCGCCAGAGTGGCGGCATACCCACTGAAAAACTGGGGGGTTCCCTCTTACGCCATAGTGCCGGGGCTATGGGTACGCTTTCGCATTCTTTCTCGGCTCCGACGGCGTTGGCTCTAAAAAGAGCCCCCTCTCGGTTGTGACGTAAAGACGTCCCACCACACCTCTCCGGGAGAGGAGAGGGGGGCGCGCAGAACCTCAGCACGCGCCCCACTTCATGGGGGCTATACGCGGACGGTTACACCCCCCAGTGCCACCGCCGCGGCCACACCACCGCTGCGGGAAGGGTTTACAAACGGACATCTCCGCTATACCTGCCCGCAGCATCAATTTTTATTGAAGTTTTCTTCCTCGCGGCCCTGGCAACGCCAGCCTAGGCCCTCAGTCCCACTAGGGCCCCGGTAAACGGAGCCCCTACTAGAGCCCATACTCGGTGTGGGATAACGAGTTTAAGTACTATACCCCTCGGCCAACACGTCCATCTCAACAATGTCCCAGGCACTACAGTGTCCCGATAAGTGTAGGTAAAGATTGCCTCCTGACACTGTATAAACTAGTAGTTCGCCCCGAACTGAGATCTCGCGCACCGTAGATGGCTTACATTTGGACTTTCTTCTGACTACTCCTATAATTTCAAGTGCTACTACTGATACTGCCGAGTATGCCTATTGCGCTAGATCTTCATGGTAAAAAATACTGGCATGCATGCAATACATAATGTCGCGTCTAATTTTTCATTTAGGTATTTCATATTTATGAATTCTCGTCGTATTTCTAAAAGTATACGTCCTAGAATAAAAATAATAACTATTTTGGAATGTACAAATAAAGACCTTTCATTTGACAGCCCACTCAATATATTTGTTTACTTAACTTTTTTTACCCCAATTATTTTCATTCTTTATCAAAATTTTTTTTATCATGAAAATAAATCAAGTAGCATCTAAAATCATTGCAAACCAAACCGCAACGATGCCACTCTCTTTTTAAGACCGACCAGTCAATGAGCTACGAAGTCATCGAAACTCTATGCAACGGGAGCTCTTGCAGCTCTGGTTTCGTAGTTTTTGGTCTTTGGTCGTATTTCAAAAACTATACATCCTAGATTAAAAATAAAAACCATTTTGGAATGTACAAAATAAGCCCTTTCGTATGACACCCCACTCAATTTATTTGTGTAACTTTCATAATTTTTTACCCCATTGGGAACCCAATATCTTCACAACCCCTTTATCGATTAAGCTCATATGCTCCCCCGTAAATTTCCTTACCACAACCTATTGACCTACCAAGTTTCATGCAGATTGGATGAACGGTTCGACAGTTATTCTCGAACAACAATTCGTGAAACATACAAACATACAAACATACAAAGCAAAATCGCCCAACTTACCACTAAGATCTTCGCTCGCTTCGCTCGCTCGATCGATCATCTAGTAAAGATGTAAAGGCCTAAGTTAGTGCTGGGATTAATTTTAGATGTATCAGTGTAGCAGATGTCGCTCGCCGCATTGGCAAAGCGGAAATGTTACTAGCAAAACATACTGCACCCGTAACTTACGGCTCTCGCAGGGCTGATCCCTAAACTTCGGATATACGAACATTAGAGGAAGCTCGCGTGGATGTTATAGCAAATCTGTTGCCTACAGCGACGAAAAATAATATTATCTCTACAAAGTTTCGTTTTTCTTAACTAAGTTCCTTTTGTGGTTGGGTATATAGGTGTATGTTCTTACAAGATGTTACTGAATCCTTTCATGAATGATAAAGGGTTCAGCTATAATATATTACAAACATAAACATGAGTCTTGGTGTTGTGTAAATAAAATAATAAGATTGTTATTACCTCTATTTCAACATGTATTTGCCGCTAGCTTGTAAAATATGAACTGCAAACAGCCATTAGTAGTTGTAGAAAGTGATGTCAATAGACAGAAATCTGCATAGGAATTCGAGTTGTTAGCAACAAAACTTCTCATTATAAAAGTATCCGGAAAGTGAATTTTATTCAGAGCCGGCTAAAAAGTTAGAACGTTCGTTTATATTACGTTCATTTCACTTGTTTTTCCTGTGGCTAGCACACCCCTGTGTCAAATGCCGTGCCGTGTTCCATTTGCATTTCCTGAAAGCCAGTTTCCGAACGCAGCGCTTCTATAGACTTTGATTTGTGAAATGTAGATGGATCAATCCTAATATCCTGCCAACAAGTTAGTTCTAGTTGAAATAGGAGATTTCAGAAACATAAAACTGTCATGAAAGAAAATGTCTCGGATAACACACACAAGGCCTACCGTGCATATTCTAGCTTTATATTGAATAACCGTAGGCAAAGAAAACTTATTATTATCGGGCGAGTCGTCTTCCATTTAATCAGAATTCCTTATAAGCCACTATTTGTATAAAAGTAGGTACCTATTTGGATAGTATTGGTATTGGTAGTATTATAATACATCATAACAAGTATTCTGTACTCTGTGGTCACTCCCACGGCATCGGCAGCTAGTTTCTTATAATATTCGCTAATTGGAATCCCAGCCCGATTGAATTTCGTTCCAGTAATTCCTTTTTCAATATAATTAGTTACTTTTCTCATAAATATGTATACCTATGTATCAATATAAGTTTTTTCGTAAATAATAATATTATTTTCAATCAGGGAAAAAAGCTTCGCTATGAAAATAAAAGCCAGCTTTTGACAGTGTTTTTTGTTGATAACACTTTTAGTGACATGATTTTCATAACCATTTTTATAAATGGTGTGCTAATCAATCCTATGTTTAGTTAAAAGGCAATATTACCTTCATGTCGTTATCGAAATGTTATGATTTTCAAACTACGCTAAACGCCACACCATTTGGCACTTCACATTTTGCACAACGTTTTCCAAATCATCTTCATTTTGATAGCGTTTGCTGTATCAGTTAGTGTTTTCCGATGTTTAAAACAATTTCAGTTCAAACAAAAACCCACGATTTCTTTCATCATCATCATCCTCAGCCTGTGTAGGCCTCCCTTTCTAAGCGCCACATAATCCGGTCCTGCCCTTCTTTAGCACAGAAAACCATTTACTTAATCCTCTAATCTGCCTGTTTCTAACAACTTTGTTGGTTTGGTCGAATCGTCTTCATCAATCTGAAACAGTCTGCTTGTTTTATGAACCATGTTTAATAACGTTTTTCTCTTAAATAAAGATTCCGTTGCCTTCGTGCTTTCTTTGACGTCATGTATAATAATACCGCATGACATTAAATACACATGGCTTTCATTGCATTATCTCGGTCGTCCACTGGTGTGTATTATGTATGTATGTAGTGTATTATGTACCTGTGACATAGAAAAAGATTGCTGAAGATTAGCTTGCATGATACGCTGTCATTTTAAAACAAAGGTCGTAAAGAGAGCTCGAAAATCATAAAAGTTATACAGTTAGAGTAAAAAACAGACATCGCAAAATTTTAGTATGTACATTAACAAAAAAATATACAAAAACCCCTAGAATATTTTGCCAAACAGCTCTATTACAGTAATATTGATCCAAAGACACATTGTAATGAACATTTCTATTTTATGGCATAGCTTGGGTACGTTGGGTCTTATAAATAACTCTACATTACCTCTTTGATTTGCCCTAAACCTTAGTTCAGATATCAGAAATGTCCAATTTATATTCATATAATCGGGTTACGTAGGTACCTAACTATTGCTGCATGCAAAAACATTGATTCCCAACGTACCTACCTAGAATACAATTTGTTTTTGTTCGGTAACAAAGAGCTTTCCTGAAAATAAGTTAATGTAAAACTTGTGCTTACATTAGAGTGGTTGAACTTTCTCTATACCTAGTATAGCACATGTTTCATTGTTGCAACTTCGGGTTTACTCGCTCGTTTACAAAGTAGCTGTTTTCATGTTATAGCAGTTAGTAATAAAAGTTATTTTTTTATAAATCTATGTATTGTATGGATGTTTACAGAATAAACAATATTAAATAATGTCTAGACACAGCAATCATGTAGCCCCGAAGTAAGTAGAACTTAAATACATACTTAGTTATTATTATTATACATAGAAAACACCCAAACCCGATACAAATATTTGCAGATCATACAAACATTTTGTCCCGCGGCACACTGTTCCATTAGGCTGTTCTAGCTGGACAAAAAGGGTTGTCGCATTTCCTTCTCTGCACTAGCTTAAATTAAAGTAAAAACCCGTGAAATCACGATACCATTAATTGTTTTTTACTAGTACAGTTGTATTAAAAGTTATAGCTTTCGCAATATCAAAATGAGGGCGAGTTAACATGAATACTTTCGTTATTTTGGTTTTTGTTTGTTAACATCTAAATTCAAATACATGGTAGATAGTAAGGATTTTTTTGATGGATCATAAAGTAATTGGAATGTAGTATTTTTTTATGTTATAACTTTTAACAAAAAGTGTCTCCTACAGAAAAAAAAACCGGTTGAACACAAAAGATATCGATATTTTGACACATATTTCATCTTTCTCAGAGCAGAAACTACTTGCCCCCACTTGTCCCCAGGCTGGAATTTGTATATATTGTACAATCATCTATCTAGTTTAATAAAATATTAGTCTTAAGCTGCGCACGAGTGTACATCTAATTTTTTTTAATTTTATCCGGAACACGTACTATTTTTCTCGAACGCAGATTTTTTCGAGAAATTGATCAAATATGATAAAAATGAACGAAATTCATTGTTATTTGATTTTTTTATGCTCATTAATGATGCCACAGACCAGTCTATAAGTGATTTTAAAAAAGATATTGCTCGAACATCAATGAAATTGGCTGAAAAGTGGGCTAGTTGCGGAAAAAATCGTAATCGTTTTAAAAATATGCCATCAGATACTAATTGGTGATTTTGAGTTTTCTATCATACGTATCGTTCGAGATGGATCGTGTCCCAAACGTAAAACGGTCAATTACTTATTCTAAGGTACTGGTCTTACTTAGAAACGTGCGAAAGTAAGAAAGTTTGGCAGATCTAAGTTTTTCCAGTGTTTATTCCGATGATTCCGAGTAATATCTATATTTTTAATTATTTAAAACTGAATAAATAAATTTTTTTGGCGGTTTAATATTATAAAATAAATAAATAAATACTTAGATAAAAATAATGTTGAAATTTCACACAGCATCCATCATGGAGCCCCAAAGTAAGCATAGCTTGTGTTATGGGAACCACATATGACTGCTGTACTACTCATATACTTTTTTTTGTAAATACGAACTTATCTATATCTATACTTCTGTACTTCTAAATATACTTAACTTATGTACTTATACTAATATAATAAAGCGGAAGAGTTAGTACGTTTGAACGCGCTAATCTCTGGAACTACCAGTCGGATTTGAAAAATTCTTTCTGCATGTGATAGTGAAACTCTTGAGGGAGGTTATAGGCTACTGTTCATCATCATCATCATCACCATAAACCATCACTACGGAGGCAACGCCGCGAGGGCGCTGCTCATTAAAGATATAAAACAACCAGACCCGAGATAAATATTTGCAGATCATAAAAACATTTGTCCCGGGATGGGGATCGAACCCGCAACCTCCTACCTCTCAGGTGGGCCTTCACCCACAGCGTCATAGAGGTCGTCAAAAATTACTAAACTAATAAAAATCACAAGAAAGTAGTAAATGATGATGATGATGATGCTAATGATGATTTTTCGACAAAATAATGTTCAAATAACATGTGCAGAGTAATTTAGAGCAGATTTGAAGGCATAAATAATATTGTCCAGCTAGCTTGTTCTAAGTGAAACACCGTGCGCGGCGGGGATCGAACCCGCAACCTCCTGCGTCTCAGGCAAGCTTTCACCCACTGTGCCACAGAGGTTGTCACAGCAGGTAACAATATTATAAATAGAAGACACTTATCGAATCCTGTTAGCTTTTCGGTCAAAATGTAGTGCTGATTGAACGAATCAGATGAATAAAATACTTACCAAGCGTGAATCCCCTTTACAATCCTAATGCAATCTCGTTCGCGAAATGATCAAATTGTGACACTTTTGATAAGAAAATATTCAATATGGTGTTGTGCGTCATATTTTTTACTTGTCACATAATTTTCCACTTATTGCCATTGGCAATCGTTACTGACGTTATTCCGCAGGCAATCTAACTATTTCATTCATAATTAACACGCGAAGCATTCTCTACTGGGTAGAAAAATACAAACTCATAACATAATTCATGTAAAAATTCATGAATTATGTTATGAGTTTGTATTTCGATAACCTTTAGCTTTAGATAATACAAAATCAAGGGTCAGAGAAATTGAATATTATGGGTTAGTTACCATGTTCAGATAAGCTATATGTATGATAGTCACCTCCCTGTAATTTTGTGTAAACAGGGCTCTCCACCCTCGGGATCTTGAAGGCAAATTCGTGACATTGTAACACGGGTTGAATGCGAAAACAAGGCACGCCTGCTACATTGTTATCGCTCAAATTATCTCTTGCTCCGCTCTTCAGCATTGTAGGTAGACAATATCCAAATTTAAACTAGACATTTGTTTAAGATATTGGAATGATAAGGCAAATCAGCAAGGTCTTTGATTGTTAAACTCTATGCCAGAATCTGAATTGAGTCAAGGATTTTAAATTAATTCATAGTTTAAATTTTATAACAGGCTTCGTCGTTTTATACGCGGCCAAGCCATTAACCCATGCTGCGTCCGAATAACATCGCTATATTCATTTGACTTCCATTCCATCGTGGGTAGTTTTGTATGCAATATGGCTGTGTTTTCCAACAAATGAATCCACCCGTTCGGAGTGAGGCTTGCTGTTTTGCATTGGATATGCATTTTGCCATTATTGGTTTTCAAAAGTTCATTGAGTGAAAATTTTATTCTTACCTACAGGCTTTTGTGGTAGCGTGATGTAAAGGCTAAATATGTCATTACTCAAATGCACTAGTTAGTTACGAGTTTAGTGCTTCCATAACTCCAATAGTTACCACCGGACATATTCATTAGCTTACGCTTAGGTATTCATCACTCATCACCAGTGATCGGAATTAGGCGGGCTTAAATACCTAAAGTTCAACGAACAGAGGCAAAAAAGGGGAGACTTCCTTACTACAAGAATTTTATTCTTGTATTTATGTAAGAATTTTATTGAAAGTTGGCACAATTTTCACAGTGAGTAAGTACATTTAAAATTAATGTTAATAATATTGTGAACTAATTCAAATAATTTTTCTATTTGACCGACGGAAAAAAGTTTTTTATCCTTATAATTTACATTTTAGTTTTTGTTATTAACTCAGGTAAAAAATTGATTCACCTTAATGTTAGATGTTCTTTATTAATGTCCCGGAAACGGAAATAATTGGCTCGAAAAATATTTAGTCCTAAGGCGTCTCCATTTGTCTCTGTTATTTTTCGAACTTTAGGTATTTTAGCCCGCCTCATTCCGATCACTGCTCATCACACATACATCGTCAATATAATAGGAATAACATGAAGATGAATATAATTACTTACTAGAAACAGGTTGTAATTCAAAGAGTGGTGTGTCATGTCCACTTTTGCAAGTAAGATGTTAGTCACATGATTAAATCGCGATTCGCTTCTCACATTCAGTAAATGGGTTAATAAGACAAACAGCCTCGCGTGCTGCTATCGTCCCTGTCCATCTCAACAAGTACTGGTATGCATGTAAAGCCTCTGTTTGTACTGAACACAACAATCAATGGACAGCACCATTGTATGGATGACTACTACATAATACCGAACCAGCATCACGACTGTGCCAACATGATAGATATTCTCTCTCCAGAATGTTTAAGGCAAAGTAATCAGAGAAATATCCGAGTGGTAATTTGACACGTTCACACTTTGCAGCAGTTTTTTTTTCAGGTATTTTCCGAAACCAAAAATCTAGACAGCCGAGATCTAAATCCGCGATTCTTCCTTCAACTTTGGAATGAAATTCGAGAAACTAAGCCAAAAAGGGTTAAAACATAATAGCATTCTGTATAATATTCTATTGTTTATATGTAAAGGGTTTACATAATCATTTGGGCACTAATCTTTCCCTCAAGCAGCCTCCCACGTTTCCATAACGAAAACCAAACAAACATGACTCAATAAAATTATTCATGTGTGTTTAAACCCTTCCCTTTAAACGAGTTATCAAGAAACCAGCTGAAACAATAGTGATATTATTAACAAACATTTAAAACTATCCACAGAAACTGTTGAGTAAGCGAATTGCTTTTATTACCTTTGATATACACCATCAGAACGTGGTCTATCGGTTTAATCCTCTGCAATAGTGCCGGATCACTGACATAAAATCTGTTGTCCGATATGGGCTCCAATTGTCTGACATCGATAGCATCATTATTGATAGTGATTCAGCGTGATCATAAAGTAGATCCGATATTAGGGTCGAGTAAGTTTGGAGAATTCCTTTCGTACCAGTTGAATCGCAGACTGTCACATAGTTAGTTCCAGAAGAATAGAATTACGAGAACCCTTCCTGACTCATTTGTCGCAGGTGATATTACACGCCGGATTCTATTTCAGCCCGGGATATGCAATATCTTGACATAGGTATCTACGGATTTATATATTGAGACAGTCTTATTATCACGGTTTTTTCGTTTTGTTGTGTAAAACCTGAATGTTTCTAGGTATGTACTCGACTCGACTTTCAATCCGAAGGTCGTGGGTTCGAACCCGGCCGTGAATCAATGGATTTTTCGTTTCGAAAAATTTATATGCGCTTTAACACGAGCTCTAGGGTGAAGGAAAACATCGTGAGGAAACAAGTTAGCTTTCTAATAGCGTCGATGGGCTTGCAACCTGTTACGTATGGATTATTAACTTATGCAAAATGTGGGAATGTACCAATAATGTGTTTGGACATACCTCTGACTACCCCCTTCTTCAAATAATCTTATAATGCCTAATCTGAAAGAATATGTCTACCGCACCTTGGGAATATGGTCGTCATCATACTTAATTTTTTTTTTTTACAAATTCCCCGGCTATCAATTGCAAGGGTCTGTCAATTTAACCCATTCTGCTGATCTGTAGTAATATCGTTTTCAATCAATCCAGGCTAGACGTCAAAAATCACTTGCATGTTGTGCAAATAGGCAATACACGACCAAAACCGGCGAAACGGTCGGGGCGGTCTCGGAAGTGTCAAGGCGCGGGGAGTCGGGCCGGGGGCGGTTACGTAACGTCTGCCGCAAGTCCGCAACCGCCCCCGGCTAGGCTCCTGGGCCGCTCTGCGAAACGAAAGCCACGAGCGGCGGTCAGATAGATGTGGCCTACGAAACATTTAATCGATGAACTCATAAAAATAATAATATGTAAACGTTTGTTGGCACAACACAATGAGTTTTCTTTTATATGCCTATTTCCGATGTCTGAATGTGAAAATCTTTACATAACTTTGATATGAGTCATACTTTTGTTGCCCGGATTTTCTATCCTCAAAAGTAATCCTTAGGCTTTCCTAATCCATCCTGAACATTTTCTTTGCTTTTCCGAGCAACTTCAATGCACGCTCTACGCGGTGACGCCTATTGTAGACGCTCACACGCCTGCTTGCATTTCAGCTCAGCATTTTTATTGGAGCTTGTTCACTCCAATGGAGTTTTATTATGCTCGCTGCTGCTGCCATGAGCTCGAATAACAATGCGGAGCGATACTTCACATTATGCACTGCGTGTTTCGAAGCACAATCCATTAGCGATGAATAGTTTTAACATCGACCAGCTATACCTACTACCGGCCGAGTTTGTGAAACATGCATTTAATCCTTAGAGCGTATACATGCGTTGCGGAACCTGAATAATGTTCCCGCTCCTTTACTTTAGAATTTCATAACTTTACAGAAATAGACGTTGTATAGGGTGGCTTTCGTGAAGAATGTTTCTAATATTCCAAGTTGTACAATGCGGTTACTTAAGTCGTATACCGAGACTGTAGGGACTAATCCTTGCGAAATGGGGTTTAGTTTGGAGGTCGTAAATAAGCTGCCGACGTCAGCATTAAGACAACCCCTCGTCATTCTTTACGATTGCTCTGTAAACTAGAGGTCTACATGTAAAGATTTTGATTGCAGCATTTAAACAAAAACAGGTCAAGCCGTAGCACTCAACATTGGCAATCATGTGTCACTTGCAGCGAGCGTAAGCAACATTTAATTTTATATTCATATTATATTTTCCCGTAAATAAATAAAACTGTATTCATAAAGATAAATACCTACTGCGAAACATTTATGCTGTTAGCTACAAGCGAGCCTCCATATTTTATTATGTTTATTATGATGCTTATTTTGGTAGAAAAGAATCAGTACCTATGTGATTTTTCAAAAGATGGAAAATAACATCATACCTGTCGTAGAAATCTGTAAAGGCTCAATTTGCATTCACCTGAATCGACCGTCAATAATTTACTCCTTTGAAACAAAATACAACAAGCCAATCATCTATTTTCAATAGAAAATAACACCCTCTGTTATTTGGTCGGTTCCTTAACAAAAACTCTAGTGCTCAGCGCTTGGAAAATAATGGATTCTGTAATGGTTAAACTTTTGGTTTTAATTGATCATTCCATTACCACCAAAGGTGTAAGAAACAGATTTGGAAGGCATTAATGAATCTGTTTATTGTCAAATTAGTATTTATTTGTTCGCTCTGATAGCATTAATTTATTCAGGAACCTCTATTTCCTTCAGGAGCGAGATAGTCCAAACGGAGGGTTTCATTCTAGTTTTGTGAACATAATTGCTGCCATGAATTTCCGCACCCGACCTCCCAGAAAAAAGGGCTTTTCGACCTTCCACCCTCTATTTATTTTGCAAAAACGTCGTTTTTGATCGTAACTTTAAAACATAAAATATAGATCAGCTCTGAGAACATTTACTTTTAGTAAATTACGCCTTACCCAGCTCAACCGATTTTTGACATCGATTTAACTTTTCAGACTTAAGGGCTCGGCGAACGTATCTACTTACCTAGGAACGTAATACCAAAATAATTTAAAATTTGAGCATATTTTTATCACTTTACGTTATTATTTGGATAAAGGTAGTATTTATCTAGGTTCCTGTTAAACTTTTGTTTCAAAAAACTTACTATAGAACAAATGAAAAGAAAAAATGCCATTTTTGGTGTACCTACAAAGATTTCAATTCAATTGGCTTACATTTCTTTTTAGGTAAGTTTTTCGGAACAAAAATTTAACAGGAACCTAGATAAATACCTACTCTCCTAATCTAACAACATAAACTGATATAAACATGCTTACATTTTAAATGATTTCGGTATTACGTTTTTATGGAAATTCGCCGGTCGCAGCCCTCTTAAGTTTTATTAGCTTTTCTTTTATAGGTACATAATATTTATAATATTAAAATTTACTATAAAACCAGATTCTTGTCAGATCAATGTAATTACTTAGTGTGGATTAAACTTATCTCGGAAGTTTTAAAAGCATTTTCAGCTCGTTGAAACGAACACGCGCGAATTGCTGTACGAAGTATGTCACCTAGTTCGAAACTCAACTGAAAAAGCCGTATGTTATAAATATGGAGTACACTCTGATTCAGCGTGAGGTTGCGAGCTTTTAGTCAAATCGCTTACAGCAACTATTAGCCGTATCCCGACTCCTCTGGGCTGCTTGCCTTTCTACGAGGCAATCAATTTATTCGCCACTTAGTGAACCCAAATAGTAAAAGTTAATAAACCCTATTTATTAAACACCTAAAAAGATTTGAGATAAAACTTGTTGCAACCTTAATTAACTTTTCATCCTGCCATGATAAAATGGTTGACCTTGTTGACGGTGACCTTGTTCGCTGAAAATAAATAGTTCATTTACATAAACTCATTATTGCTTTTCTGGTCCAATTATTAACGCAGTAACGCAGGCTGGTATCTAATTAAAAAATAACTTCTTCTTCTTTCGTATGAGCAAGTGGTCAACTCTGGTGACGGAGTTTTTAGGCCGCCTAAAGGCCTCCGTCATGGCTTAACGACTTAAAAGCCGGGACCTTAAAAAATAACTGAAATACCTATTGTACGGTGTACCTAACTACATTAACTTTTCGTTTCATATCATTCCAGTTCAATATTACTGTTTTATCATCGAATACTTTCAAAAACGCTGACGAGTCATTATCCAAGGGTTCTCGAAAAGATCTCTAAGCTTTGAGATACACCTATTTTAAAAATTAATAGCGCGTCGTCGTGATATTCAAGAGGCCGCAAATAGGGCGGGTCAAAAAGTTGTAAGTGGCGAAAAGCTGTCCGGATGGATGGCTCGCCGGTCACCGGTCGCCACGCTTGCCCGATCCCGTAATTATGTGCTGAGATTTAGGGATGGAAGCCGGCTTGATTTGACCCAGATCTCGCGGTAATCCGCTTCACGACTACAGACTACATTCCTAGCGCACATTGTTTGCTCTTTTTTCGCTAGTTTCTTTGTTTCGACGATCATTCCGACTGTCGATAGCCGGCGCCCTACCGTTTTTCAGGCTCCGCGAGATGATTTACCAAATATTTTTTTTATTTTTTTTTCTGCTATTGTTATCTTATTTTTTACCATTTCATTCCCAATTTCTTGACTTTAAGAAAAAATGCGAAACATTTCAGTGTTCGTGTCGGCAAAGATTACGAAATGAAACCGTTGAAAAGCAATAGTGGAAGGTCGCTTTGTGTTGTGGTAGGCGGTTTCGCTTTTCCGTCCAACTGCCTGCCGTTAAATTACGTCATACCCATAGTTTCTGCCCAATTTAAGTTTGATTTCTAAAACATTCAAGTTTTGATTTCACTTCCAAAATATTTATATTCAATGCTCACTTGATTTCTATATTGAAGATATATTCGTCCTGACAAGGAAAAGTTCTTCCAATATTCGGGTAAGAAAAATCCCTATTTCGTAGCGAAGCGATAGCGGCATCAGTCAATTCCGTCGGCCAACTGAACTGAATTTAGATTTTTCCCTGGTTGGATCTATTTAGGGGACACGCTTGTTTTCCCCAGAGCGTAAGAAGAGAGCATTTGCACGAAGGACGCCGAATTCAATGCGTAACTACCAATAAATTCAAATTTTCTACTTCAAATTACATTATCTGTGACTGAATCTTCTTAAACGAAGGTCTTATGTCTAGTCATTCACGTAGGTACAGTACTTCTAGCTTTAGAATAAACATCGGTTATTGTCGTGTTTTCCGAATATGTTCGACAGCAGTGTCCACAAATCAGAATGCAGCTCTAATTTGCTTTTCTTAAAAATGACAAACATTGATATTTATTTGTTTGCGATAAAGTTGAAATTATGAGTAATTTTCATTTCCAAATGACTATTCGTCAATGGTTTTTGTAAACGCATTCTTTTTTTGGTTTTAGTGTAAAGTGTGTGTGTCATTTTTGACATAATGGGTCTTACTTATGAAAGTTGTTTAAAGTTGAACACTGGTTAAACAACGTCCTGTCCAGATATAAAATAACAAATTAAAAAATCTGGTTGTTTTCTTATTTTTCGCTTTTTAGTGCAAGTATTTTTTGAAGTCAGAATTCTATTTTTTTTTTTCAATTTTTAGCGTTGTTTATTTTAACTTGGATGTTTTTTTTTAAGAACAAAGGTGTACTTACAAATAATGTAAAATGTTGCTTGGTTAAACTGGAATAAAACGAGCCGGTCAGACCTAAAGTCGTACTGATTGTTCAGAAATCGCCGCGTCTCTCATTCGATTTAATTGAAACACACGTAACGAGCTTAACTGCTACCCGGATTTCGTTACCCGGTTCGGATGACCTCGTGGCTTGCCGCTTGTTTAATTAAACCCCGACAAATTATAAATAAACCAACACAATTAATTCATTAAACTTTTATATTTTGACAATGTTTTTGGGGAAGCGTTACAACCCTCAAAAGTTTTCTTCGTTATCGTTTTCTATAGTGAAAGCGATGTTTAGCAAAAACATTCTGCAATCTGCTATCGGAGACTCGATTGCATAACAGTTTGACCACATTGATAACTTTTAGTTGGATTAATAACAATTCAACGCTAAAATTACTTAGATAGGTAGGTTCCTACAGAAAGATCTACCGCCGCGCCTTCATTAAAATGACGAGCATGAAACTTGAGCTGCGGTAGTCTTGTTGAAAGTCTACTTGAAATCCTGAAAATATCTCTCGACAGACGATTCTACGTCAGCCAATACCACTGACGTTATCAGATCTGGTTCGATTGAAATACGTGACGTGACTTCCAATTTGCTGCCTCCACTCCACGGCATCAAATAGTTTCCATGTGCGGGCTTGATTAACAGCCCTGCTATTGCTGTGTACGTTTGATTTACGGAATTTGGTTCGTGCCCTCGGCCTCGTTCGAATTTCGCAGTTGACCAACACAGATTGAAATAAATATTTGCATTATCAATCAAAATAATTGCTAGCCTACGTCATCACCGTTTCTATATTACTTGATAAAATAACCAGTACCATCAGTAAAATAAATAAAACAAAGTCTGGTGACGAATTTGGGATTAAAGTACGTTTGTTGCTCGTTCCTTGTGATCATTCCATTCCTCTATCCCCACATTTTGTACTTTCCTTTTACTGTTTTGCGCCAGCAGAGAGAGATAAAACTGTCACACAGAATTAGAACCCCAGTGAGGTGACTTATGGTAATCCGGTGAGCCTGTTATCTGTGTCGGGGTGGCGGCCTTGAGTGCCTTGACCAAGGTCGGGTGATTTGAAGGCTCAATACAAGAAAAGCACAATTTGATATTGTTGGATAAGCTAAGAGCTTGATTGCTCAGTTTCTCTTATATTAGAAATGCAAATTAAAAAGGACAACGGGGAGATTAAATTTACTCTTTTTTGGCTCAACATCGCAAAATATATTGCTGGTCGCTAAGGAAAAGACTACCTTTCTGCGTACCGTTTTAATTAAATTTAAATATTTCTCTAGACGCAGAAAAAACTCATTTAGGGTAAAAGCGAAGTTCATTCAAATAGCGAATACAACATTATAAATAAAGACTATAGATAAACGTTGTTAGGAGAATCATAATAACAATCAGTTGTTCAATCCGACGCGATTAAGTTAAATCAGGAGGATTGTGTAGGCAGGGGCGTTGTGATGTAACGAATGTTATGCTATTACGCGCAGATCCCTTTGAACCTGGCACTGGCATTTGGGATAGAAATAATGTGTCTATTATACGCTCCTGGAATGAATCTGTAGTACTTAAACTAAATAAGTTTGCATATTCTTGTAAATTACCAAAAACATAAAGAAAAATGTTGTTGGAATTTTATCGGATTTAAATTAGTGTTATCGTACGAGTATGACGTCGAGTTCCGTTCCGCAATCATGAAGATTTACGAGTAATGACGAGAATCTAAGAAATTTAGATTGGATGATTTAATGTGTGAATCAGATCTCGTCTCCGGTTGTTTTTGCGTTGATCGGTGACTAAGCGATACTAATCTGAGGCAAATGCTTAGTGACTCCACGATCGTGCACCACAGATTGATGAGATCGAATAGACTGTCACACTAATTCACATTCACACATTTTACTTCGTAACGTGTGCGTATTAAGTATGTTTGTTTAACATATATTTGTTCCAAAACTCATATCTACATGCTGATTAGGTTTAGTTGAAACTTGAAATATATAATGTGGTTCAGTGAAATACGCCAGCTTATTTTTATGCCGAAATATTGTCGAACAAATTATTAAAACTGTATAACTAGCGGAGCGGGTGCGGGGAGTATCTTTTGTCACATCATCGACACCTGGCACGGTGATTCCCATTATCAGCTGTGAAAACTCTTCATAATTGGGTTAGCTAATGGAAGCTATTGTAACAACTCCCCTACGAATTATGTTCCGTTGCCCTTGCCATGACCTAAATAAACCCCAACGCTGCCGCTGCTGCTTGGGGAGCATGCGATATGTAATAAATAAATTAACAAATTGACTGAAGGTTTCCAAGTTGCATCTGATATAGCCACGCACATTTGATAAGATAACCCGCTAATAATTGTGTTGGTAAATATACATTGAGTCATCATAATTGATGTTGCAATAAGTAATCAACATTGTAGAATGTATTGTAGGTAAATCACTCGTTGGAGAAAACAACACAAGTGTCGAGATAAATAAATGTGAATATGACAAAGGGACATGAATGTTTTATGTAACAGTCTCATGTTTATCAGGGCCTTTTAAGACAACGCATCAACGTTGCCTCCGGCCTTTAGGGACGGTGGATCACTTATCATCACTCCACTCGGTTCATTTTCTTATGAATGAATCTGATTACTTAGGTTATGTTGCTGTGTGCGTTGCCAAGTCACCCTATACCGACTTGGTTTACATTCGATTTCACAACATTTTACGGCAGAAGAACTACGTTGCGAGACTTGTGCATTTTTGTACAGTTATGTTTTTGACGGGATACAATCTTTTGCTAAAAACTACCACTGACTGGAGCCCTGAGACAGTGAGACGGCGCGGTAGACCACGCAAGCGATGGCGTGACGAGCTAGACACCTTCAGTGACTATCAGTGGCAGGCAGGCAATGGCGTTAGACCGAACAAACTGGAAAACTCGAGGGGAGGCCTTTGCCCAGCAGTGGGACAGTGTAGGCTAAAAACAAACAAAACCAAACAATCTTTTGCGAATCATAAAAAGATGAGACAATGTTAAAATTTCTCACTGAGTTCTAACTAAAAGATTTCCATAGTCCTGAAACATTTCCGGATTTGGTGAACTGTACCTACCGCGCGTCCGCACAAATTGAATAATAGCTATCTTGCCTCAACTAAGTGGATTCTATTTTGCTTTTCGTGCGCCGTCCGATGTCGGGTCATTCTTGCTCTACGGATTATGAAAGTGCTTTGGGGCAAGCACTCATTACTGATTAATTTGGTTATAGGATGATTCGCAAGAAGCGGTCCGAAAAACGGTACCCCATTTTCGCAATTTTTTTTTTGGTTATTTTAAAAAAAAAAATAACATACCTAATTAAGCACTCAAAGACATGCATTTTAATGTTAGCGGCCCTCAATTTGATAAAGCCGTTTTGAAGTTTTAGTGGTTTAAATATATTCGTGCCCATTGAAATTAGGTTTGGTCCAGAGAAATTAGAAAAATGCCAGAGAAATTAGCAAAATGCCAAAGAAATTAGCAAAATGCCAGAGAAATTAGGAACATGCCACAGAAATTAGCGACAGAGAAATTAGTTTTTTATCGCGGACACATTTGTTTGCTTTGTAAAACAGTAACGTGGAGTTAAAATAACATGAAATTTGATTCACCACTACCTAATAGTATCTATATTAACGTTAACGTTATAAAAAGTGTCAATTTATATTTCATTATTGCGTAATAAGCGATTGAATGCAGATAGGGGTGTCGCGGACACACCAGAGAACTTAGATTTCACGACTTTAGAAATTAATTACAGCTTTCCTATGTATATAATTGAGGATATTACTAGTGCCATAATAGCGTACTCGTATACTATTTCCAAATAAAAATACAGCAATACTGAAACTGGTCATTTTAATAGGTTCGCAAGGCCGGACATGCCAAAAACACGAGTCCTGCGAAACACCCTATGGATGATTCGCAAGAAGCGGTCCGAAAAACGGTACCCCATTTTCGCAATTTTTTTTTTGGTTATTTAAAAAAAAAAAAATAACATACCTAATTAAGCACTCAAAGACATGCATTTTAATGTTAGCGGCCCTCAATTTGATAAAGCCGTTTTGAAGTTTTAGTGGTTTAAATATATTCGTGCCCATTGAAATTAGGTTTGGTCCAGAGAAATTAGAAAAATGCCAGAGAAATTAGCAAAATGCCAAAGAAATTAGCAAAATGCCAGAGAAATTAGGAAAATGCCACAGAAATTAGCGACAGAGAAATTAGTTTTTTATCGCGGACACATTTGTTTGCTTTGTAAAACAGTAACGTGGAGTTAAAATAACATGAAATTTGATTCACCACTACCTAATAGTATCTATATTAACGTTAACGTTATAAAAAGTGTCAATTTATATTTCATTATTGCGTAATAAGCGATTGAATGCAGATAGGGGTGTCGCGGACACACCAGAGAAATTAGATTTCACGACTTTAGAAATTAATTACAGCTTTCCTATGTATATAATTGAGGATATTACTAGTGCCATAATAGCGTACTCGTATACTATTTCCAAATAAAAATACAGCAATACTGAAACTGGTCATTTTAATAGGTTCGCAAGGCCGGACATGCCAAAAACACGAGTCCTGCGAAACACCCTAACAAGTAAACAACGTTTCATAATACAGTTTTAAATAAAGCAATTTTAATATTTTTGGCTCGTTTTATCTTATGAACATTCCTGTTTTGTGTTATTAATATGCACAACAAGATGTCAAAGTTTGATTTTTTTTTTGCAGGCGCAAAGCGACGATGACGACGTCGGTCCCGATGACGTCAACGTCGCTGTCGAAGGTGGATTCATGGATGAGTTCTTCAGTGAGGTAAGTAAACTTATATAAACTAGTAGTTCGCCCCGAACAGAGATCTCGCGCACCGTTCCGTTGATAGCCTAGATTTGGATTTGTTACGAACCTCTATACGTTCAAGTGCTACTTCTGCTGAGTTCACTACACAATTATGTCTAATGCACTAACTCATTATAGTGAATATTACAAGCATGCAATGCTATACATTATGTCGTGTCTAATTTTTTTGTTTTCAATCAGTATTTTTTCAGGTTTCAATTCATAAAAGTGAAACACAAAGCAAAATCGCCCAACTTGCCACTAAGATCTTAGCTCGCTTTGCTCGCTCAATCAATTATGCGAGGGTGGGATAGGTATAGGTACCAGGAAGCAGAAAGATCGGACAAAAGTCAGTAACGTAATTGAAAACCCGTTTCTAACCTCCGGCTCCGGAAGCCATGCCGCGGGAAGTCAATTACTGAATCAAGTTTATTTCATATCCACATAAATGGAACAGTAAAATGATTCCATACGTCAATAGGGAGATACCAACACAAAATGATTGTGTTTACTCACCTAGAAAGTTAATATAACATCTTATCCATCATGATGTTGTTGCTATGAGACGCTAGTGACGTCACAATGGCGTAATTGAATCTCTAGAAACCCAAATGTCGACTGACAGTAAAGGTTTCTCTTGCGAAAGTGTTGATTAGCTTAGATGAACTTTTGAGTAACACGAACATCGCTAACATAAATAGTCAGCTTGATCCAAAATCTTATCAAAGTTTCATTAAGGCACAAGGGAAACAGTTTATCGAGACTTATACGAGAGCGAAATACATTCGAAAATTCCCGTTTTTCATAGCAGCTTTCGAGATCCATCCGCTCGGAGTTGCGAACATCGTTCGATAGTGAGTATTGCACGGGATAGCGGAAATCCCGGCCGGTAGACTCGATATGCTACTTGCAACGAGCCAAGTTGCCGGCTAGTACTCGTTTCCCTTCTACGTGCCGGCTTAGTGCTAGCTAACACAAGTACCTTCACACTTTCATCTGCACCATAGCAAAATGAAATTGTAAATTATGATGAGCTCGTGCTTTGCCACTTTGTTCTCTGCTTTATTTTAATATCGAGCTGAATCTGATACGGCCCTAGGGAGTTAATTTTACTAGAACAACTCGTCAAGTTGAGTTAGTTAACAAGTTTCTTAATATGGAAAACCAATGCGGAACAAAGATTTATAGCAATTACAATTATCTCTATTTCTGAAAATTTAGGCTATATTCTATACCCGAGTACCGAGACCAACTCGTATAGTTTTTTAGTTTATGACTGGTATGGTAACCTAGGTGAAATATCGTGTTTAAATAAACTCGACAACGCTGACGCTCGCAAAAAGCAAGACATGAAACTCCATTTTCATTCAGAAACCGTGAATTCAAAAATGCCTACGGGAAAGCGTTCGGAAAACGACCAATTTATTTATCTCTTTTATAAGTGTTACTTACTCGAATAACAAGACTGATTTGAATCTCCTCTTTGAGATTTCAGTAGTATTAAATCCTTATAAAACTAATAATGGAAGTACTAATTCCGGTCTAAAAAAGTCTCAGCGGACCGTTGTCTGCAATCTTGATCATCTACTTTACATTCAGCCGGCGCTCTTCATATTCAATCGTATTGTAGTAGTAGCCATGAAATTAGAGAAACTACACTCAAGGGTCACAGTACACTGACGACACGGGTTACCAATGCTCCTTCGACTGATTAATTGGAACGCCCACCGGAGACTGAATGCAATTAGTTTCGACGTTCACGGTGCTCTTTGCCCGTTATTTGTAAATACAGTCAAGGAAATACTTTCCATAGATTGTAATTGAAAAAGCAAATGAACTTGTTTGTAAAGACCAAAAATATCTCTTATCAAACTTCAACTCCTTATCTTTGTCGAGGGAATAATAAATAGATCGAGATGCCTCGCGGTTGTTTATTTGGAAATAAACAAGCTCGACTGAGTTTATCCAAATATGTATAATATCAAGAGATAAATAGTGAAAAAATGTATATATGAATATATAGCTATCAATAAATAAATAGTCAAGTATTTTAGTACAAAATATACAGGTACAATATATTTGTGTTCTAAAAATAGGTAATCATGTAGATTTTCCTGGACTATTTCCTATGTACCTTTTGATAACTTTAGCATTGCAACAGTTTCTATGTCGTATATCAAGCACTAGTTTAGCACTTTACTTCGAAATAAATCATGTCTCTCTAATATGCTGAAAGCATTTATTTACTTTTCCGAAGTAACCTTATTACTCTCATCATGTTAGTAAGTCGTTAAGCCATGATTGTGGCCTTCAGGCAGCCTAATAACTCAGTCGTCAGAGTAATTTGTACTAATTTTACTCGGTGGGTTCCGGTAATACGTCCATCACTCGCAAACCTGGAACCTGGTTAGCAAACCCGATGAGTCGCCCTGGCTTCCGGGCGGTTCGATTGAACTGTCTCAATGGATCCGTCCCGGGCCCCTCAACTAATTTCTAACATTCAATTAATTCATTGCAGAAAGGTCTAATTGGCGTACTAACCTGTACCGCATATTGATGTTACGTACTAAGATATTAGCGATTTGCACGTTATCATCTAGTAGAGAGATGAATTCTATTACTACATCTTATGTTCTAACATAAATTTGGTTCTAATCTCTTGCTTTATGATTCGAACCATGTCAAAGTAATGTGCGCTTTTCCATAGTCATAAAAAACTCGATAAAAGTTTTATGGAGATGGCAACAGCGAACGACTTTAAGTTTTCTTCATGAAGAAATCTGTAATGTTGAAACTTGCGCGAATCCCCTTTATTTGTTTCTCGGTCGCTGTATAACTTTGTCGTTACGACGGACTACTCTTTTCTGTCGCTGAGCTGACTATTAAAGCGACTTGCGATTTATTTTAATTTCCTAGTACTTCTCATTTTCTTACCAAGTTTTCTTTCTTCAGAGCTAATTTAAATTTTGCTACGCAGTTTCGCTTGTTTAGAAATCATTATATATGCAGTGGTCTGCTGCAGCTTAAGTAGGTCAGCAAGGCAGCTAACAGCCACTGCACAGATGGATAATTACCCACAAACTCGCACGTTGTATACAAAGGCCCATTAGGTACGTGAACATACTCTAAACGTAGATCTTCATGCGCACCATGGTAATTATTGAAGACTAGCTACCTACCAAAGTAAAGATATTTTACAATAATATTTAAAAAGAAAAAACTATAAACGACTTCATAGCTCTACTGTTTCGATGGCCATCTATGGTCTTTCTCATCAATCCCATTAATTATATAAATGATACAATAGAAAAGCGAATGATTGACTTGTTGCTGACAATGCAAATATCTCAATATTTATGCCTAAGTATAAATTTGAGGAGAGGAGATTTTTTATTTTTTCGGTTTGCGGGTGCCTCTCGACCAACAGTCAAAGTTATTGCTCTCCGGAATTCCTACCAAAAACACTATAAATTCTTAATTAAACTCAACAAACGTGCTAAAAACATCAAAAGTAGTGCCTAACGGAAACATTCCACTAATATTCACCAGGGAAATCGAAGATTCAAGGAAGTTTTTCACATCACAAAATTGGAATTGGAGGTTAGAACAACAATCCGAAGTAAGCCAACACCATACTGACAACATAACAAAACAACAAAACATCTAGCAAAGTGTCAAAGTCCAATCAACTGTACATTGACACTGACAGCACAACCTGTCAGTCACCAAAGATAGTGTTGCCACATAAAAACAAGTGTTGCCAGTTCGGGAAATCTCCCTAAAAATATGGAAGGAACAATGGAACTACTACTTGAAAAAATTAAAGAGCAAATGACACTACAAACTAAAACAATAACAGAAGCAGTGACCGAAAGCGTCTCCAAAAGCATGGATGAGAAAATAGCGGTCATTTTAGAAGAAAATAGATCCCTAAAATCAAAAGTAGAAAATATGCAACAAAAAATTAACTATTTGGAAGAGGAAAAGAGAAGAAACAATTTGATATTTTTTTGGAGTGGCAGAAACAGAAAAAAATGGCCATCTTATCGACTTTGTGATAAAATTAATTGAAAAAGAAACAAAAATAAGACTAGAACCATCTGAAATAAATAAAACCCATAGGCTGGGACCAAAAACAGACAAAACTCGCCCACTACTTGTTGGCTTCACTACCAAATGGAAGAGAAATCTAGTCTTTAGAAGTAAAAATAAACTAAGCTCCGATATCCGCATCAAGGAAGACTTCTCGAAAGAAACTCTAGAAAAAAGAAAGGAACTAACACCCCAAATGCTACAAGAAAGGCAAAGAGGGAAAATAGCTTACATTAGGAAAGACAAACTGATAGTAAGAGAACCTAGAGAAGACACGAATGTTAAGAGGAAAAGAGATCAAAATGAGTCTCCCAACAACTCACCTGGTCAAGCATTCAAATCTGCGCCAAAGAAAAACAAAACAAATTTAGATAACTTTATAATAAGAAACAGATCAGCTTCGTTATCGGAGTCAAAAAACTAATAAGCAACGCTAACCAAAAAACCAAACAAAACAAAAACAAACAAATCATAAAAACAACAACAAGCACCCCAAACCGGCCGGTCACCGTGGGGGAAGAAGACCACAACCTTCCAACTTCAAAACCAAAGGAAAATCACCATCACTCTACAACATTAAACAACCGAAACAAACTATCATACCATATTGCAACGTACAATACACGTACTCTAAGAACAGAAGAAAGCTTACTTGAACTTGTTACTGCACTAGAACATGTAAAATGGACCATTATTGGTCTCAGTGAGGTGAGGAGATATGGAGAAAAGATAGAAGAGACAGATAAATACATTTTCTACTATAAAGGTGAAACGCCTGGACAGTATGGAGTAGGATTCCTTATAAAAAAAGAAATTAGAGATCAAATACAAGAAATAATCGGTGTATCGGAACGCATAGCCATACTAAACCTGACAATCGGCGAGGAGAATTGGTCCATTGTACAGACTTACTCCCCCACAGAACAGGCCAATACTACAGATATCGACTCATTTTACTCCAAATTGAACGCTTCTATAATAGAACATGCACATAAACAAATAATTGTAATGGGCGACTTTAATGCCAGAGTGGGTGAGAGACGTAGAGGGAAAGATTCGATCTTAGGACGCTATTGCTATGGGCAAAGAACACGGAATGGCAGAAAACTAATGGAACTAGCTTTTGAACACAACTTAAAAATCCTAAATACCGAATACAAAAACAGCAGCAGATGGACATGGGAGTCACCAGACGGAGTACATAAAAACGAGATAGATTACATCCTTACTAACAAGAGCAAACTATTTGAAGACAGACTGTAGAAATGTTAAACACATCAATTTTAATACCAATCACAGAATGGTTCGTGCAAAACTAACAATGAAACCTCTAAATAAACGTAGACCACTTAATATTAAAACTCAAGCACGTGCTATTGAAGGAAACATAAACAAAGATGAATTGAACTCTCAACTAGAAGACTTCGTGGAAACAACAAAAAATATTGATCTGCAGGACAAATACGACAAATTTAATGAAATTCTCAAACAAACGATAAAACAAAGTATGAACAATAATACAAAAACAAACAATAACCAAATTTCAGACAGAGTAAAACAACTACTGGATAAAAGATTAGAGATGATAAATACAAGGGAAAAGACAAAGGAAACAAGAAAAGAGATAACCAATTTAAGTAAACAGATAAAAGAAACCATGAGGAAAGAACGACAAGCGCACAGACTAAAAACATTTGAAACACACATAGAGAAAACAGGCGGTGTAAAGAAGGCGTTAAAATCCCTAACAGACAAACGAGAATGGATACCACAAATTAAGAACAAAAGAGGGGAATGTATAACCAAAAGACCAGACATACTTACCACAGCGACTGAGTTCTACCGAGACCTATATACGAGCCAAAATGATGTACCAGAAACAAATCTGTCAGGAGGCAACGAGGTGCCAGAGATACTTCCTAGAGAAATAGAAAGAGCTATCGAAACTCAAAAGAAAGACAAAGCACCCGGACCTGACAATCTAACTAACGAATTCTTAATAGATGTCAAAGATGCCATCGTCAAAGTTCTCACAATAATATTTAATGAAATCTTAAGAAGCGAAATTATTCCAAGACAATGGCTAACATCTACTATTATATTAATACATAAAAAAGGAGATAAGAATGATATTGGCAACTACCGGCCAATCAGCCTTATGTCGAACATCTATAAAATCTTCTCAAAAATAATTCTCAACCGTATTACAAAAACACTTGATGAAAATCAACCTAGGGAACAGGCCGGCTTCAGAAGTTGTTATTCAACACTCGACCACATTCACGTCGTCAAGCAACTCATAGAAAAAAGCAAAGAGTATAACATGCCCTTATACTGCTGCTTCGTAGACTACTGCAAAGCCTTCGACTCCATTGAGCATGAAAAAATATGGAAAGCTCTTAGCAACCAAGGGATCGAAAATAAATACACGAGGATAATCAGAAACATCTATAGAAATACTACTGCAAGCGTAAAACTGGAAAGAGAAGGAAAAGCTATAAATATAAAAAGAGGAGTGCGCCAAGGAGACCCTCTGTCTCCGAAGCTATTTTCAGCAGTCCTTGAAGACATATTCCGACAGCTAGATTGGGAAAACTACGGCTTAAACATAAATGGAGAAAAACTTACACATCTACGATTTGCTGACGACCTGATAATTCTTTCCAATACGCCGGGCGAACTCACTAGAATGATACAAGACCTAGACAAAGAAAGCGGCAAAGTAGGGCTATCGATGAATACCCTTAAAACTAAAGTTATGACCAACAGTAAAGTAGAGCCAATAATATTAAATGGAAATCCAATCGAGTATGTTGAAGAATACACATATCTTGGACAAGTTATTTCACCAATCGACCTAACTGCAAAAGAAATAGAAACACGAATAGGGAATGCTTGGAAAAGATACTGGAGTTTTAGAGAAATCATGAAAAACAAAGAGGTTGGTGTAAAAATTAAAAAGAAACTCTACAATACATGTATTCTTCCAGTATTAACATACGGTTGCCAAACATGGGCTCTTACTAAAGCGCACAACAGAAAACTGGAGGTCTGCCAGAGGTCTATGGAGAGAAGCATGCTTAGCATTAAAAAAACAGACAGAGTGAGAAACACAAAGATAAGAGAAACAACCAAGATAGAGAATGTAACCCTAGCGATAAGAAAGAATAAATGGAGATGGACAGGACATACTTTAAGAGGATCAGAGAGGTGGAGCAAAATTATTACAAACTGGCAACCTAGAATTGGGAAGAGGAAATGCGGAAGACCATTTATGAGATGGGAAGACGACTTCAGAGCTATAGCTGGGAAACTATGGTCAAGGACTGCCAGAGATAGAAACGAATGGAAGAAGTTGGAAGAGGCCTATGCCAAATTAGGGCAAACGGAGGAACAGAAAAACTAGTGTTAGAATAAGTTAGATTTAAGGAAAAACTGTAAACTTCTGAATAAAGGCTTATATTATTATTATAAATTTGAGGATTTCCCTCGATCTCTCATGGGTCCCATCATCAGAACTGGTTTTTAATAAAAATGGAAGTATGTAAGTACAAAGCCATAACCTACTTTGCAATAAAAAAAGAATTTTTCAAATCGGTTTGTAAAAGACGCGAAATCTGAGGTAACCAAAATTTATATACATTTCTGAAGAGTAAGAACGTCCCAAATATATTATAAGTACCTACCTACGTTTCAAATATTTAAGTAGCGTTTTAGTATTCGAGCATTGAGTCTCCCTAATCTGTATCACCGGGTGGTGATTTTCATTTTGTATTTATATCTGTTTACCAACTCCGATTCATATTCCAATAAACTAAATATCGGAATACTCTATGAACATGAACACTCTCATTTTATTATAATAAATCTTATCTTAGATAACAACAAAAATATGGCCTTTCTCCAGTTTTCATCCGTGACGCGAATCCCACATGCTTTTTCATTAAATCCGGAGCACATCTCACGTCTGTCATAAATATTCAGACAGTGCTCAGTATTCATCATAATCGTGCATTTCATTTACATGTTATCATATTGTGTGTGGATGATGTGTTAACGTTTGCCATGGACGCTCGTTCCTGGCACACATTTGTAGTACCTACTTACTATTATTTTTCACTGACATGACGCAATTAGCATTTCGCGCGGTAACCGTTCTCAATAGTCTCATGAAAAACAATAGTGAAAACTACGATTTTTGTGAAAATTAATGAAGGATAACTCTAAAATACAGACTCCAATACAAAGCTAAAAATATTATTAAAAATCTTTACATCCAATTCCATTACAAAACTCAAAGAAACAATACATGTTTGCAACAAACATCCATTTTTTGTTTATTTAAAACAATTTTGTTGAAATACCACAATAAAACGTTAAAATACTCGTATTTGAATCACAGAACCATGCTTTCTTATAAAATGTTAATGTTTTAGATGCGTTCACTGGGTCAAATTGAATTAGGAGAAATTGACAATAGATTTCGTTACTCACAAACTCCTCCACAACGGTTCCATATTCAGTGGCAGTGCTGATTAAAATTCATCAATTTTGTGAAATCCAGAAATACTTGCTTCACCACCAGCAAACCCTCTGTAACCTAAGTTTGTTTGGTAAATAAATTAATTTGTATTTTGCTAAATTCGGATTACCAATTTGCTAGAAATGAATTTTCCTCCAAAGTATGAATAGGAACTCATTAGTATAAAACTGAAAAAACTATATGCCTGTAAAATATACGGTTCGTTAAAAAATAAAATATGACCGACACAGACACACAAAGAACAGCGAGCAGTTAGTATAGTGCGTATGTGGGTTTAAATTTTATATTTTTTATGTAAAAATAGAAAGGTAGCCATTTATTCAGTGACCATAGTTAAATTTGTTGGTCCATCTTTTGGCACCTGCGGTATATTTTGTAAAAATGAAGAAAGGCGTGTTGAAAGAGAATGAATGTCATTTCACGAATCAGATGTTTGAGACGAGTGTAAATGGAAGGAGAAGACCTAGGCAAACTGGAGAACGTAATAAAATAAAAAGTATCAGCTAGTGGCCAACTCTGGTGACGGAGTTTTAGGTCGCCTGAAGGCCTCCGTCATGGCTTAACGAGTTAAAAGCCGGGACTGACAATTTAACGTGCGCTATGAAGCAAGGAAGCGCTCAGCTGTTAATGCCACTTGCGGTCACCCATCAAAATCTGCTAGAGAGCAGATTTTGACGTGCCTTCTAACTTAAAGACTTAACTGCTATGTTAAAGTACGACTTCAACATAGCTGTTAAGTTAAAATCTGGTTCGACTCTGGTCTAGCATTCATTCGCGCCGACTTTACTTCATTACTCTACTTCATTACTTAACTTCACATCTGTGGGCTCTTCGTTAGCAACTCATTTCGCTTCATGTTTCATGTAAGTTTACTCGTTAGCCGTTTTCTAGGACGTTTCATCTCTGTTTACCTACTGTTCAAATGGAATTGGATAGTACGGTCCCAGAAAATGAATACAAGCTAGGACCTTCGCTAATGCCAAAGCAAAACGTAGTCTCAACAACAACAAACTTACAATTTGTACTTTTAACTAATTGAAGGCGTTTGCGTTTATCCATGGCGTCTTTATGAACTGATGCAGTAGCAATACAGTCGCAAATCTCCACGACGCTTGTCTGTCATTTCATTACTCTTCCCAACATAACCACTGACCACATTTCTGCATCCTCACCGTCGTCGATTCAGTCGCTATGCAGACACGATTCATTTTTTTATACAATTCTTTCTTTCCTCCAAAACAGTTTGTGCGATTGTATTGCTACCGCAAAACAGTTATGCATTTGAATCGATACGAAATACGAACGCGCGACAGACGAGATTCGGTAATACGGAAGCGTTTACGAAACGCGCGAATGCATCGCCAAACAAGGTAAACTAATTAATTTAAAAACGAAACTGAGTATTTTATTTTACTCAACTACTAATTAATGTACTTTTTCAACACCCTTTCGTTACTTTAATTAAAGTTTAAAGCTTTATGGCGTTCTCACAATAATGACGAATCTAAAGACACATCGTGTTAATCCATCAATCCGTTTCTGCAGAGTGAGCCAAAGAAAAGACATAGGTATCTCTCTATACGGCTTTTTAGATACACTTATCTGACGCATTCAGATGAAAAAGTCACAGTGCGTGGGTGAGCGCTCTACATATTAATTTGAAAATAATGCATAAATACCCCAATATACCCATAAAAGTTTTGGTTCGTAGAGCTTTCCTTCTATTACTTATACAGATTTCGAAGAAAATTGCCACAGGTGCTGTTCGATTAGGATTTGACAAAGTACAATTGCTTTCCATAAATATCACTAACTTTATAGCGTATGTTCGATATTAAATTAATCTAGGAGGGATTTGTCTTTTTGCTATTTTCGTTCGTTATACATATTTTTTAAAAGCTGAGCTTATAAGTTTCTTTCCTACCCGTATACAGTAAGCTAACGGATGATGTAGGCGCTATTTGCGCTTTATTAATAGTTGTTGGGCGTAGTTCTCAAGGAAACCATCTTGAGTCGAGGTTAATGATCTCATTCATGTTAAGGTACTATTCACATCTCAGCAGCGCTGCCGAGATCCGAATGGTATCGTAAGCCACTGTTATCTTAGCTTAGAGAGCTTAAGCCAGAATCAAAGTCTCACTGATAGTTAAACTAAATAAATTTTGCTCTATCAAAATAATTCATGATGTCTAAATTATGCGGCCTGATTAGGTACATCAATATAATACAATACATAATTTATCTAATATTGTATTGTCTAATATTTAGTTTCCTAAAATTTAGGAATGTATAATGCAAGTTTACTGTCACATAGAGACATAACCCGTTCAACGCCCTTTAGACCGATGACTTGTCTACAATATAAACGCCAGCTGCGACCCTTATTACGATGGAAAGTTTCACGTACGAGAGCCTATGGGTCTGTAACAGAGTGCTGGTTTACCGATATCGGCTATCGCGGTAATCTGATTAATTGTCGACTCGCAAGTGAAGTGCTGCGGTCTGTTCGCGTCTGGTATCGATCCTCATCTGTCCCTGAACTTTACTCTCCGATACAGACTTGCCCGATTACACGAGAATAGCCCAAGATAAATGGAACCTAATTTCGACTTCCCCAAAAATAGGCTTTTCAATTGGCGAAAACAAACCATGACAACGCAACCGCTTTTGTCTAGACAGTTGGGATTATTCATTAGAGCAGAAACTCCTTAAGAGCTTAAATAATAAATACCCTTGAAGGAGACAGCTCTGATTTCATGAGCCGATGCTGGCGGACCCAGTGGGCCAACCGGCTCTGAACTTTATGCCCAGTTTATAAGGTCCAATACTTATCTGATTTTTATTTTGAGACTTTCGAAGACTATCTTTTTACTCAATTTAGATTCATTTATTTATATGAAATACTTATTCGTTATTATGTATTTTCATAATTGTCGTTTGCAGTAGAATGTAGGGTAAAAAGTTAAATGCAAATCAATGTCGGCTTACGTCAGTATTGCACTGCATTATCTCAGATTGGATCAGTTGACTTCATGAAATTGCTATATTGCATGCCTATAATCACAAGAAGAATGGCTCACTACGGGTTTTCCATTTTCCCCTTTAGTAACATTTAATAACAGTGTAGGTAAATGAATAAACAATAATTAAGTACGTAAATAGTTGATACGCCAGTTAAACCAGTTGACTCAACAAGCAACGTTTACTCTGTGGTTGGAATTTTGCCAGTTATCCCTTAAATAAATTTAAGTGAGCCTGAAATGGGCGGTTACGCTGCTCGCCTTAAGCCACAAGTCTTTCACTAGATCACTAGAGATGAAATAAAATGTTGCGCTCGACGCTACTGGTGGTTTGTCTTATAAAACATTTTTTTTTTTAAAGATTTCATTAAATACGTTGTATCAAAAATTTAATCGAACACTAGCATATTAAGAAACTGCATTCTAGCGTTCAGGTTGTAGCCAACTTGTCAACTCCGCACCCGCATCGCACCTCATCGCCTTGTGCGGTTTAGGTATTCGTTGTATGGAATTCTATGAACCAACGCTCACTACATTGACAGCTTGCGATGCGGCGATCCGGTGACGCTACGGAGTTGATGTGTAGTGAGCGTTGATCCATAGAATTCTATACAGATAATACCTAACCGCACAAAACGATGCGGAGCGGATGCGAAGTTGACATGTCAGCTACAACCTTTAATCATGTCTCAAGCGATGTTTCGTTACTTAGTTTCCATAAGAATGAGAATAAGAACAGTCAAAAAATAGATACTTGAGCTTAGTGAGTGTGGACTTGGATATGAGCCTGAGGAATAAGCGGCGTAGCAAGTAAAATTCCGTCATATCCTTTCGCAAACTGTTTAAGAAATACCCGCTTTTCGCTAAAGTCTGAAACAATTTAGATGTCTTAACTATGTATTATAACAAAGAAACCATCAGGACTACTATCTGTGATCGTTGTCGTTATTTAATATAAAGCCAACCCATCCAATTTTTATGAACCCATAGCCATGGTATACACATACGAGCACGCACCAGCAGTTTTTGAGTAGGTCTTCGTGTTTAGTAGAACTGGCCGGTTGCCAACGTTCGTCGCGCCTCCCCGGCTAGACCCAGGGACGCTAAGCTTGATGCAAAGATAAACGGCGAACTGCATCGTAAAAACTAGCAGCTTGATAAGTAATTAACCGGAGTGCTAAAATATGTTTGTGGTTTACTACGTGCCTACACTTCACCACGCGAAATGAGATCTGCTTCTTTTAAAAGTTCATAAAGAAAATTGCCAATTAAACCAGAACTTGTTTCATTTTAGTTAAAAATTAAATGTAAATAGTAATAAAAATAAATAATTTGAAAAAGTGGTCCTTACAATCTGTACTCTGTGCACTCGTGCGAATGTTTGCCCACATAATATGCTTGATATTGACGGATTTAAATCATTCGCATTTTGTATTTTACTCCCGAGCTACTCAATCAATGTTTTATTTGATTTAATAGAGAAGAGAGATAAACTCTACGGACTCTTTTTCTAATGAACTTCTATATGATCCTCCACGAAACGCAATGTGCTCAAAAAAGAGTACTTACAAAGGTTTTTCTTCGTGTATTAATTATGGATATTTAGAAAATTCTCTCAATTTAAAAATTCCCCTCTTTTTTATAGGTGGAAGAGATACGAGAAATGATAGACAAGATCCAGGCGAATGTCGAAGAGGTCAAGAAGAAACACAGTGCCATCTTATCAGCACCGCAATCAGATGAAAGTAAGTATTTGATCTGAAGCCACATTCACACGCACAAGCAAAGATTTCCATCAACCAGATTGATTATCCGAGTATAAACATTACATTCCATATATCAACGTCGATTTACATACTCGCAATTCACAATCCACCAGCCATCAATAACACATGGTGTATTGTGTACATAGTACATGATTGGTTCGTTATTTCAAAATGACAATATAATTTCTTGATTTACCATTAGTATAAAAATATGGGTAGACGAAGTATCTTTAATTGTGGTAAACTGGGTAAACCAGCGATCGAGGCAATGTGCCTCTATGCTTTGTTTCATGACTCTCGGAGATACATTTCCAATCAACAGAAGCTTGAATACAATTTTTATATATCTAACTTCAAAAATGACGATACCCAACGGTTTCACCCCGTTTCGCCACTGAGAGGTTTTTACCCGGCTGACTGTCAAGTCACCGGGTTATGTAGATCGCGCGTTTCTATGTATGTGGGTGGGTATGTAGGTAATATTCTTTATTACCACGTTTCTCCTAAACGGCTGGATGGATTTTGATGAATGAGGTATCGTTAGAATCGTCTATATCTCGATTGTGCTCTAGGATACTTTTTATTTCGATAAATCAAATAGTGCGGCTAGAAAATGCAACAATGTGTGAATTTTGAAAATGAAAAACACGCCATCATTTCAAAATTCATGTCAAAATCAAGAGGTTGGCAGACTGATATCAAATATATTTTTTTCAAAAATCTAACATGACATCTTCTAAGACTAAATCGAGTCTCAAAATTTTTGAAAATCTATTTTTCGCCCTAAATGAAATTGCTAAACAAAACGCATACCTACTAAAACTTTCTATTTGGTCACACGCAACGTTTAGAACAAACTGCATCGAAATTGGTTGAGCCATTTAAGAGATATCTCATATTTAAGAAATAACTTACCTACACATTTAATTTACACACAGAGCCATCTGTGTGTCAACTGTGACAACAACGTTTAGGAAAAAGCGCACGACATCGAACCCCTAGATACCTCTATTAAAATTGTAATTTAATTTTGTGATTGATAAGATAATGCTGTTTCCAAGTTTTCAGTTCAGCCGGGTTTTTTTTATTTTTGAATGAATTGCTTGTTACATAATTTCTTTAAAATAAGTGCATAAGATACTCCTGTGCAAAATTTGCCATGCCACTAACTTCTTGACCCCATTTTTAATAACACCAAAAATCCTAATAGCTCTCTGGTGTTTTGATTATTAAAAATGTCTATAATCTAATATTTTGTTGAGCGAGGGTGGATACTTTAGGTTTAAATAAAATACAAATTTATTCAATGGGTTTATTCCTAAAGTGTTTGGTGTACTTTCTAAAAATATATTGCTCTCATCTTCGCTGTAATCACGTTCAATATGTTCATTCATGGTTGTTTATCACTCACGGTGTTAGTAAGGCGTGGGCTGGTCTATGTTGGTTCGTAAAACACCCCCGCACCCTATTGAAGGGCGAAGTTGCTGGCATTTGAGACGCGGGGGCGTTTGCTTGTCTGCCTTTCATAATAAAACTTGGCATTTCTTACACGTTTACTAACAATATCGCCATGATCACTTTAGATTTGTTAGTAACTTTCTGAAAATATCATGTCCAGAAACATGGAAATTACAACCCACGCGTCATGTCATGAATATTGCACGCATCGTATTTCCCGAGCCTTTGTATCTCTATAATATTTTGTTAATATTCTCCCTGAGTATTTTCCTTTTCCCTTTTTATACCGCAAAAATGTTGGTTCGTAATTATCATATAAATCTGCTAAACTTTTGTGCTTACGCAACATTGCTTTTAGTATGCCGACTGGTGGTATCTAAAGAGCTTGTAGCTGTTTGAGACAGACTTATAGAGTTATAAACACAAAAACGTCTAGCTGAGATAGTATTGAATACAGTCGTTATTGTTGCTACATTGTAAAGTATCAGCGAGCCAGCAAACTCTCAGCAGGAGTGACATGAAAAGTCACGATTAGCCAGTGACCCGACCTAAATAAGCTCGAACAAGCCATCGTTGTCGGCTTTCATCGAACAAACTCACTTCACTATATTATTTCGTATGGTTATTTATTTAATGACGTTGTAAATTGTCCCCTCGAACAAAACTCGATACAATAACGATCTTTATTCCTGTTGAAAATCGTTTTTAAACCAATGGTAGAATAATGGAAATTGAATTCAGTTAGAATATCATTGGGTCGATTTTCCTATTAAATACTTCAGACACCTCAAAGTTACTTTAAGTGATTTACAAAAGTTTTTTTTACGATTTTTTAATAGCTAAATTATTGATAAAATAAATGATAACGTGTTCGAATAAATAACACTGGACGGTTAGTTTTCCTGTTAGTTTTCCTTTTCCTATTAGTTTTTTTTTTTCGTTAGTTTTACTTCAGACGCCTATACACGAGTTACTTTTACTTTTAGATTCACAAAAGTTTTAGAAAAATATAAAGTATTTAAGTATATGAATAAGAAAATCAAGTTCTTGCCCAGAATAATAATAATACAAGGCTCTAGCAAAGTTTTCTTTGGAGCTGAAATTGCCGAGGAAAAGTCTGCAAGTTACGATTAGCGTAAAAAGAAAGTTTTTGAATTGAAACATGAGAAGCAAGGCTTTGCAGGAAACAATTTACTTTGACATTGAACGCCAATATTTAACAGCGATCGTCGTAAAAATATTTAATAAATGCGCTTTACTTTTAAACGAATTATCAGCGTGCCATGAATCCAACCCATATTCTTAAACCCAGCCTTAAACGGTGAGCAAGCGAAAATCAATGAAATCCATTAAATTCGCTTTGAAGCAATTGAATAGGCGGGATCAACTTCTACGATGAATCGGAAAATCAGAAAATGGATTTCTTTTAAAAAGATTTTTCCGCGGGTCTGCTCTCGATTGACGGACAGTCATTTCGAGGAATACAAAAGAGAGGATTAAGGGTGAACGGGCATAATTAAATCTGGGCATAATACTGCTTGTGGTACCCATTCTAACCTTTCAACCAGCCAAAGAACAAATATTTTATTCAAAAGAAAGCGAGAAAAATCCTGATAGATTATACTTTTTCGGTAACACGATTTGCTGAATATAACTCGAGAACTGCCGTAAAGGCGTAGTCAAATCTTAATCCTTTCGTAAGTCGCAAAGTGCGCCGAGGACGATCCGAATTTCACATAAATGGAGTCAAACGAGCGAGAGTCTACATTCATAAGTATAAGTGTGCGACAATAATACACCTCGAGGGAATATGCCTGAAACAACAGTGAACTGTCTAAGGTCTACAGACACGCTACAATTGCTAACCCTTGGCCACAGCCTACCTCATTGTCTCTACGCCCGAAGCGCGTGATACTCCTATTTACCAGGCGGAAACACTTTGACAACTCCTATATGAAGTTAAGCGCTGAATAATCCAGGGCTATCACTAATGTATTCTCTCGTTTGCACACTAAATAGTTTATGCAAATGGTTTTCTCCCGGCGAATTGTCTAAATATTGCCGAGAGTTAAAAGTGTAGAAATGCGTGTTGAATTGTCGCCAAATAACTGATATTTTTCTTGACTAAATTGTATTGTTACTGTAAATATGCAGAATTGTAATTGTGTCTGATGTTCCGACTAAACTAGACGAGATTTTACCCTCAAACCCTCGATACAGTGCCTGCGAAATGAAAATGAAGCTTTTGCTACATTTTTTCCGTTTCAGTAAGTTCTTTCGTTTTCTTAAAGCTTATCTCCAAAGCGCTTACCGAATAGGTAAGAAGCTCTCGATCCTTTACTGGAGCAGCCAATATTCAAGCACGCTTTTGCTCACATCTAAATCACTATACCAACTAGAGAATATTTGATGCTCTGTCATAAAATGTAAGTATTTTTTCCTCTTAGAAAAGAGGCGCAGTATCCCTTAAAATTCGGATGAAACGCAATTTTACATGTTTTTACTTTCGTTTACTTTCTATACGTACGTTAGAATCAGTAGCAGATGTTAAAAGTATTTTTTCTGATTTTCCTTAACTCTATCATTTAAGTAAGTATAATTATTTGTATGTGTTTGGAAATTAAGAAACACCTGTCCTAAAATAAAAATAAAAAGTTGGTAGCTGGTAATTCTATTCTAGCTCTCACCAACGTACGGATACTGAGGCTTAGCTTGCACAATGTATTGAGACGTTAATTGTACTACACAGCTACTCGTAACAATCCTGTTACATGCGAGCGTTTGGGCCGTAACTGAGACGATTACTACTCCTACTCCACTTAGTTCGCACACCAAGTTTCGAGTGTTGGAATAGGAACTAGGAGGCCAAAATAACGACCTAACTTTGTTATCGACTGAACCGCACTCGGCAATAGTTTGTTACACACAAAGAAATTACACCACATCATGAACGATGGGACATAATTTCACTGAAATTTCATCCTAAAAAATAAAAATTAACTTATATTTCGTTGAAATTATATTTTGGTCTAAAACCCTCGGTTGGCTCATTGAGGACAAATTCACTGCTATCGTTATGGTAAATTGGATTACAATAGACAGACAATTAGAGCGCCCACACGATAGAGATAGTACTCGCGTCCTCATTGTGTAGGCGTTACATTATTCAGAAATTCGTTCCACAATTAAAATCCTCTATAGAATATCTTATCGCTCTATTGAAACGAATAGATCTAGTGCGGGAGGCTAATACATCTCCTAATTTTCTTTCAGAAACAAAGCATGAACTGGAAGATCTCATGGCTGACGTTAAGAAAACTGCGAACAAAGTTCGAGGCAAATTAAAACGTAAGTTTCGCAAAGTTTCTTTTAATATTAAGAATGCATTTCTAGCGCAAACTACAAAATAATTCATTTTAATGGAACAATAAGGGACAACGAAAGTTATATAGCAGGAAAGAAATCCCGTAAAATAAGTTACAACTTGGTTGCAACAAGCTACGAGCGTATTTTGTTGAACGAGGTGCAGATAAAGTAAAGTCCTTTGTGGTATAAAACTTTTCTTGTTACATAAAGTATAAAATTTGCTATACTTAAAACCAAGTCGTTAAGTAAATGAACGCAAAAAAATATGTTTAGATGCTCTAGCTAGGTAACCCTAGTAATTTTCCAACATTCTTTCCACAGACATAGAGCAGAACATCGAACAGGAGGAGCATTCGAACAAATCGTCTGCCGACCTCAGGATAAGAAAGACCCAGCATTCTACGCTGTCACGCAAGTTCGTCGAAGTGATGACAGAGTACAATCGCACGCAGACGGACTACAGGGATCGCTGCAAAAGTAGGATACAGCGGCAGCTGGAGATCACCGGCCGCGCCACTACTGACGACGAGCTGGAGGAGATGCTGGAGCAGGGCAACTCTGCTGTATTCACTCAAGGGGTGAGTTTTGTAAACAGTTATGTGCTTCCGGATATTTTTAGATTTGCTGAATCGCATGCTGAAGCTTCAATCCCCAACACAGCAGAATTCCAGCGTATTCACTCAAGATGTAAATGATTATGTCATAGTCTTCATGATGATTTAATTGACCATGTCCTGAACGGTTCGTATTCACTCGAGGTTTGAGCACGTGTGTTTATCATTATCTTTTCAACTGTTCTTCATCTTCACAACTTAAATTACCAGGATCGCCTTATTCGCTCAAGGTTTGATTGATTATACTGTAGTCCTTATCGTTGCTTCGCTGGTGAGTTGCCCAGTATCCTACTAATATTATAAACGTGAAAGTTTGTGAGGAGTATGGATGTTTGTTACTCTTTCGCGCAATAACTACCTACTGAAGGGGTTTTAATGAAACTTAGAATATAGTTTATGACCTGGAATAAAACATAGGCTACTTTTTATCCGAGCGAAGCCGCAGTAGTCCATATTCTCTGATATGTTCACTCAAGAGACGAGTCTGTGTTTTTTATTTTTTATCCACTGCCGGTCTAAGGCCTCAAATATCTTTTTACCCCCATCGCGAGTCTGTGTTATGATCATCGTAATTTCAGCCGAAGTCATTAATGAAATGGCTAGTTTGTTTCTAAATACGTCTACGCTCTTATGTACGTACACCCTATCTATTGCTTTTCCAGGTCACGAACTATATCCTTTCCAAGTTTCATGATTCACGCATGAGCACAGTTCTGAAACACAAGACTCCACTGTTTCAACGATATTCCGGGCCTAGTGAGTTTATGGATGGATGCCAGCTAAATTTCTGAATCAGTACTCTTGGTTTTGTTAAATGTTTTTTTCCAATAGATTGCGGTTTTCACTTTTAGAAAAAGAGGCGCTAGGCATTTCTTTGTTGATCAAATTACACCTATTCTCTTTGAAGCATTTCTCTTCGTTTATTTGGGCTCTGGAATGGCATTCGCCGCCTTTGTTTCCCGAAGTTTGGTCGCTACCGTGATATTTATGTAGAGTAGATGACGTAATGGTTACTAGAATGAAGTGTTTCCTCGGTATTTATTTTATATTAACATGATTTCATCATGGATAGGTGAGAGTAGGTAACCGTATTATCTGCAAGCGCGAACGATGGGTGTCTCAAAATCGCTGCTGACTTAACGCAGACTGGTCAGGAAAGAGTTGATGACACGACGATCGATGTTATAAAATGCAGCTTTATGTCTGACACGACCTAAGCCACATAACATACTAGTGAAATAAGCAGCTAATAAAGTGATTATGTCATTCTGTCGCCGTTATCTAGATTGATCATTTATCTGTAATGAGCCTCCTTACTAGAAACGATTAGCCAATTGGTTGCTTGTAGATTGTGATTTGTACCGTTCAGTTAACAAATCTTTAAAATTACAAAATCTTTGCATAAAAAACTATAATTTTAAGTATATGACAAAGGTCATCGGGCATATCTGACCCGCTTTGCGAAAAGTGGCAGACATTAACCAAAATAGTTTTAAACTAAGGAGAATAATGTGACCTTTCATTGCATATAATCATTTGTTAAAAAATCGATGGGGGAAAATGTACAGGATCGTTTGAAAAAAATAAAAAACAAACGATTTCTGAGGATTTTATTCATCTTTTGGCAACGGAGTGCGCGTCAGATCGCGAAACACATGCCTTATGAAAATGACCAAGGCAGTTTTCACAAACAGCAGCATCTGGGCGTTTAAAGTGGCCACTGTTGATGAAACATCAGATGTGTCATATATTATTAGAAGCACTTGATGTTGATGAAACGCTTCATAAATGCTTCATATTCTTCATATATGCTTCATAATAATCCATACCCATATTATAAATGTGAAAGTGTGTTTGTTTGTTTGTTTGTCCTGCTTTCACGTCAAAACAGAGAGATGGATTGACGTGATTTTTAGTGTGGAGATAGTTGGAGGGCTGGAGAGTGACATAGGCTACTTTTTATGCCGAAAAAAATGCATGTTTCCCGTGGGATTAAAAAGTAGTAGTCCACGCGGGCGAAGCCGCGGGCGTCCGCTAGTGCTCCACAAATGCTTTCCAAAGGCTTCAATTATGAAACTTATCACAATAGACGAAAGTAACCTATTTAGGTACGAGATGTTTTGACGCACGAGCGTAGTGAGGTCCAAATCCAGCTCTAAATCCTGATCCAGATCCAAATCCAGCTCTAGAGTCAAAATCCAAAAGCCAAAATCCAGATCCAGATCCGGAGCTAGATCTGGATCTGTATCTGTATCTGGATTTTGAGTTGGATCTGAATCTGTATCTAGAGCTGGATTCGATCCAGATCCAGCGGGCTTAAAAAGATCGCTTTTGCAGAATCGCAATATGAAATGAACTATAATGCCGTCTCTTTTCAGTCTGACTGAAAAATAGTAGGCTATGTCACTCTCCAGCCCTCCAACTATCTCCACACTAAAAATCACCTCAATGCGTCTTTCTGTTTTGACGTGAAAGCAGGACAAACAAACAAACAAACAAACACACATTCACATTTATAATATGGGTATGGATTATATGAAGCATATAATGAAGAATATGAAGCATTTATGAAGCGTTTCATTAACATCAAGTGCTTCTAATAATATATGAAACATCTGATGTTTCATCAAAAGTGGCCACTTTAGGCCCCCGATGCTGCTGTTTGTGCAAAATGCCTTGGTCATTTTCATAAGGCATGTGTTTCGCGATCTGACTCGCACTCCGTTGCCAAAAGATGAAATAAAATCCTTAGAAATCGTTTGTTTTTTATCTAGCTCAAAATCCAGATGCAAATCCAGATCCAGAAAAGGCACCCGCTGCCTTTTTAAATGACCTTATGATTGATTTGGATCAAGTTGAATATAAAATATGTTAATGAATTAGCATTTTATTTAACTTCCCTGTATCACTATGAAACACTTGAACACTGAATTTTTTCGAGATTCCAGTGGCTCACATTAATGCGACTAGTGCCATAGTAAATCAGAGCCTTAAAACATTACATTCTGCTATATTTCGTTTTTGTCCGCCGTGGGTATGGTTTCCATACTACGGTGCCCGATGACCTTTTATGCTGTCTCCAGCCTGAGAGGAAGGATGTCTTACTGCCGCTGCTTTCATCTTGAGGCACTCTTGAGGCCATTTCAGGGCTTCTTGAGGACCCAAAGTAGGGACTATCGTCGGCAAAGAGTGCTTTGTGTTTGGATCAAAAATCTTATCAAGGATTCCCCGTGGGTCTATGATATTTGTAAAGGTCATTGTATGAGCTAAGCTGGTTAAATTAGATTGGTAGTTGAGGAACATTGCACTTAAAATAGACTTTATCAAACAATAAATTCACATATAGTTATGGCCAGAAATAGCTCATTGAAAGATGACACGAGAGAACAACAGTTGATGGACACCGACAAGTAAGGTGAGAAATCGTTGTCGTGTCGATCAAAATCTTTCAAGACCAAAGAAAAGATGACAGGAACGAACAAGCAATTTATTCAAAAATAAAAAAACCCGGCTGAACTGTTAGTTTCTTAGTTCACGTTAGTAGAACTGAAAAGTTGGAAACAGCATTATCTTATCAATCACAAAACAAAATTAAATTACAATTTTATTATTATGTAGGTATCTAGGGTTCGATGCCGTGCGCATTTTCCTAAACGTTGTTGTCACAGTTGACACACAGATGGCTCTGCGAGTACCTAAATTAAATGCGTAAGTTATTTCTTAAAAATGAGATATCTCCTAAATGGCTGAACCAATTTCGATGCAGTTTGTTCTAAACGTTGCGTGTGACTAAATAGAAAGGTTTAGTATGCGTTTTGGTTAGCAATTCTATTTAGGGCGAAAAATAGATTTTCAAAAATTTTGAGACTTGATTTAGTCTTCGAAGATGTCATGTTAGATTTTTAAAAAAATATATTTGATATCAGTCCACCAACCTCTTGATTTTGACATGGATTTTGATATGATAGCGTGATTTTCATTTTGAAAATTCACACATTGTTGCATTTTTTAGCCGCACTATTTGATTTATCGCAATAAAAAGTATCCTAGAGCACAATCGAGATGGAGACGATTCTAACGATACCTCATTCATCAAAATCCATCCAGCCGTTTAGGAGAAACGTGGTAATAAAGAATATTACTTACATACGAACGAACGAACGAACCCACCCACATACATAGAAACGCGCGATCTACATAACCCGGGTGACTTGACAGTCAGCCGGGTAAAAATGAAGGGAATTGAGGTAGAACCTTACCAAACAGAAAGTGCAGAGGAGCATCTCGTTTAACTCGGCTGGGCAAAGCTTCTTCAACTAACTAATCCGTTGTCAATTCCAGATTATAATGGAGACGCAACAAGCCAAACAGACGCTGGCTGACATCGAAGCTCGACACGCCGACATCATCAAACTGGAGACCTCTATCCGCGAGCTACACGATATGTTTATGGATATGGCCATGCTGGTCGAAAGCCAGGTCATTTATTTATACTACTATCTTAGTTATAGGCTTTCAAACTCCGTCGCTAGAGTTGGCCACTACGATCTTACCGCTGTTTAGCTTTTCTGTATGCTCTGCGACGAATTTAAGAGACATTTCAGCGCGATCATCAAAGAGATGGCTGGTGGCATTAACAACTGAGCGCTTGCGTGCTTTAGAGTGCACTTTAAGTTGTCCGTTCATGATGTAAGGTCGATAAACCACGACGGAGTTATTCGGGCTTTTAGCAATTTTTCAGAGTTGATAGCCTTTAAAAATAACACTAATAAGCCACAGTTTCCAGTACAGCTCTCTGTCCCTGCGAATACCGCACACATTAATGTACGTCAAATGCAGTACAATTTCAATTGCGGTTGCGGTTTGCCATTTACCACATGGTAAAAATGCCTTTAGGACAAAATGCAAAAACAATGGCACCTGTACAAATGACAATTCAATGAGAATTGATATCATCGCTTGAATCTCTTGGTCACTCACAAAGCTAAGAGACTGAGAATATAGGACCATGGAGAGGCATATTTCCAGCAGTTTTAGCAAACTTTATAGCAATTAATTTCTTGTCAAAAAACTGTTATTTTCCGTTTAGTTACATAAACCGCACTGCTTGCAAAGATTGAGAAGAGGTCTATATTCAGAACATGTTACGATGTCTCCTACAATAGATGAAAAGATGATGTCACAATAATATGTTAATTTGTTTCAAAGAAGGAGTACTTATGTGTTGTTGTGCGGTAGAATAATAAGTAAACTGGCTCCTATAACACAGGGCGAGATGATCGACCGCATTGAGTATCATGTAGAGCACGCTGTGGACTATGTCCAAACTGCGACACAAGACACAAAGAAGGCACTAAAATATCAGAGCAAAGCTCGACGGGTGAGTTTCATCCCAACAGATTCATACGTTACTAATCTTTATTTTGTTTTGTTTTGTTCCGTCCGCTCCACGCTCGATCCTTCCTGTCCTGTCCCGTTTTGTTTCAATATCAACCTGCATTTTGTTTCATACAAACCTCATTTTAAACGAATCGCATTTTTGTTTATGATTCGGTGATTGGTTCAAACTTTAAGTTTATTTTTGTGGTTATTTTACTAATATGCTTTGAATGTTGTGTACTTTCGCTACTAACACGGTGAAATGGGCTTCAATTTTAATCATGGTGTTTTATGTCTTAATCTGGTGTGTGCGTAATTTGCCTTCTTTATCGTTCATATTTTATAATAACCGTCATCAATGCCTGAGACAATGTAACTAATATTATTATATAACTACTCTCTAATCATTGTAATATAGTGTAAATTATAACAATCTTCCAGGATAACACTTCCATGTATAAATTTGTGTAACCTTAGGACTTCTTTATCAATGGTAAACACGTTCTAATCGGTAACTCGCTAACCGTCTAACTTTCTTGTTGGTTCTAAATATTCTATGGCGTAAATACAAATTGTATGAACCAATCCGCCGTCAATATCTTGCGTCCCGCTCCCTCCCAGCGCACCTGACCTTAGCGTGAGCAGGGCGAACTGATAGATCGCATCGAGCACCATGTCGAACAATCGGCTGACTACGTGGAGAGTGGTCAAGACGATATCATCAAAGCCAGAACATACAAAGATAAAGCGAGACAGGTAAAGAGATTACAATACAGAACATGGATGGGGAACTAACTAACGATGTACCTTATTTAGAACTCTCTTTTTACTTTCGATTTCCAAATTATTTCACTTCCAGAATAGTAGATAACTGATAATACTTTCACTAGTTTTTGATGCATTTTGAATATCGCATGATTGCATGATCGATGAATATGAAATAAGTCACGCCTGACTTTCGTGAGAATTTCATTGATAATATTAATCTTTTGAATGTCTCAATTTACATAATTGTTTACAATTACATGTTGTAATTGCTTTCATTTTTTACAATGATACTTAAAACTTCCAAGAATTTTCCGGTTTCCAAATTAAAATACTTAGCAAAAATTATACTCTTTTGTTTGGAAGTTCTTTGCTCTATTGACTTTAATGCCCCTTTGATTAATTTGTATGTCCATTCGATTGACTTTTATGTCAAATTCGATTAAATAGCTGTCTTTTACTAAGGCTGGATTCGACCAAAAATCATCTTACTCCAGAATAACTAGCCGACATAATTCGAAATACAATTGTTTAGAAAGCTCAACAGAAAATTAGTATGTGCATACAAATTATCCTGGTTATAAGGTGTCACAACTTTACAATATCAAAATACTTATTTCAAACAAACAGTAGTTTACTCTCGAGTAAAAACTTAATCCAGTTTGGTCGAATCCAGTCTTGTTTAAAATTGTAAATATCTATTCTCCTTTATTCTATTGTAAATTGTATTTTTGTAGTTATTCTTATCATAAGCTTATCTTTATCTGAACATATAATCTTCAATATCGCATATCTCTTCACAAACAATGTTAAATGCATCAAGCAAAATATTATTCTGGTTGTTCTCCGTTTTATTTCAGAAAAAAATGTTCCTCATAATATGCCTCACCGTCACTGCATTAATTATAATTCTCTTGGCGGTCCTTTTGTGAGTTCAGCGTCGACCAATATCAGGTGAAAAATAAGACTTATTAAAATTTAAAAGCATGCCTAGAAAAGTGGCCAGGAAAAACGAATATTAGGCCTTTTTAGTGTTCCGTACCTCAGGTAAAAAAGGAACCCTTATAAGATCACTTTCTTGTCCGTCTGTCTGTCCGTGTGTCACTACCGATTTTTTTGTCGTAATTTAATGAAATAAATACGGCGTGTCACAAATTTTTCAGTGCGATTCAGACTTCCAAAAATGCATTAGATTTGATGATTTTCTTCGGAAAGTTGACGTTTTTTCATTTTCCGAATTCGGAATCCATTCCGAAAAGGTCTGTCAATCGTACTGCAGTTGTATGATTTATCCTATGATAGAAACAGGCGCATAGCATAAATCGTCACAGCCCACGATAGAGTAGCCTCTTTATATAAAAATGTACCATTTTACTTTGAAATTTAAGGAACTAATTTTGTCTCCTATTTCTTGCAAACATGTAGACGTATTTAGTAAAAAATATGGTCGATGTTATTTTCATCTTTGATGGCCACCTTTCTTTAAGGCAGCTTTTTGATTGCTTTCGAACTAACAATGATATAATTTTTCAAACGAACTAACACTTTTATAAGAAGTTTAGGTTAAACGAAAACCAATATCATAGGATTTATTTTATTTCTCTGAAGCAGTAAAATAGGCATAGACCTGACCTAAGTTCTTGAAAATATGACGATGAAATTGTTTACGCAAATGCACACTCATCTCATTCTTGCTTTTGTTTTTTGTTGTGTCACTGAATGTTGCAATCTGTTGTGGAGGGTTTTATAATATTCATATTACATGTTCTTTTGGCAATGGAAAACAGATCAACAAGTTTTTAAATATTTATTTAATTAAACTGTTTCGAATATTTTACCTAACTTTTATGGTTAAAAAAAATAAAATATTAACCAATTTCGTGATTATAAAGCGAAACATATTATTGCAAAATAGTGTTGAAAAGCCTTTTGAACTAACAACAAAAGCTTTTTAGTAACAATCATTTTATTTAACGTTCTTTGTCATTGCAGAAAAAAATCTTCATAATAATATGCCTTGCTGTAACGCTGGTTGTATTAATAATTTTACTCGCGATCTACCTGTCTTGAGCAAGAAGACCTACGACCATCAGACTATCATCTCGCGACAGCTTGCGACAAACCTAGTCACCCTACTGATGGATCCAAGATACAACTGTTTAAACTGTGCCTGAATATTGTTTCTGTCTAAATAGTATTAATTAAAGAAATTTCAGGACTGATAAATTAACGGTGATTCACCGATTATGAAGCAAATACATCCACATAGCTCATATTTTAATTGACATAGCATTTTCTCACGTTATTTTTTATGCGCGTGTTATTTATTGTTCGTCCGCGACCACTGTTGTTGCAACATAGCCGGAAAGTCGCGAAATAATTGATAAAAAAGCAAAATACAGTACAATATGTTATTGAAGGTTTTAGAAAGACTATTGTCCACATATTGTCTGCTATAGTTAGTCATCTCATTTGTAAAGCTAGTTTTCTTTTACTGTGGCAAAATTTGAGGAAATACTCGGTGAAACACCTTAATGGCCCTAACAAAATGTATGAGTAACGCGATCATTACTAATCCTTGGTTTGTCCGTGAGTCATGTTTATTCGATGGAACTAAAGCTATTCTTCATTCTACAGTTTTGGTGACACACGAATACCTGTACAAGTTTCGGATTGTTATATTCTTATCAGATATATAATATTTTATTGTAATTATCAAATCGGGTATAAGCAATTGAGTGGTGCATTAAAACAAATTGTGCTATTTGCTAGCACAATATCATAAGCTGTGGTATACAAATAAACGTGAATTATCAAGATGAATAATATTCAAAAAACTCGTAATCAATCCGATTTAGAATAAAGTTAAATTAAAGTCAACCCTTAGAATAACATAAGTTAGAACAGCAGGCTGATTTTCTAACTTGTCTCAACACTCAAATTAGTCTCAATCTGTCGAAACGAACGCGTCTTTATTATTTTATATCGGTCTCGTTGAGATGTGAGAGTGACAGAACTACTTGCGTAGTCACTGAACTGTCATAGATTTTGAGACCGTTACACACATCTGCGTACTAGAATTAATATCAGCATATAAACTCGGAATAAGTAATAACTTATTACGAGTTATTTTAAGCAGATATTTTGCTTATTCTTAAATTATCCTTTGAATAACACTTTATACCACGTTTATTTTATACCACAGTTAACGTTTAATTGAATATGTGGTGTGCTAGCACTAAAATAAGAAAAAGCTTTGCTGGTGTTGCCAGAATATTAATTTTGTAAATACGCACATTTATTTTCTAATTACTACTTTACATCACAAAAGATGTGTTAGGAGACAAAATTGTCTATTCTAAGATATTTCTTATCTAGAATAAATCATCTTTGAACCTGCTGATGAATACTATATAAAACTATGTTTATTTTTCATTATCTTAACAAAGATCAGTATTGTTATTTTCTCTTAGTTTAAGTTTATACCGGAAACTTGTTCAATTCAAATTAAACTAATTCAAATTGTTCAGTATTCAATAGTCTGGAGATTTACTTACATGTATTAAAGCCATTTTGTTTTTAAACTTGAAAGGGAACTCTTGAATGATAATAAAATGTGGGAACACTGTTTTTACAGTCCTATAAGGGGTGATGAAAATTACAATGTGGAACAGGAATAACGTTATTTATTTTGTATTGTTTTCCTATTAATTAAATATATAAAAAGAAGATAGATAGAAAAGAAGATATCGACGGTTAATAATCAATACCATCTATCTCAAGTTTTGGTGGTTTTCACTTTTAAATGCAGTTAAATTCTAAAAAAAATTGTGCGTCGCCTACCAATTCAATATCTTTTAAATTGCAGAAATTGAAAGAGTTATACCCTATTAGAAATACCACCTATCGTTTCCATGCGTATTTTTTTCTGCCAATATAACCTATCTCACTTGTTGTGTCAGGGCCCAATTTTTAAACTAGTGCCGATGAAGCTGAAACTTTCAGGAAAATTAGTTAAAAATTATTAAAACTTGATGCAATTATCCATAAACTTCTGTAACGTGCAATAATAAAGTTATGACCAAAAGACTTGGGCCCTCAATCCTTACGTTTAATTGAAGTTTTTAAAATGGATTTTCTCCTAAAGTATTTCACTTAGAGAAGAGGACGATACGTCAAAATTTAGATAAAAAAAGGTTTAAAAATTGGGCCTTCAATCAAGATAGACACTCACTTGTTGACGTCTTCATTCCTACACGGCTGCTTGCATTTGACTGATTAACATAAAATTAAAATAAATACCTACAATTTTTGTTGCTGATTTTATTACAATTACTTACATTACGTTACTTAACTAAACTAACCATAAAAATATTGGTTTACTATTAAAAAAGTTGATTTTCTATGTTGCTGTTTCAATTAAAAAACGACTATCTTCCTGATGTACAAAAAATATTCAAACCATTAGGCATCAATACCACCTAACTCACATTATTTCTGTGTAGGATAGTCGTATGCTAATAGTACTTATTGTATAATAATTGGAGAAATTTAAGTTAACTTTTTATAAAAAAACCTTATTAGAAAGGCTTTGAATAAAATTTTTAAACGTTTTTTTCGTCTCCTGTAAAGTTGGTTAAATTGAGATAGATGGTATTGATTATTAACCGTCGATATATAGAAAGAAAATATAAAAAGATTTCCTTTCAAGTTCTCACATTGTGTCCGTAATTTGAGGGCAATTTAGCATCTCTCGTTATTTATTATTCTTGTGAAGTTCTTCAATTTGTTATTACAAATTAATGTTTGTAAAGTACTTATGGTTACTACTACCAAATAGTTGTTATACGGTGATAGTTTTAAATAATGTTTTGTATTTGAAACTGATCTTTGGTTCATAGATCTTAAAAAGATGAACGCACATTTAGTTATGTTTAATACTTATTATCTTTAATCAACCTTTCACCTACAGATAAGTTGCATTTAATCGAGCATTTTAATAATAAATTGGTATAATAATAATGTTATTTTGATCTATTCTAAATTTAAAAGTTAAAAGAATTGTTTTGTGTTCAACTATCAAACACTTCTGTCTGTGATTGTAAGTTAGAAGTTGTTTAAGAGTTCCGAGCTCAATATTTCTGATGTACACAGATGTTTCCTAAGCTTACGCACTAATTTATTTAATTAAAAGACTGTGAAACATAATATAATGCCATTATTGACGATTAATCTATAATTTACCTACTTAAAAACCAGTAGCAGAGTTGATTTGTCATCGAACACATAGTTTTAAGATCCTCAGATAGGATGTTGAGTTACAAAGTTAAATTAATTATTTAGAAACTTTACTCATGTTGTAAATATGTTTATAATTGAAAAATTATAATTATTTATTTTATTTCATTTGTTATTTTTTTATTTTCTCACCCAAATCGAGGCAAATGACGCATACACGAATTACGAAGCCATTTTAGTATCACATTTCGTTTTACATTAATGTAAGTTACTGAAGCGTAATCTACGGCGACTGATCGGTCGGAGCGTATTAAAAGCGAACTGTTGCATGCGCCGTCTGCAGAAGAAGATCATGATCCTTGTGTGTCTGCTCATACTGGGCCTGGTTGTCGTCGGCTACTTGAGCACCTTCTTCAGCTCTTCGGGGTGAAAATGAGCGAGGCTCGCCACTGACCGCCTAATGCTCAAAGGTAACCCTGTGTGCCGCGGGCTAGCGAACGTGGCGTGATCGAGACCCGGGGCTCACTTCGTTCGGCTCTATTCTATAACTTTACATGGGATTTTTAGCACGCGACTAGAAATATTAGAATCAAAGGTTGATCTAGCGCCAAAATGTATTCAAGACTGTCTACTACTAGCTACGAACAAAATCCTAAGTGAAGATTAGAATAGAGTCGTGTAAGACCCCACCGGAAAAGTTATCAGACGATCGTCGACGCATAGACGTCTGTATGGTCTCGTCACGACCGCACCCTCGCTCGCCCGCCAACCATTGCTAGTCACTAATACGTGTTGTATTTGTCCACTGCAGAAGAAGATAATGATTATGCTGTGCCTCCTCGTTCTGGGCCTCATTGCGACCGGCTACGTCTATAACACCTTCTTCTAAACTCTCAAAGGGGCAGGTTGGACGTGCATTTAACCTAAAGGGTATTTAAGCACGAGTAGCGGAATGAATCGAATGTTTTACATCATTTTTTACAGTCATCTGTATAAAATTCAAAATTATATCGCAGCTTCTAAGGACTTGGTCATGTTAATGCAGTCCAAGCCTTGGTCAACTTGCTGGACTGGCTGTGACAAATCATTGGGGTACCGAATTTGCATGTGTCAAAATATAATGATGAAAACATTGTGTAGAAGGCCTTACTCGCATAGTGAACATTAAAACAATTTGAAGCTCTCATTGCTATTATTATTCAGGATATAAACAGAAGTCTTGCTATATAAAATATATATCTGTTTTCTTACCTATAAACCCTTTATTTTACCTTATATTTATTTTTATTCCTTTAAATAAAGACGCTTGGTATATCCTGAAGTAGCATCACAGCTTATGAATGACGTACCTATCAAAGCATTAGACCATCCCTGTAAAAGTTATCAAGTATTTTGCACCCTTATTAGTTTTTATTTTCGCACCTTTTTCTTCTATAATATGTTTATCTTTTTCTCTAAATTTATTCTAGTATGTATTTAAAAAGTATCTAGATAATTTGCAAATAATATTTAGTAAAAAACACACAACTTCGAAATAATACAGCCTTTGTAGATAGTATCAGACATGAATTTAAACATACCTATAAGAAAGTATTTAGGTACCTACCTATTTTATACAAGCGCAGCGTTATGTCCGGTGAGTATCATTATCTACAAACCCTTTTTTTATATACCGAGTTCAAATAGATCATGTACTTTGAATGTAGTTGTTATCGTTAATTTATGAAAAACATGGTTTCTGTTTATGTTTCAGTATTTATCTTTTTAAACTCGGTTTATATTGTTAATAGTAATTTTGGTATTCAATTGCTAAAATGTCTTAAAAAATTTCCAGGACCTGCATGCAAAGAGAAGTGACGCGCATATAATCGGTGCCTGCAAACTGCAACCATCTTGCCACAGCCCAGCGATTCGTCTCAAATTCGTACTCATAATCTGTCTCTAGAAAACGTAAGATTCACAAACTATAATCAATTATTATCATAATGACGCCGCTGCCTGCTTGAACTATCGACTCATTCTCCATCCACGAAACCACCGCTAGGGTGCAAAGTTCGGCAGCAGGCTCTATTTAGTATCATAGGCGACACATTTTGTATTTATTTATAACGATATTAACATTAGCATCAATAATCAACAATATAACATTAGTTAATCGTACTATTATCATAATGTAACATGCGTATAACATTTAGGGACTCATTAAAATCTTGGAAAATTCTGATAGGTTTTGTATCATCTATAAAACAAACATGTTGAATCAAAATGGACGTTCCACTTTAAAACTTTAATGTAATGTTTAAATATCATGTTGTGGTTTAAGATGATAACATATTTGTGATTATCTCAATATAGCTTTTTAATAAATAGACCATAGTTAACACAAATTTACAAGACGTATCCCTCTTTCTATGTCACAAAATGTTTTAGTTATAACTTCTTGCATTTAAATATATGCATAGTACCGTATAGCTATGCATATGTCAGATTTAAGTATAGCTTCAGAAGGCGTTCAACGGCATTTGAAGAAAGTGGGATTTAAAGTTATTGCATTCGTCGAAAGTAATGTAACTATCAGTATTTAGAACAGATCTCACGTTAGTGTATTGACTGTATGTTGGAGAGGCGAGCGCCTGGGACTTTAGCCGGACGCTCGCGGGGCTGGCGGGGCCTCAAGGCAAACACCTACAGGCTACTCGATCACATTCCTGTGCATTTGCTATGCGCTTATCGTAAGGCGTCTTTTAGTTCTCCGCTAAACCGCTTTGACGTGAGCGTAGAAGTAAAAGGCCTTCGACAGCAGTGAAGTGTCTGATGCTGGAGTAAGAATGGGCATGAGCGGACGCCAGCGCTGGAGTGAATGAGACCTAAGGATGTCCGCCGCCGCCGCCACTCGCATATCGCGCAGGCGCGAGGCGCGCCGTCGCCGCAGCAATAATAAAATTCGATTACAATCGTAAAATTGTTTTAAACTTTCGAATGTGTGATAGTAGATGCAGTTGTTGTTTAGTTAATTAAAATAAATTGTTATTGTGAGTGTAACTTTTAATACAATAAGAGTACTTCTAAAACTTTTCAATATTTATCGTATCTATAGTTCGAGAAATACAAAGTTTTGGCGCTTTTCGGTCGTATATAATAGTTGAGTGAATTGATTTAATTCATTTTAAGATGCTCTTCGTTGTACAGTAAAACATAAATGTAGCTGTTTTAGCTAGGATAACTTTTTTAACAAATTTAAAATACCGAGTCTTCAGCAATACGATAGGTATATAGCAATTTCGAGATGGTACATTGAAACGTAGACAAATTCACTCAATAAACTAAAGCACCAAAACTTAAATAACACCGTATAGGAAAATTGAATTATTCGAATTAACTAATGTGAAAAATATATCGCTGAAGATGACTGTTTTAGCAGTCAACAATGAAGGAAGCAGTAAGCTTCTAACTAAAAGAATGAACAACGGCACTAAACACCCACCTCCGTGCCCTGATCTATACCAAATAAATTGTAACGTAATCCTATCCTAGTACACAGTTAATTAAGAAGTGAAGCAATGTTAATTTTAACATTTATAGCGTAATTAGATTTTTATCCTTAAGAGTAGGATTTCATCTAGTTGCCTTCGTAACGGTAGAGAAATTAGGTGATACCTTTTCTCTGTAGCTTCATTGCAAACTCATGGAGGTCAGTCGCATGATTGGCCGACTGTCGGCCTCGTCTGACCACGCACGTCGCTGACACTAGCTAGACTCATCTTTGTCATCTCTTAGCGTAAGCATACTGGCCTCGAGCCGAGGCCTCGTACCTGACACCAATGTAACGTTAATGTTAGAGAAGGCGCCCGCCGGGACACTATCATCCGCTGCTGCCATATGTTCTGCCACTTTCAGGTAAAATACCGAACTCTTCATCTAACCTTCAACTGTACATGGGAATATCAGTAGGGCTTTCAAAAGTACAGCTGGCAGCAATGGATAGTTCGCACAAGGCGCCCGCGCCTGTGCGCTGCGCCCCCGGCGGCAAACGGGAGGCTGCTCACTCGAGCACCTTCCATACAATCCCTAATAATAATTGTAAATTAAATTGTTAGAGTAGGTATAACCTAACTTCTAGTCAGCTTTTGATGATCTCTTTATTATTCAGATAATATAAATCTTAATAATGCAGCTGTATCTTCTGTTACTAGTCGTTATGTGAGGTTACTGAAGTGACGGCGTGAGCGACACGAGTCGCACTGTTCCACGCTAGCCGCTCTTTGCGAATCTCAGTATCTTATAAGTATCTTTCAACAAATAATTTCATAATCAATAGCGTGCATATTGTTGGTTGGATTGCTACTTTTGTATAAGTACACAACTAGTATAGTTTATATACTTATGTGTCAATTCTCATAGCATTTTATTACATTAACAAACGATAGCTAGTAAGTGTTAAACGTAATCCAAATAATGCAATGCTGTTTATTAAGGCTTTGTCTATAATTTATTTAAAATATCGAATGAATGAAGTTTAATCAAGTCACGACATTCAATAACATGTATTCTGTAAATTAAAGGAGCAAAAAACAAATTAATAGGCGAGTTAATCTTCATACTGTCGGTAAATTTTTACTTAAGAATAACATTGCCTACTAATTCTTAGCTGATACCATCTGTATGAAATTACACACGCTTAGGTGAATTTATAAAACAACGAAAATTGGGAGTGTATTTTTAAGGATCTTGAATGGTTGAATACTCATGAAACTTCATTGATTCCTGTCCTTAGTTTCATGCCATTTTCGTGTATGATCTTTCTGTAGTGTCTGCGTCACCTATTTTAATATATAAGTCTGAACCTTGTATGTCAGCTCTTAAACCTACACCTTGCATGAACTACCAATAGTGTGTCTTATATTGATGCGATATTACAAATCTTTTGAAATCGTAAATCTACTAATTTTACCTACTTAACCACAGAATGTTATTTGTTAATCTGCACTACTAAACATTGTAATCGATATGACCTAATTTATCTGCTGGATAGATTCTGTCCATAAATAACTAGGTACTTAATAGACTATTCGCACACTGACTGGCAGATGTAATTAATTACTTTTTATTCTTTGAGTAATGTTGCTAGTCTTCAAATTCGTAGTTAAATGTTCGTAAAGTTTACGATTTCTACATTTGTGCTTCGTTCTTTCTTACTCTTTGATGTTGCTTGGCGTTGGATAATGTGAAACATTATTCATAACATAATATTAGAATTTGTAATTTAATTTTAATCATGTTAATTTTTTGACGAGTTTAGTTTAGACAAAAATGTTAAATAGCTTAGTGAATTGTTCTAAAGAAAATGTTTCTTAAACCTACATGTATACCTACCTACTTGTGTATTCCAGAATTTACATTCAATTTGTATTCCAGTGTATTAAATTCTTGTAATCTTCTTGTAATGGATGAATGACATCTACTTATAGTTACCGTTGCGAAAATTTAAAGTACTTACTTAAAAATTAACAGTGAAATTTGTGAGCAATTGTAAAATGCAAGTTAGATTGGTTTTATAGTCATATTATTCTGTATGTAGGTTATCAATCTGAAATTCTCTCATAATTATAAAATAAACTGTGTTTTCTGCTGTAACTGTGGGTTTCTCTCTTACCCACCCCATCCCAAATTCGATTACTACTATATTACTTTGATTAGTAGGTAAACCTAGATAACTCCTACTACACTGACATAGTAACTACGTACTAACATGAAGTAGCGCACCCACCTTTGCATAGACGTTCTTTTGATAAGTAATTGAAAAAAGCTACGTTCAGCGGTCACAATTTGACGGGTGATCGCAAGTGACATTAAATTGAAAAATAATGTCGGTCCCGGTTTTTTAAGTTGTTACGCCTTAACAGAGGATTTTAGGTGGCCTAAAAACTACGTCGCCAGAGTTGGCTACTAGTTAGGCCATGACAGAGGGCCTTTAGGCGGCCTAAAACTCCGTCACCAGAGTTGGCTACTAGCTCTTCAGAATAATGTATTCTGAGACTGGCTCATACGAACTTACTTGAATAATGAATAGCATTATCAATAAACTAAATAATTTAAGAAGCAGATGTAATACATGCTAGTAGATGTAGTAAGTTATTTTAAAAATGTATAAAATATGCCGCTTTGAACACTCCATTCAACGACTGAAAAAGATTTGAGGATCTAAACGCCATCTGTTGGTGAATAGCATGTGTTTAGTTTACATTTTTTAAGGGCGATTTACACGAAACCAGTGTTAAGTAAGATACGAACAGATTGTCAATTTTGACGTTGACACTGATATAAGGAATAGAATGAAGTTGATTGATTGGCTAGGTTGCATGGATTGTATTTGAGTTGAGAATTTGAGATTGTTTGTTTTCTATTTCTTTCATGCGTGTGAGGCTGCTCCATTCGCTTGGTTTGGCGATTGTTCAATCAAATTCACAGTAACAAAGGCGTAAGAAACAATGAACGCACCTCCGACATTCGAATCGTTTCTTCTATACGATGGAGAAAAGAAGTAAGTACAAGCCAGCGAATTCCGTATCGGGGCTATGAAAAATTTTGTTAATCCTGTTGTTGTTTTCCTATTTTCAGGGTTCAGAAAGAAGAAGATACCAAGGTTACGAATGCAGCAATATTTACAGTGAATAAGGAAGATCATACACTAGGAAACATGATCAGACAGTGAGTCTATAACTAAAAATTTAGTTTTCAATAGCATTGGTAGCTCCTAAAACCTACAGTAAGTAATGTACAGCTCGGTCCTGTATGTATGTATCTAGTATGTCCCAGGCTGCTGATCTGCCGAGACTCCTTGTGTACTCTGGGCCAATGTAATGTTACTCCTCTCCTTTTTATGTCAAAATACAACAAAATATGAATTTATCATTTCAGTCAGCTCTTGAAAGACCCTAAAGTACTGTTTGCCGGCTACAAAGTCCCGCATCCTTTGGAGCACAAGTTTGTGTTGCGCATTCAAACCACATCTGACTACACTCCTCAAGAAGCATTCATGAATGCTATTACGGATTTGACTTCGGAACTCTCACTGTTTGAGGAAAGATTCAAGGTATGTTTTAATTAAATATATTTTTAAATCTGTACAACACAAATGAAACCAATACACATTAATAGACAACGGTATAACTCTTGAGTACTGAGCAAAGAAGCATGCTTATAGCATAAAACATTATATTGTTAGTCTTAATTAGATATTTAGCTGCATACTGCATAGCTAAGTCAGTCATTGTGGTGCCAGTACTTGCTTTAGACAACTCAGAAAAAAAACATATTTTTTACTCATTGCTATAATGAGTGCCCGCAATGAGCATGGTGTATGTAATGCTGTAGGCAGAATGTGGCGTCTTTCTTCAGAGAGGTAGTAGTAGTAACCACATTCAAATCCTAAGTATAGCAAGCATGATCTGAGGTTGTGAGCAAACAGTTAGTTTAGCCAGATTCCAGATAAGTTTAATGAATTAACCCATTCCCTACACTGGCTCTGCTCTGTGATGCTTTCTGCAGGAGGACATGTGCCTTATGGGCACTGGAAGCGTTAAAGCAAATTGCAAGGGCTGCTCTTAATAATAAATTGTTTCTGGGGTGTTATAATATAATATATTTTCTTTATTTCAGGAAGCAATAAAAGAGAAGAAAGATGGATTAGACTGATCAGTTCATGATCTAAATAAGTTTAATTAAGCTATGAATATATTGTAAGGAAATAATAATATGAAATAAATAATACAAATCAAATATAAATATTTTATTTTTCAGATAGGCCTTAAAATTTTTAATCATAGTTAATTGCGAGTAGGACATACAATTTGTATGGATTTTTTTTTATTTGTATCTGGTAATTTATCAATGAAAATAGGAATTAGGTAGTAAATATTGATTAATTAATTAATCAGCAGCTTACTGCCTCTTTAATATATTTCTAATATAATTATGCAGTATAGTTAAAATCATGATTGTGATGGAATATTTTTATTTTGTGCTGTGTAAATATATTCCTCAATATTCATTATATCCAGATAATGTATATGAGAAATAACACCATTCACCTGATAACATAATCTGATTGATATAAAATAACATGCAAATGTTAACTTAAAACTAGATCAAAGATCAAAACTTATTTACAAACATCGAGGAAAATATTCCAAAACTTAACAGAATTGTCAACGTAATGAATTGAACCTTCTGAAATTCTCATAATTTTCAGTTTAGCTTTGGATCACAGACCTAAGATTCGAATTAACCAACAAATTAACCATACCGTAATGGTATGGGAACAAACAATAAATAATATCAAATTTAACATAGTGTAACAACAACAACGGTAACATTAAAATTAGAGAAATAAATTATGTTAAAAAGTTTCCTCTTCATCACAGTTTTCTGTAGAATGTCCAAACACTGAAAATAAAAAGAAATGGTTAAAATTAAAACAATGAAAAAGGAAAAACATTTTCTAAAGCCTTGGGGGGCGTCCATTAATTATGTGAGGTGATTTTCGCGATTTTTCGACCCCTTCCCCCACCCCCTAAACTCACGTGAGAATGAGATTGAAAATTGAGCATAAAAATTCTTAAATAGGTAGGTAAGTACTCAAATTCGTAAATGTCATTCTAAATCAGCCCACGGGGATTTCTATGTGGTCTCAAGAGTGATTAGAACCAACATTATCCATAACCAACCGTTATTTTAAATGAAATAATCGGCATTTCATGTTTGTTGCGCAACAAAATATTACGTGGTATTTGCCGAGACCTCACGTGAGATTGGGTGAGATTTTGCTCGACCCCCTCCCGCCCCTAAAAGCCTCACGTAATAATGGATGCCCTTGTTTGAGAGTGACAGAAGTGTTACCTTCACAAATATCGCAGTACGGTCTTGGCGCTGGCTTGTCCTTTTTGGCCGAGGGCGGCACATCAGGTTCGGCTGATTGTCGTGGACAATCCTCAGTGTCGTGAGCGTCGAACACGTCGCAAATGTCGCAGAACAATCGCGGCGCCACCGCCTTCGGTTTGCGGCCGTTGCTGTCAATAATACCAAACACTGTGAGTTTGATTAGGGAAGTGTGGTAATTGGAAATAGAGAACCGTGCGAAAAGCGGCTACTGTGCCTATTAGACCAGCTGTATTATGGATACGAATTTGTATCACAAGTATGTTACTGGAACTATGAATTGAGCATACTGATTGATACGCAGCTAATAATACCATAGTGCGCGTGAGTAGATAGTATGGTTGGGTTGTGCGTATTCGCAAATAAATGATGTGTCTATGTCTATTCGTAGGAGTCAAATTCGTGCGAAAACGCATTCAAAGTGCAGCCAGCCTTAACTTTGAGTTATCGCATACAACGAGATTTCTACAATAATTTATTTACTTAAAACCTTTACTGCCTTTATCTCAGTGTTCTAAATAGCTGTGTGATAAACATTAGAATTTATTTTTACGCTTAGCATCTTTACACACTTTAAAAACATGTAATCAAGCATGACACCACACTGCGCCGTATTCCATTCTAATTTCCCTTCAAAAATGAAACTTACAAGACAGGCTCCGGTGTAACTGAGCCGCCCTCCAGAACTTGCACCCGCGCCATCAGCTGCTCGTTTTTGCGCTGCATATCCACTATCACAGAGTTGAGGAAGCTCACTTGTCCGTCTATCATCTCCTTATCTTCCGGACTCCTGGAAGAAACCACAAAATTATGATAGCTGGTTAAAAGATATCGATAAAACAGTGGAATTATGCACCTCTAGGAAGAAAGAGGGGGGGGGGGGGAATTAATGTAGATTTAAAAAAAACTTTTTTATTTTTTTAAGTGCATTGTCATCAAGCTGTATTTGCTTGTTCATAAATCAACCAAAAAACCACTAAAAATAAGATAAATCTTCATCTTCTAAAGTTGATGTTATTTATGTTTTGGATTACACCATTGGACATGTAATTGAATAATGTCATGTCCAATTACTTTTTCAATAAGTTGTTAGTGATGATGATGAGAAATCTTCAAAAAACTGCATTTTTGTCGTGTTTCGGCGCGTGCAGCTGTCGTAAGCGCCGCGGCCGAGCACATTCTAAATTCATCTTTATAACAACGAAGATTAGACAAATATTTGCAGTTGCACTCATCAATGTGCTAATTTTAGGTCGGGGTAGCGGCTTAAGAAAACTTACTGTTGAGAAGCATTATCCCCTTGTCCAAGAACACCCATGGAATTATTGTCATTCTTGTCTTTACTATTTACAGATAGTTCCTTCTTTATCAACATTTTTTCTCTTTCTGATACTTCTACTTTGGCTTTTTGATTCTGAAAACAAATACAACGTTAGTGAAATCGACAAAAAAATATTCGTGTTAGTTAGAAAAAAAGTTTGTCTTTACTAACCTTAATTTCTTCTTCAAGTTTTCCAATCAACTGTTCTTTCTGTGACAAGTCTCTAATTTTCTTCTCAACATCAGCTCTCAGATTGTTTATTACTCTTTCGTTGTTTGCTATAGTATCTGCGGACGATTTCTTTATGGCATGCAATTCAATCGTCAGTTTCTCTAACTTACTATCTTTCTCTACGTCAGTGCTTTGTTGAACATTTATAAGTTCTAACTTTTGGGACAATTCTGCGACAGTCTTCTCTGCTTCTGTAAGTTTTTGTTGAATCTCGTTTTGATTCTCTTTCTCAGCTTTCACCTTATCTTTGGATTCCTGTATTTCTTTCTCAAACTCCTGTAGTTTAGCTTTCAATTCGTGTTTGGCACGTTTGCTCTCACGTTTATATTCATCGTACTGTGTTTTAAGTTGCTTATTCAAGTCTTCATAGTTCATCTTTTGAGCTTCGTTAATATTAGTCAGTTGTTTGACGTCGTTATCCGACTTGTTGAGCTGTTGTTGAAGCTCATTTATTTTATCTTTTGTTTGTTTCAGTTCTTCACTCATCTCCTTTCCTAGTTTTTCACTATCGGCTAGATTGTTTTGTATTGTTTTGATTGACGCATTGAGAGTTTCAACTTCTAGTTTGTGCTTCTCTAACAACTCAGTGTTCTCAGTTTGTAGTTTGGCGATAATATTTTGCGTCTCATTCGTTCCCATTTCTAGAGAACTGTTCAGTTGTGATAGTTTAGATTCCTTGTCTTGCAACGCAGCGTCTTTGTTAGACGCGTCGACTCTTAATTGAGCGACTTCCTGTTCAAGAATTTGCAATTTATTTATTTCAGTCTCGTACTTCTCACTTTGAGATTTTAATAAATTATCTTTTTCTTCCAAAGATTTTCTAAGCTCGTTGCCACTAGCAACGTTCTCATTCAATTTCTTAATATTATCTTCGTTTTGTAATTTTAGTTTATCCAATTCGCTAATGGTCTCATTGTATTTAGTTTCTAAAGATGATTTGTCATGAACTAAGACACTCATTTCCTTACGCAAGTTCTCTAATTGCCCTATTTGCTCTTTTAATAGCGAATCTTCTGCTGTAGATTCTGCTATTAAGTTATCATACCTCTGCTGTAGTTTAGATGATTCTAAGGTAATATTATTAAACTTTTCTTCTAACATTTTCTTGGTTTGAGTAGTTTTATTTAGTTCCTCATTAACTTGTGCAATTTGACGATCCTTTTCTGCTACTATTTCAATATTTGATTTCAGATCTACTTCTAGCATTTCTAGTTTTAAGCTGAGATCCTTAATACCGTTTTGTTTCTCTTCAACTAGTTCTATTAGTCTTAATTCTTCAGCTTTGTATTTATTGATCTCTTCATTCATGGTAGTTACTTGATGTTGGACTTGTGCTAACTCTTTTTCGTGCTGAGCTTTCTGGTTACTTAGTTGAGAAGTCATATCATCTAATATTTTCTGTAATGAATCTTCATGTTTCCTGGATTCTTCTAATTTATTGTTGAGATCATTCTGTGCTTCTGTTAATTGATCTACCTTTTCTATTAGTTTAACTTCAGAAGTAGCACCTTCAGCTTTGAGTAAGGATATTTCTACTTTATATCTATCGATGTCTACTTCTAATTTCTTCTGTATCGCATCATACTCAATCATTTGTTCGTGTTCTTTAATTTTGAGGACTTCTATTTCTTTTTTCAGATTAGCCGTTTCATCGAGCAAAGTATCATTGTGAGATTGTAAATCTTTTAGACGATTGTTCATTTCAGTGTTAACTAGCTCCATTTCTTTAGCTTTGGTCCCAGTGTCTTTTAACTTTTCAATATTTTCATTTACCGAAGCCACTAATTGGGTGCGTTCTAAGGCGAAGTCTTCCTGTACTTTGAATAAGTTTTGTTTTATTTCTTGCTCCATTCTTGCGAAGTTGTTTGTCGATTCCCTATGCTTATCTTTTAGGTCTTGAAGTTCTTTCTCTGTTTCTTTGAGATGTTGTGACAACTTATTGAACTGTTCATTCGAATCCGTTGTTTGTCCAGTTAGATTCATGTACTCCGACTCAATCTTTTCTTTGGATTTTTGCAGTTCTTCACATTTTTCTCTGCTGCTTTCGAGCTGACGTTTTAGCTCTCCGACTTCTAATTCCATCGCAGATAACTTTGATTTCAGTTCATTGTTGCTCTGAGTTAGTTCAGCAATCGATTGCTTAAGCTTTTCATTCTCTTCTTTCAAAGATTTCAACTCATCAGCGTTAATGTTGAACTGCGAATTCAGTGCCTCTAACTCAGTTTTTCTTTGATCAAGAGACTGTTTGTGACTTTCAATTTCCTTCATTAGTTGTTCTATCTTAGAGTTGCGATCTTCTATCTCTTTCTTATGTTCCTCCGCAATCTTACTATGTTTAATATTAAAGTTAGCTGTCTCTTGTTCAAAATCGTCCTTGAGTTTGATGATCTCTTTATCCCTTTCATGAATAGTTTGTTTGAATTCGTTTATAAGTTTCTCTGTAGATTCTGTAGAAGAGCTAGACTGTGTAACCAGCTTCTCGACTTCTTTCGTTTTAGCCGATAGACTTTGTTGTAATTCTAAGATCTCTGTTTTACTCTTTTCATTTAATTGTGACACTTCGTTCAATAAACTTTCATATTCGTTAATTTTAGTTGAAAACTCTTCTTTGGCACGAGTGATTTCATCTTGCAGGCTTTTGCAGATTGTGTCTTGTTTCCGTTTGGAGTCTTCTAACTGTTCCAAATCTAATACTTTGGCACTAAGTTCCATTTTAAGCTTAGTTATTTCTTTGTTTAGGTTTACTTCATGCTCTTTACTTACACCTATGACTGAAATAGAAAAATATAACATAAGACTTACTACGTACATAAACTATTTGATTAATTTTAAGAGGTATGTTTGACTTACCTTTATTTAATTCTAGTGTTTTATCGTCAACAGTTGCCTGCAGCTGCGTCAGTTTAGTATTAAGATCTATAATAATTTGGCTATTCTCCTTATTCAGCCTTTCTAGATTTTGTTTTTCAGTCTCTAGCTTAGACTCTGCTAGTTGCAGCTTAGCTGTTAGAACGGAACTTTGTGTTTCGAACTCTGTTTTCGCGATCGCCATCTTTGATTTAGCTTCGTTTAGTGCCTTTTCTGACTCGGCTTTGACCTTCGCTAGTTCGTCTGACATGCTCTTCCCTATGGAATCCTTTTCGTTGTCCTTTTCTTTGAGGAGGGCGTATGCTTCATCTAACAATTTCTGCAGTTCCGATGATAATGCTGAAAAAAGTTTTAAATATTATAATACTCTTTACTTATGTTCGTATGAGCTAAATCTGGAAATCAGAGTTTTTAGGCCATAGGTTTTATACATACTTTGAGCGGCCGTGAGTTCTTCTTTATGCTGTTCTGCGACGGCGGCCGTATCAGCCGCGCCTTGGTCCTCCACCATCCTCAAGGCAGCTGCCGTGGCCTCTGCCCGCGCGGTCTGAAGACCCACATCTGTCTCCAGGTCTCTGATGCGCTGTTCCAGAGCTGCCTTCTCTTTCTGAAGAGCAATTTTCAATATAGACACTTAGACAATATAGACACTGACTAAACATAAGATTTTTAATCCCAAAAATTGCACTAAGACCTGACAATTTTTGGGAAGCATTTAAAAAACTCTTAAAGAGCCCAAAGTGTCAAGTTACCCTAAAAAATAAAGGGTCTTACTTATGAAAGATGATTAAAATTGAACACTGGTTAAACAACGTCCTGTCTCTATTCGTCACTATCCACAAATCAAGTCAGGACGTTGTTTAACCAGTGTTCAACTTTAAACATCTTTTATAAGTAAGACCCTTTATTTTTAAGGGTGACTTGACACTTTGGGCTCTTTATGAGTTTTTAAGATGCTTCCCAAAAATTATAAAGTCTTGGTGAAAATTTTGGGATTAAAAATCTTAAGGTTAGTCAAGTCATCATTAAAATTTGTGCAATAGCATCAGCATCACTAATTACTTTTCATAAAATATTGAAAAATGTAGATTACAATCCAACCATTGGCTTTTGTATGTGGTATTATCACCAATTCATCATTCAAAATATTTAAAATTTTGTGTCAAAATATTGTAAGTACTTATTTCACTGGGTGAAGATCTTTTCCAAAATGTACTACTGATATTTTGTCTTCGGCCATCTCCCATCTTATCATAGCATTTCTTACAACTCTCTTTCTAAAATCTTTGCCTAATTAGGGGTCCCTAAGGTGACCATGAAAATAAGCGTGCATAAATCACTTATCGGCTTACCTCCATTGCTTCCTTATATTTCTGTAAAAGGAAAAACAAATCATTACAATATTTATATTTAAGCTTAAAATTACGTGCTACGATAAGAATCTACATTCAAGGTCAAAAGGATTGTAATAAGGTCGTGTTAAAACATTGGGACATTGGTATTTTCCCGTAATTCAAAGCTGACAATCGTGAGCTCTATGAATGTGAATGGTATTAGCAAGTTGCAGTGTAATAGGAAAAGGAAAATGCCTTTTTTGTATTTGTTGTACTACATAATGTATAAATGTGAAAGTTAAGATTATTTGGGTGGATGTTTGTTATTCAATCACGCCAAACGGCTGGACAAGATAGGTTTATTATAGTACATAGACTACTTTTTATCCCAGAAAAATGCATGTTTCCCATGGGTTAAAAAATAGTATCTCTAGTCCACGCGGGCGAAGCCGCAGGCGTTCGCTAGTTGTTAAATAAAAGGCCTTCTACTACTGACTTGGAAAAAATCTAGACTAAGCTATTTTAATACTAATTTTAAGCTCAAAGAACAAAACGTCACAACACGTTATGGTCTCTGTACAACATCCACATCGCAAAATTCGCGTTAGCTTTTATAAAAACGCCCATGACACGTTTTGGCTAGCACAGAAACACCACATAGCGAAATTCGCGTCGTGACTAATATGCTATTCAACCACAACGCGTTATAAAAAAACCCATGACAATGTTCTCAGCTCTATTTTTAGGGTTCCGTACCTTAAAAGGTAAAAAAAGGAACCCTTATAAGATCACTTTCTTGTCCGTCTGTCCGTCTGTCCGTCTGTCCGTCTGTCCGTCTGTCCGTCTGTCTGTCCGTCTGTCCGTGTGTCACCATCGATTATCTCAGGAACGGGTGGAGCTAGCAAGTTGAAATTTATACCATATACTGAGGTCTATAGTCCCTATTGTGAGTATAAAAATCAAGGTCCTGAGTCAACACTATAAAAAGATATAGGCAAATTTAGGTTTTCGTGAAAACTTGTAAGTACCAAAACTTACCTTAATTATCAACTTTTTTTATTTTTCGGAATTTTTCCTTTACTTGTGCTGTAAGACCTTGATTGTACCCAAATTTGACAATTCTAGGTCAACCGGAAGTACCCTAGAGGTTTTGGGTTGAAAATCTAAATGGTAGTTCCCGTTGACCTAGAATCACGAAATTTGGCAAAAAGCAAGGTTTTATAGCACAAATAAAGGAAAAATTCCAAAAAGTTAAAAAAGTTGAAAATTAAAGGGTGTTCCCATACATACATAGTTGACGCCAATTAAGATTGTCCTCTGAGTTGTATGGGCGCTCATACAAATAAGCGGGCTACAATAACATAATGGGTATAATGGGCAGGTACGGAACCCTCGGCGTACGAGTTCTACTCGCACTTGACCGGTTTTTCTAAATGAACTTAGCTTAGGCCTTTACATCTTTACTAAATGATTTATACAGTGTCAGGAGGCAATCTTTTGCCTACACTTAACGAGACACTGTAGTGCCTGGGACAAAAACAAAGACATGGCCAATACGTATGGGGCTGACTAAGCCGCGGGTTTCCTCACGATGTTTTCCGTCACCGGTTAGAGCTCGTGTTAATGCGCATATACATTTTTCGAAACGAAAAATCCGTTGATGCACGGCCAGGTTTCGAACCCACGACCTTCGGATCGAAAGTCGAGGTAATATACCCCTCGGCCAACACGGCTCTCTTCAAAATAAAACTCACATTATAATCCTCCTTGTTGATATTCTCCTCTTCATTCCTGAACATGAGGTCCTCGACCTTCTGCCTCTCGTCTTCCAGCTGCTTCGCGAGCCTGTCCAGCTCCGCTTTAAGCTTGCCATTCTCGTTCGAACTCTGGAAGTTACATTACAGTGTTACCACCTTAGTATATCTTATCTCACGAAAATCTAAAGCCACCAAGTTTTTTATATATGTATAGGGGAACTCATGATACATTTTAAACCTAATTTTTCAATTGTATCAGTCAATTAGGCATTTTTTTTTTAAATAACGAGTACTTATAAGCCCTTTGTGATTAACAATTAAAAGGGGTACCATTTTAATTTGTTTTCGATACTTACACGCAACGAGGTTAATATAAAAATCATTGCTTACACGCAATTAAATCACAATATTAATAGTTGCCAAGAAAAACTTATTGTTGCCAAGAATGTTATTAACAAATCAATCAAGAATGCTATTAATAATCTTATCAAATTAATAAACTACAAAAATTACCTGAGCTGCCTCTTTCTTGAGCAGTGTGAGTGCGTTTTCTGCGCGGTCAGCTTGCAGCGAGATCTTGGCGACTTCAGCTCTCTCCAACTCTCGCTCCCGCATCAACCGCTCCAAATGCTGCTGCTTCTCTCGTAGAAGTTCCTGTTTTTAAGATGAATTTGTCCGTTAAGTTTTATTTTACAAAAGGCACTTTCCTCCTGGTAGAGCGTCGTTTCTTCGTCGTTTCGTCGTTTATTCTAGATCGCATGTGACAGACGACACTCTAACGAAGCCGAAAGTGCTGATGTGCCTTATTTACCGCCCCGGTATCTGTTAATATATTTGTAATACCTAAGTAGGTAGGTACTTATATTTTTCTAGTGTTATGACAAATTATTGTATTCAAATACTTAAGACTTGTATAAAACTGAAAATGTCAGCGGAATGGGACTTTCCGTGACCCATGACGTTTGTCTTGATATTTTTAAGCGTTACTTAAATACTCTGCCCCCAAAAGATCTACGAGCAATTAACTGCCATTTAGCTTTGATATTGTACTTACTGTTAAAATTATCCTCTAAATATTTATTTTAATAAAGTTTTAACTAAGGTCTGAAAATCAAAGCTAAGAATCTGTGTTCCTAATACTATGTTATAAATAAATATAAGGTAAGTACCTACCTAAACATCTAGCTTAGATTTGACAATACACCAGTTAAACATTACAGATTTTGTGTTGAAAAGAGCATCGTATTCAATGCATTTTATTGCTATCTTATTATCACTGATGGATAATCGGATAAGTTAATTTGTCGGCAAAATATCTTAGGTTTGAGTGCGTGTACTATCTTAGATTTCTTGTATAGATGCGTGTATGTAAATATGTGTTTTTAAAAGCCAGTACTGTAGCCTTACTCAAGACTGTTGTTATCAGCTAAGCGAAAGCAAATGAACTTATCAAACGCATCATAAAACGTATAATAGACGTAAACATGCCGATTATAAATAGCAGCGTTTGTTAGTATAATAAAAGCTTACAAGTGTGTTAGTATTTTTAGAAAAGGGTAAATTTACAAAGCTTCTAGTAATCGTAAAGCTTGTAGCCTCCCTACTACGGTCTGCAACAAAAGTAGGCACCTAACTAAATTACTTTTCAGAATGCACGTATTGATTTTTACCCGATTGCCCGTAGAGCCTGCAGTATAATATTATGTACTGCCGGTATTGAACAAGTACCTTTGTAACCTATTTTATATCTCAGTTTGGTCAGTCTATGCTAAGAAAATATATAAAACCAGTCTATGGGTTGAAATATTTCAGCGTTGCACGGATCCATTACTCAGCTTACTGTGTAACATGACAAAGGATCCAAGCATGTTTCTTTATTGAACTTCGTGCAGGGAGGTATCAAAGTAATTTGTTTGCTATTTCAGCAAACAGAGGCACTCCTATAGGTACTTACCTATTCTAATACCTTTACTATTCAGTACCCAACTTAATAGCTTCGAATTCTGATTCCCTCTTTTAGCTAACGAACAATAGACCTCGCGTGCACAAACTTTTTAGTATTTTTACAACAATTACCTAATATAGTACTACTTACCTATATTAATTGTTGTAAAAGGTTTGTGCACTAATGTTACCTAACTAAAGCCTCGTTTTAGAGATTTCTGAAAAAAATATTTTCAGATTCTCTAGTTTTGTGATGGTGGTCCCAGGTGCTCCATCAATCCCTATTCCTTCCTAGTTGTTAAATTCGTAGTTGTAGAAATATGTGAGAAATTTACTGCATTTTAAAGAGCTATTCTACTCATCATACCGAAGATCCGCAGATCTTTACAAAAAATTTCTAAGTCCTAAAATTTAAAGTTACTTCCTTTCAAATAAATAAAGAATCATCAAAATCGGATCTCATGACGCCAAATCCAATTAAAAAAAAACTAATATAAAGTCGTGTAACCTAGTAAACCAAGTTTCGTACAGATCGGTTGTAAAATACCTACGATCAGTAGAGGAGTACCAACAAACTGACAGAGGAAAGCAAACTTTGCCAACTTGATGCAGAAGCGCTTCGCTCGCTTGGTCAATATCTAAAGTACCTACTATTATTGAAATAGGTTTGGGAATAAGAGAAAGGATGCATTTACAGTTTTTATTATGTGGTTAAGGACTAAGGCATTGTTTGTTCATAACATTCTACATCAGTACAGCAAAGCAGTATTTACCGAAACTGGAAATTAGATTTTACTAGTTTACTAGTAATATAAATATCCGGCTCGAAAGACCAAAATAAACGAGTCTCATAGAAACAGTCCATCTATTATTTAAGACCCCTCCTCTACAACCTTTTTACCTACTCTTTCGTAATTATTTCTCTTCCGTTCGAATTGTACGAGCTGTTAGTTTGTTTGTATTAGTAGTGAGCTAGTGTTTTACTTTAAAAGGAATATCAGAGTCCAACATTACACAAGTTGAATTTAATTACCCAGATATCTTGCAGTGACGTTGAGTTTACCTACATGACCCTATGTGTTTGTTGCGTCATTCTTACAGTACCTACATTACATACCTTGTAGCAGAGCGCATGTACACGACAAAATTCTTATGTACACGTAAAGCTACGTAAAGGTTTTTGAGGAATTCCTGACTAATCATTACGAAACAATCGATCTGGTAGAATAAAAATTGTTTGGATTGTTTTCTATTCGTACATCCATGATCTATTAACTGTAGTGCTTTATCTACATATCCTTGTTCCAAAGCTCTAAGTAATGTTACTTTTCTACATTTTTTTTATATTTAGCTATGTCGCTTTCGCATAAGTACAGAAAAACACGTCCTATTTTTTTTCTGTAGGTAGGTGCCTTGCTTAGATTATGTACTTGAAGCTCGGCTTTCGTCCGAGACTTGAAGTTATACAGAGTGTAATAAGATCAGTCTCGAAAACTATTGCATTGTGACCATGCTTCTGTCAAATAAATCAAATAAATATCAGACTTTTTAATTAACTGTGGATCCGGCTAAGTGAGACATCAGCACTTGTGAACGGCTCGACAGATTTGGCTGGTTTTATTTGTAGGTAAGTACCTAATGTTTGTATGTAGTGTCAGGACAAGGTTTGTATGAAAATATTTCACCCTGGCGATACGTCGGGCACTTACAGCTAGTTTAGAAAAACCTTGTTCACAATATAATTGTGTACAGAAAAAAAAAGCGGTTTTCACTCTGAAACGGAAATGACACGTAAAACATTTGTAGGAGTAAAAAAATGTTTTTTTTTTAAAGTGTCTCAGTCACTCTCGGTAGGAATAAATTAGCATGGTCTGGTCTGAAGCTCTTGTTTGCATGAATAGTCTTAGTACACCCTGTATAGATTGAGATAAGTGCAATCCAGTTGGATATTCCTCTCTATCCTCCTACAGCGGCTGATTTTGATAAATGATTTACTTGTTTACACCTTTGCAAGTAAAGATCATTAGAAGATTTCCTTAGATGATGTCAGCGCAACGTGACCACATCTCATATGGGACATTAGCAACAATTAGGTAACCTAGGATCTCGCGTCACTTGGTTACACATAACACCTACTATCGAGTACCTACCTACAGAAATACTAAGTGACTCAAATTTAGACCTATGTGTAGCTCTTTCTAGAACAGGATATTTGATATGATACTCAATTAATATTGTGATAGGTTAGTAGGTATGTTGTCTAATTTATGTGGCAAGCAAGTATAGGTACCTACCTAATAATGCTATCTATTTTGTATTTATTTACCTGCTGATTTTATTATACTTACTTACCTACTTAGTTATCGCTGCTGACTATTTACTTTATATATGTAAGTACCTAATATATTTTATCTATGACATCAGCGGACTTCGCCAGTAGTGAGAAAACATTGTATTCAGCATATTTTTACCTAAGTCTTGGAACTCGAATATTTACAGTGTAGTGTATTGCGCAGCATGCATGTCCAACACCTGAATATTTGCATAGGAATTTTGCCACTTGACTTGATAATAACACGAAACTCTACTTTGGCTCTATCAATATACCAACTATGGTTTCTTTGCTTATATACTGTTATATATTGCTTTCTATACTGAGCCGATTTAAAACAGAGTGTTTTCGGCTTATTATCGACTCATAATTCAATGATACCCACATTGTTATTATGATGGACCATGACTAAGATGATTTCACATGAAGTGCCCGAATCTACTATTACGTTACATACAAAAAGTTACTGCGTAAAAAACACATTTTGTTAGCGTCTAAAGGTATTGTACCTAGCTATCAAGTTTCATGAAAACGGGCTTAATTACCAACCGTATTTCAAGGGCGCCGAAACCAAGGCCAGACCCTCAGACATAATGTTTTATTATTCAAGGGCCCAAGTCGGCTATAAGGTTACGTAGGTTTCATATTAATCACCAGTCAAGGGCAGAGCATGCCCACGTTAAAATTACTTAGGCAAAAGCTATGTGTACAGCCTATATTAGTGCAATAAAACAACACAATTTTAATATACACTTTATTCACACGAGGAATATGCAAGGTAGGAATAAGACACGTTAGACTTAATAAAGTTTATTATAACAATGTCATTCGACCTTATATTAAAATTAGACACTAATATAAAACTATGTTACTGACGTAATAAAATAAGTTAAAATGAAAACCTAAGCAAAAAATTATCAAGTGCCTAAATTAATGAATATTATGATTTCTTGCAGGCACTGGACAGTTAATATTAAAAAGAAAAAAGGAAATATAAAAAATATATAGATTGCACCAAAAGAAGAAATGCAATGTTCACAATTTCATATCAATAAATATGTGTAAGTAAATCAAACAATATCACAGTTTTGCCTCTGACGGTAAGCTTAGCGTTTTTGCAACTTTGTGGTTACAACTACATCTTTTCTATGAAAAAATACATTGAAAAATTACACAGAATCTGTATTGTACTTGGTGTATTGTCGGAACATGATCTAAGTAAATAGCTATAAAACTTTGTACTATTTAGTGCGTTTTAATTGACAATAATGTCCCGTAAACTATTGTCCTGTCCTAAGTTAAGAAAACACTTAAAAAGTAAATCAAAACATTTAGTAATGTTAAGTAAAACATTATCAAAACAGACACATTCGTTGTTCGGGTTCTTATTTAAAAACAGTCGGAAGAAATTCCCATATCGACCGCGATAGTCAGCTCTCGGAACGACACATGTGCTAAACTTCAAAACTTGCAAACTTGCATTACGGTCCCCAGAGCATTTAACAATACAGCAGCATTGTGTTGCCAAATGCTTTTGGACTCAGAATATCAAGATTTAGAATTATAGTTACTTTGGATGTATTCCGAAGGTGATACTATTTAGTGTCTAGATCTCTTCATTATATTTTGATACAGATAATTAGGATTTAGTCTCATTTGTCCATTTAACTATAACTAGTTCTGGACTGGTAGTTGCAAAATGCAAAACAAAAAATCTTCTTGAGTCAATAGGATAATTCTAAATATTCAAAATCTTGAGTAACTACCCCAAGCCGAACATAGATATCAGCCCACGACTGACTCTAAACCCTTTAACAACCCTAATCTTGATAGTTTGAGTGTGGGTTAGTAACGCCAGTTTTGACGTTTAGCACAGGCGCGCAGCAGAGCCTATCTACCGCGCAGCGATGGTGGGGTACTGTACCTGAAGAGCGTTCTTTGCCGAGACAGGGGTGGAGGAGGCTCTCGGAGCACCGACACGCTGCCGCCGTGCCGTTAGTGACAGTGCATTCGAATCGAATCAAACATGAGGGAAAACAACACGCGTTATGGCAAACGATAATGCATCTACAGCTTCTACGGCCATTCCATGGTTTTAATGAGTAATACAGCTTACTTCTCAGGAAGTAAGCAGGAAAGTGACCAACCATGTCAAATAAGGACCAACATGTTTGCGCACTTTCCTCAAATGGGCTGAGTAAACTCATTTGGTCATCTCATAGGTAAACCATGTAACAGCAGTAAATATGAAAACATTGTGTACTATATCAATGTAATTCTTGAAGTGTTGATGTATTTACATAATTATATTAGTGCTAGATAAGGCATATACTGAAGGCTGAGATTATTACTGTATTTCTTTTACATTCAAACTGTACGTTGATAAGTACACAATCTTGTGACAAAGTAGAGTCATCCACTGCTCTTGAAAATGTTGCAGGTTTCACGGAAGAAAGACAAGGCACTTATTTTGAGGACTGTATAAAGTGAAGTTCTGTGAATGACTGTACTTGTTTGCAATTGAGGTGTTGATGTTAACTAACACTTCAGTCGCTTGCAAAATATTTCAAAGCACTAAAATATAAATGTAATTTAAACGATTTATGGAATGTTTTATGTATCTACAAGTTTGTGTAGAAATAATATTATAAATGCACTACATAAAGTAATGTGATAAAAAAATGTGTAATAACATATTTACATATTATGCATAGCATAACATATAGGAATGTGATATAAATGACTCGAACTCAACTATTGTAACTTGCCACCATACCTTAATTTATATTTAACACTTGATAATACCAGTATATAAAAGCATTCATATAGGATGAATTTCATCTGAATATAACTTTTAAAATTATCTTGCTAGACTTAGAGATGATTATAATAATGTACTGAATTGCTACCCTGTTTATTATGTAGGTATAATAGTAGCTACGAGTGCAAGTTTTAAAATAGCTGAATTTAGGAGTATATTATAATGATTAGTCGGCAAACTAGACGAAAATGTTAATTGACACAAACAAATATCACTACAATCAGTTCTAGATGAGTCTTAAAAATAATTATCACAGCCGAAACGTTTTAGGTTTCGATAGGAAATATGCAGCCTCTAAAATGATTTCTTTGGGAACTAATTAGGTTATAAGCCAACTAGAAGCTGACTCAAATGATATGATTCACACATCACAACACAAGTCCACGGTTCACTATTTATAAAAGTAAAAATCTATGGTGATTGTGCATTAAAGTAACGATACATAGTGAATCGAGAACCAAATTAAATAAAAAGTTAAATGCAAATAAGTTAAAAATTAAAACACAAGGGCCAAACCAAGGGGTGCCAGCTACAGACAAAAAAATAACAAAACCCGAGTCATGCCAAGAAGCGTTCACTACACAAATAATAGGGAACCCTAAAAGTAATACCAAAACTGTTGCATGTCGCACCTACCCTCATACCGTAAACATTTTCAATAACTATAAAAAGGCGGAACACAGCCCTCGTTGACGATTATATTTTACGGATTTACGCCTTTCAGTCTGCTACTGCATTAAATAGTTTCAAAACACGAAATACAGGAATGTTTTAATCAATACCGCTACGGAAGCGAACTATTCGTTATATATGCAAGTACTATTACGTATACGAGGCTATTCGGACGGAAATTCTAGACACTAGTCGTGACCGTAGGGGTTAGTATGTCCAGAATTCGTGCCCAAGAGAAGGAACTGGCGGATGGATTAACGTTCAAATGTATACGACATAAGGGTAGGTGAACTGGAACGGCGACACGCAAGAGTAGTGGTAGCTCTTCCCAAAGCCCGCAAAGTGAGTGCGCGGCGGCGGCATCTCCACGAATATGTCCGTAGCTGCGGCTCCCCCGCGGCTGGCCCTCGTCACGGCGGCCGGCCGGCCCGCCCACCGCACCACCTCACCCCCCGCGCCGCCGCCGCCTCCCCGCGACACCCGAGAACCAGCACCGCTGCTGCTGCCGCTCGAGACGCTGCGCCGGCTTCGCTCCGACGAGCGCGTCTCGAAACTTAACACGCTCTCCGAACAACGCCACGACTTGGGCAGCGTCTCGCTGGCCCAGCGTCGCGGGCTCAGATCCTTGCATTTCGCGTTCGATTGGAATACTATATCATAGTAGACGCGCGGTTGCGGCAGAGCGATGATGGCGCAGCGATCGGCTTCGACGTGCTTGACGAGCAATGTTTTGTCGAGCAGACTCGGGGCGCTGGTGTGCGGCCGGGGACGACGAGCGGAGGCGGGTGGCGGGGAGCGCGGGGAGCGGGGCTCGGCCGAGCGCGCGCGGGGCTAGCCTACCTGAGCGCCCAGCGACGTCACGCCTAGCCTCACCCCTATACGGGACGACGCGATCGACGTGCCCAGAGACGTGAGAGAGTCGCGAGAGTTGGACCGACGCAAGGGGGTCGCCCGACCGTTGCTGTGGATGGCGCAAGCTCCGGGCTTTCGGTTCGAGGGTGACCGCGTCACCTTCGATATCGGTGCGAACAAACCGAAGCGAGGTGAGCACTCGAAGTACCTGAAAAGAGGATCGCAAAGGTTAAAGTACCAAAACGAAGCCAAAACTTTGTCATCCGTTCTGGCAGCTTCTCCTTTTGTACCTCTTGCCGTCGACGGAGCCGTCGTTTTTGCCAAGAGGATCATCCAACTCTACACCGGCCCATACTCCGGGAGCGAAGTCCGTATTGCCTACGAATCGAAGAGTTCCAGCCTTGCTACCACGGCTGCTAGATACGATAACACGATCGCCCATTCGGACCTCTCCGTTAGTCGTGGTTGAAATTGAAGCATCTGTAAATAAATTGGTTTAAGTTAATAAGGTCAGAGTAATTAATTAGCTAAAATCCAAGAAGAAATTAAGACACCCACTCATTTTACTGCTGACAATGCTGCGTATGCTTCCATTTGGTGAATTTGCGCGCCTCTGTCTGGCCATGCCGGAAGGAGGGCGTTCAAAGACACTGCCCGCATCGGATACCGGCGAGGCATCATGTGCCATGTGAGATATGAGAGGAGAGCGTGTGAGCCGTGTCAGTCGGGAGAAAACTCCACGTTTTTCAGGACATTGAAAATAGCGCACTCCTGCCACTGAGCCATCATTTTTTCCTGTAATCAAAACAAAATTATTTTAGCAATAAACTTGTTTAAACAGGTCTAAATAAATCCACGTAAATCAGCTGCTTTGTTTACCAATGGCGTCATCCAGCACGATACCAGCCCACTCTCCAGGAGCGAACTGGGTCTCGCCGATGTATGCAATTTGGCCTGGCTTGGTGCCACCAACCCATACTCGCTCGCCGATTATAAAACTATCAGTGTCCTCTGTCAGAACGACACTGTGGTCTGAAATAAATTGATCCATTAAATAACGTAAAACAAATGTGGGTTCAAATATTTCTGAAACTATTAAGTGTTAACTTAACTAAAGAATAATATTCTTATCTCGAAATTCAATGATCTCAGAAAGTGTGTTAAGACATTTCTAAGGATTGTCATTTTATCACCGTTTGAATATGGATGGCCTCGTCATTTCCTATTCTGCGCGCATTTGTGATATGCGTGTGCATACACGACTAGAATATTATGTACCGTTGTATGCAAGTGCAACGGCCGGTGAGGAACTATTTGCAATCCAGTTTGCATATCTTAATGTTACATCGAAACTTTCGCTTCAACAAACTGCATTTGACTTGAAGTCTTCAGATAAGCAAACGCAGTATTTAAATCAAAGCTCATGCTTCCAATGCCAACCTTAGGATGCGAGAATCAAGCAAACAATAAATAACATTTCAAACATATACATCAAAGAGCGTGATTCTGTGTGATCTCTATTGGGTGCATGAAATTGCTTTTACAATAACAACTAAGGATGTGTGTGACCAACATACGAAATGTTTTGTGCAACATTCCAAATCATTTCCAATATTTAAATTTAGAGAGCAATAATAGAGAGATCGTTTGGAATATTGCAGTGCATAAGAAAGTATTTTATCACGTGCCAATAAAAAACTTTATCAGCACGGATGGTGCATGTGAATTACCTGAGGACCTCCTGAGGCCCGCTTCGCTAAGCCGTCGCGGGTGCTTCTCCCACAGCGAGTCCATCGAGGTGCCGGAAAACGTGCTGCTAGCTGCGACCACACACAAGCGTACGCACACATACATTAGCCACTAGTCTACTTGCACAATAAACATACGTGAATCTACAACATGTCTCAATCTCAATACTTAAAAATGATCGTTGATTATTGATTTATTTTGGTGAAGATTTGTTAGTCTTCTGTATTTAATTAAAAATTAGTTTGGTACTCTCCACAACTGGCAGTAGTTTAGTATATCAATCCAATTGACACATCTATAATAATCTTAGCTCTTTTTGTACTAGAGCGAAACTATTAGTTAGTTGGTAGATTGAAATGTAAGTTATTAAATATAATTGATATAAATTATTAATTGATTTAAACATAAGGGTCCGGTACCTTGCCAAAATATAAGAGATAGCTTGCCAAAATGGTTAAGTAAATTTTCTTTAACTTTCGGCTATGAAGCAATAATAGTTATACCCAAAACAACGATCAAGTTACTTGTTTGAAGTGTTGGCGTTTTGATTGACTAGGTTATTTACGACAAGAAACGTCGAAGGATGTAAAAAAACGCACAATAGCTAAAAGATTGTTGTTCGATTGTAAAACAATACTTCTAATTAGCTGTAGGCGAGGCAAGACAGTTGTCAAGCACGCAACCTACTGCATTCGCTTCAAAACTAAAAGGCTAAGGCATATTCATCAGCCTTTATTATCAAATCTTTATTATCATTTTCTCCAAAGCTTTACCGTTTCAGTACCTCAAAACCGGTCCCAAAGATTATTCGCATTCCGATATTAGTATACTCACTTAATTAAAATAATAAATTTTACTACAGATCTTTAAATTTTATGGATTTTAAGTAGAATACTTGTATAAAACTTTACATTTTGTTATTTGTTAGACTTTGATTTTATCATGCTTCGATTTATGTTATTTCTTTGTCTGTGTTTACTCAAGATTATTGTTATTGTTTAAGATATACAGTCTACCAGTGGTTTGTAATTGCAGGCATTTATAAATCTACATTCAAACTCAATTAAATGTTAGTTTGTTCACAACATTTGTTTAAAACTGGTACCTAGAGTGGCAGCACAGGTAATCACGACCCGTCACCTGATGATATACGTTAATAACCTTATATTTACATGGACCTCCACCGTAGTTAGAAACAAACTTACTGGATGCCTTGCGGAAGCTCCGCGGTTTGTCCGGCAGACTGCTGGTCACCTCGTCTTCCTCGTCTTCGATCAAATCTGATCAACGTTCAGACACAGTGAAATTATGAACAAGTGATTAAAAGATCTATGTACAGAACTATGAAGTGATTGGGGAAAGCTCGTGCAGTGCATCATGTATTGTTGCGCAATGAAATAAGTAACCACAACACAACATGCTTTTTCGATATTATCATGCCGTAAGAGACAACAAAAACATTCTAGCGAGGAAACATCAAAAGGAATAACACTCACCTGATAAATGTTTTCTCGAAGAGTCGTCACTCAGCTTCCTAAGCGTGTCGGACGAGCTGCCGTCTATGTCAACAAAAAACAAAGACAAGTAAGGCAAAAACTAAAGAAAAACATGCTTACAAATTTACATAGATGACGTGATATCATAGAAGGAGGCAATTGAAAATTCACAACACATACACTGCAATTAATAGACAAATTTGATTGTTTGCAATGCAGATAAGGTAGAGTTCGATAAAATTGCATAGATTGAAGTGTATGACACCCACTAAAGGGCTTGAATACACGGCACAGCTGTGTCGGTCGACACGTTTGAGTAGGCTCACAAACTGCGGTGGGTGATAATGATAATGTTGGAGATTGTTCAATGACGATTATTCTATGTCACTAAGGTATTTAACTTTAATTTACATGTGGATGTGTTTAGTCACGTAAAGATTTAAATGCAGAAAAGAAGTATGTTAATATTGACACTCGCCTAACTAAGCGTATTGGTTGTTTGATTTACTTCTAACAGACTTTTTAAAAAACACCTCTCGATAAACACAAATTTTCATCGGAAGATGGGATCGATATCACTCACAAATTAATTGTATGGTTCAGCAGTAGTGTCGAAGGCATCCGACTAGCCCCAGCGTGTGTCCGGTACTGATTGGCGATTCTGATTAATCATCAGCGACAACTGCGCAGCGGCCTGTCCTTGCCGACGCGCGTGGGCTCACACATCATAACTCAAAGATACAAGAAAAGAGGCTCATCTTAACGCCCACAGATAGGAAAATAAAAGAAAACCAGTCTTATACTAGACGAAGAAATAAGTGTGACAAAGGAATTAATAAAGGACGGCGACAGGAAAATCTTGCTAAATCAGCTAGGACTGACACTAACAATGAAGCAGGGAAAACATTTGTCACATATACAGGGGCGTATTTACCCTTAGGCCAAGAGGGCCATGGCCCGGGGCGGCAGGCTACTAGGGGCGGCGTAAGCCGCCCCTCCCTCTCAGCTTGCACCTTTCTTTTTTGGCCTTATAATGCCAAAAGAAATTTTAAAAAAAGCTTAGGTACCTAATTAACAAAAACTAAAATTTGGTAGGCGAGGTGGTTTGGCGAGGGGCGGCTTGCGCCGCCCCTCGCTCTCAGCTTCATGAGCCTTTCTTTTTGTCCTTAGATGCCAGAAGAAATTAAAAAAAAAAGCCTACCGAACTAAAAAAGGGTAGGTAGTAAAACTTATTTAGTTGAGAGAGAGGGGGGCTTGCGCCGCCCCGTGCTTTCAGTTTCATGCGCCTTTATTTTTGTCCTTATATGCCTGAAGAAAGTAAAAAAAAGTCTACCTAACTAACAAAAGCTAAAACCTATTTGCCTCGGAGCGAGGGGTGGCTTGCGCCGCCCCGCGCTTTCAGTTTCATGTGCCTTTCGTTTTGTCCTTAAATGCCTGAAGAAAGTAAAAAAAAGTTTACCTAACTAACAAAAGCTAAAACTTATTTGGCTCGGGCCGAGGGGCGGCTTGTGCCGCCCCGCGCTTTCAGTTTCATGCGCCTTTCGTTTTGTCCTTATATGCCTGAAGAAAGTAAAAAAAAGTCTACCTAACTAACAAAAGCTAAAACTTAGTTAGCTCGGAGCGAGGGGCGGCTTGCACCGCCCCGCGCTTACAGTTTCATGCGCCTTTCTTTTTATCCTTATATACTTACCCGAAGAAATTAAAAAAAAAGCCTAGGTACCTGATTAACAAAAGCTAAAACTTATTTGGTTGAGAGCGAGGAACAAAAACTAAAACTTATTAGGTTGTAAAGGTTTAGACATCAAGACTATCGTTTTACTGACTGGCCATTTTCAGAGATTTTCATTTGACAGGAAACGTAACCTACGTTTAACCTACATTCTTTAAGCTCGAAGGGATAATTCGTTACAATAAATTGATATTTCGGGAATAAATCCTCGAGACGATTTTAGGAAAACATTTCTTTGGGTGTCACATGTTGCATTTTTCTTCAAAAAATTCGGTTCGCTTCGCTCGCATCGCATATTAGCTTCATCAGTGTTTTACGAGCAAATTGAGTTATGTCTGAAAGCGAAATAGGAACCGACAAATAGCCAGCCTTTTTTTTGAGCTCGTAAGCAAAATCAAGTGTCACATGTTGCATTTGTCATACAAAAATTCGGCTCGCTTCGCTCGCATATAGAATAGGAACCGACAAGCAGCCAGCCTTTTCTTTGAGCTCGTAAGCAAAATCAAGTGTCACATGTTGCATTTGTCATAAAAAAATTCGGCTCGCTTCGCTCGCATGTAGAATAGGAACCGACAAGCAGCCAACCTTTTCTTTGAGAACCGTAAGCAAAATCAAGTGTCAAATGTTGAATTTGTCATAAAAAAAATCGGCTCGCTTCGCTCGCATATAGAATAGGAACCGACGAGCAGCCAGCCTTTTCTTTGAGCTCGTAAGCAAAATCAAGTGTCATATGTTGCATTTGTCATAAAAAAATTCGGCTCGCTTCGCCCGCATGTAGAATAGGAACCGACAAGCAGCCAACCTTTTTTTTGAGAACCGTAAGCAAAATCAAGTGTCAAATGTTGAATTCGTCATAAAAAAATTCGGCTCGCTTCGCTCGCATATAGAATAGGAACCGACAAGCAGCCAGCCTTTTCTTTGAGCTCGTAAGCAAAATCAAGTGTCACATGTTGCATTTGTCATAAAAAAATTCGGCTCGCTTCGCTCGCATATAGAATAGGAACCGACAACCAGCCAACCTTTTCTTTGAGAACCGTAAGCAAAATAAAGTGTCACATGTTGAATTTGTCATAAAAAAATTCGGCTCGCTTCTTTCGCATATAGAATAGGAACCTACAAGCAGCCAACCTTTTCTTTGAGAACCGTAAGCAAAATCAAGTGTCTGTTGTTGTCTTAAAAAAATCGGCTCGCTTCGCTCGCTTATTATAAGCTTCATGACTATTTTGCGAGCAGAGTGCAAACCAAGTTTCAAGCCCGAGACAAATATTTGCAGGGGGCGGCAAACCTTACTGGCCTAGGGCGCTGAATCTTAAAATACGCCTCTGCACATATAGGAGATATTATAGATTCCACATAAAAGGAGAAAAGTGTAAAGTGGTGCGAAGGATTATAAAGAAGAAATGTAAAAAAGATAAATAAAGCTTCAACAAATCTAAAAGAGGAATAGCATCTTTGATGTTGTGTCAAAGATTAAAATCAACTGAGCAAATCTGACCAGTAAAATAGATGACAGAGATTCAAATAGCCATTAGATTAACATTCATCTTGTTATCACATTCTCATAATTGAATAATAAACGTACAGAAGATAATCACAACGATAGAGTAAACTGTTATTATCATAATTAAAATAATAACTGGCAATCTACCTTTTCCGCGTGGGCAGATATCATTATTTATTGCAAATTATTACAAAATATCGCATCATCAGTGATGGTCATCGAGTGCAACTAATAATAGCACTAGTAGTAGCAGGCCTGTCTCACTTCTCACTTTAGGTATTTATCGGACGCGCGCCGCCTCGGGCGGCGCGCGACATAGGTTGCCACTTGCCGCTCGCTCGGCTCGCGGACTAGACGCATTGTGAGTAATTATCGTGATCTCGTATACATCGTTTCTTGTGATTTTTGCACGATGACTAAACGATCTAATCCGTATAAAAGATACTGCTGTGTCTACGGGTGTCTAAACAAAAGGAAAAGCAATGAATGGACATTAACATTCCACAAAATTCCGGAAGATATTGAAAGGGTGGTAGGTACCTACTAAGCTTTTCTATAATTTGTTGTAAGTACCTACCTATTTAAATAAATCATCAATAAATACCTAGGTAGGTACTTACTTTTACTCTGTAACTGTAGGTGCATAATGAAAACGAGATTTTATAGGTACCTATTCGATTCCTTTTTGATTGAATAGGTACCTGTTTACAAATAAACAAACATAATACACCTACAAAACTACCTACCTACAAAACTGTAGGTAGGTAGGTACCTACAGTTTTGTTTATTTACATATGTAGGTACCTACCTAAAAGTAACTTATCCATTAAGTAGGTACCTAACCTACTTAATATAATATTTGTAAGTGTTTAGAAGTTACATTACATTCATAGAGCCATGTTGGTCGAAGTGATTAGTACCTCAACTTTCGAGACGAAGGTCGTGGGTTCGAGTCCTGGCCGTGCATTAAATTGCAAATGTGATTGCAAACCTAACATTAAAAGGGTGATTATCGGATAACGGCTCCCGGTCTAGTTGTGTGATGATGATTGTGTGTGTCTGATCGATGTCTAGGTAGGTATGAAGGTATAGATATTTTGAAATGCAATTGTTTACAAAACGAACGAGATAATAATGTATCTACCTACTTCACCTACCTACGTACAATACGTAGTACCTACTTACTATTATTTATTCTGTGGTAACGGTAGATTAAATTATATTTAGGCCTACTTATTTTAGAACTTAAGTAGGTACTGTTTTTGTGACAGATAAAATAAATTAATTTATTTGTGTTGTCGCAAGCGAAAATTCGACAACCCTTACGAGTTGCGTCACACCGCGCCAGACAGTGACACAGTTACGCATTAGAGCAGGATGGGAATGTTTAGGCAAATATCTCGATAGGTAATAGGCCCATAGGCGAGTTGAATTGCACTTTATAGCTTCGCCGCGAGAGTCTCTATTTAAACAAATTTACTCGCGAAGTGACCCTTCTGTACGTAGTACTAGTATTCTGTGGTAGTAGTACCTGTCTCTGTTAAACAATTTGTTACATTGGTAACAAGCTCACTGTATTAATAAAGGCAATGGGGACATGTCGTGAGACTAATTAAAATAAATAGTGGAACGCTCGGGGCTGCAGTAATAAATTATGTAAACTTTAAATAGAGCTCTCCGAACTTCATTGATTATATTCGCAGTTGCAACTTTTCCCATAATTCAACGAGGGAAGTCTTTATTAGAAATATCGGTTGAAGGAAGTAAGGTACTATAAATTTAGTAGTTGTTTTCAATTTCAAACACAAAATGACATTTCATTAGCAACATTACCATAATAATTTGTGTTTCCACGATTGTCGGTCAAATGACGGTCGACTATTGTGATGGTAAGAAGGCATTTATCACAGCTATTGAACACGTATCGTGCAACGACAACAATGTATTTTGCGAAACCAAGTGGCAGGGATAAATTACTGTCGCAGATATCAGACTAAACTGAACACAAATATCAAAGCGACGGAACGTATTTGGATATGTATACACCGTTAATTCTGGGTCAGTTTAAAGCCAGCACCCACTGCTTGTATTGCTTAATCGTATTCGTGTCGTTGGTTTAGTTTTTGAATTTGATAAATATTTCATATGAAACAAAATAGTTGAAAAGATTAACAAAAGTGAGGAAAACACTTGGTAAGGTGTCGTTGGCGCGCAGAGCTAATGACCTAGGTATGTATGTATGACTACGACGTAGCATAGACTCTACGCCGTAGCAACAGCTGAGCACAGAGCACGTATCTCCGTGATTTATCCTGCCTATGTTTCGTGATATTATTAATTGCAAAAAAATAGATCTCATTTTTATTATTATTTTTGAGTAAGATTATCGATATAGATTACGTAGGCGCCGGCTTTAAACTGACCAAAAATAAACGGTGTATATGTACTTACAAAGAGATAACCTTTCTGATAACTAATTTAAAAATGACTACATTAACACGCTGTAGAACAGCAGGTGTTATACAATGGAACAAAATGTGATCCCACGCTTACTTCGTTCTTTGCTCTCATCATACAATGCGCGGGCGACATAATCTAGTTCCGAATACTCCCCTTCGACAGTGAATCACGTCATGTTCGACACAAGGAAACGCTCTAGAAACTACTGATATCAACTAAGCTAAAGAATGTTGCAGAAAATGTCGAAGCAATCAAATATGGCGAAGTTACGGAACGTCTCGATTTGATTTACAAATATGATGTAATTGCTATAACTGGCGTTCTTATTTACAACTTTTATTAAACAGACAAACCAGAATGAGGTACTCGACGACACCACACCGTATCCAACGGTGAATCTTACGTGTTTTGTGGTCAAGTTCAAGTTGTTCAATTTGCAGTTTAAAGTGAAGGTAAATAAATAATAATAATTAATAATATAGGCAGGTACCTCTATAGGTGCAGACATACAATTTGATAACGATAGCATCTGAGTGAATGTAAATACAGTATTAATCAAGGCTAGGGACGAGTTACAAGCTTAGATGAACGAATAGATACTAATTCCCCAATTAAGGACAATTTCGCGGTTAGCTTTGATGTGGAACCAATTGCAACAATCACATGCTGCAAGACAGATGCAATTCTCAATGCCAATTATTCAGTTTAGTTAAATAGTTCCCATGAATTCAATTACTTTAAATGATTTTACGCAGCGATTTCGACTCACCTACTCGATATGGATGAATGACGCAGCGTAAAGTCTAGAAATTGTACCTAACCGATTTCGCACACGAGTCTTGTTGTTTTCTAATCGATTTTATGAATGAAATGGAGATTCTGAGTCGGGTTTGAACTTTGACATTCGAAAGATCAAATAATGTTATGAGGAAGCGTTGCCTGTGTGAACTAGCAGAGTGCAGTAAACTTAGCACAAGAATATTTGACCGAGTTGGCGGCCACAATACTGCCGCGATCCAATATTAATCGACTGCATCAACACAGTTACTACGTAACTATATCTTATCTGAAACAACCTATTGACCTATTATTTATGTTATTGAGCATTTCAACGAAAAAACAATGTGTAATTCGATATCAGGTGGTCAACTGAGACAATATCAATACTTGTGACTCACTTGAACATATTTTATTCAATTAAAGCCATGATTTAAAAAACAGTGATGGATTTCTGAATAAGAAAGGTTTTATTGATATTCATTACTTATCAGCAATTATAGCATTGATGTCAAACCTTAAAATAAATAAGTAAACAGACGGAAAGCGAATAAATTGTATTTCTCGCAAACCAAAAGAAAGACTGCAAACCGTGTAAGGAATATTTTAAGCCAAAATGGAGTGTTCGGGTCGCCAAACTGCAACTGATCATTTATGTCAGTAAGATCTCTCCAAAGTATGTTTCTTTATTAGTCGTATGACTCGATTAAGAGCCGAACTATATTGATTTGGAGCGCAAGAGTGGTTAAATTGATGATGACTTTAATTAACGTCCAGAATCCGCAACAAGATTTTGCATAATATAAATAAATTTATTCATACGTTATGTATGAAATAGAATCTGTGTCTGAGGCGTGTTTTACTGACAGTGAATATAAAAGCATTAGTTTAGATAAATTCTACGCTCGAACTCCGAATAAATTGTAAGATTGTTCTCCTATATTCTATCTGTATCGCATCGGCAAGAATATTTACAAGAGATAAGATGCTGGAAGTAAATAGCAAATATCTGTTTCAATAATGCCCATGAATAATTTAACAGATAACATTCGATCGAATGGCAAAACAGCGGCGGCGTAGCCCTTAGGGCCGCGTATGGATGAGTGAGACCAATTGGGTAATCAGGACACGTTCGTTCCCGCTACGCTAATAGACAGTAATGAGTACCAACCAACTCCCACCTGGCATGATAACAGTAAGTATCGTCACATTGAGTGGCATGATTTATACGGGTCACTATAATCATTTGAATACTACCATTGAAATTACGAACTTTCCCAAACATGAAACATTAGGAAACGAAAACCAAGAATGAGGAAAATTAATGAATGCAGATTGTAGAGACCAGGAAAATTGCCTCAATAGAGAATTTGATTACACTTGAAGTGATACGATACGACTAGAGACCTGAATGCAAACAGATAGATCGAAAGTGAAAAGCTGGGACCTACCCAAGTAATGTGATTTGAAAATTAATTCATAGCTAATAATTCATAAATAATCTGCTGTTACACATAATTAAATGATATCACACTAATATTAGAATAAATATTAATTGCGAGAAAGTTGGCCCAATCACGCTCAAATGGTTGCATTGCATGGATTGGAATAAATCAATTCGAATTAATATAGGTGTGCAAAACGTGACCTGAAATATATAGGCTACTTTTTACCCAGGTACCTGGCAAGCCACGAAAAATAAATAAAAAGCAAGGCAATTTCCTTTTAACGGTTACTATAACTTTTGCACGGGTAAAGTATCGCATTGTCATTGACATAACTAAGTAACTAAATGCAGTTGTAATCGGAGCTAGTCACGAAGATCACGGTGCAATAGGCATTGTTCTCACGGTTTCTGAAATATAGCGCCGATCGTTATCTCTACCAGTGATAAATGCACTCAGAAAGCTAGCGAGCCATTCTAATAACTTGCTGTTTCCAAGTAATTGAGGCCGCAGGTAGGTAAATTGGCAACTATAAGAAATCTGTATACACTAAAATAAAACCGTGGTTTTTATAATACTTGCTATAAGAAGATACAAGTCATTAGGTGCTCATAAATATTTCAACAGCGGTAATTAAACTGATGAACATATAAAACAATATGCGGCTTGTTTGACAGTTTGTCAAATAAACCGTGGTCCTAGATACTTTAAAAGATGACATCAATCTTTATACTAGCGGTGCCAAGAAAAGATTCTATGTCAAACCCTTTGGCGTGTATCTATGTGTACCAACGTCTTATTTAGGTGAACATGAATCAGCAGTGTTGGTTTAAGCTCATGCAGACCCGAAGTAGGCCCCTTCAGGCAACTGTGTACATAGCTAAAGTGACGTGTCATTCAACTTCTTACACGTTGTAATGTCAAGTAGCAAAAGGAGAGAATGTTTCAAATATTTAAAGTTAAGTGCACAATAACAGCAGACTGGAGTTACCCAGAAGTCACCACCTTGAACTTGAGTGCGTCTAAACTCAGTCTGACGTAAGTGTTACTGTCAATACAGCAATTTACACTGTTGTGGTTACTGGTTAGTACTGTCGCCTCCGCACGGTTATTGATTCATGATGAATTCATCAAAAATCTATTGAATTCATCTTAAATTGATTTTTGATGAAAAAAATTCGGCAAGAAGTAAAATATTTATTTTTATAAGTCAATTAATACAAGGATTAGATGTTTTTGATTACTATTTAATGTAATTCTGATTTGATTACGCACACGGTTTATTTCGCAGCGCACGAACATAAAGTAATGGAAAAAAATCCGTTTATGAGTCATCCATTATTGAAATACTTCTAAAGTTGATATTGCGTTATAAGGACATCGGATACATTTTTCGAAATATAATTTATAATGACTTATCAATAGCTACCCAAGCAAAGTATGAGCAGCGGATTCTGCGAAAATTACTTATCAGTATTTCATTCATTATACATTTTTGAGATATGAGTCGATCGATATGAGAGACAAACCATAAAAGATTAAAGAAACTTACAGTTATACTATTAGATAGAAATGCTAGTCCCTTATTGTTATAAGTTTTAAATAAGTCTAGATTATTATAAAAATGTTATCTATGAGTAAGACTGATTACATCTAATCAATAGGTATACTGTCATAGCTGTTACTGTGTTATTATGGCAAAATCATTCGTTATCTGATATCAACCAAAGTACAGCAATTTCGAAGAAAGGTAGAAAGGAAACGACAAGCCAATTACGGTCAACGGAGATAAAAGTTGAGTAGTTTAGATACACGTTACAAAAGTATTAATTGTATATTTTTATATACTTAACTATATTTTTATAGGACTCAGTATAGGCAGTCGTCGCCAGAAAATTTGGGATAAAGTAGGTTTATTTATTAGTTTACTTCAAAAAGGATTAATAAAAAATTGGTTAGAAAAAATAATAAAAAACTGAATTTCTACAATAGCGTCACTTACCGAGTCCTTGCATAGAGTTGAGAACTTGAGAACCATCCAGGTGACCTCATAAATATGTTAAAATAATTCAACTAAATCGTTCAAATCAGTCTCCTTCGAGAAGCGTTACGGAGTGACGAGCACACGCACAAAATTAAATTAAAAAAAATGTGCTTCTGAATCACACTAAAATGACGCTGCACTGCAATGCACAACGCAATAATTGAAAAAAGTTATTTTGTGGTAGGTAATTAAAAAAAAACATACGAAAGAGACTATAAAAAGTTTTTAAAGAGACAGTACCATGCATGACAACATTGTCACACTATATTCAGGCATTTTGGGTAAAAACATGTAACTGCTTAAATCAGAGACATTAGTAAATACCTTAAAGTAAACCCACACGAAAATCTTGGCTCTCGTAAAATTTAATCGTCTCCCAAAATTGGACAACACTACCGTTGCTGATGTGTTAAATAATATCTATTGCCAAATCATATACCTCCGCTCTTATTTCGAAGATAGATCTACAAGTTCTTGTAATCTGCTCAAGTCCTAGATAAGAAATTGGTTCATGGGGACACAGAGGCGCAATTAATCTACTAGATAAGATGATCTACCTATTCAACCGTTATTAGGATAGCCTGTACTCGTAACGACTTACCAGAACAGGCTGAGGAGGCAAATTGTAGAGATTAATCAAAGGGGGAATTATAGATTGCCAGCAAGAACCTTATGTTCAAGATAACGGAATCAGAATGGAGAAGGGAAGCATTTCTGCAACCCATGCTTATATGACTCTGAATATCTTAGAGGTCAAAGACATTTCCCAATAAATGGGTGGGTCTCTATAACCGAGACGGCGCCTGTGCAGACGGCTATAAACAACCCAAGCCACAATGAATTTCATAAATGTATTTTATATTTTCAGCAGCTTTGGCGGAAATCCAATTTACGATTATTCTTAAGGAAAATCTCATCAGAGATAATAACTATACTTGTCAAGTAATAAAATGATAAACAATGCGTTATAAACAATTGCGCGGATCAGCCGTTCGTAAAAGGACCGACAACTTTAGACCAGAAATTATTGAAAACATGCTATTACGATATACTTACGACCATAATCTTCTTTGGGATACAACCTTCTTTGGGATAAATCGTTCTTGCAGTGCTTGAAAATATATTAAAAAAAAGAAATAGGTACATATTTGAGCGCGGCTATTTTTATAGTCCATAAAATTAGTTGATGCTGATGCTGACTTTACCTACTTTAAATTTACCTGCATGTTTGAGAAAAGCACTATACATACAATACAAGCCTTGGTCACACACAACACAACTGAGCAGCACCGGTCTCTGTGATACGTGCCTCTCTGGCTCGGCCCAATGTTGCACTTGTGGACCGCGGCAGCAATGCACTATTACGTAGTACTATTATTAATATTAGAGACTGCAATGGACAGAAGAAAGTGGCGAGTTCTCGTATTAGAGGCCAAAACTCACTTTGGGTCCTTGAGCTAACGAATTTTTAACCCCCGACGACTGACGTGATCGAGATGGTTCTTAGCTATAATTTATGAAGATTTGCTTAGGTGTTTGAAGATCCTCAGCTCTTTTCTAGTTGATGAAGGGTTTTTTTACTAAATTTTTAATTCAGTTGCTTGTACATTTTAGTTAATTACTAAGATCAACATATTTGAATTAGATGATTGAGGACATTTTGTCGCGTCCGTCGTGACTGTAAATATAATTATTAGGAAAAACCGTTTTGGTAATTGTGTGCACGGTGTACATGCCCACTGATTGTGCCAAAAACCTGAGTGAATATACAGACTGTCTAGGTGAGATCTCAGCGATTATTGAGAATAGTAACATAGAATCAGTGTATATACTTGGGGACTTTAATGCACACCCAGAGGAACCCTTCGCGAAGGAACTTTTGAACTTTTGCTCTGAAGAAAATTGGACTTGTGCTGACTTTGAGATGCTTGGCATGGGATCGGACACATATACCTATATCTGTGATGTGACTGGTAGTTTGAGATGGTTAGACCATTGCTTAGTATCTAATATTGCATGGCAAACTGTTAGAAGAATAGAAATCTTAAGGGATGTGTACTGGTCTGATCATTTCCCCCTATTGGTTAGCTGTAATATTAATATAATTAAACCTAAGCTGAAATTAACTAATAAGGAATATAGTAAGGTCATATGGGGAAATAGAAATGACATTCAGATTGAGAATTATACAAATATTTGTAATAATCTATTAAAAAATGTAGACTTCCCTCCGGAGCTTATTGAATGTAGTGACAAGATGTGTAGGGATAAGAATCATAATCTTATTATTAATGACATGTACAATAATATTGTGAAAATATTAAGCGAAGCTGCAGCTACTTGTTGTGTGGTGAATCATCCGAGAAAGCGAACCAAGGTAGTCGGATGGAACAAACATGTCCAGCATGCTCATGGAAGGGCTCGTGCTGCATTTCAGATATGGGTACAGTTTGGTAAGCCCTCTAGTGGGCCTTATTATGATGATATGTGTGTGACTAGAAAAATCTTTAAATCTAAACTTAGATGGTGCCAGAATAACCAAAAACAGATACAAATGGACATATTAGCTACTCATCATTATAACAAGGATTTTAGAAGTTTCTGGAAGCACACAAATAAGTTGAATTCCCGACCGGGCACTCCTGTGAGCATGAATGGTGTGAGTGATCCAGTTGGTATAGCGAATGTATTCTTGGATCACTTTAAGGTCAGCCCGCCATCAGTCAGATCATCGCTGGATGTGCCTACTACTGAGAACTATCTGCCTGACTCACATGTGCAGGTAACTGCCAATGATATTGCTACCATTATTAAGGGCATGAAACATGGTAAATCACCAGGGCATGATGGTCTCAGTAGGGAGCACCTCCAGTATGCGGGTTATCACTTACCCAGAGTGCTTGCTATGTTGTTTGGTTTTTGTATGGGACATTCTTATCTACCACCAGATTTAATGAGAACAATTGTCGTGCCCGTTATTAAGAATAAAACTGGTGATGCCTCTGACAGGTCAAACTATAGACCTATCTCACTGGCGACTATTATTGCTAAGGTCTTGGACGGCTTGCTTGATAAACATCTTAGCAGGCACCTGATTTTGAATGACGCTCAGTTCGGATTCCGGCCTGGTCTGTCGACAGAGTCAGCTATCCTTTGCCTCAAGCATGCCGTCCAATACTACACAGATAAGAAGACGCCCGTCTATGCTTGCTTTTTGGACTTGTCAAAGGCATTTGACTTGGTTTCCTATAGTGTTCTTTGGCAAAAGCTACTGTGCGATACTACTCTTCCTAGAGATCTTATATTTGTTTTTAAGTACTGGTACGAAAACCAAACAAACCAGGTACGATGGGCGGGCTCTTTCTCGGAGGAATATGTGCTTGAATGTGGTATGAGGCAGGGGGGGATAAGCTCTCCAAAGCTTTTCAACCTTTACATAAATCGCCTAGTTGAGGAACTCAGCAGAACGAAAGTCGGATGCTCGATTAACGGTACTGTGGTTAACAACATGAGTTATGCGGACGACATGGTTCTGCTGAGTCCTTCAATTAGTGCGCTCAGAACACTGCTCAATATATGTGAAACATACGCAGGGGCCCATGGGCTCAAGTATAATGCTAAAAAGAGTGAGGTGATGCAGTTTAGGGCTGGAGGTAAGACGTATCCTACTTTACCAGTTCTACTTAATGGCACTCCTCTCACGTGGGTGAAGAAGTTTAAATACTTGGGCCACTGGGTCACTGATGATATGAATGATGATGATGATATAGAGAGGGAGCGCAGAGCGTTATCAGTCAGATGTAATATGGTGGCTCGCAGATTTGCACGTTGTTCAGCTCCGGTCAAAAAGACTCTTTTCAAAGCATTCTGTCAAAATTTCTACACGTGCAGTTTGTGGAGCCACTATACGAAAAAGGCCTACAAAGCACTCCAAGTGCAGTATAACAACGGTTTCAGGATGCTGATGGGATTGCCGCGGTTTTGTAGCGCATCGGGGATGTTTGCAGAGGCCAGAGTCTCAGATTTTAATGCGATAATGCGTAGCAGGACTCTATCTCTGATGCGCCGCATCCGCGACAGTCCCAGCAGTATGCTGGCTGTTGTGGCCGAACGCTCTGCGTTCAATGAGGGTATCATGGCTCACTGGGCTATTAAGCACCACCAACCTGTAGCTCAGCTTGTGACGCAATGACATTTATCTATTAAATTGAATCTTAATTTTATATGCGCACTTTGACATTTGAATTATTGGAATACTATGACATGTAACTTAATTAATACTAACACATTTCTGCTAATTTTATTGTATGTTACTAACAAAATGGATTATTATGTCTGAATAAATATATTTTCAATTTCAATTTCAATTTCAATTTCAATTGTGAGAACATTCTAGTAAAGGAAAGGTAAACAACAAAGCGGACGTGATCTTGTGTGAGTCCGCTTTGAGGATCGAACGTGCTTAGGATAACATTAATTGGCTATTTACTTGACATTCTTCCATGAGGACGATTTTAATCTAAGTGAAAGAAACTAAAAGACGAATTAAACATTTTTATGTTTAGTTCAATACCCATAAAAAGCTCACAAAGTCTTGTAAAAAGGTATGACTAAGGCAGTTTATTTCCTAATTGTATCGAGTGGCGCCGTGTAAGAGCAAAAAACCAGCCGACTGATCGACGTGCAATGAAAATACATAATTTAAAGTTATAAAACATGCCATTACCGAGACCGGTCCACGGCACAACATGACAAGGCATTGATTGCCACGTGAGATGCATGAGGATGATGCCGCATCCCGCGATTAACCATAACAAGTGTTGAATATGCGACTTGCAGATGTAATAACGATGGGATGTCCTGCTTCTGTTCTACCGCGTGAAGTTGTGTAACTTTAAGAAGGATGCCTACGTTCAAATACCAAATCCTAAACGACAATAAAACTCACATTCCACCTGTTGTTTATCATCAAGCTGTTCGAGCGTGGGAGCGACTAGCACCTCCTCCGGGCCAATCCAGCTATTAGCAAGTCTACATCTCAATTGTCATAGATTCGACAAAAACATAATGTAATACAAGTCCGCGATTGACGATTGATTACAGAGACATGTTTGGTTCGGTTCGATACGCTCGAGAAGAATCGCTATCGATGTGAAATCGAAACCCTGGTTCAAGGTGATTTATTATAGTGACAAAATGTATGTTTGAAGGATAACGTTACGATGACTAATATGGTATTATTCTTGGCAACGGTAGAGCAAGTGATTTAATTGATTTTAGTAGGGAAGTCACGTAAACACAGCAGCTCGCACCTGTTCTGCAGTTTCGCCACGGTTGACCGACAACAATGCCGAGTGAAGTAATTGAGCAATTCTTACTCAGAGGGCACATCTCCGATAAGGAAAGGAGACAGGAAATTGTCACACACATGACTGACACAAATTATATCCTTGGGTTACTACTCAACGTGACCAGGGGCTCGATTCCGGTACCGAACTTTTTATCAACCTCAACCAAAACCTCAACTAAAGCGACTGTTTCCATGACTACTAATAACAAACGACTCAGTTGTGGTGAGGTTTTGAATTTTGGCAGAACAAATTTTTGAAAAGCTATTCTACTATTCACCAAATGGCTGACATTTAAGAGTTCGAACCAAAACCAAAGCGGTTGTCATTTAATAGAATACAGGCCCAGAGAACAAACAAACTTATTCAGTTAGGTTCCTACACTTTTTTCGATTCCAAAATATTCAAGTTCAGCTATTGCTGACGCTTTCGCCGAAGCTTTGGTATATGTAGCATGTTCCACTGTGTAAATGAATAGAAAATAGTAAAGAAACCAACTTATTGCGCAACTAGCGACTATGTTAACCGGCAGTAACGCAAACAGACATTGGAATTGTGAATACAGAAGCAATACAAACAGCTTGAATTTGCCTAACAAAGGCTGGCGTGTCAACTGATAACTTTTTATAGCTCTGCAATACCTATTCTAGAAAAACATGCTAAATATTAAAACGTATTCTGTATAATACCGTCACTGCCAGGACTGAGCAAGAACTGAACAGGTCATTTAGAGGTTTTCAATAGGAGTACGTCGGCATTTTGTTTGGCGCCCCATCAAGGTCAGGATGCAGTTACTGTTTGCGATGTGGCATATCATTCTGCTGATCCAAACAAGGTTAAACGCGCCGGTCACCGCAATGGCAGAAACATAATGCGAGCAAAGGATCCACAGCTCGCCGGTCACGGTAAACATCTCACGATAATGAAGGCTCGAAGACAAATGCCGACCACCAGCACACTAATGATAAGGACTTGAAGTCAATAGAGCCAGTATTTTATTAGTGTGCAAATAAGGCATCCATTTAAGCGTAACGAGCATTAGATGACAGTCGTGAGAGGGAAAAAATCTAGACAAAAACTTGAGTATTCAACATACACTGGTCAGGCACTCGTTAAGCCATAAATATCTCCTTATCGGGGTCTTATGGCTAAAAAATTTTTTACATTATCACAAAATTGAATCACTATTTGTAACCGATTCTTTCAATTCGAATGACATAAACAACCTTTTAGATGTAAACTACGACAACAGCAAATAATCAATAGGGGTTCCTTGTTTCAGTTGAACTAAACATAGCTGAACTTAATTTATTACAGCGCCTAGGTCACATTGACGTAAAGTCTAGGCCTCTAGGGGTGCAATGCAAGAGCAAGGTTTCGATACGTGTACCAGAAACGGAAGGCTTTCTACTTCGCTTGTATTGTTTAATAATCAACTCAGCTGAATGAGTGCATGTTTAAGTAGTTAAATTTTTAGATATATATAAAACCTTTGACAATAGATAATTTTCCATCACAACTCTAGATATTACCTAAGAGTTTTTTATCTTTACAGTTCTTTAGCATTTTACCTCATAATAACAGTTGTAGACATTTTTTTATCAGAAGCAATTTTCGAGGATTTGATGATGATATGTGCTGAGACATTATTATCAAGTCCATGTTATAATCGGGTGTAAACACATCAGATATCCAGTTTTACGAATTAGTATCCGGTTGACAAATACACTAAAAAAATGTTTAGGTTGAACTATCGAGACAAAAGATCTTAAAATAGTAGAATAGAAGTGAAATGTAGAAAGTAAAGAACAAAACCTTTTGAAGAATTTCAAGGATGGGCAAATGAAAACTGACAAATTTTTGGTCAGCTAATAAAATCAGCATACGAATAGTATAATAATATTAGCATGAACACCTAATAAGCATTTAAAGTTGTTCAGGATGAAATAATACAAAATTTAATCGAGAATGAACACCACAGACTCTTTTGATCTTCTCCAAATATGTTAGGACAATCGATGAATTGCCTGATTTTATTCAGAGTTAAGCTAAAAGGAAAATTCTAGAATATACCAAAATAAGACAAAAAAAGAACTACTAAAGTACAAAAAACAGGATGTAGATAAGAGTTTATTTTGGTATGTTCGAAGCTACATTTAAATTCTAGCCCAAAAGGAATAATGCACCTAATAATTTTGTTGAATTTGAAGCTGGGAAAATTTAGGCCCCTTCCTAATTTACTCTCGCTCGCCGCATCTGCGCACCGGTGCTTTAAACGGTCTTATATTGATGTAGGTATCCCCCTAACATTTTCAACCCGCCTTGTTACTTCGCACTGTGAACTAGATATTTCTCAAGCATTTAGCATTCATTAGTACAATTATTCATGGTTAGATGCCTAGATGAGTGGTAACACAGCCCATTATAATTCATACACAATACAATTAACAACTTATAAATTTGTGTTATAATCCAGTGGTTTTAAACCAACGCGACTTATTCAGATTATGTCATCGTCTATGATGATGATTAGCAATGAATGTGTAATAACAACAAAAACAATGTTGGAAACAAAACCTATTATAATTTTATATCATTTGGTATAAGTATTAGGATTATTTCAATTGCCTCATTTGTTTTTTTTTTATTTAACTTTAAAATTAATTTACTTAATCGTTTATTAAAATGAAATTGAAAAAATTTAAATTATTTTGTCTAAAAATTTAGAAAATCTAAGTTAAACTTACCGGAGAAGCTTATTCTTGTTTCAACCGGCATTATGAATTCAGCGAATTCCTTTTGAATGTCTCAGAAAATGTTCGCTGTTTGATTTGTCGAAAGGTCCTGCGTTTTGCAGATGCGCGAGCCTTGTGTCGAAACGCGCGATTGACTCGGTCGTCGAGCGCACACTGTCGGCCCGGCGCCGGCAGTGTTGCCAACTCTATCAGGCTTTGCCGGCTAGAATCATCGCAGAGTAAGGACGGTTCCATCAGATCACGAATCAATTATTTAAAAAACCCTATGTTAACCCTAACTTCATGTTTATGGTCCTTAAGTTCACAATAGGACCTTTAATGTATAAGCTAAAGACAACGAAACTGTTTTTTTTTTACTAACCAAACATCACCACAACCACGAGCACGACCAAGGCAAGTTAGCTTTCTTTCAGTTCTTAAATTCAAGTTCCTTTGAATCTTCAAAGGTGGTAGTGAGAGGCACGCATGCCCAAAGTCCAAATATATAATATTTAGCACATGACTACTTTTTGTAGAGGTTATTTACAAAAATCGATTTTGAGGACGGTCGAAAATATACTCTTCACTTAACAAAAATTGTTGCCAGTTCTAACAAAAAGCAGGGCTCAGTGGCAATTCCTGTACCAGCGAGGTGTAGGTGTAAGGTAGGTACCTCAGCGTTTCGCCTGAACCTACGCGCTTGCTCACACAATACTACGATAAGCTGTTGTTTTTGTTTTGGCAGGCGCCTATCGCCCCGCCTTTCTTTTGTATCCTTGCAACAAGGGTAGAGGTAGGTATATGGGAAAATGCTATTTTGCTTTGGTGGAAAAATAGGGATTAAATATTTCTCTGAAAGGAATTTTAGTCGATTGTAATTTGTGATGCTATTGACGATACGATTTGAAATTTACTATGTTAGGATAGATAGAGGTATTTTTTAACCGACTTCGAAAAAAGGAGGAGGTTCTCAGTTCGTCGGAATCTTTTTTTTTTTTTTTTATGTATGTTCACCGATTACTCGAAGACGCCTCGACCGATTTCAAAAATTCTTTTTTTGTTTGAAAAGGTACACTTTCCAATTGGTCCTTTTGGTCATCAGGTCAGGATCTGATGATGGGATCTTGGAGAAATCGAGGTAACTCTTCAAATTTTATAGGCACACTTGAAGCGATTAGGGTATTTTTTAAAAGCTTTGTAGGTTATCGATGACAATTCAATATTATGGTAACATTGAACTGATCTGATGATGGAGTCAGGAGCTGTTCAACAGAACTCCTCAGTAAATTGGCCGATTGAGCTGAAACTTGGAACTCAGCATGTCGGTCAAGTTTCGACTACAATGTAATAATATGGTGACAGCTGGCTGATCTGATGATGGAGTCAGGACCTGATCAATGGAACTTCTCAGTGAATAACAGTAGAACATCCATGTTTGGGCTCATTTTAATCAGCTCACCCTTAGCCTTACCCAATAACAGCTTGTATTGAAGTCGGTTTTTTTTTAAATTTTTAATTTAGCCACTTGTTTCTAAATGTGAATTGAGACGTGTTGGCGGATTGGTATGGTACCGAATTCCAAAAAGATGATTATGAGTTCGAATCCTATGAATATTTCGTTTCCGAAAATTGAATAAGTTTTAGCAAGCTCCATAAAGCATTGTCAGGGGTTGCATTCCAAAAAGCGATGACTGCAAAATGTGAGCATGTGCCAAAATAATCTTCCAAAGGTCTCTAATGTTCCAAAGATCTGAGAAAATGACTATCATCATGAGAAAACTGTATTTTTACCATTTGTTTATTATTTTATTAATAATTTAAGTAATAGTATAAGTTAAAGTAATAGTATAAGTAGCAAACTACTTGAAATAAACCCTTTCTCCCGTTCCACAATGAATACCATGGCATTTCCCAAGGTTTTCCCATGAAAGTCGTGCCTAACTATTATTAGGTAAGGTACCTACCCTGTTGCTTTATAAATGTGACAATACCCGGGCATTATGTTCAATTACTTTATTTATAAGCTAGTATGGGGTTTCATATCGATTTAGTCTGACTCAGGCGATAATACTGTATTGAAGTTGATAACAAAATAGCTAAGTTATCAATCGACAAAATGAAGAAAGAGATCATTCGCAGGGTATTTCTATAAATAGCGATAAGATAATAAACAATCACTCAGTAAATGTATGACGATAAGGAACGCGTGCTAATTGAATGAATTCTCGATCTCTGCACTAGTATTGGAGCGTCCAGCTAGATAAGACTGTGATATTATATTATTGAATTGTTTATAAAAGTAATCGACCATGACCTATTGCTGGACGTGAGCGGTCCTATAACATTAATCATTCTACGAAACATTGGAAACCACTTCCCTCAACCAATTTCCTGAAACGATAAAAATTCGTCTATCCAGATTGTTATCTACGTTGCGTATTTACTTACGAGACCAAAATATTTATTCCATCCGAGAGAATTGTTAGTGTAATTCTGAAAAACTGTTACGCTGCCGGGAAAATGAGATTGGATTACGATGCGATGCAAGCTTATCGTGACAAAACAGCTGGTCATGGTTGAACAGAACGAGGTACGATTTCTAACAGGTCAAAGAAAGTGAGTTGCCGAGGTCCGAGGTTAAACCTTTACAAGAGCATGTGTTTCACCAACTTTGCATCCTATTTCTGTGAAGAATTTTGTTTGGCTTTGAAATACTTTACTTCCGACAGTTATTAAGCTACAGCGCTACTTGACCAGTAAGTATAATAGTCTCGTTGAAGACAATTACTCAAGATAATCTCGTAAATAGTAACGCCTTTCACTACAGCTTGCAATAACAAAATAGTAAATTACTATCAGAAAGTGAGCTTCGACAATGCAGAGGGGAACAAATAGCAGTAGTTAATAGTGGCCAGAAATCTTATGCAATAACGGACAATAAAGTTCATCCTTTCACCGAAGACCAGATAATGTTAGATACAATGTTAGTTGACTGAGGTTTTTAAAAGAGACACTGTAAATGCCAACCATCCTTAAAATTAAATCCGATCGAGAAACTTATGTGGTCGTAAATTAAACCCAATAAACGAATGACAGGGTGCTGGCGGCAGTAAATTCCCACTCGTTCAAAGTTGCGAATTGGACAAAGGATAATATCACTTCTAATCAGCAACAAATAATAAATATTCGATATAAAAATGACAGTCAATATTTCAAAATATTGTTTGAGAGCCTCTAGGGAATTTTCAATTGAATACCTATAATATTATAATAATATACATTTATAGGATAGTGAAGTTTGCTTCAGCATGCTTCCTTACGCTTCACTTAGCCGAAGTGAACTCAGCGACCCCTTTGGGGAGTGGCGTCAGCAATTTCACTACCCCCAGGGAGGCACTTCGAGTGTTTCATTCAAAGCTCTTGCTTGCGCTCGATATTCTTGGACACTTTTTCAGAGATCTTAGGGGCCTTTCACTCTTCAGCGTGTCGCCGGTCGCGTCCGCGAGTTGCCCATTCACAGCACAGAGAAATTCGAAAATTCAAAATTCTCTGTGCTGTGAATGGTCAACTCGCGAACGCGACCGGCGACACGCTGAAGAGTGAAACAAGCCTTACGCGATATTCGTCATTTCATCGCCTATGTCATATTTTTGTGGTCGTGATCGCAGCAATCGTAAATTGTTACGATCGAATTTACGAATCGGGGAAAGTGCTTTTATTTGAACAATCTGATATAACACGATAACACTAACCACGTAATGAATTTACCACTTCAACTGCTCTGACTCTTTGATTATGGACTGTTGTTTAGCGCATACTTAGTTAATTTGTGGATGGAGAAAGTTATAATGACTTGCCATGCTATTCATGCTGGTATTTCTTGAGATAAGGAAGTTAAAAGTTTGAGGGTAATTTGTCATCTAAATTGCTGGAGGAGAAGTTTATCATTAATACGATCAACAATATTTTGTGACTTTCATTTTGTGCCGTTGACCGACGCCGGCGGGCGGCGCAGTCGAAACAATCACCAATTCTCTGCAAGTTTACAAAGGAAGGCACGTACGATTCGTGCTTTCGGTGCGCAACTAATTTGTTTGAACTAATTTTGTAAAACAATCTTGTGAGGTACGTTCGATGAAATATGGATGAGATCACAAAGAAAAAAATAATGACATTATGGCTTTTCTAGGAATTGTGTGGGCTTCCAACTTGTCACGTAGTCAATAATAGTACCTACTTTACTATACAAAGGTTATATGTTTGTAATTATGTATCTTACTTATCTTATATTTGACTGCATCTTATCTTAATAAGTTATTCTTAGGAATCTGATATGTGAGTGCGTAGTTCCAAAAGACCTGGAGGCTAAAATGGACTCTAGCGCAATGTTTGTATGCTATTCGTGATCCATTCACACACATACCATTCCAACGACATTAATATTGTGTTTATTTTTACAAGTAAATAATGTGAGTATAAGGGAGTTAGTAGATAACTCTGAGAATGGAACCGCTGGAAAGCTTTTTCCAAAATTAACTTAATATCTAAGCAAAAAAACTTAAAAACATTAAAAGAAAAATCTTTAAAATAATCAGACTGGGACACGGTAGAGGGTAGAGCCCGCCGCAGGTATAAAAACATAAAATTCCAGTTTTTGCAGAGAATTTGGACGAACCCAGATACTGTGATGTTAATGAATTCTGCTGTTTATAAGGTAGACGAACCCGGATTAAATGAACATCAACCTAATATTATGAGTCGCTAAAGGTAATGACGATAGAGTCATCTACCTATCTCATTTGCATAAGAAAGACCTACCTAGGTAGCTCGATAATAACTGTTATATAGAATTTAAAATGGTAGTGATAAAGTTGACACGACGCTCTATTTGGATTTCAATTTTTTAAATTTGTGAACTATGGTTCGCACAAATTATTTGGCCTTTAGGCGGCCTAAAAGCTCCGTCACCAGAGTTGGTCACTCGCTCATATGAACTTACTTTACTTTATTGTGGTTTTTCAGTTGTATTTCCAATATAAACTATTATCACACCAATACAATATAAACTGCCGGGTCACGGGACATTTCAAATTAAAATTGACTTAAACATGTGAAAAAACAATTGATGATGAAGCCACGGGAGTAACAAAGACACATTAAAGAAATGCAGTGCAGCAAGCCATAAGCTACAAGCCAGTGTAAAATATACAAAACTGACTTTGTCTGAAGAACATCCTGCAAAGTTAATCCGCAGCGAGCGGATATGGATATAGCGCTGCGACTCGCACTCACATCCTAACCCGGCCCCTCCTTTCAGAGGAAAACTTCACTTGTATACATGTACCAAATGTGAAATACGTATTGGTTCATTCATACCTCTAGTCTATCCTCCATCTATAGTAGGTATAGGTACATTGTAACGTCACAAGATAGGTTTAAACCCCCACCTGGGGGTACTGGATATGTACATATATTTGAGAAGTGAGAGTTGATATTACTTAATTTCATTTAACTTTTTAAGTAACAATGACTTCTGTGTGTATGCAATTGCAAAGTAAGCTGAAATACGAATAACATACTCGTATTTCCGAAGTTTCATAAGACCAAACAGAGTCTAAAACTACAACTAACCACAAAATTGGCAAACAATAATGTCATAGTAGAAACCTCTATTAAATTATTTAAAGCGATGGCAATGACTTCTAATGTGAATGCAAAGCATGTAATGCAAAATATAACACCCGACACCTGCGGGCGCAGAAATCGTAGACCGGAACACTTTCCAGTAATCGCTTCTATGTACTCGAGTTACAGGAATATAATACTACTTCCACCCTACAAGCACAACTTTAGCGAATCTACTAAGTCTAAACGTTAAACATGCTACGTTTTTTATTACAAGCCTTTAATAAACTTGAAATGTACAATGGTCAAGTCGTCCATTTCAAAATATGCCAACCATTTTTCAATCACCTGATGGTATCCGATTGAGCTGTTTGGCTCACATATTGATTCTTGGTGACGATGCAATATTATAGTGATCAGCGGGCTTAAAAAGGTCGCTATTGCAGAATCGCAATATGAAATGAACTATAATGCCGTCTCTTTTCAGTCACAATCAATGAAAAGAGATGGCAATAGAGTTCATTTCATATTGCGATTCTGCAATAGCGACGTTTTTAAGCCCGCAGCTCACTGATTGGAAGATGGAACCAAGAGATATTCAAATTCAACGGAACTCCTCAGTGACTAAACAGTAAAATACCTGTGTTTAGGCTCATTTCGATGAGCGATTACTTCATTGTATATCTGATGATTTGAGACAGACGATTTTATATGCGTTGTAAAACTGTGCTAATCTCTTATTCAGGATGTTACGTTACCGAGTTGTGTCAATCGAAGGCCTGCCAGAGTGAGTATATCTGTGTAACGAAAAATCGCAACCCAAATCTTAAACTTGTGAGTGAAGTAATACAGAAAGCTCAATCGAATGAAAGAGGAAGTCTTGAAACTTAACATTTAACTAAGCTGTCCCACTTCGTATAGTAGCATGTGCTAAAAAATATTCTTCTCGATGAATATGAGCTCTATATCAGCTTTTTGCTATTAGCAATAAAACATCCTGATCTAGGTAGGAGATGCATTTTTGATGCATATGTGTCACGGCATCAAGTGTGTGCTCGCCTTTACTCCAAATAAGGTTTAAAAATTGTCGCAACAACACTAGAATTTGCTGCTGCCACTAGAGAGGAATTTAAAAAGTTCCTGCATCAGATGGAATGTTAATGTGTCTAGTTTTCACGCGAATATAAAACAAGCTTAGAGTTGTCGTTGCTCACGTCTCCATGAGATTATGAAAATATGCTATGGGGTTCCGGTGGTTTTTATTCGTATCCTGATGAAGTATACATAATAATTTGTGAAAAGACGGAAATAGTAAAGATCTTACAATAGCACGATTCAGTATTGTAAAACTTTTATGTAAGTATATTAGTATAGGAACATCTGTACACTGCGTTTTTGCAATCATTGCAATCTTTTAGCATGAGCATTATGCTGAAGCATGCTGTGGTACAGCTGAACCCATAATCGATTTCGTAAGATTTTGATGAGCCAAGCGCGGGAATGGCTGAGCTCATTCGTATACAAATATAATCGTACTCTACGAAACATTATAGAAAATAGGTTAAGCCGCTCCATTCTACGAGCAAGACTAGGATCGAGAACATTACTAATGCAATAACAGCCTTGAATTACTGAGATTAAACCAATTCCTTTGAGATAGAAGCCGCGATTTTATTAGTAGTTTGGCGCGTACGTGCCAACTTGCTCTCTTCCAGAAAATTACTCGCATTGTTCCAACGGGATTATATCCATGTTTATAAAGTACTGCAACCAATTTCATCCACAAGGCTTAAGCGAAGCTCGTAGCCATTTTTGCGTCACAAATAACAGCTAGCGCTAAATTATTGTATTATGCAAACCCCGGCATCTTTGGAGACAATATTGGAAGAGCTAGATGAAATAGGCTCTTGTTGAACACAGAACGATTCTGTGCCTCGAGCATCGGTATGCACAAAGTCTACTATTCGATCCGTGACTGTAGTATAATCTCTCAAATGTATGGGATCCGGTGCAGCGCCTCCAGTGGTAACTTGACTGAACTAAAATCCCAAGCGGCAGATTCGGGAGTCACGTTCGATCAGGTGCACGTTTCAAAATACTCTACTTGAATAGACATCTTCATACATTTTGCCGCGGTTTGCGAGCACGAGTAGCAATTTGACAGCTTTGATAAAGTATATGACCTAACTTGTCAAGTAAAATCACTCACGGCCATTTTTCATCGTGACAAGATACTTTAGAGAGATTTTGTAGCATTTAATGTGCTTTCTTAGTATTGTGTAGTGAAATTGTGAATAACTAATATTAAAATGATGTCAGCTTGACACGATTTTGCCTGGCAAATGGCGAAAGCAACACTAAAAGTGCACAGTTTTGAAGAATGTACCTACTCACAAAAACTTGCGAAAAAACTAAGTTGTGCAATATCTACAACAACAATGTAAAGTACATTGTGCCCTTGGAACCTTCCTTCACAAAAATACCCACCTACCTAACCCTAGATGCAAAGGTAAGTTTTGTTTTTCTACAACACGTATTGTTCCAAGAACGAAAATGACCTTGGGAATGTGTGGTTGTGCTTCCTATTACATACTTACAATACAACATTTATAATGTTTTATGTTGTGTATTTATGATGTTGATTATTTAGTAGGTACTAGCAACGCCCTCGCGACATTGCCCCCTAGTGATGTTAAAGTTGATGATGAAAAATAGCCTATACCTAACCTTCCTCAAGACTTTACTTTTATTATTGGTAGGTATAGATGTACTTAAATAATTACCTAATGAAGTGGTTATTATTTTCAGGTATTGAGTGCCCTTTTCTTTTGAACTCATGGAGATTACCAACATGTCGCTGGAGTAGCTAATGTATTTTCTCAGACTTCAATTAAAATATCACTGATGCGTGGAACAATACAAGAGCGAAAAGGACATTTAGAAGCTGAGGTATAAATAAGTTTTTATTAAATAAATGTTTTTCAAGACAAGCTTTTATTGGGTTAGGGTGGGCTAATCCAAATTAGCCCAAATACGGATGTTCTACTGTCTTTCACTGAGAAGTTTCATTGAACAGCTTCTGACTCCATCATCAGATCATCTCGCTGTTAGGTAGGTACCATAATATTGCATTGTCACCGAGAATCTTTGTTTGCCAAATTTCAGCTCAATCGGGCACTGGGAAGTGGGTAAAATTTAACTTGCAAGATCTAACCCGAACAAACATTGCAAATTAAATAATAACTTGTAAAATACAACAAATGCTGCACATAGTTTTCATAATATAATTACCTTCTCTACTTCCTATGCAATGTATTTAGATCACTATGTTAACAAACAATAATTATTTACAGATGATGGTGAGACAAATTAGGTATGTGCAGCAAAGAAACAATTAACACATTCCCTGTCCCACCTCTGCGGTGCTCTCCGAAGGCAAGGACTGTCTACTCGGGCTCGGCAAGTGCGTCGCGGGCATTGAACGTGTTCAGCCACCAGTATTGATATTATAAGAGGAAGAGCTTTGCAGGTCAACTTGTCTAAAAAACTAAGGCTTGTCAAATTAAATATAAAACAATGTTTTACATTCTCAGTGTAACTACATAAGACTATTCTGTAATCTGATATTATACTATATTACATTTGTTAATAAACATAGTTTTCTGTTTCGTATCTAGCCTTTATTTAATAGCCTGTCCCTTAATAAATAAATATAACCTAAGTCTATCATGAGGAGGAAGTATCTCACAAAATAAAAATACTTAGTTTAAGATATGAAGTTTCTTTAGAGTGCATAACGCCATCTAGTGGTTCAATTACGAACCACATTGCACTGGTAAACCTTTTTGCGTGAAAATGCCAAGAAAACGGCTTTTCCCAGATATGAGACCTAGCTAGATCGATTTTTCGCCCCCGTAAACACCCGTACTGCAAATTTCATCGAAATCGTTGGAGCCGTTTTCGAGAAGTACATACAAACAAACTTCAAAGATCAAACAAATATTGCTCGTTTAATAGAATAGGATATTTGATTATAATCTAATGTACTGCGTATAAAAACGTAAGTATATTAGTAGGTATAGATTCAATTAAACCAGTTTAAACCAATTGTTTTAATTAAATAAACATGTCTTATTATTATGAATAAATAATATTAAACACTACAAATTTACAATTTAGTAATTACAACTGAAATGTATCAATAATTAAAACTAATACAAAATAAAGAAAGATCTAAATGAAATTAAATTATAGAAATAGTAATTACATTATAATGTCATGTATGTACCTACAATAATACAATATAGTATAGGTATACTAAAGTATTATGATGTAGCTCACAGAGCCTTTAACATGCAAGCAATAACATCTACAATCCACCCGCAAACAAGTCACAGTGCTGTCCGAAGACATTGAGCGCATTGAGGAAGCGGGGCACGGGGGATGATGAGTTTTAATGATGCGGGGCGGCGAGGCGGCAGGGTGAGCTGGGCAGGCGATTTTGGATGCACATTCATGGGCTTGACTGGTGATCCCGTTCTGCCATGTTCAACCATGAAAGCATTGTTGAGCTTGATGTGCTCGGCTGGCTCTAATTTGCTTCTGCAATAAACATCAAACACTTTAAAGCATTGGTCACATTAGGGAAGAGTGTTAAAACGTTGAATCAGATAAATTAGTGTTCATCATTATTTCAGATAAAAATCATCATTTTAGCCATAGGACGTCTACTGCTGAAAATAGACCTCCACCTTATGTGTCATCGTAACACTTGATTAATTTTTAAAGTTTAATCAATAAACTTACTAAAATCAGCATTTAGCCTGCTGCTTGATCACTGCAGCAGCTGAAGGAGGTTCTTGTTCCTCAGTCGAATGAATATTCTGTAAATGTGAAATTTTTTAGCCATAGTGATAATGGTATGTATGTAGCTAGATTTTCAGGTATATTTTCTATATACCTACCCAACAAATTATATTGATTGGTGGTTGTTTCTCTAGTAATCTAGTAGTACTAGAGTGATGGAACCTAGCCGCTCCTTATAAGATTTAAAATAAGGCTAGTATTATGTCCACAAAAGTGGTGCTTTAGGCATGTGGGTGAAGGTACTGTCACGAGTAGGTAATAAAATATTTGCTTTGAAAACAAAAGTAAAATAGTAATGCCTACCTTTCTCTACGTCCCATTGGCATTGAACAATCAGCCCATCGGTATAAGTTAGTCATTCTCCCGTGGCGAGCCTCAGCTTGTTTGCAGTCGTCTTCGTGTCTAAATCTAAAACATTAAAATATCATGATGATTAACTTGAATTATAAGTTGGACAGATGGTTGAGACTATGTTATTCCTAATTAAAAGTAATCCACTCGTGTAAAAGATAGTTAATAGTACCTAAGTATCAATCAATAGATTTTGTTTTCCATACAATTGTTAAGTTTAATTTTTATGCTTGTGTACGTACCTACACTTACTGCTTCATGAATTCTCCCATCACATTAAAGCACGCACGGTTTTCTTGTTTAGTTTCTTTAATTATGTACAAGAATAAACTTTAATATCATTTCACAAATAAATCATCAACTCAAAACAGCTGACTGAGTTGACCATATTATATCCATAAATTAAGAAGTACTAAACTTTATACAAAAACGCCGTACACACAACACTTTGCATTTTTGCCGGGTTATACAATCATTCATTCAAAAAGGTTTAATTACCATAGACAAATAAAGATTTCAAAGTCCTCATTCGCTTTCCTTATCTATTTCATAGAAAAGAAAGAGAAAGATATATTGATTGTTGACGTTTGCTTTTTGACATTGAGTACTCCAGTCTGGTGAACAATACCAACATGAAATAATAAAAAAACGGACTTCCTGCGGTGTCAACCGCACCAGCCTTGTAAAGTTTTTAAAAACCGGTGCTCGCATATGTTTATTTAACTTGACAAGTTGAGTTGTCTGTCACGGATCGAATAGTAGACTTTGTGCAAACCGATGCTCGAGGCTCTGAATTTAAATTAAACACAGTGTGCCGTAATATATGGAAAACACAGGAGATTGAGTATTATGCTTCGAAGCCAGTAAAGACGACTTCAAAGAAGTTGAGTTAGCAGTTTTGTTTCATTGACAAATTCTCGTCAATAGTTGTGCAATCAAAGCAGTGTCATTCTCATTGTTATTCTGTTTACGAAATGTAGTATTATGATAATCTTAATTGTAATGCACCAACAATAGCTGGTGATAATTGCTTGCATAATAAAGTTTAAGTGATTTAGTTGATTGATGTTGTTTTGCAAAACGTAAACAATGTAATTGATGAATTTTCTGATTAGCCATGAATACTTCTCATAATATAATGATCTATAGTTGTTTTAGAAAATTAACTCTGGATTGTTAACCACCTTCCTTGTACGCAATCTGAACTATGCTATCGTACAATGCCATTCACCAACCGTTATTTCCACCATAACTGCCTTCGCTAGTTACATTCCCTGCTAGACATGCTATGTCATTGACATTTTCTAAAATATCAATCGAAATCACGAGTATCCTTTAGAATGTTCACATTCACGTCAAGGTGATCTACTAGCAATACAATTACAAACAGTTGTAACAGGATGCCTATTTTAGCTTCTAATTATTTTACGAAATTGTCTACATTGAAGGTCCTTTTAGTACAAGAAAATAATAACTTCGACACCTGACTCTTATAATTATAACGACTGACAGGTAATATAATTAAAGTCGGTAAGTACCTACCAAATGCAATTGTAACCATGCTCTTTGATCCTGCCTGGCGATTTAAAGATCATAATACTACCTACTTGAGATTGAACGCGAGGACTTAGGTTAGGACGGAGGAAGGTAGATCATATTAATTGATCTAATGAATTGCCAATGAAGATCGATTGGCTAAAGACTTGTCAAAGTCCGATAGCTGTCGATGCTATGAATTGTTGCGATCGTGACGGCGGATTCTACAAAGCAACACAAATGCAAACTAGCATTACTGCACTATTATTTAACCAACTTGATCTAATCTGAAGATAAACAAAGCAAAGCAAAACGTATTTTAGTCACGCTCGTAGCCGGACGGTCATCGTAAATGGATCCTGACAGTTCACTGGCACTGAAATGCCACTTTACTGGTTTGATTGATGAGACACCTTGAACAAAGGGAAGAAAGTTCCGGAACGGTTCCTCATGTATGATAAAGCTGCAATAGTATTATGATTGTAAAAACAGAAGACTAATGGACGTCTACTAGATAGTTCGGAGGTGCGCACGAATAGGAAGACGTCTGTGTATAAATACAGAGAAGTTTTTAGCGCCAATACAATTACAACGTAACAGACAAGATTAATCGAGTTACTGTAGAAGCGGAATAATAATAGTCATGAGAAAAATTTGCAGTAATAACAGCTACAAAAATTGGCGCCATCGGTAATTGGAAGAAAGTTTCCGATCCGAAACTTACTAAGTAGTAACATTCACTGATGATGTTGACAAGATAATTATTTGGCATGATGTAAACCTACATTTCAAGATAACTAGATTTTTTACGCAAGCGCCACTTGATATAATGATACGATTGCCGATAAGCCGAATACTGAAGTGTTTACGTCAGTGGTTCTTAACCGGTGGTCCGCGGACCACTGGTGGTCCCTGGAGCCACCCAAAGTGGTCCGCGAAGCTATCCGAAAAAATTAAGCAAGTGACAACGGATCAAAGTTAAAAGAGAAAACTTTTCCGCTTTTGATACGTTTTGAATCAAATTATTGGTTGACTGTGTGTTGAGCAGGCGCGGTCCCATGGGGAGGGTCATGGGCGTCATTTGCCTTAAAAAAATCGGCTCGCTTCGGTCGCATTTTAGTTTCATGTGTATTTTGCGAACAAAGTGAGTTATGCTATGTCTGTCCGCAGACTAAAAATCGGCAGCAGCCAGCCTTTTCTTTAAGAACCGTAAGCAAAATAAATAGCGACATGCTGCATTTGCCTTCAAAAAATTCGGCTCGCTTCGCTCGCATTTTATTTAACTTTAGCTTCATGCGTATTTTGCGAACAAATAGAATTACGTCTGATCGGAGAATAGAAACTGACAAGCAGCCAGCCTTTCTTTGAGAACCGTAAGCAAGCGGATTAGGGACTCACTTCAGTCGCTTGGTTTGAAGCTCACTCGCTTTGCTCGCATATTAGCTTCATGAGTATTTTGCGACCAAAATGAGCTACGTTGCATTTGACTTAAAAAAAATCGGCTCGCTTCGCTCGCATATTCATGAGTAGATATTTTGCGAGAGTACGAGAACTTGAAATATACCTACATCCCCCCCCCCCCGTCGTGATACGGGTTGGTGGTCCGCGGCAAGAAAAAAGTTTATCAAATGGTCCCCCATCACTAAAAGGTTAAGAACCACTGGTTTACGTGGTGTTGTTTAAGTGGCGTAACGTTATAGCAAATAAAATTTGCCACGAATTTTATTTCTGAATAAAACACACGTTCACGTTACATTTTAAATTCAAATGTTATAGAACGAGAGTTTGCACAAAACTTTTAAATTTAAAGAGCTTTAGAATGGCGAAATAATTCCTATTGTTGTCTGAATACTTGTAAGTCTTCCAGTGGATACTTATTTTAAGAAGCCACTCAAACTAAGCCTAGTCGCGACTACGATTAAGCACCGAGATATTGATTTACTCGTACGCATGCGGGCTCTTTTCTGGCTCCGGATGAAAGTCATTGCTAACTAAACGACCCCGTCATATTCAAACGACCGTGTGTCTGCTGCGATGATGACGAGTTAAAATTGTACAGTGTATTGGCACAACGTATAATTTTCTCTGTATTAAATGTTTCTTTCATGCATTCGAAAGTGAACCAAAAATGGTTTGATACAAAAAGTTAAGACTCTGCGAGGTAGATGACGAGCCAGAATTTGACTGGTTGAGTTCAAACTTCCAAGGCTATTGGAATAGACTGTCAGCCCGAAGTGTGCTCGCGTCACGCACACTGCAGGAGAAAGCGAACGGCCCGGACAATGGAAGAATTGAAGGCCCCAAAACAACACGAAAAAGCCATTTTCTTCCCACGATGAAATGAAGAGAAACTATCATCCTTGACATGTACAGCTAAGTAAATTGGCCAGGCATTTAATTATTGTTCTTGTTCAGAGTTCTTTTATTACCCAGTTCGCGAATCGCATGGATTGGCTCGTCCGACGACGTCGGTAAACATTCGAAACTACCTATTTACCCTTGCTCGGATGTGATTTTTTGGAGCAGTGAGTGGTTTCATTCATCTTGGTGAAAACTTCGATTGTTTCTGAGACTCATAGCTGTTACTTCAATAAAGATTTGTATCGTCTTTCAAAAAGACTTATATCAAATCAACGCCATGCCAGCTCTATAAGTAACGGGATCCAAAGGCAATTACAGTTTTAATTTGAACCTTGAAGGTCGTATCATAACCGGTTATTATAACAGAAATAGTTTTTGCTATCAACGAGCACTATGCTTTATAAAAACAATAAATATCAGCAAAAACTTACTTTCGAAACTGGATCATTCATGTTTTTATGACGATTCCTAACGAGTTCATATCATATCTTTCCATTAAAGATTCCAAAGATAACAATTTATAATGATGGGGTTTTATGACCGCTCTACATTTAAATAAAAATATAGAGAGATACACAGGTAAGTACCTATATTACGTGGTCTATTCGGCTGGCTCAGTATTTTGAATCAAAAATTAAACCAAAACGTGTCAGGGTTGTAATGGTCGTTATCAGATGATAATACCCATAATAAGATAACATTCTTTCTTGTTTATCTCACGCAACTGACAATTCGGATATGTTCAAGTTCAATGTGTCAAAGTGACCGAGAACACAAGGCACTGTCCTCATTTTTGCTAGTGTTTACAATTTCAAGATCACCACTTGTATCAACATAACTAGGGATTTCCACAGTTTATACAATAAATGTTTTGGTATGCTCCGTTTTATGCGCTCTAAATGATACCTACCTTACCACCCAGGGACTTCCACGGCGAAAATGGATTTAGACAAAATAAATGGCTGCCTACTAGATAAAGATTTACCTGGCGGCATCGGCAAGGCAAGGCATGTGAAAGGCTTTCGTATGAAGGCATTATCATAGCAATGGGGATCTTCTTAAAAAATATGCCTACGGTCCGTTACATTGATAACAATTTCTCTCAGTAGGTAATAAATACCGAGCATTATAAACATGGTCGGCAAATGAAGTTTTATCACGCAAATTGGAGCCACATTACCGATTATTACGGTTTGACCAGCGACAGTAAAGACAGTTGCGTGGTGGTCGCAAATCGAGCTACAGACACAATTTCAGGTGAAACTTGCCATGGCACAAGCAAAAACGCGAACACTCGTTCACACTTTCATTTGCAGTGTTCATTTGCGTTTCAATGATTCTCGTAGTAAGAATTACGAAAGTAGGTAGGTACCTACCTATATTGTTAGGAGTTGCTCTTGTTTCTTTCAAGCGAGTAAAATGCTAGGTAGGTACCTACCTACTTTGATTACAATCATCTTTGAGCCTGTTTGCATCCACTGTTGGTATGGTTGGGTACAGACCTCTTCTGGTTTCCGTCTACACTACACTGACAACGATCGGTAATACGTGGGTATACTTTTAGATGTGCCTACGCGAATTATGTTTTTAATAGATCTAGGTAGGTAGGTATGTTACATTTTCATACATTGTAAAGATATAATTGTAAAGATGAGGTTCAGATTAGATAGAGATTAGTTATCTGAACAGAAATTTTAAATGTTTGTGTTTTTAACCATGCCCCACTGACTGGATCGATTTGGATGAAACTTGAAGTACCTACCTACATACTTAGGTCTTGTAGTAAAAAAAAGGCTTGAAAAGATAGTAGGTATCACGCAAACAAAGCTACAGGTAGAAGCTAGTTTAATACATTAGTCAACACAATAATCGTCCTGTGTTTTGGCGAATAGCCGTAGGTTTAATGCAAATTTTATGAGCAAATTAATTAAAAGATGTGCTTAGAGAATGTTAGCCCAACAGAAAACGAGTTTTACTTCGATTTCTCAAGGTCGTATTTTAGATTAACTCTTATTACTGGCTTATACTGACTGGCTTAGGTGAGGTCACTCTGCATCTCAGATATAATAAACAGCGATGACCTAATGCAGTATTTCTCGGCGATTACAAAAACAAAACCGCTATAGTTTCTTTTGTATCAATTCTCTTAGTTTCCAGTGAAATTCTAGAATAGCGCGCCTATTTTTAGTTCATTATTTCCGAAACGAATAGTTCTAGGTACCTATTTCTCGTAGTTCTGGGAGACAATTTAGTTTTGTAAGTTATTAAACAAAACCTTATAATTTCAGTTGTGTAATAATTTAAATTTTATGATTATGATGTCATGATAATTAGGTTTATTAATTTACTTTAATAAATATATTTTGCAATATGTAGATCTCCATAACTAAAAGTAATATTTATTATACTTTAATAAAACAACAAAATACCATGAAACAACTTCTTGCAACAGAGAATTGTGACATTTATGGCATATAAATTTAAAGTGTACACTTCAAATGAAAGGAGGACAAGACTATTTCAAAATGCGATACATGAAGCAAGGGGCATAAAATAGTGAGCACTAGTACCTATATTGCACAAGATGGCATAAGAACCTAGATGGATACAAGCAAATTACATAAAGATGTTTAGCCATATTTTGAATAACACATTTACCTTAATTCCTACCTATTTAACCGAAAGAAGTCCTTGCAAATGAACAATGTCATGACATCCTGTTTTAAGAGATAACACTGACCTTGATTATAAGCCGGTTACAATGATTAGGAACAATAGAATTATCCGACCGATGATTGAGTCAATTAATTGCCAATTCTGAGCAACAATAAGATCAAACTCTACCTTATTGCTGATGAAATGCATGATATTACAAGAAAATATGGCAAAAGGCACATTTATGCTGGAAATATTGTCAATTGCAGTTTGTGTTTTACTCCACTTACAATACATTCTACTTTTCAATTTACAACATTTATAAATAGGTTTATATAAAACTTACCGGTTCTTGGAGACATGGGCACAGCTGGCTTCGGGGCGGCATTGGAGCAGAGCCTTCCAATTTTGCTTGGAGGTTTTAGTCCAGATGGTTTGGGCAGAGATGAGGGCCGCACAGCATCAGACTTCTTCACAGATGGTGTGGTGCTGGTAACGGAAGCCGCATCAGATGACGCTGATGATTCGGGAGCAGGAGGAGCCTCAGTCCCTTCCACCTTCGTTTCTTGTGTCTCACTCATTTTTAATCACTTTCTCACTTTAAAACATTGTACACATTTTGCTGAAAACTGAAATTTCGGTACCTATTATGAATAATAGCTATTCGCGACTAAGTGCGACCGACATACTAAAAATAACGCATCTTCCCGCGCAATAACAAGACACGTAATCTGGATCACGGCCAGGCCAGCGTCTTGAATTATCATTGTAAATAGTGGAGAAAAATAGAAAATTGTTAAGGTACTTACTTACAGTAAAAACAAACATATAATTTTAGAAAACAAGTAGGTACCTAAAATCACACGAACATACAAAATATTTTTTTTTGGCAACGAAAGTTTAAGTGTAACTCGAGAGTATTAGCTAGAAGTTTAACGGCATACCTTGAGCAAATGGAGCACGAAAAGTGCTACCTGTAAAGGTGAGAAAAACTCGTGAGATTTTTACCGCTCGTCGAACCAGCTGAGCTTGACCGTTGACGATAACACGCACAAACACTGCCACTCACTAAACTATAGTTCTATAAACTTATAAACACAAAACCCGAAAAGTTGTGATATCACTGAGCTATCGTACATACAAAATCAGCTACGAATAGATGAAAAATAAAACAAAAGATGCGAAAATCGCGTTACTCATCGCTTTCGCATCGCTCTTTCTGCTCAGCTGACAGCTCTCTCCCGACGCGACGACCCGTTGGAAACTTCAAAAATTTACGATTTGATTATTTTGTTCTCTATTTTCAGTTGTCAATGTCACATTTCTCTTGTGTACGTCATTGTAATGTTGCTGTCTGTGGATCATTCTAACTCTATAGGCGCTAACACATGTTGGGCCAGCCTAGGCCAGCTTAGGCGAGTGCAAGCGAGAAGGCGAATCGATGCAAGGCGAGAGCGATAGAGAGGCAATGTGACCCTGGGCTAACATGTGTTAGCGCCTTAGAACTTGAACGTTTGGTATATACGTCACTGTCAAAACATGGCATGTCAATCAAACAAAACAAAAAAAAAGCGTATTTGAGATTTTCACGCACTGCACGCAACGCACTGAAGTTGAAGAGATTCATTTATTTAGGTACATGTCTGTAAATTTTAAAGAAAATGTATAAAATTCTAGTACGGCAAATGCTGGAATAGATATCTTATTTCCCTCAACTTTGATTTAGAAAGTAAATGTCGTTGCAATCACGATGAAGTTAGTACATAAAAATATTGAAAGAGATGGCTCTGGGTAAGTGTTTTTCAGAGATAGTTTTTGGAAGTTTGAATGTCTAGCTGGAGCTATAAACAATATAATTATTTTCCAGAGTTATCGGTCTCATACCAGATGAGTCGGAGGATATGTGGCACGCATACAACCTCATTACTGAAGGAGACTCCGTCACTGCGTCCACTGTGCGAAAAGTGCAAACGGAATCTGCTACAGGATCTTCCACAAGTAACAGAGTTAGAACTACGTTGACTATTCAAGTTGAGACCATAGATTTTGATACACAAGCATGTGTATTGCGGCTAAAAGGAAGGAATATTACTGAAAATCAGTATGTAAAGGTAAGGGTTTACTTTAAAACTTTTTGATTACAACTTTCAAATCTAATTTTAGTATTTTCATTACAGTTGGGTGCATATCACACATTAGATCTAGAGTTGAACAGAAAGTTCTCATTATACAAGTTGTTATGGGACTCGGTGGCTTTAGAACGAGTTGAACAGGCCTGTGATCCTGCTTCGAGTGCCGATGTGGCTGCTGTGGTGATGCAAGAAGGTCTTGCTAATGTCTGTCTCATCACTCCATCTATGACATTAGTCAGGGCAAAGATTGATATCACTATCCCCAGGAAAAGGAAAGGATTTGCTCAGCAACATGATAAGGTATACCTTGTGATATATTCATGAAAGCATTAAGTATTGAGGATTGTCATTAGTCCAGTTCACAACATCCTACTGACATAAATGCATGCAGAAAAAAGAACTTGAAGATGTTTTGCAAGGTTTATTTACAGTGAGATGTTGTACTTTGTTATTCACATAGGAAATTAAATGAAATATACAACCTGTATCCCCAAGGTGTGGTAGACTTTCTCTCAGTTCTTATTAGGCATTCCATTCTGGATTCTTTGTAGATGTCTAAGGGGGTAATCAGAGGATTGTCCAAATATATATTTGAAACACATCCACATTTTATACCAATTAGCAATCCAGTAGGCCTAACATGTGCAACGTCGAGAGTCGAGAAAAGAGACTTCTCGATTGGTTAAACTGCTCTTACGAATGCGTTAGAGCAGTTCGACCGATCGAGATATCTTTCTCGATGTTGCACATGTTAGGCCGGCAGATGTGACAGGTTGCAAGCCCATTCCACTTCCTTTTTCCACTCCTAAGGAGTAATATAATTTATTTTAAAGGGCCGGAGACAGACAAATTGTCAATACAAAGTAATACCAAAATACATACATACATACATAAAATCACGCCTCTTTCTCACAGGGGTAGGCAGAGACCACGGATTTCCACTTGCTACGATCCTGACACACCTCTTTCCCCTCATTCACTCTCATCACATTTTTCAAATAATTTATATTTTATCACTTTATGTTATTATTTGGATTGAGGCAGTATTTATTTAGGTTCCTGTTACACTTTTGTTCCAAAAAACTTGCCTCTAACTAAATGTAAGCAAATTGAATTGAAATCTTTGTAGGTACAGAAAAACTGTTATGTTTTCTTTTCATTTGTTCAGTAGTAAGTTTTTTTAATCTAATTAAAAACATAAACTAATAAAAATATGCTTTAATTTTAATTGATTTTGGTATTACGTTTGTATGGACAATCGTCTGTCGCAGGCCCCCTAATGAATAAAAATTATCCATCTTCCAGGGCCTTAACAAGTTCTATGATGCTGTGATGCAAAGCATTCTTCGGCATGTGGACTTCAATGTAGTCAAATGTGTGATCCTCGCTTCACCTGGCTTTGTGAAGGACCAGTGTTACGAGTACATGATTCAGACAGCCATCAAGACTGATAATAAACTGCTGCTGGATAATAGAGGAAAGTTTTTGCTAGTCAAAGCATCTTCAGGTTTCAAACATGCCTTGAAAGGTAAAGATTAAGGCTTGTTTCACTCTTCAGCATGTCGATTGAAAACTATGAATGAAAACGTATACTTGTTTGTTGATTTACTCATATTTGTTAGTTTCAAAATTCATAGATAGCTGCCCTTGCCTTGTGGCTGTAGATACTACATTAAGGAAATATCTATTGATGTAGTAAATTCTAAGCTAGAAGTATTAATACAAAGTTTAACTAAAATAATATAAAATCAACCAATATTCCAAGATGCGGTACACATTCTCATAACAACAGCAATTATCAAATTTAAACATTAATTCAGTAGTAATTGATTGCAGAGGTATTACAAGAGCCCGCAGTGATGGCAAAGATATCGGACACAAAGGCAGCTAGTGAAGTGAAGCTACTTGAAAGCTTTTACACTATGCTTCAACTTGAACCAGCCAAAGCATTCTATGGAAAGAAACATGTCGACAGAGCGAATGAAGCTATGGGAATTGAGACTTTAATGATATCTGACAAATTATTCAGGTAACTAAATTAGGTAGATATTTTTATCAAAACCAGTAGATTTGCATTACATTTCAACGCACGTAACGCCATCTGTTGGCGAGTAGCAGAAAGTATTGTTTTTATGAAATAAAGATGGCGTTTGTGAACATTTTTGTTACCAAAATTCCAAGGTCCACTGAATGCAATTTTTTTCAGATGTCAAGACATTCAGAAAAGAAAAGAATATGTGGCTCTCGTTGATTCAGTGAGGGAAAACGGTGGAGACGTAAAGATATTCTCTAGCATGCACGTGTCTGGTGAACGTAAGTTTTATATTCTCATTCTCACTCACGAATTTTTTTTTTTTTTAATTTTGTTAAAATATGGAAAGAAAATAAAGAGGTTTCGGTGGCTGTATTTTATAATAAATCTCTGATTTATAGTGCATATATTCCGTGCCCCATCTCCGTGGTGCTCTCCTAGCAGAGGGCCACGGCCCTACCTGCTGTAGGAACATTTGAGCTGTAGGAACTCGTCTGCAACGCGAATATCCGAAAATATATCTAGGTATCGGTATCGTAAGGTAGCGTTTCAAGCGATACTGGTCTTTTGGGTATGTAGATAAAGTTTAAAATTATTTCACACTGAAAGTGCTCGCCGCGCCGCCCGCCACTGCCGGCCTCTGCCGTTCCGGTGTGCCTTTAGAGCGTTATCACTGGTGGTTTACGAAGCTTTAAGAAGCTTTAAAGCTGAGCGGGTGCGCAGCGAAAGTGATAAGGCTCAATTTCGACAAATTGTAAGCAAAATAAAAAAATTGTCGTTTTTCAGAATTGGACCAGCTCACTGGAGTAGCTGCTGTACTCCGATTTCCGATGCCAGAACTCGAAGAGAGTGATGACGAGGATGACAGCGATGATGATGCAGACTAAAGCATCCTTAGGAAACAATTTAAAATCAGCATCCATCATCGTAATTTATTCCAACCCAGTAAAGCTCTGTTAACTTAGCAAAAAAAAAAATCTGGTCCCTATTTTGCAGATAGTTTTGTATAATTTTTAATATTCTAGAAAATCAACAACTAGACAGGAGTTATAGAAAAATATATAAGACAGCAAAGCTGTGATAGACATCATCAGTTGTAATTTCAGGCGAGGTCATGTTTCAGTACTTGTTCCTCCTATTTGTTAAGTTAAATGTGCTAATTCTGCACTGTGTTTGATGTAAATAAATTGAAGCATTTATTTGCTTTGTGAAATCACTTTGAAAAATGATTGATACATCAGTTGTATATGACGAATTATTGTCTCATTGTTTTGTCCTAACATTCTAGATATTCAATTCTAATTTATTTTAAATGTACAGCAAATAAATGAGTTATGTTACAATACAATTGTATTTTATTGAACTTGAAACAGTTAAACTGAAGAAGTAGCTTTCTCAAATGCTTCCTTCTTTTGTTTTTTCTTTTCTGATTTCTTATCTTCCTTCACTTTTTCGTCGTGTAGTCGCCTCTTCTTCCTTAGGAGCCAAATTTCCTTCTTCCGTGACTCCTGACCAGCTTTCATACTCTTGTATAGATTTCTGTGTTTCTTCTGCACAAGTTTTTCTCTCAATCGGAATGCTTGCTTGTCCTCAATTTCTTTCTGGTATGGGTGTTCTTTGTGAGTCACTCCTGTGGTTACTGCCATGGCTTTTTTCTGCAAGAAAATTATAAGTTAAAATGTTTTATTACTAAAAATGTAGAATGGAATAGATGGTGGTGAATTTCAACAGTTTCACTTTGGTTTCTCTCGACAAAAGAGGTTCCTAAATCCTTGGGGAAGACACTGGCAAATTTATTATCTATATTCTTAGATCTTACATAAAATGTACCACTGCAATGCCATTATCCCAATTTTGCATTCTGTAAATATCAAAATAATACAAAAAATACCTTTTCCTTCTTCAGCTTCTTTTTCTCCAGATCAGTTTCTCCATCATCATCATTATCATCAGTGGAGTCTTCTTTGATCTCATCCTGGTACTGCTTAGTGAGGGTAGCTTCATCATCATCATCAGAAGCTGATTCCTTCTCCTCAGCATCCTCATCACTGGCTTCTTCGATGTCACTCCCTGATTCTTCTTCTGAAAGTAGGTAGTATAAGTTAGAATAATTTGCAGTGAAAAACTAAAAATATATCTAAAGGTGCCAAAAGGCAGGCCACGCAGCATCCAGCTTGAAAAAAAAAAAGTGTTGTGTGTGTTATGAAATTAACATGTTGATCTGTCCCATATAAGCTTGTGTTCATGGGTTTTAAAATGAGAAAACCCGAAATCAAAAGCCTCTTACTACAAAATATAAATCAATCTCAAGTAGCAAATGTTGCACAATGTTTAGTAATGTTCTAAGTATAATAATAAACAATAAAATAATGCTTACCAAGTGGCTTGAAGTCAGGGTCCTTGAGCTCCCTCTCTTCTGGTGGGATATAAACTTGATCCTTTATCCTATCAACAAATGGTGACAAATGCGGCGGCAGTACAGCGCCCATCAAGTACTTGTTGATAGGCAGCAGAGTCCGGGCATTGACACTGTCAAAAACCCATTGAGGCTGCACATAGTATCGTGACAGATACTGTTTGTCCATACTTGGTCTGTCAACGATATGGTAGGCAATAGACTCATCAGTTTCATCAAATGTAGCACCTACAAAGTGGTCTTTATCCCAAGAAACTTCACCACCAAAACAGCGAATCATGAAGACCAGTGGTTCTCTGGGAACCTCACGATTGATGAAGAATTTCAGGCCTTTGAACATTGTCTTTAGTTTCTTGACTTTCTCTGCCTCTAGTTTAGCTTCTTCCAGTTTTTGTGGGTCTTCATCTTCTGTCGAGAACAGGTCGATTTCTGGTAGTTCCTCTGCCTCATTTGAGTCAGCTACTCGGACTAAAGACATGTTCATGGCTGCAATTCTTTCCGATACATAAGCCTGCTCATCAATGAGGTCTTTGTCAGAGTCAGCCGAGAAGCTTGCAGTCAGCTTTGGTGGGTACACCAGGTTCAATGAGTGGTATAGCTTGAAGTTTACAAATCCAAGCATCATTGTGTAGAATTCCACAAAGGTTGACATTATCTTGAAGTCTACTTCATCTTTGCTTTGTGGCTGAAATATTAAGACAAAATTAGTATAAGTTGCCTATTTTTGAGTGTGTGTTTCAATGTTTTTATTTAGTTTATTACCTGGAATGCAAAGTGGTGTGGCACAATCCAAGTTATAGTCTGTCCTTCAAACTCTACTTGGTAATAGTATCCCTTTACGGACACAAATACTTTCCGCAGAGCTTTAGCAGCAATCACAGCATGCATGAACTCCACTGTGAGTCTTCTACACATCATTGATTGATCCCTTGGCACTCTGTGTAGCGAAGGGAAGGTACTGAACAAGAAGCACAGGGTCAGGCAATCATCTAAGTCTCGGAGAGCATCAACAAATGTGGGGTATCTTTCTTTGACTATATGGTCAATGTTTATTTCAGGATAATCACGTAACCACTTCTTCATCTGACCGTACTCTCGCATAGCCCTTGCACGTCGAATTTTTTGTTGGTAAACCTAAAACATTCAACATTGAACAAAGTTGGCCAACAAATAATGACAAACAGTTTCGAGCGAAGAAACAAAGATTATGTAGGAATCAAGTAAAATTTTACCTTCAGATCCCTGAGTTTCCATATCGTAGGTTCGTGGAGTAGGAACTTGATGTCCTTCGTGTGATACAATGTTTTGATGCCTCCAGCTCCTTTCTGGGCACGTTTGCGGTTTCGAGGTTCCCGAGGGTAAATGCCTTTCAAGATACAAATTCGTCTGAAATCTTTTAGTGAAAGTTGTAATTTCTTCAGCGCTGCCTTCCTCGTCATAAACTGCGCTCCTTCTCCGGACGAATACTACAAAAATAAGTTTTTTGGTTAGAACGAATGTAAACACGTGTTGAATTTCGCTTGTGGAAGTTACACAAACCTTCTTCTTTTTCTTGGAGACCATTTTGTGATGCTAAGACTTATAAAACACTGATTTATAGTTTTGAGCTTTGTTTCTCTATCAAATTCCGTGATTTTGAATGTAATATTTTTGCATTTTTTGCAAGAACAAGCACGCTCGCGAGCTCCAGCTGAAAAGATTTCGACATTGACATGACATTTGTATGGTTGCTTCGTCTTTTTTTTCTTCTTTATTTTGGCTTCGCACGGCTTGTGCATTCAGCCACTGTCAAGTAATTAAATATACCTCAATTATATAGATAAATAAGATAGTACAAATACATAATATACATAAATATAATATCCCGCCCCTCCCCTTATGCCTCAGTAAAGATGTGGGGCTTTACTGAAAGATCAACACGGACTTTTTGGGAGAAGTCGAAAAGAAAATGCTATCCAATTTTGTTTCACTTGCCCACACGTATGCACATTCACGAACACTTAACGGTTAATAATCCACCATCTAACATTCGAAGAAACACAAGTTTTGGAAAATAAAACAAAACGAAATCATGACTTCTCAAATTCCCACCAAAAAGTCCTTGCTTCGTCTTTGGACAGAAAAATGTGCGAAAGGCCGTTATTACACGGAGATAGTTAGGATAAGTTACGTGCTCCACGGATATAAAAATGTTCTGTGCTCCACGCTAAGTTAGTGCCCGGGACATGACAGTGACAAGAAAAACATGTTAATAATTAATGCGAATCATAACATAATTAATGATTCAGAATAGCCTCCCAGTTTACACACCAAAAAATGTTAGGCTTAAGAAGCCTCTATTATTAAACTCGGATTAACTTACTTTAATTATTACCTAGTAGTTCGCCCCGATCTAAGATATCGCGCACAGTTGCGTTGAGAGTCTAGATTTGGACTTGTTTCTGACTACCCCTATACGTTTTAGTGTTATTTAACTTCAGTTGAAGTTCACTAGGTACACAATGATGTGCTAATGCGCTAGCTTAGTACCTACAGTAAATATTATTACAGTAGGTATAACTCGGTTCAATAAAGAAAGGAATCTAATCGAACGAGGCGCTTATCATGTTCTCTCGCTTGCACACTAGTTCCGTCTATACTTACGGAGCGAGAGGACATAATGAGCGCCGCCATTTTGGATTCATTTCTTTAATGAACCGGGTTATACCTACCTAATTATATTTAGGGTAGGTAGGTACCTACCTGACTAGTTACCTACATGGTACTTATATAGGTACTTACATTTTATTTAGGCATCGAATTATAAATGATTCATAGAATCTTTGATTTCAGGTAGGTACCTACCTAGTAGGTATATAGGTACATACTAAGTAAGTAGGTACCTAAGTACTTATAAAAACATGTTTTAGGAAATAACATTCTACTTAAGTAGGTAGGTACCTACTTAATTCTAAATTATTAATCAGTAGGTAGGTACCTATAGGTACCTACGTGTGCGCCAGCAAGACATTAGAAGATTAGTTAGAACATACTTACCTACTAAGCATAACCCTATAGCACTGGATTAGGTAGATAGGTAAGTACCTAGGTATATCAGGATCAGGGCTATAAATTCAAACACTCACTAAGTATAATTTTTTAAGAATTTATTCAATAAATTAACCTTAGAGGTAGGTAGCTGATTAACTAAACTTAAATTATAATGATTTTACTTTAATTTGGGAGTGCTTTCGGTAGTTGCAGCTGCTTGAGCAGTTTGTGCCTGATGAGCCCAAGCCGAGGGGTCCACCATTACGTACATGGGGTACGGCGGGTATGCGTAGCCGCTGGACCAGAAAGGTGACGCTTGAGGAACCACTGAGTTGGCCTTCTCATCGCTCATACCAGTTTCCTTTAGAATGTTTTTAGCATTTGCGTAGGCCTGCATCATGTGTGGATAAAAGAACTGATAAGGGTTGTATGTGAACGCAGTAGCCTTTTCGCACTGCGTGGCCGGTGACGTTTCAGGAGTTGAACTAGTTGGGAGAGCGTAGGGGTATGGGAGTTGAGTTCCTTCAGCGGGGCTGTAAGGCAGGGCATACGCATATTGAACTGGCGCTACTGCAGGGCTAAGGATGGCTCGTTTCTGAGGGTTAGAGCTCTCATCTTGAGCTGGATATGTGGGGTGAGATGGGACAGGGTTAGCTTGGGGTGTCGGTGATAGGAAGTTGATCGGCTGGTCTGTCAGCCACTGCGCCTTGGTTCCGCTATCCTCAGTCGCAGCTACGTAGAGGTCCCCAGTGGTTCCATCGCTGGACGGCTTCACGTACAGTCCGTGTACCGGGTGCAGCTGGTTAGGTCCGGTCCAGGTTTGACTTCTAGCAGATGACAGGAACGAGACCACGATTAAGATAAAACCAATTTTGGACATTGTTACTAAAGCAATAAATCTTATTTTCTAACGATTGCGTATTTTGAAGAAGTCTTTTTATACGGCTAATTGAGACAGCGAAAGTTATGATGAAATTGAGTATTGGACACGTTCTCTGGAACTATCAAATATGATAATCTTTTATCGAAATCATCTTTCGAGTCAAAGATAAACTGCGTCTAGGTTGAACAAAGTTTTAAGTTTTCGTGTGGTTGGTAAAACTTAAAATAAAAGAACGATAGGTAGGTTAGGTATACTTTACTTTATAAAACCAAATAAGACAAATAAGAAAGAAGTTTAATGTGTAGGAAAGGAGTTACCTTATCAAACGTATATACTTCATGAATATTCTGTGTGACCCCTGAATTTCCGAACAAAGTGCCGAAGTTATAAGTTCAACCACGCTACATTTCTTTCGGAGCCTTTGAAAGGAGTTTTGACTGCTGCAGTTTAATTAGATCAATTAGACTGTAGCGGTCAAATTGACCTAAAATTAAAAATCTCGTAGAATGTATTTTAAAGTAAGTAGGTACCTATAAAAAATTAAATTGTCTCTGTCTACGCGCTGTAGCAAGTACCCGTAGCTCTCGTAGCTAAGAGCTACGAGACATTTAGGGGCCTTCTACTGGTTCTGAATGGGACAGTACAGCATACAAACAAACATATTAATCTGTAGAAGTCGTAGAGGTTGATCAACGTGAATTACCTATGTTGATTTAATATATCTCATAAGTGTAACTTCAGCTTACAGCCTTTTTATGCACCTTAGCTATGGTAGGGATAGGCAATAGCTTCGCTAACATGAAACTACACTTAAAAATTTAGAAGCTTTCGTGAAATATTTTTTTCAATCGGAATTCGGACGTCCTGTGTGAGAGGAGTGGATTTAGAAAGCTGGTTTAAAATAATTAAAAGTCTAATACAAGCTTTTTTCGCTTAAGTATATAGATACAGTCAGCGACAAAAATCAATGAACATTTTGAATTTTAAATCTTTATAAGTAGGTAGGTACTTATTTATTATTATCTACTAAACCCGTGGAGTTATAATCAAAATGTTAGCTAATATTAGACGCTTTGCCCTGCTCTATTACTAATTTTAAACAAAAAATACCAATTTTGCACATAGCCTGAAGAAAAAGTGACTTGTAAAACTCAAAATGTTCATCGATTAGTGTCTACTCCAAATATGTAGATAACTGTACGTAAACGGTCATATAATTCTAACTTTAATTAATTATAGAAAAATACCATGTAGGTATTTGAATTACGTGATTGCAGTGTGTCGAATTCCACGTAGCGGCCTCAGGCACTCTGTTTCACCACTCAGCACAAACGTTGATGACGAATGTTTTCGCGAAATTTCTACATCTTGAGTTATTTCCAATGAACACGTACCTTCACCATACTTTGATGATGCATCGAGATTATAGCAAAAAAAAAAAAAAAACTTAATGCATAGACTTTGGACTTTGACCATGTTTTTTACCAAGCACAAGTTGAACAAAAGTAAGTTGAGTACAATATACCTATCTACCTACCAAACTATAAACATTACTTACCTACTCTATTTTCATTTAGCGAATACTGTTTTTTTACATAATAAGTAAGTAAGTATCTTTTTTTACATAGTACCAACAAATGGGCGTCAATGGATGCGACTGGCACAGGATCGTGGTGGATGGATGGCATAAACGTAGGGGGCCTTACTTATGAAAGATGTTTAAAGACAAAAGATAAACACTGGTTAAACAACGTCATGTCTTTATTTGTGGATAGTGACAGAGACAGGACGTTGTTTAACCAGTGTTCAACTTTAAACATCTTTCATAAGTAAGGGGGAGGGAGGCCTATACCCAGCAGTGCGTCAAATCGGGCTGTGGGTGATGATGATAAATACCAACAAAAATATATTGACCTAGAATGCCGATCCATTTTTAGAGTTAGGTAAAAGGGACCTATTCAGAGATGGTGAGACAAGTTCACCATCTCTGATTTTTTTTTATACTTACCTACTTATTTAGTTTCTATATTTTTTATTTGTTTACTTTTGTAAGTACCTACCTTAGTCCGAAAAAGATTCTGGGAAAGATTACATCGTTACAGGAATCATCTTAACTCATACCTACCTACCTACATTTTATCACGGGAATTACGTAAAAACAGTTTAAATATGGTGATTTATGACTTTATCAAGTCCGATTGAAATAAGTAGGTACTTAGGTGGTATAGTAAGCTGATAAGATTAAAACTACTTTGAACTAACATGTGGTGGATAACACCACCACATAATTCCAATTTTTCTCACGCTGGTTTTATAGCCCTTTTCTTCACTATACAATACGATATGCTTAGGTAGAGTTTGCCGTAAAAAGTAGAGCCGTAAAATATGTTACACGTTTTTCTATTGTTTCTGATAAACATTATTATAACAGCTAGTTTCAGAAATTCTATGTGTTTGAGGGAAAACGAACAGTTTTCGCTGTGTGGCTGGAAGTGTCCTCCCTCATGTGTTAATATGAGGTTACTGGAAAGAGGTAGAATTATTTTGACACTAACTGTGGCCAGTGGTGTCACATAATCCTTTTATCTAAAAACCTGCAATGCGATTAAAGCTGGAAACAAACTATCGGACGCATCCATAAGTCGCGGCTGTTAGCCGCGACTGATAAGTGTGCACACCGTCCGAACACCCAGCGGGCCAGATTGTCTTCGGACGTCTGAAGGTCCAAGGACGCGTCCGCGACTTTCGTCAGATAAAGTGCACAGTTCTATGTTCGTTCTATATCCAGATACCTATTCAGCCGCGGCTGTCTGCCGCGTCCGTAAGCCGCGTCCGACAGTATGTTTCCAGCTTAAAGCTGGAAACAAACTATCGGACGCGGCTGACGGACGCGGCTGACAGCCGCGACTGTTAAGTGTACACACCGTCCGAACACCCAGCGGGCCAGATTGCCTTCGGACGTCTGAAGGTCCAAGGACGCGTCCGCGACTTTCGTCAGATAATGTGCACAGTTCTATGTTCGTTCTATATCCAGATACCTATTCAGTCGCGGCTGTCTGCCGCGTCCGTAAGCCGCGTCCGATAGTTTGTTCCCAGCTTAAAGCTGGGAACAAATTATCGGACGCGGCTGACGGACGCGGCTGACAGCCGCGACTGATAAGTGTGCACACCGTCCGAACACCCAGCGGGCCAGATTGCCTTCGGACGTCTGAAGGTCCAAGGACGCGTCCGCGACTTTCGTCAGATAATGTGCACAGTTCTATGTTCGTTCTTTATCCAGATACCTATTCAGTCGCGGCTGTCTGCCGCGTCCGTAAGCCGCGTCCGATAGTTTGTTTCCAGCTTTAGACTTTCAAAAATGCATCCGCTTCGATGATTTCATTTGGAAAGTTGACGTTTTTTCAGCAAAGAAACGTCACTTTTCGAATTCGAAACATATTCCGAGGAGGTCTAAATCGCACTGCTTATTTTTACCTATCTATGTTAGAAAATAGCCTAAATTATTTAGAGTTAGTTAGAGTTTATATAAACGGATTATGCTTTATTTTATCATATATTTTTTTTATTTAAATTCTAATCATATCATCCTCTGTTCGTCTGTCCGTCAGACAGATCTGTATTTTTCGTGCAGACACTTTTTTCAGAGTGGATAAATAATGGCCACTATAACAACAAAATAATGAAAATAAAAAAGTAAAAAGTGGTCCCCATACAAGAAACGTGTGTTTTCAATGTTTCTTTTACAAAACAATAAAAAAATATGGTGTGTTAAATATTATACGGTGGTACAGAACTCTTCGTATGCGAGTCTAACCGCACATGGCTGGTTTTTTTAGGAATAGACAAATATTTCCTCTTGCTTCGATCTAAGGAAGGTGCAACTTTTCTAGAGTAAAAACTCAAACTTTATTTTTCTTCTAAATAGGCAATGGTCTGCGATGTTCCTCAGTGTGGGAGTGTCGCGTGGGCTGCCGGTGCGCGTCAGGTTACATCCGAGATGAATATACCAAAGGGTGCATCCTGGTCAACCAATGTCCAGGTAAGGCCATCTTAACCATGTCTTACGCCTGGGTAACACGGGTAGATTTAACGGCATAGCATCACAATAAACTAACTATCCTAATAACTATACCAATGTATAGAGACGACGTTGGTAGAGTAATCAATTTTTCTGTTGAAATTGGGGGAGTACTTGGTAACCTTTGGTAACTGGTAGAGTAGGTTGGGTACATACTAGTTTATTATGGCTTGATTTTCCATCACTGAGTTATGAGGGCTTCAGGCACCGGCAATAGGAGCTGGATGGAGAATTATTAATTGGGTTTCTCACGAGAGAGATACCTATACACGACATCTTTATAAAAAAATCTAGTTTTTATCCTATGCCAAAGGGGACAGTAGGTAACTCGACTTTCGATCCGAAGATCGTAAGTTTGAATCCTGGCCGTGCATCAAAGGGCTTTTCGTTTCAAAAAAATTATAAGCGCATTAACACGAGTTCTAAACGGTGAAGTAAAACATCGCAAGGAAACCCGCGGCTTAGTCAGTCCCACACGTATTGAACATGTCTTTCCTGTGTTAAGAGGATGGTGTAGGCTGGGCAAGCCTACTCCATCTTGAACAATGTCAATGTCACTACAGTGTCCTGTTAAGGGTAGGCAAGGATTGCCTCCTGATACTGCATAAATCATCGAAGAAAAGATGTAAAGGCCTAAGTTTTTTTTATAAGTACAGTTTGGGCATATTGTAGGTATATACCATGCGAAAGTCTTTGGAGGAGGTATTCAGTGGCACATAAATTGGAAATGTTTATTGCGTTTGGGGATGTGATACTCGTGATCCTGTGTCGTATTTACAAGTTTTTCGTTTTAGTTAGGTACATTACATAGGTATATTTTGTAATGTAAATATTTAAAACGGTTTTAGCTCTACTTGGCATAAACATTTAAAAGCTAGCTCTAGAATTCTGAGAGCCATCAAACGTGCAACTCAAAATTAGGTCGATTGCCGTGACCCACATCGTAACGTGACGAATGCAGTCTGCTAAACAGATTTACACTTTCTGTGAAATATGGGAGTTTGATTGTTGTGAAATGTAAATTATGCAAATTCTTGTGCAGTGGGTGAGCGGCTAAGATGGTTGTAGGTTCGATTCTAGTAATCTGATTATCTAATAATCTGAGCCGAAATAAGTAGATGGTGTGAATCAATTTTGGGTGTTACAGAGCCACATATATACTTACGCGTATTTTCTAAGGTGCTATTCCTAGCAGTGGGTCAGAAATAGGTGGTATAATAATCCTATTTAGAAATAAAATATCTCTAGTGCAAATTAACGCACTAGAGATATTTTATTTTATCTATGGTAGTAGGTAGTGTATCGCTAGGTCATACATTATGCAATAGAAGTTTATTGACATTTGTCTTTCATACCTAGGTACTCAAATTATTTTGGAACTATCCATAATTTTATTATGAGAGGCACTCTGACCTTTACTTTATTAAGCGAAAAATACTATTAATCTTTTTTATATTGACATGATAGAGATTTAAAACTTTAATATTTTTTTTCGCTGTAGGTACCTATACAATACATGGCTAACGAAAAGGCAGTAGGACAAGTTGTTCTTTCATACTCAGAATTATCAAACTCAAAATACTTATAGACAAAGTGATATTAAAACAAGAGTCAGTCTTTTGTGACCTAGACTTGAATTTAGGCTGTCACATTATCAACCTTGCAGAATTTACTCGGTCAACTCACGATTCGGAAAGTAGGTGGTGTACCAAACTGCAAGCTCAGTCAAAGTGCAGTCAAAATCACGATTGCAAAAGTATTTTGTATATTAGTAGCTCGCCATATTCTGACCACTACAGTTGCATTGCTAAAATGAAGGTTATATTTAGTGTGGTTTTTGCTGCTCTGGTTTTGGTGGTGGAATCAGCGCCTACGCTGACCCAAGTACCTGGGACGATGGATCCACGGCAGGAATACTACCGGGATGTGAGGTCCCAGTATCCTCAGTACGTGTCCCCGTGTGCGGCCGCTGCTGCCGCTGCCGCCGCCGGCGCCGCGTCCGCTCCGATTCCCGCCATCGCACCCGCTGCCGCTTACCAACTGAACATAGCCCCATACCACGGCTACGCTCAACCATCCCCGTACTATGGAGCTCACTATAGATCTGCAGTGGAACCAGAGATTATGAACTACTCCGATATGGACCATATGATGTCAGAGCATGTGCAGGCGAGATACGGTTACCCTGCCCCGCACTCATACGCTCCAGTCTCGACTACTGGTCCTGTGTTTGGCGTGTTCCCGAACGCGAACAGTGGAGGGTGTAATGTTCCACTACTCTTCAGCTGTACTCCGTCAGTGGTGCCGGGTCACGTGGTGCCACAGCAGCAGTACGCAGCGGATACCTACAGAGGGGTGGAGCATGGGGCTCACCACGAGGCCATCGAGAGCCACGAAGAGGCGCCGGTGGCTCACGAACATTTGATCCCAGCTGACTCAAGCCATGCGATGACGCACCAGTGATTGTTTAGTGGTACTTACACCTAGTGATAGAATAAGATTTAGCCGTAATATAAGATATTTTATTAAGCGTTGAAAGTGAAATATATGAAATCAGTTTTTTTTAATTAAGTTTCTAAATAAAATATAAGTAATTACCTATTAAAGTATTTTATAGATTGCAATGAAATTTATTTATAAGAACTCCTTCCTTAACCTTGAATAAAACTGTGACTAGCAGGAATATTACTTAAACACCTTTAGCCATTTATTCTAGATAAAGTTATCACAAACCCTTATACTTATTTTACAAGCAATTCCATTAGATACAGGCACTGAGTGCTCGAGTTCAAGCACATAAGCGCTGATCAGGTACTTCTATTCTAATTTTAAATAAATAATGCTGAACATTTCACACAGCATCATGGAGCCCTAAAGTATAAGCAGAGTTTGTGTTATGGGAACCACATGACTGATATAGGTAGGTACTTACTTTTTTAAATACATTTTATAATACTCGTACGTAGAAAACACCCAGACCCGAGACAAATATTTGCAAATCATACAAACATTTTGTCCCGTGGCGTGGGATCGAACCCGTGATCTTCACCCACTGCGCCACAGAGATCGTCAAATTATAGCTAACTATGTTGCAATTACATACTTACAACTTATAGGTACTTAGAGTGCCATATTAGGTAGTTATAAGTACTTCAGTATATCAAGAACTTCTCAGCAAGCTACTACGCCACGAGCGCTTCTATACATTACATCAAAGAAGATATACAAATGCTAGACCAAGTTCAATACAAAATGATTAATGATTATTATTTACTAAACTACTACGTATTTAACATGGTAATAAAAATGTAAATGATTAAGTACATTATTAGTATCACGGCATTTTATGAAAACTTTTCTATTTTCTGGTGAAAACTTTGCAAGTGAATACGAGGGGTGTAGATAGTATGTCGAGGTAAAAGTAGATATCGATGAATTTACAGATTGATTTATTTATCTCATCTCATGATAGCAATAACGTCTGTCATGCACGATTTCAATGAGAAATTGATAAGAAACATAATTGATTATCTCCACATCTGTCTATTCGTGTCCATAACATTATAAATTACATACGTTTACGCAAAACTTGACTTTCATAATGAAACCCGTCGTAGCACTTTGTCTTGCTCTCACTTTGCAGTTATGCTTATCAGTACCAATAACTGAGAATGTTCTAGAACGTACGAAGAAATCACCTCAGAGTGACTCAGTTCCTATAGCATTATTGCTGGTGGTGCCTCCAACTTTCCAATTTCGTGATGACGCTGAGATTATCCCTGACGAAGATTTAACACTTATCGAGGATCATCTGGTGAATCTACTACTTCGTGATGTTGAGATCCCGCATGAAGATAACGTCAGAAATCTTAAAGAAGAACCACTTTTCGCTGAAGACCTGGTAGCATCGAATCCTCTACTTCGCGATGTTGACGATATCAAAGTGAAAATTGTAGTTGAAGAGCCGGTTCTACCTAAAACTATTTTCACACAGTTTCGTGAAGATGATCCTGAATCTACAATTCAACTGGAAGGGCAACTTCCTTCTACAGAAGAAAATGCACCCTCGACTCTAGTTCTCGAAGAAACTAACGTAAGATTTGTACCAGGAGAGACTCAGCCTAGCGCAGGCGCCTTTGAAGACGATGGCATTTCCCCACAGAGAACAACCAGTGAAGGACATCCTATAGAACGATCATACGCAAATAAGTATACTATACCAACTAAACCTGTTGAGCATGTCGTGGCTACTTTTCCGGAATCCCCAGAAAGTGCTTTGCCTATTCTACTCAACTGCTCTCCGAAGGTGGAAACAGGACATTTAGCTAATGCAGCTCCATCTTACAGAAGCAACGATCTAGGAAAGAACGATGCGAAGGAAACTACTCTTGTTGATGAAAGTATTTTTAAGGACAATGCCAATGGCGATGTTCTAGACCTGAACAGTCCAGTTTCGACAATAACAATGGAGAGAAAGCGAAGGCATTTGTTCGAGACAGGGGCGACTCACTACAAGGTGTCTGAAGATTACCCAGAAACATTCAAAGGAAATTACCACCGCGTCTCGTCTGACTACCCTCTGCCCAATATGGTCAGAATCACGACACATGATCTCAATTAGTTATTATATTTATTAAAATATTATTATTTATTAAATACAAGCCTTCGTTCTGAATGTTTCATAGCTACTTTTCACCGCTTCACGGCACGCACAGGGTCACTGTAAAAACTTATAAGTGACTGTGGCATTTTCATAAGTGCTAGCAAGGAGCTTGAAATCCAACGAATAGTAATAGCGATAACGAGTAATATAATTTAAATTGTTAGGAATGCTAGGTCAAGTAGGTAAATCATAAGTAACATTAGATATACGTTAATTTTTATGATTCAAGTCAAGTAAAAATTAAGTTTACATTCCAAAAAGCTAAGTTTGAGTTGAGCACTAGTGAAGGTTAGAATATAAGAGCCTTAATTTTAGCGTAATCGTTCCGACCCACTTTCATTGCATACTCGTAACTTGATGAAGATATAACCTACGCCGCGTAGCAAGGTTCTACAGGTGCTACGATTGTGCTACGACTCTTAAACTTGTTTTACCTAACCGAAGTCAATGCGAATTTTGCATGTTTTAGCATAATAATATAGAGAGTAATTACGGAGTCTTTTCGATAATTTTATATTTTACTAGCCGACAGCCGTTATCCCGCCAAAATGTAATGTTTATAAAAAAAATATACTTTCTAAGTATTTACTTAATTAATTTTTCAATATCCATTATAGCCTTCCTTATTTGTCGTTACAATGTTGTTATAAGTAGTCCAATTGTTACAAACAATAAAAATAAAAATTGAATCGGTTTGGCTATTCTCAAGTTATGCTCTTGTCAAAGGACAGCACTTCATTTTTATTCATGGAAGATTTTAGTGCTATTTTGAATGTAAACGGGAGCACCGGAGTATGTTAAATGCCTTCTCTACATTAAACTGTACGTACCTTGAACGTTAATTCCTCGGAATTTACGATATCCTAAAAAAAAGTAAGTTCTAGATGTAAACAAACAAGGTGTAAAGCTACTCGAGAAAACTCAACCGAGAGCACTTGTTTCAGTACCTATTAAAAACACTAGACAGGCCCTCAATTATTCTTATTTCATACACGCAGTCGGGTTTTATTGATTTAATTAAGGATGGAATAGGTTACCTGTAAATGACCACCCTCTCAACTTAAGGTCGCAGGTTCGAACCCGGGCGTGCATTAATGGATTTTTCGGTCCGAAAAAAATTTATGCGCATTAACACGACCTCTAAACGGTGAAGGAAAACATCGTGAGGAAACCAGTTAGCTCTCTAATTGGGCTTGCCACCTGTCACGTATGGAATGCTAACTTCTGCAGAAAGTGGTATGTATTTGGAAATACCTCTGACTACCCTCTTAGACACTTTCAAAGGATTTTAAAAATGCCTAAAAAATATCTGAGAGAATGTCTACCGTGCCTGGGGATATAGTCGTGATATTTCTTTTTTTTTTTCATTTTTCTCAGCTTAAACGGCCTTATCCATAGAAAAGACATGGAAAATACGCGAGATGACTAGTTAGGTACGAGTTTTCTCTCGCGATGTTTCCCAACACCGATTAGAGCTCATGTCAAAGCGCTTATATTATTAAAACGGCTGGTAATTGAACTTTCGAGCTTCAAATCGAAAGTAGGGGCGCTATTCCACTCAGTCAATACGAATCAAAGCTGCTTTTAATTAGGTAGTTAGATTTATTGACGCCTATTAGAACACAAATTGGTTTCATCACGATATTTTAATTCATAGTGTAGTGCTCATTTAAAAACGCATTGGTACTTAGGTAGTACTTATAAATTTTATTGTTCTTTGATCAATAAAAAAAAATATGTTAGTTTACTGTTAACGTTGAAATGTCTCGAATAAATTCCCGTCCATGGACATCCTAAGGGGATACTCATGAGTTATGTTTGATAGATTTCGAGCTCACCATCAGCATCGATTTTGTTATAGGTACCTAGTATATTTTCTTATTTTAAACAAGTAAGCATATTATGCAATATTTTATAATATTTATATTTATTTTACTATTTTTAATGTTTGTGAGGGAAATAAATAAAAATGATATGATAATTATGATATGCCAAATTATGTTTGATCATTTAAATTTTAAAGGATATCTATCGTCCCTGAGGATCGCCTCAAGTCTTTTCATAAATGTCATATATTAATATTTTTTTATCATCAATTGTTCCATTTTAGCGGTAGGGAAAATTCTTTTAAAATTTTCCATTCCGGCAGGATTTGAACCCGCGTTTTTCGTTGAAATATTGACTATTTAGCACTTTAAAAATTTAAAACTATTACTGTTAAATTTGTATTGTTTGGTTTGATAAATGAATTCTCGGATTTCGTGGAGACACATCGCATTCCGTGCACGAGCCGGAAGACGCCGCCTCAGCACCGACGCGACGCTGCCTCGCCGTGATCACGTACTGTTATCATTCAACGATTCAAAGATTTGATACCTTCACATTCAATTAGTATAAATGCACATGCTTCTGCAGTTTGATTACCAAATACAACATCGTCACCATACGATGAAGACCTCCGTGGTGCTTTTAGCTCTGGCCACTGCCGCCTTAGCAGCACCCGCCCTGCATGAAGATACCTACGCAGACGTGCACATCCCAGCCAAGTTCCTAAATACATTCACACGGGAAAGGAAGTCCGCACTTGAGTCCAGCTCCAACCCAAGCCACGAGAGCCAGGTTAACCTGCCCTCTTCACAAGTCTCTGAATTTGGAGTATCAGGAAGAAGCTTTAACCTCAAGAAACCAATCATCATTAAGAAGAGAGTCGGCTCATCATACCAGGTCTACCGTGACTCCGAGGAAGAGAAATTGGACTCACCCGTACCATGCAGAAAACAAGTCAGAGTCAACCTTTGTGATGAAAACAGCCTTGCCAAGTCCGCTGATATGATGAGAAGCTCTACTGAAAATCTCAACACTCATGATACTGAAGATGACATGAAACATAGCATCATGCTCGCCAAGGAAGCCGTAGAAAACTTTCAAAAGGATCTGAGAAACATTGAGCACCAACCTGACAAATCTGCACCTTGGAAACATGGCGATTCAGAATCAGACGCTGAGTTACACCAAGATATCGAGGTAGCGAGACAGGCGCTGGAACACATTCACAAAAACTTTGGTGTCATGGAGGCTCCAACCACACATGATACTACACTGAAACAAGCAGAAACCGTAGAAGACATCGCGGTGGCACATACAGAAGAAGAAAGATTAGCACAGTGGAAAGATGCAATTGAAAGCATTCAAAGAAACGTAGAAATTGTAAGAAATATCGAAGAAAGCTTCAAACCTTCCCATGATAGTATGCCACATACTGAAAATGCCCCATCCACTAAGGATATTAATGAGCATGGACTTACAACGAAAGAAGAAATGAGAGTCACTGAAAATGAAGCCCGGGAAGAAGAACACAAAGCAACTCTTGAGGAATTGAAGCACTCCAATCTTAAAAAGTCAAGTGAACACAATGAGATGAAAACTGACATAGCTGATAAAGATATGATGGAATCTCCTTCAATGGTTTCCGTTTCCAAACTACAAAACTTAAACCACGATGATAAGGCAAGACTAACATCTGAATCACAAGTGAAGAATGATCAAGTTGTTAAGGTAGAGGGTACTCTAGATGAAGTACACTTCGTTACGCCTCAGAATGTGGATACATTGGCTCTGAAGGTTGCTGAAGAAGCAAAGGAGAGAAAAATTGAAACTGAGCCTTTAGAAAAAACGGAAAAAGTAGAAAAATCTACTGAATCGGAGCAATCGCTGCATGAACTTTCAAGGGACGCTGTCAAGGAATTTCATGACACAAAAGCTAACATGAAATTCAATCATGATAAACAAGAGAAGCCCTTAATTAAGACAGAAGCCAAGATGATCGAAATGAAGTCTGCTGAACACTTAACTGACAAGAACAGTGAATTGATCAACAATGAAGACAAAATTCATGAAGGACACCTCGCTTTAGCACAACTGAAGCAAGCTGATGGGATCACAACTGAAGACACAAAACTGGAGACACACTCTGACATGAAAACCCACGAGAGTGCGATGCCCAAAGATCAATCATTTATGGAAGGAAAAGCTGCGGTAAATCAAAATTCAATGATATCAACCATGACTTCTGACTCTTCGGCCATTGATCAACACGTGCCAACAGAGCACAATTTCCAAATGAAATCAACGGAAGACACGAAGAACATGCAGCATCAGCTGATCGACAATTCTCACATGCGATGGGCTCAAGACAAGAATTTCAATTCCGAGATGGGGTTGATGAAATCTGCTTCTGAAACTCATCAAGCTATGGACCACACGAAGAACTTGCATTCTGGTCATCATCACGTCCACCCTCATGCTCATTTAGACAGCCACGGCCATTTGAGACAGCACGAACACTTCTTGGCGCATGGTAAATCTGCTGATATGGATAACGCGATGAATACGAACTACTTCATGAACATGAGGGATTCAGACAACATGGGACAGGAAGGCCACAGGTTCAAGTGGAGGCCGTCACATGCGCACCACCACGATTCTAGAACTGCGTACGGAGCCCCAGCCCCCGCCAGCGCTGCTCCTGGTGCTGTCGGTCTGTTCCCTAACGCCAACGTTGGAGGCTGCGGTATCCCTCTTCTACTTAGCTGCAATCCCTCCGTGGTCTCGGGAAGCTTGGCCAAGGCCCACCCTGCTCCTTACACCGCGCCCGCCTATAGAACAGAAGATGACTTCAACTTCCACGCTAAGAGGGACGTCAAGAAGACAGAAAACTTGGTAAACAAGCTGAAAAGAACTCCTACCAACACCATCTTGAAGACGAGCTCTATTTAAGGAACGGATCATTTTCCAATCTACGATGATGAATTAAGCTGCCCGCTGACTGATATACTGACACGTGCTCTAGATTTAAGTCCTATTTATTCCTAATTTATTCCATTTAGTTTTATAAGACACATCACAGTTATAAATAAAGCAATTTCATAAAAATTAAGTACTCCTTTCTTTTTTTTTTAACAAAATCAAGATAAATATTTAATCAGCGCATCACACACACAGCAGATTTTATATTATGAAATATAAATCTTATCAGATCGCGCCCACACAAATTCTATGGAGGACCACACACAGCGAATATAAAATACATTTAATAATTTATATTCGCTGTGTGTGGTCCTCCGTTGAATTTGTATGGAGATTTATATTTCATAATATATAATCTGCTGTGTATGTGATGCGCTTTATGCTGTAGTGTAGACATTGATTGTACTCCGATCAGATTTTCAAGCATTCTATATTGTATAAGTACATTAAAATTCTTTAGAGGGGTAGTCAAAAGTACGTCTACTTATCTTTCTTCAGTTCTTTGGGTATAATACCTACTTAGGTAGGTACTTAAAATAGGTATCTAGTTATAAGTATGTCGTTTGTGCCAAGTGAAATTGTACAATCAGTCACAAAAGTTCATGAACGTTATAACGATACGAGTACCTTTATTCCTTTAATTTAAAAGCCTTTTGGTTGAGTGGGATAGTACCTCGACTTTCGCTGCTAATATCGTGGGTTCAAATCCCAATCGTGCATCAAAGGATTTTTCGTTCCGAAAAATTTTAATGCACATTAATATGAGCTCTAAGCGGTGAAGGAAAACATCGTGAGGAAACCAGTTGGTTTTTTTATAGCGTCGATGGGCATGCAACCTGTCACGTATGTAATGCTAAGTTCTGCAAAATGTGGGCATGTACCAAATGAGTAATTGGTCATTTAATAATGTGTCCAATTAAATATAACTATAAGTGATATTTGGTGGTAATATGATCACGACGATATTTCTATTTTATTATTCTACTTAGTCGTCATCATATTTATTTATTTTTTCTCTAATTGTTTTAATTACTTAGCTGCATCGTACCATCAACGTAACTATACATTATTATCGACTAGAACTTAAATTCTTTCAGAATTAAGGAGTATCAATATTTTGACTGTAGGTAAGTACATGCCTAAGTAACTGTGTTCAGATCATGCCATGCGATAACAAACTCTTGTGTATCGAGTGTACGTTATTAAAATGCTGATCGAAATAAACATAAGTTAGCTTATTTGTGTTTTAAAATATTATTTAAAACTGTAATGTAATACGAGATACAGTCAATGTACGAAGGCTTTTATAAATTGCCGAGTTCGTGTTTATAAATAACACGAATAAATCGCTCAGTCATATCAGTGAAATCATGAAGTTCGTAGGACTTTTAATTGTTACGAGTATTAAATGCGTCCTTAGTTTTGGAAGTCACTATCCTGCATTCGAAAATGTATACGACATGGAAATTGTTAGTGAGGAAGCGAGCGAAGATATTGGACATCTAATCTTCAAGAAATCCATCTCCACACATCCGAACTTTGAAAATTCAGTGAATCCAGAGGGTGCAGTCCAGGAGCCTTGTCGTCTGAGTCTACCAACTATGGAATTATCTCCGGTTCCCCAGAACCCTTATAGTGATGAAGCTCACGATTCATCAATAGAGGTAATGCCACCCAGAGTACCAAGCATTCCATACAACATACCATTCAAGAACTGGACGCCGTATGATCTTGACTATTTAAGCCAAGAGTTGGACGATGGATCTTACAATGGTGTTTCGTATAACAGTTACAACATTCCGTACACTTATCCAAACGCATTGCCTACTATTAGATCTCTCCCGCCAGTATCCACACGAATTATTGAATCGATTCCAGAAAGGCCTGATAACGAAGATGATTTCGACATTAATGGTTTATCTGATGATATTTACTTCTCGCCGTACGTGAGAACAGAACGATCGAGAGATGATGACATTTTGGAGCAGTTAGAGAAGGACGCAATGATTCCTAATATACTGCCTACGATGCCGTATCCATACATGCGAACTTCAAGACTACCATCCTATCAAGCACAAGGAATTTCCGGACCAACAGCTATGTTCCCACCACGCTCAGGATATGACTGTAGATTGCCGTTTTTACTAAGCTGTTCGCCGAATTTTTACCATGGACCCCCAAAAAAAACGCATTCTGCACCAGCGTCGTATACTTAGTGGTACGGTACCTGCTCGTGTAAGACTTTATGTTTTAAAAGAATTTATTTTAAAAAAACTAGGTACATTTTTAGTAAACCAGTTCCTATGTACTCAATAATGTATGATGTGAAATAAAGCACTATAACTGAATTTGTGTTTATCAATACCCTAATCACAGAATAATAGTACTAGTACCCTAATCAAGCAGTCTAATGCTTATAACTTGATTAATGACAAGTTAATTGGTCCAAGTCCTACAAGTATATAGTCATTCATACTAAGGCTTCTTATACAAGTGGCAAAAAAAACCGACTTCAATGTTATAAGCTGAGCAATTTTCCCCGCACTCTCGAGGTGCATTCCTTCATACTTCTTTTCAATACTTCCGTATCTAGGTTGTTTGTCTAAATTATTTGTCAATTTGCCTAAAAACAGGCTATACTTAGGTATTTGCTGATTTGAACAAAATATAAACCTACTGTACACACATTCGCCGTCCCCGGAGAACAAAATGATAACTACAAAAACGTAACTTTTCAGGAGGAGCAAAAAACATGTTTTCGTTAATAACTTCACAAATACTGGACGTAGACAGATGATTGTTAGCTTTAAGCAATGCTGATTTTTTATGCATTCGGCATGTTTTAATGACACACGCGTAAGAAATGCCAAAATAGAGATATTTAAAAAATAAGAAGTTAGTCAAAATCAATCACCGTCTAAGTTCTATAATGTCGATTATCATTTTCTTCCTCGTATTTTCTAGGCAAAACCTAATATTGTACCACTATTCTATCATGTTTTTCGACGCTTTACCAGGGTGGAAGCGATTATAATAATTGTGTATTATACGAAATGCAAGGACGAGTTTTGACGAGAATAAAATGATAACATGCGGTTATCATTATCTAGACGAATATTTTTCACGAGAACATAATGATAATGATTGTTTGTCATATTAAGAGGTGTAAATACAATTTGATAAGATTATAGTATAACTTTATTCTTGTAACTTCAAGCATGGGTCGAATCGTGGAATAGTATTGTAATATTTTATAACTTCGCGAATAACTGTATGAAAGTTACGAAAAAAATTGAGCAGATGTATTAGCACCCAAAGATTACAAATATGGCATAACACTAAAACTAAGATAATGGCAGTTATCATTTTGTTCCCCGGGGACGGCGATGTGTAAGTAGTTAACAAAGAAATGACTGATGTCATGTAGTATCGGCATAATGGAAACCACAGAACAGAAAAAACGATGGAAACTAACATGTTTTGTATTCATCATTTTTTTCATCAATTATTATGGCAAATAAACATATTTCTATTTCTATTCATAATTAGACAACTCAAGTGTTGGGACATAATTTATTAAGTATAAATATTCCAAGGTTGGGGGGGGGAGGGGGGGGGGGGACACTGATTTTGTGTAGGCATAGGTGGAGAGCCGTGTTGGCCGAGTATCCTACTCGGCCAAAGTTTCATCGATCCGAAGGTCGTGGGTTCGACAACTCACGCTCAATGGGTTTTTCGTTATGTTATAACTTATGTTTATTTCTCAACTCGTGCTCAATGGGTTTTTCGTTTCGAAAATTTTTTAAATATGCGCACTAACAAAAGCTCTAGTGAAGGAAAACATTGTGAGGAAACCCGCTGCTTTGTCAGCCCCACACGTATTGACCAGTCTTTCCTGTAGGCCGGTTAAGCTGAGATAATTTACAATATTTGTAGGTTGAAATTCAACGTGTAATTAATGTTTTAATTTGTTTATGTGAATAAAGTATGCTTGCTAATTCTTGGTTGAACATACAGTTGTAGGTAGGTCATCGACTAAATTATTACTAAGTATTTTACTTTTGATTGTAATTCTAATCAAGATTAAAAATTGTGTTATTTAATAATGATAAGACAACCTTAGCGACTTGAAACTTTAAAAAATCTAAAGCTGTTAATCCACTATAGTTAAACGTACAATTTTTGTTCTAGTAAACACAGACTGCCCCGCGGGCGAGGTTATGGGCCTGGATCTTCAATGCCTGATCAGAAACCACAGAATAAACACACAAACCAACAAAACGAAATCTCACTGGGATTACTACGATTAAATATCGTTGGCCATCCTATGTTTATCAATTATTATTATACTATTCCACCCACTCCGTTGCGAGGAAGAAAAACCTGGGATTGAGAGATCTATGAGAGAAATGTCCTGCAATGTTACAGTATGGATTGAAGTGAGCCATTCTAGAGATTTGCTACAACGATATAGTGTGACCAGTACCCAGATAGATAGATAGATAGATAGATAGATAATGATTTATTGTACAACAAAAAAATAAAAGTACCAGTCTATCTATTCAGTAAATTTTAGTGAAGAGGTATTAATTCTCTGGTAACAAAAACAACTACCTACCTACTTCATGATTCGAAGTATTTTACAATCCAAGAGAATTAAATGACCGGCATATTTTAACGGGATTAAGATAAATAAAGTAGATAAAGAAGACATTAGGAATAGACATACATGCTGCAATATATTTTTTGATTTATTAGTTGTGAATTGGCACGTAGGGATGCTAGGAAATCCTGGGTTACACACTGCTGGGCTGGTAGGTGCTGAATGAAAAAAACTGGACGATCGTGCTTAATGGTGTACGATGAAAGAGGTCTACGTCCAGCAGAGAACTTCTGCAGGCTGATGATGATGATTAGTTGTGATAGCAAAAATTAGAGACCATCAGATCCGGTGACTGGGCAGTTTCTCTCACTTCAGTACCTATCTCTCACTCCAGTTGCAATACAGCACTGAATTACTGATAAGAAGGCAACTAGAATAATTCAAACCTGGCTTAAAATATTATCAACACTCGTAGATTTGGTTAAGTATGTGATAGTCGAAGATAGGGTACGGTTATGTAGATTATGAAGATTCTCGCGAAAGAAACTCCTGCAGTTGATAACATTGTTTACAAAGGAGAAAGAACGTAAATAAGTAACGACTAATAAAACAATGTTTTGCTCGTCTGAATTATTCGGGATATTCTTTATAATTTTATTAGAGTAGCAATAGAAAATAAACCCATTATTTGCGACGATTTAACTAAAGCCTGATGTTAACATTTGAACTTATGCACTAGCTCTATAGATTCACTGTGAGTGGATCGACTTAAAAATATATTAGATACTTGCTTGTTGTCTGGTAGAGATCGCTTCTAAGCGAAAGTCCACCGATTGTACACCATAGTTAAGTTATTGTAGTTTTTGTAGTATTTTGTATTGTGTATGGTGTTACCATAAAGTATTTTCTATCTATCTTGAGATTTGTATTTGATTTTAATAGTGCTGGAAGTACTGTAAAATATCCATACAAGAATAAAGCTAAACACACTCCTACAGAATCTGGCTTTAAAGGTTAGACCACCCACAAGTACTTAAAGATTTAACAATAAAATTCTTGCAAGTTTAATGTATTGATAAATGTATTGTAAACAAAGTGGCGTGATTTTTTTCCAAGAAAAACCATTGTAACGTGTCTACACATTATTTCCTTTAAAACCAAAAATAGTACAAAGCAAGCGTATGATAGTAAAACTGAGTGTAGACGATTGATATGAACTGATAATGATAATACAACGGTTTGCATGGATATTAGCAAATAGAAGTAAGTAATAAGTAGGTAAATAAAATATATTATCAAAGAAATTATGGGACACGATAATACAGAAAAATTTAAATACTTACCTACTTACATTCTTTTAAAATCACTTAGCTGTATGAATTTAACACTTTTTTTGTAGGTCTTCTTTACACTGTTACTAATCTAGTTCTTTGAAATAGAAGTGAAGTAATAGAAAATATTAGATTACAACCTCCTTAGAATATTATTCACTATAATAAATACCTACAAATAATGTATATTTTTTGCGGAATCGGTTGATGATGTAGTACATAGGTAGGTAGTGTTAAGTATAAGAAATTACCTAACTTTTATATAAATATATCAAGTTAACCGTTTTTAAATCATCTTCCTATAATAAATACATACTCAATACATTGGGACTTTTATAATTATGAAAAAACCTGTTTAAAAACTAGCACACATTTCCTGGAACTACACAGCTGAAGCATATCTTACGTAAAAGGAGGCTCGGCATCATAAGATATTGCATCATTTACAGTGAATGGGCTTATTCACTGACATGTTCGGTTGAGAGTATTCCCGCGTCATATTTAGCAAATACAAGCCAGCCGGCCTGGTGACTTCCCTCTGACGCAATAACAACAAAATAGAGATAACAATGAACGTTTAAAAACCCGCGAGTAGCTGTCCTTACACCAAACAAACTCGAGAGCCGTTGACAGTAACACCGGAACGATTTGTAGTGAATTGTTATCAATAGCAACCTCCAAAACATGTTGAAAGTCATAGAAATAACAACAATGACAAAACTATTGGTGTTCCTAGCGCTAATGCTTACAGTCTACATAGCAGAGGCGAGGTACATCCACCCAATGAATGCTGTAAAGAGAATGGAGCAGGAAGAAAAGGAGAGCGCAGCTATCGCCGAAATTGACGGATTACCTATTGTAAGTACCTACCAGCTTTACAATATAAATAAATTCTGCAGAATTTATGTAAAGTACCTACTTATATTTACTCGTATTCAATAAATTTCTACAGATTTTATTGCTTTTTCTGTAGATATTCTAGACTTAGGCCCAGCGCCCATTGGCTGCACGCACAGATTAGGTACCGTAAAATACGCCAACATTGCCCACTTTTTTCGAATAATTTCAATTTTTGTAAAAAAATTCTATGGGAACATAAGTATTTTCTTTTATCATCTGTTAGTATAAGATTATGTGCATGTATTACTTTATCAGATTTTATGATGCGTCAATATTTAATTAAGAATTTTATACATTTTGATGGCGGGCAAAGTTATCTGGACTTTTAGCCAACATTGCCCAAGTTGATTTTTGACGCAAATATAGCCTCTAGAGAGATGAAATAAAAAGCCAATACAAGAATTTAGGCAATAATGGCGTTTACTTTAGGAATTAAAACGATACCATAGAAGGTTTTCTAGCAAAGTGGCTGGGCAAAGTTACCCTGACATTTTTTGTCTTTTTCATACAAACCGCATTTCACCAATTAAAAGTGCTAGGGTTGGCACTTCTTAGTTAACTGATCTTGTGATCGTAGTTGTTGTAGGTATACAAAAACTGGTTATTTTTCATTCAGGTATTTATTTAATAAACTTTAATCAACATATTTATGTAGTTATTCAAATGAAAATTAAATACTAATTGAGATCAAATGATGTTAGGAGCTAAATTAAAATAATTACTTAACTATTAGACATTTTCAGCTAACTGTCACTATTATTATTGCATTGTCACCGAAGACTCATAATTTTACCTAAATTCAGCTCAATTTGACACCGGGAAGTAGGTCAAATTAAGCTTGCAAGAATTGACCCGGACAAACATACTTACAAACATAGGAACTTACAAACATACAAACATTGCAAGTTAATTAAAAGCTTTAAAAAAAAACAAGTTTCTGAAGTGCCAACCCTAAGCTTATTTTGATGGCGGGCAATGTTGTCAATAGTAGATCGCTACATTGCTGGATAACATTGCCCACCGCTATAACTCTTGTTTGAAAAGACATTCAGCAACGATAATAACATATTAATACTCCTAAAGTGTTTTTACATATCATAATATTAATAAAAATAACCTGTGTTTTCGCCATCACTCACAATTCACTTATGAATTTGCACCAAAATTTGCCCGCGAAAATACGCACCATACTCGAAGAGTTCCAACAAGTTACTGAGTGAAGCTAGCGACACACCTGATAGACAGTGTTGCTAGACACATAACCTATTTTCTATCAAAGTCAAAAAATGTTACAATATTATTCAAATATTTTTGCAATTTAAAGATTTGCTTAAAAATTGATCTTCGGGCAAAATTACCCTTGGTGGCAATGTTGGCGTATTTTACGGTAGAGATACTACGTATGCTGCACGGCATGGCAAGGTATTTTTAGGCAACGAATAAATATATAACCTAACTGTATAGAAATAAAGTTAAAAATGCCGACACGGCATGCCTAAACATACCGCGCATTGTCCGCGATTTAAAAAAACTTTAGCGTCCTTTTTAATTTATGCATTTCCAAGCTGTTTTTTAAATTTTTGTGTTTTAACTTCAAAGAAAGACTTTCATATAAAGTTCCTACATTTTTTTTATTTAACTTGCGATTTCCAAAAATATTTTCTTAGGGGATGCTTAGGTACGTTACTTTTGTTCTAAATTTCAGCTTTCTAGATTTGCGTTGATAAGGCGGAATGATTTTAAAGTTTAGATAGATTAAAAGAATCAACACTGCTATTCCTCCCAAGGTTTTGAAACCTAATCGAAAATGTTTTTTTCAGGATGTCATTCGAAATCTTGCGCCGAACCGCTTCGTCCCTATCAATAATGTCCTCTTCTTCAAGAGTTACGAGCCCTGCGAGGAAGGTCTGGAGAGAGACCTTCTAGGAGTTTGTAGAGAAGTTTGGGATTAGCATTTTACTTAGCACAATTTAACCCATCATTTTCCTTGTTACTACAACGAACTGCAGCTTTAAGCGTATGCTTAGATTAGATTGTCTCCTTTGCACTTTACTTTGACTTAACTTTTAAAACTAAAAACGATGTACTTACAATATCAATTTTCGTGGTTCAGCCAGAGTGTAGTTTAGTTTTTACTAATTAAATCTCAAATATGCCGTTAAATAGATCGACAACTTGTAGAGTACCTACCTAAGGGCCCTGTAGTGTTGTTGTAGGCTCATTGTAAGACTTGCGCATTATAAGAGGTTACTATTTGTATATTTTTAGTAAACTCAAAAATCATGAATTTTGATGCAGATATTTTCATTATTACTTTTTATGCAAATTCATGTTGTTTTGCTAAACAGGTACAAACATTTGTCTAGCAACAAAATATACTTACTTTTATCTATTGTGATATTATTTAAGGTCCTTTTAAAGTTCGTGTATCATGGACTCGTTGTAAATAATCATTTAGTGATAAGATAAGTTTTATAGGTGAAGAAAACCTTCAATAAATCATTTGATTATAATATCCGAATCTGTTTTACTTCTATCATAAAAACAAAAATAATGAGTTGTGTTTTTCAGTAGTAATTTTATTCAAAAAACCATTGCTTACGCTCGTTTATAAATAAAGGCAGTTAGGTTAATATTTTCACAAAATTATTTTCCAAACATGATTTTAACATTTAAGCCTCATCAATCAAAATAATAAAATACCATTCCCATGCATTTACTTTAACGTAAACATATATTTTTGTACAATTCATTCAGCACAATACAGACAATATTTATGGCTGATTTACACAGGGTCAGTAGACAAGTCAGTCGCAAAATATTCGTGTCCGAATATTCAAGTCAGCGCTGACTTCAAGCCACTGTACTGACTTCCAATCAGTTTACACAGGGTTTTTTTCGGGTCAGCACTGACTTGCCTCGAATTTGTAGTCAGTTACTGACCCTGTGTAAATCAGCTCTAACACAGACAACTAATTTTGATTTAATTCTGATAATTTTGCACGCAACATTTTTTTGCTGAAAAAAAAACGAATCACAAGACGCCAAAATTAGCATAACCCTTACATGAGCGAGGCTGGAGGAAGAGTGACAGAGCCGTGGCCTGATAGAGGAGAAGGGAGGGTCGCCACTCCTCGAATCCATGCGCCTCTTTCGCAGCAATACGACTCCACGTTATTTAGGGCGCGCATGTAGATTGTAGTCACGCCACCTGGTACCAAAAACATATATTGAAACATGAACTGCAGTTTTACATAGACACATCTCATATTAATGTTTAAACTGAGTACCGAGTGTAAGTTTCTTTACCTATTCAATCGCTTGGAAATATTAACATTGTGTGCTCATTTAAACTCCAAGACTTAGGTACCCCATCCCATTATCTAAGTACTTACCTATACCAATGTTATAAAGTGGAAGAGTTTATTTTTACTACTATTTGAAAACTTATTTCTGAATTTGATAGCGTAACTCTTTTTATCATTATCATCATCATCACCATTAACATCACTACGAGAGCAACGCCGCGTCGTGACGGCGCTGCCATTCAAAGAATGTTTTATTCTTGTCATTCACATTACATTTAAAAGAGATAATAATAAATAAATAATGCTGGACATTTCACACAGCACCATGTAGCCCCAAGCTAAGCAGAGCTTGTGTTACGGGAACCACATGACTGATATACTACTTAAATACATTTTTTTTTGTAAATACATACGTAATATACATAGAAAACACCCAGACCCGAGACAAATATTTGCAGATCATAATAAACATTTATCCCACGGCGGGAATCGAACCCCCAACCTCCTGCGTCAAAAGATGGCAACAGAGTTAGCAGCCGCTTGAGCTCTAGTAAGCTTACCAGTCCGTTATGGTGTCTTGTAGCTATTTTTAATGCTATTGATATTGTAATCTACTAAAGCAAGAAAATCTAAACATCGTCGAAAATGTTAATCAATTACAAGCAATCAAATGGTGGCCATACTTTATTTCCTACTAAAGCCGTATCAAATAAGTACGTACCTAGATATAATCTTTAGATTACATAATGCTAAGTTCGATGTTAGATTTGTATCATTGCTTGATAATTTTAATGGTAAAATGCGTTATGAAAGAGGAACGTGTAAATTTTCACAAAGTTCGAGAACATAAAATACTCCAGGGTCATACTTTTGGACCAAAAAACTTCAATAGCGTTTCGTTATTTTAATTAGACCAATGTGTATTATAAAGCCTACTTGCCAACATTTTATGATTTATCTTAGGACGATCATCGTTGTAAGACAATTTATCTATCTCAGTTTAAAATCCTACCCAATCGTAAGTGCGAAGAACGCTGCCTACTTAAACTCGAATATAGATCTGAAATATCGAATGTCCTTGGGGATGCAAATCTCTTCCGTTTATGTAGCTGCAATGAAAATATTTGAAAACTGTGAAAGAGTATTGTAGAACTAACCGATGATGATGAGTTGCGTTCCCAGATATGCCAGTGCATGTCCATGTCTAGGCATCGACATCTCAGCCTCCTGCTGCCATTGCCGAGTCTGCCAGTTCCATACGTCTATGGCACCCACGCTGCTAGCAGTCTTCTCCTGTAAATATACGTTTGTTTGAAAATATAGAGTCATCGGAAGAAATCATGTTTCATTAGCAAAATAGAGAAGAAGTTTATAAATTAATTGAGCAGGTATGGAGCTATTAGTTATTTTATAAATGTAGTTGTCAAAAAATACACAACGATTGATAAAAGTAGATTTTTTGTCGATATTAAAAAACGTAGTACTGCTGAAGAATTATGGCAACAAACACGGTTTAGGGTCTAGCTTTCTTTCAGTTTTTGCTGTAGGTACCCGAAGTGAAATCAGTACCAGTTTTTTTAGCTATTTGATGTATGTCGACATCAGTTTTTTAACAGATAGGTCGATAATGTTCTTTCAGGTCACGAGTCTACGTTTCATCTGGGTCACCTTGTAATAAATATTTTATTTCTTGTAGGACATTGCACTTTATTTATATTTGTTCTGTACCTTATCTGATACTTTCCCAGCACCGCCAATAATGTACAATTTGTCGTTCATCGAAAATAGTGTAGCGAAACATCGTGGGAAACGAAGGCTGTGGATTTCTGTCCATCTGAAAATAAATGTCTTGATAAGATAAGGCATTTTAGTGGCAAATATTTAATTTATATTATATTTGGATTTTGGACATGGAATTCATCATAAAACATAATCCCAAGATATATAAAACTATAAAAATCCAATTTTGTTCATTGGTACAATAACAGTGCTTATGCAAGGTTAGCTTTCTAGGAATCAAAAATAAAATAATTGGCCAAGTTTCTAATGTTTGTGAGTTTTGCTAGATTAGTTGGCGTTAGTCTTTACATTATTCTATTTTGTTTCTAGCCGAATTTGGATGGATCTGTAATAAGTGCCCTGTTTTTTTATGTTGTTTTCGAGATCTAGAATTTTATTTTTAAATTTCCTATTCTCCCGCATGTATGTAGGGTATGTTTTTTTAATGTATGTATGTACTATGTTTATGTATGTTAATGTTTGTTAATGTTATCAGGTCCAGATTATTCACCGTCAACATTGTAGGTATAGTCACAAACAGGCCATGTACTAGACTCTCAAACTATCGGAGGTGGATCATACTTTATCATTGAGTGACACTTATTGATAAACGATGGAATTTTCTAGTCATAGGTAAGTACCTACATACAATTGACATTTAAAAGCGAAATCCTACTTTTACGTGCTTACATAGAATTTGCCCATCTAAGCAGTTTACAAAGTAAACACGATCGGATACGTGCGTACATTTATTGACCTGATTAGAAATAGTCGTTTTAGCTACTTTGTACTTACTTACCACAAGTAATGATGAGATAGAATGTAAATTAAAACAGTATGTTCTTATAGAACTCGTAATAAAAACAAAATTTTATTAATAATTTTTTTACGATCTAAGTATTAAGGGAGATGGGGGAGACCTTTGTCCAGCAGTGAGAAACACTATAAAAAAGTGTTACTTTGAAAATACGCGAAAAATATTAAAAGACTAAATATTGTAGTAGTAGTGTAGAATGTTTTAATTCAATCATGCCTAAACGAGTGAACACATTGTATGTAACTAAAAAGTAAACCCAAAAAGCAAGTGAAACCCCAAAAAGCCGTACATCATTGAAAAAAATTGACAGTTGAATATAAACAACTAACTGGTTGGTGGTAGAGTTATAACACTCTACAATCTTGCAAACTGGCTTCTTCTTCTCTCCTGTCATGCCGCCAGCCACCCAGATGTAATCGCGGTACTTGGCCACCGCCACAGCCATTCGAGCCACGCCCATTGATCTCACTTCACTCCATGCTGCTGTTTTAGGATCGAACCTTTCAACTGAGCGAAGCACCCTGAAAGATTTAGGTTAGCAAAACAAGACATTTCGTTGTTAGTTATAAAGAACAGGAGTAGAATCACCTAGTTCTTAAGATGTTTCAAAGTGGTCATAGCGGTCCTACTGAATAAATCATATTTGAATTTTGATTTTTTTGAATTTTGAGTCACTTAGTTCGTATGAGCAAATGGCCAACTCTGGTGATGGAGTTTTTAGGCCGCCTAAAGGCCTCCGTCATGGCTTAACGACTTAAAAGCCGCGACCGACAATTTAACGTGCCCTCCGAAGCACTGAAGCGCTCAGCTGGTAATACCACTTGCGCTCACCCTTCCAAATTGTGAGCGCTCACAACGCTGCTTCACTTATTTCGTTGTGAGGGAGTGGGTCGGGTTTGAAGTTAGATTAAAAACATACAAGTATGAAGAGCCGTGCCAAAAGTTCCGCTCAAGCGAAATAGTGTGCTTTTCCAGGTTACGATCTATTCTCAGGTTATAAAAATAGTCTAATGGCAATCTAGTGAAAAGCAAGTTTTAGAAACAAACTTAACCTGATTATTGCTTATGCTCGACTTTTGTATACAAACGACATAAACGCGCACGTAATGCTAAAACCCTACTTTTTTGTCTTTGTTACAAAAGACAAACCCGCACGTAGCGCTACAACCCTACTTTTTCTATACAATAGACATAAACGCGCACGTAGTGCTACAACCCTACTTTTTCTATACAATAGACATAAACGCGAACGTAGTGCTACAACTACAACCCTATCTACTTTATTACAATACATCTCTCAAGTATTTTTGCTATAGGTTAACTAACTAACAGTTAACTGACGAAACTCCCTACAAAGTTTACAGGGGCGCGGGCGGGTGATTTTTGTTTTTTTTTATCTTGGTTTTTGTGGTTTTTGGTTTGCCTATAACTCTATTGATTGTGGAGAGTAGAGCATAAATAAGAAATAATGAAACTTAAAGCTTTAGCTAGCGATAAGAGAACTAGATGGCACCACAGGTCAAATTAGAACGCGCTATCGTTGCGTTTTGTCCAATGCGCCGCGCCCCGTTTCGTATTTGTTATAACTTTATAATGAAATTTTACATTTACATGTGTACGCATGCACAATTAATGTGAATATTTTTTTAAGCGCTATGCGCTATCATTAAATTAGTGAAGTGTTAGGAGATATAGGTAAACCAGTTAACTGAGGAAACTCCTTACAAAGTTTACAGGGGCGCGGGCAAGTGATTTTTGTTTTACGAATTACGAAATGTCTGAATACCTACAGATGTGACGATGTGACAAGATATGTGACGTCAACGATATGACAGAATTTAGGAAAAAATAATTTGTAAGTAATGTAGTTAAAATAATGTAAACCCATTTCTAATTTTTATTTATTACTAGCTGACCCCCGTGGTTTTCCTCGAGTAAAGTACACTTTTAGGTGCGTTTAAATTTAACCCCGTTTTTTGCGCGCAAGGTACTCGCATTGATACTGCTTTTAGCCCTCAGGGATTGTGAAGCTTTGTTTTCTTTACTAAATTCAAATCGATCACTTTTACTCGCCGAATTATTTTACCATGTGTCCCATACCCAGAGCGAGCGGTACCGTTAAGGCTGAGACTCCACCAAAGCGGAGACGAGAGGAGATGTGTTTAAACAACCAATAGAATTTCGTTATTCACACGTCTGTATCACGAGATGTGACATTATAAAGAGGATGACAGTAACCTTCCCCGTTTATCCTGGCCACCAATCGCATACAGAGCCATCCGATGCGCTTCCAAGGCACAGCCAGGCCAGACCTGTTGTACCAGGAGCGAATCACGGGCTCTATTATGTGCATTGGGGTTACAGCGTGATCCTGTTTTGAAAGCATTATGTGACAGTAACCTTCCCCGTTTATCCTGGCCACCAATCGCATACAGAGCCATCCGATGTACGACCAGTCCGAAGTGCTTCCTCGGCACAGCCAGGCCGGACTCACTGTACCAGGAGCGCATAACGGGTTCGTAGCTCCACACCGTCGACACCACCACGGACTTGCCCCGGATGTCATCGTCGCGAGGGTCCGCGCCACCTGCCACGATTTTGAAGAGTAAAAACGTCTCAAATAGTTAAGTACATCTCATACATTTAATTAGCGTTTTGATTCGCATTGGATTCGGGCGTAAAGCGGGGTCTGTGCAATGTTTGCTCGCAAGATAAGTCTGCGCGTGACTGGATAAAGAATCATAAGAATAAACATTAAATAATAAACTCGCGCAGAGTTATCTTGCGAGCACTTTTGTGTAGGACCGTTGCAATGCAATCAGCCTGGCAGACTTACTGCGATCCGACCGATGGCATGTCCGTCTAGCGGGCGAACTTTTATACCATCTTGCGTGAAAAAAAACTTCGCATTGGCACTTGATGGTGAATGAAGACCTTTAGTAATGTAGTAAGTGAGTATTATGAATAAAATTACCAACTAAATAAACTCTTCCTCTGAGGAAAGCGACAGAATGATGATGTCTTGGCTCCGGGAGTTCACCAACATTCTCCCATATGTTAGTCACTGGATCAAACCTACAATAATAATTTTATTAAATATACTTACCTAAGTAACAAAATACTTAATTGAAATCGGACCTGTACTTAACAAGTTAAACCTCTGTTTATAAAAACTAATATACTTACTAGGTACATGGCTACATATCTACATACTCGTAACTTTATAATTACTTATATTAAATCGAGGTGAACCATCTAGAGATCATTGCAAGCGATCTATAGTTAGCTCATCTAATCTAAGTCTTTCCCAGTCCCCAGCGTCCCCAAGACGCAGTAATGCTGCGTGCGTAAAGATTCTTTTGTAATAATTTTGTTAAAAAAATAGAGATACCTGTAGATTTCCTTGCCAGAATTGCCCCCGACTCCATAAGAAGTGTGAGGGTCAATTCCACCAAACACAAGTACTGTCTCTCTGTCCCAGTGAAACAAAGAACCGTCCGAGATATAGTTCTTATTCGAAGGTCCCAGGATCGAAGTGGAGAGTTTATTCCTACAACAACACCGAATTTAAGATGATAGTTTAAAAGTCTCTGTTAGTCATCAATCAATGACCTGACCTCGTTTTAAGTACCTAATCAGGTATTTTAATGCACAAAATTGATCAGATCATAAAATTACAAGGGAATGAAGTACCTACTTACCATAATTATTTATTTATTTATAATAAGCTACTGCAGTTTATGCAATGTAGATGACTGTGGTCACACTAATGTGCCTTTAGTTAACTACAAGGGTAAACCTGAATTTCCCGTTGAGGTATTTTTTGTTTGAAAATTTGACGAAAGTCTTGGCTCTTTCAAACAATGCAAAATGCTAAAACTACTTACCTACCTACATTCGTACTTATTTATAAATTTTAAATGTAATTTTTTGAATTGTACCAGATATTTCAATTAGAACATTGGCAAGCTTAATAATATTCCTACTAAGTAATTAATTAAGTAGATATGGAAAAACTAACATGTTGATCCTCGCCAGAGATTCTTTGGAGTGGTTGAAGAGTGATATTTGAGGGCTGAAGACATTAGAAGACCTTTGAGCTCCGGCTTTAGGGGAAGTCTCTCCTTTCGAAGTGTTGGCGATTCGAGGACGGACCGCATTTTGTTGCGAGGCTCTGAAATAAAAATTTATGAAGTGAGATTCAAATTTTTAACCCATACAGGTTGCGATGCTCATGATGTTGTAAAGAAACAGAAATGATATAAGTAAGTAAGTTCGTATGAGCAAGTGGCCAACTCTAGTAATGAAGTTTTTAGGTCGCCTTAATGGCTTCCGTCATGGCATAACGACTTAAAAACCGGGACCGACAATTTAACGTGCCCTTATTAAAATTGATATGAAACAAGATTAAATGAAAAAAACCTGTCGTATCCCTTCATCAACAAAAAAAGAGCTGATGATCTTCAAAAGTCCGAACAGTTTTTCATAAATTATAGCTAAGAACTATCTCGATCGCGTCAGTTTTCTAACAAAAACAAACCCCATTTGAATCGGTCTATCCGTTCAGGAGCTATGATGCCACAGACAGACACCCAGATACACACTACAAACATTTTTTTTTCTTTTTTTCTTTGGGGATAAATGAGCAGATAGAACGCAACGCTTATTTAATTTTAAAGAAAGTATATTTTATACTCTTACCTTCTAGGGCCAGCTAAAGCAGCAGTAGCAGCGGCTAAGTAAGAAGCAGCTACACTGTGCCTTTTCTCATTCGATTTACCTTGAAAGTACTGAAACACAACACTTTCTCATAAAAAACTGATAGATATTATTGATTTGTGTGTATTACTTATATTCAATTATGTAAGTATTTTTTTCTCTCACATACTTACGTGTTTTAACACTAAAAAACTAAATAAATAAAAACATAATTCATGCTTCTTTCCCTTTGTAGGCAGAGTCAGAGACCACAGATATCTAATCTACTTGCTACGAGGCTCACACACTTTTTTCACCTCATCCACTCTTATTACATTTTTCATACAAGCTCGCCGCAAATTTTAGAAAAGGGTCAGGTCGTAAGTAAGGGTACTTACGATCTGACCCTTTTCTAAAATTTCACCAATTTGATGCAAATAGTCTTCCCCTTCCAGCTGTCCCTTTCGCACTTAGCTCATACTCTTATTTGGTTAAACGACTTTAATTCTTTTTTCTAATATTTCTAATACTCACTCTTAAGATGGACATTAGAAAGTTTTATGAAAATAATACGCACACCTATATTAATTTTTTCACATGTGTCGCCCGTTCCACTGCTAGTTTCAGTGGACGTGTTCATCTCTTCGGAGTCCTTCTCAGGCGGATCATATATCTTTTGTTTGGCGGACGTTACCTACAAATATGTAAAACTAACTTACTCGTGTCGTACTATTAACGAAAGTTTACGCACTATCCTACTTGGTCTGCTGATGTAACTAAATATTTTCAAATATGTCAGGGCAAACATTGGCAAGAATTATTATTAAATAGTCAGGAACTGTGTATCAAGCTATCAAGAAAATTAAAATAATGAATGAATGAAAAATCTTTATTGCTAGGTACCTTAGAATAAACAAAATACAACAATGACAAAGGTACAATGGGAGGCCTTATCACTAAGAAAGCAGCGATCTCTATCAAACTTTATTAAAAAAATATTTACTCTATCAGGCTGAACATTGCACATACTCGTATGAATCAGATGTAAGTTGCGACGCTGCGCTGAGTTTTTGCTCTATACTTATAGAGAAAATATCAGGCGCTTTTGCTCAGAAAATACAAAATATATTATAAGTAATCCCATTTACATAAATCACTAGATGCGCCCCAAGTTTTAAGCGAATATCTCATTGTGAAAGATGCTCACATGTGCAAATCAGGTGGGAGAAAAGAGAATGACACTGTTTTGTTGACTAGGTACCACATACGAAACAATCAGAGTGTTAGGGCATATCTGGGATTTATTTCAATGAATAATCTGACATTACAGAAAGTAATTAAAATAAACAAAGCGCATAGTTGTAAACAATACTGGTAATGAAAAGGAAGAATGTGACCTACTTCAAGTTGCTTCTGATTCTGTTCACTGGACTCAGGGCTTCTTCTATCTTTTAGTGTTGATGGCACATTGGGGTTTACTTCTAAAGGGGGTGATCGACTTGGTGGTGAACACGAATCCATCTGGAAATTGATGGCAGGTGAATTGTTATATTTATAATACCACTTTCTTAAAAGGGTTGACGTGTCGGGATTGTATACAATGCGAAAATGCAATTTTATCGTCATTATAAACCTTTGAGTTTGGTCATTAGTGCCTTATAAATAACATGGTCATAATTAGTTTGATAAACATGACAAAGACTGATATACTTAATGGGAATACATTATTAGTGCATTTCCCCTAAAAATAAAGTTTTACGGAAATATTTTTCCAACACTCTTTCACAAAATTTAACTTGACACTATTTGTTCAACGACTCCCTCTGATCTACTAGACAACAAGGAGTCCGAGTACCTTTCTTCTATTTTCGAAGAATTCACTCATAGTAGGAAATGACTTGTCTTTATCTCCAGAAAGTCCTTTTAGAGTGGCTGGAAGGGGAAAGTCCATCTTGGGCCGTCGCATTTCCATCTTATCACTGTCCATGCCTCGCATACTGCCTGTGCATAAATTGATGTGTTATTTGTCCGTAGACATTGCTACTAATTATAGACAGGCACGCCAATAACTCAATATTTTTATTTGTGAGGCTATGTGATACTTTAGTTTACTCAATTTTTCGACAAAAGTAATTATCGTTATATTAATTAAGACAGGTACAGTTGCTCGTTTTTAGGGTTCCGTACCTTAAAAGGTAAAAAAAGGAACCCTTATAAGATCACTTTCTTGTCCGTCTGTCCGTCTGTCCGTCTGTCCGTCTGTCCGTCTGTCCGTCTGTCCGTCTGTCCGTCTGTCCGTCTGTCTGTCCGTGTGTCACCATCGATTACTTAGTTAAGAAATTTATTTACCGAGTTACTTCAACCGCAGCATCATCTGGGTATCTCATCCCGACTCACCGTGGACATCATCCAGAGCACTGCACCGCACGCCGAATTAACATTATTAATTACTTACATCGGTCTGATACTGTCCAGCGTGTTCTTCTTTTTGCAGTAGAAGTTGCTTTGGAGTAGCTTGGAAGTTCGTTATCCTTAAGAAACTCAGATACGAGTCGTTGATGTCGAGCGTGGCGCCATCTGTAGTGCGTAGCATGTTTTCTGTAGTTCATCTAGCGACAGGTAGATGTCGCTACATCACTCCCTTTCCAGACCGAAGGTCGATATGATCTTGTCACCAGCATTGTAAGTGTCCACGGTGAGTCGGGACGAAGTGGTGCATCGGTGCGTCTTCGGTGAGTCGAGACGTGTCCACGGTGAGTCGGGACGAAGCGATGCGTCGGATGCGTCTGCGGTGAGTCGAGACGGTGTCTGTCCACGGTGAGTCGGGACGGAGAGATGCGTCGGGTGCGTCTGCGGTGAGTCGAGACGTGTCCACGGTGAGTCGGGACGACGCGGCGCGCCAAGTGCGTCTACGGTGAGTCGAGACGTGTCCACGGTGAGTCGGGACGATTCGGCGTGCGGTGCAGTGCTCTGGGTGATGTCCACGGTGAGTCGGGATGAGATACCCAGATGATGCTGCGGTTGAAGTAACTCCACGAAGCGTTATCGAGGAGCGGAGAGCCTGCAGAACCAGGAAGTCGGGGCGGCTTGCGATGGAACTGCGGAGGCTGGAGGCTGAAGATTGCTGGTGCGGTGAGAAGCTGCTGGTCCAGAAGGTATGCTTGAGAGAGAGAGAGAGAGAGACGAAGGAAGGTTGAGATGCTCGCTGCTGGTGGTGATGATGGTGCTGAAGGTGCTGCGTGTTGAGGGTTCCAGTCGTCGGGTTTCGGCAGGAGTCGTCCGAGGTAGTCGACGGCTGGATCACGTCGGGGTCACCAGTTTGGGGAACAGGGTGAAATAGTTCCCCAAAGGCAGAGTAGGTGGTTCTCTGCAACGGGCCGGCCCATCTGGCCCACTTGCCCGTGGTCTTTCGACCAACAGTTGATGTCGGATAGTTGTATACAAGCTTCAACTCGGTAGAAACTCCGCTTGCGAGATCTAGGGAATTCCGATGTTATTCCGATGTTGCGTGTGATTCCGTTGCCCCTTTAGCCTGCAATCTGGTAATGTAATCTCACCAGAGTTGGCCACTTACTCATACGAACTTACTTACCATCGATTATCTCAGGAACGGGTAGAGCTAGCAAGTTGAAATTTATACCATATACTTACTAAGGTCTATAGTCCCTATTGTGACTATAAAAATCAAGGTCCTGAGTCAACACTATAAAAAGATATAGGCAAATTTAGGTTTTCGTGAAAACTTGTAAGTACCAAAACTTACCTTAATTATCAACTTTTTTTATTTTTCGGAATTTTTCCTTTACTTGTGCTGTAAGGCCTTGTTTGTAACCAAAATTGACAATTCTAGGTCAACCGGAAGTACCCTAGAGGTTTTGGGTCGAAAACCTAAATGGTAGTTCCCGTTGACCTAGAATAACGAAATTTGGCAAAAAGCAAGGTCTTATAGCACAAATAAAGGAAAAATTCCAAAAAGTTAAAAAAGTTGAAAACTAAAGGGTGTTCCCATACATACATAGTTGACGCCAATTAAAATTGTCCTCCGAGTTGTATGGGCGCTCATACAATTAAGCGGACTAGCTTAATTGGCACCATGGCTAGGTACGGAACCCTCGGCGTACGAGTTCAACTCGCACTTGACCGGTTTTTTTTATACTTACATCCTGATTTTTTATACATCATAGATGTTAGTTGAATTTTTATTTTGAAACGTTGCTCGAGTATAAATACAACAATCAAAACTGCACCAAAATTCAGTTGTGACTGACGTTTCGCAAAAATAGATACGAGTACATTTGAAGTAAGTTGAGTGTAGTTTAAGTTTGCGTTTTTAAATAAGACCAATGCTTAAGTTAAGACTAGGTTCAAAACTCAAGTAGGTGACTAGAGTTAAACTACACTTGAGAAACAATCTGTAATACGAGCCTTGCAGAAAAATATTTCCATAAAAAGTCATGGAACATAAAACACATGGAAAAATATTTCATGCCATTCATGCGTAGGTACTACTTATAACAAGGTGCTAACAATAATAATTACCGGGCATGTCGTCATTTCGGCGCACGGTTTGCATCATGGCCATCTGCTGGTACATCTGCTCCCGAGGCACCATGAACTGCTCTAGGTATTTCAAGAAGTCTTTGTACGTTACGTGGTTCTGAAAAATCCCAAAACACATCCATATCGCTTTACAGAAATCATCATCTTCCTGTCCTTGTCAAATATTACGTGGGGTCGGCACAACATGTATTCTTTTTCTACTTTCCTCTATCAGCCGTCAGCCCAGCATTCACCCCTTTCCTAATCATGTTATCTTCCACTTTTTTCCTCTCTACATGTCCGTACTACGCCAACCATTTGCTCCTCATCTTTTCATTTATTGGCACCACTTTCAGATTTCCTCTTATGTACTCATTCCTTATCCTGTCTGTTCTCATCACTCCATCTGATCAATTTACAGAAATTTTAGTAGGATATCACGCATTTATGAAGTCAGTGACTAGAAAAATACGTTTACTTACTTAAGGTCGCTGTATACGTAACGGGATAAAACCTCGGACGGGACGGAGACGTGAAGTGCATCGTTCATAACAGTCCATAACACAGAACACTAAGGTCCTTAACGATGTTTTTTCATCTGCCGTCCCGTCCCGTCTGATTTCTCGTTATGTGTATTTTGTTACTATAATTTTACATGAAACGATGTCAAGAAATCGTCACGTTCCGTCCGGGACGAGAAAAATCACGTTACGTATGCACCGACCTTTAAGTTAATGATGCATTGTGGTCATTTGTGGTTACGATTAAGAATTGATTTGTTAACAAAGCCTGTCTAAGTGTCTATGTCCGTTAGTTGACAGTTCTATTTCTTGAAACGGACAGACTGTCTCATAAATGAGCTTTGCTAAATTCGTAGGATTATTTGAGACATGACGCAAATACTTCGTAGAAAACCTAAACAGTTGTAGACAGTTTGTGCAATATTTACTTTTAGGGAACTATTTCATCTGTTAGATGTACCTACAAGGTGAATCCTTAGAAGTTGTAAATATCTTGACGTCAATATTGCCTAAACATTGAAAAGTGCTTAGTATTTCTTGGAGGTGTGAAGTTTGCTTATTCAAGCTTATTATGTTGTTTGGACAGATGATGTGACGTCTTATCCATATTGAATAAAGTTCTATTTACAGTGCCAAATCAACAAACAAGACAAGTTCGGTTTGCACAGATTGTATAAACTGATTATCCATGAAATTAATGTTATTTGTCTGTTGTTTGCGTAAATAACAATAAATAATTCATGAATTTTACTTTGGTCTATCGAGTTTAGTACCTATAAGTATACAGGGTGGAAAAAATGAATGGGCCCCGGAGGGAAACTCCTTTAAATTCTTAAGATACAGTATTTTACTTATAGGAAACATTCTTTTAATTTTAAAAAGAAACAAAACTGCATTCATAGATTTTCTAAAATTCGCTTGCCTCACCCGGAATCGAACCAGTTAAAAATTAAAAAACAAACCTCGCTCTATTTAATACCACTAATCGATAGGATTTATGTCAGGTTAAAATCTTTATAACACACATTTAGTTTTAAAAATAAAAAAGATCATGAAATCTAACATTAATTTTCATAATTATTATTTTCATTAATTTTTATTATTTCACCATTCGCGACAAAACTTTTCTAGACGGGATTTGTCTATCTGAGGTGAGATTCAGACTTCCGAAAATGCATCTGATTCGATGGTTTTCTTCGAAAAGTTAACGGTTTTTCAGCGAAGAAATTATTTTAGCGTTATTTTCCGAATTCGGAATACATTCTGAGAAGGTCTGTATCACACTACTGGATACCTCTCACCATTCCACTGTAGAGCTAAATTAAAGCCCTATAGGGCTTTAATTGCAATTTAGCTCTACAGTAAAGTTAAGCGATATGTACTAAATAATAGATTTCATGGATTTCTTGTACGACAGACGAGGGTAAGACTTCATGTTTCTTTGAGAAGTTTTATTTTTAGTATTGAATGTATCGACTAGTGGAATAAAATAGGGAGTGTGTAATTTTATAATTTTTAGCTTGTTCGATTCCTGGGTGAAGCAAGCAATTTTTAGAAAATCTTTGAATGCAGTTATGTTTCTTTTTAAAAATAAAAGAATGTTTCCTTTAAGTAAAATACTGTATCTTAAGGATTTAAAGTAGTTTCCCTCCAGGGCCCATTCATTTTTTCCACCCTGTAGTATGTAAGTATTCTTTTTAAGAATTCTTATGTAGGTACCTACTTATAATAAGTAGTCTGTACAACCTATACGACACCTGCGTGCATTTTCGTTTTTCTCAGTACCTAGGTATTTTTTCCTTCACCGTTTAGAGCTCGTGTTATTGCTCACAAAATATTTCGAAACGAAAACTTTACTGACGCACTGCTGTAATTCCAAACCCACGACCTTCGGATCGAAAGTCGACTTACTATCCATTCTGCCAACATGGCTCTTGCAATTACTAACATCTAAAAGTTAAAATTAAAAAAAATACTTGAGAGACGTAATAAATTTGTAGGATTGTAGCACTACGTGCGCGTTTATGTCTTTTGTATACAAAAATCGAGCTTATGCAATTATCGGATGGTTATGTTTGGGTCTAAAACTTGCTTTTCACTAGATTACCACTTGACTATTTTTATGACCTGAGAATAGATCGTAACTTGGAAAATCATACCTATTATATTCATTGTAAGTAGTACTTATGGCATGAGCAGAACTTGGTCAGCAGAAATTGGTCTGAACTAATATTACAAAAAGAGCGTTTTTGTGTCAATTTGTGTGTATGTATGTATATGTAAGGAACCAGAACATCAGACCTAGACATAAATCTTTCACCATTTGAAAGGTACGGCATTCCAAATAGGCATCATATAGGCTATGTTAACCCGCAGAAGTCCAAGGGGCGAGACCCCGGTATAAAATATTGTAGTTCACCTTCTCTTCACCAATCCAATTGCGCTCAGCTGGTTCCGTAAGTCCCAGAACATCGATCCAGTGATAGTAATTCTTAGAATTATTTCCGTACCAATACTTTATGATGACATAGCTGAAATTATAAATTTGCAATAGTTTCAGTTTTTATGTAATAATGCACATTTGTATGCAAGTGCATAAATTAAAGAAATATGTAGATATTTCTTTAATAACACGTTTGGTATAGGCCCGTGGTTGCAAGTTAGCATAGTCTGCAAGCCCATTGCCCCAAAATAGAATGTTAAAAAAATAAATAAGTTAAGAATGTAAAGTAGGTAAGTTAAGTAAGTTAAAATATGTTAATACACACCCGGAATTTGGACCTTTGAATCTGAGTTGAGTTTTTGAGTTTTTAGTAGGCCCTCGTAGGTCCTAATATCTAACCGTGTCGGTCAATAACTTTGATTATTGAAGAATTCCATATCCAAACATTTACATATCCACTTTGCATGTCGGTAATATCAACGTAACCTTGTATATTTTGAAAACAACTAGCGTATTTATACTTACGTATTCATACTTACACTAGATGTCGTCGAGCATTTGCTGGACTTCTATACCTTAGATGTACTCAGTTTGTATTACTGTACTAAACCGTGTATTGTGTTGTCCGTTTATTTCCCCTACTTTTCGTCATTAGAAATTTAATAAAAATAAACTACTGAGTGACGATGACTTTGCGAAATCCACCACTGGAGGACAAAACAACTCAATTTCTACCGATGATGGTCCTACATTTCAGTGGCATTGAGCCTTACTGTATGTCACGTTCATAACAATTTCATCAAGATCATCATTTCTTCCGATTTCCGCCAGTAGTAACCAAAAACTTGTTACTGTAACAGATATTGTAGAATGCTTACGCCAGACCGTCGTCCACCATTTGCTGAACCTCCGGCTCATTGACGATCTCCAGCACCTCGTTGTTGTCGGGGTTCCGCTTGATGTCGACCAGCTGCCATGGAGAGATGAGGCCGAAGCGCACGCACCGCATTATGTCCACCGTGAGGTGTCGGCGGTTCACCCAGTCGCCGTACAACCAACGGACACCGGCCATAAGTACTTCTATCTCACTAAAAACATAAGTATCCCATTTTCACACTATCACACTAATATTATAAATGCGATAGTTTGGATGTTTGGATGTATGTATGTTTGATCCTCTATAAATCGACAACCAATGAACCGATTTGGCTGAAATTTGATATTAGATAAAGACCAGGAATTGGATATGGGTAATGTTTATGCGGGCACCACGCGAGCAAAGCCACGGGCAGCTAAACTTAATGATAATCCAAGCATCCTTGCTAAAATTATCATTATTTAGTTAAGGATAATTTTAGCAAGGATTAAGAGAATGTCTTTTTCTCATCACTCTCTTATGTTAATAAAAAGAGATAACGAGAGGCAACAGATTTAAGAGCTATCTGAGCTAGGAAGCCTCTAAATTCCATTATAAACAACAGGGTAAGTCTCATTCAATGTTCTAAACACCTTAGTTGCTACTACTAAAAGAGTGAGTCAATGTCGGCATCGTGGTTACACTTTCATCTTGTCATCCACATCAGCTATTTATAGATAGTTTGAAAAGACACTTAGTTATATAGTTCAAGTGCTTCTTATGCATAAATTGCATCTACATGTTGTTACTATGCAGTAGATTTGGTTCCAAAATGTTTTTATAGGTTTTTGTAGGTAGGTATTAGTTTTTTATAACTATGCTAGGTTTAAGTAGTATATTGTAGGTAAATGTTTTTGCATGTAACAAACTGCAAAACTGTTGATTTTATTCGTTATTCCAATTAGAGCGTGGATGGTCATTTTATAGCAAGTTAGGAACTCAACGTCACTTGGCAAATTTTTCGGGTTTTCCAGTTGTGATATAAATACATTACCTACTTATAGTTTTGGTACCTAATTAATCATTTTGAACCATACTAGCTTCCACCACTCGCAGCTTCTCTTCTTTGGTACCAACAAAGACTATGTACCTATACACTTACCGCTAAAAGTAAAGAAAGTAGTAAAAAGAGCAGTTCAGTATTTTCGGAGAGTAGTTTTGAAGATTATTTCCAAGCTTACAAACTTTACATCATATGTAGATTTATCATTATAAAATAAACACAAAAATGTACCTTGTAACAGATATGTAGTTCGATTTCAAAAACGTTATAATCTCTTCTGGCTCCAATGTAAGGAAATCTTTTGATGCCACTAAAGGGAGGAAGAACTTCATGATTCTTGGCACCTGGAAGTTTCTTTAAGTAAATACCTATACCTACTTAAAAGAAGAAAAAAATTAGGACTAAATTAAAATTAAAACATTGACTCAGGCTTCAGTTTTTTCAGGGCATTCAGGATTGCCATTGATAGATAAGCCGCAAATATGTTTCAACTACGATATAGGAGTTAATAATATTTTAAAAATTTAGACAGTTTTTTGTTCCTCCTGTAAAGTAGCGTTTTGGCGGTACGCCCCTATTCAATGATGCCCACGATATAATACCAGTTAATTTCCTGAAACTTAATAATAATAATAATAATAAAACCCGGTAACATCTGACCACCCTCTAGCCACTCACGTCTTGGTGCCCCCTTGTTGCCACATGAGCGACTGTTTTGGGGGGGTCCAGTTGTGAGTTGGCTAGTCTCCACCCGCCATTTGTACGTGTTCATAAACATAGTTTCGGCGGGTGCCATAGTCCCCATAGTTTCCCCGGTAACCAGTCCACTACCATCCTACCCCCATAGCCCGTTAGTAGTTTTCCATATCTGTAATAGTCCTGCACAGACCGGGGGCTGCCCTTAAAAGCATTTTTATAGTGTAATACAGGGTAGGCTGAGGCCCCATTAGTACGTTGCGCTGCGTCGCGTCGGCAAAATGTATGAGTAAAACGTCGCAGCGTTGACGTTGCGTCGTTTTACTCATTTACAATGGGGCCTCAGCCGTATTCACCGGAATGTGTGTCCATCACAAAAGATCAAAATTGTCAAAAGGGCCTCTGTGTGTTGGCTTCGGCCCCATGCATGCCTGTCAAAGGTCCGGGACTCCATAGTCCCGAGATGTTCAAATTGACAAACAAAATAATAATAAAAATAAAAAAATTGAATGTTAAAAATGACAGAAACACCTACCATTATGTCCATAACTGGAGTCATGCCCTTCCGCCTCGCTTCTTTAAAGAGGGCAAACGCTGTGTCTTCAGTGAATATATTATCATTAGCGATTAGTGACCAACATTGATTTTCCAAATCTAAAACGTTCAATTAAAGGATATTATTAGCAGCGTTGAAAAACTCATGCAGAACCCAATTTTGCGTCATCACCATTATTATAATCAGCTTAGAAAGTCCATGGCTGGACATATTAGGTCGTTTCAATATACTTCCAGGACTAGAGTATTCTTACTTCGTTAGAAAAAAAACAGTATTAAGTAAATAAAAAAACAGCTAGCTACTAAGTCTATATTTAGCTAAAGTCTTTCCAGGTGATGTCAGTGATGTTGGCAGTATAAGTTAATACCTTTTATAGCGAGGTACTGCGCAGTACAGAAGAGATCCAAGAGATTATCTCTTTTCAGGGCTTTGTTGCTCTCCTGACCGCTAAAGATCATCCATTCGTAAGCCGTCTGGAACGCTTCAGGGGTGACATTCGTCTAGAATTTAATTTATGTTGGTCTTTTATATCTCTGGATGTGTGTCTGTTTCAAAATCAGGGAGCCAGTTTAGTAATTTAATACAAGCTTGCAATCAGTCACGTGGAAAGCATTAAAAAATTGCCTAATGTATCTCTGACATGACCTAACTACCCTTTTATAAATATTCAAAGGACCTTGAATTCCTGAAGATCTATGCAGCAGTCTACAGACCTTGAGGGCACAACAGGCCAACCTATGGATTTCCGCTTGACACTAATCTAAGTTTTTTATAGACTGCTTCGCACTTTATCTTGCTAGATAAAAAAAAAGCGCTCGTTTTTTCCATACTTCGGCATTACTGTACCTACTTTGTGTAATTTTGCAGTGTCTGTAGGTAAGCATTAGGTACTCTTTAGTGTAAAACTTCATAATTCACAAAATTGTTTGCATGATGAATCGCGTATCGTAAGTAGTTTATCGGAAAGGCCTGACTGAGCCATGTGGTGACGGTGTGCGAAATAATTGGTAATGTTGCACTGATTTATTAATAAGTTATTAACGGTAGATATACAGGGTGAATTTTTGAGATGGGGCAGTAAGGGCAGCTACCTTAACCGTTGTAGCTAGAGGAAAACGTTCTTAGGAGACCATCCTTAATTTTTGAAAATATTTCAACCTGCATTCACAGATTTTGAAAAAAATGTACAGTCAGCGAGAAAATGGGCCATTTACACAAAAACTTTTTTTGATGCCAATCGATCCTGTTTCATCTAAGGATAAAAAGGCTCTTTCAGACCAACTGAGGTTAGAGTACTAGAAAAGTCAGAAATCGCTAAAATGTATTTCTGAGACAAGACAGTAAGGGTTACCTTGACCGTTGTAGCTACAGGAAAACGTGTTTAGGTGACTATCCTTAACTTTTGAAGATATTTCAACCTGCATTCACAGATTTTGAAAAAAATGTACAGTCAGCGAGAAAATGGGCAATTTACACAAAAACTTTTTTTGATGCCAGTCGATCCTGTTTCATCTAAGGATTAAAAGGCTCTTTTGGACCAACTGAGGTAAGAGTACGAGGCTGCAGGTCGTAATATTTTCAAAAATTAAGGATGGTCTCCTAAGAACGTTTTCCTCTAGCTACAACGGTTAAGGTAGCTGCCCTTAATGCCCCGTCTCAAAAATTCACCCTGTATATTGAGTAAGGCTAAAATCACTACCTACGTCTAGCTAAAAATAAATTTGTTGGTATGATTCTTCATAGCAATCTGGGTTATGGACTTGCAACCTATAATGTAGGTATGGAATGCTAATTTCTGCAAAATGTGAGCCTGTACCAAATATGTACTTGAACTTAATAACTTAAATAACTTCAAATGATCTAAAACGCCTACAGATTTAAAAGAATGACAACCGCGTCTTAGCGATACTGTCGAGATCATATTTCATTTTCATTTCAATCGTGTATTTTGCTGTCTTTATTGATAAATTGTCGAAGTTTAGCAACGTTCTGCTGAGTCACAAAAATGATGGGTGATAGTGCTTACAAGCCTTCTATGCATATACATTTTGTCGCTAGAGTTGGACTCTTACAAACTTACTTTAAACCTACTTTTAGAGGACGTTAAAGAAAAAATTACAGGTATAAATTTAAATACGTCTTACGCAAGGCAACTCGATCTCACTAAGAGGATTCAGGTCGAAGAAGGAGGAATATATCTGCAAAACGATGCGATGACAGTGGAACTCGTCATCGCCGATTCGGACTATTGTGTCAGTGTTCCTGGAAGGAAATTATTTCAATGGATTTCTGTAGATACAACGTAACTTGAGTTTATTGCTACCTTATCTGATAGCACTTCCTAACATTCATGACACACAAATGTTTTGTGTAATGTATGTTTTCATAATTTCCTTGATTACTTATTTACTATCGCTTCTTTTATAGGCACACCTCAGTTGTCTACCAATACTGGCTCTGTTCTACAAAAATCTTAAACGTTTATAATTAAAAGAGTAAATTGTGGTTTTAAAGTCGAAATGACGCAGGTCTTCAGACAGCTTAAGTTTGGCTACTAGCACATGCGAAGTTACCTGCTTATTAGAGTAGGTACTACTTGTACGTAGTAAAAAAAACTAATTCATCATCATCATCATCATTATCTGCAGCCTTACTTCACCCACATCGTAGAGTCCTCTTTTTGCTCTCGCTATGTTCCTCGGCTCTGTGCTGGCCGTCACTTACATCTCATCCACTAACACAATATCTTCCACGTAAATATCTAACATAAAATTGTGTATTCTCCTAAAGAATTCCTGAAACAGGTCCATCTTCTTCGGCAGCTGCACTCGCATCCAGTCTATAGGCTCGGCCACCGCATACCCGAGGCTGTTCAGATCCTTTCCCTTGTCCTCCCTCCCTCCAGGAGTTTTTGTCTTCTGTCGATCTGTATTCTTCACTTGGAAATTTGCATTCTGCATTTCCCTACCACCGAATTGCATCTGTTCAGTTTCTGTGTTATCCTGCCGTGGATAAAAATGATGTTGAGCTCTAACATCCTAGTACATACTAACAACAGGTTAGTTAGAAGGACTATTTTTATGTTTTTTGTTCGGTTTTTCAATAGGAGGTTTATGTTTTTTGAGTGGAAGTATGGACGTATATAAGGTGGGGGTTTAGGGGGTCCGGACCCCCCCCTTAGCCCATTAAGTTCGGAGGAAACCTAGTCAATTTTTGTATTTTGGAACCCTTGGACCCCCCCCTTAACAAAGATCTTTGTATATTGGAACCTTTGGACCCCCCCCCCTTAACAAAGCTATAGCTACGCCCCTGATGGAAGTATAAATTTTAACATAATGAGGTCTCGTTAACTTTCTCTTGATTTAGGGCATGACATGGTCTATGCTCTATACAATTTTAATCACCCATGATGTATTGAGTTTTGACTTCAAACAGAAAAATATAGTTGTTATAAACTAACATAATTTCTGGACGTTTCATCATCAGGTTCTCCTGCTGCTTTGCCTTCGAACTTTACTTTCACTTTGGCCTGTGTTGGGTCCGCCAACAAAACACCAACAGTCGATGATTGGAACACTACCTATAAAATAGTTTCTACATTAAATTAAATACTAACTAGTTGTGAACAAACTAAACAGAATCATCTGTTTAGACTGTATGCTCAGCTCAAGACACAGTAGACTTCTCTCACATGTATCTCTAATGTCATTTAAACAAGATAAGTTTAAATGACGTTTAATTATTGTAATCCATGGGGTTTTATTCTTATTAGCTTAAAGATTTTGACTTGAGTTGTAAAATATTGCTTATGCACGTGAGATAGGTAAGTACCTACCACTGACCTGATTTGATTGAACTTTTAGGTTCCCACTAGGAGTTGATTTAAAAGGAAATGCTGCACCTTTCTGAATACTCAATTGGTCAGTGCTGCATGAACTGGAATCAAGTGGATTAATATTACACTTTTCGAAATTAAAAGAAGAAGCACGTTTTTTACAAGAGAAAAGAAATCTCAACGATAGAATCTGCCGTCTTTCTTGTAAAAGTATGAAATCGAATAAGTAGGCGAACTTAGATTACCTTGTGTTATCCGCACTTGAAAAATTATTTTCCGAAGCATCTTTTTGGAAATTGTTGAAGTAGTCTGAAGCGAATTTAGCACCGTAACTATGAGACATGTCTTTCTTTTTTGGTTTTCTAGAAAAAAAAAATTACTTACTTAAGTAAGTACTTACTTAACTTTGTTTTTGTTTTAAAATATTATGCTTACGTCTATTATCTGTTTGTATACTAGTGTTCTTGGAGAGGTTTCGAGTACCCTTTGCTACTATACTCGTAGGCTAACTATAATTTAATGTTACAGGCTACAAGAAAAATAATGAATGGAAAGCTACTTACTTCCCTTTACAGGTCCACGACATGTAAGGGCACTCTGTGAGTTCGTTTACGTATTTTTCGACAGCGTCTCCGGAACAATCATGGAAAGAAAATTTAGTTTTTCGACTGCTCTTTTGCTGACTAAATTTAATGAAATCTAAATCTGTAAAATAAAACAAATCGAGATAAGTTTGTTTGGTAAGTAAAAATTTATGGATGTCCTGAAATATTAAGAGTATTCTGAATATAGGTAATAAAATAAGCGTAATAGTTAACATTAATTTTTAAAGTAGGTGATAGCTTCTGCCCGTGGCTTACCACGCTATACCTCGATAAAACTTAGTTAGTCTACCTACAACACGCAGGGAATGTAGTTTCTTGGCACTGAAAGGTTTTTCAGATTTGGATTACTATTTCCAGAGATTATCCATTACAAACAAATAAACAATTTTTACCTAATACGCATTATTGTAGTAGGTACTTAGAGAAATAACATTGTAGGTAAGTATAGATAGATAGAAGATAAAAGTACTCAAGCCGCACTAGCGATAAATTATAGTGGAAATTTTCCTAAAGGTATACCTAAACGTTATTGTCCCCCTACATTCATATGCTCTAATTTGTTTGATCAATGCTAAAACATGGCGATAACAAAGCACCATTACATTTAGTCAATTATCTTTTTTTCTTATTTGAACCAAAATATGGTTTACCTAGATTTTATGAATGTAAAGTAGGTAAATAAAATAAAAATACTAACGAATGGTTCACTCACTAAATTCGCTTGTATTTGTGAGATCGGAGAGCGAGTTGCTTCGGCAGAGTTTGGGCTGGATTGTGATGCTGTACTCTTCTAGAACGTTCCCTACGGTGGCCTTCAATCTTCTCTTTGGAACGTTGCTGCAACTAGACGTGATAGATTAAAAAAGTTAACGTAAATGTCAAGATTTAGTGCAGTGGTAGAGCAGTAAGGTCTTTGGAAATGGTGGTCAAGAGAACGCACAAGAAGTCTCGGCCAGCTGCAAGCTGGTGGTTGAGATTGTTGCTGGGTTGAGACTGAATGCAAAAGGCACAGGACCAATCGAAATGGCGTTTGAGAGGGGTAGGCATGTCCAGAAGTGGGTTAAAACAAGCGGCCTCTGATGTAGATGATGTCACATAAGCTGCACATAAGTGAAAAAGTAAGTAAGTACCTACTTACTTTCTTACGTTTAAAGGTAAGGCAGCTTTCCTTGCATTAGCCACTATTTCACCACCATTTACCTGTAGCAGAATGAAATAGTTGGAGACTTATTACAAATTCTTCTTCTATTACAAATTTAGATCATTAAGAAGCATGGATGTTTTGATTACATGGATGTCTCCCAGATAATATTTCGGGTGAAACCTGATAGATAAGTGGACCAGGGGCCAGAAGTTTACCCGATAAGTTTTCTTCTTCTTCTGGCCTTATGCCATCTCTATTTGGGGTCGGCTCTCCTAATCGTTCTTCTTCAATGATGTATTTTCTGGTCTGGTCTGGTCCAATCGTCATTAGGGTCAATGTTGTTGTTTTCAGTCTTTTTTTACTACAGACATCCACGTAAGTTTACCCGAATTGAAAAAAGAGTTTCTTACGCTACGCTAGGCATTGATACATTTCTTATGGCATTACTAAGACGAGAAAAACAAGGAAACTTACTTTTTCAAGGCTTACACTTCTTTTCATTTCCAACTCACTGAAGGAATAACTCACAAACAGGTTCCATATTGCTGCAATAATCGTTTTTAGGCTTATTATAAATCTCCAAGACTCGTCTGTAATTAATGAAAGTTGCTGTTGGTATCGTTTTAAAAAACTTGTCAAGGCGAAAAATATTCCAAATAGAGACATGCCATTTTTAAAAGACAATTTTTAGAAAAATAAATCCTCTTTGAAAACTGATGGTACAACTGATTGTAGTAGACACCACTTTTATTGTTAAAACTTTTTACTCACTGACTGGTTGCCCAAACAAAAAGTTTTCATCTAGGTAAGTGAAAGTAGATAAAGAGTCCTATTGTTTTTTTCCCTGCCGCATGCCGATTTTATATTTTTGCCTTGCTGTTTCACATTCCCACCTTGACTAATCAGATGCATGTTATAGATCAATCGACACAGAAGAAGTCCAGACACTTCCATATTTTAGTGTTTCTATAATCGTATCTGCGCAAAACCTATCCTTATTTACTCAGGTTTGGTCTGGGTTTGGTAGAGTAAACATCTTATAATGTAGGCACTCCGTTGATTTGTTATCGTAGTACCAATAATGCTCGATAGTGCAGGACGCCTGGACTGTTTCAACAAGACATGTTTACGTGAAATATTAGTCCGTGTGAAGGGCGTAGTTAACTACTTTGTAGGTATATAAAGTAGGTAGAGTCATAAAAGTTGCTAAAACTAGGTAGATAAGTCAGTATAAAAAAAAAATTACATAAATATAGGTAGGTAAGTATGATGATTATTATAATACTTGCAGCGCCCTCGCGGCGTTGCCCCCGCAGTCATGGTATAATAGTAATGAAGATGATGATGAAAAGTAGCCTTCCTCAAGAGTTTAGCTATAAAACTTAGAAATATTTTTTCAAATCGGACTGGTACCTAGTTCCTAAGATTAGCGCGTTCAAACAAACTCTTTCGCTTTATTTGGGAATCTTCTAAAGACACTTCTAAATATAATAGTTATTCGAAGGTACCTCTCAACTCAAAAGTATTAGTAGACTTGTTGTACCTACCACACATCGGCTTCAAAGAAACCGCTATCGTGGTTAAGCCATGGGCCAGAGTTCTTCAGAATAAAATATAGGTGTGTCTAATAACTAATGTCGTCATAGGTTAGGCAAAACAGATAGCATGATAAGCGATTGGTTCTGAAAACATTAACGGTCTTCACACCTTGTGATTCATAGGTAGATACGTCATAACATAAGCACAGTCCATCGATAACTCTCTGTTCGTATATAACAGTGTGCCGGCCGGTTTCTGCATCAGTCCACTTCTAAGCTCGGCCCTGTGAACTTGTGAGGTGTTCTAAGCTTTTCAACAAATAACTCAAATTCCTGTAAGTATTACTACTCATTTTAGAGTTTCCTTGTTTCGTTTTAACAATGCTGTAACTTATCAATACTTAGTGTTATCTTTAGTACCTACCTAGGTATTGAAGACAGCTTTTGACAGCTTGAGAAAGCTTTTTTTCTGAATCTTACCATCTAGCATCCAAACTTTCACATTTATAATAGTAGATTAGTAAGGTGAACAGAACGTATTGTGTTAATGATTACTTTTTTCGTGATGATAAATCTCTACTTACCTGGTTATTCTGGCCCATTTGACCTTCGATTGTGTCGTTAGCTAAACAGGGTAATGTTCCCTTGACCTCCAGACGAACTCCTGATTTTAATCTTCGCGTTCCATACCCTTTTTTGTTGTGCAATTTATTATTTCGTTGCAAAGATGTACTTAGTAGGTACCTAGGTAGGTATATTGTCAATGTCTAAATAATGCAGTCAGGATTTCTGGCTATTTTAGGAAGGGAACTTTTCATAATCATGTATTTCACGGAAAGATTGACATGTAATTATTAGTCATACCTACACCAATATCATGCACTTAATTGGAAACGTAAACAACTCCATCCGTATAATTCCGAAGTCTCAAATGCAGATTTGTGGTTTTATTCAGAATTATATTTAAGTTAAGCATCCTAATACTTTATTCTTAGTTTAGATAGAAATTGGAATAATTTCCGGTTTTTGAACAATTCTATTTTCTTGCAGAAACAATGGGTGACACAGATCGCGTTATTTTTCCCGATGAGGTCGACGACATCAAGGAGACCGGCAAATCTGAAGTCAATGTTGAGGCTGGAAACTCGAACAGCGTGGAAGAAGCTCCTGCTAACCCGTCCGTCACTATGAGGAATATGATCACGGTTCCTGGAAACTGCCCCCCCGGACATAAAATGGGCCCTGACGGAGTTTGCCGTGAGGTCTTCGACTAAGCTGTATTCTATCTACGATATTTTCTGGTTGAGCGCATCTCGTCCTTCCCTGATCTAGAAGTTTCCCTACGTACCTATTTTAGAAAAGCATTGTTTGCTATCTGCTATCATGATTGCGATAAAAGCATTTATCATATTAACAGGTGTGTGTATAAACAGTTTTAGTATTTAGGTACATCGGCAAAATTATCACCTATCAACCGGAAAAACTTGGTCGATTCTATGTCTATGCGTGACTGGATGTAAATGTATCTTATACTTACTTTAACTAACTCCTTTGAAATCTTTTAACGTGTCTAATATTTTTTATCTTTATATCATTAAGCTAGATGAGTTGCTAGTATTAGATCCTGAACTTGATAAGTTTGTACACTTATCAACCGTTAGCGTAAGCTTAGATTTAAGTCGTGATTATCTTGTGAGTGTTTGAAAGCCTAAATTTGGAATGAGTTTACCAAAATTTCAGTATTATAGAGTTGTATCGAATCGGCATCTTTACCTATTTATAATAATTGTTGTGCAATGTTCCTATAATAATAAATATTTTCTGATACTAAACTAGCTTTGTTATTTAATTACTTACATATTTCTAACTTCCAGATTTATGTAGAGGCGAACAATTTAAAAAGTCAGTTAATTTTCTCACTAGGTACTTCGTATAGTTTGGTTTTCACAAGTTAGGGTGCTTACAATAAAACAATATATTCTAATAATTAACGATCATTTACTTTAAAATATTCATTATAATCAATGGTAAGTATTCTAGTCTCTCTGTGATAATCAAACATAGGGTCTAATTAAAAAACTAAATATCTTTCTATAACCCTGACATCATGAAATATTGTTGATATTCGCCTACAAAATTATAAGTAACCGAGCGTTGCGTAAGTTTTAACAAATGGAGCGTCACTGTCGCACGAACTCCTGAAAAAGAAAAGCTTATTTTATCAAACATTATTTGTTTTCTAACAAGTCTCTTTTTATTTTAACCTATTGGAACTAATTAACTACTTTTTTAATCACACTATGCAACTATATACATTTAATTTGTAATCCAATGTCTAACTATTTTGTTCCATTGATCTCCATGCTCGGCAGAGTGAAACGTCATCAATTTTTTTTCTATCTTAAAAGCAAGCGAATATCTTTTAAATTACGTTTCTTTTTGGTTATCCAAACCGGATATTGTGATAATCTGAAGGTAATTACAAGTGATAACAAGTTCATGCGACTAAGGTGACGTAGGTAAGTGTTTATAAACAAAGAAAATAGCAAACAAGGTGAAATGTTGGTACCCTATCTTTATCTTTGTATAAAACACGTATTGGTATCTTTATACTAGGTACTAGATTTTCCTTTCTACAACTGAAACAGTGCATTCAACCCAGCACCCCTATTTTGTAACACACGGTAAGTCGCTAATTCGGATTCGTTAAAACAAATTGATTTTTTACGAACAACATTAACGTTATTTAGTTCTAAATTACTTCACATATTTTACACAACAAACATGTCTATCACTTTTTTCATCCATCTTCCACCATTTCAAAGTACCTATTCATTGTAAAAAAACAATTTTCGTTTGAACGAATCCGAGTTAGTGACTTACCGTGTGTTACAAAATAGGGGAGCTACGTATATTCCCAGTTTCAGCCAAATCTGTTCTGTAGTTTTTGTGTGAAAGAGTAACAAACATCCATCCATTCATCCTCACAAACTTCACATTTTATAATATTAGTGTAGATTACTAGCTTTCGCCCGCGGCTTCGCTTGCGTGGTACCCGGAAAAAAAGTAGCCTATGTCATATTCTCGGTCATTACCTATTTACATTTTTAATTTCAGCTAAATCGGTTCAGTGGTTGTCGAGTTATAGAGGAACAAACATAATCCATTCAAACTTTCGCATTTATAATATTTAGTGTGATTAGGATATCACCCAGCCAGGAAAAGTCATAAATTTATAGACATGAATCAATCAAGAACGTTCGGAGGGTTTTGCTAATCTTTTGTAAAATACAGGTAAGTAGTTGTATGGGAAATAATATAATTGAGAGCAAGACAAAAAGCATTGAGAGATCGATCTACGCTACTTTTTGTTGAAGGATTTTTTCACGATCCACTTTTTAGGATCACGATTTATTTTTTGTAGATGTAAGTGACTGAGATCAAGAAATGCAAAAAAGTAGGTGATTATTGGGTGTAAGGCATTAAACAAAATAAATAATAAACTAATGGCTAGTAAATATAATTTTATTAAAAATAAAAAATAATTATATAATACACCCGTAATAATACCTTCAATGTGCGTCAAATACTAAGTACTACTTAACTATTAAACTATTTCTATAACTACAATTAAATAATTGTGGTGTTTATTCAGTGTAGCCTTTCTTTTTACCCGACTGCGCAAAGCAAAGGAAGGGTAATGTGTTTATTAAAAGTACTGGAATGAAAGAGACAGGGTTAATATTAAGCTACACTGAATATACAAACACATAAGTAAGGTATTTGTAAATATTACAAACAAGCTTCTGAATTCTAAGAACGCAAAAGTTCGAAAAGTGTGAAAAAACCAGAGACTATTTACTAACGATATTTCTCAGTAGCTTCGAAATTATTTCTCAGTTTTAAATAGTGATTTTTTTTCCAAACAAATAATTTAAATTGCAGTAAAGACAATTTGTCTACTTACTAAGAAAGAACAGACAAACAACCATCTGAATTTAAAATAAAATAACGTTTCGCAATTTCATAGGTAGGATCATTTTGAACATAGGATCGTACAATCATAAAATGCAAAAGTTTGTATGAGTATGAATCAACTTCTTATCGGATGAAATAAAGCAAATTCTATTTTTATTCTGAAAAAATGTCAAGTAAACAATTTAATATCTACTTACCGGGAGGTGCAGCCTAGTAATATAAGGTATATTCATATACGGTAGATACCCATATTTTATTATTTAAAAGGGCTATTTACCTAAGTACAATTATGTTTGTTTTTGGTTTTTTTTTGGGATTACTACTATTGATACTACATTTCTATAACCGAAAGTATTTTTTTCTGTTCGGTAGACATATCGTTATGTATATCGAACGATAACTCTTAAGTAGATAGATAAGTGCTGTGGAAATATCTGAAGGTGACTTTTTACAGCAATAGACTGATAATCATATCTTTAGTAATAAAACTCTGGGTGAATCTTTCGGAATGAGTCATGCAACACTAAACTTTATACAATACAATGGTTGGAACTAATCTACTTACTAACTACAACGATCTTAGGGTAGATCACAGGCTTTTATTATACACGAATCAAAAGAGTGAAAAATGCATAAGGCCTCGTTCGGACGAGAGTTTTATTAATGTCCGTTAAAAAAAGCGTTGAAATGAAACATTATTTTTTAAGAATTTATTCGCACGTCAGCGCTTTTAAAACGCGTCAAGCTACATTCAATTTTGAGCGTTGGGTGGTACGCATTAAATTGAATTTGAGTTTTAAGTTCGTCAACGCGCTTTTTTAACGGACGTTAATCAAACTCTTGTGCGAACGAGGCCTAAAAGTGATTCCATAGTTGTCATTTAAAGTAAGTACTTATAAAGAAAATTTGTAGTATGATTTGATTTTGAATACGGACGCGAGGGTAATTATGTGAGCGACTTTACCGATTCAAACAAATTAGAAAAATACATTGGAATAGTTACTTGATTCATTTTGAAAGTACTTTTACGCATATGATTATTCCAAGTAAATTCAAGTTAAAATATAATCAGAGTTTAATCTAGGGTCCTCTACTTATTCTTTCGTCTCGTTTGTATAAACTCATAACACTCAAATGGTGTTTAAAGTACCAAGCAGAGCCCTAGCAGTTCAGAGTGAATTTTATGAATTTTTGAGATGACAACCATGGAAAAAATAAAGTTTAGGTTATTACAGTCCACTACGTACAGAGCTACTGATCATTGCGTATCTGAAGTTCTGAAGTAGCCAGGTGATTTTTGTTTCGGCTTGGAGATGAGTTCTACCTTTAGTGATATCTGGTACCTTACTTGCCTATTTTGCTTGCTTTAACTTTGACTGAGCAAAACTTCAGAGTCGCAATAACCAGTTGCGGCTGCGATGTCGGTCACTCACATTCGACGAATACTCGAACCCGTATTAACGTTATTTGCGAATGATTACACGGAGTTTCTTTCATATCGGAAAATATAAGTACAGTAAAACCAGAAAAATAATGCGTTCACGAAAAGTCATTTGGAAATGAAAATTACTCATAATTTCAACTTTATCGCAAACAAATAAATATCAATGTCATTTTTAAGAAAAGCAAATCAGGGCTGCTGTCGCATTCTGTTTCGTGGAATTATACACTGCTGTCGGGCGTATTCGGAAAACACGAGAATAACCGAGATCCAATCTAAAGCTTGAAGTACTGTACGAAGATTAGCCGTGTGAGTGACCGGTGTAAATGAAGGTTGATACTCACTCGTCCTCCCAAGGACAGATGTCGTTCCGCTTCCGCTCGACGCTAGTGTCGGGGCGCGCGACGCTCGACTCGGACAGCGAGGCGGGGTCCCCCGCGGGGGGCGCCGGGGGGACCGGGGGGACGGGGGGGGACACCGGCCTCGGTTCCTGCGCTTGGAAAGGCACTGGGGCTTCCGTCTCGTCCGGGATGTCCTCCCCCTCCGCTAGGGGCGCCACCGTCCGCACCGGCAGCGGCTCCGTAACCACCTCACTAATCTCTATCCGACTCGTGTCTATCGAGGCGGGACTATCTCTCCTTTTACTCCTCTCCTCCTCGTGTATCAGCTCCGAGACGACGGCGGAGGCGATGGAGTCGTCGCAGGACTCGTCCTTCGCGTCCGGCTCGTCGGGGAGCGCGCGGTGGGGGTCCGTGGGCGTGGCCGCGGTCGATGCGAACACGGAGGAGGGCTCGTCCGAATGAGCCACCGACCGGGGAGAGCCGGAACCGGGCGAGTCTTCTTCTGGTGCTGAACTTACGCTGAAATATAACATTGAGATTGAGGCAAACTGGTTTTTTTTACCTCTTCGGTGGCAAACAAACGCTTGCAGTTCACACCGAATAGGCAATATGCGTCTGATTCAAAAGCGGGTTAAATGTATTTTATTATGAACATTGTTGCTTTAGAGGTACGTGTGTGTAATTATTTTTTAATATTAAACCATTTTCGATTAGAAAATACATTTTAAAAATTGTAAAAAATAGTAGGAATTTCAAAATACTTGAAAAGGATGTGAAAGGATGTGACGTCACGACTTCATAAGAAAAGTCAAGGACGAGTCAGATATGACGATCCATAGATAAGTTTTTTTTTTAATTTTCACAATTCCTAAACTCGAACTTATTATTGTCACAGATTACTGTTGTACTTAGTATCAATTTGTGAACTTTGACGCGTGACGTCACAATTCAAAAATTGTTACTACAACAGTAATCTGTGACAACAATAATAAACGTGTTTCAGATGCCTGAAAATGTTGGTAAATTTTAAAAATTATTTTTGTTATAAAATTTTAGTATTTCGGCGCTGGAATTTTTATTACGGTTATTTGACGATATAACCTATCGTATAAAATCATAAAAAAAATTGTGGGAGTTCCCTATTGTAAACGTCAGAAGAAACAAAAGATATCTGCTGCGTGGGGCGAGGGGAGGGGAAGTGAAGTCCAGTAGCCTCAGACGAGGCACACATGGTGCATGCCTGATGGTGGGCGTGGGGTGAGGCGGAGGGGAGGTGCAGTACGGGGGGAGGGGAAGTGAGGTCCAGTAGCCTCAGACGAGGCACACATGGTGCATGCCTGATAGTGAGCGTGGAGTGAGGGTGGGAGGGGTGCAGTGCAGGGGGGAGGGGAGGTAAAGACCAGTAGCCTCAAACCAGGCAGGCACGGTACATACCTGATGGTGGGCGTGGGGTGAGGCGGGGGCGCGGGTCGCACGAGGGCCGGCGGCGGGGGCGGGGCGACGATGGGTCGCGGGGAGTGCGGGGGGGAGCCCAGCGGCGCCAGGTGCCGCGGCTCCACGGCCGACAGGCGCCGCAGCGGCGGGGGCGCGCCGCGGAGCCCGCCGTCCAACGTGCTCTGCTGAGGTAACCTGTACACAATGTTTGAGAGTGTTACTTAAGTTTTAGGGGGTTCGATTAGCTCCGCAGGCTGATTGTCTAACTTGTCTATAGTCTGTGGTTTTTCTGAATCTCTGAAACTGTTGGCAGACTATCCTTTCCAACTCCTCCCCCTGCGTACACTGACCTGTGGGTCCGCTCCCCGAGCATACCCATGCAGCTTGATATAGCCTGACGACCTCTGTGGCGCAGTGGGTGAAGGCCCGCCTGTGATGCAAGAGGTTGCGGGTTCGATCCCCACCGTGGGACAAATGTTTGTATTATCTACAAATATTTGTCTCTGGTCTGGGTGTTTTCTATGTATAATATGTATATATTTACAAAAAAAAAAGGTATATAAGTAGTATATCAGTCATGTGGTTCCCATAACACAAGCTCTACTTAGCTTGGGGCTACATGATGCTGTGTGAAAACGTCCAGCATTATTTATTTATTTCTGAATCGCTGAAACTATGGGCGCACTATCCTCCCCAGCTCCACCCCCAGGCTGGCTATAGCTTTGTTATGGGGGGGGGGGGTCCAAGGGTTTTAAAATAAAAGATTGACTAGTTTTCCGCCGACCTTAAAAAATGGTCCGGACCCCCTAACCTCCCCTCCCCCCGCGTGCACTGACCTGCGTGTCCGCTCCCCGAGCGAGGCGTGCGCCTGTGCCCCGCTGACGTCGGAGCTGGAGCTGGCGGAGTCGGCGGCGGAGTCCTGCCGCCTCCGGCCCGACCCTCCGTACACCTGCGACGAGCTCTCCCACGGCGCCACATCCGACTCCTCCTCCGCTGGATCTCTGCAAGTTCAAAAATTTCCATTTGGATTGGACCTTATGTACAGGGACTCCCTTTTCCGCATTTAGATTCAAAGGTAGTCCTATAAGCTTGTTTCCATTTGGGTTATATGTTTAGCGATTTTGTGACATAACGACACGACCCTGTCAAAATAATTGAGGACCTTGTAGCGATTAACAAATTATTGCATTTTGCGTTCAGCGATTGCATCGATTTAGTGATTGATATTTTTATGCTCTTGGGGGTAAACCCCCTTGATGGTTAAAAAATTCAAAAATCACTTATTCAGTAGAGCTAGGTGATTCTACTCATGTTCTTTCGCGACCTGGTTACCTCATCTTTCTGGTAACATCATCATTTTGGTATGGTCAACCTGAAGGGCAAAACAGCTAAGTACCTGTTTTGCCCTTCAGGTTGACCAGACCAAAATGAGACTCGGACGAGCGAGTTTAGACTGGTATACCTACGTATACCAGTCTAAACTCACTCGTCTGAGCCGCTCAGCGAGAGAGTGCGTTCGTTGGCGTTAGCTAGTGTACCTGAAGGGCAGCTCCGCGAGGTTGGACTGGCTGTGGCTGTGACTGGGCGCGTCGGGCGCGCGCTGCGCCGCGCAGAGCGCGAGCTCGTGCGCCGAGCCGCTCAGCGAGCGAGTTCGTTAGCTAGAGTACCTGAAGGGCAGCTCCGCGAGGTTGGACTGGCTGTGGCTGTGACTGGGCGCGTCGGGCGCGCGCTGCGCCGCGCAGAGCGCGAGCTCGTGCGCCGAGCCGCTCAGCGAGCGAGTTCGTTAGCTAGAGTACCTGAAGGGCAGCTCCGCGAGGTTGGACTGGCTGTGGCTGTGACTGGGCGCGTCGGGCGCGCGCTGCGCCGCGCAGAGCGCGAGCTCGTGCGCCGAGCCGCTCAGCGAGCGGTCCGAGCCGCGCCGGCGAGCGAGCGCGCCCGCTCCACACGTCCCGCTCGTCGCGCCCGGCTTCTTCTTCACTTGACCGCCGAAGTTGAAAAACCTGGAGAATACATTATTATGAGGAAGGGCATACTGGGTTTTCTTCACTTTATATTCGAGCAGCACGACTGGGGAAGTAAAGTACGCGCCACCACTGAAGTCCGATAGATGCGGCGCTGCTATCGCAGAACTAGGATAGGTAAAAAATTACTAATTGTCAAATAAGGCTTGAACAATAATAATTATACAAGTTTATACGTTCCTTAATTCTACACACTAGAACAACTGAACGACCTTGACTAACACAATTAAAGTAAATAAAACAAAACAAGTAGTTCCCTCTTTTGCCGTAAGACTTCAGTGGTGGCGCGGACTTTACGCCTTATAGAATATCGCAGCCAAATAACACCATTCTTCTCGAATGGTGTTGTGTTCCTGCGGTGAGTAAGGTTGCCGGGGCTCGATTCCGGTACCGAACTTTTTATCAACCTCAACCAAAACCTCAACTAAAGCGACTGTTTCCATGACTACTAATAACAAACGACTCAGTTGTGGTGAGGTTTTGAACTTTGGCAGTACAAATTTTTGAAAAGCTATTCTACTATTTCACCAAATGGCTGACATTTAAGAGTTCGAACCAAAACCAAAGCGGTTGTCATTTAATAGAATACAGGCCCAGAGCTCTGTGAGAAAGCGCTGCAGTGACAACTTTTTTTTAATATAGCTGAACATTTCACACAGCGCCATTTAGCCTCAAACTAAGCAAAGCTTGTACTATGGGAACCATATCGCTGATAGAATACTTATATATTTGTAAATACATACTTAATTATAATATTTTATAACACCCAGACACAGAACAAACATCTATGTTCATCACACAAATGTTTGTCCTGGATGGGAATCGAACCCACGACCTACAGCGCAGAAGGCAGAGCTACTACCAACTGAGTTAATAGGCTCAGTCCAACTGGTGGTCTTGTCCACTGTGTTGTCGGCGCAATGATTCCTCTTTTAAAGGGTCAGCAGCGCGTGTGTAACTCCTCTGGTGTCACAGGCGTTCATATATAGGTGGGCCGTATGCTTATCTGCTACCTTAGTAGTATAAAAAAAGACGTCATGTTGAAGTTCTCGATGTTATCAAATTACAGGCTTTAGTGATGGTGGAAGTTGCAGAATCTGGGGCATGCCTTTTTACAAGGCTGATTAAGGCTGATGAATCACACGTCCCTCTAACTAACTGTAGTAAGTTTGCTTTAAGATAAGACCCTGAACAGGTAAAAGCGTGACGTGAATGACTCTTTCACATCTGATGGATCACGCGTTGTTGGTCTATGGTTAGATCACTTTCGCTGCTGGCCTGGCCATTCAAAAACTTCAAGACAGACAGACTTTTAACAGACTACTGCGTAATCAGAGAGTATCACATTCTAAATCTACTGAGTGAGGGAGATAAACGTACTTTGCTTTCTTCAGCTGTACATTCCGTCCTTCCACTAACAGTCTTTGGAAGTGGTCGGAGCGAATGAATCGCGGATAGCAATCCTTCTTCAGCAGCAAGTTATAGACGTGTTCGGCTGCGTGGTCGAGGGCATACCGAGACCCGCTTTTGATGCCCTCCGCCACTTTCTCAGCAGTCGCACCGTCTATGTTTATCTCACATTTCGCACCCGGCCTTAGGAACTCACTGAAAGGAAATGCAATAATGACCATTACTTAAGATGGAGTAAAAGCCATTTCATTACATAAGTGTCAAGAAAAAGACAAAACTTGCTAAATTCATGGGTGTCTGTGATTGGGGTTACTGTTTGCAAATGGAAATACATAATCGTACATTTTTACACATGATTTTTTGTTAAAAATAAGTTCACTAACTGTAACCTTCACATCACAATTAGGTATATCCAATTCTTGGGAACAATTACAGACACATTCAGAGATATTTTGAATGTAGCTTATGTATAATAACATTCTACGCCGTGGGATAAGATAAAATATTTTTTTCATATCGGTTTTATAGTTTTATGAAGTTTTTTATACACGGTAAAAGACAAATATTAGTAAACAAAGCACTTACTCATATATATCATCAAGTTTCTTAGGTATTTGCTTAGTACTGCTTCGCCGTAGATCCATAACCGCCAGCCAGAACCTTATATTCTCATGTGAATACTCCTTGCGCAGGAAACTGGTGAACTCTTGCAGTCCCGTTGGGTCCGACACCAATTCTTCAATAGAGAGAGCCCATCTCTGCACACGCTTTTCAGTCGGCACCTCCACTCTGTGTCACAAATCTTATATGTTTCATACAATAGCAGTGAAAGCTTCGAATATGGTGTGATAAAAAAGTTCTAAAGAGGTTGCAATACTTTTACTGGTTATTGAGAGAACTAGTAAAGTTGCCTAAAAGGGTTTTTTTGATGGTTAAACGAGGTTTTGAATGGGAGGTTTACTTGCAGTATTGCAGAATAAGCTATTCTAAAGGGTTGAGACTAAGAGGAATTGCGGTGAAAGCACGAATTGGTAACATTTTGTAGTGACCACTTAATTGTCATTCCTGAACGCGTGCCAAAAATTATTGCGAATATAATATTTATAAAAAATCATTTGGATGAATAGTGTAACGAAACCAAAAAAAGTTATTTTCTGATCAACCTGATTACTGATCTCACGCATTGTAAAGATTTGCCAAGTACAAAAATCAATGGTTCAAATAATAATTCATATAGTAGGCACCTTGCAAATTATGGGCTCGTTTCTAATATAGAAAAATAAAAATATTTATGTTATACTTGCTTGTTTGTTCTATGAGTGACACGAAGTTTAAAATATAACATTATACAGGGTGAATTTTTGAGACGGGGCAGTAAGGGCAGCTACCTTAACTGTTGTAGCTAGAGGAAAACGTTCTTAGGAGACCATCCTTATTTTTTGAAAATATTTCGACCTGCATTCACAGATTTTGAAAAAAATGTACAGTCAGCGAGAAAATGGGCCATTTACACAAAAACTTTTTTTGATGCCAATCGATCCTGTTTCATCTAAGGATAAAAAGGCTCTTTCAGACCAACTGAGGTTAGAGTACTAGAAAAGTCAGAAATCGCTAAAATGTATTTCTAAGACAAGACAGTAAGGGCTACATTAACCGTTGTAGCTACAGGAAAACGTTTTTAGGAGACTATCCTTAACTTTTGAAGATATTTCAACCAGTATTCACAGATCTTGAAAAAAATGTACAGTCAGCGAGAAAATGGGCAATTTACACAAAAACTTTTTTTGATGCCAGTCGATCCTGTTTCATCTAAGGATTAAAAGGCTCTTTCGGACCAACTGAGGTAAGAGTACTAGAAAAGTCAGAAATTGCTAAAATGTGTTTTTGAGACGGAGCAGTAAAGGCAGCTACTTTAACCGTTGTAGCTACAGGAAATCTTTCTTAGGAGACTACCCTTACTTTTGAAGATATTTCGACAAAATGAAGAAAAATTATGACAAATGACAAATTGATTTCGTACGAAATGTATAATCAAAGTTATTTGCGTTTTCTGACTTTTCTAGTACTCTTGCCTCAGTTGGTCTGATAGAGTAGGTATTTTAATCCTTATATGAAACAGGATCGACTGGCATCAAAAAAAGTTTTTGTGTAAATTGCCCATTTTCTCGCTGACTGTACATTTTTTTCAAAATCTGTGAATGCAGGTTGAAATATCTTCAAAAGTTAAGGATAGTCTCTTAAAAACGTTTTCCTGTAGCTACAACGGTTAAGGTAGCCCTTATTGTCTTGTCTCAGAAATACATTTTAGCGATTACTGACTTTTCTAGTACTCTAACCTCAGTTGGTCTGAAAGAGCCTTTTTATCCTTAGATGAAACAGGATCGATTGGCATCAAAAAAAGTTTTTGTGTAAATGGCCCATTTTCTCGCTGACTGTACATTTTTTTCAAAATCTGTGAATGCAGGTCGAAATATTTTAAAAAATTAAGGATGGTCTCCTAAGAACGTTTTCCTCTAGCTACAACGGTTAGGGTAGCTGCCCTAACTGCCCCGTCTCAAAAATTCACCCTGTATATGTATTCAGTTTTCAAGTTTTACTTGAAATTAGATGGCACTGTATGAAATGCTGCCAATCGTTCTGACTAATTAGTGTTTACTAATTAGAATTTAAGACAGTACTAAATACCTGTCAGATTTAATTAATGCAAAACATGTATAGGTCATCGCTGAAAATCTTATTTGAACCTTCTTTCAAAAATAAAGTTTTTTTCGTATTTTTCTCTTCCGGTATTTTGACACATTGTAGAAATATTATCTATTATCTATGACTTTTAGTGTTACCAGTAGTGGGAGAATAATGTTAGCAACAAATAAAGACACTTTCCACGTATGGGGAAGCCCTAACACCATAGAAATCGTGATTTTAGTGGCCGCCCTCAAGTGCCCTGGGCCATTGTAGTGGCCAAAGGCACTCGGGCGGTTAAAGAATGTATACCTACATTAGCCGGTAGATATCTAAATAGACGATATTTTTAGTGCTGTTATTAGTTAAAATGTTTAGAATTTGTAATTACGTGTGACCAATTCGCGCTGTACGTACACCTTGTGATTAATGAATGCACTCACAGAGGACTGTTAATTTGCCAATAGAGGGGATCCTCGGTGATCCAAGGGTTGGAGGGCTGCATCGCCGTGAGCCAGGGATCGTAGGGAGCGAAGGTCTCTGCGTACGCCGTAAGGGCCTCTAGGGCAATGGAGGTCTTCACTCGTGTACGGTCCAGGCTCGCTTTTAGCTGTTCAATCTAGAAGAATTGTAGTTGGTAGTTAGGGACAGAACTAAATGGCTATAGGTCACTCGTGTACGGTCCAGCCCCCCTAGCCATATTACACTATCTATCGTCGCGATAGAATAGAAACACTTCAAAATGTATAGGATTTGACGTTTCAAGTAGATGAGTCACGTGGTCAGAACGTCAATTCCTATACATTTTGAAGTGTTCTATTCTACAGCGACGATAGATCGTTCTACAGCGACGACAGATCGTGTAATATGGCTAGGGCCCCAGGCTCGCTTTTAGCTGTTCAATCTAGAAGAATTGTAGTTGGTAGTTAGGGACAGAACTATGGCTATAGGTTCGATTTCACCTCGCTACATGGATAGAGTAGGATGCATAATTATCTACTTTGGTACACATCACACTAGTATTCTAAATGTGATAGTTTGTTTTGTTTGTCTCCACTAAACTGAGCAATTTTGAATGAAACCTGGAATAAAACTTAAAGCTTATTTAAAACGTGAAGAAGTAGAGTAAGTAGATGACTTTCTCGTTATCTACTAGCTAGATGGTACGTCTCTTGGCAAGAGTGAATGAGTGAGTGTGAAAAGAAAGAAATAAGTAGCTTCTTTGTTGATCTGTTTGATTACTCATGGATGGCATGTGACTAGGGTAATCAAAGGTGTTATCTTCTTCATAATTTGCTGGGTGACATGTTTCTTGGTCAGTAATAAAGTGAGTATACAAGAGGCTAAATTAAAAGTTAAAAAAAACCGACTTCAATGTAGGCATAAATGAAATGAAAAAAAAAAAAAAAAATAAGATCACGACTGTATCCGGGTATCCCCAAGGCGAGTATAAGGTATAAGCTGAGCAATTTTCTGTAGTCTCGATGTGCATTTCTCTTCATAACTCTGAAGATCCTCGACAGATTCTCACATTTGTGTGGCACCAATCGGAAAGTACTTATACCCTTTCAAACAAAACAGAATTTTCCAAATCGGTCCAGGTATCTGTAATAGGTGAACAAAAAGCAAAAAAGAAAAAAGAAAATTCCGACGAATTGAGAACCTCCTCCTTTTTTTGAAGTCAGTTAAAAAGTACCTCTCTTGTGATGTGGTGCAGGGTGCGTTTCTTGGAGCAGCGCGGGTGCCTGGCGCGCACGGGCACGGGGCAGGGCTCGAGCGCGCCGGGCACGCCGCCGGGGGGCGGGCGCGCCACGCGCCAGTACGCGCGCTCCTGGCTATCGCTCACTATCTTGTCGCCTTTCTTACGGTCCTTCGCTAGTCGCACCTGGAAGGATCTGCTGGTTAAGTTTTTGACGAGGTGTTGACGGTAGAATTCTTTGGTAGGGACACAGAATTAGGTACAGAAGCCATTTTATTTAAATAGCGACTCTTGCTGCGACGCAACAAAGTGCAATTCAGCTCGCTTAAGCGCTTAGTGCCTAAGGCGATATTCACCTAAACATTGCCTCTCTTTCTAACGCATAACTCTGTCACTATCTGGCGCGGAGTGACGCGGAAGAGTTGGCGACTTGTAGCGTGATATAAGTATTATGCGTGGCAAGTGGAAACCCTACTGCCAAGGCCCGCCCGAGCGGGCCCGCCAACGTACTTGTAGCTTTTGCCATTCTGTGATAGGGATTCAATCTAAGTCTAATGATAATTACGCAGCATGCCTTTGCCCAGATATAAAACCCACCATTAACAGAAACAATGGTATCCTTACTAACCTGTTTCTCAGCCTTCCCCAAACTCCCATTTGGCAGCGAGATTCTTCTTCAGATTGGCGAGTGCTTCTTGTTCATAGTCCTCTAAGGCGTGCCTCTTTTTGTTACGCAGCGTGAGTTTGCCCAGATGCCCAGATATAAAACCCACAAAGTATCACTACTAACAGAATCAATGGTATCCTTACTAACCTGTTCCTCAGCTTGCATAGTGACAAACTCCCATTTGGCAGCGAGATTCTTCTTCAGATTGGCGAGTGCTTCTTGTTCATAGTCCTCTAAGGCGTGCCTCTGTTTATTACGCAGCGTGCGTTTGACCAGACATAAAACTACCAAGTATCACTAACAGGAACAATGGTATCCTTACTAACCTGTTCCTCAGCCTGCATAGTGATAAACTCCCATTTGGCAGCGAGATTCTTCTTCAGATTGGCGAGTGCTTCTTGCTCATAGTCCTCTAACGCGTGCCACTGTTTGTTTCGTAGCGTGAGTTTGCCCAGATGCCCAGATATAAAACCCACAAAGTATCACTACTAACAGAAACAATGGTATCCTTACTAACCTGTTCCTCAGCCTGCATAGTGATAAACTCCCATTTGGCAGCGAGATTCTTCTTCAGATTGGCGAGTGCTTCTTGTTCATAGTCCTCTAAGGCGTGCCTCTGTTTATTACGCAGCGTGAGTTTGCCCAGATGCACAGTGTATCAAAAGCCCATATTTTTTAGATAAATTCCCAGAGTGACTTTTTTGGAATGTTTTTGCATACTTAGGTACAGTAGGGTCGAAGAAACCCATTTTAGAAGTTTGGGCCAATTTGCCCACCGGGGGGGCAAGTTGGCCCCCCACTGGGGGCAAGATGATATTTTATGTCCCAAAAATTATATTAGGCTGCAGAGGTCTTATGGAACAAGTTTGGGTCAAATCGGTTGAAAATGGCCTGAGATATGGCCGTTCAAACTTCCAAAATATCGGAAAAAGGGTGAAAAATGGCCATATTTGACCCCATATTGCTCAGAAGAGCACAACTATGCGCAAAATCTTTTTACACTCCTAGATTCAGCATAACGTGGGATTACTAGATCAATCAAAACCCCGATGGGTTTTTCCTAGAACCCGAGATATAGGACTTTGAAAATTTTCAAAAAAAAACCCTAAAATCGAACCCATCTAAAGTGCTTTACATATGACAAAAATAATCGGGAACACGTTATTTATCTAACACTACCCCCTCTTTAAAGATGGAGTCCCCCAGCAAAGGCAAAACCCTCTAGGATGGGTTCGATTTTAGGGTTTTTTTTGAATATTTTGAAAATAACGTGTTTCCGAAGCTATTTGATTATTTTTAACATATTATGTAAAACACTTTAGATGGGTTCGATTTTAGGGTTTTTTTTGAAAATTTTCAAAATCCTATATCTCGGGTTCTAGGAAAAACCCATCGGGGTTTTGATTGATCTAGTAATCCCACGTTATGTTGAATCTAGGAGTGTAAAAAGATTTTGCGCATAGTTGTGCTCTTCTGAGCAATATGCGGTCAAATATGGCCATTTTTCACCCTTTTTCTGATATTTTGGAAGTTTGAACGGCCATATCTCAGGCCAATTTCAACCGATTTGACCCAAACTTGTTCCATAAGACCTCTGCAGCCTAATATAATTTTTGGGACATAAAATATCATCTTGCCCCCAGTGGGGGGCCAACTTGCCCCCCCGGTGGGCAAATTGGCCCAAACTTCTAAAATGGGTTTCTTTGACCCTACTGTACCTAAGTATGCAAAAACATTCCAAAAAAGTCACTCTGGGAATTTATCTAAAAAATATGGGCTTTTGATACACTGTGAGATGCCCAGATATAAAATCCACAAAGTATCACTACTAACAGAAAAAATGGTATCCTTACTAACCTGTTCCTCAGCCTGCATAGTGATAAACTTCCATTTGGCAGCGAGATTCTTCTTCAGATTGGCGAGTGCTTCTTGTTCATAGTCCTCTAAGGCGAGCCTCTGTTTGTTCCGCAGCGTGCGTTTGACCAGATATAAAACCCACCAATAACAGAAACAATGGTATCCATACTAACCTGTTCCTCAGCCTGCATAGTGATAAACTCCCATTTGGCAGCGAGATTCTTCTTCAGATTGGCGAGTGCTTCTTGTTCATAGGCCTCTAAGGCGAGCCTCTGTTTGTTCCGCAGCGTGCGTTTGACCAGATATAAAACCCACCAATAACAGAAACAATGGTATCCATACTAACCTGTTCCTCAGCCTGCATAGTGATAAACTCCCATTTGGCAGCGAGATTCTTCTTCAGATAGGCGAGTGCTTCTTATTCATAGTCCTCTAAGGCGTGCCTCTGTTTATTACGCAGCGTGCGTTTGACCAGACATAAAACCCACCAAGTATCACTAACAGAAACAATGGTATCCACACTAACCTGTTCCTCAGCCTGCATAGTGATAAACTCCCATTTGGCAGCGAGATTCTTCTTCAAATTGGCGAGTGCTTCTTGTTCATAATCCTCTAAGGCGTGCCTCTGTTTGTTCCGCAGCGTGCGTTTGACCAGGTAGATGGCGTACTCCACATTGTCCGGCCCGAGGGTTGGCGCTCCGGAACTGCCGGCCACTCGCGGCGCTTGCCATGGCCAGTAGTATGGACTCTGAAGACAGAAATATCTTACATTCATACAAAGATTTGTAGAAGGAGTCAGCGCTCGCGGGTCACATTCGTCCTAATGGAGATTAGACTTCTAGATTCTAGAGCAGTGGTTCCGAACCTGCGGGTAATTACCCCTACGGGGGTCAAATAGAAACGCGATTTTTATGACATTTCACTTGAACATTGTGCTGTCGCTGAAATAGAGAGGAATTTAACGATGAAATTTTAAAGTACCTACGTGGGGGGGGGGGGGGGAGTTAACCACGGGGGTAAAATATATATAGCATAGGCGTAACAAGGTTGAAAAGGTTAGAAACCACTGTTCTAAACTCTACAAAAAATAAAATATTTATGGTGATTTTGTTTTACACTTTTCTAAACTAATTTGACAGTCCTCAAATTGTTATGTAAGTATGTAAGTATTATTTAGTTGATCGAAATGCAGGGACTTAAAAATTAGAGCTCGTTTAGGAAAGTGTACAACAAAATAGAAAATTGGTGCATCTACTTTTGTGAATAATTTCTATGTATTTATGCGAAGCTACAGTGTTTCTAGCATATACAAATAAAAACTGAACGTTTGAATCTTTGAGAATATTTATATGGTTGTTGTTCCCAGTAACAGCTAAACTTGGATGAAATTTGGAAGAAACGTTATTTTTTTAACCCGATTTAACGTAATATGGAAATATAAAGTCACATCTAGACATTTAAATAATAATTAGTAGTACCTACTGTCTATTAGCTTAATAGTAAAGCCATCTCTAAACCGATAGGTTTTCCATTTCTATAGTATTGTGATTCACTTACTTGAAATCTATAGAGAGAAGAATCATCTTTTAAGACAAGATTTTTTAAATCGTTAACAGGAAAGAAGTAGCCATATTGACAGAGCAGATTTCCTAAATTTACGGCTTCAACTGTAAAAGAAACGGAACATGTTAGTATTCAGTAATAGTAAGAAGTATAAAATGATGATGATGATAGAAAATGATCACTCACACTCACCATTTGTAGAATCTTCGCCGGCGAACCTTTCCATAAGCCATTCAACAAGATCATAACCTGAAATTGAAATATGAAGTTTTATATTTATTCTTATTCACCCCTAACCACACCACGGACACTCGACGAAATCTCTATGCAAAAGCGGCGTCTAACTACCTATTTACACAGACACTACACAATGTCATTTTGGTACACGCGCAATTGTGTGCGTGAAGTAAGGTTGTCACCGCATGAATAATTGTTGTACACTGTGGTCTCGGTCTCGTCGTCGTGTCTGCGCGTGTGGCGCGTCCCTAGCTCAATGTCAGCCCCTCGCCAGCTCAAATTCGCTCGCGCGGTGAGGGAGTCCCGGGTAGGGGGGAGGGGGGGGGGGGGGGGGGGCAGTGGCCATTCTATACGTAATATTATTATCTATTCTATGCCCCTAATGCAAATAGACTGAAAAGGGGGCGTTATAAGTCACCGCTATGCGTGTGTGTCTGTACCACCGTAGCTCTTAAACGGGTAAACCGATTTGAATGCGGTTTTTTTTATTTGAAAGCAGGTGTTTTAGCGTTGGTTCTTAGACATGTTTTATCAAAATAGGTTTAGCCGTTTCAAGATCATCAGCTCTTTTCTAGTTTATGAAGGGATGTGTCGGGGGTTTTTCATTAATTTTTATTAATTTAATTGTTAAACACTATACAGCTCAGTTGGTAGCAGCTGCTTTCTGCTCTGTAGGCTGTAGGTTCGATTCCTGCCTAGAATACAATTTGTTTGTTTGGTGATCTAAATTATTTTGTCTCTTGAGTAAAATTATTATATTTAGTTACCTATGCGACTATATAATAAGCTATGTCCGTTTCGAATTTCATTCAAATCAGTTCAGTCGTTTCAGCGTGAAGATAAACATACATACCTACATATAAACAGGCTTTTACAAAATGCTTTTTAATATTATTGTGATTTATTTAAGTTACATTTTTACAAAACATTATTCCGAAATAATAAAAACTCTCTGAAACTAAACTGGAATTTCCGAAATAATAAAACTCAAACTTAACTGAAATAAATTAAAAGTAAAACGATGCTAGCTCCGAGCTAATGTCCGTAGACGTGAAAATGGGTTCGGGCCCCCACAGATTACGGCGAAGTTACTTGGCATGTGCTGCTATCGATTTTCCAATCAGACACCGAGGCTAAGGGCACTGTTCACTTACGCTTAACCGGAGATTACAGTAACCAGCGGTTTTATTAACTGAAGTATGAAAGTGACGAGAGACTAGATAAATGCGTGGTTAAATCGTTGGAAGTAGTTGGGCTGAGGGCACGCATCCAATAGCTATGGATTCTCAGAAAGCTGACTAAGCTTGAATACATTTGGAATGAAAGAATTTCTATAGAGCTTCCACTTAGGTTAATGATGGGAAAAGCCGTCCTTTTCGACTTCGCCGTGTCGCCGGGAAATAGCTGGCTAAGTACCTACCTACCTAGGTATATCTAATCGCATGTACTTTTGAAGAAAAAGAGGAATAACCCCTCAAGTTTATAGTTATAAGTAAGAAGTAAAAATTAACAACAAGTTCAATAATTAACAAATATTACTGTTAATAAGAGCTCACACGAACTTAGGTACTCATTTTAACCTAACTTATGTACTGTTACAACTAATAACAAAAGTTGATTTGAGTTTTAACCCACTCCCTGCCCAGCCTGCTGCCGGAGCACTTGTGCGTCATGGGCACTATAAAAAGATAATAGTTTTGGATAAAAGTTTACTATTTTTTGATTTTTAACTAATTCGTTAAAATATTCGACATAAAAATACATGGTTATTAATTTTTACGCATTACAATGCTTACAAGAATTGTGTATAATTTATCGCGAGGTTATACGCAAATTTTCATTAACATTCTCGATAAATTGTGCATCTATTCAGAGAAGCAGCGGGGAATTAGTTATCTAGAAGAAGAAAGAGAAAAATATGTCTTACCAGTAAAAGCAGACGGAATAACACTAAGAAAGAGTTTTTGAGTTCTGACTGACACACCGTGGTCTGGATCTTGCATTTCTTTTATTAGACTTTCCATCTGAAAATAAAAATAAACATCAAATTAGTAGGTAAGTACTTAATATGCCACACGAGAATAGTATTTATTAATAGTAACAGACGCTGTTGTGCCTGGAACATTATTTTAGATGAAGTAGGCTTGCCTAGCACCTAAAATATTGTCTCAGCTCAATCATCTTTATCCATAGGGAATAATCGTGAGGAACCTTGCTGACCTTAGTCACGTATTGACCAAGTATTTCCCGAGGATAAGATCGATGAAGCTGAAAGGATGGTTTAATTAGGTACTGGGTAAGCCTTATACCATTAAAATAACAATATGGCCTGAGTCCAATGTGGATGAGATGATTATGGCCTCTTCGACGTGTCCGTCGACGGCAAACCTCGTCATCTGGATGAGATATGTTTTCCGCAATGATAAAGAAATCCACGGTCCCTCTTTCACTATACCAGGTCATCTACCTAACAAAGGCAGATTAGAATAACCAATGACAGAACAACCACGTTAGAAAGTTTACCAACGAGGAAGTTACAGTATGAAACTGCTGAAATTCATATCAACAGTTGTGGAAGTGGAATACAATTACAACAAATTATACTGTTTAAATTCGTTGCATCAACTTTCGAAAACAAACGGGTTTCTATTAATTTGGATACATTTTTGCTCAACCATTACCTACCTGTTTTTGTTTGCAATTTTTTTTTACTTCGAAGCTCTTAAAAACAATAGCGTGGTATCAAATGTTTATCAGTACTTCCGTATCAGGTTTTAGTTAGAAAAGTTGAATGGAATTGCGTGATATTGCAATTTTTTGGCGCATCATTTTCTATGACAAAACGAATTTTCAATCTCGCCATCAAAAAAACTCAGAAACAGTACGATTTGTACTCAACATATCAAAGCAAGTTTGAAATAAAAAAAAAACATTTATTTTACGCTAATATCTCTTGAGTCTTCATCAGTACCTACCTATTTTCATTTAATTTTTAGAGTTCAATAACAGAAGCAACCAGTTTTGCTTGTAAATAAAATAACCAATGGATGTCAAGTTCATCTCCATTCAAACTGAGATCGGCAGATAAGAATAACGATTGTGATGACGTCATTCGCGTCCTTTTAGGTCAACGTGCACTCGAGCAGAGTCGAGGGTCATTCAGCAAGTGGTCGACCCTGCGGCGATTGCAGGCGAGGACTCTTGAAACCAGCCTTCGGAACAAAGATGCATCGATATCCCATCTATACCAGTTAGCTCGAAAGCTCGTTGAGAAATTGATCTTGAGTTTGAATCGAAGCTTTCGCGGATAATGGAATATTCTGGTACCAAATTTGTAACTACTGAACGTAAGCAGTAGCCGATATGGTATTCGGTAGTCGTTGGGCCCATGTAGTATAAGATCAGTTCTTGACAACCAGTGAAGAAGACAGAGCAGTTTAAACATCCTTAAGTTGAAAAACGTAAAAACAGTTAAAATTATTTTAGAGATAATTACTATAGAAGTCGACTAAGAGGATGGTAAAAGTGTCGGGCAAGCCTACTCGTGTCCCAAACGCTGTAATACATAATAGAAATAAAAATAAATAAATGTGCAAGTAACCACATTTATAAAAATATCGTGGGAGTTCGCAAGATAAACACTTTTCAAGGTCGTTTTAAAAACAAAAGCAGAAGCCCGTCAGCATCCAAGTTGTGAACTGAAAGTCGCGTAATAGCTACCCCCAGCTACCTGTATTCAAACAATCTTCCAATGTCAAGTTACAGTTGTGTAATCAGTCTGGGCAATACTTAGTAGAGTCTGTTGGGAAACGAGCGCAAACAAACGTAACTAAAATAAAAGATGATCATTAAAAAACGAGTAAATGAGCCTTCAGTTGGAAAAATCAATCATTAAGGATTAGCTTTCAAAAGAAATGTCATCGTTGACTCCCCCCAAACGCCCCTCTACCCTCTATCTATTCACGATATTTTGACATGTTAAAACTTTTGAAACTATCTTGGAATAATTATAATTTTAACATCTTGTTGAAGTAGCGAACATTGTCATGGAGACTTCATCAATTTTTTTTTTCGATGGTAGTGATACCTAGTTGTTACCTTCATAATTATTATTACTTATTATAGAATATCTGGGCGACCAAGCTCTGCTTGGGTGCAAATCGAGAAAAAAAAAAAAAGAAAAATGAGTTAAGTATGTATTTAAAAAAAGCTAGGTCTCGATCGATCTAGCTAGGTAGAGACCTAGCTAGATCGATTCTTCGCCCCCGTAAACCGTAAACCTCTGTACCGCAAATTTTATCGAAATCGTTAGAGCCGTTTTCGAGAACGTGAGTACAAATAAACAAACAAACAAATATTGCTCGTTTAATAGAATAAGATAATATTTCATAAGAAGATCATATACTTGTCGGGGAGAGGGTTCTGGGCGTGAAGTATGGATGGTCCGATATGTTCAAAGACACGAAATAACCAATGTAACGTGTAGTCAGGATGTCTATTTTGTAATCACAATTACTTTCACAAGACTTAAACAGAGGATTGATTCGATTTTTGCCGATTAGAATTACTATCACCATTTAAAAAACAAAATGGAAACGCGGTGAGTTCAACAGAAAGAGACAAAGCTACCCACAGAACATTATTACTATCGAGGAGCGACCGCTCCGCTCCGATGCCAGAACCAAAGTGGCCACGCCGCTCGCCACCCGCTCGAGGAAAGCGAACTGTCCAACAACAAAACTGACTTTAGCGCCCTCTGCCTACTTTGTGTCGACCACACCCAAGTGACAATGACAGTTGTCTATTTGACGTTTCCATTATTAGTCTACAGATGGCGTTGTTAACAGGATGTAGTGCAGAACGAAGTATCAAATCAATTAACATTCCCTTTTCTAGCTCCAACTCCGACATAATATGTATTATATTCTTTATACCTAGATAAGTCTTATCACAAATAATTGTATGCTGTGTTCACTGTGTGAACTACAAACTACAAACTACGCCGACTTTGCTTTCTTAGGACTGTCATAATACGTTAAGTTTAGCGTAAATTACAATTTGTGAACCATAAACTTTCATATGACACCCCATTAAATTTATTTGTATAACTTTTATTTTTTTACCCCCTTGAGTACCTAATATCTTTACAACCCCTTCATTGATTAAGCCCATAAGCACTCGGGTCACTCGACACTGGATATATGCACCAACCGGAGTTTAAAACACTAAAAAACACGCTATAGTTACATACGAGTCGATAAAGTACAAAATTACAGTACTAAAATTAACTATGTAAATTAATTTTAGATTAAAAAATAAACTAAAACCAACGTCTTTATTTATTTAGAATGCGTTGTCATCGAGTTGTGAGCTACCCTGACAGTTTTAGCCGGCCAGCTACACGGAAAGTGCTCGAAATTTTAGTCGCGCGAGATTTCCCCCGGAACGACAGACAGATAGACAGACGAACAAGAAAGTGACTATATAAGTATAATAAAAACGTGGTAAAATAATAATGTCATTGATCCTTGATAAGTGTGCACATTTTGATCCGACGTTTTGAAATGGATTAAAACTACGTTCTAAGATTCTGTTGACATAGATGAATACAAGTGAAGCTAAAAAAAACTAAATTCGGGGTAATATCCCACTTGGCCAAGACAGTCCTTGAACAAAAGCCAAATTATATAGTTGAGGATGCGACTCCACTCCATTTTGTTCCGAATGACATTCGATTTCGACTAGTCCTATTATATAACAAATGAGAGAAGTTTGTGTGAATGTTTGTTTTACCACGTATCTCCGTAACTACTAAACTAATTTTGCCGATTTTTTGTTCTACTCGTAATCTATAGTGATCTTCGATCTTCTGTTCTATCTAACAAGAAGGTGAAAAAAGGAGGCAAGTTTCTAAGAAATAAATGTACCTACCTAATTTCTTAAATAAAAATAAAATAATAAGTACTAAGTTATGAATTTTTAAAGGGGTTGCAATAAAGTTCTATTTCAAATAAATATTTTCTGGTTTGATTCACCAGAGTAATTAAAAACCTACTTTATTTTTATTTTATTCAAAATTACCCTTAGGGAGGGACTGTGCATTATTACTAAGGTCGTAAAGTTAGTATTGTTTTTCCTAATCGAAAAAAAAACTAAATACTTACTAACTTTATGACTTTTTGGTTTCATTTTCTGTTACCTGTACAAAGCCGGGGCGGGCAAATAGCTTGTCAAATGTCAAAATGTCAAAACGCGCGTGGATCCGACCTTGTGACCGCCCAGAAGCGGAATGAGCTGCGTTCGATTCTGTGTTTATTTATATAGCAACTCGGGACTCAATAAGGTTGATTTTCGGTTGATCCGTTTAACTCTCTGTGCTCAGAAGTAAAGCTCAAAACTAATTTTGCTTATTATGAGAAAAATAAGCAGTCTAGGTAAACGATAACTTAGAAGCAAATAAAAGACTAAATTTCCTTTCTGTGAGTATTTATTTTGTATATGTAGCTGAACTGGTTTTCAAGAAAAATGCAAAAATCTTGAGAAAAGGTGTCATTTTCAAAACGTAAAAGTATCATGTAAATTTCTATTAATCGTGTTTCTGCCTTTAGAACTAAATAGAAAAAAGATTAAAAAATCACATAATTGGAGTTGTAACTTGATGAGATATTCCGTTTAGTTACAATTTGCAGGCAAACAATCATAACCGTTTTGGAGCTTGGCCTTAAATGGCATATGATTTCGCATGTTTGGAGAAATGAGATTACGCACGACACGAACATTATTTGGAAGGTTGATTTAATGTTCTGAAAAACAAAGTCCTTTAAAATCTCGTAGTAACTGTGAAACTATCAGGTTAGGTTAGGCATTTATGTAACGTGCATTCGATGAATTTTCTACAGCCCTCGGTTGTGTAACGGGTTGGTAAAATTCTAAGAGGTGCTGAGATTCGGACACCCCGAGATGCGAGCACAAGGCTAAGGTGACGTCACGCGATCGATCCGCCCTGGGACTTGGGAGGGGGACTCGGCTCGGAGGCGTCGCCTTCAGGATGATTTATGCTCACCGTGCCGGTTTCGAATCGGCCACGACTAAGTGCTAACTCAGATTTACAAATTCGATGGTAAAGACGTTTCTGCGATCGTCATGGTCTCAATACAACTTTACTGTTTCTGTCATTTTGGCTCCCATTTGTTTAGTCCCTTTGTAAATGAATGTATTTTTCTTAATTTTTTTAATGAAATCAGATGTATGAATTTGGTTAATGTTCATTTCTTTCAAAATTCGAAGATCAACGGTGAAAATAATAGGGAATATGAAACAAAGAAAGTTACTTTGTAAAAAAGATCTATTAAAAAATGTTTATAGCTCACACTTTTTTTGTTGACCGAGCGAGCGAAGAGTCTCTTTTTCAGCTTGGACAAAAATGCTTTCGTTTGTCTGGAATTCCGGATGTCTGTCGTTCGGACGTCTGTCTGTTTGTTCTCCTCTACAGGTCGCACTTCTCAACCAATTCTCGTGAAATTTCGTAAGCAGGTTCGATCATTTTATAGAATTTTATTGTCGTCGGGCATTTTTGATTGGGGTACCCCCTCCAAAAATGGGTAAAAAGGGGGCTAAATGATATCTCCGCCTTATGACATCCGATTTCAGTGGTTATTTTTTTTATTTGAAAGGTTGTAACTTCAAGTTAGTCTCATAAAAATTTGGTGAGGATCTGATGAGGATCTTCAGCGTGATGAGCAGAATAGTTCCTCAAAATCAAGTAAATTTGCTCTTGTATTCTGTAAATTCTTCCTCGTCTTTCTTCTACTTTTACTTCTATGATGTGTTTTATGAATTATTGACTTTTTTATCTTTAATTGATATTTTATATTTATTCTGTACCTATCCCTCGTCACGAGCCCGGTACAATGTGAGTCACCCTTTCGGCGAAACCTCCACCCTACTCCGTACGATTCATTACACATAGAGATTGTTTTGAACTTCTCCTCTATCGGAATCGGAAGGTGTATAAAATCTGGATTGTAATCCGTTTTGCCATAAGTAGATAAGTATAATATGTTTATTTGTGTCATGCTTAGCCTATGCTAGAATGCTAGAAATATTCAGAACAATGTTTATGTTATCCTGTTCCAGGCTGTGTATTGTATTTCGTATATTCTCCCAAAGTAGTGGCCTCGTTCTGGTGACGGTAATGTAAATTTTCATTTTGTCATGCGTGTTTACTAAATTTGGCTCAGCTCCAAAATATTCTTCATGCAAACCTGCGCTCAAAGCTGCTTTACATAGAACCCTACATGCCATAGTTAACCCATTGTGTGGAAGCGCATCAGCTTTTCTAAAGCTGTTTATGTCGCAGAGTACTACAGCTTTCAGAAATTAGATGGGTCGTGCTACAATATGTACAGCACTAAGCAAGAATAACACTTGTAATTTGTACCTATACTTGTACTGTCTCTACACCATACCAAAAATGAGAGATCATTCATTCATCTCAATATTTACCAACGAACAATATCTGCTCGGATTATTATACAGGGTGAATTTTTGAGATGGGGCAGTAAGGGCAGCTACCTTAACCGTTGTAGCTAGAGGAAAACGTTCTTAGGAGACCATCCTTAATTTTTGAAAATATTTCGACCTGCATTCACAGATTTTGAAAAATATTTACAGTCAGCGAGAAAATGGGCCATTTACACAAAAACTTTTTTTGATGCCAATCGATCCTGTTTCATCTAAGGATAAAAAGGCTCTTTCAGACCAACTGAGGTTAGAGTACTAGAAAAGTCAGAAATCGCTAAAATGTATTTCTGAGACAAGACAGTAAGGGCTACCTTAACCGTTGTAGCTAGAGGAAAACGGTTTTAGGAGACTACCCTTAACTTTTGAAGATATTTCAACCTGCATTCACAGATTTTGAAAAAAATGTACAGTCAGCGAGAAAATGGGCAATTTACACAAAAAAAAAATTTTTGATGCCAGTCAATCCTGTTTCATCTAAGGATTAAAAGGCTCTTTCGGACCAACTGAGGTAAGAGTACTAGAAAAGTCAGAAATTGCTAAAATGTATTTTTGAGACGGAGCAGTAAAGGCTTGAACTTGAACCGTTGTAGCTACAGGAAAACGTTCTTAGGAGACTACCCTTACTTTTGAAGATATTTCGACAAAATGATGAAAAATTATGACAAATGACAAAATGATTTCGTACGAAATGTATAATCAAAGTTATTTGCGTTTTCTGACTTTTCTAGTACTCTTGCCTCAGTTGGTCCGATAGAGTCTTTTAATCCTTAGATGAAACAGGATCGACTGGCATCAAAAAAAGCTTTTATGTAAATTGCCCATTTTCTCGGTGACTGTACATTTTTTTTAAAATCTGTGAATGCAGGTTGAAATATCTTCAAAAGTTAAGGGTAGTCTCCTAAAAACGTTTTCCTCTAGCTACAACGGTTAAGGTAGCCCTTGCTGTCTTGTCTCAGAAATACATTTTAGCGATTTCTGACTTTTCTAGTACTCTAACCTCAGTTGGTCTGAAAGAGCCTTTTTATCCTTAGATGAAACAGGATCGATTGGCATCAAAAAAAGTTTTTGTGTAAATGGCCCATTTTCTCGCTGACTGTACATATTTTTCAAAATCTGTGAATGCAGGTCGAAATATTTTCAAAAATTAAGGATGGTCTCCTATGAACGTTTTCCTCCAGCTACAACGGTTAAGGTAGCTGCCCTTACAGCCCCATCTCAAAAATTCACCCTGTATAACGTTTTGCGAATTTATAAACATGAGCAGCGTTGAAGGCTTGTCATAATCATCTCATCCGATAAATGTGTTTTGTTCGGTAAACAAGTGAACAATGATAGACTAGACTAGACACCAATGATAACCGGAGATGAGAAAAGCGACAGAGATTCTATGACTACATTTTCAAGGCGAAGCTTCCGAGATGGATTAGTCAGAGCGAGGTCGCGAGTCGAGAATATAAGATATCTTTGTAAACAGAAACACGTTAGTCCTGTTGCTAGACGAGATAACTATGAGACATTACGGCTAGTTTGATAGCAATCAGTTTATAAAGTTGCCTACTTTTTGTATATCCAGGACAGAGCACTAACTGCTGACCCTTATGATGATTTGCAGTTTTATTTAGTTTCAGCACTTCCGAAGTTTCCAAATCTTTTGGCATCGAGATACTATAATGTTACGTTATTTCTCTAATTTTAGCAATGAAATCTCTCTGGATCTTGTATTCTGTTTTTGCAATATAGCTTTGTTAATAGTTGAGGTAGGTGAGAAGTGCTCGGTTTGTGCGGCGGCTAATAAGCCGTCAGCACACAAACTTGGAAGCAAGGCATGCAACCCTCCCAAATCAAAGGGAAGGGCTGCAAAGGCTGCAAACATCCCAGCAGCAACGAAGGCAGCATCAAGCTCCCCCCCGTCTCAACCGGGGGTGAATATGGAAACCATTTAGTGTGGCTTCCTCTAGGCGAATCACAACCACTCCGCCAGCTCAGGAACTCAAGACCCTGAGCTTGGCGGAGTGGTTGATAGAAAATGACGGTGGTTATCGGCGAAAACATTGCGGAGAAAAACCACGGAAAGGGACATTTCCCGACCTGAAGAAGGAGAGTGGGTGTTGGAGGAGATCACTCCTGATTTCCGGACCCCAGAATAAAGGCCGTGACGGTGGCACCGGGGGGTGCCGCCGTCCCGCATGGCCTAAGAGGTGGCGCGCGTGGAGGTTCCGCGCGCCCCTCTCTCTCCGAGAGACTTGGTTGGAGGCCCTATTGGGCCTCACCACTCAGAGGAGGCTCTTTTAAGAGCCAACGCCGTCGGGGCCGTGGAAGATTGCGAAAGCGTTCCCATAGCCCCGACACAATGGCGACCTCGAGGAAACCCCGTCAGGTTTTAGTGGGTATGCCCCCCTTCTGGGGGAGACTCCCACATAACCCCCCGCTCCCCCCCGGGGGCGAGGGGTATCCATAAAGGATTTACTGACGTTAAAAAAAAAAAAAAAAAAAAAGGTGAAATATGATGAATCATATTTAACAATTATTGTTTCAATAAACTAAAGTTATTTAGTAGTTATTCATTAATTGTTAATTATCCTTGTTTGTGTTGGTATCCGTAAAAACTCTGACTTTTCGCTCTTAAAATAGAACTAGGTACTACGCAGAAGACAAGAGATGTTTATGTTTTTCGTAATTGATGTACTTTTCTAAAAATATTTTACACAAACGGTTTTATTGCAAGTGAAAATGGTTTTGATAATCTGATTGCGGTACTTACATTTATGTGTGTAAACCAAGTGTAAACTGTTGCATGCCTAGCTGACAATTAATGTGAAACGACAAATGATGACGATTGTATCCTCAATGCACGATAGACAATTTGTTCTTGGAGGATAATTTACTTTGTAGGAAAAAATGGCTTTGTTAAGAATTTCAGTTATTAACGTGCGTTCGATGCTAGCACGGAAAGCCTTTGTGAGCTAAGTCGTCAGGCATAAGAAGCACAGAATTTAGGTCTTCAATGCGGATAGCGTGCGGTGCGGAAAGTAGGGGCAGGGTATTGGGCCGAAGTAAACCCTATTGATTTTCAGACAAGAAGTAAAGGAGGCTTTGTGTTAAAAATAATGAGGGGAAAACCCAATCGCTTACCGCTACGAACAAAGCATAATGTATAACGTTGCTTGCACAACGTATTGTTAATTTTAAATCGTTTTTGAATAAAAACATAGGTAAATATAATAATGTAACCGCGTGTGTATATACGAAAGGGGTTCATGGGCGAATAAATATTTTATCATTTTGGTCCAACTTTAATACACGGCTCGCTCGCGTAGACACTTTTAGAGATATGTCTCTGGGAATTATTTAAAAACCTATACTTACTCATAATTCTTTTATGTTTTAGTTTGGCTCTTCTTTGAGGCTAAATTGTTAACATGTTCAAGTTTCAAGCTAGGTATTTAAAAGCCTATTTCTATTTTATCAACCTCTTCCGGTCTAGTAATCTAAGTAAAAAGGAAAGATGCGCGCGCGTCTTGCTTTTCTACCGCGCCCCGCCATAAAGCTGATACTAGGAATATTTGATCTAGGCTCACAGTCTGTTGGTGATTTTTCATTTCAGGATGTTCGCTCATATACAGTCAAAAGTCAAATTCATTTATTCAATAAGATAACTAGTGTACCTACCACTTTGAATCGTCTTAAGAGCTAGGTGATTCTGCTCCTGTTCCTTCGCGACCAAGACCGTGAAGAACCAGGGCAACAAACAGTGGAACCATATTTGAATGATGCACATACCTAATCGAAGCCAAGGGGTCATGTCTTGGCATGTTTAAAAGGTTCATGGCGTCATCGTGTTAGCGCGTGGAGAGGAGACAAGGAATACGGGCCAATAACTGATGGGTTTGCCATCGGTTGAAGACGATTCATCATTCATTCATTCAAATAACGGGGCATATTCAGGAAAGTCTTTTTCATTCCATCTATTCGAAAAGGACGACTTTGTTCGCCTTTAAGTGCGCCCAAAGTAGATGATTCCTCTTCAAGGAACTTTTAGCGGGCAGTAATGAGTTTTTAATCCTCTTTATAAATTTAGCGGGCAGTAATGAGTTTTTAATCCCCTTTAAGTGCGCCGGAATTATCTTTGCCGCGCACTTTAGAGGTACAACTACTTTCCACATTCATTCATCTCGAATCTACCAAGATGAATGAGGGGAGGACTCTTAGCACTATAGCATACTATAGCATAGCATAGCATAGCATAGCATAGCATAGCATAGCATAGCATAGCATACTATAGCATAGCATAGCATAGCATAGCATAGCATAGCATAGCATAGCATAGCATAGCATAGCATAGCATAGCATAGCATAGCATAGCATACCATAGCATACCATAGCATACCATAGCATAGCATAGCATAGCATAGCATAGCATAGCATAGCATACTATAGCATAGCATAGCATACTATAGCATAGCATAGCATACTATAGCATAGCATAGCATAGCATAGCATAGCATAGCATAGCATAGCATAGCATAGCATAGCATAGCATAGCATAGCATAGCATAGCATAGCATAGCATAGCATAGCATAGCATAGCATAGCATAGCATAGCATAGCATAGCATAGCATAGCATAGCATAGCATAGCATAGCATAGCATAGCATAGCATAGCATAGCATAGCATAGCATAGCATAGCATACTATAGCATAGCATAGCATAGCATAGCATAGCATAGCATAGCATAGCATAGCATAGCATAGCATACAAAAATTGTAATTTCAACTTCATAAAATCCTGTGCGTTTTCGATCTCAGGAACTACCAGTCGGATTTGAAAAATTATTTCTGTATTTGATAGCTAAACTCTTGAGGAAGGTTATAGGCTACTTTTCATCATCATCATCACCATAAACCATCACTACTCGGCGCTGCTAGTATCAGATAAAAAGTCTAAATAAAAAAATTTAATCCCCGATTACTCTTCTCAAGTGGAACTTCGTCGATTTAACACATTCTTTTCTCTTCCCTTTTATTTTCTCATAGATTGTAATGAAAAGTAGAGTGTATCACTCGGGCGCAAAATATATTTTTGGCTCGGGCGACGTACTTTAAATCCCTCGCTACGTTCAGGATTCTACTAAAGAATCCCTCGCTACGCTCGGGATTCTACTCTAGAATCCTTCACTTCGCTCTGGATTCAAAAAAGCGCCCTCGCCGTCAAAATATTATTTTGCCCCCTTATAATACAATCTACTATTTCATTCCATCTATTCGAAAAGGACGACTTTGTTCGCCTTTAAGTGCGCCCAAAGTAGATGATTCCTCTTCAAGGAACTTTTAGCGGGCAGTAATGAGTTTTTAATCCTCTTTATAAATTTAGCGGGCAGTAATGAGTTTTTAATCCCCTTTAAGTGCGCCGGAATTATCTTTGCCGCGCACTTTAGAGGTACAACTACTTTCCACATTCATTCATCTCGAATCTACCAAGATGAATGAGGGAGGACTCTTAGCACTATAGCATACTATAGCATAGCATAGCATAGCATAGCATAGCATAGCATACTATAGCATAGCATAGCATAGCATACTATAGCATAGCATAGCATACCATAGCATAGCATAGCATAGCATAGCATAGCATAGCATAGCATACTATAGCATAGCATAGCATAGCATAGCATACTATAGCATAGCATAGCATACTATAGCATAGCATAGCATAGCATAGCATAGCATAGCATAGCATACCATAGCATAGCATAGCATACTATAGCATAGCATAGCATACTATAGCATAGCATAGCATAGCATACCATAGCATACCAGAGCATACCATAGCATAGCATAGCATAGCATAGCATAGCATAGCATAGCATAGCATACTATAGCATAGCATAGCATAGCATAGCATAGCATACCATAGCATACCATAGCATACCATAGCATAGCATAGCATAGCATGCATAGCATAGTATAGCATAGCATACTATAGCATAGCATAGCATAGCATAGCATAGCATAGCATACCATAGCATAGCATAGCATAGCATAGCATAGCATACAAAAATTGTTATTTCAACTTCATAAAATCCTGTGCGTTTTCGATCTCAGGAACTACCAGTCAAATTTGAAAAATTATTTCTGTATTTGATAGCTAAACTCTTGAGGAAGGTTATAGGCTACTTTTCATCATCATCATCACCATAAACCATCACTACTCGGCGCTACTAGTATCAGATAAAAAGTCTAAATAAAAAAATTTAATCCCCGATTACTCTTCTCAAGTGGAACTTCGTCGATTTAACACATTATTTTCTCTTCCCTTTTATTTTCTCATAGATTGTAATGAAAAGTAGAGTGTATCACTCGGGCGCAAAATATGTTTTTGGCTCGGGCGACGTACTTTAAATCCCTCGCTACGCGCTCGGGATTCTACTCTAGAATCCTTCACTTCGCTCTGGATTCAAAAAAGCGCCCTCGCCGTCAAAATATTATTTTGCCCCCTTATAATACAATCTACTATTGATGATTCTCGATTGCACGGTCCCTGCATATTATGTAACAAAGCAAAGGTGTCTCGACGAGTTACAAGTCTAGAATCGGGAATCTGCCCGCAGACCTAGTCGATTTTAATGGGCATCTGCTGTCAGGTGAAGAGGTAAGGAGAAAGGCTATATTCTCGTGGTTCCTAGGTGATTCTCCATTGTTAGCTTACTATGTAACAATTTTAAGTGATGCAGTTACCTTATTGTAGAATTTAGCAAAGGGGTCGGTGATTAGGCATGTCAGAGAGGCGTTGGGTACGGGAAGTGGGCCACGACTACCTTATCGAAGAAAAAGGGGTGTCTCTGCACGCCAGAGATGTCTATGGGCGTCTGCCGTCGCATGAAGCCGAAATAATGGGCATATTCGAGGGAAGAATAAGAATGGGCTTACTTTGTGATGGAGTGACATTATCGAAGCAAAGGGGTTGGTGTATCGGCACGTCAGAGGTGCATAGCGTTTGCGGGGCGCGGCAGGGAGAGAGGACGCGGGCCGCGTGCCGCTAGCCGACCTCCATGGGCGTCTGCCGTCGGGTGAAGGCGAAAGTTTGGCCCAGTCAGTTGGTGTGTTTCGATTGCTTGCCTACTGTGTAGCAGTGTTTGAGGATAGATGCGGTTACCTTATCGAAGCAAAGGGGTCGGTGTCTCGGCACGTCAGAGAGGTCCATGGCGTCGGCGGGGCGGGGCGGGGAGAGCGGGCGCGGGCCGCGGGCCGCTAGCCGACCTCCATGGGCGTCTGCCGCCGGGGCCGCATGCCGCTCGCGCCCGCGCTGCGCCCCCGACACCTGACAACATCAGGTGGTTAGCAAGGAAAATGGTAGGTAATCTCGACTCGAAAATAGCTACTTATCTTGCAAAAATTGAGCTAATTTTAAGTCAAATATGTCACTCTTTTAGTTTTGTTTGACATCCCGGGGGTCCTCAAAGTGGGCTCCCGGCATCATTGATTACAATTTTCCTTGACTTTTGATAGGCAAATGTAGCGCTTCCAATGCTCTATAAAATGGGATACCTATGTCAACCCTGCGGGCATTTATTTGTTAACATTGGTCATTCATTTACCCACCAGGTAAAATACTAGACCAGTAATTTGACAAGTACCTAAGTACCTATCTATTTTGATGTTGGCCAATCTCATTCTTGACTGTTGATCTGAAAGTTGAGAATTCGAATCCAAGACATGCATCAATGGATTTACGTGTCAAAAGCACTTAACGCTGAAGGAAAACATCATGAAAAAATTCTAGAATATTGTATGCATATGCACTGAATCCAGGACATTTACTCTGATTCGTGGATTTTAGTGTTTCCCGATATTCCCGAAATCCACGAATCATGGTAAATATCCCGTATTCACTTTCAGTGCTTATAACATTCATGACCATGATAGAGGCCTACTCTATTACATTACAATGTCTATTAATAAATGTTTGCCAGTGAAGGTATAGGCTACCTCCAGTCCCTGTATCATCTAGCTAGACAATAGACATAATTATGTCATCTAGATTAAATGTAAAAGGCCTTACCTAGTTATTCATAAATAATCATAACAAACATGACAATTAAGACTGGTAAGTATTTAACTAAGTACAGGAAATGTATAGATTCTCATATATTCGGATTTTCAAATTATTTTTATTAATTTTCTGTTTAATGACTGGCCTCTTAGCTCAGTTGGTAGTAGCTCTGCCTTCTGCGCTGTAGGTCGTGGGTTCGATTCCCACCCAGGACAAACATTTGCGTGATGGACGAAGATGTTTGTTCTGTGTCTGGGTGTTATAAAGTATAATAAGTATGTATGTATTTACAAAAAGAATATAAGTAGGTAGGTAATTCTACAGTTATCTGGTTCCCATAGTACAAGCTTTGCTTAGTTTGGGGCTAGATGGCGCTGTGTGAAATGTCCATCAATATTTATTTAAGTATTTAAGTACCTATTATTTATTTTGTAGATATCTAAGAGGGCAATCAGACAGATGCATGTCTTAATTTATATTTAACATCAGTGCAATTATAAATACTTAAGTACCTAAATCTAAGCTTTATCTTAATATCAATAAAAAAAGCATCGTACAGAAAAGCTTAGGCCTATCACTAAATCAAAGCATAGTGGGCTGATAATGACTAGCTAAGGCCTTAGCTGAAGGCGTTTGAAAGTATCACGGAGCGAAAGATCAAAATACACATCTAGCTATCTAGAAAATGAAAAATATACCTACGTGAGGAACGAAAGGAACATGCGGTCATGGCAAGCATAAATATTAAACACCTGAAACAAACAAGTTAACTGTTTTGCTTATCATGGATGAGCATTGAATTCATGTTGCGAACAACATCCCTTTCACTCTCTTCAGAGTTGTGTCGTATCGTAGAAAACCAGTAGCTCTAAAAATATAAGCCTAGAAGAACTTACCATCAAGTGAGATGCTTGTTTTTTTCCTTTTCTCTCGTATAACAACAAAAAAAACTACTCAAATCTCTGAGTGACTGCATCTTGATATTTCGTTAACTACACGCTATGGTTCAGCGCCACTACGTTTTTCCCGGTACCTAACACAAGAAACAATGAAATTATATTTTCCCGTTCAACTTCTAGGCATGAAACAATCCATCACTGTACAAAGACTTTCGGTAACTGACAGGATGAATAAATTTATGGCAGTGATCGCAAACCCCCACTTAGTAGACGCTTACATAGTTTTTATTATGTGTCTCAAATGAACCAATGGTTTGCTTAGTGCATGCATACCTATTGCGGGTTATACTTGATCGTGATGTAGGCATAATTCCGAGGTTTTACTGGAATTATCCTCAATGTATATCTCAGCTGTCTATATACAAACACTAGGTAAGTATTTCAGTTTTCGGTGGTATTTCTTAGAAAACAATACCTACCTACCAGGAAAGTTTGCATTCCGAAAGTTAAAGAAGTCATCTATGTGAGTGATGAATAGCACCAATCATCAGAGTAAATTAAATTATCTTTTTTGGCTATATTAGATATATGTAGATACCTACTACCGTATTTTGCTGTACTGTTTATTAGAAGATAATATTCAAAATAGTATGGATTTAGAAATAATCTAGCTCTGCCTATTGGATAACAAACATAGTAACAAATCTATTGTTGCAATCATTAAAGAATATGTAAGTACCTAAATGCAACGAATACTTCGATCAGGTGCATTAATTATGCAAGTGTACAACTAGGTGAGGCAATGAGTAGTTATTGGATTGGAATGCTTATTTACGGAACGGAGAACATACAGTTACGACCATGAGCATGTTCCTATACTCGCACATTAACTTAATAATGGATTTCAATTTAATAATACCTACCTAAACGGTTCACCCATCCCCATTGCCAACCTATAGGCTGTGCTCTATGTAGACTTCGGAATTCGTATTATGGTGAGGTTAGTTGGACAATAAAAGTTACCTTTCAATTCAGAAGAATGGAATGTAGTAATCACATAAATTACAAACCCGCTCATTGTACCTTGACAAGCCATGCTTTTGAGTTCACGACCTCGTCCAAAGACATCTTTTCTATTGCAAATGCTAGCCTGAAATTGGTCATAAGTTCATAATCAGATACAAGCAATTTGAAAGAAAGAAATGGAAAACTCTTCAACAATTCAGAGATCAGATAGTGTTGCTTAAATTATCACTAACCTTGTATACACAATCAAATATTGGTGTACATCGTGCTCTCTATTGAGTCCATCTGGACACACGTGTTTCCAAACAACCGGGCTCCCGACATGTGCACTCGCGGATACGCACTCATGTTGAAATGTTTGACATAATCGTAAATATACTTCTTGGAGTTACAGTTCTCATCGCGTTAGAAAAGTTGTATTGTTTGACCGACACGCGTCGAGCGACTTGCTATGTTCTGATAAAACAGATAACTGTGCTGAAATCTCTCTTCAAGTCGTAAATTTAAGAGACATAGGGGAATTTTAGGAGGCTTAAGCCACCTTAAGATAAGAGATAAGTACACCGTATCAGGCGCGAGAGGCGCCCTGAATGGACAGTTAATAGCTTCGTTTAGGCCTTGTAATGACTACGTACGGCATGTCATCAGTTAGTCATTATGCTATTAGGTACAGGACTGGCATGTCTCGTGTCCTTGATTGTCATCTACTGATTATACGATAGCTTTATTGTTTCTTGCCTTTTGCAGATTGTTTTTACATCAGGCACGTAGGCAAAAATTGTTTTGGAAGTTGGGATCAGTAGTGATTTTACTAAAGTGTAGATCTACTGAAACAAGCGAGTGTAAAGTTTCAAGTGTCAATAGGTACACAAAATTTACTTCTTATTCTGTGAAACTACAGTCATCACAAGAAACCTCATTTCCATAACATTTTCACGTTGGATAAAGTGTGAAGTCGATGTGATCATTATGATACGCGTACCGTACCGTAATTACGCTCACCAAATTTATATTCTCATTTAAAATTGTAATCTTCTTTTTTACTCACATTACTTTGTTTTATTGAGTCATTGCACTGGCAAGGAATTTCATTTAGTTGAAGATTCTAATGTGGTACTGGGAGGTGAAATATAGAAGTAACATGCCGTACCCAGATAAATTTACTTGGTTGGGAGTCTAGCGATCTGGTTGAATAACTATTAAGTATGTACCTTTTCCTACGACTTTTATCGATAAAGAAAACATAAAAGAGATTTTTATACTTACCTAACCCTTATTTTTTTCTAATAAGTATCGTTGAAAGAATGGTTATTTATAAAATAAAATGTTAGTTCTCGTATAAATGTAGAATACCTTTTGATGTTAGGCATTGCGCAGTCAGTAAAAGCAAAGTTAAATCAACACAGCCTAATAAGGGACGAGTTATTCTCCTAAGTTTATTGTCTGTCATCTGCATAAGGTCGGATCGACTATTAAATTCACAGTTATTGATTTAATGTCTCTAGACTCTCCTTATGGAATATAATAGCAAATTGTATTGTTTTTGATAGTTCTTGTCGGTAGAGCAATTTAGGGAAGAATGTCTTCGCGAAATGGAAGGGAATAATAAAACAGGTAAGGTATGAATACACCACAAGCCTAAGAAATATGGATCCCAATGGAATAGAATATCTCTACGTGAATGGATTGCAGGTTGTAGAGGAAAATGAAACACATTGTGCTTCCAACACGGATTCAATGATTATAAGATGTTTAGATACTATGTAGGTATAACCATGGATAATTATATCCTTAACGATTTCAATACTATCCAACCTTATGTAATTTCGGAAACCAGATTGGTTTCGATAAGTTACATGGTAATCAAAATTCCCATTTAACTATAGTGGATTAATTAATGTTTACATTTGCCATTTTATCACTGGCATAAAATATATTTCGTGGCAGCAGCGTAAAATTTCAGAACCGTTGATCACCGGAAATCTCAGGTCAGAGTCGTAAAAAGATGTATTAGCAAGTAGGCAGTAAAAGAAGTTAGAGCTGGCAAAAAATATCACGATATAGGCGGAAAATATCGGTGCTATTGACCGCTAGCTCAGCTATAACTTTTTCATTATGAAACGAAATAGTCTAGAGACTAGACAAAAATCTGATTATGGCATTAATCTGTTTTTGCAGATTACCTCTACTAATATTATAAAGAGGTAGAGTTTGTTTGTCCAATTTCAAAAATTCTTTCACCAGTATTCAAATTGAACTCTCAGGATAAACATAGGCCTATGTCTCATTTCAGAGACAATACGTTTTCACTATTTTCACCCGAGAAGAGCTCGGTCGCTTAGGTACTACTTCTTTAATCGTGAAATCTTTAATTAAAGTACAACCAATGTATGATGATAGGCAAAACAAGGTAGAAACAAAGGATGTGTGTGAGACAAGGTCACAACGTCCTCATTTCATTCAAGATGAATGAATAAATCACACCTGAAAAACTACCTAGGTATCTTGAGAACAGCGAAATTTTCAGAAAATCATTATACTACCAGGCCTCATTGTAAGAAGGCAATTAATTTAAATTACTACTTTGACCTCGTCCCGTTACGTCTCCTTGACCGCGCATCTCCAACATTCGGCAGAAACCATTGAAGACAAGACGAATAATATGAAGAGTTTCGTTATCTTTATTCACATTCGTTTCGAACAGAAAGCTCTTAAAATATTATGGTGGTATCTTTTAGAAACTGAGGTCCCTGATCGATATCCCAGTGCGAGTAGGTACCTACACATCCCTTGTTGTTGCTGTCTGACGTTTCTCAAGGACAAAGATAGTTGCGTTGGGCATCCGAGGAGTAGCTCTGTGTATACGAACAGCAACAAGACTCAAGTCAACAAAGCGCTGCTCTAGATTTTAATACAGCAAAGTCTTGACTTACATAAGTTTGAAGCACCAAGCTGAAGAGGTCTACCTTTTCATTATGTAACAGCCCAAATATTTTTTCCTGCGCAGTCTACGAATAAACTACTCTAGGAAAGAGATAACAAGGTCTACCACTACTGACCGACTAAGGTAAGGTTATGATAGATAGTAAATAAATAAAGATAACTAACCGATAGTGCATCGGAGCCGTCGGATGCGCAACACGCGATCGCCGGTCGGATTCGGGCACACACCGGGGCTAGGATTCTACCGGGTAAGAGTTCAGAGATAGAGCAGAGAGACGCGGCGACAGTCCGGGAGCGCCGTGTTTTCAGCGTGACAACGTTACCTATGTAGTGTCATGAACGGGGGAGGGAAGCGTCGGCCGGGCCCGGCGCGCGACTCCGCAGAACAAAGCGCGCTGCACCGGGCGGGTCGCGGGCGGCCGACTAGAGTGGCGGCGGCGCCTAGCGTGGGGATCGGGCGCGGTCGCTCGCTGCGGTCAGCGGAGGGCGCGCGGCGCGGCCATGACGGCGGCGGCGCGGCAGGCGGCGGCGACTCGCGCACTGCCGTCCGACCGACCGACGGCCGCGCCCGCTCCCGGGCCCGCGCACGCGCACACCCGCGACACCACCCACCCGCCAGCCAGCCCAGCCACCCAGCAGCGCCGCGCACCAAATTGATCAGCCGGATCCCCGATTGCAATGAAATTTATGATAGGTCGGGGATCTAATCGGGCTGATATCGCTGCCGCTGAAAATCCGATAAAACTGATTTTGGAATACGGAGTTTGCGGTAGCGCTCCTATCTTCGTTAATGGCTCCAGCTATCGATGGGCGCTAGCCCGATGTCAAAGCTAGCCAAGGACGAAAGGCGAATAAACGGAAGAACCTATAATCATTCATCTGTATCTAACCTTGGATGAACGTAGCTCTTGTTCTCTTGTAGACTGACGAATTTTCTATTAGGTTGTCGATTTCCGTAGCATTGCTGTTGGCATCCATCAAGTGTTGCATAGCCGTCCACATTATTTTTTTATCAAAGGTATGATAAAATTTACATTCTGCAATAAATCATAATAAAAAGTAATTTGAACGTCAGTCAACAGGGCAGCAAAAAATGATTTTGCAATCTAATCAGTTTTTACTCTTATGCATAATTTAATAACTGTGCGTAACTTTCACGCACTATTAATCACTTACCGACAGCAACAATACTAAAGAGTTATTACGCATAAATGCATAAAATTGTTGTGCATTTTTCACCATCACGTTACTTTATGTAAGTTTCTGATATCATGGAGATGATGCTGAATTGATATTATGATTTAAACATCTTCGCATAATAAAGTAGAGTTAAGCAATACTAGTAAGCAAACGGTATCCGGTTGAGGCTGACAATAACTGCGTATGACCAACGACACCTTGGACTTTTATTTATTTTATCTTACGAGAATGAGAGACTCAAAAATCAACGTTCTCTTGCAATTGCCCCAAAACAAATATGTTGTTTCCATACCATAAAAAAATAATTCTGAACACACCTTCTAAAGAAAACAACCAATTTTATAAGACAACAAAAGAAAATTGCTACAATAAACCGAAAAAGATACTCCGATTTATATACCAGCAAATGTCACGAAGGGAGCCGAGGATTTCCTAAACAATCCCGCCGAAGCAATTTACCTATCGTCACGCAACCGTGCAGTTTGCCAGTTGCGAAACTCGGCGCAGAATTAGGAAGAGGGCTCGGGTAAGCAGGAGTGGATGTCGACGGAGAAAGAAGGTTATTTATTCAGCAGTGCGATTCACACTTCTCGGAATGCATCCGATTCTAAGATATTCTTCGGAAAGTTGACGTTTTTTCCAAAGATAAAGTATCGTTTCTTGGGAAGGATAATATTTTTTTTTTTTGGTTTCTTCCCTAAGTTAGGTTTTTTCAGCTAAGAAACGTCGCTTTCCGAATTTCGAATTCCGAGAAGTGTGAAACTCCTTGGTCAACTTGCTGCAAGGAGTTTGTAGACACAAATTCCTTAGTCAACTTGGTAAAAAAATAACAAATTGGATACTGGTTCTTCTTCCAAATTCAAATTTCGTACAGCTCCAAAATCTCTAAAAACAATTATCTAAAGATAGTGATGAAAAGAGGATCTGAATCAGGCGACGGATAGGGGAGTAAAAGTCACCGAATATTGGTCAAAAAACATTTGAGGTCCAGCCATTGACTCGAAAGAAGAAGAAGAAGTGATGAAAAACGAGAAATTCACTAAAATAAGAAATTTAAAATAAGTTTGAAAACCAATGATCATGATGAATGACCCTTGGATAAGAGCTTAGAGCTAAACTTTAAATTAAAAATTTTGAAGCTCTAGTTTTAACTGGACATTTAGTCTTCGTTTTTAAAGAAACAACTAACTGATTGAAGTCTTAAGTCACAAAAATATAACAAATCAAATCACGATGCATGTGTGTAAGTAATTCTTTTTCATAATATGATAAAACTCCAATTAAGTACCACAATGCTCTTACTAAAAGTCGCCTGACTAAAAATAGATACGGAAACTAAGGCACACAAACAAGTGTTAGGTAATTTTAAAAGGAAAAATCTGACAGCATCAATTTTCTTTTACCTAACAACTAAAGCAAAATGAAAACCCTTTGACCCCCTCCTCATCACTTTGAGTAGGTATAATTTTTAGTAGCAGAAAAGCATAATTTTATAGCAGACCAGTTTCCTCCCGCGGCTTCGTTCGCGTATACCTACCCGAATAAAAAGTAGCCTATGTGTTGTTCCAGGTCATAAACTTTATATGTACAGTAAAAGCTCCTTATTCGCGCTTCCTTCATTCGCGTTTTCACTATTCGCGGATTAAATAAATGCGACCCAATTCCTATATTCGCGGCAAAAAAATTCATTATTTGCGGATCTAAACGGTATATCGGTACATAGGTAGGTACATTTAATAAAAAGCATTCGGTATCCTTTGTAAATGCGTCTGATAATGGACTAATAAAAAAGTAAAATAGACCTTATTACAACTGCACCTAAAGTATGCTGTTAAATGCTATCGCCGACATTCAGGAGTTGCTTAAATCACAAGATGAAGATTTGACTATAAACAGACTTGGAAAGATTGTTAAATTCACAGCCCATTGAAGAAGGGGTTTCAACAAGCTGTAGAAACGTGACATTTAATTTGAAAAATCTTAGTAAAGGTTTAGAATGGCAAATGAGCGATTGTGATTTCTTTCAGAACGAAGTCTTATTTTTATGAGGCAAATTGCTAATGTCACTGCTGAATATCAGTCTGAATTGAAGGAGTTTTTAAAAACTGCCAAGCAAGAAAAATAACAAAATTCTTTAAACCATTTTCTAAACCTGAAGAAAATAATCAATAATTATGGCCAAAAACATCAATCAAATTGATTTTTTTTACTTAAGTATATTTTTCTTTTTTATTTTGTCGCCTAGGAACGTATCCCCTATAATCCCATACAAATTACCATTCCACATTCATGGTTTCTGTATTCGCGGCATATTTACGGAACGTAAACCCCGCGAATAAGGAGCTTTTACAGTATATAACATCCATCAACACAAACTTTCACATCCTAGTTACTAAAATCCTATTCCCTACTAATATTTTAATGCGTACGTGTGGATGTCTGGTATCTAGGTATCACGCGAGCAAAGCCGCGGGTGGAAGCTAGTTTAAAGTATTAGCAGAAAGTGTAATAAAATAGGATTATACCTAGTAGGATGACAATCAAGACGAATTTAATGATAACTTCTTGAGTAAACATTTATTAGGCGGCTTACTTGAAATACAGTTCCTTTAGCGCAGTCGTGTAAATAAAAAAATAAGCTATCTAGAGCATCTCCCGCTAAGCTCATGAAACATTCCGACCTTAAAATCGATAACGGTCAAGTCAGTGCCTCGACTTAGCGATTCACGGTTTATATTTAGCCGTTTATTACTAAATTATAGACGGTAGCGTTCATGGCGCCTTATCGATATCGCCCGATGATAGATGTATGGGATTATACTCGATACTAGACCTATTGGTTCTCGGTACTCACGTATTACAGCGTAGGCAGTTGATTACAGGGAATCAGGATATAATCGTTTCTGTGTGACATTTGCATGATGCTATTTAAAGGGTACCTACCTACTACAATATAACAGGATGTCATTAAATAATGTGTTATATGTCCAAAGATAGATCACCTTCAAAGTACCTTAATCAGATTCATACTAGTCAAACACATTTGTAATTTCACCGCCGCGTTTTAGAGTTTTTCTAATAAGTATAAATAACGTCTTTAATAGGTACAATCTCATTGCGGTAATAGCGGTAAGCCAGCCTTTGATTGACTCCAGCACAGCAACCTTGCCCATTCCCTGCCTCAGACCCGCAGTGCTTTCCGAAGGAGGGTCGCGGCCTGCTGCCGGAGCACCACTCGGTGGCACCACCAAGGGCACTGAACACGATAAGTGTATCTGCCTATAACTTAAACGAAATAATAGCTTTCGAGTTTAGCGATAATTTAGCTAGTCAGTATACAACAGTATCAGCGCCAATTGCCTAGTTTCTTTTAAGACTAATTTCTGATACACGCTTTTATAATAAAAGCATTTTTTGAGTAGGTATCAAACAGATAGGGCCTTTCTTATGAAAGATGTTTAAAGTGAAACACTGGTTAAACAACGTCCTGTCTTTATTTGTGGATAGTGACAAACAGAGACAGGACGTTGTTCAACCAGTGTTCAACTTTAAACATCTTTCATAGGTAAAGGGGATAGTGTTAGGTAGGTACATTATAAGGTAGTGATTACGTAGGTATTCTCGTTTGCAACTATTCAAGGAATTATTTGACTCGTGGATATGATTCGATGCGTCATCCATCAGCGAGTTATTGTTGTTGTTGTGTGCAAACTGTTGGAAAATTTTCGATAAATTTGGCATGCTAATGATACCTACTTATCAAGCTCTTGTTCACAAATCCTGTCCTATATCTGATGTTTGCCCAAAAATCTACATGAAAATAACAATAAACAAATCTAGAAAATATACATTTCATTAGGTATCACTAATCATCAATTTTACTATTGTATTATTATCACCTAGAAACTTTTTTTAATCATTCCGATTTGAGACAAAATAAAAGCCTTTATATACCTACTAGTAGTTCGCCCCGAACTGCGATCTCGCTCACAGTTGCGTTGATAGCCTAGATTTCCTTTGTTTCTGACAACCCCTATAGGTGCTACGTTTAATGCAGACATTATGTCACGCATACTTTTTATTTTCAATTACTTACCTAGTTTATTTTCAGGTTTCCAGACAATTTTATTTTCATTCTTTATCAAGAAAAACTATTTTTTTCTTTTTTCGTTTTATTTAAAAAACTATACATCCTAGACTAAGAATAAAAACCATTTTGGAATGTACAAATTAAGTCCTTTCATATGACACCCCCTCAATATACTTATTTGTGTAAATTTTTTTTACCACCTTGTACTGGGAACCCAATATCGTTGCAACCCCTTCATCGATTACGCTCATAATTTATGCTTCACAGCAAATATCCATATCACTATTGACTTACAAGTTCTATGCAGATCGGATTAACGGTTCGATAGATATGCGAAAACATAAAAGTGAAACTTAAAAAGCAAAATCGCCTAACTTGCCACTAAGATCTTCGCTCGCTCGATCGATAAACTCTTAGGAGTGGAACAAACAATGTTTGTGATGTTCTCAAAACATCTTTCAGTCAGAACAGAGTTATACAGGCAGGGTGAGTTTTTCAAGAGGGCCTCTAGCAAGAACCTTCTAGCCTCTAGGGCCAAATCTGAAACTATTAGTAATAGCGAAAAACACTCAAAGGAGTCTCGTTACCGATTTAGATAAAAAGTAAAACTACATACTTGTTATACTTCATAACACCCAGATACAGAACAAACATCTATGTTCAAATGTTCATTTCACAAATGTTTGTCCTGGGTGGGAGTCGAACCCACGACCTAGAAATGTTTACCTTGGTAATACAGTCGTTACTTATTATATTTAATTTTATATGTACCTACCTACTTTAATTTTGCTGTTATATTCTGTTAGGCAAACCATTTCCATTTTTAAATCTATAGAGTTGGAAGGAACTCAGAGTTATTTTAAATTCGATATTGCATGAACCCATCATTTAAGAGTCATGAACCTCAGTACGTTTACAATAAAATATTAAGTACCTATTCTATCAGGTATTTTAGAATCAAAGACAGTACTTGAGTTTGTAAATAAATTTTTTTATACGTAAGTAAGTATTATGTTTACAAAATACGAACTTCACAAAAATACACAATGGGTAACGAATTAAACATGTAATAAGTACTTAAATAATATAGGTAATGTAATATAGCTCGGTATATTATTAATCACATTTTCTTAAAACTCAAACACAGGGAATGTTTTATTAAAAACGCTATTTTTACGTAAATACTGGATTACAAATTTCAACAAACTTGTACTTAAACGTTTATAAGTAGTGATTACATCATAATATCATAATAAGGCGAGCAGATCGTTTCCCTGACTGCATCATAACAATCTACTGTGAAAGGTGTTACATCTTACAAAATAAGGATAAGTAAGTAGATCTATAATAATCCCAGTACCATTAAAAATATTTCAAATCGGATATTGGCCGAAAGCATTTTTAAATTTATTTTGGAGTAGGTACTGCGAAGTCCTTAAATAATTTATGAAAACAATTGGAAACGTGTCGATTATTATAGAATTTCCTCAGAGTAAATTAAGGGCGTAAAATTTCTTTAAAAGCTTCTTCATATAACGTAATCTTTGAGCGGAGTAGATCTACAGATAAATCAAGTAAAGTATTATATACAAAGCGCCTTTACATGAAATACATTTTATGTCGAAGCACAAAGACTACCTCAAATTGTAGAAAAACCTCTAATTTTAACTTCAAATTTTCTTTTCCCTCGGCCAATACCCCTAAGCTAATCAGCCGGATATAAATTAGTGTGCCCTCGACTTGTCCGACTTGATAAACTTGTCAAGATCTGCGTCACTCGCAGGATCGACCTGAGACAGCTGTCTGAAGCTCTCATCATCGACAAAGCAGATCTCATGGCCGTCAGGGTCGGCTAGAATGATCACTCTAACAGTCGCCTTTCCAGGAGTATCGAGAGAGATAAGAGGGGTCAGAATTGTGCCATTAGCTGCTTGGATCTTTCTGTCGATCTCTGGCTGCTCGTCGAACGGACAGGAGAAGGCGATTCGGCCGTAGGCTTTGGCGCGGTTCACTGGTCCGCCTGGAATTCCAAAAATATTGTTAGAACATGTTGATTCCTTATGGTTACCATGCATCTACTCATTTTTTTGTGTTGTTAGTAAAAAAATATGTAGGTATTATAACATTTATAACAAAGGAAATATGAAATGATTTATAGCCTACTCTTTGATATATGGCAGATGCGGCAAAGTAATAAATTTAAAACAACATAATTTATTTACCCTTTGTGACTCCGAGAACACAAATCTTCGTGTATGATAAAACTATATTAGATGTTTCATTGTTCAAAATCTTCTGAGTCATTGTCATATCACGCATATGCCCTATGTTCGTCACATGATATTCATGAAAGATTTATTTTATTAAGACTTTTAATGAATGAGGTTCTGCGCTACAAGACTTACGCCATTGTAATTTTACTTAGGTCGTTTATTTTGACTTGTCAATAGAAATATAAGGCCATATTGCACCATAGCAAAATAGGTTACAAGGAGCCGTGAAAATGATGTCAGATCTTCACACTTTCAGACAATCTTATCGGCTGGTACTTAATCTGAAGACGTGACTAGTACTATGCGATAAATATTGATATTAGCATCTGAATAGAATTTAGATTGTGGATTCGCCTAACTCTATCTTATTTGGAGTGTATATTTGGAGTTTTTTCATTAACACAATCCGCGCTGTGCTTTCTAGAATGATATAATTTTACTGTTTGACTCTTAGTTTCTTTGTATAGCTTTGCATTCTAGAACTTTATAAGTAAGTACCAGGCACGCATAACGTTGAAAGAAGCTCTAATTGCACGAACGGTAGTTCTACAAAAGTAATAAAGACCTATCTTAAAACTGGAGTATTTGCTTGGTATATTAAAAGAATAACTTTGTTCTACCCAGGAGTAACCTTTTTTAGCGAGCATAGTTACGCCATTTCAGTCATTCAGAGTGGACGATAGATTGGCACTTTGACATCAATCTTAATCACGGTTTCGAGCTCGTTAGTTATATTTTGTATCAATATTAGTCAATATGAGTTGTGATGAAGTTTCAGAGAGACTTAAGGTACAAGCGGTTAGTGGTGGTTAATCTAAAATTAACTAATGGTTATCTGTGAATTTTATAGAAATTTGCAGTTTCCGGTTGCAGTTTGTAGTCTGCGGTCGATCTCGGACTTGTACCTTAAAGCTCTTCAAGGTCCTTACCAATATCAACAAGCTCGAGTTTGGCCTGGTCCTCGCTGAACCCGAGCAGCACCGACTTGGACGTCTTCTCGAAGATCTTCAGACTCAGAAGTCCGTTCCAGTATTCTATTGATTTGGCGAGGTTTGAGCTGGCCAGGGACACTTTGACTACTGGATCTGTAAATAAAAATAACAGATATTAGTTCCAAATTTCTATGATTTGCATTCTCTCTATTTCACTTTTAAAACTTTCGTCAGTTAGGAGTTGACATTACAGTAGTAGAGTAACTCCCGTGTGTTATTATAACGCATTCTCTTTTTCTGAAATGAAAGAAAGAAGAAGAAATACAAACTTCAGTAACCGAATAAGGTCTAAATTTAAACCGACAAATAAAATAACGAGCAGCTCACAATTCATCAACATAAAGCTGAGTTCTCCAGGCCGAATATTTGATATCACATTCGTTGCAAGCCAAACCCCAGGCAGATGTTAGCATAGTAATAAAACAGTTATTTCTGTTATATTATGTATTCTGTTTGATAACGCGGCTTTCCACAATAGGACTATGACGTGTTTCAATATCTTAGTTTTTATTGACAGAGTGCTACCTCTGTCTAGTGCAAGATAACTTGTAGATAGGGCCATAGGTATCTTGGTAATCAAAGATTCTATTATCAACGAGTATCATGCAACATTGTTATATATTTTACCATATGCACTTCAAAAGGTTTTCAAACAAAGCAACATTTTTAGAGTGCCTAATAAAACAAAAAAAAATGAGATTTTGGAGCCGTATTGGCCGACCTGTATCGACTTTCGATCCGAAGGTCGTGAGTTCGAATCCTGGCTGTGCATCAATGGAATTTTCGTTTCGAAAAATTTTAATGCGCATTAACACGAGCTCTATACGGTAAAGGAAAACATCGTGAGGAAACCGCGGCTTAGTCAGCCCCACACGTATTGACCAGGTCTTTCCTGTGGATATGGCCGGTTAAAGTAAGTCCGTATGAGCAAGTGGCCGGTTAAGCTGAGAGGATGGTGTAGGTGTAAGGCAAGCCTACTTCATCTAAAAATATTTTCCCAGGCACTCAGTATTCCGCGTAAGCGTAGGCAAAAATTGTCTCCTGATACTGTATAAATATATCATCTACAAATCAAAGTAAAGATGTAACTATAGAGATATGAGTAATTATTGGATATAGTTAACTAATTCAGTACCAAACTATTGGATTGTATACAGGGTGTAATAATCCCACTGCAGATAACTAGGATGGTGCATTTAGTCCATGGTTCTATGACCTATTACTAATACCGTTAGAGAAGTACTTTTACGCCATAATTCATAGTAATTAATAATAATTTAGCAAGGCTTTAGAAATTATTTTTTTCTTCTCACTCTCATATTAAATGAAAAAAGAGACTGCAACAGATTTAGCAGCCCTCTGAGCTCTAGGAAGACTTAGGTTAATTGAATATTTAAAGTTTATTTTGAGTAGTTGAAGTAGTTCTATATAATAGTCTGTATGACCAGTTTATAACTGCTTAGGTTCGGGGCTAGTTACGTGAAATATCGTATTTTAAAAGAAACCTGTGACTCCAACAATACTAAATGATGCAAAAGGCTTGTGACTGCAATAAAATACAAATACAACAGAAAATTTAATGTTTTCATTAAGACACTGATTTTAAAGGGTGAAAAAAATTTTCATGCACCAACATGCATGGACTTAAGTTTTCATTCGAGTTTTAGGAGTAGTACTATTACACCCAGTATTTTGTAATTAGGCTTTATTTATTGAGATTTTATGATAAGATCAAAAAGTTACCTAACATTATTGGATAACACTTTGATTGTTTATGATGTCAATAATATGTACCTACCAATTTAAAATAAAACTATCATCATGATAAGTTATAATTTTTCACACAAAATCTAGAGAAACAAAAACGTTCTAGATGGGAGTTGAAATGTTTTGACTCAGTGTCGTGCACATGCAAAAAAATCACATATTTATTTTTCAATTTTCCTCTACCTTGTCTATTGTGTGCTGTAGCTGCATGACAAATAATATGAAACAATAACTTAGACTTAGACCACAGCATGATGTCATGAAATAAAATAAAGGTTAGCTAATCCCTATGCATACTAGATAGGTATAGAGATTTAGCTATTTATAATCAAATTAAAAATACATTTTGGTTAATTATTATAAGCAAAACATTAGAAATATTAATTTACAAGCTGTTTCAGCCAAATTTCAGTTCATACAAAATCTCCTAGAAAAAAGCACTTGCAGTGTTTCTCTACTATTTTCTGATTTTTTTTTTTTTCCTAAAAAACTTAATTACCAACGAACATAAAAAAATGTCACATCAATCTTTTTTTAAGGCCAATAAAATTTATAACAAAGACTAAAAAGTTTTGTACCTGTTAAGGATTATTCAAGAAACTTACCCTTATTGACTGGCTGTGGTTTGTCAACAATATAGAATTTGTATCCACCAGGTGCCTCCACATACTTCAGTCCATTGTTTTCCTTCACCGGCCAGTTGTTGGAAGCAGCTCTCTTCAGAGCCTCACTGGATTGGACCGTGAGCCCGAGGAAGTCATTCCCTCGTTCATATTCTGTGATTCCATAGTTGTATGTGAGCTCTACTACAAAATGTGTGTCTTCTGGGCCGTATCCAATCATGGTTTTACTCCATCTGTTTGCATAAGGTCTGAAATATTTTTTAAATGATCACAATAAATAAAAAAAGTAAGCAATAGTTTGTCTTTATATAGGGCAAATTGTAGAAGACATTTTATGGCCTTTTTCTAAGAACAGCACATTAGTGAACTTCCTGTCTAACTACACAATTTGGTACCAAAGTACCTTTACAATTTTTTTTCTATAATTAGGTTTTAAGTACTGTTCCATCTTTTTACATTGAATGTTGAATTGCCATATTTTGTCTGGATTTTAAATGTTAGTGGTAATAAAAAGTTCTACTATAAGTACTTGGCAGTACCTATTACATGGCTTGTCGCTAGCTCTTTTTAGAAGACAATACAATGGAGTAAAAGGGATAACTATTGTTTTGTTGACTGCAGTAAATTAAATAAAATGAGGGTGGCATGACTCCCAATTTGGGATGCCATCTATTAATTTTAAGTGACTCCGAGACTCCCAACTATGGCCATTTACCATTGTTGAAGATTATAAATAATATGTAATTTTCATACCCTACTATATGTAGGTATATCTGTATCTAATAAATCTAGGTATTTAGTTCAGAAAAAAATGGTTTCTTACCCATTGCAAGCTGCTTCACAGCCTTCACTGAATTCTTCATGGCGGAGAACCTAAATAAAAGCTAAGTCTGAGTATCAAAAGTATTTTAACTTAGTTTAGTCTAATTACATTTTTTACAGTAAGTTGAGGGTGTGCTGTTACACTTAGCATATAAGATAAATTACTCATAGTAGTATTGTCTTAGTACTCTAGTATCTATGCACTTTGAGAACAATCTAGAATTCTAGAGCAGGTTTGAATATAAAACTGGTTTTGCTATGCCAAAATAATGAAGAAAATCTATACATATAGGTAACAAGATATCCTTGGTGATAATTATTAACTTATACAAAAACACGCAATGAGTAAAGTAGATTTTGGATGCGTTCGTCGCTTTTGAAATCTAATTTAGTGTGAATAATAGTTTTTACCGGCTGGCTAGCAACCGCAAAGTTAGACCTTGAAAATACACCTCTCAGGCAAGTAGGTATTGCTTGGAACTTAGTAAGATGTAGGTATTCACTATTTCCTCAAAGTTATTAAAGAACGTAATCTTACCTTCATTCCCAGGATGTCCCGGTAGAACTTCGCAGTCAGAGTCCTGTCTGCTACTTTGAACACGAAGTGTAACGCACGTCCAGAAACCATTTTTGTTTTTAAGTAAGCGTGTTTATGATTTATTCGGAAATAAGAACTTGGTAGCACTCAATTTTAACAGTATATTTCTGTACTAGCAAACACCAAATGTGTTTTTTACCGATGAGACGACGAACTTCAAGTGCAGTCAGTGCAGCAGTGTGACATTTTATTTTATTCCGAAATCCGAAGCAAAACAAAGGCTGACACTGACAACAAAACTACAGATGACAGTGACACTTGTTCAAGTATTTTTGGTCACCACTAGTGAGGAGACATACATATTGTAGATTAGACGCCTTGACCGATTTCAAAAATTATTTTTTTGTTTGAAAGGGTACACTTTCCAATTGGTCCTTTTGGTCATCAGGTCAGGATCTGATGATGGGATCTTGGAGAAATCGAGGTAACTCTTAAAATTTTATAGGCTCACTTGAAGCGATTAGGGTATTTTTTAAAAGGTTATCGGTGACAATGCAATATTATGGTAACATTGAGCTGATCTGATGATGGAGTCAGGAGCTGTTCAACAGAACTCCTCAGTAAATAGGCCGATTGAGTTGAAACTCGGCACGTCTGTCAAGTTTTAACTAGAATGTAATAATATGGTCACAACGAGCTGATCTGGGGATGGAGTCAGGAGCTGTTCAACAGAACTCCTCAGTAAATAGTCTGATTGAGTTGAAACTTGGAACTCAGCATGTCGGTCAAGTTCCGACTATAATGTAATAATATGGTGACAGCTAGCTGATCTGATGATGGAGTCAGGACCTGTCCAATGGAACTTCTCAGAGAATAACAGTGGAACATCCATGTTTGGGCTAATTTTAATTAGCTCACCCTTAGCCTTACCCAATACAGTTTGTATTGAAGTCGGTTTTTTAAAATTTTTAATTTAGCCACTTGTCTTGAGTAAGTACCTACCTACTAGGTACCTGGGTGACCGAGAAATTTTCCCTTTGAGACCTAGCTAGATCGATTTTTCGCCCCCGTAGACGTCTATATTTACGTAGTATCTCTACCTAATCTGTGTCTATATTGCAAGTTTCATTGAAATGGTTAGAGCCGTTTTTGAGAACGCGAATACAAATAAGTAGGTACCTATACCTACTATGCAAGAAGTATAAGTAGGTACAAGTCTTCCCATGACCACGGATAGTGCATTCCAGTCGAAACGTCGGACTAAATAAAAAGGTAGGGTCGGTAGGGTGACAGTGAACCACCTAAATTTTGAGCGAGATTTGTGTCACCCCTGTAAGTCTAAGAACTATGTTTTTTAATTCAAACGATAGATAATTTATCTAGCTTTAAAACTGCATTCAAATATTTATCATATTTATAAGAGGTTTAAGTAAATATTAGTTTTTCTTAAAAATGGGATTTGGTTCACTGTGTACACCGCATGGTACACAGTGAACATGGGGGGTGGTACACACAGAACCATAGTGTACTCAGTGAACCACTCTATAAAAAGGAATGATATCTGCCTAGTGAACCGAGAAATATGAAATTAAAATACAACTGTATTACAATTAGGTACTTATATTTCCTTATTATACGCCCTGAGATCAACAAAACAACTCTTTTTAATTAAAATGAACATTTATAGTCACACTTAGTTGATAGTTTGGTATTTTTTCCCATCATTACAAATTTTACAAAATAATTAACACAATTAGGGTTTATCTTGAACAAATATTTGTTAACTATCAAAATCTAAATATTCTTAGGTAGCTACACATCAATCAACATAAACAAATTATGACTTAAAAATCTAAAATATACCTATTACTAAAATGCACTAACATGTACCATAATAATTATAGTAATATATTATAAATTAGTATACATTTACGAATTAGTGGTGTTTAATAACTATATACCCAAATACAATAAACAATTATCAATTTTCAAGCCGATATTGTGTGTAGTGCCTACCTACCTACACAGTGCATCATGGTTCAGTGTTGACCTCACAATATTGATTCACTGTGTGCCATACCCCTCCCAAAAAGTTTGAGAATTTATAATGGCTAACAAGAAACTCGCAGCTACTAAAACGAATACTTAAAAAATAAGTGATTGAATATAGTAAACAGATAAACTAATCCATTTCTCGGTAAGCATCTTAGAAAAAATGAGATAAGAAAACTTAACTCACCTTTTTTTTTTACTTTTACACTTGTTAAACATATATTTGCTCCGTATGCACGGAACTATTACCGCAGCTCGCCGGTGACTGGGGAGGTGTAGTTATTGTGCGGGGTGCATCGTTTAGCGCGAATTGCACTGATCTGTAACGTCGCATATCCGTGATAAAGGTGGTGGGTCACTGTGCACTCTTGGTTCACTGTCACCCTACTTACCCTACCTACCTCATAATAGGTATAGGTACCTACCTAAGTAGATACGTGATAAATACGTGGTAATGTAGGTATTTACTTACCTAAACCTAATGTGTTCTAATCGCGCCTATTAAATTAATTTATATTTTCTACTATCATTAAGTAGGTACCTTTTAGGAACGGGATGTCATCGAGGAAAGTAGGAGACTAAAGTATTACTTATTCCCTAAAACAGTTTAATCAAAATCCATTTTTCAATCATTCACATAAAAACTACATATAATTTCATACAGAAATACGATTAAATATATTTTCTTCTTAGTCTAAAACTACATTCATTAGTTTCATGGCGGTAATATTTTTTTTACTTTTTCTGTTAATATGCAATAAATGTACCTACCTATTAATCTTATTAAAATATCGCTCATATTATTAATAGGTTTCCTATTGATTTTGCTACATTTTTGTAAATAGTCACTTATAATCTATAATAATTTAATTAATCTGATTATAAAGTTAACAGGTATTCCGTTAGATCGAGATATGATTACTAGGATGAGATATTTCATTCTTTGAAAAGTACCTAGATAAGAAACATAACTTTTTTAAATTAATGAATAATGAATTACAAGAAATAAGATATCTACCCATTACGCATTCCATGCAAAACATTTAAAAAGTCTTAAGTTTTAAGGAATAGGGAAGATAATTTTGTAGCTTTAATTTTATGTTGTTTGAAAATATCATTCAGCTAAGTACCTACTTAAGTTGATTATCGAGCAAGCCTTGGACAGGATTCTGTTCCAATAAATAAGTACCTTCTTATGTTTTTGATGTAGCCAAATCATTTAAAAATATTGACTGGATTAGTGCATTTAATGCAACATTATTTGTTTACAATGAATCTTATATAAATAGGTTGACACTGTTATAAATAATTTGTAAAGTGTAGTTAGATATTACCTATAGAAACATTACATTATAACAATGTGTAGGGTACTATGAATAAATTTTTGAACTTGTTGACATGTATCATCGATGTTTCAACTCATTTTACTGAAAAGATCATGCTGTAGGTAAGCACTACGACGAAATACGAGCAGTGATAATGTTAACATAGACCTAAGTTATAGACACGTATAGGTATGTTAAAATTACGTTGCTAAAAAACGCATAAAGTTTAGTGCACAAGCAACAAATAGACATACAAACGCTAACAATTGACCAAGTCTTTAATAAACTATTTCGAAATTACAAAAGTTATTGAACTTAAAGTTCAAGTTCAAGATGTTAGTCCCATTTTATGAAATTCCAGCTAAGCTTTTCTAAAAAAAAAGTATTATTTAGTAGTTAGTGCCTTTAAAATTAAACAACAACATCTTTGGTAGGTAGTCGCCTTTAAACTTTTGCGAAAGTCGAATTGGTCAACAGACCTTACATTTTTAATAAAAGCCGCCGTTGCACGATAAGTACCTAAATAAAATTAAGTATATGAACTTAATGTTATTTTTAACAATTTGCGATACTAGTTGCATCTTAACCTTTCCATAAATAATTTTACATCAATTAGGATAAACATACATTACACAATAATTTTAACGCCAATTAAAACAACTTTCAGTATAATCGATTCAGATCAGTTTTTGGGTTTCTCCTTTTCGGTAGCGTCTTTCTCCTTTTCTTTCTCCTTATCTTTTTCTTTCTTCTCCTGCATTTGTTGCAAATGAGCAGGCAATGCTTTCAGAATTGCATGTACCTGAAAAATATTTAATTTTATTACATTAAGCATTCACTCATTGAAAAAGTACTACATTAGATAAATAAAAGTTACCTCCTCAGCAACAGCCATTAAGACAAATTCGAATTGTTGTTTAGTGGCAACAGTGCGTGGTCGTTGGTCACGAATGTGTTCGAGAGTCGCTGCTATGTCGATTTCCTTAGCGCCTTTAGCCATACGATTCAATACCATGTCTATCAAACAGTAAGTGCCACTGCGTCCGGCTCCATCGCTGTAAAAAAATGTATATATAGGTACCTTCAGAATTTACATTAATAAGTGGAGCGGGGCAATTCTCGCGAAGTGGTAATCATGGCACATTGTTATATCTCTCATTCTATAACTTTTACTTCGGAGAGATATCTATCTACCTACTTAAAGATATATTTTTTTCTCTACGACTACTTATATGTCTCTTAAAAGTAAAAGTTAAAGAACGAGAGATATAACCATGTGCCATGATTACCCCTTCGCTAGAATTGCTTCGCTCCACTTTATAGGTAGGTAACCTACCTAAATAACTTTTTGGCTACTAAAATCAGAGAGAGAGTCAATCAAATTGATCACTTTTTCAGATCACATTAAAATAAAATGTCTCAGTTCAATCGAAATGACTCATTAGAGACATCACTAGTTTAAACTTCTTTTTTTTTTGGGAAAGCTGGCTACTGTCCTATGACCATTCTACTTTAGTTTTAAGACTTTTTTTTTTCCTGTTCAAAACTACAAAATTAACCTTGAAATTAATTTCATAAATTATGTTCGTTTTTATTTACCCAAGTTTTTTATTTACCTGCAATGGACCACGATCGGGCAAGATCTTCCACGGTATGATTTATTCACTTTCCTGTAAAATAATTTTAATTAGGTAGGTAGGTAGGTAACTACTTATCTCAGCGAAGGAAAACATCGTGAGGAAACCCGCGGCTTAGTCAGCCCCACACGTATTGACAATATCTTTCCTGTAGATATGGCCGGTTAAGCTGAGAGGATGGTTTAGGTGCTGGGCAAGCCTATTCCATCTTAAAAAATGTCCCAGGTAGGTACTACAGTGTCCCGTTAAGTGTAGGCAAGATTGCCTCTTGACATTGTATAAATCATCTACCTAGTAAAGATGTAATCTCAGCGATACATGTAATTGCTCTATTATGCAGATGTGCATGGTATTTTAAATAGGCTCACTGCTGTACCTACCTCTATAGTTTCCAAAAACAGTAGGTAGGCAGTTTTTTTATTTTAATTTTTATAGTGTTAAACCACACTTAGGTAGGTAATATTACATTTGAAAATGAAAAGTCTTACATACGTATCAAAAAATTTCTATTCCGACGAGATTTGAAACCGCAATGATACAAGCGATCCTTCCTTGTATCATTGCGGGTTCGAATCCCGTCGGAATTGAAAATTAAGTTATTTTTCATACATAAAGTACCTAGGTACTTAGCAATAGAAAGCGGAAGGGTTTGTTTGTTTGAATGCGCTTATCTCAGGAAAGTTTTCAGAAGGTTTTGAAAAGTACACAGGTAGTAGGTACCTATACGTACCTACCTACCTAGATAGGTACCTAGGTAGTATAGTTATGCACAGCAGATTGTTGATAACCTACCTGCCTATTTTGTAGGTAAAGAATTTAATAAGGAATCAAATATTCTTGAGAAAGAATCACGATTTTTGTTGAGTATGCAGATTTGTAGATACAAAAAAAAACAAAAAATACTGTGAATTTGGTTTTTTAATCGGATCAAAAATGACCGAGTTACAGAGATTTTAGTGCACCAATCTAAAAAACGCTCGCGAGAAGACCGCGACTGGCTGTGACGTCACCAGGCGCCCGCGGCTCGCTCCACTAGTACAAAATCCCTAGTTATTTTCAAACTAATTTCCGCCCGCGGCATCGCTCGCGTGGCACCTGGATAAAAAGTAGCCTATGTCCTATTCCCGCTCATTACCTATCTATATTTTAAATTTCAGCCAAATCGGTTCAGTAGTTGTCGAGTTATAGAGGAACAAACATACATCCAAACATCCAAACTTTCGAGGTCATTCACGTTTTTTGTTACTTATGCAAATTTGTAGATTTAAAAAAATTATAAATGATTTCATTTTTATTTTTAAATATGATTACAACTGTATTCCCAAGGCGCAGTAGACATATTCTATCAGATCTTTTAGGAATTTTTAGATCCGTTGAAAAAGTCTAAGCGGGTAGTCAGAGGTAGAGAAGCAGTGTTGGCCGAGTGCGCTAGTGCCTAGACTTTCAATCCGAAGGTTGTGGGTTGGAACCCGGCCGTGCATCAATGGATTTTTCGTTTCGAAAAATGTATAAGTAGGTACCTAAGTAGGTATGCGCTTTAACACGAGCTCTAAACGGTGAAGGAAAATATTGTGAGAAAACCAGTTAGCTTTCTAATAGCGTCGATGGGCTTGCAACCTGTCACGTATGGAATGTTGTCTGCTGCAAAATGTGGAAATGTATCAAATGTGTTCGGAAATACCTCGGACTACCCCTTAGATATAAAAAAACAATAAATACCTACTTACTGTGTTTTTGTTTTTTTAATCGGATCAAAAATGACCGAGTTTTATTACAGACAGAGATTTTAGTGCACCAATCTAAAAAACTCTCGCGAGAAGATCGCGACTAGATATGACGTCATACCATACATCCATCCATCCAAACATCCATGCAAACATCCAAACTTTCGCATTTTAATATTAGTGTGATTCGACTCCTGATTGTTAGTTTTGTTTGTTATTGTTTTCGGCAAGTACCGGTACCTACCTAAAATACCTATTCAGTAAAAAGTTTAAAGGCGAAAATTATTTTTAAGTAGGTACCTACCTACCTACTTACTACTTACCTAGGTAGATACCTACCTACTTACTACTTACCTAGGTAGGTACCTACCTACTTACTACTTACCTAGGTAGGTACCTTCTTAAAAATAATTTTCGACCTTAAACTTTTTACTGAATAGGTATTTTAGGTAAGTACCGGTACTTACCGAAAACAATAACAAACAAAACTAACAATCAGGAGTCGAATCACACTAATATTAACTTTACCTACCTAAATTATTTACCTACCCACTTAAATTATTACCTACTTAAATTATTTTTAAGTAGGTACCTACCTACTTACTACTTACCTAGGTAGGTACCTACTTAAAAATAATTTTCGCCTTTAAACTTTTTGGTGAATAGGTATTTTTTTATACATACCTACTTTTAATCGTAATACCTAATTAATAATTTGTATGTACGAGTCAAAATAATCACATACCTACCTACCTAAACTTGGTTTTCAAATCACACTATCACACTTTCACATCACACTAATCATACTATATTATAAATGCGAAAGTTTGGATGTTTGGATGGATGATGTTTGTTCCTCACAACCACTAAACCAATTTGGTTGAAATTTTAAATATAGATAGATAATGACCAGGAATAGGACATAGGCTACTTTTTATCTGGGTACCACGCGAACAAAGCCGCGGGCGGAAGCTAGTTAATATTAAAAATGCAAGAGTTTGGATATTTGGATTTATGTTTGTTCCTCTATAACTCGACAACCACTGAACTGATTTGGCTGAAATTTAAAACATAGATAGTTCTTGACCTGAAATAGGACATAGGCTACTTTTTATCCAGGTGCCGTGCGAGCGAAGCCGCGGGTGGAAGCTAGTTTGAAATTAACTAGCGATTTTGTACTAGTAGACCGAGCCGCGGGCGCCTGGTGACGTCAGACGCAGCGCGAAGCTCCGAGCGCGCGTTTTGAAATGGCCGAAAAGAAAACTTGAATAACTTCGTCATTTATTGATGGATTTTAATTATTTAAAAAACAGAATGCTCAGAATGCTAAAGAGTATACGCCCTCATACTTAGAAACCCAATATTTCGTTTAGTGATTGATTCTCATGTAGCTCTAGCGAGCTAGCGAGTGGCCGCCAACGGCTACAGGTGTGCGGCGTGATGAAAACTATAAGTAGGTACCTAACTAAAAATTAAATGATAAGTACAGGAAATAGGTCGGTACGGGCGTTTTGTGGTTCTTATGCGGCCAGGCCTGTAGGTACCTACCTATAGGCCTGGCCGATAATAAAAATTAATATATATACCAACTAGGTAGGTACCTAGTTGGTATATTAATTTTTATTTCTCTATGTAAGTATAAGTAGTTGATCCTAAAAAAGAGCATTGATCGTACAGACATTTTATGAAAAAGAACAAAAAGTAATCATCGTGTCATTAATTACCTACTAACTACTTACCTGCCTACGTTAAGACAATCGACGTCATAGAATAGACGATTGAGTGAGTAAGTATTTAAGAATAAACAATATCTACTTACCTTCTAAACTCAAGCAGTGCCTTGGTAGAAGCGGGGACGCCGTTCTCGGACCAGGAAAGGAAGTGGAACTGTGTCACTGTACGCGTCTCGCCGGTGCGCTGATTCTTCAGGTAGAAACTTCGGACCAGGTAGTCGTCGCACCAGATGTGTTCGCTCACAAGGTGCACCTGGGTATTCAAGAATCGAATTCAGTTTAAATTCGAACAAAGGCCCATAATAATGACAGTTCTGTGAACCTAATTATTGCGTGTCTGCTATGTCTGTGTATCAAGTAACGTCTATCAGTTAGGTACATTTTAGGCATAAAGCTAATCAATTCTTGCAGAGCAATTTCATATAAGTTAAAAAAACATTTACGAACTGAGCACCTAGCTAGGCTGTAGAATGTATTTTTTATGACAATATTAAAAGCTAATGCATAAAAAGTATGCCTTTTTTGTTTCGCGCGGCCATCAACCAAACATTAAAATATAAACTCTTAGGAGTATAACAAACAATATTTGTGAGAGCAGTATACAGCTTCACTCAGCCAGGACCGAGTTATACAGGGTGAGTTGTTCAAGAGTGCCTCTAGGGCCAAATCTGAAACTATTAGCAATAGCGAAAAACACTCAAAGGAGTCTCATAAGCGATTTTGATAAAAAGTAAAACTGCATCATTACATTTTAAAAATAATCATTTTCCTGGCCAAGAGTCGAACCTGTTGGTTACAAAAAAAAAAACTTTTTGTATTATTATACCATCCGATAGTGTAGATAACAAGGATCAATTTCTGAGAAGAAACTACATGCGTCAAACTAACGGAAAGTGTTGATTTTTAATAAACTGATATAAACTTTTAGTATTTCGTAGATTACCCATAACTTTTTTTTTATTAGTTTGCCGTATATAGTTTTTTCTCAGAAATTGATCCTTATCATCTGCACTATCGGATGGTATAAAAATACAAAAAGTTTTTTTTTTGAACCAACAGGTTCGATTCCTGGCCAGGAAAATGATTATTTTTAAAATGTAATGATACAGTTTTGCTTCTTATCAAAATCGCTTATGACACTCCTTTGAGTGTTTTTCGCTATTGCTAATAGTTTCAGATTTGGCCATAGAGGCACTCTTTAAAAACTCACCCTGTATAACTCGGTCCTGGCTGAGTGAAGCTGTATACTGTGCTCACAATATTGTTTGTTATACTCCTAAGAGTTTATATTTTAATGGTTGGTTGATGGCCGCGCGAAAAAAAAAAGGCATAAACGTCCCATACAAAATTGGCATGGCCCTTTGTGCTTAAAGAAATGCTACGAAGTAGGGTTTGTAGCATTTCGTAGCAGTCGTAGATCGGCTCTCATTCTACGACTGCTACGAACGATCGCTATAGTCGTATTGCTCATTATACGGACTAAAAGTGAAGGAAAAAATGTCATTTTCCCTTCAATTTTGACATAAAACGTATCAAAACTAATCAAAATTGAAGGAAAAATGACATTTTTTCCTTCAATTTTAGTCCGTATAATGAGCAATACGACTTATACGTACGACTGTATGATTATTATGATACAAGTTGTATCGTAAATATTAAATATTCTATTATATGCATTGAAGCCCAGTGAATCAAAAGCCGTGGAATCAGATGGTTCATGTGATTCACACTAAAAGTTACACTCAAAGTTAATACATCACAACCACAAGAAATGAATCGAACGTGTCTAAGCTAAACGAAGCCTTCACTCGTGAACAAGTATAGTCGGCCTTCATAAGATCGGCGGGGCTAACTCTATATGCCGTCTATTTTCACAGAGATTAGAGTGACAAGAACAAAACGTAATTGCAAGTTTTATTTAACTTGCAATGTTTGTGTGTTTATTCGGTTCAAATCTTGCAACTGAATTATTCTTAACCGATTGAGCTGAAATTTTAACAATAAAACACCCGTGTTCAGGCTCATTGGGATCAGCTCGCGGCTACCTAATATTAACTAAAAGCTGAAAAAAATTTTTTCCTTTTTCAATAATAAAGTGACCTCATAGATATGGTAGAGTTCCGAGCCCTCCTCCGGCCAGTAACGGTGGCACAGCTGTTGTCCGTTCTCTGTGAGTCGAGTCAGCATGACCATGACGACGCTGCCCTGCTCCCACACCATCTGCCAGAAGTCAGGTGCAGTGTGCGCTAGCGGCCCGGCAGCCGCGATGTAAGCTGGGTTGCGAGGGTCATGGTCGGTCTGTCGACAAACAAGATAATACTCATTCAAATCAATAATTTCGACTACGAGCACAGAACAGATACACACTACGTATCGAATGGACACTGAGTTTAAGCTGGCGAGGAGCTGACTTGAGCACCGAACGCGCCACACGCGCAGACGCGACGATGAGACAGACCACAGTGTACATTATTCATACGGTGACAACCTTAGGGAGTGTACACATTGCGTTTTCTGCAGCGCGTTTTTGAGCTGCGCGTTTGTATCGATACAAACGCGCTGCAAAAAACGCAATGTGTACACTCCCTTACTGTGTACAAAACTGACATTGTGTAGTGTATTTAGGTAGTTAAATGCCGCACTTGGGAGGAACTAAGATCTACCTCAAATACACATAATTGTCAACAGAAAAATCCATTTAATCGGCAATAATTTGTTTAATTTCTTTTAGATACTTAATCATGGATGTTTTATATACTTACTCGTAATTAGTTTTTTAATCTTCGATAACTTTGCCAATAGAAGAGTGCTTCTCCTTTCGATCTTCGAGTATTTACCTAAAACAAAGGTTATTCTTAATAACCTTTGTTTTAGGTAAATACTGTTTTTTACTGGGTACAGTAGAAAGGTAAAATAATAACTATATTTTGAGGTAAGTAGATACAATACACCTAAAACATAATGATGTAGGTAATTACTTACAATGGTCGAAGCGTTGATGTAATCGGAGCCGACATGGTTCGACAGCGTGTTGAGGGTCACCCGCGAGTGGTCGTACGGCAGCACGTCGGCGTATCGGTTCTTCGGCACGTTCTCCTGCTTCAGGGCCGCCGTGGTAGCGCACGGCTCCGCCTCGTACGCGCAGAGAGCGCGCCACTCCTGCTCCAAGCGGTCCTTGTTGCGGAGGTGGTCTTCCATGTAGGCCTGGTTATTCAAATAAAACGTTCTTACAACTTCACTGTAAGTGGGTGGCAATTCTCTAATATGTGTATAGTATTGTAGGGTTTCATGAAGGGATACGTTCTCTACTCATGACTATGAAAACGTAGGAGGAGAGCACAAACTTCCATTTTCGGATTTTATTTCCTCTGATGTGCCTCTGACTGCCCCATAAGAAATCTTTGAAATAATTTTTAATATATTGAGACCTAGGAACCTACACAGAGATATCTACCGTTGTAGTCAGATGATTACCGATTTGACAATACAGTGTCCTCTATGTATTGTTGGCGTTTTTTTGTTTTCTCTAAAAAGTTACTGAAAAACATTTAACGTTACCTAGTCTATCATTCGGATCTAATATAAGTCTGACAAGATTCAACAGTTTTACAAAGGAATTATAAGAAGAAAACTTACCAGGACCATGTGTCCAGTAGAGATGTCCATGTTCGTCAAAGTGGGTTCCTCACTCCTATAATAGACAAATCCATTACAAAAAAACTGTTCATTTATGTCACCAATAGTTTATTTAGAAAATTGTTTTGGCAATTACCAAGAGGAGGTGCTGGATCTGGTTGAAGCAGAGTTCCCTTCAGTTTCACGAGAGAGAGAAGTGATACGCTGTGGCGGATCCACCGGATGAGGAGAGGCAGCCGTGGCCTGTTGCCCCGACCACTTGCCGGACATGCGAGCTCGGCACAGTTCCTGCAACGACGTAAACACCTTTAAAACTCTTTTAATTTTGAAGAACTTCTTACAATCAACTGTGGGAATACATCTTCAAAACCTCCTAACCTGATAGTCCCGGGTAGCTTCCGCGTCAATTTCAGCGGCGCCTGCAAGTCCTTGCACCTTCCTCTTGCCAGTCATGTCTCGTCTCAGAAGGACTGCGAAGACCACAGCTCCGACGACGAGTACTGAGAAACTCCCCACCAAAGCGAGAAGTACCGGTAGTTCTAGCCCGAAGAAGAGAGACTCGGGTGAGTCCACGTGGCGTATCACTGGGTGTTTGCTCTGAAAAGTAGGCCAGCATTATAACATTGCCAAAATAAGGGAGTATCAAAATGTTTAACTTAATTTACCCGGTCGCCAACTCCAGTAGACAGAATCTGTGCTCCTGTTTCAGCACGCAATTCATCCTTGATTGTATCTGAAATTAATATTTATTTTATAAGGATGGCTAGCTCTTAAACAAAAAACACAAATTAATTTCTATTACCGCATGTTTCAACTTACCAACACGTCTCGCTACATCGATCGCACTATACCCCTTACTATTTTTCTCCACTTTAAAAGTTACCTCTCCAGGATCCACCCTAAAATTATGAAGTTTTTATTTAAAACAATATTTAGACGAAACAACAAAATATTGATCTGAATCTAATATTACCGAGGATTGGTAAATGTGTTTTTCTCTAAGCCAAGCATTTTCTCAAGTCTTGATATAAACGAGATGCCTTTCTCCCAGTCGGTTAGGAACCTGGTAAAGCCACATGACAACAATGAGTACAGCTTGCAGATAAGTAAGCACACAAACTTCAGCACATAGAGAACGCTTGTTTTACCTATTCTTGAACAAAACATACGCATACGAAGGATCATACTCGTAATTGTCATGGTTCTGCACGTCGCTTTTGTCAGGTTGGTGGCCGTACGGCGATCCGTGGGCTGAAACGTCATAAGGATTCAGTACAAAGTTTAGAAAAGCTTGGCATAGAACATCGATATAAAAGCATGCGAAGATAAATATTATCTCATTTTATTGGACAAACAGTTGGTGTCACTTTACTTATGGAAAACTTGAAAGTAAATTATGATAACACCAAAATGCTCAAACACCATAAAACATTTAGACGAGATAAAAACAATTACGGCGAACAAATATCAGAACATTGAACAAAATCACAGTTACACACACGAAGGAATTTGATTCAGCCCAAACATTGAAGTGGAATTGCGATCATACAAGAAGTAAATTGAGGGCACAAGAAAGGAATATAAACACATAGGCAGCACATTTATGAAGGGCCGACGGACGGGACCCCATGCTCTCATATCAGGAAAAATAAAATTGGTGCGGAAGTAGGGATACATTTAGTGCGGTGTTGTAGACAAGACGTGGAGGTGCGTTTAAATTTAGGAAATAAAATATACTTTTGTTAACCAACGTGCCAGCAGCGCAGAGCTGCCGGCCAGTACTGAGGGAACATCGACTTATTGCAGCTTGCTGAAGCTGCCGTGACACTAACCTGTCACAGATCTATTGTGGTACAAAATCTTTAACATTTTCGCGTCCAGGCGAGGCCCGGGCTTTTTAACATCGTCTCTTTCCCTACGCTTAAAGCCCCATTCGCTATCAAGCAAATCTTGAAGATCTTCGGGATATAATTTGTAATTTTCACCTGAAACATCGTCGGCATTTGTAACACCTTTGTTCCGGTGCGATTCACGTTTGCGGGCCGTACTTCTTGAAACATAGGGGTCTATGTGAAACAAAACAGCCAACATAAAACAAAACACCAACTGAAAAACTCAGAAGAATGAAGATTGATGTTAGTCGGGTACTCGATAGAATGAGTGAAACAATTTGATTTCATACCTGCGATGCAACAAAGCAGTGAAGCAACTAATTGCTTTCTTTACATAGAGTTACTTGAGTCTACAAGCTTCCACATACCCTGCAGCTCGTCTGGTTTGAGCGGTCCTCCTTCGGCAAAGAGTTGGCCCTGCTGACTCTTTGATTCGACTATCCCCCTCCAAACGTTCATTAAATATTCCATATTTTTCGAGTTCTTTCCGTTAGTAGTTTTTCCTGAAGCCGAAAATGCGTTGGCCTAAGCTGATTTCTAACAAAATTTCAACAAAAAAAATATTTGACTTACCATTTTGATGGTAAGGATAAACATTTTCTCCGCTTCCGACATCCATTGGAAATTCCTCAGCTCCCTCTTCTTCATAGTAAATCCTCTGTTCCGGGATGTCTCCGGGATTTTCATACTCAAAAGGAAAGTGCTTGTCTACGAAACTTTGTACGTAGTTCTTCATCGCAATAGAACGGACTTCTTCATCGAGAGGAGATTCCACCTCTCTGTTGCTAGTCAGATACTCGGCCGTGTACGGAGGAGGCTTAATTTTATGTTTGCGCAGATGAGCACCAATACGCTCCTCATCCGGGAAAGCATCGGGCTCATTCTTGCTCTGATCAGACAAAGATTTCTTATCCTTGACAAAATCAACGTCAATATCATCGATTTTAGCCTTTTCAGCTTGAATCCTCTCACGGAAGCCTTCGAAAGGCATGATCACTGGTGACTCTTCAGCTCCGCTCATAAGCATCAAGTCGCGTAATTTGTCGCTGGGGTTTTCGCCGTCAAAATCCTGTTCATCTTCTATTCCAGTAACTGTCAACAAGTATGATTTGAATATTCCTACCATAATTGCGTTAACAGACTAAACCTTGTTTGTGTTCATACCTTTAGCCAAATACGCCGCAGGGTCTTCGTCGGGTGAGAATGGGGGGTTGTATACTTCATTTGCAAAGTCAGTGTCGTCAATAGGTGAGTTTGGAGTAAATCGTACAAATGCTGTTTCAGCTGGATTTACCTGAATTCAAACGAATAATTGCCACAGGTTCCGAATACAATGCATGCAAATGATGAACACATTATGTACTTGATTATTTGAACTCACCTCTAAGTTTTCGTTTACATCAACAAGCGATTCGTCACTTAGTTTTGAGTCAGAGAACTGTTCGCATATCTTTGAATTTACCTCGTCGGGGTTCCTAAAATAATCCCATAATCATCATCATCATCATCTCCTTGCCCTTATAATAATAATAAAATAATAAAAATAATATAAATAATTAAAATAATCCCATAATATTAGTATCATTACCTACTTTATCACTATTTTATCGTATTAATACATTAAATCATTCGATATCACTTTTATCTTTGCAATCAAGGTAGTGCTACAAAAAACGTAGCGCTTGCGTAGCACTCAGTAGAGCGCGTAGCGTGTGCTACAAAAGTATAAGTTCGTAGCAAGTCCTTCTACGTGTTCCAATTCCAACTCGATTGAGTTTCGCCTCACTCAATAAAAACTTTCCAACTTTATAGCAGGAAATTTCATAAGCTTCAACAGATTTTTCTTGGTGGTTCTTTACTAAAGTAATGAAATATGAAGGTTTTGAAGGAACTTACAAGTTTTGTCGAAGCGTGTACAGCATAGCTTGTAACACACATTGTGTGTAAGCGTGTTCCCAACGGTAGCCGCGAGTGGCGAGCCGTTGCAACTCCCCTTCAAACCATTGCAACTGCTCTGATCCCATATCATATCTGGACAAATAAAAACAAAATCAATATGATTTATTCAATAGGACCGCGGGACCATATAGAAAAGACCTACTTTTGATTCTTCGCAAGCACTATTACCGTAAAAAACAATACTTAATTCAACTAAAATCCATATGACATTAAGTGGTGGTGGATGATAAAATTGATCACACATAATACAGATCATCAAAGAGTTTCTAGCAAACCAAACTCAGTTTTTAACTTACCGATACAGAGCTCCTTCTTCCGGTGTCTCTTCGAAAACCGGAATGCATTTTCCAAATGCAAAATCTACAATAAAACACATTCTGATCAATATTTCTGAAGGTAATTTTCTGTCTCTATCTTCCACTTAAATAAACAACCATACTTTACTTTCCTATGTATATCAATAGAATGAGTCATCACAACGTAGCCTATATTAGAGCAGTATGTCTATAGTTATCTACTACGGTACTGTCAGCAATAAAAGTAGTTTAACAGTTTCCAGTTTGTCACATCGGGCTGACATCGCTCCTTTTGAAATATTTGAACATTCTTCATACATTCGGTCAAGTTTCGTGATCCTCTGGCTCAGCTTTCACCAACATAGCTGAACCACGCTGAACCAGGTGTAGTTTAATTTCTAAATAATGAAGATACGAGAATAATGATTTTTTAAATCTTGCCCAAAATTAAAAACGAAAACCATTACCTACATTCGAAACATAAGATACAGAGCTTAAAAAACAATATTATTGTTGACTGTACACTTCATAGATCTAATTGGTATTCATTGCTGTGTTTCCCAGTGAGACAAAACGTGATAAACATGATAAAGCTCACCATCGTAGCACCATTCCACGCCCTCCACGCAGAGTGGTGCACTGAAGAGACAACCTGCAAAATACCAACTCTCGTTAGAAACATTTACTTAGTAACTTCATCATCATCTCAGCCGTTGGACGTCCACTGTTGGACATAGGCCTCCCTCAAACATTTCCATGTGTTGCGGTTGGAAGCGGCCTGCATCCACCGCCGACCTGCAGTTTTTACAAGGTCGTGTGTCCACCTTGTCGGTGGACGTCCAACACTACGCTTGCCGGTCCGTGGCCTCCACTCGAAAACTTACTTATGTACTTATATTTTTTTTAATTTTTATAGTGTTACACAACACTTAGGTATTATTTCATTAAAAATGAAAAGTCATCAAAATTTTCAATCCCGCCGGGCTTCGAACCCGCAATGATACAATGTAAGGTTAACAATGTTAAACAATAGGTACATAATAGGTAAATATTATAGTACAAATATATCAGTGAATCATAAAAAAAGGTTCAAAACTGTGTTTCTTGGACGGCAGACTGACGCCCACTCAGACCTTTATCATACAAGATCCTTTGAATCCTTTGATGTTTTAGATCCTTTGAAGATGTAGAGGTACAGTTAAGTTGCACAAAACATTATGATAAATATGAAGTAAAATAATTAAACAAGAAAAGAAACAAATTAATGTGATGTCACTAAACTTTTAGTGCGTTCTGTTTTGTGGTAGCGATTAATTTGCTAAATTTCTGAGCTTTTTCAAGTTTCGAGCCCTTTCCAAAATTTGCTTTACCTAAGTAAGAATCTACCTAACTTAAAATATAATTATCATGAAGATTGCATGATACACATATAAGTACTTTACTACTTTACTCAGCTTATTTGCAACCAGAGAGTCGAACGTAGAGGAAATAAACAACACCAAGAAATTCATGTGTGCAATACCTAAGTTGTGACCTTTGATTATCAAAGGTTGTGACCTATTTGGACTGCATAAATAGCACTTTAGTTTAATTTATAATTGCCGATGTTCCTTTGGTTATTCGCCCTTTCAAAGTAGCTGGCAACAAACTTCAACAACTTGAGTATTCTCGGTATTCTCCACTCCAAAGTTATTTATGATATGTTTATGTATGACTCAACTTTTAACTTGTAAACAGTTCATAAAAAAATCCCACTGAAAAATTTGATAAACAATTTCCCCAATTTTCCGGGTAACTTTCCCCTAAAAACTTTATTCAGGATATTTTGAGCATTCAAAAAATACCCAAATCAGTGTTACGCTCATCAATGTTATTATTTTTTTTTACTTTTGAATGAATTTATAACTATAGATAGAAAACCGAGTTCGGCAGTGCGATCAACCCTTCTTGGAATGCATTTCGAATTCGAAACGTTTCTTCGCAGAAAATTCCACAACTTTCCGAAGAAAATCTTCGAATCGGATGCATTTCGAGAAGTGTGAATCGCACTCGACAGCTAGAGTGCCCTAAAAGCACTCAATAGGCCGGACCCAAAAGGCAAAAGGCGGTGTTACCTCGTTGCTTTGCTATATAGGCACTTAAGTACTTCTGTTAGATGTAAGCACCAGCCTTTTGGTTTTTGGTCGGTTTATTGAAAAAGAAAAAAAAAAACGAAAAAGTTTTATGACTGTTTATATTTACCTATAGGTATATCGCACAGTTCTCTCAGATATTTTTTTTAAATACAAGAACCTTTGAAGAGGCTTATTTATATAAATTGAAGATAACTTCTATTACTTACCAATGTTGCCGTCGGCTCGCGAGGGCGCAAGCGCACTGAACAGCGCCAGCGCCCATAGAGCCGCACGTACTGCCACGTGGGACATTACATCTGTACAACAAAACGAGACTGTTACGCTACAGAAATTGTAAGCAGAGTCAATAAACTGGGGCCATACCATGAACTCTTAAAGCAATGTTAAAACAAGGTTGAAACAACCCTACTGCTTTAGAAATGACACTCGTTATCATGTTTCAAGCTTGTTTTAAAATTGCTCTAAGAGTTCATGGTACGGCTACAGTACTCTTTTCTTGTGAGTATTTAATGCTTTTAGACGTTCATGATAGATTGTTGAAGTAAAACGATGTTCTTAGCGGCCACAATTTGGATGAGTGACCGCAAGTGACAGCTGGAGCACTTCGGTGCTTTGGAAGGCACGTTAAACTGTCGGTTCTGGCTTTTAAGTTATGAAGCCATGACAAGGCCTTCAGGCGTCATAAGATTTAAGTGTAACTCTCGCCTTCTGAGAAAAATGTTAAAAAAATCATCGCTGAAAGTTGCTGAAAGTATTGCAATCGTCAGATCATCTCTATTCCGGATTGCAAAATATGTAGGCCACATTCTCTACGATAAGCTCCGAGATACATATGCTATGTAGACTAGACTGGAAGGCTTTATAAAATGCAGCAACTCTGCAGCTCATGTTATTACGAAGCTCGACGCAGTAACTAATCGGTATGCTGTGACCCAGGTCTAATAACGTTACTCGATCGCGGAGTTTTAGTATCTTCACCTAGGGATGACCTGGAATGTTCTAGGCATGTTTTATACTCGTATTTTATATAATTCTGCGTGCTTGATCTAAGTAGGTTCTTATCTCAAAATAAATCTGTGTGTGAGAGGTGAGAGGTTAATGAGAAAACAGAAAAATACTTAGTAAATATAAACAGTCGAAAGGTATACTTATGTTATTTTGAAGTCTTAGATCGGAATCACTTCTTCATAAGTATATCATCTCGAGATCAATACTTAAAAAAAAATATTTGTACTTCGCACACTTCATGTGACCTTGTTTTATTTTCGGAGATCCTAAAAATAAATTGCATGGTATCAAGTAAACGAAGTGAAGTTTGTCAGTATAAGTTTCAAATACTAAATAGTGTGGCAACCCTAAATGCACTAGCTCACCCACCTACGCCCGGTGGGGGCTCTAGTTATTGCAAACATATAAGATGACATAGGTACCTAGGCTATATAGACAGTTGCAGGTGGGCACTAGGCAGCGTCACTGAAAGTTTTAATCAGTACCAACTTCTACCCGCGGCTTCGCTCCCGTAATACCTACCTGGATAAAAAGTAGCCTATGTGGTATTCCAGGTCATAGACTAATATGTAGGTAAATTCCAAGTTTCATTAAAATCCGTTTAGTAGTTTTTGCGTAAGAGTGACAAACAACCATACATTTATACATCCAGACATCCATACCTACATCCTCACAAACTTCCGTATTTAAATATTAGTAGGATAGGAAAGAATACTTAGGGTTAGTTAGTACGTTGGAAAACATGATGAAACGTGGTCAGATACACTTCTTCCAACGGGTCTTGGCATTTGTGAAGTTAGCCGTTTCGATGCGCAGTGCAACTTTTTCATACAAAATTTTCTACTGCGCAGCGAAAAGCCTAACTTCACGAAGGCCTAGTTAGATCAATTGTGACAACTGTACGGTCTTCAAACCTAAAACACGCAGTTTTGATTATGAAACGAAAAAAAAAATCCATTGATGCACGGTAGACCAAGACACTGGCCAATTTATCATGCTTTTGAAATTATAAAGAATACTTATAGAATTTTATAAAAAATAGGTAAGTAGGAACTTATATTACTTTTTTACATTTTCACGGTTTCACATTGAATCAGGAACGATGGACGGGACGAAGAACATCTTACTCGCAAAAGAAGAGCCAAGTTGACAACTTAATTTGTGTTGCGAAGTTGTGTTGCTTACGGTATAGAAGCACGCGCCCACGGACAAAGATTCAAAGATTATTTCTTTCTTTTCTAAGCATCTTTCGAGTTATTTTATCAGTGTTCCGCCCACGTCAAGTGGTTAGTGCGTGGAGAGCGATTTCTGTGGACACTTTGAGGATTAGCTTAGGACTAAAGCGAAAATTGACCTTGGAACTTCTAAACAGATTAAGATTACATAGAAAACTTTAGCACGTTCTCTATGTATGCTCCATCGGTAGTGCATTTTGAGGTAGGTACCTACTGACTTTACTGTACGTTCTAGTAGTCCTTTAGTCCTAACAAGTTTAAAGGAAACGTGTTAAAGTAACTCTAACTCAACGTATTGGTTAAATAAACAATAACCTTTGGTAGGTGTAGAAAATGCTGTGAGCAGTTCTTCAACACAATCTAAGTAAAATTCTTTGTCTTCATCAAATAGTCCACCTAACATAACAGTATGAATAACATATGTCTACAAAAAGTATACTCGTATTACGTAGGTAAGCCTCAAAAATGTCCATCTTCTAGCGCCCCTAATTGCGCTCGTTTTTGCCGAGCAGCGCTATGAATGATGGTTGATTGTGGATAGGTACTTTTTTATTTGAACCACGATATTCTTAAATTTAACTTTAATAAGCAGGTTCATTCATTCAGGAGAGAGGGCGCGACAGTCGCGCAAACAACATTTAGTTCTGTCATTTAAAGCACTCTAAAAATATAATTATAGCAATTTACAGTGTAAAAACCATCAAGTCTTGTATAAAACCGTATAATTACATAGTGAAATTGTTATCTTCTCCTAATTCGGCCAGACAACAACAAAAACTGAAGTATTATACTGGGAACTCAACAAAAAAGTTTCGTCATCAAAACAATAAAAGTGAATTAAAAACAAAATAAGTCAGTTACGAAGTGATAGACTAAAGCGTATCACACACACAGCAGATAATATAAGTTATAGGTCGTAATGTAAATATTTTATATTTTTGCTATCACACACACAGCAGATAATATAAGTTATATCCCAACTACGTCATCAATCATCGAAGCCGTCTTGCGGGGTTCCTGTAAACTGTCCCCGATAATCCAGTACCGAATTTATCTGTAATCTGTACCCGCATTCCAAAATCCAGTAAACGATGACGAAAATGGCTATCTTTTTTCATTATTAAGGTGAAGTACAGTCAGGCAAATAAACGAATAAAATAGGTCAAATCTATATTTCACATGAAAATAACTTAAGAAATCAACAACGATTTCCAATAAAATAGGCATGATCACACACAGAGGATACAGAACAGAAAAAGATACACAGAGCAAGTTATAAACATAAAACACACAATAAAAAGGTTCACATACACGTGGTGCTAAAAAGGCACAGTCTCAGCTAATGCTGGATACTCCCATGAGGTCCCGTGACTACATAGACACCAACGGAAAAAAATAAAAGTATAAAGGTTACTGATGAATTATAGCAGAATATGTAAAAATGAGAGATAATGTCGAGTTGATAGATTATATCAAATTGACAGATTAAGTCAAGATGAGAGATTATGTCATTTTGAGAGATTTACATTATTTTATTCTCGGCCATATCTCTAATACTACTCATCCTAGACTCTTCTTTCTAAGCTCAAATGAAAGCTACGACCAAGATCTACATTTTCAATGACAGCACTCAAACTTCAAATGGCCATTTCTCGGAAACTACTCGTCCTAATAAATCACACTGTTTGCTCTTGTTAAAGCTGTCAAAATTTCATACGATATTTTCTAGTTGACTGTACCAATTTAAAATAACTTGAAGGTCATATAAAACGGGTACCTATTATTTACATTAACTAATAAATTTGGTAGCCGTTTACAGCGGGTATAGATCTTCGGGTATGGATTACAGGAACCCGTCTTGCGAGTAGTTTTGACGTGGAGTTTTGTTCATATACAGAGTGTTCAGTTTTTGCAATTAAGCGCGTAGAAAACTTGCTATTGCTAGACATAATTGACAGCTACGAAATAATATAAAAAAAATAATTACACACACATAATTCTTGACTGGCCTCTTAGCTCAGTTGGTAGTAGCTCTGCCTTCTGCGCTGTAGGTCGTGGGTTTGGTTCCCACGCAGGACAAACAGTTTTGAATATAGACGTTTGTCTGTGTCTGAGTGTTATAAAGTATTAAAAGAATGTATTTACAAATATATAAGTAATCTATCTGGTTCCCATACTACAAGCTTGCCTTAGTTCGGGCTAGATGGCGCTGTGTCAAATTTCCAGCAATATTTATTTATTTAATTCTGAAGCAATAATGTTAATAAAAAAAAATCCCCGCTTGTGAATCAGATGCATATGGGTAAAGGCATACAGGAATGCTTACTGACATTTAATGTACAAAGGATTTTGAACCATAACACGACTACACAACGATCTATTATAATTTAATCTTGGTTATAAGGATTTTTGGTCTTGTTGAAAGGCTTTCTTGGTAGCTTTGTCTCTTTCACACTCGTTGTTAGATTAGTAGTTGTCATTTAAATTTCAGGATATTTTTACCTTATCGCGCTCGACAAAATCAGCGCTTGATTTCGATCCATGGTTTCGATCCTTGAATTCGATCATTGATTTCGATCCTTGATTTCAATCCTTGGTTTCGATCCTTAATTTTGATCCTTGATTTTGATTTCCATCCTTGATTTCGATCCTTGGTTTCGATCTTGGGTTTCGATCCTGGAATTCGATCCTTGATTCTGGAACCTTGAATCTGAAATCTTGAATCTTGAATCTTTGAAGTGACAGTGGTCAAACTTCAAACCGCCACATCTCGGGAACTACTCGTCCTAGACTCCCCGTTCTCAGTTCAAATGAAAGCTATGACCAAGATCTTCATTTGAAGTGACAGCTGTCAAACTTCAAACGGCCATATCTTGAAAACTACTCGTCCTAGACTCCCCGTTCTCAGTTCAAATGAAAGCTATGACCAAGATCTTCATTTGAAGTGACAGCTGTCAAACTTCAAATGGCCATATCTTGGGAACTACTCGTCCTAGACTCCCCGTTCTCAGTTCAAATGAAAGCTATGACCAAGATCTACATTTCAGATGACAGATGTCATTTTGACAGCTGTTATTGAAAATGTAGATCTTGGTCATAGCGTTCATTTGAGCTAAAAAGGAAGAGTCTAGGATGAGTAGATTTCGAGATATAGCTGATTGAAGTTTGACAGCTGTCACTTTAAATGAAGATCTTGGTCATAGCTTTCATTTGAACTGAGAACGGGGAGTCTAGGACGAGTAGTTCCCGAGATATGGCCATTTGAAGCTTGACAGCTGTCACTTCAAATGAAGATCTTGGTCATAGCTTTCATTTGAACTGAGAACGGGGAGTCTAGGACGAGTAGTTACCGAGATATGGCAGTTTTAAATTTGACAGCTGTCACATCAAAGATTCAAGATTCAAGATTTCAGTTATCAGATTCAAGAATCAAGATTCAAGATTCAAGAATCGAGGATCGAAATCAAGGATCGAATTCAAGGATCGAAACCAAGGATCGAAATCAAAATCAAGGATCAAAATTGTATTAGTATTTTAATTGAAAAATCATGCCCTGAAACATCATGTAAATCAGAAAATGATGTAAAAGGCCCCTTAGGGACTAGGAATGTTTAGTTTATAAGTTATGGTCACCCTTTAGAAAGAGACACACCGCCCAAGTTTTATCTCTCAAGCGGACCGCGTTTTCTGTCTCAGTTAACCTTCCAGTTACGTAGGTATATAACTTCCTTGGTAAAGGCATACGGCAAAAGCGTGCCGATACGAATCACTATATGAATTGTCAATTTTGTGATTTCTAATAGAAAAATCACGCTAAGAATCATTATTATGATTCTGCTATAACGATCTTATTAGCCTCGCAGCTCTGGTTTAAGGAAGTAAAATATAAACTGATGAACTGCAGTTAAATTTTTTCTTGTGAGTTACGAGAACATCCTGTAGTTTATATTTTGATAGGTTGACAGATATATTTCTCAATCGGAATTTTATCTGTTGTAATATATATTATAGGCGCTGTGTGTGACGCTCCATAGAATTTGTATGGGAGCGATCGGAAAATATATCTGTCATAAGATATATTATCTGCTGTGTGTGTGATGGGCTTAATGACAATTTACAAAGTTATCTATAAAACGGACAGTGTAATCAAAGTGAATCTATTTGATTGTGAACTTTATTATTTATATTTGAGGGTGTTGCGAAAATCTTTCCGCTGCGAATCTACCAAGTTAAAAATAAAGCTTATAAACCAGACCTGTCGCGTAATTTCATCCAACCAATAATGAGCTTGCTGGTCTAGTGGCTTAGAACATAACGCCCAGAAAAATATTCTAGTTCACCCGAGTTCGAGTCTGACTGAGAGTATAGACTTTTTGTATTTTTAACTCAATTATTTCTTACAATTGGAACGTAAAGATACTCCAACAAACAGTATGGAGGAAATTAGAGAAATGTTTCAAAAACTTCAAGACGATATTAATGGCACAAAAAACTCACTTAAAGATATGGAAACCAACATAACAAAGAACATTAACAACAATATAAACGAAATGGTTGGACATCTTCAGATAAAAATCCAACATCTAGAAGAACAAAATGAATTACAGGAGAAGAGGCTAGATGCCATGGAAAGAACGCAAAGGCAGCAAAATCTTACTATATTCGGAGTGGAAGAAGAAGAGCGTGGTTATGACGACCTGACACGCATAATATTGAACATTTTAAACAACATAATGAAAGTTAACTGCACAATACTCGAGATACAAGCACTTAGAAGAATCGGTAAAAAGGGAGATCGAATCAGACCAATTATCCTTACTTTAACTACGTTAGGGCGGAAAATAGAGGTCCAAAAAAAATGGAAAACTCTTCAAAACACTACGTACTCAATTTCAGAAGATTTTCCCCCTAAAATATTAGAAAAAAGGAAAGCGCTCTACGAGCAAGCGAAATTAGAAAAAGAAAAGGGAAATAAAGTGCTGATCAAATATGATAAACTCATATTATTGCCTCCTAATCCGACAGATCCAAGATCGAATGCCCGCAATACCAAACGAGCTCTTTCTGAAACCCCTCCGAACTCTCATAACAAAACAAAAGAGCTAAAGGGAAACGTTCAAGCCCAAAAAAAGAATACAATATCATCCTACTGGAATCTCGCCCATACCACTACACAGATGAAAAAAAGTGACCCCAGCGAAACGATTGAAAACCAAACTCAGCAGCGCTAGACAAACTAAAATATGTACCTAGCAATTAATTAATAGAACACCTCTCCTTCCTCCACAACGGGTGGTCGCCGCGGGGGAAAACGACCAAAACCCTCCATCTCAAGAAACAAAAATACATACATTTTTTCAATTAAAGATTAATACATTATTCAATCAATCATTAAAAAAAAAAAAAAAAAAAAGTAACTAAGAAAGATATGGGGGAGGCCTTCATCCATCAATGGGTGGCCCCTGAATACAAATAAAAAACTCTGTTGTTATTTAATACTAGGTACTAAATAAGTTAGTTTGTGAAACATCTTGGCAACAGTTTTTGGGCTACTTGAGGAAAAGCTCTCTATTTCCCCTTTGGAATGTTTTAAATTAAATGTTACTTATGTAATTTATCAGATTTATCAAAGGGAAATGGACGATTAAACCAATTATAATATAATATAATTTTACAATAGATTTACTTACATTAACAATAAAATAAGTCTACTAATTTTACAATTTCAAATTAATATTCTAATAATTATTATTCAATGTAACTTTATAGGGAAAATAAAGGCTATTTTTATTTTTATTTTATTTATTTTATTTTAAGCAGGTTCATTCAGTTGAAGCACAGGAATAAATAATAGTTTGAAGGTGTGTCGGGTTTTGAAGTTCATTATTTTCAAAGTCGTGAAGCCTATCATAATTATGTAAAATTCGCAGGTTGGTACATAAATCCAGGCTGTGTTACATTAATTTTATTGTTAGATTTACTTGTATGTGCAAGTAGGTACCTACCTACTCAATACATACGTAAGTAAGTAAGTAGTAAATTATGTAATGCGAGTATCTATCTTTTTAAATGGCTTTAGTTGTGTTTCATGTTGAAAGATAACTAAAGCCGTTAAAGTTGAAACTTTCAACTAGTACCTAGGTATGTAGAAATAATTATGTCTGAGTGCTTTTGAAGTACTACCTAAGAATACGTAGATATGGTATGTTATCTAATAAAATTATAGAAAGTTAAAAAAACCGAAAATAATACTTAAGTACCTTTTGTAGGGGTTGAATCAGTTATACCTAAGCCGTAAGTCTCCGTCTGGGCACGATCTATTTAATCTGTGGTCTGGGGTATCTGACGAAGATTTAATCAATAAACGATTCAGCAGTAGGTACAGGTTCACTCCATTGGCGGTATCAGATCAAACATGGCTGTTTGTTCATAATGCATGCATACAATCACGCCTCTTTCCAATAAGGTGTAGGCAGACAGCATTTCCATTCGCCACTCTCATTCCATTATTTGCCTTCATCAAACAGTTCAACAATATGTGTTGTTTTTGAAATAAAAGGCATGCAATAATTAAAACCGTTCAAAAATACATGACTACCTACTTACCTATTGACGGCGTTATTTGTTTTGTTATTTTCAGCCACTATGAGCTTGAGATATCGTAGCAAGACAAGTTTGGTTTGACGATTTAGCTTTTAGGTAGGTCGTTTTCGAAATGTGTGTTTAACGTGGCTCGAGGTAAATGAAATACCTACTTATAGCTTTAAATTGTTAAAAATCTCGGCTTAACCGCGCCGGTTAAAGTTTTAGTGAACTTGGGAGTTCATTAGGAAAGGTTTACCAATGTGAATTTCAAATAGAAACGTTCATTATAAAGTTGCGCAGCAGGGATAGAATATGTCTACTATTTAACAATACTTTGAAGAATGTATTTTTACTTGTGCTGATGAAAATGTTTGTAGGTTTTGCAGGAAATTTGGTTTATTTTTGTTTTTTGTTATTTTGATAATTTTATTGTTTCTTCTGTGAGTTTTTTTTTTCTCGAGTTTATTTTATGTCTATATCTTCGATCATATAGGTACCTGCATGTATTTAATTTGAATTTTCAGTGCCGTAACTAGGGCGGCGACAGCAGCCTTCAGATACAGGGCGCAGACCCTGGATCCTAGAGAATAGGGAACTCCCACAAATTTTTTTATGATTTTATACGATAGGTTATATCGTCAAATAACCGTTATAAAAATTCCAGCGCCGAAAAACTAAAATTTTAAAACAAAAATAATTTTTAAAATTTACCAACATTTTCACGCATCTGAAACACGTATTATTATTGTTGTCACAGATTACTGTTGTAGTATCAATTTTTGAACTGTGACGTCACGTGTCAAAGTTCACAAATTGATACTAAGAACAACAGTAATCTGTGATAACAATAAGTTCGAGTTTAGGAATTGTGAAAATTAAAAAAAAAACTTATCTATGGATCGTTATATCTGACTCGTCCTTGACTCGTCTTATGAACTCGTGACGTCACATCCTTTTCAAGTATTTTGAAATTCCTACTATTTTTAGCAATTTTTAAAATTTATTTTCTAATCGAAAATGGTTTAATATTAAAAAATAATTACACACACATACCTCTAAAGCAACAATGTTCATAATAAAATACATTTAACCCGCCTTTGAATCAGACGCATGTTCCCTATTCGATGATCCAAGGAAATCGGGGTAAGTAATAAATAAGTTTTTGATTATTTTTATTACCTACTGTTAGAGTTGGGTATCTTAGCAAAAAACGTAGCAAAATATTTTTTAAAGATGTAGAAGTTTGCAGGGTAGGTAGGTACCTAGCAAAGAAAAGCTATGCACTGATGCTTATTGGACTGAGAGAGAGAGAAAGAAAAGTTACTGATAAGGAAAAGTTACTGACATTTTTATCTTTCGTTCGCGAACTACACAAGGCTAGCTAGATAGTGAGCTATTCACCATAACATTAACATTAGCATTTAGTATGACAAATGACATCAGACATCATAAACTTACAACATAACGTTCTTGTAATATAACTCCATTAGCCTTAAAATTACGCTTGAATAAATAATTTTTCATTGAAACAAAGTTAGCATCCTAAAAGCTTTAACCCGAGCTTTTAATATTGAAAAGGCTAATTATGTAGGTAAGTACCTACTAAAATAATCAACAAAATTTCTTTAAAATAAATGAAATGAAAATCATACAAATAAATTAAATAATGTCAGGAACAAAAGCTGTTTGTATTAACTGAGCATTCGAAATAAAATTGCGACCAATTTGTAGACCCGTTGGAGTTTACTAAGAAAATGGTGATTTTCCAACACACTTGATAAATGCGTTTTAAAAATTTGTAAATGCATGAAACGAATTCCTACGCATTCTGAATAAAAGGCGTACCTAATAATAACTCTAAGAGCGTTTCCACATTATCCGATCCGATATCGGTATCGGACGCGGATACGATATCGGGGCAAGTAAAATGTATGGAATATGTACCTGTCTTTCACATTGTCCGACCCGATATCGCATATCGGAGCGGACATCTTTCATACATTTTACTTGCCCCGATATCGTATCGGCGCCGGCGTCCGATACCGATATAGGATCGGATAATGTGGAAACGCTCTAAGACGAATTTTAGAAGATTGTCCAAAGTTATGATGAAAAGCCTTCTATTATCCATAAATTCCTATGTTATTTGAGTTAGACTTGGCTTCTGGAGACTAAAGATAGTCTAAAAGATATTTCAATCGAAGACTATTTATGGTTCAAACAAAGTTTTAATTAGGTAGGTAATGTTTTACAGAGTTTACGCCAAATTGAGAAATCAAACACTAACACCCGTATTTATTAACTAGGTACTTTAGTAAAAGTAATTACTCAAGTACCTAATGATTTTTATTCTATGCTTAGTTTAATATTTGATTGAAGTTAGAATTCTTCGCCAAGTAAATAATCAGCATTTTCTTTAATTGAGCATTGAGAATTTGACCATTTTGCGTTTGATTTTGACATACATTACTCGGCTATAGAATAAGCTTTTATAATGAAAAATTATCCTCAAGTAATGACTTCATTGAGAAATAACTTGGCAGCAAGATTAATACGGGTGTGAGCATTAAATTGTGGATCATCTTGATGAATACTTATTTGATTTCTCATTTGGTACCTAAGTCTCTAGATTTCACCTAGAAATGCTAGGTAAACCAAATCTTTAGTCATTTTTATAATAAAGGCAAAAATGTTTACTAACTTGCTTTTACTAATTATTTCAATAAATTAAAACAAATAAGAGGAATCTTTACCCGTGTACTATGAAGGTAGGTATGTAGGTCATTGTAGGTAGGTACCTACTACTCTCTACTCTACTAGCAGGCAGATTGAGTTCAAAGTTCGTAACGTAACTAATCTTCTAAAGCCTCCACTTGGGTAATTTCTACAGCTTTTAATTAGAAGCTCTTTAAAAACATTTCAGTGGGTTCTTTTAATACACTTAGGTACAAATTGTGGAGGTAGTTTATTGGAAACTATTGGAAACGGGAGCGTGGGTCGAGGCTACAAGTTGCGATTCTGAACGCCCCGCTGATTGAATTTATGTGGACAATATTGTGAAGAAATACGCTGGAATTTATGTAGGAGTATATTTACCGAAAACATATTTGAACGGTTAGATTAGAAAATAAATGTTTTCTGGGGTTAACTTATATACCTACCTACTAACTTACCTGAGTAAAGATAAATTAATAAATTACCTACTAATATATCGTTAAGTATTATATAAAAAAATCAATAACAATTGCAAAGCATTAGGTATGTTACCTTTTTCTTCCATTACTTACACGTTATCTCTAAAAGAACTGCTGTAAAAAAGTTATCGCTAAGTATAGAACTGAATATCAATGCTAGTAACCTATACGTTGGTATTAAGTAATAACAAATACCTACAAAAACTAAAACAGATTCAGGTAAATAGACGAAAACGTAATTATTTTGTTTCTTAAACATCTGAGGTTCCAGAGTGGTCCGCTTTCGCTTTATTCTGTCGTAAAACACGATAGCTTTATTTACAACACACTCGTCGATCTTTAATCTTGTTAAAACGCACATTCATTGTAATCTTTATATTAGCGATCATGTAATGTATTGGATCTACCCAGTATTTATATTATGTTGGTAGATGCCGTTAGCGATCCGCTGACGTAGGCACTTCTGCCCTTTGGGTACCTCCTACGCAAATTTCATCCCGGTGCCATCTTATAATTTAAAAATAGAACAGGAATCGATATCACACTATGAAATGGATTAAGTGTGCGATTCTTTTTATTGGTTTCATGAGCTAGAATTAGAATCCAATCAAACATAGATAGCTACCAATAGTCTACGTATGACATTGGCTTCGTAAAAACAGAGGCCCAAAATCAAAAGATTTCCGACGACCGACGTAAAACTTACAGGTGGTCGATAGGTCACGGAGAAAGCACACGGTATCCTCAGGATATCCTTAAACTCTAAAGTTGACAAACAAACATATCCACACGGCACTAATAAATTGTTATGTTCGCGTAACAGGTTTCACGATTCGGCAATGGCGACCGATAGGGGTCGGCAGGACGTTTAGAGGTAACTTAAGAGGATACGCACCGTTTAGGACCGCCGTTGTGTCCGGAACATATCCGTGTTAGATGCACTGGGTTCCTCGGAGGAGGGTTTGGAACTCTCGGCCGCTCGGGGCGAGTAGGAGTCGGTGAGCAGCCAGCTGTGTCCCCACCGGGCCTGCGCACGTCGCCGTATCGATCCCGCGCTCTCCATTCACTGGTACCTCGCCTCGCCGCCTACATGCGCCGCACTAACTACACCCCAATCCATGCCATCAGCCCCGATGTACCTAAACTGCGACGATAACGCAATATTAGCGGGACTCGGAGCTTCGACACTCGAACCACTTCACTCGGACATCAATTAGGTAACTTTTATGCGATAATCCCGCAATAAACTTTACGTTTTCAAACAAATTGCCTAATGACTAGTAGACAGAACGAGGAGTTTTGTTCGACTAGAGTACGTAATTGCGCCCACGCGGAAAGTTATCGCTCAAGCACATCCCTGAATGCTAATGACGCAGATAACCCGACCCGTGTCAACTGCTCTACATCTACATTTATAATGCATTCACAATACCTGCTTTGGACAACCCGACACCTGTAATTATAGCTTTACAATCACATGCTTTACCTATTTGAATACATATCAGACACGGCAACACGGGTGGACAAATTAATTAACCGAAGTTACCTTTCCATTAGGTACCATTTAGCTGTGGGCACTTTTAGAAATAGACACATGGTTTAACTTCGCTTACGATGGCAGACATTACCAGATCGAATGCTAAGGAAAATATCCCTTCTAAGAGGAATAAGTAATAAGGGTAGAAATAATACGGGATGAAAATGCGGTCACTAGATGCTTCACTCACAATAAATAGGCACAAACAAGCTCTACTTTCTCAATTCAGATATATCTATGAGGGAGGTTTTCTTTGAGGATTAAATATAACAATATTTGTCGATAAAGGAGAATTTCATTACGTAAGTATAAAAGATTTTGTGAAGGAATATCTTTGACGAAAACATATCTAAGTACCTACCTACGTTAAAAATATTACTTAGGTACCTACATGATCTTTTAGTTAGATCATATAACACGTAATAATGGTTAACCAAGCGATGAGATGAGAAATTATAAGTACCTTAGGAGAATATCGTGCTGAATAGGATCTGTATGTAAACTAAACAGGAACACGACTGTTTCTCTAAGGTCGATATTCTCTAATTTTCAGGCATTTTCTTTGAAAATGACTAAGGTAAAAAAGTCAGGGTAGTCAGGGGCACGTCCAAATCATACGTGAAAATTTAATACATGACAGGCAGGTTGCAAGAAGCCGCGGGAAAAAACCTAAAGGTATCATTTGAAAATTTATAAAGGCGGGGCTAATACCAATGGGTAGAGCTGTTATTACGAATCGTAAATCTAGTTCGATTAGGTAATGGTTTCATTACATAGGTAGGTAGTTACTTTTTTTGGGGAAAAAAAAAAGGATTAATGGGAGTGATATTTATGAATGATGTAGTCTAGATTCTAGCTAGATCATTCATAAATATCACTCCAATTAAGAATTACTTAAACTCTTTTTTCAATTGTATCAAATCCGTATAAAAATACAGCCGAACACAGAACCTCCTCCTTTTTGGAAGTCGGTTAAAAATAAATTTCCGTTTCCTCCAAAATGTTCCAGCACCCATTACGAAATAATTGACATACAAACTTTTACATTTTATAGTATGGCACTAAATATAAACATTGAATTTGTTTTATCTGGTGAAAGTAATGTATATTTTCATTATGAAACCCAAGATGGCTCTAAAACCCTCGTTAGGAGCAAATAAGGTACTTAAGAGCCATTAGACAATTTCGCACTCGACAAAATCAGCGCTCGGAGGGACAAAAGTTGCTAAATTCTAACACCCAATGAACAGCGCTCCGTTTCTTAGACTAAACGGTTTTGGTAATTTTCATGTGATTGATTTATTTGAGATAGTAAAAATACTTTTTGGGTAGGTACTTAGGTAGGTACCTATAGGTATAACACAAAACAAAGTCGGGTTAGTTACACTTTGAATACAAATAATTACAAAAAATAAATGTTTGTTTTTTTGTCCCATAAACCATATTGTGCTGATCTGATGGAGTCAGGAGCTTTTCAACAGAACTCTTCAGTAAATAGTCCGATTGAGTTGAAACTTGGATCTCAGCATGTCAGTCAAGTTCCGACTACAATGAAATAATATGGTGACAGCTAGCTCATCTGATGATGGAGTCAGGACCTGTTCCATGGAACTTTTTAATGATATGGGTATCAAATGACAGGGCTTGATGAGCGCAACACAATGCTGATCTGATGATGGAGTCAGGACCTGTTCCATGGAACTTTTTAATGATATGGGTATCAAATGAAAGGGTTTGATGAGCGAAACACAATTCTGATCTGATGATGGAGTCAGGACCTGCTTCATGGAACTTTTTAATGATATGGGTATCAAATGAAAGGACTTGATGAGCGCAACACAATGCTGATCTAATGATGGAGTCAGGACCTGTTCCATCGAACTTTATAATGATATGGGTATCAAATGAAAGGGTTTAATGAGCAAAACACAATGCTGATCTGATGATGGAATCAGGACCTGTTCCATGGAACTTTATAATGATATGGGTATCAAATGAAAGGGTTTTATGCGCGAAACACAAAGCTGGGTTAGGATTTACTTTTGACTTCGATTTTTGATGTTTGATTTTTCATTTTTAATCTTGATTTTAATTTTAAAATCAAAATCAAGAAATAAAAATCAAAATAAAAATCCGAGATCCGAGAATCGAGAAATGAGAAACAAGAATCAAGAATCACAAATCAAAAATTAAAAAATTGAAAATCAAGAATTAAGAATCCGAGATACAAGATCCGAGAATCGATAATCGAAAATTGAAAATCAAGAATCAAAATCAAGAATCAAGAATCAAAGTGATCCGATCATCAAGAATTGAGACTCGAAAATCGAAAATCAAGAATCCGAGATCCGAGAATAGAGAAACTAAAATTGAAAATCAAGAATCAAGAATCAAAGTGAAAGTCAAAATCAAGAATCAAAGTCAAAGTAAACCCCGACCCAGCTTTGTGTTTCGCTCATCAAGCCCTTTCATTTGATACCCATATCATTGTAAAGTTCCAGGGAACAGGTCCTGACTCCATCATCAGATCAGCATTGTGTTTTGTTCATCAAGCCCTTTCATTTGATGCCCATATTATCATTAAAAGTTCCATGGAACAGGTCATAACTCCATCATCAGATCAGCATTATGTTTTGCTCATCAAGCCCTTTCATTTGATACCCATATGATTAAAAAGTTCCATGAACCAGGTCCTGACTCCATCATCAGATCAGCATTGTGTTTCGCTCATCAAACCCTTTCATTTGATACCCATATCATTAAAAAGTTCCATGGAACAGGTCCTGACTCCATCATCAGATCAGCATTGTGTTGCGCTCATCAAGCTCTTTCATTTGATACCCATATCATTATAAAGTTCGATGGAACAGGTCCTGACTCCATCATCAGATCAGCATTGTGTTGCGCTCATCAAACCCTTTCATTTGATACCCATATTATTAAAATGTTCCATGGAGCAGGTCCTGACTCCATCATCAGATCAGCATTGTGTTTCGCTCATCAAACCCTTTCATTTGATACCCATATCATTAAAAAGTTCCATGGAACAGGTCCTGACTCCATCATCAGATCAGCATTGTGTTGCGCTCATCAAGCCCTTTAATTAGATACCCATATCATTAAAAAGTTCCATGAAACAGGTCCTGACTCCATCATCAGATCAGCATTGTGTTGCGCTCATCAAGCCCTTTCATTTGATACCCATATTATTAAAAAGTTCCATGGAGCAGGTCCTGACTCCATCATCAGATCAGAATTGTGTTTCGCTCATCAAACCCTTTCATTTGATACCCATATCATTAAAAAGTTCCATGGAACAGGTCCTGACTCCATCATCAGATCAGCATTGTGTTGCGCTCATCAAGCCCTTTCATTTGATACCCATATTATTAAAAAGTTCCATGGAGCAGGTCCTGACTCCATCATCAGATCAGAATTGTGTTTCGCTCATCAAACCCTTTCATTTGATACCCATATCATTAAAAAGTTCCATGGAACAGGTCCTGACTCCATCATCAGATCAGCATTGTGTTGCGCTCATCAAGCTCTTTCATTTGATACCCATATCATTATAAAGTTCGATGGAACAGGTCCTGACTCCATCATCAGATCAGCATTGTGTTTCGGTCATCAAGCCCTTTCATTTGATACCCATATCATTAAAAAGTTCTAGGGAACAGGTCCTGACTCCATCATCAGATCAGCATTGTGTTGCGCTCATCAAGCCCTTTCATTTGATACCCATATCATCATAAAATTCCATGGAACAGGTCCTGACTCCATCATCAGATCAGCTCGCTGTCACCCTATTATTACATTATTAGTTACACAACAATTCAGATCATTATTCTGCTTTAACGGCCTTTTTAGCCCCGCAGAAAATATTTAAAAATAGGTAATTAATAACTTAGCAACCAATGTATCAAACGCTCCTATTTCGCTATATTCTTCGTAGCCGGCGACGTGCTTTGCGAGTCGACTCAGTGCGAGCTCCGGGATGCAAAGCGATACGTCCACCCCCTAGAAGCGCTCGGCGCGGTCTGCTTGCGTCGAGTAGATAGGGTAGTAGATACGACGCGTTTTAGGTTGTTTTAAAAGATTTTTCATTGCCAATTTTTCAATCTTTTTGCATTTTTTTTTTCAGAAAAGGATTGATTTTGAACTAAAGTTTATTTCTGTTTTGTTAATTTTACGAACAAGAGTTCTAAGTCAGTTCTAAGTAGCCAAAATCAAAAGCAATTCTTTGGCCGTTTTCTCGAAATTTCGACTAAGTTAAAGATTTTTTTACTCAAAAACTAAATAAAGGTAGTAAAAAGTGATCCATTTAATAGTTTGGTTGACTATCACAGCAAAACATCGTAATTTTTTTATACCATTTGGACGTCAAAATGATTCGTAAATATGGTGATTTCTAAACCTCTTACAGCAAAAATTCACAAAACAGTCGCCGGTTTGAGGTCGATTAATCAAAAAGAAATAATAAAAATACAAAAGTAGCTCATTTAATAGTACAAAATTGAAATGATATTTCATGCTGTGCCATAATTTTTTTATAAATACAGTGTTTTCATTGAAAAATCCTGCCCCAAAACATCACGTAAATCAGAAAATTTTGTCTAATGCCTCTTAACCGTCCGGCTCTATTATCTTGCTACCTTGTAACGACTAGGGACATTTGACGCCTAACGAGGATGAAACATTAAAAATAATAAGTTAAAAAATATTTTTCTTGTAGTACCTACCTAGGCACCTACTCACCTAACAAGCTTTTAGTAGGCAATAGCATGGTGATCCATAATTGAGCCTGAAATCGAGTATTTTACTGTTATTCAATGAGTAATTATGTGGAATAGCTCCTGACTTCATCATTAGGTAAGTAACTCTGTTCTCTACAAAGAAAAAGTATCCTCTCTTTATCAACTTAAAGTTACATCGCTATGGTGGGTATTACCGTGGGTAAAAATACCACTGATGGTACCACTGGGGGTATTGTCGGTGGTACGGTGGGGCAGTCTCGATAGGAACTTGACAAAGGCTGAGGCAAGGATCAGACATTTTTATCAATTCTAATGTGTTCATTAGAATAAGACAATGCAAAATTATGATGACAGCGAGCTGATTTGATGATCGAGTCGGAGCTGTTGCTTCATCATCAAATCAGCTCGCTGTCACCATAATTTTGCATTGTTACCGAAAATCAATAAAGTGTCCCATGTGCCCATATTCAGCTCAATCGGACATCGGAACGGTGTTCGTTCATATTTGTATGTAGCGAAGTTAAATAAAGCTAAGACATTTTCTTGAAAAAAAAAACACAAAGTAAAATCAATATAAATAGGTACCTACAGAAATACGAGTAGGTACCTATGAGTACGATTGATTGACCTCTGTTCGCTTGATGACATAGACTTCTACGCCTTGACACAAATATGGGTTATTTTGAGGGCTAGACAGGTTACCGGTACCTACCTAGCAGTTAGGTGAGCAACGTATTTTTAAATGATAAAATATGCAAGCACTTACCTTTCGAGGCGACTGAAGTACCTTTCGAGTAAAATTCAAACCAAGTAGCGAGCGAACGCTGCTTTTTTTCTCGCCTAAAAACAAAAAACCTTGTTAGAATTATTTCATAAAAACGGATTGCTCTAACTCATACCGGTACATAGATACCTAAGTATATAAAATGACTGATAGTAGGTACTGTTTACGTCGAAATTAAAATTACAAAAGTAAGATCATTAAAAATATACATAAGTAGGTACTTACCTATACAGTGGTTAAGGACTGTATTATAATTTACTTAGGTACCCTTACTTAACGTTGATTTATTTCTTCGAACAAAACAAGTACCTACCTACCTATGCTAAATATACTTGGACAAATTAACACACCAAGTAAATATAACAAGGAAACAACTACTTATAATTGTAAAATATAATTATAATCTGGGATCATGAAATGATAACACAAAATACAGATTTCCAATTTTTATTCTCATCCATTGGAAAACTTAGTGCGGATAAAGCTTATTTACAAATGGAACTTTACAGTTACAAGTTCTTTAAAACATTGTTACAGTATAATATAGTATAGTATAGATAGATCCATAATTAGATTTTATGGAAATAAAGGAGAAAAATGAGAGGAACTTTGAAGTGATGAGAGCCTTAAAATTATAGTTGTTTGTAAGTTGTTTTTTTTTTTCGTTTGGTACCAGTAGTCCTTTGTAAGATCAGCCCAGCCAATAAAGTAGGACTTTTCTTGCTGTCTTCTTTTAACTTACAAAATAATTATTGCTAACAAGATAAAGTTACAAAATTAAATAGTTGTCCATATTCTGCAGTCTCACATTCTTGACGACTAATTTTATACACTTTGATCGAGAACAAACCAATTGAGTGCATTAAAATGTCATAAAAATACACACTTTAATTTGGGTTCGCACATCTTAAAACCCTGTACTAATAAATTAATTTTAGTTAGTTAGCTGCATTCATATTCGTTACCTATCATTTTCTTCTGGCATCAATAAACACTCAGAAAAGTTTAAAAAATATGTAAGTATTCGTACTTAAATCTATCACACATTAGATATACTTACACTATTCCAAGTAGATGACTTTTTTTTTGTAATATGTAGAGCAAATGCGTTCATAGTTGTCGCTGTGTTACGCTTCAGGCTAGGCCAAGGCTGCACAACTGATGGTTACTATTTTAGTTACTTATTAATAAGACTTATGTAACAGTGTACTAAGACGCCCTCTGGCTAGGTGGAGTGATAATGTGCGGAGGGTCGCCAACTGAAGCTGGATGCCTCAACTCAAAGCCGAACACCGTACACAGTCTCAACTTGACTTGTATTTTCAGGCTTGCGCGGGCCATTTAAAAATGGTCGGGCATAGGGTTGAGCAGTCTTGGACTAGGCGGTGTCGAGTTCCTTTTAATATAATAGATGTGAACATTCATGTAATCAGTAGAGACGAGCCGCTTGTATTGTAAGGACTCTTACATTTTTGTATTCATGTTCATTTGATCACGCGATAGGGATAGAAACAATTTTTGTTTAAAAACTTAAGAAAAATTATTGCGTGGTTATTTTAAAACCTAATACTTAGGTTAAATAATTCTATACTAGCAGGTACTTTATGGTGAGACACCGTGATGTTTCTTACTATATTAATTTCTTATAAATTATAATACCTACTCAAAAGCATTTTAGGCTGGATTCGACCAAACTGGATAAAGTTTATACCCGAGAGTAAACTACTAGCCGACTTAATTCGAAATACAATTGTTTAGAAAGCGCAACCGAACATTATTATGTGCATACAAATTATCCTGATTATAAGGTGTCAACTTTACAATATCAAAATATTCAAACAAACAGTAGTTTACCCTCGAGACTAAACTTAATCCAGTTTGGTCGAATTCAGCCATAATAGAGTAACATAATTCATGAATAGGCTACTTGACTCGATATCTAATTAGCAGCAATACCCGAGTATTTCCTGCAGTATTTAACTTATGAAACCAAAATATTTCGATTTCAGTTAGTAACATTGCAAAATGGCTGCTTTTTTCATATTGAAAATATTTTATTTTGTATTTGGAACGCTCAATACGACTACTGAAACTCAAACTATCGGCCTTGATGTGATGTCAGAAAAGTAAACAATTTTTTTTTACAATGACTAAAGTCTGCTAAATGTCAAACAAATGCTTGTTTGTTTAGCCCTATGACGTCACGGTACAGAACAGATAATCTATAGACTAACATGGATGACAGCGTTTTCGTCTGTTTATGAGAAGTAAACGTTTTAAATAAAGTTTAGCTGTTTCCTAGGTTCAAAAATTGTGGAATTTTTTTTTTGGTCTAATTGAACAATAATAAGTAATTTAAGACTTTCTTAAAATGAGTCAACTAGCCTATCCTCGAGGTGGCTCGCGATATAATTGTATGACTACAATAAAAGCCAAAACTGATTATTCTTTTTAAAAGCTTTTTCATCCAAGTCTCTTTACATACTCTTTGCTTAGGCCCATGTATTAATCGAACGTTATTAGGAAGTTCGGTTTTTTTGTGTAAACTTAAAGCGACTTAATCAGAACATTCACAATCAAAATAGTAAGAAAAAACTTCCAATTCAAGTCTCATACACACCATAATTTAGACTCATTTTTAGAGGTTTGGAATTCGTTGATTTTTTAATATTTAAGTCAAAAGCTACCAGCGATTATATCCTAAAAAAGAAAATAAAGTAAAGCTGTATCAAACATAATATCAATTAAAAATAAGAAGTATAACAGCTAAAAGAAGTTGCCAACGAAATCTCATAAATTCAATACCTACTTCTGTGTGTCACTGTGGTCCTATAAAAGCAGACATAGGAACATGAGATTTCACTGCCTTCTATTATATCAAAATTTAAAAAGTACCTAAGTAATAATATTTATCTTTAAAATCAATATTTGTAAGTCCTAGAAATCATGTCTTCTTTCATCCTTTTGTGGCGAATTAAATAAATTGCGTCCTACTAATAAATCATAATTATTCTCCTGAAACGCCAAAATACTATCAGTCAAGGGTTTTTTAGTTCTAGTACTTTACAAGGCACACGAACAAGCAATCGTCGAATCATAAACTATTTCCTTGTGGTTCACTAGAAACATAGTTAAAAAATCATGCAATGTGTCCTAGGACTTTCGACAGATGGCGCGATTGTGTATTTGTATACTAGGACATAATTTCTATCTGATCAAAGAACGAATTCGATGCTTTGCTGTAATTGGCTAGCGATATCCGTATGTGATCGGTCGAAACTTACGCGTTTCAGCTTAAACTACGGATGGAATAATTCGTTCAAATACCGATACTATCAAACAAATCTTTCCTTTTGTATTTTATTTAGGTTGCGTAGGACAAGGCGGTGCGGGCCGATGCGGCCTCGGAGCCTCTTCATAAACCTCATCATACAAACCTCTATTGGCATAATGTGGAGTACTACTATAAACACTTCCTGCTGCCTCACCTATCTCACTGTAGAAATTACTCTCAGCATCATTCACTTCGTCATACACTGTCCTAGGCGCATTCACACCCAAATCTGCATAACTAGAGTACGCATAATCCACATTCTGATACTTAAACGCGGAATAGTTCTTGGAATTTTCTAAATTATCGCTAAAATTCTTCAACTTCTCCGCCTCATCTTCATACTTCGGCACATATATGTTTTTCTCGTAGTTATTCGTGTTAGTTTTCGCTGGCGTAGATAGTTTTGTGTAGTAATCTTTCGTCTCAAGCAAGAACTGTTGTTGAGTTGGGTTTATGTCGAAGTTGCTGTTACTGTATAGAGGAATATCGTCGTGTTCTGTGCCGACGTTGCTCGGACCAGCCGAAGGCATATGATAAGGGCTATTCGAGTATATGTTTTCTCCATTCGAGTTTTTAGATCTGAGATTCAGGGATTCGGATATCCTATCGTCCAGCGACATATTAACTAGCGATGTAGTAATCGAGTTATTCGGAGTGTTGTTTGAGACGCTAGGACTATTGTTCGATATATTAACATTTCGTTCCATTGAGAGAGCATTGGTATTCGCATACGTAGATTGGACAGCACCATACGGATAATTATTAGCTATAGAGTTATTTCTAGTAGGCGTTTTGTTGTTATATACTTGTGTGTCAGCTACCGCGTAGCTTGTAGAGTATCTTTGAGATTCACTTTGACTTACACTAGGTTCTATTTGAGTTTCATAGCTGTATGTAGGGTCTCCTTGTATTTCATATTGTCTACTTTGCACTTCGTAGTTCTGTCTACTAACACTTTGCGAGTTATGTGACCGATTTCCACTTTGTAATTCATAATTTGGTTGACTAATACTTTGTGTGTCATAGTTGGACCTGATACTACTTTGTAAATCGTAGTTGGGTCTGCTACCTCGGTCTGTGGGCCAAAACTGTGACGTATCGAAAGGATCTTGTGAAGTAGGCGGTGGCGAGGCAAGATTGTCCATGGACTTGGCACCGTAAATGTTGGCGTGTGTTTGGATGTTTCGTTGATGTGTGGAGTAGGTTGGAAGACTTTCTGTACTCTGTTGCGTCCAGTCAGCTTCTAGTCCTGTAATAAAACAGAGATACTTCAAAATTCATAATTTAATATTTCAGAAAAAAACTATAGATAGTGCAAAAAATATTGCGTTTACTATTTCTACTTTCGTTAGAGGCCTCTTACCATATGAAAAAATACATTAACTTTTTGAGAAACAAACAATTAGCTTTAGTAGGTAAGTAAATAATAGGTTTACCTAATTCCGGCACATCAATAGGCTCGTCCAAAATGGAAGTGTTCTGATTGATGGATCGTTTCGATGGAGAGCTGGTTTTAGTGCAAGGCGGTAGGTCCAGGTCGATTAGGAGATCCTCTTTTACTAAAATACAAAATATAAATCTTATCTTACTAATTTAATCAATGTGAAAGTTTCGTTCGATGTTTGGATGGATGTTTGAAATGTAGGTACGTGGGATAAATCGCGGGGCGAAATCGCGGGCGTTTGCTAGTATTGTATAATATTGAACGCTATTTTTGGCGGATAATTTTTCCATAATGTGTTACTATTAAATGGTCTCGTTGGCACATTTTGGCTGCCCAACTCTAGAATAGAATAAGTAATTTATTTTGTTTATTTATTTGTGCCAACAACATACATCCGATGATGCAAATATATGGAAGCTAGTGCGAAAACAAGGTATTTTTTTTTATAATTATAGGTAAAAGACAACATCATTGTTTGAAACCTAGGTCCACTTTTCAAAATTCGTCCAATAACATATTTTTAGCACATACAAAAACAACCAATACAAGGGAAGAAGCAAGGGCTCTAAAACTAATTCACCTTGATTCAAGCTCTTAGAGTAAGCATCCCTTGTGGATCTCGTGACTCTGGCCAGATTGAGCGTGGCCCGGTCGTTGACAAGCTTGTTGTAATTGAACTGTTTGCCGCCCGCCTTGTCGGCGCGCGCGGTGGCTGGCTGCGTCGACTCGATGGTGCGTCGCTTGCGAAGTATCACTGCACTGTCGTCTGATATCTGGATCTGGCCGTTGGTTTGGCTGACGTGTGCTGAAAATGTTACACGTAAAAAAACTTGTTTCTACCCTCTTACAGTACACACAGCGGCCTTTACACGTAAAGTTTAACCGCGGGAAATAGCACGCGCCATACCATCATTCGCTCCAAAACCTTATCCTGTAGATGCGCGAGGCCTGACAGTTCGATCTGGCATGTCGACAGAAAGTTTTTGTGAGTTTTTTGAACGCATCACCGTTCATAATCGTACCACCGCCAGTCTAAACTGTGACAGTAATTAGCACGACAGTTTTATCCGCGGTGCGCGGTTAAAACTCTACCGTGTAAATGGCCGCTAATGGATTGTACAGCATAATTTTACACGGTGAAATAATTTTACATTTAGGCGAAGAAAACCAATACGAATTTTTAGTCTCTGTATGTACAAAAACTAAGCAAGGAAGAACGATTTAATGCATCACCTATCTTACATACTTACCCACTTATCATTGATCGCATACATGTTGAATACATTAAATTGTTATTCTCTATCAATAATATTATTTGATTTTGTTAGAGTTACTTTATGTATTGCGTGTGTGCATTACCCTTGGTGTAATTATGCAGGTGCGCCATGTATGTTACCATAGAATAAGTAAGTTTTATAAACATTTAGAATAGGCTTATTCATAAGGTTTGATCATGGTTATCGAACTTGCTTTTTTATATTTACACAATTACCATTGGATCAATATCATTGTAAATTGTAGTTGCTGGTAAACACGCATTGACTTTTTATTACTTACAGTAAGCGAGAAATTACTAAAAGCACGTAATTTGTCAACTCCATATTCTTAACAGTTTTTTTTATAATATCCTATTTTCTTGTAGTCTTGTTTTATCTCTTAAGTTTAGCTTCAACTACTAACACATTCTAAGGATATTTTACTTGAAATACATGGTGTATTTATTTTATTTAATAGCTTTAGTATCAAAAACATATAAAGTGAAGTTCTTATGATTGTATTGACCCATTGCAGTCTGAATAAATTAATAATAATAATTATTACTATTGTTAAGCATCAAACGACACATGGCTTACAAAGCATCATTTACATATTCTATAGAACTATAGCAGGTTTATATTATATGGCACAAGTTGTCAATTATTCACGAAGGCGATAACACGATGTGTTCATTAGTCATAGATTAGCGATTTTCAATGGCAAGAATGATGCGGTAATATAATCAACTAGCGGACGCCCGCGGCTTCGTCCGCATGGACTACTATTTTTATTAACCGTGCAATTTTTCGGGATAAAAAGTAGCCTATGTCCTATTCCCGGTTATTATCTATCTACATTCCAAATTTCATCAAAATCGGTTTAGTAGTTATGGAGATACGTGGCAACAAACATTCACACACACACACACGGACTTTCGCCTTTATAATATTAGTAGGATTTCATTGTTTACTCTACACTTAAAAGTGTATTATCCTATCCTATATCCTATACTATTAAACGAGCACTGTTTGTTTATTTATTTGTTTGTACTCACATTCTCGAAAACTACTTTAACAATTTCGATGAATTTTGCGGTACGGGGGCGAAAAATCGATCTAGCTAGGTCTCATATCTGGGAAAATTCATATTCTCGGCATTTTCACACCAAAAGATTTATCAGTGCAAATTGGGTTCGTAATTTCGGTGCAAGAATCGCGGCTTCAGTGGCTAAGCGGTCATAGTGCCTGCCTGCAACGCGGAAGGCTGCGATATCGATTCTCAGCCATTGACAGGTTTTTTGTATTTTTGTTTGTTCTATTTTCGAGTAATTTTTTTTTATTTTCACCCGAGCAGAGCTCGGTTGCCTAGATATTGTATTATTAAACACGTAAGTTATCATTACTTACGGTAATTCCCTATCAAAAACAAATTCACTCTGTCTGTACTTCATTAATCTTTCATCTTATGCTATTAGCACAGAACGATTATTAACCTTTTTCACTTATTAACGTAGCGTGCAAAAGCTAAACATAAACCAAATACTGGAGTAGACATTGACTAACCAGTTACATAAACATTACGCACGCCCTTCTTTTATGGCGCGTTATAAATATGAATTAGTTATTGACTCTTACGCTATAATGGCCAGCGAAAGCAAGAGTGCTTTAAGACTAGTGGACTATATTTCGTTTATTTCGTATATTTCGTTAGTTTTTATCTTTTCTAGATGATTTATACAGAGCCAGAAAGTCAATCTATTTAATTAACGCTGTAGTGCGGATACGTTCAAATCGCAGCGATATTTATCAAACAAAACGAGAATGCTTGTTGATTTGATATTTGAATTCAATTTCATCGTGATGTGATGATTAAAGCTCGGCGCCCACAGGCCACCCACCACAGCCACAAAACGCCATCCACAGCGACTTTTCATATATTTTGTAGCTGTAGCGAGTGGCCGCCACCGGCTACACGTGTGCGGCGCGTCCATACAAAATATATGAAAACTACAGGAAATTAGAGACACGAAAAAAGCATCGATACTTTATGGTATCGAGTAGTTTTCTTTTTGTATCGAGTACTTATGTACTCGATACTTTGTATTCGATATTTTTACTTAACAAGTACTTTGGACAGGTGATCGTATCGAATAAATTCTGTGACGAAAACGTTCAAAAATACGTAATGACCTATGAGTCATTTGCAAAAAATTTGTACATTTTCTTGTCTCAGAAGGTATTTTTGTATAACGATTTTACGTACATTTGTGTATAAAATATCACCGAGGTGTCACAAAAAAAAATTTAATAAAAAAAAATATCGACTTTTTGTAATAATTATCATTTGTATTATATGTCTTTTGAATGAAACTACACAACGCAGTAAAATATTTGTGATTTTTACTTCAAATTCCCTATAATATTCGCGTAAGTTACACAAAAACACCTTGTGAAAAACCCGATCACCACCAATTTTGTTGAATAACAACTAAACCAAAATCGCTACGCTATATTTCCTTATATTGGTAGCTTCCTCCAATGGCGCAATCCTCCAATAATATTTTTTAATAAAGATAAAAGAAAAAAAAGTATGGCGGAGGCCCTGCCTGAGAAAAGTACTCGATACTTTTGTCGATTCTTTTACGAGTACGATACTTTTTATCGATACTACTCATGAGTACAGTATCGATACTTTCTATTCGATACCGTGTCCCTACAGGAAATAGGTCGGTAGCGGCGTTTTGTGGATCGTATGCGGGCAGGCTAATCGAAATAATCGAGGGAAAAAACCGCTATAGTAAACAGCTCTCGAACTCAATGCGTGGGTCAATCGCGTAAATAAGAGTCCGCTTGTAAAATACTATGACAATGACGAAATGACTTTTTATCGTTTTTTTAATATGCGTATCACGAAATGTAGAGGTCTTTGGGTTGCCATTGCATGAATCATAGTAAGTATAGCTCGTTTAAACGGATATTTTTGACTAACTTTACTCGTATCGACATACTGACGACATCAATAGATGAGTGTTAGATTAAATCGCAAAAAGTGTGGGCTCAATGTTTGCATAATTTGTAGATATTCGCTTCTTAGTATTATAGGAGCATGACTGCTTGACTTACACGCGACATTTTGGAAGACTGGTAATATTTTTTCATCAAGTGTAATTCGAAACATAATTATTATTGCATTCTACCAATGCATTGTTTTTAAAACGCTTTTATTAGCTTCCCCTGTATCCATGATGTATGTAACGGAGTCTTTAGTCGGAATATTGTCTTGATAAATATTCATTAGGTTTATTTATTGCAATATAAACTCATCATCATTTCCTTGTCCTTTTCCCACTAAGTGGGGTCGGCACAACATGTTCTCTTCTTCCATTCCCACCTATCACTCAATATAAACTATTAATTAAAACATATAAGTAACTTTATACACACAAAGTACTTATAACATAGCCACAAATGACGTCTAGGAATTTTCAAAGTACACAGTTAATAATGATGTGTAATAGTTGGAAAAAATCTATGAATCATATCGATTGGCAAATAGAAGTTTCCTGTACAATTATATTATGTTGTAACTGATAGTAGGATAAGGAAAAAACCTACCTCTTTGCACTGGCGACAACGTTTGCGCTTTCTTGGTCGATAAGATGGTTTTACTCTTTCCTGTAGCTACTAAGGAGCTGAAACAGAAAACGTACACAACACATTTTACATTTTGGACGCCTTTTGATAAAATATTGACCACGACCTTAAGATAAAGGAAAAAATCCATACCTACATATTCTAAAAGGTGGGAATAGACTGCCACGAACGGCTGGCAACATAAAGACAGTTTTAAAAACACAAGAGAAGGCAAAAACTTTTTGGCTAGGACACACAAAATGCAAGGAAGTGTTTAATGGTTAACGCAATAACGCACCCTAACATTTGGTACACATACTGATCATACATACATAAACTCACGCCTGTTTCCCATCATAGGGGTAGGCAGAGACTACAGATCTCCTCTTGCTACGATCCTGACACACTTCTTTGGCTTCATTCACTCTCATACTGATCAAAGATTTATAAACGAAATTAGTTCTTCTCATGATTTCTCTGCCGTTATCACACCCAAGTGACGTCAATAAAATTAAATAACTAGCCCACTAGAGTCTCAGCTCGCGTGCCACCCTGAATGTCTCGGATATGTAGTAATATTCGTACCATGCAAATGACAGTAAAGCAATTTAAACTTTCTCAATTCTTGCATGTTACATTTCATATCTTGCATGATACCGTTGAAAATCACTATTACATCTTTTAAAACGGGAATATTCACGTTCTTTGAAAATTGAAACAATTATCCAATGTCTAAGTTGTAACGTCGATCAATGGAAGAAACCATCGAAAAATGGTACATCGAACTTTAGGTACTATACCTTTATGAAACACATGTCAATTTTAATTTATAAAAATACATTTAAGTACAAGTACAAAATATCGAATCCAACAAAAAGAATATAGTATTTTTAATAAACTACCGCATCTTCGTGTATGTGTAAGTAAGTATTAACTAAATATTTTCAGCACCTTTCTCATATAGAGTAAAATAATAAGAAGACCTACAACAAAACTTGAAGCGTAAAAGATACCGAATAGAAAAAATATTCACGAAAGTATAAAAAAGAACCATAACAGTAGCGTTACCTTGGAAACAGTCCGACTTCCAATGTCCTCTGGTTTTGCCCCTTCCACCAATGGAGTTCCGGCCTTCGGTCTATCAGAACAATGGCGTCGCCGGCGTCAACGGACATCTGACCCTGTCTCCGATAGCTGTAGGGGTGAAATGTTCAATTTACATTCATATTGAGCTGATTGATCAATCGATGATGGAGCTTTTAGATGATGCTTTTTAGCTTTAGGTTATTTACTTTTGCTTGTTATTGCTTGACGACTTGCAAGAACAAAATCTTCATTTTACATTCTTAGAGAGCTAGCTGATGTTCAGTATTGTTTATCGATTTAAAGCCGGGGGCGACAATTTCCGCACCAAAAGCGTCGAACGAATCGAACGAAACGAAAATTGCTATAAAATTAAGATTTAAACCCTAAATACAAAAAAAAAATTAAATCATGTGTACGTTTGTACAGACAGGTAAGGGTAACCTTAGTGAAGTGTCAGAGGTCAAAAGCGAAGCGTGATATTTTATTCAATTTGAAGGACGGCATGCACTGCTTACTTGAAGAAATGTAAACAGCTCACAAAATGTGATATGTATTGTTTTGGCTCAAAATAAAGTACAGGACAAGTGATCAAAATTTAGAATCAAAAAGTACCATGAAGAACATTTATTAGTTTCAAATTGACAAGATTAGACTACTTATATCCTCAAAGCACGTTTCTCTCAGATCTTCATGCATCCACAATATTTTTAATCTACCTCGGGGTGTCCATCAGAATATCGGTGAATGATTTTTCTTTCTTTTGAATTTAATGAATAATTATGACACTTTTTGACTTTCCCAAATCTCTGTAATGTAGTTGTCGTGTTGTGTTAACAAAATGAGTAAGGGTGATAAGATATCATTCACAATACCACATTCTTGTTATTTATCAATAAATATTTTATAAGTATTTATTTACTTGTCGCACCTTTTCCTTTAGTCAGCAAATTACTTAAATTAATTACACTACAAATTACCTTCTGGATAATCTCTGAGTAATGTAAAGTAGTATTTCTGTACAAAATGCTGGAGTTCTTCGAAAAACCTTAAAAGGATATGGTTTATGGTTTAATCTTAGAACTTTACAAAGGCTTCATGTTGTTTTTTTTTGTCAATCACATAATGAATAAAAAGGTCATGGCAACAGATTTAGCAGCCGTTTTAGATGTAAGGCACAGACCGCGGCAGAAGAAGAGATTCTATAAGTCCATAATTTAGAAAAACATGGACACACAACATGGATTTATTTCTAAATATGTACTTACCTACTTATCGTGATCGCGAAAGTATCGGAATATGAAGTATTAAAAATAAGAAATATCCAATAAAAACAGATCCCTAGCAGTTTCTAGTGACTCACCTCAAAGCGGCCACGGCGGTTTCGAACTTGTTCATCTCCATGTATCTCTGTATGCCGACGAAGGTTGGCCGTTCCTTAGGATTGAGGTCCCAGCATTGCATCATCAGCATATACACGTCGGGCGGACACGCGCCCGGCGCGGACAGGCGCTGCCCTTCGCGCATTATGAGGCGGAGGATCTCGGAGCCGTTCAAACCTGGTAATGTGGAGTGATTGAGGTTTCAGGATATTAGTTCGAGCTAGGTAAAATCACTGTACTAGTCAGAAGATATTCGCAATAGACATTGTGACACCTAAGTGGGATCATCATCATTGGTCATGGCCTTTGGTCATATGTTACAGAACAGTCATTTGAATATTTTCGTTCCTGACTAAAGAGGCCTATGCGGGAGTGGCAGCCTCGACCACATTAGCAAATTGAGGGTCTCTTTCTCTTAATGGTCCTTTACCTGTAAGTAGGATAGCTTAAGGCTATTTAAACAAGCAACCCTAACCAATCCACGGCTGTTCGCCGAATAATAAACCACTCCCAGAGCAAACAGCGAACACCAGACGTCGGAAGCGAGTGCAAACTGCCGCACTTAAGCCTTAGCTTGTAACACATGCGAAGGCTAAAGCTAATTACACAAACTCACCAATCCACGGCTCCTCGCCAAAGGTATACATCTCCCAGAGCGCCACGGCGAACATCCAGACATCGGACGCGTGTGAGAACTGCCGCGTCCGGAGCGACTCCGGCGCGCACCACGGGAAGGGCACGCGACGACGCTCCGACATCACGTAGCAGTCGTCGGCGTCGGGCAATGCACGCATCAGACCGAAATCACCAATTTTAACCTACGATAACTCAAATTCAATAGGCATTTTTACGCTATTATAAAGACTCATTGCAAACTTCAAAATATCTAGTACTTCTCCCCAAAAAAGTTTCTTCAGGAAGTTTGCGCTAACGCCACCCAACCATCCATTGGCGTAAACATCCTAAAGAAACTTTTGATGGACTTCCGCAAAGTCATGCCTGAATCAATTAACTATTATAAAGAGGTAAAGTATGTAAAATTTTGAATCCTGAATCTGAATATACCCAGGCGTAGTTTCATGCGTGGGTAAGCAAATTTCGGAATGTGAAAGTAAATATCCACCTAGGCATTTTCTAAAGAGCTTGAATACCTAAACATCTGGAGCAGATGTCTACAAATGATGACTTAGAGAGGACCCAGTGTCATTTTTTTACCACATCATCAAGAAAAACAATCTTCTTTTAAAGGTCATTGATCTAATTCCGTGAAAGAAGTAATCTGTGAATAGATCATGATGTTAACAATAATGGCTATGCAATGAAACGGTAATAAACAAAGTTATTAATGCCATTTGATTACCTACAACCTCCCTACAACTTCATTCCACAACTAAGTAGTGTGCAAATTGGCAATTTACACGGTACATAACAAGATGATTATCACTGATCTAATGCTGTGAATTGTGTACCTACCTACTGAATGTCTCACTAAGGTCAAATGGTTTAAGTTTAAACCTAAATGGAGATAGGCAGGAAACTTAAACGAGACTGGAAGTGACTGGCTCCTTAGTAGATACAGAATGGACTCTCAAGACAAGCTTTAAAAGCAATCCTTAGTTTTTTAAAGCTTGTTTTGACATGACTTAGAAATGCTCTTAGCTTAGCTGGCCTTATTCACATTTCTTGGTCAATCAAAATGTTTTAAATGTTACTTTTACTCTCTAATGCCCGGGTTACACGAGGCTAGTTTTTCAAGCTAGGATAGCAAGCTAGTGTTAGTAAGCTAGCAAGCTAGTACTTCTAGCTTCGTGTAGACACAACTAGCTTCATTTCTAAGCTAGTACACGAAGCTAGAAGAACTAGCTTGCTAGCTTACTAACACTAGCTTGCTATCCTAGCTTGAAAAACTAGCCTCGTGTAACCCTGGCATTACTCTAAACTGAAAATGCTGTAAGTATTTTTCTAAATGTTTTCCTTCACTGTTTATTAGTGTTATGATAGTTTTTTGATTTTTAGTGTGAGTATAAAAATTTGAAAAGCAATCCAGTTTGAATCACAGGCTGGAGTAGAATGATGAGGATGAACAGTTTGTACAGCAATAAAAACTTACCAATTCTAAGTTTGTCAGCAAGATATTCCTGCATGCTAGATCTCGGTGCAGAAACCGACTCTTCTCCAAATGTGCCATTCCAGCTGCCACTTGCATAGACCACTTTGATATGTAGTTTAAAGATACTTTGTTGTTTTGAGCTCTTATGTAATCCAGCAGAGCACCCATAGGAGCCAGTTCACAGACCATCATCAATGGATGAAACACTACTCCATGAAGTTTTATTAAGTTAGCATGTTTCAGACTATGCATGGCCTCGACTTCTCTTCTGAAGTCGTCATAAATTCCTGGTTGGGAGAATGCATCGGCTTTCAATACTTTCACAGCTACAGGGACGGTTTGTTGGTCTGATATCCTCCATTCTCCTCGTTTGACTACTCCAAATGAACCTGTGCCTAGTTCATTGTTCAATCTAAAAAAAAATTAAGAATTTAATTTTTTTGCATAAACATTAATTTAAGTACTTAAGTGAAAAATGAATCATAATATGAGTTTAAAAATTAGCATTAGAAAGTAAAGCACTTTTAATGTTAGCAATAAATTAGATGAGATAATAGAAACATAATCTTAATGCTTAGTATATTTTCCCACCAGAGGTGGTATCAAGTTACAAAGCAAGCATTACAATCATCCATTGTGTTTCATTGAGATATTCACTTGAGTTATGCAGCAGATATTTTGTATACAATTCAATATCCTTAGTTGGAAATAAATAGCACAAGTTTCTTACACAATATCCTTTTCCAAAATTATACAAGTAGTTCTTGATTCTGTTTGTGTGGTCGGTTTTGTAACAATCTCTGCTTTTTCTTTCACAGAATTTGAAGAACCAAACAGTTTGTTCCAGAACTTCCTGTTCCATAGCTGTAGTTTCTTCTTCCTGACAGCATCAAACAGCCTGCGGATCCCAGGTTTACTGATGCCTATCCTTTCAAGATCGTCTGCATGCACATAGTCAAAGTGAGCTAGTCTTGTTATCTAAAACAAAGAATAAAATGATACATTTGAAATTGACAGAATATTGTAACGTGATATTTATAAATAAACTGTTGGTTACCTGCAGTTGGTCTCTGATAGGAACATAAAACTGTTCCAGCTGAACATTCTGCAAGATATCCGCCAGCCAATCAGTCCCTGAGTCCATTGTGCAATTATCGTGTCCTCGCTACAGCCGTGTACAGAAAAGGTAGCATCTCGCGCGGGCTCTAAATCAGGAAGTTGTAACTAGTTGCAGAGGATGTAAGAGCTATTGGATAATTTTTCACACACTGTAGGTAACAAACACTTAGTTGAAACGATTGATAAAATTTGTGAGATTCAAAACAAGGACACTGAGTTGCTTTATTTACAAAAACAAAGCAATCAATCGGAATTTTAATTATTTCGTTCAGTTCAAGGAAAAATCACGCACCAAACCAAACGCAAGCAAAGCAAACGAACTCGCAATTTTTGACACTGACTGTTAGCTGACAGTTTAGATAAGCCCAAAATAAATAGACGTTGACAATGACAGTAAAAGAAAATGATAAATGGTATTCGACTATCGACTAAAATATTGCAAAGTATCGTATCGAATCGACTAATTTATAATCGACTCAGTAGGGAAAGCGGGAAATTCAAACTATTGTTTTGAGTTTGAATAAAACTGGAACAAACTTTTGATTTTATATTTTATTCAAGGAAGTTATATAAGTACCATTTTATTTCGTTGAATTCAATTTTACTTCACTCGCAAGAAGTATTAATTTCCCTGTGACAGGCTTCAAGAAAATATTGCTTTCACAGAGTTGATCACAGTAAAATTAATACCAATATTAATCATGTTTAAAAAGGGGATTATGTAATCCAAACATTCAACATGGAAAGCTTATCAGACGACAGTCTGAATACTATTAAACTAATTGATTTTGGATGTATTCCTGTTGATACGTTATCTGAGAAAATAGTGTCTGTAGAAAACACTGCAGATGTAAGTTCACCTAGTTTCTTTTCGTCCCTATGTATTCCTTTAGTTTGTAGGTATTTTACCTCTTACTTTTTCCATAAAGGATAGGTTCCATTTGAAATCTCATCTAATCTATAAAAGCCAACTTGCGGCTTTGTTTTCAGAAACCTTTGACCTACCGTGTTTCGTTGATGTACGTATTGAACAGCATTGATCGTGTGTTCAACGTATCCATTACTTCGACTCCCGTGGAACAAAACGACAAGGCTCAAATAAGAATTCTGTTTCGACCCACAACAGCTGGTCAGTCGTATACAGATTACTATGTGGTGGATGATACAGCTGGTAATAACTACAGGCTAACTGTCAATGGAAAGAGCTTTGGTAAGAAACATTTTTGTCAGTACCGTAGAACCCCCGAACTTTGCCTACTTTTTCGAGTTTTTTTAAATTTTGCGCCAAACTGATCATAAATAATCGGTTCTGTCATGCTGAAGTCAACCAATTACTAAAGGGCTTTCAATGTGTGTGTGTGCTAGGCTCACAGCATTGAAAACCTTGACAGTAGAGGCTGTCAAAAAAGTAGGCAAAGTTAGGGCAACGAGCCTAACTTTGCCTGAGGTCCATATTTTCTGTAAAACTTGGTAAATCATATAGATTTTAATGCAGTTTAATCATATATTGAACCATTTATAGATTATATTCTCAATACTTCTCCAAATAATTATACTTAACTTTATATGATGGCAGGCAAAGTTAGGGCATCATTTACCGACAAAATGCGCCAAAAGTCAGGGCTGTCACAAAAAAGTAATCATCATCATCAGCCTAAACAGTCCGTTGCTGGACATAGCCCTCCTCCAATCTGCGCCATTTTATCCTGTCCATGGCTTGTTGCATCCACGGCGCGGCGACCTTTGGAAAATCATCACTCCACCTAGCCAGAGGGTGTCCTACACTACTTTTTTCAAGTCGTAACAATAAAAGTAGGTACATAGATGGATAGTAAAATATTGAAAAAAAGTAAAGAACATCTAACCGCTTTTATTGGTGCTAAAGTAGCAATATCTTAGTTAAAAATACCAAAAGAAAACAGACGGGAGTGGTTTGAAATTAATAACCCTCATTTTGTTCTGTTGGTTAAATCTAAAACTGACAACCCTAGGGTAGGCAAAGTTTGGAAAACTTTATTCAAAAAATTGCGCCTAACTTTGCCTTCTCAGATATTTCTGTCAATAATCATAGTATTTAGATGAGATAATTGTATTTCGAAAGCCGATCATATTTGCCAACTACTGTAAAGATATGAAAGACGTACCTCAAACCAGTTCCTCACAATGATATAATTTTGTGGGACAAGTCAAAAAATTGCGCGATTTCCACCGAAAACTTTTTGCAACTACTATGAAATGGCTGCCGTTATTTTAAAGTTAAATAGTGCAGTATTGGCTGTTTATGATTTGGGTTTCTACCAACGAACAAAAATAAGTGCTGTCGTGATAGGAAAAGAAATATCGTACTTTTTATAATTTAGGCAAAGTTACCTACACTAGGCAAAGTTCGGGGGTTCCACGGTACCTACCTATCTTAGGTCAGTATCTCAGTAGCCAGTAGTCTAGGTATTGTCTAGTTGGAGAAAGGTGCTTTCGATTAAATACAATAGGTAGGCAAGTAGGTACCTATACCTACTGCCTGACTAGTAAAGTTCCTACATAGAGTGTTTCCATTTGAAATGTCAGTAGGTACACAGGTAGGTAAGTATGTGAGTATGAGCAGGTAGGTACCTAGGTAGACATTTGTACTTTATATACTCACCTATACTACTTAGTTTAAGTAGGTATAGGTATCTACCTAAAAAGTTGCATGACCGCTATGTGTTAAGTTGACATAATTAGGTAATAGGTACTTACTTATTTTTTAATAGTTAGGTAGGTACTTACCTACTTACAAAATTTCCAAATTCTGATGGTCAATGTCTTTCTTTAATGGTTTGATTCTCAATTGCAGGTCCACAAGTATCACTAAGTCGAAAAAAAGTTACATTCAGATTATGCAAGAACGTGACAGAACAACGCAAAGAAGCAATCGACATCATAAACAAATCTTGCGTTGAGACAACTTACCAATGGCTGCTACCATTGTGTGGTCAAGGACATTTTCAAGTAAAGTCTAAGTACTAAGTATTTTCCCTTTCACAAATTCAAAATCAATGGTACCTTTCATATTAATATTGATTATCCTCACTAGGATTATAAATAAGGATTCCACAGGGACCTATTCTGGGGCCTTTAGGTTTAATTTGTAACATCATCAAGTTTTTTTTTTCAGATATCTACAGGAAACTGTGGACTGATCAGAGCACATGAAGCAATAACAACCTCGATACACTTTACTGGGACTGCTCTTGGAATTTACACTTCAGAACTGGTGTGTTTAGTTCTAAACCAGGTATGAAAAAAATAAGTTTAATTTAAAATTTATGTATGCAGCTAGAATTTCTGATTTCACGTTTTCAGGAACCTTTATACGTAAACGTGGTTGCAACAGTTGTTTTACCGGGAAATCCTTTATTTAACATCCAAGACCATGTGTTTGAGAAGAACTGGAAACGCGTATCTCGCTCCGCACATCTCATGGAGAACAGCCTAAACCGTTTATCTTATATTCCATCTGCGTCAGTATTTGAGAGGTATTTGGATTTTGGGACGGGAAGTACGAAAGAAGTTACGTTGAACATCTCGCAAACATTATGCGTGACAAACCACGAACAAGAAAAGGGATATATTCAGTGGGTTACAGGTATGGACATCCAGAAGGACGCAAACCTTGCAAACGGAGTAAATTCACATTTGAACAATGTTTTAATTTCAGATCCAGATAATGTGTTCATAATAGATCCAATTGCGTCTGTGATTCCTCCGAACGAGTCTAGAATGTTTACTGTAAGATTTAGGTAAGATATCTGATAGACCTTAGTGTTCATATTTTGGTCCTGGCAAGTTCTACATTATTGAGATGAAGCGATTAATTAAAGGGTACACACAACTTGAATAAATCGCCGAATTACAATAATGTAACCTCAGAATTTAGGAACAGTACAATAAATTGACTTCACCCTCCAGGCCTAAAATAAATGAAGAGGTTTACGGCTACCTTATGTGTGGTGATTTCCAATTCAAAAGGTATGATAACGACGTGGTCAAGCTGAAGCATACTTGGTTTCGCATTCCTTGTATCGGCAACACTTGGTCACCTTGCACCGAATGGATTACAGAGTGGGATTGTCCAATTGAGGTAAAATAAGTAGCTGTACCTAAGCTAGTTTTATAATAATCAAGTGAGTTTCCACAGTTTTGTTTAACGTCATAATTTCAGGTAGTTTTGCCACCAACTGTACCAGCGAGAACGACATTCCAAAATTTTATGCTGTCTAATAAACTGGAAATACCAATGTACTTTAAATTCGAATATCCACAGGGATCGTAAGTTTGATCTACTAACACACACTACTACTTCATTTTTATATTATCTCACACTGAATTAAATCATTTTTGATTCAGAAATTTCGTAGTTCTGCCAATGTGCGGCATTGTCCAAGGTCGAGGTTGGCAGATTATTTCCGTTGCTTTGGAAGCCCGAACTTTTGGATCGTACACTGAAACTTGGGATTTGATAATAAATAAAGTACAGAAGGTGAGAATTGTCCTACATTTTTAGTCATTTCCAGAACTGAAGCAGTACTTTAAAGTTATTGTGGTATTATAGACGCGAATAGCTTTAACGGGAAATGCAGAAACAAGTCATGTGGAAGTAATGTCTCATGGATACAACCCATCTACTCATGCTATGTTCGAATTTCCACCAACAATCACTGGATGCACTAACTACGTCACTGCCTATCTTCATAACTTGACAAGAATGGATATACAGTTAGATAAATCACTATTTGTATCAACGAACATTACCTTATAAAAGACAAAATGTAACAGACTTCTTATTTCTCAGCTTAAGAGTGTTGAACAGCGTGCCATGGTTTGGGGCAGATAACTGTGGATCTATTGTTCTACCACCGAAGGAAATTGTAAAATATCATTGGTGGTTCTTCCCAAAAACCGCTAACAAGGTTTACGAGACGACTATCACTTGTTCTTGTGTGTGTATGATTGACGGAAGGTAATTTCTAAGCCGTAATAAATACCCATACGGTAATTTTAAATTAAGCTTAACTACCTACCTACCTAATTAAATCTATCGTCTCTTGATTCAAGACCAGTTGGTGAAACTTCGGAAATATTCATTCACATTACAGGTTTTTCTGAGTTGCCTGATTTGAGGGTAAGTTCTATTTTAAAACAAAGTTTACTTTGATATCAAAGAAGTTTTATTATGTAACTGGAAACTTATTTTTCAGGTTTTGCCGAAAACGACCAATCTCCACGATGTGGTCGTGGGAGAAAGTATAAACTTTGCAGTGACTCTATACAATTACGGGTCCTGTTTCTTTACATCTAAGCTTTACCATATCATTGACGGTATGGGTGATGATTTTAGTGGAGACAGATTTGAAATTGATTCAACAGTGGTAAGGCACTTGAAAATCGTATTAGAAGTTTATGATCGTAAAAAGAGCGATCATAATAAGAAACGTTCCTGATATTCTGCAGAATAGCCTTAAGCCTTCGAATCACTGTGAAGTCAAACTTTGTGTAAAGCCAGATGGTGCCGGTCCAAGGCAAATCGATATCAAATACACGGTTCTCTTCCGTACGGAGTATGAAGAAATAGAAGAAATACAACCGATCAAGAAAACTATCTGCACTATTTGGTATGACGGAATTTACCCAACCATCAAGGTTGGTTGCTTACGCTCAGAGCTTTTTGTAACACAAAATTATTTTACATTTTATATCAAATTCTAAATCCTTAGTAAGACCTATTTAACTTCGAATATCAAGTACTCCATTTGGCCTTAATTTATTAAATATAAACGAGAATTTTGTATGGAGTCACTCAGGGAAAAACCTTTGGTCAGTTACTGTTGCTTTATCACAAAACGGTATTTCAGATCAAAAGAACAATTTCCGTGAAATGTCCTGTAATACTCAGCAACCATTGCGTTTGGAACATAGTCAACGTGGACGAGTAAGTAATTTCAATATTAGAAGTCTTCAGAATCACATTTACAATCGGTACGCATGTTTGACGTGGACCCAACGCAAAATGCTTTTTGTCTTCAGATTTAACAAAGCCCTTATAGACTGTAGGCCGAACAAACCATTGGACGTCAATATCTACGCTCCTGATCTTTGTGTAAGAAATGGACTTGTCGAGTTGATTTTCGTAATGGGCTGTGTTTTTCATGTAAATGTTCCATGGAGTCTTCGAAGAGAGAAGATTTGTGACTGTGAAATGGTTGAAGTTCAAATAGGAATATCCATGTATGAAATGAGGCATACTTGCAAGCATAGACCATTGGTTGAGTTGTCGCCTTTGAATGGAATAGTTTCAGTAAGTCTTTATTTTATATCCAGTCTGAGTGCAATGCACATACAGTATTTCCAGATAAATAATGGGTATCGTGTTTTAACATCGGAAACAATCGCATAAAATTATAAAAACGATTGAAAAAAAGTACCTACTCATAATTTCAACTTTACCGTAAACAAAATAAATATGAATGTCATTTAAAAAAAAAGCAAATTAGTTGCAAGCCTTGCGAGCTGCGCAACTAACGACGTGCACTTCTTTCACATTCTGTTTTGTGATATGAGCTGCTTTATCAATACTGCCTAGATGCTGTCGGTTAATTTCGTGATCTCCGAATATCACGAAATTAGCCGATGCCCATTATTTATCTTGAAATACCTACCGTACCTACATATTTATATATCCTATTTTTATGCAGCCCGATAGCCCAGAATTACTGCATCTGAAATTTAACTACACCGACGAAGGACAAAACGTGCTATGTTATATATTGACGATGCCGAATCAAAGGATCATTCGCTTATACGTCAACATTATGGCAAATCTAAACACCAAAGGCATACTGACACCACTCCGTCGTCCAGTCGGGATCAAAGACTACTTAGCCGTTTTAGATTGTGGAAGAGTGCCTATAAATAACCTGGATCCGGTTATAAGAGTTAGTACAATGTAAATGCTAGGAATATTGCTTTTAAAGGAATCATATTAATGTTGCCCATTTAAATCTAGATAGTCTGGCTATACAACCCAACAGATGTCTTCACGACATGGAGATTGGTTAGAGGGAACACAATATCTCCAGATTCTGTGATCAGGTGCTTATTGTACTTTGCTGAAGTGCCACCATTGGGGAAGCTAGCGATACCGTTTGCTTTTATGCCTACTGAAATGGTCGACTATGAGGTAACTGCAGGCTGATTGTCTAACTTGTCTCAATCCTCAAATTGGTCTCAAACTGTCAAAGCGATAGCGTAGGTATCTTGTGTCGCGTTAGATCTCGTTGAGATGAGAGTAACAGAGCTACCTTGCGTAGTCACTGAACTGTCATATTTGAGAGTTTGAGACCGACCTCGGTTGCTATCAACGATAGACAATCACCTACACGAAGTATGTACCTACATGGCACTAATCTACGAATATAATATACTGTTGTTTTAAAATTGGAAAGAAGCCGAGTTGATAGTAAGTTTAATAGGTTATTCATTGATTTTGCGTTCTTAGGTAATATTCTTCTCTTCTTTTGGATACGATACAGTGAAGATATTGGTGAGCGGCCAAGGAGGTCTGCCTAACTGTGTGGAAACACGACTTGATATACCTAGTTACGTCGAAAAGATTATCAGATCAGCATACAGAAGAAATGTTGTAAGTATAGGCACAACTAGGTATATTAGAGAATGTGGAAAAATAAGAACGTGAAAAAGTTAATAATGAAATGGCATTAATTTCAGATATTTTTGTCGACGGAGCATCTGACGATACGAACGATGCCGACACATTCTCTATCAAGAGATATTGTATGTATTTGTAATGAAACGGATCACATCATGCGATTTATCTGGCTGCCGTAAGTTAAGTCCAAAATCTCAACAACTTTTGCACTTTTTTAGTATATTTTGTCTTTACTTTTTTGAGGACTAGGACACAAACAGTGAAAGTGGTTTTCAGGGAGAGAATTGCAAACATAGTGAACATAGTTATGACTCCATGTTGGGGTGTTATACAACCGAAATCCACTGAATGGATTACGATGACTGTTTACACACTTCAAGAGCCGACTACCTTTACGTAAGGATGTTATCTTATTATTTTACGTTTAGGGGCTGTTCATTTATTACGTAAGACAATTTTCACACAAGTTAAAGAATCTACAACATACAAAATAGTGCACATTATTGAAAATTAATTGCAAAATTTTTCAGAACAACAGTTGCTTGCGAGATTTTAGATTTGACCGACCGTAAGCGATATCAGCGCAATGAATTGCTGAGGAGGAACAAAATCGAGAAATGTAATCAGGAATTCATAATAATTGAAGAAGGACTATTCCATCCTGTTAGTAAAGAAAACACTGAAGTACTTCCACCTTAACATTGCATTGAGCAACTTTGTCAAAAATACCGCTGCTCTACATAGTTGTATTGTACTCGTATTTGACTTCACACCAAGGGCGGATCCAGGGGGGGGGTCATGGGGGTCATGACCCCCCCCTGGGCCGGCCCAGGTCCAGGACCTAGGTGGACGACTAATTAAAATTATTCTATTGAACATGTACTTCAGGATTTTGAAAACTAAGTACCTCCAAACGCGGTGCTCGGATTGTAAAAGTTGGTATTAGAACTTTATAACGCGTATTGTGATTTGCTTGAAACTCTGTTACAGTTGGGCCGACGGATCTCGGCGATCGTGAAGTTAGGCTTTTCGCTGCGCAGTAGAACATTTTGTATGAAAAAGTTGCACTGCGCATCGAAACGGCTAACTTCACGTACGCCGAGATCCGTTGGCCGTACTGTAAAATACCGTGAATGCAAAATAATGGACACGTGTTTCAGGATTTTCTTTAAGAACATTAAAAAATTCGTTTCGCTTCATAAGTATTTTGCGAACAAAGTGAGTTATGTCCAACCAAAGAATAAGAACCGACAAGCAGCCAGCCTTTTCATTGAGCACCGTTAGCAAAATCAAGTGTCACATGTTGAGTTTGTCTACAAGAATCGCCAGAGAATTGGAAGCGACAAGCAGCCAGCCTTTTCTTTAAGACCCGTAATAGCAAAATCAAGTGTCACATTATTTTTCTAAAAAAAAAAAAATCGTCTAGCTTCGCTCGCTTTTTAACTTCATGAGTATTAAATGCATAAAATGAGCTATGTCTGACCTTTTCGTTGGACACCATAATAGAAAAATCAAGTGTCACAACATGTTGTATTTGTCTAAAAAAAATCGGCTCGCTTTTTAGCTTCATGAGTATTAAATGCGCAAAGTGAGTTATGTCTGACCAGAGAATTGGAACCGACAAGCAGCCAGACTTTTCTTTGAGCACCGTAATAGCAAAATCAAGTGTCAATGTTGTATTTGTCTAAAAAAAATCGGCTCGCTTCGCTCGCTTGTTAGCTTCATGAGTATTTAATGCGCAAAGTGAGTTAAGTCTGACCAGAGAATTGGAACCGTTAAGCAGCCAGCCTTTTCGTTGAGCACCGTAATAGCAAAATCAAGTGTCAATGTTGTATTTGTCTAAAAAAAATCGGCTCGCTTCGCTCGCTTGTTAGCTTCATGAGTATTTAATGCGCAAAGTGAGTTAAGTCTGACCAGAGAATTGGAACCAATAAGCAGCCAGCCTTTTCGTTGAGCACCGTAATAGCAAAATCAAGTGTCAATGTTGTATTTGTCTAAAAAAAATCGGCTCGCTTCGCTCGCTTGTTAGCCTCATGAATATTTAATGCGCAAAGTGAGTTAAGTCTAACCAGAGAATTGGAACCGATAAGCAGCCAGCCTTTTCGTTGAGCACCGTTAGCAACATCAAGTGTCACACAGTGGTCCATGCATTTGTTTTAAAAAACGGCTCGCTTCTCTAAAATACGAGTAGTTACCTACTGCATTACGTAGGTAATGAAAGTAATGAAAGTAATCTAACACGAAGTCGCGGGTAACGGCTAGTTAAATTATAACTTCTTGTGACTTGACCACGACTATGTGACCCCCCCCTGGCACCAAAGCTGGATCCGCCCTTGCTTCACACACAATATAAGTTAGTTACACAAAACCACCGGGGTAAACTCTAGATAGTCTAATATGAATTGATGGATTTTAATAATGTATTGTGTCGTATTTTTAAGGAAGATATCTATAAGCACGATTTTATAAAGCTTCATCCTCAATGAATTATGTTAAAGGGTATAAACGACTCTCCACCGTATGTAGAAGATATTGAGAAGCCACAACCCATATATCTGGCAATGACAGTTTCAATATCATCTAAAGGCCAGCGCGATGGGTACCCAAGGATGTCGCTCAAGCAAATGTGGGAACAGGTTATGTTATTTGTGGTTTTTTTGCTGTCATAATATAACAATATCAATGGAATTTAGATAACTTGCTTGATTTTCATGTAATGGCAGAATGCTATGGTAGGTATATGGCATGAGGCTGAAATTGTGAACAACCCATATAAAAGTAGGTACCATAGAATAGTAGAAAAATATGCGAAAATTCTTCCTTTATCAACAGCACAGAACTATATTCCTACAATCAATAGACGGGGTTGGAAAAAAGTAATGATGATAATGTTGAATTCCAGGTCCCACCATACGATTTGTTATCATCAGATATGAATGACGGCGGAAATGGTAAAAACAAGACATCGAGTGCGAACAATATGACCATGGCTGACATCATACGTGTTATTGATGGGATTCTGTGGTATGCCTTAATATTATAAAGAGAGAGTTAAGGCGTCGCCTCGGTCGGGGTCGGCCGAGAAAACGTTGGCAAGACGATATTGTCAACTCCGACGAAAGATGGTGGGATTCAACGAAAGATAGAGACGGTTGGAAGAGGTTGGGGGATACCTTTGCCTAGCAGTTGGACGAAAAAGAGAGTGCGAATTTTGTAAGTTTGTGTGACGAAATATTTCACAATTTAATTCTAGGTAGGTATTACTTCTTTACTGTAAGTCCCGGCGTTTCGGCTACAGCCGTGGACGCGGGCAGACTAAAAGAATAAAAGAAGTAAAAGAATAAAACAAGAAAAGAAAAAGAAATACTGAAACTATTGTCTATGGATTTTTAATATGAATTGGAATTGAAACTGTTTAGGACTATCTTACGCTATTTGTTTTAGGGATGCGCTTCACAGCAAGATGTTTAGGAACCAAATAGAGTTCTTCGCAAAAGAAGAGATCCCCACATATTCCCAACTGGTCAAAGTTATCGAGAACGATGTAAAGCCGCGATTGAGCAGGCGGTAAGTCGACTAAAATTAAAAGTGCATTATTTTTAACTGTGATGATAAATTACATGTTTCTTTTTGTATTTGCAGCGTTACCTCTGGAATATGCGATGCTATAGTGAACAAAGCTGTGTTCCATATCTACGGGTTAAATTCCAAACACGACGTTTCAATTTTAGATGCTTAAAAATTTCGATTTGTGATTATGTTTAACAGAAGTATAATTTAGTTTCGTTTTGATAGTTTTAGCATTACAGAATAAAGTTAGTTATGCAAATCATTTTTTTATTTAGGAGATTCTTATCCAGATTTAACAAGGTTAATCTAATTACCAGAAGTCATACAACAAATGTGTAGCAAAAGTACGGTATCACAAAATACTTAGAAATATAATAAAAAATGAAATCATATTTTTATAACGGACGTAGGTCGTACGTAGTTTCGTGGGCTCATTGGAATGGAAAGAAAAAAAATAGTAAAAATAATACTTTTCACCGTAGGTCAATATCAGTTTCTATTCCACATACAAAAAGATTACCATGGTAACATCAGTCGAGGATTTTCTCCAGTCTCAGTTGCAGTTTCTTTGGTCGTGTCGAAGGGATGACGGTTACCGAAACTCTGTCACCCAGCTTCGGCGTCTGGTTGCCCGCTAGGTTGCTCCGGTGAATGAGACCGTTGTCTCCCACGCCGCAGTCTACGAAACAACCGAACGGGACCACGTTTCGGACCACACCTGGAAATTTAATTAGGTTTTGTTGATTTTATTTTTATTTTGTTAGGGAAACAAACAGTACTCATAATCATAATTATATTTATTGCGAATCAAGGGTAAAACAGAAGACAGGTATTAAATATGTAGGTACAGCCTTGAGTCTGCTTCTCAGCAGACTTATAAATGATCAATCTTCAATATAGTTTAACTATATTGAAGATTGATTTGACCAACTAAGAACAAAAACCAACAAAGTTTCCTCTACAAAACATTCTATGTAGTAGAGCTAGGTGAAACAGATGCTATTTAGCGCTAAGTGATTTGAGTCTAGAATAGATGATCACAGCTTTAGTGAAAGACTAGCATGTCGATAAACTTGAGAAGTATAATCACAAAACAGTACCTACCAACCAACATTTTAACAACCCATGAGATGTACTCACGTAAATAATATCGGCAATTTAGAAACCGATATTTCGATTCACCGGGCGTACCTTAATTAATTTTTTTGAGAGTGAAATGTACCAACAAACTCACCAGTCAAAGTCATTCCTTCCTGTATCTGCTCAGTGGCTTGCACCGTGAGCGAGTAGACCGGCCGACAGTACGTAATGATGTTGTCTTCATGAGGTTTTTGTTTGAATGCGTTTATGATCAGCTCTAAGGTACAAACATCCGTGCCTAGGTCCTCACTCATCAATTGTACGTCTATGGAGATTGTATGTTGCTCTACTATCTCAGGGAAATGAGGTTTGGTTAGCTCTTTTATGTTGACCCCGATTTTTTTCGCGAATCTGTAAGAAAATTATAATTATAGTATAACCAGCTGCTGCCCACGGCTTCGCTCGCGTGGTACCCGGATAAAAAGTTGCCTATGTTACTCTCCAGCCCTCCAACTATCTCCACACAAAAAATCACGTCAATCCGCCTCTGTTTTGACGTGAAAGCAAGACAAATAAACACACTTTCACATTTATAATAAGGGTACGGATTGTAGTTTTAATCCTTCCCAGAAACTTATTGTCAGTTATCTTATTGACGATATTTAAAAAGATAGAGCAACAAAATGCTACCTTTCAGCTGTAGGAAGTATTTAAGGCCATTATAAATAAGAGGCCGAGAAAACGCTGGCGGGACATTCTTGTCACCTTCAACGAAGGATGGGTGGGACCGGCGAAGGCTTTGCCCAGAAGTGGGACAAATCAGGTTGAGTAAAAAAAAGGCCTTGTTAAATTGACAAATTATTATGAATACCTAATGGGGTTAGACTACAGGTACTTAATTGACCTTTGATTGCAATATTGATGTGATAGAAGAAGTAATATACTCATTGTAAGACTAGATAACGATCAAATAAAAGTACTCACGATTTAGCAACATCATAACTCTCTGGGTGAATAATGGTAGCATCCAAAGGCTCTTTTCCACCCAAAACCTTTAGGAACCCGGCGCATTGTTGGTACGTGACCTTCCCAATGCCAGTTACTTTTAAAATCTCCGCTCTAGTTGTAAAACTTCCTTTGTCCTGACGATAAGTTAAAAGCTTCTTCGCTCTGCCTTCGTTTAGTCCAGAAATTCGCCTGTAAAAATATCAAATTACTTTGTGCTTGCGCATGCGCTCTGATGTTATATTTTAAGACCTAGATTTTATGTAGCATAGTACTGATGATGTATTAAGATAGTTCTTTTGTTAAACCTTTTTCAAAAATAAATAAATATCTTATCTTATTTTTGGCAAAGGCTAAAGAAATTGGTGATTTATATTTCGATCACGCTGAAGACCAAAACAGAATGAAAAAGATGGATGGATTGTATGAGAGATGACATGAGTAAGAAAGGGGTGAATGTTGAGATTACAACTGAAAGAGGGAAGTGGAAGAAGAGATTGGATGTAGCATATTACTTTTATTGAAGTGGAACAAGCGGCTTCATAAAAAAGTAAAAACCGACTTTAATGTTTTATACTAAACAATTTTCTGCACTCTCGAGGTGCATTTCTGTTCATAACTCCGAAGATCCTCGACAGATCTTTACCAAATTTTTTACGGGACCACATGGGGGGTATACCCTTTCAAACAGTCTAAGAATTTTCCAAATTGGTCCAGGGGTTTTTGAGTAATCGAGGAACATACATAAAAAAAAGATTCCGACGCATTGAGAAAAGTCTGTTAAAACATTTGTAATTAAATACATTATTACCTCAACATCGCTTGAGACGCTGTGTTGATATCAACGCCGACCAAGCTCACAACTTTTTCCACGGCGTTGTCTAAAGCAGTTTCCAGCATTTTTGGGGGAATGTCGTGCTGATACATCCCCACTCCTAAATTCTTTGGTTCTACCTGAATAAAAAAGAAACGTGAAAGTAGCAATAATTATTAAAATAACATAGAACATCAGTCATAAGCATAACACATTATAAACTGTACTATCTGCGGGCACAATCATGGTAACACTCACAAGACATTATTATGGCAAGAACTGTCATCTCGTAATACTAAAATGCTGAATTAAATCTATCACACAACTACGTAAATAGTTATAGTAGATGTACTTACTTTTATTAATTCTCCTAATGGATCAAGCACTCTTCTAGCTATTGATAGGGCAGATATCAAATTAGGATCCATATTTGGATGTTCCTGCAAAAGTATAAAATGTTTTTATTATTTGGTAACAATTTAGTCAGTGTAAACCTATTCTTCAGTCTATCTTATACCATATCCATGGATGTTAAAACATGGAATTTGCTGGCTGCGCCAGTTTTTTGCGTACTTAATTAAAACACGGGCAATATAAAATTACGTGTAAGCAGAGTTAGTAACGTGAATGTAATGTCTCTGATGATTTAAGAGATATGCTGTTTTGTGAACGTCTGCCTAATAGTGATATAAAAGTGTTGGTTAGACTTTTACCTTCTGCGCTTCTTTGCTTATAGAATAAATAGACGCGCCTTGTTCAGGCACAATTATAACGGGTATGTTATCCGAAATGTGATGGAACTTCAACCACGTCTCCGTTTCACGACAAGCCGTCCCATTGCCGAGGCCAATCAGTTCTACTCTGAAAATAATGAGTGTTACAAAACTTGTGATTTTATATAATACTGATTGTGTATATAGTTCTGTATTATTATATTAGTGGTGTACTTTAATTGATACGGAACAGCGATTTTCCGCCGCGGAAGATTGGCGACGCGACAGAATCTGCAGCTAGTCAGAGTAACGCAGGCCCCATATGCATAATCCTTGCATAAGTCGCACCATAAACTTGTAAAAATCCCACCTTATCTGCCGTTCGCTAGCTAAAGCGCCGTTAAGTGATATTTGATCAAATTTCACTTTTAAATGTCATGCTATTAAGCTCAAAATTCTCCATCGATCGGTCGTGGAACTGGGTTCCTTTCGTTTATAGTTTTTGAATTATAGATACTAAGAAAGCGGCAAGCGCAAAGCAAGATAGTAAAGAAGCGGCGCGTTTTTTAGCGATATCTAAAAAAATGGGTGACAAAACCATTTTTTGAGATATAACAGCGGTTTAGCTAGCGGACGGCAGTTATATAATGTTATTAAATTTTAATGCCAACGTTTCAATATGCAAAGAATTTCATGCGTTAGGTACCTGAATTTACTGAGAAGCTCCTTCAACTGGCTAGCCGCTGGGTCATTGGGATTGTTTCTTCGCAAATCGGGATACAGAGTGCAAGTTTCTAGCTTGTCTCCATTCGCGTTTATGATTCCTAGCTGAAGAAGAATAGAATATAATCATTATTTATTATTGTATGTAATGGAGCTCTACAAGAGAAAGCCGGTTGCAGTAGGAGCTAGTATAAATAAAATAGGTTATACTTACTACCTTATAGTCCTTCTCTATTTATACCTACATTTTAACTTTGTTTAACAAGAACCTTTGCTAAATCAAATGGGTTTTTAAGATATCACTAAGCACTTTTTCTCAAAGAGCCCCCATCTACTTTATAGCTTTGTTAAACTACATTCATAAATTGTCCTACCTTACAACCCGCTTTGAATCCTGGATCCAATCCTGCGATCACTCTATTCTTGATCGGGTCGGTCAATAGATATTTCTCTAGGTTCGTGATGAATGTTTTGACAGCTTCCTTCTGCGCTGCGTTGGTCAGGTCCGACCTGACTTGGCGAGATAGCCAGGGCTTGATCAAGCGGTTGTAAGCGTCGCCTAGACCTTTGCGTACCCAGAAACTGTTCCTCCAAAGTGATAGGCAGAATCTGGAAGAGTTGAATTTGATGCACAGGTACATTCGTAAAACAGAATTAGGCCTTTTATATTATTACTAGATGATTTGTTCAGCATCAGGAGGCAATCAATGCCTACACTTAAAGTATACAGTAGTGCCTGGAACATTGTTGAAATGAGTAGTTTTGTCCAGTACCTTCTGAAGAGCTCGCTCAGTACCTAAAGCAAGTATACTATACCATATGAGTCAGTAGCACTAAAAGTGTTACCATGTTATTCATTATTGACTGAGAGTTCAATTAGAGTTCAATCCGCTCCAACATCAGTTAGAGTGCGCAGCAAACTTAATGGCGGCTGAAGTGCGCGGAAAATTCGAATTTGCGCAGGTACAGTCAACGCAATAGAATACAGTAAACTTTATCTACATAGCCCGCCTAGCCCCGCCCCTCACCACCTTCACTTCCCTGCAATTGCGTTGACTGTACCTGCGCAAAGTCGAATCTGCCGCGCACTTCAGCCGCCATTAAATTTGCGGCGCACTCTACCATCTCTTTTCAATTAAATGTGAGTGACAAGAAAAAATTAGCTTTCCAAAATGAAGAAGAAGAAGAATGCATGCAAAGTACAGTAGGTATTTATGATACTATAGGATGATAATGTTGATATTCTACTGAACAAACTTGTGGAGAAAACCTAAATTAATAACCTACCTTTCTAGCTTGTTATAAAACCAATCAGGTACCACAACCTTCACGCTCAGAACCTTCTCATCTTCCCCTCTGTTCAAAGCCAATGTCTGGTGAGGCTTTACAAAATGACTGGGGCATTTCCACTCAAAATAGATTTTGTATGTTTCTGGGTCAGATTTCTTGTCAACTATTTTCTCATCTTTCTTTTCTTTTGTTGAGGTTTTTCTGCTGCTTTGAATGGTGAATCTAGTTTCTTCTTTTCTAAAATGTAAATAACAATAATTGTCTATGGGCTTGCAACCTGTCGCTATGGAATGTTAACTTCTGCAAAGTGTGGGCATGTACCAAATATGTATTTGTACCTACATACTTCTGACTAGCTTTTATATCTCGGACCCTTATATAGGTATCTTCAAAGGATCTAAAAATGTCTAAAGATCTAAAAGAATAGGTCTACTGCACCTTGGGAGTACAGTCATGATCTTATTTAATTTTTTTTTCACTTTTGGTTACATCACAATGGGAATCAGGGGATGGACAAATTGGACAAGGCATAGGCATAAGGCATTATATACACTGTAACCAATGACACACACAATAGTAGATTGTATTATATGGGGGGAAAATAATATTTTTACGGCGAGGGCGCTTTTTTGAATCCAGAGCGAAGTGAAGGATTCTAGAGTGGAATCCCGAGCGTAGCGAGGGATTCTTTAGTAGAATCCTGAACGAAGCGAGGGATTTAAAGTACGTCGCCCGAGCCAAAAATATATTTTTCATTCCATCTATTCGAAAAGGACGACTTTGTTCGCCTTTAAGTGCGCCCAAAGTAGATGATTCCTCTTCAAGGAACTTTTAGCGGGCAGTAATGAGTTTTTAATCCTCTTTATAAATTTAGCGGGCAGTAATGAGTTTTTAATCCCCTTTAAGTGCGCCGGAATTATCTTTGCCGCGCACTTTAGAGGTACAACTACTTTCCACATTCATTCATCTCGAATCTACCAAGATGAATGAGGGAGGACTCTTAGCACTATAGCATACTATAGCATAGCATAGCATAGCATAGCATAGCATAGCATACTATAGCATAGCATAGCATACCATAGCATACCATAGCATACCATAGCATACCATAGCATACCATAGCATACCATAGCATACCATAGCATAGCATAGCATAGCATAGCATACTATAGCATAGCATAGCATAGCATAGCATAGCATACTATAGCATAGCATAGCATAGCATAGCATAGCATAGCATAGCATAGCATAGCATAGCATAGCATAGCATAGCATAGCATAGCATAGCATAGCATAGCATAGCATAGCATAGCATAGCATAGCATAGCATAGCATAGCATAGCATAGCATAGCATAGCATAGCATAGCATAGCATACCATAGCATAGCATAGCATAGCATAGCATAGCATAGCATAGCATAGCATACAAAAATTGTAATTTCAACTACCAGTCAGATCTCAGGAACTACCAGTCGGTAGTTCCTGAGATCGAAAACGCACAGGATTTTATGAAGTCACGAAAACGCACAGGATTTGAAAAATTATTTCTGTATTTGATAGCTAAACTCTTGAGGAAGGTTATAGGCTACTTTTCATCATCATCATCACCATAAACCATCACTACTCGGCGCTGCTAGTATCAGATAAAAAGTCTAAATAAAAAAATTTAATCCCCGATTACTCTTCTCAAGTGGAACTTCGTCGATTTAACACATTCTTTTCTCTTCCCTTTTATTTTCTCATAGATTGTAATGAAAAGTAGAGTGTATCATTCGGGTGCAAAATATATTTTTGGCTCGGGCGACGTACTTTAAATCCCTCGCTACGTTCAGGATTCTACTAAAGAATCCCTCGCTACGCTCGGGATTCTACTCTAGAATCCTTCACTTCGCTCTGGATTCAAAAAAGCGCCCTCGCCGTCAAAATATTATTTTGCCCCCTTATAATACAATCTACTATTGCGCCCGAGTGATACACTCTACTTTTCATTACAATCTATGAGAAAATAAAAGGGAGGAGAAAGGAATGTGTTAAATCAACGAAGTTCCACTTGAGAAGAGTAATCGGGGATTAAATTTTTTTATTCAGACGGTGGCCGCGCGCCGGCTGAATGGTGGGCGGTATGTTTATCCGATACTAGCAGCGCCCTCGCGGCGTTGCCCCCGTAGTGATGGTTTATGGTGATGATGATGATGATGATGAAAAGTAGCCTATAACCTTCCTCAAGAGTTTAGCTATCAAATACAGAAATAATTTTTCAAATCCGACTGGTAGTTCCTGAGATTTCATTTCATTTTATTTATTTATTTATTTCTCTCACAAACAATATAAATATAAATAAATAGCTAAATAAATATACTCTCTCTCTCTCTGTGGTCGGCTCTTCATGCCTGAAGATCGTGATCACTGGTCGTCTTCGTGATAAAGTGGACAGCTTGCCTCCAACGAATATAAATAAAACGAAAATAAATATACAGAATAATGAATATTAAAAACGTTGTAGGTAGCTATTATAAAAACCTGTTTTGTGAGATTAGCGCGTTCAAACAAAAAATCTCTTCCGCTAGAATTGCTCAATAGTTCCACGAAAACAAACTAGATGGCGCCAGTAGACCATCGTTCTAGATCGCGCTGACGAAAACGCACAGGATTTTATCAGGTTGGAATTACAATTATGTATGGATAGAAAACTGCAGAGTAATAAATCTCTAAATGTGATTGCAACTGTGGTGTTTTTGGAAGAGTCCTCCCTCATTCATCTTGGTAGATTTGAGATGAATGTGGTAGGGATGTTCGATATTTCGGATTGTATCGATATTTCGTATCGCAATATATCGTAACGCATTGTATCGATACGCGTATCGATACAGGGCATTTGATACGATATATCGTATCGATACAGTATCGAATCAAGACAAAGTATGCAGGTACTTTAATAATTAAAAAAAAATATTTTATTTTAATAATGTGCACTATTACGAAATTGTGCGTAGTTATAACTGTCAAAAAAGGTGTTTTGTGATATCAAACTAATATTAAAAAATGCGAAAGTTTGGACTTATGTTTGTTCCTCTAAAACTCGACAACCACTGAACCGATTTGCCTGAAATTTAAACATAGATAAATAATGACCGGAAATAGGACCTATGCCACCTTTTAACCGGGTAACTTGCAAGTCAAAACAATTCGTTATTAAAATAATTTGATACGATACTTTCGATCCGATACACCTTGCATGTGTTGTATCGATACGCCGTATCGTTTGGCATTGTATCGATACAAATATCGGGTGTATCGTATGCCATTGTATCGATACACGAAAATATCGTATCGTATCGAACATCCCTAGAATGTGGAAAGTAGTTGTACCTCAAAAGTGCGCGGCAAAGATAATTCATAGATAATTCCGGCGCACTTAAAGGGGATTAAAAACTCATTACTGCCCGCTAAACTTATAAAGAGGATTAAAAACTCATTACTGCCCGCTAAAAGTTCCTTGAAGAGGAATCATCTACTTTGGGCGCACTTAAAGGCGAACAAAGTCGTCCTTTTCGAATAGATGGAATGAAAAAGGAGTTTACCTACAACAACCAGTAGGTAAGCTAAAGACTGATCACAATATTCACACTCATGATGATATTTTTATTTGCATGCTTTTTGTTTATTTTAAAAATAAATGACTAATGCTGGACATCATAAAATATAGCTATACTAGCGGACGCCCCCGGCTTCGCCCGCGTGGACTACCACTTTTTTATCCCATGGGATTCAAACTTTGACTTCCCCTTTTAACCCTTTTCAGGGGTTGTTTTGAAAAATCCTGATATCACATGCTCTACTCACAAGTTCCTCATCTGTTCCAGTACTCTAGTGTCCTTATAAATAATGTCAGCAACAATATGAGTTATATGCGCATCAACTTGTTCTGGTGTAGACAACTCTTTGCTATCACTACAAAGTGCATCAACATTGATCTGGCCTCCGTTTAATGCCTGAATAGCATATGGCTCCAAACCGAGGCCCCGAGCCTTCTCAGCAAGAGACAGGGAGTGAGTCTTCAGTGGGGCATACTGAAATGTTGAATATTTTTAGAGTTGGCATAATCACACATTGAATTTTATAAACTACTTAAGCCTGAATACTGAAACATTTGAGACATACTTACCTATCTATTAGAGATGTTCTTATTACTCTTCAGAATTGTATACTTACAAAATGTTAATGCCAATGTTAAGCACCACTTAAACTAAGTAGCGTTTCAGTATTTGGGTGCTAGGGTCACAAAATTTAAATATACAATTAGTTGAATCACATAAAACTTACAACCAAATCAAGCTCAGACAAATTGCGAGCATTTAAAATACTCTTTTCTACATTTGGAGTCAACTTCTTGGATTTCTTCAGTGTTTCTAGCACAGACTTAACTTTTTTCTTTAACTGTGATACATTTTGGTAGCTCTCAAATAAATCTTGGAGCCTGTAATGATCAAAATATTTGATTAAATTTAAGATTAATTTTCCTACAAGCAATGTGTTTTGTGGAGTGCTAAGTATTTGCAAAAAGTATCAAATACAAATATATTTATTACCAGAGATAAACATTTAACAAAAATCATAGATTACTGGTGGTCCCCGCATGAGTATGCACTTATTTAGACATCTTTATAGGACTGATGATTTGAGGTTTTGACAGATGTTTATTGTTTTAAAGATTATTTATCTAAATTACTTAAAATACACAAAGTTAATAACTTACTAGTGAAAGTTGATGAGGATTTTGTTCATGTCTAAACCAATTTGCATGAAACTTGGAATGTTAATACTTTTGACTAGGAATACTATTATTTATCTATTTCATTAAATTAAGCAAAGAGACATGAAACTTATAGGATACAGTTATGTTGTTAGCATATAAAAAAATAGGTAGGTTGGTATGTAATTTTTTTTAATTTACCTGTCTGGCATGAGATGATCAACCACCGTTTTCCGGTACCTAGCTATAAACGGTAAGGTGCATCCTTCAGTCAACAATGCTATAAAATCTTTGGCCAATTTAAGAGGAATCCGTTCCACATGGGACAACATTTCTGCTTCATCCCATAAATAAGCATTTTCGGTGCCTGTAGATTCACTATCTTCTAAGATATCCTTTGATGCTTTTGCAGTGACTCTTGCCTTTTTAGGCTCACCACTTTTAACAACTTTTTTCTTAGACTCTGCAGTTACTTTCTTAACTTTTTTTAAAACTTTTTCAGCTGAAGCTTTAGCAACTCTTTTGATTTTCTTCTTAGGTGAGGCATCTTCAATTAGATCTTCACCTAGTTGTTTACGTTTTATAGCGGTTCTTTTAGGTTTATCCATATTTCAATAGGTAAATACACACCGGCACGGAACAGCTGAGTCGGTCTCTGTTTACTTTCAAACAAAAGTCAGACAACTTTATCACCTTATCGTCAGACCTTTCTGCTTTTGCTACTAGTTAAATAAAGCAAGATTTATGCAAAGCTCCGTTTTTATTGTTCTGGACAAGTTCTGGAGACGACACTTTTTATTATTTTAACAAAATAGAGGAACTGTAGCCAATCGACCGATGAGGCGATGACGACGACGCAAAACAAACGGGCAAAACAAATAGCTGGTGACTGTGACAGTGAAATCAAATCAATCAATGACATTGACATTGTCATTGACATTAGATTAAAAATGAAAGGTTTTAAAACGAAATGATTTGACATTTAATTAATGATGTGACATTGACAAACTTGAGCAATCAAAATGATTTGATTTGATTTAAATGAAATAAAAATGTAAACAAGCCGTTAGCCGAATGTTTTCGTGATTTTCTATTTTAGTGAAGTTGTAAACCTCAGTAAAAATGAAAAATTGTGATTTACTTCTTCTCAAGTTAGCCAAATGCTACTTTAGAGGTTCTCTTGCATTTACTCTAAAGGTAGGCACTTATAATATACTTACCTCGATATTTTATTATTTTGAAGTAAAGACGAGATTCATTATTATAATATTCTTTCCGTAACAATCCCCTAAACTAAGCGATTATCCCTATTTATAGCCTAACGATGTGGAAGCCATGACCTGGGACTGGCAGCAGAAGTTTCTAGATGTTACTGTGAACAGTGATCTCATAAAAGAATATCCACTGAGAAGTTCTTTTTCCAATATGTTCTTTAAATTAATAATCACATATATGGAAAACCACGAAGTACACGATGAAATGTACACGCAACTTGTTCAGTCTTTGAATAACAGCAATGGTAATAGCTTCTGCTACCGACATTATGTTATTGGGAATGATTTGAGTGAAGTGATAACAATAAAGGAGACAAATAAGATGGTTGTCGAAGGAACTACAGGAATGCGTACTTGGGAGGTATTTATTTTCCATCTGGTATATCTAGGTACCTACTACCTACTCTGAAAAGATGGGCATATTATACTTATTATAACTAGCAGCGCCCTCGCGGCGTTGCCCCCCTAGTGATAGTATATGGTGATTATGATGATGATGAAAAGTAGCCTATAAACTTCCTCAAGAGTTTAGCTACCTAATGCAGAAATAATTTTTCTAATCAAAGTGGTAGTTCCCGAGATTAGTGCATTCAACAAAACTAATTATTATGATCTATTTGATTGGTAATCTGTGAGCACTATCAAAGTAGTGTCCCTGAAACGACCAAACAGGTTCTTAGGTACCAACCTCCACCCACATCATTATTCACTTTTAACACACACTTGTTAAAAAATATCTGTTGCAGGCAGCTCTAATGCTCGCAGACTGGGCACTCTGTAATAAAGAGGTATTCTCTGGCATGAAAGTCCTAGAGCTGGGCTCTGGTGTTGGTTTCACTGGTGTAACTATAGCCAAGCATTGTGTGCCTCAATCAATTTATCTGACTGACTGTCACTCAAAAGTCTTGAATATTATCTGTGACAACATCCAAATTAATTTCCCTGATTTGAGTTCTCCAGAAAATGATGAAGAGACTGTGTTCAAGAATAATGAACAAGAGATTGGTAATATGACTTGGTGGTGGTTTATGTGGTAATTTATTGTTTCATTCATGTCTATTGATTCAAGCTTATTAATTTTTCAGGTGCAATGATTTTGGACTGGAATGCTGTAGAAAACTTATCCAGCAGCATTGTACCAGATGTCGTCATAGGTGCAGATATTGTGTATGATCCAACAATAATACAGCCACTGTGTGAGGTGTTGCAGGCTTTATTTGATCGAAATAGAGAGTTGAATGTTTATATTGCAAGCGTTATCAGAAATCGGAAAACTTTTAAAGCATTTTTAAACTGTCTTGGTAAGAATATTCCTTGTTTAGCATACCTACTAAAAATATTTGTTTCTGATAATAGTGATAACAGCAGATTTAACTTATTATTTTCTTACAGATAAAATAAATCTAAACTATGAGAAGCTGCCTCTGCCTGGAAATGTATTCATTGTCTGGGATCAAAACATAGAATATTGTTTATTACAAATTAATTGCTAATATCATTTAAAAGCATAGAAGTGAAAGTAATACTTTATGAATCTCATTTTAAGTTTTTCATTTTCTTCTTTGGCAGAATGAACTGGGAGTGTGTTGTCTTTAAGATCCTGACTTTGACATTGACTACCTGATTTGAGTGACAGATAGTTGACTTGACAACTAGTCAACCAGCTGACTTTTCTGTTTCAGTCAAGTCAGCCAAAGTTTACAAAGATTAATTATTCTTTTATTCTTGAATAGATTGTACTTTTCTGAATGAAACTGTAAAAAAAGAAATTGTGTAAATCTGAAAATTACTTTTTCATAAAATTCTTGAATGAAAATTGTTGTAAGGCATTTCAATGTAATACAAAAGTTTTAGCGACCACCAGTTACGAAATCCCGGTTTTGCGCCTTGTGCCCGAGTTCCCTGCACAATGTCCACTGAAAACGCTCAAAATACAGATAACATAAAAGATAAAAGCACTGAAAATAAAAGCAGTTCCGAAAGTAGTAAAGTAAAAGAAGAGGCTTGGGGTTATGATTTATACCCGGAGAGAAGAGGGACTTTCAAAACGAAACTCGGCAATGTGCTTATCGGCAAGGAGGGAAAAGAGAATATAGAGAAGTATAAATGCGAAAAAAATGTATATGAGTGTGTAAAAAACAGTGAGTTATATATAAGTAATCATTAAATAAAGTAGAGTATGATAATCTTTCAAAGATGATTCTTGAATGTAATCTTGATATAATCTATGTTTCAGGTGCAATTGTTAAAGTAATGATGGCCGCTTTGAAAAGTTCTGGATGGTATGTTTCTATTACATATCTATATGTATAATGTAGGTACCAACTTCTGCCTGTGGCTTCGCTGCCCTCTCCCTGCTACCTATATATAATAGCCTACGAAACTTTAGGTAAACAAGACCTTTGAATTTTTAAAATCAGCTTTTAATATCAGCAAGTAAGTTTGTATAGTTAGTGGCCAACTCTGGCCATGGAGTTTTAAGGCCGCCATGGCTATCATGGCTTAGCATCTTAATAGCCAGGACCGTCAATTTAACATGCCCTCCGAAGCATGGAAGTACTCAGCTGTTAATGCCAAAAAGTTTAATAGTTTTTGAGACTGATAACCTCCTGCCATCCAACCAACCAACCTTCTAAAGACTATAAAATATAGTGTAGATAAGCCTTAAAAACAATTAATGTATGTCTGTCTTTCTTTCAGCCCAATTGATATACGAAGGCACATATCATGTGAAGTGTGTGATTACTCTGTCAGTGGAGGATATGATCCCGAGTTGAACCAGGTAAATTGAACCAAATTATTGCACTCTATAAAAAATACAAATGAAGATTCTGTATTGTATTGTACTTCGACATGCAGGCATAAAATAGAAAACAGATAATGTTAGCCTATGGACGCCTGTGACACCAGAAGAGTCACACACTCGCTGCTGACCCTTTAAAAGAGGAATCACTGTGCAGACAACACAACTGACAAGACTGGTCCACCAATTGTCACTGCAGCACTTCCTCACTGAGCTCTAGCAACATTACTCACTGCAGGAACACAGCACCATTTGAGAAGAATTATGTTTTTTGGGTTGTGACATTCTGTAATAAACATAATGACAGTAAAAGGGTACAGAAATTTCAAACACCCAATGGTTTATCAGAACAACAGATGTCCATGAATTCCTCACCTCATCTGCTTAAAGTCAACATGACTGATCGCATGATAATAACTAAAAAAAGAAAACATTATGCAGTTTAATTTAGACAAAACAGAAAGATAGGTAGTTCCTTTTAGTGTGTAGCTGCACTAAGTAACTTTAATTGAAGAAAGGAATTTGGAGGCAAACTTCATTGAATGACTTATTAACTTTTTCAGATTGTTGTGTGCCAAAATGTGTCAACCCGCCAAGGCATGGTACAAGGAGTTCTAGCTCATGAAATGCTGCATATGTTTGACTTCTGCCGCAACCACCTTGACTTCAAGAATATGGAGCACCTCGCTTGTACTGAGATCCGAGCGGCGAACCTCACTCATTGCTCGTTTACAAGCGCCTGGTCTCAAGGCGATGCGTCTTGGACGAAGATCAAACAGGCTCATCAGGTTGGTTGGCTATCTTTGCACCATCTGTAGTTGTTTGCTCAGGATGTGTTCTATGTGTTCATAGTTTCTTTAAATTTCTCTTTACATCTTTACTAGATGATTTATACAGTGTCAGGAGGCAATCTTCCTACACTAATGGGACACTGTAGTGCCTGGGACATTGTTTGAGATGGAGTAGGCTGGCCCAGCACCTAAACCATCCGGCCATATCCACAGGAAAGACATGGTCAAAACGTGTGGGGCTGACTAAGCCGCGGGTTTCCTCACGATGTTTTCCTTCACCGTTTAGAGCTCGTGTTAATGCGCATATAAATTTTTCGAAAAAAAAAAATTCATTGATGCACGGCCTGGATTCGTACCCCCGACCTTCGGATCGTAAGTCGAGGTAGGTACTAACCAACTCGGCCAACACGGCTAAAATTTCCCTTACTGTAATAATTATCCTGTAGGTACTAATATAAATGCGAAAGTATAAAATGGAATAAAAAAACTTACAAACTTTCGCGTTTATAAATTAGAATGATTGAGTTGGAAATAATCGCTAAGAAAGTCCTTTGATTAGGACAGCTATAGTGTAAAATCAAGTCAACATCGAAAGTCGAGAAATGAGCTACCTCGATGTTGCGCGTGCTAGGCCCACTGATTCCTAAAATAACTGTTTAAGCTCCCAGAATATATGAAACTATGTTATTCCTTCACTGCACTTGTATAAGTACCTATTTAATTTTGTTTTCAGGACTGCGTGAAAACGAAAGCTCTATACTCTGTGTTGGCTGTGCGACAAATAGGGAAAAAGGAAGCCGTGGATATCATTGAGAAAGTATTTCCCCTGTGCTATGCTGACTTGGAACCAATTGGCAGGCGAATTAGAAGAAACTCTGAAGATATGACGCGAGCATTCAAAGAAGCGGCATACTACGGCTATGAATAATGTAAGTAGCTTTGGATTATGTAGATGATGTAAATAGACAAATAAAACACAGTCAATGATTTAAAATAATGTCTTTTTATTTTAATAATTACTTAACATAATGCCTAAGAGTTCGAAAATTTATAATACTGTCCCTCCACAGTTTCAAGCTATAAAGAATCAAGCGAAGATAAAAGCACAATATTAGTTATTTAAAGGTTCTAGAAATCACTTTGGAAAACCAGAAAAAAAAACTTCCCAGGATTAGTGTTCTTTTTAACACGCTTTTATTAACTTCACTTGTGTATTCTATCTATTTTAACTGAATCTTTGAACGTAATTATGACCCACTTTAAAACGCTGGATTAAATTAAAACTTTGCACGCTTATTATGGACCGATGACAATACAATAATAAAAAAATTATAAAAAACTGAAAAATTTAATAAATAACAAAAAAAAACTTAAATCTTATTACAATTACTTTTTTGTTCGATTTGCTACTAAAGCGTGTTTATTAGTTTTTGAAACTAATATTTATTATTCGAGAAGGCTTAAGCTGATATTTTAAATCCCGCCGAACTCAGTTTAAGTTCTTAGCAGTTTCTGATTTATGATTCAGTATACAAAACAGTTGACTAGTTTAAGGGGATTGTTCAGATAGAAACTCTGAACTGGCGAACTGGCATGGGTGCCGTTTGTGCAAGAAATTTTTGAGCTTCAGTAAATCGACACGGCAGTGAGTAAGCCGAATTCAGAATAACTACTGCAGGGACTCGTAGTTTACTTATTACTATTAAGATCAATAATTCTTAAATGACTAGTATTTATTTTTGTTGTTGTAACAACTTGGAGCTGCATTAGGCAAGTTTGCGACATAGTAAATCGCTAAACACCAAGGCAAAAAAATACCTTTTGGGTCGTTGTGGACAATTGTGTCTAAACTACTGGCAGGTTTCTGCTGTTTGTCGTACAAGAGCAATCTATATAGTTATGTGTCTATATCTGTGTCCAGACTGTCAGTTACTGTCAGTTATTATTAGTTAATCAGTCAGTAGAAGAAGAAAGAATAGGCCTACTCCCAAAACTAAAAACGACATAGGTAATTATGCCGCGCTATCGAACAACAGTAGGTATGTCAGTTTTTGCCCAAAAATGAGTATAATACAGATTCGGAATGAGCTCAACGTCTTCGATAGCGCGGCAGAATTATCGTGTTAATTTTTGTTGTTAAGCTTATGTTGGCAACTGAATTCGGAACATTTTTTTACCAACATGCTGAACTACGAAAAGGTCATTCAGGCTTCATACGTTGTTGGGCTCAAAACCCAAAGTCCAGGCCAACAAAAATAAAAAAAGGTATGGCAACGTTTTGGAAGTCAATTCGAGTTTTTTTTTCATTAGGGCACCAAGTCTGTAAAACCATTACTTCAGGTGATTTATTTAAGGAAAATTAGATTTTCTTCGTAAAAAAAAACAACTGAAATAATGGATTTAGAGACTTAGTGCCCAAGTGAAAAATACTCGGATTGGCTTCCCAAATGTGCCATACCCCTTTTTTTTTTGCCGGCACTGGCTTTTGGGCCCAAAATGGATGACCTTCATTGCACGTTAAATCGTTTTTAGTTTTGAGAGTAGCCCTATCTTTTTCTTCCTGTCCATTTTCATCTTACGATGTCAAGTCAAGACACTGCGTAAGACTTTTTCCTAGTATTGTTGAATATTTCACACGCCGCACGCCCAATCTAGCCCCAAACGAAGTAAGGCTTGTATGTAGTTACTGTGACAATCAGATATCTGATAGTTTTCAAACTTACTCATATTATAAACATGTTAACCTTACAAATGTTTGTCCTTTGTAAAAATTGAAACACTTTATTTAAAAACAAATGATGGAGTTAAAAGTCACAGTGTGGGCATAAAACTATTTTGGAGTTTCGCTGCTGCAAAATAAAATTAAAACTTATTTTTCGTACCTATGTAGGTACCTACCTACTTGAATTTAAGATGTGATCTCAGCTCAAATATGTAACAATTAAAAAATAAACAATGTCTTTCTTAAAATTATGTTTAACAATACTTTACTTACATAAAGAGTAATAAAGGGCCTGTTTCACAGGCCGCAATTATAATAATTGCTGATGTGGAAATCTTTTCACAATTTGTACCTAATTATTATATAAAGCGGCCCTATGTATTTTATGTACAATAAACTTTGTAAAACTAACAGTTTAGTTAATTTAACTGAGCACTGCGACCGTCATTGCTACCTATGCTTATTTAAATTATATAATGTTCATGCGAGAAGGTAAATAAGAAGAAAATGTATAAGTACCTAAGTATAATTCTTTGTCTTTATAAATAAAATAGTCTTTATAAGTATACATACGTAAAACATGATGGAGGCACACAGTATATATTGCTGGAATAATTTCTAGGACCGTCTGCCTGATGGTACCTACGCTTTTCCACTGTCAGCCAAGTAAAGCTTATTATCCAATTATAATTTAGATACATCTAAATCGTCGTTTGAATTGTTTCAATTATTAAAATTTCAATTTGATTATAAAGCTGATACTCTGATTACTTATTGTCATTATAGCAGTAGATGGTTTTAATTTCTCGTATTACTAAATATCTGGTAGATTGCATAATTATACGTAAAAGTCAAAATAAATTTCTGAATCTAGACATCTAGTTTTAAAGCCTTCAGAAATAGCGTAAGTATATCATAAGGGTTTTTTCAAGATAGCAATATTGGAAGTGTAGAAGGAAAGGCACCTAAGTGATTGAAAGATTTATACAATAGTATCTAAGATTTTTAATAGATACTGAGCTCTTAATTTATGGTCCCTCTATTGCCCGCTCTTTGACTTTTTACACTGCAATCCTATAAAATATTTAAGTACTTATAACGATTTTTTTACAAAACCTAGTCAGTATGTCGTTTTTCATAGTTCTTATTTTTCAAGGCACACTTCTAATGTGATTTTATAAAGATAAATATAATTGCACTCTGCTTACTCTTGCAGGGCTATTTTAAATCACACGTAAAGTCGTGTAAACCAGGATTACTTCCTACAAAAATTGTTTTTTTACGATGAATACTTTAAAATGGTAGGAGATGGATGAAAAAAAGTGATTATAAGTACCTAGTACATTTTTATTATGTAAAATATGTAAAGTAATTCTGCATTCTATAACTTTAATATTGTTCGTAAAAAATCAATTTGAAGGAAGTAATCCGAGTTTACGACTTTACGTGTGAATCAAAATAGCCCCGCTGAACTTATAACGCGAAGGACATGTTATTACTTATTCAACCGTTTTATTAAATTAAACCTAATTTAAAAGTGGATTCACACTATTTTAAATCGACTAGCAACATGTCTAATATTTACAATCGTCACAACGTCTATGTAGGCACTGAAATCAAACGATACGTGCTAGTAAAGGCGAAACATCACTTCAGTTTAACCTATTTATCGCGCGGTGCGCTTCACTAAGATATGTCGTCCAGTAGATTATTGTAAAGAGGATGAAACAAACTGGGAACAGCATAAGCGCGAACTTATCCAGTGCCCCGTGTTGGGCGCCACAGAACATGACGCCTCTGTCGATCATTGAACTAAACCGCTCCAGGAAGTTGCCCGGTCCCCCTGACGGCATCGATTCAAAAATAGGTGAATCCTAAAAGACAAACACAATTTATAACACATCGATGTTGAAAAGTTATAAAAATATGCAATTGATGATCTAAATACAACTAAACCTTCTGAAGAAGCTCTCGTCTATGATACAAGCTGTGCACTATCGGTCTATTTTACCAATCGGGGATGCTATTCATATTTAATGCTTACTCGCTTAATGTTTTGTAGATTCTACTTCCCTTTACCGTGTTTTTCTAATTATTTCTACTTAAATTTTGTCTTCTACTTCTATCTTAGCTTCTACGACACAGAATATGTATAGTTATAGGTACATTCTAGATACACACCTACTAACGTGTCAACCATTACTGCGATACGTTAGCCACACAGTGCACTGTTTCTTTCTTTAATTTTACCTTGCTAACTGATCTTGTCTCACATCCAACCTTATTTTGTCTCCAATTCCTTTTTCCCGAGAGGGATAACTAGAAATTTGTGGCCTAAGTTAAAAAATTAATGCACCTAGATAGACCTACGTGGTAACACTACTAAAGAATTCAATCAATACATGCTTGCTACGAAAATGAGGGTATGTCGGCTTACCCTTTGGATTGTCTGATGTGAGAACTGTTGTTTTAGTCCTTCGTCCTCTACGCTAAGCGTGGGGGAGAAGACCCCGCCTTGTGGAGTCCCTGTTACAGGGGTGCTTAATCTCTGAAATCACCAATAATGTCAGTTCAATTTACTGCACTCTACACGGCACCTTTTCTAAACAAAGGTTTTAAATTTTGAGTCCGAATACAGCTTTATTTCATTTTCTGTCTAAACTTGGCTAGCGTTCGAAATGTGCATTGCTTAATCTACTCTGTAATGACAAGCTTCGTAACTACACGCTAAGCATCGATGAAGAAAAAAAGGGAGATAAGATAAGTAGCATAAGATAAGAATGTAAGAAGACAATACCTGTGAATGGTTCATGTGCAAAGGCGGAGGAGCTAATTGCGCGGCTGATGCAGCCCTGCGCAAGTCCTGTCTCCGACGGCACCAGCTCTTGTCATATCTTATGCCGAAGAGTACTATGAAGTACTCCAGCAGAGCGAGGAATACGAATATTGTACACGAGATCAGCCAAACCTCGATGCATTTCAGCTCGAGCGCATCTGGCGAGTTTGTACTGAAATATGAAATTAAACAATGAAGAAAGATACTCTGAGACCAATACAATAAAGATAAATGGTAAATAATTTGAAAGTTATATGCTTACAAAGTGAGGACTTGGAAACATTGAAAACTGGTTCAACTTACCTTACTGTATCGAACATGGTGACCAGGGACAAAAGTGTTGTCACCAACAAGACCATCCTTCCAGGTACGATCTCTGGTATAACGCAGAAACTGCCCCAGGATATTATTACGAAGAGTGAGGAAGGAAGGTAACTCTCGAGGAGGTAACTCCTCAGCTCCCGAGAGAGCTTGATCTGGAGACGAGCAGCGGAATGTGCTCCTAGAAGCAAAACAATTAGATTGCACGATTGGCATCGACCAATCCGTGAAAAATCCGTGTGTTTCAGGTGATAAAAACATAAAACTGTTTTGCTAATTCTACATAGGTACCTACTAATACCTACTTTAAATTAAACTGAATCATAACAAGTTTGCGATCACTTTTAAAACTTGATATTTTTTATTGATTCCTTTGTTTTTTGATTCGATAATATTCCTCGTTTAAAATTACATAATTTGGAAAAAAAAAAACACTTGTATTCCCTTGGGCTTTTGTATAAAAACGAAGTCAAATGGTTTTCAACATATTAAAAAAGTTATGTTTTCAAACTGATTGCAAACTTTTTTTGATGTGTGTAGGTTCCTACCTATATTAGGTTTAGTTCTTCTTCTTCTTAGGTTTAGTTAGAGCATTTCACATAAAAGCGTATTGGCAGAAACGTTTCTCTTTCCTCGACCCAAGTATCATTGACAAATCTAACTGTTCAAGTACATTTTGATAAGCTCAAACTTAGGTAGGGTTAAAGAAAGGTTTCAAGCGTTACTTATCAATTTTATACGAGACGACACAAAAGTACGTACTAGACATGCAGAGAATTCTCAAACAAGGAAAATGGTGTATGGCACGGATGTAACTATCTTTGAAATAGCGTCTTGTTGAATTTGTTGACGCTATTCAAGTGATACTTTCATTTTCTGTTTATCTACAATGACAAAAACGTAACACTTTGATCACTAATATCTAAGTTAATAAAAAAACTAGATGAGAAATGTACATTCATAAAGTAACTAAGCAAGCTTTTTGTTTATTGCCTGATTCTTCTGTTTGTCTTGTCTTTGTGGCTCTGATGTCATACGGAGACTTTTTGAATGGTGCATGTTGTAGTTTCGACCAAGGAATCAAAAATAAGTAAGTATTATAGATTTTCCAAACTTCGTGAGTTGAGACGCGACCGCGACTAGTAAACCGTATTGTGACTTCTCAAGAGATACATATTCTCCGGATGAATTGAATCGAAAGACGATATTCAGACGTTGACTTGTTATGACAATCATGTGGATTGTTCTAAGTCAAAGTTACCTTTACAATAACATCCGCGCCTACGACCGCAGGCAGCATAGCGATAGCGCGTTAGCGTTAGTAAGGTACAAATGTTAGACACAAAGCGCAAACAAAAGCGCAAAGCAATGAATGTACATTTACCTTCACCAAAATTGCGAATATGATTACTTTTGTCGGTGACGAATGTGACCACGTATTTCGGGAGCCGGAATTTGTTCCTGTGCTCGGAAACCCCACCGATGCCTCGCCAGGGTGCGACGTCCCGCCATTCGAATCGGACGTCCTCTTGGGTGTATTTGTCTAGGGAAACCAAGTACATTTAACTACACTCGAATACACTTTAGATGACGAATAAACTAAAAAAGAAGACTTGTTTTGAAATAAATTAATACGAAAACAAGCAATTTATTCAAAAATAAAAAAACCCGGCTGAACTGAAAAGTTGGAAACAGCATTATCTTATCAATCACAAAACCAAATTAAATTACAATTTTATTATTATGTAGGTATCTAGGGTTCGATGCCGTACGCATTTTCCTAAACGTTGTTGTCACAGTTGACACACAGATGGCTCTGTGAGTACCTAAATTAAATGCGTAAGTTATTTCTTAAATATGAGATATCTCCTAAATGGCTAAACCAATTTCGATGCAGTTTGTTCTAAACGTTGCGTGTGACTAAATAGAAAGTTTTAGTTTGCGTTTTGGTTAGCAATTCTATTTAGGGCGAAAAATAGATTTTCAAAAATTTTGAGACTCGATTTAGTCTTCGAAGATGTCATGTTAGATTTTTTAAAAAATTATATTTGATATCAGTCCACCAACCTCTTGATTTTGACATGGATTTTGATATGATAGCGTGATTTTCATTTTGAAAATTCACACATTGTTGCATTTTTTAACCGCACTATTTGATTTATCGAAATAAAAAGTATCCTAGAGCACAATCGAGATGGAGACGATTCTAACGATACCTCATTCATCAAAATCCATCCAGCCGTTTAGGAGAAACGTGGTAATAAAGAATATTACTTACATACGAACGAACGAACCCACATACATAGAAACGCGCGATCTACATAACCCGGGTGACTTGACAGTCAGCCGGGTAAAAACGATCGTGTCAAATAACATTCTGTCTTGCCTAAAAATATTTTCCCGACATCAAAAACCCCGACGGCCAAAACAACGCAACATAGCCGTTGAATCTGCATGACTTAGGTACCTACCTATAGGTAAAAAAAAAATTGTTTGCAGTAGGTATCCGCTACGTATTTCGATTTTTTCTTATGATTCTTATTATGAGCATTAGAGATAGCAACTCAAAGTTTAATGTAGAACACAGAAACTAAAATGTAAGTAGGTATCAACAACGTCAAGAGCTCTGCAATTATAAATCTTGAAATCAAAGACAAAAAGTGGGTTGTAGACAATTATATTTATAATATCATCGGTTGTAGACAAAACATTGGATTGCAAAGCTTCATAAAACACTTTTTCATTCCATCTATTCGAAAAGGACGACTTTGTTCGCCTTTAAGTGCGCCCAAAGTAGATGATTCCTCTTCAAGGAACTTTTAGCGGGCAGTAATGAGTTTTTAATCCTCTTTATAAATTTAGCGGGCAGTAATGAGTTTTTAATCCCCTTTAAGTGCGCCGGAATTATCTTTGCCGCGCACTTTAGAGGTACAACTACTTTCCACATTCATTCATCTCGAATCTACCAAGATGAATGAGGGAGGACTCTTAGCACTATAGCATACTATAGCATAGCATAGCATAGCATAGCATACTATAGCATAGCATACTATAGCATAGCATAGCATAGCATAGCATAGCATAGCATAGCATAGCATAGCATAGCATACCATAGCATAGCATAGCATAGCATAGCATAGCATAGCATAGCATAGCATAGCATACCATACCATAGCATAGCATAGCATAGCATAGCATAGCATAGCATAGCATAGCATAGCATATCATAGCATAGCATAGCATAGCATAGCATAGCATAGCATAGCATACCATACCATAGCATAGCATAGCATAGCATAGCATACTATAGCATAGCATAGCATAGCATAGCATAGCATAGCATAGCATAGCATACCATAGCATAGCATAGCATAGCATAGCATAGCATAGCATAGCATAGCATAGCATAGCATAGCATAGCATAGCATACTATAGCATAGCATAGCATAGCATAGCATACTATAGCATAGCATAGCATAGCATACTATAGCATAGCATAGCATAGCATAGCATAGCATAGCATAGCATAGCATACCATAGCATAGCATAGCATAGCATAGCATAGCATACCATAGCATAGCATAGCATAGCATAGCATAGCATAGCATAGCATACCATACCATAGCATAGCATAGCATAGCATAGCATAGCATAGCATAGCATAGCATAGCATAGCATAGCATAGCATACCATACCATACCATAGCATAGCATAGCATAGCATAGCATACAAAAATTGTAATTTCAACTTCATAAAATCCTGTGCGTTTTCGATATCAGGAACTACCAGTCGGATTTGAAAAATTATTTCTGTATTTGATAGCTAAACTCTTGAGGAAGGTTATAAGCTACTTTTCATCATCATCATCACCATAAACCATCACTACTCGGCGCTGCTAGTATCAGATAAAAAGTCTAAATAAAAAAATTTAATCCCCGATTACTCTTCTCAAGTGGAACTTCGTCGATTTAACACATTCTTTTCTCTTCCCTTTTATTTTCTCATAGATTGTAATGAAAAGTAGAGTGTATCACTCGGGCGCAAAATATATTTTTGGCTCGGGCGACGTACTTTAAATCCCTCGCTACGTTCAGGATTCTACTAAAGAATCCCTCGCTACGCTCGGGATTCTACTCTAGAATCCTTCACTTCGCTCTGGATTCAAAAAAGCGCCCTCGCCGTCAAAATATTATTTTGCCCCCTTATAATACAATCTACTATAATTACGAATTTACGATCTTATGAAGTTCGTTTTGCAAATCGTTGGCTGTTGTTTGATATAAGTACTTATAGCATTTAATTTCATCACTCTATTTACTACAAACCCTAAATGTAACAACCCGAATATTCCTAGAAGATCAGCAGTGCGAATCAGACTTCCGAAAATGCATCCGATTCGATGATTTTCTTCGGAAAGTGACGTTTTTTCAGGGAACCAACGTCACTTTCCGAACTCGGAATAAATTCCGAGAAGTTCTGAATCGCACTGCAGGTTTGTAATGGTATTAATAAGTAGATATTTTAATATGTAGGTACTTACAGCTGCTAAAGTCTATGTCGCAATTTTGTACATCCAACGGATACAGCACAAAGTCCATTTCACATTTGATTGTTATTGTAGCTCTGAAATAAAAAAAATCGTAGATAAGTACCTACTTGACAAACCTAATGCTGAAGTAATAGAGACATGTGTCCAGCATTGGAAGGTGGGCTCTTTGGGTTGAGTTCAGTACCTTAGGTAGGTACCTATATTTTTTCATTTTTTATTAGGTAGGTAGGTACCTACAGGAACGCACAACATGACATAATATATGACCTTGGGGCTACATGATGCTGTGTGAAATGTCCAGCAATATTTATTTATTTATTTATTTACCTACACTATAGCATGGTACATACAATACAATTATAATAAAACTACGCTTCTTTCTAGCAAGGGTAGACAGATTTCGACTCCCTTCGATCCAGTGACATACATTATAATATGACCATGTTGCATCACAATTCATAAAAAGTATAAAAACTGGACGAACCCAATACTGACTGAGACGGTGCTGTTGGAGTAGAGTCTCAAAGAAGCCATCTCCTGCAGCACGGACAGTATCCTCATGGTCTGCAGCTGCCAGATGTACAGATCTGGTGTCCAGATCAACTGCCGGAACTCCCAAGGCAGGTCTATGAAGGGTATGCCTGAGGGCAGGTGGAGTCGCGTGTCTTCCCATGACACTTGTAGGAACACATCTAGTGTTATTTCCTGTGAAAAGAAATATGAGTTTTGTTACTTCTCCATCATTTTCTCTGGAACGCTAATGTAGGGGCCACACTACCAACCACTTTTTAACATCTCATTAGTAAGACAGTTCTGAAAGTAAAATACGAATTCTAAAAATACACAAAGCTATAGGTAGGTAACTTACTTCTTTATTTTCATCCACTCCAGAAACTCTGTTCACGTTGACTCCGATGTAAACCGTGGCATTTTTCTCTGAAATTAAAGAAAGTTTAATGAGAAATGGTATATTTAGCTTGCCATTTTAAAATACGACGTAGCGAAGCATGTAGTAAACATTGGTTTTATGGTTACTGTTGGGGATGGCACGGATTATATCGCCGTGGAACTATGTAGCAATTGCATCTATTTAAATTGTCGTATTGTCTACGGCAAACAATATAATCGGTTTACAACTTATTCTGTACCTAGATGTAGTTATTTGTATCATTAGGATTTATTTAAAAGTTTCATTACTAAAAAGATAGTTTTGAATTTTTTCACTTTTAATGTCCTAAAGACCTGATAGACTAGGCATAGGTCGTTTATAAGAACTATGATTATAAATCTAATGTGATCGTGATAGTGAGCAGTAAGTGTGGAGGGTAGGGCGGCGGTGCCGGCACTATGCTCCATTTTGGGTTAGGTTTTGCCTGTTTTCATAATATTTTCCTTCAAGTAATCTATAACCTATAACAGTAAGTTCTGTCTAGCACATACAATAGAAAGTCGGCCCTAAAATGTTCATGTACCTCCCTCCCTATAGCATGTAATGTCAATTTGTTTCCAAAATAATGGAGAAAGTCGTATTTGAATAATCAAGCGAGGAGTTGAGTTATTTATTACTGCCTGTAAGATCTTGCGAGGCATGATTGACGTTCCGGACATTCACAACAAGCTGGCTCAATTTTATACCCCAGATAATTATTTTCGGGCCCGGAGACATAAACTGTTCGCAGTCCCCTCCTGCCGCACTGTAGCGCGCGCTAACTCGCCCATACCGCGCACCCTCACCGCGCTTAACGATCTCCTGACAACTAATGCAGACTTCGATTTATTCGCGGACGAATGGACAAAGGTCCTTAGGACTAGTCTGGCATTCAGCGAAAATATAGAGATAAATGAGTTTAATTAGATATTGTAATTTAATTTTAATTTAATTTTATTCTATGCATGTTTTGTTTTTATTTCTTATTTTGTTTTATTTTCTTATTATTATTATTATTATTTTTTTCTTTTTGACATTGTTATAATATCTTGACTTTGTATTGTATTTCATATTGACATTTTGTAATTAGCGTAATTGGTGTTTTGTAACCGTGCTAGTTATTAATAAATAAATAAATAAATAAAATAAATTATTATGCAGATCGTAAGAATTAGTCATAAGTACCTACTAAATAAAAATACTAATACAAGACCTAAAGTTTAACCTTGTCATACCTAACGAACTTTTATGCCATCTTTTCATTGACAGGAGAGCAACAAAAACATTCGTTAATTGTTAACCCAAGACAAATAATGAATAATTCGAAAAGAGAAGTGAGTATTAATATTGAGATAAGTGTACATTTATGGCCTATTTATTAATTTTGGCCTATTACCCTTCAAGTTCAATTTTAATGTTTTAAAAATGAATCGTCGGTCGGCAGGATTGTTGAAAGTCTTTGGTTGGGGTAGAAAGCTCTACAATTTTTCTAGTCGCACGTTTGTGACGAAGCGATCACTCTGTCTCAATATGACTTTGCATTATTGTTCTTGGTCACGTGAGTTGGATGTTTGTTCTAACTTAACGTAACATAACAGATAAGCCATTTGTTAATTTATTTGTTGAGAATTATTATACTTCCACAAATTTAAAATATGTTTCAACAAATATTTTGACCGGCAAAATTTGAAGGGCAAACTGTTTGAACTTTCATTTTAAAACAAACCTACCTTTTGTAATTATTAAACAGTTTACAATAACAGCTTTTTTATCAGGAGCCTATCCGTACGACATTTTTGCTGATTTATTTGAGCCCGCTTTATTTATAGAAATATCTTCAAAGAAAATACATTCATTGCAAGGCCCAAGGCCTGTCAAGCCTCGAACAGCAAAGCGCAGCTTTTGACATCTATTCGGTTCCAAACTATTGTGAAGTAGAACTTGAGTCTTTGAAATAATTTTAAATAATGTTACTTTGTTCTTTGTGTTGAAAAAACTTGCTAGCACAGATTTATGTTTTGCTATTTTTCCACTAGAAGTTGTTGAAATAAATGAAATTTGAACATGACTAAATTCCCAAGTTACGGTAGACATGTTCTTTGAGATCTGCGGGCCTAACATGTGCAACGTGAGATATGTCACGCGTGAGTCGATAAATTTTGTCACTGTCGACGAATTTCTCATTTACTCTAACATGCACACCACCATTCGCAGCGTGACAAAATTTACTCACCCTCGTTTTGCTTAAGGAACTCGTCTCGTTCTCTCTGTTTGTCGACAAACGCTAACATGCACATCTCTTTTTTGACACTGCTGCATGAGAAGGGATGATTATTTTATCGTCGTTACTTTTTGAGGACGACAGCGTATCGAGAAACGCGTTATTATCAATATTTAACTTTAAATAATTGATTAATTGATTACAACAACGTAAACCCCGTAAAATTCAAAGAAAAGTTGTCAGAGATTTGTGCGATCCGTTCGACCTATCGGGCGCCGAGATCCAGCGTCTCTGGGAGGATCAACAAGGAGATGGCGTTATAATATGTCGTAAAGCACTTGAAGTCTTGTATTGTACATACTTACCTACTATAAATCAAACTAAAAACTGAAAAATTAAACAATGTTAGAGTTTCATTTTCTACAAAATGTACCTATGGGAAAAGTGTTTAACAATTTTTGACTTTTCACTTCAATACTTTTATCCGCAAGTCTTTTAATCCTTAGGGAGTGGACACACTGCGTTTTTAGCAGCGCGTTTGTATCGATACAAACGCGCTGCGAACGCGCAGCTCAAGAACGCGCTGCAGAAAACGCAATGTGTCCACTCCCTTAAATGAAAATAGAGTCAATTGGAATCAAAAACCTTATTTAAACTTTGTACTTATTTATTTGAGCAATAAACTTTGACTTTTGTCAGTCTTTCTTCATACAACATACATTCACTAATTCACTAGTAGTAATCACAACATAGGAAACAAATCAAATTATATTTATAAACTTTTCACTTCGCTCTGCGTGAGCGTGAGATAAATTTTGTCACTGTCGACGATTTTCTCGTTTACTCTAACATGGCACTCCACGATGAGAAGTTTTTCGTCGTAGACTACGCTATCTCACGTCGAGAAACCACCGCACCGGTTTCGTTCATCCAATTTGACCAATTTGTCCACTCGAATTGAAGCACGTATTAAATTAAGGGTTTTGAATCGACAACATTATATCCACATTACTCGGATTAACGCCTATTTAAATTTTAAAATTTGAAATTTTTGAAATTTTGTTATTGTTTTGACATAATTTTGATGGTTGTCATTGTTTGAGCTGCAAAAATAATAAGTCTTTATTGTGTAAGTTTCTAAAAAGTATTTATTTTCTTATACATTTTGAAAAGATTGTCGTTTGTTGACAAGAGACCGACAGATACGACGAGTTTTTTAGGCTGCCATGTTAGCGCAGGTTGAATTATCGAGAATTCACGACAAAATGAGACGAGTAAATTTTGTCACGCTGCACATGTTAGGCCCACTGGTGATGAGGTTATTGATTCATGAATTTATTATTTTTGGCCTCTTCATGTTTTTGGAAGGCATGGGTATGGGCAAGCAAGACTATCACATCGTACTAGTGAATTTTCCTCTAACTATTTAAAAGTGCTTTGTTACTTTTTAAGCCACTTCTTGATTAGATCTCAACAAATTCGCATCGACGCATCATTTATCTTCATAGGGTTCCTACTATCTAAGTGATATTGAACTTTTAATTCATTAAAATAACCAATAAATTTTAGTCTATTTTTAGTGTAAATATTTTCCACACCATCACGTTTAACAGCTATCCACTTAGCACCGGACGTTATTCAGCGGAACCGCAGCGGTCATTAGTCAAGCAAAGATGATAGCGTTGACGCTGACGTTAATTATAGTTACACTTTAGATAGGACGTTATTTTACTGATAGATATTAAGTCCACTATCCACTAAATCAAATGAAATTTAACATGAACAGATTTATGACTGAGCTGTAAGTTTGTAAGTATTGAATAAATAAATAATTAAATAAATGAATATACCCACGATAGGCATTCTCCGATCACATCGTCAATAAAAAAAAACCTCAACAAGTACCTTCGTTTAGGTACATAACTTTATTTCACATTCACATAGGTACTTACCTACTCTTTTTTGTCACAATTGAAGTGTGTGCAATCAATGACAAAAAGCTCTGGCGTCAATTCTGGTACCGAACTTTTTATCAACCTCAACCAAAAAAACCTCAACTAAAGCGACTGTTTCCATGACTACTAATAACAAACGACTCAGTTGTGGTGAGGTTTTAGCTAAGGTTTGAACTTTGGCAGAACAAATTTTTGAAAAGCTATTCTACTATTTCACCAAATGGCTGACATTTAAGAGATCGAACCAAAACGCAGCGGTTGTCATCTAGTAGAATTGCCCAGCAGCAAAGATACTACTCGTTCATATTTTTTCCTTTGCCAGTCGTTATTCCGATTATTCCGTTATTTTTCATGTTAAATAAATTGATAAAAAAAATTATCAAACGAATTGATAGCCATGTGGCTGTTTATCTAACATATTTTTTTGCCACACATTAATATGTTTCACTTTAAGAGAATCATATTAAGTTATTCATTATTCAAAAGAATGTGTATAGAGAAGTAGGCAATATATTTAAGTAGGTATTTAACAATATTTTTTTTTTTACATCATCTCCAAAGTCTTACCTTACTCGTATTATGAAAATGCACTAAGTACCTACATATTTATGTTTTATTGTTAATTTTTTTTAAACTATGATTTAAATGTTTCAGTGGATAGAGCACTTTATTTATAATCATGCTGATTACACGGAACAATACGCTGCTTTTGGCTCCCAAGCAACAATCATTCTTTGTACTCCCACAGCATTATAAGTATTACTTAGTACAGCTGATTATTAGCCTCTGTGAAGACAAATACCATGTGAGGTACACAGTCCGAAATCCGCTTCGCCTTATGATCTTAGATGTATGACAAAGATAATGTATGATGTAAAATATGATCCATTAATAAACTTTGTACGTAGAATGTAGCTTTGACGCGTTAAAAAAAAAGAAAAACGAAAACAAACTAACGACCAAATCAATTTACTTGAAGTAATGGTAACATCTTTCTAAATGTCAACCAGTTCTATAATTTTTTTACAAGATGCAGCACCCTCGCGGCGTTTCCCACGTAATGGTCTATGATGATAATGATGAAAAGTAGCCTAATAATCTTCCTCAAAAGTTTAGCTATCACATGCAGAAAGTATTTTCAAATCCGACTGGTAGTTCCTGAGATTAGTACGTTCAAACAAGCAAACAAACAACCAAACTCTTCTTCTTTATAATATTAGTATAGATTCGTTATAATCCGTAGCACCCCTATGACGTAGCAAGGACACGTAGGGGTATGCGCTACGATACGTAGAGGTAGTCCTCTACGTATCGTAGCGCATACCCCTACGCCGTAGCCTGCGGGTATACACGAAACGTATCAATAAATGCAAGTTTTAGGGAGTGTACACATTGCGTTTTTTGCAGCGCGTTTGTATCGATACAAACGCGATTCGAACACGATGCGAACGCGCAGCCCCCCTCCCGGTTCGCTTTTGTATGGAAAAAAACGCGTTGCGAACGCGCGTTTGTATCGATACAAACGCGCAGCTCAAAAACGCGCTGCAGAAAACGCAATGTGTACACTCCCTAATGTATTATTTTTGTATAGTGAGTCGTGTTGGCCAAGGGATACTGCTTCAACTTTTGATCCGAGGGGTGTGGATTTGCATCCTGACCGTGTAGGTATAAATTAATGTTCGTTTTGAAAAATGTATATGCTTATCGTGATTATTAGTTTAAGAGTTTAAACACTACCGCGTTCAGTGCCCATGACGTATGTGCAGATGTTGCTGGCACTTGGCTGGGCAGGGAATGGGTAAACATGGCTTACACTCATTTTCCTATTCTTTTGAGACCAAGTCTGTGAAGAATCAGGGCAGCAATCACGGTTTGAGGCCTGGCTTTCCTTTTCTGTAATATATTTTCTTAAATCTAATACTTATTGACTTGACTGCTTGTAACCTCAAAATAAAATTTAGAATACCACATAACATAGAAGTTACTTTGTAGCAAGGGATACTTATCTATTCTTATAATTTATTTCAGTACCATTGCCGCATTGCGTCGTGATCCAAACGACAACTATACTTAATCGTTATCATAATTCATGTTTTGTCTAAAATTATGCATATGTATAGAAAAATATTAAACTTACGGGGTGGAACGTTTCTGCTGTAGTTGGTTGGAATTTGATATGCATGCTGGTCCATGTACAGGATCTGGCTGAAAGAAAGTGAACAATGATTAAATACGCATTGTTCAACAAATAGGCTTCTTTTTCTATCTTCTATCTACTTATATAAACTAATAAAAAAAAACTAGTAGTTCTGCGAACAGTACATACACTAAACCACTAAAGTTAACTAAAGCCTCGTTTTAGAGAAAAATAGTTTTGTGATAAGAAAGTGGTTCCGGGTGTTCCATCAATCCCTACATAGTAGTTCAAGGACTGATTCCACTGGTAGAAATCTAAAAGTGAGCAATTTACTGAAGTGCTGATTTTTAATTGCTATTCTGCTCATCATGCCGAAGATCCTCATCAGATCTTCACAAAATTTTTATAAGACCAACTTAAAATAGGTCCTTTCAAATAAATAAAAAAAAACATCGAAATCGGATCTCATAAGGTGAATATATCCAGTGGCCCCCTTTTTGCCCCTTTATAGAGGAAGTACTCCTCTAATCAATAATCCCAGATGACAAAAACATTCCATAAATTCGTGAAACCTGTAATAAACTATATGTAATGTACCAAGTTTCGTTCAGATCGGTTGTAAAAAACGACCTGTAGAGCGTACCAACAAACAATCAGAGGGAAGCAAATTTTGCTGGCTTGATGTAGAGACGCTTTTGGGGATAAAGTCTAAATCCTATTTCTTTGTATTTGTCCTAAAGTTAACAAAAACGAAACAATTAGGTATGTCGAAGTCAATATTCTTGTTCATTTAACTTCTTATAATGTGAATACATAGAGCTATCAATAAATTGACCTGATTGGTAAAGGGAGTACAGACGTCATTCTCCAAGATGATCGTGAAACACCAAGCCAAAACAAACAAGGCCAAAGAGGCGCGTAAGACATGACAATAGATAGGTACGCGATTAAAAGCTATTATTGGGATTAGATTGCAAACAGACTGTCTGTAAAACCTACGCTTGTGATACTTTTAATTAAATATAGTATCCTGGAAAATTCGAGGGGCCTTTGCCCATCTGTGGGTCAGTGTAGGCTAAAAACAACAACAATCAACATAATCATAAACGGCTCATTTTAGTTAGTTTTAAGCCGGGGTGGCGCCATTCATAGCTTCACTACAGTAAACACTTGTTAAAATGCTATGTAGTAATTCTATGAGATGAATTTTAAGCCTCTGCTGTTATTATGAGTAAGGATTCTAGTAAGTTAGAATGTCTATTTTGAGCAACATGGCTAGGTGTTGAGTGAATGATAGGATTACAAGTCCAGCGGTCACGACACGCTGTAGCCGGCGCATGCTTGCAACGTGACATTGGAAATACATCCCTTAGTTCAACTCAACCTTTTTAAAGAAAGTAAGCCGGAAAAAATATTCTACAAAGACAGAACAGAACAGAAGAAAACGTATTTGTGTAACAAGAGTACCCCTTAAATTATATTAAACTATCTAGATCTCTTCTGTTTTTTATAAACAGTCTTTGTCGATCTGGAACAATACTCAAATTATGAAATAATCTTTCAGATAAATGTAGTGGTTCCGAAAATAACCATTCACATAAGTAATACACAAAAACAAAAAATTCGCACTCCTTGTATTAGTAAAGGTATTAGATGAAACTTAGATATAACATTGAAGATCGACTCTGTGCATATAGCAATAGAAATGAGCTGGATTTCGCAGGTTTTCTATGTCTTTGAATCGTTCCAATTGTACCTAGCATATTCACTTTTAAATGTTGTAAAATAAAATGTCTGGATCCAAAACCTTTTTTATCCTCCAATTTACACCTGCTAGAACTATCTGTTAAGTTTTCTTTTCTATTTTCTTCTGTTCTAATCATCATTTCTTTCAACAATTCTTATACTTTTACATCAATTACGCTGCTAACACAACTGACACAGGCAGTGAACTTGGCCATAGCATAGCTTAATAGAATTATTAGAGTAGGTGAGGGTTGTGAAGGCTTTTCCAACCAAAATGGTTTACCTTAGTCACAGATAATATAATACGCCTTAGTATAACCACGTATGTAAAATGACATAAGTTTACTATATTGTTTTAGAACACTTTTCCTCTTTGGCTTTACAAAGCTTACTTTGTTTGTAACTGTCTTTACTGACAACTGTTGTCAATAAATTCTGATTTTAGAGTTGCGATAAATTGAAGACGGTTATGTAACCATGTTTACCAATAACCGATTAAATGAAAGCCATACAAAATGCGGAAAAACGTGCGAATATGTGATGGGTAATAAAATATAATAAACTAGGTAAGTTCTGTTGACATCAATATGGAGATCATACCAAGGAAATGCAAGTGAAAGTATCTATAGGCAGGTCACTCCTGTCCTATGAACTACCACTTTTTACTTGCATTGCTCTGCTATCTTGTTTGTAACGATTATTATCACCACGGAGTCTTTGACTAACCTATAATTTATGATTGTAATAGTAAAATTGAATGATTCCTTCCTATCATTGTCGATTTCTGCCACGTAGAGTCGCCTGATTACCCGCACGTCGACTACGCTTCAACTTTAGTCGCTCTTTTTCACAATAATCTTTGATATTCTTATAAAAGGTACTTATCATAAATTCAATTTACTCTATATTTTAATGCAAATCAAAAATATTGCAACTTGGAAAGGCAGGAGCTTAGATTATATAGGTACTTGTCTATGATCTAAGGGCAGGAGTCGACCTCAGCCTATTTTCAAAGGGCGGTGCTTAAACTTCAGGTTCCATTAAAACTGAAAAACCTAACTCACGTGCAAAAAACAGCCATAAAGAACTTTCCTTGAAATAATAAAAAAGTTTAATGAAACTGCATTTATTATTTTAGAATGACCTTGGGCGTGCAACATTAACGCCTAGCTACTAATTACAACTTGCAAGTTGTGAAAGTTGCATGTCTTGGAGTCAACATGAAACAATGTGTCACGAGTGTGTCACAGAAGAAGGATTATGTTATCGTTGGAGGTCATCGATTCTATATGTTTTTTAACTTCCGGCTTATTGCTTTAGTAGGAAAATTAACAGAAAGTAAGCTTCCCAATCATTAAAATTATTTTATTAAGTAATTAGATTTTTAAAATGCTTCCAAAATTTTTACTCTAGATTTGAGCCTGTAATATTGGCCTACCAGTGCCACAGAATAAATAGGTTCCTATTCTGTGCCTGTACCCACCGCTATAGGTACTATTTTAGATTAACTACCGATTTTATTTATTTATTTATTTATTTGAAACATTACCCTATTATTACAGGTATAACCTAATACAATAGAACAGTCATCATTTCACAAAATTAAAATTAAAACAAATCACACACAAAATAAAAACAAAAACAAAATCATTCCACATATATCAGTCAACATACAAAATCATTCAATACTCAAGTCAAAAACAAAAAAATTACAAATACGTCAATACCTTAACCAAAAAGTCTATAGTAGCTACGCTAATAAGCTAATTTGAAAGTCTATAGTAGCTACCTACATAGGTACAATAGTTTCTTAAAAACTTACAAAATGTCTTGAAATGGGAAGTAACATTACTTACATAGCTGAAACGAGCAAGTATCTACGAGTACATCGAATTACCCGCCAAATTCACAATTGCAGTGACGGATTTGCGTAAATGCGTGCCCTGTTACCGTGAGTAATATGAAGGGTTACGTATTTATGTCACGAAAAATACAAGACAGATTTTTGAAATCCATAGGAACGTTTGACAGATTTTTGATTTTTTTTTTTTCATAATCCAGGAATTCGAATTCCATAAATTCTTAAGCCAGATTTTCATTTGTTTTTTTTTTACAAGACAGAAATACAAAATCCATCTAAACATTTTCCAGAAATTTTAACATCCAGATAATTCACTTTACCGTATGTTTGTTTTCCATATAATTTATTTTCCATATATTTTGTGATCCCGAAAAATCATGGTTCAGGAAAGACCTATTACAAAATTATGTATTCAATCTTTCTAAAGGCCTACTTACTAGTAGCGCCATCTAGTAATAATTCAGAGCGTTATAAATACTAGGTACCATAAAATTAAATGACCGATGTTCATTATGTAGCTTGAAGTACTGTAGGTAGATATCTAATACATATTGTACCTAGTTACTTTTTTTTAGTACCTTTAACATTTCCTAACTAATTTCGTGCTAGATGGTTAAGTAACCTCACCAAACACTTTTAGGCAAATTATCAAAATTTAACCTAAATCTTTCATCCCTTTCGAATTTGTGACGGCTCCGGCGCTTCGGGAAGTGCAGCCCCTCCGCCCTTGCGTAACAAAACGCGGCATCAGCACGAGCCTTCGCAGCTTCGGCTGTTTGGTCGCCACCTTCGGCGGCGACCAGCCTCAGCCGCTCCAGCTCGTGCTAATGCCGCGTTTTGTCACAGCGGGCGGGGGCTGCATCTCCCTTCGCGCCTCCGAGTTCATAAAAACACTCTAGGGTAGGACAGACAAGACTAGGTGGAAGTCGGGGTGGGCAGATTCGGTTCTGAGACCGATAATAACCTAAAAACGTTTCGTTTTACGGTAAGACAGACGCAACATGAAAAGTAACACAAATTACTTAAATAATATTTATAATTGAGTAAGATGGAAAAGGTTTTATATATGGCTGGAAATTTTCTGGTAAGCGTTACTTCTGTCTTTTAAAAATCGGTATAAGGATATTGTTGTCGAATGAAAAAAAAACGAACTGATAATCTGGCATTAGTGTTTCTGTCAAATGAGACTTCTGTGAAATGTTTTATCGGAGTAATAAAATTATGGAAAACATAGCATCTGGATTTCGAGTTTCTATCAAACGTTATAGGGATTTCAAAATTCGGTGTATCGTTTTTCGAAAGATTAATAGGTTACCAATATGAAGCTATGTTCCAAAGACCTCTCTTTCTTGGAATTATATTTTGATCTAAAAATCTCTATCGAGGTATTTTTCAATTCCGATGTGATTTAAGATTCTTGAATTTTGCCTCTGGACAGGATCAGCTGGGAGTTCTCTTTGATATCTGCTCTCGTGAACATCACTTGCGCTATGATACGAGGTGACGTGCTCTTGGCTGCTGGCCAGCCGTCTGATTATCAGACATATGAGAAAAATATAAACGTTTGCTTTATTAATGTCATCAGCTAAGGTTAAAGAACTTGTAAGATCATTGCTGTAAACATTTTCATAAATTGATTTTATTTCTGTCTTTATTTTCCTCAGTTACACGAACAGTACGAAAACCCTGGTTTTCCTAATAGTAGGTATAATAATAAGAAGCATCCACCTATAATATCATTGATGATAAAAAACTTTATTTCAGCTCTGTTCCAACTTAAAAGTAAGACATTAACTTACAGACGTAATGTCAATAATTTGCGAACGAAAATACTATTTAGCTGTATTAAGTAAACGATATTCAAATGATACTACTTACTATTATATGGACGATAAATTGTACATCATTACTTTGTGTCACGTCCGGTGATTAGGTCGCGATCACATGACGTCTGAAAAACTTTGGATGACGAAGTTTTTCTTCTGGAAATTATATCACAAAGCTGTAAAATGAAGATGGATGGTTTTGAGGTCGCGAACAATACGATATTTACCTACTAGCCAGGTTGGCCATTGTCGGTTTTAGAATGGAATCAAATTATGTTGTAGTTATTGGCGTAGAGTAGAATTATGCAATATTCTACGTCAATGGCTGAATATTTGGCGCCTAGCGATTGAGTGTGGCGAGGCGGGCGCGGCGCAGGGGCGCGGGCGCAGGCACGACAGACGCAGCGATGATAACTATTCAGAGCAAGGGTTTATTTCTGTTGTCGCAGTAACCGGGGTTATATTTTAGGGTGTTAGTGACGCAAATAGCTGTGATAAACGTGTATTATTTTGGCGTACTCCTGGTACTATTATTGTTGTCAGTGGGTCGTTTAGTGCAGACGCAGCCTTGCGGGCACCTGGACGGAGGACATCCGATGTTTATGTTCAACGCACGTGCTGAATATAGTGAGAGTGCCTCTAAAGCAGTACACATTATGAGATAACAGTTCCGCTATTTTTAGTTACCTGCAGTACCTACCTACATTATAATTTAGGTTCTTATATTTGGATATTAAATAAAGCAACTAAGATAAGATTACACTTCAAATAAACTGATACCTAATGAAACTTCTTTGTTAACTTATGTTTAAACCGTTCGGAAATAATGCTGACCGGAAGTAACCACAAACAATCCACTTCAGTATTAGAAAGAATATTAATAGACTATAAAGAGCCCACGTAGAGTATAGTAGGAGATCACGCTAAAGCTGGGAACAAATTATCGGACGCGGCTGACGGACGCGGCAGACAGCCGCGACTGAATAGGTATCTGGATAAAGAACAAACATAGAACTGTGCACATTATCTGACGAAAGTCGCGGACGCGTCCTTGGACCTTCAGACGTCCGAAGGCAATCTGGCCCGCTGGGTGTTCGGACGGTGTGCACACTTATCAGTCGCGGCTGTCTGCCGCGTCCGTAAGCCGCGTCCGATAGTTTGTTTCCAGCTTTATAAGACATCCTCTCAGATTTGTCTCAGAAGATAGCGTTCGGCTCAAAATTATAATTATCATTATTATAAAGATTTTAATTGGTATGAAATACAAAATTATTCTTTATTTATACCTACATTTGATTATACAAAGACGATAACCAACACATCTTGACTCGAATATTTTTAGCGTTGTTTTATTATTCTAAAACTCTCGCGGCACCAAAATCTGACAGGTCAACATTTTGATAAACATGCTCTACTTATTTTAATATTTGGATGGCAAAAATAGTTATTTATCGTCGTAGCTCGTAGGAATCCTAGAGTTTCGAATGTGTATGCGACACGCACTTGTCAGTAAAATTAGGTTTAACTTCAGGGCTATGTTAGTATAATAACCTTTGTTTTATAACTAGCTGTGCTCGGCGGTTTCAACTGCCATTTAATTTAGTTTAGTGCAAACAAGTACTTAACCCTTTTTCATGATTTGAGCTATAATGAAGAAATCATTTGTAAAATCCGACTGGGTAAAATCAGAGATTAGCGCGTTAAAACAAACAAATTTTTCAGCTTTATATTATAAGTACCTACCTATTTATATAGATGAGTTTTTAAGTTAATTAGTAGTCATTTTGTGAAAATAAAAACATGTTAAAAAGATACTTAATATCCCATTAATATCAATGTCAATTATGAAACTTATCAAAGATAAGATAATAGATAGTTTCGTAGAATCGGTATCTCAAGATGCATCAAATCTTAATGGTTTATTTATAAATAGTTAATTAGAAAACAAATAGGCTATAATCATAGAAAACCTTTTGAAGAGGAGTGATTTTATTTATTTATCAAGGAAAGTGATCTATTACCTAAGTGTTGTTGTTGGTATTTCGTGGTAGAGATGACCTCATCGTTTACTTCGGTGAATGCATTTCTGAGACGGGACTGTTTTTAGGGTCCCGTACCAAAATGGTGGTAGGTACGGGTTTTTCGACATGACAAAAAATGTTTATGATTTCTTCGTTTGCAAAGTAAGAATCTGAACGGAATCCTCGTTGCGTGAGTTGACTTCGTTAGATAATGTTAGGCCAGTTTAAAGAAAAAAAAAAAAAGAATTATCTAAGTATCTACTTTATGTGTAGGAATTACTAGAAGGAAAATAGGCATTGGACTCTGCAGGTGCAACTGACTGATTCTACATCCGTACCCATATTATAAATGTGAAAGTGTGTTTATTTGTTTGTTTATTTGTCCTGCTTTCACTTCTAAACAGAGCGACGGATTCACGTGACTTTTTGTGTGGAGATAGATTGTAATGGTCTTTTTGAATTTTCCCGCCGTGCAATATTAAATCGATAGTTTTTGCTCTTGCCATAGGACTTGAGTGATGGCGCGGAATGTCATCTGACACGCCGTCAGCGTGACAGTGACATTCCGCCATGTCTCCTGTCTACGTTCCGCAGGAAGTGTAATTTTTTTTATTTAGTGTTGCCATAGTGAACGCACACTGCTTGAAAGTAGCTTTTTTTTATTATTTCCAGCCAGCATCAATTTTGTTTTTTTTTCATAGTTTCAGGTTAGTTTCAGTGTCAGATCTTTAGAATTGTCAAATTCACATTCCAGATATTTTGGCTGTGCTTGAGCAGAGTTCATTGAACCTTCTTTGTGAAATTTAGTTGTAAACAAATTCGAAATATTCAAATCTCGATAGTTTTCTAGCGAATCCAGGGATTCCTGCGCTGGAAACTCCGATTCCTTGCATTTTCCGATCTGGCGTGGTCTTGTCGGGTCGGCGTTCCTGTAGTTCTAAATTTTTTAATAAGAATCCGTGAATTTTAACTTCATCTCAGCTGGACACGTGTCGGCGCGTGCGCAGGGCCTTTCTCGTGGTGTACTCTCAGATCAGACCAACTTTTCTATCATTCACCCACGAGCGGACGGAAGCCCAGGAGAGTGCCTTCCCGGCGAAGACGCGGCGACCGAGTCCAGCTGAGGATTCAGCTCTTGTCTCGGTGGACAAAAACCCCGTTCGGGGTTTTTTTTTTCTTACCCCCTTCTTCTCTCAACATCTCGAGTCACCAGCCGAGGCCTCGCAGACGGGATCTCACCTGGAGCGGTGCTGTCTTCGCAGTGAGCTGGCCCCCTTCCTTCGAGACCGGCCGCTGCGATCCCCTCCACGGTACCCTCAGTCTCCGAGCGTTCTCTCTCGGCTGAGTTCCATTACTTCTGTGTCGTCAACCTCTAACCCTCAAAACAGTCTACACACCTTTGATGCTGCCTTCTGCAGTATCCGTTCAATCTTAAATTTAAACGTTAAGCTGGTTGCTGGTACAAGTCTGATCGTGTTGGCTCTCCACGAACCCTGTAAACCCTAGATTAATTTAGATGCTCATGTGAGCTAGCCGTAGCATCTTATTTACCTAACCTATCTTTCTTAAAGGCGCCCAACTTTCTTACTACTTTCTTATTTCATATCAATAAATGTCTGTCATTTAAATATTTGTTTTTCTATTCATCATCCATCTCCGGTTAGGTATCCTCAAATTTTAAAATCGTTACAGTGGCGCTCCAACTGGTTTAATCAGCCCCAGCAACCAATTTATCCAAAATTCTCTTCGTATAAATTCAATATACTAACACAAAGAAAAATATTGTGAATTATTATTGTTGTTGTTTTATTTCCAAACTTGTGTAAACATTTTTAGTACTGTGTTCTTTATAAGTGTGATCTAAACATTATTTTAGTGTCTTAAAATAAGTGTGTCTAATAGTAGTGTATTATTGTAAAACAAAATTCAAGCGGCTTCTAAAAACTTTACTTTCTATTTATATTTCATAAACTTTATATCGGCTAAGCTAAATAGTGTTTTTTGGTTTTTACTTAAATAAGAGAGCCTATTGTTTTAAAAACAGGTGTTTTGTGTAACTAAATTTGTACAAAATTGTGATACCAGTAACCGTGGACAAAAATCAACTTGTGTTTTCAAAACTTTTATTTAAAAATACTTAACATAACTTTCCGTACACTTACACAATATACATTGCTACACATTCTACACAATACACTTTATAATTTCATCGTTTAATCATACAAATACACACTACTTTGTATACATTCCTTGGTGATGAAATAGTATTCTTGTGAGTTTATTTCAAGTAACAATTTTGCAGGTTATTCACAACAACAACACAATGTTTTCTTATCTTCAAGTCATCTTTTCTTCTAGGTAATACAGCTTTAGTGGTATTCATCCCACTTGGTAGACAGTAAATGATTCATCATAATCCTGTTTAGGTGGTTCCATCCCACATACAGTAATTGATATCTTCATAATCCTGTGGTGTTCCTAGAATTTTCAAGGTTTTTCAAACTTTTCAAAGACTTGTGTTAGTATATCTTTGATCACAAATCACAATACCTGTCTATACTTAGGTAATCACAACAGTGCATTTGTTTTGTTTTGTAATCCAATAGGTTTATTGTTTTGTTTTGGTAAGTTCAACTTTTAACTTCGTGTGCGTGTGGTGTGAGTGACCAAGCACCGATAATTTTTGGAGGTCCATGTTTTGATTTTGAAAGTTCAACTTTTGCATATACAGGGTGTAAACTTTATACACGGTGAATTTTTTTTATTTTTTTTTTGAGGTGGTCTTCACACTAAATCATACTCTCTTCACATCTATCTAGTCAAAAAATTTTTTTAGGTTTTTGTAAATATACTTAGATTAAAATTTAAATTAATTTGTTGTTAGTTTAAATTAGATTTTAGAGTAAACGCTATCCTTTCGTTTACATATTCGTAGATTAGGATGGTAGGGACGCGGGAATTTGACACGTCAATGACCTTAGTGGAGTTTTTTCGTTTTGATAGTTGTTTTGGTCGTTTACAACACAACTTCATTCGATGTTTAGCTTCCAACTAGGTTAACGACTGTTCTCGTCCACGCCGTCCTTTATTCTGTGTGTTGTTCTATTCTATTGTTTGGTCCATTCATTCCGATTTCTTTTCGAATTCTTAGGTAGGTAGGTAAGTACATTCTTGTCTGTACTTACCATCATGTCATTCTCACTCCTTCACTTCTCATTTTCAGTGGAGGTGGTGAATTCGTCGACGCTCAAAAGGCGTAATCATGACCTTTCTCGGTCTTGGGAGTTTTTACCAAAAGCTTCCAAGAATCTGTAGGTCTTCTTGTTTTACCAGAGATTCACTGGAAAACAATCATCCTCTCTCTGTCTTGCAGACAGTTCGGGAGTTCGGACATAACATGTCATCATCACTCCTCCACTTCTCATTTTCAGTGGAGGTGGTGAATTCTTCAGCGCTCAAAAGGCGTTATCTAGACCTTTCTCGGTCTTGGGAGTTTTTTTCAAAAGCTTCCAAGAATCTGTAGGTCTTCGTGTTTTACCAGAGATTCAATGGAAAACAATCATTCTCTCTCTGTCTTATAGACAGTTCGGGAGTTCAGGCGTAACAGGTGGGGAGTTTCTCCCCCGGACCGTAGGTTGGCTACGTATCATCTTGTCCTGGGTTGTTGGCTTTTGTTTGGTTTGTTTTGCTGGTGTTATATGTTTTCTTTTCTCTGTTGGTTGGTGCAGACCCGCTACCTTGTTGGAGTGTCGCGTGGTTCGGCTCTTTTCTGACCGCCACCCTTCACTTCACGCCGGTCTGCACGTGGATAGTTAGGTTAAGTTCATGTTAGTTTAGGTTCTTGTTAGGTAGTTTAGTTTGTTGGTTGGTAGTTAGGAGGTAGGTAGGTAGGGCTTCATTTTTAAAGGGATTTTTCTTGTTCTGCAGTTTTTTTTCAAAAGGAGGTTCCCCATTACCTAATAATAGCGGGTCGTGACTATTCAATAAGCCTACACTGGGTATTTGGTGGGAATTCTCTCGATAATGTATGTAAGGTTCCACTAGTAGTTCCCTAATTGCTGATAGCGGGTCGTGACTATTCAAATAAGCCAACACTGGGTATTTTGGACGGAACTCTAGTGTGTTGGTCTCAGTATCCTCGATCGTTGGAGAGGTTACTGTACTTATGTGAATGTGGATGTATGAAGTGGAGTATGAATGAGGGTAGTGTAAGATAACGAAAGGGACTGTGTGTTTGTGTGAGAATGTCTGAAACTGCTTAGGATCTTCAATCCTAGGGAACTAGTCCCCAAGCCGTTTGTATCTAACTACCTGGTCTAACATTAGTGTAAGCTTTGGTTTAGGTTTTCTGTTTCTGTCTGGTGTCTATTCCTGTCTATCTTTGGTAGCACCCATGACTCATAAATTTTTCCTTTTTGCGTAACTTAGTTTTCACGTTTCTGGAGTTTCTTTTCCTTTTTGTTTGTCTTAACTTTCTCATTTCTGGAAGTTGGGTTGTTCATGTTATACGGATGTGGTCATCCGGGAATTTTTCTCCGACTTCATCGAAGAAAAATTCTACCCGGCGTGGGAAGTATTGTAATGGTCTTTTTGAATTTTCCCGCCGTGCAATATTAAATCGATAGTTTTTGCTCTTGCCATAGGACTTGAGTGATGGCGCGGAATGTCATCTGACACGCCGTCAGCGTGACAGTGACATTCCGCCATGTCTCCTGTCTACGTTCCGCAGGAAGTGTAATTTTTTTTATTTAGTGTTGCCATAGTGAACGCACACTGCTTGAAAGTAGCTTTTTTTTATTATTTCCAGCCAGCATCAATTTTGTTTTTTTTTCATAGTTTCAGGTTAGTTTCAGTGTCAGATCTTTAGAATTGTCAAATTCACATTCCAGATATTTTGGCTGTGCTTGAGCAGAGTTCATTGAACCCAAAGAAATTTCATACATAGTAGAATGCTGACTGACATTTAATGTACAAAGGATTTTGAACCTTATCACGACTACACAACGATCTATTATCATTTAATCTTGGTTATAAGGATTGTTGGTCTTGTTGAGAGGCTTTCTTGGGTGCTTTGTCTCTTTCACACAGTTGCAAAAAGAAAGAGACACAGCGCCCAAGTTTTATTTCAAGCGGACCGCGTTTTCTGTATCAGTGCGCGTTCCAGTTACGTTAGTATAAAAATTCCTTGATTGAACCTTCTTTGTGAAATTTAGTTGTAAACAAATTCGAAATATTCAAATCTCGATAGTTTTCTAGCGAATCCAGGGATTCCTGCGCTGGAAACTCCGATTCCTTGCATTTTCCGATCTGGCGTGGTCTTGTCGGGTCGGCGTTCCTGTAGTTCTAAATTTTTTAATAAGAATCCGTGAATTTTAACTTCATCTCAGCTGGACACGTGTCGGCGCGTGCGCAGGGCCTTTCTCGTGGTGTACTCTCAGATCAGACCAACTTTTCTATCATTCACCCACGAGCGGACGGAAGCCCAGGAGAGTGCCTTCCCGGCGAAGACGCGGCGACCGAGTCCAGCTGAGGATTCAGCTCTTGTCTCGGTGGACAAAAACCCCGTTCGGGGTTTTTTTTTTCTTACCCCCTTCTTCTCTCAACATCTCGAGTCACCAGCCGAGGCCTCGCAGACGGGATCTCACCTGGAGCGGTGCTGTCTTCGCAGTGAGCTGGCCCCCTTCCTTCGAGACCGGCCGCTGCGATCCCCTCCACGGTACCCTCAGTCTCCGAGCGTTCTCTCTCGGCTGAGTTCCATTACTTCTGTGTCGTCAACCTCTAACCCTCAAAACAGTCTACACACCTTTGATGCTGCCTTCTGCAGTATCCGTTCAATCTTAAATTTAAACGTTAAGCTGGTTGCTGGTACAAGTCTGATCGTGTTGGCTCTCCACGAACCCTGTAAACCCTAGATTAATTTAGATGCTCATGTGAGCTAGCCGTAGCATCTTATTTACCTAACCTATCTTTCTTAAAGGCGCCCAACTTTCTTACTACTTTCTTACTTTCTTTTTAATAAATGTTTATCATTTAAAACTTGTTTCCATTCATTCATCATCCCTCCGGTTAGTTACCCTTCAAATTTCAAATCGTTACAAGTTGGAGGGCTCGAGAGTAACATAGGCTATTTTTTATGCGGGTACCTACCACGCGAGCGAAGCCGCGGGCAGCAGCTAGTTATATTTTCCACCAGAGCATCAACTTGCAATGACAATTCGGGCGAATGAAATACTTCGAAGTTCATTCACAAATTAATTGCATTTGCACCTTATGGGAAGTCAAGGTGTGGTTATACTTCAGAAAACCACTTTTCATTACATTTATTTCACTCGTATGTAGTTCCACTCATGGTGTAGTTCTCTTAGTTGTTTCGGCTAGATCGGATGTTCTACACGCTCATAAAAAGGATAGGCGACTGGTAGCTGCAATAACAACTGTGAGCTTTGTGTTAAAAAAATTGTTGCCTAAAAGTCTGTCTGATCTTGTGTGTATTAAGGTAGGTGAGTTCTCAATTTATGACCTTACAGAATTGAAACTTTTATGTCTCATTTATACTTCAAAATTGTTTTCCCTTTCAGCACAACCTTGGCAAACACCCTATCACAGTCGTTTGGTTGTATTTATCTCTGTTTCTTTGTTTACGAATAGGTTTGTGTGTCGAGTCCGTTTGCCAAGAGACACGAGCGCGACCGAGATGTCGCAGATCGCTGCACCTCACGCGTAAAACCGTGTTACATTTGCCAGATTCGCACATAATCTGTGTCTATATAGGTTTATACAATCGGTATTTTGGTAACTAAAAACTTTGTTTTATCAGAAATTAGGAAAATTATCACCTAAGTACATTTATAGTGGATAAGTACTCTGGTTAATGTGTTGTTATTGTATTTGTACAAAAGCCGTGAAAATTCTAGCATTATGTCACTCATTACTCACTCATAAAATAAGGTGTGTTTTGCTATTAAAAGGTGGTGTTATTGTAATGTCAATTTAAATACAGTTTACTAACTAACTAACAAACTACCACAACCATGTCTGAAAGCGCGGTCGCAATGAGACGGCCATGTGTTGCGTTCCCATTTAAATTATTTTTGTAGCTCATTCGAGGTCCCATGGCTTGCGATAAATCTTACGATTACAAAATGATTTGTTTACTGAGGTGAAGCAAACGAACCTTGCACACTCCAGCAACTCCTTGTTGGGGGTGAAGGTGGCTCCGCCGGCGAGGGCTACCAGCGCCAGGAACGGCGAGAGAAATGTCCACATTTCGGGCTACGGTCGGGAGGGCCGATGCCGTGCGTCACCTATCGCGCATACTCTCACTGCACTTGCACACACTCCCCGCGAGCACATCATCAGCGGGTCAATGGGGGTACATCAGTTCACTGCGTCGGGTCAGGACCGAGGTCCGAGGATCAGCGAGCGCGGCGCGGTACTGCGCTTGCTACGGCAGCGGCGGCGGCGGCTTATCGCGGCGCGGGCGGGCGCGGTCACGGGCACAACCTTCGCTTCCGTGCGATCTCACCCCGCGCTACGCGGCCGACAGAGACGAACCACCGCTACGCAACCGGCTACGCGCCTGACGACGACCTGACGAACTGCCGGCTACCGATCTACACACCGATCACAAACCGATTTGTATCATTTGAAATCAAACACGGCTGCGTACACGTCACTCGCTCGTTTCACGCTCTAATTACTGAATCCCAGGTGCAATCCTAGCGCGCTACTAACCATAAGCCTTGGATTGCTGGAGCGGAGTGCCGCGCTCGCGTGTCTGCCTGCCCTGCCGTGCCCAATCGTTATAGACAACATTTGACTTCGCAAATCTACTCCGAGTGACTCCAGCAAAAGCGAATAAACTACTAACAAGATATTAATTTCCAAGGTCATATACCCTCGACTTGCGTGGTTATACGGGGTAGGTATTATCTGTTTTCCATAATACCTAAGTATATGTTTCCTTTTTGTTCGATGGTTGCCGCGGCCTGTTGAAATTCTTATGCAGGAGCAGGGACTAGAGATTATTTTTATTGGTAACGAGGCATTATCTAGGCGGAAAAAATTGTCAATACATGTCTTTGTTCCATTTATAAATCACGAAGGGTATATTTGCACAAGCTATCTGCTCATCACAGGTTTGCGTGTAGAGTCGCGAATTTATTTAATTTCATCGGTCGGCAGGCAAGCCGCGCGGAGTGAATCGTCGTAACAGTACCAACACAAAATTGATTTTAATGCTTGAATATCATTCAAATCAAGCAGACTTTATCGTCTTTACTTTTTGAAAACAAAACGTAATATTTTTGATTGAAGATAATGATTTTGCACCGCAAAAATAAAGTTTCGACTTACGGGCCGTTGGTAAATTTATTTTCAGCTCACGCTGGATTGGATCGGAAATGCCATTGGTTCTATTAGCTTTGCTTTTAATTTTATATGAAAAATAGCACTATGCAATCTCCTGTTGGAATATATCCAAAGATCCGATTATATTGCTCGGTGTTAAATACAATAATAACTCTAATTCAAGTGACGATTTGGCCATTCTTGAACTAAGGTATGCTACATAGGTACACGTGTATGCTATACAGGTGAACATAGGTAGATGAAACATGTTGTATTGGAAACTTGCACTTGATTGGATTCACTTCGTCCCCGCGATGTTTAGCCCGGATCAACATCTATTGCGTAGCCAACACCTACTGCGGAACTAAGGACGAACTTTAATCAATTATTGACAGCCAGAACATGGAGTATCATGTCAATAAGAATCTCGGATAAGAATCAAAGTTGATTCTTTATGAAGCTCCTAATTTTAATTCTTGACAGGTGATGATTTATTTGCTTGAAAGATGGAGATTGAATTAGAGTTAGAAACTGATTGGTAATTAAGAAATCATAAGACTTTAGGTAAAATTGTCTCTAAGTTAAATTGATGTCTAAAAAATTAAGCTTGAATATTTAGGGACATACTTTTGATATTAGGCCTTTGATATTAGGTACATACGTACCTTTGATTTCTTCAGTTTGAAAACATGATTATGGTACTTAGATGTCTATTACTAATATCATAATATCAACACACACAAATTTGCGATAACTTCTGGAACAGCACAATATTTCTGAGTGAATTTTATTTTATCGATAAGCCTACAACAATATTTCTTCACTTTACCTTTTATTTTTTTTGTTGGATAATAGCAGAGTATTATTTTTGACCGGCCTTGCGTAGGAAATTTGTTGTACGAGTACGTACAGTAGATATTGGTAGGTAGGTGAGGCCTTTGCCCAGCAGTGGGACAGTGTAGGCTAAAAACAAACAAACAATAGCAGAGTGGGGGCCAAGTGAGAGCTATAGAAGTAGGGGCAGACCATCAGCCAGGTGGTTGGACTGGACAATATAGAGCCCATACAGATAAAGGCATGGATGAGAACGGCACAGGGCCGATTAGAGTGGCGTTTGAGGGAGGAGGCACTCAGCAGTGGGTTTATTATTTGAGCTGCCAATAATGATAATGATGATGATGCCACTTTTTTTGTCCTTGTCTCTCATCAGAAAAAAAATAATCATCGTCCCGCTAAGATTTTCGGATAGTAGATAGAGCATGTTCGTGAACTTAGCATATCATTTCCCAGCATATCACATTTTTATGTAAGTTCTCTTCGCATGCACATGAGTTCTATAGTTCCTGATACTTTTTAGCAATAGTTCTGGCGATTTTACCTGAAAAAAAGTCGATTGAAAAAATGATATGCTAACTTCCCGTAGCATATTATTTTACTGCAAATAAAAAAAAAGTTTGTTCTTGTCGCATGCGGATGAGTTCTATAGTTCCTGATACTTTTTAGCGATAGTTCTGGCCTTTTTACCCCAAAAAATAATAATTTGTTAAAATAATTATTCTAACTTAAAATACGATTTTTTTTATTTTAACCCTTAATTTGATTTCGGGAAGTATACTGGACATTACCTTTAAAAAAATCTGGAGTCTAAAATAATAACTTTATCTATGTTATTATTAGTTAAAAACGTTTTGTAAATAATGTAGATTTATACAGCGAAATGGTAAGACCATTCGCTAACGTAATCTCTGTTGGTGACCTGCACAACACTGAGGAGGGAAGACCTGCCACGGACGCTCTTGGTAAGTAATTTTTTATTACATGTTTTTCTTAGACAACTAGCTACGATATTTAAGTATGTTACTGTGTTTGAATAGTTGCAACAATATACGTAATTTTTTATTAATAATTTACTATAATTTTCACTTTACAGCAGTTTAAAACGCAACGTCCAGTATTCTTCCCATTTCCAATGATGTAGCGTTCAGACCAACTTTCATAACGTCCAGTATTCTTCACATTATTAAATACACGGAAATAAACATTTGATGCAAAATAGAGTCAAAATATAAGTTTATGGTATAAATAAATAAAAAATTAAATGATACAGTATGTCTTTTTGATTGACAAATAAATTCTTATTTATAAGTATTATTTTTCTTATATTTTTTGTGACTTTTTGTTTCTGTACATACATAGACGTCCTTTATTTTTTTCAGCACAAAGTAGTAAATTCTTACGAAATTTTGTTTTTTTATTTTTGTTTTGTTTTTAGAACATGCTTATTCTGTCGTTAAAATCAACAAAAATAAAAAATAAAAGTAATACGGAGGGTATTTGTGAGCTGCAGCAGTGACGCACTGCAACCAACATTAGGAGCAAAATCGGTCTGTGTGTTGTGATAATGGCTTTTTACAGGACTAATATGAGATTCGTCATTGATATACTGCCATGTTTACTCAAATGCTTGTTATTTCAACACTTGGTTACTTTATAGCAGGTCTGTAACCACCAAACAATGAAGCCTATGAACCTAAAACGTTTCCGCAGCTTGCTGGCCCAAGAACTGCTTCAAACTAACAGAACAACCGATAGCTCCTACTGCAACTCAACTCAACAGGATCAAGCTCATGTGAAATGAAACCTAGACTACCTGAATCAGTAGGGTACGATGGCCTAGGTGACTGACAAGACTTCACAAGCTATGGACGGTGCAGGTTTGGCGAAAATAGCAAAGTGGAAGTCTACTGCATAAAATGAGGGTATTTCGAGATTTTTTTCAGCAAATTTCAAAAATAATGGCAGTTTTGAACAATTAAGTTTTCTAAGGTACCTTTATTTTAGTAAACTTTAACTGTAGGTAATGTTTCCTAAGTTCAAGTAAGCACCTAGTACTTACTGTCCTCAGTTCCTAGGTTCCTAGTTCCTATGTGTTGAGATTGAGACTAATGTCTAGTAGGTACGGCTATCTTCTATTTAAAGAATTATTAAGCATTTGGTTTATAAATGTTGTACCTATTGTATTTATGAAGATAGGTCATAATTATTGCAATTTTGTTCTCTCCTTGTGCTTATAGTAGGATGTTTTGTAAGATTTTTTGAGTTCAGCTTATTATTTGTTGTGAAATACGACAGAAAATAACAATTTTAATAAATAAATTTTGCAAATTCATATTTTTGCTATTTATTTCATCGTATTTCTAAGCAGTACTAAAGTTCCGCATCTCGAGAAATGTCCAGTATACTGAACGTCTAAAATCACTATTGCTTCTCCGCAAACCGGGAAATGTCCAGTATACTGGACGCCCATTTTCTAAAAAAGTAATAATCATAGAATTTTTTTTCTTCTTGTTCCCTCTTATTTCATCATGTAACATCTCAAAAATCAATAGAAATCATAAAAAATTGAAAAAAACATGCTTGGCTAAATTAAGGGTTAACTGTGCAAGCTAGAACTCTTACGTTTCATACACATGAACTCAACCATGATTATGAACCTATGTTTCGTAGCTAATTCGTAGCACTAGGTGCGCGTTGAAATCTTATAACAGGTAAACTTAAGTTAGGGTTATTGTGTTGTGATGTACTATGATACTTTAGCGATAGTTCTAGACTTCAATCGAGTTGCAGGTTAAAGTTCTATTACGGATGCGTATGAAACGTAAGAGTTCTAGTTTGCAGGAAGTGTTTGACACAGTTAAAATAAAAAAATCGTATTTTCAGTAGGAATATTATTTTGACAATTTTTTTTTTTTGGGTAAAAACGCAAAACGCCAGAACTATCGCTAAAAATTATCAGGAACTATAGAACTCATCCGCATGCGACAAGAACTAACTTTTTTTTTAATTTGCAGTAAAAAGATATGCTACGGGAAGTTAGCATATCATTTTTCAATCGACTTTTTTTCAGATTAAATAGCCAGAACTATTGCTATGAAGTTTCAGGAACTATAGAACTCATGTGCATGCGAAGAGAACTTACATAAAAATGTGATATGCTGGGAAATGATATGCTAAGTTCGAGGACATAGATAGAGCGCATTGTTGGTAGTTGGTAGACTTTATTCAGTCACAGGTCACAGGTTTATTCAGTCACCTATCTATAGGTACAGTACAACAAATTTCCAACACAAGGCCGGTCAAAAATTCTCATTGGAACATTAAATTTGCCAATTAGTAACTAATAATAAAAAGAACTGCACGCAGGATAAAAAAAATATTAATTTTATTTTCATCACGCAAGTAAAATCATTTAGTTAAGTACTTACTTACAGTATTGGAAGATTATATTATTTTTGAACAGACTGGCAATGATTCATGGTTTTATTGCCTTAAGTAATAGAGACACCATCTGGTTTTGCCGTTGAGTAACCATTATGCTATATGTAGGTACATATCGAAAGAAATTATAGGTACCTCTCTGGCTACATAAAACTTTAAACAACAATGAGTCATTTGCTCGTCTAAGATATGCCTGTTTATTTTGATAAAATCCGATGAGTTCTATAAATACTCCTGCACAATTTGAGTGTCGTCTGTCCGTCGTCACTGAGAGAAGGTCACATGAGCTAGCTAGACAGACAACAATAATTTGTGACAATAGGTACATATAAAGGTACCTATACATTTAAGATAATGTAACAATATATATACAGTACAGTATCTAAGGAAAATCCTGTCTGATATGAACAGGGCACTCAGGAATCCCAGCGGCATTTCCCAAAAATTGTTTTTTTTTATTGGTAGGTAAGTAATTTTTTTGGAATTCAAATTAAGTTGTATGCATCTCAATTAACCAAACTTCCCTTAATCTAGAAAAATGTTAGTGTGGCAACCTCCTCATGTTGAATATTTTTCGAACGCGTTGAGTTTGGACTGTTCGGGACGGAGAGTAGTTCCCAGAGTTAGATTGTTTGCCAGCCATTGCGATTGTTTATTGAACGATTGATAACTTAATTTTGTTTATTTTGTCACCAAAGTTTCTTCATACCGAGTCTTGTTGTAGTGTGATACCTACGCAACCGCGAATAGTGATCGTATCGTCAAACCTCTTACATAAAAAAATAAATTTATTGGGTTGAAAAGAAACAGTTGGTACCTATATTAATGAACGTGAGTTATTCCCGTGTAGGTATTATTATAATGTCTGCTTTGAAGGTGAGAAGGTGGCTTGTAAAAGATGCTGGTAGAAGGAACTACCTCATTTTAAGTCGTCCACAGCAGCTTGCCTAAATCGGAGTATTCCGAAATTGGAAATGGTAATTCTCAACGCAACACAAACGGGTGCGTTTTCCGATTTTCGGTCAAGGTGACTACATGCCTACCTTATTGTGCATATCTAATTATGTTTAGTTAAGAGATATCTCGATCGGTCAAACTGCTCTAACTTATCTAAAAGTTGAGATATCTCGTTTCTTGACTCTCGATGTTGCGCAAGTTAGGCCTAGGTACTGGAAATAAATAACATTTTAATGTGGTGAAGAAAATAAGATAAGTAGGTAAGTAACAAAAGAATATTTTTTTCAAAAATTAGGTAGGGTTGATTTGAAGAAAAAAATGACAAGATCATTTAGTTATACTTATTGCAAAATCTATAGGTAGACACACTACTAAACGACGGACGCTGTGAAATGTGGCTCAAGTTTGCTTCCAACAGCAATATTGCTTTCTTCTTCCTTTTCCTCAGTTTTCGAGCTGAGGAGAATATCGACGTTAGGCTGAGACTCCACCAAAGCGGAGATGTGTGAGATGTGTTTTAAACAACCAATAGAATTTCAAAAGACGAGATGACATGTTTGAATAACGAAATTCTATTGGTTGTTTAAAACACATCTTACATATCTCCGCTTTGGTGGAGTCTCAGCCTTTCTCTTATAAGCAGAACCTCTGTGGCAGAACCAAGGTGTCTAGTTGTGTCTTGTCAGAACCGGTGTTCCGGGACGTCAAAGGAATGATGTCCGGCGTGGCGCGTAGGCTGATTTTTTCGCGCTTGGCGGCTGGCCAGATGTTTTGGCGGTCTTTGTCAATGTTGGATTTATTAATACACCGTATTGTTGCTCGGACGAGGTGAGCGACATCGTCTGATTGTCTTGTAGTCGATCGAGCGAGCGAAGCGAGCGAAGATCTTAGTGGCAAGTTAGGCGATTTTGCTTTGTATGTTTGTATGTTTGTATGTTTGTATGTTTCATTTTTATGTTCTCGCATAACTATCGAACCGCTTATCCAATCTGTATGAAACTTGATAGGTCAATAGGTTGTGCTATGGAAATTTGCTGTGGAGCGTATGAGCGTAATCGATGAAGGGGTTGTAAAGATATGGGGTTCCCAAGGGGTTAAATTTTTTTCAAAGTTACCCAAATATATTGAGTGGGGTGTCATATGAAAGTACTCAATTTATACATTCCAAAATGGTTTTTAGTTTTCTTCTAGGTTCTATAGTTTTTGAAATACAGTGAAAAAGAAAACTGATGAAAACCAATTAACGGAAGTATGGAGAGAGCTCCCGTTTCATAGAGTTTCGATGTATTCGTAGGTCTGGTTAACAGAGAACGAGTGTGGCATCGTTGTGGTTTGGTTTGCAATGATTTTAGTTGCTACTTTAAATTTTTTCTTGAGATTGAAAATAAAAGCCGTGTTGGCCGAGTGGAAGAGTGCTCGACTTTCGATTCATAGGTCGTAAGTTCAAACCCTGGCCGTGCTCATCAATGGATTTTTCGATTAGAAAAATTTAAATGATTTAAATGCGCATTAACACGAGCTCTAAACGGTGAAAGAAAACATCGTGAGGAATCGTGAGGAGAGGGAGAGGGAGGGGGAAGGGGCGAGGGGGAGGGGGAGAGGGAGGGGGAGGGGGTAGGGAGGGGAAGGGAGAGGGGTTGGGAGGGGGTAGGGAGGGGGGTAGGGAGGGGGTAGGGAGGGGGGGTTAGGGAGGGGGGGGGGGGGGGGTAGGGAGGGGGGTAGGGAGGGGGGTTAGGGAGGGGGGGGGGGGGTAGGGAGGGGGTAGGGAGGGGGTAAGGAGGGGGTAAGGAGGGGGTAGGGAGGGGGTAGGGAGGGGGAGGGGAGGGGAAATTGATTTTCTAATACATTTTGTATTGAACTGCTATTTTAATAATTTCTCGAACTAAGAGGCCTTTCCTGAGGCGCGGTACGAAGTTCGCGGGGTCAACTATTGAATATAAACACGACACGACTTAATGTATTGCATGCATGCCTATAATCTTTATCATACTGAGGTAGCGCATTAGATATCATTGTGTGGTAAACACTAGAAAGAGCACTTAACGTAGGTATAGGGGTAGTCAGAAACAAGTCCAAATCTAGGCTATCAACACAACGGTGCGCGAGATCTCAGTTCGGGGCGAACTACTAGTTTATGATGATATTAAAGTAAGAATGTCCTTCAGCCGAAATCGGCATTTAGGGCCTCTATTAATAAACTCCACTCAACTGCTGTCAAAGTTGCACCACGGATTTAACTATTGCCATCCTTTTAGGGTTCCGTACCTTAAAAGGTAAAAAAAGGAACCCTTATAAGATCACTTTCTTGTCCGTCTGTTCGTGTGTCACCATCGATTATCTCAGGAACGGGTAAAGCTAGCAAGTTGAAATTTATACCATATACTAAGGTCTATAATCCCTATTGTGAGTATAAAAATCAAGGTCCTGAGTCAACACTATAAAAAGATATAGGCAAATTTAGGTTTTCGTGAAAACTTGTGAGTACCAAAACTTACCTTAATCATCAACTTTTTTTATTTTTCGGAATTTTTCCTTTACTTGTGCTGGAAGACCTTACTTGTAACCAAAATTGACAATTCTAGGTCAACCGGAAGTACCCTAGAGGTTTTGGGTCGAAAACCTAAATGGTAGTTCCCGTTGACCTAGAATAACGAAATTTGCCAAAAAGCAAGGGCTTATAGCACAAATAAAGGAAAAATTCCAAAAAGTGAAAAAAGTTGAAAACTAAAGGATGTTCCCATACATACATAGTTGACGCCAATTAAAATTGTCCTCCGAGTTGTATGGGCGCTCATACAATTAAGCGGACTAGCTTAATTGGCACCATGGCTAGGTACGGAACCCTCGGCGTACGAGTTCGACTCGCACTTGACCGGTTTTTATTTTGTTAGACAGTGACAAATAAGTAGGTATGGCAATAGATAATATAATAAATCCGTGTTGCAACTTTGACAGAAGTTGAGTGAAGTTTATTAATAGAGGCCTTAGAGACTGAATCAGTATTTTTTAAAGTTTTTGACATATTTTAAATAGCCAAGTTTTGTTATGCTCCAGTACCTACCTACTAGGTACATCTTTGCTAGTTCACGTGATAATGTAGTAAACTAACGAAATTGTTAAACGTTCCCATTACCTACTCGTAAATGTGAATAGGTGCAATGCGAATGATTTGCCAAGATTAGTTTTAATCTAACTATTTAGGGTAAGTAAACATTTTAATAAGACTCCGGCATGTAGACAGATCTTCGAACATCCTTTAAAGATCTAGGTTCGGTACCTCAAATAGAGCGAAATGAAATTTAAAAAATAAAAATATTTATCTCAAACGACCACTTCTTACACAACCTTCTTTGGGATAAATCGTTCTTGCAGTACTGGGTCAGAAAGTGTCCAACAATTTCTTATCTGGCCTGCCCGAGCAGCCGGTAATGTAATTTGAAAATGGAACGAACTTTTTTATACCCAAACATGTTGACTTAAGAACTCACCTAAGGTTTATTAAATTTTCGAACTGGTAGATACTAAATACTACTAAAATACTTACTACATAAAAGAAAAGTAGGTAAAAAAAATCCTTATTTGAGTGCGGCTATTTTTATGGTCCATAAAATTGGTTTATGTTGACTTTACCTATTTAAATTTACCCGCATGTGTGTAAAAAGCACTATACAACACACTATACAAACCTTGGCCACAACTGAGCATTGCCGGACGATCTTGAGCAGAGGCTCAAGATCGTCCGGCAATACGTCACTTGTGGGCCGCGGCAGTAATGTAGGTAGGTACTAAGTACTTATATGACTTTACCTAAACACAATAGATTTTTTTGACTCTACCTAAACCAAAAATAAAATTGGTACTTTTTAGCTCCACAAATAAGTTTTTGCGCTCATAGTATTATTTTGCCTTCCGCATTCCGCAATGTCAGGAAAGTAAAATATTGGGATTGACTCTGCCTCATAACTGCTCAGTGGCCAAGTGTCCTTTCTTCTAGAGTTTCAGACAATGCCTTGTTACTATGCAAATAAGATCATGAGACAGCTACGTCGCAAGGATGCAAAACAGTGTCAATTGAAAATGTTTAATGTCGTCTGGTATTTGAAAAATGTAATTATTTGGATGCTGGTCGCGTGAGATCAAAATAAATGCGGCATGCGAATCCGTGCCAGAACCAGAGAGCGTTCCTGCTGCGCTGTGCCAGACTGCTCGCGCAGACACATGCACCACGTCAAATAAACCACTATTATTTACGTACTTTTTTTATTTAACCTTACTTAGGGAGTGTCCACATTGCGTTTTCTGCAGCGCGTTTTTGAGCTGCGCGTTTGTATCGATACAAACGCGCGTTCGCAACGCGTATTTTTCCATACAAAAGCGACCCGGGAGGGGCTGCGCGGGGGGCTGCGCGTTCGCATCGCGTTCGAATCGCGTTTGTATCGATACAAACGCGCTGCAAAAAACGCAATGTGGACACTCCCTTAGGTTAAATTATTTTCCCACTGGATAGTTAAGCTCTCCGATTGCTTCCATCTTTCTCGGTCTTTTGCCCACCAGCCTACACCACGGTAGAGTCTGTTTCGATTTGCTACGATCCTTAGGATCGTAGCAAATCGAAACAGACTTCTGACTTATTTTTGACTGTTTAACAAAAGAGGATGGCAATAGTTTACGCGCGTGAAACGCCTCCATCTGGACAGGCTCTAAGACTTTCGCTTCATTCTCTCTTATCACTTTCTTCAACTTTACTAGTTAAAACTATCTAGGTTTCAGAAAAATTTTCAGGTCGATAAAAGAACTTAGAACTTAATAAGTACCTACTTAGGTACGAACGACTTAAACGACTTCAAAAAAAAGAAGGATCTCAATTCGTTGGAATCTTTTTTTGTGCTTTTTTATGAACCTATATTCACCGATTACTCGAAGATGCCCAGTCGGTGAATATAGGAGTTGAAAATTTCTGTTTTTGTTTAAAAGAATATACTTTCCGATTAGTGCCATAAAAATTTGGTGAGGATCTGTCAAGGATGTTCAGAGTTATGAACAGAAATGCATCTCGAGAGTGCAGAAAATTGCTTAGCTTAAATAACATAGAACTCGTTTATTTTTAATTTATCTACTTTACAGCTCTATAACCTGTTGTAGGTACCTATAGGTACTCACACTTAACAGGACGCTGTGAGATATTGTTACAAAAAACACACGCACCACCCACAAGAAAATGGTTGCCCTACAGCTTCTGCATTTTCTGCTACTCCAAATGAATAGGTAGAATCATGTCAGAAATAAGAAGCATGTCTATAACGATTGACCAACTAAGTCTGGTCTGAACCGAGTTCTGCCGGTGTTGTTGTTTTTTTTGCAAACGATGAAAGAATTTTGCACAAACGTTACAAGGTTCTTAAGAACTCATTCGTAGGTAGGTTAATAGATCCGAAAGTAACACTCATTAAAAGACATCATGCGAGACAAAAGAATCGTGCCAAATTTCTCAAGATAAAAACGTAAAATTGTTTTAAAATGTAAAACATGTTTCGTTTGAGAGATGGTATTTCAGAAATAGACGTTAAGCTTCTAAATCCCAAGGTAGGGAAGATTTACGTGTGCATTCCACGATCAGATGAGATCACATTGAATTTCCAAAGTAGGTGGAGGGTGTTTTAATCTGGATTTAGCAAAGAAAGTGAAGAGAAGCTAAAATTTAGATAAGCTTGAGCTTAAATTATGTTTTAACAAGCATTTTAACTAATCATTGTTAAAAACTTTTTTAATATAAACACTTTTTTAAGATAGTTAATTGATTCAGGCGTGACTTTGCGGCAGTAAGTCTTCAGATTTTGTAGAAAATTCCAAAATATAGTACTCCTCCATATCTAGTATCTATACCAAAAAAGTTTCGTCAAAATCACCTACTTTCCACAGCCTAGCCTTACTATGCCAGGCTAGTAAGGGCAAATCCACTTTTTTTTTTAATAATAAATACTTACAGGCAAGTTAATTTTGTCCCATTTTTTAAATAATTTAAGCCCATGTCATCGCAAAATTGTAATATACCTATACCTACTTAGTTTACTACAGTAAGTTCGTTTATATAGAAACAAAAAATAGTGCAAAATAACCCGTGTGGTTTGTTTTTGGTAATGTCGTCCTAAATAATTTCAACGAACTACATTATAACTCAATAAATTTTATCTAACCAGAAATAGAATGTTACAAAACATTGTCTTACCATTCCTACTATTTTTTATTCTATCCTATCCTATCCTATTACACTGTCACACTAATATTATAAATGTGAAAGTTTGTGACGATGAATGGATGTTTGTTACTCTTTCACGCAAAAACTTCTGAACGGATTTTAATGAAACTTGGAGTAATACATAGGCTACATTTTATCCGGGTAGGTACCACGCGAGCGAAGCCGCGGTCGGAAGCTAGTACGAAATAACTACCTAGTAGGAATATTGTATTTGCCTATCAATCACGGATATTTATAATTTACCTAACACCAGTTGGTACCGGTAGTTACAAAATCAGGAGGAAAATCTTATGGAGAAATTAAGAGGAAATCTTAGGGTTTTCCCCTGGCAAATTGGTAAGCCAGTTTTAAAACTCCTTTGCACATAAATACTTTTCCTCATTTGTCAAAAACTAACATGCATGAATGCCTCGATGAATGCTCTCTGGCCTTGAAGCCTTGGCCCTAGAAAAAATTCACAGATTTCGTACTAGTTAAACGGGGGTAAAATCTGATTCATTGACATGTCATACGGGTAGCAAGGTTGAAAAGGTTAGGAACCACTACTACACCGACGGCTATAATACATTGTAGGACTTAGGCACGCTTCATACCTTAGTGATGATGACTCTACTACACACCAAAAGGGGCTACTATTTTAGATAGCTGTGCGCTGTCCATGTCTGCCATGACTTTCTAAAGTCGTGGGTACGAATCCAACAGTGCATCAAAGGTTTTTTTCGTTGCGGGTGTAGGTAAGTACTAGAAGTGTTATGCAAATAAACCCAAGTTCTAAAGTTTAGAGCTTGGGACTTGTTTTCCTGTTTAGAGTCTGAACAGTTAAGGAAAACAAGTCTTCTTGTATATGGCGGTCTTTGCTGAGCAAGTTTATACCTTAATCATGTCTAAATCTAGTCCTGTAGGCCTAACATGTGCAACATCGAGAGAGATATCTCGATCGGTCGAACTGCTCTAACGCATACGTAAGAGCAGTTTAACCGATCGAGAAGTTTCTTTTCTCGACTCTCGACGTTGCACATGTTAGGCCTACTGATGAGGTTGGCTTCGTCTGATCTAAAGAGCAATTTCCCAAGCACTACAGTGTCCCGTTGAGTTGCATAGGTTGCCGCTTTTTGCTGTAAAAATAGTCAAGAATATTTTTTATATTATAATTATCTACCAATTGGATTACAAGAAAATAAAATATAACCTATTTAAACTAAATGTGTTTTGCAGGTACTTTTTGCATAACCTACCTCTCACCTACGTCAATGCTAGCGTGATGCATAATAATTATAAACAAATTAAAAATGATTTAACAACAAATAAAGTATTATGTTCAAAGAAAGCTCGTTACTCTTTACATTGTAAACCTTTCAAGGATAGAATAGAACCTCAAGGCTGGTATTCTAAGATTGCATCTGAAAGTATCTGATCCTTTAGCATGAGCAGAATGTTTTTAGGAATAAAATGGTAGGAAAATAAATGAGGTTCCCAAATTGTATGCCTACTTCATTGAAACTTAAATCATCTTACTAGAATTTGTATTTACTTACCTACTATTTTTGCTCAGTACCTATACAATCTCAGTCGTACAATTCTCATCATAAGGTTGTAGGACCACTGTGGATAAGAAGTGCAAGGAATAGCCAATAATATAAGAGGACAACAGAGGAGGCCTAGACATGCTGATTCACAACCGGACTGATGTGAACATGTACTTATAATTTATTTTTCTTTAAAAAAAATTACCTTTATAAGCAGTAGGTATGCTTGTATCTATGTCCGTATGAGCTTAGTGGCTAACTCTGGTGATGGATTTTTTAGGCCTCCTGATGATGAAAATGTTTTACTAACACAAATCATCATAATGCACTTACTTTGCGGAGGTTTAGATCTCTGTAATTCATATCTCAATGTCATTGCCTCTACAAAAAACAACTCCCCTCCACACTTCCTTGACAAAGAGAAAGCTACATCATGTGACATTGTTTATGCAAATCTACCCTTTACTTCCGCCCTTCAGAGTAAGTAATAGGAACCTGAATAGAAACGCTCACGTGCTCACGCGAACCACAAAAATCCTCCATTCTAATTGTACCTAATGGAAATTTTTAAGTTGGAATTACTAAAATTGCCCTTCATGCATTTTGCGTTTTAGACAATGTACAACTTAGGAGAGCTGAGTTTAAAGTAAATTGCCATTCAGGCATTTTGCGTCTTAAGTGTTTCAAATCTTAGGCATTATGAAATTAATGCATCTATCTTATTAGGCACATTACTTTTTAGACATTCGTGTTAGGCATTTTGCGTTTTAGATGATCCACTCATGACCCCCTAGAACTGATACTAAGCCAGACTTCTGACATCGACTTAGATTTACAGGACTTAGGTACCTAATATTCTTTGAAGATGTAGGTGCCCGCATTAGTCAGAGGGAAGCCTTCTATTAAAATGCGACGATAATAGTAAGTCCGTATGAGCTAGTGGCCATCCCTGGTGACAGAGTTTTTAGGCCGCCTAAAGGCGGGGGATGTAGCAAAAAGAAATCTTTGGTCTCTGCCTACCTTTACCGCAAAGAGGCAAGGATTTATGTTTGTAGAAACGTTTAATTCAACGGACCTTCCCTAAACCAACAGAAACACATTGATTTTACAAATTGAACTTTAAAATTCTAGCGGATTGACAGGCTGACACGCTGACTTCCAATATTGATCAGGTTTCACGTCATAGAGCCTTTTACCTGGTATCCGGTGGGCATCCATCCTATTTACCTTACCAGGAAATTTGTTGCATGCACGTCATAATGTTTATTGTGGTTATAACCAGTTAGGCCTCCTATGGTGTCATCATCATTTCCTTGCCCTTTTCCCACTAGGTGGGATCGGTACTAACATATTCTCCTCCATTCCCTCCTCTTATCTCTATCTTCTATCACTCGTCATCTCAGTAGTCATTCCTTGCACACGTATATCCTCTCTCACACATCTTTTCTTTGGCCGTTCTCTACCTATGTATTCTTTTACATTAATCATCTATCTATGTAGGTATCTATCTAAACATCTATCCTTTTACTCTCCTTGTAATATTACTTTCTTCCCTCCGCATAACATGCCCATACCATCCTAACCTATTAGGTAGGTACCCCTTAATTTTTTCGGTCACCGGAGCTACTTTCAAACTTTCACTCATTCCTGATCTTATCCATTCTTGTAACTCCACTTATCCACCTCAACATTCGTATCTCCGTCGCATCGCATGCACTCTCTCTTTTCATCCGCACTCCGCAGCCTACTATGGTTTCATGTGCTATGGTATTTGGAGTGCTACAGTCGTCGCTCTGGGTCTACCGGTAAATAAATTTACCCGTGGATATGTTAATGAGTCGACTCATCGGGTCCACGGGTGTAATCCCGCCCAGTCAAAAAAGTCTAAGAATTCTTATAAGTGGGTGTAAAGCTATAATCCCGAGTAATCCGGACGCAGGATCAAATCTGAGTAAGGAGTAGGTATAGTTTCGAAAGTCAACTTGAATCTTCTCGAGCTTATCTTAACTTCACGTAAGATTTTGCTTGTACTTATGGGGTTTGATACTCTTGAAAGCTGTTCTAGCGCAGGAATAGGATCAGTAACCCTTTACTTTTAATCCTGCTTTCGTAGTACGAAATTGCAAGTGGAGTTAGGTACTATTGGTATTGAGTCGTTTCTGTCTGTCAGTTATCATATCAGTATTATTTTAAAATCGATTTTCTCGAAAAGCACCCACTCATTTACGTTCCATCCTTACGTTAGAATTGGCATTTGGATATATTAACCCACAGCTGTGATTGAATCCCTCGTTCCTCTACCGGTTTGTTCTCCTGCCCCGATTAATAGTTACCTGTCTCCGGTAGGCTATTTTAGCCAGTCATACCAGCCTTCAATATCAGCCGGCGAAAGCAAAAAATATCAACGCAGATTTATTCCAGCCTGATAATTGGGATAGCCAAAACACGCGAAATCCGCAAGGCTCAGACATCGAAGCCTTGAGTCACGCATCGCCCTCATTACCCCGTCCTTGGCGCCGGCGATCACACGCACAACTGCGGAAGTTAGCGAGCACACGGGACATTTTCCTCTCCGCAACTATTTCATCATAATTTTTTATGTTTGACTTTTCACGTCACCTCTAAGCCCGCGTTTTCACTAACGACAAAACATGTTGCAAACATCTATCTATCTTTATTAATTCTCAAAGAGTGAGTGCGATTGGTAGCTGTCTGTTTACAACATGTTTTGTCGTTGGTGAAAACGCGGGGTAACGGCCGGTCTCAATAACTTACCTTTTTGCAAAAAAAATTATAGTGCAATTTTTACGATAATTACAGATTGTTTAGGCCTTCCAGTTAAATTCTATTACTTATATAAGTAAGTACTTAGGTAAATCTAGTTTAAACTTTAGTAGGTACCTAGTACATTATTGAGACCATCCGTAACTCATGATTTTCTTGTCTGAACCTACCTATCTTTCTCTTGGTAATGGAAATTGGAGATTACCTACACTAAACCCAAATGGAGTCGAGAAGGATACTTATCAAAATAAGGTAAGTAAATTATTATAGAATGCATCTCCTAAACTAAATTCGACCACGAATACCCACTGAAACTTTATAAAAATGACACTGACAACAGTAATTGTTGCGGAAGAAGAAGTTGCCCGTGAGCTTATTTCTAATTCTTCCTAACAAACTGGAACAATCGGTAAGTAAGCAAAACAAAGAAAAACAAAGATTTTGAGGCCAATAATTGGCAATACCTACCAAAACTTGCTCGGGGGGTTTTCCAAGCAAGCGCAAGACTAGGAAAGGAGTTTTACCTTCCTATGAGGTAAAGCCTTCCTTAATAATAAGGTAGAGACGTTGAGATCTATTGTTTGTTAAGAGTACTCAAAAAAAATATTTCTCGGATAATTATTTTCAGCGTATAGCGCCATCTAGTCAAAGATACTAGAATTAAAACAGAAGTATTTCCACAAACTCCCTAACCGCCGCATTTTCATTTTCAGTTTGTTGAAGTTGATGAAAGACAGCAGTTTGAAATACTTATTTTGATTAAGAATTTTCCGAGGACAACAAGATGGCGCTACGAACAAGTTTTTCTTACAATCTGTCAAACGTTCTCTTGGGAACAACGTAAGTAAGTAGGTATCTAATTTAAATAAGCATTTCTTCATTTCGTTAACAAATTTTAATAGGAACCTACTTAGTCCATCTTTTTATTACGTACTTAAGTACTTACTTACTTACTTAATACTTTCAGCTTTAAATAAAAATTCACACCCACAATTCAATTTCGTTCAAAGCTGGTAGCCAATGTAAATTTACCCCGTTGCGCAAATATTTACTGGCCAGCCGTTGTCCGAGCTATGTAGACAGAAGGATGTGCCTTTCATAGTGCTTCAGTTAGTCCTCTCAACAGCGTTTACTTTACCCTAAATAAAACTCAATAAGTACCTACTTAAATAAATTGAGATTTGGCCATACTTGGCTTTACATATAAAATTAAATAAACACTTACTTATAGGTAGTGACAATATTTGATGGAGGTGAAGTGAGTGTGTTGGCTGGTAGTGGTAGCGAGAATAAGGGTGCTGCCACATTATCACGTCTCTACCCCGTCGCACAGTGGCTCGATCGTATGGAGAGGGTCGGACATTCGTCTTTAAAAAAATTTGATGTCGAAATGTGTTAATTTAACAATGGCATTGTGTTCAGTTAATTATTTTCTTCAATAGTCATTCCCGGTACTTTTGCCGTAACGGCAATATTTCATGAATAAATTGAAGAAACGTTGCTTTTTATTACAATTTTGTATGGAAATGAATTTTCAAAACCTTATATCTCGACATTGCCCTGCGTTTTCGCAGTGCGGTTTTTTTTATCGTAATCTACACATAGACAGCTTCAATATCCATTCAAAACTTGCTGCGCCAAACTCTTATAAGACTAAAATACAGGATGATCTATTTTGAGTTAAAATATATGAACGATAACTTGTAATCTACTCGTACACGGTTCGAAATGTCTTAATTTAATAATGGTGTCGTGTTTAATTAATGATTTTCTTCAATAGTCATTCTCGGTACTTTTGCTGTAATGGCAATATTTCATGAATAAATTGAAAAAACGTTAATTTTTATTCAAAAATTTTAAGGAAATGAATTTTTAAAACCTTATTGCTCGACATTGCCGTGCGTTTTCGCGATGCGGTTTTTTTTATCGTAATCTACACATAGACAGCTTTAATATACAATCAAAATTTGGTGCGCCAAACTCACAACAGACTCAAATACAGCATGCATGTTCTATTTTGAGTTAAAATATTATGAATATTAACTTAACTGATTTTCGTAATCTACTCGTACACGGCTTGAAATGTGTTAATTTAATCATGGTATCGTGTTCAGTTAATGATTTTCTTCAATAGTCATTCTCGGTACTTTTGCCGTAACGGCAATACTTCATGAATAAATTGAAAAAATGTTGATTTTTATTACAATTTTTAAGGAAATGAATTTTTAAAACCTTATATCTCGACATTGCCGTGCGTTTTCGCGATGCGGTTTTTTTTATCGTAATCTACACATAGACAGCTTCAATATCCAATCAAAACTTGCTGCGCCAAACTCATAACAGACTAAAATACAGGATGTTATATTTTGAGTTAACAATAACTCAACCAATTTTCGTTATCTACTCGTACACGGTTCGAAATGTGCTAATTGAATAATGGTATCGTGTTCAGTTAAACTTTTTCTTCAATAGTCATTCACGGTACTTTTGCTGTAACGGCATTATTTCATGAATAAATTGAAAAAACGTTGATTTTTATGACAATTTTTATGGAAATGAATTTTTAAAACCTTATATCTCGACATTGCCGTGCGTATTCGCGGTGCGGTTTTTTTTATCGTAATTTACACATAGACAGCTTCAATATCCAATCAAAACTTGGTGCGCCAAACTCATAACAGACTAAAATACAGGATGTTCTGCTTTGAGTTAATATATTATGAACATTAAACTTAATCAATTTTCGTAATCTAGTCGTACACGGTTCGAAATGTGTTAATTTAATAATGGTATCGTGTTTACTTAATGATTTCCTTCAATAGTCAATCGCTGTACTTTTGCCGTAACGGCATTATTTCATGAATAAATTGAAAAAACGTTGATTTTTATTACAATTGTATGGAAATGAATTTTCAAAACCTTATATCTCGACATTGTCCTTGGCGCACCAACTTGGCGCACCAAGTTTTGATTGGATATTGAAGCTGTCTATGTGTAGATTACGAAAAAAAAAACCGCACCGAGAAAACGCACGGCAATGTCAAGATATAAGGTTTTAAATATTTATTTCCTTAAAAATTGTCATAAAAATCAACGTTTTTTTCAATTTATTCATGAAATAATGCCGTTACAGCAAAAGTACCGTGAATGACTATTTAAGAAAAAGTTTAACTGAACACGATACCATTATTCAATTAGCACATTTCGAACCGTGTACGAGTAGATAACGAAAATTGGTTGAGTTATTGTTAACTCAAAATATAACATCCTGTATTTTAGTCTGTTATGAGTTTGGCGCAGCAAGTTTTGATTGGATATTGAAGCTGTCTATGTGTAGATTACGATAAAAACAACCGCATCGCGAAAACGCACGGCAATGTCGAGATATAAGGTTTTAAAAATTCATTTCCATAAAAATTGTAATAAAAATCAACGTTTTTTCAATTTATTCATGAAGTATTGCCGTTACGGCAAAAGTACCGCGAATGACTATTGAAGAAAATCATTAACTGAACACGATACCATTATTCAATTAGCACATTTCGAACCGTGTACGAGTAGATAACGAAAATTGGGTGAGTTATTGTTAACTCAAAATATAACATCCTGTATTTTAGTCTGTTATGAGTTTGGCGCAGCAAGTTTTGAATGGATATTGAAGCTGTCTATGTGTAGATTACGATAAAAAAAACCGCATCGCGAAAACGCACGGCAATGTCGAGATATAAGGTTTTAAAAATTCATTTCCTTAAAAATTGTAATAAAAATCAACGTTTTTTCAATTTATTCATGAAGTATTGCCGTTACGGCAAAAGTACCGAGAATGACTATTGAAGAAAATCATTAACTGAACACGATACCATGATTAAATTAACACATTTCAAGCCGTGTACGAGTAGATTACGAAAATCAGTTAAGTTAATATTCATAATATTTTAACTCAAAATAGAACATGCATGCTGTATTTGAGTCTGTTGTGAGTTTGGCGCACCAAATTTTGATTGGATATTAAAGCTGTTTATGTGTAGATTACGCAAAGAAATTTCATACATAGTAGAATGCTGACTGACATTTAATGTACAAAGGATTTTGAACCTTATCACGACTACACAACGATCTATTATCATTTAATCTTGGTTATAAGGATTGTTGGTCTTGTTGAGAGGCTTTCTTGGGTGCTTTGTCTCTTTCACACAGTTGCAAAAAGAAAGAGACACAGCGCCCAAGTTTTATTTCAAGCGGACCGCGTTTTCTGTATCAGTGCGCGTTCCAGTTACGTTAGTATAAAAATTCCTTGAGATTACGATAAAAAAACCGCATCGCGAAAACGCACGGCAATGTCGAGCAATAAGGTTTTAAAAATTCATTTCCTTAAAATTTTTGAATAAAAATTAACGTTTTTTCAATTTATTCATGAAATATTGTCATTACAGCAAAAGTACCGAGAATGACTATTGAAGAAAATCATTAATTAAACACGACACCATTATTAAATTAAGACATTTCGAACCGTGTACGAGTAGATTACAAGTTATCGTTCATATATTTTAACTCAAAATAGATCACCTGTATTTTAGTCTTATAAGAGTTTGGCGCAGCAAGTTTTGAATGGATATTGAAGCTGTTTATGTGTAGATTACGATAAAAAAAACCGCACTGCGAAAACGCAGGGCAATGTCGAGATATAAGGTTTTGAAAATTCATTTCCATACAAAATTGTAATAAAAATCAACGTTTCTTCAATTTATTCATGAAATATTGCCGTTACGGCAAAAGTACCGAGAATGACTATTGAAGAGAATAATTAACTGAACACAATGCCATTATTAAATTAACACATTTCGACATCAACTTTTTTTAAAGACGAATGTCCGACCCTCTCCATACGATCAAGCCACTGTGCGTCGCATAGCATGACCGTAGCAACACCGTCCCGGCAAAAATGATATTCTTTGTATTGAAATGTATGCGACGCCCCACACCACACCGTTCCTACACCGTCGCGTGCCCTGCCCGTGCCATGGCCGTCTTGTCAATCTCCGGCCGCCATGATTATTTTGCTGACAATCAATGACAAGCCCCGCCCATCTGTCAATCCATGTAACCATCATATTAGTAGCGTAGCCAGGTCAGCCCCTAGGGGCAGCTTTTCAGCCTTTTTCTATAAATAAATAATGCTGGATATTTCACAGCATCATCTAGCTCCAAGGTAAATAGACCTTGTATGGAAACTATATGACTGATAAACTACTTGTAGGTACCTATCCTTTTTTTGTAAATACATAATATTACATAGAAAAACACCCAGACCCGATACATATATTTGCAGATCATACAAACACTTGCGTCGCAGTGGGAATCGAACCCGCAACTTTCTGTGTTTTAGCTGGACCTTCGCACACTGCGCCACCGAGTTGGTTCGTATTGTTGGTACTGGATGTTGATTTATGTACACGGGATTTTATCGCGTAATTTACCTTATTTATCACGACGCGACGATTTGGCTGTTACAATAGCCGTGGTTGCGGGCAGTCTGCCCGTGATTATGTCAAAATGACAGATCATGTCAAAATGAGAGATTATGTCAAAATGACAGATTACGTCAAAAAGACAGATTAGGTGTATATTAAAATGACAGATGGGCCATTTCTCGTAAACCACTTATCCCAGACTCTCCGTTCTCTTCAAGTGAAAGCTATTGAAGAGATCTACATTTAAAGTGACAGCTGTCAAACATTAAACGGCCACATCTCGGAAACTACTCGTCCTAGACTCCTCATTCTCAGTTCAAATGAAAGCTATGACCAAGATCTACATTCAAAGTGACAGCTGTCAAACTTTAAAAGGCCATATCTCGGAAACTACTCGTCCTAGACTCTCCGTTCTTAGTACAAATGAAAGCTATGACCAAGATCTTCATTTGAAGTGACAGCTGTCAAACTTCAAAGCACCATATCTCGGAAACTATTCGTCCTAGACTCCCCGTTCTAGCTAAAAAGGAAGAGTCTAGGATGAGTAGTTTCCAAGATATGGCAGTTTGAAGTTTGACAGCTGTCACTTCAAATGTAGATCTTGGTCATAGCTTTCATTTGAACTGAGAATGAGGAGTCTAGGACGAGTAGTTTCCAAGATATGGCCGTTTGAAGTTTGACAGCTGTCACTTCAAATGAAGATCTTGGTCATAGCTTTCATTTGAACTGGGAACGGGGAGTCTAGGACGAGTAGTTTCCGAGATATGGCGGTTTGAAGTTTGACAGCTGTCACTTCAAATGAAGATCTTGGTCATAGCTTTCATTTGAACTGAGAACGGGGAGTCTGGGACGAGTAGTTCCCGAGATATGGCCATTTGAAGTTTGACAGCTGTCACTTCAAAGATTCAAGGTTCAAGATTTCAGATTCAAGGTTCAAAATTCAAGAATCAAGGATCGAAATCCAGGATCGAAATCCAAGATCAAAACCAAGGATCGAAATCAAGGATCGAAATCAAAATCGAAATCAAAATCAAGGATCAAAATCAAGGATCGAATTCAAGGATCGAAACCATGGATCGAAATCAAGCGCTGATTTTGTTGAGCGCGATAAGGTAAAAATATCCTGAAATTTAAATGACATGGGCACACTACTAATCCAACAACGAGTGTGAAAGAGACAAAGCTACCAAGAAAGCATCTCAACAAGACCAACAATCCTTATAACCAAGATTAAATGATAATAGATCGTTGTGTAGTCGTGATAAGGTTCAAAATCCTTTGTACATTAAATGTCAGTCAGCATTCTACTTTATACATTATATTGGTACATTTGGTGACAGCTGTCACTTTATATGTAGATCTTGATCATAGCATAAGTATTTATTTATAAGAATAACGATTTTATTTTTTGTTGATGATGAAGATGTTATCTTGTTTTGAAGTTTATCAAAATACGGCTTCGCGGCTGTGCCCCTATTTGATAGTTTTATTTTGGGGTATTGTACCTTGACTGTCCATTAGTAGGAGCACGAGGATATACTTATAAGGATATATTGGTCCTCGTGCAGGAGAATCGAGTAGGAGCAAGAGGAAACGCTCCAATATTGGTTAGATAATAATTCAGTTATTTTTCTCACTTCACAAAGTCTTTCAAGTACCCCCATTTATACACATATACATGTACACATTCTAAACCTATCAAATATCACCCCTAAATATCAAGTAGGTATATAATTTATAATTTTTACCTACGAAAATTCTCCCAAAGGATTTCCTTCTGAGTCGGTAAATACCCCAAATTTTAATTGAAAACCCCCTATCTAGCATCACTGAATGCGTTCCGCACGTTATGTGACATTTATCAAACGTCAAAATCCCATACTGCCCTCCGAAATCAAAGTGTAGTAACAGCAAAAACACGATTTCGAGAAAAAAGATAAGCTTACAAATTAAAAAAATATCCAGTTATTCATAAAACCTTGAATGTAGAGTGAAAGTACACTTAATCTATACCAACCAACCAGTAATAAAGCGGAAAAGTTTATTTGTTAATTTGTTTGAACACGCTAATCTCAGGAGCTTTGAGGAAGGATATAAGCTACTTTTCATCATCATCATCATGATCGCAATAATTATTATGCCATCACTATGGATTATAATTGGGTTTTTAAAAAGGTTTCTTAAAAGTCTGTTTTTTTAAACCTTGTAGATAAAACTCCCATTTAAAGTTACACAAAATATGATGAAATATTGCACTTTGCTAGTAAACCCGACAAAATGTGTGTAATATGTATTTTAGTGTGGTTTAGCTTGTAAACGCTCTATATTTACGATAGTATTTTACAAAAAAATTGAGTGATAAGTTTTAAAATGGGCTTTCAGAATAATTGTGTGTTTAGCATAAAACCAACAAAATGTCTATTACTGTGGTATAGGCTCGGGATTACGCTTCGCAAAACGGTTATGCGACGGTCCTAGTATGATACGGTCTTACTGTGTAAGGTGCTATTTTCGTGACGGGCTCGGTCATGGCTCGGCCCGCTTATGATACTGCGCAGTGAGCGATGACCTTAAAACAGACTTTTATAGTAATTAAGTACTTACATGTAAATTATGAAAACTGCGTTATAGGTCAAAGCACAAACATTTGGGAGTATAGTGGCTAATTGCATATTTAAGATTTCTTCTAAGAAATATTCTTCCTATAATAATAAATCAACTGCTGCTTTATCTGCAGTATTGATGGTACTAACTAAAGGAACAATAAGAAAGTTACTTGATGAGATAATATCTGACTCTACATAACAGTTACCTATTCCTGGCATCGCAGTCTGAGCTATGCCAATACAATGTGGAATTTCTTGTGAGGGCCCTAACTCCCAAAAACGAAAACGATATATCGTGCCAATTATAGTAGTTCAGCTTATGTTGGTCGAATGTTCCAAATTAGGCTTCCACCAAATTAGGCTGAACTACGATAATTGGCACGATTATCGTTTTTAGTGCTGGGAGTAGGCCTACAGGTCAGATAACACTTTGTTGTTTATGGTTTGTTGTTAGAAGACCTTCTTACCCTATTAGAAGTAAGGTGCAGCGGGGCAATTCTGGCAGCGGGGTAATTATGACACATGGCTATATCTCTCGTTCTATAACTGATACCTCGAAGAGACATCTATGTACGCGTAGAGAAATGTTTTGTTCATTCATAAACGATAGGTGGCATTTCTAGCGCAAAAACTGACTGATTTACAGCATCATTTTGACAGTCACCCAATTTTCGGAGGGTGTAAAAATATTAGCTCCTCGAGTTTTTGTAATAATTAAGTGGTTTTCGCGGTTTAATTGAAAATTGAACAAGCTAAGGAGGTGTATTTTAGACTGGAGATTATTTTAATCGTACTAGTTCGTTTCTACTCATTGTTTCTTCTGTGTTATTGCATCCGCTATAATTACCCCACAAAGTGTTGTTTTTATGTAATTTTATCGAAATCGGTTGCCATAATTGCCCCACCGATTTTGTATGAAGTTGCAAAAAACCAGTGATGTCCACAGCATTGAAGTAAACGTCGATAAAAATAATACTTAACTAATCGAGCGAGTGAAGATCTCAGGGTTAAATAATGCGATTTTGCTTTGTGTAAGTATTTGTTTGTGGCCTTGTTTGAGCTTAATTAAACCATAGTTAACACGCATTAAAATTTTCGATCGAGCGAGCGAAGCGAACGAAGATCTTAGTGGCAAGTATGGCGATTTTGCTTTGTATGTTTCACGAATTCTTGTTCTCGCATAATTGTCGAACCGTGGAGCATATGAGCTTAATCGATAAAGGGGTTGTCAAAATATTGGGTTCCCAAGCGGGTAAAAAAACTAACGAATTTATTGAGTGGGGTGTCATTTATGAAAAGACTTTATTTGTACATTCCAAAATAGTTATTATTTTTATTCTAGGATGTATACTTTTTAAAATACGACGAGAATTCATGAAAAATTAGACACAACATTATGTATTGCATGCATGCCAGTATTATTTACCATGACGACCTAGCGCAATAGACATACTTGGCAGTGGTAGCACTTGAAAGTAGTGAGAAGAAAGTCCAAATGTAAGCCATCTACGGTTCGCGAGATCTCAGTTCGGGGCGAACTACTTCCCATACAACATCATTTTTGCGCGAAATTTTTGCGTAGGTATACTTACTCCGTTTATCGATAGTCAGCGTCCCAACACTAGCATGTATGGGCGACTAAAGAGTGATGCCAGAATTACCCCACAAAAATTTTAACAGGTTTTTTTATAGAAACTGGACCATCGTAGGAGAATTCGCGTGTATTGTGTTGTCTAGTTTGTAAAGCTTCTGGATTTAGTTTCATAGCATCATTGGTTCGAATAATATCACCACCTGACGGAATTACCCCGCTGAGGGGCTATTCTGGCATTTTCCAGTTTTTAGTTAAAATTGTGTTATTTCACCATTTAAATATGCTTTTTCTTTAACAAAAATACAATAAAGAAAAGGGCAGATAAAGGTTACATAACGCCAATTTGTCAGAATTAGCGTAACTCAACAAGGGACGAGAATATTGAAGTTTTAAATTTTGACTAAAAATTTTCGGCCAGAATTGCCCCGCTGCACCTTATTTCGAAGTACTTATAGAGTTATCCAATCCACTATCACAGATTCCTATAGTCGTATTGCTCATTATACGGACTAAAATTGAAGGAAAAAATGTCATTTTTCCTTCAATTTTGATTAGTTTTGATACGTTTTATGTCAAAATTGAAGGAAAAATGACATTTTTTCCTTCACTTTTAGTCCGTATAATGAGCAATACGACTATAGTATTACCTACCTACATCTTGATTTTAGGTACCTAATTCCACTTAAGATATCCAATTTGGACGATTCCGCACTTTTACGAAGCATCTTTTAATAATAACTGCCGTATTACTCGCTCTTGATGCAAATAAGGTATCGGAGGCGAACCGAGTTTTCAATAAAATCTGCCCACGCTCTGAACAAAGACATTAGTAAACTTTCAAAAGAATTACCTACCTTGTGGTTCAGTTTCGGAGCAGCCCATTTGAAACAACAAACTTTCATAACCTTTATATAAGACAATTTAAAAGGCCTGCTAGCAGTTTAAGTTAGTCGATTGAGTACTCATCTAATAAGGTGACGTTAGTATTTTATTATTAAAAAATATTAGTCCAACATATTTTTTTAACTAGCTAAACTGTCCCACTGCTGGGCAAAGGCCTCCCCCGTTACCTTCCACTCATCGCGATCTTGTGCGGTTTCTCTCCGGTCATCACGCCAGCGCTTTCTAGGACTGGCCCGGAGTCGCCTGCCGGGATCCAACCAGTCACCACTCCGGCCCACCTATCTGGGTGCGTATGACATGACCCGCCCAATCCCATTTCAGCTTAGCAGCCTACGCCCACATCAGCAATGCCGGTCTTTGTACGCAGCCAGGTGTTTCGAATCCGGTCGATTCGTTTTACACCTAAGATGCTGCGTTCCATTGCTCTTTGACCAACCCCGAGTCTGGTTCAACATATAAAATCTTTAATTCTTAACTAGATACTTACCTAGTCTAAATAAAATATTCAATACTTATTAAAAAAAAAAAATATATTAAAAGCTATGCCAAAGAGCAAAAGTTCTAATGGTTGTTGAGTTATGAACTTCATATTTTGGATTCAAGTGGTCTGCCTCATTTTTACAGCTGAAAATTTTCATCATAGTTGGCCACCAAAGGGAATAAGTACCTACCGAGTAGTTTATCGACAACCTTGTTCTGCAATGGATGGTAAACCCTAGGCCTAGGGTAGAGATGACACGGCTAGGTAGAAATAAAAAAAACTTAAAAAAAAAACTTAGGCCTTTACATTTTTACTAGATACAGTGTCAGGAGGCAATCTTTGCCTACATTTAACGGGTCACTATTGCCTGGGACAATGTTTGAAATGGAGTAGGCTTGCCAAGCACTCAGCTTAACCGGCCATATCCACAGGGGCGTATTTACCCTTAGGCCAAGAGGGCCATGGCCCGGGGCGGCAGGCTACGAGGGGCGGCGTAAGCCGCCCCTCCCTCTCAGCTTCACCTTTCTTTTTGGCCTTATAATGCCAAAAGAAATTTTAAAAAAAGCTTAGGTACCTAATTAACAAAAACTAAAATTTGGTTGGCGAGGTGGTTTGGGCCGCCCCTCGCTCTCAGCTTCATGAGCCTTTCTTTTTGTCCTTACATGCCAGAAGAAATTAAAAAAAAAAGCCTACCGAACTAAAAAAAGGGTAGTAAAACTTATTTGGTTGAGAGAGAGGGGGGCTTGCGCCGCCCCGTGCTTTCAGTTTCATGCGCCTTTCTTTTTGTCCTTATATGCCTGAAGAAAGTAAAAAAAAGTCTACCTAACTAACAAAAGCTAAAACTTAGTTAACTCGGAGCGAGGGGCGGCTTGCACCGCCCCGCGCTTACAGTTTCATGCGCCTTTTTTTTTATCCTTATATGCCCGAAGAAATTAAAAAAAAGCCTAGGTACCTAATTAACAAAAGCTAAAACTTATTTGGTTGAGAGCGAGGAACAAAAACTAAAACTTATTAGGTTGTAAACATCAAGACTATCGTTTTACTGACTGGTCATTTTCAGAGATTTTCATTTGACAGGAAACGTAACCTACGTTTAACCTACATTCTTTTAAGCTCGAAGGGATAATTCGTTACAATAAATTGATATTTTGGGAATAAATCCTCGAGACGATTTTAGGAAAACATTTCTTTGGGTGTCACATGTTGCATTTTTCTTCAAAAAATTCGGTTCGCTTCGCTCGCATATTAGCTTCATCAGTGTTTTATGAGCAAATTGAGTTATGTATGAAAGCGAAATAGGAACCGACAAATAGCCAGCCTTTTCTTTGAGCTCGTAAGCAAAATCAAGTGTCACATGTTGCATTTGTCATAAAAAAATTCGGCTCGCTTCGCTCGCATGTAGAATAGGAACCGACAAGCAGCCAACCTTTTCTTTGAGAACCGTAAGCAAAATCAAGTGTCAAATGTTGAATTTGTCATAAAAAAATTCGGCTCGCTTCGCCCGCATGTAGAATAGGAACCGACAAGCAGCCAACCTTTTCTTTGAGAACCGTTAGCAAAATCAAGTGTCACATGTTGCATTTGTCATAAAAAAAATCGGCTCGCTTCGCCCGCATGTAGAATAGGAACCGACAAGCAGCCAACCTTTTCTTTGAGAATCGTAAGCAAAATCAAGTGTCAAATGTTGAATTTGTCATAAAAAAATTCGGCTCGCTTCGCTCGCATATAGAATAGGAACCGACAAGGAGCCAGCCTTTTCTTTGAGCTCATAAGCAAAATCAAGTGTCACATGTTGCATTTGTCATAAAAAAATTCGGCTCGCTTCGCTTGCATGTAGAATAGGAACCGACAAGCAGCCAACCTTTTCTTTGAGAACCGTAAGCAAAATCAAGTGTCAAATGTTGAATTTGTCATAAAAAAATTCGGCTCGCTTCGCTCGCATATAGAATAGGAACCGACAAGCAGCCAGCCTTTTCTTTGAGCTCGTAAGCAAAATCAAGTGTCACATGTTGCATTTGTCATAAAAAAATTCGGCTCGCTTCGCTCGCATGTAGAATAGGAACCGACAAGCAGCCAACATTTTCTTTGAGAACCGTTAGCAAAATCAAGTGTCACATGTTGCATTTGTCATAAAAAAAATCGGCTCACTTCGCCCGCATGTAGAATAGGAACCGACAAGCAGCCAACATTTTCTTTGAGAACCGTAAGCAAAATCAAGTGTCAAATGTTGAATTTGTCATAAAAAAATTCGGCTCGCTTCGCTCGCATATAGAATAGGAACCGACATGCAGCCAGCCTTTTCTTTGAGCTCGTAAGCAAAATCAAGTGTTACATGTTGCATTTGTCATAAAAAAATTCGGCTCGCTTCGCTCGCATGTAGAATAGGAGCCTACAAGCAGCCAACCTTTTCTTTGAGAACCGTAAGCAAAATCAAGTGTCTGTTGTTGTCTTAAAAAAATCGGCTCGCTTCGCTCGCTTATTATAAGCTTCATGACTATTTTGCGAGCAGAGTGCAAACCAAGTTTCAAGCCCGAGACAAATATTTGCAGGGGGCGGCAAACCTTACTGGCCTAGGGCGCTGAATCTTAAAATACGCCTCTGCATATCCACAGGAAAGACATGGTCAATGCTGTGGGGTCGACTTCTAAGCCGCGGGTTTCCTCACGATGTTTTCCTTCACCATTTAACTTAGGCCTTCACATTATTTACTAGATGATTTATAGAATTTTTATGGGCGCGATCTCAAAATTTATATTTCATAAGATTATAATATCTGCTGTGTGTGTGATGGGCTATAGACTCGATATATTAAGTACCTACTTCTTATTCCTAAGTTACAAAGTAAGGTGCTATAAAAACCCAGCGTCAGATGCTACACAAAGTACCTAGGTACCTTCTTATTTATTTGTATAAATAAAGTACCTGCTCGTAAACACACAAAGTAAAGGCGAACGAACCTCAGAGGAATATACAAAGTTGAGGATTTTAGTACTTTGCATATCCAGTAGTACCTCCCTACCTAGTAGGTACAGTACAAAAGTAAAATGCGACTCTCCTTACAGCTCAGTTGGCAGTACTTAGTAGGTTTGCGCGTCTCTTCCTCTTACTTCGCACTATGCACTCTGTGTACGAGTTTTTTACTTAGGTAGATACCTACGTAAATTCAGAATTTTATGACAAAAGAGTAGGTACTTAATACTTCAAAACCTCAGTAACAATATTACAGTCTTGCCAAGAGATACCGTGTGTGCGTTTTGAACTTTTACTAAAGCCTGCCATACCTACTTTAATTTAGTTTTCAGATGATGCTCACTCAATGGAAACGCACACGAACGATACCGTTGCCACAGATTAATAAGTCGCGTTTACCATTGAGGTTGTGTGATAATGTCAGCAACTGGTAGGTACATTGAACCTTCCCCTTAGCGCCTCAACTCAAGCTTATGATATCAATAGAGATATTAATATTTAAGATAAATGGGCCATTCGCAAACGGCTCAAAAAAATCGTCCGGGCCAAAAACCTCTATTAAATAGATTTCTAACAGCTTGATTCTTTTTTGTATGATAGTTATGATCAAATACTAAAAGAAGTCTATGTTTTCTTTTAGATAAAATAAATTTAAAATAGTTAAAAAAAATAAAAACCGCTGAAATTTGAGCCTCGGTGGTATGTCCCAGACACATTTTGCGATGTAAATTATTTTTTATCTTTTTCTCTATAAAACGTGGCGCTACTTTGAATGTGTTCACAAAACACCAGATAATTACTAGCTTATTTTATAATATTCCCAATAAATATTAGGCTTTCGTTGATAAGTTACAAGTAGTTTTAGTCGCGTCCGAGGTTTTGAATTGATATCGGTGGCGCGCACCGATCTACGCATATACCCTGTTCTCTAATAGTTGCAAGAATAGTTGTTAGAGTAAGAATAACTATCAGCCCCTCCGCATTGATGGAGAGGACAACCAAGTCTGTGGGTCTCTGTGTGTCTCTTTTATTGAGGAACAAAATCGTTTTCGGTGGCTTGGTATACCCTCCAAGATGAGTTCGGTGTAATGATTTTTTTCAAATCCATTCAAGCAATTATTTTCAAATTATAACAAAAGTGTATCTTAGAGATACTAGATTTCCATTATGCAGACTAATATTCAATATTTTGGTTACTTTTAAAAATATCTAGGATTTTGCTCATAATTTTGATTCCGGTGGTATTGATTTCAGTGTTTTCCGTGGAAATATATGAAGGGTAAAGACAGTTTCATAGCATTTATAGTGCTGTTTCCTGATTTATGATAATTGTATTGAATCATAGAGAAAGCTGGCATAAAAAAGGTGCCCCAGATTAGTGTCGGCTTCTATAAAAAATAAAAGAACAGCTCAATTGCAGCTTTCAACCTAAAGAGTTAGAGCCCAACCTCATTCTTGCCTACGCCCTTTTCTCAACTACGCATCTGGATGCGGCAACATACCCAAAACCTACACAACTATCGCTGGAGACAGACAGACAATCCGACACTTCAGAGTGTTGTCTGATGAACCTACAAAGAAAAGACTTCGAAATAATCTTAGGGACATTGACAGGACACTGTACCCTCAACACACATCTGTACAACATCGGTGCCACGGACATTCCACTCTGCAGGGGATGTCTAAGCGAAGAAGAATCAGCTGCTTACGTAGTCCTGGAATGTGCGGGTGTAGCAACACAATGGCAACAAATCTTCAGTATCCCGAGGTCGCTCCTCTAAGCCGGTGAAGACCCCAGGAAGCTGTTGTGCTTCTAGGAGAGCTAGGTTGGCTACGTACCTAACGAGCCAGGTTATCCCCACGCATAAAGGACCACCATCGAGTCCAAATGCGGAAACGGGAGTCCACTGATTGTTCCGCCAGACTGCTACCGCGTCAGGTGCCCAGCGTTAAAGCAGCACCTGACGCGGTGAAAGCGACAGAAAATTCTGACACAACAGGAAATACCCATTTGTGATGTGAGGAGGACTGACGCGGATGGATTTTTTCTTGTAGATAAGAAGCATCGGCCGAAGCCTTCCCCCAACTGACGTGGGATAGCCCTCCGCTCTGCCAGGTTCGCCCTGCAGGCTGTTGAAACGACCATTGGCTTATAATATATCCCAACTAGACCCGACAACTAGTGACGAAAGCATCCGTCAGTATGTGAATGAGAGGACCTGATGCCGAATCAGGCAGCCACCTGTAGTAGTACCTAGTACAAGGTTTGAAGCGGCTGGATTCTACAAGAGAGACTAACTTAAAGTAGTAGGTATTTGCTCGGGTGGATGCCAGCCAGGACGTGTTCCTAGCTCTTGACTTTTGGACAGCCGGAATCGTTTACCATCCAATCAAAATGTCTATCTAATCGATCGAGCGAGCGAAGATCTTGGTGGCAAGTTGGGCGATTTTGCTTTGTATTTTGTATGTTTGTATGTTTCACGAATTCTTGTTCTCGCATAACTGTCGAACCGTTCATCCAATCTGCATGAAACTTGGTAGGTCAATAAATTGTGGTATGGAAATATACGGTGAAGCATATGAGCTTAATCGATGAAGGGGTTGTGAGCTTGTGAGGATATTGGGTTCTCAAGGGGGAGTAAAAAAAAAGTTAAACAAATATATTGAATTGGGTGTCAAATGAAAGGTCTTTATTTGTAAATTCCAAAATAGTTATTATTTTTATTCTAGGACGTATACTTTTTGAAATACGACGAGAATTCATAAATATGAAATGAATGAAAAATTAGAAACTACATTATGTATTGCATGCATACCAGTAATTTTACCATGACGAGCTAGCACAATAGGCATACTCGGCAGTAGTAGCACTTGAAAGTATGGGGGTAGTCAGAAAAAAGTCCAAAAGTAAGCCATCTACGATGCGCGAGATCTCAGTTCGGGGAGAACTACCTACTAGTATTATATCGCCTTACAAACTTTGAAACATAATTTAACTCCTTCAAGGGGTTTAATGATGTAACCCCTTTTTGAAATGATTTTTTGTCTACAAATACCTATTTTTTTATGTAATAATTATAGATCGAACTAAAGACTGTTAACTTTTTAACCAAATTTTAATGTATTTGATTTCGGTGATTAGAATATTGACTTCGGTGGGCACCAATTTTTCAAAATCAACTAACTTTTTAACCGTTAGGCTTTAAGAGTTCCCTCTTGTACTAATGATTACTAAATTAAATCTAGATTTGATATTTCATGTCAAAACATCGAAATTCTAAAAAAAAATTGTGCCACCGAAAAAATGCTGCGCCTGAGAATGACCGAAATATTGATATCGATTTTGTTGTATACCTACCTACCTACAATATCCCCCAACCTCGCCCTAACTAAACAAACCGTCCCTTTCTAAATGTTATCTACATCGAAATTACAAAGATGGCGATAATTTTAGAGCTGTTTGAAGTTTAGATTATAATGAAAATGCACTATGAAATCGATAACTATGCTATAGTATAAATAAATTGAATATGGTGGATTATGGAAATTGGCTTTTGGTGATGATGATGATGAAAAGTAGCCTATGGGTACCTAACCTTCCTCAACAGTTTAGCTATCAAATGCAAAATATTTTTTTAAATTCGACTGGAAGTTCAAACAAACAAACCAAGAAACACTTCCGCTTTTTGGTACTAGCAGCGCCCGCGCGGCGTTGCCGCCGTCATGATGGTATACGGTGATGATGATGATGATGAAAAGTAGCCTATAACCTTCCTCAAGAGTTTACTTATCTGTCATATATGCAGAAAGAGATTCCGCAACAATTCGACTAAAGCCGATTCGTGATTGGACTGTTCGTCTACAGGACCATTAATTTATTACCGTTTCACCAGCAGAGTCTTTCATCTACGGACATTTCGGTCTTATATTGCATAAAATATTAGGTATACCTTTATGGCTCATTCTAAAAATGGTTATTAATTAATGCATGGATTATTTCAATACTTTATTTTATTTTGTTGAGTTAAACACAAACTCATCTTTGACCAAACAAACTGCCTACAGTCCGGAACAGCAAAACTGAATGAATTTTGCTCAATATTGATTGGTTTGCCGACCACAAATATTTAATCAACGATTCTGGCGTCAGGAGACTGACGTGTTGATAAATGATGTGTAAAGTACCTACCCTAAGCATAAGGGTGCGAAGCGCTCGTGGCGTAGCTTGCTTAGACATTCTTGATTGATCGTTGAAGTTAAGCAACGTTGTGCGAGGTTACTATTTGGCTGGGTGACCGCAAGTTGCATTACGAACTGAGCACTTCCATGATTCGTAGGGCACGTTAAATTGTCGGTCCCGGCTTTTAGCCAAGGAGGACGTCTTTAGGTGGCCTAAAAACTCTGTACAATAAAGAATTAAAGAAATAAAACTTTGCATGGACAGAGTATGAGCGGAATTACAAACAGGATGTCCTAAAAAAAATATTCAGAGAACTTTATGTGCCTATTCAAAAATCATCTCCATAGTTTTTTTACAGTACCTACCTACCTCAGGTTTTTTTGCTTGACACTATTTTTAGGGTAAGGCATGGGCTACTTTTTATCCGGGTAAGTAAAATCAGTAAACCATGCCATACAATGTATTTACATAACTTACAGTAATTCAAGATAAAGAATGGTTTTCGTAAAACATCGGAAACAATCGTATCTATAACATTACAAAAACGATAGACAAAAAGTCATTTGGAAATGAAAATTACTCATAGTTTCAACTTTATCGCAAACAAATAAATTTCAATGTCATTTGTAAGAAAAGAAAATTCGTTGCAAGCCGTGCGAGCTGCGCTGCTAACGACGTGCACTGCACTTTCAGTCGCATTCTGTTTTGTGCAATCATACACTGCTATCGGACATAGGTATTCGGGAAACATGATAATAACCGATGACCATTATAAAGCTTGAAGATTTACAGACTTTGTGGACTCAACTTGCCATACAATTCTGAAAACGTTCTCTATAAATAAAAGCATACAAAAAAGCGTAACAACAGAGTCTTGTGAAGAAATCGTGTAACGCTTTACACGGAGATAATAATAATACTTAATCCTGATAGCAGTAACCGCTAATACTTAGATTAATATTAATATTAGATGTCACATCATCTAAATATCTACTGCTGATAGAACCTAAGCTCCAGGATTACGCAGTCCTACCTATAAGGTATTATAAGGTAAGTATAATAATATTACTGGCTAAGGTCAATTTAAATTGAAACCCAGTACTCTATCAGCCAAGACATTTTCAATCCTATTTCTATATTATAACAACTGCGCGCTGCCGCTGGTCTGTACACCTAAGTTAATATTATAATATGATTTTTATTTAGGAAAATTATTATAAGTGCGTACTTTCAGTTGGTATTTTACACAAAGCTACCTAGTGGTTTTTATTTTATTTTCAAATATGTAATTGATAATATGCACTTGTTAATTAATTTCACGGATATGCAGACACTGCAGATTTAAATCTGGGTTGAGTGCCATTTTTGGCAGTTACGAGTACCTATCTCAAAAGATATTGTACTATCAGAACTACAAAACTACTTAGAACTGATAGAATCAATTGTTTTACTTGAACATACCTAGTTTATAACATTTTTACGATACCTAGAGACGGTGTAATCTCTGTTTCCTCGATATTTACAGAAGGAAGCACATAAAGGTTGCGGGCGGAGGCGAGCCTTTGATGAGCTTACTGAGTGCTCGGTCGACTGTGAACGATTCCCTCACTCGACACCAAGCACCCTATTTCTAGTGATAAAAGGAGCCTTCTTTAAGGATGTATTGGCACAGATAGTACCTACAGAAGTATTGGAAACATAAAACTGCCCCTTGATTGTCTATCTTTGATAGCGACCAAAATCAGTCTCAAACTGTCAAATATGACAGTTCAGTGACCAAGCCAGTAGCTCAACCTCATCTCAACGAGACCGAACGATCAGTACATTACCAACCTAACCTACCACACCTATACTAAGTACCTACATATGTACATACGTATAGTCGAATTACTCATTGTACGAACTAAAAATATATGAAAAATGACATTTTGACCGTCAATTTTAGTGCGTATAATTAGAAATACGACTATAGTGAATGCCAGGCTGAAGCCAGGGAAATTCTAGCTCGTTTCAAGTATTTGATTTATTTTATTTTACCTACACCAGAGACGAGTAAATAAAAGTATCTCCCTACACATAATTTTTCTACCTATAAACAATACTTTCGGTGTTCTAAATACTATTAGTAAGCATTGTGAAGTTTCAAAGTTAAAAGTAGGTACACTTGGCTCGAATTACTCTATACTTGCAGGCATCACGTTAGTAGGAAGTTACTTTTATAAGTAACTAGCTGCTGCCCGCGGCTTCGCTCGCGTGGTACTCGTATAAAAAGTAGCCTATGTTACTCTCCAGCCCTCCAACTATCTCCACACAAAATATCACTCCAATCCGTCGCTCTGTTTTGACGTGAAAGCATCACATTTATAAGGGTACGGATTATGAATTCCATAATTATTTAAATATTACCAATAACTATATTTTAGCTAACCAGAACTCGTTAACCAATTCAAATTAGGTAGGTAGGTACCTACGCTCTGATAAATCTGCCTAAAGGGCTGATTATGGTCTTTTGTGCCTCTCACACGTCGACTTACCGCTTTCTGGTCCCCACTTACTTTGCATAATCTTTGTACTCAAAACGACGGGATAGATAAAATGAGAGAAGATCTTGAGACAAAAACGCTTACGTCTATGAAATTGGTTTTGAAGATCTACATTTCCAGATACCATGGACAAAATTCGTCCATGCGGATACGGAGGTACTTGTACTTCCTATTATGACAACGTTGCTTATTTCGAGATTCGAGAAGACATTTTATGCAATACCTAAACGTCTGTTACTTACATTAAAAGCGTTCCATTTAATTTTACCACCAAAACTTGTAGGTATTAAGTTTTTATTTTTAGAAATTACTTAAGTAGGTATATCTTGAATATTGTAAGTTTAATCTAATAATAGAGGTATTTTATAACAATCTGTGCAATATTAATAGAAACAAACTAGTAGGTGCGTCCTCGAATTTTATAATTTACCTAAAGAGGTACACGAAGCTAAGTTTCAAGCTACAATTATTCTGAAAATGCTAAACATGAATATAATGTGAAAGCGAAACGCCCCGAAATTATCTAATTGAAAAAGTTTTTAACTTTTCCCATCGCGCACAATTGTTTCCGAAAATTGGGCAGACACATAAATATTACCTACTTTCTAAATTAATCGTCAAAACTGCTATGTAATATGAAATTAAATTACAGACCTACCTACATTCTATTACAGACGATTTCAATGCTAATTTGTGAAGCTGGTGGTTTCTTCTTTTAACTACAAATCTTATTGTCTGTTCGAAAAGAGCGTTTGAATAAAAATGCATAGCTTTTACTCAACTTCTATACCTAATTAAAATATCTGAGGTATTTACAGCTTGGGTAGGTAGATACCGTATTAGGCACTTGAATATATATAAATTAATGAGTAGGTGCACCAAAAATGAGTTGATCCACCTATTAGATTAGATGGGTCAACTCATAATGATTAGATGGATCAACTCATTTTTGGTGCACCGCCAATAAAGGTGTAGAAGCCATTAGATTCTAATGGCTTACTATAGTCGGATTGCTCATTATACGGACTAGAATTGAAAGAAAATATGTCATTTTTCCTTCATTTTTGATATGTTTTTGGTCCGTATAATGAGCAATACGACTACGACTATAGAACTATATTTTCTCCGTGTACCTTTTTCTGTTCTGTATCCTGTGTGTGTGCCAAATAAACGTTATCTTATCTTATCTTATCTTATCTTATCTTATCTTATCTTACTACACCCTAATGGCGGCGACACAGCCGACATGTCACTGACAAGCCCGCAAACAATTCACCGAGGAACATTCGAGTGATAGTGACATTAGATGTGGCATAGTACCTATGTAGAGGATTTACAAAAACATTGAAATATTTATCTACCTACCTTTCCTATGGCTTAAGTAAACATTTATATTTGAGCTTTATATAACACACAATTTTTAGTACTTACATACCTTCAATATTTTTACAATAGCACAACAAAAAAAAACAAAGTTCCAGCGTTAAATTTCCTTTCCTGTTTCCATTAATCATGAACCAATCAACTGAAAACCTTTTTCATGGTTGTGCTACGTTCAATTTTACCGATACATTTGTAAGGCGGGACACGGTCATGAACTGAGGCAAACCACGACGATAAACAAAGCGAACATGTTATAGTAGATTGGGAAGATTGGCACAAATGTTTTGTTTATTTATTTGTGTTTTTTATGTAGGTACCTACCTACTTAAACCTTTCGCAAATTGAAATTTTACTATTCTTAATTGTTTATTTAACTATCAACCGTGTCCCATACCAGAAGCCAGCAGCAACGGCACCGGTGTTCAGGTTTGTCAGATTTTCAGAAAGCAACTTTTTGTAAACTAACTAGTGGCCCGCCCCGACTTCGCCGGATTAATATTTGTAGGCTACTATTTTTAAAGCTCATTTTTATTTACTTTAAACCAGCCCTAAATTATAGCCAACAAAACAAAAAAATATGCAAATCCGACAAGCCGTTTTCAAGTTTTAGCGAGAATAGCGAACAGCAATGATTTTTATATTATTACTTATAGAAAGATAGAAGATAAACCAAAAAGCTTTTTTTTTGGCAGAGCCAGACATTCTGAAATTACACTGTTAACCAAAAATATAGGCCGTGATAAAACATTTTCTTTCCACGGCTACGGCTTCAATCACAGACCCTACAAAAACCAAATCAAGTTGCCCATTAATAGTTTAAATAACAAACATGAAGATGTTTGTTATTTAAACTATGCTGAGCATGATATTCTTGGTTTATGGATTGAACCACCAACATTTCTAATCTTCACAAACTTTCATTTTACTTATAATAGTAGGATAACTTAATTTCTGCCATCCATCAGCGCCGCCGACGCAGTACAAGCCGGGCTTGGAGGTTGGTACAAATAGGAGTGACGGATAGCGCGCTGCCATGATGCGGGTGCGTCGGAGCGCGAACCAAAACCTCCCCATCTATATCCATCGTAGACAGTGACGGACTCTTTACTGTTTTTTTCGGATGGGCTTGTCTGTGTCTCCACAAATGTGTGAGTATGTGTAGCTAGGGATGTGTTTGCACCAATAGAATCGCTTCATTTAGAGTCATTCGGGGTAAGTGGGCGCACTTTCCACTTTGACACCTCACTGTGCTCAAGGTCTAGTATTTAGAGCACCTAAAGTATTGTTTTTAGTTAGAAAAATTATCTGTCAATTAAAATAAATGAAATTTGTACTGTCATTTATTTCAGTTTTTGAAATAAATGCATTTTAAGACGAAAAATCGGAATGCGAACACTTGCCCCGACTTGCGGGTAAGTGGGCGCACCCTTACGGGGTAAGTGATTGCATGTGGTGTAAGTGTTCGCGTTGCAAAATAAAAGTAAATCAAGCATTATTTATTCCGATTACAAGTATAAAATACACTTAGAAAACATAAGAAAGAATCACTTTAAATATTATACCAGCATGTTGGCAAATGAAATAATCAATCATCATAAAATTTATATACCTAGTAAAACGTTATGTTATGTACCTATATATTTAAACAAAATTTTAACTTTTATGTTTGCATAGATTTTACCTATTTAGAGATCAGTTAATCATAATTAGTAAATCGAATTTGACATCAAGTTAAAAAAAACCTAGAATTTATCTTAAGTAAGTTGGCAAATGAAATAATTAATAATTATAAAATTTATAAACCTAAAAAAAATAATTATTATTAATTATTTGCTTAGCGTAAAAGTGCGAACACTTACCCGCGCCCACTTACCCCAAACGGACAAATAACGAATGAACGCACACAAAATCAGAAAATTATTCATTCAGCCAAGAACTTTCTTTTGCAAAACACGCTCAGATAAGTTCCAAATTTATAGCAAAAGCCTTACCACTATCGGCCTTAGAACGTATATGCTACACGCTTCGTAAAATAACCCAAAACTAACTTTAAATTGTCAAAATTGTAGTTCGCTCCTTACCAACTCGTACACGCACAGCGCGGTCAAACTATGTGTCGCAACTAGTTGTCTGCATAAACGTTGCCAACCTACCAAAACAAACTGTATACCCCCCGTGCCCCGTTTCGGAGATAATGGCACTGCGCCCACTTACCCACTGCGATCACTTACCCCGAATGACTCTACATAGCATCGCTCAGAGTAGCTCTAGTGGAAACGGAGCGATGTTTTTGTGCACACATACAAAACAAGCGAGGGATGAGTGCTAGGGTTGTATTACGAGGAATGTGTACGAATTGTTTGATCAGCTAAAACAATACACTTTTGTTGAGACGATCAAGCGACCGACGTTTAATCAAGCCCGCAGCCGAACGCATTCTAAATTAATCATTATTTTAACGAAACTAAGACAAATATTTGAAGTTCCACTAATCATTGTGCTAATTTAGGTCGTGCAGCCTTAAAGCCAGCCCTGAGCGCCGGCGCCGAGGACCGGCAAACATGCTCGTTAGCTAGCATTGTCCCTGCAGGTATATCGGTGCGCACCAGTCATGTATTTAAATAAAAAACGTTTCATTCAGTTAGAGCTATTGTGAATTGAAAGCATTTTAAGCTTCTGGGAAAAACTTTTCGATAGTTACTGAATTGCCTGAGTTTTAAATAAAAATAAAAACTTTTAAGTTTTTATGCTTTTTGATTTGTTTTTGATGTTTTGCAACGAATTTGTCAAAATAGAGGTTTACCGTTTTAAAGATTTTATTGAAACTGAAACTGACTGGAACTGAAACTGAACTGAACTGAAACTGAAACTGAAACTGAAGCCCTTTCATTTGATACCCATGTCATTAAAAAAATCCATGGAACAGGTCCTGACTCCATTATCAGATCAGCATTGAGTTTTGCTCATCAAGCCTTTTCATTTGATACCCATATCATTAAAAAGTACAATGGAACAGGTCCTCCATCAATTATTACCTAGGTATATGAGGTAGTTTTACTCTCGAGCTTTAGCAAGGGAGTAAATAAGCTATTTTATCCCCGCTCTGGTTTTATATCTTCAATACACACCATAAGGCCTTAGACTTCAGTAATTTTATATACAAAAATTAATAACATAATACGGAAAGGTCTGCGGAAGATTAAGAATATCGTTATTTTTCTTATGAGTTTATCTCATGATACTCGCAGTTAGTGAAATGGCCGTTCCAATTGAATTTCCATTATTTTGCGTAAACAAAGGCTTTTGCGGACATTTACCTATATTCTGTGTATCTACTATCCCAAAATCCCAACTGAACCTAGCCACATTTTAAAAGTTAGGTATTTCAAATGATAAAATATAACATGTCAATCACCATCATTTCCTTGCCCTTTTCCCACTAGGTGGGGTCGACACAACATGTTCTCTTCCATTCTCTCCTATCACTCGTCATCTCAGTCGTCACTCCTTTCACGCATATCCTCTCTCACACAATCCATCCTTCTTTTTTTTTTGTCCTTCCTCTACTAGGTATGTACCTACCTATCCTTCCACATTCATATCAAAAAATATGTCATGACAATGGGCGTTTTTCGACTAGCCGGCACGGCACCGGGGCACCGGCACCGGCGCCGGAGGTGGGGATGCAAAAATGTATTAAAATCTGCCGGTGCCGGCGCCGGCAAGTAGAAAAACGAGGTACATTTTCATACATTTTTGCGTCACCGGCGCCGTACCGGGCTAGTCGAAAAACGCCCAATGGATGGTACAAATAAGTACAAATCAAATGCATAGTGCCGAAACAAGTAAATTCTCTTCGGTGAAGGCGGTATAATCAAGATCGAGCTTTGCTTCAGGTAAGCTCGCTTGATCATTCAATTATTATTTAGCGATTCGCTGTGACGTCGAACGTGTGGTTTTTTGAAAATACATTTAGTTGTTCTGGCTTAAAATTACCTACTTCAATCTGATGAACCATAACAATATTCCTCACTTTGATTTGAGATAGCGTCGTCATTTTGACATCATTTGATATTATTTGTAAGTAGGTAAGTCCCTAATTTATTGTTTTATTATAGGTAGGTATTCTGACCCATCATACATGTAGCATTCCACAATAGTTGAAATACCGGGTAGTTTTGACATTGATTGCTACCGATTCTAGCATCAGGAAATATTGCTCTCGAAAAACGAAAAATACTGGCGTACTATTCGTTAACCGCATTAGTGAAACCGCACTGCGCTGCAGCAGCTAAAAGCCTACAAATCAAGTTTTCATTGTTTACGAGTTTTACGGGTTGTCCATTTTCAATCTTTATAGTGTAGGTATTTCATGAAATAGTGTCAAGCCATTACAGGTAGGTACTTTGGTTTGACACTATTTATTTCAAATCTGTACGTCGTATTGCTCATTATACGGACTAAAAATATATGAAAAATGACATTTTTTCCTTCAATTTTAGTCCGATTTTAGTCCGTATAATGAGCAATACGACTATAGATATTATGAAGCGGAAAAGTTTTTTTAGTTCGGTTGTTTGTTTGTTTGAACGTGCTAATCTCAGGCATTGGCAGTCAGATTTAAAAATTCTTTGTGCATTTAATAGCTGGGTTCTTGGAAAGGTTAAAAGCTACTTTTCATCATCATCATCACCATATAACATGCAACGCGGGCATCGCTGCGAGGAAGCAGCTAGTTGCATGATACAACTAGCTGCTTCCTCGCAGCGATGTCCGCGTATTGTGATGGTGGTTACTTCTATGATACAACTTGTATCATAGAAGTAAGCACCTTTGTTATATTTTAATTCAACTTTGACTTTAATGATGTAATTATTCGAATTGTTTAGTAAACGCGTGTTTTGTTTATTTTATAAATAAATAATAAGTCCAGTAATTGCATAAATATTTGAAACAAGAATATTCTAAAAAACGACGTAAAAAAATTACGTGTTTCACTACGTAATCCTTTTCTCGAATGAAAAATTATGGTTTCCTGTAACTAAAGATCTAATCTAATCTGCATGCGGTTTCATAACATCAAGTGCACTTTCCATGCGACAACATGCAAGACACACGATGTTTATTAACGATGCTGTGTGGGTGGCTATCAATCAAAGCTCAAGCTACAAGAGCTTATGTGGCCAGAGAGCATATTTGAGCAGCGACATATAAAGCATGATGATGTATAATAAAGGACAAACCAAGTGTAGGTGAGTCGCCTCATAATATAAAGTGTAATGCATATAAAATAAGGAATTAAAATAGACGTTAGAAATCTTGGTACGGTAAAAACCTAGACTTTAATGGATGTGCTGTTGATCCGAGCTTTGTAAGTCACTGCTCGCAAAATGTTGCCTTCATTTTTTCACATTTTTTGTAACATTGTGTAGTGTTTAGGCATGCCCTTTTAGTTATTTTCACAGGCTCTTGGGTTAGGAATGGTTAAAGGTCTCTGACAGAGATGACCTACACCGTAAATATAGTCACTATCAATTTAAGATAAAGAAAATTATATAAGTACCTAACCGTTTTTTCGCTGTATCTTTTGTCTCTTACTATCTTTAGAAAACGAAAGAGAAAACTATACACGTTGCTAATAATGATATGATACGAGTATTTAAATAACAAAGCATCAAAATATCCAGATTCCCATGAGAGCACAGCGGACTATGACCTCTACGACCGCTGCTAAGACAGAGGCTTTTGACCTTAGTCTTAAGGGCTATTAGGGTCTAGTAACGAGACAATTATACGACGATTTTGACCTCAAGGTTTTGTTTTGTTTTTTTTTTCATTCAGCTGCTACAGTAGGTACCTACATTAAAGTTATTAAAATACGAAGAAGAAATCACTACTGTATCCCCAAGACAAACATTCTCAGGAGCCGTGTTGGCCGAGTGGGTTTGACTTTCGATCATGGGTTCGAACCCGGCCGTGCATCGATGGATTTTCATTTCGAAAAATGTATATGCCCCACTTAACGGTGAAGGAAAAACATCGTGAGGAAACCAGTTAGCTTTCTAATAGCGTCGATGGGCTTGCAACCTGTCACGTTTGAAATGTTATTTTCTGTAAAATGTGGGCATGTGCCTAATATGAATATCTGACTACCCCCTTAAACATATTCAAAGGATCTCAAAATGCCTATAGATCTGAGAGAATAGTCTACCGTAGCTTGGGAATACAGTCGTGATCATATTTCATTTTTTTATTTTTACAGAGACTATGATAATTTTATATTCTCTACGGGGGTATTCAATCAAAGACACATCTAAATACTTTCGTCCATAATGCAAGTTTGTCGAAGCTAATCAAAGTAGCTGGTTTCTCGGAAGGACAAAACCATAGGCGCTTGGTTCACTTGGAATTACCCACGACCTTTTGATCTGTGGTTTTAATCGGCTGAAATGGGAGCCCAGCCTTTATTGCTTCGATGCCTGCTACATCTCAGATACGGTTTTAAGAGCGTTCTCTCCATCATGCAGATTACCTAAGCTATTTGTTTTGAAAATCCAGGATGATTTTGTAAAACAAAAGAGAGGAAACTTATTTGCAAATAATGAAAATACCAGAATATAAGACTCAAAAATGATCGCTAATTCGGAATGTGATAACTCTTTTCTAGCACCAGAATGATACTTATGTATTTCTAGAGCTATTTGACATGTTAAAAAGTTTGGTTTTATGTGTGTATTCATGCTCAAAGATATCTCAATGATAAGATGTGGGAATACCATAGAATATTATAATAAGGAGTGATTCTTATTTTGGAAATTCAAACTTCTTACAATGCGAATGATGTGTCCCTCTAAGCACTTTTTTCTGATACTTACCTATGTTATGAGATGTGAAATCCATCTTTAATGTAAGAAAAATGCGTTTAATCTAAACGTCGCACATACAGGTATTAGGCCATTCTAGCCGGGTGAAATTGAAATAACAAATTCTAACTTAGAAGCAAAAATGAATAATACTTGTTAGCGAGCCAGATAGCTACTGCACAATATACAACCCTTTCTGAGCTCGTGGGCCCTCGCCAGCCAGCCACAAACAAATCGGAACTTGATCGTTGTCGCAAGCGCTCGCGTCAGTTATGGCTACATCAAAAACGTAACGTGTTTGAGACCTCCGTGCTTTATTATTGTGATTGATATAATCAAAACTACTATGGATTATTATAATGCAGGTAAAAACAGATTTATTTATTATAATTTACTAATGTTTAGATGTATTTGTAAAGGCTTAAAATCAATTTACAATTGTCTCGATTTTTCAAGCAGTTTATCTGAATTGTACATTTCAAATTGACTTTAGTTATCCTTTCCAGTGCTTCCCTGTAACGATTTATGTTGTAACGTATGACAAAATCTGTCGTGTGATAGATATTTCACGAATTGGGTGCTACTTTTTGCTACTTTTGACAAAACTTACTCGTTAGTGTTGGTGTTAGCTGAAAAATATTAACCGTTATTTTCACACTTATTTTCACAGAATCTGAAGATGATTCAGATTCAGAATCTGAAACAGAAGAGCTCGGAGAAAATGACGATGAGCCCTGGCATTCTTCCTCATCAAATTAGATTTTGTAATTTTTTTTAGTGTAATTAGTTGACCAATAAAACCTATTCCAAATCATGATTATTCTTTATTTTTTTCTGTCGGATAAAGGCCTCCTCAATGGTCGTCTGTACATTTTAGTAAGTCTTACCGACTTTAAAGCATAAATAACCGCACAAATAATTTAACCCGGCTAGAAAGCCAAAATACCTGTATGTGCGTCGCTTGCACATGGCTCCCACCCCATGGCATCGAGTTATGAGGGTAAAAGAACAAATTCCTATGAAAGAAATCATTCCTTTAACAGAGGAAATTCATTACGTATCATTTTTATAAAGAGTGCACTGATTCAGCAACAGTGATTCAGCAACATTCAGCATCAATATTATAATCGAGTTATATTGAAAATGTTAGAATTCAATAAACTAATTTTAGAACTTGGTCGATTGTAGGTCATCCCATTGTTTTCAAAATGCTTGTCTTTGATAACTTTGACAATAAAATCAATGTCCGATTCATATCATTAGGATCTCACACCTATGTACAGTTAGTATAGTTTTTTTTTTAAGATTGAGGAAAAAAAAAGATGTTAAAGCCAATAACAGAGCAGACAAATTTAATTAATCACTGCTTCGTAGCTATCTCAATAACTTCGAAGCTATTAAACTCGGAACATACCTAAGTAGATGGCTGTTCCTAAGTTCAGTTGCCGAGAACATTCAAACTGCCTAAAGTCTTAAACCGATAACGACTTTCAGGTTCTCTTAGAAACTGCTTAGAAGTGAAATATTCTGCTTTTGACTAATGGAGCTTAGTTATAAACCCTGCGCATAAACACTAGCGGCCCGCGCTGACTTAGCCCGGGTAGGTAATATACTAGCCAGCTAAGGCTGGATTCGATCAAAAGTCATCTTACTCCTGAGTAACTAGCCGACTTAATTCGAAATACAATTGTTTATAAAGCGCAACCGAACATTATTATGTGCATACAAATTATCCTGGTTATAAGGTGTCAACTTTACAATGTCAAAATTTTCAAACAAACATTACTCTCGAGTAAAAACTTAATCCAGTTTGGTCGAATCCAGCCTTAAACAATTAAAAAAAAAAAGCTTACAAATCCTAAAAGATCTTTTTAACTGTTTATTATTTATTATTAACGGGATAATTACCATGTACATTTTGTTCGTAACCATGATAGTTTCAAAATTTATAAAAGTACTTAGTATGTTTTTTGTTGCTTTACAACAACTGATACACTAAATGTTTCTATTTTCAGAAATTACCTTCCACCTACATCAACAAATAGCCACAAAATTCTCACATTCTCGCTTTACATTTTGGTAGAGCAATAGATGAATTTACGTCTCATCTGGTAACCCTCCCTTTTACCCTGCTGATTGATGCCTCGCGAAGTTGGGTAAGAATGACAAAACTTTGGTCGAGTCCAATAGCCAACCAAGCGGGTATTTTGTTTCATAATAACAAAACTAAAAGTATATAAATACAAAAGAATTTGAAATGCCTGACGAAAGTTAAGAAAAGGAAACATTTTGTACTGACTGTTTCTAGTAGTAGGTATGTGTAGGAGAAGAGTAAAGGTATGCTATACAAAGGTAATGCAGATTTGTATGAGAATTTTAGTTATCTGTCGATAAATACATATAAAAACAGAAAGTGAAACCGCGAGAATAAAAAATATGATTCAATTCACGTAGGTATGTATGTATTTATACAATGTTCAATACTGTAAAGAAAACCAGCGTGTATGTATATCGAAATTACCTGCATGGATATTTATCGAGCAAACCATCTAATAGGCATTGCCTCTTGACGTTGTTATAAATGAGCGACTATACATCCCCAGTTCGTAGATACCATCAGAAAGTTGAGAAACTTCTCCCATTCATAATAAAACATAATTGTAGTTGTTCCTGTTTTCCTTTCCAAAAGCAGATATAAATGTAACTACGTGTACAACATCGATAAGCCTCAGTCCCCCTCGCCGTTTCGCGACGAAATAAAATGTGTCACAGGATTTATCGCCATGATTGCGTTGCTGAACTGTAACGAAGTATTACAGATGCGCGGATTTCGGAGTTCGTTGGAAGTAAACAAATCCTGCCCCTGCAAAGAAAAATTTAGTTTTGAATTTTTTTCAAGTATTATTTTATCGAAAATGAAAAGTTGACATAAATGACGTCACTAATCAGGACTAAAGGTGGGCTGCGGCAGTAATGCAGAAGCACTAAAACCATATTGTTTTGGTACGAATCCAAGCAATGTTAAAACAAGCTTGAAGCAGTCCTGCTTTAGAAATGTTGAAACAAGCCTAAAGCAGTACTTTTTCAAGCTTCTTTTAACGTTACTCTAAGAGTTCATGGTACGGCCCCAGGTTCCTTTTGACCTGGGCCTTCTCCAAAATGTCATTAATTTGGTCCAATTATGTATGCTAAGAATTTACTTCCAACTGAAATACAAGTGACTTCAAGGAATAAACTAATTTTGACTCTAACCTTTTGTAGACGAGTCCAAATAGCTAGTACTTACTTGTAGGCGAGTTTAAGGAAGTAGGCTTCTAGTTCATCCCCTGTCATTCAAGTGACAGTCTGCTTTCGTAGGATCTGTCTCCTTTTCAGATGGACATTGACAAAGTATTTTTTGCTTTTTCTCATAAGGTCTTCGGACTTTGTAATAGTTTGTGGACGTGAATTCGATATTTTGTGTCTGTGCCTTCGCTTGACCCTTACGAGATTAACCCTTGCTTCCACACTATACCAGACGTACTATCTGCTCCCTTTCGGCGCGCGGTGGTGATATGTAGCCATCTCTCTCGCACCTCCGCTGCGCCGCCCGCCCGCGCCGGCTAGTTCGCTAGCGCTTCAGTACGCTTTTGTTACCACGCGTGACGGGCGTACGTCTAGCTCCCGCCCGTAAAATTATAATTACGTATCTTTCACCAGTGCATTGAAATAAAGTGATTTATTTGTGAAATTACTAGTGCAATGGATAATGAATCCCAGGTACGTGAAACATTACTTTCATATTAGTTAGCATAATGTAATACCAGTTCTATTTCAGATTATTTCTTGATTAAAGGCCTTGTCGAATATAACGCGAAGCGAAACAAAAGTTTTTCTATGTGGCTAGATCCACTATCGGTTCGCTGTTTATTTGACAAGACCTTAAGTTTTTGTACATGTTCTTGAATGTAATATGTGATGTACCTACCTATTCATAAAGTAAGTAGGTTTAAGTGATTCGGGCGTACCATACTCCAATCACTCTACTGTTAGTGTGACCAACTTTCAGTAGTAATGACCCTAAAAGACTGCGGCTCCGTGCCTAGTCTTTCATAGTGATTCGGGCGTACCATACTCCAATCACTCTACTGTTAGTGTGACCAGCTTTCAGTAGTAATGACCCTAAAAGACTGCGGCCCCGTGCTTAGTCTTTCATTTTAGTTTGCTAATCAAACTTTATTAGCAAATTGGGTCGAATTGGCTCAAATTTTGAGCCTCACGGCTCAAATTTTGGGCCTTACGGCTCGATTTTCGGTCCTACGGCTGATAAATCGAGCCGTTTATGGGTCAAATTTCGGCCCTACGGCTGAAATTGGAGCCTTCTTCGGCTCAAACTTTGGTCTTTACGGCTCGATTTTCGGTCCTACGGCTGAAAAATCGAGTCTTTTACTGGTCAAATTTCGGCCCTACGGCTGAAATTCGAGCCTTCTTCGGCTCAAACTTTGGGCCTTACGGCTCGATTTTCGGTCCATAAGGCTGGGAAATCGAGCCTCCTACGGCTCTGTTTTCGGTCCTACGGCTGAAAAATCGAGCCTTTTACTGGTCAAATTTCGGCCCTTCGGCTGAAATTCAAGCCTTTTTCGGCTCAAAATGGACCCGGCGGCTTATTATTCGATTCTCTTACAGCTCCATTTTCGAGCCTTATGGCTTCAAGGCTAGCTTCCAGGCATCTTGATTGGCCCTCGCCGACTTGTTTGTTCAGCACTATAAGATTAAGTAGGTAGCTCTTACGGGTTACTTACTTGATTGCGGAGACGATTTTCAATCTCTCCTTTATGTTGCACCATAATAATATACCTAATATTATTATGATTGAACTAACTTGAGCTTTATTGCTGTCCAGATGGCTACTTCAGCAGTCTTCAAAACTCTTCGTGAACTCCACGATGAGCCTTCCAACGACGAAACCTTAGCTAGGTTAAAGATGGCAGCCGCGAGTTTTCTCCCTGAAGGATGGGAGGACTGGAGGGTCCGAGAAGAGGTTAGTGTCAGCACCGATCCTTCATTGCTCAACAAGCTGAGATTTTGCCTGCCGGCTGTCTATATTGCTAGAGCGTTTGATCCAGAAGCAGCCAGCTTGTCAGAAAGACCTTACCGTGACATGAAGGTTAAAATGCTGTCATGGTCCTTCTGTCGAGGACTAATTTTGGGCCCTCCCTCACTGGCATTGCAGATAAGAGGGTCCGCTCTTCACTGCGAACTGATCAACCAGGCAACAAAACACCTAAAAAACAGTCTGCCCACAAGAAAAGAAGCTTCGATGGCCCTCGGCGCTCTATCGTCAGACGCTGAGACTGAGAAATCTTTCTTCAAGTCAACACCAGGCGCCCGTAAACGTAGATCTAGTACAGCACGTCTTGATGCTTTAGAACAAGATGCAAAGGCTACAAGGCAACTCCTCCAAGATATTCTCAACAGAATGGACAAGCACTCCAGTTCTGAAGAAGAAGACAAAGAAGAAGAAGGGGGGGGGAGTGATAGTTCAGAGGACATCCCTTTGAGCCCTCCTACTTCTACCCCCTTAGGAAAAGGGCAGGCTGAAGCTCAAATGGAGTTTTTGCCACAAACTAAGGAGCAAGAACCAAGTATCCCAGAGCCGAAACCGGAGATTAGAGCCCAAGGACTCGAATGTCAGCAATTAGGAAAGGACACGTGGAATAAAATACGATACTCTGATGTCCAGGAAAAATTGAATGCGGCGCCGGTGTTTGGAGCACTATCAGTCAACCCTCAGCCTAAACATTTGGTTCCGTCTGGCCCCTTGACTGATTACCTGGAAAAAACTGAAGGATCATATGGCACCATAACGCATGGTTTGCTGCTTCAACGAGCCGCCTTTACAAAGGCTATAAATAAAGTGATTGAACAGTACCCATCAGCTCTGACTGTTGTTACTTCGGAGCTGACCAACTCGGACTGTGACTTAAGACAGCTTTCTGACAACCTGCTTCAGTATGTCTGCGGTAAGAGAGCTGAGGCTATAGAACAAAGGCGTGAAATTCTATCGTCGCTAAGCGAGAACGTGGCCTCAGTTTTATTAAAAATACCGCCATCGGAAGGCTGTCTGTTCGACGAAAATAAATTGGAGGATATCGCTAAGTTACCTTCTTCAAGCTTTGAGGCCTACAAAGTCAAGAAATCTTACCGAAAAGAATATGACAGACGTGAAAATTCATCTGCATCAGCTCCCAAAAAATCTAAAGTTCAGAGGAAGCAGAAAGAAAACAAACCACATTCTTCCGCTTCCCATGAACGATCGGACGCTAAAAACCCAAAGAATATTTCAGACAAAGAGTCGTCACCCCGATCGGGGCGATTCTTTTGACTACAACGCGAGCAGGCCAGCTGATAATTTACACTCAAAAATGGCAGTCAGCGGGTGCTCCGAAAAGTATTTTAAGGATGATATCAGGCTACATGATTCCTGTAGCTGATGAAGGATGATGTTTAGAACACACAAAACACACTCAGTCCTTTTAAACCAATTTATTTTGAGGAACGCGACACAGATTGCACGGGGTAATGGCCGTAGACTCTTTTTTACAGTTTTGAGGTAGTTATACAAGAAAAATTATTAAAAAACCAAAAGTACCCTAAATATACTAAAAACTACCTACAAATTTTGAACAAGCTATTGAGCGTCGCTTACACTCCCACCCCTAGTGCTGACTCTGCTCAGCACTCATCTCCAAATGAAATAGGAGCGACGCGAGCCGCGGAACGCCGCCAGGTACCCGTCCTGGTCTTCACGTCGACCTGCCGGATGCGGCCGTCTTTAGAGCGAACGACCTGCTGGATAACACCTTTCGGCCACACGTTCCTGGGAGAGGCTGGATCGACCACTAACACTAAGTCACCTACCTTCAGAGGTTTCTGCTCCTCGTTCCATTTTTTCCTTGGTAGCAGCTGTGGGAGAACTTCTTTCAGCCATCGCTGCCAGAACATGTCGGCCAACCTCTGAGCCTTCCGCCATTGTTTCTTCAGAAACAGGTCTGAGTCATCAAACGATCCAATAACCGGAAGACCAGAGGCTGAACCTAGGAGAAAATGATTAGGGGTTAAACTTTCAACAGTTCCAGGTTCTACGGAGACGTGTGAAAGGGGACGACTGTTGACTATATTTTCAACCTCAGCCATCAGTGTGCTCAACACTTCTTCTCTGGGAGCCCGCTCGTTCAAAATTACCTTAAGGGTCGTTTTTACACTTCTAATGAGGCGTTCCCACGCCCCACCCCAGTGGGGGCTAAGCGGCGGTATAAAATTAAATTCCATCCCGTTGTTCGCCGCTTCAGTTTTCAGTGCCTCGTTGTCCAAATCCTGCATGGACTTCTGCAACTCTTTGTCGGCACCTCGCAGATTGGTTCCGTTGTCGGAGTAAAGGTGGCGGGGCCAACCTCGTCTGGACGCCATCCGCCGCAGAGCCATGATGAGCGAGTCCGTAGTGAGTGACTGCACCAACTCTAAGTGCACAGCACGGATCGTACGGCACGTGAAAAGAGCACCATATCGTTTTTCACGGCGACGACCTACTGTTACCTCCATAGGTCCAAACAGATCGAGCCCACAATATGAAAAGGGGCGCTGATGATGCGCCATGCGAGCTGGAGGTAAGTCACCCATTCTTGGCACTCGAGGCGTAGCTTTGCGTATGTTGCAAAGCATGCATTTTGATACCACACGCTTGACTGTAGGCCTAAGCCTAATTAGCCAATATTTTTGTTTAAGGTCATTGACCACGGTCTCCTGATTGCCATGAGCCGCCTTGACATGGTAATGTCGAACAATCAGGTGAGCTATAGGGTTCCGGCCGTCGAGAATTACCGGTTTCTTTACTTCCAGGCTTACTTCGGAGGCAGCGTCGATGCGGCCGTTAGCGCGGAGAACGCCGTGTTCGTCGAGGAACGGACATAAGGTAAGTAGCTTGCTAGTTCTTGATAAACTTTTACCATCTTTTATTGCAGCTATTTCCTCGGCGAACGTCTCGAGTTGAGCTCGGCGTAGAAGAAGATGCTCCGCCCTCTCGAGTGTGCGGCAATCCAAGTCGGCGGCACGCCCTCTGCACCTATCAACAAACATCAACACCACCGCCGTACTTCGTAGCAACCGGAGCCATGAAGAAAACCGGAGGGGATCCGGAACAGGTAGGTTACTCGGTACAAGTAAGTCTTTTGTAACCATGACATTTTCAACATGTGTTTCATTTGTTTCAGGTTGGCAGACATCAGCGGGCCACGATGACTCATCTAGGTACAAAAATGAAGGTCCTGAAAACCACTCACTTTTAAAAATAGAATAATCGAAATTCTCTCGTGTGGCCAAGTCCGCAACGTTCAATTTAGTAGGTACCTACGTATCTCCACTCATTTATGCGTGTCAGATCGTCGATCTCACCTAAGCGGTTGGCTTCGAACACATTATACGTACGCGTGTTATTTCGAATCCACTGCAAAACCGTGGTGGAATCGCACCAAAAAACCCGTCGCTCGACTGGTAATTTATGCTCCTTCATAATGGTGTCTGCTAATCTAGCAGCCAGTAGTGCAGCCTGTAATTCCGAACGAGGTATCGTCAACGGTTTTACAGGTACGACTCGACACTTACTAGCAATAAATGCGACGTGAATTATATTATTATCTGTCCAGCGCCAATACGCTACGGCGCTCATAGCTTTCGTGGATGCATCGCTATAAACATGCAACTGTAGGTGGCTATAGCGGGGCGGTGAGTTCGGTGCCGCTGACGCGTGCGCAGCTGATGACTCGCCGGGAGGGGGCTGCGGGGTGTGCGGGTGAGCGGGGGGCGAGCCCGCCTCACTATGCACTCCGACCTTGTCTGCGCACCCCGTCGAGTGGTAGCACCTAGGTATGCGTATGCTATCTACTACCTTAAGTATTTCGACCCACTTACACCACCGTTCGTAGATATCAGCAGGTACGATGTCATCCCAGCTGATCCGTAGCCGCCATAGATCTTGCAACAGTATTCGTCCTTGAATAGTGAATGGCGCTAAAAAACCAAAGACATCAAAAATTGACATGACTACCTGAAGGATTATTCGCTTCGTAGGTATTTCTTTACCTTGAATAACGTGTTCCGGAATTTTCTTCAGGGATACATCGAATCCCAATTCATCGGAACCAGGGAACCATATGAGACCAAGTGTGCGCTCACCTTCCGACTGGTGATCAATTTTAAACTTGACCGCAGCGGTACCTAAAGTTTCTGTAGGTACAGAGTTCAAAACTCGAACGCTGTTGCTGGTCCAGTTACGAATCTGGAACCCGCCTTGCTGGTGGATGTATGAAACATTTTTCACCATCACAATGACACTCTCATCATCGGGCAAACTATCTATATAGTCGTCCATGTAGTGCGACTTTTGTATAGCATGCACAGCCATAGGCATGGATGACTCATAGCGCTCAGCGTTTTTATTTTTTATGTACTGGCTTACAAAAGGAGAACAGTTTGCACCGAAAATGAGGGATGTCATTATGTAAGTTTTCACCTTTTCTGTGGGGCTGTCTCTCCACAGAAACCTGAATGCGTGCTGGTCGGCCGGCTGAACTTTGACCCGGAGAAAGAAATCTTTGATGTCACCTGTTACTGCTATTAAATTTTCCCTAAAGCGCAGCATTATACCAAGTAGTGATGGCAGCAAATCCGGACCTGTATGTAGGTAGTCGTTAAGACACAAACCATTTACCTTCGCAGCCGAGTCGAAAACCAGTCGCAATTTTTTCTTATTGGGGTTGTCAATCCCAAAATGTGGTAGATACCACGTTTTTGTCGTAGTGTCAGTGTCCGTCAATTCCCTAGCAAAATTATTTTCTAATAAATGTTGAACCCTATCCCTGTACCTTTCTGAAAAACCTTGGTCCTTTTCCATCTTCCTCTCTATACCTTTCAGCCTTTTCAGCGCCGTCGGGTAGGAGTCAGGCATGCGGCAGTCATCGTTCTTCCACGGCAATCCAACCCACCACTGGCCATCGATTAGTTCGGCGGTCTTCTCCAGCTTAGCTACGGCAAGTAAATCATTTTTATTCTGACGAGGCTTACCACAAACGCCCATCGACTCCAACGCGAAGGAGCGCTTCACCTCATCGTGTAGATCTTGCAGCTGCCGGTCTTGCTGGCACGGGGGAGCGGGCGCGGGCGCTGCACAGCGCGCCGCGTCCAACAACAGCGTCGCGTGAGTGGCGGGCGCGGGCCTAGATGCGCTCCGCGGCACGTGCCACTTACCATGGACACACCAACCTAGGGGCGTGAGTGTAGCGAACGGCTCAATAGAACTACCTATATTAATTTCTATCGGTATAATTAGGTGATAGTTATCTTGACCAAGTAATATTTCAGGCTTTAAATCGGTAGAACATAACAAATGTTTAATATCAGACAGACTTTTGTATTTATTGCAATCTACTGTAGAAATACTATGCATAGGTAAATTTAAATTCTTTACGGCACGAGCTCTAATAGAATAAATCTTATTGTCCATACCAGAAAGCTTCACGTCCGTGATGATCGATGCACAAGATAGTTCATCATTCCAGGCTCCGCGTACGCGTAACGTTTCGGGCTGACCGCGCAAACCCGCGCGCTCAGCTAGTTCATCGCTTATCAATGAAATCGTCGACCCGTCGTCGAGTAACGCGCTAGAATTTATTATACCGTTAGCACTATGTATACGTATAGGTACTACCTTCAATAACACCTTGCACTCACTATCGCTTGCGTTTATGTTCGACACGATTTCCGCACTAGAACTGGAGACGGCGGTAACGGGCGAAGGCACCGGCGTCGCCGGCGCCGGCTGCCGCTCCTGCGGCGCGGGCGCCGGCGGCGGCGCTGTACGCTGGAACTCGGGGCGCCGCTCCGTTGTAGTGGGATAATGCAGCAGTGGGTGATGTGGCTGTCCGCAGCCGTCCTTGTCGCAGTTTGGGGCTGGGCAGGCATCTCGGTCATGACGGGAAAGTAGGCATTTAAAACATAAGCCACTACGTTTTACAAATTGCCAACGAACTTTGCGAAGGGCTTTCTTGAATTTATTACAAGCCGTTATTTTTCTATGCGAACTTGTTTTGCAGAATAAGCATTCATCGCTTTCGCTTGTGTGCATCAATATTGTTTGTGAGCGCGGTTGGGCGTACTCGTTATGTTTATGTTTGTGTTGATCACTGCGCGTAGACACAAAGTAGGTATTCGACGTAGTAGAAACTTTAATTGCTTCTTCTTTCAAGAAGTCGGATAAAATTATCAATCGAGACTTCTTGCCTTCTGTTATCGGTACAAAACTATAATCTGACCATTTGGATAATAGAACCGTAGGTAGTTTTGCTAAAATTACCGATACAACACTGATGCCCTGTAGGTATTCCTCTCGGCCGACTGCACGCACCGCTTCCATGAAGTTTTGTATTTTGACCGAGAAGGACACAATTTCTTTGTGGTAATCTTGAGACATAGGTTGTAACTTTTTAATATCGTGCACAAGCTTCGTTAAGATGTACTCTGGGTTACCGAATCTCAACTTCAATGTAGACATGATAGTTTCAGGAGAAGATGCACTCACGAGCAGAGCTGAAACGGCTTCTTTAGCAGCTCCACGAAGACACTTTCTCAATCTCCACATATTTTCCTTAGGGGTGAAACTACACAACTCCGTTGATTCCTCGAACGCGTGTTTAAACTGCAGCCATTCCAAGGGCTCGCCGGAGAACTCAGGGAGCTCCCGGGGCGTGCAAATACGACTGAGCAGGTTCGCGCCCGGCGCGTGACTGGTGGAAGCAGCGGCGAGGTCTCTCAGCGCGCTGGCTAGCATCTGGACTGTACCATCTGTGCTGGCGGCGGCGGCCAGCGCCGGAGTGGGCGCGGGCGGGCCAGCCGGGTTCGGCGCGGGCGGTGCCACACACGGCGCCTGCGCCCTCTGTGCCGGCGGTTTACGGGGCGCCGCCGGCGGTCCAGCTTGTTGGCACTGCTCACCCGTGTATGAACCATCCTCGGGGGCGGGCAGGCCCTTGGTCAGCTCCTGATAGCTGCGCTCCATCCATTCTTCAACGCGGCTTCGACTGTGGCTACCATCGTGTGAACTGTATTCTTCGTCTAGGCTAGCTAGATCGGCATCTAGCTTTTTATTTATAAGGTCCATGCGAATCTGCGCCTTCTGCCTTTCTGCCTCCAGAATAAGCTGCTGCCGTCTCGCCCGCATTGATGAAGTGGAACCTTTTTTGGATTTCAAGCTCCGACGTTCATCTTTACGTGGCGCGGGTGGCGGGGGCGGCGGTTGTTCCGACTTGATACTGCTAGCTGGCATAGCTGTGCGACTCAAAATAGGATTCTTGATTGTATCACTATCTTTCGTCTCCGTAGTTTTCAAGGTCGAAGTAGGATCCTGGGGTTTCGTAAGCGGCAGGTCACCATCCGGTTCGCGGTTATCCGCCTCGTGGCGCGCACGATCGCGCTGCACTGAACTGCGTGTATTCACCATTTTACGCGGCGCGGGCGGTGTTCTAAACATATAATCCGGCCGAAGGACACTGTAGCTGATGAAGGATGATGTTTAGAACACACAAAACACACTCAGTCCTTTTAAACCAATTTATTTTGAGGAACGCGACACAGATTGCACGGGGTAATGGCCGTAGACTCTTTTTTACAGTTTTGAGGTAGTTATACAAGAAAAATTATTAAAAAACCAAAAGTACCCTAAATATACTAAAAACTACCTACAAATTTTGAACAAGCTATTGAGCGTCGCTTACAATTCCATTCGCGAAGAACCCTCCGAACGTTCCGTTTACACAAGATTATTGTACCAGAATGCAGACATTGAGCACCGTGGAGATGTCTCGAAAAATATCAAAGATGATAGAAACCGGTGTTTTGGTAAATGTCCGTCAATCAGTAGCCTCTGGTCTGATTTCCAAGATGTTTTTGGTTCCAAATGCCAATTTTCGATCTAAGACAGTAAAACAAGTCTCTAAACCTAAAAAATTCCACCTAGTAAGCCACTTCACAGTGCCGGAGTTTCTACAGAACAAAGATTTTACGGTCAATCTGGATCTTTCACAGTCTTACTTCCACGTTCCAGTAATAGATCGCCACCAGCGGTACCTGGCTCTGATTTATCTGAACCAGCTTTACTGCATGACTTGCTTGCCGTTCGGGCTTTTCACCATCCCAATTGCATTCGCAAGGATTTCAAATTGGTTGGCGAAAGAATAACATAAGAGTCATCGTCTTTTTAGATGACTTCCTTATAGTGAGCCAGGATGCTCAGCAATTAGAGAGGACTCAAACTTCACAGTAGAATTTCTAACAAGGCTTGGCTGGAAAATAAACTTCGACAAATCAATTCTAGAGAAGAACTAGAACTCTTAGGGATTGGATGGAACTCAAAGTCGGGAATAAAATATATTCCTCACAAGGAGATTGACTCTTTGAATAAAAGAACTTTCAGGCCTCATCAATACAAAAGTGTGGAGCTGGCAGCAGGCAAAATCCGTTCTTGGAAGCTTAAACTTCGTAGCATTTGTAATACCTCTAAGTCGACTACACTGTCGACATCTTCAGATTGCCAGCAAGGCTCTTCCAGAAGTCTCATCCAAAGTAAAGTTTCAAATCCCTCCGATTGCGATTCAGGATCTGGAATGGTGGTTACAGAACCTACACCATCATTCAGGAAAATTTACCCCTCCTGCGGAGGTTTTCCTTTTCCCAGACGCCTCGAACACGGGATGGGGAGCTCAGTTCAAAGTTCTTCAACGATCTGATATCAAGATCTTGGACAAAGGAGCAGTTAACATGGCATATCAACCGAAAAGAGCTTTGCTATAAAAAGCTAAACGTTAAGACATTTTAAGCAGGACTTGAGATACAAGACAGTTCTATTCTAATCCAATCCGACAATCGGACTGTCTTTGCTTACGTGAAAAATCAGGGTGGAATGAAATCTCGTCCTCTGCTTTCAATGGTGGAAGGCATGCTTCTATTAACAGATCGATATCGGATTCGAGTGGTAATAAGGTATATTCCTGGCATCTACAACAATGTGGCGGATCATCTTTTACGGCTTTCTGCCGTGCACTTTCCGACTGGCATCTGTCAGAAATAATAACGTGGAAAATATTTGCGATTTGGGGATATCCAAATGTAGACTTGTTTGCGACCAAGATTTCCAGGGTGGTTCCCTTTTACGTCAGCCAGTTTCCGGAAGATCGGGAGGCTTGGTTTATAGATGCTTTCAGCAAACAATGGGATTACGAGAGAGCATGAATATTCTCTCCGCCTTCACTGATCCCCCTGAGTTTTACATAATCTGAATACGGCAAAGGGAATCTTCCTCGTGATTACACCGAATTGGCCCCAGGATTTTTTGATATCCCGACCGGCACAGGAGGGCTTTGGCACCACCGCTTCCAATTCGAGACCTGAATCTTCATCTTCTGGACATGACAACCGGATTGCCGCCACCTCAAGCCCCCCGGCTTTGTTTGGCTTGGAAAATACAGGGTGGTCACGTCTTATTCATGGATGGAGTTCAAAAGATGTAGAACTACTTCAAAGTTCACGGAGACCAGGGACTTTAAAAACTTACTCTGCTGCATGGAAAAGATGGACTGATTGGGCCAATAAGGAATTGGTACCTTACCTATTAACTCGCCAAATCCTGAACAAGTTGCCTTATTTTTGAGCTTCTTATGTAACTGTAAGAAATTGTCCTACAGTACTATTCTTGTGAGCAGATCAGTGGTGACTTCCTGCGGAAGCATGAGGAAGCATTTCCTTAAAACTATTAGCATTTCGAATGTTAGAGAGAAAAGGACGTCAATCTGGGATATTACACTCTTAATTGACTGATTAAAATCAAACCCACCAGATATGGACAGCCTATTTCAGATCTCCAGGCGTTTGGCAATTCTTTTACTTTTTGCTTCAAGTACCTAGGCGTATACACGATCTCACTTCGTTGTCTCTTGATTAACCCATTTTTTCCAAAAAAGAAAAAAATTGACTCTTACATAATCTTCAGACCGAAATACAGATCAAATACTGATTCGGTCTCTCACACAGGATGGAAGATTAGTAAAATTGAAGACCAATGTCTAGATATAATTATTTTGTGTTAATATTCTTGCATCGCTTTCTGAGAACAGACGGAAAGCAGTTCGTGGTCTGGATTCTCTTTTTATTTTTTCAAGAGGAAAGCCTCCAGGGCAGTAATACTTAAAAAAATAGGCATAGATACAAGTCCTGGAAGTAGGTATACACTTGGCAGTCGGTTCGCCTTGATTTAATTTAGAAATGCTTTAGATGATATTCTAAAGAAAGAAAATTGGCAAAGTAGTCATATTTTCCTTAAATTTTACTGTAAACCTATAGTCCGAGTGTCAGATATTTCACAGAATTCCATCATCTTCTAATTGGTTTGATGTAATTTGACTGATAGTATAAAACTTATGTCTAGTTACATAAGTATTCTAAGAAAGGTAATCTCCTGTACCTAATGTTGATCTCATTATTTTACCTAATAAGAAGTCTAGTGTGCTTCATGGTTATACAGGTTCCGATTTAATCGTTCCTGTTGTTGTTTTCTGGATTATCAAATATCTAATAAGGAATGGTAGTTTAATAAAGAACTGGTTTTGTGCTATTTAATATTTTGGTTTAAATTTTGTTCATAAATCCTAGTATCACAGTACGCCAATATCGCCGGCAGAATATAAACACTTCTCGTAAGGGTCAAGCGAAGGCACAGACACAAAATATCTATGTTTTTCCCCCGAAGGGATAAAAACATTTATTTTGGGTCTTGCCGAAGCTTGACCCTCAATTTTAAGACCTAGCCGGCTTAAAAAGGTACTGAAGCGCTAGCGAACTAGCCGGCGCGGGCGGGCGGCGCAGCGGAGGTGCGAGAGAGATGGCTACATATCACCACCGCGCGCCGAAAGGGAGCAGATAGTACGTCTGGTATAGTGTGGAAGCAAGGGTTAATCTCGTAAGGGTCAAGCTTCGGCAAGACCCAAAATAAATGTTTTTATCCCTTCGGGGGAAAAACATAGATATTTTTATAAGTATTTAAAAATTTCAACCATTTCCCAATTGACATTTTCAATATAAAATACCAGAGGCATATCCAAAAAAGGCTTAGATGATGTCCAACGTGTTTAGAGATGCCTTCAGTCAAAATTCTGTCTTATTTATTTGTTTATTTAGATTTTTTTTAATTCTGAACAACAAAAACAAAAAAATTGCAAAGGAGCTTGTGATTTGATGTGTGTACTTGTGATGTGTGTACTATGATGCTATCAAAGTTAATCAAGGAGTCTTTCAATACCTCGAAACTTACTTAAAATTAACTACTTATTACTTACCTACTACATATTTTTTTATCAGCTAATCAGCCTAGTTGAGCGCTCAGTTGATAATAAAACTAGTCACCCACCCATTTCACCGTGAAGAACGTCGTCTATCTATCAAGAATTAATTACCACAAGTGATTAATATTATCATACCAAATATACCTAACAGATGTATTTCATCAATGCGTTAATAACCTAATAATGACCAATCGCATTGAAACCTGAATCTATTTGTGGCGTGCATAACTGAATTGAGTGTGAGTAACCGCAGCCGGCCGGTCCGGTATCGATTGTGGCATCTGCCGCAACAAGTGTTCATTGTACAAGCGGTCATGTACATACAGTGCCACAAGTATAAGTTGGCGGTGGAGATTTCTAGAACTAAAGCGCGTAAAAAAATATGCCAGACTAGTTAAAATGCATGGAGATTGTTTTGAATAAAATCAATGTGAAAAATCGGATTTTTTACTTTGTTTTTGGTTAAGTTCCACACAGTAAGCAGGGCACTGGTTTCGAGCCGAGCACAGTGGCGCACAGGTGCGCCAAGTTATGCTTGTCGGACTTGTATCACACATTTTTTCAACCGTTAGTTATTATTTGGTGTTATAAAAAAGAAACTTACAGAAACATTACAGTTTTATTATTACAGTTTTTAGGCAACCTTCATGGTGTCCATGTCCCTTTTTAACCGACTTCAAAAAAAATTGGTTGTCAAGTCGACACGTATGTATGTAATATTATTGAAACTGCAATATATTTAGGCCTTTATATCTTTACTTGATGAATTACTCAGTGTCAGGAGGCAATCTTTGCCTACACTTAACGGGACACTGTAGTGCCTGGGACATTGTTTTTTGCATTGGCTTGCCCAGCACCTAAACCAGGCAATATAATCACATAATACTCGTAAAAACGGCTGTTGCTTAAAATTTATTATTCGCAGGAATTCATCGCGTAGTTTATTTTATGATCGCAGGAAGTAAGTCAGCCCGCGATCGGGCTGTTGAAAAATAGCTGAACTTTCGGGTCATAAAATCAGGTCAAATGACGCTATCATTTCCTGTATTATTAAATATACAGGGTGAGTTTTTTTTTGATCACTTATAATATAAAATTTATTTCAGATAACACAATCCATAGTACATAATTTAGAATAAGAATTTTAATTTAGGAACTTATGGAAAGTCTGAAACCGTGAGAGTTATCGAAAAGTTATTTAGATAAATTAATTAATATTAATTAAAATTATTAATTTTTGTTTATTAAACCTACTGCCTTCTGTATAATACGTGTGTCAATTATGCATTAAGATGTACCTCTGACTCACTCAATCATTTTTGGGGAGTCAAGTGCCTCTTAACCTACGTGGATTTTCCCTCTTACTTATGAAAGATGTTTAAAGTTGAACACTGGTTAAACAACGTCCTGTCTTTATTTATCACTATCCACAAATAAAGACAGGACGTTGTTTAATGATTGTTCAACTTTAAACATCTTTCATAGGTAAGACCCTATGTTTTAGAAATATAAAGTCAAGTCTGAATGATCGCTCGCATAGCAAAGGGACGCCTTCATAACTGTGTTCTACTGTTCTACGAGCTACGAATAAGCGTAGCGGTGCTACGGTCATATTTTTGTGCTGTGTTTATCTTACTTTCATATTGTTTTCTGTGTGTGACGAAGGTATCAAATAAATTATTTATCTATCTATCTGAATAAACTCCATGTAGCTTGCCTCAGCCTATCGGATTACTGTTGTATTGATAAAAAATAGCTATAAGGAAGAAAATATTTGTCAATAAATCCGAAAATTACTGGACTCCGAATTTTTCACTTTATATTCATGCAAGAAACGTCAAGCATATTATGTGGTCATAATATTACCAGCAAGATCAATGGTTTAATATGTCGGGAGGCGAGAGGTGGCTAACGAAGCGGTCAGGAGGGTTGGGTCTACCACCTCTCTCAGTCTTCACGGTTCGGCTGGTATACGAACTCGACGTTTACAATTTCCTCAAAAATATAGGTACTATCTATAGGTAAGAAACCTATGTAATTCATCATAAATTCGTACTAATAACACAATAAAATTGATATTGGTATAAATGATGGTATCAATGAAAATTCCAGTAAAAATATAAGGCCTTTCTTATGAACGCCTCTCTAAATTCGCCCTGTCACTATTTGTCACTATCTAACAAAAAGGATGACAATACTTTAAACGGTGTTTCAATATTGACAGAAGTTAAGGGAAGTGTACAAGCGAGCGTGCCGCGGCAGCGGCCGCCGAAGCGCCATAATTGACATTGTAATTTATTATTATTTTAAGAAATGCAAAACCAGTTATATGCGTGTTTATTTGTAGGTACGGTACACTAGTAAATTGCGTTTTACTCGCACCTTGTAAACAGGTTACATGCGTTATCTGATGTTGCTGTGATGATGTCATTATGTTTCGTCAATACAATTTGTTTTATTCAGACTGTTATTTTGTAAAAAAACTATTCACCCTGTTTTAAGTTTTGCTTATTTTCTTTAGTATCCACAATAGCTATTAGGTTTTCTAGTAACGTTTTAATGAAAATAGATAGTACCTGGTAGTTAAAATTAGGTTTTTACTGAGCTTTTATGATTTCTTCTGAATTAGTATAGCTTTCCTAATCTAACATATGCAAGTACTTGCACAATGAACGCTGCTTTAGTGAAAGTTATTTCCAAATCTGCCGAATCGTATAATATGAATCTGTGGTCTGCTGATCGGTAACCGTCCATGTGTTCGAGATGTGGTTGCAGTACAAACCGCTTGACCCCGACACGTGTACCTTCAATAATGTTTTATTTCATTTGCAATTCAGTAACAACATAACTTTACAAAATACATTACCAGTTGAGCCATTTCATCGTTGTATTGTTGTATTTGCAGGTCAATCTATTGACCTGCAAACATAAATATAAGTATACATAAATATAGAGACAATTTCATGTTCGCCCCATTTTGATCATCATCATCATTCTCCTGACTTTCCTCAGTAAGTGGGGTCGGCACGACATGTTTTCCTCCTCCACTCACCTCTATCATTCGTCAACTCTGAATCCACTTTGTTCGTCCCATTTTTATATTTACCAAATATTCAAAAAATTTTGGGCTCAAATTCATGCACTTAGCAATTGATGTCAATTTCCATTAAAAAAAACTTGCTCTAAAAGTAGCAGCTACAAGTTATTTTTTTATAGAAATAGATATTCCATACACAGAGTAGCAGGATTTGTTGAATTCTTTTATCTCTTTGAATAAATTAAATCGCGTAGGTAAAGGTTTTTATGGTTAACTGATTAAAGAATACACAAAGCAAATACATCGGCAACATAAAGTCCGGCCTGACCTTTATATTAAATTAAAGGATTAGTTAGAACATTTTCAAACCCACATTTTGTATTCCCATCATTTTTTACTCAAAGAATTTAAATAATTTAGATAATATTACATAATAAGTATAATATAGAAAATGCGATGTAAAATTATTTTTGAACAATAGATTGTAAATATATATTTTTGTACTCGCCTTTTAAAGCCTTTTAAAGCCTGAGGGGTTTGATACTCGAGGGTCTAGAAAACATATTTTTCAGCACGCACATTAGCGCATAAAGTCCGCCATTTTGATTTTTTAAAGAATTTTATGTTTACACGCAGTGACACTCGCGCTGTCAAGACAAATCATAGGTACAAAGGTACCAAATTATAGGTACAAAGGTAAGATACAATAGGTACAAACATAACCCTCAATTTGGGCTTCGCCGCAGTTGGATAAAAAGTGGTGAATTTATTAGTAAGTAAAGTTACCTTGTTATATACCGGTGTGATTATCTAGGGCGGTGAATAACGATGCGGTGGCGGTTACTGACCACGGTCCGTTCCCGGGTCCGACGCGGTCCGGGACTGTGGTCTGTTCCCAGAAGTGTGATACCGTCAACATAATGAAATGTATATTTATTTCACTTTTATCATTAATTATAATAAGATGGATGGATTGTAGGAAAAACGATACGGGCAAGAAAGGAAAGATTATGACGAGAATTATATTACAAGCAATGATATTTAAATCCTAGATATATGTTACGTTCATAGTTGCGGACGCTTAAAATCTGGTCGCTGGTATACACACCGATTTAGTGCAAACTGTATTGACAGGTTCCACAAATGAATAGTACCTACATACATATTTTGACAGAATAGCATTTTTGTTGTTTTTTTAATGCACTACACGTGACGAACAGCGTCTATGTCATCGCCCTGCTTGACGCGAACTGAAGACAAGACGTCCCATTTGGGACGTTTTCGAATCTTCACTTTGTGCGCACTAAAAACATATCTATTAAGTAAGTACTTATTTTTAAATATCATTGATTGCAAGAAATGGATTACGAAGCTATGCAACAATGGTCGCGGGTCTCAGTGGTGGTTCAAAGTTTTCTTCCTACTCGCTTATTAAAGGTTAGATCCTAAGCGTCAACCCTCAACTTTCCTAATGTATAGGAAGACAGCCACAAAGTGTGAAAGGGAGCGCTGTAGCCGTCATCTCTACCCGGATTTTACATGACCCTGTCATTTTGGCAGCTAAATCATGATAGGCTAAGCGCATTTCAGCTTAAAATAATGAAAGGTTATTTAACCACTGTCGGTATTACAGTTTTATATACTTAGGTTATTAGGTATCTATCTTTTGTATAAAATATATTGCATATTACTTAAAAAATGCAGTTTTTTTTACCTCAAATTCTTTCATTTCTTTATTACTTTGATTTTGATTTCCTCTCGGTACGCTATTATAATATCTCGGTATCATCGATGAATAAGTAAATGGAAGTTTTGAAGAAAAGTTGAGACTCTACCAAAGCGGAGACGAGAGGAAAACAACCAATAGAATTTCGTTATTTACAACATGTCATCTCGTCTGTGTCACGAGATATGTGAATAACGAAATTCTATTGGTTGTTTAAACACAATCTCCTCTCGTCTCCGCTTTGGTGAAGTCTCAGTCTTACTCTTTTTTGTGATTAAATTGGCACAAAATATAGTAGGAATTTGGTCTGGTTTTAATAAATGTCTTTCTTCGATCAATATAATTTTACAAGTCGACAAAAAAAATTAATCTGCATTTTTTTCATTGACGGCGATGAAATTGCGGTCAAAACGATACGGAGCGCAATGCAGGTACGATTACTACTAGTTCACACGGGGCGAGTTAATGGGCGAGTAGATCGCCCCAGTGAGTGCTAGCTAGAGCGAACTGCGATTAGCACCGGTTTACATTGTTATAGCCAATCGAAGGCAGATATTTACAAGCGCTGTTTTGTTGTCATTCGATTTCTAATTAATTTTCAGCTTATCTGATGAATTCTTTACAAACAAAGGCTCTAGCAGACTTGTTACTTTTAGAATCGGCGATCGGCAATTTAGTAGCTTTTCAAAAGCAAAATGCAGCGTCCAACATTCCATACCGCACACATAAAAACGTAAAACGCGTCATTGGTAGATTAAGAAACAAAACGAAATAGTTGACGTTTTGCTTGTGTTGATAAAAAGTTTTTAGTAGAATCGAGGGGCAGCTCTTGTTTTTTCAGGGTTAGATAGATACTGAGAACACGTTGAAACTAGTGCCAGTCCCTAGGCTCTTCGTCGGACGTTTTACTGCTGTAGAGCGGTGTAGCGTAGCGCACTCTTCAATTAGCAACCTCGATCTCACAGTCCACGCCGCCGGCCAACTGATACCGCACCAGTACCCTCTGTCCGAATATTCGAAAGGGGACGAGGATTCGTAGAGCAAATTAATAAGAGAAATACAGAAATATTCATTGGGAAAACTCATTGGAAAGTGATGCAACTGCTTTGGAAGTTCTCGTTTGCTTTGAGCTCTTTATTTATTTATTTTATTTATTTATTTATTCTTGTTGCACAAATGAAACAGTTATAAAATGCTTAGATCTAGACAGGTAATGGCAAAGGCGAGCTTAACCTTAAAAAGAGTTCTCTTTCAAATGAATGTCAGCTGAAGACGATTATATGGAGAGCATTGAGACTAAAATCTCTAAACAAGGTCTTTTTTTATCGTTTATTTCCTTTCGCTGAGCGCAAAAGGGGAAAAAATTACAAACTTGGATAAAATAAGAACTTAAAAAAATAAATCACTTCAAACATTTATAAAAATATTGTTATACTTACAAACTTTTTGTCAGGGCTAGCATACTTTTTGATAACTCTGTTTGATTCGAATTGGCATAGTAAAAAGTTTGGTGTGATTTCAAATTAGCATGTTGATCTGCGGAGCTAAAAAAGTCGCTATTGCAGATTCGCAATTTGAAATGAACAATAATGCCGTCTCTTTTCACTCTCAGTCAATGAAAAGAGATGGCAACAGTTCATTTCCTTTATTGCGATTCTGCAATTGCGACCTTTTTAAGCCCGCTGATTCATAAAAGGAATTGAATTACGACCATTTTAGTAGCCTATGCGCTTATTTTATTAACTCTGATTAAGGTGCCAAATAAGCTAATAGTAACTAGCATCTCGCACATGGCTTTCACCATCGTTGAAAAGCACTAATCAGCAATAATTTGTAAGAGTTACTGGATAGTACTTTTACTTGCCGAGCAGCATTATTTAGGAAGTAACTAATAAATACTTGACTTGAAGATGGTGAAATAAGCTTTGTGAACATTATATAAACCTTATATAATTTGAAACAGAAACTAGAATGAACTGTGATATCTACCACGCCATTGGGATAGTCTTTTGTGATCATATTTCATTTTACATTTTATTTCAGAAGCTAAACGTACCTTACTTATCATAGTACCACCTAGAGACCGAGATAATATACTTACAGATTGAATCCATACTGAACATCTCTACTTCATATGTAAGGTACCTGTACCTACTCGCCAGCTATTTGTAGCTACATAGGCGCTACAGGGTTCATCATTTTTTATATCTAGCGTTTATTACTCTTTTAATGCCGGTTTTGTGACATTGTGTCTGCTGTTATGCACGCTTTGTTACAAATTACCCTTTTTTACCGCGCTACGAGATAGCACGAATTCTGGCCACGGAGATTATTCAGACAAAGCGTTGATTTAAAAAAGCTGTAAAAAATAAAATAAAGCGGATAAAAGGCAATATTGACGTGACTTCCGTTCCCAGATTGAATCTGCTCTGGTCATTTATTTTATTTGAGAGATTTAGGGGCTTTTATACGAAATTATTTCAACAAATTTCGCTTCAAATTGTATAAGTACCTACCTACTCACTTTTGTGCGAGCGGATATTTAAATATCATTGGAACGTTCAAGAAAATTGAGGTGTGAGATCGACAGGCCCACAAAAGCTCAATCAAGACGCGGCATAGTAGGCTAGGGTAATTTCTTCAAAATTAATATTAAATCCTCTCAAAAAGCTTTTATGAAAAGTAAATTCAATATAAACCTTGTCGCGGTCCGCAAAGTTTTTTATAGCGAAGTAAAATTACCTATTCTAGAGTTTATTCTGATTGAACATTTTTGCAGTAAAATAATTTATAAGCTTAATGAAACTTACTTGCGAGCAAAGAGGGCGACATTATATTGTTATGTACATTAATCCTATTTGATCATAACGTATCCACAAGATCATCGACTGAACCAATACTGTTATGTTACATGTCGATATTTATGTATTTTGAAATAAGGTCGTATTGGCAACGACGGATACGGATATTGCCTCGATTTTCAAAAACCTATCAGATATTCTTGCAGGTGGTAATGGACCTTTCACAAATGGAATACTGTAGGCAACTATTAGCCTAAATTGAGCATTATCAGATCCATGTTTCTACGTGCGTCTTTCTACTGCCCCGTGTATGAATTAACTTATGAACAAATAAACCATAACACTGGTCAACACCATTTTTTATTCCATGATTTTTTTTACTGTTATTGATTATTTATAGGACCCTGATTAACAAAAAAATACTGGATCATTGCTAACAGCTTTAGTTTTTGAAATACACAGATTTTCAATTTTACTAAAAATTACTAGAAAATTACGACATATTTGAGTAAAATTTCCATTTTAACACTAGCAAATGAACTTTTTATGGTTTCCTTGCATGAACGACTTCAGGTTGATCTCGTTGCAAGCTCCAACAGCAGTCGGCCTTCATGTATGAGTCCCACCTTCCTTGGTAACGCTTTTTTATTGACCGTACTTATATCTTGATGAAATATTTCATCCTGCTCTTTACTAAAATCGCCCAGATTTTCTGGAGGGTTTTTTTATACTACTAAGGTAGCAGACAAGCATACGGTCCTGACGGACCTGATGGTGAGCGATTACCGTAGCCTATGGACGTCTGCGAAACCAGAGGACGTCATACTCGTGCTGCTGTCCCTTTCAAAGAGGAACCACTGCGCCGACAAACCCAATGGACAAGACTGGTCCACCAGTTGTCACCGCAGCGCTTCCTCGCAGAGCTCTGGTAACCTTACTCACCGCAGAAACACAACACCATTCGAAAACAGTGATGTTATTTGGCTGCGATATTCTGTAAAGCGGAGGTACTTCCCCAGTCAGTTTTTTTGAATAGAGTGAGAAAAACTCACTATTCCCTTCCTCCTGTGAGTGTAAGAAGTTAATTTTTATGCTCATGTTGCATCCCAGCTCGTGAAAATTTGTTAGACTTCTTGTTTCCAAGAAAGTTAATTTTGACCAAAACAAATTGAGGTTCTCGCCAAATCATGGGTTTTCCGAACTTTGAAGCATTTTTTTCTCAATAAGACCATAGTCGCAGGCAAAAAACACATTTTTGGCACACAATAATGAGGTACCAATGGTTTATCTTCATAGCACAATGTTATTCTAAAGAAGGTGATGAAAATACTCAGTTTTTACGCAGTTTTATAAAGTTTTCCGATGTTTTTCAAAGATATATAGCCACAAATATAGCAAAAATACTGTGGATTATGCAAACAACGTTTTCTTGACGAAGCCATATCAAAAACAACAAAAAAATATATTATAGTGTCCGTCAAAACATAAAAATCTGAACAAAATCGGAAAATGGGGATAAGGTGGAGTGCCGTAATTGCAACTGTCCGGTAATTGCAACTGGAGTCAATAACTCCCTCTAGGATCACTTTTTTGAACATCGATAGATGTGGTATTGAACTTCTTCTAAAAGTCTCAGTCTAAAAATATAGATGGTGTTGATAGGACCAAAACTAAGCAAATGACAGGCCTTTTTGTAAAACTGCCAATTTTTCGGAAGTGATACCGCTCGGACGCTCTTCGTAATTTATTGAAAAACATTGTTTTTCGTGGTTTTTCGCCGGTGTGTTCACAGTGAGAGTGATTATAAGACACAGTAAGTTGTTTTTTATGTGTTTGTTGTATTCTACGATAAATCTACTCAGAGTTATGGATATAGTTACATTTGCCAGACAAAAAGTGCATAGTCTTGTAATTGTAACTATTTTGTTTCTTTTTTGACAGTTGCAATTTAACGACCGGTTTTGTATGAAGTTTGTAAAAGCCAGTGATGTAACAATGACGATGACTATGTCGATACGTAATATTTTATTGAAAGGGATGATAACTACTTCCATACTATGCTATGAGTTCTTAGCAAGTAGTTTGAGTGATTGAGTCCCTTCATTATGTTGGCGCTAGCGGAGCCGTTTCCAAAGCCGTTCAATATGTGAAACGAATATAAAAAGGCTGTTTAACTTCTAAAATATTACTTATTGCGATTGAAATAAAGTTAGAAGATATAATTAGTAAAAGATAATTGAATACTTTAATGATAAGAGTAAAAGAGGCTGTTTCATAACTAAAAGATTACTGTGATTAAAATAAACATCGAGTCGATAAAAATCACGATAAGGTTCCCATCACTATTTGTAGTAAAATAGTTGCAATTACCGGATTCTTTGCTGAAAAGTGTTTTCGCGCAAAATTTGACATTAGTAGCAAGGGCATAGCTATATAAATCGAAAGAACGATATTTAAGGAATGTGTTCTGTATTTTCCAGTAGTAAGCGCCATAGAAAAATAAAAAGTAAAAACAAGTAGTTGCAATTACCCGCAAAAACGGGTAATTGCAACTATTGCTCCCTCTGTCATGAATTTATGCAATAGAATTTTATTCTTTATCGCTTTACTTTATTCATAACAATGATATAAATCTACATAAAATTTACTATAGAACAGATCTTTCAAAAAATACATTTCTGATACAAAATATAGAATTATCAAGCGATGAAGTTAGGACTCCACTTTTTTTAGTTGCAATTACTGCACTCCACCTTAGTTTTTTTTTATTAGCTGTAACGCAAAAACAAAAGCTGTTAGAGAAAAACTGTTTTCATATTCAAAATAAGAACACCAAACTGAGCTAGAAACAAAAAAAAATCTGAGGAAAAAACCAAAAATGTTTATTTTGTTGACCAGTGTAATGCATGAGCGGTACAATGAGCGATCTTATCGCTTAGAAGTGATCTCCGCTTGTTCTTGAGACTGTAAAATTTTAGTGTTGACGACTTTCGATCCAATTGCTGTATACAAACCCCTTTACTTATAAAATTCTGTTATTTAAACACCGTTTAAACAATTGCCATCCTTTTTTGTTAGATAGTGTCAAAAAGAAACAGGGCGAATCTTGAGCATTGTTTAAAGTTGAGAGGTGTTTTGTTTATAAGTAAGGCCCAAAGTGTATGCAACATTGTTCTCATTATGATAGTCAGCACGAACTGTGGTGAGCTCGAATCAGCGCGTGTTGCGACGCGCCACAATTTCACACGCTTGGGGTGAGACAGGCACATTCACGTAGGAAGGTGACATTATCCACATAGAAATAATTCCTTTACATTTTCAAAAGATAATCTATACAACGTCAGGAGGCAACCTTTACCTACACTTAATGGGACGCTGCAGTGTCTGAGACATTGTTGAGATGAGATCCTACACAAGGTTTCCTTTGACAGTTTAGAACTTTAGACCTTTACCGCTACTTATAAACTCCTCTCAATTTATTCACTCAAAAGTTAATCACCGTTTTAATGTCATCATTTTTAGGGTTCCGTACCTGTCTGTCTGTCTGTCCGTCTGTCTGTCAGTCCGTCTGTCTGTCCGTCTGTCTGTCCGTCTGTCCGTGTGTCACCATCGATTATCTCAGGAACGGGTAGAGCTAGCAAGTTGAAATTTATACCATATACTAAGGTCTATAGTCCCTATTGTGAGTATAAAAATCAAGGTCCTGAGTCAACACTATAAAAAGATATAGGCAAATTTAGGTTTTCATGAAAACTTGTAAGTACCAAAACTTACCTTAATTATCAACTTTTTTTATTTTTTGGAATTTTTCCTTTACTTGTGCTGTAAGGCCTTGCTTGTAACCAAAATTGACAATTCTAGGTCAACCGGAAGTACCCTAGAGGTTTTGGGTCGAAAACCTAAATGGTAGTTCCCTTTGACCTAGAATAACGAAATTTGGCAAAAAGCAAGGTCTTATAGCACAAATAAAGGAAAAATTCCAAAAAGTTATAAAAGTTGAAAACTAAAGGGTGTTCCCATACATAGTTGACGCTAATTAAAATTGTCCTCAGAGTTGTATGGGCGCTCATACAATTAAGCGGACTAGCTTAATTGGCACCATGGCTAGGTACGGAACCCTCGGCGCACGAGTTCGACTCGCACTTGACCGGTTTTTATTATTTAGATAGGTACTTAGTGATAAATAGTGACAGGGCGAATCTTAAGCAGTGTTTAGTTTAGACAGTGTTTAAGTTGAAAAGCAATTATAGGTAAGGCGTAAGTATTTTTTGAAATGAAAAATTCAAGTTGCTCTATTAAGGCCATAGCTGACCAGTCAACTCCGCACCCTAACCTCACCACCTCGTCTCGGTTTTCTTTGTATGAAATTATATGGACCAACGCTTACTACATCAACTTCTTAACGTCACCGGATCGCCGCATCGCAAGCCAAAAGTGAAGGAGCAAGGTGAACGCTGAAAGGCGATGTGGTGCGGTTCGGGTGCGGAGTTCAATTCAATTCAATTTAGTTGACTGGTCAGCTATGACCTTTAGTAACCGTCCGTCTGAAGTATATTTAAGTTTTAAATATTTGATTGCTGTTTACGCCTTATTGATCGCTAAATCCGTTCTAAGTGCCAATTCAAAAACTTTATCTTTTAACACTACTATAATTATATTCGCTTTCAAAATGCCGCAATCTAAAGTGCACCCTTGTGTCTATCATGCGAATCGTATTATAACAATCTTTGAAGGAGTTTTTAAGCCACTTACAACCACCGTCGGTTAAGCAGTAACAATGTCAGTAAGTACCTACATAAAAGTCAGTAACAGGAAGTTTTTGACCGAGATTGACAACAGAATTTAATAAAAGTTTTAGTTTAGATCAACTCTTTAGTTTGTCCCATTACTAAATAGGTAAATGTGTCTTTAAAACCATTAATTATTTATCTATTTCTATTTACAATTATTTTTAAGCCCGCTAAGGTGCTTAACTAGATCTTTCAATAAAGATTACAAAGTATTATATATTTTTCCGCTGATGTACCTAGCAGTTTTCAAAACCACAGTTCCATCATCATCATCATCATCATCATCATCAGCCTATAGCAGTCCACTGCTGGACATAGGCCTCCCCTATGCTGGACATAGGCCTCCCCTAGTGCCTATCATTTGGGGGTTAATGCCCGTAATTCCCACGCTGGGCATGCGGGTTGGGAATCGCAGAACACAGCTTCTCGCGCTTATTCTATTCTTTAATAAACCAAAATGTAACTACAACATTGAATAAAAAAGCGACGGTAAATTTTGCATGCGTCAGCTACCAGATTAAAGCGCCGAAACAGTTTTGAAATATCAGCTTCCGGCTTTTGGTGTAAATGCAGCCATAAAGACTCATTCACAGTGTGTGCTATGAATGAGTCTGTATGGCTGCATTGCATGAGTGTGTACTCATTAGGAATAATCCAGATTCCCGACGGACAGTTTAGAGACTATTTCGCTTCGTTTGCCGCCGGACAAATTGTTGCTTTGAATGTACCTACGTACCTATACCCCTCATAAACATTGCCGATTAAATATAGTCATGCCTCTTGGTTGGCTTTTGTTTTTTATGTCTTTTACATTCACCTAACCTCCAAAGATGGGTACTGTCACAACCCCGAATTTGCCTAAATGTAGGTAATTTTGACAATACCTAAATCTCAATAAACACATTATACCTACATGAATATCTGCTTATATGCATTTTCAATTTTACTCACACACTGACAATTGACGTCATCATTTCGTAAATTCAGCATTTATTTTCGTTTAAAAACTCGTGTTTTTGGTAACTCGTTTCAGTCAGTTCTTGGAACAGATCAAACTCTGTCGGAATTTGTAAAGTTACTAGTAAAAAGTGATAAATAAATCTATATCTCTATATATCTTGTTTTTTTTTTAAAACAAGTCCGGGACCCACTCTAATAGTACGTATAGCAGTTTTGATAAAAACAGTTTTTTTGTGGCGCTGTACAATTGACCGCTGTTAATTTATCAAATAAATGATGTTTAAACAAATTGGGAATCTAAGTAGTAGTCTACTTTGCCTCCTGGGGGTCTAGAGTGGTCACTTTTGATGAAACATCAGATGTTTCATAAATGCTTCATTTATGCTTCATATTTATGCTTCATCTATGAAGCATATTCAAAACACCTTTTGACAGATGGATTCGATAGAGAACTGTCAAAAAAGGTGTTTTGAATTATGCTTCATAGATGAAGCATATAAGAAGCTTTTATGAAACACCTGATGTTTTATCAAAAGTGGCCACTTTAGGTACCCGGTTTAGGTACCTAGTTGACGTAGCTGACTATACTTAACATTTAAAAACTGACATATAAATGTCAGTTTAAGCTATTAAAATGCTATTTCAGGCCACCTATTATTTCATTTTAAGTTTGTTTAAAACCCGTTCAACCGACGTACCTACTTAATTAAAACTTGAAGATCTAAACATACATCCATTTTGTCCTTTTACCACGACATACCACAACCTCTAGGCAATTTACAATTAGTTTGTCGACTGTTTCTGACTCATTTTCAACTTTGCGTAGTAACAGTATTTTCCCCATAAACACGCTTCAGCCACACATTTTATTACCTCAGAATAAAATTGCTTTAATAATAATAATTGGGTTATAAGCCAGAGCTGCAGAGAATGTGACCTAATAATAAGAAAACATTACGAAATATGAAGCATTAGACAAAAATAAACGTAGGTATGCTGATTGGCTTGGACGTCACAATAACATAATATTCACTAAAGTCCAATTTCGAATGTATTATAGGTACTAAGGTAACGCCGTCGCTACTTCAACACATCTCACAATCCACCAATTGTATCAATCGTTTTTTCAGTTGTCAAATCCGTTGGAAGGTTGTATCTCGCGGCCGCGATCGATCGCAGGCTGCGCAACAAGTGCCAGAGCCTTCTCAGACAGGCGGCATAAGTACCTACCTTGTGTTCATACGGTTTTTTTCAAGCCTCGGAACTTCAACGGACCTTTTTTTCTACAGAGAATAAAATTTTCATGTGGGCTTGGCGAGACGACATGACAAAGGATTTATTTTTTTAACCAATGGACATTCAAACATGGAAATAGAAATACGATATAAATTCCTATGCTTTAAAATGATGCCGTGGCATCGAAAATATCCCTTTCGGTGCCACGGTATCATTTTAAAGCATAGGAATAGGAATTTATCTAAATAAGTTTGAATGTTCATAGGTAAAAGTTAAAATCCTTTGCCATGTCGTGCCGTCCCGGTCTGCGTAGGCCTAGTTTTTTTATTCTATTTGGGGTTTGGTCAGATATTTCTGACATTTTTAGTAGAGGGGTAGTGACAAATATATACTTAACCATAGTTATAAAATAAATAATGCTGGACATTGCACAGCATCATGTAGCCCCAAAGTAAGCAGAGCTTGTGTTATGGGAAACTACAGAAAGATTAAGTAGATACTTATTCAAAAATCAGGAAAATATTTTGTAGGTACCTACTAGAAATGTACGTTATACTCGTATGCCAGAACACTATTCGAGTTCGGTTGTTTAATTGCAGAGTTTTCACTTCATTGAGAACTGCTAAAGAACTAAGATTGAGTCGACTGGTAAAAAGCAAAAAGTTTTCTGTCATACGAAGCAAGAAAAAAAAAACACTGTTTCATTTTAATGCGTTCATATTTTAATCAAAAGACATTCATATATCTCACATTATTACATAGGTACAAATATTATATGAAGTTAAATTCTTTAATTTAGGAAGTATTTGAAAGTTTTAAGTAAACGGACATGATGGTATAGAAACTACTTATGTAATAAAGATAGATAAATTAACCCTATACACGATACATTTTCTATACGTTGTCAAATCCATCAGTGCTCAGTTTCACAAATAAACTTGATAAATTTTACATTTCTTACATTTCTTTAAGTTTATTAGGCTAAGTAAAAAAAACAAACAAGGGATTATCTGGCTCATCAGTTAAGTGAGATCACATGGACAAAAAACATTAAAATGTAGGTTCTATGATATATATTTTAATTAAAAATAGTAAACACGGTATTCTCAAAAATATTATCCTAAATATTCACGGAAAATCACATTTTATGACTAAATAAGGCAGTTGTCCGACCGCCGGCAATGAACGAGTAACGAGTAGAACTAGAAACTATAAACGAGTTGGCGAAACGCGAGTGTGTATTTCCGATAGTTCTGTCGCTGGGCTATAAGCGAGTGTGCGAGTGCGGCGAGCGATTACTCGCGGCGACAGAAATGACCGCTTGTTGGCCTCTCGGCAAGTTCAGCATCACTGAGCGAGTATTATCTTTGATAGCTCTTGTCACCCAGCGACAAACCAGTGAAGAAAGTCCTCGCTGGCAGTGTGAACAGTGAGCGACTATTAATATATAATATATATATAATTAATATATAAGAACTATTAATATATACATATCTTTTGTTTATACGGAATGTATAGATTTCACATTGTACGTTTCTTAAGCGAGAAAATAGTCGATAGTTAGTCGTTTTCTCGCCAGCGAGCGGTCGGACAGGTACCTAATTCCCTATGTTATAAAGTTTTCTAAATACATTGGTACTGAACTCACATGATCAACGAAATTTTAAGAAACCTAGATTAGAAACTTTTTAAATAAAAGTAATTAGCTAATTTTCAAAAAAGGCACATATCCATGTCTGGAAACATCTCAAATCAACACATTACATTTTTATGTTTAACTAATTTAAAACATTTACTAAACACAAGTTGTGGAGGTCATAGAGAAATAATTTAAGTATAAACTATTCGTTCTTACCTACGTATTCACATCAAGATAAAAGTAACTCACTAAATTTTTGGTATACAAGTATACTTATGATGTTTACTCAATTTATAAAATTACTTGCCTACTCTTACATCTGGCTTAAAGACCTCACTAGGAAGAAAGAAATAAACCTTTTTTTTACATATAGAAATAGGTAAGAAAGTATTATTTTTTTCCAAAATAATCGGCTAGTTGTCAAAATTGGAAACATTTTGCCGTTTTGAAATCAAACAAAATGACGGACAAAATTGTTTTAAATCTTGCCTTGAAAAAATCAAGACATTTAATTTTCCTTGTTTTGAGTTAGTAGATCTTTAGAGTTATACCTACATAGATGATTTTATACAGTGTCAGGAGGCAATCTTTGCCTACACTTATCGGGACACTGTAGTGCCTGGGACAATGTTGAGTTGGAGTAGGCTTGCCCAGCACCTACACCATTCGGCCATATCCACAGGAAAGACAATGGTCAATATACAGGGTGGAAAAAATGAATGGGCCCCGGAGGGAAACTACTTTAAATCCTTAAGATACAGTATTTTACTTAAAGGAAACATTCCTTTATTTTTAAAAAGAAACAAAACTGCATTCATAGATTTTCTAAAATTCGCTTGCCTCACCCGGAATCGAACCAGTTAAAACTTAAAAAACAAACCTCGCTCTATTTAATACCACTAATCGATAAGATTCATGTCAGGATAAAATCTTTATAACACACATTTGGTTTTAGAAATAAAAAAGATCATGAAATCTAACATTAATTTTCAAAGTTTTTTTTCATTAATTTTTATTATTTCACCATTCCCGACAAAACTTTTCTAGACGGTATTTGTCTATCTGAGGTAAGATTCAGACTTCCGAAAATGCATTCGATTCGATGATTTTCTTCGAAAAGTTGACGGTTTTTCAGCGAAGAAACGTTATTTTTCGAATTCGGAATACATTCCGAGAAGGTCTGAATCACACTACTGGATACCTCTCACCATTCCACTGTAGAGCTAAATTTCAATTAAAGCCCCTATGTACCAAATATTAAATTTTATGGATTTCTTGTACGACAGACGAGTGTAAGACCTCATGTTTCTTTGAGAAGTTTTATCTTTAGTATTGAATGTATCGACTAGTGGAATAAAATAGGGAGTGGTTAATTTTTGAATTTTTAACTGGTTCGATTCCTGGGTGAAGCAAGCGAATTTTAGAAAATCTTTGAATGCAGTTATGTTTCTTTTTAAAAATAAAGGAATGTTTCCTTCAAGTAAAATACTGTATCTTAAGGATTTAAAGTAGTTTCCCTCCGGGGCCCATTCATTTTTTCCACCCTGTATGTGGGGCTCACTAAGCCGCGGATTTCCTCACGATGTTTTCCTTTACCATTTAGAGCTCGTGTATATAAATTCATGAAAGCGAAAAATCCATTGACCTCTCGGCCAACACGGCTCTTGAAAAATTGAGTTAATAGGATAAAAAGGATTAAAAAAAAATATCTCGTAAAGTCAGCGAAAAATATTTATGAACATTTTGAGTTTAAAAATTTTATAAGTATAAGTATCTACTGAAGCCGTGGAGTTTAATTACATTTTTGAGCTTATATTAGATGCTTTGATATTACTTAGGTGATTTTTCTTGCTCTATTACTAATTTTAAACAAAAGTTACCTAGCAATTTCGTACATAGCGTAAAGAAAAAGTGATTTGAAAAATTCAAAATGTTTATCAATTTTTGTCGCTGACCGTAAAATTATCTAACGTTGATAAAACATCAAACATTTTCTACTCGTGGCCCAGTTGAATTCAATTATCCTGACGAATTCAAATTGGAGCGTTTAAATGGAAACAACTAATTATTACGCCTTAAACAAAGATTGATTATTCACATTAGGTAATTAAATTCCTGTAGTAAATTACACAATTACATCAAAAATAATAAGTAAAGTTGTCTTATTTCCTTACTAAATGTGCGCCTTTTAGAACAATTTAAGGAACGCGCAGCAGGTGGTTTAAATAAGATATTATTTCCTTTGTTTATTTAGGGCAAAATCTTAACAGTAAATACAAAATAAATCATCGAGTACCACATTATATTCCTCTGCTCGTGTATAGCAAACATAATTTGATTATTAGGAAGACGGTTACGACGATCCAAGATAAAGCCCGTCACAGACATAACTCTGAGCTACCAATATAATCCACACACGCTAGCTATACTAAAATATATATTTTTGCTCACATTAAGTCGGCAGTTGGTATCCTACTATCCTACTAATATTATAAAGGCGAAAGTCCGTGTGTGTGAATGTTTGTTCCCACGTATCTCAATAACTATTAAACCGATTTTGATGAAATTTGGAATGTAGATAGATAATGACCGGGAATAGGACATAGGCTACTTTTTATCCCGAAAAATGCACGGTTCCCGTGGGATAAAAAAAAATAGTAGTGCACGCGGGTGAAGCCGCGGGCGTCCGCTAGTTATTAATAACATCTCTTGCTATGTCATTCCACATGGTTTGGTGACGTAATAGAAATAAATATATTATAGTCTGTGATCACTTGAAGATTACTATGGAAAATATATCGTAATATGTTTTGCTATAATATAATATATTATAGCTACGTCTGTGACGGGTTTAATTTACTTAAACCTAAGTACACGCTGTAGACATTAATTTACATTTAAGATAATATATAAACCAGTCAAATATACCCTTTCCTATCTATCGAAGACCTATCACCATTATTCACAATTACGCTTCAGAACTTTCCTATTTAAATACATTAGGTTTCTGATACCTTCTCAACAAATAATTAAAAACTGAACATTTTAGATGTAAAGGGTATTAATTACTTCTATATTTAACCTTATAAAGAACATTATGAGACACTGCTAATGAAATTAAGTTAACCTTAATTTATCTTAGTAGAAGTTTTATTGCCTAACATAACCGTAAATTAGAGGGATGATGGTTAGATTCAACTAGACACAATAAACTCGTATTTTATAGGTGTTACGTCGTCAACGGAATTATAAATTGTAGTTACGAGTATGCTAGTGAAAACATTTCTCTTATCGTTTGATTACACACATAATTAATAACGCAATTATTGAATATATCCGGGACAAACAACTATATTTGATCTCCAAGGACTAATTTATTACAATAGGTAAAATTGTTGTATAATATTCTGATTAATTTAATTTCAACATTGACGGTGGGTTTCACATTATTAATTCACATTTACTTACGTACAAAATTTAGCAGACAAAGACGTAGAAAATTCGAAACCTACAATTATCCTAAAGAGACTTTCTGTATACATTCCGATTTCGTACTTTGCTGCAGCCATCTCAACCCCTTTGATATATACTGCGATGCGCAACTTGAGAGATAATTCTATAATGATTAGCATGAAATCGGGATGTTGAGAGCTCGTAAGTATGGCTTGTTGGTTGACCTAAGAGATGACGCAGGAGTTACGTTTGTTGCTGTGACGCTCACGAATCTGCTGAAGGTGAGCCAGTTGTGCCGGGGAGGGTACATGTGGGGCCACAGTGATCGGTGGAGTCGGGCTCGACCCCGGGGGTCCCTGAGGCCCCGTGGGCAGCGACTGCCGTCGACGTCTCCGCAGCGCCGGCGATAAGTTATACTTCACCTTTGCCTGGACCAGAAGCTCCTTAAAAATCTGCGATACGTTGATGTTATCTTTGGCGGAGGCTTCAACGAACCCGTTCTCCCAGTCGACTGTGACGACGGATTCTGTTGTGTGGAATTCTACCTGTTGAACAAAATTGAGTTTCTGATCAACCGTAACAAGGTAGAATTTCCTGTGGATTACATTAGAAAACTGGGTACTAAATGTGTGATGTAGAATCCCGACTGCGAGGTTATGGGATTAGTTTTGCTGACTGTATTTTAATCTCTTCGACTACCCAGTAAATCATTACGGTGAATTAATTTATAACATGCATGTCGATCGTATTTTGGCATCAAATTTATGGGTATCGAGCGATTTTAAGTACCTAAGTTAAATGTAATGTATATCGGCTTAGCTCGAAGTAAGTTAAATGAGCTCCTACGAGATGTGTTCCGTTGTTTTATGAGCCATGTTTAAAACTTAACCAACTTGAATATATTTCGAAACGCGTCGAAAAGAGCAGGTGTTTCGTGTGAGACATGAAGATTAATATTGCTTTTGTGAATATGAGCGAATATGATATAAAGAGAATATGTAGGACGCTGACAAATTGTCTCAATATTTTGGTAATAAGTACTTATTTACTGCTGTGGCATGGAACTTTAGCAGTATAATTTCTCAACTCTTCGCAAAATTCTGTATCAAAGTTTCAGCAAACTTATCAGAAACATTCCACTACGAAATAACTACATACTACTCGTATCATAGAATAATATTTCCCGTACCTATTATGTTTGAACCATTTCTCTTCCTTTTTATTTTCTTGGGGGGGTTCAAACTAAATATTTAAAAACACGCATTTGATTATAATTTACCTATTATGATTTTATAAAAAAATAACTTAATCAAATGTAATATCAAATACCTACGAGATAGAAGAAAGAAACGAAGAAAATACTCTCCAACTGATTTTTTAATTTGCCTTTTCTTACTTACAAACTTCTACCACTGCGCGCTGAAATCAAGTCATTAATCTACATTGTGTGCGTAGCTAGCTAGTCGCCTTGTTCAATGAAAGGCCTGAATGAATTCGTATCCGGTTGTTCGGAGTGCACTACGGATATTACCCAGTTCGCCCATGGCCTGATGCCAACTTTTCCAAACTAAACTTTCGTGTTATTGTATTATTCTTATGTATAAATAGTAGTTCACCCCGAACTGAGATCTCGCGCACCATTACGTTGATAGCCAAGATTTGGACTTGTCTCTGAGTACCCCGATACTTTTAAGTGCTACTTCCGTTGAGTTCACTACACAGTAATGTCTAAGTCGCTAGCTTATTTTGGCATAGATAACTGACATGCATTCAATTTAATTATGTCGTGTCTTTTCTTTTAATTTTAGTTTCAGGTTTCCGTAGAATTATTTTCATTCAATATCAAGAAAATATCAAGTTGCAACTAAAATCATTGCAAATCACAACCGCCACTCTATTTTTATACCAGTCTAACCTGAATTATGAAGACATACAAGCTCAGGTTACAGCGTTTTCTTAATTTTCCTTTTTTCGTTGTATTTACAAATCTTAGAATAAAAATAAAAACCATTTTCGAATGCACAACTTCAATCCTTTCATATCCACTCAACTCAATATTGTAACTTTTTATTTTACACCCTTGGAAACCCAATATCTTTACAACCCCTTCATCGATTAAGCTCATAACGCTCGCTCGATCGATTAGCTGTTTTGACCTAGTGAGTCATGCTTGCCTGTTTTAGTTTTTGCCGGCCACCTCGAAAAAAAATAGTGCTGAACCGTAACTTTGCTCCAGACGGATAGAATGGTTTAGCTGCTAGACAAACCTAGTACGCCTCGACAATGTATCAACAACAATTGGCTTATCTTGCAAAAATTATCTCCTGAAGCTGTTCAAATAAATTATGTAGAATAGATAGGAAAGACTAATTTACAGTGTTATTTCCTAAAAAAAACCACGTGAATCGTAAACCAGACACCAGTGGCTTGTGAATAGATACTTTCTGATACGAGACGTTTGTTTATTCCTCAATCTTGACCACACTGAGTTAATTTGAAGCTCCTTTGTTAGAAGCTTGTTGCTTTGTATCTCCTGGTATTTTACAATCAATATTTCACCCACTTTCACTGAAGCTATTGGGCTGAATATTAACAATTAACACTTCTCTGGAACCGATAAAATCAGACCCGGCTCAAATTCGGCTGACGGCGATCTTGCAACCTGTCATGGAAATGAACATAGAAAGTGGCGTGGACTAATGCCTTGATCACACGTACCGAGCAAACCGGCGAGACAGTAAAATGCTTCTCGGCCGAGACAGTGTAGTAAGCGAGTAGCTGTTCACACGCGTTTTGAAATAAGCACAGTCAGTTCAGTTCAATTGAGTTCTATTTTCAAATGCACTCAAAAAAACCACGTGCGGTGACGCGGCAATCATGTGGCCGAGTGGCGAGCACAGATTAGGTAGAGATACTACGTATCAGATGGAAATGTCGGGAACATTTTAGTGTAGACTTGTGTTCACAGAATAGATAGATGTTACTCGCTCCTGATTGGCTATTAGAAAACGATGTATGACGTTTTTTTTTTTCTGCTACACCGGCACCGAGCAGAATTGTCATTCTACCAAACAAATTAATTTGGTAGGATTGCTTTTTTCATTCAATATTTCTAAGGCATTGATCTCAATGTGTACTATTGAGATCAATGCCATAGTAGAGGTCAGTGGCCTAAGGGAAAGAAGGTGTTGTTGATAGAAAACAACGAAACATAAATAATCATTTATTATTATTTTTTAAATTTTTTCTTAACACTACATAGTAGGTAGGTATATTAAACAAAGTCGCTTCCCGCTGTCTGTCCCTATGTAAAAAAAAACAGCATCAAAATCCGTTGCGTAGTTTTAAAGATTTAAACAATGCTTAGATCTTTAAAACTACGCAACAGATTTTGATGCGGTTTTTTTTAATAGATAGAGTGATTCAACAGGAAGGTTTAGACGTATAATACATACATAATAAAGTACCTAGAGAAACACTGATAAATCTTAGGTTTCTGTGATGTATGATGTGACCAGTGCGAAGCCGGGGCGGGTCTTATAGGCCTCAAAATGTCTGTGACACACTTGGCGTCTTGAAATCTCGTTCAAACTCACGTTTCTCAACAAATCACTGCATAAACAATCGAGCCACTTTTTGAGTCTGATTACACTACACACTGGGAATATGGAATGCAGCGGCCTTTCACTAATTTGTACAACCTGGTACAACACAACACATAAAATACATCGTAGGTACTGAAGGTACAAACCGTTTGCAGCTAATAAGGAACAGAAATAGGCGGGGAAAATCAACAAACTAAATACACAATGATCGTTAGACATTAGACCGCAGAGCACAGACTACCCACATCCACAGAAATACCTACCCTCAAAGATCTCAATCATTCATTGACATTGACATTATCATCAAAATAGCAACTCATTCGGAATCGGAAGAGTTGAGGAGCGGAGAACGAAATGTCATACATCGTTTTCCAATCAATTTCCAATCAAAGCACAGATTATATACAAGTCCAAGCTTCTGACTAGGAACATTTCTACCCGTGGTGGCGAGCGGCGAGACAGTGCACGTTCAAATCTGCCGAGTGAGTGAGCGAGACAGTGCGGGGACGCGGGAGGGTGGTAACTCGGCCTACTAAGTAGAACGGCAGCCGAGCTGTTGTCTCGCCACTTTGTTCGGCCGAGCGCTCGGCGCTATGTTTATACGTACCGAGTACTCGGCCGAGAGCACTGTCTCGCCCGTTTGCTCGGTACTTGTGATCAAGGCATTACCGTGCTAGACATCTTCGAGACCTTGTGTGCATGTTTGAATGATATTAAACTTAAATGATAACAACTAATAAACTTATTCTGCTTTTGTTTATTTCAAATGTTTAGGTCCTAAAAGATCAGTTATAATGTCTACCGCGCCTTGAGGATACAGCTGTGTACAAGTTATTTCAAATGTTTTTAGTTTTTCATTTTGTAGTTAATGCATTTTGTCCTTTAGATTATGTATTATTTCCTTGAATGAGCAGTATAACACGCAGAAAGCGCACTGGAGCGGATATTGCCTCGTCAGACCCAGCCGCTCGACTATTGTATCGCCTTCCGCGCAGATATAAACTTTATCGCACGCTGTGAAACAAATGCTCCTATTTATCATATTCTGTTACAATTTATTATTAGATTCTTGTGGGTATTTGTTATTGTGTAGTAATTCGATTGGTTCATTTTGTGATTTGTATAATGTATTCCTTTTCTGTGAACGATATGGGTTTTACTTGCTTAGTTCATTTGTGTCCAAGGGACTAAAAAATTATATAGATAAATTAGTTTTTGCTGTAGCCGACGATCTCCTGCTCCCCTATATTAATTGGATTTTAGTTAAGCACATGGGCGAGACCACTTCAACAAAGTTGTGAGGTTGTGATCACGGGTAGAAATGTTCCTAGTCAGAAGCTTGGACTTGTATATAATCTGTGCTTTGATTGGAAATTGATTGGAAAACGATGTATGACATTTCGTTCTCCGCTCCTCAACTCTTCCGATTCCGAATGAGTTGCTAAACACAAGTGGAGGGCCCAGACCCACTTCTTCCTCTGCCATTCTCCCAGCTGCGCACCTGGATACGACAACACACCCAAAACCTTCATAACGATCGATGGACACGGGCGACGGACTGCAGACAGTCCAGAGCAGCGGTACCAGCGGCCTCACCACGACTGACACGTCGCCTGATGAACCTACAAAGGAAAGACCTCAAGACAATCACAGGGACCCTGACGGGACACTGCCCCCTCAATAAACACCTGTACAACATCGGTATCACGGACAGCCCACTCTGCAGAGGATGTCTAATCGAAGAAGAATCAGCAGCCCACGTAGTCCTGGAATGCGTGGGCGTAGCAGCACAACGGCAGCAAATCCTCGGCAATCCGAGGTCGCTCCTCGAGGCCTGCGAAGACCCCAGGAATCTTCTGCGCTTCTGGGAGGAGCTAGGCTGGCTCCATATCTAGTGAGCCAGGTCATCCCCACGCAAAAAGGACCACCTCTGAGTCCAATTGCGGAAAAGGGAGTCCCCCATACATACATACATACATACATGAGTTGCTATTTTGATGATAATGTCAATGTCAATGAATGATTGAGATCTTTGAGGGTAGGTATTTCTGTGGATGTGGGTAGTCTGTGCTCTGCGGTCTAATGTCTAACGATCATTGTGTATTTAGTTTGTTGATTTTCCCCGCCTATTTCTGTTCCTTATTAGCTGCAAACGGTTTGTACCTTCAGTACCTACGATGTATTTTATGTGTTGTGTTGTACCAGGTTGTACAAATTTGTGAAAGGCCGCTGCATTCCATATTCCCAGTGTGTAGTGTAATCAGACTCAAAAAGTGGCTCGATTGTTTATGCAGTGATTTGTTGAGAAACGTGAGTTTGAACGAGATTTCAAGACGCCACCAAGTGTGTCACAGACATTTTGAGGCCTATAAGACCCGCCCCGGCTTCGCACTGGTCACATCATACATCACAGAAACCTAAGATTTATCAGTGTTTCTCTAGGTACTTTATTATGTATGTATTATACGTCTAAACCTTCCTGTTGAATCACTCTATTTATTAAAAAAAACCGCATCAAAATCTGTTGCGTAGTTTTAAAGATCTAAGCATTGTTTAAATCTTTAAAACTACGCAACGGATTTTGATGCTGTTTTTTTTTACATAGGGACAGACAGCGGGAAGCGACTTTGTTTAATATACCTACCTACTATGTAGTGTTAAGAAAAAATTTAAAAAATAATAATAAATGATTATTTATGTTTCGTTGTTTTCTATCAACAACACCTTCTTTCCCTTAGGCCACTGACCTCTACTATGGCATTGATCTCAATAGTACACATTGAGATCAATGCCTTAGAAATATTGAATGAAAAAAGCAATCCTACCAAATTAATTTGTTTGGTAGAATGACAATTCTGCTCGATGCCGGTGTAGCAGAAAAAAAAAACGTCATACATCGTTTTCTAATAGCCAATCAGGAGCGAGTAACATCTATCTATTCTGTGAACACAAGTCTACACTAAAATGTTCCCGACATTTCCATCTGATACGTAGTATCTCTACCTAATCTGTGGTTGTGATCCATGTGATGGTATTATTTGGCTCAACGGATCAGCATTGCCATTCAGCGTTGTAATACTGCCAGCGTCAGGCACTCTTCCGACTGGCAATATTTCAATCACTTGAGCTATCTAAATAAGTTTTAAATAGATATGTTTGTTATTCCCAAGTTTCGAATAAAAGCAGCTACCTAGTTCTATTATGAGGGCCGCGAACAGAAAAGCAGTGCATGTTTACCGGCTGTCCGGTCCCTAACATCCGGCGTGAGTTTGACCGTGTGCGGCGTCGCCCCACTTTTCTGCACTGACACTTCGGAAATTCCATTTCGTACCTACGCAACAAATATAACTTCTTTAGGTTAAAAAACTACAGGTAGAGAGACTATTCCTTTCCAGTGTACTGCCTTCTAAAACCTAGCTAATGTCATCAGGTGTTGTTAACTTATATTTATTTAATTTACCTACGTAAAAGCACAAATGTTGTCAAAAGTTAACGGGAATCTTAAAGGATGTAACAGTCTGAAATAAAGAATTTTATTTAAATACCTTTTTCATAAACTAAAATTTTACTGTTAACAACCTGTGTGATATCTTCAAGATGTGCGTAGGTATGTGGAGTGCGTTTTCTGTGTTTCTTCATGTTATATCTTTAGTATATCCTAATACTTATACTTATGTAAAAATAATAAGAAATTGAATTATACTCAGATACTTTTCCTTCAGAAACACCAATTTTGTTTCACACAAACGATTCGCACTTGACTAGAACCAATATACCAAAGTGGACGTATTACTATCTCATTGTGTAGGCATAGTAATCTCATTCAAAGTAGATTTATAGTGACACACTTCTTCCTCCGGCTCATAAATAAATAACCACCCCAGAGACACACGGATAAAGCTAACGAACGGAGCTTCCGCATTTCTGAGCAATTTTGTTATTTTTAGCCGTGCAGATTTCCAATACCCTGTTCGCAAACATTCGTTTGTAAACATATACATATTTCTCTTTATGGAAAAGAGCGAATAAAGATTTAAAAATATGGTCCATTGACAACTGAATTTGATCCATATAGTTTTCGATGGGGCCAACCCTACCCCCGTAGCCATATTAAGGTGCGTCCAGATATCGCGTACCCTGGCTACGCGTAGTCAGTATACGCGTATCCAGAACGCCAAGTCTGTACCTGTACTGTACGCGTAGCCACAGCTATGGACTAGGCGTTCTGGACACGCGTATACTGACTACGCGTACCCAGGGTACGCGATATCTGGACGCACCTTCACACTATCTGTCGTCGCGGTCGCTGTAGAACACTTCAAAATGTATTGGAATTGGCGTATAAAGGTGATGAGTCACGTGGTCAGAACGTCAATTCATATACATTTTGAAGTGTTCTACAGCGATCGCGACGGTAGATATAATAGTGTAATATGGCTAGGGCCCCTGGTCCCTCATGATGGAAGCTAACATTTTGCAAGTAGGTACCATTAGCATTCTATAGTGTATACTCGTTGGCTGTCGTAAATACTTAGTTTCCTTATGATATTGCCAAGTGTTGTAGCGAATGATATTCAAATAATCAAATGTATTTACGCTAAAGTAATTTTAAATGAAAGCTTTGACTCAAAATTACTAATGTATTTTCAGTTGCAAAGTCAAGCCAAGCAGAGTCACTGGTACCTGTGCTCTACAAAATTCTGATGCCTCAAGGTTTCGCTTGCTCATACTGGTGTGTTTAACCTTCAAGTTTAATTGCATACCAAGCTACTGTCATAATGCGTCCCGCTTCCTATACAACTACGATGCAATAATAGTAACAAGGCAGGGACAAGACGCATTAATTGCAACAGTGTAGGCATGCCTTGCATAAATACATATTTTTCACATAAATATCGCAGAATATGGCATGAGGGGATGGCATTGGAGAGGGATATTTGGAGGAAATTGCATCATTGCACCGACAAGCGCTGAGCTCTTCATATTTATCACAGATAATGCTAAATATGCTTATTATAAACTTAAGAAACAATATAATGGTAAAGTGGTAAATATTCTCTAAAACTGGCTCTTAAATGGCTTCTTAGTGGCCTAAGTTAGTTGCTATTTTGTTACGTTTAAGCCGATGGTCTTCCTAAAATAAAAATAAATAAATAAATAAAATCTTTTGGATATTTGCGCTCTTTTCCGATTTGAATTTTTGATTTGAAGAAGTCCTAGATGGTTGTGAACATACATTTTCTATGTGCTTTGTTGCATAAAATTAACATAATATCTCAGTAACGCTTTGCGACCATAATCATGAATCTCATCGAATTTCTGTGGTGCTTTAAAACTGCCCAATGACGCATGTTTCCGTGACCAAAATACCAAAAGATCGACGCGAGCGGGCACATCAATCGCGCGATAGACATTTGATGAAGGTTCACGCTTAGCGACGATTGATAGTGTGTGATAATCGCTTATCGCTACCTAAACAAGCACTAGTTTAGCTTTACAACAGTGTTGTTCTTTTAGGTAGATAGTATAAGGATAAACCAGTACTATAGTCATTATTTAACACACGGGAATTACTCACGTAAAAATATCGTCGATTTATATACCGACAATGTTTCGATTCATCCGGAGAATCTCCATCTGGGTTGCGGCAAGGTTACTCCTCGCGGTCGCGTCTCACACTGACAGTGTGACATTGTCGGTATCTAAATCGACAATATTTTTACGTGAGTAATTCCCGTGTGTTAAATAATGTCTAGTACAATTCACGAAAGTTTTGAAAGTGAAACAGTACTATAGTGTATAATAAGGCCTGTGGATAAAGTCAACTTAGTTGAGAAGATGGTGCAGGGCAAGTCTACTACACATTAAATTTTTTTAGGGAGTACATAATAAGACCTACGAAATGAAAGTGGACAGAGAACTTTGCAAAAACACTTTGCTTGCCTAGATGTGATGAGGCCTGTGCCACGATTATTTTAAGAGTCATAATTGTGATAGATCTTAATGGTAGTAGATACCTCTTTAAGACCACCCTATTAAGAATTCTCTTTTAAACCAGGAAATAGTGTTCTGCGGTATAAACTAAAAAAATCGTCGTTGTAATACAAAATTATATTATCTTTCAGGCAACGCAAGATAAGATGAATTATTATTAAGTTTTTAGTAGTAGTAGCCTTGCTGACTAAAATTGAAACAGGTAATAACAGAAAATATGTAGTAATGTCAGATTTGCGCGTAATGCGAGCACACAGTGCGCAACCTAGCGTGACTCACATTTTCTACGCCGCTGACAGTTAGGAAATTCAATTTTGCCACACCTCTGCTATTTCAACTCAGATTCAACTCGTACATAATACCCCGCTCTCGCAAATAAACGATGTTCGACTACAGCTTCTGAATTCTGAATGGCGTTTTGTTACTTTGCTTTACCTATATCTACGTTACATTATATCTAACAGCAAAGACGTCTCGCTTGCTCTTTTAAAATACTAAAATTTAGAATTTCTCTATAGTTATGTGAACTGAGTTGGTTTAGTTTAAATGCAGAGGTCGTCTTATAAAGGTAGCTGCTTCTTTGAAAACCAAAGACTTACTCTTATCTTTTCTCTGGATTTCCAATAACGCCCCACATGTTCTGCAAACATTTGCAAACGCTCACGCATTTCTCTTTGCTGAGCGATGCAATATTCACGAAAAATAGAGAATATTTTTCTTTCATCTTATCGGAAGCTGTTCCTTTTGAATCGCTTGTTTATTTATTGTAGGTGATTATCTGGACCGTTATAAAAACCGTTTCCTTTTCGAAAAAGTTTGGTAATTAGTCTGGATCAGCTTTGTCCACTACGCTTTCATTGCATAACGCCCCATCTATAAAATTACAATTGTTAAAATTTGAAAACACGATTGAAAATGATTGAAGCAAACATATACGAAAAGGCTAGCACTATTAGGTACTCACCTGGCCATAAGAGTCTGCTGATTTAATAATGTCTTTTTGGAAGAAAAGTCTGCTAAAAGCAAGTAGGTAGGTAAGTGTTATTTGGCTTAGAGAAGAGAGGAGAGTTCGTTATCTGGAGAGCATAACAAGAACGTGCTTCTGATTACTTGAGCAAGTAATGTCCCTAAAAGTTCCCTGAATACGTGACGTGTACGTACCTAATCCTTCAAGCCCTTCACGCCCGCCACTTTGTTGTTCCACCCTAATCATACGTGCTACACTGATCGCGTGAAATGAACGATTACTTCAAAGATTTGGAGATTCTTTTTTGGCTATTAACCTCTCATTTTCATAACAATTTCTATAATTTGTTATAAAATTGTTGAAAATAAGAGGTTTCGATTTATGACCGAAGTTCATCCTCTAAGTGGTGTAAACAAATGTTATTTGACAAATTGATACCATAACACGAATTTCGCAAAGTACTGCGGTAAATCTACTCGTATCATATTTGCAAGTAGTTTAAAACTTTGTAATAATATACATAGAACGTACCTGTCTAGCACCTGTCTCCGCTAGGTCAACTTTATTACCGACGACGACGATCGGCACAGCTGTACTGTCTTTTGTTTCGTGGATCTGATCTCGCAGTGCCCTCACTTCGGTGAAGCTGTTGCCATCGGTGATGTCATATACGAGGATGAAGGCATCCGCAGACTGCATCGACAGCGCTCGCATCGCCGGGAACTCATACGCCCCTGAAGTATCTAAAATATCCAGTGTCAATCTAACTCCAGACACATTAAAGTCTCCATGATGCATCTCCTCGATCGTCCTTTTATACTTTGGCGAGAATGTGTTGTATAGGAATTGTGTTATGAGCGAGGACTTGCCAACTTTGGCTGCTCCTAAAACTACTATTTTGTGGCGCACTACGCTGCTGTTTCCTAGATTTCCACTACTGGATACGGTGTCTTCTACTCTGTCAGTCCTGAAACAAGTAAAAAACTGTTTAGTTTTTATTGCCAGCACTTTATTTTTATTCGTGAAAACAGCGATATTTTAATGTTTACCTATAATGTTTCCATTAGAATATTGAGCTGTACAAAGTTTACCGTTAAAATAATCAATTTCCATGCGCTAATAGCAAGCGAGGCGATTGCTTTCATTATCTAGGGGTACATATAGTAAGAATAAAAGCCTAGATTTGACACGTTAACATGGCCATTCATTGCATGTGGGCTGGTTGCGATTAAGCCTAGGGTAAACCGGGTCATGATCTAGCTTATCAATTGGTCTTGAAAACCTGTTTGATAGTGCAATGCGCCGGCATAGTATTGTTTATCGACGGAAGCAGGTGGGTGTAGCATTGCGAATAGTTTCAATATGTAGGTCATTAACATTGCGCACGCTTGTCAAGCCTTGGCTGTGGTCACATTTGTTTCTAAATATCGTGGAAATAATATACAGCAACCATTAGAGAGTGCTTAGCTGTAACAATACTGAATAATCAGAAATTATGAATGTTAATCTCCTATCGTACCCTATTTTGCATATTCAATAGTATGGTATTAAATATGCTATTCATTATGGCACTAACGAGCGACAATCAAATTCAATATGGTTCAAAATGGTATGCTTTTGTTTGAAATGTTAACTTGTAAACAACAATTTGGTCCACCTGATCAGGTGACGGTTAAGAAACTGTACAATGCATAAAAGTTGTACAACGGGGTATGGATGGAGCGCTCTATGTTAGGCATACGGCTCATAGACAGGATCAGAAACACCAAATCCGAAGACGTGCTAAGGGCCAAGACGTGGATATCCGGATCATGAGACTGATGTGCAAGGCGGTGAAGTACCCAGCGGTGGCAGACCGCCTGCTAGATGTGTAGATGACATCGTTAAGGTCACCAACAAGACCTGGATGCGATCGGCCCTAACCCGAACACCCTTAGGAGTGGCAAAGAATGGAGGAGGCACTTATGACACAGCACGCTACTTAGTAGCAAACAACCATGCTTTTTAGTAGCATGTGTATTTCAGGCTATACAAATAAAAGTCGTGTGTGCGGTGCTTGTCACTTTAACCGACAGATAGCATACTTGCCTCTGATTGCATCCATTGTGTGGCGAGTGCTAAATTCTACACGGCACTGATGTAGGTATGGCTATAAAAAATCGACAGGCATTTAGAAGTATCCGTACCCATATTATAAATGTGAAAGTGTGTTTATTTGTTTGTCTATTTGTCCTGCTTTCATGTCAAAACAGAGCGACGGATTGACGTGATTTTTTGTGTGGAAATAGTTGAAGGGCTCGAGAGTAACATAGGCTACTTTTTATCCGGGTACCACGCGAGCGAAGCCGCGGGCAGCAGCTAGTTGTTTTATATATAAGTACATGCGGACCTGGCAGGCACACGTTGTCCTAGTCCAAGATAAAAAACATCGCCGAAAAATTTCAAAAAACCTATAATCTCAACTAACAACTAAGAACCATCCAGGGGAGGCCATAAGTTCAAAAATCCGTCAAATTGGTCTAACCAATTGGACAAGACAACTTGCCGTTAGTTTTGATAGTTATAAATAAATATGATGAAAGGACTAATAATGTTAGTATTTTCAGCAATTAAAACCGTTTCAACGAGCCGACATACAGAGTTGGGATATGCCAGATGAATCTTTAGACTACCTCTGATTACCCCATTAGACATCTGCAATGGATTAGTTAAATTTTTTTTATTTTTTTATTTTATTGAAATGTGTCTCCTGGGGGGGAATATAACAGTAGGTAACCTAGATTTTAGCTTCATGAGCTCCAGGCAAAATCTCAAAACACAGATTCCTCTTGAAGTAAAGAAGTACTTTTATTTGTACTTTTTAATGAAAAGTATATATTTTTAATTAATGAGCTACAACATTTAAAAGGTCCACGCGCTATGAGCTTTGCGGTATAATTTTAATAGGGCTGTTAGAAAAACTAGCGGCTTTGACTAAAAGCTCAAAGCGTATATTTTCACTGCAGTATTATAAACTATTTTAATATTTACGATAGAAATAAAATAGGTTTATTCCGGCTTTAAAACTGGACTTCATGAATACAAATAAAAGTTTTATATGGTAATGTTTACAGCATTTTAATACTGGTGCTAAAAATAACTATATGAATGGATTGATAAGAAAATTCTGGAAAACATTAAAAAACTTTTGAAAATGATGGTAATATTTTCCATCTACTCGTACTTACCTGTTTTATATTTTTTATCAGTTATTTTAATAATCTATTGGTGTATTGAAACGTATCAGTCCTAGTTTAGCTTTTGATTGAGTTCGACGAACGTTATCGTGTTGATAAGCCTTAGTTCCCAGTAACCCAACAAGGACTATTTTAAATTCTATTTTATGTTACATTGTTACGCCAAGGTTGCGGTAAATTGCCTTCAGGGTACATTTTTGGGATGTGCTTTGTTGTAGGTTGAGAAGTGGTTGACAGATTTTACGCCACACAATCTTTTTGTTTACTATTTTACGCCAGAGTTCTGAGATTTTTCTACTTAGCTATATCAGGTTTCTATATTCAAGTTACGAATGACTTAGGACGAAAATGGTCCCAATTTCACAAATCCCCCTATAGGAGCTTAGGACGTGTTGTTTATATTGACAGATAGATAACACACATCAAAAAAAGTTTGCGATCACTTTGAAAACGTTACATATTTTTAATACTTACTTATGTGGAAATGTTATTCAGAAATATTTAATAAACTAAGTACAACATAAAATGAAATCAATTAGTATTTTTAAACAAGCAATAATATATTATCCTTAAAGAAGTTGTTAAAATATTTTTAGAAATCAGAAAATATTTCAACTATTAAAAGTGTTCGCAGACTTTTTTTGATGTGTGTATGTATGTTGATATGGTAATTTGAGTACCTACTAAAGACAGTTTTTCGGATATTTAAACAGTATTTTTACATATTCGATCGTAGTAGATGGCGCTGCTTTTTTTTAACGCTTTCAGTGCCCACATATGTCTGCCCCAAGTGCAGTCTGTCAGGGGCAGGAAAAATGCTATCGCGATCGAGTAGGTTAACAATCTCGAACTCAGACACTGCCGGCGTACCACCATCTCTTAGAGCAATGTCAAAACAAGGTGAAAACAGTCCTGCTTCGAGTCAATGACTTGACACTTGACACTCCACGATGAGACGTTACCAAAACATTCCTGCGTTAGGCTTACTTTAACCTTACCTTAGTACGGAATCAGAGTAATCTTACTTTGACATTGCTCTAATAGTTCACAGTGCCTTACTGTGAACTACCCTGATCTCTCGAAATCACAACTTAACCTACTCTGTTCCATTGACGGGAGATATTTTCCTCGTACCTTAACAAACATCCATTTACTGACGGACGTCCAGAATGTAAACACCCAGGCGAGTGAACATCTGCACATATAAATAAGGAAACACATTTCTCGTATGTGAGAATTGTTAACATTTTTCCAGAAAAGTGTTCATTCGTTTAAAAGTAAGTAGGTAAATTTAGCGATTCTTGGATCTAATTTGCGATTTAATGGAAACTTTAACAATCTTATGTATGTGGGATAGGTTTGTGCCATCGATTACACACACGCGATTCTTCCTATTCGTGTTTCTAAGTGTTAAAAAAATTCCTGGAATCTTTAGGGTTTTCATCCGCTTTATTGCCATTTTTTATGCATAAAGAAAAAAATAAAGTATCTGTTCGATAAAGGCAGTTAAAGAAATCGCAGATACTTTGATCAATGCGAATGATAAACAGAAAAGAGCATTCTCGCAGCTGTGAGTAAAGCCAGGAATTTTCCACTATAGGTATAAATACATACAATCAACGAAATATTATAATTAAATTAAGCGTTTTTTCTTTGTTTCAAAAATTATAAGATTCAAAAAAACAAAAAAGGATGGCAAATGTTTTAAAAATAATTAAGTTAGTATAAGTAATTATATATATTGAGCTTTTTATGTAGTACCTATGTAGATACTTTTTCACAAAATCCATTAACATTTCTAATTTTTCATTCATATGTGGGCAATGTTAAAAAACATCACGACATTTATTCAAATACGAGGTCATTAATATGAGATTATCTAATAGAACGATTCGCATCCGATCGTCGATATTAGTTAGTATCAAATGAGTAGTTCAACAAAATACCAAGTTCATCAATTACTAATCACTTGACCAGCCCAATATTGACCTGATAGGTATTGGTCATAGTCAATTAATTATTGTTAGTCTGCACATCCTCCATTATACCCATATAACTGGCACTTTACGATCGAATCGCTTTATTTACCAGCAGGCGTCATATTAATTTTATTATCCCGTGTGGTAGGTAGGTAAGTAGTCGTTACGTCTTGAGTATTTATTGTTGTTTTAAATTTTATTGGATACGGTGGCAATGACTGGCACTTGGGAGCAAGAGGTTTCTGTGCGAATCGTTAATTCGACGATGATTCGTTTTTATTTATGGAACCATACTTTTATGTTAACGCTACTATAGAACCATTTAAAAACTTTTTTAAGATCCAGGGAAACTAAAATGGCCACTACGTAATTTATTTTAGGAATTATTTTATGATTCAGCTAAAATGGTCTTTTTAAACCCTCTGGCCATAAATTAACGCCTACGGGTAACAAAAAATAAGTAAGTTGAGTTACACATAGAAATAAGTTGTCATTTTTCCCAATTTATACGTATTATTCTAAACTACATACAGTAACAACCTGAATAAAAAGTCGGTGTGTAAAACTTATGTATAATAACCATCCCAAAACCAGAATTTAATTTCTCTAGAGAAAATAAAAAGTTTTTGGAATATACGAATATAATTATAGTGCCGAGCAAATTAGAGGCTGCAATGACAAACGTTTTATAAAGTGCGTTTTACTTTTAACAAACCTACCGAGTCCGACCGACTGCGACTGTTTGTAAGATCGTGTCGTAACTGAACAAAAAACTTTTGGTTTGAAAAGTTATTTTGGCAAACTCAACCGATGGGTCATCTAAGTTTTGCAATACTGTACGTATGAATGAACGTTTATAAGTAAAGTTTTGGCTAGAAAATTGCTGGGTACCAGGAAAATGAATCTTGGTTCTTGAGCTTTTGCCAGGTTGTGAGGTTCTTATCGGAGTTACTTTAAGACTTGAGGTCAGCAACCCGCAGGGGAATCGTTGTTTTTTGTACAGTTTAAATAGGTTTTCTAAGAAAACAACTTTTTTTTTTCTTACTTTTGAAAGTAGAAAAATAATGTAGGTTGAATAACCTTCAATTATGTGCAGGTCCGTTTTATTACTGTCATCATAAGTAGGTTAATACCAAATAATCGTGCTTCGGGGCACACGTTAAATTGTCGGTCCCGGCTTTTAAGTTGTTAGGTCATGACAGAGACCTTTGGCTAAAACTAGGTCTAAAACTCCGTCAATATTCAATCGTCAATATTATAAACTAGCGGACGCCCACGCCTTCGCCCGCGTAGACTACTTTTTTTATTTTACGATTTTTTCCTACGGAAACCGTGCATCTTTCCGGGATAAAAAGTAGAAATGACTGGCAATAGGACATCCTATTGCCGGTCATTTTCTATCTATATTTTAAACAGTCAAATCGGTTCAGTGGTGGTCGAGTTATAGAGGAACAAACATCCATCCATTCATCAATCAATCCATACATCCAAACATCCAAACTTTCGCATTTATAATATTAGTGTGAAGTGTAATGTAAAAGTTTGTGAGGATGGATGATTGGACGGTTGTTTGATTCTTTTTCACGCAAAAACTACAGAACTGATTTAATTAAACTTGAAATATATATAGTTTATGACCTGGAATAACACCATAGGCTACTTTTTTTCTTGGAGAGAAGCCGCGGCCGGAAGCTAGTAGATTATAACCTAGGTGAGCTAATTTGCTAAGTACCTACCTATACTTAATTTGTTAGAAATTAGATTAAGTATATGAACTTTAAAAATTGCTTTTAATGTTCCAAATGAAAAACATTTTGTTTGTATTGAAATTAGAAAGATGAAAGAAATGCCGGCAGTTGAGCTGATAGTATTGAAAGCCTTTCGACGCACCGACACAAAGAAGCACTTATTGAAAGCAAATAAGAAAGAAATACGGAATTACCATCGTTAACTAAAGAAATAAAGAATAATTAAACTTTCCCGATACTTTAAAGCACTGTGTTTCTATCGGTATTCGTTTTCTTTTAGATTTTTTTGCATTTGTGGAAACAAGGATTCTATGGAAAATTATTAATTAAAGCTCATTTATTTGGTGCTAGTTTCTTACCTCTAAGATGCGAGAAACCAGCTCCATGACATTTCAGTGACAAGCTATTAAAGTCCTTCCACGTACGATTTCAATGTTTAGTTTACATTGTCATTATTTTGACATTGATGACGAAAATCGCCTCTCGCACTCGAGAAACTCGCACCATGTAAATGAGCCTTTACACAAATTGTGACTTTAGTTTATGCTTCCTTCACAATCATGCCATGGTATGTCAGGCAGGCTAAAGACTGGATTTGGATTTGCATGTTGTAAGTTACAAAGTCGTTGTAATGGAACATTTTACACATTTTTATTTGTTGGTAGGTGTAGTCATTCTACACCGTGAATTACATTAAATTGCCTGATTTTTTATGTAGTTGATTTAGTATTAATCATCCTAGATATTGCAAACAAGGTAAAATTTTAATTAACGTTTAATTTTGGGATGACCTTCAAGTCTGTACTGCTTGTATTTGATTTAAGTAACTTTAGTATTTTTCGTAGTAAGTTCGTATGAGCAAGTGGCAAACTCTGGTGACGGAGTTTTAAGGCCGCCTAAAGGCCTCCGTCATGGCTTAACAACTTAAAAGCCGGAACCGATAATTTAACGAGACATCCAAAGCACGGAAGCGCTCAGCTCGTAATGCCACTTGCGGTCACCCATCCAAATTGTGAGCTCGCTGACGTTGATAAACTTCAACGATCAATCAAGAACATCTCAGCAAGCTACGCCACGAGCGCTTCGTAGTAATAAATATATTGGTTTGTAACGAAATTGAAATCACTAAACACAAACCACCAATAACGTAAGGCCTAGGCCCTATCAAATTCTTCTCTAAGCCAATAGACCGATAATACTGCGGATCAGATACTCATAGTTTAGTTATTTAGGAAATTCGTAGGATTACGGGGTGCGTGCGGAGCGGACTTAGGTTAATTGGTTGTGTACGCTTGGCAGCAAAACTGGCAAACATTATTGGATATTCAAATTACTTTGGGAACCCACTGCGAAGTAAACAAGTCGGGTAAATGTGCTATGCCTCAGGCTCGCTTCAAGACAATCTTTCGATAAAACGAAACAGTATCAGATTTTGCTCTGCCCCTCGATTCTACCACAGAGAAATTAATACTAGATACGTTTTAGACTATACCTACCAAAAAACTTTTTCTTACGTTTTAAAAAAAAATACCAATGAGGTTTTGCAAATTACTGTCATTTTGGAGAACGAAATAAAACGCAGCGGTAAAATGGTTGACGTTATAAATTAGAAGATTCGAGATCCTTTGTCTAAAGGTGGCGACTTGCGCCTGAGACCGAGACAGGAGGCCGAGACCAGAGGATCGATACAGAAGACCATTGTCATATATAAACTACGACGGTTCTCTACGGTTCTCTGTCTCGGGTCACTTGCGCGCGCCCCTACAAAACCTGTCTCTGATTGCGATCTCCTGCGTCTCCTGTCTCGGGAAAGCGTTCACACAAATTGCACATTATGCAATAAAATACTTGAAAATATATCAGCGACTCGCTTGATAGTTTCATGAAGAATGACTTGCTGCTTTAGTGATAGTTATACAAAACCTTATTAGAATTAGAACTAGGGACTAGGAACGTGAGGGTATGCAAAATGAAGTAGGTCAATCACCTTCAAAGTATGATATTATATTAGGTGGAGCACTATAAACGGCCTATAAAACCTGGAAAACAGGAATTTCAATTTCAATTTATATCAATTGACCCAGTTCATATAATTTTAATTTATTAAATAAAGATTCCCAAATTTCTTGTCTATTTATTCTTTATAAAGGGTCAATTTACCCGATGCGGTCAGGTTGTTGCCGACGGTAGTTCGTGCAAAAGTTAGTAGACAATATTACCTTTAGGGACCTTATAACCTTTAGCTAAGTAGATTAGGCAGTAAGACGATACCGCAACACGTACTCGTAGGTGCTGTCATTGTATTACCTAATCGATTTCGCTAGATAGATGTTCGGAGATTAGCTGAATTTAGGGTTGCTAGACAGTTAAATTATCCAAGAATTTTTTTTTAAATTAATTCGTACTTATGTTTTCTTGATCCATTTAAATCTGAGAGAACGTCTACCCCTCCTTGAGAAATGTAGTCTTGATCATGTTTAGTTTTTATTTTTAATTTTGGGCATTGATGCAGACATTGTTCAGATCTTATATTATCAAAAAATAAGTAGGTACCTATATAGTAATGTGGTTTCAAAATTTTAATTTTTAATTTATAATACGAAACAGCCTTTATGGCTCTTAGCTAACAAAATAATATTACAGAAAAACGTACATCTAGACAGTTTCAGAGATATCATTTTATAAGCTTATCCTCGGAATCCGCTAAGCCCGTATATAGACTTTATCCCTATCTTGACTTGGCTACTTGATCGTTAGTAAGATTGTTGGGATTTTTACTTAGTAGTGATCGTAACCACTAAACCACATCAAATAAAAACAAAAAGCAATAGGTACCTACAATACAGAAATAGGTAGTATCACATTATTCACTACTTACTGGATCTAGGCGCCCGTCCGTCTAAACCAATTTTACATTTATCTTGTACCTGTTGGAGTATTCTACATCGTCATCAATGCATCATAGAGAGAGAGAGAGAGAGAGAGAGAGAGAGAGAGAGAGAGATTGAGGTGAGTGCTACAAACTACTAAAGTGTCTTTCTTTTCTTCTTGTTTCGCGACCACAGTTCATATTTAAATAGCACGGGAATTTGTCGCATAATTTACCTTATTTTATGACCGATTATATGACATTTCAAATAAAGTGGTATAGAAACCTTTGCACAGTCGTAAAATAAAACTAGCAAACTTGTCCAAAATTTCCGCACCATTTGGCAGCCATAGCCGCATTACGTATGGTAATCACAGCTGTGTGAGACGGCTTAGGGACAGGGGAGGATTTCCTAGGCTTATTGTTAACCGTAAGAAAGCTAATGGATGAGAAAACATTGTTGAAGTTATCATGTTTATTTCATGTGTGCTTTGAAAAAAAAAACTACCGAAACATGTTAATTTCTTTGACATGCAAAATAGGCAACACTTTCAGCGATCGGCAGACTCACAATCATGCGGGTCTTTTTATTGTGCTTTTGTTACAAAAATAGCGCACCATATCACGTGGGTACTTGTTGCTGTTATCAGCATTATCATTGGCTGATAGCGCCTGATATGTGCGACGTGTACCTCGCGACCCTCGCGAACTGCCAGAGGCGAACACAAGTACAAATTGCTACATGCCAGTTCTAATAGAAGCAAAACTGTGTTACGATGCATTATAAGCCACAAGCCAATGTTTTCAGCTTGTTACACGGGAGGCTCAGCGTTGTAGCTATCGATTACAGACGATTTGTTAATATTACCATGAAAATACTGCTGATAAACTGGTACTCATTTATTTCAAACCGAGAAGGTTTGTCCTAATTTATTTCTCCCATAATTTCATGCAGATTGTAAAAACACAAAGGCTTAACTTTAATGAAATAAACCATAAATCTTTCAGCCATTTAATTTGAAACATGTGCTTCAATTCCCAGTAATTCCTTCACGTTGCTTGAACAATTTGAATGATTTATAGCAATTATTATTCCGTGCATTCGCCCGTTTAGATTTTATCGTTTGCCGCCTGAGTAAAACCTTTAATTTCTCCCCGTGCGGGTCATGGCACTTCAACAGCGAGCTTGGAAGGCATTAGTACTGCATGAATGGGCTGTAATAATCACGCATTCAACTCTTTCACAGCATTTTCGTGAAGGGATAGTTTCTGTAAAAACGCTGACGCATTTTCTTTGTATCGAGAAAGGGTTTGAGTGAAAAAGGACTAACTGAAGGGACGTCGCAGATCAAGATATTCTTTTTAGAAAATCTTGTTATTTTTGTTGAAAATCTGCAGTTAATTGACGCTACATTGTAGGCACTCGTGCAGGAAAAATCTTTCTTAAGTAAGTAAGCCTAAAAAATAAAAGTTGTTTCAAAGAAAAAGACAATCGAGCACAAGGGAGATGTGTCGTAGATGAATAAAACTCTCAGGACTATACTCTTGAGAATTCCTGATACCTACTCCTGGTAGAGTAATTGGAAAAGGTAAAATGCTAATACTATCTAAAAATCTACGTCATCAATCCTCACGCGGCTGTCGTGGTACCATTTCCGAGAAATCTGAAAAATCATGTTACACAGCGTGAATGAAAAACTTGCAGCCTTTTTCTTTTATGTAGGGAAGATAGAAAAAACGAAATAAATCTTATGTCAAGCTAAATACCCATTATATCTACAGTCAGTTTGCAACTTGATAAAATAAATTACTGAATTGCAGGTTTATGTTCTTTAGAATGTGTTTTCTCAAGAAAACGTCTAGGCACGAAAGCTCTTGATTTGCGCCAATTGAGCCGAGGAATTCTTTTGAATTTGATTTATAAGCAAATCACGGTGCCATTCCAAGTATTCTTAGGACGAAGATATTTACGGACACCAACAGATTTATAGGCAATTGCCTTGGAACTTTTAACAAGCGTATACATAGAAAAGAAAGGTTAATAAAAGTAAGTTTAGAATATTTTCAACAAAAGTTAAAGTTAAGTATATTTAGCAATGCTATACTATTTTGAATGTCAATTTTATGGATTTTCGTAACGCCTAGAGTCTAGGCCCTAGACGAATAGTTCTCACATGCAAAAACCTAAGTCTCGTACGAATGAAAATAGATTAGCATTCGCGAGCGTTGCTTGTGGTTTTAGTGTAGTTAGTGTACCTAAATGATCCAGCAATATTTATTTATGACTTAAGTAATTATTTATGAATCAAATCAAAGCTCTTCTAACATCGAGAAATGTGTATAGTACATACATAGTGTTCAGTAGTCACTATAAACACACGCAATAAAGACAGAGACTATGTTAAGAGCGGCGCATAATCATATGATTTTTACATAATGTGAACGTTTGATAATGTATCTAGTACCTACCTACCGGTAGGTATATACAAACAAATTTGCATAAATTTTGTTTTTTGGATTCATTCGCTTTTTATATTCGACACATCTTATCTAGAAATCGAACTTCTTTGGAAATCTCAATAGTCTCCATCGTGACTCGTAACGTAAGCCGTAACCTTTGTAAAGCTATACTTAGTGCTTTATGAACCGATAAAGCGACGTAAAGATTTTCCATTTCACAGTGGCAATTTAAATATCTTCAACATTAGGATACAGGTGTGTGACACGCACACAGAGAATTTTAATTTTGTTTGAGAAAACGTGGATCCTTTTTGTAAGAATATTAAGGGTACCTCGTAGGGCTAAACTCATTAATGAAGTAAAAACTCTTTTTCTTCTTAACTTACAAAACAAGCAATTTAGAACGAAATATCGAGTATGCTTTAGTCAGGCTTTAGTCACGTACATAAAATTAAATAAATAAATTAAATCTATTACGAGAACACAATTTGTAAATGAGTGAATGCATCGCAGAAAACACTTACAATGCAATTTTATCACTTCTATTAATGTGCAACGAATATTTATATTATCAGATATAGGTACAATATTTATCTGGTTTTACCAGGAATTTCACCTACACTGATTGCGTTGTAGAAGAGATAAACATTTAGTTATATTTTCTGAATGAAGGTTGAGTCAAGACCACGTACAAAGGGCAGTAAAGGACGACCCGTACAAAGTAAAAATACAACCTAATAAAGGTTGTTGAGTGCTGTTTAGTACAAGCTCGGAATCTAGGCCTTGTCAAACATAACGTGAAGCCGTGAAGCAAACTAAACTGAAAACGTTGAGAATTTAATGTATGTATATTGTATGTATATCGGTTCACTTTAGCCTTTCTCTGTAACTAGATTCAAAGGATACCATACATTAAACAAGTAGCTAAATTAATAATTAAAAAAAAACGACTTCAATGTTATAAGCTGAGCAATTTTCTGCACTCTCGAGATGCATTCCTGTTCATAACTCCGAAGATCCTCGACAGATCCTCACCAAACTTTTTTAGCACCAATCGAAAAATATACCTACCCTTGCAAACAAAAAAGAATTTTTCAAATCAGTCTTTGCATCTTCGAGTAATCGATGAACTTACATAAAAAAAAGATTATTTCATCTCAACATTGTCACAGAGGTACTACAATATTACGCGTCGTGTCTGTGTTATGTTGTCTCCTCAAACAATATGTAAGTACACTAGAAAAGATAGGTAGCTTTGACGCTTATGTTTTTTATGTTCAATCTTTTATGAAAATTATAATATGGTGAAAATGGAACGTTTCCTTTTCGGTGCAGATTTTTACCATTGTTTCACATTACCATTCACTTTGGGACCCAACTCCGTATCACAAAAGGATGCTCTATCAACGCTATCTAAATTTCGAATAGGTACAGCCACAATCATGGGGTGAAAATTGAAAGAAGTCGCATGAAACTATTGTAGTAATGGAGTTTTTAAGCCATCCGTCGGCGTCGACGTCGGCTTGACGAATAGGTATAGGTATTTTCAGATTATTTATCTGTTTCATACTCTGTTATGCTTCGATACTAAATGTTTTAATGAAATGCATTGATGCAAAAATATTAATTTTGATAACAAGACTTCAAATATAAATGTTGATCATCCACATTTTTGATTGACTTTAATAAACATTCAAAAAACGCGTTGTTCCTTTGTCAAAAGGCCAGTGAACCGATATCGTAGTGCAATCATCCAAATTAGGTATTCATACTTGACCGAGCCATCACAGTCCGTCCGCACAAGGATGAGAAGCGATCGCTTGACGCACGGAATGGCTATTCATACCAACATCCTACATATGTATGTATCTGAATATTTGTGAATATATTTGAATGTTTGCGTGACAAGCACGCCCCACCCGCTATACCAATTTGAGTGAATTTCGAATATGGTAATGATTGCATAAAACAACTTGTAATACCTTGTTATAGCACATTTGTAGAAACTGTAAGTTTGTAGTCATAATAAATTATAGCGAAAGTTAAATTTATTATTAGTTGGTACTAATTCGAAAATTCACTATAATTTGGTAATTATAGTGAATTTTCGAATGTGTGTAGGTGGTTCAAAATTGAGCCAGGCAGCTACATTGAACCATCGGAATTTCTCCGAAATGTCACGTTACAGATTAATACATTTGGGTTGTATGATCACCAGTGATCGGAATTAGGCGGGCTTAAATACCTAAAGTTCAAAGAACAGAGGCAAAAAAGGGGAGACTTCCTTACTATAAGAATTTTATTCTTGTAGTAAGTAAGAATTTTATTGAAAATTGGCACAATTTTCACAGTGAGTAAGTACATTTAAAATTAATGTTAATAATATTGTGAACTAATTCAAATAGATTTTCTATTTGATCGACGGAAAAAAGTTTTTATCCTTATAATTTACATTTTAGTTTTTGTTATTAACTCAGGTAAAAAATTGATTCACCTTAATGTTAGATGTTCTCTATTAATGTCCCGGAAACGGAAATAATTGGGTCGAAAAATATTTAGTCCTAAGGCGTCTCCATTTGTCTCTGTTATTTTTCGAACTTTAGGTATTTTAGCCCGCCTCATTTCGATCACTGATGATCACTCCACTTACTTATTTGTGCAGCATTTGGCTGATTTACACAGGGTCAGTAGACAAGTCAGTCGCAGGGGGGCGCCAACTGACTTTAAAATATTCGGGTCCAAATATTCAAGTCAGCGTTGACTTCAAGCCACTGTACTGACTTCCAATCAGTTTACACAGGGTTTTTTTCGGGTCAGCACTGACTTGCCTCGAATTTGTAGTCAGTTACTGACCCTGTGTAAATCAGCCATATTCGTAATCAATTGTCATTTTAGCAAGGCTTTCGAGTGTTTTTTCCTTGTCACTCACATTTCATTGAAACGAGATGGCAACAGATTTAGCTGCTGCTTGTTCTCTACTTAGCTTATAAGTTCACTATGAGTAACGGAGTAAGTTTTTACTAAAATATTGTTGGATTTTGTGTTCTCTAGAACACAAAGATACTTTAACAAAAGCTAAGCAGGCGGAAGTTTAAAAAGTACAGTGGAGTGCAAACCATCCCTGGTTATCCAGTTTTTCAAACATCGCGTATTTGATCGTAGAGCTAAAGTTATATTAGATTAGATTAGAAAAAACTTTATTGCACACACAAAATAAAATATATTACCTACAGATATAAAATAAAATAACGGGTACAATGGGCGGCCTTATCGCTAAAAGCTAGTTAATCATTGTTCAAGATGAATGCATCGTAAAACGAAGGCTTTGGCCGCTTGGTACCAAAGATAAAGTTTTCATATAAGTAGAGAGTAGTTTATCTTATAGCCTAGCTTATAGCCAAAATGAAGATGCCGGTCAGCGTTGCCATTCAGAGTAACAACGAGCGTCTTGGGTGAGCTCCCGATTATCACTGAACCAGTTATCCTAACTATAGATCGTTTGCAGTTCTTATGTGGCTTATCTTGTTCATATGTTTTGTATGTTTGTGTGTTTAATTCTCGCCAAGCGATTTCGTTTGGTTACCAAAAATAAACTGATATCGTCCATAAACATACTATTCGATAGGTAGGTTTCATTTATAAAATGTACGTAAGTATACATAATTTTTAGGTAAGGTGCAGCGGGGCAATTCTGGCAGCGGGGTAATTATGTCAAATGGTTATATCTCTCGTTCTATGACTTATACCTCGAAGAGACATCTATGTACGCGTAGAGAAATGTTTTGTTCATTCATAAACGATAGGTGGCATTTCTAGCGCAAAAACTGACTGATTGGCAGCATCATTTTGACAGTCACCTATTTTTCGGAGGGTGTAAAAATATTAGCTCCTTGAGTTTTTGTAATAATTAAGTGGTTTTCGCGGTTTAATTGAAAATTGAACAAGCTAAGGAGGTGTATTTTAGACAGGAGATTATTTTAATCGTACTAGTTCGTTTCCACTCATTGTTTCTTCTGTGTTATTGCATCCGCTATAATTACCCCACAAAGTGTTGATTTTATGTAATTTTATCGAAATCGGTTGCCATAATTGCCCCACCGATTTTGTATGAAGTTGCCAAAAACCAGTGATGTCCACAGCATTGAAGTAAACGTCGATAAAAATAATACTTATCTAATCGAGCGAGTGAAGATCTCAGGGTTAACTAATGCGACATTGCTTTGTATAAGTATTTGTTTGTGGCTTTGTTTGAGCTTAATTAAACCATAGTCGACACGCATTAAATTTTCGATCGAGCGAGCGAAGCGAACGAAGATCTTAGTGGCAAGTATGGCGATTTTGCTTTGTATGTTTGTATGTTTCACGAATTCTTGTTTTCGCATAATTGTCGAATCGTTCATCCAATCTGACTGAAACTTGGTAGGTCAATAGGTTGTGCTATGGCAATGAAACGGTGGAGCATATGAGCTTAATCGATAAAGGGGTTGTCAAGATATTGGGTTCCCAAGGGGGTAAAAAAACTAACAAATTCATTGAGTGGGGTGTTATGAAAGATCTTTATTTGTACATTCCAAAATAGTTATCATTTTTATTCTAGGATGAATACTTTTTGAAATACGACATAAAAAATTTGACACAACATTATGTATTGCATGCTTGCCAGTATTATTTACCACTAGCAGACGTCCGCGGCTTCGCCCGCGTGCACTACTATTTTTTTTTTCCAACGGAAAACATGCATTTTTCGGGATAAAAAGTAGCCTATGTCCTATTCTCGGTCATTATCTATCTACATTCAAAATTTCATCAAAATCAGTTTAGTAGTTACTGAGATACGTGGGAACAAACATTCACACGGACTTTCGCCTTAATAATATTAGTAGGATAGGATTAGTAGGATAGTAGGATAACAAGCTAGCGCAATAGACATACTTGGCAGTAGTAGCACTTGAAGGTATAGGGGTAATCAGAAGAAAGTCCAAATGTAAGTGATCTACGATTCGCGAGATCTCAGTTCGGGGCAAACTATATTTCATACATCATTTTTGCGCGAGATTTTTGCGGATTCTCCGTTTATCGATAGTCAGGGTCCCAACACTAGCATGTATGGGAGACTAAAGAGTGATGCCAGAATTACCCCACAAAAATTTTAACAGGTTTTTTATAGAAACTGGACCATCGTAGGAGATTAGAATGTTCAAATTCGCGTGTATTGTGTTGCCTAGTTTGTAAAGCTTCTGGATTTAGTATCATAGCATCATTGGTTCGAATAATATCACCACCTGACGGAATTACCCCGCTGAGGGGCTATTCTGGCATTTTCCAGTTTTTAGTTAAAATTGTGTTATTTCACCATTTAAATATGCTTTTTCTTTAACAAACATACAACAAAGAAAAAGGCAGATAAATGTTACATAACACCAATTTGTCAGAATAGGCAATATGCATCAATTTTTTTTATGGTTTTAATCGATAGGTTATATCGTCAAATAACCGTCATAAAAATTCCAGCGCCGAAATACTAAAATTTTATAACAAAAATAATTTTTGAAATTTACCAACATTTTCACGCATCTGAAACACGATTATTATTGTTGTCACAGATTACTGTTGTAGTAACAATTTGTGAACTTTGACGTGTGACGTCAAATTGATACTAAGTACAACAGTAATCTGTGACAACAATAAGTTCGAGTATAGGAATTGTGAAAATTAAAAAAAAAACTTATCTATGGATCGTCATATCTGACTCGTCCTTGACTTTTCTTATGAACTCGTGTCGTCACATCCTTTCACATCCTTTTCAAGTATTTTGAAATTCCTACTATTTTTTGCAATTTTTAAAATTTATTTTCTAATCGAAAATGGTTTAATATTAAAAAATAATTACACACACATACCTCTAAAGCAACAATGTTCATAATAAAATACATTTAACCCGCTTTTGAATCAGATGCATATTGCCAATTAGCGTAACTCAATAAGGAACGAGAGCATTGAAGTTTTAAATTTTGACTAAAATTTTTCGGCCAGAATTGCCCCGCTGCACCTTACATTTATTTATAAAAATAATAATCTTGTAATAAAAATATCTTTAAAAATTAAAAATAACATAAATTGTATAGGTATGTTGCTCTTCATTTTCTAGAATGTTCTATTCTAACAATACTCGTATCGTAATAACACAAAATATGACAGACTTTTTAATATACGCGGGATGAGGAAGAACTACAAGCAACGTTCATTGTACCGAGATTGATTCACTCACTCATAACATCAGAATCACCTACCCTACTTACATAATGTTATTGGACAGGGCCCCACAACACATCCAATATAAGGGGACGAGATTCGATCGACAATGTATTGAAATGAGTTGAACCGCATCAACATTTATTGAGTGGGATTCGGGAATAATCTAAAAGGTTTTATTTGGCGAAATAGTTTACTAATAAGATGAAAGTAGGCTTATTACTTTATCTTGTACAGAGCAGACAATCGACAAAAATTTTTAGGTTACTTAGGTCTTATGAATATCTAAGACCCGTTGAATACTGCAAACTTTTCTATCGGCCAATATTTTGGTCGGGGATAAAGAAACTCTCTCCATCTAAACGTCGTCTTTAAGGTATATGCCAGTGCGCACACTACAACGATTCAGAATCGGCGATGTTTGCACTAGCAGCCCAATCTACCAAACTATCAACCTTTAGAAAAGTTTACAGTGTGCGAGGGTTCTAAAGGAGAGTGTGCGAATATCTAAAGAAGAGTGGGCGAATAAAAATGCAGAAAGTTTTATGCTACAAAGTCAATGGTTACAGCTTGATGCAACGGTAAAAAACCTTAGGAAATTTCGGAAAAAAAATCACCGTGATCTAAATAGAACCCCTCAGATTGAAATTTAAAGATAGGTACTTAAATTCCACTGAGTCGCAGCCTTTGAATTTGTAATTTTGTTGTAGTTCGCTATCTGATATCGCCTTTGCCGATGAGGTGCGAGGTGTGGGCCGAAAAGTTCTTGAGTAGAGGCCGCGGACAGGCAAACGGTGACGTCCATCGACAAGATAGACGACGATCTTGTTGTTTAGAAGACCGCAGGTAGGCGATAGATGCAGCCTGCTTCCAACCGCAATACATGGAGATCTTTGAGGGACGCCTATGTCCAAAAGTGGACGTCCTACGGCATAATTATAGATCATGATGATCGCTTTTAATCGATGGTTAACTAGAATGAGAACTAATAGTCTAGCTGGATAGGTTTTTATTGATTGAGCTTACCAGCATGACAGGTAATGCTTGGCTGAGATACATGTACACTTCTTCCAATGGATTTTAGCATCGTGAAGTTAGCCGTTTCGATGCGCAGTGCAACTTTTTCATAGAAAATTTTCTACTGCGCAGCGTGACGATGAACTTCACGAATGCCTAGATCCATTGTGAGAAGTGGAAGTTTTTCATTCTCACTAGAATGAAAAACTTCCACTTCTGGAAAACACGCTGGAAAAATATTTGCATTACCTATCAGCAAGAATTTTTTCAAAATTTAGGTTTTGTGATACTATGATATTTTAAGCTTTTGTTACGCATATTATTAAAGCTTATTTTATTGCTGTTGTACATAAACGTCATCACTCGCCTAGAAAACTAAAGCATGAAAATGATGACGTCTCCCTGAGATCGTTATTATTTAAATTCCAAAACATTTAACAAAAAATGTCGTCTTGATTCGATCGTCTCAAGTCTAACAAGCGTGAAACTGATACCAGAGTCTGCAAAAAAACAGATCCTTTGTACTTGCGGTCCTTTGATAAAACGCCTAAATGCACAGGTAAAATGTATACGAGTAATATTAAATTGCAGAAAATTGCCTCCTCAAGATAACGAGCTTGTCTCAAAGTCTTTTGTCATGTGAGTCGATCGCTTTTTACAAATACTTTAACGATGAACATAATACGCCGAGATCGCTATAATTTAAAATCTACTGAGTCGAAAACCACTTAAAATTCTTCAGAATTCAATAAGAAATTCTTTAGAAAGTTCGTAATGATTTTGAACCAATATCGATTTAACGAAAAAGCTTTGTATTCTAATCGATACGGTGTAAAGTAAATCAGTATAAGTGATGAAGTCGAATTACCACAATATCTGGCAACACGTAAATAAAACTAATAATAAATACGCGTACCCAAACAAATCATCGACATCCTCGTAGCGCTACGTGACCCGACGCGTAGACGTAGCTACGAGACTCGTAGCGAATCACGTAGCTTATTTACTATAAATTTATTGTAAATTCACCTGTGGGGCCTCCGGTCCTCGTCGTGGTCTTCTTTCATAAACGAAGGCTGGAGACTGAATCTGCGTCGGAATTGGTGTCTTCCCTTCATGTTGGTGTTTCACTTTAGCACATAATAGGTGAGTCCAGTTAGGTTGCGAGAGGCAACAGGCGCGGAGGGAGAGACGCGGACGTGCGCGTCGCGTGCTGGTCGGCAGACGAATGGCGGCGGCGTCGGGCGCGTTGTCGCTCTGTAGCGCATCCTTTAATGAAAACATTATACCTTATGACTTATATCTATGTCAGGTCACGGCGAAGCATTTAGCTATGCCGTTGAATTTCAGATTTGAACTTTGATTAGGTCAAATTGAATATTCAGTGCTCGCAATCGAATTATTTGGCAATTGAATGAATTGTATCGAGGTTACTGTTTTGTTTGTAAAATATCAACAAAGCTGCCGTTAATTAACCTATTATAGTACGGACGACGGCAGCAACAAGTCAGTGAATATGCAATAAACACAAATCGTGCCTTTGTGCAATGAAACTTGCACTAGAATTTAAATGATAAGGATCGAATGTTATTGTTTTTTCTTAAAAAAGCAGGAAGTTTTTCTAATGGTTTATACTTTCATTACTTACTTCTGCTGTCGTATTACCAAGTCTTAGAGCAATGTCAAAGTAAGATTACTTTCGTCCGTACTAAGATAAGACTGAAGTAAGACTGACGCAGGCATAAATCAGGCCTAAATCAACCTTGTTTTAATCCTGCCTTAGGACGGAAACAATCTTAACGCAGGGATGTTTTGGTGACATGACCAAGGAAGTTATATACCTACGTAACTGGAAGGTTAATTGAGACAGAAAACGCGGTCCGCTTGAGAGATAAAACTTGGGCGGTGTGTCTCTTTCTAAAGGGGTGACCATAATTTATAAACTAAACATCCCTAAAGTCCCTAAGGGACCTTTTACATCATTTTCTGATTTACGTGATGTTTCAGAGCATGATTTTTAATAAAAATACTGATACAATTTTGATCCTTGATTTTGATTTCGATCCTTGGTTTCGATCCTTGAATTCGATCCTTGATTTCGATCCTTGATTTCAATCCTTGGTTTCGATCCTTTATTTCGATCCTAGATTCTTGAATCTTGAATCTTGATTTTTGAATCTGAAAACAGAAATCTTGAATCTTGAATCTTTGAAGTGACAGCTGTCAAACTTAAAACCGCCATATCTCGGGAACTACTCGTCCTAGACTCCCCGTTCTCAGTTCAAATGAAAGCTATGACCAAGATCTTCATTTGAAGTGACAGCTGTCAAACTTAAAACCGCCATATCTCGGGAACTACTCGTCCTAGACTCCCCGTTCTCAGTTCAAATGAAAGCTATGACCAAGATCTTCATTTGAAGTGACAGCTGTCAAACTTTAAATGGCCATATCTCGGAAACTACTCATCCTAGACTCTTCCTTTTTAGCTCAAATGAAAGCTATGACCAAGATCTACATTTTCAATAACAGCTGTCAAAATGACATCTGTCATCTGAAATGAAGATCTTGGTTATAGCTTTCATTTGAACTGAGAGCGGGGAGTCTAGGACGAGTAGTTCCCGAGATATGGCCATTTGAAGTTTGACAGCTGTCACTTCAAATGAAGATCTTGGTCATAGCTTTCATTTGAACTGAGAACGGGGAGTCTAGGACGAGTAGTTCCCGAGATATGGCCATTTGTAGTTTGACAGCTGTCACTTCAATTGAAGATTTTGGCCATAGCTTTCATTTGAACTGAGAACGGGACGTCTAGGACGAGTAGTTTCCAAGATATGGCCGTTTGAAGTTTGACAGCTGTCACTTCAAATGAAGATCTTGGTCATAGCTTTCATTTGAACTTTGAACGGGGAGTCTAGGACGAGTAGTTTCCAAGATATGGCCGTTTGAAGTTTGACAGCTGTCACTTCAAATGAAGATCTTGGTCATTGCTTTCATTTGAACTGAGAACGAGGAGTCTAGGACGAGTAGTTCCCGAGATATGGCCATTTGAAGTTTGACAGCTGTCACTTCAAATGAAGATTTTGGCCATAGCTTTCATTTGAACTGAGAACGGGGAGTCTAGGACGAGTAGTTTCCAAGATATGGCCGTTTGAAGTTTGACAGCTGTCACTTCAAATGAAGATCTTGGTCATAGCTTTCATTTGAACTTTGAACGGGGAGTCTAGGACGAGTAGTTTCCAAGATATGGCCGTTTGAAGTTTGACAGCTGTCACTTCAAATGAAGATCTTGGTCATTGCTTTCATTTGAACTGAGAACGAGGAGTCTAGGACGAGTAGTTCCCGAGATATGTCCATTTGAAGTTTGACAGCTGTCACTTCAAAGATTCAAGATTCAAGATTTCAGATTCAAGATTCAAGAATCAAGGATCAAAATCCAGGATCGAAATCCAATATCGAAACCAAGGATCGAAATCAAGGATCGAAATCAAAATCAAGGATCAAAATCAAGGATTGAATTAAAGGATCGAAACCATGGATCGAAATCAAGCGCTGATTTTGTCGAGCGCGATAAGGTAAAAATATCCTGAAATTTAAATGACAAGGTCACACTACTAATCCAACAACGAGTGTGAAAGAGACAAAGCTACCAAGAAAGCCTCTCAACAAGACCAACAATCCTTATAACCAAGATTAAATTATACCTAATATATCGTTGTGCAGTCGTGATAAGGTTCAAAATCATTTGTACATTAAATGTCAGGTAGCATTCCTGTATGGATATAACTTCCTTGGACATGACATCGACTAGATGCAGGACTGCGCATGTCCTGCTCGGTGTCATCGAGCAAGACATGCGCAGAGAGAGCGGTCAAGACCAAGGCAGGAATAAAATAAGATTGTTTTCGGACGAAAACAATGTCAAATCAAGCTTAAGGCAGGAATGGATTTCACCTTATTTTGACATTGCTCTAAGAGCTCATAGTACGGTTACTGGAGTTTTTTGCATCATTTTAGTTAAAATGTTGATTTCGTATCAATACTTTAAATCTTAACAAAATAAGTAAGTATGTTCATAAAGTATTGAATAAAATTATCCAAATGAAAAAGGTGGCTTGGGAAGGGAAGCCAAGATGTAATCTCAGCTAAGTAATTTTCGTAAAGGAAATGCTTATCTTCTAATCCTGTCTGAAACATGTCGGCAAATAACCGAATAATGATTTTCTTAATATTTCCAGGGACGAGCTATTGGTTTCATAATGAGGCGGAGATTGGAGAATTCTCACGAGAACAAGTTACCTTTTATCATGAACTTTTAGGATATATTACTACTATTTTTTTATCCCATGGGAACCGTCCATTTTTCCGGGAAAAAAAGTAGCCTATGACCTATTCCCGGTCATTATCTATCTATATTTTAATTTTCAGGCAAATCGGTTCAGTGGTTGTCGAGTTGTAGAGGAACAAGCATACATCCAAACATCCAAACTTTCGCATTTATAATATAAAATGTGATATTGAAATATTATTTTCAGAAGTTTAACTACAGCCCACAGTACATTTTACTATGGATACCAACTTGATAATAAAGATAGAATCTGTTGGCCTGTTGCTTCAGCCGGGCGGGCGGCCTGAGTCCCTCAAAGGTAGCGAACATGTTGGGGCTCCGTAAACTTTTCCGAACACTGTTTACGGACGCTCTGTACTTTCTTTGTGCGAGAACGTTTTATGTACATTCGAGTTTTGCTTGAGTTGATAACAGTTAAACGGTCTTACGTGGACAAAACTGTACAACATTGCTTGAATAAATACGAATTCCAAACTCTCACAGATACACATATTTTTAGTGATTCAGGTTATTCAAAGAATATTTAATTTAATTGCTCAAAAAGAAGTTTAAATAGGTATAGAAAATTCATTAGGTAAAGTGAGATGAATTAATTTAGGATATAATTAGCGTGACTTTATTAAAAGTCAAATCATTCATAAAAAGTAAGTAAGTTTGTTTGAGCTAGTGGCCAACTCTAGTGACGGAGTTTTTAGGCCGCCTAAGAGCCGGGACCGACAATTTAACGTGCCCTCCGAAGCACGGAAGCGCTCTGCTCGTAAATGCCACTAGCGGTCACCTATCCAAATTGTGACCATGCACAACGTTGTTTTACTTCAACAATCAATAAAGATCGTCTAAGCAAGCTACGCCACGAGCGTTTTTATTCATGATGACGGATCATGCATTTAATGCGATTGTAATTGAGTGAGATGATAAACATTACCATCATATTCCATCTCTTAAACGATAACATGGTTGCTAATAAAAAGTCTGGTACTAACCAAACAACGCCCACTCAAAAGTATACAACAATAACCTCTTTTGTTACGTCTTGTTGCCAGCTCCTTATTGCCCCTCAATTTGGAAGGTCAACACAAGATTCCTTTTACTCATCAATCGCTGGAGATTCACCACAGATTTTTAACGACTCCAAGAATACTTGTTACTTGTGAGTCGAGGCGGAAAAAACATTAAAAGAAAACTTTATGATATAAGCGGTGTTGGAAATTTAGTTTGTCAAGAAGGCGGGGGGGGGGGGGGGGGTGGCTCGGGAATTGCAAATTAGCCGGATGGCTAGGGGGTGACAGGTGCCTAGTAACTCTTTCTATTCTGTGGCGGGGGGACAATTCAAGGAGACGAAGAACGTGAAAAAATGACGCTCAAACATTCAACAAGTGAGTCTGCTTCCTTAGCTAGTTTTTTTTCTTTGCCTGCAATTTCACCTTTTACAGTTGAATACTTTCTAATCAATTGTATCAGACCTTTATCAGTTATGCTGATTCCGACTTTGTGAAGTTTTAATTGCAAACCAGAAGGTTTTCATTTATCAGCTCCCTACTGGAATATTGAAGACATTTTCTCAAAATCAGCAATGATCATAATGAACAGCTTGAATTATTATCTAATGTCGTATAAACTTAAGAACCTTGTATATCTCCGAGTATAAACTATATTCCTACATTAAAAGCTTGAGTATTTAAATTATTTATTAAACAAGAAGAAAGTGTTTTTATTTATTTTTCGGAACTTTTAAAGTTATTTCTTAAAATCACATTAGTTTCTTGTTGTAATGTTTGCATAAAATTTATGAGTTTGTAAGTGCTTGAGCTCTCATTATTCTTTTATTATTCTATTCCTAAACACGAATATTAGTAGGCTTTATTCTTATACATGAAAGATTCAAATTTTATCAAAAAATTGCCCACGAGGGGTAAATTATGTCTGTAAAATTAGAGAACAATCGTTTAGTAAAATAGAACTTTCTTTTTAGCAACTTTTACCTACATTTACGAAAAGATGATATAATTTGGAGATAGAGCCAGATCAGTCAGCTTTGACTACAAAATAATTTAAAACTTAATCTTTAAAAAAAACAATAAACAATTGATTGTAAATATTGATCAGTTTAGTGATCATCTATTGATCAATATTTACACGCACACGAAAAAAAAAAGATGCAATAATAACACAAACAAACCAATTCGAATGCCTCGTCGGCTGTTAAAGTCCGAAAAACCAATAACGTATCTTCAAAAAGGAAAAAATACAAACCCGCCTATAGATAAAATAGCAAACGATATGAGAAAAGAAAATAAGATACAACAGCTGAATTGATGCAAGATCCAATGTGGTCACGACTAAATAAATTATGTCCACGCAGGCACTTGTTCTAAGTATCGCAGTGATTTACCTTGCGAAAAGTTTACTCGTTTTGCCGGAATGTTGATGCTACGAGCTTTATAGAGTAGGCTGTGGAGTTGTCTATGAACTAAGCCAACTGAACATAAACTTTATATTGTCTCTAAAACCGCGTTCCCATTACGCAAGTAACCAGATGCATGGTGCATCCAACTCTACTAGTGGTAACGTAACCATGCAGTAAAGCTGCATGTTGCATGCTTGAACTTGTGATTATATGATTATTTTCATAATGAAAATGCTCTATAAAACACAGTTTTGTTACTCGTTGATAGGGTCGTAGTAGTATAGAAGTCCAAAATCTAGTCGATGATCTAAACTTGGTTTTCTATTAGTAGTAAATTACATTAAAAAAAAATACTTATTGTATATTTTTATTTTAAACTCTCGGTTATAATTATGAAACAAATGGGTATGGCATCAAAAGGAAGGATTCGAGCGAGCCTGCGCGTTTTTTGAGCTCAAGTTTCTTGGAGAACATCTTATACATTTCAGAGGTCGTACTGCCAAGTCTTAGAGCAATGTCAAAGTAAGATTACTTTGGTCCGTACTTAGATAAGACTGAAGTAAGACTGACGCAGGCATAACTCCATCCTAAATCAGGCCTAAATCAACCTTGTTTTAATCCTGCCTTAGGACCAAAACAATCTTAACGCAGAGATGTTTTGGTGACATGACATCGACTAGATGCAGGACTGCGCATGTCCTGCTCGATGTCATCGAGCAAGACATGCGCAGAGAGAGCGTCGAGAGAGTGTAATGCGCATGTCCTGCTGCAATCCTGCGTTAAGACCAAGGCAGGAATAAAATAAGATTGTTTTCGGACCAAAACAATGACAAAACAAGCCTAAGGCAGGAATGGTTTTCACCTTGTTTTGACATTGCTCTAAGAGCTCATGGTACGGCTACAGTACTTTACAACGACCACGCCCAATGCCATGCCTGCTATGAGACTATACTGGTATTCGTAGATAGTTTGGCCGAGGTAATTTCCTTAAGGAACATTATCAGTACGATGAAGCATTATTTTCCTTGTGCCTGGCGCCATAGTGTTATTTCTTAGAAAACAGCGCTCGTATTCTCTTATAGTTTGTTGCTTACTTGTTTTTCATGACATAATTAGGTTAATGACCGGTTGACGTATCTAAACTGACAAAAGCTGTGTTCTTCTAAGTTTAGAATTATGATTTTTACTCTATGTTTCGACTCAGTACCTACGATTCAGTAGGTACCTCGATTCAAAGCAAAATAATTGTTTCTTGCTAGACATCTTCATCGATTGAACAGTTTTGGGTAGAAAAGCCTTTAGACGGCGGTTTTATTTCGTAAATATCTATTTCATTTACAGTATTGTTCGGAGTATTATGAAGGCTATAATAACTTTTGGTCGAGATATTTCTGCTTTGTGTGTATTATCTCCTCTGAGGTCTTTGTCTAAAAACTTTGCGTGTCGCAACGTAATAGCTACCACGAATTCGGAGAATTTTTAACTTTACCACAAAACTTGTAGGAATATAAGTATTTTACAACACAGCTTTATTTCTGAAATACTAAAGTTTCATCGTTAAATTATATATTTAAGAATTAATTTTAAATAGGTACCTATCCGAATTTGTTTCGTTACCCAGGCGTAGGCGTAATGATCTAATGAGATTGATTCTAAAGTTTCATCATTTTTCTGGGTCTAATTATTTTCAATAAAATATGCACATGAAAAACAAATTATGGCCGTACAGTGAAACTATAGAATATACGGTGAAGTCAAACATGAATATGGGACAAGCACTAAAAGTAATAAAACGTGAAAAAAATGTGATCATCGAGAGTAAAACCGCAGGGCTCAACTAGTCGCAATACAAACACTAAGGCGTAAAATATGTAATTTTACTTAGGTAAATCATAAGAGCCTACTCGAAGACAAAACAATTCACTGGGGAACAATTGTCTGAATGAACAATGGCTGTTTATTCGTTTTAGGAAAGGAATACAGTTTGCGATTTTCCGTCCAATAAGCTTGTATTGGAAGGGAAATAGTGAAAATTCTGTAAATTGTCGCAAGTATTTCATAATGTGCCATACCTACCAAGTAAGCAGTACTTAGACATTATTTTAATGTTATTTGCACAAATCATTTATAATACCGGTAAGGTGCAGCGGGGCAATTCTGGCCGAAAAATTTTAGTCAAAATTTAAAACTTCAATGCTCTCGTTCCTTGTTGAGTTACGCTAACTCTGACAAATTGGTGTTATGTAACCTTTATCTGCCTTTTTCTTTATTGTATTTTTGTTAAAGAAAAAGCATATGTAAATGGTGAAATAACACAATTTTAACTAAAAACTGGAAAATGCCAGAATAGCCCCTCAGCGGGGTAATTCCGTCAGGTGGTGATATTATTCGAACCAATAATGCTATGATACTAAATCCAGAAGCTTTACAAACTAGACAACACAATATACGTTTATTTTTACATTCTAATCTCCTACGATGGTCCAGTTTCTATAAAAAACCTGTTAAAATTTTTGTGGGGTAATTCTGGCAACACTCTTTAGTCGCCCATACAAGCTAGTGTTGGGACGCTGACTATCGATAAACGGAGTATACGCAAAAATTTCGCGCAAAAATGATGTTGTATGAAATGTAGTCTCGCGAACCGTAGATGGCTTACATTTGGACTTTCTTCTGACTACCCCTATACTTTCAAGTGCTACCACTGCCAAGTATGTCTATTGCGCTAGGTCGTCATGGTAAATAATACTGGCATGCATGCAATACATAATGTTGTGTCTAATTTTTCATTAATAGAGAACCTGCATTATTTTTATTTTTGCTTTCATTTGAATGAATTTTATGTAGAATAGACCACGAGTTTAAAAAAAAATTAAAATACTTCAATTTAATGTAAAAAATTGCGGTTTCAAACTGACCGTTTAAATTTTCGCGCGCAAACGGATGTACAGTTACGATGACGTCACTCGTGTCGAGGAGAACGTTAAAAAGGACCTAAAACTATAAAACTAATTTTATTGATAATAAACCCTATAACCATCGGAACATGGTTCTAAACTTAATAAAATAATAATAAATTAAAATGAAAGTCTACCTGTCAAGAGATGGCGTTTTGCGAAATATTTTTATTCAGCTACTTGTCGCGAGATGGCGTTATCTACTGTTAGTCTTTATCTACAAGACATAAGATTGATAATACAATGGCTATTATTCATGGTCCACTAAACACAGCTATTCACTTAGGGATGTGCCACAAGACGAATGTATCGAAATCTACTAATACCTACCAATTGATGTGTAACGATCGGTAGCACGTCAGGTTATATTTGTGGTGGTCGAAATAAAAAGCTTTTCTTATCTTTCTTTCCTTATTTACACAATCAAAGTTCACAATCAAAGTAAATTATTTACACAAACAAATAAAATAAAAAAAAATCGTAAATTGTATCACTCTTTAAAATAATGGTTCTTTTTCTTATTGTGTTTTCTTTTTATGGTGTAGGTAAGTACAATAAAGTTATATTATATTCTAAATATTTGAAAAATATTAGAGCGAGTGAGCGAGCGAAGCGAGCAAAGATCTTAGTGGTTAGTTAGGCGATTTTGTTCATTAATTTATTGATTATCATCACACTAATATAAAATGCAAAAGTTTGGATGGATGGATGTTTGGATGTATTTTTTTTCCACTTGACAACCCCTGAACCGATTTGGCTGAAATTTAAAATATAGAATAGATAAAGACCGGGAAAAATGACAAATTATATAAAAAATGACAGATCATGTCAAAAATGACACTAGATGTTATTACTTATGAGAAAAGATGTCAAAAATGACAGATTAAATAAAAAATGACACTAATTGTCAAAATTGACAGATTAAAAACAACAGATTTTTTTTGCCATTTTTGACATAATCTGTCATATTTTACATCTAGTGTCATTTTCTACATATTTTTTTAGTGTGTGTTCAAAAGGCCTTATCTCGGAAACTCCCGTTCTTAGTTCAAATGAAAGCTATTGAAGAGATCTTCATTTAAAGTGACAGCTGTCAAACTTCAAACGGCCATATCTCGGTAACTACTCGTCCTAGACTTCCCTTTCTTAGTTCAAATGAAAGCTATGACCAAGATCTACATTTTAGATGATAGATGTCATTTTAACAGCTGTCATTGAAAATGTAGATCTAGGTCATAGCTTTCATTTGAGCTTAGAAAGAAGAATCGAGGATGAGTAGTTTTCGAGATATGGCCGTTTGAAGTTTGACAGCTGTCACTTTAAATGAAGATCTCTTCAATAGCTTTCACTTGAACTGATTATGATGAAAAATCTTAGGTATTATATGAAATTAATGCATTTATATCAGGCATATTAATTTTTAGACATTCATGTTAGGCACTTTGCTACAAAGGCAAATTGCGTTTTAGACACTGTACTGTACAACTCGGGTAAACTGAGTTTAAAATAAATTGCCATTCAGGCATATTGCGTCTTATGTGTTTCAAATCTTAGGCGAAAAATTATGAGAATAATGCATTTAACTTATCATCAGGCATATTACTTTTTAGATATTCATGTCAGGCATATTGCTACAAAGGCAAATTGCATTTTAGATGAATCGCGAACGACCCTTGTTTCTGACTAAATATATAGGTATGTTTCAGGCTTTTTGTGTTGCTTATGTTTATGATTAGTAATCATAACCATTAAAGTTATCGATAGCACATTCATCAGTATAAAGGGTCACATCCCTAATTGAGAAGATTTTTACGTCACTCATGTTACTCGACGCTGATTGGTGTATTGAAATACGTTCCGTTTCACGTACTTATAATTCGTAATAATTGTTAAAAATCAATACTAACTAAAATAAAAACGTTGCACTAGGTCTTCTTTTATGTTTTTTTTGCATTTAAGACTCAAAATATTGAAAAATATTACGATTGCATGTTCTCTATTCTCGTCGTATTTTAAAAAATATACATCCTAGAATAAAAATAATAACTATTTAGGAACTTCATTCAATAAATTTGTTAGTTTTTTTACCCCATTGGGAACCCAATATTTTGACAACCCCTTTATCAATTAAGCTCATATGCTCCACCGTACATTTCCATAGCACAACCTACTTATTGACCTACCAAGTTTTATGCAGATTGGATGAACGGTTCGACAATTATGCGAGCATAAATAATATTATCAACGGGATAATTACCATGATTATTGAGTTTTCTTGCTTCCCGATATTTCGACGCAGTTGCATGCGTCATGATCACGGGCAATGAGAACAAGAATTCGTGAAACATACAAACATACAAAGCAAAATCGCCATACTTGCCACTAAGATCTTCGTTCGCTTCGCTCGCTCGATCGAAAATTTAATGCGTGTCGACTATGGTTCAATTAAGCTCAAACAAAGCCACAAACAAATACTTATACAAAGCAAAATCGCATTAGTTAACCCTGAGATCTTCACTCGCTCGATTAGTTAGTATTATTTTTATCGACGTTTACTTCAATGCTGTGGACATCACTGGTTTTTGGCAACTTCATACAAAATCGGTGGGGCAATTATGGCAACCGATTTCGATAAAATTACATAAAATCAACACTTTGTGGGGTAATTATAGCGGATGCAATAACACAGATTAAACAATTAGTAGAAACAAACTAGTAAGATTAAAATAATCTCCAGTCTAAAATACACTTCCTTAGCTTCTTCAATTTTCAATTAAACCGCGAAAACCACTTAATTATTACAAAAACTCGAGGAGCTAATATTTTTTCACCCTCCGAAAAATAGGTGACTGTCAAAATGATGCTGTCAATCAGTCAGTTTTTGCGCTAGAAATGCCACCTATCGTTTATGAATGAACAAAACATTTCTCTACGTGTACATAGATGTCTCTTTGAGGTATAAGTCATAGAACGAGAGATATAACCATGTGCCATAATTACCCCGCTGCCAGAATTGCCCCGCTGCACCTTAGATCCTACACCGCCATGACATCTAAAAGTTTTACATGTCATGGCGGCGTAACACGAGCTCTAAACGGTGAAGGAAAACATCGTGAGGAAACCCGCGGCTTAGTCAGCACCACACGTATTGATCATGTCTTTCCTGTGGATATGGCCGGTTAAGCTGAGAGGATGGTTTAGGTGCTGGGCAACCTACTCCATCTCAAACAATGTCCCAGGCACTACAATGTCCCGTTAAGTGTAGGCAAAGATTGCCTCCTGATACTGTATAAATCATCTAGTAAAGATGTAGTATCAATTTGTTATTACTTTCTAACGCAATAGCAGTTATACTGTAAAAACATGAATTTACTTTTGTTTTTGTCCATTAACATTAAAATATATTCCAAATAACACCGTTTAAAAACAGTCCTAGTAATAAATAAGCCCCAAATGAAGGAGATAGGGGAGGGAACATTCTCGTAGCTACTTGGATTTATGCTCATTGTATGAGTAAAATAGCTATCAATTCCTTTTTATTGGATGGTAAAGAAATAAATCCCGAGAGAGATTTTGTCTTTACAAGCTGTATTGTAATGTTCAAACTCTGTAAGATGCGAAACAATGCAGGAAAGCTTGAAAATGTTTTGGGATGGAAATAAAATCTTGCGAAGATTCTTTTTGATTGCTAAGTTGGTCGGAGAAAGTTGAAAGAGACCAATTTGTATTTCAAGGAATTATTTTGTCTTAGCTTTCGTGTCTTTTATAATTAGATTGTTTTTTTTTGGCGGCGCGTTTTCGGCGGCTTTTGGACAATAATATGAAGTAATGGATACCCGTATTTAGTGACTTGTTAAAGTGGTTTACAGAAATGAATTTAAAAGATTCGCTAAGTACCACAAACAAACTTTACTTTTTTTAACATTAGTATTAACATATTATGCCGTTGTTTACTTATGAAACCAAAGTTTATTGGTATTTAGTGGAGCTTCAACTGATTCAGTGTTTGATTGCTGCCGAGCTGCCGGTAATCAAATCATATCCTGAGTCAGCGAAGCGTACCAGCGTGTTACGGAGATGCTTTGGCCGCGGAGTGAAGAATATCTACGCAGTAGCAGATAAGCTTGTTTTTGATGCAAGTTATTTTTGTTAAAGGATAAAGAACGAATTAAGTAGGCTTACCTACAGTTAGATTTACATCCAGCCGTGGTCATGTGTCTGAAGATTTTTTTTATATTTTTTTAATGCTTTGTATAATTTTATGGTCAAAACTCTTTTTGAATATTGTGTTACTACCTACTTTTTTTATATCCAATTATGTGTAGGTACTATGTATATCTGTTGGCTTCCCAAAACTGGATTGCACCAGTGGTGGTCGCGGGAAGACTTCCCGCCACAGCTGGTACGATTTAGTCGAAACGTCGGCGTCGGCTTCGGGCTAAATAATAAGTTATAAATACCCGGATACGTTACGTGATAAATACCCGGATACATAATTATGTAGGTATTCATATAACAATTCGAAAATGTATTATTATTGTATCTTAATACATTTTTATAAAGTAAATTAAGTACCTACCTATTATTATATTGCAAATTCAAAATGTTGCTAGTAGTTGGTATCTAATCCCCTTTTAGCTGTATTAATCGCCTCAATTTATCGTCTTTATAAATTGCGGGTTTTAGGCAAACCTTCATTAAGAAGGTCGAAATTACACAGAAGAAACATTATCATCTTATGAAAATTGTTTAAAATATTGAATACTTTCTTATGAATGAAAATAATGTTCTTACTGAATATATGAATTAAATTGAGCGGCTAATGGTTTTCTAATCTCAGTGATAGTTTCGATGCAATTAGTTGAGTCGGTTCACAAGACAAGCCGCTCATTAGTCAGATCACGTCTTCTTGCCAATAAACCCTATCAGCTCCGTTTTTCTAGACGGCTGGCGATTTTAATCAAATTATAGGTATACAATACAATACAATACAATACAAATTTATTTATTGTCTCATCAATAACACAAAGTAACAAGCCAAAGATAGGTAAGTACACATGGTTAGGTTGAGACAAAGGGAGTAAATTCAGCATAAGCTGCATGTGGAACATGCAACGCTGGTTTTCAATTTACCCGTCTCGGTCGATGTTCGCCGATATAACAATAAGTAGCTGAGCGGGTTACATATTTAATACCTTTTGGGTATCTTATCAGGTACTTGTGAGAAATGAAAACTGATACTAAACTACCAAGATTCTCCGGGTGAATTGAAACATTGCCGAAATCTAAATTAATGATTTTCATATGTTAGAGATCCGTCAGAGATGTGTGAGGTAGTTCTGCCAAGATGCGTACCGAAGCTGCGAAACGAAATGAGCGTTTCCACCAGAGATGTGCGAATAAACTGAGAGGTGCGAAGATGCGTAGCGATGTTGTGAACCGCTCTGTGAAAAAAAAAATATTTTAAAAAAACAAAAACCCGACTGCGTCAAAACTAAAAAGAAAAAAATAAGCCTGCAAAGAATTACTCACAGTCGGTACCCATTCATTTTATTACCAATCAAATCTTCCCAATGTTATGGGTCCCGACTGTGAGTAATTCTTTGCAGGCTTGTTTTTTTCTTTTTAGTTTTGACGCAGTCGGGTTTTTGTTTTTTTAAAATATTTTTTTATTTAACACTTTTTAGTTATGATAAAGTTGATTTTAAAATACCTATTCAACGATACCCCACTTGATATAGAGTGACGATTTTGATTCTTTTAATTTTGACAATATGGCGTCTGGTTGTAGCCCTGGTGAATTTTGATTACTGTCATATCTTTAGTGACACTCCCAAGGTTGAGACAAATCGATTGACGTAAGAATCATCAAAATCGGTCCACGCGTTTGGCCTCTAGAGTGCCACATAGAAACATCCATAGCGAGAATTATTATTAATCAACTTTAAACCGTTATTTTTCCTAAACTATTACTTAAAATGAAAAATGGTAAAAGAAACCTAAAGTTGATTTTGAAATACCTATTCAACGATACCCCACTTGATATAGTGTGACGATTTTGGTTTTTTTAATTTTGACAATATGGCGTCTGGTTGTGGCACTGGTGAATTGTGTTTACTGTCATGTCTTTAGTAGCACTTCCAAAGTTAAGACGAATCGATTGACGTAAGAATTATCAAAATCGGTCCACGCGTTTGGCCTCTAGAGTGCCACATAGAAACATCCAAACAAACATACATAGACTGATAAACACATTACCCTTCCTTTGCTTTGCGCAGTCGGGTAATGAGTGGTGCGAGGATGCGTAGCGGGTTCTTTCAGATCAAGCAAAACATCCCTAGCATCATTCACATTCACACACATTCCACTAGAACTGCGCTAAACGAGGCTAAATAAATGAAGTGATTCTATTGGTGCAAATTCATCCCTCGCTACGCATCCTCGCACATCTCTGGTAGAAAAATAACTCTCGTGTCTTTATTATAAGGTGAATCTGAATTCCCAAGGACAGTAGAAATGGTGGTAAGTATCAAGGAAGAGGTAAGAGGGGTGGTTAATTAAATATACATTTGGCCCACATTGCCCACATTTACAAGTCGTAAGGTCTTTGACCAGGAAGACCAGCGATAGATCAGTGTGGAGGAACATTGGCATATGCCCTGCAGTGGGCAGATATATGCTGAAGAAGAAGAAGAAGAAGGTCTTTGACGCCTATTATATTAATAAATAGTTTCTTCACTATGTTTGGTGTTCCTATACATTTTTCCGTTTTGAAAAATCCATTGACCCCACAACCTCCGAAACGAAAAACGAGGCTCTATCCCATGGGGCAAAACGGCACGCGATAAATATGTAATGTAATAAATATATGATACAGAATTTGGTTCGCGTGCTCAGCTGTTGCATAACCCTGAATCGATCACTTTCAACATAAACCGGGATAAATAAACCAGAGATACGTACGTACACAGCTTCTCCCTACTGACATTTGACAAATTACTGACATAACTCATTTGGTGTTATCTAGCGAGTCAGCAACCCTCGATGCTCGGCGTAAACTCGCTGTCTTGAAAATTCGATAATTTCGGGAGATTCGTTAGTTATGTTATGACTCATCAAAGCTGAAATGGAACATGATAAACACTTTATTGTAGGTAGGTACACTCTTTCAGAAACGGGATATTTGAAAATCTTCCCGGAATTCGTAGATCAATCTACGAGTATGTTATAATTGGACTATGACGTTACAAAGAGGTCATCATAAACTTAGCACTAAAAATACGAGCTTTAGGTGGTACTTCAATACAGTACTTCCAGATAAATAATGGGCATCGGTTAATTTCGTGTTTGCCAAATATGACCGACATACAGCATTTAGTAGACAGTACTGATATAAGCTCTGTATGATTCCATAAAACAGAATGTGATAGAAGTGTACGTCGTTAGCTGCGCAGCTTGCACGGCTTGCAACTAATTTATTTTTCTTAAAAATGACAATGATATTTATTTGTTTGCGATAAAGTTGAAATTGTGAGTAATTTGCATTTCCAAATTACTTTTTGTTAATAGTTTTTGTAATTTTATACGATTATTTCCGATGTTTTCCGATACCCATTATATATCTGGTAGTACTGTACATCGCAGAGCTTTATCACGAGCACGAACTAGAAAGAAAAAGTAAAAAACAGTGTGACATCAATCTGACCCTAAAGTCCCGATTTCTTGTAACTCACCGTCGAACTGTAGCGTAGTTGTGAATGATACTTTATTTCAAATTCAAATAGGTTGATAATACAAAAATCAAGAACAGTTAAACTTTAATAATGTAAGTATTTTGAATCATTTATTTGCTAATTTAATATGGTATTTTTTTATTTATATTCTTTCCGAAAAAATTATATAAAACAACCGTTTAAATATGTTTTATCTTCTGTATATTATTACAAGCTACGTAATCGTGGTTCGAGAATAAATTACATAAGTACATACATACATAAAAGCACGCCTCTATCCCACAGGGGTAGGCAGAGACCACGGATTTCCACTCGCTACGATCCTGACACACCTCTTTCGCCTCATTCACTCGCATCACTTTTTTCATACAAGCTCGCCGGTTTAGGGTACTTTTGACCTTCTCTAAAATATCACCAATCTTAATAAGAATAAATTAATAGTGTCTGACTAACGTTTTAAAGCAAGATAATTAACTTTTTCCGCATCTCTGTGAAATTATACCAAGTTATGACTCGTGAATGCGTTCTCGTAATGTTACTTTGTTACAAAATTGAGCTTCACGTAATTCCATTAAAAGTTAATATTTTGAAAATCTCGTGGCGTGATCGTGTTACTAACGTGAAGGTGCTTGCACGTCTCAAAAAGAAAGCAGGGCTTTTGAACACCATTAAGCGGAGAAAAGTAGAGTACTTCGGTCACGTCATGAGAAACGACAAATACCACATACTGCAACTGATCATCGATCAGACGCCATTCCTGGTTAAAAAACCTGCGGAACTGGTTTGGCTGCAGTACTACATCTCTTTTTAGAGCCGCAGTTTCCAAAATCAAAATAGCCATGATGTTGTCCAATCTCCGATAGGAAGGGAACCCAAAGAAGCATTTCGAGGATATCGTGCATAGTAGGTATTTATATTATCTCCAACCAAGACAATCACCATTGCCGGTTAACACTTCGACAATTGTTTATCGTTGTATCCTATAGATATAGGTGAAAACTTGGGCGAGAACTCCTTTGAAACATAAGACGTATGTTCATTCCCTGCGGTGGAACAATATTTGCATGATTTATAATACTTTGTTACGGGTCACTGTTTCTTGTAGAAAATGGCTGCACACCGAATACGTGTTCGTACGTCGAAAGCAGGAACACCAGAGGGAGCTCACAAAGAGAAACAGCGTTTTAAAGCAATTAACAACAAGCTCAACTGTTTCATTATTTTTGTTTCCTGGAGCTTTTCAACACTACATTTTCGTGAATTTTCCACGGAGCATAAATTAGGAGTAGGTATGTTGTTACGATGTTTAAATGCAGTTGCGTAATCTTCTAAATTGCTTTGTTAATGAAAATCATGATTTTTTTTTTAAAACAGTTTTTCTATAAAATATGAATACCTACCTAAGAATGATAACGATTAATACGTAGAAAATACGACCGTATTCCCATGCTTGGTAGATTTATATATCATTTTGAATCAGCTTTGAATCAGGTAATATCACAATATAGTATTGGCGGCACGGATCTGGCTGTGTAAAGGCCTTTATTCAGTAGGACCATTCGGATCACTTTGAAAGTGATTCTACTCCTGTTCTTTCGCGACCAACATCAGAAGAATCAGAGCAACAAACACGGTATAGGGCCTAGCTCTCTTTTCGGAGCTCCATCCGCTTAAATCTAAATAGTCAAGCTTCAGTAGGGATACACTCGAACAAAGTGAGCGCTTTTCTTTAAACGACTTTGAAGAAAACAAAAATGAAGATTGATTCCTCAGCAAAAATTCGCATCACTCGCTACACTTGGCTAACTTAGGGGGTATACCTACCTAGCTGTTACCTAAAAAGCTAAAACACATGTCTTGTTTTTCTGTCATAATCCATTAGTATGATTACTAACTCTCTGACTCTGGATTAGTACCCCATTGCGATAAAAATATACTATCTCTCCCATTTCAACCCCAAGAAAAAACCTAGGTGCCTTTACCTTGATATTTCGTAACGGAGAATTTCCATTATCGAACCCCATCCGAATGTAGGTGTTATCGTAATTATATGCAATGGCAGGTAGAACATGAAAATCCTTTCTACTTGGATTAGGTTTATCAATCCAGTAAGTAGCCTATCTTAATAAATTATTTAGGAAAACGTTACGCACTATTTCGTTTGTAGTAACTGTTTGAATCATTTCAATTATTATAAAGTAAATTTTGGTTGTCATTTTGGCCACACATTGTCTTGCCACCTAAACGGCTTAGCTGTAACATAATGTTGACTTTACTTGAATTGCTTACTGTATTTTTTTATTTCATCAAATCAAAATAAAAACCGCAAAACCTAAAAGCAACGGTTGCTTTACTTTTATTTATTTGAACAATGGAATTTGAATAGAAATAATATTTAACATTTTGACGAGCTTAATTTTAATAAATTTTGCAAATAACACCGACATTCTGAGGTCTCTGATTTGATTCAAGGTTATTGAACACAAATTGAATTTGGAGTCTAAGCAGAATCTAGACTTAATAATTCGAGTAAAATCAACTTCAAAATGTATTCTGGCAGGAATTTTGTCAAACACTGCGTACCAAAAAGATTTTGACAAAAGTCAAGTTATTAACTTATTCGGAGTGGACCATTTTAATCATATTTTACGAATGAGCCCCTTCCTAAATTTTAAGGTCTATTGCACAATGTACAGATAAAGTACCAAATAGCTACGCAACACCAGAACTTAAGCGTCGGATACACTAGGGAACATTTTGTCCCGCAACATGACGCGCAACACGTAATTTACGTGACGCTGCAACGTTGCATATTGTCCCGCAACATGTTTCGCAACATTGTACGTGACGCGGAGCATGTTGCTTGCTCCAGCATCGGATACACTAGGGGACATTTTGTCCCGCAACATGACGCGCAACACATAATTTACGTGACGCTGCAACGTTGCATATTGTCCCGCAACATGCCCCGCAACATTGTACGTGACGCGGGGCATGTTGCTTGCTCCCGCCTCGAGAGCGAGCGCACGTGTCCCGCGGTGTCGCGCCATTTGTTACCAAGTGTAGTCGCGTACGCAACGTGCCCAGGCCCCGTCAACTCTCTTGTGACGGTAGGTTCGGGAAGATGGAGACTAGGCGTGGTACTTCTACGTATATTCGGACAGAGTAACTGCCTTTTACCAAAATTCAGTTAACAAAATATGCCCTGGTAATACAATTCTTCTGCTTTTATACCATGTTGTTATCCCTACCTTACTTTTTAAATATTTCCGGCAACTTAACAATATAAAACTTCCGGAGTGTAAATTGTACTATTGAACTTCGTATCGCGTCTCAGAGTTCCTCAGCGAAGGCCTCATAGTTCGAGAAATTATCAAAATAGCAGTTCAAAACAAAATAAACAAACTAAAAACTTTTTAGATACTTACAGACTTATTTTTATTTGCTGGAATGCGAATAAAAATATGTCAAACCATGACAACCATCCAACCATCAAAATGTCTTCTACGTTTCAACCAAGGAAGTTTTATACCTACGTAACAGGAATGCTGACTGAGACAGAAAACGCGATCCGCTTGAGAGATAAAACTTGGGCGGTGTGTCTCTTTCTAAAGGGTGACCATAATTTATAAACTAAACATTCCTAGTCCCTAAGGGGCCTTTTACATCATTTTCTGATTTACGTGATGTTTCAGGGCATGATTTTTCCCTTACGGTTGGTTTGGACTGAATGTCAAAATGTACCGATCTGCATAATGTATTTATTCCAAAAAGAACTTTTCCCAAAATGACTGATTTTCTATAGGTCTTCATCAAGGAATTTCTATACTACGTACCTGGAATGCTGACTGAGACAGAAAACAAGGTCCGCTTGAGAGATAAAACTTGGGCGGCGTGTCTCTTTCTAAAGGGTGACCATAAACTAAACATTCCTAATCCCTAAGGGGCCTTTTCCATCATTTTCTGATTTACGTGATGTTTCAGGGCATGATTTTTGAATTAAAATACTGATACAATTTTGATCCTTCATTTTGATTCTTGAATCTTGAATCTTGATTCTTGAATCTGAAAACTGAAATTTTGAATCTTGAATCTTTGAAGTGACAGCTGTCAAACTTCAAACGGCCATATCTTGGAAACTACTCGTCCTAGACTCCCCGTTCTCAGTTCAAATGAAAGCTATGACCAAGATCTTCATTTGAAGTGACAGCTGTCAAACTTCAAATGGCCTTAGCTCGGGAACTACTCGTCCTAGACTCCCCGTTCTCAGTTCAAATGAAAGCTATGACCAAGATCTTCATTTGAAGTGATAGCTGTTAAACTTCAAACGGCCATATCTTGGAAACTACTCGTCCTCAAGAAGATTCTAAAGTACGTAACTGGAGTGCTAACTGACATTTAATGTACAAAGGATTTTGAACCTTATCACGACTACAGAACGATCTATTATCATTTAATCTTGGTTATAAGGATTGTTGGTCTTGTTGAGAGGCTTTCTTGGGTGCTTTGTCTCTTTCACACAGTTGCAAAAAGAAAGAGACACACTGCCCAAGTTTTATTTCTCAAGCGGACCTTGTTTTCTGTCTCAGTCAGCGTTCCAGGTACGTAGTATAGAAATTCCTTGCCAAGATCTTCATTTGAAGTGACAGCTGTCAAACTTCAAATGGCCATATCTCGGGAACTACTCGTCCTAGACTCCCCGTTCTCAGTTCAAATGAAAGCTATGACCAAGATCTTCATTTGAAGTGACAGCTGTCAAACTTCAAACGGCCATATCTTGGAAACTACTCGTCCTAGACTCCCCGTTCAAAGTTCAAATGAAAGCTATGACCAAGATCTTCATTTGAAGTGACAGCTGTCAAACTTCAAATGGCCATATCTCGGGAACTACTTGTCCTAGACTCCCCGTTCAAAGTTCAAATGAAAGCTATGACCAAGATCTTCATTTGAAGTGACAGCTGTCAAACTTCAAATGGCCATATCTCGGGAACTACTTGTCCTAGACTCCCCGTTCTCAGTTCAAATGAAAGCTATGACCAAGATCTTCATTTGAAGTGACAGCTGTCAAACTTTAAATGGCCATATCTCGGGAACTACTCATCCTAGACTCCCCGTTCTCAGTTCAAATGAAAGCTATTGAAGAGATCTTCATTTAAAGTGACAGATGTCAAACTTCAATCAGCCATATCTCGAAATCTACTCATCCTAGACTCTTCCTTTTTAGCTCAAATGAAAGCTATGACCAAGATCTACATTTTCAATAACAGCTGTCAAAATGACATCTGTCATCTGAAATGTAGGTCTTGGTCATAGCTTTCATTTGAACTGAGAACGGGGAGTCTAGGACGAGTAGTTCCCGAGATATGGCCATTTGAAGCTTGACAGCTGTCACTTCAAATGAAGATCTTGGTCATAGCTTTCATTTGAACTGAGAACGGGGAGTCTAGGACGAGTAGTTCCCGATATATGGCCATTTGAAGTTTGACAGCTGTCACTTCAAATGAAGATCTTGGTCATAGCTTTCATTTGAACTGAGAACGGGGAGTCTAGGACAAGTAGTTCCCGAGATATGGCCATTTGAAGTTTGACAGCTGTCACTTCAAATGAAGATCTTGGTCATAGCTTTCATTTGAACTGAGAACGGGGAGTCTAGGACGAGTAGTTCCCGAGATATGGCCATTTGAAGTTTGACAGCTGTCACTTCAAATGAAGATCTTGGTCATAGCTTTCATTTGAACTTTGAACGGGGAGTCTAGGACGAGTAGTTCCCGAGATATGGCCATTTGAAGTTTGACAGCTGTCACTTCAAATGAAGATCTTGGTCATAGCTTTCATTTGAACTGAGAACGGGGAATCTAGGACGAGTAGTTCCCGAGATATGGCCATTTGAAGTTTGACAGCTGTCACTTCAAATGAAGATCTTGGTCATAGCTTTCATTTGAACTGAGAACGGGGAGTCTAGGACGAGTAGTTCCCGAGATATGGCCATTTGAAGTTTGACAGCTGTCACTTCAAATGAAGATCTTGGTCATAGCTTTCATTTGAACTGAGAACGGGGAGTCTAGGACGAGTAGTTCCCGAGATATGGCCATTTGAAGTTTGACAGCTGTCACTTCAAATGAAGATCTTGGTCATAGCTTTCATTTGAACTGAGAACGGGGAGTCTAGGACAAGTAGTTTTCGAGATATGGTGGTTTGAAGTTTGACAGCTGTCACTTCAAATGAAGATCTTGGTCATAGCTTTCATTTGAACTGGGAACGGGGAGTCTAGGACGAGTAGTTCTCGAGATATGGTCATTTGAAGTTTGACAGCTGTCACTTCAAAGATTCAAGATTCAAGATTTCAGATTCAAGGTTCAAAATTCAAGAATCAAGGATCGAAATCCAGGATCGAAATCCAAGATCGAAACCAAGGATCGAAATCAAGGATCGAAATCAAAATCAAGGATCAAAATCAAGGATCTAATTCAAGGATCTCTAATTCAAGGATCGAAACCATGGATCGAAATCAAGCGCTGATTTTGTCGAGCGCGATAAGGTAAAAATATCCTGAAATTTAAATGACATGGGCACACTACTAATCCTACAACGAGTGTGAAAGAGACAAAGCACCCAAGAAAGCCTTCCCAACAAGACCAACAATCCTTATAACCAAGATTAAATGATAATAGATCGTTGTGTAGTCGTGATAAGGTTCAAAATCCTTTGTACATTAAATGTCAGTTAGAACTCCAGTTACGTAGTTTAGAATCTTCTTGGTCTTCATTATAAAATGTCGGAAATGAAACTGTCAAATGTATGTACAGTCGGCATTAGTCACTCTCTTTATTTTTAAAATAAGTAATAAAATAAAATCACATTCTATAGATAATAGGCAAAAATGGAAAACGCGGTCCGCTTGAGAGATAAAACTTGGGCGGTGTGTCTCTTTCTAAAGGGTGACCATAATTTATAAACTAAACATTCCTAGTCCATAGGGGGTCTTTTACATCATTTTCTGATTTACATGACACGTGATTTCAGGGCATGATTTTTCAATTAAAATACTGATGCAATTTTGATCCTTGATTTTGATCCTTGGTTTCGATCCTTGAATTCGATCCTTGATTTCGATCCTTGATTTCGATCCTCGGTTTCGATCCTTGATTTCGATCCTTGATTCTTGAATCTTGAATCTGAAAACTAAAGTCTTGAATACTTGAAGTGACAGCTGTCAAACTTCAAACGGCCATATCTCGGGAACTACTCGTCCTAGACTCCCCGTTCCCAGTTCAAATGAAAGCTATGGCCAAGATCTTCATTTGAAGTGACAGCTGTCAAACTTCAAACGGCCATATCTCGGAAACTACTCGTCCTAGACTCCCCGTTCCCAGTTCAAATGAAAGCTATGGCCAAGATCTTCATTTGAAGTGACAGCTGTCAAACTTCAAACAGCCTTATCTCGGAAACTACTCGTCCTAGACTCCCCGTTCCCAGTTCAAATGAAAGCTATGACCAAGATCTTCATTTGAAATGACAGCTGTCAAACTTCAAACGGCCATATCTCGGAAACTACTCGTCCTAGACTCCCCGTTCTCAGTTCAAATGAAAGCTATGGCCAAGATCTTCATTTGAAGTGACAGCTGTCAAACTTCAAACGGCCATATCTCGGAAACTACTCGTCCTAGACTCCCCGTTCTCAGTTCAAATGAAAGCTATGACCAAGATCTTCGTTTGAAGTGACAGCTGTCAAACTTCAAACAGCCATATCTCGGAAACTACTCGTCCTAGACTCCCCGTTCCCAGTTCAAATGAAAGCTATGGCGAAGATCTTCATTTGAAGTGACAGCTGTCAAACTTCAAACAGCCATATCTCGGAAACTACTCGTCCTAGACTCTTCCTTTTTAGCTCAAATGAAAGCTATGACTAAGATGTACATTTAAAGTGACAGATCCTTGATTCTTGAATCTTGAATCTGAAAACTAAAGCCTTGAATACTTGAAGTGACAGCTGTCAAACTTCAAACGGCCATATCTCGGGAACTACTCGTCCTAGACTCCCCGTTCCCAGTTCAAATGAAAGCTATGGCCAAGATCTTCATTTGAAGTGACAGCTGTCAAACTTCAAACGGCCATATCTCGGAAACTACATGTTCCGCAACATGTCCCCTAGTGTATCCCAGGCTTTATCCGTTAGGTAGATTGTGAAACAGCCCCTTATAGAATAATAAGCTGTTCAATTTTGTTACTTAAAAGTGTTGTTAGTTAAATTGTATTTTGAGAAAAATTCTTTAATAAATAAATCGGCGCTGGATCAGTAAATCGTTAGTTTCGGTAAGATTTTTATTTTTAAATTGTGATGACTGCAGATTTTTTGCTATTTTTTGACTGTACTTAAATACAAAGTACTCTGTACTGTGTAGGTACCTCTAAAGATACTGTTACTCTACGAATCATGAGAGAAAATAAATTGGTTTGAGTTCATAGCCGTAAAACGAAACGAAAGAAGTCATAAAAGTCATCAAAGTTTATCCCAAAGAGCCAGAAAAACACACTGAAACAATTCAAAAAGAACTTGCTTATAGGAAAGAGAAATAAACAATTTTGATTTTCATTGAAAAGTTTACAGCGAGGCGGAAAGCGCATAAATATTTGACAGATGAGCAAATACACGTGTATGTAGGTACAAATGATGACACACATTTGATTGCCGAAAGTCCATTCATATGAGATCGCTTCTGTGATAAGCCTGCCCATTCTACAATTACTTATACCATAGGTTTATTTAGTAAGTACATAGGTAACTTTTTAATATAAAAAGCTGCCGCTAGATCGCGCATTTTAACTGTTGTTAGTGTACTTTTAGTCCCAAGGTTTGGCGCTGTGAATTGCAACCCAGTTTTTACTACTACTACAATTTTTAGCGAACATACTAAAGGCAAAAAGAAAATACTTTGAGACGTATACCTACAATAAAGAGTTTTTATTAATTGACTCATTCAATCAGCATAAAATGTACATTTCTATTTGACATTTTGTATCACAATTTCACAAGCTCGCTCAAAGCTAGAGGCTCATTAATGATTTTTATCAGTGTAGAGTAAAAATTGTGAAATGAGAAGAATAAAATATTTTCTAAAAAGTAATTTATTAAGTCTCAGCTACAGGCATTCGCGCTAATGTGCAAAGAGTTGATTTTCTTTGATGAAGTCAAGTTTTTTCATTCGTTCTGGAGATTAAGCTATTAAATAAAGTGCTTAAAATGGAACAAGCATCTCCTTGGTTGAGCTAATCATAATCTCCGATGAAACAGGACCGAGGTTTATAAAACCGACGAGCAGAAACATTCAGATTGTTTTTTACAATGCTTTATTTAATTTTTTGTACCTTTGTACTTTAAAAAGGCCAGGTCAAGAGTACCCTAAACCGACGAGCTTGCACGAAGAATATCATGAGAGTGAATGAAGCGAAAGAAGTGTGTCAGGATCGTAGCAAGTGGCGATCTGTGGTCTCTGCCTACCCCTATGATGGGATACAGGCGTGAGTTTATGTATGTATTACCTTTGTTTGTGTGTTTTAAATTTATTAGTTTTCAGTTGAAAATTACTTTTTAAAATAATAAGCTTTTAATAGGTAATCGCGAGCTGATTCAAATGATCCTAACCACGAGTATTTTACAGTTATTCACTGAGGAGGTTCATTGAACAGCTCCTGACTCCGTCATCAGATCAGCTCGTTGTCAACATAATATTGCAGTGTCACCTTCAGCTCAATGACATACAATATACAACCGCAACAGCCTCCTACAGGCGATAGCCGACAGTTTTTTAATACTAACATAGTTCACTATGTCACTACTAACAACCTATGGATCTAACAGTCTGAAATAAAAAAAAATATAATTTTAATTTTTTTATACTCGTAGCAAGTATTATAATAGCTTGTCTAAATAATTTAATTTGCCGTTCGTAATTTTTCTTTGAAAATACAGAACCAAAATAAAAGTTCGAAGTTTCATGGCCCCAATTATTAAAACTGCGGTACAAAGCAATATCAAAGACCAATTTTGCCTTATTTCTGATGCTCAAGATGAATTTCAATACCTATAATTTAATGATAAAACCAAGCGAGCTTTATTGGAGTTACTCAATTGTTGGTGCACTCTGTTCAATTTTATTTAAAAACGAAGACTGTTATTGTATTGTATTATCAAGTTATTTCAGCACTTCTATTCTTATTGAATTTTGTTTTATTTTATTTTTTTCAATAATATAGAATGAGATGGCGGGACGAGCTAGACGCCTACGAGAGGGACTGGCAGATGAAGGCTGGATGACTGGATCGTAGTGACTGGCGAATGTGGGCCTTTGCCCAGCATTGGGACAGTATGGTATGGGCTAGTAGTAATAGTACCTACCTAATATAGAATAAAAAACAGCTAATGATATAACCTTATCAGTTATACATGCATTTGATCCTTTTCTATTTATGTAGGTACACAATTAGTAAATGTTCAACACTTTCAGCGTAAAATCTCGATCCACGACTTAGCTCCAATTCAAGTTAATATCAAAAATGTTATTTAAAATTTTTGTTACAGTCAATTACGACTAGTACCTAAATATCGGTTTAGGAAATTCATGGTCAGGTTCTAAGTTATGACTATGACATTATACAAAAGATGTATTTTAAATTTTCCAAAAAACTATTTCAAAATTCAAGAAATTTTACATTTGTAACACAACTATTTCTTCAATATATTCGCAATAACACTATACCTAGAATATACATCATATTATGGACCAACATTTAGGCACTATGCAAACCCATAGCCCGAAACTACCTACTCGTAAATCAATACCTATCAAACATCAATATCACATTAATATCAAACATATTAATGTCCCCACAGAAAATCCGCGCTAGTTCCAAATAATTCTACCGAAATGAAATACCATGCAATAAACCAGTCGTCAATATGTTCACCGACTGAAAGCATAGCAGACAGCGACCATTAGAGTCCATAAAAGTTTACAACTCACATTTCACCGTCGACAATACTATTGTCTATTATTTATAACAACGGGTGCGAAATTATTCTACGGACCTCACTTTTCGTTCGGAAATACACAAGAACACACATACACAAACACTGACTTCGTAATTTCATCTTGTCATGTGTAATGCGACAGTAAAGGACAAAAACTGACCACCTTAACTTATAGGCACCACAGAAAACCAGCGCTACAGTAGCTTTATGCTACTATAGCCCACGCTGAGTGGTGACCAATTTTGTGTATAGTTTTAAGTTCTTTAGTTGTAAGTTTTTGGAATTTGTCTTACTTAGTCTGTACTTACACAAAATAAACGATTTTCTATTCTATTCTATTAGCTCGTAAGTATTAAGTGTTCTGTGATTATTAGCATGCTGATCTTAGACTGTGTACGTTATAATGTAACTGTTTAAAAATTTGGAACGGTGGAACCTTAGAAACAAAGAGCATAGGCGAACATTCTTGGACCCATTTGATGACATTGTAAAGAAAGGTTAGATCAGTGGCGGCGTAAGGGGGGGGCGGACGGGGCGGTCCGCCCCGGGCGCCAAGCACCAGGGGGGTGTCACCGTGGACCACGGTGAAAAAAAATCGTACTTTTTTGTAAAATCTACCTTTCAAAGGGATTGCCAGAGGGTGTTCAAATTGGTATTACCTATAAGGGGATGTAAATGGGTATTTGAATGAAAAAAGTAGGTATCATCACGCATTTGTCTTAAGAAAATTTGGCTCTCTTTGCTCGTGGATCTCGCATAGGTATAGCTTCATGAGTAGATAACTATTTTGCGAGCAAAATTAGTTGTCTGACCAACAGAATGGAAATCGACAAGCAGCCAGCATTTTCTTTGAGCACAGTCAAGTGTTGTCACATGTTGCATTTGTCTTAAAAAAAATCAGCTCAAAAAGTAGGCGTTCGCTTCGTTTTAATCTCGCTTTGCTCGCATATTAGCTTTACTGAGTATTTTGCGACCAAAGTACCTAAGTATAATGCCTTGCAGTGGCGGCCTTAGGGGGTTGCGAACAGTGCAATCGCCCGGCCTCGCGCGGCTTGCGGCCCCTTGTCATTCCGTCATATAACGTGTCATGTGTCTTAAAAAATCGGCTCGCTTCGCTCGAATTTAGCTTCATGTCTATTTTAGTCATAGAAACCGACAAGCAGCCCGCCTTTTATTTGAGCACCGCAAGCAAAATCAAGTGTCATCTCATTATGGAGCATTTGTCTTTGAAAATTCGGCTCGATCCGCTCGCATTTAAGCAGCAGCCTTTTCTTTAAGCACCATGAGCAAACTCAAGTGTCACATGTTACATTTTTCTTTAAAAAATTCAGGTCGCTTCGCTCGCACTTAGGTTCATGTGTACTTTGCAAGAGTAGGGAGCTCGCTTTGCTCGCATATTAGCTTCAGTATTTTGCGATTATGTTGCATTTGTTAAAAAAAAATCGGCTCGCTTCGCTCGCATATTAGCTTCGCTTCATGTCTATTTTAATCATAGAAACTGACAAGCAGCCCACCTTTTATTTGAGCACCACAAGCAAAATCAAGTGTCATCTCATTATGTAGCATTTGTCTTTGAAAATTCGGCTCGCTTCGCTCGCATTTACGCAGCAGCCTTTTCTTTTAGCACCATAAGCAAACTCAAGTGTCACATGTTACATTTTTCTTTAAAAATTCAGCTCGCTTCGCTCGCACTTAGGTTCACGTGTAAGTATTTTGCAAGAGTAGGGAGCTCGCTTTGCTCGCATATTAGCTTCAGTATTTTGCGATGATGTTGCATTTATAAAAAAAAATCGGCTCGCTTCGCTCGCATATTAGCAGTAAGTATTTTGCGAGCAAAGTGTAAACCGAGTTTCAAGCCGGCGCGGCGCCTACGTTACAAATATTTGCATATTTATCCAAACATTTATTTCTGTCTTGCACCCATAGTGTCAGAAATTATTTTTTGGAGGGGGGGGGGGGGGGGGTGCTCAATAGAATACCGCCCCGGGTGCCAACCCATGCTACGCCGCCACTGGGTTAGATCAAACGCATCCGACGAACTTGTACGAAAAATAAATTAAAAGGGAGTGAGGTGAAAGGTATTAGGTAGGTAGTAGGTATTAGGTATTAAGCATTATTGTGTCAGGATCGTGGCAAGTGAAAATCTGGTCTCCTATCATGGGATGGAGTTAGGGGAACAATAATTATTATAGATTTTAGAAAGATGATAATAGATGGATAGATAAATGCATGTTAAAAATAACATTAAAGTGAGTATTTTAGACCAAATCTACCACCAATAATATCAGCGTATTTGTAATAATTACTCACGTTATCGAGGTCACAGGTTGCAGCTCTTGCGAAGTAAATTAAGCAAATGATCATTCAACTAGGTATGGCAAAGTTGCGTCCTTTATTCCACTAATTCTCTGCATCTAACAGTAAGTTGCAAAGTTTCATAAAAAAAGGTATTGTGCATTCTCAATGGGAAAAAGCTCTTCTCTGAGGCGAGGTGTGCTTTTACTAATACTGGGTATAACAAGACTACTCCCGAAAACTCACATCAAGAAAAATTATAATTAAAATGATGTTTTTTTCCACTTCATCAAATTTTTTTTTTCTTTAAGCTCTATTGTATGTGTTTAAATGTAGTCATTTATAATGCCTTGTCTAGCGTAGTCCAATATACAGTTAAACAGTCATACGTTTGTACATTGTGTCATAAACATGGTTATCTTGTTATGTATATAATGAGTATCATGTTTATGACAGGTAACTTGAAACAACACAATTTAGTCTACGTTCAGGTTCATAGAATCATAGTTTTTGAACTCGAACTTTGACAAAATTTGTCAAATTTTGTTTTCAAGAGTAGTTTTACTTCACCCTATATAAGAGTTTCAGTGTGGGCTGTAATGGCTGTTTGACGGACGGTAACCTAATAATGCTGGATGCATGCGCACTCTCGCGGTGCAATTTACTAAAAGCACCGGCTCGTGTTTTTTAAGAGCTTTTCAATGAAAAACAAAAAAGGTAAGGAAATAGATACAGGATAGTTCCTATAATAACCTGATTTGGAGATTGGATTCCGTTTCAGTGTTCTATTGAAAATATTTTGCAAATATGCTCGTTTTCAAAATTGGTCCAGGGCGTCTGCTCGAAGCGACGCGTGTTCCCGAGATCTGGCAAATATTTGGATAATACTAAAGGATCAGCATTGTCATTCAGCGCGGTAAATTCTGCTAGTCTTGAGCTCGCTTCCGACTGGCAGCGGCTTGGATCAGTTGAGCTATCTATAGAACGTTTACAACGAATCTATATTTTGTAAATTATGAAGAACCTAGTTCAGTTTCTGTAAATAAAGCTCGTAAAAAATATGAGTTTACTTGGTATCTCATAAGTCTTGTAAAATATCAAGTCCCTTATGAATTTTTAAAACCTGTAAGGTATATGACACTGCTTGCTGCTCCTGTACTTTTGTAGCTCAATACCGGGTGTGTTTGCTCAAGCACCTAATAACTCGGGGTTATATAAAATCGTGCTTACCAAAAGGATATGTGATATTCTCACTGTCTCAGCTATGTTTTTAATAAAACTTGAATTGCTTTTCAAGAAGATTCCATATAAAATGCAAGAGGGTTACCATTTTCAAATAATAATAAAAGAAAGCTCAAAAGTTGAGAAAATATTGCTTATGTGATGTTTCGCTTCTATTGGCATTTCAACGAGGGAAAGGTAAAGAGAGATTAATGAGATCCATACCCATATTATAAATGTGAAAGTGTGTTTGTTTGTTTGTCCTGAATTCACGTCAAAACAGAGAGACGGATTGATGTGATTTTTTGTGTGGAGATAGTTGGGCTGGAGAGTGACATAGGCTACTTTTTATCCCGAAAAAATGCATGGTTCCCGTGAGATAAAAAAGTAGTCGTCCACGCGGGCGAAGCCGCGGACGGCCGCTCGTAATAAATAAAGCAGGTAATACATTCCATCATGATAAGTAATAAGAAAAAACAGACTCTGTGATATTTCGTCATCAAAAACAATTTTATTGTAAGGTAGGAAAACACCTTTTACTTCAAATTAATCTCGTTTCGGAACGCTCTAATACTTTTTTTTAATTGCCTATACGTTTATCGGCTTCTAATAGTTAAATACAACACTAGCTGACCCGTCGAATTTCAAACCACCTTATTTTTTTTATTTATATGGATTTATTGGGCCAGAAACTCTTGCGAAGACTCTACTAAAGTTTCATCACAATCTGATCAATGGTTTAGGAACTCATGGCGGACAAACAGGCGTTCATTTTTTTGTAATAAAAACCCTGGTTATGTACCGAGATACGTAGGTATATATATGTATATACTATTTATGTTACCCTTTTTACCCGGCTGACTGTCAAGTCACCCGGGTTATGTAGATCGCGCGTTTCTATGTATGTGTGTATGTAAGTAATATTCTTTATTACCACGTTGCTCCTAAACGGCTGGATGGATTTTGATGAATGAGGTATCGTTAGAATCGTCTCCATCTCGATTGTGCTCTAGGATACTTTTTATTTCGATAAATCAAATATTGCGGCTAAAAAATGCAACAATGTGTGAATTTTCAAAATGAAAATCACGCTATCATATCAAAATCCATGTCAAAATCAAGAGGTTAGTGGACTGATATCAAATATAATTTTTTTTAAATCTAACATGACATCTTCGAAGACTAAATCGAGTCTCAAAATTTTTTGAAAATCTATTTTTTGCCCTAAATAGAATTGCTAACCAAAACGCATACTAAAACTTTCTATTTAGTCACACGCAACGTTTAGAACAAACTGCATCGAAATTGGTTCAGCCATTTAGGAGATATCTCATATTTAAGAAATAACTTACGCATTTAATTTAGGTACTCACAGAGCCATCTGTGTGTCAACTGTGACAACAACGTTTAGGAAAATGCGCACGGCATCGAACCCTAGATACCTACATAATAATAAAATTGTAATTTAATTTTGTTTTGTGATTGATAAGATAATGCTGTTTCCAACTTTTCAGTCAGCCGGGTTTTTTTATTTTTGAATAAATTGCTTGTTAGAAAATTAGTTAAAAAAATATTCTGAAAAAGAAAAATAAAATTAGATTAAATGAAGAAACCCAGGGCCCTTCCCGGACCGCCTAATGGCATTACCATTTTTGCAAAACGTGGGGGAGTTGCCACATTACAAAAAAATTGCTAGATATAAAAGAAAGATCATTATTTTACGTCATTTAAATAAATCTTTGATATTTTTCCCCTAAGATATAAAGGACCGAATTATAAATTACATGCAAGTAGGTACGTAAAGGTCAAGGGGATCAAGTGCTAAATAATTGGTCCTGCGTATCCATTTCGTATCGGTCCTTATTTTCCATGTGAAGGATAATTAGCTACTTCAGTGGCTACATAATTAAGAAATTCTAAGCTATTTAAAGTAAAAGTATAAGTATTCTTTGTTTTATGAACTCTTCGATCGACTTTCACACTAACTTGATAAAAGACCTTACCTGTGTAACACGTTCAGAATTCTTGCTTGATTTAAAATTAGAAAAGAACAAACAGATATTATTGTTCTTTTTTATTTAAAAAAGTTAAGTAGGGTAAACCAGACTATTCTTGGCACCCCCACAATAATTGGCACTCTGGTATAAAAACCCAAAAAATAAAAGTTTCGAGCATTTTTTTTATAGTGGCATTAATTTATTTGATAGAATAATTTAATTTCATTGTGGTAGCATTAATTTATGTTTAGAATATCCATTCTAAACATAAATGAATGGTTTTTATGCCAGAGTGCCAATCATTGTGAGGGTGCCAAGAATAGTCTGGTTTACTCTATGTAGATACTTATTATTTATTCTGAACTGTTCATTTCATTGCGATGTAGTGGGTAGTGCTGTAGCACAATGCTTCAGAATTCTTATTCTCGTCTTGTTGCACTAGAGTCGAGGACCTCATACTGACTCGAAAGCTAAGTGAATCCACTTATCCCCTCGCCTCTACAAACTGCAGCACTTAGCCCCCGCGGAGTTACAGCACCCTTTCACTTATTACAGGAAAAACAGAGTGCTGTTATATTATTCCCTCGAATATCAACCCGTGAGTAGTTTCTCGGGTGCATGTTTTACTCTCAGTGGACTTACTGAGAAACTGCCGTATTTCGAGTTATTCTAGACCTTTGTGATCCATCGTCAGCCACATCGTCGCTTACCATCAGGTGAGATTGTGGCTAAACAAAGGTCTATCTAGAATAAAAAAAAAATATTCCTGTTTGTCACCGCGCTCCTACAGTGAGATTCAGACTTTCTCGGAATGTATTCCGATTTAGGAAAGTAAAGTTTTTTCGCTGAAAAAACGTCACATATCCGAAGGAAATCATCGAATTGGATGCATTTTCGGAAGTCGGAATCGCACTGCAGTCGTGCGATTCAGACATTCTCGGAATGTATTCAGAATTCGGCAAGTGACGTTTGTTCGCTGAAAAAACGTTAACTTTTCGAAGAAGATCATCAAATCGGATGCATTTTCTTAAGTCGAATCACACTGCTGGAGTCAAAAATCCGGTTTTTTGATAAATACTTTAAAGGTGAACATTGTCGTGAGTCGTGAGTAACTGGTGTGTAACTTACCTAGAAAAGTATGACTTTTACTTGAAAACTAAATGATGAAAATAAAAATTAGATGATTATTTCATTTGTCAGTCAATGCGCATTCAGATTCGAAATTAATAACATATTGATGATGACCATGGTTTGAACCCATGACACGAACTTCGGCACAAAAAAAAACACCGTAGACCAACTAGGCTCGTGCAAAAAGAATTGGAAAAAGCTCAAAATAACAATTTAAGAACCTAGTTACCATAACTCTTGGGATTTCAAAATACGAAGATTTAAAGACTCATAGCCTATCTAATTAATGCCGCTCCTGAATAAATAAACATCAGTTAGAGTAGGTAGAGCTTATTAATTTGCCTTGGGTTAATTTAACTCCTAAATTCAGTCAGCAACGCTTGAATTCAAAATAAGGACGTCCCGTGGACGTTGCTTGTGGAAGTACAAGTAGATTCAAAATAAAGGTTACAGGGTACCAATTCCTCTATTTTAAAATGTGAACCATTCTTTTTATTTTTTCTTCTTCTTTATTTTGGCTTCGCACGGCTTGTGCATTCAGCCAGTGTCAAGTAATTAATAAACTTCAAGTTTATAGATAAATAAGTTACCTATATAAATACATATTACAATACATAAATATAATATCCCACCTCTCCCCTTGTGCCTCAGTAAAGATGTGGGGCTTTACTGAAACATCAACACAGACTTTTTGGGAGAACTCGAAAAGCAATGCTATCCAATTTTGTTTCACTTGCCCACACTTATGCACATTCACGAACACTTAACGGTTAATAATCCACCATTATTACACATTAACATTCGAAGAAACACAAGTTTTGGAAAATAAAACAAAAACGAAACATGACTTCTCAAATTCCCGCCAAAAAGCCTCAACCATTCTTGTATCACTGCTACTGCGTTTTGTTTCGTTCTCCAAAATGACAGTCATTTGCAAAACCTCATTGGTAATTTGTTTGAAAATGTCATCACAACAGAGTAACCTAAATTGATCATTAGTAGAATATGAAACAAAACGGAATAGTTGACGTTTTGGTTTGGTTGATAAAAAGTTTTTTAGTAGAATCGGCCTACAGTTCGTATACCTAATCTAGTGGTCAACTAATGAAAAAAAAACTTATTATTGTGATGATAGAGATCTAGAGCCCTACGTGAGTTTTTTTTTTGACAATGCTCTTAAAAAGCGATAAAGATAAACGCCATGAAAAGATCAGTGGCGATGGGCACGCAAAGTCTATTCTCTAGACAATTTTAAAGGATCTTGAACGAATGAAGATGTGAGAGACCCTATCTTGTCGCCTATAAACATATACTTAGTCATTATTATTTTTACTTTTGGTCCTAAAATTGATGATTGCTCTACGAATTTTGACAATCACTACTGTGTCGTACTATAGGTAATCCATTTACTAGCCAAGAGCTAATTTAGATTTGACGGGACCCTCTGTACTGTGTATCTCCAGAGCCAGGCTTTAAGACTTCACAGCGAGCGTATGTCATGCCGTGGACAGTAGCTGACACGGCTTAAAGTGGAGCCATTCCTTATTACACTCAGTAATCCTCGAAAACGATATTACAACGGTATGAACTGACATTTAAGCTGTGCGATTATAAATCAAAGACCAGGGGCCCTAGCCATATTAACACTATCTATCGTCGCTGTAGAATAGAACACTTCAAAATATAGGAATTGACGTTCGGACCACGTGACTCATCACCTTTAAACGTCAATTCCTAGAAACACTTCAAAATGTATAGGATTTGACGTTTCAAGTAGATGAGTCACGTGGTCAGAACGTCAATTCCTATACATTTTGAAGTGTTCTATTCTACAGCGACGATAGCTCGTTGTACAGCGACGATAGATCGTGTAATATGGCTAGGGCCCATGGCTAGGGGGGCTAGTTATTTCGAAACGCTTTCAAAGTCCTATGTCTATTGGATTTAAAAATGTGGTTGTAAGAAGTCTCAACTTAGAAGAAAAACTGTCTAAGCTTGGAAGTTTGGTTATTCCTATGCAAATTCAAATATTCATGCTTTGTGGTATTCATAGAATAGGTAAAATCATCACAAGGTTCGTTGGCCGAAGGATTCTTAAGGTCATAGCTGTTTAGATCAACTCGGCACCAGCACCGCACTGCATCGCCTTGTGCTTATAAGTATTATTTGTGTGGAATTCTATGAACAAACTCACTACATGAACTCCTTGACAGCTTGCGACGCGGTGATCCGGTGACTTTACGAAGTTGATTTAGTGAGCGTTGGTTCATAGAATTCTATACAAAGAATCCCTAAGGGCCGAAACACATAACGGCGTTACGGCGCCGCGCCGCTGAAATCAGCGGTGGCGGCAACGCCGATTTTAGGGGCGCGGCGCCGCTTAATCCAGCATTATGACGTCATACTTGTTGACAATGATTCAGTTTGTTTCTATCACTTTTCCAAACAAAACACGTAACCCAGAAGCAGTTTGTAAACTCAGGATAATTTCAAAACTTACCGATGCCGATGGTATGTGATGAGCTTTTTATCATCAGGTTTCCCGCGGCGGTTCTGACGAAGTTGGACAGCACAAACTGGCATAATAAAACAATTTTCGGGAGACCCTTACGTCATGATCTCAGTATGACACTGAAGTAGCAGAAATAAGTATGGACCTTTTATGGTCAATAAATTTGAACGTGTTTACGTGAGTGAGACTAAGAGGGTGTCTACAGGTAAAAGGTCTTTGTGGTTACCCTACCATAACGCTCTTTTTCGCGACGCCGCAACGCCGCAACGCAAAACGCTGATTTTAGCGGCACGGCGACGCAACGCGGTTATGTGTTTTGGGCCCTAACAGCACAAGGCGACGCGGTGCGGTGCTGGTGACGAGTTGATCTAAACAGCTATGACCTTAAGAATCCTTCGGCCAACGAACCTAGTGATGATTTTACCTTTAAGTTAGAAAAATTGTGCCTAAGCGAGTAGGTATTTGACATTTCACACCATAACTTATCTGTGCGCAAGATCTAATACGATGTCAATGCAATTTAAGGCCGGCCGCATACGAGTACGTTCGGTTTCCTGATTCGGTTTCCGAATACGGAATGCACGCATTCAATACAAATTGTTCTACATGCCGCACACGTTCTTATTTTTTCCGAACGGAAAAAAACTTGACGTTCATTTCGAAAACAAACCGTGCGTACAGGTCATACGAACTAAAATTGAACGTCTGCGAAAAAAAAAACGAATTCGGAAAACGTACCTATACGGAAAACGTGCGTATGCGGCCGGCCTAATAAGGGGAATAATAAGTCAAGCCGCAGAATTTTCTTTTAGCCACAGAACTTAACTTTTGATTTTATAACTAAGCAACGGGAAAATGAGAAAGCTTCTGATAAACTAACTCGTCTTTTTTACTACACCAACTAAATATTCCAAAGAAAGCATCAAGTTAAGAACAACAATTATTTTAACTTGACCAACTGTTTTATGCATCGCCATCAAATTGACTAACTCAGCCACGGATTTTACGGCTCACCAACATTTTAGGTTAGGTTAGGTTTGATTATTGAATTTAACTACGCGCGAGGCGAGCGAGCGTAGCGAGCGTACCGCGGCAGCGGCCGCCGAATTGCCAGAAATCTAGTTAATAAAGAATACAATATTATAGGTATTTTGGACATGCTTAAAATGTCTAAAATACCTATAATATTGTATTCTTATAAACTTCGATCAATCGATCTTTATACATTTCAACCATTATAATATTTTGAAATTCGCTATTTTAAGCTTCGGCATTACAAATCATGTTTCACTAAATTTTAAAGGTACTGAGTTATAAAATTAGAAGTCGATAAAATTACATTTTTGGTGTCATATTTTAATATTTTAGGAGTTTACTGCTTGAATACATCTTACAAATTTAGATGCTTAAAAATAACTACCATGCTGAGTTGTATTTACAGTGGCTTACATTGAAGATATTTAGTGGATAAGTTAGTATTTTTCAGATGCACATTGATAGTGGCTGACTTAGTAATTCAGAGGACAATGTAAATTTTTAGAGGCGAAAAATGCTATTAAAAAGAAGCCTGTGAAATTAGCACCCATTTAATAATATTAAGTAATCCCATCGATTATTTCGATACCATAGTTGCAGTTTGATTACGCAACCATTTGTAAGTAAGTAAGGTAGGTACTTAAAACTTCTTAGTCAGCCCTGAATACACAATTTACCTGCGTAAAGTATATTAAATCGTTGGCAAAACACTAGAAACAATTTGGGTAATTTAATTTATGATACCAAACTGAGTTAAGTCCCGTTTTAATTATAAAACTAAATTAAATTCAGTCGCTACGTTTCGAATAAGGGCACTGTTCCCAACTCACAGCTACCTAAGTACCTGGTAGAGTAGGAATTAGGAAAATACGAAGTTGATGGTCAACTAAAATCTACTTAGGCTCTAGCTAGACGAATATTTAACTAAATTAAAGTCTATAGTCGACCATGATTCTAGACAGATTTTTTATTCAGCGTATGCTAGACAGTCCCAAAAATCTGTCTATCAGACATATTTTTGGGACTGTCTGCTATGCTGAATAAAAAAGTCACTCAGACATAGGCACTCCTCAGACATGGCAACTTTAGTTGACGCAATTGTCAACTATTTAGGCAGGCTGGTAGCGCAAGCGATCATTGTGCCCATCGCGTCTTCCTACAGGTAATCACGGTTTCTATTGACCGCGTCGCCGGCAACTGATCGAGAGTGCGTAAGGCTCTTAAATGAAACAAAATGGCTTAGTTTAAAGTTGCCTCGATTTTAAATTAACTTTTGAAATCCTTGGTTATGACCAAGGGTTCAGTGCCTTCAGAAGTGTGACTATGTAGGTTATGCTGAGTCATTATTTCTATACCAATCATTCTTAGTGGATTTATTATTATTTCAAATGATAGGTTATAAGCCAAGCAATCATTTAAATGACGATAGAACATTGTCATTTAATAACCAAAAGTTACACAGTTTAATCTTCAGCTTTCACTCTTGTGCTAAAAGGAGACTGTTTTTTTTTATATGGGGAGTGGTCTATGAACCAATAGCGATACTGTAGTGGTATTTCTGTGGGGATACCTCAACTACATCCTTGTGCAAGGGGGCATCAAAATCCAACCCGGCAGTTTTGAGAAAAATAATACTTTAGAATTCACATTTCTTGCAAAAATGTTTTTATTTTAGAAACGTTTTGAACGGTTATTGTGGTTAGTGTCTGTAAAGTTCGGACTACAATGTAATAATATGGTGACAGCGACATGATCTGATGATGGAGTCAGGAGCTATTCAACAGAACTCCTCAATAAATAAGCCGATTGAGTTGAAACTTGGCATGTCTATCAAGTTTCAACTACAATGTAATAATATGGTAACAACGAGCTAATCTGATGATGAAGTCAGGAGCTGTTCAACAGAACTCCTCAATAAATAAGCCGATTGAGTTGAAACTCGGCATGTCTGTCAAGTTTTAACTACAATGTAATAATATGGTAACAACGAGCTGATCTGATGATGGAATCAGGAGCTTTTGAACAGAACTCCTCAATAAATAAGCCGATTGAGTTGAAACTCGGCATGTCTGTCAAGTTTCAACTACAATGTTATAATATGGTAACAACAAACTGATCTGATCATAGAGTCAGGAGCTGTCCAACAGAACTCCTCAATAAATAAGCCGATTGAGTTGAAACTCGGCATGTTTGTCAAGTTTTAACTACAATGTAATAATATGGTGACAACGAGCTGATCTGATGATGGAGTCAGGAGCTGTCCAACAGAACTCCTCAATAAATAAGCCGATTGAGTTGAAACTCGGCATGTCTGTCAAGTTTCAACTACAATGTAATAATATGGTGACAACGAGCTGATCTGATGATGGAGTCAGGAGCTGTTCAACAGAACTCCTCAATAAATAAGCCGATTGAGTTGAAACTCGGCATGTCTGTCAAGTTGCGACTACAATTTACATTGTGTCCGTTTATTATTTTTAACACTACACCGGGCGGCGCAGTTTGTTTATTTCCATAAGTGAAAGTATAGGCTTTTATAAAAGTCAATGTTAGACGGCTGTTTTTCTGTAGTTATCTATTAGGTGGTACGGACGAGAAACGACCAACAACTGTGCCCATATGTATGGATGTATGTATGTGGACTCCCTTTTCCGCATTTAGACTCAAAGGTGGTCCTTTATGCGTGGGGATGACCTGGCTCATTAAAACTGAAGCCCGCCTAGCTCCTTCCAGAAGCACAGCAGTTTCCTGGGGGCTTCACAGACTAATTATAGTGTTGAGTTCTGTTCTGTTCCACCAGACAATAGCAACGTTTGTCAGTGTTGATCTTATTACGGCTGTATAAAGCCATTATGGTTATTTTTGGTGTTAAACCCCATAGGAGACTGTTTTTTTTTGTATGGGAAGTGGTTTATGAACCAATAGCGATACTGTAGTGGTATATTTGTGAGGATACCTCAACTACATCTTTGTGCAAAGGGGCATCAAAATCTAGCCTGGCGGTTTTGAGAAAAATAATACTTTAGAATTCACATTTCTTGCTATATTTTTTATTTTAGAAACGTTTTGAACGGTTATTTCTGACTGTATAGGTACTTTATCAATGTGTTTCTCTACTACTCACTTGCCACCTCAACATTTTTTTTAGTGGCGATGTCTAGTTTTTTTTTGTAGTATTTTAAGGTGACGATTAAAAACAAAAAGTAGGCTATTATAAAAGTCTATGTTAGACGACTGTTTCTCTGTAGTTGTCTACTCATTTAAGTACACTAGCATTATTATTTTTATAGTTTTCGAGTTTGCAGTCCCTATTAGTTGCAGTTTCGCGTTGTCACCATATTATTACATTGTAGTTGAAACTTAACAGGCATGCCGAGTTTCAACTAAATCGGCTTATTTATTGAGGAGTTCTGTTGAACAGCTCCTGACTCCATCATCAGATCAGCTCGTTGTTACCATATTATTACATTGTAGTTAAAACTTGACAGGCATGCCAAGTTTCAACTCAATCGGCTTATTTATTGAGGAGTTCTGTTGAACAGCTCCTGACTCCATCATCAGATCAGCTCGTTGTTACCATATTATTACATTGTAGTTAAAACTTGACAGGCATGCCAAGTTTCAACTCAATCGGCTTATTTATTGAGGAGTTCTGTTGAACAGCTCCTGACTCCATGATCAGATCAGCTCGTTGTCACCATATTATTACATTGTAGTTGAAACTTAACAGGCAAGCCGAGTTTTAACTCAATCGGCTTATTTATTGAGGAGTTCTGTTGTTGACAATGATTCAGTTTGTTTCTATCACTTTTCCAAACAAAACACGTAACCCAGAAGCAGTTTGTAAACTCAGGATAATTTCAAAACTTACCGATGCCGATGGTATGTGATGAGCTTTTTATCATCAGGTTTCCCGCGGCGGTTCTGACGAAGTTGGACAGCACAAACTGGCATAATAAAACAATTTTCGGGAGACCCTTACGTCATGATCTCAGTATGACACTGAAGTAGCAGAAATAAGTATGGACCTTTTATGGTCAATAAATTTGAACGTGTTTACGTGAGTGAGACTAAGAGGGTGTCTACAGGTAAAAGGTCTTTGTGGTTACCCTACCATAACGCTCTTTTTCGCGACGCCGCAACGCCGCAACGCAAAACGCTGATTTTAGCGGCACGGCGACGCAACGCGGTTATGTGTTTTGGGCCCTAACAGCACAAGGCGACGCGGTGCGGTGCTGGTGACGAGTTGATCTAAACAGCTATGACCTTAAGAATCCTTCGGCCAACGAACCTAGTGATGATTTTACCTTTAAGTTAGAAAAATTGTGCCTAAGCGAGTAGGTATTTGACATTTCACACCATAACTTATCTGTGCGCAAGATCTAATACGATGTCAATGCAATTTAAGGCCGGCCGCATACGAGTACGTTCGGTTTCCTGATTCGGTTTCCGAATACGGAATGCACGCATTCAATACAAATTGTTCTACATGCCGCACACGTTCTTATTTTTTCCGAACGGAAAAAAACTTGACGTTCATTTCGAAAACAAACCGTGCGTACAGGTCATACGAACTAAAATTGAACGTCTGCGAAAAAAAAACGAATTCGGAAAACGTACCTATACGGAAAACGTGCGTATGCGGCCGGCCTAATAAGGGGAATAATAAGTCAAGCCGCAGAATTTTCTTTTAGCCACAGAACTTAACTTTTGATTTTATAACTAAGCAACGGGAAAATGAGAAAGCTTCTGATAAACTAACTCGTCTTTTTTACTACACCAACTAAATATTCCAAAGAAAGCATCAAGTTAAGAACAACAATTATTTTAACTTGACCAACTGTTTTATGCATCGCCATCAAATTGACTAACTCAGCCACGGATTTTACGGCTCACCAACATTTTAGGTTAGGTTAGGTTTGATTATTGAATTTAACTACGCGCGAGGCGAGCGAGCGTAGCGAGCGTACCGCGGCAGCGGCCGCCGAATTGCCAGAAATCTAGTTAATAAAGAATACAATATTATAGGTATTTTGGACATGCTTAAAATGTCTAAAATACCTATAATATTGTATTCTTATAAACTTCGATCAATCGATCTTTATACATTTCAACCATTATAATATTTTGAAATTCGCTATTTTAAGCTTCGGCATTACAAATCATGTTTCACTAAATTTTAAAGGTACTGAGTTATAAAATTAGAAGTCGATAAAATTACATTTTTGGTGTCATATTTTAATATTTTAGGAGTTTACTGCTTGAATACATCTTACAAATTTAGATGCTTAAAAATAACTACCATGCTGAGTTGTATTTACAGTGGCTTACATTGAAGATATTTAGTGGATAAGTTAGTATTTTTCAGATGCACATTGATAGTGGCTGACTTAGTAATTCAGAGGACAATGTAAATTTTTAGAGGCGAAAAATGCTATTAAAAAGAAGCCTGTGAAATTAGCACCCATTTAATAATATTAAGTAATCCCATCGATTATTTCGATACCATAGTTGCAGTTTGATTACGCAACCATTTGTAAGTAAGTAAGGTAGGTACTTAAAACTTCTTAGTCAGCCCTGAATACACAATTTACCTGCGTAAAGTATATTAAATCGTTGGCAAAACACTAGAAACAATTTGGGTAATTTAATTTATGATACCAAACTGAGTTAAGTCCCGTTTTAATTATAAAACTAAATTAAATTCAGTCGCTACGTTTCGAATAAGGGCACTGTTCCCAACTCACAGCTACCTAAGTACCTGGTAGAGTAGGAATTAGGAAAATACGAAGTTGATGGTCAACTAAAATCTACTTAGGCTCTAGCTAGACGAATATTTAACTAAATTAAAGTCTATAGTCGACCATGATTCTAGACAGATTTTTTATTCAGCGTATGCTAGACAGTCCCAAAAATCTGTCTATCAGACATATTTTTGGGACTGTCTGCTATGCTGAATAAAAAAGTCACTCAGACATAGGCACTCCTCAGACATGGCAACTTTAGTTGACGCAATTGTCAACTATTTAGGCAGGCTGGTAGCGCAAGCGATCATTGTGCCCATCGCGTCTTCCTACAGGTAATCACGGTTTCTATTGACCGCGTCGCCGGCAACTGATCGAGAGTGCGTAAGGCTCTTAAATGAAACAAAATGGCTTAGTTTAAAGTTGCCTCGATTTTAAATTAACTTTTGAAATCCTTGGTTATGACCAAGGGTTCAGTGCCTTCAGAAGTGTGACTATGTAGGTTATGCTGAGTCATTATTTCTATACCAATCATTCTTAGTGGATTTATTATTATTTCAAATGATAGGTTATAAGCCAAGCAATCATTTAAATGACGATAGAACATTGTCATTTAATAACCAAAAGTTACACAGTTTAATCTTCAGCTTTCACTCTTGTGCTAAAAGGAGACTGTTTTTTTTTATATGGGGAGTGGTCTATGAACCAATAGCGATACTGTAGTGGTATTTCTGTGGGGATACCTCAACTACATCCTTGTGCAAGGGGGCATCAAAATCCAACCCGGCAGTTTTGAGAAAAATAATACTTTAGAATTCACATTTCTTGCAAAAATGTTTTTATTTTAGAAACGTTTTGAACGGTTATTGTGGTTAGTGTCTGTAAAGTTCGGACTACAATGTAATAATATGGTGACAGCGACATGATCTGATGATGGAGTCAGGAGCTATTCAACAGAACTCCTCAATAAATAAGCCGATTGAGTTGAAACTTGGCATGTCTATCAAGTTTCAACTACAATGTAATAATATGGTAACAACGAGCTAATCTGATGATGAAGTCAGGAGCTGTTCAACAGAACTCCTCAATAAATAAGCCGATTGAGTTGAAACTCGGCATGTCTGTCAAGTTTTAACTACAATGTAATAATATGGTAACAACGAGCTGATCTGATGATGGAATCAGGAGCTTTTGAACAGAACTCCTCAATAAATAAGCCGATTGAGTTGAAACTCGGCATGTCTGTCAAGTTTCAACTACAATGTTATAATATGGTAACAACAAACTGATCTGATCATAGAGTCAGGAGCTGTCCAACAGAACTCCTCAATAAATAAGCCGATTGAGTTGAAACTCGGCATGTTTGTCAAGTTTTAACTACAATGTAATAATATGGTGACAACGAGCTGATCTGATGATGGAGTCAGGAGCTGTCCAACAGAACTCCTCAATAAATAAGCCGATTGAGTTGAAACTCGGCATGTCTGTCAAGTTTCAACTACAATGTAATAATATGGTGACAACGAGCTGATCTGATGATGGAGTCAGGAGCTGTTCAACAGAACTCCTCAATAAATAAGCCGATTGAGTTGAAACTCGGCATGTCTGTCAAGTTGCGACTACAATTTACATTGTGTCCGTTTATTATTTTTAACACTACACCGGGCGGCGCAGTTTGTTTATTTCCATAAGTGAAAGTATAGGCTTTTATAAAAGTCAATGTTAGACGGCTGTTTTTCTGTAGTTATCTATTAGGTGGTACGGACGAGAAACGACCAACAACTGTGCCCATATGTATGGATGTATGTATGTGGACTCCCTTTTCCGCATTTAGACTCAAAGGTGGTCCTTTATGCGTGGGGATGACCTGGCTCATTAAAACTGAAGCCCGCCTAGCTCCTTCCAGAAGCACAGCAGTTTCCTGGGGGCTTCACAGACTAATTATAGTGTTGAGTTCTGTTCTGTTCCACCAGACAATAGCAACGTTTGTCAGTGTTGATCTTATTACGGCTGTATAAAGCCATTATGGTTATTTTTGGTGTTAAACCCCATAGGAGACTGTTTTTTTTTGTATGGGAAGTGGTTTATGAACCAATAGCGATACTGTAGTGGTATATTTGTGAGGATACCTCAACTACATCTTTGTGCAAAGGGGCATCAAAATCTAGCCTGGCGGTTTTGAGAAAAATAATACTTTAGAATTCACATTTCTTGCTATATTTTTTATTTTAGAAACGTTTTGAACGGTTATTTCTGACTGTATAGGTACTTTATCAATGTGTTTCTCTACTACTCACTTGCCACCTCAACATTTTTTTTAGTGGCGATGTCTAGTTTTTTTTTGTAGTATTTTAAGGTGACGATTAAAAACAAAAAGTAGGCTATTATAAAAGTCTATGTTAGACGACTGTTTCTCTGTAGTTGTCTACTCATTTAAGTACACTAGCATTATTATTTTTATAGTTTTCGAGTTTGCAGTCCCTATTAGTTGCAGTTTCGCGTTGTCACCATATTATTACATTGTAGTTGAAACTTAACAGGCATGCCGAGTTTCAACTAAATCGGCTTATTTATTGAGGAGTTCTGTTGAACAGCTCCTGACTCCATCATCAGATCAGCTCGTTGTTACCATATTATTACATTGTAGTTAAAACTTGACAGGCATGCCAAGTTTCAACTCAATCGGCTTATTTATTGAGGAGTTCTGTTGAACAGCTCCTGACTCCATCATCAGATCAGCTCGTTGTTACCATATTATTACATTGTAGTTAAAACTTGACAGGCATGCCAAGTTTCAACTCAATCGGCTTATTTATTGAGGAGTTCTGTTGAACAGCTCCTGACTCCATGATCAGATCAGCTCGTTGTCACCATATTATTACATTGTAGTTGAAACTTAACAGGCAAGCCGAGTTTTAACTCAATCGGCTTATTTATTGAGGAGTTCTGTTGTTGACAATGATTCAGTTTGTTTCTATCACTTTTCCAAACAAAACACGTAACCCAGAAGCAGTTTGTAAACTCAGGATAATTTCAAAACTTACCGATGCCGATGGTATGTGATGAGCTTTTTATCATCAGGTTTCCCGCGGCGGTTCTGACGAAGTTGGACAGCACAAACTGGCATAATAAAACAATTTTCGGGAGACCCTTACGTCATGATCTCAGTATGACACTGAAGTAGCAGAAATAAGTATGGACCTTTTATGGTCAATAAATTTGAACGTGTTTACGTGAGTGAGACTAAGAGGGTGTCTACAGGTAAAAGGTCTTTGTGGTTACCCTACCATAACGCTCTTTTTCGCGACGCCGCAACGCCGCAACGCAAAACGCTGATTTTAGCGGCACGGCGACGCAACGCGGTTATGTGTTTTGGGCCCTAACAGCACAAGGCGACGCGGTGCGGTGCTGGTGACGAGTTGATCTAAACAGCTATGACCTTAAGAATCCTTCGGCCAACGAACCTAGTGATGATTTTACCTTTAAGTTAGAAAAATTGTGCCTAAGCGAGTAGGTATTTGACATTTCACACCATAACTTATCTGTGCGCAAGATCTAATACGATGTCAATGCAATTTAAGGCCGGCCGCATACGAGTACGTTCGGTTTCCTGATTCGGTTTCCGAATACGGAATGCACGCATTCAATACAAATTGTTCTACATGCCGCACACGTTCTTATTTTTTCCGAACGGAAAAAAACTTGACGTTCATTTCGAAAACAAACCGTGCGTACAGGTCATACGAACTAAAATTGAACGTCTGCGAAAAAAAAACGAATTCGGAAAACGTACCTATACGGAAAACGTGCGTATGCGGCCGGCCTAATAAGGGGAATAATAAGTCAAGCCGCAGAATTTTCTTTTAGCCACAGAACTTAACTTTTGATTTTATAACTAAGCAACGGGAAAATGAGAAAGCTTCTGATAAACTAACTCGTCTTTTTTACTACACCAACTAAATATTCCAAAGAAAGCATCAAGTTAAGAACAACAATTATTTTAACTTGACCAACTGTTTTATGCATCGCCATCAAATTGACTAACTCAGCCACGGATTTTACGGCTCACCAACATTTTAGGTTAGGTTAGGTTTGATTATTGAATTTAACTACGCGCGAGGCGAGCGAGCGTAGCGAGCGTACCGCGGCAGCGGCCGCCGAATTGCCAGAAATCTAGTTAATAAAGAATACAATATTATAGGTATTTTGGACATGCTTAAAATGTCTAAAATACCTATAATATTGTATTCTTATAAACTTCGATCAATCGATCTTTATACATTTCAACCATTATAATATTTTGAAATTCGCTATTTTAAGCTTCGGCATTACAAATCATGTTTCACTAAATTTTAAAGGTACTGAGTTATAAAATTAGAAGTCGATAAAATTACATTTTTGGTGTCATATTTTAATATTTTAGGAGTTTACTGCTTGAATACATCTTACAAATTTAGATGCTTAAAAATAACTACCATGCTGAGTTGTATTTACAGTGGCTTACATTGAAGATATTTAGTGGATAAGTTAGTATTTTTCAGATGCACATTGATAGTGGCTGACTTAGTAATTCAGAGGACAATGTAAATTTTTAGAGGCGAAAAATGCTATTAAAAAGAAGCCTGTGAAATTAGCACCCATTTAATAATATTAAGTAATCCCATCGATTATTTCGATACCATAGTTGCAGTTTGATTACGCAACCATTTGTAAGTAAGTAAGGTAGGTACTTAAAACTTCTTAGTCAGCCCTGAATACACAATTTACCTGCGTAAAGTATATTAAATCGTTGGCAAAACACTAGAAACAATTTGGGTAATTTAATTTATGATACCAAACTGAGTTAAGTCCCGTTTTAATTATAAAACTAAATTAAATTCAGTCGCTACGTTTCGAATAAGGGCACTGTTCCCAACTCACAGCTACCTAAGTACCTGGTAGAGTAGGAATTAGGAAAATACGAAGTTGATGGTCAACTAAAATCTACTTAGGCTCTAGCTAGACGAATATTTAACTAAATTAAAGTCTATAGTCGACCATGATTCTAGACAGATTTTTTATTCAGCGTATGCTAGACAGTCCCAAAAATCTGTCTATCAGACATATTTTTGGGACTGTCTGCTATGCTGAATAAAAAAGTCACTCAGACATAGGCACTCCTCAGACATGGCAACTTTAGTTGACGCAATTGTCAACTATTTAGGCAGGCTGGTAGCGCAAGCGATCATTGTGCCCATCGCGTCTTCCTACAGGTAATCACGGTTTCTATTGACCGCGTCGCCGGCAACTGATCGAGAGTGCGTAAGGCTCTTAAATGAAACAAAATGGCTTAGTTTAAAGTTGCCTCGATTTTAAATTAACTTTTGAAATCCTTGGTTATGACCAAGGGTTCAGTGCCTTCAGAAGTGTGACTATGTAGGTTATGCTGAGTCATTATTTCTATACCAATCATTCTTAGTGGATTTATTATTATTTCAAATGATAGGTTATAAGCCAAGCAATCATTTAAATGACGATAGAACATTGTCATTTAATAACCAAAAGTTACACAGTTTAATCTTCAGCTTTCACTCTTGTGCTAAAAGGAGACTGTTTTTTTTTATATGGGGAGTGGTCTATGAACCAATAGCGATACTGTAGTGGTATTTCTGTGGGGATACCTCAACTACATCCTTGTGCAAGGGGGCATCAAAATCCAACCCGGCAGTTTTGAGAAAAATAATACTTTAGAATTCACATTTCTTGCAAAAATGTTTTTATTTTAGAAACGTTTTGAACGGTTATTGTGGTTAGTGTCTGTAAAGTTCGGACTACAATGTAATAATATGGTGACAGCGACATGATCTGATGATGGAGTCAGGAGCTATTCAACAGAACTCCTCAATAAATAAGCCGATTGAGTTGAAACTTGGCATGTCTATCAAGTTTCAACTACAATGTAATAATATGGTAACAACGAGCTAATCTGATGATGAAGTCAGGAGCTGTTCAACAGAACTCCTCAATAAATAAGCCGATTGAGTTGAAACTCGGCATGTCTGTCAAGTTTTAACTACAATGTAATAATATGGTAACAACGAGCTGATCTGATGATGGAATCAGGAGCTTTTGAACAGAACTCCTCAATAAATAAGCCGATTGAGTTGAAACTCGGCATGTCTGTCAAGTTTCAACTACAATGTTATAATATGGTAACAACAAACTGATCTGATCATAGAGTCAGGAGCTGTCCAACAGAACTCCTCAATAAATAAGCCGATTGAGTTGAAACTCGGCATGTTTGTCAAGTTTTAACTACAATGTAATAATATGGTGACAACGAGCTGATCTGATGATGGAGTCAGGAGCTGTCCAACAGAACTCCTCAATAAATAAGCCGATTGAGTTGAAACTCGGCATGTCTGTCAAGTTTCAACTACAATGTAATAATATGGTGACAACGAGCTGATCTGATGATGGAGTCAGGAGCTGTTCAACAGAACTCCTCAATAAATAAGCCGATTGAGTTGAAACTCGGCATGTCTGTCAAGTTGCGACTACAATTTACATTGTGTCCGTTTATTATTTTTAACACTACACCGGGCGGCGCAGTTTGTTTATTTCCATAAGTGAAAGTATAGGCTTTTATAAAAGTCAATGTTAGACGGCTGTTTTTCTGTAGTTATCTATTAGGTGGTACGGACGAGAAACGACCAACAACTGTGCCCATATGTATGGATGTATGTATGTGGACTCCCTTTTCCGCATTTAGACTCAAAGGTGGTCCTTTATGCGTGGGGATGACCTGGCTCATTAAAACTGAAGCCCGCCTAGCTCCTTCCAGAAGCACAGCAGTTTCCTGGGGGCTTCACAGACTAATTATAGTGTTGAGTTCTGTTCTGTTCCACCAGACAATAGCAACGTTTGTCAGTGTTGATCTTATTACGGCTGTATAAAGCCATTATGGTTATTTTTGGTGTTAAACCCCATAGGAGACTGTTTTTTTTTGTATGGGAAGTGGTTTATGAACCAATAGCGATACTGTAGTGGTATATTTGTGAGGATACCTCAACTACATCTTTGTGCAAAGGGGCATCAAAATCTAGCCTGGCGGTTTTGAGAAAAATAATACTTTAGAATTCACATTTCTTGCTATATTTTTTATTTTAGAAACGTTTTGAACGGTTATTTCTGACTGTATAGGTACTTTATCAATGTGTTTCTCTACTACTCACTTGCCACCTCAACATTTTTTTTAGTGGCGATGTCTAGTTTTTTTTTGTAGTATTTTAAGGTGACGATTAAAAACAAAAAGTAGGCTATTATAAAAGTCTATGTTAGACGACTGTTTCTCTGTAGTTGTCTACTCATTTAAGTACACTAGCATTATTATTTTTATAGTTTTCGAGTTTGCAGTCCCTATTAGTTGCAGTTTCGCGTTGTCACCATATTATTACATTGTAGTTGAAACTTAACAGGCATGCCGAGTTTCAACTAAATCGGCTTATTTATTGAGGAGTTCTGTTGAACAGCTCCTGACTCCATCATCAGATCAGCTCGTTGTTACCATATTATTACATTGTAGTTAAAACTTGACAGGCATGCCAAGTTTCAACTCAATCGGCTTATTTATTGAGGAGTTCTGTTGAACAGCTCCTGACTCCATCATCAGATCAGCTCGTTGTTACCATATTATTACATTGTAGTTAAAACTTGACAGGCATGCCAAGTTTCAACTCAATCGGCTTATTTATTGAGGAGTTCTGTTGAACAGCTCCTGACTCCATGATCAGATCAGCTCGTTGTCACCATATTATTACATTGTAGTTGAAACTTAACAGGCAAGCCGAGTTTTAACTCAATCGGCTTATTTATTGAGGAGTTCTGTTGAACAGCTCCTGACTCCATCATTAGATCAGGTCGCTGTTACCATATTATTACATTGTAGTCCGAACTTTACAGACACTAACCACAATAACCGTTCAAAACGTTTCTAAAATAAAAACATTTTTGCAAGAAATGTGAATTCTAAAGTATTATTTTTCTCAAAACTGCCGGGTTGGATTTTGATGCCCCCTTGCACAAGGATGTAGTTGAGGTATCCCCACAGAAATACCATAGCAGTATGGCTATTGGTTCATAGACCACTTAAAAACAGTCTCCTTTATAGTAAAATAGAAATTGTACTAAAATACAATTTCGATTTACTGAAATATTTCAGTGAATCAATGTCGTACGGTTTCGTTTACTCCTTTTATACTGTAAATGAGAAAGTAACTCAAATGTGAAGATCTATGTACACTTCTCTACGTCTGTTGTGACTACCTACCACCCTATTGTTTCGCAGTTTGCCTACAGTTAGTAAACAAACCCCACGATGTCTTCTCGTGCCTCCCTTTGTAGGTACTTCAGGCTCCATTCTGTAACAACTCACCCGACTAAGGTACTCTATATACTTGAATCTCAGCTTAAAGGGGCTCTAAGAAAGTAATCCAGTTTTGGCAAAGTATACATTATACAGTGTGTATTTTTTTTAAATTTTATGATATTTTCTATAAAATACTTATAAACCAATAACGACGATGTATTGTTGCATGAGTATTCCAAAGGAACTGAAAGTTTTTTTATGACATTGTTTAAGAAAAGTGTTACTTTCTGTTAGTAAAAGAAAACGAGATGGTCCAAAAGAATTACTTACCTCAATACAAACGTAAAAGGTCATTCCTCCCCTAAAATATAGCATACATAGCTGATTATTGATCCTGCGTGAACGATATGACTTCACTTATTTAGTGAGGAGCATTATTTAAAAATTTCTTCAAAAGAAAATCGTCTAATCTGAAATCGTCGTCAAAATCAAGTCAAGTTCGTCTTGCTATTTTATAGCAGACACTTAAACTGATACCGAACTCAAGCTTCGATTTTTCAATATTATAAAACTGTATCTTAATCAACGTAGGTAAGTTCTAATTGTGTTTTAAAAAAAACTATGTAAAAACATAACATAGAATATTCTTACAAATGTCAAGATACGCCCTTTAAAGGACATTTTAGTTGCGATACGGCATTACTTCTACAACATTCGTGATATCTGTCACCCCTGCGGCAACTCCAACCTTTGAAGAAATATGTAAACTAGAACGGACACCGGCGAACTCACAGTTGACGCCACAATTGAAGCCGATCAGCGTCAGCTCATTCATTCACTAGCTCACGTTCATCGCAATCGGTCGCTGGCTTTATGGTGTTGAATGTTGACGAAAGGTATAAAAATGACTTTCAAAAATGCCGTCTTGCATTTTAGAATCTTACAAAAACGCATCAAATACACAAAAAAAGGATAGTGGCGTAACTTATCATCGGTAAGTAAACAAAACATCAACTAAAACCAAGCAAAACTAATTTTTGACATAATTTGCCGCTATTTCTAGAAAATCATAGAATATGAAAATGGAACTGTACAGATTGGACACGGTAGGTAATAAATGTTGGTGAACTCATAATATATGCACCTAGTTATTTTAACTCAATTAGGTATAATATACTTAACTGATTATTGTTTAGATCATAAAATACCTACTCAGCCTATGCCGTTTGTCTGTCTGTTTGTCTATCAGTACCTACTAAAGTTTATTATCAAATTGTAATGGTAGATTTTTATTTTACTTAGTTTAAAAAGGATATTTTTCATCATCATCACCTTAAAGATACTAACCAAACCCAAACCTAATTTATTCAAAACACTAAGTTTCCTGTAAGTAGTACCTACCTACCTACCTATAATTTTTTTTCCGTGAATTTTTTGATATTTTAATAGTTATTCTGCTATTCAGGGCTAAAAAATGGTAGAATACTTATTATTTGGAAATGCATACATAGGTACCTATAATACTATAAAATAATATAATTCATCCTACAAATGTTTGTCCTGGGTGGGAATCAAACCCACGACCTAGTCAATTTATTGAGATAAGGCAGAGTAATAATTAGTAGGTAAAAAAGCTGTGTCGCTTCTGTGCGGTGTCTAATCTGCCGCCCATGTTCCGACTCATTTGTGACACGTCTATGGTTTGTACTTTCTTCTCTAGTTATTATCTCGATGACTCCAACAAGATTTTTTCATTTAGCGGAACATTTAAATTACTCAGCGTCACTCAGATTCGACGTTATGAAAATTGAGAATAGATAAAGTTAAAGATATTTATAAATTCAATTAACTTGACAAAGACACTGTCAAAAAGATACTCGACAAAAACTTGGTCAAAATATTTTACATCAAGCTGAACATTTGATAAAAAAATAAAAGTGCGAAATACTTGACGGCTCGTAGCAGTGATCTACGGTTTGCTACGGCGTAGGTGATTGCTACTTTTAAGTCTACGCGCTTAATTAATACAACCTTTGTTTAATTTTAATTTTATTTTATTATTATAGTTACCTCGCTATGTGCTAGTATATTATGTAGCTAGAAATATTTTTACATCTTGGTTCACGAACGATACGGTCGGTCGCTTATCTTCAGCCACCAATGATCCTAAGAGGTAGTCAGAAGAAAGCCCATGTCATCGAGGCTTATTTTAATGTTAACTGGTTTCCTTTCGATGTTCTCCTTCACCGTTTAAAGCTCGTGTTTTTAGAAATTAATCACAACTTTCGAATAAAAAGTCGGGGGGAATCTTACTAAGGCATCATAGCTCTTTACTTGCTTATTAAAATTAGATAACTGAATGATAACTAAAATGTTTTCTTATTAAACCTTTAAACTTAGTATTTCTGTTTGATTCTTTAAAATCAGATTAAGCTTTTTTTTCAAATTTTAGGAGGCAGCTAAAAAAATGAACCATGCTCACGACTCCCCAAGGCGCATTAAACATTCTCTCTGATCTTTGGGCATTCAAAATCCTTTGTTTGTCTATAAATGCGTAGTCAGAGGCATGTCTAAATACTATTAATTTGGAAAATGCCCACATTTTGCAAAAGCATTTAATATGTGGCAAATTGCAAGCTAGCGGCGACCTATTAGAACAGCCCCCTCTAGACAAGTGGCATCAATCGATTCTATTTCTACAATACGCTAAAGCAGTGATTCCCAAAGTGGTCCAGGTGGACCCCCAGGGGTCCACGGGAGACTCGAAAGGGGTCCACGTTGGCGAGAAACAAAAATGGGGGTGCACAAGTTTTTTGGGAATATGGTAGAAATGTAGCAGCACCACCGAAACCAGTAAAATTTTGAAAGGGGTCCATGAGAAAAAAAAGTTTGGGAACCTATGCTTTAGCTAAAGTAAGTTTGTTTGAGCAAGTGGCCAACTTTGGTGACGGAGTTTTTAAGCCGCCTAAAGGCCTCCAACACGCTAACTCTCGCCGATGTTTCATTGGTGGACAAAGTATCGAAGATCACGTGACCTTCCATTCGACCAATGCAACCAAGCATCTCGACCAAGCATCTCGTTCAAGTGTTAGCGAATTATACCTAGAAATAGAGCATATAGAGATATGAGCAGTTAGTTAACTTAGTAGTTATCCTGTAGATAGCGCTCATCGATGCTTTAATCGATAGATATGGTCCTATCAAGATTTTCAACCCTGACGACTAAGGATTCCGTAGCCGAGTTGGTAAAGGCACTCCGGCTAAAGGAGGATCGCTTGTATCATTGCGGGTTCGAATCCCGTCGGAATTGAAAATTTTGATAAGATTTTTCATTTTCATATATAGAAATAGAATCGGTTGCCACTTGTCTATAGGGGCTGGTTTCCTCACAATCTTTTCTATATATATTTTTTTTTCAGCACTAAATCTTCAAACAATGCGACCGCAGTGTCCCAGGACAAAAGCAAATGGAACTTTCATGGTCCAATTCAAGAACAAACTCGATAGCAACGTTTTCGGTGTTATTTATGATGCTTCGTAATGTTTTGAATACATTGTGGTATTTCGCACGAGGATTAGGATAAAGAATGCGTCAGACAGACGTGATGTATGACAGGATAAAGGAAATCCACGCTATGGATGGCCAAGTACGGAAATAGATGACCGCGCACTATGTGTTTTATAGTTTGGTGCAGGGAAAATAAAAATGTTTAGGTAGTGTAGTAAAAATAAGAGATTTTGTACAATTCGTTTAAATAAACCCCGGTACTTACGACTCAGGTAATTAATGACAAAAGTTTTAAATTGATTAAAAAAAAAACTGTCGAACATAGGACCACCTCCTTTTTTAGTAGAGGGTGAAGGATTTGAAGACATTTCTATGATTCAAAAAAGGCACGAAGCACACCAATCTCTGCAATTATTACAATGTACCTTTAAAATATTATTTATTTATTTTCTACAATTTACGTAGCTTGGCAAAAGGCCTCTGATTCTCATCATTTTTTATAAGTCTTCAGAATGTACCAAACTAAAAACATAGGTATTTGATTGAAAAACACCATCAATAGTGCTGAAATGACAATACCACAGTTTACCTTATAGCAACTATAAACGATACGTGACAGAAAATGCTGACGCAGCATCGCAAATAGGCATTCACGATCATGCAGAGAAAATAAATCTGTATTCCTAAAACAGTAAGTGCTAGTTTGGCATATTCGAATGCAGCAATGTTACACACACATGCTGTTTTCCCAAAAGTATTTACTGCTTTCATGTGCAATTATTCATAGCCTGATGTCGAGTATTACAATTTTATGCGTACAAGTTGAATGCTCGTGACTCCTTTCGCATATCTTATTTTTGGTCATTTTACGAGGAATTGCTTTAGCTGAATTGTAAAACGATTCACACTATGAAACAAATTGTGATTTACGAATAACGGCATTTTTAGCTCCGCTGTTCTTGCTTTACGCCACCGAAGATACGCGACAGATTTTCCGACAGGTGTGAATCGACCCTAACAGCTTGGTCACAACAACACTGAATATTTCGGATATTCTCTTAGAGTAGGATTCAGCACTCAAGTCCTACGGAAAAAGCTGGAACGAATTGTTTTATTTACTTTATTATGCTCTTTTAGTCAAAATCGTTCAGTTATCTGGTTTGTAGAGCTAACGAACGTACAAAGTAGCATAATTGTTATTGTTCAAGCATTATCTGGACACTTAGTTATTTTTTACATAACCTAGTTCTGCGATAGCAGCGCTGCGTCTATCGGACTTCAGTGCTGATTCCGACTCTACTAAGTGAATAGCGGACTTTACACGTTAGAGTTTTTACCACGGATCTGGACTGTGCAGATATCTGTACAGATATCTGTACAGATATCTCTGCGTGTAAATGCTCTGGCATCTGGACTGTACAGATATCTGTACAGATATCTCTGCGTGTAAATGCTGCTATGTCAGTCATCCAGAAACAACTTTTATTTTGTATACTTAACTGCAAGATTTAATACCCAAAATTAACGAATACCTCGTATTTATGTGGTTATTTCTGTGGACATTTACTGACGATGGGGCGCAGGCTTGCCTGTTTCGGCAATTAATATCGTTCAACCTAATGGAACGTTAATGTTGGGCGAACAAGTGGCTTTTTGCCCGGGACAATCTGTTCTTGTTTATTCTTATTTAGCTTCACTTAGCAATGTAATTAAAAAGGTTAATGGTGAATTGAATACAGTGGGCTTAAAAAGGTCGCTATTGCAGAATCGCACTAAAGGAATTGAACTGTTTGAACTATTGCCATCTCTTTTCATTGACTGAGAGTGAAAAGAGACGGCATTATAGTTCATTTTATATTGTGATTCAGCTTTAGCGACCTTTTTGAGTCCGCTGGTTGAACTAACTAAATTGATACTTTTATTACTTTAGGGCACTTTAAATTTTAAATGTTTCTTTACGTATAGAAAAAATAATAACATTGAAGTAAAAACTTGACGGCCTTCATATTGAAAATCTCAGCAATTATAATCTTTCTCAGAAATCGGAGCCTGAGCAAATATCCTATGAATATTCATAAAGTTAACACCTCGCTCGAGTTCAGTTTATTCGCTCGATAAGTTCTGATGTGAGCAGATATTAGGATTAAACATTAACTGAGATTGTAATATTGAGTTTGTGTGAGAGTTTTAGGTCGGACGTGTTGCTTTGCAAGTAGGTCGAGAATGTATCTATTTACTAAAGTTACTATGCAAAATGATACAAATACAAATATATTTATTACCAGACAAAAATCATAGATTACTGATGATTAATCATAGATTACATGATGCCAACAATTACCAAAGTATTACAGTTTTGAAAAAACTTTAACACCCAAGAAAAAAACAATTGTAATGATAAGTATTAAGTACCTACTTTGATGCAAGTTGAGTAAGTTGATTTCAAAACCATGTATTTTAATTCAGTAGCATTTATTTTAATTTAGTATTAAGCCGAAGTCCTTAAACAAAGTTATTTTATTACAGTTACTAGTATATTGAATATAGTGTCAAAGTAAAACCATGAGCATCAGCTAGTCTTCTTCTTCTTATACACGGTGTAACTGGAGGGGTGGATCATCAGTGGCCGGGCGATGGGTGACCTCAATACCTATCGATTTAACCCCCCTGTATTTTTTGTATTTTTATATAAAAATAAATAGATGTGTGTTAGTCTTGCTAAAACTAAAAAAACGGCTTGACCGATTAGAATAACTTTTTGTTTTGTTCGGAGTGGTACAGGGGCGGTTTAAAAAAAAATAGGGAACCCCTATTAAAAAAGTTAAAAAACAGCTAGGTACCACCTAAGTTAGCCAAGTGTAGCGTGTGATGCCGGGCGAATTTTTGTTGAGGTATTAATCCTCTTTTTTTCTTTTGACGACTTTGACGAGACTCACATTGTTCGACTGGCTCCACACTGGAGCTTGACTATTTAGATTCTAAGCGGATGGATCACCGAAAAGAAAGCTAGGCCCCATACCGTGTTTGTTGCCCTGATTCTTCACGGTGTTGGTCGCGAAAGAACAGGAGTAGAATCACCTAGCTCTTAAGACGTTTCAAAGTGGTCATAACGGTCCAACTGAATAAATGATATTTGATTTTGATTTTGCTAGAAAAATTAAAAATTGGTAATTTTGTATGGGAATCGCATCTTTGGTTTGATTATGGACGACGACGGAATGACAGCTAAGTACCTGCTGTCAGAATTTGTATTAATTTTGTATGCTTTCTTACGAAGTTCGCCGGGTTGTCGGAAAGTTAGCTAGAAACAAAATAAAAAGATCTAGCCCCAGCCTGCCACGCATCAGCTTTCAAACTGACACATTCATTAAGGCTGCTCTTTTCTTCCTTACAACGTCTATTCCATGAAACTCATCTTAATAACTAGGTCAGTATGATAACTTGATGGGCATATTTACTTTAGACGACACGATAATTTAATATTAGGGAATATTAAAAAAGTAAGATCGTATGAGCAAGTGGCCAACTCTGGTGGGTGATTAAGTTTTTAGGCCTCCTAAACGCGCAGAATATTAAGTTCGAATAATTATATTTGGTTATAAATTGCATATACCTACAGCATGATTTGATTACGAATAAATATCCAATTAATTGGATTAACCAAGTAGAAATCAAGTACGTCGGATACAAGTATGTCGGATTCAAACTTTTGTCACACTCAATAATAATTCTGAATACCATAAAAGTCCCCAGCGAAATTCATTTTGCATCCCCTGGTAAAATGTTTCCTCTCGAATAGGTACCAATATTTATTTATCTATATTGCTATACTTATTCGAAAACCGTTTGGCAAGCACGTTACTGTTATTATATTTATTTGGCATCGGAAACGTTACCACCAATGCTATAACGTTATTGGAAAACTGAGAGCTCATTTCAGAATCTACGAATAAAGATCATTTATGCAGGAATAACGGAACGAAATATTTGTACTTATAATCAAATGAATGAGACATTTTATACCCCAATTTTGAACCATAGATATACCTACTTATTCGAGTGTTCATTGATATCATAAAGAGTTTAAACTTTTGAAACTACGAATAAGTATCATGGCTATGTAGGTATGAACATTATAAACACTTTATACGGGATATTTACCATGATTTTTGGATTTTTGAGTTTCCCGAAAAACTTTACCTAATTTACCGTGATCATGGCACATGCAACCGTGCCGAAAGAAACTCAAAAAAAAGGAATAAATAATGGTATAAGGTCATTCGCAGGTTTTAATTTTTGTTCTAAGAATACTTACCTTACTTATGTTCATTTGTATCTACGAGTACCATACTTACCTAATCTGCGCGTAGATATTACAAAAACAACGAAAAAAGTAAGAAGAATTCAATTACGATGCAAAACCGTGGTATAAGTTTTCGGATGTAGGTATACCTAAGTTATCGGATGATGTGTACACGCCGTGTTTTGAAAGCGCCCATATTGTAACCCTGTCGGGATCAAACTGATGGCATTAGGGAAAACAAAACCCAACAGCTCAATAGCACGATACACATCATCCCTTCTCGTAATAAACAACCTGATGAATAGAGACAGAGTATTCTGTTACATGTTGCCTACAGATTATATTATACGACCAGTGGTCCTAACATACAATTAGGTTGGCGGGGTTTTGACATGCCCACGGTGCTCTCGTACTTTTATAAGCAAAATTGGTTACTCAAGTCATCAAATAGCTCATCAACGAGCAGATCAGCAACGCTCTACTAGTCCTTCGAGTTAAATAATGCTTGCCCAGTAACACAGTCGCCGTAGCCGAAACCGGCTAGGAATAACACACACACAGAGATTGTGATAAATAGGTAATTGTTACATTACTGCTAAGTTACTATGTAATCTTTCATTTATTCACAGAACTACCACATATTAACATAACATTAAAAAATACAATAAGAACCAGTTGAGCCACCTAAAGATCGCTGGAAACGATCTATAGGTAGCTCAATTGATCCAAGCCACTGCCAGTCGGAAGCATGCCCAAGACACTGGCTGCATTACCGCGCTGGATGGCAATGCTGATCCGTTGAGCCAAATAAGTGCCAGACAGGATCACGCGTCGCCGTGTCGCTTCGATTAGACGCCCTGAATTACTTGTTTTTTGAACAAGATTTCTTGAATTCTGGTTAAATCAGTAACAATAACACGAATGGAAAAAGCTGTAGTTTTAAAAAAGTTTCTAACCCTGAAAACGATAAAGACTAATTGCGTCCCGAGGGTTTATTTGCGTTAACATTCTTAATGAAACGGATAAATTGCAGGAATAAAACGAAGTCGTGAATGGCACTTAGGACTTAGTAGCTTTCAATTTTTACAATCGAATCAAACAAAACATACAAATTAAACTTTACTCCTTTTTATCAAAACGGATAAGTAGGTACCTACCTACGAGGTAAGCGGGTCCGTTTATGCACCTCAAATAAGAGCTAAAAAATAAGGAAATAAAAGCTTTTAAAATAGAGGACGCCACAAAAGCACGTCCCACAGTTGATCAGTGTATTTACTATTTCTTTAATACTTTTGATTACTTTTAATTTATTAGGTACAATCCTCTACTAGCATTCAACCATCACCAACCAGCTAGTAGCGTCTGACCGAACAATAGACACAAAAGTAAGTAGTTACCTAAGTATTTATTATTCCTGCTGTCATCGCATCATAACCAAGCTGTAGATACGTGACATAAATCGCATAATTTTTTCAATTTCATGACCCATGTTTTGGCAACAGCCGTGGTCGCAAGCAGGCAGACTGTCAGCGAATGAATCACGTGAATAAGAACCGTGTTCGCAAAAGTTTAAGAAAGCTACTCGTACATAAATAAAGCGGATACTGCTGTGCTTTTTATAATTCTTGCAGTGAAACTCTTGCAAATACAGACGTCGAACGGTGCTACAGTTGACTTGGTTTGCCAAAGCATCATCTATCAACCTGAAGTGCACTCTTCCAGTAATGCGTTACCTCTGAGACGGAAATACACACGACACGGAGCGTTTTAGACTAGACGGAATACATTATTAAAGTCCCTTTAGAAAACAGGCAAGTTAAATTGAGAGCGCGCTTTAATTTTTTCAGAATTTGAGAATTTAGGAATATAATTTTTAATCTAAACAAATACTTACATAATTAAGTAGGTACTTACCTATATCAGAAGTTTAATACATAAAGTAGAAGTAAAGATTGTAATTCAAGTAGCTATTATTCTCTGCAATCTGAGCGGAATTATTAAGCTCTATCTAGGCACCCAACCCAGAGCAATAGGCAAGGCCTAGACAATTAGTCACCGCAGATGACTTACAAAAAAGTGGAGGAAAACGCTCGTCGGTGACGGCGTTTATTGATCGCTTGCGTTTTTTTTAGCAAATGGTTCGATAATTGAACACTTGTTACTGGTAGTTACAGAATGCAATCTGATACAAAATATAATATTATATTCTTGTTTTGAACTTGTCCTTGTGAATATTGCTTCTATGTAGGTATAGTTATCATTATGGATTTTCATACGAACTTACTTACTTACTTTTTTTATGGTTTTAGCTGCTGGACTTTAAGATGCTGAACTAGCCATTTTTGTTGTCGTTTGTTTTTTGTGAGTTCCAAAGGGCTGAAGTCAAAAGAACCATAAACTTGCGAGCCTGTTTAAGAAGAACTACATTTTAACCAAATTTTAAGGAACAATTTACCTACACTTTCAAAACTTTCGTGTTTTGTACTAGACATTATTTAACACACGGGATTTACTCACGTAAAAATATCGTCGATTTAGTTACCGACAATGTTTCGATTCATCTGGAGGATCTTCATCTGGGTAAATCGACGATATTTTTACGTGAGTAATTCCCGTGTGTTAAATAATGAAAAAATTACACCTTTATTTTCATCCTATCTCGTCCCACTGCTGAGCATATTCTCCTCCAAATTCCTCCATCTATGTCTATTTCTCGCCGGCTCCCACCAACTTACCCTATTCAAAACAGTTGACATAAATATCAGTCGAGTGGTGAAGGCGTGATTGAAACACAAAAACCAAGTAAAAAAAAAGACCTTCACCAACCCGAATGCAGTGAAGTATGTGAGTTCAATTAAATAGTGATCTCAACTGAAGACTTACCTCTGACCTGGATGGAAACTGGACCAGATACTTGCCAACTCATCAAGAAAACTTCATAGTTGAAAAAATATCTAGTGAATTCTTCCAACAAAGAGGTTTGCCTCATGCCGTAGTTTTATTGTACCTACTCTTTGTAGGACCGAATGGACTTCGTTTATTGAAGTGTGTAGGTATTTTTACAAGCTGTTACTTAGGTTGTTAGTTTATTAGTAAACGTACGACTTAATTTTATGCAATTTTCATACCTAATCGATTGAACTGACATTTGATTTAGGTACCTATGTAGGTACCGATAAAGTTATGGGTTATATCGACCTGACTTGGATGATTGAGTCAGCAGATGAGTCACCTTTTAACGGAATTCAATAGGTACCTAGGTGTTATTAAAAACTGCAGGTCGGCGGTAGATGCAGGCCGCTTCCGTTGGAAAATTTCCATGTGTTGCGGTTGCGCAACACATGGAAACTTTTGAGGGAGGCCTATGTCCAACAGTGGACGTCCAACGGCTGAGATGATGATGATTAAGATGAATAGATATTATTAAAATCGATATTTATGAATACTTACATAAGTACATTTTACTGTTCGAGATACACTATAACCTGTTGATAATATGGACCATGAGCACCCATGAGAAAGTAACCGCAAAAAAACTATGAGAAATAGCTAGGAGTTTCAATTAAAGTTTCATTAATCCAGGAAGTAAAATACTTACATTAGAATTATATAAATGGAGAGAAAGGGGTGAGAGAAGTAGTGGTGATAAAACAGTAAACAAAATCGAGGCATTTGACTCTAAACAGTAGGTATATTTCCAAACATAGGTGCTTACTCATATGTGGTTCAACCAGGAACTATTTCGTCGATCATTTGTTCGTTTTTATAACCATTTTAACACAAAACATCGATTCTCCCAATTTCCGCGTATAAAAATAAAAATATTATTGTAACCTGATGAGAATAGTAGGAGAGCCGACCGCAAAAAACCAACGTCACTTGATACTAAGATAAGCTCCATGGCACACGCTCAAAAAAGTGGTGCTAAGCTTGGATCAATTAGTCAAAAGGCTCCGATTTGGCCGGAAGCACAAAAAAAGGGGCTACTTCCGGTGAAAAAAAACGTGTCAATTTACGTCATTTGATACTAATGGCAGACTTATGGCAGCAGTTACTAATTTATATGCAGTGACAGATAAATCTAGTCTGCCAGTTCCTGTATGGCCGGAAGTACTTGGCAGACTGTCTCAAAGCTGACGATTCGGACCCCTAATTTACGTCATCTGATACTAAGTTGAAAATAGTGGCAGATGTTAGATATCAACCCTACGTTTCAGTATAAATTAGTCTGCCAAGGCTATTTTGGCCGGAACATCTTCAAAATGTCAATTTAGTGATGATACTATGAAGAAAAATTTTCGATTTTTTTTTGGTTTATCAATGTTTAGACATTAGAATGAAATAATATTATGTAATTATTCATGTTAATATTATTATTATAACCTACTAGAAGCTGCCCGTGGCTTCGCTCACGTGGTACCCGGATAAAAAGTAGCCTATGTCACTCTCTAGCCCTCCAACTATCTCCACACAAAAAATCACGTCAATCTGTCGCTCTGTTTTGACGTGAAAGCAGGACAAATAAACAAACAAATAAACACACTTTCACATTTATAATATGGGTAGTAGACATGTGCGCCGCGCTGAAAATTGTCGGCGGCGGCGCGCTGCAGTTTTTCGTCCGGTGGCGGCGCGGCGCCGGCGGCGTGGCTTTTTTTTTAAATAAAAATACACTAATAAAATCGATCGTTTCACTACAACACAAATGACTAGGTACTTACGGATAATTATTATGTTAACAAATCGCGAAAGTTTAACAAGTTATAGGTACATACATAAAATCACGCCTCTTTCCCACAGGGGTAGGCAGAGACCACGAACTTCCACTTGCTACGATCCTGACACACCTCTTTCGCCTCATTCACTTATACTTATAGGTACTTACTGTTCAATAATACTCTAATCATAATCCATGATATCCAGACTAGATCTCTTACAACAACTTTACGATAAGCTGGGATCGTCTGAAGGGCAGAGGCTCGTCTACAAGGTAGCACGTTTAAGGGTCAAAGCGGCATAGGCTTAGACATTTCTAGGATGAAAGGTCTAAGGGCACTGGATATTTCCAAGTGCCCCTGTGTAAAAGACCCCCGGGGAAATCTATTGATTATGCGAGGACCTTGCGGTGAAAGAGAGATGGTTTTCGTACTTCCACGACCTGCTGAACAAGCAGCATAGATAGGTATCGCCATCGGACCTCCCTTTAAATCAAGGACTAGTATTGCCAAAAACGCCTGAAGAAGTAGAAAAAGCTCTTCGCCGCATGAAAAATCGGAAGCCGTCAGAATCGATCCCCATCGAGTCTCCATCGAGGCCACGCATGTCATCCACTACGAAGTCAAGCCAGCACTTCTTGGGTCCACCCCTTCTACCGGGGCCTGGCGGAGCCAACATAGCTGAGCATTTGTTCCCCACGTAGCTTGCCGGTTTCCGTAAGACGTGTCCATGCCAACGTAGGCGGCAGTCCTGCAATTTATCTGCTATATCACGAACATGGAGGCTGCCACGAATGCGATAGTTCCTGACGCGGTCCTTCCGCGTAACCCTACACATCCAGCGCGGCATATTCATCTCAGTGACCAGCAGTTCTTGCTTGTGCTGCTCAAGTACCGACCACGCTTCACTGCCATATCCTTTCAACTTAACTGGCATCTTGAGGTCACAGATACAGAATAGAATATTTTAACTGATTCGTGCGCTCGACCATGTCTTCTAAGCGTACGGATGTGGGATCTGCTTTATTGCAAGCCAAGTACTCGGTCTTCGCCACGCCACGTTGAGTTTCAGACCACCGTTCTCAAGCGATTCCTTTCACGCATTCACACGTCTTACCAGAAGTCCTCTGTCCGCATCTGCCAGCGCGATATCGTCAGCATACATGAGTAACCAAGCCTCTCATGTCTGTCCCTGATACTGTCCGACACTACGTCTAATATCCCGCTGAACAAGAATGGGCTAAGGACGGTTCCCTGGTGTACTCCAACAGTGATGGGGAAGGGTTTGGTGTCACCAACAGCGGTCCTAACCACAGAATCGGAATCATGGTAGGTTCATGTCTCGGATGGTGTCAATATAAACCTCTGGTACACCTTTGGACCGTAATGCCCACTAGATCATCGCACGAGGAACACAGTTGAAGGTCTTCTCCATGTTCAAAAACAGGAAATATAGAGGTGTATTCTTCGTCCTGTATTTCTCCATGACGGTCCGTAGGGCAAAGACTAGATCTATGGTTCCGTGGCCAAGGCGAAAACCATATTGACACTCCAAGACCGCACACTCTAGTCGGATCCGAGAGTCTCCTATCCGCTCAAAGAGTTTCATGGTGTGGGACATGATCTTTATACCGCGGTAGCTGTCACACTCTTGATAGATCCCTTGCCTTTGAAAACCGGAGTGATAGCACTTAGTCTTCTCTGGCGAGGGATCCCTTCAGTGTGCAGTATGTCAATCAATCAATCACAAACATCTACTTGCATGCGGTTGTAAAGATTTGTTAAGATGCCCACACCACACCACGAGGGCCCATTGCCTTCCAGGCCTCGATGGGGACTCGATGGGGATCGATTCTGACGGCTTCCGATTTTTCATGCGGCGAAGAGCTTTTTCTACTTCTTCAGGCGTTTTTGGCAATACTAGTCCTTGATTTAAAGGGAGGTCCGATGGCGATACCTATCTATGCTGCTTGTTCAGCAGGTCGTGGAAGTACGAAAACCATCTCTCTTTCACCGCAAGGTCCTCGCATAATCAATAGATTTCCCCGGGGGTCTTTTACACAGGGGCACTTGGAAATATCCAGTGCCCTTAGATCTTTCATCCTAGAAATGTCTAAGTCTATGCCGCTTTGACCCTTAAACGTGCTACCTTGTAGACGAGCCTCTGCCCTTCAGACGATCCCAGCTTATCGTAAAGTTGTTGTAAGAGATCTAGTCTGGATATCATGGATTATGATTAGAGTATTATTGAACAGTAAGTACCTATAAGTATAAGTGAATGAGGCGAAAGAGGTGTGTCAGGATCGTAGCAAGTGGAAGTTCGTGGTCTCTGCCTACCCCTGTGGGAAAGAGGCGTGATTTTATGTATGTACCTATAACTTGTTAAACTTTCGCGATTTGTTAACATAATAATTATCCGTAAGTACCTAGTCATTTGTGTTGTAGTGAAACGTTAGAGATCGATTTTATTAGTGTATTTTTATTTAAAAAAAAGCCACGCCGCCGGCGCCGCGTCGCCACCGGACGAAAAACTGCAGCGCGCCGCCGCCGACAATTTTCAGCGCGGCGCACATGTCTACTACCCATATTATAAATGTGAAAGTGTGTTTATATGTTTGTTTATTTGTCCTGCTTTCACGTCAAAACAGAGCGACGGATTGACGTGATTTTTTGTGTGGAGATAGTTGGAGGGCTAGAGAGTGACATAGGCTACTTTTTATCCGGGTACCACGTGAGCGAAGCCACGGGCAGCTTCTAGTAGGTTATAATAATAATATTAACATGAATAAATACATAATATTATTTCATTCTAATGTCTAAACATTGATAAACCAAAAAAAATCGAAAATTTTTCTTCATAGTATCATCACTAAATTGACATTTTGAAGATGTTCCGGCCAAAATAGCCTTGGCAGACTAATTTATACTGAAACGTAGGGTTGATATCTAACATCTGCCACTATTTTCAACTTAGTATCAGATGACGTAAATTAAGGGTCCGAATCGTCAGCTTTGAGACAGTCTGCCAAGTACTTCCGGCCATACAGGAACTGGCAGACTAGATTTATCTGTCACTGCATATAAATTAGTAACTGCTGCCATAAGTCTGCCATTAGTATCAAATGACGTAAATTGACACGTTTTTTTTCACCGGAAGTAGCCCCTTTTTTTGTGCTTCCGGCCAAATCGGAGCCTTTTGACTAATTGATCCAAGCTTAGCACCACTTTTTTGAGCGTGTGCCATGGAGCTTATCTTAGTATCAAGTGACGTTGGTTTTTTGCGGTCGGCTCTCGTACTAGAAGAGCTATAACGTGCATGAGTATGAACGCTGTCGGCCGGTGCGAACATTTTTGGTTTTTGAATAAAAGTTACGAGTTTTCTACTGCATTGTGTTTTATTTAGCAATATTTAAGTCCCTGTATTCGTTAATTGTACCTACCGTAAAAAATCAAAAACTTATTTGAGGCATAAGTATAAGTACCTACCTACCTACGTAAAATAATACAACTATCGGTAAAAGCTCATGTTCTTAATAGTATCTAGGTAGGTAGGTATTTCAGAGAAGTCCCAATACACCCTGTAGGTATATTTACTTCTCATTACTATTATATGTACCTACATCAGACTTTTTCAAAGGATGTAGATTTTGATATAAATAGGTAGGTATTCAGCATTTTTATTGATACCTATCAATAATGTTCATAAGCATTGGGGAAGAATACAGAGATTCCGTTTCTCAGCTATCACTTTTAGTTAGTACTCTGAGAGCAGCTTTTTACAGTTCGGAACAGATTTGTGTTACACCGATTATAAAACTATTTCAGGAGCACTAAAGAGTTATTTTAATTACGGAAAGTGATGCCAAACAGAAACAACGAACAAAACGCATGCATATATAACAAAGCAAGCGAACGTGGAAAATTTCTGTTTTTTATTTTATAAATTCCTCTTTTGATCTTATAACCGTTGCAAAGACGTTTTAGCAACGCATTTAGTTTTGTTTGTATGTTAGATGACTCCACCCACGTTTGCCCTTTCATTGGAGGAGTCTAAATAATAAAGCAGGCCTAGAAAAGATTCTTGTAAATTATCTTTAAATAAGCATAATCGAAGGTTATTTTAAATTATCATCATCATCATTATCATCAGCTCGTTAATACCCTCTGCTCGGTGTAGGCCTCCATTCTAATATAAGCTATTCCTCCCGGTCCCGTGCCAGCATCATCCATTCTCATTCATAATTTTAAAAATTTCGTTATAAGTAGTACAATTTTACTTAAAAAAAATACCAGCCTCTGTAAATTTGACTTGACGTCGTTCATTCATAGTCACACAGAGTCATTATTTATAGCTTTCGGTCGAAAACATTAATGTAATGTATGTCAGACAGAATGGAGCCAAGACTCAAGAGAGCAATAGTACCTACTATTTCAAAAAGGCTCTACATCTATGTAAAACCTTTTCGGCTTAGTGGTTATAGTCATAATAAGTCACATTACTTTTATGCGGATATGTTTGGGTAGATGCGCATTTTTACTATTCACAATATAGATTGATCAACCACGACGTCAGCGTCAATTGTCCGCTTTTTGAAAAATGTATATGCGCATTAACACGAGCTCTAAACGGTGAAGGGAAACATCGTAAGGAAACCCGCAGCTTAGTCAGCCCCACACGTATTGACCATGTCTTTCCTGTGGATATGGCCGGTAAGCTGAGAGGATGGTGTAGGTGCTGGGCAAGTCTACTTCATCTCAACATTGTCCCAGACACTAAAGTGTCCCGATAAGTGTAGGCAAAAGATTTCCTCCTGACACTGTATAAATCATCTAGTAAAGATGTAAAAGGCCTAACTTTATTGCAATGAGCGTCGACGTTCCGCATAAGACGAAAACTTGAAAAGTTAAGGCTTTGCATTATAAGTAATATTTTTTTTAAACCTTACTACTTATAAACTTTACATCGACCCCACATTGTAACAAAACTTCTAGACATTTCAGAATCTCTGGGCACTCTTAAAATTCTACAAATCTCGTTTAGGTAAATAAATTATTTTAGGTAGGGATATAAATCGGTATATAAACGACGCAAAGTTTTGAAAGCACATTTTGTTACAAAGTTGCTTTTTATAAACTCAAATTAGATGAGTTCAATTCCCAGAGGGTTTAAAGTTTCTCACTCCCACTATCAATTATTCTGTGGCACTACAAAAACAAAGATAAGACGATTCTTAAGTTTTCAACATCTGTGTAAAACTTATTTGGCCTATATTTATTAAGTTTTTTAATTAAAATAAAATAAAATGTTAACAGAATGTATGTGTAGGATCTTCCTAGGTGTAGGTAAATAATCCGATTATCTGGTTATTAGTGTGAGTTTGCGTGCTTGTACGAACACACAATACTAATCTTATTTACCAAATAATAATCTACACCAATAAAGTACCTACATATTGGATGAAATTACAAACTGACAGACAACGCACAGCCTAAACTAACTCCTAAGTCATTATACCAGAACGTTATATCATAAGTTTTGACACTCTATGTCCATTTCATGTTGAGAAAAAAGTACAAATTGCTTTAGTGTACCTACTCTACACTTAAGCGTGCATTTTACACTGTTTCCAGAACCGTTGGAGCCATACATTTGTTTGAACATGCAACACACGTCAGATCCGACAGTCGGAAACAAATGCGTGGCCGGGACAGCCGGATCGGACGACCGGACAGACAAAAATCCTGACGTATGTGGCCGGCATAAGGCACAATATAAACTTATACCCCAGATGTCGAAAGGAGAAATCAACACCTATCTCTCAAACAACGACCGAAACTTATAATAATGATCTGAGAAGTTGAAATGATCAAAACAACCTATAAAAGCAGAGCCGTGAGCGTTCCTCCCTCTATTTTATTTAACATGAAGTGCTTTCAAACCTTTAAGAACCTCCTACGTGAATTTTAATAGGTACTTAGTTTGAGACACCTACGGAAAATAAACATAAAAGTAAACATTCAACTAATGATAAAGAAGAACGAACATTTTGGCATACTTACTCTTCCGCCATTTTGAAAAAACCTCGATCTTGCAGCAGGTGATGAAACATGTGTCAATCGATAGAGGAAGTGATTACAAACAAAATATATTCAGTAATAAAATCTCGTAATCTTTATACTTTCAGAGATATTTGAGTTTGAAAATGTAAAAATTAAAACTTGAAAATGCAAATTATGCTGCCAATAATAACCGGTAGGTATTTGAATATGTCTACTGTGACTTGGGATAAAATAGTGAGCCAATTTCGTTTAATTTTAAGGTAAAAAAAATATTTTTTTATTTGAAATTACATTTTTTGAACACAGTTTATTTCGTCATTTTGTGCTGAATAGTAGGTAGGTACATAATACTATTTTTATGATAGGTAACTATAGGTAGGTGATTCTACTAGGTAGGTAGGTACCAGGGTTGGCATGATTACAACAAGTAGTTTTAAAACATTTGTTTACAACAAGTTTTAAAACAGTCTCAAATAAAACTTTGATTTTTATTCATTGTTTAAAAACACAGTTTAAAACAAGTTTTAAACAATGTTGAAAACATTGAATAAAAACACGGTTTAAAACTATTAGAATCGATTATCAAATGAAATATTATAAAATAAAGAAAGGCTCTCGTATTTATACAAGTCATACATCGGTAATTTCCCCCAGTAAAATCCCGCTACAGAATGAGAACAGAAGTCCCTATGTCGACCGTCGAAAGAAAGTAATTCACTGGATTCATGTCATGGGTATTCCCCTAATTTTAAAGGTAATTTCTCGCCGGTAAAGTAACGCAACAAAACTCCCTATGCCAACCGTCGAAAGAAAGTAGGTAATTCACTGGATTTATGGGTATTCCCCTAATTTTAATATACGGTACCTAATTTTAGTAACGGGTTCCCCCTATTAAGAATAAACATCAAAACATACCTACCATACCATGTATGTAAAGCGTTCAATACGTGTATTGATTCTCATTTTCTTTAAAGATATGTTATAAAAAATCAATGTATCTAGAAAGTAACAATTGATTAGGTCTAATACAATTTAAGTTATTAGCAAAAGTAAAAAAAAAAAAACAAAAAAACAGTTGTTTAAAACATTTTGAACTGTTTGTTTTATGAGATTAAAAAAAACTGTTTTTTTTTCCAACCTGATAGGTACATAGCCTGCATGTTCTAAGTGAATAATGATAGGAAAACCAAAAGTTAAAATTCTTTACCTATTCACTTCGTTTTCAACATCATGTCTGAAAATCACCTGAATCTATAAATGCCGCTGGTGATAAAGGCAATGTTTCCGGGGTGTTGAGCCCATGCCAAGAATTTAAGACACACATTATGTGGGAACAACAGCCAGGGTTCTTTTTCCCACTACGCATGAGCAGTACCACTCCGTGATTTTATCCCTACCCTCTATACGGTTATTTATTAAAACATACAAAATATGTCCGATTACTTTTGTTTTATTACCTAGAGGGAAAAAGAACCTTGGGCTGTTGTTCCCACATAATGTGTGTCATAAATGGTTCTTGGCATGGGCTCGACTGGACACCCCGGAAACATTGCCTTTGTCACCAGCAGCATTTTAATTTTTGGGTTTTCAATCATTATTCGCTTCATACATGCAGGCTATGCATATCTACCTAATATAATTACCTACCTATATTTACCTATTATAAAAATAGTAATAAGTACCTATACCTAATATTTACCACAAAATGGTAAACTGTGTTCAAAAAAATTTTTTTTTTTTTACTTGAAATACCCACATACCTAAAAATTAAACGAAATTGGCTCACGATTTTATCCCCGGTCACAGTAGACATATTCAGATACCTACCGGTTATTATTGGCAGCATAATTAGCATTTTCAAGTTTTAATTTTTACATTTTCAAACTCAAATATCTCGGAAAGTATAAAGATTACGAGATTTTATTACTGAATATATTATGTTTGTAATCACTTCCCCTATCGATTGACACATGTTTCATCACCTGCTACAAAATCGAGGTTTTTTCAAAATGGCCGACAGTTGGTATGCCAGGCTCCATACAAAAATGTTCGTACCCTTTTAAGGCGTAGGTATACTTACTTAGCTGTGTTTGTCTAGTCTAGTGGGACGTACCTAGTACCTTAACTTTCGAATAGAAGGTCGTGGTTTAGAATACTTTTTTCGCTTTTTAAATACTTACAAGTATTTAAATTAACCCAATTTCCCTTAGATCTAGCAATTTATTATAAAAAATCAACTCCTTCATCTTTTAGACCGTGTCCACTTTGACATTCGACAGCTGTGTTCGACAGTCTAAGGATGGCCAAGGGTGTATTTTCTCATTTTTCGAAATTTTATTTTTTAGGGGTTTTAGATTTATTTCTCGAAAATGATCACATAATCCAAGCCTAATTTCGATACATAATAACACTTTCATGGATCGAATAAGTTTTTTTTACTACACACTGTAAACTCACATAAGGGTTTCGTGTGCAAAGAATAAAAAGTACCCAAGTCCATACTTTTCTTCAAATATTTATTAGGTAAGTATGTTTATTTATATTACATAGACATACAAAATTGAAAAGTACTTAAATTTTATAAATTACACAAAGAAATCGTAGTTCCAGGTTGTAAAGTCATTAAGCACTGATGTGGCGTAAAACTCCATACCTAACTAGAGTTCATAAAAACTTACTTTTTATAAGGATTTTTTTTTATTCCTCAACAATAGGCTTATGTAACATTAAGCTAAGTTATGCTAACAGTGCGTCTGTCAGGTTTTCTATGCAATCGGTGACGTATATAAGGGGGTTTTTTTTAATGAGGTAGGTAGGTATTTAAGGGTCTTTGTATTCGGAACAAGAAACTATTTATTTAATGTACCTACCAAGTAGGTAACACTTTAAATTAAAGCGATTTTAGTCGTTCAGTACATAAATCGCTTTTACTTTAGTAGTATTTCCCTGATAATCCATTCTACGGCTATCTGCTTAGGCTTTTACCTGGTGGCGTCCACAAAGACTCCAAGCTATCCGATAGAATAAGACCGTTTGAATGCAGCATACCGTCTTTTCCTACAAAATTTCCTCTTAAACTTCCTTCTACTATGAAACCCCTTCAACTTATCATTATTTGTTGCTTTCTCAACGATATTCATCCATTTCTGATCCAAATCTTCTGGTGGTTCATCGTTGATGAGTATTATGGGTAAGATGAAGCCATTATGTTCTCTATTTCCTTTGAGTAGGGTTGATATTTCCGTCCAGCGTCGTTCCTCAGGCGTGTTCAGAGTCTCTTTGCTGGATATGACGGAGATGTCTAAGTTTTGTGGCTCGGGGGTGTTGAATTCGGATCTTGATTCGTTTCTGGCGGCCAGTGCTGCTTCCATATCTAGCAACTGAAAAAAATAAATGAATTTTAACTAATAAGTATTGATTTCAGTTTTGATTTTAAGTCCTTTGCGAGTGTGACTTATTTTTTCCGGGCAACATGATAGGATTCGCGTACGAAAATAAGTAAAAAAAAAATTTTACTAGATCCATTCACTTTTTCGGACAGTTTTTACAAGCACAGGCTATTCCTGCATTTGGTATTTGTATGATACCTAAGTTACTGATTTTGTCACTCACATTCATACTGTCGAGGGGCTTTTGTGTTAGGCCAATGTTAGTACATGATAGTCAAAAAACTTTGATACAAAAGTGTATCACATTGTATCACAGTGTTTGACTTTCATGTTAAGAGTAGGTAAGTACATAATATATCATAGATTTTATTTTTCCTTTTATTATCAGTATATAGGTACAGTTTGTTTTTCCTTACAAAACATTATTTTTTATGCTTCTGCTATCAAGCAAATTTACAAGTACAAAGTGCACCCCATAGCTCTATGGTCTTCCATAAAATAGAGACGATAGTGATATTGCTATGTATTTTATGAACACTTCAACACTGGGATAAAGATGTTATGTTATTCGAGCAAGACTGTAAAGTTTACAGTCTTGCTCGAATAATTTTGTAGTTGTCATTCTAGTTTCGTAGTTTACAGTGTAAACTACGAAACTAGAATGACAACGATTTTACTGCAACTATTTGGTTTTATCAGAAGTTTTTAGTAGTAGGTACTCAAAACACCTTGTAAAAACTTAAGACATCTGTACATTCATCATTCAAATACTGAATCCACTGTCCCTTGTACAATTTTAGTTACTTACATCTTTATAACCTCAACAACATCATTAAGTAAGTACGACTAATATTTAAAACTTCAGTTCGGTATCCAAATTCTGAGAAATGTAGTTTCTAAGAAATTGATTCTTATTATCCACACTATCGGATGGTATACAGAAAGTTTTTTTTCTGAACCAACAGGTTCGATTCTTGGTTTGGAAAATGATTATTTTTAAAATCTAATGATGCAGTTTTATTTTTTATCAAAATCGGTTACGTCCTTTGAGTGTTTTTCGCTATTGCTAATAGTTTCAGATTTGATGAACTGACGCTCCGTCAAGTTGTGTCTATCAGCAATTAAAGTGTTAAATAATTAACTACACATCAAAAGCACTACGAGACTAGTTACGCGGTATGTAAACAATTTCAGGTAGGTACAAATATGGCAAGTTAATTAGCGAACTAAATTTAGAGAGCAACGATGTACAGTTATCGACTGTTGCTGTAGCACAGTGATTCCCAAAGTGGTCCAGGTGGACCCCCAGGGGTCCACGGGAGACTCGAAAGGGGTCCACGTTGGCGAGAAATTTTGAGAATATGGTAGAAATGTAGCAGCAGGGGGTCCACCTAAACCAGTAAAATTTTGAAAGGGGTCCATGAGAAAAAAGTTTGGGAACTACTGCTGTAGCATATCCGTACCAATATTATAAAAGTGAAAGTGTGTTTATTTGTTTGTTTATTCGTCGTGCTTTCACGTCAAAACAGAGCGACGGATTGACGTGATTTTTTGTGTGGAGATAGTTGGAGGGTTGGAGAGTAACATAGGCTACTTTTTATCTAGGTACCACGCGATCGAAGCTGCAGGCAGCAGCTAGTAGCTCTATATTATTAAACCTGATGAAAATAGTAGGCACGCCCACAACGTTAGTCTCAATAAAATATTATTTCAGAGAACAATACATTTAATTCAACTATAAAACAGGATCGCGAATCTATCTCAAAATAAAGCTGATTTCTTAATTCTTCATGTCTTTTTCATTAGCAGTCTTTACACATAAAGTTTAACCGCGGGAAATAGCACATGCCATTCCATCCTTCGCTCCAAAACCTTACGTGTAGATGCGCGAGGCCTGACAGTTCGATCTGGCATGTCGACAGACAGTTTTAGTGAAAGATTTTTTGCACGCATCACCGTTCATAATCGTACCACGCGTCAGACTAAACTGTGACAGTAATTAGCACGACAGTTTTATCCGCGGTTAAAACTGCACAGATTTATCCGCGGTTCGGAACGCAGTCCAGATGCGCGGTTAAAACTCTATCGTGTAAAGGCCGCTATTCATACAAGACATTCTGAAAAACGTAAGAACTAACCTAGTAGTCTTACCTACACCTACTACGTAAATGAAGCTGACGAACTGAACTGGACTGCCATTACGTGTAGCCGAAAACTATGAATGAAATTACATTAACATAGTAATTCGTATAAACATTGAAATTGAAAGCTGTAGGTACTCAACAATGTTTACCTAGTGACTGAAGGAAAAGCACTATTACAGAATTCCGATTTGCACGTATTTTTTTTTTTTTTTTTTAATAATTTATTTCAGTGAAATAGGAAGATACATACAAGTTACACAAAAAGACTAATTACACAGAAAATAAACTTAAACTACATAGACGAAGTACCTGTCAGTTTCCCCACTAGGCTAGGCCTGTATCGAGGAAACTTACATACGTTACAATCATAATGTAATGATAGACTAGGTGACTGTAGGTACGTTGTTGTATTGTAGATACATATTACACTAATTTCGATATTAGTAAAATGCACGACATGGTCACCGAGTGACATGGTTGAGTCCGCGCCCGCTCGCAGTTCGGACAGTTTCAACCATGTCGAGCAATGAGGAAGACTCACGATTTTAGTTGAGTATGCAGATTTGTAGATACAAAAAAAACAAAAAATACTGTGTTTTTGGTTTTTTAATCGGATCAAAAATGACCGAGTTACAGAGATTTTAGTGCACCAATCTAAAAAACGCTCGCGAGAAGGCCGCGACTGGCTGTGACGTCACCAGGCGCCCGCGGCTCGCTCCACTAGTACAAAATCCCTAGTTATTTTCAAACTAATTTCCGACCGCGGCATCGCTCGCGTGGCACCTGGATAAAAAGTAGCCTATGTCCTATTCCCACTCATTACCTAACTATATTTTAAATTTCAGCCAAATCGGTTCAGTAGTTGTCGAGTTATAGAGGAACAAACATACATCCAAACATCCAAACTTTCGAGGTCATTCACGTTTTTTGTTAATTAAGTACTTATGCAGATTTGTAGATTTAAAAAAGTTATAAATGATTTCATTTTTATTTTTAAATATGATTACGACTGTATTCCCAAGGCACAGTAGACATATTCTATCAGATCTTTTAGGAATTTTTAGATCCGTTAAAAAAGTCAGTCAGAGGTAGAGAAGCAGTGTTGGCCGAGTGCGCTAGTGCCTCGACTTTCAATCCGAAGGTTGTGGGTTGAAACCCAGCCGTGCATCAATGGATTTTTCGTTTCGAAAAATGTATAAGTAGGTACCTAAGTAGGTATGCGCTTTAACACGAGCTCTAAACGGTGAAGGAAAATATTGTGAAAGTGTGATAGTGTGATTTGAAAACCAAGTTTAGGTAGGTAGGTATGTGATTATTTTGACTCGTACATACAAATTATTAATTTTAGGTATTACGATTAAAAGTATGTATAAAAAATACCTATTCACTAAAAAGTTTAAAGGCGAAAATTATTTTTAAGTAGGTAGGTACCTACTTAAAAATAATTTATGTAGGTAATAATTTAAGTAGGTAGGTAAATAATTTAGGTAGGTAAAGTTAATATTAGTGTGATTCGACTCCTGATTGTTAGTTTTGTTTGTTATTGTTTTCGGTAAGTACCGGTACCTACCTAAAATACCTATTCAGTAAAAAGTTTAAAGGCGAAAATTATTTTTAAGTAGGTACCTACCTACCTACTTACTACTTACCTAGGTAGGTCCCTACTTAAAAATAATTTTCGACTTTAAACTTTTTACTGAATAGGTATTTTAGGTAAGTACCGGTACTTACCGAAAACAATAACAAACAAAACTAACAATCAGGAGTCGAATCACACTAATATTAACTTTACCTACCTAAATTTTTACCTACCTACTTAAATTATTACCTACATAAATTATTTTTAAGTAGGTACCTACCTACTTACTACTTACCTAGGTAGGTACCTACTTAAAAATAATTTTCGCCTTTAAACTTTTTAGTGAATAGGTATTTTTTTATACATACTTTTAATCGTAATACCTAATTAATAATTTGTATGTTCGAGTCAAAATAATCACATACATTACCTACCTACCTAAACTTGGTTTTCAAATCACACTATCACACTTTCTCATCACACTAATCATACTTTCACACTAATATTATAAATGCGAAAGTTTGGATGTTTGGATGGATGATGTTTGTTCCTCTTTATAGAGGAACAAACATCAACAACCACTAAACCAATTTGGTTGAAATTTTAAATATAGATAGATAATGACCAGGAATAGGACATAGGCTACTTTTTATCTGGGTACTACGCGAATAAAGCCGCGGGCGGAAGCTAGTTAATATTAAAAATGCAAAAGTTTGGATATTTGGATTTATGTTTGTTCCTCTATAATTCGACAACCACTGAACTGATTTGGCTGAAATTTAAAACATAGATAGTTCTTGACCTGAAATAGGATATAGGCTACTTTTTATCCAGGTGCCGCGCGAGCGAAGCCGCGGGCGGAAGCTAGTTTGAAATTAACTAGCGATTTTGTACTAGTAAACCGAGCCGCGGGCGCCTGGTGATGTCAGACGCAGCGCGAAGCTCCGAGCGCGCGTTTTGAAATGGCCGAAAAGAAAACTTGAATAACTTCGTCATTTATTGATGGATTTTAATTATTTAAAAAACAGAATGCTCAGAATGCTAAAGAGTATACGCCCTCATACTTAGAAACCCAATATTTCGTTTAGTGATTGATCCCCAATCGCATCCGCGATACGCCGTGACTCAAGACGCAGCCTTTAACTTCGCGATCCATCTACGTCACAGCCATTATTCATCCGCAACGCAACCCAACGAAAAGATGTATTTTAATGGCCATCAAAACATATTTATCGTTTAATTTATGAACTATTATTTTCACTTATCGAGGTAGAATCTCGCACTTGACTTTGTATTTACATAGAAAGCGGGTCTATGGGTACTGGCAGTTTTTGCTCAAATCTTAGCATAAAGATGTTATGGTAATGTGATCGACATCGTCATCTCAACGTTGTGTTCCGTAGAACGAATGAGAATAACGTTCATATTTTTTTAAATACTTTTGTAAGTAAGTACTTATAGGTTATCTTATCAGGTTTAATATTCTACTTGACGTCGGTAATACGCCCTCTCCCGTGTGGCTAGCTGTTGAAATAAGTTCATGATGAGATGGAACGCATGTAACTAATGATATAATAAAGAGTAAGAAAGTAATTATGAGGAGATACGAGTAAGTATAAGATAAACTGTTAAAGGATTAAATGGATAAGGAGAACCCATTGGGCCTTTAACGCACTCACTGCCAAGCCTCACTGGTCATCATGAGCCTTGATGCAAATCAGCCTTGGAGAGACAAAATGATCTTGTTTCGATTTTAAGCATGATATGCGGTTTACAACAGCCAACCGTAACCAGAAACACCGGCTTTCTGTGTCAAGGTAGCGTTTGTTGTTATAACCTTGCCATGAATTTGAAAGTGCCATAAACACTGAAAAGATAAATATACAACCCTTTTCGATCTCATTATTCTGAATGCTTGCAAAATGGGGGCAATGCCAATCATTTGTTTGGACTTGACTCAATAATATAATGACAGGTAAGGTTATATGAAAGGAAAGTTTGATACGGGATATTGCTCCGGTATCAACTTTGTTTTCAACTGTTTTTAAATAGCCATTTGAAACTTTATAATTAGGTACCTACTTAATATATTTTAAACACTAAAGAAACGCATTTTTTACTTCTTAGGTATAGTTTTAATACTTAGTACCTACCTACCTACTTACTTTTATAGTTTTAATTTTCACGTGTCGAAAAAATACCATCATACTTACGCAACATAAAATAACAAAGAATCATAATAAATTATTTTCTTTAGATACCTAACCCAAGGAAAAAGAATCCAGCCAAGATACTGAAATTCTACTTAGTTTCGGCTTCTTCCTAAACTTTTAATACACTTTATTAAACTTTTACTTCATTTAGTTATCGGAACGCTTGATCAGTGCGTGCAAATTCATAAAAGCTTTAGAACAAGGGCAAGGGTCGATTCCAACGGGGCTCTAAATTAATGCACTTATCAATAACTTGGTCCTTACAAAACTTCGCGCCAATGTTTGATAAATTGATGTCTTTAGGAAATTGAATTTTGTTTATCAATTTATGGACAAAATGTTTATTATTTTGATGTCACATCACTGAGATCAAAGATTGCTAAGTGAAATAAATTATGAATAAGGTGGAGTGCCGTAATTGCAACTAAAAAAAGTGGAGTCCTAACTTCATCGCTTGATAATTCTATATTTTGTATCAGAAATGTATTTTTTGAAAGATCTGTTCTATAGTAAATTTTATATAGATTTATATCATTGTTATGAATAAAGTAAAGCGATAAAGAATAAAATTCCATTGCATAAATTCATGACAGAGGGAGCAATAGTTGCAATTACCCGTTTTTGCGGGTAATTGCAACTACTTGTTTTTACTTCTTATTTTTCTATGGCGTTTACTACTGGAAAATACAGAACACATGCCTTGAATATCGTTCTTTCGATTTATATAGCTACGCCCTTGCTACTAATGTCAAATTTTGCGCGAAAACACTTTTCAGCAAAGAATCCGGTAATTGCAACTATTTTACTACAAATAGTGATGGGAACCTTATCGTGATTTTTATCGACTCGATGTTTATTTTAATCACAGTAATCTTTTAGTTATGAAACAGCCTCTTTTACTCTTATCTTTAAAGTCTTTAATTATCTTTTACTAATTATTTTTTCTAACCATATTTCAATCGCAATAAGTAATATTTTAGAAGTTAAACAGCCTTTTTATATTCGTTTCACATATTGAACGGCTTTGGAAAGGGCTCCTCTAGCGCCAACATAATGAAGGGACTCAATCACTCAAACTAATTGCTAAGAACTCATAGCATAGTATGGAAGTAGATAGTATCCCTTTCAATAAAATATTACGTATCGACATAGTCATCGTCATTGTTACATCACTAGGTTTTTCAAACTTCATACAAAACCGGTCGTTAAATTGCAACTGTCAAAAAAGAAACAAAATGGTTACAATTACAAGACTATGCACTTTTTGTCTGGCAAATGTAACTACAACCATAACTCTGAGTAGATTTATCGTAGAATACAACAAACACATATAAAACAACTTACTGTGTCTTATAATCACTCTCACTGTGAACACACCGGCGAAAAACCACGAAAAACAATTTTTTTAAATAAATTACGAAGAGCGTCCGAGCGGCGTCACTTCCGAAAAATTGGCAGTTTTACAAAAAGGCCTGTCATTCGCTCAGTTTTAGTCCTATCAACACCATCTATATTTTTAGACTGAGACTTTTAGAATAAGTTCAATACCACATCTATCGATGTTCAAAAAAGTGATCCTAGAGGGAGTTATTGACTCCAGTTGCAATTACCGGACAGTTGCAATTACGGCACTCCACCTTACTAACAAAATGGCTTTGATTCTCATATTGTAATAATATTTTGGTTTTTTTGTGACCAACTATAGCTATAACCGAAAATCTGAAAGGAGGATTGCAAATATCCATGTTTACGTTTGCCTAATATCCGCAATATACAAGTAGTACCTACCAAAACATAACACGACAAAGGTAAGCACATTTATTAAAATACCAATTAATTTCATCATTACGATTGAATTGGATCAGATTGGTGATGTTTTGGAGAAAGGCCAGGTCAAAAGTACCCTAAACCGGCGAGCTTGTATGAAAAATGTGATGAGAGTGAATGAGGCGAAAGAGGTGTGTCAGGATCGTAGCAAATGGAAATCCGTGGTCTCTGCCTACCCCTGTGGGAAAGAGGCGTGATTTTATGTATGATTGTATGTATTAAGATTGAAAAAACTTATTAATGAGGATAAGGTGAACATTGAAAAATATAATAACGACGGAAACTTGTTTATTTTAAATAGGCTCGGTAAACGATAGTTGGTTTGGTGTCAACTTTCAAAGAACCCCTTTACTAACTTTTATCTCGCATTTTCTGAGTCCACATTTTACCCACGAGGAAAATGTAGGCTCGTAGGTTTACATTATTATTATCTATCCTAAGTATAAAACCAAACATGTTTTCACAGACAGTGAAAAAAGAAATGAACGAGAGAGGACAAATACAAAAAATTTAGAAAAACTTAGGCCTTTTACATCTTTACTAGATGATTTATACAGTGTCAGGAGGCAATCTTTTGCCTACACTTAACGGGACACTGTAGTGCCTGGGACATTGTTGAGATGGAGTAGGCTTGCCCAGCACCTACACCATCCTATCCACAGGAAAGACATGGTCAATACGTGTGGGGCTTTCCGCCGCGGGTTTCCTCACGATGTTTTCCTTCACCGTTTAGAGCTCGTGTTAATGCGCATATAATTTTTTCGAAACGAAAAATCCATTGATGCACGGCCAGGATTCGAACCCACGACCTTCGGATCGAAAGTCGAGGTACCTACTATACCCCTCGGCCAAGACGGCTCTAAATGTAGGTATTAAATATCACACGAAAAAACGTTCAATATTAAACAAATAAAGTTTTTTTTTTTTTTGTTTTTTTTTTTATATTTCCACTAAGGTGGAGTGCCGTAATTGCAACTAAAAAAAGTGGAGTCCTAACTTCATCACTTGATAATTCTATATTTTATATCAGAAATGTATTTTTTGAAAGATCTGTTCTATAGTAAATTTTATGTAGATTTATATCATTGTTATGAATAAAGTAAAGCGAGAAAGAATAAAATTCTATTGCATAAATTCATGACAGAGGGAGCAATAGTTGCAATTACCCGTTTTTGCGGGTAATTGCAACTACTTGTTTTTACTTCTTATTTTTCTATGGCGCTTACTACTGGAAAATACAGAACACATGCCTTGAATATCGTTCTTTCGATTTATATAGCTATGCCCTTGCTACTAATGTCAAATTTTGCGCGAAAACACTTTTCAGCAAAGAATCCGGTAATTGCAACTATTTTACTACAAATAGTGATGGGAACCTTATCGTGATTTTTATCGACTCGATGTTTATTTTAATCACAGTAATCTTTTAGTTATGAAACAGCCTTTTTTACTCTTATCTTTAAAGTCTTCAATTATCTTTTACTAATTATTTTTTCTTACTTTATTTCAATCGCAATAAGTAATATTTTAGAAGTTAAACAGCCTTTTTATATTCGTTTCACATATTGAACGGCTTTGGAAAGGGCTCCGCTAGCGCCAACATAATGAAGGGACTCAATTACTCAAACTAATTGCTAAGAACTCATAGCATAGTATGAAAGTAGATAGTATCCCTTTCAATAAAATATTACATATCGACATAGTCATCGTCATTGTCACATCACTAGGTTTTTCAAACTTCATACAAAACCGGTCGTTAAATTGCAACTGTCAAAAAAGAAACAAAATGGTTACAATTACAAGACTATGCACTTTTTGTCTGGCAAATGTAACTACAACCATAACTCTGAGTAGATTTATCGTAGAATACAACAAACACATAAAAAACAACTTACTGTGTCTTATAATCACTCTCACTGTGAACACACCGGCGAAAAACCACGAAAAACATTTTTTTTAAATAAATTACGAAGAGCGTCCGAGCGGCGTCACTTCCGAAAAATTGTCAGTTTTACAAAAAGGCCTGTCATTCGCTTAGTTTTGGTCCTATCAACACCATCTATATTTTTAGACTGAGACTTTTAGAAGAAGTTCAATACCACATCTATCGATGTTCAAAAAAGTGATCCTAGAGGGAGTTATTGACTCCAGTTGCAATTACCGGACAGTTGCAATTACGGCACTCCACCTTACATTTTCCACGAAGTTTTTAAACATTAGCTATTATAGTTTTTTGTAGTCTTGAGGGCTGCGACTAGATACCAGACGCAGATGCACAAGAGTCTTAACGAAGAGAAACTAGTTTTGAACAAACTTTACCCACTACCTGATTGTCATGTTCCTACTCAATAAGTTACTGCAGTTACTCAATATGAGCTTGTTATACACGTTGCAAGTAACTGTGCGCAAAAATTAACGTTACTTTAAACAAAGCTAGTAACTTTACAGTCAGTGCTCTAATAATTTAAAAAATTAACCTACACAAAAATATTACATACATTCATACATATTGAGTCTTCCTGCGACCACGGCTGGTAAAATCTAGTCGAAACGTCGAGCTAAATAAAAAGATAATTAACGTGATAAATACCCGGATACGTGTATTTATAATTCATACATGACTAAGAACATATAACTTTTCAGAAATATTACCCATACTGATATCATGATGTTCGAAATATTCGTGCAAGATTAAGCAACATTTTACCTCGCCCACCGCTAGTAGCATCGGCTTAGCGTTTGCGTGCATTGAGGACATGCTAGATTGTCAGTTGCGGCTTGAAAGTCGTTAAGCCATGACGGGAGCCTTCAGTCGGCTCCGTCATTGGAGTTAGTCACAAGCTCGTACCAACTTACTTATGATTCTATGGACGTGCTTTTAACTGCGCTTACGAGAAAGAATATTCAGTCTTGAATGAGAGTAACGTAATGTAAACTCCAATTACTGTTTTACGCAAATTAACAAAAAGAGGTTTTACGATCATAAATTGTAGTTTTTTTAGTAGTAAAATAATTATAACCAAAGACGAGTAACCTGCATAACGCAATAATGTATTTATTTAAGTTTAGTATTAATTTGTATGTATCTACAATATGTCTTCCGCTGGAACTTTAGTCGTAAATCAAAATAAGCTTATCACTTTCCTCGTGTGAAACTTAATTTAGGATGCTACTCTGAAGGCAGGCTTACCAGACGATACCTAATAAGTTTGAGAGCTGAACAGTCAATAGCTAATACTCTGTTTCGATGAAGTTGGTAACTTAATTCAAAACCTAAGCTGCAGGTAATCAAAGTTCAGAACAACATCGAAGGTTAATTTTGGAATACCTACTTTAGTTGTGGAACTAGTATAGATAGGTACCTACTAAACGACGCGCGGTGCTACGCGTTTTCATAATTTTCATAACACAAATTTGTACCTTTCCTATAGAAATTGAATTGAATATCCTTTAAAGTTTAAAAAACATGACGCGTCGCTTTGCTTCGACTCTGCTTCAGTGTGAGTTGAGCCTTATCCTATACATGCGCACTGGTATCCACGTAAAAATTATCTTATCTTATCTTAAAAAAATATTGAAAACACACTAATTCCAAAGTAATAAGTTTCAAAAATTAAAATCATTCTAAACATTTAGAAAAAAAAAATAAGTTTAATAAAGCCTACTAAGATAGTTCAACTGTTTGATGATAAACACTGACAGAGCAAACTGTAATAAATGTTCAAAAGTAAATATTAAAAGAGCGTTAATAAATAAACTTAGTCGCAAAACAAAAGATCAAACTTAGGGGCGCACAAAAATGCAAATTGAAATTTTCTCTTTCTTTTGTCTTTTCAATTTTCTAATGAAGCAGCGTTCGTTAACCTATGAAATTTGGTGTGAATTTAAAATGCGTTACCTACCTTACTTACCCTAGGATGAATGTATGTTCGTGTGAGCCAGTGGCTATAACTCTGGTGACGTAGTTTTAAGGCCGCCTGAAGGCCTCCGTCATGGCTTAACGTCTTAAGAGCCAGGATCCTCAATTTAACGTGCCTTCCGAAGCACGGAAGCGCTCAGCTGTTAATGCCACTTAAATTGCCACCCATTTATCACCCATCGAAATCGTGACGCTTCCCCTACTTAAATCAAGTAGATCATCATTATGCTCTACACGAGCTGAGAAAATCATATTCCAGAAATGTGGAATATATCTTGACAATTTTATATTCAAACTATATGCCGGATTATTTTCGGGCACGATTTCAGTCGCTGAACCACGTAATACAACATCCCCAGATGTTGTATTACGTGGTTCAGCGACTGAATGATAATGTCGGCATTCGCACCTGTAAGACGGGTTACCTGCGTATAATCTAAGAAATATGTTCCTAAAGCTTATTTCATCATCTCCATATAAGATAAGTTAATTCACCGGGTACACGTATACTTCTCCCAATGGATCTAGGCATTAGTGAAGTTAGCCGTTTCGATTTTTTATACAAAATTTTCTACTGCGCAGCGAAATGGCTAACTTCACGAATGCCTAGATCCATTGGAGAAGTGTAGCTTATTTTACAAAAAAAAACGATATAATATTGAATCGATATAAAAATACTGTCTTTTTAATCTTGCGCATAAACATTACATTACACAGTAGCCGTCAAATTGCAAAAAAGCTCCATAGGTAAAATGAAACATAGGTAAAACATGGAACGTACTTTTGAGCTATCCATAGCAAATGTTCGCTCGCAGCAAAAGTTTAGAATAATCAAGTTTCGATTTTGCGTAGGCAACCCCGAAAGCCACGTCAATATTACCACGCCTCTTGGTTGTTGTTGTCAGGAATTGTCTATGATTTAATTTTTTTTAATTAGAGGTGTACTTTTGCACATACAATAAATAACTCATCAAGTCATCACAAACATAGTTCTGATTGCACACTAGGATTCTCTGTAGGTATTATGGGTATCAGAATAAAAATATCACTGCAGATCATGCAAACGTTTGATCTATAAAGGAAACCCTTAACTCATTATTATTTACGACATTCTTTTTAATACTTACATACAAAAAAATACTAATTAAAAGACGTGATGATTAATTAAGAGAACCAGGACTGGTTGATTTATGATTGCACAAGTTACTGAAATCTGGATGTTAATGTTGATTATGAAAATACAACCATCGTTATTTCATAGTTTCGAAACAGGCACTTGTCTCGCATAAATTATGCTTTCTCAGTATACATTTATCCCAAGGCAAGACAGAACCCACTAGTTAATTACAACGTGATCTAGTTGTTTCGTAAACAGACTGTCAAACTGGCATCAATCGTGCCAGATGTTTGCTTTATAATGAGCAGTCGATTCGCTGATGAATCAGACCGATGGATGTTTACAAGATAAAGATGCTCTGTAGTGCAACTTTGATGGCTTTTGTTCACTCTTTTAGGAAGCCTTGGCCGTGAATTTTGAGCTTTTAATAAATCAAACTAATATTATAAATGCGAAAGTTTGGATGTTTGGGTGGATGGATGTTTGGATGTATGTTTGTTTCTGTATAACTCGACAACCACTGAACCGATTTGGCTGAAATTTAAAAAGCCGCTGGCGAAAGCTAGTGATTGATATAAACGACCTCTGTGGCGCAGTGGGTGAAGGCCCGCCTGTGACGCAGGAGGTTGCGGGTTCAATCCCCGTCGCGGGATAAATGTTTGTAGGATCTGCAAATAATTGTCTCGAGTCTTTTATATATAAAATGTATGTAGGTAGATACATTTTATACTTTTTACAATAAAAAAAGTATCAGTCATGTGGTTTCCATAACACAAGCTCTGCTTAGCTTGGGGCTACATGATTCGTGCAAACTATCCAGCATTATTATTACTATTGTTAGAAGTAGGTAGGTACTATTTATAAACATTCGCTTATAAATTGATGATAAATGCTTTATGAAGTTTATAGAATCGGAATAGTCTAGCAATTTCAGATTTTTTATTAAAAATTGGCAGAAGCTTTAATGTTGTTTGGTTTCAATACCCATTCTATTCTCAATCGATTTTTACTCAAAAAATTGTTATGTCTACAAATTGTTAGCTTTGATGATTTTTCTTTTAATAACTGTTGTTCTGTTCGAAATTTGTTTAGTTCGCCTTGACCAAGAATCTCTGGTTTGGCAGACGAATCCGAAATAAGTTGGATTGGATTTATTCAATGGATCTCTAATCGAAAAATTCTTAGGTTTTATAATTACCTTGCTTTGTGTGTCTTACAACAACACCATCTGTATAATATCTTGATTGTTTTCTTTTTGAGTTTTTTGTTGATTTTTCACGAAATGAGCACAGGGTCAATCTTTGATCGTCGAAATAGAGTGCTTATTTTTCAAGATTATTTGTTTAGTCGTGTGTTTGTGAGGAAACCTCTTTCTTAAACTTGTATTACTTATCTAAGTTATCTACGAGAATAATGTTAGGGATGCACGGTTATCCCCAAGACAGACAACGTTCATTACTTATTAACCGGTGACGAAAAACTTGTGGCTGACGAAGAACTTTAATAAGAATAGTTTCTGACAAAACTTCGCCAATATATTACAAGAACTCTAAGAAACTTTTACACTCAGAACTATGTTCAAATAAGTCATTAACCCGATGTTTCTTATTATTTATTGTTTGAAGAAACACAACACCAATTTCCCCTATTGTTTCCGAAAAATGAAGGCCTGACCTTTGGACTACTTGGAACTAATTTAACAGGCATTCAAAGGTCACGCCCATTAACGATTGTACGTAAATCCTACCTTAGTATCTAGAGGCTTTTTGTGTAAACCACGAAACAATATTTTGGAATACAAAACACAATGTTGATAAGAAATGCTTTGTAGCGGTATTTTATAAAACGTTCGAGCTAGGTTGGCCTAGACGTGTACCTCGATGTAGGTTCGTGGTTTCGAAAGCTTTATGGCCTTTTTGCTTAGATTGAACTGTTAATCTTTAAAACTTTCAAAGAAAACAATCGTGTTCAGCTTCACAAATATGCACAGATGCTTCCAGCGGGTAAAGCCGAATAAGCTAAATACAAAAGCTTCATAGCTTAGCTTCATAGCTTCAGCTACAAAAGGTCCTGTTCCGGCTAGACGTAGGTCGCTTCTTGTTGCTGTTTAAATCATCTAGGTGGATTTAAAGAATTCAAACATCGTCATTATGTGACTAACAAAATCACATCGCTTAGACCGTCCCGGAAACCTCTTTCTAAGATTTTGTACCTGGATAAAAATGTATTTATTCAGTAGTTTTTAGTAGTCAATTTAAAAGCACCATGTATGGAATGGTCTCTCTAATCCCCATCTATATGTTAGCAGGATGGATTATTGAGTAGGTACCTACCTACGTAGCAATATGAGTTTAGCAGATTCTTGTCTTACATCTCTGTATCAAGCACCGCTACTACACACAAACACGCCTAGCGGGTACTACGCGGCTACGCGGCCAACACAGCTCTTCTATATACCTACTCGTAATAAAGCAGAAGAGTTTTTTTTGTTTGACCACGCTAATCTCTGAAACTACCAGTAAAATGTGAAAAAAGCTTTCTGCATTTGATAGCAAGCTCTTTTTATAAGCTTACATGCTATTTCTTTTAAAATTAAATGGCAGGTGACCGACGCGCACAGCTAGTAGAGAATATAGTGCATATTTACCCGATGTTTGTCCCGCGACGCAGTATATAGCACCCAAGCCACGTATATAAACATGATAAGGGCCGGTACCACTAGGCTAGCCACGATCGGTATTCGGCGCACCCAGGCGTGGTACAACGCTAACAGAAACAGCATTATACCAACGAGGATGGCTATGTATCGTCCCGTGCGGCGACGCTCCTCCTGAAAGAAAAAAATATCATATTTTTAGCACACGGGAATCACGTAAAAGTATTGATTTACATAGATGTAGACAATGTTTCGATTCATCCGGAAAATCTTCATCTGGATAAGAGGGTGTATTGGTACGGTCACTCCTCGGTCGCGTATAGTGTGAAACAAGTGGTTTTGTTAAGTAACGTTCGCATACGAAGTGTCCCGTACCACCGAAAAATAGATAACACTGCAGACCAAACGCCGAAAATACTGTTTATACTTTTCATTTTTAACTTTATAAAATTTTCATAAACTTAAGAGCTGCTATAGTCCGCCATTCTGTCATAAACGTGTGATCGATAGTCCAGGTTTCAAGGACGTTTAATGTAGGTAAAGCAAACATAATGTTGCGAATATCTCATACATATTTTTGTGAGCTTAGTGAGTACATTTCAGATTGTAAGTTTAATTCTAAAACTATTACACTTCGAACAAATAACAAGCATACCATACCTATAGCCTACGTAACATGACTAGCAATCACGGTCCTCATTAGCATATTAATAGCGAACTCTAGATTTTACTCGCTAAGCTATACACAATAAGATACAATCAACTAAAGACGGTCCTAACAGCTGATCTCTACTAAATAAACTTCCTACATAAAGACAAAAACAAAATTCACTGCTCAAACGTTACAACAATCTTAGAGCGCTTTCACAGATAGGCGTTTGTCGCGCTACAACAGCGGACCCCTTCATACTACAGCGGCTGCGGCGCGACTTAGAAGCGCTGCTGCTGTAGCACAGGCTGCAGTCGCCCTACTGAAACGTGAACGTGAAAGCACTCTACCTTTTTATAAACTTAAAAAAAATTGTATAATAAACAAAAGTGCTGTTTGGTATGGTCAAAGACGAGATTTTGGTCGAAAGCTTAATTACTTTGCTGAGATCTGTAACGGATACAATGCTGCAACAAACAAAAGGAATTTCTCTACAATACAATATTTGAATCGTTTGCGTGCAAGCAACTTGTGGTTTTGACGCATTTGAAATTGAATTCATAGAGAAAAGGATGAACTATATACCTCTATGTAGTCTGTGGATTGTATTATATCTCTTTTATAAATACGCTTGAGGCATTTCGTATCCTGATGAAGTGTAGTCTAATTATTTTAGTAATACAGCAGATTACAAGGTACTTACTAATTAGATTAACTTCAAATTTCTGGTAAAATATCTACTGAGTCATAAATACACACAGAGAATCTGTATTGATATAATTTAAACTGCCTAACGTGATTTACTGTAGGATTACAAATGAAGACAAAACGCGAACGAGCTGTTGTTATCTTACACCCTATCAAGACTTAAAATTAAATTATTTTCACTCCTCTTAAATTAAGTGTTTTTATTAATAAAGATGGTCTCATTTAAGTTCAAGCATACGATACGAACTCCTTTCGATTTATTTTGAGAACAGACCATTTTAAGAATGGGCCGTTTTGAGAACGCGGGACATTTCGCGAAAGGGACACTACCCTCCGAATCGCTCTCTCAATTTGACAGATCACAAAAGCAACATTAAATTCAAAGGTGACTTAATCTGTCTCACTGAAAAAGAGCTTTCAGAAACATCACCTAAACACAAGGCATAAATCAGGATTTCTGGCTTCGAAAATAACATCGATCATACATCATAAGAGACGCCTTTTAAAAGTGTTTACCCTTCTAGCGGAAATAGAGCGGATTTTGGAATAACATCTTCAATCGTTCATGGAGACAGAAGGTGAGTTCTCAGATTGTTTATGATGTGAATAATTGGTCTACGTATTATAAAAATCCTTCACGATCTGAATAGAGTATGTGGAAATACCAATACCGTTTCGAAAAAATATAGGTAGGTACTTAACAAAATTTCATGACTCATGTACTTACCTACTTAAATATAACTTTACTGACTTATAACTTATAGGGCCCTGTTTTTCTTAAATCTAGCATTTTTTATTAAAAAGCTTCTTCACCATGTTGCCCATATCCACTTTGATTTAGGACAGTTTAATAATGGCCAAGGGTGTGTTTTCTCATTTAATTTTTTTTTGAAATTATTTTCTCAATATCAAAACATAAATCGAACCTTCTCGACACCTGATGACACCCTCGCGAATCGGGCAGGGTTTTATTACATAGGTACTTACTGTATAGTGACGATAACTAGTTTTTTTTTACGTTCGGTGCGGACTTCTGCAATATCTCTAATCTTGCCCAGGTTTGACAGTAAAATAGTAAATAATAAAAATTTAGGTCCTAGACTGGTCATTCTTGCGCCTCTCCAAGACCTGTACCTACCCTGGGCACCACTAACACCCTATTTATCGCTGATTGGCTAAGTGATTTAGGGCTCTGTAAAATATTCAATCAAGATTTCAAGGAAATTCATAAAATTCACAACCCAACACAACTTGTAAGAACCAGGGTCCTACAAGGGTCTTTAAGAATCTACTTAATTCACGTAGCATTTTGACCCCGTTATTTATTCTGGGTTAAGGACCTCATTCCCCAAAAACTGCCCCGACGTGAAGCGCCACTTACAAAGAGCCAATTCTTCAATTCTTTTGATTGACACACCATCGGTATTCAGTTAGGTACCACAAATTGAGTGACCTGCCAGTAATTTATCTATTTTGTTGGGTTTCCGAAACGAAAGTTTATTAACGAGGCTCCTTTGTGCGTCCGACCGTCTCGAGGGATCCCGAAAACTATAGGACGTGGATTAATTACGACGAAATTATAAAAGTTGGGATACATTTATGTTAGACGTTTCATTAGAAGTTGTAACTCGTGTAAGTGTAAGTGCCCCTCCGTCATAAATACAATATGTAGGCACATAGACATTTTATGTTGGGTGTTGGGGTAACTTTCGAGTTAAGATGTCCTTTTGCTTTATCAAGTAGGATTAGGAATATTAGGTAAGTAGGTATAGCTTTGAAAATGAAAAGCTTATTAAAATTTTCTATTCCGACGGGATTTAATCCCGCATTCATACAAGCGATCCTGTCGGAGAGCCTTAACCAACTCGGCTTTGGAATCCTTATTCGTCGGGTCGAACATTATTATAAGCTCTATGTACCTATAGTCGGTTATAGCACCGATTTGTGCTATCCAATTTTATCCAATTTTATGTATTTAATTTCCAATTAAATATTAAGTAAGTACCTAAGTTTGGATTAACACTACAAAAAAATTCAAAAAAGGTAAGTATAGCTTTGTTAGGATTTTTTGCTTCAAAGTTGGCTTACTTACTTCCTACAAACTTTCTTTTTTTTTATTCAAAAATACGAGTGTTGAAAGTCTCTAGAATATCAGACCATACCTGTTTTAAACAGTTCAAAGTCCATTTAATAATCTCTATTCTCAGGTAAATGTTCAAATAAGTAAGTACATCATAGTATATTATTTATGACGCATCTGATTGCAAAACTTTATCATAATTTTTTTGTTGAAAATGTTAATAAAAGGTAGGATAAAAGATAGGACAAGCCGGCACTTTGTAAACGTTTCCCAGCCAAGAATATAGTCTCAAGTTCACAAAGAAAGCTCTGTTGCTTTTAATTATAAAGCGGAACTCTTTGTATAAACATAAACCAAAGATTAAAACACTGGGACACCTGCAATCTAGATGCCTCGGGCACTTTGTCAAAGAAACCTTTTTAAAAAATTAGCAGAAGTAAGTAAGTATAAGAGTTGTGATAAAAATAATACTTATTAAGTTCAGCGTAAATTACAGAAAAAAATCATTGATGTTTTTTTCTGGTTAACGCAATATGTAAAAATCACTGACAAATGAAAATAAACTGTTTTTTAAGTAAATTAAGGAGCAAAAAGCAAAGATAGGTACCCAAAAGAACCATTATTATGTTATTAGATTATATTGGAATACATGAACAGGCCCCAATGTAAATAACTGAACTATACTACAGTAGGTATACAGTACAAAGTTAATACTTACTTGATTATTATACATACTTACTTTTCGGTTTCACTCACGTAGATAGAACCAATATAGCCTATGAAACTTAGAAATAGCTATTGTAAACGCGTAGGTAAACGATTTTTTGAAATCGGATGAGTAATTTCGGAGACTTCCTACATCTAAACTAGCAAATGATACCTCGTTATAATATTAGTACTTATAGACAAATTTTTTTATAAGTGAGTACTACTAAGGTAGCAGACAAGCATACGGCCCACCTGATGGTAAACGGTTACCGTAGCCTATGGACGCCTGCGACACCAGAGGAGTCACACTCACGCTGCTGACCCTTTAAAAATTTCAAAACGCCCTTAAATATAGATGACTAATTACTTATTTATATCTATACAATACCTAATTAAATACATACCTTTACTAAGGAATCCGCTGACTTCACATTTGTTCTGGAGGTCTTTATTTCATTGTTCAGCTTTATATTCATTGTGTCACTTGTTCTAAAAAAAAAATCAGTGTTGATCAATACTAGTCTAAGTATACTTATTTGCTATAGGTACCTATCTACCCTACGTAGATAAAAAAAGTGGTCAAAAAATCAATACTTATAATAAATTACAAAATAATGGCCAATCAGTAAGTGAGTTGGTTTGCGATTTTACAAGATGCTCGCGGCTAAATCCTTTGAAATAAGTACCTAATACTTGTTCTTTCAAGTTTAATTTTTCAGCTGGTGAAATCTGAATCCTAGGAAGAATTGCATAGCGACTATTTTAGCCCCCCGATTCTTCATCAGGTCACAAAAACAAACAAAATGCACATTTCTGTTCCGGAACAAGATTTTATCCAAGAGTCTGGATAAAGTGGAAGCTTTGTTTCACTTTGTAAGTTGCCGAAACTCGACTAGGATAGAACAATTTACAGAATTACTGAGTTCATACAACTAAGCAGAAATAATAAATATTGTGACACGAACCTAAAAACAATGAAGCAAAATTATTTTAAAGTAAACTGTTCTAATTTTTTTGTTTATTATTTACTTACTCGTATTGTTTCTAATGAGTTGAGTAGGTTGATTAGCAGAAACTACCTTGGCATTAAATCTGCCTTAACTGTACCTACTTGATAGTATTATTCACCTGTTATCATTAAAAATCCTAAAAAGTTTCATTTACGTTATGACGGACTAGCAAACATAAAACAACGACTACCTACTAGTATAAACATAGAAATAAATAAAGGTAGGTAAGTACTTACTTAATTTAAAAATAAGTATTGTATAACTTACGTGTCAGTCATAAACTCCACTGAAAAATCCGGCAGCACTGAATTCTTTCACTATACTGCGTACGCGCGTTTAGAAGCACCGACGCGAGCTCACTGCACGCAAGATTAAACACTGCATAATCCATGGCTTGTTTTCTTCGCCTGTTTAAAACGAATAAACCCTTGTACTAACTGTTCATTAACCTGTGTCTTAACTGTCTATCATGAGCAATCCAGGATCGCAACTGTAACAATGATGCGATCAATCATTGGGCCTCGTAAATATCCCCTGATATTCACCAGAACCTCATTTTACAGTTTTTTATGTTCCGCTAACGGCCGCAAAATTTTGCCGGAGAACATGTTTGCAAAGTATTTTAAACGTGGGTGCATATTTATCGCAGAATTCTAATTTATATATACGTAGGTACTACCTACTAAAAATGTATAACGACCTAAGTGAGCAAAGTTGGTGTTTTTTTTGTTGGTATAATTTTGTTGTAAACTTTACAACATTGTAGAATCTAGCACATTTTAACTGGTATGAGAATGAACCCTTATAAAAACGTTTACTACATCTCTGCTTTAAAATTAGATATAACTCTGAGCCTAGAAATAAGAGGTAGTCTAGAATCAGTTACTGGTTGGTGCCTAAATTGTTAATTGGTAAATCAGAAAAAATAGAAGTAATTGATATCTAGTGTTCAATAAATTCTACGAATTAAATGAAAAATAAAAAGTAACTTTATTTATGTGTGTGAATATTTGGATGCTTTGGAATATTGGAATGAAAAACTAAGTTTTTATGAGCAATGGTGACGAAGTTTGGGCCTCTGAATTTTTAGCCAGGAATGACATTTTCATCAGGAAGAATTCATCAGGAAAAGCTCAGCGATCACTGATCCATTCTGTGATCGTATTTTCTATCCATTTGGTATGGAAGTCATGCTTGACACCCTTCAAACATGCTAGCTTCAGCGTTGTCAGAATGCCAAAGTTCATTTAAACAAGGCATTACGCCCGGCCGACCCATTTAAACAGACATAAACTGGACATGCTTCAGAAACAAAACGATTGTCTCGGCACAGGCACAGACGGACGGTCTGAATGTCCTTTTAACTGAATTAACGTGACTTGTCTTGTAAGTATTTAAAGTCAAGAAAAATTTATTCAGTAGGACCGTTGAGATCACGTACAAGTCTTAAAACTAGGTGACTGCACCCCTGTTTCTACGCGATTAAAACCGAAGAACCAGGGCAACAAACACGGTTTGGGGGCTAGCTTTATTTTCGGTAACCCGCCCTCTCTAAATAGTCAAGCTCCAGGTGGGAACTAATCGAACAAAGCGAGGCTCATTACACTGTTTAATGAAAATCTCTACTTTTGTAATTGTTAGTTCGTAAATCAAACAAATAATTTACCAGCGGAACGAATAAAAATCATGAAATATTCGAATACAAGCCACTCTCATACTTCCGTCTTGAAAAATATTTGATAGAAACAAATTATAAACATTTGTAGAGATAGCAAACACGACTTGATGATCGAATAGATCGATCAGAACGGCTAAAACCATTACTGAGACAAATTATGAGTGATGATGATGATAATGACTGATTGCTATATCGTAAAAACAAAATACGAGGTTTCCTATGACGACCACGTAGCGTGGTGGTTGAGACGCAAGAGGTGCGAGTTAGATTCTCGTGCTGAGACAAACTGCTGATTTTCAAATACTTACTTGTTCTAGGTGTTGAGGTACTAACTCATAGTTTTGATATTCACGATGCAGGGACTCCTTAGGCGCAGGCCAGATAGAAGAGACGGGGCGCAGACATTTGTCTCTTCCACGTCCCTTTCATACAAAATGTGACGGCGCCGGCGCCCCGTCTCTTCTGTATGTTTTGCGGCGCGACGCTTCTATACATTTTCTATGAAAGGGACGCGGAAGAGACATTTATGTCTGCGACGCGTCCTCGTCTTACGTCTTTTCTGTATGTCCCGCGCTTTAGAGTGAAGTCAGGACTACGTGACTATTGGGTTACTTAATTTAATTCTATTTCGGTTAAGAATACTTCGCATGTGTATCATGACAATGAAAGAACCAACTGTTACAAAATATTCCAAGCGTTTAATACATTTCGCCCAAAGTAAAATATAAACAACCTTACATTGTACTAGTAGAAAGAGACGGCAAACTAATGAAATTCCAGTCATTAAGCTCAATGACGCGAGACAGAAGCACCATTAAACTCATTTCTTAGAAAGTTTTCCATTTAAGATCAAAAGCCCTCGCTTCGACGTCCGCGAATTAAAATCAATATTAGCTGTATTGGATATTGTTATCACAGTGATAAATGTTTTTATAATGATACTAGCTGCTGCCCGCGGCTTCGCTCGCGTGGTACCCGGATAAAAAGTGGCCTATGTTACTCTCCAGCCCTTCAGCTATCTTCACACAAAAAATCGCGTCAATCGGTCGCTCCGTTTTGACGTGATTCCACGACAAATAAACAAACAAATAAACACACTTTCACATTTATAATAGGGGTACGGATTAGAAATGGCAGTCGTACTCGAAACTTCTACCAGCAGCTTTCTTTCATTCGGTAAAAACAAGATCAATAATATTGGTAACTGGCAAGTATTCCCAAAGCATGATGGACAACTAAAAACATTTAGCTGGCTTAAAAAGGTTGCCAGAGCAGAATCACAATATGAATTGTACTAAATGCCGTCTCTTTTCACTCTCAGTCAATGAAAAGAGACGGCGTGTAGTTCAATTCCTATTATGATTCTGCTATAGCGATCTTTTTAAGAACACTGATCTTTATGCATTTTAGAGGTAGCATTTAGTTAGAAGCTCATTAAAATGTTCGTACAGAACGTACGAAGACAAAACGAAAACTATTCCGGTGCCAAGTCAGGTTTGTAACTTTCGTTGGATATTAATTTCTATGATAAAAGCTGTTATATAAATCTGGTCCTATTGAACTTGGTTTTGAGTTTCCTGTAACCATATAATAGACCATGTAGTAGACATTTTCTCAGATCTTTAAACACTTAAGATCCTTTGAAGATGACTAAGGGAGTAGTCAGAAGTAAATCCAAATCGATATTTTGCACCCACATTTTTTTTTTTAATTCTAGATAGACCTTTGTTTAGCCACAATCTCACCTGATGGTAAGCGACGATGTGGCTTACGATGGATCACAAAGGTCTAGAAGACACTTATTCACTCATGACTTGAAGTGACCCAAGTTACATTTTGCAGAAGTTAGCATTCCATACATGACAGGTTGCAAGCCCATCGACGCTTTTAGAAAGCACATTATTGTAATTTTCTCACAATGTGTTCCTTCACTGTTTAGAGATAGTTTTAAATCACATGTAAATTGAAGTATGGCCAGCATTCGAACCTACGACGATCAAGGTAGAGTAGCAAAAATGTGTAATTACCGGTGGTAAGTACCTCCACACAAATAAATTCATAATATTTAGTGTGATTGAACCTTTGGAAAACAAATATAACTTTACTAGAAGTAGGATTAGTACGTAAGCAGGATATTAAACAGAGAAATAGAGATACTGCAGTGTAAGATAAACGCTAGCTTCTAGTATTATGACTGTGTTTTTGGCTAGGTTTGCACCATTAAGTTTAATGTAGGCAGTGTGTAATGGTGAAGAAAATATCAGGAGAAAACTCTACCCTACACGGTTTATGTTTACACATGATATTTTTTAACTAGGTAGGTAGGTAAGTAGGTAATATATTTGTTTTTATCTTACAGAAACTAGAATTGTATCATTGAGACATAAATAATCTAAATTAGCTAATGACTGTACCAATATTGACTAATGATGTCCTGAGAGTAGTCAAAGACAAGTCCAGCAATTATGTCTACACATCTTGAAATTACTGTTATTTTATCTGTGGATATTACATTTATTAATACTACTCCTAATCGTAGGAACGTTAGAAGTTAGAAAATCACGTGTGTGAAATAATAAAGTTATGGCAGCCAACCACGATCAATTCTATCGTCCTTTCGATTGGATCCAATCGGCAGCTTCACATACATGTTTAATTCGAACTGTCCATTCGGCACTTCATGCCGATCCACGTCCACACACGGTCCATTCGGAATGATCAAACCAATCAATCAATCCAATCGATTGGATGATATAATTGATCGTGGGTGGCCGCCATTAGAATTGGAAACGAGTCAAGAATCGGAAAGCCCCTGCCTCTGGTTTTCGTTACTCTTTTAATTTCACTGTTTTCGACAACACTGAGCCATGGCACAGAAATTCGTAAAATCAAATAAATAAACAAGAGGTGCGAAGAATAACAAATACCGGGTGATCACATCGATTCCAACTCTGTGTGGCCTCCTTTGTTCAGGTGATCCTATCTATTAATCAAAAGAAACAAAACGAGAAATGCATCGTAAATCACGATGTGGAAGTTTTAATTAATTTCTTTCCGAATAGCTGGGGAGTCAGTTTGTTCTAGTTATTCTGAAGGTAAGAAGTGTGACAGCTGGTTCAAACATCTGAAACGTACTTGAAATAGCTTTGATCAGAGAGGTGGACATTCTGTCTCTTCATAATTATGAAGAGTGGCTATAACCGTAGACTCTAGCACTTGGCACCGTAGCATCAAGCACAAAACTAGTCAGCAATGGGGCCAATATTAAATATTGTTTATTTAACAAGTTCTCTATTATTTTGCGCAACTCTTCTGGCTATGGCAAAGGCGCAACGCGGGCGAAACCTTACAAATTGCGAGAAGTTCATAAAAATGGACACTGCGACACTTTTATTTCATCAATAATGTAGCTATAAGCAAATAAGTTAATTGTCAGTTAAAGTGGCACCAGTTAAATCGCTAGCGGGTTTAATAACAATAATAAACTTTAACTTTAATAAACTTTTTTCGTATGTCTGACAATGCGCCACGAAACAGACGTGTAGATAGGCTGCGTCTATTCGCATCAAAAACTGCACTACTAAGAAAAAGTATAGTATGTATGGCACCAAAAATTTATAATAAAATACCAAAGAGCTACCAGGAACTCACTAATAATGAATTTAAAAATAAGCTTAAAAAACTATTAACTGAAAAATGCTACTATAAGATTGACGACTTTTTGAATGACGAATTATGACCTAATTATGCAATTGTACATTTTAATATTTGACATTATCTTGATTTATTCTTTTTATTATAATTTGTATTTAATTTAATTGTTCAGAAGCATGCCAATTTCTCAATTTGCACACCGAATTCGGTAAACCATGTTGTGACATCCTCTATCATTATCATCTAATCTACACATGTTTAAGCAAATAAATAATCTTTATCTTTATCTTTATTTTAACCAGCTGCCGTTTGTTAATGGGTTACTTTTAGTTGACGAGTAATGTTATATCAAAACTTTACTTGGAGATGCTGACGACAAGCCCTTTCACTAGTGCTTGGCCTCTCGACTATTTATCTTAATTGTCTGTTTCAATGTCTGTCGATAAGATGCAGTGTGCCAGCCGATCTATTATAATCTGGGCAGTGCGTTCTAGGTTAGACGGGCATAGTCGCAGTGCCGTTGAACTGCATCGAACTGTGGCATGTTGCCGAGACGTTGTCTGATGCAGGAGCGGATTAAGTAACCCCTTTGGTTTGGGTAGGTTAATGGCTAAATAAAGTTCAAATCGTTTGTCTCTTTCAGTTATTCGTTACTGGTTCGGAAAGCTCAGCAGAACTAAAGAGCTTTCCGCCCTTGTCTCACGTTAGGTGGTCGGCACAACATGTCTTCCTTTATTTCCTTCTATCAGCTAAGTAAGGACTTATGACAGCATGGATAGAAAGTAAACTTAGTCAAAAGATATTTATAATACTTAATTAGAGAACAAGATTGTGTAAAAAGCTCAAAGAAGCAACAAAACATTTACTCAAAAGTACGGTAGGTACCTACCTACCTATTGAGTAACCTGTAGTTTTGATTTTAGGCAAATATAGGACAGGAAATTTGTTGCAGACAAAATTAATAGTCAGTACCTAGGTAGGTACTGTAACTATAAGAAAGTACTATGACGGTTATGTAACGTAACCAAGCTATTTCAAGACATTGTATCCTAGTGCCTACGTGACTTCGTGAAATAACCCTCATTCCTTATCGTCGCTACAATGTTTTGGATTTGCACGACTTTCGCTAAACCAAATAGGTTTTTGCATGAAAGGATGTGTGTCCGTGCGAGCTCGGTTTTACCACGCCTGTTCCTTCTCGGGCTAGTTTACTACAAAGTATTAGGTAATCAAGAAAGGCATTCTAAGAAGAAACTGTAATTCGTTTACGATGTATCTTAAAGAAGGAAATGTAGAAAAATTACAAGAGCAAAATTAAGTAATGCAGTAACTTTCTTCAATAGTTAAACAGAATAATAGTAGAAAAAGATCCAGAGAGAATCTCTACCGCACTTTGTGGATAAGTCCTGATTTTATTTCGTTTTAATCACGAGAATTCAACTCTTTCACATTGTACTACAAGATTATTTTCCCAAATCCATTCCTGGATCCCCCAGTCCCTGCCAATTCAGTGACACCATAACTACATGCGTTGCCAAAGCACGCCATTGTAGAATGCGTGCTAGTACCATTTACGATGCGTTTGCCAAACTTTGTGCGAATACTTTCTGAGTCGACAACGCTCATGGAAATGGAACTGTCTCTATCCATGTAACCTAGTTTGTTTCTTTTTAAATTGTTGATTTGTATTTGGTTTATTGTAAGTGGTTTCAAGAAAATAGACATGCATGTCAGAAGCTGTGAAATACCTGTTTTAACTACTAGTTCGTCCCGAAGATCACCGGATCTCGCTCACTTATGTTTGACTTGCTTCTGACAACCCCTATACGTTCAAGTGCTACTACTGTGAGTTGTAACTATACAACTATGTCTAGTGCGCTAGCTCGTCATGGTGAAGAATACTGGCATTTGCATTGAAAATTTTGATTTGAATTCATGTATAAGCCATTGGTTTACCTACTAAATTTGAAGATATATAGGTAAAGCTTTAAGACATTCATATTAGGGAGTGTACACATTGCGTTTTCTGCAGCGCGTTTTTGAGCTGCGCGTTTGTATCGATACAAACGCGCGTTCGCAACGCGTTTTTTTCCATACAAAAGCGAACCGGGAGGGGCTGCGCGGGGGGCTGCGCGTTCGAATCGCGTTTGTATCGATACAAACGCGCTGCAAAAAACGCAATGTGTACACTCCCTTAACCTACAGAGTGTAGAAACCGTCAAATAAGCCGTACAAAGAAAATAATGAAATCAACATCCTAGATATTAATAAAAACATCACTTACTAACTGTATGTTGATGTAACATTAACGTAAGACTTTTAAAATTATATTAAGTAGGTACCTACCTAATAATTTAGTACTTATGTTACACAGTTACTACAGTGTATTACTTTAATGAGTCATAAAATTCTGAGCATTATTCGTCCCACTCGAAGCTTGGAACAAATTCTCAAAAAGATTTAAACATGCACCTGACCTGAATATTTTTTCAAAAGTAGCTTCACAACCAAAGTAACCAACAGATAAAAAATAAATTCCTTCCTAAATTAAAATGCTTTAAGGTTCGAAATTGTAAAGGCTTCGATACCTATTTTATCATTTGTAGGTAACTTCGATTTTTTTTTTCAAATCACGACGAAATGGTCTTTGTAGCGCTTTATTGTCAAAAACATTATCGTCCGCTGATAAGCAAGTAACTATCTAAATTGGGTACCTACACTTACTAAGCTTTAGAATACGTATAAGCTTACTTACCTACATCTTCTGAAGATTGGAATAAAATGATTTATTTATGAAACAAAGAAACACATTTAAAAACATATTAATACACTCCTTAACTAACTTACAACTACACAAAAGGAACTCTGTTTTCTATCTTTAATTGACTAAAGATAGAAGACAGAGTTCAGATCACCGACCGCAGGTAAAGTGCCCAAAAGGCTGGCAGCGTTACCTCGTTGGATTGCTAGACTTATCCTCTGTCCGAGGTAAGCACCAGCCCTTTGGTCATTGGTCTCATCCACCAACCTCTTGGAATAAATAAATGAATTTAATTAATAATGCTGATAAACACAGCATCATGTGGCCCCAAAGTAAGCAGAGCTTATGTTATAAGAACCACATGACACTATAATACTTATCATACTTTGATTAAAATAAATGAAACATTCATCTATCGTGAAAGATTGTGAAGCTACATTTGAACACTCGAGTTGTAAAGATAGTGTTGACTATCTAATTATAGCACGGTTGTAAATTTTGATACCCTTACAAATAAATATACTTACACAATACACTTGAAAGACATTACTTTCACAAAATCTGTATGTAGTAGGTCATTTATGATTCAATGGGTATTTTGAGGATCTGAACACATCGCATAACCCCATTGTTATGATTATGACTAAGAGAAAGCATCTGTCTATTGTAAAGTAAGTAGATATTTACCCAAGGTATTGCTCTAAACAACAAGATTTGTAAATCTATAAATATCTATATGCCTATTTATAGCTACTAATATAATAAAGCTGAAGAGTTTGTTTGTTTGAACATGAACGCGCTAATCTCAGGAACTACCAGTCCGATTTGAAAAGATATTTCTGCATTTGATAACTAAACTCTTGAGGAAGGTTATAGGCTAGTTTTCATCATCATTACCATACCATTACTACGGGGGCAACGCCGCGAGGGGCTGCTAATAATTTAATATTTGCATCCATATCAACTGTAATTAGTAGCCGTAACTGTTGTTTGGTTACTTACGGAACTAACTTAGTTTTTCTTGTAATCCTCCCTTATAAGTTCCACTAAACTACACTACTTAATTTAAATTAGATAGGTACCTAGATAGGTACATAACTAAATATGAGTAGGTAGTAACAGGAACAAACGAGAGATAACCCTTTTCTGGATGTCCAAAAATGTTTACGCGCAATTATGTTTTAAACCTTTCATTTACGGTCAAAGCGACCTTTTACAGAGATATTTTACAGAATACAAAGTACGGCTGGTCGTGCTTTATGGAGGGTTAAGATGCGGTCGTTAAGGCCTCGATCACAGAAGGCGGCATAGAAACTGAACGACGGAATTTTCTCTACAATCACGCAATTTCGAATCTTAAATGTAACAAACGATAGCTCAATTCCACTTGAGGAATATAAAGATCAGTGGTACCAGAAGAAAATTATTAGGTGCGTATATTTTAAACATTTACTCTTTTATTGCCCCATCTAGGCCCATGATAAATAAATAAACATTGGTGAACATTCACACAGCGCCGACAAACCTCAAACTAAGCAAATAATTGTTATGAACCAAATCGCCTATTTCAAGAACTTTGTAGGTTTTGTTATGAAATAAAATTAAAACTACATTTTTTGCAAACAAGCTTCGTTTCTAAAGTCAGTGCAATAAAGTCTATTCTATATTGACAGCAGATCTGCAGTGACAAGTTATTCGGTTTCAGAGACCCATGTGGAAGGAAACATTATGATTGTCGTTATTGAATTTTTCATGTGACTGGGCTTTAGTTTGCAGCATAAAATTTACTTTGTATCTTGAAACAGGCATATGAAGGCATGGTGTTGCAATGCACCAAATTCACCTATATTTTTACCGATCCAAAATAACCAGAAAGTACTTTGGTAAATATTATTTTTTTCAACTTTACCAACTTAATTTGCTTATCTACCTGTCTACGTTTGGGATTTCGAGCTCTCAGTATTAAACAAATAAGATGTTTTGATTATTATTTTGTTAACTCATTCCCTGCCCCAGTCCCGCAGTGCTCTCCAAAGGAGGGCCGCGGCCCGGCCTACTGCTGGAGCACATGAGCGTCATGTAAATGACCCTAGCCGACTCTTTGGCGGAAACATTGGAGGGACGATCTCGACGCATTTGACAGAGATTGGTAAGAAGTCTCGAAGGACAGATGTGGTTGGAGAGAGTTGGAGAGAGATATGAGGGAGACCTTTGCCCAGCAGTTAGCGAATTGTAGGTTAGTAAAAAAAGAAATCTATCTTCTGCTAGATTTCGCCTTTCATTGTCCTTTCAGAGATGGTTGGAGAGATATGAGGGAGACCTTTTCCCAGCAGTGGGACGATGTAGGTTAGTAAAAAAAGAAATCTATCTTCTGCTAGATTTCGCCTTTCATTGTCCCTCTAGAGATGGTTGAAGAAATATGGAGGAGACCTTTGCCCAGTCGTGGGACGATATAGATTAGTAAAAAAAGAAATCAATCTACTGCTAGATTTCGTCTTTATTGTCCCTATCCATCTACTTTGTTTATGATTAATTACCTTGAATAAAACGCGTTCAAACTGGTTGAAAATGGGTGAGCCTTGGGTGCAATCGAGGCGCAAACCCATAACACGAGAATTACTCTAGTCATGCACTGAAGAGTTAAATTGTAGGTACATTTGAGATACTTAGCACGTGCAGCTAATTTCCTGAATTTATTTGTTGCTAGGAACGAAAATTAGAAGATTACCAACTTTCAGTGAAGAAAATAGTAAGAAAACAAAACTGAAATGCGTACAAAAATTCAGACTAAAAATTGGTCCCCACTCAGCGTAGCCTACAGTTGCATAGAGCTACTGTAGCGCTGGGTATCTGTGGTGCCACTGGATATGAAGTTCGAATATCATTTGGCTTTTTATTGTAGGTCTCGTTCGTTGTACGATATTTTATGCGTTCAATGAAGTTCAAATAATAATTGGGCCTATGATTAATTAAGACCAGCGGGCTTAAAAAGGAATTGAACTATATGCCGTCTGTTTTCATTGACTGAGAGTGAAAAGAGACGGCATTTAGTTCAATTCCTATTGTGATTCTGCTATAATGACCTTTATAAGCAGGTTTCAATAATTCAAAAAATAGTTTAATGCTTTTATGCACGAAACAATAAGAATTTTTCAAAGACTGAGTAGGCCTTCTCATTTCTCCGTCACGCTCTACTTCCCGAAAATCGAGTTCTAAAACTGCTAAAACTCAGTCTCAGAAGTTCTTAACTTTTCAGTTAGTGAAAATGGAAATTGATCTATGAAATTTCAAGTACTTATAAACCAGAGAATAAGCCATCAAAGCTATCAACTACAAGGCGTTAAGTTTGATTGCGAGCCGCCATATTGAGTTACCTGCTCGAGTACCTAAGAAGTATTTTATTGGACACGACTTTTTGTCGCGACTTTATGGTATGTATTAAAAAAGCAGGCATAAAATACACAAGAACCAGAGTTACCATAAAGGAAGAAATAGACTCCCCCGATTGGTATTCAGTTTCATTTGCACATTCGAGATATTTTAAAAAAAGAATCTAAAGAGGAAAAGGACAAGCAGATCAAGTTAGCTAACCATTATTTTTAGCACATTTTTAATACCTATAATACTTATTTTAATTCATCAAAAGCTGTAGGTATATAAGTATCATAGTGAGTAGGTACCTGATAATGTAATTTAGCCTACAAGACATTATCAGGTACGTACAAGATATAGGCTCGCCTTGATAGCTTAAATCATTTCAAAAGACAAGCCAATATACTATATAGACCGGTCATTCCCTCATGTTCTTTGTGTTTTCTCAGCTTTTATGTTTGCTCTCGAAAAAGTCGCGTTCTTCTGTCGTGACTGACAAAATAGTTAGCCAAGTCAGCAACCACTCTTGGATAAATTAAACGCGAACAAAAGTGAATTGCTGGAGATGGTTGAGTTTAATCAGGCGTATGTCGATTCAAATCAGTTTTCATATCAAAATAGGCTTTAAATTTCTTGAGCCATAATTCAATAATATGAATAGTTACCTAGATTATTTCATCTTATTTTAAAAATGTTTTGTCGATTCTAATTATTAAAATATCCATAAGTAAATAAAACCCAACAGTCTACGTATGTATCTAGACATAATCCCATGCTAGGATTCACTGGTTCATATGTGTATCAGAAACTACTAACTACTAGTACCAACCTACCTGACTGTGTATTTATATAGAAAAAGTTGGTAAATGCTCGAAGGAAAATATTTATCTAATAATAGAAAGAGAACAAAAATTCTTTCAAATTATACAGGACGAGTTTTGTTATGCACACAAACATTTGCCTCAGCGTTTTTCTTTTATGATTTATATTACAACTTTGACCTGATTTTTGTCTTGCCTCCAATACAGTTTAAACATTCAAATTAGTTCGACAGAAAATTATGAAAATAGCCTTTCTTTTTTTACAATAAGTAAGTACCTAAGTACTTTAAATATAGGTATTGAAATTTTACTGTAGTAAAATACGAAGTGCGTGTAAGGAAACTAATAATAAAAGTTTTAAATTATAACTCTGATTTTTATTCAAGCCATCTCATTATTTACGTGGTTATAGTAGGTAAGTATATTAAAATACTGGGATGTTTTACAAAAAAACATTAACACTGGGCTTAAAAGTGTCCAATAAGCTATAACAATGATATATTAACATTATTAAAAAGCGTATATTACAGACAGGACGATAATATTGGTCACAGACTTATTAACATTTCGTAGAATACTCTCTTATATTCACGTGAAAGACCAAAATAGAATGACATTTAAAGTGGCATTTACGTTTATGGGTCGAATCACACATGATACTTTTAGCATCGGCGATCGACGATTGTAACTATACCACGTGATTATATCGATATTGAATCGTTTTTGCAACTTTCTGAGTTTGATTCAAACGCTACATCGTGTGAATTAAGGTACAAGTACGAGACCGACTGCAGACTGCAAACTGCAAAGGCAAACTGCAAAAGTCTCTATGAAATTGTATTGAATCGTTTTTGCAACTTTCTGAATTTGATTTAATCGCGCTTAGAATAAATCCTGTAAAGTGACTAAGATGAAGTAGTTGCTTGTTGTAACGGGCTAGTACGGAACCCTACACTGCGCGTGGCCCGATAGCCACTTGGCCGGTTTTTGTCTTTATCGTGGCAGAAATAGAAACATCAAATAAGTTGGTGAACAACAGAATCGTTACCATTGTTTCCATCAGTCTTTTATAGCTGTGCGAAAGCCTATACTGTATCTACTACGTAATAGACTTCTATAGTTATACTATGTTTACATTATTTATAATATAATATTTTAACATTTTTAACCCGCGTCTTTTGTTTATTGAGTGTTCGTTACTGAATCAATCGTTGGCGTTATTGTTTTTATTACTAGTAGTAAAATGTTTCGTATTTGAATAATCAGGAATAATCAGGAATAATCAATTTATTGGTAATAAAATCATTACAGGTCAAAAATTAAATAGGTAGGTACCTACCAACTTAAATAAAAAAGTAAAAAAAAATTGCTATTAAGTAGTTACACAAGTTAATTTAAATAAATAATAAATTAGTAAATTAAATTGATATTCTGATTAATTAATAAAAATCGTCAATTAAAATAATTCTTATGTATTAAGAAAATCCTCAACACTGTAAAACGCCTTCTCGATTAGCCAAGATTTAAGTTTTCTTTTAAAGGAGGTCAGGCTTGGTGTGGAAACTATGTGATCTGGTAGGTGGTTGTACAAACTGGGCCCCAGTACATGTGTCAGTCTGTCAGATTTAGCAAGTCTGTGGGACGTCGCTGAGAGCTTGTCGGCACCGCGGGTGTTGTATCTGTGGTCGTCTCCCCTCCTCTTGAAGTTAGTCAGATTTTGCCTTACATACATCACAACTTGGAGTATTATTATTGATGGAAGTGTAAGGATCTGAAGCGATGTGAAATACGGTCGTGCCGACGTGTCCTGCGCTGTCCTCACGATCGCCCTCACAGCGCGCTTCTGCATGCGAAAGACGCGCTCCCGGTCGGCAGCGCGTCCCCACAGTTCTGCGCCATACTGGAGGAGCGAATGTACTGTCGCAAAGTAACAGGTGCGGACCACGTCGGTGGCAACCACGCGCGACAGCCGGCGAAGGGCAAAGCATGCGCTGCCTAGCCTTGCACATAGTTTTTCTATATGCGTGCCCCAGGTTAAGGTGCGATCGATATGGAAGCCTAGGAAGAGGGTAGACGAGACTTGTTCGATATGCGATGTGCCAATCCTAATAGATAAACTTCTAACTTGCCGCCCCGAGATGCAGAAATGTAGAAAGTGAGTTTTTTTGAGGTTCAGGATAAGACCGTTCCACTCAAACCACCGCGCAACCTGCCGGGCAGCTGTGTTCAACCGCTTCTCTAGCTGGTTCAGTGAAGGTGCGTTGACGACCACGGCCACGTCATCCGCGTACATATAAGTTTCTCCCGCGGTTACGTTCTCGGGAAGGTCGTTCAATAGCAGCGAGAAGAGGATGTTGGATACAGACGATCCCTGTGCCACGCCCATTGCGTTTTGAAAACTAGATGGCGCTGTTATCAATAAGTTTACTTAACTTCTTTTCTTATTGGTTTGCGCCGCCATGTTGCTTTCGTCGATTTTTTATTGGATTTGTTTTAGCATACTCTCAGATATTTTCAACGTTCATTCATTTACATTATATTTTAAATGTGTTTTATTTACCTAGATAAGTACTTAATTCTGTATAATTTTGTATAGGTACTACTTTATGAGTAAACTAGCGTAAAATACATGTAAAAAAGTAAGTACCTGGTTATAATTCTCTGTCAAGACTACATATATCTTCATAGTTGCAGTTGTGAATCGACTTTTGGAAATGTTTCGTTAGTACATGTAGAGGACATAGCTCCGATTCACACATCGGCATTTTAACTGGGCGTTCTTGGTGAAGTGTTAAAACGTGGTCACCATCTTCGCATCTGTAACAATTCAATTTTACTTATAAATACTACGATCGATGTCAATAAGACTCAAAATGAATGAGCGAGGTCGGTGATCGGCTCTCCGGCCTAAACCATTTGAAATAAAGACTCCAGCCGAACTATCCGTTTCCATCATTAATATGATACATCTGCATGGCGATTCACACTTATTCGACTGCATTCGATTCGAAGATCTTCTTTGAAAAGTTGCTATTCTCACTCACTCACTCACTTACTCACTGGTACCCACTATTGTCGTTTTCTTTTCTTTAGTCTGTCCTATGTAGTTTGCCTTGTCATGTGTTATCCTCTCTCATGTTTTGTTGTAGGTAATAGTTTTTTTTTTAATCGGTCTCCTGCCATACAGGCTCGCCCTAGTGCGGGGACCATCAGTAATATCTGTATTGTATTTTCTATTGGTAAATAAATGTATTTGTATTTGTAAGTGTGAAACGCCATGCAGATCAAAATAAAGTACCTACAATCGGTAATATTACGCTACTATTTATTTTGGTTACTGCACAAAGGATGTGCCGTACATCCATTGTTAAGGTTCGAGCACATTATGCCGGGGCGAAGCGGGCCGCAGCGCAGCGCAAAATGCTTACCTTGCACATTAGTGACGGGCCGGGTCGCAATGCATTGACGGATTTCGAGAACAGTGTACTGCCAGAATTTGCGTGCAATTATACGTTATAGATAGCTCTGACGAAGAACTTTCCGCTTGCTATAGCACACTGTTGACGGGACGCAGCGATACGGGGCGGGCCGCATCGCACGGACGCAAATCCGCCTCACAATAATGCGAGCCGCTGCGGCCCGACACAGTGTGCGATAATTCATACATATTGTATTCAGGCGATTTGAGCGGATTTTTGCGCTCCGGCCCGACACGCGACGGCCCGGCATAATTTGCGCGAACCTTAATACTTACTCGAACAAGACAAAAGCTAGGTTTGTAGCGAAGCAATCTATATCCGTAGTTTTCCAACTCCTATTTATTTGCTCCTCGTAGTTATCTGCTCTGAGGTGCGATTCTGGCTTGTACAATCCCAGATGGGATATCATCTTGAGAAGCGTGCCGGAATGTGAGAAGGAAAATGTCGCGTGAGGTACTTTTTCGCTGCTGCAATACAAAAATAAGTGAATGAATGAAAATACTTTTTATTGAAAAAGTAAAATATTTACAAATCCTGTAGTCACTTATCCTATTCTATTAAACGAGCAATATTTGTTTGATGTTTGAAGTTTGAAGTTTGTTTGTATGTAGGTACTGAGGTTCTCGAAAACGGCTCTAACGATTTCGATGAAATTTGCAGTACGGGTGTTTACGGGGGCGAAAAATCGATCTAGCTGGGTCTCATATCTGGGAAAGCCGTTTTCTCAGCATTTTCACGCAAAAAGATTTACAAGTGCAATGTGGTTCGTAATTTAATCACTAGATGGCGTTATGCACCCGAGCAGAGCTCGGTCGCCCAGATATTATAAAGTTATACAACCAAGAATCACTTGATATCATTTAGAACGATCACTTAGTTATAAAAAATGTTTGTTACAGTGGTTTATTGTGTTGCAAAAACATGCCTCACAACAAATCTATCCCCGTCTATTTATCTCTATTTCTAGACTCTGTTGACATTCGCACATAGGGGCTAAAATGGTCGATAAGTAAATCATGTAGCGGGTTCACTTTGTAATTTGCAATACAATTATTATAGTGTTGATTTAGATAAAATATTTACATAGCAGTAATTATAGGGAGTGGGCGGGCACATTTCCTTTTTTCGTAACGCGTTTTTGAGCAGCGCGTACGAAAAACGTAGTGTGTACAACTGCACACTCTCTCACAGCTTGCCGACTGCCTTGCGTTCACTACGCGTTCGTATCGATACAAACGCGCTACGTACCTAATACAAAGTGTGCCCACTCCCTTAGCCACCTAAATCTTGAGGCACTGAAGAACTATTGTTATTTTTTCACATCACGCAGGGTCGCAGGGCAACGTCAATGATATCGATCTTCTAAAGCAATTTTTTAGATAAGTAGTTATTTTAATTTGATATTCACCTCAAGTTGTCGAACATATTCTTGATGGCCATACACGCTTGGCGATACGTTAGATCATGTCCGTAACCGTCCGCCCAGTAATGTTTCAAATCATAATAGTACTCCATTACCTGAAAATGAATAACTCATTAACATTATATTTCAAATCTACTAGGAAAGTAAAAAATAATTTATATTACACTAGCGCCATCTAGTTGAGGCTTTGGAAACTTTATGATTTTCATGATCTACAAAGACTACTAAAATCTAATATCGCCAGCCTTATTCCTATTCTGAAAAATTTATATCAGTTTCTGATACCAAGAAATAATTTGGATAGGATAATCATTAACTTCAAGTCTTTCTAGTAGTTGGCAAGGTAAACGTACCTCAGCACTAGTTTTGTCGAAGGCAGCGCACCACGGAGATGGGTAGTACTTGTGCCATGCAGTTTCAAATCCACATATTTTGTACATCAGCGATACTTTCTCTGCAATATCACACAAACACAGATCAATGTATGGTACTTTGTAGATGAGAGTTATAGTGATATCTATGATCGACAGTTGTAACTTATGCTTGAGGTCGATACTCGTAGATGAGGCTTACACCCGGATACTGAAACGCGACTTAGTGCCGGAACGCGGATCCAAACGAGAATTGATTTTCTATTGTCTGGAATCCTGGCAAACTAAAGGTTAAGTGGTGCTTACCATTGACATTAACTGTCATTTTTGTATGCGATTCTGAAGAGTAAGAACGTCTCAAATATTTAAGTACCGTTTCAGTATTCGGGCATTAGAATGAGAAAGCATGAGTTACTTATTGGATATGATGATAGGAAGCAAAGAGCCACCGAAGTATAACGAAAGGGCTTAGAAATGTACACTTCTCACAATGAATCTAGGCATACGTGAAGATAGCCGTTTCGATGCGCGGTGCAGCTTTGTCATACAATTTTTTCTACTGCGCAGCGAAACGGCTAACTTCACGAATGCCAAGATCCATTGTGAGAATTGTATAAGCGATAGGTAATAATAAGGCATGATACGTAAAGCTAATTTGTGAGAGAGTAGTTTAGTGCTGGGAAAATTGCGTACATCGATCTACGTGTATTTTTTATTTTGGCGTGTATACCCGCTCTATAGGTAGGTAATAAGTATTACTATTACCTACTGTGTATACGCAGTAAGTACTTAATTAATGATTTAATGCCTGTCCCACAAGTTCGAGCAAACCGCAGATACAAAATGGAAATTGCCTTTGCATTTGCGTGTATTCGAATGTGTAGGGCCGGAGAAAATGCGCTTATGATTCCTGGCACTTTTGCACCATGCTTAAGGTTTTCTGGCATTTTATTTTCTACAGATCATTTGTTATTTTGTAGTGACAGCAAATAGCAAAGCAAGCTGGCGTAGACAGAATTTACGAACCCAAACTCAAAGTGGTATTAAAACCCAATATTCGAGACACGTGTTGAAGGGTCATATTCACTTCGGGACTGACACCGAATAGCAATCCCTCTGTGTAAGTAGCTGGGTTTTTCTTTACTTGCTTTTGCCACTTGGCACAGTGTTTGTAAAACTGAAAAATTGCAACTCAGTTTGTAATTTACAACCATTGTCAAAAGATTTTATGGGCGCATAAAGGTAAGCTATGTTCTGAGCCTTTAGCAGGAGTATGCACAAGTTTACTATTCGATCCGTGACTGTAGTATAGTCTCTCAAATGTATGGGATTCCGGTGCAGCGCCTCCAGTGGTAACTTGACTGAACTAAAATCCCAATACATTTGAGAGACTATACTACAGTCACGGATCGAATAGTAGACTTTGTGCATACTCGTGCTCGAGGCCCTGGGTGTATCGCGAGTTTACTATTCTATCCGTGACTATAGTAAAGTAATATCAATCGTATGGAATTCAGTGCAGCGCCACTAGCGGTAGCTTGCCTGAACTAAGTTCAGTCCATACAATTGTCAATACTTTACTATAGTCACGGATAGACTATTAAACTCGCGATACACCCACGGAGATAGGTTGGGAGACTGTATGGACGAACATGGCAAGTTAAGAGAGGTTAATGTAACTATAAACTTTTTCAAACAAAGAAGAAGCTACAACTAGATCATGACTTTTAAGAGTCCTCGCAGACTGCAGACTTTTTATCGGCCGATATTTTGGTGGGGCTCTTAAAAACAGTTTCAATATTCAATCTATCTGTGAGTCTGGTTAAGAATTAGACAATAAAAAAAGAAGTGTAGAAGGGATGAGTACCTTAGTAGGTAATAAAAATGTGCTATTTTCTAAAGTTCTAAACACATCCATTTAAGAGATTTTAGATCAGGTTTTTCAAGTGGTAAAATATTCATTTAAGCAACTTTCGCGCCCACAAAATACATTTGACAATTATTGTAGATCAAGCCAAGAGATAGATTTAAAACAACATAACTACAGTAATTTTCAGATTAAAATAAATATAAAAATATATTACTCGTAAAATAAGATCCACTTTTGTTGCCGGAGCGAATATAACGTCGTTAGCGTCTCTATCAAAGAGACCGTTTGCAAAATATCTTGCGCTTTGCTGAGCTCTCTCTGTTGCCGTATACCGGAACTGAAACAATATAAAATGTGAATAAACAATAATTTTCTTATAGGATTTAAGATTCATTGGCCACGGTACTATTCTCTAGATGAAAATGACCCTATCTACGTCCTTTTCTGTACCCCTCACAATGTGAATGCTCATGATGATTGGTTGAGCAGTTAAAAGCATAAAAGCATTTCAAACAAACCAACTCTCATTAACATTTGTAATAAATTAGTTATGATAAACCAAAAACAAAATACAAACGTTTAGTTGATTCTTTCATAGAGGCTAAAATGACCGTTAATGAAATGCCTTTTATGAATCTTATTATGATTCGGATTATGTTTTTTTGTTGTCACTCTCATGTCCATGAAAAGAGACGCATATGCTTAGTGCAATTCATATTGTGATTTTAAGAATCTTATTATGATTTGGATTATGTTTTTTTGTTGTCATTCTCATGTCCACGAAAAGAGACGCATATACTGAGTGTAATTCGTATTATGATTCAGCTAAAGTGGCCTTTTTAGTATTGCACATCCATAAAATAATATCAATAATTACTTAGTGTTTGTTAGAAAGAGCATAACATATAAATGGCGGATTTAACACAGCTGATTCAGAAGTTCATCAATAATGTTTTTTGGATATTGAAATTCCTACCAGAAATGTCTCATTATCATATTTGCTCTTGATAACACCAGGGAATCTCTTCTGCATTCTTTCAGCTAACATCACCATCTCATCTTGACCTTCGAGTGTCAGCGTTTTCTCTTTCTCAACATCCAGATCGCTGGACCATGCTTCGAGTGTTTCTAGCTGGTCTTTATTTAATTTCCCTGTGAAAAATAAAGGAAGTGTTCAAATTATGTTATAGGTAGGTACTTACTTAATCTATACCAATATAGGTATAAGTATAGCAGAAGAGTTTTTTTGTTTGTTTGAATATGCTAATCTTAGGAATCACCAGTCGGATTTGGAAAAATTCTATATTTTAGTATTATAGGTATTATAGTATAATAGGTTATAAGCTATTCATCAACCTCATCGTCACCATATACCATCACTACGGGGGCAACGCCGCGAGGGCGCTGCTAGTTAAATAATAAAGTATGCTATTAGCATATTTCAGTGTTTTAGCAACACATGCTGACATGCTACATCCAACGAATATTATAAATGTGAAATTAGATAAGTACTTACCTATGTATGTTTGTAAGTCAATCATGCAAAAATAACTGAACAGATTTGGATGAAACTTAGAAAATACTACAAAGATGTGTCGCCTGAAGCTGTAGCGTAGTATAGGCTATTCAAAATGTTGGTACCATGCAAGTGAAGCCACGGACCCAAGCTAGTAGGTAGTTATTTAAATAACTTACCTATGTGTAAAAAGCAGCTCAGGTTTGTCAGCTGACCACAACATTCAGGTTTTTTATGAACTGTAGTACATACCTACCTTTACCAAGTTTATGATGTATTAATATTTCAAATCTAAGTTCAGACAATATGAAGTCCATGTCAAGAATATCTTTGGCACTGGGCAATCTTGTGCCATGGCGCACCATCATCCATATTTTTTTCTCTTTGCAGCCTGAAATAGACAATCTTTAAGAGTAATGAGGTTAGTAGGATAGGAATACCTTGATATATGTTTGTAACTAAATCTTCAAATTATCTAGCAAATAATTTTTACCAAACAGTGTGTGAAAGGAGTTCAAAAAGACATTCAATCCACAGACATGTTCCCTGTGCATGACCCATTGATGGGTCATTTTGTTTGAGGGGCATTCCATTGAGACTAGTGTTACATTTGACTCCAGAATTTGACCTATTGGGAGCTATAATTATGTTATTGAAACTTATACAGTTGTCAAATATATTTATTAACATAGATTAATGACTAATGTATCCAATTCCTAAAAAGAAAAAACTTTATACTTACTTTATGAGCTCTTTGTTCTACTTGTTGAATGATTGTGACTAGCGGGACAGGACACGGGTCCCGCTAGTCACAATCATTCAACAAGTAGTTCAAATTTTGGAGTCAAACGTACCACTAATCTCAATGGAATGTCCCTTAAACTTGAGGTACCTATTTAAAAGATCCTACAAATACCCAAAGATCTTGAATGCTTAAAGATCTGAGAGAACACAGAACACTCCCAAGGAGTAAGAGAATGCCTACCGCGCCTTGGGTAGGTAGGGCCAACGGATCTAGGCATTCGTGAAGGCTTTTCGCTGCGCAGTAGAAAATTTTGTATGAAAAAGGCCAACTTCACGAATGCCGATTGGCCCAAGTGTACCTAGGTACAGTACGGCCAACGGATCTCGGCGATCGTGAAGTTAGCCGTTTCGATGCGCAGTGCAACTTTTTCATACAAAATGTTCTACTGCGCAGCGAAAAGCCTAACTTCACGCACGCCGAGATCCGTCGGCCCAACTGTACAGTCGTGATCTTCTGCATTTTTTGTCAATAAAACAGATTATAAAGGCTTGGTTTCTCTTTCTAAATAATGCAGATTTTATTCCATTGCTTACCGGGATATTTGATCTTTGTATCATTTTTATTCGCTTTGAACCGGTAAGGCGTTCGTGTTGATAAATGGTCAAGAACACTGGTAGATTTTACGGAAGCCTCGTTGATGTGATACAAAAAGGCGAACAAAAAACAAAGCAAGAGAATTTTCATTTTGTAAATGTAAAAACAACAAAAAATAATTTTCGTAATTTGTTTGTTTTCGTTTTCGTTTTCAAATATTGTTTGACTTAGGGATGCGCCGATCCGATCCGATCTTTTAGAAGATCGGATCGCTTGCATACGATCAAGCGATTTTTCGAGTCGTATGAAAGCCATTCGATTATTTGGCGGATCGCTTGAACTACACCGGAGATCGGATCGGATCGAAAAGATCGAATGAATCAACTAAACGTATCGGTAAGATTGTTATTATCGGGACTATAATCCTAACTTGGACGGTGTAATGAGTAACTAGCAACATAAAACACATCACTTTATCTGCAAGTTGCTAAGTCATGTGAGTCTTCCTATGGTTGGATCCAAATCATCTATTAATTGTTATTTTTTAAGTTTAAATAAAAGGTTGGCACTTTAAAGCATTAGGTAATCTGAAAGGTCGAAATGTTTCTTTGCAATGCAAGTTTGATTTGCATGTTAAAACAACATTTAAAAAATACTTTATTTGGTTTTATTTCATTCGATCTTTTGATACGATCTTTTGAAAATCGGATCGTAACAATGCGATCCGATCCGCGGATCGGATCGAGACATTACGATCCTAAAAATCGGATCAAATGAAAAGATCGCACATCCCTAATTTGACTTGACTTGACAATGACAAAAAATTTATTTGACGTTTGAAATTGACTGCTCTATGGCATCGGCATCGGTCTGTTCGGTTATTCTACTGTGCCGTGCCGCGGATTTTAAAGTCGGTCGGTGTCGGTTCTCTGAAGATTTACGACTCGATTTATAACTATTTAGCGCTCCTGTACACGGAACCGCCTCCTCACCATCGCGCTTCTATGCTATCTACACCGCCCGCCACCGCACCGCGCCGCCCGAGACCAAATTTTGGTCGCTTTCAAAGATGGTCACTTAAGGCTGGTCTGCATACACAGAATTGAAACAAAAGTAAGTATGAAACAAAGTATGTATTTTAATGTTTTTCATAACATCAGATAATTCGTAACCATTAGTCTTGTTAAGGTTGTTGAGGTACAAGTAATTTTAACAATCATTCTACTTTCAGCAAAATATTGGATTGTTGCAGTGTAGCTTTCAATGTGAAGGGTTTACTCAAGCTTTCAACATTGAATGTCTCAGTTGCAAACTCATCACCCTCAGGTTCGTCATGTAAAGTGAAACTAATATCCTTCGCTTCTCCAGCATCAATGGTCTGAACACTCTGAGCATATGGTGGAGAGCCCTCTTTGAATATTTGTACTGTCTGGTCTAAATACTTCAAGTAAATATCCTTTCCTAAGAACTCCACTTCAGTGTTTATGTCTTTTAGAGCAGATTCTGGTATGTCTAGTAGGAGGCCAGCCTCCTTCGCACAGCCTACTGCAATAACTTCATCAGGATTGATTCCAGATAAAACTTCCGCTTCGGGAAGCAAGTTTGCTATGGCTGATTGTAGTTTGGGAATCTTCATGCTACCTCCGCAAAGGACAATCTTGCTGATTTTACCATCAAAGCTATCAATCAACTTTTGGGCTGGTTCAACATACTCAGAAATCTTTGATTGGATAATATTCTCGAATCTTGCTCGAGAAACATTCTGACTCCAATCAACACCATCCAGTAGTGATTCTATGAAGACATGAGCAGAGTTTAGTGTTGCTAAGACATGTTTGCAGTTGTCTGAATGGTTTTGTAATTTGATCATGGCTCTTCTGCTTTCCTGAGGATCTAGTTTCCACTTTTGTCTAAATTCCCCAGCAATGTAATCTGCTAGATGCTTAGTCAGGCATTGCCCTCCCAAGTCTGTGCGGTAGACGCTTTTCTCTATGGAAATGAAGCCACCAGAAACTTTTGCAATAGTCACATCACAAGATGAGCCCCCGAGCCGATATACTAACACATTTGTATCTTCTATTGTCTCCTCAATGTTGTAGGCGAGAAGAGCAGCAGCTGGTTCACTTATAACTTGCAGAACATCAAACCCCGCTAATTCAGCACATTTCACCAGCCGGTCAGTACTTGCACTTGTCCAGTGCAGTGGTGCAGCTAAAACCAGCTTCAAGTCGCCCTCGTCGCTCATAGAATGACTCGCAATAGTAAAAAGCTTTGCATACATTTTTGTAGCAATATTGTCAGGGTTTGAATACAATGTAGTTTCACTTGTCTCGAACACATACTCCAGTTTCTCGTCGTTCTGAATGCGGCAGTTAGATGATGTTTCCACGTAAGATAGGTCTTCTGCATCAAAATCTGAGTTCATGAGACGTTTGTTGTTCTTGATTATGGACTTCGAAGCTGCGTTGCCTGACTTCGCTGGGAGTCCTATCTCCCACTCGGTGCCATTGAGGGCTATGATAGCGGGAGTTACTCTATCTCCGGCATCGTTTGCTATGACCGCTGGAGCACCATTGCTGTACGAAGCCAAACATGCTGTGCTGTTTCCTAGATGAATTCCATAAGCTGCAGCCATTATGAATAAGAGTCAGTAGGCAAACGGTATCAACGCTGGCAAAAATATGTTTTTCTCTTAGCTTTTTAGCGGATTCAGTAAGACACGTAGTTTAATATTAGATTCACACACAGATTAGGTAGAGATACTACGTATCAGATGGAAATGTCGGGAACATTTTAGTGTGGACTTGTGTTCACAGATTATATAGATGTTACTCGCTCCTGATTGGCTATCAGAAAACGATGTATGACGTTTCTTTTTTTTTTCTGCTACACCGGCACCGAGCAGAATTGTCATTCTACCAAACAAATTAATTTGGTAGGATTGCTTTTTTCATTCAATATTTCTAAGGCATTGATCTCAATGTGTACTATTGAGATCAATGCCATAGTAGAGGTCAGTGGCCTAAGGGAAAGAAGGTGTTGTTGATAGAAAACAACGAAACATAGTTAATCATTTATTATTATTTTTTAAATTTTTTCTTAACACTACATAGTAGGTATAGGTATTGTATAATAAACAAAGTTGCTTCCCGCTGTCTGTCCCTATGTAAAAAAAAACATCATCAAAATCCGTTGCGTAGTTTTAAAGATTTAAGCAATGCTTAGATCTTTAAAACTACGCAACAGATTTTGATGCGGTTTTTTTAATAGATAGAGTGATTCAACAGGAAGGTTTATATGTATATTACATGCATAATATAGTACCTAGAGAAACACTGATAAATCTTAGGTTTCTGTGATGTGTGATGTGACCAGTGCGTCTCGTTCTCGTTCTCGAAATCTCGTTCAAACTCACGTTTCTCAACAAATCACTGCATAAACAATCGAGCCACTTTTTGAGTCTGATTACACTACACACTGGGAATATGGAATACAGCGGCCTTTCGCAAATTTGTACAACCTGGTACAACACAAGTTAACACAACACATAAAATACATCGTAGGTACTGAAGGTACAAACCGTTTGCAGCTAATAGGGAACAGAAATAGGCGGGGAAAATCAACAAACTAAATACACAATGATCGTTAGACATTAGACCGCAGAGCACAGACTACCCACATCCACAGAGATACCTACCCTCAAAGATCTCAATCATTCATTGACATTGACATTGTCATCAAAATAGCAACTCATTCGGAATCGGAAGAGTTGAGGACCGGAGAACGAAATGTCATACATCGTTTTCCAATCAATTTCCAATCAAAGCACAGATTATATACAAGTCCAAGCTTCTGACTAGGAACATTTCTACCCGTGGATTCACATTTACGCAAGTAAAGTAACCTCACAAAACCGATGGCCATGGGTGTTTTTGACTGACTGACCAAGACTGACCTGACTGACTGACCTGACAGTGACTTGATCAAATAAATTAGAAAAATGACATCAGCATCAGTCACAGTCCAGTGTTTCCTCAAACTAATAGCATATTTCCCATATTTTTCACAAGGTCATTGATTTTGAGGATTCTTCACTTCCGTACAAAGACACAACTTCATTAGCTGTATAATAAATTTATCGGACATTTGTTTATTTAGATTTTACATTTTATCTATAAAACCAGGATGATAAACTGTTTCAAACAAATAAAAAAAACGGTTTTACCATAAAATTTGGCAGTGCTTCTTGTTAGTTGGCATCCCCCAGTTTTGGCAATGACATAAACATAACATGACGTTGACATACCTAGTGTCGGTGTTACCAGTACAATAAATCTCAATAATTAGTGTACAATTAAAACACAGTTTAACTCGACTCGTGTGAATCTTACCTACAGCCAAAATGTTGATGGCAGAAAAGGCGGGATGTTTTAAAAAGTATGAATTGGAGTAACTTTTGAGATTCATGTAAAATAACTTTAAAAATTATTAAAATGGGTGATATGGATGAAAAACAAAGCAAGGAAGCAGATATTCAAAATGAACGTTTGAATAATTTATTGAAATCATTATCAAAATGCAAAATAGTAAGTATGAGAAATATTAATTCTGCAATAATTGGTACTTAGGATTATAATTAGGTAAGTACCTACCTACATTTATTATTCTTACCTATTTATTATTATGGAATTATGGAATTATTTAACTAAATTAAATCTAATAATTACCTAATAAAACGTTAAGGATTTCTTCAACGATAAAGAGGAATGCAAAAAGATAAGAGAAATAAATGCAAAGCTGGAAGTGGAATTGAAAGAAGCACGGGAACTCGAACAATCTCATCGCTACCACTTGCTATCCTCTCGAGAGATGATTGGAAATCTGCAAGAAACTGTTTCACAGTTGGTTCATCTCAAAAGGGATTTGAAAAAGATGAGGGAAGAAATAATATCTCGTGACAGTACCATTAGGACTTTGGAAAAGGTATGATCTTAATGTTCGTAGGCGTAGGTACACCCAGTAGGTATTTATAATTAATAAGTAGGTATTCATAGCAATACTTTTCTTACATTACCTACCTATAAACTACCTATGTTCCTACTTCCTACCCTATATCTATAGGTGTGGAAATAGGTTAAGGAAATTAGGCAGGATTGAGTTACCTTCCAACATAATTATGCAAAACATGAAAAATTTTATCAATTATTTATTATATAAAATGTATAGATTAACACTTTAATTAAGTAGATCTACACCAAAGATAAACTAAAAATTAAAAATAATTAGGTAAGTATATTTATTAAAAACCAAAAATTTTGAGTAGGTAGTAACTTATTAGGGTAGGGAGACACTTAGCTGGTATTCTGATTCTATTTTATTAATTTTCAGGACAAAGAGAATTTAAGCCAGAAGCAAATTGAAAGTATTTCGGAATTACGCAAGAACCACGAGAGACACATAGAAGAACTAATGGTCATAAACGAAAGGAAAAGTTAGTATTTGTTTAATCTCCTTACTTTACTAACATTGCGTTGATTGCATAACTTACGCTGATGCCAAAAACCTACTGTTTTTAAATACGAAACAAATCAAAGTTTTACAAATTTTAAGCCGAATTTCAGTATTTTTCAGGCAAAACATAGAAATTGACCGAAACCGAATTATAATATTTTTTTAATTACTTACCTCTATTGGAAATTTTTATTGAAAATTTTATTGACACGAGATTTTATCGCGTAATTTACCTTATTTATCCCAAAATCCCGTGTCCATAAAATTTTCAATATGAATAGTGATCGCGAAAGTTTAAAAAAGACTATTTTTTTAATTAGTCCAACAGGTGCAGCATGAATCAGACACTCAAGTAGCGCAGTTCAGTTGCGTTATCGAAGAGCTGAGAAGCAAGCTGAAGGAGGTAGAAGCTGAAAATAGGGATAAGGTAAAAATAAATTCTATTATTATTACCGTGCCTTGAATACATGATTTATACAGTTTTAAAGTTTTAAAGTAATCTCCCTCCAGGGCCCATTCATTTTTTCCACCCTGTATAACATCATTCAATTTTGTAGATATTTTCTCTTTATCACTAAAGACTAAAATGATAATGCTAATGACCCTTAACGAGAAAACTGTAAATCAATAAGAGACAGTGATAAGACTAAACACATTGTAACACCAATGTGTTACATTGTATTGGCTTTATTTGGCTTTGCTTGGCTTGACATATTTGTTTTATAAAAGCCTTTAATCTTGAAACTGAAAACGATAAGTTCAGCTTAAGTGAAATGTGATGTGATGAGCTTAGTCTTTACCAATTTTTACTGAACTACGATTATTGCCCGTCAACCGTCGTAGAGTAGGTAAATACTTACCCAGATTCATACTCTATTCATACAAATACAATTCAATAGAATCAACAAGTATGAGCTTCAAGAAGTGAGACTTAGCCAACGTTCGGTGTATCTTCAAACAGATACTTTACTTACCATTCCTCTTCATTATAGATGAATGTGGTCGTGTTGGAATACGAAGAGAAAATTGAAAGGGGCGCGTCTCAGATGGCGCAGTTGCAAGACCAATTAGCACGGCAAGCTGTCCGCACTGATGCCAATATTGACGCTTATAAACGGGTAAGTCATCCCTTTTTTCTCTAAAGCCGGGTCCAGATTTGTATCATTTGCCCGATCCGATCACCGTATCCGTATCAGCGTATCGCGTATCAAGCCCCGTATCAAGTTGTGGACGCCTCGATTTGCTCCGCATCCGTTTCTTCACAATAGTCTTTGATGATCGGACAAAAAACGACACGACGTGGGTCGGGCCGTATCATAACGGCGTATCTAGATCGCGTATCATCACCCGTCCACATTTGCGATCATGATACGCATCGGCGATACGGAGACGGTGATCGGATCGGGCAAATGATACAAATCTGGACCCGGCTTAAGGAAATCCATGTTAACTTGAAGTGCACTGAAGTGCACGAACTTATAGGATGTTGTAACTTGTTGAGTGATGTTCATCACTTATGTCATCTCACTTTATGCATGAACGATTTACCTGACAGGGCTGGTCATTTCTAGCGTAGGTAGTAGGTACACGACCTAGTTTGTACTTTACTAAAGATAAATTGGTGTTCGAGAAAGTAGACTTCCTTATGGGAAAAGAAAGCTTGGATAACAATGTTTAAGCGCTCATTTCCGAGAAAACAATAGATTTCAAGAATCGCTAAGGTCACTAGCTAGCACATCGTTACATTTATTCTTATAGAATACCAATTTAATTTACTTGCATCTAAGAATTTCAAATGCTCTACTAATAGTCTAACTACCTATAATAATATTAAGATTCTTGGTTAACTAATAAAACCCCTAAAAATCAATCTGTCTTCGAAACTTTAGTAGGTATCAGTTATCCAACACTAATTCCGCTTCCGTAGAAATTTCAATCATCTTAATTTGATCCTTTATTCATAATTAATTCAATCAGCCAACGACTTTCACTTAGATCTGCATTTGCAGCGATTGGAAGAACTGGAGGAGAAATTAAAGCAAAGTCAATTCAAGCAATACTTAGCACAGAGCACCTATGGATCTCAATATGAGAACCAGGTTGAACGACCTTACTCTGCTCAGAGAGATTATCAAGACTCTGTTGACACAGATGCAGTCCTTGATAGATCTACTCCTAAACTAACCCAAAACAAGACCATGAAACAAAGCACTCTTCAAGTAATGTACTACGGGAATAAGACCCAAGCTCCAAAACAAGCAGACAAGAAAGGAACATTCAATATAACGAAGAAACGAAAACTCTACAATGAGAAAGACTACCAAGACTTTTAATTGACATAATAAACGTCTCTAAATAAATGCATGTTTCACAAAAATGTTTTCACAACACAACGCAATATTCATTTAGAATTAATTGCCAAAATCATTACCTAAAATTATAATTAGAAACATCTCCCCTTCGTCTAATTACTTGTATGATCAGATACCGAGCATTGTTAAACGAATATGAACGCCATTATAACCAAATTAAGTATTACATGAACACTTTAAGCTGTAGTTACATCATGACCCACATTCAGCGATTAATTCGTGTGTAGCAGCGTAGGTATTCCCTTCTAGCGTGAATTGCTTTATTAACCACTTATAGTCTACTTGTAATTATGCACTTTTCGTGCTGAAGACACGTTTGATTGCTTTGAAGACTTGTTCACCTAAAAAGGATGCAGTATCTATTGTAACAAGGTAGGTATTTAAAGAATTTTAAAGCTATGTCTGCTTCATTTCAACTCATACATGCAGATTCATTCTGCAAGGCTAGCATGGACAGTGTATTTATGTATGTAGGTATGTCTCTAAACGACTTACTGTTACATCTGATTAATGGGAAGGAAAATACCTAGGTACTTTCCTTTAAAGAATTTGTGGTATTATGTGGCATGCTAAGATTACCATCATAAAATTCTAAGCACTGCACCGCGTCAGATTTCCCTTGCTTTATTGCATTTATCGTGATCTGTATTATTATAGTGCTCTTGACGATAAGTTTTCCACATAAAATAGTGAAAGCACATTTTCAATCTCTATTGAAACCGCGTTAACAAGAGGCACTTACTTTAATCACTGATCGTTTTTCTCTGGTAAATCTTCTAGCGATGTTTGTTTTTTGAATTTTTAGTTGGTTCGATTCCGGGTAAGGCAAGAGAATTTTAGAAAAGCTAGAATGCAGTTTTGTTTCTTTTTAAAAATAAAATAATGTTTCCTTTAAGTAAAATACTGTATCTCAAAGATTTAAAGTAGTTTCTCTCCAGGGCCCATTCATTTTTTCCACCCTGTATACCTACCTACCTGTCCTACGTAAAGTGAGGGTACCTATTACATTCACTACTATATATATATATATATATATTAAAAATAATACCTACTTACTTATAAGTGGGTACTTAGATAAAATTAAAAACATTGTTTTCATAACTAAAAGTATTTATTTCTTTGGCTAAAAGTAAAATAGTTCTTAAATACTGATCATAATGTTACTTATGTACCTTATCTAGGTCCTAGGTATACCTACCAATGTAAAATATGTTTTACTCTAAAATTTAACTTTGGGTGATCCAAAACATAAACGTATAAGTGATAATAATAATACTTAATAGAAATGTTAATGATTATTGCTGACATATTGGTTTATTGGTTTCTAATAAGTCGATCGAGCGAATGCCAACTAAATGAGTAATCAATTTGAAGATGTCCATACCTGGACAGGTGGAAGTTATCAGGAGCAGTTTTTGGGAACGGTCGTGCCCAGTCTTCGTATTCTGGAGATAGACTCTCGTATATAAACTGTTCGTACGCCTCGGGTAACCTGGAATAAAATAAATGACTTTAGCAACTCTTCCCGCTCAATCTATACTTACTGGTACTTTCAGATTAAAGAAATTGGTAAAATTCTGTAAGTATTTGGAGGTGTCTTGAACAGCACGATATGGGACAAACGTTCTCAAAAAAAAAACGGAAATCTGACAATAGGTAATCATTAGCATGTTTGTTCAACAAAGCATGTTCTGATTTATTTGGTCTTTCAAGTCAGTCTATTGAAAATTCTAATCAATGTTAAGTAGTGTAACAGTGTGATGGTCAAACAGTGAGAATCTGACAAATATTTAACGCTTTTCTTCACATTTAAGGATTGTATTCACAACACTCCTAATATTACCTAAATAGACCTACTAGTTTTACATGTCTATTGAGATCTGATTTTACAACTTAATTAACAACATGTGATTTACAGTAAGCAACGAAAGTAGGATACTAGTTTCAGTGTTAAAAACCCTCCTACGTCAAATTGAATTAAATAATGGTAGTGTTCATTTTCAAATAATTAATTTCAACTTTTCCCTGGCTGAACTTCCACTTTAATGGATAAAATTATGATCAAAGAAGTTACAAATTAGTTTTTGAAAAGTTTTATGTCACTATACCATACCTTACTGTTTTATGGACCCAGTTTCTTTACCTTTACACGTCATAAGATAGCGTAACATCAAATTAGCATAGCAATCAACGCTCGCCAAGTGCATCACCATCGCCCGTAGTCTCTCTACCATGACATAAGATTGCTATTAGATAATCAGAGTTACTCATCATCGTCGCCCTAGAAACACTTCGCACTAAATTACTAGTGTCATAATTATTAAGAATGTCCAGTGCCTTGGTTGACTTTCTAGTATACTAAAACTGCACAATGCTGCGCTCACGTAATGCGTGACTAGAAAGTGGTGTGTTACTGGATAATTGCTCTTATGCTTTTTGTAGACAAAAGATGAAATTAATTTCCGGCATATTCTTTTGGTCCATATCCTTGTAGAATTCGATTGTTAAAGTATACTTCTAGATATTTCATAAACCTCAGAAACTAATAAAATAATTTACTTACTTATGTGAAATAATTAATAAAACACTAATTCAAGTGAGTGTTTATAAATATGCAAGCAAGTAAATTAAAACAATTATAAAAGGAGATCATTCAACGTGCTAGATTGTGTATTGTCTTATGTCATGTTTATTCAACAGCTGATGGAGGCGACCTTAGGGATGTGCGGTCACTGAGGTCAATGCTGAACAAGTTTCTCCACAACAAAGATTCTCACAAATGCAACTTTCATTTGTAGTAAACAAAAACTGGTGCAGGTTCACACGACGACGGCTCGTACGAGGCGTTGTTATTATACAAAATAGCGTTGTAACATGCCGTTGCAATAGCTATGTTTTTGCCGTAAATGCTTTCCTTGGAAGCTAATGCACTGAGTCATGGGAACGAAAGGTTCGATCGTGGATCTTTAACTTTTTGTAACTACAGAGATGAAAGTAAATCGATTGAAGTGCTAGCTTTGGTCTTTTTTGCAAGTTGAAGTGATTTCCTATGTACTTTCAATAAAGTTAAAGACAACTTAATAGTTACATAAGTAGGTACATAGTTAAACTAGGAAGTGTAGGTACAAAGGAAAGCAAATAGTAATTTATGTGCGATTTCTATGCAGGTGAAGCAAACATTGAAACGACATAGTTTCACTAAAACGAGAGTGTAAGCAATGCTATCATAATAGGGAACTCCCACAATTTTTTTTTATGATTTTATACGATAGGTTATATCGTCAAATAACCGTCATAAAAATTCCAGCGCCGAAATACTAAAATTTTATAACAAAAATAATTTTTGAAATTTACCAACATTTTCACGCATCTGAAACACGATTATTATTGTTGTCACAGATTACTGTTGTAGTAACAATTTGTGAACTTTGACGTGTGACGTCAAATTGATACTAAGTACAACAGTAATCTGTGACAACAATAAGTTCGAGTATAGGAATTGTGAAAATTAAAAAAAAAACTTATCTATGGATCGTCATATCTGACTCGTCCTTGACTTTTCTTATGAACTCGTGTCGTCACATCCTTTCACATCCTTTTCAAGTATTTTGAAATTCCTACTATTTTTTGCAATTTTTAAAATTTATTTTCTAATCGAAAATGGTTTAATATTAAAAAATAATTACACACACATACCTCTAAAGCAACAATGTTCATAATAAAATACATTTAACCCGCTTTTGAATCAGACGCATATTGCCTATTATACTAAGCGCAGTCAACAATTACAAAGCGACAGGTAAGTATAGAAATCTCGATGTTTTCCGTGCATGTCCTCAACTATTTTATTTTCATCTCATTATCGTGAAATCTTCGTGCTGTTGTGTTCTTGAGTGTCGTGGTCATGCCGCGTAACGTTACTCTTTACCTACGATGAATGATACGTATTTCATACTTCGTTATCTCCTAACGCTTCAGCTACCCATGGTTAATGTGTTGGAACTTGATTTTTTTTCTTCCCACTCGTGCTTTCACAGTTGTTCATTGTGCCAAATAGTGCCGATGCTTACAAAATATATTGTAATTTTATATAGAGGTACAATTTCACCTTTATTGTTATCATTGGCATTTCCCGACCCACTAAAAATAGAAATAGAGTAGGTATAAACAAAGAAGATTCAAAGTAAAGTGCACCAATTTCTGTTTGATGACTAAACTGGACTAAACTCTATTTGGTTTGGTCGTGCAGATAGCCGTCAAAAAAGTTTTAAAATTCGCCTTGTCATCATTATCATAAATAACTGTTACTTAGATAACTGGTTAGATTATGTTTTAAGTATAGCATCTATGAATTTAGATTAGGCGCAAAATTATTAGGTGGGTAGGCGGCACATGACCTGTAAACTTAAACACACAATTATACTTTATTTTACCTGGAAGGTCGCCTGGTCGGGCCTTGAGCAGCCATCATGTATTCCGGTCCAAAGTGATGTGGCAGCGACACTCGAGTTCTAGGCCTCGGAGCGAGGTAGCCTGGCGGAGGTGGTGCCATACCATACAGCGGCTCATATATCATCGGGGCCATAGGATGTGGCATGTATATCGGTTCTTCTATGTATAACGAACGACGACGTTCCCCTGTAAACAAAAAACACAAATAATGCCCGCCAGGTAGATAAGTACATGGAAAAAAGGCATTTCCTATACAATTTTGTGCCTTTTTCCTTATAACCATGTGCAGTTTGTTTACTCCTACTGCTTGGCAAGGGTCGCTTCGTTTGTGCCAGCCTCTAATCTAAGTTACAGTGACTTGCTATTTTCACAATACCCCAGACTAATTTAACAGGTGAATAGATGCTTTTTTCCAGCGTTTTATGAATTTTCTAGTTTACCTACTCAAATATTTGTTTAGCAGGGAAGATCGAATCAGCATTCAGCACCCGTCACGTCTTTGTAGTCAATCTACTGATCTCTTTATACGTGTTCGTTAACTACAAAGTTTACCTACCATGTTAAATAGGTACATACCTAGGTACCTACCTACTTAATTGAATGGTTATCGATCGAGCGAGCGAAGCGAGCGAAGCGAGCGAAGATCTTAGTGGTAAGTTGGGCGATTTTGCTTTGTATGTTTGTATGTTTGTATGTTTCACGAATTGTTGTTCGAGCATAACCACAGATTACTAATTACTAACAGATGGCGCACTCCGCGCGTCAGGTACAAAGCTACAAGTACATTGGCGAGCCCACCGGGCGGGCCGAGCTCAGTGGAGTGTCACGCGCCGCCGCGCCATATCGCGCTGCGCCACGCCGCGCTCGGCTGGCTCGGCCGGAATATTTATTATAAAATGAAACCAAAAAATTACTGTATAGTTTATGGCTGTGGAAATAATGACAGCAATCGGGATCTCTCGTTTTTCTCTCTTCCCAATGACATGGAAAGGTAAGAAGTACTTACTTACTTTATCATTTATTATTACTTATTACCTACCTCGTATTATAGGTTATTATAGATGTAGTAGGTATGTTTTTTAATAAGTTCCTACTTTTGTGTTAGACATTATTTGACACAAGGGAATTACCTACTCACGTAAAAATTTCGTCGATTTAGATACCGACAATGTTTCGATTCATCCGGATTCCGGAGAATCTTCATCTGGGTTAAATAATGTCTAGTACAACTCACGAATGTTTTGAAAGTGAAATACTTTTGTGTTGTTTGGGTAGGTACCTAGGTACTAAAGTTACTAAAAACATTGAAAGCTAATAGGTACCTACCTACCTACCTAGGTAGGTAATACGTTTTGATTTGCTCAGCGTCATTTTTTAGGAACACTGACTACCTACCTACATTCACAAACTTAGGTAGGTATAGTAGGTACTCCTAATTCCGTACAAAGAGCAAGGAGCAAGGATCCATTAGGTAGGTACCTACCTATTTTGCTTTCTTCGTAATCTACTCACTAGGGCATAGGAACCGGGTTTACCCGGAACCGAAAGAACCGGGATTACCCGGTTCTTGGGGCTGCAACAAGAACCGGTTCTCAAAATATTAAGAACCGGGTTTTCGGTCTTTCGGTTCTTTCAAAAGTTCTCTTCGAAAGCGTGCCGAGTTCTTAGGTGTGTACAGGCAGCATAGTGTACCTTGTTTGTTATTACTGATTGTTTAAAATATTTAAATTATAGCTGTGATTATAAATTCCCTGTTTGATTTTTGATCCCATTATTGAATTTTGTAAGATTTTACTAACAAAAGTCTAATAAACTATCTCTCTCTCGTCGTTCCCTCATATCTGAGGATCGTGGTCAGCTTCGGGTTTGTCTTCGGAACGAATGATCAGCCTCCACCCTTTTCTGGCTAGTGCGTCCCTTACAACCGTGTATTACTAGACTTTGTATTTTACTAGACTTTCATCGCCTCTGCGCACCACGTGGCCGAAGTATTAATGAGTGCGTTGGTGGCTTAAAGTACACAATCGGATTTTAATTTGGAGATGGGATAGGATCGACATTGGTGCGTTTATCGGTCCAGGGTATTCTTAGCAGTCGCCTCCAGCACCACATCTCGAATTCATCGATCCTTTGTCTTTCTCTGGCCAGAATTGTCCACATTTTTACTCCATACATAAATACAGGGAATACTAAATACTTATACCAATGCCCGTAACAGTCTGATCTTAGTTTTCATATGTATTCCTCTGTTCTTCCAGATGTTATTTAGGCGGGGTCATTGTATCTTTTGCCATTCCAATACACCTCTTTATCTCCGGGACACACCTGCCATCCTTACAGTATTTGTGGCCCTAGCATGCGCCATGATCACGGGTAATTACCCGTGATCATGGCGCATGCAACTGCGTCGAAATATCGGGAAGCAACAAAACTCAATAATTATGGTAATTATCCCGTTGATAACAATATTTACAATATATATTTACCTAGCTAGGGCCACAAATACTGTAAGGATGGCAGGTGTGTCTCAAATACGGGTAACTCAGTTACCCGTGATCATGGCGCATGCAACTGCGTCGAAATATCGGGAAGCAACAAAACTCAATAATCATGGTAATTATCCCGTTGATAACAATATGTTCGTAACCATGATAGTTTCAAAAGTTAAATATATATTGGTCAACGGTGTCGATGCTTGAGATGTTGCAAGTGGCATCTATTAGTTTCCCCGCACGATCCACTACCATTTTTTTTGGATTTCGCCCTGTTTACTCAGACTAGACAAGTTAAAGACTTTGGAAGAATTCTTCCATATCTTCCACTGATGTTGCTAGGAGAACGGTATCGTCAGCGTACCGAAGGTTTCTACAGGAGTAGAATCACCTAGCTCTTAAGACGTTTCCAAGTGGTCATAGCGGTCCTACTAAATAAATGATATTTGAATTTTGAATTTGTAATATTCTCTTTCCGCCTGTCCGGAAACTTTTCCCTCAGTTTTCAAGGGTCCTACGAAATATGTACTCTTCGTATAATGTTAAACAGGGCAGGGGATGGGATGCAACGCTGTCTCACTCCCTTCTTGATTTGGAACATACTAGAGCATTCGGTGCCCAACCTGATGTAAGAACGGTTTTCTGTATGTACTTTTGATTATACTGACGAGGTGTTCAGGAGCTCCCATCTCCGGTAGTATATTTCACAATTTCTCCAATTGCATACAGTCAAAGCTTTGGTATCCGTACCCATATTATAAATGTGAAAGTGTGTTTATTAGTTTGTTTATTTGTCCTGCTTTCACGTCAAAACAGCGACGGATTGACGTGATTTTTTGCGTGGAGATAGTTGGAGGGCTGGAGAGTAACATAGGCTACTTTTTATCCGGGTACCACGCGAGCGAAGCCGCCGGCAGCAGCTAGTAATCAATAAAGCATAGAATTACTAGGCTGTTGAATTCTCTACTCTTCTCTATTATTTGGCAAATGTTGATTCCTGCGTACCCTTGCCTTTAACAAACCTGCCTGTTCTTCAGGTATTTGCCGGGCTAAAAAGTAGCTAAGACGTCTTTTTAATACATGTAGGGTAGGAGGATCTTACTTGCGTGCGTTATTAAAGCGATAGTCCGGTAATTTTCACATTATTTGCCTTTTTTGTGCAAAAGGACAAACATCGATTCGATTTGAATAAAAATTATCACAAGAACCGAAAGAACCGAAAGAACCGGGTACCCGGTTCTGAGTTGAAACTGGAATCGAAAAAACCGGTTCTTAAATAATGCCCGGTTCTCGATGCCCTACTACTCACCTAGTGTAGGTAGGTACCTACCTTTGAGATTGTGATACCACCTTTAGAATAGAGATAATTATGTAGGTACCTACCTGCATAACGGTAGATCAATTTTACTAAAAGATAATAATACCTAATAAATTATTATGTCGCGAGAAGCAACCCTTAGTGCCACGCCAGATAGAAGACAGGGACAGAGTTACGCCGACAGACAGAGTTAGAATGAGGCGCCAAGTTTAGGTATAAAAACGAGTAGGCATGGAGTGCTTGTGCGAGCTGAATTGAACTTTGTAGTATTGATGATAGATTCGCTATTTAAATAAACGTTTTCCCGGAGTCAGGCATCTGTTAGTAATTAGTAATCTGTGGCATAACTGTCGAACCGTTCATCCAATCTGCATGAAACTTGGTAGGTCAATAGGTTGTGGTAACTAAATTTACGGTGGAGCATATGAGCTTAATCGATGAAGGGGTTGTGAAGATATTGGGTTCCCAAGGGGGTAAAAAATTATGAAAGTTACACAAATATATTGAGTGGGGTGTCATACGAAAGGGCTTATTTTGTGCATTCCAAAATGGTTTTTATTTTTAATCGGATGTATAGTTTTTGAAATACGACCAAAGACCAAAAACTACGAAACCAGAGCTGCAAGAGCTCCCGTTTCATAGAGTTTCGATGTCTTCGTAGCTCATTGACTGGTCGGTCTTAAAAAGAGAGTGGCATCGTTGCGGTTTGGTTTGCAATGATTTTAGATGCTACTTGATTTATTTTCATGATAAAAAAAATTTTGATAAAAAATGAAAATAATTGGGGTAAAAAAAGTTAAGTAAACAAATATATTGAGTGCGGTGTCAAATGAAAGGTCTTTATTTGTACATTCTAAAATAGTTATTATTTTTATTCTAGGACGTATACTTTTAAAAATACGACGAGAATTCATAAATATGAAATAAATGAAAAATTAGACACGACATTATGTATTGCATGCATGCTAGTATTTTTTACCATGAAGAGCTAGCGCAATAGGCATACCCGGCAGTAGTAGCACTTGAAATTATAGGGGTAGTCAGAAGAAAGTCCAAATGTTGGCCATCTACGGTGCGCGAGATCTCAGTTCGGGGCGAACTACTAGTTAATAAGATGTCAACTTTTGTTTACTTAGGTAGGTACAGTAGGAGTAGGACATACCACGCAAGCCCTTGGATTGGGAAGAACTAATGAGTCTAATGACTCATACGTCTATTTCGCCTACAGCTTTGCCTTGTCTGCCCACGACAGTATAATACTCCATCAATCATCCCATTTTCTTGTACTTATATACATTTTAATTTTAGTCAGGTGTATTGTAATGCTGGATACTTTACTTGATGTCTGTAGCAAATGCACCAACTTTAATAAAAAAACTCATACCTACCTACTTATAATACCTAGGATATTGGCAATTTGCAGAGCCTTGGAATATAATGTTTGCCTGCATTGGGCCCATTACTTGTGCCCATGCATAACCGCATCTAATTAATAGTTAGTAATTTACTAATTGGTTGCGTGACCACCAGGTAGGTATCTACGCTTGTGGCTTAGCTAGGTAGATACCTTTGCAATTTAATGACTTTGGGGTGTCATTTTTACGTGATCTGCGGGGTTAAAAAGGCCGTTATAGCAGAATCGGCAAGAACAAGAACGGCATATTGCAATTCCTATAGAGTGATTCTGATATAGCGGGCCACTATAGAACAGTGGCGTAACTATAGGGTGGCAGGGGTGGCCAAATGCCACGGGCCCCCGACCCCAGAGGGCCCCGACCCCAGAGGGCCCCGGCTCAAGAGGCCGCGAGCTCGTGATGATTTTTACTGATAGGGCCAGGGACGTATATAAGGGGGAGGGGGGGTTTAGGGGGTCCAGACCCTCCCCCCCCTCCTTAGCAATAGCATAAAAAAAACTGGCGGAACAGGTATTTCCGTGCGTAAACAGATGGTTCATGACGTCCAAAAAAAAATATTAAACTTGGTACACCCGATGTTTTGTATTTCTCGAGTTATGTTTTTTAATGTTTTTTTTAGCATGCTTGGCCAGAACAATTTTTTAAACTTATAAAAAATTGGGAACTATAAAAAACCACAACTTCTATTATTAAATACCCCTGGGCGTCGATTCTGGTAGGTACCGAACTTTTTATCAACCTCAACCAAAACCTCAACTAAAGCGACTGTTTCCATGACTACCTACTAATAACAAACGACTCAGTTGTGATGAGGTTTTGAACTTTGGCAGAACAAATTTTTGAAAAGCTATTCTACTATTTCACCAAATGACTGAATTCAGGCCCTGGGCCTGAATTCTACTAGATGACAACCACTTTGGTTTTGGTTCGATCTCTTAAATGTCAGTCATTTGGTAAAAAAGTAGAATAGCTTTTCAAAAATTTGTTCTGCCAAAGTTCAAAACCTCACCACAACTGAGTCGTTTGTTATTAGTAGTCATGGAAACAGTCGCTTTAGTTGAGGTTTTGGTTGAGGTTGATAAAAAGTTCGGTACCAGAATCGACGCCCTGGGCGTAATGTTAATCTTTGTACATTTTGGAACCAGTGTAAGAAAAGCCTACCTAACTAACAACAACTAAAACAAACTCATTTGGTTGCAAGTTTGATAGACATCAAGACTTGTGTAATTTATTAGTAATCTAATGACTAATTATTATTGACAGACCATTTTCTGAGACTGGCCTTGCGATTTTTAACTTTACAGGAAACTGTAGGTATTCTTTAAAACTCGAAGGGATAATCCGTTACAATAATTGGGATTCTGGGAATAAATCCTCGAGGCGATTTCGCAAACATTTCCTAGTGTCACATTTGTCTTAAAAAAATTCGGCTCGCTTCGCTCGCATACAGCTTCATGAGTGTTTTACGAGCAAAGTGCGTTACGTCTGACTGCAGAATAGGAACCGATTCTTTTCTTTGAGTACGTAAGCAAAATCAAGTGTAGGTAACATGTTGCATTTGTGATAAAAAAAATCAGCTCGCTTCACTCGCATAATAAAATAGGAACTGACAAGCTACCAGCCATTTCTTTGAGCACCATAAGAAAAATCATGTGTCACTTGTTGCGTTTATCTTAAAAAAATTAAGCTCGCTTCCTCGCATATTAGCTCCATGAGTATTTTGCAAGCAAAGTGAGTTAAGTATGACCGCAGAATAGGAACCGACAAAAAGCCATCCTTTTCTTTGAGCACATAAGCAAAATCAAGTGTTAGGTACGTGTTGCATTTGAGATTGGAAATTGGTTCGCTCCGCTCGCATAATAAAATAGGAACCGACAAGCAGCCAGGCTTATGGTGCTCAAAAGCATCATAAGAAAAATTAAAAATCACGTGTCATTTGTTGCATTTGTCTTTAAAAAATTTGGGCTCGCTTCGCTCGCATATAAGCTTCATGAGTATTTTCCGAGCGGACAGTAAACCAAGTTTCAAGCCCGGGAATCGATGTCGTTAACGCGTTGCGTGCGAGTACGGTAGCCCTAACGCGTACGAAGTCGCGGGTCACAATGTATTGAACCTATCTATGGGGTGGCCCGGGGTTCTGAGTTAACATACGCCACTACTTGGTTGGAACCCTTCAACCCCCCCCCCCCCCCCCCGGATCTACAATTGAAGTTTAAGTGCGGCAGAAAACTAGTCAATCTTGGTATTTTGGAACCCTTGGACCCCCCCCTTATCAAAGCTATAGCTACGTCCCTGGATAGGGCCCCATCAAAAGAATTTGCCACGGGCCCCAGACGATATAGTTACGCCACTGCTATAGAAGACTATTATCGGCCTTTTAATAGGCAATTTTCACTCACTCATTGGTCTCTCGCCATAAACCGTTTGTTCTGGAATGTCATGTACCAAGGTCCTAGACATCTTCCTTCCGTAAGCTGAGTATTCGTCAGAACGTTCCTCTCGAGCACTCATCTTTCTCCTTGGCGGTGGCAACGGGGGCTCCTCACTAGAATCATAGTTTTTTGTGGGCACGTAGTAAAAACTAGCACTGACAGGCTCGCCGGCGAACGAGTTAAAATTTTCCTCCTGGCTGGATTCTGGTCTTTCCGTCTGGATGATGCCGTGAGCTTCATTATCCCAGGGGTCCAGGTAGACTCGGTGGCTCGGTGGAGGTGTTGGTACATCATCTCCTTCACTGTCAAAGTCCACTACAGCCCAGTAAGGACTTCCTTCGTGTCCAGGCATACCGAATTACTGTGCATGAACACTAAACCACTAAATGTTACTGTGAAGTTGTTTGTACTGAACCATCTGCCACCGTGTTTGAACACATAACTATCACCACACGTTCACGCGCTCCGACCAGATATGGAGTTGTGTGTAATTTATTCGGCGCGCTTGGAAATACTGATTGTTATTCTCGACGCGGCTCGCATGGACATTCGACAACGGACGATGCAATCGGCGGGAGTGAGGCAAACAAATGCGTGCGCTCGACGACGGATGCAAATAACTTTTCAAGTAGGTACTAGGTACTTATATGATGCAGCGAATATAGTAGAGTAGGTACCTACCTTGGTAAGATAGTTAGGTAGGTACCAAGACAAGTCATACCGCACCAGGGAAAATATTCAGAAAAAAGAACAAACCTGAAGTCTGATTTGTCATTGTCGTCATACCCAATAAGTTACAAAATATTCTTGACTAACTGCTAAAAACTACAAGTGTGGAGGATGGCGGCCGGCGCGGCGGCGGTAATAAAACAAAAATAAAACTTCTTTCAGTTGGTCGTCCGTGCGTAGTCGTATGTAACATAACTTAACTTCTTTCTTCACATTATACTTAAGTAGAAACTAAGCAGGTAGGTAGGTATCTACCTACCTGCTTAGTAGGTACCTACCTACCTACCTAATAGTGAAAATTAATGTTAGATTTTCATGATCTTTCTGTTTCTAAAACCATAAACTTACCAAATACCTACCTACTTATAAAGATTTTATCCTGACATTACAATCCTATCGATTATTAGAATTAAATAAGTAGCGAGGTTTGTTTTTTGAATTTTTACCTGGTTCGATCCCCGGGTGAGGCAAGCGAATTTTAGAAAATCCATGAATGCAGTTTTGTTTATTTTTAAAAATAAAGGAATGTTTCCTCTATGTAGAATAATCTATAATTAAAAATTTAGCGGTTTAGAGGTCCTGGGCTCATTGATTTTTTCCATCCTGTATAGAAAAATTGCCGAAGTCACAAACAGAGCTTTCAAATTGAGCGAGGGAGAGGCTAGGAAGATTGAATAGTCTTTAATCTGAGGGGAGAGGGGTGTGGTGTGGCCTGCCTGTGGGCTGTGGCAGTATGCAGTATGCACACGAGCCTAGTGAATCTTTGGAAATGTACATGTAGAATTTATTTATTACTCATGGCAAGCATTTCTGTCCACTGTCATTGTTCGCGCCAGAAATTTGACAGCTGGAATAAAAACGATCAAAATGTCAAACAAAAACGAACAAAATGCTGGTTGATGAAAATGTGGAATTTCAAACGTGAATTTATTGGAATAAACTTCGAGTTATTATAGCTGTTTCTTACGTTTTGTGTTCAAATTAATATCAGTTAGTGTGCGACTCTGACTACTGTTCATGCCATGTACAAAACCAAAAGTAAGTGAAGTGCATGGTAAATGCAAATCTTTCACTCGCACTGAGCGTATGTGCAAATAAAAAAAGTGCTGATACCTTGTTTATTTGCTCTCCTTTTGAATTTTACAATATATGTACGTTGCAAAATACATTATATTTTATAAAGAGCTCAAAATAGTTCTTTGTGAGTACTTGTTGCTTTCTATCTATTGTTGTTTACAGAATGTTATTTTTGTTTACAGAAATGCCAGAAGACGTGCACACAACCCTCCAGGGAACGCTGGGCTTGCTCGAAGGGCTGCAGAATAGTCCTGATAACGCGCTTTACACGAACAAATCTCACGTGAACTTGCTGAAAAGTATTAACTCGTTGCTTGGTAAGGGAGACGAGATAAATTCCGATGACGCTGAAAGAGTTCTTAGAGTCTGCTTGCAAAACAAATTGGACATGCGATCTGCACCCTACACGCTATCCATAATATCTACTCTGTTAAGTATTGACAAGGTAAATATTTCCATGATCTTCTTATTCGGTAAGATTAAATAAAAAACCTGAAATTGATTTGGCCTGATAACTCTCAACTTGTCTAGTTTTCAAGTTAGTGTACCGTATCTATTGAAATACAGTTATAATCTAAGTAAGGTCAATGTGGGTAAGTAAGACAGTCTACGGGGCAAGACCGTACACTGAGCTTTTTGATGAAACTATGCATCCAATGCATGTTTTACCTGAAATTTATTGAAAATTGGAATTTTTGGCAAATCAATAATCATCAATAATTAAAAAAAAAATCAAATATCTGGTTTCAGCTAGCTCCAATAGATGTCTCTGTATCGCAACAGTTACTTTTTGGTAATATAAAATTTTCTGTTTCAGGAAAAACCATTTTCTCCGAGTGTTGATTTTCTGCCATCAGCTCTTGCTGTGTTAGAGATCCTGAAAAAGTGTGCAGAGGACAAAGCAAATTGTATTCGGACATTGTCATTCCAAGTACTGATGTCACATCCTGCCTCGACACTCACAAATCTAGTTAGGAACCATTCTGCAGTGCTTTTTGAAACATTTACCCTGTTTTACACACTGCAAATAGGTTTTTCTGACAACAAAACTGAGGTGAAATATATTTTTAATCCTACTATACTATTTATAGTACATTAAAGAAAATTAGGACATTTAAGTGCTGAATTATTCCTGGATGGAAAGTTAAATTGACTGAAATATTTTATCATACCAAATGCTAAATTTAATTGACAGTGAATTAACATTCTACATTTCAGACTTTTATACTTCTCCAATTATTGAAAGTGCTACCTGCTATTGAAAAGTTACATTTTGTCAAAGAAGGCATACCACTGTGGTTCAACAATATGCTGCCCTGCCTCATGCAAATATTGGTATCAGTCGAAGATAGAGAAAAAGTTGAGACTTGTCTATCTAATGCAGAATTATTGACGGAACAGCTCATTCTTCACGATTACTTTGATTATCCAGAGTGGCAACAATTCCTGATAAATATTGTGGATTCAAAGAAGTAAGTACAGTACTTCAAGCTTTAGAATAGACATCGGTTATTTTCGTGTTTTCTGAATATGACCGACAGCAGTGTATGATTCACCAAAATGCCAGTTCCATAAAGTGACAATGTTTGTCCCCTCGTGGGGATAGCATGTGAGGTGACAAACAGAAATAACCCATGCACACAATGTTTAAGCTGTGTTGACACAATCAGAGTATGCTCTGACAGAGTGGACTCAGATACCTACTCGGACGCAATTTGGATTGTGGCAACCCCTAATCCGAGTACACTCGGACGACAGAGTCCAATCAGAGCTAACTCGGACTATGTTCTACTCACCCGAGTCAACTCTGTCTAAGTGTACTCTGATATCGTGTCAACACAGCTTTATACAATTCCAATGCTCTTTTATGACACGATCGCAATGCAATCTGCGAAAACGCGCAGGCGCGCTGCGACATCGAGGTACTATCTCATTAGGCCAACATGGCGTAAGACTAAAGCTACAAGTTCGTAGTCGACTGCAGACATCAGCAACAGACGACTTGTCGCCGGTGACATTACTGGTTATATGTATTTCTATGAAATACCTGCTGTGGTTAGCGACACGTCTCGGGCCGAATGGTAGACGAAACTGTCACTGGGCGACACGTCGTCTACTGCTGCCGTCTGCAGTCGGCTACGGACTTGTATCTTAAGTCTCAGTTTCTCCAACGAAACTGATCGCGATAAGCACAACTAAACCGCGTTCAAGAGCTGTCTCTGTCATATTTCCTATGAAAAATTAACTCTAGAACTCAGTTTAGGGTGTTGATTGCATTCAAAATTCAATGCAACTGATGATATCAGCCCTAAGCATCTTTAATTACATATATCGTATTTCCAGGTTTCCAGTATGCATAAGAACTGTGCTAGATAAAGGCAAAGACACCTGGTACCGGATCTGGATTTTGTGCATCAAACTGATGAAAAGCCGTGTAACAAATTCATTTGGACCATATGGAACTCCTATCAACTCACTGCTGCCTGTAGTTGAAGCCGCCTTCAAAATGAACTCCACACAACGAGTCAGAGCATTCGCCTGCTGGAATGAACTTATCAGAAACTTCTCAAACGAAATAAACGCGAACTGTATTGGGAAAAGAATCAAGCTTGTTATAATACCTCTGAAATTGAACAACGCCAAAACAGAAGATGCCGCAGTTGCGAAATTTAACACTTGGTGGCTTTTGATTCGAAGATTCAAACCGATACTGGAGAAATTCACCAACGAGATATTAATTCCGTTCCTTCATTTCTTATTCGGGAAACAACAGCTTACTAAACAGTCGTTTTGGGCAGGACAGTTATCAAACAACATGAGGCAGAAATGCTTAGAAGCATTTGTGGAGATTGTTGGTCATAGTGACTATGATGGTTGTACCACTTCCATAGAGCCTTTGAATGGGAAAGTTATAACTACAGTCATGTTAGCGGATCATTGGAACGACTGGCTATTTTCACTGAAGACGGCTGTCAGTGTGGTTGCTATGAATAACACTCCTGCAGCTAGAAAGAAATTACGGTGCTTGTGGAAGTCCTTTGTGTTGCTGATGACGGAGCTACTGGATAATTCTGTGAGAAGGGACTGGCTCAATGACATCGTCAATCTACTGTCGGTATTGGCTAAGGTAGTTTTAACATTTTGTGACATTTGTCTCATTTTAGTTTACCATTGCATTATTTTGGAATGGATTTTGGAATTCACTTTGATCAAAAGTCGAGGCATTCGGCCAACACTCCACATACATAATCTAGCATCGCCCTCGCGGCGTTACCCCCGTTGTTATGTTATATCGTACCCCTTGAAAACTCTGGTAACTCAAAATTTCCCCAAAATAGAGTTACGTTTTCGAATTCTTGAACTGAATATGAATACCCATATGGTGATACAAATAAGTTAATTGAACAAGCTTGAAAAAGTGTTACCTTCATAAATTACAAAATTACATTTTTCATAGTCTTTCATAGATTTCTATGTCATTTCTGAAAAAGTAGGTTTTTCTTGTTACCGGGGTTTTCATCTAAGAGTGCGATATGATGATGATGAAGAAAATTTAAATCTAACCTTCATCAAGAGTAAGCTATCAAATGCAAAAATAATTTTTGAAATCCGTGTGAGAAATAGTTCCTGAGATTAGCATGTTGAAAAAAACTATTCCACTTTAAGGTTGATTCACGTTACACCGGGCCGGGCCCGTCCGGAACATTATGGTATACATTTTGTATGCCAAAAGTCTCGCCTCGGGGTATGCCAACGAGCTATGGAGCGCAGTATCCTGGGTGTCAAACTGACGGACCACGTAAGAAATACGATACTGCGCTCTAAAACACAAATAGCAGATGTAGCTCACAAAGCAGGCCAGCTTAAGTGGGATTGGGCGGGACACGTAAGCCGTATGCCCCAACATCAATGGGCAAAGATAACCACCGATTGGGCTCCCCAACAGCGACGGCCACGTGGTAGACCCAGGCGGCGATGGCGGGATGAGCTTGACTTCTACTGCGAGGACTGGCTCCAGCAGGCACAGGATAGGGATCTGTGGAGAGAGGGAAGGGAGGCCTTTGCCCTGCAGTGGGAAACAACAGGCTTATAAATAAAATTGACATGAATACAAAATGTCATGTCATACAAAATGTATACCATAATGTTCCGGACGGGTCCGGTGTAACGTGAATCAACCTTTATTTATTGGTATAGATCAGCAAGAATTTATTTGATGAATGTTAAAGGTTAAGTGTGATAGGTTGTTTTCTATGTTTCAGGAATGTGATATCTATATTGCTCTGGTGGAAATAATAATGGAAGATTTGACATTGCCGTTGTATGGAGATCCTAACATACTCACATTACTGAACTCAAAAAGTCAGGCCCATCGACCCATGCATGAGATTGTTGTGACAACCACAGGAAAAACATTTGATAGCTTCTATAAAAGGTTACCATTTAATCTATCTATTTATTGAATACCTAGTATAAATAATCTTTGTATGTGCATAAAACACTGTTTCGGTAAATACTGTTTATTGAGCTATGTAGCAAAATGACACGCGAAAATGAACTATGTTCAGCATAAGCAACATTCTGAAAGGTCACAATTTGTATAGATGTCAAGTGTTTTTTTTTAATTTAAATTACAATCTCTTCGTTTTCGGTTCGGTTCGATTTTTATTTGTTTGCGATAAAGTTGAAATTATGAGTAGGTAATTTTAATTTCCAAGTGACTTTTCACCAATCGTTTTTGTAATTTTATTATGCGATTGTTTCCGATGTCTTACGAAAACCATTTTTTTATTTTACTGTACTGTGTTATGTTAAAGCTATTTTTCTGCATACAGATATGACCCAGATGAACTACAACGAATGCTAGAGCCCCTAGTCACAGCTTTGCTGATGGAATCCACGACTACCCCTGTCTACATGATCTGGCTTTTGGACGACCTTCCGATGACCGATAGCTCCTTTAAATTGTGGACGGCTTTGGCTAGGAAAGCCACAGAGTCTAATTTATGTCTGCAAGTCTTGAAAGCTTTGCTACGATGGCCTTTGAAAGCGGTGCTGGCGGTCAATGACGTAAGAATTTATACTTCACTTCACTTCTTTGTGGCTACTGTGACTAGGGTTGTCACAACAATGCCAGAGTCTGTTTCATGCTAGTTTCATAAACTTTGCTGGAGGGTAGTAAGATAATAATATGGATAAGATTATGTTGAGACTCAAATATTTTTTATTTTATTTTAAGTGTCTGTAAGTGCTTTTATTCCGGCTGACTGTCAGTCACTAGATCTACAGTGTAGATCGCGCGTTTGTGTTTTCTGTTTAAAACTTATGGTGTCGAATACAAAAGTGACGAAAATAGCCAATTACTATGATAATTATTTGTACATGTTTCTTGTAGAACCTTCTTGTGTTGGCCGAGAGGATTAGACTAATCCTAATTGTACTACATTCAAGGTACTAATCCGATTAGTACCTCGACTTTCCACCCGAAGGTGGAGGGTTCGAATCCTGGCCGTGCATCAATGGATTTTTCGTTTCGAAAAAATTATATGCGCAATAACACGAGCTCTAAACTGTGAAGGAAAGCAGCCCCACACGTGTTGACCATGTTCCTGTGGATATGGCCGGTTAACTGAGAGGATGGTTTAGGTGCTGGGCAAGCCTACTCCATCTCCACATTGTCCCAGGCATGGCAGTGTCCCGTTAAGTGTAGGCAAAAGATTGCCTCCTGACATCTAGTAAAGATGTAAAGGCCTAAGTTTATTTTTACATGTTTCTTGTAGGTAAAGGATGCAGCTTTAGCCTGGTACACGCTATACAACACTGTTCACGTGAAATTGGACAAAATTGGCTTTGACAATGAAATATCAAAACTTCTAACAAAACCTGTGGAAGACAGTAAAGCGGCGAACTACTTTGTTCTCTACGCGTTGATCGGAGTTTTAAAATATAAACCAAATGAAGACAGTAAGTAGACTTTTCAGAGGCTTATAACTGATAAGTAAGAGATGGATTGTATTCATTTTGTATCATATGTTTTTCATCAGACATAGCTCAGTTGGGAATAGGTCTGCATTTTGTATGTTGTGGGATCGATTTTATATTAAATTACATAATAACTTATTTATTTTGGGGCTAATAACACCGGGTGGTGAAATATTTACCTATGAGGATTTTTTCATATTCCTAACTTAGAAAAAGAGTGTGTTTTTAAGGGTCTTGAGAGGGAAAGTATTTTAATATTTGAATGTCTTGTCCATGCTTCATTAATAAAGTACCTACAAAAATTATTAATGCATCTTTCATCATCCATCTCTTTCTTGTATGTGATTAACCAGCAACAAATGATTAGAAAAGGCGTGCCTAAATCATTCCATCAACAGTGAACCAAGCTTTGACTCGGCCCATGACCCCGCTCACAGTAATCTTGGTTTCATTAGACTCAATCTAGTGACTTCTGTAATCCCTGTGAGACATTAAAGACTTACAAACTAAATTACTTCATCTTTTAGGAACTTTTTAGCTCACACCAATGATTTTTTTTTGTCATTTACCATTATATCTAACTTACCTATACGTATTTGATTTTTTAGTTATTTATCTTTTTGATAGTATTTTCGATGCAGTAGTTTCGTTTCTGGTCTGCTATAGAATGTTAACCTGAATTCTCACTTAAAGTCTTGATGGAATTCCAACACTTTTGTACAGTCTTCTTTATTCAACGGGCAATCTTGGGTTAAGCTGGTCACTTTGTTGGTTATTTGATGACATCTTTAGTAATATGATGTTGCTTCAAAAGACGTGTTTATTTTTGTAGTAGTATTGACCAAATACTGAAGATCATTTAACTTTCAGAGATGGCGAAGTTAGAAGCGTTGACGTATGAAATGAACGCTTATGAAGAGTTTGAACAACTCATCCCAGCATTGGTAGACACACTTGCCTTCATGATTGATAACTCTTCAATGTATGAAGATCTGGGTCCGATAACAATTAACTGCATAAACAATGTACTGAAAGTTATAAATTCGAACACTAAATCAAACAAAAATAACCCATCAATAAGCAGAGAGACAGCTTTCAGTGAAGCTAGAACTAAAATTCCCTCAATAAATAAGACTGTGTTGACTGATACTATCACAACAGCAATGAAAAATTTTTTAGCAAAGAGCTCAAATGATGCCCTCAAAAAAGAAGTTACAAATGTTATTTCTTCACTTGAAAATAGTGATGATAAATCAGATACTAAAAGTCCCAAGAAAACTGAAACTGTTCCAAAAGAATTCGCTTCACCCAAACTGCAAAATAAAAAAAATAAAAAAAAGAAGGAACCTAGTATTGTGAACACTGTGATGGAAAATGGAGAAGAATATGTGGTCGTGAAATCGCATTGGAAATTCAACCCTAAGAACCTGACAGAGAATCAAAAAGAGAAATTACAAAGGAAGAGAGATATCCCTGCACTGTATCAGGACTTGTCACAGTCGCAAGACGAATTTAAGCTAACCGCTTGGAAAACAGATTCAAACTCGCAAGATACATCACTGTCATCTAGTAAATCTAGCAAGTCGGCTAGTAATAAAGACGTATCAGAAGTTCTCAAAAACATGCCTAGTTCAGACGTTGTTCCTAAAATAATGGAAAATATACTAGACAATGCTAAAAATACTCAACAAAAATCGAACGTTACATCACCTGCAACTATTGATAAAGTACCTAAAGCTGATAAAGTGACAACTCAAGGCACGAAATCACCTCGCATGGCTTTGAAAGATCGAGTATTTCGTAATGTAAGGAATTTGATCGAAAAGTCATCACCTTCACACTCCGAAATAAAAAACAAAGACTTGAATGTACTTGACAATGTCAGTATAACTCCGCTATTTAAACCAAGCAATGAAATAACTGTAAACAAAAATAGTTCGAACCAAATTGAGGTTCCTAAAAGCCCAGTATCCAAACTGGTGACTGAAGATAACGACGCGGTGAATAAACAAGAAAATCAAAGTCCTACTGCTAATAAACCACCAGAACACATCATGAACAAAGTTATAGTAGTAACCGCCAAGCAAAACAAACAGAATATTACTTTAGTTTGTACTCCAATATCAAAGACGAAAAAAGATAACAATATCACAAACTCTGCCTCTCTCTTGTCTACTGAAAGACCAGCTCGCATGAAAAGGAAACCTAAGAAATTTGACGATAGCTTGTTGTTGGCTTTCAAGAAGGGTAGGCATTCAAACACTGAATCTGAAGACTCTCAGGATTCACAAGATGTTCAACCTGAAATCACAGTAGCTCAGGTACACACACCGAAACATAAAAATGATAAAACAGAGATTGATTTAACCACAAAATTGATCAAGGATGACAATATAGAAACAATTAATACTACAAAAAAAGTAAATGAAAGTAAAACTCGAAAAACTGACGATGTTATTGTATTGAGTGCTGATATTATAACTGATTGTGATGCTCTAAAACACGAAGAAATCGTAGAATCTCACAATACTGATAACGTGCTCGTTACACCAATGACACCTATTTCAAATAAAACGAATGAAAAATCACCAGAAAAACCAAAAACCTCAGTTGAAGTACCCACTGACAAAGATAAAGCATCGGAGGGAATTAAAAATGATTCAGCAATAAAATTGCTTGAAGAAAACAAACAAGTTTTACCTACAATTAAAACGCCATCGAACAAATTAAAAGAAGTTATTCTACAAAAATCATCAATGAAAAGAAAACTACAACAAGATAAACAAGCGGAAATAATCACAACACCACTAATTAAAACAAGAAAAGCCAAACTTCGAATTGAAAACATAATAAATGCAGCGTCAATGAGACCAGTCACTACAGTCGTTGATAAAAGTAAAGATATAGATAAAGATAAAATATTCACAAATACGACTGATGTTGAAATGGAAACTAATAAAGGAGATTCACAGGATGTGGTATTTACGCCTGTAAAAAAAACTTGTAAATCTAAAGATGGCCAACAAAAGTCTACGAAAAAAAGTGTTGCGCAGAAGGAAACCATTGAACAAGATTCACAGTTGGAATCTGTAACACTGACAGAGAAACCTGAGGACGTAAATACGCCAATACCTGCAATGAAAAGCAAAAAAGCAACGAAAGATAATGAAAGCAAAAGCAATGACAAAGTATCTGTTGCTCCAAGTATAAAGCATAAAGATTCAGACCCTAAGTCGTGCGTGAAAAAGGCTAAAAAGTCGCGAATCGAAACAGAACTGATGATCGATACGGTAGAAGGACATCCCTTCCTAAAATCACAGTCTGAGAAAAGGATAACCAGGAAAAAAATAATGGAAGCTGAAAATAGCGGCAGGAGGAAATCATTAGCTGAGAAATTAAATAAATTAAAATTGGAAGCTACACCGAAAACTAGCAAAAAGCCAAAAGAAAAGAAAGCGTCTCCAGCAAATTCCATAACAGTTGAGGAATCGCAAGACAAACAAAACAGCTCGCAGGACGTTGTAATGGACGAACCTCCCTGCTCTGAAGATGTTATAGAAAGCTCCCAAGATTCTACCATGACTACCATTAGCATAAAATCTACAAAGAGAACACCTAAGCGCCAACCGGTCGCTTCTCTCGGAGGAGTAGTTAAAGGGACCACTGAAACTCAAGAACTAATGCAAGAAAGTCAAGTAAACGTTCTAAATAATAAAACTCATGAGAAAACTATGACAACCAATAGCGAAAAATCTACAAAGCTAACACCAACTAAGCGTCAACCGGCTGTTTCTCACGAAAGAGTAGTTAAGGAGACCACTGAAACTCAAGAACTAATGCAAGAAAGTGAAGTGAACGTTCCTTATAACGAAACTCTTGAGAAAACTATGGCAACCAGTAGCGAAGAATCTACAAAGCTAACATCGCCTAAGCGCCACCCTGTCGTTTCTCTTGAAAGAGTAGAAATAGAGACCGCGGAAACTCAAGAACGACTGCAAGAAAGTGAAGTGAACGTTCCTAATAACGAAACTCTTGATAAAATTATGGCAACCAGTAGCGAAAAATCTACAAAGCTAACATCGCCTAAGCTCCACCCTGTCGTTTCTCTTAAAAGAGTAGATATAGAGACCGCGGAAACTCAAGAAGAACGAATGCAAGAAAGTGAAGTGAACGTTCCTAGTAACCAAACTCCTAAGAAAACGATGACAACCAGTAGCGAAAAATCTACAAAGCTAACATCGCCTAAGCTCCACCCTATCGTGTCTCTTGAAAGAGTAGAAATAGAGACCGCGGAAACTCAAGAACGATTGCAAGAAAGTGAAGTGAACGTTCCTAATAACGAAACTCATGATAAAATTATGGCAACCAGTAGCGAAAAATCTACAAAGCTAACATCGCCTAAGCTCCACCCTGTCGTTTCTCTTGAAAGAGTAGATATAGAGACCGCAGAAACTCAAGAAGAACGAATGCAAGAAAGTGAAGTGAACGTTCCTAGTAACCAAACTCCTAAGAAAACGATGACAACCAGTAGCGAAAAATCTACAAAGCTAACATCGCCTAAGCTCCACCCTGTCGTTTCTCTTGAAAGAGTAGATATAGAGATCGTAGAAACTCAAGAACGAATGCAAGAAAGTGAAGTGAACGTTCCTAATAACGAAACTCTTGAGAAAACTATGGCAACCAGTAGCGAAAAATCTACAAAGCTAACATCGCCTAAGCTCCACCCTGTCGTTTCTCTTAAAAGAGTAGGAATAGAGACCGCGGAAACTCAAGAACGAATGCAAGAAAGTGAAGTGAACGTTCCTAATAACATAACTCTTAAGAAAACGATGACAACCAGTAGCGTAAAATCTACAAAGCTAACATCGCCTAAGCGCCAACCGGTCGTTTCTCTTGAAAAAGTAGAGAGAACGGAAACCCAAGAAAGAATGCAAGAAAGTGAAGTGAACGTTCCTAATAACAAATCTACTGAGAAAACTATGACAACCAGTAGTGAAAAATCTACGAAGCTAAGATCGCCTAAGCGCCAACCGGTCGTTTCTCTTGAAAAAGTAGAGAGAACGGAAACCCAAGAAAGAATGCAAGAAAGTGAAGTGAACGTTCCTAATAACAAATCTACTGAGAAAACTATGACAACCAGTAGCGTAAAATCTACAAAGCTAATATCGACTAAGCGCCAACCGGTCGTTTCTCTTGAAAAAGAAGATATAGAGACCATGGAAACTCAAGAACGAGTGCAAGAAAGTGAAGTGAACGTTTCTAAAAACGAAAGTCTCGAGAAAACTTTGACAACTAGTAGCGTAAAATCTACAAAGCTAACATCGCCTAAGCGCCAACCGGTCGTTTCTCTTAAAAGAGTAGCTATAGAATCGCCGCAGAAAACTCAAAAACTACTGCAAGATTGTGAAATGAACGTTCCTAATAACGAAACTCTTGATAAGACAGATATTGAGTTGCCGCTGAATAAAACAGCTGAAGTAGACAAGAATGTTACTGATTTGACCGAGAATATGGACACCGAACCTATGGATGATAAAAATTCATCAGATGACGTCATAATTCTTGATGAAACCGAACCGTCGCCGATTACGATTAACTCTGAGCCAGTTATCGGGCCCGAAACACAAGAATTAGCTGAAGCTGATACTCAGCCCAATGATCCTGAACAGTTTGCCAATATCGAAGAATTTTCTATTGTCAGTAAACGCCAGCCACATCTTGCATTAATTGAAAATGAAAGCGTAGAAGAAGCTACAAATATAAATATTGATGACACAAATGACGTATCATCTCCGTACAAAGACGACATTGTAAGAAAGCAAGATTTCTTGAACAACACTTTGGAAATATCACCTATAAAAGTTCAAAGTCCGGATAGAGAAAAAAAGTCCCCATCGCCCGAAACCAGCAACGATTTCGTAGTTATAAAACTTTCATCGCCAGTCCATAGTAATGGAGAACCGTTTGAAAAGCTCAATTCGCCTGAGTTTTTCTCTGAAGATAAAGTTTCGCCCGATAAAAGAGACGCTTCGCCACCCAGAGCAGAAATCACAGTCACGAATACAAGTCCCAGTTCGTCCTTATCTTTGAAAAAGAACCGTCCTCAAGTTCGCCCCACAGGTCGTGCTGCGCAAATGCTAGACCTCCTCTGTGTGAATTCAGATTTGAAAGTAACAAAGGTCAATGAACGAGTTGAAGCTGAAGAAACGAAGAAAGCTAGTGTAAATACGCCTGTGAGAAGAAACTTACGGATTCTATACAACTCTGTGGGAGATAGTGAGATGCCAGAACAAAATGTGGAGGAGGTTGATAATTTCCTAAAGTTGAAGAGGACATTGCCAACCGTTACAAGCAGTCCTTCTGGACCTATTTTGAAAAGGAAGCTTATTGATATTGCGGATGAGGCTACTGCATCGCCTGCCAGCAAGGTTTGTTCCTTTTTCATTCATTTTACACACTTGTCCTGTTATTCATATTGGACTGCTAAGCTTACTAGAGCTCAAGCAGTTGCTGACTCTGTTGCCATCAATGTAATGTGTGTGATAAGAAAAAAAAAACAATCTCTAAAGCCTTGCTAAATTGAGAAATTACCATGAATAATAATAATGAATAATAAACCATGAATAATAAATGAAATTACCATGAAAATACCATGAAATTGCCATGACGGAGGCCTATAGGCGGCCTAAAAACTCCGTCACCAGAGTTGCCCACCAGCTCATACGAACTTACTTACTTACCATGAATAATGGGGACAAAAACTAACTCGCACAAACGAACACATACTAAGACGATATTGATAAGTAAATTTATGTTTTCAGAGAAAACGCGTCAGCTTCCACGACCCACCAGTGTCAACAACAGTATCTGTACACAAATACATAGAACCTCTATCAATGGTTCGCTCTCCCCAAAGCTCAGCGAAGAAAAGACTCGAACGTCAAACCCGCGCGGGCTTAAAATCCCCCAAAAGACTTGAAAATGCATTTAATCTAGACTCAGTATTATCTAAAACTGTTGAAAGCTTTACTGAAACCACACCGACTGATGACACACAGAACACTTCACTAGACGTGACGCCTGTTGTCGAAATTGTAAAAACTAGTGAACTAAATGACACCGATCCGTTTTACCCAGATCTGATTGATTGCAAAGAACCAATACAAGTAATAGCTACAGAATTATCATCGCCCGCTATGTCCGAACTGTTTGTTAAAGAGTTGGAAGGAAAAGTTGAAACTATCGGCGACTTGGCAAAGATGACAGAGCTTGAAATTAACAGGCTATGCATAAAAGCGCCTAAGATTCAAGTTGCTAAGAAAGTACTGACAGATTACGCTACGAAACTACCTGCTATGGAACTAGTTGAATCAGTAATCGAGGAAGCGTTCAGTGAACCGATGACAGAATCTTTATTGGATAAAACAGTGAGTGTTGAAATGCAGACAGATGCAGTCGAAATAAGCAGTACAGAAATACAAACTGATATTGCAGCGGTGATATTAGCATCTACTCAAACTGAGAGTATCGTAAGGGCACATACAAGTATGCAAACTGATGAATCGAATACCGACGATATTATATCTACGTGTTTGACTGAAGTAAGTAACTCAATAATTGCTTCCAGTTAACGGATTTCAGAATTGGTAGTTAAGTCTAAGGGTGTATTTTGTGCCCAACCGACGCTCCTAGGAGTATTACCACAGAATACTAGTACTACGTACAGAAGGGTCACTTCGCGAGTAAATTTGTTTAAATAGAGACTCTCGCGGCGAAGCTATAAAGTGCAATTCAACTCGCCTATGGGCCTATTACCTATCGAGATATTTGCCTAAACATTCCCATCCTGCTCTAATGCGTAACTGTGTCACTGTCTGGCGCGGTGTGACGCGACTCGTAAGGGTTGTCGAATTTTCGCTTGCGACAACACAAATAAATTAATTTATTTTATCTGTCACAAAAACAGTACCTACTTAAGTTCTAAAATAAGTAGGCCTAAATATAATTTAATCTACCGTTACCACAGAATAAATAGTAGTAAGTAGGTACTACGTATTGTACGTAGGTAGGTGAAGTAGGTAGATACATTATTATCTCGTTCGTTTTGTAAACAATTGCATTTCAAAATATCTATACCTTCATACCTACCTAGACATCGATCAGACACACACAATCATCATCATCACACAACTAGACCGGGAGCCGTTATCCGATAATCACCCTTTTAATGTTAGGTTTGCAATTTAATGCACGGCCAGGACTCGAACCCACGACCTTCGTCTCGAAAGTTGAGGTACTAATCACTTCGACCAACATGGCTCTATGAATGTAATGTAACTTCTAAACACTTACAATTATTATATTAAGTAGGTTAGGTACCTACTTAATGGACAAGTTACTTTTAGGTACATATGTAAATAAACAAAACTGTAGGTACCTACCTACCTACAGTTTTGTAGGTAGGTAGTTTTGTACGTGTATTATGTTTGTTTATTTGTAAACAGGTACCTATTCAATCAAAAAGGAATCGAATAGGTACCTATAAAATCTCGTTTTCATTATGCACCTACAGTTACAGAGTAAAAGTAAGTACCTACCTAGGTATTTATTGATGATTTATTTAAATAGGTACTTACAACAAATTATAGAAAAGCTTAGTAGCTACCTACCAACCTTTCAATATCTTCCGGAATTTTGTGGAATGTTAATGTCCATTCATTGCTTTTCCTTTTGTTTAGACACCCGTAGACACAGCAGTATCTTTTATACGGATTAGATCGTTTAGTTATCGTGCAAAAATCACAAGAAACGATGTATACGAGATCACGATAATTACGCACAATGCGTCTAGTCCGCAAGCCGAGCGAGCGGCAAGTGGCAACCTATGTCGCGCGCCCCCCGAGGCGGCGTGCGTCCGATAAATACCTAAAGTGAGAAGTGAGACAGGCCTGGTATTACACCATTTACTAGGTGATTGATACAGTGTCAAGAGGCAATCTTTGCCTACATTAAAAGGGACGTAATGCCTGGGACATTATTGAGATGGAGTAGGCTTGTCCAGCACCTAAACCATCTTATTTCTCTCTCTAATTTTTGTATGGATTTATTGTACATAAATAATATTTAACTAGTAAAGAGACAATAAAATTAAAAACCAATACACAACAATGTTTATTTGTCATACCGCTTTCATTTTGCAAGTATCCCTAGGTCAGTAGGAAAGTAATTCTTTTAATGTGGAGTTCAAACGGTTCTTAAAAAAGAAGTTTTTTATTTGTATTTCGCTTGAGCACTACAATAGCTCAAAATGAAAAAAAAAAAAAATAATAAGTTAGCCTTTTATCTAGCATTTGATGCTTTCTACATAGACTTACATTATAATTTTAAAATTTGTGTTTTCATTAATTACAGAAAGAAGATTTTGTTGAGAAGCTCACTGAGAAATTAGACGAAGGATTAATAAAGACAATTGCCGGAAAGCTACCACCCAAATCGTTATTTGACTTACTAATCAAGAAATCTGTGGATACCACCAATGTATGCAATAGACTATTGAAACTCCATAGTAAAGGTCTTCCTAAGGAAAATAAGAGCTGTGCAGAACTTTCGTTTGTTAAAGACGTCTTGACCAAAAGGTATGAGAGTAGAGACTTGGTATTATTCTGTAGTCAGTTGCTTCAAAAGATCCATGACATGACGGAAGAACCTGCGTAGAATAGATAAAATGCTTTTGAACCTTTTGATCAGCATTTGTTGTCAATACTGGATATATTTTTGGATTCAAGGGCGATGTTGCGACTCAGAGAAAAATTGTGTTCAAAATATTCAATTACCTCATACACAATGTGTATTTAGTTTCGTTCACATTGACGGAAAGTATAACTATGCTTTTAATTTCCCACCAGCAAATAGTTCTCTATTTATTTTAATCTCACATAAATCCAAACTTTATATTGGACTTTTTAGTTTTAAAGATTTAAAGTTGCTCGTTGTAATAATATATGTTCCTAAAATGTACCCTATTCTATGAAGTTTTTCAGTTGTTTTTAAAAACAGTTTTGTTTGTTCTTCGCACAACTTCGTGCCATTACGTTTGGTGATGTTATTTGAGAGTTTGTGCTCTACTTAGTAATTGTGTTACAAAAATTAACCTTTTGTAGGTTATACTTGTCCAACAGAAAAAAATAGTTTATTAATCTCAAGTGGTCAAAAACTTTCTGAAAGATTTTCGTATCTTAATTTCTTATTTTTTAAGAAATCTTAAACTGTCATGATAGTTTTTTTTAGTTATAATTGTTATTAATTATTTGTAATTGAATAGGTTTAGTTATAATCTGTATTTAATTTGTTCATTTAATTATTAAAGGTACCTACACAATATCGCAAAATCTTGTTAAACGAATAAACCTGCTGAGCAATATGTATTGGTCTAACTAAGTTTTAAATAGAGTTGTTCTTTTGTTTTTGTGTAAAAGCTCAAAAGTATTAAGGCTACTAGATGTCGCCTGCGGCTTTGCCCACGTGGGAACCCTATCTTATATACCTAGTACACTATGTCCTTCTCTGGGATGCAATGCATTGCCAAATTTTACCGAAATCTGTTCAGAGGTTTAGGCGTGAAAAGGTAACATACAGACAGACAGAGTTACTTTAACATTTATAATGTTACTTGCTTCCACCCGCGGCTTCGCTCGCGTGGTGTCCGAATAAAAAGTAGCCTATGTCCTATTCCCGGTCATTATCTATCTGTATTTTAAATTTTACCCAAATCGGTTCAGTGATTGTCGAGTTATAGAGGACCAAACATACATCCATCCAAACATACAAACTTTTGCATTTATAATAGTGTGATAGTATGGGTGGATGTATTTATACATAAATAAACCAAACTAACATTATTCAAACTATTTTATTCAATACAAAACAAGTAAATTATTTACATTATTCAGTCAGAACGACCTTAGGGCACGTCAAAATCATTGTAAAAGTCATTCATACTGAAATATTGAAACATAAGTCTTGTACAATTTGTATGAATTGTTGCTAAAGTATACTAAAAAGAAAAGGTTCACACGATACAAGTGCCAGTTAAAACATCTATCAATTTCTAAGTTGAGTTAAGTTGAGCTACCTATAGATCGTTTCCAACGATCTTTAGGTGGCTCAACTGGTTCTTATTGTATTTTATAATGTTAAGTAAATATGTAGTAGTTTAGTATTCTATCAATATTCAATAATAATTTGAGTTTGAAATTTAGATTTCAAATTCGTGATTTTGCTAGTATTATTTTTGTTACAAGTCCCTATCTAGACAATCAAGGCAGTTATATGATACTAGAATGATCAAATAACTTGTTGGAATTGTGGACAAAACTTGTATCGCGTGATCCGACATAAAGGGATGTATCATGGCATCAAGAAAGTATCACACCTAAATTATTTACAGCACAGGTAACGTTAAAGCTATATTTCTAACACATTCGGGCTTCACACGAACACTAGTAAGTGTTTGCTTCAATTTGCTAAACAATTTTGAACAATATTTCGTGAAAATAAAGTTCAAAATTAGAAATAGACACTTCAGTGTCTAGTGCCCGTGTTCATCCTTATAAATACGACACACAATTTATGTACAGTAAAAATACATCGCCCATCCCTATTTATAATCACTCTAAACCCAAAACATACCTTAATATTTAGTATATTATTTTAACCTCCTGAGCCCTTACGGTCATTTTTTGGAACAAAATAAGACATGTCGCTGAGGGCTTTGTAGAAAACATGACTTTTCGTAAAGGACGGATGTCCCAATAACTGACCTTAATATTTGTTTGCTTGTTTCTCCAAATATTGTCGTTTGTTACTGCTACATTCTGTGTAAAATGAAACTAAAAATATCCATCCCTCTCCCGCAAATGCAATTTTTACCATAGACTTTACGCGCTGCACAGTGTTTCGCCCTTCATCCATCAAGATGGCAAACCACACAGACAGGGGTAACTAAAATCTTGGATTTTTACAATAATGTGCATCCAATTTGTTAAAATTTTGTTGGTTTGACTTCCTTTTAAATGTTAAAATGGTGTCACAAATATTATTTTAACGCGGTATTTGATTTTTGCATCAAAAATAAGGATCGTAAAATTTTGTTCCGAAAAAGGTACTTTAGTACCCAATTATAAATCTATGTATCGATTTATTGTTCCATATTCTTTAAATCAGAGCTAAATTTATAATCTTTTACACCATTTCGACATACGAAAATACATAAAAAAGGGCTGGGCCATTTTATTTTCCCTACCGAATGGTGATTTGACAATGGAGTCAAGAACTGTACAACAGAACTCCTCAGTAAATTGCCAATAAATAAAATAAATACTGCTTATTGGGCTTATTTGAATCAGCTCTCTGTTTCCTACTAAAAGAGTTTGCTTTGAAAAATAAAAATTCAATAAAACTTACTGTTTCAGTTTACCAAAGAAGAATGTAAAATTTTCTTTAGCATAACCGTATGCATAACCATGGTTAGAGCCATCCATATGGTTAAAGCTCAAATTTATTTGAATAGTTCATGTTTATTATTGAAATAAATGCGTTAAAATACCTAAATTGTGTATTCTGTTCTGCCATTCGTTTTGTAAAAATACGAAAAATTAAGGACGAATGTCCCAAAAAACGAACAAATTGTAGGTAATTCAAATTGAACTCTATGTATTCCTTATGAATACCCAAAACAACTTTGTTCTGGCGAAAATGCAGGAAATACAATCTAAGGCTTATTGCAAGCACATTAAGGTTCAGGCCTTAGTGACATCAATCAATTTGTTCCAAAAATTGGACATCCGTTCTCAATGACAAGTGCTATTTTCAAAATTCAGGGCTTAGGAGGTTAAACTTTAGACAGATATAAAATATCTTCTTACTATCGACTATAATATGTCTGGAAAACTAGACAAATTACATACGCGTTTCAGAGCTAATAGAGCGTTACGTTTGTAATTTGTCTAAAGCAAGCGATTTGTAACGACTGATTTTTTTTAGTTTACGTGTTAGGAACTTACAATGTTCTAAATAAATATTTTAGAAAAATATAAATTGTTTTCATGGTCCCAATCTAGTTTGATATTTTAAAATAGGCACTTGTTTTTAGTTCATAAAATTGCAGGTATCTTTATTTGGCTTTAATGATAGGGTAATATTAATTAATCTTATAGTTACAGCAAAGTTCCGCATTTGAAATATGCAAAGCGTTTATAGTATTGCTCTTGAATGCGACTTAAAAATGTATTTTGAATTATAACCTCTCTTGATGTAGCCTCGTACTAAAATCTATCATGTTCGTATCACCGTTCACAATAAAAAAAATATTATCCTTCGGAAATTCGAACGTCACTCACATTTACGCCTATTAGATTTTAGTATCAGGTCATAAGGCTCTTAATTAATCTAGAACAACACCTTAGTCCCTTCCCTGTTTTGAAACTAGACCACTAATTTCGACATACGAAGGTTTAAAACTTTGGTTCACAATTGAGCACTTCGATTACCATATAAATAGAGAGGTTAGGGGTCACTGTCAGGGAAATCGCATTTCCGCCACGTAATCTATGTGATCGAGATTGTGGTGTGAGTTGGAGCGGCGAGGGGCTCGCGGCCTGTGTAGATTGTGATGGGAATGCGCGCGCATCACTCTGTAGGTCCCCTCGCGCTCCGGCCCGGGCCCTGCGTCGCTAGTCTTGCGCGTCGAAACCCACTCTTCCTCTCTAGCTCGCGGTTTCACTGGAGCTTTCCTATAATTATCAAAAATACGACGGTTATCATCGTAGCGTTGTCGTTGCCAATTTCTATCAAGGTCATGCCCGTATAAATCTAACTCCCCAGACGGTTGGAACTGGCTCCCACCTTGGGTATAACTTGAACGCTTCCATCCGTCCTCGTATTTCTTCCTTCCGTTTTCTTCTTCTCCGATTTGCCTGCGTTGCGACTGGTTTGAACTGCTTTCACTGGTGTCCTCTCCAGATGTACCGATTCCCAAGTCTTTATCGTCTCCGTAGATTTTGTAAATACCGTTGGGACTTAGATTCTTTCCGTTGTATATTTGATCGTTCAACATCAGTTGTGGGTGCGGTATGCAGTAAGCACTTGGAAATGGTTTTTCGATTTTGGTCATCTTCATATCGTCTTTTTGTCTCGTGCAAGAGCCGGGTCCGAAGAGTGATAGCAGCACGGGTAGTAAGAAAAGTCCGTGCATAGCTCCGAAAAATATTACCATGAACACCATTTTGAAAAACACTGAGAAAATGTAACTATCTGCGAGAAGAAGTGCGACGACTCCAAGGATTGTACTGAACGATCCCTGAACTATTGGCAATCCGAGAGAATATAGGCATTCACTGACACGTTCGTCGGGAGTTTTTGCTTTAGATGCCATGTATGCGTAGCATATGTGCGCAGTGAAGTCAACGGAGAATCCGATGCACATGATGAGATTAATCATAGAAATTGAGTCCAAGTTGATGTCCCAAAGAGCCATGTAGCCGACTACACCGATTTCTATAGATATGATGCTGAAGGCCACCCAAAGCGAGCACAGAATGTTTGGGATGAAGATGAAAGATACGATCATCATCATTAGCGCTCCGTAGCACAGGTTTTGAAGAGATGTTGGCCGCACAAGTTCAAACTGTGAAAGAGCAAAATAGAATTGTAATACAATTAGTCCCTACCACAAATAACTCGTTGTGTTTCAGTATAACGGTTTTAGTGTAACTGCTTACCTGGTCGAAAAACACGAAGTATGGATGGAAAACTGACGCATTCAGTGGAGATTCAGCAACGATGTTTCTCAGCACCTTGACCATTTCTTTTTCATGGTTTGTGCCACTGATGTTGACGGCCTGGATTAAAAATCTTGAGGCAACGATCTTGTCTCCAGCTTCATTGAACTTCACGTCCAGAGAGAAGGGATTTGCAGGGAACAGCCACAACTGAAAACAAAATAATCATCCCAATCAACATTTGTGTGGAAGTATCCTGTGTTTAGATGAGTCACGGCCATTAGACAAATCGACGGTCCCACCGAATAAACGTGCAAAGTCAAAACAGTAACTTTACAGGAGAGCCTAAAAACGAATAACTCATTATTGGTTAGATTTACGTCAATATAATGTTCTACCAAATTAAAGACAAAAAAACAACCTTTATTTCTTCCAAAAAAATATTACGAAAATATTGATAGTTTACGAGAAATTAATAAAAAACCCCTTTTACACGTTTATTCTGGTAACTAAACTTTGCTGGCTGTTCGTATTCAATGTTTGCACTATTATTCGTGGGAAAATATGTAATTACCTAAAAGTGTATCTTGTTATTGCCCTGTTTTACTGTGGACATTAGGATTTGGCAATGTTTATTATTAGATAGTTGCACGGTTATTCTTGTAATTAACGATGCATATTAAAAGTGCAAAATTGTTTTACAAATTTTAATTTCCGACGCATAGTATTCCAAAGTAAGTTTGCATGAAATGTATGAGAGTTGATGGTGTGCCAATCACATTATTGCAATATTCGTGTGAGTTTGGTGTTTTTATTTTCCGTAGAATAAAAATTGGGAATACAATAAATTCAATATTAATTGGTAAAAAAATCTAAAAAAAATTGAGAAGGTGTATTTTAAGCCGATAAATCCAAAAATCGAAAAAAAAAATATTACGGCAAGAGCCTTTGCACGTTTATTCGGTGGGGCCGTCGAAATCCTATGCATGCAATTGTCTATTTTAACTGCATGAGCAATAGGTGCTTATACGATCGTGTGGGAGGATTTTCTATTGGAATAATTGCCATTTACCTCTTTAAGATTGTGGATGAAATCAACTTCATTATCGATGGTTACATTCAAATAGTCGTTATTTCTCGAAACGTAATCGACGAATGTTCGAAGCCACGATTCTGTGTACAACGAATTCGATATGTACGAAGTATTCTCCAATCTTCGCGTCAGTTTATCCACCTCCTCTTGCACCATTGGGTCAGAGTAGTTGTACTCCCCGGTGATCACAACCTTTGAAACAAAAAGCTCATAAATATCTATTCATTGTGTAGATCTATTCATCCAGAGACTTCTTTTTGCATTAGACAGATGCAATGCAAATTACCTGAATCCGATAAGGAAACTCTCTGTAATACTGATCTTCACGATCGAAGAACACAACAGAGTAGGAATCCACTTTTGATAATTTTCTTCTTTCTAAACCCTCTTGAAGATTGGTCACTCCGTATCCTGCTCCAGCCAAATACAATATAAAGACCACTATAACTAGAGCCTTGACAGCGCTGTTGTTGAGGAAATCTGCCATTGTGGTTCGGAAAAATGCCATGATACAGTGTTCTCGGTTGTCAATGGGATTGTCGGGATCTGCAGGGTCTATTCCACCGCTGCAGAACATTCGGTACAGTAACGATTTTTCTTCTGTAATAAAAATAGAGAATTACTTATATCATGCTTCATTCAAAAAGGGGACAATTTTGCTCCAAAATATACCTTTTCTCGCCCTCGATTCAGGTAGAACCTTCATCATGGTGATTGTGTGTCGATTAGCTTTTTCCCGGTATCCGGATATGGCGACACATCCAGAGAAGAATGTCAGATGCCATACAAACGTGAAACACACAGCGAGACCTGTAAAGAGATAAAAACACGTAAATTGCAGAAGTAGAAAAGATGAATGGTTAAAGATAATTTACTATATTTTCCTTGCCTGAATACATGCAGAAGATTTGAACGGAAGGGAACGGCGAGAATATTCCGATAAAAAATGACAGCATGTCTGTCACAGAAGTAATGGTAATCGAAACTGCTGCTTCTGATAACATTATTGCCATTCGTTCTGGAACTGGCAGCTTTGGAGATGCTCTTCGCCAAGCTGCTAGCATCACGAACGTGTCATCAATACCAATACCTGCAACAAATAATTCATAAAAAACTCATGTTTAAGAATAAAAACATAGAGAAGGATTTAATTGTAACAGAACTAAGAGTCTCTTACCAATCATCAAGAAGGGAGCAGCCAAGTTTATGCCAATAAAAGATATTCCTAAGTAAATAGCACAACCGAACGCCGCAGCCGTTGCCATCACAGCTGAGATATTACCTAGCAAACCCAGCCATGGCTTTGACCTGACCCAATCAGTCATCATACAAGTCACTATAGAGAAGATCCCCATTAGAATAAAGGTTGAGCTGAAGAATGGTATCACAGTCCGTGTGTTCTTTTCGAGCTCATGGTCTAAGGTTCTTGACGCAAATCTCGCTATGGAAATATGTTTAAATCGACCTGTATCCTCGGCTATCCCAACTGCATCCAGAAATGCATCTTCCCATGCTGCACCCCTGAAAAATTAATAAAATTACAAGGGTAATGCCAATTAACATGGAAAATAATCACAGGAAATGTTGCAAAATTGGCCTACAATTAGTTAAACCACGACCTTTCTATTCGTATTCTCGGTGAATATTACGCAGTGCTTAGTATTCGAAACGATTTCTTTAACCGTGTCAAGATCGATGTCTATTATCTAAGTTATAGTACCGTATGCTTGTTAGTGCACCGCAGCATTGCTTGCTATTGAGATTCAAAACAAGTCGTAAAAGCTTTGCACAGATGGAATGTAATAACTCGAAATAGAAACGTTCATTGTCTACCACCAAAAATAACTTTAGTAGGTTTTGATTGCACTTGCATGATTTGTTATTGTTACGAATACTTCGGTCTTAAAGGATATCCATCATTAAGGTTTATAAGATAAACAAGGTGTAATTGTTCAGAAATTAGGCTGCAATTTAGAGTTCTTGATTGCCTTACCTTTGTTGTTGAATAGCATTGTCCGTCCTCACAAACCAGACCAGTTGGACTGCTGGTACTGAGATAATGATATCGTCTACGACCTTGGATCCACCGAAGAAGACTGGGAATGCGTGAGCTTCCCAAGTCACAGGATTGAACATAATTGGAAACGTCAGATTTAATTCGCCTCGTTCCACCTGTGGATGATAGAGGATTTCTTGATTCTGATTGCATTTTATTCAGATTTCGTTAGTCGGTATTGCATTGAGCTGAGCATACCTATCAATAAGATGGAAAATCTTCCAAAAAAGAATATTAAAACCTTTTAAAGATTTCAAAAAATGACTGTTGGCATCTTAAGAGGAAAACACAAATCGTCTTAGACTAATGGAGTAAGTACCTATGAAAATTGACACAATTGTTGATGAAGTCAAGACAGGTATTGGTCATTATATTGATGAATGTTGGTACAATGATTAAGCGATCCGAATAAGGCGAATCCTTGCGTGGTTCGCGAGATCTCATCACAAATAATGCATGCGTGTGCTCAGCATATAAATTATCCTGGCACACGTGACTAAAACATGGACAATCGACTGTAGATTGGAGATATATTTTAGATGTACTTATTGTATACTCGGGTGTTATTAATTTTATTCCCTTGACATTGTGGTCTCATACCTCATAAACAAGTAATAACTTGGGTTAGATACTTTTTAAATTATTGTTTTAACTAAATAATCCTTTGTTTGAATACGCAGAACGCGATGACTGCATGTGGTCAGGATTCGAACATTGAATGGTATGTATGAGTAACTGTCTATTGTTTATTTCAGGATAAGGCTCATTGATTTTATTGTCGTGATTCACTGGTTCTACGACATAAAAACGATTAGGAAGTCGATTATACTACGACGGTTACATCCTCAAGATCATAATATTTTTGACCATGTAGTTTCACTTCTCAATGTACTAGGGCATCACATAATTTTAGAGTACTGTAAAATCTGTAAAATTAAAGCATTAGTAACAAAATAATGACACTCTGGCATCCCTATCTGGCAACCCACTCGCTCGGCTCGCGCCAACTCCATTCGTTTCTTATGTGCGGGCATCGCAACATCGCAATAATTACGAATTTATTTTTTTTCGCAAGAAAGTTATAATTAAAAGTTTATAATTGGTAAAACAACGTAAACGAAGTGGTGATTATAGAATAAGAAAGAAGATTAAACTTTCGGAAAGGAGTTTATGAAAATCATCATCGTCTACGAGAGATGAAGGGAGGTAACAGTTTTTTTGTTTACTTAATTTCACCCAATTATCAAAAAATATTACCTATAGATGCATACAACAAAATATAATACCGTAAAATATTTACGACAAATCATTTTTACATGTCGACAATTCACATAAAAAAATATGTGACTACCGTCATTTTATTTTTGTCTCGGGTTTATTGTTGTATTGTTTATCGTTGCATTGTGATATTTATTCATTATGAAAAACGATCTAGATTACGTCTTAGTAATAACAATTTTGTCGTATTGCAATTTCAAAGTGCCAAAAACTGCCGGTTTTTTTGTTTTCTTTGCACACAGGTCACCAACGATGTTGAAATACCTACCTGCGATATATTACGCGACGAGCTCGCGTTTGATAATTATCGCTCAGTCTCGTGTCGTCACATTATGACGACCAATGACTTTAAAACAATAAAAAGGGCAGACTGCAGATTGGATGGATATGTCTAACTGCCAACACAGGTCAAGGGTGTAAAAAACCTAGGTCCCCAGCGTTATACTGCGTGACGCGATCACGTTTGATATCGCTTAGTCCGGAATGACTTTAAAATAACAACAACTGCAAACTGCAGATTGTAAGTATGTCTACCTGTGCATACAAGTCAAGGAGGTGGAAAACCTACCTGCGTTATACTGCGTGACGCGATCACGTTTGATATCGCCCAAATGACTTTAAAACAATAAAAACGGCAGACTGCGGATTGGATGTATATGTTTACCTGCCCACACAGGTTAAGGGTGTAAAAAACCTAGGTCCCCTGCGTTATACTGCGTGACGCGATCACGTTTGATATCGCTTAGTCCGTAATGACTTTAAAATAACGACAACTGCAAACTGCAGATTGTAAGTATGTCTACCTGTGCATACAAGTCAAGGAGGTGAAAAACCTACCTGTGTGACGCGATCATGTTTGATATCGCTTAGTCCGTAATGACTTTAAAATAACAACAACTGTAAACTACAGATTGTAAGTACCTGTGCATACAAGTCAAGATGGTGGAAAATCTACCTATAATGGGTGACGCGATCCCGTTCAATATCGCTCAGTTTCGTGTCGTCGTGTGATGACGACCAATGACTTTAAAACAATAAAACTGCAAACTGCAGATCGTAAGTATATGTCTATCTGTGCATAAAGGTCAAGGGTGATATATATCTACCCAGAAATATAGCGCGATGCGATCACGTTTGATTTCGCTTAGTCTCATGTCGTCACGTGATGACGACAAATGGTTTTAAAATAATAAAAACTGTGCAGATAGTAAGTATTATTAATTATACCTGCCCATACAGGTTAAGGGTGTTAAATACCTACCTACGTGATATTGTGTGACACAAATACGTTTGATATCGTTCAGTCTTGTTTTATTACGTGATGACGATCAATGGTTTTAAAATAATAAAAACTGCAAACTGCAGATTGTAAGTATGTTTACCTGTAAGTATTGTGTCTATTGTAAGTATAAGTCACCAAGGTTAAATAACTACCTGCGTTATACTGCGTGACGTGAACACGTTCCTGTCGCTCAGTCTCATGTCTCATGATGACGACCAATGACTTTAAAACCAATAACAACTACAGACTGCACATTGTACAGGTTATATTACCTGACTTTTGTAACTTTGATGAAAGCGTAGTATGTCTTCTACCACTCTCAGAGCGCGGCTATTACAATACCTGACTCCATCACCGGGAGCTCTACTTGATTTGTCATAATCCGACCATGACAATCGGTTCATGCATTGTGTCTGAATAAAAAATATAAAATTATTATGATTATTATTATTATCTATCTTTATAGGAGCTCTCTAAACGTTGGGGTTGGATTCTGGTGGAAGGTGACCGAGACCAAGAAAACCAATAAGACCTTGTAAAAAATACCTTAATATTTAAATATTCTATAAATATAAAGGCCTTCAGATTAAAAGGTATGACCTTAGCTTACTCTCTAGATCGAAGCAGTAGCAGGCAAACTGGAAGGCCATTCCAGAACTAAACCACCCAGACCATTCAAGTGGGGTGGACCGAAGAACAGATGCCAAATCTGAGGTAATCGTCTTAAGATGGGTACCCGTTCCAAGGGCGGAGACCACCGCCTGCCGCGAGCTCTTCCTGCACCAAGACTGAGTTCAGGACCCGCAAAATGCATAAGAGGTAAGTAATACTACTTCATGCTAACAATTTGCGCTATTTTATGCATAATTACTGCGCACTCTGCTGTACCCAATGATCTTCTACTATGCCTTATAAACTGAGGTAGATGTGTTGTGTTGTGCCCCGCTCCGCGTGGCGAACTAACTTCGGGCTGGATAGCTTGAGTCAACTCGGTCGCTCGTCACAGGCTGTCATTTGCGACTTGCTGCTCACGTAATTGTGAAAATTATATTTATCTCGTTCTGACAACGAGGTTTTGTATTTCTCTGCTATCTTTTGGTTTCTTGAGTGATGTAATGTAAACGAAGCTGCGAATATTCTACCTACTTAGCTGTAAAACAATTTCGCCGCGTTTGAAAGCTTTTATAATGAGTTTAATTAATATAACGTCTCTGTTGGAAAAATATCATTAGCTGTACCTAGCTATGTGAATGGATTTAAAATCCCGTTTAATAGTAGGCCTCCTGTACAAATGTTGGAACAAGCTAACCAAAAGTTTAGCAATACGGAGTTACTCGTAGAGCAGTTATGTTCAGCTACTCATAAGTTATAGTCATCAGAATCTGTGATTCTTACATAAAACATATTCCGGACAATTTTTATCTAAAACTTTTTTGACAAATTATTCGTGAAGGCACTTCTAGATTTAGTGTTAAGTCGATTTATCTTTCAGTCAATATTTTAAAGTAGTAGATACTTGCACCGCTGCTAAATTACTTATTAAAGACTGATTCATGGCTATGATAGACTTGCAAGATACATATGTTTTTTAGTACCCGGTCCATAAGGGCCTGTCATTTCTTATCTAAGAAATACGGACTGATTCTAGTCATTTATTAAAATGAAATTCAGTACATAAATGATACTTATAATTGCCACGACAGAGTCAAGGAAACATTCAAGATTGGGTTTTATTATTATTAATCAAAAACCTTTTTGAGTTCGAATTAGACTCTCGTACCTAACAGGTGCCTGAATTTGGCAGAATTTTAAAACAAATAGAACACTTATCTTGTTAAAACTCGTTCACTAACCCTAAGGGATTTCACGAAATTTTTTCGTATTACTTTGCTCAGCTTGTCCTGCAGCTGCCCGTGGACGGCTATAGGTACGCTTCGAATCGGCTTGAAATTTAGAAATTTCTAGCTTCTTTGATTTAATGATTATGACTCCTACATGGTACACAACACACCTATACCTACGAGTAGCTTATATCCAGATTTGTCTTTGTGGCGAAATTATATTTTAATTTCAAATAATCCTATTTATGGTAATAGATTTTTATGGATGCACCTTTAAAGGATTGGGGCGTCTTAATTTTAACGGAGAACATGTAAACGGTTTCTAGGACTGCCGAGCCAGATACACTATCAACCTTTTAGAACTTAAAGCCGCTTCTATAGAATTACAGTGTTTCGCTGACAAATCGATACAAAATAAATTTTGATCCGTAACGATAAAACGAACGCGATATGTAATTATGATGAGGAGGTGTCCAGTTTAAGCATTTAAACAATTTAAGTAGTAAAATCTAGTAGCGGCGTTATAGTGTAGCATATTCGAAAAATCCAAAATCAAAAAAGAAGCTGGACCAGGGATCCAGATGTTTTAAAATTGTTATTGATACAATATGGAGTCTATTTCAAACAAGTTTGAATGATTTATGAAAATGATTTATTTGCCACTAGAATAAATATGTAAATGTCATAAGTTCGTCTCTTGAAACGAGATCCGTCCGCATTCGATATCGATGCGTTTACTCTAGACTAGAGTGTTTATTTGTTTCTACACATTACCTCCTTTTTTTCATTCATTTTAATATACTTAAGTAAACTAAGCAATAATCGTGCTACTAGAATTGGTCGTCCCTTATTGGCCTAGCGGCCTTGGTACCATGGTACCCATTGTTCTTAAAAATATATATATATATCTCAAGGCAAACTAGTTTACATAATACCACATTAAGTACTCTTTTCAACTTTCAGACTCTGGCAGCGACACCCTAGTGTCATCGCTGTTATTGAGAAAGCCTACTCAAGACAAGCACTTTAAGCAAGTGCTATAAAATTGATATACCTATCATCTTTTTCTAAAAGTTCTTTAAAACAATAATAACTGTGATTCCACAAAATGGTGGCAATTTTTGCACCAAACTTTAAATTGACTTTTTAGAAGTTATATTCTATTTGTAATCGATTTTCTAGTTAGCGAATATAAATCTGGGTCAAATTATTCGACTTTGAATACTTGTCATTCAGCGCTTGCAATATTTGATAAACGGATGAGTCAAGATGATAGAATAGAACTAAACTTTGTTTTTTCCAATAATGAAAATAATCTGAAATCTGAATCTTGTAGGTGCTTGATCATCTTTCGAAATTATTTCCTAAACAGATAAATTTTTTCTTACAAAACGGTACATAATGCGAGTGTCTCGACAGTAAGCCGATAGATAATGCAGATTTTACCAGTCAAATAGTTGCGTCTATGCGTAACGGAGTCCCAATAGATATCTTATAACGAACCGACTCGTTTGGTCAGAAGTTCTACATTTGACCCAAAATGATGAGCGTGATGTATTTGGGTTTTTTGTAAAATATTTTAAGTATTCTATCGGTTTCACCAATATTTAAATAATTGAATATTTTGAATTGAATATTTATTTATTTGCAGATTCCATTTTTTGTCAAAACATGCAATCGTAAGTTGATTGTAAGACATCATTAGGTATTAATGTACCTACCTGCTTTTGCGTTAACCGCTTATGTCGTTAAAGGTCGCTAAACATCTACATGGTCAAAAATATTATGATCTTGAGGATGTAACCGTCGTAGTATAATTGATGGTTAAACAAACTTACCAAGTGAAGTTTGGCCATAATTATACGAGACGGTTACATCCGAAGAGATCAAGAAGGTCCCACCCGAACCCATAAAGGCCCTTGCTACTTTAACGACATAAGTGTCTCTGAAGAAATGAAGTTGGCGCGAGCCGAGCGAGTGGGTTGCCAGATAGGGATGCCAGAGTGTCATTATTTTGTTACTAATGCTTTAATTTTACAGATTTTACAGTACTCTAAAATTATGTGATGCCCTAGTACATTGAGAAGTGAAACTACATGGTCAAAAATATTATGATCTCTTCGGATGTAACCGTCTCGTATAATTATGGCCAAACTTCACTTGGTAAGTTTGTTTAACCATCAATTAATCTACTTCGAGTAGAAAACCTTTTAAGATATTGGAATATTTGTTTGATGATATACCTACTCGTAGATGGTCTAAACTTCTATAGGCTCACCTCGATATTATTTCAGGAAAAAAACTCCTAAGTTACAGGTACCTAGTAAAATATTTCAACCCCGCATTATAGGTAATACGTCGTTGTCTCAGTAGGCCACATAAGTTGTTTACAATTATTTACCAAGCTATAATGACTTGTCTTATCCTTACGTAAGGTTACGTGTTAGAAATGCAAGCTATATCGTCTGGGCTGCATTTATTTCAAAATCAACTTATGAAACTATGTTGTGTACCTTTACTTTATCGTGAAAGTACCTTACCTCGCCAATAATTTTATCCAGGTTTAAGATATCGTTCGTAAAGCACTGCCCCTCCCATCTGGCGCATTCCTCTCGGTACGTGAAGGTCTCTCCTGACGGTAATGTCACCGTCACGTTCTGCACTAAGTCGTCCAGTTGCCTCAGTTCCTTCCAAACTTCCGTTCGAAGCATGTTCGTGTCGTTGTCTTTGGAGACGATGATGACTCGACCGAATCTGCCTGTACGGGAAAAGTAGAGACTAAATATTTTGTTTGAATAAACTTCAGACATCAAAGAGATCTTTTAAAGTGGTTCAACTTGGAGCCAGTTGGTCGTGCAACTGATGACGTTTAAGGTCAACTTGCTACGTTTACCGCCAATATCTCACAGCACAAGAGAACTAATTAGGTACCTAGGTACCCACCTATAACTAATTCTGGCATGCACTGTGGAATTTAACAAGTGTTAAGGAAATGACTCGACTCTCGACACACGCAAACGACTTTACTATTTAGCTCCAAAGACTAACAAAATTATATTGATTGGCGTGTGGTATAGCTTGTCTAGTTGATCTTGATAGATTGGTGAAGTTACCGCTTGCAGTCCCGCTATTTAAGTCGGATAAGTTAACCACTAGCTTATTAGGTAGGTACAAAGTATCTTACATGCTTTGTGCAACATACCCGCTCTTGTTATCCTTCCAACGCTGAATCTATGCGAGTAATTCACTTTAAAGTGTTCCTCTACTATTCTCCTCTCGAATTTGCCCTGCCCGCTGACTGGTGAGAAGAGATATTCTGGATCCATCTCATAGTATATCCTCTGGTATCCTGTGATCATCAGCAATGTGAGAAGGACTGGGATGATGATGAAGTAGCCGGGATTCCGGCCGACGACAAGTCCTAGTTTGTAAAAGGATCTGTTGAGGACATCGTCCACAATTGTGAGGCGACAACCCCCCATCTGGAACAACAAAACAATGTATGTTATTGGTAGAATTTAAAATCGGAAAAAGAATTTGATGACGATTCTAAAAAAAAATAGCTTTTCTAAACTTTTTTATCTTTCTGGTACATTCCCAACTTTCGCAAATGTTATTAAGCTAAAGGTAAAGACGTCTTAGGACCTACATAGCCACTAGGATATTTTTTCTGCGTAGGCATTAGGTATTATATCATGTAATGTATACTTACCTAACTATAACGGCAATTAGGTACCTACACTACGATTCATGACAACAGTCAGGTAAGTAAGTGGTAGGTAATAATGATGATTACTTGCGGTTCTTCAAATGCTCATTACAGTTTTTAGAATACCTAACCACCTAGTTTCGACAACTAGATTAAGCTGCTCTGTTACAGCATAGGTATTTTGTTTTAAGTAGATATCTCTGGGTATTGCCAACTTTATGATTGAATTAGGGACAGGCGCTCCGCCCGTGACAGACTTTAATTAAACGTAAGAAATTTCAAATAGGGAGGTGTGTTATAAAAACCCTGTCTGATACGTGAGGGTGTTATTAGGTATCAATATATGATTCTAATAAGTAAGTACCTACTTAAGTATGTCATTTTCAAAAAAGAAGTTAAACAATTTGCTGGAAAAATAAAATTTGGTCAAATGAAAAACCTTAACCTAAGTAAATGTAGGAACCAAACCCAAAAGGAGGGTTACGTGTTTGACCAGATGTATGTTTTTATCCTTTTCTTTGTCACCTCGTAACTATTCAACGGCTCAACCGATTTTGATAAATGATACGTCATTTACATTAGATTCGTCTTAAAGCGAGTGTCATTGGGTGGGTAGGGTGCATGGATTTTATAAGCTTTAATTATGCGGGCTAATTTTTTTTTTCTCAACCCCCGGTATCAAAATAACGGGCTTTAAAAGGCGAGTATGAAAATAATATCCACTTTATATTTTTGAAAACAGTTTTACACCGTAGTTGGATATTTTTTAAACTGCCTCTTGTTTTTAGGATCTCATTTAGTCTCTTTCGGACCGGAAAGGTTTTTCTACACGTTGTATAAACGAACATAAACGAAAAGAACCCCGAAAAACTTTTAAGTTGTGAAATAATTAGCCTTCATTTTGTTACTTTTTCTAACCTCACTGGACTATTACGAAAGTTACTCTAACTAGTTACGTTCTCTTAAAATTATCTTCACGATTATTTATTCATCCAAGAAATACCTATACCTACCTCTAAGTATTTATTTAAAATATATTACAAAGTGGTAGGTAGGTAGGTAATGTTGTTTTAAGTTTGTAAGAGATAGTCCCTGGCACCATTGATCTAATTTTATATTGATAAGTAGGTAAGTATATAAAGTTACATTAGGTATAGGATACACCCACATTACTTTTTAACCGACTTCAAAAAAGGAGGAGGTTCACAATTCGTCGCAATCTTTTTTTCTTTTTTTTATGTAGGTATTCGAAGACTTTTTTTTTTTTTTTTTTTTTTTTTATGTAGGTATTGTACTCGAAGACGCCCGGACCGATTTATAAAATTCAATTTTGTTTGAAAGTGATTTTTTTCCAACTGGTACCATAAAAAATTAGTGAGGATCTGTCGAGGATCTTCGGAGTTATAAACAGAAAGTGTAGATTGCTCAGCTTAAAACATAGAAATCGGTTTTTTTAATTTTAAAGCCACTTGTTTACTATGCACGTTTACACGAGCTGAAACTGAAAGGAACAATCATGGGGAATCCACACGAATTGATCACGTCTTTCATAATAACATTGTGTGTGAGCATTTCGGAAGACATTTTCAGAAGACGTAACTGAATTTAAGTGATCTTTATGAAGTCATAAATTAAGAAAAGTGCCCATTTAAGTACTCAAGGTTGCACAAAGGGCTTGGCTTTTACAAAAATCAAACTAACATAATTTCCTGCCTCAGAGACGTGACCGTTTTCCAACTGCGCGTTAAGCGTTTAACCCACATCCATAAATTAGCGCTACCTTTTGAGCATTTGTCTAAGTTGTAGAGATATTGAAACTTGATTAATTTGCAATAGCTATAGTTGGTAGGTTAGGTAGGTATGTAGCACGTCCGAGCGCGGACCTCCTTGACCAGCTGATCGTAACATACCTTTCACTTATAATATAGACATGGAGGAAAACAGGTGGAACTATTGATTCGCGATGGAAAACTTATAGGATATCGCTAACGTCGGACCTACATAAGCTTATGTTACTTGTTCTTTCTTAACCATCAGAATAGGTTGTGGTACGTCCGTGAAAGGTTCAATGTAGGAGAAAGAACCAGTGTGGTGAAAGCATGAGTTTCTTATATTGACTTTAAACTTAATGGAGCATAGCAACTTCTTAGGTTGAGAAAAACATCAATGTAGAAAAGTGGATACCTACTTTCATTTTAAAATGTTTTTATTTTAACGACTCCATTTCCCAGTCACAAAGAATACTGTATTTAGTGCTTTCAAAAGTATAATCGAATTCAGTTTTATTCTCTGGAAATTAGCAACAAGATATTGTTAAAATAAACATTTGATAGAGAATGCAAATAGGTCCCACTTCAGTCATTATTTACTTACAATATTTTAAAATCACAAAGACATGAGTCAGTCAGTGGTAAAAGTCCTTTCAAATCTTTGTCTTGTAACTTATGTACCTACCTACCTACTTGTGTAGGTATGTGTTGTACTTACATGTTGAAAAAAATGAGGTGTAAAAGTGAGAGAATTAGTTGCTGCACATACCGCTTACATCCTATAGTCTTACTTTTTTCTTGACAAGAATATGATATTATTACTTTAATTATTGAAGTCCAACAAATTCCTGAAAATCAGCTATAAAATGACGTCGGATTTTCAGGAACAGAATTAACTAGAATTGAAATAACGACGGTTTTTCCAAGGTAACGATGACTAACACATAAAAAGCTTTTTGCTTTTTGTCAACCTGGTCGGGCTTTACACGAAATGAATATTTTTTTTGCGCATTGTGATTCGTTAATTTTAAATCTTTGTGGTCTGGCCATAAGGTTTCGTGTCTTTTAAGTTTTCTAGAGTAGTATTATACTTTAAGTGTAAGTAGATTGGTATGGATTTGTGAAAGTATACTTAGGCACACAGGCGGTCAATGGCTCTTTACGTCATCGCGAATGACGGTGCGGTGCAATGACTCTTAATTGCTGTATGTAATTACACCTGATAGGGTTTATTAGGTTGTGCCTGGTGATTAAGGTAGTATGTAGGCACATAATTAGTAGGAAGTTTAAAAACCGGGGTAGGTTAAATGGCAGGTGAATATTTAATCGTTTTTATGCAAAAATTGTACAAAAGTACCTATATAAACGTCGGCGTCGTTTTATCAACCATTTTGCTGTTTGTAGGTTTGTGGGTAGGTAAGTAATTGTATAGTACCTAGGCAGGTACCAACTCTGTGATTTAAAGGAGCAGGGTGGACACACACAGGTGAAAATTGCCTATTTTAGCCTATTCCGATATTTCAGTCTACTGCCTCAACCGGCAATCCGTTACGCCGAACTACATTTTGTCTGAAATTCCAATTGAAGACAAAATGTAGCTCTGAATATATAAATAAGTACATAATTAGTTTAGGTAGGTAAGTACATGAAAATATAGTACCAAGGTAGGTACCTTAAAGTACTAGGTAAACTTATGCACATATGTAGGTACTTTTCATTATTTAACACACGGGAATTACTCACGTAAAATTATCGTCGATTTAGATACCGACAATGTTTCGATTCATCCGGAGAATCTTCATCTTCATCATCAACCTTGCCGCAACTCCCTCCTTACCCAGATGAAGATTCTCCGGATGAATCGAAACATTGTCGGTATCTAAATGACGATAATTTTACGTGAGTAATTCCCGTGTGTTAAATAATGTCTAGTACAACTCACGAAAGTTTTGAAAGTGAAATATGTACTTTTGTATAGCTTTTGTATAGTTTTGTAATGCTAGAATTTCACACTTTAAACTTATTCACTTTGGACTTTGGTTCAGCTAAAATCACAAGGACCTTTTAGTGAATTATATTAGGATTGATTACAGCAATCGACGATCGAGAAACCGGATTTCCTGAACTCTGACCTAACCTTTCGGATGTATTGCCAAAATCTGCATAATTTTTAGGGTTCCGTACCTTAAAAGGTAAAAAAATGAACCCTTATAATATCACTTTCTTGTCCGTCTGTCTGTCTGTCTGTCTGTCTGTCTGTCTGTCTGTCTGTCCGTCTGTCCGTGTGTCACCATCGATTATCTCAGGAACGGGTAGAGCTAGCAAGTTGAAATTTATACCATATACTAAGGTCTATAGTCCCTATTGTGAGTATAAAAATCAAGGTCCTGAGTCAACACTATAAAAAGATATAGGCAAATTTAGGTTTTCGTGAAAACTTGTGAGTACCAAAACTTACCTTAATTATCAACTTTTTTTATTTTTCGGAATTTTTCCTTTACTTGTGCTGGAAGACCTTGCTTGTAACCAAAATTGACAATTCTAGGTCAACCGGAAGTACCCTAGAGGTTTTGGGTCGAAAACCTAAATGGTAGTTCCCGTTGACCTAGAATAACGAAATTTGGCAAAAAGCAAGGTCTTATGGCACAAATAAAGGAAAAATTCCAAAAAGTTAAAAAAGTTGAAAATTAAAGGGTGTTCCCATACATACATAGTTGACGCCAGTTAAAATTGTCCTCCGAGTTGTATGGGCGCTCATACAATTAAGCGGACTAGCTTAATTGGCACCATGGCTAGGTACCTACGGAACCCTCGGCGTACGAGTTCGACTCGCACTTGACCGGTTTTTTTAATGTGCAATGTCTTTCATGACCTTTAATTCTGCCGTCCATGCCCTCTATGGCCTTTTTACAAGTCCAACCGTAGTTATCAGTGGTACCTACATATCAAACAATGTCTTTTTACCGAAGATGTTAATTAACTGAACAGCCACAATGTGAATTAAATTCATACCTACATGACTTTTTCTCATCACTGATCTGATTCTAAAAAAACTTCTCTTGAAAGAGAGTTAGGTAGGTAGGTACTTATACTTACCTATTTTGGATGTGTAATTCTGGAAAATAATAATAAGTTCCTCTAAAATCTTCTAAGGATCCTAAAAATGCATAAAAAAGATTTCAGAGAATGTCTACCGCGCCTAAATATTTTATTTTTTTAATTTTTTATAAAAATCCCAACAGAAACATGACGTTGTTGGCTAAATTCGAAAACGTCGTAACTCCGTATTTTTTACCAAAATGATTTTTTAATGCAGTTTGGTAGAGAATTAGGTTTTCTACCAAACTGCATCAAAAAATTATTTTCGTCAAATAGACGGAGTTACGAGGTTTTCGAATTTAGCCAACGACAATGAGATCCTAGTTTTCTAATAAAATAAACAAGAAGCGATCAAACTCGTTGACACCGTAGCAAAATATCATTACGAAACAGCTTAGCGCGCTAACCCTTCGGTGATTTAACCTGTGTCAAGGTTCGCAGATGACAATGACTCTTAACCTGGTAATTAGTTACGTTTAGCCCGTTTAGGGTTAGAAAAACTTAATGGTGTTAAAATCGCTGGTCAGATGTCAGACGGTTTTAAAAAGCGCTTGGGGTTAATAGCCTTGACATGTATGATGGAGGTAAATGAGATTTCTGGGCTTTGGCCTCTGGTTCTTTCAGGGCCCTCCATTTACTTAGGATTACAAAGCAGCCTGCGATGTTGGCCTTTTAGTATGTAGGTAATGACAAAGAACAGAAACTTTTCTTAACTTTCATTTTAGATACCGACGGGATTCCAACCCGCATTGATCAAACCTATCCTTACCCATCTTTTTGTTTTTTTACCCCCTGAAAAGAGGGTAATGTTTTTCGATGTCTATTTATTTGTGCCGCTCTGCAGCCTAAACAGCTCGATGGATTTTAACGCACTTATGAAAACGGCTTGATTGTGGGAGTGCTAAAAGGCTGTCAAAATTGGGTCAGAATCCCTATTCTGACCCAACTTTCACAGCCTTTTGTGTGAGAGTGGGGTACTATAGTTATTTGTATTTTAATCTTACGCTGCGCTGGCATAACCAAAAGAGATAAAAAAATCTCCTATACTTACCAAATATCCTGGACCCTCAATTATTTATATTTCAAACCCGCAGTCGAGTTTTTTCTTCAATAAATATTTTTTGTTAATTTGTGTAAAAACCTCGCTTGTCCAGCGAGGTTTTTACAACAATTTAACAATTAACATTACCACGCTATTCTGTAACAAAATACAAGGAAAGTTTCGCAAGGACGCCTATAATTCTAATTCGAACATTCAGGTCACACTGCACGTTTCAATAGTGCATGAGTGATTCACTCGGCCTTTAACTTCCGTTTTAGTAATGTGCTCGAGGAAAATTGGAAAAACTTGAAGTGTGGGTAAAATAAAAGGATAATTCTACGATACCTTGTGGAAAATTGAACGATACTGGACTCCTAATATTGTTTTAACTTTGTACAAAAGGAGAATAATAAATAATAGTCGGTCTAGGAATTGTACTACTCGTACCGATAAATCATTTGTTCTTACCTTTAAAACCCGTGGCATAGTTTTTTCGTATGGGGCAGTCAACGAATCAGTGTCTTTCTCTTTTTCACCTACGCCGATTGCTAAATTGAAAATAACTTATTTTTTCATGTGATAGGTCGCTTATTTCCACGCATTATCTTAAAGCCAACTTAAACTATATACGAACGCATCTGCTGATTTATACAGTAATTGTTTATTTAGCCCGCGTGACCCATAACAAATTATGTAAAGTGTTTAAAAGTGTTATATATAAGCACAAAATTATACATGCTAATTTTAGACAATTAACACTAATAGCTATCATGAATGATGTTTATATGAATTCTAAATAAACTGAACTTCGCTATTGTGTATAAGGCAGCTGCAAATCATATTTACTTACATAACTGTACTCATAGTTTACTCACTTAGTACCTCACCGTTAGGATATAATAATATGGCTATTATAAGAGCTGGTGTTTGCTTTTTAAATTATGGGGGTATTTAGGTTAAATAAATATGAATAACGGTTATAAAAATTGCAACATTGTTAAGGTTAGAGTTGATAGCTACCTATATACTTACATTTTAAGTAGGTATATTAATAGAAGTAAACAGTTAAAAAAACCTTATTAAGACCTTATAAGTGGAAATCTGTGGACTCTGCCCATGGACGTAGCTATAGCTTTGGTAAGGCGGGGGTCCAAGGAGTCCAAAATACAAAGATCTTTGCTAAGGGGGAGGGGGTCCAAGGGTTCCAAAATACAAAAATTGACTAGGTTTCCTCCGAACTTAATGGGCTAAGGCCCCCCCTAACCCCCCCCCCCTTATATACGCCTATGACTGCCTACCCCTATGGGATAAAGACTTGATTTTATGTTCGTAAAAACAAATTTTAGTAAGTAAGTAGTACATCCTAATTATAACAAATACTTACATAGCCAGTAACGTCAAAAATTATTTATCATTTTCAACAAACCATTTTGTCCCCAATTGTGCTAAGTAAATGCTATGAAATTGCCAAAGGCCGTTGGAGTCATCAGATACTGGTTGCCTTGTTCTAAACACAAAATGTTAATGCTGTTTCTTTGATGTTCTTAATATGTGCCTCTAATTATCGGCACGCAACAAACGCACTGTCAGAGCTCGCAGGAAATAGCTGGTACACTTCAACAGAAACCGCATGCAAACTGCGAAAATACCATAGTCAACTGCCCAATAGCGGCCTTTACACGTACCTTAAGTTTAACCGCAGAAAATAGCACGCGCCATTCCATCCTTCGCTCCAAAACCTTACGTGTAGATGCGCGAGGCCTGACAGTTCGATCTGGCATGTCGACAGACAGTTTTTGTGAGAGTTTTTTGCACGCATCACCGTTCATAATCGTACCACGCGCGTGAGGAATCCCCCATTTAAATACTGCATACACCTTACTACACGTAAAAAAACTAGTTTAGCTTGTAGAAAATTCGTCGGCATTAAGTCCGCCTATTATACCCATAAAATATATTTTTATGCAATAAGTAAAGTAATATCAGTCAAAATAAAATAAAGGCCCTTCAATATTTCCATTTTTAAATTCGTCTCGGTTTTTGTCTAATTTTTGCCTCGAACTGATAGATGGCGATTCCCTATTCTGATTAAGTTTTTAAACAAACTAAAACTTTATTGACATCACCTACCTGCCAACTTTCGAAAGTTATCATCGGACATACATTCATACATTCAACAAGACTCTACCTGCTCTAGTTGTACCGGAGACCTCGTTTCGCTCGATTACACAGAATAAAAAATGCGCCTGCGCCTTGGGGCATGTTTTCATTTGGCTCTTAGTTTACGAATGAGTTTGAACTAAATTAAAATGTGAAACTATTTTTAGCATCAATATATAGGTTCATAACAGCAGGTAAATCTTATCTCTTTTCATCGAAATTATAATGAAAGTGACAAGAAACATTCTCTAAAGTTCTAAAGTCATGTTAATGCTAATCGTATGAGTGAGATCGAAAGTGAACACGCTGTTCTACAACTGCTACAGGGTATCCAGTACAGTCTTCATGTCCTAATCGTAAGCGATTCGTAATATACATGCTTCGCTACGTGCAACAACTGCCTAATTGTGTGTATTTCGATAGTGAATTATGTGCTTTGGTTTTTCGTACAATAGCCACGAGTAAGTTCAACAGCCGACCACAAACGTTATTGAGTGAACTTGAGTCTTGAGAGATTTACTTAATTTTTATAACGTAGTAGGCATGGACGTAGCTATAGCTTTGTTAAGGGGGGGGGGGGGTCCAAGAGTTCCAAAATATAAAGATCTTTGTTAAGGGGGGGGGGGGTCCAAATATGCCCTAGGGTGGACCAGCTTTAACTCTTTTTAGGGACTGCAGAATAACTTGAAACGACTGGTCCAGTAAATAAAAAAAATATGATCAAGACTCTATTACCAAGGCGCAGTAAATAATATATTCTTTCAGGTCTTTAGGCATTTTTAAATTCTTTGAAGATGTCTAAGGGGGTAGTCAGAGGTATGTCCAAACACGTTTGGTACATTCCCACATTTTGCAGAAGTTAACATTCCATACGTGACAGGTAGAAACCCCATGGACGCTATTAGAAGGCTAACTGGTTTCCTCACGATTTTTTCCCAGTTTTCCCTTCTGTCTAGAAAAATGTTCCATTTCAATTCAGTTTTCTGAAGGTAGTCTGAATGATCTTCGTTATTTATCTGTGGTGACAGATGATGTGCGCGGTTAAAGTGGACTAAATTACACCGTGTCGGTAAGATTCATTGCTTTTGACAAGGGCATGTGTCCTTATTGTTGACCTGTGGATGAACTTGTTTACGTTCGCATTGAATGAAGCTATTTGTATTTACAATAGTGTAGCCTAGTTTAGTGTGGTAGTGGTACATTCTGGTAATGGGGTTTATTGTCTGGCACTCACATTCGGCATTATAACTTATCGTCAACCTTTTAGGGAATATGAACTTATTAAAAAGCCAAGAACTTGCTTGTCTATCTTTGATAGCGACAAAAATCGGTCTCAGACTCTCAAATATGACAGTTCAGTGACCACGCAAGTAGCTCTTTCACTCTCACCTCAACGAGACCGAACGCAACAAAAGATACCTAAACGATCATTTTGACAGTTGGGGACTAATTTGAGGCTTGAGACACGAGACAATCAGCCTGCTGTTCAATCGATATTCTCCAGTGATAAAGAGTACAGATACAGACATATTATATGTTCTGTTGTACAGACGTGAACTTTGTTCCTTTTGACGTTAAAATGTCATACTGAATGCCATTTGGGTGCCATTGAGTTACTGAAGGCCCTCTGGTTTGAAAACCGGGGCTACTGGATGTTATGTTATACATACGCGTAGCATTACTACACGGAGGCTAGCTCTGTATGTGCATTATTGCACAAGCCGTATTTATGAACAACCCCTAAGACTTTTTATTTTTTATTTGTTATAGAGTTAAACCGCACTTAAGTATAAGATTTTTCATTTTCAAACCCCTTAGACATCTTTAAGGATTTGGAATGCCTGAAGATCTGAAGAAATGTCTACAGGCCGTGGGGATACAGTAGTACTTAATCTTGTTTTGTTTTTAGTTTTACTTCGTTTCCCAAAAAATACCTCACACCGGATTCACTTTTCAACCTCTATATATGTATTTTTAGAACCAGAAGTAGAATTTAATTAACAAAAAACATAAAAGTACAGCCGAAATCAGTTTACTCCGATTTTACACAAACAATTATCAAAATAACAAAGAAAACAAACAATCGTTACTTTCAAATATTAACCACTCGATTAACCATCAAAAATACATAAGAAAAATAATGATCTGACTTACTGCAAATTGTACCGACAACGAACCAGACAACCTTTCTCTACGACGGCCACCGAATGAATGACCTCGGAAGCGCTAGCGCGGCCGTATTTATACAAATCGGTCGGATGACGAAACAATTTGCATTGAGTCAACAAAAATCCGCTAATTCGGCCTCTCCTGACGTCGGCGCGTCCTCGCCCGTAGCTGATGGTGTCGGTGCAGGAGCAGGAACCTCTACCTCGACGTCGTGGCGATCTACTTCGGTAGACTGGTCTTGGGAGTCATCTGACTCATCATCGGAACCTTAAAGTCATATTGTTTGCATTAGTACACAGTCAACCGTCGAAACTGAAAGTAAGAGTGACTCAATTACTTTCAGTGGCTTCGGATATCCCTCGTCAGGATATCCAGGACGATTGGAGAATCACCCTCGAGCAAGCAATTGCTCACCGTATACTTCCCTCGTCGGGGTATACAGTCTTCAGCACAGAGCTCGCAAGATGCGCTGGACCAATGCTTCAGGCCTCAGAGAGACACATTGGCATTCGTGAGTCGGTCAGAGCCCTCAGGGTGACCTCACCGTATACTTCCCTCGTCGGGGTATACAGTCTTCAGTGGAGAGCCCTCAGGATGCACTGGACCAATGCTTCAGCCTCAGGGAGACACATTGGAATTCGTGAGTCAGTCAGAGCCCTCAGGGTGACATACTCATCCCACCGTATACTTCCCTCGTCGGGGTATACAGTCTTCAGCGGAGAGCCCTCGGGATGCGCTGGACCAAACGTTCACAGGGTCAGGCGTCCACAAGACCAGGCGTCCTTCGATGTGTAGCGCTCAGGCGCCACGGAAGCAACGTGCGAAGCGGGTAGCCCGCCTGCACCACCAATGCTCGTCCCAACTCGCGAACGACGGCTCGAACGACGGCCCGCAAAGTTGCGCGAGTGACGGCTCCCACGACTGCGCGAGAGACAGCTCCCACGGCTGCACAAGCGATGGCTCGCCCGACAGCGCAAGCGACGGCTCGCCCGGCTGCACGAGCGAAGGCTCGCATGGCTGCGCAGGCGACGGCTCGCCCGACAGCGCAGGCGACGGCTCGTCCGATATCGCAGGCGACGGCTCGCCCGACAGCGCAGGCGACGGCTCGCCCGACAGCGCAGGCGACGGCTCGCCCGACAGCGCAGGCGACGGCTCGTCCGATATCGCAGGCGACGGCTCGCCCGACAGCGCAGGCGACGGCTCGCCCGACAGCGCAAGCGATGGCTCGCCCGGCTGCACGAGCGAAGGCTCGCCCGATGGAGCGAACGTCGGCTCGCACTGCTGCACGAGCGAAGGCTCGCCAGACAGCGCGAACGACGGCTCGCATGGCTGCACGAGAGACGGCTCGCATGGCTACGCAGGGGACGGCTCGCCCGACAGCGCAGGCGACGACTCGCCCGATAGCGCAGGCGACGGCTCGCCCGACAGCGCAGGCGACGGCTCGCCCGACAGCGCAGGCGACGGCTCGCCCCACAGCCACGCAGCCACCACGCACACACACACCATGACACGTCACGCATGTGTGATCCAAGTAACTGTTAACATAAGAAATTCCTTTCAAAAAAATGCGGCACAACTCTCGGGATATCATTCTTCCTTCTAAGGCATGGTACTGCGGCTGGGGTAGTTTTACCCCGCACCACCCAGCAGTATTAGTTTATAACGGCCACTCAGCAAAACCTTGACAACATTCAAACAAACGAAAAAAAACATATTCGTACGGGCCTCTCATACCAGAGTCGAAATCTGCTTCACAATACTCGTCACCAGTTCAGGTTTTTGCAGGACCTCAGATTAGATCACAGGTCACATAAAAAATAACAGACCACAGATTAGATCACAGGTTACAGATTAAAAATCACAGACCACAGATCTTACCAACCGTACCTTTTATCTTAGTCCGTCCATCACCTACGAAACTATTAATCGGATTAAGACAAAAACAGACAAAAACTCTCGTGCCGAAGATCGCGGCACACGTCCACTGCCAGCGGCACTCCCTGCATGCCTGGCGCCTCGCCGTCGCACGACAGCACCTGCGTGGGCGTCTACAGCAGCCGCCAGCGCACCCGCGCTCCACCAGCCGCGACACGCGCACCGGCCACTGTGCTACTGCCTGCGCCAGTATGCCGAACACCTTGTTGTAAAGGACACGCGTAGAACTTCACTGTACACAGAGAAAACTTTATTAAAAATGTGAGATCACCAAGCGCAAACTTCATTTCGCATACTCACCATGACAAGCTCGGCTTCACCTGACCTAGACTCACTACTCTGCAAAGATATCAAACCTTGATAGTAAGTTAGGTACGTTTGCGCAGGTTAGAAAACCCAGCTCCAGTGTACATGTCACTCGATGGAGTAGCTCGATACCTTTATGAACAATTAAAAGCAAAACAACATCATAGACACAGACGAGAACATTACCTTCATTACTGAGGAGAGATCAGAACACCAGGTTAACTTTATTTTAGTTACCTACTTGACGATGAATGTGCTCTAAAGCATGTCGTAGCTGTCACTTTAACCTACGCGTCATTTATGCCGCGTATGATTATCAGAACCATCAGTTCTTCAATTCAACTAAAAACCTTACAAAACAAACAAAACAAAACGTCAACTGCTTCGTTCCATTTCACAACCCACCAATGACCAATGAGGCCAGTTCTACCCTGCCGTAATGACGGTTTCAAACAAATTACCAACGAAGTTTAGCAAATCACTGTCACTTTGGAGAACGAAACAAAACGCAGCGGTAACCATACCCGAATGATTGACGTTGCAAAACAGAGGAATCCAGTTCCTCACTGAAGCCCTTAACTATACGCAGACGAAGCAGTGATCGGCGTGCGTATTCGGTGTAAGTAGGGGAACTTATCCGATGTTGTGTTTATAACCTCAAAAATGTTTAATGATCTATCACGAGTACGTGAACGAGCCTCACAACGGCGTGAACGCGAGCGAGGTAGATGGTCGTGTCGGCGCAATTTGCTACGGCTACGCCTTGCCCTACGGCGCAGCGGCTCAACTAACTTCTCTCGTAAACGAGATGAACGTGGCATCACAGATTTGAAATAACGGCTGTTTGTTTTTAATCCAATAAAAATTTAACTGAGACAAATCAATAGATGTGAGCTTAGGCCAATCCCACCATCTGATTTCAATCCAATAAAGACAAAACAATAGATGTGAGCTTAGGCCAATCTCACTTACTGATTTTAGTCCAATAAAGACAAAACATTAGATGTGAGCATAGGCCAATCCCACTTACTGATTTTAGAACCAGAAGTAGAATTTAATTAACAAAAAACATAAAAGTACAGCCGAAATCAGTTTACTCCGATTTTACACAAACAATTATCAAAATAACAAAGAAAACAAACAATCGTTACTTTCAAATATTAACCACTCGATTAACCATCAAAAATACATAAGAAAAATAATGATCTGACTTACTGCAAATTGTACCGACAACGAACCAGACAACCTTTCTCTACGACGGCCACCGAATGAATGACCTCGGAAGCGCTAGCGCGGCCGTATTTATACAAATCGGTCGGATGACGAAACAATTTGCATTGAGTCAACAAAAATCCGCTAATTGTATTGTATATGTTCAGAGACTTAATAGGGTTGAATCGAATTGTCCCAAATTTCTCACATGCAAAAAGAATAATTTGTTACATTACTGTGACTTATGTTAAATCCATTAGATATTCTGATGGCGTAAACGCAACAAGTTGGTACACAGCTTAAGGTCACGACCAATTGTTTCAATGTAATACACAACTAATTCACAAAGTGATAGTACGTACAGAAGGCCATTTTCAGCCAATAAACTATGATATCAAACATGATATGATTTTAACTGCTTGAATCCACGCAAATTGCTCATAACTTACGACGTTTGCCTTGGCACATCGTTGACAAAATTCTCTCACCAAGGCCTGTTGTTTTTTAACGTCTTCAAATTAAAAGCTTAATTTTACTTTATCATAATTATATTCGGGCCGGATGCAATTGTTTCTTTGTTCCGCATTTCACATTAAGAAAACATTATTCTCATGGACCAAAAAGGCTTCGTAAGAGCCGCAGTATTTCTTAACTATACACTACACTACAGAGTATAGAATGGCTTATTCCATTATGCTCCCACTCTCGTGATCCCAGTGGGATCATATAAAACTTTTTGTATGTATTAATGAACTTAAAAGTTTTGTATGATCCCACTGGGATCATGAAGTGGGAGCCTATTGGAATAAGCCTATAGAATACAGCTATAAATTTTCACAGTGACAGTGTGCCATAGTGGTAGACGAAAACTGCAGCAAATTGATTTTATTTTTTAAAGTTTGCCAATAGGTCAGATCAGAACGTTGAAGATTTATTAGATAGTAATTTTGTTACGTTAAATGCATTAAAACAAGGTTATGTAGAGTAAATTGCCTCTTCACGTGCGTATTTCATATAAAAAAACTGTGTGATTGACCTAGATAAGGAAAACACGTAAAACGAGTAAATAAAATTAGATTTTTCATTGTCGACCATGCTGGGAACGTTATTATAAAAAAAAAACAAAAATAAAATCATCACGACTTTACCACTAAGGCGCAGTAGACAGTACTTATATCAAATCTATTTTATGTTTTTATTGTATTTGTAAAAAAACTTAGGCCTATACATCTTTTACTAGATGCAGAAGGCAATCTTTGCCTACACTTAACGGGACACTGTAGTGCCTGGGACTATGTAAAGATGGCGTAGCCTAGGCTTGCCCAGCACCTCAGGAAAGACATGGTCAATACTTGTGGGGCTGGCTAAAGCCGCGGGTTTCCTCACCATGTTTTCCTTCACCGTTTAGAGCTTGTGTTAATGCGCGTATACCTTTGGATCTAGGTACTATCCCACTCGGCCAACACGGCTCTTTATCGGTATTCAAAGTAGGTACTCTTACTAAACTGATGTAGGATAAGTAGGTATAAGGCGAGTTTGAATGGAACATCTGGAAGGGGAAGACCTAGGCGAACATACTTCTGCCAACCAACGAATAAATGAATACCACAAACGCTTCGTATGTTTTCAAAGCGCAAAAATTGTATTTTGCAACACTAGAGTCGCTTTGTAACTCGCTTTGTAAACAACTTGCGCTGACACATAAACAGACAAAATGTTGAAATTTAACCACGCAGTTGTTTTATTGTTCTTTCATATGTGGAAATTCATAATCAGTTGAGTTTCCATAATTACACAAAATTTGGTCTTCAGGGCTACTGAGGGACGAAACTACCGGAGTTTTAAAATTAAGCAGGCAAACGAAATCAGTTCTTAGAGGAAGGTAATAAAGTGTTATTTCCAAGGGCAAATCGTGGTCCCCCGAGGTTGTACCAAGGTGCTTAGCGCAATGGGCTTTCCTTATAGGCACGACGACGCTTCCGTAAGTCTAATTTTCATTGTCTCATTGTTATGCAGGTTCCTCTTCGACCTTTCATGGGCCATTATTTAGTGAGCAACTGTGACGAATTTAAGGCTTGTTTCACTCTTCAGCGTGTCACCGGTCGCGTCCGACGCGGTCGGTCGAGTTGACCTTTCACAGTTCGGCGTGCGCCAACGTTGAGCTGGACGTGTACAATCATGTAAACAAATAATAAAAAAAAGTTATTCTTATTTCTGTGATAGCATTAAAACAAAAAACGCCGTGTCAGTCCAAAAGGAAAATTATTCATGCATCCTATAACTTCAGCCCATCTAACGTAACGCTGTATTCGTATTCACAACTACGAGAAGATGCAAAAAAAAATATGTTTAATTAGGTACTTATGTAGGTACCTCTCTACTTCAGAATGAAGAAAAAGAAAATCTGTTTGCGTTCCTGTCAACATTTTTAAATAACTTTTTATTCATTTTTAATGTACCTACACACACATTATATTTTTATCACTATAGAGATAGAAAAACAGAGCAACGAATTCTGATAGACCGATAGACCTACCTAGTTATACGACTTAAGGTGTAGGTAGGTACTATAACATTAACTAATTCCCTCCAACAACTCTGTTTTTATACAACAGGTTTTGTAAATCTCAAATAGCAGGCATTTTTTTACTTCTCCTAACAACAGTCGTCATGACTGTACGCAAAACGCACACGCGCACGTCCAACAGTGAAAGCTCACGTGGCAACACTGGCCCGCGCGCCAACCGGCATACGCGGGGCGCGCGGGCTCCGGTCAGCCTTTTGCTCCGGTCCGGCGTCTCGAAAAACGCGACCGACCGCGCGCGACAGAGTGAAAGCCGCCATTCACTCCCATGCTACTTGCGTCGGTCGCGCTCGCACGCGACCGACCGCACGCGACACAATGAAAGGGGCCTAAGGGCCTAAGTACATGCTAAACTGATAGAAAAAGTGTTGCACTTGATGAGGTATGAAAGTGCTCGGCCATAAAAGACATGGGCCAGAAGTTATGAAATAACGATGGAGCTACAATTGAGCAATCCTAATGAAGTACGTTGAGGAGGTTTGCCGTTCTGTCCTTTTTATAATCAGTTCTATGCTAAATCAAGTTATCAGGAGACATCATTTAATAAACTAGCTATGAAATGGATCAAAGGGAAACAACCAGTACCTATTGACATTTCTGAGAAAAAAAATAATATAAAATGACGATGTTGCTAGGTAGGTACGTGTTGAGCTTTCTGTGGACTATGAAAAAAAAAATTGTGTACCTACCTTAGGCAGGTAGGTAGATAATTTTCAGCATCCTAACCTAACCGAAGAAGATATTAAGTCACATGATAAGCGCAGAAAGAGACAATAAAGAAACCTTCAAGCTTCTCGTTTATACAAGTATTAATGGTATTTTTGGGCGGACTTTACTGTTTCCAAGGCCTGTGTCGGGCACAAAAAGCACTGACATTCGGAAGCATGCCATTATTGAACCCCTGCCAAGTAAATGTTTACAATTTGCCTCGTAAAAGCTGCAAGAGCGGGAATATAACCGGTTCCACTCGATTATTGAAACACACTTTCACTGATTTATTTATAAGCTGACAAGTTTCATTTTCGCCTGACCTCAGGCAGGTCTTTTAGTAGGAAAGTTTTTTTATACTTTTTATCGTTTACTTTGTCTTTTATCCGGCCATTTGGTTTCCTAGTTGCTGATCGTTCAGTGACTCTTACTTTAAGAATAAAAACCTTTGTCCATTAGATCGTTGGATCGCTTGGACCGTTGTTTGGATCCAAAAACTCTGAATCCTTAAAAACTGTAATTCTGAAAGATCGTGAGATGTCTAGTAGTACCTAATATCGATGCACCGATATGGATGCACTTTGGGATAGGTATCTACCAAGCGAGCTAAACAGCACGCAGGATTCGTTATAAGTATATAAATGTAGAGTAGTTTTGCCAATTTTCCAATCAATTCTTAAACCTTGACAGTAACATTACAATAATTGCTCGGTAGCTCATTTAATTTAGAGCAAGGTAGTCAATCTGTCTACAGCTTAGTTCGCTTGGTAAGTGAGGTAGTTGCGGATTCAAATCTCTTCTGTTGCAATTTTTTAGTATGCATTTTAATGGCCTTAAAGAAGAGTGAGGTTAGTTAACAAAAAAAAAGTCTATGGTATCATTAATACGTTAGCAGCTGCGCTTTCGCCATCACACTTCACATCACACTAATCACACTATCACACTAATATTATAAATGCAAAAGTTTGGATGTTTAGATGTTTGGATGTTTGGATGTATATTTGTTCCTCTATAACTCGACAATCACTGAACCGATTTGGCTGAAATTTGAAACATAGACAGATAATGACCGGGAATAGGACATAATTTTTTTTTTATCCCGAAAAAATGCACGGTTCCCGTGGGATAAACAAAATAGTAGTCCATGCGGGCGAAGCCGCGGGCGTCAGCTAGTATTTTATAAATACTAGTGTAACATGAGTGTTTATTAAATGACCTATGCGTCACCTCTCCATCGTCATTGTACTCGTATTGTTAAACTTCTATGAGCGAAGTCAATACATTCAACTTTTTCAACCTGTCTTATTAATTTCTGCTAATTGTATTGTAAAGACAATAATAGCTGATTGTGTAGTTCTGTTGGTAAAGTGCGTAAGTAGATAAATTAATTTTAGTACTCATTAGAATGGATCAATGAAATCTGAATTTATTAAAATTTATTTATAAATTTTAATTTCGTCCAGTAAATGTTGGTTTAAATCGGTTCATCCGTTCAGGAGCTATGACTCCACAGACAGACAGACACACAGATACACACTAAAATTTATAACACCCATCTTTTTCGTCGGGGTTTAAAAAACTTGATACTTACACAGTTTCAATGGTTGTAAAACTCCGTCACGTTGTTATAGAAAATAGTATTTTTTTTTTTTATTTATTTCCAAAAATACAGAGTACTAACTTAGGATCTGTCTAATAGTGTTTTTAAACTTAGATTAAGTTTGACTAAACACTAGGTTCTCGAAATTATTACAACAAAATTTATCTCAAATGCAAGCAAAACACAGCAACGTAATAATTACCTAAGTAGTTACCTAGTTTCTAGTAGTTTTTGCTTTTGAATAATTATCAGTCTATTTTTATAAATCTTGACTAGAATTCCCATTGAAAACTTAATAGTGTCATAGTTAAGGATATGAAATAGGCAAAGTAATTGATTGTTTCCATACAAAAGACTTCAACGCGCTACTTCAATGTTACAGAAAGTTATGGGTGAATTTATCCTTGAACAGTTTTTGCTAATTAGCTTATTAGCTATCGCCTATAGTTATCTTGACCTTTAATATAGTGTCCTTCTTTTATTTATATTTTTATCTTTATCTTCCACTGGCGAACGCCCTCGACGCGTGGATTACTATTTTTAATCCCATAAGAACCGTACATTTTTTCGGGATAAAAAGTAGTATATGTGCTATTCCAGACTATAAAATCTATCTCTGTGGCAAATTTCATCCATATCCGTTCAGCCGTTATTGAGTAACAAACATCCATCCATCCAAACATCTAAACTTTAACTAATAATATTGGTCAAATAAGATTAAATAAGATTTTATTCATATTTTATGTCAATTTTGCACGGTTTTAGAGAATATTTTTTGATGACACTGAAAATCATAAAAAGAGATGGCAGCAAAAAAAAAAAAGGTAAATAATGTATGTATAATCAAAGGGTTAGTGTAGATAAGTCTTGTTTGTCTTGATTGTTCAAGGACACACTCTTATGTATATTTTAGAGTGGCTAACATATTACGTATTTAATTCTCAGTTATGTGTGCCGAAGTTGCGGCATCAATGTTACATTGCAGTGTTTCGATTACAGCATTTCAATTCGTTTGTTTCCGCCCACAATATTTTGCTACAATAATATTCCTTTCCCTACCAATATTAAAAAGAGAGGCAGATAGAGAGCGAACTTTGTGAGTTAAATGTATAAGTACTTAGGCACGCTTAATTTCTAGAACCACTTTGAAAAATATTTCACCATTTGAGAGGTACATTATTTAGATGGACATAGGCTATCCCGGACGAAGTCAGGGCGGGCCGCTGGTAGATAAGATATTCTTTACAAAAAACTAAAAACTGTTTTGTAAGGTTGTCCTGAGATTAAATCATGGGATTTAGATTTGGTGACAATGAAAACATACGATTAAAAAAAACTGCTACCTACAAAGTTTTAACCTTGAAATTGATGGGTGGTAGTTGCGGGTTTAAGGGCGGCTTGCACAACGTTTCCTAGTTTTATTAAGCTTGCTTAAACGCATCTAACCCATACATTTTAATCCACATTTTAATTCATATTACTTAAACCCGCATAACTAATATTCTCATTTCGAATACTTAAGATAAACTTTTAAATTAAAAAAATAATTTACAATTTTATGTTTCTTCGAAGTATTTAAAGCGGTTCTAATTAGCACACTTTTTTGAATAACAAAAGAATATATACTAAAGAAATAGGTATCTATAATATACACTTACTATACTACATTATATATTGAGGTAGCTGTTGAATCAGGCATTCAAAAATGTCATCTTCTGTTGAATATTAAAAATGTTTTGTGGTCAGTTAAATGTTTACACACAGTCTGCATTTATTGTGCATCGGAGTAAAAAGAGAACCAACCTAATCACGTAAGCATCTACTTTGATCTACAACCAAGACGCTTCACAGATGTCTAGCGATTAGTCGGAGATAAGTTCAAACATATTTTTGGCACTTGCCCAAATAAAAAGCCCTCCATGTAACGTGACTTTAGGTCTTCTAAGATTGATATAGGTGGTAATTTTTGAAACTATTGGAGACCAATTTCAAACAGAACATCTAAACAAACAATAAAGAGACCCAGACAGTTAAACTAGTAAAATCCTACTCATTATTCCAGGTAGCTTTCTAAGCTGTGTCGTCATATCGTCAAATACTGCAGACTAAAATATTATCTAGACGGAGTTATTGCCTCATGGCTTTACGACAAAAGCTATGAGCTCAACAAACAAGTGTTGACTCTATTGTTCATTACGAGGTACTGCTAGACTTGTGCCTCATAGGTTTCCAATTCCTAGTGCTCAGTCAAACGAGCGTTATTTTTTAGAGTTATGAGTCGCGTAATTAACGCTGCATTCGGTTTCAAAGTGAAATTAGGCTGAGACTCCACCAAAGCGGAGACGAGAGGAGATGTGTTTAAACAACCAATAGAATTTAGTTAATCACAAATCTCGTGACACAGACGAAAGACATCTTTATTCCGATTTGTCTCTTATTTATAAAGCCCGGTTACACCCATTGCTGGGTATACCCATAGACTTATTGGAGACATCCTCTCTATTACACCACTCTGTCCGGTCCTGTACTGTCCTCTGTCAAGCTTAGTAACTTTGACGGTACCATGTGACCATAGGGTGGTCTGTCTCTTGGTCACTGTCACTGTGGTTGCAGTTTCACCGGATTATGGCGGAAACAGAAGGCTCAACGCTAGAAAAGTTTGGTTTGGGCATGCTCAAGGGCACCACTAGGTTTCATAACATAGTAATGTTATCGTTAAGATTCTACACAATCTTGTAACAGATTCCCATCCCAATTGATCTGATCGGTGATGCTCATTAAAGGAGAGTGCCGCAGGACAGCGTGCACCCGCAGCATATTGCATTGCGTTGTGGGCACTGCACTGAACGCGTTAATGGAACATCAGTAAAGCAGTGGTATGTACTGAGGATATAGATGTACGTGCATATCCTTAGTGGTAGGAAGTGTCAGCCCTCAGGAAGTCGCCTGGCTATTAGTGGCTGTCGCAAACGTTCCAGTACGCCGCTCGTGGTGCAACGTCTGATGTAACTGAACGCGTCCACTCGAACGCTAATCGCTGTTGGTAACGTTTCTTGGAAAACATTGTGGGCATGGACTATGAAAAAGTACAATGACTAGGTTCTGTAGCAAGTGATTTCAATCCCTAAATGCGCTAGAAGCTTTCAGCGACCGAGTTAGCCTCATATGAACAATTGAACATAACATAGCTACCTCGCGATAAAAGAGAACTGTTTTACATGAAAAGATAAATGCCACGAGTTTTTGAGTTCAAGGCGTACTCGTACCTCTATGATTTATTTCAATATTTGAGGCAGTTTTTTTTTAAAGAATTGCGCTGCCTTTGTCAAATGTTCCTTTCAAACGTGAACCATTTTAGATGAATAATTTCATTACCTACTTATTAAAAAAATATATAAAAATAAGAAAAAGCTGTACTTAAGTAATTCAAAACTACTGTTAGGTCTGAAGCTGTACTACGTACGGTTCAAGATTGTAAGGAGATTCAATTCACGATTGTAAAAAGTTCTGTTTCTTCGGGTAGGTAGCTGTATTGTTGTTGTATAAAAATAATAGATACCTCGGCAAAGTAGTTTTAAGTTGTCAACAGTCTTTTCAGTTCAGATTAGTGATGCCATTTCAACATCAATGTGACAGAATAATTATTTTTCACACTTAACATTGACCTCGAGACGATATTTTGAGGAATCGGTTTTATTTGGATTCTCATTTTGAAAGCCGAAATCTAACTGAAAACGGGTATCTTCACCAAGTGATCGGGAAAATATGAGTGAGGTGAGTGAATAGGGAAAATAGGTACAGTCAGCGTCATCAATCGGTATCCCCCTATTGATTTGAACAAAGACCCTTTTCATTTCAACCTTGGATTTCAGTCGGGTATTATATCAGCTATTTTTGTTTAGCAACTCGAGCGAAATAAGATATCCATAAGTAAGCAAGGATGTAAAAGTTTTTACAAAAGTTGAGATCAACGGCTTGCAAACCGACCTCTTACTAGGGGGATACCAATTAATGACGCTTTCTGTACCTATGCTAAATAGTGTCTCGAATTGTAAGCATCGATTGTCTGAAAAATCTATATAGGCCTGAGTTGTTTGGTCAAAGCCAAACCACCAAGCATAAGTTAAGGAAACGCAGAATATTTTAGACATTTACCAACAAAACTGGCTACGTTGTGCAATACCCTTCCCACAAACGTAATAAATTGAGCCTAGGTAATAACTACGGAAACTGAAACATGTAGGTACGTGCATTTACCACGTTTGGCCTTTAGCTTTAGGCTTCTCTCACACAGACCATTCCACTTCATAAACACCTAAATTAGGTGAGTATAAAATCGTAAGTTTATTAAATGAATATACGATTATAAACTTTATTTACTTAATAAATATGATTATACGATTTTATACTCAATTTAATAAACATAAGATGTTATACTCGCACAAGACTAAGTTATTGACGGAGAGCACAATATTTCATGAGCTTGGAATGGGTAGGTAGGCTTATTTCAGAAAAGCTCAAAAAAATTAAGTAATTATTTTATTTTCATTCCATTTCCCACCGCTATTTTAAAAGTCAAAATCGTCCCTGAAGGCATTCTCGGCTACCCACGAAGATGTAAGTAGGTGTAAAAAATGTGAAATATAAAAATTATAACGATATCCAAATACTTTTGATTAAAGTTAAACCTGATTTAATCGTTATATTAAATGGACTGTATAAATAATTTGGTGGAAGTCCGTATAACATCCAAGGTCATGAATATAGCTCACAGTATCATGTTGAAATCGATGGTTATTTTATTCATTGTGATTTATGGCTACGTATTTAAATGTCTCTTCATGTCCGTGTACCGGATGGTAAGGAATCTATTTGAAATATGGAAATAATTTAATCTATATTTCAAGGTATATTTGAATCGACTTTTAAAGCAACTTATTTATTCATTAGACAGTTTTCAATTTCTGAATACGAAATCAAAGGTGCTACGCTAAGCTAACAATAATGTTATAAAAAATAAACTCGTTCGAGTTCATAATATTGTTACCGATCAATAGGAGTTTCTAACACGCTTGAAGGCCGTTATACCTTATCGATTTAAAAGTCGTTTGTTTTTGGTGAGGTAGGTCAGAGCGGTGTGTACCCAGCCTTAGCTTCGATGTTGAACTGACAACTACATTGAATATTAATTAAATAATTTTAAGAACGAGCAGCTTGATTGCCTTGTCATTATGCGGTGTCTTGAAAATATTGTTTAATCTGTGATGGCGTATAAGCATGCAGGTTTTCTTGAGGTAATATTTTGCAATTATTACCTTACTTTTTCTACTGTTTTCAAATGAACTGAAAATGAAATAAAGGGGCCAATTTTACTTTTCAATTTGGAGTTATTTTAAAATTTTTTAATTTTATTATAACTAAAGTGATTCAAAGAATTATATTAGTGTGACCAAGAATATTGTTGTAACACCATTTATTTTTGTTAGACATGTCTGGCTATTATATTAACACCTTAATAAAGGGTTGTAAAGATAAGAAATATTAGATCAGGAAGTACTTTTGTCTTGCAGTCTTTTCTGTCGAAATATTGTCCCTGGCTAGCATCCCATCAAGTACATCTTAAAAAGGGGTTTTTAGGCTGAGGCCAAACGACCGTATTTTTTTGAGTTGGAACTTGTGAGTCGCGTAATTTCTGCTGCATTTGTTTTCATAGAAAAGTCCCGTTTGATTCACACGGCGACGCAAAATGAGTTTTCTGTTTTTGTTGAAAGTAGATTACCTACGCTACTCATTTTTCGCGACTCACAACTCAAAAAATTACGCTCGTTTGGCCTATACTGTTGATCCCACTAAAGTAAAAAAAATATTACTTTGTTAGTACTTTTCAGGTGTATTGTTCAGTTCATAAGCTATCTAAATTAGATCTGGCAGATACAACGGCAATATAGCGTGGTTATCACCGACGATCTCTCGATAGTTGATGCAAGCGACCATGTAATTACTCTACTTATTGTGTTTTTATTTGAAAAACATACAAAAATTCATCACGTTTCTGAAAGTACCAATGTATTGACACAATATTTTTTATTTTTTTATTCTAGATACTTAGACCTTTGTTTAGCCACAATCTCACCTAATGGTAAGCGACGATGTGGCTGACAATGGATCACAAAGGTCTAGAAAACACTTATTCACTCTTGACTTGAAGAGACCCAGGTTTTCGGGGAAAACAAAAAAAAGTATAATAAATAAAGTATTTATAACTTGTTAAACTTTCGCGATTTGTTAACATAATGATAATTATTATTACGGGATTTTATCGCGTTCCTTTTATTTATTTTGTTTCATTTACTTATTTAATAAAGTATAATAAAGTTTAAAACTCACGTTTGATTTCATAAAAGTCCCTATTAGGTTTGCTAGCATCAGACATGTTTCGAAAGATAGCATCAACATTTTGAGTGTGGGGCTACCTATCTAAACTGCGGGTTTCCTTACCATATTTTCCTTCATCATTTAAAGCTCGTGTCAGAGAACATAAGTAAGTATACATTTTTCGAAACAATAAGTGCCTAGGTAATAATATTTGACATTTAAAGGACCAAGCAGGCGCATAAGTCTTAAAAAAATACGCATTATTTATCATTCACAACATAAAATACACAAAAACGGAAAGTAGTCAACCTCCAAACTCGGCCCTACGTCAGTTCGATGATATTCTCATAAATGATTACAATTTAAATGACTTCCTACGAACGCTTCCGTGTTGGATAGCAGTGGATACTGCAGCACCATAAAGATGAAGCTGGCAGGGTATGCTTAGTATTCAATAATCTTGATTACCTTCGTCTAATCGTCTTCGTCCGTTCTGCTAATAAACCAATCGATGTGTTGTATTAAATAAAGATAATTTATTAAGTTTTGAAATGATAATGGCGATGATTAACGTTAGTTTAAATTTAGGTAATGATTAAAGTTTCAATTTAATTGAAGTACCTAGGTAAGTACATATTTATAACATGCGTTTTCTATATAGTAATTTAAAAAAAGGCTTTTTATTAAAATGGCGATGATTACAGCGTAGGTACACCATTACAGTACGCTGACTAAACGTTAAAACCAAAAGAAAGTGATATTTGTAATAGTACCTACCTTGTTTTGCGTCTTTATGGGTAGTTTGTAGTTTTAGACAAGACGATTTTCGTCTTGACTGATTTAATTATACTCACAAACACTTCAATTTTACAAAACATAGTAATTTTAGAAATGTCACTCAGGCTGTCGTTTTTTTGTCTCTAATGTGAAGGAAATAAGAGCTAGAGAGGTACTTAGGTACATATTTTAATTTATTTAATTAATATCAAATCATTTTGATTATGATTTGATATGTTTTCTTTGTATGCACCCTGGGAACTATTAATATCTTGAAATTATTTTCCAACACTCGATTATTTGTTTACTTAATTAAACTTTTGTCGTGGCTAAGCGAAGTATGCAAATACGATGCTTATTTCGTTTGGCCGAAACAATAGCCTTACTTACATAATTTTACGAGCATTGAGAAAAATATTACCTAATGATTACATACCTACATCCTACTAACTAACCGGATGACTTCTAATCATAAACTAAGTAACGCTTTTAAACTTTATTGATTTAAGTATATTACTTATAGTAAGTTCAGTTCGTAATAAAATAGCATGACTTTAAAAGTACTTATTGGTAATCCAAGATTGAAAGTTGTGAAGCAATGATCAATCACACGGGTTTACTTGGGTTTTTAATGATAAAGTACCTATTTAATAAAAAAAACGTTTATTTAGTATCTTTTTTGTGATATAATAATATAATTATCTATACGTACTAATATTATAAAGAGGAAATATTTGATTGTTTGTTTGCATTGAATAGGCTCCGAAACTACTGAACCGATTTGAAAAATTCTTTCACTATTAGTGTCCTACACTATCCGTGATGAACATAGGGTAGGTACAGTTTGCGCCCCGACTTCGCACGGGTAATTTATAAAATTAAACCCATGCGAAGCTGGGGCGAACCGCTGGTTTACAATAAAAAGGTCCTGTAAAATGAAGAGTGTTGTTTCCGTCGTCGGCTGGGACGAGACGCAACGAATCGGCAACGCCATGTGGCATCACTCAGAGTGCTGCCACACAGGCGTTGCCGATTTGTGGTAGGTACAAAATAAACGTGGTATAAAGTGTCATTACAAGAATTAGGTACTAACTAAGAATTTTCCAAAAAATCCAATACTTAATAACATTTTATACCACCAGTCATTTTTGTACCTACTACAATAAGAGTAATTTGGGTAGAAAATGTTCCAATTTTAGGGTTTCTGCCCTCTGACCAAGTTCTAACAGATTTTAAGTAAACAAACCGGTGCCGGTGTGTACATACCTACCTACTACATGCGACCAATCCCTACCGGGTTTCCACCGATTGCAATGAAGTACGTTCGATTGAATGAGACAATAGATCACAATCGGCAGGCCAGTCACGTTCCTTTGCATAAATTGTGTGACGCCGTGATGAATTTAGCACCTGTTGGATTACGAAAACCCTGACTTCACTTGTCAAGGTCAAAGTTTGTAACCTCATCACAGGAACTGAAATGTTCAAGGGTCATTTCATGAGACTATGACTGAAGCTTCATCATCACAAAAGTCCATTTCTACACTTTCTTCATAATTATTAAGATAAATGTCACTATTTTTCCTACAGATTTAAGCGTTTCCATGATGTAAGCACCGTGTCCCTGGATTCAGTAGAGTGTTATATTGAAAATCACATAGCACACATTCAAAGGTATACTCTCCTCCTCCTTAAGCGATCCCTCATTATTGAGGATCGTGACTCCTTCCCATGATCCTGTGGATAGTTGATCTCCATTTGGAGCGATCTGTGCTTTGATGTAGTGCTTTGTTCACCGGCATTTTGAGTTATTCAGATACCTGCCCCCTCATTGTCTATCTTTGAAAGCGACCAAAATCGGTCTCAAACTGTCAAATATGTCATGACCACACAAGTAGCTCTTTCACTCTCATCTCAACGAAACCTAACGCGACAAAATATACCTACGAGATCGTTTTGACAGTTTGAGAATATTTTGAGGTTTGATTGAGGTAATTCAGACAATCAACCCGCTGATCGGACCAGCGCTTGGGGCTGTGTCCTCTCGGTCTTTTGCCCTCTATTTGCCTGTCACAATAAGTCTCGATATTATCGATGCTTCTGCTGGCAATGTGGCCAAAGTAAAAAAAAAACCGGTCAAGTGCGAGTCGAACTCGTACGCCGAGGGTTCCGTAGGTACCTAGCCATGGTGCCAATTAAGCTAGTCCGCTTAATTGTATGAGCGCCCATACAACTCGGAAGACAATTTTAATTGGCGTCAACTATGTATGTATGGGAACACCTTTTAATTTTCAACTTTTTTAACTTTTTGGAATTTTTCCTTTATTTGTGCCATAAGACCTTGCTTTTTGCCAAATTTCGTTATTCTAGGTCAACGGGAACTACCATTTAGGTTTTCGACCCAAAACCTCTAGGGTACTTCCGGTTGACCTAGAATTGTCAATTTTGGTTACAAGCAAGGTCTTCTAGCACAAGTAAAGGAAAAATTCCGAAAAATAAAAAAAGTTGATAATTAAGGTAAGTTTTGGTACTCACAAGTTTTCACGAAAACCTAAATTTGCCTATATCTTTTTATAGTGTTGACTCAGGACCTTGATTTTTATACTTACAATAGGGACTATAGACCTTAGTATATGGTATAAATTTCAACTTGCTAGCTCCACCCGTTCCTGAGATAATCGATGGTGACACACGGACAGACGGACAGACAGACAGACAGACAGACAGACAGACAGACAGACAGACAGACAGACAGACGGACAAGAAAGTGATATTATAAGGGTTCCTTTTTTTACCTTTTAAGGTACGGAACCCTAAAAAAGGTAAAAGGACTCTAGATGAGATGAATTTCGTTTTTGCGATATTGTACATTGCTTTTTATATGCTAAATTTTCTTTGTGTAGGTACCTACAATAAAGTGTTAGCCCAGTCGGATATATTAGGTACTTTGTCTTTCGATTCAAAGGTGGAGATAGTTTAGTAGTAGCACACGTAGTAATCATGGGTCCAAATACCGCACCCAACCGACCTTGGTTTTCTATAAAGTAAAGAGTATCTTCACTTTTATCTTGAATTTTCTAGGTTCATTTCATTTTAATTAATATGACGTTCAGCGATCGATTTAAAAAAAAAGTGGATTTTAAAAGCTTGTAAATTATAACTCTCAGACTGAGTCTCAATGCACAGAAGTAATTCATACTTAGTTGTTAATTATAGCCTTTATTAACATTACAATAGTGCTGCTCATTACTAATATTATCGTTATTTACTAATAAGTTACATACTAGTGGTTCCTTTAATTCCAAGTTAACGGTCTCCTAACGAGGCTTTGATAAAATATTCAAATTAAAAAAAAAAATATCAGAATCTCATTAAAATGCTTGTTACAAGCATACTTGGAAGGATAGAATTCGAGTTATATAGTTATAATGTCCAAGCAGTTTTTCATATAATTTAAAACAGGTTCCAAGTACAAAAAACGTGATAAACTATTCATCCTTTTCAACCTTTTACGCTTCAAAAAGTTGTAAATCAATTTGGAGGTACAATGGGGGAATCCCGTTGCGTAAAGATTCATCCCTTATCCCTGGTACCTGCTTAAGAAAAGGAAGCACGTGTTCTACCTGCAGTAGGTAGAAATTTTTTAGACCCCTTATTCCCCATCCAGACTCTCCACGAGGGAACGCGAGTGCGAGAGTGAGACCGGTGCGCTCGTGTCCCCTCCCGGCCTAACATGTGCAACATCGAGAGAGATATCTCGATCGGTCGAACTGCTCTAACGCATACGTAAGAGAAGTTTAACCGATCGAGAAGTCTCTTTTCTCGACTCTCGACGTTGCTCATGTTAGGCCTACTCGTCTTCCCTCGCCTCGCCTCGCTGTCGCTCCTCTTCGTGTCGGTTTTTCGGGCGCGAGTCAAAGGACGTATGGAAAAATATTGAAGTAGACGTAGCGGGCAACTGAATAAATCGAGAGTGTGGATGGCTAACACTCCTGTCGTCTCCACTCGCCAAGACTCGTGCCGAGCCGAGAGCCTCTAGGAGGCGCCTCGCGAGAGTGTGGATGGAGCATTACAGACTGAAATCTTTTCTATGGGCTGTTGTTTTGTCGCGCCGTTGGGATGCTAGTGCAAACATAGCCGATACTGAATCGTTGTAGTATGCGCATGCGCACTTGCATACGTCTTCATACTGATTAAGAGCCCGACCAAACTAATCGGCCAAAAGAAAAGTTTGCAGTTTGCGAGGGGTATCTAAAGGTGGCAGCACAGCAGACGAGAGCTGTAGGTAACGCACTCGAAACGTCGGGAAATAATAAGGTAATTACGCGATAAAGTCCCGTTAGTTCGTTTAAATTATGTCTACAGATCGCGTTTAAAACGAGAGAGTATCCTATTACGTAGAGTTTATACAATTTATTCCATCTTTATTGTATAAGTAGGCCCTCAGATGGCCTAAAAATTCCGTCACCAGAGTAAGCCATTAGCTCATAAGAACATACATTAGGTACATTGAATTTAAGTAGTAATTCAATCTTCTCCTTTCGTGTCGAGATCTCAATTATACTTCAAATTGTATTTTCCAGCAACTGGTCACTTCAATTGCCCCGGCCATGCACTGCATGAGATCTTGTAGAGTGCTCAAGCTGCTTAGATTAATTCAGTGCCTCTAGTCAAAAAGGACACAACTCAAATTCAGCATTTTTCAGGAGAGCCAAAAAACCAAACTTTTAATGTTTTTTGCTATTTCGCAAGTGAAATCAAAATTTCTTTTGATACAGAATTGGAGACAAAAAATAGCCCTTTCATTTAATGGTAATCACTTTCACATTCGTTTACTATTTCTATATTTTTTTCTTGTTTTACTTGGATTGTGCCTTTGTTAACACAGATGTAATGGAATAACGTTAACTTTCAGTGAGTAAATTATTAGTGTTCCTCGGTATTTTAATTTACTTCATTATGTTCTGGTAAAAAGCACAAACCGGGGTCGTCTTCAGCTCTCTCTGATTCAGAAGTCAGTAAGTTTTATATAAATCTTAATATTATGGTGGACTTCCTTTTCCGCATTTAGACTCAAAGGTGTTCTTTTACACCTGGCTCTTTAGTTGTGAAGCCAGTCTAGCTCCTCCCAGAATCTCAGAAGTTTCCTGGGGTCTTCATAGTCGGTTAAAAATAAATCTTTATTTTGTGTCTAAATCACCAAACTAAGAATAGTAAACGAATGTCTACTGTTCTTGTAATGCTTAGATTTTTGATGACTTTCATAGGTATGGCAGTATTAAAGAATATATAAAAAAAGATCTAAATTCAGTGTTTAATTTTTGGTACTTCTCAGTGGAAATTAAGAAATCTCTGCCTGTGACATGATGCAAATTCAAATAACGTTATGGGATTATAGGCTTTAAGGTCATATTTTAAAGTTGTGATTAGTTTATGAACACCAGCCTTGAATACAAATAGCTGCTCGTTAATCTTGCAATATAGGTAGTTGTTCCAATTAAATGTGTTCGACTTAGTTGTTACTGTGTACTTAGATAATTAGATTTAGGTCCTATTTAAGTATTATAAAACTGTGGTTAATTAGTCTAAAATATTTAGCACTCGGAAATCAAAGTAAACATAATTTTGTTGGGTAATTAATAACAGTTGGGTTGTGGAATGATCTACCTGCCGCGGTTTTCCCCAGTGACTACAGTATGGGGTTCTTCAAAAAGGGCGTTTTGAAATTCTTAAAAGGGTCAGCAGCGCGAGTGTGACTCCTCTGGTGTCACAGGCGTCCATAGGCTACGGTAACCGCTTACCATCAGGTGGGCCGTATGTTTGTCTGCTACCTTAGTAGTATTAAAAAAAAAAAAAAAAAAAAATCATATTAATCAGGTAGAATATTATATTATGGTAGGGACTATAAGCCAATTCAGTTTCGTAATAAGTAGGCTCATTCTGTAAACTCACTTCGAACGTCGGAGCGCTGAATCCGCTGTGAGATTTCAAATATCGTATTCGAAATTTGAATCTTACTACAAACACTTACAATACATTCTTGCGTATTTAGTGAGCTCGGTCACTTGAGTGAATTCGAAGTGAGTCTTGTACAGAATGACTCTGAAGATCGGAATATAGCATACAATACGACCTCAATGTGGAAAAATAAGCACGAGTAGCCTACCTACTTAAAATGTGGGAATGTACCAAATGTGTTTGGACATACCTCTGAATACCCCCTTAGACATCTTCAAAGGATCTAAAAATGCCTAAAGATCTGTAGGAATATGATGTATAAAATGCCACTTGCGGTCACCCATCAAAATTGTGACCGATACGAATGTCGCTTAACTTCAATGAGCTACACCACGAGCGCTAGTATAGGTATATATATAATCTATCTATGGGTAATATAAGCAACATAAAATAATAGTAGGTACTATAACTTTGATCGTGCGCTTGTTTGAACTACCAATGAGGAACAATGAAGAGCTTCCTTTCATAATACATCGTTTCTAATGTAGCTGTCGCATACCATAATGCGTTTCTCATCGAAATCTTGTGAATGCATAACACTGAGTACAATCAACCACAAAACTCATCTAAATAATCAAGCTCAAGGATTAATTTCCTACGAATCACATCGATATATATTCATGAATGAATATGGAACATATTCATTATTTAGATTATCAGAATCATCATATGATTTAAATTAGATAACTCCAAGGTTCACTTTGATCCATATTTTTTAGAGTTTTGTACCTCAATAAGAATAAATGTTTTTTTTTTGTGTATGAACCGGACAGGTTGTCTCACACCGTTAATATCCCAAAGAATAAATTCGCTTTGAAAGTATACATTCATTATCTATAATACAATAAACTAGTTCATATTGAAAAATAAATAGTTTTGATAACCCACCGAATATTAAAACGTTCGCGGACGAAGCTGCTGTAGTCGTCATTGTAGAGTAGGTACCTACCTTCAAGGGTCACTTATTGCTAGAGCATAAAAAGTAGGTGAATGTGTGTGAAATACAATAACATTTGAATACATATTGAATACATAAACACATGAAATACAATATAGCAATGCTATAGCAATTATTGCTATAGCATCGCTACATATACGAAGCAGTCGTCAAACAACATTATGCGATGACTGTACGTTATTGTGTTTCACACACATTCACCTACTTTCACGCGATGATCCAACGAATGGGGACGATTTATCGATATCTCGGAATTGTGTGGTATAACAGTTGCGCGCGCATCTTCATGTGCAATGGCTTGATGCAATAACAGTCTCGCCACTCTTTTGTTAAGACTAGCCTTTAAGGGACCGGCGACAGCTGAATTATCCATACGAACTTAAAACCAAAATAATTTAAAATGTGAGCATATTTTTATCACTTTATGTTATTATTTGGATAAAGGCAGCATTTATTCAGGTTCCTGTTACACTTTTGATCCAAAAAACTTACTATAGAACAAATGAAAAGAAAACATGCCACGTTTGGTGTACCTACTTACCTACAAAGATTTTAATTCAATTTGCTTACATTTCTTTTTAGGTAAGTTTTTCGGAACAAAAGTGTAACAGGAACCTAGATAAATACATACTGCCTAAATCTAACAACATGAACTGGTACAAATATGCTTAAATTTTAAATGATTTCGTTATTACGTTTTTATGAAAATTCGCCTGTCGCAGGCGCTTTAACTAACTAACCTGACTTTGTTTTCTAAGATTATACTTTTGTCTCACATTTTCAACGTGGATAAGGAATCAATTTCACGATCAATCAAGTTCTGTTATTTCAGTTATGTTTGATAAGAATTTAAAATGAAAACATATATTTCATTGAGTTCATTATTTCATTGAGTTCATTTTGAATTGAAATAAAACTTTTTCCTATTCTATTATATTGTAAACATCTAGATCACATCATCTTTAACCAATAATACAATAATCTTGTGTGTATGGCAGCGTATTCAGTGTGTAAAAAAAGTAAAAACCCTTAAAACTTTATCATACTTACAGTTTTTACAAGAATAAATAAATTTTCATATTTTTTTGGGGAATGCTTTTGGGATTTCTTCGCTCCCCTATGCCCCATTCGGATAGGACTGTTTTTTTTTTTAGTTTTATACCGCAGTCAGGTTTTTTTAATGTTTTTATAAACCGTCTCTTGTTTACACAAAGAGCTCTACATTTTGAAGTGACGGCTTACAGTGGAGCTAAAAAGGCCGTTATCCGTGAATCACAATGTGTTTCATAGTGTACCGTATTACAATTCAGCTAAACCAATTCATCTTTAATTTCGTAAAATGTTAGCTGAATTGTACGCAATTCAATTCACAGCAGAATCATTTTGGCGTTAAATTGCGACACAAAAGAAATAATATAGTTGGTATTGACATTTTACGAAATTAAAGAGTAGGTAGTTTTGTTTAGCTGAATTGTAAGTAATAGGATTCACACTATGAAACACGTTGTGATTCAGGGATAACGGCTCTTTTAGCTCCGTTGATCTTTGGTCTAAAACATGAGAAAATGTCTACCGCGCCGAGGCAACTGTCGTGATGATGTTTCGTTTTATTTTCATTTAATATATAATTTATTATTTATATTTATTTATTATTATCAATCAATCAATCAAAAACATTTATTTGCAACTAAGTATAGTTGAATGTACCTAAGCTTTGGTTGCCCGCTGACTTTGTTTACACTATCAATAAGATATAAGTAAAGACCTAAATATATGTATCTACAGATGCGTGCTATTTAAAATCAATTTATTCTACTACATACCTGATTACCTATAATATCGTGCAGGCATGCGTTTACATGACATGCGTTTTAGAGGTACTAGTAAACGAGAGTAGGCCCTAGAAGGATCGAGAACGATCTATTGATAGTGGGTAATCTATCTAAAGATAGTTCAAAATCTTTTACGAATATTTTTGACCAACTTGCTGTGTCTTTTGATTATGCAGATGAAAATACATGCAGGTTTTCAAGTAAACAACAAAAAAATACTTAAGTATGTCAAACTTACTTAAAAATTACAATACTTTTTTTCAAGTTGATTTTAAGGGTCTATTATTATTATTATGCAAATAGTTTTTAAGTTTTAAACCAGACTAAGTATTAGGAAATGAAAATGTCTCGTCCGAATATAATTTTTTTGATAAGAATTTTCAGTTTCGATAATATGCAAATAATCAATAGTTTGTAACTATTCTACGATTTCGATGTTTATAATTTTTTGTGTAGTAAAAACTACAACCAAGTTTAGGGGGACTACTCCTAAATCTAAAAACGATATAATCATGGCAATTTTCATAGTTCAGCATATGTTGGTGGGAACTGAATTCGAAACATTTGACCTAGTCTCTTCTACATTTCTACAGTGTGTAATATCAGATCGGAAAGGTTTTTTTTTTCACATTTTATAGTAATCTAGACTTTTGTACGCTAAATTAGCGGTCAACGACTAAGTATATCATTGACTCATTTATAACCGCTCAAACCAACTCTTACTAATAAAACTTTTGCGTTACGAAATCCACTCTTAGTAGCTGAAATAATCTTAGGCAATATCCTTTAAAAATAAAACTGCTTCGACGAGCGTTTCACAAACTGAATCGAACACGGCTTTTGCTATTTTCAGTATATTGTTCGTAAAGTTATTTAGGACAATGTAGTTTTAACTTTCACGGTACCGATTTAGGCGGATATCATTTAAAAATGATGACAGGTGTAATGATTGACCATAAATTTACGAGTAAACACAAAAGGGAAAACGTTTTGTATAGCTGAACCAAGTGATTTCTTCCGATTATAAAATGTAAGATTAATGTTCGCAAAAACAACTGCGAGAAAGTCCGTCAGCCGGACGCGCGGGCAGACGTCGGTCGTATGTTATGTTGTAAATAGGCAACGAAACTGCACGTTGCAATCGCCTCGACACAATTTCTTCTGTCGCAACACTCGCAACCTATAACTTGCTCAAATAAAAAAAAACGTACCTTGAAACTTTTGAGGGTTGCTCCAAATTCAAAAAATCCTTTCAGTATTCAAACACTGGCACACAATAAAAAAAATCACTTAGTTTTTTTCTTTTTTGTTTTGGTAAGGTCACGTCACTGTGTTCGAAAACATTTTTTTTTTGAAGTCGGAATATGAAAGTTTGAATGCGCGGGCGTCGTGCGGCGGTTAGCGTTCGCGGTCGGGCGCGGAGTGTTCTGTCTACGCAACCCCACTACGGGCCCTCGTAGAGCTACTAATACTTCGTCTCTAGTCTCCATGGACTGTTGAAACCGTCTCAGATAAGGACCCGTTCCCCGCTGGGCCCTAATCCTTGGAGTCTATGAACTTTGTCACAGTTTTTGTCGTCTCATTGTCGACGGAATTCTACGTATTTTTTTAATCTTTGGAGAGTTTGGAGTACCTGGACCGTTTAAAGATGTTCGTGTACACGTTGACAAGTGATTTATATAGATACATTTGTGTACCAATGTATGGGCACTAAAACTAAACGCTTTGAGAAATTGAATGGGCTATTTATTTTATTTGTCATCCAAGGTGTTTTTATGAGGCTGAAAGCATCCTGTTGTAGATGCCAAAGAAACTTCCTATGATTAAATTCAGTTATATTTTATTTACTTATAAAAAGTAAAATTAAAAAAAAAAAACAAATGGCTGGATATCATTTTAAGCCGCTCAAAATTACGCGTACAGTGAATTATAAAGTGCGCGAAATAAGTAAATGGAAAATTTCTATTACCTACATGTTAAAAATGGAGTTTCCTTGAATATTATATTCGAAAAGTCTTCCAGCATTATTTTTAGATGACATAATACCTAGGTGACCATTATTCTTGACTAACGACCACGACGAAAATAATAAAATAACAGATTGCTGGTTTGAGTAAATAAACTCAAACCGCAATGGCCGCCTCACGCCAATAGAACAAAAGATTATTACCTATATAGGTATTTAATAAATGATTTTTGACGTTATTTATTTATAACGTCAAAAATCATTTAAGTATTCAGTGAACCACTGATATTACACTGGGTGGTTCTACTTTTGTTCCTCCGCGACCAACACCGTGAAGAACCAGGCCAGCAAACATGGTCTGGGGCTTAGCTTTGAACGATAAGAACTATAAGATCTATACTTAATCCCATAAGCATTAAAATTCATTTTCGCAAAATCCGGAGTTGGTTCTGCATAACACCACTCTATTAGCTGTTACTCTAATAAATGCATTGCAGGATCGTCCGAGCAAAATAATCTAGAAAACCTAGATAAAACAGATGAGAAATAAATATTTAAAAATTGAAGATGAAAAGATGTCGAAAAGACCTGGGACAAATGTCGGGAGAACTAATTCGAATTCTCGATCTGGCCTACATAGACCTAAAACCTAGACATTACATAGACCTAAAAATTAAAATAAACTTAAAATAAAAAAAAAACTCCCATCAGTTTGTCTAACGGTACGTGCTCAAGAGCGTGTTCGAAAACTGATACCATCTTTTGTCATATTGTTTATCATTTCCCTTAGTGTTGTCATGTGGGCGCTCGTTCAGAGGACAAAAGGATGAGCTAAGTGCGAGTCATAAAGATCTGCCAAGTAAGCAGGGTTGTACAATTCTGGTTCCGTACCGTACCAACTTACTACAAAATGTACCTATATTATTTTATATGAAAATCTGGCAGCCCCCTCACGGCGTTACTCGCTCAGTGATGGTATGTAGTGATGATGATGAAAATGCCTATAACATTCCGAAGAATTAAGTTATCAAATGAAGAAATATTTTTCCAAATCCGACTACTGTTCCTGAGATTCGTTGAAACAAACAAACAAACTCTTCCGCTTTATTATATTACCTAGTAGCGCCCTCGCGGCGTTGCCCACGCAGTAATGGTAGAAATATGGTGATGATAATGATGCAAAGTGGGCTATTTAACCTTCCTCAAGAGTTTAGATATCAAATGCAGAAATAATTTTTCAAATCCGACTGTTAGTTCCTGAGATTAGAGCGTTCAAACTAATAGATAGTATAGATAAAGAAAAAAAATATGGTTTTAAATATATCAGCATGAGATTGGATCGTCTTTGACAGTTGGAGCGGAAGTCTATATCCTACAATGAATGGATGATGCTGATGACGAATACAGAAAAAAACCTCCATAGTACCTACCTTTAACATGTCAGGCTGCTTGTCCGATGACATTGTAAAGTTTCTTTGTAGTAGATCCGAGTAGTAGATGGCATAAATTGATGGCTAAAAAACCTAGACAATACACCAATGATGTTTAAAACTTTAAACATCATTTCATCACACCCATTTTTTTTAATAGTTTTTTCATAGTTACTTCGCCCTTTTGGAAAAATACAGGATCGCGACTAACTGTTACATCTGTGAGAGAGTTAGAGGGACGTTTAAATGCATATTTGGTACTTACATGCCCACTAAAAATGTACACAAAAACAGTTACCTACAAGAGCCAGTGAACGCATATCAACATGGAAGCATTCTTTCGAGGCAAATATTCTTGCAATATGGTACAAAATTGCAACCGATGTTTATATGCGTTCACTGACAAGAGCATAAAGTGCAAAACCGTTTCAATTGTTACTGACACTTGATTGGAGTCGGTACTCTGGCAAATGAAAAGTCCAATTCAAAAAAACTTGGTCAAAGAAAAGTTTTTGTGTAGGTACTTAACTATTCAGAGAGTCATCTTGTAGCTTCTTTATCAGTATTCCGAAGCTTTTAAATTACACTGCCCTTTCGATATTTTTCATCATCATTGAAGAGCATTAGTTTATAGTTATTTTTAGGGTTCCGTACCTTAAAAGGTAAAAAAAGGAACCCTTATAAGATCACTTTCTTGTTTTTTATATCGAGGCTTAGTTAGATAATCAGGTTTGTGTTTTTCCGTTACTAAATAAATATTTATTTCAGTAAGTACAAAATACTCGAATACAGTGTTATCAAATATCAATCATAAAATTACTTACTTAATTAAAATTTGGTTTAGATGTAAGCTAAGTGATAGTGCGCAAGGCTAAACAAGTTTTAAGTATGTAACACCTAACACTAATTAACTTCAAAGTAATTTGAGCCTTATTTAAATTGATTTCAACAAAACATCAAAATCGAGCTTTAAAGCAAAAGCCATTCAAACAAGTCTTTATAAGACTTTATATTCTTTGACAGTTCTCGGTGAAGATGAGCAAATAATTTATTCTTGAGACATATCTGAAGGAGAGTTTTTGAAAATAATAATTTCTAACAATCGATTCTATTTCAGCCCACATCTACCCACTGTTGGGTTTAAACTCTTCACTTTTTCTGCTCCTGCGCCGGTCGCATCCACAAAAAAATGTACTCCTATAAAACAGTCGATGGCCCTGTAGTTCAATTGGTAGAGCGGTGTCACGTAAGGCCGAGTTTGTGGGTTAAAATCTCAAGTGAATGATTTTTTTGGGATAATGTATATTTAAAAACCTTCTAAAAACCTTTAAACACTATCATAATTGTTAAGTGCCAGTAACGCACATGGTGGAGCAACTGTAAGCCGGGGGGCTTCCTTCGAAGCCCCGTCCGTAGTATGAAACCTCGAATTGTGGCAGAGAACGTATTAACGGTCAGTAAAATTTAAGGGAAACTTTTTAAAATGGCTCGCACATAATGACGTCATACTGGCGCGCTTGCTAATACATGCGATCTCAGCATTACCAAAAATTGCATGACGGATCTTATTCACCAAACATTGATTACATAAGGATTGCGTGCTGTATGCTTACCATCTGACCCGTGACGGTCTCGATACCGCGATCTACATAATCGTAACTTGCGGCCGTGCTAAGAGTTGTTAGTTTAATTTAATTGATCATTGCAGAATACCTATCTTAAAAATGTCTTCAGAGACAGTTGAGTTGAGTCGTAAGCGATTGTGTTGCGAAACATTACTTTTTACCATTAGTTACCGCTACTGTTACGAGTTACAACTACATTTTACCGTTATTCCTTAGATGAATCAGCATAGCATTATATTATTTTCAATATTATTTTCAATGATACGGTGCAATACGGTGTGGGGCTGACTAAGCCGCGGGTTTCCTCACGATGTTCTCCTTCACCGTTTAGAGCTCGTGTTAATGCGCATAAGTATACATTTTTCGAAGCGAAAAATCCATTGATGCACGGCCAGGAATCGAACCGACGACCTTCGGATCGAAAGTCGAGGTACTATCCCCCTCGGCCAACACAGCTGTAAAAGTTAAGAGTAGTGAAAAATAAGGAAATACCGGAGACAATACGAATATCGGGTAAAGTTTCTTAGACCCACGTCCAGCAGTGAATTGCAATAGTTTGTTGATGATGATTATGAAATGACAGTTAGTAAGTGTAGCTTCTGAGTGCGGCCGTTACGAAGGTAAGCCACTGCAATTACAGTCCATACAAGTTTATTTTAAATTCTTGTACTTGAGCGTTTCGTTTTACGTTAAAAGTAGGCGCAGTATAGTCGCTAAGAGCCGTCTGGCCTAGAGGAATGTAACATGACTTTCGAAGTTTGTAGATTCGAATTCGGGCAATAATTTATCGTATCGGGATAAATACATGCACATTATAACCAAAAAGTGGACAGAATATCGAAAAAAAAAACGAAATCACAACTGTATCCCCAAGACATGGTAGACATTCTGCCAGATCTTCAGACTTCCAAGAATCTTTGAAGATTCTAAATACTTATTCATAGGTAAGTCTAAAACAGATAAGGCACGTGCCCACCCACATTTTGAAGTAAGAAGTACTTACCTAAGTGACAGGTGGCAAACACATCGCCGTTTGTTTTATTGTTATCCTCACGATGCATGTAGATTTTCAAAACGAACAATCCATAATGCAGGATTTGAATCTGGATTGAAAGTCGAGGTACACCCCACTAACCGAAAACAGAGTCTAACCGTTGCTCAACTCCACAACCATAAACCATGTCTTTCTTAGCTAGCAGTTTACGCCGGAGACAGACCAAAGAACGAGATCAGAGAGAGACACAGTAGACCGCGACCAGTATTTGTAGGGCGCCAGTTAACGCGCGCACGACCGAGACAGGAGAGAGACAGAGAGACTCTGTCTCCTTTCTCGATTTCTGTCAGAGACCACCAGTTTGAATGACACAAAGATCAAGTATCGTCGTTCCTCCTATCGTACATACTATTTTTATGGAATGACATATACCAGTCACGGTCTCCTGTCTCTGTCTCTGCGAGCTGATTGTCTAACTTGTCTCAAACCTTGAATTGGTCTTAAACTGTCAAAACGATCGCGTAGATGTCTTTTGTCACGTTCGGTCTCGTTGAGATGAGAGTGACAGAGCACCTTTGACAGTTTAAGACCGAATTTGTGCGCTATCAAAGATAGGGGGCTGGTCTCGATCTCCAATCTTGGTCACCGGCACGAACCGCTACCTAGACATACTTATAACAAAACACGGAAATTACTCACGTAAAAAATATCGTTAATACACGACAATGTTTGTTAAAAATACTGACACTGTTTCGATTCATTCAGAAAAACTTCATCTGGGTAGGAGGTCTCTCATCTAATAAGTAACTTAAGCTAAACTTAAAGCAAAGGTAAGCCTTTAGTTTTTAATATAGATAGTAGGTACCTATATAGAACAGATATTGAATATAGAATTTATGTAAAGGTAACGTGACCATACGTCCCGCTTTGAGGCTTTCGGTCCCGCTGTCCCCAGCGAGAGCCGAAATATCCCGCTTTTGCAAACAAACCTTTCTTACTAAATCAAATTAATTGCATTCGATTTACCCAAGGTACCTATAAATGCGAAAGTAATTATAACTGTCTGTCTGTTGCCTTTTTACGCCTAAAACCGATTTTGATGAAAGTTGATGAAATAGGGCAACTTTTTTTAATACTTAAGCTAATTTTTGTCGCGAAAATAAAAATTAAGATCTGTTTCCCCCTTATGCCTACAAAATTCAGTAAGAGTCCCGCTTTGACACAAAAAATAAATGGTCACGTTATGTAAAGGCCAAGTATTTTAAGTACAGTCACCAGAAAAATTAATTCCTTCATGAAATTACTTTTTAAGACCTGAGACGTCACTTACGATCTCGTGTCACCAAGGTCTTAACAATGTGAACTATGCTTTATAAAGGTTGTTCACTGTTTTAGGCGTTAATGAAAAAAAAAACAAGTTTACTCAACACTGGTTTCTGATACAAAGAAGTTTGTATGGCATTGACAAGTTGATATATTGAGAAAAAAATGATAGAATAAATTAAAAATTGTAATCAATTGGGTTGTAAAATATTACTACATTTTATTACTATAACTAATAAATTGTGTTTGGAAACTGGTCACTTATGTGGTTTTTTTTTCATGTTGATGTCTATAATTTTAATTGTTTTTGTGTTGGTATTAAGAAATTAATATGATTCTGAGATTAGTCAAATATAATATATGAACGACGCAGCAGAACTTATTAAAACTTAAACTATAATCGACCATATTTTTAGCGTCCGACAATTTGAAGCAACAAAGTCAAATAAATTGTATGATTTGATCAAATTAACTTATATCACTGACTGTACCTAGATGACGGAAGCATGAGTACACTTGCACTCACTCCTGTAAATTCCGCATAATTCGTACTAAGTATTATTGCAAAAACCAATAAAACTTGACCTCTCCAATTACTGAAATTACCTGGAGACTGAGGTCTGGGTCTTGTCTTCTGAAGTTATGTCCTAATGTCTCGTAATAGCTGAATTACATACAACATTGGGACTGCGGGGTCGCCACACCCACTGGTTGTAAAGCTGGGTGCTCATCTGTAGTAGGACAAGACAAAAACGCATTCTGTTTTTGTGATGTTTTTGCAAAGAGAGCCGAAATAGTTGCGGCTGAAGGACTGTGTAGGTTTCTCATCTTTATTTTTTCATACAATTCTTCAAAGGAAACAAAACGCTTGAAGTGATCCTTTTGACTGACTTGTTCATTCTATTACTATTAATAAAAATTATAGATACATCTTGATGTCAAAAAAATAGGAAGAATAGGAGCAGAATCCAAAATAGGATCACTTTGAATCCTCAAGATCCTCCAAAATCATCAAGAATTTGGTAATTCTAATTAGTAGCGTTTTAAATTAATTTTGACGTTGATTTTGTTTTTATTAACTGTTCTTTATTTCAAGAATTTTAGTGTATTTTATAGGTCCTTTTTTAACCTGCAGTGCGAGTGCGACTTCCGAAAATTAGATTTCGACTCTATGGTTTTATTCGGAAAGTTGAAATTTTTTTCAGCGAAGAAACGTCACTTTCCGAATTCGGAATACATACCGTGAAGGTCTGAATCGCACTGATCTGCGCCTCAATTTCCCTATTTTACAACGTCAACCATATTTCAAGTATCATTGCCGCTGCGTTTTGTTTTGTTCTCCAAAATGACAGTAATGTGCTAAACCTCATTTGTAATTTGTTTGAAAACGTCATCACAACAAAGTAAACCTAACCTCATTGATCATTCTAAGTTATGAAACAAAATGAAACAGTTGAAGTTTTGCTTTGGTTGATTAAAAGTTTTTTAGTAGAATCGAGGGGCAGATATTATCCGAGTTTTGACACTAATTACATACATACATAAAATCACGCCTCTTTTCCACAGGGGTAGGCAGAGACCACGGATTCCCACTTGCTACGATCCTGACACACCTCTTTCGCCTCATTCACTCTCATCACATTTTTCATACAAGCTCGACACTAATTGCGGGTCAAAATTCAGAAATTGAACTTCCAAATTGTATCATTGTAGAACTAGCCTTACACATTTTGTATCTTGATTCCGATTAGTGGTCATAAACTTGCACGTAGAGTTATCAAAGCAATAGAATAAATTATACTAACAAAGAATACACCTGACAATAGACTTTATCAGTGCAATAGTTGATGGGATCTTAGAGAACTGAGAGCACAGTGCATTGTGGGATTGTTGATGGATTAAATGATAGTTCGAGCCGTTGTTGTGGAGAAGGTAATGTTTTTTGTAAAGATCGGGCTGATTTTCTAACTTGTCTCAAACCTCAAATTGGTCTCAAACTGTCAAAACAATCGCGTAGGTATCTTTTGTCGCGTTCGGTCTCGTTGACATGAGAGTGACAGAGCTACTTGCGTGGTCACTGAACAGTCATTTTTGACAGTTTGAGACCGATTTTGGTTGCTATCAAAGATAGACAAGGACTCAGATATACAGGGTGAATTTTTGAGATGGGGCAGTAAGGGCAGCTACCTTAACCGTTGTAGCTAGAGGAAAACGTTCTTAGGAGACTATCCTTAATTTTTGAAGGTATTAAGACTTGCATTCACAGATTCAAAAAAAAATGTACAGTCAGCGAGAAAATGGGCACTTTACACAAAAACTTTTTTTGATGCCAATCGATCCTGTTTCATCTAAGGATTAAAAGGCTCTTTCAGACCAACTGGGGTTAGAGTACTAGAAAAGTCAGAAAACGCTAAAATGTATTTCTGATACAAGACAGCAAGGGATACCTTAACCATTGTAGGTAGAGGAAAACGTTCTTAGGAGACTGTCCTTAACTTTTGAAGATATTTCGACCTGTATCCACAGATTTTGAAAAAAATGTACAGTCAGCGAGAAAATGGGTAATTTACACAAAAACTTTTTTTGATGCCAATCGATCCTGTTTCATCTAAGGATTAAAAGGCTCTATCAGACCAACTCAGGTAAGAGTACTAGAAAAGTCAGAAATTGGTAAAATGTATTTTTGGACGCAGGAGTAAGGGCAGCTACCTTAACCGTTGTAGCTACAGGAAAACGTTCTTAGGAGACTACCCTTACTTTTGAAGATATTTCGACAAAATGATGAAAAATGATGACAAATGACAAAATGATTTCGTACGAAATGTATAATCAAGGTTTTTTGCGTTTTCTGACTTTTGTAGTACTCTTGCCTCAGTTGGTCTCATAGAGTCTTTTAATCTTTAGATGAAACAGGATCGATTGGCATCAAAAAAAGTTTTTGTGTAAATTGCCCATTTTCTCGCTGACTGTACATTTTTTTCAAAATCTGTGGATACAGGGCGAAATATCTTCAAAAGTTAAGGACAGTCTCCTAAGAACGTTTTCCTCTACCTACAATGGTTAAGGTATCCCTTACTGTCTTGTATCAGAAATACATTTTAGCGTTTTCTGACTTTTCTAGTACTCTAACCCCAGTTGGTCTGAAAGAGCCTTTTAATCCTTAGATGAAACAGGATCGATTGGCATCAAAAAAAGTTTTTGTGTAAAGTGCCCATTTTCTCGCTGACTGTACATTTTTTTTTGAATCTGTGAATGCAAGTCTTAATACCTTCAAAAATTAAGGATAGTCTCCTAAGAACGTTTTCTTCTAGCTACAACGGTTAAGGTAGCTGCCCTTACTGCCCCATCTCAAAAATTCACCCTGTATATTGTGTACTTACAGTAGGTAAGTACATGAAACCCCTTTTCTTTCATGTCCCAGATTTTGCTGGCAGAAACATGGCATCTGTAAGCAAAGAAGAAGAAGTATCGTATCCTTCCTTCTTAGGTAATGCGAATACGAAGAAATAACTTATAGGTGTAGGATAAAATGAACCATATTACCTTATTTGTATTTTGCTAAGTGTTGGTCTTGTAAACTAATCACGAAGAAAGCTAACAGCAGACAAAATGTGGGTGAGTGTCAAATTTAATATTTGGCCTTGCCCTTGCTCTTAGATATCTTCAATTCATCTAGATTTCCAAAAATTTGAGTGCTATCTGTTTTTCCCATTAAAATCTTAAAATACAGTTTTAATTTTTAAAGTGCTAAACCACACTTAAGTAGCACATCAAATGAAATGTAATGCACGATGAAACTCAAATACGGCAGTATAGACTTTATTCATATTCAACTGTCAAATTAGTAGGTACGACCTTAGAGAATGTTTTTTTCTTGTAACTCACATGTCATAGGTGGGTCCACACAGAGCGAGCAGCCTCGCGAGGCATTTGCCGCGCGAAGCAGCTCGGTTAGTGTGGACGTGTGGCTCGGGCGCGCGCTACCGCGGGCGAGCGTCCGAGCGTCCGAGCGACCGAGCCACACGTCCACACTAACCAAGCTGCTTCGCGCGGCAAATGCCTCGCGAGGCTGCTCGCTCTGTGTGGACCCGCCTATTGAATAGAGATGACAACAGATTTAGGTAGAGGCAGTTTTAACTATGACAAACTTAAAGGTCCTATGAATATGACTACATATTTAAGTTTGATTACTTTATTATATTACTAAGAAGGTTGAATATTATGGCTTGAAGTCATCACAATAAACCATCAAAGTGGGTTAGACCGTTACAGCAACCACATTTATTCTGCTTAGCTGGTGTTAAACTGTATCATTGTATTATTTAAAGTTTGCACCAAATCGACGCGACAAGACGATGCAATCAAAGCGACAATGTGAAAAATTTCACTCTGTTTTTTGAGTGAATAGGAACTACGAGTATCTCTACCTTTACCATAATTTATTTCGCATTATGGAGAAAGATGAAAGAAAGGTGTAAAAAAATTATAATTTAATGTAGTCAATAATAGAAAAATCAGTTTTTCAATAAAACTTTTATTTAGGTAGGAACTAAAAAAAAATTTGAAAAATTTTACAAAAAGACTGGTAGCGTTTTTGCTTCAGTTTAGACGTAGCTTAATGATTGCATTTTTAAATAGCTCTGTTATTTATTGCACACTAGAATGAGATAAGTAGGAAACGTATTTCACGTTGAGACACATTCTACCTGAGATCTAGATGTATTCGTACTACAAATTTTGCATGTTCGACATTCTTACAAGTTAAAAAAAAATTGATGGATGAGACTAACGCGGTTACCTAATAACATTCGGAGATTTTTTTTTTATATACCTATTTATTTATTTATTTAATAAAAAGTTACATAAGGTTTTGTTGTAGGTAAGTATCATCTAAAACTTATATTAAGTTTGTCCAGGACACTGTGTTCTCGTTATACATAAAAGAAGGTAACATACATTAATAATAGAACCAAGAAAATAACGAGATAGTTACCTATCAAAAACATACAGGTAAAAACGCGTTCAGCGAATGATTAAAACAATGATAAGTAGACAGATATAAAGGACTTTACAAAGGTTTTAGGCTCAATATACTGAGAGCTACTTTATTTATCAAAGTTTTAGCAGTAATAATGTGTGACTTGTTTAGTAGAGTTTGATGTCTATGGTCGAAAGGAATCTCTGTGATAATCGACGTCTCGATTATTTAGTTGGTGCTTATGGCTCGCTTCCGGGCGCAGTGCTCATCTCATGAGATACATTGACTTATTGCTCCTCTCTAATATTTATGTTCAGACTCGTCCTTAGAGATCCCCTTACTTATGAAAGATGTTTAAAGTTGAACACTGGTTAACCAACGTCCTGTCTTTATTTGTGGATAGTGACAAATAGAGACAGGACGTGGTTTAACCAGTGTTCAATTTTAAACATCTTTCATAAGTAAGATCCTTTATGTCTAAAACACAATTCACCTATGTCAATTTTTTATTATTGTGGCCTCTGAGGGTCTTAGGCCTCGACTACGGAAACGCGGAGCGTCGCGGTCACCGCCGCGATAAACGCGGTAAAAGGTTCCCTAAAAGATCTGAGATAAAACGTATAGTCATGAAGATGTTTGGTTTTTAAAACTTTAATCTGATAAGTTTTTTTTTTTGAAAACATATTTTGAATTCACTAGCTTTTATTAAGTAGGCAACCGCGATCTGATTCAATTCAAATGAACTAAACACGGATATTTTAATCTTATTCACTGAGGAGTCGAACAGTTCCAAACTCCATCATTGTCAGCATGAATCTATAAGTGTCAATTAAAATCTAAATAAGTACCTACTGGTTAAATTCAATGTTGAATGAAAGATGTTGAATTTTTCCAAAATCATTCAGACATAGGTGATTAAAACACATGGAAACGTTTCTTATAAAAATATCATTGATTTAGTTATCGACAACCTTTCAATTCATCTGGAGACCGTATCACGAATTTAGAAGCCTGTAGAGATTCCAGTAGTTCTCGTACCTTATGTTTATATGAACAGTTTTAACAAAGAATATAAGTACTTACTCGAAAGAGTAGGTATTTTTATGAGATGTTAAGCATAAAAGACAAAGCTTATGACCGTTGTTAACCTTAACATTAAAATGGGGACCTCCGTAAACATTGCTTGTTTAAGTTTGAGTAAATTAAGGTAAACCAGTAAAAAAGTGATAAGTATTACGAAAGTTACTGTAAATAAAGCTATTTTGGACGTCCAAATAAACACATTAAAATAAGAAGAAAAATTCTACTAATTTAGAAATCGACACGATTTTTTGTCAATTGTTTTCTATTTTGATACGGTCAATTGGCTGTGTTGGCTGAGTGGGTTTTATCCTTAACTTTCGATTCGAAGGCCGTGAGTTCAAATGTCGGGATTTGAACTTACAAATTATCGTTGAGATTCTTGTTTTTATATGCTCTTAAACAGAAGGGGACTTACTAAAAACATGAACACTGGTTAAATAATGCTCAAGATTCGCCCTGTCACTATCTTACAATGAAAGATGGCAATTGTTTAAACGGTGTTTCAATTTTAACAGCATTTTATAAGTAGAGGGGAAGTTCTAAACGTTGACTGTAGGTATTTGTTGCGATGAGCTTTCAACCTTTTCTTGTGGAATACCTACAAATATTTGGACATACCTCTGGTATGTCTTAATCTTCGATTTTTAATATGTGCCAAATGTACATTTGAATGTCGTGTCTGTCTGTCTGTCTGTAGTTTCGGGTGAAATCATGCAACTCAAATTTCGAGAACTTCCTGATTAGCTATCCTGCTGAAACTTTCAGGAAAGCTCACAACTCGATGACCATAAAAAAACGTGGTTTTTAGATTAAGGTGGAGTGCCGTAATTGCAACTAAAAAAAGTGGAGTCCTAACTTCATCGCTTGATAATTCTATATTTTGTATCAGAAATGTATATTTTGAAAGATCTGTTCTATAGTAAATTTTATGTAGATTTATATCATTGTTATGAATAAAGTAAAGCGATAAAGAATAAAATTATATTGCATAAATTCATGACAGAGGGAGCAATAGTTGCAATTACCCGTTTTTGCGGGTAATTGCAACTACTTGTTTTTACTTCTTATTTTTCTATGACGCTTACTACTGGAAAATACAGAACACATGCCTTGAATATCGTTCTTTCAATTTATATAGCTATGCCCTTGCTACTAATGTCAAATTTTGCGCGAAAACACTTTTCAGCAAAGAATCCGGTAATTGCAACTATTTTACTACAAATAGTGATGGGAACCTTATCGTGATTTTTATCGACTCGATGTTTATTTTAATCACAGTAATCTTTTAGTTATGAAACAGCCTCTTTTACTCTTATCTTTAAAGTCTTCAATTATCTTTTACTTATTATTTTTCTAACTTTATTATAATCGCAATAAGTAATATTTTAGAAGTTAAACAGCCTTTTTATATCCGTTTCACATATTGAACGGCTTCGGAAAGGGCTCCGCTAGCGCCAACATAATGAAGGGACTCAATCACTCAAACTAATTGCTAAGAACTCATAGCATAGTATGGAAGTAGATAGTATCCCTTTCAATATAAAATATTGCGTATCGACATAGTCATCGTCATTGTTACATCACTAGGTTTTTCAAACTTCATACAAAACCGGTCGTTCAATTGCAACTGTCAAAAAAGAAACAAAATGGTTACAATTACAAGACTATGCACTTTTTGTCTGGCAAATGTAACTACAACCATAACTCTGAGTAGATTTATTGTAGAATACAACAAACACATAAAAAACAATTTACTGTGTCTTATAATCACTCTCAATGTGAACACACCGGCGAAAAACCACGAAAAACAATTTTTTTAAATAAATTACGAAGAGCGTCCGAGCGGCGTCACTTCCGAAAAATTGGCAGTTTTACAAAAAGGCCTGTCATTCGCTCAGTTTTGGTCCTATCAACACCATCTATAATTTTAGACTGAGACTTTTAGAAGAAGTTCAATACCACATCTATCGATGTTCAAAAATGTGATCCTAGAGGGAGTTATTGACTCCAGTTGCAATTACCGGACAGTTGCAATTACGGCACTCCACCTTATTTTTTTAATCCACCTTCATATGCTTCGGTCCTTGCTTCGGTGTCTACAAAGTTTACCGTATGATCCACTAGCTCATTATAGAGCATTTTGGGCGTAATAAACATAACAAGTTATATCTTGACGTAGATATTATGCAAAGGTAATTTAGTCGTCTAATTACGATATCTCGTGGTAAGCTTTGCTGTTGCAACTTTATTAAAACGAACGTTGCACGAAAGTGCTCGTAGGAAAATCCCAGGTGTTGGATCACAGTATGTTTGTACACAGAGGCTTATGTTTCGCAAGCATTTAAACTTCTTTAGACGCTTCGTAAATTTGGATAGTTTTTGGTCTGGTTCCCATTGTTCAACCAGTTTGAGACCTTTCTGAAACGTCATCCGATGTTAAATAATATTTGTGTATAAATACTTATTAGAGCCAGCTCGTTGTCACAATGTTAAGATCAATATCCTTATCTGACACCAAAGTCAAGAATTGTACATCACAGTACATCTGAACTCCTCAGTCTATTACTCTATAGATTCTCATCTTCAAGCTCATTTGAATCAGCTCATTAACTACACAGTAAAACTTTACTATGAAAAATTAAAGATTTTATCATTTTTATACACTGTGACGACGCCAGCTCTAGATAGCTCAATACACTGCTTATTTAGCAGCCAATAACCCGGCTTTCTCTGAGTACATACTACTTAACGGCAGTGGCGAGAAAATGTAGCGAAATCTTTGATTATAGGTACACTCCGGAATCGGAAGTCTTATTAAAAGTCAAGATTCAATGGAAATTGTGGCATTTATTCTGATTAATTATTTGAACTCTTAATACTAAAATGTTTTTGATAAACCTTGCTAAGCAAAGCAGAAGACAAAGTCACATTTTCGTCATCTTTTTTAGCATGAAATCTTATTGTCGAGAAATCTAATGGAATAGAACACAGATATGAAAACCATCATCAATTTACGGTAAGAATAGATGTTTGGCGCATGCAGACCGTACGCATTCATGCACACAATTCTTGCTGAGAAAACTGAAAGTCCAATTAATCATTAATTTTTACAGGCCTAGAAAGTGTTGACAATCTTTATCAATTGCTGGTTGTGTAACTTGCTTGTTCTGCGCGGTCGGAAACCTATGTAGATGGATTGTCTTGTCGTTGGTAAATTGTCAGTCCCGGTTATAAAATCGCCAAGCCATGACGGAGGCCTTCAAGCGACCTAAAAGTACCGTCACTAGAGTGGACCAATATAAACTTAGCTAATTAAATATTTACAATTAATTCCTTCAATGCTCCCTTGGCTCCCTTTCCTCCCTGTCTTGGCTAAAACTCAATCTTATAATGTTTAACAAGCGCGGTGCTAAATTCTATGTACGAATCAGTTACAAAGTGTACCTAACTGGTTTTGCGCTAAGTATGTCAGTTAGTCGGTCACCACTGCGCCCCGGTTTCGGCGCATGCGCAGATTGCGTCACCGACCATCATTTTCGCCAAGACACCAATCCACCAATCACATTCTCTCATACCGAATGTCTTTGAAATCGGTGATTTGAATATGGAGTGAAAGGAATCATAATTTAAATTGCGTCCGTGTGATGTTATCTCAGGGGAATAATATTATTTAGTAGCTGTTACTCACAGTATATTTCACTTCATAGCTCATCGTTATTCGGACATCGGCGTCTATCCCACACGAATTAACAAATTATAGGAAACTAGCTGCTGCCCGCGGCTTCGCTCGCGTGGTACCCGGATAAAAAGTAGCCTATGTTACTTTCCAGCCCTCCAACTATCTCCACACAAAAATCACATCAATCCGTCGCTCTGTTTTGACGTGAAAGCAGGACAAATAAACAAACAAATAAACACTTTCACATTTATGGGATGTAATGATCTTCTTTCTAAAGCTGGTTGTTTAGATGTCTCTGTAGGTTCTAAACCGTTCTAAAGTTTAATAAGGAGAGAAAGTAATTTAAAATTTTGTATGGAATGATCTAGATACGTCACCTAGTGGACGACTTTAACTTTTGATACATAAAAAGCATAAAGACGCGTGGCACAGCTTTTACAGCACTAACAAGCCACTGTGAGAAAAAACTGATTTTACAAAAGAATAACCATTATTTTGTGTTACCACTCTTTCACGCAAATACTACTCAACGGATTTTAATGAAACTTGGAATAAACATAGTTTATGACCTGAAATAACACATAGGCTACTTTTTATCCGGGTTTGTATCACGCGAGCGAAGCCTCGGGCGGAGGCTAGTAATAAATAATATTTTTCCAGTCTTTCAACACCTTGCTGAAATTTTAATGTTAAAAAACTCCCATTCTTTACACACCTCTGTAAAATCCTTATCAATCGAGTCCAATCAGCCAATTATGTCTAAAAAAAGCAACTGGCTCATAAGACTACTTATGTAAGCCCTTGCTAAAAAAGGGTTCTCATCAACACTTTGCGTCTCAGCCGACAAAATGTTGATGTTGAAACAAAACCTAGTAGGAAACTAGGTACGTCCTAAAGGTAACCGCATTACGAGTAGAGGGCGACGGTTCTCGACGCACTTAATGCCCAATTTCATTATTAGAGAGAGCGGACATCAGCAATTTGCCCAGGGCCCCCTCGCGAGCACGTGGGTTCAGAGTTACGTGTTAGATCAGAGAGACTTATACAATTCAGTGCTATTTTCGTACAATCTCTGTTATATCAACATCGAAACATGATCACAACTATCCCCAAGGTAAGGTTCATTCTCTCAGATTTTTGGCCATTTTAAAGATCCTTTAAGGTATCTAAGGAGGTAGTCAGAGGTATGTTCCAAATACATATTTGATACATGTTACACTGCCTTCCCGCGACCATGGCTGGTGCAACCCAGTCGAAATATCGGGTCAAAATAAAGGTACATAAATCATCTTTAATAGATGATTTATACAGTGTCAGGAGGCAATCTTTGCCTACACTTATCGGGACGGGATACTGTAGTGCCTGGGACAATGTTGAGATGGAGTAGGCTTGAAATAAAGGTAATTGTGATAAATACCCGGTTGCAATGTATTTTTAGCATGCCAATATTTTGGAGAAGTTATCATTCCACACATAGCAGCAAGCATAAAAGTAGTCTTGTTTCTTCTATTTTGCATTCTATCCGAACACGATATTGTCACATTAAATCAAATTACCGAAGATCAAAGTCTTCTAACTATAGTAATTCCACGACTATTTAGGTGACCCATGCACGTAAACGAAGTTATCGTAATGCATGTGCTCATTAGCTGTTAAATAGATAATCAGTGTATTTGTCTGTTTTTCCTAAAATTATTAGTCACATATCCAGATAACTAAACGCTTTCAAATAGGCTATAATAGACCTTTTGGAGTTTTCTTGTGTTTAGCCTTAATCTTTCTGTACGTAGGACTCACTATTTATTATCATGTCGTATTGTAGAAATCAGGCTAATTGATAAAAAAAAAATGTAAAATTCAATCACGGTTATTTTAGGGCTTAGGAATAGAAATTAATTAAATCTTACTTAAAAGAATACGTTTAACGTAGGTGAATAGATAATAATAACCTTAGTATGACACGGGCGCCCATGGTGACGACCGATGCCCGCCTACCAGGGGAGCATTCTCCTTACTTGGCCCGCACAGTCCCATTTCAGCCAGGCTGTCTTTTAACCTACGTCGGCAATTTATAATTGTAAAAAAGTAATACATATAGTCTGGCAAAAATAATAGACATCGATAGGGGTGCCACAAGCTAAATACGCGAAATAGATAAATTATCTTTTAAAAGGAAATTATTACCTACTTCTGACTGACGTCTTTGGTACCTGTACCATAGACAAGAAACCTGTACTTTACCATAGATTAGTAGAGAAAGGGTTTCCATTGTAATGAAATTTTAGTTGCCGTTTCTACCCGTTTTTGCCAGGCTATACCTAAAAAACCGGTCAAGTGCGAGTCGAACTCGTACGCCGAGGGTTCCGTACCTAGCCATGGTGCCAATTAAGCTAGTCCGCTTAATTGTATGAGCGCCCATACAACTCGGAGGACAATTTTAATTGGCGTGAACTATGTATGGGAACACCCTTTAATTTTCAACTTTTTTAACTTTTTAGAATTTTTCCTTTATTTGTGCTATAAGACCTTGCTTTTTCCCAAATTTCGTTATTCTAGGTCAACGGGAACTACGATTTAGGTTTTCGACCCAAAACCTCTAGGGTACTTCCGGTTGACCTAGAATTGTCAATTTTGGTTACAAGCAAGGTCTTCTAGCACAAGGAAAGGAAAAATTCCGAAAAATAAAAAAAAGTTGATAATTAAGGTAAGTTTTGGTACTCACAAGTTTTCACGAAAACCTAAATTTGCCTATATCTTTTTATAGTGTTGACTCAGGACCTTGCTTTTTATACTCACAATAGGGACTATAGACCTTAGTATATGGTATAAATTTCAACTTGCTAGCTTTACCCGTTCCTGAGATAATCGATGGTGACACACGGACGGACAGACGGACAGACGGACAGACGGATAGACGGACAAGAAAGTGATCTTATAAGGGTTCCTTTTTTTACCTTTTAAGGTACGGAACCCTAAAAAGACAACCTTCTACCATACGTTGATTAATTAACGATTTAATTGAAACAGGTACCTACTTTGAAGTTCTTATTTACTCGAACTCGGACAATCTAAAACAAACTAGTTCACAGTTCTATCGAACGACAAACAGCTATCAAATCGGTACCTACATTTAGGAGGTGCCCTTGCAATGGTTGCCAAACTCAGCTAGTTACTCAACTAAAAGTAAGGTAACAAACTCATTAGGTAGTAATGCAACGATAGAGTAGGTGAGCTTGTCGGTACTTTTTAAATGTAACCTACTTGTAAGACGATTTGTTTTAATGTTTTAATACAGAAGAACCTTATCTGAAACCTATGTAAATTAATAACAACCTAAATAATAAAATAAAAACAACGACACTAGAGTTGAGGAGTGTCTTTTCAAAAGAGCTTTTTTCACTGAGTTTTTTAATGCAATTTGGTCTAAAAACTCTACTGGCTATGATTTTCAACGATATTCGGTTCTCTTATCAGACTTTGAACTTACTTAGGTAGGTATCCTACTAATTTTATAGATCTGAAAGTTTGTTTGAAATAGACGTTGGAATAAACCAAACAGGAATAGACGTTGGAATAGATGTACTAGCTAGATCGTGCTCTATAAGTCTAAGCGTCCACTTGTCGGTATCGTACGCTTCGGACGCATCGCACGCAACGGATCGTAGTATTATTTGTATAGAAACTCATATAAGTGCGTCCACCTGTCCGCATCGTACGCATCGCATTACACAGATAATCCGCTTGATGCGATCCGTCCGCTGCGTGCGATGCGGGCCTGTGGACTTTCAAGCCATCTATTCCAAGCCTGAGGGAAGATGATTGGGCATCTTATACTACACAGTTTCATTGAGAACATCATTGAAGGAAAAGTGGAAGGAAGGAGAGGAAGAGGAAGACCGAGGATAGACTACATGAGCCAAGTGACAGAGAAGGTTGCTGTAATGTCGTATAAGGAGGTCAAGGAAGCTGTTCTAGAAAGAGCTTCGTAGAGCAGGACGCATCAGTTATGCCGACAAGGGACAATCCCTTAAATTGAAGAAGAAGATTCTAAGCCTAATATGCCACAAGAGTTATGGGTGGCACCTTATATAAAGCACCTTAAATAAAAATGAAATGATATTTGTTAGTAAGCGTCTTGAAAACAGCTGGACCTGGGCTAATTTTGTGTTAATTTCGTGTTCAGATTTTTAGGGAAAAAAGAGGAAACAACTGAAAGGGCAGGACGTTTATCGCGTTAGCTAGAAGGTACTCTAATAAAACTATTGCATACCTCGGCGTACCTGCCTCAATATACCAGTAGTCTACTAAATTCATAGAACAAAATAATACTTACAATAGGAGTAAATCAGATATATTCGAAACTATTGCAAAAAGTGTGTTCACATTCTATTCAATACATGTTGTAGTTCGGCGATGTACTAGCTGTAGCTATCTACTACTTAGCGGTTTTGTATCAACGGTCAACGCACCAGTTTAACGAGGACACATTCATGAACTAAACGGGTTAACATTGATTGAAAACCGGTTTTAGTGCTTCTAGCACTTACAAAGATTTTTTTTATAATTGATACAAAAATATTTAAATCAAATGTACGGTCGACATTCGTCTTGTAGGTTGAAATAACAGACATGGCAAAGGTCATCATTATTATCTAACAGTATTGTTCCACCTGCAGTTGCGCACGCGACGAGACCGCGAGAAAGGACCCACTGACATAGTTATTTGGGCGCAGGGCTGGCACGTCTCGATTGTTCAAAAATTGCTCACGCTTTGCTGATGAAGAAATCCATAAGTGTGATGTTAACGCTAACAGACAATTATGTAGGTCAGTAGGTATATATATTTATATATCAGATTTCGTGTTAATTCAAAAAAATATGGCAATATTTAATACTTTAATTTGTAATTTGGATGGTTTTAATTCTGTTTCAAATTAATAATATGAATAGTCTTTAGAAATTGCAGTAAAAAACAACTTTTAAAAGTTGGTTTTTTTTTAAATTGCATTGTCCCACTGCATGGCAAAGGCCTCCCACCCTTTTCTCCCTTTTTTTAAGAATATAGATTTATAAAATCACAAAAGTGACATCCCTAATTGAGCACGGTTTTCGTCAAGCAGGCCCGCTGACCAGCCGGCTCAGCCCTTGATTATCTAACCGTTACACTACAATATTTGTTGAATAACGTCAGAAGACAAAACCTGATCCACACGAAGTATGAACTTGGACTACTTCTGAGACCTTTCCTTAATTTATTTTTGAGTCGATTTGCGAATTTTGAATTTAATGAAGGTTCTACAAAAATGACGTAGAAGATGCAGGTAATGTAATGTGACAGTATATTTTAAAATCATTTGTGGTATTTCCCAAGGGCAGTGCAATTATTCGAAAGGGTTATCCGGAAGACAATTTTTACTCTTTTTTCTGACAGGCAAGACAAGTTGGAATATGAAACACTAGATAACGCCCGTGGCTTCGCCAACGTGGGAATTCTTTGTCGCACAAATTGGAATTTTTCCGCGGTAAAAATGCTACTTTTTAAGTCCTTCTCCAAGGTCCAATCTATCTCTATATATATACCAAAATCCATCAACATTGGTTTAGTAGTTTAGGCTCAAAAAGAAAGCAAAGTGTTACTTTCGCATTAATAATATTAGTAAGTATAGATAAATTAATTAATAAATATGTTGACACTAGGAAATTCCGAAAACGATTTGAAAATTAAAAAAATATTTAAAAAAATCATAGAAAAGTCACTTTTTCACCGAAAAGCTGTTAATCTGTAATATACAAAAGATATTGATTTTGAAACTGTATTTTCCTCTAAGAGAACGTTAAAAAATATCGTATACATTCGTAAGAACCTGTGTGATAATAAAAATAACGCGGTAAAGATCTGATACGTTCATAAATAAAAAACGAATCGCAGTAGCCATTAAGATTATGTTCTATTGTTGCATAACTAGGGTTTGTACACTATGCTTACGTGATAATGACGTCTACACCATGCCTTATTTGATGGGACCCACTTGAGTCAGGTAGGTACATGGTGTGCTATAGTTACCTACACTTTATTACGTCATTATTCTATAATTTTTGATTTTTCTTAAATTCTTAAATTCTTTATTGTACAAAAAACAGTAACATATACAGAGACAATTAGATTAAAGGTAATGTACAAAGGCGAGCTATTTTTTATTTGTTATAGTGTTAAACCACACTTAGGTATTTACATTTGAAAATGAAAAATATCAAAATTTTCAATTCCAACGGGATTCGAACCCGCAATGATACAAGCGATCCTCTTTTAGACGGAGTGCCTTTACCAATTCGGCCACGGAACTTTTGTCGCCAGAGTTTAAAATCATGATAGGACCATACTATCGATTTATAGCATCGATGAGCCTTTGATGAGATGATGAGATTATTCTATAAGCCAATAAAATTCTAAATTATAGTATGACCTCTTGATCTTTATGAATGATTAGCTTCCGCCCGCGGCTTCGCTCGCGTCGTAACCGGATAAAAAGAAGCTTATGTCCTATTCCCTGTCATTATCTATCTATATGTTTCAGCAAAATCGGTTCAGTGGTTGTCGAGTTATAGAGGAACAAACATACATCATAGTAAACAAAGGCTCTAAATTACAATTTTGCTTTGAATATTTACTATCAGGGTTTTTAATCATACACAGAGTTCCACCGACGCTCATATCTTCATTCTCTTTCATTTCCTGGTGCAGTGAAAGGTTTACTTAAGTTTAATTAAAATAGAAGCAAAATGAAGTAATTAATTTAATAAAACTTCACACAGGAAAGAAATAACTTCTAGTACAATATTGTAGTTTGTTTCTATTTCCTGTGAAATGTTCTCTTGTATATTGCATGTCGCAAAATGTTCTGCTAATCTCCGATAAAATCAGGTCAAGTCCGAATTACAGCCATTTCCGTGCTAATAAGATAATGCACGGAATTGGAAGCCACGTTGTCCTCTAAATTGGACAATCAGACATTTCTAATTATCCAGTTAAAGATGAAAGGGCACACTGTGAATGTAGGTAAAACTGTAGCCTTCCTGTCTATTTCTGGTAAACAATCGTAGACAGAAATAGATATGATCATCTGTTGTTATGTGAAAAACATATGAAGTTATAAACATATGGAAAAACTAGCTGACGCCTGCGGCTTCGCCCACGCGGACTACTATTTTGTTTATCCCACGGGAACCGTGCATTTTTCGGGATAAAAGTAGTTTATGTCCTATTCCCGGTCATTATCTATCTACTTATTTTTCAAATTTCAGCCAAATCGGTTCAGTGGTTGTCGAGTTATAGAGGAACAAACAAACATCCAAACATCTAAACATCCAAACATCCAACCTTTCGCATTTATAATATTAGTGTGATAGTGTGATATTAGTGTGATAGTGTGAAGTGTGATATAAATATTATGATTGTTAGACCGCTATACAATACTACTATACACTATATAAAGGCTACTATACAACACCTGTATAAAGAATGCATAAGCAGCTTGTGTGCTAGTTGGGGACAGTTTTGGGATTTTCCTTTTTAAATTAGGTACTTTACAGTGCTCAGCTCATTACCACCCATTCATATAGGTACAAGCAATTACTTGCTGCTAAGAATTTCTCAATGAAGTCATTACTTGAAGATATAATTCTTCATTATAAAATCTTATTCTATAGCCGAGTAATGTATGTCAAAATCAAAAGTAAAATGGTCGAGTTCGCTGAGCTACAAGCAAGGAATTTCTATACTACGTACCTGGAACGCTGACTGAGACAGAAAATAAGGTCCGCTTGAAATAAAACTTGGGCGGTGTGTCTCTTTCTTTTTGCAACTGTGTGAAAGAGACAAAGCACCCAAGAAAGCCTCTCAACAAGACCAACAATCCTTATAACCAAGATTAAATGATAATAGATAGTTGATCAGTCGCGATAAGGTTCAAAATCCTTTGTACATTAAATGTCAGTTAGCACTCCAGTTACGTAGTTTAGAATCTTTTTGGCTACAAGTAAAGAAAATGGTGACTATTGGCCAAGAATTCTACCTTTTGACAGTTTTAACTTCAAGCGATTACTAAACTATAAATTAGAAATCTTTACTATAGTATAGAGAAATTACTATTACTGAAGTAATCACTTTACTTGTTTATAAATACGAGTGAAAGACAGAGTTTACAAAACTATTCGGTACGGTAGGTACCTACCTAAAAAGTGATTCATCTGAGGCATTATAAAACTAGTAGTTCGCCCCGAACTGAGATCTCGCGCACCGTAGATGGCTTACATTTGGACTTTCTTCTGACTACCCCTATAATTTCAAGTGCTACTACTGCCGAGTATGCCTATTGCGCTAGCTCTTCATGATAAAAATACTAGCATGCATGCAATACATAATGTCGTGTCTAATTTTTCATTTATTTCATATTTATGAATTCTCGTCGTATTTCTAAAAGTATACGTCCTAGAATAAAAATAATAACTATTTTGAAAAGTACAAATAAAGACCTTTCATTTGACACCCCACTCAATATATTTGTTTACTTAACTTTTTTTACCCCAATTATTTTCATTCTTTATCAAAATTTTTTTTATCATGAAAATAAATCAAGTAGCTTCTAAAATCATTGCAAACCAAACCGCAACGATGCCGATGCCACTCTCTTTTTAAGAGCGACCAGTCAATGAGCTACAAAGACATCGAAACTCTATGAAACGGGAGCTCTTGCAGCTCTGGTTTCGTAGTTTTTGTTCCTTGGTCGTATTTCAAAAACTATACATCCTAGATTAAAAATAAAAACCATTTTGGAATGTACAAAATAAGCCCTTTCGTATGACACCCCACTCAATATATTTGAGTAACTTTCATAATTTTTTACCCCCTTGAGAACCCAATATCTTCACAACCCCTTCATCGATTAAGCTCATATGCTCCACCTTAAATTTCCTTACCACAACCTATTGACCTACCAAGTTTCATGCAGATTGGATGAACGGTTCGACAGTTATGCGCGAACAACAATTCGTGAAACATACAAACATACAAACATACAAAGCAAAATCGCCCAACTTACCACTAAGATCTTCGCTCGCTTCGCTCGCTCGATCGATAAAATGAATTTATGTTGGTAGCAGAAACCGCAATAAACATTTATTAATAGTACTTACCTACCTTTATTATGACCACTTATTGCAACCCTGAAGGATAAGGGCAACAAACGCGTAGAGTAATACCTACGCTTAGACTTACGAAGATAGATCAAAATAGCTTAATAATTATTAGTACTTACTTACCCATAAGATTAAATTAGGTTCCAGTCTTTCGAACTAAATAAAGAGTACGACTGTAAAAAAATAAAAGCGCCCTTATAAACGGCAAAGGCAATAATAGTAGATTGTATTATAAGGGGGCAAAATAATATTTTGACGGCGAGGGCGCTTTTTTGAATCCAGAGCGAAGTGAAGGATTCTAGAGTAGAATCCCGAGCGTAGCGAGGGATTCTTTAGTAGAATCCTGAACGTAGCGAGGGATTTAAAGTACGTCGCCCGAGCCAAAAATATATTTTGCGCCCGAATGATACACTCTACTTTTCATTACAATCTATGAGAAAATAAAAGGGAAGAGAAAAGAATGTGTTAAATCGACGAAGTTCCACTTGAGAAGAGTAATCGGGGATTAAATTAATGGACTTTTTATCTGATACTAGCAGCGCCGAGTAGTGATGGTTTATGGTGATGATGATGATGAAAAGTAGCCTATAACCTTCCTCAAGAGTTTAGCTATCAAATACAGAAATAATTTTTCAAATCAGACTGGTAGTTCCTGAGATCGAAAACGCACAGGATTTTATGAAGTTGAAATTACAATTTTTGTATGCTATGCTATGCTATGCTATGCTATGCTATGCTATGGTATGCTATGCTATGCTATGCTATGCTATGCTATGCTATGCTATGCTATGCTATGCTATGCTATGTTATGCTATAGTATGCTATGCTATGCTATGCTATGCTATGCTATGCTATGCTATGCTATGCTATGCTATGCTATGCTATGCTATGCTATGCTATGCTATGCTATGCTATGGTATGCTATGCTATGCTATGCTATGCTATGCTATGCTATGCTATGCTATGCTATGCTATGCTATGGTATGCTATGCTATGCTATGCTATGCCATGGTATGCTATGCTATGCTATGGTATGCTATGGTATGCTATGGTATGCTATGGTATGCTATGGTATGCTATGGTATGCTATGGTATGCTATGCTATGCTATGCTATGCTATAGTATGCTATGCTATGCTATGCTATGCTATGCTATGCTATGCTATGCTATGCTATGCTATGCTATAGTATGCTATAGTGCTAAGAGTCCTCCCTCATTCATCTTGGTAGATTCGAGATGAATGAATGTGGAAAGTAGTTGTACCTCTAAAGTGCGCGGCAAAGATAATTCCGGCGCACTTAAAGGGGATTAAAAACTCATTACTGCCCGCTAAATTTATAAAGAGGATTAAAAACTCATTACTGCCCGCTAAAAGTTCCTTGAAGAGGAATCATCTACTTTGGGCGCACTTAAAGGCGAACAAAGTCGTCCTTTTCGAATAGATGGAATGAAAAGAATATTTTTTCTTGTCACTCATAGGTCAAAGAAGAGACTACAAGGAGGCTTATTCATTATCGAGTCAAAAAAGTTATTTATAGAACCAGAGAAATGGGGTGAAAGGATTAAATTGCACCTCTAGGAGGTTCCTTTCATGCGTGGGCCGTGAATCCACCACGAGGGCACTGTGACGAGGGCCCGCTAAAACTGAATCACAATTTGAAATGAACTACATTGCCGTCTCTTTTCATAGTTCAATTCCAATAATGCGATTCTGCAATAGCGAACTTTTTAGCTCCGCAGTTCGGCTTGGCGGATCACTGTCCTCAAACCAGGTTTTCGGACATGTGGGTTGCATCACGATGTTTTTCTTCATCCTTGAGCGCGTGGACGTATGCACATAATGGTGCACACCCGGATTCGATCCCGCGACTTCCGCGACAAGGAGGCTAAAATGGCTGTTAACGCAATTCCTTTTATGAATCATAATATAATTCGTAAGTATTATGTTTTTTTCTTGACACTCATGTCTATGAAAAGAGACGGCGTACAATTCAAATTATGATTCAGCGAAAGTGGTCTTTTTAGACATTTAGCAGCCATCTGCGGGGCTAAAAAGGCCGTTAAACCAGAATCACATTCTGATTTCACCTTCAAAATTCACATTCTGATTTGCCGTCTCTTTACATAGACATGAGTGACAAATATAAAACGCCCTTTTTAGCATCGCAGAGCTCAGAACAATCCGAACATCAGAACTTAATAAGATTAATTACTAAAACTGTTCTATTATTATTAGATGATGTTATTCGAATCTAAGTAAATGTTGAATTAAAGTTAATATAATCTCGTCTCAAAGAAAGTGTTACATAATGGGTCGAGTGAGCTGTTCTGTCGGTTTGCGAAACAGCAGCTTGTTACATCAGAGCCAGGCCTTTGGACATACGAGGAAAATTATCTAGAATTAATTATTTCAGATAGAATCACTCGAATTTTATCCTGGAAGTATTAATAATGAGTACCTACTTAATGTAGGTAAAAAAATGTAAAAGATTACAACGGTATTCCCAAAGTGCGGCAGACATATTCTTTCAGATCTTTAGGTATTTAGGTAGATCCTTTGAAAATGTCTTAGGAGGTAGTCAGAGGTATGTCCAAACACATTTGGCACATAAAAATTTTGCAGAAGTTAACATTCCATACGTGACAGGTTAGAAGCAGGTACTTACAACAAGAAAAGTAGAATACTAACAACAATACTTAACAAGAAATAAAGTAATCAAATTAGTAGGTATTGAGCAGCCTTGTCGCTGATAGCAATTTCTTCCAATCTTTGGATAAAAAAAAAACTGAAAGAAGCAAGAAAAGAAGAAATAAGTTTAATACCAAAAAAATTGTTTGGATGTTTGTGTTTCAGTCACGCTGGCACACTCGTGATCATAATATTTCTTTTGATACTATATATTAAATGGGGGCTTACTTTATTAAATTATACTTACCTACTTATTAGAGAATGGCGAAGGATTTGTTCTTGTTATTATATGGAAAGTTGATACGTAGATTTTTATTGTGTCGGTAATGCGTTAACAAATTTTAGACGTTTTTCTTGGAAGCCCGTCAATTCACGTCACATCCTGATGTTTGCTCCGCTCGTCAAACAGACGATGAGTCGCTTTCCTGAGAACTGGTTACTCCAATTTGCGATAGCGCCACTAATGGTCACCACTGCCTTACGATGGTTCCGATTTGTCACTGTCGTACAAGACCACAATGATGAAGATTAGGTACAGAAATCACCATTCTTCTATTCTGTTATATTCATCAAATAGATTGCACTGCTATAATGAATTATCATCGTCATCATCATCATCCGCAACCTGACTTCACCCACTGCTGGGTAATATAATAGGCCTCCGCTTTTCTGTGCCACTCCTCACGGTCCCGTGCTACACGCCTCATCCAAATTCGTCCCACGACACTCGCTATATCGTCTGCCATGCCATAATGATTAGGTAAGTAATTTTTTTTTCTTTTTCATCGAGAGGACTTGTCGGTCTTGACTTGTTGGTGGGAAATGTCGAGGAACAGAAATGATCGGAGAGCATGGGGGAGACCTTTTCCCTGCAGTGGGACGATATAAGTTTGTTTAAAAAATTAAGATAGGTACCTAATCGGATTATAACTTTAAGCATACCTAATTGGCTCAACGAGCTATGGAGAGGCCTATGCTCGGGGTTTCTCTACGGGAACAAATCAGAAATGAGGAGAATCTTAGAAGAACTCAGGTCACCGACAGCCAAACGGATTAGCACGAAGTGGCAATGGGCAGGCCGTAGCACGCAGAACAGATGGCCTATGGGGCCGAAAAGTTCTCGAGTGGAGGCCACGGATTGGCAAGCGCAGTGTTAGACGTCCCCCAACATGATGGACAGACGACCTTGTAAAGACCGCAGGTCGGCGGTGGATGCAGGCCGCTTCAAATCACAAAACATGAAAATAATTGAGGGAGGTCTATGTCCAACAGTAGCCGTCCAACGGCTGAGATGATAATGATGATGAAACTTAATTGGTGAGAGAAAACTCTTGATATGCCGTGAATACCTGTGAAAAGCTCTCAGTTTTAGCCGTGCACCCGGTTAATAAAAACGTAGATTATCAACCGGGTAGGTACCTACACGGCTACGGTAGGGAACCGGTACAGTAGGGAAGAGTAACACAGACTTGGTAGAATTGGTTTAGAATTAATTAGATTGCAAAAAATATTCTGAACTTTTCACTATTTGTGCTAGCGCCATCTAGTGATGATTAGCGAAAACATTATTGCCCACCTCTCTACGTGAAGCAGGTTAGTATTAGCTTCTCAGTGCTACCATCAGGTGGCAGGCTACTCAACTTCTTAGTTGCTACCAAGCCTGTGGGACAAGTAGAGGGCGCCAGCTTCTTCTGAAAATAGTATTTTATCTACTGATGCAAGTCCAAAAATAGCGGGCGTTTTTTGGGGTTTTCCCTCTGGTTTTGTTAAAGTTTTGTGGCTAAAGCGAAATCACTGTGACACCAAAGTAGCACAGACCACATTAAACTTCTAAGTACCTAGGTAACTACATAGGCAATTACTTTTGATTGTAAACTTATCTACAGCGTCAGAAGTGAAGGATTGAATTAATAGATTCATTATCCATAAGGGGTTAAAAAAGTAGGTGCCTTAACGTAGAGGTACTTTACTTACCTAACTATACATAAGTATTTATAGAATATTGAAAGATAAGTACTTACACCTACTTATACCTAAGCATGGCAGGCACTTATTTTTGTTAGGTAACAAAGAACATTTAAATGATAATAAAAAAACAGCCCTAATTTTTTCAGTCATCTTCATAACTTCAAACTTAGAAAATACTCGTTCAACTTAAGTTCCAACTCATCCAATTAAAGTGCTAACGACTTTTATTTTTACCCTTCACTTATTTATTCTGTACTAGGTAACTAAGCGACTATTTTTCTGAAGCCTCCCTTCTCCCACGGGGGTAGGGGTGCAATGGGAGGCTTATAGGGGATGAGGCCTAGGCAGTCGCCCTATTTCAATGTCAGGCGTTCGTTGTCCGTCCGTAGAGGTCGCTGCTATCGCGTTTAACAAAACTCTTACCGCTATTGAATAAAAACTGACGCAAAAATAGATCTTAGTACGTTTTAATAAGAGTGAAAGCCAAACAAAAAGTGGAAAATTCGAGTGGTTTTGCTGATAAATGCATTGAAAAGTTGAAGCGACAGCCCGATGTAGGCTTTGAAGCGTCTTCAAGTTTTCAGACTGTAATTTCTAGATTGCTGTAGAAAGTTAAGAAAAATGGAGCTTTTTTATTTTTCTGTCTGTCAGTAGCCTAAAGTTTCATCACCAGAGTTGGCCGCTGGCTCATATGAACATACATAGGCACATCTAATATACCTACATAGAAAAAAAAATATAGACAGAGTAAAATTTAGTACCTACTTAAATATTTTAAATTGTAATTAATACCTACTTATTACATTTCAGGTAGATTATGTAAAACCTATCGGATTGACTAATATTTAAAAACCTACCCCTCCCCTCTACTCGCTTCTTAAAACCTATGAAAGTGAAGGTCTTGAAGAATTGTCGAGGGGTCTAACTAGGCTGGTGAACTCGAGCATACACATTAAGGGATAGCCAGAGAGCTAGTGTTTACTTTCTTATGTAACCTAATTGTTTAGATCATCACATTTTATTTATTTTGGCAATGAATTAATTTATTTACTTACTTATACGAATCTAGGAATATTTGAGAACAGGCATTTTATTAATTTGAACCCAAGCAATAACAGATACCTAATTGATATTAAACCAATTGATACTAGTAGTTCGCCCCGAACTGAGATCTCGCGCACCGTTGTATTGATAGCCTAGATTTGGACTTGTTTCTGACTACCCCTATACCTACGTTAAGTACTCCTTCTAGTGTTTACCACAGAATGATATCTAATGCGCTACCTCAGTATAGTAAAGATTAATTATAGGCATGCATGCAATACATTAAGTCGTGTCGTGTTTATATTCAATAGTTGACCCCGCGAACTTCGTACCGCGCCTCAGGGAAGGCCTCTTAGTTCGAGAAATTATTAAAATAGCAGTTCAATACGAAATGTATGAGAAAATCAATTCCCTCCCCCTCCCCTCCCCCCCCCCTCCCCTACCCCTCCCCCTCCCTCCCTTCCCCTCCCTTCCCCTCCCTTCCCCTCCCCTCCCCCTCCCCTCCCTCTATAATTTTGGTACATGCCCAGCCCACTATTTGCAGGAGTTAGCATTTGCATACGTGACAGGTTGCAAGCCCATCGCCGCTATTAGAACGTTAACTGGTTTCCTCACGATGTTTTCTTTCACCGTTTAGAGCTTGTGTTAATGCGCATTTACATTTTTCTAATCGAAAAATCCATTGATGAGCACGGCCAGGGTTCGAACTTACGACCTATGAATCGAAAGTCGAGCACTCTTCCAATCGGCCAACACGGCTTTTGTTTTCAATCTCAAGAAAAAATATCAAGAAGCAACTAAAATCATTGCAAACCAAACCACAACGATGCCACACTCCTTGTCTGTTAACCAGACCTACGAATACATCGAAACTCTATGAAACGGGAGCTCTCTCCATACTTCCGTTAATTGGTTTTCATAATTTTTCTTTTTGACTGTATTTCAAAAACTATAGAACCTAGAAGAAAACTAAAAACCATTTTGGAATGTATAAGTTGAATACTTTCATATGACACCCCACTCAATATATTTGGGTAACTTTGAAAAAAATGTACCCCCTTGGGAACCCCATATCTTTACAACCTCTTCATCGATTACGCTCATACGCTCCACAGCAAATTTCCATAGCACAACCTATTGACCTATCAAGTTTCATACAGATTGGATAAGCGGTTCGATAGTTATGCGAGAACATAAAAATGAAACATACAAACATACAAACATACAAAGCAAAATCGCCTAACTTGCCACTAAGATCTTCGCTCGCTTCGCTCGCTCGATCGATAATTTGAAAGAAGCTAAAGTAAATATACCTGCTATAACATAACTTAAAAAAAGAACAAAAAAGTTAAAAACTGTCTATTCGTCACTATCCACAACTAAAGACAGGACGTTGTTTAACCAGTGTTCAACTTTTAACATCTTTTAAAAGTAAAACCCTTTAGATCCACGGGTGGGATTCAAAAACACGACGACCTTCTCATCAAAACTCCACTACGCAACAAAGATTACAAATCTTTCCTAAAACGTCAATTTTAATTGAAAAAATGATCACCTTGTAAACCACCAGCTCTCGATCTCCTGTTAATGGCAGTTGATTGATATTTATGAGTTTGGAAACGCTTCGGATCGCATGACGGGACGGCATTATGCCTTAATCCAGCCAAGCTCATTAACTCACGATCGCCATGTAATGCGCCTACTCATCCATTACATGGTCCTGGCATGCTGATTGCACCTTTTGACATTAGCACGTCATTGCAAATATAGGATGCCCTTAGAATGCACAGTAATTAACATTGGTAGAAGTGAATTCGGCTAGCAGATACTTCAAGGTTTACGATAGTATTTTAAAGAACGTAGTCTTCCAATAGGGGATATTAGAAGACTACGTTCTTTACTAAAATATCCAGCGAGAAGTTTCGCCGAGACTTCTCGAAGAACAAACAAATTATCCACACTTTTTCACCCTTATACGGGAAAAGTCTGACAACATAGGCCAACATAGACAGTATGTGTCCGAGATCGAGACCGGAGAACGGGTCAGGAAACCCTTGTCATAATTATAAACTGACGGTTCTCTGTCTCGTGTCACTTTCGCGTGCCCCTAAAAAGCCTGTCTCTGGTCTCAGCCTCCGGTTTTGGTCTTGGGCGCAAACCACCGCCACCTTACGACGTATTTAGGCACTATAGGTTCTCGGTAAACATAAAAAGAAAATAACTATTGTAACATCCGTACCCCTATTATAAATGTGAAAGTGTGTTTGTTTGTTTATTTGTCGTGGAATCACGTCAAAACGGAGTGACGGATTGACGTGATTTTTTGTGTGGAGATAGATGGAGGGCCGGAGCCTAACATAGGCTACTTTTTATCTGGGTACCACGCGAGCGAAGCCGCAGGCAGCAGCTAGTAATAATATATAGCAAAAACATACGAAGGTGTTCTGTTCATCTAGCGCGATTGTTATACAACGAATAATAAAACCAGCTTGGATAATATTTTTGACATACATTACTAAATCTGAGACCAACATTGGACATAAAACTAGAAGAATTCCAAGGAAATACTGACACTTTTACACATCTCAAGAATAATGTCAAAAAAGACTGAGAGCGTGCTCGACTAGTGACAGTTAAGTTTACTTCGTGTAGATTTTCAAACGAGCGTTTAATTTAAAAGCCACTTTTGTTGATTGGATAACTTTAATGTCTTGTTTTGCAGTCTCGTAACGTAATCGATCTTTTACATGAGGTTGAAAATTGTATCCACTTATTATCATAAACACAAAAAAGCAGTAAACAACCAATCAAATATCTTCAATTATGTAAATTGGACAGAATTTTTTCAAAAGCATTAAACATAAAACAATTGTAACCTTATTGCATGATTTATCCATGAAAATGATTTGAGGAGACAAGATAATATTAAATACATTATTTAGTAAAACAATTGTGTCGTATTGCATGATCCATCCATCGCATATCATAATCGGTGCAGGCGCAGCTCCCGCGCACATTAGCAGTCACTTGCAATTGCACTGAGCAATTGAAATTGTTGCGAGTAGGCGTAATTAAACGCTCCTAATTTTATTACCAGACTAGCATTGTTCTAGGTACAGTTTAATAGTTATTCTACTGGGAGAATGCATATGACTTCATTGACGAGTTACTTCTTTAGTCTCAAAAAAATCTACCCCCCAAAATACCTAATCTAGCGATAATTATTCAAAACATTAGAAGTGTTCATAAAACAGCTAATATTGCCGACCTAGATGTAAACGTGACAATGCTCAAACAAGACATTGATATTATTGTCCTAACCGAATGTAGGATTGATTCAAATAAACCGTTACCAATTAAGCCTAACTACTCAACTTATTGTACTACAAAAAAGACCAACCAAAATGATGGAGTAGTAGTGTTCATAAATAAAAATATAAAACATACTGTTAAAGAAATAACTCTTTTTCGAGCTACGTGTCTAGAAGTAACAACTCCCATAAGCACAATAATATGCATTTACCGCTCTCCATCCGAAAAAAATCCTGAAAAATTTATTCGCTCTCTTGATAATTATTTAAAGGCACCACACCTAAAAATTAATACCGCATTAGCAGGGGATATAAATATTAATATCATGGAGGGAACTACCGGTAAAAATGCTACCCTTTATCTCGACATGTTAGCTTCACATAGTCTCCTACCAGGTCATAGATTCGATACTCGATTAAATAGTTGCCTCGATCACATTTTCACTAACCCTGACACTGCAAAACTTACAGCTATTGTAGCTGTACTAGATACAACTATAACTGATCACAAATTAATTCTCTTAAACTACTACCTCAAAGAAAAAATACATAAACCTAAAATCAATAAAACTAGTATCAATTATCAAAATGCTCTTGAAACCCTAAAAAATAAAAACATATCTGAATTACTAAATATACAGGACCCTAACATTTTAACACACAAACTAATTAATCTAATTTCAAATTCCCTACTAGACAATACAATAACAATAAAAATATCAAACAACAAAAGAATAATAAAACCGTGGATAACACCTGGCATTTTAAAGTGCATAAGAAATAGAAATAAATTACAAAAAAAGTGTCAAAATGATCCTACAAACGACATAATAAAAATAACCTACAGACGATACCGGAATTTCTGCAATAATCTTATAAAAAAATTAAAAACAAAGTATGAAAGAGATATTTTAAATAAAGCAAAGAACAATAACAAATCACTATGGAACTGCATTAAAAACCTAACTAACCTACACAAACAAAAAAGCAATAATAAAGAGCTCCTGAATCTTAAAAATACTCCCATCGAATCAGCTAAATTTGTCAATAAACATTTTAATAGTGTTGGAAAAATCCTTGCCGATGCCATTAAACCTAGTACAAATGAAGTCGAACACTACTTTAATTTATTACCGTCACTGCCAAACTCCATGGGTATCATAGAACCTGAGCCTTTTGAGATTGAGTCGATTATTAGCAACCTAAAACCGGATTCCGCAGCGGGATGGGATAAAATACCTACGAAATTCATATTAATGGCTAAAAAAGAATTAGTACCTATCATAACTCATCTAATTGCCCTATGCTTTAGACAAGGAATATTTCCACGCGAATTGAAGATTTCTATTATTCACCCCATATTTAAGAGTGGAGACAGAGACGATATCGGAAATTACCGGCCTATATCAGTTTTACCAGTCATATCAAAGGTACTAGAAAAAGTAATAAATTTTAGATTAATAAAATTTTTTAATACTTTTAATGTACTATCGAAATCGCAATATGGGTTCCGAACTGGAATAAGCACTGAAGATGCAATTCAAGATCTAACCATAAATATAACTAAACATCTTGATGAAAAGAAGAAAACCCTGTGTGTATTTCTAGACCTGAAAAAAGCTTTCGATACCGTCTCTGTACCCACTCTCATTCGCAAGATTGAAAAGCTGGGAATTCGAGGCCCCTTTCTTTCCCTTGTTACAAATTATCTTAAAGATCGTAAGCAGCGGGTCAAGCTGGATGATGACACCTTTAGTGATGACGAAAATACTTTAGATTATGGCGTTCCACAAGGTAGTGTCCTAGGACCTACCTTGTTTCTCACTTACATTAACGACCTCACTGAAACGAAAATAAAAAATGGTAAAATTTTTTCATACGCCGATGATACGGCTCTACTCTTTTACGGAAATTCTTGGACTGAAGTTTATCAGTTAGCTGAGGAAGGACTTCGCAAGGTAATCAGATGGTTAAACATAAATTTACTAACATTAAATACACAAAAAACGAATTTCATAACTTTCTCAATTCTTAATAATTCGCAACCTGACCCATACTTAAAGCTCACTGCTCACTTTTGTAAAAGTACAGATCTTAACATAACGTGTAATTGTCAAGTCTTAGACAGAGTAAATTCCACAAAATATTTAGGTGTAATGATAGATAAAAACTTATCGTGGAACTCACAGATAGATTTACTATCAAATCGTGCTAGGAAACTAATTTGGGTTTTTAAATATCTTCGCAATATTGCAGATAAACCCCTATTAAATTATATTTACATCACCCTAGTTCAGTCCATAATTTTATATTGCATCTCAATCTGGGGTGGGACTTTCAAAACTAAATTTATAAGTATAGAAAGAGCACAAAGGTATTTACTTAAAATAATGCTACGCAAAAAAAGAATGTTTAGCACTAATAAATTATATAACGAAGCAAATGTTTTAACAGTCCGACAACTTTATATTCTCCAATGTACACTTAAAACGCACAAAATGTTAGTCTTAGATCCTAGATTAGTGGTTAGTAGACGAAGTAATCGCTCGGTAATTAAGATAACTCCTACTAGAACAGAGTTTGCATTCAGTCAATTCGGAGCTCAATCTCAAAGAATATACAATAATGTAAACACTGAAACGAACATTTACAACAAGTCGTACCCGCAATGTAAGAAAATTGTAACAACCTGGCTAAGGTCACTAACCTACAAACAAACTGAGGATCTCCTGTTATCTGACATATAAAGATGCTACATTCAATAACATATAGGTACCCTAGATGTGTTACGTTCATAGCTACCGTCGTTTAGAATCTGTTCCCACTAGTGTACATACCGATCTAGTGCACCCTTTGCTGACAAGTTCCCTAAAATGAATAAATACACACGCTTCGCCCGCGTGGACTAGGTAGGTAGGTACTACTATTTTGTTTTATCCCACAGAAACCGTGCATTTTTTATTTTTATTATTATTTTTTTTTTTTTTGGGATGAAGGGTAGCCTATGTCCTATTCCCGGTCATTATCTATCTATGTTTCTAATTTTAGCCAAATCGGTTTAGTGGTCGTCGAGTTTTAGAAGAACAAACATACATCCAAACATCCACCCAAACATCCAAATTTTCGCATTTATAATATTAGTGTGATATAATATTAGTGTGATTATTTTTAAATGTCATTATCTATTCTGTTTTCGGTGAATGCTGGAATAATAACAACTACCTAATGATGAAAGAAACGGTTCGTAAATACCTAACTACCTATTGCTATGAGTGTTTATCTGTTGTTCCCTAGCTACCTTCGAGCAGCTCGAAGCTGGCTACGTATTATTAACAACACATGCTTTTCGCTTCTCCCTTAGATACATCCTATATACCTACTTATGCTGACTTTGTTGTACCTATTTATGTAAAAATATCATAAATCTATGTAACTCGTCAAAAACTACCCAAGTACATAATATATATACTTACTTACCTAATTATTTAAACTATTTATATATTTATACCCCACATCTTTATTTAGATATATCTACATTTATAATATATTTACATCTTACTTTTTTTATTTACTTAAGTACCTATACTTTTATTAAACTTACCTATTACAAGTCAAGGTTTTTGTTAAAGGTACCTACATATAATATGCTTTCCATATTTTTGTTAAAATCAAGTGCTCAGATCAGACCACAGAAAAGAGGGGACTCTTCAAACACAGGTTTTATAAACTTAAATGAAGAGATCCCAACCCATGCAATGTACAACTTGTTTTTAATGAATAAATGATTTTATATTTTGATTTTGTATTTTTATTTTTTAGTTGCAAAGCCCTTCATTCATTCGTCGTGTCAATTTGCTCATACTAATAATGCGATGTTTAAATTCGCTTGCTCCAATATAATGCCACCTCTATGGCCCTATCTGAAGCCGCAACAAGATCTTCGCGGGTGCAGTTGTTTGGGCACAGAGCAAGTGTGACATGTTTTGTGTTGGGGCCTTAACTGACTTTAAAAAACTAAGATCATTTATGAATAATATTCTTTGTTTACAACTTCTGGAACTTTATAATAACAAACGGAAATTACCTATTTACGTAAAATATCGTCGATTTAGATGCCGATAATGTTTCGATTCATCCGGAGAATCTTCATCTGAATAGAAAAAAAATTACCTACAAATAAAGTTACAAAAGTACATCATCATTTTTTAGACACATAATAAAAATTACTTAAGTACTACTTAATAAGACAGTAATTATAATATAAGGGACATACAACCCATAATATAGCAATGTGAGCGTGACACAAAAATATAGGTACATGTAGTGAAAAGAAGAGTATTGTATGAAGCGACGAATTTAATCGAAATTGATGTTTTTATTTATATTATTCAACATACATACATACATACATAAAATCACGCCTCTTTCCCACAGGGGTAGGCAGAGACCACGGATTTCCACTTGCTACGATCCTGACACACCTCTTTCTTTTATATTAGTATTCAAATAAGTATAAAAAGCTTTTTCGAAATAATATCGAAATATTTTATAGTGTGGGAGAAATCTGGGCATGACTCAATATTCAGAGCTCTGTTTTGCAATAAATTCTATCGATGATTTTGAATAAATTCGTGTTTTTGGCTCTGTCGATTTTGTTACCTTATGTTTCTTCCATTTAAATTTCAATATCATACAGTCAGTATAAGTAGGATAAGAGTAATTTGGGCATGAAATGTCGCAATTTTGGGGAGAACTAAAGAGTACCTCCTTATTAGAAAATATCAAGATAGTTGACAATGGTAAATCATAAGCTAAAAAGAACCAAGCATGGGTAGGTGAAGTTATAAAAGTTATATAATCTGTGTTATATTTATATAGCACAGACAAAATGGTTATAGTAATAGGTGAAGTATATACTATTGTGTACTCTGTGGCTAAGCCCGGGCCTTTCTGACGTCATCGAGCTATACAATGCAAGCGTGCAATACTCAAGGGCCCTTCTAGAGGGCGCTTCGGGCGTGTCGGCTCTGCTATCGACTCGAGCTTTGCATTTCGCATAGATAAACATATGTATAAATTGTAAACTTTCAAAGCTTTTAATTTATTGAATGTCGTAAAAATCATTGTTAACTTAATTAAAGGTAAACAGTGCTGTGCTGTTGTAAAATAAAATAGGTAATAAAACAAATTATGACTAAGTTGCTTCATTACTTTACATTATTTTTTACTTACTTAATTAAAATAACAACTTAAAACAAAAATAAAAAACATTAGTACCTACTACTTTACATTGATTAAAAAAATTATAGCTATCGCATGTTTACGCGTTCATAATCATAAAATATATTATTTTTTATTTTCAACCCTTACTTGAAAGGGTGGTTTATATTCCCAATAATATAAGTTTATTTCGTCGCTCCAGTCACCAGCCCCTGTGGCCTAATGGATAAGGCATCGGCCTCCTAAGCCGGGGATTGTGGGTTCGAGTCCCACCAGGGGTACGTTTCCTTTTTTCTTTTTTGCACTTTTAAACTCTATTCAACTTAGTACCAAACTGACCTAATAAAAAAACGTATGTACACAATTTTTATCATGAACCATGACATGAATGTGATGGTTGTTTTTAGTACTTATCCTTCGCTATCGCTATCTTTTGTATCTTTTATAAGCAGACCCCACAGTTCAATTTATTTTAGACTTATAAATTTTACTAAGAAAGCCTATAAAAACGTCCCTAGAATCGTCGTAAACATCAATGTGACGTCATAATTCACTAATTACTTACGGATAGGTTTTTAATTTACGACATCTGAATGGTAAGGTTTAACCATTTAACTTAGGTTTAACGGCCTCGTAAATACTTGCAGGTGCGTTCAGTGCGTACGTCTTACAAACTGTAAGTTACACTGTGGTCTGTCTGCGTCCTTGTCCAGGGACGTCTGAAACTCTGAATTACACGAGGGGGAGGGGTAGGATCGGGGAGGGGCGGGGGGGTTGTACTGGATCGATATTTAAATTGAACAATGCGTTTTATTGTGCGTTCATGCTGATTTATTTTTGAAGTTCTAATGGTTAAACTTGGTAGATTGTTTATGACACTGGAACGATAAGTATAGGAGTGTCCTACTTGACCTAAAGTGTAGGCATAGGTGTTCTGCCGCTGCATACAAATACAAACATCGCTCTCCCTATAATCCGGTCAAAATAGAATTCCACCCTTGCAAAAATTCCCAAAAAGCTGAAAATTGGTAGGAATGGAGGAACACCATTGTCAACGAACTGTGATAAGTTCCCATCGATACCTGGGGTATGCAAATTTTTTTATTCAAGGTCAAAGTTGTCGAAAATTTTTTATTATTTTATTTTTATAGCATCCTGGATGGTACCCCTATTTTTCGGCCTATTTTGACCGCAAACAAGTCAGTGCTTTATTACATTATCGCAGCTCATGGTCACTATGTGACTTTAATTGCACTATCTGTCTCCATCAATTCCGGTCCATAGTACCCTCACTGCCTGCCAGAATTTATTACGATATAAAATATAAGAAGTGGCTTCTTTAACCTTGATCAGTCCATCTCGTTTGTAATCAGCCATCCCATCTTCTTTAATGTAATTGTTACGGGCAACTTGATAAACTCGGTCACTATGAATAATGACCGGCCTCTTACATAATGACCGTCAAGTGGGCAATGTAATTAAAACTGCATAATTAATCACTTTTCCCGGTCATTATAAATAATGACTTGGGCAATGTAATAAAATAGATGAATTGTAGTGTTTTAGTTGATTGACTACATTTCTGGCGCTTCGGTGGCCGCTGCCGCGGCATGCTCGCTACGCTCGCTCGCCTCGCGCATAGTTATTTTAACTAACCTAACCTACAGATTTTGATCTAATTTATCACATTGCCCGTCTAGAAGTAGGGCAGTATTCATACTGCCCGTTCTATGTGATAAATTCAAGCTATCTCAAACCTTGATTTATTAAATGGACCACGGCCTTCGGGCATTATTAATATGGACCGGCCAAAGTCATCATTATCAAATTGACCGACGCTCTTGGACATTCATAATGACCGGTCCATATGAATACTGCCCGGTTAATCAAGTTGCCCTTAACATAATCGTCACCAATGTTACCAACAAAGCACAGTTTTTTAATATTTAAATCATATAAGAGTAAATAAATGCCTGTGTGGCCTGTGAGTCGTGTTGGCCGAGTGGGTTAGTACCTCAACTTTCGATCTCAAGCTCGTGTGTTCGAATCCCAGCAGTGCATCAATGGATATTTCGTTTTGAAAAATGTATGTGTACGATAACACGAGCTCTAAACGGTGAAGGAAAATATCGGGAAACCCGGCTTAGTCAGCCCCACATGTATTGACCACGTCTTTCCTGTGGATTTGCCCGATTAAGAGAGGGTGGTTTAGGTGCTGGACAAGCTTACTCTCCATCTCAACAACGTCCTAAACACTACAGTGTCCCGTTAAGTGTAGGCAACAAACCGTGTTTATTGCTTTGATTCTTTACTGTATTGGTCGCGTAAGAACAGAAATTACGAAGATGCAAGAAACTCGCCCCATGACAATTCAGTGACAAGCGATTAACGACCTTCTATATATGAAATCATTGTTTAGTTTACATTGTCATATTTTGATATTTGCTTTCAATAATCGCATCATCAAGGCGAAAAATTCGTACCATGTAAACGGCGCTATCTCCAAGTGTTTTCATGCTCAAGATTATTTCCATTACAACCGCGAATACACCACTTGGTTCCAATAAATCTTTTGAAATGTTCTGAATCCTCACGAACCACTCGAAATTCAATCAGCCGTCTAAAGTTTTGTAAACAACTTCCCACCAAACACGAAATTCAAATCAATTTCTATTCACTGAAATGGGGGTTTTTGGTTGGTAAATTCACGCCGACCTTACAGAATTGCTATGTAATTTCGAATACAGCCTTACTTACATAAACATCTATTATCTATGTATTTGGACGTGCCTCTGACTACACCCTTATACATCTTCAAAGGATCTAGAATGCCTAATAAGATCTGAGAAAATGTCTACCGCGCCTTGTGACTAATAAATAACAGTCGTAATCATAATTATAATTTCATTTCATTTTAATTTTTTCATTTAGGTGAACCGATATTCGAAGTATAGGAACTCGTAATGAAGTGAAAAAGTTTGTTTCTTGTTTTAACCCCCAACGAAAAGAGTGGTGTTATAATTATAAGTTTGTAGTGTATAGTGATTACGGACCAAACTACTACAAATTACTTTAGGTCAAAATAACTACTACTTACCTACTTCACTTGTAAGATACCAAACAATGCTATAATGCTAACCTATCCGATGAGTCTGCAATACATACAGTCAGTATATAATTTAACCTAAATTAATATACCTACAGACGTTGACAGACGTTGTTTTTCAGCTAAGACTAATGGCGGTTAAGGGAGGCTCTGATAAAGAAGAGGAGAATAATATTTAAGGTATAATGCATCAAAACTCAGAGGTTTCACTAGTTACTTTCATATTCATAAAAAAAGTTTACGAATGTATGATTTGGTTATAGAAAAAATAAGTTTAGGAAAACTGTGATGAAATTATGTAACGATTTGATGAGTTAACTATTTTAAAATGTAACGTAGAGATCTACGCCCCGCGCCGTAGGCGGCGTAGGCGCTACGAAAACAATATGTCACCAAAATTGCGTGTTTTCAATAAAAATATGGCTAGAGACTGTCTGGTGTCCTCAAAGTGTGTCAAATTGTACACCTACGCTTCTATGGTCTTGACACGTCGTATGTCTAAGCGATACGCGGGTGTTTCAAGGAACATCATATTTATTAACGTCCAGAGATAGGATGGGTAAATTTTTATGGATGACGTTGTGCATTAATTATTAGGCGAGATATCCGAAATAATGTGCCCTATCCACTTTAGGTACATCCATACCCATATTATAAATGTGAAAGTGTGTTTATTTGTCCTGCTTTCACGTCAAAACAGAGCGATGGATTGACGTGATTTTTTGTGTGGAGATAGTTGGAGGGCTGGAGAGTAACATAAGCTACTTTTTTTTTGGGTACCACGTGAGCTAAGCCGTGGGCAGCAGCTAGTAAGTATATAATTTTGTATGTAGTCTTTGTGATATTTGTGTTACAGTGAACCTGCTATTTGGTAACGTGGTATAGAAGTACACTTTTGTGGATTTATAAAGAGGTAATGACTTTTCAATATATTTTTTTTCTGCATCAATCACAATAGCTGAGCAGATTGAAAGAAAATTTGAACAAAATATGAATTAAGTAGTTAATAATTTGACACGATCCAACCTATTAATATCGTTATGACTCAGAAAATATGCTCTTGTTGTTTGTTAGAAATAATTTTTTTGAATAAAAATGTTAAAAAATGACGCACGACCCGACTTCGAGCCCACATCCTTCAGATCGAAATTCATCCAACATGGTTCATAAAAAACCAAAGCTTATTCCTATGTTTATGAACAGCGGCAGCTGTCGTTCGCAAACCAAACCTGCAATTTGTGATCATCTGCATAAGTAGGCACCAAAATCCCTACAACTTATCTTACTAAGCATGTGATCCATCAAGTAGCACTTACTGAGAGAGCTTCTTCATTAAATTATCTTATTAAAAGTTTTGAACAATAAAATTCCATTATGTACTAAGTAAATTTTACTTACGAAACTTGAGCTTGCATCCATTTATCATTAATTTCTAAAAAGACATAGTGATTCTGTTTATCACAGGTGTTTGTTTGATGTAATGTTTGAGTTTCAAACTTAGATAAAAAAATGTGTGAATATTTCAAACTGTATATCGTTGCTTCCCGCCGCGAGGCTAATGATTGTATGAGCTGCAATTTTAAATATCATAGATGATCTGCAAATATTTGTCTCGGGTCGATACATACCTAGTACGATGCATAGAGGGATGAGGGGGGGACAGTCCAGCTCTTGGGCGACATTACATGGGGGGGCTGGGGGGCGGGAGGAAGTGAGTGTGGGAATGTAAGATTTCAAGGTCGCTGCGCCCCTGTACCACTTCACCTTTCGCTGCATCGATCGCATATCTGTTGGGGCAAGCGTTTTAAATCTAGAAATGTTGAGAAAACATCGAATTATATTTTGTGATAAGGTTAGTGACGAATATGTCTAAGATAGACAGGGTTTGATGATTGTCTAGTCATGTAATGAAATCAAAATGATTCGGTTATTGGATAGGTATGTTAAATCACATGTTAAGCGGTAGGCCGTATGGAATACCCAGTACATTTTGATTCATTTTATATTCCACTTCAAACCAATAGGTACTTTCGCGAGTTGAACTTTGAATCAGATAGTACCACATCGAAAATACTATTTACCGCTTCTTCCCCAATGCTCAACTAGTGAGCATTTGAGCAGTAGGACATATTTTTTTATAAAACTGATTGTTTTATTTCAACGCTTTTTATACTACTAGTTGAGACATACACACACACACAACAAAAATGAGATACGAAATTCCCTAAAATTCTCTCTACTTTCGAAATATGGTACATTTGTATGCGTGAAGGCGTTACATATTGCTAATACTGCATAATTTTTCGTACAATTTTCCTTAAGCATCCATCAACTCAGGACGACAAAGGCAGCTTATTCCTCATTCTATAAATCATCCTGTACTTATATAGAAAAAATGATCCTTTTTATAACTTTTGTGAAGTAAATGTTACAGCACCTATACAATCACATAATGAAATGATTGGACTTCTTATACGATATGACAGCTTCATAAGGAACGTCATAGAAGGAAAAGTAGAAGGAAGACGAGGAAGAGGAAGACCAAAAATTAATTAGGTACTTACATGAGTCATTGAGGTCACTGTCATGTCGTATAAAGAAATAAAAGAAATCGCATTGGAAATCTCTTTCCAATGCGATTTCTTTTATTTCTTGATGGAGAGAATTACATCGTTGTACCGACAAGTGCTGAGCTCTTAAATTTATATAAAATACAATCAGATGTGGTAATGAGATAGCGAAAGTTAATGAATATCGGGAAGCAAGAACACTCAATAATCATGGTACCTAATTATCCCGTTGATAATAATATTTAAGACTCAATAATATTTGCTGGCCATGCACCAATTTGTTATACGGGATTTCTTCGCCGTCACGCCATCGATGTCGTTTTTAACAGGACTAAGCCTTGTTTCTCCACGTGCCTCAAAATAAGCGTCATCTGACCTTTACTCAGTAAACTTTGATTTATTTTGCGAGAGAATCTATCATTGTTGGCACGAGAACAAACGCCTACTTTACGAAAGCAATTAAATATTTTTGGTAGATAAATAGACTATTAACATCGTCAACATTTCGAAATGGGGGTAAAATTTACTGACTTATGAAGATGTAAGTACTCGTACTAGTAAAATTTACTGACTTATGTCGTACCAGACTTACAGACATTTTTCTGTCCAAAATTCCATAATACTTACTATTTATTATTCATACAAAAATCCCATAGAGAAATGCAAGTTTTTCCCAAAAGGTAAATATTTAATTTAGTTAAGTAAGTATGTATTATAAAATAAGTAAAAAAATGACTTTTAGTTTTTCACGAATTTTCCGGACCACTTTCGAATTTTCAAAGTTACGATTGGAATTGAATTAATCCCACGGCACCCACTGATGTAAATATTAAATAAATAAATATTGCTGGACATTTCACACAGCGCCATCTAGCCCCAAACTACGACTAGGTACTATTATTTTCTCGTTACGTTAATTTTTTGAAAACAAAACATTATTTATGGTCCATCTAAAGTTCTAAGCCCTTTAGTATTATTTTAGGCTTAAATTAACATTTTCGAGTACTCCCACATAAATTCTATTTTTAGCATCATAAATCTAAGTATTTTAGAAGGTATCTCTAGTTGCTATCTACCAAACGGTAGTTAAATAATCCAAGCCATTATCTCTTATCCGATAGAGCGAGTTCAAGGTTGGTCGATGGAAAGTCCACAGCTTATACAGCAGTTGGTATAGAACTATTACAAATGTGGTCGCATCGTGCCATAGATTGATGTGAAGTTTTTATGACTGTCTAGAATACATTACAGTTTGTATGTACCGCTCTCGGTCTCTACCCGGGCCGCGATGTCCCATACCACTGAAAACAGAATTTAAGATAAAATGAGCTGTATTGCACTTGTTTTAGATTCAGTTTGTCTTGGTTCAGAGACATGCGACAGATCGAAAAGAAAAGGCACTACAAAGATTACCTTAAACGAAACAGAGCTTTTTTACAATACTCTACCACACTCTACACGTCAATATCGCTCGCATGATCGCGTAGTTCCCTGCACCAAGAGCTCAAAACGTCATGGAATACTAAAATTGAGCTATCGAAGTTAGCTTCTGTAGATAGGTACTTACTGCAGTATATTCCGTGGCTGCCCTTTGCGCTTTTATCAATACGCATGCGAGCGCAGCGCCGCCTGTCGGTACCCACCAGTACCCTCCCGGACTCGACTGCGCACGCTCCGTGCTCTACTCTCCGCATTTTAATAAATCCCCAAAACAACACAGAAACCCTAACAAAATAACCCAAAAACGCTATTTCCCTTACCCCGATTGGTAAACAGTAAAACGCGCGCGAACCTAATACTTAACCTAAAACCGATTACGTCAATAACCTTTTGTTTTGTTTTTGTAATTACCACCCGGAGCTGACTGCACAGGGGTGCAGAAGTCCTGAATCGGTAAGTCTCAATCTATACTTTGTGCATTTGAGAATGATCTAGGTGGTGAGCGAGTTACTTTCGCCGGCCATTCAGGAATGGGGGCACTCTCTAAAATAAACCGTGATTTTTAACGAGACGTTTCAGCTGTACACATTGTAGCACGCCACGGTATCTAGGCTATCAAGACCAGCAGAACACTAGTGAACGTTTTTATTTTAAGAAACATACCTTAGTGTTCTTAAAAACAATTACTTACACATGTACAGTTATATATTTAGTAGGTGCGCATAAATAACGCGCCAAAACGAATCTATGAATTGACAGGAGACGTCACAAATATTGATTGATCAATCATAGAATGAAACAAGGCAAGCAACATGACATCCGCCAAGTAGATTGGTAAATAGTTATTTGCATATTATCGGGTTTAAAAACATGTTGTATTTCGTTTGAGAGCGTAGGTATCTATTGTGTAAGAATATTTACTAGTATTTTAAGCAGACCATTGCAATAAGCATTCCTTAGATAGAGAATGTCACACGGCGCAGGTCCGCGATTGACAGATAGAGGGGTGACGTAGGCTTTACTATGATTTAGTAGTATTGGGGTGCATTTATATCAGTTAAGGAAAGGCTGCTTGACGATGTAGTGACGTGGTCAACTATTTAGTAAGTTTGGATGAGATAATGGCCAGTTTTGGTTACGAGGATGGCCCCCTGACGTCCGTCATGGCTTAACGAATTTATAGCAAGGACCAGCAAACTAAGTAAAAACTAGTAAATGATTATTTTCTAAGTCATAATTTACATGTAAGTATTTACAAAAAAAAAAAGTAGTTCCAAAATACAAAGATCTTTGTAATGGGGGGAGGGGGGGGGGGGGGGGGTCCCAAGGGTTCCAAAATACAAAGATTGACTAAGTTTCCCGAACTAAATGGAGTTACATTGTTCAAGGGTTCCAAAACTAAAACTAAAACTTTGGACGTCATGAACCACCTGTGTCACGGATATCCCATGTCGGACAAATTATAAATAGGTAGGTACCTATCTGTTCCGCGAATTTTTTTTACTCTTGCTAAGTGGGGTCCGGACCCCCTAAACCCCCCATTATATACGCCCATGCTGGGGGTCGTGGGGTCGTGACCCATCACGAAAGTATCTTCTCCCGCACGATGTTGCGCCATTTGTTCCGGCTTTCAGCGACATGCACGGCTTCTGGCATGCTGAGGTCGAGTGCGTAGCGAATCTGCAGTGCAAGTACAGTTTTTATCGATAAAATTCGACAAAATTAGATAAAATTGGATTTATTAATAAAAAATCTTATTTTATCGAATTTTGTGTTTCTAAATGTCAAATTTAGCGATTGATAAGAACGGTACTTCCTCTCGGCCTTCTTCCATTATCATTTAAATAACGAAAATATTGATGTTTATAAACGGAGTCGGAGCATTTAGTCCCAAGCTTTTTGTCTCTCATTAATTACAACACAGTTTTTTTCTCCTACAATAAGGGCTACTGATTCAGTTGTAGTTATCCGTAGGCAATGTTAGTATTTAGTAGGCCATTCTTGACAAGAACATAAGGTTCAGCGGTCCATTACTTTCAAGTTGTCTTAAGTTTCATGGTTTTCCAGTTTCAATTTTCTATCTATCAGTGATTTTTCTTACTGTGGTTAGTTATTTGACATTATAAATATGTTTTATCGCAGCAAGCAAAACCACAGTTGGATATTGAAACTTGCCGTAAATCATCCGTGTGTCTCAATAAGTGACGTGGTGTACTTTCGAATCCTTTTTTTTATATTTGACCCTTTTATCTAGCTGATCCGACTGCCGACAGACGTTGTTCTTGACCTCGAGATCATAGAAAAAACTTTCCATTTCTTTAAAACCTTATTCGGACGAACTATAAAAATAATAAAAACCGGTCAAGTGCGAGTGGAACTCGTACGCTGAGGGTTCCGTAGGACCTACCCATTATATCCATTAAGTTATTGGACAATTAGTAATTTTTTTTTACATTATCCTAGTTCTGCGATAGCAGCACCGCAAATGTTCTGCGCACACGAGTATAATATTGCAATAATTTTTTTCTTTTATTTTCTTTCACACAATAGCACAATTTTATTTATTTACCTTATTTGAGGATGGTGCCAATTAAGCTAGTCCGCTTAATTGTATGAGCGCCCATACAACTCGGAGGACAATTTTAATTGGCGTCAACTATGTATGTATGGGAACACCCTTTAATTTTCAACTTTTTTAACTTTTTGGAATTTTTCCTTTATTTGTGCTATAAGACCTTGCTTTTTGCCAAATTTCGTTATTCTAGGTCAACGGGAACTACCATTTAGGTTTTCGACCCAAAACCTCTAGGGTACTTCCGGTTGACCTAGAATTGTCAATTTTGGTTACAAGCAAGGTCTTTCAGCACAAGTAAAGGAAACATTCCGAAAAATAAAAAAAGTTGATAAGTAAGGTAAGTTTTGGTACTCACAAGTTTTCACGAAAACCTAAATTTGCCTATATCTTTTTATAGTGTTGACTCAGGATCTTGATTTTTATACTCACAATAGGGACTATAGACTTTAGTATATGGTATAAATTTCAACTTGCTAGCTCTACCCGTTCCTGAGATAATCGATGGTGACACACGGACATACGGACAGACAGACGGACAGACAGACGGACAAGAAAGTGATCTTATAAGGGTTCCTTTTTTTACCTTTTAAGGTACGGAACCCTCAAAAGGTAAAAAAGTCCAGCCGTTCAAGTTACGCGCTTACCAACTTACCAACGAACATCATTTCTTTTTTATTAATAAAAATACTTATATAATAAATAATGCTGGACATTTCCACAGCATTATGTAGCCCCAAAGTAAGCAGAGCTTGTGTTATGGGAGCTACATTACTTACATAATACTACACACATCCTTTTTTTTGTAAATACGAGTACATACATATTATACATAGAAAACACCCAGACCGGAGACAAATTTTTGCAAATTATACAAAATTTTATCCCGCGGCGGGGATTCGATCCCCGTAATGCGTTTCAGGCGGGCCTTCACCTAATGCGACATAGGTTGTCAATATATGATTTACCAGAAACTTATGATCTCGGTGGTCACACAAGAAAGTTACGAAGCAAAAGCTAGCACAACACGCAACTTGGGACCACGTACGCAATTACCGAGGGAAAAAACAAGAAATTGAGTACAGATCGCAATGCCACCATCGCCACACGCGCACAAAAAATGAAGAATTAATTACTATCACAATTATATAATTCCTGCTCGCTTGCAAATTAATTAGAACAATCCTGAATTTCCATAACGAGTCGGAAAAACTCGTTTCGATCATTTCTTTTAAGAGTAAGAATTTTACTCAAACAAAAAACGAAGCCATCTTGCTTATAAGCTGACTGTTGTTTAGAAAGTTGTAAGAAAAGAATTAACGTTTTAAAACACATTAAGTAATTGTAATATAAGTAAAAAAAATACTTTAAGTAATTGTAAAATGAGGAACTGGAACAAATGACAGGATGATAGAGGAACTACCTACATCATGTACTTTATTTGTACCTATTGAAAATCTATTTTAAATAAAAAATAAATTTAAATACATTGTATTTACATAATATAATACATTATTAACATTATCATACTATTGTATGATGTTTTTTAAATGTTTTTAATGATTTTTCCCTTTGAAAACATCATTGGTAGCAGTATTGATTATCGTCGGGCACCAGATGCTTAAAGCGGAACAAAACCTAATAAATGAAGTAGTTCGGTAATATAATAATAGAAGAGAAAGGAGGAAACTGCATGGATGTAGAAAAAAATCAAAGCTTAAGCTTTTAGGTCTTTTAGGTCTTAGTAAAACAGACCGTACAATAAAACCATGGCTCGTTCAAGAAGTAATTGCATAATAATTTGAATCAAAGAAACAAGTCATTCCCGACCTTAACATTGAAAACTAAGGTACAAAATGCTCTGTGAAGTTCAAAGCGAGTACAATGCATGTTAGTGCAATTCGATAACGAATGCACTTTATGCACCGATGCAAATGTCGTGGTTTTTGCATAACTCTTTTGTGACAAGCCCCATGCACTGTGGTTTAGGGATGGCAGTTTTCCGGCCTTAATTACATGTAATCGACATTTTATAAGCTCTCTTCTCTTCTCTTTCGCTATACTCTTGACAGAGTGGTCGTGATTTTATAAGCTACATATTTATAAAGGAGTAAATTATTTTTAATAGTAAAAAAATTTAGAGAAGACGGAAAAAGTACATAAGTACCTACTGTGTTCTTTTTCCGTCTTCTCCTGATATTTTTTACTTATAAAATAAGAAGACCTTGCGTCACTTCTGCTTATGTCATGTCTATTTTGGTTTTATAGCTGTGGTTAGGTGTTCTACTATCACCGAAGAGGAGTCTTCTTACAGTGGGATATTATTTGGTTCTTTAATATTAACCTAGGTACATAATTATGAATAGATGCAACTATTTAGCACGTCAAGAGAAAACTTGATAATCACTAAGAAAAAATCACGTAACGTTTTACATCGAACGTTAGTTTTTATTACTAAATTGTAACTACAGTTTCACTGATTATTCCTCTGTTACATGTATTTTTTTCAAGCAGTTTCTCACGTGAAAAAATAAATTGTATATCGTCCGGCTTTTGATTAAGCACCTCAGATCAGGGATCGGATAACCCATTCATTACGGTAACCGTTTCAAATGGCTACCGATTCTATCGGTAACCGTTTGAAACGGTTACCGGCTAATTTTGGATATCCGGCTTTTCACCAGGCATCCCTATGCACCGTGAGAATATAGGGCAAGTTCAGGGTCGTTGCAAGTATTGTTCGGAGCTCATTTCCGATCAGGGTTGCATTTACGAATCCGGTCCGGTGTGAAATGTACCTTATGTAACTAATGAGCCGGCATTTTCTATTCAAAATCATTCTGAAAAGTCGAATAAAGGAACCATTATTTCGTAAGTAACTTTATTTCAAAGGTCGCGAAGGATTATTTTACGTTTTAAGGTGGATTAAAAACTAGATGATCTTTTTATGTGATATTTAGTATTTTAAACAGCTATCCAAAAGGTAGGTCATTGTGACATTTTATTAAGTAAATTAAATATGAAATATGATCACGGATAAAGTCTCTCTTTCTACTCTCTCTCAGATCCTTAAGCATTAAAGACTCTGTGAAGATTAGGGAGTCATAGGTATGTTTAAAGAACGATGAAGATAGCATTCCATACGTATTAAATAATTTAATTTTTTTTTAAACAAATCATGGTACTCTACACTGACTATAATACTTCAAATACTTTGTTGTATTTTAATTTAAATTATCTAATGTTTGTTTTTTACCTTATTCTCTTTATCTTTGACATTTTGTATTAATAATAATAACTGACTTACTTGCCATCAATTGTGAAATTTTGTGACCTCTGTAAAATGTTTGTATGGCCAACCGCCAGAATCTAGAGATCTTAATACTATTTAATTACCACTGTAACCTAGGTTTACAAACAATAAATGATTTATGATTAATAATCTTCAAAACGTACCATTCAATCTCCATTCACAAGCTGTAAAAACCAAAAGGGATGATCATAAAACAACAGTTTATTGGTAATTCTGTGGTATACGTTAATGAATTTTACATATCAGATGCTGAGCTTTAAGGAGGCAAAAATATACTCAAGAAGATTTTATTGATATTAATAAAAAAGTGCGTTATGGTTCTCAGAAGTACTCGAAGTGATCTGCTGGCTTAAAAAGGTCGCTATAGCAAAATCACGAAAGGAATTGAACTATATGCCGTCTCTTTTCATTGACTGAGAGTGAAAAGAGACGGCATATAGTTCAATCCTTTGTGATTCTGCTATAGCGACCTTTTTAAGCCCACAGATCACTCTTCCTAGTTTTAAACATCTTTAGTGGAGTTTTGATGTGCAGTTTAAAGACTTTGCCTTATGACTTTCGTAACTTTTGAACATTATTTTGTATGTAATTTATAAGTAGACTGGTTATGACTGTGACAGTATAAAAATGCCTAGTCCGCTTGTCACTACATAATAGTATAAAACAAAGTCACTTCCCGCTGTCTGTCCCTATGTGTCCTTCGATCTTTACGCAACGGATTTTGATGTAGTTTGATTTAGAATGATTAAAGAGGAATGTTTATATGTATAACACATGCATAATATAGTAGAGAAACACTGATAATTTTAGAGGTTTCTAATGGTATGTTTGATGTGACCCGTGCGAAACCGGGGCGGGTCGCTAGTAAAATATGTTTTGGGATTCATATCACTGACTAATAGCTTGATCAAATTGATAAAGATACGGTTTTTTATGCATTATATAAACACCAAATTATGTTAACACCTTTCAGTTTCACAATTCAATTTCTAAGCTCTGTAAAAGCTGAGAATACAAAAAGAAAAATATCTCTATTGGAGAGCCGATATATTTCATAACGCCTAGAAACTAGAGGTCAGCCTCGGCCACTGTCACGTTACACGTGGCTATGGCTAACCATGGAAATCTATTATAATAAATGGTATTAAATTGTACTCTTTGTTGTCAAGAAATGGTTTAAGAGATAAGCGAAAGCGAGTACAAAATTATACGCAACATGGTACACAAAACTGTAGAAACGAAACAAATCTTGATTAGAGGTGAGGTAGACATTATCTCAAGCACTAAAGATCCTTTAAAGGAATAAATATCTTAGGTAGTTACAGTCACATCCAAACCATTTGGTGACCTGATTTTAAAATATTTAAGCTCGGTTTCCTGATTCGATTTCCGAATTCGTCTTACTGTACCCCGATCGCGAGTATGCACATAGTCTACTATTCGATCCGTGACTGTAGTATAGTCTCTCAAATGTATGGGATCCGGGGTGCAGCGCCTCCAGTGGTAACTTGACTGAACTAAAATCCCCATACATTTGAGAGACTATACTACAGTCACGGATCGAATAGTAGATTCTGTGCATACTCGCGATCGGGGTACTGATTCGGAATTCCGTGAGACGTTTTTACGCACGGTTTGTTTTCGAAACCAACGTTAGGATTTTTTTCCGAACGAATCGAACGTGTGCGGCATGTAGACCAATTTGTATTAAATGCGTGCATTCGGGAGGGAAACGAATTCGGAAATCTTTGAGGATTTCGTAATTTCACTACCATTTGAATTGTTTTTGTTGAGACTGAAATATTCAGATGCATGAAGTGAAACGAGTTTCCACCACTTTTCGTAAGAATGCTGTACCTAAGTGAAAACTCTTGTAAATGATGCTAATAAGGCAAGGACGGGCCGTCGGACGGGCTATGAATTAAAAGTGAAAATGAGACAAAATGTCGCTAAACTCGCTAAGAAGTTGTCCCTGTGCGTGTTTTTGTAATTTACCTCTCAGTTCATTTGTCTTTGCTTTTATTATGATAGAAATGTAGGCTTCTAAAAGTTAATTTAGTTTAAAAATTTTCAAATGGAATTACTTACAATTTTATCTAGAAATAGAGACATTTTGCTTTAATTTATTTGATTTTAATGGCATATTCAAAAACGTACAAGGTAATATAAACCCAGTGCAGTGAGTGTTCTTTACAGATATCTGTACCTACCAAAAATTATACAGAGACCAAATTTTGTGAGTGTGTCATTGCTCATGACGTCATCTATCATCATCATCTCTTTAAATAAAAAAAATTACCTACACCATTTGGAAGGTGCATTATTCTAGAAAAACATTTCCAGCAAAGTTTAGCTGAGACGCTAGTTCATATAAAACTAGAAGTATTTGAATCATTCTCTGGTCATTCGCTTGCCTTTACACCACATGGTGTCACCAATTTCGTACATTTTCCTACCTCCGAACAATAGGACAGAAGCTCACAAAGCATTACCAGCTTTCTTAGAAATGCCACACAATGCGAAGCCTTTCATAATAGTTAACAAATGCCGATTACTTTGATCGGGATTATTGTTACTTCGGAAAACGGCAATTTTGAGGTTTTCTATTGTTGCTTGGCCCTTGACATGTCGGTGCCTTGTACGTACAGTCCTTTCAGAAGTTTCACGGTTATTTTTGAAGTTGTACTTATAACTTGTTTTTTTGTTGTGAGCGAGAGGAGGAGTAAGTAACGAGCGACTAGCGAAATCATTCAGTTGCCACAAACCTGGCTAATGTCAAATTCTTCACAGTTTTGGTGGTGTGGACATTTTCACACAGTGGCATCTAGCCCCAAACCACAGAACAGATAATAATACTACGTACCCAAACTAAGCAAAGCTTGTACTATGGGAACCAGAGAAATAATAGAATACTTATATATTTTTGTAAGCACTCAGTTCGGGGCGAACTACTAGTATAATGATAATGGTCACAAAAGTATAATTTGAAGTATTACAATAACCGTAAAAATCATAAACTGAAGATTCCATTCGACCGATAGAGTAAAGAGGACATTTCACACAACGCCATCTATTCCCAAACTAAGCGAAGCTTTTAGGTACTATTGTGTCTATAGTAATATAGGTATACATATTGTAAAGCTACTCCAATTTCCAAAATAACTGCACACCAAAATCAATCGACCAATAAATCCAGTGGGGCGCTGTGATTAATCCCAGAGACAAATTTTCCTTATTAGGGATCCTATCGGGCTATCCGTCTCCCGTGAATAACTTAATTGGATTCCGCGGTCGATGGCTTCTCCAACGTCAAGGTCACACGATGCTTCAGCCGGAGTCAAGATCAAAGTCTTTGGAGAAGGCTTTGGTTGTTTGAATTTGTTTGTTTCCCTTTATGCTTCCAACATTAAACGGGAATATAAAATAAAATCAAAAGTACTTAATACTTATCCATTATATAGTACAAAACGTCTAATGATCAGTACCTAAACGTCCAATTATCAGATGGTCTGTATAGCAGAACATCTATTTAGTAAATCGTCAGATTATCCAAATGTCTTAATGGCAACGCAGTTACGTTTGCGCCATTGCATGTACTAAATGAGTTTAGGTGTGACTTTACTTTACCTTATAAACATCGTCTGAATTCAGCCTGAAGGTCTAAAGCTTAGTTGGTCTGAAGGTTTAGTTGAAACTGACAAAAAGTCTGTGCCGATTTGTTTAGAAATAATTTTAAATAGCTTACTATGCATGCTATTTTAGGTCAAAATAAATCTCGTTTTTACAGACGTAGGTACCTACCAACATAATAAGATTATAGGATGGATACTAAGCAAAGTAGCAAATGTTCGTATGAGCTAGTCGTAGGCCTACTCTGATGAAGAACGTTTTAGTCACCTGTAGATCATATTTGGATAAAATTATAATTCTAGATAAAAATAAATATTTGCTTTATATAAAGATTATCAGGAAACTAGAAAAATTGTATAAATCTTACTAAAAGACCGCTCTAAAAGGGGTGATAAACGTACAAACTTAAAGAACGCGGTTTTTCATATCGCAAACTAACTCAGCTCGACGTCAGTGACACACGTGAAGTTTTTTCACACTGTATTGCGAGTTTGTAGACAGAAGAATCTTGTGCTATTTAGGAACTCTATCATGTGACATTTTAAAAACCTATCTAATAAGACGAAATCAAAACAAATGGCGGCTCGCGGTTTTCAGCAATGGCAGACGAACCAAGGCGGGCCACGAGCAAAATTTCAAACTGTTTGATCGCCGACGAACTTACTCGGTGGTTTTAAAGTTGGCATACTAGGCTGACACACGGGCAAGTAAGCTTGCTGAGCCCTCACGAAGCCATAAGTACTCGTACTTACTCGCACGTCTGTCACCCCTTTATTAGTCTTTTAAAACATTTGAATAAGTATTTCATGCATCATTAAAAATGATATGCGTCATCATTTGTTTTTTTCTCTTTACACATGCAGCCTACGAACATTCATAACTTAAAAAATAAACCTACATCCTGAATGTTTGAATGTAACCTCGAGGGTATCAACAAATAAAAGATCATTAGTTTCCTCGTGTTAAAAGCTTCACCGGTCCCATTAGGACTGATACATTATTACATGGATTTATCTGATCTTTTTTAGGTCTATGGCACACGAGTCAGTGAACTAACTAATACACTAGCTTCAACTCGACTTGATAATTCAAAACTTTCTCTGTTTTGTCAATCTCAGTGGCATGGACAAGGACTCAATTTAAATTCTCGTGGCGGAACAAATTTGCTCAATTTGCAAATTATTATGTTCTAAGTCTCTGTGTTGTGGTACCATGGTAGATAGGTACTTACTTGTAAGTTATTTCTGATGCCCATGAAACAAGGAATCCTTAGTAACAGATCAATACTACGTAGTGCATGTGGGATGATATTTATATGGATTCTGCAGGACTTATGATAATTATGATGATGAGCTATAAACACACTTTCAAAGTCCATAACACTCGGTACTTAGCACGAATTTTATTTTTCTACGACCTGCACAGAATATTATTTAGACTGACTAAGTACCTACAATCTAATTGACTTTTTCGGTACTCTATGCCTATAATTTCCCTGAACAGTAATTTAATTTAATGTCCGATTTTAATGAAATAAAAAGTGAATTGTAATTGAATTGTACGTCTGAATTTAATAACACAAAAATCTTGTCATTTAAGACATCTTTACATTATAATTTGTTTTTCTGCCTTCATACAACATAACTAAATAATGATTGGTAATTTGTCTAGGTACTAGCATGCAAGCGTTGGTGCGAGTAACTTGCTTCATGTGTTTCAGGTTTTATGACAAAACTCGGAGGATAAGGCATCGACCCATTCAAATGTTCCTTTCAATTGTGGGATATTATGTATTGAGGCAAAAACTCGCACCAAACAAAATTAAAAACGTCCTCTGATGTTTCCGTCAAGGTTACAGCGATGTTGCCGTCTGAAATCTTCGTAATTGTAGATTTGACACCGGACGAAGAAATATGATTTCAGACAGGGTTTTCCAAATAATATGAAAAATCCTTCAAAATTTAAACCTTTGAAATGGTCATTCTAGAATATTTATACAAGCAGCGGAGGCAACCAATGTCTGTGCTTGACTGATTATGCTTGAGACAATGTTATGAAAATTTGCACTTGTACCGTCATTTTATAGCCTAGCTGGTCTTATCTAGAAAAAAAAAACGTATTAAGTAACTAAATAAATAATCAAGACTAGTTGAGCTCAGACTAATCAACTAGTGAAGCTGTCTGAAGAAAACAACGGAATTTGTACGCATATAAGTTCCTGAAATGAAAATTGAAGTACGTCCCATAAGCCAATACAACTATTCAACGAAAAACAAAGTTTGTACTAGTACCTTTACTACGAGTAAATTAGTACCTACTGTAATAAGAACCAAAGTCTAATTGGGCATTTATTCAATGAGACCTGAAGGATCACATCCAAACTTAAGAGCTAGTTAGGTGGTTATACTGTTCTTCACTGCTACTACATAGCAGAAAAAGGAGGGCCTACCGATAAAAAATAAATAGTAAAATATCACAACTACAATAAAATGTCCACATAGGGGAAAACGGGGTTTGGTAGATAACATTTTAGTGGCACTTAAAGACACTGAGTGAACGGCCTCCTGAAGTCTTTACGGGGTGCAAATGATGATAGTTGTGAAAATTTCTTTGTTTGGATAATCTCTCCAATAATTATAATGTACCTACCTTCGATTTGGGGAACATGGTGAAATCGTTCCCCAAAGGCAGAGTAGGTGGTTCTCTGCAACGGGCCGGCCCATCTGGCTCACTTGCCCGTGGTCTTTCGACCAACAGTTGTTGTTGGTTGGTTGGATTATAATGTCTATTGCTGTTGAAATTACCGCTTGCGCGATCTAGACGTTATGATGTTGTGTGGCGCCATTTTCGCTGAAGCTCGTAGTTCGTAGCATGTCAATGTAGTTCATCTAGCGACAGGCAGATGTCGCTGCATTCGACTTTAATTTTGGTTTAAATAAATTAATTTACCGTTTTTAGTTCATTATTTTTAACGCTGTTTACTTTTTTGAGTTCAAGCATATTGCATACTATTATTTGGAAATGCAACTAACACCAAGTTATCAGTATGGATTTTTTTTTTCAAAATCCACGTGCCGGCCCTAATTTTTTGCATATTGGTGTTTATTAGGCAGGACCTTAGCACCAGTTCCATACATAATTATGTCAACATTGACTCTCAAAGATGAAGAAAGATAGAGTGGACTGGACACAAAATATATGGAACTCTGACCAAGGTTAGGAAATAAATGCAATTTTAAAGGACTTCGGGAGCGCTATATTCTCTTAAAATGTTGGCAAAAAATAAATTGAAATCAAACTAATTTTAATTAAAGGGCCAATTATTTCTTCTCATTGTATTTGACATTCCTTGTTCTCTGGTGTAGGAAATATCGCCATCTTTGATTGGAATTAGCCAAAGCTCGGCATCAGCAAGATAGATTTTTTTCTGTCTTAATTGTCAAATGGAGGGCTTTCAAAGCTTCATCGATCTGCATATGTATGACTGTAGGCAATTGTTTGGTTTAACTTTGGTCACGATGATGGCCTCTTCGGCATCCAAGAACCATCAAATCAAAAAGTAAAATTGGCATTTTATTTCATTTTCGCTTAAAAATGCCGTCAAAAGATGCTACTGATATAAGCCAAGTTTGTAGACCATTAGTCGATTATTCGAACGGACTCGCCAATGATTTGATTACAGCATTAACTAGTGCTAAACGTACAGTCATCGGCCTCGTTTCCGGCAGTCTAACATAGTTCAATGGCTCGTCCCAGCGACCTTCGGGCGTTCGGCGCATGGAGTCTTCCTCAATCAACGGCTCAATTTGTTAAATCAAAGACTATTACCGGTTGAGCTCAAGCCATAGATCTGAAGTGGACGTCGAAGCGTTGATGGACGGCGTGGCAATAGGAACCAACTTTTTGTTTGAGGCACGAATTTGAGGGGCGTATCTGTTCCTTTGATTAATGGTTCTAGTTTTACGCTAGTTTCCTAGACGGTCGTTTGCGGACGGACGTTAGTAAGCGGCCGTCAGGCCGAATAATCACCAAAAAAATGTATTGAACGTTTTAAAATCTAGATTAATCACATAATATAATATAAGAGACTGTTTAGAACTCATGCCCGGGATACACGAGGCTAGTTTTTCAAGCTAGGATAGGAAGCTAGTTTTTTACTAAACTATCCTGGCTTACTAACCTGGCTTGGAACATGCTAGTTCTGTTTACATGAGGCTAGTTTATTTTAAGCTAGTATTATTGCAGTGACTGAAGTGACCACACGTCCAAAATGAACTGCATGCGAAAAAAAAACCACTATTCTATTGAAAAAGTTACTTTGAACACTGTGCCAATTTCCACTAGAAACTAGCAGATGAATTACAAAACCGGGTATGGACAAGACCATGAATTTTAAGAAGAGATGAACGTGGATCACTCTGCTTTACTTTATTTTATTCATACTGCTTTGGAAGAATTTCGCAATGAAGATTTAGGCGAATATCAGAGTATTTTGCGAATGACAAAATGCGTGGTTACTGTTTACTAGCCAACCCAAAACTAGCTTCGCCGGCCACATGAAGCTAGTACACAAGCCAGGATAGTAAAAACTATCCTGGCTTGTAAACTAGCTTACTAGCTTACTAGCTTAGAAATGAAGCTAGTTCTGTCTACACGAAGCTAGAAGTACCTACTAGCTTGCTAGCTTACTAACACTAGCTTGCTATCCTAGCTTGAAAAACTAGCCTCGTGTAACCCGGGCATTATAGAAGAAGGTTAATTTTGAATCTGTTATAAAAACACTAGGCGAAATCTTGTCTAAAACTATAATCAATTATTTTTTCTTTTAGATCTCAAGTAACACTTCTAGTTGCGCCATTGTGGCTTAAAGTACTTTAATCAAGTGGTATAAACGATTTTACTGACGGCCGCTCACAGACGTCGATCATGTTGGCCGTCAGTGTCTTCATATGAAAGCCTAGACCAGAACTCATGATAGGCACTAGGTACCAAATCTAGAAACATGAAATTACAGTCACGTAATTTTAAAGTAATGGTCGCAACGACCTGAGATTTTTGTCAGATTTATTGGTTAAAGTTAGTGCTAGTGGTGATTCTGTAGTTTTGTATTAACGTTCTATTTTATTTGTCTTTTGATTCTTATCAAATCAGCATCTTACTGATATTGATAGGTACTTATAGGTACTTATTACTAAAATTGAAGTAAAATCAAAGTTTTGTTCAAATAATAACTTTTTTTAAGTATACCTACATCATAAATACAGAGATAAAATTGGTATACTTTACTTTTGCCCCACTAGGTTTTGCTCTAGGTACCAGCAGTCTCCTCAGGGATAAGGGATACCTAAACTCTGTCCGACCAGATATGCAAATACACGAACAAACTTCACTTACATCAAACGGTTGATATTTCAAATGAATTGCTATTTTGAAGGGTCTGCAAACTACCCTAAAAAAGGATGCTTCTTTTCTGAAATCAGTTAAAAACATGACAGCCTGTGGACTGGAGTCAGCACCATCAATCACTTGAAGTTGGACGTCTGCAAGATGGATGGTTTCCTCACCCCTGTCTCTCAAACGATAAGGGACCGAAGAAGTTACGTCGAATTTGTAGGATCACAAACAAAATTTTGTCGTGGAATATACAGAAATCAGGTTCACAATAGTACTTCTGGCCACGGGAGAAATCGTAGATATTCAGGCTTTATTCCTGTTTATCTAGTTTAGGACGTCTGAAACCATGTTATGGATCCTAAATGAAGATGGGCAGGACACCTAGCTAGACGTAGTGACGGCTGTTAGTGCAAAACTTTGGGAGAATGGTGACCTAAGGAAGGCCATAGATATCCGGGTCGTCCGATAGCAAGTTGGGTCGATGATATAGAGAAATCGCGGGCAAACCCTGACTCAGAGACGCGCAGGACTGAAACGTTTGGCGAAAGTGAAATGAAAACCCAGCAGTGGGTGATAGCAGGCTAAAATGACGATGATGCTCTAGACCTGACTGAATTACCTACTTCTCCCAATGATAGTGGGTTAGCAGCTACAGCATCGTAAATAGTAAAAATAATTAGGGATAAACTCCATATCCATAAGTGATAGGACATCTTATACGACATGACAGCTTCATAAGGAACATCATAGAAGGAAAATTAGAAGGAAGACAAGGAAGGGGTAGACCAATAAAATCAATTACATGAGTCAGATAAAGAAGAAGGTTGCTATCATGTCGTATAAAGAAATAAAAGGAATCGCATTGGAAAGAGATCAATTGCATCATTGCACAGACAAGAGCTGAGCTCTTAAATTTTAATAAAATATTACATAAGTGTGTAAGCATTTACTACTGACTGTCTGCTGGACCACGTGAGCAACGAAAGCTAATAAAGTAGAAGCTAATGAAGTATTCGGTTCAATGTTTCTTGTCTTCTTCAAAATACTAAGTCATCGACCAAATAAAATAGCTATTCAATGCGTGATGTAATTACATACGAAAACAAAACCAATTTTTAATATGCCACAATGGATTAAATGACGGTTTATATCTTTTTTATGATTTAATTTTAATCTTTATTTATGTAGGCTTTATGTAAATTAAGTGATTAGGTATAAGCAAACCAAACAGAACACGATTATGATTTGGTTTTGGTTGCTATAAGTTTATTTTATTTTACTTTTATTTTATTTGTTTTAGCTAATAATTTAATATTAATGACTCACTAAGTAAACCAATGATCCCAGAGTTTTGGGCTCAAACGATTTTTAAGGCAAATGGCGTAAGTAGTAACAGATGAAACTTGAAATAGGTCACCCACCATCTTGGAATCGCTACTACAAATATGTACCGAGCAAGCGAAGCGTAAAATAAATTTCGCAAATACTGCTGCTCTAGCACTTTTTTGTTTTAAATTTTCTACGTCTAGTCTACAATATGTACTCGAGCATCTATAAGACCCAGTTGATACTGATAGCCGTTTAATAACCTCATTAAAGCAGTCCTTCAAAATATTCAAATATTCATCTACAAACTGCAACGTTGGTTGTACATAAAAGATTTTACCTACACACATTTTGATCGTATCAGCCAGTAGCATTGCAATTCATGTCACTTTGACGTCATTTGCACTCAAAATGCTCACATTGACCGCTCTGCCTACATCCTGTCCGAAAACTCAATTCGCAGCATCACGTTATTTACCCAGAGGATAATAAATTATTTTTTTATTGCGATTCTGCAGACGTTGCCGACTTGCCGATCATTGGTTTGACATTCAGACGGTCTAGCTAACATTGCACCGCTGTATCCACTTACCGGCTGACTGCAGACGTCATTGCAACCGAAAACCGACACAAGACTCTTGCCAAAAGGTCTATTTTTGCAATGTCGTTTCGGGAGATTGCATTCGATACCCGGTTCGTAATGACCGTGCATTTCACACAAGGGCAAAGGTACGAATTATTCGTTGAGATTTGACCGATTCGCCTCTGAAAGACTTATTCGTTATTGTTGTCGTATTTTACGATACCTACTAGGTATGTTTGTAGGTCTCGGTTGAATCCATTGTTTCTGTCATCACTTTCGATGGTGTATTTGGACCCGAGGGCGAGGGTATACATTTGACTTGATTAAAGGAACCGCAACAACCACATGACTTAGAGTTTTGATTTTATTATGTGGTCTGCGCCAAATTAATAAATTTGAAAACCCATTGTCCACTGAAGCTTCTTTATGCAGTTGCTGTAACTTATTTAATGTTGCGTAAAATAATCCACCGACCGCCGTACAGTAAACATTGTGTTTCACATCCTCCGCTTTAGAAGACAGTGAGCTTTAATCAGATCGTGACTCGCCAATACAATTCCTGTCTTAATAATTTAAAATATTTGTTTTTGTTGCAGATCTATCGCGAGTGAACCGAAATCGATGCTGTAATAGTCCTAAGTCTAAGCAATAATAAGTGTACATTTTGCCTTTTCGTGAGTGAAGTGAGAAAAGTGGAGAATATAACGAGTCAAAGGAATACCGGGTTCACCCCGGTAAATGATCGGTAAGTCATAGAATAAATCTAGAAAATTGACGTCAATTTATTTACTAAGGCTACATTATCACACCTCTACGAACTTTTCGTGACGTGTGACTAGTACAGTCGTATTAAACGCCAAGGACTGAAAGAGACACACACACAACACAAACCTACGCTACGACGAACTATGGAACTTAAGTATCAGAGAATCTAAGTACCAAAACATCCTAGACTTTAGAACAATAACAGATTGACATTATTAATTTAACTATTGTTTTAAATTAGGTAGGTACCTACTTAGGGTCTTTAGTCGTTTCGCACCACGAGCGGTTCGGACCGCGGTGTGAATCGCCCCAGAGCTCTTTTTGAATGGGTTCTTTCGCACCACGGTGGTGACAGCGGTGCGAATCGCCTAAAGTATCTTTTGAAATGGGTTGATTCGGACCACAGGGCGAAACGACTCAATGTTCATTTTGCATGTCCGATTTGGACTCATATCAAAAATTAAGGCTTTCTCCTCATGGACAAACTATTTCGCCTAACTGATTTGGCTACGAGGACTAACATTTCTTCATGGCCGAACTCATCTCAAAATAGACAAAGTAGGTACACTCGCCACCGCAGAGAGGATACAAAGAGGTACGTCACCACGAGTAGGTAAAGGAATATAATTGAAAATGACAATTTCGTTTTTAATTGCCAACTCGAACTTTTGCACAATGAAACCAGCATTGGACATTTCTTGGAAAAGCTCAGATAATTTTGTTCATTACATTTTTTCGTTATTTTTTACCTAATTTTATTTAATTTTGTACATAGTACCTACCTACCTATATATTTTTGGCAATAGCAATTATGCACTATGTGTGAATTGTGTTTTGGAACTTAAAAGACCAGGACACCAGAAACGTTACAGAGGTTTTTATACTTGCTTAAATCAAAACAATTCTGCAATACATCTGATGTCCTGGTACTTCAAAACATTTTACCCGTTGTCGTCATGAAGGACAAATCATGTTTTTTAAATAACGTTGCAAAACCAATTTCCTATGGTTACCTACACAATACTGTTAAAAAAACCGTTCAAGCGATTTTCGACCTTATTGACATTTTAGGTTTCGATTATTTTCCAAATCTTTGCAAAATTATTTAGAATATATTATTAATTCATCCTTCATGACCAATGGAAGAAAATTAATGTTTGAAGTAGGTACCAGGACATCATAGGTATTGCAGAGGTATTTTAACCAAGTAGATAACTGTACCTACTTGCTTTGTCTATTTTGAATCGAGTTTGGCCATGAGGAAAAGGCCAAAATTATATTTCTATATTTTATTTGTACCATAAATTCATACCTGCATAAACGACCTCTCCGGTAGACCGTAGCGTGTATGGCTTACATAAAAAGAGAACTGTTTTTTTCCTCTCAGGTCCGAATCGACCCATCACAAAAAGTTCTGGGGCGATTCGCACCGCAGTGCGAAAGAACCCATTCAAAAACAGCTCTGGGGCTATTCACACCGCGGTCCGAACCGCTTGTGGTGCGAAACGACTAAAGACCCCTTAAGTCTAATTAATATGTTAATCATGTATAACATTAAAAAACAGTATAGGTTATTGTTTTAATGAATAAATTAAATTGATTAAAGGGTAAGGCACAGATTAGATATGCTTTCCCCGTGTCTCCTGACTTATCTTTCGCTTCAGATTGTTATGCTGTGAAAGTAAGATTGGGTACGAAACTGTTTAGAATTTTGCATCATTAGTCTCCATAAAAATAAATTATTAATTATTTACTACCCTATTCTAGACAAGAGCGAGTTAACGCTAAATTCATATACACCATCCAATATTTAAAAAAAAATTGACACGTGACGCGCAGCGGTCAAACTTTCGATCTAGGACGCTAAAACAAACGAACATTAAGCGTCGGATACACTAGGGGACATTTTGTCCCGCAACATGACGCGCAACACGTAATTTACGTGACGCTGCAACGTTGCATATTGTCCCGCAACATGCCCCGCAACATTGTACGTGACGCGGGGCATGTTGCTTGCTCCAAAATGTTCGGCAAAATGTTCCATGACAATTGTCGCGGGACACTTCACGTAGTTGTTGAGGGACATGTTCCGCAACATGTCCCCAAGTGTATCCCAGGCTTTACCCAACGGCGTCCTAGCTCTCTGTTATTGAATTCGAACGTCAACGTTCGAAGTCATGTGTATTGTAAAATTTCCACTTAATATGTAATAGTAGCACCTTGTTTGAATAACGTGGTTTGAAGGTTAAGTTACATGGTGGAGATTTTGTAGGGTTTGCCTTCATCTGCTGGGCTAAAAAGTTCGCTATTGCATTATATGCCGTTCTTCGGTCGCTCTGCTCACTCTCACTCTCTACTTTTCTTTTAAAGATGTGAAAAGCTGAGTCCTCATTTTGATAAATATGTACAAGACTTGCCTTCGATTACAACACTTCCTAAAAGTTTGCCTCAAGATCTGAAAGAATATAAAGCTGCGCTTATGGGAAAGAGTCGCTATCCTCTTCATTTTTTTTGTAACTTCTTCAGTGTTAAAAATGTCTTCAGATAGACTGTACCATCCACGATATCACGTGTTTTCATCTTAGCTTAATGATCTCATGTTCTTGCTCCCACAAATTAGATTACACTTCGAACCAAAATGTCGTCTGAACGAAAAAGCCAGTCGCCTCACACTGTAAACATGACTAGTCTTTTAATTAAGGAATTGTTTAACACTCATTTCTTAAGATGAAGATGCCGCAATGTTGAAGACCGGCGAACAAGAAATTAAAAAAATCGTAAAAGCTAGTTTTTTTATTTCATGAAGTTTGGTTGCTTAGTATAGATGTGGTGTGTTGGTGTGATGACTTCAAAAGTACCTAGTGCAGTGAAATGGATGGAAACCACACAAAACCGAGAAAAATGAAATAATGACGAGATGATGAAAGTTCACGAGCACCTAAAATTATTTAGTTACCATTCTTTTCATCCTGCTGCCATCTTTCTTCGTCGACACGATAAAACATTATATATATTTTTAACAGTTAGTTTATTAGAAAACCAGACCAAAGATGTAGAAGAGTTTAGAAAAAAAAATCAAGCTATCGTCTTATTTGTATTTTATACAGAATATGTTTACAATCAGCGAGTTGCATAGTCCGGTGAAGTTACAAAGATGGTCAAGAAATCAAAATCTCATAAGCCGGCAAGAAATCTCCAGATTACTACTTACTTTGTGTGTGTTTGACATTGTTTATTTAAAATTTTATGATAATTGTTTGTATGTATGTGTGTGTGTGTGTTACAAACACACACACACACATGTGGTTTAAAAGTAAGCATACAAAGCAGTTTAATTTTTAGTTTTTTTATGTTATGTTTTGTTAATTTCATACACATTTTGAAAAAAGAACTGTATATAAATAAAATGAACTGGGCCTGTATTCTACTAGATGACAACCGCTTTGGTTTGGTTCGATCTCTTAAATGTCAGCCATTTGGTGAAATAGTAGAATAGCTTTTCAAAAATTTGTTCTGCCAAAGTTCAAAACCTCACCACAACTGAGTCGTTTGTTATTAGTAGTCATGGAAACAGTCGCTTTAGTTGAGGTTTTGGTTGAGGTTGATAAAAAGTTCGGTACGAGAATCGACGCCCAGAGCTGTTTCTATTTACGTCTGCTTCTTAGCGGCGACTGTTTCTCAGGATCCAGTAAAAGGAAATAGGCGTTAGTCCAGGTGGTGATTAATTAGGTACTTGCTCACGTAACCACTATCTATGTTCATTATCTAGGCGGAGGCACGATTCTGACTGGAAAAAACCTGCATGGAACTTAATTTGTAACTTTGGGTGGTATTTTGTTGAAGACTTGTTTTTTGTGAATTTATTTTTCTTAAATACAAATGATCAGCTTAGAGTGCTTCCGCATTTAACTAAATCTGTTTTCTTTTGTAGGTGAAAAAGGGTAGTTTTGAATTTTAGTTAGAATTTTCACGTCCGGTTTTCACAGCGGATGTTTTAAATGTTTGATGCTACAAACTTCTTCAATTTTACTAAATAAAATCAGCTTATGTCAAATATTACGTATGTCAAATATCAAATGTTTGTGATTGTTTATATTATTCAAATGGTGGACCTCAAGGAAGTTTTATACCTACGTATGTATAAAATTTATTTGGTGGACATATAGATGAAACGATACGTGATCACGACTCAGTATACATTCTCTTAGATCTATAAGCATTTGAGATCCGCTGAAGATGACAAAAGGGGTAGTCAAAGGTACATTCCAAATATATATTTGGACTTCAAACCGATTTATCTTAATTTAAGTGTTAAAAAGAACGCTTTGTACCTTTTTCATAATGAGTTTTATTTACCTACTGTTGTTGTTTTGTTGCAGGAGACTTATCTATAAAAAAATAGATACCAAATAGCAATAACTATGAGTCAGCGAAGACAGTTCAATAGCCAATTAAGAGTAGCTCGACAGTGATTAACGTCAGTAAATAGGGCTAATCGAATTGCATCTACAAGGATCGCGAACATCGTCCTGTGCAACCAATTGTAGGGACTTACTTACTTACTCCATTGGCTCAGGGACCCAAAGTGAGTCTTGGCCTCCGAAACGAGAATTCGCCACTTCCTTCTGTCCATGGCTGCCTCCAGCCAGTTGTCGGCTCCAAGGTCGCGCAGTCAGCTTCTACTCTGTCGCTCCAGCGATACTTGGGACGACCAATCGGTCAACGACCAATTGTAGGGACTAGAGTCTTATTTTTAACGTAGCCACGTATTTTGACTAAGGTATAGAGCTTGTGAAGTTATGGCTTATAGAGTTAGTAAGCTTGGCTCTACATGAAATCTGGTAACTTTTTGACAGTTTCGTCTTGGCAACATTCATGAAAATGTTTTTGGTGCGAAAGCTTTTTCTTTATCATGAACATTTAAATAATATTTTGTTTATTGATCTGTGTCGTGTGTACTGTAAAAATAGAACCGAGATCAAAATTTATTATTCCATGCACAAAATATTCAAGCAGCATTTTGAGCCCGCTTTGAGCACTCTAATTGTTTGTTATATCTGTTTGTTATATCCATAGCTAGATGAACAGTACTGAAACCCCAGGAATCGCCCTTAAACTATAAAATGACCGAACAACAAGACGCTTTTAATAATACATAAAGAATCAAGGCTATAGCCTCTAACAGCCATCGCATAAAAGTGGCAAAATAATCATGTCGAGGTCAAACACAATGTATTCATTAAAAATGTTCCAGAAGTCGTAAAGTTAGGTCTGCAGAGCTAAAAGCACATTTAAATAGACTAACTACTTCATGGGCCTTACTTATGAAAGATGTTTAAAGTGAAACAGTGGTTAAACAACGTCCTGTCTTTATTTGTGGATAGTAACAAACAGAGACAGGACGTTGTTCAACTAGTGTTCAACTTTAAACATCTTTCATAAGTAAGGGGGCATAAGTCTGTAAACTTGTTTCTACTAGCATCTTATTTTGTACTTAGATACGGAAAAATCATCGATTTCCATTTGCTACGATCCTGACAGCCTGACACACCTCTCATTACGTTATATAGCTCGCAAGGGTCCTTTTGAGCTGGCCCTTTTCTAAAAAATCATGTATTTGGCTCAAGTTTGTTTGGCTAGCTAGTATCCCTTCCAGCTGACCCAATCATACTGGCCTTATGCACCTATCAGCCAGAGGTTATAAAAAGCCAGAAGTTATAAGTATTAGGTACTAAAGGTAGTAAGTTGCGTTACATTTACGGGGTAATAAAACACTCTCTATTTTTAAACTGGTTCGGAGAAATAGTTTACTGAAAACAATCCTGTTCCACGACTGTTTATCTAAAAAAAGCGAAGAAAATTTTGTCATCCGACAATTTCTAACAACTCAAAATAAATATATTGTAGAAAACTCAAGAAGCCAAGTTAGTTAGAAAATTAATTTTATTTTCTGCATTCGTTTCTAGGGCACATCCTGTTGATAAGTAGACGAACTTTCTAGGAAATAAGACAGCATCGTATCATGTGATTGGAGATCTATAAATCACAGTATTGCGGTCACTCGTAAAAGCCACTCAAAGTGATCATAACGAACAATGGTCATACATTTTAAATGGATTACAAATACGCGTATTTCCAGAAAAATATATCGGTATCTAAGAACAATATCTGCAGTAAGATTATTATTTATTATTATTATTTTCTACAAAAAGTAGCATTAATATTATAATGTTACTTGTTTATTTTATAAACTCAATCTTCTAATTCAAGCTGTGCAGTGTTGAGATTATATTATTTAAATTATTAAGGAAGTAATTATTTGAAAAATTAAAGTTATTGAAAAATGATGGGAAGTGTTTGACTTTTATAGAACTAGTTCTTATGCAAAGTGTGTGAATGAACTCAAGTTGAATCGATTAGATGGAACGTAAACAATTCGATGAATCCAACACGCTATTTAGATTTGCCCAATCAGCTGGCCTACTAACGGTCTCCAATCGAATCGCGTGTGAGACGGTTATAGTACTTATAATAAACGTTGCATAACAAATAACAAACTAACACAGACTAGCGAACTATTTTCAGACAAAATCTAAGCAAATTTTAGTAGATCAATTACAATGGTTTACTTTAAGACAGCTCCTTTGGGTGATTAGAGAGAAATAGGAGCTCTTCGTTTCCAAATACCTCTCTGGAATCAAGGAATTTCAGTGTACTAACACAGAGGGACATGCTTTAAAAAAACCGTAGTGGAAAATCTAGAATAGGCTAAATAAGGGGTAGGTGAGCACAAAAGATGAAATAGGGCCGAAGTGCGAAAGGACTCTGTCAATACAGGCTGGAAAAAATGAATGGGCCCCGGAGGGAAACTACTTTAAATCCTTAAAATACAGTATTTTACTTAAAGGAAACATTCCTTTATTTTTAAAAAGAAACAAAACTGCATTATAAGATTTTCTAAAATTCACTTGCCTTACCCGGAATCGAACCAGCTAAAAATTCAAAAAACAAACCTCGCTACGATAAGATAAGATTGAATCCAGTTCCCGATAGGTTAAATTGTAAAAACATTTGTGTTGTTAAATACTGGTGCTAAGGTTGTTAATAGTGATTCGCGTGCATGATACAGCCTTGTAAACGTTATCAGCGCTTCCCGGTGCGACCTTTGAGAGCTTCGAAACTAGGTCGACGGCATCTGACCTTTTTGTTGTTGGAACGGATTTAAAAATCCGATCTAGCCCGAACACATACGAGTGGGCCTGTTACTCTACAATTAGGACTCAGTGTAATATGAGCTTTGTTTTGCTAGCTTTAAGATGCAATATTGTGTTGCTTCTGTGACTTTGAAAATTGGAACAGAGGAGTATTTTTATTTTTTTTGCTGAGGTCACCTAGATGGTTCTTAGCTATAGTTGGACCTGGTAGAGTACGCGCCACCACTGAAGTCCGATAGACGCGGCGCTGCTATCGCAGAACTAGGATATAATTATTATGTTGAAGCACTGGTAAAAAATTACTTACTGTCCGAATAAGGCTTGAACGATAATAATTATGCAAGTTTGTACGTTCCTTAATTCTACATACTAGAACAACTGAAAGACCTTTGCTAAAACAGCCTAATAAAGTAAATAAAACAAGCAGTTCCACTTTTGCCGTAAGACTTCAGTGGTGGCGCGGACTTTAGATGGTGTTGTCGAGATTCAGATTGTTTTAAAAATTGCTTTTAAAAGAAATTTCTACCAGATATGCTAATAGCCCTTTAAAAGTAAAGAAGTAGCGTAAATAAAATAAGTAAAAGCTAGGCCTAGGTTTCAAGCCAACGACTAGGTCATAAAAGATTATAGTGGTTTTGTAATAAGAACTGAGTTTTTACCTTTGGTCCGGTCACTTGCTGATACACGATAACGTTGCCCAAGATCGCCATTGCCACTTGCGATCAAAATGTTTAAGTAAATGTATAACAATCTATCGAGAAAATTTTCAGCAATCCTGTTTTCAAAACGAATATAACGTGACAGTGCGCATTGATTGGCAAACATTCTTCTATAATTTTTTTCTTACTTACCATTACATTTGCCATTGATTTTGGAACTTGAACATTGCTTTTCTATTTTCTTAACTTCTCAGCATTTCAAATCAGTAAGAAATTCAAACAAATATAAAGTACATACGTACAACGTTTTATAAAGTTTGAGTGAAACAAAGTATCACCAGAGATACTGGTATTCATTCTGTGATAGCACACCTCTATTTTGGTTGCAGCTGCCTGCGCGGGAGATACGATGCGTGCATGATTTATCAATAAGTACCTACCTACTATAAGTAGGTCGTCAATCTACATATTCGTAGCTATAAATAAAACAAGGTTGTTATAGGTCATTCGTTTACTTTCGGGGTAATTTTGCTCGGCGCAGTTAATGTTTGTTTTCTTTCGTTCAGTCGATTTCACGCTGACATTCTAACGTTCTAATTTCCTGGCTAACATTTGATAGTTTTTGATTTCTTTTATTTATTTTAGATAATTAAAAAATAATATTTTATATTTGCCACACCATATTGACATATTTAAAAATGATCTTTCATATGGCATATTTAAAAAAGAAAGTTTAACACTTTGATTTTAAATAATGTTGTTAATATACCTATTTGTGAAAATATTAGGTACGAGAAAAGTGTTATGGGAGCTTTATGTTTTTAAGATAGGTACTAGATATTCTTTGATATGATATAAGTTGGTACCTACTAAGATAAGTACTAGATATTCTTTGGAAATACTATAAGTAAAGATACTTCTACTAATAAGAATAGTGAAAACAGAGCCACCAAGGACATCTGACAATGACTGATACATAAATCTTCGCTCGTTGCCATGAAAGGCAAGGTGCATCAAAGGGGCATCAAGATCTTTGTCCAATACGACCTGGATCTGCAAAGCTTACGACTCCGACCTTATTCGCTTACGAGCTGGTTGTTTTATTGTGGTCGTCGTGTCAAAATTAATTGTGGAGATTTTGGAGGAAAAACCTTAAAGTTTTGTAGTGAGACGAGACATCTTCTTAGTAGAAAAATAACAATATTCTATCTCTGTGATTTGCCTACTGTGGTTATTGACATTACTCCCAAATCAAAATTGTCAAATAACTTATCATAGTCTAAGCAAACCCACAGATCGCCCGCGTGGACCACTATTTTTTATCCCACGGGAAATATAAATTTTTCTGGGATAAAAAGTAGCCTATGTTTTATTCCAGAACCTAAACGATCTAGGTACATTCCAAATTTCGTCAAAATCGGTTTAGTAGTTATGGGGATACGTGGTAACAAACATTCACACATACACAAACACACACACACGGACTTTCGCCTCTATATTATTAGTAGGTTTTAAATTGGCCGTTAGAGCCTGCTAGCGCAAAAAGACAAGTATTATTGATCAAAATCAAAATGTCAGAACCATTACCATACCATGTCATCAGTCATGACGACCTGATAAGGCAAATGTCGCGAAGACAATAGGAAAATACATGACTAGCTAAATCTTTATGACTTGACAAAATCAAAACGTAGAGTTAGACCTCTCGCACACTGCAAACTTTCTATCGGCCGATAGTCGGGTTGGTCTGCTAGTACACATGCTAAGACAAATATTTGAAGTTGCACTCATCAATGTGCTTTTAATTTTAGGTCGGGGTAACGCCTTTAATAAATGACTAAATAATTAAGTAAACATATTGATCGTTCGCCTAGCTGGTCTAGTGAATACAAGCGCCAATTTTCATTGCTTTGCATAGACTCGCCAAACGTGTGGACGGTAGCAATCGTTTTGCATCAATTCGCCTTCGCTAGCGATGGCTAAGGCTCGCCCAGCATGTATAGGCGGCATAAGAAAAAGGCGTGAACTCTAACCCAGCGCCAGTCGGGAACAAGGACAGAACCTTGGCATGACCTACTTTAGTGACCTGGTCGCACGCACACCTGCAATTAGTTGCTTAACACTGTTTAATTGAATATGCAGCGGCGTATAGCGACCTGATAATTATGATAATAATTGTTTGGAGTGGTGTAGCTTCCTAGATCTTGATAGATCGTTGAAATTAAGCGAGAAGTCCTGAGCGGTCACTATTTGGATGGGTGGCCGCAAGTGGCATTAACAGCTAAGTTCTTCCGCGCTTCGGAGGGCACGTTAAGTTGTCGATCCCTGCTTTTAAGTCGTTAAGCCATGACGGAGACCTTCAAGTGGCCTAAAAACCTCCGTCATCAGAGGTAGCCACTAGCCACTATACGAACTTACTTAGGTAAGTAGTATAATGAAAATTATTATTACGGGATTTTATCGCGTACCTTTTATTTACTTAAGTAGGACTTATTTTAAGTTTAAACTTTAACTAACTAAAATTAATTTTATATTAGGTACTTACATCAGGAGTTTTTTTAAGTGTTATGTAAGTCCATATTTTTGGCACACTCCCAACTACAGAATTCCTTGTCTTAGCAAAGATCACAACTTGTAGCTGTAACCTAGACACTCCATGGTTGTGTACGTGTTTCCGATTAATACACGTGCTTTAGACAGGAAAGACTTACAGTATTAATTATTACCTACATAAATAAAATGCTGAAAATTTCACACAGCATCATCTAGCCCCAAAGTAAGCAGACCTTGTGCTTTATAATAATAGTACTTTATCGTTTAATGTGAGCTGCCTAGGTCACAAAGTAATAGTACAAGTGCCTATTAAGTGCGGGTTACCATAAAACAAAATATTATGCTAATCCTTTGACGCGATTGGGGTTTAACATAGCGAACTTTAATTAAACCCACCTACGCGTTACCATATTAAAGTGAGTCATATAAACTCGTTTGAAACTGACATGAAGACATCCCATCAAAATATTGGGAAGCCATTCAAGTATCAAATTACATCGCGTTCTCATCTCGAACGTGATGTGTTAACACGTGTATTTGTACACTTGGATTAGGAAATAACGGCAGAAGCTTACTCACAGACAAATAGAATTTATGTCAGTTATGATAAGTGAGTTCGTATGGGTTAGTGGCCAACTCTGGCGACGGAGTTTTTCGCCTTAGGCTGAGACTCCACCGAAGCGGAGACGAGAGGAGATGTGTCACCCGTTAACCACAAATCCCCCCTAAGGGGGAATTTCAATGGGAAAAGTGGAATAACCCGTTTTAACAAACAGACTCGTGAGTCGTGACAAAGACGAGATGAGTCTCCTCTCGTCTCCTTTTCGGTGGAGTCTCAGCCTTGAGGCTTTCGTCATGGCTTAACGACTTACAAGCCGAGACCGACAATTTAACGTGTCCTCCGAAGTACCGCTCAGCTGTTAATGCCACTAGAGGTCCCATCCAAATTATGTCAGTTATGATGAAACTATCATGTAAGAGCCATGCTGGTCGAGTGGGATAAAGCTTTGACTTTAGATCTGCGCTTTTAGATCATTCGAAGATAATGATAATTATTATTACGGGATTTTATCGCGTACCTTTTATTTATTTTGTTTTCCGACGTTTCGAACACGTTGCAGCGTTCGTGGTCACGGGATGACTGAAGTACTGGAAGATTCATTCGAAGATGTCTAAGAGTACCCGGTCTTTTAATACAAGACTTTTTATTACTAGAACTTATTTCATAAACAATATTTAGAAACGTTTCGTCTTTATTATTCTAAACGTGAAGATTAACTCGAAAGCTCCAGAGATCGCTTAAATTATAATTTTCCGAGCTGTGTGCTCGGAAATTTCGCAGCCATTTTGTTTATCTTTGTAACTTAATTACGGTGTAGGGTAGTATTTTAATTAGGTGACGGATAACTGAGATATTTCTTACCTAACCGTTTATCCGACGAGCGAATATTAAGGTTATTTTATTGAGTAATCTCAGCATATCTTACAATCAGCTATGCTTTCGAATGATGATGATTGACTTAATTTTACGTTCCTTTTACTGATTATTTACAGCTCAAAGTGCTACTTTTCCCTCAGGGATCTATCTCACTAAGACACCATGGTGGCGACACCACAGTTGTGCCACCAACAAAATGTACGTCAATGGTAGCGCAACCAAGCGGGAAACCAGGTGTCATTTTCGTACATTTTGTTTGTGACGGTGCAACCATGGTGTCCTAGATAAGCCTATATGTTTTGTTTAAAAATCCCCTTGAATTTCATAAGACTAAATATTACTGATGCTACTAACCAAGATGAGTTCATAGTATTTATACTGAATGCCATGCTCATTCACTAGCTTTCTCTCCGAAAATAGCTTGTAGGATTACACAGTTCTAAACTGGGGGTTTCTTAAATGTTATGGCTGCCATTATCTCAGAAATACGGTAGCGGTGACATGCTAATGAACCATACATCAGAGGAACGCCTTTGACTTCGTTATTGGTTAGTCTTCAAGCTCATAATGACACCTGTCTTTGTGTGTGAAGACAGTAATAATGCCATTGAATTTCTCAAATTAATGAAATAAAAAAAAAAAATATCCTCTGTAACACAAATCAATATAACCATTTAAAAAAAATTAAGTTCGTATGAGCAAGTGGTCAACGACGTAAAGTGCTCCGGCAGCAGGCTGGGCCGCGGTCCGGTCCGAGATGGCCAGGGAATAGGTTAAAAAAAACAGTTACAATTTACAAGTGTGGGAAAAGGTTTTACATAATATATTTAGCTATTTTTATACTAATGGACACCGATCTAGGATAGGCTCCATAGAACCATGAAACATCTTACAACCAATTTTGACGGCGGTCATCTTTTAGAAACATGTAGCGCACAAGTCCTTGGTTATAGTGACTCACAGTTCTATTTCTTATTTCCTAAGACTAATCTAAAACTGCATTCATATGACTCATAATGATGCAGAGGGCGTTGACCGAATGATCTTCACTTTACAATCGCGACTGTTCGTAGGATTTCAGGCCTTGTTTGGATTGCCGACAGTGTTTACAGCACGTTAGTGCATTCGATTATGATACTTAGTTAAGTGCGTTAAGAACTGGAATTGCATAATGGAGAACATGAAAGACTGGCCGCAAACTGGATATGGATTCGATGACTCAATTTGTTATCGTGTCTGTCTGCCAAATTGTTCGGTTTCTTTATTCTGGAGCATATTAATATAGGTACTTAACTACTGATACGATATTGTGTGTCGTTTATGGATCCAGAGTAGGTAGGTATATCGCTCATATGCGACAACAACGTGTTAAATCAAAAAAACCCAACTTTTCAGGAAACGTATTTAAAGTTTTTAACTCGAGATAATTTTGAAACTATTAGGCTCTAGTTCAAATTTCTTAAAACCGAAAGTCCAACAATATAATTATTATAATCAACGATCTTTTTTGTGGTTTTTTGTTTAAACTGAGAGGATGGTTTAGGTGCTGGGTAAGCCTTCTCCTCCACCCCAACTGTCTCCCAGGCACTACTATGTTCCATTTAGTTTTGGTAGAGATTGCCTTTTTCCGTTGTACAATAAAAATCATGTAGTAGGTACTTAAACAAGCAAATTAATGTACTTACCTAGTTTAAAAAAAGTCAAAAAATAACCCGTTTTTTATGTTTTTTTTAAATAAATTGTCATCGAGTTGTACTGCGAGCTACCTTGAAAGTTTCAGCCGGATGGCTTATCGGAAAGTAGGTACTCGAAATTTGAGTTGCAAGATTCCACTCGGAACGTCAGACATACAGATAGACAGACACACAAAAAAGTGACTTAATAAAAACGTTATAAATGCCTGTAAAAATGTATATTCTATGCCATCAAAGTTGCAGGCCCATTGTTGATAATTTCATCAACATTCTTTAGTCAGTTTAGGTGTGATTAAAACAATTCAGACACCACCTCCATAAACATAGATAAAATAGATTCTCTAAGACTAAGATGTTATAATTATGAAGATGGCATTGTCTTCCCTTTCCTCTACTAACAAGAGAGATTTCAACTAATTAGTTTTGGAACTTGATTACACTGTCAGACTTTCTACTTGCTCTCATAATCTTGAAAAACTTTGATGCGCGTCCTTGAAAAGTAATATAAAACCTTCATCAAGTTACATCACGAAAACTCCGAACCAAAATTACATTTTCTTAGAGAAGTCATGTCTTGTAAGTTTGTATTAATTTACAAGACGAGTACGGCAAAGATTTGCACTTTTGTTAAATACTTTACAGAGTAGTCAACTTTTTTTTTAGGTACTTATTCACTTAAAAAAAAGTTCTTTTTTTGTTTTCAAATCTAGAAGGTTCTTGTTTCAAACCTGATAATCGGCTAATGATATTCAATAGGGAACTCCCACAATTTTTTTTTATGATTTTATACGATAGGTTAAGGTGGAGTGCCGTAATAGGCATGATGACAGTAATCAAGTATCGCCAAAATATTTATCTGATCTAATGAAATAGGGTTCAAAGATTTTGAAAAATGTATTTATTCTCTTATTAATGTCGAGATTACTAATTTATTTGCTAAAATAAATCTACAAAATACAACAATCCGCCATGATAGCCAAAACGCTCGCCGGTGTCATGGCGTCTGTCATTGCGTCTCGTCTCGGTAAACATCCTTTTGTTTCTATAGTAACTATGTAGGCATCACTGGTTGATATACCGATTCGTGACGTAAAAACAGACGCCATGACACCGGCGAGCGTTTTGGCGTGAATTTGAAAATTTATATTTAAATGTACTTTTATTGCACAAAAACCTTAATTTTCTACAGAAATATGATATTTTTTAGACATAATAGATCCTTCTGAATATCATAGAAGAGATTTTGAAAATTAGGATTCATGCCTATTGCAACTAAAAAAAGTGGAGTCCTAACTTCATCGCTTGATAATTCTATATTTTGTATCAGAAATGTATTTTTTGCAAGATCTGTTCTATAGTAAATTTTATGTAGATTTATATCATTGTTATGAATAAAGTAAAGCGATAAAGAATAAAATTCTATTGCATAAATTCATGACAGAGGGAGCAATAGTTGCAATTACCCGTTTTTGCGGGTAATTGCAACTACTTGTTTTTACTTCTTATTTTTCTATGGCGCTTACTACTGGAAAATACAGAACACATGCCTTGAATATCGTTCTTTCGATTTATATAGCTATGCCCTTGCTACTAATGTCAAATTTTGCGCGAAAACGCTTTTCAGCAAAGAATCCGGTAATTGCAACTATTTTACTACAAATAGTGATGGGAACCTTATCGTGATTTTTATCGACTCGATGTTTATTTTAATCACAGTAATCTTTTAGTTATGAAACAGCCTCTTTTACTCGTATCTTTAAAGTCTTCAATTATCTTTTACTTATTATTTTTTCTAACTTTATTTCAATCGCAATAAGTAATATTTTAGAAGTTAAACAGCCTTTTTATATTCGTTTCACATTTTGAACGACTTTGGAAAGGGCTCCGCTAGCGCCAACATAATGAAAGGACTCAATCACTCAAACTAATTGCTAAGAACTCATAGCATAGTATCGAAGTAGATAGTATCCCTTTCAATAAAATATTACGTATCGACATAGTCATCGTCATTGTTACATCACTGGGTTTTACAAACTTCATACAAAACCGGTCGTTAAATTGCAACTGTCAAAAAAGAAACAAAATAGTTACAATTACAAGACTATGCACTTTTAGTCTTGCAAATGTAACTACATTCATAACTCTGAGTAGATTTATCGTAGAATACAACAAACACATGAAAAACAACTTACTGTGTCTTATAATCACTCTCACTGTGAACACACCGGCGAAAAACCACGAAAAACAATGTTTTTTAATAAATTACGAAGAGCGTCCGAGCGGCGTCACTTCCGAAAAATTGGCAGTTTTACAAAAAGGCCTGTCATTTGCTTAGTTTTGGTCCTATCAACACCATCTATATTTTTAGACTGAGACTTTTAGAAGAAGTTCAATACCACATCTATCGATGTTCAAAAAAGTGATCCTAGAGGGAGTTATTGACTCCAGTTGCAATTACCGGGCAGTTGCAATTACGGCACTCCACCTTATATCGTCAAATAACCGTCATAAAAATTCCAGCGCCGAAATACTAAAATTTTATAACAAAAATAATTTTTGAAATTTACCAACATTTTCACGCATCTGAAACACGATTATTATTGTTGTCACAGATTACTGTTGTAGCAACAATTTGTGAACTTTGACGTGTGACGTCAAATTGATACTAAGTACAACAGTAATCTGTGACAACAATAAGTTCGAGTATAGGAATTGTGAAAATTAAAAAAAAAAACTTATCTATGGATCGTCATATCTGACTCGTCCTTGACTTTTCTTATGAACTCGTGTCGTCACATCCTTTCACATCCTTTTCAAGTATTTTGAAATTCCTACTATTTTTTGCAATTTTTAAAATTTATTTTCTAATCGAAAATGGTTTAATATTAAAAAATAATTACACACACATACCTCTAAAGCAACAATGTTCATAATAAAATACATTTAACCCGCTTTTGAATCAGACGCATATTGCCTATTGCTAGACAGAAAATCAGTGTCCGATTATTTAGTTGTCAGTTAAGGTTTTGAAAACAATATTATAATCTAACTAGCGGACGCCCGCGGCTTCGCCCGCGTGGACTACTTTTTTTTATCCCACGGGAAACTATGCATTATGCATTTTTTGGGGATAAAAATATCTCTACAAACTCTCTCCACACACAAAATCACGTCAATCCGTCTCTCTGTTTTGACGTGAAAGCAGGACAAACAAACAAACACACTTTCACATTTATATTATGGGTATGGATTTAGTACTTTAATTCATTGTAACAAAGAATATTAGCTCCTAAAATGTGTTCTTAATGATTAATGATTGAATGAAGATACTTTATATAGACACTGACATAATTTAAACAATGCTTTAATCTGTTAAGCCCGTGTTGTTAATGATGATTTACCCTCGTACCTGTCCCGTCTCGTATTAATATGAAAAGAGCGAACGCTGCAAGAACATTTGCATTCCGACTCGTACTTTCCTAATTACAGCCCGACAACTTTCCCTGGAGCAAGCCAACTCACTGGATGAGATTTCCTCCAGACAAGTTTGTTTAACCGCTTACAGCTTTTATGTAACTAGGAATGCATCTCTAATCGTTCTGTAGGTATGCTTTGGACGTGACAGAAAAAATACTTTTAGAATATAACTGTAGGTACTTACTTACTTTTACAGCGGTACAAATATAATCTTGCTTATTCCAACCTTATTTTAGGAATAGTCACGATTATAATAAGCGGAGAATATGGAGATCATAGATTTCTTTCTCATGAACTTATTACAACTTGTTTTATTAAAATCGGTTACGAGACTCCTTTGAGTGCTGCTAATAGTTTCAGATATGGCCCTAGAGGCACTCTTGAAAAACAACCTGTATAACTCGGTTCTAACTGAGAGGAGATGTATACTGTTCTCACAAATATTGTTTTTAATACTCCTGAGAATGTTTGGTCGACGGCTGCGCGAAAAAAAAGCACCACTTTCCGGCATAGGCTTTTAGAGAAAAGTAATCTTTTTTAAATAAAGTAGGCAAGTAGTAGTAGGTACACTTATTTTTCAATGTTCTTGAGTTAAAGTGGATTGGAGTCAGGGTGACTGACGCAATCCAATACAGCTGGTGCGGGTTGTATCAGTTTCGGTGCCCTAAATACGTTACTTACAATTTTTTTTAAACCAACATGAAATCTCCATAAATAAAATGTGCGTATTTAAATCGTTCGATGCCAAGTCTCTGCGTCTAATTCCGTAGCAATTCCGCAATTCCGTAAAAGTATTCCGTACGGCAATGCACTCTGCGTTGCCGTACGGAAAGGGGGCTTCAGAACATACCATAGTGCAACATGTGCGTCACTTAATGTGTTAAAGCGGTGTGTGCATCGGGTAGGTGCTTAATGTGTTAAAACTCTTTTACTATTCATATCAGAACGGTATTCAAGTTTAGACCTAATATTTAAATACCTATATTTATTGCTATTATCAAGCCTACTCCATCTCAAACAATGTCCCAGGCACTACAGTGTCCCGTTAAGTGTAGGCAAAGATTGCCTCCTGACACTGTATAAATCATCTAGTAAAGATGTAAAGGCCTAAGTTTAAATTTATAGATTTATAGACTTATAAGCTTACTAAAGCTCAAGCGTCTGCTAAATCTGTTGCCATCTCTTTTTAAAAACGTGTGTGACATGAAAAAAAAAACCCTTCAAAGCTTTCTAAAATGACAGCTGGTTATGAATAATGGAAATCCTACTAATATTAAAAAGGTAGAAGCCCGTGTGTGTGTGTGTGGGTGAATGTTTGTTACCACGTATCTCCATAACTACTAAACCAATTTTGATGAAATTTGGAATGTAGATAGTTTAACCTATCTCCATAGCTACTGAACCGATTTTGATGAAATTTGGAATAAAGATAGGTTCTGGAATAACACATAGGCTGATTTCAATCCCGGAAAATGTATGGTTCCCGTGGGATACAAAAATTATATTACACGCGGGCGAAGCCGCGGGCGTTCACTAGTCATTCATATTATACAATTTCTTATAGCACCATTCGGATCTCGGCAGCGCCACCTCGGCAGCGCTGCCGAGATCCAAATGGTAGGTACCTTTAGTAAAACTTTGGTTAGCTAAAAGGATGATTTATTGTCTGAGCGCACTTTTTCAGTTTCTGAAAGTTGTTTAATAAACTCCCTTAAAAAAGGGAGACATAAATGATAGCCGCAAGCTGATACCCGGTTATTAAAGAAACAGAAAATAACTCAGTTCTTGCAAATTACGAGTAAAGCTGGGAACAAATTATCGGACGCGGCTGACGGACGCGGCTGTTAGCCGCGACTGATAAGTGTGCACACCGTCCGAACACCCAGCGGGCCAGATTGCCTTCGGACGTCTGAAGGTCCAAGGACGCGTCCGCGACTTTCGTCAGATAATGTGCACAGTTCTATGTTCGTTCTATATCCAGATACCTATTCAGTCGCGGCTGTCAGCCGCGTCCGTCAGCCGCGTCCGATAATTTGTTCCCAGCTTTAGTATGTAAATTAACAGTCGTATGACGTCATAAATATGGAGCCGACATTGTTATGCAAAACAGTTGATAATTATAACCAAACCAAATTACCTAAGAGACACGTCTCAAAGTAAACAATAACTCGCAACCACAATACCTTCTTTGCTAATAAGGTCTAGCTTAAAGTAACTATCATTTCATTCTGTGGTAAAATAAAAGCTTATAGAAATGAAACTCATTATTTTTCTGTAGCTAACTTTGTAGCGTTAAACATCTTCTGCTCTACTTATAAACTCCTCTCAACTTCTGTCAAAATTAAACTATTGCTATCCTTTTTTGTTAGTGACAAATACTGACAGGGCGAATCTTGGGCATTGTTTAACCAGTGTTCAAGTTGAAAGTCGTAAATAAATCCTCTAAGGATAAGGCCTCTCATAATCGAACTCCATTATTCATATTCCTGTCAAATTAGCATCATAAAGGGTAAAATCGTCATCATTATGCAGCAGTAAATGATGCACATGTGTTTCATTTGACCCTGACTTCTGCCTATCTCATCCAGCTTATGCGACCTTTAGCAAATCTTCACTCCATCTAGCCGGAGGGCATCCTACACTACGTTTGCTGCACCGCGGTCTCCACTCAATCACAAATCTCAATCTCTCTTATCAATGCCCCGGGTTTATTCGTTGTTTGGGCTGTAAGAAACCAATAAGTCATTTTACGAGTAGGTAAGAATGGTGTCATTTTTGATAATTTGTTAACTTGTCATTTTACACCATGGACGCTGTTGTAACAATGCTTAGTAGGAGTAAGCTCAAAAAATCCGCCAGGCAACAACCGGCTTGCTCCGGTACATAAATTAATCTTAAATGCGGGTTTAATCGTAGGGTGCATTTCATTTAGAGTAAACTGATAAAGGTAAGCTTCACTTCTATATGATTATTTGGAGCGCAGCTATGTTTCAGTCGGTAGCGCAGTGCACATCTACAGGATTATTTTAATGAATAGCTCGCTTTGTTCAAAGGGTTATTTGAATAAGAAAGTGGAACTTTCACCGCATCGCCGGTATTTTCTTTGGTAATTGAATTGGACGGATGAACGTTTTGTCTGAATGAAAAACTCGGATCCCCAGGGCTTCTTGTATTTTTACTAGAAAATGCAGTTGATGAGCAAAGCTTTTTATGTGGCAAATCCAAGACATTCTTGTAATATTTTTAACATTGTTTTTTGTGTGTACTCGTAGTACCTACATTACATAGGATTTGTGATATATGTATGTACATACTAAAAGAAAAAGATGATGTAGCATGATGTTCTATTAGTTCAAAATATTTCGGAAACAATTTCTATGAATCCATTAACTTGATGAACTAACCAGCTTAGGGAGTGTACACATTGCGTTTTCTGCAGCGCGTTTTTGAGCTGCGCGTTTGTATCGATACAAACGCGCGTTCGCAACGCATTTTTTTCTATACAAAAGCGAACCGGGAGGGGGGCTGCGCGTTCGCATCGCGTTCGAATCGCGTTTGTATCGATACAAACGCGCTGCAAAAAACGCAATGTGTACACTCCCTTAGACTAAACAACGCATAATCCTTTTTGAAATATCATAATTCCAACTTTGGCATTATGAATATTCATTGCCCATTACATGTTTCGGAGTAGGTATATCCAAAAGAGAATTCACAACTATCTAGTAAATAACATCACCATCTCCATTAACCAAACTTAGCAATCGCTCTGTCGCCCTTGAAAGGGATTTCATTCGGTGTCGCCAGGGAAATCAGAATGTATTCGCTTATCTGGCCTCATTAGGCAGGGCGATGGCTGCGACAAGGGCGGCCCGAACCCCCACGAGGGCTAGTGTTGTCTATCTATAGTGTGGCTTACCAATAAATAAATATTTTTAGACAACCTTAGAAACCAGGGGCCCTAGCCATATTACACGATCTATCGTCGCTGTAGAACTATCTATCGTCGCTGTAGAATATAACACTTCAAAATGTATAGGAATTGACGTTCTGACCACGTGACTCATCTACTTGAAACGTCAAATCCTATACATTTTGAAGTGTTTCTATTCTACAGCGACGATAGATAGTGTAATATGGCTAGGGGGCCAGATAACTGATAGAATAGAATCTTCAGTTCAAACATTAAGGTAGAAGGATATACTAATTAGAGATGGGCAGGAACCTGGCAAGGCAGAAAGACAAAGGCAATGACCCAGTGGTAGCCAGTAGCCACGCTAGGGATACAGACATCAGTCAGACCACCAGCTAGACGATCTGATGGTATTGTAAAGGCGGCGGGGAAGCATTGATTTCGACTTACAGATCGGATAAATGCCGGTAGAAAGATAGACCAAGCAGTGGGTAGATATGAGCTGATAAGATAGAACTGAAAAATTAGTAAAAAATACTATTGTTTTGCTGATTGAATTGTTACTCTTATTATGGATGAAAATAAAAAAAATCCAACTTTAATTTTAAGATTATATCAATAAGTAAGTAAGTTCGTATGAGTAAGTGGCCAACTCTGGTGACGGAGTATATATATTATATCAACGTCGCGTCTCTGCTAGAATAAATGAACCAGGCTTTTTTCTTCAAGAATTTTTCAAGAATGACACAAACATCTACTAATAATTTCGGAATAACTTATACCTAGCATAACCTTGGCGTAACTATTCTAACTAAACACGCGACGTTGTCTCCTTGTGCACGTGTTCTGGGGAAAAGTATCAAAAACCATTTTTTACCGTCTATGCTCACGAATAAAAAGAAGAAAACATTAAGGTGAGAAAGCTGCTGATAAGGTCAGAAAATCTTCGTTACTTTCTAATTAAGTTCCCGACTAACCATTATGTAAAGGGTCAGGGTCACCTTTGTGCGATGTACCCTTTCTTCGGCGATCGTGCTGAATACTCATTTTATTTCCTTGCACAAGGAAAGGGAGCTTTGGTACTTGTAGCAAAGAGATAACATGAGTTTTCCTATCCTTATTAAATTCGAATTTATTAAAACTTTGCGTACACCTTGTCAGGAGTAAAGAAAAGGACAACTTTCGTCCAAAAAAAAAACTGAAAAATAACAAAATCTACATTAACGAGGCTGCGTGAAAAAGTTAGTCAATAATAAAACTGTAAATAGTTAATGAATGGTGTCGATGAGCTTCCTATCTTACCTTGCATTGTACACATTAGTATGGAATGCTTAATGCCTTCTGCAAAACATGGGCCATGTATCATGTACTCGTTACGTATTTGGCACCCATGATCATAATTTATTATGATCCTGTGGCCTTCCTTTCTTCCTTCCTCTCTATTGTGAACTGACTAACAAAGGTTTTGACGACTTTGACGAGATTCACGTTGTTTGACTGGCTTCACACTGGAGCTTGACTATTTAGATTTTAAGCGGATGGATCACCGAAAAGAAAGCTAGGCCCCATACCGTGTTTATTGCCCTGATTCTTCACGGTGTTGGTCGCGAAAGAACAGGAGTAGAATCACCTAGCTCTTAAGACGTTTCAAAGTGGTCATAATAACGGTCCTACTGAATAAACGATAATTGAATTTTGAATGAATTTTTACATTCGTAAACCAGCTGTAGCAATGGACTATCGTATCGCTGTAAGTACTGGAACTCATATAGTCTGTAATAGACGGTTAGATCCGGATATCGCCATCGTCTGTTGCCTCATTGCCACTACCAGTCTTGGATTCATATCTTCAGTTGAAAAACATTTTCTGTGGCCTTGCATAGCTCACTTCAAAATTAAACTTAGGTACTGCTTAAATTATGTCATAATTATCATGGTCGGTGAAAGTAAAGTCGTCAAGGTCTGCACTTTCTAATGTAAATATTTTCTGTGAATATTAATTATACTGAATACAATTTCATTTAAACGATCCTTAGATGTCTCAACTGCACAGCAGCATGTAAAGTTATGTAAATATATAAAATATTGTAATATATTAGTTTCTGAATATTATGTATCATTTCATTTGAAAAGCTGAAGTAAATAAAGTTGAAGTTCTTGATAGATCGTTGAAGTTTGAGCGGTCACAATTTGGATGGGTGACCGCAAGTGGCATTAACAGCTGAGCGCTTCCGTGCTTTGAAGTTCACGTTGAATTGTCGGTCCCGGCTTTTATATCGTTAAGCCAAGACGGAGGCCTAAATGGCCTTAAAACTCAGACTCCAGAGTTGGCCACTCAAAATTATTAACTTTACTTACCAGTAAATAAAGTGCATTCAAGCAATTTTATTATAATTCGGAAATGATTGATGCTTTCAACGTCAGTTTATATTAGCATTTTGCTGCGTGCAAGTAATTTATTCCAGTGCAATGGCTGGATCAGTCAGATGGAATTTAATATATTCCGTTTATGTAATCTCTGGTATGAGGGATATGACGTTGCGATGCCATTATTAACACAGATTATACAATATTCAAGGTGATTTATGACGTGAAAATCTTGTATGTATCATAGGTAGAGGACGGCCAATGAAAAGATGGATAGATTGTGTGAGAGAGGTCATTCGTGTGAAAGAAGTGACTACTGAGATGACGAGTGATAGGAGGAAATGGAAGAGGAGAACATGTTGTGCCGACCCCACCTAGTGGGAAAAGTGCAAGGAGATGATGATGAATATTGTATATAAAAGCCATTCACACTATTGATTTATTTTTTGATTTCAGGACTTTTATACTTTGTTTAGCTCAAACGTCAATTAAAACAGAGTAAAAAAGAAATCAATTACTTATTTGAATTGTCAGATTTCATGAGTCAGATGTCTATTTTACTATTTGTTGTTTTAGTTAGAAAGCTAAATAATTAATTTTTTGATAGGTTTTGTAGAACAGAACTTATAGCTTAATCTGTAATTAACATGAAACCTGGAGTAACATTAAGACTCGGAGTAGTATGCACTTCATAGCAGGCATTTTCTTTTCGTAGGTACCTACTACGTGAGTGAAACCTAAGAGCAACCACACCCACATTGGTGTTATAGTAGAAAACCTTTTTTTTTCTTAGAATGTTGATTCTGATTAAGTACTAACTATTTGATAATTGCATCAGAAAATAGCCAAACAATTCTGATGAATGTCAGACTAAAATCAAAGCGAAAGATCAAAGAGTCTGTATATCTGTGTGATTCTACGGAGAGATCACATCTGCATCCGGTGTCTTGTGGCTGTGAATTATGTTCACAGCTATATGACCGTTGAAATCTAGACTTCATTTGTCCTTATTCTCATTCTAGAAGGGTTATTTGTAAGCAATTATGAAAATCATGGAAGCATTTCAATTAGAATGTCAATTTGATTTATAAAAGTAATTGCATAGTGCCCAGTTTAGCCTTTTAGGAATCGAATAAGAAGCTATGATAATAACACCGTCCACGAACTTGTATCAAGTGCCGAGGACCTACCCTATGAGGCCGGCGATGGACGAGTGTCCACACAAACGTAATACCAAAATCATTTAAAAAGCATATTTTTATCACTTTAACCCTTTTTGTGGTTTTCGAAAACATATTCGTACCTACTTATTATGTTTTAACATGTTGTTTTAAGTGATCTATAAAAACATAGAGTAGAGTCATTTTCTTTTCTATTCTGGGTAGGTACTTAACGATTTTTGTGTAGGTACTTACTACTAAACTTTCTTTTCCAGCTTTATTTTCAATGTCATAAAATTTGTCGATAGACAATTAAAATAAATATCTATTTTGAAGATGCGACGAGGACGTTGCTTTATTATTTCCAACACAAAACGACGACGATAGAAATTCAGCTGGTCAGAGATCAAATCCGGTTTCTTTGATAAAATTCTTCAGCTCTTTTAAAACCTACCTTTCTATTAGTAGAAGTGCACAAGAATCTCTGAATCATCGCTTATCTACATCTAAAACATGGAGCACTCAAGCTATAAAAAAAATACAAGAGTCGCATCGCCTGTTAAAAAAAAAGAAAACTGGACTGCTGCAAAAAATGTTTCAACTAGCGAAACAGATCTGATAAGCAACCGGTACAAACTAGTTTGGACACTAGTCTTAAGCCTCTATGTATTGTGAGTGCAGAAATATGCAACTCGTGAGGAAGGAACGAAATCTTTAAACGGGTTGGAAGAAAATAAAACTAGTCGGCGCGCGTTTATAAAACCATGTTTGGAAGTAGTTGTTTATGGAGGCACAGAAGAAATAATAGTGGTTATTTATCTTATAGCCCGGTACTAACTTTATTTATCAGAAGTTTCACTCGTTGATAAAAATCACTGAATAAAAATATAGTTACACGACAAAATCTGTGAAGACTAGGTATACAGACTACACAGAGAAATTTCCAATTTAAACAGTGTGAATCAGATTAACAATATTTTAATTATGTATATGTAAAGTTGGTATATTCAATCCATCATAATGTTTATCTGCAGGCTGATTTTCTAACTTTTCTCAAGCCTCCAATTGGTCTCAAACTTTCAAAACGATCGCGTTCGGTTTTGTCGCGTTCGGTCTTGTTGATAAGAGAAGAGTAACAAAGCTACTTGCATGGTCCCTGAACTGTCATATTTGAGAGTTTGGGACTGATTTTGGTCGCTATCAAAGATAGACAGTCAAGTTTGGTCTGATCCTTGAAATATATATTCTAAAGCCAGTGCAATAAAGTCCATCAAACAATCGCAGCGAGTTTCAAGTGACACAATGACTGCAGTATCTTCAAATAGTTTGGCTTATCCAATTAGATAGCTATTCGGTGTACCTATTCAATGCGTGCCAGTAATGCTTCGAGTTTTATTCAATTATTTTTATTCCCATTTCAATACAATGAATCACTTCTAAGCGATTTACCGCCTTGGTTTAGCAGCCATTATTTTAACCGATAAATGGAAAAAAGCCTACGATTTCAAGCTTGAAAATCTTTTTACAGTTCACTGAATGTTTGATCTTACTTAATAGATCAAAGATGGATGAAACATGAGCTTATCTTGGGTTTAATGGTCTTAATTCATAGCAGGATTTGATAGGCACGAACAAAATTTACATACGGATGACGTCACATAGATACTCGTAGCTGTACCTACAATATCGAATATTCTTACATGATATTGGCATTCGTAAAACATACATTGGTTGTATCTTTCCAAACTATTTTCGACACTTACAGGATGAAGAATGGGGTTAGTTTACAGAGTAGGTTTCCCTTTGAGCCTTAAAGAGCCTAGAAAAAATCACAAATATTACATTTATTTTACCGAAAACTGAGATGTCGCTTTACTTACATAGGTTATTTTAAGGAAACTTATGATATACAGCTGTCCCCGCGAACTTCGTATCGCCCGTGAATTTTTATCAGCGCAATCTAGAATTAAGTCAGTTTTAGACGCGCCATCTAGTCTATGTTTAAGTATATATAAAACTATTAAATAACTAAAATAAGTAGACTACTTTCCATTAGTAGGGGGCCTTTTAGTGGCTAAGCTTAAAACATGACTTTTTAACTTTTGAATAAATATTATCAAATATTTTACCTTGAACTAAAATTATCCCATCTTTTTATAATGTTATCGAAGCTCGTTAACTTTCTTAACTATATAATACACATTAACTTGGAGAAAGCTTGCCTAAGTTGACTTTAGATGTTTGCTTGTTCAGTTTGTTAAGTACACAAAGAAGTAAACATAGTTTCGCATATAAAACGCACATATTCTGTTTGTCGAGTCAACAAATATGGCTTGATAAACTGACGTCAGTCGTTAAAAGCTAATGGTTTTATAGCAAGCAATTTGTTAGTTAGAATTCACGCGACTTCGTTGCTTTTTTAACTGACTTCAAACAAGAAGGAGATTCTATCTGCGTCTGAAGTACTTACATAAGGCATATATTCTTACATTTTCAGTTTGCTGTGACTGATTCTTTTTAAACGACGAAAAAGAGCAGCGTTATAAGTTTGTAGTGTGTATCTGTGTCTGTGTAGGTAAATGTGTCTCTGCTTTGTGTATCTATGTCTCTGTGTATCTATGCCTCTGTGTATCTGTGTGTCTGTCTGTCTGTGACGAACCGATTTTTTTTTGTTTAAAAGTTGTCTGTCGAGACTGTTCTTAGCTTTGTTTCATTAAAATCTATTCAGCCATTTGAAGATCATCAGCTCTTTTCTAGTTTATGAAGGGATAATGATGTCGAGGGTTTTTCGTTAAAATTTTAACACAAGTACATTATCACACCTAAAAAAGCTTGAAATGTATAAAGCAAAATATGCATGTGCCGCTAATACTTCATTGCAAATTCAAAAATTCACAAGGATCCTGACTAGGAAAAAAATAGCAATAAATTCTACCGTGCTAGAATACGGACATGTTGAATTTTTAAAGCATGTCAGTCAGTCAGTCAGTCATTTATTTTAAACTTTAGGAATATTAATAGGTATTGATTATTAGAAAAAACTTCTAGAACCACTAAAAGGTGATCTTAGGGTCATCTTAAAATAAAACAATTTGTAGTTTTTGTTTTATTTTAATTTTAATTTGGGATTTAATCAATCGCATCTGTCTTAAATGAAGTGGGTACCTACCTACTCGTTTTAACTATAAGGCAAAAAATATAGATAGGTAGGTACCTACTTAATTTTAGATGATAATTATAACCTTAAACCAATTTTTATAACTTTAAAATATTCAGTAAATGCACCTAAACTATGGAAACATTTTTATTTCGTAGCACATTCTTTCAAAAGAATTGGACATGCATTTTGGTACAAAATCGAACAAACCTACATAGTGGAACTTTGTCATTGATTTTGCAAACATGTATTATGTAACTTCATGAATGTTTAGGCGTTCAGCACATAATTATAGCAAATTTGAGCTAACAGTTGCAGCAACCGGCAACTCGCAACTAGCTGTTTTTGCGATTTTCGTATAATTTTAAGTTGCGAGAATCGGCGATCGCAATAGTTTCCAGTTGATGCAATTGATGACAAAATTGCCGCAATAAGCTAGTGACAAATTGTACTATAGTAGGGTCAATTTAATAGATTACATTTGGCATCTGTCAGTCCAGGTCAGTCCTAACAAAATAAATCAAAAAAACTTAAACTTCGCGGCGAGCAAAGAAGTCCTTACCCCTTCTTTTACTCTCTCTCAGGTACATACATTCTTTGCTTCTATCTCGATATAATTCTGTGAATGAATTCTGTGAAACCCTTCGGTGTTTCAGGCAGGCGTCCGCTCACTACGCCACAGTGGTCGTCAATGTAAAATCTTTTTTTTTTTATTGCAGGTACAGTGTTATCCTGACGATATCCACCAACTCTTCTGACGGGTTCAGCCTAATAAGCGGTAAGTTTATGCAATCCATCACCATTTTATTTATATATATTTTTTTGACTTTAAGAGGTACCTAGACCAAAGAAAAGAGGGAGGGAATATGTTTTCTAAACAATAGCGATTAAAATTCATATTCAACAAATCTTATTTAGCTAAATTATGAATTTTAAAAATGCGACTTCAAAGCAAGCTGAACCATTTTCTACGCTCTATTTTTCTGCATTTCTTCACCCGAAGGTCTTTGTTAAATCCTCACCATATTTTTATGGGATACCACAAACAAAGAAGCAGAAATCTCAGAAAATTTCAATAACAAAAATATATTATACTTGCATACCTTACCTGACTTATCTAATAAATTAAGATTTTCCCGAAGCTTTCTGTATAGTAAGTAATATCTATTCTGTGTCACTTAATTATGAGGACAAGAAAAGCTCGGTTATCTGAGCTTCGACGTATTTTTCTAATTAAATTTAAATAAAGAAAATTGTTTTGATGTTTGCAAGACTTCATTTAGTTATTATTAAACAAAAAATATGTATTTAATAAAAACTATGAACTATCAAATTAATTTCAATATTTTTGCTAGTATGATGATGATAGATAAGTATATTTATGACTTTGAAAAATATAATAATATGAATTCCATTCGAATTTTGACAATAGTAACTTAAATAGTAAGTAACTTAAATAGTAGCAGTAACTTAAATTGAGGGCACTTTAAATGGCCGTTATACCATGATGGACGCATTCACGCGGTCCAAGCACTAAACTCATACGAGTAAGAGCGTTTTCAGATTATCCGATCCGATATCGGTGTCGGACGACGATAGCCGACATCCGATAGCCGACACCATGTGCTATTTTCCGATATCGGAACGGACAATGTGAAAGGCAGGTACAGATTTCATACATTTTACTTGCCCCGATATCGGTATCGGACGCCGATACGATATCGGGGCAAGTAAAATGTATGAAAGATGTCCGCTCCAATATCCGATATCGGAACGGATAATGTGAAAACGCTCTTAAAGTATGAACCAATAATTGAGCCGACTTCAAAAATTTCAGTAATGCATTTTTCCGTAGTAAGTAGGTAGGTACATATATAATATTTAAATTTAAGAGCTCAGCTCTTCTCGGTGCAACGATGCAATTCTCTCCATCTATCCCTTTCCAATGCGATTTCTTCTATTTCTGATACGATTTTCTTTTCCTTAGTACCTGCAAAATAAAAAAAAATAAAAAATAAGTGCCTTAGTACCTATAAAACAAAAGAAAAAAAAAATAAGTGCACTAAAAGAAAACAGAAACATCGTATTGACTGAAATGAGTGATGTTGTAAAGGCGGTGGCTGACCGGGCCGCAAGGACACAGAATGTCATTCCGGTCGGCAGGCAACACTAATTGCTAATTAATCTTAAATTATGACGACCGGATTTATGGGATAGTTCATCATCATCATCATCATAGGCCTCCCTCAAAAATTTCCATGTGTTGCGGTTGGAAGCGGCCTGCATCCACCGCAAACCTGCTATTTTTACAACCTGCAGTTTTGGGATACTTCACTTTTTTAAATGATTAGCTCACTATCTCAGAGGGCAACAATTGCCGATGTTACACTATTGAGCGTCAGTTGCACTCAAATCTTCTACAGTGATTCGAAAAACATGATTATCACAGCTTCAAACATTGTAAGAATAAATCTAGGTGACAAATCCTGTCCTAGTTTGCTCAACTTTCCTTTGGCTTTCCTCTACTTTCATCTATTTACACTCAAATAAATATGATGGTATATGATACTCTTGGGAGATAATTTTCCCTGTAGTTTGAAATGTGTCAGTATCCTCATTAGTAAATGTTTGTGTTTCAATGCCACTAAAAAAAAGTCACTGTGAATAAAAATATCTTTTAAGTACTCGCTTTACCAAATATCTTTTTGCTTTACCTTGTACTACAATGAGCCTAAAATTGTCAGTGACTTTTTACGCGCGTTCAGACGCGCGGGAGGGTACCCGTCAAGGTCATCAGTGACGTCACAGCCGCGCTCAATGACCCCTGAATGTACTTACTTACCACCTAATCTGTGACGCGTAGTGATGTACCAGCATCGATTCGACACCTTACGATGACACTCTTGTGGAAATTGTATTGATAAAGCTGAACAAACTTTTGTGATTGGGTGTAGGCTTAGGACTAGTGGTTGGGAAGTCGAATTGAAAGTGGAGGGAAAGGTTACATATACAAAGAAATAAGTAACGTTTTATAATATTTGAGACTAGTAATATAAATAAGGTATAAAACCATTTAGTAATAATGTAATCTAAATATGTGATTACTAAACTTGAATTTTCATAGTCCAAACATACAACCTATAATTCTGAGGCTATGTCTACCGTGCTTGAAGATCCTACCATATTATATGACTGGCTTACTAATTAATGAAGTTACACAATCCGAGTCTTGCAAAAAAAACCACAACCATTTGGGTAATCTGGTTAATGATTGATATAAATATAATTAAATAGGTACTAAGAAGTAATTTAATTAATTCTTATAAAGTTCACATCTACAGTTTTACGATGCAATTCAAACAATTTAGGCTAATGAAATACAACGTATTTCGCATGGACATCTAAACTTTATAACTGGTTTTATAATTACAGTGTTGCATTCATCAACATTAGCTATCTATGAATTTAGGCAAACGCATTTACTTACACAAAACAGCTAAATTACCTAAACTCAATTTCGATGGCAGCAAAGTAGAAACGGACATCTGCATTTTTGCGAAAATGCTTTTTTTACAAAAATGAGCTTATTTTAACCTTATCTACAAGTTTGCATTAAAATAATTTCACATTTCAAAATAATAAAGAAAATCTGGCACGTATAAGAAGACATCTACAATCAAATTTTAAAAAACGTCGCAGTAGAAACGGACATTTACATATGACCGCCTTTACTTCGGAGCTTCGACAGGTGGCTCAAAAATGTGTACGACGTAATCACGGACATCTGCCACTTATCCGTTTATCCGTTGTACTTTTTGCATATGTCTCAATCTAATTAATTTACAATTCTTTGTTTTATTAGAAAATTCATTAATTTTACTATAGATACACTATTTTGCACATTGGTTTTATCAAATTTATTGTTTTATTTTCAAATTAAGATGCAGAAAATGAATTAATTCAGCTAATTTTATTGATCTACAAGCAAACACTTACGGCAATTTAAATAGATACCAGTGTATTTAGAGGGTCTTTTCAAAAAAGCAGCTTAATGCCATTTATTAAAACTACTTTAACTAGTATTTTGAATGTTCTTAAACTACATCTTCAGGTTTACAAAACTAAATTAAATTCGTGTAGAACCTTGCCATATTTAGTCCATCGTCTGTGGCGTTTATTAGATCCTCCCTTAATATTTGCACATTTCCTCTACATCTGCCAACTTGGTCTGCAGTCGATTGATCGATAGATGGATTTCCACACTAGCTATGGAAGATCATGCCCTGGGGACAGATGCTCCTGTGTGATAAAATTAGGTGGAGCTGGTTTTTTCTTCCTCCAGAGCGTCAAACTACTCGTAGGTTTATATTATTTACAGCTTACCGATCTTAGGAAATGACACACTTGAACATCTTTTGATTGATGATGAAGAGCATTATCACTTACAACCTCTGCTAAAATACATTATAAGCCAAATACTAGTCTAGCCAATTTAACTGTTTGCCCTCAATCACGCCCTATTACACCTATGCCTCCTGGGTTTATTTCATTTGAATCAAAAACGCATATGCTGGAACTTATTGCTGAGGATGATCATTTACGTTATTTCAATCCACAACTCACTTTACCATGCATTTTAGTCACTGATTATAGTGCAACATCATCAGCAATGGTGCTTCTAGTGAAGCTTTTCTCCTTCGGAGAAAACGATGTTAATTTAAATTTTATACCTGATGTGTGTACCTGATGGTACCTATTTGCTAATAAGGCCTATACTTAATTGACTAACTAATTTTTTAAGACTGATTGATACTTTTTTAAGAAAGAGAGACGTTAGAATTTGATAGGTAGTCTATTTTGTTTTTTTTTGTTTACGTTGATACTGAACTGGTAAGTAGGTACTTATCTAGTTTAATAGGTACTTAATTTCATGGTGTTTTATTAAAATACCTAAACACCTATATTAATTTGTGAGTTTTGGGAACTAAATGAGTTTAACTGGTAGACGTAGATGAAGTTTAGTGAAATGTTAAATGCAAAGTAAATAAAGATATCTACAAAATTTGGTCAAAAAAAGGAAAATAATGTTTGCATGGTGCTTAGATTTTCTTTAAATATCATTAGAAATATTATCGGATGCTCATTATCTCAGTTTATTAGATATTTTAGGTGGAATGAGCGCTTTTTTATCACAACGTATAAACGGATATCAGGCAAATGTCTTCTTTTACGTCAAAGTTTTTTCAAAGTAAAAAAGTACATCTACATTATTTCAGTAAAACAGTGATAATATCAATAAAATTAGTTATACAAACAATAAAGCAGGCTATTTTAACGAACGTCAGAAAATTTCATGTTAATCGGTACATTACTCTCAAAAAGGCAACATTTTTTTACTAAATGCGCTCTCCTGTAAAGTAGCGTTTTTGTAGTTGTCCGCATCTACTTTGCTGCCATCGATTTAAAAACAGGTCAAATGTTGAGGCTACTTTTTAGGGTTCCGTAGTCCTGACAAGGAACCCTTATAGTTTCATTTTGTCCGTCTGTCTGCTGTCCGTCTGTCTGAGGTTTTGATACGAGACCGTTGGTACTAGAAAGCTGTAATTTTGAAGGGGTGTGTATATCAATTACCTACACCGACGTGGTCTACCCCATTGTGTGGGGTATCGTTGAATAGGTCTTTTAAAATGACTTAGGGGTTGCAAATTCTAATTTTCAATTCAATTTAATGCTTCATTTACGAAATATTAAACTTTAAAGCGCAAATTTGTGTTCCATTAGGGCTTCCATCCCACTCTAAAAGCTAAACTGCTGGCTTGATAAATCTGGAAAAATCCTTGATTATAGTGCATTTTATGAACAACGGAAAACTATAGCGGTCAAGATAACTTTATTGGGTTAGCAGTGAATAAATCCTTTAAAGCAGTGGTTCTTAACCTTTTAGTGATGAGGGACCATTTGATAAACTTTCTGACTTGCCGCGGACCACCAACAGTAAGTTTTCTCTTTCAACTTTGATCCTTTGTCGCTTGTTTAATTTTTTCGGATAGTTTCGCGGACCACTTCAAGTGGCTCCAGGGACCACCAGTGGTCCGCGGACCATAGGTTAAGAACCACTGCTTTAAAGTGACTAAGATGAAGTAGTTGCTTGTTTATAACGACAACGTAATCGTTCTATATTGTGATAACGGGCTACTACGGAACCCTACATTGCGCGTGGCCCGACATACACCTGGCCGGTTATTATTCCTAGTGTCATTTATCCATGTCAGAGTGTCATAAGTTTTACAATGTAGACATGTCAGATTTATGCCGTGAGATTTAAATGGATTCAGTCGTTAGAGAAACGCTTAGTAAAAACATTTTTTAATTAAATATTAAGAAAACCTTTTGTTGTAATTGGCGGACCATATGAAAAATGCTGTAATAAATCTTTTGTTTCTGCGATTAAAATAATTTTTAAAATAAAAGTTTTTAAGTCTCTCTTTATTCGAATACTTACTTATTTATTGTGAATATTCATTAGTGCTTGAATTTCAATAGTAACCTTATCAATCCTTTTCTAGATTCGACAAAAACCTTTAATTTTCAATTTCGTCGCGAAATATCTCTTAGCTTCAGCAAACAAATCCTTTCGATTGTATACTTAGGACTCAGTAAAATTCCACTGGCTTTTGAGCATCAAAATGACTTGTGATTCAAATCACAATTTTATTTATATTCACGCCGATTCACGAGGCTTGGGATTTCCTTCCAGTCTTGTAGGTACCTACAGTAAAATATTCTTGTATTCTATCGCTATGCTGCTTGGCAATGCATGCTAGTTGGCAATAAATCATCATACATTCATAAAATTGCAACAATAATAAGTTTGAATTTTGTCCTGTAACTATGTATGTTTAGCAATCAAAACATAGCTATAATGAGATACTTAATTACTTACCTTAGGTTTAAGAAGTAAAAAATCTGAAAAAATATAAGATAGCGCGCTCACTGCCACCCCTTGTAGATAGTGCCCATGTGCGTCGGCGTCACTCAAATTGCTAGTTTACAATGCGTCCAATGCCGGAGTCCACCGTGTCTTCCGAAGGAGGAAGAGACAGTACCGCTCTAGTAGATAGTTAAATGTGCCTTGGTCGTACAGTAAAACCACAAAAAGAATGGTTTTGTAAGACATCGGAAACAATCGCATAAAATTACAAAAACTATTGACGAAAAGTCATTTGGAAATGAAAATTACTCATAATTTCAACTTTATCGCAAACAAATAAAGATCAATGGCATTTTTAAGAAAAGCAAGTTGCAAGCCCTGCGAGCTGCGCTGATAATGACGTACTCTTCTATCGCATTCTGTTTTGAACTACTGTACACGTATTAGTAACTTAGGCTTGTAAAGGCCAAATATAATCTTCTGTTTGATAACTAGGAAAATTACAACAATAAGATTGCGCAAGATCCCCACACATACATGTACAATACATCCAGATAAATAATGCGCATCGGTTAATTTCGTGTTTTCTGAATATGACCAACAGCATCTAGGCAGATTGATATCTCTGTATGATTCCACAAAACAGAGTGTGACAGAAGTGGACGTCGTTAGCTACGTAGCTCGCACAGGTTGCACCTAATTTGCTTTTAAAAATGACATTGATATTTATTTGTTTGCGATAACGTTGAATTTGTGAGTAATTTGCATTTCCAAATTACTTTATGTCAATCGTTTTTGTAATGTAATACGATTGTTTCCAATGTTTTCCTAAACGCATTATTTATCTGGTAGTACTGTAGCAATCTGCTTGCAAAGGGTGTCACGTCGAGACGGTTAATCTGACACTAGTCGTCACGAATATTGATGTGTCATTAATCATGTACATAACCCCATCACTCATGACGATGACATGGAACTTGGGTTCCGTAGATGGACCATTTACACTTCGTATTTTCTATTAACATTGTTTTTAGATTACTTTTAGCTATAATATCCTCTTTCTGAACGTTCAGCAAATAGTTATTGTGATCCTTTTCATTAATTTTGTTTTCTGTAAATTATATAATTTGTCTTTATTATACCTACAATCTGATAATCAAATCAAACTTTTTACGTAGCTTTTAATTTGCATTCACCAGAAAAACAACACACAACAATCATAATTTTCCAATTTCTAGAACATTATTTAAATTTCTTCGAAATTCGAATAAACATTAGAAAATTTACTCTCGGAACCATTTGTAACAGTTGTAAGATTTCAACCATTATTCTCAGTTTGTACGTTTTCGCGAGCATGTTTCGTGATATTGTCATTTGTACATTACATTTAAGTAGACAGTATTCAATGGTAGACATAGAGATTTATTTATTTGCCACTAGAGCACAAACAAAACAAACAGAAAAAGATAGGTACCTACAGGAAATAAGAGACAACAGAAAGCAAGTCATCTATAATCTATATCTATATCAATCTATCTATACCATCTATATCTACCAATAAATAGAGCGGAAGTGAATATTGTGAAAGTGAAAGAACTTGCGTGTGAAATGTCCACAAAAATGATTTAACATTTAATTCGTTTCAAAATTAAATTAAGTAGGTACTTACGTTTAGTTTCTTCTGTTAAAAAAATTAATTTGTGAAACAAGTTTCATAAAGTTTTCAATAAGCCCGCAGATAAAAATGTATACCTTATTTTCTGCTCACCTGCGAGATACAAGTCTATTAAATTCGCTCTTTGTTCGTTTTTCATGAAGGTCGTTTGATAAAAGCAATACATTCTCTAGGAATTTCTCTTTGCGGGGTATCGTTTTACTGCGTGGTTTTATGTCATAGTCAGTTAATGTTGTTATAGTTTTAATGGTTTCTTTCATCTAGAATTGCACAAGATTGTTAGGAAAGAAAACAGCTGCAGATTTATTACATTTACTAGAAATGTTTTTGCCACATTCATTGGGTGGGGAAAAATCTGTAACAAGAGATTATCGACCTTCCTCGTATGGCACCAATGTTCAGTTTACATTGTCATATTTAGACATTTGCTTTCGATAATCGCATCTTTCTCGCACCATGCAAATGGCACATTAGACTTGCCGAAATATTTTAAGACCCAAGAAAATCATGTCTCTAAGATGCTCTATATTACACAAATGAAAATAAAACTAAGCTATCCTTATGGGATTAGATCCTTTTACAATATTGACGATGATGACGACGTCAAAACAAAGTCATAGACATAGTATGCGTGTTGCAAGTGGGGATGGGCAGGGCACTTAGCTAGACGAAATGACAGAAGACAGACCACAGCGATTACGGAATGGTGGCCCAGAGATGCGCAACGACCGAGAGGCAGACCACCAGCCCGATGGTCGGATGACATCGTGAATGTTGTTGGGAAAAGGCCTACGCAGACCGGGAAGGCATGGCAAAGGATTTAACATTTTTACCAATGGACATTCAAACTTATGAAGATAAAAATAAATTATAAAATTCTTAAAATATAAAAAAAAAGTATTTTAAAATCATGCCGTGGCATCGATAGGGATTTTCGATATTCAATACCTACAAAATATTTAAATTGGACCAAATCTACTAGAACAGAAAACCTATTTCTTGCCCTGATTCTTCACAGTTTTAATAAGCTGAATTGAATAATAAGACCTAGCTAATACGATGATTCAAAAAGAGCTCAGTGGTCTATTGATAAATGCCTATTGACTTTGAACACAATAGTAAGTTCAATTATGATTTACAATAAAACTTTATAGCAAAAGATAAAGCGCAATATTTATGCCTTATTTCAATGCCGCTTGTATTAGCAGTCAGCGTAAGTGCAAGTTACAATGCAAGATGAATGGTCGGAGCTGAGACATTGCTGTCCTCGAGTTGTCTACGTGAATCTCTATCATGACCACTGCAAGCGCTATTTATCACAAACGCATAGAAGTTTGTTGAGATTACCTTTATTTTTCATTTATTATATCAATATAAGTGAAATAGAAATGAATCTATTTAAAAGAAATATCAATTGAATAGCAGCGCCCTCGCGGCGTTGCCCCCGAACTGATGGTAGATGATGAAGATGATGATGATGAAAAGTAGCCGATAACCTTCCTCAAGAGTTTAGCTATCAATGCAAAAAAACATTTTCAAATCCGACTGGTAGTTCCTGAGATTAGCACGTTCAAACAAACACACAAACAAACTCTGCCGCTTTATATATTGGTATAGAACAGCAAAGTGATCCTTTAGGGTTCTATTTCATTTTGAACTACGGAACCCTGAAAACATTTGGAATACCTAAATATTTCAATATAGAAAAAGCGTTTTTTCCTCTTTTTCAACAAGTCAATGAACTAAAATAAATTGGCTAAATTACCTAAACAGTAAAGTGGATACTTTTACATCTCGTCTAAAAGTATTTGTTCCATATAAAAGTTTACTGTGTTAGAACCAATCAAACATTCTTCTCAAACGAATTTCCAATTTCCGGTCGATCTTGAGTTTTTAATTATTGAAACAAAAGGCCTTTTCCCACTTTTATTTATTTTTAATGGCGCACTTTCTACGTACTTGTTCGATCGTAATGTATGGTACCATTTCTTGCAAATATACGAGTAGATCGTTCAACTTTGATCTTGAAGTCTTGCGACAGGCCTCACTTTCTGTAGTTCCCTACTATCACAGAGAAATGAACTAGTAAGCTGAGGAATTTCAATTCCTATTGTGATTTAGCAGAACGGCCTTTTTATCTTCAAAATTCCAAATCTTTTGAAGATATTTTAGTATTATCCATGACAGATTGCAAGAATAGCGCGATCTTGTTCATTAGGTTACCTCAAGGGTTACCCTTGAGGTAACCTAAGTCTTTTATTCAATTGTTTTATGTATTTATAACGTTTACTTGTATTTTGCAAACACTCTACTGAAATATAAGTGTCAAAACGTTTTCGAACAACAGCGCGAGTCACGTCCAGGGTTGTGTTAGTCACAGACAGTTGAAATTTAAATAATAAATGCATGTTACGTCCACGATGACCGATAAAGAGGTCGTCCACATACAAATATGAGGCAATGCTTCAATGTCGCGCGGTTTTAGAAATCACTGACTTATTTGTGGCATTTATGGAAATAAGTAGAGTTACTTCTTTAGCATTCCTAATACAACAACCCTTTTTTACTCGTTTAACACTTTCCCTGTCTAGGTGCCCCCGATGTGGGGCAATGAAGCTTTTTTTCAGGAGTCCGTGCTTCCACTACAGGTTCACAACTTCAATGGCCAATGAACCAATGAACCACAGTTGGACGTATGAAATTTCATTTTGTATGGGGACAGGGAACGTGTTAATGCTTTTTATAGCTCGAATAGCCTATATATCAGTTGCTGTCTCTTTCATTGAAATCAGAGTGATTAGAAACAATTATCCTCTGTCTATATTGACAACTGAAAATAATTAAAATACATTCTCAATTTTACCTAGACCATAGTAGTATTAAATATAATCAACATTATTATTTAGAGCGATGAACGATACTCACAAAATAATAAACAAAATATCTACTTTGTTCCATAAATACTTCACTCTATCAAAATGAGGGAAGCCTAACACATTATTGTATGACTACGTCAATCTATTACCATGGACATCAATGGGGCAAACATAGTATAGATACTAGTATGTACTATACGTACCTGTTTCAACCACCTTCTTCTATTATTCATTCTGTAGAGCCTTTAGTGACAGTGGGGGCAATAACGTGGGGTTATTGACCGCCCTTGATTAGTACTTTTCACTACTTAATTGCCTTCAAAATTGATAGGCTTCTGTCACGCATCATTTTGTAAAGCACTTTGACTGTAGTAATGACAGTTGTAGTAACTGAACTAATATTGATCGAGAGAAGTGACGACTCTTGTTGTAGATTGTTGTTGCTTTTAAATCTTTGATTTTATCATTGCAATGTGATAGGAGGATGATAATGAAAAGTCAAATTGACCTAATCTGATAGAGCCTCGCCTTTCAATACAAAAGTCATGGGTTCGAATCCATGCATTTTGTTTTGGTACTAGTTCAGTAATCAGAGTTTAAATGTTTTTTATTTTCAGAAGTTTATTATTTACTAGCTGACCCGACGTTGTTCTGTCAATGGCAGTAATTTTGAAAGAAAAAACGAGTTTCAAACAAAAGCATTCCTAGGTCATTCATAGGTCCATAATCCAAAGTCGCGATTCCCATATCTATACTTACCAAATTCCTTTCCAATTATTTTTTTCCTTTTTTAAACCACCTCGAACAAAACAATAAAATGATTGAAATCGGTCAAGCCGTTTTTGAGTTTAAGCCAGACAAAAACATTTGATTTTAAATGTTTTATAATATTCCGGAAATTACGACGTAGATCAATCCAACCAGAAATTATTTATTAGGGTAAAAGGAAGGGATTAGCGAATCAGTCACTAGGTATATTGATACTCGCGTCCACGTCTCACACTAGGTAATTACCTATATTCAGTTTAATATCTGATTGATTACCAGTTTGTTCGGTCACAGACCTTGCCTCACCTTAAGATACAATACAATTAAGCTAATTAGATATTCGATTAATCGCATCTGGGCTGATTGCAGTTCAATAATTATAGCATGCAAATACTTTGATGCTTAGGTTTATTGTTATAGGTATACAATAGCAAACGTAAAGAGTAAACAGTTTCATAACTGTACTCAAGGCTGGAAAACATCAATTTAGATCTTCAGACATTACTAGTACCTACCTCAATTAATATTTTTATAGCTTGTGCAATTGACAAATTTCTCACAATTGATCCTGTCCAGTAAATCACAGAAACATTAGTCGTGGGACAGGCGGGAGACGCGACAAATGGCAATTGTGACTTCCGACGCGCTAACCAGACTCGCACCCAGGGATATTATGATTTAGGTGCAATTCTAGATCTAGTAGTTTTTCTCTTTCGTTACTCTCTTGACAGAGTGGTCGTGGTCGTCATGTCGGAGGGGGTTGTGGCGGCTTTGACGATCCTACGCCATTTGTCTCGTATCGCAGCCCTTGTGCATTCATGTAGTGGACCGTCCAATGCATTCTTGATTTGGTCGGTCCATCTCATGGATGATCTGCCACGTGCTCGTATGCCCTGAACTCGTCCCTGCACCACAAGGCGTTCTATGGACACCTCTCCGCGTCGCGATAGTAGTTCTCTACTTGATCTTCAAGATTTATTGTAAAATGAAACCCAAAAATTACACGTTAAAAGGGCTTAAACCATCTAAACTAGGTTTAACCGTAAAGTACCGCTTTAGTCAAGAGCTCCTGCGCATTCTGTGCAATCGTCTCGTCTTGATTGAAATTTTGTGTATCACAAATTTCCCGATACATTGGTTCTCGATTTTTAGAGTAAAAGCCATAAAAACCCCAAAAACCATAATACTTGCTTATTATATTTATTGTAGAGTAAATAGAGGTCCTGGCTACAGTCCTGCGTTCGACGCGCCGTCTGCCGCGCCAATTGCGCCTGCGCACCAAATTGCTGCACCCCGCCCGAGAAACTGCATCTATGACCTCATGCTATTCGTATGTCGGGGTCAGAATGTCCTTCACAGCACTGTTTAGTTACATAGCAACCGAAAAAAATCGTGACTTTATTCTCATTTCTCGCTAAACTGCCGTCATTAGCGGCCTTTGCACGGTAGAGTTTTTACCACGGATCTGGACTGTACAGATATCTGTACAGATATCCGTACAGATATCTTTACAGATAACCGCGGCTAAAACTGTCAAAGGTTGGAATGGCGCGTGCTATTTCCCGCGGCATCTGGACTGTACAGATATCTGTACAGATATCCGCACAGATATCTCTGCGTGTAAATGCTCTGGCATATGGACTGTACAGATATCTTTACAGATATCTGTACAGATATCTCTGCGTGTAAATGCTGCTATTGTTGTGTCGACATTATTTGTCGGACTAGGCCTGAAATGCTGTAAATAAAATGGACCATCCGCGCTTATGGGAACAACTCAGACTCTAAATGTATAAGTGTACCTACCTACATTGTGCTTTATTGTTATTATAAAAAAAAACTTTGGCTTTCGTTTTATTTAAAACTTAACTACTAACCTGTCTCCATCAAAACATTATTTATAGGCTTTTGGGTTGTAAACTTTGCCCGGTCCGAGCAAAACATAATTGGCAATTAGCAGATAATTAGCAAAGCATACCTAATGGGGCTAGTTAAAGCATATCTAACTAGTTTACCATAAAACAAATATGTTTTACGAGCTAGAAATTACCTAATGGGTACCTATCTAAGAACCAGAAAAAACATTTTCTCAGATTTAAAAAAAATATAAAACTTTATGAGCACTCAACCTAGTGCTCGTAAAAACACCTGCAAATAATTATGTCTGTTGTATAACAGACATAATTGTTGGGCAGCAAGCGGGTAGATTAAAATGGGATTGGGCAGGTCACATCAGCCGCATGTCGGATGCGTTGTGGGCTAAAGCCACTACAGAGTGGACGCCTCTGAACAGAAAACGACCTCGTGGCAGACCACGCCGTAGATGGAGAGATGATCTGGATGCCTATTTGAAGGATTGGTCCACAGTAGCTCAAAATAGGGGTGACTGGAGAGAAGGAAGGGAGGCCTTTGCCCTGCAGTGGGACGTTACAGGCTCATAATAATAATAATAATAATGTTGTATAACCTATGCAATTAGGCACTTAGAAAACATAAATGTACTCACCGGTGTAATGTGTAGGTACCGTAATTCAGATAAAGATTTGATTTCCAGCCACGTCGATAGTTCTAACGCTAAAGGAATGATTCTGAACTCCGCTGCACGCAGCAGTGCTTCTGTAGCAGTGCTGCTACAGCACTAATAATCCCCATAATAATATCTTCTCTATAGGTTTATATAATATAAGTTTATATAATACTAGCTGCTGCCCGCGGCTTCGCTCGCATGGTACCCGGATAAAAAGTATCCTAGGTTACTCTCCAGCCCTCCAACTATCTCTACACAAAAAATCACGTCAATCCGTCGCTCCGTTTTGACGTGATTCCACGACAAATAAACAAACAAACAAACACTTTCACATTTATAATAGGGGTACGGATAATATAGATTACATTCCGAGCTACGCAGCGCAGCAATGCCGCAGCAACAATGCAACACAGTGGCAGCACTGCTGCGTGCAGCTGAGATCGGAATCATACCGTGTAATTCAGTGTATTTTTTTTGACCTGCGCCTAAATTCATAATGGTCCACTACCGGTACATGTCAAAAAATTTAGAAAATTTTCTCCCGGAAACTTTCTTCTGAAAATCTGTATTTTCACTTTCAAAACTTTCGTGAGTTGTACTAGACATTATTTAACACACGGGAATTACTCACGTAAAAATATCGTCGATTTAGATACCGACAATGTTTCGATTCATCCGGAGAATCTTCATCTGGGTAAGGAGGAAACATTGTCGGTATCTAAATCGACGATATTTTTACGTGAGTAATTCCGGTGTGTTTAATAAATCTGCATTTTGGTTAGTTGATTAATTTTTGTTAGATTTTTTTAATTTTATAGCGTTAGGTAATTCTTTCTTATAGGCCAGCCTACTACTTGCGGTGGTTTGCCTTTTTTTTTGCCCAACAAAAGTCGTTGCGATAAAGTCGACATTAGCCCAAATTTAAAAGAAGTACTTCCACATGTTTTTCTGTATAAATTCGCATTTAACCTGGTCCGTTATAATTATCTCAGAGCTACTAATGAAAGTAATTACAACATTACATTGACTACAAAATTAGAGCTTTTAGTAAAACTTTACAAAAACTGGTCCAAAATCACCCTGAATTACCGGTACTTATTCTGATTAATGTACCTACTTAGAAATTTTAAAACTACAGGTTCCCCATTACTGGACCCTAAAAAAAATTGACCAATCAATTTATTAAACTAAAATGTGGTGGCCTAAAATTAAAAAGATCACCCACTACAAATTCACAGCACACAAATTTCGATGAACTTGAAGATAACAAGGTATCAAAAACATAATCATAAACCAATTTGCCCAGATTATCTTTATATTCATTTCTGGCGAAAGTTATTCCAAATTATCTCATTTCAATCAATTGAGACGTTTCTTTGAATAATGTTATGATGGTTATCAGCTTTCAAAGGATTTGAATTGGATTTATTTTAGTACTTTCTTGGGATTCGGAAAGCAAAACATGTTTTATGTCTTCGTTGCTTAGAAATCTCTATTTTTTAATAAATCATCAATACTTATAATAAAACTGTAACAGGTCAAATTCTGTACATTGAAGATATTTAAAAAATTTTTTTTGGAGGGCACTCTATAATCGATACTGCAGCCAAAACTGTAATTTTTTTCATTCATGTCTGTCTGTCTGTCTGTCCGTCTGTCTGTCTGTCTGTCTGTCTGTATCTTGGCCGCACATCACGTCGAAACTACTGAATGGATTTAAAATGATTTGAGTGCATACTACGAGGTCCAGTATAGGATACTTTTTATTCCGAAATTTAGCACGGTTCCCTTGGGAGAGGGGTTGAAAGTCAAAATGAATATCTGGTTGTAATTCGTTAACGCATAGTCCGATTTCATTGATTCTTTTTTTTTTAGAAAGTAGGTAGGGGAACCTGTTGAGCCTCGGCCACACGATCTTATTTAATTTTTTTTGTGTATAAAGATTGGAATTAGGTTTACCAAATATGGACACATGTAAAGATACACTATTTGACTACATATTTATGAAATAAATTTTGTATTTTTAATGATACTTTAGAAGATAAAGACATTTGAACAAAAAATGGGAAATTGTCGAAGGTACAACAAACCAGATATACCTTGGTCACTGCAAGATGTACCTTGACCTTACTAGTTTTTTTTCATGAAATTACCATGTTATCGAATCAAATAACGATTTTTTTTAATTAATGGAAAGAACATTTATAAAGTATGTACTTTAGATAAAAAAATATTTATATTTACATTTTTATCTTAAGTTATGCTAAAATAATCAAAATAACTAAGTTCTTAAAATTTCTGTGATCTTAAGATCATTTTCGCGTCCTATTATAATAATTTATCAACAAAAGTTCAAATACTTAACAGCTTTTAGGACAACGTAGACATCTCTCTTTGTTTGAACCTTCTTCGGTGTTTTTTTTTTCTGTTTGATATCTTGATACAAATTTGTACGTTAGCTCATGTCCAAAGTACAAAGCAAAAGTGGTGGCAAAGGTACAACATTGCCTCATTTTAAATTGACGAATTTTTAAAATGCACTTTGAGTTTGATTTCGGTCGATATATCTATGCCTATCTAAAGTCCATTTCACCTATATTTGATTGCACGAAATGGTTAACTCGTAAGTATGCACTGTTATATATGAATTAACTTAAAGTAAACTTAAAAATACCCTCATTTTGAGCACTTTTTTATATTTTTAATGCGCACGCCTCACTCACTCCACGCTGGTTTTTCGATTCTAGCTTCATGTTGGTGTTGACCAATGACGATTATAATACCACAGACAAAAACAAAAAAACTCGCACAGATTACGAAATAAGCCTTGGTGGCCGAGGGATATCAATGGACGAGGTTCAACAGGTTCCCCTACTTTATATGTTGTCCTGTAAAAATTTCAAGCTCATGATCTGATGGAGTCAGGAGCTGTTCAACAGAACTCCTCAATAAAAAGGCCGATTGAGCTGAAACTAGGAACTCAGCATATCAGTAAAGTTTCGACTACAATATAATAATATGATGACAGCAAGCTGATCTGATGATGAAGTCAGGACCTGTTCCATAAAACTTTTAGTGATATGGGTATCAAATGAAAGAGCTTGATGAGTGAAACACAATGCTGATATGATGATGGAGTCAGGACCTTCATGGAACTTTTTGGTGATATGGATATGGGTATGGGTTTTCTCTCTTTCATGCTTCCCTGCTTTTCCTCTTCCAATCTTCTCTGCTTCTCTTTATACATGCTTCTCTCCATTTAGGTATGCTTGAAGCAATACGAAGTTTGCCGGGTCAGCTAGTATAATATAAAATAATGTTTGTATTTTTGTCCTCTATGGGTTCTTTTCCTAAGCATTGATCAGATTGTGATAAAACTTTGGTAGAGTCTTCTGAATACGCCCGCGAGGGGTTTCTAGCCCAAAAAATATCAAAATATACAACCATGAAATTGAAAAAGAAAAAAGTGTCTTTTTTCTTTTTCAATTTCATGAGACCATTTTAAAGTTACAACTCTTCAAACAAAAGAAGAACTATTGAAATCGGATGTCATAAGGCGGAGATATCCATCCAGTAGCACCTTTTTGCCCCTTTTTGGAGGAAGTACAGGGGTATTTCCTCTTACTTACTTGAATAATTTAGAATAACTTTCGCTAGAAATGAATATAAAGATAATCTGGGGAAACTGATATGTTTGATTCGAAAAGGGCCAATCGAAAATCCGGACATCCGGACATTCGAAAGCATTTTTGTCCAAGCTGAAACGGAGACACTTCGCTCGCTCGGTCAATAAATGAATGTGAGATGTCGTCAACCTTATTTTTATTTGTATTTGGGTCGATTAAAGAATAAAGCTAAAGATAAATTTATTAACTTAAAAGTTTTTGCCACGTTATCAAATAAATTAACTTAGAAGCTTTACAGCCAGTCAGTTGTTCCAGTTAGCTTGCAGCAATAACCCAAGTTTGCTTCTCATTATCCTGCCACGCAGGTTTTGCGTCCATCTATAAATAGTAGACCCCAACCACTTCTCAAACAGAACAACTATCAAACACCACCAAAGAAAAATCAACTATCACCTGCACAGCTAAAGTGCAATTTAGTTTGTAGCAAACTGAATGTTTCATCGTTCAGTATTTAAGTGGTCGTTTACACTGGCCCAGTAGCAAAGCGACTAGAAGGAATGAATTTCGCATATTGCTTGCACTTTCAATGGTTTTGTTTTGAAATAGATTTATCTATACTTCCAACAAAGGCTTCAGTTCAAATTAACATTCCTTATTTTATGTTCCTCAACCTCCATTTCGTTTTCTGTTCAATTATCATACCTATGTTATTTAAAAAATTATCGGAACCTAATCACGTATTGAAAGAATTATATCTTAGTTTCGATGTTTCGGATCACATTATAGTCACCGTGGTCACCAGTCGAAGGAAACTTTATGAGAATGGGTGCAATTATTGTTGTTAAATCAAGGTATTATACTTCTTTGTACTTAGGGCTACATAGTTGTATGAGTAAAGGAAGCATGAGGTTTAAATTTTTAGAAACATCCATGCAAATACTTACGTTCTTAAAAAATTAAATTACGTTTTAAAAAATTATCGGAACCTAATCACGTACTGAAAGAATTATATCTTAGTTTCGATGTTTCGGATCACATTATAGTCACCGTGGTCACCAGTCGAAGGAAACTTTATGAGAATGGGTGCAATTATTGTTGTTAAATCAAGGTATTATACTTCTTTGTACTTAGGGCTACATAGTTGTATGAGTAAAGGAAGCATGAGGTTTAAATTTTTAGAAACATCCATGCAAATACTTACGTTCTTAATGCACTTGCGCTGAGCGATGGCCCTAAAAGTATAAAATTATGTTTACTTCATCTTGGAAAGTCAAAGATCCTTTAAATATGACATGACTAACGATTCCGTTCTTGACTTTTTCATAAAAGCGGGACAAACAAACAGATAAACAAATTATGATGACAGTAAAAAAACATCAAAGGTTACGATGTCATATTTGAACCAAAACTGAACTACTTTGGTGACTATTTTATAATCTGGAGGACGTCCTAAATGCTGTCCGTGAATGTTGAAACGTAGGATATTTATTGTTCCTGAAACTGTAACCAGATTTGCGCTACAAGTATTATGGTTAAAGTCAGATTCAAACTCAGAGGAAAGTTTAGGTGATGGACATGATTACCACTTTTGTAAGCAGGACAATTCAGGGAATTTGAAATCCAAAAAATAAAACAAACAAATACTTATATAGGTATACATTTCAGTATCAAAGTGACAAATAATTAAAAATAATAGTATGTACTGATTTCACTTAGGAAGATATCAGATAGATTATATTATAGTTAAAGATAAATATAGAAATATGACAACTAACTGTAAAGCATATCCAGGAGCTGATCTCAACACCGACCATAATTTAATAGCAAGTAAAGTAAACATTCAATTAAGAAGAGTACAAAGAAAACATAAAACCAAAGAAATTGATCTCAACAAATTAAAAAATAGTAATACTATTCAAAAGCAATATAGTAATATGATAGATAAGGAATTAGATAAATATAACGTAAATAGCATAAGTATCGATAAAGAATGGATATTAGAGATACCATCAAAAAAAGTGCTGGAAGCACTCTAAACAGAGAGACTATTAAACCCAGGAAGAAATGGCTAAATAAAGAAATTAGGGATTTAATATTAGAAAGAAGAAAATATCGAAACAAAGTCGATGAAGATAGTATTATTAAATATAGGAAAATTACAAATAGAATAACACTTAAATGCAGAGAAGAAAAGGAAAAAGACTTAGAAAACGATTGCAACAATATAGACCACTTTATGAGTGTAGGGAAAACAGACATAGCTTATAATATCATAAAAAATCTTAGTAGAAAAATAAAAACCAAATCAACAGCTATTTTGGATGAAGATAATAAAATACTTTTGGATAATAAAGACATATTAGGAAGATGGACAAGATACGTTGAGGGACTGTATAATGGTGAGAAACTAACAGACAATGACATTGAAAATGAGGAGGAAATAGAGCAAGACTTTCTTGGACCCAGTATACTTAAGGAAGAATTTGATGTAGCTCTAAAGAGTTTGAAAAATGGAAAGGCTGCAGGAACGGATAAAATTTATATTGAATTAATAAAATACGCTAATAATAATTTAATAAATAGAATTTTTAAACTGACCCAAAAAATGTATGAAACAGGAGAGATACCAAATGATTTTAAAACAACTAAAACAATAACACTGCCAAAAAAAGCCAACACCCTTAAATGTGAAGAACACCGTACTATAAGCCTAATATCCCAAGCCTCTAAAATACTATTAAAAATAATACAAAACAGAATAAGAAATAAAATTGAAGAAAACCTAAGCGAGGATCAATACGGATTTAGAAGAAACAAAGGTACAAGAGAGGCGATAGTTGCTTTGCGTCTAATAATTGACAGAAGGATGGATTTAGGACTTAATACTCACATTGCATTCATAGACCTGGAAAAAGCGTTTGATAAAGTGAATTGGAAAAAAATGATGAAGACTCTTAAGGAAGTTGGTTTAGATTTTAGAGACAGAAAAATAATATATCAACTATATAAAAACCAAACAACAATATTAGAAATAGGAGATGAAAAAAGAGAAGCCAAAATTAGACAAGGCGTAAGACAGGGATGCTCACTCTCACCACTCATCTTTAACATTTTTATAGAATCAGCCATTAAGAAAATCTTAGAAAAATCGAACGAAGGGGTAAAATTCAACGGAGAAAAAATAAAATTTATAAGATTTGCAGACGACATAGCAGCTTTAGCAGAAACAGAAAATGGTCTACAGTCTCTACTCGATACCATGAATAATATTTTCAAAGAATTTTCTCTCAAAATAAATATCAGCAAAACCAAAATACTAACAGCATCCAAAACAGACAATTCAGTATTTAACACAATAACTTTAGATAACACCAATTTAGAAAGAGTAAAGAAGTTCAGATATTTAGGCAGCCTTATAACTTCAAATTCAAGATGTACACCAGATATAAAATCAAGAATTGCAATAGCTAAGCAAGCATTTAATAACAAAAGAAACATTTTCACATCTAAAATATCTAAAAGGATCAAAAAGAAATTTATCAAAACATACGTTTGGAGTATAGCTCTGTATGGGTGTGAGACGTGGACAATGACTAAAAGGGACAAAGAAATATTGGAAGCTTTTGAGATGTGGTGTTGGCGTAGAATGGAGAGGATCAGCTGGACGGAAAGAGTCACCAACATTGAGGTGTTGCACAGAGTAGAGGAGGAAAGATCGTTGTTGCAAGTTGTCGAGAACAGAAGAGGGAAGATGATTGGCCATCTTATACGACATGACAGCTTCATTAAGAACATCATTGAAGGAAAAGTGGAAGGAAAGAGAGGAAGAGGAAGACCGAGGATAGGCTACATGAGCCAAGGGAAAGAGAAGGTTGCTGTCATGTCGTATAGGGAAGTCAAGGAGGCTGCCCTGGAAAGAGCTTCGTGGAGAAAGAAACATCAGTTATGCCGACAAGGGGCTACCCCTTAAATAAAAAGAAGAAGAGACTGATAAACTGTCAAAATACTTGGTATTGGTAAAAATAAGGTAAAATAAGAGATGAGTTAATAACATTAATTAAGAGATGATACACAACGTAGAAGCTTAAAAACCTATTTAGTCTATGTTTCGAGTTCTTCGTTCTAAACTCAGTAGATTTTTAATTTGTTGACTCTGCAATCACCATAAAAGTTAGCACTAGTCACAGTAATTACCAGATAAACTGAACGTATCTATTACAACTATTCGGCTTTGAACTTTTGAAATGTCAATATGTTATTTCTTTCGAGTTCTACTTCTATTTGAAAGAGAGATCGCTCTTCACGTTATGGGGTTAAACTCGGTAATAGGGTTCTCTACAAAGGCATTTTCTTCTTTAGTTTACAAATTCTTCTTTTATTTGAATATCAAAATATTGATCCGGCGTCGTATCAGTGGTTTGCTGCGCGCTGATCGGACTTGCAGTGTACTCATTGGAGCCGTTGGTACTAGGCGAGTCGGTGTTCCTTTTTGATTCATAATTAGGCATATAGGACCCCGTCGAATAATACGTTACAACCTCATTTTCGTTGTCTACCAAAGAAGCTTCGGCGTTATTCACTATGTTGAAAATTTCTCTCTTCAGTTGAACCTGTATTTTTTTGGGGAATGTTTTCACTGTTTCTGCTATGCTTTCGAAGAATGCATTCATTTCATGTACAGGACGCACGCTGCATCCACTAGGTACTTTTTTGGTGACTACTTTCTTTGAAGCTTTTACAGGCTCCAAAAGAACAGGAGGACTTTCCACAGCTAGCACTTTTACTTGAGGCTCTTCGGTATCTTGACCCTCACTAGGAAGAGGACCAAGATTTAAGATATGTCTTTTTCTCGGAGTAAAAGATAATTTCTCATTGAGGAACGATAGCTGCTTCTCGTGTTTAACTGCGCGACCCTTAGCTCGTCCGCTGTTCCTGTTTCTAACAATCAGAGCTTTTCTATAATTATCTCTAAGTCTTGTCCATTTGGTTTTGCAGTCGTAAGCTGGAAAACAAAATCAGCTATCAGGAAAGCTAGTTATTATTGGTAATAAAAGTTAGGATGAAGTTACAGTTCTAAAACCAAAGTTTATCTTTAAACCATTTATTCCATTCCTAGATAAATATTAGAGGGAAGTAAATTGTGTTGTCAAGTTTGCATAAGGTTAGGTAGCTCTAGAATCACTGACCCGAGGTTCTATTTACGGGTACTTAGGTAAAATCTTTCATTGGTAAGTCATATTCTGTCTATTCATCATATCACGGCTGACAGACGCGAGAATATTGTGTTATAGATACCACACTATTTAAATAATGAAGTAGGTAAGTTTTTAATATTGTCCTATAGATTTTGTACAAATTAACCTGCGGAATCTCTAAATCAATTATATAAAAAAATCTCTTATATTTAAATAATTCATAGACTAGCTGGGTATGGTATATTTCAGGGAATGCCAGTTTCTCTAGCAATATTCATGCAGATAAATCGCTACGTTTTATATAATATGTACATAATATTAAATTAAAAAATTAAAGAAACCCCCGACACAAAAACTTATACCTAATTAGTAAACAATAATGACAAGTGTAACTGACAGCTATACCTAACTGATAAAAATATTTCATTCTACGCTTATGGTGTTACAGCATTGCATTGAACCTCATTGCAGCATTGAGTGTAAGCTATTAGAAATGTAGATAAAACGTGAAATGGAACGCCACCTGCTTTCATTGATTTTCAAGTTCAAAACTAGATGGCGCCACTGACCCAATCCTAGATCGCGCTAACGGAAACTAGCGGAAGTGCTAGTAAACTATAGAAAAGAGCTGATGACCTTTAAACAGCTGAACAGATTTTCATGAAACATAGTTTAGAACACTCTCGACAAAGACTCCATTCAGACAAAAAAAATATAATTAAAATCGGTTCATCGGTTCAGGAGCTACGATGCCACAGACAGACACACAGAGCCACAGATAAACACTAGAAACATTAGCACCACTCTTTTTCGTCGGGGGTTAAAAAACGAAATGTGCATTGTACCTACGTGATGCTGACGTCACAATAGATATTTCGTTCCACGCTTCTTCCTTCTTCTGCTGATCATTGTAGAGCGGCGAGGTTAAGTCGTACAACAGTGGATACTTTTGCACAAGGTTTATCAATGCAGTTTCATCTATGGTATTCATTTTTAACACGCACTAGTCGACGATTCACGGTGGACTGTGTACAGAGTATAATGCGCCCGCTGCGACGGAATAACGGCAAACCCCCTCCCCCTCTCTTACCCCCCGCTGCCGATCGATGCCGATTCGAGGCGGTCGCAGCTGTATGCTTACTTCGGTACGCGTTAGTGCACGAACAGCCGCCGAACGTGGAAGTCACGTAGCGATTGTTAGAGCAGTAGGCTCATTCTGTAAACTCACTTCGAACGTCGAAGAGCTGAATCCGCTGTGAGATTTCAAATTTCGTATTCGAAATTTGAATCTTACTACAAACACTTACAATACATTCTTGCGTATTTAGTGAGCTCGGTCACTTGAGTGAATTCGAAGTGAGTTTAGTACAGAATGCCTCTGCAGGACGGGCGCTAGTTGATTCGCTTTGATTGGCTAGTTCTGTCCACTTTCACTTTTTCAGACTTTTAAACCAGTTTTCATCGTGGTTCGTAAGTTCGTGGCCAACTCTGGTGACGGAGTTTTTAGGCCGCCTAAAGGCCTTCGTCATGGCTTATCGTAGCTAATACGCGTAATTACTAAGCTGTCTTCTAAGAGCTTGTTTTACCATTTAAGTACAAGTAAAGTTATCATTATTTACTTCCTCGCTGTGTACTCGATACTCTTTATTTTAACAGACAGGTAGCTTACTTGGGAGTTTACTCAGAATATGATTTAAACATCAAATAAAAATTCTCTACGTTATAAAAACTTATAAATTCTCATTATTCAAGGTATTTTATTGTTTTCTCCAATTCCCAATACACCCATTAGGTATCATTTTATTTTACTTGGGTTCTAACTTAAATATTTCCTATTGTTATTTTATTACAAAACATTACATCTAATAAATAGGCTTCACGTAGGTAGAAACGTTAAGTTCAAATGGTAAGTAGGTGTGTTTGTAATTTTTTGTGATCACAATTTGTTTTTTATGGTGCTTCTCCACTAAAGCGCGACGCAACATTTACTCATATTTTTTGGGATATATTTAAAAAGTTACTTTGAATTTGAACACTTTATCTAAATCATAATACGAATCATTTATTAATCTGTTATAATGGCCTTTTAGCCCCGCAGTTTTTCATCTAGCTAGATTATAATATGAGCATGTCCTTATGAAAAGCTATAGACAATAGTCCCCTCTATTTATAAAATTCTGTTAAAACTGAACCAGCCATCCTTTTTTATTTGATAGTATCAAATAGAGACAGGGCGAATCTTGAGCATTTTTTAACCAGTGCTCAAGTTTATAAGGCCTAGTGAGTGCATAATCCCTCAAAGGTCTCCAAAACACTCAAGTCTGTTTCGTAGCAAATAAAAACCAAACAATCCAAACTCCAAAGAACCTCAGTTCCTTCCAGTTCCCGTTATCCCGAGGAAAGTCCAGCGTTCTTGTTTTATTTGTAATTCCTCAGGGTCATTAGCCCACCACAGATAGCTTATAGTTTCTATGGTAAATCGGGTCAAAAATTGGGCTGAACTCAAAACGTTTCCTCACCTTTCTAGGTCGCGGTCTTGCCAAGTAAATACATGTTTCACTCACGCTATTCGACTTTTAAAAGTTAATGGCCGTATTAGAATATAAGTAGGGTTGCTACTAAACTCGCAGGCTTAATTAAACCTGGTTATAAAAATAACCAGTTTTGTAGTTGGCTTGATATGCTATCAAATCGGCCTGCTCAAAAGGTCCCGGAATAAAATATAACAATAATATTAACATAAGTACATTTTCTTTTAAATAGAGTAGGTACTAACATTCTTTTAATATAATTTTTATATAAACATAGGTATATGATGTCAACTTTACTTACTTACTGTTTACTTTATACCTACCTAATAAGAGAGAGTGCCAATGTCAGTTGTTGAAAAGTAGTTCGGTTTGATAAAAATAGCGACCAGCGCTAAAGTGGCCACTTTTGGTGTTTCATAATGTTTCATTATTTTCATTATAATAATCCTACTAATGCTTCATAAATGCTTCTTAAGCATAATTTATTCTTTATTAACTTTAACTACGAGTATTTGTTGAACAAGTTACTTTTGATTTAATTACTACCTATACCTAATCTAAATCTATAAAAATTCGACTAATTAAAAAAAATATGCTGGTGACTGGTGACATAAATAAGTTATTGACACGATAAAGAAAAATAGTTTTTAGAATAAAGGCAAGGTAGGACGTAGGACGTATCTACTCGTAGTCAAACGTGTAGGGCCTACGCGTGTGACTACGAGTACTACGCCGTAGGCTATTAATGAACAAGAATAGAACAGTAGCATTATTGATATTGTACAATACATGCAAAAGGTGTCACCCAGGGACCGACAGCATGCAAGACTAGCATAGCTTCATATTGGATAACACAAATAAAGGGATGATGATGATGATGATGTCGTCCGCGTCGTATCCGACAAAGGTGACCCTGGCTATCTTCTGGCATGTACTCGTACGTGGCTGGCAAATCCGAACTTTGGAACACCCGGTCACACGTTGCGCAGTAGAGCTGGCCCGAGCTGTTGTCGGTGTAGTGGTAGGAGGGTTTAGGTCGGTTCTTCAGAATTTGGCGCTTCAAGTCCAAATTGGAAAGGCGAGCGTCTTCAAAGTAAAGTAACGCCTTTCTTGACCTTCGGACGCTAAACTGATCTAGTATAGGCATCCTCCTCCCACTTATCAGTTGGTAGACTACATGCATTTAGATTAGGTTTTAAAACATCCTTATAACGTAGGTACTGCCCGCCAGAACTACGCATCCCAACAACGCATCCAAAGGGATACTCAGTGCTTGAAAGTCGGAAAGCTGCACCACAGAATGAGATGAACAAAAACAATGTTGCCGGAAACTATAGCTGAATCGCTCAACGCTCGCACACTGACCCAATAGACGATGGTCTAAAAAGGAAATCCTACTTGCGACCGCAAGCGATACGCGAGTCTAGTGCATTAACGAGCAACTATTATTTAATACTTCGTCGGCCAACTTTCAACATAAACCAACATCCACAAATAGGGCTGAACATTGAATATGACAATATACACAGGAGACTCATTGATGTTTATAATTTAAAAACAATTAATTTTGAGTTTTGAAAATGAATTATTATGAAGACACCTACGATTTTTAAGGTTGATTGAATATGGAACTTTAAAAAAGAGTACCTACTGAACTCGCAGGTCTCAGTGGGATAAGGACAGATATTGATGTTGTAACCTCAAAGACCAAAAATTCTGGTAAATCTTTTATTTGTACTCATTATCTAGGTACTTATATTGGTTTTCAATATTAACGAAACATAACATGACTTGATATTTATGGTAAACTACAAAATAAAAACAAAAAAAATACGAGATTACTCATTACGACTAAAAATTAAAATAGGTGCGAAGGTCAAAAATAATAAAAAATAGTTGATCAATATTGACCAATAATTGCGCATTGAATCGATTACAGTTTACATACTCTACATAGCACATACGAGGTATGTTTACTAAAGGGGAAATAGATAACTTCATTCATGAATTCCATTCAGCTGTGTATGTTTATTATTTTCATTCTAAGTTCACGTCATCATAGTTGCCTTGACCATTACTAGTTGTTTATTGCCGGTAGCGAGATAATTATTATAAAATAAATGGAATCTAGGTCTTTCTAAATTTTGTTTTCAGTTTAGTTGTAGTAGGTAGTTGTAGTGTGTAATTTTTTAGCACATGCTTATGCGCCTACTTCGAAACATTCAACGAATCCCTGAAGATCAGAAAGGATTTTATCGCACGGAGGCTATTCTAGAACTAAGACCAATAGAGCTAAAGCTATAATATATGCTATAGATAGAGTGATTGATCCCACAAATTGAAGGAAGCTTTAAGTAGGTACTAAATACCCGATGAACTTAGATAAATCATGGAAACATTCCTTCAAGACGCACCTTTTGGTACAAAACTGAACAAACTTATAAATCTTAACTCTGTCACTGATTTGCCAATATCCTTATGATTTGATGACGACGTGTTTAAAAATCAATCTTATTTCCCAAAGAGTGTGGATTTCTTTCCCACGGTTCAGTTAGTAAGCCCCTCCTACCGTGGCTCAGTTTATGTTGGGTCATTTTCTAGGAGTAGAGATTCTTCCATGCTTTATTTGCATTCATTGTCTATACCTTGATTCAAAAATATTTAGTTTCTTAACAGCACTGTCATTCTGTTTGGAAAAACAACGTTGCCGCAACTGACCTTAGGAGGTTCTCAAATATTGAATTTTGTAGGTGTCTTAAATTTCAAGCATGGTTTATTCTGTTTGTTTTTATAATTTTAATGTGTTTATAATAAAAATTCTTAGGACGTGTTAATTGTTGATTTACGATATTTGTTTGAGAAGATAAATCAAGTCTGTATCCAAACAGAGGTAGCAATCGTTCACTGTTGTAATATCAGAAAATAAAGGTGTTTTTCCTTCGAAAACAGCGATAAATCAAATAATAAATACAGAAATATAAGTGTTCGATGCTTTGAAGGGGGTGGACAGTCACAGTAAATCGAAAACCAGTAGCAATGATTGGAATGTCTCAGGACTATTTGTGCTAATAATTTTCAGGTACTACTACTTATTGCACAACTCATGTGTCCAAGAAAGCTGGTGATTTGAATTAACTTACTAGTCGTTTTTGATAGATTGACATAATTGTACGACGGATGTTTAGAATCATCAAAAAAGATTAGGTACATCTACTGAACACTTCAGTTATCGTTCAGAAAATCGTGGGAAAAAGTCTTTCCACCAAGATTGACATCTTTGGTTGGAAGCTTTCGTCAAGAGATTTGGCTCATATAAACTAAGTTACCTTATCATCGTCTACATTACTTAAGGAAGATAACGTAGTAGTCAATTTACTGTTTCCGTATTTACTGGCATACATTTGCCATTGGGTTGTAGGCGGCGCGTGGGCTGCGCAGGCGCCGCCACAGAACAGCTACTAGTATACAATGCTTGTTAGGACGCTGCAGGTGTTAATTATACAACCTAGGCTGCAATGTAAATCGTAGTTTCCTCAGTAATGAGGCTAATCGTGAAATCATAGATACCTAGTAGGTATTTTAAATCTTACTGCAGTTTGGTCGAGATACTCGTAAATTGAACTTAGCCGTTGCCCGTTGCCGGTTGAATAAAGGTTTTCTGAGAAGTTTTACTACCGAAGTACGTGTCTCTATTTGCAGACTTATGTATGAAACTGTAACAATAGAAATCATAATTAATAAGACAGACAAAGCAAATAGGTCAAAAATAAACTGATGAGGTTCTATAGTGAGCTTTAGCGGAACAAAGTGAGTCTTCACACACAAGGTTAGGGTCTTTTTACCCGACTGCGGTGAAGCCCAAAAGGACGGATTTATGTTTGACTTTTATTTATGTTTGTATGTCCTTCATAATGTCAGCTTGTAACTACTCAACGGCTCAACCGATTTTGATAAATGATCATGATTACACTTAAGGAGGCTTTACATGACACTGCACATCACAGCCTTTAGCGGAGTCCTTTAGGTGGCCTTAAAACTTCGTCACCAGAGTTGGCTACTTGATCATACGAACTTACATAGTCAATACATTACCAATAATAAGAGAAAGTGCAAGTTTAGTTAACTTGTGTGCATGTGGTGGATGATCATCTCCGGAACCACAGACCATTTTTTCAAAATCTTTCTCTATTTGAAAGGATAAATTCATGGACAAAAACTCCAAACTTAAATTCGGGGACAGACAGGAATTTTGATTTGTTTTATTTTTTATTTTAGGAATAACCCATTATTTCAGATGAACATAGGCTATATTTCTGCCAAGTTTAAGTCGAAGCAGAATGCTAGTTTATAGACTTGTTCATTGCATACAATGTCATTAATGTAATAAAAGATGGTTTAATGAGCGTTTATGTAGTGACTGAAAGGTCATCGAACTATCGACGTAATTCAGTCTGATCAATTACCATAAAAAAAATTTAATGTTTTATAATAACCATATAAGTACGCTCAGTAAGTTACAAATAAACGGACCACACACGTTGCCCGAGTATCATAGGAGTCAGAATAATATTATGATTATTTTATTGTGTAGGTGGTGTGGTTAGTATAGCTGATCATTTAATTTTTAGAGATACTAAAAGAGTAAAAAAAAAATGATCATTAAGTAAGCAAAAAAATTTGAAGCAAACATCTTTATTTACAATTTTTTTTTATTGATCATTAATGTGTTGTCTTGCTGGATCGGGTCTTATGTTCATTTAACTCAATTCAGTTGAGTTAGAGTCGGTTAGACGATAAAATCACTACTTATTCATATAAGTAAATCAGTCAGTTATTAAAATAGAACTTGGCATACAAAAATAGAATAAGAAGATTGGCAATCCGCTCAAGCAAACCACGAAAAATTTACATGAAAAAGAATGTTTGGGTGAAGGGAATCTATGTTTAGAAGTATAGGTCTATTTCATCATCATCATCATCATCATCATCCGCAACCCGATTTTTCCCACTGCTGGGTATAGGTCTCCCTTTGCTTTTGCCATTTATCATACACACCTTCCCGTGACGCCAACAATATTGTTTATTAGGTTTATTTACTTTTAACTTATTTTGTTGCCAATCTGTCTTTAGGATTTTTCATTTAATTTGTAGTCCTATAAGTTCACCAAAACAATCGCGTGAAAACATCATATAACTAGCGACGCTTTCAAGCAAATAGCTGTGTTACGACCATTCTGTCGTGTTTATGTTCGTACACAAGGCAAATGTTCCTTTGACGTCCAGTAAAATGTTATTTCACATTGTTTGCTTGAAAATCAAGAATCAGCTTTTGCAGCCGATGCAGTTGTCGGCTAAGCAAAGGGGTATTGAAGTTGAGTAGAAAATCACAAAGACCTGAGACCAAAATCTGTTTTGAAATGTCGAATCTATTTTACTTGCTCAGATTCAAAGGTCTTCCAATTTCTTCTTATCGTTTTAAGCTAAATGAGTTTCGTTGTACTTCTTACATTTAGGTAGAAATATAATACTTAATACGATCGATAACATCGCATACTTATTTTAATAACTAACGATTTAGCTCCCAAAGCATGTAACAAAGTCGATAAAGTCCTGTTGGAAACAGCTTTTAAAAATACTTAAAGTTATGAAGTCAGATTAAGATTGCGAATAAAGAAGTAGAGTAGATAAACTTAAAAGAACGTGAAAAGTTTGGGTTTTATGCTATGAATTTCTATATAAATTAAAACAAAGACTGACTGAAGAATTATGAACTGGACTATTCTGGCAACTGTCACTGTCAAAACTCCGCAATAATCAGACAAATGAGAATTTCACGCATCGCGCCCACGCATCTTTTGAAACTTCAATTATATTTTTTGTGCATATGCGTCGTTTTATTCCAACTTGTTTTTAAAAATCCTTTCATTCGTTTTATTTTATGTAAATATCGTGATCCCGTAATATTGCGGTTTCGATAAATTAAAGGTTTTTAAAAACGAATTTTCTTGTCATAACAAACGTTGTGTTGCCAAAATGGAGTAAAAAAAAATACCTATATTTATGTTGCTTACAGTATTTTTTTCTTTGTATAATAGTCCAGGCGCCGACGGAAGTGGCAACGACATGACCACACAGTAGTATCCACAGAGCCCCGTTGTCTGGCCACTGTGTCCATTTCATCCTCAATTTCATCGGCATTTTCCGTTCTCCAAATGACCCTTTCTTCCAGGACGTTGGTTGTTATCAGGATGTAGTTTTTACTGTTATCACCTTTTGCAATATCAGCTCTCTTTTTATTTTGGTAAGTCCTTTAAATTACAATGAATACCTCATCTTAACAATAATTTTATTATAAAATGAATTCTACCTCTTTCTAATAATGATATTTGATTGATCTCCTCCAAAGGTATTTTCTATTTAAGTACTTAATAAGTCTGTCTTTGAAACCTGGTCTTTACTTTGTAAGGTTTCTTTTCTATCTCACTGATTTGTGTGGGCTAGATAACAGGATGTGCCGACGGATGACCACATGTCATGGTGTAAACTACCTCAAGTTGCCATTCCTCGCACGTCGCATTTGTAACTATAAATTGCAAATCCTTGCATCCTTTGCACATAACTTTGATCCGTGTACAAGATTTTTAAGTGTTAAATAGATAATGTGATTTAAAACTTTATTAACTACCTATGTGGCTTATAGTACTACAGCTGTTATAGTTTGAAAATTATTTCTATCATTACCTAATTGAAAATGTGGAAGTTAAAGTACCATATAGTTCGTTGGCTTTGTTTAAACGAACTAACGGGACTTTATCGCGTTATTACCTTTGATTATTATTTCCCGACGTTCAATTTCGACGTTTTTATTATTTTCGACGTTTTTCGACGTATCTACAGATCGCGAAAGTTTAAAATGTGTTTGGCTTTGTTTTCGTAAAGCTTCATTATGTTTACTCAAATGGATATAATATATCCTGCTTGATAAGTACATCATTTATTCACCTAGAAACAATAACTCCTTAGCTTAGAGTATGTGCCTACATTCGTTCAAAGAATATACTTTTGCTCTTAAACTGCACCGGCCGAGTTTGCTGGTAAAAAGTTCGCATTTGAGTTCGTCAGTTCGCTAGAGTACTAGAGCAGTGGTTCTTAACCGGTGATCCGCGGACCACTGGTGGTCCTTGGAGCCACCCGAAGTGGTCCGCGAAGCTATCCGAAAAAATTAAGCAAGTGACAACGGATCAAAGTTAAAAGAGAAAACTTTTCCGCTTTTGATACGTTTTGAATCAAATTATTGGTTGACTGTGTGTTGAGCAGGCGCTGTCCCATGGGGAGGGTCATGGGGGTCATTTGTCTTGAAAAAATTGGCTCGCTTCGGTCGCATTTTAGTTTCATGTGTATTTTGCGAACAAAGTAAGTTATGCTATGTCTGTCCGCAGACTAGAAATCGGCAGCAGTCAGCCTTTTCTTTGAGCACCGTAAGCAAAATAAATAGCCACATGCTGAATTTGCCTTCCAGAAATTCGGCTCGCTTCGCTCGCATTTTATTTAACTTTAGCTTCATGCGTATTTTGCGGGCTAAGTGAGCTATGTCTGACCGCAAAATAGGAATCGACCAGCAGCCTTTTCTTTGAGCACCGTAAGCGTCTTAAAAAAATTCGGCTCGCTTCGCTCGCATTTTAGCTTCATATAGCAGAATATAATCTGACAAGCAGCCAGCCTTTCTTTGAGAACCGTAAGCAAAAAAGTGTAAATGTTGTATTTGTTTCGTTTCGCGGATTAGGGAGCTCGCTTCGGTCGCTTGGTTTAAAGCTCACTCGCTTTGCTCACATATTAGCTTCAGGAGCTATTAGCGACCAAAATGAGCTACGTTGCATTTGACTTAAAAAAATCGGCTCGCTTCGCTCGCGCTTACTTGAAGGATACATCCCCCCCCCTATAAAATAGTAATTACACTCGTGATACGGGTTGGTGGTCCGCGGCAAGAAAAAAGTTTACTAAATGGTCCCCCATCACTAAAAGGTTAAGAACCACTGCTCTAGAGAGGCTCGAGGCTTTAGATTTAGACCATTAACAATGATGCCTATGAATGGCCTAAAACCTCTAGTAGTCTACAATAAGGCAATTGTTATTTTTACATTGGTTACAAGATACTTTTCAGATCACCCTATCCTGGTCATTAACCTAACGATCATGTTTCATATTCTCAATAATATTTTACACAAATAAAAATCCGTCTTGTTTGTGCATTCCACACCATGATACAGAAGTCTTTATTTTTTGTTGCAATGAAAGAGATTTATTTTTGTCGCAAACTGATGCGGCGTGACCGTCCGTTGATGAGCGGCGTTCTTTTTGCACATCGTTTATTATTTCAATGTCATTTTTAATTGCGGTTACCAGCTATATTGGGTTTCGGACTTATGAATAGAATTATTAGTATGCTTTTCAACTCATGTGCGTAGGAGGGCCCCTGTGCATATGACGACCTCTGTACGACGGTCTTTGGAATAGTTCACATAAGAACATCCCTGTGGAATTTTTTGAATAGGCTAGCGAGTATGTTCAGCGCTCATAAATTATATTTGACAAAAATCTCATCTTCTGCTAAATGCATTAGTAGAATTAAAATGTAAACATATTCTTATTACTCCACATTATCATAATTCACAAACATGAGTTTTGTTTAGGAACCCCAAACTATTGAGCGTCATTCTGATTTGTAAATTTTACCTAGGTACATGGACTGTCTGTCTCGATTATTTCATTTGTCAATGTTAATGTAACATGTGTTAATTGGACATCAAACGTTATTTACATGACAGACACATTTATTGTTGCTAGATTGATTCTCTGTAAGTTAGTAAGTTTTGTTCTTAGCTATTTCCAAAATAAGTACTAGCTAATTCGTTTCAACCAGTAAAGGCTCAATCTCCAGAATCAGCGTGTTTGGTTGATTGCTATGGTGCTTTTTAAATATCGATATTATTGCTTTTCTGTATTTTTATTTCGAGAAGGAGGTGTCTAACTAAGCATATTTTCATATTGGCCCCTGAAGGGACAGAAAAGCAATAATTATCGATATTTAAGGGGCGCCATAGCGATCAACCAGGTCCGCTGATTCTGGAGATTGACCCTAAAAAATACTCTACTTCAGCTGAATCTTTGTGTAGACCTCGTTCAAGTTGTTCAAGTTTGTTAAAAACATTAACTTTTCCTTTTTGTTTCAGGCGATAGCAAATCTTGCACCATTTAGTGTTACCAATGCCCTTTCAGACGTCACTCACGTCACTCCTAGAGATTTTCGGTGTGTAGCGTTGGCGTACTACTGCAGTACGTACGTACTGCAGCCTTGAGTAGCATCAGAATCGGATAGGTCGAGTCGAGTAGTAGGTATTTAGTGACGCCTTCGCTACGCCGCTATTATTAAACGAGTTCATCGGAACATCTATTTGCGCAATTTGTAGCTTCGTTGCTAAAGCATTCCGATGACCTTACTGTGTTTACTGCGGAGGCCGATTGCACGGAGTTTGACTTCACTTGATTTAAGGCAAATAATTGAACTCTGTTTGCTTTTACTGCATAATTACGCTTTTTAAAGCTTATTATTTCACTTTATCCTCCAAATTGAGTTAAAGTTGATGACAAATTTAGCGGATTTCAACTTATCGTAAACTATTTTCTTATAATTTTCATGAAGCATCTTCATTTAGGGACAAACAAGCTTACTTACATACAAATGACATTGTTTTATACGAAATTGAGTTGGTAGGTATAGGTACAGAGGCGCCTCGAGGGTGTGTGTGTGGCGCATGCGCTCTCAACTCAAACAACACACGCTCACTGCCCATGTCCATTCACTGCGCAACCAATGCGTCCAGTGGGACTCAGCATTGCTTATATTCAGATAAATGTACCTACAGGTACCTACAGGTACATTTATTCTGTGCTACAGGCCCGTCCGACAGGCTTGTGTCTTCGACGAACTCGATGAGATTTTAAAGTCAAATTCGGTATGAAACTTTAAAATATTATCGTCGGATCTTTCGGTGAGGCGGAGTGTCGGTGTAAACGCTGCGTCGCGTCTCGGTGTGCCGCGGCGGGCTGGTTGCGAGTGTGCGCGCTGTGCGTGTGTTGGTGCGAGGCCCGTCGCGGCGCGCCCGTCAGTCGGCGGCGGCGAGTCACGCGCGTCGTCTCGTTCCTCTCTCCGCTGTGCCGAGTCCGCTGCACTTCGCAGCTCACCTGCCATCGCTCAGGCTTTCACGCGACCGAAGCGCAGAGCTCGCCCGACCTCGTTTGCTTTCCCTCAGGGGTTCTCTCCAAGCTCGCGTGGTTCAGCCTGCTGCAGCGACTGCCGCGGAACTTTCGACGTGTCTGTGCTGGTGCGTGCTGTGACTCCGGCGGGCCGGCGTCGGCCGCCGCGTGCTGTGACAGTGAAATCGTGTCGTGCGGATGTGCAGTGATGGATTTGTAGACAGAGTTGTTTTTGTTCCGAAAAACCAAACCACGGAGTCGTCTGTTTGTTTAACCTGGTGCGAGAGGGGTCGTCAAAATTGAGCCTAAACTGTATATAGGTGGGTATTGCAAGCTATAAACTTAGGTTAGCTTACCATCCTACTTAGAGAGAGATTTGTATGGTGGCATGTGGCGTCTGTCGTAGTTGACTGTTGAATATTTATGGCCAGCAAGTTGGAAAGTTGGTTGTCTACTGGCTGTCGCAAAATGACCCAACCAGACTTGCCAGTTGCCAGAAACGCACAGCTGATTTTTCATGACACAAACGGATACCTTTCCTCGTTCTACTGTATTGCGGTCATTCTGTATTACGTTTTGGCTGCAATGATTTATTATGATAATGGAGAAGTTCGGTCAAAAAACAGCGAGCGAACTAGTGAAAATTTTAGCAGCCAGTTAAACGTTGAATGAAATGGAGGAATTATTTAAATGTTGAATGAAAGTGTCCGCACAATACTTTCAAACTGGAACACTGATTCAGTCCTACTACGGTTGTTAAGATCTATTAAATTGAGTGTGTATTACATTCTATTATGAGTATCATCAATGATAGTCTATTGAGACTAGTTTTCATTACAAACAAACAATAGTAATGTTGGGTCAATAACACGCTAAAGCGCTTAGTAAATTGAATTAGCTCAAGAACCAAGTGCAATGCATTTGAAATAGAATTATACACTGTTAATACCATTACATGACGGACCGACAACAATATGGAACAATTATAAACTAAGACAATAGACAGAGAGATGATATGGATATTCATAACGTAAAGAATGCATCTCAACTACCTAGGCACTTCAAAATTAGTTTTGTAACGGTGTAAATTCATAAAACATAGCAGCTGCAATCATGAATGCATAAACTAAGGGAGATCGGAAGATTGAATAAGTTGAGAAGGATTTCTAATGGTAAACACCAGTACCATTAATGGTAGGTACTATCTAATGGTACTAGTGAAATAAAGATTCAAAGTTGTATCACTCGTAACATTAATGGTAGGTACTATCGATACGAACCGAAATCAATACAAAAATGAATTTTTGAATTTGAATTTGTTGGAAATTTAAAAAAAATATTTTTATGTTAATTTTTTGGATATTAATAGTAACCTGATGATAATTTATTTTAAACAAAATCTAAAATTAAGTTACATTCTTAACGCAAGTAGGTTCTGTGGGTCTGATTTAATTTCTACGCAATTTCTTTGATTTATTCTCATTCTCTCACTTCTGACAGATTAAGAACATAATCTTATTAAAAAAAAGGAATTGCATAGCAGCGATTTTAACGTGGTCAGCAATCCTGCATCTAATATCAATCAAACTAACTTGCTTTGGCGGTAGTTCAAAGAGTAGATAAAAATGTGCCAATCCCAGAATCAGGGCAAGGCCGCGCCCTCAATTCTCGCTGAAAAACTCTGGATAACGTAATAAACTTATTGTGGATTCATAGCGATGCAAGTAGAAGCATGATAGTTTTAAATTCGGATCTAGTCGTAGAGACTCATTCCTTTTGAAGTATACCTAGACCACAAAATTAAGGTACCAATCAATTTTTTTGGTATTTTGTAAAAGCTATTATGGATCATAATTTGTACTACCAATTTAGCTCAAAAGTAAACGCTGCTGATAAAAGAGTAGGAGGGATTTACTATTTAAAATTTGTAAAATCCTATTCGTATAGTTGTGATCTATTCAGAGAACAACTATTATAATAAAACTTACCTTGACCTAATTTTTATCCTTCGCTACTTCAATGTAATATCGTAGTACTAGTATTCTGTGGTAATATGCAAAATTCTAACTTATTTACTTTAAATATTATATCTTCAGAAAGCGCCGGCGCCCCGGGGCCTTCAGAGGTATGATCGTTTGTCTCATTAAAAAAACCGAAATCTTGTACCTACGTACTACTATTATCACTTCGATGGCGTCAGTGGTTGCTTGTGTCAACAGAAGCGTCGCGATTGCAGGTGCCTACGAGCTGGCGAGGTTATTCACCCCGTCCGCCACCAATATTTGGATACACAACACCCATACTAAAGTGTTGACTATAACGATAACGGACCCACGTCGACTTGCACGTGGCACGCTCGGAAGAGAGAATAGGGGAGGTATTTTTATGTTAATAGGATTATTTTTTGCAGCTCAGAGGGTTCTGAAGTTCAAAGTTGACAGGCCAAAAAATTATGAGCAAGTCATAGATGAAAGTATAGATAATGCTAACGAAGCAATGCATTGTATCTAATTTCATATACTTGATATAAAAACTGATGATTCATGGAATACTTCGTATAATAGATAAAATTAATAGACCTACTTATCATAATTTTTTGTACTGAGAAGCGAATACTTTTAAGTTACTAAACTATCAAGAAGTCACTGAAATACGTTCACATGAAATTTCACCGGAATCGAAATCAGCCAAAGTAGAAATAATACCTAGGTATTTTATAACAAGGAAACAGAGTCGTAAGGAACAATAAAGCACTCAAGCTCTACGTTGACGACCTTAGTGGTAGAGATGAAACACTTATGGTTGATGTTCGTAATAATTGAAGAACGAGTATCGCACTGCGGGGTGGCGGGGAACTCGAATCTGGGACATTGCGCGGTTTATTTCGGGCCTGAATTGGGGCGGCACGTTAAAACATCGAGGTTTCCGAGCCAGTCCCCACGATGAAAACAAATAGTTTGTTATACGCCACACCTGAGTGGGCGTTTTAAAGACATTCAATAAGAGACTTTATGTCTTAGATGTTAGAAGTGATGGCATCGAAGTGGACGGCACCAATAACGCCAACGCGTGACTTTTATTAATGATCCGAATGGTTAGAGTGGATAAGATGGATCAGGATCAGTATTTGCTGGGTATTCTACAAATTATTTTTCTAATGTTTGACGTGGAAAAAACAGAGCGTTTCCCATTACGGTATTGAACATAAAAGATTATAAGTACCTACCTAGATAACTACTTACCTACTTTTTCTGTAGATGTAAAAAATGTCATTAACTTCGTCTAAGCTAATGGTTTTATGTCTGATGATGAAGATTTAGGCCTCCTAAAGGCCTTTTTTATGGTTTTTGTAGTAAAGCAATTTCAAAAGACACAAAAAGATTGATATTCAATGAAGACTTTTTGTCCGAATCGCAGCTCTGTGAATGAATATAAAATAACAATAATTCAGCTATTTTAGGTACAGTTGACGGTCGAACTGGAATTAGGCCGAGCAAAAATTGCTGAAATTGTGAACAATACATCAAAAAGCCTGTATAATTGCTTGTTGTTGAAATTACAACTCTGTTCCCATGATTTAAGGCCTGTATTCCAGTACAATTCAAAGGTAATTGAAGAAACAAACTCGCTAACATGAGTTATGGGACTATGCTGGATTTACGAGTTCCTAACCTGCAGATGATTAAAGTTTTCAAAAGTTACCAAATGCAATATACTTATTTAACTAATATTGCATGAATTGGTGACGCTTTATATCTTCCTACAATATCGCCACAAACAATAGACATTTGGGTGACCGAGCTCTGCTCAGGGGAAAATAGAGAAGAAATAAAATTTACCAGCAAAAAGAAAAAAAAACTGACAAAACAAATATAAAATAACGTGTCCATAGCAGCTGAAGTTCGATCTCGCAGCCATCGGCGTTGCAGGCCGATTAAATCGCTCAGAAATTACGAACCAAATGGCACGGGCAAATCTTTTTCTGTGAAAATGCCGAGAAAACGAATTTACCCAGAAATTAGACCTAGTTAGATCGACTTTTCGTTTATTAGACCAACCTAGTATCTAAGCGAAGGCGAAATGTAAAAGTTTAATTTGAATTGTTTAGTTTTATTAAAAGCAACTAAATTTATTTATTTATTTATTTATTTACAGAAACAATTATAACACCATAACAGTACATACCAAATCAGTGTTACAAGTAAATAAGATAGTAAAATTAATTAAACAGTACAAATAAAAATAAATAAATAAATACCTACCTACCTACCTAGGCAACACAAAGTAAAATAAGTACATAAGTTGCGTTGGTGAGTTCAACGTGCTTACTAAGAATTATAAATAGGATGACTGGTATCTAGGGTAACAATACTTACAAACAATCAGCTAGGTACTATCGCTTATCAAATAGGTAAACAATGTTAGGTAATGTGTTGATGGTCTACTGATCGCTCATTTTACCGTCCATCGTTTAGCATGTCGATTGATTTCGAAATTTTGCTTAGCTTTTTACCATAATTTTTTGCTCTTGCGTTCCAAAATGGTACAAATTACATTAGCAGGGAGATTATTATCTTTGTACCCACTGTCAATAGCAAAAATCAACGACAGCGTGTGATTACATGTAATTTCGAATTACCGATCAATTGTTCCGTCTGACATTGAATGAAGAAAAAATCAAGCCCACGCCTGAACAGCAATTTCGCTATTTAAATGCCGGGCAATAAAATTGGACGATTCCGCTCCAAAAAAAACTTAATCGGACAAAAATATTCGAGTCGATAACCGACGTACGAACACACTTTCAAATCACGCCGTGTCCGTCCGTCCCTTGCATTCCACAACTCGCTCACCCACAGCAAGCAGACCGGTCCTCGAGCATTGTACCAAACGAGAACACTCGCCCGGTTTACATAGTCTGCAGAACGTTCCACATGTTACCTACGACAGTGCTGCCTTTACACGGCGGGGTAATACGACGCGAGGTGCGGTCTCAAGGTGAAACGTCCGGTCAACACACGCTCAGTTCTACCGACTGCCTAGCTAGACCAAACACCGCCGTGACCTAACTATAAATAAAGCTATGAAACTATGAATTTCGGTGATGACCCCTTCCATTGTTTGCAGGTGCACGAACAATAGGTTGCGTCAACGGCCTGCCTTAGCCTTTGAGCCGGCAACCGCAACCGTGATCTTTGAGCCATTCAAATATTCCTTATTGTCCTATCAATGTGTATATGTAATTACGCGAAAGGAAACAGACGTACAATTTGTTATAATGACACTGCTAGTACGCAGCACACAAGGCAATTTTTCGTCATTACGCCTAGATCCTAGAGTTGGCTCTAATGACACCTTAAAGCCTTGAGAATGAAAGAAACAACTCGTATAGCACTTCAATAACAAGTTCTGCGAGCAGCTTCTTTGGATACGGAAGTCTAGTCGAATTTATTTTTCGCATTTGCGTTTTAAATAAACCTAGATATACGCTTTTCTTAATATATTTTGAAATGTGTTACTCTTCCGAGAGCGAGGTTAAAATTCTCATTAAAATGTCCGTATGTTTTTTACTGATCGGTGGCCAGAGTTATCTGATTGAAGTGAAGTTACAAATTTTTAACACGACTGTATAAAAAACCTTGAAGAACAAGTACCTAACTGTGCGTGGGTTTCAAAATTTTCGCTCAGCCGTTTGCGTTAATAATAATGGTTTCAAGCATAGCATTTATATTTTACGACTTCATGCTTCCATCCACGATTAGTTCGTTCCGAACCAGTTTTATAAATAAATTATGCTGTGTGAAAAAAGCCTTTTGATGTTGATTTGTATTGGAGTCCTAGTTTGGCACGTGTCTTTTGTATGTGCCGGATTAGAATCTACTTAGGTCAAGTAGGTACATACAGCGTAGCCTCTTGGGGCTGGTTATTTCAGCCGGTTTAATTCTAACCCTAAATCGATGTCAATGGAGCGAGCACAATGGGGCCGAGCACGGCCGTTGACCGAAATAAAAAATAAACATAAGATCAGCCGGTTACTAAGGAATTGGAAACTAGATCGCGATTCATAGCTCTGTGAAAACTTATGTTGCTTCATAATAATGTGGTTAATACAATGTCAATAAGGAATTACGTAACCTAGTAAGTGGTAAATTTTTAATTATTGACATAAATTTCAATTTGAACAAAGAAATTTAATTTCATACTGCTGAAACTAAAGACGATGAATGCAGTTTTATTTGAATGCAAGTAATAGCTTCAAATGCAGAAGCTTATTTTAAGCCAGTTTCAAATATGAAATTACATTTCGAAGTTATGTATATTTATTATAGTATCAAAGCTACCGTAAAACTGACACTGCATTTGGAAGTTGATATTTGAGCCGGTTTGAATAAATATTATGTATTTTGAAACATTCTATAATCCGATTACGAGCTGGTTTGGTTTGTTTGTGACTTTAATACCCAAAAACCACTAAAACTACTGCAGATGCAGCACCAAAAGGAGAAAAACTAGGCGAACATACCTGGGTCAGATTGGTGATATTTTGAAGAAAGGCCAGGTCAAAAGTACTCTAAACTGGCGAGCTTGTATGAAAAATGTGATGAGAGTGAATGAGGCGAAAGAGGTGTGTGGAAATCAGTGGTCTCTGCCTACTCCTGTGGCGTGGTTTTATGTATGTATGTATCTATGCAGCACCAGCTTTAATATCATGTATTATAATATAAATACAAAAAATATCAAACAATTCAGCTACAAACATAAATGCAAGAGAAAACTTTTAGATTTAAATATTTGAAAATGTAAATTGTATGTTACGCTTACGATTGTACCGCCCCGACCGCGCCGGACCATAATAGCTACAGTAGATAAAAGAGGGAATATTCGCTCATAGCTCTTTATTTGGATGTCACAAACATTAAAGTTGGACCTAAGTTGGACACTTTCCCTGAGTTCGCTTGAACTGTAATCTGATTGGGTCGCTTTAGCCTACTTCTCAAATCTGTCATCTGATCTTTTTTACTGGCTTGTTTTAGGGTTCCGTAGTCCTGACAAGGAACCCTAAAACAAGCCCACTTGGCCAATTATTTAAAAATTCTGTAAATTAAATTGCTATCCTAAAACGTTCACACTTGCAAATTCTCAATATCTTTTCTCACAATAAAAAACGAGCCCACGTGACTTTAGAAATTATAATAGAATAGAATACCTGTATGGCTATATCTTTATTGTACACCATAAAATAAACACAAACATGAAAATTAAAAAAGTGTAACAACGGGCTATCTTATCGCTAAAAGCGATCTCTTCCAGGTGACCTTAGGAGGGTTTATACAATAGTTTTAAATATTTCTGTGTGTAATGTTTGTTTGTCCGGTCAAAGACAATGGTCAAGATCTGATTGCGAAGTCAAGTCAACTGACGTTGTAGTCAGCATGGCCTGTTTGCCCAACAGACCGACAAGCAACAGATGTGAAAACTGGCCAAGGCGACTTCTCATTGCGACCTGATTTCCTATGACATTCCAATCTATATTCTGGCAACGTTATAAAGAAAAATCGGATAAAACATAAAACTGCGTTTACACTGCTACCACGTCCACGTGTTGTAAGTTAGATTAATTTCTATAGACTTGATGTGTTGTATTTTTGTAGTGAAAAACGCGTCTATACGTGATCTGCGGGCTTAAAAAGGTCGCTATTGCAGATTCGCAATATAGGAATTGAACTTTTGCCATCTCTTTTCATTGACTGAGAGTGAAAAGAGACGGCATTATAGTTCATTTCATATTGTGGTGATTCAGCTATAACGACCTTTTTAAGGGCTCGGCGAACGTATCTACGTACCTAGGAACGTAATACCGAAATAATTTCATATTTGAGCATATTTTTATCACTTTATGTTATTATTTGGATAAAGGCAGTATTTATCTAGGTTCCTATTACACTTTTGTTCCAAAAAACTTGCTATAGAACAAATGAAAAGAAAAAATGCCATTTTTGGTGTACCTACAAAGATTTCAATTCAATTTGCTTACATTTCTTTTTAAGTAAGTTTTTCGGAACAAAAGTTTAACAGGAACCTAGATAAATACCTACTCTCCTAATCTAACAACATAAACTGATAAAAATATGCTTCAATTTTAAATGATTTCGGTATTAAGTTTTTATGGAAAATCGCCAGTCGCAGCCCTCTTAAGTCCGCTGCTTTTGTATTTAATTTCGGTTGAATATCTCGTATTTTGCCATTGAAATTATGTCGCCGGCTTATAAAAACTGGCAACTTTGTGCACGATATTCAAGTATGGCTTACATTAGAATAGATCAGTTGTCTTGGGTAGACTTATGGAACATTGTTCTCGTTTCCCAGCCTTTTATTGATTTTCTCCGCTTGTTGAACGAACAGTCCTTCTCTTTAGTAAAAGTATATTTCAATTCTAAGAAGTTTAACTGAAAAATATCAATCAACTAACGTTTCCCTCAAACGTATTGATGGATATTTTTCTTCCGAATGATTGATGGGCAAGAATCCCAGGAACCACACAGATATCTAAAGAATAACAATGCAAAAGAACCTGATTCTCTCTTTGAGCTGGCTTGAGGACCAGTCCGGCTAATTTTTTGACTCAATGCAATGGTCCGTAAAAACCGAGATCTTTATGATTAGTCGTTTTTGGTGTAGCATTATACGTCTTAATTTAAGCCCGAAAGTGTTCATTTTTCAACCAATTCGTTTCAACTGACAGGAGGCTGGGTTGATATATCGTGATGGCGTGATACAAGATATTTAGCTTCGTTGCTCATAGAAACAGCGGAAACCAATAGTTATACCTAGTTTTTCCAGTAGCGAAATAAAAGAGGTACCTATCAGTTGATTAGGCAGTAGCTATTCGGTAAAACATAGCCGCGTCAAACTTAGTTGATCTATTTTCTCTAATTTAAAACTGTGTGTGTTTAATTCTGAGCTACATTTTTGTGTGATTTTGGGTTAAATAGTCAAACACAATAAAGTTGGTTCCGACTTCCGAGTACTAATTGAGCTGTAGTCCTATATTTCTTCAAGTCTAAATTTTTCTGTTCCAATATTATTTAGCCCTCACGCCCCTCACCCTCATGATGATGATGATGATTAACATTTACTTCAATGAAATATGGTTAAATTTCACGTTTTTCACTCATGGTAAGTTGTCGCTTACCTGAAAACTGACCATAAATGAGCGCTCTGAAAGTACGGAAGTCGCTATTGATCAGGGTGGTGTGGCGGGGCGGCCGTTTGGGCGGGTGCGTGCCGCGTGCGTTCGGGTTCAAGGACAAGCCTCGCCATTCAGCTCTGGGGCACGTGCCGAAAGTAAATATAGTACTCCAAGACTTACGGCATCACGGTAATCTCGTAACGCGGTTATGTCGAATGACGGAGGATTCAGAAACTTATTGAAAAGACTAGGAATGTTCTTTGCCTTAAATCTACTTTGGCGGAAACAACAGAGGAAATTAATAATTTTGAATGTTTCTTGGCCAGCAAAAACAGTCTTGAATTTATTAGCTTACCTACTCTCAATGATCGTAATTCCACAGAAGCTAATTAATTATAATAATTATGCAGCAAATTAAATACCAATTCCAATTATAGAATACCAATTACATTCTATGATCTTATTGCGTTCATTAGCATAAATTCTCACTACAGATCCTGTCCATAAAACTGGTAAGATATTGCCAGGGAAAAAATATGAAACGAGAAACCTGGATACCACCCATGGTCACGCAATGTCCAGACCATCCTTACATACCCCGTATTTACATAAACTAAGCACGCCAGCCAGTCTGCCATCTATTTACCAGTTTTGATTGCATATCCAGTGGTTTTCAGTAGAATCTAGTCAATTTGAGGTTTTCTGAGCTTGACACGGTGAGCAGTAATGGATGTCCGGCCGAGCGGTTATCGCTAGACCTTGATTTTATTGGTTCATTAGTGACCAAATATGCTAAATATTTGCCGACATTTCAAAATGTTTATGTATAACTTTGCAATGTCTACGTGTTATTTTTACTTGATACAGAGTGAACTTGCTTTTGTCAGTTACCTGTCAGCAAAAATACATGTAGCAACACCTAATACAAACACGCTGAATAAAAAGAAGCAAAGGAATCGCAGAATTTATAACCACACAGCGAGCAAACGGCGCTCAAAGCACCCCTTGTACGTGTTCTCCTATAAACATAAACATGGAAAACGCACAAAAGCCTCTCGGGCGTCGCGTCGCGTCGCTGTCAGATAAAGTTGTAGCGTTTCTTTTGCGAGACACGAGCAACTTCCCCGGGTGCGAGTGAAACGGAGAACCCACGGCGATCGTTAGCCCTGATCTTCAGCGCGCCACAAACACAGAGCCCGACCGAGAGCGAAATTGCAGCGAGAATGCACCTAGCTGTGTTATTACCGAGGCTGCTCGGACGAGAAACGACCTCTTTCCTCACCCAGTCGGCGAAGGAATCGACTCGAGTCCAACGCAATTGGGTCTTGAATCGTTTGCGGTCGCAGTGAAACCGGTTATTTTCCCCGAGCAAGCAATTGTGGACGTTGTAGTTGCGACATAAGTTCCGTTTGGCGCGGCGCAACGCAGGAACGCAATGGGCCTGTATATTTAGCCTGCATTGCATGCAATCGCCATAGTGGGTGTATTAGGTCGCTCGCACGCACTGCTGAACTAGTCGGAGGGCTTCCTATTATCGATTTATGTTATACCAGGACGTGGCGTCACGTAGACCGATCAACCGCTCGGTAACATGTTTTTCATGATTTTTTTTTCTTTTTCCGCTGCACCAAACTCGTTTTTTCTTTCGTGGAAAGCTTTATCTGCTTAAAACCTGTTGAAAACTCGATTTCTCCCTTTACGTTGAAATTCATTTATACCAGCATCATAATTTTTATGACATGACCTAATCAAAACTCTTTCCTGTTGAAATATAGTTAACTACGAGTATTTGTACGACTTGAATTGCAATCTGAGAAGTCATCAATAACGATGAGCAAAATAGCAATCTATTAATGTCGCTGTCCAAAGTTCGCTATGAAATATAGTTCTAATTTAATCAACGTTGTATTCCATTTTGATTAAGGACACATTATAATTTGTTAAATTGAGCGAGCAGTGTCAGTGACTTCTACTTCAAAGTTTTAACTACCAAGTTTGAAAAGTTTCTTTTTATTTTTAGTAATATTGAAATTAAAAAAAATCGGTATAATTATTTCATAAAATCGTACTTTACCCACAACAACCAAAAGGTTGTTGTGTGTGAATCGGGTGACTGGACACAATGTTTCAGATATTTTAAAACATTTTCATAAGAAAAGGTATGAAGGACTTGAGTACAAAGATACCACTTCATTTACCTAATGTAAGGGTTAGAAATGGTACCACCCACACATACGATGACAACAGATAGCCAACACAATGCTATTGTAGCTGCTCGTGGGAACGTATATTCAAGACACAACATAGTCGAGGTGTTATGGCTGATATGAGAATCACCTTGAGGTTTTTGATTGCGTAAATACTACAAACGTTAACCTATGTTGAGCCGTGTTGGCCAAGGGGTATAATACTTCGACTTGCGATCCGAGGGTCGTGGGTTCGAATCCTGACCACGCATCAATGGATTTTTCGTTACGAAAAATTAATATGCACATTAACACGCGCTCTAAACGGAGAAGGAAAACATCGTGAGGAAACCCGCGGCTTAGTCAGCCCCACACGTATTGATCATGTCTTTCCTGTGGATATGGCCGGATGGTTTAGGTGCTGGGCAAGCTACCCCATCTCACTACAGTGTCCCGTGTAAGTGTAGACAAAAATTACCTTCTGACACTGTATACATCATCTAGTAAAGATGTAGAGGCCTACGTTAAGCCTATGTTTTTAAATAAAACAGGTACATTTAAAAAATAACATCGGTGAAGGGATTGAATAAGATTTTCATATGGATGATCAAATCATACTATGTTGCACAAGCTATATCATAATTCTTAAAGAACTTTTGAAACTATCATGATTGTAAACATTGTAAACACTATAAACGGGATACTCAAAAATCCAAAAATCATGGTAAATATCCCGTTTACAGTGTTTACAAAATTCTTAAAGAACATCTCCTTTATCCTTCCATCTCCTTTATTCCATCAACCTTTTAAAAAGTATGATTACTTAGTTTTCAGAGTAACCATGTCTTTTTTAAAGGACTACGAAAGTCACTTTAGCTAGTGGTTCCAACTTCGCTCTCACTTTAAAAGGCACTGGCTCGAGACTTGAAAGTCAAAGTGAGGAATATAATTCTGATTTGTAGCTTTATGTAGTGGTTTGGTCACGGTTGGTAAACATGTAGTCTTCTTTTATTGTTGCAACCGAACATTTGTTTGAAAAATCAGTTTTACATTATCATTATCATCAATGAATGTCAGAATAACATTTCCAATTCTCGGTCTTTGAACAAATCCATTGAATTTAAAGGGAAATGGGCGGTATTTTCTCAAGTACAACGCACAAGGAACTGTCTTTAAACTATGGTAGTATAATTTGTTTACATTGTAATTTGGCAGTAAAGTGGTAGTAATGAATAGGAGTATGTTTCTGTCTTGTTTTGTTGGATTTGTCTCCGCCCCGAATAGCAGAATAACTATAGAATAATAAACATCGGAAAACTTCTTGAAAAAAATATTCATGAACAAAAGTCATTTTCTCATAAGTACATTTTGTATGGGACGGTTTTTTGATTTCAATTTTTATACCTTTTACACAAAATTTAAGTTTAGCATAAAAAAAACCTTGGGGCGGACTAATATGGGTACTTAAATTATTATTAGTTATTTAATAGTAATTTAATAAATAAGTAAGTAAGTTTAAGTTCTTATGAGCAAGTGGCCAACTCTGGTGACGGAGTTTTTAGGCCGCCTAAAGGCCTTCGTCATGGCTTAATTCAATTTAATAGATAAATGATGATGATGATGAAATAGTAAAATGTAAGAACCACAAGCCATATTATATTATCATTACACAACATAGAATCAAAGAATAGCACGGCAGTAAAAGTGTCAGTAACAGAACCCAACAATGCATGTCCTGCAATCTAAATCGATTTAATTTAATTGTAGTCGGGACATTCACTTACTGTAATAAGGTAGGGGACATTGATGTCCATGATATAATTTAACTAAGTTATTGCAGGGCTGTTTAATAGCTAGAAAATTGCCGTAGCTTTTTTCTCGTAAATTATTATGTAATTATAGAGAAAAAATATTTGTAATTTTATAAATTCTTTATTTTTTATATTTTTACTTTGTTAGAAAATGAAGTACTTAAGTAATTTATAAAGTTGGCCCTTCTAATTTTAATGATATTTTTCAAAAGAAAAAAACAGAAGCGATTGAACGCTAATATGTAAAATACAAATAGGTAACTTGACTTGTTTGTACGTATATAATAAGTATAATTTACAATTAAAAAGCAAATTTCATTCACTCCATACAAAATTCCTACCTTTGCATGGTAATAATACAATTTGAGCGTGCAACGTGTACGCAGAAATGCAACGCTAATTATAGTCATGGCTTGAGTTGTGCATGGTCAGGACTGTACTGCTATCCCCTTTCTCCCCGCTCGCGCCTGATATTGATTTAGGGATGTCTCCAACTAGAGAAGTTTGCACAAAAAACTACTTTTTGCTTATTCTATTAATTTATATTTGTTTTTAATAACATGTGACTAAATTTTTATAAATTTTTGAAAACAGTTTATACTCGTATTAGTAATTTATAGAGATACTGTTTACTTCATTCTAAACCTAGAGTATGTTATGTACTAAATTTCAAATAACATTCAACCGGTAATGTAGAACGAACGTGCAATTAAGCTGAATCTATTAAAGCTGAATTTGAGAACCCTGTCGGATGCCTAGCTCCCAAGGGCGATTGTTTGAATCTCATTAAGTACGCTCTGCAGCACGCAATTTGGATAGAATATATAGCAGTTATTATGGTTTTCACCACAGATTATGCTACAGTTAGTATGGATGAGGGGACACAGATAATGAAAGAGTCAGTAGGTTGAGGTAGGTTTGAGGGAACGCAATTGGAAGCCTTCCCAGTATCTGCGCGTTGGTATTCTATTGATTTGTTTTCACCGAGTTTTTATGTTGAGAATTTAGCTGTTTTTGATTCTGCTTACCTATTTATTCTATTTGAATACCTACTTATTATGTTGTAGGTAATAAGAATTAAAGTGTAATAAGGATGAAGATTAGGTACGGTATTATGGACAAAGAAGGTTTGCTGTGAGAAAACTCTTTCAGGGTTAAGCTCGCCTTAGTACATTACTTTTAATAATCTAATTTTGTTTGTATGTGTTAATTTTTTTGTGTACAATAAAGAATTTAAGAAAGAAATAATAACGTTGGATATACATTTATATCAATAAACAAGTAACACAGGATACCCCTGTTATTCATAGTGGACTGCTAGGCTCACTAGAGCTCAAGCGGCTGCTAACTCTATTGCCATCTCTTTTCAATGAAATGTGATTAACAAGAAAAACGTTTTCTAAAGCCTTGGTAAATTGAAAAATTATGAATAATGGGAGTAGTAAATAAAAGTTTAGTAAATACACTTTGGGAATAATTTAAGCAAAAGTAGACAATTATAGAACAAGTAAGTTCATCTTGATCAAGACCAATAGAAAAAAAAACATAAATTTTAAATAAGCCAGGGGTTCCCCAAAAGCATACACAACAAACTCACATTTCATTACACAAACTGAAAGTACATTCAATTTCCTCCCCTTGTTTCGATGTAAAGCACTAGGTTTTAGTGGCAGCCCTGCGTTATATAGGGGAAACGGGGAGAATCGATACATAAGGGCGTGTGTGCGTGTGCGTTGCACATACATGCACTGTTTATAGTGCATGTGTATGTCTGGAGTACACACGGTCACTCGGGTATGGGCGTGGGTGAATATTTAAGAGTGACATAGGTCAGGAGTAAGTGTTACCGTTTTTACTTGTGGGTTTGCATTGTGTAACAAAAGCATTGTGGTGGTATAAGCGGGCATTTGGCTGATTGTTGTGTGTAAAGTATTAATAAAATACTAGCAAAAAAGAGTTAGTGTAAAATGAGTTGCAATGTCATTAACCGACTTCGAAAAAAGGAGGAGGTTCTCAGTTCGTCGGAATCTTTTTTTTTTTTTTTGTGCTTTTTTTTTTATGTATGTTCACCGATTACTCGAAAACGCCTCGACCGATTTCAAAAATTCTTTTTTTGTTTGAAAGGGTACACTTTCCATTTGGTCCTTTTGGTCATCAAGTCAGGATCTGATGATGGGATCTTGGAGAAATCGAGGTAACTCTTCAAATTTTATAGGCACACTTGAAGCGATTAGGGTATTTTCTGAAAGCTTTATAGGTTATCGGTGATAATGCAATATTATGGTAACATTGAGCTGATCTGATGATGGAGTCAGGAGCTGTTCAACTGAACTCCTCAGTAAATAAGCCGATCGAGTTGAAACTCGGCACGTCACAACTACAATGTAATAATATGGTCACAACGAGCTGATCTGAGGATGGAGTCAGGAGCTGTTCAACAGAACTCCTCAGTAAATAGTCTGATTGAGTTGAAACTTGGAACTCAGCATGTCGGTCAAGTTCCGACTGCAATGTAATAATATGGTGACAGCTAGCTGATCTGAGGATGGAGTCAGTACCTGTTCAATGGAATTTCTCAGTGAATAACAGTGGAACATCCATGTTTGTGCTCATTTTATTCATCTCACCCTTAGCCTTACCCAATAACAGTTTGTATTGAAGTCGGTTTTTTAAATTTTTAATTTAGCCACTTGTTTTAAAAAGTAAAAACATGACTGCTGCTCTATTCCACATAAGAATCTATATAGTACCTACCTATAATTAAAGTGCATCATAATAAACATTAGATAAAAAAAACGTAGGCCTTTAACATTTTACTAGATAGTTTATACAACGGCACAAAACACAACATATTCTTTACGCTACTTTATACTTTACGGAACGCTCTATATTTCCTGAGACATTGATTGAGATCGATTTTGAGATAGATAGAGAACAGAGACTTCATGAAATAAAGTCTGGATATCAATAGAGAGATTATGGTTTATAATTATTAACACAACTTCTCTTTTTTAATTATTTTCTATCGCACATTTTTATTGGCATTCTCAATCACAATTGTATCCAAAAGCACTTACTCAAATTGGATCTAGAGACAATTTAGAGGTAACTAAGTAGACTCAAGTAGGCCTGACCTTTTCTTTGAAGAAGGGCATTACCTAACGAAATGTCTCCTTATTTGACATAAGTACCAATATTAAAGTTAATATAAAAGTTATTTTGAAAAATAGCAAAAGTCAGGGCTGTTTTTTCTTGTCAATGATCAAATAAATATAGCAAAGTAGATAAGAAATATATCTTATATATTATATACCTATCTAATAAATATTTTCCTTAAAAAACGCGAAATTAATTATAATTGATGAAAAGTCTGGCTGAAAAAGCAAAGTAACAGAAAAAACAATTTGTTATTGTTGTGTCTCTTTGTCCAGTGAAGTCACCTTGAGAATAATATTTTTATTCGACCGCATATCGACTTTCAGAATAACTAAAATCGAATGTGTCCCGAATAACTCTGTCATTGCATTTTAAAATAGTCTGAGTGCACACTGGATGTCCTTATACCTACTTAGGTACTGGAAACATTGAATTAATAAACTATTTGGTTCTTAGGCATATTATTAAAGCCTCTGAACCTCTGGGCCTCTAGCTAAGTGGCATCAATCGATTCTATTTCTACAATTCGCTTCGCTTCGCTTACTATCGCCGATGTTTCATTGGTGGATAGATGAAACGAAGACCACGTGACCTTACGTTCGACCAATGAAACGTCACGTTCGAGTGTTAGCGATTATAGAAATCGAATCGCTTCATTGCGAATGCCGGTTGGTTAGGCCCTCTGGAATCACATTGAAACAATTCTGTGCCACGGTAGCCCACGAAATTCAAATTTTCTTGCGTCTCTTGCAATTTGCAGGACTTGACAGATTTTGTATAGCTTGTAAAGTGGTACCTAGTTTAGTTTCTGTAAATAAATATTCTTTTTTTATAAATTTTAAAACCCTGACTTTTGACGCTAAAATGTAACCCAAATCCATATTTTACCAACTAAAACATCTACGTTAATGATAATGACATTTGCTTCTACATCTACTTATCATTCTTACTGTTGTATTCAATAGTTTATTTTGTTTTTATAGTTGTTGCTAGGCAGTCTCACAACCAGGGCCTGTATTCTACTAGATGACAACCGCTATGGTTTGGTTCGATCTCTTAAATGTCAGCCATTTGGTGAAATAGTAGAATAGCTTTTCAAAAATTTGTTCTGCCAAAGTTCAAAATCTCACCACAACTGAGTCGTTTGTTATTAGTAGTCATGGAAACAGTCGCTTTAGTTGAGGTTTTGGTTGAGGTTGATAAAAAGTTCGGTACCGGAATCGACGCCCAGAACCTGAAAATGACTTCTTTAAAATTATCAAATACTAAAATAAGTATATGTAGGTAGCAGGTACTCAATAAATATAATGCTCAATGTTAAAAATACTGAGCAAATCCTTGCGGAATTGTTTTAGTTGTTACTCAAACAGTAGTAAATTGAATATAATGAAGTCTAAAATAACCAAGTAGGCACTGAGACCGCGAATGGCGCGAAGTCACTACATGATTGTATACGCTTTGTATGTGTGCCGGCAACTCTGTATAAATACGTACGCATGTGTGTCAATACATTAGCATTCTATATACTCGACGGAAAATACAGCAGTTTCGACCAGTCGATCAGTATGTCATAGACTTCGTTTGATCAACAGTTTTTATTTGAGATTTCGGCAAGGTGTTTTGGAAACACACGAGTTTGGAATTTAAATGAGTTTTTTGTTTTTAGCATTCAAAACATCCTTTTGAAAAGTAACACGTTTTTTTCTTTTTGTTAGATAAAATTTCTGAACTGGGATTAGAATCAGAACTCATTTGTAATCATGTTGAGTTTTCAGTTTTATTTATATAATGATCCAGATTCTAGCATTTGTAAGTATGTAACTTTTTAATTTCGTAAATGTTAATAATATTAGCCGAGTATCACCTATTTACCTAATGTTAAGTCTTATTTTTTTCCGTGAATAAATCTTTGAACTTTGTACCCAATCCATGTTTTCCTGTGGTTATGTTTTACCAAAAGCCAAAAGCGATATTTGATGAGATATATAGACTACATTTTAGGAGGTTTTTATCTCTACCATCTTAATGCTTTAGGTAAACAACAATGACTTGACCATGAAGCCATCGCTTCATTTTCAAGTCATTTCTCATAGAAACGTAGGTATAATTCTGGATTTTATACGTTTCTTTACCTGTCCTGTTTATCAAAACACGCGTTATAAGCAAGCAATTATGGGTTACAGAGGTCAACTATAATTGGCGACAATTGCCACAACAGTTGCGTAATCTCCGACATGTCGTTTACCTCATGGCCTTCGCGTCGACTTCCCACTTGCCATAGAATAGTAACAGTTTGTACTAATACGTTGCAGATTATGTAACAGTATGTATAAGTAAATAACATACTATGTACTTCGTACATAATACGGTAGCTAATGTAGCTATAATACATGTGGCTGTATTTAAACTGGTATGTGAGTCATAATCGTAAAATTAGGAAATATATTTTGTCCTCGCTCATTGGTCATTGAATTTCGGTGGATTTCTAATAGAACTGCTTAAAAAAATCCTTGGTTCTGTCCAGTCACAGTCCAGTATACTCTTTATCTTAGTCAGAGTTAAGAGCGTTTAATTTCACCAGCTTTCCCTCTAATTGCATCAAATTATGTTCTCAAAATTATTCTGTGAAAACTAAGAATATATTTCGTATACACCTGCACCACTTTTTTATTATTTAATGAAAATAATAATGTGCTGGATTATATTTCATTAATATTATTTTATCATCGCTAAAAAAAGAGAAGGAAAACATCGTGAGGGAACTAGTTAAATTTCTTTTCTTTCGAAAAATTTAAATGCGCATTATCACAAGCTCTAACTAAACGGTGAAAGAAAACATCGTGAGGAAACCAGTTAACTTTCAAATAGCGTCGATGGGCTTGCAACCTGTCACTTATGGAATGTTAACTTCTACAAAATAAGGGAATGTACTAAATGTATTTGGACATACCTCTGACTACCCCCTTAGACATCTTCAAAAGGCTCTAAAAATGCCTAAAGATATGAAAGAAAATGTCTATCACACCTTGGGAATACAGTCGTGATCATATTACATTGTTTTTTTTAAAAGTCTCAGTTTTAATTTGAAGGTAACATAAAAACTGGTCAGAAACATGATAGATACCTAAGTCTCAATTTAAATTAAACTTGAGCTTTAATTCAGTCATCGCCATAACTCATGCCAACAAAGGTATCCTAGGTAATGAAACTCGAAAACAATTTATTTTATACGTTTAAAGTAACCTGTGTAGATATTGCATGCAATATCTGGTGTTGGGCAACATAATGTGCCCTTCAGTGACTAAAAGAGCGTTATTCTACCAACAAAAAAATTATTATGAAAGAGTTTTTTAAAAATGCCTAAAAGTGACAGCTAGATTTTTTAATAATCAGAATTAACAAAAACGTTTTATGCTTAGTATACTTACTCCGGCTCCACACGTTGGGGCCAACGCGTTGGCCTCAATGCCACTCCCCAACGTGTGGTTCTAACAAAATTGCATTGGTGCCAACGTTGGGGCCAATGAGTGGAGCCGGGGTTAGGGCGTCTTGCACCACGATTCAACGAGTATTTAAGCTAGCCTAGACGCTTTTTTTGTATGCGTTAAATGCGTTTAGGCTAACTAAATACATTTAGGGATCGTGGTGCAAAAGCAAGATGTCCTAAAACTATGAAATTGTGAACGTACTTCTTTCGTTAAAAAGGACATAACCAATAATAGCAGCCAGCCCTCGAAGTCCTTCCATTTTGAGTGATATATACGTCCTCTACCGATAATTGCAATTAGAACAACAGTTGCGAAGCGTGTAATGTATAGTTTCCGTGACGTAAGTTTTCCATGCGTAGGAAGCCACATAAAGTCTAGCCCGGTCTAGGATCAATGCACACAGTGTGCAATGACAACAACCTTACAGGTCACGTACGAGTGTCACTGCACGTGTAACTAAGCCTTTTTAATCTGTACCCAAGTACATAATATTAATGTTTTATTTATTTCAGAACATAGAAATTAGGTAGGTAATACCTACTTATAATAAATGTAAAATATGATGATTTACCTAAACACGAGAAAAATTATTTAACAAATGACCACTGTTCATTTTCAATTGAATGAAAACACAGTGTCACAGTGTCATCTATTTGGAACTTTGTCTATAGATAATATACACCACAGTCATTTTCGATGCAATTATTTATCGGTACCTACTTATGTCAAAGCAATGTACTTATTTAGAAATTTACTAAAAAAAAATTAAAATATAGCAAAATATTATTGTAAAATACTTAATAATAATATTTTATTATGGTTATTTTACACACAATGCATACGAGATCATCAAAACGTTTTTGGCATCTTCCAACATTTTGCCTTGTTTAGTTCTTTCAATTTTCTAATAGTATTGAAGTCTAAACTTTGGTCTAGCTAGAACTTGGCATCAGTTATACATTTATGAGTAAGATTATCTACATTCCCAGTTTCGATTGTACGAATCGATAACAAGAGTAATTTTGCAGACTAGAGATTAAACGAACGGCGGTTGGTGGTCTAAGCTTCATAATACCACTGGCTGTGCCCGGCGGTTCCACCCGCCATTTAATTTAGTCTTGAAAAGTCTCTAAAGGTCTTAGCTGTTTAGATCAACTCGGCACCAACACCGCATCGCCTTGTGGTGTTAGGTATTCTTTGTATGGAATTCTATGAACTAACGCTCAATAGATCAACTCCTTGACTGCTTGCGATGCGGCGATCTGGTGACGTTACGAAGTTGTTGTAGTGAGCATTGATTCATAGAATTCCATACAAGTAATTTTTAAAGGCGCTAACACAAATTGTGTTAGCGACTGTCATGTTGGCATGTCATGACTGTCATGTTGGCCCAGGGTCGCATTGCCTCTCTATCGCTTGTCGCCTTGAATCGATTCGCCTCCTTGCTCTCACTCGCCTAAGCTGGCCTAGGCTGGCCCAACATGAGTTAACGCCTTAACAGCACAAGGCGATGCAGTGCGATGCTGATGCAATGTTATATATCTAAACAGCTATGACCTTGACAGTCCTCAAGAAAATGAGTTATCAGTTGCAGAAATAATTTTAGAAATCTGAATAATACCTAGTTCCAGAGATTATCGCGTTCAAACAAGCAAACTCTTTTGCTTTTTTTATATTATTATAGTTATCTAATAATATTCTTATTTGTTACAGACTACAACGCCGCCCCGCTGTTCGCCTCGGAAAACGCCTCCAGTGGTAAGTGAATAATTTATATAATAATTCATAACACTTATAAATTTATTTTATCAATACCCAATCACGCTGACTTACGATCGAATTGATATTCTGGAGTAATGAAGCAATATATTATTCTGTTTTGCCTAAGCTGTTGGTCCAACTAGAGAATAATAATTATAGGTGGTTACCATACCTGCTACTAGTTTAAATACTTTGTTTAAATAAATATTTAGTAGTGTTTTGCTGTATTTCTAAAACGATCTATTATACTCGTACTTCTAAAACGCAATTTGCCTTTGTAGCAAAATGCCTAACACGTCATCTAAAGAACAAAACTTCAAAGTAGCTTATTACCTAAAACGCATAATATCTGATTTGTAAATTACCTAAATAGCGTTAGGGTTTAGTAGCAAAAGGTCTGAAATGCATTATGTCTGCTTTGCTAATTACCTAAATCTGAAAAATGAAATATGATCACGGCTGTATTTCCAAGGTAGTAATATTCTTTCAGATTTTTAGGCATTTCTTCTTTGATCCTTTGAAGATGTCTAAGGGGGTAGTCAGAGGTATGTCCAAACACATTTGGTACATTCCCACATTTTGCAGAAGTTATTGGTTTTTGGTTTTGACATTATGTTAGGCATTTTGCTACAAAGGCAAATTGCGTTTTAGATGACGCGCGAACGACCCAAAGTCATGTTATGTCCTTATGATGGAGGTCTTTAGGTGGATTAAAAACTCCGCCACCAGTGAGCCACCAGCTCAAACGATTTTTAGCATAAAAAGATGAAGAGAATCAATCGATAGTTAAACTAGGCGTCCTAAGCACCGCGATGGTGCCGGGCGTGGCTGAAGATTTCATTCCCGGGACTGTGCTTCTGGCAAAATGCGAGAGAGTTACCAGTGCGTTCCGTATGGAGATCCCGGAACCCCTTGACATGTATGGAGGCCAGCCACCGGATAGTGGGTCTTCAGAGCTTGACAATCCCTCACATTCCAACCACGTTTTCTCAACGTAGTTGGATGTCTGGCAGCAGATTTTCTGACCTGTACCAAAAAAAGACATCCTTTATAAACTTGTTTGTAATCTTTTGGCGCAACATAGCCTATTCAAGCCTGTATGGTTTCGTTGGAAACCGTATAGTGGTTTAGTTTTTCGGCCCAGAGCCAATCTCAAACTAGGTTTTGACCTATATCACCTTCTTACCACATTGTGCACCGCTGAAGTTCATTGCAAATTGGGGCATGATGTTTTAGTCTTCCATCGTCGCTCTGCAGTTTTACATAGTAGGTACCTACAATGGCCTCACTATTTACAAATTCAACAAAAAAAGTAAAAAACTCTTTTAAAATCCACCAACATCGTCCGTGGCCTCACTTCACCCACTGCTGGGTTTTATATATTACTAGCTTCCACCCGCGGCTTCGCTCGCGTGGTACCCAAATAAAAAGTAGCCCTTGTTCTATTTCCGGTCATTATCTATCTAAGTACATTTTAAATTTTAAATCGGTTCAGTAGTTGACGAGTTATAGAGGAACAAACATACATCCAAACATCTAAACTTTCACATTTACAATATTAGTGTGATGTATTATCTCACAGTGGGCGTTTAATGGGTCTAAGTTAGTTTATAAAAATGTAACTAAATCGTGCTAAATTAAATTCATATCCAGAACTATAAATTACAAAAAATGTTGTAAAATGAACTATAGTCGCAGAAAATGCCTTGAAAAACATAATCTGAATTGCAAATGCTATTTAATATTTTTAAACACGGCACGTTTTGATGTTCTTTGCAATTTATCAAGCGAAATTTTAGTTACCGACTAAAATATTGTGACTGTGACGCTGTGAACAATAAATAAAAGTTGAAGAAGTCTAGAGTCCTAGTTTATCTTTAATTGTAATGTATGTAGTATACATACTACATACATTAATAATTGTAATATACGAGTACATGTACTCGTATATTACAGACATCTCTTCTATTTTTACGAAGTTGAACCGATTTTAATTATTTCTATTCTTCGTTTGAAAGGTGTCTTTGTAGAGTGTTCTTAGCTTATGTAGCTTAAGTGTTATGAAAATCTGTTCAGCCGTTTGAAGATCATCAGTAGGCGCATTCTGTAAACTCACTTCGAACGTCGAAGCGCTGAATCCGCTGTGAGATTTCAAATTTCGTATTCGAAATTTGAATCTTACTACAAACACTTACAATACATTCTTGCGTATTTAGTGAGCTCGGTCACTTGAGTGAATTCGAAGTGAATCTAGTACAGAATGCCTCTGCTGGTCTTTTCTATTTTATGAAGGGATAGGTTTTTCATTAATTTTTAATTTAATTGTTATTCATTAAGTATTAATTTTTGAAATGAAATTAACTAAAAAAACTGATTTAAATTATTTTTATTCTTTGTTTGGAAGGTGTCTTTGTATTAGAGAGTGTTCTTAGCTTATGTATCATGAAAATCTGTTCAGCCTTTTGAAGATCATGAGCTCTTTGCTATTTTATGAAGTAATATGACAGTTTATTTATTAAATTTTTAATTTAATTTAAGTATTAATTTTTGAAATGGGCTTGAGGTCCAGAAAACCAATTCGCAATAAACCACTCCGATTGAGCTATAGTTAGGTCGTAAACTGTAGCTTTCTGTCATGAGTGGTTGTCATAATGTTTTCAATTCAATTTATGTTCCAAGATGAATCTAATATACGAGTCATGATTTACCTGAGGCAAACCGCATTGATTCTCAACGGATCACCTATCACTTTGCACCACTGCAGGCTATGTTTTGCAACTTTACCAGCATCAGTTGTTAGTCAATGAAATAAAATAATTCTAATTATATTTTCTCCGGCTTCCACGATTTTGATTTAAGAGAGATAATTTTTTGAGTTAAACTCAAATTATTACTGGCCATTTCAGGCTACGAAAAACTGAGTTTAAGAAAATAAAGAGTGGGTAGCATTTGTACCATAGGCCTACTTAAAGACCTACAGTTTGACCATGAGCTGAAATAAAAGTTAACTCTGTCAATGGACGCGTGTTATAGCACAGGTTATAGCTTAGCTAGACATCATTTGTTGACGTTCCACAAGACAAGATGCTAGGCATGCTGATAAGGCAGTGATTGCAACGATTCTTCCAATAACCGATAGGTTGTTAACCCACAAAGATATCGCTTATCATGCGCCGACACGACCAGCCTACATACTTCCGACTATAGAAACTAGTGATTAATCGCCAATTTAAACGCTATAGCATTGGTATAAAGTCGAGAATTGTTTTGAGTAGCATGCTTCGAATGTGTGCTATGAAAATGTGGGTTAAAATTTGAAATGTTTGTGTAATTTTGGTCAGTCCACTAACAAATATCAGAAGTAACTATTTACAGAAAATAGTATGCTCTTTTAACTGTTATTTCAGAAATGCATATTTCGGGTTCGTTTTACTATGAAAAAGCGCAAACTCTCTTAAATGCTTTAATTTCAGTTACGTTTTATTCCAATAAAAATATCTTAACACATCCTATTTATCTTGGACACATGTACACATTAACTCCATTAACTAAATTGTGTACTGCGCTAAATAGGACTTCATAAATGAACACTGTAAATCTCTAAGGACATCAAAAAGAACCGCGGTAGCCGCCAATGTGTACAAAGAAGGAAGAGCACAGTAAATTGAGATCAGTAGTCCACTTCTGATAGTACAGAGGAATGACCCTCTATACTTAGTTTAGTAAAAAATCTTCGTTTCGTCTAGCATTTCAAAATCCAAAAGATTTAGAGCACATTGATTTAGTTGTTGATTGTAAAGGTAGGTAGTTTAAAGAAAATTTACATCATTAAGACAGTCAAGGGTCTGGTAGTGGAAATGTAAGTGACAAAAGAAAAAACACTCAAGGATTCCTAAAATGACAGCTGATTAATGAATAATAGGGCTAAGGTTAAGTTCCTATAAAAGACGTAGAATTTTATTGCTTATTCATGCAGTGGATAAAATAAATGTTGATGATAATGGACGACCTCTGTGGAGCAGTGGGTGAGGGCCCGCCTGTGACGCAAGAGGTTGCGGGTTCGATCCCCGCCGTGGGACCAATGTTCGTATTATCTGCAAATATTTGTCTCTGGTCTGGGTATTTTCTATGTATATATAGGTATAATATGTATGTATTTACAAAAAAAATTATTTAAATGGTATATCAGTCATATGGTTCCCATAACACAAGCTCTGCTTAGCTTGGGGCTACATGATGCTGTGTGAAACGTCCAGCATTATTTATTATTTATTTATAAATAAAATGCCGAGGTACTATTTCTTTTGTACTATGTCTGGCGCCCGGCGCACGCGCCGCTCTCCCGGGCCACCGAGTAACCAGAGAGACAAACTCAAACAACGCGCGATAATAGGTACTTCACTACATGCGCAGCGTTGTGTGCGTGCGCGTTCACCGACAGGCTCACTTACGAGCGGCGGGCGGCCGCTTCGTGAGCTCTCGGCCAGTCTCGGCAAACTCCGGCGGCCGACCGGCGGCTATGCGGTAAGGGACGCTCGGAGGCCGCGAATGCTACGAGTATGCGGCGGCCGCGCGGGTTACGTGGTAACTATTAATGAATCTGTGGCGCGGTCTTTTTCGGGTTTATTTTCATTCAGCCAGTAGGTAAGGTGAGTAGGTACTTACATCTAGCTAGGCAAAGTCATGCAGAGAAAAATAAAAAGTTATCATTTTTCACATACCTACCTACTTACCTACTCAAAAAAACGTGACCGGTAAGTTTACGTACCTACCTACTACCATTTTATTTAAATATTATTGAAGTAATTTTCTGTAAGTACCTACCTAATAAGTAGGTAATGGTACCTATTTACTAATATTTAAAGTCGATTTTAATCTAGGTAAGTAGGTACTTTTCATTGTCGTATCGATTTGAAAATTTGCATTTGTATGTAATTCGGATACCTAAACTTATAATAATTTGGTATTTTCGAGCTGATCATGAACTCCTCAGTAGGTAAATAAACCGATGGAGTTAAAACTCGACATGTCTGTCAAGTCCCGACTACACTGTAATTAGGTACCTACATGGTGACAACGAGCTGGTTTGATGATGGAGTCAGGAGCTGTTCAAAAGAACTCCTCCGTAAATTAGCCGATTAAATTGAAACTCGACATGTCTGTCATAGTACCTACAGAGCAAATACCATCCGTCCGTCAGCAGTACCAGTTGTCCGTTTATTATTTTAACACTACGCGAGTGACACCGCGCGGCGCAGTTAGTTTATTTCCATAAGTGACAGCCCTACAAGAATAGGCTATTATAAAAGTCAATGTTAGACCGCTGTTTCTCTGTTCATTTCTCTGTGCCCGGGCATTGCAAGCACTTGCAATTCATGGATGCCGAGTTTTTCTCAGACGTCTAGGTTATGCGAGTACTTTGAGATTGCATAGTTCAACATACTTTGTAGTTTTGTGTGATGTAATTTTCTAGATGGTAGATCTTAAGCGGGTATTACATTATTCAATTTCTCGTATGCTAAGTTAATGTGCTAGCGCTCTCTCTCGCCTTTTGGCCTAAGAATTGCGTATTGTGAATCCGAAAATCATCAAAACACGAAAAAACAACGAACCGAAACATATTCACTGACAATCTTAGCTGATAATGAAAAACAGCCAAAAGTGGAATGGATTTTTGTTTTTTTTTTATATGAACATGTAAAAACTATCCAAAAAGCATTGTTTTACACAATATACCTACACGTGCAAGGTTTATAAACCTTTAAACGAGGCGTGAAGAGATCTCAGTGGGTCACCCAAGCGTTGATAACCCTCGTATTAATATGCATGTGGGTTTGTTTACGTTATAATGAGGCTTTTAGCTGGGTTTTATTAATCATGAATTCATCACCCGCTATAACAAATAAAATATTCAAATTCAAAAGGAAACGTTGACTACCTCAAGAGTTAAAAACTGAGTAGAGCGGCGTAAATAAAAGTGTTTTGAATGAAAATTTTAGGTCTGGAAACTGTATCAGGTGATTCTACTAGATTTTTCAACAAATAATCTTTGGAGCCTACAATTTCACCTTTGTAGTATTGGCATAACTTTATTGGAAATTAAGCTTTGGAAATTAATCAAAAAGAAAAATTTGCACTGTTTTGGGACAGTGTAAACCTATGACAAATGACTCTTCTTTCTTGGAGTGCGACAAGTTATAGCTGTGTTTTATGTAGGTACCTAACAATATACTTTTTGACTTAAAAAAGGTACTATTGTACTCGTATTAGGTATTGCTAAGATTGAACAAGTTACGAACGTATTCGTAAGACTTGTAAAGCGAAGTGAGGTTCGTTTTAAAGCGATTACATAGGGTTTTGTAAATGTTTATTCGGCTGTTTACCACATCATGCTCCCTGAATCTGTATCCGACGTCATAAACTCCAGTGCATAACTATGTACCAACTGTGTTATTCTCAGACAAGACTTATGAATGAAATATTGTGTCGGCCGGATGTCGGCACGACTGAATAAATGTTAAACTTCGCTTCATAAACAAAATGTAAAGATTCTAGTCCCTTGAACCGTAACCCTTATTCAATCTAACGTATTTGACTTTGAGAGTAACCCAGGTGTGAGTTAAGTCTTGATTCACTAAAATAAGTACAGTCGTCTTCATGATAGGTAAAAAAACACTAATATTTAGTTCTTATCTTGATAGTTATTCAACATTCAGAATGGCAAAGTCTAATCCAAAACCACTTTACTCAATTTTATAACTTCATCGGATTTTCATTGATTATTTGATTTGAAGTTTCGATGTGTTTTTTAAAACAGTAATGGCGCCTACCTACCTTAATTTTTAACCCACTTCAAAATGAGGAGATTCTTAGGATGGCAATTGTTCAGGTTTTCGGTTAACTTTGACTCTTCCCTGATTTATGTTTTCACCTTTACTGAAAAAGTTACACTGATCTGAATTTTATTCTTAGCATCCAAATAAAGTTCAAATTTCGAAGTTGTCGAATCACTATGCTACTATTGAAAGTTATTGTAATTCATACAACCATGAAAGTGCGTCAATCGACTTCATCACAACATCAAGCGCATGTCTATGTATTTATGTAATGTTCAAAGGACTTACAGTTAGGAAAAATCGATTAATTGATGAATTATTGATTTTAGAGTTTTTTTAGATTCTGAGCTAATAAAATACGTTAGGAGAATAAACTAAATATATATATATTGTACTGTATAAATGTTACCAGTAGATTGTGTTTTAGATAGTTCCAAGTAATCGCCATTGCCGTTTCTATTTTATTGTAGAAAGATAATAAGCAAAATGTTTGTCTGTAGCATCTTAAAAATAATACAAATAAGAAAAACAAGTAAAAAAAAGTAAGTACAACCTAAAAAAAACCTTATCTAAAAAATTAAAAAATAAAACTAAAATATAATTTGAGTCTATATAGGTAACCATTTTCGTGTGTGATGCTACAAATTGGTGTCTAACTCAGCATGTGCTGCGCTAGTAGGCTGTATTCGGGTTAATATATTCAATAATGTTACTATAGTGACTAAATTAGGCAAAATAGAACAAACAGCTATTCGTTTGAACAGAAAATTAGTGAGGAACGTCCGGAAATTGCGAACAAAAAGGTTAAATGGTCGTTTTGTTAGGACACAACCCACTTCCGTACAAAATGACTTTTTTTTTTAATTGTAGGCCTAATTTATTAGTCAATGGCAAAAACGTTTTGTACGAGTAGTCAATCTTACTACTTGTATTATAAGTGCGACCTCTAATGACCAAGATATCAAGGATACAGCAGAAAGTAAAAGTAATAGTAGAAGTAAAAGTAGAAAAGCTGATCCTACCACCATGTGACGTAATCTCGAAGAGAGAGAGAAAATCTTACTACATTTTAACAATGTGCATAGAGATGTGTGTGTGTGAGAGAGATATAGAGACATTAGATTCTCTGGAGAGTGATGAGATGACCGACAGGTGCTCCCGGGTGGGCTACAGAAAACTTAGGTCGTGCGCCTGCTGGAAGGCTCGACGACATAGTGATAACAGCAGTCATACATACGACAAAAAGGCATAGGATATGGGAGGTTGGCACAAGCAAAATAAAGGCCTATTCTTAGTAGTAATAGGATAGGATATGGGAGATTGGCACAATCAAGGAAAAGCTTATTCCTAATAGTGAGATCAAAAGTGCTACAAGTGATGATGATGAAGATATAAAAACAAACCTTTATGCTATATCAAAGATCTAAGTTCCTCGAATTTACTTTAGCACTTAAGATAATAAACAACAAGCTTGTAAACATCTTCATAAACTTTCGACATTTAACATAATGCGATTATTATAATGTACGAGTATACTCTATTATGTACTACATCAAACAGTCGTTTAATGAGATAGTAGCGTCTGCTTATGAAGATACTTATGAACATACTTAACCGATTTTTTTATCATAAGCTTTTTATAGCTTTATTTTATTTATTAGAGCTCCTGCTTTTTCACCAACCAAGAACCAGGGTGTCAATTCTATTAACTAGGTAACAAATGTTTTATCAACCACAAGCAACACGTTAACGAAACCTTAGATTTTCGTCTGGCTCCTATTCTACTAATGACCAACGACTAATGTGGTGTCATTTTCATCCAAATGACTGACATTTTGGAGAACAAAACAAAACGGAATGGTAGACGTTGTAATTGTAAATTGACTGACTTCTTGGTAGTAGCTCTGCCTTCTGCGCTGTAGGTCGTGGGTTCGATTCCCACCCAAGACAAACATCTGTGTGATGATGATGAACATTGATGTTTTTTCTGTGTCTGGGTGTTATAAAGTATTATAAGTATGTATTTACAAATATATAAGTGTTATATTAGTTATCTGGTTCCCATAGTACAAGCTTTGCTTAGTTTGGGGCTAGATGGCGCTGTGTGAAATGTCCATCAAAATGTATTTATTATTTTATTTTAATTAGTAGAAATGGCCTGCTGGGCTGACAAGAATAAGGCAGTAAGAAATTTGGGGTTTTTATGTCAGTAAAGCTATCAGATTTCAATACTTAGGTACATAGTCTATAAGGGGATAATATTAATACGTCAAACGTCAAAAATTCTTTTATCAGTCTCAATAACATGAAGACAATACCATCCTGGGTCAATGACTTTGTGAGGTAAAACCTTGTTTTTCCTTGTTATTTTTGGCAAAATCTAAAATTGTGTTAATCAGACATGCTTTCGAAAGTAAATACTTACAGAATTGTAGCTTTCTCAAATTAAATTCACCTTCAAATCAGAAGTAGTCATAGTAAAATTATAAATGCGAAAGTTTGGATGTTTGGATGGATGGATAATGACCGGGAATAGGACATAGGCTACTTTGTATCCGGCTACCACGCGAGCGAAGCCGCAGGCGGAAGCTAGTGTGTATAAAAATATATAAACATGAGATGAAAATATTGTACTAACGTGGTAACAAACGTGGTAACAAACATTCACACACACACACGGACTTTCGCCTTTATAATATTAGTAGGATAGGATTGAGAAAATTACCACCAATCTTCTTTTCTGGATTAATAAGCAGAAAATTCTGCCTAGTACAAGTAGTACAAGTATCTGCCGGCACAGTGTGTAGGAGCCATTCCTGACAAACTTAAAGCTTATAAGGAAGATATTTGCATCATTTTTTCTTTCTTCTATTTTTCTGATACCTATCTTGCTTTAATAACAATGACTCAGTGTAAATGACCCTGTTTATATCTCTGTCGTCACCCTGTAAACAAAAACAGGAAATCGAGTAGGTACCATATCCTTTGAAACAAGTTTTCTGACCAAAACACCATACAAAAATAATATACCTATTAACTTATATGTAACTATCAACAAACCGCGGCTTTGTTCGGTACCTAAATAAAAAAATTATTTCAAAAAAACAAAAAACCCGACTGCGTTAAAACTAAAAAGAAAAAAAACAAGCCTGCAAAGAATGACTCACAGTCGGTACCCATTTATTTGATTACCAATCAAATCTTCCCAATGTTTTGGGTCCCGACTGTGAGTAATTCTTTGCAGGCTTGTTTTTTTTTCTTTTTAGTTTTAACGCAGTCGGGTTTTTTGTTTTTTTTTTAAATAATTTTTTATTTTACACTTTTTAGTTATGATGATTATTAAGATTTGTTTATTTTTTCTTAAAGTTTGGTACGTAAATTAGCGAGAATGATTTATTAATTAACTTTAAACCGTTATATTTCCTAAACTATTATTTTAAATGAAAAATGGTAAAATAAACCTTAAGTTGATTTTAAAATACCTATTCAACGATACCCCACTTGACATGGTGTGACGATTTTGAATTTTTGAATTTTGACAATATGGCGTCTGGTTGCGGCACTACTGAATTTTGATTACTTTCATGTCTTTAGTGACACTCGCAAGGTTGAGACAAATCGATTGACGTAAGAATCATCAAAATCGGTCCACGCGTTTGGCCTCTAGAGTGCCACATAGAAACATCCATAGCGAGCATTATTATTAATCAACTTTAAACGGTTATATTTCCTAAACTATTATTTTAAATGAAAAATGGTAAAAGAAACCTAAAGTTGATTTTAAAATACCTATTCAACGATACCCCACTTGACATGGTGTGACGATTTTGAATTTTTGAATTTTGACAATATGGCGTCTGGTTGTGGCACTGGTGAATTTTGTTTACTGTCATGTATTTAGTAGCACTCCCAAGGTTGAGACGAATCGATTGACGTAAGAATTATCAAAATCGGTCCACGCGTTTGGCCTCTAGAGTGCCACATAGAAACATCCAAACATACATACAAACATACAAACATAGACTGATAAACACATTACCCTTCCTTTGCTTTGCGCAGTCGGGTAAAAAGAGGGGTGTGCTAAAATAATCCGTTTCTATTTTTAAAAACTGAATGAGTGAATAAAACACTTTGTTCAACTCTTAGGCCTCTATTAATAAACTCGTATTAACTTCTGTTAAAGTTGCGCCACGGATTTAACTATTGCCATCCTTTTTTGTTAGACAGTGACAAAATAAGGATGGCAATAGTTAAATCCGTAGCGCAACTTTGACAAAAGTTAATACGAGTTTATTAATAAAGGCCTTATAGATGGTACTAAGGATTTAGTGGACATTGTAAAATAACTGTGGAAGTAGAAATCAAATTCTGTGCCAGACTTCTTAGCAAGTTTTGAACTGAAGAGATGGACCCTCATAGAATTTGGGACGTACCTGTCACAGATAAACTATGTACATTACAGAGGAGGTATTTGTGTCAAAATCTAAGGCATTATAATGTTTATTAATACCCACATGACTTACCAACACCGGATAAAAATTTAAACGAACTAAGTAACGGGACTTTATCGCGTAATTTTTTACCTTAGTTTACTCGTATTATTAGTCGCGGGTTCTACCCTCAATTAGCGACGGTGGTTCCAGTACATCAGTATACCCGTGACCACGAGAGCTGTAACGCACTCGAAACTTCGGGAAATAATAAACTGAGGCAATTACGCGATAAAGTCGTAGTTCGTTTAAATTACCGGATAAAAAGTAGATTTTAAAAGCTCACGTAACTAAAAAGGTACCTAGGTAATGAAAAATATGATAAAAACTACACAAAGAAAAGGGTAAGTATATTCGTTTACAAATCATAACCAGCATAATACTGTATTTTGCAATGCGTGCGGGCTTTGTAAATAGATGCAGCCACACACGACGCCCAGGTTGGTTAGGTACTCGATGTCTTTCATTGTTATGACTATAATCATGGAATCACAGATTTATGTGATTACCTCTTTGACTAGTTTTCGGTTTGTTTATTTTAATTTTAACTAACTAAACGGTGTAAACACTATTAACGGGATATTTACCATGATTTTTGGATTTTAGAGTTTCCCGATATTTCGGCACAGTTGCATGCGCCATGATCACGGTAAACTGAAGTTTTTGCGAGTTTGTGGGTAATCACTGGCAGACGAAACGGTCTACCCTCTTTCTAAGTCTTTTACTACGTCGAACATCAACTGTGCCGAAATATCGGGAAACTCTAAAATCCAAAAATCATGGTAAATATCCCGTTAATAGTGTTTACAATGTTTGCAACCATGATAGTTTCAAAAGTTTTATAACTAAACGGTGCATCATTTAATTTTGTACAGAAATCTACATTAAAATATTCCATTTTAAACAGTTTAGTTTTTCTTTTAGATGTTATGGGGGTTTATGCGAGCAGATTTTGTGGGTGGTATATCTCTGATTTTTTTTTTTATGTCGATGATGTTATTATGATTATTTAAATAATTAATTTGATTGTTACTATTAATAAAAATTAGATTTTATTTTTTAATCATTTATTTCTTTAAAGTAATATTAATAAAAGGGGAATAATAAATCGAGCCGCAGAATTTTTTTTTGGCCACAGAACCTAACTTCTGATTTTATAACTAAGCAACGGGAAAATGAGTAAGCTTCTTATAAACTAATTTGCCTTCTTTACAACAGTAACTAAATATTCCTAAGAAAGCGTCAAGTAAAGAACAACAATTATTTTAACTTGACCAACTGATTTACACCTCGCCATCAAATTTACTAACTCAGCCACGGATTTTACAACTCACCAACATTTAACGTTTTAAAGCTTCAACTTATGTTCCTCAAAAAAATGTAGTTCAAGCATCAACCATAAACATTACAAATTATAATTTAGCTATTTAAATTATACATTGTATTCTTTTATGATGAAAATAGCCACTGCACGATCTGTTTAGCGCGAGTGAATCGGGTGCGACCGGCCATTTGCACCAATCAGAGAGCGCCATTCGATTCATGCGGGTATTTGTCACGGGTATTTGTTTGTTATGTTTCTGTAGTCAGTGCCCTCTTATTGCTTTTGTTTTTTAACTAAGTAATTAAAGTTTTCTTTGAAAGTTTTAATTTGTAATGACGTCTAAAGATGAAAACGAATAAGGAAACGCGGAAGGCCAACCAAAGCGCGAGCTGTATTAATTATCCAATAATAATTTATCTTTCTTTTAATTACCTACTATACGTAAAATAATGGTAGGTATGCCATAAAACAAAGTGATTTTTTCAAATGAAGTCTTTTATTTTGTCTCCGCTCAGTAGTTCCTAATATTTAGTGGCCACAATTTACTATTTGATGCTGATATTAGGTACATTTTGATGGCTGATCAATATAGGACGAGTTATAAATTATTCATGTTACACTTAATTTTAAAGGTACTGAGTTATAAAATTAGAAGTCGATAGATAGATAGAATTGGTGTCATATTTAAATATTTTAGGAGTTCACTATTTGAATTTATGTTACAAATTTAGATGCTAAAAAATAACTACCACGCTGAGTTGTATTTATAGTGGCTTACATCGAGGAATAATAGTTGCTAAGTTAGTATTTTTTAGATGCACATTAATAGTGGCTGACTTAGTAATTCAGAGGACAAAGTAAAATTTTAGAGGCCAAAAATGCTATTAAATAGAAGCTGGTTTAATTAGCACCCTTAATAAAATATACTTAGTTTACCAATTTACAATTTCTATTAAGTTTGTAGATTGAAAATTTTGTTTTATTATTTTTTTAAACTATACTGTACGTTTCTTAAATACAAAAATAGTAAATTCGTATGAGCATGTGGCCAACTCTGGTGACGGAGTTTTTAGGCCGGCTCAAGGCCTCCGTTAAGGCTAAAAAATATGTTGGTTCTTCACGGTCTTGGTCGCGAAGGAACAGGGTGTAGAATCGCCTAGCTCTTTAGACGATTCTAAGTGTTACACTGTGTACCTATTGAATTTGACTTTGACTTTGACTTTGATGTAAGTAAGCTAATTTTTAACTTTTAATAAATGGGTGGTACCTACCCGACAGCGAACAATGCGTCGTCTCGCCCAAGGCTACATGAATCCAATTTACAAATGTCAAAAACCAGCGATCTTAAAAAATAAATGAGCTATAACATTGTATCAAGGAAAACAAGAACCTGCCGGACCGCTTCTCAGTATCAGTCACTGACTCACACAGAAAGTTCTCGTGGTTTTTGAACCCAGAATTGATTGGTTCGGGTTAATCTGTGAGGAATTTGGAATCCGTTGTCGGAACGCTCCTACTTTTTTGGCGAGTGCATTGATCGCACGATACCGTGTAACCGAATGAATAAATGAATGATGCTGTTCAATAATGCTTCAAAAAAATTGAAATTAAAACATCCTGACTAACTTTCTTGTATTAAGTAAAGAAAGATACATAAACAAGTTTATACTTGTTGCCTGAAAATGCTAAATTAGCCTAAATTAGAGCTTATAATATCAAATTACTAAATTGAATCATCTAATAAAGTATAGGTATCGACATTTTTATAAATTCCAGCAATGTAATTTCTTACAACGAAACAGGCCAATGCTGACACAACTAAATGTGTTCTGTGTAATTTTGTTTAACATAATGTTATTATTCTCTCAGAAAATTTAATAAATTCGGTGGCATTTCGGGATTAGCACTGTTACGTCCAGTTTCATGTGAGTAACATCTACTGAAAATTCGGTCACTGCAGTTTTAAAACGGAACATTTTCTGAAATAAAAATAACTTAGATTTTTAGTGCCATAAGTTTCCTGAATTTCTATTTTAAGACCTAAAATAGTAGATATTTAATCTAATATACAAACTGGCTGACTGGGCTTTAACTATTTTCGAATACTTTCATATTTAATGATAGCTGAGTTTCGTTGAGTAGCCGTCTTTGTAACACCAAGTATAGACATCTCTAAAAATAACGAAGACGAATAGAAGCGACCCAAATACCTACGGCAGCAAGTACACTGCCGGTTTATCTCGACCCAGTCAGACGAGGCCCAATCAAAAGGCTCAATGTGCCGAATTCAAAGGGAATTCTGCGGGTCTGAAACGTGCGTATCGATTGTCCCGATGTAGGTCGCAGGCTGTCGGGTCAAGGGTCACGGGTAGGTCACCACCCAGCCTCGGCAACGTAAATAGTCTGAAGACTCCCCGACATCCAAGAGTCACCTACAGGTTTGCCCTTTGTAACTCGTAAAATGAATATAAAAATACAATGTTGTAGTTGGATTTTGCTAAATGTCGAGGGACACGTGTGCGTGTGGTGTTGGAATGTGGATTTCAACCCAAGAATTGCTTGTTTTAATACTTTGTATTTTGTAGACGAGGTGCCCTAGTTATAATTTGTTACATTATGTTACGTTTGTTATATTATGTTCCCATTTAATTACTTATTTGGAAACAAGTTTAGAAAAGTATTTTTGTGTCTTACAAAGACATTTGTATTCCGTTATGGTTATGGTTATCTGAGTACTAAATAAGACTGAAAACTCAACCAGAAAGAAAAAAATACTAGTACGTTTACTTAAAATATGATAGTCAGTTTCCAAACATTTTTAAAGGCACTGTTTGATTCACGGATTTATAATGGAACTACATTTTCTTTGGAACAGTGTAATTCCAGCGTTGTCATCTCACAGCCATAAAACCGGACCCACCACAGAAGTCATAAACTACATGTTTCGATATAAAATTATTTTGTCTCTGTACACGTCCAAATAGTCTTCTGAAATTCTGACTACTTAGTCATCATATGTTGTTTTATTAAAACCAGTAGTATTCTAACATACATTATGTTTGTATATTCGTAGGAGCTAGTGACTAATCGACAAATAAAACTACGTAAGATGATCTAAGGAATTTTAATATTTATTTTTTACATTTGTCGATTCTCATCGTGGTTGTTCGATCTTACTTCTAATCCTTAGATATTCAAATGTTTTAATAACGATAAATATTCAGAACAATGCCGTGAATACAAAAGTGGAATTACTTAACTAATCCTGCATTATTGGGAAGCTCTACGAACTCGAACAAAAGCAAAACACACCCACGGTATGGCAGAATAACAATTAACACGTAATACTGACATATTAAACGAAATATAGATGCCTAAAATGAGTCTGCAGAAGAAGATTGTGTATATGTTATGTAAGAATAATATTGGGAAGTCTTGGAGCGAAATCAAGCGCGAAGCTCAGGACCGAACGAGATGGAGAGTCACTTTGGACGCCCTCTGCCCCATCAAGGGGACATAGGAACTTAAGTCAAAATGAGTCTGTAAACATTCACAAACACTCTTCTAAGTGCCACTATTTCAGATCTAATACTTGTTATTAAAAAAAATATAAATAATGAATGTACAAGAGTTGTCAATGAGACGTAACTTTATCATAATGACAAAACACATTTAGTTTCTAATTCCGTACTAAGTTACAAAAAATATAATCCCACCAAAAACATTTTCATGTAAAATGTTGCCAAGACAAGACCGTCAAAAAGTTACCAAATCTCATGTAGAGCCAAGCTTACTAACTCTACACGCCCTAACTCTTCAAGCACTAACTTCACAAACTCTACACCTTAGTCAAAATACGTGGCTTAGCAGTTTCGTTACTACAAGAATTGTTGTACAGAAAAGTAATGAACAGTGAATAGATTTTTTACCTTACACCGATGTGACATTCATGTCCAATTGTATAAGGCGCTCAATCATAATCTAGTTTCTTGATTCATTGTTTAGTATATTTGATCTTAGAAATCCAGCTGTTCATCTCATTGTGCCCCTATGCCAAGATCTAACCAAGACAATAGATGTCTATTAGTTCCTTGACATGAAGATAGACAACCTAATACCTACCGCCTTTGCCTAGCGTCAATACCGCCAGAATTGGGCTATAAACTCAAATTAACATGGCCTAAATTCATGTTTGGGCATTAGGTTGTTTGCCTAGGCAATAAGTGTCTTTATAAGGAATTTACTGAAGAGTGCTTTCTTTGTGTACTTTGAACTTAGACGGCAGGTGAACAGGGAAAATTTGGCCTATAAAAACAAGTGACGCAAAAGTCAGCCGTTGCTCAGAGTCTGTCGGTGTAAGGTGTCTCTACTCTAATTCTATGTTTTTGAGCTGCGGCAAAAATGTATAAAAAAAATTCATTGTCATGCATCTTTCTCCAGCTTGCATTGCTCGTTCCTGAGTACAAAAACTGTCAGTCGAACTTGCAAAAATAAAACACATATATGTTTCATATTTTAATACAAAGCTACGACTAAACTGAAGTAACAAAATAAATGCAAGGGGTTGTGTGTTTGTGGTTGTTTGCGTCAACTTTAATTAACACTTTCATTGTGCTTAAAAAGAACTGATTATAGCAGATGATTTAATTATTTTTCTTTGTCTGCTTAAAAGTGTATGGTTCGATCACATCATAACCAGGTAGACAGATCATCATCAATTTTGTATCATTTACGGGGAAATGGAACAGTTTAACAGCTCTAACGTTATCTTTTGATCGCATCACACCCCTGTGTGCACGTAGCTGAATCAGCGCCAATCTTCTGACATCTGCATCCATTCTAAGAACACAGTAAATTCATTCTTATGTAAACAACATGCGCTTTCTCACGCTGCACAAAGCCAATTTTCCACAAGAGCAAAAACAACACAAATTCAATTAGGGAAATGGTTGCAGAACAGAAGGGTACGATGAAATTTATACGAACACAGCATAAATAGTGCTGGTGAGATCCAATCGCCAGATGGAGCCACTGAGGGTAAACAAAACTGCTTTGCGGAAGGAAGAAGGTATTAATCAAGCCAAATGGGTCTCTAATAATTTATGTTGTAGGTAATGTCAAGGTAGAAAAGAATGGGGACGCATCTAATATCACCTATGCGTTTAGTGAACTAAGTAAGTATACCTGTATGTGAAAACCCACCGTATTTTATAGACTACTCATGTCAGTTACTTCAATGTTTATGAAAAGAAGAAAAAAAAACTGAAATTTGCATGAATAACATGATTTTCATTGTTTTTTTGTGATTTTATTTGTAAGCCATCGTGAAAACTTTAGTTGTGCTAGGTTCTGTGGTGTCTTATCAGATTACCCAACCTTGACGACATACAAAAGACGTACCTACCTAACGAATGTCTCTATGGGGTAGGTACAAGTAGGTATATGATTTTTTTTTTAGCTAACCTATTCTGTCCCACTGCTGGGCAAAGGTCTCCCCCAATTCCCTCCAATACTCGCGATCACCCGCCACTATATGAGTCATAAAAATGTAATATTAAGTTTCACACATAAGTTTTTACTTTTTTAGATTTAAGGTTATATTATAGCTGACCAGTCGCCACCGCACTCGGGAGTCTCCTCACCGCATCGCCTCGGTATTCTTTATGGATAGCAATGCGGTGCGGGCGGCGACTGTACAGCTTATAGCTGCCTTTAGGGCGTTTGCCGAGACTGAACTCGAATTGTCAGCAGATTTTTTTGTGAATATGTATGTCGATCAATCAGCAATTTACCCGACCTGTTCATACCTGTTCTTAGTTACTGGTGTTCGTATTCGTATTTTGTGTGCTGCTTATCGCTAATTATTCCGATAAAGGAATACTGAATATGTAAACCACCGGTTCCGCCCGCTGATGATTTAATTGCATTTTGGTTAACGTAACCTGGATTCATGATTGCTTCTTTTTCTTTTTCCCAATATTGGAACGATTTATTCAGTTTATCTTTTGGGTTTGCTACTGAAATGCTTTGTGTGTGTACTTACAGTATGATTTGAAGGATTGATTTTACAGTGAATTCTCGATCATGATGAGAGTTATTTCTCTTTTTACGTTGATGTACTTTGTATACCTTATTCAGTTCTACCTCTAGTTCACTTTTACAAGCTTTGAGCACAAAGTAACTCTAAGATGCGTTCCTTTCAAAGGAGGTATTAGGATCATCTGCTGTTGTGTAACAAAACATGTTTTTAAGACTTGTTTTCTTTTAAATGTAATTGGTCTTGCAAGGTAGTGCAGCTCAAGAGTGGCTTTGGTTTTTCAGATAACCGTCATAATTTAAGTAAAGATACCTTTTGCGATTATGATTAATTTTAAGAAATATTCGGGAGATTATCACGTTATTTACTTTATTTACATCTGACATTTCGGCTATGTTACAACTTATACAGTTGTATTTTTATGACTTTCTGTTGACTTTCCTAATAGCGTTAATTTGATATTATCTTCAGTAGACCAATGCATCAGAGAGTTTAAATCAGCTGGTGGAGGACTTCCAACTACTTAGTATGAATTCTATTTCCAAATAGGTATATTTATGTATGTTCGTATGAGCTAACTCTGGTGGTTTCAAGCGGCCTGAAGGCCTCCGTCATTGCTTAACGCCTTAAAAAACGGGACCGACAATTTAACGTGCCCTCCGAAACACAGAATCGCTCAGCTCTTAATGCCAAATGTGAGCATGAGTAAAATATTCAATGTTTTTGACCTTAATATATTTGATGACACTCAAATTGCCAATATCTAAAGAGGATTTCTTTGAGCTATTGCTTGACCACAAGTAACATAAACATAGGATAGATAGTACCTACTACTAAAGATAATACACAAGTAAACAAGGTAGGTAAAGCAACATTTCATCTGTTCTGATATCGGGAAAGTGCAAACAAGCTGGTGAAGGAAATTGGATTCAGTTTACAGACATCGAAAACAGTTGCAAAGGAAATCGAAATCCGCTAAAGTGTTCTCAAAACGAATAGTTCCATTCGCCCTCAGAACAAAGAATTGCAATGGGTTTTATGATCGAAGATCGAATGCATTCTAGTTTCCTTGAAAACGTTGAGATAGTGTTTTACAGAACTATAAAATTATAGGATAAAAGAATTATATTTTAGCTACAGTTTGTTGGCTTCCTGATTACATTTTATTTTGTGGTTCAAACGCAATTTAATTTTCATAACTTGAAGTCATCATTATCATTAGCCCTACCTAAGTAACTTGGACTTAGAAAAAATATTTGTAGATCATGCAAAACCTTGTCTCAGTGTAAAAGCCGCTCTCACACCAACGACTCATACACCACTTATATCTAAGCCTGTGTGCCAGTTCATATTTTAGAGAATTCTAACAACAGATTTAGAACAGTGTCGCTAAAAATCGTCTCCCAAGCGTTATAATTTTGAAGTTCTAATTATTTAGGCTATGATGTTTAAGGCAGGTTTATGCCTAGATAAGATAATGAATAGGTACTTATGTATCAATGACCCTACATTCATTTTGGTTCATTCATTATCCCTTCGTAATATTTTTTCTAGTTTTGCCAATACGAATTGGAAATCCATTCGCTATACGCATTAGCGAAAACCCGGATATTTTCGAGGAAACATAAATTTCATCCTTTGTATAACGACCAATAAATATTATTTGTATTCATGCTACATTTCGCTATTTTGGTAACCGTAGTTATATCAGTACATAAATCTATCGAGGACGACACTGTGACGCCCGAACTGGACAATCGTAGACTAAATGTTTGAGAGATAAACAAAATTACGTCAACAATACTGCTAAGTAAAACTTCATTTTGCTCGAGTGATTCCGAAAATGTATTTGTTGTTTTTAGCTTATTTCTCAAATATTATCAATTCTGCAGAAACACGGTTCGCGCCCGAGACCAAGATAGAAGACCGAGGCCGGAGACCGTTGTCAAACTGACGATTCTTTGTCTCGAGTCACTTTTGCCGCGCCCCTACAAGGCCTGTCTCTGTAGGCTCATTCTGTAAACTCACTTCGAACGTCGAAGAGCTGAATCCGCTGTGAGATTTCAAATTCCGTATTCGAAATTTGAATCTTACTACAAACACTTACAATACATTCTTGCGTATTTAGTGAGCTCGGTCACTTGAGTGAATTCGAATTGAGTCTAGTACAGAATGCCTCTGCTGGTCTCGATCTCCTGTTTCGGTTTCGGGCAACCACCGCCACCATTATACCTAATATTATTAAATTTACATTTGTATCAAGTTTCGATGATCAAGTTTGATGGCAACTTATGCTGACACCAACCGTCAGTCTCTTGTTGGACTTGTAAGGTTCATACTAGGATTACTAAATCTGTGGCTGTCCTCTTTTTACTGGCGTGAAAGTGAAAAGGAAAAATCATTATTTAAGCGTTTCTAAATTGACAGGTTCTTAAGGGAAACCGGATACCTACACTTAGCTTAGGCCAACTGACATAGGTTTGAAAACAAATAGCAACACTGCCTTAAATTTTTAGAGTTCGTATCTAAATGCATTCGAAAGATATACGACTATATTTCTGCTAATGTATTTTCATATACAGGTGTGCCACAAAAGCTTTTAAGTAAATTGTTATTTTTCATTTTGTAGTAGGCTAGCCGTCGGCTAAGGCGGAATTGTTTAATATTTCTCCTAGAGTGGCATTGCTGGAACTGTCTGGACTTCTGGAGTGGACTTATTTAATTCACGAATAGAATTGATTTTTTAAAATTTTTAAATCATAAGATTTTTGTGTTCCTAAAAGCGATCTGAGAGACCTTCTAGCTCTTCTTAAATTATCGTCTTTAAGCGTAAAATGAATCCTGTTGAATAGTTCAATTACAAAGAAGAATTCTGTTTGACGACATATTAAAATCAGACTATATGTACCTAGACACAATTATGTCACATAAAACATCACCAGATTTATTTCCAAAATCTTGGTCTTTATTCATTCATGTTACAAATGAACTTTTATGAACCAATTAAGTTCGCCAACCACAAATGCTTGTCTTAAGCATTTTGAATCAAGCACTTGTCTGCACTTGTGAGGACTTAAAACCAAGGATTTACGTCATCATCCATCGTCATACGTCACCATCACACAATATCACCAGATTCCAAATCGTGACCTTTAAGTTCACTTGCTTTTTATACAATCTAGTTAATCAAGCGCTTGAATTAGCATCGTAAACCAAACATTTGTCTGCACTTGTAAATTGATTATATATAAAACCAAGCACTTAAACTTGCTAGACTTATGAGGAACAAAGTTGTTTTCAAGCATAAAAAGTTCATCGAGCACAAATGCATGACTTAGCATCTGAAATCAAGCACTTGTCTACACTAATGATTGGTGATCTTAAACCAAGCACTTGGTAGACTTGTGAGGATCGAAAACCAAAGACTTACGAGTTCTGCATACTCCATTCAGTGAGCGATACATCTGGATGGGCGCAGTCGGCTCAGAATGAGGGCGACGGATCGATACCAGACTGGCAGACACAACACGCGCACTACGACGCAGTCCTAGCTATAGGCCAGGATGACTTCTATCTAGATCTCGAGATTTTACTCGCCTTGAAATATTAAGTCAAGATAAAAATCCTTTAACTCTATTTCAAGTTTTTCGTATAAGGAAGTGCATGTTTATTACATTCTCGCGAAAGAAACTGACAGAAAAATGAAGAACCAGCCCCCCTAGCCATATAACACTATCTATCGTCGCGATCGTTGTACATTTTGAAGTGTTCTACAGCAATCGTGACGATAGATAGTGTAATATGGCTAGGGCCCCAGCATAGTTCTGTGGGGTTAACTTAATCGCTACGTTATAAATACCTTTTTATTAATTGATTATTACCTGATTCATGAATTGTCATAATGACAATAATATTCAAATGATAAATTCAGAACGTTAATCTGATCCATTTAATGAATTTCATAGCAACCATTTTAGCCCGTCAGATGTTTATTTGATAATAAAACTCGTGCAGTTTAAATATGGGGCCAGTATAGCTTCAGTAACAATTTCCTGCTCGTGCTATCCATACAAAAGACGACGAAGGAAATGACTACTGCATTACCATAAACTAGACGATTATGTAGTCTAGAATAAATTGACCGATGACACAAGATTTATTTTGAACCCTAAAACCAACAACTTGATACAAATACTTTTGCAGTTCTTTTTACAAAGTTACAAATTAGTATTCTAGAAAGAACATCGTTCGGAACACCTCACAATGTCACAAAGCATTGGCGACGGAAATTGTTGAAACATCTACATGTGATATGTGAAATGAAGTCTGTTGACCCGTGTCTCAAGGATATATTATTATTTACAATTTACTTTAGCGATTTACGAGTGCTTGATAAAGTTTACGCTGTAATACAAAATATATTTCTCTAAGTTTTATAATTGAGTTTATATTGAATTATACAAATTAAATAACTTACAAAAAAATTTGAAGTTTTACAAATATATAAAGTTCATACAATTTGTACAATAAAAAACTCTTTACATTTTTTAAATTTTATATTTATAACAAGTAACCTCTAACTGACTTATTCATTTCGAGACAAATATTTGCAGGACATACAAAATTTGCCTCGCAGTACCTAAGCAAACCTGCAACCTTCCGTGTTTCCAACCGTTTGTGTGTTTCAGGCGGGCCTTCGCCCACTACGCCGCAGAGGTCGTCTTAAAAACAATTAAACTCTAATTTCAATTCTATGTTACTTATGGCGTCATCTTGCCGAGTATAAAAATGCACCTAGCACAATCCTTTGTTTTTATTAGAACATTGAGCTTTATGACTTTGACATACTTCGTCCCAATAAATGTCCTCATATATTGTTCAAAGTCTAAAAGTGACTAGCTAGGCTTAACATAAAACACTTTTCTGATTTGTATTCTTCATTGTACCTATAACATTTACATTTTTACATAGAATTTGATGTTATTTAACATGATTTGTCTTTGTGGATTAAAATTGTCTTTTAAAAGTAGGTTACATACACTGAATCACACACAATTTTCAGAAATTTATGAAATAATCTGATTGACCCATTTTTTTTTTGCTTTGAATTATTTTTACAAATCTTTTGATGTGCTTTTTTCAGTTAATAAATTTCAAATATTTTTATGCAATAGAATGAATTACGAAATTCCAAATATGCAAACAGTGTTGAAAATACTTGATGAAAAAATCAACCATAATTTAGTAGGTAATCAAAGCTTACTGATTAACTATACAAACGTGGGTAGACGTCATATCTTAAATAAAATCCATAATTAAATATATGACAGATAAATCCCAGCCAGGTGAAGTGGGCGATTATTTATGACCACCATAAAAAGATACAAAGGATCATCCGGATAAAGCCGGAGTAATTACGCTGCCAGATCCAATCGGAGTGAATAATGCCAATTTTGTATGAGAACAGTAAGTTCAATGCTGAAAGTCGATGAAATTCAAATGTTTTATACTGACTGCGTTGACACCACTTTTATAATACCTACTAATATAAATTCAAAGTTTTAAAACCTTGTTACTAGTGTTTAAAAATTAACGACAATTTTTTATGATGTTTTTGACTTCTTTATAAAGTATTGAAAAAAAAACAAACAAAGTTATTTGGCCGTTCATCTTTGTCGTAATATTAAAAGCTTCACAAAATAAAGTAAAATTTGCTACCACATAAGCTATTGCAACATGCACAACATCAATAAAAGGACTCTTTCAACTGGTTGGCGTTGATGCTTATTCATAAAATATAAATCATTTTACAGTATGTTAATAGCTACTTGATTATAAAATATTAACACATTTGCATAATATCCACAACTTCAAAGTGCCGCTAGGTAACAATAAATTCCATAAACCGGTATGAAAATTTAGTATTATACCTTTTGCATACAAAATTGCATTGCGAAATAGCTTGCATCTCGGAAGACACTGCGTCGTAAAAATCTATTGAAGACGATTTAAGCGCTCAATATTATACATCCAAATGGTCTAGAACATGAGAAATGAATAAAACTATTACGCCAACAGTCCAACTCGAGCACGAACAATGAGCAATTTTGAAGTTCACTTTATTTGAGAAGTTTCCTGCTGGAGGAACATTCAGGGTCCTCGCCATAAAGTCATTTTATTTTCGCTTGTTCTTTTATTAGAATCTTTATTTATTCACAAAATGTAAGCTTACAATTTCAGCTAGAGACGAATTTGGAGATCCAGTAACGCAAACGAAATTATCTGGACTCACTTATCTTGAGAAAGTATTAGTGAAATGTTGTGAATAGTCTTATTTTCTTAAAGAAATGCTGACATGAATAGGTTCTGAATGGCCAAAATTGTTATTTCAAAGGAATCTTTTCAAGAAATCATACCCTTTCTATGAATCATGGTAAGTCCTATCTGAGGTAGGTACCTAACCTCAGACAGGCAGTGAAGGATAATATTCTTTACTGTAGGTACCTACTTTGCTTTAGAAAGCAAAATTAATCTTCTTAGTTACTATACTTCTCGTGTAGGTTACAATGAGTGTACTAAAAAGATTAATTTTAGTAAAATACATTCAGCTAAGTGAGAAAATTCTAACATCGCGTGAGAAAATGTCAGTAATCACAGGGATACCGAGGTCGTCCCTCGTCCTTGCCAGATTCGCCTTGGCTTTATCAATGTATTTAGTACATTTTGTTACAATGCCCGCGTCAGTGTTGCAACTGTGTCCATTGTCTGAATTTATTCATGTGTCAATACCGGAAACGTTACATTCGCTTTACTTTATTGTTTTCTGTTTGCACTCCCGAGTGGATTTAAAATTATTTGCTGAATGTGTATTGTGTATGGACTATGTGCGCTATTTTCCATTTTATCAGTTTGCAAAACGATATTGTTGGTTTTATTCAGTTTTCAACAAGCGCTTTCAGTATTTGGATGCCTCATTTACCAATCCTTTTCAGAAGTAAATGCCAATTTTCATATCTTACCAAAGTTTGTGTAAATGTCTTTATTGATGCATACTTAACTTCGTTCGAACTTGATTTAGTTGGATTTGCTACAAACAAAGCAATTCACACGTCGATAATATCAGAAGTTGCTCTTGAAGCTAATTTGTCTCCTGAACTAGGCTATTACATTAAAATCGATCAGTTTAGTGCCTATTTCATTAGTTCGGTGATCATGTAGTAGCCTACCTACCTATTTATTAATTACTTACCTAATTTATCAGTTTAATGGCATACTAGATAGGTGATAACACTATAGCTAAAGTTCCGTGTCCATGAGTCACGACTTTTATACAGTCAATGACACCAATCTTTGGCACGGTATGTCACTTAAATCTACAAATCATTACAACATCAATGTCACCGATGACTATCTCCTATTGCGATCAAGGCTGTTATTGTCACACAATCAATCCAGTATCATACCCATATTCACGCCGCGAAGTGCTTGAGAATATTTAGCAATAGATGATGCAAACCTAAACTGTATGAATGAGTATAATAATTATGTAGGTTGTACAAAGTTTGTGAGCATATGGCGTTCTAATTCTTTTGTTTTAGCAACTTATTGTCTGACATCTGTTGGGCGATAATTAATTTTATTTAATTGGTATCATTTATCATTCACGTGGATTCCTGTTAGCAAACTCTCATTTGTCATTGCGTGGATCTTTAATTCTCATTTGAAATGATTTGCTGGTGACTAAAAGTTTACTTAACAATATTTAATGGAAAAAGAATGATTATTTTACATTACTTACCTACAACCAATTCTTACAGCATTTGTATTTGAAAGTGCATACAAAACTTCTGTCTTATTATACCTAAGTATTCTAAAGAGGACTGTATCTAATGCATTCAATAAAGAATCCTTACCACTAAAATCCTTTAACAGTGGCGCTTTCTGTACGATAAAGTAGCTACGTGATATCCTCTAGCAAGTCGCCAATAGCTTCAATCTCGTATCTCCTTACGTTTGCTTCTCGTATTCCTTTAAGACGTAAACTGACTGCAGCAGAGTTTCAACTCATCAAAATCGCATAAAACTCTTTGACTGAGATCTTACTATGCACCGATAAGGATGTACCTACGTAAAATCCCTGAGGAAACGCAAGTGAATCAATTGTTATATTTGTTTCTCGAAAGAAGGTATGATATGAACAAAGTAACGAAGAGTTTTCATACTGCGTTTATTCGGAGATAAAATAGTTATCTACATGTTTTCGGAAACTAAAAATATACGATGTTTATGTCGTTTGAAAAGCTTTTTATCAAACGCAAGAATTGTAGCACGCCAATATTACGGATTTCAAAACTCACGTTCGCCTCCATGCTGTCGTCTCCTTAAGATGCACAAAGACTGTCATCTTGCTGGAATATCCAGGACTTTACATTCACAGTGAGTCTGGAAATCGCATTATTGAAGCACTCCCCGGAGTATCAACTATCGACATTCGAAAGAACAGATTTGTTACCAACTCGGATACGTGACTCCAGCAGTTTTGAATTACATATTGCTATTTTGTGTTGTAAATGATTTTGTTTGTTCGTTATCATATAAATTGAATATCGGAATTCAATACACGCGTTTCTAATATCTAAATACAGTAATCATGTTCACAGCTTCATATCTAATCTGTATGTTTATAGGACTATAACATCTACAGCCTCTTGAAAATCAATTTGCGTATTGATTCACTCAAAATGAAAACGGATTATTAACTTGTGTTTGCAAATTCTACTTTCACTGGTTTTGCTGGTGTAGCAGGGCTCTCACCATGAGCAGAAAGCCAAAAGTATAGAACCAAATAGGAACTATACCTTCGGCTTCTCCGAATTGGAATTGGATAGAATTATCAATTAAAGCATTACGTAAAACGATACTGAAACGTGACGCTGGTCCCATGGGAACTATAACAATTTGCAGGCAATCACCTGTGCCCACCACCACTGCGCCCACTCAATAATGCATGAAGTCTGTCAGACGTCCGCTGGCAACGCTAAGAGCTGTCACACTAAACGCTAGCTGACTGATGTTGCTGCTGTGCAGATTTTTCTAGAATGTATGCACGCACATTGAACTTGACCATGCGGTCTCCAAGACCGATAAGGTTCTGATTTTTCTCAAATTTCAATTTTGGCTTTGTAAGCTTGTTTAAGCTGTAAAGAAGATTTTGTCACAGTTTTGATACAATAACAATTGGTTGGTATAAGCACAGAAAAATATTTTAAAAGTTGTATAGTCAGATTTTATTTAGATATTAATAAGTATACTTACAGAAATTACTCACGTGAAAATTTAGAAAAATTTTAAAATTTTAAATAGCGCCAATAGTTTCATGTGTTAACAAAAAAAAACTAGGAAAGTTAAATAGCGAGATGTTTGTCAGAACATTCAATAATTTATTTAAATTAGGTACCAGTGTTAGGCCCACTTTGGAAAAAAGATATTAGACAAAACAAAATGCCTAATTTGCCTTAGCCTTTACTTAAACTCCTAACTTCTACCGTTGCGTGCGATGTGGTTATTGTAGCCGCAATCCTGCATTCAGTGTGACAGTATTCTAATTATGGCAAAACACAAACGGTTTATTCCCACCTCGCAGCACGGTTATCGAACTCGAAGGAATGAACAGAAGCATTATAGCAAGGTCATTAGTTATGACGCCATTCTGCAGAGCCGCTGACCTCGTATACATACTCATATATCACTCTACTCGTATACTCTATTTCTATATTTCCGCGTGTTGTCGTTCCACGTAACTTTGCGTCTTTAGCTACTCTTACGTCATGGCATTTGTAGATATAATAATACTTCATCATTTACTTTCCTTTTATTATCAGGTAAGTGTACCCACAATTTAAGATTTATATATTTTCTGCGTTTGGGACGCAATAAACTAATTTTATTAAGGAACAAAATTCTGCGTTCAAAACGACGCATAAACGTGGCGCCATGGTTTAGATATAGTATTTACAGTTTAGGTAGTAGCGAACACTACTTCCACGTCATTGGCGAGGTCCTCCGCAGCGAGTAAGTACATTCAAATGCAGAGAACATGAGTCAAACACTGGCGCCACGCTGACTGCACTATATCACAACGATTCTATGCATTCCAGAACATTCGAGAATGTCCATGCTTTGTGCAAATGCAGACCACGACGATTTACCTCGCATGGATTTATTTCTCTGTATATTTTCGCTCAATATCATTTCTTGTTCGTAAAGCAACGAGATATCTATTCTATATACGAGTATACGATACAAGTTTTGATTTTGTGGTGCGGATTTATTTTGACATGGATTTACGGCTACTCAGGTGGTTCCAATAAGCAACGATGGCCTTGTAGCCTGCCACGTTTGGAATAAACCTGACATCTGCCATAGATTGTGTGAATTATATGGCTTCCTTTGTTTGGATCAAACGTACGTATTATGTTGTTCCTAAATTGTAGTTGGTATGCTTGAACCAGCTTAGTCGACACACATTCAATTCGTGTTGACATTTTTTCTTTCACACATTTTATTTCGTTTCATACTCGCCCGATAAGCCTGTCTGAGTTATGAGAAAAATCTCCGGATTGGCAATATCTTGAGAATGTTTTGTACGTGGATGTAGGTATATACAGACAATGCTATATAAACATTATCTGTTAAATGCGAGACGTTACCGCGTGTATTTTATTGTAACTTTATCGTAATGAGTCGTAACATTTTAGTGGTCTCGTAAATGTGAATTCTCTATCGGTCTGTTGGTGCTGGTTACGACGTGCATGGACAATGGGTATCTTTGAATGTATCTTACCGAATGGCAATGGCACATAATGAAATTGCTTTAGCTGAATGTAATAGACAATGTTTTTGATAATTCAAAGTATTCAATAATTACAATGTACTTATCGAATAACTTTGTTAGTTTATATCTCACTTCAGATATCGTATTATGTGGTTCGTTTCAACCGTTTCAAGAACGATGCAGTCTCTTTCCTATAGAATTTAAAAACGGACAGTTATATTTTTCGGGGTTTCAAATAGAATTCAAAAAAGTGGACATTCAGATTAGACATCAATCATTTACATGTACTGAAAAGAAAAATTAAAAGTTAGTACTTAATTCATTTTTTATTTACAATATGAATCATACTTACAGTATTTCTAAAGTAGTTGCTCTGGTTTTAGTTGCATAATGCTTCTTAACTAATTACAACATCCTAGAAATGATTAATTCAGCCAGTATCTACAGTATGCAATAAACTGCCTACAGCTCGTTCGAAACCTACTTAAGACCGGCAATGCATTGATGAGGGGAAAGTGGTATATCAAGACTGAGTACAAAGCAAGGTTGTTTATAATAGCTGCGCCTCAGAAGTTTTCTAGTTTTCTATTATGAAATCTGTAGGTATGACTCTATAAAGATATTCTCATTTGTCATTTCACCTATGGTAGTATCCACCTGTATGTATACCACACTTCACATCATTATAAATGCGAAAGTTTGGATAGATGTTTGGATGGATGGATGTATGATGTTCCTCTATAACTCGACAACCACTGAACCGATTTGGCTGAAATTTAAAATATAGGTAGATTAAGACCGGGAATAAGACATATGACATTTTTTTTCCGGGTGCCACGCGAGAAAAACTAGTTTGGAAATAAATAGGTTTTAAAATTTCACGCAACATCACAGAGGTTTTTTACAAAACTAAGCTTAGCAAAAAAACTAACACTCATGTCTCAAGGGGGCCGTTCGCACCCGAGACTGATGCCTGTAGCACACCTCTGCTGCGAAACAACAACTGCGAAACCGCTGAGCGAGTTTCGCTGGGCAACAGTACTTCGGTAAATAGCGGACAACGGGCGGAGATGTAGTAGGCGCCTGAGCAAATGAGCGAAATCATGTTAGAAAGAGACAACATCATAGTCAGTTTTGTACGTTAGAACAGGGAATTTCGCTACTGTTTCGCCGTCAAAGAACTCACAACTCACAGCGAAACTATTGCGGTTTCGCCCTTTGAGTTTCGCAGCGGAGGTGTGCTACAGGCATGAGACAGGAGGCTGAGAGTAGAGAACGAGAAAGGAGACCGTTGTTATATAAACTGACGGTTCTCTGTCTCGTGTCACATTATAGGCCGCTGAAGTGGCAAAGGTCGACACGAGACCAGTCAACATAAAAGTCCATCCGAAAAAAAAAAGGTCTTGGTCTCCTGTTTACATATTTAGTTTATTGGGCGCGAACCGCCAGAGTGCCCCTACATCTCTCCTTAAACTTACTTACTTTTTTCTCCTATAATAACCAATACCGTTGTTAAAGACGTCCTCGATTTCTCAGACTCAGATGATCTTCAAATATTACCGATCATTAGATGTCGAGGATGGGTTGTCACGGCAACGTCCAAAACACATTTGGCACATACTCGTACATTGTAGTTAGCATACCATAGGTTGCAAGACCATTGCAGTAACAGTATAGAGATAAATTTAAAAATATTCAAGTTCCGAACTTTTACTTCTCGACTTTTTTTAAATAAGAGAGTTTTTGAGTAATTGAGGAAAACGGCCAATGCTGAATTGTATGAGTAGAACTGTCTTAGAACCCACTGAACCATCAGCAAGTATACCGACTTTTCTATAGAATTGTTATGAGGTTCCAATACCATAACAACAGCAGATTATAATTCCAGTTGAAATCATAATCATTACCGCAAAAAATCATCCTCAATGACAATGCAGTTTTTTAACCGATTGCAATACACTATTACGTTAGATACCTGCGTGAGACAGAGAAAGCCAGCGACATTGGTTGGAAGTGGGTTGTTGCAAGTAGGTGAGCGTGTCGAGGTCGTGACGTCACGCGCTTTCTCCGCGCTCGCGCAGCCAAGCACGTTGTGCAACCGGCTGATGCATAGGGATGAGTTGCCTTGTCCATTGGAGTTGCAATGCTGCAGCTTGAGCATTTTGAAATTAGATCAATATCCAGTCTGTTTGCACCCAATACTAAGAATTAGTCTCCTCTTCTTTGAAACTAATTCATCACCATTTTAGCCGGATTACACCAGAGCTTTTTAAGCCATTCATTTCCAGTCCATTGCTAGTCCCATTCAGTCATTTCTGACTACACGACAATATCAGACCTATACAACGCACTGAAACTAGTTGGTAAAATAAAAAGACTTTCAGTTTTGATGAACATTTTTAACTGCACATTCGGACATGGGGGCATATAGATATTCTTAAATAGGCACTAACTTTAGTCCCATTAAAACTTGATGCCTTTGCTTAGCTATTCAATTCAATACTGGCACAGCATAGCGAAGCATCTTGAGCAACTGACTAAAACATGTAAGGCACGTTGTACCCTGTCAACGCTGACTGATTGGTATATTTGCTATACTTACTAAATGTGGTTACTGAAAAGGCTTTGACAAAGCAAGTTGTTATTTGCTCATAGGCTTCATCAAGTACTTTGACTTTATGCCTCGAATAAGTTTTTATAATTTTGGTGTGTCAATACCTAGTTCATCGGCACACATTTACAAAAAGATATGACAACTGATTTAATAGCATTCTGAGCTATAGGTAGCCTGTTAAGTCCTTTATGAATTTGGGTTAGAATTCAGCAGATCCTTTAAAAAAATTAATTGTTACATCAATTTAATAACAATTTTCTTCCATCGTTTTCGTATACATAAGTACTGCCATAACCTCTATAAATAATTGCGCCTAGTGCAGTAGAACATCCTAGTACTGAGTTTTATAATCTCAAATTGAAAAACAGATGTTTGTGTTTAGTTTGGGCTCAATGATGTGACCTCAGAGTGCAATGAGGTAAGGTATGCACTCAAGTCACTATCGAAGGATTTCACACTGCACTCTGCCCCCGCGCTGACGTGACTTGAATGTTGAAAGAAAACATTGCTTATGCATTGTATTCGCGTTCTAAGGTCTTACCTCCACCTGACATACTTTTGAAGAGTAAGTACTGAACGTGGTATATAAACTTATAAAACAAAGAGCAACGATTCGTGTAACTCATAAAGAATCTACTAGAAAACATGAAAATGACAATTAAAGGCCTTTCAGTGTTGAAAACAACTTATAGGCAAAGAACACACAGTGTGGTTGCATCCCGTAGGGTCTGATGGATAATTGGAGACCCACATCAGGTATTATCGTCGAACAGCGTCAGGAATTACATAATATAAATAGCGAAGTAACCAGCGCTGTTCCTTTTTGTATCGAGTCAAATAAAAAGTGAAAATTTATTTTCCATAACACAGGAGTTTAGTTACAATATTTTAATCATGATACATAAATTGCAGTACTAGGTTTCTTACAAGTCCTAAGAGCAAATATCGCGTTTTGCATATTCACGTTTTATGTCCCTCGTAAAATGTTTAAAGTAAAACTTTATTGTGTAGTGCAGCAGACCATAAAATACTTCCATACAAACGTACTATTTTTATAGGTCCATGTTGTTATGTATAGCTGTTTGTGTCGGGTATTGGCACATGACGTTGAGGTAGGTGCTTCTAGATACAGAGTTATTGACGATGAGCTTTATATTACGTTTATTATGCTCAAGTCGAAATTTCGCATTGGTCAAAGACTGTTTACGAAAAATTACTGTATTAGAGACTAAAAACGATATGTGGGACACTTCTAAGGGACAATGGGATATGGACGAGAACTAAGTACCTACAATTGATTGTCAAGAAACGCTCCGAGTCTCAGAAGAGCAATAAACTCAATAATCAAATCGTATTGTCTCCATATCATCATGTAAAGACACAAGAGCCCTGAAAGAATGGCGTATTAAAGAAGAGGTAACGCAGCAGAGGATTTTTGCAAACAAGCTGAAATGATAATGACAATGTGAGAAATTAACAAAAATACAACCTTATTCCTAGATGCTGAATATCATTAACTTTCATTTTTGAAACTCCATATATTTGAAATGTACTTAGTGCTAATTCTTTGTCAAAATACTTATTTTTCGTAAATGACTTGTTGGAAATCCAGATAATAACTTTATCTCATTTTATTTCAAACTCGTTTTGAAGGATTCATTTTATCTTCAGCGATTTAGTTTTAGGCGAAGCTTTGCCTTTATTTATCATCCAATGTTAATCCACAGATTATCTTGCCTCAGTTTGGATGATTTGCGACTGTTTTAGTTAAATTTATGTTCTATTGGATCCTAAACCGCAATAGCAGTTTGCACTAAATTAACTAGTTATGGGGAATTTATGGATATCTCTAGTCTGTTTAGTTAGACAAAAGGCTGAGCATGTTTTATTAATTTGTATAAATTTATTATTACTACTTACTATAAAATAAATCTCACGCTAGGTTCTCAGGCCACAAACATAATAGTAGGTATATAGTAAACACCTAGGTTTGCTATACCAGCAATGTACGCCATAAAACTATATAATTTACTTTTACGACGACAGAATAATGCTAAGCCAATTGCTAAGATCCCTGACATGGGACAACCATCCTGGATCAGACCAGAGTAATCCTGGTTTATTCAGAATTTATATAGGTAGCGGTTTATAACCGCGATCGTATGTAGGTTTAGAACTTAATCCACTGAACAAGGACAAATTGATTATTGCCAGCCTGTGTGTATTGTAGGTTCTTTGAACTAGTAACCAACAGACCAACTGGTCAAATATGAAAGTGAAGTTTGGAATCAAGAGAATTGCGATGTGTGGGGGAAATGGTAAAATAATGCCATTATTTTGTCCCTGAATTTATATGGCTTTCTATACCTTAATCTGACTAGTATGTATTCCTTTCAAGATCTGAATAAAAATAAAAAATAAAAACAATTAAATTGTGAATGGCTTTAATAGCGACCAGTCGTATTTTTGGTGACCACATTATTTTTGAGCTTAGTTGATCTTCTGCGAAGCAATGTCTTACGTCTCCTACAACTTTGTGTAACTATATTTTGCATACCTACCTATAATGTATCACTCTCTTCAAAAATATTATTTTTGAAGAGAGTGAGAGAGTTGAGAGTGTGCTGTGCTTATATTATCTGTGGCTGTGCTATTTTTAATTATGACATAATAATGATAGTCAAATGTTGTCTAAACTTCATTTGCATTGATGTATACCTACTTTCGCTGGCTGAGCTTTCTCTTTCATTGACATCGACCTCAGTAATAACTTGATAAAACTTGTTAGATGATAGCTTCGTATTTATTTGCATTATTGAAGCAGGAAAGTTTATGTTCTAACCTATGTAGGTAAAATCTCCTGTTATGTTAAATTTATCTATGCAAATCTCGTAGTCATTAATGGAAAGCAATGCTCTACCTACCACTTAACTTTCCGTAATATAGCAAAATAAATCAAAAAATTTTGTTTTTTTTTATTTATATCAACTTACGAGTACCAACCTAGGACTTGCTACTACTTAAATTTCCGTAAAGAAATAAATAAAAACGTATTTTTCTTTGTATTCAATTTGGTAAATCATTGAACTATAGAAAAGGAAGATTAACTACTTTTCATAACTCATCCAAATCATTAAATTCATCGTTCTGCCATTGATGTAGGTATCTCTGTGCCTATTTCAGTACTGATATCTGGTAGTGCCAGCTCTAAATCTGTCACATACAATGCATGACAGACAAGACCACCTTGGCTAAATATGGTTTATCTTTGTGTCCCATAGTTTCTGATGATAATCATGATCTATTGACATGAAACTTTTGCCTGATATAATATAAGAAGCTTATTTTGTTTGTATGGTTTGCCCACCCCATAATGTTTTTAAGAGAGATCATATTCGTGCCACAAAATATGTAGAAGTTAGAGTTCAGATGGGTGATAGAGGAAAATAGATTGGAAAATGTGTGCCGTCAAGAAGATGATCATGAACTCCCATATTGATATCACACATTTGGTCATATTAGGTTGGGGAAAAAGTCTTTTCGCATTATAGTATGTATGAACTTGTAATAAAATATCTTTGGCTATACTATATGGATCTGGCTGGTTTTGGTATCATTGAAAGTTAAAATTTTAAAGAACATAATTTCAAATTAAAATTAGAAAAATGTGTGATTTTCATTTGTTTTTCGTACCGTCAAGATGAGTGAATCTAATGAAGAAATTCGATACATTTTAAAATTTTACTACAAAAAAGGTAAAAATGCAACGCAAGCCGCGAAAAAAATTTGCCATGTTTATGGACCTAGTGCAGTGTCTGTGAGAGTAGCACAAATTTCGTTTAGGCGTTTTCAATCCCGAAATTTTGATGTCAAAGATGCATGTCGCTCTGGTCGCCCTATTACGGATAAAATGGATGCCATTTTTGAAAAAGTGGAGCAAGATCGGCATATCAGTAGTTACAACGTAGCTGAAGAACTGGGAATTGACCACAAAACAGTTTTGGCGCATTTGAAAAAAACTGGGTACCTACACAAAAAAGCTCGATATTTGGATACCTCACGAGCTCACTGAAAGAAACCTAATGAACCCTGTAGGTACTCATTTGTGATTGTTTATTCATTATGAGCTGTTACCATCAGGCAGGACCATCGATTCTGAACTCTACTGCGAATAACTGATGAGATTAAAGCAAGAAGTTGAGAGAAAGCGGCCGGAATTAATCAACAGAAGGGGTGTGGTTTTTCATCATGATAACGCTAGACCTCACACATCTTTAGCCACTCAGCAAAAATTAAGAGAGTTTGGCTGGAATGTGTTAATGCATCCGCCGTATAGTCCTGACCTTGCACCTTAAGATTTCCACCTGTTTCGGTCTCTTCAGAATTCTTTAGGCAGTGTCAGGTTAACATCACGAGAGGACTGCCAATACCACTTGTCGCGGTATTTTGATCAGAAGTCCCAAAATTTCTATAGCAATGGGATAATGTCCCTACCTACAAGATGGCAAAAAATTATCGAACAAAATGGTACCTACATACTTTAGTTAAATATAAATAAACTATATTAAAAAATGTTTTGAATTTTCTTAAAAAATGCGAAGAAACTTTTTCCCCAACCTATTACAATGCTGGCATTTTGGAGCAAGGCCAGATTCAAAATACCGGGGAGTTTGTAAGAAGAGTAGGAATATTGTGAGGCGAAATAGTATGCCAGGATCGTAGCAAGTAGAAATTTGGGGTCTCTATTACTCCTACAGTAAAGATGTGTGAGTTTTTTATGCATTATGGAAAAACATATCGTAATGTTCTCTCCTAGTAGAAATACTATGGATAATCATGATCTCCCTACTACACATTCAGGCCTTAAACCCCAACTCATTGTTACAGAAGTGTGGAGCGCGGGCGGCGGCGGCGGCGGCTCAACAGCATGCGGTAGCAGTATGGAGAATCTTAAGCATGAGGTGGCGTACCGCGGCTTGCCGAACCCCGTGAAGGCGGAACCGGGAGTGAGCCACAACGGGCACCCGGTGAACGGGCACGTGAGGGAGTGGATGGCGAGTGCTGGTGGTGCAGGGTCACCCTCGCCGGGAGCGCCGCAGGCCATGCCGAATGGGTACTCCTCGCCGCTGTCCTCGGGCAGCTATGGACCGTACAGCCCAAATGGAAAAATAGGTAAGTTATTCAGACCGTCGACTATCTAGGTACCTACTGGCTTGGCAACACGACAACTCGCATGCTTTTTTCAGTGGAAATTTTGTTTTAACTCGAAATTTAGACAGTTAATCGGTACAACGTCAGACTGGTCAACTAGTTTCCAATAATAAGGAAGAAAGTGTACACAAAATACAGATCATTTCAACCAAATACCAGTCTACGACCTCATTCCGGAGTCTATGACCGAATATAATCACGTAACAGTAGGGAAGATGTCAGAACAATACAATCCACTAAGTACTCAACCTACTCAGCAACGGAATGACCTATATAAATGCATTAGACGAATATAAAGCGAGGCTCCTCTCTTCTACGTGGAGAAATTTCAAGAGACATAGAACATAATGTTTTTAATTAGCATCTTGGAAAAATATAGATAAAGAACATAATAGTAAAACGAAAATAAAAGTGTTTTATGCTTGCTCTATAATTTTTTGTAAAAAAGTAGAACGCATCAATTTCAGTCGCCAGGGAAAACTAACTACCTAACCTACCTATTGTTACTTAAATTACGCTTGAACTCATTCAACCTTTGACTATACACAAGGACAAGACAACACTATACCTAATATTTACATAGTCATCGCAAACTTATCTTGAACGCTAACATAACGTGCCAATTCCTTCCGATGACCTCATTTTAATAAGGCCAGGAGAGCCGCAATGGGTCTTGTTATACTGGCGGCCACTATCAGTGAGGACGGATTTTTTCCGTGTTACGTTATCGTGCAAAGCGATAATGAGGGCAACGACCTGCTGTTGCGTGATTTATATAACATTCGGTATTTAAAAAATTGCAGATAGAACAAAAATGTAGAGTCAACAAATGCTGATATTTGCGCGGTTTCAGAATTACGTAATGTTTGTAGAATTGCGTGTGCTCTCATTTTTGACTAATCTGCAATAACAAATCTATTCGTTCTAGTAAAACCACACGTGAAGTAAGGATTGAAATCGAGGTATAGCCAGTATAGCAAGCCTGCCCCCCTAGCCATATTACAATCGCTCCGTATCTATTCTATTTCTATCAGCGCTGTCGCTCGATCTATTCTATAGTAAAAATCGCTCAGTTGCATCTTTGGATACATCTCAGTTGACAACAAGGAGAATTTATAGTAGAAATTGTTTATGGTTATTGCTCTGCACTAATTTTGTTTTGACCATTTTTACCACAATTTTAGGTAAAAACTACACTAAACTGCTTAATAATATCGCATAATATACTTCTAGAATTAAATAATGGCACTTACAAGGAGAATTTAACAGTTAATTTGTTAAATCATCTTCCATGAATTCAGATGTTGAATAATAACTTCTTTAATTAGAAACTTTTTATAGATCACTGTCGATTCTATTCCGCTGATCGCTGCAAATGCTAGCCATATTACACTTTTTGACAAGCGCTCGCGGAACGGAACGATCGTTGTGATAGCTCGCCGAGCTATCGCCAAACCCAATAGAAAGCGCTGTAACCATGGCAACAGCTACTGTTGCTCGGACTATGTGTCGTGTGATTTTTACTTTTTTCCATCTCACTTAGTTTTTTGACATCAATCAGTTTTTTATTCTACCAATAACTTAATAAAAATGGCCATGCCGATTTTGGAGGTTGGTGCCTTTTTTTTCGCGCGGGCATCAACCAAACATTAAAATATAAACTCTATAAGGCCTCTATCAATAAACTCGGATTAACTTCTGTCAATGTTGCGCCACGGATTTAACTATTGCCATCCTTATTATTTTGTCACTGTCTAAAAAAAAAATGGCCTAAGGCCTCTATTAATAAACTCGGATTAACTTCTGTCAAAGTTGCACCACGGATTACAATTGCCATCCTTATTTGTCACTGTCTAACAAAAAAGGATGGCAATAGTTTAATGCGTGGTGCAACTTTGACATAAGTTAATCCGAGTTTATTAATAGAGGCCTTAGGCCATCCTTTTTTGTTAGACAGTGACAAATAAAGATGTCAATAGTAATCCGTGGTGCAACTTTGACAGAAGTTAATCCGAGTTTATTAATAAGAGGCCTAAGGCCTAAGGCCTCTATTAATAAACTCGGATTAACTTCTGTCAAAGTTGCACCATGGATTACTATTGACATCTTTATTTGTCACTGTCTAACAAAACATGATGGCAATAAGTAAGGCGTGGTGCAACTTGGACAGAACTTAATCCGAGTTAATTAATAGAGGCCTTTGAGTTTATATTTTAATGTTTGGTTGATGGCCGATCGAAACAAATAAAGGCACCACCTTCCGGCATAGGCTTTTACATAGCAGCGCGGCAACCCGATAAGTATTAATTTCACTACGATAATTATAATTTACTATAATTAAATAAACATATGACACATTGAGAGAGATTTACAATAATAACTTAGTAGAAATTAAAAATGACTTCTAATGTAAATATAAATCATCAAGGCCATAATTTACTTACATAGATACTTTTTATTCCAAAACTATCGATTTTCCCGCGTACACACACATTCACACAATTTACAAGACGTTTTGACGTTTAAGATCGCTGACCATAAACAATTTCTGTTCTATATCTATCGGCGCTGTAGATTGAGCTATCGGCACAAAATTGTAATATGGCTAGGAACTTATCTCGAGCTATTATCGCGATAGATGTAACGACAGCGATGATATTTGACGTTTCAAGTAGATGAGTCACGTGGTCAGAACGTCAAATCCTATACATTTTGAAGTGTTCTATTCTACAGCGACGATAGATCGTTCTACAGCGACGATAGATAGTGTAATATGGCTAGGGCCGCTGATTCTTTGAGTAAGCTGTACTTACCTAAATAAAAATAGCAAACAAAACGTAATTCTATACGATTCAAGATCGTTAACCCCATTAACATACCTGTAACAATTCGATGGCAGCAAAGTAGATGCGGACAACTACAAAAACGCTACTTTACAGGAGAGCGCATTTAGTAAAAAAATGTTGCCTTTTTGAGAGTAATGTACCGATTAACATGAAATTTTCTGACGTGCATTAAAATAGCCTTCTTTATTGTTTGTGTAACACATTTTATTGATATTATCACTGTTTTACTGAAATAATGTAGATGTACTTTTTTACTCTAAAAAAACTTTGACGTAAAAGAAGACATTTGCCTGATATCCGTTTATACGTTGTGATAAAAAAGCGCTCATTCCACCTAAAATATCTAATAAACTGAGATAATGAGCATCCGGTAATATTTCTAATGATATTTAAAGAAAATCTAAGAACCATGCAAACATTATTCTCCTTTTTTTGACCAAATTTTGTAGATATCTTTATTTACTTTGCATTTAACATTTCACTAAACTTCATCTACGTCCCAAAACTCACAAATTAATATAGGTATTTATACTTTTTTTAATAAAACACCATGAAATTAAGTACCTATTAAACCTACTTACCAGTTCAGTATCAACGTAAACAAAAAAAACAAAATAGACTAGCTATCAAATTCTAACGTCTCTCTTTCTTAAAAAAGTATCAATCAGTCTTAAAAAGTTAGTTAGTCAATTAAGTATAGTCCTTATTAGCAAATAGGTACCATCAGGTACACACATCAGGTATAAAATTTAAATTAACATCGTTTTCTCCGAAGGAGAAAAGCTTCACTAGAAGCACTATTGCTGATGATGTTGCACTAGAATCAGTGACTAAAATGCATGGTAAAGTGAGTTGTGGATTGAAATAACGTAAATGATCATCCTCAGCAATAAGTTCCAGCATATGCGATTTTGATTCAAAAGAAATAAACCCAGGAGGCATAGGTGTAATAGGGCGTGATTGAGGGCAAACAGTTAAATTGGCTAGACTAGTATTTGGCTTATAATGTATTTTAGCAGAGGTTATAAGTGATAATGCTCTTCATCATCAATCAAAAGATGTTCAAGTGTGTCATTTCCTAAGATCGGTAAGCTGTAAATAATATAAACCTACGAGTAGTTTGACGCTCTGGAGGAAGAAAAAACCAGCTCCACCTAATTTTATCACACAGGAGAATCTGTCCCCAGGGCATGATCTTCCATAGCTAGTGTGGAAATCCATCTATCGATCAATCGACTGCAGACCATGTTGGCAGATGTAGAGGAAATGTGCAAATATTAAGGGAGGATCTAATAAACGCCACAGACGATGGACTAAATATGGCAAGGTTCTACACGAATTTAATTTAGTTGTTGTAAACCTGAAGATGTAGTTTAAGAACATTCTAAATACTATTTAAAGTAGTTTTAATAAATGGCATTAACCTGCTTTTTTGAAAAGACCCCCTAAATACACTGGTATCTATTTAAATTGCCGTAAGTGTTTGCTTGTAGATCAATAAAATTAGCTGAATTAATTCATTTTCTGCATCTTAATTTGAAAATAAAACAATAAATTTGATAAAACCAATGTGCAAAATAGTGTATCTATAGTAAAATTAATGAATTTTCTAATAAAACAAAGAATTGTAAATTAATTAGATTGAGACATTTGCAAAAAGTACAACGGATAAACGGATAAGTGGCAGATGTCCGTGATTACGTCGTACACATTTTTGAGCCACCTGTCGAAGCTCCGAAGTAAAGGCGGTCATATGTAAATGTCCGTTTCTACTGCGACGTTTTTTAAAATTTGATTGTAGATGTCTTCTTATACGTGCCAGATTTTCTTTATTATTTTGAAATGTGAAATTATTTTAATGCAAACTTGTAGATAAGGTTAAAATAAGCTCATTTTTGTAAAAAAAACATTTTCGCAAAAATGCAGATGTCCGTTTCTACTTTGCTGCCATCGAATTCAAAAAGCCTTCTTATAGCTCTCACAAATCGTTAACTTCAAGCATGTAGGGGATTTTCCATTACCGTGCTCTTATTGGTGATGTGCTAGATACGGAAACCTAGATTTGAAGATACGGAAAACTCGATTCGGTGGAAATAAAAACAGCTCCAGGTTTTAGCTGAGCTGTAAGTGACGCGGAAGTCCTTGCCAGATAATACGGATTTAATAAGTCAAGGTCATATTGGTTGTAGGATAACACATAATCTTTAGGCGATTCTTAAGTGGAGAATACTGTTAAAATCAAAACAAGGTTTTCTGGTGTAGTTAAAAATTTAGTTAGCTTTTATCTCTATGCAAAAATAAAGACACTTTTCACGGAGTCACATTGATTCACGATAAAAGTATGCACTATCAGCACGAACGTCCAACATTTTTGTCAGGCTTATAAAAAGTATTTTTTCCGAGAATCTGGATACGGATACGGAAACAAACATCACTAGTTCCGAGTCAAATTAGCCTCGAGGCCAGGCCAGTTCGCGGCCTAGCGCTAACAAACATCGGAAAACACGTTATTTGAATGCCTGAATAGTTGGACTGACGTGGATTGATGTTTTAGTAATTTTCTAAATGGGTCTTTGGTAACTCTAGCTATGGTTTCACCTGTGACTTATGGCGGGGCACTGACAAGGAAAATTATCTATTTTTAATTATTATCTAACACACAAATAATAACTACGGACGTAAAAGTAATATAGCTTTTATTTTTGTGACAATTCTTATGAAGTGATGTAAAATATGGCGTTGTAAATATGTAGTTCAACCAAATTTCATCCATGACGTCGATTGGCCAGTCAGTAGCTTGGGTGCTTTTCCACCAGACATGTGTTATGCATCTATACTTACTGCAAGGATGTGAAAGCTATCTACAAAACTATGTGACCGTTTCCACTGATGCTAAGCTATGTAACGGGGCGAGTAAGATGTCGTCGGAAAACCAGAATTTCTACCAAACTGCATCAAAAAATCATTGTGGTCAAAAAGACGGAGTTACGAGGTTTTCGAATTTAGCCGACGATGTGCTATGAAGATGCGTCACCGCGAGGTAGCTGTGCGAGGAGGATACGCAGCTCGAGCTATGCGATGTATCGACAGTAGGGAAGCCACGGGAGCGGCCATTCATAGCACGCATCCCTAGAACGCATCCAGAGCACGCATCCATCCATATAAAAAAACATAGCACAGTTGAACCCGTTTCCACCAGTGCTAAGCTATATGGACTAATGAATATGATTGGTGGATATTAAACGCATCCATAGCAACGTAGCATAGCACATCTCTGGTGGAAAAGTACTCTTTGGTCTAGAGCGCGGCTGTTTTATCGAGTTCTTTTGTTTTCTAAAAAATATCAGTCATTACCGGTTTATAAGTTTAGGTCTTCCAAGAACCAAAATGAGCGAGGAACATTTATGTCGTTCCAACGACAACAGGTTGCATTTGCTCATTATTATCTCGTCAAAATATATTTTAGGCTTCGGACCAAAATGTGCAGAGAGAGAGATAATCTAAGTTTAATGACACTTTTTGGGTCAAAAGATTTTAACCATCTTACCCACCCAGTGGTTTCAAAGCCATGTATTTCAAAGCTTATGTTAGTATCACCTGACATAAGGCTTTCACCATCTCTAAGAGAGCGTTTGTCCACCGCCGCCGTCACCGTCACGTCAACGAGAACGAGATGACGGCGCCGATGTAGCGGACCATACATTTACTATAGCCGCTTGTCCACCAGAAGACCGTCACGTCATCTTGATCTCATACAGAAATAATCTCGTTGACGGTGACGTGACGGTGACGGCGGCGGTGGACAAACGCTCTTAGGGTCGATTCACATCTGACGGAAGATCTGTCCGCGTGTGTAAGTAAGGTTGAATGTTTATATTTCTTCTCCAACTTCTTCTAGCCCACGTTTCATCATAACATCTTATCGGTCGAGTGTGTAAGGTTTTATTAAAAACATTCAACCTTACATACTTGACTCGACCGTTCTGATGTTACTCGACCGACGATACGATATGAACTAAAGCCGTGTGCTGTGCGTATTTTTTTATTTGTCTCTTCGTAAAGTCAAAATGTCGGTACCCTACATTTTGACTGAAAGATATCTTACCTACTTGGAATTTAATGTTTTGTAAAGTTTAATTTTACGCAGAGACAAATAAAAAAGCTCTAAGATAATAAATTATGTGGAAATCCTCAATACAAGATATTCCACAAATCAGACACCAATCATAATCATCATGACAAATTCACGTCTTAAATTAGTTGATTTTGTATACCTAACCTACTCCTTCCCTATTCCTTCCTGGATTATCTACACGGTGCATTTAAAGTGACAGTTATCAATCGTCATTAATACTTTGAAATTAAAATCCCAAGGTAATTGTCACCTTGGTAACTTTCTATGACAATCACCGGCTAAATCATGTTGTGACCAAGTAATAATGGAAGTTGTAACTTAACGACAGGAAATTAGTTTCATTACGTTTCATTAATTAAACTGAGTCATGCGTAGAGTGATCTTAAGCGCGATAGAACCAAGGTCTGACTTAACGACCGCCTTAAATATTGTTATGACATGACAAATTGTGGGAACTTGCAATAACCCTGCGAGAACCACTTGCAATACCTACGGGCTGATTGTCTACGGCTGATTTTCACGCTCAGCGTCAGCGCTGATAGGCGAGTGATTTTTATTACAATGAAATAAGGATACTGATTGTTTAGCAGAAATGGCTACGCTGATTGCTCTCGTCAGTGCTGGACAATCAGTACCCTTATTTCATTGTGATAAAGAACACTCGCCTCAGCGCTGACGGTGAGCGTGAGACTAAAATCAGCCTAACTTGACTCAAACCTCAAATTGGTCTCAAACGATCGCGTAGGTATCTTTTGTCGCGTACGGTCTCGTTGAGATGAGAGCGACAGAGCTATTTGCGTGGTCACTAAACTGTCATATTTTGACAGTTTGAGACCGGTTTTGGTCGCTATCAAAGACAGACAGTCAGTAGGCTGGTGTAGTTATATCAAAGTAGGTAGCTATGATTATTGATACAAATAAATAAAAATCAGTATTTAAAATCTGCTGTTCATTAGCAAGAGTTCTAAACGGTTAAAGAAAACATCGCGAGATAAACCACTTAGCTTTCTAATAGCGGCAATGGCTAGCAACCTGTCACGTTTGCTAATTCAAAGAAAATGTTTAGACTTGCCTCTGACTACCCCTTTAGACATCATCAAAGTGATCTCTAATAATAAATTGAGAGGATGTCTACCGCGCTTTGGGGATACAGTCGTGATCCAGTTTTACTTTATTTTTATTAAAAAATATTTTAAAATGTTTTTATTTTTGAAATCCATACCTAAGCATTTAAAAGAAACTTAAAAGACAACATCTTTGCTACAGTGATCGTTCGATTTTCACAGTGATCGTTCGATTTTCGCTGAGAACAGTTGTGTTACTCGCGGCCGCGCGTACTAACAGTGCAAAGTGCTTACGCATCACAACAATGCCGTCGCGACACGGCCTGACCGCGAGGATGACCTAGTCATACATCGCGTACGGCTCGTTTGCATAGACAGCAAATCATATTGTTAAGGCGACGCTACTACTTGTTTTAACAATGAATACCTCACCGTCTAAAGATGGCAGCATAACGCTGCGAACAGAAACTGAGCATTTATTGTTCAATCGCTTCAAAGAAGAACGTGACCGTCTCGTTGAAGAAAGGAAAGAGCGTAAAAAGCTGGAGAGCCTCGTCGATGACCTAAAAAGTCAAATCGAAATTCTGCAGCAACAGCTTAAATGTGTAATGAATGCAAATTCAACCCCACCATCAACCACAAACAACGAAAACTCTTCATCTCATGTCGAATATGGCACTGATGAGGAGGATCTTGCCAGAGAAACAGAGTGGATCAGAACCAAGACAAGAAAGAAACGAAAATTGAACACTTCACCTTCACTCTCACCTCAGGAAGAAAGTAAAACTACTTCAACCAAAGAAAAAGTTAAGAAAGTTATCTCACCCCCTCCTATTATAGTCGATGGGGTGAATAACTACCAAAACTTCTATGACTTCTTGTCAAAAAATCAGCCATCTACCACCTTCACAGTAAAGATGATGAGTGGAGATAGTGTCAAAGTTAATTGTTGTAACGAAGACGCATATAGATCTCTAACAAAAATACTATCAGACAATAACTGTCTCTGGCACTCTTACGAGAACAAGCAAGAGAGACCGATAAGAGTTATGGTTAAAAAATTACCTTTAACTTGCAAACCTGAGAGGATCATCGAAGATCTCACAAACCAAGGTTACAAAATTGAGGATGCGGTAAACAAACTGAGCTGGAAAACTAAGGAACCACTCAATATGTTCATGCTGACCTTTAGCAACCAAGAAGACATCAATAAAGTGTACGAAATTAAATACATACTGGGGTGTGTGGTTGAAATGCAACCACTCCGATCAACAAAGCTTATCCCCCAATGTAAAAGATGCCAGGCGTATGGACACACTCATAAGTACTGTGCTAAAGAGCCAAGATGTGTGAAATGCACAGGTAAGCATATAACCAAAGACTGTAAAAAACCAGCTGGCGAGAAGCCAAAATGCGTCCACTGTGGAGAAGCACACCCGGCCAACTACAGAGGTTGCACGATAGCCAAAGAAATCCAAAAAATCAGGAACAAGGCCATCAAGAAGCCATTAGTTGGCCGGCAACAACAAACACCTAGTACACTGGTAAGTGATAGAACACCAAATACTAACCAGCCTAAGCCACAAGGAAGTCCTCCAGGCACCGCTAGCAAAAATGTGTCCTACGCCCAAGTAGCTGCAAAAAACACCTTAACCACTCGCCACAATGAGCAATCTAGTCACTCAAACAGCAATAAGTTAGACGAAATTTTAAAACTCATGACAACATTCGACGAGCGACTAAAAAAGATAGAAAATAGCACCAAAACAGCTATACCTAAGAACAAAAAATGATTCGCACGATCAAAATAATGGCATGGAATTGTAATGGGCTACTACAACATCAAAATGAACTGCAAGTAGTCCTAGATATGGAAAACATTGATGTGTGTCTTATATCAGAAACACACTTTACAAAGCAGTCTTATATTAAATTCAAAGGCTACAAAGTTTACCACGCACTTCACCCAGCTAATAAAGGTAGGGGAGGCAGTGCTGTTATTGTAAAGGAATATATCAAACATCATGAAGAAACTAAATATGAAGAGCAGGATATTCAATCTGTTTCAATCCGAATTGATACTGAACAGTATCCACTTACAATAGCAGCCATATACTGCCCACCACGGTATACTATAAGAAAAGATACCTACTTGAACCTCCTACAACAACTTGGTGAGAGGTTCATTATTGGAGGTGACTTCAATGCCAAGAACACGTACTGGGGCTCTAGGCTAACAAATACAAAAGGAAGAGAACTCATGGGGGCCATAAAAGAAACTCACTCTGAGGTTGCAACAACGAGATCGCCAACCTATTGGCCAACAGATCCTTTTAAAATACCTGACCTGATTGACTTCTTCATATATAACAATATTTCATCTAACTACATTAAAATAGACCAGAGCTACGACATGGACTCGGACCACTCTGCAATATATTTAGAAATTAGTAATAAAGTCCTGCTCAAGGATAATACCCCAACCCTAGTTAATAAATACACAGACTGGGAAAGTTTTAAAATTGAGCTAGACAGGAATATTGAACTCAAAGTTCCACTAAAAACCCCAGAACAGCTAAATGAGGAAGTTGAACATTTTATTAACTTGGTGCAGCAGACAGCTTGGAATAATACACCAGATATTAAAAAGAAGATCACTAAAAATAATTATCCCAACGAGATTAAACAACTTATATGTGAAAAAAGAAGACAAAGAAAGCGATGGCAACAATCCAGGTGGCCACACGACAAAAAGAAGCTGAACAACATGACAAAGCAATTGAAGAAGGAAATACAATTAGTCATCGACAGCAGAACCGCCTCTTTCCTACAAGGACTAACGAATGATCGCAAAAGCAACTATTCGTTATGGAAAGCTACGAAAAATATGAAACGACCAATGACCCAAATTCCCCCACTAAGGGAGGAAAACGGGGAGTGGGCAGTCAGTAATGCAGATAAAGCAAGAAGGTTTGCTGATCATCTAGAAAATATCTTTACGCCAAATGAAGGTACAACGCATAACATAGAAGATACGACCTATGATGATATATTGGACGAACAGCTTCATATACCAGCGGTTTCCCCTAGAGAGGTCCGAAGTGAGATTCATAAACACATTAATCCAAAAAAATCGCCAGGATTCGACCTTATCTCAGGCGAAATACTACACAACCTACCAAAAAAGGCTTTAGTGAAACTAACTAACATTATAAACGCTGCGCTAAGGTTAAAATGTGTACCTGACTTATGGAAAGTAGCTGAAGTAATAATGATAGTAAAGCCGGGAAAACCGCCTCGTGACGTAAAATCGTACAGACCGATTTCCCTACTTCCAATAATTTCAAAACTATTCGAAAAATTGTTGCTCAAAAGATTGAGACCAATCATAGAAGCCAAGAACCTTATCCCAGAGCACCAGTTTGGGTTCAGGGAAAAACATTCAACCATCGACCAGGTCCACAGGATTACAAATATTATCGAAGGTACTCTAGAAAATAAAAAGATCTGCTCTACCGTATTTCTAGATGTAGCACAAGCTTTTGATAAAGTATGGCATGAAGGCCTAATACTTAAATTAAGGAAAATCCTTCCCAAACCTTATGTAGAAATACTACAATCATACATATCAGACAGAGTTTTTAGAATACGGCAAGAGGATGCCTACTCTGATATTAAAGAAATAAAAGCTGGGGTGCCACAAGGAAGCGTACTAGGTCCGGTCCTCTACCTTTTATACACCAGTGACATCCCTGAACTAGAGAATAGTACAATAGCGACCTTTGCTGATGACACGGCAATAATGGCAGTTGGCAGTACACACGCAGAAGCAGCAGAAAAAGTGCAAAATGCAGTTAACAAAGTATATGACTGGACAAAGAAATGGAAAATCAACTTAAATGAATCGAAATCAATTCATATAAACTTTACCAACAAAAAGGAGGAGTACCATCCAGTGTACTTAAACTATAAGCCCATCCCGTATGAAAATACAGCCAAGTATTTAGGTATGACGCTTGACGCAAAGCTGCGCTGGAAAGCTCACGTTAAGAAGAAAAGAAATGAGTTGGATCTTCGCTACAAACAGATGTACTGGCTGCTTGGAAGACAAGCCGCCCTATCAGTACACAACAAAATTACCATATACAAACAGGTCCTAATGCCAGTATGGACCTATGGTATACAGCTGTGGGGCTGTACTAAAAAAAGTAACATCCTAATCATCCAACGTTTTCAAAATAAAGTACTTAGGGATATCGTGAATGCCCCCTGGTACGTAAGAAACGAAGACCTTCACCGGGACCTTAACATAGACTTCGTTGATAAAGTTATAAAAAAATATGCAGAAGCTCACGAAAAAAGACTTCATAACCATGTGAACGTCGAGGCCATCCAGCTCCTCGATAACACAGACCTAGTGAGAAGACTCAAACGAACTAAACCATTTGAGTTAGTGTAGTGTAGTGTAAATTATATGAAAGTGTTAGTGAATAAGTGCTACATAATATAAAGAACACAAGAACAAAGTGTCTTCCCCTTAAATAGAGACAGTAAGAAACGTGCCGTTGGGCACATTCTTAGATATAAGCAACTTTATAAAACTAAGTGAAATTCAAATTGCTCATTGGCCTACTTGGCTAGATTGTAATTTTATTAGGGTATAATTAACTAAGTATTTAATTTTACTCTAAAAAACGAAAAAAAAAAAAAAAAAAAAAAAAAATCTTTGCTACAAAAGACAACTTTGTTACAATAACTCTCAATAAATAAATGTGTATAATAATATAAATTTTAGAGAACAAAACAGCGAAATTCTCACGTCCCGCGCGCGATCCTAATATTTTAAGAATTCTAATTTGATCAAAACAGAACAGCAAAAGTGCATCCGATAGCGTGGGATGATCAAGAGAAAACTTGATTTATTTTCTGTTGAAGGCAATTTAAAGCTTTCAATTCCGAATGAACATAAATTCCTTTTATTTGTTCTTATTTTTATTGGCTGTGATATAAAACCAGATAAATTTGAGCAGGTGTGTGCTACGTAAATTTCATACCTAAATGTTCAGTGAAAAATGTACAAATAAATCTTACCCGACGCCGAGACCAATGGCCATAATTTCCAGCGTTTTACTTAGCCGTCCATAAAATATTTCTGGGCTATTTTAAAGCATGGACTCTGGCATTCCTTGCGGCTACAATGAGAATAGCACAAGTTTCTTACTTCTTAGATTCATCTGCACTATACGTAAATCACATCACAGTAGGTAGGTACCTACCTAATATTATAAATGCGAAAGTCTGGATGTTTGGAGGGATGGATGTTTGGATGTATGTTTGTTCCTCTATAACTCAACAACCACTGAACAGATTTGGCCGAAATTTAAAACATAATAATGACCGGGAATAGGACATAGGCTACTTTTTATCCGCGTACCACGCGAGCGAAGCCGCGGACGGAAGCTAGTTGTACATAATTGAGCAAGATTCGTCAAACTGTGGTCAGCGACAACGAAAATGCCGCAACTTGAGTGATGTTTGCTATACCCAGACACAGGGCGCAGATCTTGGAGGAGCTTAGAAATGACCAGCGGACCTAAAAAGGTCGCTAATGCTGAATCGCGATATGAAGTGAACTATAATGTCGTCTCTTTTAACTCTCAGTCAATGAAAAGAGATGGCAATAGTTCAATTCCTTTAATGCGATTCTGTAATAGCGACCTTTTTAAGCCCGCAGACTAATACCAAGTCTTGGATTATTTTTGAATTTTGAGATAATTTCAATTTTCAAAGTAGAAGATCGTAGACGCTTGCACGAACCGCAAATAAAAACGAGTTACATACAGCTTGCAATTGCAACAGTAAATCGCTGTATTCAGCCTCGTTTTCATACATTTTCATTTTCCAGATTTATTTTCAATCATAGAGGTTAGAATACTGTTTAAAGGTTAGAACACATTTCGAAACTCGTGCTTAGAGTCCAAAAAGCACTCTATTTTACAACTTTCCAATGCGTTTATTTTGTTTAAGAGGGTTTGCTTAACTACTTGCACGTTAAGACTAATTTTCAAAGAAAACACATAAGTATTAACTTGATTTCTAATTTAAAACCTTAGCTAAGGCTTAGCCTCATATAATATGATGAACAGTTTCATAATAAAATATTTCGTTAAATTTTTCTAAGTATTGATGTTAGACCAAGAATTGATCAAATTATTGGCAGGTAAATTATATAACTTAATAAAACAATATTTTCTATTGTGGTACCTTCAAAAACTGAAAACAATAATTCAAATCTTTTTGATAGGCTGTTTAAAATCATAAGCAATATTTTAGCCTTTATTTATCTCTAATTTGCACAGCTGTTAAACTTTATGAATTATTTATACCGCTGGATTTGATGTAGACTACATTTTAGTGAGTTATACTGTAGTTGCCTGGTCTCGACTGTTGGAGATTTACGACTTAGGGGCCTTTCACTCTTCAGCGTGTCGCCGGTCGCGTCCGCGAGTTGACCATTCACAGCACAGAGAAATTCGAAAATTCAAAATTCTCTGTGCTGTGAATGGTCAACTCGCGAACGCGACCGGCGACACGCTGAAGAGTGAAACAAGCCTTATTCTGCCTTTTAAAAGCCTCCAATTTAATAAATCCTTTTTGGTGTGAACGCACAAATTCGTTGGGAATTTGCATATAGATGACGCAAAGAAATAATGTTTTTTATTAGATGATTTATACAGTGTCAGGAGGCAATCTTTGCCAACACTTAACGGGACACTGTGTGTCAGGGACAGTGTTGAGATGGAGTGGGCTTGCCCAGCATCTGAACCAAGTAGTCAATACGTATACGTATAGAGTCTACACTATTGTTCCACACTTATGTAAGTATACCATAGATTATTTGTTTTTAATACGATGTGATTAGTTTTATTGGTAGGTATTGGTTGTGTTTTAAGGTGTGCAATGAAGTTAATTCATTTGATACAAACGTGGTCTGTCTACACTACAGTGTTGTTGTAAGTATAATTAAATAGTAGGTACCTATAACACGATGCCTTGTCTACTTATGTATTTCTAATTTAAAATGTCCGTATCAAAACAAATAATCTAATATTTTATTTACAGAAACTAAACTACTACATATTTACATAAAAGTATAAAATACAAAAAGAACCAGTTGAGCCACCTAAGGATCGTTGGAAACGATCTATAGGTAGCTCAACTGATCCAAGCCACTGCCAGACGGAAGCGTGCCCAAGACACTGGCAGCATTACCACGCTGGATGGCAATGCTGATATGTTGAGCCAAAAAAGTGCCAGACTTGGGATCACGCGTCGCTTCGATAAGATGCCCTGAAAGAATTTTGAAAACGCGATGGGCCCCGGTACCCCACGGACCCAGGGTCTCAACCCCAAAAGGTTCAAATATATAAACCCTATCAAGATTTACATATTTGCGCCTTTTGAGATCCTCAGCCGAATCTGCCGCAGCGCCAGGCCTAACTGATGTCCTCGGTAGATGTGAATGCGCAAGGGTATCGACGCAAGTAGCGTCCCACACCAAAGGCCTTCCCCTCTCCCAAGGGACAAGAGTCATACCGTCGGGGCGCTTGCCATCGTCACGCATCAGACCGCTCGGTTCTAGAACGGCTGGTACATTGGCGCCGACAAGCGCTCGACGGATGAGGTCATTAAGACTGGCGTGTCGGCAGATCCGACCGGCGGCCCTGGTGCACGACAATCCGTGGTGTCCAAGCTGATCGACCGCAGTACCGCACTGACATTGGTGAGGGGCGCAACACGGCGCACCCAACCGTAGGCATACTGCAACACGGAAGCTAGCGGGATCCATTAGTGTTCCTAAATTATGTGAGGGAAGTGCTTGAAGCCACAAACCTGACTCCCATTTTGAAACGGCTAAGAGACGGGCACGATCTGTATGGTATATAAATAATCTATGGTATACATACAGGCAACATTACAATTCCTTTGAAACAGGTTCCTGTTTTGAACTCTGAATTTGAATAAGGTTTTTGTTAATTTTTCTTTAGGTACACAAAATATCGCCCGAAATGAATTCCGTAAAGCTCAAAATAAGCGAAAATAAAACAACGTCAGACGAATCTGAATGCTCTCTGAAACTATATTTATTTTTGCACTTCCAAGTATGACTGCCGTCGGTCGCTGTTTTATAACTAAGGTCAAAATATCACTGCATTGTGTTCTGTTTATATGTTTCTAGAAGCACGTTCTGTTTACATAAACTACAGCGTAAATATTACGTTTTGTAATTGTGTGGTCTAGTTAAAGACTAAGTAGTATTTTTTACATTTATTTGATAGTTTACTTACTTAGGCTGGATTTTACCAAACTGGAATAAGTTTTATCTGGAGATTAAACCACAGATAAATTGCTGTTTGTTTGAATATTTTGACATTGTAAAGTTGACACCTTATAACCAGGATAATTGGAATGCACCTATAATGTTCGGTTGCGCTTTCTAAACAAATGTATTTCGAATTCTGTCGGCTAATGGAATAACTACTCTGGGAGTAAGATGACAGTTTGGTAGAATCCAGCCTTAGTTTAATTGAATCTTTGCAACAATAACGTGCCTTTCCATTACGTAAGTAGCCTGCATACAAGGCGCAAGCTGTATGCAGCTTGACTTTTGATAACATAAACATGCATGCAAGCTGCAATTGCATGCAATTTTGAACTTACTATTATGATAAACAAACGCGCATCGACGATGCAAGCAAAACCTTGCTGGAGAGATGCAAATTCTAACAATAATTTTTCCAATTCAAGTATTTCGCTTCATTCACGATCATTATATTCTTCATACAAGCTCGCCGGTTTAGGGTACTTTTGACCTGGGCGTCGATTCTGGTACCAAACTTTTTATCAACCTCAACCAAAACCTCAACTAAAGCGACTGTTTCCATGACTACTAATAACAAACGACTCAGTTGTGGTGAGGTTTTGAACTTTGGCAGAACAAATTTTTGAAAAGCTATTCTACTATTTCACCAAATGGCTGACATTTAAGAGATCGAACCAAAACCACCGAGTACCAAAACCAAAGCGGTTGTCATCTAGTAGAATTCAGGCCCTGGCCCTTCTCCAAAATGTCACTAATTTTGTCCAAATATATTTTCCTTGGTCTTCTCCTTTCAGCTGTTCCCACTCGCCTTAAACATCTTTTTCATTAAATGTCTAACTTATTTCCTCATAACATTTACTTTTACCGTTAGAGCTCATGTTATTGCGCATACTTTATCAAAAAGAAAAATTCCACATCGCATCCACGATCTTCGGTTCGGTTCAACTAATTCAGCCAACACGGCACTGAAATGATAACCTCTTTTTAAAGTCTTGCTAAATGGGTCACAGCTTACATCAGCAACGTGCGTGTTACAAGGTTGCATGCCCACGCTCAATGAGAGCCATCATGCATTCATCATTTTGTACAGCACTTATTCATTCATATTTTAATGTGGACTGGATTTTACTGAACATAATCACAGTATTGGAGAAGCAATGAAACATAAATATGTAATATACCTATGGTAAGTTAATATTCCATTACCTTCCATTATCCATATTATGTAGTCGTTACTTTTGAAATGAAATCTTTTCGAACATAGTATTTTTGGTAACTACTTATGTAATGTTGTGTACCTACTTGTAACTCTTGAAATGTTTTAGAAGTATGAATGAAACATGCGTAGGCGCCTAGGCGGATTTGCAACCTAGGACTACTATAAGTTCGTATGAGCAAGCGGCCAACTCTGGTGACGGACTACTATGAATTGTAGACAGTGATAGCCTCTGATTTCCTCCACTTCAACGTTTTATAATCATAAATCAAGATCTGTGGGAATGTTCATCGAGTCTTGATCGATCAATCAAGAGAAGGTACGATTTTTTTCTAATCTCAAAATTGTTTACACAAAAAGGTTCTTCGAAATCTTAATCAAAAGGACTTAGGGGGACTGCAACTTGACGCACACAGAATACGAGAACTTTCCAACTAAAATCTGCAACTGTATAATAAATTTGAAAATGAAAAATCTATCAAATTAAGTTTTCCGTAGCCGAATTGGTAAAGGCACTCCGGCTAAAGGAGGATCGCTTGTATCATTACGGGTTCGAATACCTAAGTGTGGTTTAACACTATAAAAATTAAAAAATTGTAAAATAAATATTTGCCGATTACCTACTGTCCGCTTACCGCTTATCCCTTTGGGAATAAGAATCGTGTTCATATAAGACATCTCATTAAAATATTTTGAAACCATGAGGATTACAATGCCGGGTAGAATCCACAAGGTCAGAGTGTTAAGGGTACACGTCCAACACCTTATTTGGTTCACATAAAACTTTATTCCAAGCATTAATCGGCAAACTCAAAGCCTCGTCTTCCATAAGGGCGTAATCACACTAACGAGCGAGATTCAGTCGGACGATACGCGATGATTGCACCACCGGGCACAGTGTCATAGAAACAGTAGTCTTACTCGTATTTCTAAGTTTGAACGATGTTGAAAATAATTTGAGGGCATGTTATAATGTCGAAGAATGTTAATAATTAAAAAAAAATCTCTAGGTCTTTGTTTTGGGCCTAAGCAAGAGAGTTATTTCAGCTTTAGAGAGAGATTTTTCTTAGAAAATGCATATTTATTTGATTTAATTTAGTCTTTTATTCGGTTTAGGCATAATTTTCGTATAAAGTGAAGATTTCAGCCCTTCATTGAAAATACTACCATCTTAATCTGTGCCTCGAGCACGAGTATGCACAAGTTTACTCTTCTATCCGTGACTGTAGATTGTATGGCATTCAGTGAAGCGCCTCTAGCGGTAACTTGACTAAACTAAGGTCAGTCCATACAATTGTCCATACTTTACTGTAGTCACGGATAGAATAGTAAACTTGTGCATACTCGTGCTCGAGGCACAGAAGATAAAAACCGTCAGTCCCTACGTTTACGATTATCGAATAGTTGCGCTACTGGTCACTATAACATGGCTCGTACAGTTCACACGGGTTCACAGCGCGATAACTCTGGCCTTGGCCTCGCGATAAACAATACAATTACGAAATCAGCGGGGAAAGCGGTGTGCGATGACTCGCCATCGAACAGCTCTGAATCAGAACTGATGTTATCTGGGCCACGGGGGCCAAGAGCCAGAAGTCTAAATGTCAATGACATTGCAACAATGTGTGACACCAATTCATGCTTATGAGAAAAAAAATGGAACTAAGATTGTGGGCATGACATAAAAATGGCCTTCAGATAAATGTATTGTAAGAGTTAGAGAAAGAAGAAGCAGGGCGTGGTGAAAGGCAAACCTATTTTAGTTAAAAAAAGTGCTTTTTAAGATTCAACTGTAGGTAATTTGAATTGAGAATTACAAATAGAACAAAAAGTACGACCAACTAGGCTAAATACAACTCTAGATAAATGTAGGAAATACGAATTTCCCAGCGTATACTTCCAAACAATCGAATGAATTTACAAAATTCCTATCAAGGCCGACAACGTGAGAACGTGGTTTTTTCGTTCCTACATTTTAACCAAGAATAATGTGCAGTAGAAATATAGGTGAATTGGTTTTAGGTAGCCTAAGGAGACGTCCATTAAAGCGAATATTCTACGAAATGAAAAAAAAAAATGATCACGACTATAACTATATTCCCAAGGTGCGGCAGACACTCTCTTAGAACTTATTAGGCATTCTAGATTCTATAAAGATGTCTAAGGCGCAGGCCAGACAGAAGAGACGTAAGACGAGCAGGCCTAACATGTGCAACATCGAGAGTCGAGAAACCAGATTTCTCGATCGGTTAAACTGCTCTAGCGTATGCGTTAGAGTAGTACGACCGATCGAGATATCTCTCTCGATGTTGCGCATGTTAGGCCTACTGGACTCATCGCAGACAGGGCGCCAGCGAACAGCGTTGCGCCCGCGCCCCGTCTCTTCTGTATGTTTTGCGTCGCGGCGCTTCTATACATTTTCTATGAAAGGGACGCGGAAGAGACAAATGTCCTCACCCCGTCTGCGTCTTACGTCTTTTCTGTATGTCCCGCGCCTTAGAACTTTTAGACATTCTAGATTCTATAAAGATGTCTAGGGCAACTGGTTTCCTTCCACACATGTTTTTCTTCACCGTTGAGAGCTCGTGTTGATAAAAATGCGCATTTTACGAAACGAAAAATTGATGCTAGACCGAGATTCGAACTCACGACCTTCGGATTGAAAGTCGAGCACTATCTCACTGGAACAACACGGCTCTGACTAGATTACTATTTACCTTAGTAGGTATACACTTTAGTCACAGAACATATAATAATACTACGCCTTAGTGCTCCCACACGGATGGTAAATACGTGTATTTCACACACTCAAGTTGGTAACATCACGTCAACTTGGTATGTTTATTTTGTGGCTAGTTGCGCAAAATACCATGTTTAAAGTAACACAGTGGGACCCTGACAGTAATAAAACAAAGGCTTATCTATAATCAAAACAGACAGACAAACTCTATAACTCAGAGAGTAATTTAAAAGATTGATAGTTTTCGAATCACGTACCTATAATGATTTGGTCTGTTCAATAAAATTAAATATAACATAAAGCTCCACTACATGGACGTATATAAGGGGGGGGTTTAGGGGGTCCGGACCCCCCCCTTAGCCCATTAAGTTCGGAGGAAACCTAGTCAATTTTTGTAATTTGGAACCCTTGGACCCCACCCTTAACAATGATCTTTGTATTTTGGAACCTTTGGACCCCCCCCTTAACAAAGCTATAGCTACGTCCCTGCTCCACTATAACAAAACCTCAAAACAAACATAGAATGAGAAAAAGCTTAAAAATTAGTACGGAGCCGACTTTATTAGCTAAAATGCGAAACAGACAACCGTTCTTCTTTTTCATAAAAATAACCTAGTTAGTCCTATGACATGAAATAAAAAAATTGATTAGATGTGAAAACCTACGGATTACAGTAAAGACGCAATGCCTGACCATTGTTAATGCAGTTATCCGACACGGCACACCAACAGACGCCGACAAAGCCCATTGTGAGAGTCGTGCCTCGCATTGATGGGCAGACAATCGAACCTTCCTATAATGGCTTCTGAAATACCTTTACCGTTGCCATAAAGAATGCCGTAATTGATATAAGGAATCAAAAATTATTAAAATACGTTTACCTTGATGTTTCTGTAAAATAAATATGGTTAAACTAGCGGACGCCCGCGGCTTCGCCCGCGTGGACTACTATTTTTTTTATCCTACGGGAACCGTGCAATTTTATGGGATAAAAAGTAGCCTATGTCTTATTCCCGGTTATTATCTATCTCCATTCCAAATTTCATCAAAATCAGTTTAGTAGTTATGGAGAGACGTGGTAACAAACATTCACACACACGGACTTTCGCCTTTATAATATTAGTAGGATAGTAGGATGCCTGTGTATTGACGTCTTTTACACAGATTCTGAATGGTGATGTTTAGGTAAGTATAATGAAAATACTTTGAAATACACTCAACGAATTACAATTCCGTTGAATTTGTTTGTAACCGTAAAATGCATTGACATATTTGACATCTGTTCAACAACTGGCAATTTTGTGGAAAGCAACATGTTGTTGTTGTTGTATGTTGAATGAGTCCTGCAACAGTGCGTCTTTTAGAACTATGTACGCTCTGTTGCAAGAATTATTCAACAACAGAGTTGCTTTCAACGTGTTGCTTTCCACAAAGTTGCCAGTTGTTGAACAGATGTAAATGTACTTTATGTCTTATTTTATAAATAGCTACATTTTGTACAATTTTTTTTTTTTCATTTTGCAAAACAAATGGATCAAAAGAAGCGCGCGCTAAATAGAAATAAATTGTCGATACATTTCGTAGAAATTTCCTTTTATCCATCCATTCCTTCAAATGTAATGACTGTCCATGAAGATCTTTCGCGGAAGTTTCTGTCACAAACCATTTTTCAAAATAATTTTTTTTCTGAGTGTAAGTGAAAATGTAAAAAGTATTTCTAATTCTGCGAAAAACCAAAAGAGAATTTGATTCAAGTTGCTTAAAAAAAATAGTAAAAATTGGTAAAGGCCTCCGTCATGGCTTAACAAATTAAATGCCTGGACCGTCAATTTAACAATAAACAAAAAAATAATTGGAATTTGGCTTATTCATTTAAAATTGTCGTACACAATATTTGGTAGCCCATCACCGCAACCGCCGCAATTTTATTTACAAAATATTTTGCGTAGAAAAGTAAAAAACATTGAAACCTTGTGAATAGATATAGCTTCACATAAACCAACGCTATTAAAAACTTACAATACAAACATAACATCAGGTCTACACAATAGCAAATCGCTGTTGTTTATACAGTCGCAGCGATGCGTGAAATTAGTTCCAGTTCTATAGGTGTCGCATTAATCTTTGATTTGTTATGTACACGGTATTACATTTTATGTGAAATTTAGAATAAAACAAAGAATGGCTCAAACTACACTTTTTGAGCAATTTCAATTCCTGCTTTAGGGCAAAAAATAATTTGGTGGAATATTCTGGGAAATTATTAGTGAAGAGTAAACTCTGTGTTGTGGTAGAACCCACACTAACGAACTCAAATCACCACACAAAATACTGTTTATACACCTAATAATCACAGAAACAACTTCATGGAATCTGAAATGAAGATTTGAGTTCGCCTCGTTTTTATTGAACCGTGTAAAAATCCCTTCAAAACATAAATATTTAGCAAAACCTAAATCCAGTGTAATACATTTTCACCACTTTAACTTGCTTATTGAAAAACTTCCAACAAAATACGAGCGCAAACTCATTTCAATTCCAAATCCCTAAAAAGCGATTGAAATTAATTCACTCGGGAGAGGAAATTTTCTCGTTTTATTTGGGAGAAAAAGAAAAGAGGTCACTGAGACAATAACCACGGGGTCTTCGGAGATTTCAACTTCATTCATAAACACTTAAGTGAACTCAAAGAGATTTTAAACAATCGCAATCATAGAACAGCTGGACTGATTTGGCAAATGTTTTTGTTTTTCATAATAGTCTAAATAGGGATAAGTAGGTGAGTATAGAATCAAAGAAATTTGAAAAGTGGCCCATAAAACATGAGACTGAGATTTTTCAATGGCATTTATTATGAACCGCGGGACTAAGAAGATCGTTATAAGTACCAGAATCATAATATGATTCGTAGCGACATTCTCGTATTAGAAGTATTAAAAACTGACAATTCCTATAGTGATTCGTATGGGCAATTCATCTTTTTCAAGCAGAATCATTGATTCTGCTTTATCGACCTTTTTAGCCCCACTGTAATTTGGATAGGACAACTTCTGTCAAGTCAGTTAGTTTAATAATAAAGATACTTTCGGAGATAAAACCAGCATTGGCCATTTCCAATGACAAGTTCTAAAGCGAATATACCAAATGCATTGTAGAAGTAAGGTTCAAGTTAATCGGCTTCAGCGTAACACACCCGAAGGCTTGCAAACTACTGCACTTAAGTTTAATAGTCACGATCACTACCTGCGGCTTACTGCGCCAGCCAAATCGCATTCAGAACTTCTCTCTCTAGTCCAGCGTTTCTTAACCTGTGGTCCGCGGACCCCTAGGGGTCCGCGAGTATGTGTATGGGGGTCCGCAGTCTCATCTATGGACCATTTAACTATTCTAAATAAATGCCACTAAAAGCCTTTGCATACTGAATTGCATTGGTTGTCTTGTAGCAAAAGTTGAGTCGCGTGCTTTTGAGCTGAGAAATGAAATCAGAATATTAAATGGTTCGAAATTCAGTGATTTTGTTTTATTAAGGCGGTCCTTGAGTTTGTGCTTGAAGTTCTAGGTGTCCGTGGACTGAAAAAGGTTAAGAAACGCTGCTCTAGTCGATGGAAATCACTTGGTTATTTATTTATATATTTGAACACTAAGTGTCTAAGCACACTATGCCGAAGATACGCGACCTTTGTGCAATGCTATTTCAATTACTAGCAACACATTGCAGAAATTACATCACGTTTTGGCGTACAATTTTGGTCGAATTTTGGTCGGGCGTAAGTTCAGCGACAATGTATCCTTAATATAGCAACACATTATACGCGACGGAAGTTCAAACGACGACGAACGTTCGAACGAAACAAAAGACGGAGCGACGTGCAACCGAATTTCTGTCGCGTAATTTCCGAGCGGGTGTCATATCAGCCGAATACGTCGGAACGTAAATCAGCCGTATAACTGCGGCCGCGTAACTTCAGCATAGTGTGCGACACTTACATAGAACCCATGAATTGCAATTTTATGAGGAAGACAAATGCCAGAAATTTTTAAGCGAGTAAATACTTGTTGAAATTAAATGTGGACCTATCTAAAAAAACTCCTCTATCTTCTTGTCAGTTTGTTTTTCAATTTAAAAATATTGTCAAGAACAGAAAAAAATGAATTTTAATTTATTCCTCTTTCTGATGTTTAATCGGCTAAGTTTTCCTTTACTCCCTTATAATCCACATTTTCACAATATTTTAGTCTGCCACCGTTACTTTTCAAAGTGACTTTGGACTGTTCATTTCAGTCCGCTTTTAATTATGCTATAAGTTGATTAAAGTAACGTAAACACAGGGTTTTTTAAGAAATAAGTTTGATAACTAATGTCTGGTATGCACGTTGCACCCGAGTCACACGCGAGTCGTGACCGCTTGGTCTGTCGTGTCGCGTGCTGCACATGACTGGTGTAGTGTTGCTATTGATATTTAACCTTTAAAATTTTAAACTGTAATGTCGACTGTAATGTCGCCGAAACGTCGAGGTAAATAAAATAATTTCATTACGCGATTAAGGCTGTTCCTTCAAAAGAAATGTCATCGTTGACTCCCCCCAAACGCCCCTCTACCCTCTATCTATTCACGATATTTTGACATGTTAAAACTTTTGAAACTATCTAGAATAATTATAATTTTAACATCTTGTTGAAGTAGCGAACATTGTCATGGAGACTTCATCAATTTTTTTTTTCGATGGAAGTGATACCTAGTTGTTACCTTCAAAATTATTATTACTTATTATAGAATATCTGGGCGATCAAGCTCTGCTTGGGTGCAAATCGAGAAAAAAAGAAAAAGAAAAATGAGTTAAGTACCTATGTATTTAAAAAAAGCTAGGTCTCGATCGATCTAGCTAGGTAGAGACCTAGCTAGATCGATCTAGCTAGGTAGAGACCTAGCTAGATCGATTATTTGCCCCCGTAAACCGTAAACCTCTGTACCTACCGCAAATTTCATCGAAATCGTTAGAGCCGTTTTCGAGAACGTGAGTACAAATAAACAAACAAACAAATATTCTCGTTTAATAGAATAAGATAATATTTCATAAGAAGATCATATAGTTGTCAGGGAGAGGTTCTGGGCGTGAAGTATGGATGGTCCGATATGTTCAAAGACACGAAATAACCAATGTAACGTGTAGTCAGAATGTCTATTTTATAATCACAATTACTTTCACAAGACTTAAACAGAGGATTGATTCGATTTTTGCCGATTAGAATTACTATCACCATTTAAAAAACAAAATGGAAACGCGGTGAGTTCAACAGAAAGAGGCAAAGCGACCCACAGAACATTACTACTCTCGAGGAGCGACCACTCTGCTCCGATACCAGAAGAACCAAAGTGTCATCCTGCTCGCCACCCACCCTCAGGGAAGCGAGCCCTCCAAAACGAAACTGACTTTAGGGCCCTCTGCCCAAGGAAGTTGTATACCTACGTAACTATATAACTTCCTTGCCTCTGCCTTCTTTGCGTCGACCACATCCAAGTGACAATGACGGTTGTCTACTTGACGTTTCCAACTTTGACACTAGCTAACAAACTATATTGGACTAAGAAAAAGGATTTACTTGAAGGCGCAAGAAAAGCAGACCCTGCAAAGTATCTTCATCTTTCACTAGCACTAACAAATTGTCATAGGACAGAAAGAGTCAATAATACGTTACTTTGTGTGTCTTAATTCGTAGAATGTCTCCATCTTGACAACTTAGTACTATTATTTATTCTGTGATATACTATACAAAAAACTAAGACACTATTCATTAATCTGTGAAGACACTATAGAATCTTGTTAATCAGCTGGTTAACAAACAACTAAGACATCCGCTACACGGACGGCGCGCTGATTTTTTAGCCGCACCCAAGTGGCTTTTGACCTCTCTTTTTAACATATATGTTATATTAAGTATTTAATTATATGTATTATATTCTTTATACCTAGATAAGTCACAAATAATTGCATGCTGTGTTCACTGTGTCACTGAAACTACGCCGACTTTGCTTTCTTAGGACTGTCATAATACGTTAAGTTTAGCGTAAATTACAATTTGTGAACCATAAACTTTCATAATATGACACCCCATTAAATTTATTTGTATAACTTTTATTTTTTTACCCCCTTGAGTACCTAATATCTTTACAACCCCTTCATCGATTAAGCCCATAAGCACTCGGGTCACTCGGCACTGGATATATGCACCAACCGGAGTTAAAAACACTAAATAACACGCTATAGTTACATACGAGTCGATAAAGTACAAAATTACAGTACTAAAATTAACTATGTAAATTAATTTTAGATTAAAAAATAAACTAAAAACCACGTCTTTATTTATTTATTTATTTAGAATGCGTTGTCATCGAGTTGTGAGCTACCCTGACAGTTTTAGCCAACCAGCTACACGGAAAGTGCTCGAAATTTTAGTCGCGCCAGATTTTCCACGGAACGACAGACATACAGACGAACAAGAAAGTGACTATATAGGTATAATAAGAACGTGGTAAAATAATAATGTCTTTGATCCTTGATAAGTGTGCACATTTTGATCCGACGTTTTGAAATGGATTACAACTACGTTCTAAGATTCTGTTGACATAGATGAATACAAGTGAAGCTAAAAAAAACTAAATTTGGGGTAATATCCCACTTGGCCAACACAGTCCTTGAACAAAAACCAAATTATATAGTTGAGGATGCGACTCCACTCCATTTTGTTCCGAATGACATTCGATTTCGACTAGTCCTATTATATAACAAATGAGAGAAGTTTGTGTGAATGTTTGTTTTACCACGTATCTCCGTAACTACTAAACTAATTTTGCCGATTTTTTGTTCTACTCGTAATCTATAGTGATCTTCGATCTTCTGTTCTATCTAACAAGGTGAAAAAAGGAGGCAAGTTTCTAAGAAATAAATGTACCTAATTTCTTAAATAAAAATAAAATAATAAGTACTAAGTTATGAATTTTTAAAGGGGTTGCAATAAAGTTCTATTTCAAATAAATATTTTCTGGTTTGATTCACCAGAGTAATTAAATACCTACTTTATTTTTATTTTATTCAAAATTACCCTTAGGGAGGGACTGTGCATTATTACTAAGGTCGTAAAGTTAGTATTGTTTTTCCTAATCGAAAAAAAAACTAAATACTTACCAACTTTATGACTTTTTGGTTTCATTTTCTGTTACCTGTACAAAGCCGGGGCGGGCAAATAGCTTGTCAAATGTCAAAATGTCAAAACGCGCGTGGATCCGACCTTGTGACCGCCCAGAAGCGGAATGAGCTGCGTTCGATTCTGTGTTTATTTATATAGCAACTCGGGACTCAATAAGGTTGATTTTCGGTTGATCCGTTTAACTCTCTGTGCTCAGAAGTAAAGCTCAAAACTAATTTTGCTTATTATGAGAAAAATAAGCAGTCTAGGTAAACGATAACTTAGAAGCAAATAAAAGACTAAATTTCCTTTCTATGAGTATTTATTTTGTATATGTAGCTGAACTGGTTTTCAAGAAAAATGCAAAAATCTTGAGAAAAGGTGTCATTTTCAAAACGTAAAAGTATCATGTAAATTTCTATTAATCGTGTTTCTGCCTTTAGAACTAAATAGAAAAAAGATTAAAAAATCACATAATTGGAGTTGTAACTTGATGAGATATTCCGTTTAGTTACAATTTGCAGGCAAACAATCATAACCGTTTTGGAGCTTGGCCTTAAGTCCCGTTAATAATAAATTGAAAAAAAACTTTAAAATTGTAATTGATGTTGGTCTCTTTCGCTTGAAAATTAATTATCAGAGCCTTTTTAAGGGTTTTATAAATAAAATAATCATCATTTTTCCTGAATAACACAGAATTTGTCGCCTTATTTTATGGCTCGACGCCATGGTCGCGAGCAGACTCCTGCCTATTGGGAAATAAGATAAGTACACATTTTATTAAATAACATGAGAGTTTCTCGCGTGAATTCCCAAGTTATTCGCTAAATGTATGAACAATGATCGCGACAGTTTACGAGACTAAGTTTAGGCTATAATCATCAAAATCTAATCCATCCTAATTGCACCAAATGTATAATCAACTTTTACAACAATGTGATAAGGTAAAATCATGTGTTAACTGTTTTTCTATAGTTTTTTTTATGGATACGAAATGAAAATACCTACACTAAAGATTTAGTATCCTAAAAACGGTCTACAAACCGTGGTCCTGTAGCAAAACAAGCTGCAGGCTGACGTGACCCTGCACCGATGTAGACGGTACAAGTAGGTCGTGAGGCAGGTCACGGTGACCCCGGAATTGGGGCGCCCTGTCCTAGATAAACGTAACCCGGCCAACATTCGTAAGATATTGACAATTTTGCTAAATTTTATCCATAGGCGTTTCAGAGCATGATTTATGGGATGATAGAATTTTAGGAGGGTGTTGAGGGTATACACTCTTTCGGTTTTTCGACATATCTTGTTATTTATGGTGTTTTACTAAAATTTTGCAACAGTGCAGCAGTGTACGTATTGCCTAATTGTGTAAGGTATTCATGTAATTTTTTATAAAAGGGATACTTATTAGTTTTGGGTCAGTCATTTTGATCTTCTTAATAAAAACTCATATGCGAAGAGATAGTATTTTGTATTTTTAGAAGTTTATACTTAGCATTATGGGCACAAAAAATAATTGTAAATATTCATATTAGACACCATATACCTAAACCTTCGATAAAAATTGAAATAAAATAGGAGGAGGCTGCTCTTATTTTATTTACACAAAATTTTCATTTGCAACGAACATCTAAGTCCTAGTAAAAAGTAAATCGTGTTTGAGAAACAGTTATTATAAAAAATAACCAAGGTATGTAATTCAAGATAACACGTGAATATTTCATATTTTAACTATAGGTATTTATAACCAAGCAACGCACTCAACGTTAAAAATAGAATAACCTATTTAGACACAAATAGGGCACTTGGTTTCCAACTAAATGAATAGGCCAGGACCTCAGCATCACTTCTTGGTAGCCCTGCATTCGTTATTAGGTCAGTGTGCCACGTCCGGGCAACAGGTTGACCTAGTCAGACCTGGTTGTGCCTTCTGTATGGATTGTTCTTACTTGAAAGAGTTTGTTAGTGGTTCTGCCAACCAATTTGACTGTATTGCAGAGATCCGCATCAGTCAATGGTGTAATCACTGGAGTGACTGATTCAGTTTCTTTCATTCCATGTTCACATGGCTTAGACGGAATGATATTGAAATGAACATTCACTGTCTTCATGTCTGACATGTTCCATTCTTTTAAATGTCATCAAATGAAATCGTGCGTCTTGGGTGGCCGACTCCGAGTGAGCGTTCTCTTTCGTGTTCAGACGGTTCATTTTTCGTTCATTCGTAGTGCGAGTGAAAGATGCGAATGAACCGATCCAACCTTGTTGGATTGGTTAATTATTCTAGGTGTACATAAGTTATAATTTAAACCGGACAAAGACGAGCCGGATTGTACAGTGATAAAGAAAGAACCAGTGGCACTTGAAGACAATCTAGAAGCACTCGGAGTGACGTCACCAGACCGTTCTGGAACGATGCAGGCGCGCTGCATGCCCTTGAATACCGATGAGGTTTATGCTTTATTTACGAGTCTTGAGGAAACCGATTTGCAACGAAATCTGAAGAGTGAGCAACTACAAATACAAATACAATACTTACCAATTAATTTATTTACCAAATATATAGTGGTTACAGAGGGTTTGGTGGTCCCCGCACGAGGCAAGCCTGTATCGCGGGAGGCCAGTTTACAAGATAGATTACCTAAAATTGCCCTAAAAGTATTGAAAAAATAAAGTAAAAAGATTTTTAAATTAACGAATGAGAGCAGTAGGTATGCATAATGAGGATTTAAAATTTCGGATTTTAGCAACACAACAAAGTGAGCCTACTAGTATCTTACAAAGCTATATAGATTTGTGATAGCGGAAAGATTTCATGCTTTACTTTGGAAGAGCATTTTCAAAACCGCATAGAAAATATAGAGCTATAGTTGATATAGAGATATAGTAATATACATATAGCTATAGTTGTATAATAAAGGTGTGATATACTTTCAGACCTTTTAGAGTCTGTACAAAATCTGAACCGAATTTTGTGACACGAATTTTAGCTATGAACTTGAGTAATTTTTTCAAAAAAAAAATACTTAATAAGTTTTTGTGTAGGTACCTACAATATACCTAGTCAATTTACTTTTATGATTAGCGTTGGTATTTATCACCACATCGATTACAATGTAAGATGGTGAAACCAGCCCAGTTGTTTTAAATGATTTGTGGTCCAAGAAATAAATTGTACTATATACAGAAAAGATCTAAAGTAGGTAAGTATCTAGGTACAAATACAGCAATCTTCTAATTTAACTGACCATAAAGCCAACTTAGCTAGTGATCACCACAAACTATAGCTTCGCATTACTCCAGCTTGTAAATCCACCATTTTATTTGTATTGCATCTCGAATAGACAAGCGCGTGCGATATTGTGGATATAATTATATAAAGAGCTTTAACATTTATTACTTTACTGTAAAAGACATGGTCAATACGTGTGAATAAGCCGCGGGTTCCTTCACGATGTTTTTCTTCACCGTTAGAGCGTGTGTTCGAGCTCAGATAAATGTTTCGAAAGGAAAAATCTGTTAACACGTTCGTTGCATTAAGAGATCTATCAGATCTCTTGCAGGACTTTTGTATTGTGCGTTGACTATAATCGTGTTGTTTCACTCCTTGCGGGGGGCTCTAACATGGAAAGTTCTTTATGTATGAGTAAGACAAATATACATTTTTGCTTCCTACTTAAAGGTGAATTCAAGGACATAAAAAAAATAATTAGAGATGGATTAGGTCCCTAACGCACAGTAGTATAATTATTTTCATTCCTTGCGTTAGGAGACATGTCGATACTCGTGGAATCGTACGCCTCGTAGACGCAAGAGAGGGAGGGTAGGCGGCGCGGGCGCTGCATGACTCGATTTAGTGTTGTTCTAGCATCGACGTGGGAGGTCGTTATTTTAAATGTGAGTTAAAATGAGTCATTTAAAAAGGAAAAAGTGTAAAAAGTCTATTTATTTTAATGAGATTTCTAAGAACGAAAAATCAGCGCCGGATCATACTGCTGCAACGTCCAGTAAAATAACAATTTTGGAAAATTTTCAATTTTGCCCCCCATTGGCTAATAGTGACAGTGATTACCATGCTTTAATGAAAAACACTAGTTTCTAAATAAACTTCTCTATTAAAACTTTTTCAATCGACAACTGAGATATTATTTTATTCCCATCACTACTTACTACACATATTGAACTATCTTCGGTTGCGGTACGAGATACAATCGATATCTAATTTTTTTTTGGTATTTGTAGTTTATTCTAATGTCATAACTGCGTGCGAACCTAGCAAAATGTATGAAAATGATGAACGTGTTAATGCAGGCCAGGATTCTTTCTTTTATACAAAACCAGTATATAAAAGCAAACAAAATACTTATTTGTTTTCGCGTTCACTATATAAAACTCAAAATGTTGAGTAGAAGATCACAAAAGTAGCTTAAAAGCATTCAAGACCAACTGGTCGTTTTATTGTTGGAGTCGGGAAAGACGGCGAGCGTACGATAAGATCGGATTACCCGCCGTGTGAAATGCATGCTATAATTTATTTTATTAGTGTACTTTTTATTTAGATTTAATTTGTTATGCCTGATATGCATCAACGTGCTGGAACGGTGGTTTAAGGTTGGGTTCAGTACACTTCAACTGTTTTATGTTCATATAATAATGGTACAGTAACCATGTTCAGTTCTTTTTGTAAACTTATAATGTCGGCAGGACAGTGGTAGTTTTGATGTATAAATTATTAATACTTAATAAAATAATAATATTTAACTGACCATAAAATAGATGTGAACGGTAAAAATAACGTTAAGTACTTATATCATATTTAACTGGACATTTCACACAGCATCATGTAGCCCCAAGCTAAGCAGAGCTTGTGTTATGGGAACCACATGACTGATATAGGTACTACTTAAATACATTTTTTTTGTAAATACATACATAATATACATAGAAAATCATTAATAAATAAATAATTTATTTTTTTTATAAAATAGGTACCTACTTATTATAATATTAAGTAGGTAGGTATTTATATTATTAATTTTAGGTAACCCTTACCTATATGACCTTTCTACCATAGGTTAGGTATTTGTACTCAGAGAAATGATCAAATCAAAATAATGCCAATATTTATATATTAAGTACTTATCTAGACTAGATAATTATAGTTGGGTGCTATTCATTTACTGTCTTTTTATAGTAAAAATAACGTAAAATCAATGTCACAATTTCCTTTCATATTTATCTTGCCCGTAAGTTATAAATTTCTTAGGAATAGTAAAACTTACACTATTTAGTGCCCTCGAAGACACGACAAAGCAAAGTAGAAAATATCATCTACAAGAAAACTATAAAAGCACGTCCCTGAAAGTTACAATACCTATTGTCCCCACACAATAGTCTCCGAGGAGTTATTTAGTTCTAGGTTGTAGGTCTTTGCACATGCAGCGGGCTTAAAAAGGTCGTTCTAGCAGAATCACAATATGAATTGAAATATATGCCGTCGCTTTTCACTGACTGAGAGTGAACCGAGATTCCCAGGAAATTGGATCGATTTTTGAAGTGACTGAGTTTCGATGTGTGAATTCGTTCGAGTTTCATAAGAATGTTTAACACAATAGTTCGGTAGACAACTGCGGGCTTAAGAGGGCTGCGACCGGCGAATTTCCATAAAAACGTAATACCGAAATCATTTAAAATGTAAGCATGTTTATATCAGTTTATGTTGTTAGATTAGGAGAGTAGGTATTTATCTAGGTTCCTGTTAAACTTTTGTTCCGAAAAACTTACCTAAAAATAAATTTAAGCCAATTGAATTGAAATCTTTGTAGGTACACCAAAAATGGCATTTTTTTCTTTTCATTTGTTCTATAGTAAGTTTTTTGAAACAAAAGTTTAACAGGAACCTAGATAAATATTGACTTTATCCAAATAATAACGTAAAGTGATAAAAATATGCTCAAATTTTAAATTATTTTGGTATTACGTTCCTAGGTAAGTAGATACGTTCGCGCGTTAAAAGGTCACTATAGCAGAATCAAGAGTGAAAAGAGACGGCATATAGTCCAATTCTTATTGTGATTCTGAAACTCGAACGTATTCACATATCGAAACTCGGTCACTGTTCAAAAATCAATCTAATTTCCTGGTAATCTAATTTCCTGGGAATCTCGGTTCCTAGGAGTATCAGTAGATAACACTTAGAATTTTTTCTGGTCCAGAATTATCCAAAATAAATTAGTTCCACTGGCATCGGTAAGGCTTTGTTGAGTAATATTATACTTAATCATGTTCACAAAACCTTATTTATATTGTATTGTTATAGATCGGAAAGAAAGTATTCTGTGCATTGGGAATACAGTTCAAACTCAAACTCAAATTCATTTATTCAATAAGATCACTTTGTGTATCACTTTGAGCTTTGAGCTAGGTGATTCTACTCCTGTTCCTTCGCGACCAACACCGTGAAGAGCCCTGGTTCTTCACGGTTCTTCTTCTTGCCCTGGCAAGAAACACGGTTTGGGGCCTATCACTCTTTTCGGTGACACACTTTTTGTTTCTAAATTTTTTTTTAAATAGGTATTTTTTCGTTCGTGATCATGTATGTGTCAATACATAGGTATTATGTATTTTGAGGTGCCGAATGCCTTTATAAAGGCACTAAGTACCTTCAGGTACGAATAGCAAGTACTGTGGTGAATCTTTGCCAACTGGGATTCGATACAACGAAGGCCATTGTTGCTAGCTATAGTAGCTGTACCTACAGACGGTTACGAGAATACGGGGACGAAGAGACTTGCTGTAAATTATGTACCTAGGTACTACAAAAAGGAACAAACTGATCCTTTGAATGGACATAAAAAGACAATGATAGAAGATAATTATGAAAAGGTGATAATTATGTAAGACAATTAATTATTGTCTTACGTAATCCATACCTCCATACCCATATTTTAAATGTGAAAGTGTGTTTGTTTGTTTGTCCTGCTTTCACGTCAAAACAGAGAGACGGATTGACGTGATTTTTTTGTGTGGTGGAGATAGTTGGAGGGCTGAAGAGTGACATAGGCTACTTTTTACCCCGAAAAAATGCATGTTTCCCTTAGGATAAAAAAGTAGTAGTCCACGGGCAAAGCCGCGGGCGTTTGGTAGTGTAATATAATAATCACACTAATCACATCACACTAATCACACTAATATTATAAAGACGAAAGTTTGGATGTTTGGATGTAGGTATGTTTGTTCCTCTATAACTCAACAACCACTGAACCGATTTGGCTGAAATTTAAAATATAGATAGATAATGACTGGGAATAGGACATAGGCTTTTTATCGGATTACCACGCGAGAGAAGCCGCGGGCGGAAGCTAGTTATATAATAATATGGTGGAATAGTAAAAAAAAAAATATACTTAAGTACCTACTTATTTAAAAGATCTTCCTTTTCATACATAAACAATACTAAGTAAGTACCTAAGTAGAGTAAAGGAGCTAATGTGCAAGAAGCGTCTCTCAACTTTTTCATTTTCTTTCCTTTTTTCCCGATGTCTAGCGTAGCGACTGCTTCATGTTTTGCCGACTGTCTACTTTCACAATGTTTTAATTTTTGCTGATTTCTAGCAACACTAGAAGAAGAATATCACGATAAAATAATAATTGGAATTTTTTTTAACTTCTAAGGTATGTTTAACGTTATAACGTTTATAATAACGTTTTTTTGCCTTTGTTGCAGGTAAGCAATGATTCCTTGCTGATACCTCTACATGACTCAATAAGGTAGGAAAGTATAAAGTACCTTAATATTTAGCTATTTATCCGGGAGGAATAATGCTCTTTGGATTGATATCAGAATAAAAGACTGAGCTTTCTTAATTATTATAAATTATAGCGAAAGCTCCAACAATGGTCAGACCAAAGTAAATTAATTGTAAAGTTTTTAAACATACATACTTACATACATAAAATCACGCTTCTTTCCCACAGGGGTAGGCAGAGACTACGGATTTCCACTTGCTACGATCCTGTTTTCAATTGATCCAAAATATGGTCGAAACCCGAAAGCGCGCTTCTGTTAGCTATTTCCATTTGAATCGCGCAATCTAACTATTCTGAATGCAACAATAATTGAAGTATAGAAATTGCTATCATTGCTAAAGGTGCGACCACAAGCCGGGGAAATCGCTAGAAAGTGCAGCGGGTAACCGCGGTCCGCCTTCTCATTTAAACTAGGCATCTGTCTTGTTAGGCTTTTCGATGAAAGTTTTATGTATTTTACTAGTAAAAATAACTTTTTGCATAAGTTGTCAGTTTATCAACTTTGTACTAAAGTGTGAGTTGAATTTTTTGAAGGAACATTTTATTTACGATTACCTACTGACTTTTTGCTATCTCTCCCAATGTGCTCCCTATTGGACACACATTGGGAGAGCTAAGCTCATCTTTTTTGAATTCTGAACCAAAATGTTGAAATAGAACTTATATTTTACGATTTTTTACGGATTTGCTTTAGTCTGACTTTTTGATAATTTCGATTAGGTATTTACATAGGTACCTGCATTAGCCTTGGTACTTTATAGCATAAGAGTTTGTAGTGCCTTTGTACCCCATATAATTACCTCCATTCAGGTATTGTCTGCCGGTTACGCTCCGACGCGCTAGAGGGCGCGGCAGTACAATAGCTTAGTCACTCCGAAGCGCGCCCTTCATTGTAGTGTGACCTTAATATAGTAGTTATTGTTGAATCTGTGTTCAGTTGCAATTTGAGTTCATTTCGGCCATCACGCCAAAATGCAATCATCATCACAAATGGTAATGGTAGAATATGGATTAAGGGTCGTTAATACCTAAGTCTTTAAGCGTTATAATTGCCAAATAATTATAGTGAAGGAACGTTAGCATAAAAATAAGGGCGGGCGCCTTGCACCACATTATGAACTGTTGGTAGGTAAGTACTTATTTACGGTAGCCTAATTACAGTTTTCGTACCTATTTAGTAACTTCGTTTATTTGTCTAAAACTTTTTCAATGTTTATAGAAAAAATATGACTCTTCTTAACAGATAATAACGTTGTTATAGTACTTAAATAAAAATACCTATAACGAACGTTCGTCGAATATAAAAATCATATTCCACTTATGTTATTTGCCTGACGCTCTGACTGATAGAAAATCCTACTGACTGATACCGACTGATTTTGTGTGAACGCAGCCTTACCTACATCCTGACGGCCAATGAGTAATGGGCTCAATACGATGATGAGATCACTCTCAAATAGCTGCTAATTTGTACTGGTCCAATGTCGTTACACTTTGTTTCACATAGGACACAAAAAACACAACATAATTTGGATAGTTTCATGCCATAATGATACCTAAGGCGCAGGCCAGATAGAAGAGACGGGGCGCAGACATTTGTCTCTTCCGCGTCCCTTTCATACAAAATGTGACGGCGCCGGCGGCGGCCCGTCTCTTCTGTATGTTTTGCGACGCGTCCTCGTCTTACGTCTTTTCTGTATGTCCCGCGCCTTAGATAAGTACATAAGGTAAGTAGGTTCTTACATAATTTCAAGCCTCTTTCCCGAAGGGGTACCTAGCCAGAGACTCATTTCCATTTACCACGTAGGTAGGTACGATCATAAACACACACATTTTTCGCCTCATCCACTCTCAATACATTTTTCATAAAAGCTCGTTGTTCTAAGGTACTTTTGACCCGATCCTTTTTTAAAATGTCTCCGATGTGGTCCAAATAATGTTCGTCTAGTCTAGATCTTCCCCTTAGAGCTATTCTATTCACACTCATCCATTAGGTAGGTATTATCGTAAAATTCATGGGTGACCGTTTGTGATTTAAAAAATTGAGAAATTATATGCGAAGAGCACGTTAATATTCTTTTATGCTTAGCCATAACGGTTATAAAATAACCATATCCCAAAGAATGTTCACTTGCATTTCCCAACGCAATCAAAGTGAAACCCTTCGCTTTCGTTTGGCACACTTTGCCTTCGCTTGCTACTAGTAGCGCCATCTCTGGCCGCGCGGATGAAGCAACTAGAGTAGGTACGTCATGCCGAACTTGACCGCTAGATGGGGGCACTAGTACACGCGATGACGTGTTCGGTTAACGAACGTTCTTGACTGGCTACACAAGTTCGTTGTGACACAAACATAGACCGGCCGAGTTGGTTTAGCTGACGCGATTGTGGTTCGTTTCGTTTTGCATCATTATTGAAGTTATTGAGACTGAAGTCTTGAAAAATGCTAATTTATTTTTTTCTAATTCTATTCTAATTTGAGTAGGTAAGCAGTGGGCGGTTATTAAGTGGGTAAATAGCAATGATTATTATAGGTAGGTACCTACCTAGGTATCCTAGATAATTATGTTAAGTTCATAGTTATCGACGTTTAAAATTTGTTCGCACTGGTAGGTAGGTACCTAAACCTACATACCTACATACCGAAAATATACTTAGCACACTATGTTGACATCATACCTAACCTCTAGCAAGAGATCATTAACCTTTAGTCGGAAAATATTAACAATTATTATGATTATTAAGGTAAGTATTAATATACGTAGAACAGTGGAACAATACTTAAATTATGTTTCTTACGTACATAATAAGCTGGTTTAATTGCATTCATTAAATAAAATTGCATATTCTGCTACTTGCCGCTAGATGGCGCTAAGCGTCGAAAACCATCAACTAGACGTTGAAATAATTGAGTTACTGAGACTGAGTCTAAGTAATAATTTCTCCATGTGGATGAGGTGGAGTAGGTACAAACATCTTTTTTTTTTCTTAGAAGTCGAATAAAATTAATAATTATAATTGGATACCTACCTACCTAGGTACCTAGTACCTAGTACCTGGTACCTGGTAGGTAGAATGGCCGATAAATTTTTTATTTAGGTAAGTAGGTACCTACCTACTTAAGTCAATTTTATATAAGTACCTACTTTAGTAAGTACTTAGGTACATAACTACATTATTAGGATAGGCCTGAAATTATCAGAACCGCGTAATCATAACCTCATTAAAAGAGGTTTATTATTTTGAACCAACCTTTTTCCTTCAACTGTAGCGATCTTTTCGACCGCATTGACATTGACTCGTTAACATTGGTACCTACTATAGTCGTATTGCTCATTATACGGACTAAAGTGAAGGAAAAAATGTCATTTTTCCTTCAATTTTGACATAAAACGCATCAAAACTAATCAAAATTGAAGGAAAAATGACATTTTTTCCTTCACTTTTAGTCCGTATAATGAGCAATACGACTATACAATAAAAATGAATGTGCAAGGTTTATGTTGTGAAGCGTGCAGGTTAGTCGTTCCTTAACTAGGCATAAAAATAGACATTGCCTACCAACTTTTACACTCAGCCATAAAAGTTGACAAAGTTATGGGGCGGTATAAGCAAAATTAAATGGCCTTAGAAATTTTTATATTGATGCTTACTCACCGATCATATTTAAAAAGCACCACGATAAAGGCTGATTTACATTGATACACCTACCAATATATTTTATTAAAATTTATTTATCTAGCGGTTCGCCCCAGCTTCGCTTGGGTTTAATTTATGAATTACGCGTGCGAAGTCAGGGAGCAAACTATACCCTATGTTCATTAGGGATAATGTAGGATTCTAATAGTGAAAAAATTTTTCAAATCGGTTCAGTAGTTTCGGAGCCTATTCAATGCAAACAAACAATCAAATCTTCCTCTTTATAATATTAGTATTGAAGTATTGATAACTAGCAAGGTTACAGAAGCATCAATTACGCTAATTACAAAATTTTAATGTGAAATACAATAAATAGTAAAAATATAATAACAATGTCATCAAGTAGGTCGAATGTCAAGTAAAAAAGAAAAAAAAAACATGCGTTGAATAAAATTAAATTAAAAAGCTTAAAATTAAAGCTAAGCTTAAGCAGGCCTGTCTCACTTCTCACTTTAGGTATTTATCGGACGCGCGCCGCCTCGGGGGGCGCGCGACATAGGTTGCCACTTGCCGCTCGCTCGGCTTGTGGACTAGACGCATTGTGCGTAATTATCGTGATCTCGTATACATCGTTTCTTGTGTTTTTTGCACGATAACTAAACGATCTAATCCGTATAAAAGATACTGCTGTGTCTACGGGTGTCTAAACAAAAGGAAAAGCAATGAATGGACATTAACATTCCACAAAATTCCGGAAGATATTGAAAGGTTGGTAGGTAGCTACTAAGCTTTTCTATAATTTGTTGTAAGTACCTATTTAAATAAATCATCAATAAATACCTAGGTAGGTACTTACTTTTACTCTGTAACTGTAGGTGCATAATGAAAACGAGATTTTATAGGTACCTATTCGATTCCTTTTTGATTGAATAGGTACCTGTTTACAAATAAACAAACATAATACACGTACAAAACTACCTACCTACAAAACTGTAGGTAGGTACCTACAGTTTTGTTTATTTACATATGTACCTAAAAGTAACTTATCCATTAAGTAGGTACCTAACCTACTTAATATAATAATTGTAAGTGTTTAGAAGTTACATTACATTCATAGAGCCATGTTGGTCGAAGTGATTAGTACCTCAACTTTCGAGACGAAGGTCGTGGGTTCGAGTCCTGGCCGTGCATTAAATTGCAAATGTGATTGCAAACCTAACATTAAAAGGGTGATTATCGGATAACGGCTCCCGGTCTATAGTCGTATTGCTCATTATACGGACTAAAATTGAAGGAAAAAATGTCATTTTTCCTTCAATTTTGATTAGTTTTGATACGTTTTATGTCAAAATTGAAGGAAAAATGACATTTTTTCCTTCACTTTTAGTCCGTATAATGAGCAATACGACTATAGTTGTGTGATGATGATGATTGTGTGTGTCTGATCGATGTCTAGGTAGGTATCAGGGTTGTTGCTGATGCAGTTTTTTTACACATCAGCGGATGCTGATGCTGATGCTGATTTTTGACTTTGACATCAGCGGATGCTGATGCTGATGCTGATTTTTAACCGACTTCCATAAAAGGTGGTTTTCAATTCGTCTGAGCTTTTTTAGCATACTTTCCGATTGGTGCCATAAAAAATTGGTGAGAATCTGATAAGGATCTTCGGAATTATGAACAGAAATGCACCTCGAGAGTGCAAAATATCGCTGAGCTAAAAAACATTGAAGTCGGTCTTTTAAAATTTCAATTTAACCAAAAAAATATCCTTATTGAATCTACCTACATGAAAAAGCTTTCTAGTTTCTTTGTTAATTAAATAGAACACTATTTTAATGTTTTTTGCGTCACGTATTAAATAAATCAAAAGATTCCATTTGCATAATTTGTAGTTACCTAAGTATAACTTAGTCATACAAAATTTTTATCATAGGTATTTTAACCGACTTGAAACAAAAAAAGGAGGAACCTCCTCCTTGTCGTAGAAATCTTTTTTGTTTTTTAAACATAAGTCTGGCAATGGTGTTGGACCGAACTACCTGGAAAACTCGAGGGGAGGCCTTTGCCCAGCTGTGGAACAGTGTAGGCTAAAAACAACATGCTTTGTTCGCCAATTATGCACTATTTTTGTAATCGATCGAGCGAGCGAAGCGAGCGGAGATCTTAGTGGCAAGTTAGGCGATTTTGCTTTGTATGTTTGTGTTTCATTTTTATGTTCTCGCATAACTATCGAACCGCTTATCCAATCTGCATGAAACTTGATAGGTCAATAGGTTGTGCTATGGAAATTTACCGTGGAGCATTATGAGCGTAATCGATAAAGGGGTTGTAAAAATATTGTGTTCCCAAGGGGGTAAAAAAAAAACTAAATTTACCCAAATATATTGAATTAGGTGTCATATGAAAGTACTCAATATAAACATTCCAAAATGGTTTTTAGTTTTATTCTAGGTTGTATAGTTTTTGAAATACTGTGAAAAAGAAAAATTAAAAACCCATTAACGAAAGTATAGAGAGGGATCCTGTTTGATAGAGTTTCGATGTCTTCGTAGGTCTGGTTAACTGTGCCAGTATTAAGAAAGTGTGGCATCGTTGTGGTTTGGTTTGCAATGATTTTAGTTGCTACTTGATATGTTTTCTTGATAAAGAATGAAAATAAAAGCCGTGTTGGCCGAGTGGGAGAGTGCTTGACTTTCGATTCAAAGGTCATAAGTTCGAATTCTGGCCGTGCTCATCAATGGATTTTTCGTTTCGAAAAATTTAAATGTGCATTAACACGAGCTCTAAACGGTGAAAGAAAACATTGTGAAGAAACCAGTTAACTTTTTAATAGCGGCGATGGGCTTGCAACCTGTCACGTATGGAAATGCTAACTCCTGCAAATAGTGGGCTGGGCATGTACCAGAATTAGATATGACTGTATTTGGAGAGGGAGAGGAAGAGGGAATTGATTTTCTCATACATTTTGAATTGAACTGCTATTTGAATAATTTCTCGAACTATGAGGCCATCTCTGAGGCGCGGTACGAAGGTCGCGGGGTCAACTATTGAATATAAAAAAAATAGACACGACTTAATGTATTGCATGCATGCCTGTAATCTCTTTACCATACTGAGGTAGAGCGCATTAGATATCATAATGTAGTGAACACTAGAAGTAGCACTTAACGTAGGTATAGGGTTAGTCAGAAACAAGTCCAAATCTAGGCTATCAACGCAACGGTGCGCGAGATCTCAGTTCGGGGCGAACTACTAGCTATGTGTCATAAAGAATTTAAATAAATTAATAAACAACAACAAACATACGTTTGTTCGTTGTTATTATTGAACGAACGATGTACAAAAAGCCCCGCCCCCTATGTCCTGGCACGACTGGAACATCAGCATTGAATATCAGCATCGATTAATGCGGATGCTGATGCTGATGCTGATGTCCCAAATGATGCTGATCATCAGCGGATGCTGATGCTGATGCTGATATTCGCAACAACCCTGGTAGGTATGAAGGTATAGATATTTTGAAATGCAATTGTTTACAAAACGAACGAGATAATCGATCGAGCGAGCGAAGCGAGCGAAGATCTTAGTGGCAAGTTAGGCGATTTTGCTTTGTATGTTTGTATGTTTGTATGTTTGTATGTTTGTATGTTTGTATGTTTCATTTTTATGTTCTCGCATAACTATCGAACCGCTAATCCAATCTGTATGAAACTTGATAGGTCAATAGGTAGTGCTATGGAAATTTGCTGTGGAGCGTATGAGCGTAATCGATGAAGGGGTTGTAAAGATATGGGGTTCCCAAGGGGGTAAATTTTTTTCAAACTTACCCAAATATATTGAGTGGGGTGTCATACGAAAGGGCTTATTTTGTACATTCCAAAATGGTTTTTATTTTTAATCTAGGATGTATAGTTTTTGAAATACGACCAAAGAACAAAAACTACGAAACCAGAGCTGCAAGAGCTCCCGTTTCATAGAGTTTCGATGTCTTCGTAGCTCATTGACTGGTCGGTCTTAAAAAGAGAGTGGCATCGTTGCGGTTTGGTTTGAAATGATTTTAGATGCTACTTGATTTATTTTCATGATAAAAAAATTTTTGATAAAGAATGAAAATAATTGGGGTAAAAAAAGTTAAATAAACAAATATATTGAGTGGGGTGTCAAATGAAAGGTCTTATTTTGTACATTCCAAAATAGTTATTATTTTCATTCTAGGACGTAGGTATACTTTAGAAATACGACGAGAATTCATAAATATGAAATAAGTAAATGAAAAATTAGACACGACATTATTGTATTGCATGCATGCTAGTATTTTTTACCATGAAGAGCTAGCGCAATAGGCATACTCGGCAGTAGTAGCACTTGAAATTATAGGGGTAGTCAGAAGAAAGTCCAAATGTAAGCCATCTACGGTGCGCGAGATCTCAGTTCGGGGCGAACTACTAGTAATGTATCTACCTACTTCACCTACCTACGTACAATACGTAGTACCTACTTACTACTATTTATTCTGTGGTAACGGTAGATTAAATTATATTTAGGCCTACTTATTTTAGAACTTAAGTAGGTACTGTTATTGTGACAGATAAAATAAATTAATTTATTTGTGTTGTCGCAAGCGAAAATTCGACAACCCTTACGAGTCGCGTCACACCGCGCCAGACAGTGACACAGTTACGCATTAGAGCAGGATGGGAATGTTTAGGCAAATATCTCGATAGGTAATAGGCCCATAGGCGAGTTGAATTGCACTTTATAGCTTCGCCGCGAGAGTCTCTATTTAAACAAATTTACTCGCGAAGTGACCCTTCTGTACGTAGTACTAGTATTCTGTGGCTTAAGTAAGTAGCTGCATCAGCTTTTGACAAAAGATTCACCCGTATTTCAAAATGTTTCAAATCTCGCTTTAAAATATCTGGATGCCTGTGCACTTACCGCCTATTCAAAGTCAAAGCCAAACTATATTTATTGCCTATTTCCTATTAAATGATCAACTTTAGCCACTGACTGTACTAAACTTGGAAAATATCGTCGTAAAATTCTCAAAACGCTGTAAACTGAGTACCTAAACCAAGGTTAGTTTCATAGAAAAATAACCATCAAAATAAATGGTTTAGACCTCCGTGATCAAAATAATAATTTCGACATGACCTTATTTCCGTGGCTCGCGTGAATACGTTGATATGTCGAGATGTCAAATTTTTTTTTTATTGGCTTAAACGATATCTACGCCTATGAAGTATCTATAAAAAAATTGACAGCTCCCTAGCTAGACAAGTTTTCGAGTTATGGCCTTGCCAACTCCTCCATTTTTCGTATTTTAGTTGACATAACTACTTGTCAATTTTTCAAGCCACTAACACACACATGTTTTTGTAGATATTTCGATTTATCAACCTACTCATTCGCCAAAATTATATTTGTTACATGATATCTCGACATATACATATGATATTTTTGATTAACTTTTAACAAATTAAAATGTCAGGTTATGGCTAACCAAAGTATTCCGTTTAAATTGTGATACATTGAGTTGTTCAGTTATGCCCGCGCGCTCTCGCGCTGGCATAACCGAACATGTCACTCGTATTGGTAAACAAAACGTCAGTTCAGAAATCTTTTTTTTTTTAAGTATTGCTTTTACATGGAAAACTGATAGATTTTAATTATTTGTTAAACTATAATGACATTGCTTGATTTTTACAAGCTTTTATTATTAACTTGCGATTTTTGTTCGGGTCTACTTTTGAAAATTAAATTTGACTGACTTCCCAGTGTCTGATTAAGCTGAAATTTGGAATACCTATAGGTTCTTGGTGACAATGCAATATTATTTTAACAACGAGCTGATCTGATGATGGAGCCAGGAGCTGTTCAACAGAACTCACTTTTTTTTTAGTGAAATGTTGCAAGTTCAATTTGACCCACTTTCCAGTGTTTGATTGAGCTAAAATTTGGCACACTTATAGATTCTAGATAACAATGTAATATTATGTTAACAATAAGCTGATCTGATGCTGGAGTCAGGAGCTGTTCAACAAACCTCAATATTTGTTTGGATTAAATCTTGCAAATTCAATTTGACCCACTTCCCAGCATCTGATTGAGCTGAAATTTGGCACACTTATAGATTCTCGATGACGATGCAATACTATTGTAACAGCGACCTGATCTGATGATGGAGCCAGGAGCTGTTCAACAGAAATCACTTTTTTTTTAGTGAAATCTTGCAAGTTCAATTTGACCCACTTTCCAGTGTTTGATTGAGCTAAAATTTGGCACACTTATAGATTCTAGATAACAATGTAATATTATGTTAACAGTAAGCTGATCTGATGCTGGTGTCAGGAGCTGTTCAAAAAAACTCAATATTGTGTTAGGGTCAAATCTTTCAAGTTTAATTTGACCCACTTCCCAGTGTCTGATTGAGCTGAAATTTGGCACACTTATGGATTCTTGATGACAATGCAATATTATTGTAACAACGAGCTGATCTGATGATGGAGCCAGGACCTGTTCAACAAAACTCATATTTTTTTTAGTGAATTCTTGCAAGTTTAATTTGACCCACTTTCCAGTGTCTCATTGAGCTAAAATTTGGCACACTTATAGACTCTAGATAAGAATGTAATATTATGATAACAACAAGCTGATCTGTTGCTGGAGTCAGGAGTTATTCAACAAAACTCCTCAGTAAATTTTTCGATTGAGGTGAAACTTTGCATTTTTTTCTAGTTCCGAATACATTGTAATAATATGGTGACAATGAGCAGATGTGCTGATAAAATCTAGTTGTATTCCATTCAAATTCTCAGTGATTAACAGTAGAGCATCCGTGTTTGGGCTCATTTAAAATCAGCTTACCCTTACTATGTTAAATCTCATTTCTAAACGGTATGAATGGTTCTGAGTAATAAGTAGGTACTTCAGCAACTCAAAAAACCGGTTTTATAGTCTCTATCTGTTTGCAATCCGATAATATAGCATTGTTTACCTACCAATATTCCATACATTAAAGGTGAATAAGTTGATATCTTTTGCGGCATAACTGGACATCTCGAGACGTAACCTAAATCTCATCAATTTTTTTGTTGACATGTCTTATATCATGGAAACTATGGGGAATTTTGGTTATTTATTGTCATCATTCGAAAGAGGGCATAAAATAACCTTAGAAACAATTAACACAAATACTGTAAACTAATTTACCGAGAAACCAGAAGAGGTCAAACTTTCAAACGGCCGCCCTGAAAAGTTGGTGTTTTATACATGTCAACGTATTCACGCGTGCCACGGATTTAGTCTGTGACAAACGAAATACTCTATGCAGTTTAGTATTATTTATTTTATTATCGTACTCACTAGTATTTTTGGTTCAAGGTTAGTCTATTTAGACTAGCTTTTGTTCCTAGTTAGTAGGTAGGTACCTGAATTAAGTTTACACGTGGCAAAAGAAAAACCTTGAAAACATTGAACATAAATTTACTACCTACCTACTAAATTTACTAAATTTACAAGTAATTGTGGATAAAAGAGAATTCAATCTATACCTACTAAATATAGCGGAAGAGTTTATTTGTTTGTTTGAACGCGCTAATCTCAGGAACTACCAGTCCGATTTGAAAAATTATCTCTTTATTTGATAGCTAAACTCTTGAGGAAGGTTGGTTACTTTTCATCATCATCATCATTACCATCATATCATATATAGATCTATTGAAGATTTCTCAAGGGTTAGTCAGAGGTATAATTTGTAGAAGTTAGTATCCCACTTAGCCATAGTAAGGTTTTGGCCATTTACTTTTGTTTTCTTTTTAATCATAATCACCACTTTTCTGTCTGTATTGCATCCGGGAACATCATTAAATTATTATTAGCATGCACCTGTTACCTATACAGGCATAAACGTGAAAAAAATGAGTGCAAAAATCACAAAAAGATAGGACAAGATAAATCCGGATAATCAGAACACAGCCATTAATTTTAGAACAATTTTAGGTCTATCAAAGACTCTATCAAGCGTGATCAAATAAAGACGTCCAAGTACATTACAGTTACAGTCTTCCAACGGATCTTGGCATTCGTGAAGTTAGCCGTTTCGATGCGCAGTGCAACTTTTTCATACAAGATTTTCTACTGCGCAGCGAAAAGCCTAACTTCACGAATGCATAGATCCATTGTGACAACTGTACATTCAGCTTCAAAGTAAACATCATTTACCTAAAGCGGCATTTACACGGTAGAGTTTTTACCACGGATCTGGACTGTAAAGATATCTGTACAGATATCCGTACAGATATCTTTACAGATAACCGCGGATAACACTCAAAGGTTGGAATGGCGCGTGCTATTTCCCGCGGCATCTGGACTGTACAGATATCCGCACAGATATCTCTGCGTTTAAATGCTCTGGCATCTGGACTGTACAGATATCTTTACAGATATCCGCACAGATATCTCTGCGTGTAAATGCTGCTTAAGTCTATTGGGTCTAACGCCGTGCCGTGATGTAAAGGTGAAGGTGTAAAACCCCGAAATTGGACCACGTCTGGTCATTAAACTTTATGCATTGTGAGTTTTGGAGATGTTAGTTTTGTGTGGGAAATTATGTTCAACCACCATTATGTTCTGAGCTAATTTGAATAGTAGCTAATTGTTGGATTGTCTCTAATTATGAAATGTTTAAACTGAATCCGTTAATCGGTAGCATACTTGGGTAAATCTGCGAATATTTCATGTCTTGTCTTGCTAAAAAGAAGGCATCAAAATCAGAATTTTCTACACAATACTCGGATTCAAATTTCATGACTATTTTAAAAACATGACTGCAATTTACTTGTGAATGACTAAATAATGCGAACCCACTGCATAATTAAGTACTTACTTATAAATTCTAATTGGATTAAGTTTTCAAAAGTGAGGTCAAACGAAGTTCAGCTAAACAATGAGTCTGTAAAGTTTCGGCAACTTTAATAGGTATATTAACATGCTAATAATAGATTTAAAATGTAAAATTGCAGACTTTAGAATAATATCGAAAACAGTAAGTACTTATACATACCTACCTATCGAAATAGGTGATGTAGTTAGCCCCACACTTATAGACACATCTTTGCTGTGGATTGAATTAGTCAGTGTACAGTGTACGTGTACGACTTGCTGTCGATTCGGACAAAATATATTGGGATACAGTGTCCCAATTGACACTTTTGTATTTAAGGAATATTTTTGTTACTGTCGATTCGGACACCAACAAGGGAATCGGCGCTACTGTCCTGTAAGTGGCCCAGTTGTTGTCTAAAACATCTAGTTAAGATGTATGGCCTAAGATTTTTTGTATGGTGTGTGAGGTTGCTTGACTAAATCACAGTAATTTGATTACCAATGGGATGATTATAATTTGTATGATTTAGGATTAAATTCTCAAATAGAGATTTTATAAATTTAGAACCAATTGATTGCTATTAAAGAATCACCCAAGAACTTAACAAATATTATGTTATGAAAAACATAAAAAACGAGAACTGTAGATTTAATTATGTACCTACCTACTTATAACAGTCTTATACTGGTTTCACATTAAATACATCCAAAAACTACAAAATTACAAACAATTAGGACACACTTAACGCAGGAATTATAAAAAAATAAATATTTAAGGTGCATTATTATCATTGGGTAAAAACAACATAAGTACATAATTGTTTTTTTTTTTCCAATTAGCTGCATACCGTTGGCTGTTACATGACTAACTTAATTGCCATTGTTAGACCTAGGATCTATGATCTACCGCTAAATTAATCGTAATAAATTGATTATGGCAACATCACTGAACATCATAATTAGAGGCCAATGGAAGCACAGCCTGTAAGTAGTTATTACGGCAATTCTGAACCCTCCAGGCATACTAACTATATCCAATTCTGTGACTTTATTGGTACTAACTATTTGGTATTATGTGGTAGTGTCTTAGTAACCATGAGATGATCTGTGGCTGTGGATCAATCATCCGGTAATGATGATACAGTATGAGTTTGTGGTTATAAAGTGGTGCTGGGCAATTTTACGATTTTACAATAAAATTGATATATTTATGTGAACATCCTCTCGAAGTAGCTGGGTGCGTATTTATGGATGTTACTTTAAAAATATGCCTTGATAATGTTATTGTAAGGAACAAAAAAGCTATAACAGGACGTTGCATGCATCCCCACAACACAAGAGCCTTTTTTAAATATTTTCATTTAATAAAAGTATCCTTTGCATACTTAGGCCTTCATCTTTACTAGATGATTTATTCAGTGTCAGGGGGCAATCTTTTGCCTACACTTATCGGGACACTGTAGTGCCTGGGACAATGTTGAGATGGAGTAGGCTTGCCCAGCACCTACACCATCCTCTCAGTTTACCGGCCATATCTTCAGGAAAGACATGGTCAATACGTGTGGGGCTGACTAAGCCGCGGGTTTCTTCACGATGTTTTCTTTCACCGTTTAGAGCTCGTGTTAATGCATACTTACCTAGGTAAATCTATGTTCTTAGTTAGTTTTAATATACAAAATGGAAAAAGTAGTAGAAAAACCTATAGAGTGGGTTTTTTTGAATACTTACCTAGCCTATTTTTTTCATTTCTAACACTCAACAGATTAATATAAAAAAACCCAAAGGATTTAACAAAATTAAAAGGTAGAGCCATTTCTACCAACGATTTAATTAAGTTAAGAAACATTCATAAAATAGTTTATTAACACTTTTTTGTACAAACAACCGTCCAATAAACTTTTTTACAATAATAAAAAATGTAATAAAGTGTAAAAAGCTATTATGGTTCTGATGTTAAATTAATCCTCAAAAAATGTGACATAATAAATCAACGCAAAAATGTGAACCAGTTTTCGTTAAGCTCTCGCTCTAGTTGTACCAATAAAACTTGAGGTTTATCGTCATAAAGAATAAAAACATCCAATGAGAAAGGATTAGGAACTTTTGAACTTAGGCAAGTTTATGTACCTACTTACTTATTAGGTAATTTCTGCCAAAATCATTTAGCTTTTTCGGCTGTATTATAACGAATACTTACGGATCATAATCCAGCTAAAAGAATGACTTTTAGGAATTTAGATATTACTTACAAAAAAAAAACTCAAATCTACTAATAGATTATTTTTTGACTGAGAATTGCTTACACAATTTGAAAAATGGCTAATTTATTTTTAACTTCGACATTTCTGTAGTAATGCAAGCATAGTCTGCAGCTCTACATTATTATATATCTTTTGCGAATAAGTTCGTAGTATCTCGGTTCATTATTCTATACTTACAAAGAAGTAAATCTACATGATATTATACATATCTACCTATGTTACGTATAAAGTATGTATGTGTAAAAAAGAAGTAGGTAGGTATCTACATCGACAACCAAGAGTGATCTCAGAGACACATTCATCAAAAAACATTGTGATTAATGCTCGCGTCTCTCAAATTGCACACTATCCGTCGATCTTTAATTGAAGGAATTGCGGCAATTTACAGCACAAAAGCATTTGAATTGAGCAATTAGCTATATAAGTAATTACTTGATTAAATAATAATGGCTAGCTGTAAATTCAATTACAGGGACCGGTTTACGTCTTTCAGGGAAATTAGGAATTTATGGTGGCATCTGTACCTACGTAGGTACTTCTGGTCGTTATCCTTCTAATAATAAAAAAAAACCGGTCAAGTGCGAGTCGAATTCGTACGCCGAGGGTTCCGTGCCTAGCCATGGTGCCAATTAAGCTAGTCCGCTTAATTGTATGAGCGCCCATACAACTCGGAGGACAATTTTAATTGGCGTCAACTATGTATGTATGGGAACACCCTTTAATTTTCAACTTTTTTAGTTTTTTGGAATTTTTCCTTTATTTGTGCTACAAGACCTTGCTTTTTGCCAAATTTCGTTATTCTAGGTCAACGGGAACTACCATTTAGGTTTTCGACCCAAAACCTCTAGGGTACTTCCGGTTGACCTAGAATTGTCAATTTTGGTTACAAGCAAGGTCTTCCAGCACAAGTAAAGGAAAAATTCCGAAAAATAAAAAAAGTTGATAATTAAGGTAAGTTTTGGTACTCACAAGTTTTCACGAAAACCTAAATTTGCCTATATCTTTTTATAGTGTTGACTCAGGACCTTGATTTTTATACTCACAGTAGGGACTATAGACCTTAGTATATGGTATAAATTTCAACTTGCTAGCTTTAACCATTCCTGAGATAATCGATGGTGACACACGGACAGACGGACAGACAGACGGACAGACGGACAGACGGACAGACGGACAGACGGACAAGAAAGTGATCTTATAAGGGTTCCTTTTTTTACCTTTTAAGGTACGGAACCCTAAAAATACGTTTTGTATTTTTTATGTAAGAGAATGTTACCTCAACACGGCAACATATGGGACTAAAGGAGCGGGGCGGGCGAAAAAAATGTTGCCGAAAGTTATAATTTTTTTAATTTATTTTTTAATTACTTAATTTATTTATTGGTAAACGCTATGAAAAAAAAAAACAACAAAATTAAATAGTAACAAGTAGCCACAAAAGTTACAGATAGTTACCTAATGTTACCTTGTTGCACAGTGTTGCTCCACAAAAGTCAACTGCGGTGTGGATGCACCGGTGGGTTATTGGTTACTTGTTGGTCACTATTATCAGGGACGCATTTCTGCTATTTTTATTATTAACTAGCTTCCGCCCGCGGCTTCGCTCGCGTGGTATCCGGATAAATAGCCTATGTCCTATTTCCAGTCATTGTCTATCTATTTTTTTAATTCCAGCCAAATCGGTTCAGGGGTTGTCGAATTATAGAGGAACAAACATACATCCAAACATCCATCCAAACATCCGAACTTTCGCATTTAAAATTTAGTGTGATTTCGAAACAAAACATGATAAGTAATTATTTTAAAATAGTTTTATCTAATTTAAATCAAATCAGTCTATTGTGTCTTTGATAAATGATTAAAAATATTTCCGCCGGTTTCGCAATAAATTGTTATAAAACAAAAGAGCCAGACATTAAATCATTGAAAAAAAAAAACAAGTAAGTAGGTACTAAAATACTTACAAGTATGCAGCATTAATCATTCTGTTTATAAACTTTATTGTGATAAATTAGATCTGCCACAAAATAATTAATAACTCACAAAAGATACGTGATGTAACATTGAAATCAAAACAACTATTATTAATTTGTTCATAGGTTTTTTATTGCTTTACAAAAGAACTACCTACTTATAGTAGGTGTGACTAATTTCAAACATGTCATTTGATTCATGACGCAAAGCTTCTTTTTAAATATGCATGGTTCTAGCAACTCTTGCAAATTTCATCCAAATCTATTCAGCCGTTATTGAGACAGCAAGAACTACCCAATTTTTCGATTGCATGTGGTAGGATAGAAAAGTCAAAAGTCAGCCATATTTCTTGGAAGTTTTGATCCTTCGGACGCGGCTCAGTTGGTAAGCCTCACCCACCGCAGCTCAGTTTATTTTGGGCCATTTTTAACCGAATTCAAAAAATGAAGAGGTTCTATGTTCGACTCCATGTATTTTTTATGGAAGTCCATTGATTTCTCCGTCAATTATGGACAGATTCTGAAAATATTTGTTTTGTTGGTACCTCTCAAAGTGGTCCCATAATGTTTGAATAACGGTTTTAAGTTTTTTGAAAATATTTTGTCTAGTTTTCATGTTTAATTCAAACCCATGAATGGTAGATCGCCAGCTACCCTAGGCCAAAACAAGTTTGCTAACAAAGTAGGCTGTACGTAGGTACATATAGGTACATTACAATTGAAACAAGATGAGAACATGGTTGATTAATGGTGACCATGTGACGTCATGGTTTTGTTCTTCAATGTAGTTGGCCTCGACAGCGTCCGGCGCTTTGATACACCGCGGTCGAGGATAAGGGAATCTATGCATTCTATGGATATATCTAAACTTAACCTGGCCTTTACATCTATTCTAGAGGTCCTGACTTCGATTTGGCTAATAGTCTTGTAATAGCCTATTTTTTATCAACCTAACACGTCCCAAAAATTCTGTTAAAGTAGCCTCCAGACTCTCTGAGAGAAGTCTCGCCGAGACTTCTCGAAGAACAAACAAGCTATCCACACTCTCAATTTTTCTCAGTCGTGATGTTTGAAATCCTTTGTATCGGCCAAAAATACCGACACCGATCGGAGAACAGGCGAGCCCGAGAACGAGAAGGCGAGAAGCTCCTCACACTCACGCTTCTCGGGTGTTCTCGGGGGTTCTCGCAGAGAGTCTGGAGGCCCTATTAGACTATCCCTAGCCGCCTCCTACCAGCCTTTCTTGAAGGCATCTATAACGCATTGACATCGCTTTCTCGATCCTGCCATAGTCTTTGCCCATCATAAATAATGTGAATGTGCCTTTCAAATCATCATCATCAGCCCTACTCATCCCACTGCTGGACATAGGCCTCTCTTCGCTTTTGCCATTTGTCTCTATCCCTAAAGCGCGTGTACACGCTGGCCCAGGCTCGCATTGACTTTCTATCGCTCTTGCCTTGCATCGATTCGCTTTCTCGCTCGCGCTCGCTTAGGCTCGCCTAGACTGGCCCAGCGTGTATTCAGGTCTTTAGGCATTTACATTACATAAAGATGTGGGGGAAGAGACATGACTCAAAGTAAATTTAGCACCATGTCCATTTCTCGTTAGAGCATCCCACGTGGCAGGTTTCAGGTCTTTTAACGTCTAAAATCTTGTCCGTATTTAATTTATTATGTAAATCTAGACTCTAGATTTACATATATAAATACGGACAATTAATCAGTAAATGCGTCTTCCATATGACTAACACCTTGCGGTAGATCTTTAAGGTCGCATTTTCATCTACATACTTTCGGTTTCATTCAAGATTATATTGTAGTTTTTTCATCTGCTTTTCATCTTTATTAGAATGTTTTTTTATTCAATGATTTTTGTTAATGCCTATTTCATGTTCTTATTTCAGTTCATGCAAATTGCTCTACATAGGAATGATAGAAATGCAAAAATCCAAACATACCTAATACTTAGTTCGTATGGCCAACTCTGGTGAAGGAGTTTTTAGGCCGCCTAAAGGCCTCCGTCATTGCTTAACGACTTAAAAGCCGGGACCGACAATTTAACGTTGCCTCCGAAGCACGGAAGCGCTCAGCTCGAAATGCTGCTTGCGGTCACCCACCCAAATTCTGCTTAACTTCAACGATCAACCACGTCTAAGCAAGCTATGCCACGAGCGCTTCAAATGTACTGAAACAATCCCATTTATTAAGTATAATTAATTATGAAAACCTAAAAAAGGATGGTTCATGTCCGACACAGTTCCAGCCGGCTAATAAAGACAGTAACGTTGAATAAGATTATAAAATGCCAAGGCTTCGAAACGGGTTCTGGAGTCATGGTAAATGCCAGAGGCGCACCTATCAGCATCAATCAAATTAAGAATATTGGTATGTTATGAAGCCTCTATGCAACAGGCGAAGGCGAACTCGAAGAACTTACTAATGTCCAGGCTTTATAAAACATTGTGTACCTACTTAAACGAAATATGATCATCGCCAAGACGCGGTGCACATTTTCTCAGATCTTTATAGATCCTTCGAAGGTGTTTAAGAGAGAAGTAGTTACGTCCAAACACATAATTTATTTAGTAGATACATAATTGCAGAAGTCATCATTAATACGAAGTTAAATATATTAAAAGTTTTTTCAACTTTTGCGATCATATCACACGAATTTGAATAAAAAAACAAATAACATTTTTAAAATCGGTTTACTTGACCAGACTTTACCTTTAACATTCATAGAACAACACTACCTACTTAATAATATATAATATTATCTTATATAATATAATACCTACGTAGATAAAATAATAAGGCAGAGGCAGATAGATTTTATATAGATAATCATTATCAGAGGAATTTGTAATATTAGTAAGCTGATCACGAACAAGTGCTAAGATTTCCGGTCAAAACGGAAACCATACTTTATTCCATTGAAATGTAAGTGGGTTTCTTGCAATTTGAATACTTGTGTAACTTGTTCATTAATTTGTTGTGTATCTACCAAAAGGCTCTATTTACTAATTCTTCTGCTATTAATTTCTACCTTTGTCCGTGTTTGCTCCAATCCATATAAAAAAATACCCTTCAAGGCCTTAATGGCAAGTCACGATTTTTGTATGTACCGAAGTAAGTTTCTTTTAATCTGTTCTGATATTAAAGCATTATAAAATACAAAAAAATAAATTAAGATTTCAGAGAGAGACTTTTTTTTGTAAACCAGATATTAATTTACTATTTATACCTTGAAATTTAATTATAGGGACTTCTGCAGTTGTGTTGAACCCATTTTGTGTAGAAACACGAATAGGAAGAATTGCGTTTGTATAATCGATCGCATAAACCTAATAAAACATTAGCAAACCATTTTTTTTATATATGTAAAAACGCTAGCAATAGTATCAAATTACTCATCTCTCTTTCATTATTCCACTAGGTCTTTTTAACTCACCTGTCCTCAATCACACAATCTTTTAAGTATTTCCCCTACTAGGTATATTAATCCTTTTACATTCGCGAAAAATATTGATCAAAAGCTACATTTTTGCTGTTAGAGTTTTTATCGGTTGTATCTCACACTCATCTATTAGCTGTGTGCAGTTTTTATTACAATGGGGATATTAATTATTCTTGCATCAGATAATGCAAGCCACGATTAGTCATGGTCCGTGGTTTGACATAATCATGATAAGGTTTCTTTCAGACGACATAGTGCAATGTTTGATTAGATCAAAAATGTATAAATGATTTGTTTGATAAAAATTACATGCGCCGTCGAGACTGACAGTTTTTTGAATGCAACTCAGTCATGAGGGAATTTCACAGACAGGAATTTCTTGAATGTAAAATAGTTAACTAAAATCATGTAAATCCAGAATCAGAATCTGAAATTAACTAATAGACAGACGCATTTTCTTACAACATATATTTTGCTAATATTGAAACGGTAATTAGGGACATCCTTAATTACCCTTTCATTATACTACGACGGTTACATCCTCAAGATCATTATATTTTTGACCATGTAGTTTCACTTCTCAATGTACTAGGGCATCACATAATTTTAGAGTACTGTAAAATCTGTAAAATTAAATCATTAGTAACAAAATAATGACACTTGGATCTGGCATCCCTAATTTACCCTACCCGCTCGGCTCGCGCCAACTTCATTCGTTTCTTATGTGCGGGCATCGCAACATCGCAATAATTACGAATTTATTTTTTTCTCAAGAAAGTTATAATTAAAAGTTTATAATTGGTAAAGCAACGTAAACGAAGTGGTGATTATAGAATAAGAAAGAAGATTAAACTTTTGGAAAGGAGTTTATGGAAATCATCATCGTCTACGAGAGATGAAGGGAGGTAACAGTTTTTTGTTTACTTAATTTCACCCAATTATCAAAAAATATTACCTGAAGATGCGTACAACAAATAATACCGTAAAATATTTACGACAAATAATTTTTACATGTCGACAATTCACATTAAAAAATAATTGTGACTACCTTCATTTTATTTTTGTCTCGGGTTTATTGTTGTATTGTTTATCGTTGCATTGTGATATTTATTCATTATGATAAACGATCTAGATTACGTCTTAGTAATAACAATTTTGTCGTATTGCAATTTCAAAGTGCCAAAAACTGCCGGTTTTTTTGTTTTCTTTGCACACAGGTCACCAACGATGTTGAAATACCTACCTGCGATATATTACGCGACGAACTCGCGTTTGATAATTATCGCTCAGTCTCGTGTCGTCACATTATGACGACCAATGACTTTAAAACAATAAAAAGGGCAGACTGCAGATTGGATGGATATGTCTACCTGCCAACACAGGTCAAGGGTGTAAAAAACCTAGGTCCCCAGCGTTATACTGCGTGACGCGATCACGTTTGATATCGCTTAGTCCGGAATGACTTTAAAATAACAACAACTGCAAACTGCAGATTGTAAGTATGTCTACCTGTGCATACAAGTCAAGGAGGTGGAAAACCTACCTGCGTTATACTGCGTGACGCGATCACGTTTGATATCGCCCAAATGACTTTAAAACAATAAAAACGGCAGACTGCGGACTGGATGTATGTACCTGTTTACCTGCCCACACAGGTTAAGGGTGTAAAAAACCTAGGTCCCCTGCGTTATACTGCGTGACGCGATCACGTTTGATATCGCTTAGTCCGTAATGACTTTAAAATAACGACAACTGCAAACTGCAGATTGTAAGTATGTCTACCTGTGCATACAAGTCAAGGAGGTGAAAAACCTACCTGCGTGACGCGATCATGTTTGATATCGCTTATTCCGTAATGTAATGACTTTAAAATAACAACAACTGCAAACTACAGATTGTATATACCTGTGCATACAAGTCAAGGTGGTGGAAAATCTACCTATACTGGGTGACGCGATCCCGTTCAATATCGCTCAGTTTCGTGTCGTCGTGTGATGACGACCAATGACTTTAAAACAATAAAACTGCAAACTGCAGATCGTAAGTATATGTCTATCTGTGCATAAAGGTCAAGGGTGATATATATCTACCCAGCATTATAGCGCGATGCGATCACGTTTGATTTCGCTTAGTCTCGTGTCGTCACGTGATGACGACAAATGGTTTTAAAATAATAAAAACTGTGCAGATAGTAAGTATTATTATGTACACCTGCCCATACAGGTTAAGGGTGTTAAATACCTACCTACGTGATATTGTGTGACGCGAACACGTTTGATATCGTTCAGTCTTGTTTTATTACGTGATGACGATCAATGGTTTTAAAATAATAAAAACTGCAAACTGCAGATTGTAAGTATGTTTACCTGTAAGTATTGTGTCTATTGTAAGTATATGTCACGGGGGTTAAATAACTACCTGCGTTATACTGCGTGACGTGAACACGTTCCTATTGCTCAGTCTCATGTCTCATGATGACGACCAATGACTTTAAAACCAATAACAACTATACAACTGCACATTGTACAGGTTATATTACCTGACTTTTGTAACTTTGATGAAAGCGTAGTATGTCTTCTACCACTCTCAGAGCGCGGCTATTACAATACCCGACTCCATCACCGTGAGCTCTACTTGATTTGTCATAGTCAGACCATGACAATCGGTTCATGCATTGTGTCTGAATAAAAAATATAAAATTATTATAATTATTATTATCTATCTTTATAGGAGCTCTCTAAACGTTGGGGTCGGATTCTGGTGGAAGGTGACCGAGACCAAGAAAACCAATGAGACCTTGTAAAAAATATACAAAAAATACTTTAATATTTAAATATTCTATAAATATAAAGGCCTTCAGATTAAAAGGTATGACCTTAGCTTACTCTCTAGATCGAAGCAGTAGCAGGCAAACTGGAAATCCATTCCAGAACTAAACCAACCAGCCCATTCAGGTGGGGTGGACCGAAGAACAGATGCCAAATCTGAGGTAATCGTCTCAAGATGGGTACCCGTTCCAAGGGCGGAGACCACCACCTGCCGCGAGCTCTTCCTGCACCAAGACTGAGTTCAGGACCCGCAAAAGGCATAAGAGGTAAGTAATACTACTTCATGCTAACATTTTGCGCTATTTTATGCATAATTACTGCGCACTCTGCTGTACCCAATGATCTTCTACTATACCTTATAAACTGAGGTAGATGTGTTGTGTAGCGCCCCGCTCCGCGTGGCGAACTAACTTCGGGCTGCATAGCTTGAGTCAACCCGGTCGCTCGTCACAGGCTGTCATTTGCGACTTACTGCTCACGTAATTGTGAAAATTATATTTATCTCGTTCTGACAACGGGGTTTTGTATTTCTCTGCTATCTTTTGGTTTCTTGAGTGATGTAATGTAAACGAAGCTGCGAATATTCTACCTACTTAGCTGTAAAGCTTTTATAATGAGTATAATATAACGTCTCTGTTGGAAAAATATCATTGGCTGTACCTAGCTGTATGAATGGATTTAAAATCCCGTTTAATAGTAGGCCTCCTGTACAAATGTTGGAACAAGCTAACCAAAAGTTTAGCAATACGGAGTTACTCGTAGAGCAGTTATGTTCAGCTACTCATAAGTTACAGTCATCAGGATCTGTGATGCTTACATCAAACATATTCCGGACAATTTTTATCTAAAACTTTTTTGACAAATTGTTCGTGAAGGCAAGTCAACATTTTAAAATAGTAGATACTTGCACCGCTGCTTAATTACTTATTAAAGACTGCTTCATGGCTACGATAGACTTGCAAGATGCATATTTTTTTTTAGTACTTACCCGGTCCATAAGGGCCTGTTATTTCTTATCTAAGAAATATGGACTGATTCTAGTCATTTATTAAATTGAAAAGCGCATATAAGATACTTATAATTGCCACGACAGAGTCAAGGAAACCTTCAATATTGAGTTTTATTATTATTAAACATAAAAAAAAAAGTAATATTATCTCATTCAAAAAACTTTTTTGAGTTCGAATTAGACTCTCGTACCTAACAGGATTTGCCTGAATTTTAACACAAATAGAACACTTATCTTGTTAAAATTCATTCAGTAACCCTAAGGGATTTCACGAAATTTTTTCGTGTTACTTTGCTCAGCTTGTCCTGCAGTTGCCCGTGGACGGCTGTAGGTACGCTTCGAATCGACTTGAAATAGAAAAATTTCTAGCTTCTTTGATTTAACGATTATGACTTCTACATGGTACACAACACACATATACCTGAGTAGCTTATATCCAGATTTGTCTTTGTGGCGAAATTATATTTTATTTTCAAATAATCCTATTTATGGTATTAGATTTTTATGGATGCGCCTTTAAAGGATAAGGGCGTTTTAATTTTAACGGAGAACATGTAAACGGTTTCTGGGACTGCCGAGGCAGATACACTATCAATCTTTTCGAACTTAAAGCCGCTTCTATAGAATTACAGTGTTTTGTGTGTTGCTGGCAAATCGATACAAAATAAATTTTGATCCGTAACGATAAAACGAACGCTATATGTAATTATGATGAGGAGGTGTCCAGTTTAAGCATTTAAACAATTTAAGTAGTAAGATCTAGTAGCGACGTTATAGTGTAGTATCTTCGAAAAAGCCTAAATCAAAAAGGAAGCTGGACCAGGGATCCAGATGTTTTATAATTATTATCGATACCTACAATATGGAGTCTATCTCAAACAAGTTTGAATAGATAGATAGATAGAATGATTTATGAAAATGATTTATTTGCCACTAGAATAAATATGTAAATGTCATAAGTTCGTCTCTTGAAACGAGATCCGTCCGCATTCGATATCGATGCGTTTACTCTTGACTGGAGTGTATATTTATTTCTACACATTCCCTCCATTTTTTCATTCATTTTTATATACTTAAGTAAATTAAGCAATAATCGTGCTACTGGAATTGGTCGTCCCTTATTGGCCTAGCGGCCTTGGTACCATGGTACCCATTGTTCATAAAATATATATATATCTCAAGGCAAACTAGTTTACATAATACCACATTAGGTACTCTTTTCTACTTTAAGACTCTGGCAGCGACACCCTAGTGTCATCGCTGTTATTGAGCAAGCCTACTCAAGACAAGCACTGTAAGCAAGTGCTATAAAATTGATATAGGTACCTATCATCCTTTTTTAAAAGTTCTTTAAAGCAATCATAACTGTGCTTTCACAAGATGGTGGCCATTTTTGCACCAAACTTCAAATTGACTTTTTGGAAGTTAGGTATATTCTATTTGTAATCAATTTTCTAGTTAGCGAATATAAATTTAGGTCAAATTATTCGACTTTGAATATTTGTCATTCAGCGCTTGCTAACTAAACTTTGTTTTTTCCAATAATGAAAATAATCTGAAATCTGAATCTTGTAGGTGCTTGATCATCTTTCGAAACTCTTTCCTAAACAGATACATCTTTCTTACAAACCGATACATAATGCGAGTGTCTCGACAATAAGCCGATAGATAATGCAGATTCTGTCAGTCAGATAGTGGCGTTGACAAGATTGTTTTTTCCCACGCAAGACATGAGTTCACATCGGTGGCTATGCGTAACGGAGTCCCAATAGATATCTTATAACGAACCGACTCGTTTGGTCAGAAGTTCTACATTTGACCCAAAATGATGAGAGTGATGTATTTGGTTTTTTTTTTTTTTTTTGTAAAGTATTTAAAGTATTCTATCGGTTTCACCAATATTTAAATACCTATTTGAAGAATTTGAATTGAATATTTATTTATTTGCAGATTCCTTTTTTGTCAAAACATACAATCGTAATTTGATTGTAAGACATCATTAGGTATTAATGTACCTGCTTTTATATTAACCGCTTATGTAGTTATGTCGTTAAAGGTCGCTAAACATCTACATGGTCAAAAATATAATGATCTTGAGGATGTAACCGTCGTAGTATAATTGATGGTTAAACAAACTTACCAAGTGAAGTTTGGCCATAATTATACGAGACGGTTACATCCGAAGAGATCAAGAAGGTCCCACCCGAACCCATAAAGGCCCTTGCTACTTTAACGACATAAGTGTCTCTGAAGAAATGAAGTTGGCGCGAGCCGAGCGGGTAGGGTAAATTAGGGATGCCAGATCCAAGTGTCATTATTTTGTTACTAATGATTTAATTTTACAGATTTTACAGTACTCTAAAATTATGTGATGCCCTAGTACATTGAGAAGTGAAACTACATGGTCAAAAATATAATGATCTCTTCGGATGTAACCGTCTCGTATAATTATGGCCAAACTTCACTTGGTAAGTTTGTTTAACCATCAAATATCTTTCTATATATCCCGACCGATGACACCCGAGCATATAGGTAGTCGGATTGCTCATTATACGCACTAAAATTGACGATCAAAATGTCATTTTTCATATATTTTTAGTTCGTACAATGAGCAATTCGACTATAGGAATGATTACGTAGGTATAACTTGTTAAACTTTCGCGATTTGTTAACATAATGATAATTATTATTACGGGATTTTATCGCGTACCTTTTATTTATTTTGTTTCCCGACGTTTCGAACACGTTGCAGCGTTCGTGGTCACGGGATGACTGAAGTACTGGAGCTACCGCCGAGAATTGAGAGTAGGATCCACGACTACTGCGGAACATCTGCTCGATTCAGGCCCTAACCACTGGATAGAACTACATGACCCAAAAGTTCTATCCAAAGAACGCCATTATTATAAGAGGATAGTTCGAGAGGTGATCGAGATCAAAAAACAATCAAAAAACAAACAAAGGATTTTATCGCGTACCTTTTATTTATTTTGTTTCCCGACGTTTCGAACACGTTGCAGCGTTCGTGGTCACGGGATGACTGAAGTACTGGAGCTACCGCCGAGAATTGAGAGTAGGATCCACGACTACCCCCAACTCGTCTTCCGAATCAGAAAAGTCCTCGTTCACACTACGACACACAACACTGACGGTGTCAGGCTGACGTACAGTCGGACCACCACGAACACACTTATTAATTATAGGATTCCACGCAGACGAGAGACGATAACCACCATCACGATTAAAATTTCGGTGTTTTTTGATCTCGATCACCTCTCGAACTATCCTCTTATAATAATGGCGTTCTTTGGATAGAACTTTTGGGTCATGTAGTTCTATCCAGTGGTTAGGGCCTGAATCGAGCAGATGTTCCGCAGTAGTCGTGGATCCTACTCTCAATTCTCGGCGGTAGCTCCAGTACTTCAGTCATCCCGTGACCACGAACGCTGCAACGTGTTCGAAACGTCGGGAAACAAAATAAATAAAAGGTACGCGATAAAATCCCGTAATAATAATTATCATTATAATTACGTAGGTACTTCTTGTATAGGCCTGTTATAGGCCTTGTGGACCGATAGCATTTTTATTTTGTAATGTATGGTATCCTTTGAATCTAGTCACATAGAAAAGCGAAAGCGAATCGATATTATAATGTAGTAGGTATTATTTATTACCTACTTATATGAATACTGTTATAACTTATAGTTATAACACTCTCCACGTTTTCGGTTCGGTTATGTTCGACAAGGCCCAAAGGCTTGTTGCTTGTTTGCCGCAATGGTAGTAAAAAAATGGTTCAAACTCTAGGCGTAAATTACAGAAACAATATGCACTTATCATTACCTATTTATTTTATCAGGTGCGTTACGTTTACACTGGGAAACACGAAAAGCTCATCAGGAACCATTGCGCAATCACAGAAACCAAAGTCAAATCAACAGTTACTATGCACCACAGTTCAAAAAACAGTTACTACGTAAACAGCACGGAGAAAGCGACGTGCAGCAGAGTTCGTTGAACCCAGCTAAATTCGGCCAAGGTCTGAGGCGCGACACCGGTTCCCATTGCACTCCAGAATAGACGTCTATTGATCGGCTACTGGCAAATGTCAAATATCACAATGGTCATAAAATGGATAAGACCTGTCTAGGACTTATCCAAGGTTGTGGCAGACATTCTGGACGCAAGGGCGTTGAACCTGGATAAATTCGGCCAAGGTCTTCGGTGCGACAACAGTGTACTATTGCTCTCAATAGGCCATTCTTGTTGGGTCCATTGTATAGATCTATGCAGTGGCAATGGATTTATTTGAAGAATGAGGACGCTTTGTGGAGACTTTTGTGTCATATTAAATCTAGATTTAAGAGAACCAAGTTGTCTTTGCAGATAAAAAGCAAGAAAGAGATCATCCCAGAGAAAGTTGTTCTTCTAACACAATATTGATGATTCGATGATTTAATACTGTGTCATATAAACATCATAGTACCTAAATATAGCATTTCTTAGAATGTTTAATAACTACTATAACTGGGCAAGCAGGTTGTGCTTAGTGAAACATTTAATAAGTAAAATTCTCCACAACGTGAACTGCTTCAGCGTACCTACAGCGAACAGTAAATATTTTCATAAACGTTTTATGATCGCTTCCCATCTGGCAGATGTACAGTTATTTCGAGTCGATCGGATCATCGGGAAACAAAGTTCAGGCGTGAACTTTATCGCCGACCGGGAAAGTTGTAAAACATCGACTCGAACGTCGAACTTGCGTCTAAAATCGGCCAAGGTCTCCCGTACACTGACCCGGCTGCGGTTATGAAAAAATCAATAAAGAAATTCCGAAATACTGAATATGATAGGAATTATTCAATTGTAAAAAAGAAATGAGCGGATCCAATTAAGATTGCGTGTCGCTGCATTCCGCAGCCAGCTGCAATAAAAGGTCCAACATCAAAACTAAAACGAGTAACGTCAGGGAGTCCATCGAACCGCGGCTAAATCCAGCCAAGGTCTCAGTCGGCTGAAGGGCGCCTCGCCCGGCCGCTTTGTGCTGGTCGTTTACACCAAAAGACGATAACAAAGGGTCGAGTTCAAATAACACCTACAACACTGACTCACGCAGTCGAGATTGAAAAGCATACATACAAACATTAATTGCGAAACTCGTCTTAGTAAACTCGTACTCGTACTTCATTATACCACCCGTTGGGTTGCAATAATTTTGTTGCTGATCGTAATCAAAGGAATTGTATAAATAAGTTTTCATTTCAGCCATCGTAAAACTATCCCAAAGGTGCTAATTCAATTAAATTGGATAAAGGAAAGTATGAGAATAATAGAGACCTTGATAATGGATCTATTAGGTGCAAAATGAAGTCTAGACGTGGTTTTGCTTGACTGAGCCGAGATGGGCGCTTGTGGTGAGACCCTGCTGCGTTCTCACTGCGGTGAACGATGTAAAAAGCAAGATTTTTTTGCTTCTTAATCAAGATACGATGACAGAAAAAGAAATAAACTATGCTGAGGCATGTGGAATGAAAAAGAAAGAAACGTAATACAATTCTGAGGTAGGGTAAAGCAAAATTCAACTTAATAACACCTACAGCGCAGAAGTAAGAATTACAGGCATACAAAATATAACTGCGACGTATGACAAATCATCAAAATAAAATATTATTTGCACGCAACAAATTACACTTTATTTACATATTTTACATAACAATGCAGGCGCATTAACCTCCTGACCTGCCGCAAGGCCCACGAGGCATTGATAAGCATTCATGAGTTTCCTCTTGTCGGTCAAATTTTAGTTAACGGTTAGTGAACACTCTGTGACCTACATTTTCCCCTAGTACTTAGGGTTTGCAGCGTGCCTGTGCCCGACCTACCCCAACTACGTCTGGGTTGGCTTAAAATAACCGGGACTCGATGTCCTGTTGTACTTCCGCAATAATATTGCGTTCATGTCATTCTTTAACGAAATGAGTAAGGGCGTTCCGAGCCCTTTAACATGCGTTAATAAGAAAGTGACTTTGCTTAAGATCATTACTATTTATATTAAATTAAAAATATATTATAATAAAGCAGCAAGACATGGATGAAGATATTGTAAAACTAACTTTTATCTGAAATTATTTGATTATTAGGATAGTTGTTTAGAATATGAAGTAGGAACATTTTAAGAAAACCACCCATGATTGTTTCTGTGTGTTAAATAAATGTTTCTGTCTATATAATGATAATTATTATTACGGGATTATATCGCGTACCTTTTATTTATTTTGTTTCCCGACGTTCCGAACACGTTACAGCGTTCGTGGTCAGCGTTGGTGTAACATGTTCGAAACGTCGGGAAACAAAATAAATAAAAGGTACGCGATAAAATCCCGTAATAATAATTATCATTATGTTAACAAATCGCGAAAGTTTAACAAGTTATGTTTCTGTCTATGTCTATGAAATACGATTTTAAAGGCAGTATCAAAATAGACTGCATGAATTTCATTTATTTTCACTCTTGCATTTTTTTTTGTGCGAACTTTTCGATATCTAGTTGTATCAGGCGGATGCTTGGGTCTCCTATAGCGCCCTCGCGGCATTGCTCCCGTTGTGATGGTGTAATGCTAACGATGATTATGATGAAAAGTAGCCTATAACCTTCCTCAAGAGTTAAGCTATCAAATTCAGAAAGATTTTTCAAATCGGGCTCGAAGTTCCTGAGAATAGCGCATTCAAACAAACAAACTCTTTCACTTTATTTATTAGTAAAGATAGTATAGATATAAATAAAATATTTTATTGATTCGAGTTTTTAAATCTTGCTAATAATATAAATGTAAACGTTTATGGTTTAATTAACTAGTTAATACCTAGTACTCAATTTACTCATTATAATAAAAACTTTGATATCAGATAGTATCACCAGCTTTGTAAGCTGGAATAAATTTACCCTCGGGCGGGACGCTCCATCCATAATGTTTATACAAATTGAAAAGAATACATACGATATTTATTACATTTTAAGTACTTAACATAATTTCATGTACCTATCGTTTTAGAAATATTGTAACTATGTATGCATACCGCTAATGATATACGTTGTTTTAATCACTAAACAATTTTTTTTGGAACAATTTTAGATGTTTAGAAACAGGAAATTAATTAATTTGTATTTATGCGTATATTGATCATAATTGGCTAGTCTGTAGCCTACTAATGAAGCAAAATAAACTAACTACCCAATTTAGCTTAAAATAAATTATCGAAATCCAATCAGTTCTAAAAAGGTATAGGTACTTACTAATTTCCAAAATTATTCTATGTAGGTAATGGAACAATTAAAATGAAGGCCGAAAAATGTTTGCTGCTCCAATTGGATTCCTTTCATTCTTGCTAATGAACAAAAAAGTTGAAATCGTCTCGTCCAGGGAACTATTTCTGGCGGTCTATTATTGATTGGTTTCGAGTGCATCGTCACATTGTGTGCAGGATCGATTCCTACCGTCTCCCCCACTTCTATTTTTACCGCTTCATTGCATACTCCCCTCGCCGCCTGTTTCCTGCCTTTTATTAAACTATCTGTATGTTAATTAACAACGGCCTCGCTTGGACCGGCACTGTTTATTTTTCTATTAGCTGGTTCCTACGAAACGTTTTCCGTTTAAGGAAACGCTGAAGGGAATGCGCTCGTATGTACTCAAACATGTTTAAATGCAGCTGCGTCGACTTCAATATTTTTATTTTCATTCACATACTTGTTGATACAAACTTGATCGTTTCCATTTTTTCGACCTTCAACTATATTGTAATTAGACTTCTCTGCACGTTGTCAAACCGCACTCCCTCGGTTTTCTTTCTTTTCTAACGTCAAGGCTGCGGTAGCTTTGTCTCTGTCTATGGGGGCATCTGGTATACATAAACCTGCGTCTGTTTACGTTATGTCTACGCGCCGACGCCGTACCCCTGTGTGCGTGCTGCAAGGGTGCGGGCATGTGTTAGTGAGCGTGGCATTTGTCTACAGCTGTTGTAGGTTTGTAGAGCCACGATATCGACTTCTCTAAAATTTATGCTTCCTCATGACCCACGCTCACAAAATTATCTGTAGACTACTGAGACACATTCAACTTGTGAGTCGTCGTCTGCTTTGTATTCTATTCAATACTGGCGGCTAAGTAAGAAATATATATTCAAATGGTGTCAAGTAATGTTAAAGCCATTTTCAAATGTCTTTCTTTGCCGCCTGTAAGTTTACCTGACCGAATGTTATTATTATTATCAGCTACGTCAGTAGAGTTCTGCGACCGTTTGTTTGTGTTGTTCTCATTATATTACTATAATGATGTCATTATTCACGGCTCTTTTGTCACGGTTGGAATAAAAGCATGTACCGGTACGTACGATTCCTTAGTAATCCGTCTTTACGTTCGGTTTGACAATAGTCAAACAGCTGGCAGGAGGTCAACGACCGGTTTGCTAGTGCAAATTGTATAGTTACATATCGTGGTAGCAAAAAATAGCATCCATTTTGCCTTTGGATCCTCATGCGAGCGGTTTCTCAGAATGATCTGGAACGTCAAAACCGCGAATGTTAAAACAATACTTATCCTCATTTCGAACCGAGAGACTGAATGTCTATTGTATAACAAAAAGGTAAAAAATAGATTGATGTTTGATGAGTAATGAAACGTACACGATGTTAACAAACCACATATTTCAGGTATGTTTGGTTTGATTGAGACAATGAACTCATCGACCTTACCTTTCTAGCGGGCACAGCATTCGTGGTTCTGAACGCGCAACTTTGAAGGCAATGTTGACGTCGTGACGTCACCTTCCAAAAACTCCGGGGTCGTTGCTCGGTCCCCTACCTGCATTTTTTATTGCATCCCCTATGACGCTAGCGGATTCCACAATAAGGACAGTACTTTCGTCTATAACGCCTCACAGTTACAAGCCGGTTTTTGTTTGTAAACATTCCTTGATAGCCGGGCACGTCTTTTACTTCGTAACTAGTCTTACTTTCATCGATTTAAACCTTCTTTTCAAAATTAAATTCATGACGTAATTATGTAAATTATACTAAGTACTTTGCATTTATTGTAAAGATGATCTATTTGTCATAGCAAGGATTTCATCATCTTTAGTTTGTCGTCAGCGTTATTTTGAACTTTGCCTTGTTGTAGTTGCTAGCTGAAGTTCTAAACTGACTTCTATAACTGGCTCTACCATGTTCGGTATTTTTATTTTGTACTTTAACTTTTGTATTCTTTTGCACGTTGTTAGTCGTATTGCTATTGTCATTATGACTAATAAAATATTTAAGAATATCCTTTGGAGAGTGGGAGAAGGCTTTATGCCCAGTAGCGATAGTCTAACGGCTAAAAATAAAAATAGCCATATTACACTATCTATCGTCGCTGTAGAATAGAAACACTTCAAAATGTATAGGATTTGACGTTTCAAGTAGATGAGTCACGTGGTCAGAACGTCAATTCCTCTATACATTTTGAAGTGTTCTATTCTACAGCGACGATAGATCGTTCTACAGCGACGATAGATCGTGTAATATGGCTAGGGCCCCTGCCCCCCTAGCCATATTACACTATCTATCGTTGCGATCGCTGTAGAATACTTCAAAATGTATAGGAATTGACGTTTAAAGGTGATGAGTCACGTGGTCAGAACGTCAATTCCTATACATTTTGAAGTGTTCTACAGCGATCGCGACGGTAGATAGTGTAATATGGCTAGGGCCCCAGGATATTATTCTAGAACTTCAATATCAATGACTCCGTAAATAAAGTCACGTAAATTCGTTTGGTAAACAGAGTAACGTGAATCGAAAGGAGGTTGTCATAAAACAACTCCATTTCTTTGTTTACTCAAATGTCGTAAAAATTTTATAGAGTTCTTTCGACGTAAATACAAAATTGCCAGTTTTTACAGTCGAGCTAAATATGAAATTGTCCAAAATTATATGCAAGAAACAAGAAAATTCTTAGTATTCTTTCGTGACTTTAAAGTTTATTGCCCAAAGACGACGCATTAATCATTTTGAAACATAATATTTATTTGAAACATCACTTTAAAAAAGAAATTAAATTAGTATTTTTAAAATATCTTTATTGTTTTTAACGCTTTACTTTCTTCTTTCCAGGTATGTTTGCTGCCAAAGTTGTTAACAACCTTATAGGTTTCTAGAAAGGGTATGTATTTTTGTTTGACATTCAGAAACGTAAATTTTTAATATAGTAAGCTACAAAATGTCTTCAAAATCTTGTATTCATTTTGGTAGGTACCGACCTACTCCTTATACTTCGGAATCACTGAAACAATATTGATAGGCTTTTATTTTATATTTTTGGCCATCACACTTGGATCTTTTAGATATAACTAAAAACACAACCATTTTACTTTTCGGTACCTAAATCTATTTTGATGTCTATTTTGTTTGCCGCATATAAGCCGAAGTTGCGAATTCAAATCTTATTCGTAATTTTTGGGATGAATTTTTTAATAATGACAATTTCTCTACATTGATTTTTATTTTAAAATGGTTTGAAGTGACTTGTTTGCAAACTTTTAATCTCGAACAGGAAGCAGTGCTTGTAAGGCCTTCCCGTTGCGCAAGTGGGACGCGCAGGTCGCCGCTCCCGACAATTGGGCCGAACCAAAAATGTGTCAAGTTGAACTAAGGCCATTAACCCTGCTGTTTACGTTCTATCTCGGCCATGAAGCTGCCCTTACTTATGCAATGTATTGTTGACAATTTGTTGTTGGCAATTTGTTCTCTTTTGTGGTCAAAAACGTCGGAAAGTAAGCTTATAAATTGTAATCTGTAAACTGAGATACGAGATTTCTGATATCTTGTTATTTGTCTTAAAAAATAAACTTACTTCTATTTAAATTATTGTCAGACTTTGAGTTTGCAACTTGTTTTGCCTTCATCTCATTTGCAGTGACAGAGGTTGCCCTTACTTTTGTTATTTAAATGAATTTGCGAACTTTTTGGGACATCGTTTATTTTTGGTTCATCGCGCTTTACACGATTAGTGGATATTTCTAAATCATGTTTCTTTTTGTAAACTCTACGTATTTTATTCAAATAAGCTTGTTTTATACCTTTATATATTGCTTTTAGATATCTCGTGTTGCATAGTAGGCACTGTAGGTAAAGGAGTTTTACTGTAGGAAGGTAGATTTCACCAATACGTCGGAGTCGTGACTCGTGTTTAATCTTTAAAACCGTTCAAGTAACCATTAAAAAGTAATAAAAGCCAGTCCTTGATAAAAATTACCATTCCCGCTTAAAAAAGGACAAAGTGTCAACCTGGCCCAGAGACAACCACTAGGAATGTATTATTTCTGTCGTCATTTTATTTTTTAATTTTCATATACTTAACTCTTATTATTCGTCGTTTCCTTCAAGAAAAGAAAATAATTGTAATGTCTACTCGGGTATAAATAAATAAATAATAATGGGAATCTTTTGAAAATATTACAGTCTCGGGCCAGGACATTATAATTGTTAATGTCTTACAAGACGGTAAGGACACTCGTTCTCTCATACCGCATAAAGTGGGATAAATTTTTCAGTAGTAAACAATATACATTTTTCTCAAACATGCTACGTACGATATACGACCATTTCTTACACAACCTTCTTTGGGATAAATCTTTCTTGCAGTACTGGGACAGAAAGTGTCCAGCAATTTCTTATCTGGCCTTCTCGAGCAGCCAGCAGTGTAATTTAAAAATAGAAAAACTTTTTTGAACTGGAACATGTTGAATAAAGAGGTCACTCACTTAAGTTTTATATAATTTCGAACTGGTACGACAAAAAGAAAGTGGCATTACAAGTCAATGCTGCACTTGTGGGCCGCGGCAGTAATATTGTATAAGCTGGCGCTAATATTACTCCTCAATAATCGATGTAGCCTTGTAGAGTATTGTATCGGTTTGAGCTTTACCGCCATCTGGTATCAGTCATTACTAAGACAACACTTAGGTAGGTACCTACTCTACAACTGGAACATTGGTACAGTCGTAACACAATGTCAAGCGTTACTGAATATTTAAAGTTTGTATTAAAATGATGAGCAAAATCTGACGTATCGCCAGGGCTCAAAACTATTTTTTCTGTGTTCATCATCATCATCTCATACTGTCCACTGTTGGACATAGGCCTCCCTCAAAGATTTTCATGTATTGCGGTTGGAAGCGGCCTGCATCCACCGCCGACCTGCAGGTTTTACAAGGTTGTCTGTCCATCTCGTCGGTGGACGTCCAACGCAGCGCTTATCGGTCCGTGGCCTCCATTCGAGAACTTTTCGGCCCCATCGGCCATCTGTTCTGCGTGCTATATGACCTGCCCATTGCCATTTTAAACTGCTAATCCGTTTGGCTATGTCGGTGACCCGAGTTCTATGTATCTCCTCATTTCTGATTCGATCCCGTAGAAAAACCCAGGGCATAGCCGTATTTTTTTGTGTTCAATTTTAAATATTAACATTTCAAAAGACTGAAAATGTTAATAAACATTTGTCAGAGTAAACAGTCTTGTAGAAAAATTACATTGTAAGCCCTAGAAATACATATTTTACGACACACTGCTTCTTTTGCACCTGCGTTTTGTTAGAACCCGTTCAGTAAATGTAACCTTTGCAAAACACCACTCCGTCCCAGGCCATGCGTGCCAACACAACAGATGTTTGCAAGAAAACAATGGAAATTCAATTAATTTATTAATTGGCAACGCTAACGGGTGAATAAAATATCAAAAATGGTCAGCAACATCGGAGTTCCAGTTCCACCCTCTTCTTTTAATAAGCTGCACGCATTGTAACTCCTCTTTCATGTTTAATTGCGCCTTAAATAACTCTAGACATAAAAATCCTTTACGTCTCATAAAACTTACTTAAACACTTGAATAAATAAAAGCGAACCTCCATATCTCCATATCCTTCGTTTTATTATTCTGAATACTTAATATGAGTTTTTGGAATACAGCTGACTATAAATTCATCTCGAGCCCCAAACCATTCGAATTATGTCAGTAGTCACAATTAGATTACGTAGATTTTGTATGTTCTATTGTGCAGTATGAGTTCAATGCCGAACACAATGTGTTCATTGATACAAAGATAGTACACGTTTCCCCTAGCAACGGGCGCCCCCATCAAGGGATGGGTGCCCTTTTGGGCTCACCCACAAAATTCTACACTACGGAAATCCCCCAGCGAAGTATTTTTTTGTACGATCGTATCGTCGCCTCGACGTGAATTATGTCCGTGTATTTGCGATTGGGACGCGAGTACCTACATTTGTTTACTTATTTTTATATCTAAGTTTTATATTTTAGTACCTAGCTAAATTACGATGAATCTCCTTCTTTGCTTACTTTTCCTACCTGATGATTACAATTTTCCACCGTTTCTCTTTTTATAAGTTTATAAGTCATACATGTAGAACTAAGTGTATGACTAGATGGAACAAGCGACCATAGTTACTCGTGTCGAAGGTAAACTAAAAGTTAGAGAAAATTCAGAGAAAGCTTGTAGGTACTTTTAGTTTGTTTGTCGCCAAAGCATCGTCGTCAGCTCCATCCAGGTCATTAAGTCTAAAAGTTTCCTTCCCTTGGCACCTACTCACGAGCAGGTCTTTGAAAAGTGTGAATAGAAACGACACTAAACAGGGAAAGTTCGCATGAAAAACGATGCATTTTTGCGATTCTAGCACCCCTGGCACAGAATTCATGCAGTGCTAAAAAGTACCTTCAGACTCTAGACAGCATCTTACAAACAAACGAGGCGTCGTCGTGGGAATGAGAATAGTTTGTTTCTCGACAAAGAACTTCGCGAGTAACTTCAAAGTGAATATTAAAGTCATCACGAAGATCGAGACTTCAGTTTTTATGATCCAGTTTTAATTTAGAGTGCTCCATACACGGAGACCGCGGCGTCAGAACAAAAAACTAATCTAAAATGCGATGCGGACTCTGTACGGAGAATAACAAAACAACAGAGCTTATGCAACATCCTGCCCGCTTCGAACGCAGGCAGGAGAGTTAGATACATTAGGTCTAACCCGGCTTTGTCCTCCATGGCCTTGGTTTTTTCTGAATTAGCGAGGCTGGCCTCGAGCTCGGCAGGTGATTAGGTTACATAAAGTTGGTCCGTCCCCACTTCCTGCTGGCGCGCTTTGCAGTTGTCGAAGGTTTCTAAGAAAAAGCCAATTTTGCAGCCCACCTTCATTGTTTTGCTCCTATTGGCGAACCTGTTCCACCTAAGGATGCATTCACATGAGAAATGTAAGAACTATTTATTCAAATAAAAAAAAATGAACTAAGTACAAGCATTTCCAATTAAACTGAACACGCATTTTTAATTGAAGATTAACAAAGTCAAATATTTACTTTTACTTGGTAAACGGGCAAGTTCATCGCAGTCGCCGGTTACTAATAAAAGGCTATAGAATTTCTCGCTCCTAGATGTCTTTTAGCATTTAATTACTCGAAGTTCCATTAAAAGCGGGGTTATAAAAACTAAAAGTGTAATAGGCGCAGTCTCACGGGTGGAATGGAGTCCAACTCGAAACTGGTTTCGTCGCACGCGAGCCGGCTCCGACGAGGCACATGCAACGAATAAAAAGAAACCTATATGCAGCTCTAGGAAACGCTGACCTTGAACGCAAGGCATGGCACCTGGCGTTTTTATCTGCCCTTCAAAATAAATTGCGAACATTTTATAACTCTTCCAGGTCCCTCCGTTGAATCGCGGCATTCCAAGCTGACTTTTGTGTGATGTGATGTAATGCGTGTTGAATTTGAAAAGAATTCGATATGGTAATAGTATCTGTAGGCGCTAGTTTATGGTGGAGACGAGTCGTCCGACTGGTTTTGTATTGTCGGAGCATCGGCAGGACGTGACGGCTCGGGCGAGGCGACGTCTTCGCCGCGATATGTCGGTCGTGGTGTCGGTTGCGTAACCGGTGTCAGTCTTGAGGAAAGTGAACGCAGCATTTCGAGGTCGCGTAGAAAGTTGCCGTCGTCGCCGCCACTAGCTGCCTTCAACACGCTTATTCCGATTCATTCAAGCACCTTTGCAAATTGTCCTGGGTGAATGGCGCAAAATTTAAAAACAAAAACATCACGCGATGTTTTCGTTCCAGAACCGATGAGCTATAATTCCGAGTGCATAATTTTCGAGCCATAACGACTAAAAGAATGTTGCATAATAAGCTATTTGACCTGTATCCTTTCCGAAATATTATCGGAGAGCCCCAAGGAGTTTCGAGCAAAAAGTTACACGTGCCGGCTGAATCGCTGTCGGCTATTGAAATTTTGGACGTGGCGAGGCCACCTTGCATATAATAGGACATAAATTCGGTTTGGTACCTATTGAAATAAAGGGTTTGAGCGCGTAAGTTTCTTTTTCAGTTTTGTTGTTTATGTACTTACCTAAAATGTTCGTGTGAGACCGTGAAATAGAAAATTAATCCCGGTTTATTATCCATTCGATCTCCGTGGTTTTATAGGCGTATATAAATTTGATCGAGTGATCACGACATTTGGTTGCATATCATATAAAAGAGCAGTTTCTGTTGTTCCTATACATAGGTTACATTGTTTAAGTCGATTTGCCTTTACATTGTAATATGCAGACAGGGACGTGCATATAGTACAGAGCTGCTTCACAATAGCCACTATAAAAACAGTCTGCTCTGACGCGACGAATGATCTACGAGCATTGCAAACCTTGAATTTATGATGTAGTACCTACAGATAATCAAATCAATGGCTTTTACAGTGTTCGATGTAACAATTCATATAGATTTCAAACTTTGTAATCATAATGTCAGTTATTTTTTACACTATACAATTCAAATCGATTTCAAACTAATAAAATGTCAGTTATTTTTTTAATCATCGTATAAAGAATATTAATGGATAAAATGGTACCTACCTGCCTAACAAAACTTCATTCAATAGTCAAAATTGACTACTTATTGGGTATGCAAATTCTGAAACTGATTCTGCGAATTTAAATCACGTGCCTCTAAATGTCATTTTTCAGCATTGATCCTATCCAACCAAACAGCTTATTCATTTAAACTCTAAACCATATAACTAAAGTATTAGTATATTTCCAACATTATTTAAAAGGTTGAAAATCATGTATAATTCAGGTTTTGTTTCTGATTGTCCTGAAAAGAACGTATTAACATAAAGATAATAATTCCACAAGGTCTGTCGTCTGAGTAAAGAAGCTGCAGTTTAAATCCTTGCAGCACAAAAGAACTTTAGTTATATTCGAACCATCGAAAGCGTTTCGTTTCTTATGCAAATGGAGCGATACGTGCTCAAGATACATACAAGGACTCTATTGTTACATTGACGACGTTAAATTTTAATTCCTGAACATCAACAGACACTACTAAATGATCTGATAGGAAATGTTGCTGAAAATACGTGTTTCATCTTCTTCAATTTATTTACGAATCTCTAAAGAGAGTTGTTTTCTTGAACCAAAATCTTCTTTAATATTTATCACAAATTATGTTCTACAATATTCCATAGCATCAAGCAAAAAGCTTTCGTTTATTTCTGATGCACACGCCTACTGAAGAACACAATAAACTCCCACCAGAGTCCTTGAAAACACTCACCTCTATACTACAAAGTGTACCAAGTTGAAGTGGTCTGAGAAACCAGGAAGGCGTTATCTGGCTAGTCTCATCAAGTGCCTTATCTCCCCACATGTTTGATCAGGTGGTAAACGCCACTCAAGGTCTCTCTGACCGTGAAACCTTATCCTGTTACAAGTATCAAATGTTTTATAGGGCTTCTTGTTTCGGGAATATAAGGGTAATGCTAACGAGACCGTTTTGATTTTTTAATCTTTTTAGATTGCTAAGCGACCACGTACCACGAAGTACTATTTTAATTTTTAAATTTTAACAAGTAAGACGCATATACTTACTTGTAAAATTGTGCTAGAATTATGTATTGATCGAAATGTTTCGATTCTGAAAAATTTAAATGCAGGCATAACTGCCTCCCATAAACCATCCAGTACCTACAGATGCTAAAGGACTGATTTTTTAAAGTTCTATACCATTTTTTTTATCTATTTTATCTGTAGCTGCTGAAAAGTAAACACGCTGCTGTCAATCAAGATTTTGTTATTATAATCTGCGCTGAGACGGAACTTGATACCTACCCGATTCTCCGATCCATAGTTCCAATAGCGTGGGAGGCAAACAAAACTCTATAGGTAGGTACACATGCACATTAACATTTTGACTGGACCCAATCCGTTCTAAATTGAAAGCCGAAACTTTAATCGGATTATAACCTGCAAGGGTTACCAGTTAAAGCAGAAAATCCGGACAAATATGTCAATCAATAGTACGGACCTGACGGTTTAAAAAGCTTTAGTTTTTTCAATTTTGATAACCTGACATTGTTCAGATTTAGAAGAATGTAAGTATAGAATTGTCTGATATTATATTAACCTTTTTATATTAGCTTAGTAATATTAAATGAGTGATTGGTAAATTTATTTACATAATCAGAAAGAGATGTAATTTAGCGATCAAAATACTACTCGTACAAAGCTAAGCAATTTACAAACTTGAGCTTTTATTTTTCCCAAATCATCCGGCAAAACCATAACATGGCAACCCTTGGCAATTAATAGGTCTGCAAAAGGATTAGGAATGGTTGTAGTGTTAACACGTGGAATTCGACTCCGCATTCGAAATGTCAAGTCGTAAAACTGGTTCCGATAATTTCGTATTCAGATCTACAGGCTTATGCACCTTCACTGCATTATTATATGGCCTTCATAAAAAATGAATTATGGACTTGGTACTTTTTTTGAAATAATTTCTTAAAACTATTTTTACATAAGTATTACTTTCTTATTTTTTTTTTGCTTAAACAGTTGGTTTTCATTTGAATAAATCTTCGGGCACTTAAACTTTTAAAACTATGCATATACTTATTTAAAGGCATACCTATATACTTACTTATATAAATATATATATAGGTATATCAAAGGAGTGTCTCCGGAATGCTATTCTTGGTACCTCGTACTCTCCCTATAAGTAGTTATTTTCACTTGAAGCTGATTCATCAATTGTGTAAACTTTACAGTTATTCGTTGAAGCTTTTTCCTCGTCAGAACCTGTTTTATAAGGAAACTAATCCTTTCGGAAACTACCCATGGCCGTACGTGGTATCGCAGAACAGTGAATTTTTAATCTGGAACAAGATATTTCTAGAAAATTCTTTGAATAATTTTAAAAAATTTGACTGGCCTCTTAGCTCAGTTGGTAGTAGCTTTGCCTTCTGCGCTGTAGGTCGTAGTTTGATTCCCACCTAGGACAAACATCTGAGTGATGAGCATAGATGATTGTTCTTTGTCTGGGTGTTATAAAGTACTAGCAGCGACCTCGCGGCGTTGCCCCCGTACTATTGGTGTTGTGTGATGATAATCACGATGAAAAGTAGCATATAACCATCCTAAAGAGTTTAGCTATCACATGCAGAAATATTTTTTCTGTAACTTTCACAGAAATTGAGATACATAGTAATTTCTAAGGCAAATTTACCTAGTGCCCGCCCTCATTTGCCATTCGAAGCTAGGTGTTATATTGATTTGTACATAAAAACCACCAACTCAATCATTAGCAAAATACTTGCCATTATGGCTTTAATTTGTAACTCAATAAGGTGAGATATAACGGTTCAAGTACAAATAATACATGGTGCTTACTGCTCCATCTCAAAAATACGACAGTTGGTCCGAAAGAGCCTTTTAATCCTTGTATGAAACAGGATCTATTGATATCAAAAAAGTTTTTGTGTTGCCCATTTTCTTGCTGACTGTAGGTACTTTTTTTCAAAATCTGTGAATGCAGGTCGAAATATCTTCGAAAGTTATGGATAGTCTCCTAAGAACGTTTTCCTGTAGCTACAGCGGTTAAGGTAGCTGCCCTTACTGCCCCGTCTCAAAAATTCACCCTGTATAATACGATGATAAAGCGTCAAACGGTACAACGAGGATCGGCCCAGTCAATTGCGCCGAAATTAAATGCAATATGGCAATAATTTATTGCTGCAACGGTATTATTAAAACCAATAAAGATTGGACGATATGCGAAGAAAGGTATTAAAAAGCTTGAACATTAATATTGCAAGAAATTCCCTAAAGGGTACCCCAGTTGCCGATAACCCTAATATAACTTGTTAATTCTGTCGAAGCTGTAGGCTATAGAAAATAAGTTATTTCCAGAAATAATCTTTCAGTAGATGAAGCCAGAAAAAGCTCCACACGAATTGATCATGTCTTTCTTGACAAAGGGTGTTGCGCAATCCTCCTCCATCTCAAACAATGTCCCAGGCATCGTCCCGTTGAGTGTAGACATAAATTGTCTTCTTATAAATACTAGCTGTGTGTGGTTTCACCCGCCATCTATACTCTATAGATAGAGTCTATACTAATATTATAAAGAGGTAAAGTTTGTTTTGTATGTAGGAGGTAATCTCCGAAACTACTCATCCAATTTCAAAAATTCTGTCGCCAGTAGGTATTTAGAATAAATTTTCAGGATGGACATAGGCTATATTTTATTTAAGTAGGTACCTTGCGGGCAACGCCTTCCTCAAGAATTAAGCTATCAAATGCACAAATCATTTTTGAAATCCGACGGGTAGTTCTAGAGATTAGCGCGTTCAAACAAACTCTTCCGCTTTATTATGTTAGTTTAGAAATAAATAATCTAGTAGCAGATGCTAGTTAAGTTTATTAAGTAAATGAAACTAAAACCAGTAGCCTGGAAGGTTAGTGAGCGCCATGTTGACTTGATAAACGCTATTTTTCCGTTGAATTAATATCAAATGTCAAAATAAAAAATGTGTGATTACATTCAATGAACTATTTCAGTCATGGGAAGCGAGCTCGTGTTTTTATAAAGCTATAATTGTAGCTACGATCGTGGATCCGATAATTAGCTTTTTTGTTTTTATTTCCTCAGTGGAACCGAAATGGCTGCACAATAACCCGTCTTTGGCGTTGTATTAATACAAATGTTCGACGATAGACAATGACTTTAAGGCCATGCATCAACTACGATTTTTTGTTACTGTGATAAATAATGTTACAACAAGTCGCATAATAAATTAAAAAAAAACCGACTTCAATGTTATAAGCTGAGCATTTTTCTGGATGTATCTCTAGCTAGATAGTCTAGATGCATTTCTGTTCATAACTCCGAAGATCCTTGACAGATCCTCACCAAATTTTTGTGGCACCAGTCGGAAAGCAAATTCTTTCAAACAAAAAAAGAATTTTTCAAATCGGTCCAGGCGTCTTTGAGTTATCGGTGAACATACATTTAAAAAAAGGCACAAAAGATTCCGACGAATTGAGAACCTCCTCCTTTTTCTGAAGTTCGGGTAAAAATGCAACAATACTGCGCTGAAAAAATCGTAGCGATTTCATATTATGTGTTGCATTACTCTGACATTAATATTAATATCGGAACCGTAAAAAAAAACGTAAAAACGTAACGTAACGTAAACGTAACCTAACTACCATTATACGTTCTGCATTCAAAGTTATTTAATACTTACTATAACTACTTGTACTATTATTTATAATGTGCTTTAAGTCTTTAATTATATTACGACTTGTAATATTTTGTTGCATTTCTGTAAAATTAATATCGCAACGAAAAAAAGGTATTACACGCGATGCCCTTACACTGTATACTAAAACCTCGGGTAAGTAAGTAAACCTCGGGTAAAGTCGAAAGAAACTGTTTATAATAATGTAAGTTGAAGAATGTTTCTTTGATATTGGAAATGTTTTGTTTCTTTTGAGAAAAACTTCTAATTTCAAGGATTAAAACGGTATGGTAACGAGTATTAAATTAATAGTCGATATTATCGGGTGAGTTATTTTAATATTTAAAGACTACCTACTGTTTTGAATAACTCAGAATGCAGTAACATCACAGGCGCCATATTCATCATTATACAAGAAATCTATAAAATAATATCACACGACGTAACATTCCACTTTTATCCCTCTCATTTATGGATTAAAAATCAATACATATTGTCTACTAGCTTCCTCCCGCGGCTTCGCGTGGTATCAACATTTTAAATAGCATGCTATTCCAAGTCACAATCTACACTTATTCGAAATTTCATTCAAATGGGTCCTCTGGTTGAGGCGTCTTTATGAATAATTATGTTTCTAATCGACGCGTCGAACTATTCATAAATTTTTCAGATTCATAAAATTTTTAGGATAGGATACAAAATTTTCATTGTCAAAATATCACATTACGATAATATCGTCCGATAAAATAAACCACGTGTGGCCTTTACAAAGAAGACAAAAACCATTAAAAATATCGATTTCGTTTCCATTTTATTTTGTGTTGCTTTGGTGTGAGTTATTTATTTCACCTTTGATTACCTCTCTGAATTAATTAGCAGCCATCTCAAATATTTAAAAACTTTTATTGACTTCCTTAATGAGCTCATTACAAGACTTTTATGTTTTAAGCTCATTTGTTTCTATAGTTACATTGATTTTATTAGTTGTATACCTAATTAAAATACTGTATGAGTCCCTGGCATTGAAGTATAAGAGTGTATATTCATCCTTAACACCACTAAAAAAAACTTAGGCCTTTATAATCTTTACTAGATGATTTATACAGTGTCAGGAGGCAATCTTTGTCTACACTTAACGGGACACTGTAGTGCCTGGGACATTGTTGAAATGGAGTAGGCTTGCCCAGAACCTACACCATCCTCTCAGCTTAACCGGCCATACCCACAGGAAAAACATGGTCAACAGGTGTGGGGCTGACTAAGCCGCGGGTTTCCTCACGATGTTTTCCTTCACCGTTTTGAGCTCGTGTTAAAGCGCATATAAATTTTTCGAAACGAAAAATGATGCACCGCCAGGATTCGAACCCACCTTCGGATCGAAAGTCGAGGTACTATACCTCTCGGCCAACACGGCGCAAACCTTACACCAACTTTATGTCAATATTGTCGTCTAAATGTAAACAAAATTCCATACAGTATTTTGGCACGACAACGTTGTTCACATTGAATATGTTATCCGTTCGTTCGTCGTCCTTTTAAATCTCTAATGACGTAACTATACGTGAAACGAAGAGGATTTAGTACAATAAGCCACAAAAGTTAACGAACATTTGAAAATCTAGCTCAAGAAGAGATTAGTAAAGTTTGATGAAAAGCTAGTGGAAACACGATTTTTTAATTAGTGCCCCAGAATGATCACATTCATAATGGACTTGTTGTTGATGATTGTCTGACGTGGTGTCTGACTATAATTACGCAAATGGATATTTTTGTTTAATTTGGGAAGATAAATAGAGAGGACCTAGCACTTAGAGTACTTTTTAAAGTATTTTTCAGGTCCTACAAACCTTAACATGACTAAAGTTAAAGTGACTTATACACAGAATGAAAAATAAAAATATCCACGCTCTATTTTCAGATGTAAACATTCAGAGCAATTTTTATCGCCGCCATTTCAGAATTCACGTCTAAATTCAAATTGATTCCAGGAAACGGTTTGTCATTAGGTAGGTACGAAGAACCGACGTGCCTTTCCGTGGCCTTGATGGCGAACCTTGAAAACACCCGGCAACGTGCGCCTGCGCAGGCGAATAGACTCTACGCGTTCACTAAACTTTAATAATTACGTCATATTTAGAGTTCTTTAGTTTGATGAATAGACGGATCAAAGTCCGTCGATTACGCGCGCATTTTGCACTTTTGACGCTTTGAGTGACGTCTTATTTCTGAGTTTTCATTAGTGATTGACAGATAATTATTGGGTGGGAATCTTCCGATGATTTGTAGTGTTTGTATAATAACACAAGTCTTTCTGTATTTTAAATTCTATTGATCTTTAAAGTGAAATCATAATTTGATGAGAAGAAAAATAGGTTTTATGGTTATGGGGAGGGACATAACGTTCTCTATTGAAACACATATGACATTAATTTAAGGATGGACTGAGTGAAGACAGTCAACAGAATAAAAGGAATAAGAGATAAGAACTAAAAGAATAGAGAGAGAACCACTTGTGAAGAATGTTATTCAGAGAAAACTTTACTCACATAAAGGTAAAATGAATACAGAAGATAGGGGATAAGATTAGGGAGTGGGCCCACTATGTTTTTCGTGGTGCATTTGTAATAAAAGTGATAAACGTGATGCGAACTCGCTACTCAAAAAAGCGCTACAATAAAGCCCCAGACTCTACTGCGTCCCACTATTATGCCTAACTCCCAACACTATACATTAGTAATTCATCTAGAATTTATGTAAAGGACTAAGTTTTAGGTATAGTATAAAAGCTAACCTAGCTCTTCGATTTCTCACCATGATAAAGCAAGTTTTCTTAGAATTTTAAAAATATTAACTCAATAAGAAAAATAATATAACCTTTATCTTGGTTGGGATGCCAAAACGCTATTTGAGTGTATATTTAGTCTAACACCGCTCAAACTTAAGAATCGTTTTGACATACGAGCTTAAGCTTCTTAGCTATGCTAAGCCAAAAACTCGTAACCTTCGATTGCACCATAGTCATGTTACTTGGTAAATTCTTATGCAAATTGGTCAAAAATACATCATAGATGCTATTTCACAAGTAGATACTATCATTGTGTAGTTCGACATCTCGACTTAAAACTTCTCATTACTTCGCAATTAGCATGCAACATTACTCAGTAGGTAAGTACAGTTACATACTGCAGTGAATTACATTCAAGTAAGTACTTACTTATTCTAAGTTTCTAACATCTCGAATTGCTTTGTAATCAATCGTTTGTGATCAAGATTTGAAGCATTGTCTTGACTTTTTAGCGGTAGTAGTAGTCACATTTTTTTTCCATTTAAAAATGTGATATCTACTTATAACTGTATGACATTGGAAATGTCTTTTCGTTCGCTCCAGTGTAGGCTCCGATTTCACGAAAAAGTCCGATGCCCTTATATCTCGGAAAGTTGAGAAAATATGATTTTCAAAAACGGCTCAAAAGACGCGTATTTACGAAAACTGTAAGGTGCAAAATTATTCGAGAAAGTCAAAAAAGAAAAAAGTTATGGACGAAATAGTGCAAAAAATCATTTTTTCCGAATTTTTGTTGGTGTCTGTACTTACCACATCTTGTAACACCTTAGTTCTAGCAATGATGATAAAAATATGTGGGTATTTCGACAGTCACTCAGACCGCAGTTTATTGAAGAGCATCAAGATGACTGGCTCATTGGCCTCGCCAAAGACAAAGGTACCTACTTACCTAAGTACTTAGATGTAGATGTCTATGTAGTATGTAGGTAGCATGAGATATTTGTATTTAACTAGTCAATGCATGATGACTATTTTATGAAGAACTAGTGAAAGCCCGCGGCTTCACCCGCGTGGACTACTTTTTTGTCCCCCGGGAACTATACATTTTTCCGTGATAAAAACCTATGTGTTATTCCAGAACCTAAACTATCTACATTCCAAATTTCATCAAAATCGGTTTAGTAGTTATGGAGATACGTGGTAACAAACATTAACACACACACACACACACACGAACTTTCGCCTTTATAATATTAGTAGGATATTTGGAGATTTTTCAGAAGAAATAAGCTTATTATACACTTTCTGTTTGTATTTATATAAACCGGTGTAGTACCACCTATTATGATGTTCCTTCTCAGTTATTATCAAAGAAAGCGAATGTAAATCGGTTATTGCGGAAAATATGTATCCAATTTCCCATTTTCAGTCCAATAATAAACAAATTGCCTTCTTTATGATCAACTTACATCAAATCTCTAAATATGGAGTCGAACACGGAATCTATAAAGGCAGTCGCAAATACGAAATGCGAAGACGAGTTTATTACTTCCATTCTGTTTATTGGTTAGGTACCGAATTGCTACTGATCGATACGAGAAAAATAGCTTTATATGAACGATGATGACATACGATGTTTATAGTAGAAGTATATCTATATTATTTATGTGCGGTTATCACTTTATTTGTGCTCTACCAATGTCACCGAGTTGTCGAGAGGGCAACGGACGCTATATCTCTGCACACATACATATAACCAGCACACAAATGCAATTTTAATATCAACAGTCGTTACGTTTGATAATGTTTTATATCTAGGTACGCCGACGGACACAACATTAGATTGGATTTCGTATCATATCGATGGTTTTGTTCCTATAAAATTCATTGTCTGGTAGTATTATCTTCTAAATCACGTTTATTCGCGATAAATATTATCAAGGAATGTTATGACAACTATGACAACATCGCTTGTTCATTTAAATAAAACAAAATAACTAAAAACTAGTGAAATGCCTTTGCAGCACAATTTAACTTTGCAAATTATCTTAACCGTCCTAGACATAACAATGCCATTTAGACTTTTAAGACAAATATTACCTTACCAAGGTTTAACCGACTGTGAAGGTGGGCGAGTGATGGTTTTAGTAATATCTAAACTGAATACACTGTTCCAGGTCTAAGCAATTTTTATAAAATTCATTCGTAGTTAGCAAAAAAAAACATAACTAAAACTGATTTTGACTTTTTTTGGTAGTTAGGCTGGTTTTACTGTCACGCATACCGTCGGCGCTGATGGGCGAGTGATCTTTATTACAATGAAATAAGGATACTGATTGTTCAGCACTGACGAGAGCAATCAGCGTAGTCATTTCTGCTAAACAATCAGTATCCTTTTTTCATTGTAATAAAGATCACTCGCCTATCTTCGAGAGAGTGATCTTTATTACAATGAAATAGGGATACTGATAGTTCAGCACTGACGAGAGCAATCAGCGTAGCCATTTCTGCTAAACAATAAGTATCCTTTTTTCATTGTAATAAAGATCACTCGCCTATCAGCGCCGACGTACGCGTGACAGTAAAACCAGCCTTAAAGAGCAAGGTAGATTGACAGTCAAGGGCTCAAAATAACAGATCCACGTGCGCGTGCCGCACTGGACCGAGACGTAGAACCCAGATTGGGTCACCGTTTATGCCGAATATTCCGTAAGGTAGGTAGGTACCTTATACGGTATGAGTATTAAATTGTCCATAAAATGTAAGGTTTGCTAAGTTGACTTGTGTTTTATTATCGAGGTTAAAAGTTAATACCGTGACAAGAGTACTCAAAATAACAGAAGCAAGTAATCTTAAACTCAATTACATACGAGTATATTCCGAAAACCGGACATAGTTATAAACTGTTTATAAAGCGACGAATCTTGAATCAGAATCATTTCTCTACAAGTCGACAATCGATCTATTGGGCAGTAATCGTAGTTGAACTGATACTGGTGTTAACAGAGCTCATATTATCATCAACATAAGCTGAGCCACGGAAATCTGTAAGATCGTTTTTAGTAAAGGGCCGAATGAATATTGTATACACAGATGATGCCAGAATTTGTCTTAGGCTGAGACTCCACCAAAGCGGAGGTGTGTGCGATGCGTTTTAAACAACCAATAGAATTTCAAAAGACAAGATGACATGTTTGAATAACGAATTTCTATTGGTTGTTTAAAACACATCTCACACATCTCCGCTTTGGTGGAGTCTCAGCCTTAGCTACATTGTGAAAGAAAAATATTTGTGGTTTTACTCATTGCACAACATTAAATATGACTTCCATGTTTCCGTGCAGGCTTTTATGGTGAATCACTGGTGACAGTGAGGTCATGATGTTAAATACAAAATTTAAAAAACCTCCAATTAGTTTACCCTTCCATTGGTTGTTGATTCAATAACCGCATTTAAAATTATTTAAGTCAATCAAAGGATTTTTTCAAATTTCAACAAAATACTTTTTTAAAGAATGCGTTTGATGGAAAAAAATCCTAAGTGAATTTGTGTGAATTGAAATCATTGTGAGAAAATAAAATAAACTACCTACGGCTTATCTCAAATTGTATCTCTCGGATTGTATGAACACAATAAGCAGTTACCAACTTTAGCAACTTTTATAAAAGTACTTGCAAAGATAATATTCATAATAATAATTTTGCTTCAGAAAATACGTTGTAACTTAGAAGATTTCTTACAGTGTATTAATAATAGATTTTCCTGTACAATTCAATTACTTTTCTAACCCAATAATTTCTTGGGATCACAAAAGAATTTATTATCACACGTAAAATTGCAAATCAATATACCAATACTCTTAATATAACATGGTTTTCTTCTATTCTATCCTATTTTTTTTAATTTTAGACTAATAAAATAAAAAAGAGTTTTCGCTGCTCTATAATTATAATAGAGCTTCCATAATTAATTCTAATTTACATACTTACTTTAAGTTCCTACACACTAGATAACCTTCACCACCACATTAATTTACCTAATACTAAATAAGTTTTGCAATGATTCATCCCTAATTTGAATTATGTCCAGTCAGTACCTTTTAAACATCGTTAGGAAACTAGTTAGCTTTCGTCGATTGGCTTGCCAGCTGTCACGTATGGAATGTTATCTTCTGAAAAATGTGGGCATGTACCAAATATGTATTTGGACACGCCTGTGACTACCCCTTAGACATCTTCAAAGGATGCAACGCATGCAACTGTCTCGAAATATCGGGAAACTCAAAAATCATGGTAAATATCCCGTTTATAGTGTTTATAATGTTCATAACCATGATAGTTTCAAAAGTTTTATCTTCAATGGGTCTTAAAATGCCTAAAGATCTGAAAGAATTATGTCTACCGCCCCTGGGAATACAGTCGTAATCGTATTTATTTTCCCCTTTATCACTTACAGCCGTTACTATTACCTTGTGAAAGTACAGTGTTGGTTTTACACATGGTCTAATTTTACCGTAAATATGTTGAAATACAACCTCACATGGTAGAGTCATAAAATTGTTTCTTAGTAATGGCGACTATGGCGAGTAGCAATTTCGTAACTTCGTGGCAAACATGTTTTATAAATACTGTTTTACTGCTAAAATATAGTGTAGTTTTAGAATTATACTGCCTAGTTGGATTAGAAACGAAATTACTTATACTTAGTAACTATAATTAAGTATTTCTCGACAAGTTTTCAGATCAAGTTCATCTATAACTTCAAAATGAGACAACTTATTGACTTACTATCTTTTTTATTACAAGCTTTTATTGAACTTGCTATTTATAGTATTTATTTATTTGTATTTATATTAGAAATAGACCCTATTTTGATCATGGAGTTGGGAAACTACATAATAAAACCACAAAATACTCACTCTTGATATATTAATTCCTTTCTCTTTTTCTTAATTTATTTATTTAAAACACAGTTGGGCTTACAGATATACCAAAGCGCCCATGATGCTTGTTCACGTGGAGTCTTGCAAATTAATTTTAAAGCAGTTATCCGCAACCGATCCTGCTGAAATTTGAAAAACTTATAGATTATCGGTGACAATGCAATATTATGTTGACAGCAAGCTGTTCGGATGATGGAGCCAGGAGCTGTTCAACGGACCTTTTCAGTGAATAACTGTAAAATACCCGTGTTTAGACTTATTTCTTAACTCGCGATTACCCCTTTGAAATGCTTGTTAGAAAAAAATATTTCGATAGAAACCTTATTTTTACTAAGTCTAGTATAAAGATGGTTGTTTTTAAAACTATGATGTTCGATCGATACAACTAACTTTAGTAAAGCAACAACCAAAAAAGATTAAAGTATATTACGTGTGAAGAAAACTTCACGTAATTTCTTACGCACAACTCGTAATCTTTCTTCGAGTCATAAAACTGTTATTGAGTTGAATATCACTTGAACTTAGACCTCTGGGATAGCTCGTTACGACATACAAAAGTTCCTGATACCATTTTAATTTACTTATAACTTTTTAATCTTGTTATAAAAATCGTTACCTAGGTACCTACCAAACTAAGATTGATTTCCGAAACTATTACTAGCAGCGCCCTCGCGGCGTTGGCCACTTAGTGATGGTAGATATATGATGATCATGATGATGAAACGTAGCTTTTATTCTTTCTCAAGAGTTTAGCTATCAATTGCAGAGAGAATTTTTCAAATCCGACTGGTAGTTTCAGAGATTAACGCGTTCAAGTAAATAAACTCTTCCGCTTTATATATTGGTATAGATTAGATAATCCGGCTTAATCTAGGTGGAAAGATAATAGCAAACTAACAACAGATGCTTGGATTTCAAATGTAACACACTATTTACCATATAAACTACTCACAACAAAATAGGGCCCACTTAAAATATTTCGATATTTTGCACAACACATATTTTCTGAACTTGTCCTATTTAAGTACTTATATATTTTTTTTAATAAATTTCTAAGTAAGTACAGTGGTAATGGTAACATATTCCGAAAACCAAAATCGAAATAAATTGTACCTACATTCAATTTTCATTACTATTTTGAAGTCATACTTTTCCAAGTGGGCCCAATTTAGTTTTGAGTAGTAGATTTATAGTAGAACAACATAAGATATATCACTACCCAGCATGATATCAATATAACGCCAACTAATCGGACTGGTAATGCTCAATAAATATACAAAGTTTAATAAATGAGAACTTGTAACCTTTGCAAAGATAGCGAAAGAGAAATATGGAAAAGTCACGATTGATAAGCGTATGTCGGCAACCCCTACTCCTTATTCACTAAGACATAATAAGATACAAATTCTATAGGTATTCTATATATCTGTGATTTTTCTCACTGTATTTATACGTTCGACATAATATTCAAAAAATTACAAATATCTAACCACAGATATTATAGAATATTGAAACTATCGGTAATGTGTAGGTACATTTATTTACAGAAACTAAACTACTACATATTTAAGTACCTATATAACTTTACAAAATACAATTAGAACTAGTTGAGCCATCTAAGGAACTATGTAAACGATCTATAGGTAGCTCAACTGATCCAAGCCACTGCCAGTCGGAAGCGTGCTCAAGACACTGGCAGTATTGACACATTGAATGGCAATGCTGATCCGTTGAGCCAAATAGCCGTTAGACGAACAAGCTTAGTTTCTCCATCTGAATACTAATCCTTCATCCATAGTAATGCATACGAAGTCGTATCTAAACTTACCTTTATTTATGGCAATAAACGATTAATGTCAGCTTGTGTAAAGAGTAAAATTTTCTAAATCCATGGTACCTACCACCAAAAATCTCTTTGAGCCATCTTAAAAACCTTGATCGTTCGTGGCTTATACAGAGCAGAGTCAGGACAAGGAATCAGGTGTCAGCTTTCTTTGCAGTAAATTACAGTATAATATAAGTACTTAGTAGAAGCTTAGCTTGATAGTCATGTAGGTCATATCAGTTAATATTGAAAGGAACTCCGATTTGTAACTATCAAAATTTTCTGTGTATATATTCATTGTGACTTAAAAGTTCCGTGCTTCAGAAGGCACGTTATATTGTCTTTACCGGCTATAATTAGGTCATGCATGACAAAAGCCTTCAGGCTGCCCAAAAACTCCTTTACCATAGTTGGCTTGGCCACTAAAAGTAAGTAAGTTTGTATGAGCAAGTGGCCAACTCTGGTGACGGAGTTTTTAGGCTGTCTAAACTAGGCCACTAACTGATACCAACTTAGGTACTTTATCAATTCTATTAAAGTTTAGCAAGCTGGCTTCAGACCATTGTCTGAGAGTTTTAGCAACTTTTTTTTGGTACTTATCTACTAGTATTTTTCAGTGAAGCTTTTCATTTTCTTGTAATAAAGACAAAACCGATCAAACTAATCAGCGCAATATATTGAGGCGCTACAAGCATTGTGTTAGGTACATCTTAGTGAATAAGGAGTTGAGCTATAATTCATTTTGCTATTATTAATAATTACCTACAGGCTGTCAATCACACCAGTTGAATGATTTATACTCATTATACCGATCATACATAATAAAGTGACTATACTATGCATACTTCCTTTTATATACATGAAAAGTTTTTTAGTGCGCTTGTAAATAATTGTCTTGTCTTTGGAAATTACTAGTTTACTCAAAGGAATCTTCTGTTCTTTTTGTCAAACAGATTTTTTGACTTGTTTGGATCAGTATTAAGTTACTCTTTTTATACTTCAATCTTTGATGAAGTATCCTATTTGTTTGTAGGAAAAATAAATGCCTTATTATAGTACCTAAGTTGGTTTAATAATTTCTTCCTTGCATCAGGTCTAATATCAGTCCTTAATAATTCTACTAAACAGTTACACGTTTCTATCTTATTACATATCGGCTGTCAGTCTGTTAAGCGTATCTGAAACTATTAATAAATAACAGGTGTCGGTGCAGGTGTAGTTACCAACTGCAACATAATATGAACTTAGCAAAAACAAACTCCAATGCACCATTGGGCGACACAAAGCCGTTTTATATACAAAGTTGCGTTTTTGTTATTGGAAACACAATTATTGGCGCGTTTGCAAGTAAACAAGTACCTAGGCAAATGTTCAATGGCAAAAAGGTCAATGTAGACAACGATGCATTTGCGATATTCTACACTTCATAATGGGTTGAACTGTGGCTGCACTTTATCTTAATGTTACAACAAGATTAGTAACAGGAGATTGAAATCAAACCGTAATTTACAGTCTTAGAAGATGTATACATGAGTAAACAAGTTTAGACTTTATATATCATTCAAGGATCTGACCACTTGATGGCACATCTAAACCAATAAATCAATAAACGGTGCTATTTACTTTCAAAGTCTTACACCCACACGCTTACAGCCTCAACATTAATTGTACTTCTCATCAATTGCCATTATTATAAACTTTTTACAGTTATTCCGAGCTTCAGTTTTATTATTGTTCTAACTCTGAATCATCGTAAGCTCCACAGTTACCTCTCGAAATACAGAAACAATGGGTGAGCATTACATTTGCAAATAATGCCGTTATGTGAACAAAACCTTCATTTATCCAAAACAGCACCTAATAGTAACCAATTTGAACTGCGGTTTGATATTTTACTACTATTTTTTGCATTCAAATTTTGGCTTTTGTATTTCAAATCAGTAGACTTGCCCAAAAAACGACATTAAGAAATCTAAATCGAATCACGTCCGCTTGATTGTTTTTTGTGATAAGCAACATTTTTGCGACTTCATCCGTGGCTTTATATCTCTGTGAGGACGATAAATTCCTTTGCATCTCGGCTTGAATTTATGCGTCCAATTTCAATATAAATTAAATCGTAAAACAGATTATAGACTTCGAGACATGGAGGCCAAATATGTTTAAATGTCTCGACAGGCGCGAATACGTGATGGAGATCATCTTATATGTTGTTTACGAGTTGCTGACTATTTATACAATTTCAAAGGATAGCAAATAGTAATAAATATAACCTGGTTTAGGTTTGCTTTCTTGTATGATGCGAATGCAAAGTTGATAAATATTGATCTCTTTGAAAATGTCATATGCGTATGAAATAAACACATCAACATCGTCTAGGGATATTTCGTATTTTCTCAATTTACTCAAAATTTGTCAAAGACAACATGCAACATGTTTATATTTTTAAAATGCCCATTTAGTAGACTAGACTTTAGAATGAAATAAAAATATTTTTTTTGCGTAAATAAAATTTTATTCAAATAAAAACAAAAAGTGAAAAAATGGTAGAACTAAGGATGAATGTGTTTTCTAAGAAAAAGTAAAAAATTATACGAATTGATTCCGATTTTTGCAATTATACGAAAAATCAGTGGTCGGTAAAACCACCCATGGCGTTAACAAAGGTCCTGCAATAGTTTTTCATGCTTTGAATCAAGTTATGAAAGTCTTGCTGCGGGATATTGTCCAGGTCCTGCTAAGATGCAAAAAAAGTTGCTCTTCACTTGCAATGTTTGCAGGAAAATTGTTCATATCCCTTCTTTGGAGCATGCCCCACGCGTGCTCTATGGGGTTTAGGTCTGGTTATTGCGTGGGTCAGTTTAAGACCGACACGTCGTGCTCCTGAAGCCAGCTGGTCACCACTCGCGCTGTGTGCGGACGGGCGTTGTGGTGCATGAGCGTTAATTCTTGGTTCATTTGGAGTTGATGGGGGTAGACTATTGATACTAGCACATGGTTACGGTATTTTTCAGTGGTCTTGGTGTTTCTGATCCAAACGAGGTCTGTTCTTCTACCAACATGAATTCCCGAACAAACCATAATTTTCCCGCCGTGGTATGGATGGACTTCCTGATGGTGTTGCAGACGGCTCCTACGACCAAGAACTCGCCATACACGTACTCTTCGTGAATCTGGATGGAAACCGTATCGGAACTCATCGATAAACAGCACTACAGGCCACTGGTTATCTTCCCAGAGCAAAATGTTCACGAGCCCACTGTAATCTTCGTCCACGATTTCCTCGGCGGAGTGCTGGAGTACGAAGCGGTCTGCGAGCATGAAGGTTAGCTTCATGCAGTCTTCTCCTCACAGTTTGGTCACTCACAAGCACCTAGTGCTCTGACTGGAGCTTCTGAACCAACTGCATGGCCGTAACATTTGGTAGTCTTCACGAGGCAACTTGCAAAAATCGGTCTTGCCGTTAGGTGGTTGTGCACCTCCCGCCTAGGCGTCTTTCAGCCACTTCACCAGTGGCACGATAACGTGACCACAATCTTGATATCACGTTTTGTTTTGTTCCAATCTCCTCGGCATTACTCCGCTGAGTAGCCCCAGTTTGGAGCATGCCTACTGCCCTTAACATTTCGCCACTAGTTAAATGGCGCCGCTGCATGATGCATTTAGTGGCATAAATTCAAAATTAATCGATAACTTGTTTAAAAACTTCAATTTGACACAAAAAACCACCAAAAACTATGGTAGGGAAATTGAAAACTTCGACCTTCGCTATTGTAATACCTCGCAAATCTTTTGTTTATAATTTATTGTATCAAATTCAAATTTGGAATCATTCAAATAAGTCTACAAAATAAGTTTTCATCAAAAGATTTTAAAACTGGCCAGTATTTTTAGAATTTAGGAACTTGATACAAAATATCCCTAGACGGTGTTGATGTGTGTACATTGACTTATTAAAAAACAAAGCTAAATACAACAGAAAAAATATACAAAATGAAGTAATTTTATTTTATTACTTCAATACAAAATACAATGAGCTATTACGAAACCTGAAGCCAAATATTCGGTTATAAAAAGAAAATGTCGATGTTACGATAAATTATAATAAAGTAAAACCTACAATGAAATACTTAGAACTATATCGCTAGTTTATGCTAAATCACAACTTCTCATGAAAATGTTACTTTTAAGCTTATCAAAATCAGGCCATCTGCCATTATTTATTTCCACAAAAAGAAACCACTAGGTACATATATATTTCATCTGACAGAGTTATGCTTTACGTACAAAGTGTACAAACAGATATTTATCAGATCCGTCGGTCGGCCCGAGATAGCACGAAAGTGGACCAAGGGCAGTGCCGAGATAACACAAGGCAGGTTTGCTGTCGCAAATACAGGTAGGCTTTATCAAAAGAGCAATGTGGTAGTGGGACATACATACTTCGACTTTCAATTCGAAGGTTGGTGAATCAAATTCTGTGCATTATTTGTGCACTTACTTGTTTTTTTTTTTTTTTTTTTTTCAAAATTAACATGCAAATAAACACAAGCTCATCAACCCCAATTCTTCTAATTTAAAACGTTAAACATTCTGGTATCATTACCGCTGCGTTTTATTTCGTTCTCCAAAATGACAGTAATTTGCAAAACCTCATTGGTAATTTGTTTGATGACGTTACTATCACAACAGAGGAACCTAACCTCATTGGTCATTAGTAGATTATGAAACAAAACGAAATAGTTGAGGTTTTAGTTTGGTTGAGAAAAATTTTGTTAGTAGAATAGAGGGGCAGGGCAATATAGAAAAAATCCAACTTTAAACATGAGCTCTATTATCTAGCACTAAAGTTGGATTTTTTGGACAAAACTTTTGGAATTTTTCGACAAATTCTAAGGACCTCCTGATTTTTCTGGAATTATTGTTGATAAGGACTTACCTATAACTATTTTATTGTTAGATGGATGACTGAATTATGATGATTTATTTAAAGTGGAATATTTTTGGAATGTGAGTGAAGGAATAGAATGGAAGAGGAAAAGGTGTGGTACCGGCCTTAATAAAATGAAATAAGGTCTTCATCTCCCTGTAGGTACTAAGTATTTTTTAAACAAATTATAGTACCTAGGTACCTAAGTATAGCCATTGCAATAATATTAACAAAATCATTATTCATAGCAAAAGTTTATGTAATAAAGCGAATTAATTTGTTTAAGTCGACAACTAACAATAAACCTTTAAAATGTAGGCTAATCAGAATCAGTTTTATCTCAATGATTTTATTCATATTGTTGTCAATGACTTAAATTGTAGTTAATTGTTCTATTTGCTTATATTCATATTTTACTATTTGCATTTGATCTGCTAGCATTATCTCGAAGCCTACAAGAGAACCTTTAAGAGATGAAAATTATAATATCCTATACGATTATAAAACATCTTTCTTTCCGTATTTCACAAAATTTTTACTATGCTCTATTTTAGAACATGACATTTGTGTGCGACTGGGAAAAAGTGTTATCAACTGTGCTGTTAGAATTAAGGACGCTAGTAAACAAATGCATAATAATATTGTTTTTACTGTAAATAAGGTTACTGATAACATTATCTTGACCTCGACTTGAATGCGGAAGAAATCAGTTCAATAAATATTCCACCAAATTACTCTGACACTTCTCACGGAGGGTATCGCCAGTCGAGCAAGACTTTGATTTTTTTGCTGCAAAACGTTTCGGTAAATATGTCGCCGTCTAAAGAACTCAAGGTTGACCTCGTAGATAAGGCATGATAATTTTGGAAATAGCTTTGTAGATGTGTGCATTTAAGGACTTTTTAGACACGACCGTCTCGCCGCTTTCCACTTAACATTCTTATGCGGAGATACGTTTTTGTTGCGTACCTATTACCAGAGACGAGTTAAACTCGTACCTACATAATTCGTTTAAACTTCAAAAGCAACCGCTTTCATACTGAAAGAAAGTAGATGTAGTTTTCAAGCCTTGGAAACTTTCTTTTTGTGTATTTTGTAATAAACACAGTGGCTTTCAAGCCTGTCGGTTGGTGAGTGAAATGAATGTCGTTTGAAATGGACAATAATATCGTCTGGTTACGTTAGCTAGGCAATATCTCGGCGCTCGACTATCCATAAGTCAGGTTGGCCCATAAATAAGGTGTCGAGGCCATGCAACCAGAAATAGCTGGATGGGAGAGCTCTTGATAGAATAATGCGTCCTCTGCAGCCTTGCCCCGGTTACGCGCCCCAGTTACCGACCCGCCAGGATGCGCTTTTTAAGACCATTGACGCTGTTCGACTTATTTGACAGCTGACGTTAACATTCGACAGGATGTTTAGATCCTCTGCCTTTTGAGACGGCATTTGTCGATAAGAAAATCAAGGAATTTTTGTTTCTAAAAGGTTTTGAAACGTTGATGACTCTCAAAATTTTAAACTTTTGCTGCACTTTCCTATTACCGCACTGTCAACATAATGGTATGTTTTCCTCACAATAGGTTCACGTGATTCTATTTGTGCTGACCTATTAGCCGCATTGTGATGACGACGTTACCGCATCCCTGTTCTTGGTATATCTTATCGGAGTGACGCACAGCACACGGGCGGTGCACGCGCGGTCGCCGTTTGACTCAGATGCGATGCGGGTTACTGAGCAGGTCAAGGCTAAACACGCCCGACCAGTGGCACTAGCCTGCATTATAAAGTTCAATCCTCTGCACCAGTTTCTTGTTCTGATTTGTTGGTAATAGATTCAATGACATTTCAATAAACGTTCCGTTTCGTTTTACTAACTAATGGACGGACGCGATGAAATTTATGAACGGTCGTATTTAAATTTGGCTCGTTTTATCTGCATAAATTAATTTCGTTTTTTCATTCTGTTTTCGATTAAGCTTGCTGATACCAAGTGCCTAAAAATTTGAACAGATTTCGGAGTAGGTACCTACTTACTACAACGGATTAAAATTCTTAATAAAGAATTTTAATCCATTGTAGTAGGTGGTACTATTATAATTCGATTTCTTCACGAAAAGTGGTTTTGCTAAATATAACTTGACAAAAAGGTAAGCTTCGGTCCTATTTTTTCGTCCAGACTCAACAAAACCCAGAATAAATCCATTCATGAATCTATTTCCATCGTTCAAACTCAGGACAGTTTTGGATATTTTAGACGTTGGCACTCTTTCAACTTGCTGCTAAAAGTACTGCATTTAGTGCTCGATGCATAACAATGACTCATTCTTAGTACTCATAAAGTATGAAGTGTTTATGAACCAAGTTCATATTCATATTCATATAATATTGCCTACCAAGAATACTGGTAGCTCTTTTGTGCCTTGTTATTAACAGGCAAAGAGTAAAGCACAGAAAAAAATAAATGAAAACCTTGATTATTACTTACGAGTACTGAGTACGTGTTGAGAGGATGGTTTAGGTGCTGGACAAGCCTACTCCATCTCAAACAATGTCCCAGGCACTACAGGGTCCCGTTAAATGTAGGCATAGATGCCTCCTGCCTGACACTATAAATCATGTAGTAAAGATGTAAAGGCCTAAGTTTTTTTAGTAATAAAAGAAAAGTTTTGTGAAGGTTTTGATTGTTGATTTAAAATTTCGATAAAAATACTTTACAGTTTAATATTTTTCGGTAGAGTTGTTGACGAGATTATGTACACAAAAATACTCATTCAGGTGACTTATTAGATATTTATACTGACAATTCGTTTCAGAAGTCCATGACATACTCGTAGAAGAATTAAACATCGTCTGTTAATAATAATTAATTAAAAGTCTGTGCAATGGAGTTCTGAATTCTGCAGCAATGGGCTCTACCAATCGTTCTCTTAGTAGCATGACGGAGGTCTTGAAAAACTTCGTCATCAGATATATCTAGCCAAAAGAACACACGAAAAAAAAATCATCTTTACTAGATGATTTATACAGTGCCAGGAGGCAATCTTTGCCTACACTAATCGGGATCTTGTAGGGCCTGGGACAATGTTAAGATGGAGTAGGCTTGCCCAGCACCTACACCATCCTCTCAGCTTAACCGGCCATATCCACAGGAAAGACATGGTCAATACGTATGGGGCTGACTAAGCCGCGGGTTTCCTCACGATGTTTTCCTTCACCGCTTAGAGCTCGTGTTAATGCGCATATACATTTTTAAAAACGAAAAATCCATTGATGCACGGCCAGTTTTCGTACCCACGATCTTCGGATCGAAAGTCGAGGTACCTACTGTACCCCTCGGCCAACACGGCTCATACAAACATAGTAGCAAATTAACTAATCAATTTGTATCTATGGATATTGGTGCTACAGTCTTATACAATCGTTGAATTAAAATGCCGATCGTGGAATGTTTATTTATGTAACATAATGCGGTTGAAACATAACATATTTATAACTTGGTAAATAGGAGTGACATAAGTGTCGGCCGAAGACAAGCGTAATCAAGGGTATTTTGCTAGCACCAGTTTAATGGTTTTCGAAAATTTCATTTCAAACTATTTACAAATTACTTTTGCTTATTTAATAAAAATTGTTCAAAACCTACTCTCCTGTAGTAAGTATGTATATCACTAGGTTAAAAAAATATCACATGAGGCAGAGCCCAGTAGCCGTACCATGACGTCTTAGTAAACAATTCAGTTCAGTTTAGGTTTTCCGTTTCAGTGAAGGACCGCGTTTTCTGTTTCAGTGAACTATCCAGTTACGTAGTATATGAAATCCTTGGTTTAGGTTCTGATATTTCGTCAGCGTCATAGCATACGTCATGTGACAAATTAGCGAAGCAGTTCAGTTTAGGACCTAAACTGAATCGCATTTAAAGCTCATGGTATGGGGGCAGATTTGATGTTCTGAGATGCTTAAATATTCAGTTTCCTTAAGCCCCTACATTGTGAGCGTGGGAACTTCTCATTCTACGCACACTTTGAAATTTTACACTCACACATCTGCAACTCGTAGCGTAGTACGCATGCACACTAACGTTTATTCGTTTGTTTGTTTCTCATTGCGCGTCATCGCTGTAGCATTTGTAAGCATGTCCTAGAAAATGCGCAATGTATACCGGCCGGCGTAAATGTCATGGTGAGTGTTTGTTGCCTAAGGGTGGAGCCATAGTGTAAACCGGGTTGACGCTATCCAAGTCGGTTGCACGGTTCGAATTGAGTCTATATTCGAACCGAACTATTAGGTAGGTATTATAAATTGAAGCTGTAGGTACATCCGATATCTGTACATTCAATCAATTTTGATTTATTAAACGCTATAAATATTATTTAATTTATGTACCTACCTACTTGTAGGTAAACATAAAAATCGGTCGAGCCGTAGGTACCTACTTGAGTTATCGTGTCAGATTCGGTTCTAGAGCACACTAGCAACTTCCGATTGGTTTCATTACTTTGTGCATTGTCATAATGATGATGGAAGGTTTATAATATAGTGAGATAAGAAGTATGTAGGTAACTTGGACGAACTAAATATCAAGACCCCGATTTCGAGCGTCAAAACGCCAAAAAAAAGTCAACCAACTGTTGGTTGACTTGTTCGTTTCGCTCATTCAGTCGCGCTAAGGTCGTTGTACTGTAAACATGAATTTGGCGGCAAACAAAAATGGTGATTTGTGCCATTAAAGTGTGCAGGAATTACAAAGGATGACTAAAAATAAATGAGGAAGTTACATAGCATCGGTAAGTAAACTATAAATAACTATAAGTTATGAAAACAAGAAAATAAAACTTTGTAATTTTTACCCGGCTGACTGTCAAGTCACCCGGGTTATGTAGATCGCGCGTTTCTATGTATGTGGGTTCGTTCGTATGTAAGTAATATTCTTTATTACCACGTTTCTCCTAAACGGCTGGATGGATTTTGATGAATGAGGTATCGTTAGAATCGTCTCCATCTCGATTGTGCTCTAGGATACTTTTTATTTCGATAAATCAAATAGTGCGGCTAAAAAATGCAACAATGTGTGAATTTTCAAAATGAAAATCACGCTATCATATCAAAATTCATGTCAAAATCAAGAAGTTGGTAGACTGATATCAAATATATTTTTTTTTTAAATCTAACATGACATCTTCGAAGATTAAATCGAGTCTCAAAATTTTTGAAAATCTATTTTTCGCCCTAAATAGAATTGCTAGCCAAAACGCATACTAAAATTTTCTATTTAGTCACACGCAACGTTTAGAACAAACTGCATCGAAATTGGTTCAGCCATTTAGGAGATATCTCATATTTAAGAAATAACTTACGCATTTAATTTAGGTACCTACCTGCTCGCAGAGCCATCTGTGTGCCAACTGTGACAACAACGTTTAGGAAAATGCGCACGGCATCGAACCCTAGATACCTACATAATAATAAAATTGTAATTTAATTTTGTTTTGTGATTGATAAGATAATGCTGTTTCCAACTTTTCAGTTCAGTCGGGTTTTTTTATTTTTGAATAAATTGCTTGTATCCTAACATGTTCTAAGGGAGTGTACACATTGCGTTTTCTGCCGCGCGTTTTTGAGCTGCTCGTTTGTATCGATACAAACGCGCGTTCGCAACGCGTTTTTTTTCCATACAAAAGCGAACCGGGAGGGGCTGCGCGGGGGGCTGCGCGTTCGCATCGCGTTCGAATCGCGTTTGTATCGATACAAACGCGCTGCAAAAAACGCAATGTGTACACTCCCTAAGAGGGTTGCCATAATTATTCTTTGATTTTACCCATGTGAAAGCGTGAGCAAATAAAAAAAAGTGTTGAATCCAAGGATTTTATATACAAACAGGATGGTTAAGTCGACTTTAATGTAAAAGGGACTTTGAACCTTAACACGACTACACAACGATCTATTATAATTTAATCTTGGTTATAAGGATTGTTGGTCTTGTTGAGAGGCTTTCTTGGTAGCTTTGTCTCTTTCACACTCGTTGTTGGATTAGTAGTGTGCCCAAGTCATTGACAGGATATTTTTACCTTATTGATTTCGATCCTTGGTTTCGATCCTTGATTTCGATCCTTGGTTACGATTCTGGATTTCGATCCTTGATTTCGATCCTTGATTCTTGAATCTTGAATCTTTGAAGTGACAGCTGTCAAACTTCAAACCGCCATATCTCATGAATTACTCGTCCTAGACTCCCCGTTCTCAGTTCAAATGAAAGCTTTGACCAAGATCTTTATTTGAACTGACAGCTGTCAAACTTAAAACGGCCATATCTCGGAAACTACTCGTCCTAGACTCCCCGTTCTCAGTTCAAATGAAAGCTATGACCAAGATCTACATTTCAGATGACAGATGTCATTTTGACAGCTGTCACTTAAAAAGAAGATCTTGGTCATAGCTTTCATTTGAACTGAGAACGGGGAGTCTAGGACGAGTAGTTTCCGAGATATGGCTGTTTTAAACTTTGAACTGACAGCTGTCAAACTTAAAACGGTCATATCTCGGAAACTACTCGTCCTAGACTCACCGTTCTCAGTTCAAATGAAAGCTATGACCAAGATCTACATTTCAGATGACAGATGTCATTTTGACAGCTGTCACTTAAAAAGAAGATCTTGGTCATAGCTTTCATTTGAACTGAGAACGGGGAGTCTAGGACAAGTAGTTTCCGAGATATGGCCGTTTAAGCTTTGAACTGACAGCTGTCAAACTTAAAACGGTCATATCTCGGAAACTACTCGTCCTAGACTCCCCGTTCTCAGTTCAAATGAAAGCTATGACCAAGATCTACATTTCAGATGACAGATGTCATTTTGACAGCTGTCACTTAAAAAGAAGATCTTGGTCATAGCTTTCATTTGAACTGAGAACGGGGAGTCTAGGACGAGTAGTTTCCGAGATATGGCCGTTTTAAGTTTGACAGCTGTCAGTTCAAATGAAGATTTTGGTCATAGCTTTCATTTGAACTGAGAACGGGGAGTCTAGGACGAGTAATTCATGAGATATGGCGGTTTGAAGTTTGACAGCTGTCACTTCAAAGATTCAAGATTTCAAATTCCAGATTCAAGAATCAAGGATTGAAATCAAGGATCGAAATCAAGGATCGAAATCCAGGATCGAAACCAAGGATCGAATACTTACAAGAAAAATTAAGTAAACAAAAACCAGTATTGACCTCAAAAAATTTGAAACAAATTTTAGAGACATTTCGATATCATAACATATTTTCCCCTACTTTTATGGGAAATTTTCAAGAGCTGGTATCACTAAAAATGGATGACAATGTTGACAGGTGACGCAGCGCACCTGTATAGACAATAGAAGATTCGCATACTTGTGTGCGTAATACGCACACTAGCGTTTCAAACCTGGCCTGTTGTTCTTGTTGCGATTGAAGCGAGAGAGTCCATCTAGCTAGACATATAATTAACCAAAGGTAGGTAAGTAGGTAATCATGGAAGGAGAAAGGAAGAGAAACATGGAAGGAGAGAAGCATGTACCTACATAAAAAAAAACAAAAAAAAAGCACAAAAAAAAAGATTCCGACGAACGTTCTCCTTTTTCCGATGTCGGTTAAAAATAGGTAAGTATTTCCTATAACTAAAAATACGTCATACAAAGTGATGATAATGATAATTATTGCGGAGACAGTCACACCCCACCCTAAAATGTGCGTGCGTCCGTGAGCGGATGGAAAACGGACGTCCTCCCACCTCGGTATCCCCGACGACACTGCCATTTTTCGCACGTCAACGTTCCATTTATACAGCGCAGAAAGCGACGTTCGGTCCGTACCTACTCCATAGTAAAATGTATGGACGCAGGCGCACGCTTTGCGTCGAAAAATAAATAGTGTTCAGACGTAGATTTCAACTTTACGATGAGATTTAATCAAAATCTAGCGCGGTATTGCTCTTGTTCATACTTTTGTGTCTATCGTGAACAATAAAGATTTTTATAAACTCCAATGGGGATTTTCAAAAATTGGAACAAAAAAAGGTCGATTTCGGGATTTTTGAGAGAGTTTATCTATTTTCTTCTCGGAAATAAGTAATTATTTTGCAATTATCTCGCGGTGTTATTGTTGGCACATCTATTGAGCTACTACCTTTTTGTTTTTATGTAATACAATTCAGCCAAACTCTTAAACTTTTGGATCTTGCAAGTGCCTTTTGGTGCATTGTCAGGGTATCGGGCCTTAATGCAAGAAAATGTATGAGTAATTGTTTATCACAAATTCTCAAAAGGATTCCTCCAACCACTAACTTTTCTAAAACTGTTTTAATGCCTCACTGACAATCAAATGACAGCCGAAGCCTAAACGCCTAAGCACCTTGAGTATAAAATTGTAGAATTTCTCCCCAAAAAGGGGTTTAAAAAGACAGGTCCAAAATAAACAAGCAACTGCAGAGCTAAAATGGTCGTTAATGCAGATTCACAATAATATGATTCACGGGTGATTTGTATTGATATTGCTAAAGCATTTCATCTTTAATTACCGTCAAATGTTAGCTGAATTGTACGCAATTCAATTCACAGCAGAATCACATGCTAGGCCTTAAATTGCCACACGAAAAAAAATAACCCGGTTGGTTTTCATTTAATATTGCATCGTATTATTACTACTAATACTCTGTAAATAAGTATTTGGTTTTTAAGTAAGTATTTAGTATGTTTTATTATCATTATTAAACATAAATAATATTTGATTGACACTTAGTGCAATTCCAAATCATAGGTGGCCATTTTATTTTACGATTCTCCACAAAACTGTCAAACAATAATATGATATTGCCGGTACGGAATTGTCAACTTTGTGATTTCTAATACGAGAATCTCGACGCAAATCATTTGTGAATCTGCATTAGCGACCATTTTAGCTACGCAGATCGTGCCCCTGGTCGTCATAGATTACGAAATAGTAGCAGTCATCATCTACCTATGCATTCCATAGATTAGAAATGTTTACACTGGTTGTCGGAGGTGTTAGATTAGGGCTGTTTAGCAACCGTGAAACCGCTCTAGAGATAGCTAAGAGATATTTTATAGCAAACATTTAGGAGAAAAAACAAAAATCTAGTGCTTCAATAACGTCATGTGATTCATAATGATCGTTTGCACCAACTGTTTTGTACATGCCTCCTCTTCTTTATCTCATTCTTTCCGGTCCCTTGAGAGTTTTATCCAGTGTCCAGTCCAACTACAGTACCGTCGATACAATATCGTCAACTAGGTACTATATCGTCCGACCAACAGGCTAGTGGTCTTTTTTGGCCTCTATTTCGCCATTGTTTAAAACAACGTTACTCATACAAAATAATTATTTAAACTATGAAGATCAAGGAAGTCATTATTTCTAGGCTATGATTCTAGTACGAGTAATCTAAAAATACTCTCTTTGAGTTATAAACTGTTACATTATTATCAGATATTGACTAGGAGGGTTTAATGGTGGTTTTGCTACCGCTGTGCCGAGACGGGAAACTGTAGGTAAACCTTTGTAATATTTGCGTAACAACGAACACATAAAACCATTGATTTAATATCAAGGAAGTGTTATAGGAGCAGATTAGCTCTAGTAACCAGAATATTTTAGTTAGAACTGCTAAAATTCTAGAATAAAGAAGACTCAATAAAGAAAACTCGCATTATGTCATCGAGAATTTTTAAAAATTCTCGATGACATAATGCGAGTTCGATACTTACATGAAATTATTAAGTATCAATATTTACCTACATGTCAAATTAAAAATCACAGGATCTTAGATTTTCTTAGATCTTACATTACAATGTAATGTAAGCACTTCTCTTATGTTTTCCTGGAAAACAGATACCCACATTAAAAACCCAAGTGGACAATAACGACCATCTAAGTGTTCAACCGGCTTACTGTAATAATGACTAGATATCATTTGTCAAGCTAGAGAAGGACGGAAAAATTAAACAAGCACTTTCCGAGGACACGAAAGAGACGGATGATAAACCTGTAATTAACTGGAGCCGTTGAAAACTTGAAATGTCAAGCGCAGGGTAAAAACAACGCATGTTTGTAGTTGCGAAAATGTCGTCGCACTCAGAAAAAAAAAGATACCCATATAAGTACTAATAAGTAATTATAAATGTTTGAAAAAACAAAATTTACTAAATTATTATAGCGAATGACATCAGTCATCCATACATCGTAATTCAGCTGAATTTTTACTTTTTTTATAAGGTCAATGCGGGGAAGACCGGCATACTTTTTTCAAAGTTCGGTTTGATTGATCATATCTCAGTCACTATGCATTTTTCTGTAAAGTTAAAGATATTCATCGTTAGCAAATTTATCCAAGAATCAGAAAAAGCTATTAAACCTTTAAAACTATATAAAATTAACAATAAAATCGGAGGTTTTTTAAAACTCGGGCAGTAGACGGTCTTCCCCGGCTAAATGAGGGAAGTCCGTCTAGGAGTTATTGTAGGCGACAGGAAATGTTTAGAAGAGTCTAAAGTAACTCACAGCATGTATTACATCTTAACAATGAATTTTATGTCTTTAACGATTCGAAATAAGGTCCCAATCCAAAGATATTGTCAAAAATGTGTAAAACGGGGTAAGTCCGTCACATTTTAGGATTCAGGGGTGGTGAACATTTTTGCAACATTTTCTTGAAAGTAAGCCCCTACCAAAGCATCCAATCCTTTGGTAGGGACTTACTTTCAAACTAAGAACCATTATGTTTCTTATTAAACTTTCTAAAGAAACATTATTTCTATAAAAATAATGTTATTATTGTAAGAAAAATGCACGGTTCCCGTGGGATATGAATACTTGTGATTTTTTGTGTTAATCACTTTATTCTTATTTCAACTTATTAAAATTATTAAAGTAGGTAGGTAGAGTAGGTACCCAAGTAAATTAAAAAAATATATTTAGTATATTTAAAAATCTAAGCAGCACAATAACAATCTACTAGAGCAAGCAATCGCCAATTTTAAAGTATTTTACTAGGTTTGTGATTTTTATGTGTAAAACAGAAAAAAAAATTATAAGTAGGTAAGTAAAGACTTTCTAGTTATGTAGTTTAACACCTATTATGATAGTCAACCCTCTACTCTACTATATCATAATTTATTGCAGGGCCAAACCATACAAGATAATAGAAAGAAAATAAGGAACAGTTATTACTAATTTTAAAGAAATAAAAGACACGATCAAGGGGTCATGACAGGTCAAGGGGTCATGTGAGGTCAAAAGGTCATCAAGAGGTCATATCCAATATATTTGGAATAAAAAGGTTTACGATTTCTGATTTGAGGCAAGCCCGGCATATGCCGGTCTTGCCCCGCGTAAAGTAGACGGACTTCCCAACTTGAACTTTTGGAAGGTAGATATTTTTGGATGCGATTATCTCAGAAGATATGGCGTTCTTTTGAAATTCGATAAGAGAAATAGGAGGGGGCAATATTATTAAAAAACTCTTATCATAATTAAATCCGACAACTTCACTCTTTATATTTAAAATATTCGTTTTTGTCACCACATGTCTATCTCGATATTCGAGTTAAAATTACACGAAAAGTTTGTGAACGTTTTTTCGCGAACTGTTGCGACATAGAAACATCTATGAGAGCTAGCTGAAACCAGATGGATATGATTGATTTGCCAATATAGGTAAAACATGCATAGGGTGCATAGTTTCGTCAAAAAGCTCAGTGTACGGTCTTGCCCCGCAGACGGACTTCCCCGCATTGACCTTATTGTCTACTTCACTCGACTTTTCTCGATGGAAAACTTTAGGATTTTTCTTGTAACTACAAGGTAGAGCTTAATCTGGAATAATGTTTCTGTTTTAAACCTATTTTTCTGTATTACGTATTATTATAACCTCTGGCAAATCTCGCAGCATAATTATCTCGACACAACGCGTCTGTTAAAATGATTTACAAGACTTGATTAAAGGTTGGTACTTTTGCCACATCTCACTGAGCTGAAACCTTTAATTTATATTAGTATAATTTAAAACGTTTATTAAATAAGCATTGCTAAACTATATTGAATCAGTTTTAAAAGTGTCGCAACTGTCAACTCTGTCAAATATTAAAGACGGAGGTTACAATATATGATGCAGTGGTTTCTTCTGTTTTGTTATTGTCGAATTTTCACAATAAGGGCGCTTTAAGCTTAACATCCAACAAAATGGTTCCGCCATCGCTGTTTTTTGCCAATCATAACTACAACTCTTCGTTTACCAATAAAGCAGTGCGACGACATCTGGCATTTGTGACAACCTTCGAAAAATCGACCTTTTATCGCATTTTTATAACATTTGATCGATGACAAACATCTCAATTGTACGGAAATGTGTTATTATAGAGCCTAATGCAATGCGGCAGCGAGACTTTACGACTTTATTACAACGCCGACGGTTGAAAGAGAAGTTTAAACAAGTGCATTTATTGGCGTACCCACTGTAACTCGTTCTGTGGTTGTGGAACCATTCCTTTATGCCTAGCTCGAACAATAGGGCTGGCAGTGGCCGGTTTGTTACCTTCCACCGATCATTGCTACGAGTTACGAGGCTATAAATACGGCAGGACGTGCCCCTGACCCCGCCGGCGACGTATAACTCGCATTTGCAGCGCAACTCGACTCCTTGCACTAGGCTCGAGTGTAATATTCAATAACGTCCGACTAAACAAGTCTGATTGCTCGCTGACGTTTCTGAAACAACCTCAATTGCTGTAAATTTTAAAGCGCTCAACTCGAATTTACAGACGATAAATCATCTGATTGCTCAATTCAAATTCTGTTTGCGCTTACTTTTGTACTAAATTGGAATGAGTGATTTTAATTTTTAAGAAATTTAAGTCACAGCAAGTCCTCTTGTTTATACATTTTCAGGACGAACAGCTTTCGACCACCGATCACACAATCCCATAAAACTAACTGAAAAAATATGAACCCATGCAAAATCACGTCTGAGTTTCAAAACTTTATTTTGGTAGGTAGTTCTTAGTAGTAGGTATTTTGTTTCATTAACTATCCACATTCTTCGTGCAAGTTTGTCGGTTTAGTTAAGGATTAGGTATCTAGTTAAATTCACAGAACTCTGGGTATCCGCAAATACCCAAAGCCGCTAGACGATGCCTTGGCGGTAGTCCAGCGCAACTAGGCCATCGTAGGTGTCTGCGGACCGTTTTGTTGGCAATCGCCGTAATAGGCTATGTGGAATTCCTGACAACTTCCTATAAAGAATAGTCTTTGTTGAATGAGTAAAATCTAGATTGTGTTCTAAGAATGATTGACGCTATTAATTATTCAGACTGGAGCGCGCAGTTGTCACTAAGCTAGGGTTATAGCATGTTACGCCAAGGCATGGTTCATTATTACCAACATTGAAGTGGATTGAAATGACAGTCTGCTTTGCATGGCCCCTGGGTTTATGTGCAGTTGCTTCCACTCCCCCGATTGTCGTTGGATCCTGTGATTCGTGTCGTGTACAATTCTACACGACATTCTCACATAAAACAAAGCCGAGGTACGGACCTTCGGCCCTTCTCATGTTATTGCTTATTGGTGCTTATTGGCCATGACCGTGGCTTGCAATTAGATATAATTACCTTCAATTTGTGCTACCGACGTTATTCTCGGTCTGGGCTGATGTCTACGTGCTGTGCAATTATTTTGCCTTCGCAAATTAAACCTCGTCTTACCGCGGAAGTTACATGGATGAGATTACTATGATGTGGGTATGGGTATATAGTATATGCTGCAGCCAGTTTATAGTACTTATAATAAAATGTGAAAAAGTCATTTTATCTATGCCCATTAAATATCCTTTAACTACTGTGGGCTAGTATACCAGATATACCAGTTATGAGGAAATAAACCTATTAAAACGTAAAAAAATTAATCTGTCTGATATTTTCTTGTAGGTAAATAAATAACTTTGCGTGATAATGTGTGTGAATGAAATTAAAATTGCTTTTAAATTAAAATTGTATTTTAAGGTCGGTTTTTACCTACAGCTACCTACACAAACGATAATAACGTTTTTGATGCGAATTTTGAGTGAAAGTGACAAGGCGTGTACGTAATAATAACTAACTAAGGAGTCTTGGTATGGCTTAGTGGCCTTCTGTGTTGCATGGGTTAGAAATAATGGAATATCCAGCATCTGGCGCCCAAACTGCCTGTCTAAATTAAAACTATGATCTCAAAGTAATTAAAACAAACGAATTATCACACTTCGCACATGTAGACTCTTTTTGTTATAAATATCTAAACTCATGTTTTTTTTGTAATTACAAAATTGGCAAGGAAGTTGGTTGGAGCCTGTCAATCTGCTATTTTAAAATTGTTTTTTTTTTTTTGGCAGATACCTCCTTCTCTAGTTGGAGTCAACGTTTGCTCTGACAGCTGACACGGCTCATGTCACAGAAATAAATAGGTGTTTTGGTTGCCATGTTGAAAAAATAAAAAAACATTGTTCCGGTTGCGATCTTGAGAAATATTGTTTGCGTCTCTACGAAATTGCTGCGATTTATCACTGTTTGAAACTTTTTAATGTTTTTTATTTTACGCGTAGGTAGGTAGATAGTGGAAGTGATAGATTCGGTTGAAAACTCCTATTTCTAATGTACTTGCGACACTTGCATGGTCAAAATGTAGAGCCACACTAGCCAGACTCTTAGATCCTCAAATGTCATGAGCTTGATACTTTGATACGTTAGTTAATATTTACCAAATTTTACATTTAAATTTTATTTGTAAGTACCTATAGGTAAAAAATACATACACTTACCTACATAGTTACATATTTCAGTTGCTTAAATAAATTGTAAATTAGGTACTTTAGTTCTTAGTTTATACCTACGTATATTGATATGGTTCGCTTATTTTATTTAAATGTATAAGTTTTGTATATAAAAAACACGATTTCTAAAAACAGTTCTGCTCTGGCAACATTTATGGAGCTAATTTGGTCGCAAATTATTTTACTGATTCATACAATGTCATTATGACAGCCATAATTTTAAATTTAGAATTCTATTCTCATTCATAAAAAGAATAGCATAGCTTGATCTGCTACTTATTGTTTCAAGTTTTCAACGCAGTCATTGCTGCTACAGAGGACATTAGGTACCTACCTGCCTAGGTGCATTATGCAATTGCTAGTGCATCAGTAAGCGACGCACGCGCATACAACGGTCGATGCATAGCCTGACCCAATTGCAGTTTCATTCCATAGTCACTGAATTCTTATTAAACTGGCAACTCCGATTCGTGTCAGATACGACATTATGCGGTGAGAGCGATTCGAAAAGTGCAAAATTATTTAAGTTTAACTGCAACGGGACGTCCTTTACCTAATTTTTTGATGTACCACTTACCTACCTGACAACTTTTTTACCAATCATTTTCCTAACCAAATTGAAAATATCTTCCGTTTTTTTTTCCGCTTTTTATCTCCGCTTTCTCTACAATATTAAGTACTCACGTATTATCAAAGCTTAGGTACGTGTTTTTCGCAAACTCACTATTAGAACTCGCCCGTTCTGTGTTCACTTGTAGAAAGATGACGTCATGTTAGGTACCTACCTATATCATGTCGATGTGAACACTTGTCTTTGCATATTTGTTTTTCCGGATAAGTAAACATAGATGGCAATGCGAGTTTGGCAATATATCGTCCTTCGAGTGTTATTTTTAAAGCAAATTCCTCAAATTCCTTATTATAAGGTAGTCTGTTTATTCAGGCCCACAATTAAATTTACCAGGCGCCAAGCATCGACAAAAAGTCGCGCACACAAGTGCGTTATTATTATAACGATATTACCGCATGCGTTTTTGTTATTATTTCCCGTATTCAATAACTGCAAACTCAAAATACCAACAACGCAAGAAGAGAAAACTATTTGTCAGTGAGTAAGAGCACATAAGTAGATCTTATTAAAAAATCTAAATCACAAATCGCAACATAGATATCAGAAAGCGCGATAATGAAGCTTTATGTAAAGATAAAATAAGCTTTATGTAAAGCTTGCTAAAGCAGTGAGTCGCGTGGGTCCTAATAAAGTTTAGAAAGTAAATAATACCTATTATGTACAATTATAACGATGTATCTTCCATCAGGAATGCGATAATGCAAGTAAAAATACCAACTTTTACACTTGTAAAAAACACTTACGGTGTGAGGGAGCCATAATTCTCGCAAAAAATAACTCGAAGGAAACTCGTAAATAAACTCATAAAGCGTGCTGCACCCAATTATTACGTTTGGCTGACTTTAATCGTGATTAATATCTGCTAAGGCGAAGCGACATTGACCAGAAACACTGCCATATAAAATGAATTGTGATGGAGAGTCGGTCCATCAAACTTGAAACATAAAACTAAGAACTTCTGATCGGGTGATTTATAAAGCGTCGGATACACTAGGGGACATTTTGTCCCGCAACATGACGCGCAACACATAATTTACGTGACGCTGCAACGTTGCATATTGTCCCGCAACATGCCCCGCAACATTGTACGTGACGCGGGGCATGTTGCTTGCTCCAAAATGTTCGGCAAAATGTTCCATGACAATTGTCGCGGGACACTTCACGTAGTTGTTGAGGGACATGTTCCGCAACATGTCCCCTAGTGTATCCCAGGCTTAATCTTCAGGCAACATTGTCTTACATACCTACACTACAATACTTGGTGATGGGTAAATGAAGCTAAGTATAGCATCGCGTGCAGATAAAATTGATGTCTTTTTGGACCGATTCTATTGGTTCAATGCTTTGCTTTGATAATACCTAAGAACATAAATGAATCTTTCAATATGTTCAAAAATTTTAGATCAGTAAATACCTCAGTAATCAAACAAGTCCATTTTAAAAACTTAGCTGGGCTTTGGAATATGATTAAGTTTAAGTACTTGAAGGCTTCAAGATTTTGAAGGCTTCAAGTTGAAGCCTATTGAACAAAATCGCTTCTCTTTCTTATCATTGATGGCGGGCCCTTACGAAATTCCATCAGATCTACAATCTACAGAATCGTGATCTCAAAGCATCGGAATAAAGAAACTACAGTTATGATATCTGTGTCTAGCATCACTCCCTTTAGAGGTAATTGTAGCAATACAAAGCATCAATTCTTCGTAGTTCCCAGGGAACAATGCGACGCGTGCAGACCCGATCAGACCCTATCATTTCATACCTATCATTGCTTGATCGAAGATACGTAAGCATAACTTCGGCAATGTTTCAATCCGACACGAAAACTGTGACACGCAAACGAAATTGAAACATAAAGTCAGCCAGCACCAGCTATTTTTTTTTTTTTTGGGCGCAACCAAATTGATCAAAATGATTGAATCGGAACATCTAAAACCAGCTCGATAAAGTTCGTTTTACATCACAAACTGATTTGAAGAGACTCACGCCTGGACTCGGTAGTTGCATCACGTAAACGATAGTATTGGAGGCACGTCAGCCATAACGACATAAACCTAACAAGTTTAATCGATCTAAGGTTGTTATTCCAATCGACTAAGTGATTCTGAGCTCGTAGCGTGAGCGAAGAGTTCAAGCGAAAGTAGAACCAAAGCTTACATCTCAAAGGCTAAGTTCATATAACATTGCATTGTCTAGATTGCATTATGTAAGCGTACTTGACTGCGGAACGGTAACATGGTTCCTTAGCAGGTCACATTGGTGCGAATGACATCAGTTGCTGTCAAGTGCAGTCAGTGAACAGGATCCAGCGAATCGTGTATGCTGGATGCGCCCTTGTCTCCCCATGGTATGGCTAGTCGCCAGATCCATTCGCTGACCCACTCTAGGTCTCTTTGGGAAATCCAGGTTCCATTCTCACATATTAGCTACGCAGTTGCAATGCAAAATCGTCGCCATCTTTGAGATTTAAGAAGGAATCGATTATTGTTTCTGTGAATTCCCTGTTCTATAAGGCAATGTTTGCAAACAAGCAAATAACAATAATGTTATTGATGAATCAGCTAATCAGATCTAGAAAATTAGAACGGCTTCTTATTTAGTCACCAAAGATATCAAGTTAATTTTTGTGGCTCAGCTTATGGTACTTAAATTATATTCTGAGCATCTATTATTATATCCATATACCTAGGTACATCAAAATATTATTCACGTTTCTAATCTCTAATCAGAGTCTAATGTCTTTCTTGTAAAAAGTCCTAGAGCTGGACAAATACCTTCTTACAAGTAAAACAACTGACTGACTCATGAGTCAATCATTTGAGACATGTCTCAGTGGTTTTCTGAAATCGTTCATGTGAAAAATTGGAAACCAAATGGGTAGGTAATGACGTTCCGAAAGTTATTTCATTGAATCCATTTACCTCGCCCTGGTCATGCGAAACCTATAGGTACGTAAATCAGCAAAGCTATGATTAAACTCCTCTCCTCTTCTACTTCTACCACAGAATAGTAGGTACTTCTACTCTACTCTCTAATTATTATTTTTTTCGGACCGACTTTTATGTTGACTGGTCTCGTGTCGACCTTTACAACTTTACCGGTCTATGGCGAGAGCAGAAGGCTCTACGCCGGATAAAGTTAGGTTGGGGCTCTACTCTCTAAATACGTCACCTTTTGTTTATATCGAACGGAACATCTTGTAGTGAAATGTATTAGCTCAGTATACTATACTGCAAGGTTGCACGACATTTCGGGTCTATTTTTGTAGTTCATAAAATCTTATCGTGAAAGGCTACTGATCAATTTAACTTATGCAGAACTACAACAGTTGGCCGATATATCGACCATCGATTTGGATCGGACCAAGTGTATAAACCCGTGTCATTATCGTTTAATACCTTCGACTTCGTTTAATATTCGCTAGGTTTTTTGTAAGCAAGTCGCCGACACGGGTTTGATAACCCGGAGACCTTGGTCTTAATTGCGCTTGCGCAGACCATTCTGCCGAGACCACTTTTTCATGCGCCTGCACATCGCTAGTAGACACAGAAGAAATTATATTTACTGGTATGCAAAAGTGTCACTCGCGGTACTGACTCGGCACTGATAAGTACCTACATTCATCTGGGTTCCTTTCCTTCTCTATTTTTTAAAAACTTGCTTATCTAATATTCGGATATCTTTGTGGTTTATGATAGGTTTATGTCCCTAGGTACCAACTGTAGACTGTTTATTTTGCTTTGTGTATGAATCTGCAACACGTATGACTGAGTTTGTACCTAGGTACTTTATCCTTTCTGTTGCAGGAAGTGTTTTGGTACCCTCATACCCTTTGAAATTTAGACAGAATTAACTCCTACCGTCTAATAAATAAAAAATAGAATAGAGTGATGGTTGTACGTAACAGATTTTTGAGTCCTCTTTGGATAAATATGGCTCGCCGATATTAAAACTTATGACAACGTTTCAAAGCTCATTTTGAATTACAAGCCGATTCTATGTGACCTAGGCATCTTACCAGTCGCTAGTAAAAACACGACATTGACTAACCGACCAAATTAAATTTAATAATAATAATAATAATAATAATAATCTGTCATGGCCGATTTCGACCACAGCGACTGATTTGGACTGGACATATGTTGTAATTAAAGGAAAAGCTAACTGAATGACAACTTCTGAAACTAGTTGGTTAGTATCAAGTGCGCTCTACGTGGCTCTACCAAGAAACCAACACTAAACTTGTGTTCAGCGATCTTGTGATAAATCAACTTTCTTGTTTTTATGATTAAGTGCCTACCCACCTCGTTTTATATTTATTTAGGATTGCAGAGACAATGTTCTGTCTGTATTTAAAAATAAATAACTTCATCAAACACTCCAGTAATTAACTGACTTCAAAAATGGAGGAGGTTCTATCGTACGTTCACCGATAGGTTTCTCCGTCAACTGTGAGCCGATAATGATTATTCTTTTTTGTTTGAAACGGTATTCCAATGTGGTCCCTTATACAGGATGAGTTTTCTCGAACGCCCTCTGAGGGGAAAATCTAGTCATGGCATCGATTTTTAATAAAATAAGAATTGCAATAAAAAATAAGTAGGTACCTACTTACCTACTTATTTAAAAACAAAGTTAACGTTTTATTTTTAAGGAAATTGATTTTTCTTTTTTTTTTTGCCGATCCTCTAGGTATTTTTTTGCATATTTCGATCCTCTACCTTCTCAAACTAGATTAAAAGCCTATAAATTTCCTCAAGAAATAAGCTACAAAATGCAGAAATATTTTTTCAAATCCGACTGGTAAGTAGTTCCAGAGATTAGCGCCAATAAATTAATTAATCTTTAATTTCTAACCCCATTAGTACTCAATTTGTGTTTTTTTCTTGTCACTCACATGTCATTGAAAAGAGATGAAGAATGCCTTTTTACATTTATTAGATGGTAAATGATATAAAAAGTGTCAGGAGGCAATCTTTGCCTACACTTAATGGGACACTGGTAGTGAATGGGACATTGTTTGAGATGGAGTAGGCTTTCCAGCACCTAAACCATCCTTTCAGCATAACCGGCCATATTCACGGTCAATACGTGTGGAACTGACTAAGCCGCGGGTTTCCTCACGATGTTTTTCTTCGCCGTTTACCGAAAATAGATGACCATACAGATTTTGCTGCCGTTTGAGCTTTGGGAAGCTTTTAAATGTAGGAACCGTTAAGAATAGGCTTATTTGCGCAATTGTTTTAGGTACCCTATTTTGTTTGTTGTTTCAGGTATGCCTACAAAAAAAAGCAGAGTACCTACCTACCTACCTAATGTAAACAGATAAATTCATGGTAGAGTTATCAACGCCCTGTATCATTGTAAGTATTTTCTAAACTACCTACCTACCTACATAGGCAATTAGCAGTCATAATGTAAGTATTTTTTCTGTTAGAAAAATGCAGTAAGTATTTTTATATTTTATTTTTGTGGCTGTTGTGCCATTTAGGTACGTAAATTAAAAAACTTGGCGTTTTCTCATCTTTCTCCCTAAACCACAACAAAGGACAAGCCATGGCATCGCGCCAGCTTTTGGCTATATTAATCATTCCTCGGTAAATAAAATTCAACATTTATAAATCTGTACATACCGAACTAATGATGCAGAACATAAAAAACATTTTAGATTAAAAGGCACAACTAATTTATTGAAATGAAAAAAACTGATGACCATTTCAAACTATCGTCTGTAGGCACTCTGTACAAAGTGTACAAGTAAGAAAATACAAAATTCGAACCATTAATAAATAGAACGGTTCTCTCTAATCGTCGGAGCGGAGTTATCGGTCAGTTTTGAAAATATTAATTTATTAACCTGATTGCAATGAAAAACCATTTTTTAAAATAGGTACCTATGGAAGTAGAGTATTTAAATTGAAAAAAAATAAACAATTCCAAAACCAATTTCTATTTAATTATTTAAGTGCTATGCTATTTACGGAGTTATAAATTCATCTCGTTATTCTAAATTTCGTGATCGAAGTAAATGCTTCTTTGTTATAGCCATCTTTATAAGGGTATCGGACAAGCTTAAACAATGGTGCATGATTAATGGAGAATATCCGGGAATCTGTTGCCTGGAAAACTTGTTGTTTTGTTTAAACCTGGTGGTAAGTAGAACTACTTAGGTACTGTAATAAAATATAACCGGTTTTGTGAGAATAGCCTCTGTTTCAGGAAGGATAGAGTTGCTGCAACATGGTAATTTTTTTTCTATAAAATGGGCTTGTCAGATTTAAAAAAAAAAACAACATCTAAAATTGGGATTTAGCGAAGTAGGAACTGAATCGACCAAGCTTTTTAGGGCGATGGCTACTGTAATTCGGCAAAGACGAAGATTTAGAGGGAAGAGGTCGGTGAGGGGGAGGAACCAATCGACCAATTTTACAGCACGCACGACTGATCGACCTCACGACTATACAAACACTTTGGCAAATCGAAGAGGCAAAAACTCGTTAGCGAGACGTTTTGCTGGTTCACTTTCTGTAGTCGGGCTTAATATTTTTAATAGATTTTTTTAAGCTATAGGTAGGAATTTACAACATTTTAAACAGACATTATTTATAATTCTCGCAAACGCTAATATTTTTCTTGAAGTTGGTAAATTTTTTATCTTCTGTGTTCAATCAATCCTGATTTTTTAAATTAATCAACACGTGAAATAGACAAACTGCTGTACACCTACGTTAGATCACAGATAAATGAATAAGCTTAACTCAAAATAATAAATTATTCATCTTAACACAAAAGCGGCAAGCCGTGTTATGTGCAGATTAATAGGCGAATTTTTTTAATTGCATGATGGATTCGTATGAGTTCGGAGATGGTTGAGCATATCCAAAACACAGCAGCCAGCGGGTCAACGCACCGCGTTTCCACGTGATGCTGTGACGTGAATCAGGTTGGCGTTTAGCAGCAATGGCCGTCATCCCTACTTCTAATCCAATCTGGCCGTCATCGTCGCGACTCACATAAATGCTCGTCATACATCGCTGCTCACGTAAAACACGTAATATTTCGCGTTTATTTCGGAGCGCAATGTAACCGTAGCATAATTCTTATTGTTATCATCGCATTTTCGTAGGCAAACAGTCATGGTTGCAGCATCCTCATGAACTACTGATCAAGATAGGGGTGATAACCTGAATGCAAAAATTTGGGGCTTTATTTTGAAGGATAGGTACTACCTATACCTACCAACTGATTGATATTTAAAATAAAGGTAGTACCTAGGTACGTTAGGTAGATAGATAAGGACCTAGTTATCATTCATACCTTCCTTATTAAACTATTTAAGTAGGTACCTACCTATTAAGTACCTACCAACATAATAAAATAAAATTATCCAAATAATAATACTCATACTGATAGGTACCGGGGTTTTGCGTTTAGGTACCTACTTATTATCTGATCTGATTAGGTAGGTATTAAGGGCATTGCTAAATCAAATAGGTCTAGGTTTGTGATAAAGAAAACTTTACGAAGAAAATAAGATAAAATTATTGCAATCTATGGAGGAACCTGTCATTGTTGTAGGTAGATAGGTAGGTAGGTATAGGTAGTTACCTACTAGGTTCCTTCATCATTACCTATCGAAAACACAAGGATTATTAATTTCTACTAGTACCTACCTAGGTACCTACTCTTTCAATACCTAGGTACCTACTAACCTATAACTACCGAATTAGGTTCGGCTAAGAGGAATTTCTGCACCATAAGCAAACCATAAGTAGGTTGGTACCTACTTATGTAAGTACCTACATACCTACCTAACTAAGTTTGTACCTAATCTACTTTTGATTTTGTTAAAGAAAAAACCTCTAAGTACATTTTGATTTATCTTGAGTGAGAGGTTCACTACCAAAATTAAAAAATCGCTTTAAGCAGTTTTGGTTCTAGCTATCCAAAAAATATTTTGGTAGGTAGGTTAGCTTGAATTTTTTGCCTACCTTAGGTTAGGACTTTAGAACCTAGGTTCTGGGGAGGTGGGTAGGTAGGTACTACATTATCAATGGATTAGTATGGGTAGCTTGGGGGGCCTGGTTGGTAGGTAAAGTTAAGTAGGTACCAACCTAAGTATAAAGTTTATAAGTAGGTACATACCTACCTAACTACCTAGGTACCTACCCACAGGCTTTGATAGGTAGGTAAGTATAAGTAGGTACCCTACCCACCTACCTGCCTTTTTACTCAGTGTAGGAAGTAGATCTGGGTTAGGAAGGTAGGTAGGTAGTTCAAGTTCAATCAAACCAAAGTTTCGTAACAAACGAAGTTGTTTTGATAGAACGAGTCTTCATAAATCGAGGGTGTTTTATCTGCGCGCTACATTCTATCGCCCGGTGACTTGACTTGACTTTCTGTGCCACGGCTGCGCAGGGCCCGGCGCGGGGAAGGCGCGGGGCGTGCGGGTGACGTCACACCCGACCGTGGCAGTGAGAGCGGCGGCCGACGCTCGTTCGTTCGCTCGCTCTCGTACTCGGTTGAGGACGGTCGCGCGCGCGCAACGTGCTCTCTGCGACTCGGAACGGACGCGGCAACTTCAACTCTACATCATTACACCGTGGGGCTCGCGTGCTCTCACCTGTTGCACGGATTGTGTTGTTTGTGATTGATTACAAAAATCTTCGCCGATCGGACTCAGTCGGTCCGTGTGATTTCGATTCGGTCCGGACGCCAGACGAGTGCATGTCCGTTGAGACGCGTTTGGATTGTTTTGTGCGAGGAAAGAGTGAAGTGAAAGCCTTCGCCGGAGGATGTCCCTCGGCGCTCGTGGATACCGGAGCGTATGACGCGCTCGCCGACATGAGACGCCGCTGGTCTAACAACGGGGGGTTCCACACGCTGCGAATGCTGGAGGAGAGCTCCTCGGAAGTGACTTCGTCATCTGCGTTGGGATTGCCGCCGGCTATGGTGATGTCGCCAGAGTCGCTCGCCTCGCCCGAGTACCCCGGCTTGGAGCTGTGGGGTTACGAGGACAGCAGCATTAATTACAACCAGACGCCGTCGCTGCTGGGCACGTGTTCGATGCAGCAGCAGCAGCAGTCACAGGCGCAGCCGCTGCCGTCGATGTTGCAAAACTGCCAGACATCGACACCGAAGCCCTCGGATTTCAAATCGGAAAACGAATCCATGTCTTCAGGTTAGCTTTAATTTTACCTACTAAAAACAAAAGCATAACAATGCGCTAACAAATTTATAAAGATAAGATAAGTTTGATTTTGTTTGGATATACTTATGATGAAAATTGGGCATGTTATTGGCGGCAAGTTTGGTTTAGTGCGAGGAGCTCGGTTGGCGCTGTCATCGACCTTTGCCCCGGATACCTTGACCGGGCGCTGTGCCGTTGTCTCCTTGCCCTTACAATCACAATTGTATTGTTTACCTACATTCGGTGAGGTCAATAGTAGACGTGGGACCTAGTAAACCTTGTTTAACATTTAGGAAGAAAGAAACATTTCTTTTTTAATTTTTTTTTTTGCTTTTGACAAGGAGAGTAGGTAGGTAAAGTCGCGACTTCCAATTATTTTGGAGTGTTCTTATTATGTTATTTTTACTTAAATTTAGGGTTAGGTACCATTATCCAACCAAATAGAGAATATTTTTATTATTTAGGTAGGTACGTTGCCTAAGGGCGGTTGTTTTAATAAAGGCCTAATTTTTAGGTCATTTTACCAATTTTGTTTGGCATAGGTATGTACCTAGTGAATAAATATTCACTACCTATGCCAAACACCTACCTCGTAGGATAGATACCTAGGTAGATACCTAACCTACCATGCCACCATCGATACCTACTTCTATTGTAGGTACCTACCTAGGTAGTACCTAATTAGATTAGGTAACAGGTAGCTGGGTATTGAAGAATCGTTAGCATGACTAATTTTCTTATCATAACAACAGTCTAGGTAGGTAGGTGCAATACTCAAGGTCATAGGAATATTTACTAAAAAAAATAACTAAAACACGAGTAGGTAGGTACAACGTAGGTAAGTATAAGTACCTACCTAGGTATGTTATCAACAAGCTCCAGGAAATATCTTACACGTTCTAAACCACAGAATAAAAAGTCTGTAACTGTGACTAAACTACCTAAATTTAATAGTTAAATAACTTCTTACGTACTTATACTTACCTACATAAAACAATAAAAGCCATCAAAGCAATTTAAACTATCTAAAGACACTTCCAAAATGACCTATTCTATCTATCACTATTCCATACCCTTAGGTGTTTGATGACATAGGTTAGGTACCTACACCGGGATGTGGTCCTAAATCCTAACCTTGCTTGCATTTGAACTAAAAATAGACACAAAATGTGAAGTAAAATAAAAGCTTCAAGTTTTTGGTCCTAAATACCGACAATCTGAAAAAACAGCCCTGCAGTCCATAAAAACATGAAACAAAAAACTAATTGTTGAAGTGCATTTATTTTATCTATAGAGGGAGAGGGTACGTACCGTAGGGAAGTCGTCCCTTCGACCCACAGTGATAGAGCAGCTATTTTCGTAATCTATACCGAACCCTTAATAAACGCCCCATATTGCTTTGAAGATATTACGGCGGGTGTGTGAGACAATGGAATTCCAATATTCCCAATAACCATTTAAAATATCTGCGGGCTGATTGTCTTACTTGTCTCAAACCCCAATTGGTCTCAAACTCTCTAATCAATCGCAGACGCGACAGAGCTAGCTACTTGCGTGGTCACTGAACTGTCATATTTGACAGTTTGAGACCGATTTTGGTCGCTATCAAAGATAGACAATCAGGGGGCTGGTCACTCCTCTAAGTACGTATGGTAATCTCCATAAATAATCATTATCATCTCCACTCAAAGAGTGGTCTCTTCGGTAAAAAGCTTAAAAAAGCCATAATGCATCTTTTCTGTCTTTTCTATGTGTATAAATGAAGTATGAAGGTACTTATGTATTTTTATTATTTCCCTTTACTTGGTAATGTGGCAAAGAGGTTTAGCTTCCGCCCGCGGTTCCATCTCCATGATTTTTAAACCAAATTAACCTGGATTGGTTCCCAAGTCATATCCAAGTTGGGCCTCTATTAAACAACAAGCATCCAATCTTTCGCATTTATATAGTAATATAATTTGGCGTTCTCATCATCTAAGGATCTCATATCATAGGTCACTCAGTGTGCCCAAATTGGACTTATATACGATCTCGGCCTCACCGTGGCCACCCCTCTCTGCAAAGCACAACAATTTTTTAAGATGATCTTTGGTATTTATTTAAAATTTATTTAAAACTGTTTGAATATCCTTAAGTGTGAGGTTAACACTTTATATAAAAATAAATGGATGATTCGCAAGAAGCGGTCCGAAAAACGGTACCCCATTTTCGCAATTTTTTTTTTGGTTATTTAAAAAAAAAAAATAACATACCTAATTAAGCACTCAAAGACATGCATTTTAATGTTAGCGGCCCTCAATTTGATAAAGCCGTTTTGAAGTTTTAGTGGTTTAAATATATTCGTGCCCATTGAAATTAGGTTTGGTCCAGAGAAATTAGAAAAATGCCAGAGAAATTAGCAAAATGCCAAAGAAATTAGCAAAATGCCAGAGAAATTAGGAAAATGCCACAGAAATTAGCGACAGAGAAATTAGTTTTTTATCGCGGACACATTTGTTTGCTTTGTAAAACAGTAACGTGGAGTTAAAATAACATGAAATTTGATTCACCACTACCTAATAGTATCTATATGGATGATTCGCAAGAAGCGGTCCGAAAAACGGTACCCCATTTTCGCAATTTTTTTTTTGGTTATTTAAAAAAAAAAATAACATACCTAATTAAGCACTCAAAGACATGCATTTTAATGTTAGCGGCCCTCAATTTGATAAAGCCGTTTTGAAGTTTTAGTGGTTTAAATATATTCGTGCCCATTGAAATTAGGTTTGGTCCAGAGAAATTAGAAAAATGCCAGAGAAATTAGCAAAATGCCAAAGAAATTAGCAAAATGCCAGAGAAATTAGGAAAATGCCACAGAAATTAGCGACAGAGAAATTAGTTTTTTATCGCGGACACATTTGTTTGCTTTGTAAAACAGTAACGTGGAGTTAAAATAACATGAAATTTGATTCACCACTACCTAATAGTATCTATATTAACGTTAACGTTATAAAAAGTGTCAATTTATATTTCATTATTGCGTAATAAGCGATTGAATGCAGATAGGGGTGTCGCGGACACGCCAGAGAACTTAGATTTCACGACTTTAGAAATTAATTACAGCTTTCCTATGTATATAATTGAGGATATTACTAGTGCCATAATAGCGTACTCGTATACTATTTCCAAATAAAAATACAGCAATACTGAAACTGGTCATTTTAATAGGTTCGCAAGGCCGGACATGCCAAAAACACGAGTCCTGCGAAACACCCAAATAACGTTTTGTTAGTTAAATAGCCACTCATGAATATTTAGATCTATAAGTCTCTACACCTAAGGTATGTTTAAAACACTTCGATTTGCCAAGTGAAACAAACAGTTTAAAAGTGAGCTGGGCGCATTCGACGGAACGACTCTGCCCCGGCCGGTTCAACCGGTTCTGATAAATCGCATCTCCTGACAACGGACATGGACAGAATATTAATATATAACCCTCTGGTAAATGAAACAAGCGATGCTTCGTTTCCATCCATTTCGCTATCAAAATCGGCCAAGGCTGCAACCGATAACGCAAAATGTTTTTCGCCGATCCGTCTTGTTGCAAAACGGATGACCAGGAAAGAATGAGTAAACCAAGGAAAAAAATTAAGCCACCTATAGCGACTCTAGATTTTGAATAAATATGATATAGATTTTTCTATACAACTGCCATGATCAAATGCAGCATAGATTTTTCTATCTCACTGCTATGCAAGTCTGCAGTTATCTCTATACAACGATATTTCTCTCTGAATATAATAAGATTACCTAGTACCTAGTGAGCATTTTTTTATTCCAATACATTTAATTTCCAAGAAATATCAAGAAAAACTTGTAAAAGAAACATCTTTTTTTCTCTGTAAACCACTTATTGCAGTTTTCTTCCAAGCTCATCAGTAATCACCGCCTCTTGCAGATTTCCACTTTCCTTCGATGCTCAGTCGCGCGATTAATTCACGTTTCACATAAAGTGAGATCACTCTATAATAACATAGTAGGTATGTACAGTACAGCCACTAGCAAAAGTAGCCTAACAAAACAAAAAAAGTGTTTAAAATTGATGTTTCAAAAATACCTTCACAACCAGACCTAAAGCGACCAAAGCGCCTGCCTAATATCTGTAAGCTTAGAAATACTTTATTAATTTTCAAACCTTATGGCATCTTAATTACTTGAACAGCAATACTAGTGATAGTGACTGTACTCTCCAAAGGTGGCTCGATTTTAACCCTGACGATATGGAAAATACAGCCATAAATTATACGATACCAAACTCCGTGAAATATTTTCATGTTTATCATACGATCTAGAATTTTTTGTTTAGTAAAACACTCCCAAATATTTATTTTAAACTGTAGGTGAATTTTAGTGAAGCATGATTTATGTAGTCGCATGTTACAATAACCCTGATGCATGATTAGTGCCTCAAAAGTCAGCTCAATCACTTAGAGATAAATTCAGGGTCTCTTCCGTTACCACGTTCAGTTCCTCATTCTTATTTAGTTCATTTGTTAGTATAGAATGCTTTAATTTATTTTTAAACACGTTAATTTTACTGCAATCAAATCAATTCAAAGTATTATTAAGAGGAAGTTCAACATACAATGCCAAAAAGTCATCCATCAGCCTCAGTTCTGATAGCATCCTCAATTTGCGTGTTGTTTGTATGACTAATGTATTTTGCCGATCCCTACTGTATTTTGCTGACGGACGCCCTGGGCCTGTATTCTACTAGATGACAACCGCTTTGGTTTGGTTCGATCTCTTAAATGTCAGCCATTTGGTGAAATAGTAGAATAGCTTTTCAAAAATTTGTTCTGCCAAAGTTCAAAACCTCACCACAACTGAGTCGTTTGTTATTAGTAGTCATGGAAACAATCGCTTTAGTTGAGGTTTTGGTTGAGGTTGATAAAAAGTTCGGTACGAGAATCGACGCCCTGAACGTTTTTGCGGCAAAACTGGTAGTTCACTAAGAAAATGATTTATTTGTTACCAAGCCCGCATGGGCCATACGATAATTTGTTAGCTAGCTTAGAGCAACTTTTATTGACGCATTTGGTACAAATTCCAATTGATGCGGGCTTGGGTCTGACTGATGTATTATACAATTTTACCACTCAAATATGATTAGCGTTTTGCTGGTAGGGCAAGAAGAAATGTTTACGTTCGTTAAATAAAAATATTAGCTAGTTTTGTAGTTAATATTGGCTGAAAATAATATGAATACCGTAATCCATCAAGTTTAAGGTTTATTTCGTGCGATAAAGAAAACTAAGACTAACTGGTGCGAGAAATAAAATAATTTATCAATCTAGTATACGCCCGTGACTTCGCTTGCTTGGTACTCAGCTGAATAAAAAGTAACCTATGTGTTATTCCAGGTCATAAACTATGTAGGTGGTATATTCCAAGTTTCAGCCAAACCCGTTCAGTAGTTTTTGCGAGAAAGAGTAACAATGAACATGCATGATACTATACTCCCAAACTTTCGCGTTTATAATATTAGTAGGAAGTAGGATATTAGGATTAGTAGGAAGTATGATAAAGTGTTGAGTTGAATAAACCATCATTAAGTTACTTAAAGTATTTAAATCTCATACTTTACAGAATCATTTATCATGAGTTTTTAAATCAGACAGCCTTTCCAAAGAGCAACAATGGCTAATGAAATTGAAATTAATTTTGCATTCATCGTGAACAATTCAAATTCTATTTTTCATTGCTTTCATAGTATTGAAAGTGTTTTGCAAACTAAATTCCTTTTAGCTTTCATTGACTTTTGTATTGAATAAGATATTTTTAAATTATCCTTTCAAATAGCTCTACTATGTTTATTGTTATTATTAATAGCGAGATGTTTTTATACTTAACAACATTTAAATTAAAAAAGTTGTGAAAAAACCCCGACAATTATCCCTTCATCTAACAATATAATAAAGCAGACGAGTTTGTTTGTTTGTTTGAACGCGCTAATCTCTGAAAGTAATAGTCAGATTTGAAAAGATATTTCTGATTTGATAGCTAATTTCTTGAGGAAGGTTATATTACAGGATATTCAACACCACGAAAAGACCCTTAGGCTGGGGGTACGAAACTTGCGACGGGCGGAGCGACGGCGGGGCGGCGCGACGGCGATGTAATCAAATGCATTAAAAACATTAAGCGCTGTGTACGAAACAAGCGACGGCGCGCCATCGCCGCACCGCCCCGCCCCGCCGTCGCTCCGCCCGTCGCAAGTTTCGTACCCCCAGCCTTAGAGGCCGACCAAAAAGAAAGAAAGTCAGAAAAAACGCTTAGTTTTCCTAAATCAAAACTAGATGGCGTGACTAAAAATAACCCAATGCTAGATCGCGCTGAGTGATGGGCAAAAACGCGAGAATCTGTACATTGGCATTTTCGAGGTGTCCCCAGGTAAAATTGACTGCTACGCAGCTCTGTATAAGTTTTACAGGAGTTGTAACTACATTATCTGATTCATGGTGAAATTGGCATGCCATATTTATTAAAATGTAACGCTTAAAACAACATTATGATATAGAAAATTAAGTTTAAAAAATCGCAATTTTAGCCTGTAGTACTGTCCCCTAAACAAAATCCGACCTTTAGCAGCGTTTGGTTAAAAATAATTCCACTAGACTGGCAAACTTTTAGCTATACATTTGAAGTTTAGTGGGTTACCTAGGGTTCTAAATGTACAATTTGCTGCAAAAGCCAGAATTTCTACTAAATAAGTAATATTTAAGCCTGTCCCCGGGATTTGGGCCAACTGGACATGTCCGGATTCCGTTACCGCGTTTTCGAATGATTTTACAGTTTTTTTGTTCCGAGGGGTAGTTATTTTTTTACTTAAACAACAACATTGCAACGAGACAGACGTAAAAGTAAAGGGGATGTCTATAGTTTTTAAGTCAAAATATTCAAAATAATTGTTTGATTTTCGGCGTCAGTGAGAGGTTGCGTTTTTTCGGGCACTGTCCGGTGGGTATTCAATTTTTTTTTAATGTTTAAAACGTATTTCCAATGCATATTTTTATTTCAGAACTGAAATAAACTATCCAAGATTAACTTAGTGTGAAAAATCGTGTGATAAATATCAGCAAGTTGAGATAATTCATATTTTTGTGAACAGGTACCTAAGTTCGTTACTTCCGATTCGATACCATAGAGCTGGTAATCACGTAAAGCAAGGTTTACATAGCGTACACTTTATTTTATCTATTATTATTTACCCATTATAACCCTACTGTGCGAAGGCAAAAGAAGGTATTGTTTTTAGCAGATATTGTACTGTGTGCATGTAGGTAGGTAAATTGTAAGCGAAATCTTTCATTGTATCTCATTCATATATTGATCTATCTACTAAACTGATTTTGATAATGAGTTATCAAGTTAAATAAAATGAGCAAAATTTGTTTTTTTTTCGGATACGTATCTACCTACTTAGTGTTTGATATTAAACGACTTTTTTTTGGCAAAGAGGTCAAAATATGAATTATTTTGGTAAACCTACGGCCACCATAGGTATCAAAATTATTCGTTTTAGACCTATGTTCCGAAGAAAAAGTGGTTAAATATCAGTAGGTCCCACTGTTCAAAAAATTTTTTTTTTGTGACGAAACAAATTATTAAGCTTAGTTACTTTACTTAGTTAAGACTAATTTTCACAAGTTCTAGTTTACTTCTAAAATTATTAATTTCAACGATTTCATAGCTAGTAAATAAAAATTCAAAAAGATTTAGAATTTAGCGCTATGTAAACCTAACCTTAGATGTCTGTCCCCCAAATCCAAGTTACAAAAATGTTAAGTTTGTATTAAAAAGTTTAAAATAAGTGTAGACATTGTTTAGCAAAATGATGTGGTTTCTCAAAACACTCAATATTTAAATAGTTAATTAAGAAAATAGTCAATTTTGGGAATTTTATTAAAACTTTAAAGGCCATTTTAGAGCATAGGTAACGCACTGGAAAGGAAAAGTAGATAAAACTCGTGTATTTCTAAGATAACAAACTGATTTTATATATTTAATAATTAAAAACATATCCTCTTTCTTTACTAAATAAATTAATAAAATAATTTTGAGTTTTACTATCACAAAAAACCAAAAACCAGCGGTAACGAATTGGATTAAAATTTCTCCCTACAGTACTAAACTTGCTAATTTCTCCTAAAATAACAATTTTACAAGAAAACTTTTCCGTTTTTAGATAGAATAATAATTATAGATAGCATATAAATAAACATTTCAATGAAATTCCACAAAAAAAAATCTAACCACAATTTTGAGAAAGTGTACAGATTTGCGCGTTTTTGCCCTGATACGAAGTTCGCGAGGACAGCTAGTAAACTACTTATAGAAAAGAGCTGATGATCTTCAAACGGCTGAACATATTTTCATGAAATATAGCTAAGCACACTCTCGACAAAGACACCTTTGAAACAATAATAATAATAATCAAAATCGGTTCATCCGTTCAGAAGCTATGATGCCACAGGCAGACACACATACCTATACACAGAGACGCAGATACACACTACAAACTTATATCACCCCTTTTTTTCGTCGGGGGTTAAAAAAGCCTTCGTTCTTTTGATAGGTAGGTACATAAGATGATAAAAAACTACGCCGTTTGTTGCGTCACTGCGTGCTAGATAGGTGTTGCCACACTGTAATAAGTATGACTAGGTGTTATTTAGGGTATAAAGTGCTTCACGGGCCCCACCTGAGGTGAATGTATCGTCCGTGTGGGGGCGCCAAGGTCACTGTGGTTTTTGACACCTGGTATAAATAGTTACATTGAATGCCAGTAGTGTACATACTAGCTAATTATTTCGTGCCAGCACCAGTTTGTGGCTTGTACACATGGCCGGAAATCATTTGTTTTCCAATTTGAATGATCGTTTTGTTTCACTGTAGCGAAAAGAATACGGCCTTATGTGGCCTTGATAATGACGATCCAAAACCGTGAAAAATGATTGAAGTGGTATAGCTAAAATGTGATCAGAAAATAACAAAATAACAATATTACAAAATAAGAAACTTAGGTAGGTATGTAATAGTTGTGTCTGTTATTGAGTGTCAGAATGAATGATTTTATTGTATGGCTTGAAGTAGGTACCTACATTATTCGACAGCGTCTCCACTTCATATCCATACGTAAATAGAAACGTAAAGCAATTTATTCAGAACATCAAAAAGATAGATTGTGTTCACCAATCATGTCTCACAAATAACAAGTCGCTGTGAACACGATATCCGAATCCTTTTTAATGGATGCGAGGAAACGTTTCCAATACGTGTGAAATATGATACCGCTGTACAGTCATGCATGATTGATGATTCCTTAATCAAAGGGTCGCTGACCTCTGAGAAGCTGGATCTATAGCACTTCTCTGGCTCACTTTATCGGGTTACATGATAATTTAAAATATTAACTAACATTACATTCAGGTACAAAACAAAATGAAATCAAAGCACAGGTACCTAGATAAAATCAGAATTGTCGCACAGACCATAGAAATAAATAATCAAAATATACTATTTTAGTACCTAATCGCGTCATAAATAACTGTACAGATAAATATTTTTAACTTTGTAGTACAAAAATGATGGTGAGTTGGAAGTAGGGTTGAAATTCATCTCTCAGATAATATTTTATCTATATACTAAATGTTAGTGACAAGACCTGTAGAATTAGCTTAAAATTAGCATAATGGGATCAGCACAGTCGCAACGAACTCAAAGCTTGGTGTTAGAATAATATTAATCTATGGGCCAGCTGCCACATATTAGACGAGGGTCATTTTTTCCAATTTAATAAAAGCGCTTAGATTTGGCAACCCTTTGAATATTCTATGACCCCCTATTTCTAAGCACGCGGCTTTTATATTGCTAACATTATTGTATCCACGCCTTTTCGAACGGTGTGTATAGGTATTAATGGGCACTATTGGTACTATTATAATTACAGTGGTTGGTAAGGTATCGATTGATTACAAGCTTTGCTTACACGTTTTAAAAAGTTCATTGACATAAGTTGACACAAACGACCACTCACGTCGCACGTTGTGAGTTTTTCACGACAATTTGATAGTATAATTTCTGGGGTCGGTACTTGTTTTGAATAAATTTAGTGCCAAATATTGTGATTTAGTCGTCGGGGATCGTCGAATTTTATTTTTTGTACAATTTGTTGGGACTGTGATGTGAAGTATGTTTGACTCAAATCTTTGTTTCTGAAGATTATGAAGTAGGTAGTTAAGTAGAACATTTCTCGCGATGACAGTGGGTCTTAGGAAGAGGTATACTGGTACTGGCGGATATGCGGTCGAGCGAACGTCGCGGTCGGCTGACTGCGCTGCCAACGACGCTTGTTAGTTCTATTATCTTATAGAGTCGCCCTCTGTAACCATCTTCTGGATCGGATATCTTTATTTGAGACAACCAGGTATATCCCTTTCTTTATTCTGAAAACTTTATAACGGAAAAACTTCCTAGGTAGGTAATTAGTCCTAAAACTTTGACAGAAGTAGGTACGCTAAGATCAAAACGTGCCCAGATGTTGTACGGTTCTTTGCTAACGCTAAAAATACCAAACAATTCGTTCATTGATGCTGTCTCGTGAACTTGCAACATGAGACTTTAAATAAATTGCAAGAAATGATACAATCAACTCATTACCTTCTAAAATTTCGTTTAATCTCTTCGAGCATCTCTTACTAACTGTTCAATTTTGAAACAATGTTTTCACTGTTCTTGGATGGGTAGGGTATTAGGTAGAGTACAGTCATCACCAATGTACCTAACTTTTAAGGCAGCAGTTGAACTGGTAAAATAAAATACTGGGTGTATGGCTTTACAATTATAAACTCCACCAAAAATGACTACCTAAAACCTACTTAAGTGTTTACCTATTATTCTGATTTTAATGACTCGGGATGTGTAGGTGTTTTTGATCGAAAGTCAATTAAAGCTATTTGTGGTGTGCTAAATTATTTATTAATAATTAATTATGTCAATCTAGTTTTAAACAGGTCCGTAGAAAAATTAATTGGGCTTTCATTTATTTAGTACCTACCATAAAGAAGTTAACAGTTTCGTTTGACATTTGATCACGGATCTCACGAAAGAGTGATCGTAAGCGTAACGGACTGTAAACTTGCACGTTTTAAACCCATTTGCCCATTGTTAGTTTAATGTGGATGGTGCGTGTATCTTGAGATCATTGTCAATCAGAGGTAGGGCGATGATCTTTTGGCCATTCCAAGCCATTCTTTGTCGCGATTTGGAACAAGTCAAACCTGTTTAGTACATTATTCTTCGTTTACTTGTAGTTGTAATGCCTAAAAGATAAGTCAAGGTACGGGCGTTAAATTGATTTCCAAGTGAGATAAAACAGTTTTTCTTGAAGTTTTTTTACGATGTCTATCTGTAAAAAATCTGAGGTAGGTACTAACTCGTTTGTTCCACGTTACGCACAGTCATCGCTGAGTTATCCATTGTACTATGAAATTGATCTAGGAATACTGCTAAAGATGCTTCAAATAAAATCTGTAACTGTTCTAAAAATAAAATTAGAAAAAGAAAATTAAACTGGTAAATCCAGTTCAGTTTTCTTTTATACCCCGACGTGTGAGGTATGTAAGGGACTGGCTACACTGCGTTTTCTGCAGCGCGTTTTCGAGCGTTTGCATTGCATCACGTTTGGTATCGATACAAACGCGCGTTTGCAGTGCATTTATTTCCTTCCATACAAACGCGAACCGGGAGGGGAGAAGCGCGTTCGCATCGCATTTGCAACGATACAAACGCGCTGCAAAAAACGCAGTGTGTCCACTCCCTAAGTATCTGATCTATCTGTGGATCATAGCTCCTGAACGAATGAGTCGATTTTGATTATTTTTTTGTTTGAAAGATGTATCCATCGAGAGTGATCCTATTTTTAGCTGTTTCAAAAAAATATGTTTAGCTAGGTACGAGTATATGAAGATCATCAGCTCTTTTCTATCTAGTTGATGAAGGGATTTTGGGGGTTTATCACAACATTTTTAATTCATTTTTATTGATACTTATACGTTCAGGTTAGGTGATTAGGGTGGCTAGGTTATGGTGGTGCCTTTTCTCAAGACGGTGATAAAAATCCGCAAGGATCATCTTAATTTTATTGACTTTATCCAATAATAAGCTTTCATAGTCTGTGCCGCAATCCTGCACTAGATTATTCCATTTACGACCCTACATACTAAATATGTAGAATACAAGACCATCCTTATTAATAGAGCTAACCTTCAAACGTGTATATTGTGTTCAATCCAATAAAACTTATTTATAATCGCAATAAAGTGTCAATCGTATCGCAGCACAATGGAAACAGAGCCTCCAATGCGGAACTTTGTCTACGAACAACTACGTGACTTTGGTATACGACAGACAATGTGTCTGCAACCTTGCACTTTAACGCGTTTCAATAATGTCTGTTTTACAATGTATGTGCATTGTAATCTCGGGTTGTGTATCTCGATACAAGTGTGCATACAGCCGCCTCCGCACTCCCTGGACACTTTATTGTGTAGTGTACAAGTACCTATATAAAATAATAGCATCGGTAAAAATACGGTGTAAATCTGTACGAGATAAGAATAAGAATAAGTTTAGTAGGTACTTATTACATAATATCTGACTTGATTCTGTAGTGGACTGATGTGATTTTCAATGTAATAATCGATTTAAGGCTCAACTCACACTGACGCAGAGTCGAAGCGAAGCGATGCAAAACGACGCGTCATGTTCTTTAAACTAAATTCAACTTTAATTCCATTAGATAAGGTACAAATTTGTGTTATAGGTACCTATGCAAATTATGAAAACACGCGGCGCCGCGCATCGTCATAGTAGTAAACTTTTGATAACTGCGACTTAAAGTTAGATACAATTAGAATTTCGTGCCAAAGATCATTTTAAATATGTAAAATCTTTTTTTATAGCCAAGCTCTTAAGCCCTAACATAGATTTTCTAGGTAGGTAATTTAAATACTAATCGAGTGTTCTCAACCAAAAGTTCCATTAACTTTTTATTGCACTGTCGTCAGATGCGAGAGATCAATCCTTTGTTTATTTTCATTGCTCAATAAGGCACTGACATGAGATCAGAGTTCCGTGATTCATCGGAGATCGATCACACTAAATATGAGCACAAGATCTTTGAAAATGTCTTGTCATGTGCACTCAAGTTGATGACTTGATATTGGCTGCGATTATAACAAAAAAACTTAATACAACGACACAAAATATTATGATACCTCTGACGTAACCCTTATATTAAGCCAATACGATCAAAGAGGAGAATAAAATAACAAAAATATTAATAATTAACATACTTTTAAAACGTCACTTCGTATAAATTAGCCAATTTACAAAGTTATTTGTGATCATGTGGAGTTGTTGCCGAAGATGTAATCACCCAAAATCATTTCTTTTGTGTTCTAATTGACGTTCCTTTTGACAAGGCTCATTACAAACCGAAATGATTACACTTTCTTTGAGAACATGACACACATTGGCACATCAAAGAAAATATTTCGCACTGTAGGTACGAAAAGTCAAATTCATAATTACGACGACAAGCTAGAGAGATTTATTATAAGTTTATAGACCTCTCATTTTAGAACAGATATTATTCAAGATTGTTTATCTCTGTTTCTTGTCTACCTTTAAATAGAAATATTATTTGAATTTCTTATAATTCTTAGGAAATTATGCAATGTTGCAGAATTACTCGTGTGCCACTAGACTATGCACGCGAAGTTACATGGGGGTCATAAGCATAACATAACACACAATGGGGGAACCAGTTTCGTGCAACTTTATTTTTTCTTTGGAATAAAACTGATAAAACGTCGACATGAATGTGCGTTCATACAATTTATGCCTTTAGGTACAACAATGATTATTTGAGTTAGCTTGGCCTTGGTTGTATTGTGTTGCCATATCTGCTGCTGCCTTATCGTGTGTTGAACTACATGCAATATCAGTTCATATGCACGGCCCTGCATCCTCCACTCCACTCTATATCTTTTCTATATCACAGCTATGTATGTATTCATGCGAATAACACACGAATACCCAGTTCGTAAAGCTGTGTGTGTTATATGCAGTAGTCAAGGTCGACAATGTCATTGTACGAACGAACTCGACGCGAATTCACACTCACATCCACGTCACTACGAAGTGTGTTAGTGTGGGTTAGCTATTGAAATAATCTTATCATCTAGGTCACCTTACTTTGTAGATAGCACACCAGCTATGCACTTGCACGAGTTACTGTTTGACTAAAGCATAGTCTAGCTAGTAGAGTTTAATAAAATATTTTAGTCTATACTTTTCAAGGTAAGGAATAACGATTGATCTGACCAATAATCGAGAGTACACTGATCTGTCAACATGGAATTTAAATTGGCATTTGGTCGAAGTTACCTATTAGATTCAAGGGTGAGGCCACCGTTTGGATTATTCAGAGCAATCAACAAACACGTCAGATGTCCACGCACTTCAGACATGAATTTCATATCATCGCGTAAAGGCATGTTGTCCATTTCGTGAACTATTTCTTCATTTCTCTAATGTGAGTGTGGCACGCAATCCCGACATCTATAACTCACAAACGAGAGTAACACGACACAAATACTTGGCAATTGAGCAGCTGTGATTATTATTGTTCAGTTCCATTATTCGAAAATATCTAGAATTCGGTCTCCTAATGCTTTGGGTTTTGTTAGGAAGCATTGAGCACGCTTTGTTCCATTTACTTCATATTTCACAGTCCGTTATCAAACTGTTTCGAATAGGCGTCCATTTATCCTTCTCTTTATCGTAAATGTTTTTTTCTTTATCAAAACGTGTGAAAACGTCAGTAAATGTCACGACATAAATTCCTCTTTAAAATAGTTTTGCGTCATCGTTTGCATTGTGAGTTTTCCATTCCACTAGTAAATGTTTGCTCTTCGGTCTTAAAATAGTCGAGCAGTAAGTCAAACGCACATCAATGGTAGCGCGGAAAAGGCGATCCTCGGCTGTGCAGCGATTGACGCAAGCGGCGTTGTTTACAGTACAAGCGCCTCAGGTTATTTACATCGGGGTCACAGACACGCCGCAAGGAGACCTGGGTTCAACTTCAACCGATATAATTATCTAACCTGCAAAGAAATAGTTCTACCTGCCGGCCGCGATACGTCCACGTAACGCGACAATGACCTCCTTTCCACTGGCTCGTTTATGCAACGAATTGGCAACAGACGGGGTTAAGTGGACTCCGCGAATCGAGATGATTGAGTAAGGCCATCGCATGCGGCTCGAAATACTTCTCGCCGCCTTCATTACTGCCGATATTGTGTAGTGTTGAATTATCACGCTTCAGAATTCGTTGTTATCGGGCTCTACATGCGTGATAGTTGTCTACCAGCGCCACACTCCCGGGTCATCGCCCTTGATTCCACGTGCTCCGTTATGCAACTTGGTGCCCTCAAAGAACTTATCGTTCGATGTGTCCTCGATAAGGTCACAATGCGTAACGAATGTGGATCATTTGAGAGATGGAGGAATGCTATAGTGAAAGTGAATAGTAGCGGGCTCGCGAGAGCGGTCGCGGCGTGTAACTATGAAGATTTTATCGAAGCTGTTTCTAGCTCTTGTCAACAGTGAACAACCCGCACGCGAGCCATAAAGTCGGCAGATATCGATCTGAAGCTATCCGTCGTGGCTTTCTTGCATAGCTCCTGGCTGTCTCTCGGCAATCCGTCACTCCATATCTGACTGGCTAGCTGCTGCATTGATTAGATTGCTTTATGGCCCTGTCCGCGTGTCAACTCTTAACAAGGCCTATTGTCTCGATATGCGGTTGGCTGTCGTCTTATAAATTGCTATAATAGTATTCTACGTCACTCGGGAACGTGTTCCATTTATGTCGGATCTCGATTGTAGCTGAATCCAGCCATGAATTTTAAAACCTTACTTTTCCTTCGGCAATCCTTCGATTCATTCCACGATCTCGAAAGATTGCTCAACGGACTCTATAAAATATCCTACAATGACAGCAAAAAGTAGCACGTAGCTTGCAAAAAATATTCACATCGAATATCTACTTAACAAAAAGAGTAGTATGAAGATGGATGGTTCGCAGCGCATCTATTTATATCTGGTCTGGCCATAAACAGCCTCGGCGTGGAACCGGTCGGCCAGGCTGGCGGAATGCCTTGCTCTCGCTAACTACGCCGGGTATCACTACACCCGCAGGATAGCGACGCAGACAATGTACTTTGTTTCAGTAGCCAGCGGCGTGGTGACCAATAAAACTACGCCGTCGTCTGCACCTTCATGGAATTCCAATCGAGTCTCGTTAACGCCGTCGCGGAAGCTGTAATAGGATTAATTTAATTCACGTTCACAAACATATTAATCTCGGCGATCATTGTTCCTTAACGAACCATTACCATTTTCGGTTTGAAATATCGATGTGCGAGTGCGAATTCTTCCGTACACATTCCGAAGGCGTGTCATCATTGGTCTACGAAAATGTACTGCGTTCCGTACACCTGCGATTCAACAGTTGTTTTGTCGTGACAAATTTCGTAATTAGAAATGTTGAAGTAGCCACCGAGCCGAGCCTTCTAAATTCAAAGGATTATCTTGCAAATGAGGCTAGCCAATCCGACTTGCAAGCCTGCAACTTACAATATTTGGGTCGCGGTTGATTCCCGCGATCTGCGCAATGTCGTCGACCTTCCTACCTGGCCAGCTGCCGAATGTTGTATCATATCAATGCCGCTTAGACAAGTGTTATTTACGATACAGATGATACATTTTCCTATGGCGTAAATAAAACTTCAATGTTCTCATACCTATTGCGTACGAATGAAGAATTACTAATTTCCGGGTTTCCCACACAGCAAGCCTTGTGTAGGCGATGCGGCGACATGAACTGACACGACTGCGTCACCATTTGTTTATTAATTAAAACCTTAGAAATAACTTCTTATTTTTTTTGATTCGGAAGCTTTGCTCGGTTTTATTTCGCAGAATTTTATCACTCGAATCTAATATATTTTCAAGAGTTTCCCAACCGTGACTCAAGTTTGCTCTGTGTTATTTTTGACGCAATAATGGTGAATATTTGAGCAATCCATGGCCATGTTATTATCGTAGGTTCAAAGCGCCCGTTGAATGAGTGAAGGGTGGAAGGCAAAGTTTCCTGTATCTACGCCTCGTCATTGCAGTCTCATCCATCAACCTGACAGCCCCGATTATTAATACCCTAACATAGTACCTATACGGGGTTGTATGATACGCGTATGCCTTTCACTGAATATCGGATGATAAGAAGGGGTTTGTTGAAGACTACAGCCCTAAGTAGCGTTCGAGCAATTGAACTTTTAAAAGTGAAAGAACCACAGAGTGAACATTGCTTTCTAAATCTGGATGCATAATAAAACATTTAATTTTTGCTTCTTTCCTGTACTGAAAAAAGCTTGAATAGAAGTTTTAATAAGATATTAGTGCGTGCTAGTAGTAATAGTAACCTCATATAGACCAATAGCGTCCCGAGCCGCGTGGTAACCAGCGCGGAAAATTTGGCGAGCTACCTTCAAAACAAAGTACACAGAACATCATAATGGAATTTTTTCGAAGTTGACATTGGCTTCATAGTGCAGAGGCAGACGTTATTATTGAGTAATGAGAGTGCGCTGGGCGGGTGACCTTCCGACGAGCGTGGGCCGAGCCCATGACATACTTCGGAGATGTACCAGCTATGATTATTTCTGTCGCATTTTACGTGACAATACCTTGTTTCGTGCTAAGTTGCCGTCATTGGCCTTTGCATAATGAGGTGAGGAACAACTCTGTAACTTACGACTTATTTTCTTTCTACTGAAAGGAATATATTATTATATCTTACCTTCTAACGTAATAGTTCGTTCTTATTTGTCTTACTAACTCAGAATTTTTAAAACAAGTTTAATTCTTCTACTTTGACAGTCAATAGCGCTAAAAAGGAAACCATTACCTAACCTGTACGATCCTTATTCCCTTTTTTATCATTCGTTAATTATACCTTCGCAAAGTAAACATGTAGGTAAGTTGTTTTTTTCGATCAGCATCGGATGTCGTGGAGAGTTTTTGCTCGTTACTGAGATCTGGTCACGCGCTGAGAGGCCCCGGTCGGAATCTGTACTTGCATTATTTGATATAGTTTTTGTTTAGATTTCTTGTACATAATGGTAGTCTTATTCTTTGTCTTGAAATCGCTGGCAAATAAAATGAGTAAAAATTCCTTAGATCTGAAGTCGCCACGCTTACCTGCTTACCTGCCAGATAAAAATAAGCACCTTGTCATTTTTATTTTTGCGTTTTAATGAGGAATATTAAAAATACTTTATGGGAGACTCGTATCTCTGCGAGCCTTGATTTCAAAATGAGTTTTTAAAATCTTATACTTCGAAGGTTAGGCTCTACTCACACTGACGCAGAGTCGAAGCGAAGCGATGCGTCATGTTCTATAAACTTCAAAGCAAATTCAACTCTATTTCCATCAGGTAAGGTACAAAGTGTTATGCAAATCGCCCGATTCCACGACGCGCGAATTCGCCCGTCGACGCGCGGCGCCGCGCTTTTTCACAATTTGCATAAAATTTTGTACCTTATCTAATGGAAATAGAGATGAATATGCTTTGAAGTTTAAAAACATGACGCGTCGCTTCGCATCGACTCTGCGTCAGTGTGAGTTGAGCCTAAGATTGTACCTCAACTCAATACCCTTGTTTGTAACAACAATACTTGATAAACACAAATTCTAATGTGATATCTTATCACACCCACGTCATAAGACCTGCATCATGATTCGTTGCCATCCAGTTGCGAAAATGAATGATAACTGTCACTAGGATAGGAACTCCGTTCTTATTTATACAAGAGGTTACAATTCTATTGGCATCTCTTTTTATTGACAAGAAAAAGCATTCTCCAACTATTAAATTTAGTAACAATTAAATTTAGTAATCTGCGGGGTTAAAAAGGTCGTTATAGCAGAATCACACTAGAAATTGAACTTGGTATAATAGGAAGGTACCTCTGCCGTCTCTTTTCATAGACTGAGTGAGAGTGACAAGAACGGCATAATATTGCAATTCCTATTGTGATTCTGCAATAGTGGGCATTTTAGCCCCGCTGTGCTGTGGTAGGTCTAAAATGCAATAAAATATAATCTACCATTGGCATCACGATCATTTTAAAGATTATGTTAATTTTCTCACTACTTACACATTACTACCGTTAGCGGTAAGTAAGTAAGTACTTATAAGTATCTGATGTAAAATAATTATGTATAGGTAGCTAAGTAAATTTAAAATTCGTGATAGTCACCATCCACCAACAAATTGTGCGCCATCCACCAAATGAAGCGCTCGTGGCGTAGCTTATTGAGCTGAGACGTTCTTGATTGATCGTTGAAGTTAAGCAACGTTGTGCGCGGTCACAATTTGGATGGGTGACCGCTAGTGGCATTTCGAGCTGAGCGCTTCCGTGCTTCGGAGGGCACATTAAATTGTCGCTCCCGGCTTTTAAGTCGTTAAGCCATGACGGAGGCCTTTAGGCGGTCTAAAAACTCCGTCACTAGGGTTGGCCACTTGCTCATACGAACTTATTCACCAACAAATTATTCTAAATTAACGATTTTAAATGTTGCAAAAAAACTGTTTATCTGTAAAACAATTAATATCTATCAAAGTGTTGCAAATACCTGGCAATAAACAGTATGAGTTTCTAATAAACCTTGAGAACACCCATATTGAACAACACATTTGAATATGTGATTGATCTAATCACAGTCCAATACATGAAAACAAAGCGTTTCTTTGTCGGCCGATAAGAGCATCGTCTCGTCGGCTTATCTCGACCGATATTCGGTCAAAGACCCGGACAGAGATATTCAAATATAGACATTTATGTTTTAATATTGTTAATTAGTTGTTTTCTATATACCTAGATGATCATAAAGTTTCCTCAATGGTTAGATGCTGTTTCTGTTGGTTGAGTGGTTCTAGGTTTTTTACAATTTAAAAATCAAGGTCACGTAATTCTTTAAAAAATCCATTAGCTTTTCTGTAACTTGTAGTGTAATCAAGAAACAATTTGTCACACCATCGACAAAGCATCGTGGGAGCGCTGCAAAACTCATGCATGACCAACGCACATTTATTTCGGTCTCAAATGCCAAATTGTTTACGATGCTTTGATTACTCCATCGCTTACTTCACTGTCACAACACTGTTATTATTCCAGCCTTCCGTTCGACCTACATTTAATAACTCGTCACATTTTCCTCTTGACTGTTTTCGCAGAAATCTAATGTTAATGACCCAAAAACAGAAAGAGGTCATCTGATTCAACTCATTGTTTGCATGAATAAATGTTGCTGCTTTATCAGCGTTTAGAACAAAGAGTCGTTGACCTAGATGGTTCGAACTTCGATTGCACTAATTAGACATGCAGGGCGTGATAATCGATGTCACATAATATTGTGCCTTGGCCCACTTGATGATCATAAATTTATAATAATAATTAAAATAATGCGGCCACCCACGTTTACCTTATTTTGCTGCGTGGTGTATTTCAAGACCTATCAGTCGCTCGGCTTTTATTCCTGTGATTTCATCGGCTTCTGTCTATAAAAACCTCGCATCAAAAACCTTTATTATGCTACTTTCAAGAAATTTTAATTGGTTCGCTCGAAGTTTCTACTAAGTTTACTGGAAAATTTAAAAGAAATTTGCTCCTCTTTATTAGCAGAAGTTATTGCCCGCTAAGCGGCCGAAAACTTATTTAAATCTCATTTAGTGAAGAAATGCTGCAGCATTTATTCTAATTATATCCCTCCCTTTTCTATTTACTCATTTCGATGTTTACTCGAAAAGGCGAGCCAGAGCGTGGGTGCACGTTAAATTGGGGAGCAGACAGAGACAAAAAACCTAGTTTTATCTACTGAGGAAGTGAGAGAGTTGGCCATAAACAGCATGAGCCAGCATTGTGTCAATAAACGGTGTCTGCTGGGGAGCTGTGGCATATCCATTACCATCGAGTTGCTCCGTACGTGATAACCGACGCCACTTTCTAATTCACGGTTCGGGTGACGAAAGTTATGGGGTTTCCATTAGAAATTACATTGCTGGATGATTGGCTGGGGAGCAATCAATAGAACAAGTTTATTTCTAAACGTCGTCGTTTAGGAAAACATTAGGTACTCAATAAGAGATTCGTAAGCGAATATTAATCACATACTTACCTAAATATTTCAGTCGTCGTTTCCGAAATCAAAATAACTTCTGTGCTTAATATGTCTTCCTACTCTATTTCGTTTAAGTTTCATTTAAAAAGATATCTAGTGAACTCAGCTGAACATCTAGTGAACTGATTTCTATCACTACTTTCTAATCGATCTCAAAAGTTCAGCATAAATTTAGTCTGAAATATTCAACAGTATCAGGAGTCGCCGGATGCTCTGCATTCCGGCCGGCCCGTTCCGGCGCGGATGTAAACACTTCCACGTGCGTCCGCTGCAGCGCACAGGATCCCTCCTGAACCCATCTGGCTGACATCATGAAACTGTCGGTCTTGCATAGAACAGATAAAAACTACACCGTCTGATGCATTTTCAATGTAACTTTCGGGATTAATTACCCCAGAATTTGATTCAGAATAAATATAAAACTTCTTAGATTGCTTCTCTCGTGACAAGATCTTGTTTTTTATCTAGTTTCCATTAGCGTGTGTTATGACGCGAAAATGCGATTTTCACCGAGTTGCGATTTCTATTTCAATCCGATTTTCCCGGCGCGCGGAGAAACCGATCGCTCTAGTTGCTGCGGCGCGGCCCACATCTGTTGCTAGAAAGTATCGTAGAAAGTAACATCGCGGCTCTGTCTCCGCTCATGATGCATCGATCACGCATTACAACACTTTTTCTGATTATTTTTTGCATCCGTGCAGCGCAGTGTATGGAATGCGTGCCAACTGATATTGCTGCGCGATTTTTTTACGACGTATCGATATTTGTATTATTCGAGAAATGGCAGCGAGATTAATGGCAGACGGCAACTCGGTTACCTAACCGTGCAAATAGAAATTAAGCTTGCAGACAGTCTCATTCATCAGGTTATTATGGATGTAGAAACCGCTGATGAATGCCAAGCGGACCTTGTGTGATGTGATGTCACAACGCATAGAGCGTACTTTCGCCGCACCCGAATTTCAATTGTGCGTACTCAGAACTTGTGCAATAGGGTACCTACTTTTTGGGCAACTTTCACTAGTCGCTTACGCGGCCCGCCTGCAAAATGATTGCGTCGTCTGGTTTCTGGGGTCAGTGAAAGTTTGCGTATTGTTTAATCAGCGCCTGTCGCTAAATCATGTACATTTTCTCGTAATTCTCTCCTAATAAATGTGTCGCCAAATTTTGTTTAAAATCCGTGCACGGATGAAAACAACATCTACAAAAATATCATCACTTCTATAACGATGACTCCCTGACTTCAGCTGAAATTTCGTACAAAAGAAATGCAATTGAATGTAAATGGCATGACTTGCGATGAAAAATGAGTTATTATTAGTCGTGGTGCCTTGGTAGAGAATCGCGAGCTTGAGTTCTGATGCTATCATAAATAATGTGGCTGCGCGGAGAGCATGGCGAGGTGGGGAGGGAGGCAGGAGGTGCGCGGGAGAGGGGGGCGACGCAAGAGTCAAGGCCGCACGCTGCCCCCGGTCGTCGCTCGCGCCCCACTTGTCGCTCTCGGGTGCCTCTCGCTCGCTGGCCCGAGGAGGCCCGAGCGCCAGCGACTCGGCACGAACTAGACCTTCCAATGCTCGAGCGCAACACACTGAACAGCTGAGACGTAATAACATAACACACTGACTCGGTCATCCGTGCATTCAACTTTTGATTAGCTTTCTTTTCACGGGCAATTTATTGATAGTGCTACTAATTATAGTTCTTATTGCTAACATGGTTAGTCTGCCTAATAGGCAGTAATTGTATTTGTTTACAATTTAAAACTAAACCTGACGATAAGAACTTTCATTTCAACGTGATCTTAAACCCAGAACCTCGAAGAAGTTGCAATAATTTATTCGTAGAAATTTTAATAACCTAGCCATTCCTGTTTTTCCTTTCTATCCATAATACATTATATTAGCTGCACGCTCATTAGCAATACCTAGCGAGCGCTGCACTTGCTAGTGTCACACAAATTCTTATTTAATTAGACTTAACTAACTGGCAACGAAGATAATTTGATGATAAATTTATAGGCAATAAAAGCACACCTTGAGAAGTCAGAGAGACGTCACACTCTAGATTCAAGGGCGTTTGCTATTGTGCAAACGGCCATGATTCAATTCATCGAACTCAGTAGAATTTCTCTCCTACGACCTCTCCACAACAGAATGCGCGACCGAGAATAGAAGCCACGCCGCAATCCACCTACTAGCAATAAAGAGCTTGATAAAAATAGTTCATCGTGCGCAGGTCAGTGCAATGATACTGCCGTTCTCATATTTAACAGTAGGCGGTCATTCCGATGTAAATAGCCTAGAGCCTTGCGATAAAACTGCGCACTTGACCTCTTTATTGAGCACTTTTATCGGGTAAAATATTGTGGTCGATTGCACGATGTTTCAGCTCTATAAATTGGCAAACACGACCGGTTCCAGTCGATCAATATTCGTAACTCTATTTGCTGAGAGATTTAAGCGAGACGGCCTCAAATCTGGCGCGAATCCCACGTGGAAAGTGGTGGAACTAGTTTTTTGGCAGCTATTTTGGCCGATTACGTAATGAAGGTAAAGCCACTCCATCGCGGCCAGCGACCTGCCTCGGAGTCTAATGGGCAAAGCTATGTAATAAAAATGTAAATAAAATTGATGTGATGAGAGGCTCAAATATGGGCTTAAAGCTGGCTTAAAGCATTAAACTCAACGGTAGCTCAAAACAACAAACAACATGTTTATGCATTCAGCTCCATTTGTTCTCGAACATTTAGGTACAATACAATCCTTGAAGTTTTACTCCTGACTCTTGCTTCATAAAATGTTTTAATGGACGTCATTTCCACTTATGACTTATTCATTTTATAGCATCAATTATGGTTTACGAGTTCAACTTGGAGAGGACAGATGGTGCACTCGATGTAGATGTGACACATTCTGTAAATGCGGTGCGGGCTATACGAAATCAGATATAGGGGTAAGATAGGGGAGGCTCTACAATTAGGAAACAACGGACCGGATGCAGAAGACAAGATTGTTTATGGGCCATGGATCTGAGCCATATAGGAGGGAGCGTAGTTATAAATAAATCCGCCTGTTACTTTTTATGGAGTTCCGACTGCGTGATTGACAATTGCCATTACATTCCTATCGCATCGAACTCTCATACGCTACGAATACCAACACCGAACCGATCCTCATTTGTATGCGAACAGGGATCTAAGCACCTTTGTTTGGGCAGGAAATGTCCGCGCTACTGCCGAAACTACTCGCCAGTGTTTCGAAAACATCTCTTCGGAACTCTGCAGAAATAAATACGAAAAATAAAACGAGCTCCACCCGGCCACGGACTCGACAAATGGTTCATGAAATGTATGCAAATTTTATAGCGTCCGATTTTAGATGTTCTCGACACCCGGGCGTCGGGCTACCGGTCTCGATACTTTTACTGCGCAGTTGCATTTTAGCACTGACTTATGTTTGAATGTATTGTTGCAGGTCGCGAGGAGTTGTCGCCAGCTTCAAGTATCAACGGCTGCAGTACAGATGGAGACGCGAGGCGGCAGAAGAAAGGCCCGGTGCCGCGCCAACAGGAGGAGCTTTGCCTCGTCTGCGGCGACCGAGCCTCCGGCTATCACTACAACGCGCTCACATGCGAAGGCTGCAAAGGTACGTGACATCATTCAAATGGAACGTCGCTTATCTTACAGACCACTTACGAATGAACGTTGAGCGCTTTTAGTGTCGACGCTGTTCTTGTGAGTCAGGTCAAGATTATCAGTTTTTTTTACTTTCCATAGTTTTAACTCGAATGTTGATTTTGCAAACCTGACTAAAGTAAAAACAGTGTGACAAGACTTGTAATTCCACGCTAAGCGAGAATTATGTTACGAAATAGTCATATTAATTTGCTTGAATCTGGAACACTGCCGTAGTAGTAAATTCAAGCCGGTAAATTCAATTCATGAGTACACGGACTGTGTTGCCAAGCTAGTTATTCCACATGTGGCCCTTGCGAGTCGCCCACAACGTGCCAATTCAGCACTAAATTGGCGCATTGTGTCGAGGCTACAACCCGTGCATACAGCACTACACGAGGCGAGACAGGACGTCACAATGGCCGTCTGCAGGGCGTCTGCTCCTGCCTGATTCACCACGCCTATCTGCCATCTCCCGCCTGCACTATAAACATCATCATTTTATTTTGCTCCTAAAGAGCCCCGACAGTTGCGACACACAACTCCGCACCTTGTCCACTCCAATTATGTCCAATTCAGAAATACTATCTCGTTTGTTTTGCAATAAAATCGACATTATAAACGTATACACATAGACTGCTGTCAATGACCCGCGCCTTTCAGGCAACCTTTGCGACCATGACTGACTACATTATCTTATCTTGAAACGACCGGTTCGAAAATTATTTTAGTCATTCACTATTGAGATTGTGAATGATAAAAACTAATGTTTATCGTTTCAGGGTTTTTCAGGCGGAGCGTGACCAAAAACGCAGTATACATATGCAAATTTGGGCATGCGTGCGAAATGGATATGTATATGCGGAGAAAATGCCAGGAATGTAGATTGAAGAAATGTTTGGCGGTGGGCATGAGGCCGGAATGTGTTGTGCCGGAGAACCAGTGCATAATGAAGAGGAAAGAGAAGAAGGCACAGAGGGAGAAGGACAAACTGCCAGTCAGTACGACGACGGTGGAGGACCACATGCCTGCGATAATGCAGTGCGACCCGCCCCCGCCCGAAGCGGCCAGGATCGTAAGTAACACTATTCACCGCGCTTCTTCTCTCAATTCGAAATTATCGCTTACAATTCATTTCTCAGAAACAAGTGTACGAGATTCTTTTAGATACAATATTGCAGATTGAACATCAGACTTTGTCTTCATTACTTTAATGTTTTTCATTTTGTAATTGACCAACAATAAAGTATGATCAATTTCAAGCTTCGGATTGCACAATCCGTCCACTTGTTTAATAGCTTAATCCAAACCAGAGCGAGTACTAATCGCACGGTTTCTCCGAAGCTGGACTGTTTACAGCACGAGGTGGTCCCCCGGTTCCTGAGCGAGAAGCTGATGGAGCAGAACAGATTAAAGAACATCCCTCCATTGACGTCCAACCAGAAGTCCCTGATAGCGCGGCTGGTGTGGTACCAGGAGGGGTATGAACAACCTTCGGAGGAAGATCTCAAGAGGGTCACGCAGGTAAACTTCGTCCCTTCAGGAGGTAAAGGCAATTGTAATGAGATTGATCATCGAAAGACGATCTTAGTATCGATCGTCTAAGGATTGATCTTATTGGAGTTGACTGAATAAGCGTGCATGATATGCTTATTATCGGAAATATGAAGACAGCATGAGAGTTTTTCAAAAACGGTTTGCCTTTTCTTGCTAGGCTGAGGCCCCATTAGTGCGTTGCGTTGCGTCGCGTCGGCAAAAGCCTTAGAAAACTAAAGCGTTCCCTAAACAAAAGATTAATTGTTCATTCTTAACAATATATTTGCTTATTACAGGCACGATCAGTCACAAAAGCAGATAAAAAAATTTTCAAGCATCTTTCATTGCCATTTTGTTTTACCTCAAAAACTAGTTTCAAAGATATTTCAGTTTAAAATATATTTATCACTTACTTACACTTTATGAAACTAAAATTGGGTAAGTATTTTAAATTCTCAAAGAAGTGAATTTTTGAGAATACAGCTAAACCTAACCACTCTACTTAACTCTCTACTTACTACTAAACTCCACTCAAAATTGAATTACCGTTTAAACTAGAGTGCTATCCTTTTTTGTTAGGCTGACAAATAGTGACAGGGCAAATTTTGAGCATTTAACCAGTGTTCTAGTTGAGAGGCGTTTATAAGTAAAGCCTTCATTTATCAACTTTTGAGGCTACAATCCTATCCAACTACGCATGCAAAAGCACCAAAGTATGCAGAGCCACGGGTTTTCCCCAACGTTATAGGCTCTTAGCATAGGTATTCTCAGTATAGTCCTTCACTGTTTCCAGACATGGCAGTCGGAAGAGGAGGATGAAGACACAGACATGCCGTTCCGACAGATCACGGAGATGACTATCCTAACAGTGCAACTCATCGTGGAGTTTGCTAAAGGACTGCCGGGCTTTGCGAAGATCTCGCAGTCGGATCAAATCACGTTATTAAAGGTGAGAAATTAGACTTGAACTTACCCGACTCACGAACACTGAAATGCTACTTAGTTTTAAATGATGTGGATTATTGACGTTGTCTGTCGTCGGTCGTGGGTTCGAATCCTGACCGTGCATCAATGGATTTTTCATTTAGAAAAAATTATAAGTATGCGCATTAACACGAGCTCTAAACGCTAAAGGAAAACATCGCTATTCCTGTGGATATGGCCGGTTAAGCTGAGAGGATGGTGTAGGTGCTGGGCAAACCTACTCCATCTCAATATTGTCCCAGGCACTACGGTGCCCCGATAAGTGTACACTGTATGGACACTGTATAATAAATCATCTAGTAAAGATGTAGAGGCCTAAGTTTTTTTTCTGCATCACAACTGTAATTTTTGTATACGATTCTGAAGAGTAAGAACGTTTCAAATAGATAAGTACGTCTCAAATTTTTTAATGGCGTTTCAGAATTCGGGCATTAGCCGATTGGGTTGAAATTTGACTTACATTAGTTAAATAAAATAAATAAATAATGCTGGACATTTCACACAGCATCATCCAGCTCTAAAGCACAGAATAAATAGGTACACAAAGTAAGCAGGAGCTTGTGTTACGGGAACTACATGACTGATAGTGATATACTTTACTTACTAATAAGTATAAGTACTTACGTATTTTTTGTAAACACCTACATAGGTAAGTAAGTATATAATCATATAAAAACACCTAGACCTGAGGCAAATATTTGCAGATCATTATGTAAGTACAAACATTTGCCACGTGGCAGCAATCGCCCGCCCCGAACTAGGATTATGATACCCTTGACCGATTAGGTTCAATACGAACTTGACAGATCTATTGACGTAAAGCTATATTTATTTTTGTTTTTTTTTAATCCACAATAATCTTATCTACCTACCGAATGTCATAACGATTGGATTAGCGATAAATTCAAAATCGAATTTCAAACGATTATGTCAAAAACTTGTTGTGGAATGTTTAAATCTTTTATTTTTCCAATCCATTATAATCAAGACAAGTTTTTACTAAATGGTTTTGTCCCTGTCACTTTTTCAATAATAGAAAGAGATAGGAAAAATGCATCCGTTTCAAACAGAAGCATTTGAATCTAGTGACCAACTCTTGATGACGAAGTTAAGCCGCAAGGGCACGACATGGCTTAACGGCATTATCCTGGAACAATATATCGTGCCCTCCGAAGCACGAAAGCGCTCAGTGGCTATTCACTATCGGTTTACCCATCCATATTTTAACAGCACACAGAACGTATAGTACGCCGCAAACTTTATGGCGGCTGAAGTGCCAGGCAGATTTGACTTTGCGCAGGTACAGTCAACGTAATTGCGGGGTGGTGAAGGCGGTGAGTGGCGGGGCTAGGCGGGCTATGTGGATAAAGTTGACTTTTGCGTTGACTGTACCTGCGCAAAATCGAATCAGCCGCGCACTTCAGCCGCCATACATTTTGTGGCGCACTGTAGCTTAACCTCTATGATTATATCAAGACAAAGCAGTCTTCACCAACTAAACTTAAAACGATCTATTTCTCTTTCCAGGCGTGTTCAAGCGAAGTGATGATGCTTCGAGTGGCAAGGCGTTACGACGCGGCAACTGACAGCGTTCTCTTCGCAAACAACCAGGCGTACACCCGTGACAACTACCGCAAGGCTGGTATGGCGTACGTCATTGAAGACCTCCTGCACTTTTGCCGATGCATGTACTCTATGCAGATGGACAACGTACATTACGCGCTGCTCACGGCGATTGTGATATTCTCAGGTGAGGAAAAGAACACACTATAATACAATAAGTAAGTAAGTTCGTATGAGCAAGTGGCCAACTCTAGTGACGGAGTTTTTAGGTCGCCTAAAGGCATCCGTCATGGCTTAACGACTTAAAAGCCGGGACCGACAATTAACGTGCCCTCCGAAGCACGGAAGCGCTCAACTCGTAATACAACTTGCGGTCACCCATCCTAAGAGTGACCGCGCACAACGCTGTTTTATATCAACGATCAATCAAGAACGTCCAAGCAAGCTATGCCACGAGCGCTTCTATAATACAATGAAAGCAGGCGTTCCATTTCACGTTTTATCTATTCTACTAAATTTACACTCAATGCTGCAATGAGGTGCATTGCAATGCTGTAACAACGAAAAGCTTAGAATGAAAAAAAATTGTCAGTTAACTTCTCAATAATGTTTTTTGTGTCGGGAGTTTCTTTTTTTTAATTCATTATTATCACTATCATTTTTACAAACTTTCATGTTTATAATTCGCAATATAATCCTTATAATGTTACACAATCTGCAAGTCATGTGAGTCATGTATCACCGTGTCGTTAGAAAGTGGATACTCGCAAGATAACATTTAATACGAAAGACATGAAACAGGTTGGTTTGCTTATAAACTGCCGGTCGAGGTTTAAAATCTACACTCTTAAAATAATCCGTAGGAACTGGTTGGATTTAAAATAAGATTAAAAATAAAATAAGAAGATAATTATTGCAAGTAATCCTACTTCTTATTGATATTAGGGTCCAATATCCCAGGCAAAGCAAGTACTTAGTACACTAAACTTCTATAAAGCACACGAAAATGTATTAAAACAAAATTTGATTTTTTTAGGAGCTTTAAAGCGTCTGGGCATTCATTTTTAGTTTTTAACAATATTTTATAAAACATACATAGAAAGCGACACTTAAATTTTAAGAAGAGTGCGTGGTGTTTTTATTAGGTACCTACTTACCTTTCTTTAGGACCTAAAATCAGAACTCCTCAGGCCGATGGAGTTGAAACTCGACACATCTGTCAAGTTCCGACTACAATGTAATAATATGGTGATATCTAGCTGATCTGATGGTGGGTGGAGTCAGGAGCTGTTCAATGGAACTTCTCATTGAATAACAGCAGAACATCCATGTTTGGGCTTATTTGAATCAGCTCATCCTTATCCAATAAAAGCTTGTATTGTAAAAAAAAATTCAACAGAAAACTAAAAATAAAATGAAAATATGGTGACAGCGAGCTAATCTGATGGTGGAGTTAGGAGTTGTTCAATGGAACTTCTGTGAATATCAGTAGAACATGTTTTGGCTCATTTGAATCAGCTCATCCTTTTCCAGTAAAAGCTTGTACTTATTCAAACAAAAAAAAAAAACATTTTTTCACCAGAAAACTTATTTTAATTCCAGATCGGCCCGGTCTGGAGCAGCCGTTGCTAGTCGAAGAGATCCAGCGGTATTACCTAAACACCCTTCGGATGTACATACTTAACCAGCACAGCGCATCGGGCCGCTGCCCCGTCATCTTCGCGAAAATACTCGCCGTATTAACAGAACTACGCACACTGGGCACACAGAACTCAAACATGTGTATATCACTGAAGTTGAAGAATAAGAAATTGCCTCCGTTCCTCGAAGAGATCTGGGATGTCGCGGACGTGGCTAACACACAGAGTGCGACGGCTGCTACGGTAGTTGATAGTGCGACGCTCTAGCCCTACTGCCCAGCTCGCCGCCGCGCCGGTTGAACTATGGTAAAGATCGGTGGCAATCCGTTCAAAAAGTACTCAAAAAAACATAAAAAGGGAGGTTCGGAAAAAACTTATGAGTGGCTAAATTAAAAAGCTAAAAACCGACTTCAATGTTTTAAGCAATTTTCTGCACTCTCGAGGTGCGTTTCTGTTCATACTCCGAAGATCCTCGACAGATCCTCACCAATTTAATGGCACCAATTTGAAAGAAACAATAAAATAATTTTCTAAATCGGTCCAGGTGTCTTCGAGTAATCGGGTAACATACATAAAGATTCCGACGAATTGAGAACCTACTCCTTTTTTTAAGTCGGCTAACTTAAGAGAAAGAAATTCGTAACTGAATAATCAATGTTCTAAAGAACAGATTCAGAACGAACTTTAAAAGAAATCATAATGACAATCGGTTCTAATCCAAATTGAATTAAAATATTTATTTATTTATATTATTTATTATTATTATTTATTGTCAGTAAAGAGAAGATTTTAATCACTTAGGAGCTGAAGCTAGGTCAGCAAGGACTGCACCGAGCTCAGAACTCATATCGTATTTGAAACATTAATTATGGAGATGTTTTTCTTTCGTTGTATATATTTTTGGAAAATACAGTTTTCATGTTCCATTAAGGTAAAGTGTGTGTTACGAACCTCCTAATTTAAAAATCAATATTGAGCGCAGCAAGGCTACGCTTAAATGATTTCAATTAGACCCTAGTTAGCCTCAATATACATGGAACTTTAAGATCCATCAAAGTTGAGCAAAGTGTTGTCTTGTTGAGCCATCTTAGTAGGACATTTGAAATAACAACAGACTCATGACTCACGCTTACGCGAATCTAATGTTAAACTACCCTCGTTTTATAAAAAAATCTACTTAATAACTGATTCATTCTTCATCTGTTTTGTTGTTGATGATTGTGTCTACTATCTTATTGTTTTCCTTTGCTCATCTTTGAAAACTTCTGCTCATGAACGTGAAAATAACGAGACAAGCAGTTCAGTTTAATCGGTAAATTTACCGATTAAAGCAATTGCTTTGAACTGCTTTTACTGTCATAAGCTAAAACCGCGATTATTGTCGCATTCATGAGTAGACCAACAGAGTAACATGTATCTTGTAAATGGTTATAAATAACTGGTTATATTAACGGTTGCCGCCGATTGCACCAGAGTTAATCCGACCGCGATCCTCAGGAGAGAACGCTAATAGACTGGCTAGTTTTAGTGAAGTGCACGGACACAGATGTGGTTATTTATAACGGGTGGTACCACCCTGCGTATTCGGTGACCGACGCGTGATAGTGAATATATGTGTTGTTGAACGTTTGGATATATATTTAGTGTTGATAGTTGCGGGGCCGCGTGAGACCTTGCCTTGCGCGACCCCGCCTTTCCTTTGCGACTGGGTAGTTGGTCACTCGGATACGACTGTATGATAAGACTTTCTATAAGTACATCTAAATTACGCGTATGTTTATGAGAGTTATACCCTGCGTTGAAACTATCGATGGCTGAGCGAGGCAGGCGTATTGGAATATAGCTGTCTCGCTCCGTAGCGAAGAGTGAACTCTGTTGTATTGATAGTTGCAACGCAGTCATAGAGAAAATAATATATGAAGAGTTTCTATTGGGTGAAAAGTTATATGTTTATTTACCAAATTAACAGCGTTGTATGAACCTGTCTCGCGAGTCAGACCCTAGCTGATCGGCCTCGGTTCAAGGGTGTATTACGGCCGTGTTTGTTTTTCAAAGTTTATATCAGACGTGTTATTGTGTCCAGTCGATTCTGTTTCGTGTTCGTCCTGTTTCTCAGTTTTTATATAATTTTATTCTGTGATTATGATTACATAATGTCAATTTAATTATTTGATTACATACAGGTTCCCGTTTGTATATTATTTGACTTGGACACATTCTGTGAACCGCTTTGTAGAGCAATCACTGGTGCAATTTATAAGTAACCAATTCCAATGTTTCGTGTACATAAGCCATACATAGAACCCCATTATAAGTAATAGATTGGTGTGGATCCATTTGAAAATATAGGACATACAGACATACACATGTGTCATGAATATAACTATAAAGAGACAAGTTTGGTTTGATTAATGCTAGAAATGGAATTATCATTGAAGAATCCATTGCGTGCATGTAAGAAGGCAGCTGATAGTATTTGGATTAGAAAGTAGCTCCCCTAAAGTAACTATATAAGTATTTATTTTATTTTTAGATGTTACATTCCTTTATGTGTAATGTAAAAGTACAAAAAGGCAGCTTACTATTCTATAACTTCATAAATAGTTTAATTTCTCTTTCGGCCGAGCTTACTCTATGGGAACAATATTGGTTTAGTGTACGTAAAATTGTAGGCATGCACGCAACGGCCAAACTTGTCTCATCACAAGCAATGCGTAATGTAACAGATACTGCCCACAAAGCACTACGAAACATACGATATGCCTTATTTCGCGTTACCTGGAAATAGTATTTAGAAACTAAATTAATCGATCTCAGATACGGTAAGCGTTGTTTAATTCGTTCTTTTCTGTTCATTCATCTCGAGTTAGCTGTCAGTGTCCGTCTCAAAGTAGCATGTTGTAAAAAATCGCATCATTTGTATTTTAATAATGGCGTACAAAGGCGCCGCGAAAATCCTACTCCATTTTCGTACACTTTGTATGAAACATAGCACTTAGTAGGCGAGTCGCAGCGCATCGCAAACGCGCCTGTCTTGAACTCAGTGGCGCGTTTTTGCAATGCGATGCGGCCCGATGCGGTTAAATTATGAAGTGCGCGAGCCTTTACTGCCACTTTTCCACCATCATCATCGCGATTAGTAATAACTTTCGGTGCGTGTTGAATGTCTTCTTTACATGCCATTGCGCAGTGTATTTACATACGTATGACTGGTGTTTTGGAAATGCATTTCTTAAATATACGTATTCAGAGTTAAACGATCGGGCTTGCACCGCGGACGCGCTAGTCTGCTTATAAATCTTTTCGACTATAATTTTTAATGTAGCAATAGGGTCAAACTACACCATGCTTCTACACTTCGCCTTTGTCACGCGTGAGACACGCCCCCATCCAATGTAATGACAATCGCGCAGTGCCGAAGCGTTTACTTTGTAGCTTGCGTCTAAAATAGCGAAAGAAGCACAAATTTTGACGGAGTGTCTTAGGTCTCTGCCGAGGTGATCGATAACCAACTCACTGCCATTTATAACGTAACGAAATGGTGCGATCATTACGCAGTGTTCAGTTCATGTTGGACTTCTATTATGTATCGTCTGAGTTGTAGTGTAGGTGTTGATTCAGTCTAACGCTACGATACGTTGCCTTATACAGTGGGCTCCGCGGCTTGCCGCCCGAGTAACTATCAATACTGCCATTGGATAAGTAATCGTTGTACTTACGTCATTCGCGTAGTTACATCTAGCTTCATAGGTTTCCTCCGCCGGTGCAGTCGGTCGTGTTTGATACATATTATTCGATTTCGAAATTGTAATAGATTTATTAAGTATTGAATAATCTCACGTGAGAAGTAATAATTAAACAGTAATATAATTTGTGTCTTTAGCTGATAATGGAACATTAGTAAGATATAAGTTTATATCGCTTTGAGATGCGGAGATGAGGCCCGGCGCCGGCGCCGACGCGACGCCGGGCCGGGACTCGGGACAGACATCCGAGACTACGACGCGACGGACTACGGACGCGAGAAGACTGGCTCAGGAAAGCGCGATGGTTTGGTACCGTGACTCAACCCGTTGCCCCTCTATGCCTTTTCATTTTGATATCTGTTTTATTTAAGCACTGAGTAATGTAGTGACCAAACGTGGCACGTCCAGTCTTTATAAAAACAATGGACTTTTAAGGAAGGTCCACTGTTGTGTCCATTAAACTTTGTACATAGGTACCTTTAGATTCTATTGTCATATGTTTGACATATGTACGTTTAATTTTATTCATCTAAGAAAGTACAGATGGCTGTTGTTATTTTTATATTATTTGGGTAGAATTATATTTTTTTGTAAATGACCACTGTATTTATGTTTTGTAAGCTTGGTAAGCCATAGGGACTTAGATTAGTGTACGAGCTACGAACATTGTGATTGATAAGTTCTTTTATTTGTATTTACTTATATATTTTTGTTCGACGTATATATTCTTCGTTTCGACAGATATTCTTAATAATTTGTTACTTCAGAGTGCAATATGTACAAATATTTACATGTTAAATATAAATTGTACAGTCAATTTTTAGTTTTAATGTCAACGCAATACTTCGCTATAGTTCGTTGAATGTACACGGAAAGCATAATACATTATAATATCACAAGTGAGTTGCGCTGCTTCCACTCTCAATATTGTGTTTTTCTAATACTTAAGTGATTAATTTTATAATAGAATGAATAGGTGATCTTTGTATTTAAATTTGCTAATTTTTTGTAGCAGATTAGATTTGTTTACATTTCTAAGTGAATAATGTACATTTTGAATTGATTTTAAAAGTGATTTAGTTGTTATAATAGTAACGAATTTTCTTATTAGATGTAACTGGCAGCGTAAGACTGGCAGACCAGATACCAGTGCTAAGTGCAATGTCCTAGACCAATGGGCGCCCGGCGCGCTGTTACCAGCCCCGTAGTTACTACTGTCTATTCTAGAACTAAAGGCCAAGTTTAACTTCTACCCACCAACTATTGGAAGGCTGATTACGCGTAAGGGCCCTTTCCATCGAAACTGTTGTTTTTGTATAATGTTTCTATCAGTTAGTCTGCAGTTACATAATTCCTCTGAATACTTTGCCTTAGAATTCCTCTGTTTAACTTGGTTTGACAACAGCGGTGAAGAATTAGTATAGGGAACAGACATGACGATATGTTAAAATTTTAGAGAGTCAACTTTTATAAAGAGAATACGAAAACAAATATGAAAAGGTGTGTACAAAATGGAAATTTGTATGAGAATTGTTACGCGAATAAACTTACACCTCAAGATAAAACAAAAATATTCTTGTCTTTTATTTGCCCCTTTCTTTAGTAGGTACCTTTATTCTATCTTGCATATTGTATAAACAATGCACTATAAGAAACCTAGCCACAGAAAAAAAAAACTGAGCATAAGAAAAAAAACAAAGGGGATAGAGAAACAAGTAAAATATTTATACTTATTTGGATAACCCAGGCCCCTATCAGGAATCTTTGCTTACACCTATAGTACGTGGATATAGAACGACTATATCCCTATGAAATCAATGTTAAGTAGGCCTACTATGACATATGAGGCTAACTAAGCTTTTCTCTCGATGTTTTCCTCCACCTTTTAGAGCTCATGTAGGTAGGTACCTAGACACTTGGAAATACCTAACTACGGTACATTATCTGGTTCCATTGCCGTTTTCCTGTTTTGTTGCTTTATCAGTAACTTTAACAACCTACCCTTTTTGACCCATTGTTATTGATACAAGCAAGTTATTATTTTCATTCGCTTGCAAAAAGTGATCGGACAAATACGTGTGTAAAATGTCTGCTTTTAAAGTTTTGTATATTTCTGTTTTTGTTCTGTGCCATGTACCGAGTGATGTATGTAAGTATCTACAACCTATCCTTCCCCAGGATAATTTTATTATAGAACAATATCAGTTAGGTAGGTACCTACCTATTGCATAGATGATGATAAATTTAACTAAACAAGTGTATGAGGCGAGTGTGAATGGAACAGCTGGAAGGGGAAGACCTAGGCGAACATACCTGGATCAGATTGGTGATGTTTTGGAGAAAGGCCAGGTCAAAAGTACCCTAAACCGGCGAGCTTGTATGAAAAATGTGATGAGAGTGAATGAGGCGAAAGAGGTGTGTCAGGATCGTATAGCGAGTGGAAATCGTGGTCTCTGCCTACCCCTGTGGGAAAGAGGCGTGATTTAGGTATGTATGTATGTATGCATAGATGATACTCATTTAATTTTATTTTATCGGTCGAAAAATAAATTAGGTACCTAAGTAGTTATGTAAGTTCATAGTACCTAGGTAAGTATTTGTTTGGTACATAGTAGGAAGCTTGGACGAACTAGATGTCTAGACCCCGATTTCAAGCGTCAAAACGCCAAATAAAAGATCAACCAACTGGTTGGTTGACTCGTTCGTTTCGCTCATTCAGTCGCGCTAAGGTCGTTGTACTGTAAACATGAATTTGGCGGCAAACAAAAATGGCGATTTGTGCCATCAAAGTGTGCAGGAATTACAAAGGACGACTAAAAATAAATAAGGAAGTTACATAGCATCGGTAAGTAAACTATAAATAACTATAAGTTATGAAAACAAGAAAATAAAACTTTGTAATTTTATCCTAACATGTTCTAAGAGGGTTGCCATAATTATTCTTTGATTTTACCCATGTGAGAGCGTGAGCAAATAAAAAAAAGTGTTGAATCCAAGGATTTTATAAACAAACAGGATGGTTAAGTCGACTTTAATGTAAAAGGGACTTTGAACCTTATCACGACTACACAACTATCTATTATAATTTAATCTTGGTTATAAGGATTGTTGGTCTTGTTGAGAGGCTTTCTTGATAGGTTTGTCTCTTTCACACTCGTTGTTGGATTAGTAGTGTGCCCAAGTCATTGAAATTTCCGGATATTTTTACCTTATCGCGCTCGACAAAATCAGCGCTTGATTTCGATCCTTGGTTTCGATCCTTGAATTCGATCCTTGATTTCGATCCTTGGTTACGATCCTGGATTTCGATCCTTGATTTCGATCCTTGATTTCAATCCTTGATTCAAATCTTGAATCTGAAATCTTGAATCTTGAATCTTTGAAGTGACAGCTGTCAAACTTCAAACGGCCATATCTCATGAATTACTCGTCCTAGACTCCCCGTTCTCAGTTCAAATGAAAGCTATGACCAAGATCTTCATTTTAAGTGACAGCTGTCAAAATGACATCTGTCATCTGAAATGTAGATCTTGGTCATAGCTTTCATTTGAACTGAGAACGGTGAGTCTAGGACGAATAGTTTCCAAGATATGGCCGTTTTAAGCTTCGAACTGACAGCTGTCAAACTTAAAACGGTCATATCTTAGAAACTACTCGTCCTAGACTCACCGTTCTCGGTTCAAATGAAAGCTATGACCAAGATCTACATTTCAGATGACAGATGTCATTTTGACAGCTGTCACTTAAAATGAAGATCTTGGTCATAGCTTTCATTTGAACTGAGAACGGGGAGTCTAGGACGAGTAGTTTCCGAGATATGGCCGTTTTAAGTTTGACAGCTGTCACTTCAAAAATTCAAGATTTCAAATTCAAGATTCAAGAATCAAGGATTGAAATCAAGGATCGAAATCCAGGATCGAAACCAAGGATTGAATACTTACAAGAAAAATTAAGTAAACAAAAACCAGTATTGACCGCAAAAAATTTGAAACAAATTTTAGAGACACCTCGAAATCATAACATATTTTCCCCTACTTTTATGGGAAATTTTCAAGAGCTGGTATCACTAAAAATGGATGACAATGTTGACAGGTGACGCAAAGCACTTGTATAGACAAGAGAAGATTTGCATACTTGTGTGCGTAATACGCACACTAGCGTTTCAAAGCTGGCCTGTTGTTCTTGTTGCGATTGAAGCGAAAGAGACCATCTAGACCATAGATTCTCAACCTTATTTTCCCCACCGCCCACTTTGTAAATATTTTTTTTTCTAGAGCCCCTTTCTTACCTACTTTTTATTTTTCTTACTGTCGCGAATTTTAAACACCTTTTTGGAGCACAGTGGCTATTACTTCTTTAACTGCTGTTATTTAGTAATAGTGATTAGGGCATGGTCGTAACACTTTTCTGGTTAAGGGCCGCATAGGACATTGTGAGGTATCACTGCGGGGCCGCACATTCTTGAATTATTTAGTTGACAATTTTTCGAAATTACTAAAGGGGTTAAAATCCTAGTAGGCACCAACGAACTTGAAACTTATCATAAGTTTACGGGGCTCGAAGACTCTCTGCTTATCAGTTCCTATTCTGCGGTCTGACAAAACTCACTTTGCTCGCAATATAACTACTCATGAAGTTAAAATGCGAGTGAATTGAGCTTCAAAACAAGCGAGCGAAGCGAGCCGATTTTTTGTAAGTCAAATACAATACGTGACATTTGATTTTTTTTTTGCAGTTTTCTAAGAAAAGCTAGCTTATCGGTTCATATTCTGTGGTTAGACTTTACTCACTTTACTCGCAATATACCTTACTTATGCAGAAAATACGAGCGAAGCGAGCCCAATTTTTTAATACAAATGCAACATTGTGACACTTTATTTTGTTTGCGGTGATCAAAGAAAAAAATCGCTGCTTATTGGTTCCAAGTCTGTGGTTAGACTTTAAGCTCTTTACTCGCAATATAATTTACTTACTCATGAAGTTAAATGCGAGCGAAGCGAGCCGAATTTTTAAGACAAATGCAACATGTAACACTTGATTTTGTTTGCGGTGTTCAAAGGAAAAACTCGCTGCCTATCGGTTCATATTCTGTGGTTAGACTTAACTCACTTTATTCACAATATAACTTTATAAATAAGGATTTATAAAGTTAAATGCGAGCGCAGCGAGCCACATTTTTTAAGACAAATGTAACATGTGACACTTGATTTTGTTTGCGGTGCTTATAGAAAGGCTCGCTGCTTGTCGGTTTCTATTCTGTGGTCAGACATAACTCACTTTGCTCGTATGATACCTACTCATGAAGCTAGATGCGAGAAAAGCGAGCTCCAAACCAAGCAAACAAAGCGACCTTCCCTATCTCGAAGTTTTATAATCAATTATAATTATTATTGTAGCAACGTAGGTAGTTTCATTCATCATCATCATTTCCTTGCCCTTTTCCAACTAGGTTGGGTCGGCACAACATTTTCTCTAACGTGGCATCATTATCTATCATCATTATCTATTATCTATCAAAATTGTTTACTTGGACGCGGGCTGCACCAATACCGTCCGCGGGCCACACTTTGACGACCACTGGATTAGGGTGTTTTATTTGCCTATTTTAGATTACATTATCGCCCCCCTGCTTCATCTCAACGCCCCCCAATTTTCTCTAGGGCTTCTACTGCCCCCCTGAAAGTCTCAAACGCCCACAGGGGGGCGTTATCGCCCACGTTGAGAACCTATGATCTAGACATATAATTAATCAAAGGTAGGAAGGTAGGTATTTGTTTGTTGGCTTTTAACCGACTTCAAAGAAAAAGATGGGAGGCGTAGGTATGTTCACAGATTACTCGAAGACGCCTGGACCGATTTGAAAAATTGTTTTTTGTTAGGACTTTCCGATTGGGGAGGATCTTCGGAGTTATGAACGAAATGCACCTCGAGAGTGCAGAAAATTGCTCAGCTTATCTAGCATTGAAGTCGTGTTGAGGATTCTCAGTGGTATTTTAAATGAAACTAGTGGACTGTAAAATAGGTAGCTTGGTATATTGGACGTAAAGAACACAGATTAGGTAGAGATACTACGTATCAGATGGAAATGTCGGGAACATTTTAGTGTAGACTTGTGTTCACAGAATAGATAGATGTTACTCGCTCCTGATTGGCTATTAGAAAACGATGTATGACGTTTTTTTTTTTTTTCTGCTACACTGGCACCGAGCAGAATTGTCATTCTACCAAACAAATTAATTTGGTAGGATTGCTTTTTTCATTCAATATTTCTAAGGCATTGATCTCAATGTGTACTATTGAGATCAATGCCATAGTAGAGGTCAGTGGCCTAAGGGAAAGAAGGTGTTGTTGATAGAAAACAACGAAACATAAATAATCATTTATTATTATTTTTTAATTTTTTTCTTAACACTACATAGTAGGTAGGTATATTAAACAAAGTCGCTTCCCGCTGTCTGTCCCTATGTAAAAAAAAACAGCATCAAAATCCGTTGCGTAGTTTTAAAGATTTAAGCAATGCTTAGATCTTTAAAACTACGCAACAGATTTTGATGCGGTTTTTTTTAATAGATAGAGTGATTCAACAGGAAGGTTTAGACGTTTATTACATACATATTATAGTACCTAGAGAAACACTGATAAATCTTAGGTTTCTGTGATGTATGATTTGACCAGTGCGAAGCCGGGGCGGGTTCTAAAGGCCTCAAAATGTCTGTGACACACTTGGCGTCTTGAAATCTCGTTCAAACTCACGTTTCTCAACAAATCACTGCATAAACAATCGAGCCACTTTTTGAGTCTGATTACACTACACACTGGGAATATGGAATGCAGCGGCCTTTCGCAAATTTGTACAACCTGGTACAACACAACACATAAAATACATCGTAGGTACTGAAGGTACAAACCGTTTGCAGCTAATAAGGAACAGAAATAGGCGGGGAAAATCAACAAACTAAATACACAATGATCGTTAGACATTAGACCGCAGAGCACAGACTACCCACATCCACAGAAATACCTACCCTCAAAGATCTCAATCATTCATTGACATTGACATTATCATCAAAATAGCAACTCATTCGGAATCGGAAGAGTTGAGGAGCGGAGAACGAAATGTCATACATCGTTTTCCAATCAATTTCCTATCAAAGCACAGATTATATACAAGTCCAAGCTTCTGACTAGGAACATTTCTACCCGTGGTAAAGAACGCGCGCCTATGGATCCGTGATTTGGTGTTGAATGAATGTGAATGAGTTGTATGAAGTGAAGTTTCGGTCGACCGACGCCAGAGCGCCTCTCGGCGCCTCGTCCCCCGCTCCCCGCTGGCCGGTGTCCCCTTGTAGCGGTGGAGGGCGATGCGACGATTTGTCTCCGACAGTCGGTTTTTTAATTTTCTTTTTAATTTAGCCACTTGTTTGTTATACATATAGCTAGGTTAGCGATGTTACGAGTTGATTTTATTCCAACTCGGATAACTCGAGTTGACTCGGCCGCTAACTCGACTCGCAACGCGAGTTGACTCGACTCGCATCAACCGGATGGGATCCGCGCCAAACGGATCGGCGCGGCGCACAGTGGACGGAATTTCGAGCCTGCCTTTCATAGGATTTTTGAAAAATTAAATCCATTTTTTTGATGTTTCAAGTATACAGTTTGGTTGTAAATGTCATAAAATGTAATAATCTAGTAGTCCCGTGGTTTTATTTTGTATAAACACCGTAAAATATGAGTTTGTACATTTAAAATGTATGGAAATGGAATTGGTTTTCCCCATAACTTATTCTGGTCTTGCATTGTAAAGCTGGAACTTTCAGGTATTGTTGCCGAGCCTCTAAGGAAGCCATACGACCTTTGACCTTGATCCAGAGTTGTCCGTCAAAAGAGATATGAATTAATTAAAAAAGTACGTTTGGTCTATATTGTTTTACGAGGTAAAGTATCGCAAATAATGAGATTAAAAATTTATTTTTGTCTAGTTTTGTTACCTGATGGATAATGAATGACTCTAAATAACTTTTGACCGTTACCAAGAACGTCCTTATTCATAACGTTTGAATTTATTGAAAATAAGTATTTTGAAAATATAGTCATGTTAATAATCGTTTTAACAAAGCTGGAACTGTCAGGTATTGTTATCGAGCCCATAAGGAAGCCATATAAACTTTGAACTTGATCCAGAGGATCCTGTTTAGGAGATATGAATTAATTAAAAACGCACGTTTGGCCGATATTTGTCATAGGTACGAGGTAAAGTACCGCAAAATAATGGGATTAAATTGTATTTTTGTTTAGTTTTGTTCCCTGATGGATAATTAATGACTCTAAATAACTTTTGAACTTTACCAAAAACGTCCCTATTCAGAAAGTATGAATTTATTGAAAATAAGTACCTATTTTGAAAATACAGGGTGAATTTTTGAGATGGGGCAGTAAGGGCAGCTACCTTAACCGTTGTAGCTAGAGAAAAACGTTCTGAGGAGACCATCCTTAATTTTTGAAAATATGTTGACCTGCATTCACAGATTTTTAAAAATATGTACAGTCAGCGAGAAAATGGGCCATTTACACAAAAACTTTTTTTGATGCCAATCGATCCTGTTTCATCTAAGGATAAAATGGCTCTTTCAGACCAACTGAGGTTAGAGTACTAGAAAAGTCAGAAATCGCTAAAGTGTATTTGTGAGACAAGACAGTAAGGGCTACCTTAACCGTTGTAGCTACAGGAAAACGTTTTTAGGAGACTGCCCTTAACTTTTGACGATATTTCAACCTGCATTCACAGATTTTGAAAAAAATGTACAGTCAGCGAGAAAATGGGCAATTTACACAAAAACTTTTTTTGATGCCAGTCGATCCTGTTTCATCTAAGGATTAAAAGGCTCTTTCGGACCAACTGAGGTAAGAGTACTAGAAAAGTCAGAAATCGCTAAAATGTATTTTTGAGACGGGGCAGTAAAGGCAGTTTGTTAACCGATGTAGCTACAGGAAAACGTTCTTAGGAGACTACCCTTACTTTTGAAGATATTTCGACAAAATGATGAAAAATTATGACAAATGACAAAATGATTTCGTACGAAATGTATAATCAAAGATATTTGCGTTTTCTGACTTTTCTAGTACTCTTGCCTCAGTTGGTCCGATAAAGTCTTTTAATCCTTAGATAAAACAGGATCGACTGGCATCAAAAAAAGTGTTTATGTAAATTGCGCATTTTCTCGCTGACTGTACATTTTTTCAAAATCTGTGAATGCAGGTTGAAATATCGTCGAAAGTTAAGGGTAGTCTCCTAAAACGTTTTCTTGTAGCTACAACGGTTAAGGTAGCCATTACTGTCTTGTCTCAGAAATACATTTTAGCGATTTCTGACTTTTCTAGTACTCTAACCTCAGTTGGTCTGAAAGAGCCTTTTTATCCTTAGATGAAACAGTATCGATTGGCATCAAAAAAAGTTTTTGTGTAAATGGCCCATTTTCTCGCTGACTGTACATATTTTTCAAAATCTGTGAATGCAGGTCGAAATATTTTCAAAAATTAAGGATGGTCTCCTAAGAACGTTTTCCTCTAGCTACAACGGTTAAGGTAGCTGCCCTTACTGCCCCATCTCAAAAATTCACCCTGTATAGTCATGTTAATAATAGGTTTAACAAAGTTGGAACTGTCAGGTATTGTTACCAAGCCCATAAGGAAGCCATTCGAACTTGATCCAGATTGGTCAAAGATATGAAGTAATTTGACGCAGGAGGTTGCCTAAAATGGGTACCTAGGTACCCATTTTCCGACAAACAAAGAACCTAATTAGCAAAACTAAAATATTTGGCCACATCTGTGGAAGAACAATGGACATTGAGGACAGGCAGTGACTAGCCTGTCAAACTATAAAAATAGGTAGGTAGGTAATTGACGACTTCATAGTGATTCAATTCAATATTCAGGTTTTGATGAAACTATTATTCTCTCTCTCTTCCAAGCTATTCGTCCCACATGGTAGTGGGGTCAGCTTTCCTAATAGTTTGCCTCCACTTCGATGAAACTTTTGATGAAACTATTATTAATAAGACTATATTTTCAAAATATTTATTTGCAATAAATTCTTAAGTTCTGAATAGGGACGTTTTTGGTAAAGGTCAAAAGTTATTTAGAGTCATTCCTTATCCATCAGGTAACAAAACTAGGCAAAAATTAAAAATTAAATCTTTTTATTTGCGATACTTTACTACCTCGTTCCTATCACAAATATCAGCAAAACATTAATTTTTAATTACTTCATATCTTTGACCAATCTGGATCAAGTTCGAATGGCTTCCTTATGGGCTCGGTAACAATACCTGACAGTTCCAAATTTGTTAAAACTATTATTAACATGACTATATTATTATTTTCAAAATAGGTACTTATTTTTAATAAATTCATACTTTCTGAATAGGGACGTTTTTGGTAAAGTTCAAAAGTTATTTAGAGTCATTAATTATTTTATCCATCAGGGAACAAAACTAAACAAAAATAAAATTTTAATCCCATTATTTGCGGAACTTTACCTCGTACCTATGACAAATATCGGCCAAACGTGCGTTTTTAATTAATTCATATCTCCTAAACAGGATCCTCTGGATCAAGTTCAAAGTTTATATGGCTTCCTTATGGGCTCGGTAACAATACCTGACAGTTCCAGCTTTGTTATAACGATTATTAACATGACTATATTTTCAAAATACTTATTTTCAATAAATTCAAACGTTATGAATAAGGACGTTCTTGGTAACGGTCAAAAGTTATTTAGAGTCATTCATTATCCATCAGGTAACAAAACTAGACAAAAATAAATTTTTAATCTCATTATTTGCGATACTTTACCTCGTATAACAATATAGGCCAAACGTACTTTTTTAATTAATTCATATCTCTTTTGACGGACAACTCTGGATCAAGGTCAAAGGTCGTATGGCTTCCTTAGAGGCTCGGCAACAATACCTGAAAGTTCCAGCTTTACAATGCAAGACCAGAATAAGTTATGGGGAAAATCAATTCCATTTCCATACATTTTAAATGTACAAACTCATATTTTACGGTGTTTATACAAAATAAAACCACGGGACTACTAGATTATTACATTTTATGACATTTACAACCAAACTGTATACTTGAAACATCAAAAAAATGGATTTAATTTTTCAAAAATCCTATGAAAGGCAGGCTCGAAATTCCGTCCACTGTGCGGCGAGTCGAGTCGAATGCACCGTATTCGTATTCTTATTCTTGAGTCGAGTTTCGGTTTCGAGTTGGCGAATCGCTGACTCGCGACCTCGCGTGCACTCGCATTCGCATAACTCGCATTCGTTATCCGCATTCTAGTAGATAGGTAGGTAAGCGAGTTGATTCGAGTTGCGAATGAACTTGATTCGAATCAACTCGCTTAGACTCTGATTCGAGTTATTCGAATCAGCCAACTCGACTCGCCCATCGCTAAGCTAGGTAACAAACAAGTGAAGATAAGCTTGAAATTTTGCAGGTGGACAGAAAGAAAATAAGTTTTTCCGAGAAGACTACTCGTACATTGAGAGTACAGAAGCTTTCTACAAAATTCATTCTTTGCACAAAAACTGGAAAGACGCTAAGAAATCTTGCACTTCTGAAGGCGCTTCACTCTTCTACCCGGAGGATAGCCATGAGGCCGAAGTGGTTGCCAAGTTGATGAATGAAACTACGCCTTTCTGGTGGGTGTTTATTGGCGTTTCTGATGTCTTGTCTAAAGGAGTCTACGAGACTATCGACGGTAAGAAAAAATATTTTCAATCATGGGTCAAGACGACCCATTAATCCATGGTCTGCCAATCCTGACATTGTTTTAAATTATCACGACCATTTAAAAAGTAGGTAGAGTTGTCACAATGGATCTAGGCATTCATGAAGTTAGGCTTTTCGCTGCGCAGTAGAAAATGTATGAAAAAGTTGCACTGCGCATCGAAACGGCTAACTTCACGAATGCTAAGATTTGCAAGTGTAATTTAGTGCTAGGCCACTTGCGACCCATAAAGGTAACTTTTACTTTTAAGGAACCCATGCATGACATAATGTGTGCTTCAACGGGAAGATAATAAAACTATTTAGTATTTTTAGTATGTTAAAGATTCTTGTATGGTTTTCTAGGTATTCCAGTCAAAGACGTCTACCACAACTGGGGGCCGGGTGAGCCGAATGGGCAAGACGCAGAAAACTGTTGTATCCTTCGCTACGATAGTTTCATTCGCGACGAAAGCTGCGCTCAGCGCTGGCCTTTTGTCTGCAAGAAACCTCTGGAAGAGCTTCAATGGAATACTCAATGTAACATGCCAAATACGGGTAGGTTTGCCATTTTTTTTTTGACTGGCCTCTTAGCTCAGTTGGTAGTAGCTCTGCCTTCTGCGCTGTAGGTCGTGGGTTCGATTCCCACTCAGGACAAACATTTGTGTGATGAACATAGGTAGGTACCTAGATGTTTGTTCTGTGTCTGGGTGTTATAAAGTATTCTATGTATGTATTTACAAAAAGTATAAAAGTATTCTATCAGTTATCTGTTATCTTTTTCAGATTACGAATACAATGAAGCCTTAGGCCGCTGCTACAAGTTCCACCTTAACCCTCTGAACTGGACGGACGCTTACGCCGCTTGTAGCGGTGAGCAGTCTTACCTGGCCATCATCAATAGTCCTAAGGAGGCTGACTATCTAAAGAACCTAACCGACAAAGCGCCTAAGGAAAATATTGCAGGAGATTATCTTAGAGGCGCTGTGCATTTGGGCTTCCATAATCGGGATGGTGAAGGTTGGCAGACTACTAAAGGTTAGCATTCACTTTTCGCTATTACTTTTACCTATATTAGGCGCATCACTATAAAATCACGGATATATGGAGCTTCAAAGCGTCTTTCCTATGGGTAAGGATGGTTTAGCTGAGAGAATAGTTGCTTGTGCCAGCAAGTCTACTTGACCAATAATTTTTATTAAGTATATTACCAAGCACGACATCATCCCATTGAGGGTAGGCACAGATTGCCTTGTGACGTTGTAAAAAAAAACATCTAAGATTCCTTAGAAAGAAAATAAAGGACCAAGAACAGGAGTAGAATCACCTAGAACTAGAAAGAAAGAAAGATCCTAAATGCTTTTTTACTTTTGATCCATTTTAGACGTAGGTAGCTAAAGGTCTTCTTTTTCAGGTAAAAGTTTACAAAATAGCGGCTACGCCGAATGGAGTTATACTCAGCCAGATGGTAAGGGCGAAGAGAAATGTGGATCAATGTTTTACACTGGAGGTCTTAACGACATCGGCTGTGGCGTACGAATGTTCTTCATATGCGAACATGATATCGATGGTTCTGATAATATCGATCCTAGATTCGGAATATTTACTGATACAAATGAAGTATAAAAGTATAAACATTATAAATTTTTGAAGTAAAACTTCTTTACGCACGCTTGATTTGGGGAGTAAGCTGGTGAATGTGTGACGGGAACGTTACAAAAATCGGGCGAGGCAAACGGAAGTTTTACTTCAGTCGTGTGGTCTACTAAAGCACACTCGATTTTTTATTTAAGCTGATTTTAGGGTCACGCTCACCGTCAGCGCTGATATGCGAGTGATCTTTATTACAATGAAATAAGGATACTGATTGTCCAGCACTGACGAGAGCAATCAGCGTAGCTGTTTCTGCTAAACAATCAGTATCCTTATTTCATTGTAACAAAGATCACTCGCCTATCAGCGCTGACGGTGAGCGTGAGACTAAAATCAGCCTTAACTAGCAACTCCGCCTCGCACACGTAACAGAGCATTTCTCCTCTAGTACCTACACAAAAAAAAATGTAAGTAAGTACTTACCTATAGTAAAAAAAAATTTGAGCACTAAACAATGTTTTTATTAAGGCCTTTGTTACAAAATGATATAATGTTTGGTTATCTAGTTATGAGTACGTAGAACTTAAGTAAGAGTTGATATTTACTCTTAATAAAATGTAACCTATTGTAATTTACAAATTAAACTAACCTTGATTAGTGCAATTGGAATAAGTAGGTACCTACTGAATACAATGTAACAACACAAATTGTTCTCAATAACGCTCCTAATTGTTGACGCAACTTATTAAATTGGAATTACCTAGTTTTTAATTTAGTTAAAATTTTTTTCTCGTATATTTTTTAATATCTGAATACCTAAAAAGTTTCCCAGTAAGTATCTATAGGGTATTATCGTTAAGTGATTTAAGTACAAGTTCTTTATACAAACAGTTTACATATTAATCGTGTGCAACAACAACAATCGACAGCAAGATTTCATAAGACGTCACAAAACCACACGACGTCGTAAGACTTAAAAGAAGATTGTAAGACTTCATGTCGTCATAATATTTCATAGTCACAAGACTTAATGCAACGTCAAGACTCTATGCGACGTATCAAGACTTCATAAGGCGACGGGACATACAGAAAAGACGTAAGACGAGGACGCGTCGCAGACATGTCTCTTCCGCGTCCCTTTCATAGAAAATGTACAGAAGCGTCGCGCCGCAAAACATACAGAAGAGACGGGGCGCCGTCACATTTTGTATGAAAGGGACGCGGAAGAGACAAATGTCTGCGGCCCGTCTCTTCTATCTGGCCTGCGCCTAAGATCTCCCAAACTTTCATAAGATCTCGCAAAACTTTATATAACGTCAGAAGACTTCACACAACGTCGAAAGACGTCACATTACTGAACACAGATACAGAACACCGCAGGCGGTATGTACCCTATCGTCTATGTTAAATTAAAAAATACCGCTTGTCCCGAAGAACTGAACACGATGGTTAAGAGGCATTAGACAAAATTTTCTGATTTACGTGATGTTTTGGGGCAGGATTTTTCAATGAAAACACTGTATTTATAAAAAAATTATGGCACAGCATGAAATATCATTTCAATTTTGTACTATTAAATGAGCTACTTTTGTATTTTTATTATTTCTTTTTGATTAATCGACCTCAAACCGGCGACTGTTTTGTGAATTTTTGCTGTAAGAGGTTTAGAAATCACCATATTTACGAATCATTTTGACGTCCAAATGGTATAAAAAAATTACGATGTTTTGCTGTGATAGTCAACCAAACTATTAAATGGATCACTTTTTACTACCTTTATTTAGTTTTTGAGTAAAAAAATCTTTAACTTAGTCCAAATTTCGAGAAAACGGCCAAAGAATTGCTTTTGATTTTGGCTACTTAGAACTGACTTAGAACTCTTGTTCGTAAAATTAACAAAACAGAAATAAACTTGAGTTCAAAATCAATCCTTTTCTGAAAAAAAAAATGCAAAAAGATTAAAAAATTGGCAATGAAAAATCTTTTAAAACAACCTAAAACGCGTCGTATCTACTACCCTATCTACTCGACGCAAGCAGACCGCGCCGAGCGCTTCTAGGGGGTGGACGTATCGCTTTGCATCCCGGAGCTCGCACTGAGTCGACTCGCAAAGCACGTCGCCGGCTACGAAGAATATAGCGAAATAGGAGCGTTTGATACATTGGTTGCTAAGTTATTAATTACCTATTTTTAAATATTTTCTGCGGGGCTAAAAAGGCCGTTAAAGCAGAATAATGATCTGAATTGTTGTGTAACTAATAATGTAATAATAGGGTGACAGCGAGCTGATCTGATGATGGAGTCAGGACCTGTTCCATGGAATTTTATGATGATATGGGTATCAAATGAAAGGGCTTGATGAGCGCAACACAATGCTGATCTGATGATGGAGTCAGGACCTGTTCCCTGGAACTTTTTAATGATATGGGTATCAAATGACAGAGCTTGATGAGCGCAACACAATGCTGATCTGATGATGGAGTCAGGACCTGTTCCCTGGAACTTTTTAATGATATGGGTATCAAATGAAAGAGCTTGATGAGCGCAACACAATGCTGATCTGATGATGGAGTCAGGACCTGTTCCATGGAACTTTTTAATGATATGGGTATCAAATGAAAGGGTTTGATGAGCGAAACACAATGCTGATCTGATGATGGAGTCAGGACCTACTCCATGGAACTTTTTAATAATATGGGTATCAAATGAAAGGGCTTGATGAACGCAACACAATGCTGATCTGATGATGGAGTCAGGACCTGTTCCATGGAACTTTTTAATGATATGGGTATCAAATTAAAGGGTTTGATGAGCGCAACACAATGCTGATCTGATGATGGAGTCAGGACCTGTTCCCTGGAACTTTTTAATGATATGGGTATCAAATGAAAGAGCTTGATGAGCGCAACACAATGCTGATCTGATGATGGAGTCAGGACCTGTTCCATGGAACTTTTTAATGATATGGGTATCAAATGAAAGGGCTTGATGACCGAAACACAATGCTGATCTGATGATGGAGTCAGGACCTGTTCCATCGAACTTTATAATGATATGGGTATCAAATGAAAGAGCTTGATGAGCGCAACACAATGCTGATCTGATGATGGAGTCAGGACCTGTTCCATGGAACTTTTTAATGATATGGGTATCAAATGAAAGGGTTTGATGAGCGAAACACAATGCTGATCTGATGATGGAGTCAGGACCTGCTCCATGGAACATTTTAATAATATGGGTATCAAATGAAAGGGTTTGATGAGCGCAACACAATGCTGATCTGATGATGGAGTCAGGACCTGTTCCATGGAACTCTTTAATGATATGGGTATCAAATTAAAGGGCTTGATGAGCGCAACACAATGCTGATCTGATAATGGAGTCAGGACCTGTTCCATGGAATTTTTTAATGATATGGGTATTAAATGAAAGGGTTTGATGAGCGAAACACAATGCTGATCTGATGATGGAGTCAGGACCTGGTTCATGGAACGTTTTAATCATATGGGTATCAAATGAAAGGGCTTGATGAGCAAAACATAATGCTGATCTGATGATGGAGTTATGACCTGTTCCATGGAACTTTTAATGATAATATGGGCATCAAATGAAAGGACTTGATGAACAAAACACAATGCTGATCTGATGATGGAGTCAGGACCTGTTCCCTGGAACTTTACAATGATATGGGTATCAAATGAAAGGGCTTGATGAGCGAAACACAAAGCTGGGTCGGGGTTTACTTTGACTTTGATTCTTGATTTTGACTTTCACTTTGATTCTTGATTCTTGATTTTCAATTTTAGTTTCTCTATTCTCGGATCTCGGATTCTTGATTTTCGATTTTCGAGTCTCAATTCTTGATTATCGGATCTTGGATATCGGGTTCTTGATTCTTGATTTTGATTCTTGATTTTCAATTTTCGATTATCGATTCTCGGATCTTGTATCTCGGATTCTTAATTCTTGATTTTCAATTTTTTAATTTTTGATTTGTGATTCTTGATTCTTGTTTCTCATTTCTCGATTCTCGGATCTCGGATTTTTATTTTGATTTTTATTTCTTGATTTTGATTTTAAAATTAAAATCAAGATTAAAAATGAAAAATCAAACATCAAAAATCGAAGTCAAAAGTAAATCCTAACCCAGCTTTGTGTTTCGCGCATAAAACCCTTTCATTTGATACCCATATCATTATAAAGTTCCATGGAACAGGTCCTGATTCCATCATCAGATCAGCATTGTGTTTTGCTCATTAAACCCTTTCATTTGATACCCATATCATTATAAAGTTCGATGGAACAGGTCCTGACTCCATCATCAGATCAGCATTGTGTTTCGGTCATCAAGCCCTTTCATTTGATACCCATATCATTAAAAAGTTCTAGGGAACAGGTCCTGACTCCATCATCAGATCAGCATTGTGTTGCGCTCGTCAAGCCCTTTAATTTGATACCCATATCATTAAAAAGTTCCATGGAACAGGTCCTGACTCCATCATCAGATCAGCATTGTGTTGCGCTCATCAAGCCCTTTCATTTGATACCCATATTATTAAAAAGTTCCATGGAGTAGGTCCTGACTCCATCATCAGATCAGCATTGTGTTTCGCTCATCAAACCCTTTCATTTGATACCCATATCATTAAAAAGTTCCATGGAACAGGTCCTGACTCCATCATCAGATCATCATTGTGTTGCACTCATCAAGCTCTTTCATTTGATACCCATATCATTAAAAAGTTCCAGGGAACAGGTCCTGACTCCATCATCAGATCAGCATTGTGTTGCGCTCATCAAGCTCTGTCATTTGATACCCATATCATTAAAAAGTTCCAGGGAACAGGTCCTGACTCCATCATCAGATCAGCATTGTGTTGCGCTCATCAAGCCCTTTCATTTGATACCCATATCATTAAAAAGTTCCATGGAACAGGTCCTGACTCCATCATCAGATCAGCATTGTGTTTCGCTCATCAAGCTCTTTCATTTGATACCCATATCATTATAAAGTTCGATGGAGCAGGTCCTGACTCCATCATCAGATCAGAATTATGTTTCGCTCATCAAACCCTTTCATTTGATACCCATATCATTAAAAAGTTCCATGGAACAGGTCCTGACTCCATCATCAGATCAGCATTGTGTTGCGCTCATCAAGCTCTTTCATTTGATACCCATATCATTATAAAGTTCGATGGAGCAGGTCCTGGCTCCATCATCAGATCAGCATTGTGTTGCGCTCATCAAGCCCTGTCATTTGATACCCATATCATTAAAAAGTTCCATGGAACAGGTCCTGACTCCATCATCAGATGAGCTAGCTGTCACCATATTATTTCATTGTAGTCGGAACTTGACTGACATGCTGAGATCCAAGTTTCAACTCAATCGGACTATTTACTGAAGAGTTCTGTTGAAAAGCTCCTGACTCCATCAGATCAGCACAATATGGTTTATGGGACAAAAAAACAAACATTTATTTTTTTGTAATTATTTGTATTCAAAGTGTAACTAACCCGACTTTGTTTTGTGTTATACCTATAGGTACCTACCTAAGTACCTACCCAAAAAGTATTTTTACTATCTCAAATAAATCAATCACATGAAAATTACCAAAACCGTTTAGTCTAAGAAACGGAGCGCTGTTCATTGGGTGTTAGAATTTAGCAACTTTTGTCCCTCCGAGCGCTGATTTTGTCGAGTGCGAAATTGTATACTGGCTCTTAAAATGGCCGAAAACTATTTATTTTAATCGTATTCACATTAAGAGTTTGAAATTATAAAAGACGGCCAAGTGCAACTCGCAAAAGAAGGGTTCCGCACCGAACAATATTTAACACCGCATATTTTTAAATAGTTCTGTAAACCGTGCCTTGTATTGGACACTCTTTAATTTTTAACTTTTGTTGTAATACGTAGCAGCCATAGCATAACACTTTCGTTGTAAATTTCAAGTGACTACTGTTTAGGGTTCAAAATAATACGCGACAAACAAGTTGTCCGGTGACGTATAGCTCTGTCTCGCTCTTTGGCCTAAGAATTGCATATTGTGCATCCTTGTCACGTGGTTCGCCAGAGGACAACTTGTTTGTCGCGTACCTGTGAGAGACGGACAGATAGCAGAGGATAACCGGCCCCCTGATTACGTAAGAGTTGCAACATCAATGCGACAGCAATTACGGAACCGGTCGAAAAATATCACTAAAAATCGTATTTAGAAACCTAATCGCACGTCTATTGCTCGCCTGTCGCAAAATGCACTTTGGCGACCGTGATACGATTTTTACTGATATTTATCGACCGGCCGCGTAGTGATTGCTGTCGCATTGCTGTTGCAAGTCTTACGTAATCAAGGGGCGGGTCCCGGACCCCAAAAATTACAATTTATAATGTGAACCAGACAAAAGAGTTGGTTTCCGACCATTTTAGCCTCACAAAACTAAAGTATAACTAAAGTTATATTTACTCGTTGTAAACTGCGCTGCCGACGAATGGAAGATACTGCACGATGGGACCGGCGAGTTTCAATACTTCCTTCAATGGTGGGAAGAATGAGATGAACCAACTCAGTAGTAGCAAGTAGAAGAAGATTGTCACAAGTTTGTCTACCACATAGAGTCTGAAAAGAGAAATGTTAAATTAGTTCTTTGTAGATAAAAAGAGTAAATCCTGCTCTGATTTCATTGAGCCTAAAGGATGACTCACGCTAGACCGTGTCGGGTCCGATCGATAAATGGTCTTAACAAGATTTTCAACCTGACGACTAAGGATTCCGTAGCCGAGTTGGTTTGGAAAAAAAGGCTCTCCGTAGTGTGGTCAAAGGCACTCTGGCTTAAAGAGGATCGCTTGTATCATTGCGGATTCGAATACCGTCGGAAAATTTTGATAAGATTTTTCATGACTGGCCTCTAAGCTCAGTTGGTAGTAGCTCTGCCTTCTGCACTATAGGTCGTGGGTTCGATTCCCACCCAGGACAAACATTTGTGTGATGAACATAGATGTTTGTTCTGTGTCTGGGTGTTATAAAATATTCTATGTATGTATTTACAAAAAAAAGTACCTATATAAGTATTCTATCAGTTATCTGGTTCCCATAGTACAAGCTTTGCTTAGTTTGGGGCTAGATGGCGCTGTGTGAAATGTCCAGCAATATTTACTTATTTATTTTTTAGGTAATTTCTGTTCAAATACTCACATATTATTCTGCAGCCTAGCCTTCGGCAGATTCTCCAATTTCTCCTTCATACAGTACAACTTCCCTCCAATCATGCAGCTCTCTATATAAGGCTCGTCTTTGATGATTGTTAGGTCCATGGGGTACGTCTGTGTGTCTTCAGCATTGAGATTAGTGGCGAGGGACTTGAAGTTGTTGGTATCGAACCACCATTCGCGGGTCGTGAAGTATTGCAGAACTTCGAGACCGACGGATATTCTGTTCTGGATGCGGACCATGCTGGAAATTAAGGAATATTCTTAAAAAACTTTTACTTTCAAATTTTTTTTAAATTAAATACTAGCCAGTAAGTAGGTACCTAGCAATAAGGCTTGCAATCGTATGTAGCTACTAGCATAAATCAGGACAAACCTTAAGTAATTTTAGATACTATGTATTAAATACGATTTATTTTTTGTTAAAACGATAAATAAATTTGGGGGTTAGGGGGTCCTGACCCCCCCCCCCCCCCCCCTAGGAACCCTTGAACAGTCAAAACCCTTTGATTTCAGGGGAAACCTTGTCAATCTTTGTATTTTGGAACCCTTGGACCCCCAAACAAAGCTATAGCTACGCCCATGTTCTGCTTGAAGAGAATCATGAGGAACTTTACTTTAAGGAAAATACTCACAATCTCTTCTGCCTGAACAGAATCATGAGGAAGTCGATGAGATAGGCCGGTACAATGTGGTAGAAGAACACACAGAGGTCGTGTATGAACTTGTTGTGCCGTATGTTACCGTCGGGGTACCACAGGGGCCCTTCGAAGGGGAACTTGCGGACTGTCGCCTTGCCTATGTCTAGGACTTGCTTCTACGTCATATATTTCCACTTTTTATTGAATTTTTACGAAACAAACAGCTCAATATTTCTGAATTAATTTTATTTTGTCGAGAAGTCTAAAGTTTTGTTCACCCTGATTTAATTTTCGATAGACCATTTAACACGTGCAGTACCCATGACGCTAATGCATATGTTGCGCGCAGTCAACTACGGCGGAGTGGGCAGGGAATGTGTTAATTTGTACTAGGGCAAAAAGGCACTTGTGTTATTTTGTTCTAGAGATCTCGTGTGCCTATCGTGCTATCTCTCTCGCTCATTAGAAAAACATTAATTTGCATCTCGGTCAGATTTTCGGCGCCTAAGCATTATGTCGTTTATAAGGAGACTGTCCTGCAGCCCTTGAGGCTTGGCAGTGAACGTGTTGAATCTATCTAATACCAACATATAAAGCTGAAGAGTTTGTTTTTCGTTATCATCACCATTATACCACCACTACGCGTAGTTGAATAATAAATTAAATACTCACAATCTCTTCTGCCTGAACAGAAACATGAGGAAGTCGATGAGATAGGCCGGTACAATGTGGTAGAAGAACACACAGAGGTCGTGTATGAACTTGTTGTGCCGTATGTTACCGTCGGGGTACCACAGGGGCCCTTCGAAGGGAAACTTGCGCACTGTCGCCTTGCCTATGTCGAGGACTTGCTTCCATGTCGTGTTCCGATCGTCGCCTGTGGTCAGATTGAAAACGGGGATCTCTGGTGCTCTGAAAATTACATTAAATTGAATATAAACTTGGGTTAAACTAATGATCTTCTTTATATTATAAACTGAGGTAGATGCGTTGTATCCCGCTCTGCGTGGCGAACAAAAGTCAAGTTAATTAGCTTGAGTCACACTAGCACTCTGTCTTGCTTCGATGCGACACGCAGCATGTACATAAATTAAATATTTCTGTTGTTGTTGGGGTTTTATAAATCTATGCTATTTTTTAGTTTTCTTGATTACTATTAAACAAAGCTGCTTATATTCTAACTAAGTAGCGTAACCAAATTTCACCGCGCTTTAGAGCTTTTTCTAATAAGTAGATAGATATATCTACTTATTAGATAGATATATAGTTTTACCCAATGAGATTTTACCAATAGAGATGATAATCTCTATTGGTAAAATCTCATTGGGTAAAACTCTGAAATCTTTAAGATTTTAAACACATTTAAAAACTTACACCATGAAGCGATTTGCAGCCACAGTTTCGACATCACCGTAGCTTTGCTTTGACTAATGGAGCAACCAGGAATTTAGGCGTTAGGGTAAAAATTTTAAGTTAGTTTTTTTTTTATCCTTTTGTAACAGCACAGAATACGTAATAGTTCTATTTTAAGGTTGCGGTGAGTGGAGCTCGGAACTTCTCTTCCAACGTATCTATCTAAATTGTTCGTCCTTGTCACGCAAAAAACTCTATGTAGTATAGTATAGGTGTACTACTCAGTCTACTATGAGCAATCACAGCCCCGATTGGCAGTATTACCTCTACCTAATCTGTGATTGGCAGATATGAGTCTGACATGAGGCCCGCCCTTTTTGGCGCGATTCAGGACGCATTACGCGCAGCTACTGTTCAATAATTTCAAATACAAATGCATCAGGACGTTTGGCTCAGCGGTTGTGAGCTCCGCTTGCAGCGCGGTAAGTACTTGCGGAATGGAGATCAATTCCTGCTGATATTGAGTTTTTGCATCTTTGGAGAGGCCAAAAATGTTATATTGTCAGTCACTAATGAATAATGTTCATTTTATTTCATGGAATCGTTAGATAAATGTATGGTAAAAATGCTTTTTTTGGAAATTTATCTACAATATCTAGGTAATTACCTACCCATCTTACTCTCAAGATTTTTAGGGAGGGATGAGATCGATATTATGACGCTAGACAGAATATGTGGGTTGTTACCTATATAAGTCGGTACACAATTACCTAAATTTTCAAAGGGAAGTAGGTACCTAAGTAGGTACTTACCTATGTTTTTTTCTGTCCAATGTCTATAGGTAAGTAGGTACTTACCTAACCTACCTAACTACTGAAGTCACAACGGATGTTTGTCCCTCTGAAATTAGGGGGCGTCCATTAATTAAAATTAAAGAATAAAAATTAAAGGTGATTTTTGCGATTTTTTCAACCCCCGCACCCCCTCCCCCCTTGGTGAGATGTCCTGAGATTTGGCTCGATCCCCTCCCCCACCCCCTAATCTCACGTGAGAATAAAAAAAATAATCTTAAACAGGTACCTACCTAGATTTGCCGAGACCTCCCTTTCATTTTTAATCCCACATGGGATTAGGTGCGATTTGGCTCAACCCCCTCCCGCCCCCTAAAAGCCTGACGTAATTAATGGATGCCCCCATAAGTGCAACAAAGGATAACGCATATTTAGGTACTTATGACGTGGCGAATCAATTGGTGGTACCAATAGGCTGAGAAGGCTGGACTCGGCTGGAGCCTAGGGCGGCAGATTTTAGGGGCGGCAAATAGGGAATTTTTTTTTTTGTGTTTCAGAAAAATAATATTTACCTATATTTATTGATAATGCTATGTTATTATGTACACACAAACAATTCAACATGTAAGTAATGTTTTAAAAATTGTTAGAGTGAGAGCTTTTCTTGCTTAGAACTTTTTTCCATAATTGGATTGGAAACGAGCGATAAAGGCGGCGCGTTTAGATGGGCCCGCGAATTACAGTAGTATCCCGAAAATTTCCAACAGTTTACCTGTTGATCATGTTTGTTTCTGTAGCTGTAATCAGCACGTGTAAGGTCGTCATGTACGAAAAATCCCTATGTGTACCGAAGAATTTTTATTTTCATTAAGTAATCATTAAATTTCACATCATCAATCAATCATCATCAATCATCAACCAATCAAACATCAATAGGTATCCGTACCCCTATTATAAATGTGAAAGTGTGTTTGTTTGTTTGTTTATTTGTAGTTGAATCACGTCAAAACGGAGCGACGGATTGACGTGATTTTTTGTGTGGAGATAGTTGGAGGGCTGGAGAGTAACATAGGCTACTTTTTATCCGGTTACAACTCGAGCGAAGCCGCGGGCAGCAGCTAGTTTATAATAAAACTGTAACAGGTCAAATTCTGTACATTGAAGATATTTTGAAATTTTTTTTGGAGGGCTCTCTATTGTCGATACTGAAGCCAAAACTGTAATTTTTTTCATTCATGTCTGTCTGTCCGTATCATGGCCGCGCATTACGTCGAAACTACTGGTTGGATTTAAATGAAACCTGGTATTATTTGAGTGCATACTACGAGGTCTAATATAAAATACTTTTAATCCTGAAATTCAGCACGGTTCCCTAGGGAGAGGGGATGAAAGTCAAAATAAGTATCTGGTTGTAATTCATGAGCGCGTAGTCCGATTTCATTGATTCTTTTTAGGGTTCCGTACCTTAAAAGGTAAAAAAAGGAACCCTTATAAGATCACTTTCTTGTCCGTCTGTCTGTCTGTCTGTCACCATCGATTATCTCAGGAACGGGTGGAGCTAGCAAGTTGAAATTCATACCATATACTGAAGTCTATAGTCCTTATTGTGAGTATAAAAATCAAGGTCCTGAGTCAACACTATAAAAAGATATAGGCAAATTTAGGTTTTCGTGAAAACTTGTAAGTACCAAAACTTACCTTAATTATCAACTTTTTTTATTTTTCGGAATTTTTCCTTTACTTGTGCTGTAAGGCCTTGCTTGTAACCAAAATTGACAATTCTAGGTCAACCGGAAGTACCCTAGAGGTTTTGGGTCGAAAACCTAAATGGTAGTTCCCGTTGACCTAGAATCACGAAATTTGGCAAAAAGCAAGGCCTTATAGCAGAAATAAAGGAAAAATTCCAAAAAATTAAAAAAGTTGAAAGTTAAAGGGTGTTCCCATACATACATACATACATAGTTGACGCCAATTAAGATTGTCTTCTGAGTTGTATGAGCGCTCATACAATTAAGCGAACTAGCTTAATTGGCACCATCCTCAAATAAGGTAAATAAATAAAATTGTGCTATTGTGTGAAAGTAAATAAAAGAAAATATTTATTGCAATATTATGCTCGTGTGCGCAGAACATTTGCGGCGCTGCTATCGCAGAACTAGGATATGTACAAAAAAATTACTAATTGTTCAATAACTTAATGGGTATAATGGGTAGGTACGGAACCCTCGGTGTACGAGTTCGACTCGCACTTGACCGGTTTTTACTTTGTTTGAAAGTAAGTACTTTATATATTGTTCCGTAAAAATTTCAAGGTCATCGGTTTTGTAGTTCCGAAATTACAAACAGCCGGAATCCTTGACACCCGGAATGCACAGGAACCGTTGAATGTACGGCTCATCTTAAGCTGGTGTGCAAACAACTCCAAACGAGTTGTCGGTGCTGGTTGTTGTTGTTGGTGCTGGTTGTTGTTGTTGGTGCTGAGGTAATTGTCTGGGGGTCTAAAGTGGCCACTTTTGATGAAAAATCAGATGTTTCATAGATGCTTCATCTATGAAACATCTGATGAAACATCAAATGCTTCATAAATGCTTCATATATATGCTTCTTAAATGAAGCATCGATGCTTCATCAATGCTTCATCGATGCTTTATACACCGTTAATTCTGGGTCAGTTTAAAGCCAGCACCCACTGCTTGTATTGCTTAATCGTATTCGTGTCGTTGGTTTCGTTTTTGAATTTGATAAGTATTTCATACGAAACTAAATAGTTGAAAAGATTAACAAAAGTGAGTAAAACACTTGTTATGGTGTCGTAGGCGCGCAGAGCTAATGACCTAGGTATGTATGTATGACTACGACGTAGCATAGACTCTATGCCGTAGCAACAGCTGAGCACAGAGCACGTATCTCCGTGATTTATCCTGCCTATGTTTCGTGATATTATTAATTGCAAAAAAATAGATCTCATATTTATTATTATTTTTGAGTAAGGTTATCGATATAGATTACGTAGGCGCTGGCTTTAAACTGACCAAAAATAAACGGTGTAAATGCTTCATATATGAAGCATCGATGAAGCATCTATGAAACATGGGTTTTGCATTCAGCCATCCGTTTTCCATTCAACCTATTTTCTTTCTAAAAATAAATTTAACCTCGCACATAGATCTGTCAAAAAAGATGTTTTGTGAAATGCTTCATAGATGCTTCATATATGAAGCATTTATGAAACATCTATGAAACATCTATGAAGCATCGATGCTTCATAGATGAAGCATATGAAGCATTTATGAAGCATTTGATGAAAAGTCAGATGTTTCATAGATGAAGCATCTATGAAACATCTGATTTTTCATCAAAAGTGGCCACTTTAGACCCCCTGTATTTGGTAGGATCAGAAGAATCTCATCTATTTTGAACTGTTAAAACCTAGTGAAACGATCACGGGAGGCCGAAAACAGCCACAATATGCGACATGTTATGAATCCATTATTATTCATCATGACAACAATGTTCTGTGGTGCTGAGGGCGAAGGCCCGCCTGAAACACAGAAGGTTGCAAATTTAATTCCCTTTGCCTGCCTGTGAGACAAATGTATGTGTGATCTACGAATCTCTGTCTCAAAATGATTCTCTCAAGAAGGCAAAAAGTCGTAGATTCTGACGAAAACTTTGAATAAAATACCTACGTTGTAGCACAGAATTATGCGACAAAGTTCAATTCAGCTCGCGTAAGCGTTCTTTGCCTAGTGCAATATGCACTGACACGTGCCTACACAAATTCTCTCTTTCTAACGCATAACTCTGTCACTGTCTGGCGCGGAGTGACGCGGAAGGGTTGTCGAGTTGTCACGCGATAGGTATTAGAGCCGAGTGGCAAGTGGGAACCCTGCTAAGGCCCGCCCGGGCGGGCCCACCAATGTACTTGTAGCTTCGTACCTAAAGTGCGGAGTGCGCGTAATTAGTAATTAGGTAAATAAAACTGTTTATATTCTTATGTTTTGCTTTTTAGTGCAAGTATGTTTTAAAGTCGGTTAAGTATTTTATTTTTTATTTTTTCATTTTAGTGTTTATTTTTTATTAAGAATGATGTCATCTTACCTACTTATTGTGTTTCGCTCATCAAGCCCTTTCATTTGATATCCATGTCACTACTACTATACTACTATACTACTAAAAACTAAGATACTGAAAACCAGCGCTCTAACAGCCATGGCGCTGCTGGAGCAAATGCTGAGGGGTAACCTTATTTTCTTGTCACTGTAATGTAGCATTTCTGATTTGTGTTGTATGTATCGTAGTGGCGAAAATAAAACTTATTTCTATTTCTATTTTACTAAAAAGTTCCATGGAACAGGTCCTGACTCCATCATCAGATCAGATCGCTGTCACCATATTATTATATTACATTGTGTCGGAACTTCACAGATATGCTGTGTTTTTACTCAATCAGCCAATTTATTGAGGAGTTCTGTTGAGCAGCTCTTGACTCCATCATCAAATCAGCTCGTTGTCACCATATTATTAAATTGTAATTGAAACTTGATAGATATACCGAGTTTCGACTCAATCGGCCTATTCACTGAGGAGTTCTGTTGAACAGCTCTTGACTCCATCATCAGATAAGCTTGATTGATACCATAATATTTCATTGTCACCGAGAATATATAAGTGTGCAAAATTTCCGCCCGATAGTTCTACAAACACAATAAATAACCATAAAGTTTGAGAGTTCCCCTCGATTTCCATGGGATCCCCTCATCAGATCCTCCACTTCTGGAGTATATCCTTTGTAACCAAAAAAAAAATAATTTTCAAAATCGGTCCACAATTGACGGAGAAATGGCGTAACACACACACAAAAAACTAAAAAAAATATATACCTAAAATAAAAAAAAACACACAGTCGACTTGAGAGCCTCCTCCTTTTTGAAGTCGGTTAAAAATAATATTACACAAATCATAAAAGTTACAATTTCATTAACAAAAAAAATGTAATTAATATGATTGTGATGTGGTATCGAGTGTAGGGGCGGCAAAAGTTGAATAGCCTACTGGCGGCAAATTTGGAAATCCGCCACTGTTATAGGCAGTAGAGTAGGTAGGTATCTATGTAAGCGAGATAAAACATAATACCTACCTAACAGCCAACATCAGAGAGACAAATGTAAAATATACTAGGTTCCGCCCGCGGCTTCGCTCGGGTGATACCTACCCGGATAAAAAGTAGCCTATGTTTTATTCCAGGTCATAAATTATGGTAAGTATAGGTACCTACCTATATGTATTCCAAGTTTCATTAAAATCCGTTCAGTAGCACTGGCGGTCGCAGACTTTGATCTTGGGGGGGGGGGGTCACTAGTTTTGGTAGTGCGTACCTACCTCTCTTTTTGCTGGATGTTACAGGTTTCTCAAGGATTTTGAGGGGGGGGGGGGGGGGGGGGGGGTCATGACCCCCATGACCCCCCCCCTCGAACCGCGCGTGTATCAGTAGTTTTTGCTTGAAAGAGTAACAAACATACAAACATCCCTAGATAGCGGTACATCTATACATCCATACATCCTCACAAACTTTCACACTGTAAAATTATTAGTAGGATGGAAAAGCCCCTCTTGGCAGATTCAAATGGCCCGCCGTCATTTTGTGACGTCATTACAAAACTACTACTGGGGGTCTAAAGTGGCCACTTTTGATGAAAAATCAGATGTTTCATAGATGCTTCATCTATGAAACATCTATGAAACATCTAATTTTTCATCAAATGCTTCATAAATGCTTCATATATGCTTCATATATGAAGCATCGATGCTTCATCAATGCTTCATAGATGCTTCATATATGAAGCATTGATGAAACATCTATGAAACATCTATGAAGCATCTCACAAAACATCTTTTTTGACAGATCTATGTGCGAGGTTTTTTCTTTTTTTCTTCTTCTTTATTTTGGCTTCGCACGGGTTTTGCCTTCAGCCATCCGTTTTCCATTCAACCTATATTTACTTTCTAAAAATAAATTTAATCTCGCACATGGCTTTTTGGCGGGAATTTGAGAAGTCATGATTTCGTTTTGTTTTATTTTCCAAAACTTGTGTTTCTTCGAATGTTAATGTGTAATGATGGTGGATTACTTGACACTGGCTGAATGCACAAGCCGTGCGAAGCCAAAATAAAGAAGAAAAAAAAAAGAAAAAACCTCGCACATAGATCTGTCAAAAAAGATGTTTTGTGAGATGCTTCATAGATGTTTCATAGATGTTTCATCGATGCTTCATATATGAAGCATCTATGAAGCATTGATGAAGCATCGATGCTTCATATATGAAGCATATATGAAGCATTTATGAAGCATTTGATGAAAAATTAGATGTTTCATAGATGTTTCATAGATGAAGCATCTATGAAACATCTGATTTTTCATCAAAAGTGGCCACTTTAGACCCCCTGTTCTATTTATAGACTTTGAAGTTTAAAAACATAACTTCAACTTCTTTCATAACTTCAACTTCATAACTTTAGTATGAAAATTACTTTCTTTTTAACCGACTTCAAAAACAGGAGGAGATTCTCAATTCATAGGAATATTTTTTTATGTAGGTAGGTATGTTTTTGGAATTTTTTTGATTTGGAAAATTCTTTTTTGTTTGAAAGGGTCCCAGGTGGTGCCATGGTCATCAGATCAGGTCAGGATCTGATGATGGCGTCAGGAGCTGTTCAACAGAACACATCAGTACCTACCTAAATCTAAATAGGCCGATGGAGCTGAAACTCGTCATCATCATCACCAGCACCATTTTTTGAACAGCTTCTGATTCCATCATCAGGTCAGCTCGCAGTCACCATAGGTACGCATAGGTATTACATATTACATGACATTGTAGTCGGAACGAAACGGAACAAGACAGCTTACATTATGCCGAGTTTAAACTCAATCAGCCTATTTACTGAGGAGTTCTGTTGAACAGTTCCTGACTCCATTATCAGATCCTGACCTGATCTGATGACCATAGCTCCACCTGGTACCCTTTCAAACAAAAAAATAATTTTCCAAATCGGTCCAGGCTCACCTATTCAAGTAGATACTCGAGAAACATACCTACCTACATAAAAAAATATTCCTATGACTTGAAAATCTCCTCCTTTTTTTGAAGTCGGTTAAAAAGAAAGTAATTTTCATAAAAGGGTCTACAAAACCTACCTACCTACATACCATTTAAAATTGAAATAATTGTTCAAAGTAAAAATCAATTCTAATCTACGCTAGGTACACCTATCTAGTTAGTGTGTATACTACCTACACCTATACCTACATACCTATACATCGAGCGAGCTAAAAATGCTAAAAATTATAAAAAGCGGTGGTCGTTGCAAACCAATTTTGCGTTAGTGTGAGTGTCGAAACTCCGCCTCCGGGACTATACACACACATTGAAGACATCCGAGCAACGCGTACGGCAATACTCGAGTTCAGAATTTACAAGAATTTACGATGTATTCCGTAATACCAAAAATGATGAATGAAAAGTTAATGATTTCGCAATTTTTTTTGTATGGCCTGTAACTAGACACTCTAAGCTGTGTTCCTATTAAAAGGATATTACAATCATTGTTGTTTATCATACAGAACAAATGCAACGAAAACACGATATTTTTGCTGTAAAAATGTTAGAAATACAATTTGGTTACATTTTGTTTCAGGTAAGTTTTTTAGATCAAAAGTTTAACAGGAACCTAGATTAATACTTCCTTAATCTAAATAAGTGCATAAAGTGGTGAAAATACGCTCAAATTTTAAATGATTTCGGTAGTACGTTTGTATGGAGAATTCGTTCGTCGCTGCCCTCTTAATGCGTTCTATAATTTTTTTTTACAATATTTACCTCTCCTTACTCTGACCGATCCTGTATCCGATAACGACGATGCTGTTGATCGCAATGTCCAACGGAATGACCTCGGCGTGGTAGTGTCCGATGCAGTACATGGATCTAATGACGCCCTTGCCTGCGCCTACCATCAGGCCGATCGGCCCGTTCAGGTTGTCCACCCAACCTGGGGTAGGGTCTTTGAATGCTGGGGTCACTGGAACGATAAAGTTTATTGGTAAAGGTTTTTCTAAAGAATTACAACAACGGATTATATCACTTATTTCTTACTGAGTGGTCTGTGAATTAATAGATGGGCACTGGGGGTTGGGATTTGCCAACACACAAAACAAACAACAAAAATGGTGAGTTGACCAAAAAGAAAAGATGGGAATATTGCGTGACAGGACAGTAGTAGTATTTGGCGTCAGATGGAATGGGGACAGATAATAATTAAAGCGAAAAATGGAGACAGACGATGAGATAAAAATGGAGTCAGCTGATGTGATCTGGAGGAAAAAATAGACAATAAAATGAGGAAACAAAGGAGGATGTGCTTAAAGAATTGTGGACATAATGGCAACAGTCTGATTCTTATTCCCTAGTTACCTATACTAGGGCGGGCTATAGCGGCGGGCAGTTCAGGGTAGCTTTCCCGCAGCACGGCCTCGGCTAGCCGCTTGGAGTACGTGTAGCTGTTAGGATGCTTCTTGTACATAGAGGGCGCTAGTAGCTCCAGCTGCTCCGTCGACAGCCACAAGGCTGGAGGACCTCGTGGTATGGGTAAATAGGATTTGGAAGAACAGGAACGAAAGACGGGAACAAGAAGCCAGGATTGTTGGCAGACAGAAACAGAGGGATTATGAAAACTGGGGGTTATCCAGAGAGAGATGTGGACACAGAGACATTTTCGTCTAGATGAGAACAAAAATTTACGACGAGAAGAATGGTAAGATGTGAAGTAGAAATAGATCATTAACAGATTCCCTGCCCCAGGACAGCTCACACACGCATCACATACGCGTCATGAGTACTAAACGTGATAGCGTTTAAATAGACGAGGGAAGAAAGTAGTCGAAGAATAAGGTACGTTTGGAATTGCGATGGGAGCCTCTCTTTGTTCATCCTTTCCTCATTGCTGAGGGTCATGACCTCTCATATTGAAAATTCTATGTACACGGGATTTTATCTTGTAATTTACCTTATTTATCCCTATGTTTCGGCTATGTTACAACAGCCGTGGTCGCGGGCAGGTCTGCCCGTTATTACGCGATGAAATCCCGTGTCCATATAATTTTCAATATGAATAGTGATCGCGAAAGTTTAAAAAAGACTATCGTGACCTCTCATAAAAATTTTCTCCGACACTAGGGTTTTCCATCTCGTCCGATCCGCTGCGACATGGATCGTGGAGCTGAGTGTCGAGTATGGTACGGATTTGGTCAGAGCGCATGAGGCTGCGACTTCATGGGGAGTCTTTGGGAACTGAAAGAAATCCTGGAAGGGATATTATGAAAATGCTTCTAGTTACCTATACTAGGGCGGGCTATAGCGGCGGGCAGTTCCGGGTAGCTCTCCCGCAGCACGGCCTCGGCTAGCCGCTTGGAGTACGTGTAGCTGTTAGGATGCTTCTTGTACATAGAGGGCGCTAGTAGCTCCAGCTGCTCCGTCGACAGCCAAGAAGCAGCGCGGAGGACTTCGTGAGGATCTACGGGGGGGTCGTGGACCTGAAGAGTAAATAATAACAATGGGGATGATGACTAAAAATTATCTTTTACGTACATAATCAAAAGATAACGTCGATACATTGAGATAAAATGTGGCATGACGTCACATATGTATAGATTTTATACTCAATTGTGACGTCAGCGAGCCCCATACATATAATTTTTTTAATATGATAAACCTATTTTTAATATGAGACGTCCACCGGCACGATGGGTCGATTACATCCGCAAGACCGTGGGTTGTACGTGGTTGAGGCTAGCGCAGGATCGAGGCGAATGACAGACACGAAGGCCTATGCCCAGCAGTGGGTTTAAAATGGCTCATAATGATGATGATGATGATTATGGACAGATAAATATAGACAAATGGTCATCAACTTTATGACTCAGGAAACTGAAAAATTGCAAGTTACCTTCTCAGCCAGCCGGTCATAGTCAGGATAACAGAAGGCAGTAGACAGGTGTATAAAAGCGTCGAGTTTCTTCATCCTCTTAGCTATGTCGAGAACGCGTATTGTCCCTTTCGTGTTCATCTCGAGCCCCTCCTTCAGTGGCGCCTCTAAGCGGAGGGTAGCGGCGAAGTGGAAAACTACTGATACCTGGAAATGTACATTAAAATGAGTCAGTTTAGGGGTCATCCATAAAGTACGTCACACAAATTTCGTGATTTATTGACCCCTCCCCCGTCCTTGTCACAGTTAGTCACATTTGTGAGACCCTACTCTAGTGTGACGTCTATCTTACAATTTTACATCTAGAAATTATTAAGTTTTTCGTTAATAGTTCCATTTTGACATTTTAGCACATGTACCTATAAGATTTTGAATTATGACGTCACGAAATTTAGGACCCCTCCTACCCCTTGTCATACAATGTCACACTTCGTCGACCCCCTGCCTCCTTAACGTGTGACGTACTTTATGGATGATCCCTTATGGATGTATTTTCGTGCCGACGATGTTCGTGTGGTTAACGAACGAGAACGAATCTGAACGATAGCTAATAAGATTTGTAACCGCAATCAAAACCAGTCCAGAAAATTTGATTGAATGGAACTTTTCGTAGGTACTTACACAAATCAATTCGCAACACAAAAGTTTTGCAATAAAGCGCATTTGTGAGTATATAATTGGAAAGCTCGTACGAGTTAGATTCAATATAAAATTACATTTTTTTTAGTTTTCTTCTTAACCCCCGACGAAAAAAGCGGGGTGTTAGGTATAAGTTTGTTATTTTCTTGTTTGAAAGGTGTCGTGTGTTGTTTGTCTAGTGTTCTTAGCTATGTTTCATAAAAATCTGTTTAGAGTTTATGAAGGGATTATGTCGGGGGTTTTTCATAGAAATCTTCTGAAAATCTAGGTAAGTACCTAAGTAGTTACACCAACGAGAAGCCGTGGGCAAAAGAGCATAAACAGCATCATGTCACGAAACTTTTTCATGCGTCTCTGATTACTCTGGTCTAGACCAATTGTTCTACAAACCTAAATATTATCAACAGTTGTTAGTATTACTTAGACAATTTGTGATTTACGATTTCACCGGAGCAAGTTAGCGAGAGCAGGTGGCATTACTTTCAAGTATGACGACTTTCACCTCATGTTACTAGTTTGTGTGAGAAATACGAGTTGATCCTGATGCATTCCGTGTATCAACCATGTGAATATAGGTGAATCACCAAAATCGTCACCAAATTCGAAAGTGCAAAGACTTTACGATGAAGCGATTTTGGTTAAATATTGGGCTCTTATAATGGTTGTTCTGGTAACAGGATCAGAATAAATTAATGATTTTCTCACACCATTAATGAGAGTGTTACTATCTCATGGTTACGCCATGTCTACGTAACGGCAGCAACGTTAAAAGTTTTTCTACATTCTGCATGTCATGTTTACAACTCGGTTGAATCAGATAGTTATAGTTACGCATGAGCGTAATATGAGATAATAGGTACCTAATGTAATACCGAAAGTAGGCCACTAATTTTTAGAAAGGGTTAGTTTTTGCTTCGCGAATAGCATGACTTGAATTCCTCATATATTTTTGGTATAATTGCTTGTGTAAGTTGATGCTTAGTTCCATTTTAAGCTAGCTGAACGCCAGTAGGATTTACCCATTTCCATTTCGTGAAATTTTGTAAAAGTACCTATAGTCAAGTACCTAATTAAACCATAAAGAATTGCAGCTTACCTACTAGGTTAAATTATATTGAGAGTATGTCATTATGTTTTTACATTTTAACTCATGGCTTTATTACATAATTATGTTTAATTTGCTTGTTTTACTTGTAACAGTCCGCTGATTTACTTATGACTGGTGATGGAGTTTTTAGGCCGCCTGAAGGCCTCCGTCATGGCTTAACGACTAAAAAGCCAGGATCGACAATTAAGCGTGCTCTCCAAAGCACGGAAGGGCTCACGGCTCAGCTGTTAATGCCTCCTGTGGTCACCCATCCAAATTTCCTTTCACTACGTCTCGCTTTACTTCAAAGATCTATATAAAACGTCTCACGCTCTTGAAAGATAACGATAATGTTTCTATTCAACCAAGGAATCATCATCAGAGTAATAGTAATAGGGACTAGCGGTACGGGCACTCCTGTGCGCCTAACATGCGCAACGTCGAGTCAAATTGAACTTGGTCCAAAAACCGACACGCGCCTCGATCGGCGACGTTCACGAATAAATTCAACAAACAGACCATTCAAACGCTCTAGCTCGTGAACTTGCTCGGAAGCGTGTAAACGCAATACTAGACCTACAGCAGTGCGATTCAGACCTTCTCGGAACGTATTCGGAGTGACGTTTCTTTGCTGAAAAAACGTCAACTTTCGTTCAACGAAGAAAATCATCGAACCGGATGCATTTTTGGAAGTCTGAATCGCACTGCTGGTCGTTTATTGGAAGTGAAAAAGCAATAATAAACTTACCTCATCATAGAGTTCTTCTAGCTGGTTCTTGTCTATGCCCAGATGGTCGTACAGTATATCACCAGCTACTGGTATCAGTTTCTTCATCATGTGAGGTTTCTCCTCTCTTATTCTTGAGAATAGCTAGAATAAAATGTCACTATTAGTCGAAAATATGATGAACATGATAAAATTATAATTATCTCTACGGAAGAATAGAGAAATTGAATGTGTCGTAAAATGTGGCAAACACTAGATAATATAGAAATTTAACCTTTTTCTTCATTCTATCAATCTCCAATATTGTCATAGATGACATAAAATGTTTCCAAATTTTACATTCAAACAAGTGTATTTTTACCCGACTGCGCAAAGCAAAGGAAGGGTAATGTGTTTATCAGTCTATGTATGTTTGTTTGGATGTTTCTATGTGGCACTCTAGAGGCCAAACGCGTGGACCGATTTTGATAATTCTTACGTCAATCGATTCGTCTCAACCTTGGGAGTGCTACTAAAGACATGACAGTAAACAAAATTCATCAGTGCCACAACCAGACGCCATATTGTCAAAATTAAAAAAAAACAAAATCGTCACACTATATCAAGTGGGGTATCGTTGAATAGGTATTTCAAAATCAACTTTAGGTTTCTTTTACCATTTTTCATTTTAAGTAATAGTTTAGGAAAAATAACGGTTTAAAGTTGATTAATAATAATTCTCGCTATGGATGTTTCTATGTGGCACTCTAGAGGCCAAACGCGTGGACCGATTTTGATGATTCTTACGTCAATCGATTTGTCTCAACCTTGGGAGTGTCACTAAAGATATGACAGTAATCAAAATTCACCAGGGCTACAACCAGACGCCATATTGTCAAAATTAAAAGAATCAAAATCGTCACACTATATCAAGTGGGGTATAGTTGAATAGGTATTTTAAAATCAACTTTATCATAACTAAAAAGTGTTAAATAAAAAAATATTTTAAAAAAAAACAAAAACCCGACTGCGTCAAAACTAAAAAGAAAAAAACAAGCCTGCAAAGAATTACTCACAGTCGGGACCCATAACATTGGGAAGATTTGATTAGTAATAAATGAATGGGTACCGACTGTGAGTAATTCTTTGCAGGCTTGTTTTTTTCTTTTTAGTTTTGACGCAGTCGGGTTTTTGTTTTTTTAAAATATTTTTTTATTCGTAATATTATTATCATGCTACGAACGAACGGCAAAATAAAATTAGAAAGCCTGTCCTTTTAATTTAATTGTAAATTAATTTTCAAGAGCTAAACAGAATAAATAAACTTTTATGCCCACACTATTTTAATAGTTAATGTTATTATTTTATAGCAGCGTATAAATTATAGAAGCTTTCGCACGTGACTTTGCTTGGTATCAATCAACATAGCCATTAACACTCAGGGATAATACAGTTTTCTATCAATAAAATTTTTTAAAATAATTTCAGTAGTTTGGAAGATTACTCCCTACATCCAAACCCATAAACAATCTTTCAGTAGGTACCTACCTACTTATTAAAATTTTTAAAATCGAACTAGCTGCACCCTTGCGACGTTACTAACATAGTGATGGTATATGGTGATCATGATGATGAAAAGTAGCCTATAACCTTTCTCAAAAATTAAACTATCAAATTCAGAAATGATTTCTCAAATCCAACTAAGTAGTAGTTATTTATACTGCTGATAGTTTTTTTTTTTTTTTTTTTAATTTATTTATCATTTAAAAAGTTGCCAATAACATTAAAACATACATAGCACTTAAAAGAAAACCACTGAGGTTTGTAGGGTGCTATGGGGTGGTGAGTCTACAACTTATTAAAAATGATAATTGTACCTACGTAAAAGATAACAAGTTCATGTAAGGCAAGAGGAAGAAACAATAGGCTCCCAGGTAAGCACAATTCCAAGTTTGATTAGCGCGTTCAAACAAACAAACAAACTCTTCCGCTTTATTATATTGGTATAGATTAGGTATAGATAAGGAATCAAAATTTCATCAACGCATTCTCAGAGATTATTAATATTATTACTTATCATAGGTCGATGATATAATATTTATGTCTCTAGAAAGTTATTTAAGTAGCAAAAACCAGTTTCAAATGTTAGAATGCCGTTAGGAAAAGGCATGCCATTTTATTTATAGTTACTAGCAATTTTAAATAATTAAATTGGCACTTATTGATGAAACTCATGACTACTTACAATCTACCAATGTTCATAGAACTCTAAATTGATCTTCGTACCAAACTTTCTAAATTGCTTTCCGTCTTATTAAGTATTGAACACGTTAGATCAGGAGCCCGTAACCCCGTATTCATCTTATGAAGAAAACTTTTTGCCAAACATTAATAATGTGAGCTTTCAGTGGTGGGTCAAAGTTCCAGCTTTTTTTCCAGACTTCATTTCGGGCAACATCTTTTCGGTCTGTCAAAAGTTGGTCTAGTTCGTCTCGTTACGACCGCCATACACGTTCCGATCGGCATGATCCATTCGGCATGATCAATTGATCATGCCAATTTGATTTTTCGTCCAATCGAATTTTTCGACTTTGTACCCCACCCCCCAAATTTTTCGTCCACTCAGATTGGTGACATACTAGAGAAAGGCGGTCAAAAGTACCCTAAGGCTTGTTTCACTCTTCAGCGTGTCGCCAGTCGCGTCCGCGAGTTGACCATTCACAGCACATTTCTCTGTGCTGTGAATGGTCAAAATTAATTTCTCTGTGCTGTGAATGGTCAACTCGCGGACGCGACCGGTGACACGCTGAAGAGTGAAACAAGCCTAAACCGGCGAGCTGGTATGAAAAATGTAATGAGAGTGAATGAGGCGAAAGAGGTTTGTCAGGAAGCAAGTGGAAGTCCGTGGTCTCTGCCTATCCCTGTGGGAAAGAGGCGTGATTTTATGTACGTATGTATGTATGTCCAATCGAACGTCCAATCGATGCCGATCCACGATCCACATCCACACACGTTCCATTCGGCAGTATCAAACTGGCGATTGGACGGTTGATAGAATTGATCGTGTATGCCAGCCATTATCTTTGTTTCGGTCTACCGCGTCTACTTCCCCGCTGGGTCGAGTCGCCAAAAGAAAGTAGAGTTTAGTCGTTTTTTTTTGTTAGTGCGCCAGATTGTGATTTACAGTTTCACTTCTATAGATTATAATCTAACTAAAAATAATGCGTCAAATTGTAAGCAGTATGTTACGGTTCACAATCTTTCGATAGTTTACAATCTCGCGCGATAGATTGTAGTCTAAGGCGCAGGCCAGATAGAAGAGACGGGGCGCAGACATTTGTCTCTTCCACGTCCCTTTCATACAAAATGTGACGTGAACGTCTCTTCTGTATGGTTTGCGGCGCGACGCTTCTATACATTTTCTATGAAAGGGACGCGGAAGAGACATATGTCTGCGACGCGTCCTCGTCTTACGTTTTTTTTTTGTATGTCCCGCGCCTTACGGTGTTTGCGATTTTACGGTGACATGTATGTATATGTAGCCTCTTTGATGAGAGTGACAAGAACTACATGGAGGTTACGTCACTCTGACACAACTACGAGCGCTGGTGCTGAGCGAGGAGACCAATTCGATTGTCATCATTCAGGATCGAACCGGCTCTCATCGCGGACGGGCATCACGTGTTCGGCGGAGTGTCTATCAAGGATTGTTAATAAGATTATCCTGCATCTATCCTGATCCATATTACAATGAACAATAGCAGAGCTACGATAATAATAATGTAACAGATATTGAATATGATCTTTTATTCTCTTCGCCCGACAACTCACGCCTACCTAATGTCAACGTAACCATGGCAACACGTAAATATGAAGCCTCCTGATGCTCCTGAAATCCAGAGATCTGATGGTGTCCCTTCATCAGAAGCGGGATTGGAAGGGCTAGATTTTGAAGAGAATACGCAAGCAATGAAATGCCTTCGTCGCCGCCTTCGCCACACCTATTGCTTATATGAAGTCTTTGCTATCGAGAAGCTATCGAGATTATTCACCAGGACATCGAGCAGCTGATTGCAAATAGTTCCTAACATTCCGACTCCTTTATGTCGATTCCTGTCACGTCGAGTCATTTAACGTAGAGCGCCGTCTGATTACCGGCTCGTTGACTACTATTCAACTCTTCTTCAACTTTGGGTACTTATGAGATCTCCAACGTCAAGTTTCGTCATAGTGAGCTTTGTTGCAAGCGACAGGAAGACCCTTATACAGACAAGAGGATAAACCTAGCTTCGAGAGTTCCTGATAAAACCTGACGAAAGGTGTGACACTTCTTGACACCTCGCGTCATCGTATCCAGATTGAAGAGGAAGCAGTGGAAGAGCAGCGATAGAGGCGTCGCCAGAGCACTATTTACCCGACCAACATCAAAGAGCAGCGGTTAAAGAATACCACGTCTGCGAGCACCAACGAACCAAGAGTACCTACCTGCACCTACCTTGACTACATAATCTGGTGAGCCCGTTTCTTGTTTATAATAGCAGATCTTATGCTGAGTTTTATGTTTTAATCCCCTAATAATGCTACACATCTGGCTACTTGAATATGTTGAGAACAACGTGTTACTATGGGTTACTTCGTGTTACTTCGTGTTGTTACTTCGTGTTTCTTCGTGTTGTTACTTCGTGTTACTTCGTGTTGTTACTTCGTGTTACTTCGTGTTACTTCGTGTTGTTACTTCGTGTTACTTCGTGTTACTTCGTGTTACTTCGTGTTTCTTCGTGTTACTGCGTAAGCTGGTTGATACGAGCTCTGGTAGATGCTCTAGTCCATGTTGTCATTGAAGATGGTGGCATGGGCGATGAGACATCAGAGGCCTGACGTTCGATCAATCTAGTGGGTCCTTGTTGTCATCACCTAAAGATGGCAGCTTGGACGGTGGGACGTCGGTGTGGTATTGAAAGAGCCAGATGTCTAGACGTTTAGATGTTTGGGTGTTTACTGCGGTTTAGATTTTTACTGATGTTTAGATGTTTATTGATGTTTACACAAGTTTACATCATGTCCTATGATTAATCCTTTATATGTCAGGGATGGACGAGCGGATTGAGTTATAGTGTCTACCAGTCATATGTTGTTGTTACAGATTAACTGAAAGAGGAGGCCTGGATACAAGCAGTCACGCGAGGACGCGTGAATGTCAGTATGGCCGTGTAGCCTCTTTGATGAGAGTGACAAGAACTACATGGAGGTTACGTCACTCTGACACAACTACGAGCGCTGGTGCTGAGCGAGGAGACCAATTCGATTGTCATCATTCAGGATCGAACCGGCTCTCATCGCGGACGGGCATCACGTGTTCGGCGGAGTGTCTATCAAGGATTGTTAATAAGATTATCCTGCATCTATCCTGATCCATATTACAATGAACAATAGCAGAGCTACGATAATAATAATGTAACAGATATTGAATATGATCTTTTATTCTCTTCGCCCGACAACTCACGCCTACCTAATGTCAACGTAACCATGGCAACACGTAAATATGAAGCCTCCTGATGCTCCTGAAATCCAGAGATCTGATGGTGTCCCTTCATATATGATGCAATTTTACGGTGACATATGAACTTAATACTTACAGGCAGCTTCCACATATCCTCAATCCGTGTCTCAGGAGTCTTCCCGCGCTTGCTCCTCACGAGCGCGTAAATCCCGCCGATATCCGGCACGCTGTACAGTAGCTTCTCTATCAGAACCTTGCCCATGAGTCCCGAGGCTCCCGTGACGAACACCTTCCGACCACGGTACCATTCGTTCACTTCTGACGTCATCTTGAGTTACTGAAATAAGAACGAAAATGGTATTTAGTAGGCCTGCAACCTCACAAGTTCACAACCTGTCACGTATGGAATACAAAGTTCTGCATGGGTTTTGGGTATGTGTCAAATATCAAACACATCCAAATGCATAACATTTGGATGTGCCTTTGACTACTTTCTTTGACATTTGTAAAGGATCTTGAATGTCTATCGACCAGTAAAATATGATGTGATAACATTTTATAGTGTCTTATGGAATACCGATGTGATCTACTTATTCCTAACACAGAATAGTACATAAGAAAATTTGTTCTCATTATATGCCTACTAATTTTGATTACAACACTACCTACATGTTGACCTCAAAACTACCTGCAAGTTGTGATTCATTTAATTGGTATGAGCTAGTGGCCTACTCTCATGTTGGTGTTATCAGGCCGTCTGAAGGCTTCCGATTTGGCTGGCTGACTATACAGCCGGGATCGACTACTCAACGTGCCCTCCGAAGCACGAAGCCTCAGTTATGATAGCGGTCACCCAGCCATTTGATTTTGATTGAGGATCTGTTTTAGATGAGACTTAGATAATGGTGACTAGCTTTTACTTGCTGCTTTGGGGACCTTATCAGGTATATCGCTCTCCAATTCGACAAATTCTTACTCACTTGTTTAGGTAAAACAGCCTAAGATTCAGTTCAATCCAGAAGCATCACAAACATACCTACGTACCATACTTAAAAACATACCACAAACATACTAAGAAACATTATATTTCACAATTTTAACATTAATTGTCACTAAAGGTGCCTGCACACCTATCCGCGCCGAACGCGTCAAACGAATCGACCGAACCAAATTTTAGAATTCTTTATATGAACGATTTCATCATGAAACCTCGCACACCTGCCCGCATCGTACGATTCGACCGAATCTGGCAGTACTTCAAGAATTCGGCGCGAATAGGTGTGCGCTCAGCCTGAAATGCCAATGATGTATTTATTTACATTTACCATTTAGCCGCAGCCAAATTGCCGCAACTTACATGATTTCATAGAACAATTGTTGATGCCCAGTAGTCACTTAAAACATCAAAGTAATTATTGGGTTGCTCTATGTGTTCATTACGCATGTGCAAATGTGCTGAGGTAATGCCTAAGTCTGATTTTATCTTTCAGTTGTATTACCACTAAGTATTCTGTGGTTATATTGACTTCTAATTGCTAGCGCGGTATACAATTATATCATGTGTTTCGCAACCAGCGGTATACGAAAACAAAACCGACAGGGTATGCGTGTTCAATTCATGCAATGGAGTAACTTAGTCTGTATTATTATGCCATTATTTAAGTTCTTAGCTTTCAAATTATAATTGTGTGAAACATTGTATGTGGATTGTTTTAGGAACTAAGTACTTCATAATACGTTTCATTTTATCAAAGCAATGTAGAAAGTTTTAAAGCTTGTGACATTAGATGAAATAAGAAACTGGTAAATTTTCTATTTCAAATACTTTAAGGCGCTCCGCAGACAGAGCAACTTCGATCTGCTACAGCAACAGGCAAATTGCAACTAGCAGTTTACACTTCTGCGCAGTTTCTTTAGGTTATTATCCTAAAGAAACTGCGCACTGAGCAGACATTGCAACTCTTGTTGCGAGTTTCGATGATCGACAACAGTTTTCAGTTGCTGCGCTCGATGACAGAATCAGTTTCAAATTGACGCAACTAGCAACTGTCAAATTTGTACTAGTTGTGTCAAGTTGCTGGTTTTCCCAATCGGCAATCACAACGCGTTGACCGATTTCACTCCCTCCCCGTTCTGGCAACCAACTGAAACTTAACGAAAACTTTAAAAAAGTTGATAATTTATTCAATTCAAAAAAATTCAAGTTGCTCTGTCTGCAGAGCACTTAAAAGTCAAAGCCATTTTCTAAATCTTGGTTAAAATGTCAGCTAGATTTAAAGTTGGGACACATCTAATTTAATGAAAAGCGTTCCCAACGGACACAACCAGTTTAGCTATAAGATTATGCAACCGTTATGAAAAAGGCGGTAAGTATTTGGGCTCAAATTAAGGGCATCTCCCACTCCACAAAGACGTTCTATTTTGGCCAAAACGAAAGTAGCTTAACCACTTATAAAATGTAGAGAATAACTCAACTGTGGTAGACGAAATGCCATTTCAAGTTTTTGTCTAGTAAAGGGTTATTAGCGAGAACTAAGCATCTACACTTTCTATTTCTAGTTTGGCTTGCCCGGATTCGAACTCACGACCTTTGTATCAGAAAGCGGGGTCGTTCTTACCCCGACATGTTACATAAAGCACTCAATAACTGGCAATGCTTGATAGGTGGTAGCTCCGCCTTCTGCGCTTACTAATATTCAGCTTTCGTAAATTTACGAGCTTTTTACCCAACTGCAGCGAAGCCCAAAAGGAGGGTTATGTGTTTGACCTGTAAGTATGTGTATGTACCTAGGTATGTGTGTCCTTCCTATGTCCGCTCGTAACTACTCAACGGCTCAAACGATTTTGATAAATTGTATGTCATTAGATTCGTCCTGATGGCGCGAGAGTCACTAGATACAAAAATTAAAAGGACGGATGTCCAGGAAATAAAGTAGGTATATATAATACTTACCTAAGTTAAGTAATGTCATTATCTGGGTGCACGGCAGTGCACCGCCAAGTCGAGCAGGCCGTACCATCCTTTTCTCGAAGCCATTCGGGCCATTTTCGACCCCTCGTAACTTCGTTGTGGAAAAGACTAGAAGCCTAAATTTTCAGTGACCAAGAGGGCATCACATAGCGAGATATATTTCCAAATGACATTAAATTTGGACCAGTAGTTTAGGAATTATTCCAAGTCAAAGTTCCTTGATTTTGTAAGTGACTCACTGACTCACTGACTCACTGACTCACTGACTCACCGATCATCAAAATTAATAAGGTACTTCTAGCAGACTTACAAACTCTAAATTTGGCACACATGTATAGTTTAGTGTGTATAGCAAGGGAAAACTCTGACATTCCGAATTATTAGTCTCAATTTTAATTTAAATGTAACTTTAGGCTATAATTTGCTGGTGCTAGGAGCCGCGCCGCCATTTTTCTGTGCCGCGCGGAGCGCGTGACGTTTCGTTCCGTACACGGGTAGAAATGTTCCTAGTCAGAAGCTTGGACTTGTATATAATCTGTGCTTTGATTGGAAATTGATTGGAAAACGATGTATGACATTTCGTTCTCCGCTCCTCAACTCTTCCGATTCCGAATGAGTTGCTATTTTGATGATAATGTCAATGTCAATGAATGATTGAGATCTTTGAGGGTAGGTATCTCTGTGGATGTGGGTAGTCTGTGCTCTGCGGTCTAATGTCTAACGATCATAGTGTATTTAGTTTGTTGATTTTCCCCGCCTATTTCTGTTCCTTATTAGCTGCAAACGGTTTGTACCTTCAGTACCTACGATGTATTTTATGTGTTGTGTTAACTTGTGTTGTACCAGGTTGTACAAATTTGCGAAAGGCCGCTGTATTCCATATTCCCAGTGTGTAGTGTAATCAGACTCAAAAAGTGGCTCGATTGTTTATGCAGTGATTTGTTGAGAAACGTGAGTTTGAACGAGATTTCGAGAACGAGAACGAGACGCACTGGTCACATCACAGAAACCTAAGATTTATCAGTGTTTCTCTAGGTACTATATTATGCATGTATTATACATATAAACCTTCCTGTTGAATCACTCTATCTATTAAAAAAACCGCATCAAAATCTGTTGCGTAGTTTTAAAGATCTAAGCATTGCTTAAATCTTTAAAACTACGCAATGGATTTTGATGATGTTTTTTTTTTACATAGGGACAGACAGCGGGAAGCAACTTTGTTTATTATACAATACCTATACCTACTATGTAGTGTTAGGAAAAATTTAAAAAATAATAATAAATGATTAAATAAGTTTCGTTGTTTTCTATCAACAACACCTTCTTTCCCTTAGGCCACTGACCTCTACTATGGCATTGATCTCAATAGTACACATTGAGATCAATGCCTTAGAAATATTGAATGAAATAAGCAATCCTACCAAATTAATTTGTTTGGTAGAATGACAATTCTGCTCGGTGCCGGTGTAGCAGAAAAAAAAAAGAAACGTCATACATCGTTTTCTGATAGCCAATCAGGAGCGAGTAACATCTATATAATCTGTGAACACAAGTCCACACTAAAATGTTCCCGACATTTCCATCTGATACGTAGTATCTCTACCTAATCTGTGGTTCCGTATGGCAGCTAGTGTTGAGTTAGTATGATGTTCCGCAGTGAAGGGATGTTCGATATTTCGAATTGTAGGTACCTATCGATATTTCATTAAAAAAAAAATCATCTGTTCATTGAAAACAAGTTGTACTTGGGTTGAGATCTCTTCATTTATGTTTTTATTTTATGAAACCTGTGTTAAAAGAATCCCCTCATTTCTGTGGTCTAACGGATCGGAATGGATCGTAATGCATTGTATCGATACTGGTATCAATCCAGGGGATTTGATACGATATTTTGTATCGATACAGTATCGAAACAAGTCAAATAAGTAGGTAACTACTAAAAAAATGTAAGCATTTATTAAAACAAAACCTTTATTAATCTACACTATTTAAATAAATATACCCACTGGACATAACATTGTAGTTATTTAAAAAAAAATATTTTCTAATCTTGTGGTTGTCCGCAAAAATAGTAAGTAACTTAGATTAGTCAACCGCCCTCGATGTGTGTGGTGAACTACGAATCCTTAGTCAGTAAAGGCGCGAATACTCGCTGGCCCAGGCTCGCATTGCCTCTCTATCGCTCTCGCCTTGTATAATCCCGTGATCCTAATCCTGTGATCCTGCGTAATCCTGATCCCGTAATCCTGATCCCGTAATCCTGATTCCGTGATCCTGATCTGTGATCCTGTGATACTGATCCTACGTGATACTAATCCCGTGGTCCTGTGATTCTGAACCAGTGATTCTGCACAATCCTGATCCTGTTATCCAATCGTGTGGTCCTAATCCTACGTGATCCTAATCCCACGATACTGATCCCGTGATCCTGATCCTACGTGATCCTAATCCCGTGATCCTGATCCTGTGATCCTGATCCTGTTTTCTTGATCCTACGTGACCCTAATTCTGTGATCCTGCATAATCCTGATCCTGTGATCCTGATTCTGTGATCCTAATTCTGTAATCCTGATCTTCATCTTATGGTAAATAGAAATGTCAAACATACCTGACATAGAATTTCTATGAGAAATGAAAAACATATGTAACTCTAGTTACACGGGGCGCTCAACTGTCCGGGAAACATGCCTCTTTATTTGCATCGGCGTTCGTCAGTATTTACATGCGGTCAAGTGTATGTGGCACTTTCGAGAGTGACAAGTCTAGGTGGTTTACATCTTTGGTTGTATTAAAGCGCAGGAGTCTGCTCTGAATATAATAGACTAGATGCATTTACCGTCCAGACTTGTCAAAAATCAATACATAAAAGCCTCTGAGAAAAGCCCACAGAGACAGGCTATGAGAAAGCCCGCAGCTAAGGCACAAGATGTTATAGGTAAAAGAAAAAAAGGAGGACTACCTACAAAAAGAAGTGAGATCCCATCAAAAACATAACATGTACAAAAATGCGCAAGTCTCGCAGTTCTTCTGCCGTAAAAAGTTGTGAAATCGAATGTAAACCAAGTCGGTATAGAGTAACTTGGCAAACACACACGGCAAAATAATCTACATAAAACGTTTACGAGCTTGCTGTGTGTGTTTGTCAAGTTACTCTATACCGACTTGGTTTACATTCGATTTCACAACTTTTTACGGCAGAAGAACTGCGAGACTTGCGCATTTTTGTACATGTTATGTTTTTGATGGGATTTTTTATTTTGTCTATAGGATAAATCAAACAAGTTAGTGGAATCAGTTTGTATTCTTATAGGTCAGGATTGACTTGCAGCCTTCACGTATGATTTGATAGCTTCTGTAAAATGTGAGCTTGTGCCAAAAGGAAATATTTGGCTTAGAAGTGCGTTTGACAATCGCTTTTTCAAAGGATGTTGAATGTTCAAAGATACAAAAAAAAAAAAATTACCCACTCGTCCCTATTTTAAAGCCAACGAAGGAAGTATTCAAAGTAAACAACGTCGCAACGGAGTGCAGTCGACAAGTACGAGTAAATGAGGTGTGCCGTGTTGCAATCGGCATCAATAATTGCAGAAGTTGCATGCTGTGGTTTCTGCGAATGTTCTTTTAAATACTGACGTTCTATGTTACATTTTAAGAGGTTGCTTTAGTTTCTTAAGTAGGTAGAGAAAAATAAAGCGTACCCGATACGCAGATAGATAATGAGGGATACGGTACCCTACAAAAGACAACAAAATATATAGAAACTCGATTTTGACAACAGCTACACCTACTGGGTCCAACCGTAGTTAACCATTCAGATAATTTTATAAGTACCTAAGTACAAAAAAAATTAGAAGTTGGTCAAGCCTTTTAGGAAAGAAGACGAACTCGCGCACGCTGGAATTTTACTAACAAAGATAAAATGGCTCTATCAAATCAGATCTTCCTATTGCGTGAAAACTTTATGCTTTTCTTTTTTTAAAGACAAAATCACAACTCAACTCACCATAAGGACGGTAGAAAATAGTTCTTCAGACGTTCTAGAACCTTTGAAAATGTGTAAAGCCTTCATCGATGTATGCTGTACCAACCAAGGTCATTACATCTTTACTACATGATTTGTCTTGTCAGGCAATCTTTGCCTTTGCTTATGGGGGTTCTTCACCTAAAATTAGCACACTGATGAGTGCAATTTCAAATATTTGTCTTAGCTTCGTTAAAATAAAGATGAATTTAGAATGCGGCTGCGGCGCTTACGACAGCTGCATGCCCCGAAACACACGACAAAAATGCATTTTTTTTGGAAATATCTCATCACTACAACAAAAATTAATTTAGTACGATTGTCAAAAATACCTATCAAATGGATCACATATCCAAAATCTTATTTAACATCAACTTTAGAAGAACACGGAGCTGCATGACATACTTAAATTCAACATAGTAGCTGCAGAGACACACATAGTACTGCCTTAAACGAGACACTAGTCACGATCTAACGTTTTTTTATTGAGTAGTGTAGGGACTGCAGATAATTATGTAACTAACCCTATGTAGGCCAAAATAGGTTTACATACTATTTAAAGCAATCATCGCAATTGCCGTTTGATTGAATATGCTGGAAAATGGAAGCGAGTCCTTTACTTGGCTATTTTGATTGGGTAAGTGTATTACGAGTACATATTAAGAATGTAAGGAGATGAATCACCGAGAGGAATGCTAAGCCTTATATCGTACTAGCGGACGCCCGCGGCTTTGCCCGCGTGGACTACTATTTTTTTATCCCACGGGAACCGTGCAATTTTTTGGGATAAAAAGTAGCCTATGTCCTATTCCCGGTTATTATCTATCTACATTTCGAATTTCATCAAAATCGGTTTAGTAGTTATGGAGATACGTGGCAACAAACATTCACACACACACACGGACTTTCGCCTTTATAATATTAGTAGGATTTGTTGCCTAATTCTGAAGAGTAAATCTCTCATCTTTTTGGGTATACATTTTGCTAGTAAATATTTAATAATAAATCTGCATACATAAGCGGAACATAGCTCACGCACCAATAACTTTACAAATAGGCAACTCACTCGGAGTTGTCTACGGATCGTTTGAACAGCATTTGAGAATCGGTTACGCGTTTCTAGGAACCTAGTAATTTCAATTTATTACGCTGCAATTACTTTTTATACAAGCTATGAATAGACTGGCCAAGCTACTTTTAAAGACTTATTTCATTCAGCAGTTATCTTTTGTTTAGCTATTCATCAGGATAAAGGTTGATTCACGCTACACCGGGCCGGGTCCCGGCCTATACATTTTGTATGAATTTGACATTTTGATTCATGTCAAATTCATACAAAATGTATACCATAATGTTCCGGACGGGCCCGGCCCGGTGTAACGTGAATCAACCTTAAAACTCAAAGTTTAAGTTTATGTAGATTATGGTTATAATTTAACTGGGTTAATCTAGCTAGGGGCTCTACATAACATGACAAATTTCATGAGTTGCGAAGAATGTAAGGTTTAAATGTAGAGGGATGTAGCGGAAGAGGTAGGTAGACAAAAGAAAAGATGAATGGACTTTATGCAAGATAGATAGATAGATAGATATTTTATTCATCAACACAATACATTTGTCTGTTAAGTAGTGTCTTAAAGCCTATGTTAGGTTTAACTAGACACTATGAGAATATGGGTAAGAAAGTGAATGCTGTGAGGATGTCCGAATGAGCAGAGAAAAAGAGAAGAACCTGTTGTGCCAATTCCACATGAAGTGGTATTAAAGGCATGGGCAGATGATAAGATGACTCCTATACCCACACTTAATCGACTTCAGTGTCTGAGACATGTCCTAGACCCTAGGTACCATAGGTACCACTACTAAACAAACCTACTCTGTCTAACTCCGTCTCTCTCCGTCCATCCTCTCAGGACAGAAGGACTTATGAATCCATCCATGGAAGTCAGAATTACTTATCATCTCATCATCCACTATCACATAATCTTTTAATATTTTTAAACCTAACATCAATTTTTTTATTGAAAAATTCAAAGAAATTATGTAAACTGAACACTCTAAGTACCATATTTTAAAATCTATAAAGACCTAGTCAAAGTATTGACAAACATTTTATTAACAAGGTGAGTGCCTGCGAATGCGTAGATACTTGAAAGTTGGATGAAGCAAGTGCTTTTAACTCAACTTTTATTTGCTTTAGTATGTACACAAACTTTAGCAATATTTTAAATTAGCATAACCTAACCGGCACTCGATAACTTCAAGTGCATAAAGTTTTCTAAATTATTGGCAGTGAAGTGAAAAGCAAACGCTTCTGCGCAAGTTGCATAAACAGTATGCAATGCACAAGTGCGTAGATGTTTACTGGTAAATGGGTAGGACCTAGTTGAAAGCAGGATAGTTGCTACACCTGAATATTTTAGCGTGGTCCAGTACTTATGAAACGTCCGCTACTAACTCCCACCAGATTATTGTTACCTGTCTACGAACACCGATAAAATAGGCATATGATTGTAGGCATGCTCAAACGAGAGAATAGAGAGAGAGAATAGATTCTCTGAGATTTGTGGCTTAGTAATAGTTAGGCATAATAAGATAACAAGTTTAATATACACAGAGCAAAAGTCTTCTTCGTCTTCATCTTTTATCTTGGGCGAATTCATCTGTCTTTTATTTAACGGCGTGGAGTGGGTTTTTTCTTTAAAACTTCTTTTATCAGTAGGAGTTTTAAAGAGAAGTCATCAAGATCATCAAGAAGAATCTAGGGCACAAGGGATATCTTGATTCTTGAGTCAAATGAGGAATCTTCTCCAATTCTTCCTGTTCTTTTTGCCAACTAGTTCTATAAACATCGAAGGTGTAATGACACGAACCTTGGATTAAGTTAAGAAATAACAATAACGAAAACGCAATTCGCAGGTCAACAAGTCAACAAACAGAATGTGACATTGACAAGACAACTTAATGAATGAGGTTATGATGAACGGTCTTGAGTCTGTATTTACTGACTTCCTACGAAAAAAAACTGTAGTGTCTTTCCTCTCTACTATTTTACACTTAAGCGATATCCTCCTTATGTATGGGCAACATGTCTCCTATTAGTAGCTTTTAATAGCGGCTACGCTCGCATTGATGTAAATTTTGTTATTTTTCTATAGGTACCTCCGAACAGGGAGGCTTTAATATAAAAATTAAAAAAAAAACCGACTTTAATTTAATTAAAATTAATGGCTGAGCAATTTTCTGCACTCTCGATGTGCATTTCTGTTCATAACTCCAAAGATCCTCGTTAGATCCTTACCTACCAAATTTTGTTCCTCTCATGTCTACGACTGGCCTTTACAGACCCACACAGTACATTTTACGGGACAAAATGTACCCATTGCTTTTTTTGTATCCCTGACCTGTAGGTATAGGTACAATTTTCATGATGATTTCATGATGATCGATTAAGTTGTGAAATTGTAACAAACAATTAAACTCACATTCGCATTTATAATTTAAAATGAGTAATACAAACAAACCAATGTAGTACATACATTATACTTAAATCATCAATTGTTTTTGCAGCGCACGCCATAATACTTACCTTATGACTTTTACAGACTTTTAGACTTTACATCATTGTAATTTACGTAGGGGGCTTTAGTTTTTTTGAAAATAAAATACAGCCAATGTTATGTGCTTGCAAGTTGCAAATTTTGCATTACGATCATACATTAAAAAACATATATTTTTACTTTACAACATTAGTTTAGATGTATATCATTTCTATTATTATGCCTCCAGCATAATTTATTGTAAGGCCCAGATCCCAGGACATAGTGTTAATAATCGAAAGTTACACAAAAACTATACCTACCTACGACATTGTATTTAAGTGCCTTACACGAGCACGACACAAATGAGAATTTATATTAAAGGTGATAGGGGTCAAAACATCTTGTGGAAACCCATATAAGTAGGTAAGTAATTAATAAGCGGTGTTTCTAAAAAGACGACTTATTAAATCTGATGTTATAGGGCTGGCCAAAACTATTGAATCATTCCACACCATCCGAAATACCAATTTCAATGAAAAACATAAAAAATAAGCAGATGACAACTGCAAAGGCAAATTGCAAGATAATTACGGATATGAGATAAATGTCCATATAACAAAATCAATTTCATATTTACAATTATGTTTTGATTAAAATCGCACTAACTTAGGTAAGTCCCTAGATAATTACATAGCTAACTCTTGAAGATATTGAACCTGATCTTACATAGTTAATTGCATTTAATACAGCCATACACAAGATGATGTTACAAGTTGATTCACGTTTGTTATTTTACCAACCAATAAGCAACAGAAAATACGAACGAACTAACCAATAACAAAAACATGAGACGGGCTAATGACTTTGTAAGTTAACAAAAGTAATCACTCTGAAAATTCATTAAAAATAACTGAAACATAAAAATTATATCAGGTGCTTCAAGTACAATTTCTTTCATTTATTAATCAGGTAATGATAACCGTTAGTAAATGAACAGAACCAGCATAACATCATATTATAAGAACTTATTCTACCAGCCATTAAATGCTTAAAATGAAAACAAGTTAACAAACAACATTAACAACAATCAAAGTAATACTTTACTTTTATGATAGTTTGTAAACGGTTTATAGCTCGAAGACTGTTTCAACTGTCTGTTAAAATGAAAGAAGAAATAATGACTCACCAAAAAACCGACCGCTCCTAAATCCAAAGCACTCACACTGAACCAACGCACGAACCGAAACTCGCAAAAATTATCGAAACGCAAAAGAAAAGTGAAAATTCAGATCGCGGCGAACGGACCGCGACGGTTCAGGCGCGCGCGCGTGCTTCGACTGACGTTGTATAACAAACTTACCGAGTAAGTTAAGTAGGGTTTGCGGTATTTCTACTGATTTTGCAATCGGCCGCTTTGATCCTTAGATTAGGTCCTACACATTTTTGTATTGCCTTGCATTTCGCTAGCAGCGTTTCATCCATCAGTAGCAGGTATCGTGATTTATAGGCATGACTCAATTTACTTTTTACTTGACTGCGCAAAGCAAAGGAAGGGTAAGTAATGTGTTTTCATTTATATGTGTCAGGTGTAAATATTTAACACGGGAATGTATCTTAGTACTCTCCCTAGCACGTCTATCTGTAACGTCTGAAACGTCGGCGTCGGATCATTTATAACTAAAGCAAATAATGCGATACATTTTTAAATATCTGTCTGTTTTTCGTCGTCTTCTGATTTTTCAAATATAAGAATACTTTTTCAACCTTGCACTTTTTAACACAGGAAAAACCACAAGCCATTTTGGCTGATCCAAATGCTCAAAGAGAGAACCAATCTGTTTCTATTGGCGACCAAACTGAGATGGTGGCACAGAATATATGGATCACGTTAAAAAGGAAATGAAAAAGGTAGAGCTTTTCCCCATTAGACTCTAAATCTATACTAAGTATAGGTAACTTTGTGGAGTACAAAAAAATCACAAGGAAAAAAATCAATTTCAACAAAATGAGACAAAGTAGGTTAGACAATAAAAAGCTATCCGAATTATCAACTAACTAATGCAAACAGTATTTTCCTAGTATAATTCCGAGGTAGGTACTTTACATAACATATCGCATTGCTCAATCCAACGATAGTTATATTTTCACCGTTACGTATATTTCGTGAATGACCATTCACACCTTTATGTTAATGGCATTCATTGAGAAGATTTGTAAAATGCTATATTAATTGTGACGTAAACTATCAAGAGGCACTTGATCTTGATGAGCGAAACACAACGCTGATCTGATGATGGAGTCAGGACCTCCATAGAACTCTTTAGTGATATGGATGGATATGGGTATGGGTTTTCTCTCTTCTATGCTTCCCTGATTCTCTCCATACATGCTTCTCCCCTTCTGTGCTCCTCTCCTCCCATATTTTCCTCCATCCTTGCTTCTCTGCTTCTCTACTTCCATACTTCTCTGCTTCTCTTTATACATGCTTCTCTACTTTCATACTTCTCTCCATATCTGCTTGAAGCGAACGAAGTTTGCCGGGTCAGCTAGTATCAAGTAAGTAAATAAAGTATTTTGCATCTCTTTATCATTTCGGGTCCCTGAAAGATGGCCTAAGTTTGATAAATATTATTATCTTTATCAAACTTAGGCCATCTTTCAGTAATTTCAATAATGCTTCTTTCTTTCTGAGGAAGATTGAAATTGTTATTAATGATATTGTCAAACCATGGATTTTCTACGATTAATTTAACTTGAGTTTTTTGATAGGCAAATAATTTACTGTCATGATAATTATATCAACACATTATTTGGCTGTGACGAAGGTAATCAGTTTATATTTTGACAAAATAATAAAGCTATTAAAACCGTAGGTAAAATATTTAAAACTATAGGCAGTTACGGTTAAACAGCCACTGCTACTTCAGTTTTAGATGTAATAAACCGGTTATGCTACTAAACACTACTATTTAGCATGGTTCATAAATCAAGACTCGCTTTAATATTCCATGTTCAGTTTAAAATAGCGCCATCTATAAGAGAACTGCTATACTACGATGTTACCACTCTCAAATATAATGCTGGAGACACAGTCAGACTGGACTTAAACGCCATCTAACGACTCATAGTAAGTCTAAGAAGCCTCATGAATAGCTTTTTGTCTCGTATTGAAACGGTTAAGGAACTATAAAGCCATGTAACTTTATAGCAATACCAAAGATGGCATTAAACACTAACTAGATTTGCAAAATACCATGTTAATTCATACTTTGTAAGTAGTGTAGTTGCTTTTTTACTTTTCAATGTTACCGTACCTAATTTTTTTTGGTGGCAATAAATTATAACCGTACCTATTGCAAATAATGACCTACCACATGTGTAATAAGCTAATATACAAAACATGTGACAGCCGATGAGATAAACTAACCCATTATTTTGACAGATGTTTAACAAGATCAGTGTTTGTGAGACAAGATGTCTGTAACATTTTTGTCAAAAGCTTTTATTACAAGAAGAACCCCATACTGTAGTCATTGGGGAAAACCGCGGCAGGCGTGTCTGTCGTTTTGATGACTGTTTTTGCATGCTGCTGTACCTACCATTTTAAGATATAGGTACTTACCTACAAATATAAATTATATGATCACAACTGTAGCCCCAAGGCGCATAATATCAGATCATTTTTTTTTTTTCATTTTCTCCTTGAAGATGTCTAAGTGGGGTGTTAGAGGAATGTCCAAAATTACAAATACATATTTAGTACATACATACCCACAGAAAAAGCAGCAGAAGTTTTCAAGCCCATCGACGCCATTAAAAAGCTGACTGGTTTCCTCACGATGTTTCTTGATAATATTGACAGCAAATATTGATAGCCTAGTTTACCTATCAATAACCAGCAGCGCCCTCGCGGCGATGTCTCCGTAGTTATGGTATATGGTGATGATGATGATAAAAAGTAGCCTATAACCTTCCTCAAGAGTTTAGCTATCAAATGCAGAAATAAATTTTCAAATCCGACTGGTAGTTCGTAAGATTAGCGCGTTTAAACAATCAAACTCTTCCGCTTTATACATCGGTATATCTGCAGTAAACGCAAATAAAACAGTACTTATTGCATCCTTTCAAGGGATTTATGCCTGAATACTGAATCACTAATTGAATATTCGAGACGTACTTAAGTTTATCTATTTGAGACGTTCTTACTGTTCAGAATCACATACAAAAATAACAGTTTGGTAATGACAGTTAATGTCAATGATAAGCACTTCAACTAAGTAGCGCTTCAGTAGGCGTTCGGGTGTTAGACAAGCATTTTGGTACAAATTTGAACAACTCGGAAACTATGACTGATTTGCCAAAACAATTCATGACGCAAATACCCGAGGTCTTTGTCATGACGACTGTCAACGCGGAACAAAATAGAGGTGTTATAATTTGTAGTGTGTGTCTGTGTTTATCATAGCTCCTGAACATCCGTTCATCTTTTTTCCGTATCTTTTCATCTGAAAAGAATTTGATGCGGTTTTGTTTTGTTTTTACGTAATCGAGATGGTTCAGCTATAATTTATAAAGATCAGCGGGCTTAAAGCGACCGATATACCTAGTAGATTTATCGGAGTGTTTTCATATATATATTTTTTTAATAAATGTTTATTTCCTGGATGTTTTTAGATCCTCGCTCGCGCGTTCTATGGGATTAGGCGAGAATGTTTAGGTACTCCTGTTACTCGACTCTACCTAATCAAATCGTACCGTCTCGTATCTTAAGCAATCGTAATCATACCTTAAGCAACATGCGAGGGGATATTACACCCAACTGTTAATAAACCAGTTGAGCTATAGTAAAATCAGTAAAATTTCGACAGCATGATGATGGGTTTCAACTGTGTCCGATTGCAATTATGATAATGTATCGTCCTATGCGCAGTGACGTTTTATTAAAGAGAAAGTTGCCCGCCCACCGCGCATACGCAACCTTTTCGTATTTTCGGCCCAAAGCAAGACCATTCAGCTCTCGATCTTCCATCTTGAGCGTGTACTGTGCACTCACTATAGTGTTTATTGGTTCATATCCCGTTTAGTGGTAGTGTGTGAATTAAAAGTGCTCGTGAAACTCAATGAGGAAACAATATTAGTTGAAGTTAACCATGTTTGCATGTAACTAAATGGATAAACATCAAGGCTCACAGACGCTTATGCGAGATTGTAGGTATAAAATTGAATTAGTCTCTTAGAATGGCGCGTAATTGTGAAACGTGAGACGCAGATTAAATTAGGAATGTTATCGAGGATCTGAATGTAGGTGGAGCACCTATCATCTAATTACATCCACTGTCATGTGGACCTGGGAGTTTGTGTAACTCGGTCGTGCTCAGTGCTCACCGTTGCCTATCATATGATATATCATCTGGCTCCCGTCCTTGTCATCCGATATCGACATTCGATCTGCCAGAACTGGACACGCATAGAGCACATTAACGTTACTTGCTGGAGTTGAACCTATCCCATATTCAGTACGTTTCGAGATCTATGCAGTTTCACACGTTAGAGATACAGTGTTTATAAATTGGCGCTATGAGGCGTAAGGAACCTCCGCCCGCGCAAGCCTCCGGCAGAGGCAGGAGTTTAATATCGACAAGGACGAATCAGCAGTTGCAAAGAAAGCCAACGGGCGGGAGCGCTAGAAGCCTCTTGCCAAGAAGCTACTCCTCCCCATCGTCCCAAAACGAGCCAGAACGTCATTCGCCCCAGCCAGTCTACAAAGGCTACGTGACCCGCAGCTTTTCATCGCCAGATTCTAAAGTAGACTACAGACGAAACTCCGATTCATTCTTCAGGCCCGGAACTCATGGGTCAAGAAGTGAGCTTGATTCCGACCTGGAGAATTTTGAACAATTCGAAGAATATCTTATGGACATCGATGCTGATCAGGACGATAGTATAATCAGTCACTATAATAGCAGCCCAGAAAGGGAAGAGCCTAAGAAGGTGATAACGACGATGCTGCCAGGCAGTGGTCTGCAACGTGTCTGCATAAGACCAGTAACATCTGCCACGTCACAAACTCTACAAAACGCTCGTGAAGTTAAGAAGAAAATGCAAAAAGCCGATTCCAGAGGTGAGGATTGGTGAAACAAGTATTTTTAGAACGCTTTTAGAAAATGGTTAACAGATGCTTTAGTCAAAGTCAGAATCATTTATTTCATACAAAAATGTACATGTCTTATGTAGAACAATTAAGTATTACTTACATTAATAAAAATGAAATACTTACATACAATTAAATTTACGAATTAGTCTTAATGAACCTACTTGTGTATAAATATTGTAAAAATATTGCAAAAGGTAATGTATCATTTCACAGATAAAAGTTACACTAAATTAGTGTATAATACATTCAAAATTAGAAACAAAAAATAGGTAGGGAAACAACGTAATGATCCTAAATGATGTATCATTTATTGTACTACCAGTTGAACTTCAGCGTTCTAATCTGTAACAGACAGAACCCGAGTGAATTTGCTTGTATTTTTGTAGTAGTACAAAGTTGTATCATTTTTACTACCAGTATATCCACCGCGGGCCTTGTGTATTACACACGAAAAATAAAAACGATATAAGATCGATGATCAAATAAGTACATTCAAACTCTAAGCTAAGCCTCCAATTAAATCATATTTTACGTTCACGATCGTAAAAGCCACAAATGTTCATCTAGTACTGAGTAAAGATGATTATAGTTACGTAAGTATGATGTATGTAGACTATTATAAAGACTTAATAAAAGCTCATTCAAATAGTATTTCAAGCGAGGACCAAAGCAAGGTTAGTTACACAACTTGTTTACCCACACTATGTAAATGCAAAGATTAGAATTAGTAACTCATACATGTACCATTTAGTTCAGTGCCGAATGGTTTAAAATCAAATTAGCTTACTCGTTAAGATTTTATTTTAGAACTAGCTGACCCGGCAAACTTCGTATTGCTTCAAGCATACCTAAATGGAGATAAGCATGTATAAAGAGAAGCAGAGAAGCTTGGAAGGAGAGAAGCAGGGAAATATCTTCAATGTACAGAATTTGACCTGTTACAGTTTTATTATAAGTTTATTGATTTTTGAAAAACTCACAGCTAATTGATAATATTGAGGGTTGTTACAAGTTTCAAAATATTTTGAGATATTATTAATAACAACAATAACGAAATAAGTCAAGATATTTAGATTATGATTGTCGTAGCGTTTACTGAGTTGATACCAACTCGTAAATCTATTAGCTTTGAACAAGAACGATTTTTGTCTATAATTTGTCGAATTGGATTTAAGTACTTGATTTTTTAAATTGGAACTTAGTCAAAATGATGTCGATGTAACTAAACTGATATGTAGGGAACACATAGGGTACATAATTATGCAAAAACTCACATTTGAAATCACTTTTAACTGATGGAGGAAAACGTGAAGTGTGAAAGGACATTATTAACAAATCAACATGAGGTTGACAAGAAAAAACATTCCATAAACTAGCCTCACTGAATTGACATACAAATATGAATGGGTAAGCTAAATTAACTTTATTTCCAGGTAACAGTCGCAACTTCAGGCCTCTCGTTGTGAAGATGCCGGCCCGTCACATGCTGCAAATGGATGCGGAGACTTCTCAAGGCGTTGAAGAACTGCAGACATCACCAGAGCTAGAGATGGAGTCAGCTGAACTAGATCGTGAGCTGGATAACGCTGAGCAACACTTGGATAGAGGTGTAGCTATTGCTACTGAAGAAAGCGATGCTGACACGGTAAGTACAATCATCAATAGCATTTATAATCTACCGCAGGACCTACCTATCCCATATACTTCCAAGAGAAGTGGTTTTGCGCTGCCTTTATTCCAATCATCTGCGACCATAATTACATTGTAGTAAGCAAGAACCTAGAAAACATAGGTCAATAAACTTGTAAATGTGGAGTATTGGCAAAGAAATCTGTGATGTGATGATAGTATTGGTGGAAGTCACCTCGTCAGCTTGCCAACGTTTCGGTAAAAAAGATCAACAAGTTTTATACGTGAATAAATCAAGGCTCGGTTTTGGTAATAAATTTTGTGACACATGAAAGACAAGTGTTTAGGGAGTAGTTATAGTACATTGAGATATCCGATAGACGTTCGTTTGGTACACAAATGTGCACCAAACGAATGCCTATGATGCAAAACTACCAAGTATCTCTTAATAATAACTTGTTGTTAATCCATTGAAAAAATATTGCTTATTAGTAGTTGGTTCACGAAAGAGTAAATCATCTTACTAGCTTTTAAGACGATTAAGATTAAAAAAAAAAAGAAGTTGCAGCTTCAAATCCAGTCGGGGTGCAATTTTTGAAATGCATTTTAAAAATCTTAAAGATGTGAACACTATAAAAATAAAAGTCTAGTCTTGAGAAGATTCAACGCAATCCAAAGTGGTCTCTGAATAAATGTTTATTCATATTTTGGGACACACTGTAACCACTGAATATAACTTCTCAGTACAATCTGTATCAAGTAAAAGAGTGATGAATCTTGAAGATAAATTGGATTTCTTTGTGTGAACAAAGTATAGGAAGCCATAAATAAGAGGGAAATGTATTTCGGTAGGCGGCGCCGCTCGGCCTGAATTTTATTATGGCTCGGTTATGGAAACAGGAATTCAGAGTTGCAACGACGTGGAACAAAATATAAGTGCACCTATAGAAGGGTGACACATTTTTCACAAGTAGCTGCTTTAAGAGTCAGACTCTTGTCAATAAAACTGTATATCTTTCTTCATTTGACTCATTTCAGGACAGGCGCCTTGATCTCAATTTGCAGTTAATTAAAATGTTCCAAATTTTAATATTTTTTGTGTGAGAATCATTTATTTTTAGGATACACTACTAAAGAGATTGTAACTACGTTGAAAATGTTTATTCAAATAGGTCTTAGCAGCAAACAGTAAGTAGGCTGTAACACTACGTTTAAGTGAGCATGTGAAATAGATTGCTTCTCTAAATGTAACTCCTTTCTATCCAGTATAAGTAAAACCGAATGTTTGTATGTTTGTCCTCTATGCGTTCTTAAACCATTGATCAGATTGTGGTGAAACTTTGGTAGGGTCTTTTGAGGACGCCCATAAGGATAATCGGGGCCTAAAAAATATATTCAATTGAAAAAAATTAAGGTAGTAAGTACGAAGTTCTTCGGGTGAGCTAGTATTACATAATTTATCAACAGTTCATGAAAAGCCAAGCCTAGCAAAAGCTCGTTCTATTTTACAATCGCGTCTACTCGATCCAAAGTTGCGACACCGGCCACGTCCCCGATTTCATCGGTTGCATAACCTGTCAGCTGGTCATCATTTATGTCTTTAGTTTATTTCCAATCCTTTTATCAACATTTCGATCCATCAATTGCACATAAAGAGTAGCAAGGTGGCTTAAGATTACGCGACTTATCTTTCAGGTTAGAGTGCTTAGGAAAATTAACGAGACGAAACATAAAACTGTTTTTCTAAGACGGTAGACATTTTTTCTCAGATTTGTTTGAGATGTCTATGAAAATAGATACACAACTATTTTGGTACATGCCTTTCTTTTGCAGAAGTTAGCATTAAATACTTTACAAGTTGTGCAAGCCCACCGTGGACTATTAGAAAGCTCACTTGTTTTCTTTTATTTTTTTTAACGGAAAATTAATTGAATCACGGCCGTGATTCAAAGCCATGACCTTCGGATCGAAAGTCGAAGCATTACCCTACTCGGCCAACATGGCTATGGCTTCCTCCTCCTCATCAATCGGTTCTTCATTACTGAGGATCGTAACTCTGCCGACGTAGTCTTTTCCAGGAGTATCGGTCGATTGCCTGTTGGATGGCTGCATTCATCGACATTTCAAGGTACTCCGACCCATCGTTTTGTGCTTCGGCCTCTTGGCTTTTTGCCTTCGACTGTGCCGGTTAACACCAATTTCTTCAGGTTCTCGGCGTGTCCGAGCTTTTTGACCAAAGTACCGGAGAATACGGCGCAGGCAAACAAATGACAGACCCTGTTTCTTTTCAAGGCCGAGCTCTCTAAGGATGGACGCGTTTGTCCGGAATGTGGTCCAAGGTATCTTGAGGATTCGACGCCAGCACTACATCTCAAACGCGTCAATTCTTACTAGAGTGAATTAATGAATACTTCACAACATTAGGACTAGGTAATACGTGAAAGATAATAGGAATAAGTAGTGTTTTATGATAAGTATCTAAAGGTTTTTCCATTATTTTAGGAGGTGACTTTACCTTATGTTGTATCCAGATAACATACTCGTAACAGAACAACAAAATAAAAAATGTATTTAATATATTTTGTGTTCGTTGTTTTGTTATTGTTTTAAAAATAGACGAGCGAATATTATTCCCAGCGATTATTCTAGGTGGCTTTGCAGAAAGGTCAAAGGTTACCTAATAATTATCATCAGACACGAACTAATCATGTACTTACTTCATTTTCTTAGGGACTGCCAGTAAATACATATAAAAAATTGACTTATCACCACACTTATTACTAAGATTTATTACGAAGATTATATTAGTAGGTATTCGAGATATTTTTATACTAATTTACTTTCTAAAAGTGTACGTGCCTACCTAAGCTGAATCAAAGCTGCCTCGATTTTTTACATCAGTTCGCAATGAAAACTGAGTACTAACTAAATCTTTCGCTTGATACATCATTCACAATTGAGCACGGTTTTTTATGGACCTTAGTTATCGTTTTATCTGGAGAACGAAATAAATCTATTGTCAAATTTTCTTTACCGTTAGCAACGATAATTTAAAATGATAATAAGATAAAATTAATTCCGGGTTCGAATCCCGTCGGAATTGAAAATGTTGATCAGATTTTTCATTTTCTTTAAAATGACTTTATAAGTAATGTAATAATAAGGCATTTAAACTAAAAATAAAAGCCTATAGTATAGAGGAAATAACGTTTTTAATTAATTTTCCTCTATGGAGACAACGACAACGTAAATAAGGCGTTTTATAGTTTTGTCCATATCGGTGCGGTTCGAGTTGTGTTTACGATTGTTTATTTACTACGGCTCGGTATGAGAATGAGGCACGTGTCCTCTCGTGATCCCTCTTGCGCACGCGTGCGATAACAACACGCTATTTTACTGCGCGGTTTTTTAATCGCATTAAAATATGTAATTTTTTGAAGTACACCTTTGTTTTACAAAGCAGCGTTTCAAGCCGATTACTGTATAGTGTGAATTTTACGTAAATAGCCTACTCAACGTAATTAAATGCATATCAGTGCGGTGCGCGTATAGCGTGACGCCATTGAACAGGCATCAAAGTCACCGTTCCCGTGGCAGCCAAACATAAACATCGCGTGATCGACAGCAGTTGTGTCGACGTCGCGTGCCGCACTCCACGGGTACGGTGGTGTTGTTGTGGAAGGCAGTATAGTTGCCGAGCACCGGAGTGGAGCGGTGCTCGTCTAGCCAGCAGCCACCAGAGCAGCGGGAACAATGAGAGCGCCTTGACCTTGCGGCGCGGGGGACGGAGCGCGCAATGACGTCAGCGTGGCCGGCGCGCGGTTCGGCTTTCGGGTGCGATCCTTCGCGGACGGCATCCGCGTAATCTGCGGTCAGCGCGATTCCGAACTTTGTCGAAAATACCGGTGGGTGGGCGGCGCCGCGACGCCAGGGACTCTTGCGCCGAGCTCATTCTGCGAGTCGGCGCCGACGCCGACGCGCCTCGAACGACCGACCGACCGAGCCGACTCCCGCCGATCGAGTGAATCGCGACATGCGCGCGCACAGACATGGGTAACGTGCAGTGTTGCGCCAGCGGACGCTTCCCAGAAGGCAAACCGCAGACCAAACCTAAGGAGAAGAAGAAGAAGACTAAAGGGCTGAAGGGTGTAACGAAAAAAACGAACAGTTCTGGTGCCGGTAAAGGCAACGGGAGTGTGCAGAAAGTGGTAATCATGGCCGAAGACGGTTTGGAGCGAGCAGCACCGGCAGGGCCCCAGACCGAGGTGCTGGCGCAGGCTGCGCCGCCGAGCGAGAGTGCTGAAGTTCCACAGGAAAGCAGCACTACGCAGGGCGAGCTTAGCACTGAAGAGACTGATGCAGCAGCACTAAACGAGAGCATCGCAGTAGCAAGGGAACGCTTCTTCAATCAGGTAGGAACGTAAAACAAAACTTAGTCTAATTCTGTATGTTGAAACATCTGCCCCTGTCAGTTACTATAGCAACAAGACGGGCCACTACAAGTGGTACACCGCGTGACGAACTAATCCCTTTATCATAGCGGAACGAATGCTGCGGCGGAGGTCGCTCTGTTTAACATCAACTAATGCTGTGTTCAGTGCTCTTGATATCTCTTATTTCGTATCTTTATTCTTGCCGCACTGAAAGGGGTCTCGGGCATTATAAAACAGATGTTTGTTTGTTTATTGGCACGATAATTCAAAAATGTTTGAAACTCGTGGTCATGATTTGTTCAATTGCGTTACCGCTATGGTATGTTGAACTAGTGTGGAACTGTAAAACTAATTAATTTTCATGGTCAGCTCACGACTGCTCGTTTAAGCGACAGTACGTTTCATTATACAAAATTTGAATGATTAAAAATCAAACCACGTCTGTTCGACTTGAGCATATGAATGCGCATTCGAAACTTACATATCTTCTTCGTGTAGCTCTTGTTTGGAGGCATGAGGCAACAGGAAAATTTATTATTTTCGCAATTAGCTCTGTTTATGTTGACATAACGGCCTATGAAACCACAAAATAATCAGCAAGGTGTAGGTAATAACGCATAGGATACTTCTTCAATTTTAAATACTCGTTATTAGATATTATATATATAACGTTGACCATAATTTACAAGTTTTATGTCATACAGGTACGAATGTGCATTAACAAGAATACACCAACATGCAAATGTCCGCTTATCTCATTAGCACACGGTTAGTGTGTACTCAAAGGTTATTGAACAGGTTTTAAGTGATGATCTAACACGCATAGATTAACCATCAAGGATACGAGCATCTTCATTTAGGAAACTGAGATAGTAATGATAATGACCTATTTTAAAAATTCCAGTGACCTTAAACAAAATTGTTGGATTAATTCTCATAATCCACACCACACAACGTGCTTCAAAAATTCGTAAAGTAAAAAGTGAAATACGATACCTACAGGTACAAAAATGCATTATAAACCTAAAGTTAAGATTTTCTGAGTTGACATATTTCATTCTCTAATGCTAATATTCTACTTTAGTTCGTAGAATTATCGTTGAAAACTCATTTTCCTTCTCAAATAAAACGTGCGACATTGTAACATCGATTTCAGCTGCTTTCCATCCATCGTATTGTGTATATTTTTAACTATGGTTTCACATTCACTTTTCATTGGTTAAATTTGAATCTTTACCAGATAGTTTACTTTTGTTCCCAGCTCATTTTAGCAACAGCCATCGATACCCTTTTTCTCACTCAATTCGTCGGAACTTTTTTTTAATGTATGTTCACCGATTACTCGAAGACACCTGAACCGATTCGGAAAATTCTTTTTTTTTTGTTTGAAAGGGACTTTCCGATAGGTGCCATAAAAATTTGGTGGGGATCTCTCAAGGATCTTCGGAGTAATGAACAGAAATGCACCTCGAGAGTGCAGAAAATTGCTCAGCTTAACATTGAAGTCGGTTTTTTTAATTTTTAATTTAGCCAAATGTTTACTTTCAATTTACAAGATTATTTACATTTATTTATCCCTGTAGTTTCTACGAAACGTTAATTCCTACGGCTGCTTTCTACAAACATTCTGCGTCATCCGTTTCAGAATCATTGAAGCCGCCTACGCGATTCCCGATTCACGCTTTAATTTAATTATAATTACTTATCGTAGTAAAAATAACTAATTCTGTGAAACGCCGTTCTTCAGGACTTCAAGAGTATGACGTGTTTTCACGCATGTCATTGACTCACCGAGGAAAGTGACCGAGTGGTTCCGATTTCGTATTACACTCGTTTTGGAGTGAGTCCAGGCGATTCCCGAAATAACTTCACTGTTCCGAGTTGCATGAATTTATTGCCAGTTGCAATAGTTGGTTCCATTTTATGATTTACCTTACCTACCATATCAAAAAGATAGGTACTCCAAGAACTATAAATTAAAATTGAATTAGTGTAGGATCCTTTAAAAACAAAAAACAAGAACCCATGTTAATTTTAGAGTGCAACACAAAATAGGATGAAGGCGAAACATTACTACAAAACACATATAATTATTAAAACTAACTTAACACTGGTTAAAATTTAAGTAAGTAATCATTATCAAAGTCTCTATATAGGTCTAGGAAATAATTAAAACTCTTTAATAAAGATTAAGCCTTTCGTAGTGTAGAAGTACCTACTAAAAGAACACATGTTTGTTGTTTGTTTTTCGAACCACATAACTCATAGAATACATAATACTTTTTTAAATAGGAATAATTAGGTACATAAATACTTTTTTTAAATACATAAGTACTTGTAAAACTTAACTTACACAGATACAGAACCAACATCCGTATTCAGCGCATAAATATTTGTCTTGTGCGACTTGGATGGGAATTAAACCCGCGACCTACAGCGCGGAAGACGCAGACATCTTTAACGGACTACTCAAATAATATTACTAAAACATACTTACTTTTATTGTTTAAACACTCGAAAGCATCAAATAATTTATAACCGAATTGGCATTTCGCCAGAGCTATTTCCACGAAATCTTCATACCTGAGATGATACGCGTATCATTTCATTTCAGCCTTGTCTATACTAGAGCTTGAAATAACAATGAAACTGTGGTAAACGTTACTGTCAGAAATACGTAACGTAACGTAACGTAACAACTTGTAACGCAATTAAGGTTTCACGTTAAAAAAGGTAGGTCAGTGGTTTTACAGGCACGCTCTGCACGGCTGTTGCAAACATAGCTGAAACGTCAAGACATAACTATAGTAAAAACAGCAATCAATTCTGGTCAAAGTACTTATAAAATTATTGATCGCGAAAGTTAAGAAAGAAGGACATAACATGTAATTTTACCAGTAAGTTACTAGTACTAGGCAAGTTACTTTTTAGTAAATAATTATTCATGATGTTTTACTGTTTATTTTAACGTTAGATATTCCATTCGAAATCAGACATTGTCAAACTTATATTAGCTGCTGTCTTGCGATGTCGTAGGTTACTTCTTGGATACCTAGCTTTAAGTTTTACTTGGTTACGTTATTTTAGCCATTAATTATGTTATAAAATAGTTAAGGTAACAGGTAACGATAATTCTGAATACTTATAATGGATATTTTGGTCAGTAACGAAGTAGCGTTTCTTAGCAGTTACATTTAATAGGATTGGTAGATAACATTAGGTATCGAGCTTTCAATAACAGTTAAAATGTTTTTTTACATTTCAACAGAAAGAGATTTTGGAAGTTTATAATAACGTTGAATATTACCTACATTTACAATTATTTTTCTTACTAGAGTAGCTGCTGTAGAGTCAATTTTGTGTAATTATGTGTAAAGTAAAAGTTTTGTGTAATTATGTGTATGTGGAGATTCTAAATCGCTCATCCATCCCTGTTGTCCTTCCTTTCTTTTTTATATTATTAAATATTCCTTTCGTTTCTTGAAGAATTTACAATTAAGGTATTTGACTATATGTGAAGTATCAGTTTCATTGTTGTTTTGATAGAACATTCGAGTCAAAGTTCATCTTCTTACTTTGAAGACACGGGCGCGGCAGGTCAATGGCGCATTACGTCATTACAACAATAAATAGTTCTATCTCGTATTCGTGATACATGTAGATGATGTGTGACTGGTATGCATAAAACGTCTGCCGCACCCAAAAATCACGATTCCGCTACTAAAATTTTAACTATGTCAAGTCATGTCAGAATGGTATAGAAATCTTTAGATTTTGAGATTGTGAGTCACCAAATTTAAATAGCGAATGTAAACACTTGGTTAGCTTGTAATAGTCACGTATTTTTGAACACATTCACACAAAATTCTGTAAGATTAGTCAACTCTAACGGTGGTACTGTTTCACGCATCTAATTTTAATATTGTTTTTTTCTGGGTCTCTATTACACATCAAAAATGTTCCCAAGAAAAAAATCATGTAAGTAATCCAATGATTTCATCAATATACAAAAATAAGTGAGTAGTTAATTTGACCTTACTCTGACCATAATATAACTAAAAAAGTATGACATCACTTACTACAATAGGTATTTGAAATATTTTGATCACTTTTATTTTATAGACCCAGTTCGTAAAAGTTATTGACCTAGGTTTGTCATCATTAATGTTATTGATTGATGTACCTAATAAAGTTTAAGTTTATGCAAATAATATATTGGAGGATAGAAAAACTATGAATCAGGAACAGAAACGGGTTTTATACGATTTCCATAGATGACTCATCAATGATGGTGTATTTATAGAGGCTTAGTTCTCAACAGATAATGATTATTAATTCGCCCACGATTATGCGGATGCTTTACAAGAGTATGATATATAGATTAGTGTTCATATTGTTAGTATGGACTGTTTTCGTTCGGAACTTACTATAGGTAGAGAATGTTAGTAAAGATTAAACTGTGAGATTATGATAATAATGTATAATAATTGCTTATCTATATTTACCTATATCAATAAGTTAAATTTGTATGGTTGTCATTTCTGAAACTTCTATCCGATTTAAATCTTTCGCGGCTGAAAAGCTGCAGTCTCCATGAGAGTCAATGCCTGGTGTGCCGCGTGATCAAAGCCACGGGCGAAAGCTAATAAATTAATAGAAACTTAATATATAGGTATAAATACTAATCAAGCAATTCACAATAAACAGAAAGATCCTTATAAGAATTATAAAACAATGTATAATTACTTGCAATACTTCATGGTTACAAAAAAATGGCATAGCTACCGTGCTAGCCCCAGATTGTTGCTTTTCTTAATAATAAAATTACAAAGTTATGAAATAGACATCTGTGCATACAACCTCCGGAAGGGCAAATCCATAATTCTCTTTTTTTAAATTTTATTTAGACGGAAACATAAATTATGGGTTCCTGAGGTCCGTGCGGACACGACTTTGCTTGACATTGTGAAGTATTTAAATAATTTTGCGAACGTATAGGACCCAGGTATGCTGCAAGGTTAAGTGATAAGGTTGCAAGGTATATTTAAAGCTGATGCATTTATGCCACACGATTATGTACCTATTGTAAATGTTGGTAGATATATTACATTGTTTCGAAGGAAGGTCATCTTTCAGTACACTAGTCTTATACAAACAAATTTCTCATAAATCATTACATATTCCTAAGAAAAATCACAGACTTTATAATGTATCTAACAACATTTTATAAGCTTTTATTCAACTTCACCTGTTTATTAATTAGGAAAATCTTGGGACTGAATTTCAGCCATTCGCCTAACTGATAGAATTGAAATTTGTATACCTAATTAGGTTTAAAGACATTTATTTTTTTCTCATACATACATAAATAGTTCACTTACAATGACCTTACCTATTTACCCTCGGTGCCTATGTAACAGCATGGCAGATGGCAGCGAGCTATTCTCATGATGGAGTCAAGAGCTGTTCAAGAGCTGTTCAATGGAACGGCCTGTCGTATCAGCTCATCATTACTTTCTTAAGCTTTTTATTTTTAGCCTGCGTTGAATTGCTGGGCAGAGGCAGGAAGATCTTTCTTGAACCGAAATACGCCAATATCTACCACAGAACTGTCGAGATCATTCTGCCATACTTTTCTTTACAAATATTTTTTAAACTTTGTTCGTGAAAATTCTTTGTTTTATAAAAGAAAACTGAAAATTATTATTTCTGCTCAAACAGTGTATTGACGTGGTTCAGGTATTTCATTAGCATCCGTCGTCCTTGAACTAGTTTATATTTTAAGTTTTAGAATTTAGTTTTCCAATGGTGATCAAGTGGTCATAGAGAAATATCACTATCATCATTTTCTGCCCTTGTTGCTCTTGTCCCACAGTGTGTAGAGTCGGTACAATATTGTATAACCTTACTTTATGTAAAACTAGCTGACCCGACGAACTTTGTACCACTTCAGAATTCGAGATATCATCAAAACAGCCGTCCCATACAAAATGTATAAGAAAATTATTTTTTCTAATTTTTTTTTTTGTTACTTTACAGGCTTTATTCTACTTTATTATATTCTGCTATTCGGATGGATAGAAATCCAATAAATTAAAGATCATAAAAATCGGTCCAACCGTTCATGAGTTAATTATGCATGGGTCACTAACCCGACTTTGTTTTAAGTAGGTACGAGTATATTATTTAGATAGAAATTCGATTTACAAGAGAATGTCACTTAAGGCTTTTGACCACCTGAAACAATTAAGTACAAAACAGGTGGGTGCAATTTCAAGGCATAAGAATTAATAACTATGAAATGAAAAGCAAAAAGTTATCTCTAGAGTCTGGATGGTTGATAATGTCTATAGGTACGTGAAAACCTATCAATAGCTTTCTGTTTTTATTATAGTTTAAGTTATATTTAGCTGTTAGTTTTCCTTAAAAAAAAATTCTTAAAATTTATAAAAACGACCCTGGATCACAACTGTATTTTCAAACCTGAACAGACATTCTGTCCTAGCTTTTAGCATTCAAAATGTTTTGAAGATAGATAACGGATAAATGGATTCCAGAAGCACGTTCAAATACAATATTTGGCACATGCCCACATTTTTCACAAGTTAGCATTCGATTCGTAACAGGTTGCATGGTAGTCCATCACCACTTTAATAATGGTTTCTTAGCGATGTTTCCCTTCACCGTTTAGAGATTATGTGAATACTTACGCATTTTAAATTTCTGAAATGACAAATTAATTAACACACGGCCGTGATTGGAATTTTCGAATTTAAATTGAGGTAAGTACTAGCATATTTGACCAAACACAATTCTAAGTGCGAGGTTTCTAAACTTCCTCGATTGTATTAACGTAAACACAGATTTGTATGGAAAAAGAGCAGCGTCATCTATCACAATACTTCACGACTAGTGAAAACCAATACAAATGCGTCAACGCAATCAAGTATATAAAAAACTTTGCACTTGGCACTCTACTCCTTGAAATATAGAGGCAGTAATTGTCTAAGCAACAACCACACGCGTTAATTCATCCGTTTAGCCAACCGCATCAATTAATAAAGCCACGGATAAGAGCTAAGCTATATTGGGTAACAAATGGAGCTACTACAATCACTTACGGCATAATTTATATGTACGCGAACCTTTAAATAAGATTGACACAGTTTATTGTGGCGCCACTTGACTGGTGACCTCGGGATGGTTCGGAGGCGTCTAATTGGTACTGGACACTTGATCATTGAGACCACACGTAAGGCGGTGAAAAGTCAACATGGTAATTGGTATTTAAAACGTTTAGACGAATATTAACGAGTCATTTATGATGATGCTGTGTAATGTTTATACGCTAACCACAGCTGACGCAAATCTGACTGTAAGTGGATACTTATTTTACAGGTACTAACCTCGTATTTATTTGTGAATTTAAGTTAATGTGATAAAAGTCTTGGAAATATGTGATTTATATTTGATTTAATCATATAACCCTTAGTAAAAAACGTGGTTTTGCGCTTGACTATCCTCCAAAATATCTTAAGAGAACAGATCTAATGTCCTATCCGTCCCAGAGGTACCTACAGTAGTCGTAAGTCCTATTTTTTAAGGAGTATAAAATTTTAGAGCAACGGTGAGGTAAAGGAATTTGGATTATTATTTATACTGCTCTAAATCAAAACGGGGTCAGCGGCAATATTATGGCTGATTTACACAGGGTCAGTAACTGACTACAAATTCGAGGCAAGGCAGTGCTGACCCGAAAAAAACCCTGTGTAAACTGATTGGAAGTCAGTACAGTGGCTTGAAGTCAGCGCTGACTTTTAAAGTCAGTTGGCGCCCCCCGCCACCCGCGCATCCCCGCGGCAGTCAAATAAACCCCGTGTAAACAGACAAGTCAGTGCGTGGTTAGTCACTGCCGCTGCGTTGTAGAGTGACCACGTTTTTTTCGCTGGCGATAAAAATCATGTCGTTGAATAGAGCTCGATATCATTGACAGCAATTCGTCAAAATTCTGTGGTGACATCCTCATAGCCAGTTTGTACTCCGCATGATCTTCAAATCGCAATTGCTTCAGCAACAAAGCAGAGCCACCAGTTTCGTTTCTATCGTCAATCCATTTTCTTACCCATTGTCGTTTATTTTTAGTTATCTGATTTTCTACCATTTCTATTAACTCATTCAACAGCAAAATTGATAAATTTTTCAACAAATAATTAAATCGTCGTTTCAGTTGTTTTCGCGAATTCATTTTTCCCACTGACTTCACACACGTGTGCTCACCGTGAGAAACGCACCACTACTACTTACTTCATGTAAACAGTTAAAGTCAGTCGCGGCGCCGACATTGGCGCTGCGACTGACTTGTCTACTGACCCTGTGTATATCAGCCATTATGACCAGAAGAAATACTTGTGAAGTCTCGACTGGCGCCTATTTTTACCCGACTGCGCAAAGCAAAGGAAGGGTAATGTGTTTATCAGTCTATGTATGTATGTATGTTTGGATGTTTCTATGTGGCATTCTAGAGGCCAAACGCGTGGACCGATTTTGATGATTCTTACGTCAATCGATTCGTCTGAACCTTGGGAGTGTTGTTAAAGGCATGACAGTAATCAAAATTCACCAGTGCCACCACCAGACGCCTTAATGTCAAAATTAAAAAAATCAAAATCGTCACACCATGTCAAGTGGGGTATCGTTGAATAGGTATTTTAAAATCAACTTTATGTTTCTTTTACCATTTTTCATTTTAAGTAATAGTTTAAGAAAAATAACGGTTTAAAGTTGATTAATAATTATTCTCGCTATGGATGTTTCTATGTGGCACTCTAGAGGCCAAACGCGTGGACCGATTTTGATGATTCTAACGTCAATCGATTTGTCTCAACCTTGCGAGTGTCACTAAAGACATGAAAGTAATCAAAATTAACCAGTGTTACAACCAGACGCCATATTGTCAAAATTGAAAAACTCAAAATTGACGAACTATGTCAAGTGGGGTATCGTTGAATAGGTATTTAAAAATCAATGTTAGGTTTCTTTTACTATTTTTCATTTTAAATAATAGCTTAGGAAATATAACGGTTTAAAATTCTGTTTGTGTGTATCTTGGCCGCGCATCACGTCTCGGTCGAACGAAACTACTGGACGGATTTAAATGAAACTTGGTATTATTTGAGTGCATACATACTATACTACTACGAGGTATAAATAGGATACTTTTGATTACTATACCTACTTACTTACTGAAATTCAAGACGGTTCCCTTGGGAGAGGAAATGAAAATCAAAATGAGTAGGTAGGTATCTATCTGGTTGTAATTCATTAACACATAGTACGATTTTATTGATTCTTTTTACCCGACTGCGCAACGCAAAGGAAGGGTAATTTTGTTAGAAAGTAGGTATGTACCTACTTTAAAATGTTCTGTAAAAATTTCAAGGTCATCGGTTTTGTAGTTCAGAAGTTACAAACATCGCAACCCTCAGTATTATTTTTTATTTACATTAATTACCAAAAACACAACTAGATGTCGCTGCTAAATCTGAACCAATCCTAGATCGCGCTATCGTTGCGTTTTGAAAAGTTTACCTATTCTATCAATTTTTGAGGGCCATTATCGAAAGTTTTTGATATTATTGGATTGGATTGAATTATTGGCTGATGGGGAATTGGATTGGATGGATTTGATGAATAAAATTGAATAAATAATTAGGGCGATACGAAGTTACTTAGTTTAGTTGGTTTATTAATTTCTTGTTGGGTAGGTAATAGTTAATCAAGGTATTTTAAAATCAACTTTATCATAACTAAAAAGTGTTAAATAAAAAAATATTTTAAAAAAACAAAAACCCGACTGCGTCAAAACTAAAAAGAAAAAAACAAGCCTGCAAAGAATTACTCACAGTCGGGACCCATAACCGTTGAGGTGCCCCGCCCCCCGGACCGATTGCCTGCCTAGCCAAACCAACGCCCGCGCAACTGTTGCCAGCGGTTTAACTTTTTTTGCCAGTGATTTTATTCCTGGACTAAACCTGTTTGTGGTATCATTGGAATCGGAATTTAACAAGCTTATTAACTACTTACTTACCTGCTCAAGGGGATTACATTGTCACCACCAAATAAATTGTTTATTCCATTCCGTAAACATGTTTGGCACCTTGCAAAATAAAAACTCACAATTGTTCAAAATTGGTAGCAAATATCTGCGTCAACATGGTGCACACACTTAGTACACTACACACCTTTATTATTTAACACAAAACATATACACATCGACATTAAAAGTAATTATCTATTCGCGTTTGCAAAAGGCCAAATTACGCCATTTTGTTCCGCGCGCGACGAGCGGGAGGGCGCTCACGGCAAATAAAAATTCAATACTACTTCATTTTTCATCCTATAGCCTTGTCTGAAGTCTTTCTGATTGGTAGAAATATGTAGTTAGCCAACAAAACGAACAAAACAAACCTCATTCACTTCAGTCCTATACATCAATCACAATAGCCAACCTTCAAAAAGAAAATTCACCCGCAACATTCAAAATGTTGATCAAATTCAAATTTTTTAATATAAAACGGGGTTTTAATGATTCAGTAATTATCCTAAATACCTGTCAGATTTAATTAATGCAAAACATGTATAGGTCATCGCTGAAAATCTTATTTGAACCTTCTTTCAAAAATAAAGTTTTTTTCGTATTTTTCTCTTCCGGTATTTTGACACATTGTAGAAATATTATATATTATCTATGACTTTTAGTGTTACCAGTAGTGGGACAATAATGTTACCAACAAATAAAGACACTTTCCACGTATGGGGAAGCCCTAACACCATAGAAATCGTGATTTTAATCGGCGAACGACTCAAATAGAGCTCAGGCCAGTACAGTGGCCTAAGGCACTTTGGCGGATAACATTGGGAAGATTTGATTGGTAATAAAATGAATGGGTACCGACTGTGAGTAATTCTTTGCAGGCTTGTTTTTTTCTTTTTAGTTTTGACGCAGTCGGGTTTTTGTTTTTTTAAAATATTTTTTTATGTTTAGCTTGCTATTACCTCATTCTGGATAAAAGACGTTCAGCGTCGTTCAGTACAAAGAGAAAACGATTATCTATTAGATAATATTATATTCTAAAGAGGATCTCGTAATGTACACAATTATTATGATAATTTAAAGATGCCTATGAGTTAGGAACAGTCACAGCTTTCAAATTGTATAATTTTGAATTCCAATAATAAGGTCGGCAAAAGCAAAACACAATGGTTGTGGTAGTGAATTTATTTATTCAGCAATTTCTATTAGACTTTATCAAAACAGCAAAATACTTTGATAGCGCGATTCAGAATGTGGTCATTTTTACTAGAATAGAAACATCTAGTTCTAAAATGAGAAATTGAAAATTGTACAAAACTCTTAAACACAAATTCAGTCCAAATTGCTTTTCCATCCCTATGACCTCGTTTTCCATCCCTATGCCCCAACCTTGATATAAATTGACGAAATCAACCTTTGCCCCTAATTTCAAGGCACAAATCATCTGCATCCCAGTACTTAAATCAGAATGACAGATAAATTTTTTGTGGGCCGTAATTCGGTCATCAAGTAATTTACCGATGGACGCGAAAAGGAAGCGGAGGTTAGCAGTTTTCACCACATGATGGATGGATGTCCGTGAATTATGTTATGCCATAGTTACCTACGTTTTTTAAATCATTGCACAAACTTCGACGACAGTTGATTGGCGTGTATGATTAAAGTTGAAAGTTCACGATAATCCAAGCTCATTATATTTGAAGGCTCTAAACATAACACCTATTATGACAACCACGTTGTGTTGCTAGCAATGGCAGATGCTTTACGGCCTTTAAGTGTAAAGTTGAAGATTCATGTGCTTGTAAGTTGTCTGCGAGTTACAAAACATGTAGAATAGCAAGCTTTCCAGTTTCCTTTTCCAAGATCATTGTTCTACTTCTAGAGACAGAACGCCGTAAAGCTTGTACAGAATGAGGCAACACTGTAAAAGTTAATTTGCACTAAACCTTTCGAACAAATGTCTGAAGGCAATCAATTTGTTAATTTTCCTATATAAAATATCGATTGGGCTCGCAACCTGTTACGCAAGGAATGCTAACCTAAAAATCGTGGCAGAGATGGACGAAGGTACTCGTATCTCTGATCTAAAGTAGACTTTGGAGCTGTCAAGTATTTTCAAGGATTTTGAGTAATTGGAGACAATGTAGGATGTGCTTGATGAGCTAACATAAACATTTATGAAAGATTCTAGCGGAACTAGACTAAGCGCTGTAAAGCTGTGTACACAAGATGCTGTCGCAAGCCGGTGTCATGTGTCCTCCTCAATTCTCCGGAGTGACATGTCCGCATTGCGAGACCGCGTGGGCAATAACCGAGTTAGGGTGTTCTTACACGGGCAATTATATTGCCCCACTCAGTGCAACATTCTGATGACGGGAAATTGTAATTTAGATAAATAAACGTAAACATGATCATGACTGTATACTCAAAACCCTTCAGATAGTCCGAATATCACACGCTAAATTTGGTATTTTCCCAAAAAGACCTATCGAATAGTTAAATCGTCAATACTATGACAAGAAACTTAAAACTGAAAATAGTTGCAAAGTACATTAGTTTCACAATTCATTAGTATTCGTTTACTCTTGCTGTACTAGATCAGTTGCTCTACTAGTCACCTACCAATCAACAATTTAACAAAAGTTGTTCGTGTAGCACCAGGCACGTGCCAAAGATAAGGGTAAGGCTTGTTTCACTCTTCAGCTTGTCGCCGGTCGCGTCCGCGAGTTGACCATTCACAGCACAGAGAAATTAATTTTGACCATTCACAGCACAGAGAAATGTGCTGTGAATGGTCAACTCGCGGACGCGACCGGCGACACGCTGAAGAGTGAAACAAGCCTCTGCGGCTTGTAGCTGGCTGGCGTCTAAGCTGTTTCCTGTTACACTTGTGGGGCAGTGTTAGATTAAGACATTATCTTCAGTCTATCTGTGGTATTTTACAAGATTCATCATCATTTTGTAAAGTGTTAAACCTGTATAAGACCAGATAAGACTAAGAAGTAAACAATTTACAAGGACCATTTAACAAAGTAATCATAATCTTTCTTACGCTTATTTACCATCTCTCGGAAAATGCTTCTTTCAGTTTTTTTAAATCAAATCTCACTATTCTCAAGGTTGTCACGTACCGAGTTCATAGAAAAAGTTTTATTGTTCATCGGTGGATCAACTCAAGCACAATACCTGACTTCAATTGGCTTCTTATTTATTTCTATATGAAGTTGTACAGACTCTCTAAATAATACTCGTATTGTCAAAAAATAATTAAATAAGTATTATATTAAATAAAAAGAATAAGGTAAGTACTATATTACTTATAAATGTTTTGTAATTTGGTTAGTGTGACATGACAATCTAGAATTTAGCATTACTATAATTGTAGCGTGTGGTGGCTATTGCAACTGGAATATCGTAGTACAATTATGTACAATATTTGTTATTAGTACGAGTAGGTACTTATAGTTAATTTGACGCCATAAAACTGTTATTGTTGTTCAACATGCGAGTTCGTTCACAGAATTCCTCCTACACGTTTGCATACTGTCCCTGGTGGTGATATCATTTCAACTCACAGGCCGAATTGCATTGTAATTTTATAAGGCGCTCGTTCGTCTTTCAACGTTCATTTGCCATCCCTCGTATCTATACTAAAGCAATGTGATCTTCTCGGTTATTGTAAATTCAATAGGCACTTACACATACGTAATATATAAAAATCTGAAACCCTTTGACGATGTATGTATTTCCGTGTTTCAACTGACCCCTACTGAATCAGAAAATATATATCGACTCCACAAGATAGTATGTAGTAGGTGTCTGTGTATTATAAAAAGAAGAAGAGAATCCAATACGCGTATACGCCCTGACAATGCTTCTTGAGTACCACGGACAGACGGACAGAGACGGCAGTTGTTTAATTTATCACTTTTTTTGCCCAAACAGAAATTAAAAGAGAGAGGAATGTGTGCAAAATATATGATACTCAACAGAACGTAAATATACGAATGGAAACAGTTACAATATAACATTTAGGTACCACAAGCTTAAAAAAACAAAGTTCTTAATTTGAGAAGTCACTAATATTGAAGAATCAACAAGAATCTCATTTCAATTCACCGTATTGTTTGAAAAGTGTTATAAAATCTATTTTGGTCGCGGTATTTGGATCATATAAACTGGACGGGACGATTGCCTTATGCTTTGACTCGAAAGAGTTTCTTACGGACATTCCTGCGCTCGATGTTTGTGGAGCTTTAAAATATGTGATCGAAATAGCTTTAAATATCCGTTGTCTTAAGTTTATGAATGAATGAAGCTTTGTTTGGCTCTTTCTGCTCTAAAAAGTTTGATTGCATCTTATTACGACTTACAAAGTCCTCCCACAACATATTTTCAGAGATACGTGATTTTTATCAAACTAAATGGAACAAGTAAAATGCATTTTGTTAAGTACGCAGGGAATATAATCAAATTCGAAAAAAGTTTATTTTTCTAATAGAAGTGAGCTTATCTCTCTTTTTATTCACTTCTTAGGTGTCTGGGGACAGAAGGCGACTACGAGAGACGTTTAGACTAGATTCCAAAAAGAGATTAGAAATTATCATATTTAGGACATGTGGAAGAGTTTTCCAGTAGATTTATGCTCAGAACAATGCTTGGTTTTTTCCACCAGGTAAAAAATTGTGGAGATGACAAGCCCCTGGGTTTCCGCATGATGTTTTCATTCTTCGAGCGCACATTTAAGTTTTCCAAAACTAAAAATCACGGTTCCACGGCGGAACATTACCTACGTTAAACTTAATCTGGGATGTTTTGACCGTTCAAAACCACGTTCAGATCAAAAGTCATGTGCATCCAACTAGGCAAACACTGCTTTAATATGTAGGTACATTAAGAACCAACAAAGGTTCGTAAATGTATAAAAATTACCACGAAAGCAACCTCTTTGCCTTTATTTGTCAGACGAAAGCGATTATTATCGGCAACGGTTCCGTATAATCGGTGACTCAGTAAAGTCTCATGCGAGAACAAACGATATTATTGTTGTTTGTTATACCCCATATTTCTTGCCTTTTGCGCTAAGTAAAGTACTGTTAATTCAGTGATAGTCTGTAACTTGTAGTGTTGTGCTTTATAGGATCAAAAAAATAAATAAAAAATAAACCTAGCACTTATGCTATTATAAAACATAAAATATTATTTGATTTTGGTGACTATAAGAAATAAGGCCTACTATAAGGAATATTAAGGCCCAAGATTTGGTTCGCACAATACATTCCTACAGTAGTCGATACTTTTGGGTAAAACCACAGAATACTAGTACTAACATACTCGTAAAACGTAGCCTTCATATAGGTAGTTTTAAATTAATGTTACCTATAAAATAGTTTTAGATTACTACCTACCGTGACACAAAATTACCTACCTCTTAGTATTATTGAAATTTCAAAATACTTTTTTTTCATTAAAATGTATCTTTTATTTTTTTTCCAATACATAGGGGTTATTTAAAAACTTATTATCATTGAAAGGTTGGTGTAAGTGCGCGAACACACATGCGGCGTATCTTGCGCGAGTCATTTTAGGCGCAATTGGATTTGGTGCGGGCGCGGACAAGAGTCGCAATTTGAACCGACCGACATGGCGCGGGCGTCCGTGCCATATCATTCGGTGTGTTCAAATTGCAACTCTACTTCCATGCATTTTGTATGAAATTTGAAAGACGGCCGTGCCTTGTCCGCGCCTGCGCCAGATCCAATGTGGCTTGCGCCTTACGTCGCGTTACGCGAATGCATCGCGCTACATACAAATTCTCTTGCGCGGCCTCACAGGGCGCATCATACCTACGTCGTTACACGCCGAGCATAATTGGGCATACAAATGCATTACGAGGCGCAAGATGCGCTGTGTGTTCGGGCACTTAGATATTTATACATACGAAATGTAGGTAAGGTTTAGGTCTGAATTTTCCGACACATCACTAACAACACCACTAAGGTAATCTGTGTCTGGCGCCTCCGCATACAATACACTGCCTGTTTCTCTTTGTCTCAATATCATTCCAGTTTCAAGAAACAAAGTTGCTTGTTTATTGTTTCATTCAGTATCGGCTTTTAATCATTTGGCTCGGTTGTCTGACTTTAAAGTGCTTAATGTGCTAATGTTGATATAAGTATTCACAGAATTTGTTGCAACTTAAAGTATGTGAACTTTCTATGAATCATACTCATTTATCTCTTTCACTAGATTTTCTATAGGTACTCTGAGTATCTATTCTTTTGTCTTGTAAGTACCAACTAATTCTTAACATTTATCATCAACATATATCTATTACTAGGTATAAAACGAAAGACGTTTCTATTGTGTAGCATTTTGCGTTGCAACTAAAATAACTACATTATGATCTTACCGTTACCTTGCCCTAAAAACTTCAACCATCTACTGACCGTCGCTATCTTCTGAATGTTCTTTAACATTTCTAGACAAAGCCATCTTCATCTAAAACATTAAACTTCCACATACCTGCATGTACTTACTATCATTATTATCAGTATTCCGGATTCTCCTAAATTTTCAGTCACTATCTTTGGTTAAATACCGCATAAAAGACGATTAAAGGAATTTGAGCCCGCATTACGAACAAAGTCAATAGTCACGGGTTCGCCTAAACCTTGACTAACACATGAATCAGTTACGATAACAGCGATAGTAAGCTGACGGCGAAAGATTTATTATAGTTTTCCGGATCTTCTTTATTCAAAAAAGCAAAAACCAAACAGGCACACACAATGACTTATATTTTCAAAAACAGTAGGTAAACATAATTTCAGACTTGGAGACTTGACTCTTTGAAAATTTAAGGATACCTACTGTTCAAATAATATTTAGTTTACTCTATATTTTGCTGGAACTTGTAAGTTACAAGCGTATTGGCGGTTATTAGAATACTAATCAGTTTATTGAGTTTCCCTTCATCGTTTGAATCAATTAAAAGTCCACTTTGCTCTAAAGTCGATAGGTTTATATTTATTTGGCAGATACCTACCCCTAACATGAATAAAGCATTGAAGCTAATTCACAGTTTGAATCGCGTGGGGAAATCAGTCCATGATTCAATAGCTACTTGGAATAAATGAAAAATAGTCACGAACTGAAGCAGGTAAAAGATGCAAAACAGCTGTTACTGGTAGGTACATGAGTAACTTGATATTTCCATATTACGCCTACGTTGCTGTTGCATGGAAATTGTGTTTTTAGTAGAACTTCAGCTGACTACATCTTTGTAAAGAGATTAGATATGGACATTTGAAACGTTCGGTTTTAAAGTGTTCGATTTATTTTTTATTTTATGCAGAATCACCATGATGTTACATAATATTTTATCGTATCTCTCTGTTAGGTAAATAAATGTTACCTACGTACTCTCATTTATGCACCCACAGAGTAATAGTAGATTGTATTATATGGGGGGAAAATAATATTTTTACGGCGAGGGCGCTTTTTTGAATCCAGAGCGAAGTGAAGGATTCTAGAGTAGAATCCCGAGCGTAGCGAGGGATTCTTTAGTAGAATCCTGAACGAAGCGAGGGATTTAAAGTACGTCGCCCGAGCCAAAAATATATTTTGCGCCCGAGTGATACACTCTACTTTTCATTACAATCTATGAGAAAATAAAAGGGAGGAGAAAGGAATGTGTTAAATCAACGAAGTTCCACTTGAGAAGAGTAATCGGGGATTAAATTTTTTTTTATTCAGACGGTGGCCGCGCGCCGGCTGAATGGTGGGCGGTATGTTTATCCGATACTAGCAGCGCCCTCGCGGCGTTGCCCCCGTAGTGATGGTTTATGGTGATGATGATGAAAAGTAGCCTATAACCTTCCTCAAGAGTTTAGCTATCAAATACAGAAATAATTTTTCAAATCCGACTGGTAGTTCCTGAGATTTCATTTCATTTCATTTATTTATTTATTTCTCTCACAAACAATATAAATATAAATAAATAGCTAAATAAATATACAGAATAATGAATATTAAAAACGTTGTAGGTAGCTATTATAAAAACCTGTTTTGTGAGATTAGCGCGTTCAAACAAAAAATCTCTTCCGCTAGAATTGCTCAATAGTTCCACGAAAACAAACTAGATGGCGCCAGTAGACCGTCGTTCTAGATCGCGCTGACGAAAACGCACAGGATTTTATCAGGTTGGAATTACAATTATGTATGGATAGAAAACTGCAGAGTAATAAATCTCTAAATGTGATTACAACTGTGGTGTTTTTGGAAGAGTCCTCCCTCATTCATCTTGGTAGATTTGAGATGAATGTGGAAAGTAGTTGTACCTCAAAAGTGCGCGGCAAAGATAATTCATAGATAATTCCGGCGCACTTAAAGGGGATTAAAAACTCATTACTGCCCGCTAAACTTATAAAGAGGATTAAAAACTCATTACTGCCCGCTAAAAGTTCCTTGAAGAGGAATCATCTACTTTGGGCGCACTTAAAGGCGAACAAAGTCGTCCTTTTCGAATAGATGGAATGAAAAAGCATTTTTTTCATTATTGCAATAACTGACAAAAAATCTCGTTAAAAAGATTGATGATATCGCAACGCTCGACGCGAACATGCTTTGGGAAGCGCTCCAGTTATTTTACAAATGATTTTAAAATATCTTTTTCATATTTTGTTTACAGAAAGCTTTGAATCAATCAGCTTTGTAATAGTGTTTTCATAATTCGTTTCGGATCGGATTGTTCTCGGCGAGAACTTCTCGCTAAAGAGACGATTTATTTTAGTTCTAGAAACATTAAAACGACAATTTTTTATCCCCATATTTTGAGAAGTTGATAACTTCTGTGGCGCATTGGGCGAACGCCCGCCTAAGACGCAAGAGGGTACGGGTTCGATCCCCGCCGCGGGACAAATGTTTGTATGATCAGCAAATATTGGTTTGGTTCTGGGTGTTTTCTATGTATAAGATGTATGTATTTACAAAAAAAGTAATTTATGAGTAGTTTGAGTCATGCAGTTCCCATAACACAAGCTCTGCTTACTTTGTGGCTACAGTGATGCTGTGTGAAATATCCAGCTTATTTACTAAGTATATATATTTTTTTAAGTCATCTAACCTTCTAAGAACCGAACTGTTATGAAACCATTTTTATATGAAATGTATTTCGAGGTTACATGAAGTTATATTAAATGAAGTTTGTACGATCTTTTTGATACTTATTAATTGTTTTTTCCCACGACAATACTTGCCAATTTATAACCGGGGCGGACAGTCTAGAATTTGAAATATATCGCTTTGCTAAATACATATTACGGAGACTTTGTTTTTGTTTTATATTTGTACTTTATGAATGAATCTAGTTTATTTTGTTTAAAATCCAGCTCGTTTATTTCTTGAGTTCGCAATATTTTTTGTCATTAGCATTATGTTTCTTGGTACCTACAAAAATATTTATATTTTAAAGCAATTTTTTTAAATCCTATCCTATGCTACGTACTTATAATGTAATTATGTGATGGTTTGTGAGGAGGATGGATGGATGGATGTTTATTACTCTTTCACGCAAAATGAAATATAATGAATAATGAAACTTGTTACATACTTACATAGTTTATGAACTAGAATAACACAAAGGCTATTATTATCCGGGTACCACGCGAGCGAAGCCGCGAGCGAAAGCTTGTGTATCATATTTCCGAATATTTGATAGCATTTTCTATAACTATCTTCGTAGTTTTCTTTTATATTTCATTTCCGTCCGAATTCGAGATACTCACATTCACCTACCTGAGTGATTCGTAGAAAGGAAATACCTACTCGTATTGTATCATTGACAGTCAATACTATTTTATCAAAGTTACGTCTGATAATGGAATTGTGTCATTTTCTAGTGAGTATATTACATTATTAATCGTTTTTACATTGCCTACTGCAAACTCATTCATGCTGCGTTTCTCTGAAGATAAGAAAAGAAGGAAAGTGTCTTTGGTGATTGCAGTAAGCGGAAACAAGTGGTCCTAGAGCTTAAAATACCGAAGTAATTTCCAAGAAAATGTTCAATTGTCTTTAGAATCTTATAGGTAGGATTCGTGTAATTAGAGAAGTAGAGATTAAGGATTTTACAGTTAAATATAGACAGTAGAACTCTTAAGATTAGTAACTTGGCAATGTTCTTTGGCCACCCATACTTGTAATCCATTTATCGAAAGATCTTAATTCCCAGACAACATTATCTTAAATGGTTTTCGATCATTCTATTAAAATAATTATAAGTCTTTATTAAATTACATTGACCGTAGAACATAATATAAAATTAAATGTTAAAAGAGTCGTAAAGTTCAACCTCGTTCAGCATAATGCTTCCCGATCCTTGAGAATCCTACGTCTTCCATTACATCATTATTTAATACCCACTAAAATCAAAACGGGAACAAAAAACGTAGAGTGGAAATGGTCAATGAAAGAGCAACAATAAAACCATAATATTGTAATTTAGCCCACATCACGTGGGCCGGCAGTAAACTTAAATAAATAACCTTATGTCGTCTCTATTGGGATGTCCTGTCTTTACGGCCGCAAGGCTTGTTATTTTGTTGCACGGTGTCACTTTATAGTGGTCAATATCAGATCTTTGAACAACTCAATTGAATTTTCAAGATTGCAGAACTTTAAAACAAAAAGTACCTAGGTACTACCTACTACGTTTCTTGAACAAATTATATCGACTCAAAAGCTTCCTAGTGAGATAAAACAACTTGATGAATACTTATCGTAATTAAGTAGATTCTTTACTAAGCTTTTATAAGTTTTATTACAGTAACTTATTACAGAATTTTCTTACGTATTGGTAGTAGGTACTATTATTCTGTGGTATTGGATTATTAATTATAGATTTTTCATAGTTCTTTACCTGTTGTCTTTCATCTTTGATTTGACTAAATTAGGTACTCTACTCATATTCCAATCCTAAATCCGCCTCCTGTCACGCAGATACTCCGATAATCAACAGCAATTTATTTAAGCTCAAACCTGAACGCCTACTTGCATACAAAGGTCGCTATTACAATGTCAAAGTGATTCATTTACTGTCCATCTTTTTGTGTCTAACTAAACCCTCATTTCACCTTGTAAAATCATGCATCTTCATATTGACTTGGCTTAAATGAATGTATAAAGTTAATTCTATCCGCATTTTTAAACAAAGTTTAAAGACTTTTAACGACAGAACATTCAGATACAACAAACATTAAAGTAGATATCAGCCACATGTTCTAAGCCTAACACAGGTGTGTCCATATCAATGAGATTGTACCGTGGAAACCTTCGTTTTGTTTTGATCGATTCTCCCTATATTTACAAATAGAGCTCGCCTATTATAATAGGCGTATTTTGATTAGGAGTTCATCCGACGATAGAATTAAAATATTTTGACAATAGTCATGTAATAAGCCTGAGAATCTTCAGCGCGGTCAGATATTATGCAACAAAAGGGAAATACCATCTTATGCACGTACTATCTTAATACTCGGCATGTTGAATAGTCATGCGGATGCTGGAAACCGCATCCGTTTTGATGCATTGACGCATCCAATTCATCCAGATTTCTAAATTCCTACACGGATGCATTTCTCACATTTGAGGAAAAAATAGATCCTGATGCTAGTAAATCAGAGATTATTCATAATTTAAATAATACTTGTTCGCGCTGTCCGCCGCTCAAAGTTCAACAATGTTAAGATAATCACTGAACAAAATGCAACTAACGTAGTTTTGGATACTGTTTTGTTCATTCTGCTTTGGTAATAGAGTTAAGCAAGCGAAGCAACTGCCATTTTTGTAGAAAAGCTGATCCGATTGTTATTCAATAATAATAAACTACACCTGCGATGATATTGATGTTTAAATTAAGTAGGTTTTATTTCACCAGACTGCCAGTCTTTAAAAATATGCCTAATAGAAATAACTGATTTATGATAAAATTTATTATTTTTCTTGGAATCACATACCTGCATGTATTTAAGGAAAACCGATTTTAAAAATCATGGAGGTTAATATATCAAGCGCTTACGCTGTTGTGTTCGAATGTTGAGAGGGAAAATATTTTATGAAAATGTATGAAATTATTCGATTCCAAATTTAATTTATATTTGAAAAAAAAAAAAGCTTAAACATCATAAAATCATCACTTCCCGTGACATCGAACACCATGGCGACGTTGTTGACACAAAAGGCACGCGCGGTGATAAAGATGTTGAATAAAAAAACTTAATAATCTAAGTAGGTACCCGCCTACTTAGATATTTTACGTATACTACAAGAAATTATTTTCATAATCATTATGATGATTTCATTTGAAATAATACAAACAGATAAGTAAATTTTATTCATCGTCATAAACTACAACCTAGGTACCTTCGTAATCTAGATAGGAACTAGATAATGGATAAAATTATTTTTAGAAGCGTCGTATGTGTATGAACCGGATATAAGGAAATAATAGTTGTATGTAGATACCTAACCTACATCAAACTTATTACTACTATTACTAAAGGTACTTAATTGAGTATAATTACATCTCAGAGAAAAATTGATTGCTTCAATCTAAAATCTATGATAAAATAACTACTGACATCGACCTTTGACTACCTAATGGCGATTCTCCACTTATACCGCTGATAGACGTTGACACGCGTTCACGCATTGTGTAGAGGGCTTATTCGCCTGTATACGCCTATCATCGTCTGTCTAAGCCGATGTCAACGCCGAGCATCGCGGCGATCCGCAAGTTGTTGGTTTTTTGGGCACGCATCAAAGGGAATACGCCTGTATAATCCGGCAAAAACGGGTAGAGACGGCAACTAAAATTTCAGTAGGTGCTTTGGAAACCCTTCCTCTACTAATCTATGGTAAAGTACAGGTTTCTTGTCTATGGTACAGGTGCCGAAGACGTCAGTCAGAAGTAATAATTTACTTCTAAAAGAGAATTTATCTATTTCGCGTATTTAGCTTGCACAGTGGCGCCCCCATTTATTTCTATTATTTTGTGTCGGACTATAGTTGTCTGAGCGTGAACTTATGATCGGCGTATGTGAAGAGGAGCCATTAGGATGATTTTGTGAAGTTTCCCACGAGACTGCGTCTCAAATGTGTTGGTTTATCCAATTACTCTTATGCAAGTGATATTGGTTCGGTTCTGTTTACTTGTTTTCGCTAAATTATTAAATTATTGATATTGTTATCTGAATGAATACCTATTTGTTTTGTTAATTATCCAAAAAAGTTAAATTTTCCAAAACCAATTTTCTACCCACTGTTTAAGGTTTTACTTTAATTATTATATTATTCACTGCTATGTTTGTTTCAAGTTTTCTTTTTGTCTTTCTGTTCGTGTGCGTGTGTTGTAAACAAATAAATTCTTTATCTTTATCTTTAAAAGATAGGTAAACGACAAATTTTGTAGTTGTAAACAGAAGTTGTATGTAAAAGATACAGAGCCGTTATAACACTAAACAGGCCGGTTTGTAAGAAAAGTTTGATCACTAGGATGTTTGTTACCTTTTCACGCAAAAACTACTCAACGGATTTGGCTGAAACTTGGAATATAGGTACCTACATAGTGTGTGACTTGGAATAACACATACTTAGGCTACTTTTTATCCGGGTACAATAATATAGCCAACAATACTCGACACAATTTTCAAAAAACATATTTTTAAGTGTTAATGTTAAATTAATGCAAAATATGTATATTTTTCTACAAATACTAGTGTCGATAGAATATTAATAAACACAAAAATATTTTTAAATAAACCAACAACAAACGTCTACTAATGTGCATCTCAACAGCAACGTGACTCCAAATGTAAACACAGCAAGTAGCGATGCGCGTGCAAAGTGCAACCGTACCTAATTATAGCAATAAATATACCTAATAAATCGAAAATTACAGGCTACAGCCGAGCAACCGTTCCTTTGAGGCAATTTCATCATTATATCAAAGAGCTCATTACCATAGTGGACATAGGGGTCAGCCTCTTCACAGAGATTTGCAATTATTTCCATATTCTACTCGAAATATATTGAACATTACAAAAGGAATTTGTAAGGCAGTTTGTACATTTTGTGACAAAGGTTAGTTAATCTATATAAAGAAATAAATATTCCTGGATATGGATATTTCGCACGGCGCCATCTAGCCCCAAACTAAGCAAAGCTTGTACTATGAAGACTAGATAACGGATAGAATACTTATACTTTTGTAAATACACACTTTAATAACACCCCAGACACAGAACAAACATCCATGTTCATCACACAAATGTTTGTCCTGGGTGGGAATCGAACCCAATAAATAAAAAAGAATGTTTGTCTTATATCCTAAACCATTGATCAGATTGTGATGAAAGGTAGAGACTTCTAAGGACGTATTTTAAACAATATTATCGTCGATAGTGTCCTCTATCTTAGCGATATTTGGCAGTACCTACCATTAACATAAAACATTGAAATCATCGAAAGTGATGAATATTCTGAAAGGCAGAGATCTATTCTGCACTATTGCTAGTTCTGAGAAAGTGTCCAATACTTTCGCTGATTCGTCTCAAAGTCCGATCGTCATCAATAACATCTTATCCACGTCAGAACACAGCTATACTGTGCACTAGCTGCTGCCCGCGGCTTCACTCACGTGGTACCCGGATAAAAAGTAGCATATGTTACTCTCCAGCCCTCCAACTATCTCCACACAAAAAATTAAGTACGTCAATCCGTCGCTCTGTTTTGACGTGAAAGCAGGACAAATAAACAAACAAACAAACACACTTTCACATTTATAATGTGGGTACGGAGGTACGGATTTCAACGCAAACACCGTAAGTACCTATCATAAATCTGTGTCATAGGCGTACCCATGAATACTATGCGATTGAGTTTTATTTATAAAAGAATCAGGTGCATTGACCCTAATTATAGGCGTGACTATAAAATACATTTTTAATAACGTGCATGATTAATAACTAAACAAAACATTTATATGGACAATGAATCAAATAACAGTGTTGGCCCTCGCTTAGGAACTTTTATGGAAAGTTCATCGGACTTCAAAAGCAACAAATCTTTTATTTAATGTCATACGTTCATAACATAACATAACCTGTGCTTGCCAGCCAGTTTTCCTTTGTGCAGATATTCGAGAATGAAAAAAATTACCTAAAGTAAAACAGTGTTCAGATAAATATTTGTCACGTGTATGAGATGATATACCATGAGCTAATTTTTATTGCCTATCGCCAAATAAAAAGCTGAGCCGCTTAAATATGTCGGTCGTGGTAATGATTCTGCTGATTTAGAATAAAAATTGTTGCACAGACTTCTTGACACCCAGCGACAGAGTAAAGTGAACTTTGATTGCAGACGCATGTGAAGTGAGTGTAGTGATATTAACGATACATTTGGACTTATCGTAAATGCGAATAATGAAATTTAAGAAGACAGTGACATGTTGCATAAAGGGAAATTCATTCTGCATCAAATACAGCACGAATATTTTGCCGCAGGTACCTCACTTTTGTTTTCTACTTTCAAAAACTCCTGCAAATATAAAACCTGGTTATTGTAAGCTTGTAAAAAAATTGTCTGCGCATGACAAGCATTCTGCACAATATTGAGAAATACTTAAGAACTTAAACAGATCACGGGTCACGTTTGAACATGTATACGATACGGTTCAATATATTTAATTCCGTTATTGTCCAAAAAGAGATTGGGGTTTGGGTTCAACAGAAAAATTGAGTTTGCTATATGACTCATTCCAAAATGAAACTTACTTGTGTGTTCAGCTGCTGTTGTAGCTATATTTTGTGTTAAAACTTTAATTTTGAAGCAGGTTCGGTTTATTACATACAGTTGTTCTATTTCATGAAGTCAGTTTAGCTTTTTGAGTTGTTATACATGCATACCTTACACATTGTTTTAGTTATTGTGTGTAATCTATCCTCTTCTTAGCACTTGTTTGACCATCTCTATGTAAAGTTTTGATAAGTTACTTCCTGTGTAACGTTACTTGGCTAGTAAAAGTAACCATTGACTCATACAAATGACACCTGGTTAGTGGTACTCAGCGGTGGTAGTGCTAGTGTGCTCGCTTAAATGTTCTTGATAGATCGTTGAAGTTAAGCGATACGTTCTGAGCGGTCCCAATTTGGATGGGTGACCGTTAGTTGCTTTAACAGCTGAGTGAGCCCTTCGGTGCTTCGGAGGGCACGTTACAATGTCAGTAGACTCATTCTGTAAACTCACTTCGAATCCGCTGTGAGATTTCAAATTTCGTATTCGAAATTTGAATCTTACTACAAACACTTACAATACATTCTTGCGTATTTAGTAAGCTCGGTCACTTGAGTGAATTCGAAGTGAGTCTAGTACAGAATGCCTCTGCTGGCCCGGCTTTTAAGTCGCTAAGCCATGACGGATGCCTTCAGGCGGCCTAAATCGTCGTCGTCAGAGTTAGCCACTGGCACATACGAACATAATATAGCGGTCTTGCGTGACAAATCTAGGGCCCTAACTCGAAGACAGTGAAGTGCTTAGTCTTTCACTAAAATTAATGTTTTTGTCAACGCACAACAACTAACATTATACCTTAACTAATTTCGGGAAATAGAGCGACGTACCTACCATTAAGCATGTGCTCTTACCGTCATCATCTTCATTTTCCTGTCCTTATCCTACCTAAATAACATCATACAAAGTTCTCATCTACTCTTTCCTTTAACACTTTACTTTTACTTTATATAAATTGCTAATTGATTTTACTATTGTTACTCAGCTTAATGGTATTATCATTGAAATGGCTTGATCTTAAAATGAGTGACCTGGTATCTGCTTTATGACGATGTCATTGAACAATTCTTTATACCCGTATTATCGTATTTCTATTCTACACGACCAGATGTGCCGACTTGAACACAGCAGCTAACTAAATACCAAAATTATAAACGTGTCTATGTAAAGTTTAATTTGCGTCATAATATCATCTCAGAAACGAATGAATGGCGAGCCAAACTTCGTGTTTGTATCGTCACTTGCCATACTAGTCACCTCGATAATAGCGTTTAATTGTCTCGCTATCCATATAAATGAAATCAATCAAAGTAATGACGTGATTTAATATTACCTTTAAGAGAATCGTCCCACGTGTTTTTTGTCTTTATTCTAAATTGTATTATTGATAGATTGCTTGCCAAGAACTTAATAGCATAAAAGTTAGGTAATATTAACATTTCTTCTACTTTAAAATCATTGTAAACCTAGGCATTAACTATGTTATGTGCCAACTTAGGTACTCCAAGTTGTGCTTGTTCTTAATGATTCCTTTGTATCATTAATTTTATCGTCATGCCGCCATCTAAGTTAATGTTGTAAGATATGAGTAGATTTGCACTCCAGTCGAACTCATTATGGATAAGCTGTGCAACTTCTGGTTTATTTTTAAAATAAAAAATAATCCTGTCCTCCTGATTTGTCGGTAGGCGCCGACTGACGGCGACAGGTCTTGTCTCGCCAGGCGACGTCTTCCCGATGTGTCACTGCTTTCTATTTCCAACAGGCGCCGATGAGCATCACCTACGATGACCATCCCATCCCTCTCATCACAACCAACTTAAATATACCGTGACTTTTGCTTGGTTCACACTTCATGATTCATAGAGCTCTTTGTGTGAAGTTCTTACCGCCTGTTTACAAATTGAGTCGCAAAAGTAAAGTAATCAGGTCATTATTGATTTATTGAAACCCCCTTGCCCAGTGAACGGTATAATACTGCAGTATATTAATTCCCCCTTGCCATAACACGCGCTATAAAAATACCATCACATTAGGGTCGGATAACCTCATGTCGAATATTTTCATAGAATACGAGTACCTACTTAGCTATGCTCTATTTTTATGGTTATGTTCCCTTGTTTGTAATCAATTTAACGAAGATTTGTTTTTATTAGATTCATTTTCCTTAACATTCTTTACTCTTTCTTAAGGCTTTACTGCCTCCACGGTGCCGCCATTGCCATTTGTAGACATACATCTATCTATATTTATGTATCTGATGTCTGCATACATGTCCTCCGTACACATTCACTATCATAAAGTTATATAATGTATGTGTGTGTGAAGCATGTAGGCATAGGCATACACTATCACTTTTTACACATTTGCCAAATGTGTGGAGCGAGCGAGACAGAGGTACATGCGGGGGGGTGGGTGTCTGAATTGATAAAAGCAACTGTTGAACGCGTTGAAAATTCAGTTTGAAAAGAAACAGCGAGTGGCTTCGCGCACAACGTTGTTCATAACAACCGCGGCAAAGTGAAGATGTGCCTGCGAATGTTAAATGAGTGTTTCGAATCATAGTTTGTTTTATTTAGTGAGTGCGATACAGCTGACAAGTAGAGCCGTGAGAGACATAGCGTCGCGACGACCACGGTGACGCTGACGTGGAAGCGCGCGTTCAAGGATATAAGTTTTATTTTGACGAAAACATCTCGAACAATAACTTCGGTACCTATCTAATTCTCGATACGTTCAAAAAGATTGTTATCATTAAGTGTTACTGTCAAATCACTCTCTCAGTGAAGCACGTGATTGTCGAAAACTCTAGAAAAACTGAAAAATACGTTTCATTCACATACTGCTGGTTTCGACTGGTGTTTACTAGTGCCGGATTAAATTTTCTAAAACAAATTATGGTGGTGACGAAAGTCGACAATATGGCTTCATATTCCGCTTACACGGGAAAACCGAAAATGTTCTTCCCAAAGAAGGTAAGATTTAAAATAACAAAGAAAATCATTTACATATTAATGAACTTAATCCTTACTTTTTACTACCTCTAACTTATCTTGTTCTACCATCTACATATCCTACTATATAACTCAGAATTATGTAGTATGTGAATCAGTAGATAGGTACCCGTTACATGTAAGAACACGTAGGTATTTTATGATAATAAACATAACGCTCTGGGTAAATACATAACAGAATATTAATAGTATAGGTATTATGTATATTAAGTTTAGGTAGTACCTACGTATTTAATTTATATATTAATTATTACAGAAACGTTAACACTATGTACCTTTTTACTACACATTAACAAAGATTAGAGATAAGGATTGAAAACTAATACCTATGTACCTACGTAACGGAAATAACAGCATTAAAAAGAAAATATATAGTTTTTAAATAAATTGTAATTAATTGCTACTATAACAGTCTATACTGTGGAATGGAAATAAAACTAAATTAACAGGAAACACAAGACTTAAAATACTAGTAGTTCGCCCCGAACTGAGATCTCGCGCACCGTTGTGTTGATAGCCTAGATTTGGAATTGTTTCTGACTACCTACGTTAAGTGCTCCTTCTAGTGTTTACCACACAATGATATCTAATGCGCTACCTCAGTATGGTAAAGATTATAGGCATGCATGTAATACATTAAGTTGTGTCTATTTTTTTTATATTCAATATTGGACCCCGCGAACTTCGTACCGCGCCTCAGGGAAGGCCTCTTAGTTCGAGAAATTATTAAAATAGCCGTTCAATACAAAATGTATGAGAAAATCAATTCCCTCCCCCGCCCCTCCCCCCTTTCCCCTCCCCTCCCCTCCCCCTCCCCTCCCCCTACCCCTACCCCTCCCCCTCCCCCTCCCTCTATAATTTTGGTACATGCCCAGCCCACTATTTGCGGAATTAGCATTTGCATACGTGACAGGTTGCAAGCCCATCGCCGCTATTAGAACGTTAACTGGTTTCCTCACGATGTTTTCTTTCACCGTTTAGAGCTCGTGTTAATGCGCATTTAATTTTTTCTAATCGAAAAATCCATTGATGAGCACGGCCAGGGTTCGAACTTACGACCTATGAATCGAAAGTCGAGCACTCTTCCAATCGGCCAACACGGCTTTTATTTTCAATCTCAAGAAAAAATATCAAGTAGCAACTAAAATCATTGCAAACCAAACCACAACGATGCCACACTCCTTGTCTGTTAACCAGACCTACGAATACATCGAAACTCTATGAAACGGGAGCTCTCTCCATACTTCCGTTAATTGGTTTTCATAATTTTTCTTTTTGACTGTATTTCAAAAACTATAGAACCTAGAAGAAAAATAAAAACCATTTTGGAATGTATAAGTTGAGTACTTTCATATGACACCCCACTCAATATATTTGGGTAACTTTAAAAAAAAATTACCCCCTTGGGAACCCCATATCTTTACAACCCCTTCATCGATTACGCTCATACGCTCCACAGCAAATTTCCATAGCACAACCTATTGACCTATCAAGTTTCATACAGATTGGATAAGCGGTTCGATAGTTATGCGAGAACATAAAAATGAAACATACAAACATACAAAGCAAAATCGCCTAACTTGCCACTAAGATCTTCGCTCGCTTCGCTCGCTCGATCGATTAAAACAATAACGAAACCTATTAGCTGCAATACCTTTAAACCTAGTAACTTAACTGAACTTTTTTATTACTGTTTTAATAGACAAACCGCAATTGATTCTAGCAAAATAAATTATAAAAGCAAAAATAGTCTTGAAGCTTAATAAAAGCATAATTTGATTCAAAAACAGAAGCTTTTAAGATTTCCTTTTTTATAAACAATTTTCAATTTGGATTTCGGGCAATATAAAACCATTTTACGCGAGAAATGAACGCAGAGCATATTTAAGCTGATATTGAAATATGAACAGAAGTTATGTCAAGTAACTAAATTAGTACGTATTCAAAACTAAAATATGATATACTTACATGTCTAACTGAATAGCGAAAAAAGTTTCTGTAATTTAGGAATACAAGAAACGAATATACGGCAAGTACCTCTTTGATTAGGATAATTAATCTCTGATTATAAGTGAACTACAATCGCTCACGTAACCTATGATTCAGTTACATGCAAAGTGTATGCTGTTCCACTTTGACGACCTACTTCAGACATATTTACTTTGGCCTTGGTGGGATTCACAGAAATCTCTAGACTATTGTATGCTTCCATTAAACAGAAGTATCACTGTTGTAATTTGTTGGGAGAACCCAGAACACTTCAACCTTCATGGCAACAATAACAGATTGTCTGCTAAGTGATAATTAGAATTAATTAAACTTCAATTTCGGCGGTTCGTTTTTAAAAGCGTTTTTAATTATTGAAATCGCCTTCTCAATTTTCACTTTATTTAAACAGCATCCGCGTCCGCAAGACAAGACATACTGGTTATTACTTATTACACAAGGTTCTTCTGTGCAATATCTGTGACCTACAAATGCGGTATTAAGATTGGACTCAAAAGTCTCCGTTGTTAATATTGTTCTGAACCAAATTCTTCCATTGCGTGGGTCAGGTCAGAGTGCTGCGATTCCCCGACTGGGTATATATGAAAACAAATTAATGTACGCCTTGTTGTTTGAATGACAAGAAATGAAATCGTAGTAATTGTTGCTCGCTTTGATAGAGCCGCATTTGCTGATAAATGTTGTTAGCGAGCCCATATTGCAGGTCATGTCTGACGCTCCGTAATACAAACTTTATGGTTGCACATTAACTCGCGCAGTTTCTCCGTGTACGGCACAAATTATAATTGATTGTCTTTTATATAGGTCATGGTTGCAAGAAACATTAACTGACTGAAGATAGGGATCGGACAACAAAGTTATGTTTTTATGACCAGACTCATGATCACGACAATTTGCTACTTCAACCTCGCTATCTCATTACAGTCTTGCAACTACAATTTTATACTCGTACCAAATCCTTAGCTTCGTAGCATCTGTTTAAATATTATTTTGGCTAAGTAATTCAATTATTAACGGCTTTTTCAAGAACAAGCTTTTCAAGTTTATTCTGTGTATTTTTGTTTTCAACACAGGTGTTCATCGCCAAAAAGTAAATCACTTCCATACAGAAATTAATATACTCTGGTTTATTAACGTTTTGAATCACGTTCAAAGATTCCATTACGTATAAGTATATCATATTTATTACCTACAATATATATTTTACAGGTGAAGCTAAAACAGCGTGTTAAAAAATACATACAGCCGAACATAGCACTTCCTCCTTTTTTGAAGTCGGTTAAAAATTAACAAGCCGTTGTAAAGGTGTTTTTCGAAATTGATGTATCATTCGCAAAAAATGTCGTTACAAACAGAGGTGAAGCACTCAAAGCCCCATAACTGGGTGTTCCGGTGAAAGAAGGGTCCCGGTGCATTCCCGGCGAGCCATTAGGGCGTGGACATAATGAAAGGAATGCTACCCGCAATCTCGCAAGCAGACAGGAATGCCGTCAGCAATGAGTAGGTACACTCATCTTCCTGACAGATAACGATACCTTTTGTACATCTTTTGTATTCAATGCAAAACAAATTACAACTGTTAGTAGCCTAGCCATGAGCGATAATAGTATAATGGACACTTACCCCGGTTCAATTTCCTATTCCCATTAAAGTTTATCATTCGATCAAATGGTGTGATAATAACTTAATAGTTGTTAATGATTTCCAGTTGGAATCCAGTAGCATCCGTCAGGTCAATATAAGTCAGTGGAAAACTGATGTTTATGCTTTATATGAGCTTCCTATTCTCTCTATGCGATTGTATACCTAGTTACTCTAGCGTTAGAAGGTCATGAACAAGATTTATGTTTGTGTCCTTTAGACTTCAGTCATGTGCGCTAACAATTAAGATATCATCAAAACAGAAACGTAATCCTGTGGTTGTAAACTTTAGTAAGTTTTGAGGCATTCAGCCACATTTTGCGCCTTAAAACTGAATTATGCTCTTGTAACGAGTTCAGGAAAGGGTTTTACGATTTGAGCACGATAAGTGATTGCAACTGTCCACTTGACTTTCCTCAGAGGAAGCGGCGGTGGGCGCCAAAAATAGCGTTTCCGCTGAACACGGACCGCTCTAAGTAGGAAGTCGCTCAGCAGTCCAGTTTTCCGGCCGCCTACAGCCGTCTCGACGCTTATTGAGTTTACAACGCACTTATGAGCTGCAATGGGCTTAAGCGTTGTCTCATAAGTCGAATTAAATTGCTCATACATTGATATCATTGACCATTAAGGACTCATTCATTATATCAGAGAAAAAGAGCAAAATAATCACATCACTGATACTATACCTACTACATGCCTATTATCGTATTAATATAGAGAGACTTCATTTTTATTTTGAGTAGTTTATTGCAATCATAACAAACATGAACAGCATACAATTTCTAAAACATTTAATGGTTTATGTAATACCTACACATCATGTTGTATGTTATACACACATTATCTGAATATTAATCGCGATGCATTCGCGTGGGTTGCAGGTCTGTAATTTATAATACCCAAATATGGCAAAGGAACTAAACAAGGTTTCACAACATTGTTGCTATGTTTAAATACATTTTAGATAATACCTATCTGGTGCCATATCGGTATTACTTAAGAAACAGAAAATTTGCCTTGTTTAAAAAAATGTGTCAATACATAATAGTACATGAAATGAAAAGTGGGACATAACTTAACAATTAAAAACTTAATTTTGTTTTTGTACTAACTTTCAGATTGTATCCAATGATCTTTCTAAAGTTCATCTTCATGTTTGTTTGTTCAAATGCAATTTAAGTTGTTTTTTTTTCGTTTATTACGCATCTTGTCATAAGGTTGTTCACATTAAAATTGATTGACAACAAGGAGGTTATCACAGGTTGTAGAAAACACATGTATTTTGTCTGTTAGAGTAGAACAACATAAAGTAACTTTATCAGTTTATTATTATTCGGACTCTACCTTATTTGAAACAATACTCATGTTTAGTCTTCTTTGTTTAATTTTCGCGATCATAATTCATATTTAGGTACAATTGGACACGAGGTTTCATCTTGTTATTTTATGTTTCTTTTCAATGTCTTAACAAACATGTCTAATTGGCTAAAATTAAATTGATGAAATGTACAGATTAATGATATAAATCTATATCTATGTTACGCGGACGATTAAGGCATCTGCTACGCAATTACACTTGTTAAGTTGCAATATGATGTGTGAAGTTAGATCCAACGTGATTATATTTTACATTTATCGCTATCATCACTATGGAGATTAGTCGATTATGAAGTCGTAAAAATGAAATTAATTGCAGGGGTGACACCCGATTTGTTCAAATTATCTATAAACCAAATAACACTAGAGTGAAACTGAAATTAGGCAACAAGTAGGCAACACATCAATTTAATATCACACACATCACATTTTATGCCTACTAAAATAGTAGGTCAGCCGTATTGGCAGCAACTAGTCATAATGACGATAATTGTGTTATGGAAAATCTATGTCTAGTACTTGCAAACATCCTATTGAATAGCTTTAATGCTATAGTGATAATGCTCATTTTAAAAAGGTCGTTTATTTAATTTTAAGTGGTCAGTGGTATAAAACAAGCTTTCCTAAAGTATAAGGAATTCAAGACGGTTTTTGTATTCATCAGTAATATGAATGAGGCCTCTTTTAGAGTCCAAAACATGTCGCATGTCGTAACAGTTATCGTGGTTCTGATAATATCGTCGAACGCCCAGTAATTACCGACATAAGGTAATCTATGAAAATTGGCACGATTTTAGCTGGTCGCTTTCAATAGGTCTACAGGCTGCGAAAGATTGTCATTCCCGTAAGCAGTTTAATTTAGTATGATGTTCGCAAAAAAATAAACACACTTTCAAACCTTTAGAAAAACAGATTAGAACTAATCTAAAACGCGACAAACAGGTATACAAATTAGAAACAGAAGCGAGATAAATGAACTCTGAATCATTATCAATTGATGAGTCAGAGGACGAATGAATTTATCTCGTAGGTAATGGGTTATCCGTTATATAAATAATATGACCATAAGAATAGCTATGAGATGATTCAATTTGATCGGCGTACTTCTTTTTTTAACTCGATAGTGTAAGTTTTTATATTTTTTTACGTAGACCATTCATTATTCTTGTTAGATATTTTTATAGGTTTTCAATTAACTTGCCTTGTCAATTCTTGCAATTCAATTTTGAACCACTTCTCGGTGTCCGTTCGATTTGAGGTACACTTATTAGCAGCATTTACACGCAAAGATATATGTGCGGATATCTGTAAAGATATCTGTACAGTCCAGATGCCAGAGCATTTAAACGCAGAGATATCTGTGCGGATATCTGTAAAGATATCTGTACAGTACAGTCCAGATGCCGCAGGATATAGCACGCGCCATTCCAACCTTTGACAGTTTTATCCGCGGTTATCTGTAAAGATATCTGGTACGGATATCTGTACAGATATCTTTACAGTCCAGATACGTGGTAAAAACTCTACCGTGTAAATGCCGCTATTGATTCTCGATGACAGTGCAAGATTATGTTAACAGTGAGCAGCGGAGCTGAAGAGGCCGCTATAGCAGAATCACAAAAGGAATTGCAATATAATGCCGTTCTTGTCACTCTCAATCAATGAAAAGAGACGGCATTATAGTTCAATCCCTACAGTGAATCTGCTCTATCGGCCTTTTTAGCTGGTTTTTCCGCTGGTCTGGTTGATGCAGTCAGAAGCTGTTCAATGAACTCCTCATGAAATAGGAATGAATTGAAAAGCTCATTCCTTGAAAGCATTTTTTCGACAAATCTTTTGTTTTTTAAAATATATATTATTTGTTACAGGTACGTTCGGAAGAGTCCCTTCTTAGCCCAGAAAAGTCAACAAAATCGTCAAGATGGGTATGTTTAATTTAACTGATTTGGGTGGAGGAATGGTAACGGTGAAGGAATTTTTAACCCCCGACGAAACAGAGTTGTGTTATACGTTTGTAGTGTGTATCTGTGTGTCTGTCTGTGGCGTCGTAGCTCCTGAACGGGTGAACTACTAAACTAAACTAACTAGCGTAAAGTTATGATTCTAAGAAACATATATTATAAAATAACGTGAACTTTTTAAGATCTCTAATTCCAAATAATAAATGTGTGACAGATATTGATTGATCATTTATTTAATGTTTTATTAGTAGGTACCTACTACAAATATATCAATCATGAACATTAAACAAGTTTTGCAAGTAATAATAGATTATGGTCTTAGAAGGGCTTGCACTTGCGTTCTCTCACTGCCATTCATATTCGTATTAAGGTTACGTATAAGAGTAAGATAATATCATACGCCATTAAATACATAATGTTTCACGTCGCGTTATTGAGCAAACATAATGCGGTACGGAATGTGTATATACTCGTATATTAAAAATTCATAAAACCCATCAAGTAAACATACCTTACAATAACATTATTAGCACATCGAATACAGCTAATCAAGGATTATTTTAAAACTCATGACATAGGTAGGTATTTGTTTAAATTTTAGACAACCATCTAATCTTACTTATATACTAAACTTAATTACTTATATATATATTTTTACTATGATATACTTATTTCAATATGATCACACAAATCAACTCTTTATTCGTTTTCGTAATTACACTTACATAATATTCTTCTCATACTTTTTGTTTTACGTTTTGACGTTTTAAGTTCGATTCCTACAATACAATAACCTCAGCAGGTAGGCAGTGACACACGTGTTTTACGGTAGAAGGTAGATGAAGCAGGTTAATGCGTAACGTAACGGTAGATAAATTCACTGCTTAACTTGGAGAAACTGTTTGAATAAATGTATTGCATTTTCCTCAGTCGTCTGCAGTCTGACTGATATTGATGACTAATCTCACGTCTTTTGTATTCACGTAGTGGCTTTTGTTTATATTTTGGAGTTTCTTCTTCAACGTTCTCCTTTATTTCTCAGCATCAATGTTTTGTTATTTTTATCAAGTGTAACCTTCTTGGGTACTATGTTGTTCTGTTCTGAATGCCGTGCGTGCGTGATATGGCTTTCAGACATAAAATCTAGCCCTACTATAATAAGAACTTTCATTGGCCTTTGTACCTAATGTTTGACCTAGCACGCGTTTGTAATGCATAGGCTTTTAGATTTATTAGATCTTGTCATATTTTGCAATATAAGATATTTTATAGATCAATCAATTTTTTGAATTACTAATCTAGAAACTACTAGTATCTAATCTAAGCATGTTTGACATCTTAATTTATAAAACAAAAGTAAAATAAATGTAAAGTCGGGTTAGTTAGGTACACCATTTATAACTCTAGATTCTAGAACAACTGGACTGATTTTTGTGAGCATATTTTGCTTCTTGGCTTTGTCTCCTCTCGATTTCTGAGGAGGCGATACGAAGCTCGCCGGGTCAGCTATTTGCAAACTTGCAACAGTTGCAACGCTTGCAACTATAAAACATCCGTTCACATTTATACCTGTTTTATCACTTCAATATCATCTCAAAAGGTAACTAGGTTGATAATGTGATAAATAATAATAGATGGCAATAAAGGCTGCAATATAAATCCTGATGGTCATGTCGTTTTCTATCAAAGGTAAAATACCTATTAGAATTTACAGTCAGTTTACTCTGACACCTTTAAAGATGTTTTTCTGCGCGGATTTAACTTCAAAAGTTCTTTTTTAATATATTTGTGACTCGAATGTAAGTATATAAAAAAGAAAGAAAATAAAATAAATAAATCAAAAGCGGTGACTATATTTTATTAAGTATCATTTAAAATTAAGCGTTTTCGAAGTAGGTGATGGCGGCTCCTCACTTGGCGTATCGTGTTCGTGTATTTGCATTATTTGTCCAAATACAGCAATGTGTAGACGGTCTATTTGATTGTATTTGCTTTATTTGCACGAATATGGCAAACAACGCAAATAGAAAATTTGCCCGTACAAGTCCATGTGTGGATGACGTATTTGACGGTATTTTAAATATTTGATTATTTGAAGGCAAACACAACAATATCGACTCACGAATACGCTAAGCCAAGTGAGGAGCCGCCATGAAAGATTGACTCGGTATTTAATTCCAAGCTTAGTTAAACTGGTTAAACTATGAAATTCACAGACCTTATTCAATGCAAGACGTAGTATAGTACCTTGATCTACCTAGATAGGTAGATCAAGATTTTTTCAAATCCGAATGATAGGTAGTTCCAGAGATAAAGCGCGTTAAACAAACAAAAAAAAAAACAAATAAACTCTAAACTAAAAAAACAAAAAACTCAAAGTATATCTACTTAGATATACTAATATAATAAAGCGGAAGAGTTTGTTTGTTTTTTTTTTGTTTGTTTAACGCACTTTATCTCTGGAACTACCTATCATTCGGATTTGAAAAAATCTTTCTGTAAGTAACTATTCTTAATTTTTTTAGGAAGGTTATACATTATAGGCTATTTATCATCACGATACGACCCATAGAAGCCGTGCAAAAAGAAAGATGGCAGGTGAAACCACCGGGAACAGCTAGTTGGCTACCCAAGACTTACTCGTACCTACTTATCTTTTTTTTTTGTCACAACATGTTTTGAAGATTACATTACTTTGCCTAATATTTTTTTATGAAATTCATCCGTAATATTATATCATCATCAAACTTTAAACAGTGACTCACACATGCTTTGAATTCACACAGTATCATTATCAGTTATTATCAACATCGGAGTTCGTAGATACTGCAATGGAAATATGGAAACATTTATTTTAGTAGGTAAATAAATGATTCCGTCCGGATAATTTGCTTTACACATACCATTACTATCTTAGGATAAGTGAGATATAAGTGTACCTAATAGGCTGAGATGATGATAAGATACGTGATAACTAAATACATACGACAGATGCTATTACCGAAATAAAAATAAGTACTCAAAACAAAGCGCCTAGGTCAATAAAAAAGTCAGTAAAATGCTTTCAAATTACGGTACGGTATGATTCGTGAAAGGCCGAAGTCGAACAGGATGTTGTCTGAGTCACAGTTGGTGGTAATTGCCGCACGCGCAGGTAACGTCTACTATACTTATGTGCGTTAACAATATAGGTAATGTATTGTGTGATAAGCCGACACATGATTGAAGAGTGAGTCAGCAGAGTAATTCGTTAAAAGCCAACAGTTTTAGTATGAATGAAATGAGATTAGCTCAGGTATTCACAAAGTCATAGATAGTTGATTTACATTACTGAATAGTTTGTAATGAAGCAATTTTGAAAACAATAATAAATCATAATCATAATCTTAACTTAACTGTAATATTTTAAATGTGAATGAGAGTTTGTTTGTTTCGCTTTCACGCCATAACTAATGAACCGATTATCATGAAATTTTGCAAACACATTGTCAGGTTAACTACAGAAAAGAACATAGGGTATATTTAATCTAGAAAAAAATACTGTTCCCGAGACATAAAAAAATAATAAACTCTACATTAACGCTAGCGAAGCCGCGAGCAAAAACTAGTGGATCATAAAGCTGCAAATGTGTGATTAATAAATCACTATAACGCATAAATCCACAAACACATATTGATCATGGCTTGCCTGCAGATAAGACTGTCAAGGCTAGGACGATGGTTTAGGTACTGGACAGACAGGTCTTTATCATCTAAACCACCTTTTATGAGAACATAAACCTAACGAAGCAATTGAGAAAATTCTGGGTAAATATTATTCACGAAAGCATTTGAGGAGATAAGTAAATTTTCACTCACTCAAACATTTAGAAGGAAATGTGTCATACACAAGATCGGAAAAGAGACACGCAATCCATGTTATCAATGATGACATAACTTCCTTACCCGTGGAAGTAGGTACACCTTAATCAGAAAACTGTGTATTCATGAATGAACACTACTCATTGGGTTTAGTCATCTCTCAGTGAAACAGTTATACGACGAATGCATTACGATACAAGTGAGTCAATGCAGCAAAGAAATCGTGTTTGTTGTTCTGTTCCACTTGTGTTGTGGTGCACGGTGGTGTTTTCGTACATAATTCTACCGCAAGCGAACCGCATTCTGTGTGTCATGTAGGTACTGGTCTACATTAATTTGATTTTACCTTAAATATATGATGCAACAAACGGCAATTTCTATAAAATGTCCGTCCACATGCCCATCTTTAAAAACATCGACGAATTGCTCATCTCTCTGTGTGCTCGCAGATGCATTAAAAATCATAGTTAATTTGACTTCCTTGTGTAAATACTTATCCGAAATTCAAGAAATTGCAACGTTTCTTGAAATCAGTCTCATCCCAAAACAAATGTCCTCAAACAACACAAAATAAATATTTTTCCAAGAAGATTCATGAGACATACTCTACTAAGAGTTTTTTTTTTTAATTTCGGTAAGTGCCAAGTGGTAAAGTGTAAGTACACAATTTATGATAATAATAGGCGAAATAATGCACCACTACAAAACTAAAATGGTCAAAACTTATTTAAATAACCTTTACTTTACTCGCAGCCACTTTTATTTTGCTTTCTGTGACTCATGCACTTGCTGACTTTGACTCTCAAACAATAATTAAGTATGTATTTGAATGTGTAGGATATGTACGTTTTCAACAGAGAGCCTTTGTTCCAAAAAGGATCTGTTTTGAACATTTGGACAACAGAATCAAAATTTTAGGATACCCACACCTACATTCATATTTATTTAGAACTTGTAGACGTGAATGCCAAAGCTACTAGAAATACAATAAAATATAGGTAATAGACTATTAAGAATTATGTAGAGACTAATTTTTGCCAAGAAGATAAAACCAATTTTCATAATGAATATCAACAAGATGAAACTTGAAATGATGCATGACTTCAATTTATACCTTTAGTGTGGTGGGCGTTATTGTAATACCACAACGCAATAGTCACAACTAACAATATTATTATGTGCCTGGACAATACTAAATACTAATGAAACATATTATTTTATGGATATATCGATATTCGTACTATTTAACTACTTACCTACCTCAAATTTATACCTACCTTAAGGGTACCTTTTCAATGGAATCATGATGAAGATAAATTCCATTCTGTCGACTAAATCATTTTAAATATTTTTAGAGGAAATGAGATATATATTCAAATTCAATTAAGTTTTTTTAACTGCCATAGAAACTTCGAGCGGTGCGAGTATTTCGCTGACATTGAGAGTTCGTTGACATATTACGATGCCAGAAGCAAGTCTCCCTTCCTTTTCAAACTTATTTTAATACATCGTTATCAGTGGTACAGCTACGTTATAAGGTGAACCGTGAATCAAAATACAAAATTAATCTTTATCAAACAATTTAGAGGATATGGCTAGTTTTGTATTGATATTATATGACTTACAATGATTGTAAACAATACTGATAAAAGCGTTGAATACATACCTCATAATTTTAAATCCAATTAAAATCACTTTTTACCTAAAACTGACAAAACGAAAAATGAGATGGATAAACAACTAGAAACTTATCGGTGGATTTGGACTAGAGCTAGCAACAGAAAATCAGTATTTTTGGTAAATCAGCTATCGATGTCGGTACTGCCAATATAGCTGGATTGAAGCTCTGTATCTCATCGAAGTTGTCCATGAGGCGGATGCAAAGGTCCGTGGGTGGAACCCCACCACCCCGCGCCGCTCTCGGCTCGCCATTCTAATTAGCCCATTGTGGTCGACAGTTAAAGTTTGCGGCTCGCCGGCCGGCAGTCATGCCGAAGCTGTTGTCAGAGAGACACGTGTCCTCTGCGCGATCCGATCCGTAATACACGCGACTGTGATGACGATAAGTGATCGACAGTGCTCTCAGTTGATAACAACAAACTTTATCAATCGCCGGTAGTTTCAATATGTGAAGAGCCGACAGTATATTTTTTTATCTGTGTTGGCGCAGTACAAGGTAAAGCCAATCTACTCGTATTCTGCTAAAACTGGGACCATTGTACGGCTATCAGCGGATATAAATCCATGCTATGAGTAGGTATGCAGTTAATTTGTTGCGCAGAACCCATTGTTTAACATCCATCGTGCATGATGTGAATTTATCAAAATCTAATTTGGAATTTATTGGAGGTGTGACTAAAAATAAAATAAATTTGGTAAATCGATTACATTTAAGGCAAATTTCAACGCAAAGCAAAGCAATAATAAAAATATAATTTGTTTCTTCAGTTCTTCATCTAATATCAAACATTTATTTAACGATGAATTAAAACAGATCGACGTTATTAGTACCTACAGCATTATTCAAATTTTATGGAAGTAGTTCCAAATTGGATTCTTAGAAATAATTCAGACTGTTGACGCTCTACCAAATCTTGGTTAATGATTTTTAATTTGACCTTGAATATAAATCAGATCCTTGCTTTACTTCTTGTACATGGTTATAAATTTTCATTACTATTTTATATAGGTTGCCAAGATTTACATTTTATTGCTACTAAGTAAAATCAGTATACTTTGAGCTAGCTCACTAAATGTATTGATAGAGCTTCTTAGTTGTGCAACATGGGTAGAGAACAAGATAACGCGGATAGACAGAAAACATAATTATGTTTTATCTTTATTTACATGTCCAGATGTCATATTTTGTATTGGAATCTATTCAAATATACATTTTTTAAATGCTATCATAGCTTTGAACACTGCTCTGACAATCATAAACAACTAGGAATGCTGCACTTCTAATAACTCATCGTAAAACAATGCCGCTGTTGCTTTATCGGCGATGCAAAACTGACCTAAGGTAACGTAAGTCCGTAGAATCTAAATATAAATTACGTTGCATCAGTTATTATCCACCTTCAAAACAAGAGATCACAAATGCGGTTATATAAAACATACAATAGAGTATTATAAGAACGTTGAAGTAGAAGGAAATGTACATAGGTACTCGGTTTCAAAATGCAGAAGACTTACTTGTGAAAGCCGTTCATAGAACTGCCTACTGGGTAGACGTGAGTAGAATCTGCATTGCAGTTATTTTCCTTCTCATTAATTTCGATTTGTCGTGTGAGTACTTTTGTTTGCATGGCAACTGTTTGTCTTGCCTACTCTACATTAATGTTAATGATGCGTACAAGACTCTCCGGACGTAGTCTAAGCAATCACTAAAAAGTTATGCAAAACATGATAACTTGCAAATGCTCGACGTATTTTTATCATAAATCATGCATACACAAATGCCTAAGGAAAAATATTGACTAAAATGGAGAAAAACGTACTATAACCAATATCCATGGGAGGAAAAATCTCACATTAAAATTGTAGCGCTTTACGTAGTATCAATATTACACGGCACACACAATACTAAAGCCATCATCATAATAATAAATTCGTTAGTTATTCATTTTAATAACACGATTTAACGTGTATACAATGGGTGCTTAAGCAATGTGAGCTATACTTGATGGAAAACTATAAAATGTTAATAGACAAGTACCAATAGCGTCTAGTATATAAAATCTATTGACTGTGCAAGCACACACAATCCGTCGGGATGCAAATTTTAATGCACTAAGAATTGCAAAACCTATTGCTTTAGAAATCCTATTGAATTGCACATAGTGAGTACCGATTAGTGTCTACGTTAAATTATATTACACGTCCTTCAAACTGTAAACGTTTAATGGTTCCACATATTTAACGTGCTAAGCTTGAGAATCTATAAGTGCCGACAAAGTTTGAAATTCCTTTCATTTCAATACAAGGAAATAAGTACTCAAAGCAATCTAATCGAGTACTATCAATGAATAAACATTAGCAATTCCTGTATTTTGTTCTATTTACCTATACATACAGAGAGTTTACTGAATATGACAAAGCAAAGGTTTTTCAACCGAATAGTAAACCGTTATCAATAAATTGTTATCAGATATTACGCTCGAAACCATCCTTTTATCAATAATAATTACAAACCGCGATACGTCCTGTGACGCAACCGTGACACTCGAAATCAGTGACGCAATTGTTCAGATACCTCATATAAAGCGATCTCGGGAACTGTGACGACATTTCTGCGAATGATGAGTCATGCACCACAGCTGACCCTGTTACCGGTTGTAGTCTTTTTTGCATTGGCATTAGTCATCGTTTGATCTAAGGGTTACACGCTTATCAATGATTCGAGAGTTCATACAAACAAACAAGATGATTGAGCTCCGGTGTAGACTGATAGTCACAACTCTACAAGAATACTCGGGTTCATAAGATTAAAACCAGCCAGATAAGTATCATAATTTGTCACCACTTACAGGAGTAAAATTACGCACAAAATGTTGGTCAGTATTAGGCATAGATAAGACGTTAATCGTATAGGTACGGAATGGTAAAAATGTTCACCAAACTTTACATTTAAATTGCTCAAATACAAGGAAATATTATTTTGTACTCATCATGATATTATTATCAGTTCTGTGCTCATATCTATCTATTATTGAGGAATTCTAATCACATAGACGTAATAAAAAGTAGTTATAATGCAAAATAATAATGCTGTGATGATGACGCTGCCGGCCGGCGTGGCCATGACATCAGCATCACCGCGTCAACTCGCGTCATCACCATCAGACACGATCTCTCGTTTCGCTGTTGTATAATAGATTAATCATCGCAATGTCATACTTCCAATTAACGAACACGCTATCATTATTAAATCTTCAGATTGTGCAATTGTGAAGTTATGGTACAGATTGTAAGCGATGATGATTGATGACATTTTTGCGTGAATAGATATTATTACTGTTTGAAGCGCTTAAGGTTGGGCATGTCTTATGCCAGAATACTGAAACGATACTTTAATTAGAGACGTACTTATCTATTTGAGACGTCTTACTCTCCAGGATCGTATGCAAAAATGTCAGTTCATGTCAATGATAAGTACTACTTAAAATAAGTAGCGTTTCAGTATTCGGGTGGATTGAAAAAGTTAATTGACATTCATTGGGGTCACCAAGTGATGGGTAACCGGTTACTGCAGTTGAGCTACGAAAGATGTTCTTTGGGCGGCCTAAAAAGTGCGTCAACAGAGTTGGTCTCTGTTACTATTTTTTATATTTATTATTATTATTGACGATGTGTATATAGGTGTGATTGGCATGAATAGATCTTTTATATCAAAGATCTATTGTTAGCTGCAGTTGACTGGCACATTGAGAATACGTTGGCGTGTCCAAACAGTGTTGGGCGCGGATATTCCGTAGGCGGGCCTATCAATATGCGAGCGACGTCTCCTCGCGTTCTACACTCGGCGTGAACAGAGTACGTGATTGATAGTGGTACACTGTTACCGGACTCTTCGGTGACTCACCAGTCGATCATGCATTATTGTCGATAGTTCCTTTGACCTCATTCAACGGGTTCATTGCGAACTGTCCTTGCGCTTAATTCAAAGCAGATTCCTGGTACAGCAATAAAGCACTGAGTGATCATAAATTAAACAGATCATGATCTAGATAACTTTCAACCTTATGGTAATGAGCGATATTCAATACGTCCTATATTTATTGCATCTAATAAAGCTAATTAAATAACTGAAAGCGTCTAGGTACCTAATAAAAATGTTTAAATCTTTCGAAGCTGATTAGTTCTAAAGATTAAGGACACTATTAACTTAAATTTGTGGAATGTTTGAAGCAATCTTTGCAGAAATATAAATTTATGGCTTTTATTTGATTGTTCCAGATACCAGAATTTTCTCTCGATGGAAACAGCAGCTTGAAGCACAACGGGAGTGCCAACAATCTGGCTTCAGTCATGGAAAATCTAAAGAAAGGCAGTCTGGTGTCTCGCCAGAACCAATCTTTGAATACGCAAGTCACCAGTTCGTCCACACAACAGGTAACATTATTAGACTAGACTGGTATAAAAATAACATTATAGGGGGTGGACAAAGTTGGTGTTGTAAAATCTGAACACAAATCGTATAGAGAGCACTGGTATACGTAATACGTTATAGGCAAATAGGTACATTACATAGTCTGATGGAAATATTATTTCTTGGAACTGATAAATGAGCATTCTAAGATTAAACGACAAGCAAGATAAAACAATTTCGCACTACCTTAGTCAACAGTACTACAAAAGATGACGAAAACCTCCAGCGATCCAGAATATTTCCTTTGTGTATTGCATCTGCTCTGCATTTTCAAGGAGAACTCGGACCATTAGCTGTGTGTGGTTGAACTTTGGTGTTACTTAAATTAGCTGCGACGACGGCTATCACTTTCATCCTTTTCATGACCGATTTAGTTTTATTCTTCATTTAATGGAAATAAATAAACTTCTTTGTGACAAATGTAGATAAGTACCTTCATGTACTCTTATTTATCATTTACTTTGAAAGATTCAAAAGAAGGTGAGAGTTTTTAATGGTTTTCTTTAAATTGGACTTGGGTTCATCTCGACATCAAAAAATTGTGAAATTTTCACAAAAAAGACAAGATAAATAAAAATAATCTTTGATTGACCTAAACCAACAGTTTTTGTTTATATTGCGTTCATTAGTCCAATAACCAGAATATTAATAAGTACTGGTTCGTATAAATATAGATAGTGGTTATTTCGGCACCGGCCTCGGATCATAAAATGGCCGTGTTTATTTTAAATTCGCCTAACATGAATTGCGGGAAAAGTAAATAGACTTCAAACGCATATTCTACTACTAGCACGGGCAGATAAATGTAGGCCTATTGTTGGAACAGAGTAGTGGGAACGAGGTCGAAATACATTATTTATGTAGGTATTCTGATTTTGAAATAAATCTTTTAGGCTTTTGGAATAACACATATAAATAGTTACAACAAACAAAATGTACGTACCTGTCTAACGCTTAAATAATAACTTAACCGCTCTACTTTTATCATCTCCTTTATCGCCCACGTTGAAAACCTACGATCTAGACTAGAATCTAGATAATTGTTAACAAGTGCAAACCAGCGAAGACATGGCAAAATTGGCATTACGCCAAAAAGTCATATGGTTTTCCGAACACCATAAGACACGTGTTGCCAGAAACCATTAGAGAACCAACGTGATTTTATTATACAGAATTAGAGAAGTCATCATTTTCTATATAAGGATGATGATACGTTCTTGTAATACCCAATTGTCATAATTTTCCTCATGTAAGGGATATGGTATGCATAATAGCCAGCGACGGTTCCATGAATAGAGATCAAAATCGTGTGGTGAACACCGAGTGTACAAACTGGATCTCCCACGCGAAAAATACAGACAAATATTGCTAACGGGTATTCATGAGACTCCATTGAGTAGCAGTGAGGTTCAAGGCCATAATTTGTTGCATTTTGAGCGCCCACACATACTGACTGAGTCACTGTGATTCGCCTCTCAATCACAGAGTCAACTGCCAAAAAGTGACATAGGTACCTACTATAGTACCTAATGTATATCTAAGTATATTTTATTATTCTGTTTTTAACTTAGATATACATCAACACATGCTATTCTATTCTTATGACTCATTTATTTTTTCTAATATCTGCAATTTTTTTTACAAAATATAGTAGCGACAAATCCCTGAACGTATAAAAACGATTAACTGTCGATAATAATCTTTGAACTTGTTAACGTGCTAAATATACTCGAGCCCTGATATTTTCGTAATTCTATTTTGTATAACCCTGGCTTTATTTACTTCGTATCGTATGTGAGGTGCGCCAAGACGTGACGCCTGTTACAAACTTCTGTAGCATTGGCACTGAACTCTTCCACAGTTCTAGTCTTGATAACGAATGTGGACGACTCGATACGTATACTGACGAAATATTGCTCTGTATTTATTCTCGGGACAGGTGTAGCAAACGTTCAAACTCAAAGGTATTCTCATTCCTTTCTTTAGTTATTTACTGCGTAGATAATGTTGTAACAGTGTATTGCCTTATTGCAGATGGTTTCAAGCACGACATCAAGCAGCGCTGCTTCGAGCCAGAGAATACATAACTCATCACAGCGACTGCAACACATGGCCACTTCGGAAATGAAGGCCAGTTCCATAAAGTCTGACCTTACAGAGCTTCAGAGCTCCATTTCAGAAATGAAGAACCTAAGTAACACAGCCGCCAAGAACTTTGGACAGACTCTATCCCAAAGGTAAGTGTGTGTGTTTAAATAAATTCGTAGTTGCATACCTACACGTAAGGATAGTGTCACACAAAGTATATTTTCCTTTGATGGTTTATGTCGGCTTGAACAGGAAAATGAATATGAAGTTTTGTAACTTTCCCGGCTTTTTCAATCAAATGTTACATGACCACACGTCAAACGACCTATTTAAAATAATGTAGGTATGTTTATTAATAAATGAACAAACGTAATGTCACACAAGACTTGCCAAGTGCCAATGTTTGTGTAACTTTTGGTCTATGGTTGTTACGAGTATGATAACAGATTTTTCCAACTCGAAATGCCTTTTTCCATTAGTTGAGAGGCGATAGGAGTTAACTCACCTGAGCGACCTTGGCTACGGGCCAATTCCCACCCACTGTTCCTCGAATCTGTTTGCAGTACCTCACTGACAAACAATAGCAACAGTACGGTTTCCCGTAACCCCACGAGCGTTACATACATACTAAATCAGTCGTACGTTTCAAAAATATCCCCTGCTATTTTATATTCGTGGTTTCAGAAGAATCAAATACTTAGTATACTTTTTTTTTCAGATTGAGGAGCTCAATGGAGAACATAGTGGATCAAGATGACATGGCAGACAGACATTTGCCCGATATTCGGGATCTCAGTGAAATGGGTGATATGGGGGACATTAGTGACATGAGTGAATTGCAAGGAGATGGGCCTCTGGTGACCTTCCCAGAGTCGGATACGCCTCCGCCTATAAGTGACAAGCCTTCATTGTTAAGTGGCAGTTCTGCTGTTGTGGGATCTAATACCGCGAACGAATTAAAATACAGTGCTGCTCGTGTTACTTCGGCTAGTTCCACCCGAGTGGTTGCTGATGGGTACAGTGCGTCAAGATCTGCGGCGAACAGTGCAAGGATGCGTAGGCTGCAGCACGGAGACTTGCAATACGCCGAGCGCAGCGCTGCCGGCGCCTCTCATCGGTTGCTACAAGCGGAAGGCCTGACAGCTGAACAAAACGCGGCATACCTACAGGTATGTTACCTATAACATAACAATAACTTGGAACCATTGGCATGTTTCATTCAATTACTACTTTGCGTGCGGCAACGAGAACTACAATATCAATTCATGTAAATATTTGAATTAGAAATAGAAACGAAGAGCAACTTTTAACTAACATCGGGCTACTTCTAATTTTAATATGATGTAGCTCTCTTTCGAAACCGGCGACGACGCGACGCCGACCGACCAGTCTGAAAGGCGCGCCGAAGGACACGACCTCGCGTGAAAACGACCGATCAATATCTTCAGGCGCCGCGTATTCAACTACGAAACGCGCAGTGTGGTGGGATTTCTTGCCCTGATAACATACTCGGATTGCCATGGTTGCAATGCGGCATACCACACAGCTTTGACAGAATCTAGTGAAGAAATAATGGCAGCACGGTTTGTAGCGTGGACTAGCAGGATACTGCGCCGCGGAGGATCGCCTGGAGCGGTGAGCTCATTTATCTAAGCGCTTATCGAGCAGTAACTGTTCCACGCACCTCAGTCAGCGCCTGACCGCCGCGCGCGCGATCTTATGCGGAAGTCAATTATTGCGCGTGCGCGTACCAGTACACGAATAGTCTGATTTAAAATAGAGCCGGAATGTCCGCGGGAGGGGGGTCGGCCCCGTGGCCGGTGCATCGTAGCGTCCTGTCGCGCTTTCCTCCGCAAAATCAGAATCCTTCGGTGAGAGTTTAATTCTTGGAGAAAATCGCGCCGGGCGACCTTCAAAACGTGACGTCTGTACACAAACTCAAAATAAATCATTAGAAAACCCACTAGTTTCTCGCGATTGGCCTATATCCAATAGAATCGCTTAGCATGTATAATCCGAGCAGTGACGTTCGACTGTTGTCCAATATTAAATAAACTTTTATTCCCGGACAATCGTGATTCGACTTCAGACCGAACGACCATGTCTTGCAAACGACGCTCTAGGCCCAAATTACATTTAAAGATTGTAACTATCAAATATTTATTTAGTGAATCATAACATTTAAAACGTAGTGTGCTAGATGTGCTAAATATAAAAGTGATTTCTGTGATAACGAGGTCAAATTTCTTGGGGTCGCGAAACAATTCATGCGGACTAGAGTAGTGTAGTGTTAGTGATTGATTGATGCTAATATAAAATATATTATAAGTGGAAAATTTGTACGTTTTAGGAGCAACGATCACTCAAGGCGGGTGAGGTGACAGCTCAGGAAGCAAACAACATGACTTCATCGAGTTCACGCCTTCAGACGGAAGCGTTCAGCGCTGAGAAGAAGGCGATGGCATCGGCCCAGGCGCGGCAAACTGTCACTTCCAGTGGGATGTTCAGTCACAAGGAACACTCTAGTGTTGCTCACTCGAATATGACCATCTCCAGCAAGAACCTGTCTTCGAAATCTACACTTCTCTCATCACAGGTAGTTTTTTGTTTGGTTAACCGTCTTTATTTTAATTTTAATGGTGACTAGGTATTTTTATTTTTAACTAGCTGACCCGACAGACGTCTTGTCCTGTTAGTTTTTTTTTTACATCCTCTTTGACTATATTTGCAGCACGCATTCTGACAATTCTATATAAAATGTCTTATGGTTACTTACATAGCTAAAGTTAGATTAGAAATAATTTAGTTTGGTGGTTAAGTATTCTTAAATTTTCTAATTTTCCGCGAAATAATCTTAATTTTTTCTTTCATAATATCCTTCTCCTGACAATAACAAACACAACAAAAAATAATTAATGAAATCGGTCTAGCCGTTCACGCGCGATGCCGTGACCAAGGAAAATAGGGATTCATTTTTATAATATAGAGACAGATATAGAGAGGTATTTAATTTCAAACAAGTAATTAGACTCAGTAATATTTAAGACATTTTATGTTAATTTCATCACGTAATTTTACTTGTTGCTGAGTTAATTACCTTAATGTGATAACTGGTTGTTGCACAATTGAATAGTTATTAATAGGTAAGCGCTATGAAATTCCATTTAGGTATTTTAATTTTATTTAAGACAACACAACATAGCACAGCAATTTTTAAGGTTTTATTTTTTAGAAACGTCTTAAAACTTAACACTTAAAAAATAGCGCTGATATTAATCTATTTTGTAATCATTTCAGATGAGTCAACTTCTAAATGGTACCATCAAACCAGGTGATGAAGATCTTACTAACTTAACCTTTGAAGACCTGGATAAACTAAACGCAAGCTCGAATCAAAAAGATGTTGAAATGGCAATCCAAAAATATTCCTCTCGCATGAATGCTTTCATAACATCTATCAAAAACAACCAAATAGATAAGAAGAATGCATCTATACACTTCAATAAATTGAATGAAATGGTTAGAAGAGCATGGGCGGTGCCCACGTATGGCCATGAACTCGGATATTCATTATGCAACACCCTTCGTGCATCGGGTGGCCTAGATATTTTAATGGCAAATTGTTTAGAATCCAGCAACCCTAAGCTCCAATTCTCTTCAGCAAAACTTCTAGAACAGTGTCTCACTACTGAAAACCGAGCTCATGTTGTTGAAAACGGTCTTGAAAAAGTGGTAAACGTAGCTTGTGTTTGCACTAGGCATGCCAACTCGGTAGACCATTCAAGAATCGGCACGGGAATTTTAGAGCATCTTTTCAAACACAGTGAAAGCACATGTGGTGATGTCATCAAATTGGGAGGTTTAGATGCGGTATTATTTGAATGCAGAAAAAACGATGTAGAAACCTTGAGGCATTGTGCCACAGCACTAGCAAACTTGTCGCTTTACGGAGGAGCTGAAAACCAAGAGGCCATGATAAAACGAAAGGTTCCCATGTGGTTATTCCCACTTGCTTTCCATAACGACGACAACATCAAATACTACGCTTGTTTGGCCATTGCTGTTTTAGTAGCGAACAAAGAAATAGAAGCAGCGGTACTAAAATCAGGAACTTTAGATTTGGTTGAACCATTTGTAACGTCACACAATCCTTCTGAATTCGCTAAATCGAATCTCGCACACGCGCACGGGCAAAGTAAAAATTGGCTGAAAAGATTGGTGCCAGTACTAAGTTCAAAAAGAGAAGAAGCAAGAAACTTGGCTGCTTTCCATTTTTGCATGGAAGCAGGAATCAAGAAACAACAAGGGAATACGGAGATATTCAGGGAAATAGGAGCGATAGAATCGTTGAAAAAAGTGGCGAGCTGTCCAAACGCTGTGGCATCAAGATATGCCGCACAAGCATTACGGCACATTGGGGAAGAAGTGCCTCACAAACTGTCGCAACAAGTCCCTCTATGGTCCATCGAGGATGTTCGAGAATGGGTAAAACAAATAGGCTTCTCTGAATATGCTAATAACTTCTACGAGAGTAGAGTCGATGGTGATCTGCTATTACAAATTACGGAAGAAAATCTTAAAGAAGACATTGGTCTGCAAAATGGAATCAAACGAAAAAGGTACCTAGCTAACTAAAGTTTCACATTTTTATTACTATAGATTCGCTACATAATAATATGGTTTACAGCATACCCGTAAGCAAATCAATTATTAATTTGTTACCATATACGCTAATTACTTGTCTCTTGTTATAGATTCACGAGAGAGCTTCACCTGTTGAAGAAAATGGCGGATTACACATCACGTGACACAGGAAGCCTAAATGATTTCCTACAAACAATTGGTCCTGAATATACAATCTACACATATTCCATGCTGAATGCTGGCGTCGATAAGGAATCAATTCGGGGTCTTAGCGACGAGCAGTTAGAAAACGAATGTAGAATAGGCAACAGCATCCACAGACTACGAATTTTAAATGCTATCAGTGGTGAGAATATAAGTATTTACCTAAGTCAAATCTGAATAAGTAAGGTCTACTCAAGATTTCGCGCGTTCATGTTCATCCCATAGAGATTTATTGCAATGAAAGATAATTATATTTGACTGCTACAGCGTTTCTTAGCATCAAGTTTTAATATTACCTACATATGTAATTTTAATTGACCGTAAACATTCAATCAAAGGCACGTGGTTATAATTTAAATAATTATATATTTTTACAAATTGTTGGTATATTTCAGCGTATGAAAACTCTCTACCAAGTAAAGGCGAGGAAAACATGGACAAGAATTTGGATGTGTTCGTCAGTTACCGAAGATCCAACGGTTCTCAACTGGCTAGTTTGCTCAAAGTCCATCTCCAACTGCGAGGATTCTCCGTATTTATCGATGTGGAAAGGCTGGAGGCGGGCAAATTCGACAACAACCTTTTGCAGAGCATAAGACAGGCCAAGCATTTCTTGCTAGTCCTTACGCCCAACGCATTGGACAGGTGTATGATGGATACAGAGCGAAAAGACTGGGTGCATCGAGTAAGTTCAACGAGGTTTAGAAACAATAATCTTTATGCATATCATATAGCCTGATCTGACTTGTGAATTCAACTATTTTATTTTGTTTTAGGAAATAGTTGGAGCGTTGCAGTCACAGTGCAATATTGTTCCGATTATCGATAATTTTGAATGGCCTAAAGCAGAGGAGCTTCCAGAAGACATGAGGGCGGTGTGTCATTTCAACAGTGTCCGGTGGATCCATGATTACCAGGACGCATGTGTTGAGAAATTGGAAAGGTAAATATCTAACTTAGCAATTAATTTCAAGTCAAAGTAAAATCATCAAGGTTTACGTGAGGAACATGTTATTAACTAGGTACTTACCAACTTAAAACCAACATCTTTTGCTTTATCGATCGAGCGAGCGAAGCGAGCGAAGATCTTAGTGGTAAGTTGGGCGAATTTGCTTTGTATGTTTGTATGTTTGTATGTTTCACGAATTGTTGTTCGAGCATAACTGTCGAACCGTTCATCCAATCTGCATGAAACTTGGTAGGTCAATAGGTTGTGGTAAAGAAATTTACGGGGGAGCATATGAGCTTAATCGATGAAGGGGTTGTGAAGATATTGGGTTCCCAAGGGGGTAAAAAATTATGAAAGTTACACAAATAAATTGAGTGGGGTGTCATACGAAAGGGCTTATTTTGTACATTCCAAAATGGTTTTTATTTTTAATCTAGGATGTATAGTTTTTGAAATACGACCAAAGACCAAAAACTACGAAACCAGAGCTGCAAGAGCTCCCGTTGCATAGAGTTTCGATGACTTCGTAGCTCATTGACTGGTCGGTCTTAAAAAGAGAGTGGCATCGTTGCGGTTTGGTTTGCAATGATTTTAGATGCTACTTGATTTATTTTCATGATAAAAAAAAAATTGATAAAGAATGAAAATAATTGGGGTAAAAAAAGTTAAGTAAACAAATATATTGAGTGGGCTGTCAAATGAAAGGTCTTTATTTGTACATTCCAAAATAGTTATTATTTTTATTCTAGGACGTATACTTTTAGAAATACGACGAGAATTCATAAATATGAAATACCTAAATGAAAAATTAGACGCGACATTATGTATTGCATGCATGCCAGTATTTTTTACCATGAAGAGCTAGCGCAATAGGCATACTCGGCAGTATCAGTAGTAGCACTTGAAATTATAGGGGTAGTCAGAAGAAAGTCCAAATGTAAGCCATCTTATACGGTGCGCGAGATCTCAGTTCGGGGCGAACTACTAGTTATTTTAAAAACTATAATATCTTTTGCATATTTTCAGTTTCCTCCGTGGAAAGTCAAACTTGTCAAGCCGGCTGGAAGGTCCTCTGAGGGGCCGCGATGTCCAGACACCGGGCACCGCTACCATAAGCCGAGGGCCACCGAACTACCAACGCATGGCTTCTTGCGAGAGCCGAGGAAGCGATAAGGCCGATTGACTAGAGCCCTTACACACACTGCCGCCTGTTAGGTGAGTTTAAGCTTCTTACTTAAGATTCCTAGTCTGCAGAGCAGACAGCGCACTTAATATTATGATTTATTTTTCTACACAAACAGTTACAGCCGGGAAATAATTTAGGACCGATGGCACTTCCTTGAGTAACCCGAACGTAAATCTCTTATCACGTTCTGGTCCCATCTTGTAATTAACGAACAACTTATTAAATAATACCTTCCTACGTTTTATTTTATCAAAGCAGTTCGTTAAATAAATGCTTTAGAGACATAAGTGACTAGCCATCATATAGATGCCTGCTTAAATTAAAAACTACACAAACTACACTACTAGTTAGGTAGGTACTCAAAGAAGCTAGATCAACTTCTTACTTCTGCTGGCGAATCTACAAATACTAACAACTTTATTCTCACTTACAGACCACGACGCCACCGCCAATCATCCCTCCACCGGGCTTCACCAGCAACTTCACAGAGCTGTGAACAATTAACCATCAGTAGTAGCACTTCGAAATCAGCATCACCCGAGAAATCACTGCACAGTCTTCCGGAAAGACTGTCTGAAAGCAGTGATCACTTGGGCTCCAGTGAATTAGATAATAATTCACGAAGATGCCGTAGCTGTGAAGGGATATTAGAAGCCGATGAAATGCACACCCAACTTTCCTTGCCCACACCTTTAGATGCTGCCACACAGACAAAGAGAAAGAAAAATTTTATGGACAGATGTGTGAACAAAGTGAGATTGTGGTGAAGACTGGTAGTTTTCAAACATGTGCTTGCAGAGTGTGTAATCCGACTGCTTATTGGACTCCAATCGTATAGATATGTGAATTTTATTTTAAAGTACAAAAGTGTGCACAATGTGTATATATTTTGTGTATGCCATAATTTTTTGTGTTAGAAATGAACACAATTGGTACCTAATCTAATATACTGTAATCTCAATGAGTGTCTGAGTAATGAATTGTTGAGAATTGTTTGCTACCCTGCCATGTTTGAAGAGCATCGCACGAGGTGGGAGACAGAAGTGAAATAGGCCATTTTGCTATTGTTGTAGTAGGTATGGCAAATTGCTTGAATTTCCTTATCTTTGGCACTATGTTTTATCTCTCTATCTCTTCACTCTCTAAAAACTACAAAGAATTTAAGGATGTACCTATTTTATTTTTCGTTTTAGTATCTTGCCAATGAAGTATTGTAAAAATACCTTACAACATTTTTATATGCATAATGTGATAGTGTAGATCTTCTAGAAATTATCAAATGAAATATTAAATGAATCCACTCGAAAATAAATTGAATATGTTAGTTTTACAAAATTCTTGACTATTTTTATTTCCATGCCTGAATTTTATGTATTAAAAACTGTACAAAACTTTACCCTAGATTAGAAAGTACCTACTTACCTGTAATCATACATTATTATGAGTTAACATAATTAGTTTTATCCTGTCAACTATGTATTTATTATGTGCTAGCTCTAACCACGAAATAAATGTATTATTAAAATTTTACTTTTGTTCCTCATTTACCTGATAAAATTTTATAGTAAGTAGGTACCTACCTACCTAGGTATTGTGCATGGGTACTTAGGTTTTTAAATAAATAAACACATTCTACATACTTACATAAAAATATATTAAGCAGGTACCTACCCATAAAAATATTATCTTAGCCATACATGACATAAGGATACCTACATAATACATATAAATAGGTATACTAAGGCTGGATTCGACCAAACTGTTTGTTTGAATATTTTGTTATTGTAATGTTGACACCTTATAACCAGGATAATTTGTATGGCACATAATAATGTTCGGTAGCACTTTATAAACAATTGTATTTTTAATTAAGTCGGCTAGTTACTTTGGATGACTTTTGGTCGAATCCAGCCTTATTAGGTTTCTAATACAGTATAAAATTTAAATTTAATAACTCAGCTTTGTCAGTGCAATGATCTTACATAAATAATACATAGTAGCTAGGTGTGTATCTGATTTGTTTGTCACATTTCCATAAACTTCTTACTTACCAATATTTAAAACTATAATTATGAGAGACACTAACTAATGGCTAGAGAAAATAAGGATAGTGGCAGATTTGGGGTATTCCCTACCAAGCCACTGTGATAAACCAGATGGTATTGTAGACCAGCACATACATATTTTACAAGTACCTACCTAGTACCTCGTAGGTTTTCTGGTAGGGAACTCTTTTAGGGATAAGCTCACCTTTGTAAATTACTATTTACAAAGGTGAGCGTCAGGCATTCAAAAAAAATCCAGATTGCCTTAAATTTGTAGTTTGACACCCATTTTATTCATGTAATTCTTTCTTTATTGTATACTTAAGAACATTTACAAATAAGACTTTAAAAAGTACCTTCTCTTTTTTCTAAATGTTCTTATGTGTAGGTACAATTAAAGAAAGAATTACATGAATAAAATGGGTGTCAAACAACAAATGTATGGCAATCTAGGACTTTTTTTTTTAATGACTGATGAACTGAGAAAATATCAACTGTGCTCCGGAATACAGTAATGAACATTGTCCATTTATCTTTTGATATTTAAGCTAAATTACAAAATTTACTACCTCTCATCATGATTAAAAATAAATCTATTACAACTAAACCTCTACAGATTGCCCTCAGGCACATTCTTTCAGATTGTATAAGAAGGTTGGTAGGGATGCAATTTATTTGGAAGACCTTATTATGGAAGACTATCTATCTCACGATAGAGGCCTTTAGGCGGCCCAAACACTCCGTCAACAGAGTAGACTACTCATACAAACTTACTTTTTTTATCTATCTCTTGACTTGAATGGAAAAGGAACACTCATCACATCCTATATAAAGATTATTTTGGACAGATTCACTATTTTCCAACACATAAGTCCCTCCACATCTACAGTTGTAGGTGTAAATATCTTCATCTGGTATAAAAGTCATGTCAGACAATAGCACAGTATCGTATAGTAAAATTTCACTGTGCTCCTGGCAGGTTAGAGTTGCATCATACTGCTTACGGCTTTCCGGTTCCCTCAGAACAGACCAAGCTTTCTGAATAAGAATAAACTTTTCATCAGTCCCTTCATCACTTTTATCAGGGTGTGAAGATAAAAGGAGGTGTTGATAGCTCTTTTTCAGTTCCTCTGTGGAAGCTGTTCTGTCGCACTGTAGTACTTTATAGTAGTCTACAATGTTCTCACTCATTTTACTTGTGTAAAACAGAATACGAGCAAGAATTGCGATTGAGAAAAGAATAATGTTATGTAGGTACCTGTTGCGCTTGAATTTATTATGAAGCCATGCAGATGAGATTTGCATTGAAAATAGGCAAATGCTCGCACTTCCTTACAAGGAGGACGATATATCTAAATTATTATTTTTAAAACTGTAATATCATGATAAAAACTTGTTTACGAAATGTTTTTTTTTTCTCTAAATTGAATGAATGTGAGTGAGAATGACTTGAACGAACCACAGAGTGCAAGACAAGACAACACAGGAATGGAAACATGGAAACAGAAACATATAACAATTTTTGTCAGTGTCAATGTCAAATCTTGTCACGTCACTCAACTCAGGAACATAACCTAGGGATGTGCGATCTTTTCATTTGATCCGATTTTTAGGATCGTAATGGATCGTAATGTCTCGATCCGATCCGCGGATCGGATCGCATTGTTCCGATCCGATTTTCAAAAGATCGTATCAAAAGATCGAATGAAATAAAACCAAATAAAATATTTCCAAAATGTTATTTTAACATGCAAATCAAACTTGCATTGCAAATAAACATCTCAACCTTTCAGATTAATGCTTTTAAGTGCCAATCTTTTGTGTTTAACCTTTTTTTTTAATAGATTCTTTGGATCCATCCTTAGAAGACTCACACGACTTAGCAACTTGCAGGTAAAGTGATGTGTTTTATTTTGCTAGTTACTTATCCGCCAAAGTGCCTTAGGCCACTGTACTGGCCCGAGCTCTATTTGAGTCGTTCGCCGATTAAAATCACGATTTCTATGGTGTTAGGGCTTCCCCATACGTGGAAAGTGTCTTTATTTGTTGGTAACATTATTGTCCCACTACTGGTAACACTAAAAGTCATAGATAATATATAATATTTCTACAATGTGTCAAAATACCGGAAGAGAAAAATACGAAAAAAACTTTATTTTTTAAAGAAGGTTCAAATAAGATTTTCAGCGATGACCTATACATGTTTTGCATTAATTAAATCTGACAGGTATTTAGGATAATTACTGAACCATTAAAACCCCGTTTTATATTAAAAAATTTGAATTTGATCAACATTTTGAATGTTGCGGGTGAATTTTCTTTTTGAAGGTTAGTATTGTGATTGATGTATAGGACTGAAGTGAATGAGGTTTGTTTTGTTCGTTTTGTTGGCTAACTACATATTTCTACCAATCAGAAAGACTTCAGACAAGGCTTTATGATGAAAAATGAAGTAGTATTGAATTTTTATTTGCCGTGAGCGCCCTCCCGCTCGTCGCGCGCGGAACAAAATGGCGTAATTTGGCCTTTTGCAAACGCGAATAGATAATTACTTTTAATGTCGATGTGTATATGTTTTGTGTTAAATAATAAAGGTGTGTAGTGTACTAAGTGTGTGCACCATGTTGACGCAGATATTTGCTACCAATTTTGAACAATTGTGAGTTTTTATTTTGCAAGGTGCCAAACATGTTTACGGAATGGAATAAACAATTTATTTGGTGGTGACAATGTAATCCCCTTGAGCAGGTAAGTAAGTAGTTAATAAGCTTGTTAAATTCCGATTCCAATGATACCACAAACAGGTTTAGTCCAGGAATAAAATCACTGGCAAAAAAAGTTAAACCGCTGGCAACAGTTGCGCGGGCGTTGGTTTGGCTAGGCAGGCAATCGGTCCGGGGGGCGGGGCACCTCAACGGTTATTACGCCGTCCAAGTTGTGATTATAGCCCCGATGATAACAATCTCTTAGTTGATTCATCCGATCTTTTCGATCCGATCCGATCAATGGTGTAGTTCAATCGATCCGCTAAAAATCGAATGGCTTTCATACGATCCGAAAAATCGCTTGATCGTATGCAAGCGATCCGATCTTCTAAAAGATCGGATCGGATCGGCGCATCCCTAACATAACCTCACTTATTCTAGTCTATTTACACGATCCGATCAACGAACATAAATAAAACTGAAAAGTTATTCTTTGAAATTGTACTTTTGAATTAACTAGGCATTATATTTGAAATTTCGGTGGCTATTAGTTGTGGCACTGATACCATAGTGTAGATAATAATACTACGCTGATACTATATTATAAAAATGCCCACATGGAATCAAATCCAATCTCAATTGAGAAACCCAAACAACCCGGTTGTTTTCTTTGATGTCACCGTGGGAACTACGGTGAGAATCAAAATCATTAAACAGAAGAAATTGATATTATGTACCTCTATTTCCTAAGTATCACAAAGTATCACAATATAGATAGGAAATAATTTAAATTTTTAATGCAGGAAATTGGTCGCATGATTTTCGAGTTATTCGCCGATGTTGTTCCCAAAACGAGCGAAAACTTCAGAGAATTCTGCACAGGCGAATATAGGAGAGATGGTGTACCACTGGGGTATAAAGGAGCCACATTCCATAGAGTAATCAAGGATTTTATGATACAAGGGGGAGATTTTGTGAATGTAAGTGTATTGTGTAGTTTTTGTAAGATGTCTTCCACTTGGGGTATAGTCTTTGCTTGTTATAACAGAAATTTTATGGAAACCATAAATAGTCTAAACTTGCTTCTTGTACGTCTTAGTTGCCTATACATGTTTGGCAAGTCTAGGCCAACGTGAGCGAAGACCAATATGTAGACAGTATATTTCCCATGGCTCGGTGTTGCTGCAACGAGTACCACATGACTTACATCAAGCCTTCGCTAGCATTTACCTAGGCTCGCCAAACACGTTTAGGTGACTTTACATGCTTCATGACTAGTAATGATTACATTAATTGCAGGGTGATGGTACTGGAGTAATGAGCATATATGGAGGCAGTACATTTGCTGATGAAAATTTTGGATTAAAACATGACACACCAGGTCTTCTATCAATGGCTAACAGCGGCAAAGACACTAACGGATGCCAGTTCTTTATTACATGTGCTAAGTGTAACTTTTTAGATAATAAGCATGTGGTTTTCGGAAGAGTGATAGATGGACTCCTAGTGATGAGAAAAATAGAAAATGTACCCACAGGACCAAACAACAAGCCAAAAATACCAGTGACAATATCACAATGTGGACAAATGTAAACAATAAACAATTTTTTAACATTTATTTTTTACTAACAAATCATGGAAGCTTTGCTTCTTGGTAAAACATTCGTAAATGTTGGGCTTTCTGATTATCAAATTAAATATACACAAATACCTAATTAATCACAATAAATAAATTTTTAATGTAAGTATTCACATTTAGCTAAGATTTGGTAGTTTTTTGTCAACTTTTAATAGCTTGATCATTGAAGAGTAGTTTCCGGGGTTGCATTGTAGCTGGGCCATATCGTCTGCCAACTTCCTTTATGAATGCCCCTTCCATTTGTCTTGCAACTTGATCGAAGAATAAATTAGAGAGATGTGAGTGGAAGGCAGAACGAAATTCAAAAGTGACTTGAAAATCAACAACACATGACTGCTGCTCTCTTTTTAAACCCGGACTAAATCTCCATAGGGTGAGTAAGTGATGGAATAGTTTGCCATCTATGCATTCTGCTTTCACTAAATGGGGCCTGACTAGTGAGACATGAGATATGTAGCTCTCATTTATAGGTGGAAAGCCAATGATCAGGTCTGCTTTCAGATTACTAGGAGTTTTGGATAATACTATTGATTTCTTGCACCATGGCAGGAACTTGTAGTAACTGCCAACATCAGAGACAACTTCAAACATCTGATCCATTGTGTGTCTGAAACAAAAGTTATTATTAAGCTTTCAAATGAATAAATGACTTTTAAATTGATAACTATGTCAATTTAACATTATGGTAATATTGTTCTTGTTCATTGAACTGTGTGAATAATTATGGAAATAACATTTAGATGTCCATTGAGTGTGAAATTTACAGTGCTAAGTATACACAAGTTGACAAGCCAATGTCATCATCAACTCTGCAAAGTATGTCTAGAATCTTTCTATAACTAATATAAAAATTACACCCAAATATCATAACTAGTATGTAACTACAAATCCTTTACAGCAACTAATCTAATACCTACATATTTACATGACCTTACAATATTTCTTATACACCTTGTTGTAAAGAGTCTATAGATAAGATAGAGATAGCTTTACTGACTGATTCAAATCACTGAGTTGTATGCATGCCATTAATAAGCATAGATGCTGGCAACATCACCAAGCTGATCCATTGAGCCAAATACCTACTTGTGTGCCAGCTCTTCCAGATCACATGTCTCTTCGACCAGACTTTATTTTAAAGGTACATACATTGATTCAAATTGAACTTACCCAACTAGCTGTCTCCCACAGTACTCTCTTGTACGATTTGGCTTTGGAAAATTTAGAAATGTTCGACTTTGTTGCTTCAAGCCATGGCATTGACATAGAGAATTTTTGCAGCTATTTACGTAATGACCCTGAAAACTTCAGGAAGTACATTAATAGAGAACAAAAAAATTACACTAGGTACCTATGTACACAATAATTACATAGGTCTAATAAAATAAAGGGTACGGACGGTACTCTGACAGAGTATCTTTTATTACGAATAAGGAAATGAATAAATACCTGATACGACTCAAGGTGAGAGCCTTTCGAACCAAGATGCAATATTTTGACAAAATCATTATGGTGAGATTAATTTATTCACATTTATTTTCGAGAGGTTTCTATGTTTTGTAGGAAACATTTTCACAGAAGATTCATTTCGATGTTTTTCACTTTTTAGCAAAATTGCGAACAATCTCGTCGCACTGCACTGCTGGTTCTCTTGGCTTGTTGCGAATTTTTTTGATATAGAAATTAAAAACGAAGTGACAGTGACATTTGATCTGACAATGACAATTTTATTTTAGAGGTCATCTGACAATGACAATTTTATGTTAGAGGTCAAATTTTTTTTTTTTTTTTGTACGTCTGTGGCCAGCCGTCACTATCTACTGTCACTGTCACACTCGTGAGTATGTCTATGTCATGTCATGTAAGCAAAATAGGCAGCAAGCACAAGCAGCACACGCGCACGCACGTGTGTTTTCATGTTCTTGGTTGGTTTTAAACGTGCATAGGGATGTGCGATCTTTTCATTTGATCCGATTTTTAGGATCGTAATGGATCGTAATGTCTCGATCCGATCCGCGGATCGGATCGCATTGTTACGATCCGATTTTCAAAAGATCGTATCAAAAGATCGAATGAAATAAAACCAAATAAAGTATTTTTAAAATGTTATTTTAACATGCAAATCAAACTTGCATTGCAAAGAAACATGTCAACCTTTCAGATTAATGCTTTTAAGTGCCAACCTTTTATTTAAACTTAAAAAAATAATAATTAATAGATGATTTGGATCTAACCATAGGAAGACTCACACGACTTAGCAACTTGCAGGTAAAGATAAGATGTGTTTTATTTTGCTAGTTACATAATACACCGTCCAAGTTAGGATTATAGTCCCGATAATAACAATCTTACCGATACGTTTAGTTGATTCATTCGATCTTTTCGATCCGATCCGATCTCCGGTGTAGTTCAAGCGATCCGCCAAAAAATCGAATGGCTTTCATACGATCCGAAAAATCGCTTGATCGTATGCAAGCGATCCGATCTTCTAAAAGATCGGATCGGATCGGCGCATCCCTAAACGTGCATATTATAAAGAAAATCGTCGCTAATAGATCCAAACATAAAGGAACACTAGTAAATAGATAAAGTTATTGGACTAAAATGGGTAGGAAAGCTAAGTTTGATGAAACAAAGAAAGTGAAAAAAGGTCCTGGAAGAAAAGCACGCAAACAACCGGACCCAGTTTTCAGAAAGGAACTTTGTAAGTAAAATTATGAATTCTCTTCATAATTTTGTCAGTAGTTACATTTTCTCTGCTTCTGAGGAACAACTCAGTTGGGAATGGTAGTTAGTAGCACGTTCTAAGTGTGAAAATTATGTTGCTAAGAAAGGAATCTGTAGGTACCACGCTTGATGACGAAAGAAACGAAAGGATAATACTTAAGATAAAAAAAACCTTTGATGGGAACAGTGCAGGTAGATAGGTCGTTACAAGAATACAAGTTCAAAGTATGCCAATTATGTGTCTGGTTATGGTATGGTATGTTTATGGTAGGTAGGTACTTACGTACCTAATTTTTTTCAATTTATAGTCTTACTAGCAAAGCCCTTGCGGCGTTCCCCTTGAAGTAATAGTATATGGTGATAATGATGATGATAAAATATAGCCTGCAACCTTCCTTGAGAGTTTAGCTATCTAATGTAGAAATAATTTTTCAAATCAGACTGGTAGTTCCTGAGATTAGCGCATTCAAACAAACAAACTCTTCTGCTTCATATAATGGTATAGATCAGTGTTCTGCAAACATCGTGTTCAAGGTACATTTAGGAAATCGGAAAATATAGGAGGTACACCATAAAATAAATGAAAAGTCATTAATTATTTGAAACATTGAGCTTGTTTAGTTGATTATATGCGGTTCTTTGGAAAAACCCTTTACCGCATGGATTTTTTGATTTCGTTCAAATTAAATTATGATGTTCCCTATCCATAAAGGTATGCAAATAAAATAAAATAAAAAATTCATAACCCATGAAAATCGAAAAAAAAACGAAGAACCAAAAATTCCAATTTTGGCACAACATGAAAAAACAAGAGTTCCAGATTTGGAACTCTATGCAATACAGTACCTGTGCGTATCCATCATCATCATCATCATCATCATGCACCAAACGCTGGTAAATCATTAATACAAAAAGAATAGTACACTCCTTAGTTTTAATAATTTAAAATTCCTATTACAAGTTAGAACGTATAATAAACCTTCTGAAGAGGCTTCTTTGTTTCTTGAGGCACAGATAGCATTTGCATTTTTGACTTACAACTTGTGATTTGAAATTACATCCTTACATTTTACATCGGTGGCGATCCGCCATCCACTCAGGTCAAGTTGACATTGTTTCTGCATCAAGTTCGTACCACTGCATATAGTTCCAAATTTGAATTAACATTGAACTGCATGAAGTTCCAGATTTGAACAAACAATAATCGGGTAACTGCATGTTGTGCCATATTTGTACCAAAGTTTCATAAGACAAAATAATCATGATAATAATGTTGTTTCTTACGTTTTTTTCGATAAAAGTGCAGGAGAATCATATATCTTACACCACAATATTTTTTCTGGTTGTTTTTCTCATAAAAACCAATAAAAATCACACGCCAAAAATTGACAAACTACCGCACAGTTCGAAATGACGTTTTTTTTGCTTCTCCAACAGATTTGAGTTTCTAAATGACTGTGTAGCTGCTTCAATTGTTTGTTTCTATATTGTACGAACCATAACCAATGCAAACAGATCTAAACTAAATACAGAGATGGCTTATGTTGTCTACAACAGGCGATTAAAGTTAGTGTGCCAAATTTGGGACTGTATGCGGTAAAGGGTTAACTGAGATAGGTAACCTTATTTTTCGCCAACTATTGACCACGGTACACCAGTGTGCCACGGCACACCTTTTGCAAAACACTGGTATAGATAGAAAGGTGTAAAAAAATACGCATTTTATTTTGTTAATTTTGATATTTTCAGTGGACGATGTGGAACCAAAGAAGCTTTCACACAAACAAAAGCAAAGGGCTGCCAAGAGATTAAAAAAACGGACGGAATTAGCAGAGAAACGGAAAGCTTTGAAGGCAGCTAAAAAAAATGTAGCTAAGAAAACTGAAGTAGAGGTGAAAGAAGCAGAAAGTAACTCTGATGAAGAAAAGGTTAAAGGTTTGTGTACATTTTATTGTTTTAAGTTGTGATTTTTATATCTGACCTTAGAGGTGGCTGCACACCTATCCGCGCCGAATGTATCAACCGAATCGAATTTTAGAATTCTTTATAATGAAATCGTATGAAACCTTGCACACCTGCCCGTGGACGTATCGTCTGATTCAACCGAACCTGGAAGTACTTTGAGAATTCGGCGTGAATAGGTGTGCGCCCGATGGTCCGACGACATAAAGGCATATGCCGGGACAGACTGGGCCAGGAAGACCAGCGATAGAGCAGTGTGGAGGAACATTGGAGAGGCATATGCCCTGCAGTGGGCAAATATATGCTGAGGAAGAAGAAGAAAGGTGTGCACTCAGCCTTATTACCTATCTAATGATGGAAGGGATGACAGTGTATACTGCCGTCATACGTAAAAAAGCCTTTTCTTCCTTACTTACTTTATGGAAGTCACGGCCTATTTAGAATGTAGAAAGGTCGTAATTTCCTTACATACTTTAAGGAAGTTACGTCCTTTTTACGTATGACGGCAGTATTGCCATCAGGAAGTACAATAATGCGTCAATGGCACTCACCAATAAGACATTTAAATTCAAAGGACTACAACAAAGGACTACAAAAATTTACTTATTATTATGTTTTTCAGGATTCACTGATGAAAATAAAGAGTGGCTTAAGCCCAAAAAGACAAAGAAAGGCAAGCCAAAACAACCAGAACCAGAATCTGAAAGTGATGAAGATCAAGGATCTGATGATGAAATTGAGGGGTCAGGTGATGAAAATGAAGGGTCAGATGATGAAGGATCTGATGAAGAGGTTGACTCTGATGCTGATGTACCAGCGATTAAAAAAGGAAAAGAGAATTATAAGGTACTTTATTGCTGTTACTAAACACTTTCGCGTTCACTGCCCATAACGCACGTGGCGTTGTTGCGCGCACTCGGCCACGGCGCTCTTCGGAGAACACCGTATTGGTTGGGCCAGGAATGGGATAATTACCTAAGTACATCCTTTTTATTCTGTGAGTGAATCCTTTCTGCGTGGGTGTGTGAAACACATGCTATAAAAAAAAACCAAAACCTACTTATTTTTTCTGTGAGCAAGTCCTTTCTGCGTAGCAAGAACAAAATAAAAGCTTTCGGTTCTAGTGATAATTTAATTAGTCAGTGTATAACAGAATCATAAAGAAAATAAAATTATATTTTTTATTTATATTGTAAATTTTTTTGTGTACTTATCTCTTTATAAAAATTGTTATGTGCCTTGTAATTTTCTAATATCTCTTTATAAAAATTGTGATATTCTTATTAAATTCCTAAAATTATATTTCCAGGTTGGAACATTAGATGATCTATTCCAAGATTCAGATGCGGAAGCAGAAAACGGCGACGCGTCATCAGAAGACGAAAGCAGCACCAAGGTTGATTACAACTCTGAGTCCAGTGAGGACAAAAGCGATGGTGATGATGACGATGATGATGATGACATGCTTCCTATCGAAAAAGCCAATCTTAAACTCAAGAAACGACAGAAAAAGGACAAGAAACTCGCTGATGAAGAAATGCAAATAAACATCGCTAAACAAGACGTTTTCGCTTTCCCTAGTGAGGAAGAACTCGAGAACCCAACCAGCTTACAAGACATCCATCAAAGAATCAAAGATGTTGTCATAGTTTTGGGAGATCTGAACCGACTTAAAGCAGAAGGCAGATCTAGGTGTGAATACACTGACTTGCTGCTCAAAGACTTGTGCATGTATTACAGTTACAATGAGTTTCTGATGAAAGTTTTGATGCAGATCTTCCCAGTGCTAGAACTAGTAGAGTTTTTGGAAGCTAGTGAAACTGCAAGACCGGTTACTATCAGGACAAACAGCCTTAAAACTCGCAGGCGTGACTTAGCCCAGGCTCTAATTAACAGAGGTGTAAACTTAGACCCTGTAGGCAAGTGGAGCAAAGTCGGTCTTGTAATCTACAGTTCAACAGTTCCCATAGGTGCCACTCCAGAATACTTAGCTGGGCATTATATTTTACAAGGAGCGTCAAGTTACTTACCTGTCATGGCGTTAGCACCTCAAGAAAATGAAAGGATTCTAGACATGGCAGCTGCGCCTGGTGGCAAAGCGTCACACATCGCGGCAATAATGAAAAACACTGGAGCGTTGTTCGCAAATGATGCTAACAAAGACAGAACTAAAGCTATTGTCGGCAACTTCCATAGACTGGGAGTTGTTAACGCGGTGGTTTGCAACTACGACGGTCGTGAATTCCCGAATGTCATAAAAGGATTCGACAGAGTTTTACTCGACGCGCCTTGTACAGGAACCGGCGTGATTGCAAAAGACCCTAGTGTAAAGACCACGAAAGACCAGAAAGATATTCAGAGATGTTTCAACCTGCAACGGCAATTATTACTCGCTGCTATTGATTGTTGCAACGCTAAATCAAGTACAGGAGGTTATGTTGTCTACTCCACTTGTTCTATCTTGCCTGAGGAGAATGAGTGGGTGGTAAACTACGCTTTGAAGCGTAGAAATGTGAAACTAGTGCCAACTGGTCTAGATTTCGGAACAGAAGGATTTACAAAGTACAGGCATCACAGGTTTCATCCGTCTTTGAAGCTGACGAGAAGGTTTTATCCACACACGCACAACATGGATGGGTTTTTCGTTGCGAAGTTGAAGAAGTTCTCGAACGTTATTGTGAGTATCATCAAATCTCTCATCAACCCTTCTTTTAAAATAGTAACTATAAGGCTGATAAGATAAATGCTTGGCAATGACCCGGGTGGTACAGCATACAATTGTAAGCGTAAATTGCGTAAAGCGCATCACACACACAGCGGATTATTTATTATGAAATATAAAGTAAGTAAATAAGTCACAATATATAATCTGCTGTGAGTGTGATGCGCTTTATGACGCTGCTGTTCAATTAGAATGAATGGATTAAAAAGTCAAGTACACATGGTATGTAATGTCAACATTTCTACCAATTAGATAAAATATGAAGATTGTAATAATGATGTAACTTCTTACAGCCGGAACCAGTAGTAGACGAAGACGACGAAGCCGAAGGTGAAAAGAACGAGACAGAAGATGGAGCAGAGCCTCAGAAGAACGGTGACGCACAATCTGAAGATGTAAACTCAGACGATGCTTCTGATACGGAGAAGAAGGGCCCTGTTAAAAGATCGGCTCCGACTGAAGCTGGACCACAAAAGAAGAAGAATAAACAGGAACAAAAGTAAGTATTGTAGAACTAGTGAAACCACAAAACTATATCGAGATAGAAGCAAAAAGTTCTTTGATTTATATGGAAACCGACCATGTAACATTTTGCGTAGGTAGGTACTTTGACCGAAGTTGACAGTTTGGATTGGTTATTTTTACATTGCTGGTTTTCAATGCTCGCCAAGTCTGGCGCGTCAAATTAAAGCCGCAATAGAAATTTAGCATTAGATACACAATCGCCCGCAGAATGAACTTCGCGGCGAGCAAAGAAGTCCTCAGCCCGTCTTTTCGGCATGCGAGGTACATACACTCTTTGCTTCTATCTCGATATAATTCTGTGAGTGAAACCATATTGCTAAAAAAATTGTTCCTGATTTTTGATTTCAAACTAGCTCTTAAAGAAAATCAAAATTCTAATCAAGTATTAATTTGAAATGAAAACTAAAAATGTAACTTTATCTACTACAGTCTATTTACAAACCTGAAATAGCAGAATAATCTAATGACCCATTTTGCAATTTCAGGCAAAAACAAAATGAAAACCAAGCAACTACAACTAACAATAAAAAAAAGAAAAGGAACAAGAAAAACAAAAATAAACAAAACACGGACAGTAACGCTCCTACACAAACCACTGGTGAGAAACCTAAAGACGAACGTGTGATTAAAACTAAACAAAATAATAAACCACAAGGTCAAAACAAACAACAAGACAAGAAAGTGCAAGTAAATAAAAACAGTACACAGAAAGTACAAACTCCAAGTGATAATAAGCAAAATCAGATTCCAGGAAAGAATAAAAACAAGAAGAACAAAAAAGGGAACAAACAACCGCAGTCTAACGAAAAAGCAAAAGTGACTGAAAATAACACAGTAGCTAGTCCAGCAAAATCTAATACTGGTTCACCCAATAAAAATAAAAAGAACAAAAACAAAGGTGTTCCTAGCCAAGTTAGTCAACCTAAACCTCCAGTCAAAATCACAGAGTCAGCTGAAAAGGAAATATCGCAAAAAATTAAAAACAAAAATAAGAAGAAGAAACAAATAGGACAACTTAACGGTAATAAAGTAAAACAGACAAAGCCTGGCCAAGGAGTAGGCAAAAAGTTTAAGAAGAATTAAGTGAATTTACTTAGCTGAAATTATAATGCGTTAAATATTATTTTGATAATAAAACTATCCTGATTTAAAAACTTGTTAAGTCATTATTTACGAATCCTTTATTTATAACATAACAAATTAAATAGTTATAAAATAAATTGTACAAATTAAATAAAACTAAACATTTAAAAGTAAAACATTATAAATTATCCAAAATGGGGGTTTCGTATTCCACGAAGTTGAAATCAGTCACAGACTCTTCTGGTTCATAATGAGCGACCGAAGGCCGTTTGGATTCAACTGCAACGAAGTCTCGTTCAGCCATCATTTCAGCGCGATCTTTTTTCGTATTTTGCGTAATATCGATATCTTGTCGATATTTCTCAAGCCTGTCCGCCAAATACTTGATGGGATCTGTTGGTTGGACAAGAACAACTTCAGCTATACATTTCTTCAAAGCGACGCCGACAGAGTTCTTCAGATACTTGCTGTCTTCTGTTACTGTGGGCTCTGGACGACTAATGGTATATGTGGTAAGGTCGTCACGAATCCGGACGAGATTCCCCAGGCCATCATGCTCAAATTCTTCCTCTGAGTCCTTGTCTTTGTATATACGAACTCCTTTCTTATCAATGTAGTATCGACCAAGGTTATCGTAATGATATTCAACGCCGTCTTCCACCTCGGTTACTTTGAGCATAAAACCTGCTCGATTAAAAACATATTCGCTAGCGTCGGTGTGAGCTTTGTATATCCTATCTCGAGTATCATTCAGATAGTACCGACCACACTCGTCATAAAAATAAACGTGTTTATCATCATCCTTGAGAGAAACAAGATCGTTCTGCTCATTGAGCTGGTAGAGCTTTTCATCGTCCTGTAATGTGTATATTTTCCTGCCGTACTTGTCTACTGTAAAGTGGCCCAAATCATCAGAGAACACTTCCTTTATATCAGCAGCACTCAGTATCGATATGATTGATTTGCGACTTTGGTCTCCGAATAAGGAGCAGTTCCAGAGTTTAACCAGCTGCTCTACAAGTCGACAGCGGTCTGCATGCGGTAACAAATGACTGAAAATATGCAGTTCATCGTCGTCCACAGAACCGTCCTTGTGAATGTGACTTTTCTGGATTTTGAGACAGTTCAGAGAAAGTTTCAAATTCTGTAACGACTGTAATCGTTCTTCCAGATATATCGTCTTGTGCTCTAGAGCCGTTACGGCCGTTACGGCCGATGAGTCTTCTATTTTCAAGCGGTTTATACGATCTTCAAGGTTTTCTATTTTCTCGATGACCTTGGATAATTCCAGGCCATTAAGCAAGTTGTCTCGAGCCGCGGTGCCCCCTTTGCCTTTAGAAGATAACTCTTTTGCCGCTTCTTGAGATTCAAGACAGGGGCAGTTCGCTACCTCTTCTATGATTTGTTCGAGAGTTTTCACCAAGTCACCGGGAACTAGTGGTATTTTGAGATCTAGAACTTCACCTACTTGTATTGCAAGATGGTCGTAGAGCCTGTCAAGCCAGTTCAAGAGCTCCTCGATTTCACTCATAATGATGACATAGAAATCTGCTTTGTCGGCTTGAAAGCGGAGGCAGCTTTGTTTCTCAACAAGGGCGTAATTGACTATTTCACACATGTCGCCTATAATTTCTATATCGGCTTGCATGATGTTTTTCTCTTTAGGTGACATGTCTTTCTGTAAGTGTTCGATGTATCTTTCGAAGTACTTGTGTCTTTTCTTCACGCATTCCATGGTGTAGTCTATAGACTTGAGGATAGCATCGCGTGGCGTGTCTTTGGCTCTTTTTTTGAAGTGCTCTATGTCCTGGACGGCTTGGAGCCATTCAAGGTGAAAGGTATTTACAATTTCTGCGATTTGTTGGGGCGTGGCATTCTGCAGTAAGGCTGTTCGCAGCTCCACCAGGCAATTGAAGATGCCATCTGCGAAATCCTTCGCTGTAACAAGTATGACCGGATTCTCGAAAGACCGCTTTATTTCCTTGGCTATTGCAAACAAGAACTTAGTGGCATCTTCCCTATCCATTCCGGTAAATTGTTACAAAAATAAATAAAATAAAGAAACTGAACGATGACTGAACTAATAAAAATATTCACAAATTGTAATGAAATGACATAAAAAAACGGTCCTGGGTCATTTTGTTTTTAATAATTTAGAACTGAGTAGGTAGAATATCTACTTTCAGAGTTTAATAGGTAGGGTGGGTTGTCCAGCAATGAACCAGGTAAAATTCAAACGTCCATATCTTTTACATTTTTTGACTTACGGATCTAAGATTTGGCGTGAAGTAAGGTGATTAATCTGGCTAAGATTGTGCATTATTAGTTTAATCATATAATCTTTAGATTTCTTAGAAATACAGATTTAGCAAAAAATGAGAATTGGTTCATTGCGTAACACGGGTGGTACGCATTGAACCAGACCGAATTCTGCAATGAACCACCTATTTACCAAGAGAAAGGGCAATGTTTTTACTTTATTATTAATACCTATCAGCAAAATTATTACTAACTATGAAATATAAGCCGTTAGAGGTACTGTTAATTATATTTAGGCTTGAGTATTTTAGTCTTAATAAAATCTATGTATTGACATCAAGCAATATGGTTTTTTTTATCATAATACTAATTATAAGTAGGTTATCATTCAAATCTAGTTGTAATAAGTGGTGGTTTAGTTTTTCAACGTTTAAAAATGGTAGGTGCAGCTCGGACTGGGAAAATGTGTGTGAGTACTATGGTTCAATGCAGGACACTATGTCATGGCTCATTGCTGGACACACCCCATTGACAAAACAAACCTCAGAATTTCACCTGGTAAATGATGATACAGCATACTAACTATAGTGTAATTTACAACGTTATGTATGTGTTATCATACGTAACAGGCAAAAAAAACTGTAGGTAAGACCCAAAAAATGTAGAAAAAGAATGAAATCAACACAAAAAACTGACTTTTATGATACATTTTTATAAATTCGATCACTGGGCGTACGTCTTAAGCTTGCGCTGCTTGTAATTTGGGGAGAGAGTGAGGGATGCGTATGCGTTCCTGTTGGCAGTAATCGTAAAGAACGGCAATGTCACATTTTTGAAATATAGCGGTGGTTCATTGCATCTGCCTGGTTCACAGTTGGACAACCCACCCTACCTTTAAAAGACCTTCGGCTTAGGGTATAATGTATTGTCTAGCTTAGAAAAGAAGTAGGTAAGAACCTATCAATATTTTCTGTAAGTTGCGTTAGCGACTTTACGTGTGAGTCAAAATAGCCCTGCTTGTACACCTTATTAGGAGTAGGTTAGTTTGTGTAAGGCCACATACCGAGGTTCAAATCCCGCTTTAGTATTTCTTTTTTTTATAAAACCTTAAATATCTCTCAGTGTGAGGTTCAAGCAATCATTATTAATAGAGACAAAATATCCGACTGCTGGTATGAAAGATTAAAACACAAAAAACAATTTAACCCCACCCTAACTATTCTGACGAAATTTTTATAGCATCTCACAGTCAAGCCAAACAATCTAATGACACCTCATACGTTAAAAACCATCCAGCCGTTTTGTCTACAGAGCGGCACAAAGAAAAAGACAGGTACTATACCTAATAGACTCTATACATAGAAAAACATAATCCTCATTTCTGCGGGCAGTCGGATAAAAATAGAGATGAAAATTTTGGTAAATCTCCTTCGTTTTATGTCCGCACACAAACATAAAAGCGTTACTCGCTCTTTTACCTATTCTCCACATTATATTTAGGTACTATAATGTGCTCCGTAAATCCTTTACGCGCATTAGTCTGTAAACATACATTTAATTCATGTAACCCTTTAGCTTTTCGTAGCGAGCACTGAAAAACAAAGAGTTTTGTAGGTACACTGTAGTAGCTTCGTAGCGTATTTTCCCACGCCACGGGTCACACCGGGATAAATCAGGAGCTTTCAGAGGGGCGGCACCGGCGCTACGTCGTAGCACAGAATACCGCGCAGCCCCGCGACCCTGCGAGGAACGGAGGCTGAGGCTGCCGGCAGTCGCTCGCGAGCCGCGCTATCGGAAACATCTCCGTCACGTACCGCATCTTCCCTGTACGTTAATCAATCTCACAATTTATAACTAAAAGTGTTAATTAAATCTAGTTTTTGTTGCGATAGTGCTCGTTTCGTTTCGTTTCGTGCAGTACGTAGAAGTAAGTAGGGTGGGTCTTTGTGCTACGCCCGGGAGGCTGCGCAGCATCCGCTCGCCATGTTGATCTCGATCCTATCTTTTGTTTAAACGCTCTATATTTCGAGAACTGAAACCTGAATTAAATGCTCTTCCTGCATCTGAGGTACTGAGTAATTAGATCTCTTATCTTTCAGTAGGTAGATGTTTAGATAGGTAGATAAGATCCGAGGGCATTGACCCGCAAACAATTTGTACTATACATTATTATGTAGGTAGGTATAAAGTTGGAGGGTACTTCGCGTTTTGAGCTTGAACAACGCATGAAACATTTATGATAACGCCTACTACTTATGTAGGTGGGTTTAATATTAAGTAATTATAATAACCGAAACCAAAATCAAATAGAACATTGTAGGTAGGTAATGGAACAGTCTCATGGAAAATTCAACACCTGACATAACAGTAAACTTAATGAATTAATTAAGGCAGGTTAAACCTGAGTTAAGCAAACGGAGCAAGTAGGTATAGCCGTATTCCAGTTCTTTCAAGTTTCAAGCGTTCTGTCAGTGAACTGAAACACCTTATAATGCATTTTTTCTACGCTTATAAACACAACTTACGGTTATAAATAGATTCATTGGATGTCGTCTCACTGCTGGGCACAGGTCTCCCCATTATTTATTCAACCATCTCTGATCTTCGAGATTTCCCACCAAGTCTCCTCAAAGGCGTTGAGATCGCCCCTCCAACGTTATAGGTATTCATTGATTTATTCAAGTAAAATGTGTAATAAGTATTTCATAGTTGTCTGAAATAATGTGTAAATAAAAAAGAGCAAGAGCCGAAATATTCATAAAATCATTTGAAAACGAATGATAAGCATTTGCTTTACGGGCGCGGTCTAATTATTATGAAAATAGGTACTTACTCTTTAAATTTTCTAAAGGTACCCTTGTTACATTACCTTGTAAACTACTTCTGAGATGGTCTGTGTTGATAAACTGACTCTACTGTTTAAGAATTGCGTGTGATGTTTATGAACCCGAGCATTAGGTACTTAGATCTGATAAGCATTCGGTACAGATGTCACAATGGATCTAGGCATTCGTGAAGTTAGGCTTTTCGCTGCGCAGTAGAAAATTTTGTATGAAAAGTTGCACTGCGCATCGAAACGGCTAACTTCACGAATACCAAGATCCGTTGGAAGAAGTGTACGCGTCGGCGTCGGTATGATGTCAAACTTTCCCTGAAACATTTACAAATAAATTATCAATCACTTTACGATAATGCACGCAAATCAAATTGCCTACCTACCTATTACAAAACTCGTAATAGGTATTACATCAATGGATTGCGTAGCTAAGGCTTGGAATAGACGAACAGCTTCAATGCTCACTCATGGTCGTTTACATAGGTAGTCGTTTCGCGGTCGCAAGAAGCGAGGGAGGGACCCCAACTAAACTACAGTAAACAATTACTTACATCAGTAGGTACCTATAGGATAGGATCGTCATTTAACAGAAGCTTTTATTAGGTATCTATACTTACCGAATTTTGTGTTTGTGGGGGATAATCTCTGGAACCAGGGCACCTATTTAAAAATTATTTCCCCATTTTAAAGGTAGATTATTCCAGATAAGCATAGTCTAATATTAACTCGGGCAAAGTTGGGTGGGCTGCTACGCTGCTAGTCTGTTTATAAAAATAAAGCACTATTATATAAATTATACAGACGGAATCCGTAGCAGTCTAGCAGACAATCACTCGGTATCTGGATGATCCCTGCATCTAAATCAGTCAACATGAATTTTTCGACTCTGGTCATGAGCGTTGTGTATATCGCTGACATTCAATGATTTAGCGGTCTTTTATGGTAGGTACCTAGTCAAAATGAAGTAAGTTTCATATTTAGGTAAGCACCTACTATGTCGTCGTTTCGTGATTATGTTACATCTTTTGTTTGTTGTTTTACCAATCCTATGCTCTAGTTCCTTGCGGTTGATCTCGGCTGCTTGTAGCTGTCCGTTTACTTCGGGCCTAATTCTTGACTTCGAGACAATCCGATCAACTAGGTATAGGTGATCTAATTACGTTCAGAAAATGGAGTGAAATCAGTGTAAGTAGCCACATTAAAGTAACAAATTAATTCTATTCTCGTAATCTACGTTGTTTTCATGAAAAGGGAAAAGTTGGGTCGGGAATTTGGGATGTTAAGTTAGGACTTAAATAATCTTTTATCGAACTAAGTTTTGTTTTAGAAGTGGGTTCTTTGTACCTTGGGTTAAATCCCTGGTGTGTACTTTCGGTTCATTTGCCCCAAATTATTTTACATTCATTTACTGTGGCTTACTCTATACAAACAAGCTAAGTATTCTAGTTTGATCTCTTTATAAAAAGTGGAAGCTAAGTACACATAGAATTAGCTGATTTATAACGTTTAATGAACTTACCTATGAACTTGCCTGCGTAGAAAGAAAAAAGATTCATATCCATTCACCCTATTGAAATAACCGATTAGGTATGTACCTACTTACGTTATTTAAAAATTCACAGTTAAGTATATATTTTAGTAAGTAGATATATTTTATTCAGAGGTGTTATGTTAGAGGAGTATTTGAAATCTGTACCTTCCTTAGGTAGGTACTTACCTATAGAAGATTTCCGATTTTCGTTTTCCTTGACATTGATACCTTTTTCGATTATGGAACATCCTCAATTTTTTTGCGACCTAAATCACGATCCGACACTTTTTTTCCGTATTATCATAAACTTATACGGAATGCCCAAAAAATAGTGTAAAGAGGATATTCGAAGATTTAGATAGGTACTTTACCTAGCTTTTTTGTCAGATTTATGTATACTTACCTATACTTTCGTCTATTTTTTTAAATTCTGTTGGTTAATCAGATTAACCAGATACTTAGTTGATCGGAAAACATTGTTAGCGTGGTCAGACGACAATGGATGAGCTTGAAATGGGACTGACTGATGGTGTATGTATTCCTCTCTAATACGGAGTGTATTAGCAGCAGTGGGTTAACAGGTTAAAATGATGATGATGAAAGAAATAAAAAAAAAAAAACGTTTTGTTGTCCTCTCGCCACTTTCTGGTCTAATGCGTGCGTTTTTGTTATCTTCCATAATTCAACGAAAGTAATAAATATGCAAAATTAGAACTAAGAAGGTCTAGACTAGGGCATCGAGAACCGGCCCCATTTCAAGAACCGGTTTTTTCGATTCCAGTTTCAACACAGAACCGGGTACCCGGTTCTTTCGGTTCTTTCGGTTCTTATGATAATTTTTTTTCGAATCGAACCGATTTTTGTCCCTTTGCACACGAAAGGCAAATAATGTGAAAATTACCGAACTATCGCTTTAATACAGCACGCAAGTAAGATCCTCCTACCCTACATGTATTAAAAAGACGTCTTAGCTACTTTTTAACCCAACCTACCTGAAGAACAGGCAGGTTTTGTTAAAGGCATTAGGCAAGGGTACGCGGGAACCACCATTTGCCAAATAATAGAGAAGAGTAGAGAATTCAACAGCCTATTGATCCTTTGCTTCATTGATTATACCAAAGCTTTTGACTGTTTGTAATTGAAAAAATTGTATATTCCATACTACTGGAGATGGGATCTCCTAAACACGTCGTCGTTTTAATCAAGAAGAGTCTATATATAGAAAACCATTCTGATATCAGATTGGGCACCGAATGCTCCAGCTAGTATGTTCCAAACCAAGAAGGGAGTAAGACAGGGTTGCATCCTATCTCCTGCTCTGTTTAATATTATTAAATGAAAGTAGGGTACATATTTCGTAGGACCCTTGAAAACTGAGAGAAAGGTTTCCCGGCCAGGGGAAAGAGGATATCAAACCTTCGGTACGCCGACGATACCGTTCTCCTAGTAACATCAGTGGAAGATATGGAAGAATTTTCCCAAAGTCTAGAACTTGTCTAGTCTGAGTCAACAGGGCGAAAACCAAAAAAAATGGTAAAAGATCGTGTGAGAAAACTAACAGACGCCACCTGCAACATCTCAAGCATCGATACCGTTAACCACTATCTCTACTTAGCTAGGATCACAAATTAATACCATAAGGATGGCAGCTGTGTCCCGGAGATAAAGAGGCGTATTGGAATGGCAAAAGATACAATGACCCGCCTAAATAACATCTGGAAGAAGAGAGGAATAGGTATAAAACTAAGATCAGACTATTGGTAAAAGTATTTGGTATTCCCTGTCTTTAGGTATGGAGTGGAAACGTGTATAATTCTGTCCAGAAAAAGACAAAGGATCCATGCATTCGAGATCTGGTGCTGGAGGGGAATGCTAAGAATACTCTGGACCGATAAACGCACCAATGTATCGATCTTATTCCAGCTCCATGTTAAAACCCGATTGTCTACCTTAAGCCACCAATGCATTCTTTAATACTTCGGCCACGTGGTGCGCAGAGGCGATGAAAGTCTAGTAAAACTGATCGTAGTTGGGAACAAAGAATGAAAGCGATTACCAACAAGATGGGCCGATCAAGTGAAAGACTCTTCGTCTTAAAAATTTTACACTGTTGTAAGGGACGCACTAGACAGAAACCAATGGAGGCCAATCATCAATTCCAAAGACAAACCGAATTGACCACGATCCTCAGATCATACCTTAAGATCGTGGTCAGCTTCGGGAACGACGAGAGAGAGATAGTTTATTAGAGTTTTGTAAGTAAAATATTACAAAATACTACAATGAGATCAAAAATCAAACAGGGAATTTATAATCACAGCTATAATTTAAATCTTTTAAACAATCACTAATCACAAACAAGGTACATAATGCTGCCTGTACACACCTAAGAACTCGGCACGCTTTAGAAGAGAATAACTTTTTAAAAGAACCGAAAGAACCGGAAACCCGGTTCTTAATATTTTGAGAACCGGTTCCTTGTGTAGCCCCAAGAACCGGGTAATCCCGGTTCTTTCGGTTCCGGGTAAACCCGGTTCCTATGCCCTAGTCTAGACAGTCTATCGCAGGTCTGTGCAAATTAATACTCGACCTTGAGACATATTAGCAAATAACAAAATTAATTATTTAGATGCGGCATTTGAAAAATGAATCAACATAAATTACAAATACGGTCGACTTTTAGATATTCTGTTACGGATTTCACAACTTTCACTGATTCGCATCCTCTCGCCAAATATTTTAGACTCCTATTAAATATTTTTTGTAAAAATTGCAAAGATTTTAGATGGGAGATCATCTGGTGGCAACAAGGGATTCTGCAGTGCCTGGAACATTGATGATGGAATAAACTGTAGAGTAGATCCATAGTAAAGGGACTAAAGTTCCTCTATGCAATTGAAAAATTGGCAACTTTCCGCTCTGCACATCATCTTCCTGCCTCTAACCTATAATAGAGTGGGGTTCCGTACAACTACATTCTTCTAGGACTTCCTTCTATCAGACGTATTTGCAGTCACTATATATTTATTTAAGTTTTCACTTAAAATATACATTAAGTATGTAGGTAGGTACCTGATTGTACCTGCCTATAGTGCCTATATGTCTTCTTTGAATAAACATACGTCACAAATACAATACCGACTAGGTAGGTACTACACTACAAGTAGAAATAGAATGATAATACTATTGTTTATGCCTTATTAGATTCTGTTCCTTTAACTTGCATAAGCCGCTTATAAGGAAATACGAATGTTAAGTGAATGGAAAGCAGCTCTTGTCAAAACGATGCTGGATTATAATGGCAATTTTATGGATGGATTAACATGTTACGACCAGAACTAAAGTTATGGCGAAGCAACAGAAATAAATAACATTAAAAATTATTCGTTCCCTTCTAGTAGTCTCGTAAGGAAACCCGCGGCTTAGTCAGCCCCACACGTATTGACCATGTCTTTCCTGTGGATATGGCCGGTTAAGCTGAGAGGATGGTGTAGGTGCTGGGCAAGCCTACTCCATCTCAACATTGTCCCAGGCACTACAGTGTCCCGTTAAGTGTAGGCTAAGATTGCCTCCTGACACTGTATAAATCATCTAGTAAAGATGTAAAGGCCTAAGTAGTTTACTTTCTAGTAAATTCGTTTTTAGTCTTGTATTTAGGTATGTACATAATAATGGCCGGGGCTGATCCGCTTCATATATATAAATGTTCTTGTTGTGTCTATTTGTTGTGTTAATAAACTGTACCTATATTGATAAAGACACTAGCGGCCTTTAAACGGTAGAGTTTTTAGCACGGATCTGGACTGTACAGATATCTGTAAAGATATCTTTACAGATATCCGCGGATAAAACTGTCAAAGGTTGGAATGGCAGAGATCGGTCCGCGGGAAAATCCGCAGGCCGATCTCTGCGTGTAAATGCTGCTAATGCAAAACTTAAGACCGAAAAACAGAGTTTATGTCAACAGTCAAACAGTTGGCAATTCGATAACCTTACACAACAATGCCAATTTCACTTGTAGTCGGTGTATTCAAGTGTTTATACTCCTTTTGATGAACTAGGCATATAAATACATGCATCTATCTTTTACCAGTCACTAACGAGGTATTTTACTACTGAACCGTATTCGCCGAGTGGGGTAGTGTTTGAAATTTCGACAAAGGTCATGAATAAGAATCCCAGCACCAATTAATTTTTCATTTCGGAAATAAGTATTACGCGCTTTGGAGTTATTATTTTAGTTCGAAGGAAAATATACTGAGGGAACTCGTGCCTTAGCTTCACGCGTATTGATCATGATGACATTCTTTTCTATTGTCAGTTAATGCTGAGATGATGGGTTAGGTTAGTGTATTACGCTGTAGCATAAAATGTGTAGGCCTCAGTAATTTTATTTAGGTACTTATATTCCAACGAAGGTGCAATATTGAATCTACATAAAAAAAATAGAGTTTGTCCTGAAAAAGTGAGTGTTTTGACTTCTAGAAGTTTCAAAATGTTTTGCGATCCGAAAAAATGTCAGCAAGATATTGCTTTCATAGAAGTCAATAAAATATAAGTAAGTACTTAATCAACAAACTATAGCGGTTACTTTACTTTGTATTTCTGCAGGACAGCTTACAAAATATCGCAATGTTAAAATGTATTTGGTACATGCCAACAGACCAGCAACAGTCAATCGAAATAATCCTTTCACATTCAGTGAGGCTGCTGCGTTTTGGCGACCGTCCAAACCTTCTTCGATTGAGAGGTACACGTAACAGTTTACTACAGAAAGCTAGCACATAATCCTCTTATCGTGTTGTAATGGCCCTTACAAAGCGGTGGTATTATAATAATGAGGATTTAGTTTCATAGCATATTTTGAATCTAAAATAATATTTATGTTTTTACTACTGGTGCGACCTCGCTCGTTGAGACTCAAAGAAGAGTGAGCTCACACGTCAGACTTGATGGATTTTAACAATGAGGTGCCGTTAGGTTTTTTCGTAGGTAATTTTTTTATAAGTCGGTAAGTAATATTAACATCAGGTCAGTGCCTCTAGCCAAGTGGCATCAATCTTTTCTATTCTACAATTCGCTTCGCTATCGCCGATGTTTCATTGGTGGAAGACCACGTGACCTTACGTTCGACCTTGGTTCGACCAATGAAAACCTCACGTTCGAGTGTTAGCGAAGTTAGAAATCGAATCGCTTCATAGCGAAGGTCGGTTGGCTAGGCCCTCAGGTCGGACAGGCAGATTTTTTCATAATATTTATCGTGAATATTGTTACTACACGAATCATGGCAAATATCATGTACATGTACGGCCGGGTTCGAACCCACGACCTTCGGATTGAAAGTCGAGGCACTAACCCACTCGGCCAACACTGCTCTTGCAAGCTCAAAAGCTCTTGAAAGTTTGATCCCCACAAATATTATGGTGTTAGGTATGTCTTTTTGAATTTCCAAGGCCTCATCTCGTTATTATCTTAATGCAGGGTAAAGAACGAACCAGTAGCTCCGGTTAGATAAAGCATACTAGACATGACATAATATAGATGCGGTATTTTTGATGATGAGTATATTATTGAGAAGTAAAATGCCGGTCGCGTTTCACTTTCTCGCCGCACGCGCCTTCCAATCTGCAGTTTGCAATCACAAGCAGGAGAATGTTTATTGATAAATACCTAAACTTATTTCTAACAATTTGTATTCCGAACGAATGATGAAAAGTTTCCTAATACGAGAACATTCTTGGGTCTAATTAATGAGTGAGAGTTGCAGTTTTGTTTTAAAGTGCATTTGTCGTCATTTAGATTCAGAAGCACATCATTTGCTGAAGTTAGAATTCCAAAATGATAATAATATTTGTCTGTTTTAAATTTTCGCGATTAGAACAAATTATAAATATAATCTGCTGGTTCAATCAAGTCGAAACGTCGGGCTAAATATAAAGGTAAATTAATACGTGATAAATACCCGGATACATATTATATATTTAAAATGTTAATAATATGTTTAGGGGGTAGTCAGAGGCACGTTCAAATATACAAACTCGGGTCGACAAATAAACTATACTATACAAACAAGTACAAAAAATAATAATAAAAGAAAAAATATTATTCTGTATGATTTCTTTGTTATGCGAAATTAAAACGCAATTTCGAGCCACGTAGCTCGTAGACCTTGCTACGAATTCCGTAGACATCATTTGCTACGTACAAGGTCGAAGGTTTCACTATAGGCTCTATTCATCCCAGTCTTTTGTTGATTCTCGTTTTGTGCGAAAGTAGGGCGGTTTATATTACTTTACCTACTGGCGTTTAATAATCATTTTCCATCACGATTCGAAGTTAATTCGAGTTTATTAATAGAGGCCTAAGAGTATACTGAAAACTAGATCTCCTTGAAAACTTAAAAACATTGATGCTATGAAAAAAATCACAGAAGTTTGCACTTGGGGGCATTGTTTTGTTAATCAAATTTCTGTGTTCAGTGAGAAAGAAATTGTTTATACGCGTCACATTTCTCCAAACATACCCCTTTCATAACCTAACGACTTAAACGTTTAGCTCAAGCGAACCAAGTCCCAAATTATCGTGAACTTTCTTCACACGAATGTAAGTTTTATGAATTTGTGTTTAGAGTTATTTTTGCATGTCGTTGTGGGCCTGGGGTGGTTGGAATATAATCAAGTGGAGGCTTGTGAGTCCTTCTAGCGAGGGGCCACCTTCTTTTGTTGCAAATTACACTTACGTTACAGAAAGCTAATGTTCTAACTAAAGTTTTCGCTTACTTTCATTCAAGTAAGGTACTTAAATGATTTCAGGTAGAGATTTTCGGTTTATTTTATGCTTTCAATCATTATTAAATCTTCGAAAAAAAATTTAAATTTTCTTGTTTTCATTTTTCAAATTTTTTGAATAATTTTAGACTGCAGCCTCTTGCTTGAAAAATGAACAGATCTTAAAATACCAGACTGATTTAGAAATGTTTCTGTCACATCTTTATCGAAACACAAAGGAGCATTTTGGTTTTGAAAAGTTATCAATGTAATTTTTTAAAGTTTATCCAAAATTAAATACGTATCAAAATCCAAACTAGGTGGTATGATCATTTTTTTAGTTTAAAAACTCGTGTTAATTTGGTTGTTGTTGGATGTATAGGATTAAAATCAAAGTTAAAATCAATATAAAGACAGCTAAGATCACTTTGAATCGTCTCAAAAGCTACACGATTCTGCTCTTTTTCTTTCGCAACCAATACCTTGAAGATACAGGGCAACACACACGGTTTGGGACTCAATTTTTGCCTTACGATGCTTCATCTTCGAAATCTAAACAATTAAAATCTAAATTGCCAGGCTTTGGGCGTAAATAAAACCAAGTGAAGCTCGTCTGACTGTACGTATATCAGAACAAGAACTTGAGCATAAATCACACAATCTTTGTCTGAAATATTTACAGATGTCGTTGCCATATTTATTCATTAGTCACACACGCGTTTCCGGAAATATCTGTAGCATGTGTCTCATTTTCATGGAATTCTAGCGGAAATTGAGTAGAAAGAGAGCTGTCTACTTGGTGGTCTTCATCTATACCTGAAATGTATTTATTTGTCTTCTGTTTTTGGCCATATTCTGAACCCGAAAGATGTAGGCACTTAAGTTACCATAGACATAGCAGAAGATCCTATGTTCTATCCCCATTATTCGCAATAATTTGTCAATTTACAAAGATATAGGAGCATGTTTTTTTCTTGTCATTCTTATATCAATAGAAAGAGATGCCAACAGTTTTGCATTATCAGAAGTCTGAATCGCACTGCTGATCTTTTAAAAATGCTACACTATTAAACGAGCAATATTTGTTTGTTTGCACTCACGTTCTCGATACGGAGGTTTACGGGGGCGAAAAATCGATCTAGCTAGGTATCTGGGAAAATTCGTTTTCTCGGCATTTTCACGCAAAAAGCTTTACCAGTCAGTGCAATGTGCTTCGAAATTTTGCTAAATTAGTTGAGACCAGAGTGGCTACTTAGAAACTCTGGTCTCAACTGGCGTTGAAGGCGGATACCCTTACCACTTGGTACTTGGTACCATTTGGTACCACTTGGTAAGGATATCCGCCTTCAACGCCGAAGGCTGCAAATTCCACTTTTTGCCAACGATAGTTTATTTCTGTTTTTTTTGTTTTTTTCTTTCTTTTTTTTCTATTTACACCTGAGCGAGCTACCAGATATTTATTTTATTAAATAACTAGCTGCTGCCCGCGGCTTCGCTCGCGTGGTACCCGGATAAGAAGTAGCATAGGTTACTCTCCAGCCCTCCAACTATACACAAAAAATCACGTCAATCCGTCGCTCTGTTTTGACGTGAAAACAGGTCAAATAAACAAACAAATAAACACACTTTCACATTTACATTATGGGTACGGATTAACATTAGGTAGGTACACTACTAACACGACCTTCAACTTGCACGTGAAAGGGTGATAAAAACGACAGTAACAAATGCCGCCCCATAATTTAACAGCATTAATTATTTACAAATTAAATTAATCCCCTGGTTAATTAACAAAATGAACTGTCACATTGTAAGGTCTCAGTCCCCTAGCATGTCACCGCGAGGAGTGTCTCCCTGTCATTTCCGCTAATGACGTCATTTCCGACGAGAATTTTTATAAAACTACGATGTTCTATTTTGTTTAAGTTGTTTCGCAGTGACTGTGTAACTTTATTTAGCATGAAATGTCGCAATGCGATCATCTATACTATTAATATGATAAAGCAGATGAGTCTGTTTGTTTGTTTGTTTGTTTGTTTGAACTAATTCTATGGAACTAGGTACCAGACGGATTTGAAATGAGGCAATTTAGACTGAAACCGCCGGGCACAGCTAGTTATTTATATTTAGGAATACTATATGGGAATTTATCGCGTTATTAACGTTAATTTGGACGTGTCTCTCGCTACCTCTAGACATCTTTAGGGGATTTAAAATAACTAAAGATCTGAGTGGATCTTAATCGTCTCACTGATCTACAGACCATGCAAAGATTTAATCTGGGAATTGAACCTTTATAAAGAGGTGTTTTTTAGAGTATTTACGCTAAAAATGAAATACACTGATCCTAAAAGGGTGCGGCGAGATTGAAGTTTCATGCGAACAAAACCAGGGGTGCTTTAATAGTTTGTTTATAATAGCGTTTTAGTCCCCTCGGTGATTTTATCGGTAAGTGATTTTCGAACACCTTGTCAGAATTTAATTTACCTACCGTAGGCGATTTATTAAAGTATCTACCTTTTAATAAAGTCGCAATGTTGACATAACAAATTGCCTGCTTAGAAGCTTTGACCCTCAGGGATACTGCAGCTTATAAGACAGATATACCTACAAACTTCTTTTAAGAGATAATCTGTAAGAACTAAGACAGCTTTAGTAAATAACATAGCATCTGAGCGAATTCGTACTTAGAGCACGTAAAGTTGTCGATCATGGTTAAAGGTCATAGCTGACCAGTCTCCTCCGCACCCGAAGTCCCGAACCTCACCGCATCGCCTCGGTATTTGTATGGTATTCTATGGACCAACGCTCACTACATCAAATTCGTAACGTCACCGGATCGCCGCTTCGCAATCCAAAAGTGAAGGAACAATAACTGAACGCCGACAAGTGGCTTGATAAAAATTTAAAAAAACCGACTTCAATGTTATAAGCTGAGCAATTTTTTCCGAGGTGCATTTCTGTTCATAACTCTGAAGATCCTCGACAGATCCTCACCAAATTAATGTAACGGAAAGTATACCCTTTCAAACAAAAAAAATAATTTTCCAAATCGGCCCAGGCGTCTTCGAGTAATCGGAGAACATACATTAAAAAAAAAGTTTCCGACGAATTGAGAAACTCCTCCTTTTTTGAAGTCGGTTGAAAAGGTGATGCGGTGTGGAGGTGACTGGTCAGCTATAACCTTAAGAAAGTTGTCAAAGCCGTCAGTCGTAGCTTTAGGCGGCCAAATAACCAGAAGCAACCAGAGTTCACCACAAGCTAATATGAGCTTACCTACTTTTTATCGTCTGTCAGCATTATACATTTTTTATATATCTACAGATTGAATCAAAGTATCACAGTCTAAAGAACTTCAAACTTTGCTGGTTATAATCTGCGATCAGTAATGGCAGTTCCCAAACTGATCCTATAAATCTGCGCGTCGGCAATCCGATTAGCAAAGTAGAAACTTTTCTGTGATTAAGTTTGAAGTTGAGATGGAAATCCTTTGGTTCTAGTTTGTGGCACTGTATGGTAACAATATTCTATCTATCTATACCTACTTACCTATCTGTGATTTTGCTTACTGTGCACTAGTGTGTAAGTGTACAATAGTGACGGCATGCCACTTTTTAAATCAATGTATCGACGTAATCTTTTGATTGCGTAAAAAAAGAAAAAAATACGCGTCCAATTTATTAATCTTCTGGACGGACATAAAAAAATCTTAAGTCAACATCCCTTATAATTTTCTCATAATTATGTGATTTGAAAACGGCGGTCTATTATGTCGGAGCAGCTTCATTTATTATTGCAGCTAGAAATCTAGGCTTCATTTATTAAATTAAATTATAATTTTATTTTGTTATAGTGTTAATCCACACTTGGGTATTTATATTTTAAACTGAAAAATTAAATTAATCTTTATTTTCTCTTCACAAAAGGTTATTTTACATGGTGAGATTTACATCTAGGTGAAATTTATTAGTAGGTCGTTTCCCTTCTTTTCCCGGTTTTTTTTTAATTCAGTCCTAGATTAATATTGCAGTTGAGTAGCGAAGTTACCGTCTATAATACACTACGGACGGATCTAGTCGCGTAGGAGAGCCTTCCCCAATACCGATTTGAGGCCACAACAAATTGTCCTCTTCCTCACACCTAGACCAGTCAACAATCTCTCTTATTACCATCGGTATAAGTCTCAAATTGAACTGCAATGTAATGGGAACAGTTGCACAGATCACCGGGATGACGAATTGCAGTATAAAATATTGCTTTGTCGGTTTCGTACTGACGGGAGACTTATTAATGTTGGGAAAACAAGAAACTAATTATTTCAGACTCTATAACCGCCTTTGTAGAAAAAAAAAAATATAAAAAAAAAATAAGTACCTAAGTAAGTACCTACCTCTACCTATATTATTAGTACCTACTTACAAAAAATAATTCAGTGTAAGTATTGCATAAGAAACTCCAGACATACCTAATAAGAGTAGAGATCGATTTTTGAATTTTTGCAGTCTCACTAAGTAATTCTCAAAAGTATTATGATTTTCAGACTTGTTTTTGTAATTACTGCTCTCCGTTCTGACTCATAGTTATTTTAGACAAAGTTCATTCCTAGATACATACATACATACATAGGTACATAAAACACGCCTGTTTCCCACCATAGGGGTACGCAGAGACCACAGACATCATTCCTAGATAACATTACAATAGCCGTAATCACACTCAAACAGAATGAACAATTATATCTTATCAAATCAAGTAACATCTTACACATAATACATATTTACCTAAATATAATATACCTCTGACATTTGATTTAGCTCCTTTCGTGAAATCTTGATGAACCTCTACTGACACGGATATTCCACACACTGACATTTGGGATCGAGGGCGTTAATTAAAAAGCTATTTCCTGTTGGGGAGTAAAGTTCTATCCGAAAACGCTACGAGGAATGAGCAAGAGTTTTATTTTTACCGTTTTCGTTATCGGGAAATATTGGGGTAAAAAATAGTACCTAGGTAAAATGCAATAAGTACTTAAGTATTTATTTTATGATAACATTTTGCCCGTATTCGTAACAGTCAGCATTTTCAAGATCGAAATAACATGTTTTTTACTACCACTCGGCTCTATTTACCAGCACTTCACTTATAAAATGTAACACAATTTAGTGAAGTACTTCGTTCAAAATATTACTCTTCACTATTCCTACACTAGTGGTAGTTGCATATTCCTTTTGAACCCACAATTACTACGACACATGAGCTCGGGTAGTGAGACGGCCCCGCATTTTTCACCGCTCTCTAATTAAATAATGAGTTTTGTTTCCTTTATGGGTCGCGCAGTAAATCCAGGCGTCCCTCAGCGGAATAAACGAAAGCGGAACAAAAATGTTAAGCAAATGATGGTTCAACTACAGTGCTTATAGTACAGCTACAGTACTTAATAAAACAGTGAACTGTTTTGGATTGTACTAATTCTTCTTGATGTGTTGATGCTGATCGTATTGTATGATTCTAGCTAATTTATAGTGTCGTGAAAAAAAAACACAGATTTCGTGCCTCACACGTCTATCGAGCACATTGGAAATGAATCTACAGAATTCAAATTAAAAATGTCGTTCTTACTTTTTTCTTTTTTTAAAGAGGTTAGGCTACAGGGCAAATCCTTAACCCGATCGTGAGATCGATCAGAAAGACAATCGGGTTAAGGGTTAAGGCTGACTAATTGTCCCGAGGAATTTTTCTCAATTTTTTTATCATTCTTCGTTTCCAAAACATCGAGCGACAAAATCAAAAATTCGGAAAAAATGTTTTTTTTTTTACCATTTCGGCCATAACTTTTTTCGGTAAGTATTGACTTTTTTGAATATCATAATCTTCACAACTCTCCAAAATAAGGGGATCGCACTTTTTCGTGAAATCGGAGCCTACACTGTAGCGAACGAAAAGACATTTCCAATGACAATAAAGAAACTGGCCGTTGTTAGTCAAATCCATAGGTAGGTACTAAAATAAGGAACGCAAGTAGGTACCTATCTATAAAGTTTAGAAGATCGACATTCTTTTGTTTAGGTGTCTGGTCTAATATTTTGTGGAAGACTTTTGAGGCAGTGTGAGTGGACTGTGTTTGTAAGCTTGCTCGTTAAACAATTTAGCAGAAATAGTCGTAGGCGTTTGCAAATAAATCAAATGTTCGTTTAGTGACAGTCAAGCACCCATTTCATGTCTACGGTGCCATTACTCTCAATTTTATCATTTGAGCGGGTTTCATAACCTACATCATACAGCTAGTCCAACTTGAAGACTTTACCTTGTGTTTCATGTAAACTTGCTTGTAAACAAATATATGGGGATCTCTGTTATATAATTATAGCGTTATAGTTTGACCGAATCCGCTATACCGCTCCTTGTGAAGTGCGGCGAGGTGGGGGCCGAGGAAAAGTGAGGAAAAGTGAGCGTTGACGGCAGACTGATGGATCGGAGCGGCCAAGGAAGTTCTTTAGTTTATAAATTCCTTGGGAGCGGCAGATATTTCCCCCCCGTCTCGCCGCGCGCATACCTCAGGCGCGGTACAGCGGTTTCGGTCAATCTATAGCGATTATGGATAGGTAACTTGACATTTCTTGGACTCTTGAGAGCCGTGGTGTTGGCCGAGTGGAATAGTATCTCGACATTTGATCCGAAGGTTGCGGATTCGTATCCTGGCCGTGCATCAATGGATTTTTCTTAACTAGATTTCATTCGCGGCTTTACACCTGGTTCACCCTTTATCACGGAAATTAGAATTTTTCCGGGATAAAAAGTAGCCTATGTCCTCTTTCAAGGTCCAATCTATCTTATACCAAAATTCATCAAAATTGGTTCAGTGGTTTAGGCGTGAAAAGGTAACATGCAGGCAGACGGACAAAGTCACTTTCGCTTTTACAATACTAGCTTCCGCCCGCGGCTTTGTTCGCATGGTACCCGGATTAAAAGTAGCTCATGTCCTATGCCCAATCATTATCTATCTACTATTTTAAATTTCAGGCAAATCGGTTCAATGGTTGTCGAGCTAAAGGCTGATTTTAGTCTCATGCTCACCGTCAGCGCTGATAGGCGAGTGATCTTTATTACCTACAATGAAATAAGGATACTGATTGTTTAGCAGAAATGGCTACGCTGATTGCTTTCGTCAGTGCTGGACAATCAGTATCCTTATTTCATTTTAATAAAGATCACTCGCCTATCAGCGCTAACGGTGAGCGTGAGACTAAAATCAGCCATAGAGGAACAAACATTCATCCAAACATCCATCCAAACTATCGCATTTATAATATTAGTGTGATAGTGTGATTAACTGATTACCTACTTAGTATCTATGGATTAGAACGTTACAGTCACATGCAGTTAAAAGTCCAATCAAAAACTCTTTCAATCAAAATGTTCTAGGACCACCAACTTAACCTATTTCGTATTCAGTAAGCCTACAAACTTCATATTCAGCAACAACTTCACGAGTCCTGGACTCGAGAGTCGTGTCCTCATTTACAAGACTCAAGTCTCTTGACGTAGTGCACCATTATCTCCGAGGCCGTACGTAGTTCCCAAGCTTTTTCATATTCATATGTATTCTAAAACGAGCATAATGGTTGGCTGTACTGAAAAGTTTTGTGACTGAAAGTTTATAGAAGAGGGTACTGATAGCTCTTGATAATTGTTTGGTTGGTATTGGATTTGACGAATTCGTCAAAAAGGATCAGCAGGCCAATTCACACTTCTCGGAATGAATTCCGAATTCGGAAAGTAATGTTTCTTCGCTGAGAAAACATCGACTTTCCGAAGAAAATCTTCGAATCGAATGCATTCCGAGATGTGTGGGTCGCACGGTTTCGCACCGCTCTGGAAAAGGTTTTTATCTGGGTTTAGATCAAAATTATTTAGATTGATTTTCCTGATTGATTTATTAAGTTGTACTGCCCTCTATAAAGACATAATAAAGGATCGTGATGATTGATTTTAATTTTGTTAGCTACTCCCGTCTTGAGTTCAGATATTTGAATCATAAAATCAGAATAAAGAATTCGTCCCAATTACTTATTTAATTTTTTCTAAAAGTAATGAAGTATTTACATAGTAAGTATTTAACTGTATTTCAATAGCTGGATTTAATAGTATTATTTTTCTTGGATCTGTTGAAGCGCAACCTGCACTTTCATTTCAATTCTTCTTTCAACAAAGGAAAATTACAGACGTTCAAATTGCAAATACTCGGAGAAAATGGCAGTGACTTCTTTCTACATTTCAGAAATTGCTAAGCAAGTTTTAACTTAAGCTTGAAGGAATACGGTCCAATAGAGGGTGCGGGAGTATTTTGATACTACTCGCTTTTATAAACTACCGCAATTGTAGCTGGAAAGTACTAATGGTGTTTGAAAGGTCTGGAACTGAAGTCTTAACTATTCTCATCGTAAAACTCCGTCTAAGTTCAGAGCTGTTATTACTTATTTTACTAGAGCTATACACCGCTTAAACGAAATATATTAGCTTATACACTTAAGTACATGAAATGAATTTACAACAATCATTCTCTGTCTATTTTCTGTATTACGCAAAGAACTTTGTCGAGAAACTGAGACAAATTTCGATAGAAAAGATTGCATTTACAATACTTTCAAAAGTGAAATCAGGGATCTATTTCTCCTATCTGAAAATAATTAATTCATCAGTCCGTCATTTCCCATGGAAAACGAAAGTCCAGACTTCAATGTAGAGACAAACAATGTAGATCCTATTAGTCGATGGCAACTATCTGCAATTAGTCAGTTGCATGGTAGCGAAGCATGCGATGTGAAATCGCACGAAATATCTATTTTAAAAGAAGGTACTTCTAACACCGAAAGATGGTTCCAGAAAGTGATTATTCTCTATAATTCAACCTATTACTTACCTATTTATTATACTAATATTACAAAGGCGAAAGTCCGTGTGTGTGTGTGTGTGTGTGTGTTTGTGAATGTTTGTTACCACGTGTCACCATACCTACTACTAAACTGATTTTGATGAAATTTGGAATGTAGATAGTTTAGGTTCTGGAATAACACATAGGCTACTTTTTATCCCGAAAAAATGCACGGTTCGCGTGGGATAAAGAAAAGTAGTCTACGCGGGCAAAGTCGCGGGCGTTCACTAGTAGTCTATATAATTCATCATCACCATTATCAACATCACCTCAGCCGTCGGACGTCCAGCACTGTAGGACATAAGCATCCCTCAAAAACTTTGCATGTGTTGCGGTTTGAAGCGGCCTGCATCCACTAAATAATTCAGGATCGTCAAAATCATTGTCTGGTGGTAATTCGTTTATTGTTTACGTCATTGCATATCATAATAATTATATAAAGTGCATTACACCTAAGTGATTGTTTTATGGGTTGGTCTGCAGGCAGTACCTAATGGCCAAGTAAATAATGTGGTTTACATTCTAGCTAAGCTTAATCTCTTTAAAAAGAGAAGAATATTCCATACAAAATATCAAAATCAGGTTCAATACATGAAAATGTTCGAATGTTTGTTGTTAGGTTTCTGAAAAGCAGTAATCTTTGAAAATGTATACCTATGTAGCTTAAAAACCCGTCTTATGTATTGTAAATTGACATTATTAATTATTAGCTCTCAGTTTGCCTCTCTGCGGCTTCGCTTATGTTGTAACACCATTTATTATTCGACTTCAGCAATTTTCTATCCAAAAATAGTTTTAAATCGGATAAGTTGGTAAGTACCTACTTATTTTCGGGCATATGAAAGTGGTCTAGCTTAGCATCATCCTCCCTCACCACAATTACCGATTCATATAGGCGGTTCTGTGTAGAATTAGTATTCAGTTTGTTTGAAATGAGCCATATTTAAATATCTCGCCTGCCCATTTCGCTATACGATGTCCAATTTTCGGTACTCCGAAACACGTAATACACCGGGAAACTTCTGTGCTTCTAGGAGGAGCTAGGGTAGCTTCACAACTAGTGAGCCAGGTCATCCCCACGCATAAAGGACAGTCTTTGAGTCTAAATGCAGAAAAGGGAGTCCACATACATTCTCCCTGTAACTGAGTAGTAGAAATCTAATCCTTAGGAATTTTAAAATGTCTAAGATATTCCATTCTCCCTGCTTATCTGTCAGACTTATAAATAGGTACCTACTCTTTAAGGTGCTACATTGTCAATGTGTGGGGTTTATCTCGGGCCGTTAGCCGTAACATCTATTTAAACTATCTTTTACGACTTGTGTAAGAGGTAGTAAAGTTCACTCTCTAAACCTACCTTAGCGCCACTGAGATCCTATTATAAGAAAGTTATAGTGGCCATAAAACATTGTAGATATAAAACATTGACGGATGACTTTTTACTGCTTACTCATCAAGGATTCTATTAGCGCAAACTGATGATAGCTTAAATATTTTACAGGAAGTGTTTGACTTGCTGTAGTATGCTTGTTGTCCTGTACCAAAAGCGATGATAAAAAGTTCCATGTGTTAATATTATGTCTTGTTGAACTCACAAATGTTTTGAAAGTGAAATATACCTACTGTCTATATTATTACCTACATAATTTTTAAACAGATGAACAAAACGTAGCCTCAAATCATACTTTCAACTTAATAATCAGTTCAACAACTTAGCACCTAACCTACGAATAGTAAGTGAAATATCAAACTAAGCTACCTACTAATAACATTAGCGGAACACATGACTGTAACTTAGCGTTTCCAACAAACTCGAAGCTTATCCTTCTATTTTAGGCGTTTGTGGTCAGCCGTGTTTGGACTATAAACAGTAGAACATCATTTACAGAGCCCTCGTGTCAGTCCCTTCCGCACTGCTGTTACAGCTGGAAGGGAACAGCCGTTTCACTTTTTGTTGAGGTATTAATCCTCTTTTTTTTTCTTTTGACGACTTTGACGAGACTCACATTGTTCGACTGGCTCCACACTGGAGCTTGACTATTTAGATTTTAAGCGGATGGATCACCGAAAAGAAAGCTAGGCCCCATACCGTGTTTGTTGCCCTGATTCTTCACGGTGTTGGTCGCGAAAGAACAGGAGTAGAATCACCTAGCTCTTAAGACGTTTCAAAGTGGTCATAACGGTCCTACTGAATAAATGATATTTGAATCTTTGAATCATTGACTTTATGAACCATGCTCAAACACCTTCATATCAATGTTATGATGGAATTTTCCCATCGATAAACTAAGTTGGTGGGAAATCTCGAAGAACAGAGATGGTTTTAGAGATGTGGGGGAGACCTTTGGCCAGCAGTGAAACTTTAAAATTAAGTTGTAGTATTCAAATATCATTTATTCAGTAGGACCGCTATGACCACTTTGAAGAGCTAGGTGATTTTACTCCTGTTCTTTCGCGACCAACACCGTGAAGAATCAGGGCCAACAAACACGGTATGGGGCCTAGCTTTCTTTTCGGTGATCCATCCGCTTAAATCTAAATAGTCAAGCGAATTGAATAATGTGAGTCAGGTGTTTTATTTGAGCTTTGGACTATGTGAGTACATCGATATCAATATAATAGGTATAGGGTGCAGGACAACGTCCTACCTCGTACTATGATGTGCACGCTATTTATCGCCTGTCCTAGACTAATTGCATTTCGTTGTCACAAACATAGCATTAAAATTTCAGGCCAATCAGCTTGATTTATGAACCTTTCGGTCAATGCTCTTGTAATTCGAAGAAACGGAACGAGCAGGAATTAGAGGTATTTACGTTGAAAGCAGGTTATCGGTACATGTTTACCGACAAAATTTTGGTAGAGTAAACCAATTTAGACCTTTAGATTTGAAGAAATAATATTCTATAATCATTATTAGGTACATTTATAGAAAAAGTTTGATCTCTTCTTTATCGACAAAGTAAATAATAATCGTTTCAGAATGACGAAATGTATTAAAGCATTAAAAAGAGTATTGATATCTGTCTTATAGTCGCTTTTTAAGTCATAAGTTACGACTTAAAAAGCGACTATAAGACCTTCAGTGTTATGACTCCTAACACTGAAGGTTTGTAATATAACGGTAACCTGTTTTCTTTGTAAATAAGATCTAGAGTTCGGAAACTAACACTCTAATCCCTTTCAGGCCCTTCCACATCGGAATCGAATGAACCGCACAAAGCCCCGACTCCAAATCTCAAGTGACTCTCGATCAAAGTGAAGTGACTTCCGATAGCTTCAGTGACTTTGATAGCTTCAGTGACTTTGATAGCAGCGACTTTGTAAATACCTAGTGACTCTGTAACGACTTGTGATAAATTGATTTTCGATAGCATCTGTGCTATTTCGTCAGCGTTCCTCCGTTCATCGGAGGGTTACGTGGTCGCGTAAACAGTCAAGGTGTCTCCGATAAAGTTGTCTGCTATGGACAGTAACTCGGTGTCGCCGATGCCGGAGCTGGCGCCGATCGCTGAGTTCGACAAGTCTCCACCTTCGCCGCCGAATGAGGAGGTGCCGATGGATGACCTGCCTCCGCCTCCTGCCACCATCTCTCAGCCCGAGGGCAAGAAAATCAAGAAAGAGAAGTAAGTGCCTCTAATAAACCAACTTACCTACATTTGACATTATAATAACACACGGGAATTAGGTACGAGTCCTTCCCTCCTACCCAGATGAAGATTCTCCGGATGAATCGAAACACTGTCGGTACCCAAATCGCTGATATTTTTTCCTGTGATAATTGTACGAGTACAACGTACGAAAGTTTTGAAAAAGATACAGCTTACATTTGCCTAGTTTGGTATTCGATTGAAGATTTCCATATACTTATGGTAAATTTTAGACGATTTCATTAGGTACCTAACTTCTCGTAGTTTACCGCCGTAAATTTAGCTCACAGTCTGAAACTGAAATAGGACACATTTTCAATTCAATTTCAAAGGACGTGTTGCATAACTTACATAAAGTATGTTTCTTCGTATTTATACTCTATTCGCCTGTATCAAAGGTGAAAGATGAAATGGTATCTGAAAGGTCGACGAACGAAGTTTTCTCGGAATGACTGTAGAATGGAAATACTTCGCTATAACCGCGAGCTGAAATTCTTTTATTCAAGGCATTATTTCTTACGTAATGTTGTGTTCCCTTCGTTGCTCGCAGTCTGTCTTGCGTTCTGAAGTTTTCACGATGTTATTGCATTGCGTAGGTATTTGAACAACTCACAATATTACTAGACGGTGCTGTAGAAATTCATGCAAGAAGTACCTATCTGCATTTATTTTTATCATATTCAGGTACTTACCTAATTATAATTGGATATAATGGAATTAATGAAAAATAAGTTATGATATAAAATATTTGGGCGTTTACATCTATACCAAGTGATAACCATAAAAATCATGGTCAACACACAAAGTTTTCCTACTATTTTTAGCACATGCACCTTCTTAGGTACCTAGGTAAGTATATTTTCCGGGACGAAAACTCTATCGATGGACAGCCGTGATTTGAACCCCCGACATTGATATTGAAAGCCTCCACGGAGAAAAAAGACACCACCAGAAATTATAAAACTGTTTTGTATTTGACGCAAATACTAAGTTTTAATATTACTTACAAAAGTTTTGCTGTTTTTACAAATATTAATGATTTTTAGCAAAACCTTTGTATTTGTAATTGTAATTCCTAAAAGTCGGTTTTAGTCAATGTCAGATATTACAACATTTCATGGTTATCGCAAATTATAGTAAATATTGATAATGTTTTGTAATTACTGCAAACCCATTTAGTATTTTTTAAAAAGCTCATTCATAGTTTCCAGAAATGGTTTTAGTACAAGGCAAAATTACAAACTTTTGTTATAATTAATAATTACATCTTAGTATTTTACACATGAATTACTTGAAATTACTGAAGTAGTTCATATAATAATAAAACTATAATGTTTTGTTATTCCAAGTAAGCACATCTTTGTATTTACATATGATTTACTTGAAACTACTAACGTATTTCTTAGATTAATAAAACTAATCTGTTTTGTCAATCCAAGTAATTGCTCACGGCACAGGCACCAAATGTCTGCCATTTCGCGTTTGCAAGCGCTTCAGGTGACACGTCGCGGTGTCTTGATTGTTTTAGTACAATTTATGCCCAATTTATTAGTAATTATGTGTGTGCTAAAACAATCAAGTTGTCGGTTGTGTGTTCTTAAAGTTTCATTGTTTCACAGTGTAAAAAGCAAAATAATTTTTCTGGCAAAATTGTGATGGACAATCTTACCAGAGATCTTTTAGGAAACTGGGGTCTCAGAGACTATGTGGGAGCATTCTGTGGTAAGTTTATTTACAAGTACTTAATTTAAAGCTTTGTAACTCTTAATTAGACTAATATTAGACTAACGTAGGTATAGGTAGATGGGTTTACCTACTTGCCTCGGCAAAAGAACTGATTACATAATACCAGTGTAAGCTGCCCTCCACCGCTATAAATTACATAATCACAGCAAGACCTCTTTATACTGGTAAACTGTCATCGCCTTCACTCGCCTGGCTTATCTACCTGCTATACGACACCTAATGACAACATTCAAATGATAGTGTAAGTACCCAATGCTTCACAATAACGTGCTTTTGTGTGGTATAAGTAGGTACAAGTGCTAAGACAGCCCAAAAATATGTAGATAAATTTATACTTACTTGCGAGTGGAAAATTGTTTTTGTTTTCAGTAGGTAATATAGGACCTACCCTTGTTTCCTGTCACCTATTTTAATAAATACATATTTTCAGCTGGAAAAATAGATGCAGGCACACTAAGGCTGCTCTCAAATGATGAGATAGCTCAGCTTATACCAGTTCCTGGCGATAGGGCGAGATTCAAGGCAAACCTTGAGAATTGGAAATCAGAATTGGAGTATATTAACACAGACTATTCAATCAACGCAACTGAAAATGTAAGTTTTAAACTGTAAAGTTCTGTAGGGTATCATATAGGTGTCCAACGTGTGGCATTTTGAGGGTTCCATACCTCAAAAGGGTCTGTCTGTCGACACCCTGTTTGTCAGGGACGCATACTTATGAAGTTACCAAGTTGAAATTAACATAGGTAGGTAGATAGATAGACTAGTAGTTCGCCCCGAACTGAGATCTCGCGCACCGTAGATGGCCAACATTTGGACTTTCTTCTGACTACCTACCCCTATAATTTCAAGTGCTACTACTGCCGGGTATGCCTGTTGCGCTAGCTCTTCATGGTAAAAAATACTAGCATGCATGCAATACATAATGTCGTGTCTAATTTTTCATTTATTTCATATTTATGAATTCTCGTCGTATTTTTAAAAGTATACGTCCTAGAATAAAAATAATAACTATTTTAGAATGTACAAATAAAGACCTTTCATTTGACACCGCACTCAATATATTTGTTTACTTAACTTTTTTTACCCCAATTATTTTCATTTTTTATCAAAATTTTTTTTATCATGAAAATAAATCAAGTAGCATCTAAAATCATTGCAATCCAAACCGCAACGATGCCACTCTCTTTTTAAGACCGACCAGTCAATGAGCTACGAAGACATCGAAACTCTATGAAACGGGAGCTCTTGCAGCTCTGGTTTCGTAGTTTTTGGTCTTTGGTCGTATTTCAAAAACTATACATCCTAGATTAAAAATAAAAACCATTTTGGAATGTACAAAATAAGCCCTTTCGTATGACACCCCACTCAATATATTTGTGTAACTTTCATAATTTTTTACCCCCTTGGGAACCCAATATCTTCACAACCCCTTCATCGATTAAGCTCATATGCTCCACCGTAAATTTCCTTACCACAACCTATTGACCTACCAAGTTTCATGCAGATTGGATGAACGGTTCGACAGTTATGCTCGAACAACAATTCGTGAAACATACAAACATACAAACATACAAAGCAAAATCGCCCAACTTACCACTAAGATCTTCGCTCGCTTCGCTCGCTCGATCGATAAAACGTTTATTACATAAAATTCAACACATACATAACATTTTAAGACAATCAAACTTAATAGGTAGGACTTAAAATAAAAAATAAAAAAATAAACAGTAAACATCAATAATAGTCCCTTGGAGGCGTAATTTCTTTTTAGTACCGTATCCTATACCACATAATAAAGTTTATTATGTACTTTCAGCTGCCAACACTATCAGTCAGTGATTGTTTCATCGATGATCCATCGTTCCTGAACCTAGAACCACATACATCGCAGCAACCAGTGGCAGTTGCACCAAGTTTAATTTCAAAACCATCCAATGAAACGCTGACACCTTTAGCAACAACTTCAGCTAGGCCTGTCACTTCATTCAGCCAAGATTGGCAGAACCAGCCAGCCAGCCAGTCAGCCAACCAGCCAGTCAGCCAGCTAGCCAGTCAGCCAGCCAGCCCGCCAGCCAATAACCAGCTTCTGCTTGGTAATCGCACTTCTACTCCTATTCAAGCCAGTCCGCAACAGTCAGACTATGTGGGTATAATTAATTTTAGTGGCTTTAGGTGTTCTTTGTATTGACTAGTTTCATGTACTTATAGAACTATTTTATGTTTTAGGTTCTTCAAACACTGAAATGCACACACGATGGTAAAGCCATATTAAACCAAGGTCAAAAAACAGGCAAATTGGATGACACTCAGAGGAACCTACTGGTGAAATTAATTATTGGCCCTCTCTTTGAAAAAGATCCAAATATAGTCATTTCTAACAATCAGCTCCTCAGTTGGGCTTTAGAGATACAGGAGATTTTCACAAACGAGTCAGCTGCATTATACTACACCCCTTATATCTCTGCATTAGTAAGAAACACAGCTCGCAATGCATCGGGGAAATTACTTCGATATGTTTATAATAGACGGAGACAATTGAGAGAAAAGGGGATAATTGAGGGATCATCTCGCTCCCGATCTTCATCAACTTCATCGCACAGTGGTATACCGAAGTCGGCTATAGCATCTTTAAAAGGGAACACAGGTACTTACTTAATCAATTTTTAGAACTATATACACAACTTTTACTTTAACTCTGAAATCGCGAAAAAAAATCAACTGTTCCATAGAAAAGTTCAATACATACCTACTTGAGCAAAATGTATGTGTACAATTTTTTTTTAAATATATTATGTTTGGGAAGCTAACAGCATTTTTTACAAGATAAGCAATAAACTAAATTTATAAAAGCCAATTATAAGCTACTACAGATAAAAAATATACATAGGTAAGTATATCTATTATGGATTTACTATTACATTTTGCATAACAATTTGTTTATTTTTTGCAGATTTGGAGGAAGTTGAAGAAAAACTTGGGTTTTTGAAAAGTTCCTTAGAACCTTGGCATCTCGTTGAAGAATTTTGGACTGCAACTGCTAATTATAGGCTGATTAAAAATTATTCGGAGTCAGGAACCCTGCAAGAATATTTCAACGAATATCCTGTACTGAAACAACCTGCAGGATATAATTTACTATTGCAAGACTTTGACATATTACATCAAGACAAATCGAATGCTCTTTTCCTTAATATAGTAACACTGCAGATGAAAGTTATCGAGCTTGCACGAAAAAAGGTTGCAAATATTAGAGACAAACATTTGAAACAAACCATAGAAAGTTATTTGTCTGCAGTGACTGGTTAGTATTGCTAAGTCATCTGTTAAAAAAAACTTACCAAAGGTCAATGCCTCCTCCTAAAATGTATGAAACAGCTGTTTTGTTTTTGCTAGTTTGAAGCTGTTCCCATAGTAAATTATTCGTATTTATAAGTAGATACTATTACATTCAATTTATTTTCACATTTGCAAACTTCATTACCGTTAATGGGTGTAAAAAAAATAATACAAGTATTTTCCTAATTATAAGTAGCTCTGATGCAAAAAATATAATAAATATTTTGATTTCAGAAACTGCCTCCAGTGATGTCTATAATAACGCCTGTTTGCTGTTATTGCCGTTTTTGACGTCCAGCGTTCCCTTGAAAGATAAAAAGAAAACCACGTGGAAACCATCTAAAACAGAAGTCAGGGATGGATTCATTACTCAAATTGCCACAAGCGCTGACTTAAAACCTGCAATTGAAACGCGAATTACAAAGCTCCATAGGTATGGAAAATCAATGCAACCATTTATAGTGTTTGCAGGCACTTCAATATCTGAAATTTCAGAGTGTTATGTTGTAGCGGGGGACACTTACTATAAATTTGATAAACTATTAACAGCTGTCGATGTTTGTTTTAAAATAGTTCACGCGACTGGTGCTAAATACCAAGAAGAATCATTTGTAGTCTGGATGGTTATACAAAAAGGATTTTACAGACTGCAAACTGAACACGATAAAGAATTGACAACTGTTAATAGCCTTCTAGTTGACTTAGGTATAAAATAAGTAATTTGTAATTTGTTTAGTTACTGATCAACATGTATACATGTATGCAATGTAAACTCAAATTCAATTCTATTAGCCTATTAATTAATCACCTTCGTTCACTGTGCTTTGCGTCAAAAGACTTAACCAATTTTAGTTGTGGAGAAGAGGGCTGTTTTAGGCATTTTAGTTGCATTGGATCTTTGCGAAAACATTTAAATAAGTTACACAATGAAAGTGACCATAATACTGAATGCAGTGAAACAATGATAGCACCTTCTTCCTCATTGCAGCAACAAAATTTCAGTTCACTATCATCACCAGATAATACCCACGACCAATCTCTACGTCCAATAGACTTAAATCATCAAGTTGCCTTGTTTGTATCTTCCTTATATGGTAACCCATTGATCCCACGTTCAAATGTGCAGATTGTCATAGACTCTATGCAACATTTTTTTGTCAACTCTGTAGAGAATATGTTGCGATCACGGTTAACACCGTTAATGAACCAAATACCGGAAAAAGAAAATATTACAACTGAGCTTAATGAAATATTATTACAATTTAAAAATCTATTGACAAAATTTAACACAGAACATAAACGGTTTCAAAATTTGGCTAAAATTGGGTCATACATTGCTCCAAAACAGGTTGTAATTGGGCAACGTATGGAACAAAAACGTACGCGTATGGGTCTTTCTTATATGCCAGTTGATTGTCACATGCAGGTTATTCCTATAAGAACAGTACTTCAATCTTTTTTTTCCATATCGGGTATTCTTACAGACACTTTAAGCTATATACATTCTTTGTTAATGTCTACTTCTGAAGATATTTGCAATTTTATTCAAGGTTCTGTTTGGTCGAGTATATCGGACACATCTAACACGAACGAATTATTATTACCCCTTATACTTTACTACGATGATTTTGAGATTGGTAACCCTTTAGGCAGTCACGCCGGGATCCATAAGCTTGGAGGAGTGTACATTTCATGCCCTTGTCTACCCCCAAAGTACATATCTAAATTGAAAAATATTTTCATGATTGCATTATTTCATTCTTCCGATAGGATAACATATGGGAATAAAATGATATTTCACAAAGTCATAAAGGAACTAAATTTTCTGTCTAAAACAGGATTATCGGTAAGCACAGATAATTTTAAAGGTACTATCAAATTTCGTGTAGGTGCTATTACTGGGGACAATTTGGGCTTAAATTCTATGTTGGGCTTTGTAGAAAGTTTTACGGCTAATCATCCTTGCAGAATATGCAACGCGAGTAGAGTCCAAATCCAAAAAATGCTTGTTGAAGATAGTACGTTGATGAGAAATGATAGCAATTATGAAAATATGCTGCAAATCGCAGGAACATTTGATACTGGCATTAAAGAACGATGTATTTGGTCTTCTCTTGATGGTTTTAATTTATTTGAAAATGTTGCAGTTGATTTGTTACACGATATGTTAGAGGGTTGTTGCAAATATGTTATGTCTCTTGTTTTGACCTACTTTATAAAAGATTTAAAAGTAATTCATATCAATACTATCCAACAACGTATTGAAGCCTTTGATTTTGGTCCGGATACAAGATCCAAACCGACAACTGCATTTTTGTTTGAAGAATCTGTGTTAAAATTTAGAATGTCAGCTTCAGAAACACTTACGTTTGTTCGATATTTTGGCCTTCTTATAGGATTCTACATACCAAGAGAAGACCAATTCTGGAAATTGTATATTTTGTTAAGGACTATATTAGAACGATTATTATCACATCGGACATTCAATGACACATGTGACCAACTGGCTGGTTTGATATCTGAATTCAATGAGTTATACATGAGATTAAGTAAGCAACCATTAAAACCCAAATTCCATTTTCTTATTCATTACCCAAAAATGTTACAAAAGTTTGGACCAGTTGTTCATCTGTGGACTATGAGATTTGAGGCTAAGCACATTGTTTCTAAAAAAATTGCTCGTTCTAGTTCAAGCAGAGTTAATATATGTAAAACAATAGCAATAAAAAATCAACTCCAGTTAAATGACATTTTGATCATGAAAGAGATTAACACAGGTTTACTGTGTGGTAAAAAGAAAGCTGTTTCTCCTTATTTAGACTTAAATAAAAAATTTGATCTGCCAAATGATAGATTTGTAACATATTCTATCCCTTGGGCAAATATTAATGGTGTAGAATTTAAGAAATCGCATGTTTTAACTATAAATTTGTCTAATGAAACATTTTTGCCTTCGTTTGCAATTATTGATAAAATTTATCTTGATAGTGTTAATTGTGTACTATTTGAGTGTATTTCCTTAAATACTCTGAATTTTGACGAGCATTATTATGCTTTTGAAGTCGAAAGGACGAGTAACGTTATATATGTATCGTTTGATGACTTAATTGCACCAGTGCCTAACAACATAAACGTTCTATCGAACATGACTTCTTATGTAACATCTCGTTGGTGTCTTGACTAGATCATATTTAGGAATTGTGACAATAATTGTGGTAATAAAATAATATATGTAAATTAATTATGGTATATATTATGGTAAACTTTACGAAATAAAATAAGTTAAGTTAAATCAGTATTTCATTGCTTTAAACATAGTAAACACCCATACCTAGTGCTGTATGTAAATACTAATTTTTAGTGAATTTTAGTTTGTAGTTTTAGTAATTTATCTAGTTTAGTACCTAATTATAAGTTAAGACCTATACTGGATGTGCTAACAGACGGGTCGCAAAAGATTTAAAAGGTGAATTTATACGTCATTTTGCACAAAAATGACTCACAATGACGGATAGAATCACCCCCTAAAGACTTGCGATGCCTCTGTTAGAACATTCTGTATAGGTCTTTACTTGTAATTAGGTACTAAACTAGATAAATTACTAAAATTACAAACTAAAATTCACTAAAGATTAGTATTTACATATGACGTCATCATTTCCGATATTACTAATAAATTTTTGAAATAACAAAATAGTTAGTATTTGTCTATGACGTCATTATTTCCGATATTACTAATAAATTCTTAAAATTACAAAACAGTTAGTATTGTCAATGACGTCATCATTTCAGATATTACAATTGAACTCTTAAAATTACAAAACAGTTAGTATTTGTCTATGACGTCATCATTTCCGATATTACAATTGAACTCTTAAAATTACAAAACAATTAGTATTTGTTTATGACGTCATCATTTCGTAATTATTAAACACTTGAAATTACAAAAACGTTACATGTAATATTTACTAATTGCCTTTACAAAAATTGATTACCAATTATTACAGGACATTTGTTGTCCTCGGATTTAGAAATATTTTAGTAATAATTACTGTATTTTTGTCAGATTTTCTCTCCGTGTCACTAGACTAACAATAGTAGGTATATTTCCTGTACTTTAGCATTTTCATCGTAAAATGGATAAGGTGGAGTGCCGTATCTAATTGCAACTGTACGGTAATTGCAACTGGAGTCAATAACGCCCTCTAGGATCACTTTTTTTAACATCGATAGATGTGGTATTGAACTTCTTCTAAAAGTCTCAGTCTAAAAATATAGATGGTGTTGATAGGACCAAAATTGAGTTAATGACAGGCCTTTTTGTAAAACTGCCAATTTTTCGGAAGTGACGCCGCTCGGACGCTCTTCGTAATCTATTTAAAAAAATTGTTTTTCGTGGTTTTTCGCCGGTGTGTTCACAGTGAGAATGATTATAAGACACAGTAAGTTGTTTTTTATGTGTTTGTTATATTCTACGATAAATCTACTCAGAGTTATGGTTGTAGTTACATTTGCCAGACAAAAAGTGCATAGTCTTGTAATTGTAACCATTTTGTTTCTTTTTTGACAGTTGCAATTTAACGACCGGTTTTGTATGAAGTTTGAAAAACCTAGTGATGTAACAATGACGATGACTATGTCGATACGTAATATTTTATTGAAAGGGATACTATCTACTTCCATACTATGCTATGAGTTCTTAGCAATTAGTTTGAGTGATTGAGTTCCTTCATTATGTTGGTGCTAGCGGAGCCCTTTCCAAAGCCGTTCAATATATGAAACGAATATAAAAAGGCTGTTTAACTTCTAAAATATTACTTATTGCGATTGAAATAAAGTTAGAAAAAATAATTAGTAAAAGATAATTGAAGACTTTAAAGAAAAGAGTAAAAGAGGCTGTTTCATAACTAAAAGATTACTGTGATTAAAATAAACATCGAGTCGATAAAAATCACGATAAAGTTCCCATCACTATTTGTAGTCAAATAGTTGCAATTACCGGATTCTTTGCTGAAAAGTGTTTTCGCTATATAAATCGAAAGAACGATATTTAAGGCATGTGTTCTGTATTTTCCAGTAGTAAGCGCCATAGAAAAATAAGAAGTAAAAACAAGTAGTTGCAATTACCCGCAAAAACGGGTAATTGCAACTATTGCTCCCTCTGTCATGAATTTATGCAATAGAATTTTATTCTTTATCACTTTACTTTATTCATAACAATGGTATAAATCTACATAAAATTTACTATAGAACAGATCTTTCAAAAAATACATTTCTTATACAAAATATAGAATTATCAAGCGATGAAGTTAGGACTCCACTTTTTTTAGTTGCAATTACGGCACTCCACCTTATTTCAGCAAAGTTTCCACAGCAAACCGTGTTTTGTTTCCGTCAGCCATCCCTTCACAAACAGAAAGAAAACACGAAAAAAAGGCTGCGCGTTTTATAAGTTTTTTTTTCAAAAAGGCGCTGTACTTACAAATAGATGCTCTACATTTAAAATGAAGCACTTTTACTTCTATACTTATGCGAAAATGCTGCAAGTGAAGGTAAAATCATTTCATCAGGAACATAAGTAGGTACTTTAGTAGGTAGGTACTTACTGCAAAACGATTTAGAAAAATTTAAAGACTTCACTTTTTAACCTCCTAAAAGAGGAGGTTCTATGTTCGACGAACATACAATAGGGTAGGTACCTACCGTAGGAAATCAATATCACCGTCAACTATTTTTTGGACCGATTTTGATTATTTTTTGGTTTGAAAGTGAAATAATTAGGTACCTACATAGGTAATAATTTGGTGACGAGGAACTTCGGAGTGATGAACAGAAATAAACATCAAGAAAAAAAAATTAAAAATTGCCTACTACAATGTTCCTCACATTGTAGGCAATTTTTATTTTTTATTTTGTCATTTGTTATGTTGTTTTTCAACTTTATGCTTTCCTGATTCTATTTTAATTTAAGTACTTACTTAAGTATTTTATTCTTTATTCTGTTATTTTAATCTAGTGACGACAAATTGCTGTAACGATCATTGTCCTCATTCATTCATGTTTAATTTCGCAAGTCTGCAAAATTCATTCAAATCTAATTCGGTAACTATTTATTGTTCAGGATGTGAGTGGGTTTAACTATTTAAACTACTTTTAGGTAACTAGCGGACGCCCGCGTGGACTACTATTTTTTATTCCACGGGAACAGTGCATTTTTGCGGGATAAAAAGTAGCCTCTATGTCCTAATCCCGGTCATTATCTACCTTTCTAAATTTAAAATTTCAGGCAAATCGGTTCAGTGGTTATCGAGTTATAGAGGAACAAACATACTGAATGTACATTCATCCATCCAAACTACCAAACTTTCGCATTTTTAATATTATAGTGTGCATTCACACTAATAAATATTATAAATGCGAAATTTTTTCTATCTAACCTACAAAAATAATATCGAATAAAATATCGTTACTTTTTACTAGTAGCGACATCTTAAGAGGAACGAGTGAAACTATTACCAGCTTCAGAGCAGTCAGTTTTGCGCGGTAACGTAGTATCAACTGGTTTTGGTAGATGGCGCTAGCCTATCTATAGATCATTGATAATTATGTCATTACTTTACTTGGAATGCAGAGTTTCAATAGGTTATGAAAACAAGCAGTTTCCTAGAAAAAGCAATCAGAATTTTGAAATTTAAATTTTGAAAATAAATACTTACCACATAGTACAATCGGTACCGTTGTGTAAGCTGTCTCTTTCTATCACGAGCATAGTTATATTGCTGTCTCTCCTAATATGCAATACTGGTTATGCCGAAGTAGGGCGCTTGTGCGTCCGGATCGAGTCGAGATCTTGGTGAGTGGCCACACGGTCTTCACGGGTATGCTCATGTGACTGATTGCCGCCAAATTTAATTCGAATTTCGAACTTTTACATAATATTTTCGAACAGTGGGTTGTGCACGGTGTTTTTTTTTATTTCCAGCCAGTGTTATTTTATCTGTGACTTAATTTTTTGGAAATATGGCGCGAGGAAAAGGACAAACGTATGTGTATCCTACTTTAATTATTTGTTTAGCTATAAAATAATACCTACTAAGTTATTATTATTTTTACCTTTTAAAAATATAACTAGATTGCTTAGAACATCCTAAGAAAGTAATTTAATTCAAAATATTAGTAAATAAAGGTACCTACACACTTATACCTACTTGAAAGTGAGGCCAACAGATTCTATAAGATAAAAAAAAATCTTAATTTTTTTGAACTGTAATAAAATATCGTAGGTAATACAATAAGAATGAATTACTTACCTACCTACATCAATTAACAGAAACTTGATACTTATCGGATTTTTTTCTGAAGCTTTCCGTTAGTTTCATTAGTATTCTATTAGGTAAGTAAGTATATCGATAAAAAACAGTTTAAAAATAACGTGGCCGTGGGACTTTCTCAAAACTATTTATCCAATAATTCAAATGTATGATAATTTAGGCGTTAATTTGTTAAGGACGTTGTAAGGTTTTACATTTTGTATTCACTTAAAATATACAGTAGGTAATGTGGTCTTTACGATAACGGAGTTGAAAATAACTATTTAGTTGGAGATAATCATTATTTTGCTTACAAGAGCTATACAAAAAACTTTACTGGTGGTAGAAAAAATTGAAATAAATTACCAGGCACGCCCTTAGCGTTAAGCCATGATGACGGAGGCCTCCAGGCGGCCTAAAATCTCCGTCACCTGAGTAAGCCATTAACTCACACGAACAATACATAGCTTCGAGCGACCGCGTGAAAAATTTCACATTATGTAAGTAAGTACTTACCTATACTTATACGAATAATGTAATGTTACAATCGACGTGAGGAAAAAAAAAAACGATTCTGTTTTGTTGACTCGGTCTCTCACATACAAAAAACAATCCCACGGATTTTATGTATCAGGGTGTATTTATGAAAACATGAAATTTAAAGCCCTTTTTAAATGAGAAACGTGACAAATAGGTACCTACTTAATACATAAAACCGTAATGGTAGAGATATTCTGCTGCATGTCGAACAAGTAATTAAGGGAGTAGAGGCCGATAATAACACAGGAAACATGTAATTACGGCCCTCAGACTTGAACATGGTAATGGTATGTCCATTGCTGTTGTTGGAAAAAGCATTCACTTTTGTCAACTACTGGGTGACTCTATCAAACAACAAAACTGTATATGTCGAATAATTTATAGCATTAGTATTTTTTTGTGTTTTAAAACATTTAGGAAGATAAAAATAAAAAAAAACAAGGCCTCAAACGAATCTTGTGGTACTTATAGAATTTCGATTGTGGGTAAAATTCCACAATTAAGTAAGTACTTACCTACTTTAATTTACGATCAAATATACAATTCAACAGTCCCTTGCAATCAGACATACGGGTACATTCGTACCGAGTTCTTGTTAACCAATCCGGGGCCGGGGGAGCACTCAGGATATGGGATGAAATTGACGCTTATTGCCGAGCATGAGACCGTGAACTGATACAGTGGGTGGCTCTGCTTTTTTGTATGCTAGTTCCCACGTCGCGAAGAGGGTCAACTGGTGGATGCCAACATGGCAATTTATACGAAAGTAAAAAAAATACTGAATAAGTAAGTACTTATAAGTTAAAAAAGAGAATATTAATCTCACTTGAAAAGCTTGATAAAAATCAGATATGCAAAAGAGATGAAGAATTTTATAAAGGTTTTTTTGATAAGTAATAATATGTCAAGGCTATAAGTAGTAAAAAAGTTAGAATAGATCGAGTTTTATTTCTGTTACAAGACAAACGAAGTACCGTGGGTCCAAAGTGGCCTGGCCACTTTTGATGTTTTATATTAAGCTTCATAAATGCTTCCTATATCATTTTATGAAGCATATTTCAAAACACATTTTTTGACAGTTCTCTATACAATCCATTTTACCCAATTCTGTCAAAAAAGGTGTTTTGAAATTCTGCTTCATAAATTAAGCATATGACAAATGAGAAAAAAATACTTTCTTATTAAGAAAATGAAGTGTTTCTGTCACATAAAAAAACTGTAGGTACATCTCCAGCGGCATGCGATAAAAAATCTTATTTTTTTGTCTTGCGCCTTTTTGATACTACTAACTTAAGTAAGCTACTAAGTTCTGCAAAAAAACTCTACTATGCAGCAACTACAACTACTTACCTACCTATCTTCTACTATCTTGGCCACTGTGAATAATGTCTATGAAATATGGAACTGTCGTCATTATCTTTCCCCATATTCACAAAGAAACTGTGGGAAACACGCCATGGAAAGGTTTTTCACATAAAATTCAAAGCTGTCAAACCGAATGCTGACTGAACTGACGGAAAAAAATAGAATCTTTTAAAATAAACGCTCCGCACTGAAATTTCGCGAGCTTCTTCAAGCGGACGTGCGATTTTAGTAAGTACTTACAGTTTTTTTTATTTCGCAATACGACTAAAAAACAGTGCTCAACCTACTACTGAGTAACACTACTGAGCCTTCTCATTTTCACGTCGCTTTTTCCAGTGTGGAAGTGGATCGAATTGTTTTGCCTAAATAAATTAAATGAAATAAGTAAATTGAATAAATAAATTAGGTATGGAATAAATCAAATAAAGTTGATAAATTAAAATAATTAAGAACTGAAATAAATAAAAATTACTTCCTCGGCAGGTAAGTAGGTACTTATACAATTTTTTGATGGGTCGATACTGACGGCTTTACGAATAAGGGAGCAATGGAGGGTGTTACTTAGGCTTTTGGTGACAAATTATCACTCACACTACATTGAAATAAGTGGTTTGTTTAGAGGGTTTAGTAATGGATTGTACCCTGTCTTGTAAATGCATACTTATAAGATATGACCTGCATAAACTGGAACCTATTAGAAATATTTAAAAGATACACAAGAAACCACTCAAACCTAATGCCAGAATAGGAAGTTGTTCCTTAAGTTAAAAACCATTAAACAGCAGCTATTATTGAATCTGATGAAAGATACACCTGCAGAATAGATGAATCATCAATCAACTATTCAAATTCTTGATGACTTTGTCTTTGAAAAAAACACTTACCATTGAATTTTTAAATCATGAACAATTCTACGCAGACTTCTAATGTTGAGAAATACCTCCACGTATATTATGAGACTGAGTTACAAGCAACCAGATCTATCCACTTATGGGATATTAAGACAGACATCTATCATTGTTCCAGACCTTGATTTGGATCTATGTTTCCTCTCGAGTGTTTATCACACCCACTTCTAGATTATTTGCTACTTACTAGCGACGGAATCCGTAGTAAAGTAACATCACCCACGGAGATAAACTCAGGAACTTCCGGACTTTTATCAATTTAGTTTAAATTTTGGTTTAAATAACGTAAAAGGGTACGAACATTTTTGTATGGAGCCTGGCATACCTACTGTCGGCCATTTTGAAAAAACCTCGATTTTGCTGCCAGTGATGAAACATATGTCAATCGATAGGGGAAGTGATTACAAACAAAATATATTCAGTAATAAAATCTCGTAATCTTTATACTTTCCGAGATATTTGAGTTTGAAAATGTAAAATTAAAACTTGAAAATGCTAATTATGCTGCCAATAATAACCGGTAGGTATTTGAATATGTCTACTGTGACTGGGGATAAAATCGTGAGCCAATTTCGTTTATTTTTTAGGTAAAAAATATACTTATTTTTTTTTATTTGAAATTATATTTTTTGAACACAGTTTATTTCATCATTTTGTGCTAAATAGTACAAAAGGTAGAAAATGAATGATGAAATAAACTGTGTTCAAAAAATACAGGGTGAATTTTTGAGACGGGGCAGTAAGGGTACCTTATCCGTTGTAGCTACAGGAAAACGTTCTTAGAAGATTATCCTTAACTTTTGAAGATATTTCGACTTGCATTCACAGATTTTGGAATAAATGTGCAGTCACCGAAAAAAATGAGTAATTTACACAATTTTTTTTTTTGATGGCAATCGATCCTGTTTCATATAAGGATTAAAAGGCTCTAGAGGAACAACTAAGGTTAGAGTACTAGAAAAGACAGAAATTGCAAAAAACTTTGACTAAGCATTTCGTAAAAATCATTTTGTCATTTGTCATCATTTTTCATCTATTGTCGAAATATCTTCAAAAGTTAAGGATAGTCTCGTAAGAACGTTTTCCTGTAGCTACAACGCTTAAGGTAGCTGCCCTTACTGTTCCTTCTCAAAAATGCATTTTAGCAATTTCTGACTTTTCTATTACCTTCTCTAACCTCAGTTGGTCACGTAGAGTCTTTTAATCCTTATTTTTAACAGGATCGTTTGGCATCAAAAAAAGTTTTTGTGTAGATTACCCATTTTTTTCGGTGACAGTAAATTTTTTCCAAAATCTGTGAATGCAAGTCAAAATATCTTCAAAAGTTAAGGATAGTCTCATAAGAACGTTTTCCTGTAACTACAACGGTTAAGGTAGCCCTTACTACCCCGTCCCAAAAATACATTTTAGCGTTTTCTGACTTTTCTAGTACTCTAATCTCAGTTGGTCCACTAAGCCTTTTAATCTCTATGTGAAATAGGATCGATTGGCATCAAAAAAAGTTTTTGTGTAAACTGGCCATTTTCTCGCTGACTGTACATTTTTTTAAAAATCTATGAATGCAGGTCGAAATATCTTCAAAAGTTAAGGATAGTCTCATAAGAACGTTTTCCTGTAGCTACAACGGTTAAGGTAGCTGCCCTTACTGCCCCGTCTCAAAAATTCACTCTGTATAATGTCAAAAAAAAAATTTTTTTACCTAAAAATTAAACGAAATTGGCTCACGATTTTATCCCCAGTCACAGTAGACATATTCAAATACCTACCGGTTATTATTGACAGCATAATTAACATTTTCAAGTTTTAATTTTTACACTTTCAAACTCAAATATCTCGGAAAGTATAAAGATTACGAGATTTTATTACTGAATATATTTTGTTTGTAATCACTTCTCCTATCGATTGACACATGTTTCATCACCTGCTGCAAGATCGAGGTTTTTTCAAAATGGCGGAATAGTAAGTATGCCAAAATGTTCGTTGTTTTTTGTATCGTAGAACTTTAGTGTTGCATTTGTAATTTTCTGTCTGTGATTGCCCCCAAATACCTGGTTTTAAAAAATTACTACAGCGCATTGCATAATTGCACTATACGTGTCCGCCCCGAAAAGCAAAATACCTAAATATTTAAAGTCGAGAAAAATTATGAAAAAAAAAATATACATATGAAGAAAGATTACTAATCTCATAATTTCGTATGGAAATGACTATTTTGATGATTTTTCGAATTCTGTGGCGGTACGAAGTTCGCCGGGTCAACTAGTTATCAAAAAATCCATTTTTCATTAAATTATTTTCCTCTTTTCTACCTAATATCAGTTATACGAATATCACGTAGGATACACTTATCTAGAGCGCTTCTGTGTCCAAGAAAAGCAAAATATCTGACGAGTACACCAAACTCTAGGATTACAATCGCGGACAAGGTAAGAGCTAGCCACAGAAGTTGGTAGTACCGAGATTATACGAGCTACAGAACGTTATAATCTGAAATATCCCGTTGTGCCTGAAATTGAGTTCCCGGGGACGGATCCCGGAAGCAAGCGATGCCGGAATCTAACCAGACAGCCGGAAAAATCTCGATGCATTTTTAACTCGCAGCAGTCAAGCTCCGCGCTATTGTGAAGGATATCAGGATCTACAAATAAAATACTTGCTATTTTCAACTGCAACATTTTTGGAAGTTGGAATTTTCTGAGCCTGGCACAGGTTCTAAATTGGTGGTACAAACATAATACTTCATGGGTGCTAATTAAACAGACTTCTTCTCTAACTTTATTAGTGGGTGAATTCAAGTTTTTGATAAATGATGGAATGAATGAATGGAGTAGGTACTACATGTCGAATCACTATGTTCGTTCTTTATTTCCTTCCATTTCTTGAATAGAAATATCTTTATTAAGTTGTGCATTTAGGTAGGTACTAGTAATTTCTTGGTCACCTCATTAAATAGTAGAAGTAGTACTGAAAAGGTTTTCTTAAAAGGTGTATGGAAGGATGCTCATTTTCCTGGGTACTTCCACGTTTTCCCCTGTAAACATAGTGTTTTAAAATTAACTTGTTCCACCAACCAGAATTTATTTAGTAAGTTCTCAACTACACTTATAACTTTCATTCGCCTTTAATTGGAGAGACGCGTACATCAGTTGACTTAATTTGCACGTCTCCGGATCTAGTTACTGCATTGGAACAATCATATCCCATCGTAGGGTGACTAAAATTTGCTGAACATGTCAACTACGTTGTGTGGAAGGTGACCAAACTTTACTGATGATTATAACATAATTCTAGCTGAATAGGGTCACCAAAGTGTATACAGAGATCTAAATTAGGAACTAAAAACTGATACCATCTTTACCATCCTTAGTTTCGATTCGTACTCAAATAAACTATACTTATAGCTACCTAGTATAATATAACATGTCAATCTGTATTGCTTTTAAAAAGTCCCTTCTTACATACCTACTTATTTTTTTTTAAACGTTATTCTTGCATGTGCAAGGCGTGCCTAGGCATTTTGCTAGGCAAATTGCGTTTTAGATTAAATGACCCGCTCATGACCCATTCTGACATAATACCTACCCAAGTAAAATCAAATCACATAAAAGTATACCTAAAAATACCACTTAATCATTGTAAATCTGTTATGCTAAAAAAAAACGTTATCATGATAAGATCTAACTCATTTGCTTCACGTCCTTGTTCAAATATTTGCTGCTTCACTTTTACAGTTCCATGGACTAAAATTTCCAAAACCTGTGTTTACATCAGTGTTTGGTTTGCTATTCTGTGAACGTAACCTTACCGTGTACATTATCAATTCAAACAGGCCCAACGATGCAGAACCGTTGCCGAATCGGTCATTATTAGGACACGTTGTTATTGCGACCACTCAGGCAGTAAACTCTATCTCATATTTCGGTACTTGTCGTTGATTAGAGAATGTTTTGTAATATTTGTCTGGGTTGTTTATTGTTACAGAGAACAAGTGAATTGCTTGTAGAGACGAATTCAGTTATAAAATGGCATACCTAAATGTACAGCCTGCAATAAGAAGACCTTCATACGAGTACTTTTAAAAGTAATGTCACACTTACGTCACACTGGAACCCATCGATAAAAACAGTAAAATAATTTTACGATTGACTAGAAGAAAATTATTGAATAGTGACCTTAGTTTAAAAACACAATTTCTTTTAAAATTGTTTGTTGATTTAGGTACTTAAGTACTTAATTTTTATTGTTATCATGAGATGAACTAAACTGAAAGTTACCTTAGAAAGTAACTCCATGACCTCTACCGACTCTCTATAAAGTTTCTATAAATATAGAGCGGGTATATCTTGCTCCTGTATTTTAATAGTCAATTGGATGTGCGAGTGGACCATCCCGTCTACAATTTGCATAAATTGATTGCACGTCAGGAGCGGGTGTCGCTGTGGCCGCGGCGCGCCCGCAGTCGCGCGCCCAACCGACAAACTGATACACGTTTAATTACATCCTCACTCGTACCTACCGAGCCATCTAATTGTCGGTCAATTTACCACTTTTACGGCAAATTACTCAATTTCAAACAGTACGAGCTCACAGTCAAACGCGACAGTTCGTAATGAACTCGAGGTGTTCCGCGGTTATAAAATTAAAATAACCCATGTTGTGATCGTCCTTTGAGCCAAGAGCCACCATGCGTCAGCGGTACCAACTGGAGCAGAAACTGTACGTATTCTAGTGCGTATTTACTGCAACTGACCTAATGGTCAGTCCTTGTGACGTGACGAGACTCCAAGTTCTTCGAAGGCGCATAAATAAATGCCTTTTGAATACAATGGGTAGAAAGTAATACACGAGTTGTCCTACACAAAGGAATTCCTTAACGCATTCTCTCGGAAGTACAATACCAAATCAGTAATATTTGTTGCTATCGGCAAACTTGGATTGATTCGGTGGATTACGTCAAACGTGAATTGGGTGTCTTCAAATTGGATCGATCGATTTATAGATCGATACGAGTCGATGGAATTCTAGCTTTATCAAGCGGCAATAAGTTTGAATATTGCAAAGTTAGCTAACGATTGAAGTTTGTGGTTTCGTCTCCGTTACTCGGTCGATTATGCAGGCGTGTTTTGTAATACGAAACATTGTTTGAAGGAAATGTTGATGAACATGCGTCAACAGCTAATCGAGTTTCATATCATCAATTCACACTCATAGTTAGACTCGATTCGGTTAGTCTTATAATAATTACCAACAAAGCTCACCCATCGTAGGGTTGTCCTTATTTCCTTTATATCACGATAATATAACAAAAAATGCCATTATAACCTTGTAGGTACCGAGTTAAGACATATCTGGATGGTCTTAACTACCCAGTATCAAAGTTATGCATGCAAACATGAGTCCACTTTTTGTGCCTTTTTTAATAATTTTGATTTTCTTTTCAGGTAAGTAAAGCCTTTATGGACGAAAACTGAGTAAGCACAAAATCTTTTAATTGGACAACTCAAGTCGACTGACCGACACTGTTTCTTAACTGTTAAGACACTATCAAACATAACGCATCAGGTAATTTTGTTTTTTCATGTCATTAAAAAAATTTGCTGTTTTAATTTTTCGCTTGTAACGACAGTCAGTCTGGTTGAGAGACTTAAAACTAAATCAAGAAACCAACCGTTTTATTTATTTTATGATTGTGGTTTTTATAATACCTATTTGAATAAGTGTTATATTCTTTGATGCATGATACTAAAAAATATTTTAGATAGGTATTAGTCGTAAACGCGAAATTTTTTTTTTTCTAAAAAGGTATTTTTAAAATTAAGTTTAGGTTTAAGATCTGACAGAATAGTAAACTGCTGGTTCGAAAACTGTAAAAAAAAATGCCCTTGTTTTTATAACAACAACGACAAGTTTTGTATTCGCGAGAAAATAAACCCTTTTCCTAGTATGTAGATGGAAACCTCAAATTTCTAAAGCCTTGCTGAATTGGCAGGTTTATGTTACGCTTTGGAAGTATTTGAACACCTGCAACCACACTTCATTTACCGAAAATAGTTCGATGCTCACATAAGACCTTAATCAGTGCGTGACTTTGTCGATTTGGTTCATAAAATGATCAAGTGTAAACTGGCTGCATAAACTTTATTACTTTTACACATGTAACTTATCATCAGAGGTCGGAATTAGGTAGAGTTATTTATGTACTTGCACTGATTTCATACAGCGAAAGAATAAAGTAGATATGCCTCAAATCCCGAGATTAATTTTAAAGAGCAGAAAAATCCCGTGATTTAGGCTAGAAGCAAAAGTATTTTCGTATCTATAAAAAAGGCGAAGTATAAGTAAGAGAACTTACTAAATAATAATAATAATAATAATAGGCGTAAATAGGTTAAGTAAAAAAATATTTACTTACTTTATTTTATTTACTTTTACAAAATTCCACTTAATAATAATTATTATTTTAAATTAATTTTTAAAATTGTTAATTTTTAAATTAATTAATATTATGTTAATTATTTTAATACCTAATTCCGAACTCTACATATCATTTACGCACTGGACTTATTCCTAGACTTCCTATACCTTACTTATTATTCGACTTTTGATCCGTCGTGACTCGTGAGTTAGAATCACGGTCGTGCTAGTGCATCAATCGATTACCCGTTTCAATAAATTTATATGCATTTTAACACGAGCTCAACCGGTGAAGGAAAACATCTTGAGGAAACTAGTTAGATTTTTGATAGGCGGCTACGGACTTGTAACTGTCACATGCGACGAACTTCTGCAAAATGCGGGCATAGTATTTGGACGTGCCTCTGACTAAGCCCTTAGACGTTTTCAAAGGATCTTGAATACAAAAATTCTAATATGAAATGATTCTAATATGAAATGAAATGAAATGAAAAAAGCTTTATTGCAACACAATATAGGTAAGGTAGTAGTAGTAATACATTTATATCTAAGTAGGGGAACCTGTTGAACCTCGTCCATTGATATCCCTCGGCCACCAAGGCTTATTTCGTAATCTGTGCGAGTTTTTTTGTTTTTGTCTGTGGTATTATAATTGTCATTGGTCAACACCAACATGAAGCTAGAATCGAAAAACCAGCGTGGAGTGAGTGAGGCATGTGCATTAAAAATTTAAAAAAGTGCTCAAAAAGAGGGTATTTTTAATTTTACTTTAAATTAATTCATAATATATAACAGTACATACTTACGAGATAACCATTTCGTGCAATCAAATATAGGTGAAATGGACTTTAGATAGGCATAGAAATACCGATCCAAATCGAACTCAAAGGTCATTTTAAAAATTCGTTAATTTAAAATGAGGCAATGTTGTACCTTTGCCACCATATTTGCTTTGTACTTTGGACAGGGGCTCACGTACAAATTTGTATCAAGATATCAAACAGAAAAAAAAAACACCGAAGAAGGTTTATACAAAGAGAGAAGTCTATTTTGTCCTAAAAGCTGTAAAGTATTTGGACTTTTGTTGATAAATTATTATAATAGGACACGATAATGATCTTAAGATCACAGAAATTTTAAGAACTTATTGTTTTTTTATTAATCTAGCATAACTTAAGATAAAAATGTAAATTATTATTATTTTGTATCTAAAGTATTATACCATGAAAATGTTCTTTCCATTAATTTAAAAATAAAGCATTATTTGATTCGATAACATGATATTTTCATGAAAAAAGACTAGTAAGGTCAAGGTACATCTTGCAGTGACCAAGGTATACCTGGTGTGTTGTACCTTTGACAATTTCCCATTTTTTGTTCAAATCTCTTTATCTTCTAAAGTATCATTAAAAATACAAAATTTATTTCATAAATATGTAGTCAAATAGTGTATCTTTACATGTGTCCATATTTGGTAAACCTAATTTCAATCTTTATAGACAAAAAAAAATAAATGAGATCGTGTGGCCGAGGTTCAACAGGTTCCCCTACCTATCTAATGCTATTGGTTGCAATGACTTATCAAAAATAGCGATTTCTTCCAGACAACCATTTCATTTTATTTGATGGTTGATAGAATGTTTACCAAGCCTTGGGGATACAATCGTGTTCATGTTTTGTTTCGTTTTTTCTATTTCCTAGAGTTATTTTAAAGCTTTGCCTAAGTGGTTATTGCTATTCGAGCTTTTCATCAGTCAGTCTTTCTATACCTATCTGTTTTTCTTCAGAATCAGTTCAGCCTCAAAGGCATTGTTAAACAAACGTCTAATCATCCTTACAATATCGCAGATACGCTTTTAGATTGATGTACTAGCGTAAACTAGTGTAGTGTCAAGACAAACCTTAGTGGTTTTTAGATACTATGTATTATTTTAAGATTTATTTTTTGTTAAAACGGTAAATAAATGAAAAAAAAAAAAAAAAAAAGATGTGACCATGAAACGAATAATGTGCAGGATTTCATAATAATTCATCACTATGCTTATCTTCCATTGTTTCTCTTTGTGTCCTTATAATCGAATCCCGAATTGTTGATTTTTTTTCTGTCATAGAATTAACCCTTAAATTGGCAAGACTTTTTTTTCCTGAAATCTGTTGTTTTTTGTTTTATTCCGGATCTATTGTGATCCTAGAACCCTAAAAAAATGCGAAAAAAAATCTAAATATTACAGTTTTCGCGAAAAGAGATGTACTCCACGAAGTACCTTGCCAGTTACTCTACGAATTACATTACCGTGTGTTCGTACTCTGTGGAGTACACTGCCAAGAAGTCAATAAAAAACAATTTACTAAAAAAATCAATCTATTGTATTTTAATTTATTGTTTACAATTTAAAATTACAATGACTCACTAAATGTATTTTGTCGGTAACGTTGCAACGTCATTTCTTCAGCTATTAGAGGGCATAAAGTTTTTTTTCGCCCAATAATCCGTATAAGCAGGCGCTTGGACAACACCCTTCAAAATTTGTATTGCAATAACACTTTTTAGCTCTTCTTCTGTCAAATGTATCTATCAGCCGTGTTTTTGTACAGAATACAAGCTAGTGATGAAATCAATATTCTGTAATGATGTTCGGATCGAAAGTATTTCAACACAGTTTTGTTCCCTCGTTTCATGGAGCGTCAACAAGAGCTTTCATCAATACTTCCTCAATAATGTAAAAAGCCTTTCTCCAGTTGTAGTAAATTGAAAATTTGGGCATCATTTTAAGTATTTTCATAATGACAGAAGTTTTTGACGTTTAGATAATCTAGCTAGCTAGTGCTGATAATCGATGACTGAAGAGATTCTATAGATGACGAGGGCAATGACTTCAAGTTGGTACCTATTAGTTGTATTTCGAATGTATTATCGAGATCGTTATTCAAGAAGACAAGTTGTTCATACAAGGAGGATGGGTCAGAGGTGGCATGCGAGGATGATGCGGGACGGTTACTGAAAAATAAGGGCAATAGTGGAGAGTTTGTCTCATTTCAGATACAGATTTATCTCAGGAGCAAGCATTTTGGGTTGGAATCAAATGCTAAAAGAAAAAAAATGAAAAACTTGCTGTATGCAAGTCAACCAACACCATTGCATAATCAAAATATAATGAAAATGCAGAAATTTAATTCTTTACCTAGTTGGCAGTGTACTTCCTGAATACCATAGCCGATTACAAGTAGTTTACAACGCGCTTGGCAACGGTATTCACGGAGTACACACATGGTTTTCATATTATAAAATTTGGATTTACACAGTTTGACGTCAAATAACTACTAAATCGTATTATTTAGTATATTTTCTTGTTACCAAGTACTGATCCTATAAAAAAAACATCTAAAAACCATAAAAAAAATAACAGAAAATATTACACTTCGCGCAGAAGCAGCTGACCGTTTTGAAAATATTTTAAATTTGACAGTATTTGTAAATGTTGTCACCCACTGTATTTTTTCTACCAAAGAAGGATATATTCATTACACTTTGACATTATTATTTTTTATAAAAAATAAATAATTAAGAACCTAGAATTTTACAAAGTCAGTGTACTTCGTGGTGTACGGTGCCAATTTAAGGGTTAACATTTTATTTGAAACAACTACGATTCCAAGTTCAAAAAGTGCCATAAAACTCTGTAGTTATTCAAAAGGGAATGCGGTCTGCAACATAGTTTTATAAAACAACTAGGAAGCCTGCCCCGCGGCCGACAGGCTTGCACCAGTAGCTAGAATGCGGAATGCAAACCAACCTAATCACCTGATAGTAATACACTTCACTCTAACTATTATGTAATTTGAAAAATCTACGTTTCTGTAGAGTTTCTAGAGTTTCTCTAGAGTCAATAAAAACAAGAGAAAACAAAAAGAGTTTTACTTACCTAATTAAAATGTTTTTTGAACTTGGAATTGAAGGTGTTCTAAATTTAAATGTTAGTTAAGTAAGCTACATAATAAGGCAAACGAGTATAATATGTAACAAATAGAGTAGAGAATAGAGTAACGAATAGAGGCAAAAGAGCTTCCTCAATCTTCGATCAAAGTCCTCAATCAATATTTGATGATTAAAGCTGGAAACAAACTATCGGACGCATGTCCATAAGTCGCGGCTGTTAGCCGCGACTGATAAGTGTGCACACCGTCCGAACATCCAGCGGGCCAGATTGCCTTCGGACGTCTGAAGGTCCAAGGACGCGTCCGCGACTTTCGTCAGATAAAGTGCACAGTTCTATGTTCGTTCTATATCCAGATACCTATTCAGTCGCGGCTGTCAGCCGCGTCCGTCAGCCGCGTCCGATAATTTGTTCCCAGCTTTAGATTTTAGATGTCAATAAGTGTCATTCGATACCAGACTTTGACGTGGCTTTATTGCTGTCAAAAGTAACTTCGTATGAGCGGAGTTTTTAGGCCGCCTAAAGGCTTCCGTCATGGCTTAGTGACAAAAGCTAGGACCGACAATTTAGCTTGCTCGACAACCCAATTTACTTTACCTTTGTATCGAAACTTGTCGCTAAAAGGTCTCGTTATGTTCTTGCTAAGCCTGTTTCACGTTTACTAATCTGTTATTTAGTAGTTTTATTGTGATTACGTCGCCGATAAACAATATCTCGGCATTTTTGGCTGATGCAATTTAAATGATGTCAAACAATTGATCAATATTCGCACGCAAGTAAATTGACCTACGTAGCAAGTATTGAGCAAACGGCTTACATAATGATTTTGATTGTACAGTTCCAACTATTCTTTTCCCACTTGATTTTATTGCCCAAAAACTCCATCACTACAAATTGCTTGTGGTAAGTATACCTACCTACAAAATTATTAAAAAAAAATTATCATTCAATGGCTCTATTTGTGAAGTAAACTAATATTTTACATCCCTTTTAAACTGTACTGTACCGAAAAAAACTAAAAAAATGACTAAACAACAGTTTTGTCTAAGTTTTTGGACAGATTTAAGCCGCACGACTTAGTTGACTTGCAAATAAGACGTATTGAGTGTGAAAGTCGAGGAATAAGCTAGTTTCGGCACACCGACGCGACGTCGGCAATTACCAGGCCAACGTGGTCAATTACTGGTTAGAAATGGCCTAGATATAAGTTGTCCCAAATGGGTTATGTAGATTGGGTGACTGTGCCAGTCTGATTGGCAAATTGTGTTTGATGCTAGATGAAATTCTGGACAAGCATGCATATCTGTGTAGGTAGGTATGCAACGCTGCTATTTGTACGTGTATATAGTGCTCAACAGAGTATTAATCAGCAATTTAATTAAGTACTAGTTTTATTGGAGCAGACAAAATCTGGGGGACGAAATTCTCGAATCGGATCAGAATCAAAAGATGATAGGAAAACGAAGAAGGGATGAGCTGATGAAAAAGTTTACATTAAGTACTTATATCAAGCCTTTTTTGGAACAGGATGAATTCATCTCTAAGTGTAGAATCTCAAATATTTTCAACTTTTCGAAATGTGTAACACCCATTGTTTAAAAATAATCTAGCACGATGTCAAGACCTTTTGTATAGGTACTCTTAAATGTCACTTAACACATCTATTCTAAACACATAAATGCCGGTCATCACACATCAATCTTGGGTCTTATGTTTATTAATAGAGCCCTTATATGAAAAGCACGTTTTATTATGTCAGTATGTCATTGTTTGAATCATTAGATACTATAAACATCCCGCAGTACACAGCTGTATGATAAAAGTAATTAGTAGGGTGCTTATATGGAAATGAATTCTGCGAAGATTATGTACCTTTGCGTATGCATAACAAATAGCTTTAGGTTTGTATTTACCTACTATGTAGGTAAGTATATAATAATAATCACTGATAAAATCACTTTGAGGAGAAAGGATTTTCTAACTTATCAGGACTGCAATCAATCAAAAAAATCAAAAACTCTTGCCAATTATCCCGGCAGTTTCAAGAGTGAGAGTATGGACATAACTGACTAAAAGACAAAGATGTACCTACTCGTATTATTGCCAATGACATATAATTTCATTGAAAGTGAAAAGTATTAACAAAATTTTCGATTCCGACGGGATCGAATCCGCATTGATACAAGCGATCCTTCTCAAGCCGGAGTGCCTTAGCCAACTCGGCCACGGAATTCATATTCGTCGGGTCCAAAATCTTGATATGCTTATATTTGTCGGTTATAATACTAGTTTTTAATTTTGTGTCAATAAATAATTTAGATAATTATTTAATATTTACTGTATCAGTATTTTTTTCTGATGTACGCCCAACGACGTTTCCATTAAATAAATTATTAGACCTTGTAGGTGCCTATACCAATATTTAACAAGCAATAAATTATATTGACTTGAATTGAATTAAAAGGGGAACCACAAAAAGAGTTTGTAAATAAGATGTCAAAAAGAAATAGGTAAAAGATATTCGTCTGGTCTCGAATCTGGAGCTAGTTCGAGCAAAGCGGAGACCGAATACTCTGTCGGATAGTCCAAGTGCGTTCCAATTTCCTCGAGTAGAGACCGGAGTGCTACGTGTGGAATAAAACTTTGTAGCTTAGCTTCGGCTAAAAGGTCCGGAACTGAAGCAGAAATTACTTTCGGATTAGATACTCGGAGTTTCTCGTAACTTTTTACAGCTTTAATTTATTAAATGAAGTGCTGTTTTGATGCTTTAAAAAAAAGTAAAAATGCTTTTAAAGTAATTGAGAGATTAACCACACGAATACCTACATACCTATACTAGGGGTGTACTATAGTTTACTGGACACGCTTCCGCGATCTAAATACGTATAAAAATAAATGTTTGTTTTACTAAGTAAGTTCGTATGAGCAAATGGCCAACTCTGGTGGTTTTACACTAGTTTCTGCCTTCGCCTTTGCTGGCCTAGTACCAATATTTTAAGTAGCTTATAATTTCAGGCTACAATGAACCTCTGTTCCAAGTTTACTTCATATTGGTCCACTAGTTATGCATTATGGCGTGATCAACAAACATCCAAACATAAAAACTTTCACATTTATAATATTAGTAGGACTACTTAGTAGATTTTTTTGTAAATTAAAACTCATATCAAAACTATAAGATCGTCATTGTTACTTGCAACAGCGTACTAATCTGTACTTCATGGTGTGAACATACAACAATCAAGCAACAGTCTATTTTATACAGGGTTCGAAAAAATCCGATTTTTATAATAAATATCAAAAATCCGATTTTTTGATATTTATCCGATATATATCGGATATATATCCAGGCTAAGAAAACGAAGCAAATTTCATTCTGTAAGGGGATTAAAATGTGAAAGTAATTTGTAAAATATGATAAGTGTCAAATTACCACATTTTTTATTTAAAAAACTTAGTAAAGGTATCAAAAGAATTAGTGTTTATTTGAGAAATATTTTTTTTATTTTTTTATTTGTTATAGTGTTACACCACACTTAGGTATTTACATTTATGTATCATTGCGGGTTCGAATCCCGTCGGAATTGAAAATTTTGATAAGATTTTACATTTTCAAAATATTTTTTTAATGAACACTTAAAAAAACACTTAAAAAACAATCTACATTATTCGAAATTGTAGTTTTTCGCTACGTGTTGCCAGGGTTAACATTAATCTCCAAAACAGAAGACAGGAAAAAATCCATTGATATAATTATATCAAGATAAAAATCAATTGATATATATCGTGATATATATCATGATATATATCCGTTGATATAATATCGGCGAACCCTGATTTTATATTTCTACAAAAGTTGTCATGGGTTTATATTAATATTTAAAAGTTGTCATGGATTTATATAGGTACCTACATATTTATAACTAAGGGAACCCCCGCGTTTTCAACACATTACACAAAATGCATGTGATGTTTCAAAGTCACTATTGTGTTCCCCTGTTTCACTTTCCTGAATTATAAATCACACTCGTATTCATTCCATAATATCTGTTGATCATTAATCTTCACCCCATGTTTTGTTCTCTTTTCTACTAATATCGTAAGTTCGGAAGATTATGTAAACATTTGGTTTTCGGAATGTTTTTGTTGCGCTGTTGTTAATGTTTCTCACTGTTCTTCAACTGTCCTTGATGAATCTTGTAAAGTACAAATAATAATGCATGACCAAAAGAAAACAAAAAAGACAAGTGTGAGTCAGACTTGCGCCCTATACATTCTATAGGTACCTTTTCCGGCTGGCTATGCACTTTTACCAACCAATTGTTGGTAGTATATTAGTATAATTTTTGGTAATAATATTAGTTGGTACATTTTGAAGTTTAGATTTTTCTTTATAAAATTGATACAGTAATTTTGCAATGTATACTACGTCCTCAGTACCATTGTTTCCTCAGTACCATTTCAAGAATTTTTAACAAAGTGGCCTTTGCATGCACTACACGCTCATTTGACAGTGTTTCAGTCAATGGTAGGTACTTAATAATTATTTTAAGATTTCAATGTTTGATCAATATCAACAAATATGCTAATCACAGACAAGAATGCACGTTGAAAACCTCTCAAGGTGGTCGGGTGAAGGCAGGAAGAATGCTGCACTGCCTTGTCCGACCTTGTAGGATTCAATTTAACCATAGCCACGACTATTGGTAAGTAGGTATTTTGAGGCTTGAATTAGGGAATATGCGTTTGATTCAAAAAAGGGTTAAATATTTTTTTTTGAACATTATTGCATCGCTATCTAAATCCCGACAAGAGTATGGCATAAGACTGACAATATGCAAGTTGCCTGTAAATTGAAACACTTTCTAAATTATAATCCAACCACTTATTGTATAGTACAAAAAGCTTATCGTTTATAATTCCTAGAATCAATCTGTAGCATTCACCGGCTAATAAGCTTACAAATTACGCCCGCGGCTGCAATTGACAGGCTTGTAATTTTTTTTCTTATCAGTTGCGTTATTGTTCAAGCGATTTGCAAAAGTTCTACTGATCTACGTGAATGCATATATTGCTGACTGCCGAAAAAATCAAAATCTTTAATTATGGTATCTCCGGCTATGTATTTTTTCGGACAACTAATTATTTTTTGGTTGGATTTAGGGTGTAAAGCACCCTAAATCCACCCCCTTTCGTTTTCTATACTCGTCTTTTTACACTCTCATACACGGATACTGTTGCCTGAATAGTTGTGTTAATAGTCAATGTTGAATGAAAGCAGAAAATTCTTTATTTTCTAATATTTTAGAAGCTATTGTCGATATACCTGAAAATTCAGGTGTCCTTTTCGTAAAAACAGGAGCGCGTTTAAATCTTTTCTCAGAAGTTTCTTTTCTCTTAAAAGTTTTTCCAAAATTTAAGTTGCTGCCCTAGCGTCTTTGAATAAATTCGTGCAATTTAAGTCCATTTCGCAATCAACGATTGGTAATATTTCGTGAATTGAATCAACAACCGCAAATTTGGAATCCGTAAGGTGTAGAGGTCCCCGGGCCAAGCACGCCTTCGTTGCTAATTTCTGGACATCAAAAGGTCAAATAATATCCACTGACTAGCTAATCATGCAATTCTAAGTCGTATTGCAAAGAGTTTGAGTACAAAAGCTTCTATTGTGTTTTAAAATGAGTTGCGGTTAGGTTGCATGTTGGACGTTGCACAACCATCTGTAGAAATCGCGAGATAATAGATGATTAATTGTTAACTGGGTTGTATAATCCTTTCAGGTGCTTCATTTGAGTTGACTCTCTACTCTAAAATATTTTATTGACTGTTCATTTTAGTAAGTAATTTCGTATGAGCTATTGGAGTTTTTAGGCCGCCTAAAGGCCTCGTCATGGCTTATGTCTTGGTTTTCAATTTAGTTAAATAGCCTGATGTAGCATTAATACCTAGATGATGTATATTTTGTTTCAACATTACGTACTTATTAAGTTATATATTAGAGTTTAACTTAATAAGTAGGTATTATAATGAAGCATCGAAAAATCAGGAAAGGTGCGGGGCGAAATGGGTTTGCGAAATGCGAACTTGCGAAATTGCGAAAAAAAAAATGCGAAATGGGTCTAACTGGATTTATATGGTCAGTCAGTGGAGTCAGTCATTTGGATGAGTGAGATTGACTCTTATTAGCGCAAAAATCGTTTCAACTAGACTAACATCATTCTAAAACCTACGTCGTTCTGTACCATCTAATGGTACTAAAAAGCGAACCCGCAAAGGTTTAAAAAAAGTGGTGTAACGCATGCCAGAACAAAACGCAGTAACTAAAACCTATATGTTGCTTTTTTTATACAAAATAGACCATTTTGTAATTAACTCAAACCCATTGCAAAAGATACTAACGAAACAATTGTGTTATCTTCCAGTTTTCACTCCGATAATACCTCGCGTGGTTTCCGCAGGGAGGCTCCACAAACTCAATTATCGCTGACCCGTGATCCCTCGGAACGGGAACCATGGAATACACAATGAACAGAGTAACTGACTGACTGACTGACAATCAACACTAACCCTGTTGTTTAAATAATTTTTAATACATACATGCTTTCCTTTTGATTAACAAACATGTTGCAACTGACCAAATATTTTATTTAGCGACAAAACTAGTAATTGAAAGATGAATTGTATACCTATAAGAGTTGTATCACCGAAATGTACCAAATGTAGGTATGTGTGAAATTAACGTGAACATATTTACATAACATTATAAAATACAATATGAAAAATTTGAGCCACCTAAGGATCGTTGGAAACGATCTATAGGTAGCTCAACTGAACCAAGCCACTGTCATTCGGAAGCGTGCCCAAGACACTGGCTGCATTACCGCGCTGGATGTCAATGCTGAACCGTTGAGCCAAATAAGTGCCAGACAGAAGATAATCCAGAAGATAATAATAATAAGTGAACTAAAATAAGTACATTGAGTGCAATTTGCTTATAAAATGACCGAATAAAGATGCATGACCACCGTAGTCACCTATACTGTAAAAATAATAATATATATGATCACGACTGTATTCCCAAGGTAACCTGTACTGCAGATAATATAATATACTATACAGTACCTATTCCATCTACAGGTGTGTGAATGACCATGTGGTCCGAAAGACAATCCACTGAAGTAATATACCATGCAAACAAGATTGTGGAGAGTTCACCAGTTTCCTATAAAAGCGATCACAGTTTAGAACATAGCAACACTGGGAAAGGCTATAGATAGATGTAGGTAGGTAGGTATAGTTAATTCACTGGATCCGGGTACTACGAAATGTACTTTGTGAGCCAAGGGTAAATCCAGGGTTTCACAAGGGGCACTTTAGTTTTAAATGGAGCTTAAATATGTGGAGGTAAACTTATTTTACTGAATTATTTTCAGCAAGAAACACAAATTAAGACTATTATTATTAAACACATTTGACCAGACAGACATTGTTGAATTTTAATAAATCATTTAGAATATTGAGTTAATACAAAAATACCAAAGATTTGAAAGAAAGTGTTTCTTAAATGTCCAGGCAATTTTTAAATTTTTTTCCTCCTCATTCGGACTATTAAAAACATTTAATAAAATAAATCCATTTCAACGCTGACCAATCAACAGCATTATTTTTATTTATATTGGTGATATGATAAAAAATATTCTCAAAGACATTATTCAAATCTCATAGTCCCATATTTTAGGGGACACTTATTACCTGTCTGGTTCATGTGCCCCTCCCAGAATTAAATCCTAGATCCACCCTTGCCGCTATCGCTTTGGGATCCATTGATCCCGCTCGCGGTAAGTGTACATCTCTACTTATCGTATTTATTAGTGATGCAACGGATAGTGGTTTGGCCGGATATTGGATTTCGGATAATCGGCGTAGACTTACGATATGGTATAAATAGTGTTGATTATGACGTGACTGACGCGGCTCTTTTGTCCCGTACAAAATTCAACTTTGTAAGATCGGCTCAACGTCTACAAAAGTCATACTTCAATTCAAATGTCATGTGAGTGTCACGTTTTTGAGATAATATCAAATGTAAAATTAAAAAACTTGCTGCAATATTTACTCTAAATTAGTTAAGTAGGTATAATCGATCGAGCGAGCGAAGCGAGCGAAGATCTTAGTGGCAAGTTAGGCGATTTTGCTTTGTATGTTTGTATGTTTGTATGTTTGTATGTTTCATTTTTATGTTCTCGCATAACTATCGAACCGCTAATCCAATCTGTATGAAACTTGATAGGTCAATAGGAAGTGCTATGGAAATTTGCTGTGGAGTGTATGAGCGTAATCGATGAAGGGGTTGTAAAGATATGGGGTTCCCAAGGGGGTAATTTTTTTTCAAAGTTACCCAAATATATTGAGTGGGGTGTCATACGAAAGGGCTTATTTTGTACATTCCAAAATGGTTTTTATTTTTAATCTAGGATGTATAGTTTTTGAAATACGACCAAAGAACAAAAACTACGAAACCAGAGCTGCAAGAGCTCCCGTTTCATAGAGTTTCGATGTCTTCGTAGCTCATTGACTGGTCGGTCTTAAAAAGAGAGTGGCATCGTTGCGGTTTGGTTTGCAATGATTTTAGATGCTACTTGATTTATTTTCATGATAAAAAAATTTTTGATAAAGAATGAAAATAATTGGGGTAAATAAAGTTAAATAAACAAATATATTGAGTGGGGTGTCAAATGAAAGGTCTTAATTTGTACATTCCAAAATAGTTATTATTTTCATTCTAGGACGTATACTTTAGAAATACGACGAGAATTCATAAATATGAAATAAGTAAATGAAAAATTAGACACGACATTATTGTATTGCATGCATGCTAGTATTTTTTACCATGAAGAGCTAGCGCAATAGGCATACTCGGCAGTAGGAGCACTTGAAATTATAGGGGTAGTCAGAAGAAAGTCCAAATGTAAGCCATCTACGGTGCGCGAGATCTCAGTTCGGGGCGAACTACTAGTTACCTACTAATCGTACTAATTACTGTTTTGTATGTTATTTAAAAAAAATTATTAGTAAGTACCTACTTACTTACTTACTTTTAGTTTTTTTAGCAAATTCAACGAATATCCGTTACATCTCTAGTGCCTATTTAAACTTACCTACATCACCAAAGTAGTGTATGGTTAGGACTGGGTAGTTCGCTGATGTTTCTTCCAATAAACTTAGCAAGGGTAGCCTTAGCTGGTTTATTTAGGCAAAATCGGTGTGTAGAAATTTCTTACAAAACTTAATGCCTTTGTACGAGCTTATGCCGATGTTTTGAAATGGAATGAGATGATACAATCATGAATCGATTTTTCATTGTTATTAAAAGTTATAAGAAACCCCTATAGAAGGACATACTTAGGCTACTTTTTATACCGGAAAAATTTAAATTTTTTGCGATAAAGGATTACCACGCGGACGAAGCCGCGGGTTGACAACTATATTAGTTTATTATAATGCTGTTCCTGTCACTCTCAGTCTTTGAAAATGAGACGACATATAGTTCAATTCCTTTTGAGATTCTGCTTTGTCGGCCTTTTAAGCCAGCTATCTTCAGTTACCTATTTAAGATTTATTAAAGAGGGAATAGTCAGGGCCACAAACTTTCTGCAAAAACTTCCGACCGTTACAAAGAGAATCTCATTCTGCTTTGTAGTGGGTTTAAAAGTGCAAATTAAATTTCTCCAGGGCATCAAAGGCTGAGGGGGCGAGGCTTATTTAAATTGCATGGTACCCACAGCTTTTCATGAATAATATAGGATCGCGGTCATCGTGAAATATGAACTCGTTTGTGAGTTTGGTAACGAGAATAATAGGCTAGGATTTGTATGTTTTTTGAAGTAACTTTCAATTGGTGAGTATCAAAAATATATTTGTGATAGGTATATTTGGCTGAAAATAAAGCTTCGAGCGAGAAGGTATAGTAAAGACTTGCTATATGGCACTTGTCTAGAGATCGTCTAGCTAGCTAGAGTTATCGTGTATCAAAGAAAATCTATTTTTATGTGTCGTCAGATTCGATATCTAGTGTTGTCAACTTTTAACTAAAAATTATGTTATTGTGAAGATGTAGGTTGGTACTTATTCTCCGATTTTTTTCATAAGTTTCTGAAAAGTACCTTAACACCTACTCAATAGATTTATTTCTGTCACATGGTTTTAGAAACTTACTTACATAGTTGTTATAGGTAGTACCTAGTTAGTTAGTTTCACACATGAACCATGTTACCCATCGTGTTTTAAAGTGAAGAGCGCTAAGACTAGATATTTGTTGTATTTTCTATCCATATTTCTCATATATTTGTTTAGAGAGTACATAATCACGACAAACCCATTACAGAGGCATGCATATCTCCAAGAGCGGTACCCTCTGGGACATTGTTCCGTAAGATGCCACTTTTCCCAATTATACTTTCGCTTCGTACATGTTGTGATAGTCTGGTTTGTAAGCTTCGCGTAGGTAGGCCTTGGACCTGTACTGTCAAGTAGGAAATAATAATAATCTTTATTTTCAGAATAACAAATAAATAAAAAGAACTGAGTTTACTTTACTATGATCCATAGAATAATATGAAATTAAAAATGAAATTATGACGCGGTATCCCCGAGATGCGGTAGACAAAGGTGCGTACGGATAGCGCGTACCCTTGCTACGCGTACCCTTGGCGTTCTAGACACGCGTAAACTGACTACGCGTACCAAGGGTACGCGCTATCCGTACGCAGCTTTAGATAGGTATTTAAAATCCTTTGAAGATGTCTAATGTAGTGAGATGTATGTCCAAATACAATTTTGGTACATGCCCAGATCATGTGCCAAATATGACATCTGAAAGTCTCTACCGCATCTTGGAAATACAGTCGTGATTATATTTCATTTCATTTAAAATGTGCAAAACATTGAATTAATGTCTTTTACTTTTGTTTTTTACATTCCTTTATGCGCACAAAACCATTCTACGCTAGTAGATACCTAAGTTTGTGTGTTTGAGCGAATGTGTGATACCGGTTTGATGCTTCTTCGAATAGCAAGATCGATGGAAAATATCCAAATTTATTTCACCTACAATTCGAGGAACAATCGAAATACAATCACAATATTATTCGAGGCATAATTACTTTTTATTTTTTGTGTGGTATGGTGGACTCTGTAAGAAGTAGATTGCAAGCTTCAAACACTGTCTTTTTTACCCGACTGCGCAAAGCAAAGGAAGGGTAATGTGTTTATCAGTCTATGTATGTAAGTATGTATGTTTGGATGTTTCTATGTGGCATTCTAGAGGCCAAACGCGTGGACCGATTTTGATGATTCTTACGTCAATCGATTCGTCTGAACCTTGGGAGTGTTGTTACAGGCATGACAGTAATCAAAATTCACCAGTGCCACCACCAGACGCCTTAATGTCAAAATTAAAAAAATCAAAATCGTCACACCATGTCAAGTGGGGTATCGTTGAATAGGTATTTTAAAATCAACTTTATGTTTCTTTTACCATTTTTCATTTTAAGTAATAGTTTAGGAAAAATAACGGTTTAAAGTTGATTAATAATTATTCTCGCTATGGATGTTTCTATGTGGCACTCTAGAGGCCAAACGCGTGGACCGATTTTGATGATTCTAACGTCAATCGATTTGTCTCAACCTTGCGAGTGTCACTAAAGACATGAAAGTAATCAAAATTAACCAGTGTTACAACCAGACGCCATATTGTCAAAATTGAAAAACTCAAAATTGACGAACTATGTCAAGTGGGGTATCGTTGAATAGGTATTTAAAAATCAATGTTAGGTTTCTTTTACTATTTTTCATTTTAAATAATAGCTTAGGAAATATAACGGTTTAAAATTCTGTTTGTGTGTATCTTGGCCGCGCATCACGTCTCGGTCGAACGAAACTACTGGACGGATTTAAATGAAACTTGGTATTATTTGAGTGCATACATACTATACTACTACGAGGTATAAATAGGATACTTTTGATTACTATACCTACTTACTTACTGAAATTCAAGACGGTTCCCTTGGGAGAGGAAATGAAAATCAAAATGAGTAGGTAGGTATCTGGTTGTAATTCATTAACACATAGTACCTACGATTTTATTGATTCTTTTTACCCGACTGCGCAACGCAAAGGAAGGGTAATTTTGTTAGAAAGTAGGTATGTACCTACTTTAAAATGTTCTGTAAAAATTTCAAGGTCATCGGTTTTGTAGTTCAGAAGTTACAAACATCGCAACCCTCAGTATTATTTTTTATTTACATTAATTACCAAAAACACAACTAGATGTCGCTGCTAAATCTGAACCAATCCTAGATCGCGCTATCGTTGCGTTTTGAAAAGTTTACCTATTCTATCAATTTTTGAAGGCCATTATCGAAAGTTTTTGATATTATTGGATTGGATTGAATTATTGGCTGATGGGGAATTGGATTGGATGGATTTGAAGAATAAAATTGAATAAATAATTAGGGCGATACGAAGTTACTTAGTTTAGTTGGTTTATTAATTTCTTGTTGGGTAGGTAATAGTTAATCAAGGTATTTTAAAATCAACTTTATCATAACTAAAAAGTGTTAAATAAAAAAATATTTTAAAAAAACAAAAACCCGACTGCGTCAAAACTAAAAAGAAAAAAACAAGCCTGCAAAGAATTACTCACAGTCGGGACCCATAACATTGGGAAGATTTGATTGGTAATAAAATGAATGGGTACCGACTGTGAGTAATTCTTTGCAGGCTTGTTTTTTTCTTTTTAGTTTTGACGCAGTCGGGTTTTTGTTTTTTTAAAATATTTTTTTATTGAAGAAACTCTTATAATCGTTCAGAGGTATGTTGCCAATGACAATGACTTTATCAGTGAAGGCATAACCGCGATTATAGAAGGTCAACCACCCCGGTTTCACTTTCCTAGTTATAAGGCCCGCCACGGTGGTTGCATTTTGTAATGACACAACACCGTGATCCAAGTTTCCCTTTTCAAGTTCTTACTTATCTACCTATGGCTTGAAGAGTGCTTGATATGCATGTATGGATATTGGAGATAGACCAAAGAAAAGATGGATGGATTATGTGAAAGTTGACATGAGTAAGAAAGGGGTAAATGCTGAGATAACGGCTGATAGAGGTAAATGGTAGAAGAATACATGTCGTGCCGACGTCATGTGCACGGCTGTCTCGCACTGCTCTGTCCCACTCTGTTGTGACGGTTAGGAAGAAAATTTCCTCTACGTAACATGATTGGGATGAGGGCAGGAAGATGATGTTGCTACCTAAAGTGGACAACAAATACGATGCGTCCCGTTCGCACAGTCGGGAGCGAGGCAAAATGATAGTGGTGTTCGCTTAGCGGAAATTATTATAATTTTTTTTATAATTTTTTAATCATCCGTCTAACTATCATATCCGTCTAACTCGTTTGCAAATCACATCTTCATAAAAACTCGTAAACGTTTATGTGAATAACTCGTAATACCAGTAGCTTGGCGATGCCGACACGCTTATGCTAAGGAAACTTCGGAAAGGTAAAATATAATACCAACGTATTCTTATTGTTTTTTTTTAAATATTTTACGTTAGACTGATAAGGAGCAATTGGATCCGAATACCGAAAACAATTCTAAACTTAGATAAGTATAAGTATTTAGAATGTTCGTTTGTACGTTTTGCTAAGTCGGACTAGATTCTGGAGGCTGATCCACTATTTTTACCCGACTACGGCGAAGCAAAAAGGAAGGTTATGATTTAAACTCAGTCCGAACTTTAATTTTTATTTGTTAATCTTTTATCCAATCCAGAGCATAGGTATTTGCCGCGCCTATAATACAATAAGTATTGTTTTTTTTTAATTTTATGCAGGGATAAAGTAAAAAAACTAGTGAAATTCGTAGATACATTTTGTCCATTCTGGTTAATATATCTACTTATTGACTATTTATCAATGCAGTTGACCTTTCGAAAGTCGTTAAAACAAGACTTTTATAGCGAGATATCGCTACAAAAGTCGAGTTCACCTAAATTCTAGTAATTTAACTACTTAGATACTTACTATCTCTTTGTTCTGGTAATCCTTCAGAACAGGTTGTCTTTGAGTAAATGCAAACGGGGTCACTGACCGTCTCCTATTGTTTATGTACTCATCGTAGTTAAGAGACTGTTTTGGACAGCCATAACAACTTCACGTTCTATCTTATTTGTACAAATTTTAATTTGTATAATGCTGTACCCCTCCTCTTGGCTCATCCGAATAAAAATAACTCAGATTAACTTGCACAACGTAGGTACGTTGTTGTGGCTCCTACCACTTCTTCTTCTTCTCTCGTGTCAATGGACTCTCTTTTCAAATTTGATTTGACCAAAAAGTCGCTACCACTATCCAGGCGTCACAGCCGTCGGGTTTTTTATACTTACTTGGTAGGTACTTTGTTTTTGTGTGTGGCAAGCCCGGCAATTTGTTTGCGCCAATTTTTGTGTTGGGTTGGATGTCGTTTATACAAGCATGATTTGGGTATAGGTACCTACTCATACCCAATAAAAATAGTATAAATAAGTCTTTACATCTTTGTTTTGTGGATATAAAAATGTCATTACAATGTACTATTACATGTGGAGTGAAAGTTAATTTTATAAAGATTTCCTTTTCCTTGCTCGTAAAATACTACAACTTAAGGTTGCGGTGAGTCGATCTCGGAACTTCTCTTCCAACGTATCTATCTAAATTGTTCGTCCTTGTCACGCAAAAAACTCTATGTAGTATAGTATAGGTGTACTACTCAGTCTACTATGAGCAATCACAGCCCCGATTGGCAGTATTACCTCTACCTAATCTGTGATTGGCAGATATGAGTCTGACATGAGGCCCGCCCTTTTTAGCGCGATTCAGGACGCATTACGCGCAGCTACTGTTCAATAATTTCAAATACAAATGCATCAGGACGTTTGGCTCAGTTGTTGTGAGCTCCGCTTGCAGCGCGGTAAGTACTTGCGGAATGGAGATCAATTCCTGTTGATATTGAGTTTTTGCATCTTTGGAGAGGCCAAAAATGTTATATTGTCAGTCACTAATGAATAATGTTCATTTTATTTCATGGAATCGTTAGATAAATGTATGGTAAAAATGCTTTTTTTGGAAATTTATCTACAATATCTAGGTAATTACCTACCCATCTTACTCTCAAGATTTTTAGGGAGGGATGAGATCGATATTATGACGCTAGACAGAATATGTGGGTTGTTACCTATATAAGTAGGTACACAATTACCTAAATTTTCAAAGGGAAGTAGGTACCTAAGTAGGTACTTACCTATGTTTTTTTCTGTCCAATGTCTATAGGTAAGTAGGTACTTACCTAACCTACCTAACTACTGAAGTCACAACGGATGTTTGTCCCTCTGAAATTAGGGGGCGTCCATTAATTAAAATTAAAGAATAAAAATTAAAGGTGATTTTTGCGATTTTTCAACCCCCGCACCCCCTCCCCCCTTGGTGAGATGTCCTGAGATTTGGCTCGATCCCCTCCCCCACCCCCTAATCTCACGTGAGAATAAAAAAAATAATCTTAAACAGGTACCTACCTAGATTTGCCGAGACCTCCCTTTCATTTTTAATCCCACATGGGATTAGGTGCGATTTGGCTCAACCCCCTCCCGCCCCCTAAAAGCCTGACGTAATTAATGGATGCCCCCATAAGTGCAACAAAGGATAACGCATATCGATACTTCGGGGCTCAAATGTCGTAAAGCACAAATCCAAGGTTTTCAGGACGAGCAAAAAACAAAAAAATAAAAATGTTTTTCGTCATAACTCTCTCATTTTTAGCGCTACATAAAAATGTCCTAGGAACAAAGTTATCAGATTTTTCCATAGTTTCATAAAGTTATTTCAACATTTGTCCTAGTCTAATATTTACGGAGATAGCATGTGCTTTACGACCAAAAAAATAAACAAAATGTTCCTTACGCCCCATTGAAATACAGCCTGAGCAAGAACACAAGAGCGTAAAGCCCAGCCTGTCGTCATTATCGCAGTGAAACAGGGGATTATACAACACTTGCATGAACATTTAAGGTTGTAAAGATGAATATTATAATGATTTATCTCAATTATTAGGTTTTTATCTTGAGTAAATTGATGACTTTTATTATAATTTGTTTGCAATTTTTGTCATGCATGAATGGGTAGCTTTTAAGATGTCAGATTAAGTACGATATTGAAATAATTTAAGTAAGTCACCTATTTTAAGAATTACAGAACATTTTATTTCACAATTTAGCGCAAAATACAAATGTTTTTGTAACTATTTACTAGACACGGGTCTTTATCGCGTAAAACTTATATTAACCAGACTGTTGCGAATGTTTTAGAACAGCCGTGGTCATGGGTAGACTGAAGTACTCGCTGCTACCTTCGTCGCAGTTGTGAGGTTAGTTTCTCCAACTACCCTCACTTTTGTTAACCGGATTCTATAACACCATAGTGGTGGATATCAAGAAGTACTAAAATTTTAACCGCGAAGACGGCTATAGACTCTCATAACCCTCTTATTCAGACAAGAAATGAGTATTCGGAAGTGTACAGCGATTTAGTCGAGGTAAAAATAAGTAAAAATAAAGTGATAAAGTAGAAATAATCACTAGAACAACCAACAACAGAAGCAGATATTTTTGCACAAATCTTTAGCAGTTATTAACTACACATTACACAGAACTATTTACTAGACACTGGTCTTTATCGCGTAAAGCTTCATATTATCCAGACAATTTCGACTGTGTTATAACAACCGTGGTCACGGGTAGACTGAAGTACTCGCTGCTACGTGGATAATATGAAGCTATACGCGATGAAGACCCGTACGTATCTAGTACTTTTAACCACGAAAACGGTTATAGATTCTCAAGTTTATAGCCGTCTTTGCGGTTAAAATTTGGATACTTGATATCAATCACTGAGGTATTATGGGATCCGGTTATCAAAAGTGAGGGTAGTTGGCGAAACTGTCTGGATGATAATATGAAGCTTTACGGGATAAAGACCCGTGTCTAGTAAATAGTTATGTGTAATCACCAAAACTTTTGTATTTTGTAAAAAATTGTGAAATAAATGTTCTAAAATTATCAAAATAGGTGATTTACTTAAATTCTGTCAATATCGTACTAAATCTGATATCTTAAAAGCTACCCATTCGTGCATGACTAAAATTGCAAACTAATTATAATAAAAGTTATCAATTTACTCAAATAAAAACCTAATAATTGAGATAAATCATAATTATGCTCTTGCTCAAAGTGAATTTTGCAGTGGGGTGTAAGGAACATCTATTTATATTTTTTGGTCGTAAAGCACATGCTATCTAAGAGTTTTGTACCAAACTGGGTTATACAACTTAGGCCGTTGTGTGTTGTCAGTTACATGCTACTTACACCCCTCATTTTCAAATAAATCGTGTTTAGAGTAACTGAAATGATGGGTTGTATTTGTAATTTTTTTTTTAATTTCGCAATTTTAATAATACAGTTCGATAGAGGATTAAAAACTGAGTACGATGATATAAATAACTCAAAAACCCCAAAATGTGCTTTACGACATTTGAGCCCCGAGGTATCGATATTTAGGTACTTATGACGTGGCGAATCAATTGGTGGTACCAATAGGCTGAGAAGGCTGGAGCCTAGGGCGGCAGATTTTAGGGGCGGCAAATAGGGAACAATTTTTTTTGTGTTACAGAAAAATAATATTTACCTATATTTATTGATAATGCTATGTTATTATGTACACACAAACAATTCAACATGTAAGTAATGTTTTAAAAATTGTTAGAGTGAGAGCTTTTCTTGCTTAAAACTTTTTTCCATAATTGGATTGGAAACGAGCGATAAAGGCGGTGCGTTTAGATGGGCCCGCGAATTACAGTAGTATCCCGAAATTTTCCAACAGTTTACCTGTTGATCATGTTTGTTTCTGTAGCTGTAATCAGCACGTGTAAGGTCGTCATGTACGAAAAATCCCTATGTGTACCGAAGAATTTTTATTTTCATTAATCATTCAATTTCACATCATCAATCAATCATCATCAATCATCAACCAATCAAACATCAATAGGTATCCGTACCCCTATTATAAATGTGAAAGTGTGTTTGTTTGTTTATTTGTAGTTGAATCACGTCAAAACGGAGCGACGGAATGACGTGATTTTTTGTGTGGAGATAGTTGGAGGGCTGGAGAGTAACATAGGCTACTTTTATCCGGGTACAACTCGAGCGAAGCCGCGGGCAGCAGCTAGTTTATAATAAAACTGTAACAGGTCAAATTCTGTACATTGAAGATATTTTGAAATTTTTTTTGGAGGGCTCTCTATTGTCGATACTGAAGCCAAAACTGTAATTTATTTCATTCATGTCTGTCTGTCCGTATCATGGCCGCGCATTACGTCGAAACTACTGGTTGGATTTAAATGAAACCTGGTATTATTTGAGTGCATACTACGAGGTCTAATATAAAATACTTTTAATCCTGAAATTCAGCACGGTTCCCTAGGGAGCGGGGATGAAAGTCAAAATAAGTATCTGGTTGTAATTCATGAGCGCGTAGTCCGATTTCATTGATTCTTTTTAGGGTTCCGTACCTTAAAAGGTAAAAAAAGGAACCCTTATAAGATCACTTTCTTGTCCGTCTGTCTGTCTGTCTGTCTATCCATCTGTCTGTCCATCTGTCACCATCGATTATCTCAGGAACGGGTGGAGCTAGCAAGTTGAAATTCATACCATATACTGAGGTCTATAGTCCCTATTGTGAGTATAAAAATCAAGGTCCTGAGTCAACACTATAAAAAGATATAGGCAAATTTAGGTTTTCGTGAAAACTTGTAAGTACCAAAACTTACCTTAATTATCAATTTTTTTTATTTTTCGGAATTTTTCCTTTACTTGTGCTGTAAGGCCTTGCTTGTAACCAAAATTGTCAATTCTAGGTCAACCGGAAGTACCCTAGAGGTTTTGGGTCGAAAACCTAAATGGTAGTTCCCGTTGACCTAGAATCACGAAATTTGGCAAACAGCAAGGCCTTATAGCAGAAATAAAGGAAAAATTCCAAAAAATTAAAAAGTTGAAAGTTAAAGGGTGTTCCCATACATACATACATACATAGTTGACGCCAATTAAGATTGTCTTCTGAGTTGTATGAGCGCTCATACAATTAAGCGAACTAGCTTAATTGGCACCATCCTCAAATAAGGTAAATGAATAAAATTGTGCTATTGTGTGAAAGAAAATAAAAGAAAATATTTATTGCAATATTATGCTCGTGTGCGCAGAACATTTGCGGCGCTGCTATCGCAGAACTAGGATATGTACAAAAAAATTACTAATTGTTCAATAACTTAATGGGTATAATGGGTAGGTACGGAACCCTCGGTGTACGAGTTCGACTCGCACTTGACCGGTTTTTACTTTGTTTGAAAGTAAGTACTTTATATATTGTTCCGTAAAAATTTCAAGGTCATCGGTTTTGTAGTTCCGAAATTACAAACATCCGGAATCCTTGACACCCGGAATGCACAGGAACCGTTGAATGTACGGCTCATCTTAAGCTGGTGTGCAAACAACTCCAAACGAGTTGTCGGTGCTGGTTGTTGTTGTTGGTGCTGGTTGTTGTTGTTGGTGCTGAGGTAATTGTCTGGGGGTCTAAAGTGGCCACTTTTGATGAAAAATCAGATGTTTCATAGATGCTTCATCTATGAAACATCTGATGAAAAATCAAATGCTTCATAAATGCTTCATATTATGCTTCTTAAATGAAGCATCGATGCTTCATCAATGCTTCATCGATGCTTTATAGATGCTTCATATATAAAGCATCGATGAAGCATCTATGAAACATCTATGAAGCATTTCACAAAACATCTTTTTTGACAGATCTATGTGCGAGGTTAAATTTATTTTTAGAAAGTAAATAGGTTGAATGGAAAACGGATGGCTGAATGCAAAACCCATGCGAAGCCAAATTTAAGAAGAAAAAAAACCTCAGACCCGCTCCCGCGACAATTTACCTTTTTTATTTATTCGTGTGCCTCAAAAATATTTCCATTATGTCCATCAGGGTGGCGCAGTGCAATCATTTCTATAAAAAAACTAAGTGGGTACCTACCTACTATTTAATTTATAAAAATAAATTTAACCTCGCACATAGATCTGTCAAAAAAGATGTTTTGTGAAATGCTTCATAGATGCTTCATATATGAAGCATTTATGAAACATCTATGAAACATTTATGAAGCATTTGATGAAAAGTCAGATGTTTCATAGATGAAGCATCTATGAAACATCTGATTTTTCATCAAAAGTGGCCACTTTAGACCCCCTGTATTTGGTAGGATCAGAAGAATCTCATCTATTTTGAACTGTTAAAACCTAGTGAAACGATCACGGGAGGCCGAAAACAGCCACAATATGCGACATGTTATGAATCCATTATTATTCATCATGACAACAATGTTCTGTGGTGCTGAGGGCGAAGGCCCGCCTGAAACACAGAAGGTTGCAAATTTAATTCCCTTTGCCTGCCTGTGAGACAAATGTATGTGTGATCTACGAATCTCTGTCTCAAAATGATTCTCTCAAGAAGGCAAAAAGTCGTAGATTCTGACGAAAACTTTGAATAAAATACCTAGGTACGTTGTAGCACAGAATTATGCGACAAAGTTCAATTCAGCTCGCGTAAGCGTTCTTTGCCTAGTGAAATATGCACTGACATGTGCCTACATAAATTCTCTCTTTCTAACGCATAACTCTGTCACTGTCTGGCGCGGAGTGACGCGGAAGGGTTGTCGAGTTGTCACGCGATAGGTATTAGAGCCGAGTGGCAAGTGGGAACCCTGCCAAGGCTCGCCCGGGCGGGCCCACCAATGTACTTGTAGCTTCGTACCTAAAGTGCGGAGTGCGCGTAATTAGTAATTAGGTAAATAAATCTGTTTATATTCTTATGTTTTGCTTTTTAGTGCAAGTATGTTTTAAAGTTGGTTAAGTATTTTATTTTTTATTTTTTCATTTTAGTGTTTATTTTTTATTAAGAATGATGTCATCTTACCTACTTATTGTGTTTCGCTCATCAAGCCCTTTCATTTGATATCCATGTCACTACTACTATACTACTAAAAACTAAGATTCTGAAAACCAGCGCTCTAACAGCCATGGCGCTGCTGGAGCAAATGCTGAGGGGTAACCTTATTTTCTTGTCACTGTAATGTAGCATTTCTGATTTGTGTTGTATGTATCGTAGTGGCGAAAATAAAACTTATTTCTATTTCTATTTTACTAAAAAGTTCCATGGAACAGGTCCTGACTCCATCATCAGATCAGATCGCTGTCAGCATAATATTATATTACATTGTGTCGGAACTTCACAGATATGCTGTGTTTTTACTTAATCGGCCAATTTATTGAGGAGTTCTGTTGAGCAGCTCTTGACTCCATCATCAAATCAGCTCGTTGTCACCATATTATTAAATTGTAATTGAAACTTGATAGATATACCGAGTTTCGACTCAATCGGCCTATTCACTGAGGAGTTCTGTTGAACAGCTCTTGACTCCATCATCAGATAAGCTTGATTGATACCATAATATTTCATTGTCACCGAGAATATATAAGTGATGGTTCTACAAACACAATAAATAACCATAAAATTTGAGAGTTCCCCTCGATTTCCATGGGATCCCCTCATCAGATCCTCCACTTCTGGAGTATATCCTTTGTAACCAAAAAAATAATAATTGTCAAAATCGGTCCACAATTGACGGAGAAATGGCGTAACACACACACACAAAAAACTAAAAAAAATATATACCTAAAATAAAAAAAAACACACAGTCGACTTGAGAGCCTCCTCCTTTTTGAAGTCGGTTAAAAATAATATTACACAAATCATAAAAGTTACAATTTCATTAACAAAAAAAATGTAATTAATATGATTGTGATGTGGTGCCGAGTGTAGGGGCGGCAAAAGTTGAATAGCCTACTGGCGGCAAATTTGGAAATCCGCCACTGTTATAGGCAGTAGAGTAGGTAGGTATCTATGTAAGCGAGATAAAACATAATACCTACCTAACAGCCAACATCAGAGAAACAAATGTAAAATATACTAGGTTCCGCCCGCGGCTTCGCTCGCGTGATACCTACCCGGATAAAAAGTAGCCTATGTTTTATTCCAGGTCATAAATTATGGTAGGTACGTATAAATTATGGTAGATGTACCCCCCCCCCCCCCCCCAAGATCAAAGTCTGCGACCGCCAGTGCCACTGAACGGATTTTAATGAAACCTACCTACCTACTTAAGTACCTACCTATATGTATTCCAAGTTTCATTAAAATCCGTTCAGTAGCACTGGCGGTCGCAGACTTTGATCTTGGGGGGGGGGGTCACTAGTTTTGGTAGTGCGTACCTACCTCTCTTTTTGCTGGATGTTACAGGTTTCTCAAGGATTTTGAGGGGGGGGGGGGGGGGTCATGACCCCCATGATTTTGAAGTTTAAAAACATAACTTCAACTTCTTTCATAACTTCAACTTCATAACTTCAACTTCATAACTTTAGTATGAAAATTACTTTCTTTTTAACCGACTTCAAAAACAGGAGGAGATTCTCAATTCATAGGAATATTTATTTATGTAGGTAGGTAGGTATGTTTTTGGAATTTTTTTGATTTGGAAAATTCTTTTTTGTTTGAAAGGGTCCCAGGTGGTGCCATGGTCATCAGATCAGGTCAGGATCTGATGATGGCGTCAGGAGCTGTTCAACAGAACACATCAGTACCTACCTAAATCTAAATAGGCCGATTGAGCTGAAAGTCGTCATCATCATCACCAGCACCATTTTTTGAACAGCTTCTGATTCCATCATCAGGTCAGCTCGCAGTCACCATAGGTACGCATAGGTATTACATATTACATGACATTGTAGTCGGAACGAAACGGAACAAGACAGCTTACATTATGCCGAGTTTAAACTCAATCAGCCTATTTACTGAGGAGTTCTGTTGAACAGTTCCTGACTCCATTATCAGATCCTGACCTGATCTGATGACCATAGCTCCACCTGGTACCCTTTCAAACAAAAAAATAATTTTCCACATCGGTCCAAGCTCACCTATTCAAGTAGATACCTACTCGAGAAACATACCTACCTACATAAAAAAATATTCCTATGACTTGAGAATCTCCTCCTTTTTTTGAAGTCGGTTAAAAAGAAATTAATTTTCATAAAAGGGTCTACAAAACCTACCTACCTACATACCATTTAAAATTGAAATAATTGTTCAAAGTAAAAATCAATTCTAATCTACGCTAGGTACACCTATCTAGTTAGTGTGTATACTACCTACACCTATACCTACATACCTACACATCGAGCGAGCTAAAAATGCTAAAAATTATAAAAAGCGGTGGTCGTTGCAAACCAATTTTGCGTTAGTGTGAGTGTCGAAACTCCGCCTCCGGGACTATACACACACATTGAAGACATCCGAGCAACGCGTACGGCAATACTCGAGTTCAGAATTTACAAGAATTTACGATGTATTCCGTAATACCAAAAATGATGAATGAAAAGTTAATGATTTCACAATTTTTTTTGTATGGCCTATAACTAGACACTCTAAGCTGTGTTCCTATTAAAAGGATATTACAATCATTGTTGTTTATCATACAGAACAAATGCAACGAAAACACGATATTTTTGCTGTAAAAATGTTAGAAATACAATTTGGTTACATTTTGTTTCAGGTAAGTTTTTTAGATCAAAAGTTTAACAGGAACCTAGATTAATACTTCCTTAATCTAAATAAGTGCATAAAGTGGTGAAAATACGCTCAAATTTTAAATGATTTCGGTAGTACGTTTGTATGGAGAATTCGTTCGTCGCTGCCCTCTTAACCGTTTCATAACAGATTTCTCGGGAGGAATGGACGGTGATTATTGAGAAAGTACTGCTCGCTCGGCAAGGCTTGATTAAGAATTAAAAGATTTTCCAGATAAACTTTTGATCGGACAATAAATAACAAAAAGCTTACCTAAAAAGCGTCGGCCTAAGGCATAAGTACCTATACCTACCTATAGTCGTATTGCTCATTATACGGACTAAAAGTGAAGGAAAAAATGTCATTTTTCCTTCAATTTTGATTAGTTTTGATACGTTTTATGTCAAAATTGAAGGAAAAATTACATTTTTTCCTTCACTTTTAGTCCGTATAATGAGCAATACGACTATAAGGCATCGGTTTCGTTGTTCAACTTCTAACTCCATTATCAGGTAGCTTATTACGCAAAATCTCGGCATCACGTCAAGGTCGTTTATACCGACCGAAATTAGATATTTTAAGCTTTTATATTGTAATAATTTTACATTTACAACTTCTGCATTACTTATAAACTTCTGTATTTTAAACTTCTGCATTTTGATTTTAGATTCTGAATAATAAGCAATAAGTAAAAAATAAAAACATTTAAGTATAAGTATTAGCAATAAATTATTATTTTTCAAATATTCTCTATTTCAAGCTTCGGCATTTCAATCTTCGACATTTTGATATTATGTCAAGTCCACGTCAAGTAACATATCTTTTAGAAATTGGATATGTACAAAACATAAACGGTGAGAGGTGCATCTGATGGTGAGACAACAATCCCTTCAGAAAATTGCCGTATCATTTCAGAGATATCACTAATCATAGCTTTCGATAGAAAGTTGTTTGCACCTAAGCGTTATGATTATTTCACGAAACAGAATATTTCTTGTCACTTATTGTTCAACAACACTTTTTTCATTAATTTTTGCCATCGCTAAACTTGTCTATTTTGATCTACACATTTCATCTATAATTTAAAGCGTCTTATCAAGTTATAAAAACCTTCCATTCAAAATCCTAATTCTGAAACTGCGTGGACATTCTCACAAATAGCTGAACCCTATTTGATGTCTAAAGCAAATATTTTCCAAATTATACATGAAAATGAATTTTAGTAGTGCTTCTTCACTTACATTATTATAATATTCAATTACTTAATAAATTTACGCAGGCTCGTGAATTAATCCCTAAGGCACTACATTTCTGAACTTCGGGTATCCTAGGTCATTTGAAGTTAGGTAAGTAAAAGTAAATTTTTGCATAAGCACATTTTACAATAGGTAAGGTACTTATTTCACCATCTTCAAGTACCTAATCTTTTGGTCGCTTACTTCCACGTTACTTCCTATACAACGTTACTTGACAAGTAAAAGTAACTCCTACAAATGACAGTCAGCTAAGAGTGTGCATTATGCAATTTGTTGTTCGAAATCGTTATTTATCTCAGAAACTGTGAAAGTTATACCACCTTAATTTTTATGAAATGATACTACGAACTTTTATCTTGGATTCATCATGGATGATGAAATTGTTCTCTATGTTTATATTTTTTTTAAAATACATGTAGCTTATTGCACACATTTTGCTAAGTATTTATTATTAATTTTTTCTACTCAGCCAGCGATTAAGAAATTCGTGTTCACTGCTCATTTTAACTGACAGCTAACTTACTTGAAACCTTACTCACAGAAAATGAAACAAGCGTTCAGTAGGTATTCCACACTTGACATTAAGTGTCAATTTCACCAACGAAACTGATCGAGTTGACGAACTTTTTACCAACCTCAACCAAAACCTCAACTAAAGCGACTGTTTCCATGACTACTAATAACAAACGACTCAGTTGTGGTGAGGTTTTGAACTTTGGCAGAACAAATTTTTGAAAAGCTATTCTACTATTTCACCAAATGGCTGACATTTAAGAGATCGAACCAAAACGCAGCGGTTGTCATCTAGAAGAATTGCCCAGGAATCGGCCCTTAGTTACTATAAGATAATGATATAAAATTTCATGATTGAGTAGACATTGTGGTAACAATGACAGGATTCCCTTGTACCCACACAGATTACCTACAAAGCCTACTTGTTTCGTAATTCGGACATCTGTCGCGAATCGCTGATTTATGCATACGCAACTATGTTTACATACGAACACAATGACGAGATCTTATCAGTAGTGGGTGTTGATGTAGGCATTGTATCTTCTATGTAGGCTGTAGTAGTTCTTGAAGATAAATTCATGAATCTATATGTATGGAAAATCCAAATATGTAATATTTTCTTCTTAGCACCGTGTTCACCGAAGCTTCTATCAAATCCTTTTTGAGATGCCGCTCCTGATTATGTTAATTATGATTATTAATTATGTACTATGTACTTCCTACTCGTAATATTTGAATATGTCAGATATTAAAAAATTAAAGAGGATTTACCTACTTATGTCTGATAAGAATTTATGATTGAGGTTGAACTCAAAAGCAAAAGGTCTGTTGTTTATTTAACCTATTCGTATTATTGCTTTGCTTTCCTCTATATATTTCCAATCATCTCTATTCTTCATAATCTTCTTTTTTTTTAATTTATTTATTAGAGATTTAATTTTTAATTGTCGTTGGAGCGAGCTTCCCTAGACAACCCCTAGAACTTTTCCCAAAGGTGTGTTGGTATTCTAAATGTTACATTGGATATTAAATTCATGCCGTGTATCTCTACGTGTACTCAGTGTCATCGTCGCAAAGCCAAAGAACGAAACAACTTCCTTCTGTTATCACTTCATCAAGGTCGCCATACATTATCACTGTCATCTCAAACAACATTATCTACTCTCAAATGTTTAAGAGACGATTATGAATCATTCTAAAATAACTCTTATTACTTTGAGCAAAAGAATTAATTTTCCGGCCTTGATATTTCATTGGCTATGGAAATTAAGGTGTTACTAACTTGATGGATTATGAAATGAATTCTAATTTGGGTTGTATACTGTATAGGCATGTGATTTGTCTTCCGGATTTTGCTCCTAAAATAAACAAGCAAATGCATTGTACTTTCCAAAGCAAACAAGTACTACGGCTATCACCATAAAATAGTACTTACCTATGCTTATTTTCTTATGGTTAAATTAAAATATAAGTATATAAAAGATTTAAGTAAAATAATCTAGTTTGAGGATTTAAAGTTTAAGTAAGTAGTAGCCTCCAGGGCCCATTGATTTTTTTGCACCCTGTATCTACTAGGTTTTATTAAGTGGGCCGTATGCTTGTTTTTTGTCAATTAAAATCCTTCTTCCATATGAGCGGTAGTAGGATTATCTTCTACCTCATAATACTAGAGGCATAACCATAGATATAAATTTATACGTAGGTACATATCACGTAATAAAAGGAACTTTCAACATCAAGACAAACTCTGAAAGCACGTTTTCTTTGTCAAACACGATCCTGGCTCCTTTCCTTGGCATATTAAAAATTCCGTCTTGATAAATGAAAGGAACTACGGCAGCAGAGTATAGAGCTACATTTTTTTATAGATTCTCACTTTGTTGGAAAATTTATAAAAAAACACTGCCTTTCAGACAACAAAGACTTTTGAGTAACATATAATAAAATAAATAAAAATAAAATAAAAAAGCCTTTTATTTCCTGCAGATACAATTTTGCTAAGATAATTTGTAATTATGCTATGCTACTAATATAACTTTTTAAAGCTAGATACATATACTAATAATAATAAAGTTTTATAATGATTCATAGCAGGAACCCCTCTCAGGTGAAGGCCTCCTCCAAAGATTGCCATTTATCTCGGTCTTGAGCTATTTTTTGCCATTGTGGGCCCGCGATTTTTTTTATATCATCGTCCCAACGTGTGAATGGCCTTCCTTTGCAGCGTTTGCCTGGTGGGCCTTTCCATGTCGTTATAATTTTTGTCCATCTGTGATCCTTCAGGCGCGCTACGTGGCCGGCCCATTTCCATTTTAATTTTTGTGCGTGGCTTAGAACATCAATTGCTTTTATCTTTGATCGTATTTTTGTGTGTCTTATCTTTTGTATTTTCTTTATATTTAGCATGCTGCGTTCAATTCCTCTCTGGCATGTAATTATTTTATTCTTTGTTTTGTTAGTGAACTTCCATGTTTGGCACGCATATGTTAAGCATGGGATAAGACAAGAGTCCATAACTTTCTTTTTTAGTTTTATGGGCATATCACTTTTAAATACCTCTTTGAAGCTCCAGTATTTGTTCCACGTGTTTTTAATTCTTCTATCTATTTCTGTGTCAGTGATATTTCTATTAAATCCAATTTGTTTACCTAAGTATATATATTGTTCTACGTAATCTAACGGTTTGTTGTCAATTGTTATGTATCTCTTGGTATGATTAGACATAGCTTTTGTTTTTGCGATATTCATTTCCAAGCCTACTTCCTTGCTGGCTTTGTGTAGAGTTTCGATCATGTAATGTAGTTGGTTGCTTGATTCCGACAGTAGAACTATGTCGTCTGCGAATCTTAAATGGTTTAAATATTTGTTTTTAATATATAAGCCTGTTTTCTTCCAGTCGAGTTTACTTATGATGGATTCTAGTATCGCTATAAAAATTTTGGGGGATAAGGGGTCCCCTTGTCTTACTCCTCTCTTCACTGGAAAGTTTGGGCCTATGGTTTCTAATTTAACTCTACTAGTGCTCTTTTTATAAATATTTTTTAGTACTTCTATGTATTCGGTCTCAACATTTTGTTCTTCTAAGGTATTCCATATACTTTCGTGTGAGACAGTATCGAAGGCTTTTTGGTAATCAATGAATGCTATATAGAGTGGTCTCTGTTGTTCTTGATACTTTTCGATTAAGAGCTCTAAAGTATGTATATGATCTATAGTAGAGAATCTCTTTCTAAAGCCAGCTTGTTCAATGGGTTGTTTTTCTTCTAATGATTTGCTTATTCTTTGGTTTACTATTGTGGAAAAAAGTTTATATACACTTGAAAGGAGGCTTATAGGTCTGTAATTGCTTATGTCTTTGGGGTCACCTTTTTTATACAGCAGTATGATATTGGATTCGGACCATTGCGTCGGAGTCTCAGCTGTTTCCAATATCTTGTTAAATAATGTTGATAGTGGCTGGGCCAGTATAGCAGCTGCTGTCTTAAGGGCATCATTAGTAATATTATCTGATCCTGGACTTTTATCTGATTTTAGTTTTTTTATTGTATTAATGACTTCTGTGCAATTTATTGGCTCTATGTGGCATTTAGGTCTTGTATGTTCGGTGATTTCAATTATATGTGATTTAGCACTACTATCAGCAGCTGTATTAGAGTCTTTGTATAAGTTTTTGTAGAAGTCAGTTGCAATGCCTAATATGTCTCTACGGTTGTATATAGTTTTACCTGAGTTTTTTAAACCTTCGATCCATGTTTTGTTTGTTCGCAGCTCTTTATACCCTTTTTTGAGGCTTCCTTTTTGTTCTAGATGTTTTGTAATGGTTTCAGTTCTATGTTTTTTGTAGTCCATTTTTATATATCTGCTTATTAGTTTGTACAGAGCTTTGAGCTCGTTTTTCATTGATCGGGTTTTATTACTACTTTTTTGTAATTCTTGCCTTCTTCTCAAAAGAGTAACATATTCTCATGCATAATTATTGAGAAGCTGCATATACATTACATAAACTAACTTAGGTATTTCTAACAGATAATCCACACTGGTATCGTCACTGCATATCAATTGGATCACGAATGGCTGAACATGGTACCTATATAGTCATCGATAAATTAATCGATACATTATACATTGTTAATCGATTCTGAGCACTTTTACGTTATCAAAGGTAAAGCAAAGCCAAAGCCTTTGATCAAATACCTTGATCGAATTCAATTTACTTATACCTAAAGCTAAAACGCGAGCGAAGCGAGCTTGGTTCGAGAGAGTTCGAGTTGCAACGAGCGAAGCGAGTCGATTTTTTTCAGACAAATGCGATGATACCATTATATTGGCGAAAACTATATTTATATTAGAAGTAAAAGATTTTGAAGGATAATGACTACCTATTTAAAAACGTCATAGTGATGTCAGGGGGTCTAAAGTGGCCACTTTTGATGAAAAATCAGATGTTTCATAGATGCTGGCCACTTTAGACCCCCTGGACTGTACAGATATCTCTGCGTGTAAATGCTCTGGCATCTGGGGGTCTAAAGTGGCCACTTTTGATGAAAAATCAGATGTTTCATAGATGCTTCATCTATGAAACATCTGATGAAACATCAAATGCTCCATAAATGCTTCATATATGCTTCATATATGAAGCATCGATGCTTCATCAATGCTTCATAGATGTTTCATAGATGCTTCATATATGAAGCATCGATGAAGCATCTATGAAACATCTATGAAGCATTTTACAAAACATCTTTTTTGACAGATCTATGTGCGAGGTTAAATTTATTTTTAGAAAGTAAATAAGTTGAATGGAAAACCCATGCGAAGCCAAATTTAAGAAAAAAAAACCTCAGACCCGCTCCCGCGACAATTCACCTTTTTTATTTATTCGTGTGCCTCAAAAATATTTCCAATGTCCATCAGGGTGGCGCAGTGCAATCATTTCTATAAAAAAACTAAGTAGGTACCTATCTATTTACTTTCTAAAAATAAATTTAACCTCGCACATAGATCTGTCAAAAAAGATGTTTTGTGAAATGCTTCATAGATGTTTCATAGATGTTTCATAGATGCTTCATCGATGCTTCATATATGAAGCATCTATGAAACATCTATGAAGCATTGATGAAGCATCGATGCTTCATATGTGAAGCATATATGAAGCATTTGTCCCCGATGGGGACGAAGCGTGGGGACGAGCGGGAATATCCCTTATGAAGCATTTGATGTTTCATCAGATGTTTCATAGATGAAGCATCTATGAAACATCTGATTTTTCATCAAAAGTGGCCACTTTAGACCCCCAGGCTTAACGTTTCAATCAATATAACCTGGTTACGTTTCAAAATACTTTCTAAGATATTTTATTTAATCTTCTATAATGTCTCACGCAGTAAAATCAAGAGACGAGGCGATAATAAATCATACTGCAAACGTAAACATAAATAATAGAGGTACCTATATGATATATGCCTTTCACGACTGCATTTCCAATTTCAATTTCTAAGAGCTGCATACACTGATCCTTTGCCCATCTGTTGAGGGCAATGAACTGGTGGCTAATTAGCATCTGTGTAGCAGAGTTTTCGACGCGATCCAATTAATGCAGCTAGCTTTGATGCGTCCATATTAATCAGCTTTACCTGAACATGGCCTATGTAAAATGAAATGTTGACCCATTTTCATCTAACCAGCATCATTACTTGGATAATTTTGGTACCTAACTACCAATATAGATAAATGTAGAAAGGAGATTTTATTGACCTTTTTACGAAAAAAAAAAAACTTTAAAAAGATACCGAAAAATGTTATGGAAAGCCGCTAATCAAAACACAACAGAAAAGTAATTTAGGTAAGTAAACAAATGTATAACCATTTAAAATAAATACCACATCAATAACCCTTTGAAATTGAATCAGCATTTGGGAAGTAAGTAATTGAGTTATCGATCAGAAAAAAACCATCGTAATGATAAATTCTTCAATTTAAAAAAAGCCATCGAAACAAGGTAGCTAACTCTAGATTTTCTGTGCTCGTGAGAAATCTTGCGTGCACACTTTACAGGTACATACGTACATGTTATAAACAACACAAGACCATGTCTAATGCGAAAGTTCCATGCGAAACAACTTCCCATAATTACAAATTGCGTTGCGTATTACTTCTCATAACACCTTTAGCTGAGACTTATCTTAATCGTCAGCTTTATCAGAAAATCAAGTTGAATATTCTATTCATCTGTCTGGTACAAGTCTGGTGATATTAGAGGTATGTATTTTCATTTAAGTTCTACTACTGAGCTAGTTTACTGTCTCACACAGATAAGGTTTATAGGTTTTGTGGAACTGAACATGACATTTCAATAGAGTTGATATGCTGATTAACTTCTGGTTTTCTGTGAGTTACAGAACTTACAGAAGATCAAATTATCATACAAGAAATGTTACTTATATTAAAACAAATGTTACAAAATGTTGTTGTAGGTATTATTTGACCCTGTTCACCAAAGTTTATAATTTTTTTTAAATTTTTTTCACTTTAAACATATTTCATAAGTGAGGCCGTTTAACCTCACTTATGAAATATGTTTAAAGTGAAACACTGGTTAAACAAGGTCCTGTCTTTTAAGTGGATAGTGACAAACAGAGACAGGACGTTGTTCAACCAGTGTTCAACTTTAAACATCTTTCTTATGTAAGGGGGTAAGTGTAAAGTCCATTTCTCAGACTATTAGTCCGTCTGAATATAGTCTGTCTTGCATGCTTATTGAAACTTAGTATTTACAGACCCACTTCGTCTTCCCGCATCTATTCAAAAGCCCGTTGTGTTGAGAGCACGTGCAAACAAGACTTGAACACGTGTCTCTCCATTCTTCAACTTTGGTATTTGAAATGTTTGAGGGATTCAGCTCTGCGGCGCCGGCAGTTTGTTTTGACTCAACATTGTGAAATCTTGGATACCGTATTATTATAATAATCATCTTAACAATTTTCAGGTCGTACAATGTTTTAGTATTTACTTACTTACCTAATTAAAAATTATGCAAAAAACAATCGAATTTTAGAAGGAAAACAAAGATTCCATATTTTGTATTCTTGTCACCGTGTTTAATCCAAACTTTTCTTTCTTTTTTCACTTTTTTATCACAATTTTTTTCTTTGTAAACTATAGGCCTAATTTCTCAATCCACACATATTTAGTATTTATTTAGTACCCAAAATCATAGTAATCTCTGATGAAATCAAACCCCATACCAGGTACCAAGTCTATCTATACAGGGTGTGGCAAATTCTTGGTCACTGAAGGGTAGCTACCTTTTCTCTTGTAGTTAGAAAGTTTTGTTCTTAGGAAACTTCGGTTTTATTTTGAAGAAAAAAATAAATGCATTGTTAGATTTTTGAAAAAAAGTACAGTTAGCCTAAAAAATTACATTTGTCAAAAAAAACAAGTTGGTCTTGATCGACTCTATTTCCCACCAGGAACACTTCTCCCAAAGTAACTTATCAAATCAAATCGTAAGTTTTTGCAAGAATTCAAAAAAACACATTCCATACATTTTCTATGAAATTCGGAGTTGTTAACATTACAGTGCCAGCTATTCGATCGTTCGAAATTTAATTTCATAACTGCTCCGGCAAGCTGGGAGGCTATTGTAAAGCGCGTATTTAAATTTAGAACAAAGTGCTTCCCTGCAGATGTACAAAATGGTATGCTTCATGCACACCACTCTCTTTTGCGGCTCTGTCTGAGGCGCCTAAGGCTTTACAATAGCCTCCCAGCATACCGAAGCAGTTGAGGATTTAAATTAATGACCATTGAATAAGTGGCACTATAATGTTTACAACTACTAATTTCATAGAAAATGTATGGGATGTGTTTTTTTGAATTATTGCAAAAACTTACGATTTGATTTGATAAGTTACTTTGGGAGAAGTGTTCCTGGTGGGAAATAGAGTCGATTAAGACCAACTTGTTTTTTTTGACAAATGTAATTTTTTAGGCTAACTGTACTTTTTTTCAAAAATCTAACAATGCAATTATTTTTTTCTTCAAAATAAAACCGAAGTTTCCTAAGAACAAAACTTTCTAACTACAAGAGAAAAGGTAGCTACCCTTCAGTGACCAAGAATTTGCCACACCCTGTATATATCTATCTATATATCTCCAAGGGCCGGATCGGAACATAGATGTATCTAACTGGACAGGTTTCTACAAACCGATACGATAGTGAAATCATCACGGCGCGTCTTACCGTTACCGGTCAGTGGGCCACTTTTTACCATTATTGGCCGCTAAACTATCGGTCATACTTGGGCGTATTGGTGGATGTACGTGAAGTAGGTTGATATAAAACAGTAGAACTCTTTACTTTATTTAAATGGCTACAGGAACCTTTGCTTTTTCCAATGACTTTGTAGCTTTGTCTTTTCAGTTGATTGTCGATGTTTGAATTAGTTGTTTATCTGTACCTACGTATGGGAAGCAAAAATTTGGAACTTGCCAAACGCATTTTAGCCGTACGTTTGACTACCTACCTACTGTAATGTTTAGAGACCCAAATTATATATCAGTAAAAATAAATTAAATTTCTTTTGATTTTTTTTACGCTGTTCTTTTTTATTTGGATTCTTTGTCAGATGCTACAAATAAATGATTTTTCTTTCTTTCTTTCTTAGAGAATTTGAAACAATATTTAATATCTGATTGATGTTTTAAGTTCTACCTACGTCTTTATCATTTAGATATTCCAGTTTAGTCGCTTATCATGGTAAGCCCTTTCAATTAAAAAAAAAAATATTAAGTACCTACCTAAGTTACATTTCTATAGTAGGTGGTAGAAACAAAAATTGGTCTCCAAAGTTGGTCATAATAGAAAGGCGCAAAACAGTTTAAACATTACAGAAAATATGACTTCAAAACCTTTATCGCAAATCTAACGGTCAAAGAAATAACTATCAGCATCAAGTAATAAGCGATGAGAAACGACTTTGTCCATCTAATAGCTGTTCTTTCATACAAGGTTCACGTTTCACCCAATTATCCAATCCATATTACAATAACAGTTACTTTTATAGCCATCTTTGTACAGTCAAGAATAATAAAGTACAAAATCTCGACAAAATACTTATCTTATTTCGTGGTATCAATGGAGTTAAAATTTAAAGTCACGTGGTGTGTCACCTCTACGATTTTTCGATCCTTATTACTTATGGTGTAATTATTTGGCAATTTGATACCTTTTGTATAGAACGTTATCTTTTTTCTGTAAATTAGAGTTATTTGAGAATTAGTTGGTTTTAGTTTGGAGAAGATGAACATATCCTCATACTAATATCTGCACTCAAAAACGCACCCTTTTGTAGTCGATAGAGAAAGTTTTTTTTCTAAATAATGTAGATTATTTACTCACTCAGCCCACGGATCAGTGTTATGGCAAGACTCACTGCCAGAATGACTTTTTTCAAGTTGACTGTACAATCAAAACATCGTTCATAAGTTATGGCTTTTTGATTGCCCATCATCAAATCCGAAGATTGGAGGCCTTGACATTACACTGCAGTAAATACTTTTATTTAACACCCAATGTTAGCACCACTAATTGTACAAAACCACAATAGTGTAGAGTACCTTTTTTCTAAAAAAAGTCGCTAATAATTCTTAAAAAAATATACCATTGCTGCATACAGTTGCGTAACTATAGGGTGGCAGGGCTGGCAAAATGCCACGGGCCCCCGACCCAAGAGGGCCCCGGCTCAAGAGGCCGCGAGCTCGTGATGATTTTTACTGATAGGGCCAGGGACGTATATAAGGGGGGAGGGGGGTTTAGGGGGTCCAGACCCCCCCCTTGACAATAGCATAAAAAAAAAATTGGCGGAACAGGTATTTCCGTGCGTAAACAGATGGTTCATGACGTCCAAAGAAAAAAAAATTAAACTAGGTACACCCGATGTTTTGACAATTTTTTAAACTTAAGTATAAAAAATTGGGAACTATAAAAAACCACAACTTCTTTTATTAAATACCCCTGGGCGTAATGTTAATCTTTATAGATTTTGGAACCAGTGGTGTATTTTATTTACCCTTGGGTCAAGAGGGCCATGGCCGGGGCAGGCTGCGAGGCTCTCAGCTTCATGCGCCTTTCTTTTTGTCCCTAAAATATCTAAAGAAATTTAAGAAAAGCCTACCTAACTATCAACAACTAAAACAAACTCATTTGGTTGTAAGTTTGATAGACATCAAGACTTGTGTAATTTATTAGTAATCTAATGACTAATTGACAGACCATTTTCTGAGACTGGCCTTATGATTTTTAACTTTACAGGAAACTGTAGGTATTCTTTAAAACTCGAAGGGATAATCCGTTACAATAATTGGGATTCTGGGAATAAATCCTCGAGGCGATTTTAGGTAAACATTTCCTAGTGTCACATTTGTCTTAAAAAAAATTCGGCTCGCTTCGCTCGCATACAGCTTCATGAGTGTTTTGCGAGCAAAGTGCGTTATGTCTGACCGCAGAATAGGAACCGATCCTTTTCTTTGAGCACGTAAGCAAAATCAAGTGTCACTTGTTGCATTTGTGATAAAAAAAATCAGCTCGCTTCGCTCGCATAATAGAATAGGAACTGACAAGCCACCAGCCATTTCTTTGAGCAATATAAGAAAAATCGTGTGTCACTTGTTGCGTTTATCTTAAGAAAATTCAGCTCGCTTCGCTCGCATATTATCTTCATAAGTGTTTTGCGAACAAAGTGAGTTATGTATGACCGCAGAATAGGAACCGACAAAAAGCCATCCTTTTCTTTGAGCACATAAGCAAAATCAAGTGTTAGGTACGTGTTGCATTTAAGATTGGAAATTGGTTCGCTCCGCTCGTATAATAAAATAGGAACCGACAAGCAGCTAGGCTTTATGGTGCTCAAAAGCATCATAAGAAAAATTAAAAATCACGTGTCATTTGTCTTTTAAAAATTTAGGCTCGCTTCGCTCGCATATAAGCTTCATGAGTATTTTGCGAGCGGAGAGTAAACCAAGTTTCAAGCCCGAGACAAGTATTTCCAGATTATACAAACATTTGTCCCGCGACAGGAATCGATTTCGTTAACGCGTTGCGTGCGAGTACGGTAGTCATAACGCGTACGAAGTAGCGGGTCACAATGTATTGAACCTATCTATGGGGTGGCAAAAGCCAGTGGCCCGGGGTTCTGAATTAACATACGCCACTACTTGGAACCCTTCAACCCCCCCCCCCCCCCCCCCCCTTATCAAAACTATAGCTACGTCCCAGGATAGGGCCCCATCAAAAGAATTTGCCACGGGCCCCAGACGGTATAGTTACGCCACTGGCTGCATAAACAGTTCAATGAGGTTTATAATTAATTATTTTTTTCTACTAGGTACATCTAAATAAAATAAATAAATAAAAATAAAATAAAGGTTCATACGCTCAAAATTTAAGGAACTTTGGCACGTAGACATACCATACATAGATAACACAAAGATACAAGTGAATCTCAATAAAAGCTTTTAAAATAATAAATAACAGTAAGTTGTTATCATACAACTAGAGCGGGCAAGTTTTTCATTAGTTGTAAAATTCATTATTCTTCTTGATTTTTGCTGGATGGAGAAAAACAATTTAGTAGCAACTAGCAATCATCATAGAGTAACACTACCGATTACTTCCCACGCCGTCATTATATGCGGCAACTTGCAATGAAATCTAAAACTTGGTATTCACTAGAAGAAAATGTCCCGGGAGATTTTGAGCGATATTCATAAGGATAGAAACTGAGGATGAGGCCCAAAAAAGTAGAGAGACCATGAACGAGAAAATATAATGCAACAAAGCATTCCTTAAAAGGAAGACAGGCATTTTAGTACAAAATCAAACAAAGGCACACATCGGCGGGCTGATTGTCTAACTTGTCTGAAAACTCAAATTGGTCTCAAACTGTCAAAATGATCGCGTAGGTATCTTTTGTCACTTTCGGTCTCGTTGAGATGAGAGTGACAGAGCTACTTGCGTGGACACTGAATTTATATTTGAGAGTTTGAGACCGATTTTGGTCGCTATCAAAGATAGACAATCAGAGGCCGGAACTGTGTCATTGATTTGTCAACATTTAGGTTACATCATTTCATAATGATTGTTACGCACAGTGCATAAATCGATCTTATTTCTTCTGAGGTTGGATTCCTCGTTCGCTGATCAGCGGACCTAAAAAGGTCGCTAAATCTGAATCACTATTTGAAATGAACTACGATGCCGTCTCTTTTCACTCTCAGTCAATGAAAAGAGATGGCAAGTTCAATTTCTTTAATGCGATTCTGCAATAGCAACCTTTTTAACAGGGGCGTATTTACCCTTAGGCCAAGAGGGCCATGGCCCGGGGCGGCAGGCTAAGAGGGGCGGCGCAAGCCGCCCTTCTCAGCAGGCACACAATTTCTTCAGGCATATAAGGACAAAAAGAAAGGCCCAAGACATGAAGGTGAGAGCGAGAGGCGGCGCAAGCCGCCCCTTGTTCTCAGGTTCTTGCATTTTTTTTTCTTTAAATGCCTGAAGAAATTAAAAAAGCCAACCTAATTAACAACTAAAACTCATTTAGTGGGCGGTGCAAGCCACCCCTTGCTCTCAGTTTCGTACGCTTTTCTTTTTGTCCTGTGTCTGAAGAAATTAAAAAAAGCCTACCTATATAATTAACAACAACTAAAACTCATTTGGCTGAAAGTGAGGGGCGGCTTGCGCCGCCTCTCACTCTCACTGTCATGGGCCTTTCTTTTTGCCTTAAATGCCTGAAGAAATTTAAGAAAAGTTTACCTAATTAACAACAACTAAAACACATTTGGGTGAGAGCGAGGGGCGGCTAGCTTCATGCGCCTTTTTTTTGTCCTTATATGCCTGAAGAAATTTGAGAAAAGCCCACCTAACTAACAACAACTAAAACAAACTCATTTGGTTGTAAGTTTGATAGACATCAAGACTTGTGTAATTTATTAGTAATGACAGATTATTTTCAGAGACTGACCTTGCGATTTTTAACTTTACAGGAAGTAAGTAGGTATTCTTCAAAACTCCAAGGGATAATCCGTTACAATAATAGGCAAATATGCGTCTGATTACTAAGCGGGTTAAACGTATTTTTCTATGAACATTATGGCTTTAGAATTATGTGTGTAATTATTTTTTAATATTATTTCATTTTCGCTTAGAAATTAATAATTAAAAAGTGCAAAAATATAGTGGGAATTTCATAAGTCTTGAAACGCAACGCTATTTGTCACATGTGCTGTGACGTCACACTCCTTCAAACTCGACAGAAAGTTTTTTTTTCTACCTACAAGTGCGTGTTATTGCCGTGAATTGTGACGTCACGTCCGTTTCAAGTGCATGAAAATGTTGGTAAATTTTAAAAATTATTTTTGTTATAAAATTTTAGTTTTTCGGCGCTGGAATTTTCGTTACGGTTATTTGACGATATTAACCTATCGTATAAAATCATAAAAAAAAATTTGTGGGAGTTCCCTATTGGGATTCTGGAAATAAATCCTCGAGGCAATATTAGGCAAACATTTCTTTGAGTGTCTTAAAAAATTCGGCTCGCTTCGCTCGCATATTAGCTTCATGAGTGTTTTGCGAGCAAAGTGAGTTATGTCTGATCGCAGAATAGGAACCGATCCTTTTCTTTGAACACGTAAGCAAAATCAGTGTCACATGTTGTATTTGTGACAAAAAAAATCGGCTCGCTTCGCTCGCATGATAGAATAGGAATCGACAAGCAACCAGCCTTTTCTTTGAGCACCATTAGAAAAATGTATGTGTCACTTGTTGCATTTCTCTTAAAATAAATCGGCTCGCTTCGCTCGCATATTAGCTTCACGAGTGTTTTGCAAGCAAAGTGAGTTATGTCTGATCGCAGAATAGGAACCGATACTTTTCTTTGAGCACGTAAGCAAAATCAGTGTCACATTTTGTATTTGTGACAAAAAATCGGCTCGCTTCGCTCGCATGATAGAATAGGAACCGACAAGCAACCAGCCTTTTCTTTGAGAACCATAAGAAAAATGTATGTGTCACTTGTTGCATTTCTCTTAAAAAAAATCGGCTCGCTTCGCTCGCATATTAGCTTCACGAGTGTTTTGAAGGAAAGTGAGCTATGTCTGATCGCAGAATAGGAACCGATCCTTTTCTTTGAGCACGTAAGCAAAATCAAGTGTCACATGTTGCATTTAAGATAAAAAAAATCGGCTCGCTTCGCTCGCATAATAGAATAGGAACCGACAAGCAGACAGCCTTTTCTTTGAGCACCATAAGAAAAATTACAAATCATGTGTCATTTGTTGCATTTGTCTTTAAAAAATCTGAGCTCGCTTCGCTCGCATATAAGAGACAGATATTTGCAAATCATACAAATATTTGTCCCACGACGGGAATCGAAGTCGTTAAATGCATTGCGCGTACGGTAATCATAACGCTTACGAAGTCGCGGTCACAGCTAGTAGGTATTGAACCTAACTATAGTGCCTTTTTTGTTTTTCATTCACTAGGTAGTAGGTATCTGATTTTGCATTTTCCGCTAATTATGGGGCGGCAAAACTTATAGGCCCAGGGCGCCAAATTTTTAAATACGCCTCTGCTTTTTAAGCCTGCTGTTGGTAAACATTTTCTGCAATGCAATTCAGTCAGTAAAGATGTTCTGTGATTGGAGATGGTACAATAGTATCCGGATAAAGTGATAATATCCCGGGATATTATTTATCTAGTGAACACACTGCTTAACTCGTAATGTATCGTCGACGTGTTTTATCTGCTTTGACTCATAGAGGTAGGTGTAATTTCACTTTGTTGTTACGTTGTTAGTAATGTAAATGCAAATGTGACTGTTTTATTAGCAGCAGCTGAAGTTAGGTAAGTTAGAGATAGGTTTGCGCATTACACGAAATCACACTAACACACTAATAATACTTGAATGCGAAAGTTTGGATGGATGGATGGATGTACGTTTGTTCCCCTATAACTCGACAATCACTGAACCGATTTCGCTGAAATTTAAAATACAGATGGATAATGATCAGGATTAAGACATAGGCTACATTTTATCCTAGTACCACTCGAGCGAAGCCGCGGGCGGAAACTAGTAATTCATAAATTGCAGTTTTAAAAACACCAATTTGTTGAATATTAACCCTAACTGGATGTCGGTGATTTAAAAATAACGTTATTTCCACACAAACTTTCACCCCCCCTTTTTTAGTATAAAAATATTGTTTTTAGGGTTCCGTACCTTAAAAGGTAAAAAAAGGAACCCTTATAAGATCACTTTCTTGTCCGTCTGTCCGTCTGTCCGTCTGTCCGTCTGTCCGTCTGTCCGTCTGTCCGTCTGTCCGTCTGTCCGTCTGTCTGTCCGTGTGTCACCATCGATTATCTCAGGAACGGGTAGAGCTAGCAAGTTGAAATTTATACCATATACTAAGGTCTATAGTCCCTATTGTGAGTATAAAAATCAAGGTCCTGAGTCAACACTATAAAAAGATATAGGCAAATTTAGGTTTTCGTGAAAACTTGTGAGTACCAAAACTTACCTTAATTATCAACTTTTTTTATTTTTCGGAATTTTTCCTTTACTTGTGCTGGAAGACCTTGCTTGTAACCAAAATTGATAATTCTAGGTCAACCGGAAGTACCCTAGAGGTTTTGGGTCGAAAACCTAAATGGTAGTTCCCGTTGACCTAGAATAACGAAATTTGGGAAAAAGTAAGGTCTTATAGCACAAATAAAGGAAAAATTCCAAAAAGTTAAAAAAGTTGAAAATTAAAGGGTGTTCCCATACATAGTTGACGCCAATTAAAATTGTCCTCCGAGTTGTATGGGCGCTCATACAATTAAGCGGACTAGCTTAATTGGCACCATGGCTAGGTACGGAACCCTCGGCGTACGAGTTCGACTCGCACTTGACCGGTTTTTTTTGTTGATCTTACGTCACTGGAAAGAGATGGCAACAAGTTAAGCAACTAATTGAGCTACTAAAGCATGAAGCCCATTTGACACTAAGCAGCTTTTAATGTTGTGCCAAACAACACAAGCTGTTATCATTGCGTTACATGCTCTAAGATATAATTATCTACAGAATATCTAATGATGCACCCGAAACTTGATCACGTCTAAGTTTGTTATGATGAACTCATATTTCATCTAAGTATTTCAATTTGAATTCCTGTACGCTATATTAATTTCTTAGTCTTTTCTAGTCCATAAAAAAACTTTTTCGTATATCCGTTTAGCTGTTCTCATGTGATGCGCTTATCAGCGAAAACTTCCTAATCGTTTACGTTTTTATTTATATTACTCTTTCTTATTACATAGAGGTACCTACTTCTTCTTCTTCTTCTTTCGTATGAGCAAGTGGCCAACTCTGGTGACGGAGTTTTTAGGCCGCCTGAAGGCCTCCGTCATGGCTTAACGACTTAAAAGCCGGGACCGACAATTAACGTGCCCTCCGAAGCACGGAAGCGCTCAGCTCGTAATACCACTTGCGGTCACCCATCCTAAAAGTGACCGCGCACAATGCTGCTTAACTTCAACGATCAATCAAGAACGTCCAAGCAAGCTACGCCACGAGCGCTAGGTACCTACTTATTTTTGTTCTTTCTTAATTTTTTTCTGTTCAATAATTTTCCTCTGTGGCTGTCACGCTATTTTCCTGCTCGCTGGCTACTGGCCATATTCCCCAACCATGTTTTCAATTTAACGGTCGCCCTCACTCGCAATTAATATTGTTTATTGGCTCATTACAGCTCTATTGAAGGCTCGTTAAAACTGCACTCTGCGGTATACTCTACAATATTGACAATATACGGGGTTAGTAGAAGTCTCATATCCTTGATTTGAAACGAAAGCGGTGAAGTTTTTGTACACGCGAGAAATAAATTCTCTATTAGGATGGCGGAGTCTACAGATTGTCACGCTAACAGTATAATGAAAATGAATATACACAGGTGTATATTCATACTTTTTCCAAATAATTACAAATTCTAACTCTCCTTATATAAAAGCTAAACCGCTTAACTTATTTCCCAGCATACCTAATATTTATCTTAAACTTACACAAAAATTAGGCCGCTCAGTGTCTGGGACAAATTATGGAAAAACTAGCTTCCGCCCGCGGCTTCGGTCGCATGGTACCCAGATAAAAAGTATATGTCCTATTTCCGGTTATTATCTATCTAAATTTCAGCCAAATCGGTTCAGTGGTTGTCGAGTTTTAGAGGAACAAGCATACATCCATCCATACATCCAAACTTTCGCATTTATAAAGTGTGATGTGATTATTAAAATAGCTTTTTTCCAACGCAATTTTAGCCAGGTGGTGTTTTATTATCATTGATTTTGTGATTGGTTCAAGCATCGATCGGCAAGTAGGTAAATTACTTTTTAATTTTTTGTAAAAAATAGATGAAATTAAAATTAAGTAAGTACGTATACGTATTTAAACCAAGTAACGTAACGTCTATAAAGTGTATAAATAAAAACAGTAATTATCATAGTGTAGCGTGTCTACCTAGTGACGTTATGTGCGGTTAATAATTAAATTAGTGACCGCTAGTGGCTATACCTAACAACTCTGTGCTTCAGGATATAGCTAATACATAAAATAAAGTCATTCCGACATAACGGGGCCCTTCAGGGCTCACAAAACCCTCAAGTTGGCCACTAGCACACAGCGTACAAACTAGGGATGTTACGGAGCTCCAACTCCGATTCCGATATGTCGGAACTTCCGATTGATACTTACTTCACCTCCGGTTCCGAAACTTTCAATCGGAGGTTTTAAGGTTGATTTACGTTACACCGGGCCGGGCCCGTCCGGAACATTATGCTAAACATTTTTTATTAAGTGTATAGTAATATATACTTCATACAAAATGTATACCATAATGTTCCGGACGGGCCCGGCCCGGTGTAACGTGAATCAACCTTTAATCGGAGGTCGAAGCGAATAGCGGGCGGTGCGGGGTTTATGCATGTCGCGTGGGGAACCCCCCTCTCCATTACACGTTAGGTACCTACTTTTCGACGTCCATAACCTACTCACTTCAGAATTGTTTATTCCTCTCAATCTATCTACCACCATTATCGACTCCGCCTCCGCTTCCGGTTCCGATTCCGACAAACAAATTTTAAAACTCTGATTCCGACTTCGGTTCCGTTAAACCACCTCCGTAACATCCCTGGTACAAACTGTACTTAAGTAGGACGAAGTCGGCCTAATGAAGGCTCTATTTGTCGAGAATTCATCAAGTCTACATTGTTCAACGTCTGTCGCTTACGTGCACAATCACTAGGTGATTGTAATTAAGAGCGTGAGAGATATGATGAAAGACGATGAAGCAACATGAGAAATTAATTACAACGTCATAAGTATGAAAGATGTAGTGATGAGAATTGAAAAGGGTACCTATAGTCGTATTGCTCATTATACGGACTAAAAGTGAAGGAAAAAATGTCATTTTTCCTTCAATTTTGACATAAAACGTATCAAAACTAATCAAAATTGAAGGAAAAATGACATTTTTTCCTTCGATTTTAGTCCGTATAATGAGCAATACGACTGGTTCGGTCATGTTGAGAGGATGAATGAAAAAAGATCGACGAAACAGGTCCATAAAGTGAGTGTTAAGCGACACATAATTACAATAGTTAAGTATTAAATAATAATCATAAAAAAATAGTTATTGCAACGCGTGATATAGGTAACCTTCCTAATCATAAATAGAAACAAAAAATTCTTACATTGAAAAGATATCTAACAAGCAAGTGTCAGTACTATTATGAATACCTGTGATAGTGGTTATGTAATTTATGTTCGCAACAAAAACGCAATTATTAGATACTTACAGTATTTTATATCATATTCATTGTGTAATAAAATAGATTGTAGAACTCAAAATTGATTGTGTAGGTATGAATTTTGATGTTACAGAAAAAAAAATAAAAAAATAAAAGAGTTAAGTAACAACAGAACTGTTTAAAAATCGATGATCTTTGCAAATAAGTTGTTGATCGTAATTTTGGTCGTAGCATGAAGTATAGCTGCGACTGACTTTGAACAAATTCAATTTTACAAACTACAATTAGGTAGAAAGGTAGGTACCTACCTAACTACTATTTACTTGTTCTAATTTCGACCTTCTAGTCCAGTGGTCGTCACACTTTTCTGGCCAAGGGCCGCATAGGACTTTGTGGGGTATCACTGCGGGCCGCACATTCTTGAATTATTTATTTGATGATTTTTCGAAATTCCTATAGTTGTGGGGTAAAATCCTAGTAGGTACTTAACTACCTACTAACGAACTTGAAACTTAGCATAATTTTGCGGTGCTCAAAGACTCGCAGCTCGTTGGTTCCTATTCTATGGTCTGACATAACTCACTTTGCTCGCAATATACCTACTCCTGAAGTTATAATGCAAGCGAATAGAGCTCCAAACCAAGCGAGCGAAGCGAGCCGAATTTTTGCAAGTTAAATGCAATATGTTACACTTTTTTTTTGCGCTGATCAAAGAAAAAACTCGCTGCTTATCGGTTCTTATTCTGTGGTTAGACTACTCACTTTACTCGCAAAAAATACCTTACTCATGAAGTTAAATGCGAGCGAAACGAGCCGAATTTTTCAAGACAAATGCAACATGTGACACTTGATTTTGTTTGCGGTGATCAAAGAAAAAACTCGCTGCTTAAAGGTTTTTATACTTTACTCAGACTTTACTAACTTTTCTCGCAAAGTAACTGACTCTTGAAGTTTTAGGCGAGCGAAGCGAGCCGAATTTTTTAAGACAAATGCAATATTGTGACACTTGATTTTGTTTGCGATGATCAAGAACAAACTTGCTGCTTATCGGTTCTTATTTGGTAGTTAGACTTAACTCACTTTACTCGCAATAAATACCTTACTCATGAAGTTAAATGCGAGCGAAGCGAGCCGAATTTTTCAAGACAAATGCAACATGTGACACTTGATTTTGTTTGTGGTGCTCATAGAAAGGCTCGTTGCTTGTCGGTTCCTATTTTGTGGTCAGACATAAATCACTTTGCTCTCATTATACCTACTCAACTCTGAAACTAAAATGCGAGCAAAGTGAGCTCTAAACCAAGCAAACAAGCAAGCATCATCACCATTTCCTTGCCCTTTTCCCACTAGGTTGGGTCGGCACAACATGTTCTCCTCTAGTAGAATCATTATCTACTGAAATTGTTTGCTTGGTCGCGGGCCAATATTGTCCCGCGGGCCGCACTTTGACGACCACTGTTCTAGTCGATCGATGGTAGATACCTGTACCTACCTTTCTCTCTACAATTTTTTACCTTTTTCTTATTGATCTATCCAACTGTTCATCTCCAACAACTCCTGTTTTATAATGTTTATAGATTTGTTCTGACAATCAGACTGTAGTTTTTCTAGGGCACTTCCTCATTAATGGAACTCGTTCGTGCCAGAACAAAAGCTCCCACAGGAGCAGAACAAGCAAACAATACTAGTACGGCTGATGTCCAGTGATGCGTTTCAGTAATTTAAACTTTTTCTGGTGTTGTGTTGTGCTTACCTTATTACGAATTTATGTACCTACAGTGCAAGTGCCGTTCTTATCGATCACTAAATATGACATTTAGAATCGACAAAATTCGATAAATAAATTGGTTTTATCAATGAATAATCCAATGTTATCGATTTTGTTGATTCTAAATGTTAAATTTAGCGATCGATACAAAAGGTGTTTGCACTGCTGCATCTATTCTAGTTTATATCTACAGCGGAAGCAAATCATGCGTTCACAACACAGGTACTGTGGGACTTAGGCAGTCTTATTCACAGAAAAAACCTTAACAATAACTAGAGGTAGGTACCTAATTAATTTTCAAAACATATTATAGTTCCTACCAATAATTTAGAGTTTTTTAACGCATGCGGTGCTCTCAGAAGAAAAACTCTGCAGGCTGTTTCCGTAGCACATGTGCGTCATGGGCAATAAATGTGTTAAGCTGATGGTTTTCCCACTATGTGTTCTTTCGAAAGTAGACATTATGTACATCTGAACAAAGATAAAAGAAATCATCTAGTATAAAACTGTTTTAGGTATTTTACTTACCATTATTATGTATTCGTGATGTACCTATCTTTTTGGTCTTCCTTTGAAGGTACATTGACCTTAGATATTCAGTGCAATTGATTTTTCTGCAATGTCATCTAGGTTCGTTAGAATTTACGTTCTTGTCGACACAGAACGTAAATTCTAACAGATTTCATCGAAATGTTACACTCCATTCGCATTTCCCATGCACATACAACTTCAAAGCCCGCATCTTTACTTTCTACTTCAAACATAGAAATCTTGATGTTTCCAGTAACAGCTTTCTTGAACCGCTACGGAAAGACCTCTTTGATTTGAGTTACCTGTAGGTAAATGTATGTTATGCTACTGAAGATATAGATAAGACTATGCTGTGAGGTTATAGGTACCTACCTGTATTATTTATAGGAGCTAGTCAAACTTTCACCATCTAAAACATGTTTCTGAGTATTCATACTCCAATCTAAAATAAAAGTCTCACTCGCCTTATAATAAATACTTATGTAGGTAAGTAGAATATTCAAAAGGGTATCAGAAATACCTATAGGAAATTGAATCAGAAATTTACGTAAGTACCTGAAATACGTAAAAGTAAGCTCGTCCTGAGAAGCGAGTTTAAACGAATTTGTTCCATTTTGTGCCTACCGTGATGAAATTGATTATTGGGACATTGATTCAATCAATTAGAAAAGTTGGTACTTTATTATATGAAAATATAGGTAACCTGGGTTTTATTTATCGGCATCTTTATTTGGTGGGGACATTACTTGATTTTAGGTAAAATTTTAGAAATAATAGATCTTTGTTCTTCTTCTTTCGTATGAGCAAGTGGTCAACTCTGGTGACTGAGTTTTTAGGCCGCCTAAAGGCCTCCGTCATGGCTTATCTTTATGAGGCCCCAATACATATTGTCTAGTACTAGCTTACTAGAAGTACATTAAACTCGCTTAATAGTTTGTCGCCTACTGATAACATCCAAAAACAAGACTTCGTTAAATTAATTGTCTACAATTTGCCACAAAATGAGGACGCTATGCTAGATAGGTAGGTACCGTTTCTTCTATTTAGTTTTAGTAACTATAAAAAACAAATTAAACCCTGTGGAAAATAATTATATTAAGTTTCTTAGTAAAGGCACATAGTGATGAATTCAAAATGGGTTTAGTTAGCAGTAAATGAACTAAGTAAGTAGGTAAGTAGGTACTATAAATTATAGGTAAGTACTTGATGTAGACTTAGACTGATCAATTTATAAGTCACAATTATTCTTGGCACTTTTAATTATCCACCACTTGATTTATTTGAGCAGTTCAAAGCAAACTGACTCTTCAGAATTTAACGCAGCGTTGAACTTGCATGCACTTTGAATGGCCCTAAAGCCTTCACTCGTCTGGCAAATTAATTACGGACTAAGGACACTCGTGTCGAGACTGGAAGTTCTGGGAAGTTTCCGAATGAATGTGGTTAATTTAACGGGGCTTCTACAGTTGCGCAACGCAATCTGGGAAGTTCAACAGCTGGCGAGGATCGGAAAATGTTTGAGTTTTTGATAAAGAACACTTTCGACCATATTAAAGTAACATTAAAATAAGAGAACTAAGACTCTCATCGAAATTGCGAGCCAATTTGGACGTTTGAATTTCGTAACATTTATTGTTCGGAAAAAGATATCGAGAACTCATGGAACTGTCGAAGTTCAACTCGCAAAATTACCTACTTCTGAATACTTTGAAAGGAATTTTACTTTCGAAAGTCATCTTCCCTTTGTTAAAGACTTGAGTTCATTTACATTTTCAGGGCAATCAATGAATCTTCTTGTTTCGAATTGTGAACTCTAAGTTATGGTAAGCCGTGTTTCTTTCATTCCATGTAGGCCAGGAGTACCATGGTCGGAGAGTTCGATGACCGACCCCCTCCCTTCATCTGGGCTACTACATTTCTCTAATCGGGTCCAATGCTCTATCCGCTTAGATTCAAGTGAAGTTTTCTGCAAATAAACTTTCAACGATATTCCCAAGAATGTTGAAGCGGTGACAGTTTTACCAAAATAATTTGCCTTTGTTACTTTTATATTTTTAAAAGTTCATGAGTAAACACTTTTGAACAGTTCATTGTTTACTGGCTTCTTATATCTGAGAATAGCGGCTGCTTATTACTTTCTTAATACCTACTTAGTCATCTTATAGTTGTTCACAAAACTTGTAATTTCTGTGTCGAGGTGTTACTTCTTTTTTTAGATCGTATCACTTTGTACAGTTTCGGTACTGACGTCTAATCTAGTTTCGGCACCCGTTTGTCAAGTCAACTGCATGAGTTCAGTTCGATGCACAAATTAGTTCACCGGTTGGTCGGCGAGGCCTGTGTATCTCCGTCATTCGTCAATGGAGGTTAATCAAGTTAATCGCCAAGATTGCTCGAGCCCACGGATGGCAATAATTGCCCATTTCCTCCCTGATTACTGTTATCGTCCGTAAAAATTACGTGCTTGCTTTTTTAATAAAATAACTTAGGCCTTTACATCTATACTACATAATTTATACAGTGTCAGGAGGCAATCTTTTGCCTACACTTTTGGACACCGTAGTGCCTGGGACATTATTTAAGAAGGAGCAGGCATGTCCAGCACCTAAACCATCCACAGAAAAGACATGGTCAATAAGTAACAGTTCCACGAGATTGGTCTATAAGATGATTCAGTAGTTTGTCTCAAGCTCAGAATGACAGGTGTAATGACTTACTTTCACATGACCCATCACGAGAATGGTCATCTCGTTTCGCGGCCGCAACAAATTGCTGTTGCATAGTCTCAATGGCTTACGCAAATTCTTTGTGGACGAGCGAGACGAAATCTCTGTAATTTCGACTGTTGTAGAGATTTGGTATAAATACTTGTATATTTGTTACAACGCCAGAAGCTACAATGGTATAGCGGCGACCACGGATAGGCTGAGGTTGCGGGTCCACTCCAAACTCCTTTTTGGGATGTATATACAGATTTTGCTGAGTTTTTATAGGGCATGCTATTTTCGTTCTAAAACATTTAATGGGTGCATAAGTGTTCATTCACTTAGTTTTGAACTATACCTACCTACTATTATGTTCTTACTTAGTAGTTACTTATTATTATTAGGTACCTATTCAGAATTAAATATCAAGAGCAGATTTTTTTTTATGTTGTTAAATAAATATATTTAGGCATGTGTTCGGCCCAGCCCATTTGCAGGTACGACTTCCATGACCGAAATTCCAACTGAAGAATGTGGGTGAAAATTTCATTAGGTTCATCGCGTGAATTTATTATGGGACGGACCTTTGTTATAATTTAAGTATAAAGCTTTATCAAACAATAATTTACCTAAAAGAACAAAAATTTGAAATGTAGGTAATGCAATATTCATTACGATGTTTAATACCTAAAGGACAACATGGCAACATCTCTTCATCAACTAGAAAAGAGCTGATGATTTTTAAACCATGTCGCTTTCACGTCAAAACAGAGCGACGAATTGACGTAATTTTTTTGTGTGGAGATAGGTGGAGGGCTGGAGAGTAACATAGGCTACTTTTTATCCGGGTACCACGCGAGCGAAGCTGCGGCTAAATTATAGCAAATAATCATATCGCTCGATCACGTCAGTCTTCAAAAACAAAAACGCATCAAAAAATCGGTCCATCCGTTTAGGAGCTATGTTGCCAGTTTGCCACAGTCAGGCACAGTTTTTCATGAATTAATTGTCAATTACTACGTCATAGTAATAATTTCTATAAGGTTTCCTTTCCGTGGTGTTTTTTTGTATGCTTGCTTTGTTATGGAGTCCTTTAGAATACAAAAAACCTTTTGAAAGCAGTCCCTCGTGCAATTTCTTAAGACATCAATTCTATTGACATTATACTCGTACCTAATGCGAGGGCTTCGCCCGCTGAAATGACTCCAATGAATCACTGACCTGCGACCTATCAATGAGACGTGCATCTGAGATATTATCATAATTTGTATGAAAGTCCTGTAGGTATATACTTTCACGGTCAAAACACTCACGTTCTTTTAAACAAATTGCTTGATTTGCTAATATTTTACGCCCGACGAGACGGGCGCTGTTTGCTTCGCCTCGCGATCTTCTTCATCACAATCGGAATGACAATGTTAGCCAAGGCCCAAATAAAATATGTTATTGTAGGTAACTTACTATTGCATACTCTGCATAGCTTAAAACTGAATAAATGTTCACCGCGCACCTAATTTTTAACATTTGTCGAAATGGCTGCAATCTGAGATTTCTTTACCTACGTGTTCAACCTGATTGGAACCATTCGAAGAGCGTTGTTTATTTACCCACTTCGACAGTTCACCTACTTGGTAATGCCAGCCAAGAATTGCAACGGACTTCTTAGTACAGTATTATGCCGAATTTATTTGCCTATACATGGATACTCGTAGTAGGAAATGTTATTCCTTATGCTCATCGATCCGTAAAGCCGAATTGGTTGTGAAATGTTTATGGACTCAATTTGCAATGTTTAGCTGGTTAATCTTAATTAAAATTTTAACATTTACACTAATACTCAACCAATAAGTAAGTACCTACTAACTTCTTAATACTTATACAGTGTGTAAATAACCCTGTCAGATCCGTGAGGGTGTTATTAGGTGTGATGACGTGGGCAGGTATGCGAGGTTTCATTCGTTTTCATATAAATAATTCTAAAATTCGATTCGTTCGGCGCCGTCTGAAGGTTTTTTTAGGCCGCCAATCAGTCGATAACACACCATGATAAAAAAAATATACTTATTCTGTGTAAATTGTATTATACCTACCTAGACTATGACATGTCATCTACTATGTTTATTTAGTCTTTATCACGCTTAAAGTTCAACTGTAAGTTCATATTTATTTATTTATTATTTATTTAAGTAATATTATTAAACTTAGATACTACTTTACAGAATTCTTATTCTAAGGCGTATAACTAAAGACACAAATTAAAACAAAAAACAACGTTAACAACGAAGTTCAATACCTCCTCCGTACAGGTACCTTTTCATTTTGTGCAAGACATGCCATTGTGCCCTAGAAAAAGCTCTCATCGTTCCGTGACACGACTCCGTGCATCCGGCAAGGGATCTGCTATCTGACACCCCTGTGAGGTTCCCTTACAATTTACAACTAGATACCTCTTTCTATAGGATCCTATGGGACGCATATTCAGCGGACAAAGACAGATCCGCTCGACGTGGCGCGTCTGGAAATGAAACGAATCGACCGCTTTCATTTCCAGTCATTTCATTTTCAGTTTCTATTGAGAAAAACTCGCACAAACTGGTGAATGTTTTTATCTATTTTGTCGCGCTGATGATGAAAAAACCACGATTTCATGGAACAAGTAGATACTAGTGCTATTTTATGAAAATATCTAATTCATTCTCAATGAAAACCCACGTTTTTCAAAGCACCGAAGTAAAAGAAACTCTCACTTGACCTGAACTCGTTTTTTAACAAAATGTCTTTCCTACTAGATATGGTAACGTCTTCGAACTAATTTGAAAATTGAAGGGGTCGCAGGACATTCTGCTTATGTTATGTGTTAAGTGCGTTAACGCGCTAATAGATCTTGAAAAGTCCATGCGGCTGATTGCAGTGTGAACGCTATAAGACTAAGTGTTAACTAATAATTCATGTAAACGGTCAATTACACACTCATTAGTCAGCATATACATTAGTCTCGTCATAGCCACGGCATCACGGCATCGACTTGTAATATGGCTTCTTTTTCTATTATTCTAAGAACACCTTTACACATCTTTTTAAATCGACGATAAAGACAGGAAAAATAATTGTTTTAAACAACGTACGTAATGTTCACTTACGGTTGCTACGTAAAAAAAGTAGAATTATTATTTTACTTTTCATTTATTTAGAGAAGTCTGTGACTTTTTTTCATTTTCGCTCAGCGAAAAGAAATATGAAAAAGAAATAAGTCCAAGAGAAGTCGTCACAGTCCGTTGCCTGTGCATAAAGTTTGATAAGCTCCAACGCAACTTTTATCACACAAGCTTCAGTATCAATGGAGTTGCGGTTTCCGTCGCAAACCTGCCTTTAGATTCTATTCAATCAAACGGGTTTAAATAAGCCAGCGACCTCTCAATGACTTTTCATTCAAAGCGATAGATTTAAATAAAAGCAACGTTTATATGAAAGTGGATGCAGTTTGTTGCACAATGCAGTTTAGAAACCGTTTTACGTAGAGCTTTCGTATAATGAGCTCTCCATTTTCCATGTGGAGCAATAGGTACCCACTTAAGTACATACGTGAAAATTAACATAATAATTCATATGCAGCGAACATTTGCATTTTGTATTATTCCTAGGTAAGGAAAGTTTTTCTATATGGGTAGTTACTTTTATTACCTAATTATAAATAAAGCGGAATAGTTTGTTTGTTTGAACGCGCTAATCTCAGAAACTAGCAGTAGGACAGTAGGACCTCTGGACTCATATTTTACTCCTGTTCCTTCGCGCCCAATACCATGAAGAACCAGTAAAAAAATACCTACCAACTAAGAAGAATTTAGAATCCTTTACCATTTTGACTTTTCTATTTCAGACAACGCAGACGTTCGTACGATGCGGACGAACCTGAAAGAAGCGCGTGCCAATGGTGCGAGTACGCGCTCGTCATCACTTTGGCCACTATCCTACTGATCGGGGTCTCAGCTCTGACTATCTTCTGGGTGTTCTACTACCGCGATGGGTACGCCTGGGCTGACGACACTCCCGACAAGCAGTTCAACCTGCATCCGACACTTATGGTGGCAGGATTTGTCACCTTCAGCGGCTTTTGTAAGTATTTTTTTTGACTTCAGACTATGATCAGATCACTGTATCCTTAGACTTCTGACTATGGTCAAGTATGTAAACTAACTAGTAGCTCGTAGGAACACTTAAAATACTTCCTTGAAACAAGGTCACTAAATTTTCACACATTGACTAGTCTTTGAGTCGTCATCACATATCAACATCAACCAACTGTACCCATTGCTGAGTAGCTACATGTCTTCTACGGTCCCCAGTTGTTTACTAGTCTCATCCACTTCACACGTTACTTGCAATGACGTCAAGATTTATAGAAGATTAAAAAAAGATTAAAAAGTAGTCAAGATGAAGAGAAGCTTAGTAGAAGTCGGTATAGTGTGGATAGAACTAGAGCTAAAACACAACAATTTCACTGTAAGTATTTATTTACCTACTCATAGTCGACGACATAGTTCACGTCGCAGGGCGTCAATGAATGCGACTGGCACAGGATCGTGGTGGATGGCACAAACTTAGGGAGGCCTATACCCAGCAGTGGGTCAAATCGGGCTGTGGATGATGATGATGATTTATTTATACTTACTCACATTCCATCTTCGCAATTCCAGCGGTGCTCCTTTACCGCATTTGCCGCTGCATCCGGCGCATCTACGTGAAGCTGCTTCACGCGATCTTCCACGCGCTGGCCTTCCCATGCATCGTCATTGGCTTCTTGGCAGTCCTGGACTACCACAACAAGAAGGGGATCAACAACTTCTACTCGCTGCACAGCTGGATTGGCTTTGTTGCTATGGGACTGTTTGGACTACAGGTAAATGCTGCTAAAAATCCAAACCGAATAAAGGGAAAGATTATTATGGTCCACCTCTTGATGTTCTGTAGCTACCTACAGACTATTTTTTTTTTTTAAATATTATTTTACTTTTTAGGTAAAAGAAAATTCTATAAAGCCCCATTTTTTGTTTTTATTTGAGTGCGGCGAAGTCCAAAAGGAGGGTCATATGTTTGACCTGTATGTATGTATCATCATTAAAATTTCCGAGTCCGAGTTGCTTCGCTCGCTCGGTCAATTTTTTTTTTTTTTTTCAAATGGTTTTTGATATGGTATGGTACAAAGGTACCTACTTACTTGGACATGGACAGGACACTGCAACTTTACCTTTACTATTGTAATATAGTGTAACATTTGAAATCTACCTAATCATAACTATACCACGGATACCACCTGAGAGTTCCCCAGCCTTCTACAGATTTCCTAACAACGCGGCCCTTGTAAGGTACAGTCAGCGTCATCAATCGGTATCCCCCTATTGATTTTAACAAGGACCCTTTTCATTTCAACTTTGGATTTCAGTCGGATTTGCTAGTATAGGTACTTATGGATATCTAATTTCGCTCGAGTTCCTATACTAGCAAATCCGACTGAAATCCAAAGTTGAAATGAAAAGGGTCCTTGTTAAAATCAATAGGGGGATACCGATTGATGACGCTGACTGTACATTTGTGACGCGACAGATAGCGTGTGTTATTTAATAAATTGTTCAATTCACTCTACATCCTGCGCATCTCGAGTACTGAACAAATTTATCTCTCGATGGGAACTCACCAGAGATACGTTCCTAAATAAACATGGCCTTGTTGAGAAATTACTGCTTTTAAATTGAATCGCAGATTCTGATGTCATCTTTCTAATATCATTAATGGTACCTAGACTCATTTGGAATTATTTCGTATTGATCATCAACTCTGATGCTACCATAAACTTAATGTTTGATTAAAAACTGCATAATATAAGTAGTATAATCTTGTCTCTCTTCATAAGTATGCCTTGGTCTACCCATTTGAATTGTATGCCTAAGTCACTTCCACAATCGAGATGAATCTAACGACACATTTTACAGTTACGTGCCTACTTTATTCCAGTACGCAGTCGGTTTCTTCAGCTTCCTCCTACTGTTGATCTGCAACAAAGGCACTGCCAGCTTCCGTGCCTGCCTCGTGCCAATCCACGCTGCCTTCGGGATCCTCACCTTCGTGCTTGGAGTTGTTGCCTGTCTCACTGGCCTCACTGAGAAGGCTATCTTTGGACTTGGGTACGTAGAATTGTACTATAGAGCGGTATTTGCTGCAACTGTTAAAATGCTCTCGAATTTTATTGAAAAAGTCAAGTCAAGTCGAAAATCGTTTATTCATAGGATCTCTGGGATCACATTGAAACGTCTTAAAGAGCTAGGTGATTCTATTTCCGTTCTTATACGTGACCAATGCCGTGGAGATCCAGGCAAACAAACACGATTTGAGGCGTTCTTTTCGATGATCCATCCAAAAGAGATTTTTAATTGTCTGTCGTGACTAATTTTAATCGAAATGTATGGATCTGATAATTTCTGACGCGACACGACACTCACACCCCGACACAATAATGTAATTTCAGCATTATGATAATTAAATTACTTGATTTTTGAGAGAAAGGATTTATTGCCCGCGTAGGAGAACTTTTAGGGTAAGAACGGGTATTGCCGGTCACTTAAGCAAGAATTACTACTATTCATTCAATAATTGATGTTTATTAAAAAAACTCTTATTAAAGGTAACTTTAGGTATTCTTCTAACATAATCACAACCATTAAGATCAGAACTATTCAAATTTTGGCAAAAAAAAAAACACTTTTAAAATAAAATGGCTTTGACCGCCATTGCCCGACATGGCGGGTAATACCGGTCAGTAGGTTGGCAATGCCGGTCAAGGTTTTCAGAGGCACAAATCGCACACTTTGGTGCTTTTTGGCTCCATTTCCCCTTCGAGACTTAAGTATTACTTTTATTCCCGATATCCTGTAAAAGAAAACAAGCAAAAATTATTAATTTAAACGAAAAACCATTTATAACAAAATTTGACGTATTTTTTTAACCTAAATAACATTATTTAAAGCACTCCCACAACCAAGCCAAATCTAATGACACCTCAATACGTTAAGATAAATTGAACTGTTTAGGCTGTAGAGCGGCACAAATAAATATACATTTATGTATACATACCTAAGAACATACTTACTTAAATACATACAAACACTCGAAAAACATAACCATCCTTTCTGCGTGCAGTCGGGTAATAATAATATTAGGTATAAAAGATAAAAAAGTCAAAAATGTCATCTAGATACTTGCAAAAATAACTTGCGGGAAATACCGGTCAGCATGACCGGCATTAGCCGCACGTATACTTTTCAGATTTAATAAATTTTTAACGAAAACCTGGTGCAAAGTGCTCGAATCTTGTGATTACATGGGTAGATAAATAGCTACTCGGCTATAATCACTACTGAAAATAAATGAAACATGAAAATCAAAACACTCACCTCTTATGTTCCGCGACCAAAAAGTTACAACGATACTTCGCGAAACATACTAACGTATAGTACTCCCAAACGCGTGCTCGGAACTGAGCGGGGGCAAAGGCGTTGGAGCAGGGAATACTCACGCCACCCTCTATGTATGCGTATTTGAGAATATACGCTATATTTTGGAAGATAATGAGGTGACCGGCATTGTCGCCTGACCGGGGATACCCGCTTTTACCCTATATCAAACAGCCTCTATTCTTTAGTTCAACTTAGTTCAACGAGTAGGAACTACTTAATTGTTTTTTTTATGCAAAACACGTAAGCTTTTTACTTAGGTGTTAGTTGACTATTTTATGCTTTTCACATTTTCATGTCCTTGCGTAGTTTGAAGATGTTAATTATGTACTTTTGTTTTGCCGCATAGCATGTATTTATGCACGTGTAGCATGTTTGTGTTTAGAAGTTTATGAGACTTTTCTTCAGCTGTCCCTTGGCTACTTTAAAAGTTGCGTGGTAACTTAAAGGTTCCGGTGGTTGGTCCTAATGATGGCAAGATGGATTATATTTGCGGTTAGTTCTGAAACTTTAAGTACTTATTTACTTCAGTTGTTAATAATAGGTACTTAGTAGCAATAGCAACATCGCTTTGACAAATTATTTCAAAAAGAAATAAGTACGCGTTTTTGATTTCAAAACTAGTTTCTTGGAATTTATTCGAAAGTCACGTTTCTTCGCTGAAAAAAAGTCAACTTTCCGAAGAAAATCTTAGAATCGGACGCATTCCGATAAGTGTGAATCGCACTGCTGATCCACCCTGCCATAATAGGTCAGACTAAAAGCCACAGCACGAAGAAAAGACTTAGGTAGGTACTCGGGTCGTGACTCGTGACCCGTCATGATTCGTGAGCGATTAAACTCGTACGAAGTATCTATCTAGGTACATATCGCTAACATCATCGACTGATTACCTCATTTTGTAGCAAAAGGTTGAATAAGTAATGAATAATAATAAAGTATCATAGTATCTTGATTCTATAGGTACTTACTTAGATGACTTTATTTCGAATTCTATAGTCAGTCTGTAACCAGTCAATGACGTTATAAAAAGGTATGATTCCGAACTCCGCTGCACGCAGCAGTGCTGCAACAGCACTACTGGTCCCCATAAATTCTCTATACTTACCTATATGTTTATATAGAGATAACATTCCGAGCTATGCAGCAATGCCGTGGCAGCAATGCAACACAAATGCACCACAGTGGCAGCACTGCTGCGTGCAGCTGAGATCGGAATCATACCTTAATGCCCCCCATGAGTGATGTCACGATGTGTCTACGAAAGAATTGAGATACAAATAAGCGTGGGAATGCTAATCACAATAAAATTTAGAACAAGGCGATTCTTGAAACGAATGAAAAGAGATGTTTCTAGATTATTTTTAGCTAAACGTTCATATCTTTTTTGGCCTAACCACGGAGTTAAATACTATGGGTCACTTCATGGTCCTCCAAAGATGCACAGGAGTCAATGCCTACATCATTCACCCTTACATTTTCAGTATTATGTAACCACGTAACTGAAATAAGATTGTACGCGCGTGAAATCTAAGAAAATAATACCTACTGTAGCCAAATTCTACATCAATATAGATACTTATACTTACCTTAAAAGTACTTACCTATATTCCACAATTCTATCGTAGACAAATCGTTTCTACAGTCATTCCTCGGGGCTATGCTTTCTATACCTACAACACGCAGAAGTTAACTAGGCACCTCGCTCTATGACGTCATAGAGAAGAAAACGTATTTTTGAAGGTAAGCACATTCCACGCAGGTGCCAAGTTGATTTCTGCGTGTAGTACTCATTTTTGCAAGTCTATCCATATACTCGTATCATGCTTGTGTGCCAGTTGCTTGTATGTGTACGTATTCACAGCGCGGAGCGATACAGCAACATGGTCGACGAGGGAATCATCATGAACGCGATCGGCGTGAGCATGGTGGCAATATTGGCTGTGGTCATGTACATTCTATCCAGAGACAAATTCAAAGCGCCAGAGTCCAGGGAAGCGAGAGCTTCTATCGACCTTTAGATTTTATATTCGGTAAAGAAACGGTTTCAAAATAGCGGTAAAAATGCGTTTATGATTTTTACTTTATTTTCGTGGGTTTAGGTCGCGTCATGTAAAAAGAACGCTAGAAAAAGTGGCAGGGTGTGTTTTGTCTCATGTTTGCGCATGGGTTACCTATTCGCAAACATGAGACAAACAACCCCTTCCACTTTCTTCTAGCGTTCTTTTTACATGACGCGAACGTTTTAAGCGTAAACTTAAAGCACAGAAATAAACTAAGTGTTAATTTTGTATCTTATTCACACAAAGGGGAACTAAACAGTGAATAAAAGAAACTTATGGTAGGTACTTAATTTTTAAACTAAAATAACTATCCCTGGAAAAAAATTTATAGCTAGGTATATCAGACAAAATTTAGAAGGGTTCCTTCTTAAGAAAATGCTATTTTTAAATCGTTTCTTTTTATCACAGGTATTGTTTTATCGTAAATGTTGAATGTGTAATCAATTTCACAATGTAAACTAGAATGCGAGTAAAAAGTGTTAAATGCATTTACCTAGATATTTACAATATTGTACCTACACACTACCTACAAAAAATGCAAAACAGAATTTAAAATTGCAAGTTTTGATAAGTTTAGGTTACGTTATGTATTTAATTTTTAATGATACTGTAGTTTAGTAGAAATTATAGTAAGTAAGTATTTTGAAAGACAACAAAACCTACAGACTTGAGGCTTTAGAGGTAGTTATCTCACATCTTTGGTCTGTATCAGACCAATAGTGTTTTTTAAAGTTTACAAATAGAAAATAAATATCAATCATTGTATTTTATTGCATTAAATTGTTTGTAAGATTTTTTTGACTTTGTTTTACCTTATAGTTATGAAATGGTGCTACAAATAAGGCACGCTTCGGTGTCTTCTATTGTTTCAACTCAGACTATGCATTATAAACGCGTTCATAATATCAACGACGATCCACATCATAAACTTGCAAAAAGTGCTGAGACATGCCATATTATGTAGCTTGATTTTCATTACCTATCGAATCACTTCACTTAATTTATGTTATTTTAACGATTTCCATTACTACCACACCAAAATGCTACCTATCAATAAGCTAAGTATGTACCTATAACTATGAAAAAGGAGGTAAGTTTTTATTGCACGTGTGTGTTTGTCGCTCGCATGTACGTGTCAGTCAACACCTTCATATTGCATGTTATTTTATTGAGAACACTTGTACTTGCATGTTTTAGAACAAACACAATTCAGAATAACCTAGTTTGTAGATAAAAAACTCAACAAGCTTTTATCTCGTATTATTTTACTCTGCCAAAGGATTGTTTGTTGTATAATTGCTTACCTTAGTAATTTATTCAATAAGTAATTGATTCAATCACCGAAATAGGTGAGTAGGTAATTATTTTTTTCCGAATTTACCTACTTCACTAACAGAGCCACACAGAGCGTTTTTTTATTCAGTTTATTTGCAGGCAAGGATTTTTTTTAATATTTCCGGGACTATTCGAGTTCAACTAACTTACATGTACTTACACCCTATACCTACTATTAACCGATTTGTGTACTTATTTGTATTCTTGAACTTATATTTGTATTTGCGTTCTCGAAAACGGATTTAACGATTTCGATGAAATTTGCATTAATATCTAGGGGACGATAAATCGATCTTGCTAGGTCTCTTATCTAGGAAAATTCGTTTTCGCGCAAAAAGGTTTCCCGCGCAATATTATGCCTAGGAATTTCGCCACTAGTGCTATCTTTTAGGTAGCGCAGCGGTTGAAGCCATGGATTGATTAACGACGACGTATTAAAAAAAGATTTGTATTTTATGCTATACATACTCCTCGGCGAATGCATTTCTTTCCCTAAAGCTTTGAAAACTTTTTTAAAAAGATTGTTTTCTACAAAATAACATAGCCATACCTAACAACAGTAACAATGGTTTTAAAGCTGCCATTATCCCCAAATCTTATTAACGTTTAATTTAAATCGTGCTTTTACCGCTATATGAAATAAAGAGTTTATTCTAATTATACATACTTATCTTAAGTATTTATTTGTGAATTAAATTTCCAAAAGGTTGTCAAAGTCAAAACCTGCTTTTTAAATCTCAAATTGTATATATCTATTGCCTCTTGTATATACTAACCTGGGTGCATGCGGTACGCAGGAGCGAAGTCTACTCAACGCTGCCAACAGAGGGCATCATCATCAACGCCATCGGAATGTCCATCGTCGCCGTGGCCATCGTGGTGCTTTACACCCTCCGCGGAACCGGAGGGTATCGCCTGCGTAAGGTCAAATGCCAGCACCCCAGCTAAACGACCAATGGATAGTTTGGTGACAAATTGTACGTAAAACTTTTGAAACTATCATGGTTGTTGACATTGTAAACACTATAAACGGGATGTTTACCATGATTTTTGGATTTTTAAGTTTCCCGATATTTCGGCACAGTTGCATGCGCCATGAAATTGTACGTAATAACTTCATGTAGGCACAGTACTTCCGGATAAATAATGCGCATCGGTTAATTTCGTGTTTTCCGAATATGACCGTAAGCATCTAGGCAGAACCATATATTTAAGCTCTGTATCTGTATGGTTCCACAAAACAGAATGTGACAGAAGAGCACGTCTTTATCTGCGCAGCTCGCACGGCTTGCAACTAATTTTCTTTTGTTAAAAATGACATTAATATTTATTTGTTTGCGATAAAGTTGAAATTGTAAGTAATTTGCATTTCCAAATTACTTTTTGTCAATCGTTTTTGTAATTTTAAACGATTGTTTCCGATGTTTTCCGAAACGCATTATTTGTCTGATTTTACTGTAAGGCTTGTTTCATTAGCTGCAAATAAAATTTGACTTCCCAAGTAAATTAAAAATGATACAAATGACAGCTGGTTAGTGCTACGTAGCCATGGGTCATGGTGAAAGCTGTGAACGTGGTACTGCTAATTTTAAACTGTCAGTTAGCTTGGGACCTCTCTTCAGAGACTGAAACAAGCGCTTACAATGTAACGAACGATAGCAATCCATTTTAAAAGAATTTAGTGTCAAGTTGTTCATAACTTTAAACTGAGCCGGGAACACTGTGGTTCTAGGGCGTACTGTAATATTTAAAATAAAATAAAGCTACTTTGGCAAATTTGGATGCTGACTGTATAAATTGTAAATCAGCAATTTTCAACTCGATCTCGGGAAACTTAATATTCGACACCACTACAACGTAATAAAAACCATAACTTTACACTGAAACACGATTGCGATGGCTAAACTCAAAACCCTAATTTGAGATAAGTAAGTACTTATCATGAAAATAAATAATGAATTCATGAGCTATTGTCTCAAGGTCTTCGCAAGGATATTGCAGCGTCAATTTGTCACGGTAGCATAACTTTGCATTAACTACAGCAACCGTTCTAATACAACACAATATTTGTACAAATGTACAAAAATACAATTTGTCACCAAACACTTCAGATTACACCAAAGTGTATTCGTTTTTATGCTCTAAAACTGTAACACCATGACGTAGGAGTAATGCTAAGCATAAAATCGAAATGTTCAATCTCTTCCATTATTTGGTAGATTAATTTAAACTCACGAATACATTGATTCCTGTAACAGATCATAATTAACTTAAGTCAAATTATTTAAATTGTAAAGATTATTTACTTAGCTCAATTTGTTGACTTTAGGTTACAAATTATAATGTGGAGATCAATAGATCATGGGTTGTGCGTTGTTCCAATTTGAATGTTAAAAGCCTTTCTCATAAGCTGCGATCACACATGGGGTATTGTACTAGTGTTTAATGAGTTCATTACCAAAAATCAAAAAAATATCAATTACTTACTAAAATCAGCACTATCTTCAAACATCAGTCTCTGTGGTATTGGCTCTATATACCTCTTTTCGTACGTAGGTAACATGTCATGTGTGGTTGCAGAAGATGCAATATCTTGCGATAAGTGATACGATTTCAACGTAATCTTATAATTCGTTGCATTTTGTTGCATTATGTAAGAAAGAGTGTTAGATTTTGTGAGTTGATTCCGTCTTAGTCAAAGTTTGACTGATTTATTGGCAGTATTGTTTGTTGATTACTGATTCGTTGGTAATTTAAATTGAGTTTATTGCGATGGAGAATGGAACTAATATGTTGGATATTAACTTCAAACTTCCAATGTATTCATAATCTAAGTTAAATTCCAAGTAAGTACTAGAGTTAGGTCAGTAAATGGCGAAGCATATAAGATTGCAGTCAGAGAAGAAATGGTTTGTTAAACATAATCACAATATTTTTGTTCAGAAGTCAGAGGCCATACAATATTTGATACTGGTTCAGTATCATCCCAGTAGTTTTATAGCTTTAGGTATTAGATGTAACTTGTATATATTTTAATCTAATTTAATGTAATGTGAGAGTGTTTGATAGTTGTAGATGTGGTGGAGTCGTAGATAAATTTACCATTTACATATTTAAAGATCAGAATGATGTTGACGCAAATGTCTGCTATAGATGAACGGAACATCTATCTGCTTTCTATTTGACTTGTGAAAGTAACAAAACATAGAAATATGTATTACATCTGCATATTCTGCATTATTGTTAGGTTATTTAAGACGAGTGTTCATCCATGTTGCCAAATTCGGTGTAAAGTCAAGTGGTATGTCAGTTATTCAATTATTACTGTGTATTATTATAACGAATAGTAGCATGTTTAATGATAATTAGGATAACGCTCAAGGTGTTTCATTTTGTACGGGAGGTACCTACGCATTTTTCATTCTTATGTATAAAATCTCTACTATTTAATTATACAAATACGTATATCTAAGTATTCATTTTTATAAAATTGCATTCCAAAAACATTTTAAATTAATTTTTGAGAATATACAATCCATATTAAGACTGGATTCGTAGGTCTTTTTGTGACAACTGGATTTGCGTACCTTTTTGGCAAATATATTTCTTCGTATTTACAAGTTTTAATATTCCAGAATTTGTGGATCCCTTTTCGAACACTGGGGCCAAATTTTTATATTATTATAGATTTTCCACGTGTACAGAGGCAGATTATGTTTTTCTATTTGGCTCTTTTCAGAGTCCAATACTATTTTATAGATTACAATTGAATCCTGTTATAATGTTTATTTCTACAATGCACCAGCCTGTTTAAATGGTACCTGCTTATTGATGTAATAGATAGATTATAAACTTCCCCTACTGTTCTCGTGTGAAGTAACAATGCAATTTGATGAATTATTTTAAACATTGAAATATAATTTCACCATATTAGTTGTATTAATTGCGGTTATATTGGTTGAAGTATGAATTTTATCACTGTTTTACATTTTGAAATATTTATACGGCATACATTATGGTACATTAAATACTTGTATTAAACTACCGGTCGTTTTATTTATGAACTTTCCCTTTAAAAGAGCAGACCTCTACTATAAAAATGTTTCTAGAATAAAACTAAATCAATGAGATATAATATTTTCTTCTTTATTAATCAGTAGATTTTTTCAACCATTTTTAAATACAATATTTGCGCAAAAGAATCATAAATGCACAAATAAATAGCACACGGTTTTTACTCTTCGGTGAAGGCAGTATAATCAAGATCGAGCTTCGATTAAGGTAAGCTCGCTTGATCATGGGAGTAAGCGTTTACATGAGAGTAGGTAACAGAGAATGTCATAGGTAGAGTCGGATTCAGCACTGAAGTCCGATAGACGCAGCGCTGCTATCGCAGAACTAGGTTATGTAAAAAATTACTAATGGTCCAAATAAGGCTTGAACAATAATAATTATGCTAGTTTGTACGTTCGTTAGCTCTATACACCATAACAACTGAACGACCTTGACTAAAAGAGCATAATAAAGTAAATAAAACAATTAGTTTCCGCTTTTGCCGTAGGACTTGAGTGCTGAATTCTACTCTACAAGTAAAACTCGAACTATTGAATTGAGTGGAACAGATTTATAAAATTGATTGACGTAGATTTTTCTTACATTTATAATTTTTTTTAAGGATCCTGAAAATGAGATTCATAAAAATTGATGTAGGTACGTAGATTTTTCTTTTAAGTAAGTTCTTACTTGTGATTTTTTTTAGGAATCCTGGGAATGTTGGTTTGTGCTTTATATTATTAAAATAGATGGAACCAGTTTTACCATATCAGAATACCTACTCGTTTTATAAATTGCATTCATTCTTTCATACTTTACATTTTCTACTCAATTTTCACACACTACATTTCTTTAAACTTTGGCTGGAAATTGAGCATAAAGTTAAAAATCAATCATTTCAAAAACGATTAGGCCAACATTACAATAAAAATTTGGAATTTATAACTTTCTTACAGAACCTAAAATATAATTTTTAGAGTTAATTACATTTTTGTAGATTTCCATGAATTCGCCTATTGGCAAAGGTTTTTACAACCAACAAATAAGTTTAAATATTTAAATCGAATTACATTACAATGATTATAAAATTAAATAGTAGGTACTTATAGATTTTTAATGTTTAGTGACTTCGTGCAATTTATTTACAGTACAATTCATAATTAATGTAAATGTATTTATGATACGATTTATAACAATAATAATTGAAGGTAACATTAAATTTCATTACCCTGAAATGTTGGTCGACGATAAAATAAAACAATTGATTAATTTTTAATATTAAAACATAATTTTAACAGCATGATTTTGTTATCAGTATTATAGTTATACTGATAACAAAAACTGATACTTAAATAATTATTATTTTTAAGATTCGACGCAATAATTGCCGTTTAATTCTATCATCTAACAAAAAATAACATCATACTTTGTAGATAAAAACTTGCAAATTGTGAACATTTAAGTAAGTAATATTTCATATTGAATATCTAATCAATTTTTTTGGTGATATAAAAAATCAATCTGTAAGTATAAACACAATTGAATTATTCAATTTCTTTATTTTATTTTATTATATTGGTGTGGTGCGAAATAAAACTATAATTAATTGATAGATTTCATAAAAATATCATGCGATTTACGTACTTATTCAGATTTTATTAAATATTAATTAGAATTAGTAATCTTTCTTCGAGTTTAATAATACTTTGTATTTATGTTATGTACTAAACTAAACAAACACCATTATAGACTAGTGAAGTACATTTCAAATAAGTACATCTTTCAGAAACGTATTATAGGCCTACATATCATCATCATCATCCTATAGGCCTACATATACAACATGCATTTTACCCGACTACGGCGAAGCAAAAAGAGGGCGTTTTGGGGCGTAGGTATGGAATCACAAAAAATCTCACAAACATTGAGATAAATATTTATTATTCTTCCATCGAAAGGCTTGAAAGATAATAAAAGAGACCATAGCCCAGCAGTTGGTTAATATTAATAAAATTAATAATATTCTTTTAACTTTTTACGTAGTCGGGTTTGTGTCTTTATAGCTAGTTAAACAGTAAACATTCGTGTGAAAGAAAGGCTTAGGCCGACCAAATGTAGCGCGGAATGTGTAATACATCTTGTCAATCTGTCGTATTAAAGCTGTATAATTGACTATATTTCTATTTAATCCGAATGCCGACTAACAACAGATAAGTAACTATAAGACTATACTAAACTTTCTCGCTATAGTTATAAAATGTGAGTAGAGCAGAGCATATTGCGTGCTCACTCGCACTTACAGATTTATGGAAACGCGTAGTCATATTATATTTTCTTATGAGCTAGTAGCTAACTCTGATGAAAGTGTTATTAGACCGCCTGAAGGCGAACCGGGACCGACAATTTAATGTGCCCTCCGAAGCACTCAGCTGTACAGTTTTCTAATCGAAAAAAAAGTGCACTATGCGTTTTACATGAGCCATTTGTTATTGCAATTAGTAAGCGCTTGTGAGCTAGTTATATTATCGATAGTGCGTGCTTGACGGGCATATCTCTACTTAAAACGTGATTTATGACCCCGCCTGCAGCGATATATTGCGACATCTATAATTAAGTGCATTGCAATAAATTAGATAATCAAATTATTGTATGTATAATGCAGCTTTCAGAAAATGTTTTGCGCAGTAATAACGATTAACAAACTTATCTACTTACTATTATCTAATTTGATTCTGTATTCCAACATATCAAATCATTCACGTATGTTTTTCTAAGTATTTAAAGAATCTTTGGTAAGAATGACACGTAACACCTAAAGCATTTACTTGGATTTATACATTAGTATAACCAGATGCGCCGCTATCTATGAGCGACCGCGTGGGAATGTTGTTGTCCTGAAAGAGAGAGCTCACACACAGAACAAGAAAGATTAGATATCTACTCCGATCTAGGTATTTTAAGATTATTTGCAGATTTAAAAAGATAGTCAGGTATTTACGATTGAATACTCGATAATAATACTATTTTCGATCGTTTATGAATTTTATGACATTTTAATCTATCAAAACCGACCGAGGTCACAATACTTTTTTATAACGGGGGCAAACGAGCAGCCGCTTGCCGCTCTTTAACCTATGTTGTCACATGTTCAATAACTTACATAAAGTTTATACAATGTGACAATCTAAGTTAAAGAAAGGTATTGATAACACTGGTCAACAAAATAAACATTTTTGGTTTTTTCCTCAGATTTTTTTTTTGTTTCTAGCTCAGTTTGGTGTTCTTATTATGAATATGAAAACAGTTTTTCTCTAACAGCTTTTGTTTTTGCGTTACAGCTAATAAAAAAAACTATCCCCATTTTCCGATTTTGTTCAGATTTTTATGTTTTGACGGACACTATAATATATTTTTTTGTTGTTTTTGATATGGCTTCGTCAAGAAAACGTTGTTTGCATAATCCACAGTATTTTTGCTATATTTGTGGCTATATATCTTTGAAAAACGGCGGAAAACTTTATAAAACTGCGTAAAAACTGCGTATTTTTATCACCTTCTTTAGAATAACATTGTGCTATGAAGATAAACCATGGGTACCTCATTATTGTGTGCCAAAAATGTGTTTTTTGCCTGCGACTATGGTCTTATTGAGAAAAAAAATGCTTCAAAGTTCGGAAAACCCATGATTTGGCGAGAACCTCAATTTGTTTTGGTCAAAATTAACTTTCTTGGAAACAAGAAGTCTAACAAATTTTCACGAGCTGGGATGCAACATGAGCATAATAATTAACTTCTTACACTCACAGGAGGAAGAGAATAGTGAGTTTTTCTCACTCTATTCAAAAAAACTGACTGGGGAAGTACCTCCGCCTTACAGAATATCGCAGCCAAATAACATCATTGTTTTCGAATGGTGTTGTGTTTCTGCGGTGAGTAAGGTTACCAAAGCTCTGCGAGGAAGCGCTGCGGTGACAACTGGTGGACCAGTCTTGTCCATTGGGTTTGTCGGCGCAGTGGTTCCTCTTTGAAAGAGACAGCAGCACGAGTATGACGTCCTCTGGTTTCACAGACGTCCATAGGCTACGGTAATCGCTCACCATCAGGTCCGTCAGAACCGTATGCTTGTCTGCTACCTTAGTAGTATAAAAAAACCCTCCAGAAAATCTGGGCGATTTTAGTAAAGAGCAGGATGAAATATTTCATCAAGATATAAGTACGGTCAATAAAAAAGCGTTACCAAGGAAGGGACTCATACATGATGGCCAACTGCTGTTGAAGCTTGCAACGAGATCAACCTGAAGTCATTCATGCAAGGAAACCATAAAAAGTTCATTTGCTAGTGTTAAAATGGAAATTTTACTCAAATATGTCGTAATTTTCTAGTAATTTTTAGTAAAATTGAAAAACTGTAAATTTCAAAAACTAAAGCTGTTAGCAATGATCCAGTATTTTTTTGTTAATCAGGGTTCTATAAATAATCAATAACAGTAAAAAAAATCGTGGAAAAAAAAATGGTGTTGACCAGTGTAATTCTTATGTTTATTAATATGGAAATAAATATTATGTTATTGGCGCGAATTATATTTTAACCAAGATACAACCTGTCACAGTCATGCAAATTGCAAAAAACGCAAGAAAATTTGAATTTAGAGTCCAGAAATACCGCTGGCAACAGCTGATTAGAAGGTGTAAGCTGAATTTCAATGAATATGAGATCATTGTGAATGTCTTAGTGATGCTATGGCATTTAAACTAGCACAGCCAAATATTTCACGTATTTGGGACAAAAGTTACCATTTATCTACTAATTATAATATTAAAGTAATTGAGAGAGCAAACTCTACAAAATAAGAAAATGGATAAGACCATTTAGCCACCTTCAAAAGCATTTGGGTAAGATTGACCAATAACCATTTCAAAAGCTACCTTCAAAAGCATTTGAGTAAGATTGACCATTTCAAAGGCTACCTTCAAAAGCATTTGGCTAAGAGTGACCATTTCAAAGGCTACCTTTAAAAGCATTTGGCTAAGAGTGACCATTTCAAAGGCTACCTTCAAAAGCATTTGGCTAAGAGTGACCATTTCAAAGGTTACCTTCAGAAGCATTTGGATAAGACTGACCATTTCGTAGGCTAGCTAGCCTTAAGCTTTGAAGAAAAGAGGGAACTCGTTAGAAATGGCTCTGACCAGGATCTGGTCATCACGACTGCACTCCCCCTCTTCGCAGAAGATGCGAGCGAAACAACGAAGCAGATCGTCTCTGCGGTGCAAATGGGCACCGTAGTCGGTGTTCCGGATTATGCCTTGTAGGATGCGAAGGTATTCTTGACGGCGCTGGAAGATTAAAAGGTTTTTATAGTTAGACTTTATTTAAGGACGATTTTTGCCAACTTAATTAAAGGGATAAATAAGCTCTAAATACCATATAAATACTAATATCATAAGGATGTCTACTTCAGACTACATACAAAACCAAAAACAAATCCTACACCATTTCAATTTAATAAATATAAGTAGGGTAAAACCCCCAATTATTGGCCCTTTAAGGATCTTGATGTACTTAAATCATGATAACTGTCTTTGTTATGTGTGGCGAACAAAAAAAAGTTGTCAAAATGATAGAATGAAAGTTAATTGATGTTTTTAATACATGGGAAACGTACTTAAACATAGTTTTGTATTCATTTTTTTGCGGTTTATTTAAAAACATGATTTTACCAATTTTGGGCATACTTTGACTAATTACTGGCATAAGTTGGACCAATTTATTGGCCCTTTTAACTGTTAAGTATATTGAAATAAATCGCTTAAAGAGAGCTTATAAAAGCTTATAAATACATTCGTAAAGACTTATTTATTATTTTTCTTCATTCTTGGCATCAAACTCAGTCTAAAAATTCTCTATTTTAGCTATAGTGCAGCTGAGATGCAGTATTTTGTTTTGCTTGGTTTCATTAATTGTCTGCTATAACATTAACATAGTCACTATCATTTTCTTCTTTTCGTCTTGTTTTTCATTTGGATTACAGTCTTCTTTTTGTGAGTTAAGGTTATTTCCACAGTATCTAACTTTTTAGGTAACACAAGTTTCGTTACACTTGTTTACTCTTTTGTTGTTTCCTTCCTAATTTCTGTTGTTTGGCTGATATTGTTGAAATTCCTCTTTTTCTTGTTTGATTCATTAGTTAGACCAATTATTAGCAGACTTATGCTCAAAGGAGAATCCAGCTGGGCTGGGCAGCATTTGGAAAATTGCGTCGGGTCTTCTCGTTACCTATACCGCAGTGTTTGAAAACGAAAGTCTTCAATCAGTGCATTCTACCCGTTATGACATACGGAGCTGAGACGTGGACACTCACAGTACGGCTGGTCCACCATTTCAAAGTCGCTCAGCAATCTATGGACCGAGCTATGCTCGGAGTTTCTCTGAAGGATAGGAGCCGCAATATGACTATTCGACAGAGAACCAAAGTCGTTGACATAGCTCAGAGAATTAGCAAGCTGAAGTGGCAGTGGGCCGGCCATATCTGCCGAAGAACTGACAACCGCTGGGATAAACGAGTTCTCGAGTGGAGACCACGTCTCGGCAAACGTAGTGTAGGACGCCCGCCTGCCAGGTGGAGTGACGATCTGCGAAAGGCTGCCGGCACAAGTTGGATGCGTCAAGCTGAAGACAGGGCGCGATGGCGCTCATTAGGGGAGGCCTATGTCCAGCAGTGGACTGCTATAGGCTGATGATGATGATGATTATGCTCAAACATTGGCCTAGTGTCGATAATTGGTCTACTCATAGAAATCTCAGAAATACCAATTATTGACCTCACTGCCAATAAAATGGAAATTAACTAATTTTGCTGTACCAAATGTTGGCACCGCAATAAAATAACAAAAACAATGCAATTCTTAAAAATTAGTGCTCAGGAAGCTCGAATAATATGTGTTGAAATGATTTAAAAACTATAGCAAAGTAAAACCCCCTGATAAACTTAGATTCGATAAAATTAAGAAAGCTCTTACCTTAGCAAAACCATAGATTCTCACTGCTCAAATCGAGACATTTTATTAATGTTGTTGTACCGACGCCCATATGTTTATTTTTCGTTATTTAGTTTGTCAATATTGTAGCTAATGATTGTTTTCATCGATTTCGATAAGTTGAAGCACTGTGAGATTCGGTTGTTTCTTAATAAATAGGATAAATCAAAGGGGTGATAATAAATGGTGGGGGGCCAAAGTTAGGGTCGTTTACCCTACCTATTTCACCCTACAAACAAAATAAGCCTTTTTACCTGTTTGTAATCTCGTAAAGATAGATACTATTTACGGTCTTTGGATACTATATAAGTTCGAGGGCTATTTTTAGGCCGCTTATGGTTCAGAAGAGAGATGTGTTTAAACAACCAATAGAATTTCAATCTCGTAACATCGACCGTCTACGACCGTAACTAGGATTTGAACCCACGACCTTTTGATCGAAAGTCGAAGTACTAACCAACTCGGCCAACACGGTTCTTTTTGCTTCTTGCTAAGGTAGATACTATAAAATACGTACCGTGTCGCCAGGAGACAAATCAGCGAGCTGCCTCACGATGATATCAATGGCGACTTTCACGTCGTTCGTGTAGAAATGGTCGGCGGTCTTCTTGCGGCTGAACAGATCTATGACCAGCTTCAGAACGGAATGCGCCGGCGCCGGCTCGTGGTCGAAAATGTGCACTGGGTCTTCTGCAAAAAGTAATGTTTGTTGTGAAGATAATTAATTATTATTATTTAGGTGAGTACTTACCTACTTGTCTAGAAATGTATTTGATCGTAAAAACAAGCTCAAACGATTTTCAAGGTTAGTAGACCTCTGCGGGCTGATTGTCAAACTTGTCAAACTGTCAAAACGATCGCGTATCTTTTGTCGCGTTCGGTCTCATTGAGACGAGAGTGACAGAGCTACTTGCGTGGTCACTGAACTGTCATATTTGACTGTTTGAGACCTAGTTTGCCAATCCTATCCCCACTTTTAAAACGCCTTAGCTGGTATTCTCACGATTTTTCCTGCAGCTTTTAGAGCTCGTGTTTGAGTATATAAAAAAGCAAACTAAAGAGTTGATTGTTGTAAATTCACGGCTAGAATTACAATCCACGACCCTAGAATAGAATGTCGGGCATGTCCTGGTTTTGAGTGTAAACAATCAGAATCAGTATTATCATAAAAACACAGCTAGAATGGTATTGCTGTGTTATGGGCTCGGTTTTTACAGCGCCAAACTAAACGTAACTCAATCTTACCGAACCAGACAATTAGCTGTACAGTACTTCAAGCTTTTGAATGGACATCGACTATTTTCGTGTTTTCCGAATATGTAAATAATAACTTTGATAGGTATTTATTTGCGATAAAGTTGAAATTATGAGTAATTTTCATTTCCAAATGACTTTTCGTCAATCGTTTTTGTAATTTTATGCGATTGTTTTCGATGTTTTCCGGTTAGATTTTGCTAGTTTTACTGTACAAACCTTCACGATTGAGCAGCAACAATATCTTCTCACAGAACGTCTTAGCCATGTCCTGCTGTTCCAAGGCTTTGAGGAGCATGTTCTCTGAAGGTACTTCAAACTGCAGGTTGTAGGCGAGTAGTAGAGTTAGGAATAGATCCGGGATCTGTTCGTCCACGTCTGTCTCTGGAGGATTCTCTATGAGGTCGAGGAGGAATTGCGCGAATTCGACGCCAAGTTGCTCTGGAATATTATAAGAACATAATAAGGGGTCATCCATAAAGTACGTCACACTAATTTCGTGATTTTTTGACCCCTCCCCCGTCCTTGTCACAGTTGGTCACATTCGTGAGACCCTTCCCTCCCTAGTGTAACGTCACATCTCACAATTTTACATCTAGAAATTATTAAATTAAAAAAGTTTTAAAAACTAATATAGACATTTTAACACAGATGTAAGTATAAGGTTTTGAAATATGATGTCACGAAACTTAGGACCCCTCCCACCCCGTGTCACATAATGTCACACTTCGTCGACCCCCCCCCCCCCCCCTAACATGTGACGTACTTTATGGATGATCCCTAAAGGCTGTAACAGAAGATAAAAGTTTGAGTATGACTGTTTCAGTTAGTATAATGTCATAATAAAATCGAAACAACTTATAATTATAATTTCGAAGTTTTGTGATCTAACGTATATTTTAAGTCTACACGGATGAGAGAAGCGAGCTAGGGTTCGCGAAAGACTGTTAATTTATAAATAGGAGAGCGAATCAAGCCACACAGAACACAAAACAAACATAAAGAACAAAAAGAACTCTTAAGGTAATGTTGATGGTGTCTGTGAGCAGTTTTCTGCAACATAAACCACGTTCTATGAACAACGCAAGATCACTGAACGTTTCTATTTTGTTATGCATAAGGTACATCATCATCATCAGCCTATGCTGGACATAGGCCTCCCCTAATGAACGCCATCGCGCCCTGTCTTCAGCTTGACGCATCCAACTTGTGCCGGCAGCCTTAAGGTCCATAAGGTAAGCATAGGTCCATACGATTCTCAAAATGCTAGAGACTTACCAAAGTGAGTGATAGGAAGCCGATCGCCCATAGACAACACCATAGAGAGTAGAAGTGCTGAGTGAGAGAGACGGCTAACGGCGCGAGGGTTGTCTCGCATGTCGCGAGCTATCTCAGCTGGTAAAGCCGATAGAGCTAGGGTTCCTAACGCTGTGCGCTCCAAGCCACACATCACACCAAATGCCTGGAATTAGAAAAAATAAAACAAAAAAAATGGCTTTTCAAAACTTACGGAGTTGTACTTGATATTACACCCCCTCTACACCAGTGGCCAAGATGGACAATCACATAATGCGCCATGATTGCCACCACGATCGAATTGAACAAGGTAGGTAACAATCACGAACAAAATAGTACGCATCCGAACTGTACTGTGAACTACGAACTGAGTGATCGGCAGTGATGTGCAATTACAGGCGATTACGCCCTCTACACAATTGTGATCGCCTGTGATCGTCCACCATGGCCATTGCTGTAGAAGGCCCATATATTGGCAATGTTTTGATTACTATACTAATTTTATAAAGAGTTCTTTTTATAAAGATCTGTAGTTGAAGTTTAGATCCTGGGGCATTGTTGACAATTGAGTAGACTGGTCAAGCAACTAAACCATTCTATCAGCTTTATCGACCCCTTATCTAGTCTGAATAGAACATTTTAACTTAAAAAAAACAACTACTAATTTAAGCTCTACCACATTCAACATAGTACCTGTAACAACAGCTGCCTCAAAGGCCACCGAGTCTCCATCTGATAGTACTGGACTAGAGTGGTCACATAAGCATATTTGTGGCTGCTTAACACGTGTTGTGATATATTTACGTCGGCGTTGGACTGAAACAATAAATATAAAGGTTCAAAAAACGCAGTGTGCCCACTCCCGGTTTGGGTTTGTATGGATAAAACGCGCGTTTGTTTGTACTGTGCTGCGAACGCGCTTCAGAAAACGCCGTGTCCCCCTCCCAGGGTTTTGCTCAAAATTAGGCACAAATTGACAAGATGGAATAAGAGTTAGTTAAATAGTTATGTAGGTATAGGAATTGTAATCATACTAGCCAAATAATACTTTCATTTGATGTAATAACTAATCTTTTTATTTTATTATAATTTTTCCATCAAATATTAACGTTTCTCTACACCTATCACTCTCTGTCTTCATAGTTGTCTTAACCGTACTTATCATTCATGTTTGACCTTTCACACTGAGTTACTTTAATAGAGGTGTTTATGATTCATAAAATCGGGGCTTAACCACAGAATACTAGTACTACGTACTTAACCTCACAATTTTAGGGTATCTTAGTAGGTACCTATTAAATAAATTTATCTCATAGTAATGCAGTTCATAAGTCAGAATCGATATCGAAAGGTACTTCCCGTGAGCAATGTCAAATACTCACGATTGTATAAATAGGTGTACCTATTCATTTAGTTTAGATAATAAGATAGGTAATAAGCTATTGAAAGGTACAAGAGGGATAGTATAGTATTGTCCTTGAACGAAACGTTTTTGTTTAGATTCATGGAGTCAATCCAATAACATCAACATCTTTAAATAGGTTTGTAAAGCAATGGAACAATGGTAGGTACCACATTGGTTCACGTTCAATAGTGTAATCATGGTATCATGTTGCATGTAGCTGCCATTTGCAATGAAACACTATGTTTATTATTCCAGCAGTTTCTATTACCAATAACAATTGTGGAAATAGTTCCGTTTTCATTAGTTCGCTACTGTTAAGCTAAGTACTTTATATAGAAGAGTACCTATAATATTTACCTTTAGTTTTCAATTTTTTTTTCAAAATTGGATTTTTTTCTTTTTTAAAAGTGATAGGGTGCACCAAAGGGCAAAACATTGAAGCTCTATTCGTCTAGTCTGACATAGCTGTGTTCAGAACTGTCATCTTTAGCGCGTTTGAGTGACGTCTATCTTGCTTTTAGTATTATGTGACTTACGTTAACAGAGACCAGCCCCCGATTGTCTATCTTTGATAGCGATCAAAATCGGTCTCAAACTCTCAAATGTAACAGTTCAGTACCACGCATATAGCTCTGTCACTCTCATCTCAACGAGACCACACGCGACAAAAGATACAGCTACATCGTTTTGACAGTTTCAGACCAATTTGAGGTTTGAGACAAGTTAGACAATCAGCCTGCTGTACAAGAAACTGAGTTTAAATATCGTCGGTTGCAGGTTCAATTGGCGTAACTGACAAAACACGACTTTTCACTAGAGCCGTTTAAAGTTTTTTTTCGTGTTAGATTTAACATAACTTTTTTTGTGTGTGGCCTTTTTTGGATCTGCTTTGACAGAATAGCTTAAAATTCACTAAGCTTTCAGCCTAAATATGAAATTTGTTCATTAACTCTTTATTTTAGAAAATGAATGTCAGTTACACCAATTTTTTTTCAAACTTATGCCAGTTACACCAATTTTTTTTTAAACTTATGACAGTTACACCAATTTGACCTCGAGACTTCTTAAAATATTTCAGGTCGAAATGGTGTATGGCTTCTAAAATAACAAGTTACGGCAATTCAGTTTGATGTAAGAGACGGTGTATTACTTTGTTGTTTGATGTTACTTTAGTTAAAATGCTTAAGAATGTAAAGAAAAATAAAAAAATAATCACCTAATGTCAGTTACGCTAATTTTACTGTTATTTTAAATTTATTTGTACAGGGTAAGAAGATTCAACAAAAATCATTTTTATTGAAATAATCTTAATTTATTCAGTAAAAACAACTTCCAAATAGCATTTTTAATTAGCTTACTCTTCAGTTTAATTTAGCGCACACTGCACTACAACACACAACCTTTTTTTAAAAAATTATTAATAGAAAAAAAAATCAACTTAATCATTGCTAAACGAACTTATATTTTTAGGTTTTACTCTTCCTCTACTGAGTTTTCTTGATCAGTTTGGTTAAGAGTGTTTTTTACATCTTTGGTAAAGGGTAGGTTTAAATAATCACTATGGTATCTGTTAAGAATAACACCGTCATCGCACATTTTTTTTAAATCTTTATACTTCACTTGTGATATAGCCAGTCTGCTTTTGTAAAGGGGTTCCAATCCTTCAACACTTTTCTAACCCTTGTTTCAAATTGCTCTTGTGGTTCATTGACAACCTTTTTTACTCTAGCCTTTCCTTTCCCTTTTCCTTTCCGCTTTAAATCTTCTTCATCAACCTTGATTTCATAAGTCGTTGCATTGGTTTTCATGGAATGTTTTGTTTTAATAGTTTTATATCTTTTTTCTTAATTGTGGCAATGATGGCTAGTGACTTGCGTCACTGGATCCCAATCAATGAAATTTTTGTGTTCGAGGACAAATACCTTGTAGGGACGAGCATTTTTTCGTGCCGATTCCATGAAACTTGGCCATTGCGTAGGACTCCATACAGTCAATTTACGCACTTCGCATTCTATTATAGAGTGCATACTATCTACCGGCATGTAACTATGGCCTGGCAGCAGGTAATTAATTTGGATGATCATTTTAATTTTGTCTCCTACACATAGGGTTGCCACTTTTTTTGCAATTAAAGTATATCACACTATCAAACTAATCACACTATCACATCACATCACACTATCACACTAATCACACTATCACATTAATATTATAAATGCGAAAGTTTGGATGTTTGAATGGATGTTTGGATGTATGTTTGTTCCTCTATAACTCGACAACCACTGAACTGATTTGATTTAAATTTGAAACACAGATAGATAATGACCAAGATTAGGACATATGCTACTTTTTATTTCGAAAAAATGTACGGTTCCCGTGGGATAAACAAAATAGTAGTACGTAGTAGCCGTACAATACTTTATTATAAAGTATGGGTGGCAACCCTACCTTCACATCTTAGGAGAAAGTACGATAGCAATAGTTTGAGCGTGCGCGGTATGTGTAATCTACTGCAATTTGGTCGGATAATAGTTTTCAAATTGAGGTAAGAAGCAAACTATTATTTCATTCCCACGTGCGAATTGGCGTAACTGACACCAAGCTTAAACCTAGTTTGAGTCAATTGACGCAACTGACCATTGGTGAAATAATGTTGATGACATTTTGGTGTATGCAATGTTAATTTTTTTTATTTGAATTAAAATTGGTGTAAGAGCACATATTATAATCTTAAATTTTTCGGGGCTACAGTTACACCAATTTGGCTTGTGCAAATGGGTGACTTAATCAGTTACAGCATGATTTAGAAGGAAATCTGAAAAGTTCACAGCTGAAATTTTGATGTAACTGAAAATTTTTTAACGCTAGAATTTTTTTGAGTATACCATTCGATAGAGCAGAAAAATCTAAGAAAAACTGTATACTCAACTCATTTTACGTGTTTTGTCAGTTACGCCAATTGAACCTGCAACCGACGATATCAATACTGTTGTTGAGCAATGCTCAGCCGCGCTGTTAAGTCATTGGCGGCTAGAAAAACGTCCAAAGAGCGACGCGTATTTCGTTCTTAGTACAATTACAGGGACCAAGTAACTGGTGGATTAAGAAAGCGCTTTCAGAACCCTTTTTAATTATATGTTACAGCAATGCCTACTATTTTCTTGGTACTGGGACTTACCATAACAGAGATCAGTTCAAGTAGTTGGGTTTGTATATCATGAGCGTCGTCGTGCAACGCCCAGCCGCGCTGTTGGGCGTCATTAGCGGCTTTAGACAGGGAGTTCAGAGCTGTCATCATCCTCAAGGCGTCTGGGGCGCCATCTATCGCGTTCTTAGGACATGTGATGTTGCTATTGGCTTCACGGAGTAGGGCATCAATGATCGATCTAGCAGCTCCGCCAGGGAGAAACTCCTAGAAAATCACCAGAAAAAAATATTAACTATGAATTGTAAAGGCAAAATATAGTAGCAAAAAGTTGGAAGTAGGCATGGGTTGGAAAAAATTCTTTCTTTTTATCACATATACCTAAACAAATACCAAACAAAAAACTCTACTTCAAGTATGCACAACATCTTTATTCTTTTTCTTTATCACTTAGCATCTCAACTATTATTACTTTTTTTAATAATTTATTTCTTTGCGCTGAGTGAAAAGGGGAAAATCTTTAACTTTTTCATCTTACAAAATAAAAAACAATACTCCAAAATACACTAACATACCCGTAAAGAAATTAGCACAGTCTCTACCGCAACTTTTGACATCTCATGGCTTAACTGTGTCTCTTTTCTCACGGCTTGCACTATCTCATAGATAGCATTTGGCTTAATGCTCTCACTGCTGTCCTGACTATCATCTTGGTTGTCTGTGTCCGATGACAGTTGGTTTGATGATGTCTTTGTAACTTTAGTTTTCCTAGGTTCTTCTTCAATATCTGTAAGTATAAAATAAATAGTGAGAACATAAAATAATGTATGGTGTACCTTATTTGTATCAAGGAAAATAAATCAATTAGATTATTTTACATACATTTAGATAACACTGATAATCAATTGATTACTCAAATAGGTAAGTATGTAACCAGGACAATAGAAAAGTAAATTAAAATTGAAAGTATATCACACTATCACACTAATATTATAAAATGAAAAAGTTTTGATGTTTGTTCCTCTATAAGTCGACAACCACTGAACCAATTTGGCTGAAATTTAAAATGTACCTAGATAGATAATGACCGGGAATAGAACATAGGCTACATTTTATCCGGGTACCACACGAGCGAAGACGCGGGCGGCAGCTAGTATTATAAAAGCGAAAGTTTGGATAATCATAATCATAATCATAATCATTTATTCGCAGGAATGTAGGTACAATCAGGGACTGAATAACCGAAAAATTACGCTACCTCTTTATAAGGGTATGACGTCATACCGCTATATTCCGGTTACCCAAATATTTCGGTACCGAAAAAAATAAAGGTATGACAATAAGGGTACCGAAATTCTAACCGGTATAAGAAAATAGCGCTACCTAAACCCTTATGATAAAGGTTTTCTTTGATATCACCGCGCCCGCCTATCCTTGGCTAGGTTTAGTTTACTTACTACATTTCGTCATTTCACTGGCCGGTGTGGTGTTTTGACGAAGAATTACTGCGAGCGAACTTTGGGAGAATCATGAATTTTCCTCAAAAATGGATGATGGATGATGCATGATGGATGATGCTGCTGGTGCTGGTGGTGATGGTGGTGGTGGTGGTGGTGGGTGGTGGTGGTGATGATGATGATGATGATGATGATGATGATGAAGATGATGATGCTTCGTAAATTTACGTTTTTCGTGGTAAACATGTACCTAACCTACTTTGTACAATCGCAACTTCACATCTCCGCATCTTCGCAACTTCGTATCTTCGCAACTTCGTATCTTCGTAACGTCGTCGTAACTTCGTATCTTCAAAACTTCGTAACTTCACAACTTCGTAACTTCGTATCTTCGCAACTTCGTATCTTCGTAACTTCGTATCTTCGTATCTTCGTATCTTCGCAACTTCGCAACTTCGTATCTTCGTGCTCCGTGACTTCGTGACTTTGTAACTTCGTATCTTCGCAACTTCACATCTCCGCATCTTCGAAACTTCGTATCTTCGCAACTTCGTATCTTCGTAACTTCGTATCTTCGTATCTTCGCAACTTCGTATCTTCGTGCTTCGTGACTTCGTGACTTCGTATCTTCGCAACTTCGCATCTCCGCATCTTCGCAACTTCGTATCTTCACAACTTCGTAACTTCGCAACTTCGTATCTTCGCAACTTCGTATCTTCGTAACTTTGCATCTCCGCATCTTCGTATCTTCGTAACGTCGTAACTTCGTATCTTCAAAACTTCGTAACTTCGCAACTTCGTATCTTCGTAACTTCGTATCTTCGCATCTCCGCATCTTCGCAACTTCGTATCTTCGCAACTTCGCAACTTCGTATCTTCGCAACTTCGTATCTTCGTAACTTAGCATCTCCGCATCTTCGTATCTTCGCAACTTCGTATCTTCGTAACTTCATATCTTCGCATCTCCGCATCTTCGCAACTTCGTATCTTCGCAACTTCGTAACTTCGCAACTTCGTATCTTCGTAACTTAGCATCTCCGCATCTTCGTATCTTCGTATCTTCGCAACTTCGCACCTTCGTATCTAGAAGATGCGAAGATACGAAGATACGAAGATACGAAGTTGCGAAGTTGCGAAGTTTCGAAGTTGCGAAGATACGAAGTTACGAAGTTTTGAAGATACGAAGTTACGACGTTACGAAGATACGAAGATGCGGAGATGCGGAGATGCTAAGTTACGAAGATACGAAGTTGCGAAGTTACGAAGTTGCGAAGTTACGAAGTTGCGAAGATACGAAGTTGCGAAGATGCGGAGATGCGAAGATACGAAGTTACGAAGATACGAAGTTGCGAAGATACGAAGTTACGAAGTTGCGAAGTTACGAAGTTTTGAAGATATGAAGTTACGACGTTCCGAAGATACGAAGATGCGGAGATGCGAAGTTACGAAGATACGAAGTTGCGAAGATGCGGAGATGCAAAGTTACGAAGTTGCGAAGATACGAAGTTACGAAGTCATGAAGTCACGAAGATATGAAGTTTCGAAGTTGCGAAGTTGCGAAGATACGAAGTTACGAAGTTACGAAGTTGCGAAGTTGTGAAGATACGAAGTTACAAAGTTTTGAAGATACGAAGTTACGACGTTACGAAGATACGAAGTTGCGAAGATGCGGAGATGCGAAGATACGAAGTTACGAAGATACGAAGTTGCGAAGTTACGAAGTTTTGAAGATACGAAGTTACGACGTTCCGAAGATACGAAGATGCGGAGATGCGAAGTTACGAAGATACGAAGTTGCGAAGATAAGAAGTACGAAGATACGAAGATATGACGATATGAAAAGATAAAGATATGACGATGACGATGATGATTGTGTTTCGCTCATCAAGCCCTTTCATTTGATACCTATATCAAAAAAAAGTTCCATGGAATGGAACAGGTCCTGACTTCATCATCAGAACAGCATGGTGTTTCGCTCATCAAGAGAACAGCATTGTGTTTTGCTTATCAAGCCCTTTCATTTGATACCCATATCAATAAAAAGTTCCATGGAACAGGTCCTGAATCCATCATCAGAAGAACAGCATTGTGTTTCGCTCATCAAGCCTAACGCAGGTTGCGGGCGGCTAGCGGGGGGTACGCCCCGCCTTACCCGCCACCTCATCTCCTCGGCCTCCCCTCTGAGATTTGAATATTGGTGGTACCCAGTTAGATTAGGCTAGCATAATAACTACCTACCAAAAAAGTTACCAAATACCTACCTACATAGATAAAGTACCTAGGTATGTACTGTATGTAGGTACCTACTGTCTGAAGAATGACAAATAGGTAGATAAGTAGGTAGGTACTCCTTAGGTAATCTATGAAAACTCCTATCCTTGACTTTAATTCGCAAGATTTGAACCTAACAAACATACATACTTACGTAATTACATACATTGCAAGTTAAATAAAAGCTCGTAATAAGACTAGACGGCGTTTTTCCGTTTTCTTCCCATTTGTAACAAGCAATGATATAACTAGGTAGGTACCTAGCTAACAATATTTTCTAGTAGGTAGGTAGGTTAGTAGGTACTTATACGTATGTACCAAATTGAAAGCAGATAAGTAAGTAGGTACTGTGCGTGGATTGCGTGCGTGAGCGCGTGCGTAACAGAACGAAATCTCTAAGAAACTCGGCACTCGGTGGTAGCGCGCCCCACGGGGCCTCCCCCAGCCCCCCCATCCCGCCAGCCGTCGTCGCCACCCCGCTTGCATCCTTGTCGGCTCGATTTCATTTTTGATATTGTAAAATTAAGTCTATACCGCTATTATACCGCTATAAAAATAAGGGTATGATAGCGGTATATACCGCTATTATACCGGTTTAAAAATAAGGGTATGATAGCGGTTTATACCGCTATTATACCGGTATAAAATAAAGGTATAATAGCGGTATAGCCTACCTCTACCGTTATTTTATACCGTTATTTTATACCACTAAAATAGCTGTATAACCATACCTCTATTTGATAAAGGTAGCGCTTTAGCCATACCGCTATCTCATAATGGTACCCTTACTTTTTTGCGCTACCATAACGATAATACCATACCGCTTTCAGTCCCTGGGTACAATAGATGTTAGGTAAATGTTCAGTTTACGTGACTCCAATACATTCTGCCTTGTCCAAGGCGTGCAAAATGTACATGAATAGTTCATTCACTTAAATTTATCTAATTAATTCATTAATAAAAATATTACATTAACATTGGGTACCATTGCTTAGCTATAATAGTAAAAATTAATAATCAATTGAATTTAATACATTGTCAAATCTTATAATCTAAGTATTCATTAATGTCATAGAAACACATGTCTAACAACCACTTTTTTATTTTCCTTTTAAAAATACTCAAAGGCAGGTCTTTAATATCTTTAGGTAATTTATTAAAAATGGTAATGGCATGATAGCAGACATTGCGTTTAACAAGTTCTAGCCGGCATGGAGGTATATATAGTTTGTCTTTGTGCCTCGTGCTTCTAGTGAGCACTTCTGATTTTTTTCTAAAGTACCCTGGATGTTGTTTTACAAATATACATATATCCTTGGATGGATGTATGTTTGTTCCTCTACAACTCGACAACCACTGAACCAATTTGGCTGAAATTTAAAATAAAGATAGATAATGACCGGGAATAGGACATAGGCTACTTTTTATCAGGGTACCACGCGAGCAAAGCCAGAGGCGGAAGATAGTTATAATATATTATACCTTTGCCTAGGCTGCTATCTCCAGATTTACAAGGAGACTGTGTAGACTCTCTCTCCTCACTGATATGTTGTTGAGACACGACAGGCCTCAAATCAAAGGATGGAGACACTCCATTCGGAGGAGTATCATCAAACCTTGGGGGAGGCTTAGGCGCCTGGGGCTTTTTATGTGGCTTCACAAGTAGCTGAATCTGTTTCTTCTTATCACTCAGTCTGGTTATCAACTCCTGTTTTTGCGCCATCGCGTTACTATCGCACAAGCTCTTGATGCATTCCGTGAGGAAGCCCAGATAAAACTCCGGCTCCACCTTAAATAGTAGACAAATCATAGCCAATTCTGGTTGTTTACAAATTGTGCTAATTGTAGTTAGTTTATAGAGCAATTACCTTGACCGCGGCCACGTAATTGGAGGGAACAAACCCGACTTGACCTTTTCTATTAACGACATGCCACCAGTTTCGTTGCTTCGTGTTTGTTTGCTGAAGGTAGAAAAATTCACCTTCCGTAAAAGTGAGGGTCTTCGCAAGCGTTGCTTCAAAGTCGAACAACGCTTTGAGCATTTCTAACTCATCTGAAAGTACAAGATAGATTAATTATTTCAATTTCGGCCAGAGCCTGAACAATCCACACCCAGAAATATATTTTAAAAATTATTATTGAGATAAACTACCGTTTTGACCGTCGGCCATGGTTGAGCGATTGCTGGCAAAAACTGCTCTATTACATTTGCACTGTAATATCAAAAAAATATAGTGATTTTTACAAATCCTTCGTCTTCACCAAAAACCAACACAATTGAATCCACATCGGATCGAACGAAGAACAAAATAATTTTTGACTTTTGTTTGGTTAATTTGTTGACATAAGTGACACTGACATAACATTGATGTAGGTAAGAAATGAAGTTGACATTTCCTTTTTTTTCCGTATTGGCTTCGCACGGTTAGTGTATTCAACCTGCCTGTGTAGATTTTATGAATTGATTTTTATAAAATTTATAAAAATAAATTCATAAAATCTACACAGACAGGAGTATAAATACTCAAAATTTAATCAATCTAACCCCGGTTTACGGTACTAAGTTTAGTAGGTATTTGAGCATAGTGAGTGAGGTTTCAAACTTTTCAAAGTGAAAAGTTTGCACACGACCTGAATGACTCTATCTACATCCTGCAATATTTGTTTGTTTGATGTTTGAAGTTTGTTTCTAAGTACTGAGGTTTTCGAAAACCGCTCTAACGATTTCGATGAAATTTGCAGTAGGTAGGTAGGTACCTACTTACTGCATAAGCTAGATCGATTTTTCGCCCCCTACCGTAGGTACGGTAGGGGGCGAAAAATCGATCTAGCTAGGTTTCTTAGCTGGGAAAAGCTGATTTCTTGGCATTTTCACGCAAAAAGGTTTAACAGTGCAATGTGGTTCGTAATTGAACCACTAGATGGCATTATGCACCCGAGCAGAGCTCGCTCGCCCAGATATTAAATTATATCACTACCTACATATCTACGTAGGTAGTGTAGGTAGATACTATCACTTACCAAGTGACGAGCATTGACTCATCAGTAGGTAGGTACCTATCAAGCCCAATGTTATTGGTCCCCACCAGTCCCCACAGTCTTTGACTCCCCGCAATTTTGTGTTAGTTAATTATTAGGTACTTATCCAATAATTCCCTTGTAACCGGAGCTCAGACAGGTAGGTACCTCAACAAGCCATTAGCCTGACCTTATTTGAAAATCCTTGAAAAGCGATCGATTCAAGTCTTCTCAAGTAACACGACGAGTGCTATTGAACTTTGCAAGCGTTCCGGCTTGTAAGTTATAGGCAGGCATTTTAATTTATCATTTTTTACCTACTCCTACTTATCTAGGTAGGTAAGTAGGTAGGTAGGTACCTACCTACATACCTAGGTACTTACTTTGTTGAGAAGAGTTCTAGAGTTCTTTGGACACATTGCCAGAAAGACGGGAGACAATTTAGAAAAACTGATAGTCACTGGCTCTATAGAAGGAAAGAGGGGAAGAGGCCGCAGCCCAACACGATGGTCCGACCAGGTTCGGAAGTCTCTCTCCATCCAGATCCACGATGCCATAGAAGCCGCAAGAGATCGGACTGGCTGGAGAGCAATAATTCGCGAAAATGTGATCCATGGAGGAGGTCACGAATCTCAGCTCTGAGGAGGACGATGCATGGAGGAGGACGGTACTTAGGTAATACAATACAATACAAGTAGGTACCTAAATCAAAACCTGCAGGGAATTTCTCATTGGTTTACAATTGCAGTCGGAATGTATGAAATAATACATTCATTAACTTTTTTTAGAACGAAAAACAATTTATTTACAGAAACTAAACTAATAAGTACTTACATATTTATAAGTATAAGTAATATTATAAAATACAAAAAGAACCAGTTGAGCCACCTAAGGATCGTTGGAAACGATCTGTTATCTAGGTATTCATCAACTATACCTACAAAAGTTACCTATATTTGTAGGTAGGTACCTATGTACCTATTTCAATCCATGAAGTCAAATAATGGGTCATAATGTTATTTGTAAAGCATAGGTCAAATAAACTATTTTATCACCCATTCATAATAAGAATAGGTACCTAACTGGTGATAATTCCACCACAACGCAAACATCATGCAGTCTAGGTTATTCCCTGTTTCTCAAGACGCAATAATCTACAGGGTAAGAACCGCAGTTTCCTTATTATTGTTTAAGCTTGAATATAAACGCACAAATTATCTCTGCTCATTATCAGTTTGCACCAGCAAGTCAAAATGTGCAGGTCAGTTCTGATTTTAGGCGCTTTTGCGGTGCTCTTTGTAGCGACCGCCTACAGCCAACAGTTCAAAATAATCCGTCCTACATACAGACCACCTCCTCGTCATTGCTATCCAACCATAAGGATCGCAAGAGAAGCAGGCTACGAACCTTTGAAGCCAGATACAGATGACATGTACGAACTTCATACAGAACTACCGAGTATTTATGATGACATCAAGATAGACCCTTCAACAAGGTACGCTAGAAGTCTGAGCACTCCTGGTCGTGGCAGAGCATCAGGCAGCAGCTCCAGTAGAGGAAGTGGAGGACACGACACTGGACCAACTCATCCTGGGTCCAACCGACGCAATCCGAGAGAAGCTGGCAACGAACCTTCCAGAATTCACACAAGTGAAATGTTCCACCTACCTACCGAGAGATCGATAATCTACGATGACATAAAAATAGACCCTTCCAGAAGGTACGCTAGAAGTCTGAGCACTCCTGGACGTGGCAGGGCATCAGGTAATAGCAGAAGCAACAAGGGACACGACACGGGTCCAACTCACCCAGGATACAACCGACGCAATGCACGAGAAGCAGGTGGACCGGATAACTTTGCCCGGTGGCCTTCAACCGAAGACCGTTCTCCACAATCGACGTACAAGGATGTTAACTTGGATCCCGGTGTGAGCCACGCTGGGAGTCAGGGCGTACACCGATATGTTAGGTCATTGCCTACTTTTCTGCCTCCTTTTAATCCGAAGCCAAGATGGCCCCCAAGTTACACACAAAGGCCACGTTTGCCCATCTATGTTTAGAGATTTTATCGAACCTAAATTATTTTAAAAAAAACCTTTGTACTTTCATTTAAAAAAAAACTGGATAAAAATCTGATACTACTACTACACGAAATATATAAGTACCTAACAATAAAATATAAACACATAATATCACAAAAATTGTTTTGAAATCGATTCTCCCAAGTACCTACTTATAAAAGAATAGATTTTTTCTTGATATTCATAGTTATATTATGAAAGTAAAAATAAGTTGAATAAGTAGGATCATTCATTTTATATAGGGTAGGTAAGCACCTACCTATACTTATTCCTATACCCAATCTTAGATAACTGTAAGTATCCCTAAAGACTGTAGTGTAGACTTTTGGAGATCTTTTAAAAAAAAAATATAGTCGGAGGCACGTCCAAAAATACTGCGTTTGGTAAGTACTTATATGCTCACTTTTACATTGTAAGATTGTAACACACACGAGTGTACTTTACTGGTTATAAATACCTACCTACTACTCGTATTTTTTTTTTCAATATGTATTCAAAATTCTTGTCAGAGAACATAATACTTATAACTAACTATTTGGAAATGAATATTTATTTGATGCATAGCCAGGATTACAGATCAAAAGAAGAGACACTGTCTTGCTCGACGACACGGCTTTTTCAGGTATATCTTATCAATAATCTTCGGTTCGCAGCTGAGCTTAACATAAATCTTTAAGGACGGCCGACACTACCTACGATAACTTACTTCCTTAGGTAGGTACTTCCTTACTCTCGCTTTTGCACGATAAAGTTTAATTTATTGATAGATGCTATGAATGCATGACAAAATCTACTGGCAATTGAATAGGGAGATAAATTAGTTACTCTGCTCGTAACTTTATTGTTAGTATTATTTATATCTAGGAGTCTATGAAATGTATCATCATCATCATTATCTACATCATATTTCGTATCCTTCTCGCTAGCTATTTCTGTGTCAAAAATAATGCTGATGTCATTCTAACTTTTTCGAAAATAGTATCGTTTTCACATTTTTGCCGCATGTTTGTTGATCTTTAGGACATGAAAAATTGGGAATAGGACGCGAATTTCTAAAACTCACACATCGGAAGTCTGTCACTGATTTGTCATTATTTATGTCTACATGACACAAGGGTAGACTCACGCTGTCACGCATGACCTCACAATTACTACGCGTAAAATGGGTGCTACGAAATGCTACGAAGCGTAGCAAAGTAATTAAAAACTGTTACGATATAAAATTATTTTCCACGTTTTTTTTTTATATTTTTCGAATTAGGTATAGTATTTTTGTTGTAACTAAAGTACCTGTAAAATATTTAAATATCAAGCATTACTTAATACCTTTTCAAATTGTTATACCATCCGATAGTGTAGATGATAAAAATCAATTGCTGAGAAGAAACTACTTACGGCAAACGAATAAAAAAAAGTTATAGATAATCTAAGAAACACTAAAAGTTTTAATCAGTTAATTAAAAATCAACACTTTCCATTAGTTTGGCGCATGCAGTTTCTTCTCAGAAATTGATCCTTATTATCTACACTATCGGATGGTACAATAATACCGAAAGTTTTTTTTTTAGGTACCTATATTCAACGAGTTCGATTCCTGGCCACGAAAATGATTATTTTTAAAATCTAATGATGCAGTTTTACTTTCAATCCAAATCGCTTATGAGACTCCTTTGAGTGTTTTTCGCTATTGCTAATAGAGTCAGATTTGGCCCTAGAGATACTCTTGAAAAACTCACCCTGTATAACTCGGTCCTGACTGAGTGAAGCTGTATACTGTTCTCACAAATATTGTTTGTTATACTCATAAGAGTTTATATTTGAATGTTTGGTTGATGGCCGCAAAACAAAAAAGGCGCCACTTTCCGGCATAGGCTTTTTTAATTCAGATCTGAGTGTTAATGTTATTTACATAATAAATATATATAGCACACATTTATATACTTTTTGAGAATTTCCTAGAATTTGTTTGCTCTGTACACAGAGCAAACAAATTTACACCCAAATCTAAAAACAGCAGCCAGAGCGAAGATAACTCCTATTGTTTATTGTCTTTACGGTTGTTATTTTAATCATGTGCTGTTTATGACAGCGGTCATTTTCCCAGGATATCGGGTCCTGCCACACCCCCTGCATAATTCATGAGGGTTAAACGAGCAAGACTCCCCCGAGACTTGCAGAGTAACGTTGATAACAATGAATTTAGAGAAGCAAGTTTTTATTGCAACTGAAGCGTTGTTGTTATTCTGGATTATCTCTTTGCCCTTATCCTTTAATATGGCGTTGGCGCATCTAGTTTCTTTACTTTCATCTATCACTTATTATCACAACACCCTAAACACAACTAAACAGGATCACAACTGTAGACCCAAGTAACAGTAGACATCTTTCTCGAGGTCCTATAAAGATGTTCAAGGGTCGTCGGCGCAATATCCATAATAAGTAGTTTGTCAACGAAAAATGCGCTGCGCTTCGGCGGTACAGGCGACCAGAGGCACATGATTTTTTGAAACAAAAATACAGCTTACATAATCATATTGTCATAATCTAGAATACTTACAGGAGTTGCAAATTTTATTTTTGTATTAGTATACTATACCTACCTACTCTTCTGTTTTCGACTATAGGTACTATCTACCTTAGTAATGTAAACTGTCACGGTCCTAATGGGTGTGGAATACCTACTTTTACTTATAAAAGTAAATATGTTTTCTTCGAACAGGAGCTAAACTTTCCAGTAAAACAACAAAACCTTTCCAAAAACTAATTTGCATATCGTGCGAAGCCAGTTGCTATTATTCGGAAAATTTTCGTAATTACACGACAATTTGAATACAGTCATTAGGGTTTTGTTGTAATGTATAAAGGCTCAGATTGTATCATTAGGAAACAACAAACTTGAAAGACCTTCAAGATCATGAAGAACAGCAGTGCGATTTAGAGCTTCTCTCGGAATGTATTCCGAATTCGGTGAAAAAACATCAACTTTCCGAAGAAAATCATCGAATCGGATGCATTTTCGGAAGTCTGAATCGCACTGCTGGTCAGTCAGACTATAGGCACATTACATCAATTTCGATCATCACAATAAACTCACTGACTAATTGTGGTCGCTTGATATTATCGATTTTTTTTTGTGTTGAAAAATATAATATTTAGCAGGTATTGTAAGATGAATGATGTTTATTTAGATGAAAGTATCTAAAATTATAAGTAGAGTGTATCATGTGCAAAAAAAGGTAAGTACCTAACCTAAAAACATATTAAAATAGACTAAATTTTTGATTGTAGTCTTTCAAATTTTTTGAATTTATAGGTTCCTACCGTACCTTACTTGGATACTGTGAAAACACGCCTACTTAGTTATGCCTAACCAACTTAATTTTGCATCTAGAGGCAAATTATCCTACGAAGCTTTTAGCTTTGGTTTGCTAAAAGACTAGGGTCCGTCGCATGGCATCTAAATTTTGCAAACTAACAGAATCTAAAATTATAACAAGTTCTTTTCAAAACACTTTTCAGGGCTACCTATCGTGAGCTGATTCAAAAGAGATCATGGTTCTGATACGATTACATCATCAGTTCATCTTGTATAAACAATATTGCATTATTACCGAGAATTACCTGTCGCGGCAACTGGTTAGAAATTTTGTCCTAAACATTTTCTTACTAAAACAAAAGTGAATTTTAATAAAGCAAATTGTAACTAATTACAAGGTTCTCTAAAGAGAGAGGAAACTTTAAACAGTAGGCGCAAAGGGAGCCTATAGGTTGGATGACGCAATGATTGCTAAAATGGGACTAAAAGTTGGATCATCAATCATCATTGTTAACACAGATTAAGAAAATTAAAAATGTTAGATAGGACACAGACTGAGAAAATGAAACTAAGATTAAGCGGATAAAATCAGGAACGTGAACGTGAAATGAAAGCACTGTTGCTGTTATACGGAACCCGATTCTTAAGAAACCAACTCTGAACCACAAATAGCGGTCGAACGTTCAAGGAGTGAAATTTCGCGTAGTTAGTGGTTTTCGCTGCGACAAAATACTTAGCTTTAGCAATTCGCTCGGCTGTTGTGATTCGCTGCTTTGCTTCCGAGCGGGTAATCTGACTGAGCTCGGGTTTATCGGTTTTTCCCTTGAATTCCGATTTCATTATGCTGGAAATACGCTTCAAGGCTTTTTGTAGCAACTTCTTATTTATACTTGTATAAACCGCTAAGGAATTATCGGTTGTTTTTTTATTCGATAGGTATCTACCTACCGAATAAAAAAATACATATAACTTGTTAAACTTTCGCGATTTGTTAACATAATGATAATCCCGTAATAATAATTATCATTATATAAAAAAAATACATATACCTACACCGACGAACTTGCATGAAAAATGTGATGAGAGTGAATGAAGCGAAAGAAGTGTGTCAGGATCGTAGCAAGTGGAGATCTGTGGTCTCTGCCTACCCCTATAATGGGAAACAGGCGTGATTTTATGTATGTATCCTATGTCTCTACCTACCTAATTAGTTGTTGTAGGTAGAGTAGTAAACTTAGGTTAATTTCCTCACTATATTTACCTAACTAATGTGCTACGCGATGGTCAAACTTTTTAATCGATAAGAATAAACTATCATACTCGTATTATAGCTAACATAGGTGCTTACTAAAAACTTAAAAAAAATACTCATTTGAAGGTAGAGTTGTCCTAAAAGGATATTTTCTGTTCGCAAGGAAATAGCATAGAAATTCACTTCGCGGCATCGGAAATTGTTGCCTTTCAGTCCCTACCTTGTTTACATAATTGGATGCGGAGTGAACTCAGTGTGCAGCTAATTAAAACCTGCAAGTTTCGTGTCTTACGTTTAATAAGGCCTGCCTATTTTATTTAAATTTTATGCTATTTTGTACACGGCCTACGTGCACACGTAGGCCGTGTACAAAATAGCATAAAATTATACCGCCAGATCCCGTTTAATAATAAAGAGAGGCTACTCGTATCTATCTAAAACCAGCGCTGGTAAGTCGGATTTAAAGATTTATAAGAACACAAACACACCGTCTGAACCTGGCAGGCAGACATTTTCTTGCAACAGATCTCGCCATAGGGCCAGAAAAAAAATCATCAAAATCAGGCTTTCCAAAAAGAAAATCATCAAAAACTCGCAAAATTTTGGCAATGTAAACAAAATAACATAAGTAATTATGTACCGAGTTATTTACCATACGCCTGACGTATCCACAGAATAAAGCAATCTTAAAAACTAAGATTTACAAGTTCATAAGTTTTTTTTAACAGTAAGTACCTATAAAGTATTTTCATTCATACTTTCATTCATTCAATTCTATTATAATGCTATCAAAATCTCTCCCTAGAACTATTAACTCAATATGGTTTCGAATTTTGAACATCTCTGAAATCCTAGATGGCCAGCATTACGTATCTACCTACTTTTTAAATGTCTCCAACCTTCTTTGTATTCAGCCAGCACGTGCAGCGTCCGAGATCAGGTGTCGCTGCAGGCATACGTGACCAACACTATTCGCATAATCGTAAAATAATTCACATTTCAGTATTGCCGGCTCGAATATGGGTCTTTCATTATGTATTTACGATCAGAATGTGATCATTGTAATTTTAAGTCTTATTTGGAGTTTATTAAAGCCGACCTAAATTTTTGAAGAACTTCGACTTTCTGCTTTAAATTACCTTCTACGTACATGATCATCATTTCAGCCCATTTGCAGCCACGGTCGGCTTTCAATTCAATTGATTTCTAGTCTCTTGCGAATCTCATCTAGTGGTTTCAGACCAGGGCGTCGATTCTCGTACCGAACTTTTTATAAACCTCAACCAAAACCTCAACTAAAGCGACTGTTTCCATGACTACTAATAACAAACGACTCAGTTGTGGTGAGGTTTTGAACTTTGGCAGTACAAATTTTTGAAAAGCTATTCTACTATTTCACCAAATGGCTGCCATTTAAGAGATCGAACCAAACCAAAGCGGTTGTCATCTAGTAGAATACAGGCCCAGGTACCTACATGAACAATGTTATATCGTCAATGTCGTCCTAAGTAGGTACTGTCTGCGCAGGGACGTATATAAGGGGGGGGGGGGGGGGGGGGTTTAGGGGGTCCGGACCCCCCCCTTAGCCCATTAAGTTTGGAGGAAACCTAGTAAATTTTTGTATTTTGGAACCCTTGGACCCCCCCCCTTAACAAAGATCTTTGTATATTGAAACCTTTGGACCCCCTCCTTAACAAAGCTATAGCTACGCCCCTGTGTCTGCGTCTGATTGCCGAGCGTTGGTGATGGTGAGCACTTGGTTGCCATTATTATGAAATAGGTACTTAATAGTATCTAAGAATAGAAAAAGCTTTAAAAAGGAAATAAAAAAATAAGTAAACTGTGTAAGTAAAGGGGTGACATAAGACGACAGCCTATAAAACCAGGGCTATAGGTAAGAATGATGAAACTTTTTCAATTTAATATATCAGATTTGGCTGTCAAGTTGTTGTTGCCAAGACGCTGCTGGCGTGAAGTTGTAGTCACAAGAGACGAAATTAAAGTAATATTTCAGCTTCAAGATGGCAGGGATGCTACGAGGAGTTGTCTAATGCTCTTTTTGCTAAATAACAACAATTTAGTACTCTCATGTTCGTAAATAGGTTCCTAGGTAGGTAAGTTATTCCACTCAAGCTTTTAAACTCAACTGAATTATTAAATAAGACTGAGGATAACGCCTTTTATTTTACAAGCTTTTACTTAACTCCACTTTTTTAGTACTTATGTTGGGGATGAATTCATAAATTCTCAATGACAATGCAATAAGTGATTATAAAGCGCATCACACACACAGCAGATAATATAGAATCTTATGAAATATAAATCTTGAGATCGCGCCCATACAAATTATATGGAGGACCACACACAGCGAATATAAATTACAAAATACATAATATTTGGTACGATCTGTCAAGGTTTATATTTCATAAGATATATTATCTGACTCTTACTTATCTACCTTAGTGATTGTCAGTGAAAACCCTAGCTTTGAGCTCAGTTAGAGCTTAGTTGAATTATCTCGTTTTTAAAAGCTCACTTTGATTTCGAATTGAATCGTATTTAGTTCCAAGTTTTTCTGTCATCCAAATAATTATTTACGATCTTTTAGGTATCATCGGGAAGTAATAAGGTCGCGTATCGTATAAAAATACAGATGATTAATCTCTACTACTTATACATTTTTGTGTCGGTGTATACTTAGTATTGTTTTATAATCATAAAAGAAAGAAAACAAAACATGATCACAGTAGGCTTTCTCTTAGATCTAAGAGATGTCTCTTCTTATTTACTTATAAAAATTATCTAATGAAGGAAAAGCACTAGAAATACGGATACAAAGTCTCTCTCTTTATCATTTTATATTTTGAATGTTGATTTGGCGCTGAAATGGAGGAAACCACATGGAGTGCATGCAGAGGAAATAAACTAGAACACCTACAGAGACTGAATCGAGTGCACTACAAAATAAAAAATTCTCGTTTAGAAGTAAAACTCACTCGCATCATCCGTGTCGGTGAGTTTTCATGTAGGTTGTTTTTTTCAAGTTTTCGAAGGTTCTCTCTAGAATTGGTTTTGTTTTTAATTAGTTATGATGAATCATTATAAATTCCTATCTATAGTCGTATTGCTCATTATACGGACTAAAAGTGAAGGAAAAAATGTCATTTTTCCTTCAATTTTGATTAGTTTTGATACGTTTTATGTCAAAATTGAAGGAAAAATGACATATTTTCCTTCACTTTTAGTCCGTATAATGAGCAATACGACTATAGTTGGCGTAATTCTTATACCATACAAATCTTATTTTCAATTTCACCAACAAAACCCCATCTTAAACTGTGTTCAAGAGCTGTCAGTGTCATAATTCCTATGAAAAATTTGACTCTTGAACTCAGTTTAGTTAGAGTCGATGAAATGTTAGTTTCATTGGTAAAATTCGCACTTAGTTTCCATCAACACTTTCGAAACATCATCTTTTTAGCTCGTTTGCACTAACAGTTAGGTAAGTATTATGTCTTTTTTTTAGGTAGTAAGCGTCTTTTTTTACCCGACTGCGCAAAGCAAAGGAAGGGTAATGTGTTTATCAGTCTATGTTTGTTTGTATGTTTGGATGTTTCTATGTGGCGTTCTAGAGGCCAAACGCGTGGACCGATTTTGATGATTCTTACGTCAATCGATTCGTCTCAACCTTAGGAGTGTCACTAAAGACATGTCAGTAATAAAAATTTACCAGTGCCACAACCAGACGCCATTATTGTCAAAATAAAATAAAAAAAATCGTCACAAAATGTCAAGTGGGGTATCGTTGAATAGGTAGGTATTTTAAAATCAACTTTAGGTTTCTTTTCCCATTTTTCATTTTAAGCAATAGTTTAGGGAATATAACGGTTTAAAATTAATTATTAAATCATTCTCGCTAATTTACCTACCAAACTATAAGAAAAAATAAATTAATAATAATAATCATTATAACATAATAAATCATAACTAAAAAGTGTACCTAAAATAAAAAAATATTTAAAAAACAAAAAACCCGACTGCGTAAAAAAAGGAAAAAACAAGCCTGCAAAGAATGACTCACAGTCGGGACCCATCATAACATTGGGATGATTATGGTAAAATGAATGGGTACCGACTGTGAATCATTCTTTGCAGGCTTGTTTTTTCCTTTTTTTACGCAGTCGGGTTTTTTGTTTTTAAAATATTTTTTTATTTGTAACTTGTGAGCCTTATCTTGTTGGCGTTTTACAGCTAGGTTATAATACCATGCATTATTTACTTGGAGTTTAACTTCTATGCATAACTTTCTACGAAGTGCAGAATAAACACTACACTCTTAAAGCAACTCAATCGTAAAACCACTTCAGTTTAAACGAAAGATTAGAGCATCGATGTTTGAAAATTCAGCCACTTCTTGTAATGCTTTTGCAAGTTCGCTGAGCTAAGAACTAATTTCACTGATGCATTTCTATGCTGGTCTAGATTTTTCTTATCATAGCTTTTGAACAAGAACTTATTAAATAGGTAGTTATTCTTTTTACTTAGTTATGTTTACTATAACATTCTATTAGCTCATTTTCATTATGATCAATATTGAATATTCACTAAAAGTAATATAAGTACCTACCTATTAAGTGTAGTCTTTCATACACGTGATTGTAGTCTTTCAGCTCTGTTGGTTTCATTTTATTTAATTTCAGGTTTTGAGGACAATGAGCAAAAACAAAGTGTTTTGGTCACTCTTCCTGATAATAATAGTCTGAAAGTTTTAAATACTTGCTGTTAGTTAGGTATAGTTAAGTACAAGACATCAAATTAAAACTAGCACATGAAGTTTGAAAAAGACCACAAAAAATTATTTTTCAAAATTCAATCATAGCAACCGTGGTTAGCTGAATTAGATGGCGTAATTTTTTCATACAACCTATATATAAATATTTTTAGGGTGAACGCAGATATGGGCCGCAACGCAGTCTCCGCAGTCCCCGCATTCGATTTCTTTATATGAAGTTCTATGCAACCTCGCAACCCATGATGCAGCCGCCGCAGCCGCCGCAGTCGCCGCAGTCGGTCGAACTCCTCAAGCCGCAGCTGATGACGTCACCAATGCCGGCCCGCCCGCAGCGGACGCTGCGGCCGGCACGGCGCGGGTGTCGTCATTCGCATCGCGGCCGAAAAAATCCAGTGCGGTGACTGCGGCGACTACGGCGACCGCGGCGCGGATAGGTGTGCGAGGTTGCATAGAACTTCATATAAAGAAATCGAATGCGGGGACTGCGGAGACTGCGGTGACTGCGGCGACTGCGGCACGGATAGGTGTGCGAGGCCATTAACAAAAGCGAAGACTGCGGAGTCTGCGGGGACTGCGGTGCGGCTAAGTGTGCGTTCACCTTTAACCTCTCTCATAACTTGAACAGGGCTTTTAACCGAATGCACCAAAGTTCAACAAGCAAAAAGCAAAACATTTCAAGCAAACAAACTACAAAGTATTTCTTCTTAAGTAGTCTGTTACCTACCGCTTTACAAAGGCGAATCTTTTGCAAGGTCTGCGGGTGTTTCTTTTGGAATCGAATAAAAACGACTCCATTTAACATTGTTTTTTGTTTCATAAAACATTATAATATTCTGTTGAGCCACAAGTGAGCTATTCATGTTAAACTATATCTATATTAGCATCCATTTACAACCATATACAAACAATAAGCTTTTTATTGAAGTCAGTTTCATTAGTGTTAGACAGTGAGTAGGTAGACAGTTTTCCCATTGTTCTCCAAGCCTCTATGGTGCCTTCTGAAAGAAGCCACAATATGTGCATCGGTGGCACTCAACAAGTTGGTGTAGAACCACGCAAAAAATTGCTTCTGATCTTCACTAAAAACCTTCACAGAATGCTTTTAAACCGAGTGCACCTTCATTATCTTTATATTTTATCAATGTTGCAAAAACGAACATCTACATTTACCTAATATTGTTTGTACCAAATTTACTGCAATTTGGTGCAGAATACCCGCAGTCCTGTCATCCTCGAATCTCTTTGTGCGAATAATCCAGGTTCAAGGTTCTCCACGAGCGACTTAAACGCAAAGTTCTTGTATATTTAATGGCGGTTACTGCGCCTACCAATGCACTGCGCACTGCGAACTTATTAAAGTTAAATTCGCCTTCCCAGCACTTACGCCGGCCTTTAGAGCGGGCGCAAATTGCCCTCAGGCACTTTCTGCGGAAGAAATAAGAGTTATCATGGGTGGAATTTTCACTAAGTCTATGCGATCATCATTAAATTCTGCCTTTGTCACGCAACACGCAAGTGACTTCGGAACAATATTCAACATACATTTCACTTCGCAATATGCGATATGACCGTCTGGTTTAGGGGGATAGTTTTACTTAGGTACCTACTTAGTTTAGTAAGGTTAGATTATTGTTTTATAACTATAGTTTATGTTACTTTACAACTAGCCGCCATCGCGGCATCACAACAACTTTCTTCCGTACCTAAACCTACACAAATTATATAATTGTTATACACACATTTTATGTTTTTAGAATTTTAAGTTAGTTTATTCAATAATGTACCTAATTATGTTTTTTCATACCCCAGAAATTCTGAATATTGTATGTTCTAGTATTCTGTATTAACTGTTTGTAGCCACAAAAACAAAATGGCTTCAATTGCCCGCCCTACAGCGAACCTCATTTCCAGACAACAGAATTGGACATAAACACTTGTTAACAGTTTGCCTTTCAAAAACAGCGTTATATCAAGGGAATAAAGCGTATTTTACTTTAATGTTGGTGATTTAGAGTGACCGAGGCCTGCATAAGCACTTTTACTACGTTATAAATAACCGCAGATATTTACAACCAGTAATATTGGGTAAATCGTCGCTTAAAAATGTGATAGCAATTTCGGTGAATTTCGCTACTTTATTGGTGGGTTCATCTTGATTGCTCAATCATAATATTTGGTCTGATATTTTAGCGTGTAAAAGTTTTTTTATCCATCGAAAATATTGGTAAAGTATTAGCTTATAGGTAAGTAAGTTTTGCGCAAGTTAGTTGCAATGCAAACTCGAAATTTTTAAGTCACTTGGAAAGTCTTTGTCTTGACATTTTATTCAAATCTGCGGCCAAAATAATAATAATTCAAAAGTTTTAAAATAATAAACATTTTATCCAACTTTTTGTTAGGTACCTACCTACTTTATAAAAACCTGTGCATTTAGGTATAAGTATATAATTATCATGTTTAACGACGACTACGATTTCATAAAATCTTAAACAAACCTGAATTTTATGACTAAAAGAATTTCACGTAAAGTAAACAAAAACCGTGAATACATAAGCACACGGTCGGCTCAAAACAGCTTTAAAATGGTTTAAAAACAAGCACATTTTAAAAGCCGCAAACTCTATTTCCACCTAATTGCTCCTTGTCGGTAAACCGGAAGTAGGAAGGTTTTTGTTAAATTTTCATAAAAAGGTTTTACATTTTGCACGCAGGATCCGTACAGCCTACAGCCACTTCAAAGTGTTTTTGTTCCGCAAAACGTAATGAAATCCTGCGAAGGCCGACGTAGGGTTGCCTGATGAAAACGTCTAAAGTCCGGAAAATTACATGCTGACTGACACCAAGAGATATTTACACTCAACTAAACCGTGCTTAAGCTGAGATACGGGTTCAAAACTATGGCACTAATTTCCACCTACGGTTTCGCTCGCGTGTTACAACATTTTAAAGGATAGTGTAGGTTTTTGATCATATCGCGGCTTAGTCAGCCCCACACGTATTGCTCATGTCTTTCCTGTGGATATGGCCGGTTAAGCTTAGGGGATGGTTTAGGTGCTGGGCAAACCTACTCCATTTCAATGTCCCAGGCACTTAGTGTCCCGTTAAGTGTAGGCAAAGATTGCTTTCTTACACTGTATAAATCATCTAGCAAAGATGTAAAGGCCTAAGTTATTTAATCGTATAATGTAAATCCTCTTATTGAACAAAAACGAGAGTAGCACTAAAAATACTGAATGTTGAGCCAGAGCTTGCATGCAGGTTAGTTGCGTCATGGAAACGCGGCTTAAGGTCAATTTAACTGAGAGGATTATTTTGGTGTTGGGCAAGCCTATTTCATCTCAACAATGCCCCAGGCACTACACGGTCCCGTTAAGTGAATCCCGGAGAATCCTGAAAACTAGTAAAGCACCCCTATTCGGGCAGAGTAGTAGCATGCTCTTGCGTACAACAGTCCACCTATAGTGTTTGATGCGGAAAAATAGTACGAGTTCGCTTTTGTATCTGGTTTTATAAAACTCACGGTTCGTTTAACTTGGTCAAAGGTAACAAGTGATCTATGTTTAGATGCGAATATAATGAGTAGAGTATAATAATATATGAGTAGAGTAGAGAGTCTTGAGCGTTTGTTTGAAAATTTTAAGGGATGATAACATGCATTTTAGCATTAAATTATTTTGTAGTACCTTCATAATCGTCATAAGTAACTTGAAAAAGCTTCTAACACAACGCACGATGAGATTGACAGTTATTTATTTTTCATTCTACGAGTATTGGGAAATAGCCTCGATTTTGGAATGCTAACTTAAAACAAAGTATGTCTGGAAAAAAATAATTGACATAAATGGAGGCGCCACTGTGCAAGTCAAATACGCGAAATAGATAAATTCGCTTTTAGAAGGAAATTATTACTACTGACTGACGTCTTCGGTACCTGTACCACAGACAAGAAACCTGTACTTTACCATAGATTAGTAGAGAAAAGGTTAATGGAATTTTAGTTGCCATTTCTGCCATTTTTGCCAGACTATAGTAAAGTTTAGAGGTTAAAGTAGCTTTCGTTATTTTTGTTTACTCTATTTTAGTACGGACACGTCGGACACCTCTGTGCTAAAGTCTGGCTCGCACTAGTCCGTTTAATTTTAGCTCTTCTCAGTGTTCAACTTGTCTATTTTTATTAGAGCCAGAAGAGAAAACAACAGTCTGGAATATATCCAGGTAGAACCGAAGAATTCCAAAATTAGCTTTCTGTTGGCGTGTTTTAGACCCGTCTAAGTTTCTCCATTGTCTCTATGAACTAAGTTATTTAAACTTGGTATACTTAAATTAAGCATTTTATGTGTCATGCAACTAATAGCTACAAGTTTTCCTTGAGTGTTTAGAGCTCGTGTAAATACTTATTTCGAAATTTATTATAATAATTTTATTTATTATAATATTTATGTTTCAGTGTGTATATTTTATGTGCTAAGTGGAAAATAAATGATTTGTCTGTCTATCCCTATGAAACGCAAAATTTATTAATGCACAGCCAGGATTCGAACCTCGGATCGGATGGAAAGTCAAGGCATTACCGCACTCAGCCAATAATATGAAGTGTAAAATACTCTCAACTAGCGTTTATTCTACGAACGTTACCTCAGCTAGTCAACATGGTAACTCAAGCCACAAAATGTCTTGCACTATTATTACATAGAACATTCTAGATAGGCAACTTGTTATAACGTTAACTACAAATTTCAGACCTTGTAACTACCCGGAACTATCGTAGAAGCTACAAATAATTTAGACCAAAGTTCATCTACGGATAAACGAGCGGTTATGGAGTAGAATGGCTCATCAGGTGGTAGGAACATTCCACAACGCAGCGCTATTGATTTGACGGTTGGCTTGCGAGGCACAATTTTACACGATATTGTAAGTCACTAGAGAGAATTTGTATTTCACTATAATAAGATCCGATTGTCAATTTTATGAAAAACGCCAACTACTTGATGTTACGCAGAAATTCGATATATCAGCTCTTACTAGACCCTTAATGCATCAATAGTAGGTTTATTTCTGGTGGCTGATAAGACTGAACAAAGAACAATGGGTAATTTTGTATGGACCCCGTATCCGAAACTAAATCTATGGCAATCACAATCACGTAATGATTCATTTACACTTTATTTTCTTTTTTGAATTTATTTTACTTTGAATTCAATTTTGTCTCACTTTTATTTCTATAAGTTATGACATAAAAAATGCGTTGATTAACGATTGATGAACTTGGTTTTACTTCGTCAATTTATCGGTTAACGAGTATGTGGAGCAGTGGATGTAGTGAACATTTAGGTGACGAATTCATTAGGTAGGTACTTATGTCCCTTTGCTGCAAAGTTGTTTTACAGTACATAATATAATACAAGAAGATTACAAGTTTATTAAAGCTACGAGAAATGTGTAATATATAGATTGTAAAAAGCACTATTATAGATTATGTAATTCTTTTTCTTTTGCTAGTTACTTAGGTATACCTATATTTGATCGCGTTAACATTATAATACTCTTTGTAATAATATTGTGAACCTGGAAGTATGGCTACGCTACTTATTTTTTACTTTTTACCTGGACTGATTTGTATGAAACTTGGTATCGTGGTTTGGTATAACATACCTATATTTAAATGTTGGTCTCACAAGAGCGAAGCCACGGGCAAAAGCTTGTATATTTTCTATATACAAAATTGTACAAGGCGCGCCTTGAGCAAGGTTTTCAGTTTTTCTTGGCCACATATTGCCCTGCTACTAAGATCCACCCTATTGGCGGAAGCAAGCCCCAAATAGAGGCAGTAAAAAAATAGAACGCACCAAAAGTGGCTCATGTCATGACATTACTAGCTGCTTCCCGTGATTTTACCCGGGCATTTCAAGATTCATCGATTTTCGTGAAGCTATAAACAACATACATACATACACAAACTCACGCCTGTATCCCATCATAGGGGTAGGCAGAGACTACAGATCGCCAAAAAACCACAGAACATTATAACAATACTACGTAGATGATGTTTATTTTTTCTTTAAAAAAAATTGTGTTTGTTTTAAGATTCATTAAGGTGATGGGCAAGCCGGTTGTATGTCCCAGACAAAACGGTGTTCAGTGTAAAAAAAATTGAATAAAATTAATACCATATTGCATCTCATATCATGCTGACCTAGAAAAGATGTATAGTCTTCCTAGTACCTATATTCCTATATACCTAATAGTAGAATTAAAAAACTGTATCTCTACAAAGCACCACTTTCCAGGTTTTACTATACCGAAGAACCATCCAGATAACCCCATTAGTACAAAAAACATCGAAGAAACACACACACACCAGATGTTTATGTTATTATGTTTTGTACTTACATAATTATAATTAACTAGATGGCTTTCCAATGACTTACCAGTCGTGGTCTTAGTTTGTTGCTTGCAAAGGTTTTTTTTTTTTTTTTTTTTTTTTTTATTCTTTTTTTTTTTTATTCTAGATAGACCTTTGTTTAGCCACAATCTCACCTGATGGTAAGCGACGATGTGGCTGACGATGGATCACAAAGGTCTAGAAGACACTTATTCACTCTTGACTTGAAGAGACCCAAGTTATAGTTTTCGGGGAAAACAGAAGCCGGCAGCGAGTTCCAGACCTCAGCAGTGCGGATGATGAAGGTGGAGGAGAACCGCTTGGTACGAGTGGATGGAATGTCCACAAGGTAAGGATGGTACTGCGCCGTACGTCTGCTTGTCCTGAAGTGGAATGGAGATGGTGGTATCAGGTTGTGGAGTTCCTGAGAACATTCCCCGAAGTGTAACCTATAAAAGATCGAAAGGCAAGCGACCTTGCGACGGTGGTCGAGGCTTAGGATCTTAGCCTCTGCAAGGTACTGCTCACCGATGAGTCTGAAGGCTCTGCGTTCAATCGAGTCTAAGGCAGCCAGCTGGTACTTGGCTGAACCATCCCAAACATGGCAGCAATACTCCATACCAGACCGGACTTGTGCTTGATAAAGGCATAGAAGCTGTCCCGGTGTGAAGCATCGCTTAACCTTGTTCAGTATTCCCAGTTTCATGGCCGCAGTTTTAGCTTTCGACTCGATGAAAGTGCCAAAGTTGAGTGTCGGTGATAATGTGACACCAAGTAGCTCCAGCTGATCCTTTATAGGTACCGGTACACCTCGAAACTCAGGAACCTGGAGAAACGGACTCTTTTTACCAGAGAAGAGACAGGCTTGTGTTTTAGAGGCATTGAAATTAACTCGATTGGCTTCACCCCAATCCGAGACTGCCTTTAGAGTCAAATTCAAGCGCTGTACCATCTCTTCTCTCTGTGCCTGTATCTCTACTCGACTGCTTTTGGCATTAGACAGGTACCTATCTATCACGGTGCTGTCGTCTGCGTACCCAATGATACCGGGAACCAGCAGATCATTGATGTGCAGCAGAAAAAGCGTGGCAGATAGAACAGACCCCTGAGGTACCCCGGCATTGATTGCCATTTGATCAGACGAGCAGCCATCAATGACTACTCGAATTGATCTTTCCCTCAGAAAGTCATTAAGCCAATTGCAGAGCTGAGCTGGGAGTCCGTACGCCGAAAGCTTGCCAATAAGGCTATCGTGCCAGACTCTATCGAAGGCCTTCGAGATGTCGAGTGATACCGCTAAGGCTTCACCGTGTTTCTCGATGGCCTCGCTCCAAATGTGAGTGGCATACACAAGAAGATCTCCCGTAGACCGTTTTCGGCGAAAGCCATATTGACGGTCACTAAGGATATCGTTGTCTTCAAGGTATGCCAAGAGCTTACTATTCAGTACACGCTCCATGCATTTACAAAGCACGGAAGTGACTGATATAGGACGATAGTTCGAAGGGTCGGCACGACTGCCTTTCTTGGGCACGGGCTGCACATTAGCAAGCTTCCAGGACTTGGGGACTTTGCCAACTAGAAAAGACAGGCGAAAGAGACGTGTTAATATGGGAGACAACTCAGGGGCACAAGACTTTAAAACCACAGCCGAAATTCCATCTGGACCACTAGCCTTGTTCACGTCGAGATTCCGTAGCGTTTTGAGCACTTCCTTTTGATGGATATGAATATCAGGCATGCTAGTGCTACATCGTGGAATGCTAGGTGGAGTGGCATTGGTAGGCTCAAGACGTGATGCTTCAGCAAATTGAGTAACAAATAAATTTGCCTTCTCAATCGCAGTGTGGGCTAGAGATCCATCCGGCTTCAGCAGTGGAGGCAGAGTAGGTCGGCTGAAGTTGGCTTCGACGGACTTTGCCAGCGACCAGAATGCTTTGCTTCCTGCAGGGTGCGAGGCTAGCTTAGCTCCTAAATGGCTAGTCCGGTCAAAGCGAGCCTTCCTAAGTACCTTCTTTAAGGACTTGGCAGCTTTGTTGAAAGCTTTCTTCTTCAGCGATGTATCCGAGGCTTTGCTGTTACGAGCTTCAACCCACGCAAGATACGCCGCATGTTTCAGCGCTGATGCACTGGCACACGCAGAGTTAAACCACGGGGGAGCTCTGTCGGTAGGTGAAGTATCAGTGTAAGGAATAAAAAATTCCATTGCACCTTTAATCACCTCCGTTACAGCATCAGCACAGACAGTCGGATCACTAGAAGTAAAGCACATTTGCTGCCAAGGATAAGATGCAAAATAATGGCGCATTTCATCCCAGTCTGCTGACTTGTATCGCCATATACGCCTACTACCCTTGGGGGTAGGATCCGGAGGCGAATATGAGGACACTGACCTGACCAGGCAGTGATCTGAGGTACCCAAGGGAGGTAACACTGACACTGAATTTCGGTCTGGATCATTAGTCAACAGAAGGTCCAGGCAGTTAGCTGTGTGGCCTTCGACGTCAGGGACTCTAGTTGCCTCTTTCACCAGCTGGGTGAGGTTAAGTGACAAAGCAAGTTTGTGGGCCTCGCGACCAGCGTGATCGGTGATCTGGTAAGGGAAGAGCCAATCCCTGTGGTGGGCGTTGAAGTCTCCCAAAAGTACCAGTTGGGCGGCAGGGTAACGTCGATGAGCCACATCAGCTGTTCCGCATAGGTACTCAAACAGTCTGGTTGTCTCCTGATCCCCAGTATGTGACCGATATATACTAGCATAGATGATCTTATCTAAGCCAGTATCCACCAAAATCCATATCACCGAAAAGGAGGGTTCTTCAAGGTCTCGGAGTCGCCGGCAGCATAAGTTGTCCCGAGCATACACACATGTTCCTGCTTTGGGTTTGAAATTGTGCTCCAGGGTGTACCCTGGGTAGGTGAGGTATGCTATGTCGGGAGGTCGCTGTATTTGCGTCTCCGTGAGGAATAATAAGTGTGGCTTAGCAGTCTCAAGATGGTGGAGGACTGAGTTGAGATTGGAGTGCAATCCTCGAATATTGCAGAGGTGCACATTAAGCGAGAGGACGTGCTTCCGCTGTAGGCACAACTTATTATTTTTCCTTTTCATCATAAATTAAGAGTGAGTAAGTGTGTGGGTGAACAGCAGTTGAGCGAGGCATTGGGCAGCAAGCACTAGGGCATACAACAGGCTTGTGCACAAATGGAAAGCTGAAAATGGAGACTGCGGGGACGCCCGAACCCCCCCGGGAATGGCTATCGGATCCTCTCATCCGGTCGCCAACCGGCACGATAGAGCACCCCGGGATTTTTCGCGAGGCGGCGGGGCAGCCTTTCACGTGTGGCTGGCACGCTAGTTGGGCCCCCTACAACCTGCGGTCGGCCAGCGGAGAACCGTGCTTCGGATCCCGCTACCCTCCAAGTTCAGCCGTCCGGTGCATTTGCACAGATGCAGCCCAGCTACGCTCGCACGCTCCAGTGCAAAAACTGCTCAGACCTGTCTCCTCCACGATGGCTACTCCGGACCACATTCCGAAACACGACAAAATCATTTCACGGCCTGGCACAGCCCGGAGGGTGGTGACAAGCCACGGCCGAAGCCTACCACCAGAACTACTATTTGCACCACCCAGGGAACACGTGTAGGGTCTCGATGGGTAAACTCCTACGGACGTCAGTAGTATGGTCCCCCAAAAAAGGTGTCGAGTCGAGAACCACACGGGATCGAAGTTTGGTTACGTTCACCGACTTGCAGTTTGCAACTATCGCTCCAATAATGAGTTTGATGTAGCAGGATAGCTTAAGACAAGGTCTCTACCGGTATTTAATGATAATCCTGATCTTAATTGTTTTTAAAATAATTACATTTTTCCTTTAGGTAAGCGGAAATCACGCAATTTTTTTTTTAATAATATATTTTTTTCCAAATACGCCGTGATTCTTAGATCCTCATGCAAATTTTGATTCTTTGAGGAAAAGTGTTTAAGATGGTAGTAAGATACGCACTAATAACTTTTGGCACATGCCCCTCATTCCTTGCGGCCGCTAATCCATGTCACAGTCGTATTGAATAACTAGAGAACAATCAATTTGTACTAGACACTCAAACGGCAAGCGTGCGTGGTTCTTCGAACAAAGAGAGATTTGTGTAGATACCTATCGTGCTATGAAGGCACTGTAAAAAAAATTACTCCAAATCGTTATCTGAAGTAGGTACCTAACTTCATCTATTCTACCGCAAAAATCCAGGTACAGTCACCTTAATTAATATAAATGATAAACGTATAGGTACTTTCAGAAACGGTTTCCGGACCACGCTAAGGCAGAACCCTACTTGAGCTTTACAACAAAAATCGTGCTCAAAACTTAGTAATTGCTTATTAACTTGCTTTAAACTGAAATCATTAATCATAATGTGAAATAACCTTTGTATTATTTTTTTATTTACACGAGCGAGCATTTGTACAATGTACATACTAGTTAAGTAGGTACCTACATTAAACTGTAGATTTTTCTCATTCTTGAACAAAGTATATCTCATAAACAACTCAACATTGCGAACAGACAACAATATAAAACGTCCCATAAATCTTATAAAATTGTTTCATTACAAAGAACTAGTTAAAACTTTTAAAGCTCTTTTCAGCTTTTTTGCTACTCTTACAAAAGTGTCGGAAGACTAATGAAATACTCCGCTCTAGACAAAGCGGTTTGAGGCGTTTCTTTGTTACGTCTGATGTATAACACTTGGTAAGAACATGGAATAAATAATTATATCATTTTGTATAAAATACAGCGGTCACACCAGCTCCTCGTTTATTAAAAAACACAACTTCATTTACAAGTCAAATAAGCTAAAATATAAGGTGAGTTTTTACTTTTTTTTTTTTTTTCTTTATTTTGGCTTCGCACGGTTGTGCATTCAGCCAGTGTCAAGTAATTAAATAAACTTCAAGTTTAAAGATAAATAAGATATATAAATACATAATACAATACATAAATATCATATCCCACCTCTCCCCTTGTGCCTCAATAAAGATGTGGGGCTTTACTGAAACATCAACACGGACTTTTTGGGAGAACTTGAAAAGCAATGTTATCCAATTTTGTTTCACTTCCCTACACTTATGCACGTTCACGAACACTTAACGGTTACTAATAATCCACCATTATTACACATTAACATTCGAAGAAACACAAGTTCTGGAAAATAAAACAAAAATGAAACTTGACTTCTCAAATTCCCGCCAAAAAGCCTGAGTTTTTACTTTTCTCAAATAAAATCAGCCAGTTTCTTGTCTTTGATTTCGTTCTCGAAGTTCAAATGTAATATTTTACGATTTGAAATTTTGAAATAGAGGCATTGTCAAGAAACTGTTCTCCTTCGTGAAATTATAGTTTCATTTTCTGTTATTAGATATTCTAAAAAGGAAAACTGTGCCAAGTAGGTTAAAGTTTCGGCGTCCAATGGGACCTGATGAAAATTTAATTGTAATCAGAACTCCAGAAAATGGGTCACAATGTTTGCAGATGTGATTATTTTCTTTTGCAAAGCAAATTTTAATTAACGAAATATCTAAGTAATTAGATTCCTGCCGTATTTCCAAACGTGGGTAATATCAAAAATTCAAAATACTGCCAAAGAAATAATAAGTAGTTGCTACAATTATGTACGATAGATGTAAGATTTACTTAATAAATTAATGTCTACTATCTATTCATCACGTTAGATACTAGATTCTAGGGGTTGCATGATTAATTTGTTATTCAGGCTAGATCATACAATTCTGTGGCTAGACTTAAGATTAATTACAATTATTTTTCCTAATGTCTATCGTGTAGCCTACGCAGACGCCTTGGGTGGTCTACGAAAACCATAAATTTTTGATAAAACCTTCATACTCGATATTCTTTCCTATTTTTGTTAGAAAGTAATGAAATTGTAGGTTTAATTCCATCAGCAGGGCTATTTTGAGTCACACGTAAAGTCGCTAACTCGGATTTCTTCCTTCAAATATATTTTTACAATTCTTTAACTATTAAAGTTAAAGAATTCAGAATTACTTAGAATATTATACACAATATAATAAATGTCTATCACTTTTTTCAACAATCTTCTACCATTTCAAAGTATTCATCGTAAAAAATCAATTTTTGTAGGAAGCAATCCGAGTTAGCGACTTTACGTGTGAGTCAAAATAACCCTGCTGTGCAAGTACCGTTCTTATCGATCGCTTAATATGACATTTAGAATCGACAACATTTAATTTTTCATTGATAAATCGATAAGAAAGGTGCTTGAACTGTATTCGGCACAGTATTTTGAATTTAGGTGGTGAATCTGTTGGGGGTTTCAAACATCTTAGTTCTAGAAACTTTACATTAATTTCCGTTCTTTAAGCCTAAAAATGTTGATTTCAGAAAGGGGGAACATAGCTTACCAAGACTGTAATTTTAGCAAGACTTTGAAGAACGTTTTTCATGTCACTTACATATAATTGAAAATGAACAAATTGTAGCCACCTACAACAGATTCGGCAGTCACTTAAAAGGTTAAATTCCAAATTAAAGGATAAAGTCCATTGTGAAAATAATAAGTCATTGGTTGTCAATTTCATGGCAGTTTTTAATGAAAATATATCAAAAAAATTCTAATCCATTGCTACTTAATTTTGAGTAGCGTTCTGTAATACCGACCAAGTGAAAAATAAGTTCTTTCTGGTTAAATGAACATGGGTACTTATAGTCGAACTGCTCATTGTACGAACTAAAAATATATGAAAAATGTCATTTTGATCGTCAATTTTAGTATAATGAGCAATCCGACTATAGTGTGAGCAGTGAACGAGTGTAAGACAGTACCGTGAGTCCCTCTCTCGAAACACTGTCAGCGCAAATCAACGATATTTTTACGTGAGTAACTACAGTGTGTTATAATGAACGCAGTGTGTTCGTAAAGTGCGTGAATGGTGTTGAATCGCTCTCCCAGCGACTCTCGCGGTAACGAGTCACATGGGAACCGTTGCTGTGAATCAACATCGGCAACATCATGACTACAACGCTGATTTTCCTTATCGTTCTTCAGGTGCGAGTTTTTACGCACCTAACTCAATTCTACATATATACATAATACTTATATGGGATATTATTCATGCCTTGTTGGGGTGTTTCTTCAGCCACAGACAAAATAATACTTATGTAGGTACTTCAATAGAAGTAATAGTCTTGAATAATCTAATATAAAAATTATTAGAAATGTTTAGTGGTAAGCGAATAAATTAGGAAAAGCTGGATGTGGCTAATCCTTTTCGGGAAGAAAGTAGCCTGAAAAATTGAGAAATTCGCAAAAACCAATCTTCCCTATTATATTTTTGTACTCTCAAAATTTGGTCATCATAACTTTTGTCAAGTTAGCATTTACCGTTACCGAAAATTCGTTGATGCTTGAGGTTATCTATTTCGCTAACACGAAAGCCACGGCCATTTCGAGTTCAATTCATCAATAAACTGGCATGTTATTCCCGAATAACTTGAACAAAACTGTTTAGCTTCGAGCGAAAACGGAAAATGATGTTATTCTAGCGCAACTCCTAGTCTTATTTCCGACAATTAATGTTGAAAGTTTCCTTGCCCCGGACGGGGAATTGTGATTTATGCTAAGAGTGCTGCCGGTACACTCGGCAAACACAATTTCTCAAAAGGACCTACGTTTTGTATAATAAAACATCTACTAAGTATTTCAGGCATAAAATAAACTATTCTATAGAAACCCACTCTTCACCCACTCTGTAGCGTGCGCTAGAACAAGTTAAATACCTAGTCATACTTAATTTTACTTTACATTTTGAAGTGAACGAAACTTAAAAGAATTAAGATATCAACTTAAATTTGACCATTGGTCCCATCTGCATGGTTATTCCCTTAGAAATCCGTACCCATATTATAAAAATGTGAAAGTGTGTTTATTTGTTTGTTTATTTTGTCCTGCTTTCACGTCAAAACAGAGCGACGGATTGACGTGATTTTTTGTGTGGAGATAGTTGGAGGGCTGGAGAGTAACATAGGCTACTTTTTATCCGGGTACCACGCGAGCGAAGCCACGGGCAGCAGCTAGTATATTATATATTAGAATAATGAATATCGCATATAACATTTCATTAGAACGAGAATGATGAAAGTCATCATCACTACATAGGATAATATAGAACAAAGTCGCTTCCCGCTGTCTGTCTCTATGTGTGCTTAGATCTTTAAAACTACGTAACAGATTTTGAAGGTTTTTTTTCATAGATAGAGTAATTCAAGAGAAAGGTTTATACGTACATATAATACATGCATCATATAGTAGAGAAACACTGATAATTTTAGAGGTTTCTAATGTGATGTGTGATGTGACCCGTGCGAAGCCAGAGCGGGTCGCTAGTATCTTATAAAATGTAGAAATAGTCCAGCTTCAATCACTGAAAGGGTTACTGGAATCGGATTAGTAGGTCTAGATTCACAAACCTCGAACAACATTACCCTATTTATGAATTACAATTCATTGCAAACTGTGGTATCTACTCTCCTCTTAAAATGTATGTTTGTACCGCTTTCTATATTGTAAAGAATAGGTGAGTGAGACAAAAAAACATTTTCAACAAAACGAACGAAGACCACGTAAGTGGATTTCCTATTTGCGCATTTGAATAGATCGAGCGATGTAACAAATAAACTCGTATAAAGTCAAATCTGAATTTCTATTACAAAACTTACGTTACATTGCAATCCTCTAAAGCACAGAAAGAAGAAGTCCTATTTCAAACTTACGCTCTATGCGCCAAGCTCTATACCTTTCAAGTTGAAACAGAATTGAGTTATTCCATTCCTTGTTCTAGTTCTGAATTTTTTAAAGTTGTGGCTGTGGCCATTGGTTGAAGATTTTTTGATTTCTTATTTGCATAAAATGATCTGTGATGATCAGAGGTCGGAATTAGGTAGAGTTATTTATGTACTTGCATCGAAATGTTGATATTAATATGGATCTTCCCGGGATTTCTTATGAGCAATCCCGTGTGGCCAACAATATTACAAGTTAATAATAATATCAAAAATAACTTCAAATAAAGGTAGGTATGTTTTTCAAAAACATACAAAAAGCTTATGATTATTTAGTATGACAGAGATACAAAGAAAAAAAAACATTTACTTACACTAACAAACTAACATTAACTCTTTGAATGTGCTATAACATTAGACATTGGCCTTAGCGTTATCTTACGCAGAAAAAAGCTCGTTACTTTATTTGTTATATATGTTATTCAACAAGGTGGTAAGATACACGCTTTCACACGTTTTGAACTACTCGTTATAACGTGATAGGGCAACCTAAAACCCCGGACTATTTAGTTGAGTAACTATTGAAATGGTTATTCTCTTTGTCGTGTCGTCTAGCACTTGGTTATCAGCTTTATTTTGCCTTGGTACCTAAATACATAAATTATCATGTCTAGTCTACATTTGAACTAAAAACACTTTTTATAGCTCATACATTAATTTTTTTAAATAATAGATTTATTTAGAGACCTTTGCCCAGCAGTGGAACATGATAGGTTAATTAAAATAATAATAATAATATATTCAAAGATAAACTTGTTTCTTTCACCTCTTGACATAATCTTGGTTAGAAATGGATTTGCAAAATTAGAGGACATTTGAGACGAATTTGCCGTTTGTATAAAATGATAGTTTATAATATCCAATAATAGAGGTTAAGTTCATGATTGTAAACTGGTGGAATAAGGTTAAACATCGCAAGGTTCGTACGTAGGTACCAACGAATTTGCTTTATCTAACTCAATAAATGTAATTTTCTGAAAACGTGTTGTCTGCGTCGAATAGATTGGATGTGGTTATTCAACGGTTCTCTTCATTTAGGTTTGGTCTAAAAACTTAGGTGTGTAACTTTTTAATTCTTAGATAATGGTTTACCATTAAATAATACTAATTGGTTGGAATAATTTATTCTAATTATCATTATCTATGCATCGACAATATGGATTACGACTTAAAATAATATGTTTTATGCTAGGTATGAATACTGTAGGTACTGAAAATTAAGTTCAAAAAGAATTGTTCATTTATTAATTTCAATCAATTCAAATCAATGGCACTCTTAACATCGACCAGTATTTTGCAAACTCCACGGCTTCATCAGTTGCTTGGTTGAGCTGCTCCTGGGTGCAGATGGCAATGAATGATGAACGTTTTAAACTAAGATACCACCTAAGCTAAACCACTACAAGATTCCATCGCTTTCAAGAATAAACTTACCGGCCACTTACGATTTTTTTTTATAACATATTAATATTTTTCCACGGTCACGTCCAGTCACGACAACCTGACCGGGTAAATTCCCAAAAAACATCTCTGTTCTTGTAAACAGATTATTTTTTATCGATGCCATCTCCAATGCAATCACGAATGATTGTAAGTAGTAATTTTAAACTGTGATTGCGATTGTTTGCGATCGCATCTCTACGCCTATGGCGGGGGCATTCCTAGCGGGACCATTCGAGACTTTGTTTGGGCCGTTCGGTCCGATTTTCATAATAAAACCATTATATACCTCACTAAATGGACCCAGGCCGTCCCGCCGTCCCGTCGCCCTTGCCAATTTGTCCTCATTGATTTCGAGCTGATAGATTTTTTGCGAAAAATCTGTCTTTTTTCGTTCAACCGTTTCTCCACGATGTTAAAGGTGTGGGTTTTTTGAATACAAATATTAGCTCATCACGCCCACATAGTCGATTAGTTAATTCCCTAAGTGCCTAGGCACGCAAACGAATTATCCATATTTAGCTGCTGTTATCGTCCCTATTGACTTAGCCCACCAACCAAAACCTTCCGTTTTATCGACATTATATCCATTCTATACCTAAAAAATCGAAAAGTTTCTTTGAAGTTTCGAGAGGTCTTTAAAATTAGATACGGATATCCTTCTTGTAAGTTGTTTGAGGATGAAAGCCTGTATCGGGGTCGCCATCGAGCGCCCTCCACGCCAAGAGAGCGGCACAAAGAACTTCGGTTATATTGTCGAGAACGTTCTCAAAACGAAATTTCGAATAATATTATAATATGGCTATAGCAGTCATGCTGCTTCGCGTTTTGGCGACTCGATTGCAAAATCGTGCGCTTTCGATGCTAATCGACTTCCTGCATTCTGAATGCAGGAAAGTGGTATCGGAATCGCGCGTTTTAGCAACTGCTGCGATCGCCGATCGCCACGTTTGGCGTTTTTAAGTGTGCGGTGTGGAATGTTGGTCGCTGCATTTTACTTCTGAAAAGCGACGCCGAACGCCGAAGCTAAAAGTAGCAGGTCTGCTAGAGCCCTTACCTAGTAGAATCAGTATGTAGTACTAGGTACAGTTGAAGTGACAAAGTTTGGAGAAATCAATCGGTCAAGCATCAAGCATCAAGCCACCTGATTCACTATAACATTAGTTGTAATTACTTCTTTAACCTTTTTTACCCGACTGCCAAGGAAGGGTTATGTTTTTGATCCATGTTGTTGTTGTCCGATTAGATTTTGGCTTTGAGATGTTTTAGCGCACAATTATATTTCAAATCATAATTATTTTTCTCGACCAGACATATAAAAGCTGAACGTATTTCGCCTCACTTGATTTTAAATGAGTAAAAACCTAAGGAATACTCAAAGGAAACTCCAAAGTATTTGAACATAAAGATTCCAAGAAAAGTCCTTCTGTTTTTAGTAGCGTTATAAAAAACCACCAAACTGCGTCACTGAAAATCATCAAACACTGATGTTTCAACAGGGGTCAGGACATCCACGTTTTCATACAATTGAAGTTGCTTCATAATTATTAGCTCGAATGTTATTGAGTTATTGTACGGACTGTTTCGTTTAAAAATTTGTAAAGCTCAAAAGCAAAGTACCTACCTAAGTATGAGATTTGACAAGTGTATGGAGTGTAATGGAGTGTTCCGAACTATTTAACCTCCATAAGCTCTTCCCTAGTGGCTCCAAGAAGCTGTAGTCACAGCGGCCACACTCCGGTAACCACGTCAGTGGGCTAAACCTAGGGAAGGGGGCTGCATTTACCAATATCTGTAAAGTAGCTATCGGAAGATCCCCGATCAAACCCGCATCGTTATGGTACTATTTCCTGACCAACGTTGCAAAAAGGTAATGCGAAGAACCTTAAGGGCGTTTACCAGGATCCATGCAGTGGTTCACGGCCTTTTCGCTGCATCCCAATCTCTGCCGATCGTTCCGGTTCCCCGGACCATTGGACTACAGAGGGCGGGACGAGAGAGTGGACTTGCACCAGCGCAACCGTTGGTCCACTTTAAATAACTTCACGCGCAGATGACCCCTGGCTATTTACTCATACCGGATCCGAACTTCAAAAACAAGTCCTGCGGCGATGGGGTGTTGGCAGTGGGGTTAAGGCAACGATGTGCCGAGGCTTTAGTTAACATCCTGCACGTAGGCGGTCAGGAGAGAGTGGTCGCTCCCTGAGTCAATGTAGGCGGGACTCGGGGTTCGGCAGCACGACTGGCGACAAAGCAGCCCTATTTAGGATCGCTCTGCTTTCCTCTGCACAGAGGAGGGGCCTAGAAAAGGTGGCCTAAAAATAGTCCGTCTCACCCATCATCTGGATGCCAAACCGCGGGCGTCTAGACATCGTTAACGCGGTCACAAGACACAGAAAAATAACCGATCTCCCTTAAAACCAAAACGACTTTGCATTGCCACATGGAACGTTCGAACTTTGTTAGATAATGACCGTAACTTATGTCCAGAAAGAAAAACTGCTCTGATAGCAAGAGAGTTGACCCGATACAACATTGACATAGCCGCAATTAGTGAAACCCACCTAAGTGACAGTGGAGAACTATGTGAACAACTTGGCGGCTACACATATTACTGGAGTGGACGTCCTGCCTGCGAACGGGCGGGGAACGGCGTAGGCTTTGCTATACGCAATGGCCTGGCTAGAGATCTGAGTGACTTACCTAAGGGTGTCAATGACCGTCTCATGACTCTACGCCTGCCAATTTCCAGCAACAAATACGTCCATCTTATAAGTGCCTACGCTCCTACTCTGCCCTCGCCGGATGAGGATAAAGAAGTATTTTACCAACATCTGCGCCAAATCCTGGAATACATCCCAAAACACGATAAAATAATCTTGTTGGGGGATTTCAATGCTCGAGTCGGCACCGAACATGACCTCTGGAATGGTGTCCTCGGAAAACATGGCGTCGGTAAATGTAACGACAATGGATTACGCCTCCTATCGTTGTGCGCTGAATTCGATCTTGGCATCACAAATTCATTTTTCCGACTGCCTGATAAATACAAGACCTCGTGGATGCACCCTAGATCCAAGCACTGGCATCTTCTAGACTACGTCATTGTCCGCCGTAAAGATCTGCGTGACGTTCTCATAACGAGAGCAATGCGCGGAGCGATGGGCTGGACTGACCACCGTCTCATACGTTCGAAGATGTTGTTAGAGCTTAAAGCACCACGACGAGCACCCCACAAAATCCCACCTAAATTAGCCTTCTCAAGGTTAATTACCTCACCAGAACTGGGAAACACGTTGGATACATTATTTACTGCTAGTGCTCCGCATACTAACCCTTTATCCGTAGATGAAGATTGGAGATCGTTCGCTAAGCATCTTCACGAATGTGCTCTGAATACTATAGGAAGAACTAAAAAGAAGAACCAAGATTGGTTCGATTCATCAGATAAAGAAATCAAGACTCTAGTTGAAGCACATAGACGTGAACTGAACACAAAAACTGCAGATGCACGCAGTAAAAAAGAAGCTCAACAAAAACTTAGATCAAAGGTTCGCGAACTGAAGGATAAGTGGTGGAAAGAGAAAGCTGCTGAATTACAGCACTGCGCTGACACTCACCAAATTGGTAGATTCTTCGAAGGCATACAAGCTATTTTCGGTCCACGCATAAGAAAAACCGCACCCATGTTTTCGAAGGACAGACAGCACCGAGTTACGAATAAAGCTGACGTACTAATGCGCTGGGCGGAGCATTTTAATGATGTTTTAAATCCCAGCGCACTCAGCGTTGACCTGTCTTACGTAAATTCGCTTGAAGAACTACCAGTTTGTCAAACTTTAGACGATCCACCATCATTTGAAGAGTTCGTGAAAGCAGTCAAACGTCTCAAAAACTTGAAAACACCCGGTATGGACCAACTTCCCTCCGAAGTATACAAATACAGTGGGAAAAGCATCATCAGAAGGCTCTACCATCTGGTCGAAAGAGTTTGGGTTAGTGAAGAAGTTCCACGGGACTGGCGGGATGCGGTGATTTGTAAGTTGTACAAAGGGAAGGGAGATGTCTCCGATTGCAGCTCATATCGTGGTATATCGCTCCTTGCTAGTGCCGGTAAGGTCTTCGCGCACATTGTTAACACCCGCCTTAGCGAATTAGCTGAGATGTACCTACCTGAAAGCCAATGTGGCTTCCGTCCCAGTAGGGGTACCATCGACGCCATAAGTGTCGTAAGGCAACTCCAGGAGAAAAGTCTCGAACATCAGCGGCCACTCTACATGTGCTTTGTCGATCTTGAGAAAGCATTTGACAGAGTTCCACGCGAGGCCCTTTGGCTTGTTCTCCAAAAATCTGGATATCCAAAGAAGTTCGTCAACCTCATACGCCAATTTCATGTTGGTATGAAAGCGCAGGTTCAACATGAAAACGAACTTTCTGAAGAGATCCAAATCACAAGTGGAGTAAAACAAGGTTGCGTGATGGCGCCTACACTCTTTGCCATTTACTTTGCAGTTGTGATGAGAGACGCGCTGCAGTGTTGTGATAATCGAATTCAGCTTAATTTCCGGACTGAAAAAGGCGTGTTTGACATTTCAAGATTTAGAGCGAAATCCAAAGTACAGCAGATCCCTGTTTTAGAAGTACTCTATGCTGATGACGTATGCCTCATGTCCGACAGTATGGCGCATCTCCAAAGCTATATTGACGCACTACATCTATCCTGTCAGAGGTTCGGCCTGGTTATAAGCGCTACTAAGACCCAAATTCTTAAACAGCCACCCCGGGGTTGCGAAGCTGATAAATCTACACTGAATCTGGATGGGAAACCACTAGAGGAGGTATCGCACTTTAAATATCTAGGTAGCAATATCCGGCACGATAACACCTTAGCCTCGGAGATACCATCGCGTATCGCAAATGCTGCTGCCAATTTCGGACGACTCGTTGATCGTGTCTGGAAGTCCCATGATCTCAAGCTAGAGACAAAGATTAGCGTCTACAAGGCGCTAATTTTGCCCGTCCTATTATATGGCTCAGAGACATGGTGTCTCTACAGAAAAGACATCAAGAAACTTGACACATACCACCTCAGGTGTCTCAGATCTATCCTAAAGATTAAATGGCAGGACCGCGTGCCTAATACTGAGGTTCTGCGTCGCTCCGGAATGTACGGCATGGAAGCTCTTCTCATGCAGCGTCAGCTCAGGTGGTGTGGACACGTCTTTCGCATGGATGACCGCCGGTTACCCAAAGTTGTCTTTTATTCTGAGATTGCAGATGGTAAACGGAAGCACGGCGGTCAGCATCTGCGTTACAAAGACGTGTTCAAAAGACACCTAAACGCTTGCGCTATTGACTCGACAGGTTGGGAGGGGCTCGCCTCTAAAAGGTCTTCTTGGCGCTCTACCATCTATAAAAGTATAAAATCTTTTGAAGAAAAACGGCTTAAAACACTTGACCTAAAACGCCAAATCCAAAAAGAAAGACCCAAGCCCTCCTATACATATACATATAATTCACAAGGCCAACTCTTCTGCATTTCTTGCGACAGAGTCTTTAAGACAAAGTTCGGTCTAGCGAGCCACATTAGGGCTCACCTTAGAAAATAAGTAATTTAGTTTTAAAAAAAGTACATTTAGCTTTAAGTAATTGTAAATAGATTAGTAATAATAATTAAAAAAAAAAAAAAAAAAAAAAAAAACTTACTTTTTATAATTATAGTCAGGGTCGCCGTCGTCGAAATCGATGAGGAGGACTATATGAGATTTGAGAATATCAGGACTATATTTTCTTCTTATATTCAACAAACCGGTTTATTGTTTTTAAATACAAAATACATTTCTTGTATTAGACACACGGGATCTTTCAGTTTTTTTTAATTTCACTACTAGCTGACCCGGCAAACTTCGTATTGCTTCAAGCATAGGTACCTAAGAGAGAAGCATGTATAAAGAGAAGCAGAGAAGCTTGGAAGGAGAGAAGCAGGGAAGCATGGAAGAGAGAAAACCCATACCCATATCCATATCACCAAAAAGTTCCATGAAGGTCCTGACTCCATCATCATATCAGCATTGTGTTTCACTCATCATCATCAAGCTATTTCATTTGATACCCATATCACTAAAAAGTTCCATGGAACAGGTCTTGACTCCATCATCAGATCAGCTTGCTGTCACCATATTATTACATTGTAGTCGGAACTTTACAGTTATGCTGAGTTCCTAGTTTCAACTCAATCAGCCTTTTTTTTGAGGAGTTCTGTTGAACAGCTCCTGACTCCATCAGATCATGACCTTGAAATTTTTATGGGATATTATTTAAAGTACCTACTTTCTAACAAAAAAAAAATCAATCAAATCCGACTACGCGTTAGTGAATAGGCGTGTTTCCTGTAATGCGTAATCACTAAATTAATGCATTAATCTAATGAACTAAGATTCACAGATTCCGTAAAACATATTTATTATTGAAATTATAGTGAGATTAATTTTATTTTTGATAAAATAAAACCATAAAATACGGCTATCCGCCATGATAGATGAAACACCAATCAGAGCGAATTACGTCACGAGTGTTACTGTCAGTGAACAGAACAAACTTCATTCATACAAATCGCATAACTCTTCAAGTTTTGGTAGGTAGTCGTTTTTTGGTTTTAATTTGTTCTTAGTGCTTAATTTAGGTATATCTATTTTATCGTCCGTCGTTTTCTCAAAAGATACAATAGTGGAACCAGGATTTACCACGGCAAATTCGTCTAATTTGCCTATAGTGGATGTTCTAATGTTGGGAGAGTTTCTGGGAACAAACAATGATTTTTGTTCGGCAGAATTCAGAAATGTGAAGGCTTCCGCGTAAATAGACATATTATAATAGATAATAAGAAAAGTTTTTTCCATAAAATCAATTTAAAAGCACAATAAAGATTTTTTCATACATACCTTCTACTTAGGTATTAATCTCGAAAATAAGCTATATTGGAAACTAAATTTGTTGTTTGTTGTTAAAAAATATAATGTTAATAACTTTTTTTTTTTAGCAGGCTTACTAAGCACCTACATAATATATTTCTTTGTTTTAGATCCGCCGTGCAAGAGTACCTAAACCACTTTTTACAGATAGTTTTGTTCCGTGAAACGTTTTTATACAACTTTTCAGGTGTCTATTTCGAATTATTGTCGCACTTAGGCACTACACACCACTTTTATCCTTTGGAATTCACAATTAAAATTAATTTATTTAGAAAATTGTTCATGAAACATCACTTTGTACGTATTGGTTACATAAGGCTGTGACAGTGATGACGTCACAGGAGACGCCATGACATATTGAAGCGTTTTGGCGTGAATTTTAAATATTAAACTTAAAAGTTTTATTTTTCTGTAAATCTCATTAGTTATTGTGAAATATATTATTTTTAGCAATCAGAAGCAACTTCTGAACATTGTAGTACCATTTTTCAAAATTATGAAACAGGCCCATTACAACCAGATACTCATTTTGACTTTCATCCCCTCTCCCTAGGGAACCGTGCTAAATTTCGGGATAAAAAGTATCCTATACTTGACCTCGTAGTATGCACTTCAATAATACCAAGTTTCATTTAAATCCATTCAGTAGTTTCGACGTGATGCGCGGCCAAGATACAGACAGACAGACAGACAGACAGACATGAATGAAAAAATTACAGTTTTAGCTTCAGTATCGATTATAGAGAGACCTCCAAAAAAAATTTTCAAAATATCTTCAATGTACAGAATTTGAACCGTTACAGTTTTATTATAAGTATCTACTATCATATTTGATAGAGCAACGACGAAAAGCTGTAAAGTATTACTCCCATAAAAATTCAGCCATGACGTGGAAAGCCCGGTAGTTAAAATAGTAGGTATAATAATGGCTACGTTAGGCGCTGGCCAGATAGAAGAGACGGGGCGCAGACATTTGTCTCTTTCGCGTCCCTTTTCTTTCATTTTCTATGAAAGGGACGCGGAAGAGACATGTCTGCGACGCGTCCTCGTCTTACGTCTTTTCTGTATATCCCGCGCCTTAGGTAATCAAAGTTGCGAGTTCAAATCCAACGTGGTTGCAATTTCTGGTTGCAATTGTAAAATCTTACAATTCCTATACTACTTACTATTACAAAAACATGAAGGTGATGAATTGTTGTATTTACTTACTTCTGTAATAAATTAACAATTTCCGATTGGTTTCCGGAACATCAGTGCCCAGGGACCACTTCTGCGTCAAAGATACTAAGCCGCAAACTCTCCAAGAAGAAAGAGGCGGAATGACTTGCTACGGTCGCAGTTGAGGATTCAATAATATTATGTCCACTTCCAATTTGATATAATGTGCTCTAGACTAGAATGTTAGATTTAAAAGAGACTGAGTTGAGTGGAAATGCATAAATAAATAAATATTGCTGGACATTTGACACAGCGCCATCTAGCCCCAAACTAAGCAAAGCTTGTACTATGGGAACCAGATAACTGATAGATAGGTACTTAAGTATATATTTGTAAATACACACTTATAATACTTTATAACACCCAGAAACAGTACAAACATCTATGTTCATCACACAAGTTTGTCCTGGGTGGGAATCGAACCCACGACCTACAGCGCAGAAGGCAGATCTATGTAACAAATGAGCTAAGAGGCTAGTCTAATGCATGAATGAAACATGCGTCACCTGCCACATGGGTTTAACATTATATACCTAAGTACCTTTAGTATGTTGCAGTTTTGTCCAATAAGCATGCATGAATGCTTGCAGTTCTGTAATTATATATTTTCTTATGTTTTAGTTCAAAAGTGCCAATTGGTAGAAATGTTTGAATTTTATTTTAAGAAGATTAGTTTACTTAAGGTTCTGCCAGTTTGATTTTAAGGATCATTCCGATGGTGTAATGTTATCGGCCCGTTTAGTAACGAGGATACTCTGGTTGGATGAGTTTCCGAATGATTAGCAAGTCAAATTCGCAATTACCGATCACTGAAAGGTGATTTGAAAAATTCAGTTTTTTTCAAGCGGAAAAGTAATTTCATTAAAAGTGTTTCATTCAACATTATCTACTCTTAAACTTTAAACTCATAAATTATTGCAATAGCCGTGTTGTGAAAAGGCTTATTGTACAATTGCTCGTGTAATATATGCGAATTCCCGCGAAATAAATCGGTACCTATATATTTTTGTGAATTTTTGTTACTGGAGAAGATAGTCGAAAATACTAGTTATTATTAGCAAACTACGAGTATGTAAGTGATTACAGAAGATCTGATGCACTAGCTTTCGTAGTAGTAAAACTACAGAAAAAAGACAGAAAAGTTAGCCCACTACACAAAAAAAAAAGTCATGTGGTTTAAAATAAAAATATGCAGTGTATTTGATTTGAAATATGGTTGTCCATAAATACTTTTAGCTTTATATTTATAGCTAGCTGACCAGGCGAACTTCGTACCTCCTTAATTTTAATCCTTATCAATTCTTTGGGCCAGAAACCTTTGCAGGCGTCCTCAGAAGACCAAAGTTTCATCACAATCTGATCAATGGTTTAGGAACAGATAGAAGACAAACATACATTCACTCATTTTTATTTTCATAAATACATAGATATATAGACAGTAGAAGAGGCCAAAGTGCATGAAACTGGGCGTGGGCTTAGTGCGCGTCGAGTTGTAATGTACCAAAATATATAGGAGAGTGCACATAGAAATATCCTGTAGTTTAACGGAAAATTACCCATTTGACGGCGATGGATCAGCGCCTAGAAGACTTATCAGCGCCATACCCACTGTTTGGCTCACAGGTGCGTTTTACCGCCCTATAAAATTGCAATGCTTTTAAGTTTTTACGATAATTGTTTTTAGTATATTTTGTATCACCACACACGGTGTACTAATAAATCTACAAAGTTTAAGATTAGATTTTCATAGTAAATTAAGTTACACAATCTCTGGACAAGTTTTTTTTTGGCGCACAGGAACACTAATTTCTTCCTTCCTTATTGTTCTATTTGTTTATTTTTTTTACCTACTATGATAATATTCTAGAAATGTTTAAGTTTGTAGGTACCTATTTGTAGTGATTGTTACACGAAATACTGCTATAAAGTGTACTGTGTGTTTCAAAAAACAAAATAATAAGGATATACCATTTATATCAAGAGTGAACTAGCTGTAGGTATATTATAATATGATTTACGTGTAGATTTCTGTAGTTACTGTATTCTGTCTGTGGGTAGAACCTACTTCTACAGTTAGCGAGAATTTAATCTGTATTTCATTCGATACCCCGCAAAACGGCAAAACTCCTTGAGCCGCCGCGCCGCACCGGCCGACAGATTGTCATTTTAAGTGCGGATCATAAATATGAATAATTCACGTTCCGACATACACCCCGTATCGGAATATGCGGTTGTAAAATCTTACTGAAATAGTTTTTAGAGTTCCGTATCACATGGAATGGAAGGTTTGACAAAAAGAAAGCTTTGTTTTCAAAAACCGACGAGCTTGCATGAAGAATGTGATGAGATTGAATGAAGCGAAAGAGGTGTGTCAGGATCGTAGCATGTGGCGATCTGTGGTCTCTGCCTATCCCTATGATGGGATACAGGCGTGAGTTTATGCAAGTATGTATGTATGTTTTCAAAATGAGTAGTATCAGTCTAGCTAGTGGAATGCGTGAAGTGAATGTGAGCTAGTGGATGAATTTCGGCTCTTAATCATTCGAAACAGGAAGTCCACAGTGAACCTAAAAAAACAAGCTCTTTTGGGACAGTGCACTACTCACTGGAAGCAATTGTTTCACTATCGAGTGTTTGTTGCTCAAACCTCACGTCACAGACTCGAACACATTATTGGAAAACCGAATGTTTGTTAACAGATTTTGTTTTTTGTACTCGCGAAAAGTATGTGTAATGTGTGGAAATGTTCATTACATAAATAAATAAAAATTCGTTGCTGAAATAATGTGCTCGCGTACGAGCGTTTGCTCAAAGAATGCTAGCTAACCAATTTTAAGGCCCCTCTTTCACCGGGAGCATTTGTCAGTAATGTGACAATCCAAGATTCTATTTTGAGTATCGTTACAATATTGTCTCATCGAATGACGATTATTTGCAAGATTCCATTATTCCCACTGACTACTGTAACGTTACAAATTGTATCATTACAGAGGTAACGCTCAAATCTTCACTGTTACATTACAGGTGTTTCTTTTTTTTTTTTTCATGATACCTACCGTGATACCGTCCGTCCCTTCAAGTTCGTTATATTGTCGCAGTTAGCCCAGATTCACAGAACTTTACAACTTATTAACTCAATTTGTTTCTATGAAACATTTTAAGTTCTTTGAAGCGTAAATCGACAATGTTCTCAAGGATACAGCTGAAATAGACCATCGATCGCTTTGCATTCACGGAACTTATGCATCCATGATGAGGCCGGCAAGGTTATATTGAAACAATGATTTGGTTCAACAAAAATGTATATCGCAATTATTCTTTCATAGTCTTTCATATTAAATCTGAGATAGTTAGACTTCTAAAATTCCTCAGACTACCTTTTATCTTTTTGGATACTTCCTATTAATAGTGCGACTAATTACCTATTGTCAAATTTTTTTTTCGTCAGATCGGCTGTGAAATTAAATAAAAATCTGTTTAACTTACCTGAGACTAACCTTTCTCTTTTTCCCTTTCTCCTCCACCTTCTTTTCAACTAACCAATCTCATAGCAAAACTAGAGCTTAGTAAAGTTGTTTAAAAAAAAAAGTAAAGTGGGGTTTCGCTGAGACGCAAGTGGTTCAGGTTCCATTCCCACGGGGTCAAAATTATTATGTAAGTACTTTTAGTAGATTTATAATAACCACAGCATAGATAAATGCTATCCTAAGTGTGGGGTCAGACTTAACGTGTAGAAGTTGGTTGTTATTTTTTATAAGACGAATAAGTATAATTTGGCCCATGCTTAAATATTTTAAAACTATTTACTTTTTGAGATCCAATACAAAATGGCTAGAATAAATATTTGATAAATGAATGACAAAAAATATAATAATATAATAATACAAAATACCTATTTGGAAACAGATACAAGGGAAGCCCTATGGATAGTTGTTGATATTAAACCCGTTTCAACATCACTGTCATTAATATGTAATGCTGGGGCTACATTAGCGGGCTACGGCGAATATTCGTGTTAACGCGATAAATGTGGCCGGGTACATCGTGTCATCGCGTAGTATTCGGGCGAAGACGATGTAGTATCGGGGAGCTGTCGGTAAACTGGCGCGGATCAAAGGGATTTGTCGCGACAATATTCGCTTGGGTGGCTACACCTACGTCAATTCAGTGTCTTCCAGACTTTGAAGCAAATAATGCTTCAAAGCCAGAATCCGGCACGATGCATCGCGTCAACTCGACACGAATCTTCGCCCGCCTTAATGTAGACAAGAACATCGCCTATGCCCGAACACGATGTTTTTGTCGCGCCAACGTGACACGAATCTTTGCTCGCTAATGTAGCCCCAGCATAACGAAATAACCTCAAAAGTCCCTCAAATAGGACGGTTTGTACAACTGCTACAAAAGCGTGCCCAACAGCAATGTTGATGCGACCTTGACTGTTCACTTGCAACCCATTAGAAATTGACTTCTATGAAATAACAAATGCTATTTAGAAACGATACTCCAATAATGGGTGAACATTTGAAAACTGACTGAAAATTAATGAATAAAAACTCATGATTGTCCAACATAAACCTAATATTATTGTACAGTGGGCTTACATCTCTTTATATCAACAATTCATTGGTGCGTTTAATCATAAGATAATCATAATTTATTAAGAAAGTTATTTTATTCACTTAAAATGACATCATTCACATCATACAAGTTAACAGCGAGGACGAAAGGAAAGTGTTAAGAAGTGCGACGAAACAACTTGATTTCGCTATAACACAGATTAAGAAATAATGACAAACATGAAGAACATAAGAACTTTGAAGATCATAATGACTAAGGAGTCATTATGATCTTCAAAGTTATTATGGTAGAATAAGGATTCTACCATAATACTCTACTATATTCTACTATAATATCCTTTATATTTCATGTTTGAAGATCTAAACGGATTTCTACCGTCCTTGGTGATGCTGTATAAAAATTATGCTGTATCTAAAACCGTTAACGTTTTGTGGTTTTCTTCTGTTATCTATCATTATTTATCCTATTTACCTCTTATTATATTAAAATCTCCAACCCGCCGATGGTCATCGTTATTTTCATTCAACATAAGTTACCTTTCTATACGCAAGAAATTATTTCATGTCATAGTTGAATTATGGACTATAGCAGATGTCACGGCACGCACTGCTATTTTCGGCGTGGCTCAGTAGGTTTTCAGGGTAGTGTGACAAACACGAATCCTAGACATATCTATGAATGATGTAACATTATGACATTAAGTTGTAAGGTTCCGTAGATCAATATCAAGTAACCTATTGCTGTCAGTTAGTAAAATAAATAGAATAAAAGTACCTTTGTTGCTATTGTCATTGTTTCTTAGCATCTTTAACTCAGTAGGTAACTAGTTGTTTATACAAAAACACAGCTTTACCCCACATAGTTTAATGACCAAAAATCTTGATTAAACAGTATGTTTTTGACGTAATTCAGTGCCTGCGATGCACAAGCACATTTCATCCGCATCCTGCGGCCTTCTGCTTTAGAGAGCACCGAGTCGTTTAATATTGATCATCTGATGATGCAAAATTAATGCATCTATAGCAGGGCAATTCTACTAGATGACAACGTCAATCATTCCGCTGCGTTTTGGTTCGATCTCTTAAATGTCAGCCATTTGGTGAATAGTAGAATAGCTTTTCAAAAATTTGTTCTGCCAAAGTCCAAACCTTAGCTAAAACCTCACCACAACTGAGTCGTTTGTCATTAGTAGAATAGGAAACAGTCGAAAATCTAAGGATTAGTTGAGGTTTTGCTTGAGGTTGATAAAAAGTTTGGTACCAGAATTGACGCCCTGGACTAATTCTTCGAAGTCATAACCTTTAAATATTTTTTATAATAAGACTAAACCAACATGGTAAAAGCGAAAATGAAATAACTATGTAGGCGGTCAAAGTAGAATGCTTTTTTATAATTGATTCATTTAAGTACAAATAAAAAATCTTTTTTCTCTTCCAGAAAAAAAAACGCTAACGTGATTTTATGGGTAGAGAAACTATGTAGCACACACTCAGTTTCAATTTAGAGCTTTAAACAAAACATCAAACTTGTCGACCGTAAATAAATAGTAAGCGTCGCCCCTCGGCCTTCCTAACTTTGTCTGTCTTGAAGATATCTTCTAACCCGTACCACGACATCAAACTAAAATAGAATCCTTTCCATAAAATCCAAACTTTTCTCGGTGTCAAGGTGCCAATGACCGGTAACACCGACAGAAGGCCTTAGATGCCAATCAGCTTAGAAGTAAATCCAGAAAAAATCACAACATAAGAAATAAAAAAATGATTATAATTTATTTTAAGCCTACCGTAACTTTTTACTATTAAACATTTACTATTTTTTTGACGTGTTTCACATTTTTTGCTAAAATATTTAGACATTAAAATGGTTTTATGGTTCTGCCAGTGAGCATGTCGTATTTTGGAATAAAATTTTCCGGTTTATTTTTTTAATACTGACTCAGTTTCTCATTTCACCCGATTCGCAAACAAACCATCAACACGTGCCAATTTTTAACAGCCAGTTGCCACCCACACCAAAACTCGCTAACGAGTTGTAAACTCGTGGTAACTCTCAAAGATATGGCCATTTCGCCGCGTGGTTTTAATTTTTTTATTTTCTGACAACTAATAGAGTTCCTAGTGTAATTGGAAAAACTTGTCTAGTTCCGTTTTTGTTAAAGTTTATTATACATACCATTAGTAACATGCAAGATTTCCGGAAAAGATAGTAGCGATGGAACGTTGTCTTTTATGAAAACATAGGTGTGTTTTATTCAGTGGATTTCTTCAATGAATGATGAATGAGCTTGTGATTAAATAACTTCGTCAAATGAATAACTTCAAGTATTGAAGGGTAAATAATAAGCTTTTGGCCGAAATATCCTGATGAATATTATAGTCAAGTTGTATTGTTATTTCGAACTGTTACTTCTTTATTGAACGTCGGTGAATTTTCCACGGAAAGTAAATAAGTACAAACAATAGAATGGTCAGAAACAGTATCAGAAACATTTTATAGAAAAACTGTTATACCTATAAGGATAGATCCAAAATTGAAATAGGGTATGTCTTATCTTAGCTTAAATAGATACAACAAGGTTGGACTGTTTTCATCTACTTAGCTAAAAATATAATCTCTCTGACTAGTCATTTACAAAGATGATAAGTTATTAAAAAAAAGCGCTAAGAGGCTGCTCTCTAGCCAATATTCAAAAAGCAGGTATTTTGTTTACTATTTTCTTAGTAAAATTTAAGCATGAAAGTAATAGTGCGACAACACATTCTGGGCAAGAAATCGGTGAATCGATTTCATTCGTCGATTGAATCGTTGAAATTGAAAACATGAATTTTGCTCATGTTATATCAAAAGCTGAATACACTCTGTCGAAAAAAACATCTTTCATTCAATTCATATCCCTCCCTCTACTAATCAGCGAAGAACTTTCAAAAGGCCCCAGGGAATAAAGCGGATAATCTAGAAACTAGATCGTCAAACAAGAGCGCGTAAGTAGGCGTTAGTCGGATAATAACGTGTGTTTACATTCCTAGCAGCTTTTTGTAAAGCAAACAAAGCGGGCTCGGCGCCACCTTTCAAAACATAATTATGTGAGCACACGAACTCGGGTTCATACTCAAGCTTAGACTATTGCCCATTCGAAACTTGCTGCTCTTATTTTATGTCATTAAAAGATTATAATTGGATGCGTTTTTTACTTTAAGATTTTCTAGAATCATTTTGAATTAAAAATTATCGCATGTTTCTAATTTCTGTGAAATGAAAGCTAGTTGCATGACGTAGAAATCATAACGTAAAAAAAATTATGCGAGTTATAAAAGTGGAAGTGGCTTTAGAACAAATTATTGTTTGTTGTTTTGTTTCATAAACACAAAACACAACTTGGTTTGAGCATGTAGAGATAATGAATAACAAGTATATGAGGCGAATGTGAATGAGACAACCGGAAGGGAACTAGATGAACATATTTGGACCTAGGGATAGTTTAGAAATGAGTCCGGACAAATATACCTACTTAGGGTAAAAGCGGGTATCCCCGGTCAGGCGACAATGCCGGTCACCTCATTATCTTCCAAAATATAGCGTATATTCTCACATAAGCATACATAGAGATTGGCGTGAGTATTCCCTGCGCCAACGCTTCTGCCCCCGCTCAGTTCCGAGCACGCGTTTGGGAGTACCATACATTAGTATGTTTCGCGAAATATCGTTGTAACTTTTTGATCGCGGAACATAAGAGGTGAGTGTTTTGATTTTCATGTTCTATTTATTTTCAGTAGTGATTATAGCCGAGTAGCTACTTATCTACCTATGTAATCACAAGATTCGAGCACTTTGCACCAGGTTTTCGTTAAAATTATTTTTAATCTGAAAAGTATGCGTGCGGCTAATGCCGGTCAGGCTGACCGGTATTTCCCGCAAGTTAAATTTGCAAGTATCTAGATGATATTTTTGACTTTTTTATCTGTTGTACCCAATATTATAATTACCCGACTGCCCGCAGAAAGGATGGTTATGTTTTTCGAGTGTTTGTATGTATTTTAGTAAGTATGTTCTTAGGTATTTATACATAAATGTCTATTTCTTTGTGCCGCTCTACAGCCTAAACAGTTCAATTTATTTTAACGTATTTGAGGTGTCATTAGATTTGGCTTGGTTGTGGGAGTGTTTTAAATAATGTTATTTAGGCTATAAAAAATACGTCAAATTTTGTTATGTTAGGTTTTTCGTTTCAATTAATAATTTTTGCTTGTTTTCTTTTACAGGATATGGGGAATTAAAGTAAGACTTAAGTCTCGAAGGGGAAATGGAGCCAAAAAGCACAAAAGTGTGCGATTTGTGCCGCTGAAAACCTTGACCGGCATTGCCAACCTACTGACCGGTATTACCCGCCATGTCGGGCAATGGCGGTCAAAGCCATTTTATTTTGAAAGTGATTTTTATTGCCAAAATTTGAATAGTTCTGATCTTAATGGTTGTGATTATGTTAGAAGAATACCTAAAGTTATCTTTAAAAAAAGTTTTTTTAATAAACATCTATTTTTGAATGAATAGTAGTAATTTTTGCTTAGGTGACCGCCAATACCCGCTCTTACCCTAATCTAAAACGCTTGTATCGTAGACGTACCTATATGAGGATGAAATGAAAAGTATGTGTCAGAATCGCAGCAAACGTGACCCTTACGAGAATAAGCCATTATAGGTTTTAAGAATCCTTTCATTTATTTTTGATGACTTTTAATGACGGAATAATTCTCCCACTGTTTATACATTATCAGAAAACAACTTCCGAACCTCTATTTCTTAACGACAAGCCAAATTTTCTGACATTAAACTCTAGTTAACTGCGTGGTTCTTTACCAAACACAAAAGCATTTTCTAATCGGGGCGGAATAATTTAGATTTTACTCTAGATTTTACGCTGATTTTTTTAGCGCCAATCACCGAAACAGCTAGTAGTTTATGCAAATTGTAAAAGTACGCGTTGAACAAATCTAAGTATAACGATATTATGGTCATAATTGACCTTATTTTGTGGTTTATAATCAGTGGTGGTCACGACATCATTAGAAACACGAGTGATGATGTGATAACAAAGTTTTTGGTCCAACTACTATTTTAGGGGTTATGCACAAACAATAATTTTAACATCGTCGATTGCGAATATCGCATTTCGATGACTTGCTACATTCGATCGCGTGGTGCGTTTTACTGACGCTGCGTTCAATTTTGATATCAAAATTGCATTCGGTCGCTGATTTGATCATCTAAAATCAAATTCATAGCAAAAAAAAAATCAACGCGACCTGATCGCAGCTTTAGGAGCTTATTTGCAGGTTCAAGTATTTCAACACGGTCTCGAGAGCTTCCGAAAAGCTACTAAATCGCTATGTATGCTACGACCCTTAGTATAGAGGCGCGGGTAAACACTGCAATCATGGGTTGATTGGATGTATAGTGTGGTATTTTACTAGGTGTCAAACGAATTGAACGTTGGAAATAAAACAACAAAAAAGTGTTTATGTATTTGTTTTACAACTGTCGATCTCTCACATCACAACCAATTATGAAATCATGGAAGTTGACATTTTCTGAAAAGCACCGGACGTCATTTAACGTTGGTTGTGGGTCAAATTTTATATTCACCCACATTTTTAAAACAATGCGACAGAACGATGCGACAGAACGATGCGATAGTAAGTACAATTTTACAAACTCACTTTAAAACTACTTTCAACGGAGTTTCAGAAAGTCATTTCGCATCAAATTGTTGGACAGTTCTTGATAAGACATTTAAGTCTATAACAGAAAAAAAACGAAATCTAAATCTTAAAATGCCATAGAAGCGCCGACACAAACACTTAGTTACCACTCCATAGTCAAAATCATGACAGGCGTTGGTTTTACGTCCACACAACAGCCCATCGGAGCATACAATTGATATTATTTAAACACACGGGAATTACTCACGTAAAATTATCGTCGATTTAGATACCGTGTGTAATTCCCGTGTGTTTAAATAATGTCTAGTACAACTCACGAATCTTTTGAAAGTGACATACAATTGATTGTTTTCCATATTAGTTTAACTCTGTATGTGTCTGAAAGGTAACGTTAACACACCCAAATGGTAATGTTTGGTTTATTCGCTTTGATCTATCCATCCTTCCCCCTTTGCCCACTTCCTTTTGTTTGTCTTTGAGCTACTTTCGAAATGAATAGGTACTCGCGTGTCTGTAACTACTGTGATGGTTAAACTAATTTAAGTTTTACATGTAAACTTGTGTACCTTTAATCTGTTCCTCTTAAGTGCACTTGTTATTGGATTTGAAACCCAGCACCGTAATACGAAATATAATTATTGAAATTCACTATTCATAAATAGAGCTGAAGTCTTGATTCAAACTCAATTATTGATGCAATACGTAAATAATATTGAGTGAAATACAATACAATTTTTAAACCTAGAAAAACCTGCTGCTTTGTAAATTCAAGGAGCACACCTACCCAAAGATTAAAATTATTATTTAAAATTTTTAAAAATTTTTAAAATTATTAGAAGATTATATTATTAAAATAAAACTAAAATCAAAGTTAAAGTAGGTCAAAAATATACGTAGGTACTCGTAAGATAATATTAGCGTTGCTGGGCGCGCATGGATGAGGCTTGCACAAAAAAAAACCAAGAAAATTAAACAAGTAAGCCTTCCCTTGTTCTGCCTTCATATTTGAAAAATAGCTAAACATACCTACCTCCCAACTGGGTTTGAAATCGGTCTGATGATGATAATGATATTTTAAATCAAAACAACTAAGTGAACTCGTCATTTCATTATTTCGAAGTACCTAGTCGAAACGTGAGCAATCCAATAGAAGTAATGTATTTACGTTCCGTTTGTAAACTATGCACCAGAACCTGAGCCAAACTAGGTAGAGAATATTGTCATAGCATAGTAAATAATTGAATTAATTTAATGTAGACATGTATCTGCGTATTCATAGCTATGTGCTGCGTCGGTCCCGAAACGCTGTTTGCTTATCAAACTGAATCTGAATATATGAATATGTACCGTACACCCACAATTGTCGAACTACTAAAATAATGAACATAACATTATTCAAACCGAGAAATTCCTTTAATATTCAATCCAGTCAAATACGTTCCAAACCCTAATGTTATTAAGATAAACAATCTTTCAGAAGCGCCAATCCATCCCAAATACAGTCTCATAAAGATAACCAGACTGAGATAGCCGTATGACATTGCACGGCGATCCTCCCGACTAGAGATCGTTCTATTAAGCAAATGAGGAACAGATAAGTGACGGTTGCATGTAAATTATGGTTACTAACAAACGTTCCAATTCAAGAGCTATAGATGTATTAAAGAGAGGTGATACGTAAACATGGGAGATAGCAACACGGAGATTGTGAAGCTGGCAACACTGGTGTCCGTACGGCGTGTTTATTCTGGCACGCGTATCGACCGGCGCGGCAGTCGCGAGCCGCGCGCGCGCCCCGACGCACGTCTCTCCTACACCGGTCGCCGTATAGCTCCGCAATAAACTACCAGTGCATTTGGTGAACAAAACAAAACGTTCACTGTGACATCACATCTAGTATTGCGGTTTGAGCGGGCGGCTGTTTAAACGGTAAGTTACATCGATTTTGTAATTCCAACCACGTAATCTGTGAATAGTTACATCTAAACAGAGCGAAAATATGGCCTTGAGGTGCATTTTGTCGGTACATTAAAGTATTTTCCCTGATTTTATTACACCAAGAGAGAACCTCAAATATTTCAATGAGAAAATCTCAAACTTTTATATCATTATTTTTGGGGTTGTATTATTCGGACAGCAATAATTTTAGGCTCTAGTTTGTAAGAATGATTGGTTTCGTAGTTCAAAGACTTTGAAGTTACGTTAGGGCTCTACGGTAGGCAGTACAATGACTGTCTACAGCGGTCTACGGCTCTACGGCGCTACGGCGTAGCAATTAGAGTCACATTCTACGCTTTATTTACGTCTACGAATGGTTGTTGATAACTCCCGGTAAAGATCGTTTATTTTAATGGTCATTACTCCGTTAGCTAACCTAATTAAGGTTTCATGTTATGACTTTTTTGAAGTAATAATTTAGTATTTGAATATAGTATTTATTTTAATAAGTATGTTGTAAATTTTGGCATTAAACCGGTGGAATTAACATTCTTGTTAGGTTATAAATGAGCATAAGTACCCGCTTAACGTGGTTTTAGTAAAATAAATTCAGTACCACTCTACAGGGAAATATGAATAGTATTTCTTGTCTATTCCTTTTTTCGACAACTGCAATAGCGCGTTCCGATATTGAAGTGATCGCAAAAATCAAGAACTCTTTAGATATTCTGAATCGAAAATTTTGATTTATTTGAAGCGTTCAAGATATTTTATGAGTATCGCAATACAAGAATTTTTACAATTCAAGAGTTTTAGAAAATAAGATAAAGCAATAATTGTAATGATGTTAAACACACTTGTAATATTTTGTTTAACAAGTATATTCGGTTCTATCTTGCATAAACAAATTAATTTATTTTAACCTTTACTTTCATTTATCATACCCTATATAATTATAAATTGTATTTTTCTAAATAGGCTGTTAAAGCTGTTTGTTTATCAAATAAATAATAATTTTTCAAAAACCTAGAAACCTACTTCGAAGTTCTACTGTGCCAGTAGCCATATATGGTCTTAAACAAACATATAAAAAAATACAAAGATTGTAAGATTTTTTTTGATAAATTTTGTCTCCAGTCTTATAATGATAAAATCCTTGTGATAGGTACGTTAGCAAGACGATGTAGATGTCTGGAGCTAATTTGTTGTCAAACGCAAGAAATGCCAATCGTTCTATTTGAAGTTATTTTCCTTGACGCCTGTCAGAACGGGAATTATTATGAAATATTCTGTCAACATTTGGATGCAGTATTTGGTCTCAATATTTATTTTTAACTTCACCGCATGGAAAATAAACACGCGATCTTGGATGTTTACTTTGCACTCATATTTCCAAATGCGATTAGCATTGTCACTAAACGCCTGAAATTCACATATTCATATTTTACCTTTACAACGATCTTTATACGATAGCTCTAATGTACTTACTTGTAAAGTTATTGGAACATGTTGTTGTTTAGTTTCTGTAAATAAATGTATTTATTTAAAGTTGTCATGCAAATTCATAACTTAAAACATAAAAAAAAAACGGTCACTACTTAGTGGACACATTAGAAATCAGTGTAGGTACATTGTAGTTATCAGATACTATGACTACCTTGATCTAACCTGGGCCTGGAATGTTTATTAGCAAATATTTAACAGTATTTGCAAATCACATAGTAAAATACGCAGGTCGTACATGGGTAAGATTGGCGCAGGATAGAAGCGAATGGCAAAAGCGAAGAGAAGCCTATACCCAGCAGTGGGATGAGAAGGGCTGATGATGATGATGATGATTTGCAAATCAACCAAAGATTTGTTCTGCCAAGAGAGTCTAACTTTGTATACATAGTTTTTCGTTATTACTTTTAAATTATAATTTATAGAAATAGAAATAGAAAATGTTTATTTCCGTTACAAACAAGTACAAAACATGCTTTAATAGAAATAATAATGTAGGTACTTACAACTGAATTCTGATTCAAATTGAATTTATTCGTAAGTAAATAAACTAAGAAATACCTACATGAAAAACAGAATAGATTCAATCGATTCGAGTATAAACGTGATTTTATTACGAAATATGTGCGCCCCGCGGTGCTATCTGCAGTTAAATGTAAAATAGAAAACTTTTATGAAAAAAAGCAAACTATTCTTGGTGTTGGCCGAATGATGGTAAAGTGCCTGAAATCTCGATCCATCAACTCTATTTCCATTATGTAAGGTACAAATTTGTGTTATGCGAATCGCTCGATATCACAATTCCACGACGCGCGAATTCGCTCGACGACGCATATTCATTATTTGCACAATCCAAATTTGTGCCTTACCTAACGGAAATAGAGATGAATATGCTTTGAATTAAAAACATATCGCATCGCTTCGCTTCGACTCTGCGTCATTGTGAGTTAAGCCTTAATGCGGATATGTGTATGCAAGGAATGAGTGCTGAGAAGACGAGAGATAGAGGAAAATGGAGGAAGAAAACTTGTTATGCCGACCCCACTTAGTGGGATAAGAGCAGTGAAATGATAAAGACTATACATAAAGCTAGTCCTTAGAGCCGGTTTGATGATTTTAAAAACTCAATCGGGTGAAATTATACCAATGACGGATAGGTAAACATTCTTGTTAATAGACATGTTGACATGTCAATTGACAGGTCGTGGATTAAATCTTGTTTATATAGGTATATTAAATAATTTATTTAAGTACCTATATAAAAACCAACATCAGAAGATTACTTATAGAATAACTTAATAGTGACAGAAATCTAATTAAATGTTTTCACGAGTATAAAATTTACAAGGAGAAGAGTGAAATGCGAACAAAATGTCGACACATTATTCAACTAAGTTCAACTTTATTATAAATTGAGCACAATGGACACGACAGTTTTAGTGTACCTTACATTTATGGATTTCAAGATTTGAACTTAACTAACTAATATTTTATTATACCCGATTTTTTAATATCTGATAGCTTTCATCTGAAGAAATAACTTTCAATTTGACAGATTCAGAAATTACATAGAAAATATATCATAACGCCAAATTCATTCCTCAAATTAAAATTATTTATCAATTGAAAAATCGGCCCTTGATCATTAAAATTTAAGAAACTTAGAACAGTTTCTTACGTCTAAGTACATTCACCTTCAGTGTTTATTGTAACGTACAGTTAGCGTGAATGAATCTTCTTATCTTATCTTTATGACTACTGACATTCAAGAGATCACGTTTTGCGCATTCCTTTTATAGCTCACATAATAAATTCTGTCTTAGATTTATGTCTCTATGATATTTATTCATAAACTTACTACCGAACATAAGAGAATAAATAACTACCTACGTGAAACGTGTTAGAAATCCTCAAGATTAATGACATTATCTCAGATAAGATTTAATTTTTATAGTGTTAAACCACACTTTGGTATTATTTCATTAGGCTTAAGGAGGATCGTTTGTATCATTGCGGGTTCGAATCCCGTCGGAATTGAAAATTTTGGTAAGATTTTTCATTTCTAATGAAATTATCTCAGATAATCCATCGTGGAATTAAAATTAAATGTAAATACAAATATTGGTGGACATTTCACACAGCGCCATCTAGCTCCAAACTAAGCAAATGCTTATACTATGGGAACCAGATAACTGATAGAAATACTTATATATTTTGTAAATACATACTTATAATAATTTATAACAACCAGACACAAAACAAACATCTATGTTCATCACACAAATGTTTGTCTTGGTTGGGAATCGAACCGACGATCTACCTACAGCGTAGAAGGTAGCGCTACTACCAACTGAGCTGAGAGGCCAGTCAAAAAGAGAATTGTTATTGTTCTTAAAGTTATTGCTTTTGCCCTAGATTTGTAATGGCTCTATGATCCGAAATCAAAGGCACTGTCTGAATAAGTTGAAAGTCTGGCACTTTATTTTATATTTACTAGCCATTGCCACACAGATAAATAGACAACACAAGTTAAAGAATGTTCGTTAAGATACGATCATCTTTCAAAATACTACTGTCTCCTTTTTTTAGACAGTTTTATAAGATACACCGCTAAAAGATTACATATTTTTCACTAATTTTACTGATAAATACAAATACTGATGACATAACATCAATCTTAACAATATCACAAATTAGGATTCGTGGTCGATTAAATGGGCGTTGTCCGTAATAAAGCTAAGCTGTGGCTGATAAATGTGGTCACTGCACTGACGATATAACCTTGGACAAACCCCACACTTGAACCTGCCTATATTGATTGGCTCTTCGACGCTTTGTAAACATGACGTGGTAGTGCTACTGTACAAATCAATCGTCGGATTTGTAAAGGACACTTACAATGACCCCGAATTCAGTTACACGCTCTCCACGCTCTCTTGCTTTTAAGATTTTTACAGATGTTTTGATAATCGGAGATAGAATAATAAGAACGTATGGTTCCATTATTTGCTAGTTATAAGTTTCATACGTATTCGATTGAAAGTATACTTTTTTTTGTTAAGTAAGTAAATTATTTTTCACATGTTACCGTCAGCGAAATAACGGTTTATACTGTATGTAGGCTCGTCGGATCGCCAATGGATCACGTTTAGACAATGTGGCGTATGTAATGATTTTTACATTAAAGGTGGATTCACGTGAATCCACCTTAATGCGTGTTGTATGATAATATTGCTAAAACGAAATATCCATCCAGGGGTTTAAGTGCACAGTGGGACGGGCGTGGATGGCCTTGAACACGCAGTTAACTGCATTAATCATGAAGCACCGCCACATTTCTCACCCCTTTATTTAATTAGCCGACCAAACATACTTTCGTTGATTCCGAAAACTGGATGTTCATAATTGGATGCATGTTTTAACCGTCACATTAAACTTTCGTCGTTTATGTTTGTCGAAACATTTTAAACATGCTTCTATTTTTAAAACCAATGGTGAAACTTACGGCTGACTGGCTTCTAATGAATAAGCAATTTACGTGTGATCTTTTCAAATTACCTTTTTATATAACTTCTATAGGTTCAATAAAACCTGAAAATGTAAATCGTCAAAGGAGTCTGACCACAAAACAGACTTCCATTGGCTGTGTATCAGCCATTCGGCCAACCAATTATACCTTCACTCCGCTCCCAAAATGAGCGCAAGGTCAAATCGGTCGGCAAATTTGCGAGCAGGGTTTTCTTGATCCGAATTCTACCTCGGGCATGTTTTCAGATGTTGGGATGGGTACCTACGAATTTAGAGCGGTATAATAAGTAACTTAAATTCGGAGAAAGTGTAAATAAACTGTCTTATTATTATTGGCGTTGCAATAACCCGCTTTCTAGAGTTTAGCAATTAACATGAAAATATCTACAGTACGCACGATGGATCTAAGCATTCGTGAAGTCAGTCATTCGCTGCGCAGTAGAAACTTTTGTATGATAAAGCTACACTGCACATCAAAAACGGCTAACTTCACGAATGCCTAGATCCATCGTGCGTATACTGTACTGTACCTACTGTGCATGTAGTTATTAAGGTTTTATTTTACGAAGAGATATAAAAATGTAATGGGGAGCACTTCTTTGTAGGCATGTCGCAGTCATTTTTGTTCTTGGACGTAAACAAAATTATTACGGTCAAGATAAAAAAAACGACTAAGTGCATCATCATTCTTTTGCCCTTATCATTCACACACTTCTATCATTAGTCAACTCTAGATCTACTCACATCATATCCTCATTTGTGAATGAGGATATGAGCCTTCCTCTACTTGCGTACTTGAAAACGACTGCATACAACTCAATTTAGAAAAAAATCAATTATTATTATCTTTTACAACCTATTGCAACCTTAGACCATATAACAACGATAAGAAAACGAATCGAATCAGGATCAAAACTGTAACCCAAAGCAGTCGACTTTCAGACTTTCAGATCTCCAGCTACTCACTAATCTTTACTATTAAAATATGGCGGAAGAGTTTGTTTTTTGGTTTGTTTGTTTAAACGCGCTAATCTCAGGAACTAGCAGTCGGATTTCAAAAAATATTTCTGCATTGTGATAGCCTAATTATTGAGAAAGGTTATAAAATGCTATCTATCATCGTCATTATCATCATTTTCATCACCGTATACAATCACTACGCGGGCAACGCCGCGAGGGCGCGGCTAGTTAATAAAATGAAGTTACCTACATGGAAGTAACTTATTATTGCTGACAGAAATTTTGCGTACCTACTGGAGTTGTTCTCATTATTCAAATCGTATTTGGCTAAAGGCAGTAACTCTGATAATGTATTCCAGTGTCGTCTAGACATGCTGAAAGGGAATCAAAGCAGTCTCTGTTTGTGATAGCGTGATGTGTTGCTATCACGAAAGCTCAAATTGATTAAGAGGGATGGTATATATTACGCTAAGCTTGACTTTATTGTTCAGTTCATGAATTGAATCACATCTGAGTTTTCTTGTAGAGTTTTATATTTTTTGTCAGAGCCACGAGAAGTTCATACGTTTGTAGAGAGTAATATGAACGGGCAATTATAGTTTTTGACAATTAGTCCCGCCCACTTGTCAATCAGTGCGTCACTTTCAGTTGCATATAAATGAGAAAGAGTAAACGGCCCTTATTATTTCGATTCCGCTAACAGACTATAGACAAAATGCGACTAGGGAAAAAAACCTTACGATAATCAAACTCATAACCCTCCTTTTTGCTTCGCCGTAGTCGGGTAAAAAATGCGTTCGAGGCACCCATCTAACAAACCAAATTACCTACTGTAGTTACAATCTTAGGCCATTCTAAGGTTACAATAGTTATTGTACCCGTTTGTGTTTGTTTTTTATTTGCTTTTTGCGTAGCATTTTTCAAACCTGGAAAAATTTATTATTATGCAGCAAGCTCGTTTCTTCAAAATAGTAGGTATTTCATAGTATTATTTATTGAAACTTGTTAGGCGCGACACTTTTTCTTCATTCCCGGGAGCGTTCTCCCTCGGGACTTATTCAATAGTCGTTTCCAAGTATCGAATAAAATCACAGTTTTATCGGGTTTTTATAAATCATACTTCTATTTTTCTTCTATCGTCTTCAGTAAATCATTTTACTATTCCTCGCATGTTCTGTGCAATATGCATCGAACCCCTCCCTAAATAAAAAACTTTGGTTGAAATATGTTTCACGAAAGTGGTTTCATAAAAAATACTCCTCGATTCCAAGAGCGAACTGGCGTCGTCCTAAAAAATAATTACGGTCCAATTCCTGTACCTACAAAGAGGTTTTTTATGTTTGGGTATTTGCTTCAGTGTTTCAAACTACGAGTACACATCTGATAAAATACTTGTAATACTGACATGTTTTTTATTCAATTTGATGAAATGAAATAACAAACGTCAATTTTATTTTATGCGTGATAGAGTCGATAACATTTTCGAGATTGCGTAATACCACCGCGTCTTAAGTTCTCAAAGAGAATGTGTTATCTCAGTCGTTCAAACTAATGCTTTTTGAATCGTTGGCGTCGCGTCTCTGGATAGCCAACTTTATAATCTTGATCCAAACTTTTCGAAGCGAAACTACGATTTCTTAACTCAAGCTAAAGTATTTTTTTGCTTTGGGCATATCTGATCAAGAATATTTTTATAAAGGAATTGCATGAAGGAATTTAAAGATAAATATGGTCAAATGAGCTGGTGACTGCAAAGTTTTTTTAAAATTAAATATTTTTGAATAAAACGCTTACAGCTACAAAATTAAAGCCCTTATCAGCAGAATCGCAGGGCAGGATTGTATTATTTCATCTTATTGAAATTCACTTGGAAGAGTTGAGCGTGAGGCGCCTATAAGTTATTTTAAAGGGAAAGGAAAATATTTTATAGGTACTTATAAAATAAATTCTACTCAAACAGTGAATAGCTTGTCCAACACGTAATCTGGTGCCCTCATCAGTTAGGTATGCAAAAGTTTTGTTTGGAAAATGATATCTTAGTCTGCTTAAATTATAAATGCGAAAGTTTGATTTTACCTGTTTTACACTGAGGCAGAGAGCACGGATTTCAAACCTTTTGATTTTGGTGTGTCTGTGATTATTAACGAACTGGCTGTATGACCGCGCTGATGTGGTAATACTGATCCGTTGAGCCAAATATGAGCCAAAAGTTGGATCACGCGTTGCTTCGACCAGACGCCCCGCCGCGCCGGCTCTGTCACAAAATTTTAAAAACACGGTGTGTAATATTATGATTTCTGCTGTATTTATTGTACCTACATAAAGATGTAAGTGGAGTCATAGTTGGAAGCTATTGCTTCAATTTATAAAACAGGAGGCTCGCACTACTTACAACTGTTTCTTTACAAAATTGTATCTGAATGTATGGTATCATTAATTTTCCAACAATGACCTAAAGGCTGAAGGCACAATACGGAACGTCTAACCTTTAGATGTTACCTATTGTTTGGTATCATAAATAACAAAGCAATTATGGATTTATAGTAAGCTCCTGCGGAAAGCTGTTGGTGACACGAGTCGTCTCATCAATGTAATATTAATTGTACCTAGTTATTATTAGTGAGTCGTGTTGGCCGAGGGGTATAGTACTTCGACTTTCGATCCGAAGGTCGTGGGTTCGAATCCTGGCCGTGCATCAGTGGATTTTTTGTTTCGAAAAATTTATATGCTCATTAACACGAGCCCTAAACGGTGAAGGAAAACATCGTGAGGAAACCCGTGGCTTAGTCAGCCCCACACGTATTGACCATGTCTTTCCTGTGGATATGGCCGGAGCTGAGAGGATGGTGTAGGTGCTGGGCAAGCCTACTCCATCTTAACAATGTCCCAGGCACTATAGTGTCCCGATAAGTGTAGGCAAAGATTGCCTCCTGATACTGTAGGTATTAATCATCTAGTATAGATGTAAAGGCCTACGTTTATACAAAACATGTAGGTAATAAAGATGTGAAGGCTTAGGTTTTTTTAGTTTCATTATAAAAAAATTACTGCGAAGCTTATAGTCCGACTGGAAAATAATAATAAGCTACCAAATTAAAAAAAAACTACATACTTACTAACACATTTTTACCAGCCGGATATAAAATCTAGCAAAAACTCAATCAATCGACTGACAGCACACTATTAGATTTTAGAAGTCGGTAATTTATTCAAAACTAACTAAAACCTGAAAAAAGCATAAATACGGTTAATAACTAATATGGTAGTTAATCCGACTAATAAGTACGCTTAGAAACAACATTTAAACGCCATGGAATCTTGTATATCAGTGTAAAAACATCATACTATGTATTTTATCGACGATAATTACGGTTTTTAATTGAACGCGTAGTTTCTGGTAATAAATTTTTAAAACATTTGTATTAGATTTTTAGTAGCAGTAAAAAGGTATTTAAAGATTAATAATAAAATAGATAAATGTTTTCTAAACCTTACATATTATACTGAACAATACACATATACAGGGTGGAAAAAAATGAATGGGCCCTGGAGGAAAACTACTTTAAATCTTTAAGCTAAAGTTTTTACTTTAAGGCAATATTCCTTTATTTTTAAAAAGAAACATATCAGCATTCAAAGATTTTGTAAAATTCGCTTGCTTCACCCAGGAATCGAACCAGCTGAAAATTCAAAAAATAAACACTCGCTATTTTATTCCACTACTCGATACATTCAATGTTAAAGATAAAATTTCTTAAAGAAACATGAGGTCTTACACTCGTCTGTTGTACAAGATATCCGTGAAATCCATATATAATGTACATTGAATCTTTTAAACCCGTTATACCCGTCACAAAGAAACACACCAAGTTATTATCAAAAAAAAATTCTCAACCGACATAAGAATAGCGAAGCTTCCAATACGAAGCCTAGACCACTGTCCGAGTAGCGTAGTGTAAATTATAAATAAGCCACGAAAGGTAACAGGTATTTTAGATCCGACATTGTTACATAAGCTCACCACAACTCGGGCTGGGTCAAGGCCTTTTAAATTAGACCTAGAAATATTTTACTAGTGACATTGAAAGTTTTCACGTGTTTTTTCAAACCCGTAAAGATAAGGTACTTATACTTAAATAAAGTTAATTATAAAACGATTGTTGTGGTATCTCGAGTAGATAGATTATTTTAGATAGGTTTACTTCGATATCACATAGATATATTATTAATAAAAGAGAATAGGAAAGTTGGAACACTTTTTTAAGAAACAAAACCGACTGTAAAGTGTAATGAAATTGCAAATGTTAAAAAAAGGACGAACATAAACTTGTTTTGTGATGACTAGATACTTCTGAAAAGAAACTGCGTTAGTAAAATTAAAAATTGCACATTTATTTGCGGATAGAGAAGAGAATAGCAATTGGGCCGCCTTTAAATTTGCCGCGAAGTGCCGCGCGGAGGCAGCGCGTCTGTAGCGCTGCGGCCGCGCTGCATTGTAAATGCATATTATAGATAAAAAACTCTACAGTGACCTCCAAAGAAGTCGGCGGCAGCACAGTCTACACAAGTTCAACATATCGTCGGTTGCAGGTTCAATTGGCGTAACTAACAAAACACGTAAAATGAGTTGAGTATACAGTTTTTCTTAGTTTTTTCTGCTCTATCGAATGGTATACTCAAAAAAATTCTAGCGTTAAAAAATTTTCAGTTACAGCACAATTTCAGCTGTGAACTTTTCAGATTTCCTTCTAAATCATGCTGTAACTGATTAAGTCACCCATTTGCACAAGTCAAATTGGAGTAACTGTAGCCCCGAAAAATTTAAGGTTATAATATGTGCTCTTACACCAATTATAATTCAAATAAAAAAAATTAACATTGCATACACCAAAATGTCATGAACATTATTTCACCAATGGTCAGTTGCGTCAATTGACTCAAACTAGGTTTAAGCTTGGTGTCAGTTAAGCCAATTTGCACGTGGGAATGAAATAATAGTTTGCTTCTTACCTCAATTTGAAAACTATTATCCGACCAAATTGCAGTGGATTACACATACCGCGCACGCTCAAACTATTGCTATCGTACTTTCTCCTGAGATGTGAAGGTAGGGTTGCCACCCATACTTTATAATAATGTCCTATTCTTGGTCATTATCTATCTGTGTTTCAAATTTCAGTCAAATCGGTTTAGTGGTTGTCGAGTTATAGAGGAACAAACATACATCCAAACATCCATCCAAATATCCAAACTTTCACATTTATAATATTAGTGTGATAGTGTGATAGTGTGATTAGTGTGATATAAGTACTTTAATTGCAAAAAAAAGTAGCTACCCTATGTGTAGGAGACAAAATTAAAATGATCATCCAAATTAATTACCTGCTCCCAGGCCATAGTTACATGCCGGTAGATAGTATGCACTCTATAATAGAATGCAAAGTGCATAAATTGACTGTATGGAGTCCTACGCAATGGCCAAGTTTCATGGAATCGCCACGAAAAAATCCTCGTCCCTACAAGGTATTTGTCTTCGAACACAAAGATTTCATTGATTGGGATCCAGTGACGCAAGTATGTTTTTCTCCTAGCACGAACAATTAACAGATGTCGAAGGTTAGGATTGCCACAATTAAGAAAAAATATATAAAAACTATTAAAACAAAACATTACATGAAAACCAATGCAACGACTTATGAAATCAAGGTTGATGAAGAAGATCTAAAGCGGAAAGGAAAAGGGAAAGGAAAGGCTAGAGTAAAAAAGGTTGTCTATGAACCACAAGAGCAATTTGAAACAAGGGTTAGAAAAGTGTTGAAGGATTGGAACCCCTTTACAAAAGCAGACTGGCTATATCACAAGTGAAGTATAAAGATTTAAAAAAATTGTGCGATTGTGACTCTCAGCCCATATTCCAATACCAGAAAACAATAATCTTCAATATTTTTTGTACCGAAATGCGAAACTCATATTTCGAAAGTTCTTTAGAGGGTCTTTAATGGGCAGTCCTAGCAGGGGTGCTGATTATTTTAAGTCTGCATTGAAACTAAGATAACAAAACGCTCTGACATTTTACGAGTTATTTCCCTGTTTTTTATATGGTTTAACCAAGCCAAATGTGGGAGCCCAGTTGTTCTCAACCCTTGGTCCAATATTTCTGCACAATGTTTTATTTAACCTAAGAACTAATCAAAACAATGTTATCAAAACCCAAGGAACAAAAGGAAGTAGTATAATGCTGTTACAACTTGTCAATGTGATTGGAACTTTTAAATTCAGGTCAGATGTTTTAAAGCTACGTCGGAGTTTCCGCCAGTCGAGGTCACTCAGTGCTAGATGATTAGCGTATGACTATTTAGTCCAACAAAACCTACCGCCGAATGCCGGCCACATACTACTACGATTTCTATTTATTTCCTGGCACTCAAACCTGTACGACAAGGCGATGGCCCAAATGTTGACAACCTCAAAAATCACATCTGGCATGACTTTGAATAGCCAAAGAAATTCAAGGGATGCAAAAACTGTAAACTGATCATAAATTGTACTACTTTATGCTTTTGTTCTAAGTGGACAATAGAGTCGGGGAGATAGCGTTGCACGTGTTTGGAAATTACCAGGGCGCAGAGACGCGTGATTTTGGTGCTAAGGGCAAGGATATGGCGGGGGATGTTTAAAAAGGAATGGACCGGGAGTATCGGGGCAGACGGATACGCGCGTGAAGGCAGAGCGAGAGATCGTGAGCGCGAATCGGAAGTTCTATACCGCGGAAGGGTTTGAGATCGGGTTAGATAGAGTAGAAGGTCAAATGTGTTGCAAGTTGTAGAGTAGTCAAAGTAAGTGAGTGTGTGTGGTGGGTGCGCAGAGAGCGTAAGTAGCGGTGAATACGAAAGGTAGCGAGGGTAAGAAGTCTGCGCTTGGTAAGTGTTTCAAACAAGTATTATTAAGTTATTTATTTATGTTTGTGTTTACATGTCAATGAAGGTACATTTTTATAACACATGTTTATAGAGGTAGGGCCGTAGGGTAAGGACCGTCTCGTTATTAAACGTTGCAATATCTTTAACACAGTGTATTCCCAGGAGTGGTTGTTTATCACGGCCATTCGGACCGAATATCACGGGGTAGGGACATTTAGATGTCAAGGGGAAGTCGTTGGCAGTGGTTACAACTAAGCTTGGGGGTTAGTAAAGCTGACCAGTAATCGGTTTAGGTGTGCCAGGTTGCTTGTGTTCTGACTCCGAGGATTCTAGCTGTGGAGAGTAGGAGAATTGGCTTCTGGCATACTGGTTGCTTGCACACTGATTCCGAAGGATTCCGAGCCTCGAGGTTAGGGACACGCGCTCGCGTAAACACCAAGAAATCCACCCACAAGGATTTCAGGGGGGGGATCGTTAGGTATAAGTCCTTACATCTTTCTGTATAAACCCTTATATATAAATAATTTATATATTTATCTTTAGCAAATATTAGGGTTACGAGCCCTGCCAGGAATTTACATAGAAGCTCTTAAATATATTTATCATAAATTAAAAAGCATAGAGTCAAGAGCTGTTTTGAAATTAGAGTCACGCGTCGGTCTGAAAATACTCCTCTGCATTGTAGTTCATGTATATTTATCTTATCGTAATGCATGTCTGGGGGAGGTCTGTCCAGTCAGGAGTCGAGGACCACCGAAAAGGGCGGAACGTGCGAGGGCCTTCTTTCCTACCCAAAACAAAATTAAATTTGTTCAGGGTAGCCAGAGTCTTATAAGAATATAATATTTAATCTATGTAAACATATATGACTATTTACCACTTACGGCTTTACTCGAATAATTCTAGCTTGGGGTTGAAGACGGGGGGTTACACGATGACGGTGTTATTCCTAACAGATACCATAGTGATTATTTAAACCTACCCTTTACCAGATGTTAAAGACACTTTTAACCAAACTGATCAAGAAAACTCAGTAGAAGAGGAGTAAAACCTAAAAATATAATTTCGTTTAGCAATGATTAAGTTATTTTTTTTCTTTTAACCATTTAAAAAAAAAGGTTGTGTGTTGTAGTGCAGTCTGCGCTAAATAAAACTTATTAGAAGAGTAAGATAGTTAAAAATACTATTTGGAAATGAAAAATAATTGCGTTGAATTCAGTTGATTGTTTTTTTTTTCTTTTAATCATTTAAAAAAAGGTAGCGCAGTCTGCGCTAAATAAAACATATTATCAGGGTAATCTAATATAAAATACAATTTTGTAATAAAAATATAATTTCGTTTAGCAATGATTAAGTTCATTGTTTTTTTCATTTAATCATTTAAAAAAAGGTTGTGTGTTGTAGTGCAGTGTGCGCAAAATAAATTGAAGAGTAAGCTAATCAAAAATACTATATGGAAGTGGTTTTAACACTTTTAACTGAATAAATTAAGATTATGTAAATAAAAATGATTTTAATTGAATCTTCTCACCCTAAGCAAATAAATTTAAAATAACAGTAAAATTAGCGTAACTAACATTAGGTGATTATTTCTTTATTTTTCTTTACATTCTTAAGCATTTTTACTAAAGTAACATCAAACAACAAAGTAATACACCGTCTCTTACATCAAACTGAATTGCCGTAACTTGTTATTTTAGAAGCCATACATCATTTCGACCTGAAATATTTTAAGAAGTCTTGAGGTCAAATTGGTGTAACTGTCATAAGTTTGAAAAAAACTTGGTGTAACTCTCATAAGTTTCAAAAAAAATTGGTGTAACTGACATTCATTTTCTAAAATAAAGAGTTTATGATCAAATTTCAAATTTAGGCTGAAAGCTTAGTGAATTTTAAGCTATTCTGTTAAAGCAGATCCAAAAAAGGCCACACACAAAAAAAGTTATGTTAAATTTATCACGAAAAAAAACTTTAAACGGCTCTAGTGAAAAGTCGTGTTTTGTCAGTTACGCCAATTGAACCTGCAACCGACGATATTAGGTTGGGGAAAAAGTCTTTTCGCATTATAGTATGTATGAACTTGTAATAAAATATCTTTGGCTATACTATATGTATCTGGCTGGTTTTGGTATCATTAAAAGTTTAAATTTTAAAGAACATAATTCCAAATTAAAATTAGGAAAATGTGTGATTTTCATTTGTTTTTCGTACCGTCAAGATGAGTGAATCTAATGAAGAAATTCGATACATTTTAAAATTTTACTACAAAAAAGGTAAAAATGCAACGCAAGCCGCGAAAAAAATTTGCCATGTTTATGGACCTAGTGCAGTGTCTGTGAGAGTAGCACAAATTTGGTTTAGGCGTTTTCGATCCGGAAATTTTGATGTCAAAGATGCACGTCGCTCTGGTCGCCCTATTACGGATAAAATGGATGCCATTTTTGAAAAAGTGGAGCAAGATCAGCATATCAGTAGTTACAACGTAGCTGAAGAACTGGGAATTGACCACAAAACAGTTTTGGCGCATTTGAAAAAAACTGGGTACACAAAAAAGCTCGATATTTGGATACCTCACGAGCTCACTGTAAACCTAATGAACCCTGTACTCATTTGTGATTGTTTATTCATTATGAGCTGTTACCACCAGGCAGGACCATCGATTCTGAACTCTACTGCGAATAACTGATGAGATTAAAGCAAGAAGTTGAGAGAAAGCGGCCGGAATTAATCAACAGAAGGCGTGTGGTTTTTCATCATGATAACGCTAGACCTCACACATCTTTAGCCACTCAGCAAAAATTAAGAGAGTTTGGCTGGGAGGTGTTAATGCATCCGCCGTATAGTCCTGACCTTGCACCTTAAGATTTCCACCTGTTTCGGTCTCTTCAGAATTCTTTAGGCAGTGTCAGGTTAACATCACGAGAGGACTGCCAATACCACTTGTCGCGGTATTTTGATCAGAAGTCCCAAAATTTCTATAGCAATGGGATCATGTCCCTACCCACAAGATGGCAAAAAATTATCGAACAAAATGGTACCTACATACTTTAGTTAAATATAAATAAACTATATTAAAAAATGTTTTGAATTTTCTTAAAAAATGCGAAGAAACTTTTTCCCCAACCTATTATGTCACATGTTGGACTTGTGTAGACTGTGCTTTCGCTTCTTTGGAGAACATGAAAACATACTGTTGCCACTGATGTATCATGGCAACAAAGTGTGCAACATGTGTGTGTGTTAATGTTTATATCAAATCTGGTTGTGTTCCTTTACGTTTCTGATACTCACTCACGACACAGCTAATCCTAATGTAAAGCAAAACTAAGTATTTGACTGAATGGTGAAAATTTTAACATAATTATTAGATACAATCTAAATAAGGTATTCATTTTTAAAAAAATGTTTTCATGAAATAATACATTTGCATAGTTTTAATTAAAGTACGGGAACATAAAATTATACAATGTAGTTATTGTTCACAACAGAAGCTTAACAACGTTCCGTTTCAATTAAAAGCACCCGCAGCTCAAGTTAAGAAAATAAATTTAATTTTTAGAAAGTAAACTTTTTCAATTTGCCGCGACAGAGTAAAACGGAGCGAGGTACTCGAGACATAATATTCAAACAAAACAGAGAATTCAATTTGTCCAATTTCCCTCACTCTAAACACAAAAATATCCCTAGGGTTTATCTTCCCGAAAAACATTAGAGGACGATAGAAAAAGTACCTACATTTCCTCGCGCGACTGGATCTTTGTCTCTCGCGCATGCCATTTTCATGGTAAATCGCTTGAATATTTAAACTAAAAAAGAATTGTACAAACCATAGAGAAAACAAATATAGAATGATAGTTATAGTTCTCGTAAGCCTTTATAGTCTAATCTAAGGGCTTATGCCATCGCGCCAAGTAAGTAGCTTCCATAAGACAAGACAAGCCCTGCTTACTATGATGCTTCGTGAAATGTACAGCATACTCAAACTCTGCCGTGTGTACTGTTCACTTTATCTGACCAGTAGCTAACTTTGAACCTTACTCGGATATAGTGAAATAAGCGTTGTGTAATTGTCTTACACGTGGTTTTTTACAAAGTCACTTTGACACATACACTTTCTTTACTCGGAGCGCACGTGGCGTAGCTTAATTAGACGTTCTTGATCGGTCAAAATTTGGATGGGTCACCCATGCTTGGATGACCGCGAGTGGCATCAAAAGCTTAACTTTAACACTTTTGTGCTTTGAAGGGAACGTTTAATTGCCTGTTCGGCTTTTAAAACGTTAAGCCATGATGGAGGCCTTTAGGTGGCCTAAAAACCCCGTCATCAGAGTTAGCCACTAGCTCCATACGAATGCACATATACTCGATATATTCTGTTCTCTCAGTATCTTAAGTTCGATTTCTAAACAACTATATCATTCTGTGTACTAGTTGAGTAGCCTTTATTTATATCTATGAATTTTAAAAGACATCTATGAATTTTCGTTCAGAAATGTCGGTTTCCTCAACGTGCATTTGTTCAATGAGGCACTGGCAGATACATAAATCATTGGACTTGGTCAGAGTTTATTCTCGTTGGAATTGTACGTCTCATAACTAGATCAACTTCGTCAGGTTTTATGTATTTTAACTCTTTAAAAGACCTTTTCTTTGAAGTCATTTCCATATTTAATTTAGAGGAATCAAAATATTTTATGTTTATACCCTCGAATATGTACTATCACTGTGAATAAAAATAAACACAGGCCCTCAGTCAATTGGTTAGTATAGGGTATATCTCACTTACTCTATATCGCACCAAGCTGGCACCATGCGCCACCACAGTTGTGCCACCACCAAAGTGTAGGTACTTAGGTACGTAAATGACAGAATATGTCGGCCGGTGGCCAAATAGTAATTGAGTTGGGATGTGATCTAAAAAAATTAGTCAATTTTTTTAATTTAGTCAGATCATCTTATCTTAGACAAACTTAATAAATTACATTACAATGCAAAGCGAGTAGAAACCAAAAAAAATTAAAAAAGACTTACTTGGAAGTCTTTTCATTAATTTATTCATCTTCATTTAAAATTTCACTGCCAGTCAAGACATTTCAATTTTTCCCGTAGCGTGTAGCACATGAGCAAATATAAACAGTAAAGCTGTTTAACTTGCCTGTTTTTCAGTATTTAGTGATGTAGTTGATCGTAAATTGCGATTGTAAAGTTAAAATATTTATATAATTAAAAATTGCTTCCGCCCGCGTATTTGCTCGCATAGTACCAACATACAGCTTTTCACCCGTGAAAGAAATTAGATGAGTAGTTCTGGACAGGACGAGGGGGCAAACGGGAATAACACTACCTTTCAAGTGATTTTTTTTTCAAATTGGTAGGTATAGTGGTTCTTTAGACGTAGAGTACTTTCCACTTATACTCAAACATTCAAAATTCGTACTCTTTCTTATTAATATAGCAGTATGTAGTATATAAGTATCCATTACGTAGTTGTTCTACAAAAGTTTTTTCTCTGTTTTGCAAATAACTCCTGTGTCTATTGACGTCGTGCTATGAACTAAATTTGGTAGCATTTTATAGCTTCCGCATTTCATGGTAATGAGGGCGAGCGTCGGGCCTCACAACTTTTGAATAATTTTGCGTTATAGCTAATAGATATGGCTTTTGCAACGGTAAATATACGTTACGTAGGGTTACGTTTTAAATACCTAGTTTCTTTACAAATTTCTCAATCTAAAAAATATTTTTCATTCATTCATTCATCACTTTCACTGTATTTTGATTTCATAAATCCTATCAATTTTACTATTATCACACTAATATTCTAAATGCGAAAGTTTGCATGTTTGGTTGGATGGATGGAGGGACGGATGGATGTATGTTTCACTATAACTCGACAACCACTGAACCGATTTGGCTAAAATTTAAAATGTGGATAAATAATGACCGAGAATAGGACATAGGCTACTTTTTATCCAGGTACCACGCAAGCGAAGCCACGGGCGGAGGCTAATTTTACATAATATCGAAACCGACCGAGCTTTAAAAGGTAAATAAATCTTCGTGATCGTTTTAACAAATTAATCAAACTTCAGAGGTAGGTTGTATGTCCAAATACATAAGTTGTGTGCAAAAGATTAATGACTCCTTTCACTTGGTTTTATAGTTTTTAACTCGGGTAAGTACATACTTGTATTTATATAGGTAGTCCTACATTAAAATGTTTTCTGTTTGAGTCCTTATAATAAGTAATTTCATAATGTTCTTTTTTATTGGCAAAATTTTTAAGAATCAGACAATTTAGCGAACGTAATTTTTTTCGCTAAACGCTGATATGTTATAAAACATTGTTTTCACAAATGAAAATAGAGATAGACACAGTTTTATATTAGCTTTCACGCATGTTATAGATAATAATAAAGTTTCTTTTTAGTGTCGTCGCCTTCGCTTCTGTCATGTCTTTCGTGTTTATTGTACAAAGGTGGGTTCTCAATAGAGATACAACGGCCGACCTTTTGAGCCCTTCCATTCAGTGAGCACTTGGCCTTTCGTCCACAAAGCCGGATCTTAAGTCTGAAGCTATCACAAGGTTGCTTTGTAGTGTCTTTTGTAGTACAAATACACCCACGCGTACTTTACGGCTGTTTACAACCACAAGTTTTGTATCCGTATAGATTTTATCTACTGAAGATCTTCGAAAAAAAGTATTTTAATAAAAAACATAGGTAAGTACAATTAGAAAAAGTTATTTTTGAGTAAAATATTTAAGTAGGTTTAATAATAATTTAATAGTTAATAGTTTAATCTTTAAGAGGATACGCTGGCGGTGTTTATACAATGGGAACCAGATAACTGTTGGAAAACTTATATTTATTTTTGTAAATACATGCTCATAATATTAAAAAGCACCCAAACAGACACAGAAGAAACATCTGTTTATTACAAAAATGTTTGTCATGGTCATGTAAATCGAACCTACGACCTACAGCGCAAAAGGCAAAACTACTACCAACTGAGCTGAGAGGCCATTCTAATGGCTATTGGTATAATGTGTTCGAGCGTTCTGTTTTTCCTCAGTACTTCAGTGCAGTGTAAAATCATGACCCTAAAATGAGGAAATCAAACCTGCTACCACGTCTGTCGTCAAACATTTGCGGTCTTAAAAGGATCATAAAGTTAAGAGACAGTGGTGGGCGTTGGGTAAGCCTAAAAAGAGGATCCTTAATGTATTTTTCCCGGCCTGTTTTCTTGAGATTCCACAAGATAAGAATGCATTTACATAGAAAGAAGACACCTCTTCACTAATATATCTTGTTGACACGTGGAAAACATGCTCACAGATCTAGAGGTACCTACTTACATACATATTTTGGATGATCTGTAGTGGGTTATCTATTATGGCCAACCAGGAAACAGTATAAGCCGTATAAGCTATACAGATGTACGGTTAGAGTAACCTTTCAGAAATATTGTCATCGTGAAAAAGAGAGTGACATGCATGACATAGTCAAACACGTAAAGAGAAAGTAATGTCGCAGTTGATACCGGAAAAAAAAAGAACGACGTTATTTTGTTGACTTTCATCTATAAATGTAAAACAGTTCCACGGAATTTGCGTCACAATGTAAAGCTGTTAGACTCCAATTGATCACCTTCCTACATTGTTTGATTGTAATTCATCAACTGCAAAATTGAAAGCGATGTAAATTGTGAACTGCCTTTCAAAGATTGCATTGAAATCAATACAATGTTGATCAGCCGTGTCATAATTATTATGGTCGTGACCTGACTATGATCAATGAGAAAACTTCAAGTGGACTCTTAATTATTTTCATGAATTTTGAATCAACAATACTGTACCAGTAAACAGAAATTATCCGCACGGTTCTACCGTGAAAATGTCCAAATTAAATTAAGCTTTTTAATATTATAAAGCTTCTATTCCTACCTAAAATCTTTTCGTATCTACGCAAAAATGCTTTTAAAGTAAATGCTTGGATTAAAAAAATACTTATCTACAAAAATGAAATGGCTCGGTGGACATAAAATCTTAAAGTAAAACGTTTATGGACGCTTTATGGCAAACGTTCTTACTATTTAGTCAGCTTAATAATTTTTTAAACTTTCGCGATCAGAATACATTATAAATACCTACATATATTGTATCCGGGTATTTATCACGTAAATTACCTTATTATTTTGCCCGAAGTTTCGACTAGATTGCACCAGCCGTGGTCTTCCCAAAATGGGCAAAATAATAAGGTAATTTACGTGATAAATACCCGGATACATATTTTATGTATTTTTAAATCTTAATAATTCACTTTGATCTGTGGGCTTAAAAAGGTTGCTATTGCAGAATTGCATTAAAGGAATTGAATTATTGCCATCTCTTTTCATTGACTAAGAGTGAAATGAGACGGCATTATAGTTCATTTCAAATTGTGATTCAGCTTTAGCGACCTTTTTAAGCCCTCAGATCTCCTATTTCTGCAGTAACAAGTCTATTAAGATCTGACACACTGTGTATAATAGAATGAACAAGCTTTCACCTGCGGCGTCACTTCCATGGTACCCACGTAACCAGGCCGAAAGTAAACTGTACACTTTCACAAATATAGTCAAAAACTACAAAAGTATACCTACAGTGCAGTGTGTACAAAAACCCTGTGCCGCCATGAATGGCCAAGGGTGTGTTTTCTCATTTTACTAGTATTTTTTCTAACTTAGTTTTGGGAAATAACGAATTAAATCGAACCTAATGTCAATACCTAATAACACCCTCACCGATCGGACAGGGTTTTTTACATCCTGTACTTATCTTAAAATCTTCGCCCTGTCTGTATCGTAAATAAAAAATATAATCTAAAAACCATTTTATTTTATTTAGAATGCATTGTCATCGAGTTGTAAGCTACCCTGAAAGTTTCAGCCGGATAGTTAATCGGGAAGTCCTCGGAGTTGCAACGAAGATGTCCACCCGGAACGACAGACAGACAGACAGACAAACAAGGAAATGACTTAATTAAAACGTGGTAAAAATACAGATGAGTCTTTGGAGGATAAATGAAACATACCATAGTTTAGCTGACGTTTGAGTGATCTTTTCGATCATGTTTACGAAAACTACAATTTGTAATGGTATAGGTGAAAAATTCGCACTTGTCACGAACTTTATATGGTTTACATGGTCTAGAAATACTATACGGTGGCGAATCTTGAGGTTTCGTGTCAATGTATTATTTTCATACCTATGTTTGCCACTTACGTGCGGCATGCCATTCTTACAAAGCAATTTTCTTACTGAATGCCGTCGAAATTACTTGGTGTGAAATCACTTCAAATACAAACACAACCGATTCTTACTTCTGTAAGTCGAGTTGGAAGCGCTTGTCTCGTAGCTTGCTTAGACGTTTTTGATAGATCGTTGAAGTGACGTTACGTGCGCTTCCGTGCTTCGGAGGGCACCGCCTTTTCAGTCGTTAAGGCATAAATCGTTCGTTAAGGCAGCGACTATCAGTGGCAGGCAATGGCGTTAGACCGAACTACCTGGAAGACTCGAGGGGAGGCCTTTGCCCAGCAGTGGGACAATGCAGGCTAAAAACAAACAAACAAGGCATAAATAAAGTAAGTTCGTATGAGCGAACGTCGCCAAACTCAAGTGGAATTTTTAGGCCACCTAAAAGCCTCCGTCATGGCTTAGCGACTTAAAAGCCGAGGCCGACAACTTAACGTGCCTTCCGCAGCACGGAAGCGCTTAGCTCGTGATGCCACTTGCGGTCACCCATCCAAATTGTGACCGCTCACAACGTCGCCTAACTTCAACGATCAATCAAGAACGTCTGAGCAAGCTACACCACGAGCGTTTCATTAATTCGTTAAGCCATGACGGAGGCCTTCAGGAGGCATTAAAACTCCGTCACCCGAGTTAGCCACTAGCTTAAACGAACATGCATACATACAAAGTACATAAGTACTTTGACGGATTTTACGTGTAGGTACTTTTGAGACTTTCATGCGTCAACTATACGACCTTGAGGCTCCTAGCTGCTTATTATACAGCTGATCTCGTATTTATGCCACGTGGAACCTAAATTTTACGATGTGGAGCTCATTTACTAAATTCAAACTCACAGTTCAAGAACATAAAAACCTTTTTACAAAAGTTTCATTTAAAATAAAAATTTCATGAATCGATTAAAGTTTAATTCGGCTTTTTGGCGGGAATTTGAGAAGTCATGTTTCGTTTTTGTTTTATTTTCCAAAACTTGTGTTTCTTCGAATGTTAATGTGTAATAATGGTGGATTATTAACCGTTAAGTGTTCGTGAATGTGCATAGGTGTGGGCAAGTGAAACAAAATTGGATAACGTTGCTTTTCGACTTCTCCCAAAAAGTCCGAGTTGATGTTTCAGTAAAGCCCCACATCTTTACTGAGGCACAAGGGAAGGGGTGGGATATTATATTTATGTATTGTAATATGTATTTATATAACTTATTTATCTATAAACTTGAAGCATAATAATTACTTGACACTGGCTGAATGCACAAGTCGTGCGAAGCCAAAATAAAGAAGAAAAAAAAAAAAAAAGTTTAATTCAACGTCAAGAACGTGATCGAATAGATCGTAAACTATGTACAATTTTTTGATAGAGCTGCGACATTTATTGATTAGTACCAGTTTCCACCCGTGGCTTCACTCGCGTGGTACCTTCCCGGATGAAAAGCCGATGTCCGCGATAATGGGTTCCCACGCGGGCGAAGCCGCGGGCGACATCTAGTAAATAAATAAAAATGAATGTTTGTACGTTTGTCATCTAATACCTTTGATTAGATTGTGATGAAACGTTGGTAGAGACATTTAAGTTTTCTGGCACAAAAAATCTATAGGCATACCTATTACAAAATGTTTTGCTACTTTTTCTGCAAACTTATTTTCAAGTTTATTCTTATAACTATAGGTGAGATTACAAAAGAGGTTATCTCTTTTGTAAGACCTATTAAAAATATATCAATATAATGATACAAACATCAATTAAAGCCGAATCACATGCTTCTCGCATTGTCAGGTAGTCACGCAGAAAAAAAAAGTGAAATATAAACCTGAAATTACTAAATCCACGATCATTTAGTGTGGTGATACAGCATACTACTGTAACAACATTTAAAATGACAATTCAAAGTACAGTTTTTTATATCTGCAGAGTGAGTCAAAGAACCATATTATTATTTTACGATTCATTTCCTTTATGAGTCTGTTTCGTTGCCAGAAACAGACAAAATAAAGGGACAAAGTTATAAATAATGTTTATATCTGTCTGGAGGTATTGTACTTATTCAAATTAAAGATTTATGTAGACAACAATTTTTTAACTTTTCTACTTGAGATAAAGGATGTAAAGGTAGAATATGTAGATAGAGGTAGAATATCGCGAGTGCTAGGTAGAATATGTAGAGAATCGTTCATCTACACAGAGAATCGTGCGCATTTGCATACAATCTTCATACTGATTAAGAGTCCGACCAAACTATCGGCAGATAGAAAAGTTTGCAGTTGTGCGAGGGATCTAAACGGTTCCTTACATCTTTAGTTACTAGCACTCTTACGACGAAAGTCTCTGAAAGATGGCGTCAGCCTTGCAACCTGTCACGTATGGAATGCTAACCTCTGCAAAATGTGGGCATGTGCCAACTATGCATTTGGTAGAGCATCTATCTCTTAGGCACCTTCAAAAGATCTTGATTTTTTACCCGACTGCGCAAAGCAAAGGAAGGGTAATGTGTTTATCAGTCTATGTTTGTTTGGATGTTTCTATGTGGCACTCTAGAGGCCAAACGCGTGGACCGATTTTGATAATTCTTACGTCAATCGATTTGTCTCAACCTTGGGAGTGCTACTAAAGACATGACAGTAAACAAAATTCACCAGTGCCACAACCAGACGCCATATTGTCAAAATTAAAAAAACCAAAATCGTCACACTATATCAAGTGGGGTATCGTTGAATAGGTATTTCAAAATCAACCTTAGGTTTCTTTTACCATTTTTCATTTTAAGTAATAGTTTAGGAAAAATAACGGTTTAAAGTTGATTAATAATAATTCTCGCTATGGATGTTTCTATGTGGCACTCTAGAGGCCAAACGCGTGGACCGATTTTGATGATTCTTACGTCAATCAATTTGTCTCAACCTTGGGAGTGTCACTAAAGATATGACAGTAATCAAAATTCACCAGGGCTACAACCAGACGCCATATTGTCAAAATTAAAAGAATCAAAATCGTCACACTATATCAAGTGGGGTATCGTTGAATAGGTATTTTAAAATCAATTTTATCATAACTAAAAAGTGTTAAATAAAAAAATATTTTAAAAAAACAAAAACCCGACTGCGTCAAAACTAAAAAGAAAAAAACAAGCCTGCAAAGAATTACTCACAGTCGGGACCCATAACATTGGGAAGATTTGATTGGTAATAAAATGAATGGGTACCGACTGTGAGTAATTCTTTGCAGGCTTGTTTTTTTCTTTTTAGTTTTGACGCAGTCGGGTTTTTGTTTTTTTAAAATATTTTTTTTTAAGCCTAAAAATCTAAGAGAATAAAATCTTACGGTACCTTTAGGGTACCTAAGGGTTGGTAGCTTGGTAGGTAGGGTCCCTCGAATATGTTTACTGTTACATTAGTTTTTTTGTGGAATGTAGGTACATCTTATCGCAGGTGACTGTACAAGGTGCTCCAAACTACTCTTTTCCTTTGGAAAATCTGGACCAGTTAAGTAAAATTGGGTCAAGGGCGCATACACGCTACCTTTAGCACTACAGAACATTGAATCAAAGCTGTTTATGTGAGTTGGAATGGCAATAATTAATCAAAGTCAGTTTATCAGACCGTAAGTTGTTTGACTTCCCTGATTGATAGTGCATTGTTGGTTTTTCTTCAAATTGAAAGTCAAATTGAAAGTTGTAAACAATACTATACAAGGTGTGTAATAAGATATTTTTTACAATAAACTTCGCGATGACTTCCCGTGTCATTAGTAAAGTACCGAGAGTATACTCGTTAATATTAGTTTAAAAAACTAAGAGTGTTTTTTTAAATGTTTTTTTTATTGTTGTTTATTAATTATTAATACAATAATTTAATTAAAAAATTATAAAAAATTTTTGCTTTTTTGTGCAAAGTTTCAATTTAATCCGAAGTTTTGAAGTGGGTCAAAATCACGTTCAAAGATTCTGTTACATACAGGGTGAAGCTAATAAAAGCGTGTTAATAATAAATAGGTACTATTTTATGATTTAATATGATTCTACACTGACATTTGAAACTACGAGTAAAATCCGGTAGCCGCGAATTTAATTTGTGAATAAAATTGCTAGCTTCAGTAAAAATTCTGGGTTACTTTATGCTGCGCTCTAAAAGCCTGTTTTATGATTGCTCGTAAAAGAGCCTCCGGGAGCCAATTTTGTTCTTTAATTAGGGTAACGCTTGTTTTACACCAATCGTATTATATATATATATAAAGTCCTGTACAAGTTTCACAGTAGGTATACTTGCACCATAGAACTCTTGCGCAAATATAAGATATTTTATATTTTACCTTTACTGTCGTATGCCTTTTGCTAATTCGTCTACACACCTACACTATCTAATTTGAACCTTACAATCAGAGCAATCAATTAATAATCTACGAGTTTATAAGCACAACCAGCGGACTTTCAAAATATTGTGGTCCAAATAAATAACAAGGGATAAAATAGCTATTTCCATTACAGTACCTAGATGAAAAGCAGTTTAAAGGCACAGAACAGATAATAATACTACTATAGGTTTGGATTGAATCCTTCCTTGTGATTAATAGTAAAGTGTTAATAATATATTGTTAGGTTGCCAATTTGCGCTCACTATTTCCTCCTGAGACTGAACGCAGCCTGGATCAGCCTCAATTTTTTTTACAATTCCTAACATTGTTTTCCTTTTTATGTTACTTTTAACATTCCTCTGTACATTAATCGTATTATTACCAAAAAAATCCCGAAAGCCCCTGAGATGTAGTTCTCTCAAAATATAAGTTTGTTCCAAACAACTGACTTACAACAAGGTGTTAAAACTTTACACGTCAACAGTCAATATTAATTACTTACTTAAGCTTTAGTTAATATAGATTGACCGTCAGACTTGTGACCTTGGGTGCAGTTTTATCGACCCGAGCAGACGAGACAATACAATACATTGATCTACGACAAAGACGTTGCAAGACAAATTAAGCCGACTTGGGTTATCATAGTTCACCTCATGCTCCAAGCTTAATCGGTTAAATTGATTTCGATCGACATATAACTTGTGAGGATCAAAGCTTGATAGATTTCAAGCAATAATTACCTGAAGTAATTTGAGTTTTAGACCTTTTCCCGTGGGACATGACAGGTTGATTGTAATTATAATTCGAGTTTGCTCCAATGTTATTGGCATAAATGATCAATTATTATTTATTTGAAGCGATGAAATTGAACAGTAATTCATAATTACATCTCCAATCAGCGTTACAATAGTAATTAATCGTGTTCATTATTGTCGTCAGGATACCGTTATACAATACAATAGCCAAATTTTTAAATCAGATATGGTTTTTTCCTTGTAACTCTTTGTCTTTTGTTTGTTTTTTTTTTTCTAAATATTGTTCTAGTGGACATGAGAGTGAATGAGGCAAAGGATGAGTGTCAGGATTGTAGCAAGTGGAAATCAGTGGCATCTCAGCGGGTTTCGATAAAACGACTTTTCGAAAGGGCGTACCACTTGAATTTTTTTTCGAAACAGCGTTCGTCGCAACGATGACATTCGAATCTTCATATCAGACCCCATCTCACCCCAACGGAGAAGAGGTGTGATTTTATATAAATTTTGTATAAGATATATATATTAAAATAAATACACGACATGCAATATTACGTCATATAGATCCCAACCTCACATTTAATCCAATCTCACAATTATAAGCATAATGTCTTGATTATCCAGTTTGCTTATAAAATTCCAGATACGGCAGAGATAATGAAATTGCTTATTACGTTACGGCGCTCACGCTCATTCAATTTTGACATTATTGAGCGTACGTTCAGTTGAAATACTCAGTGCATCGGCCAGGGCCGCTGCAAGGACGGGTCAAGGATAATGTGAAACTATTTGAAAAACTTCCATTGAACTGTATCCTCGGGATCCATTATTATGAAATGGCATTGAAGCAAAACAGTGTGGTAATTAAGGTTTTAACTGACTTCAAGAAAGGGGAAGGTTCTATTGTTCAACTGTATTTATGTTTTTTTTTACCAATTTCTCCGTCAATTGTGGACCGAATTTGAATTTTTTTTGAAAGGGTATATTCTCGGTGGTCCTGTAATAATTGTCAAATATCAAGAACTAGTGAAAGCCCGCTGCTTCTCCCGCGTGGACAACTATTTTTTATCCCACAGAAACCATACATTTTTCCGGGATAAAAAGTAACTTTATTCCAAAACCTTAACTATCTACTATCCAAATTCCATCAAAATTAGTTTAGTAGTTAAGGAGATAGGTACGTGGTAACAAACATTCACACACACACGGACTTTCGCCTTTATAATATTAATAGGATGTGAAGTCGGTTTTTAGTTTTTTTTAAAAATACCTTCTTTGATTTAATTTTACATTACGCTCTATAGCTATAGGTGTTTTGAACTAGGTACTTAGTTTTAAAGAACTGAGTAGTTCGAAACTTAATATGAGGCTTTAAATTTAAATGGGAAACGGAAATTACTACCCAACTCGTAGCCGTCAAAGTCATTTATTCAAAGCACTCGTAAGTAAGTATAATATTCTGAATTATTGAGATACTAGTGAACGCCCGCGGCTTCGCCCGCAACTTCGCCCGCGTGGACTACTTATTTATCCCACGCGAACCATACATTCTTCCAGGATAAAAAGTAGCCTACTTATGTGTTATTCCAGTACCTACACTATCTATATTCCAAATTTCATCAAAGTCAGTTTAGTAGTAATGGAGATACGTGGTAACAAACATTTACAAAGACACACACACACGGACCTTTATAATATTATTAGGATTGTGAAAAGTGAATAATTTACTCCAAGGTTACCTAAATAAAAAAGTTACGACGCGTATAGGCCAGTTTTATACATTTATTATCTTATATGACATGAGTTGGCCTCGAAAAAAACTAGTTAACGACGTGATACTAATGCATTCATTGCCCTAGGCATCAGGGTTAGCAGAACCAATTTAGAACCTTGAGGTAACCTTCATCGGCCGTAGGGCTTAGGTACTTATCAGTTTAATACAACTGTTTGATTTAATTGCAATTGATTTCAATCTAATGTCAAACTACAAGTCCATGTTATTGTCAAGGTAAAATAATAAAGAATCCTACTAATATTATAAAGGCGAAAGTCCGTGTGTGTGTGAATGTTTGTTGCCACGTATCTCCATAACTACTGATCCGATTTGGCTGAAATTTGAAACATAGATAGGTACTGGAATAGGACATAGGCTTTTTATCCCGAAAAAATGCATGGTTCCCGTGGGATAAACAAAATAGTAGTCCACGCGGGCGAAGCCACGGGCGTCAGCTAGATTCTAATACTTAAGGGGTTTTTTACTCTATACAGGTTAAGTTTTGATTATTTACTAACTATATAACTATAAACGTAGCAGAATGGTAGACGTTGTAAATTATTATAATTAGCCTGCTGGATAGTAAAAGTAACTACTCACTCATAAAAATTATAGCTGGTTGGTGTTACTCAGGTACTTAGGGGTGGTGGAAACCGTGCACGCGGTACTGTTCACTTTAACTGACAGTTAGTTTACTTGGGACTCGGAAATCGTGAAATGAGCGCTAAGCATCTCTTTATGTAAGTTTGCTACAGAACACTCAGTCCTTTTTAACTGTTTTAGATATTAATCAAATCCAAAATAAAACCCGTACATGACGTTTTAATATCCAAGGTAATATTTAAGTAAATTGGGTTGGCCTCACTTACCCAATCTCACAATACTTTCTTTCTAGTCACCTTTATTCAGAAAAAACAGGCAAAATCATGGTCAGTAATAGCGTAGCTGCGCCGCGCCCAGACAAACATACTTATTTCATCTTTGAAATAGGATTTGAATCTTTAAATTATGAGAAAACCGCTGATACAGGTTTATCTGTGTTGTTCATAAAAATAAGGCTAATCCCACAAAGAGAAGTTCACCTACTGAGCGTTTAAGCTTTGGTCACTAACTGTACCGAATGGTACGTCCTTGCGGTATAAACTATTAGCTCATGGGTTCACAAACTCGAGTGGTTGGTCCGTTGATAGGCAAAACTGTCAACTCAGAATCGCCGGCGGATTTTTATGCCACAATCTTTATAAGCATGATGTAATCGTTGTTACCTTTGACTCGCGAGCTTGCTAGCGTATTTTACTCGCAAATAAAAATCTGTAAAATCTGTAATCTAGCTTCGTCCCTGCATAAAACCTTGGCCTGACCTTCACCCTGCAGCCGGCGGAGCAGATATCTGCGCCTTTCACACACCGCTGCACCGTCGAGTGACACTTGACACGGCTTATGTCAATAGCGGAATGTCTGAGTGCACGTGATATCCAGCCGTGCGTATTTTTAAGGTTTTCTTCAAGGTTTGCGAAATAAATAGGTATGTCATAAACGATGGTGGATTTTTGCGTGATTTTCTTATTCTTCACAACTGAGAAGCTAGTTGCAGGTTCGTTTTATTTGGACTTCACCGAACCTTCTTATCTCCATTATTTATTTTTAAATTATCAACGGGACTAAATCTGATAAAAAGTAGCCTATGTTACTCTCCAGCCCTCCAACTATCTCCACAAAAAAAATCACGTCAATCCGTCGCTCTGTTTTGACGTGAAAGCAGAACAAATAAACACACTTTCACATTTATAATATGGGTACGGATACATAAGTATTCTCCATCAGATAACTGGTTCCCATAGTACGGCTTTGCTTAGATGGGGACCAGATGACGCTGTGAAATGTCCGCCAATATATTATTTAATTTAATTGCCGGCTTTGCAACTTTGTTTAATAATAACTTTTATAAACTTTGTGTCAAAGTACTGCAGTAACTCCCTAATGAGTTAATGTATTTAATTTAGTTTGTTGATTACGTAAACTTTTTTATAAACACGGCTAATAAGTAGCAGGCAATTAAGTTTAAAGATTTATAGTTCTTTTTTTACATTTTTTCAGTTAACTTCTATACCAATAAAGGGAAAGAGTTTGTTTGTTTGTTTGAACGCGCTATTCTCAGGAACTACCAGTCGGATTTGAAAAATGCTTTCTGCATTGGAAAGCTAAACTCTTGAGGAAGGTTATAAGCTACTTTTCATCATCATCATCATCATCACCATATACCGTCACTACGGGGACAATACCACGAGAGCGCTGCTAGTGGTTCATAAGCACACGTAAGTAACATACCACTAATAAATGCGACACGGCAGCATTTTTAATATGATTACCTTTTTGTGCAAAACCTTGACGAAATTGAGCTTACATGGGCTTGATGGGCGATGTGACAAGCCACGCATGAAGGTCAGAGTAGATTAAGCTATTTTTATTTATTCTACTTATAGTTTTATAAAATACTGTTTTCCATAGGTATGATTTTATCAGCCTACAGTTAAACGGATGATAAAAGAATAGTAAAGAACCATGTTGATCGAGGGTACCCATGTTGTGCCTCGACTTTCGATCTGAAGGTTGTGGGTTCGAATCCAGGCCGTGCAAGGATTTTCCGTTGCAAAAAAATTGTATGCTCATTAACGCAAGCTCTAAATGCATCGCGAGGATACTAGTTTTAAGCTTACAACCTGTCACATATGGAATGCTAAATTGCTCCTGCAAAATGTGGGGCTGTACCAAATATGTTTTTGGACATACTCAGACTACCCACCCCCATAGACATCTTCAAAATGGATCTTAAGCGCCTTACAATCTGATAGAAATGTCTACTGTGCCTTGGGAATACATTCGTGATAACATTTAAATTTTTTTATAAACTTACCTACCTAATGAATAAGCATATCGGACGGTTATTCAGTCTTCCACGGTTAGTGGCGTAGCACGATTCTACGCAACGCTACGGACCGCTACGAACTGCTACGAGATCCTTGTATTTCGTAAAGGCGTTCGAAGTATTTCTAAGAACCGTAACAAGTTTTTTATGATAATACGATAAGACGTAAAACCATGACAAAGGCCTTAGACTGGTGTACAATCTTCGTCACTAGCGTTGGCCATTAGCTCATATAATTTTGTTTTTATATTTACATTAAAAATTCAAAAGTTAGTCTTTCTTAATACTCTCCGTGGAAGCGCTGCGGTGGCAACTGATGGATCAGTCTTGTCCATTGTGTTGTCGGCGCAGTGATTCCTCTGTTAAAGGGTCAGCAGCGCGAGTGAGACTCCTCTCTGGTGTCATAGGCATCCATAGGACGGTAACTGTTATATCTCGAATAATTAGATGGAATTAATTAATACGCAAATTTATTATTTGCTGTTTATTTTTTATAAAAGTAGAATCCACAGACGTTGTTCCAATCCAAAACCACAGACAGTGTTGCCCTATAAACTAACTAAATTATCCTAAAGGGTGTTGCCCTCTATACTGACTAAATATCTAACAGTAAACGCGTACCATCAGGTGAGCCGTATGATTTTCTGCTACCTAAATAATTGTAGTATAAAAAAAACTCATAATCCCTAATTGCTAAGTAAACTCATAACATAACACTCATTAATTTATTACTTACTCAAGTAGGTATTTTTATAGTGGGTGTACTTAATGTTTTCATATTTATTTATCAATAATTCAATAAACATAATGTTATTTTAGCTAGTTGTTCAAACAGTTATCAAGATTTTACGATGTATCTATTTTGGAAACTACACAAAAATCTATGCAATAAGTTTTAGTGAAGAACTTTTAGTTAACCCATATAAAACAGACGATGATACTTTCATTTTTAAGTTAACAAAAAGTGAAAATCGTAAAAAGTAATCTTTCCTTGAACTCAGTACGTAGCCACATTAACTTCCTTAGCAGAAGGCTCGTGTGGAAACCCACTAAAAATGCATTAAATACGAGTTTTAACTGGAGCGGGATAATTCGGTTTTATTGACGCGGCCGAATGAAGGCCAAACTGTTTCAATTTTGTACCTTCTGCAAACTGTTATTTCAATTTTGTACCTTTTGTTTTATTAAAGTTATTCACATTTTGTACTAAATGGGGAATATAGATTCGCTACTGTCCTGTGTTATTATTACAATATCTGGGCAACCTAGCTCTACTCGGGTGAAAAAAGGAAAAATTAAATTTAAATAGGTACCCGAAAAAAGAACAAAAAAACTGACAACACAAAAATAAAAAAAAATGACAATGTCTGAGATTCGATCTCGCAGCCTTCGGCGTTGCAGGCTAATACGAAAATTTAAAATCATTCGAAGGCGGCATATTGTAATTCATATTGTTATTTAGCATGGTACTGTAACGAAACTCTAACCTGACCTAAAAATAAATGTAAATCTGAAGCTAATGAAATCTACCTGCTAATCAGTTACCCTGATTTTATTATCTAAAGTAATATTCCTAATGAAATGTGAAAGCCAAGAAGGTTAAATAAAATATATTTAAATTACACACACATTTAATACTGTTGCAATTTTGTTACATAAATAATCTCGTTACCGAAAATGTTTTAATCACAATAGACAAGTCAACGACTGAGGTGTTTAAATTTAAATTATAATACAAGTAAAATAAGAATCTTAAATTCTAAATGAGCCCATGGAACCCGGAGTAGCTGTAAGGGAAACAAATTGATTGCATTAGTGAATTTGTCAAAATAAATGAATACCTACATGAAATGCACAAAAGATCAGTCAGGACCAATGTTAAATTGGTCATGTCATCATGTATGTGGGGAATCTAGATCAGATGGATCAAGAATAATTTATTGTTTTCATGCAAAATCCCCTACCCAACACAGTCATCTAGAATCCCGAGGACCTAGAGTCATGTGCCCAGGAATGTCTTGTCTTGCGACTTAGGGATGAGGAAAACTCCTGGTTCTAACTACAGAAGCCCCGCAAGCGCAAATAAGGAAAGGGAAAGGGTAGGGAAGGCGCCTATATTTACCTATATCAAAATCCTATTGATTTCGATCAAACAAAGGTAGGTCCATTTACTGTTAGATGCTATTAGATTCAAAGTACTCGTATCAAGGCCGCGTTTTAACCAACTGCGTATTCGAAGGCATTAGCGTTATACGCTTGACATCCCCAGAATACATTGCGGTGTATTCGGAAAATGTCATCCTGACGCTATAATGGCTCGCCAGACATGCTCCAAGTACCAAGATTTATCTAACAGATCTGAGTTAACCTAAACGCCGAGCAATAAATGGGCCTCTTAGGCTGGATTCGACCAAACTGTCAACCCACTCCCGGAGCAGTCATTCCGTTACTCCTGGTTCTAAGGTGTCAACTTTACAATGTCAAAATATTCAAACAAACAGCAGTTTAATCTGTGGTTTAATCTAAAGATAAAACTTAATCCAGTTTGGCAAAATCCAGCCTTAACAAAATAATTTAATGAAATCCATAAGACTCGAAGCACTTGTTCCATGTCGATGCTTAATAGCACTGCGCTATTCAGGACGTTGTTTCATACTAGGAATCCACAAGTCACAACGTATGCACTATAACCACAGACATCACCCAAGCGTCTCTAACAAAATGAGTCAATTAATAAAGCAAGTTAAAGTGAAAAGTGAATTCAGTGCTTGTTGAGTTGTTTGTTACACTGAATGCTTAATTTAGGATAGGAAAGGATATGTTTGTAAGCGTCAGCTAAAGCCAGTGTTAGTTAGCTCGTTCTCAGCTTCACTGTGGATATCTACAGAAAATAGCATGCATAGATTAGTTTAACTCTAATAAATTGTCTCGATCTCAGCAACCACCTAACCTGTATGGAAACTTAATTACCATGCACACATAATCAGATTAAATGTAATTTCTTTAAATAAAATAGAATGGCGGTGAGGAATAAAATATCAACTTTCTATTCTTTGAAACCCTGCCCTTAGACTGCCTTCCCCTGAATTATTATTTTACTAGCTTATTCTAAGATACATTACCAAAGACTGCTCACTGAATTTAAAAGTAAATTTTAATTAAACGTGGATACTGTAAAATACTTAGATTATTTCAATTTACACTGAATCTAATTTACAACTACTCATAATAACCAACACTGATTCTAGGGTTTGAACTACCAATCAATCTGGTCAACTTTAAACTCTGACTTTCTAATTCTTCCGACTCCCCTCAGACCCTCTCTCCCACTTTCTGTCCTTCAACTTTCCGTCCTCGTTTTCCTAGAGTCTTGTGGTTTTATTCAGAATCATCCCCTCTACCAAATAGGGTGTTGCCAAACTGGCTTCAACTAAAATCCTCCAATAGAATCCTACTATTCGATCATTGAGAAAAAATGTGAGGCGTAACCTATTTGGTTATTTCGGTTCTCACGGGTAATAGACGCACAAAAACTCTAGTCCTTCAAATTTCTAATATTTTAAACTAACTTATCGCCTAGTATACTTCAAGATGTCAACTCAGGTTTAAATTTATTTAAACACACCAATAAGTGTGTGATAAAACTCTAATTTATGTGGTCTGATAAATGTGCTTTATGCGTATTTGTTTAGTTAATAAGGAACTATTTCTTTGCTTTCAGTTTCCAGACGTACAAAAAATACGATGCCCATGAGTTCCAAGAGTTGTAAAAATATTGTCGCCAGCACAATCTAAATGATTATAATTTATGGACATGTGAACTTGAAAATTTACACCAAACAAAAATATTTCAATAAATTAAGCTCAAGGGCTCTTTCTCAAGTAAGACTGAAATATGAGTGATCAAAAATAAATATAAATTCCTTGATTAAAATTATAGTCTAAAAATAGGGATCGTTACAGTCGCCCCTTGAATTTATTGATATTTTAAGGTGCAGACCGAGAAAATTGAAAGAAATTCACTCTAAAAGAGTTTCAACTTGATAACAATTTCGTAAAATTACTACTTAAAGTTCACTTATTTTCAACACCAAATGAGCTATGCATATATTCTATCATCCCTTATTATTTATTTAATTCAAATCATTTGGGAATGATGTCTCAAATGATTGTGCTGACGATGTTTCTACTTCCTAAAATCTAATTAGATAGGCTTTTATGAACCTTTCCGAGATTATTGAATATTACCTTTACCTATATCAGACCTATACCAAATTGAACTTAAAATGCGTTTATTGATAACGTTACCTACTTGAAAATCTATCTCTAGAATCAATCTCACCGTAATATGACTTATCATGACATCTAGGAATCGAACCCAGATCAGATACACAAGTAATGTCATTTCCAAGCATCCTAAAACTAAATCAAAACAACCCATGCATTCATTCAACTATAAGCAGTGTCTTTGTGTAGCAGCGGAAAACAGTACCTATCTAAAAAGATGATGATAATCTTATCAAATAAAATAAACTACTTAGCTCAGGATATTATTATGAAGCTATTCCGCCCTAGCTCCACCCGCGTAGGCACCCTTAACACGAGGCGTCCCTGTGTCGTGATGTCTCTACCGACCGATGTTCCAAACGAGTCTCTACGGTCCTCACGTGCTCTCTGCATTTGTAGTCGAATGAATAAGCTCTGAAATTGATAAATTTAGGAGTAAATACATCTGATAAAAATATTGGCGAACCACGAAAATAATTAAACCAGATATGAATAGATTTTATTATTTGACTAGTTTCCACCTTTGTGGCGTTTCCTCCGTAGTGGTGGTTTATGGTGATGATGATGATGAAAGGTAACCTATAATCTTCTCCAAGAGTTTTGCCATCACATGGAGAAACAAATTTTGTTTAAGTCCTACTGGTAGTTCCTGAGATTAGCGCGTTCAAACAAACAACAAACAAGAAACAAACAACCAAACAAACTCTTTCGCTTGATTATATTATTTGTTAGTATCATATAGAAAATCTTTGGTAAGTATAGATCAATTAAACAAAACTCGACTGTGAGTTCTTATTATTCCGACGAAATTATAGCCTAGGACTCCCATAATCAAACTAAATCTAATGACACCTGATACGTTTAAATCCGTAGAGCCATTTAGGCTGTAGAGTTGTACAAATAAATAGACACGCATGCATACATACATTTGGAAAACATAACCCTCCCTTCTGCAGGCAGTCGAGTAAACAAGAGAAACAAAACGTATGGCATTAAACTGTCAATGCCTCTATAACTTCATTAAAGGTTTTGTAATTACCTAAAATGTTGATGATATTGATTTTCTAGATCAACACAAATAAACATTCAAACAAGCGGGCCTAAAGAAATGGTGTAAACCTATAATATAAATACAAGACTACTTAGCTCAGAGCATTGTTTCGGAGCAGTTCACTCGGCTCAACCTGCACCACGAAACGAGACGGCTCTCACGCATGATGTATGAACCAACGGATCCTCAGGACGTAGAAACCAACGGCTCCCCACGAAGTCTAGACGGAGACGAAGCATACGGTCCTCAGGATGTTTCAGCGTTGTCATCGAAACACTGGAATTCAAAATTACCATTTGTGAATAAACAATAATTAATTGATAGGTAACACCTACGCCCCTACGACTCTTGTCTAATCTAACTAAAATTTTACTTTTATAACTGTCACACTCATTCGCTTTCTAAATCTAAGACATTCACACAAAAAAAAAGAAAGGTCGGACACGCCCCTACGATTCGTAGTTATACCTGCTACAATGCAACATGTTACATGAATTAGAATTTTTTTATTTACTCGCCCCTACAACCTTTTTATTTTCATAAGTTAATTTGCAGCTTTTAAGTCGTTAAGCCATGATGGAGGCCTTTACGCGGCCTTAAACTCCGTCAGCAGAGTTTGCCACTTGCTCATACGAACTTAACCTTCTATAGAGATAGTAAAAATATACCAACGTAAACGAACCAACAAAATGATCTAAGTATAACTTAAAGTAAGTAAGTACTTACATTTTTCCTACAAACATCAAACAAACAAGCTTTCAAACGCATCTAAGTTAGAACCTGATACTATTTCAAACATCCAAACAAATAAAACTTACCTATTAACTTCATACCAATCCCTAAAACATGATTAATGTAACAATCATCCAAAACTAGGCCTTTCTATTTCTACTCTGCTTTAGCAATTTATTTTATGGCGCCCCTAGCTTGTTATTATTTTTCTGTAATAAAGAGTCATTTACTAACGAACGCCAAAAGAGTACCTACCTACTCTATTGAAAGTATCCTTTTTTTATTGCTTAAACCGTCTCAAAATTTTAAGTCTATTCATACAAAACAAACCGAAGTCGCACATGTGGCACATTCATTTTTTTTTTTTTTTTTTTTTAACAATGACCCAACCTTTTGTAAAACCGTTTGAAACACCTACCTACAGACTTAAAACTTCTACCTAAAGACGCAGTACACAAAAAAAAATAGCAACAGTTTTACGACTTGTCTTGTCTATTGTTTGTTTTTTTTTTTATTTATTTTTTCCAACTGGCTTTCACATTTGAATGGCACATGATCGTCTAGACTACGTTGTGATTTAATTTTGTAGTAACCCAAAACTTTTTTTACAGGCTATTGAATTAAATTAATAATTCAATATTTAATGGCCTATATCCTGGTCACGGCACCACTGTAACGAATTTCTATCCTGACCTAAAAATAAATGTAAATCTGAAGCTAATGAAATCTACCTGCTAATCAGTTACCCTGATTTTATTATCTAAAGTAATATTCCTAATGAAATGTGAAAGCCAAGAAGGTTAAATAAAATATATTTAAATTACACACACATTTAATACTGTTGCAATTTTGTTACATAAATAATCTCGTTACCGAAAATGTTTTAATCACAATAGACAAGTCAACGACTGAGGTGTTTAAATTTAAATTATAATACAAGTAAAATAAGAATCTTAAATTCTAAATGAGCCCATGGAACCCGGAGTAGCTGTAAGGGAAACAAATTGATTGCATTAGTGAATTTGTCAAAATAAATGAATACCTACATGAAATGCACAAAAGATCAGTCAGGACCAATGTTAAATTGGTCATGTCATCATGTATGTGGGGAATCTAGATCAGATGGATCAAGAATAATTTATTGTTTTCATGCAAAATCCCCTACCCAACACAGTCATCTAGAATCCCGAGGACCTAGAGTCATGTGCCCAGGAATGTCTTGTCTTGCGACTTAGGGATGAGGAAAACTCCTGGTTCTAACTACAGAAGCCCCGCAAGCGCAAATAAGGAAAGGGAAAGGGTAGGGAAGGCGCCTATATTTACCTATATCAAAATCCTATTGATTTCGATCAAACAAAGGTAGGTCCATTTACTGTTAGATGCTATTAGATTCAAAGTACTCGTATCAAGGCCGCGTTTTAACCAACTGCGTATTCGAAGGCATTAGCGTTATACGCTTGACATCCCCAGAATACATTGCGGTGTATTCGGAAAATGTCATCCTGACGCTATAATGGCTCGCCAGACATGCTCCAAGTACCAAGATTTATCTAACAGATCTGAGTTAACCTAAACGCCGAGCAATAAATGGGCCTCTTAGGCTGGATTCGACCAAACTGTCAACCCACTCCCGGAGCAGTCATTCCGTTACTCCTGGTTCTAAGGTGTCAACTTTACAATGTCAAAATATTCAAACAAACAGCAGTTTAATCTGTGGTTTAATCTAAAGATAAAACTTAATCCAGTTTGGCAAAATCCAGCCTTAACAAAATAATTTAATGAAATCCATAAGACTCGAAGCACTTGTTCCATGTCGATGCTTAATAGCACTGCGCTATTCAGGACGTTGTTTCATACTAGGAATCCACAAGTCACAACGTATGCACTATAACCACAGACATCACCCAAGCGTCTCTAACAAAATGAGTCAATTAATAAAGCAAGTTAAAGTGAAAAGTGAATTCAGTGCTTGTTGAGTTGTTTGTTACACTGAATGCTTAATTTAGGATAGGAAAGGATATGTTTGTAAGCGTCAGCTAAAGCCAGTGTTAGTTAGCTCGTTCTCAGCTTCACTGTGGATATCTACAGAAAATAGCATGCATAGATTAGTTTAACTCTAATAAATTGTCTCGATCTCAGCAACCACCTAACCTGTATGGAAACTTAATTACCATGCACACATAATCAGATTAAATGTAATTTCTTTAAATAAAATAGAATGGCGGTGAGGAATAAAATATCAACTTTCTATTCTTTGAAACCCTGCCCTTAGACTGCCTTCCCCTGAATTATTATTTTACTAGCTTATTCTAAGATACATTACCAAAGACTGCTCACTGAATTTAAAAGTAAATTTTAATTAAACGTGGATACTGTAAAATACTTAGATTATTTCAATTTACACTGAATCTAATTTACAACTACTCATAATAACCAACACTGATTCTAGGGTTTGAACTACCAATCAATCTGGTCAACTTTAAACTCTGACTTTCTAATTCTTCCGACTCCCCTCAGACCCTCTCTCCCACTTTCTGTCCTTCAACTTTCCGTCCTCGTTTTCCTAGAGTCTTGTGGTTTTATTCAGAATCATCCCCTCTACCAAATAGGGTGTTGCCAAACTGGCTTCAACTAAAATCCTCCAATAGAATCCTACTATTCGATCATTGAGAAAAAATGTGAGGCGTAACCTATTTGGTTATTTCGGTTCTCACGGGTAATAGACGCACAAAAACTCTAGTCCTTCAAATTTCTAATATTTTAAACTAACTTATCGCCTAGTATACTTCAAGATGTCAACTCAGGTTTAAATTTATTTAAACACACCAATAAGTGTGTGATAAAACTCTAATTTATGTGGTCTGATAAATGTGCTTTATGCGTATTTGTTTAGTTAATAAGGAACTATTTCTTTGCTTTCAGTTTCCAGACGTACAAAAAATACGATGCCCATGAGTTCCAAGAGTTGTAAAAATATTGTCGCCAGCACAATCTAAATGATTATAATTTATGGACATGTGAACTTGAAAATTTACACCAAACAAAAATATTTCAATAAATTAAGCTCAAGGGCTCTTTCTCAAGTAAGACTGAAATATGAGTGATCAAAAATAAATATAAATTCCTTGATTAAAATTATAGTCTAAAAATAGGGATCGTTACAGTACCTACTTGAATACGCTTAAATTTTTATATTTTCTTAGCATTATTCATAATTAATAGGATGTCACATTTTAGATGCTTCATAGATTCGTGGAAAGTTTATGGTCCTTGCCTCTTTCAGAAGCCCTAAAAAAGTTAAATAATTGCAACAGGAAAACGAATAGAATGCAAGATAAACGGCCGTTAGTGGACGGCCACAATTGAAACCAAAAGGTTTCAATGTAGTTTCAACTATAAAACGTTCTATAAAAGACTGAAGATCGATAGGCAAACTTGATTAATTTCATTGGTTACGTCACAGTTTAAACATCAGTCACGAGAAGGGGTAATACATTGGAGAGCTGACGAGCCAACTGTATCAACCGATAGCTATAAACTGTAAAAACCGGTGATCCATTGACAGACCAAACTGCTTAAAAAATATCCATTATTGTGAAGCATCTTCAAGCAAAGTTCCAAAATACACGATGAACCAGCAAACCATACCGCCGTACTTAAACCACGGTTTTGTGGTTTATCCAATGACCTAATCTTGGAATAGCTTTCTCGCTGTCACAATCTGAGCGGTCACAATTTGGAGGGTATTTGGATGGGTGACCGCAAGTGAGTATCCTTTAGGCGGCCTAAAAACTCCGTCACCAGAGTTAGCCACTGGCCACTAGTTCAAATGAAAATGTAAACATGACTTGGATTATATTTATTTAGCCGTCTCGTCAGCATACCAGCAGTTTTAGGCTGATTTTCGTCTCACGCTCACCGTCAGCGCTGATAGGCGAGTGATCTTTATTACAATGAAATAAGGAGGCTGATTGTTTAGCAGAAATGGCTGCGCTGATTGCTCTCGTCAGTGCTGGACAATCAGTATAATTATTTCATTGTAATAAAGATCACTCGCCTATCAGCGCTGACAGTGAGCGTGAGACTAAAATCAGCCTTACTCGCCAATAGACCACCCTTTACGTACTGACATTACCTTCATTACTTGGATTTATCGTTGCCCGTGTTCCTAAATAACTTGTTAGCGCTTATTTATGTGGATTTAGTAGCGGGTGATTTTTATCTTGTCAACAAATGGGTTTTTGTTGACGGCTGGTTACATAATTGTCTTTATTGCTTAGTAATGGCTGAAAACCGTGTTATTATTTCGTTCAATTATGTAAACTGTCGCATATATGTAATGATATACCTACCGACCCTCCACCAAGTTTTTTTTTTCTGAGAATTATACATTGAAAAAATATAGTAGTTTCTCGGCTATATCTTCATGATCAGTACTTGTTAATCGTCCTCAGATATTCATACATTCAAGGTTTTCTTATGAAAAACTCTGATAGTCTGTAGAACAAAAATATGTTTCATGTTACAATTTTGATATAATGAAGAGTAAAAAGAATTTGATTTCACACAGCGCCATCTAGCCCTAAACTAAGCGAAGCTTAGACTATGGGAACCAGATAACTGATAGAATACTTATAATTTGTAAATACATACTTATAATACTTTATAACACCCAGACACAGTTCTTTTGTTTTAACTTTCAGTCTTTGTCTCTAAAATTGTACATATTACTTTGACCACAATTTACATTGGATCTTGGGGGACCTTGGTAACAATTGAAATGTATTGGAAATGTATTTTACATAAACAATACTTAATACGCTTACATAGTACTTAACAGAACTAGTTGGTGTATTCCGAAGCTCACCACATTCAAATCTGTTGAATACATCCGCTCTACTGGATTACACAGTACTGTAATACCTTAAGCTTTGTGTCCCTGATATATTACTAAAGGGTTTAGACTAGACTTACACAGAAAGCAGTGTTTGGTAAGCACTAGACACTAGCAATACGATTTCGAATCTAGTTCAAAGATGGAGAAGGGCCAGGTCAAAAGTAGGTACCCTAGATCGGCGGTCTTGTATGACAAATGTGATGAGAGTGAATGAGGCGAAAGAGGTGTGTCAGGATCGTGACGTCACTAATTCATTTTATGACCCTGCTGAACGTTGTATTTTACGATCTATCAAAAACAACCAAGCAAGCTACATCACAAGCACTTCAAACAAAATTACTCTAACAAGACCAGCAGGGCTATTTTGACTCACAGGTAAAGTCGACACCTCGGATTCCTTCCTACAAAAATCGATTTTTTTACGATGAATACTTTGAAATGGTAGATGATTGAAAAAAGTGATAGACATTTATATTGTGTAAAATATTCAAAGTAAATCTGCATTCTATAACTTGAATATTGTTCGTAAAAAAACAATTTGTCGGAAAAAATCCGAGTTAGCGACTTTACATGTGAGTCCAAATAGCCCTGCTGGTCTCTGAATAAATGATACATCGTAATAGACCGCTTTAGCTACAAACAAAAGTGTGCAACTCTTCCTAGATATTATGTTACCTGACTGACGACACCTTAATCATCATAGATGTGTATCTACATCTGATAAGTCTGACTGGCAAAGGCTAAGACTCCCCTAAAGCGGAGACGAGAGGAGATGTGTTTAAACAACCAATAGAACTTCATTATTCACACATCTCGTGATGACATTGTCTGAATAACGAAATTCTATTGGTTGTTCAAACACATCTCCTCTCCTCTCCGCTTTAGTGGAGTGAGACTCCAAGGCCAAGGCAGATGTGATGATGTTATTGGGCCCAATTTATGGTCCCATTATTTTTTGGGTAGTATCATTATAATACATTGTTTCGTACTTACACGCTTTTGCGGTTTATATTATGTATAATATCGCCCTTTGCAGCACAGTATTGTATGCACAACAATACCGTCCGAGTGTTCCGAGCCGTAAATAGCCACAAATTACGGTACACAACTGAGGTTCACCCATTCAAGTGAACCACAGTGTTGCTGAACTTATTCTCTAAGTTCTGAATAAAAGAAATGAACAAAGAGTTATTCAATCTAGAATGAACAAAACGCTATTAAACGGCGAGAAAGTTCATTGTGTTGCAATGTAAAGAGTTATTTGCTTTTTGAAAGGTGCACAGTCAAAAAAGGACAATTATTCCTGTACAGCTGCTTTGCTCTGGTGAATATCCTAATAAGATAAATTGGTGATACCAATATAGTCTATGACAACAATATTTAAATTTTTTTTTGATAGTTGTGAATTTTCTATTGTCAAAAAATTTAAATTATTTCTGAACTAAGGACTCGCGCAAGACGCCGCCTTATGGTACACTACTTACCAATAAAGCTATTCAGGGATACCATTATAAATAAATTTTAAATTTCTTGAATTCAAACTTACTAGCTTTTTAATATTAGTGTAGATTGCAAAAATGATACACCAAAAATTTTATGTTCATACGCGATAAAGTACAGCGTAGCTAAAATGGTCGCTAATGCAGATTCACAAATGATTTGCGTCGAGATTCTCGTATTAGAAATCGCAAAGTTGACAATTCCGTACCGGCAATATCATCTTATTGTTTGACAGTTTTGTGGAGAATCGTAAAATAAAATGGCCACCTATGAATTGGAATTGCACTAAGTGTCAATCAAATATGATTTATGTTTAATAATGATAATAAAACATACTAAATACTTACTTAAAAACCAAATACTTATTTACAGAGTATTAGTAGTAATAATACGATGCAATATTAAATGAAAACCAACCGGGTTATTTTTTTTCGTGTGGCAATCCTAGCATGTGATTCTGCTGTGAATTGAATTGCGTGAATTGCGTACAATTCAGCTAACATTTGACGGTAATTAAAGATGAATTGCTTTAGCAATATCAATACAAATCACCCGTGAATCACATTATTGTGAATCTGCATTAGCGACCATTTTAGCTCTGCTGGGCACTTTATCGCACCTTTGCTTTATCGGGTGTTTTAGGACGAGTTAGGTAAATATAATATTTAACTATTGTTTCATCAAAAATGAACAGAAGTTATTTAATTTCGAAGAACAATAAAGTGAAGCTACGTGCTCCTATTTCAAGATTCCACTTTTACGATTGGCATACTAAAGTGATTATTTTTAAATTCACATTTTTTTGCAGACACGTGTCAAATTTTACACGTGTCTGCAAAAAAATGTGAATTCAAAGTTTATTTTTTATTTCTACATTACCACGTGCCTACTTGAATTCAAGCCTAACTTTTAAAATTGTTGCGCTCGTGGCGTAGCTTGCTTATACGTTCTTGATAGATTGTTTCCGTGCTTCGAAGGGCTCGTTAAATTGTCGGTCGCTTTAAGTTGTTAAGCCATTACATAGGCCTTCAGAAGGCCTCAAAGATAACATTTTAAAATCAAAGCAACACTTAGCTAGATGATCTATACAACAAAGTTAAAGACAAAGTCAAATTAATTTTTTCAATAAGATCTCATAGTGTATCATATAAATGTATATTACTTGTTTTGTTTGAAAGGGTTTACTTTCCGATTGGTGCCATAAAATTTGGTGAGGATCTGTTGAGAATCTTCGGAGTTATGAACAGAAATGCACCTCAAGAGTGCAGAAAATTGCTTACATTCGAGTCGGTTTTTTAAATTTTTTAATATAGCCACTTGTAAGTATTTTATTTTTTTAATGATATAACAGCAACCTATGCCTGCACATTTTAAAATCGGGGACCGGCAGGAATTTTGATTCCTGTTTGTCTCCTCTCGGGGACAGGACGCTGTAACAAACAGGAATAACCCCACTCAATGAGCAAGATGGAATTCCATTATTTCCAATTATTGCTTGAGATCGAGTAGGCATAAATGTAATAGTGAAAGTTAAAACGAATCGGATTGCATTCATTCGTCATGCCGAGACATTTACCCATAGTTAGTGAAGTTTTATGTGCCAGTAATTCACCGGCAATCCAGTCGGACGGCCATTGTTTATGGCTTAACCCATGATACATTATAATGGCGCTTAGTGTGTGTCAGCTTTATTTCTACTAGCACTTACCCTTTCTGTCTTGTTACAGGTGTAGGAGATACTTTAGAAGGAAATGGATGTTGGTATGTATATAGACATTACTTATGAATTAAAAGTTAAAAGTTTAGATTTACACGCACGATGGATCTAGGCATTCGTGAATATAGCCGTTTCGCTGCGCAATAGAAAACTTTATATGAAAAAGCTACAGTGCGCATCGAAACGGCTAACTTTACAAATGCCTAGACCCATCGTGCGTACTGTTCTTTGATACAGTGATTTATAATTTGATTGACAATAGTTTAACCGCTGTCAGTCCGCCGTCAACGCATCAAGCGTCAATATAGTTAAGCGCCCTACTCACACACCTGCCGCAGGGGCAATCTAGGGTGTAGGAGTGGGGATGACCCTTAATTGCATCCTTAATTGTGATGTGTGGTAACCTATCAATCTTTCGAAAAACGATACACCGAATTTTGAAAACCATAAAACGTTTGATAGAAACTCGAAATCCAGATACTATGTTTTACATAATTTTATTACTCCGATAAAACGTTTCACAGAAGTCTCATTTGACAGAAACACTAATGCCAGATTATCAGTTCGTTTTTTTTTCATTCGACAACAATATCCTTATACCTTATTTTAAAAGACAGAAGTAACGCTTACCAGAAATTTTCCAGCCATATAAAACCTTTTCCATCTTGGGTTGGATTTAGTATTACGAAGCAGGATTTTGAGGGGGGCGGTGAGGGGGGAGGTTGGGGGGGGGTTTCCCCTCCCTCCTGGTACCACTCCTATTACAAGGTAAGGCACCGTTCTGGAGATAATCAAATTATTGTTTTAAATACAAACTGGTAAAAATTGGTAAAAATTTAGTATTCGGTAACAGTATTTTGGTGGGGGGGGGGGAGGGTGGAGGGATCCCCCGCCCCCCTGGTACCACTCTCATTACAAGGTAACGCACCATTCTTGAGAAAATAAAATTATTGTAACCTAACCTAACCTTTTTTTTTTATCTAACCTAACCTACACGGGGCAACCGACACGAGGCACCCTGTAGGTAAGGTTAGGTTTGTTTATAAAAAAGCGAACGAAGCGAGACCACCCACAAAATCTGGTCGCATAAACCCTCATAACATCTAAAAGAGAAACTAAATCAGATTCGACACGGGGCACCCCGTAGGTTAGGTTAGGTTTGTATATAAAAAAGCGAGCAAAGTGAGCCCACCCACAAAATCTGGTCGCACAAACCCCCATAACATCTAAAAGAGAAACTACATCAGATCCGACACGGAGCACCCTGTAGGTTAGGTTAGGTTTGTATATAAAAAAGCGAGCGAAGCGAGCCCACTTACAAAATCTGGTCGCACAAACCCCCATAACATCTAAAGTAGAAACTAAATCAGATCCGACACAGGGCATCCTGTAGGTTAGGTTAGGTTTGTATATAAAAAAGCGAGCGAAGCGAGCCCACCCATAAAATCTGCTCGCATAAACCCCCATAACATCTAAAAGAAAAACTAAATCAGAACCGACACGGGGAACCCTGTAGGTTAGGTTAGGTTTGTATATAAAAAAGCGAGCGAAGCGAGCCCACCCACAAAATCTGCTCGCATAAACCCCCATAACATCTAAATGAGAAACTAAATCAGATCCGACACAGGGCATGCTGTAGGTTAGGTTAGGTTTGTATACAAAAAAGCGAGCGAAGCGAACACTTTCTAAAAAAAAAAAAAAAGGTTGAGAAAATCAAATTTTTGATTTTCTCAAGAACGGTGCGTTACCTTGTGATGGGAGTGGTACCAGGGGGGTGGGGGATCTCCCCCCCGAAATACTGTTAGGTACCAAATACTAAATTTTTACCAATTTTTACCAGTTTGTATTTGAAAGCAATAATTTGATTATCTCCAGAACGGTGCGTTACCTTGTAATGGGAGTGGTACCAGGGGGGAGGGGGAACCCCCTCTCCCCCCTGCTACCCCCACCCCCCCAAAATCCTGCTTCTTAATACTAAATTTTTACCCGAAACGTTTTTAGGTTATTATCGGTCTCAGAACCGAATCTGCCCACCCCGACTTCCACGTAGTCTTGTCTGTCCTACCCTAGAGTGTTTTTATGAACTCGGAGGCGCGAAGGGAGATGCAGCCCCCGCCCGCTGTGACAAAACGCGGCACCAGCACGAGCTGGAGCGGCTGAGGCACCTTCGGCGGCGACCAAACAGCCGAAGCTGCGAAGGCTCGTGCTGATGCCGCGTTTTGTTACGTAAGGGCGGAGGGGCTGCACTTCCCGGAGCGCCGGAGCCGTCACAAATTCGAAATGGATGGAAGATTTAGGTTAAACTTTGATAATTTGCCAAAAGTGTTTGGTGAGGTTACTTAACCATCTAGCACGAAATTAGTTAGGAAATAGGAAATGTTAAAGGTAATAAAAAAAAGTAACTAGGTACAATATTTAATAGATATCTACCTACAGTACTTCAAGCTACATAATGGACATCGGTCATTTAATTTTATGGTACCTAGTATTTATAACGCTCTGAATGATTACTAGAAAGATTGAATACATAATTTTGTAATAGGTCTTTCCTGAACCATGATTTTTCGGGATCACAAAATATATGGAAAACAAATTATATGGAAAACAAACATGCGGTAAAGTGAATTATCTGGACGTTCAAATTTCTGGAAAATGTTTAGATGTATTTTGTATTTCTGTCTTGTAAAAAAAAAACAAATGAAAATCTGGCTTAAGAATTTATGGAATTCGAATTCCTGTATCATGAAAAAAAGAAATCAAAAATCTGTCAAACGTTCCTATGGATTTCAAAAATCTGTCTTGTAATTTTCGTGACATCAATACGTAACCGTGATGTGTGTAGGCATGCAGGGGCAATTTGGCAAGTGTGTAGAGTACTCCCGATATCGCCACAACCGCCATGCACCCTAGATTGCCCCTGCGGCAGGTGTGTGAGTAGGGCGCTTTAGTATAGTTATTTCCTCCCCCCCCCCCCCCCCCCCTTGCCACGCCTTCCTAAGGGGAACGGTATAGCGGTTTCCCACCACATTCGCAAAAACCTCTTCCATTTTATACATTTTTCTTATACCATGGCAGTAGGTACAGTCCAGGAATAATAAGGCCACATAGAGCTACGAAGCGTAGATGCTCTACGTTACTATTAGAAATCACTATTGCATCTACCTATATTTTGATTGTTTACAACTTATTTTTTAGTCTTAATTACTGAATTTAATATCACTTTTGGTTGAAAAATCACCAATTTATAAATTGACATAGCTTAATCCAACAATTCTGTGTAATGGTTTGAAAAAATTAGGGATGAAGCACATAAATATAACACTCGAACAAAATAATGTCACAAGCTTTCGAAACCTTACGTAACCCTGTGGTGACGCAATATTTGCGTGGTTTGAAACCACATATTGTTATTACACAGCCATAAATATGTGTAATGTTGTAAGAAAATTTTAATTTACCTAGGTAATTGAAAGTAAAACAGTCATACTTGCGCAAGTAATTTCTTACCCGCAGATCGAAAATACAATTCCAAGCAAAATATTGTAATATCCAAGCCACTTTCATGAATACTACTTTATGATTGTCTAGGAATTTATTTGCCGAAATTCACCCTTCAGCCCAATATCTATTTTTGCAGGTAGAAAAAAGAAAAATGAGATTTAGTCGGGATCGAATACACAATATGAAAAGGTTTCCTGTGACGTCATTACGTAGGATGTAGCTGTTAGCCTGTTCAATGGAAGACGAATGGAGTCACGTGCACAAATGAGTCAGACGCACACGAAGCATCAGCGACCGGAGGCGACTTATCGGAGTTGCTCACAGTCGTTACCTCTAGACATTCTGTAAGTATATTTCTATGGAGCTTTTCACTTGCCGGCTATTTTAAAATAAGCTATCATTGAATAACATTTTCCTAGCATTTTTTATTATTTTGTTTGAGTATATTATTATTATTATGAGCTATCTATGTCCCACTGCTGGGCAAAGGCCTCCCCCCATTTTCTCCACTCCGTGCGGTCTTGTGCCTTCGTGGCCCATTCTTTTATATATATTTGGGTATATTATTAGAACTATATTAATAAACTAGATTATAGTTTTGAAAGCAGATATATCTATAACTTATAACAAGTTGACTCATGTGAGAATTCGAAAATATGTTTTTCCACTTGGATGTATCGACGCAGAATAATATTCGCGCTAACTTCTCCGAAATGTATGCAAATGCTATCGACATACTACTTGGCAATTTTAGTATCTATTCAGTTTTGACTTATATGCCTTTAGTTTAAGGTTTGACGTCAGGCCTTAGTGACGACGGAGTTGAATTATAAATTAATAGCGATATAAACTAATATGACTTAGGGCTGATTTTTCAATACCTAGATAACTTTTATCTGAGGAAATAAATATGCGATTTGACAGATATTGTATTGAAAATAATGTCATAACGCCATATTTATTCCTCAGATAAAAGTAATTTATCGATTGAAAAATCAGCCCTTAATTAAATAAAGTATTTTCAATTTGTGTTGGCGCAGTTACGACATACCACTTTATTGATAGTATAAATTATGTTATTACCGATATTTCATGTCAATAACTTATTTTGCTTTGGACAAATAAACCATCACTACAGTTTCAATTATACTGATTGCTAGTGAAAGTATTTTATTAGAAACTAGCAGACTGTACTGGCTCTGCCTCTGAAGACGTCCCGCTTTCAAGGAAATTGCAAAATCTATGGTTTTTACAAATAGAAAAACATAGTTTTGAACAAGAGCGAGAAATTAAAAATCATTCAAACTTTCAAACTGATTAGCAAGATAGGAAAAAATATTACAAACACACGCACTCCGAAATTAAAATACCGACAAATATGCGGAATCGCAATTTTGCGACTAATTCGTTTCTGGAGACGCAAAGCAACTGAAAACATTTAGTTTCTCAAAAAAAAGTATTAAAAAAATCCTCTGTCTAACACACGTTCACGTGGCATCACTATCGTTTCACAATGTTCCGTGATGTTTGAGTTTCCGTGAAATTGTTTTCATACAAATAAAACAACCTGCACTAGATATATTGACATCGACAATTTCCACGAGTGATTCTGCATTTTGATTCCAACTGTCCATTTATAATGAAGCAATTTCAGAAGTGCATTTCACAATATTGCCAATCTATTACTTTGTATCAAAATCTACTCAAAGTTGCGTGCCCAGTGCACAGATACATACTAATGGAAGTGTGTCTTGTATGTGGTTACTATAGTCTAGGAAATGAATATGTCTAAAAGTAACTTTGAGGTACAAAAGTAAAAAAATAAGCCTAAAAGTAACTTTGACACTTAAACATTCACTACTTGAACTTTAAAAAAAAATTGAATGGTATCTGAACAGGATCACGGTCTTCTAAGCTCCGGCTGATCAGGCCTCAGTGGTTTAGATCAGCGATTCTTAACCTTTGGTCCGCGGACCCCTAGAGTTAAATGATCATTGAATTTTAGCAACGCCGCGCACAAGGTCACAATTTGGATCGGTGATCACAAGTGGCATTACGAGCTGAGCGCTTCTTTGCTTCGGAGGGCACGTTAAATTGGCGGTCCCGGCTTTTAAGTCGTAAAGCCATGACGGAGGCTTTTAGGCGGCCTAAAAACTCCGTCACCAGAGTTGACCACTAGCTCATACGAACTTGCTTGCTATTAAAACTTTTGAAACTATCATAGTTGTAAATATTGTAAACACTAAATATCGAAATATCGGGAAACTCAAAAATCCAAAAATCATGGTAAATATCCCGTTTATAGTGTTTAAAATTGCTTGCTATTATTTGTTTACTGATGAAGAGGCTGACAATGTTTTGTTGTAGATGGTTGCCGCGCTCTCAGTTCCGGCCGGCAGAGGGCGAGCTGGCGGACTGCGTGCTGGTGGTGGGAGTGTCGCGGCCGAAGCTCGCCGCGGCCCTCCTCTCCGTCACGCTGCTCTCGCTGTTCCTCACCTTCCACGTGCTGTACGACAGCGCCCTCTACAGTATACAGGTAACCGATGGATTTCTAGCTTCGGAGCTTACCTCTTACACTCAAACTTAGGGGCCATCCATAAAGTGCGTCACACTAATTTCGTGATTTTTTGACCCCTCCCCCGTCCTTGTCACAGTTGGTCACATTTGTGAGACCCCTCCCTCTCTAGTGTGACGTGACAATTACAATTTTACATCTTGAAATTAATAAATTAAAAATGTCCAAAATTGTTCAATTTTGACATTTTAACACAGATGCATAAGATTTTGAAATGTGACGTCACGAAACGTAGGACCCCTCCCACCCCTTGTCACACAATGTCTCACTTCGTTGGCCCCCTTAGCGTGTGACGTACTTTGTGGATGACACCTTACTTCTTCTTCTTCTTCTAGTGCCTCTCCATTACTGAAGGTTGGCTGTCATCCTGCCAAATTTTTCTTTGTCTAATGCTAGCCTAACAGATCTTCCGCTTTCTTAATTCCTGTCCCATCTCTTATATTGCAAAGCCAATATGTTCTTCGTCTTCCAACCCCTCTGCCAGATATTTTAACAACATGATCAGCTGGATAGATATGTCCCAAATAAGATACTTTTCTCTGTTTAATAGTTTTCACGAGGAAGGGCTTGTTGATACCTATTCTCTTCAGAACTTACTTAGTAAACTTAATGAGTATTAAATATTCCATCCTTATTAACATAAAATATCTTCACCTGCTCTTTTTTAGAAGCTTAAGCTTAAAGAAGCAAAATCAAGAGTCTAAAAAATATTTCAATAAACAACGTGCTTTTATTATATTAAAATGATTTACATACACGTGTACCCATCAAAGTTATTAATTAAGCATCAAATAAATAAACTCAAACCATATTTGGTAACTAAAATTGCTCGTGTTTGGTTTGAATACTATAATTACCATCGCACTTCACGAACTCAGCTTAGAATAACACTGAAATGTGAATTCAAGCAGTGTACTCGGCAACGCGCTGTTAATATCAAATTGAAGTAATTTACTAAAACTCAAATAACTTTAAATTGGTGGGGATTAGAATTTTGAGCAAAAGTTGAGGTATCGGTTCGTAATTATTACGAAAATTAACATTACCTTTTCTCATTTAGTATTCACATCAAAGATTTTAAAGGCTGAAGCTAAAATGTTAATATTTTGCTAAAAAAAATATAATACTGGTAAGTAAACAAACCTTCAAAAGAAAACACGAAAAGATTTATGGCGTATTTAGTAAAGCAATTTTATTACGATACAGGGGATAGATTTTATCTTACCAAGAATAGATTGTAGGCTTCATCCGGGCACCACGCGAGCCTCGGGCGGAAGTTAGTCAAAAATGTAGTAATCTAAGATTAGTTGGTCGTGTAGAAAGCGGATTAAATGTAGCCTCTAAGCTAAGGTGTTTTGGTAGCAGCCTACTGACTTTTGGCGTACTGATTATTAGTAGGTCTAGTAGAGACAGCTTGTAAGGTTGTTTGTCAACAGTTGAAGAGGAAGCTCTGCTTTGCCTCTAATCGCTAGCGTGCTTCGCAGGGCATGTACAATTATCGATCCTGGCTTTTATGTCGTCAAGCCATGACTGAGGCCTCTAGGATTACATACTCCATCACCAGAGTTAGCCACTTGTTCATTATGAGACATATATACGTAGTTGAACGATGAGTGTTACAAACAAATAGAAAGAAACTGTCGCTTAGAAAGACCTACAAAGAAACCAAGACAATTAGCCAATAACTGTATTCAGTTCACAGGCTAAAGCTTTGTGCACGTAATTCCGACAGCCGATACCGTATCGTGCAAGTAACAATTACAGCGTAATCTCCCTTCCGACGTAAGTTCCTGAACAAGGCTTCACTGCGCTACTTATTCTATGGCACGTCCGGGTGGTTGAACCGACAGTGCGTGATACACTGCTTACACCCTTTTTATAAGCTGCGCTGGCCGTTATTTCAGAAACCAAAAATTATATTCTTGTGTGGTCCCTAAAAAATAAAAAAATGAAATACTTATATTATGAGCCGTTTCTACTAGTTACTCTGGGTGAGGCTAGGTAAATGAAGTGATTCTATTGGTGCATAGCAATTACATCCCTCTCTACGCATCCTCGCACAACTATAGTGGAAAAGTAGCAAAAGTGTAACGTCATGTTTTGTGTCCGTTTTATTTCACTTGTAATTCTTGAAACGCTGGCTTAACTGAATACTGAATGTAATACTGAATTATTCTAGAACGTTGTTAGAACCTCACTTACCTTGTTCGATGTTGCGGCCTCAATATTAAATTAGCGATCGATAATTTGACATCAAATCTTTACAACCAACGTATTCTTATATACTAGCAGTAATATTGTGGCATCTAAAACTTTGAAATGGCCTGTAGTTTTAGTTTTAGCATATTCTTCAGTTTGATTGATTGTAACAAAAATAAATATTGGTGTCGTGGATACCAGAAATGCTACGAATATGTACCAAATTATCTACATTTTTTTTATACTACTAAGTACACAGCATACGGCCCACCTGATGGTAAGCGGTTACCGTAGCCTATGAACGCCTGTGACACCAGAGGATTCACACTCATATCCAGCGGCTAACCTAAAAATTTGTAGCAAGACATGATAACCTTTTTCCCAATTGGTTGTTGAATTTATCCCTTACTTTTGTCGTTTATCCCTTTGTTTGTGCCTTAGTTTATCCATAGCCCGTGGTTGATGATTAGAGATTGATAATTGAATTATCATTCAATTCTTCGATTTGTGTCGTTTTATCGTATTCACATGTTGTTATATAATGCCCCTATAAGGGATTCGCGCTGCACTAAATGCAATTATATGTAGTTTAAACCTTAATTATCGAGCTGAGCCACATGCCGCCTCAGACGTAATTATCTGACTAGCAGTTTAAAGTTTTAAACGTTTCCACTGAGACGTTTTTACAATAAAATTAGACGTGGTTCTAGCTGAACTTTTCTCGCTTATGAAAGAAACTTTATCATAACTTTGTCACTTCTCAGAATAAGGTAACATTGAAAATCAGTTGGTGATCTAGGATTCAAATGAATTTTTTTTATTCATACTTTTATCACCACAAACTTCTCAAAAAGATTTAAACTTAAAACTTCAACATGCGAATGTAATAATAATCACTTTTATTACTCTATGTATAAAGTAGAAAAATTATGGTTCAACGTCTCTTTTATCACTTGATTCACAATCTTCAAAATGTGGTATGCTTTAGACAAGGTTAAGTCAAGAAAGCCAAGAATTCTCATTTCATTGACCCTAAAGTCAAATTGCCGGCCAGCGAAAACTAATCACCACTGAAGGGCAAGTCCAAATCCCAATTTGATCCCAAGCTGATTTTAAAAGCTTTTATCTTTAAAAATGAAAAGTCTGATTTCCATTAATTTTATTCAAACAATATTTTCAACTGCTGACCAAAAAAGTGACTAGCTCTTGGTTCCAAAATAAATGACACGTGTGAGACGCGACCGCGTGGAGTAACCTTGCCGCAACTCCCTCCTTACCCAGATGAAGATTCTCCAGATGAATCGAAACATTGTCGGTATCTAAATCGACGATATTGTTACGTGAGTAATTCCTGTGTGTTAAATAATGTCTAGTAAAACTCACGAAAGTTTTGAAAGTGCAATAAATGATCTTCTTTCAAGAAGTTCGAGTTCCCTCATTTACATAACAAATGTTTGCACTAAAAGTAGTAGGAAGTAGCCAGACAGATCCTTATCGTGCTTCGCTCGTCATCGTAATTAAAGGTAGGCGTACAACGAATAAAATGACGCGCCACCACACTTTATGACAGTACACTTGTTGTATATCTAAATTATAGCCGTTTTACGAGCGAACTGAGCCGGTAATGAGTGGGTGTACCTTTGTTTTACCTTTAGATAACGTTTTTATGTGTTTATCTAATTAGTCAAATGACAATCCAATACTTTTTAGTCAATGAGCAATGTAGGTCAAATTGGATATTATTCGATTTTAGATCCGAGGGCAGTGGGTCCCAGTCGTGCAATCTATGGATTTTTGTTTTAGAAAATGTATAATGGGTTTAGCACGAGCACTATACAGTGAAGGAAAACATCGTGACGAAACACGCGGCCTCAATGTTGACCATGTTTTTCATTAATTAAACTTCCTTGAAGCTTTTGATTACAGCGTCACATGCCATTATTTAAATCATCTTAGGCTGGATTTTACCAAACTGGATTAAGTTTTTCTGGAGATTAAATCACAGATTAAACTGCTGTTTGTTTGAATATTTTGACATTGTAAAGTTGACATCTTATAACCAGGATAATTAGAATGAACCTAATAATGTTCGGTTGCGCTTTCTAAACAATTGTATTTCGAATTCTGTCGGGTAACGGAATAACTACTCTGGGAGTAAGATGATAGTTTGGTCGAATCCAGCCGATGCTTAGATGTAAAGGTATACTCCACGCCTTATGTTAGTTGTAGTACTACTTATTGCACAATGTTTTGAATATTGAATTAGCTTTTTATTATATGATTACGGTTACAATCAAAGGGTTCAATCGATGCGACAACATTCCCCTTCAAGGTCACTGTAACTTGTGGCCTACAACAAGGTGCTTCTGAGTAACTTAACTTCTGAGTAGGTACACGAGCTTAAGGGGTTCAGAAAAGATAATAGCTTATTAGATTCAGGAAATATCTGCTTCACAGAATGAGACCTGTGTCCTCCCAGTGTTTTAGAAAGGGTGTGGATACTACGCAATGCGGGTGGACTGATTATGAGTAGGTAATCTTGCTCAAACTTGACATCGTCGACTTATTGAGTTAGTGGTAAATAGAAAACTAAATATACTTATAGAAGACTTATACTTATAGAAGAGACTTTAATAGATCATTTGAAAGTCAAAAGCCTTAGTTCAATGAAGCTCTTTTCCTAACGTTGGATGTTTTTTCTATTTCTTAAATTCGTGCTTTTTTATATTTTATTAGTTAAGACCTTAGTAATAAAGGAGATAACTAGTTTAACTTTAAGAGTTTATAGTGAAAAAGCACCGTTTGACGAAAAAGAAGTTGCTTCTAGGTATTACAAATTTAAAATACAAAGGAATGGTTAGCTTTGGTCTCTGACAAAACGTTTACAATTAATTCCAATTAATTCAAACATCTTTATCATACAATCAACTGCCGAAACAATATCATGAATAATTCATGAAACTGTGATGCTCAACAAATTGGGCCGACAAATATTAAACACTGATGGAGAGCGGGCGGACATTACACAAATTGAATTCTGCCAGATTTCAGTTTAAATCGAGTGCAAAGGCTGAGAATTGAAATTAGACTGCAGATAACTTTAACGGTAATTAATATGATAGTTGTGTGAATCTTGGTACAAAAAAACAGTAAACAATTAAATTGAAAAAGGAATAATTAAAGCAAATACTTAGGTATTTAAATGCTGTTACTAAATACTTACAATTAAATTAAATTAAATTAAATAATACTGTTTATATCGCCTCATGCACTTATTTCTAGCCGTGTTATAACTTCTAGCTATATTACTTACATAAATACCTCCAGAACTACGTGAATACGATACCTATGCCATTGCCTACTTATTTTGATTGTTTATTATAGTATCTACGCTAGCTATTTCAACTTTGTATCCTTACCTACTTACCTATGTATTTACGACGGATGCGAGTGTCAAACCTATTAAGGTTTTCAGGCACAATATTTTGTTAAAATAAGTACCTACTTTTTACAAAAAAAAATAATACTTAAATAAAAAAAATAAAAAAAATGCAAAAATATAAACGAATATTTTTCCTCAGACTTACAGAAATAATTACATATACGGATACGTAATAGGTACCTAATAGTAAATGTACAAAAACAAATACTTGCAGACTTATTATGAACTTCGATTAGTCCTGCGAAGCATTTCGCAACTATGACGATCAACCCGAAGTAGAGATACCCACTTAACAGTTTTATGTTGTTCAAGGCTCTTAGGTTACTTAGAAACCTGAAGATTTTTTCACAATATTATGAAGGCCCTTTTCTCAAAGGGTTTCTTTATTAAATTAGTGCCTTTGTTAAGAATCTACATTGCTTGAATAACCAAATCTGTACTCTGTACCTATACATTCAAAATATTTAAGTACCTACTAGGATAGCCTTTAACTTATCTCGCGTTTTTACTGACAGCAAAATAGCTTTTACTATAACTTAATAATACCTTAGTCATAAAACCGGCCAGTGGCAGACGGATAGTCGAATAGAGAGATGGACAGACTTACTGACAGACAGCCAGCGGAAACTTTACTAAGCTTTTAAGTCTCGTTGGTACCATATGAAACTTAAAATATTCGTGAAGTAATTATCGAAGTCGAAGCTTCGCTGGGCTATGTGGCGTTCGGTTTATATGACACAATATCGTTGTATATTAAAGAGATTGTACACAGGCCGCCAGCATGGCATCAGCTGCCAGCGAAAGCCGAAAGCTCCTCGCAAACCAGGAGACGAACAGCCGGACCATCAGCCACCCCATGGCGCTGAGGAAGCGGCTCCGACCGCCTCGCCAGCCCAGACCTGCACGTAGACTTCCACAGGTAAATACCTAAAGCGGGGAATTTACTAGACGGACATGCCCGCGGGCAAGTCTGCAGATAATGCCCGCCGGACCTCGCTACTATAGGTCGGTGCAATGTTTGCTAGTGTAGGGACCGTGTCACTCAGTCTGGCAGACTTAGTGTCCGTCAGGGCATGTCCGTCTAGTGAATTCCCCGCTTTATATCTACTAGTAATAGATAAGTTGACTCATTCAAATTTTAGTAGTTTCTAACCATCAAAGCTCGTCTTGAAATATTTTACTTGGCAATCATATTGGTTATATTACTTCAACTATCGTAACATAAAACGTTTTAGGTACTTGTGATTTCCTTTTGATGAGCTCTTAAAACAGTAGGTAAAAATTTTATCATACGACCAGTATTTCCTTTTCTCTATAATATTGTAGAGATAAAACCCCACTCTGAATATGACATAAAAACCAAAGCTTTAATATTGCTTTTATCCCACAGGCTTTGATCATCGGCGTTCGTAAATGTGGTACAAGGGCACTTTTAGAAATGCTGTACCTCCACCCAATGGTACAAAAAGCATCCGGAGAGGTACATTTCTTTGACCGAGATGAGAACTACGCGCTCGGCCTTGAGTGGTACAGAAGCAAAATGCCGTTGTCCTTCAAGGGACAGATCACTATTGAGAAGAGCCCGAGCTACTTTGTTACGCCTGAGGTAAGTCGTAAGTGCTATTGGGAAATGATTTTTTTAGCCTTAATCGAAGGTACGTGTACCTAAGTAGAACACACAGTACATAGTTCATTAGTCTAGTCTAGATTTTAACGTCAAAACAAAAAACACGAGTGGATTTCTAAATTGCATTTGACGCCTATCAGTGGCGCGCACTTATTATGTGTCGTAAAATTGTAATTTGCAGTTTCCTTTAGGTCCCTAATTTGACAATTCTAAAATTTTATACTATGTCCTTTGCAATTTGATCTGATAGAAAAGTATGACATGGTTTTTGGGACTCTCAAATTAACTTTAGTTTAACTCATACCGAATAGAACCCATTGCTTATGCGTCTTTCCCATTTTATGAGTATTGCAAACTTTATGATATTTTATCTTTAGCTAGAGCGTGTTATCTTTTCTAGTTTCCAATTTTCTTCGAAAAGCATTCTATCGTGCCTTCTTACCCGAAGTCTGATTATATTTCGTCATGCATCTGTTGCGTGATTTCGTTGAAACAATTTGAATTTATATCGCAGCATTGACATGAATTGGATCGAAAATAGATGCACGCTATTTAATTTGATTCGAGAAAATGTTGCAGCTTTCGATTTTCTACGAAGATAGTGAAATCGAGCAAGTGAAATATGGAGAGTACGTAGCCAAAAGCGTACCAATGTAAATAAATGAAACAATGTTTATGTTTTAAAATGTACAGTATTAATACAATACAAGTAAAAGGATTCAGTATCACATCATGATAAAAAAATCAATAAAAAATATACCTACTTAGAAATATTCTAAATATTTTGACACTGTCATATCGGAGGGTATATTTGTCTAATGTCAAATACTTACATTTAAAATGTAATAATTACATTCCTAGGTTCCCGAACGAGTACGCGCAATGAACTCCTCAGTACGGCTTCTTCTCATAGTCCGAGAGCCGGTGACCCGCGCTATATCTGACTACACGCAGCTGCGCAGCCGAGCCACACCGTCTGCGCCCGCGCAACTGATCACCCCCGGCCATCCCGCACCCGACGCGACTAAGCCTTTTGAGCATCTCGCGATATCGCCCGATGGATCCATCAATATTGCTTACAGGTTTACTAATTGTTTGTATGTAAAGTATTAGCTGTGGCAATCCTACTAATATTAAAAAGGCGAACGTCCGTATGTGTGTGTGGGTGTGAACCTTTGTAACCACGTATCCCCATAACTACTAATCTGGTTTTGATATGGAATATAGATAGTTAAGGTTCTGGAATCACATATAGGCCATTATTATTTTAGAAAATCAACCAATCGTCTCAAGTTGACTTTTGACCGCAGCGAGTAACACCTTGGGGCCCAGCTAGTTGCAATATATAATACTGGTGGACATTTCACACCGCACCATCTCCCAAACTAAGTAAGTTCGTAGGAGCTAGTGACTAACACTAGTGACGGAGTTTTTATGTTGCGTAAAGACCTCCATCAAGGCTTAACGCTTAAGCCTGGACCGACAATTTAACAAACAAGTATCTCTGTCCGTTCGTTCGATGCTGACTTTGATTTTAGTTACTCGACTATCACTGTATTTTCCAACTTAAACAATAGGTTCCTACCTTCCAGGCCAATAGCAATATCCCTGTACCACGCGTATCTCCACCGCTGGCTGGAAGTGTTTCCACGGGAACAGATCCTGGTGGTGAATGGAGATCTGCTGATTGAGGACCCGGTGCCTCAACTCCGGCGCATCGAGAAGTTCTTGGGGCTGGAGCATAAAATTGGTAAGGATTTTTAAACCATATTTTGACAGTAACTTTTGAGATCCCAAGACGTATCTTGGGATTTCGAATGACATCTAGTAGTAGTGATAAAAACAAGAACACGTAGTACGTTCTCTTAGATCGTGAAAAAATTTAAACAATTAGGGAAGGTTCGGTGATTTTTAGGTGATTCTTATATACAGTGTGTTATAAAAACCCTGTCCGATCTGCAAGGGAATTATTAGGAATTTATAATAAGATCTATTTTTGCCCTATATTTTTGAAAATTATACTTACTTACTTACTCCGCTGGCTCAGTGACCCGAAGTGGGTCTTGGCCTCCGACAAAAGAAGACGCCATCTACTCCTATCTTGAGCTAGTTCGCGCCAATCCCCATTGTAGAGAACTTGCAGGTCCCTCTCTACCATGTCCCTCCAGCGATATCGGGGACGTCCAACGGGGCGGCGCCCTATAGGACTGCCAAGATATGCTCTCTGCACCATGCGATCTTCCACCATCCTTTCCAGATGGCCAAGCCAGCGAAGTCGGTGAGCTTTAGTCTCACTCAGGGTGTTGTGTTCCGGCCCAAGCTCTTCAATTTCTAGGTTTTTCCGAACCCTCCAGCTCCCGTCATCTCTTCGAGTTGGTCCTAGAATTTTTCGGAGTATCCTTCTCTCTGCTACCAGAAGTTTGTTCTCCTCTTTTTGGGTTAGTGTCCAAGCCTCACACCCGTACATCAAGATCGGTCTAATAATGGTTTTGTAGATCCGAATCTTGGTTTTCCTGCTGAGGATCTTGGACAAAATTATAAGTTACATTAATTAAAGTTACATTTAAAGTTTTATTTTCATGAAAAAATCAATGTTGTTACTATTTTTGGAAATGTTTATGGAATCTCTTTAGCCCCTTTTTGATTGGATAGGGTTTGTGTATACATATTGTTATACATTATTTATACGTCAGCGTAGCCAGCTCAGTTGAAACGGTTCGTATCTAGAATGGGTAGTACACCTATTTAAATATCCAAGAAAACATTGTTTTGTAATATTTTATAATCTTTTGTAGGTAAAACTTTGTAAATTCTTGATGCGATTCCAAGATGTGTAAACTCGTTATCTCATCAAGCGTCGCCCACAAAATGAAGACGAAACACTCAAAATAAGCTCGCTAATTACACGCACTTCACCGTCACATAAGTACTTGTCTCATTACAATTTTCTTGGTTGTAAGTTCAGTTACATTTAAGAAACAACAACTTCCTTGCTCCTTCATTACAGAATTTAAACAAGTAACTTCGTTCCTCTTGAGAAAAGCAAATGCTCATTAATTTAACTTATTAGTTAGCTTCTGTGCTATCATAATTTTTATCCTAGATTATTAAAAAATAAATAACATTTTATTTTCGGAAATTAAGATAATACTCGCGATGACAGCTCTGGGACTTTCAGAGCAGTCAAATTTAATTAGTTAAATAGACTTTTCCTGTACTTAACTGCTAATTGTTATGCCGCTTATACAAGTTTGGCGAGCCTAGGCCAACGCGAGCAAAGGCTAATTAATGCAAGGCAAGTGATACCGTCCAGAAGTTTGGCAAGTATATGCAAACCAATGCAAACCACGCGCTTGTATTCACTCGTTCAGCTAGGCAAGCGACACCGAGCGATGGCAAATATTCTATCTACAGGTTGGCCTTCGCTCGCGTTGGCTTAGGCTCGCCAAATGTATAGGCGACTTTAGAAATAACTCAAACAATGAACAGCTTAGATATAAAATATGGCCCAACTTGTCTCAACAGGTAGAAGAAATTTCTACTTCAACGAAACGAAAGGCTTCTACTGTTTACGTAATGACACTACAGACAAATGTCTGCGAGAGACGAAAGGGCGCAAGCACCCTCGGGTGGACCCAGCGGTCGTCACCAAGCTGAGAAAGTTCTTTATTCAACACAACCAAAGGTTCTACGATCTAGTAGGAGAAGACCTCGGTTGGCCCGAAGACTAACTTAAACCAACGATTATTTATAATCGTCTGATTAACATCGTTATGTGATCAAAACATATCAATCTTAAACTTAAACATATCACTAGTATGTAATTTTTTAAATCGTTTATGTATACATCTAGTTGTAAGACATGTAATAATGTTAAATGAAAATAATGTTATTTTACGTATTTTTAGTACAATTTTCTGTGTAAGCGTTTCTGTTAATTAGTTTAGTTTATTTTAACGAGTAGGTATGTGTAAAAGATCGGAGGATATTTCGAGAGGGAACAAGAAATTAGAAAGTTGGATGTTAATATTTAATTCTCGTAAAATTATTTAACATTTATATAAATTTATTCACTGGCAATCATTGAGCACTGATTTGATAGACCGACCCACTGAAATCCTGAGCAATATATTTTTATATATAATTAAGTATTGTATATTATACAGTGTTTTATTATACAGATACGACTTTTTTAACCGTTTGTGATAATTTTGTTTGTTAGTAATAGCGAATTTTATAGATATAAGTGATATAAGTATGAATGTTGTAATTTTAACGCTTTCTATTTTAGATGTTGTAATTTTTGGCCGTGTATTGTCTTTTCTGAAAATTATGTTTTAGTGAATGTAATTTTTCTGATTCTAGAGTATACCTATCCTTTCAAAATAGCATAGTTATATCGACGAAATGGCAATTTATACATATCAAAATGTCTTCTAGTTCTAGTTAAATATAATTTAAAAGTTCAAATTTTAAAGTGTGTCTATATTAGTGTCTCTCATCTTGAAGCATTGGAGTTGTGTGATTTGTTTTATTGTATTTTGTGAAAATCAGATAACAAGTGGAGAGAGTACGGTATAAATTCGACGCGGGTTTTAGAAGTATTCTTAAATAAGTGTAACGTCCAAGACTGAAGAGTTAGTTGAATAAGTAATACCTATTTAGAATATGTCCATAGGTAATGCGTGAGACGGGGATCCTAAAACATCTTTACCGGCAAATCATTCGATAATCGACAAAAAAACGGTACAGGAGAGTATTTAAATTTTTAAGTAGTTAGATTATTTGCTTCCAAAATCCAAATTTCAAAGTCAACGAACATTTATACGTTTTTATGAATCTTAATGTTAAAACGCACTCACAAAATTTTCCTACATTATTTCGGTCGAAAACAAAATATACATGTTTCTAAAGATATAAAATCGATCGAGAGAACTAGAGGCATAATTTTATAGCAATTTGTCATGAAAAGTCTGTTATTTTAAAGTAAAGAAATCAATAGACAACAAAAAATATATTTTCTCAATCAATATCACTCATAAAAATCTTAAATCATTAAAATTTATTCAATGATCTTACTGAAGAAATTTTAATGATTTAAGGTTTTTATGAGTGATATTGATTGAGAAAATATATTTTGTATATCACTTTGACACGTCTTAAGAGCTTTAAGAGCTTTTAAGCTCTTAGATTATTTCGCGAATTGGATATTATTTCGCGACCAAACCCTGAAAAATGCTGAACTTATTTTTATTTTAAGACATCTGAACTTGACCACATGTTGAGCAATAAATTTCTTTTCATTTCATTTCATGTCAAAAATAATAATGCTTAAACCAGTTTTTTAATTTTCATATTTTATTCAAAAGCAATAAATTACATTCTATACAACGACCTTTTCAAACAAATTGCAATAAAAACAAAAATATCAAGTATATCAATATTCTAGATAAGTAAGATTAAGATTTCTCATTCGTTAAGTTAACTTAGCAAATAAATTATTTCTAAGTGATTTTCTAGTTATTTAGATGATAATAATTTCAATCACTGTTAAATGTTGTGCACGTTCGTATTAAAAGTAGTTAAAAGTTTTTAGTAGGCAATAATTTCTTAGAAAAAATTCTTTATGGTTTTCATATTTATTACTATTTTTATTATACTTACATCTAAAATCTTTATCGCCATTGTTGAAATATTATTTATCAAATTTTTATTTATTCAAAACGTTAGTAGTCATTAAAAATCTAAAAGTATTGTCTTTAAATCTTAATGTTACCTTTACATTAATTGTAAATATCTTCTTAAATCCTTTCACTAAGTTACCATTGTATCTACATCTTCAATAAATTACTAAGCAAGTAATTAATGTTGTCTCATTATCTCGATCACCTCAACTTTTAAGCATCTTCGTGAAAATAGCTTCTTTTATTTACGTTTCATTGTTTTCCCTTTTGTAAAAGTAATTGTAAAAGTATGAAACCTTCTTTTCTTCTCCAGTGAGTAATTGGGCAAAATTACATTATTAAAGTCGGCTTAGAATAAAAGAAAATGTTATAATAAAATACAAAAACTTTCTCTTTACTTTGCTTATTTGAGAAAAACGTTTTTAATTAAACCGATTTCTAAATAATACCAACATACACAATTATGAAATGATATACTTTGATTCAAAGCCTAAGACTTAAAACATAAACCAAAAATAAAACAGAAAACTCTGAACGCTGAAGTTACCTTACCACACTCTTGAGCTTGTGTTTTTGAAGTTTTTAAAGCTTTGAGCTTTTATCCAGGAGCCACGAGCTAAATAAATATCAAATAACTTTATCAACTGTTTGCAATCACCACAATATTGCATTGTCAATCAAAAATCCGTACCTCCGTACCCATAGGTATTATAAATGTGAAAGTGTGTTTATTTGTTTGTTTATTTGTCCAGCTTTCACGTCAAAACAGAGCGACGCATTGACGTGATTTTTGGTGTGGTATCTCCAGACATCTTGGAGGGGTGGAGAGTAACATAGGCTACTTTTTATTCGGGTACCACGCGATCGAAGCCGCGGGCAGCAGCTAGTATACTATAATATTTACATCCTTGTTAAGTAAGTGGTACATGATTTATACAGTGTCAAGAGAGCAACCTATGCCTTTACTTAACAGTACACTGTAGTGCCTGAGACATTGTTGAGATGATGTAGGCTTGCTCAGTACCTACCTAAAGTTTAGGTTTAGATCCTAAACCACCTTCTCAGCTTAGGCGGCCATATCTATAGCAAAGACATCGTCAAAACGTATGAAGCTGATTATGCCACAGGTTTCCTCTAGATGTTTAACTTCACAGTTTAGAGCTCGTTAACGCATAATTTTCAAACCAATTGAAGCTAAAAAATTATGGACTCAGTCTCCGAAAAAACCCAGTCTTTTTTATTTAGTCACTTCAAGATTTAAAAAGTCTTGTTTTCAATTTTAACGTTCTATCAGTAAATTTTCATATCCAGTCTGTTAATGGCTCGTAAAGCTTCAATTGATAGATAAAAGGTACAGAGCCGCACCTGTGTCTAAACAAATAGCATCCACGGAACAGGAAAAATAACAAGCTTTGGTTCCATTTCCCAGAGGAATGTACACAGTGCAATTTGGTATATGCCCATGTCCGGTTGTAATTATTTGAACAACTCCGAAATACCGGTGTGTACTTACACAGTTGGCGTGGGCCTTATTCGTGAAAATTGTTTGAATCCCTATTAAAAAACGAAACTCTGACAATCCTGAGAGGATAGAATTCATCTTATCCTACTTTCTACTAAGTACTACATATTATAAATGCGAAAGTTTGTGAGGATGTATAGATGTATAATATGTTACTCTTTCACGCTAAAACTACTGAACGGACTTTTTGTTCGATTCCTGGCCAGGAAAATGATTATTTTTAAAATGTAATGTTGCAGTTTTACTTTTTATCAAAATCGCTTATGAGACTCCTTTGAATGTTTTTCGCTATTGCTAATAGTTTCAGATTTGTCCCTAAAGGCACTCTTGAAAAACTCACCCTGTATAACTTGGTCCTGGCTGAGTGAAGCTGTATATTCTCACAATAGTTAATAGTTAATAGTTTAAAATCAATAATTCAGTGGCTTGACAATAATAATTTAAAAATAAATTTAGACAAAACCAACGTAATACATTTTAGACAACGTACGGTTCAAAATAATATAGCTATACAATCATAATGATAAGATTGTTCAGGACGTAGAATCGACTAGATTTTTGGGCCTTGTTATTGACAGAAGACTGAATTGGAAAGCACAAATAGAAACCCTAGGTAATAGAATAAATTCTTCGGCATATGCATTATATAAACTATCCTTTATAATTAACAAAGACGCGCTATTAACAGCATACTACGGAATGGTTGTCTCGGTTCTTCGTTATGGCATTATTTTCTGGGGAAACTCTACTGATAAAGATATTGTTTTCAAAGCTCAGAAAAGATGATAAGAGCTATGCATCATTTGCAAAAGACCGATAGCTGTAAACCCTATTTTTTAGAACATAAAATATTGACTTTGCCATCGCTGTATATTTTTGAAATAGCTACATTTGTAAAAACTAATCCACATTTATTTAGTCGCATGTCACAATTAAGCACTTATAGCAGACGGGACAATACTAGACACTGCTCCCGTGCTGGTAAAACAACTTTAATGCAAAATAGTGTATTTTGTATGGCCCCCATTGTTTTCAATAAAATACCAAAACCTCTAAGGGAACTAAATAATCAAATGTTTAAAATTAAATTAAATAAATTATTAGTTGACAAATGTTATTACAAAATTTCTGACTTTTTAAATGATAAAACCTTTGACATAAGTTAATTCCAATGTAAATAATATGACTATCTAATTAAATTTGTATGAACTAAATTGATAATAATTGACTGAATTGAAAATGAAATTAAAAAGTACCTAATTATTTTGCACGCCAACAAGGCAAGGGCATGTGATCCATATATAATACTACTATGTTTAAGACCTTGTATACTTCTCTGTATGATGTGTACCACCATGTACTTAGCAAATAAATACATTCTGATTCTGATTCTGATTCTGACAAATATTGTTTGTTATAATCCTAAGAGTTTATATTTTAAAGTTTGGTTGATGGCCGCGCGAAAAAAAAAGGCACCAACCTTCCATACAAAATCGACATGGCCATTTGAGGAAGAATGCAATATTATACGATGTTAGACGATAGTCAGTAAAAATATAGTCATGTATTTTTACCCCAAGTGTTCTTATTTTCAGAAGTCAGGTACGTGAAACTACACACCAAAACTAGTAAGTAGGTATAGTAAAACCAGAAAAATATTGCGTAATCGCATAAAATTACAAAAACGATTGACAAAAAGTCATTTGAAAATGAAAATTATCTACTCATAATTTCAACTTTATCGCAAACAAATAATATCAATGGCATTTTTAAGAAAAGCAAATTGGTTGCAAGGCGTGCGAGTTGCGCTACTAACGACGTGCACTTCTGTCGCATTCTGTTTTGTGGAATCATCCACTGCTGTCGGACATATTCGGAAAACACGAAAATAACCGATGTCCATCATAAAGCTTGAAGTACTGCGTCTATGTCATAACAACAGCGTTGTTATCAATGAAAATTGACCCAAGCTCCGCCATTTCTCTATATTTTCTCAAGTTGTATTTTTAGCTCCACAATCTCTAGCCAGTGCATCTGCGCATGCCATGCACGTAAAGTCGGAGGTCGATCCTTGACCGCACGCGGTTGTGTCACGGTCTTTGCAAAACTGTGATTATACTGTTCTAAAACACTAAGACCTTGTGTATTAAGAAGCGAAGCGGTAAGAAAGGTAAGCTATAGTTTCGTAAGGCTGACGAAAACAAGAAGTAACTACTTACCTGAATTGATCAACATCTCGAAGTGTGTGTCGCAAGTAAAACATTCTCTATTAAAAATGTTGGACTTCTTCTTCTTCTCTCGTATGAGCAAGTGGCCAACTCTTGTGACGGAGTTTTTAGGCCGCCGAAAGGCCTCCGTCATGGCTTAACAACTTAAAAGCCAGGACCGACAATGTTGGACTGATTGCACAGTATCGTATTTAGACAGAATGACTGGGCGTAGTGCCTTAAATAATTAAATTCATTATGAGCAAACTTAACGGGCGCAAAAGTGAATTTAGTTATGTAATCACGTAAAACTAGCCCCCATGTATAGTCGCTATGCTTATCGCTCAGCTTATCCGGCACTTCCTCCGTAAAGGTTCAGTTGCTGAACAACGTAGAAAGGAGAACAATGCAGACTGGTCGACGCCCTCCGTTTGTGAAGTAATGAAGCGGTGAGGGTTGAAATGGTGCTGTCACATTCGAACGTTGTGGTATAGATCGGGTACTTTGATAAAAGTTTGTGTAAACTGTTGCTGTTGTTGTTGTTGGAGTAGATACAAATAAAAACAAATTACCGGATATGAATGAGACCATCACTTGAGAAAGATTCGAAAGATTTAACAATATAATCTTTAACTTGGGCCTTTACATCTATAGTAGATGATTTTTACAGTGTCAGGAGGCAATCTTTACCTATACTTAACGGGACACTGTAGTGCCTGGGACAATGTTGAGATGGAGTAGACTTGCCCAGCACCTACACCATCCTCTCAGCTTAACCGGACACGTACTTATTGACCATGTCTTTCCTGTGAATATAATCTTTACTTATTTAATAAAGCGGAAGAGTTTGTTTGTTTGAAACTGTCGCTAATCTCTCGAACTATCAGTCGGATTTGAAAAACACTTTCAATATTTATTAGCTCATTTCATGAGGACGATCATAGGCTATTCAAGATTAAATTAAATGGCGAATGAAACCGCCGGGCATTACTAGTAATAGTTAAAAGTACCTAATAGTTGGAACAAATTTTGTATGAAAGAAAAAAGTTTACAAAAACCAAGGGAATTATAGAAATCTGAAGCTTTATGTACAAGCTTTCTTAAGCGAAATGTCAACTTTAGCATCTGAGCGCTTCCGTTCTTCGGTGGGCACTTCAAATTGTTGGTCCCGGCTATGAAGTCCTTCATTTTCTGTTTAGATGCGGTTAGAACACAACTCAGTGGTACTTACTGAAACCTGAATTATGTGCTTAGTAAAATGGTGTTATCATAGGCTAGCAATTGTCCGCACTTTTTTACTTCGCCCAAAACAACATAAATCAAATCGACATTGTCAACTTATCGTACCTAGTCTGATTAATGGATTTAAATTCCGCACCATACTTCAAAACACTATCCAAATATCCCGCATGCCTGCAAACTGCAAAATCAAATAAAACAGGACAGTTCAAACAAAACGACCGATAACTATTTACTCTTCCAGGCTAACGTTCTCGTATATTCCGAACTGAAATACGGAACCCGGTGCTCGCTACAGCAGTCAATAGATGATAACGTGAACAGCTTGTGCAGTGTAATATTGCTATTACATTTTTCTTTAACTATAAACCGACATCACTTAGGTATCGCTCGTAACGTTTATGTCTATAATAATTATGTAAACTACAGAGCCGATTTTGATTAAACGCATAAAAATCCAATAAAAAGGCATGATCACGCGTTGACAAACATATATGTATATATACATGTAGTGAACCTTTATGTTTATTTCAATAATATAATAATAATTATATTAATATTTAAATAGATAAAATTTTCACCTAAATTATTTATTCAATAACAACATTAGAATAACAGTATTTACTTCTGCAAACAACTAGTCTCACTTTGTAGTAACTTAATTTCAAACTAGATGGCGCCACTAGAAAAGTTAGAACGCGCTATCGTTGTGTTTTGTTAATATTCTTACACCGTCAGTAGAATTCTTGTTTGGTATCTAAATTCACATTCGATTCTATTCTATCGAATATTATAGATTATAGATTATAGATTGTAGCTCTCTAGCTCAGGCTCAGTCTACGTCGCAAGCGAGTAGCTTCCACCTCGTTGGGACTGCTTGTTGAACACGTTAGACCTTTCTCTTACGAGAACAAGCCTAGCTTTCGTACTCATTGTATTGCTCTTATTTTCTACACTCCTTCTGTATATTAAAATAGGTAGTAATTACGAATATACGTTATTGCGTGTACCTGTGGATTTCATTCCGAAGACGGACTATCCAGATACTCCCAGTACATCACCTACATTCCAACCACTACCTATATACATATAATTTGTATACCTATTTTGTTTGTTTGGAAGCTCTCTGAACGGAAAAAACTGAACACGCTGACTGAACAATACAGACACTTGCTGACTCTACTGAAATTCATGTTTTATGTGTTATTTTAGGTTGAGGTTCATAACAAACTCTCACCACTTCGTCGTGTAATATAATCACAGCACTCACAAAATATTTCACGGTCTCTATATCGCCCACACAATCGCAATACAAAGGATTTGCGTTGTAACAAACGAAACCGCGCTGCGTATCGGCATAATTTCATGGCCAAAAATACGTGCAAAATATTATCGCATAGTCATATTCTATCTTATCATATCAGATTCTAGATTCTCTTCTATTATTTCATTCTAGCAGCACAAAATGGATGGGTGACAAGAACAATGAGCGCTTAAAATCCGTTCGCTTCATAGAGCTTGTTTAGTTAGACTGTGAAGACGTGAAACTATTTTTTGATATTTCTACTAGATCTTACTATATTTACTATTACATGGGATTTTGTCATGGTTTCGGGAAGGCATAACCAGATGTAAAAAAGGGTAACTAACGCGAAAATCCCATGTCTATTGTGTGTCTAAAATTACGAGTAAATTGTGATCGAGAAAGTTTAAGAAAGACTGTCGTTAAGCAATTACAGAGGCCTTTTCAAGTTTAAAACTCCGATTCCTCTATTTTACAATGCCAAACATTCAAGTATCATTGCCGCTGCGTTTTGTTTCGTTCTCCAAAATGACAGTAATGTGCTTTGGTAATTCGTTTGAAAGCGTCATCACAACAAAATAAACCTAACCTCATTGGTCATTAGCAGGTTATGAAACAAAACGAAACAGTTGACGTTTTGGTTTGGTTGATACAAAGTGTTTTAGTAAAATCGAGGGGTAGATCACTAACTCATATAAACTTAATTTAGCAGCATTGACCCAGCGGTTTATTTAAGGGGCTGTACAAACTGCATGTGATATTCATTAAACGGGATGTCCTAATGAGTCGGTGTTCAGCTCCGTCGCTCTAACGGGAACTTGGGAATATGCAATTGTTTATTGGAACTTATTTACAATGTAGAAGCAGTATAATAATATCTAATTGCAATTGCTATTTTATTTGTACTTCGATTTTATGTGCGCATTCAAAGCTCGTAACGGTCGGTGTGAACACAATGTTGAAACTCGCGGCTCTTGTTACTAAAATTCCTCTTCTATTTTGGTACCTATGACATCTACCTATGACCTATATCATTACCAACTAGTAGTCAGTACCTTTAAGAAATACAATCATAAACTAATGTACTGTGATCAAACTGATTGTCTATCAGTGGACCCGAATGTCGGATAGGTCAAATAAACCTCCAACGCCGTATATCGCGAGCGCGTGACACGAATACTTTCACGCTGTATATTTCCCAAATGAGAAAATGTTGATGACCCTAAAGCTCCATTCACAATGCTGTAGATTAATGAGGCCAAAACAAGTCGCAAAGCACGCATTGCAAAAAATCCAAAAACCGTGTACTATTCTTATATAAGATACTAGCTGCTGCCCGCGGCTTCGCTCGCGTGGTACCCGGATAAAAAGTAGCCTATGTTACTTTCCAGCCCTCCAACTATCTACACACAAAAAATCACGTCAATCCGTCGCTCTGTTTTGACGTGAAAGCAGGACAAATAAACAAACAAATAAACACACTTTCACATTTATAATATGGGTACGGATTTTAGGTACCTATAGATTAACGCATTGACTTTTGTCTATTTGACTCCTTCTTTCTTCTGAATCTATTGAATAAGTTTGCGGCTACGCAATCAATTAGCATACGTCAGTAAACTGACCTACTTGTACTCTAATAAGCTGTAAACATTAAATTATTCACTCTATCAGGCACCGCGCCTATTGCGTCGTTGACAGTGTGTCTAATGTGAAAGGAGCTTTACTAAGTGCCATACTAGCTAGCTATAGCAAACTTGACCTTGACTCGTTCATTTGGCGACAAAAGCTTTTTTACATGAACATGTTAAGTAGGTACATGATTTTTGTTTCTATGCGAAAACTTACATATGGATAGTCTTTCAACTGTCAAATTAGTACGGCTTGAGAATATCTTCTTCTTGTCCATGCGAGTGACATGAAAAGAACCATTGAAAAGAATTGACAACAGGTTTGGGGTAGTTTTAACTATATCAAGCTTAAAGGTTCATCATGAATTAGACTAGTATAGTTCAAGCGAATCTGTCTATGGCATCATAGCTCCTGAATGGATGGGCCGATTTTGATGCGGTTTTTTTAAGTGTCATAATCGAGAATGTTCTTAGCAATGTTTCAATTTTGTCGGGGGTTTCTTTAAATTATTAATTACATGAAAATGACAAAAGCAAACTAACTGTTTAATGTCTTGCTAAATTGACAAATAATGGGGTTAGTTTATACACTGTTAAAAGTAGGTAGTTAGGCCTATTATATCTTGTTATGTATAAAAGTGTAATCAACATTAGTGAGCCTACTAGACGCACTTAGGTTGCGCCAGCAAAATACTTTTAAATACGTGTTATAGTACTTTCAAAGTAATTTAAGCTAAATATTAAACCCAAAACTGTGTAGTGGGAAAAATTAGGAAACTTAGGTCTCGTTTCACCGTCTAAGGTCTCTAGGTCTAAGTAAACTAATTGACAATGAATGTGTCATTACTGCTCATAGCTTTTCATCATCGCTGCTGCACCATGAAGTAAAAAAAACACACCTTTCATACGATTTCATTAAAGAATTTTAAAATTCGATTCGTTCAGCGCTTTCGGCGCGGATAGGTGTGCGGCCACCTTAAAAGTGATCGCAAACTTTTTTTGATGTGTGTATGTTGGTATGAGTTAGTGACTAGCTCTGATGACGGAGATTTTAGGCCGCCTTAAGACTTCCGTCATGGCTTAACAACAAAAAGCCGGGACCGATAATTTAACGCTCTCCGAAGCACGGACGAGCGTATTTCTTCAAAGTCATTTTTAATTTAGAATCTTCCATCTCTGTCAAGTTTATAAATGGTTAAATCCACGTCGCGCATGCTAGGGCATACTTTATGACCTAGGTTATTGCAGTTTTAATAGGCTGACGTCATCATAATTTAAACAGCAATTTTAGGAGTGGACAAAGTTGGAATAGTGACATTTCTATATGCTATACTATTTTTTGTTTTAAAGAAATGAATAGCTAAATATGAAATAAAAAAATATTTCTTTTTGCTCAGCTCGAGATCACGTGAATTTCATGTCCATTTTGAAATATGATCACTTTTCCTTTATTTTAGCTTTTAAATTCTGTTTTAAAAACATCTAAAAACCACCAGCCAAAGTTTATATGTTTGTATCAACATGAAAAACATAAAAAAATGAATTTAAGAGAGAGTAGTCAGACCAAACTTAAACGAAAATTACTTTGCTTAAAACCATTCAATTTGCTAGTAACAAATCACACTTTACTAAACTTCCTTCATCAATAAACAACACTAACTTCACACATAAGGTTTTAAAAATAAAAAAAATATTAAGTTTAAAGTAAACTTATTTTAAATCCACGAGCTTAGAATCAGAAGCATTTTTTAAAGTTTACAACAATCTCGAACTCTCGACTCTCGAAAAATCGAGGTATAAAAATAGTTCAAGCAAAGTGTCCTCGGGTCTGGGGCATAACACTAAAGTGTCGTTTATTACTATCACTCTTTTACTTAGCACTCTCGAATAATAAAGTTGACTGCAGTGGACTTCAGGTACAGTCAGTGAGAAATACAGCAAGAATACATTAATATTATTTTATTTTAGAAAACTGAAGCTAGAAGACATCAATAGTCAATTTTATATTCCTTCTAAACAGCTTTACCGATATTGTATTAATACAAGGAAATTACTCACGTAAAAATATCGTCGATTTATAGGATTTGATATGAGTGAGAGACGCGACTCCTCCTTACCCAGATGAAGATTCTTCGGATGAATCGAAACATCGTCGGTATCTCAATCGACGATATTTTTACGTGAGTAATTCTCGTTTGTTAATACATTGTCAAGTACAACTCATGAAAGTTTTGAAAGCTTTACGTGGTCATCTGGTTGTTCTTAGCTATAATTGAAATAACTAGAGGCAATGCTGTGGAATCTTTATTTTTTTTCTTAGGAATGACTTCCTGTTCTGCCTACTGGGTCCGCTAGTCAAAGTCAAATTCATTTACTCAATAGGATCACACTGTTGCAAAATTTACAGTTCCTTCATACTTACTTAGTAAAATAGTAAAATTTATTTATTTTGTTACAAACAAGTGTAGCGGTAAGTACAAGTAGGTAACTTAACTAAAACTATGTAAGGTAGTTGTCTTTTTTAAACTTTCGCGATCAGAACACATTATATATGTTATGTATGTAGGGTAGTAGGTACATAAAAGAACAAAAATACAAGAAACAATAATTCCAGTGATAAAACAAATTACATTTCGTATATACAATTCGTGCACTAACTAGGAAAACTTTGAGCTATCGATAACAGATTATTATGAACAAATGAGTTCGATAGATTATTAAAACTTACATCCGTTTTGTCTGATGTTCGCGTGTTGAGAAAAACAGTGTTGTAATAAAATGTTCGTACAACTTTATGTTCTACGATTGCTATCGTCCAAGAGGGTGGTTTTCATCGGCTATCCTTTGTTTATGGAGAGTCCGTTGCTCCGTCGAACAATAGCTGCGAGAACAATTACCTTATATAGAAATGCAAAAGAACGATGCTAACGAAAGCTTTATTTATTTTAATTTTATTTTAATTATCCAATTAAATAAGGTACAATAAGTTACATGTCCTATTTACCCGACTGCGCAAAGCAAAGGAAGGGTAATGTGTTTATCATTAGTTTATTTTTTAGTGGCCTTATTTTGTCTTAAAAAAGGGGTGTTATAAGTTTGACCGCTGTGTGTGTGTCTGTCTATGAAGCAGCTGTGAGCACCGTAGCTCATAAACGAGTGAACCAATTGAATGCGGTTTTTTTGTATTTGAAAGCCGGTTATTTAGCGATGATTCTTAAATAAATTTTATCAAAATCGGTTCAGCCTTTTCAAGATCATCAGCTCTTTTCTGGTTTATAAAGGGATGTGTTGGGTTTTTTACTATTTTCTTAATAACCTGGACTAATCCAAAACCAATTGTAGAACAAAGAAGACATTAAAATGTATTTAAGTAGTATATCAGTCATGTGGTTCCCATAACACAAGCTCTGCTTAGCTTGGGGCTACATGATGCTGTGTGAAATGTCCAGCATTATTTATTTTATAAATATTATAAGTGGAACTTAATCGTGTAATCAGTCTAATCGTAACCAAACCGGAAGGTTTCCGAAACGTCGAAGCAAATACAATGATTTCTCTACGCGATTATACTCTTATCTCGAAAATGTTTTTAAAAAATCAAATTGCCAAAAATTTGTAGGAAAATTTGGATAATTTGTTTCATTTACGATTCAACGTAGCAACCACATGAATGAACGCCTACGCGCTACTCCTACGTGCTACGAGGCTACGAGCCCGTAGCACCGGCTTTGCGTAGGTGGCCTCCCACACGCACTACGTCTGCCGCATAGAGATCATTATCTCACTCAATTAATTACTTCGAGGAGACTTTTTGGCGGGAATTTGAGCAGTCATGTTTTTGTTTTGTTTTATTTTCTAAATCTTGTGTTTTTTCGAATGTTATTATGTAATAATAGTGGATTATTAACTGTTGAGTGTTCGTGAACGTGTATGTGGGCAAATAAAACAAAATTGGATAGCATTGCATTTCGAGTTTACAATATTTTTTTATTTATTACTGGTGGCGTAGCTTGCAGGCGTTCTTGATAGATAGTTGAAGTGAAGCGACCTTCTAAGCAGTCACAATTTGGATGGGTGACCGCTAGTGGCATTACTACTAGCGCATCCGTACTTTAGAGGGAATGTTTAATTGTCGGTCCCGGCTTTTAAGCCGTTAAGCCATGACGGAGGCCTTCAGGCAGCCTAAAAACTCGGTCACCAGAGTTAGTCACGTGGACATAAACATTACCTATCTTCGCGATACGAGCTATAAGGTAAGTTACCTTATAGCTCGTATCGCCAAGAAGTAAGGTTTATTTTGGTATTGTATAAGCACCAAGTTCACTTCAATTGCATACTAATCTGTGTGCTGTATCGTAAACTTTGAAGTGGTCGCTACTTAAATGTTTTACAGAACTTTTGCTCTCATAAAATTTACTTACTATGGAATTCAGAAACCTGGAAACATAAAACACGTCATAACATAGGTGGTGGATTTCTCAGACGGTATATTGTAATATTTAGTTTTTTTTTTAAGAAACCCTTCTAACAACTTACTGAAATATTAGGTCATTTTTTTAAAATAGTGTAAGGAAATACACACGTGGCCGCCGTGGATCACCTAAATCAAAGCGGGCATGACCAAAAAAATTATAAAGTTGCCACATTATAAAATTTGGCCAATTTGACGACGTAAACTTTCCATTATTACTGATTGTTTTTTTTTTTATTCTGTGTAATTATCCAAAATAATAAATAAAGGTTATTTTAGGAAATGTTATTGAAATTCCTACATAAAACATGCCCTTTTCGGATCAGAAGCGTTTTTTTAACACACTGTAAATCTCAGACGATTCTAACATATTTTCATCACATCTAATTACTATTATTTTGAAAGCTTGTGTTTTGGTGTTTATTTCTCAATCACCAAACACCGCTGAAACGATTTGAATAAACTAGGAATAGATGTAAATACTAATAAAATTAGTAATAGCGTATAGGCAATAATAGGCACATGTTTAAAATATTATTACTATACGAGCTAAGCCACGGGCGTGAGCTAGTTACATATCGTCAGTAGAAATAAAGTGCCAAAATGCGATTTGTGGAAAATCAACTTTAAACTTCAAGTTTAAACTTGATTTCCCACAAATCTCACTTTGGCGCTTTAGCGTTTCTTCCTTTCCACTGACTATAGTATTTATAATCCAAGAAATCTTGAGTGACTAAACAAGTCCCGTTCAGGAAACATCGCTCGACATTACAGTCAAACATTCATCGAGATTGTCCCGAGTCTAATCGGATGCCGAACTTCAGGAAACATTGTTTTGTTTAATCTGTGTTTTGTTTCTTCGTGAACAGTTTTTGCACAAGTTTTATGTGAACTGGTTTTATGTATAATTTCACTTGTAAATCCCGTTGGAATCGCATGATACTCGTAAGACTTTTCATTTTCAATTGTTCTATGCATGTTAATCTGTGATACTCTTATTATTACATCTTCATCAGTAGCGCTATACTAATTCTTTTTTTTTGAAGTTGTATTGTATTTAAAGCACCTAATTTTATTCTTATTTTTCGTACAGTTTTCCTACCGCAAAAACCATCTCAAGAAGATAGTTTATTTATTAAGATTTGCCTGGAAAAGTTCGCCTCTTAGCGATAAGGCCATTGTATAATGTTATTTAATTTTATTATTGGTTGAATACTAATCATTTTTATCGAAGATGTGTAACAAAGAATTTTCATTCCTTCGATATTTACTTAATTTAATACAAAAATAACTATAACAAAAAATATATGAGTACCTTTAATGTACCTACACAAAAGGTGATGTAATCGTAAAATCAAAATAAAATTAAGGTATGAATAAAGTATTTATTTACATAAGTATTTATTTATTTATTTCTCGTATTTATTTACATCACGTATCGTATTTATTTAATCTAACACTGAACTTCAATAAACCGGTGCAGCATGTACACAGTAGTATGTGGTGATCCAACAAAAGTACATCTGGATCGAATTGGACGTTTGTCTAATATCAATGGCGTCGGTGGCCAATTCTGAATCAGGTTAAACTAGCACTAAGTAGCCTGTGCCGCTAGCACTGATTTAAACGTTAAATCACTACCTTATTACCATTAAAATCTTCGGCGGCATATTATAATTTAAATAAAATAAAATGATGAATGTGTGTTTGATTTGGTTTTCTTAGAGGCACGTCAAAATACTTATGTAGGACCTGCCCACATTTTGCAGAAATTGAACCATTGATGCATGGTTTAGCGAAAATAATCTTTTTTTTTAAGTTACTTACACTGGTTTTTTTGGACTACAAGTGTCTCTGAGTACACCTTTAAATATCCCCAAAGGATCTGGAATACCTAAAAATATCTGAGAATGTCTACCATGTCTTGGAGTATAACGTAATAATCCTGTTTCGTTTCGATTTAAAAAGCACCTGTGCTGGCTTCATGAAATCAATTCACGCGCTTCGTCCGGCACGAAGGCTGGTAAATGGCCATTGATGGCCATTAGTAACGTGACCAGCCGTTCCTGCGGCATTGGAAAAATGGCCGGTTGAGGTACCTATAGTGTGCCTAAACTTGGCTGAAACATGTTGTGGGCGAAATGGACTTGTTTCGCATCAACAATTCTAGTAGCTTGATAAGCCTGTGGGATTTGTTTTGCAAAAGGTTTATCAGTAGATTTTTATTTGGTAGAATATAATCACAAAGTAACAGAACACTTTAACATTTTTGCAAAATCGCGTAGGTAATATTTTTAGAAGGCTATAATTAAGGAAGTAAATGTTAAGTTTGGTGTCGTGGGTTTATTTTCTTAGGCTTTGTTATAAGGCGTAATTGAGTCGCCCACATTATGATAATTTCTTTGAAATTCAGATCTATTGCCTTAGGCCAGCGTGCCTGAACACTGTATAAGCACGAATCATGTCTATAGCATACATTATTAATCAATTTATATCGAGAACAGAAAATAATACTAGTGGGACGCAGCTCAAATTAACAGAAGCGATCTATCATACAAGCGATAAACCTACTCTTGTTTGCTACTTTAATAAAAATCATATAACACAGGAAAATACACAAGCAACCGTTTTTTTGCTCCGAAACTGACCTTATACTCATACTCATATTATCGTTCCACATAAAATAAACGTCCTGAACATAAACTTAGCGTACTTTACATAAATATGAGGATACCATAGTCCGTGATCCGACATGCACGTCTCGAGATAAACTAGGAGAGCTTTGGCCTATAGCTATAGACCCGGAGATGGCCACGAATTTTTTATTGTTTTCATTAAACTGAGATTATCTGGGTATATTGGCTACAGAGGCCCATTGCAATTATAAATTATTAGCGAACGCCCGCGGTTTCGCCCGCGTGGAGTACTACTTTTTATCCCACGGAAAACATGCATTTTTCGGGTAAAAAGTAGCCTATGTCACTCGCCTGCCCTCCAACTATCTCCACACAAAACATCACGTCATTCCGTCTCTCTGTTTTGACGTAAAATCAGGACAAATTAACAAACAAACAAACACACTTTCACATTTATAATATGGGTAGGTATGGTAACGCGATCTGAGTGCTGGCACATTATTTAGCTCAGATTTGCCATTCAGCGCAGTAATGCAGACAGCGTCTTAGGAATGCCTCTGTCTGACAGTGACCTGAATCAAATAAGCTATCCATAGATCAAATACCGATACTGGACTGGTACAATTGTGTATGTTGTTATTTTTTAAAGTGTGGTCTCTCTCTCTAATTTAAGTAGGTACTTACCTATCTAGATTATTCAAAGAATTACTTTAAAGTTACTCTTGAGGTATATTCTCCAAAAATTGAAGAAAATCCCTAGTAAAAGTAAAATATACTTGTGTAGGTTCAAGTCACGACTGTATCATGAGACCTTTAAACATTCAAATCATAATGATTCAAATAAACTGAAGATATGTTTGTATTGACAAATGCCTGTATGGATCTTTATATGCTCAAATCAAATGATTACCTATAACTTGTAAAGGAATAGGTTACGGTTAGGAATAGGAATAAATATCATTGGCTCTTGTACTAGCTGGTTGGGCCGTATATCTGACAAGATTGATGATGGCTCTGACCTTTCTACCTGCCCTACACTGAGACATTGCAACCCTATTAGTAAACGTTATTTTTAGCGTTACCCCGTTTATGTATGAACGGAGATTGAACACCTTCAGACCGCCTTCTTAATTAGTGCTTTCAGATTCAATTTCCGGAACTTAGCAGCGTAAAATTCAAAGATGTATTTGCTTTTTATAGCTCTGCTTAGCTTGGGACTACATGATGCTGTGTGAAATGTCCAGCAATATTTATTTATTTATTATTTATATTAAAATATCTTCTCAAATACCAATATCCTGCTAATATTGTAAATTAATTTGTATGTTTGTGATTCGATCAAAACAGCTGACCCAATTTATATAAAACTTCTGGTGCAACCTATAAAAGGTGTTCGTTTTCATGTAAAATTTAAGGAACATTGTCGTTCACCCGATTGTTAATTAACATAATTTATAATTACATTGAAAACATGCGGATATAAATATGAAATTCCCTTTCAGTAGAAAATTACAGGATCCTATTTCCCGAAACCTCTTTATAAATTCAAAAGCACCCTTTCATTTTATGTTGATTCCCGTGACGTATCGGGCGTACGTAAAAAAGATTTAAGGGTTCCCCGGCCAATAGAACTTTCAGGTTTAGTAGATTTTAACTGTCAAGAAGACGAAGGGTCGAGATACAGGGGACTGCCATGAATTTTAACATGATTAAAAAAAGTTTTCTTAATCGGGAACCGTTTTAAAAACTTTGCCCACGGTTTAAATTCTCGTTATTTGTCTAATGCCCTATGACTCACACGCAACGTTCCTTTTGGCACAAACTATGACATATAATAAATGAAGGCCTTCCTAGTCATCAGCTTACTGTGAGGCACCAAGAAGCTGATGTGTCTGATCTTTCTTATGACATAAATATACGGATACAAATCATAATTGAAGTCTTGCTTACTGCCGTTATGAAAAAGTTTCCAATTTAAAAGGTTTAAAATTATATTTTCAGAATTCACAGAATTGAACACATGAGTAAATCTAGAAATTCGTTTACTATTGGTGTTTACTTTAATCAATGAAATCAATCAAAATAAAATGAATGAAGAATAAATGAATTTAATTTGAATCCAAAAATATTTTGATGTTTGTCACCCTGACCTAATTTTAATCTATATTTCTGTTAATAATTAAAATTAATCGTTGAAATCACAACTAGCAGAGATGAAATCATAGGCAATTAGTAAATTAATTACTTAGTGGTCGTGAAATATTCAGGTATCCAAACAGTACTGCGGTTATACTTTGATCAAAGGTATTTAACTGCTAGTAGTAATGTAATAGGATGATTATACCACACTTGTCAAGGCAGTATTGTCATTGCCTGTTCTTAAGTCACCTCACTCCGTCACGAATGCAGGAACCCACAAGTGTAGGACAGCATTCCCAAATGTATTCGCGAAGTTTTTAGCACATTCGTATTTTTCCGAGCCGTGTTGTTTTTTTGACGCACATCAAAGGACGCGAACACGCTCCTTCGCGGTGTCTCCCAGACTTTTGCGAATTGACGAAGACGGTCCCATACACGTGTACAAACATTCGTTCAATGTACGAACCAAGTTCTGAATAAATAAATATTTTTTATCTTCATCTTAAAAAAAATATTTTAAAAAAACAAAAACCCGACTGCGTCAAAACTAAAAAGAAAAAAACAAGCCTGCAAAGAATTACTCACAGTCGGTACCCATTCATTTTATTACCAATCAAATCTTCCCAATGTAATGGGTCCCGACTGTGAGTAATTCTTTGCAGGCTTGTTTTTTTCTTTTTAGTTTTGACGCAGTCGGGTTTTTGTTTTTTTAAAATATTTTTTTATTTAACACTTTTTAGTTATGATAAAGTTGATTTTAAAATACCTATTCAACGATACCCCACTTGATATAGAGTGACGATTTTGATTCTTTTAATTTTGACAATATGGCGTCTGGTTGTAGCCCAGGTGAATTTTGATTACTGTCATATCTTTAGTGACACTCCCAAGGTTGAGACAAATCGATTGACGTAAGAATCATCAAAATCGGTCCACGCGTTTGGCCTCTAGAGTGCCACATAGAAACATCCATAGCGAGAAATTATTAATCAACTTTAAACCGTTATTTTTCCTAAACTATTACTTAAAATGAAAAATGGTAAAAGAAACATAAAGTTGATTTTGAAATACCTATTCAACGATACCCCACTTGACATGGTGTGACGATTTTGATTTTTTTAATTTTGACATTAAGGCGTCTGGTGGTGGCACTGGTGAATTTTGATTACCGTCATGCCTTATTAACACTCCCAAGGTTCAGACGAATCGATTGACGTAAGAATCATCAAAATCGGTCCACGCGTTTGGCCTCTAGAATGCCACAAAGAAACATCCAAACATATATACATAGACTGATAAACACATTACCCTTCCTTTGCTTTGCGCAGTCGGGTAAAAAAAAAAAGAACTTTCGTGACGAAGTGTTGAACCCCAGTAACACATTCGTGATATACTTTTTATGAATTTTCATGATATTTTTAAGTGAAATTAGCTACCCCTAAGTATAAATTATATATACTTTTCAGCTGCATTATATCGCTTAGGTATGCCAAATGAGACAAAGCGGGCGTCATGCTATACCTTATGCCTTCTTCTAAACGTTATGCCTCTACCAATTTATATGTGTACCTTATTTCAACGACGAGACAGTGCCCGATCGGATGCATGCTCATGTTTTATATTCGTCGATTTTGTTATCAAATAATTAAAGTAATACAATTTCACAAGGCAGCCATGTACCAAGAGCTAATGCTACAGAAATAGTTTCCATAAATGGGCACATAAAGAAAGATCGAGGTGAGGTATTAATAAAGGGGTATCCAGTCCCATTCGTCACATTACCCGCAACGAGCCCCTAGAGCCTCGTAGCTTTGTTTAAGCTGTGACGAGATTGAAGCCTGAGTATTCGTATTTTAGTGCAAGTAGGCATTTTACGACTTTGCTACCTTGTAACATAAAATGGATAAGATACTGTTAATCTTGGGTTTTATCACAGGACTGTGACAAAACGGATCTATAGTTCCAACTAATTTTGAAACTCCCTTGATTAGGGTGTAAATAAGGATTTGATTTCGAAACATGAATCAAAGGTTGGCTGGCTTTGATAAGGCGATAGAAATAATAATATTAATAAATATTAGAATAAATAATACGTAAATAGTTTATGAGCTGAATGATTGAGGTTATAAAGTTTAGAATGTAAACAATAATGCGAGTATAGCCGCCTAGTGTACAAAATACATAAAAAGGAAGTATGACTTTTCTTTCAAATTAACGTATTTACCTACGTATACTTATCTGTATATTCAACTCTATTATGATGCATGCAAGAACAGAAAATTAAAACACCAAATAAAAGTCAAAAGTCAAATTAATTTATTCAATAAGATAAAAACTAGTGTACCACTTTGAAACGTCTCAATAAAAAGTATCATAGGAATATTTTATTCCAATAATTTAAAATCTATTTTAACCTTCTTGAAACTCCTTTCTATAGATTCCTTTTCAACAATTGCCACAAAATATTACGGGAGATATAAATTGTGGCGTGTTACTAGGGTCATCATTACCTACCATCTGCGTAAACTAATGTGAATAATTCAAAAACAAAATCTTTCAATATTTATACAGCGATTCAAACGAATTAAAATCACTTCAAATCCTATACTATTAAATGAGTAATATTTGTTTGTTTGTACTCACATTCTCGAAAACGGCTCTAACGATTTCGATGAAATTTGCGGTACGGGAGTTTACGGGGGCGAAAAATCGATCTAGCTAGGTCTCATGTCTGGGAAAATTCGTTTTCTCGGTATCTTCACGCAAAAAGGTTAGCCAGTGCAATGTGGTTCGTGATTTGACACTATTCATTGAGACTAAAGTGGCTGAGCGGATATGAAGTCCGCCTTCGAATCTCTGCCACTGCCACTGAAAGTTTTTTTTTTTTAATTTTACTCCATTTGCACCCGAGCAGAGCTCGGTCGCCCAGATATTCAAATATAAATTGAACAAAAACGAATGCAAAAAAAACAATTTGAAAATTTAAGGCCCATAAAACTTAATACTCGTATAATCACAAGTTGTTAATATGCGATGAATATTTGGATCATGTTACAAGCACAACTTACGGGTACCTACCTACATGGACCGTGTAATACCAGAACGTTACAAACCATAAATTGTCCAAATATAAGCCAAAAATACCATGCTCTAAAATTGGCCCTATTTCAAAAAAATAAAAAAATACAACAATACAAATAAAATAAAAACATTTATACAAGTATACTTAATGAATATTTCACATTATGTGAGAAATTAAAATTCACTATAATATTTGAGGTTTTTACTTTTCAGATTCCTTATGTTGTAGCCCTACGGGAATCCATTACTCGGAGCAATGATTAATTACTGCAATAAATGCAGGCAGGTAGAATTCGCGGGGAATCTTACCTTTGTTATTGCCTTGGCGTACCTCCAACACAAACAAACTAATGAAGCGGTGCCAACTTGAGTTTAGCATAAAATATTACTTTTGCTAATTACGCGCATTGCTCCGTCATTGTGGTGGAAGTTTTTGGCTTCATTATTTCACGCCAAAGCCCATAAAAGTGCATGAAATAATATTTCTTTAACTGGTTTTAGCACACAAAAAAATACTAACCATGCTATCGGAATACAGCAGTGACGCAGAACATTATCTAGTAATACGCTGTGATAAGGGTTCATTTTTTTTCTGTTGTGGCTGAATGGCTATAAAACTTTTGTACCCTAAATCTCAGTTGGTCTGTGCTCTACATGGTCCGGATATTTTAATTTAAACTAATTCTGGTCTAGAGAGTTATACTAAGTTCTCAGGGGCATATGAAATCCCGGCTGTTATCCGTAGGTATAAGCAGAGACCACTTTCTACTTGTTTCGATCGATTATCACTCCCTCTGTAATCTTTGTCCAAATCAATGTGATGTATTTTTGAAAAAAAGTTTTGAGGCCACATGAAGTCTTCCGTCATTAAAGAGTAGGTACTATTATTCTATGATTAAAGCCAGGAATGAAACATCCAATGTCGGAAGTGCTAAAGTAAATTCAATGAGCTAGGGGCCAACTCTGGGGACGGAGTTTTTAGGCCCCCGTCATCGCTTAACGACTTAAAAGTCGTAACGTGCCCTCCGAAGCACGGAATACCACTACCGGTCCCTCCGGCGGTGACCGCTCAGAACGTCGCTTAACTTCAACGATCTATCAAGAACTTCAAGCCTTCTTGTCAAGTCAAGTCAAGTCGCTTCAAGTCGGAAGCGCTCAATCTCAGCCACAGTATCGCTAATTGGCAATGACAGATATCCTCTTTACAAGTATTAGTAAAAACGCCAAACAAATGCGCTGTGAAAAATAGGCGCAAAATCTTAAATATAAATTCTCCCATTTCAGAACACAGACAAAAAATAATGCTAATCCAAGACAAGGCAGGGTAGACAAGACATTCTCTATTTTTTTTTTTTATGTCTAAGGGAATAGTCAGAGAACTTTGCGTTGTGTGAAATTTTAGAATATTCATTGATTTTCTCACGATGTTTTCCTCCATCGTATAGAGTTCGGATTTAAACTCATAATTTTTTTTTTTTTGAAATCTTAAATTAATTTTTTTGAAGCCGAAAGGCCGAGATTCGAACCCACGATCTTCGGATCAAAAGTCGAGGCATTACTCTACTCGACTAACACGGCTCATTTTAACTATTAATTAAGTACTTAAAGTATTTATGAAAAATCTTTATCAGAAATATTCCGAGAAGCAGATAAGCTCGCTTTGTGAAGCTTTGTCCGCATCGACCAGCTGTACAAACAATCGCATAGATATTTCATCAGAAACCCCTATTTTATCGGGACCCCGTTGCCATGCTATCTCTAATATAAAAATATAAATTGGCTATGGCTAGGTCTAAAAATCAGCTTCATACTACGTTTACTAAAAATATTACTACGGATCATGCAAAATTTACCCGTTTTCCCACCAGGGGCAAGGTTCGGGTGTTCAGCGGAGCACTCGTCTATAAACCCGCGAATGCCACGAGTACCTAATATTCTAAAACAAACAAATAAACTCACATTTGCATATTAAAATTAGGATACGGGTTAGAACCATAACTACTGGTAGATAGGTAGGTACTTACTTATATGAATTTGTATGTTTATCGTATCTAAGAAAACCTGCAGTTTATTCGTTAATCTTTATTCGTTTTGGACATGAATTTGGCAAACAAAGATGATCCCTGGGATCGTTGTACTGTCTATTTTAATTAGAATACTGTATTCTGCACTATTTAAACAGTGAGAAATCGCTCCAACCCACTAAGCACTTCATGAGGTATTTCCAACGAAGGACACTTCTGAAACAATGGAGACGTCACAGAACAACACAACCTTGACTCCGACCTCCAATTAAACAAATAGATGCACGAAACTAATTATAATAATAAATATTCGCAAGAATTACAGCGGCAATAAAATGTTTCCGGAATTATGGCGACTCCAAGGCAAGTATCAAGGGCGAGCTTGGGTAACGCTATCTGAACACGCTACACGTACGCTTTCAATACCAACCTCAGACTTGTGATACTAGTAGGTAGAAATATATTAAGGGACCTACGTACCTAGGAACGTAATAACAAAATAATTTAAAAGTTGAGCATATTTTATCACTTTATGTTATTATTTGGATAAAGGCAGTACCTAATTAAAAAAACTTAAAAAAAACTTATAGTAGGTAAGTTTTTTGGAACAAAAGTGTAATAGGAACCTAGATACTCTCTTAATCTAACAACATAAACTGATAAAAATATGCCTTAATTTTTTATGATTTCGGTATTACGTTTTTATGGAAATTCGCCTGTCACAGGCCTCTTAAGCATTCACTGTAATGAAGATAAATTTATACTTTGATTATATAGTTTTCTAAAACGGAAATAAAGGATTGAATGTTGATGACGAATGATAAACAGAACAACAAATTATCCACCAATATTTAAATAATGTAAACGTTTTTCGTAATTCTATTTTCAGTTTCTACAAAAAAAAATAGAGGAGGGATTTGTTATGTTTTAGATATTAGGAGCTAGGTAGGTAACCAAAAGAGCGGGTCGCATCAAGTACGGGCCACATCTGCGTCTACAGAAAATTAGGCGAAAATGTGCTGAAGTTAGGTGCTGGAAGAGTTTAGCTTTTGGACGTTATATTTTACTTCTGTGTTTATTAGCTGAGTAGCTACCTACTGTCAGTACATGATTCATAAGTTGTCTATTAGATGTTTTTTTAAAAAGCTTTCAAAAAACAGTTTAGTTTTTTGTTGGCCTTGCCATAGATAAGCTACCTTCTCGTGGCTTACTTTAGCTAGTAGGTACACATGTTTAGCATGTGGGTATGTAAATAAAATTTGAAATCCGATAAAAATATATGTTTTGTTTATATGGTTTAACATAAGGTTCCAAACGAATATGTTAGCGAAATTCCGCAACCTATAAACTTCATCTCACCATGATACTTTTTCTGCGTACTTGAAATATCTGTAGTCAGTAAAGTGTAGTAAATCAGTGCGGAATTCCGTTTAGATTTGTCAAGTTCAAATATTTTACTACCAAAAACACTAAACGCTTTTTACCATTCCGAAAGCATGGTCTTGAGATAAAAATGAAAGTACAAAAACTGATTGAGAAAATAACATGGAAAGAGGAAAAGTGTAAGACATCGTAGATCCCCCTTTTTACAGCGCCATGATAATGTTGAATTTATATAGGGTTTTTGTTCAAGGAGATAGATAAAAATGTGCTTTTAAAATAAGCAATTTATTTTATAGCCTGTAAAATATCGCCGGGCCAAATAAAAGAGCACACACATGATGACTTGTATGTTTCACTTTCAAAGCTACCAAGAGTTGTGTACTAGACATCACACTAATCACATCACACTAATATTTTAAATGCGAAAGTTTGGATGTTTGTATAACTCGAATACCACTGAACCGATTCGCCTGAAGTTTAAACATAGATAATGACCGGGAATAGGACATAAGCTACTTTTCCCGGAAAATGCGTGGTTCCCGTGCGATAAAAAAATAGTAATCCACGCGGACGAAGCAGCGGGCGTTCGCTAGTAATAAATATAGTACAAAAAAAGGAAAATGTATAATATACACTACCTATATTTTTGTATAATAAACACTATACGTCTGGTGTTTTTATATACATTAAAAACTGAATAATGTAAGTACTTATAAAAAAAGTCGTCTGTCACATAGCTTTGAAATTTGGTTCATTCAAAAGCATGTTCTAAATACTTAACTAAAAACAAAGTTAAAGTAAAATTATAACGCAGAAAGCCTCTTTTAGTACCTACTTGGTTTACTTTGGTGCTTGAGTCGCAACTTATTCAAAATTCTCCACAACTCCGTAATTTGCCACTTGCTTTAAAATTGAGGTCGTCATGCTCTGTCATGGTTTTCATTCATTTAATAATTAACGAACATTGAATTTCGTAGTAATTTGCACGAAAACCTAACCTTAATTAAATTATAAGACTAAGTTCAGATGAACGCGCGACGATGCCGACGCGCGTTGACACGCGGTTCAGGGCGTCGATTCTCGTACCTAATCCATCTGTCTACGCTAAATACTTAATTCCCAAAAGAAACTAATAAAATCTCAGTCCAGACCCAGTCAGAAAAAGAGGGGTGTTATAAGTTTGTAGTGTGTATATCTGTGTATCTGTACACAGATATACACACTACAAACTTATAACACCCCTCTTTTTCGTTGGGGGTTAATATGTACCTATATCCTGGCCGATCAATGGATTTTTCGTTTCGAAAAATTGATATGCACATTTATACGAGCTCTAAACGGTGAAGGAAGATATCGTGCAAAAAGAAACCCGCGGCTAAGTCAGCTCCACGCTTATTGACCATAGGTTGGGCTTGCCTGTTCCATCTAAAACAATGTTCCAGGCGCTACATTGCCGCGTTAAGTTTGCTTCCTGACACTTTATAATAATCTGGTAAAGATGAAAAGGCCTAAGTTTTTTTTACATGTCCACATTCAAAGCTCTATTGATACTATATCTAAGTACTTGAAGTCGCAAAGTACGGACACAACACAGACCATTAACTCGTTCAAAAGCCGAATCTGGAGAGGCATCCTGGCAAGACGACGGCCACTCCACGGGAGAGCAGTTAGTCGCAAGTTATCGCGACATATCTTAACACTAGTTAGCGGCTTAGACTCGAAAACTATTCCGTCTCTACGCAGCATAAGATCATACAAGTTCATATTACATAAATCGGGTGTGACAATCAATTTTCACATAGTACTTAGTAACACAACCTTTTATAAACATTAATAATAATGAAATGCAATTTTTTTGGAAACTCATAACTTGAGAACAGCTGGACTAATTCTTTAAAAAAATGTTCATCTAATTTTTATGGGGAATTGAAAAAGTTTTTACTATGAACTGTTTGGAAAGCTAGTATCTAATAGTAATTAATTACGAACAGAATCTTGGTGTATAGTACCTAGTAGTTAGGAAAAACTACTACTATATATACCTCTATACCCTTGTCTGAATCTGTCTTGAATGAAAAAATATCACCTTGTTATTCTAACTAGCTTGTACCTTTATTGTGCTCAATTACTTGTTCATTCTATTTCTATCTGTGAAAACTTGTCCTTAGCCATTATGTTTCTAACAACTCGCTATGTAGTATGTTTTTATGTGCTTTTAGTTTTCCTTAAAATAAATAAATAAATACACTATGGAGTGTCCGATTTATTAGTATCAAGGCAGGTCAGAAATCATTTATGTTAGTGCATGGCAAATTAAAAATAAATTAGTTTACTAGATAAGTAACGTTATACACAGGTATCCTACATTACATTGGAAATTGTGAAGCAAGCCCTAAGCCAAGATTACTTATACCATAGGTGCTTACAGCTACGATGAAAAATAACTATTATGTTTTTCAACCAAAATCTAGGGATATCTAAACTTGTTTGTCTTGTAGTCAGATTCCTTGCAGTTGATGTGAAAAAGCTAAAAAGCTGGTGCTCAGAGTACAATTTAACTGGAGTGCCCTCTGTCAGTTCCGAAGGTGCTACGTGCCTCGGATGCCGGCCAACTTGTAGGTACTTCTAACTATTGAAAACAATCATCTACTATCCTGTTCATCCTCGATATTTGTTGTGTGCTCTGTTACAGATACCATTGTCAATATTTAAGTTTTATAAGAATAAAATAAGAGATAGGCATTGAAAATTCCATCATGCTCGTCGAGTAAATTCATTAGGATTTTACCGAAGAACTTTTCTGCGATAGGTCAATGTGGCACGGCAGCATTATTTATTTATTTAAAAAGTACACACACATCATATATATTAAACCACTCTTAAAAATAAAAACACAAATATATAAATTCTGATATATACCTACAACAATAACATTTAATATAGAAACTTTCAAAATGGCTAACGGAAAAATAAAAAAACAAAAAAGATTATTCTATTCAAGAAAAAAAAAGAAGAAGAAATAAGACTAAGTTTGAAAAGTTATAAATACGAAAACACAATTATAAACAAGCATTACCGGACTGATGATTAAAAACAAAATTCACTAGTAGCCACTATTAAGGGTACCTTTCCACTAGAGATGTGCTGTACGATAGCTTCATTTTCATTGGTCAGCTTCTCTCAGCTTAGCACTTTGCTATGTTTTGTTAGAAGGATGCAAGCTAAAGCACACATACAAAAAACACTAAGAATACTGATCCATCGACGATTAAATAATTATTATAAATAAAACAAGGTTTTGAACAACTTCTCATGAATCCCTTTCCTTAAATTATGCTAAGTAATTCAGCCTACGCTACATTAAACAAAACAGGTAAGAATAAGAGTAAAGCGCATTAGAAACAATTACACATCTCGAGTTTCACCTGTGGTCTCAGTATCACTCTCATACATTTTGAATGCGTACATAATTACACCCCAAAACAACACCCTTTCAAGCATTTGATAAGAGATGCCTTATTTCTGCGTTACGCTTTAAAATTTAACCGTGTAGGGATACGCCCACACTCTCAGGTAAAGCTGCCTCTCGGGTTCCTGAGACCGCGACATGAGATTGCGACGTCATAAAAAAATGTCGTCAAACTAACTTCGTTTTGTAAGTCCGATTTGTGTTTCGAACGGTTCATATTTCAGGCACACGTTTCACTGTTTTTTTTTTTCGAGTAAGTACAGTCTATAACACAATATGGTTGAATGTTTATATATTTACTGATATTTTATTAACAAAGAAATTAAAGAGTACCGTTTAAATATGATTTAAGTATCACAGATTTATAACAGAAGCATTTAAAAATGATTACTTCGTGCTTTAGTTCTTCCTTTCGTCCTAATCCAGTTTAAATTACTTTATGGCTAAGATCAGTCATAATTTGCAACCTAATTGGCTAATATTTTATTCTTGCTACAATAATATAACTATTCTAATCGTTATCCTATTAGGTGAGACAATTTCGCTTTTCTCCGACCTCACCTTAACTGAGGGTTGATACCGCTTTGTCATCGGAATTACTCCACCCGCGTAACAAAGTAGGGACCGCGTATTAAATTACCCAATACTATCATTCACCTGTCGCAGCTAGTGGTGTCATCAGCTACCTCTGTGACCAAATTGAACTGTCTATTACGAGTTTGACGGATCGCCATTCGGGGCCCCAACTGCGCTGTATGTTACGTCCTGAATGGACTCATAGAGAGGGGTTAATGAAGCTTCGTAGGTTGGCTTCAAAAGATTACACTGTAACGGAGTGTCCTAAACTTTTGTTCGAAAATACCCATACATTTTCTGTTGCCAATATTGTGATATTTTTAATCCTTTTGAAATTGATGTAGGTAAGTAGCAATATTTCATGAAAACTGTCTTACTTACTTAGTTACTTCTTAAAGTGGTTGTTTATAATTTGAAATTGGAATACTTAGGAGCCATGTTGACCGAGTGGGACAGTGCCTTGTCTTTTAATCTCAAGGTTGCGGGTTCGAACCCCAGCCGTGCATCAATGGTGCAAAAATCAAAATCTTTCATTATAAAAAATGTATATTCGCAAGATTTCTACACGGTGAAGGAAAACATTGAGAGATGGGTTTGCAACTTGTCAAGTATGGGGCTAATTTCTAAAAATGTGGGCTAACTAATTTATGTATTAGGACATACTTCTGACTACCTACCCCCTTAGACATCTTTATAGGATTTAAATACCCGACCTACAGATCTGACAGAAAGTCTAACCATGCCTTGTTTTGTGATCCTCTTCACTTCGCTTACAATATACATACATATATTCACTTCAGCAACCCTAATTGAACGTAGGTATTCTCCTAACGCTTTATAAATTAGTAAAATTCTGAGTTTCTTAATAATTTAGCTTAGCTAGTAGAATTAAATAAATAAATTAGGTTGGGTACTTTATAATTATATTATATAAAGCCGTTTTGCTCGTTTTACATAAAACTAATAAAATCTCATCTTTTTTTCAACAAGAAAATATAATAAAATAAGGCTACGTTTGATTAAATGCTTATTGGAAAACTTTAATTAATGTTAAGCTCCTGAAAATTTATTGTTTTCATTGTCCTCTTTGTTAACGTGGAGTGCCTCTTAATAATATTGTTCAATGTTCTTGGTTGACCAAAATATTTGTAGGAGAACTTTTAATATTGTGTGAAGTTTACGTGAATCCACCTAACTTCATATAAAAATGAAATGCTTAATGTCTTGAGGTCCAGACGACGGAAGGCGGCATCGAGGTCGGCTGAGAAAGAGTTGCCGCCAACTCTCGTCACTTTCAATGAAGAACGTTGGGATTCAGCGAAAGATAGAGACAGTTGTAAGAGTTTGGGGAAAACCTTTGCCCAGCAATGGGACAGAAGAGGTTAAAGAAAAAAAATGCTTTATATGCCGTCTTAGTAGATATCTGTATTATTCTACTTCGAAGCTTCATATAATTTCACTCGCTTCGTTTTCGTCAAAATTTTGACTTATTTATTTGATCACGTCTCGTTTATTGACCGTTCTAGTTTGCGCATTCAAATAACAGACGGTAATAATTTTCAGAAAGGACCACGTGATGGGAATTTTAATGGGCTCGAGATGGACGCAATTTACGGGGCAATAGGTCTGGGAATCGATATGTTCACATAATGAACAACATTCGGAAAACATGTCTTTTCGCAGATAATTATTTTTGACGCATTTATTATTAAGCCGTGTTGGTCCAGTGGAGCAGTGCTTTGATTTTTTTTCCGATGTCATCAAAGAGTTTTTCGTGTCGGAATGAGCTTTCATCTAAAAAAGCTCATTCCGACCATTCCGACTCGAATTTTGTTCTACTAAAAAAGCTCTTTAGAGGAAAGAGAATTTTGTCAGGAAACCAGTTCGTATATTCTAATAGGTGCCGATGGTTTGCTACCTGTCACGTATGATTATTCTAGCTTCTGCAAAATGATATCTATACTATTATAATCTATACTATCTATATCTATACTATTATAATAAAGCGGAAGAGTTTGTTTGTTTGTTTGAACGCGCTAATCTCTGAAAGTACCAGTCGGATTTGAAAAATTCTTTCTGTATTGGATAGCTAATTTATTGAGGAAGGCTATAGGCTATTCAACATCACGAAAAGACCCTCAGAAGCCATACAAAATGAAAGAAAGCCTGAATCGTGCTGACAAAAACATGCAGTTAACAGATGATCACAGAAAACTATTACCATAGAACATAACAAGCGGAGACGAATGCCATCTCCATACAAAAGAAAGCGTAAACCGGTTTTTTTTGTATGGAGCTGGCATTCTGATGTGTTCTTTGGTTGACAAAATTAAGTTTTTTTTTTTTTTTTTTTTTCTTCTTTATTTTGGCTTCGCAAAAATTATGTTCTCTTCATATTCTTCTGATTCATGTTTTCTTCTAAATGACAATATAAAATATTTGAGACTGACATTTGGAAAGGATTGAACATTCAGAAATCAGACATCTGTTTATTAATAGAATGCTATTTGACTTTGACACAAATTCAAATCCACAAAAAAGGTTTAGGAAAGTAACTATAACTAAAACGTGAATCCATAGATAAGGAATCGTCGTCGTTCCTCCTGTGTGAATCACGGTCTTCATAATAGTTTCTACGCGCATCTAATGCGTGATTCTTTTTAATAAACCGACTTAAAAAAGGTTGGCGGTTTGAAGTTTGACAGCTGTCACTTCACATGAAGAAACGGCCATATCTCGGAAACTACTCGTCCTAGACTCCCCGTTCTCAGTTCAAATGAAAGCTGTGACCAAAATCTTCATTTGAAGTGACAGCTGTCAAAATGACATCTGTCATCTGAAATGTAGATCTTGGTCATAGCTTTCATTTGAACTGAGAACGGGGAGTCTAGGACGAGTAGTTTCCGAGATATGGCGGTTTGAAGTTTGACAGCTGTCACTTCACATGAAGAAACGGCCATATCTCGGAAACTACTCGTCCTAGACTCCCCGTTCTCAGTTCAAATGAAAGCTATGACCAAGATCTTCATTTGAAGTGACAGCTGTCAAAATGACATCTGTCATCTGAAATGAAGATCTTTTTTTTTTTTTTTTTTTCTTTATTTTGGCTTTGCACGGCTTGTGCATTCAGCCAGTGTCAAGTATTTAATAAACTTCAAGTTTATAGATAAATAAGATATATAAATACATATAACAATACATAAATATAATATCCCACCCCTCCCTTGTGCCTCAGTAAAGATGTGGGGCTTTACTGAAACATCAACACGGACTTTTTGGGAGAACTTGAAAAGCAACGTTATCAAATTTTGTTTCACTTCCCCACACTTATGCACGTTCACGAACACTTAACGGTTAATAATCCACCATTATTACACATTAACATTCGAAGAAACACAAGTTTTGGAAAATAAAACTAAAACGAAACTTGACTTCTCAAATTCCCGCCAAAAAGCCCAATGAAGATCTTGGTCATAGCTTTTATTTGAACTGAGAACGGGGAGTCTAGGACGAGTAGTTTCCCAGATATGGCGGTTTGAAGTTTGACAGCTGTCACTTCAAAGATTCAAGATTTCAGACGGAATGGAACTTTTTAGTGATATGGGTATCATATGAAAGAGCTTGATGAGTGAAACACAATGCTGTTATGATGATGGAGTCAGGACCTTTACGGAACTTTTTGGTGATATAAGTATGGGTTTTCTCTCTTCAATGCTTCCCTGCTTCTCTCCTTCCATGCTTCTCTGCTTCTCTTTATACATGCTTCTCTCCATTTATGCTTGAAGCAATACGAAGTTTGCCGGGTCAGCTAGTCATGTAATATTTATTTGACCTCAGACTACCCCCGTAGGTATCTTCGAAGGATTGAATACCTAAATAATTTAATACATCATTTCAACACTTTGATTATAGTGATTATAGGTAGCCACTTACGAGTATACTATAATAATAACATGTCAAAACGACTTTGAATCGCATTCCAAACTTTGTTACTCAGTTTCCATTGTCATATCAAATGTCTCGTGACTTGTGATCAGGGGAATCTTTGATATACGGTGGATATGTGGTTAACTGAAATACATTTTAATAAGTATACAAATATAATAGATATTACACAATTTTATTAGAAGTAAGTACATACTTGTAGGTGGGGTTAAAATTATACTCTTTCAGGCAACAACTCCTATTACAGACAACAGATTGCAGGTGCTTAAATAATGATGCCGCTACGGAAATGTTCCGGAGGGTTCCATTACAAATTAACTCATGAATTTTGTATGGGAGATTTACAAAACTGTATGGTAGGTTTTGTTCAAGGGAACTTGAGGCGTTCCCACTCATTTACACAGCGATTTGTTTCACTGTATTTGGTAGAAACAAATATAGGCTCTCTGTTTTAAGATTGTTTTGGTAAATGCGAGTGGGTACGAGTAATGCCATTTCGTAATAATTTATCTTGCTTGTCCTATTGTTCAGCTATATTTAATAATATTTTAGAAATAATATGATGTACGTCATGGGCACTGAATTTGATAGTGCATAAGCCGCAGTATTCCTCACGATGTTTTCCTTCACCTTTTAGAGTTCGTGTCAAGTGCATGTAAATTTTTCGAAACGATTTAATTCATTGATGCACGGCCGCAATTCAAAGTCACAACCTTAGGATTGAAAGTCGATGTACAATCCCTCAGCCCACACGGCTAATTCGTCACAAATATGTGAAAAAGTTAGTTTCCCTTTATATCTTATGAATATTAACTAAGTACTTTTCTCTCCGGAGATTTTCTTTTTTGTTCAATTTAATGCCTGGAATACATTATGCTAGTAAAAAGCATGCTTGTTTGCTACTACCTAGCGTGCTTACGTCATAAGGGTACCTACTATTCTCGTATGTATACACGGGCTATTATATGCTACTGCTAGAAACTAGCTTGCTTATGTCACTTAATGGTGTGCTTATGTGCTTACTTATGTGTAAGTATTCTTAGCTTATAGGCCAGTTGAACCGAACATAATTTAAAGTCACTCGCAGCGCTGCAGATATTAAAGTTCTTACTACAATGTACCATCAAAGAAAACTTAGTTTTTGTTAAAAGTTTAAATAGGCGTGTAAAATTCAGCTATAATCTGGCAAATAAATGTGCCAATACCAAAGTAAATGTGTGTCTGGAAAGTTTGAATACGATTGTGGTTTTGCAAGTCGTTTTATAGCTGAGTCCAATTTAGAGGACAATAATGGCCTGAAATAAACTTTGTATTACTACAACTGGCAATTTGTTTTGGATACCAGCCAAAAGGTTACTCACCTAATTGCAATTATACATCGTATCTCTCCCGAAGATGATTACGATTTACATGCAGCAGTACGCAGATAATGCTGTCCTATCACACTTTTAGATTTATTAATTTTTATAATTAATCTATTCATTTTATTTTTAAAATCCATAGACAGTTTCATATGACTGTCATTGCCTTGTCACTGTCAACCCCGCCGCCGCCATGTTGATTCCTGTCGACCGTCATTACGCAATTTTGTGTTGTCCGAGTCACACGTTCGAAAAACATTGCCTCCTCCAACCAAAATTCGGAAAAGAAAACGATCAGTGGTATTGTGGAGTGAGTATTCAAGAATAATTTAATCATCGTCATCATCCGAGGATTCGTCTAAGGAAGAGGAGAGGAGAAGGAAAATTCCTACGTACGTATACATCTGGATTTGGAAGCAAGATATTCAAGGTCAGTCTCGAAAAAGTGATTTACCTTTAACAATTACCCTCCATTTTTTCTATTAAGTATTTCAAACTTTCTTTCGTACTAATAATCCTTATTATGAATTTAATACTAGGTACAAATTTCCGACATATCGTGTGTGAAAAATGTACCTAATCCCGGGTTTATCCGTGTGGAAATCAACCATCCCGACGTATCGTGTGTGGATGTATGTCGCAGCCAACTGGTTGAATTAGCCATTCAATTAAACGGCTAGTCCTTTCATTGAAATTGGTTATACCCTCAGACCAATGAGTGGAAGTCAAAAATATATTATATGACCTTAATATCTAGGTACAAATATTCCGACATTTCGTGTGTGAAAAATGTACCTAATCCCGGGTTTATCCGTGTGGAAATTAACCATCCCGACGTACCTATATCGTGTGTGGATGTGAAAATAATAATATATTCCCCAGTCTAATGAACGTTTTCATACAATATACGGGGATAACAGCGACTAATTTTATTATAATTAAACCAAATCCCGACGTAATGCGTATGTGGAAGTCTAAAATGTACTTATATGACTTTATTAACTAGGTACAAATATTCCGACATATCGTGTGTGAAAAATGTACCTATCCCGGCTTTGCGTGTGGAAATTAACCATCCCGATGAATATCATGTGTGGATGTGAATATACATAAATATGCTGAACGATTTATCCAATATTCCGGCGTTGCGTGTGGAAATTAAACATCCCAATGTATTATATCATGTGTGGATGTTAATATACATAAATATCCTGAACGATTTATCCAATATAATGTGAAAATTACGACTATATTCATAACAATTAATGCAAACCCCCACACAATGCGTGTGTGTCTAAAATTTATATGACGTTCATTGCATTCTATGTATATTAGTTACCTACCTACATAATAGTTAGGTAAATAATCTACCTACTTGATCTTTCCGTCATTACTTATAGACGAAATCCCAAGTGAGGGTATTTGTTGATACAAAATAACCGTAACTACCTACGTTTTCAATCATTCTGCGTAGATCGCGTCGAGTGAAGTTCGATGAACTACAAATGCATGTATTATAATATCATGTCGAGAGTACGTGTTGTTACTGCACGTAAATACACGTAAATCGTGTTGACCGCATCTGTTGATGCAAAAATAATCGTATCTGCTTGCTTCATATAAAATCATATTGACTGAGATAAAATTATCATGGTTTGATTATTAAACACCTTCTTGGCGCTTGACGCTGACATTAATCTAAAGATAATAATTTAACAAAAAATTATAAAGATGCTGAGCGGCCGCAGGGCGTCAACTGTGCGTTAGATTCTCACCTCATAGAATCTCTTTCAAAATAGGTCATCGTAAATTAAATCAGCAACAGCAAGCAGAAACGTGAAATTATAAAAAGTACCGAGATAAATTACCATCTGTTCGGCTTCAACTTGTCTGAACATGTAAAATAATACAAAGCCAAATCGGCGTCTGCTTCATAACTAAGATAAATTCAAGCAGAATCAAACGTCTCATAATCCATCCAGCTTTAAACGCATGGGGGGCATCGCGGCGCTCTGGCACTGGCCACCAAAACGCGAGTGTATGTACCCTGCACTTTACCGGGGTGACCCACATCGCCGTCGTTGTCGCGCCGCGCCGCGCCAGTGCGCGCACCCTCGTCGTGCGAAATTCGCCGTACACCGTCAGCGACCCACTCTGAGGTACTACCAGCAGACATCTCGTTGATGATAATTACAAATACTTATAGGTACTTATACTTATACCGATTACCGGCTGACTCAAGTATTTATTTTATTTTATTCCATTTTCTTCCTGAATGGACTAACATCACTAATGATGAAACTGATATAATTGACGACTGTATTAGAAAATTAATAAAGTCGGGCTATAGTATGCTCTTGTGCCTACTCAATTTGAAAATCAATTCATCCGATCTTCACCTACTGTTCCGAAGCCTATTGAAAAACATTAAGTACTTACTTATATTTATTTTGAATTAAATGAATTGAATAGATTGATTCATGGTGACCAATTTAAAATGGAATATTATTGTACTACCGCATTTAAACTAATAGATAAAAACTGTTACATGACCTCAGACTTAAAAGATGCCCAATTTTTATTATCAGTGGCGGAATGTGACAGAATCTAGAAACCCTGCGCTTCACTTGGAATTCTAAGAAAGTTGATAATGAATTACTGCATATCTATTCATGTTTTAACCTTTAGGCTTTGTTATTAACCATACGTGTTTACAAAATTATTAAAGCCTATTCTATAGATACCATCTACGTTTACTGGGACATGTAGTACCTGTTAATTAGGCACTAAGATGATTTGTTATACATAACAAAATATATGGGAAACCCTTTTGACATATGAATTGCATTGATGACCTAGAAGGTCTAAGCGTAAAAGTGACCAGAGACTCACCTTCCCGATTAAGTTTCTTTTATCAATGAAGCCAAAAGTCAAACAATCTCAAGTCAAAAATGTACCTTCTTAGATTTTATCTCTGACTTAACTGACATGTCACTAACTTTAGGTACTACCTAATGTTAAGAAGAAAGTAAAGAAAGTGTAAAAATGTTCACTCATGAATTGATGCAAACAAAACAATCCATGATTAGGCAGTTCGCTAGGAATGTTCGCTTGTTAGCATCAGCGTGTCCCGCGGTCAACTATTATATAAATAAGAATTATTATTTGAAAGGAAAAAATTCTGAGCACATATTGTTATAATTATAATAAAAATATGATCCTCTCTAGCAAACTTTACCTCTTTATAATGTTGGTATAGATTAAATACTAGAAGTATTCAATCATTGTTTTTTTCCAAGATAAAAATTTCTCTTTGGAAATATTTAGCGACACATCAAAATAAGATGAGACGCTGCTTGTAACGAAGAAACAGCGAATAGTCACTGGGATCATTCACAGTTAACATTACTTACATATTAAAACCCTTTAATTACTTTCAGTTTTTAATACCTCAAAATCCTTGCATCACGATAATTGTTATTAGGTATAATATTATCATCCTATTGCGGCTATAATAATACCACGGCCATTGCCTATGTTAGTAAAGTTCTCGCACCTAAACGAGATTGCAACATGTGGCAATAATGGTGCAAAAAACGGAACTTACACATACATATTTACATCGTTTATCCTATCCAAATTAAACGTTGTTGCAGATGTAGAATCTCGTCAGTTATTTAAAAACGACACCGAATGAAAATTGGCAGATAGTGTTAAAAAAAAAAAAAAAAAAAAAAAAGTTACATTAGAAAGCATCACCCTCTTCATCTGTACCTGACCTTGATGGCAGGGAAATTATCCGACAGTCCCTACTGAAACATGGAACTCTCAATTAGTCTTTACCATAGTGAGGGCTTTTTCTCTGCCAATACCTACATTAAATCAATAATTATGTACGATACTATGTTAGTCATGGTGGTTCTATTGTAAGACAAATTATTTATATTATGGTAATTCTAACACCATCGTACGACTGATAGACTACCTACAGTATTCTACCTTAAATTTGTATCCTACAGCGTTATCTTTTATTTTGGCCAGGAGATTACTTGTAATGATACGAGTACTATTAAAAGATTACTGAAAGGCGTTTATCGATTAAAACCTTCCAGTTCCAAAATACGATACAACTTGGGACCCAAATTTTGAAATAAATTGTTAAAATATTTATTGGACAAATGACTTAATTTCATTGTAATACTTATCGCAAAAAACGATACCACTCCTTCCATTGGCATCATCAAAGAATGCAAACACTTAGGGTCATTAAAATTCAAAATAAAATTTTTGATTAAAATTTAAGAAAATTAATTATAACATCAAAACTGAATGCCCCAACCATTAATTGTGTTACTTTCTAATAAAGGAAATCCCAAAGCTTACCCAGCATCTTGTCTCAATTCATAATCTAGAAATGACCTCTGTGTTATGTCTAAGCGAAGAATCATTAATTATCAGTTTAAAAAAGTTTACCCCGCAGACTTTATCTCATTGGATTTAAAATCCTTAAATACAGCGAAATCGATCTATAGGTATATGTTGTGCTCATAGCACGCGTCACGCATCAACTACTGCAACCTACAGAGCAGGTGTTAATTTTATGGTTATTTGTTAAGCTGCGGGATAGTAAGAATCGTCTATTGTTTTCATGAAAACTAAATATTAACAACTAAAATTTAAGCAAAACTGATAAAAATCAATTTGGGTAAAATTTATTTCAAAGCAAAAATTTTCTATTATATAATAATAATTATCTCATAAGTATCAAGGTAGGTACCGTAATACCTATTATTAATGATGAATAAAATCGTAGTTACATTATACAAGTATGACAGGTACTTAGGTACACTGTTCTATGATAAGCGATTTATGTCGCAAAATATTATCTAATACATAAGTACATAAAATATTATTGTTTTCTAACTCATGCTGATCGTTATTCGTTGATCGTTATTGTATTTATTGTATTTTTTCGATACTCTAAACATCTGCATGTAAATCGTAATCATCTTCGGGAGAGATACGATGTATAATTAAGAATCAAACGAACTTACCTTGTGAAGTTTGATATCTAATTATACGAGTGTCTTGACCGAAGATGATTACACACTCCCAAGCCCACCCAAGTTGGTACTAAAACCCCGAACTCGATCGAAAAAATAGTGCTCTTAAAAATGACGGTCGACAGGAATCAACATGGCGGCGGCGGGGTTGACAGTGACAAGGCAATGACAGTCATATGAAACTGTCTATGGATTTTAAAAATAAAATGAATAGATTAATTATAAAAATTAATAAATCTAAAAGTGTGATAGGACAGCATTATCTGCGTACTGCTGCATGTAAATCGTAATCATCTTCGGTCAAGACACTCGTATAATTAGATATCAAACTTCACAAGGTAAGTTCGTTTGATTCTTAATTATTCGATATTAAATGGGGTTTAAACCTACTCAAGTAAGTACTCACTCTTTTTTACTATTAAAACACAGGTTAGGCTGGGTTACTATGAAGATAAAATTGTATATTTACTCATATCACGCTGTAAAATCAAATCAGTGCTCTTGCATATAGATGTGTGCCTATGTGTGTGTTCCAGTGTATATAAGTATGTGAAAAGTACTACAGCCTCCATATTTTAATTGCAAATCATCCCACAATACTAATTACAGAACCACTCAGACCAAACCAAACAGTAGTAACATTGCCTCTGTCTCGGCTATGTAATAAACGACCGGCGAATCCCGCCGGACAATAAGTAAATACTTAGTTAGTGACAATCCTGCCGATACAACTGGGCACAAATAGAAGCTGCATCGAGAAAGTTTGTTGTATCTATATATAGTTTCAAACTCAGAGCAACTTCTGCGACAAGACAAGAGAGTGTCTGTTAAATAAGGTGACCTATTGGCGAGTAATGGTAAGCGTCCACAGGCCCACATCGCACGCAGCGGATGGATCGCATCAAGCGGATTATCTGTGTAATGCGATGTGTATGATGCGGACAGGTGGACGCACTTATATGAGTTTCTATACAAATAATACTACGATCCGTTGCGTGCGATGCGTCCGAAGCGTACGATACCGACATGTGGACGCTTACCTTGAAACGGATAGTACGCTAGCGAGTTCAACAATAATCTAATTTAAATATTATTAACAACGGGATAATTACCATGATTATTGAGTTTTCTTGCTTCCCGATATTTCGACGCAGTTGCATGCGCCATGATCACGGGTAACTCATGATAATCATCGGGTATAATTATGGTAATTATCCCGTTGTTAATAATATTTATGTTCGTAACCATGATAGTTTCAAAAGTTATAATAACCTAATTGTTTGATACCTAATACCGACAATCTTTTGATTCATTGGGAGAATCTTCATCTGGGTAAGAGGGAGGGGCCTTGCGGTAAGGTCACTCCTCGCAGTGAGTGTCGTCTCAGTGTGAGTTGATTTTTACATGAATAAATCATGATGAAGTGTGTTATTGTAATGTCCTCGTAACTTCTTCTCTGGGCCGTTCTGTAACGAGGTCTGTCCAAGACGGCTGATTAGCCAGACCCTAGCCGAATTACAGGTAATTGTTTCTTGTTTTCTAATAACTCTGGATAAATAAAGGAGAGGTCAAGTGAGTATTGAACAAGATTGCGTCGGAAGTTTTGTTTCCTTGTACATTCTCTAACATATTGAATATTAGATTCTGGTCACGGCTAACAATTACACAACAGTTTTATTTCATTCAATTACAAACGTTCTAGGAAAGGTCCTGCTAGGTATATGCTACTCCATTACAATCAATAAATTACCTATTATAATATAAAGAAGTGAATAGGTTGAGTCGTAACTTGAGTAAATGAGATTACTAATAGTTATTGTATCGGAAACCAGTGTTATAGTAAACGACTTCTGTATAATTTTATTGCGTTATTTATCTTATTTTAACCCGACATTTCACGGACACTGCCCACTCTACTGGGATGTAAATAAGGTACATTTCGCGATAAAATCCCGTATCCATGTATTTCACACTGTCAAAGTCCAACAACCACTAAAGCTCGATCATCAATTTTGTTACAAGAAACACAGGTGCATCTAGCATTTATCTTCCCAGAAACTGCGGCACAGATGTATAAATCGCTCAAACAATTCAATATCCATGGCCATACATTCTCATTCCCGAAACATCAGGGGTCGTTATCGGTAGCCCGTATACCCCGAGCCGGTGGAGACATAAGCCGTATCAATTACCGTCGGCTGCATCGAAGCAAAGTCAACTGGAACATACTGAGAGCTAAAGGTTCATTCCAAAATCTTGTGGTGTTGACCAGCGACTTCCAAAAAAGGTGGAGGTTCTCCACTCGTCGGAATCTTTTTTTGGCGTGTTAACATCTTCGATGAACTCCGGCTGCATGCATGAAAAAGTGTCACGTTCCGCCTGAGCTGAGCGTGCAAGCGAGAGCGCGGAACAAACGATAGAGAGGCACGATCGGTCTAAGCGTTCGGAAATTTATAAAAGTATGCATTCATAAATGTTTTCTTATGACATTAACACGTAAAATTATCGTCCGCAAGCCGTCTTTACAGACATCCACATTTATTTCACAGTTTTGGTCCATGTAATAAGAATGTCAGTGCCACTAATAAATCCAAGTAGAAAAATCATAATCCTTTTATTATGAAAACAATAATATTTGGGAAATAATACCAAGAATAAGGTACCCTGTCATTTATAAATCAAACATGATTTATTAGTTACTTAGGCTTAGGATTACTTAATTTGTGCTACTTGGGCCCCGCCCACATGCTACCTCTTCATGCTAATTTTTCTGCTCTGTGCTCAGTGCAATAGAAGGTTGGGTGTGAAATTGACCGAAATAGATCTTGCACTCAGTGTGCACCACACAAGGCAGCGCTACACCAGCTCGTGATAAATGCCCTCTGCGTCCTTGCAGCTGTCCATTGCTCTTTGTTATTGCGTTATTTGTACTGCACGTTATTTTCTGAAGTAATGCCCTCGATGTTCGCAATTTAATCCGAACAGATAGAACTATTCTAGAAGAATTCCAACGAGGTCTTGTTGCAAACCATTTTAAGAAAATGGCGCTGGGTTTTGCATTATAGTTAGTACGCTTCTTTTGATGAAAGCTTTTGTAGAATTCGTGCCTGATTAGCTCGCTTGAAGCTTGATTTTTATAAGCATTTCAAGTCATTGCACTCTAGAAATGAAAGTTGTTAGTAATTCCAGACACAGAATCAGTTTAGCAAATAGAAATTGGCCGTGTAAAACTTTTATCAGAATCAAGTCTTTAACGTCGTACTTACTTCACTACTTACTTCACTTACCACTTGTCACTACTAAAATCTCAATGAAATGATGAGAATTCTGTTTTAAAATACTTACTTACTTAAAACTATGTATATCACGACTTTTTTCCCTTACGGTGTTTATGTAAACATGTACGGTACCTACGGTATATCCGCTTACATCCAGAATGCTTTTTTCTTTCGCCACTCAGAATTCGAAAATAAAATCACACTATCACACTAATATTAATGCAAAAGTTTGGATGTTTGGATGGATGTTTAGATGGATGTATGTTTGTTCCTCTATAACTCGACAACCACAAAACGGATTTGGCTGAAATTTAAAATATAGATAAATAATGACTGGGAATAGGACATAGGCTATTTTTTATCCAGGTACCATACCAGCGAAGCCGCGGGCGGAAGCTAGTAAATATTAATTGAACTGAGATTTACGACTTACCTAGAGATCAAAAGGAAGACACATTATCTTACTGGGCCAGCTAACTCAGCTTCAATTTAAAAAAATAATTAAATCAGATTGAAATAAAAGAGTCTCACGTAATGTTGGTGACATTTAAAAACGATTCTGCTGCTGAATTTCATAATACCTACAACATTTTTTCGCCGTTCATGTTTTGTGCATGTGATGTGCTTTGAGAGTAAATTGTGACGCCATAAAGATTCCAAACGCGGATCGTGCTCCACAAAACATGCAAAAAGTATGAGACAACTTCACAACGGACCACAAAGCCTTTAGACAAGATGATACTTCTACCCCTTGGCGGAAACGGGTACAACAATAAAGCAAAGACTAGTGTTTCACAAATATTTTGTTACGCGAAAATAATTTTGATGAAAATATTTTGATCACAATTTATAGTAATGTGAAAGTTTGTGAGCCTAAAAGAATGACTGTTACTTCTTCACTGTAAAACGGCTGAACAGATTTGAATGATATAGCAATAAGCTTTTTTCAATGATTTCGAATGACAGAAAAACCACGACACTAAAAGCTATCTATAGGAATTTTTTTTTTATTAAAATCTATTAGCGCAGCTAGTGTATTCAATGTGTACCTACAGTCTGATCTCCTTTCAATTATAAGTAAGGTAAAGGCTCCTAACTCCGATGGTTTCTGAAAATGGACGGTAATTGCGAGGTATATAGAAAATCGTTAGTTTCAAGCTATTTACAAACCCTTTTTAACTGCAGGATACATTTCTCAATTAATAATATATCTGGTCGTGCTTACGCAAACAAAGGAGTGCTTTAGTGTGTTTACTTTTTACAATAATCGGTTAGTTTCGTGCCAGCAGCTGTGCCGAACGGTCGCTCCATACATTTTGGACCCTGTGCACGTGAGTACTACGGTTTACTAAATAGTGATTTTGTCTTTAATTTTGTACTGTGTGTGTTTTTCTTTAGGTTGGAATATTGAAAGGAGTATATTTGCAAGCGGAATCACTTAAAAATTCTGTATTTTCCTTCATAGATTAGTTAAAAATACGTTTTGAAAATATATCGGCATTAGCTGCCCAATATTTTAGGTGGTTCCTAATTTCCGATGTATACCGCGGAATTACGATTTCGTAGACCTCGTATTATTTGAATTTTTTTAAGCTGGTTTTGTAGTTACGCACTTGTTGTTTTGGATTTGACTACATAAAATGTCAATTCACATTAAAATCTAAATCCGAGGTACGTTTTGACGTCGCATTTACTAATTATACCATATCAAAGATTATCAATTTGGGTAGTAAGAAAATTAAGTTCTTGACGTATTTCGATACAATCTTGAATAGAATTGTACATGTTTTTGAAGGTATTGCATTGAAGCATTAAATTGTTTATGTGTTTTTGAAAAATCATTTACTTTTTAACCCTCGGAATTAGAAAATGTGTTTGGTATGAAAATTTTCAATTCCGATGTATTTACCTCGGAATTAGATCCTCATAGAATCTAATTCCGATGTATTGACACAAGTAACATACAGAGTGTTCATTATTTTAAGCAGCTTGTCACTCAGTTTGAATGATTTTAAAAACACAAATAATCAGTATCCTATTATTTACCCTCAAAAATAACTTTCATTACAATGTAGGTAGGTACCTACCTATGTAGATATTTAGTAAGATACGTTTATGAATAAAATTAATACTTACTCAAATAAAGTCTATCAATAGTTTCACATAATTGACCGAGCGAGCAAAGCGAGCGCAGCGTCTCTACTTCAGCTTGGACAAAATTGCTTTCGTTTGTTCGGATGTCTGTTCGTCTGTATGTTCTCATCTACAGGTCGCATTTCTCAACTAATTCTCGTGAAATTTTGTGAGCAGGTCCGATGATTTATAGAATTACTAGCTGACGCCCGCGGCTTCGCTAAAGTGGACTACTATTTGGTTTATCCCACGGGAACCGTGCATTTTTACTATACTAATAATAATATAGGTAAATATAAATATAGGTAAATATAGGTAATAATAATAGGTACTGTTTGATAATAAAATGTGATAATTTTTGAACACCATGTATCCATTCCTTCCATCCGTTCTCTTTTGTATTTTGTACACTCGGAATTAGGATCCAAATACATCGGAATTAGAATTTTTACATCGGAATTAGGAGCTTCCGACTTTTTCACATTTTAAATTATTTTAGACGCTAAATCAAATTTAAAACAACAAACTTTTTGTATATTTCAAGAGTAAAAACAATAACGTTTCTGATAAAAATAGCCAATTTCACAAAAATGCATTGTAAATGCTTAATTTTTAATGACCTTTCTAGTTTTGGTGAAAATAACGCGGAATTAGGAGCCTTTACCTTAATACCTAATAGAACTCTTTTTTTTTTGAGTAAGTAAATCTATAACTATTGAAATACTTAGGTACCTACTTGCTTAGATTCTCTATTCGTATATTAAATTGCCACAAAAGTTAGCAATTATTGTTTCCAAAAACTTGAAAAGGATAAACATTTTCTCAAGCAAATTTCAGAGAAGATTCTAAAGTCGAAGCAAGCTTTTGTTTACCTCAAAACCAGCTTAGAGTAAAATCCTTTTATCCTACGCCTCGGTCTTAGGAAATTAGAGGTATCATGTGAGCACAAAATGCCGTCAGTCTGATTTGGGCCGAGTCGCGACATGAATTCAAATCGGCACGATACAGGGGAACAATGTGATATTTGAATGTGAATGTGTTTTTTAGGTTCTACGGGATTTGAAAGAAGATAGGTAGGTACGAGGTTTCTCGATATTCACTTAGTTAAAGTTACAGTGAGTTTTTTTAACAAAGTGTATTGCTGACTAGCTTTTATTCGTTACCTTAAGTTATTGCAAGTACTTTTTTTGCAAGAATAGTCTCTGCCAGCTTTTCTAAACTAGGTATATAAACTTATAAAGCTGAAGAGTTTTTTTTTCGTTTGTTTGTTTGTTTGAAGTTGAACGCGCTATTCTCTGGAACTTCCACTCTGATTTGAAAAATTATTTATGCATTTGATAGTTCTCAAGGAAGGTATAGGTTACTTTTCATTATCATACGCGGGATTTGCACAACACAAACCTAACAGAACATAAATATTTTAACTCCAAACACTACACGAATATTATTATGTTCAATTCAATCATGACCCACATTACCATGATAAGAAAAACTTAGGCTTTTGCAACTACTTACTTGATGATTTATACTGTGTCGGTACATGAAGCAATCTATGCCCACACTTATATCTGACACACACTATAATAAACTAACAAAACCGCCTACGAGTTGTAATAAATCAAACACGATTTCTAAGCAAAATACCCATTGTCCATACGAATTCATCTAAATTCATCATCGTTACCATTCCACATCGTAAAAACCGTTTCAGCACTGCAATGCCATTGTCCTTACAAAGCAACATCCGCAAACGAAATAAAAATTCAGTGTCCGCCAATCACGTATGGAGTATGAAAATAAAACGAGTTTCCTTTGCCACAGGGTGAGCGGGGGAACCACCCAGAGATACTATAAGCAAGCTAGTGGTTCTGGCTCATTATTTACATTTACTAATCGAATGCAATTATTTACGTAACTTTACAAAATACGTTGGACCCAGTTGAGTCATGTAAGGATCATTGTTACGATAACTTATTCACTTGGCGCTGGGAATTTGGAATGATTTGGCTGCAAAATGTGCTAAAAATGTGGACGTGCCTCTGACTAGTTTGTAGATATGTTTAAAAGGATCTTGAATAATCTTGAATAAGGATCGAAACATCTGAGATTACTAACAGTGCCTTAACACTACAACAGCTTAAAAATGTTGCTTTTATTCATTAAGTTTTTCAAAAATTATAATTGATGAAGATAACAAAAAATACAAATTAACTTAGCACTAGAGTATGTTTCATCATCTAATCAGGAGTACCTACCTATCTTTGAGTTTTCTTATCACAGAACAAACAACTCCTGGTTGAGTAATAGAGTCATTAGCTCCCAGGAAACATGGTCTGAAGAAAAATAATGAAGGTGGCATGCTGTAAGCTATAGCTAACTTATTCTTACTCTGATAGGGAGGAAAATACGATAACGTCACTGGAATTGTGTCTAGCCGTTCAGTTTCATGTATGCGGGAATTTTACACGAGTTTAAACCACCCACATGGAGTTTTGGGAGCGACAGATGCACGTTATACGGTAACTTCATAAGCTGCGGTAAAAGAAGTTTGATAACATTTTTTATAGGGCACGTTGCGAGATAGGTACGTTGTGATTCGCTACGTGATTTGATCAGACTGCGTAGAGAAGTAACAAGATCACAATAGCACAGTATTCGTAATAAGATATCCTCCTAAAAGCTTCAATTGATACGATATTTGTACAGTCATCGACTATTGATTGCAGTAATTTGATAATAGAACAATTACAATTTCGGTTTTGGTATAGTTATCAGTCAACGCAATACTATGGTTCATTAAATTCTATAGTTCCTTTCTTTAAGTATTTTATTTTTTCGTGGTGCGTATTCCAACTGATAATCTTTCGAACACTAAGGAAGAATTCTGGCCGAAGAATGTGCTGTTCCGGCGTTTTCGAAGACGTTTACCGGCAGCACACGTGTGTAACACGTCACCGACATTACGTGCTAGTAGATAAGTTTATATAAATTATGTATGTTAGACTAAGGTATATATTTTATATGGGCCGTAGTTTTAAGTATTTTACATCTTTTACTTGCTATTGTTGCCTGAAATAAATGATTTATTATTATTATTTATTATTATTTACTTTACTTTACAGACGTAGACGCTAATCGGAAAATCTCTCCAGTAACACTTTCAAGCCTCCTACTCAACACCCACGAGAGCAAAATGATGTTTGTTTTTAAACGTATTTGAACTCTATTGCGTTTACTATGAAGTAAAAAAACTGTTTAATTTTCTTTCGCTTCCTGGCAATGTATAAATTATGTAGGTAATAACAATGCCTTTGACGGGATTGTCCGAGCTCGGGTATATCCACTGACCCCAGCCTAAGCCTGAATAAGGATATAAAATATTCCGTACTTGAGCTAGGTCTGTAACATAATATCCTTGAGGAAACTCTAAAATAAAGGGGAAATATTTTGGAAAATTATTTCGCACGAGAATTTTTGTCTTAAAACTGAACTGACTTGTCTGGAAAATGTAGAGCACGGACGTAAAACCAGCACAACTCTCTTTGAAAATCTTATCTTTCGAACCTTCGAATAGGTACCTAAAGCAGAGTACCTACAGACAGACGAAGTAGTCTAACTAATCCTACTAATGTCGTAAATCTTAAAGTTTTTGTATGTTTAGAAGTTTGTATGTCAATTAATCGACCTTTTTTTTATTTACAGCTTAAAAAATCTGCAACCAGACTTCCAACTACGCCGAGGGACGCAATTGGGGTGTGTGAGGTTGACCAACACTGGCCGACTCACTAAAAAAAAATTAATCGACCTGTTCCAAGTATCTCTTACTGAGCTATCCCTTCTGGTAGGGATAGTTTTTTTTTTCTAAGTATACTAGTAGGGATGATTGGAAATTAATCACGTGGCATCATAAAGCGCGAGCCGCGGGAGACGCCTCCCCCGCATTTGAGCAAACACGCTGGAATAGGCCCGAGTACAAGCGTTCGGCCTTTTTGAAGGGCGCGCTTGGAAGTGTGTATGCCGAAACGACCGTAGGTACCTATACCTACGCGCAAAAAATAACGCTAGGATGAAAGCGCTCTAAGCGGTTTGGAATTTGTCCTTGACATTCAATAGGCACAAATAACAAAACTTTGATGTTTTCATATCATAAGGGTGTACCTACCACACGTGTATGATTAGGTTTCCTTTTTATCAAATAAAAATAGCACAAGAAATTCTGCTTACGAATATAATGTTAGGTTGTCATTCAAACTAAACTACAGTATCCCGTTAAGTGTAGACAAAGATTGCCTCCTGACACTGTATAATATAAATCATCTAGTAAAGGTGGAAAGGCCTAAGTTTTTTTTTTCAAACTAACGTTCCCCACACATGTTTGCAGTTAACGCAAAAGCTTTTACATATAAGTGTTTTAGGCGGTTTTAAATGCGACACTTACGACATAACACTTTTGATCAGGACATGCTAATGCCACCAGAGATCATTGTCACATCACATCATATTTTGTGACCGCGCATTCGGCTACCTATCAAAAATATCTAAACAAGCTTCAATACAACCACTTCAATAATCAATATTTTACATAAAACAACCTAAGCCAATCTTCCGGTGGTCAGCGGTAAATAATTGAAGTCTAACCCTTGAAGCGATGTTCTAGTTTCAGTTTAAAAACATTCTATGCGCCCAGCATACAAAAAGCTCCGCTATTCGTCCATTATAAATAGACCTTCAGCATTCCAGAGTCTTTATTGCGAAAAATAAGGGTGACGGGTCTATTCTAATTGGCCGTGTTGGTGGAAGTGTGAGTTTATTGTAGGTAGTTTCAGAATCGCGGACTGCTCGAAGTTTCAACTTTCAGACAACTGATAGAGCTGAAACTTTGTCCTGCGCCAAAGCTTTTCTATATTTAAAGGTGTGCATAGGTACGTGAGATTAGTTATTGGTTAGATTTTTGTTTGACAAAGAAACAATGTTCCAATTGATAATTCTTAAAGCTGATCATGGAAAAGCTAAAGATATACAACATCAAGAGGCAATCTATTCCTACTCTTAACGGGACGCTGGCTGTAGTGCCTAAGATATTGATGAGATGGAGAAGGCTTGCAAATAAACTCAGCTTAATCGGCCTCACAAAAAAAAAGAAAGTCAATACGTGTGGAGCTGACTAACTTTTCCTTCACCGTTTCGAGCTCAAGTCACAGCGCTTACAAATCCGAAACGTTAATTAATTAATCCCAAAGATATAACTCAACATTACCTTTACGCGGAAATACCTGTCGTATTTACCTTTAAACCAAAATTAGTGGCGGCCCATACATCACGGTGTCTAAAAGGCTGTTTACCGCAAGTATTACCCACAGCCCACAGGCACCAGTTGGCAGCTCCCTCTAAACAAATTTCCGCTTTCAAAAGTTCTGGCAATTTAACTTCTACGCTGCGACAACTCTGTCTTTGTCCCGGCTTATTTGATTAACCCGCAGAAGGATATTTTTCAATTCAGTTTTTATTTGAGTGTATTTTGCAAGACGTTTTCATATTCATATTGTATTATGATGCTTTGCTTTCATGTTAACTGAGTAATTTAAAAAATGGTTGCATTGTTTTTTCGTAGGTATATAACAGTCCACAAAAAACATATTTTTCCTTCTCATGTCAATTGCAGCATTACTTTTTCTAACATGTGACCTCACTCTTTTTCGATGACATTTTCAAGAGGTCTCCTAAAGCTATAGATGCTAGTGATTTGTGGTATTAAAGGTAAACTCCATGATGTGCCATAATTATAAGACTGATGAAGCTTTCATAAAAAAATTATACAATGTCGAGTTACCTAATTCTTCTTACAGTTATTTATAGAAACCTTGACTAAATGAATTATCTCCAATGAATTATCTCTCAGAAGTATTATTAATTATGTATTCTGCGGTTCAAAGATTCGAAATACACTGAATAGAAAATTATTTTCAATTATAAATTAAACATTATTTTTATTAAGTAAGTATATTTCTTTCGTCTCAAATAACAAAAGCATGTAATACGAAAATTAATTATAATAACTTTGCTCCTTAGTAAAATCAACTAGAACAAAGAAAGGTGGGTGTAGGTATTTGTTTAAAACTAGACCTTGAAAACCTCTACTAAGGAGCAGGTACAATCAACTACCAAAATTTATGAACACTATTTTCTTTTACTTGAGACGATCTATGAAATCTAATTTAAAACTAGTTTTTGCTTACTTCCACAATGTCTACTAACAACCATTAATGACTTAGAGATGATAAACTTTTCTATAATTGAGCTTATTGTAGTTAAGTATAGATGGCACTTTAGTCAAATAAAAAATAATGCATTGTAATAACCCGTATCAAATATTATTTTACTAAAACTTTTCAATGTCTCCTGTAGTGTACAGAGATAGTCACATCATGCCATATTAATGCCGGTACGGTACCGCTATCTTACCCCTGCGTAAAATAAGAGCAAATTGAATTTAAGTTTGTTTTACATCTCTCAAATCCGAAGAAACTTCGTTAGTTCCAAAAACGAGAGAAGCTTCAACTTTGTCGGAAATCTTCAATCTGCTTAATTTTGTACCCTCCATTTTATGAAATGTAATTTGCATAGCTATGAGCTCGTACCTAGGCAAAAGATAACATACTCGCCAATCCTTTTGAATATAAATCGAGGGTAATACGAACAAAGGGGGTGGAGATAAACACATTTCTGTCAATATTTGCGCGCGCGAATAACAGCATGACACTCCAAGGTACCCATACCTACCCTACCCATACATAAATTTAAGGGAAGAAAGGGTACTTTAACCTGTCATAATTTCACAGAAATCCAATTTGGAACATCAGAAAGTAAACCCAATTGGTTTAAGCCCAATTAACTTGAGCTAAGCAATTTTTCCGGTAATTATGGCACAGTTACTCGACGCTGGAAATCCACGCTATCTATATAATAGTACTATCAAATTAATTGCTACATTGCCCTAAATACAATAAACATTTATTTTTAGGTTTGTCACTTCAGGTTGGAAAGTAAAATGAAGCGCCAAAATAATGTTCATAACTGAACGTTTTACGAGTATCAACTTCCTATTCCGTCCCTATACCTATGTTGAAAATCTAAGAGAAAGATAATATGAAGGTACCTACCTACCTAAGTACATAACATATAGCCTACGTTCATCCTGAAAATTCATTCTAAATATTGGTGAAAGAACTTTTGAAATCGGTTAAGTAGTTTCGAAGATTACCTCCTACATACAAACAAACTTTACCTGCCTCTTTATAATACATATTAGTAAAAATTAGTACTTATAAAGTATAGATGTAACGTCTTCTTCTTTAATTTAAGGGATTGACCTTGTCGTCATAACAGATGGCTCCTTCTCCACGAACCACGAAGCCCTCTCCAGGGCAGTCTCCTTGACCTCCTTATACGACATGATAGCAAAGCAACCTTCTCCTTCACTTGACTCCTCGGTCTTTCCCTTCCTCTCCTTCCTTCCACTTTTCCTTCAATGATATTATATGATATACGACGATAAATATAATTAACGTATCTTTTTGATAAGTAGGTACGAGTATATATTATTTAAAACTATTGCTAGGTGAGAAGGCGAGCAAAAAACTGCAAAACCACTGCGCCATTTTATTTAAATCCTATTTAGGAAGCAAACCGTTGTCCCAAAGCAATTTCACTTCCGCTATAACCTTCGAATTTCAGTTAATGAGTGAAAATATGAATCTTTAATATTAATTATTCATTATTGGCACGGAATGGTAATTAGGGGAGCGGTCGAAACGGACCGGAATCAATTGATCGGCCGAGAAGGGGAACGGTTTGCTAATGGTTGAATACCTTGCAGAACTTCCTGTAAAAAATTAAGGCCACTCGATCATCTGAATTGAATATTATAAGTATCACTTACTTTTTATTAGGATATTGAACTGGTTAGGTATTTGCAGTATTCAGTAATGTATCTGCAGTAGGTGGGCCAATCTTCAGAATCAGCGTGTTTGGTTGATCGCTATGGTGCTTTTTAAATATCTATATTATTGCTTTTCTGTATTTTTATTTCGAGAAGGAGGTGTCTAAATAAGCATATTTTCATATTGGCCCCTAAAAGGCGCCATAGCAATCAACCAGGTGCGCTGGTTCTGAAGATTGATCCAGGTATTCTTTTTAAGAGTTCTAAGAATATTAAAAATAAACCAACATTTCCGAATGACGTCACATTATAAATTCGAAAGTTTGTATGATGAATTTAAATGCTGTAAGAATTTAAATGAGAATTGACATAGCTTATAGCCTGGATTAACACAGCCCGTGACTTTGCTCGTGAAATGACAGAAAGATACCTACAAAAGCCCATAATTTGCATAACTTTTACAGGCCGCAACTAGTTATAAATATTTCAGCAGAGAGATTCAGACCCAAGGGCGGATCCAGGGGGGGGGTCATGGGGGTCATGACCCCCCCCTGGGCCGGGTCCAGGACCTAGGTGGACCACTAATTAAAATTATTCTATGGAACATGTACCTACTTCAGGATTTTGAAAACTACCACTACCAAACGCGGTGCTAGGAATCTAGGATTGTAAAAGTTGGTAGGTATTGGAACTTTATAACGCGTATTGTGATTGCAAAATAATGGACACGTGTTTCAGGATTTTATTTAAGAACATTAAAAAATTCGTTTCGCTTCATAAGTATTTTGCGAACAAAGTGAGTTATGTCTAACCAAAGTATAAGAACCGACAAGCAGCCAGCCTTTTCATTGAGCACCGTTAGCAAAATCAAGTGTCACATGTTGAGTTTGTTAGAATTTTTTATAAAATTTCATAAGATTACTTACATTTAAATAATTCTAATACGTTTTTAAATCAGTGCATAGTTAGATTTATTATTTTTAATTAAAATACAATACATTTGATTATTTTATTATTGAATGTTACGATTTAGATTTGTGTTATCAAAATATCTCAAGTGTTAAAGCATTAAACAATTACTTCCGTTGGAGTTGAAATATTATATTGAGTAAACATTAAATAGTTTAAAATAGTTGATATAATATTTTGTATAAATTGATTTATTAATAATAAAATATAATTGGATTTTTAAAATATAAAACTAGTGTATAATCATGAATTTGGAATAATGATGTTGCCGGTAAAAAAATAAGATGGCGACTGCGCCAGTCTGGTGATAACTACGGAACATTTTGGTCAAGAATCGATTGAGAGAGAAGAGCTCTTAGTCTATTTACGATCCCAATCCTTAATTGCTTAGTATAAGTTTGTCTACAAAAATCGCCAGAGAATTGGAAGCGACAAGCAGCCAGTCTTTTCTTGAAGACCCGTAATAGCAAAATCAAGCAAAAAAAAAAAATCGGCTCGCTTCGCTCGCTTTTTAGCTTCATGAGTATTAAATGCGCAAAGTGAGCTATGTCTGACTTTTTGTTGGACACCGTAATAGCAAAATCAAGTGTCACAACATGTTGTATTAGTCTAAAAAAATCTGTCCGCTTCACTCGCTTTTTAGCTTCATGATTTAATGCGCAAAGTGAGTTATGTCTGACCAGAGAATTGGAACCGACAAGCAGCCAGCCTTTTCGTTGAGCACCGTAATAGCAAAATCAAGTGTCAATGTTGTATTTGTCTAAAAAAAATCGGCTCGCGTCGCTCGCTTTTTAATTTCATGAGTATTAAATGCGCAAAGTGAGCTATGTCTGACCTTTTCGTTGAGCACCGTACTAGCAAAATCAAGTGTCAATGTTGTATTTGTCTAAAAAAAATCGGCTCGCTTCGCTCGCTTTTTAATTTCATGAGTATTAAATGCGCAAAGTGAGCTATGTCTGACCTTTTCGTTGAGCACCGTAATAGCAAAATCAAGTGTCAATGTTGTATTTGTCTAAAAAAAATCGGCTCGCTTCGCTCGCTTTTTAGCTTCATGAGTATTTAATGCGTAAAGTGAGTTATGTCTGACCAGAAAATTGGAACCGACAAGCAGCCAGCCTTTTCGTTGAGCACCGTAATAGCAAAATCAAGTGTCAATGTTGTATTTGTCTAAAAAAATCGGCTCGCTTCGCTCGCTTTTTAGCTTCATGAGTATTTAATGCGCAAAGTAAGTTATGTCTGACCAGAGAATTGGAACTGACATGCAGTCAGCCTTTTCTTTGAGCACCGTTAGCAACATCAAGTGTCACACAGTGTTACATGCATTTGTTTAAAAAAAAACGGCTCGCTTCTCTAAAATAGTTTTTTTTTTTTTTTTTTTTTTTCCAAGTTTTATCTGCGATCAGTTTTTTAACTATGAGCAAATTGTTTGTGGGTGTTGTGTCGGGTAGAGTTCACTCCTGTTTTTTCCCTCTCCAGTAGTCACTCTTCATTAAATTATCAGTCACATGCATTTAGTTGCATGACATCTTTCCTTTTAAGTCGTCTCTTATAAGTAGGTTGTGTAAGTTGCTGTGCAAGTAGATTGGGATGGCTTTTCAGTTTTTCCTGATATGTCTGAGCAGAGGTTTTGATCTCCTCAGCTACTGTGTTTACTTTAAGTATGTCATGTAGTTCCGTATTTCTTATGAACCATGGTGCTCTGGAGATATTTTTCAGGAGGCCATTTTGAAAGCGCTGAATGATGTTCACATTAGAAGACTCTAAAATAGTTACGTACTGCATTACGTAGGTACTTACCTAAGAAAGTAATCTAACACGTACGAAGTCGCGGGTAACGGCTAGTTAAGAGGCATTAGACAAAATTTTCTGATTTACGTGATGTTTTGGGGCAGGATTTTTCAATGAAAACACTGTATTTATAAAAAAATTATGGCACAGCATGAAATATCATTTCAATTTTGTACTATTAAATGAGCTACTTTTGTATTTTTATTATTTCTTTTTGATTAATCGACCTCAAACCGGCGACTGTTTTGTGAATTTTTGCTGTAAGAGGTTTAGAAATCACCATATTTACGAATCATTTTGACGTCCAAATGGTATAAAAAAATTACGATGTTTTGCTGTGATAGTCAACCAAACTATTAAATGGATCACTTTTTACTACCTTTATTTAGTTTTTGAGTAAAAAAATCTTTAACTTAGTCCAAATTTCGAGAAAACGGCCAAAGAATTGCTTTTGATTTTGGCTACTTAGAACTGACTTAGAACTCTTGTTCGTAAAATTAACAAAACAGAAATAAACTTGAGTTCAAAATGAATCCTTTTCTGAAAAAAAAAATTGAAAAAACATTAAAAAATTGGCAATGAAAAATCTTTTAAAACAACCTAAAACGCGTCGTATCTACTACCCTATCTACTCGACGCAAGCAGACCGCGCCGAGCGCTTCTAGGGGGTGGACGTATCGCTTTGCATCCCGGAGCTCGTACTGAGTCGACTCGCAAAGCACGTCGCCGGCTACGAAGAATATAGCGAAATAGGAGCGTTTGATACATTGGTTGCTAAGTTATTAATTACCTATTTTTAAATATTTTCTGCGGGGCTAAAAAGGCCGTTAAAGCAGAATAATGATCTGAATTGTTGTGTAACTAATAATGTAATAATAGGGTGACAGCGAGCTGATCTGATGATGGAGTCAGGACCTGTTCCATGGAATTTTATGATGATATGGGTATCAAATGAAAGGGCTTGATGAGCGCAACACAATGCTGATCTGATGATGGAGTCAGGACCTGTTCCCTGGAACTTTTTAATGATATGGGTATCAAATGACAGAGCTTGATGAGCGCAACACAATGCTGATCTGATGATGGAGTCAGGACCTGTTCCCTGGAACTTTTTAATGATATGGGTATCAAATGACAGAGCTTGATGAGCGCAACACAATGCTGATCTGATGATGGAGTCAGGACCTGTTCCATGGAACTTTTTAATGATATGGGTATCAAATGAAAGGGTTTGATGAGCGAAACACAATGCTGATCTGATGATGGAGTCAGGACCTGCTCCATGGAACTTTTTAATAATATGGGTATCAAATGAAAGGACTTGATGAGCGCAACACAATGCTGATCTGATGATGGAGTCAGGACCTGTTCCATGGAACTTTTTAATGATATGGGTATCAAATTAAAGGGCTTGACGAGCGCAACACAATGCTGATCTGATGATGGAGTCAGGACCTGTTCCCTAGAACTTTTTAATGATATGGGTATCAAATGAAAGGGCTTGATGACCGAAACACAATGCTGATCTGATGATGGAGTCAGGACCTGTTCCATCGAACTTTATAATGATATGGGTATCAAATGAAAGAGCTTGATGAACGCAACACAATGCTGATCTGATGATGGAGTCAGGACCTGCTCCATGGAACTTTTTAATAATATGGGTATCAAATGAAAGGGCTTGATGAGCGCAACACAATGCTGATCTGATGATGGAGTCAGGACCTGTTCCATGGAACTTTTTAATGATATGGGTATCAAATGAAAGGGTTTGATGAGCGAAACACAATTCTGATCTAATGATGGAGTCAGGACCTGCTCCATGGAACTTTTTAATAATATGGGTATCAAATGAAAGGGCTTGATGAGCGCAACACAATGCTGATCTGATGATGGAGTCAGGACCTGTTCCATGGAACTTTTTAATGATATGGGTATCAAATTAAAGGGCTTGATGAGCGCAACACAATGCTGATCTGATGATGGAGTCAGGACCTGTTCCCTGGAACTTTTTAATGATATGGGTATCAAATGAAAGGGCTTGATGACCGAAACACAATGCTGATCTGATGATGGAGTCAGGACCTGTTCCATCGAACTTTATAATGATATGGGTACCAAATGAAAGAGCTTGATGAGCGCAACACAATGCTGATCTGATGATGGAGTCAGGACCTGTTCCATGGAACTTTTTAATGATATGGGTATCAAATGAAAGGGTTTGATGAGCGAAACACAATGCTGATCTGATGATGGAGTCAGGACCTGCTCCATGGAACATTTTAATAATATGGGTATCAAATGAAAGGGTTTGATGAGCGCAACACAATGCTGATCTGATGATGGAGTCAGGACCTGTTCCATGGAACTCTTTAATGATATGGGTATCAAATTAAAGGGCTTGATGAGCGCAACACAATGCTGATCTGATAATGGAGTCAGGACCTGTTCCGAGGAATTTTTTAATGATATGGGTATTAAATGAAAGGGTTTGATGAGCGAAACACAATGCTGATCTGATGATGGAGTCAGGACCTGGTTCATGGAACTTTTTAATCATATGGGTATCAAATGAAAGGGCTTGATGAGCAAAACATAATGCTGATCTGATGATGGAGTTATGACCTGTTCCATGGAACTTTTAATGATAATATGGGCATCAAATGAAAGGGCTTGATGAACAAAACACAATGCTGATCTGATGATGGAGTCAGGACCTGTTCCCTGGAACTTTACAATGATATGGGTATCAAATGAAAGGGCTTGATGAGCGAAACACAAAGCTGGGTCGGGGTTTACTTTGACTTTGATTCTTGATTTTGACTTTCACTTTGATTCTTGATTCTTGATTTTCAATTTTAGTTTCTCTATTCTCAGATCTCGGATTCTTGATTTTCGATTTTCGAGTCTCAATTCTTGATTATCGGATCTTGGATATCGGGTTCTTGATTCTTGATTTTGATTCTTGATTTTCAATTTTCGATTATCGATTCTCGGATCTTGTATCTCGGATTCTTAATTCTTGAATTTCAATTTTTTAATTTTTGATTTGTGATTCTTGATTCTTGTTTCTCATTTCTCGATTCTCGGATCTCGGATTTTTATTTTGATTTTTATTTCTTGATTTTGATTTTAAAATTAAAATCAAGATTAAAAATGAAAAATCAAACATCAAAAATCGAAGTCAAAAGTAAATCCTAACCCAGCTTTGTGTTTCGCGCATAAAACCCTTTCATTTGATACCCATATCATTATAAAGTTCCATGGAACAGGTCCTGATTCCATCATCAGATCAGCATTGTGTTTTGCTCATTAAACCCTTTCATTTGATACCCATATCATTATAAAGTTCGATGGAACAGGTCCTGACTCCATCATTAGATCAGCATTGTGTTGCGCTCATCAAGTCCTTTCATTTGATACCCATATTATTAAAAAGTTCCATGGAGCAGGTCCTGACTCCATCATTAGATCAGCATTGTGTTGCGCTCATCACGTCCTTTCATTTGATACCCATATCATTAAAAAGTTCCATGAAGCAGGTCCTGACTCCATCATCAGATCAGAATTGTGTTTCGCTCATCAAACCCTTTCATTTGATACCCATATCATTAAAAAGTTCCATGGAACAGGTCCTGACTCCATCATCAGATCAGCATTGTGTTGCGCTCATCAAGCCCTTTCATTTGATACCCATATTATTAAAAAGTTCCATGGAGCAGGTCCTGACTCCATCATCAGATCAGAATTGTGTTTCGCTCATCAAACCCTTTCATTTGATACCCATATCATTAAAAAGTTCCATGGAACAGGTCCTGACTCCATCATCAGATCAGCATTGTGTTGCGTTCATCAAGCTCTTTCATTTGATACCCATATCATTATAAAGTTCGATGGAACAGGTCCTGACTCCATCATCAGATCAGCATTGTGTTTCGGTCATCAAGCCCTTTCATTTGATACCCATATCATTAAAAAGTTCTAGGGAACAGGTCCTGACTCCATCATCAGATCAGCATTGTGTTGCGCTCGTCAAGCCCTTTAATTTGATACCCATATCATTAAAAAGTTCCATGGAACAGGTCCTGACTCCATCATCAGATCAGCATTGTGTTGCGCTCATCAAGCCCTTTCATTTGATACCCATATTATTAAAAAGTTCCATGGAGCAGGTCCTGACTCCATCATCAGATCAGCATTGTGTTTCGCTCATCAAACCCTTTCATTTGATACCCATATCATTATAAAGTTCCATGGAACAGGTCCTGACTCCATCATCAGATCAGCATTGTGTTGCGCTCATCAAGCTCTTTCATTTGATACCCATATCATTAAAAAGTTCCAGGGAACAGGTCCTGACTCCATCATCAGATCAGCATTGTGTTGCGCTCATCAAGCTCTGTCATTTGATACCCATATCATTAAAAAGTTCCAGGGAACAGGTCCTGACTCCATCATCAGATCAGCATTGTGTTGCGCTCATCAAGCCCTTTCATTTGATACCCATATCATTAAAAAGTTCCATGGAACAGGTCCTGACTCCATCATCAGATCAGCATTGTGTTGCGCTCATCAAGCTCTTTCATTTGATACCCATATCATTAAAAAGTTCCATGGAACAGGTCCTGACTCCATCATCAGATCAGCATTGTGTTGCGCTCATCAACTCTTTCATTTGATACCCATATCATTATAAAGTTCGATGGAGCAGGTCCTGACTCCATCATCAGATCAGAATTGTGTTTCGCTCATCAAACCCTTTCATTTGATACCCATATCATTAAAAAGTTCCATGGAACAGGTCCTGACTCCATCATCAGATCAGCATTGTGTTGCGCTCATCAAGCCCTTTCATTTGATACCCATATTATTAAAAAGTTCCATGGAACAGGTCCTGACTCCATCATCAGATCAGCATTGTGTTGCGCTCATCAAGCTCTTTCATTTGATACCCATATCATTATAAAGTTCGATGGAGCAGGTCCTGACTCCATCATCAGATCAGAATTGTGTTTCGCTCATCAAACCCTTTCATTTGATACCCATATCATTAAAAAGTTCCATGGAACAGGTCCTGACTCCATCATCAGATCAGCATTGTGTTGCGCTCATCAAGCCCTTTCATTTGATACCCATATTATTAAAAAGTTCTAGGGAACAGGTCCTGACTCCATCATCAGATCAGCATTGTGTTGCGCTCGTCAAGCCCTTTAATTTGATACCCATATCATTAAAAAGTTCCATGGAACAGGTCCTGACTCCATCATCAGATCAGCATTGTGTTGCGCTCATCAAGCTCTGTCATTTGATACCCATATCATTAAAAAGTTCCAGGGAACAGGTCCTGACTCCATCATCAGATCAGCATTGTGTTGCGCTCATCAAGCCCTTTCATTTGATACCCATATCATTAAAAAGTTCCATGGAACAGGTCCTGACTCCATCATCAGATCAGCATTGTGTTGCGCTCATCAAGCCCTTTCATTTGATACCCATATTATTAAAAAGTTCCATGGAGCAGGTCCTGACTCCATCATCAGATCAGAATTGTGTTTCGCTCATCAAACCCTTTCATTTGATACCCATATCATTAAAAAGTTCCATGGAACAGGTCCTGACTCCATCATCAGATCAGCATTGTGTTGCGTTCATCAAGCTCTTTCATTTGATACCCATATCATTATAAAGTTCGATGGAACAGGTCCTGACTCCATCATCAGATCAGCATTGTGTTTCGGTCATCAAGCCCTTTCATTTGATACCCATATCATTAAAAAGTTCTAGGGAACAGGTCCTGACTCCATCATCAGATCAGCATTGTGTTGCGCTCGTCAAGCCCTTTAATTTGATACCCATATCATTAAAAAGTTCCATGGAACAGGTCCTGACTCCATCATCAGATCAGCATTGTGTTGCGCTCATCAAGCCCTTTCATTTGATACCCATATTATTAAAAAGTTCCATGGAGCAGGTCCTGACTCCATCATCAGATCAGCATTGTGTTTCGCTCATCAAACCCTTTCATTTGATACCCATATCATTAAAAAGTTCCATGGAACAGGTCCTGACTCCATCATCAGATCAGCATTGTGTTGCGCTCATCAAGCTCTTTCATTTGATACCCATATCATTAAAAAGTTCCAGGGAACAGGTCCTGACTCCATCATCAGATCAGCATTGTGTTGCGCTCATCAAGCTCTGTCATTTGATACCCATATCATTAAAAAGTTCCAGGGAACAGGTCCTGACTCCATCATCAGATCAGCATTGTGTTGCGCTCATCAAGCCCTTTCATTTGATACCCATATCATTAAAAAGTTCCATGGAACAGGTCCTGACTCCATCATCAGATCAGCATTGTGTTGCGCTCATCAAGCTCTTTCATTTGATACCCATATCATTAAAAAGTTCCATGGAACAGGTCCTGACTCCATCATCAGATCAGCATTGTGTTGCGCTCATCAAGCTCTTTCATTTGATACCCATATCATTATAAAGTTCGATGGAGCAGGTCCTGACTCCATCATCAGATCAGAATTGTGTTTCGCTCATCAAACCCTTTCATTTGATACCCATATCATTAAAAAGTTCCATGGAACAGGTCCTGACTCCATCATCAGATCAGCATTGTGTTGCGCTCATCAAGCCCTTTCATTTGATACCCATATTATTAAAAAGTTCCATGGAACAGGTCCTGACTCCATCATCAGATCAGCATTGTGTTGCGCTCATCAAGCTCTTTCATTTGATACCCATATCATTATAAAGTTCGATGGAGCAGGTCCTGACTCCATCATCAGATCAGAATTGTGTTTCGCTCATCAAACCCTTTCATTTGATACCCATATCATTAAAAAGTTCCATGGAACAGGTCCTGACTCCATCATCAGATCAGCATTGTGTTGCGCTCATCAAGCCCTTTCATTTGATACCCATATTATTAAAAAGTTCCATGGAGCAGGTCCTGACTCCATCATCAGATCAGAATTGTGTTTCGCTCATCAAACCCTTTCATTTGATACCCATATCATTAAAAAGTTCCATGGAACAGGTCCTGACTCCATCATCAGATGAGCTAGCTGTCACCATATTATTTCATTGTAGTCGGAACTTGACTGACATGCTGAGATCCAAGTTTCAACTCAATCGGACTATTTACTGAAGAGTTCTGTTGAAAAGCTCCTGACTCCATCAGATCAGCACAATATGGTTTATGGGACAAAAAAACAAACATTTATTTTTTTGTAATTATTTGTATTCAAAGTGTAACTAACCCGACTTTGTTTTGTGTTATACCTATAGGTACCTACCTAAGTACCTACCCAAAAAGTATTTTTACTATCTCAAATAAATCAATCACATGAAAATTACCAAAACCGTTTAGTCTAAGAAACGGAGCGCTGTTCATTGGGTGTTAGAATTTAGCAACTTTTGTCCCTCCGAGCGCTGATTTTGTCGAGTGCGAAATTGTATAATGGCTCTTAAACTATAACTTCTTGTGACTTGACCACGACTATGTGACCCCCCCCTGGCACCAAAGCTGGATCCGCCCTTGTTCAGACCTTCTCGGAATGTATTCCGAATTCGGAAAGTTGAGTTTCTTCGCTGAAAAAATGTCAACCTTCCGAAGAAAATCATCGAAATTGATGCATTTTCGAAAGTCTGAATCACACTGCAGATTCCAGAGTTATTCATAAATTTAACGTAAATTATAATAAATAAAATCTATTATTTCTCATTACTTAGTATTTTTTAATACTATCTCATTTTTCTGCTTCTAATGGAAAAGTTTCGAGAGAAAAGATAATAGTTTTTGTAATATTGAACAATGCTACGTACTCACTTACTTCCAATTAGCTTATCTAAAAGGTCATCATAGAAAATTGTGAAATGGATAAACAATTTAGTTTATTCTCTACTAGCCTCCGTTTATGGTTTCGTTCGCGTTTTAACTTCATAAAAAGGAAAACAGATGATCCAACTAACTTTCTTACATTTTTATTCTCGAGTATGTTTAGTTGTTTGTGGTTACGGGTAGAACTTATTTAGTAACTTAGCCTGGATTCGAAAAAAAGTAGTTTCTCTAGTTAGCCGACATAATTCGAAATACAATCGTTTAGAAAGCGCAACCGAACATTATTATGTGCAAACAAATTATCCTGGTTAAGAGAGCGTTTCCACATTATCCGATCCGATATCGGTATCGGACGCCGATACAATATCGGGGCAAGTAAAATGTATGAAAGATGTCCGCTCCGATATGCGATATCGGGTCGGATAATGTGAAAGGCAGGTAAGTACATATTCCATACATTTTACTTGCCCCGATATCGTATCGGCGTCCGATACCGATATCGGATCGGATAATGTGGAAACGCTCTAAGGTGTCAACTTTACAACGTCAAAATATTCAGACAAGCAGTAGTTTACTCTCGAGTAAAAACTCAATCCAGTTTGGTCGAATCCAGCCTTAGATGTTTTAATAGGTTGTCACTAGCCAAATATGACACATCACATTTGTTATTCTTATTACGAAAGTATCAGATGTAACCCAAAAGTAACTTGTCCTCGCTTAATCCCGGAAGATTGATTATCCTGTTAGAGTCCGATTCTAATCCCACCCGGTTTAATAAGGTACATTTTGCCAAAGAAAAAAACAAGGTTTGACGCAACTGTTTTGATGATCTGCCAGTTTTCTCTGTAGGGGAATTCACTAGATGCCTTCAATAAAAATATCTTGGGAATGACTACCAACATTGTAGATCTTGACGAAATTGACCATTATTTTTAGTGCACGCAGGCCAGCATTGTGATTCAGACTTCCGAAAATGCATGCGATTCGATGATTGTCTCCGGAAAGTTATCGTTTTTTCAAAAACATGCATGTCATTTCAAGAAGATTTTAAATTCCTCGCTCGCAGCTCAGTTGGCACTGAACATCGCGGCTCAGTTTGTTTTATATGCGTTCAATTGACAGATCCGCGTCAAGTGACGCAGTCGGAAAGCACAAATGACACTCAATGTTCCGAAAATTTGTTGTGTTAGTTCAAAGACGTGTTGAGGTTCTAAGAAAGGAGTTTGAAAAATCTTTAGGTTTGGCGGAGGATGAATTCCCTCGGGCATTATAGGGTTGGTACAGCGCAATTTTGTTACAAACATACTCCCACAATTTAGTAGGCAAGTAATGTTTAAATGCCTTCTTGGAAACGCACTACTGCCTACCAGGGTACCCTAAATTGATTTAATATGGTAAACCCAAATGTAGACAGGTCGCATAAACAAACAGTGCTCCAATTGGGGAGAAGGGAGTAATTAAACCATTGCGAATTGCCTTGATACATTAACAAAAGGGTTACAAAAAGTAATTTACCGAGAGAATGCTATTATCACAAAATATAAATTCGAAAGTTTTCGAGCATGTTTTGTTACGCTAAAATGAACCTATTGACTGTGCTATGTTTGCGAAACAATATTGATTCCATAGAACAAATTCATTGGGAAATTACCTTCAGCTTAAATCGATATGATTTAAATATGACATTTAAATCATAGCACTATCGTCATCTAGTGATCAAAGATTTTACTTTACTTACTACTCAAAATATTTCGAGTTAATTTATAAGAGATGCACGGTATACTTTGCCCTATTTTTGGTAGTTTTGCATTGGATTGATTCTTTTGTCTACTTTCTTGAAAGAGATGTCAGCCAGATTCGTTCGATGAAAAATTAATACAATAAGTTCAAATTATACTCAACAATGAGTAAAATACTGTAAGTATACTTAACAATATTCTGTAACGAGACTAGCATTCTTGAAAAGGAAAATTCTTAACTAAAGCTCTTCAACGGAGGTAATAAAAGAGTAGTTTGCGCTATCTTTTCTGAATGGAAAAATAATAAATTTATTCATAAGCATCCATCAATATCCACATTCTTGATCATAAAGAAATTCACAGACCTTGGAATACAGCACGAAAACTACTTCTAGATTTTATTAAGTACCTATATTAAAAACAGATTTTAAATCCGTAGGTACCCATATTATAAATGTGAAAGTGTGTTTATTTGTCCTGCTTTCACGTCAAAACAGAGCGATGGATTGACGTGATTTTTTTGTGTGGAGAAAGTTGGAGGGCTGGAGAGTAACATAAGCTATTTTTTATCCGGGTACCACGCGAGCGAAGCCGCGGGCAGCAGCTAGTATTTTTATAAATAAGTATCTCGTTACTTGACTCCATCATCAAATCGGCTCGCTGTTACCATAATATTGCCACCAAGAATCTATAAGTGTGCTAAATATCAGCTCAATTCACTGGGAAGTTAGTCGTATTTAACTTGCAAGTTTTGATTACAGACAGACACTGGGACATGTGAAACTAATTAATACACAGAACCATTATAGGATCTCGGTGACAATGCAATATTATGTTTATAGCGAGCTGATCTGATAGAGTCAGGAGTTTTTCAACAGAACTCCTCAGTATATAGGCCGATTAAATTGAACTGCTGTGAATCAGTAGAATGTCCGCATTTGGGCTCATTTAAATCAGCTCTGGATTAACTAAAAAGCTATTTGAATAATATTTTTTAATATAAACCTTAGCATTTTAATTTCAGTGCTTACTGGGAATTTGGTTCAAATAACCATCAAAATTTAAATTACCAACCAAGAGCAAAATGTTGTTACTTTTAATAAACCTGGAGTCTTAACTGAAGATTGTAGGTAATAGGAAGCTAATAATGATTAGGGAATTTTACCTAATGATTATAGCTTCATAAACCAGACTTACCTGCCTGCCTTAGTAATTATTAATACTGTATAAAAATAAAATAGGCTTTTATTTGTAAATTTAATACTTAATTAATAAGTATTCATAAGTAAAGTATATTTTTACAAAATAATCTTCCTGGCCGATTTTGGCTACAGGAGACATACCTAGGGTTGATAATTTATTTATACTTACTTACCTACTTTTATGAGCTTGGATATTTAGGCCGCATATGGCTGATAGGCGAACGTGATTTTCCGATTAAGTTGTCTTTTGCGCGCATAATACAATTTTTGCACGCTTAAAAGTGTTCCTTGCATCTCGTAGGCACAAACGAAGTCTGATCTGCTAATCTGCAGTGCGATTCGGACTTCCAAAAATGCATCCGATTCGATGATTTTCTTCGATAAGTTGACGTTTTTTCAGCGAAGAAACGTCACTTTCCGAATTCGGAATACATTCCGAGAACTGAATCGCACTTTAAGTGTTCAAATCAGTGCCGAAAACATTACTTAGGTACTATAAAACATAGCATATTTAATTTTGAGCTATAACTATGAGCAGTGGCCTAATTATTCGGATCAACCCGTCAAAACCATGCTAACTAGTTAGGTAGATTACGATTTCCACGGCCGGTCGACGCCGCCATACACCGTGTCCATCGGACTAGATTCGATTATTGGTACAGTTAATTAACTTTAGCACAATCACGTAACTGGTTATGCATATGTGATATTAATCGCTAGTATTGATTGTTCACGGTTATGAATGCAACTAATTTAAACGCTTTTATTGTAATACTAGCTGCTGCTGCACAAAAAATCACGTCCTTCTGCAATCCGTCGCTCTGTTTTGACGTGAAAGGACAAATAAACAAACAAATAAACACACTTTCACATTTATAATATGGGTACGGATATCCACTGTTTTGTGTAAAACATTAGAATATTCATAATGTAAAACCAAAGTTTATGAGCATCATGCAAATGATTTAAAATGGTTTGCGAACCAAAAACGTAAATAAGAAAAACCTTTACTACTGCTGTGAAGCCAGTCTTCAGTGAAAGCTTTTAAAAGACTCAGAAATAATTGATAAGCTCGTGTAGAATCGCACGATTCTATTGGTTGATTTGCTGCTCATTTATTGGTTAAGCTTTTGGTTGGTAAGTGAATCAATTTATTTATATTTTCTTCCTTATTTGGAAGCTTGCTGGAATTATTTTGCGTTTTCCTTACTTGCGTGCAAACGTGACGTGTGGTCGTGGTACTTGGTAGGGATAAGCGCGATTACAAACTTGGTTAATTTTATGTATATTAATAAGGAAATACCTAAGCCATTTTATCGCAACACCACAAAGTAGAATCTGATGTAAACTTCAGCACTATTATGAAACAAAACAAAGCCTAGAGTTGGAAGCGTCTGTTATCGTTTCCATGGTTGTGTTAACATTTACATAATCATCTCGAACCGATGCCGCGGGTAGCTCCTAATTGGCAGATACGATATTTTTTTCGCTCTGAAAAATAAAGTTTAATTAAATCGGCTCTCAATTTGTTTACACCGCGTTTAGATCAGGATGGCAGGTGTTCAAGGTTATATTGATTTTCGTTAAATTCAGAAGCGTAAGTAACTTCTTTGTTATTCGTGATTGTAGGGAAAAGATACCATTCCTTGCATTACGATCATATAATATAACCGCTATGATATTCGATGGGACTGATATGATAATGGGATGGGTATAACTGGTATGTAAGTACCTATATGGAAGTAAATTTCAACAATCGAAAAATAAATACCTACCTCTTATCAAATATTAAATTAAAAACCAAAAAAAAAAGATACAATAAACCTAAAGTAAAGACATAATATATTTATATGACAGTATATTAAAAAAAAATATATATTTTATAGACTTAACATGAGAAGCAATAAGAAACTTGCGACGTACACTCTCAGCTCTGACGTACAACCGCATGGTTAATCTACTTTTTACTAAAATATTTTTTAGAAAAACAATATTGGTTTCTTTCCGTTCGTAAATATCAAAGGCCAGAACAAGTTTCCTTATAGAGCCTTATCGAAATTGTAATCATAATCGTTCTATCAAGGTAAATAGGATAATTTTTGTGTTCTTGGAAATTCTGGAAAACAAAAGCTAAGCTGGTTAGTTTTCGTTAAGGAAGATTTCACATATCCACCATTATATTCCGTGGTACTACGTGGTACTACGCAGTACCTTAAGGGTAAGAGGCCCATTTAATATGGCCTCCTAACTATTAAGCACACACTACATTACTTTAACAGTCTCATTGCCGCCTTAAGCCATCTCTCGTCACTAATAACACGGTACTTTATCATCCGACAGCGGTGCGAGTGCCAAATTATCATTTATTCATGTTCTGTACCGTATGTTTATGCGTGACTCTCTACTTCTATGAGGAAAGTAATTACTTTTCCCGATGTTTGAGGAACATTTCTTTCGTTTAGTTATGTGAGGTGTAGAGACTAATTTGTTAAAAAAAAGTTAAATACTTGGGCCTACCTACCTAAGTATTGAAAAATAATTATAAAAGTTTGAAATTGATTTTGTGAACAATCGAATTACACTCTCTTTCTTCGTACATCTTTGCTCATTTGCATCTCTGGTAGGTAATATTTATGATTCAATGCGGTTGCTAGATAGAAACTTAGTTTGTAAAAACACGTTGCATCAAAAGTTAGTCTCCACACATCATTCCACATCATTTGAATGTTGCATAAAAAAAATACTAAAAAGTCGACGAAAGAATACTGATTATCATTTGGCTCTATGAGGAAACTTCTTGTATTACTCTTCTTGACATTTGAAACCATGATTTTTAGAACTTGCACGTCTCTTGCAAATTTTTATTTGCATCGTCAGATGTACGATTTGTATACAAGTTCAAAACTACCTGCAACTTGCAATTTGCAATGCATGTTGTATACGTTTCCATTATTTAAGTTTGCAACCACCTTGCACCTTGCATCCAGACTACTTGCTTCATGGAAACACAGCTTTAGATATTCCGTCATAGAGATAAGAGACCACGGGAGATTCATTTGAATTAAGTAGTAATTTATTCAAGAGCTCTCTATGAAGGGAAATTCATATGACGTCACGGAACGGCACGGAATAAGCTAAATGGCAAAACTCAGAAAATATAGCCTACGGCTGAGATATTATTTTTGGGCATATACAGGCTCACAATATACCTAACCCCAAGACGGTAGAGATCCACTCAGATCTTCAGAAACTCAAGAGCTTTAGAAAATGTCTAGTACGTTATTTTAAAAAATGTCTAGGCTCTAGCTAGGAGTAGTCAGCGGTACGTCTAAATGCAAAGTTTTATTAGTGTAAATGCAAATTTGCAAATTTTTTGTAAGTGTTCAAGTAAGTATTGACGTGATAAATTGCAAGCACATCGCTGCGACTATTAGAATACTGGAAGTTTTTATCAATTTTCTGAAATTAAAAATATTCGATCCCACGCCCTTTGGATTGAAAGTCAATCAACTCTGATAACACGAATTTTTTTTTTTAACTTTTGCGATCAGAACACATTATAAATACATACTTACCTATGTACTCAGGTATTTATCACATAAAGTACCAGTAAGAAACTTCGGGCAAAATAATAAGGTACTTTACGTGATAAATACCCGGATACATTATGTATTTAAGTATAACGAATATTTGTTTTAGAAAATTTCTCAAAAAAACAACTAGATATCATACAAACAAAAGATTTTAAAAAACTACACTCAAACACGTGACACTGTGTGCAAAAAGTTTTGATAAAAGCCACTGACCTGTATCTATACAAGTACGCTGGACCTCTGATACCCTTTGAAATGACAGCTCTTGAATGTGCCGATTTGAAGCGCCCCCAATGCGGGGGAAGAGAACTAAATCTGACGTAACTGACAAATGGCCGTTGACTCGTTTGTATTGTCTCCCGTGTTTTCAAAGTGTTTTTGGAGGATTAACGCGATTAAGCTTGTTTTTTTTGTCTTATTTATTTAGTTGATACATAAATAAGTGGTGGGCATTCATAGGTAAACTATGAAAGAGTGTGTGCTAAGCAAAACTCGTTACCAGAAGGGAAGTGGGGTTACATTCCACAAGTAAGTGAATTTACGGCTAATCTTCGGCTAATATTCAACAAATTAAACTTATCTTAATTATTATACGTATTATCAACATATTTATCTTCATATTACCGGTTTTTATAAACAATAAAATTTAATAGTGTTGTCAAAGTTACCTGTCGATAAAACTTATCGATATTTTTCCTATAGATATCTATTTACTTTCAAGAACGGAAATCGCCGATGACCGATTTTTATTATCAAATACATATAATTTTTAAATAATTCACAGGTTTCCGACAGACATAAGACTGGAATTATGGCTGAAAAACATTGAAAAACCTAGTTGGCGTCCGAAAAAATATGTTTACATCTGTTCAAAGCACTTCTCTTCTCTGATGACTGTTTTATTAAACATAAACATATGTTTTATTAAACTGCACTAAAGTGCAGTACTCCAACAATTTTCTGTAGCAGTGCCGGTTAGTATAAAAATACCGTATTATTTCTAAAATGTATAGATAGATAGGTCATACATAAAATTTTTATTCTGATTATTCGAAATTCTGAAATTGAAATTGATTTTGAATGATGGGCTATACTCCCTTCCAGTTATTTGGGAAGCTGTCCTTCCACCATGTGTTAAAATAGTATCTATATTAATAATGAATACTGTTTTTTTTCTTCCTTCTGATTGGTTAAGATTACGAAAAAGGCTGTTTTATTTCAAATTAAAATATCATGTTTTTGTAGAAAACGTATCTTCACCGCATGAAAGTATAGTTTTACCTACACCTTCTGTATCAGGAACAAGGTTGGTTACGCCTACTACACCCTCCATATCTGGTACAATAGCTGTAAATAAAAGTAAAAAGAAGACTAATTATGGAACAGAACGATACCAACTTCAGTTCTAAGTACTTCTACATTGGCCACAAACATATTGCTTAGCTGATATTAAGTGAGCTGAAAAATATACAGGGTGTGGCAAATTCTTGGTCACTGAAGGGTAGCTACCTGTTCTCTTGTAGTTAGAAAGTTTTGTTCTTAGGAAACTTCGGTTTTATTTTGAAGAAAAAAATAATTGCATTTTTAGATTTTTTTTAAAAAGTACGGTTAGCCTAAAAAATTACATTTGTCAAAAAAAACAAGTTGGTCTTAATCGACTCTATTTCCCACCAGGAACACTTCTCCTAAAGTAACTTATCAAATCAAATCGTAAGTTTTTGCAATAATTCAAAAAACACATCCCATACATTTTCTATGAAATTAGTAGTTGTAAACATTATAGTGCCACTTATTCGATGGTTATTAATTTAAATTCGTAACTGCTTCGGCATGCTGGGAGGCTATTGTAAAGCCTTAGGCGCCTCAGACAGAGCTGCAAGAGAGAATGGTATGCATGGAGCATACCATTTGTACATCTGCAGGCAAGCACTTTGTTCTGAATTTAAATACGCGCTTTACAATAGCCTCCCAGCTTGCCAGAGCACTTATGAAATTAAAATACGAACGATAGAATAAGTGGCATTATAATGTTTACAACTCCTAATTTCATAGAAAATGTATGGAATGTGTTTTTTTGAATTATTGCAAAAACTTACGATTTGATTTGATAAGTTACTTTGGGAAAAGTGTTCCTGGTGGGAAATAGAGTCGATTAAGACCAACTTGTTTTTTTTGACAAATGTAATTTTTTAGGCTAACTGTACTTTTTTTCGAAAATCTAAAAATGCAATTATTTTTTTCTTCAAAATAAAACCGAAGTTTCCTAAGAACAAAACTTTCTAACTACAAGAGAAAAGGTAGCTACCCTTCAGTGACCAAGAATTTGCCACACCCTGTATAGCTCCATCAGTACCGATATCGGGTCGATTATGTACCTTCTTATGATTTGTAGTTTAATTGTTGATTAACAGAAATTTTGTTTTCAGGTCGAAGGCGTCGAAGTACAAGCTGTGACCCGCAACAGAGTACTCCTTCAAAGAAGGTTAGGTCTCTCTCCGAAATCTGCGATAGTATCAAGCATGATCATCGTTATGAAAACTCTCCTAAAACATCCAAAAAAGCATTGCAGAGAGTTAAAAATTATTTGATTAAATCAAGAGCTCGTGTAAAAGTCTTAAAATTTTTTGATGTTACCTAAGTAACTATGAAAATGATGACGGAAAGTAATAAAAAATGATAAAGGATTGTACAAATATTTTTATTTTCTATAAATACCTTACCTATTCCACTCCATTCTGAAAAAAACACATTTCTATTTAAAAAACGTTCCCTATTTATTTTTGGATCTAGCTAGCCACATACTAAGTACCCGTTAGTCCGGCTTCGGCTTAGCCTAAGACTAGCAGTTTCTGAGATTTGCGCGTTCAACCTAAAGTGCCCTGGAAACGATCAAATTTGCTTGACAAATTTGTTTGTCAAACTTCACGTTTTCATCAAACAATAGCTTAAACGATCAAACCAAATATCAAACAAATTTGTTACTTCCTCGTCACAGATAACACATTTTCGGTAGTGTTCTCCAAAAATGCCAAGGCAACCACTGAGATCTTGTTGACAAACACAGCCGCACACCTTCAAACATGTTTGTCAAACTCGACATCAATCCAGATTTTCATCAAACACGACAAACACGTAGATTGTTTGACAAACGCCTCAAACACAGCAGGACACTATCAAATAATTTGACAAACACGTAAAATTTGACAAATAATTTGATCGTTTACAGGGCACTTAACAAACAAACTAGTCAGCTTCATAATATTACCTAGTATAATTAATTATACAACTCGTCGGAAATGTCTTTTATCGATGTATTTTATCTCATTGTCCCATCTCTATTATTAGTTCCTTTCCCACCCACTTCTGCGATCAGCGCCAAAATGGCGAAAATCAAATCGCCTCACTATGGCCCGGCTTGTCAGAGGTCCAGCGTACTTGTATAGATACAGGTCAGTGATAAAAGCCTATTTGCATAGCACGCATGCTCGATGCGATGGAAACCGTTTTTATTTCGACGAGACTACCTATATACTGAACAATTTCGATTGGCACAATAAAACCGCTTTGACTAGTTTTCTGATAACCCTTTACAACCGAAGTTTTTTTTTTCAGATTTTAACCAAAAAACCTTAATGTTGGCTTTCTACTAGGTCTATAGAGCCCAAAAAATGCAGTTAAAAAAATCTCGAGTTCATAGTTTACCCACAAATCCACCCGCACGATCGTGAGTCGCAGGTCGTACACGACATAGTCACGATCGTGAGGGTAATTTAAACTAGGCCTGTATTTTGGTAGTTTAAAGAAAAATTAAAAAGGTTTTTACGTAATCAGCCTCTTTATTAATTGTTTAGTTATTTTAACAATTCAGTCTCTTAAAACTTTTCTTAGAACTAAACATTATTTCGAGCCTTTGGCAACATGATCCAAACGTTTTCTTCGTGAACCACAACTTGGTTCACAAACGTACTGCTGCGATTCTCCACGAGCCATCCTAGCATCTGGTTTAAATTTAATCACAGCACGGTCAGGGATCCTGTTAAACATGATTGTTCCCGTGCTGTGAAGATTCCGTGAAGATGACAAAGATGTCATCTCTTCAATTAGCGGAACAGTTGTAAAGTATCTGTCGTGGTCTACCACGTCAGAAGTATCCCGCCTGGTAGCTGTGTCTATACAGCTACCAGGCGAAATTCACCAGATGGAGAACCATAGAAGCTCCAAGTCCAAGAGATGTATCTTCAAACATGGATTTAGTTCCTCGAAAAGTCTAGCATCAAGCCTTCGCTTGTGGTGAGCACAAAGTTCTTCAAACCCACTGGGTGCGGTTTATTTCGCACTACCTGGCGAAGACTACATCTGTTAGTAAATGGTACCATTTGCTAGTCAATGAAGTAGAAGCCTAGCCAAGAAGTTATTCGGTCAATCATCGGCTGCGCTTTCCACAATGGATTGTTACTATCACTCGGCGAGGCTTCATCAGCATCTATGACGTGCATTGTGGACAGTCAAGAACCTGTCACGAGTCATTTGTTGAGTTGTTATCTCCAGTTTTATTCCATCTCCCCAATACATCGGGACACAGGGGTAGGGAATACATCCAATGATGATGTCTATTGCCAAAACTCTGGCTACTTCAACCGACGTAAGTTTCAGTTCCAGGCCCGTTTTTCTGTGATAATACATATTCATGCATCTGGAAATTTCGTCAAAAAACTCTCTATTGGAAAAGTCTTGAGAAATATTCCATTGGAGTCCTGCCAGGAGTCACGGGCAAAGGAGCATAGTCATGATTACAATCGTCGAAAGGTACCTGCTTCCAAACTCTCTTTCGAGGAGGTGGCCGGGAAGATCGAGGGCGCGGAGTTGATTATAAAGGTCCAGGAGTATCTTGCATCGGTTCTGGCTCCGGTGCTGTTGAAGGCTGTGGTTCAGGCTCTGGATCATCCAACAGAAGACCTTCGAAAGTGCTGGGTGGTCGTCCTCAAAATCTTCAATGTCGGAGAAGTTTCCATCGCCCAGAGCTTGCATAACATGACCGTCGTTCAAATTTCTGCCTAAAAAATAAAAAAAAGTAACTATTAGTAATAAAATCTATGTAAAAACAATCATCAAGTGCAGTACCCACTCCCGAATAACATTACGGTAGTACAACCGGAGCCACACGATCGTAGCGGTCGAAGTTTACAACAAATTTCTAACTAAACCGTAAAGATCAGCACAAAATTAAAATAATCTAGGTATTGAGATATCTTTTAACTTTAAAATCATTATAAACTACAATCAAATACTTTCCAATTACTATTTAAAACAATTACTTACCCGAGGCGCGGCGAGGATCGAAAAACGCAGTCATCCTTCATCTCAAATCACAGGCGACTGACCGCTCCCACCCGCGCCCTTTGGTTTTTTCTACGCGTAAAATACATCTCACGAACGATCGACGCCGGTTGCGTTCGGAAAAAGTAAACCGTTTGGCGCCAATTTTTTTTTAAAGTAAAACTCACGCTCGTATGAGCCCGAGTGTAAAGGGCTTCGACGCAAATAAGTAGGTACTCGTAAAACGGAAAATTTGAACCGAAATCTTTCTTTTTACCCTATTTATGGACGCGAGCGAAGATATCAGTGGTAACTTGGACGATATTTTGGCTTTGTATGTTTGTATGTTTCACAATTTATGTTCTCGCAAAACTATCGAACCGTTAATCTGCATGAAACTTGGTAGGTCAATAGGTTGTGCTATGTAAATTTGTAATATGAATAAGAGCGCCCGCAGACGTCCGTTTTTTCGCCGCACAACGGACCGCGTTTTTTACCGGATTCGCGGTGGTGTATGGCGCGTAATGAATGTGTGTACACGTGCCGGATATCGGTCCGGCGAACAATTTATGCCGTTTATTAGGCTATCCGTGTATTGACGGTCCGTTGTCCGGCGAAAAAAACGGACGTCTAGAAGCGCTCTGACAGAGTAACTGTAGACAGCGTCTTTTTTTTTCGGCAGCACTGGCAAGTTTTAATAAAATACCTAAGTATATTTTAAATTAAAAACAAAAAAGCACCTACATTTTCAAGGGATTTTCAATACAAAAATGCTGCTACTCTACTCCAGATGATGTTAAATAGACTTTAATAGTTATTAGCATAGATGTTATTCCGCAATATCATTCTTGTGGTTGAACGATTGATGTTAAACTAAACAAGTTACTGCAGGTATCTTACACGTGTTATAATTTAAATCTTAGCGTGTAGGATGTAGGTAATCTAATTGCAAATATACAGTCTGGGCTTCCGACGTGGCGCGCGAACTGAATCCCAAATCATGTAGGTATGCCCACATTTTTTCAGAAGCATTCCATACGCGACAAGACAATTTCCAAGCCCATCGCCTCTAATAGAAAGCTAACTGGTTTCCCCATGATGTTTTCCTCACCGTTTAGATCGTGTTAATTCACAAAAACATTTCCATTGATGTGCGGCCGGGATTCAAACCACCGACCTTCAGATCTGAAGTCAAGGCCTTGACTCCCACTCGGCTAACACGGCTCTCCCCAATTATTAGAGATTCCCGTAACTCAACTCGATATTCTAAACACATTTATAAATTGGGTTTTAGTGTCCCCAGATATATTTGTACAAACAAAAATTAGACCGCTCGAGGGGCAGAACAAAAAACATAATAAACGAACGAAAAATGTACAAAAATACGGAAAATATGCATGCGTCAAAGCCTCCCCATTAATTGCTGATGCGGACAAGGCTTGTTACGATTCGTTCGGTTTTTGTTAAATTCGATACTTTAAATGAAAAGTGGTGGTGCGTGGCATATTTCAATCAGCCATGGAACAATTTCCCTTTTGTATGGAGGGACACAATACGAATAACTACTGGCTGGTAGGAAAAATAAAATAACACAAATTTCAGAGGCCAATTCTCAGTCACTGCCGCCGGTTAAAACAGAAAAAAATAAACAAATACTTTAAGGTGTCATACCTGATATCAAATTTCATGTTGTTTACACTATAGGTATGTGTTTTTACATATTATCCAATATTGCAGAGCTAGCGTGCTAAATTTGTATTGCGTAGGCTTAGAAAAAAAACTGTGTAGGTACTTAATGGCAGTCAGACAGTGTTTTTGGGTGAACTCACTAGCTAGTGCACTAACTTAGCGCTCTGCAAATTGGGTAGTCTAATAGGCCTCTAAGTATCTTAATAATTCAGTGTCAGGAGGCAACCTAAATCTACTTTTAAAGGGACGCTGCTGTGGCGTTAAAGTTGCTTATCTAGGTTAATGGGCAGGTACTTTACTAAGTATCAGTTAACTGTGAGCTAAAATGCAGGTAGGTAAATGTAAGGGTTCATATTAGGTAGGTATTACAAAGTAAGCAAAAGTGATGGTGATAAAACTGTTAAGACAATGTACGTGCATATTGGTGGCAATCATAATAACTTAGTAACGTAGCGCTAAAAATGTTATACCGTCCTTTTTAAATTCATACTCACGACTTAAGGCTGGATTACACCGGGGCAACACTGTGCGGCATTGCAGCATGCCACAAGGCCGCATGCTACAGAATAAAAAATGTCGCACCTTGTGGCAAGAACCGTGCGACATGGCAACACCTTGCGTCATGTGGCAGACTGACCCAAGCACGATGTTGCCTCGGCGTAAAATAGGCTGCCGCATGCCACTAATGCCGCAACTGCTTTCTATTTGTAGCATGCCACAAGATGTCACATGTGACACATGTCACAACATGTAGCATGCGGCACTGTCGCACGTTGTTGCCCTGGTGTAATTCAGCCTTTAGGGACCTTCAAGAAAAGAGCCTATGTACCTACTCCAACCACAAAGGCTGGCAACGCTCCTGCAGCTCTGCTGATGTTGCAGTAATAACTTACCATCAGGTAAGTCGATTGCCTCTTCCATAAAAAAAATGAAAGAAAGAAGAAACTATTTTTGTATACTTAAGGGCTCGGCGAACGTATCTACTTACCTAGGAACGTAATACCAAAATAATTTAAAATTTGAGCATATTTTTATCACTTTACGTTATTATTTGGATAAAGGTGGTATTTATCTAGGTTCCTGTTAAACTTTTGTTTCAAAAAACTTACTATAGAACAAATGAAAAGAAAAAATGACATTTTTGGTGTACCTACCTACAAAGATTTCAATTCAATTGGCTTACATTTCTTTTTAGGTAAGTTTTTCGGAATAAAAGTTTAATAGGAACCTAGATAAATACCTACTCTCCTAATCTAACAACATAAACTGATATAAACATGCTTACATTTTAAATGATTTCGGTATTACGTTTTTATGGAAATTCACCGGTCGCAGCCCTCTTAAGTCCTTTATGAATAAGACTCTAGTTTCATAAGAATATTTACACTTCAGAGTTTCATGAAATTAGGCTACCTACGTCTAGCAAAGTGATAAGTTCCTGGCTCCACACTCTTCCACTATAATTAGCAAAGTAACGCTAAGCAGCCAGAACAAGTTAGCAGATGCTGTTCCTTAGAAAAACACAACTTTCAACTTAGTAACTAGTCTTGGTATCGTAGGAAACTTCATTATTTTATTATTTTTCGGGGATAAATCTTTAGTGAACATTCGCATCGATAGGGGTTACCTTGCACACAAATTAAAGTGCGTTCGGTTAGGCCGTTATTGAAAAGTATTCTGTCTTTTTCCTCCTCTCTTTTCTTTCTTCAATGAGTTTTTTAATACCTACTACTGAAATAATTGTAAAAGATGATTGAGCAAACTTATAAGATACCGACGGCTTAGTGTCAATTTATAATAACCACAAAATCGTGATTTTACAGGAGACGAAAAAAACCGTTTCATTTCTTTAATTTTCATCATTATTATGATGAAATAAACCGGCGAGCTTCTATGAAAAATGTGATGGGAGTAAATGAGGCGAAGTGTGTCAGGATCATAGCAAGTGGAATTCCGTGGTCTCTGAATACCCCTGTGGGAAAGTGGCGTGATTTTATGTATGTAGGTATGTATTATTATGATGAAAATTAAAGAACCTTAGGTCTAACAGTTTATGTTGTTAATATCGTAGAATAGAAGCTCTTCTATATTTTCCTTACGAATATGCAATAAAGTGAAAACCGCCAAAATGTTACTTATTATAAATTGACACTACCGTCGATACCATTGTTACCATCCAAGAACCTTCATCTCTGCCGGTTATAACAAATTAACGTCCACAAACTTAACCCCCACGGGAATCCCGGCCTTCATGATCCCATAATCCATTGCAGAGCCGTTGGCTAATAATAAACATACTATTTAGTTATTGTCACTACCTTTAGCCCGTGGATTTGGTTTATGTGGCACCTGGATAAAAGTGGTATTAGCTCGTTTGTAAAAATGTGGTCGAGGCTGCCACATAGGCCTCTTTAGCCATAAACGAAAATGTTCTATAAACTGTTCCCTAGCTTGACTGACGCCATCTAAATCACCTGCAATATATGTTCACAGGCCAATAATGATGATGAGCTCGTTCCGTTGATTTGAAGAATGAGGCGAAAGAGATGTAAATATCAGGATCGTGGAAAGTGGAAATCCGTAGTCCCTGCCTACCCCTCCCCCTATAGGAAAAATTGTGGTTTTTTTATAAGTGTATATAAGTATTATTAATTTATATATGGCTTAACGACTTAAAAGCCGGGACCGACAATTGAACGAACCCTCCGAAGCACGAAGCGCTCAGTTCTAATGCCACTTGCGATCATCCATTGAAATTGTGATCGCTCAGATCTTCGCTTTAGGCACGAGCGCTTCAGTTTAAGTTCGTACCATTATCGATTCCGAATTACGATTGAAATCGAGTAACGATTGGAATCGAGTCGAATATCAAAAGTGAGAGTAATTCTTTGCGATCTAATCGTGTCGTAGTATTGTTATGTAGGTATGTTTGCTCAATGCCATCCGATTATGCGGCTCGCTGGGTAGTGTAGAAGGCGTTGGAAAGGTCTGCTCAGCTCACATTGAGCAGGTAATTTATTGGAAAAATTAAAGCACATTCTTAATCAATACTTACCTGGAATATTTATAACGTTTAAACATAATAATTAATACACAGGAATGACGGCTAAACTTCTGACAGGATGGAGCATCTGTTGGCTAAATTGATTTGTCATTTTTTTTTAATCTTCGTCCGAGTAGGTAAAAGGTCTGTGAGGAAAAAATGTAAAAACTCGATTTGGACGTTTGTCGGGTCAGCTAATAAAGAGTACCTACCTACCTACCTATGTCTAGGTAGGTACTTACGAATTCACAGTGTTATTTTATATTCACTTATAGGGACACTATAAGCTCACTAAAGCATTTCCAAAAAAAGATCGCCGACAATTTTTCGATTTACCCGGAGAATCTTCATCTGGGTAAAAAGAAAGACTCGGGGTACGGTCACTCATCGCGATCGCACTGTAGGTATAATTTGTATAAAAATGTAGTAAGTATGGTAAAATGGTAAAATAAGACCAATGTTTCGATTCATCCGAAGAAATCTGGGTAAGATCCCATCCCGCTTGCATTGTTTGTTGGGAGTTGAAAAGAGAGAAACAAGATTTGGTATCCCATTAAATTAAAGCAACCATTTAGTTAAAGTAACCAAAGTTGAAGTAACCATAAAGTTAAAGTAAAATTAAGTTAAAGTAACCATAAAGTTAAAGTAAGTTAAAGTAACCTATTTTATAACGAAAATTTATTTTGACTTAGCAAAGCTTTTGTTCTGAGACTAAAATTAGAATGAGCTTTACTCTAGGTACATTGCTCATTTTTGCCACCGGTAGAGAAGAACATTTCGTATTATGCTCTACATCATTTCTGTTTTTGATGATATTAACATTAAATCTTTGGTGCATTTTGATCTTCATAAATTATTTCTATCAACATAATATTTTTATTAACTCGCTGTAAGTAATATTAAAATATACAGGGTGAAAATAACATGCCAAAAGCACTTACAACGTAAAAGCATTTTTAGTGACGAGTGTAGCACTCATTTGGATGTGCACAGCACACTAGCACACTGTACAATATGCAAATTCACGATATGCATCTGTCTCGCAATCTGCATAAAAATTGTTGGGTACGCCCGGAGCGATGGAATCAAACTGGCAACATACTGGCAACACTACTTAGCATATTTCATATCGATGCCAGCCTTTACATCGATACCTATTTGTAATTTCTATAGGAGGTAGATAACAACTATACGTACGGGTGTAGATTACACAATAGTTTTCATATTAGTAGATTGCGAAGTGGAATACAGGAATGCTGCCGTCCGCTAGCTAAAACGCCGTTAAGTGACATTTAATTTTGGTCAAATTTCACTTATGAATGCCATAATCACAGAGAAATTAATACTTGGCCATGATAAAAAGCTCAAAATATCAAAAAATGGTTTTGTCTTTTTAGTTATCGGATGGCAGGTAGTACTTACCTACTTACGTATCTTAGGTACTTACTTAAAACCCAATAGCTTTTTTTAGCATTTATGGAACTGTCAGTTGAAATAAGAAAAATTACGCATATCTAAGGCATAACATTAAGCAGGAATTAACTAATCTACACTTGTCTTGGAGATTATTCACTTTACCTAGGTACTTCATAAAACAGCCGGGTAATGGCTACGGTGGCCTATAAAGTCACAATTCTGCCAGCAGTGTTAGTTTCATGCTAATTGTAGCTTTTTAGCAAAATATATCGAAATGGCAAAACTCTTACAAAAGTTTTCACTGAAGTTAATAATCCAAGCCAAAGTTCAGCTCAAATTAACGTATGATCTCTATTGAATATTGAAGCGCTCGTGGCGTAGCTTGCTTTAGATGTTCTTGATTGATCGTTGAAGTTCCCTGGTCGTTAGGCCATGTCGGAGGCCTTTAGGGGCCTAAAAATGATGCTCATGCAAACTTACTATATTTAATCTACCTAGTTAAAGCTAAGTATCCATCTTTACTCTAAGTTAAGGTACCTAGGTAACTAGAAACGTTCGAGGTCTAACAATAATGTTAGGTAGGTACTTCAATAAGTGATGAGTTGATGAGAGAGAGAGCATCATCACAGGTACTTGGGTAGGTAGGTCCCTATCCTTCCAAAACTACTAACTCGTAAACACGTCAAGCCAATATGAAAACGGAAATAATTTTATTCCTGCTATACGGTACGGTACTATCAGGAACAGTTACTTATGTCATAACGTCAGGAAGCTTTTACTGAGAAAGGCACTAAATATAATCTTGGGTTTGGAGTAAAACTACGTAGGTAACGCTCGCTGCTTGTACATACCTACGAACTTGTCTGTTGGATCTGTTGTTCGTAGGTAGGTAGGTACCTACAATCATTCGTAAATTCCTATCAGAATTTGTTCGAAATAATTAAGTAGATTAAAAATAACCAGGTAAGTAGGTACCTAATTCTAAATGATCTCATTCCATTATTACCTTTTCCTTACGAATATAATTATTAATATCTGGGCGACCGAGCTATGCTCGGGTGCAAATAGAGAAAAATTAAAAAAGAAAAAGAAAAAAAAACTTCCAAAAAATAAACTTTCACTGGCTGAAATTCGAACTCGAAGCCTTCGGCTGAAAGGTGGACACCCGATTCACTCGGCTACTTTGGTCACAGCAAATATTGTGAAATTACGAACCACATTGCACTTTTTGGGTGAAAATGCCGAGAAAACGAATTTTCCCAGATATGAAACCAAGCTAGATCGATTTTTCGCCCCCTTGAACCCCCGTACCGCAAATTTCATCGAAATCGTTAGAGCCGTTTTCGAGAACGTGAGTAGGTACCTACCTACAGACAAACAAACAAATATTGCTCGTATAATAGAATAGAATGTCATGAGTAGGTAATGTAGGTATGTCAGGTAAAATAATAGAAATTGTTCGTAAGGTACCTAGGTACCTACCTACGAACAAGAGTAGGTAAATTTTTTTTATTACGCTCAAATGGTCAACCATCCATAATTTTGTAGCTGATTATACGATCCGTAGCTTTCGTAGCATCTGCTACGAATAGTTACGAATAGTTGCAGGTAGTACCGTGATAGACAGGTCAGTAGATTTACCTAGCTACTTATGCAGACCGTTAACCTTTTTTTTTAAACGACTAAGTATACTTAGGCCTACTCAACTAGTCTTGTGCATCCTACTATGTACTTACCTCCAATTGTAAATATTGATTAAATGCATTCTTTGAAAACACGTCGAGCAAAATAAAAATAGCGGCTGCAGCCAACCTAAGTAGCTTGTACCTATTTTTCTTTTTGCCAGGAAGCGCGGGGTATTTAGCCGGCATCCCGCTTACGCTAATGGCCGAGTAAGTAAAGTAAAATGTAAAGCTAGCAGTTAACCCGCCACTGAGGAAGTTAATGAACTTGAAAGTTTACGGAAGTAAGTAGGTAGGTACCTACGTACTACCTAACATTATCAACTACAAAAATCTATGTAAGTTGAACCCTATGTAAATGTACGAAGAATAACAAACATAAGTAATATACTCGTACTAACCTATGTAGGTACGGGGTGAATTTTTGAGACCGGGCAGTAAGGGCAGTTACCTTAACCGTTGCAGCTACAGGAAAAAGTTCTTATGAGACTATCCTTAACTTTTGAAGATATCTCGACATGCATTCACAGATTTTGAAAAAAATGTAGGTACAGTCAGCGAGAAAATAGGCAATTTACACAAAACTTTTTTTGTGCCAATCGATCCTGTTTCATATAAGAATTAAAAGGCTCTATCGGACCAACTGCGGATAGAGTAGGTACTTACTATAAAAGTCAGAAAACGCTAAAATGCATTTTTGAGACGGGGCAGTAAGTAGCTACAGGAAAACGTTCTTACGAGACTATCCTTAACTTTTGAAGATAAAGACTATCCTTAACTTTTGACCTTCACACACAGATTTTGAAAAAAATGTAGGTAGGTAGGTACAGTCAGTGAGAAAATGGGCAATTACCTAACACAAAATCTTTTTTTGATGCCAATCTGTTTCATAGGAGGATTAAAAGGCTCTATCGGACCTCAGTTGGTGACCTCAATTTAATTTCGAATCTAAGCCACTAAGCATCATGCAGCGGCGCCATTTAACTAAAGATTAAAGCATGCTCCAAGCTGGGGCTACTCAGCGGACGTCATTGGAACAAAACAACACGAGATAAGTATCAAGATTATGGTAGGTAGAACCTACCATACCCAGAGGCGTATTTTAAGATTCAGCGCCCTAGGCCAGTGAGGTTTGCCGCCCCCTGCAAATATTTGTCTCGGGCTTGAAACTTGGTTTGCACTCTGCTCGCAAAATAGTCATGAAGCTTATAATAAGCGAGCGAAGCGAGCCGATTTTTTTTAAGACCACAACAGACACTTGATTTTGCTTACTGTCCTTAAAGAAAAGGTTGGCTGCTTGTAGGCTCCTATTCTATATGCGAGCGAAGCGAGCCGAATTTTTTTATGACAAATGCAACATGTGACACTTGATTTTGCTTACGGTTCTCAAAGAAAAGATTGGCTGCTTGTCGGTTCCTATTCTATATGCGAGCGAAACGAGCCGAATTTTTTTATGACAAATTCAACATGTGACACTTGATTTTGCTTACGGTTCTCAAAGAAAAGGTTGGCTGCTTGTCAGATCCTATTCTATATGCGAGCGAAGCGAGCCGAATTTTTTATGACAAATTCAACATGTGACACTTGATTTTGCTTACGGTTCTCAAAGAAAAGGTTGGCTGCTAGTCGGTTCCTATTCCATATGCGAGCGAAGCGAGCCGAATTTTTTTATGACAAATGCAACTTGACCAGTGATCGGAATTAGGCGGGCTAAAATACCTAAAGTTCAAAGAACAGAGGCAAAAAAGGGGAGACTTCCTTACTACAAGAATTTTATTCTTGTAGTAAGTAAGAATTTTATTGAAAGTTGGCACAATTTTCACAGTGAGTAAGTACATTTAAAATTAATGTTAATAATACTGTGAACTAATTCAAATAATTTTTGTATTTGACCGACGGAAAAAAGTTTTTTACCCTTATAATATACATTTTAGTTTTTGTTAATAACTCAGGTAAAAAATTGATTCACCTTAATGTTAGATGTTCTTTATTAATGTCCCGGAAACGGAAATAATTGGGTCGAAAAATATTTAGTCCTAAGGCGCCTCCATTTGTCTCTGTTATTTTTCGAACTTTAGGTATTTTAGCCCGCCTCATTCCGATCACTGAACATGACTGTGACCCTTGATTTTGTTTACGTGCTCAAAGAAAAGGCTGGCTATATTTGTCGTTTCCTATTTTGATTTCAGACATAACTCAATTTGCTCGTAAAACATTGATGAAGCTAATATGCCAGCGAAGCTAACCGAATTTTTTGAAGAAAAATGCAACATGTGACACCCAAAGAAATGTTTTCCTAAAATCGTCTCGAGGATTTATTTCCAGAATACCAATTTATTGTAACGAATTATCCCTTCGAGCATAAAAGAAAACCTACGTTTCCTGTCAAATGAAAATCTCTGAAAATGGCCAGTCAGTAAAACGATAGTCTTGATGTCTAAAACTTTTAATTTTTGTTCCTCGCTCTCAACCAAAAAAGTTTTAGCTTTTGTTAATTAGGTACCTACCTAGGCTTTTTTTTAATTTCTTCGGGCATATGGATAAAAAGAAAGGCGCATGAAACTGAAAGTGTGGGGCGGCGCAAGCCGCCCTTCGCGCCGAGTCAAATAAGTTTTAGCTTTTGTTAGTTAGCCAAGCATTGGTTGTCTTCTCGCCACAACTTGCAAAAATCGTTCTTGTCGTTGGGTGGATAGATGACGCATTTAGGAATTAAGTTAAATACAAAATAAATAGGTACCTACGTAGGTAGTGATTCTATGGTGCCTAGGCCTAGCTAATTATCCATGAACCAGCTTATCTTGGTTCGGTGTATTCCGGTATTATTGAATGGAATATAGAATTTGTTACATATCTGTGTCATTTCAAAATTATAATTTGACAGATGACGGGTATAGAAACAAAGTGACCTCAATCCCAGAACATTGAAATTGAGTAAATCATGTTATTTTGTTTCGCTTAGTTATAATGTCTGCTTTATTTTAAAATTAGGGACAATAGATCCGTAAAAAATGATGATCTCTAAAAAACTATACTTTTAAAATGACAGCTGATCAGAAATTAGCAAAATACACAAAATTATAATGGACTGAAGCGTCTTTGAATTTCATCAATGGATTGAGGTGTATTTGCATCTCACAGTTGTGTACGACATCCATTTTGCTTAGAGGTACTAACAGCAAAAAAAATCGATTTTGGCTCATTTGGAAAACAAGAAAACGAAATTATGAAAATTTTAATCTTATATTTAAATTTATTACACAGTCACAAATTCACCTTGAAAAACAACAGATCAGGCATGTTGAAAATTTAAAAATGCTGGTTTGTGATTGGTCGAAATGGATTGAGGTGATTTTGAACGTCACATTTTGAGGACTGAGGCGCCTTTGCTTGTAACGCTGATATATGCTATGCATTTACTCAGGACTGATGCCGTTTTGATTGTAAATTTTTATTTGAATCAATTGACATTGACGAGATGCAGAAAATTACATTGATAGATTAAAAATATTCGAATTTGGACTGAGGTCACTTTGTTTCTACACCCGTCAGATATGGAATGCTGCCAACATAATGAAACTGAATCAAGCAAAATTATCCAATCACAACAGCTTGGTAGCTTGCTTGCTAATTTTGCTATGGTAAAATAAAAAACAAAATACACGAAAAAGCCAAACTGAATGTCCGTGCAAAAAATTAATGTTTTTCAACTAATTATAAACTAAAATAGCTTGACATCTTGAGTGCAGTTCAAAAAAACGTTGTAAGTAATTATGGTGCGCAGACTGCGAGAACCGAGTACCACAGACGACGAAATTGTTATTGGTAAATTTTGAATACGAATTTGTACGTCATTTTACTCTGCCAGTCTCGGGTCGATACTTTATTCACCTATTGCAGATGCCCCGCCTAAGAAGCATAGGAAACACAAGCACAAAAAGCATAAGAAGAGGAAGCACGAGCATGAATTCGAAAGCGATACTTCAATAGACGTGTCCTGTGAATACGGGATAGACAGGACTCCTAGAATGAAGACCAAAGGCCGAGAATTGCCGGGAGCGTCCGCTGCTGAACTCCTCAAGGCGCAGACCATGAAGTCGTCTTCAGATTCTCGTAGATCTGTTCCAGGATCTACATCTAGCACTCCACCTAAACCCGCCAAGAAGAGAAAAAGAGGACGCGACAGTGGCACATCCAGTGAGGAGGAAAGATGGTTGGATGCTATTAAATCTGGGAAACTTGAAGAAGTAAGTAAATAAAAACATTACTGACCTAAGTTAGTCTAAGTTGTAAATGTGTTCATGATCTCAGAGAATTGAATATACTCAATTATTTCCTTTCGTTTTGTTACTTTCACTTGTATTTTACAGGTGGATGAGGAGCTAAAGAAAATAAAGCCAAAAGATCCTAAGATGATGACAGCTAGACAGAGGGCTATGTATGAAAGAGGAACGGATAAGGAACCAGCACCAGGAAGCGAAGTGCTGATGGCTCTACCCTCCGGTTACAAAGAAAAAGTCATGACAGCGGAAGCTATACAGAAAGCTGCAATCAAGTCCCAAAAACGTAAGCAAATGGCTGATGAGAAGCGTGAAAAGGATAAAAAGAAAACAATGGAAAGACTACTTAAGAAGCAAGAATCTAAAAACTTGAAGAACACACAAAAAACCAAACCACAAAAAGCGAATGAACCGAGAATAGTTTACAAGATGACTAATGATGAAACTTCTCTATCTATGCCTCCTGGAGTAGAGTTTCCCCTCAAACCACAGCTACCTAGAGAATACCCAGAACCAATCCTATGTGGTGTAAGTGGATGTGAGAGAAAGAAAATATATAATTGCTCAAAAACTGGAGTACCATTGTGTAGTTTTGAATGTTATAAGGAAAATCTTAGGGCTGTGGGCCAATAAATTATCTAAGACTCTAGGGCTTGTTTCAGTATATCAAATAACGTTTAGATTAGTTACTTCCTATATAAAATTACTTGGCAGATAGTACCTATTAGAAAGAAATAAAAATGAAAATGTCCTCATATTATTTATAAAAATAAATACTTTTTTTTGTGTTGTGTTCCTAAACCATTGATCAGATTGTGATGAAACTTTGGAATGGTCTTCTGAGGACTCCTGTGAGTTTCTGGCCCGAAAAAACTTAATATATAAAAAAAATTAAGGCAGATGAAGTTTGCCAGGTCAAATTAACTTGTTGGTTTGTGAAACCAGCCAGACAATGGTGCAAGGTGTTTATTTGGTACTGCTCATTTTATCTGATAGCTGGCTTACTTGGGACCAGAGATAGTTTCTAGATGTCACCAGATTTATTTGTACTGGTCATTCTGAAATGTTCATAATTTAGATAATTTTTTGTAATTCAAATTGAATTTGTATTCCTACTAATATATTTTATTTACTTGTTGATTAGTTCTTTTATTTGAACTATTAATTTGTATGGATGTGCATATAATAAAAAAACTGAGTGACAGCTAAACAGTGAGAATGATATATTTATCAATAGGAGTAAAACAGTGGTACCTAAATAGTTTTCATAAATATTAAATACATCAATCCAATTACAAAAATACATTGCATTCATTTACAAACATACAAAAGGTGTGGCTATAGGTACCTATTATTACCTACACCAATTACAGAGAAAGCAAATTCATATGAGAATATCCTGAAAGGTTCCATCATAGTAGGTATTAAGATTTTATAGCTGAACATCATAAAATGCCAATAATTTCTGATGGCGGCTCCTCACTTGGCTTAGCGTATTCGTGAGTCGATATCGATATTGTTGTGTTTGCCTTCAAATAATCAAATATTTCAAATACCGTCAAATACGTCATCCACACATGGACTTGTACGGGTAAATTTGCTATTTGCGTTGTTTGCCATATTCGTGCAAATAAAGCAAATACAATCAAATAGACCGTCTACACATTGCTGTATTTGGACAAATAATGCAAATACACGAACACGATACGCCAAGTGAGGAGCCGCCATGACAATAACAAAAAGTAACTAATTACATTTACTAAAAGATATTTAAATTTTATAAAAATATAGGTAGGTAGAAAATTCCTATGACTAATAAAATTAATGATAAGGGAATAATTCTATCCTACTATGGATACAAATGCAAACTTATATGATTTAAACAAACATGATTGGCCAAACAATTTGCAATAAGATGCATAATGCATGAAGATCTTAATGAAGTTTCTAAACATTCACAAATACAATGTCTGTTGTCATAGCCACATTCTACCTACACACATCTAACAACCTATCTGTTGTATCCTTTAACATTATACAGTACACGGCGTAGTATTGTTACACATAATTATGTTCCGTGACACAGCCTAAGTGCGAGAACACAGCGTATCTTGCGCCGCATAGCGACGCACTTTTATACCATTTCTGCTTGGCGGGCGTAACGACGTATAATACGCCTGGTAAGAAGGCCGCGCATGAGAATTTGTATGTATCGCGATGCATGCGCGTAACGCGACGTAAAATGTGTCGCGTAAGATACACTGTGTGTTCTCGAACTAAGACCTTGTTTAGAGGGGTAGTACCTACTCTCAAAACTGGACCTCTGTCACAAAAGGAAAGGAGTAAAAAAAGGAAACAAAGTGGACATCCTTTAACTTTCATGATTATCCACTCTAGAATGATTTTAAGAGCTAAAAATTTGATTCACAAACTATTTATATTTTTTACGAATTGTAGCAGAATGACAGCTCACCTATTAGAAGAGTTTCTCTATCAGTTGTGTTAGTTACTTATAACTTTCCATTTTACAGCAAACTACAAGATGATCTTACCAGAAATTACTAAGGGTAAACAGGCTAGAAACAACATCAATTTGGCAAATCACATGAGCAGTGATACTTATCCAAATGCCAATAGTAGAATGTTCACAGAAGTGAATTAGGTATCCTATTTCTAGTTTTCTAAACCAGTTATCTCTTTTTTGGCACAAGTTGTAATATGCAGTCAACTACCTACATCAATATAATTTGGGCGCATCTTCATTCGCAAAAAGCATGAACGCAGTAAAATACACGATGAAGGCCAATATTACAGGTTGTTTGCTCTATGTGATAGGTCTTGTTAAGAATCAATGAAAATGCGCCCTTCCTAGAGATGTTACAGCTAAATCAAGCTATACATACGAATTTGAATTCCTTATTGGCTATTAGGTACTAATTACATAAACACATACTACAATTCAACATTCAACTTCTAAAATTTATGATCATCCAGCTAATCTGATAAAAATACTGTTCATTTTGCAACTACTGCAAATCTTCGTATACGGGAATTATGTACTTTAATTCTTCTAAGTCTTGAAATAGCTAATGATCTAATACTTCTAAATTTTAAAACACTATGCACAAGGATAATGTTGACACACAGTTTATTAGAAGTCCACGAAATGTCAGTTTTGGTAATGAATCATAAATGCCTCATGCATTCTCCCATTGTCATACACATACAAGAGAGCCCACAGAAATCAGAAAGTCACAGATAGACACAGCTCATCATGTCACATGGAGCTTGGCAGCTTGAAGATTCGAGCCTGATTTCAGACTGAGCGCTTAGAGCTCCGCAGGCGCGCAAGGCCTGACTGTAGCCGCTAAGATTGATTGTTCTGTTTGTTTGAACGGAGTCGGGAGAGACCTGCCCTCTCCTCTTCCTCATCAGACGTGCAGGAGAGACCAGCAACTGTCCCTCGCGATGACGTCGCTTGGATCAGATCCTGATCTGGTCCATTCCGGCTCTCATACAGCAGAATTCCAAGAGTTTCTTCATATATTCTCGCCTCGGGGAACTCCACTTTAGTGTGTTTTTTATCAGTGGCATACACAATTGAGGTGCAGCAGACTTCAGCACACTTTTTACCATGTCCAAAGAATGACCAGCAGCATATTTCATTAGAGCCAATCACATCTTTTATAAATAGAACTCTGCCACTGAACCGTAGCGAGAGCTTGTCAAAGAGCTCAATATTCTTGAGTAAATTGTCATCCGATGTGATTGTGTATGAATATTTGTTGTTGTGTCTGTTGATCAGAAGCTTTACCACTGGCTGAAAAGTAAAATAAATATTGTAAGTTTGTGATTGAATTTTAGTGAATAATTGGTAAAATATAACGAAAGACTATTAAAGGGTATAATTAAAAAATATAATCTGTCTGCTCACTTATCATATTATAAGATTAACAATACAGATGCCAGACATACAGGGTGCCTGTGGTGCTGCAACACTGTTAAGGGTAACAGTGTAAACATTAACACCTAGTTTCATTATTAAATCTGTGATTTTGCCACTGTGTGGTTAGATATTTAAACATTACTTCAAAAATGTCAAATATCTTTAAAAACAAACTTTGAAACCGGCCATAAGAGTAAGGATCAGACTCACCATACTGAAAATGAATATTGTTGGTGGTTCAAAACAATTTTACATGCATAATTTGTATCTCTCAAAATGTTCCAATAAAAAGGCAGCAACAAAATTTCAAAAGCACTTATACTAGTGTAATAAAATGATCAGAATGAGTCATACCTTAGAAGTAGACATGATAAGCAGTTGCTCCTCCTTCTGCGAAGTTATCAAAGGAACTCTACATATGGGCTCCGCTTCCCGTTCTTTCTTAGCTAATGCCTGCTGGCAAGAGTCCGTTAGCTCTTCGATCAGAAAGTACTTCGCCTCTGCAAGCAGCTCCATAATCTCACGGTAGCTATCAGGAAGAGCCACCGTACCATCACGGAGATAATTCAGAATTGTACCAAAATGTTTGCCGCATCTATCTATCAGAATCCAACCTGAAAATTAACAAATCCATCATCAATATTTGCTTTTTTTTAAACCTATGTCGTCCCACTGCTGGGCAAAGGTCTCCCCATCAAAATTTGATTAAACAGACGAAAATGTTCTCTAATTAAAACGCTGATTACAAAAAAACTTAGGTAGGTACCTTCTGAATCAGTGAGCACTTCCATTCTTCCGCTAAACATCGTACGCAACATGTTATCGCTTTTTGTAAGGGTCCCAATAGTCGTATAAAACAGTGTCCCACCCACATTGAGCTTCACGTACTGCGACGGACTCCCTTTCAGCAATGTTTTGTGATCGCCCGACATTTTTGCAAGCAAGATCGGTATATAAACTCTGCGCTATCTTATTTATTGTGCATTTTAGCGAGCCATTACGTCCTAATAGTGAGTTTATAGTAAACTCTACCTCAACTGCAATTTCTAAACGATTTTGTTCATCAGAATTTATACTTTTCACTATAGTCGTATTGCTAATTATACGGACTAAAAATGACATTTATGTCAAAATTAATGTTGCCGCTTTTTGAAGAAAAAAAAATAGTGTTGTGCTAAAAAATTTGATTCAATCAATCAATTTCATGTGTGTGATAAAATTCATTATTTTGTATTTCTAAGTCTTCCTAAATGTCGTTATTCTAATCTAAAGTGTTTTCTGGTAGCATAAAAGGTTGTTGCTTTCAAAATAAGAGTATTTTTAACTAATCATGTAGGTACTTCCCTACAATGCGAATGTAAGTTTGATTGTTATGCTTTCACGCCTTAATTACTCGACCGATCATTATGAAAGTTTTGTTACTCGTTATAAGGGGTACAGAAAAGCACATAGGGTACCTTTCATCTACCGAAAGTTAATGTTCCCGAGTGGTAAAAACATCCAAATTGACATATATATAAGTACAAGTTTATATATATAAGTACCTACATAATAAACAAATAATTTTCATAAAATTTACATTTTTTTACAGAAAATAAACAATAAACAATACAAATATTTACAATTATATACAATTAGAACTAAGTAGGCATTTATGGTAGCTACGCCACAAGTTGAACCATCTAAGGATCGTTATAAACAATCAATACTTTACGTAGCCCAACTGATCCAAGCCACGGTCAGTCAGAAGCGTTTCCAAGAGACTGACGTATAATGTTGGGTAAGTATGACATGATTTTAGACTGACTTTTGTCAGAGTAGGTTCATTTTGATTTTGAGCCGGTACCGTGAGCCGGTTCATTTGAGCCGGTCATTTTCAATTGACTGTTCATTATTTTGGCGGTTCACTCATTCTCATATGACAATCTGTCCGTTCAGTTCAGAATTCTTTCTTGTCATTGTCAAGCGAGGTGTGATTGAAGATTGAATGAAGCTTGAGGAAAGAGTAACGTCATTTTCTGATTTTGTCATATTGTGTACGGTCACATGACATTTGAATTGAAGCATGACATTTTTAGAAGTTGAGCCGATCACACAAAGTTGAATTTTGTACGGGACAAAAGAGTCAGTCACGTCATATTCAACACAACACTACTGGCGTATTACTGCGCTGAATGGTAATGCTTATCCGTTGAGCCGAATATGATGACCTCTGATCACGCGTCGCTTCTCGCATTATTATTCTTCCATATCAGAATCAGAATCAGAATAATCATCTTCATCATCATCACTTTGAGTGATGTGAATTAAAAATCTATCAGAAACTTCGTCTATAAGGCTGTCGAGATTGCACATTTTTTGTTCTTCTTTTTGCACGTGAGCGACGCAATTCCTCCATTTATCGGCGGTCACCTTACTTATCCCGTCCTAAAAAGTTAAAAAGTTAAAAAAAGTTACCCGTGGACCCCGTGGTCTCTCTTTTTGGTCACACAATTAAATCTTATAGACTTATTTGATAACCTACTTGGTTACAAATCCATGAAAAGTGTTCCTGTTTCACTTTCAAAACTTTCGTGAGTTGTACTAGACATTATTTAACACACGGGAATTACTCACGTAAAATTATCGTCGATTTAGATACCGACAATGTTTGTATCGAAACATTGTCGGTATCTAAATCGACGATAATTTTACGTGAGTAATTCCCGTGTGTTAAATAATGTCAAGTGTTCCTGTATTACTTGTTAAACTTTCATTGTGTTCCTGTACCTATATTTAATTTAGGTAAGTACCTAACACAAACAAGCAGAAAACGTAACAAACATGAAAGTGAAATCGCATCACTATGATTGAAGCTGGCATCATTATTTTTGACAAATGACATTTTGAACTTCAACGTTAGTCCGTATAATGAGCAATACGACTATAGGTACCTCAATAACCGCGACGGACAATCAATCACGATCACAAAATTCACGAAAACTTGACGAAAAAAAACCACCCACAGGAATCAGTGCTGCCAGGTTTAGGTTGGTCTAGTTCGCCATGATCTCTGTTTGATTGAGTGAGATGTTTTCCCAAAGACAAACAAACAAACGGACTCTTATTCTGTTTACTGATTTTAGTTTATTAGCCCCTTACCCATTTAGGCGTCCGAGCGCGCGCGCGACTATACCCCCTAACGTCCGCTACTTTCGCGTCCGTACGCGCTCTAACGCGCGCGCGGAGCGCGAGCGACCTTCTGATCAAAAAACGATTAGAGCAGCAAAAGTACCATGGCTAGATCCAAACAAAAAATACTTGCGGAAAGCTTATAAAATGCCGAATTTAATTATATGAAAAGTAACTTTCCTCAATTGAAGTACACAGGGTAAATAAAAGTTTAAACTTGGATATCACAATAATTTTGCCGTAATCGTTTTTATTTTGAGTATTACTTAAAAACACTATTGTTTTAGTAAATAAAACCTATACTGGATTAAAGTACATGATCTACCCTTTTTTATGATATCAATATCTCAATATAAATATTATGCTTTGCCTACAAAATTATCAAAAGTATCTACATAGTCCTCACGAGGTCGTCGACTGGTTGGCGACTCAAAAATCTGCCAAGATGGCCGCCTAATGACCCGTCCACACTTGCTACTTTCAAAAAAGGTTGAACGGTAAAAAAGCTTTTAATTTTTTGAGATCTGTACGAAAAGTCAATATTAAGAAAAATATTAAAATTTTATAAAATAATTGATCATCAATTTTCTCAAAAACTACAAGACGGACAAAAAAAAATTATACGATAAAAATGCTTTATTTTTACAAGATCTCTAAGAAAAGTCAATAAATTTTTTTTTTATTTTTTTTATTACATAATGAATTATTGATTTTCTCAAAAACTACAAGTCGAACGGAAAATTTTATACGGTACAAAAGCTTTAATTTTACGAAATCTTTATTAATTAAATACCAAAGCACCCAAAATAACAACTAAAATATGACACCAAAATGTTATCCAAATAGCCATGTGAAAAGAGCATAATTTACGTAATATTTTGAAACGTCTATGGTTACGAACGAGACCAACACAAAAATTCCGAATGAAACTTTTGAAAACTATGAAAATCAGAGAAAATTAGACACATAACGTTTGTAAGCGTACAAATATATGATAACAATGAATCCTTCTATTAGTTTTAGCATTTATCTTCAGAAAATAATCTAAATCTTGTATTTAATACAAAAGTAAAGTTGTAAAAACGACCGCCATTACGACGGCACATCTTTAGAAGCTGTATTATTTAAAGTTTTCGTTTCAGAACTTTCGTTATCATACATTATCGTAAAGCGTACATCTTTATCTTTAATTTGATATATAATTCTTGTGAAATTAGGTAGTAAAAACAGAGTACTTACCACATTTTCCGCAAGCCGGTTTATTCAATTCACTCGAAATCACAAAATATCAAAATGAAAAGTAAACATGATTATTTTGTCGAAAAAAAGATTGCCAGCCTTGAAAACAATATCTGTACCGGAAGTGAACATTATTAACCGTTCTTTTGTCATGGAACATAGTCTTTTAGCCATTTAGTTTTGCTGGATGGATGGTTTCAAAAATTGTAAATATTTTTTTTGCGCTTGGTTACGTTAGAGACCAGGACGTTAGGCATTATAATTTCCGTGGACTCGAACGAGACCGTGGACGTCTGGATGGTTACCCAAATCGCTAAATTATTGGTTTCTAGGGCTAGTCAGTCAACAGAGTAGTCCAGAGTAGTCAGTTGGCTTTGGCGTTAAAAAAAAGCAGTCGCTAAAACTTCTTATAATTCGCCACTTTGACGTAATTATAAAACAATATTTACTGGTAATATTGGCCGGAAACAGAGACGTTGACTGTTGGTTAACGTGACAGATCCACAGTCTTCTTGAAAAATTAGAGTTGCGAAAATCGTATTTTCCGAAATCTTACAGATGTAAGCTCTAATTCTCCTTCGATTTACAATCTAACATGAAAATATATTTTAATTTTAATACCTTTATTTTTTGTTTGTGTCCTAAAACTCCTCAAAAAAGATTGGCAGATTTCAAAGATATCCAATGGGAAATAAAATGGCAATTCTTTTAATGATTGACAGTTATATTTTCTTTATGGCAATTTGATTAACCTATGTTGCCATTTAAATAAAATTAAGACACTACTCGGGAAATTAAATGACCACACGATGAGCATATAAAATGTAAAAGCTGCTTCGATCAATAATAAGTATCATTACGAATCATTTTAATACTTGTTTGGGTATTTTGCATGGAATAAATAATTTATTCCTAATTCTTTCATGGAGCTATTACTATTTGAGAGTGTGTGGTCAAAGTTGTATTTCTTTCTCTTCTACATGGCAATCTACTCGCATTCTCCCGAATGAACGGCGCGGCGCGGGCGGTTGACAAATTTTTCTATCTTGCCGCCTGCGATTTTCTTTGCAATTTCGCGCCTCAAATCAGAAATTTTAGTGATATCGTTTTCATGATAAGAGAATCCAACGATGGGAGCTTATCTATCTGAACCCGTTACCGAAAAAGTCTCTAGCGATGAAGCTAACGACAAGTTGGAGTGCGGCGCGAGCTCCATGCAAGGATGGCGTGCCAATCAAGAGGTGAGTTTCAAGTTTATAGCATACGAATGAATTACGTTTGTTTGCGTTTATATTTGTTAACGCTAGGTAATAAATAATCAAGGCTCTTAAAATTGCATCACGGACTCTTATTGTTTGACGACACCTTGTTACTTGATGTGCAGTGCATAAAAAAAGCTGTGCTATGGAGAATAATAAGTGTTGTATTGTGTGGACTTGCACCGTTCGTTGCAAATATATAGGTATTGCTTACAGCAGTAACAATGAACACTAGGTTATCATATCAAACATGTACCACGATTATGATTGACTTTGGTGCTATGAACAAAATAACTAATTCTATAAACAAAGTAAAATTTTGGATGTAAAACCGGCAAAAAAAATCTATAGAAATTTGTACTCTGTAATTTTGTATAAATCTATATGCATGAATAAACCTCAAACTCATAGTAACTTTCTTTCTCAGAAACAGTTTCTATTTTATACTAAATCTAGATTAGATATAAAGGTCATTATGAGGTCTTCTAACTGAAAGGACAATTTGTTCACAACTAAAATCTGCTTACAGCACTGTGATTAAACTCATCTCATTACATACACATATAATATTTCCATGTGATACTAACCTAACCTATTATTTTAGGATGCTCACAATACAATCTTGGATTATGACACAAATACAGCACTCTTTGCTGTTTATGATGGTCATGGGGGAGCGGAAGTAGCTGTGTACACATCGCAGAAACTGCCAAACTATATCAAAGAAACAGAGGCTTATAAAAGTGGAGATCTAACAAAAGCCCTCGAAGATGCCTTCTTGGGTTTCGATGCTACAATCCCCACACCGGAGGTTATGGAGATTCTCAAAGAAATGGCGGGTAAGTTAAATGTGTCTAGTAAAGGATTCTTACAAAAATGTAAACCCAGGCCTTTTTACACCTTTACTAGATGGTAAAATTAGAATGGGACACTAGTGCCTGGGACTGCGTTGAGATGAAGTATATTTTTTTTGTATTCAATTTTTATTAAGGTACTTTGAGTCTTATATTAAAACAATGTCAGTCCCATAGGAAAATCTAAAAAGTATACTTGCCCAGCACTTAAACCATCCTTGCAGCTAAGTCTGCCTTACCCACAAGAGAGACAATGCAATATGTGTGGGGCAAATAAGCTGCGGGTTTCCCCAAAATGTTTCCCTTCATTGTTTAAAGTTTATTTATTTATTTATCAAGGAACAAAGTTTGTGATAAAGTGCATTTAATTTTTTTGAAATGAAAAATCCATGGTGCACAAACCAGGATTCAAACTCACAACCTTCGGATTAAAGGCAAGGCTCAGTCCCACTTGGTGATCTTGGATTTTTGTAGAACAATTCCTGTCGCATTATGTTATCTTTCGGTATTGTCAGCTCCATTGTGTGATTTACATTCAAAATACACTAAGATGCATTATGCTCAGCTATCTGTATGAAGATCAGCATCCTTTGCTCACTAGTTGTACTGATATGCTATACTGGCTTTGTTACGCCACTGTTACCTAATTTTTGTGGTTGTAATTAGGTATGTGCATTGATATTTTTGGTTAGCAAACAATACCACTCGAGTTAACATTTGGATGTTGCAACATTTTAAGTCTTTAAATAGAGATTTATTGCAAGCATTGGTCTACCTATCATGAAAGCAGAGCATGCAACAAACTTGCATCTCAAGGTGTTCAAATGTGTCAACTGTCAAATTTTGACAGAAAAATACAAGATTAAAACTCCCCAAAGTGTGGTAAGCATTCTCTCAGATCTTTAGTCACAACAACTTAAAGATTTTAAAGGAAAATAGAAAGATATCCAAACATATTGTTTAAAATATGTGACAAGTTAAAAGGCTGTTGCCACATATTATGATTGTTAGTATTTATTCTACTATAAATCTTTTTAAGTGTTAGATGTAGCTTAATATTAAAAACTAGCTGTTGCCAGTCATGGCTTCGCACAGGTGTAATAAGAAGAAAATAAGACCAAATCTTTTGTATACAGTATGACCATGAAATGAAATAAATGGCAAATAAATAAATAATAAAGACCTTATTTTTTTTGCAATGCTTTGTAATTTACAATATTTTTTGTCTTTCCTTCCATAGGTACTTTTTTCACAAAACAACTAAGCAAGCTAAATCCATGTAAGAAACTGAACAACTGACTGTCAATCTGTCAATTCTGTCAATATTTTAGAAGATCTCCCTGGTATCTTCTGTCTCATTTTCTTTTTGTATTGAGATTTTTTAACCCAAAGTTTTCACTTTTCTGTACAATCTTTCAAAAGTTCATTTTGATACAAACCTTGTCCTGACAATTACAAACACAACAAAAAAGGAATCAGCCAAATCGGTCAAGCTGTTCAATTTTTGTAAATAAGGTTCTTAATCCATTTTCTCTTTCAGGTGAAACCAACCCTTCAGGTCCGATGGAAGAAATTGACGAAGGCTCAGATGATGAGAATGTGAGCACCCTATACCGTGATGCGCGACTCCCATTGCAGGTAACATTTCTTGTTGTTTTGTTGTTTTAAATCTTTTTTAAAAGATTCATATCAATGTTTATCTACTAAATAAATAGATTCGAACATTGTGGGGAAATTCTGTTCTTAAAAAAAATAATTCTACATCATTATAACAAAGATATTCAAATCAATGGATACATAAGGCTAAGACTACCAAAGCAGAGAGGACAGGAGATATGTATAACATCTCATGACGCAGACACGATGACATGTGTGAATAACGAAATTCTGGTTGTTTAAACACATTTCCTCTCCTCTCCGCTTGGAGTCTCAGCCTAATAGAGGAATTTACATGCACATGTGAGCTTCTGTAACATTGCTTGAACAACATTGTAAGGAAACTAAATAATTTACCATAGGCATTTATAGGCCAGTGATAGGCTTTCAACCAACCTGTGAACGTGAACTACTTGCAAAATGTGTGTTTGAACTTGCCTCTGATTACCTCCTTAGAAATTTTTAAAGGATCTTAAATATTTGAAGATATTTGTAAATATTTAAAAGAAGTTGTAGACATATTTATACAATTTATTTATTACGATAATTCTTATATTAGGATAATTCTTTGTTTAGGATGTACTAGCTCAGTATGAGAATAAGCTAGCTGGAATCCACCGAGCCAGACTCGAGCCTTCCACACCTCTCTCCCCTTGCCTCAGGGCTAAGAAGAATGAAGAAGAAGCTGGTGGCTCTGGTAAGATAACTTTCAAATCTTATGTGAGCTGACTTGACTTGAACAATTGAATTGCATACATTTTATTTCATTTTTTATGGCACATTGCCATAAATATAAGGCACATACAATTCTATTGTTCAGTCATCATTTTAAAAGGAATCCTTTTAAAATTATTGTAAGATTGAAAAATTATAATTACTTACATGTTAAAATATTTTTAACCTAAATTATTACAAACTTTCCTTTTACAAACATTTTTTTTTTTTGACAATTTAAGTTTATTTATTTCACTTTAAAAACTACTTATGGTAAGTATATTATAATATTGTGCCTTTAAAACCCTGTTGGGTTTGTGTGTATTTGGTAAAATTATGGTTCGAAATTTTATATAAGTTGCTGGCCACATACTAGAGTCATTATTTGAACATTATTAACTTCACTACAATAAAAAAAACAATAATCTTGCAAATCATGTATTTGTCAAATGATCATTCATCATTATTTTATTTACTTACAGCATTTGTTTAGAAAACTTTGAAAATAACATTTAAAAATATTAATTTTAAAATGAAGAATCATCTCGTATTAATAGAGTAATATCTGGGCGACCGAGCTATGCTCGGGTGCAAATAGAGAAAAGTCAAAAAAGAAAAAGCAAAAAAAACTTATTGGCTGAGATTCGAACTCGAAGTCTTCGACTGAAAGGCGGACACCCACTCCACTCGGCCAATTTGGTCTCAACAAATCCTGTGAAATTACGAACCACATTGCACTGGTAAAACTTTTTGCGTGAAAATGCCGAGAAAAAGGCTTTTCCCAGATATGAGACCTAGCTAGATCGATTTTTCGCTCCCGTAAACACCCGTACTGCTAATTTCATCGAAATCGTTAGAGCCGTTTTCGAGAACGTCAGTACAAACAAACATCAAACAACCAAATTGCTTGTTTAATAGAATAGGATTGTTTCATCATAGGAGCTGGAGCTTCAAGTTCTTCATCAAACACAGCTGCTGCCGGATCCAGCTCTGAACCGGGAGAGGCCAGTTCCAGCAAGAACGGCCTGTCCAATGAAGTTGACAGCAAAGATGAGGATACTGGCGGAGTCTCCTCCACTAACAATGATAAGGATGTCAATGGAGAGGTGAGCATGCATTTTATACTTTACACTATATATTAAACTAGCTGCTGCCCGCGGCTTCGCTCGCGTGGTACCCGGATAAAAAGTAGCCTATGTTACTCTCCAGCCCTCCAACTATTTCCATACAGAAAATCACGTCAATCCGTCGCTCTGTTTTGACGTGAAAGCAGGACAAATAAACACACTTTCACATTTATATTATGGGTATGGGTACGGATTATTAATGCTAAGAATATGTTATATTGAAATGGTCTTCACTTGTTTGAATTGAACCAAAGATTGCTGTAGCCACTGAGAATTAAACTTTATTCATAATAGGCTTATGTTTCTTGTAGCTCAAACAGTCAATTTTGCCATCTCACAATGTTTTCTAAAGTTTTGCTACATTGGCACATGAATATGTAACATTGCAGAAATAAATTCGGAAAAGTGTCTAAAGGTTAACACATTGCAGGTATCAACCAGTGAGCCAAAGGACAAAACTGAGGAGCCTACTTCCATGGAAGTTGATAAAGCAGTCTCGGCAGCTCCGGACAGTTCTGGCGATAATATCAATGAACCTGGACAAAGCGCGGACGCCAAGGCGGCACCTACAGGTATAATCTGGCCAAAAATAATAGACATAAATGGGGGCGCCACTGTGCAAGCTAAATACGCGAAATAGATAAATTCTCTTTCAGAAGGAAATTATTACTTTTGACTGACGTCTTCGGTACCTGTACCATAGACAAGAAACCTGTACTTTACCATAGATTAGTAGAGAAAGGGTTTCCATTGTAATGAAATTTTAGGTGCCGTTCTACCCGTTTTTGCAAGACTATAATTAATCTAATCTATCGATCTTTGTATCTATACAACTAAAAATGGATGTTTTTCCTCTATGCATATCATACTTTTGGATTGAAAGTTGAAGTACATACAGATGTACTTCAACTTTCAATCCAAAAGTATGATATCCTTGCTTAATTTTATGCTAAAAAACATGTCTACAAGAGTCCAGCTAGCACTACAGTGCTTTGCTATCACCTGTCATATTTAGCTAACTTCTTACAGAATCTATCTAGGCATTATGTTACATTTAGACCACATTCCAACATTATTTTGTTATAGGAAATGGTTCCGGTGATGCGTGCAATGGTGAAGTCACTGAATCGAAGACAACTGAAGAGGATGATAATATTACATCTTCCAATGGTGCTGCCACGCCTTCCAAGGGCAAGGGAAAAGGTAACTTGATCTTGGAGTCTAGAAAAACAAATAAGTTTTTAACATTTTGCAAAGTAAAATCATAAATGAAACTATAACTAGAATTACAAACACAAAGGGAATCCCATTGGAACTGACAACTAATTTACTACTTACTTTCAAGGGATAATGTAGCCTGTTTTCAGTGACAGAATGTTTAGAATCAGGTTAATGGTGCCAGGGGTTACCTTGAACAAACATAAACATGAGCCATTTTTAGCCTGGAAAATGATTGGTTCCTATGTGAAATTACAAAGTTCAGCTATTATACATAGATTTGCAAATTAGAAGTCGCGTCAAGTAAAAAGGACGCTGGAAGAAAGTGGAAGGGGTGTGTTTTGTCTCATGTTTGCGCATGGGTTACCTATTTGCAAACATGAGACAAAACACCACTCCACTTTCTTACAGCGTTCTTTTCACGTGACGCAAGTTATACCATATGAACGAAGTTAGCCAGTTATCTTACAATTATCATACGCTTGTGTAATTCAGCTAAATTAGATTGTATTTTATGTTTGTTTAGCATCCCCAGTATCAAGCTCGGACAAGGCAGCCCCCGAGCGCCCCAAGAAATCTCAGCTCCGTCGCGCGGCCGCGGCGGTCTACGAATCCATTCTCCGCCAAGCCGTCGATGATGATGATGATGATGAGAGCGACTCCAACGATGAAAACTTCGAAGGCGAAGAGGCTACTTCCGAAGAGGAGAATGTTAACGGAGATGATGATGAAGGTATGTGACTTGGTAGTTGGTTGTTAGCAAAGCTAAAATTCAACCATTGAATAGACAATTTCACAAATTGAATCCCATATTTTTGCCTATAGAAATGACTTGTATTATTGCTCATAAGCTTGTATATCAGCAATTTATGTAATTTGTCTGCAGCAGTTTGCTATTCTTTTACAAGGGATCGTTTTATAAGCACTGCCAAAGATTATTTAGGTACCACATTTTATCTACATTTTACTTGTTTTAGTAGTGAGTAATGGAAATAGCTGAATTTAGTTATTCACACAATGTCACCTTGTCTGTGTCACGAGATGTGTGAATAACGAATTCTATTGGTCGTTTAAACACATCTCTCGTCTTCGCTTTGATGGAGTCTCAGTCTTAGACTACGAAAGCTAGTTTTGATGCTTATAGCGCCAACCGAAGTTATTTAATGCTATTCACAGAATTTCCTTTGTTAAGGCCAAGCTCCAAAACGGTTATGATTGTTTGCCTGCAAATTGTAACTAAACGGAATATCTCATCAAGTTACAACTCCAATTATGTGATTTTTTAATCTTTTTTCTATTTAGTTCTAAAGGCAGAAACAAGATTAATAGAAATTTACATGATACTTTTACGTTTTGAAAATGACACCTTTTCTCAAGATTTTTGCATTTTTCTTGAAAACCAGTTCAGCTACATATACAAAATAAATACTCACAGAAAGGAAATTTAGTCTTTTATTTGCTTCTAAGTTATCGTTTACCTAGACTGCTTATTTTTCTCATAATAAGCAAGATTAGTTTTGAGCTTTACTTCTGAGCACAGAGAGTTAAACGGATCAACCGAAAATCAACCTTATTGAGTCCCGAGTTGCTATATAAATAAACACAGAATCGAACGCAGCTCATTCCGCTTCTGGGCGGTTACAAGGTCGGATCCACGCGCGTTTTGACATTTTGACATTTGACAAGCTATTTGCCCGCCCCGGCTTTGTACAGGTAACAGAAAATGAAACCAAAAAGTCATAAAGTTAGTAAGTATTTAGTTTTTTTTTCGATTAGGAAAAACAATACTAACTTTACGACCTTAGTAATAATGCACAGTCCCTCCCTAAGGGTAATTTTGAATAAAATAAAAATAAAGTAGGTATTTAATTACTCTGGTGAATCAAACCAGAAAATATTTATTTGAAATAGAACTTTATTGCAACCCCTTTAAAAATTCATAACTTAGTACTTATTATTTTATTTTTATTTAAGAAATTAGGTACATTTATTTCTTAGAAACTTGCCTCCTTTTTTCACCTTCTTGTTAGATAGAACAGAAGATCGAAGATCACTATAAATTACGAGTAGAACAAAAAATCGGCAAAATTAGTTTAGTAGTTACGGAGATACGTGGTAAAACAAACATTCACACAAACTTCTCTCATTTGTTATATAATAGGACTAGTCGAAATCGAATGTCATTCGGAACAAAATGGAGTGGAGTCGCATCCTCAACTATATAATTTGGCTTTTGTTCAAGGACTGTCTTGGCCAAGTGGGATATTACCCCGAATTTAGTTTTTTTTAGCTTCACTTGTATTCATCTATGTCAACAGAATCTTAGAACGTAGTTTTAATCCATTTCAAAACGTCGGATCAAAATGTGCACACTTATCAAGGATCAATGACATTATTATTTTACCACGTTTTTATTATACTTATATAGTCACTTTCTTGTTCGTCTGTCTATCTGTCTGTCGTTCCGGGGGAAATCTCGCGCGACTAAAATTTCGAGCACTTTCCGTGTAGCTGGCCGGCTAAAACTGTCAGGGTAGCTCACAACTCGATGACAACGCATTCTAAACAAATAAATAAAGACGTGGTTTTTAGTTTATTTTTTAATCTAAAATTAATTTACATAGTTAATTTTAGTACTGTAATTTTGTACTTTATCGACTCGTATGTAACTATAGCGTGTTTTTTAGTGTTTTAAACTCCGGTTGGTGCATATATCCAGTGTCGAGTGACCCGAGTGCTTATGGGCTTAATCAATGAAGGGGTTGTAAAGATATTAGGTACTCAAGGGGGTAAAAAAATAAAAGTTATACAAATAAATTTAATGGGGTGTCATATGAAAGTTTATGGTTCACAAATTGTAATTTACGCTAAACTTAACGTATTATGACAGTCCTAAGAAAGCAAAGTCGGCGTAGTTTGTAGTTTGTAGTTCACACAGTGAACACAGCATACAATTATTTGTGATTAGACTTATCTAGGTATAAAGAATATAATACATATTATGTCGGAGTTGGAGCTAGAAAAGGGAATGTTAATTGATTTGATACTTCGTTCTGCACTACATCCTGTTAACAACGCCATCTGTAGACTAATAATGGAAACGTCAAATAGACAACTGTCATTGTCACTTGGGTGTGGTCGACACAAAGTAGGCAGAGGGCGCTAAAGTCAGTTTTGTTGTTGGACAGTTCGCTTTCCTCGAGCGGGTGGCGAGCGGCGTGGCCACTTTGGTTCTGGCATCGGAGCGGAGCGGTCGCTCCTCGATAGTAATAATGTTCTGTGGGTAGCTTTGTCTCTTTCTGTTGAACTCACCGCGTTTCCATTTTGTTTTTTAAATGGTGATAGTAATTCTAATCGGCAAAAATCGAATCAATCCTCTGTTTAAGTCTTGTGAAAGTAATTGTGATTACAAAATAGACATCCTGACTACACGTTACATTGGTTATTTCGTGTCTTTGAACATATCGGACCATCCATACTTCACGCCCAGAACCCTCTCCCCGACAAGTATATGATCTTCTTATGAAATATTATCTTATTCTATTAAACGAGCAATATTTGTTTGTTTGTTTATTTGTACTCACGTTCTCGAAAACGGCTCTAACGATTTCGATAAAATTTGCGGTACAGAGGTTTACGGTTTACGGGGGCGAAGAATCGATCTAGCTAGGTCTCTACCTAGCTAGATCGATCGAGACCTAGCTTTTTTTAAATACATACTTAACTCATTTTTCTTTTTCTTTTTTTCTCGATTTGCACCCAAGCAGAGCTTGGTCGCCCAGATATTCTATAATAAGTAATAATAATTATGAAGGTAACAACTAGGTATCACTACCATCGAAAAAAAAAAATTGATGAAGTCTCCATGACAATGTTCGCTACTTCAACAAGATGTTAAAATTATAATTATTCCAAGATAGTTTCAAAAGTTTTAACATGTCAAAATATCGTGAATAGATAGAGGGTAGAGGGGCGTTTGGGGGGAGTCAACGATGACATTTCTTTTGAAAGCTAATCCTTAATTGCCTTAAACACGATTAATGCTATAGCACATCATAGAACTCATAGAGCTAGGCTTTGTGCACAAGGTTAGCAAATTTTTCTTTGATTAACAAGCTGCGGAAGAGGAAATTGAGGAGTTAGAAGTGGCCGAGGGAGAAGAAACTATTGACGATAAAGCGAATACCGAGAATGTCGGTAATGAAGGTATTACTGTAAAGTATTATGATTTACAAATAATCAACTAAAAGCTTTATGCCTGTAGCACACCTCCGCTGCGAAACAACAACTGCGAAACCGCTGGGCAACAGTAGGTACTTTACTTACGCGAAACTATTTTAGCGAAACCTAAGTTTTTCAGTAAATTCCAAATCCATCGTTCCTATTTCGCTCATAAAAATTGACGATTGCTACAGTCGCGTGCGAGTCACACGCGGAACCGCTCCAAAATGGCGGACAACGGGCGGAGATGTAGTAGGCGCCTGAGCAAATGAGCGAAATCATGTTAGAAAGAGACAACATCATAGTCAGTTTTGTACCTTAGAGCAGGGAATTTCGCTACTGTTTCGCCGCCAAATAACTCACAGCGAAACTATTGCGGTTTTTGCCCTTTGAGTTTCGCAGCGGAGGTGTGCTACAGGCATTAAAACTGAATTGTGAAAGATTTATACTGAGACAGAAAAAGCATTTCAGCCAAAAAATGGTTCATTGCTATTTGTGGTATTAAATTGTATTTCTTATTACTTTGATACTTTGATTGTGATATGTGCTATTTTTATTATGTATTTATTCTATAGTATAAACTTTTAAATTACTCATACATTTCACTTTTTAACACGAGATTCGTTTCCGCGGCATAAATAATAACTCTTTTTAGGGTTAAGCTCGCCTTTGCCATTACCTGTCTAGATCTAAGCATTCTACAACTGTTTCATTTGTGCAACAAGAATAAATAAAATAAAATAAATATTTTTCCAAATCTTGCTGCTATTCTGAATTGCTTTATCAAAGCATTTCATTTCTTCTCCTATGTTGTTAGTAGAAAAAGAAGTAGAAGATGAGGAAGAGGAAGACGAAGAGGACGCGAGCTCCACAGACGAGGATGAAGAGGAAGATGTGAGCTTGCAAGAGGAGCCGGGCAATGACAGCGGCTGCACTGCTGTGGTCGCCTTGCTGCGAGGTAAATGGCCCCTAATTTTTTCGAAAGTCTTTGCTGAGCAAGTTTTTTCTTATCTGTCAGGATCTGACGGCTCGATAAGTTTTAAGGCCGGGTCACACCAGATGCGTGGCGTGTGCGTGACGTGTAAAATATGATACTATAAAGTATGATACTATTACCCCGCGTTTTCACTAACGATAAAACATGTTGTAAACAGCTACCTATCGCACTCACTCTTTGACAGTTAATAAAGATAGATAGATGTTTGCAACATGTTTTGTCGTTAGTGAAAACGCGGGGTTAGAAAGATGTCAGACCAGATGCGTGGCGCCACGCATCACGCATCTGGTGTGACCAGCGCTTTATAGACAGAGCTAAGTGGCTACCTACTCTTGCCCACTTTATAAGATAAAAATAATAGCCCTCTAGAGTAGACTAAAGCCGTGTTCACCGAGTAGGATAGTGCCTCAACTTCATCATTATCATATTTAATTTCATTTTTATTAGCCCTTTGGTATTTAGGATTGGAAATAGTTGTTTTGAAGCAATTAACGTAGAATTAATTAGAAGTATACGCTCGCAACGTACAGCGCCATCCGCGTCCAGTACAATAATGCACTCAGGGCGGTGTTGGGGCTGCCCCGCTACTGCAGCGCATCGGGGATGTTTGCGGCGGCGCGGGTTGATTGTTTCCATGCTACTATGCGCAAGCGAGCCGCATCCCTGGTGCGCAGGTTGCGGGCCAGCTCCAACACCGTCCTGGCAATGATTGCGGCCAGGGTGGACTGCCCCTATACGAGGCACTGTTGCGAGCGACACCTGTCCAGCAACCCAATTAGTTTTTAAGTTACCTATGTGTTGTGTGTATTTTATGTCGTGTGCCTACCTACTGTACCTATGAGTTATGCTCGAAATAAACGTATTTTATTTATTTATTTTAATTAATCTCTGTGATTTGCAAAATGTTATAAATTGCTACAGGAAACAATCACCTTTTAGGAAAATATACCTGGGAATTGTGGCTCCATGTTAGAGTACACACCACCACTAAAGTCCGTTCGACGCGGCGCTGCTATTGCAGAACTAGGTTATGTAAAAAATTAGTAATTGCTGCCCCCGGCGTTGAAGCCAGGGCAAAACATTGTGTGACCCCCTCACCTATCTGCCCAAAGGTAGACAGAAGACCCTGCTGCTACTGGGTAAGATTGTTCAAATCCTTAATATACTTTCAGGTAACGAGCTTTACGTAGCAAATGCTGGCGATTCCCGCTGCATAATCTGCCGAGAAGGCAAGGCTGTAGACATGTCGTTGGACCACAAACCCGAAGATGCTCCGGAGCTAGAACGCATCACAAAAGCTGGTGGGAAAGTCTCGAATGATGGCCGGGTGAACGGCGGTCTCAATCTTTCACGTGCTATTGGCGACCACTCTTACAAACTAAACAAGGTAAAATCATATAGCCTTTCCTGATAGAAATCTCTTCTTCCTGTGCATTATACCATACTGAAGTGTGTATGAGCTCATGGCCAACTCTCGTGATCAGCTCCCAAACTCGTGGACAAAAACCGTTTAGGGTCCTTTGTTATGTAAACACAGTACACCTCTTTATCACGCCATGTGCCAGCGATCCACAGATCTCACATGGATGTTTATGTTGACTTTTATTTTAGAATGGTTGAATAGCGGCATTTACACGGTAGAGTTTTTACCACGCATCTGGACTGCGTTCCGAACCGCGGACAAATCTGTGCGGTTTTAACCGCGGTTAAAACTGTCGTGATAATTACTGTCACAATTTAGACTGGCGCGTGGTACGATTATGAACGGTGATGCGTGCAAAAAACTGTCACAAAAACTGTGCTAAAAACTTTGCCAGATCGAACTGTCAGCGTCGCGCATCTACACGTAAGAGCCTGTCCAGAAGGAGGGCGTTTCACGCGCGTAAACTATTGCCATCCTCTTTTGTTAAACAGTCAAAAATAAGGATGGCAATAGTTTACGCGCGTAAAACGCCTCCATCTGGACAGGCTCTAAGGTTTTTAGCGAAGGTTGGAATGGCGCGTGCTATTTCCCGCGGTCCGATCTCTACGTATAAAGGCCGCTAATGAATTTCGGTGTAACTTGGAATGTACATAATTGATGACCTAAACTCAACTTAAACCAACAGACCACACCTAAATACAATTCTGAATTTGTTGTTGATTTGAATATGTCACCACGTAACCGTCAGGTCCCCTGGACCAAATGCGATATATTATGTTTTGAAACTACCAATATTTAGTACCTTTTTGGTACTATTTGGTACCTAAATCAGATTTTTAGTACCTCGATGATATGCGAAAAAACATGAAAATAAAGTGGTCAGACATTCTGACGTCAGGTTGTCTGGACCATATTTTTTTCACATAGTTAGAGGCAATCTGGGTGCACGGCAGTGCACCGCCAAGTCGAAGCAGGCCGTACCATCCTTTTCTCGAAGCCATTCTTTCAATCCATCCTTTTCTCGAAGCCTTTCTCGAAGCCAAAATGTATAAGTACCTATTTTGTTAATTGTGTATCTAAATGAAATTATGATAAAATATGAACCTATGTAAATTGACTTGCCAATGTTATGCTATGTAACTTTATGGCTAAATAAATGAAATGAAATGAAATGAAATGAAATTCGGGCCATTTTCGACCCCTCGTAACTTCGTTGTGGAAAAGACTAGAAGCCTAAAATTTCAGTGACCAAGAGGGCATCACATAGTGAGATATATTTCCAAATTACATTAAATTTGAACCAGTAGTTTCAGAATTATTGCAAGTCAAAATTCCTAGTTTTGTAAGTGACTGACTGACTGACTGACTCACTGATCATCAAAATTAAAAGCCTACTTCTAGCAGACCCACAAACTCCAAATTTGGCACAAATGTATAGTTTAGTGTGTATAGCAAGGAAAAACTCTGACATTCCGAATTATTAGTCCCGATTTTAATTTATGCAACTTTAGGTTATAATTTGCTTGTGCAATGGGCCGCGCCGCCATTTCTGTGCTGCGCGGAGCGCGTGACGTTTAGTTTCGTATGGCAGCTAGTGTTGAGTTGAGTATGATCACGTATGATGTTCCGCAGTGTAGGGATGTTCGATATTTCGGATTGTAGGTATTGATATTTTATTAACCCTTAATTTAGCCAAGCATGTTTTTTTCGATTTTTTATGATTTCTATTGATTTTTGAGATGTTACATGATGAAATAAGAGGGAACAAGAAGAAAAAAAATTCTATGATTATTACTTTTTTAGAAAATGGGCGTCCAGTATACTGGACATTTCCCGGTTTGCGGAGAAGCAATAGTGATTTTAGACGTTCAGTATACTGGACATTTCTCGAGATGCGGAACTTTAGTACTGCTTAGAAATACAATGAAATAAATAGCAAAAATATGAATTTGCAAAATTTATTTATTAAAATTGTTATTTTCTGTCGTATTTCACAACAAATAATAAGTTGAACTCAAAAAATCTTACAAAACACTCTACTATAAGCACAAGGAGAGAACAAAATTGCAATAATTATGACCTATCTTCATAAATACAATAGGTACAACATTTATAAACCATATGCTTAATAATTCTTTAAATAGAAGATAGCCGTACCTACTAGACATCAGTCTCAATCTCAACACATAGGAACTAGGAACCTAGGAACTGAGGACAGTAAGTACTAGGTGCTTACTTGAACTTAGGAAACATTACCTACAGTTAAAGTTTACTAAAATAAAGGTACCTTAGAAAACTTAATTGTTCAAAACTGCCATTATTTTTGAAATTTGCTGAAAAAAATCTCGAAATACCCTCATTTTATGCAGTAGACTTCCACTTTGCTATTTTTGCCAAACCTGCACCGTCCATAGCTTGTGAAGTCTTGTCAGTCACCTAGGCCATCGTACCCTACTGATTCAGGTAGTCTAGGTTTCATTTCACATGAGCTTGATCCTGTTGAGTTGAGTTGCAGTAGGAGCTATCGGTTGTTCTGTTAGTTTGAAGCAGTTCTTGGGCCAGCAAGCTGCGGAAACGTTTTAGGTTCATAGGCTTCATTGTTTGGTGGTTACAGACCTGCTATAAAGTAACCAAGTGTTGAAATAACAAGCATTTGAGTAAACATGGCAGTATATCAATGACGAATCTCATATTAGTCCTGTAAAAAGCCATTATCACAACACACAGACCGATTTTGCTCCTAATGTTGGTTGCAGTGCGTCACTGCTGCAGCTCACAAATACCCTCCGTATTACTTTTATTTTTTATTTTTGTTGATTTTAACGACAGAATAAGCATGTTCTAAAAACAAAACAAAAATAAAAAAACAAAATTTCGTAAGAATTTACTAATTTGTGCTGAAAAAAATAAAGGACGTCTATGTATGTACAGAAACAAAAAGTCACAAAAAATATAAGAAAAAATAATACTAATAAATAAGAATTTATTTGTCAATCAAAAAGACATACTGTATCATTTAATTTTTTATTTATTTATACCATAAACTTATATTTTGACTCTATTTTGCATCAAATGTTTATTTCCGTGTATTTAATAATGTGAAGAATACTGGACGTTATGAAAGTTGGTCTGAACGCTACATCATTGGAAATGGGAAGAATACTGGACGTTGCGTTTTAAACTGCTGTAAAGTGAAAATTATAGTAAATTATTAATAAAAAATTACGTACATTGTTGCAACTATTCAAACACAGTAACATACTTAAATATCGTAGCTAGTTGTCTAAGAAAAACATGTAATAAAAAATTACTTACCAAGAGCGTCCGTGGCAGGTCTTCCCTCCTCAGTGTTGTGCAGGTCACCAACAGAGATTACGTTAGCGAATGGTCTTACCATTTCGCTGTATAAATCTACATTATTTACAAAACGTTTTTAACTAATAATAACATAGATAAAGTTATTATTTTAGACTCCAGATTTTTTTAAAGGTAATGTCCAGTATACTTCCCGAAATCAAATTAAGGGTTAAAAAAATAATAATCATTTGTTCATTGAAAACAAGTTGTACATGGGTTGGGATCTCTTCATTTATGTTTCCCGTAATCCTGATTCCGTGATCCTGGTCTGTGATCCTGTGATACTGATCCTACGTGATCCTAATCCCGTGATCCTATGATCCTGATCCAGTGATCCTGCGTAATCCTAATCCCGTGATCCTGATCCTACATGATCCTAATCCTGTGATCCTGATCCTGTGATCCTGATCCTATGTGATCCTAATTCTGTGATCCTGCATAATCCTGATCCTTATCCTGTGATCCTGATCCTCCGTGATCCTGATCCTGTGATCCTGCGTAATCCTGATCCTGTGATCCTAATCCTGTAATCCTGATCTTCATCTTATGGTAAATAGAAATGTCAAATATACCTGACATAGAATTTCTACGGGAAGAAATTCTCTCTAGGGACGAAAAGTACTACTTTCATCCAGGGGCGTAGCTATAGCTTTGTTAAGGGGGGGGTCCAAAGGTTCCAATATACCAAAGATCTTTGTTAAGGGGGGGGGTCCAAGGGTTCCAAAATACAAAAATTGACTAGGTTTCCTCCGAACTTAATGGGCTAAGGGGGGGGTCCGGACCCCCTAAACCCCCCCCTTATATACGTCCCTGCAGTTTCATCCCTCTGTTCAGTACCCCGATCGCGAGTATGCACAGAGTCTACTATTCGATCCGTGACTGTAGTATATAGTCTCTCAAATGTATGGGATTCCGGTGCAGCGGCTCCAGTGGTAACTTGACTGAACTAAAATCCCAATTTATATAGATACCTATTGGTTTGTCAGTATTTACATGCGGTCAAGCGTATGTGGCACTTTCGAGAGTGACAAGTCTAGGCGGTTTACATCTAATCAATGTCAACTTTAGTTGTATTAAAGCGCAGGAGTCTGCTCTGAATATAATAGACTAGATGCATTTACCGTCCAGACTTGTCAAAAATCAATACATAAAAGCCTCTGAGAAAAGTCCACGGAGACAGGGAGTGGGCTATGAGAAAGCCCGCAGATAAGGCACAAGATATAATAGGTAAAAGAAAAAAAGGAGGACTACCTACAAAAAGAAGTGAGATCCCATCAAAAACATAACATGTACAAAAATGCGCAAGTCTCGCAACGCAGTTCTTCTGCCGTAAAAAGTTGTGAAATCGAATGTAAACCAAGTCGGTATAGAGTAACTTGGCAAACACACACGGCAAAATAATCTACATAAAACGTTTACGAGCTTGCTGTGTGTGTTTGTCAAGTTACTCTATACCGACTTGGTTTACATTCGATTTCACAACTTTTTACGGCAGAAGAACTGCGTTGCGAGACTTGCGCATTTTTGTACATGTTATGTTTTTGATGGGATATAACTTAATTATTTCTTTCCATATATTTAGTACCTTTTTAGTACCTTAACGTACCTTAATTTTTTTAATTAAATAACGTCCCAGAAAAAAGTTATGGCTGAAATTAATTTTGCTGTTTACATTCTCCTATATTTTCGATCGAGCGAGCGAAGCGAGCGAAGATCTTAGTGGTAAGTTGGGCGATTTTGCTTTGTATGTTTGTATGTTTCACGAATTGTTGTTCGCGCATAACTGTCGAACCGTTCATCCAATCTGCATGAAACTTGGTAGGTCAATAGGTTGTGGTAAGGAAATTTACGGCGGAGCATATGAGCTTAATCGATGGAGGGGTTGTGAAGATATTGTGTTCCCAAGGGGGTAAAAAATTTTGAAAGTTACACAAATATATTGAGTGGGGTGTCATACGAAAGGGCTTATTTTGTACATTCCAAAATGGTTTTTATTTTTAATCTAGGATGTATAGTTTTTGAAATACGACCAAAGAAAAAAAACTACGAAACCAGAGCTGCAAGAGCTCCGGTTTCATAGAGTTTCGATGTCTTCGTAGCTCATTGACTGGTCGGTCTTAAAAAGAGAGTGGCATCGTTGCGGTTTGGTTTGCAATGATTTTAGATGCTACTTGATTTATTTTCGTGATAAAAAAATTTTTGATAAAGAATGAAAATAATTGGGGTAAAAAAAGTTAAGTAAACAAATATATTGAGTGGGGTGTCAAATGAAAGGTCTTTATTTGTACATTCCAAAATAGTTATTATTTTTATTCTAGGACGTATACTTTTAGAAATACGACGAGAATTCATAAATATGAAATAAATGAAAAATTAGACACGAAATTATGTATTGCATGCATGCTAGTATTTTATCATGAAGAGCTAGCGCAATAGGCATACTCGGCAGTAGTAGCACTTGAAATTATAGGGGTAGTCAGAAGAAAGTCCAAAAGTAAGCCATCTACGGTGCGCGAGATCTCAGTTCGGGGCGAACTACTAGTACTATCAATATTCAGTACATTTTTAGTACTGTTTGGTACCTAAATTAGATTATTTAGTACCTCGATGAACAGCGAAAAAACATGAAAATAAAATAGTCAGACATTCTGACGTCAGTGGGGCTAGCATGGACAGCGAAGACCACGATTGTGTCTAGGGTAGACTAAACAAAAGTGACATTTAGGTGTAGAGTAGAACTTTTTGTCAGTCCCGAGCATGGCGATTGAAAGAATGAGCGGAATGAAAACTTTTCTATTCTATCCTAGAGATGAGTCTACCGATGCGAGCATGGCGTCCAATGTTATCTGATTTTGACATTCGAGAATAGAAACATTTCTTTCGAAATTGTCTACACCTCCTGAGACCTAGACATAGACAAGCTTTCTTCCATGCGTTTCTTTAACCAGTGAGCAGGTTCGATAATTTGCCCATATCTTTTTATCGTGTTGACTCAGGACCTTGATTTTAATACACCTAATAGAGACTTTATACTTCAGTATCTGGTATAAATTTCAACTTGCTAGGTTCACCCTTTCCTGAGAAAATTGGCGGTGACACACGGACAGACAGATGGACAAGAAAGTGATATTATAAAGTTCCTTTTTTTACCTGAGGTACGGACCCTAGAAAGTATATAAACTTCTATCAACTTCCACTCATCACGCTCCAAGGCCACTATTTGTCAGATCGTCTCGCTATCTTTTCCTGGGTCTGCCGCGTCGTATCCGACTGTCTTCTGGCACCCATTGAGTGACGAGCTTCGCCCAACGTTCCGGATGCATTAGATGGATGGCCTGCCCAATCCCACTTTAAACGTGCAGTCTTCGTACCTACATCCGCTATGCCCGTTTTCGATCGGATTTCGGACCCTATCCGTTCTTTTGATCCCTAGAATATTGCGCTCCATAGCTCTTTGGCAAATCTTGAGGTACGATTTTTGTGACTTAGTCAAAGACAATGTCTGAGCACCGTAGGTTAGTGCGGGTAGGATAAAAGTGTCGATGAGTTTGCACTTTAGAGATATTGGAAGGTTTCCCTTCATAAGCTGCTTCATGGCACAGTAGCTCCTCCATGCGTTCTCACTGTGTCGACTTATTCCCCTGTTTTGCCTGCATTTGAAGGAGACTACTTGGTCTAAGTAGATATATTCATCGACATACTGTATTACCTGCCCATCGACAGTGTAGCTACGCTTCGTGCTATTTGACATCACTTGAGTCTTTGACTGATTCATGACCAAACCTACCTCAAGGCGTTAATAAGTAAGTTCTACTCTCTACACCTAAATATCATTTTTGTCTAGTCTACCCTAGACCAAATCGTTGTCTTCGCTGTCCATGCTAGTCCCGCTGACGTCAGAATGTCTGACTATTTTATTTTCATGTTTTTTCGCTGTTCATCGAGGTACTAAATAATCTAATTTAGGTACCAAATAGTACCAAAAATGTACTAAATATTGATAGTAAAATATAGGAGAATGTAAACAGCAAAATTTATTTCATCCATAACTTTTTTCTGAGACGTTATTTAATTAAAAAAATTAAGGTACGTTAAGGTACTAAAAAGGTACTAAATATATGGAAAGAATTAATTAAGTTATAATGCCTCTAACTATGTGAAAAAAATATGGTCCAGACAACCTGACGTCAGAATGTCTGACCACTTTATTTTCATGTTTTTTCGCATATCATCGAGGTACTAAAAAATCTGATTTAGGTACCAAATAGTACCAAAAAGGTACTAAATATTGGTAGTTTCAAAACATAATATATCGCTTTGGTCCAGGGGACCTGACGGTTACGTCACCACAGCTTAGCACATTTTTTTTTTTTTCCATTTAATTAGGAGCTGGGAGCACGAGAGCAGATGATCACAGCGCTACCTGACGTCAAGACACTTACGATAGATACTGCCAAGGACCAGTTCATGGTGTTAGCTTGCGATGGAATATGGAACTTTATGTCTAGTCAAGATGTTTGCGATTTCATTGCACCCCGACTGGCAGAAGGCAGGGACAAACTTTCGCAGATTTGTGAAGAGGTGTGTACACATTCACCACATTTATATTTCAAAATAAATTGGTTCCATAGAGGTAATGCCTTTCGGGAACAATTTTTTTTAAGCACTAATACAAATTCTACTGGATACTTTACCTAGGTATATTTTTCTTACGTTCTTCCGGTATTTAGTGTTGATGACTTAGTTTGTGCTATGCACATCTGATATTATACACATGTGCTAGTCTATTAGTCATCAACCTTGACCGACCATGACCCCGCTTTATACTTTGTCATCACATTATGTACCTGTTTTTGTTATTCAAATATATTGTAATAGAAAAGGAAAAAAATAATAATGCTTGGTCTGCATTTTTAGATGTTCGATCACTGCTTAGCGCCGAGCACGATGGGTGATGGTACTGGCTGTGACAACATGACAGCAATCATCGTGAAGTTCAAAGATGGCGCGATCACTGCTGTTGGCTCAGCCACCACAGAGGGACCCAAGAAGCGAGCGGCCGAGGAAGAACCCAGTCAAGAAGACAAACAGGAATCCAAAAGACAAAAGGTTGACGATCCCCTCTCAAGCTCGTTAGTGACGTCAAGTGTTTAGCTTGATTCTCTCAAGTGTTCAAGCCACGCAAGTGTGATTTTTGCTGAAGACTTTGTAATTTAATGAACAGAGGATGTTAGGTAAGATTTTCATACAGCTACGATTCCTTATGGGGAAGATTTTAATTTATCAATTTTGGGTAATTATGATGATAGAAATCTCCCTCTGATCGGATTTACCGGGAAAATTCTGGTTGCCTTAGTTGGGTTTGAGGGTTAAGAATACCGAAGACGTTTTGTATTCGCCGGTATTTTGCTAGGCTAGCTCTAATTGTAAGTGTAACGTTTTTAAACTCAACTTATATAGGCAGCATGACTTATTAGTTGTGAATTCACATAAGTCTAATTGTTCTCTTGACGTCAGTGGCGTTAATTCGGTACACATAATCCTTAGGAAATTTTGTGTCCAAGTAAAATAATGTTCATACATTTGTTGGTGGAATCATTTTCAAATTAGGTCCATGCATTTAAGTGTAGTGATACTTGCTTCTGTATTGTGATGACATTAATTATACTTACTATGATGAGTAATAGTCTGATTGCAAATCATTGTGATATGGTGCATAGAATAATGTACAAGTAAGTAATAAAATGGATGCCAACAACATGAAAAGATAAGATGCAGCTCATAGTAAGTATACTAAAGTTCGAGGTAGAACAGTAAAATCCCAATGCCAATAATTCCGAACTGATTATCTAGTTGGTAAGCAATACTGTAAGTAACTGACTTTTCTAGTTGTTTCGAATCTTTTGGAAAGGGCGATATTATTATTTTTGCTTGAGGAAGCGTTATTATTTTTGATAAACCCAAAATGCGTGCCTATTATCCTAAGTGGTGTTAGCTTTTAAATATTTCCAAACCAATACTATTGTTTTCGTTATTTATATATCATAATTTAAACCATTTCCTGCTAAAGGTCATCTGCTTTAGGAACTGGTCAGCCCAACTAGAGAGTACAGTGTTAAAAATTCAGAATTCTGCACAGGGCTGTGTAGTTGTGACTGGTATCAAGGAAGGCCTACAGTTATAGCTTATTTATCTCATGCTGGTTTTACGTATTCTCTCAAACCTGTACATTACAAGTGTTTTCAATTTAATGGAACAATTATCCAACCAAAGCTGTTGGAGAATGCTAGCTGATAGCCTTTTGAGCATAACTGTAGATCCTCCTTTGTACTTATTGGATTAGGTGTTAGTAATACTGTTTAGGGTCTTCAAATTTTTATAATACATATTTTCACATTGGAAAAGTTGTTCTCAGAATATTTTGTTTATGGAGTATACATTTTGTTTAGGAGTACACCTGTTATGGCAATATTTTCCCACTGCCTATTTTATAATCATGAGTGTGATTGATATGATACATCAAGTCTGTTCCAAGTGAGACATGCTCCTTTCAACAATTTGTAGAAAATAAGAGGAAATGATGTATTTTCAATTAATTTTATTTGTATTACTCCATAGTAATAAGTAGGTATATTTTTGTAATCACATTGTAAAGTTTATAATTATTTTGGTTATTAATATACTATTCAATTGACATACTGTTCTAATCAGTTTTTTTTTTGTGACATAAATTAAATTTAAATATGACCTAATTATGCCCAATAATAATAATTGTAACAATATTACACTATAGAACTGTTTTCTTATTCCATGTGTGGTTCTAAAATGAAAATTAAATTTTTACAGACTGCTTTATTATTTTTATTAATGCATACCTTAATTTCGCTATCCATAAGATCCCAAGTAGGTAGTTTTAGTTCAAATCTACTTAATATTGGCCTCAGCGCAACTGTGTCAGATACTCTATTGTCTCCACTTGTGTAGCTTCCAATATTTGCAAAGCATCATATTCATTGTCCAGCTGCTCCAGAATAAGAGTTTTGTCATTTATCTCTGCCTGAAAATTATGAGTAGGTACATTATAGTACCTATTAGAGAAGGGATCCAGAATCCGTAATAGGATAATAGTGTTCTGTCCAGAATAGAGAAGTACCTACTTGTAGTTTGGCTTGCTCAGACTCCCTGTCCTTGGCAATAGATTTGAGAAGGTTCATGGAGCCTATAGCGGCCATTTTTTGTTTTTCAACGTTGTCACCAAGTTCCTTCAAGACATCTAGCAAAGAATTTATATTTTTTCCGAAATCTTGAACTTCTGTAACATCAACTCGATTATAATTGAGTCCTACACTAACAGGTACCTACTTGGTATAAAGTGTCCTTTACTATCTATACCTATGTTAAACGTTTTCACTGCCAGCCAAGCCAGAATAGTGCCCTCCGAAGAAAGGCGCCGTAGCCCAACCTAGATCAGACCAGCGTAGATCAGCGGGGCTAAATAGCAGAATCACAATAGGAATTGCAATAAAATGCCGTTCTTGCCACTCTGTCAATATATCTATTATACCTCGGTCGATACCTGTTGGCATCATTTATTGTGTGACTTACTTGTATCATAATCTTTGCAAGTATCTTTCAGATCCTCAGTTTCTTTAGTTACGTTTGTTTCAAGAATCCGTACTTTGTTTATGTCGTCGTAATACAAGTGAACCTTTTGTAGTTCCTCGGCCATTGTAAGTATTGTAGCACCATTAAATGCTAAATATCATGTCGATCACAGAGAAATTTTAATAATGTCGATGTGCACTACGTTCGCAAGGTTTACAAGGCAAAAAGCAAAAAGTTATTTAGGTTGCAGCACAGAGAATATTAATTATTAATACTTTAGTTGCAGGTTGCTTGGTAACAGTAACATCAACTCAACTCCAACAAAAAAATCAATTGCAATGTTTCATAGTTCGCGGGTTTCAGAAACGGAAACCGGAAAGAACGATACTTTATCTTTGCGGGCGGAAACCATTTAATGAAATCGCACCTTCAACAGGACAAGGTCTCAACTGCACATTTTGTGATTTTACAGGAGAGCCATTTTAAATATTTTTATTCATTCAACGTCGTATCATTCTGTATAAACTGCTCTGAAGAGATTGTTCTTTGCACAAAATATACTTTAAACTTTTATGAATCGGTGCATGTTTCATAAATGAGTGAAATATTTTTTATTTGTTTTATAGAAGGTTTTTTTAAAAAAGGGGTCACATTTATGCCCTTGTCCTCCAAAAGTTAAATAACTTTGTAATTAGGGTTGCATATACAATATAAAATAAGTACTAAATATGACTTTGTTCCTCCACAAACTTAAACAAAAAACAAAAATATGTGGTCTTTGAATATGCCCTATATTAACCTTTACGGCGTTGTCGCGCCAGAATTGACGAAAAATCGCAATAATCTGACAAAAACACTGTTGCCCTATAGCGAAATAAAGCCAAACTAAGAAAGAATCTCTGTCGTTTCAGATAAAAGGCCGTTTTTTAGGCCCTTGGGCATACTCAACTCATTTTTGGAATTTTGGACAGTTACGACCTTGTCCTGCCGAAGGTGCGAAATGACAATTTAGGCCGATGTTATTTCACAGTTTTGGTTTCATGTACAGTCAGCGTCATCAATCGGTATCCCCCTATTGATTTTAACAAGGACCCTTTTCATTTCAACTTTGGATTTCAGTCGGATTTGCTAGTATACCTAAGGATATCTAATTTCGCTTGAGTTCTTATACTAGCAAATCCGACTGAAATCCAAAGTTGAAATGAAAAGGGTCCTTGTTAAAATCAATAGGGGGATACCGATTGATGACGCTGACTGTACGTGGGCATTTTCGCAGAAAAAAGCCCGTGACAAAAAAGCCAAAAAATGTATCCTACAACTTTAGAATTTATGTAGAAGCTTCACAAAGAGGTCCCATTGAAAGATCATCTATTTTTTTGAAGGATAAACAGAATATTGCATACGTTTTAAAAATTTTCTTTGATAAAAATATGTAATTCTAGAGTTTATAATACATTGTGGAGACGTGGAGACATTGAAAGAGTGATAATATGGCTCATGGATGGTAGCCTGGTAGAGAGGTCGAATAGCTGTCCAAAATGTCATGTTCAAAAATGGTGAAACGTCAAAAAGTATCAGCTGGTGAGGTTGATGTGATTTTAAATTTGAACTCTATTCTCTGAGCTGTAAGATTTTTATTTGATCAAGATTATGTTGTTATTTTTACGTGCGATACGCGCGCGGATACAATGATTTATTTTGTTTTGCTGTGTGTGCTGAGAAGTGTAGTTCTATTGTTCTAGGTCGTTCATTTAATTACTGTTTTATTTGTATGGTTTGTGTTGTATTTGTCAAGTAGGCAGTGGAACGTTGACCATACAAGTATCATTTGACAAATGATTAATTACTAAACATGGAAGGCCTAACACAAAATGAGAAAATCATTTGGGCCTGCTGGGAAGACAAATCTTCTAGGGATGTTGTTAGGGAGGCGGCAGCGAAGGGCTCCTACATAGCTCTAGCTATTAAATTCTTGATGGCTAGAAACAGCTGGAACGAGTCAACCGCATCAGATTGGTTTATGGCTGAGGTAAGCACAAAACGTTTTTATTTGATTTGGATACAAGTTTTGCTACTGACCTATAAAATCTTTCTGCTTACTTTTAGGTAAAAGCATGGACTGTCCAATTATTGCTCAGGAAGCAAATATTCAAAGTACTACACGTTTTAAACAAAGCCAAGATAAACCCAGTGGGGCATTTTATGGAGCTGGCCAAAGATTCTGCTCAAATTGAATATAGAGACTTTATAGTTGATCATTTGGAAAAAATGTGTAAGGATATGAGTGGAAATGATCTCGAAGTTTATGAGAATTTCAAGCGCCATTGGCACCTATTGAGATACTTAGAGAAATCTTTTGAAACTGATGGAACTTTTAAGCAGAATAAGGCTTTTGGATCAGGTAAAGACAGGTTAATAGTCAATGAGAGTGAAATAAAGGCATTGACCATTGAGAAAATTGAAAAGTACCCTCAAGAATGGAAAAGCAAAATTGCCACAGCTTTATTTTTTAATTCATTTGGTAAGTTACCCACTGTGTTACTTATTTTAATTTGTATCCGACATGGGATATCCATGATACAGGTGGTTCATGATGTCCAAAGAAAAAATTTTGGAACCCTTCAACAGTTGAATGAGCCCCATTAAGTTCGGGGGAAACCTAGTCAATCTTTGTATTTTTGAACCCTTGGACCTCCCCCCATAGCAAAAATCTTTGTATATTAATAAGTATAAAGTTTTTGAGATTATTTAAAAATTAAACATTTCCAGGTTCAATCACCTAATCTTTTGAATTTTGAGGCCAAAGTTGAGTATCAAATAAAAACATACAACAATGATGTTATAATAATTGGTATTAATCATCCTATTAGTTGTATTTGGATGGGTGACCGCAAGTGGCATTATGAGCTGAGAGGTTTGGAGGGCATGTTAAGTTTTCGGTCCCGGCTTTAAAGTCGTTAAGCCATGACGGAAGCCTTTAGGCGGCCTAAGAACTCCATCACCTTAGTTGGCTTGTTGACTTGCTCATACGAACTTACTTACTTATTAGTTGTCTATTTTTGAACTTTGGTAGCATAACAACCAAAATCTTGTTACTAAGTGCTAGCTAGATGAATGTGTTAAATTAAAACAAATATTGGATATTTGATAGCTGATAAAATGGGCTGGTTACAAACCCAACACAGTTAATGTTACTCTTTCTGTAAACAGCATAAATTGTTCTGATTTGTATGCAATCTATTATCATGGTATTAGTATTAATGAGAATAAGATGCATTATTTTAGGAAATGAGGTGACATGTTATCAGCAAGGCCTGACTGATTTATATTGCAGCAACATTGTAGAAATCAATATGTAGGTACTTATAGTGTTTTGTTCTTGTATATTCACATTTGTACCACTTATATAGGTACCGTACATGACAAGTAATAAATAATAAATAAATAAATATTGTTGGACATAGTGCCACCTAGCCCTAAACTAAGAAAAGCTTGTACTATGGGACTAGATAACTGATAAAATACTTACTTATATATATTATTTGTAAATACATACTATGATTACTATGATACATATTATGATTTACGATAATTCTTCTATGTAATAATTATATTTGTTTTTAATTATTGAGGCTCTGATGACGATAGAAACCTGGTGTAAAGAGAAGCATGAAATACCTATGGTACGAGTATCTATACCAATATAATAAAGTGTAGCTAAAAATTAAAATTGAGGTAAAATTGAGGTAGTCTAGCTGCTAGTCTAAAATATAGGTAGGCTAAGTAGGTACCTACATCAATTTTTGTTTTTCAGAAAAAATGTACTTAGGGAGTGTCCACATTGCGTTTTTTGCAGCGCGTTTGTATCGATACAAACGCGATTCGAACGCGATGCGAACGCGCAGCCCCCCGCGCAGCCCCTCCCGGTTCACTTTTGTATGGAAAAATACGCGTTGCGAACGCGCGTTTGTATCGATACAAACGCGCAGCTCAAAAACGCGCTGCAGAAAACGCAATGTGGACACTCCCTTACCTACTTAGGTACCCATATTTCTTGTTTTCAAGAATTAATTTCTCAATCTTAGTATAGTTTAAGGCTAGCTTGCTTTCTTCCTTTGGTAATTAATTCACTGTCTTTTGATTCCAGAGTTCACACTGTTGGAATTCACAGCACCAGTAGAAATGTGGAACTACTTGGTAGCTCAAAACAAAGCCATGATCTTAATTCGCTGGATAAACGTACAGACGTCAGAGGTCGTGCGCGATTTAAACGCGCGCTACAATTTCTTCAACAACGAAAACTTTGTCAAGAAAATATTGAATGTCGACACTAAAGGATTCGGCGTCGAGATTCTCGAAAAGTTAGATGTTATTTTTCGAAAATGGTCCATCACTGATGAAATGATCGCCAGCGTCGCCCAAAGCAATTGTTTCGCATATACAAAAATGTGTATTTATGACACACTTAGCTCTTACGGTATTATAAATGATGATGAAAAGAGCAATCTGTATCAAATGTTATCCAGGCTAGCTCGGACCCAGAACCTTAAACTAATCGATGATATTTTTACTGAATCGTGCGCCACTGTGACTAAAGATAGATTCTATGTTGAGTTGGCGAAATATTGCGTGCAACACAGCCTATACAAAGTCCTTACGATTTGTGTGGAGAACAATATAGTTGATGCAGATTTGTGCGACGTAGAAAAGGAAGCAAAAGATTGCATTGAGCTGTGGTTGTTGTTTAAAAGCATAGAGCAGACATCGGACAGACAGAGCCATGTTCTCCCAGTTTATAAGACGTGTGAGCAAATCGCAAAGGATGATATTGATGAATACATTTCCACCAACCCGCATTTAGTCCTCGGCATGATTCTGCTTGAAGATGCGACTAAGTTGTTTGATATATTTTCGCATGAGGATTACCTACAATTCAAAGAATTCAAGCTGCATAATAAAATACTATACAAAGACAAATTACCACATCTGTACAATGTTTACAGAAAGAGTTCAGATGTGAAACAGATGTACGAAAATAAAGATGTGAGTGTCTACCAATTGCTATCTGGGTACCGCGGGTTAGACGTCTCTAAAATATTCGAGTTCCAGTTGGTGAACCAGAGCAATCAAAACTTGCTGAATGACAAGCCTGATAGGCGCAGCTTGGGAAGTCTTCTCTCCAACGATGTTGAAGTCAAAGCGACTAGTATCAAGGCACTGTCCCAAAGAGCTATGGAAATGCCTGATTTTGCAAATGTGAAGCTTATGAAACGGTACGGCTATATGGCGAAGCTGAACCACGTTTACTATCTGAAACAGTATCGTCCTTGCAACGCGAGCCAAGCTTTTGTATCGCAGCAGTATCAGACGTACAATCGCCTCCAAGATAAAAGTATAAAGAGCGCGTGTTGCGAAGCTCATGCTTTGGCTTTACAGAACTGGTCGGATCCAGCGTTGAGCGCTTGTGCAGTTTCCTTCGTAGCGATGATAGGTTGCAACCCTACTCGGTGTAGGGTACACATGTCTGCAGCAAAGATGATCAAAGACCATCTCATGCGAAGAGGCCAGTCTGTAGACAAGGCTGTGAAGACAGTGAACGAATATGTCTGCAAACTGATTCAAAGCAACGAATCAGCCGCTAAGGAAATGCTGGCTTTCTTGGAAGAAATTACCCTGAGCGTACTGAACGACAAGCTTGCTGGTAAAATGGACATGTCAGTGGTTCTTTACGAATCGCAAACGATGGTTAAGTTTGCAGTGCTGCATAATCTACCCATGCCAGAGCTGCAATTAAAAGAATTTGTGAAATCAAACTCCTGGTTCAACTTTCTTCTCTTCGGAGACGTTTATCGCTATCCCTTAGCTCAAATGCTGCAACTGTCTCAAGAGTTTGAAAGGAAATCTTACGCGGAACACTTAAAGCATATTATGCTACATAGAAACTCTGAAGAGGGCTCTGAAAAGGAATTCTCCAGGTCTAATTCGATAAACGGTCAGCGTAGAGCTTCGCGACTCAACTCTGTGGATGTCGTAAGTTTATTTTGTAACTTTAGAAAAAACAAAGGGTAATAATTTTCTCTCAAAATAAACTGGGATTCTTTAAGCAGTGCGATGGGTCCAAGGTATGTGCTGGATGGCACAATTAACCGCTCGTCTGCTTTATGACGGATCCGCTCGAGACACAATTGATTTTCTATTGTGTCTGGAATCCCGACAGACGAGGGATTAACATACACAATAACAACAATTAACATAATTAAAAATAATAATAATATAGATTACAACACAAATCACAACCATAAGTCCACAACTTAATACCTAATCACATTTCAAGATATCAGATTGATTTCAATTGCACTGATATTCAGTGAAATTTTAAGCCATGACGGATGCATTAAGGCGTATAAAAACTCCGTCAGCAGATTTATTTTATTTACATACTAAATTCTTACTTACTACTGTTTTCCCTACTATACTTCCCTTACTATACTTCTGTTTTCCCAGAAAACTATAACCAGGGTCTCTTCAAGTCAAGTGTGAATAGGTGTCTTCTAGACCTTTGTGATCCATCGTCAGCCACATTTTCGCTTACCATCATCATTCTCCTGCCCTTATCTCACGCTAAGTGGGGTCGGCACAACATGTTTTCCTCTTCCACTCACCTCTATCATTAGTCAACTCAGAATCCACTCCTCTCACATTCATATCCTCTTTCACATAATCCAACCACTTCTTCTTCGGCCTTTCTCTACTTGCGTACCCAGTTACATTCATACTCATCACTCTTCACCACATCATTCATACTCACCACATCTTCGCTTACCATCAGGTGAGATTGTGGCTAAACAAAGGTCTATCTACGAGTACATTAAAAAAATTAAGAAAGCTGTTTTAGGTTTAAAGAATTTATTCTCAAAAAGATATAACAATCACTTACATGAGAACATAACTAAAAGTAAGTATAATTTGTGTAGAAAGTCGTCGTAAATTAGATAAATAAATTTGCAGGTTGCAGGTTGTAAACTGTTTAGTAGGTAAGTTTAAATTGAAACCTACTCGTTCAATGCATTCCTGTTTTCCTTGTAGAGTCCTACTCAAAACGGGTTGTTTGAGTTCCCGAGTGTGCAGATGGGCCGCGAGCTGTGGGAGGCGGCGGCGGCGTGCCACGGACCCGAAGACCCGCCCGCCGCACTACTGCGCGCAGCCGACCTCTGTCGCGAGCCCCTACTGGTGCTCATAGCTAGCTGCTACGAGGTACTTCCTTAACCTTGTGGAGTCTCTAAGTGTTCTCTGAGGGTTGTCGAGTTAGTGCCACGGACCCGAAGACCCGCCCGCCGCACTACTGCGCGCAGCCGACCTCTGTCGCGAGCCCCTACTGGTGCTCATAGCTAGCTGCTACGAGGTACTTCCTTACCCTTGTGGAGTCTCTTAAGTGTTCTCTGAGGGTTGTCGAGTTAGTGCCACGGACCCGAAGACCCGCCCGCCGCACTACTGCGCGCAGCCGACCTCTGTCGCGAGCCCCTACTGGTGCTCATAGCTAGCTGCTACGAGGTACACAAAGTATTCTATTACTTTCATTCTTTCTTTCTATTGCATTGCAGCCTGGTAGACATTGATACTCGCCGTGAGTATCAAAATATCTCTTATCTATGTTTCTAAAGCAATACTATGAAAGTTGGGTGATCTGGTTAATGAAATGAACATCGATAATTTAATTTTGGATTTTTACAAATCCAAACTGACTGTGCGCACTATCTTGATACTCTGAAGAGTCTGAATCTGAAGTATATCTACAGAGTCAACTTAAACTCCACTTTATATTGACCAGCTGTTAGCTGTAAGCGATGACTTGTATGAAATAAATAATAAATAAATATTGCTGGACATTTCACACAGTGCCATCCAGTCCCAAACTAAGCAAAGCTTGTACTATGGGAACCAGATAACTAATAGAATACTTATATACTTTTTTTTTGTAAATACATTCTTAGTATACTTTCGTAGTACTTAGTATACTATTGTAATGCAATTACTATTGCTTTGGAGAAAGGCCAGGTCAAAAGTACCCTTAACCGGCGAGCTTGTATGAAAAATGTGATGAGAGTGAATGAGGCGAAAGAGGTGTGTCAGGATTGTAGCAAGTGGAAATCCGTGGTCTCTGCCTACCCCTGTGGGAAAGAGGCGTGATTTTATGTATGTATGTATGTAATGCAATTAATTGTTTATTCCCCATAGCCAAACGCAGTAGATACCCTCTGGGCGCAATGGATCCTCTGTTCGCTTGGACCAAGCGCCAGTACGCAGGCGATACAATCCGCGGTGCAGCCGCAAGCGGACCAGTTCCAGAAGGTTGCCGAGATCTGTTTACAAGAGGGATATATCGAAACTCTGCACGAAGCCATGCTTGTATTCATGCCGGTAAGTTTATCTTTCTTATTGATCAACCTTGATTATAAGTACATGTACTTTAAATAAATAAATAATAAATAAATAATGCTGGACATTTCACACAGCATCATGTAGCCCCAAGCTAAGCAGAGCTTGTGTTATGGGAACCACATGACTGATATACCTACTACTTAAATACATACATAATATCTATACATAGAAAACACCCAGACCCGAGACAAATATTTGCAGATCATACAAACATCTGTCCCGCTTTGAGTAATGTTATATGTACAAATACAATACAAATACAAATACAAATATTTTTATTTCTGTAACTTAAATTAAAATACATTTCATGGGTTAGGGACCTTCTTTTAAGTATGAAAATACCTGTATTAGAGGATCCCGCTCTTCCGTTATTTGTTACAGTTTTACAGACACGATATTATTTTTAGGAAAAAGAAAACATATACTTAGTAAAAATCGTGTGTTACAAAATAAAGAGAAGAAGATGATGTAGGTATTTAAAACTGTATTTTTGTTCTGCATTCGTATGTGACAGTCCAGCAGGTTGATTGTCTAACTTGTCTCAAACTGTCAAAACGATCGCATAGTTATCTTTTGTCGCGTTCGGTCTCGTTGAGATGACAGGGACAGAGCTATATGTGTGGTCACTGAACTGTCGTATTTTAGTTTGTGACCGATTTTTGTCGATATCAAAGACAGACAATCAAGGGGAGAAAACAGTTTCCGTCATTTTTCGCCAACGTGTGAGCTCACTCTTTCATGACAAAATTTCCCTCCAAGCTAGGGGCTTTAAGATTTATATCGATGTTTCAAACGGATATTCTATTTCAGGAGAGTCCCCTAACATTCCTCACATCGTTCCTACACCGTTGCATCCGCAAATCTGCCTTCGACGCTGAGACCATCAAACTTCTCTCTTGCTTCCTCCAAATCTGCCAGAGGAAATACAGTGCGGACTCCAGCTCGTCTCCATGGCAACTGTCGAAGGAATCCATGCAGAAAGTGGCCGTAGCTCTCGTAAAGATTGCACTAGCGCAGAATTTCGACAGTGCGTTCCATCAGAGAGAGTTTTTGAAGTGTCTATCTGAGGCGCAGTTTGAAAAGAATTTGATGGGTAAGTTTACCACAAACTGATATGATAAAACTTTTGCTAAGTGTTGATGCTTTTAAATCTTACAGGGGAGTGAAAAGATGAGAGAAGCGACGTAATTGTAACTAAGTATTTATTAGCTTTATTAGAAACTGAAATTTTTGCAGCATTACCGATTATTCTATTTTCCTTTTGCAGTGCCGTCGCCAAACTTTTCAATCCTCTACCAAATCCTGCAAATATCCATGGAGACTTCCTTAGTCATAAACGTGTCCAAAATGCTAAGCGACGACGCACTTCAATACATAACGCAGTGCGTTGAAATGTACACAGCAAATCGGAACTACGATATTGCACTAAAAATTGCAAAACTAGGTGGTGTTCCCGTCAACGATATCCTTATAGCCGAATGGACTCACAAATACTACAATCTACTTATAAAAGAAGAAATGGATGATAAAGAGTTGACGCTGTTTATAGCCAAATGCAGCACTGCCTTCAAAAACGCCGCAGTGACTTTCAAGGATGCTACAGAATTCCTAATCAGCCACGTGACCAACATCAACGATACAGTTCAGAAATTCTACGCGTATAGAGTTATCATGAGCTGGTTCGAAGAGAACTTGCAATACGGGAGCAGACGAGAAGAAATCGAGCATTTGATGTGGGAAGCTTACTTCCAAACCGAAGAACAGAATACCATCCTACTCAACAGCCACGAAAGTACCTTACACTATATCTTAAACGGACAAAAGGATCTGAACGTGTCGAGAAAAATAGGAGAAGCGAGCGCGGTAAAGCCGTTCACAGCATCATTGTGTGAGATAGAAGTTGAATCCGATATTGGGAGTATAGAAAACGTGGTGCAACTAGAGGAACCTGAAGAAATTGACTGCTGGCGAAGAGTTATGTTCCAGTTGCTAGAGTTGAAACTCCTTGTTGAAGCGTTCCGTCTGTCAGGCTTGTTCAAAACGCCACAGGAGTATAGATACAGGCCGCCGGCCTGTCCCGTGCAGATATTGAGGACTTGTTTGAAATTGGCTGAAGGTGGTTGCTCGCCGTATGAATTGCCGCAAGAATTGAGGCTCGTGATTTCCTCGCCTATTCTACAGAATAAACTGTCATGTGAGTGCTAATAATGTGAGAAAAAAATGGCTGCAATTTAACGTATATAAGATCTTGATTGGCTCTCTCAAAACTTTTTCAGTATCAGGAATATCCGACGCGAGTTTCGAAGAGCTAGTGGTGATACAAGAGAAGCAAGAGAACGTTCCAGAAAGTTCTCACCTCGCCGCCAGAGAGGAGGCTGACCGGCTTTCAGCTCTCGACGCGTTGGCGGTTCGCAGTGGACTGACGATTGCGAAACAGGCAAGTTATTTAAAATAAGCGTTTATTTTATAATTTCCGAATAAGGTCCTAAGTACTAGTTAAAGTCATGTTTCACCATTTCCGTGTAAAGTCCTAGTAAGCTAGCTAATTTAGGTACTATTACAGTAGTCACAATGGATGTTTGTCCCTCTGATGACGCGTTTACACGCCCGCATGCAAACAGACATTAAACGAGCACGTTATCTTTTGTCGCGTTCGGTCTCCTTGAGATGAGAGCGACAGAGCTACTTCGTGCTCGCTCTAATTATATATCTGTCTCGTTGAATGTCTATTTGCTGGGAAGCGTGTGAACGCGGTATGAAATTAGGTGCAACAAAGGATAGCGCATATACTTACTGCTTAGAGTAAGCGAGATAAAACATGGTAACAGCTAACTTCAGAGAGACAAAGATTTGTTGCGACTACTGTACTAGTAGCAGTAACCAGTTGCCATTTGTAGGTATTGGTTAACTTTACTTGCTGAGTAAAGTTGGAAGTAACTAATTAAAACATTATTTAGAGATAAAGGCCCTAAGACTACTAGGTTTAGGCCTGTGTGAGTGAGTGTCATTTAAAATGATTTTTGATTTAAAAAAAATAACAATGAAAAACTGTCGAAGTAACAAACTTGGCTAGAATGTCAATACATATAGAGCTGGCCAACTGGATTTTGTCACTAAATTACATGGCTTATACCAGTATCAAAAACTACCCTATATAACGATGTACTAAATAACTAAAAAACTTGGCCTTATGCCTACACTTACCGGGACACTGTAGTGCCTGAGACAATGTTGAGATGGAGTAGGCTTGCCCAATACCTACACCACCCTCTCAGCTTAACCAGCCATATCCACAGGAAAGACATGGTCACTACGTGTGGGGCTGACTAAGTCGCGAGTTTTCTCACGATGTTTTCCTTCACCGTTTGAGCTCCTGTTATTGCGCATATAAATTTTTCGATATGAAAAATCCATTGATGCACAGCCAGGATTGGAACCCACAACCTTCGGATCGAAAGTCGAGGTAATAACCAACTCACACACACGGCTCTACTAAATAAATGGTTACGATTTAAGGTGGCCAGCTACTTCCGCATCGCACTGCAGATAGGATGGGATTACTACAGCGTGCGGACATATCAGAACCGACCCTTGGACTTCATCAACTTAGTCAGCGGAAGAGGTCGTATGTCACTCGCCAACCAGGTCTTCAAGACTTTCAACATTCCTACTAAGGAGGTAATGTGGATTTTTAGAAAATTGCTTATTATTCTGAAAACAAACAAAAGTGATTGAGAAATATGGATTTATCTCTGCACGGTAGACATTTTATCAGCCTACGTGGTGTCAAAAATACGTCCAAGTCCACTTGCAATAATATGCATTTAAATTACATGCCCAAAACTAAGTCACGGGCGGTAACTACTTTATACCTACTTATAACTTTGTGTTTGTTGTCTTCTTCTTTCGTATGAGCAAGTGGCCAACTCTGGTGACGGAGTTTTTAGGCTGCCTAAAAGCCTTTGTCATGGCTTAACGACTTAAAAGCCGGGACCGACAATTAACGTTGTTGTTTAAACTAAGTATTTACATTCACAGATAGCCGAATATCTTTGCCGGGAAATAGTAGCGGCGATCATATCTCCGCACCTACTAGCGACATCAACATTCCGTCAAAAAGAACACTTTCAATACACTCTCTGGGGTTACGCCCTCAACTCTGACCTCGAAATGTTCATGAACATGCGTCCAGACGCCTGCAGTCCCGTCGGCAGATTAGTTCTAGAACATTTGATGGCCTTCCAGAAGATTTACAAAGTTACTGGAGCGACGAAGCTTCCAGAGGATTCGTTGGATGATAGCTGCTTGGACGTTCAAACGTTGATAGATGAAGAGTATCAGAATGTTGAGAGTTCCGAAGTAGAGTCGATACTGACTGAAGGGACGATGCTTTCGGCTGAGACTGAGTCTGTATACTCTGTGTCAACGGTGTATGCAGCTGGGAGTAAGCTTTCGAAGGATTGTAGAAGGAATCTATTTGATGTGGTGACGAGAAGCAATGTGCATATCCGCAATGAGATCAAGTCGAATATCAGGAAGATTACTAAAGGCTCGCAACTGTCTACGAAGCAGGTAAGCATTTTTTTTAAAATAAATGTTCGCTTCATTTTAATATAGTTTTGAAATAGCTACCTATGTATCGAATGATTAGGACCGAAACTCGCGGTCTCATCATTTACCTATCAATTTCAAGGCTTCAGAGGATGTTTTTTACTTGTCTTTCTCATGTCAATAAAAAGAGAAGGTAAACGGTTTAGCAGTTTAACTATGAAAAGCCTATGAGTACGTTATGAAAAATAGGGTTTGATGTGTAGATTCGTATCTTTAAAATTATAAATCAGTGAATTAAAAAAGTAAATAAGTAGTACTTACTTATATCAGTCATTTAGTTCCCATAATACAAGCTCTGCTTACTTTGGGGCTCCATGATGATGAGTGAAATATCCACCATCATTATTATTATTATTTTTTTATTTTTGCTCTTTGGCCGAAGAAAAAGTGGTTGGATTGTGTGAAAGAGGATATGAATGTGAGAGGAGTGGATTTAGAGTTGACGAATGGTAGAGGTGAGTGGAAGAGAAAAACATGTGCCGACCCCACTTAGCGTGAGATAAGGGCAGGAGGATGATGATGATGATGATGTTTTGTTTCTAGGTGAACATAATATCAATCGAGTTGCTCGTAGTAGCTCACGAGTGGTTTTCGTGCGCGTGCGACACGGAAGGCGTGGCGACGGCGCTTCGTTCCGCGCAGGCGCTGTCCGCGCGACTTTTAGCCGCGCGCTCGTGGAGACTCATGGTGCGCTTACTGACCGGCCTAGCGCGGTATACAGAGTGCGCGTATATCTTTCAGGTATTATAACTAACTTAGCCCTTTACATCTTTACTAAATGATTTATTTATACAGTGTCAGGAGGCAATCTTTGTTTCGATATATCCGGAGAATCTTCTGGGTAAGAGGGAGGGACTCGATACGGTCATTCCTTGCGTTTGCGTCTCACACTGATCTTCCAGGTCTACTAATAATATAAATCTGATAGTTTGTGCGTACCTACAGCTTCATCATTGCACCTTTAGAGACGACTTTAAAGACCAACGACCTCGGATCACCAGTCCAAGGGCCGTGGAGACTGTATTGAAACCGAAAACTAAAGTACATACAGCTTTTGTAAACGTACTGACCATCACTGAGGCAGTAGAAACTTATCTGATGATGGAGTGGAGTCCAGTAGCTGGTCAGCGGAGCGCCTCAGAAATGATCAGTAAATCTTATGTTTTGGCCAATTTAAATCAGCTTTCAATTACCTTTACCTACCATAATTGAAAAATATTTTTTCAATGAAAATCTTCATAACGCACATGAGCACAAAACACCTAAAACTATTAATTCCAGGCCTTACGTGACAACCATCAATTCGAGTTCCTTCTCGGTCAGTTCGACTACATGCTCGGCCAGCAAGCGGACCGAATAGCCGAGTTCAAGCAAGGTCTGCTAGATTACCTTAAAAAGCACTGTCCGGGAGACATCGATACTTACATAATGGTGGCGCTGCATTTCAATATGTATGCGGAAGCGGCGAACGTGAAGAAGAAACAAGCCGTTAATTTGATTGAGGACTTGGAGAAGATGGCTTTGGATGCTGCTAAGGTATAGTTTATTAATATCAAAACAAATCTTATAATGTATTCAAAATTATCTAAGCAGTATCAAAGTGTCATAACCACACTTAATTGTAATGATTAGGATAACGTTAAGATGGAATAAGTGTTATTTGCTGCGAGTACCATAAATCAAATATCCAATCGCAAAATGGGTAGCGAAAATTCGCTGCCGAGCGGCGAGGTGGAATTATTTCCAAAGCAAGCGAAAAGATTTCGCTGTAGCCTAACATTATTCAAACACCTGGAGAGTTGTTTCTCTACCTACAGCGGTAGCAAATAACGCTTATATCTACTAAACAGACATTAGACTCCTTAAAGCAGTGGTTCCCAACCTATGGTCCGTGGACCACTGGTGGTCCCTGGAACCACCCGAAGTGGTCCGTGAAACAATCCAAAAAAATTAAACAAGTGACATAGGATCAAAGTTGAAAGAGAAAACTTTTCTGTACCCCGATCGCGAGTATGCACAGAGTCTACTATTCGATCCGTGACTGTAGTTTAGTCTCTCAAATGTATGGGGTTCAGTCAAGTTACCACTGGAGGCGCTGCACCCGGATCCCATACATTTGAGAGACTATACTACAGTCACGGATCGAATAGTAGACTCTGCATACTCGCGATCGGGGTACAGCTTTTGATATGTTGAGTCAAATTACTGCTGGTCCGCGACAAAGCAGAAAGTTTATCAAATTGTTCCTCATCACTAAAAGGTTAAGAACCACTGCCTTAAAGGGACCTCTTGATTCGCAAGCTTTACTTTCAGGCAACATCAAAAAAGCCCTTCCAACAACCAGAATGGCTTCAAATCCACGACACGGCATCAACTCGCACACTTCTCGAAACAGCATTGAACCATTGCACCGACGCCTGTTCACTATATCTTCAAGGCGGGTGCACTGGCTTCGCGGGAGAGATGGCGACGTTGGCGCAGCAACTTGCACTGCAGATGTCGCTATTGAACGCTTCGCCCACTAGACTGATATTGAATAGGAGCACGGAGCAAATGTATCGGCTTGTTAGCGAGTATTTGAGGTGAGTGTTTCTTTATAAAACTGATGACTACATTTTCTGTAAAATTCTTCTCCCAGTATGCAGTGTTGGTCGAGTGGGTTGGTGCCTCGACTTTCAATCTGAAGGTCGTGGGTTCGAACCCGGCCGTGCATCAATCGATTTTTCGTTTCGAAAAATTTATATGCGTTTTAACACGAGCTCTAAACGGTGAAGGAAAACACCGTGAGGAAACCAGTTAGCTTTCTGATAGCGTCGATGGGCTTGCAACCTGTCACGTTTGGAATGTTAACTTCTGCAAAATGTGGGAATGTATCAAATGTGTTTGCACATGGCACAAGGTTACTCCTCGCGGTCGCGTCTCACACTGCGCACAGATAAATTAATACACACTGCGAGCAATGTATCGCTCGGCGCGGAAGTAGTGGTGGGCGCACTGTTGTCGGTACCTAAATCGACGATATTTTTACGTGAGTAATTCCCGTGTGTAAAAATAATGTTCTTTGAAGATGTCTAAGGGGGTAGTCAGAGGTATGTAAACACATTTGGAAACACGCTCCCTATAAAGTGTTATTTTCTCCTCCAGTTTCATGGAGGGGCTTGTCCTGTTGACGGGTCGATGGGGCGAGGCGTGGCGGGAGCTTGCGTACCGACGCACCCTTCTGAACGACCAGGCGTATCTCCGGGATATGGCGGCGTATCGGCCGGATGTCGCTCATGATTTTATTAACAGGTAACCTACTAGATATGACTAACAGTGACGGTTTCAAAATTATCGTCGAAAGACCTAAATATACGATAATGTTTTTTGATCATTTAGACTAGTGTTGAATATGACGTGACTGACGCGGCTCGTTTGTCCCGTACAAAATTCAACTTTGTGTGATCGGCTCATTTTCTAAAAATGTCATGCTTCAATTCAAATGTCATGTGACCGTACACAATATGACAAAATCAGAAAATGACGTTACTCTTTCCTCAAGTTTCATTCAATTAGAACTGATCGGACAGATTGTCATATGAGAATGAGTGAGTAGTTCACCAAAATAATGAACAGTCAACTGAAAATGACCGGCTCAAATGAACCGGCTCACGGTACCGGCTCAAAATCAAAATGAACCTACTCTGACAAAAGTCAAAAGACAACATTAATTTAGACTGTGTCCTGAGTTAAGAGGCATTAGACAAAATTTTCTGATTTACGTGATGTTTTGGGGCAGGATTTTTCAATGAAAACACTGTATTTATAAAAAAATTATGGCACAGCATGAAATATCATTTCAATTTTGTACTATTAAATGAGCTACTTTTGTATTTTTATTATTTCTTTTTGATTAATCGACCTCAAACCGGCGACTGTTTTGTGAATTTTTGCTGTAAGAGGTTTAGAAATCACCATATTTACGAATCATTTTGACGTCCAAATGGTATAAAAAAATTACGATGTTTTGCTGTGATAGTCAACCAAACTATTAAATGGATCACTTTTTACTACCTTTATTTAGTTTTTGAGTAAAAAAATCTTTAACTTAGTCCAAATTTCGAGAAAACGGCCAAAGAATTGCTTTTGATTTTGGCTACTTAGAACTGACTTAGAACTCTTGTTCGTAAAATTAACAAAACAGAAATAAACTTCAGTTCAAAATCAATCCTTTTCTGAAAAAAAAAATGCAAAAAGATTAAAAAATTGGCAATGAAAAATCTTTTAAAACAACCTAAAACGCGTCGTATCTACTACCCTATCTACTCGACGCAAGCAGACCGCGCCGAGCGCTTCTAGGGGGTGGACGTATCGCTTTGCATCCCGGAGCTCGCACTGAGTCGACTCGCAAAGCACGTCGCCGGCTACGAAGAATATAGCGAAATAGGAGCGTTTGATACATTGGTTGCTAAGTTATTAATTACCTATTTTTAAATATTTTCTGCGGGGCTAAAAAGGCCGTTAAAGCAGAATAATGATCTGAATTGTTGTGTAACTAATAATGTAATAATAGGGTGACAGCGAGCTGATCTGATGATGGAGTCAGGACCTGTTCCATGGAATTTTATGATGATATGGGTATCAAATGAAAGGGCTTGATGAGCGCAACACAATGCTGATCTGATGATGGAGTCAGGACCTGTTCCCTGGAACTTTTTAATGATATGGGTATCAAATGACAGAGCTTGATGAGCGCAACACAATGCTGATCTGATGATGGAGTCAGGACCTGTTCCCTGGAACTTTTTAATGATATGGGTATCAAATGAAAGAGCTTGATGAGCGCAACACAATGCTGATCTGATGATGGAGTCAGGACCTGTTCCATGGAACTTTTTAATGATATGGGTATCAAATGAAAGGGTTTGATGAGCGAAACACAATGCTGATCTGATGATGGAGTCAGGACCTGCTCCATGGAACTTTTTAATAATATGGGTATCAAATGAAAGGGCTTGATGAGCGCAACACAATGCTGATCTGATGATGGAGTCAGGACCTGTTCCATGGAACTTTTTAATGATATGGGTATCAAATTAAAGGGCTTGACGAGCGAAACACAATGCTGATCTGATGATGGAGTCAGGACCTGTTCCCTAGAACTTTTTAATGATATGGGTATCAAATGAAAGGGCTTGATGACCGAAACACAATGCTGATCTGATGATGGAGTCAGGACCTGTTCCATCGAACTTTATAATGATATGGGTATCAAATGAAAGAGCTTGATGAACGCAACACAATGCTGATCTGATGATGGAGTCAGGACCTGTTCCATGGAACTTTTTAATGATATGGGTATCAAATGAAAGGGTTTGATGAGCGAAACACAATTCTGATCTGATGATGGAGTCAGGACCTGCTCCATGGAACTTTTTAATAATATGGGTATCAAATGAAAGGGCTTGATGAGCGCAACACAATGCTGATCTGATGATGGAGTCAGGACCTGTTCCATGGAACTTTTTAATGATATGGGTATCAAATGAAAGGGTTTGATGAGCGAAACACAATTCTGATCTGATGATGGAGTCAGGACCTGCTCCATGGAACTTTTTAATAATATGGGTATCAAATGAAAGGGCTTGATGAGCGCAACACAATGCTGATCTGATGATGGAGTCAGGACCTGTTCCATGGAACTTTTTAATGATATGGGTATCAAATTAAAGGGCTTGATGAGCGCAACACAATGCTGATCTGATGATGGAGTCAGGACCTGTTCCCTGGAACTTTTTAATGATATGGGTATCAAATGAAAGGGCTTGATGACCGAAACACAATGCTGATCTGATGATGGAGTCAGGACCTGTTCCATCAAACTTTATAATGATATGGGTATCAAATGAAAGAGCTTGATGAGCGCAACACAATGCTGATCTGATGATGGAGTCAGGACCTGTTCCATGGAACTTTTTAATGATATGGGTATCAAATGAAAGGGTTTGATGAGCGAAACACAATGCTGATCTGATGATGGAGTCAGGACCTGCTCCATGGAACATTTTAATAATATGGGTATCAAATGAAAGGGTTTGATGAGCGCAACACAATGCTGATCTGATGATGGAGTCAGGACCTGTTCCATGGAACTCTTTAATGATATGGGTATCAAATTAAAGGGCTTGATGAGCGCAACACAATGCTGATCTGATAATGGAGTCAGGACCTGTTCCATGGAATTTTTTAATGATATGGGTATTAAATGAAAGGGTTTGATGAGCGAAACACAATGCTGATCTGATGATGGAGTCAGGACCTGGTTCATGGAACTTTTTAATCATATGGGTATCAAATGAAAGGGCTTGATGAGCAAAACATAATGCTGATCTGATGATGGAGTTATGACCTGTTCCATGGAACTTTTAATGATAATATGGGCATCAAATGAAAGGGCTTGATGAACAAAACACAATGCTGATCTGATGATGGAGTCAGGACCTGTTCCCTGGAACTTTACAATGATATGGGTATCAAATGAAAGGGCTTGATGAGCGAAACACAAAGCTGGGTCGGGGTTTACTTTGACTTTGATTCTTGATTTTGACTTTCACTTTGATTCTTGATTCTTGATTTTCAATTTTAGTTTCTCTATTCTCGGATCTCGGATTCTTGATTTTCGATTTTCGAGTCTCAATTCTTGATTATCGGATCTTGGATATCGGGTTCTTGATTCTTGATTTTGATTCTTGATTTTCAATTTTCGATTATCGATTCTCGGATCTTGTATCTCGGATTCTTAATTCTTGATTTTCAATTTTTTAATTTTTGATTTGTGATTCTTGATTCTTGTTTCTCATTTCTCGATTCTCGGATCTCGGATTTTTATTTTGATTTTTATTTCTTGATTTTGATTTTAAAATTAAAATCAAGATTAAAAATGAAAAATCAAACATCAAAAATCGAAGTCAAAAGTAAATCCTAACCCAGCTTTGTGTTTCGCGCATAAAACCCTTTCATTTGATACCCATATCATTATAAAGTTCCATGGAACAGGTCCTGATTCCATCATCAGATCAGCATTGTGTTTTGCTCATTAAACCCTTTCATTTGATACCCATATCATTAAAAAGTTCCATGGAACAGGTCCTGACTCCATCATCAGATCAGCATTGTGTTGCGCTCATCAAGTCCTTTCATTTGATACCCATATCATTAAAAAGTTCCATGAAGCAGGTCCTGACTCCATCATCAGATCAGAATTGTGTTTCGCTCATCAAACCCTTTCATTTGATACCCATATCATTAAAAAGTTCCATGGAACAGGTCCTGACTCCATCATCAGATCAGCATTGTGTTGCGCTCATCAAGCCCTTTCATTTGATACCCATATTATTAAAAAGTTCCATGGAGCAGGTCCTGACTCCATCATTAGATCAGCATTGTGTTGCGCTCATCAAGTCCTTTCATTTGATACCCATATCATTAAAAAGTTCCATGAAGCAGGTCCTGACTCCATCATCAGATCAGAATTGTGTTTCGCTCATCAAACCCTTTCATTTGATACCCATATCATTAAAAAGTTCCATGGAACAGGTCCTGACTCCATCATCAGATCAGCATTGTGTTGCGCTCATCAAGCCCTTTCATTTGATACCCATATTATTAAAAAGTTCCATGGAGCAGGTCCTGACTCCATCATCAGATCAGAATTGTGTTTCGCTCATCAAACCCTTTCATTTGATACCCATATCATTAAAAAGTTCCATGGAACAGGTCCTGACTCCATCATCAGATCAGCATTGTGTTGCGTTCATCAAGCTCTTTCATTTGATACCCATATCATTATAAAGTTCGATGGAACAGGTCCTGACTCCATCATCAGATCAGCATTGTGTTTCGGTCATCAAGCCCTTTCATTTGATACCCATATCATTAAAAAGTTCTAGGGAACAGGTCCTGACTCCATCATCAGATCAGCATTGTGTTGCGCTCGTCAAGCCCTTTAATTTGATACCCATATCATTAAAAAGTTCCATGGAACAGGTCCTGACTCCATCATCAGATCAGCATTGTGTTGCGCTCATCAAGCCCTTTCATTTGATACCCATATTATTAAAAAGTTCCATGGAGCAGGTCCTGACTCCATCATCAGATCAGCATTGTGTTTCGCTCATCAAACCCTTTCATTTGATACCCATATCATTAAAAAGTTCCATGGAACAGGTCCTGACTCCATCATCAGATCAGCATTGTGTTGCGCTCATCAAGCTCTTTCATTTGATACCCATATCATTAAAAAGTTCCAGGGAACAGGTCCTGACTCCATCATCAGATCAGCATTGTGTTGCGCTCATCAAGCTCTGTCATTTGATACCCATATCATTAAAAAGTTCCAGGGAACAGGTCCTGACTCCATCATCAGATCAGCATTGTGTTGCGCTCATCAAGCCCTTTCATTTGATACCCATATCATTAAAAAGTTCCATGGAACAGGTCCTGACTCCATCATCAGATCAGCATTGTGTTGCGCTCATCAAGCTCTTTCATTTGATACCCATATCATTATAAAGTTCGATGGAGCAGGTCCTGACTCCATCATCAGATCAGAATTGTGTTTCGCTCATCAAACCCTTTCATTTGATACCCATATCATTAAAAAGTTCCATGGAACAGGTCCTGACTCCATCATCAGATCAGCATTGTGTTGCGCTCATCAAGCTCTTTCATTTGATACCCATATCATTATAAAGTTCGATGGAGCAGGTCCTGACTCCATCATCAGATCAGAATTGTGTTTCGCTCATCAAACCCTTTCATTTGATACCCATATCATTAAAAAGTTCCATGGAACAGGTCCTGACTCCATCATCAGATCAGCATTGTGTTGCGCTCATCAAGCCCTTTCATTTGATACCCATATCATTATAAAGTTCGATGGAACAGGTCCTGACTCCATCATCAGATCAGCATTGTGTTTCGGTCATCAAGCCCTTTCATTTGATACCCATATCACTAAAAAGTTCCATGGAGCAGGTCCTGGCTCCATCATCAGATCAGCATTGTGTTGCGCTCATCAAGCCCTGTCATTTGATACCCATATCATTAAAAAGTTCCATGGAACAGGTCCTGACTCCATCATCAGATGAGCTAGCTGTCACCATATTATTTCATTGTAGTCGGAACTTGACTGACATGCTGAGATCCAAGTTTCAACTCAATCGGACTATTTACTGAAGAGTTCTGTTGAAAAGCTCCTGACTCCATCAGATCAGCACAATATGGTTTATGGGACAAAAAAACAAACATTTATTTTTTTGTAATTATTTGTATTCAAAGTGTAACTAACCCGACTTTGTTTTGTGTTATACCTATAGGTACCTACCTAAGTACCTACCCAAAAAGTATTTTTACTATCTCAAATAAATCAATCACATGAAAATTACCAAAACCGTTTAGTCTAAGAAACGGAGCGCTGTTCATTGGGTGTTAGAATTTAGCAACTTTTGTCCCTCCGAGCGCTGATTTTGTCGAGTGCGAAATTGTATACTGGCTCTTAAGGCGTATCGCGGATGCGGATCCGCCGCGCGCAAAACTTGATTGAATTTGTCCGAACTTCGAGCGGGCGCGGACTCAACCATGTCGAGCATTTGTTTTGTGGGCGGCGGATCCGCGATACGCCGTGACTCAGGACTCAGCCTCATAGTGATTAGTGACAGAGTTCCTTTTTTTTAACTTTTTTTAAACTAGCAATCAAAACTCGCAATTACTAGCAGCAATCCAAAATTAAATTAGAATGAGTAGATTCAAAGGGAGTTTTGTAATTAGGTGAGTTGAAGTCGGTCAAAAAGGTCTTGAACGTGCGACCTAGCAGAATAAACGCAAAATAAATCAATAACTTATGTCCATTTAAAAAATGTTACTTTCAAATTATTTTTTGGCTCTTTTCTCCTAAATATTACAAAACTCGCACTCTCTTTATGACATTAGTTTAGAAGCTTAGACTACCGTTTTTTACTTACAGATACAAAACAGAAAAGAACACAACATCGGTCTCACACACGGCTATGACTGAGCTGCGCAACCTTTGCAGATGACGTACAGCTCGTAAATACTTGCAACAACAGTGAGTCACTTACTTACTTCCTTTTGTATCAGCAGGCTGATTGTCTCAAACCTCAAATTGGTCTCAAACTGTCAAAGCGATCGCGTAGGTATCTTTTTGTCGCGTTCGGTTTCGTTGAGATGAGAGTGTCAGAGTTACGTGGTCACAGAACATATTTGACAGTTTGAGACCAATTTGAGGTTTGAATTAGACAATCAGCCTGCAGTTGGCTCTCCAAAGAGGGCTGCAGGATGAGCGCAGCCCGAAGCACAATGTGTGTAATGGGCACTGAACGCGTTAAAATGAAATTGTCATGAAAATAATATAAGTAATTGATTATACTTTTTACTCAATAATAAAAGGTCGCAGAATTGTAAAGCTAACAATGCTGCATTCGTTGATAAGACAATATGATAATGTAATTGCTGTGTGTCAAGTTAATTTAACAACTTTGATCAGAATTTTACGCTAGTTTCATAGTGTTATTGATGAATTTTAAATAGATATTGGTGCTTTCAAAATGATCATGATAGTTCTAACGCAGCTGAGTAAGAGTAACTGAGCAGAAAAAATAGAGGTAGGTAGTAGGTTGGATGGCCCTCGTAACAAATAACAACTTTTAATGAAAAACCCCCAACATATCCCATCGTAAACTAGAAAAGAGCTGTAGTGCGATTCAGAACGTCTCGGAATGTATTCCGAATTCGGAAAGTGACATGTCTCCGCTGAAAAAACGTCACTTTTCTGAAGAAAATCATCGAATCGGATGCATTTTCGGAAGCCTGAATTGCACTGCTGATGATCTTTAAATGGATATTGATAAAACATGTATAAGAACCATCGCTAAAAAACCTGCTTTCAAAAAAAAACCGCATTAATATCGGTTCATCCGCCACAGACAGTCAATAATAGTGATCAAACTTATAATACCTCTCTTTTTGCGTCGGGGGTCAAAAAGTTACGAAATTCTAAGCATATTTTGAACTTCGTATTGGAGTGTTTAGTTTTTTACCATGTTCGAAGTTATCATATTTAAAGTTATAAATTATTTGCAGCTAGGATTATAATGCACTACTTCTTAGATTTTTCTGTTCTGCGGAGAGTAATTTGAGTAAAGTTTAGATTTAAAGTAATAAGTAAAAACTGTTATCCATACGAATCTATATATATTTAGAATTACTATAATATTATTTACTTATTAAAATTACTTGCACTGTAATGTCTAAATTTGAAAGATAACAAGTTATGTTTTTTAGATTGGTTCAATTTTGTATATACCTAATTGCTAAAGTCAAGCAAGACTGGTTTATAGTTTAAACCGTATTTATTTAATTATGTTATTTAGTAATCGCATGCCAAAAATATTATAAGGCAATTTTTATAACTGCTAGAGCTTTATACCTGATTGTTTAAAATTATTATTATGTTAGATATTTTGAAAACTTTTAAATTGTTTATAAATGCGGAATACATTTCTGTGATAATTGACTGATGGATTAATGTATATTTTTATAAATTAGAAAATGCAATAAATTGTTTAAAACTCAACTTTTTTATTACTAAAGGAAAGTATTTTTTAAATTAAAACATTTTTTCATACTTAAAATAGATTTTAATATAAATTAACACAAACCCAACACAATACATTGGCTATAACCCTAAACAGTAGTGAGAGAGATTATAAAGCCCTAATTTAGGGTACAATGAAAAGAACTTTAGTCCTTCTAATACTTGAACATTCATTCAATATCCTCTCTATGTATAAATATATAAAAATAAAACAATTAAGTAGCAAAGCATCACTGATAGATTTACAATCAGTAGGGTGTTCCAAAATGTGTTTTTTATTTAACACAAAAACATTTTCTTAGGCTTAAAAAATGGTAAGTAGGTACAATTCTTAATTCATAGTTAAAAACAAAACATCATTGTAAATGAGATTCTTAACAAATTGTAAATCTGGGCGTAAATACTATTCCGAGGTTTAGTGTCTTTGAACTTATTATTTAAACTAAAAATGCTGGCTTCTGAAATAAGTCAAGTACGATGTAAGGCCTGCCTCTTAGTATGAGCACAGAAGAAAAATATTTGTCTAAGAACGAACAGAGAATATTTGTTTGACATAGAAAACATTATGATCCAGGTAAGTATAGACAGAGCGTCCAAGCAAAATATGATTCAGCTACTTTTATAAAAAATCTTCTGTACTTAGACATCGCTCAAATTATTGAGTAGGTGCACAAGTTTGGTGTTCAATTTAGCGAATAAATGCAAAGGTATAACTGTTCGTACACACACTTACATACTGGCAAGGATAGGATATTAGGGTAAAATTGGAATGTCAATTATCGAAGTACGCGTACATAAAACATTATAGAAACTGCTACAACTTTATAATATCAAGTCACACTAACATTGTTCCCGAAGTAGGTATTTACAATATAATACGAAGATAATACAAGTACATAAGTACCCTTGGTCAACAACCTAGGCATAATTTTTCGAAGATTATTCTAAGGCAAGTGTTACCTACTTATTATACTGAATGAAGGCATTATAATATACTATGTATTTGATGAGATGTAATATCTATGAAAATACTTGACGTAATGAGACTGCTACCTACTACTCCCGAAAACTGTAATCTTTCATCAAATGAATTTTGCATGGAACTATATATAACTAAACTAGTAAGTACAGAAACTAGTTTTACTATAAGATTATTTTAGTGTGGGATAACTTCAGAAAAACCGACTCGAACCACAAAAAGATTTCAATAAAATTCATTATTTTAAAAACAAATATTTACTTAGAAATATTTCAAAAGTTGTGTTGTAGTTTTTTTCGGTTTTGTGAATTGATCCTTTTGAGTTTTGAGGAGTAGGTAGTATATTACATCTCTATAATACTTACAAACCATGTAATACTAAAGTGCGTAATTTCAACTGTGTCGTCTGCAAATCCGAATCATTTTTTTTTTATTTACTATACTTTAAAATATTCTTCAGAAATTTCTAGTAAGTATCTTTTTAGTTTTCGGTTATTATTCTTTTAAGAGGCCAACGGATAGAAATGTTTCGAATTTTTATAAATAATTAATGTAAATTTAATAGTAATTATGTTAACCGATCGCATTGTCGAATGCGATACGTAAAAAATTGATCAATGTATTTTGAATTAATAGAAGTATTATGCTTTATCTAGACTCATAATTGACTTCGGTAACTTGGCTACTCTATTCTAATTATTGTACTTAGTGGTAGCTTTGCAAGTCTTAATTATTGAAATAATTTTACAACAAACAGCTATTTTACACTTTGGCTGTAGCTAAACTATACATTTTTACTCAAATTTAGAAAAATAAATTGCTTATCGATTTGAGCAAAGTAATTTTGATCGAGTTGACTCGCATCTATGAAGCAAAACGAGAATTAATGAGTGCCTAACGTTTTCAACGCTGATATGTTACTGGGAAGAGCTCTAATTCCCAAAAGTTTCTCTGAAACTTAAAATCTCTTATAACTAAACCTATTTACAAGCCGTAGTCACTCACGGTAGAGATTACATTCCTCTCCAAACCACACATTTACACTTACGTACATAAATTTTTAAAATTATTTTCATACTAAAACATCATCACAGTCTTCTCACATTTCTTATCCTAAATTAATTTTCTATTTTGACACAATTTTCTATCATTCCCAGGATTGAAACGGCTATGTACAAAAGATTGTAAATTGAGATTCACGGCATAGGTACTTTAGGTCACAACACAGATAAATGCTTATAAAATAAACTACTTACTCGAATGTGGTAACGGGCGGCTAAATATTTAGGATAACAAAATATGTTTCAATAATATATTCATAACGTGTACTTTTTTATATTCTTAGGCATAATAAGTATCGAAAATGCAATGTCCCAAAATTTTCGATTCAAAGACTACTAATACTGCCCTTAGTGCCATAGTAATAAATGTACTTGATTCTTAAAGTTTATAAAAAAATGTAAAAGTCATGTTTAGCAAGAGTAGGGAATATGTTCTGTCGTGAACACAAATCTAGGCGCAGGCCAGACAGAAGAGACGTAAGACGAGGACGTGTCGCGGACAGGGCGCCAGCGAACAGAGCCTCGAGCATCAGTAGTCTCTCAAATGTATGGGATTCCGGTGCAGCGCCTCCAGTGGTAACTTGACTGAACTAAAATCCCAATACATTTGAGAGACTATACTACAGTCACGGATCGAATAATAGACTCTGTGCATACTCGTGCTCGAGGCTCAGCGTTGCGCTCGCGCCCCGTCTCTTCTGTATGTTATGCGTCGCGACGCTTCTATACATTTTGTATGAAAGAGACAAATGTCCGCGCCCCGTCTGCGTTTTACGTCTTTTCTGTGTGTCCAGCGCCTAAAGTTTTAAGCATTTGATTCAATTTGCTTAAAAAACAAATAAACGATCACAAAAACGTATAGAGGGCGGTCAAGTGACATACGGCTAGCGACGTCGTTCATCGCTAAATCACGTGACCGCTAAAAATGTAAGATTGGACAATGGCCTTCACTCGACTGGGTTATGTGATCCCATGACACTTTTGGCGATCGCGTGACTTGCCGATGTATGAAGTTGCTAGTTGTGTGTCACTTGACTAAATAGCTTCCCAGATCATCAGTAGGTAAATTGCACAACTACCTACGGGGCTAGCTGACGTTCCGCCAATAAAATCGTAGAATGAGATTACCGTCAAGTCTTTTTGTTTATAATGGGATAATTCAAGCTTGATTGAATTAAATTGTTCGAGCCATTCTAAGGATGCTGTGCTAGCATGAATTGGCACATCGTGCTCAGCTCAAGCTCACTTGACAAACTGAGCTTCAATAAAAAAAAAAAGACCCAGATCAATAAATAATAAAATTAGTGAGCCTGCCTTACCGATAAAGAACATCGACGAACTTTGGGAACATAATAAGAAAACGAATCAATAATCGACTAAGAAATAAATCATGCCACGACCGAATCATGGAACGATGATCATTCTTAGTAGGTGCCTTCGCTTATTTTTTAGACAATCTATCTAGCAGCGTCCGAATTCACCGATAAGCAATCTGCGTCACCAAATGGCATATAAAAAATAAATGCTGCGTCGCTAATATTCAAAATTTCAAACGACTTGCGTGGTCCGGTAGGTGTGGCGTTCCTTCAGAACGGTTTCTAACGTGTGGTGAACGTTCTCTGGCAAGTGGTCGAGAAGCATTCGAGGCATCACTTGTAGCTCCATGAAGTCCTCGGGGCACGCCCACCGCATCTCAAATGTAGGCTCCTGTATGCGCACTTTTCTGTAAACAATATGAGTAAATTTTTATATGTGAGCTGTGTTATGGTGTGGGTCAGTGCCTCGACTTTCGGTCGTGGGTTCGAATTCGAATCCGGCCGTGCTAAAAGAGATTATTCGAAATTTTGAAAAATTTAAATACGCATTAACACGAGCTATAAACTGTGAAGGAAAGCATTATGAGGAAACCAGTACCACTCTCTAAGCAACCATTCATCTGACTACCCCCTTAGACATCAGAAGATCTGAAATGCCTAAAAATCTAAGATAATGTTTACCGCGCTGATGAAATATGATCCCGACTGTTTCGTGATGTATAATAGTACTAGATGCACTGACAGCGTGCCGCCGAAAGGGACAAAAAATTAAGTGGATTCATTGCTTCATAATAGAACATAAGGTCCACATTAGTACAGAATTTCAGAACATAGATGTTCTCTACCTACAAAGAGCCGGCACACGATGAGGGACAAAAAATATTCTGCTCTGTCTCATTTTTTCACAAGTATTTTTCATATATCCTTCTTTGTTTTGTGTGAGTGAGTGTACAGCAGTCCATGTATACTTGGTCCATGGCACGAACCTATACAAAAAAGATCCCACGGACAGGAAACGACTACGCGTCAGACCGCGGCAACGGTGAAGAGGCGAACTTGATTCATACTTGCACAGATGGACTATAATGTTGTCTCACAATATAGATAAGTGTAAAAAAGAGAGGCCTTTGCCCTGCAGTGGGACGTAATATTAGTTGGACATAATATTTGTGATTTTTAATTATTTGTTAAGCTTATAGAAAGGAATAAATGGTCAAGGGGAATGACTTAAAACGGTAAATAAAACATGACAAATGAATGCAATGACTTGGATTTTGATTGTTTACCTTACGATCCTCTGTGTTTCACCTTCGTCATTGCTGTGATCAGACATGGTAGAGAGCAAAAAAGTATTTTGTTATTGTTGAAATGATACTCAAGTGGGTACGGTACCCTGTTGGTACTTAACTTTTTTAACTTAAGGTCACTGACTTCTAAGTTATACTTTTAGATTAGATCAAGGAACATGATAAGCATGCTGTAGCAAATTATGTTGTTTAATTACAAATTGACTGCTTTGAAATGGCTTTGTGTTTAATTTAAAATAACTAAATAAGTACTTTTCATTTGTGGCACAATCACGCACACGGTTAAACGGAATTTGATGAAACTTGGAATAGCACGTACTAAGGCTACTTTTTATCTAATGTAAATATTTTTTCAAGTTTTCTCCATCTTAACAATGTCTCAATCTCAAACACTAACACTATAATTATATAGTTGTCTTCTGACACTGTATAAATAATCTAGTAAAGATGTAAAGGCTTAGGCCGTTTTTTATTTACATTGTACTTAGGTAGGTATATTTAAATAAACAGAAATGTTAACTTACTTTTCAATTCCCATGCGCTTGCGCCTCGCAATGTGTAATATCCGTCCGGCCGTGAAAAGTCGTGCTGAGGAAAATCTTCGCGCGAAAACATCGCGCGACACTAGCGCCGCCTCCTGAAAAGTGTTAAGATTCAAGTTGAGTACACAAGTTTTCCTTTAATGAATTCATTAGAAAGGTTTTAAGTGGAAAATATAAATATAAGCCATCGCAACATCTAGTTATCAATTTATTAAGTTTGACAAAAGACGCTAAAATTAGTTTGAATTTATTTTAATTGCAATTTTTTTACAAGATTTTTTTGTAATTGACATTATTATTATCATTTTCGGTAGGTACAGTAGCCTGCAATAATATGTATTTGTATACACACTATATTTTTATTTTAAACGACGGTCTTTTTTATTTGTGCTTTTTTTATGTAAGTATGTGTTCACCGATTACTCGAAAACGCCTGGACCGATTTGTAAAATTCTTTTTTGTTTAAAAGGGAATACTTTCCGATTGGTGCTATAAAAATTTGGTGAGGATGTTTCGAGGATCTTCGGAGTTATGAACAGAAATGCACCTCAAGAGTGCAAAAATTGCTCTGCTAATATAACATTAAAGTCAGTTTTTTACAATTTTCAAAAACCTATGGATGTAGTAGGTGCACAACAAAAACTGAAAAACGATTAAGCAACTGATTATAGTTGGATATGTTTACTGTTACATTAGTTTAAACTTTGTACATTGTATACCTACATATTATTGCAAGCAACCTAAGCACCTACTTTATATTCAACTTATAATAGGATTTACAGACAGACAGCTGACAGGCGTTAGGCTTAGAAATCGATCGCTTCAGCAAAAGTTATACCTAGTTAGTTTCGCAATACACACGTTACAATGGACGATGAACACAAAATAGATAGTAATTAGCATAAATATAGTCATACCGCAACCAAAAATCAATGAAAATATTTGTTACTCAGTGAACACGCAAACAGCATAACTACCTACGGACATGAAATACAACAGTTTTCTACTAATCTACCCATTTTTGTATTTATTGAATAGTTTACAATAAACAAAACACCTCTTTCATATTCCTATCTTAACCTTCACTTTCAAAAATGTTGACGACATGCCGATTGGTATAATCGAGACCGCCCCAAAGTGAGCCATTACGCAAAGATCGATATTTAATTAGATATGCAAGTAATGCTTGACTCATTATTTAAATTCTATGGGTCTAATTGCCCGTGAAGGTTGAAAAATTCTAATGCCAGACAAGAAAGTTCAATGTTTTCAATAATAAATTCATTTTGTTAATAGTAAAATATCGTGTAACGGAGTCATTCAACGTCGTGCTTTAAAATATGTTACGGAGAGTTTAAACCGCTGGCTGTACCCAGTGGTAGAAACTAGTTTTAAGATCGCACTACTTAAATTACCTACCAGAGTTAGGCAGTAGCTCATACGAACATAATTACATACACTACCTAAATATGTAAACCTGATTTTTGTTCAAGATGAAAAAACTACGGATTATTTTTAAATCATCTAAGTACAATCATCTTCTAAATAGAGTAGTTGGATTGTAACTAAAGAATTGGCTGATGACATGACTCTATATTATCCATCAGTTAGCACTAAAAAACTTACCTACGTCTATATTTACGTTCCGAGAACTAGAATTTTCTCATTGACAAAGTGATCATCACTTCAAACGTCGTTTATTTCAATTCGTGCAATTTATTAGCTGTTTCGAGACAAGATCTATTCTTTGAGGTCATGAAACTCCACTGAACATTCCGACGCGTTAGCTTTTGTTTAGCATTAATTGAGAATGTTGATTGTGATCGCTAAGTGACTATTAGCTGCATAGAATGTTTTGTTAAAGGAATATAATTTTCACTTAATACCAGTCGGAGCCTAATTTTTTACCCGGCTGACTGTCAAGTCACCCGGGTTATGTAGATCGCGCGTTTCTATGTATGTGTGTGGGTATGTAAGTAATATTCTTTATTACCACGTTGCTCCTAAACGGCTGGATGGATTTTGATGAATGAGGTATCGTTAGAATCTTCTCCATCTCGATTGTGCTCTAGGATACTTTTTATTTCGATAAATCAAATAGTGCGGCTAGAAAATGCAACAATGTGTGAATTTTCAAAATGAAAATCACGCTATCATATCAAAATCCATGTCAAAATCAAGAGGTTGGTAGACTGATATCAAATATATTTTTTTTTTAAATCTAACATGACATCTTCGAAGACTAAATCGAGTCTCAAAATTTTTGAAAATCTATTTTTCGCCCTAAATAGAATTGCTAACCAAAACGCATACTAAAACTTTCTATTTAGTCACACGCAACGTTTAGAACAAACTGCATCGAAATTGGTTCAGCCATTTAGGAGATATCTCATATTAAGAAATAACTTACGCATATAATTTACTCACAGAGCCATCTGTGTGTCAACTGTGACAACAATGTTTAGGAAAATGCGCACGGCATCGAACCCTAGATACCTACATAATAATAAAATTGTAATTTAATTTTGTTTTGTGATTGATAAGATAATGCTGTTTCCAACTTTTCAGTTCGGCCGGGTTTTTTTATTTTTGAATAAATTGCTTGTTGGTAATGATGAGGTCAATATTGAAACAATGCCTACAGTCAAAACTAATACTTTTAAAATAAAAGGTGAAATCGTTGATTACTTAACAGTCTACCTCTCTGTAATACTGTGGTAACACCTTCAAGAACCGTTTAACCTGTTTTCTAAAAGTATAGTGTATCTGTTTTAAAATTACCTGGTGATTCACTTCTAAAATCAAGATCTTCTCACTACTGACTACTTCCCTATTATTTGTTTACCTAAGGCTGATTTTAGTCCCACGCTCACCGTCAGCGCTGATAGGTGAGTGTTCTTTATTACGATGAAATAAGGATACTGATTGTTTAGCAGAAATGGCTCCGCTGATTGCTCTCGTCAGTGCTGAACAATCAGTATCCTTATTTCATTGTAATAAAGATCACTCGCCTATCAGCGCCGACGATACGCGTGACAGTAAAACCAGCCTAATACTGAAACGTAAAAAAAAAGATGAGTGAATACGATAACAAAACAAACTGAGCACAAAGTTCCACACAGTCCACAATGACAGTACTTACGCTAATGTCCAACAAAGTGTTAATAATGAGTAAGCGTTGCCATGAAGGAAGCGCACACGAACACCTAGTAGAAAGGGCTCAACTGACAGCACTCACGGTGGAGACGCTCTGCACGAGGAGTGCGTCTGTGGAGTCATCGGAATGGTTGGCTTCCAAGTCCTCGGGCCGCCTCCAGGTGGACTCGAGGTCCCGGGCTGGCACCCCAAACAGCGCGTAACCGAATCCGTTCAGCATTATTCGGTACTGGAAATAACAACACCGCACTTTGAGATTTGTTGCTCTGATTCTTCATACACGGTCGCGAAGGAACAGAAGTTAGAGCCGCCTAGTTTTTAAGGTGTGTCAATGTGATGATCACATAGACACACATTGTGATCCCAGGTCCTACTTAATAAATGATTTTTGCCCAGTTTCACACTAACCCATTGAACAAATCCATCAATGGATTTGATTTGACTTTGACTTGAGGCGCAGAGGGTGGCAGAAACCAAACCTATAAATTCTGTGACCACAGGTTTAACCGAAGCGCATAAACGCCGATACTCATATAGACAGGCTTGAGAGTTAGACAATCTAGGTAGGTACTGGCATCTCTCTTTGTGCCTACTCGTGTTTGACCTCTTCCTGCTGTGTGTAAGACGTAGACGTAGGTTACCATTTATTATCATTGTTTGGTGCGAGGTGTGTTGATCGCTTATAATTTGTTTGTGTGATGTTGGTATCTCTACTTTTAATCCGGAGGTCGTTGATTCGAATTCGATTTGATATTTCGTTTCTTCTAAAATTATGTGCTACACATTCTTATTACTACGAAGATTTTCTTGTCGTACGGGCTGATAAAAATGGTCTTCTGTCAACCTTACACGTCACTAAAGAATCTTGAATGTCTTAGTTCTTACCTGCATTGCATAGCTTAAAATAACGGACCACGGGCTAGTGGAAAGACAATTCACGTACCTTTGGCAATTTAGTGGCGTGTATCGTCTGTATGATCTTAGTCCTAAGGTTCTCTATGCTGTGCACGCTGAGCCTCATCACGAGATCGTCGCCCACTCCGACGGTCATCACGAACGACTCCGTAAATCTTGCCGCTTCTCTACTTATTAGACCGGCTGTGAAGAGAATTAGGTGTTAAAGTTATTTATTGCTTCAAGTTGGTATCATTGTAGGTCTTGTAAATATTAATTTTGCAACAAGAACCCAATTGGGGCACCGTAACATTGGGTTACAAAGGTTATGTATCTAGGTAGGTTGTGGTGAAGTACCTAGGTACCATTTCTCAAAATCTTTACTTGGTTTCTAAATGGTTACTTTGATAAAAAAATTGATAATAGAATCGACCTTCTGTTCCATACATATTGCTACGATAAACCGATTTTCAATCGGTAAATAAGTAATCCGACGAATGAATATGACAGTTTGAATATTTATATTTTCAATGCAAAATTCTTTAAAAGCACTAACTAGGTGCCCTATCAAAAAATAAAAAACGGAATTCCCGGAAAAATAATTCACGCGGACATTCGAAAATGTTGTTGATCATAAAAATATCACAAATTGTTTTTTGGCACTAAATCTTTTTTGCATGATTTATTAGATTAATAATATGACAACAGTCTGTTAAAATAATCAAGGACAGAGGGTCAGTCAATAGGAAAAAGGAAATGTCCAATTAATCAATCATAGGTACACTGCAGACCAGTCAAATAAACAAACTAATTTGATTACCTGAGCCATGTTGGCCGTGTGGTATGGCTCCGACTTTTGATCAGAAGATCGTAAGTTCGAAACCTGACCGTGTATCAATAGATTTTTTGTTTCGATTAAATTATTATGCGCATGTACACGAACTCAAACGGTAAAGGAAAACATCGCCTTCTCATAGGGGGCAAAGGGCTTGCAACCTATCAGGTATGGAATGCTAACTTCTATAAATGTGGGCATGATATAATGTATTTGGACGCGCCTCTGACTACCACCTTAGACATCTTCAAAAGATCTTGACCTAAAAAAGATCTTAGATATTTACTGCACCTTGGGAACAGTTGGGAATACGATAGTGATCATATTTTGCTTCTGTTGATTACCTGGTGTTGAAAACGCGAACACTTTGAGATGAGGGTACCGTGGCCTCAGTTTTAATCCTACTAATACTGCAACTCCAGCCCCGAGACTGTGACCTGAAACGAATAATTGGATCTTGAATATTTAATGTTGCGCAGTGCTGCTTTCTTTAAAGTAGACATCATAATTTATTGCTACGACTATATTCCACTCCGGCAAGCATCTATTATTGAAATTTTCAATTCCATTTGAAAACAACACTAGATATTCTTAGAAGACTTTATATTTTCTAAGAAAATAGTGTATTTTAACATTTACCAGTGAGAATGAGGTCATAATGTGGGAACTGCTGGAATGTTCTGTCGAGCACCGGAAGTAGCCTCTTTAACATCTTGGCTGCGCCCATAGACATGCCCTTGTGAGCCGCTGTGTCCTCTGGCAGACCTGGACAATAACCAACCTTGATCACAAAACCCTTAAAAAATATTAAAAAAAAATACTAAAGTCACAAATGGAATTTAAAGATAGAGGAAATTAAAGATACACTTCCTGCCTAACTTGTTTGAGAGGGCATATCAGAATCAGAACATCAGAATCTGTGAAAGTTACCACCTTAACATTTGGTGACATGGAACTCTTCGAAATCGGATCTCTACTTACATTTTGTAAACAAGATTGGTAAAAAATTCTAGGTAAGTAATTATTTACATTCATACCTACATAAAATCACGCCTGTTTCCCATCATAGGGGTAGGCAGAGACCACAGATCTCAACTTGCTACGATCCTGACACACTTCTTTCGCTTTATTCACTCTCATCACATTCTTGATGCAAGCTCGTCGGTTTAAGGTACTCTTGACCTGGCCTTTTTTTCAATAATTCGCCAATTTGGTCCAGGAAGTAATCATTTTTTTTATATAATTTCGGTTTGTACTAAGTTAATTTATCGGTTGTCATTCCATTAGATGTGCATCTATAGGGTAGAATAGGTAGTGCATAAAATGACATCACATTCTCAGGCACTTCTACTGTGATGTCATTTTATGCACGACCTTAGTTCTTCTACACAGATTTCCTATTACTAGTTTCAGTATATTCTGTACTTACATAAAGTAGTAAAAACAATAAAAGACCCAACTTAACGATAATGGACTTCCTACAAACACTACTGAATCAAATGTAGTACCTAAGTAACATTTCGTTAATATAACATGTGAGTACAAGAAAATACTAAGTGAAAAAGTCTTTTTCACCTCAGCAGCTCGAAATGGCATCTTTTGCTGCGAGAAACCAGTGTGCAAAATCGCATTTTGCACACTGGTTTCAGTGAGGAAAAGTGATTTGAAATTCGAATGTCGTCGATTGACACGTGGTAGTGCATGGCGGTCAATCGCTAGCCTGTCTATGAAAAAAAAAACAAATAACGCACCTTTTAAAAATAAAATAGCGGGAATTTGTTTCTGTTACGCTAGTTATTTGTTGAAAATTCATAAAACAATAAAGATGAGTGAAACCAGTGGCGAATACACTAATTTATCTCCAGAGAGAAAAGTTGAGACAAAAAGTGATTGTGATGAACAAAGTTCCCTTCCTGAGAAGCACGTAGGTAAGTTCTGAACAAAACAGAAACTTTTAATTTACAAAACTACAATAACTGTTATATGTTCGTTTAATTTCTGAGAAAAATGCGTTATTTTTAAATAGATTTAAATGAATACCTATTATGGATTAGTTGCTTCATTATGTACAAAGTTGTATCTTTTATTTGTAGGTTAATGTTCTCGCTGCTGAGGTGAAAAATTTTGTGTGCAACACGAGACCAAAGTTTTTCACAACTCGTGCCTTTGAATTCCTCGCTAGACTCGGGATTCAAAATCAGCACTCGAGGTAAACATCAACTTTGCTCTCTTGTTGCACAAATAACTATTTCACCTCAGCAGCTCGAAATGGCATCCTTTGCTGCGAGAAACCAGTGTGCAAAATCGCATTTTGCACACTGGTTTCAGTGAGGAAAAGTGATTTGAAATTCGAATGTCGTAGATTGACACGTGATAGTGCATGGCGGTCATTGGCTAGCCTGTCTATGAAAAAAAACAATAACGCACCTTTTAAAAATAAAATAGCGGGAATTTGTTTCTGTTACGCTAGTTATTTGTTGAAAATTCATAAAACAATAAAGATGAGTGAAACCAGTGACGAATACACTAATTTATCTCCAGAGAGAAGAGTTGAGACAAAAAGTGATTGTGATGAACAAAGTTCCCTTCCTGAGAAGCACGTATGTAAGTTCTGAACAAAACAGAAACTTTTAATTTTCAAAATTACAATAACTGTTATTTGTTCTTTTAATTTCTAAAAAAAATGCTTTATTTTTAAATAGATATAAATGAATACCTATTATGGATTAGTTGCTTCATTATGTACAAAGTTGTATCTTTTATTTGTAGGTAGTAATGTTCTCGCTGCTGAGGTGAAAAATTTTGTGTGCAACACGAGACCAAAGTTTTTTACATCTCGTGCCTTTGAATTCCTCGCTAGACTCGGGATTCTAACGTAGAATCACTCGCTACGCTCGTGATTCAATTCTTAGAATCCCTCGTTCGCTCGGGATTCAAAATCAGCACTCGAGGAAAACATCAACTTTCCCCTCTTGTTGCACAATAGTAGATTGTATTATAAGGGGGCAAAATAATATTTTGACGGCGAGGGCGCTTTTTTGAATCCAGAGCGAAGTGAAGGATTCTAGAGTAGAATCCCGAGCGTAGCGAGGGATTCTTTAGTAGAATCCTGAACGTAGCGAGGGATTTAAAGTACGTCGCCCGAGCCAAAAATATATTTTGCGCCCGAGTGATACACTCTACTTTTCATTACAATCTATGAGAAAATAAAAGGGAAGAGAAAAGAATGTGTTAAATCGACGAAGTTCCACTTGAGAAGAGTAATCGGGGATTAAATTTTTTTATTTAGACTTAGGCGGTAGTAAAAAAGACCGTTTTCTAGATCGCGCTGACGAAAACGCACAGGATTTTATGAAGTTGAAATTACAATTTTTGTATGCTATGCTATGCTATGCTATGCTATGCTATGCTATGCTATGCTATGCTATGCTATGCTATGCTATGCTATGCTATGCTATGCTATGCTATGCTATGCTATGCTATGCTATGGTATGCTATGGTATGCTATGCTATGGTATGCTATGGTATGCTATGGTATGCTATGGTATGCTATGCTATGGTATGCTATGGTATGCTATGCTATGGTATGCTATGCTATGCTATGCTATGCTATGCTATGCTATGCTATGATATGCTATGCTATGCTATGCTATGCTATGCTATGCTATGGTATGCTATGGTATGCTATGCTATGGTATGCTATGCTATGGTATGCTATGCTATGCTATGCTATGCTATGCTATGCTATGCTATGCTATGCTATGCTATGCTATGCTATGCTATGCTATGCTATGCTATGCTATGGTATGGTATGCTATGCTATGCTATGCTATGGTATGCTATGCTATAGTATGCTATGCTATGCTATAGTATGCTATAGTGCTAAGAGTCCTCCCTCATTCATCTTGGTAGATTCGAGATGAATGAATGTGGAAAGTAGTTGTACCTCTAAAGTGCGCGGCAAAGATAATTCCGGCGCACTTAAAGGGGATTAAAAACTCATTACTGCCCGCTAAATTTATAAAGAGGATTAAAAACTCATTACTGCCCGCTAAAAGTTCCTTGAAGAGGAATCATCTACTTTGGGCGCACTTAAAGGCGAACAAAGTCGTCCTTTTCGAATAGATGGAATGAAAATAACTATTGCTTGCGGCTTTTGACGCGTGGTAACCGGAAAAGTAGCTTACCAATATGATAATCTGGGTTATAACAGTTATGACCCTAGCTAATAAATAATAATATACTAACGACCTCGAAAAGCGATATAGGCATATATTGATATGTAGGTAGGTATATATTGATGAAAAATACCATCTCCATAGGGGAATGTTACTATTAACGTTGGAACGCTAATGGCTACCTATAGTGGACGATCGATATTGTTCTGATTTACTATAACCAACATAGCTTTTATAAAGCTAAGTGCATAAAAACTCAATGAAAGCGATCTACAGACCTTGAAAATACGAGTATTGACGGCAGTTTTGGTCTACATTGTTGAGTGTTGTTCTGTTTGAGTAGCCATACGTATGAGTTTACGTGATATTATGCCGGGGAGTTTATTTGAACTTTAGCTTTTGTGAAAGTGACCATGAACAGTCTACAAATGTCACGTAGGTACTAGGTACACTGAATTCAACTGATCATTCGAGTATTTATAAGTAAACATGGCCAATGTCAATGAGTGCAAACAATAATTATAATAATTTGTGTGAAAAGATCAGTCAAGATATTCAAGTGTTTTCTAAGTCAATTCAGTCTGCAAAGTTGGAAGCCAGCTAATTGAGCTCACCCTCGGCTTAGAACTTCGTCAAGGCAGACGTGATATCTTTATTTAAATATATTCAACAGTTAATTCCTTACAATAAAGGAATCACATTATCTTTTTCGTTTAAAGTAGCTCTTGTTTTTGGGAAGCTTGTACAGTACTTCAAGTTTTATATTGGACCTCGGTTATTCTCGTGTTTTCCGAATATGTCCGACAGCAGTGTATGATTCCACAAAACAGAATGAGTCAGAAGTGCACGTTATTATCAGCGCAGCTCACACGGCTTGCAACTAATTTGCTTTTCTTGAAAATGACATTGATATTTATTTGTTTGCGTTAAAGTTGAAATTATGAGTAATTTTCATTTCTAAATGACTTTTCGTCAATCGTTTTTGTAATTTTATACGATTGTTTCCGAGGTTTTCAGAAACGAATTTTTTTCCTGGTTTTACTCTACAAAAGTGGGTGATACTGAAATGAGAGAATACGATCCTTATTTTATTTGAAATTAGCTAGCTTTATAGAATAAGTTGGGCTACTGCTATCGAGCCAGTTAAAAATTCAAGCAAAAAACCTTTATGTAACATTCTCACGGAACTGCGTCACGTATTTTTTAGTTCACTCAATTTCCGCCGGACGTTTCGAGGTGAAGGCTCCAAAGGTTACCAAAGGGACGTCCATTAGTACAAATAGATTAACAGTCTATCAAAGTCTTAATGAATTCTATAAATTTAAAATGATTAACACTCCTGACACTCCATGACTAATGATTAACACTCCTGACACTCCAGATTCCAATTCTAACTTCAATGTTGTGGCGAACTTATAATATGTGCACGCATGGAAAATGTAGAAGGGAGATGTCTGCGCGTTTGTATCGATACAAACACGCTGCAGAAAACGCAATGTGGCCACTCCATAAGTGCCAGTAGTTCTGTCAGAATCTGTATTGATAATTTGATATACACAAGCGGTCTGCTAAATTACTACTAAACTGGTACATTCAGTCAGACTCTTACCCCATTATTCAAAATCAGCTGTCACTTTAGCAAGGTCTTGGGGAGTGTTTTTTTCTTGTCACTCACATTTCATTGAAAAGAGATGGCGACAGATTTAGCAGCCGCTTTAGCGCTTGTAAACTTATACCTAAGTCTAATGTGGATAACAAGGTAAGTTTACTTTAAACTCTTACCCTCAGCTTCAAACTTCTCAGATCCGGCGGTGAAGTCGGTGAAGATGTCCCGAAGCGAGATGGACCCTCGCACCGCCACCACTATGCTCTCCCGGTCGTGGTCTAAGATCACGCAGAATGGCAACTGTATTAAAAAAAAATGTTTGATTTCAGATATACACGATCTTGTCATTTTCTATATTACCTCAATACAGAGTTAATAAATAGAAGCATCTTAAAAAAATTCAGGAAAGAAAAGACTCAAAGATTAGAAGAACCTTTTTGCAAACGACATTATCATACATAGCCCAATTTAGCCTACTGCTAGACATAGGCTTTCCTTTGTTTGTACCATCCTACATGATCCTGTGCTAGTCTTGTCATCTGTCCATCTTTTGCAAAGATAATCCTATAAAATTATCTAGAATGAAAATCTTAATAATTTCTGAGTCTGGTTGAAAGAAGACGAAATGCCATGTCCAGTAGACTGCGATAGGTTGATGATAATGATGATACTTAATTTGTTGAAATAAGTTATATCATATAACTTATTTCAACAAATTAAGTATCATAAATCCTACTAATATTATAAAGGCGAAAGTCCGTGTGTGTGTGTGTGTGAATGTTTGTTGCCACGTATCTCCATAACTACTGAACCGATTTGGCTGAAATTTGAAACATAAATAGATAATGACCGGGAATAGGACATAGGCTACTTTTTATCCCGAAAAAATGCACGGTTCCCATGGGATAAACAAAATAGTAGTCCACGCGGGCAAAGCCGCGGGCGTCGGCTAGTATGATATGTAATAGAGTACAAATTACATTGTTAAACTTTAGATTTGACAACATTATACCAACCCCCTCGACACTGTGTGTCAAGTCGGTTAGGTTTATAGGGCCGTTATAGTCTTATCAATGAAAGTTGGCTTTATTTGCATTGATAAGTTTATGATTACAAAGGAAACAAACCTCAAAAACCCGGTTGTTGAATGATGCGAAGATGATGTCGTCAGCGGTTACGTTCGACATGTATTTGATACCCGCGAAGTTGCACATACAGCAATTGTCATCCGTCACTATAGAGTTCTTTGGCCTAAAAACAAATAATAAATAAATAAATAAATAAATAATGCTGGACATTTCACACAGCATCATGTAGCCCCAAGCTAAGCAGAGCTTGTGTTATGGGAACCACATGACTGATATACTACTTAGGTAAATACTTTTTTTTGTAAATACATACATAATACATAGAAAACACCCAGACCCGAGACAAATATTTGCAGATCATACAAACATTTGTCCCGCGGCGGGGATCGAACCCGCAACCTCCTGCGTCACAGGCAGGCCTTCGCCCACTGCGCCACAGAGGTCGTCAATAATAATTAATGATAAATATCTAATATAAATCAAATCAAAATTTATAATTGTTAAATCTTAATTGTTTAGTCATAATCATGGAATAACATTAACTGGTCGCCATATATAAGAAGCTAGGCTAATTCAATTAGTTAGCTAAGTATTTACTTAATCAAAAGCGAAAATGTATACCTACCTACAAAGTAAGGACTTACCTAGGTAGGTATATCCTAAATTATAAAACGCGTTTCAAAAGTAATAAATAATGATGTAGAATAAATAGTTCTAATGAATAAGAAGTAAAAGGTGACATCATTGTCTAAATAAACATTGTAGTAGGTATTATAAAGTCATTTAATTAAAAATATGAGTTATAGCCAAGTTTAAATAGCAATACCTAATTGATTTGAAAACTTTTAATATAGAAATAGATTCCACAGTCAATAGAAGATTGTGTTTTTTGCTTTATACTGCGTCATAAATACGCAAATGCTTTTAGCACCGCTTTTTGTTCTATGAAACTCAACCTGTTTATCGATTTCCTATATATTTTATGCAGGTAATTTAAACTTATGGAAAAAACATAACCTTTTACATTTTGTATGAGACAAGGGATGTTTCTATGCGAATTATGGATGCTGGGTTTTGGAATTCTCTACGGAGACATTTGTAAAAGTTTGTTTTTTTCATTTGGCCTTTGATTACTTACAGTAGACAAGTTCATGACACCAATATCTTAGATCGTTTAAGCTTAGATCCACTTCGGAGTAGAAAGTGAAAGGAGTGTTTATAAACATGTTTGATGTGTACCAACTTGCTAGTTCTATCTCTATCAAAATGATAAGCCAAAGGCTAGGTAAAAAATAATAATACTAGTCAAGTTACAAAATGAAATTGCTGATAATATTGGCAGGAGTGGTACAAATACTAAGTACCGACACAAAATGAGGATAACCAAATACCTACCTATCTAATACTTATCCAGCTACTAATCCAGTTAAAATTCACAATCAAAGCGAAAATAATGACTCGTTATTTTCAAAATGAATTAGGTGTAACTGGATGACATCATTGGGGTTGTATTGTAAAGCCACGCCACGAATACATCCATCATTATGTTCTACAAATATTATAAATCTGAACGTTTGTATGTTTGTACTTCAATCCTGTCTCAATGGCCGATTAAATTAAAATAGATGCAGATTAATCTGCCCTTAAAATGTCATTGCAGGTCACCATTTTAAGGTCACTTTACGTTGATACCATGAAAGCCGATTCGTGGACGTGAGGTGTTGGTTATTTTCTATCTGTATTGTGTTGCGAACGGTTTCAGAACGAAAACAAACAGAATTTTAATCAATTTCTGTTTGCGAATGAATTTTCCCAATTTTGCAGGCATTTGATGGATTATTAATTACTGTCACACGCGAAACGAAGCTTCAACGAGCAATCAATTTGATTGTGAGCTTACGTTCGGACGAGGTCATTACGATTTGATGGAACTGGGTAATTGATTTGAGTTCTTTATTTTGTTCTCAATAACAATCCAAACACACTGAACTTCCACCAAATTATCTTCCTAAGTATTCAATTCCGCATTTTCAGCAAATGTTCACTTAAAATCCAAACACATTTAAATTCTTAAAAGAGACGCGATTACCAAATGCTTAATAATATTCTTGAAACAAGCAAATTAATGTAAGTAAGTATATTAAAAAAAAATATCTAAAAACCACGTATTTTTTTAGTGCATTGTGAGCTACCCTGAAAGTTTCAGGCGGATAGCTAATGGAGAAGTGCTCGAAATTTGAGTTGCAAGATTCCACCCGTAATAACAACGTGATAAAGTTTATTTTTTTAAGAAAAAACGTAATCAAGCAATACCTACGCGCCATATTAACCAATCAAAAGATGACTTACCGACAACAACAACAGGTCAAATGCCGGGCCAGTTTGCAAAAGCCGGTGAAACAATGCCGGTACAGCACATACGGCCATCCGTAAGCTGCTATCGACAACTTTAGGTAATGCAGCGCATCGTCCAAGTTCATCCATGGAGGGGTTTCGGAGAACACTTTGTTGACGTCAGTTGTGTATATTGGCTCTTCGTCGTTCAGCATTTGTATTCGACGCATCTCTCTTGTTTCTCTTTTTTGTCGCACCCTGAGGAGTACGCAGCCAGCTACCACGTCTGATGGAACCAGGTCGGTTGATCTGAAGAGTGCGCTGAGTAGGGCTGTGAAAATGATCTTGGGTTACTTTCGTTGAACTTTTCAGTACAATTTCTTACATTTTAGGCAATGTTTCTGTTTATAGATGGGCAATCAATTTTCTTTTAATTTTTTCAACCAAGCTAAAACAAAGTTATAAGCTTTGCACTTAAGTCTATTATAGGTCCCTACTTAGAAAAATAACTAGAATTTAGTAGTATTTGAAATAACATTGCTGCTCAATTATTTACTTAAATATAACGTGTAGAAACTATTTGGTCTCGAAATATTTGTCAGCATTACTTAGCTGTTCTGAGAAGCCAACAATGTCAGAACATGTTGTGCAAGGCAAACAATGCCAAGGCTTTCCTTGAACTAGTGAAAATATTCATCATGCTTCGTGCTCCCACCGTTCTAATATATTAGTCTTATGTGTTTATGTTTCAAACAAGGAGTCAAGGAGCATCTAATTCTAAGCATTTTCCTTAGCGTAAATTCTTGATTCTGCTTGGATCTTTATGTCGACAGAATGCACGCGTAGTTTTATAAATAGATCCATTGTACTTTTCTAGCTCTCCCATGAAAGTGAAAAGGCTTTGTGTTCTTTCTTTATATATAGAACAGGTGGTGCTAAATCACGTTGTCAAGCGTGGGTTGTACCTGAAAGGCTTCAATTAAATGTGTTATTTCTTCTTAGATACTCAATGGCCAATATAATAACCAACAAACCAACCCAATTTTTCGAATTAAACATTATCCAAAGAAGCTTCAACGATTATTTTTCTTCGAATTTTTGGCAAAAGTTGATGAAACTTCGTTATCTCTCTGCGCCCACGTAATCTAATACTTGAGTGGATTTTGTTTTTATTTCATAAAGCCTAGTAGGTAATTTATTTTCCTTCCCATGATCTGACCTAATTTTGTTAACGTAAATATTGAAATTTGTAAGTATTTTGAAATCATAAGATACTTCTCTCGGCAAAATTCCATCAAAATATCTTGAAAGAGTGTAAAATACTGGCTAAATTGAGTTTGTCGCCACCGATATCCCGGGAATCCGAGGAAGTTTACACTACCTGGTTCTATTCAGATTAAATTCTCGGACTTGGAGGACGACAAGGTAATATCGATTAAATAAATTGCCTTGGGATAATTTTATTATCACGGTTATTTTCTTTACAATGGAGGACATAAACGTTTCACATTCCTTCGTTTAATTTCGATTGTTGTTCGAACATGTCGCCATGAATTTACTTATGTAATTTTAGTTAAATAATAATACTTATATAATAACTATACTTAACTATTATATTTATTTGTAATAGAGTTTTTTTTTCCAAACAGCTATTTTCCTCAACTTAAATGGTAAACAAAAAGTTATACTTAAGTACTTACCTATTCGCTTACATTTTTTACTTGTATGTTAGCCTAACCTACCAACAAAAAAAAACAGGCTTAAACTTAATGGGCCCTACTTATGAAAGATGTTTAACGTGAAACACTGGTTAAACAACGTCCTGTCTTTATTTGTGGATAGTGACAAACAGAGACAGGACGTTGTTCAACCAGTGTTCAACTTTAAACATCTTTCATAAGTAAGGGGGAATGTACCTAATGAGAAGCCAAATCGTGCTTTTTTTTGCGTTACCTACATAAAACAAAAATTCACTTTAAAACTACTTTAGATGCTGAATGGCTGAAATAAAATAAAATTGTTAAATGAATAGTATAACTACAAGATTTTTAAATTACTTTGAAATCATTACCTACTATTTCTCGGTATAATCGTTTGGAAACTAACAAAAATATATGAAGGCAGGATCGGCGCAATGAAACCAACAGTCATTGTCAAATGCTTTTAAAAACAGCAAGATAAACTTTGGAGGACTATCTATCATCTACAAGAGATAATTTTGGAAGTTATGTACACATTTTCTGTAGCATTAATTTGAAGAGATGTTAAAAGTGACACGACAAGACGGTTGACCAGGAAATCGTAAAAGTATTTATTTTACCTGCAACCTGCTGGAAGGCCTCCTTTCCATGCTCATCCCTCTTCAGCCAGCAGAACGCCCACCGGAACCTTCGAGACCAGAGCCCCGTCACCTTCCTATGATGGCGGACCTGGTTCGGGGTGTCTTGCATATCCCCATAGTTCACGGAGCCGAGGGGATCGAACACCATGAACAGGCCAAACACTGTTAGGCCTAGTTGAACCCAGTTGAATAAAACTATACCTGAGGAAGAATATCGAAGAATTAACATACCTAATGTAATAACTTGAATAAAGGTATTGAACTATACCTGAGGAAGAATATCGAAGGATTAACATAATGACTTGAATAAAAATATTTTCACCTCAGCAGCTCGAAATGGCATCTTTTGCTGCGAGAAACCAGTGTGCAAAATCGCATTTTGCACACTGGTTTCAGTGAAGAAAAGTGATTTGAAATTCGAATGTCGTCGATTGACACGTGATAGTGCATGGCGGTCAATCGCTAGCATGTCTATGAAAAAAAAAACAAATAAAATAACGCACCTTTTAAAAATAAAATAGCGGGAATTTTTTTCTGTTACGCTAGTTATTTGTTGAAAATTCATAAAACAATAAAGATGAGTGAAACCAGTGGCGAATACACTAATTTATCTCCAGAAAGAAGAGTTGAGACAAAAAGTGATTGTGATGAACAAAGTTCCCTTCCTGAGAAGCACTGAGGTAAGTTCTGAACAAAACAGAAACTTTTAATTTACAAAACTACAATAACTGTTATATGTTCTTTTAATTTCTGAAAAAATGCGTTATTTTTAAATAGATTTAAATGAATACCTATTATGGATTAGTTTCTTCATTATGTACAAAGTTGTATCTTTTATTTGTAGGTTAATGTTCTCGCTGCTGAGGTGAAAAATTTTGTGTGCTACACGAGACCAAAGTTTTTCACATCTCGTGCCTTTGAATTCCTCGCTAGACTCGGAATTCTAACGTAGAATCACTCGCTACGCTCGTGATTCAATTCTTAGAATCCCTCGTTCGCTCGGGATTCAAAATCAGCACTCGAGGTAAACATCAACTTTGCCCTCTTGTTGCACAAATAACTATTTACACTTTGTTATTGTCAATAAGGAGGACGATACAATTTTATATTAAAAACCTGTAGGCATAGGGGATTTGCATGACGCGAAAAGGTAAACTCTAAATAAGGCAAATAGCCGTGTCTGGTATTGCGTTTTAATCCAGTCGTGTCTGATAAATTGCCTTTGTGTTTGTGGTTATTTTTTTAATCAAAACGGTATACAGTGTACCTGTCTAATAAAACACGTAGGGATAAAAAACGATCTTACAAAGAGTAACGTTGAGTAAACATGCGCATAAATTTCTTACCGAAGAAACTTTTTTCCGGAAGAAAAATGTGCCCGTCAAGACTCATTCGTCAATTTCTTTGAAGGCACGATACGTACTATCGTATATCCATCGTACGTATAGAGATAGATGATGTAGTAGTTAGTATGGTGGCGATCCGTTTGAATGAGCGCTTGTATCCGGCTATATCGTGCCTACGGTATCGTAGTGAACCTATCCGTGCGTAAGCCGATTCGCTCTGCTTACAGTTGGATAGAAGTTAACCCATTTTATAAGATACGTGTACGAAAATCTCAAGTATACAAGCAAAGTTGATATTACAGTGCTAAGTGTTTTGGTAAGAAAGTAAGTGCCTACTTTAAGTTTAGACGAGGTCGTTTTTGTGAAGGCTCCGGCTTTATCCTTATGAGCTTGTACTTCATAATACAAAGTTCCCTGGTATGGTCGCTTGCCAAATATTTTTTACTTTCAATATTTTTTGCTACGATTAAAGTTTAACGAAAAGTTTTTACTATAGACTAACTTTTTCGATAGTTATTTTTGCTATTGTTCAAAGTTTGGTTTTGTCTCAGTTTTGTGTAGTTTTCTACTGTGCCACCTATACAATCGGAAAGTTGAGGTTAAGCTTTCGAGAGCTATTTGATCGCTGTTTTTGTTTGTTATTTAATTATAAGAGAAGGTCAAGTAAAAGCTTTATGTTTAGTTAAACTATTATAGACATGCTAATTCTAGAATGCTAAATAAATCGGCAGTATATCTCTTGCCTTGGTCGGCAGTAACGGGCGCTTCAATGTTAATATTTGTGTTCGTGTCTACAGAGAAACCTTAAACTTTGGCATACTTACTTTGTATAACTATGCTAGAAAACTTGTCTTCTACAGAACACTGTATTACGTCACAAAACATCCACATGGTCCCCATAACATTTAGCGCAGTCTCCGGCAGAACGAGTAGCACTCTGCAACAAAACCAATTATATAGTTTCACAAACTTTTACATCGATAAAGTACACTTAGTTGATACTTATTTCATTTATTTATTACATTTCTGTGACCTCGAACATTTTATGGAGGTCGTATAAGTATGTAGAGTTCTTAACTTGAAAGGACAAAATGTATATTCGGCTTCTCGTAAACATCATACTTAAATAAAATGTATCGAATCCATCAAGAAAATACGCTTAGAATATAAGTACTTACTTACATAAATTGCAGAAGATTGATCATTTCGCGGTGTGTCCTGACATAGCGTCTTACAAGGTTCAGTGAATAAATACAATGTACCTTAAGCTATTATTTTTCATGCTTTATTTTATTGGCTTGGATGTTTTTTGTTTAAATTAATTAGTATCTTAGTGTTACATGTAACACGACTCTTCATTATAGGACATTTAGCGACATTTTCCATCATTAGACGCGTGCCAAAGAGTCGACAAAAAAAAAACAAACGACGTAAAACTATGAAGTCATGTCATGCTAAAACCAATGTATGAACATGATCGATACAAGAATAATGTTTTATGAATCATTGTGTACAGTAATTCAAGATAAAGAATGGTTTTCGGAAAACATCGCAAACAATCGTATAACATTACAAAAACGATTAACAAAAAGTCCATAAGTCAAAAAGACAAAAAGTTTATTTCGAAATGAAAATTACTCATAATTTCAATTTTATCACAAACAAATAAAATATCAATGCTCAATATCAATTTTAAATATCAATTTTATCACAAACAAATAAAATATCAATGTCATTTTTAAGAAAAGCAATTTAGTTGCAAGCAGTGCGATCTGCGCTGATAACGATGTGCACTTCATCATACAGTGCTGTCGGACATATTCGGGAAACACGAAAATAATGTCCTTTGAGCTTGAAGAACTGTAACTTGCAAGAATACAATAGGCGTCATAACGATGATCTTACCTACTAAACTATTATTAGACTAGAGTCGATTTCTATTTGTTGCATTTCAAGATCAACTGATTTTACAAACGAGTAGTTTGACAATACAAAATAAATTCAAATTCGAAGCTCTTTCTTAGCACTTGTTTAATTTACTCCTGAAAAAGCTTTCTATCCGCTTGCGACAGCTACTTGAAATTCTCTTTTGAATATTTAAAAACAAATTGAGTAAGTGGACGAAATTACAACTAAGGCCGTGCTTGTTCCATTAAAGCCTTAAATCCTTGGTACGATTGCCTCCAAAACCTTGTAATAAGGAATTTTGTTGATAATACTTGTCTGATACTTGACTACTATCTGCGCTTATTTTACCTATTTGTTTTTAGGTTAGTAGTGTAAAATATTATCAGCCTTTTTTGTAGTTAACCGTACCTACTCAAACTCCTCGGTGTGCACAATAAATGCAATTAGCTTTCCCCAACAATAAAATACCTACTGAACGTAATTTAATGTTGGATTTTAGTGGTTACTTTCGTCCGAGATTTTAATTTAAGCTTGCCTAGTAATTTCATATTTTTCACATAGTTTCACATAAGTAGGCAGAGATCTGCTAAAGACTGCAACTTTAATTTTATTTGGTTCGCGGTTAAAGCTTAAAAAAAGAAAGGTCATCAAGTATTTAGCTCTGACGGGGCAGGTCATTCGGCTCCAAAATTATCAAAGCCTCAGTGCAAAGCACACTCATGGCCTCGTATCGTGCTTCTGTTAACAGCTTTCGGAATAAAACCTATCGGAAAGCTTTTATTTCGTAGAATATTCCCGAGAGCAGAAATACTGCCTGGAAACGGAACGAGGGTTGGACACTATTAAATAGTTCAAATAACGCAGCTTGTTCTGATATTCTGAAATAGAACTCTCTCCCGGTGCGCTTTGTACATAGTTTTCAACTACAGAGACGTAGCTACGGGAAAATAACCAACTTTTGTCAGACAATATTGAGCTTCGGCGTATAGGTAGTTATCGAATGTTTTTTATTGGAACACCGAGGCGTTATTGGTAAAAGTTGACATACATACCACAGTTCCCTTGAGCATTTATAGCTATTGTACTGTCACTATAATAAATGGGTAAACAGATTAATCTGTGGGTTTCATTTGCTCGTAACTTTAAAATACTTACTTTCGGAAATTTATGAATAAAGGTAGGTACTTTCATCCGCTACATCGCTCACGTAGCTCCCAGATATATTGTGCAATCTACGATTCCTACCTACCTATTCTAGGTCGTTTTTTTTTTGTGTGGTCGGCACAACATGTTTTCTTGTTCCAGTTTCTATAGGTACCTAATATCTGTTTTTTCTTAAATCTGCCTCAACCACTGCTTCAACAACACACACTGTATTTTTGTCATCACACTAATATTATAAATGCGAAAGTTTGGATGTTTGGATGAATGTATGTTCCTCTATAACTCGACAACCACTAAACGTTTTGCTGAAAAATATAGATAGATACCTAATGACCGGGAATAGGACATAGGCTACTTTTTATCCGGGTATCATGCTAGTAATAATATCCCTCCTCAAGACAATATCCATACTAAGTCAACCTGTTGCTTGACTCCTTAACTTATCTTCATTGTAGCTTCTTTTAAACGTAAATATTATCCACCTAAATTGTCACACCATACAATGAAAATCTATCACTTTGCTATTTCTTACACTATTCCCTTTCTAACAAGCAATTTATTCAAAAATAAAAAAACCCGGCTGAACTGAAAAGTTGGAAACAGCATTATCTTATCAATCACAAATAGTAGATTGTATTCTAAGGGGGCAAAATAATATTTTGACGGCGAGGGCGCTTTTTTGAATCCAGAGCGAAGTGAAGGATTCTAGAGTAGAATCCCGAGCGTAGCGAGGGATTCTTTAGTAGAATCCTGAACGTAGCGAGGGATTTAAAGTACGTCGCCCGAGCCAAAAATATATTTTGCGCCCGAGTGATACACTCTACTTTTCATTACAATCTATGAGAAAATAAAAGGGAAGAGAAAAGAATGTGTTAAATCGACGAAGTTCCACTTGAGAAGAGTAATCGGGGATTAAATTTTTTTATTTAGACTTTTTATCTGATACTAGCAGCGCCGAGTAGTGATGGTTTATGGTGATGATGATGATGAAAAGTAGCCTTCCTCAAGAGTTTAGCTATCAAATACAGAAATAATTTTTCAAATCCGACTGGTAGTTCCTGAGATCGAAAACGCACAGGATTTTATGAAGTTGAAATTACAATTTTTGTATGCTATGCTATGCTATGCTATGCTATGCTATGCTATGCTATGCTATGCTATGCTATGGTATGCTATGGTATGCTATGCTATGCTATGCTATGCTATGCTATGGTATGCTATGCTATGCTATGCTATGCTATGCTATGCTATGCTATGCTATGCTATGCTATGCTATGCTATGCTATGCTATGCTATGCTATGCTATGCTATGCTATGCTATGCTATGCTATGCTATGCTATGCTATGCTATGCTATGCTATGCTATGCTATGCTATGCTATGCTATGCTATGCTATGCTATGCTATGCTATGCTATGCTATGCTATGCTATGCTATAGTATGCTATGCTATGCTATGCTATGCTATGCTATGGTATGCTATGGTATGCTATGCTATGCTATGCTATGCTATGCTATGCTATGCTATGCTATGCTATGGTATGCTATGCTATGCTATGCTATGCTATGCTATAGTATGCTATGCTATGCTATGCTATGCTATAGTATGCTATAGTGCTAAGAGTCCTCCCTCATTCATCTTGGTAGATTCGAGATGAATGAATGTGGAAAGTAGTTGTACCTCTAAAGTGCGCGGCAAAGAAAATTCCGGCGCACTTAAAGGGGATTAAAAACTCATTACTGCCCGCTAAATTTAGAAAGAGGATTAAAAACTCATTACTGCCCGCTAAAAGTTCCTTGAAGAGGAATCATCTACTTTGGGCGCACTTAAAGGCGAACAAAGTCGTCCTTTTCGAATAGATGGAATGAAAACAAAATTAAATTACAATTTTATATTATTATGTAGGTATCTAGGGTTCGATGCCGTGCGCATTTTCCTAAACGTTGTTGTCACAGTTGACACACAGATGGCTCTGTGGGTACCCAAATTAAATGCGTAAGTTATTTCTTAAATATGAGATATCTCCTAAATGGCTGAACCAATTTCAATGCAGTTTGTTCTAAACGTTGCGTGTGACTAAATAGAAAGTTTTAGTATGCGTTTTGGTTAGCAATTCTGTTTAGGGCGAAAAATAGATTTTCAAAAATTTTGAGACTCGATTTAGTCTTCGAAGATGTCATGTTAGATTTTTAAAAAAATTATATTTGATATCAGTCCACCAACCTCTTGATTTTGACATGGATTTTGATATGATAGCGTGAGTTTCATTTTGAAAATTCACACATTGTTGCATTTTTTAGCCGCACTATTTAATTTATCGAAATAAAAAGTATCCTAGAGCACAATCGAGATAGAGACGATTCTAACGATACCTCATTCATCAAAATCCATCCAGCCGTTTAGGAGAAACGTGGTAATAAAGAATATTACTTACATACGAACGAACATATGTACATAGAAACGCGCGATCTACATAACCCGGGTGACTTGACAGTCAGCCGGGTAAAAACAACTTACTTGACTATCAGCAAAGGCGACACCAGTTTCCTCGCGTCTACGTCCGTGATGGTGCCCCTGGCTGACTGCTGCGCCAACGCCGCCAGCAGCAGCAATAGCAGCGCCTGCAGCGTGAGGGTCCCGCACAAGAATAATCGCACGAAAGAACCTCCATGCCAGCCTTCGTTCTCGCACTGCCACGTTATGGGGTATAGCACTTCTACCACAAGGGCGATTAGCACTAACCTGTGAATAAGAGATAAACGCCTTTAGGATTTTCTATTTCTAGAATAAATACAGAGGTAGATAGATAAAAAATTATTTGACTCCTTAGTCTTACACATAGTAACACACTAAAAGAAAAAGTGAGTGAACAGAGAGAACAGAAGTAATGTTTAAAATTACCTCTGTTCTATTCTAACACTCAAGTTAATGCCTAATGGTTCCCATCCATGTTGATTTTAAAAGGTTATTAGTAAAGAAGTTTAAGTGTCATGATTATTATGGTCACGAAATAATCTTTATCTTAAACCTACACGAAGACTGCCAGGTAGTAAGTTTAGTGTTTTTTTAACTTTTTCACAAGTTACTTTACAATATTGAACTGCTAAGAGCAAGGTCCCCAGGGAATAGCCATATAATAAAACTTTTTATTTTACGATACAAGGCTGAAAAAGGTATAGGTTCTCTACTCATAAATCCTAATGGACCCACAACTTTTCTATTCCACTCGCGAAGAGTAGGTAGTTGCCTAAGTACTGGTACAGTCGACGTCGGAATATTCAAACCCAATAACATTTTTCTGGTTGAAGATAAGAGCATAATTTTTGATTAGATGACGAGAAATCTCGCATTAGCTTTCTTACCTACCGAGTTTATTTTTATGATCAAAGTGTTAAAGCACACTTAGGTATTATTTCATCTAGGTATAGAATTAACTAAAGCGATATTTCTCGTTATTTAATTTTTAATTTTGGTAGAAATTAAACAGTAGTCAAGTATTGTTCGGAAAAGTTTTTTCTCAGCTTGCATTGTGCTCCAACTCCACAGCTTTCTTTGATAAGTTATTGTTATTACTGAAAAAAACTAACTACCTACTTACATAATATTGTCTGTGCACTTGGACGAACTAGATGTCTAGACCCCGATTTCGAGCGTCAAAACGCCAAACAAAAGATCAACCAATTGTTGGTTGACTCGTTCGTTTCGCTCATTCAGTCGCGCTAAGGTCGTTGTACTGTAAACATGAATTTGGCGGCAAACAAAAATGGCGATTTGTGCCATCAAAGTGTGCAGGAATTACAAAAGACGACTAAAAATAAATAAGGAAGTTACATAGCATCGGTAAGTAAACTATAAATAACTGTAAGTTATGAAAACAAGAAAATAAAACTTTGTAATTTTATCCTAACATGTTCTAGGAGGGTTGCCATAACTATTCTTTGATTTTACCCATGTGAGAGCGTGAGCAAATAAAAAAAAGTGTTGAATCCAAGGATTTTATAAACAAACAGGATGGTTAAGTCGACTTTAATGTAAAAGGGACTTTGAACCTTATCACGACTACACAACTATCTATTATAATTTAATCTTGGTTATAAGGATTGTTGGTCTTGTTGAGAGGCTTTCTTGATAGCTTTGTCTCTTTCACACTCGTTGTTGGATTAGTAGTGTGCCTTTTTGATTTCGATCCTTGATTTCGATCCTTGATTTCAATCCTTGATTCAAATCTTGAATCTGAAATCTTGAATCTTGAATCTTTGAAGTGACAGCTTTCAAACTTCAAACCGCCATATCTCATGAATTACTCGTCCTAGACTCCCCGTTCTCAGTTCAAATGAAAGCTATGACCAAGATCTTCATTTTAAGTGACAGCTGTCAAAATGACATCTGTCATCTGAAATCTAGATCTTGGTCATAGCTTTCATTTGAACTGAGAACGGTGAGTCTAGGACGAGTAGTTTCCGAGATATGACCGTTTTAAGCTTTGAACTGACAGCTGTCAAACTTAAAACGGTCATATCTTGGAAACTACTCGTCCTAGACTACCTGTTCTCAGTTCAAATGAAAGCTATGACCAAGATCTAGATTTCAGATGACAGATGTCATTTTGACAGCTGTCACTTAAAATGAAGATCTTGGTCATAGCTTTCATTTGAACTGAGAACGGGGAGTCTAGGGCGAGTAGTTTCCGAGATATGGCCGTTTTAAGCTTTGAACTGACAGCTGTCAAACTTAAAACGGTCATATCTCGGAAACTATTCGTCCTAGACTCACCGTTCTCAGTTCAAATGAAAGCTATGACCAAGATCTACATTTCAGATGACAGATGTCATTTTGACCGCTGTCACTTAAAATGAAGATCTTGGTCATAGCTTTCATTTGAACTGAGAACGGGGAGTCTAGGACGAGCAAGGAATTTCTATACTACGTACCTGGAACGCTGACTGAGACAGAAAACAAGGTCCGCTTGAAATAAAACTTGGGCGGTGTGTCTCTTTCTTTTTGCAACTGTGTGAAAGAGACAAAGCACCCAAGAAAGCCTCTCAACAAGACCAACAATCCTTATAACCAAGATTAAATGATAATAGATCGTTGTTCAGTCGCGATAAGGTTCAAAATCCTTTGTACATTAAATGTCAGTTAGCACTCCAGTTACGTAGTTTAGAATCTTCTTGAGGACGAGTAATTCATGAGATATGGCGGTTTGAAGTTTGACAGCTGTCACTTCAAAGATTCAAGATTCAAGATTTCAGATTCAAGATTTGAATCAAGGATTGAAATCAAGGATCGAAATCATAACATATTTTCAAAAAAAAAAAAAAACATAACATATTTTCCCCTACTTTTATGGGAAATTTTCAAGAGCTGGTATCACTAAAAATGGACGACAATGTTGACAGTTGACGCAGCGCACTTGTATAGACAATAGACGATTCGCATACTTGTGTGCGTAATACGCACACTAGCGTTTCAAACCTGGCCTGTTGTTCTTATTGCGATTGTAGCGAAAGACTCGTTCTAGACATCTATTTCTTCAAAGTCTGTGCATCAAAATGAGAACAATTAAATTTATCTGTACTTTTTCACAAATAACAACCTGAAACATTGTTTTTCAGGAACATCTTAAGTAAATACAAAATCCTTAGCAATATTTTTTCCATAGAACAAAGACGAAGAATAAATAAACGCCACTGTTTCTGTCTTAACTGGTATTTGCCTACTGTTGTTCCTAATAAATTAAGTTGTCCCTTACTAAAGTAAATTTTGAGATTAAATTTAATTAAATCGATGCTCAGTAAGTACATTAAAAGTTTAAACTGAGCGGCAATTTAAAAGCTATTACTGAGCAATCAGAGGAGAGAGTTCGAAGGTCGCTTGAGAGCGTTTGACAATATTGGAGGAGGGAGGGTCATCCATATTAATGGAGGCAACAAGTGACGGGTTACTGTGTCTAAACATGTTTTTGTATCCTTAAACTTTCTTGCGGTAAGTATTTAAAAAAATATCGTCAGTATTTTATTATTACCTACTTATTTAGATGGAAAAATATTTTCGTTCAACTTTTTTGGTTTTGGCAAAAAATATTTTCGAAATAAAGAGGTAGGTGTAAAATGTTGAATACATGAATGAAATAATTTAATTAATTTTTTACCTACTTTCTGTACTTACCTAACAGATTATAAAATACGGCATATCAAAAATACGGTTTCAATATTTGCATTGAATGTGCGAATATTAGCGACGAATAATTACTTTCGAAAAAGATCAACCTTTACCTATCTCTTTCTAGATTATTATCATTTAATTAGCGACTAATATTATAAAAGTACACGGTACCTTATGGATTAGGTTTTACAATGCTACACAAAGAACATTTTAAGTAAGTAAGTAAGTACTTTTATTTCATTAAATTTAAAATTATTTTTGCCAAACATAAATAAAAATTCACACAGTTTAAAAATCACTGAACACACTTCAATAATTTTCAGCAACACGAAGTTTATGAGTAATTTATACTTTGAGGTTCTCATATTAGAGCCAGGTTCAAGGCGAAACATTGAAGATTTTTATTTATGCATGAAAAACCTGAAAAAGTTATTTTAATTTTATAGGGCATTGACTTCGAAACTCTACTCTCACTTTTTAATAAGATACCTACATACATAATCTACTATCATTTGCGACCATATTTTAAATGTCGATAACTATGAACGTAAAATAATTATATCTAGGGTATTATTATCATTGTTTCGAAATGTAAAACAATGCATAATTAATATTTTAGTATGTGGACAATGTGGTAGAATGCCTTAATATTCTGAATAAAAAAAGAGATGGCAAATATGTTTTGGGGCGAAACTGCGAAACAATTTTTTTGGGATGCATAAATTAGACATTATTTAACACACGGGAGTTACTCACGTAAAAATATCGTCGATTTAGATACCGACAATGTTTCTCCGGATTCTCCGGATGAATCGAAACATTGTCGGTACCTATCTAAATCGACGATATTTTTACGTGAGTAACTCCCGTGTGTTAAATAATGTCTAGTACCTACAACCCACGAAAGTTTTGATAGTGAAATGCATAAATTACTTGCAACAGGCATGTAAAAGCTTATAATCTTTTATGTTATACATAATATCATTTATCATATTAACAGGGCGTCAGTCATTGACTAATCGCAGCGACAGCCTCATTTGTAAAACTCCTAAACCTACTTATCGATCGAGCGAGCGAAGCGAGCGAAGATCTTAGTGGCAAGTTAGGCGATTTTGCTTTGTATGTTTGTATGTTTGTATGTTTGTATGTTTGTATATTTGTATGTTTCATTTTTATGTTCTCTCATAACTATCGAACCGCTTATCCAATCTGTATGAAACTTGATAGGTCAATAGGTTGTGCTATGGAAATTTGCTGTGGAGCGTATGAGCGTAATCGATGAAGGGGTTGTAAAGATATGGGGTTCCCAAGGGGGTAAATTTTTTTCAAAGTTACTCAAATATATTGAGTGGGGTGTCATATGAAAGTACTTAATTTATACATTCCAAAATGGTTTTTAGTTTTCTTCTAGGTTCTATAGTTTTTGAAATACAGAGAAAAAGAAAAATGATGAAAACCAATTAACGGATGTATGAAGAGAGCTCCCGTTTCATAGAGTTTCGATGTATTCGCAGGTCTGGTTAACAGACAAAGAGTGTGGCATCGTTGTGGTATGGTTTGCAATGATTTTAGTTGCTTCTTGATAGTTTTCCTTGAGATTGAAAATAAAAGCCGTGTTGGCTGAGTGGAAGAGTGCTCGATTTTCGATTCATAGGTCGTAAGTTCGAACCCTGGCCGTGCTCATCAATGGATTTTTCGATTAGAAAAATTTAAATGCGCATTAACACGAGCTCTAAACGGTGAAAGAAAACATCGTGAGGAAACCAGTTAACGTTCTAATAGCGGCGATGGACTTGCAACCTGTCACGTATGCAAATGCGAACTCCTGCAAATAGTGTTATAGAGGGAGACGGAGGGGGAGGGGGAGGGGGAGGAGGAGCGGGAGGTGGGGGGGGCAGGGGAGAGGAAGGAGGAGCGGGAGTGGGGAGGGGGAGGGCAGGGGAGGGGGAGGGGAGGGGAGGGGGTGGGAGGAGGAGGGGAGGGGAGGGGGTGGGAGGAGGAGGGGAGGGGAGGGGGAGGGGAGGGGGAGGGGAGGGGAGGGGAGGGGGAGGGGGAGGGAATACTTTACCATACTGAGGTAGTGCATTAGATATCATTGTGTGGTAAACACTAGAAGGAGCACTTAACGTAGGTATAGGGGTAGTCAGAAACCAGTCCAAATCTAGGCTATCAACACAACGGTGCGCGAGATCTCAGTTCGGGGCGAACTACTAGTTTATTAGTATTACAAATGAAAACTGTAACTTGACGTTAAGTTTCAAGTTACAACAAGACAAATGATTTATTTACATAAGTACCTACCTACCTATTTGCAATTTATATAGCGGCTCGGGAAGGCAGTGAATCTCAGCATACTAATTTATCTTATTATTGAGGCCGGTTATCGGATCTGTGTGTAGGAGGGTCTTTGTAATTGACAATAAATAGAGTTCTTGCAATTAATTACCTACGTAATAAATATTGTTAGCTTTGCCAAAAATAGATTGATGGCTAATAGTGCTAAAAGCTTATGAAAGAAAACAAACTTTTGTTAGTTACTAGAGAGGTAGGCAGGTACTCTTCTAAGCCGTAGCCGTATTGGGGGATAGTACTAGTACCTACCTCGACTTTCAATCCAAAGATCGTGGGTTCGAATCTTGGCCGTGCATCAATGGATTTTTGGTTTCGCAAATTTTTTATGCGCATTAACATGAGCTCTAAATGGTGAAGGAAAACATCGTAAGGAAACCCGCGGCTTAGTCAGCCCTACACGTTTGGACCATGTCTTTCCTGTGGATAGAGCATGGTTTAGGTGCTCGGCAAGCCTACTCCATCTCAAAACAATGTCCCACGCACGCTACAGCGTAGTATTCTTAAATTATTAAATTCTTTATTGCACACAAAAAGATAGAATTACAAACATTGATTAAAAAGGTGATGTACAAAGGCGAGCTTAACCCTAAAAGAGTTTTCTTACAGCAAACCTTGGGAGAGAGAGAGACTTATTATTATTATTATTATCTGTTCTGTGCTACAGTGTTCCGGTTAGTGTAGGCAAAGATTGCCTCCTGGCACTGTTTAATCATCTAGTAAAGATGTAAAGGCCTAAGTTTTACTCACCTAAATACGAAGAAAGATTGTGTAATAATGTGTCTGCTTCCACGTTTTTTTTAAAGGTAGGCAAGTGTTATCTTTGAATCTAGTTAAAAGTTCATTCAGCACAGAGAAATTAACACTACGTTTTAGTATTCAGATCGAGAAGACATAAAATAATAAATCTAAGCATTACTAAAAAGCTTCCAAAAGAAAATGCATTTAAAAACAAAAGCTATCTAAAAACAGATTCCATTTTTGAAAAACTGCGTGAAAAAAAACCGACGAAAGAGGTCGCATTTATTGTCGTGAAAAAGGTTTTCTTTACTTGGATGGATCTTTTTAGAATTACTTAAACTTTATATTGTGCTTTGGAAGTGAAAAAAGTATCTATAAATATGTACTTTTTTATTGTTGTCCGTGAGTAAGTACTTACAGTACGGCCAACGGATCTCGGCGTGCGTGAAGTTAGCCGTTTCGATGCGCAGTGCAACTTTTTCATACAAAATTTTCTACTGCGCAGCGCAGAGCCTGACTTCACGTACGCCTAGATCCGCCGGCTCAACTGTACGACCCTAATATTAATTTTAAACCCAACGCCAACCTTCTATAAACTGAGGCAGATGCGTTGTACCCCGCTCTGCGTGGCGAACAAAAGTCAAGCTAGTTAGCTTGAGTCAACTCAGTCCAGCTTTGTCTTGCTCCGTTGTTACACGCCTTTACACGCAACACGCACATAATTTATTTCTTTCTGACAACAGGGTTTTATAAATCTCTGCTATGTTTTAGTTGTCTTGATTGATATTAAACAAAGCTGCTTATATTCTATTCTACCCAAGAAGCTAAAAAAAAAATTTCGCCGCGTTTTAGAGCTTTTTCTAATGATTTAAACGTCTATTGGTAAAATCTCATTGCCCAACACTGTCTTTTGAAGCAGTTTATGAAGGCGATACAATGAGCGTTTTTCGACTAGCCGGCACGGCACCGGCACCGGCACGTGGGGATGCAAAAATGTATGAAAATCTGCCGGTGCCGGCGCCGGCAAGTGGAAAAACGATATCATACATTTTTGCGTCACCGGCGCCGGTGCCGGTGCCGTGCCGGGCTAGTCGAAAAACGCCCATTCGCTGATCATAGTCTGTTAAAGTATAATATTAGGGCTGTTCTATTAGTTTAAACATTTGATTTGTATGAAATTCTGCCTTTAGGACCACTACGTTTATTTCCTAAAATATTGAATTCTTCTGTTTCCTTTAGCTGGTTGATTAGATAAAAGCATTGCAGAGAGAAGTTATTGGCAGCTCTGCCAATGATAGTTTGACAAAGGTGCGATCGCTTTACTAAGTAGGTACATGTCAATCAAGAATGTTCTGTATGGTGTTAGACTGACAAGCTCTTCTGTTTGTTATCAGCGATCAGACATTCAACGGAATAACTGAAGTACCTATAACTAACTTTGCAGAATTGACTAGGTACTGTATTTCCAAATAAGTTCTGTTTCTGATTGAATACTGTTAGGTATGCAAGTAATATGACACTGAAAACTGATTATTTGTTTGATGTTTCTGATGATGTTTATCATTTTACATCCATCATCATCATCTCTGCGCTTACAATTACAATTTACCTTAGATTATATACTTGTCTATGATCGCAGCAATTTACATAGGTAAGTAATTAAAAAAATTGTTTTTTACTTACATTTAATTAACCTAAACATTCGTATAAAATTTTACCACCTCACAACAATATGTGAGTTACGTTGTACGTATTATGTTATAAAAAACAAAAGACAACAACATACAACTACTTACTATACGTTAACGAAATTAACAAATAACTTGCTACGCAGCATCTAACAGGTTTTGTATAGGAGTGATTGATGTTGTAAATAAGTTATTAATTAATTTTATGGTCGGTAATTTTGGTATCAATAACATAATTCTAGCGCTGACAGTAACTATGAAATTGTGAACCGTTTGTGTAGCGCTTTTTAAAACCAGCCATAAATGGGCTTGCGACCTGTCTGTATGGAATGCTTCTGCAAAATAAAGGCACGTGCCAAATATTTGGACGTGTTTTTGATTCTCATTTGACATCTTCAAAGTCTTAAAACGAAGAAAGATCTTAAATATGAGAGAATGTCTACCGTGGCGTGAGGAGTTGTGAGTGTTACCTACACACTATTATAGGCTTTTAGGCATCAATTGGCTCAGAGATTTTTTTTAACTAGTTGACCTGGCGAACTTCGTACCGCTTCAGAATCCGGGAAATCATCAAAACCAGTTCCATACAAAATGAGTACAAATTCTAGATGACCCGGTCAACTTTCAACGAATTTTACACAACCGCACGGAAAGATCTTTCTTTCAGTAGCTGTCAATCTGTCGTCGTCCTTAATCCAAAGATGCGATGCCCATAAAAATTACTGATTTTTAAATTTCTAACTTTTTTTTGGTTTTCCTTATTTTTTTTCTTTTAAACCACCCCTGTACCACACCAAACAAAATAAAATATTCTAATCAGGCATTTTTGAGTTTTAGCGAGACTACGCACAGCTATTCATTTTATATGTAAGAAGAAGAAGATAATGTTTAAACCAGCACTTACCAAACAAATCGAAATAGGAGCTCAAATATACTCGGAAACACGAGATCATCTGAGGCCGCCAGCCATTTGCGCCCGAGTAGCCGGAGCGCCGGCATTCTGAAACAAATAAAAAACAACTTTAAATGCATTGCAATAAAATGCAATAATACTTTAGGATCATGTTGGTTACTGCGTAGATCTCAGTATGGCAGTAGGTATCCAAGTACGTACATTCTAATCTTGATATAATGTGATTGAGCAATTTTCACATTTCTGCTGTGAGTATGTTTGAGATGTACCTACCTATCACATACATTACATTCAAAATGTTAGGATTTGGTATCACAATAACTAAACATTTATCTGCCGGTTTTGTATTCAAGTTTAAGTACTTTACTCGTTTATTACTTTGATAATTTTCTTCATACAATAATCAATATTTAATTTTGTCCGCTACAACCATCTACAACTACTAAAAAATGTTTAGTATAATTAGTAAGTTTTTTTTTAATTTCAAAGCTCTTGACAACCAATGGAATTTACTGACAATTATGACTTAGGCGATAAATTCTCAATTTTTCAAATAGTCGTAGCGCAGGATATACTATTTACATTCTGCAGACCTTTAAAATCAGTCTGAAAAATTCACAAGACAACAGCCTTTTAGTCATGCAACATCCCATTATGAGAGAGGTGGATTTTGCATAACAACCAAGTAGAGTCTAGTGGTATTTTATTAATAGACAAGTTTCTGTGAAAAATAATAATTTAAAGTTTTTATGATTTAGGTTTAATACTTAATAATAATGGGGGGAGGCCTTTGCCCAGCAGTGGGACATAGATGGCTCGTAATAATAATAATAATAAAGGTTTAATACTTTAGTAAGTAGTAGGTTTGTTGTTTCATAAAAAATGAGAAACCTACTTTGTTTTGTTTTCAGGTTTTTTGTTTATTTCTAAAAACAAAGATTCCTTCAAATAAAACTAATAGTAGGTGAAGATCTAAATACCGGACATTGAACCCAAATAATAATTTAAGTAAGTACTTACCTAGATTTTTAGGGAGTTGAATTTTAACACGCAACAGTTTCAGACTTTGTTTATCTAACTTCTCCCGATCGGATCCCGGTCAGTGGGTAAGGTATTTTTAGCGTTACTAAATTACATTGCTTTACAAATTTATTTGGGTAAAATATTTATTTTGGCGAATATACCTTGAAAAAGTGCTTTCAGTAGTTTCAGCAAGCAATTTTCACCTCGTTAAGTGTTTTTGAGAGTTGTTTCCAGGGTAATGGGTTCCAGTGAATAAAAACTGGTAATCACTTTTTAGAAAAGACTGAAATTTTGTGTTATAACCCCATAAAATCTACGTAGCAAAAGTCAATAAGACCACTTGAATTCATAAGAGCTAGGTGAATCTACACCTGTTCTTTTGTGCCCAGTACCGTAAATTTTGTAAAGAACTCCCTGAAGGAAACTCTGTTTGTTGCCCTGGGGTTCGCTTTCTTTTGACGAGCCTACCATTACCTACTCACAACAGTATCTACCAACTCAGTAAAAGTGCAAAAAGAGGAAATCAATATTTATTTATAAATTTATGGCCGAAAAGATTTACAGAATGGTTTGACGTCACAGAGCTTTTATCTTAGACGTTGCCACAACAACCTTGAGCCAAATGGTCCATGCTAACGGGAGCTATGTCTAGTACGTTTTCTGAAAATTGATTTTCACACAGGATGCTGTGGTTGCCTTTCAATAACACGGGATGCTGCTATGTAATCATCGTCACCAAATTGGTTGTTTTAATATCACTAACGTGGTGAATGTTTTTCATTAGGTACCTACCTACTAAAAGTAAATTGTTCCTTTTGGTAACAAAATGTTCAATAACAAAACTCGTGAGTCTGGGTAAAATTTTTCTCAGTTTAAAAGATTAAGTATTCTTTTTAGACATGGAATAAAAATATCCATTAATAATAAACCGTACTAAGGTCTTTTTACAACACTGACCTAGGATTTACGTGCTCACATCGTTATGAGCTTTATTGCATCCAATTATGTTTATCCTTAAATTTAATGGGCATATTTTATTGCTGTAGATATTATCAGCTTCATTGTATCTTATTTAGGAACAATTGATTTCTTTTTAAGTACCTACTTAACCCTGCATTTCTCATATTTTTCTGCAGTCACTTTTGATTTAATACACTTTTTTAACAATCAAGAAATGGTTTACTTCTCCAACTTTGCTATTGGTGCAATCAACTAACTTTGAATACGTTTAGTGCACTATGTTTTACACCATTTAATAACTAAGTAGAAATTAAATGTACCTACATTTAAAATACTTGGTAGCAAAAGAGAGACATTCCTGTTAAAAAAATTCACAGTCATATTTGATGGTAGTTATACCTAGTTGATTTAGGAGAGTCATGACTCGTGATAGGTCTTTACAAAATGTTACTCCGAAAAAATAGAAATAGGTCCCTTTACTTCAATTTACTAAGCAGGTTGGTGGGACGCATAAATATACTTCCTTCTCTGTCAAAAAGCTGGTCGGCTAGCAGCACGCGGTTGTCATTACTGAGTCGCACGTGCCTGCTTTACAAATTATTTGCAATTACAATTAGGTACATAAATGATGCAAACATTATTATTTTGTATCTGCCTACAAATGTGTATGTGAAACTTTATTTTCCTTATTCAGAAGATGAGTCAGATCTAGCTAAATTGTGCATTCGGCCATGAACCGGGAAGTTATCAAGACTTGCTAGCGGGTTTACCTACAATCCGATATTATAATAAGATACGATCGTCTCAGTAGTACAATAAGGTACAATGTGAAGCAGAAGTTTAAATTCCAAAACTTTTAAATACTAATTTGTTATTAATGTGACGATCTAAGACATCTTTAAATTCGGATTTAAAAATGGGTGAACTTTTTAGTTAGCTAGAGTTAAAAAAATCGAGACTGCTCCTCAATGCGCGGTAGGCAATCTCTCAGATCTTTAGGCATTCAAGATCCTTTGATGACGTCTAAGAAGTCAGAGGCACGTCCAATTATTTGGTACATGCCCACATTTGCAGAATTACAATTCAACGAGTTGGAAGTGGTCGCTCCTAAAGGAGAATATTTGTTGATTGATCACGTGTTTGAACTCAATGACGTGGAATCTCAGATCAAATCTCTGTGCGGCCGCCCCGGCCGTTGGAGTCTGCCATTGACGTCAAACCAACTGTATGTCGATTTGTGTTGAGGTGAATCTGGTTTATTTGCCCATTGGCTTGAAACCTCTCAATCCGACCGATTTACGAGTTTAATTGGACGTTTAATTTACCTACTTGCTCAATTGTTAATAATAAAGGAATTGACAACTGGCATATAAATATAGCAGTATCACGCAAAGCCCAAAGTATGGTTCAGTGGACATCGTTATAGTGAATCTTGAACCGTATAGATCTGTCTTTGGATAATGATTGAAAGATAAATGTTTCGAAATTGTTTTACTGCCTCGACGCCCGTATAACAAACGACCCCGCGAATTAGCGTAATCGTATTACCAACCACGCTGAGCCGGCGAAACTCAGTTACCGCACAAAACGACGCACTCTGAGGTATCGGGGGCGTGAGACCGCATTCCAGACTTTTATTTCTAGAAATGTAGGGTAATTATATGAGTATTTTTTACGTAACCGTTCGTTCGCACGGTGCGTCATCAACCTTACTCGACACCTACCTACTTTTAACAGGATCCAGTAAATTTGTGAGGGGCACAAACTTCCCCTTACATTAGGGTTTCTTTAATTATAAAATCCTAAAATACTGTGTACGAAAAAGTAGAACAATGAAAATATTCATTCATTTCGTAGCACTATACTAGCTCCGAGAATGGTATTGAGACCAAAAAAAGAAAGAAAGAAAAAACTACCACCACTACAAAAAAACTATAAGTAAATGAGATGGTGAGTACTTATAAAAGAACCTAAAATTAACATAAAACAACAGAAGGAAAATAAAATTTAACATAATAAGTAATACAAATATTAATGTGTAAGTACTGAGACTGTGGTGGTGGTGAATTGGTCTGCAGGTCAGCAAAAAGAAATTCTTACCTACAACCACGACTAGATCCCCCGAGATAACTAGTAGTTCGCCCTGAACTGAGATTTCGTGCACCATTGATGGCTTATATTTGGACTTGCTTTCGGCTACCCCTAGGGCCCCTATCCGTTCAAGTGCTACTACTGTCAGTTGTCACTAAACAATTATGTCTACGACGCTAGCTCGTCATGGTGAAGAATACTGGCATGCAATACATAATGTTATGTCTCATTTATTATTGTTAAAAAAAATAGCAATCACTGCATATCGCATTGATACCACTATCTAGCTATTATTCAGCCTATTCACCTCATTGTAAAATACTTACTGATTCCCGCGATATTTTCTCGTCATTCGAAAGTTTGTGCTTAAATAATTGGAACATGAAAGTACGACTGGAAAGCAAAAGCAAAGCTTGCGCGTCCATTGAAACGAAATGCTTCATGGAAACTATCCTATTCCTGGATTTGCTCAGCACTCCACTTCCGTGGGTATAATTTCAATTTTGCGTGGGCATTGTGGAGGAGCAGTGTTATAGAATTACTGCAAAGCTGTCAAGGACACTACTATTAAGTCAATACTTCATCTGCGTCGAAAAGGTCAACGTTTCCAGCGAGTTTAATAGCGTAGGATTAACTAAGCAAAGTGCTGCAGATTATAAACTTGAAATTGATAGAGGGGGAGAAAGTGAGGCGCTTGTTTTAATAGAGGAGATTAACCTTGGTCTGTGTTGCTGCAAGAAAATCATCGCAATATTGTACAATATCAGTACTAGTAAATACTAAGCAGGCTTATAACTGTAGAGGCACTAAGATGTTTGTGATCCTTGACTTGAGAATGTCTAACTAGGGTCTTAGTCAGAGGCACGCCCAAGAAAATTCCACGTGACCGACAGCAAGTCTATCGCCGCCTGTTCAGTGTTTTTAACTAATCCATTTATAGCGACTGATTTATAATATGGGCACCTAGTTCGTGCTATTACAATTGTTTGAGTCGTAACAGCTGACAAATTAGAAATAAAATTTAGGAAAACACGGGTTGTTTTCAACTGAAATTTAAAATAACATTCTGAGAATGACGGCTATGTTTACTGGTAATATTTCATCTCACAGAGCCTCTGACGCGCAAAAACATGGTGCAAATTAAATTGTTGCAATCATAAAAAGTTATCGGACTCAAACTTGAGTTTAAAATTGGCATTTCGTGCTTATGTGAACACAACAGGTTATAAAACAGAATATTTAATTACTTACATACCTACCTACCTACGTCAGAATGCTAGGATTTTGGTTAGTAGCTATATATAAGCAAAAAGTTTGAAAGTAACTGAAAAATTGAGGAATATAAGGTTAGTGTGGGATGGGCATGTCATGGGGAGGAATGAGAGTCATGTTTCACGACGAGTGATGAACATGAATGTGGGTGGATAAACCGCAGGGGCAGGCGTGGGGTAGGCTAAAGAAAATATAGATGGACTGTGTAAATACAGATGTGTGAGAAAGTTAATTTGACATTGAACAAAGTAGATCTACATTGATCTTACTGGTTTCTTTTTTCTGTTGTTTTAAAAATAAGTAATAAAATACCATTCGAGATTTACGAAAGTTTGTAAATGTGTGTAAGTATATTTCTATACGCTAGAACGAACTTTTTTCATAAAATAATCATTTAACCGCTAGTAAAAACGTAGGACGCAGCCTTTATCTGTAATAATAACAAATCAGGTTCATTTTAATACTTTCGTCGTCTCTGACTTCGCCTCTCCTTGAAGCTTCGACTACGCCCTTGAATCAGCTGCTTATAACGATATTCGAAAAAACGTAATATCTACGAGTGTTAAACTCGCTTTATTTATTTTCCTAAGAGCTTTGCAATCAAGAGTATAACAATAAGCTTCTTATTTCTGACACAATTTATCCAGAATCCTTCAAAATCACAGACAATTATCCACTTTGATCTCATCCAGTCGAAGTTATTTCAGTCTGTGGATTATGTACTTTGTGGCGAACTTAGGTGCAACATCCCGATTGACGTCATGGGCGGGTTACTGACCGAGTTTAGTAAATCTTGAAATAAGGTAGGTAGGTCCTTAGATATCGAAAGAATTAAGTACCTACTTAGATAAATTTTGATTTCAATTGTATTTGTCTAAAATTCTTAAAAAATGTTAACGGGACATCTTGACAGTGTAGGTAAAGTATTAACTTATTCCTCAACCAATAACGTAAACTTTTCGTAGAGATGCCTAATGTGATGAGAAAAGTAACACATAAAAACATATTTCAACTCGTAAAATTGACATTAAAATATGCTCTCGCGACAAGATTTACTTCTTAAAATGGTTCGAATAAGGAAAAATTAATAAACATCATAATTGAGTTAGAAAATCGAATTTTCAGCCAAGATTTTTACTTTTTTTTTAAGCTGCAATTTGGAACCTATACAGGGTGGAAAAAATGAATGGGCCCTGGAGGGAAACTAAACTACTTTAAAACTTTAAGATACAGTATTTTACTTAAAAGGAAACATTCCTTTATTTTTAAAAAGAAACTGCATTCATAGCCGTGTGCGTTTGCCAAGTCACTCTAAACCGACTTGGTAAACATTCGATTTCACAACTTTTTACGACAGAAGAACTCTGTTGCGAGACTTGTGCATTTTTGTACATTGTAATGTTTTGTATAGGATAATGTTAAATCTTACAAATACGTATTATACGAGTAGGTACGAAATAGTAATGTTATATAAACAATTACCATTCGGTTCGATATATCATTACTTTTACCACTTTTACTCACAAACGCCCACTGACTTGTATTACCGCGCAGAGTGTAAACTAAAGGCCAAGGTTCAATCAGTTCATAAAATGATTTGAAAATACTAAGTGCCTACGTGACACCGAGTTTATTGTAAAAATGGAGGATAAGTGGCTATTTATAAAATGTTATTAATAAGTCCTATTTATTTTAAACTTGGCTTATAGCAAGATATTTTAGTTCTAAGTACTTATACACTATTATGTAGGTATGGATGGAACTAGGAAATTAATGTAGATTGAAAAAATAATCTAACCCTCTCTTTTTTTTTCAATACAATCATTGGTTGTGAGCTACCCTGAAAGTTTCAGCCGGATAGCTAATTCGAAATTGCACGAAATTTGGGTTGCAAGATTCCACCCGAATCGACAGACAGACAAACAAGCGATCGGCGGCTCCGCAAAAATTCACCTGAGCTTATTCACCACTCCTTACTTGACCACCACTTATTCACTGAGCTTATTGTAGGTGCGGCTTGACGTGGTAAAAATATGCTAGGTTTTTTGTCATTATTATTCAATGTTATTTGAGTTTTATAACGGTGGCCGTGTAACTAACCGGTCAAGAGGTCTATCATGAAACGTGCCAAGTATTGGTCTACTGCGCTTTTTGTTACGTTGACGGTGGTTGCTGCAAGATAAATATTTCTGAATATAAAAATAAACTTAGATACCTATTTCACTCAAATAGATAATAACACTTTAAATTGTTATAATTATCAATTAATCATACAATTAAAAACCCTTGACATATCTGATGCGCGGAGTTCGGAGCAGCCCCAACACCATCCTACAAAAAAGCCTACAAACTATAGCTGGTAGGATTATTTTCTCCGATTTGGCAGTGCTTAGTTCAAAAATTAATCTAAGACTGCTTATTTTGGGTAGTTTAATTAGTTTAGTTGTACTAACATTAGGTATAAGATAGTGATTACTAACAAATTATGTATCGATGTTATCCGAAATAAAATATTTTTATTTTAAGTAGGTGTTTATTTTTTTATTTATATCCCTTCATAAACTAGAAAAGACCTGATGATCCTCGAACGGCTGAACAGCTCTTCATGAAACATAGCTAAGAACACTTTCGAAAATGACACTATTCAAACAAAAAAATATTCATTAAAATCGGTTCATCCGTTTAGGAGCTAAATGCCACAGACAGACACAGATACGCACTAATAACTTATAACCCCTCTCTTGTTCATCGGGTGTTAAAAATAATCGATCGAGCGAGCGAAGCGAGCGAAGATCTTAGTGGCAAGTTAGGCGATTTTGCTTTGTATGTTTGTATGTTTGTATGTTTGTATGTTTGTATGTTTGTATGTTTGTATGTTTGTATGTTTGTATATTTGTATGTTTCATTTTTATGTTCTCGCATAACTATCGAACCGCTTATCCAATCTGTATGAAACTTGATAGGTCAATAGGTTGTGCTATGGAAATTTGCTGTGGAGCGTATGAGCGTAATCGATGAAGGGGTTGTAAAGATATGGGGTTCCCAAGGGGGTAATTTTTTTTCAAAGTTACCCAAATATATTGAGTGGGGTGTCATATGAAAGTACTCAATTTATACATTCCAAATTGGTTTTTAGTTTTCTTCTAGGTTCTATAGTTTTTGAAATACAGAGAAAAAGAAAAATGATGAAAACCAATTAACGGATGTATGGAGAGAGCTCCCGTTTCATAGAGTTTCGATGTATTCGGAGGTCTGGTTAACGGACATAGAGTGTGGCATCGTTGTGGTTTGGTTTGCAATGATTTTAGTTGCTTCTTGATATTTTTCCTTGAGATTGAAAATAAAAGCCGTGCTGGCCGAGTGGAAGAGTGCTCGATTTTCGATTCAAAGGTCGTAAGTTCGAACCCTGGCCGTGCTCATCAATGGATTTTTCGATTAGAAAAATTTAAATGCGCATTAACACGAGCTCTAAACGGTGAAAGAAAACATCGTGAGGAAACCAGTTAACGTTCTAATAGCGGCGATGGGCTTGCAACCTGTCACGTATGCAAATTCTAACTCCTGCAAATAGTGGGCTGGGCATGTACCAAAATTATAGAGGGAGACGGAGACGGAGGGGAAGGGGGAGGGGGAGGAAGAGGGGGAGGGGGAGGGGAGGGGGAGGGAGAGGGGGAGGGGGAGGGAGAGGGGGAGGGGAGGGGGAGGGGAGGGGAGGGGGAGGGGGAGGGGGAGGGGAGGGGGAGGGGGAGGGGAGGGGAGGGGGAGGGGGAGGGGAGGGGGAGGGGGAGGGGAGGGAGAGGGGGAGGGAGAGGGGGAGGGGAAGGGGGAGAGGGGGGAGGGGTGGGGGGGAGAGGGAGGGGAGGGGAGGGAGGCGGAGAGGGAGGGGGAGGGAATTGTTTTTCTCATACATTTTGTATTGAACTGCTATTTTAATAATTTCTCGAACTAAGAGGCCTTCCCTGAGGCGCGGTACGAAGTTCGCGGGGTCAACTATTGAATATAAACACGACACGACTTAATGTATTGCATGCATGCCTATAATCTTTACCATACTGAGGTAGTGCATTAGATATCATTGTGTGGTAAACATTAGAAGGAGCACTTAACGTAGGTATAGGGGTAGTCAGAAACACGTCCAAATCTAGGCTATCAACACAACGGTGCGCGAGATCTCAGTTCGGGGCGAACTACTAGTTTAAGTAGGTGCCTACGTATTTGTAAAAAAATAAACAATGTTTATAATTTAGGTTTACCTAATAATCTAAATGGATACGATACGGCTCACTACTATTTTCCCTATCATTGCGTCGTATCAGTGTTAGTCATCTCTAGAGAGATTCCCGTTTCAAATTATTCAGATTTTGATTCTATTCCAACATTATGAAGTCTGCCTCATTTATTCAGCCTTTTGCAAGCCTTCAGATACAGAATACCTGAACAAAGGTTATGAATAACAGAGCGTGCTCCCTTTGCTCCGGATAATTCAATACAATAGCGTACTTCACTATTTCCAATTTGCTCCCGGCGGCGTTTCGGCCACAGTTCCACTAAATATTTAAAGAGCACCTTACCACCCTAGGCAGGTGAAAAGGGGGAACTGGAATTACCTACTCTGACTGTACTTTTTGTTTTTCCACTGAACCTCCCGGTTCCAAAGCGTTTGAACACTTTGAACTGACAGCTGACCTTACTAAACGAATTTTGGGTATAATAAAACTAGAAAAATGCAATAAAAACTGACGAGACTACACTTCTGAATGTTTTACAGTATTTGTTATTTATAAAAAAATAGACCGTTTGCAACGAAAGTTCAACTAATAGGTAGGTACCTAGTAAAATCTTGTTTGGAGTCAAGTACCTACACATTATTCAAAACCTAAAATTTTCATATATTTGTCGATCGAGCGAGCGAAGCGAGCGAAGATCTTAGTGGCAAGCTAGGCGATTTTGCTTTGTATGTTTGTATGTTTGTATATTTGTATGTTTCATTTTTATGTTCTCGCATAACTATCGAACCGCTTATCCAATCTGTATGAAACTTGATAGGTCAATAGGTTGTGCTATGGAAATTTGCTGTGGAGCGTATGAGCGTAATCGATGAAGGGGTTGTAAAGATATGGGGTTCCCAAGGGGGTAAATTTTTTTCAAAGGTACCCAAATATATTGAGTGGGGTGTCATATGAAAGTACTCAATTTATACATTTCAAAATGGTTTTTAGTTTTCTTCTAGGTTCTATAGTTTTTGAAATACAGAGAAAAATAAAAATGATGAAAACCAATTAACGGATGTATGGAAAGAGCTCCCGTTTCATAGAGTTTCGATGTATTCGTAGGTCTGGTTAACAGACAAGGAGTGTGGCATCGTTGTGGTTTGGTTTGCAATGATTTTAGTTGCTTCTTGATATTTTTTCTTGAGATTGAAAATAAAAGCCGTGTTGGCCGAGTGGAAGAGTGCTCGATTTTCGATTCATAGGTCGTAAGTTCGAACCCTGGCCGTGCTCATCAATGGATTTTTCGATTAGAACAATTTAAATGCGCATTAACACGAGCTCTAAACGGTGAAAGAAAACATCGTGAGGAAACCAGTTAACGTTCTAATAGCGGCGATGGGCTTGCAACCTGTCACGTATGCAAATGCTAACTCCTGCAAATAGTGGGCTGGGCATGTACCAAAATTATAGAGGAAGACGGAGGGGGACGGGGAGGGATAGGGGGTGGGGGAGGGGGTGGGGAAGGGGAGGGGCAGGGGGAGGGATGGGGGAGGGGAGGGGAGGGGGGAGGGGAGGGGGAGGGAGGGGGAGGGAATTGATTTTCTCATACATTTTGTATTGAACTGCTATTTTAATAATTTCTCGAACTAAGAGGCCTTCCCTGAGGCGCGGTACGAAGTTCGCGGGGTCAACTATTGAATATAAACACGACACGACTTAATGTATTGCATGCATGCCTATAATCTTTACCATACTGAGGTAGCGCATTAGATATCATTGTGTGGTAAACACTAGAAGGAGCACTTAACGTAGGTATAGGGGTAGTCAGAAACAAGTCCAAATCTAGGCTATCAACACAACGGTGCGCGAGATCTCAGTTCGGGGCGAACTACTAGTTATAAGTACATAAGACTATTGTTTGCTCACTAGATTCATTGAATGCAACATTGTTTATCTGGATCTGGCAATATTATTTTGGAATTTAACGTTAGCTTGCTGTGAAATCGTGAAATGAATTATGGGTCCGACTATAGTTAATTTTCCGTAGAGTTTTGAAGATCTTTTCACAGTCATTATGAAGTTTTCTTGTGTGAGGCGTGTTAGACATGACAAGGGCTATATGCCCGGCTTTGAAGGGACACGTTTCGTCTCGGTTTTTCATAAAAAAGGCTTTTATGCGAACTATATCTAAAACTAACCGAGTGAAGAACAAACATTCAAAGTTGTGACCTCTAGTTTTCCACTCTAGTAATCACAGGCTCGTAAAGTTGCACAATGAGTAATTGAAGATTAACATTATGTTTTTTGAAAATATTAAACGTAACTGTGTACTATTATTTATTCAGAGACGTGAACCAGTCTTGTCCGTATGCTTGTCTGCTACCTTAGTATTATACATACTTTAGTTAGATTATACTTCAGATGCTTTCAGCGGGGCTAAAAGCCGTTATAGCAGAATCATAATCTAAATTGCACTATATGCCATCTCTTTTTATATACTGAGAGTGACTACATAATATCCATTACAAAGCCGCCTACAGATAAGTTTAATAAAAGTTAAGCCCGTAGCCACCATCGACGTTCATCAATGTTCAAAATAAAAGCTTGTAACCATCAAACGGGATATTGTTCAGTGCGTGTCGAAGTTCTTGATTCCATACAATAACTTTGCAATGGAGTAGGAACTACAAAGGAACTTAGTTATACACTCCAGTGTTTCATTTGTAAATGAGTGACTGATTCTCTTGCCTGTCAATGCATAACAAGTTTGTCTATTTTGGTTCAGTGATGTGTCAGACGTATTGTGTTTGTCGTGTTCTAAGATAAAGTGGGAAGGAACGATACTTTATCATGATATTATGATAGTCCTGATAGTTTAATAAAAAAAAAATATATCATTTATTCGTATACATCAGTAGGACCGCTATGACCACTTTAAAACGTCTTAAGAGCTAGGTGATTCTACTCCTGTTCTTTCGCGACCAACACCGTGAAGAATCAGGGCAACAAACCTAAACAGGAAGTACGTGGCGTCTAGCTAGATAGTGTCATATTTGTCATAATCATAACGCTCTGGGAATCCGTACCCATATTATAAATGTGAAAGTGTGTTTATTTGTTTGTTTATTTGTCCTGCTTTCACGTCAAAACAGAGCGATGGATTGACGTGATTTTTTGTGTGGAGATAGTTGGAGAGCTGGAGAGTAACATAAGCTACTTTTTATGCGGGTACCACACGAGCGAATGCATTAAATAACAAGCCATTATGTTTATTAGGTACTAATGTTACATACAAGGATTTTGGACACATAATAGGCACTTCAATAAATATGTACCGCTTCATTGAAATGTGAAAGTACCTATCAAAGTCAGGAAAACGTGCCAAGATTTATAGAAAGAACCCTGTAAGGGCAATTCAAAAGACCTTTATAAAGCACTTGTATGGAATTGTTTAGTAGAACGTGCCAAATGCTATCTAATAGGTGGAACATTATTCTGTCCATTTATTAGGCTTCTGTTCAAAACAGTCATAAAAAAGTATAATTGTGGACTTCATGCTGTAAAATTTCTTTTGTTCAAATTCAACACTCAAGGGTTGAATTTAAGTTAATTTAAGGCTCTACCTACGTTATCTAAGAGTCATTGGCTCAACTTGTCTTTTATCTTAGAAAAATGTGGAGAATATTAGGTAGGTTATATTGCTAATCAATCATCAATCAATCAATATAAGTACTTATAATAAAACTGTAACAGGTCCAATTCTGAACATTGAAGATATTTTGAAAATTTTTTTGGAGGGCACTCTTTAATCGATACTGAAGCCAAAACTAATTTTTTTCATTCATGTCTGTCTGTATCTTGGCCGCGCATCACGTCGAAACTACTGAGTGGATTTAAATGAAACTTGGCATGATTTGTGTGCATACTACGAGGTCTAATACAGGATACTTTTATCCCGAAATTCGGCATGGTTCCCTTGGGAGAGGGGATGAAAGTCAAAATAAGTTTCTGGTTGTAATTCATTAACGCGTAGTCCGATTTCATTGATTCTTTTTTTGTTAGAAAGTAGGTACCTACTTTAAATGTTGTCCCGTAAAAATTTCAAGGTCATGATCTGATGGACTAAGGAGCTGTTCAACCGAACTCCTTCATATAAAGGCCGATCGAGTTGAAACTAGCAACTCAGCATATCTGTAAAGTTCCGACTACAATGTAATAATATGGTGACAGCAAGCTGATCTGATGATGGAGTCAGGACCTGTTCCATGAAACTTTTTAGTGATATGGATTAAAATGAAAGAGCTTGATGAGTGAAACACAATGCTGATATGATGATGGAGTCAGGACCATCATGGAACTTTTTGGTGATATGGATATGGGTATGGGTTTTCTCTCTTCCATGCTTCCCTGCTTCTCTCCTTCCAAGCTTCTCTGCTTCTCTTTATACATGCTTCTCTCCATTTAGAATACGAAGATTGCCGGGTCAGCTAGTGTTATAATAAGAAGATTATATTCAGCGCGTCGCTAGCTCAGCTCTGATAATATTAACGCTATTAACATGCATTGTAATTTTAAATGAGGTCGAATACCTCGTTTGATGGAGCACCAAAAATAACATGTTCCTAAAATACATATTGATGAGGTGTTCCACTGAAAGCGGTAGGTGTGCGATGCACATAATTATACATTGCCAAAGGTACTATGACAACATTGAACGAACGCTCACTTGTTTTATTTATTTAATTTTTCAATTTGTTACTTTACTGGCAGAAAGTATCTCAAATACCATTTAGATTTTTACTCAATTTTTTTTATCTAGTTCTTATAATATCTATTACCTACATCTTTACTACCCAGAGTGAGTTTGTAAGGGCTATTATTATTTAATTCATGCTATTGTAAATCATACTTTTTTAATAGTTTATTTATGTAGGAGTTATTGATTATTTCTTTGTGAGTGTAATGACTTATTAAATACGTAGGCCGCTGCCCGGGGTAGCTTTTAAAAAAGTTAAACTATTTTCAAACTAAATTTATTGTAAAGTTACAGTTTTATAATTAATTATCTTAAGTGAACCTCGTTCGATGGTTGAACAGAGAATGCATTTTATTACTAGGTAAAATTCCTTGTTTCGTGCAATTGACGTCAACGGGCCACGTTCCGCTGACGACGCACCTCGTGCGGGCCACTGTATGAATATACCGGTCGAGCTTGGATCAGCGATATCCATATGTGAGCCGTGCGTAACACCTCCCCCCGAAGATCAGCGAGTATTGAAGCTTTGCTTGAATTGAGCTGGGGGTTGATCAGGATCGACTCCCCTTTTTGCTGGAATAGCGTATACTTGTAGTTCAGCTTGGCTCTCTTCTAAAACTTTTAAATTCTCGTTCCGATTGAATCTATACTTTCTGTATAGCCATGCGCTAATCAGTGCACATGCACTTGATATTATGATGAAGTACAAGGGGATTGTAGTATGATATAAACTGTAGTCGATGTCCTCGTCGAGATTCAACGGTGATTGTAGCGAGATTTTCTTATTGGTAGAGTGAAGATGGTCCAAGTTGATAGAGTTCAGTTTGAGTGCTGGAATTAGTGCTGGAGATGAAGTAACGAAGTCGCTCTTAGGTAGATCCATGATCTTCATAGCTTGTCCTTTTAGACGATCGTTGGTATTAGAAATGGTGAATTCCGGTGTTTCTAAGTAACATTTCTTAGGGATGATGGCGAGATAGCTGCCTTGAAGCGTTTTGTAGAGATCTTGACCACAAGAGAGATGAACCTTAGTAGAGACGGGGAAACTGATGCTGTAATGTTTCTCGTCGAGTTCTTCATAGGCTGGTTTTGCTAGTGAGATGGTGGTAGGGCTGCACATCTTGTTCCGTTGTTGCGTAGAGATGAGATGTTGGATGCAGTCATCTGATGATTGAGTTTGCAGATTTTTCTTCTCCTCGCAGATGTACCATTTACTGGTCTTCGGGCATTCAGCCGCAATGTACTTGAAATCTTTCTCATGGATAGCTAGGTATGGGAGAGGAGGAATGAGGATCTCGTGATTTTTGTTGGGAAGGATTGATAATTTATACATATCATACGTAGATGGAAGCACGATTGGAAATTTATATACTATAACTATTTCATTACCTACATAGTATGAACCTAACTTAATTATATCGAAATATTCTCTAATATCTAAATCTACTACTTTTTCACTGCCATATAGTATTCCCAATTTACGAATAATATCGCGAATGGTATACAAATTTAAGACCGAATGATGCGTCGCGGAAGCTCTTATAAATGCAAGGATATTCTGCAATTTAAGTAGTTCTTGAGAGATAGAATCTACGTTGTCTGTTAAAATCCTAAGGGCTTGATCTAAATGCGCGTATTTCACTAGATCGTAGTCCCTAGAAACGTCTGCTACTTGCTTAATCTTGTTCACTAAAATTTCGATCTTATTCTGGTTATCTACAATATCGTCTAAAATCTTTGAATATTGCAAAGTCCAATTTTTAGTTAAACTGACATGATTGTTAAATTCGGTAACTAATTTATTTTCATCATTCTGTAAAGATTTAATAGCCTGATTATAATGCAAAGCGTCTGTGTAGTCGAGATTACCTGTAATGCTTTTAACTACAGATCCGAGACCATCTACGAGTCCTCTTTTTACACGATTTACCTCGAATGTCTCTAATTGATCTAAAACACTTGCAAGTTTACTTTTTAAATAGTCTAAGTGAGGTTCAAATAATGAATAAGTTTTATTATTTAGCTGAGGGCTAAAATTATCAATTTGATTATCTATAGAATTGACTTTACTTCGCAAATCTTGGAGATTGACATTTTGTAGAAAAGTATGATAGTGAGAAACAAGTTTAGCTGAGCCTAATTTAAAGGGTAAAATACCAGGGCCGTCATCAAGACTTTCAAGTTTTATCTCCTGCATTAGGACTGGGGTCAGGAGTAGATGAATTATTAGAAGGGTCCTGTAACAATTGAGCACTTTTAGGGAGACGCTTAAGCCTAGATTTGGCAATCGGACCTCGCTTTTTCTTAGTATAAATATGAATAGGGAGGTTTGCCATTACGACGTCATGAGTGTAACGAGGGGCTAATTTCTGTCGGGACGCGAACGGATTTTTCACGAAAATCTGTTGCTCGGGAGAGTATTCAGCTTCTGGTTCCCGTTCCTTATTTCGGTTGTCAGTCAGGTCTTTACGAGTCTCGGTACACATGTCATGAATCGTGTTATAAGCTTTAGTCATCTTGTCTTTATGATTAGTCATGTACTGTTGAATTAAATGAGCAGAGAGATCTACATCAAAAGGATCGCGTGGGTCATAGTGCCCAGTAATAACTTCTATTGGCTTGCATCGAGTAAAACTATGAATGCTGCTGTTATAAGCCAGAAGGGCATATGGCATTAAATTGATTACAGATTCGGTTTTCTGACCTAATTTAAGAATACGAAGATGTTCAAGTATTGTTGAGTGGAATCTCTCAACTATACCATTCTCATTAGGTGAGTGAGGAGCAACTCTATGATGTTGGATTTTATGCATCTTTACAAATTCTGCAACTAACTGGTTTGTGAATTCGGTACCGTTATCAGTTACTAAAGTGAAAGGTACACCATGATGAGTACAGAAATTCAATAAAGCTTGTACTACACTAACAGCAGTGCCATCTCTGAGATGATACGCTTGAGCGTACTTAGAAAATGCGTCTACGATGGTTAAGAATTTTTCACACTGAATAGTCAAGAGATCTAGATGGACTAGTTCAAAGGGCTTGCTAGCTGGTGGTACTACTTTAAACTGTTGTTTGATTGGAGTGCGATCATATTTGGCTTGACCACATATGGTACACTCATTGATGAATTTAGTAATCTGCTCTCTCATTCTAGGCCAATAGTACTTATTAGATAACGCTAAGTAACATTCGTTAATGCCACGATGATTGGTCTTACCATCATGATATTTACTGATGATTTCTTGCTGTTTCAAATATTCCCTAACGTTCTCCAATTCACGTTTAGTCAATGTCAGATTCATTGCCGAATTTTTAAATGTTCTCTGTATAATGGGTATAATTTCATACATAGCAAAATAGGGTTTAATCAGAAGTCCAGTCTTGATTTTAGGGTTAACGTATTCTTTAATTGCGTTAATAACATCTTCCTCTAAATTAGATTCAGATAGTTGGACAGTCGTTCGCGTGTGGGTCTCAAAAGGTTTAGTTACTGTCGGTCGTCCCTTAATGTCACCTACAACGTTGAATATTAACTGTTTTGTAAATCGGTTCAAAGGGTCATCTGTAATTGGGACTTCTAAGATGGGGTTTTCATTGTCAGTATGAACGGTGGCTGTTCTAGAACCAGCTGCAGTTTCTGTAGCCGTAATAGTTCTAGATTCATCTAACGCGGGGTCAGTTTCAGATGGGTTAACTGCGATCGACAAAAGCTCTTCGTTATTAACTTCGATTCGCGATAGAGCATCAGCGTTAGTATTAAACTTGCCTTGTAAGTATTCGACTCTGTAGTCGTACTCACTCAATTTCAAACGCCATCTTGTAAGTCGTGAGCTAGGGTCTTTTAAATTGACTACCCATTGCAAAGGTCTATGATCGGTAAGTATTAAGAATTTTCGGCCATACAAATACGGTCTAAAATACTTAGTTGCCCAAACAATTGCCAAAAGTTCTTTCTCAATGGTGCTATAATTTAATTCGCTACTATTGAGAGTGCGCGATGCGTATGCGATTGGTTTATTAGATGTTTTAGTACCTTGAGATAGGACGGCACCAATAGCTACGTTAGATGCGTCGGTAGTTAGAATAAACTCTCGTGTAAAGTCTGGGTACTGTAAGATCGGGTCGTTGGTCAAAAGGGTTTTACAATGGTTAAAACAGTTGGTGTAATTTTGGTCTAATTTAATTTTGGAACCTTTCTTTAAGCATTGAGTCAATGGTTTGGTGATACGAGCGAAGTCAGGGATGAACTTCCTATAGTATCCGAGCAATCCGAGAAAACGTTTGATTTCTGTAGTAGTTTTTGGAAGGGGATAATTTTCTATGGCTTTAATTTTATTAGGGTTTGGTTTAACACCGTCTTGGCAAATGACATGTCCTAGAAATTCAGTTTCCAGCTTCAAAAATTCAGACTTATCCATTTGAATTTTGAAGTTGGATTCCCTCAATCTACTAAAGACTTTGTCCAAATTGACAATGTGTTCCTGAAGGGAAGTACTGAAAACAATGATGTCATCAAGATAAACCAGGCAGATTTCATTTTGCAGGCCTCTCAGGACATTATCCATCACTCGTTGGAAGGTTGATGGAGAATTCTTCAATCCCATGGGCATTCTGAGAAACTCATAGTGTCCGTTCTCTACGTTAAAACCTGTTTTATGAATATCTGACGGGTCCATCTCGACTTGGTAAAATCCACTGGCCAAATCAAGAGTTGTAAAGTATTGGCATTTACCGAGTTTGTCTAGTACGTCAGTTATGTTCGGAATTGGGTATTTATCATCAATCGTTTTCTCATTTACTTTCCTGAAATCCACGACAAGACGCCATTTGACTTTACCGGAAGCATCTGCCTTTTTGGGTACAATCCAAATCGGAGAGCTCCAGGCGGATTCTGAAGGTCTTATAATATTCTGATCAAGCATTTTTTTAATTTGATCTCTGACTTCTTGTCTGTGAATGTAAGGATAGCGATAACTCTTAGTATGTACTGGAATTTCATCAGTTGTTCTAATTTTATGTTTGATCTTGTTGGTGAATGTAAGTGGTTCACCCTCAAGATAAAACACGTCCGCGTAATTAGCACACAAGCGCTGTAAATTAGCGAGTTCTTCAGGATTAAGATGATCTGTCCTAAGACGAGATAAAACATCTTTCGCGCGGTCTGATAAAATTTCAGTACTGTCACATTCAAGATTAAATATTTCAGCTTCAACAGGACGATCCATAGAAAAGATTACGTCATTAGATGTCGGGTTAGTAATCTCTACCCAGCCTCTATTATTATGAACCGTCGTTATGCAGTCTGAAATAAGGCAGTTACAAATTGTCTGATTTTCTACAAAGACTTCACCGTCCCGTGTATTAACCGGCAATCTAACTATCTTTGTCGAGTTAGCTGGAATGATCTCTTCATATAAGTTAACATTCCTAGAGTCGTACATCTGAATGGGGATCTGAGTATTACGGGTCTTCAGTAATTTATTTTTCAGATCGATGTTAGAGTCCCATACGTCAAGTAAATCAAAGCCTAAAAGTCCGTCGAAAAAGTTATGAAACTTGTAGACGTATAGAGTCATGTCATTCGGGTCATTAAATTCTTGGAAACTAGGTAAAGTGATCGAATAGTCGTTTTTACTAGTCGCGTGCACATTGGTCACTTCGAAAGGATCGTAGTTCAAAGGGATGTGACGGAAGTATTTTTCTACGGCATCGGGGCTAATAAAAGACTGATTAGCTCCTGTATCGATCAAAAATTTCAGAGGTGGATTAGCTATTTGAATGTAACCTAGTTGCCTTTGAATATGAAAATTGACTTCTATTTTGGCTTTTCTGATTTCGAAACCTTCTGAAAATTTTCATCGGTGGTTGGAACTTCCTCTACTACGGGTGGCTCTTGGTAAGAGTACTGATCACAAGGGTAGTAGTCAGGGCATTGGTCGTACGAATAATAGTCGTTATAATATTCGTTATCATAGTCGTCATAGTAATAGTCATTGTCGTAACCGTCAAACTCGTTGAAATTTACTTCGCGGGTCTTGAAATAGTTAGACGGGGGCGGATTACCGTGCTTACGCCAGTCATGTCCAGTCATAGGTAAACGTCTTTCTACAAAGTTACTTACACCACTCATAGGGCTAGGACGCGGGGCATTGCCAAAGTTAAACGATTGCTGTGGTTGAGGTCTAAACGGCATCCTAAAAGTATTACTTTGTGCGTTATAATTCTGTGGAGAGGCGCGGAACATCTGTTGTGTTCGCGTAGGACCACGTGGTGGTTGCTGAGACATAGGGGTAGGTCTCCAACCTTGGTTAGGCTGAGCCTGCATGGGGTTTGGCCTTGAGTGACCAGGCAAGCTAAAGATGGGTTGTCTCATTTGTCCGTAATGTCCGTTAGTCATTTTGGGTGCAAAATTATTGAGCGGGAGATTGAACTTGGCTGCGTTAGAAATGGGTTGATGCCAATCCTTTCTACTAGATGAAACACCACTACGTTCTTGCATATAAAGTGTGTTAAGCTCCTCTTGAACAAATTCGAGGGCCTTTTCCATCGATTCAGGTCGCATACAGCGTATCCTGGAACCTAATGGGTCCTTGAGACCTCGTAGATAGGCCTGAAGGGTCAACTTTTGATAAAGGGCACGCTTAGCTTCTACAGTCGTACCTAAAGTTTCGTGAAGCGAAACATACGTCATTATGGTGCTGAATAAATTTTGGCACCGTTCGTAAAACTCTTGCGGGGTACTAGACCCTTGGGTCTCTAAAGATAGATCACTGTAAAGAGCGGTCTCGTCACGATGGTCTGCGAAGTTGTTAATTAAAGCGCTCCTAATACCTTGCCAAGTATTGGGTATCCCGTTTGAGTTAATCAACCTAGCTGCGGATCCCGATACTTTATTTAAAATACCGTTTAAAAGAGCTAGATTTTCTAATTCTCTTCCCGGTTCGTTCGTGACGTGAGCTAACACAAGTTGATCACAGAGATTAATAAATCTAGTGAGAATGTGCGGATTCCCGTCAAAATCGGGCACAAGTCTGAGGGACTTGTAGATGATGTCCATGGTGTTAGGTTGAGCCATGTCTGAATCTTCTAAATTTCTATGCTCGTCGATAGCACTGAGTCTACTGCTAAATAATCTATCACTACCTAACCTAATATTCCGTGATTCTCTAGGATGAAAAATCTTGGAAGCCTAAACTAAATTCACTAAAAAAGAGACACAGTAAAAATACACAAATGCACAAATATAAGGATTAAAGTAGGAATAAGAAAGGACTTGAAAGATTCAAGGACTTACTGCATTTCAGGAACTCAGCAGGAATCGATTTTTAGATTCACCCGGAACAGTAGCACTAGTAGGTTCTTTTTACTTGTGAGAGATAAATCTCGTGAATTTAAGATAGATCAAGTATCCGTGAGGCTGCGCCAAATACGTAGGCCGCTGCCCGGGGTAGCTTTTAAAAAAGTTAAACTATTTTCAAACTAAATTTATTGTAAAGTTACAGTTTTATAATTAATTATCTTAAGTGAACCTCGTTCGATGGTTGAACAGAGAATGCATTTTATTACTAGGTAAAATTCCTTGTTTCGTGCAATTGACGTCAACGGGCCACGTTCCGCTGACGACGCACCTCGTGCGGGCCACTGTATGAATATACCGGTCGAGCTTGGATCAGCGATATCCATATGTGAGCCGTGCGTAACATATTTTTTTATTGTATTTATTTATTTACCTACAATTTTTTTAATTATTTTGTTTATGGACTTCGTAAGAAAAGATTTTGCTTTTTGACTTCTTTTTGTATTACGAGTGTTTTGCTGACTTATTTTATTTTGCCTGACTACTCTATTGTACGTCATAATAATCTGTAAGAACATTCCTTGTATTATCGTATCATATTCCGCAGTACATTGACTTTACTCTGCTTTATTACCTACGTAAACAAAAAATTCTTCATCGAGGTTTTCCGTACGTCAATATAAAAATAAAATAATGTTGTCTCCGAGAATTATAGAACTTGAGGGATTTTAACTGTGTGTTTGCTTGAAGAGAAAGGGGTTCTTATTTAGAGAGTAAGTAGGTAAGTTGAGTTATGAGCTAGTGGCGATCTCTGGATGGACTTAGGTGAAGACTGACCAAATACTGACAAGGAAATAGAACCCAAACCTTTTAAATAACAAATCTAAGACGAAGTAACTTATACAAAAAAATATTGTAGATGTGAGAAATTCTAAAAAGAAACAAAGTAAGTAATTAAAAAATTTAAAAAAAAGTAAAAAGGTTATATACTTAACAATAAGCATTGGAGCAAATGTTCATAAAATAAGTACGATACAACACAAATTATACATCAAGTCAAGCGCGTTTAATCTGAATTACAAATTTCCTATATGTACCACATTGTGTAGGTACTTAGTGTAAAGATTACAATTAAAAAATGAAAGGTTAGTGACTGTAATAACCCTGTTAATAATAAGCTTAATAATGCTCAAGCGACTGCTAAATCTATTGCATGTGAGAAATAAGAAAAAAATACACTTTCCAAAGCCATGTAAAAATACAACTGATAATGAAAAATTGGGTAAGTATTTTATTGTAAAACTAGCTTCCACCCGCGGCTTCGCTCGCGTGGTACCCGGATAAAAAGTAGCCTATGTCCTTTTCCAGGTCATTATCTATCTACATTTTAAATTTCAGCCAAATCGGTTCAGTGGTTGTCTAGTTATAGAGGAACAAACATAATTCACCCAAATTTCCATCCAAACATCCAAACATTCGCATTTATAATATTAGTGTGATAAATCAAACACGAACAACACTCATATAACATGAACACTCACTTCAAAAGGCCAATTTAAGAAACATACAACTTCCTTGCTAGATACAATCAACTCAAAAAATTTCTAACGCGGACAAGGGAAAATACCTTCAATAAATACATATGCATACATTTGTATGTATAATGTGTTTTGATCGCGAATGTTTAAAAGACAATTACTTAAGTATATTTTATCCTGTCCATCCAAAAGTTACCTGGAAGAGATCGCTTTCAGCGATAAGCTCGCCCATTGAATTACATTTATTTTATTTTATTTTATTTCATTTATTTCAATTTTGTGTTTCTTTTATTGTGTACAGTACCTATGGGCTTTAGAATTAATATATTTTTTTCTATTCTATTTTGGGTAGTCAGAAGCACAATAAAATTTGGCATAAGTACGCCGTTTTACGCTACGCTAGCATTCAATTTGCAAACCCTTCGCTGCCTATTAGATTACTATCTGGTCTGGTTTCAACGCAATGTTTTACTTTAGAGACGTTTAACTTTAGAGAGACATTAAAAATACATATTACGGGTATTTATCACTTTTAGATACTTAGTACATGAAATTTTTCAAAACGGAATGTCCATCGATTCAGCACCATCAGATCGAAAGCCCAAAATTGTAAAAACTACTCTTATTATCATTAAAACACCACTTCATTGACTCGTCATAGTTTTCGGTATCCATGATCGAATTGCGACAAGATATTTCTTGCTAAAATCACTGTCCTAAGAGTACCTATTTATCCATCAGTTTTCCAGAAATAAAACGAATAAACGCTCGGCATAAGGATATATCATTTTAACTTCTCTGTCACCCTACATCTTTCAAGAACAAATTATTATTAGTGGTAGGTATTGTAATAATTCTCATGCTTTTGATCTGGTATAGGTATCTAAACAATAGAATTATACCTGGAATTCAGACCTGAGCCTGTGTTCTCAGGTACTTTATTCTTTACTAGATTTATTTCTAGAGTTGGCTGTACCCAGAAGTGAGTTCTGTGCCATTGATACCGCGCACGTAGTGACTGGCATCTAGCCAACATAGGACACCTCGCAAGAACGAGACATTTCCAATTCATGAGATTTATGAGATGTATATAGCTTAGTGACTAACTATAAATAGACTTAAACTTTTTACTGAATGAAGTTCGAAGAAATCATGCGATTGGATGTGGTTTGGATATTCTCCGTGGTTTTGAAACGTCACTTCTTTTTATTAAATCAAACTTATGCAAAAATATGCTGTAAGTATATGCAGTTATAGGTAACTAAGTACTTCGTGATAAAATATTTTGTCTTGACATAGGCTTCCAGAATACTTAACGGAAAAGTTTTTCAGGAGCGACCTACACTACTACTATATTGGTAAACACTTACTGGTGTACATATAGAGAGAATTATTGCTAATGTACCTATTTTCGGGGAAGATAGTGATCATGGCTGGGTGCTTCGAATCTATTATAATCACTTTTCACGACTAATTTCTTTTAACGAGGGGCTGGCTATAAGGTTTTATGTTTAGAATGGCATGGAATTAAGCGGAGCTTTGGAAGTTGTTGGTTTAGGATAGGTATTCCTATTTCAGTTTATAATGTCAATATGAGCAAACAAAGGGCATCAATTTCTGCGTACGTAAAACAAATTTTTGATTATTCAAACGAACCTTGTTTTCGTGCAAGAATCATACAATTCTTACCGAAATAAGTATAGGAATTCTGATCATATTTTTGAATTTTGGAATAAAGAAAACGGTGTCTTACTAAAAGATTATTTACATGTTGAAAAGCACTAAAAATCAACAAATAAAATTGTTTCATTATTTAGAGCTTATAAAATGTCACATTCATTCTCATATACTTACCCTTCTTTGGCTTATTAAACTTGTAGCAATAAGTACATAATATGTTCTGTGACGAAGGACAGAAACCAAACAAAACAAACTTGCAAAGAAATTACGTGACCTACTGCCCAATCCTACTTTTTATCTAACAATAACAAACATCGCATCGCCAAAATAAATTACTTATAATACCTACACTTCAACAAACACCTAAAAGGTCCGTCACCAACTCCTATTTTGTAACACACGGTAAGTCGCTAACTCGGATTCGTTAAAACAAATTGTTTTTTTACGAACAACATTAAAGTTATTTAGTGCAAAATTACTTCACATATTTTACACAACAAACATGTCTAGCACTTTTTTCAACCATCTTCTACCATTTCAAAGTATTCATCATAAAAAAACAAATTTTGTTTGAACGAATCCGAGTTAGCGACTTCCCGTGTGTTACAAAATAGGGGTGCTGAACGGGCTTATAACGACAGTCGATAAATATTTTTGGCTAATCGGTGCCGGCTTGGCCTCAATATACCTAAGCGAAAACATGACGTTAGGTCAGCTAATGAAAAATCAATAGGACGGTCCAAATCGGAACTCGGGGGTTGTTTATTTTTCCGTCTTCTGAATAATTATGATTTTTCGTTTAATGCGGAAACTATTTTTTTTTTTTCAACAAATTAACTGGCTCGTTTTCCTATGATTTCATTGGTGAGTCTGGAAGGATTTTGTCAAATTCATATTATTAAAAAAAACAAAGATAGTGTAATTAGGTACCTATTTAAAATACCTACATATATTAAATACTTATACTTATTGTTATTTATTTATGTGTGTCATATGAATGTATAGTTTAGAAATTTTTGAATTTTTTACACTTAAATAATTCCGTTTACTTAGTAAAAAAATCTTTAAATAAATAATTGTGGACTTTTCACACAACGCCATCTAGCCCCAAACTAAGCAAAGCTTGTACCATGGGAACTAGATAACTGATAGAATACTTATATACTTTTGTAAATACATACTTATTATACTTTACAACACCCAGACACAGAACAAACATCTATGTTCATCACACAAATGTTTGTCCTGGATGGGAATCGAACCCACGACCTATCACGCAGAAGGCAGAGCTACTACCAACTGAGCTAAGAAGCCAATCATTTCCAGTCTTTCCAATTAAAATATTTCTAAACAGCTAACTAAAGCGATTTGATCCAAACCACCAATGTTCCATTTGGCCCTTCCATAAATCAGTGGAAGTTCATTTGTTGTTTTCTGGGTAAGTACCTAACTCGCGAAATTAGAAATTCCACGAGTAGACTCTACATTCACGTTGTGACACTTCGCAAAGATGCGTGGACATTATGGTGACTTGAACTTATACGCTTTATCTAAAGTCGTTTAATTTTCGTAGAGTGGAAAGATAAATCTCGCCGTGAGTGTAGTTAGCCTGATAGCATCGTTCGTGTCAAAACGTGCGAGTGAGCGTTTTGACGTCGCGACGCAAAGGTCGACAAATGCACTTTCAAACCAGCGAAAATTAAAACTTTCCACATTTGAATGGTATCCTATTATGGTATACCTAAGGTATGTTTGTTCTTGTAGAAACCACATCTTCCATCACCAAAAGATGTGAATTTTATACTTTACTTCGTTGATTAATCGCAACGCTTTTGTAAATAGGAATAAGCTACGAGGGAAAAGCCACTTTTCCGTCCCATTTCGACTATTTTAAGCATGTTTCAAGGTAAACTGTTCTAAAATAAATTACACCACTTGAAAGTATTTTTGAAGGACATGAACAGAATATTGAGTACAAAGTAGGTCCTGGATATTAATATCATATTTTCCCGTTAGGGATGAAGCGCTACTAGACTCAAAGCGTATCGATAACTATTTTTATACGAAAATTGCTATGATACCAGTAGGTAAACAAGATTTATGAAGTCAAGGAGGCGTAGGCGTTCGTCTGATACTTGCGATATACAGTTACAAAGACGAATAGGATACTGTAATAAGCATACTGTTTCAGTTGTAATTGAAGGGCAAATATATCTTTGATATTGGTACTGTTTTGTCAGCAAATAAGATTTATTTTTTATTAGAATCCTTATTTCAAAACACATAAGTATAAGAAGACCAAAAAACTGATCCGCTTCTGAAAGACTATTTATTACCACTTTACCGTAATTAGTAGAACGATCATTACAAGACTATAAGAATAGTTCCATTTCATGGTCATATAATGTTCGTTTCAACTCTTTTAAGAATAATTTGTGGTGCAGTTTACATTCTTGATAGATGCAATCCATTCTATGAGATTACAAAATGTCATGCATGGTCAACGAGAGTGACGTAAAAGCGCCTCTTTGCTTCAGAGGGCATTTAAAGGGTTGGTCCTGGTGATAAAAAAAAGCCATGACTTCAGGAGGACCTAAAAACTCTGCCATCAAAGTATAACATTTGTACGAGAGGCCTCATATACGAACTTACCTACTATTAAGTTTTTGTTAAATTATAGTAGATATACAGGGTGTGGCAAATTCTTGGTCACTAAAGGGTAGCTACCTTTTCTCTTGTAGTTAGAAAGTTTTGTTCTTAGGAAACTTCAGTTTTATTTCGAAGAAAAAAATAATTGCATTTTTAGATTTTTGAAAAAAAGTACAGTTAGCCTAAAAAATTACATTTGTCAAAAAAAACAAGTTGGTCTTAATCGACTCTATTTCCCACCAGGAACACTTCTCCCAAAGTAACTTATCAAATCAAATCGTAAGTTTTTGCAATAATTCAAAAAAACACATCCCATACATTTTCTATGAAATTAGTAGTTGTAAACATTTTAGTGCCACTTATTCGATCGTTCTTAATTTAATTTCATAACTGCTCCGGCAAGCTGGGAGGCTATTGTAAAGCGCGTATTTAAATTTAGAACAAAGTGCTTCCCTGCAGATGTACTAATGGTATGCTCCATGCATACCATTCTCTCTTGCGGCTCTGTCTTAGGCGCCTAAGGCTTTACAATAGCCTCCCAGCATGCCGAAGCAGTAATGAAATTAAATTAAGAACGATCGAATAAGTGGCACTATAATGTTTACAACTAATATTTTTATAGAAAATGTATGGGATGTGTTTTTTTGAATTATCGCAAAAACTTACGATTTGATTTGATAAGTTACTTTGGGAGAAGTGTTCTTGGTGGGAAATAGAGTCGATTAAGACCAACTTGTTTTTTTTGACAAATGTAATTTTTTAGGCTAACTGTACTTTTTTTCAAAAATCTAAAAATGCAATTATTTTTTTCTTCAAAATAAAACCGAAGTTTCCTAGGAACAAAACTTTCTAACTACAAGAGAAAAGGTAGCTACCCTTCAGTGACCAAGAATTTGCCACACCCTGTATACCGAATGAATGCAATATAAAATTATGGAAATGTTCCAATTAATATGCTTCAATTTTGTGAGATTAACAGGACACTTGTATCCAATCCACAAAGAAAATATCCATAACTTACATGTCGAGGGCAATATATGTTTTTTGCAAAATACTAAGAACCCGGGTAGTAGGTAACAACGGTGCTTCATTGACGAGACGGTATGACTATCATAAAATATTATTATTATCCATTTCACCTTGATTTTTGTTATAAAAATAGCGCGGTCTGAGTTTATATTTATAAGAGAAGGTTGCTATACAACCTTTTTCAGATAATTCAACCTTTACACTTGTTTTAATAAAACATGCACAGAAAGAAAACCAATCTTAGTATTTCGTAATTAACGTCCGCCGTAGCACAGGTTAAAATATAATACGATACTAGTAACAGAAAAATATGTATGTACTCAATCCGACGTTCATAAATGAATTTCTTAATTTCCGAAACAATTTTTCAGCTAAGTTTATAGCATAATAATTATGTAAAGCCAATTATTTTCAGGCGGATTACACTAGGGTTGCGTATTCGGATGCAACGCTTCCATTCAATAATTGATGAGTAGGATATTACGTGTTCATAAGCGGGCATCCGTGACCCCGATACCTAATTACTGCATAAGCAGTTTAAATGTTGTGAATTGTAGAAACTTTAGTGAAGACGGCTTGCGATCTGTCGCGTATGAAAAAATGTCGATGTCGCAATTTATTTTTTAATCATAACCTAGCTGACCTGGCAAACTTAGTACCGCCTCAGAATTCGAATTATCATCAGAAATTCCATACCTAATATAAGAGAAAATGAATTATTCGGGGCGGAGATAAATCCAACAAATAAAGATCATTAAAAATCGGTCTAGCCGTTTTTGAGTTATCTATAAATGGTGTTAACCCGACTTTCATTTATGAGACCTATATAGCACACACTATATTTCACTATACACTATAGACTATATTTCAAATATTTCACAAACCATTTACCCTTGTAAATGTTAAATTTAGTATGCCTCTGCTAATAATGATAAAAAAAAACTAAATATATGTTCAAAATCCATGTGAGCTACCTGTCTGTCTGTCTCTAGTACCTACTTAGATACTCAGAAATTACAGCTATTACAATACCCAGACCTAGAACAATCTGCAAATCCCTAATTAAAATATCGTCAGTGGAAAGGAACAAACGCTAAAGCGCCAAAATGCTATTCGTGGAAATCAAGTTTCAAGTTTAAAGTTGATTTCCCACAAATCGCATTTTGGCGCTTTATGGTAAGCGTCCACATGTCGGTATCGTACGCTTCGGACGCATCGCACGCAACGGATCGTAGTATTATTTGTATAGAAACTCATATAAGTGCGTCCACCTGTCCGCATCGTACGCATCGCATTTCACAGATAATCCGTTTGATGCGATCCGTCCGCTGCGTGCGATGCGGGCCTGTGGACGCTTACCATTAGCGTTTCTTCCTTTCTACTGACGTGTGAGTATCGAGTTCACACATCTTGCGACCCGGTCGAACTCTGACCCGCTACGCCACCGAAGTCAGGGAATCCCGTCAAAAGTAGAGTGCCAAGTTCAGTAGTAGAGTTGTCGTAGGTAATTGACTATAGTCTCGTGGGAAAAGTTGATATCGCCACAGACAGAAACACGACATGCCGCCATTGTGAATGTCATTTCAATTTTCGAGGACGGGTATTCTATTGTTTATAGTTATTATGTACGAAATTGTGCAATTTACAATGACCCCGGAATAATCTCCAAATTCTCTAATTTGGAGATATTATTATAATTATAATTAAGATAGAGAAATAAACAACGAGAACCCTGCTTATTTACAAGTAGGTGATTTTCCACTAAAATAAGTAAATTTTAATCATTATAATTTGGTAAATATCACTACATTACTTAGTATAAAACAAAGTCGCTTCCCACTGTCTGTCCCTATGTGTGCTTAGATCTTTAAAACTACGCAACGGATTTTAATGCTGTTTTTTTTAATAGATAGAGTGATTCAAGATGAAGGTTTCTAATGTATAATACATTCATAATATAGTAGAGAACTGATAATTTTAGAGGTTTCTAATGTGATGTGTGATGTGTCGCTAGTCTTTTATAAAGGTAGTTGCTAACGGTCATGAAGTCTGCCGTAAAGCATGAGCGAGACAACATATAATATCCACACAAAAGCAATGTCATAGATAAAGTCCGTTGAATCTGTAGCGGTCGCAGTGACCTACAGCATAAAAGTCCATGCGAAAAAAATCACTTTTGAAACGATGAGTCTTCAAAATAATTTTAAATAATTTTGAGGTGATGACGACTTGGCGACAAAGCACATAGCTTCTATACTTACTAGAATCTAGTAGTAGTATTAGTAATGCAACAGGACGTTGCAGTGGCATATTAGGTGCAATTACTAGACGGTAGATCGATAACTTGATACCTAATGGCCTCCTATTTGCAACTTAGTATGTACCTAGTTTATTTATATCTAACTAAATTATTGACATTACAAACTTATAGTATAAGTTACAACGTTTAAAAAAATAAAATATATTATTTTAACGTATATTTGTAAAAAATAGGCAGAATTAAATGGAAAGGAAAAATCCTATCAAAATTTTCAACTCCGACGGGATTCGAACCTGCAATGATACAAGCGATCCTCCTTTAGCCGGAGTTCCTTTACCAATTCGGCCACTTTCAAATGTAAATACCTAAGTGTGGTTTAACACTATAGTTTGAGCATGTTTGACTCTCTTACAAACTAAAACAGTCTGTCTCTTGAAAATCTACAGATCTGATGCTATTGGCTTAACTTTCTTATTCAGTAACCGTTTTAGTTGTTACCTCTAAGAAGGGAATGCTGGATGATTAAAACTGGTTTACCGGTAAAAAAACCCTTAAAAAGTTGATAAAAATAGGGAATAAAAAGTAGCTGGTATTCCGATTTTCACAGAAGGTAATAAGATTGCCTTTGAGAGCATTATTAAAATCACATCCTCAGCAATAAATTACCTTCTAAAACCCTCCGGAAACAGTAAAACTCCTCGCTCCAATAAAATCTTATGACACTTTGTCTTTACGATGCTGATGCGATGACGGTAAAAATTTAATCGATGGCCATCATCTAAGAAACCAGTTTTAGCTTAAGAGGGTATAGATAGAGGGATGGATAAATGTTGTTTTTGCTATGAGAGACAGCACTATAGATACATTAAGTCTTTACAACTAAAAACATTATATTATAAACAACTAATCAAAAAGTGAAACAAAGTGAAAAAATACTTGGACGGTTCTTAACAAAATAAAGTTTCAAAAAAAATAAGTAAATAGGTACTATCAAACAAAAATTCACCAATTTTGTTTTAAAACAAATCAGACATAAAAGTTCGAAGTTTCATGTTCCCAAATATTAATTTATTTATTTAGTAGGTACCTACAATTATTTAGCTATTACAAAAACTGAGACAAGTAATTGAAAAACTCTAAGACCAATTATATAGTTTCTTTTTCTAACAATAACTTTTTTGCTAAGATTTACATAGTTTTTATGAATTGAATAGCGTCAGAACTTGTAATAAGAATAACAACAAAATGTTCAATGAACCCATAAGAAAATAAATAACGATTAATGGGTCGAACTAGGCATCAAACTTCTTAATTTTCTTGCCGTCAACAACATGGCAATAAAACTCATCTAAAACTACATTTAGTTTCATGACTCACAATACTTTTAGTGAGAAACTTAGACACAAATACAATTATTGGCTTTTTGCGCATTTTCTCTGAAAATATCCGTCGAATCGAACAAAAGATCTGTCGAATTTTATGGTTGTTAACCATTTCTCACATACTCTTCAAGATTTTTGCCATAAATACAGGTAAGTATCATTTAAGTAGACTAGAATGACATTACTATTAAGTGTTATGTATAAGAACATGCGATTAACAACTAATTAACACAAAATTGCTAGGTTGTTACAAGGTAATGGAAGCCTATGGTTGTGATCTTCCTGTTGTTGTATCGACGCTATTTTTTTATCTGAAATACTAAATACAGAGTATTTTCCTCAAATAAGCATTAGATAATCTGTATTGACTCCATGCAATAACAAAAGTAATGGCTAGACAAAGTTTCAGATTATGTATTTTCTCAAGTTGAATTCTTCATTGAAAATCTTAACAAGAGAGAAGCCAAATACTTAAAATAATCAGAATTCGAATGCTAGATAAATAAATGAAATATTGTCATCAGATCCTTTAATATATCAGAAATTTAATAACTCCAAAAACGAAATTCCTAAATTAATTTTCAAAATTACCTTGTGATTGTGAGCTGTGTAGTGTAGTAACGTCTTTTCAAAATGTTTGTCTAACTAAAGTCACTTCTTTGTACAAATAATTTTGATGAACTTTGAATAAACTATTCAGAGTTCATAGCCCTATCTTATCTTATTTACATCTGGCGTATCAAAGCAATGAATCACAATACCTTATCTATAGATAGATACTCCGACTACCTAACTACCTACATTGGAAAAGGAGGAATCTCGATGTTATATATACAGCAGTCTAATCCAAATAAGTATATTGAATGATTTTAATCAGGTCTGTTTTTGAAGTCTACCTATTAAATTGACTTAAAAATATTACAAGTATGTATCTCGGTGAAAAAGATATTGACAAGATAGTTGCACCACGGTCTAGGTGTGTTGATAAATACATGCATTTCATTAAAAACTCGTTGGACGATGACGCGCATAGCTCTCACTTGCTCCACATGCGCCAACCTGTTATTAATGCTGTGATAAGTGATAAGAGAAGTTTCACCTATGCTTGCGTTGCATTTTTAAAACCTAAAGGTTTTTTCTTTTATGTTTAATATGTATATACTTATTAAAAAAGCGGTATATAAATTGTATAACTCATGTAGTTCCTATAACTCAAGCTCTGCTTACTTTGGGGCTAGATGATGCTGTGTGAAATGTCCTGCATTTATTTATTTTCATATAAGGTTAGACTTAACATGGATATATGGTTAGAAGAAAACAAACATAATCACGATTGTATCATTAATTCGGAATTCAGATACTAATTCTGGATGGTAGTCGCACGTTCAAAGATTTACTTTTTCACATTTTGCACTAATTTTCCATACAAGTGAAGTTTGAAAACTATCGCCTCCTATAAAATCTCTACTAATTAGTTAATATTTTAGATTAATAATAATATAATAATAATAATAAAAGCCTTTATTCGCTGACCAAACTAAGTACAGTTTTAACTTAATTACACAGTATTTTTTAAACCAATTCTAATCTTAAATAATAAAATAAAAATAAGCACACATTTTTCAGCAACCAGTTTGTTGGTCAGGTTGTCCTTTGACATAGGCCTCCCCTAGTTTTTTCCACTCATCTCTGTCTCGAGTGAATCTTTTCCATCCTTTTGGTAGGTCATCTTCCCATCTTTTAATTTGTCGTCCCTGTTGTCTTTTTCCATTCCTAGGATACCATTCCATTATATCTTTCGTCCATTTTTCTCTATTTGTTCTCATGATGTGACCTGTCCATTTCCATTTGAGCTTTTTTATTTTTAGCATAACATCGCTTACTTTTGTCTTCTTCCTTATTTTTGTAGTATTCCACCTGTCCTTTAGCCTTATGTTTAACATGCTTCGCTCCATATTGCGTTGACAAACTACAAGTTTTTGGTTGTTTTTGTTAGTAGCTGGCCAGGTCTGACACCCATACGTAAGACATGGGAGAATGCACGTGTTATAAAGTTTACTTTTCACTGAAATTGGTATCGGTATAATATTTTAGATTACTATAATATAAATAATTAGTACTTTAAGCTTAGGTACTAATTATATTTTTACTGAATCATTAAGATGAATTGCAGTGTCTTCGGCTTGATTATTTCTCTAAGTTATCTCTCAGAAGTTATCATTTTGGTAATCAAACCTAACCTTGTCCGTAAAACTTTATTATCTGTTTAATTACCACTGCAGGCTTAGGTTAGGTGTTTATTGATTGTGTTATCAAAAAAATCGGTATACTTTGGTCCGGATCTAAAATATCATTTTTTTGTGCGTGGTACTGGTACCGTAGATATTGGTTACCTACCTACTTTAAAGTCATTGAAAGACCAGCAATTTTCTTCGGAATTATCGAGAAAATATTATACATGAATTGTCGTTGCAGTTTGCTACGTAACATTTATCATACCTATCATAAAGATTGATAAAATGATGTAAAATATAAATTCTTTAATAAAGACCCACCTTGCTACATTCTATTTCTGTATTCTTCGGTTTCTAATAGCGTCGATGGGCTTGCAACCTGTCACGTATGAAATATTAACTTCTGCTGAAAGTGGGCATCTACCAAATATCTATTTATTTGGACGTATCTCTGACTACCACCTTAGAGATCTTCAAAGGATCTAAAATGCCTAAAAGATCTGAGAGAATATGTTAACCGTACCTTGGGAATACAGTCGTGATGATATCATAAGTTGTTCCAGGTCTGTTAGATATCTAAATATTAGTTGAAGGGATTTCACAAAATATAAGAACATAGAAATGGATGAAATGTGCTGTCAATTCAACAACGCATAATGCCATTGATTTTTAAACAATGTGTGAGAAACATAACCATCTCTACATAAAGTAAAATGCTGTAGGTACACTATTTACAATACCTACCTGCATAATGACGAAGATATGACAAATGTTAACTCACATATTTTGATGTATTTTCATAATTCACAAGTTCTGCACGTTTTATCGACACACACAAGATCTAACTGAGATGATACTGAATGCGTTCCAGTAATACGGATATATATTATCGTTATCATGAGAATTTGATAAGCGTAATAACTTTTCTTCTCGACTGGAAAGTGTCTGGTATTTACAAGTATTGATCTGCCGATAATGATCTACTTGTTTTAAGAAAGTACCTACATGTGTCTAGTTAGACTAAAAGGATTTATAACGTTTGTGTATAAAGAAGACTGACTTCATAATTCAAGATCACTTGTCTAATTTAGCGAGGCTTCAGTCAGATCATATTTTTTTCTTTATTTCTCTCGTATCACTGAAAAGAGATGGCAACAGATTTTACCACCGTTTGAGCTATTGGAAACTTTTATGTCGATTTAACCTTTACGAGTTAACATAACAACATAATCATTTATTTTCACTAAGTACTATAATTATTATTATAATCAATTATTCTTATAACTAGAGACGTTAAAGCCTAATGTTTTAATGTAGACGTCACCAAAGTAGTAGTAAATAAGAATGGTGATCCAATAAAATTATCACCATTCTTATTTGCTACTACTTGACATTTTTAGATCATCATCATCAGCAGGTTTACACCCTTCGTCCCTTACGAGTCATACATATTCCCTAATTTAGAATAATTATACCCTAACCTAACCAGCAGCGGGCAGGTGGTCTGCTTCTCACTAGTCTTTACTTTAGGTCAGTTTTTGACCCTAATCTTTGATCCATCTCTCATCGTCTCATCAAGCTAAATGACCCATGATGACCCACACATCTACACTTCTCGTGATCCACAAGACACATTAATATCCTTAGCACGTTTAACGCTTTTTCCATACCCTGCCAAAATGGGTTGATGCTTTTTGCAGAGACGATTTTCTCAAAAATACATCATTAAGCCCGCCTGCCGCTGTATGTTTCATATTGATAATTGTTATGAAGTTCGTGCTGACATTCAAATGACGTTTTGAAGGCCATTTCTGTGAATCCATCGAGTTTACTTTAGAATCCTCGAAGATCAAGACGTATCGTCGTATTTCATTTTTATGAGAATCCTAGAGGGATGGACAATTTGATAGGGTTTTCGTTTTTTTGGGACGGAATAGTTGTCTGTTTCCCAAATGGTTCTTTCTTTTCCAGAAAGTATAGAAATTTCAGCAGTTTTGGCATAAACTGATTATTTAGGTACTTATAAGAATTTTAAAAGATTATAAATTTTAATTTAAACATTAATTAATCTCTCGATCAATACTTAAATAAACTAAGTATGAGTTTCGAATACCTACATAAAATAAAACCTAGAGGTGCTCATAAAGTTAACTGATGTGTATTGTATAGGTACTGAATTAATTTGTACTCGTCAGTCGTAAAATCTTCAACCGTGGAAAATAAAGTAAAAACGCAAATTGCAACATCCTGATTCCTGAGTGAGTAATGACGACTTACCTGCTGTAAAAGTTGTTAACATCGTAGGAGGTTACATTTCGGACCTAGTGTTTTGGCCGCAGGTCTATGATTTAACTTTACCATAATATTAGTAGGTACAATACCAAACTACTTACTCAGAAAAGTAATGTTGACTTCATACACAAGAAATGCCACAAGTCAAAGTGTCTTGTAAAGAGTTGGTTCAGTGAGCGGCTATCTCTCAATCAGAACAATTTCTGACAAGAGCCGGCACTCACAAATCAAGTACATAATGCACTATGCAGTGTCGACACAACGGTCCACTTGTTCAGCTACAGCGGTCACCAGCACAGTTACACACCGAATCACCACATCTAATGAGCCTTTCACTCAAAACGACAGTACACCTAACCTGTCTTTTAATGTTGTGAGAATCATTGCGGCCGGCCGACTAGATTTAGCAACGCGAGGTCCGAAGAGATTGACTGCTGAGTTTCACGTAGTAATTTATCAGGTTTTCATTGAAGATTGATGAGTTTTCGCGAGAGGGGTTTTGTTTACGCCGAATGCGGGAAAGAGAGGTGCGCGCGCAGACCTCACAGACGGGTGCTTCGCGGGGCGGCCGGCGGCGACTACCGCGCTCCGCGGGGCTCGGAGACCGCGCCGAAGCTAGCCGAGTACCTACACCTACTTGCCGCCAAATCGAATTCTCCTATTCGCTCGGTGTCTCGGTCTTAACTTTGGCGCGGTATAGCAAGAAGCAAGATGAGGGCAATCGTGTTGGGAAACTCAAGACGCCGCGCTACAAAGTTGGCAGTTCGAATTCACGCACAGAAAGATTAAAAAATGTTTTACCTCTACTGTAATTTTGGTATGCCTACATTATAAGGATAATTATAGATGTTAGATCATCAAGGATGAACACAAAATAATAAAAATAACAATAAAAACAAGGATTAATACAACGATCTCTCAATAAACTACCTATAACATAAAAGATTAAGTAGATAAAAAACGGTTTATCTAATACAATCTGAAGTAGAGATTGGTAACTACTCAAATCACTAATTATTATCACCTGTCGGATTGTAACTAGGGATGTTAAATTTCAAATAGAAAGTATTAAGTAGGTACTAACCTGATATCAATACTGATAATAACGTTTAATCTAATGACGTCCTTTCAAATTAAAATAATAATCAGATTTAAAGTGGCCGCACACTTATCCGCGCCAAACGAATCAACGAAACTAATTTAAGAATTCTTTATAATAGGTATATTATGAAATCGTATGAAACCTCGCACACTTCCCCGCGTCGAATCGTCCGATTCGACCCAATCTGGCAGTACTTCGAGAATTCGGCGCGGGTAAGTGAGCGCTCAGCTTTAAAGTAACTCGGCTTGAACTAGTCGATCGTCGCCCCTGGTGATGAAATTTACGATTAATTTATCCAAGACCGGTGTGTTTTATGCGGAATCACAAACTGCCAAACATACGTAATTCTTTGCATCTATAAAATGAGTATTGTGTTACCCTGCAACTTCAGGTAAAAATCCCAAAGGACTATAGTCGAGGTTGTTCTAATACAAGCCATTGTAATTATTGCCTTTTGTTTATAGCTTTGTACTTTATACAGCGACATTGAAATTGTGAATAGACCGCAATCGAGTCGAGCGAATAATAAAATGTCATAGCGTGACCTGATTTTGCATTCTATGGAATTGTTTAGTTGTTATGTCTAACAATTTGATATTATAAGGATACTGAATTACTGAGTCATATCTAGATTATATTGCTAGTTTATGAAATCCCTTTTTTTCTATTTTTTTTTTCATAATGTCTTGCAATTTTTGTGTAGGTATCTAATGGAACTATTTGATCAAGGGCGGATCCAGCTTTGGTGCCAGGGGGGGGTCACATGGTCATGGTCAAGTCACAAGAAGTTATAATTTAACTAGCCGTTACCCGCGGCTTCGTACGTGTTAGATTACTTTCATAAGTAAGTTAAGTACCTACGTAATGCAGTAAGTACCTAACTATTTTAGAGAAGGGAGCCGTTTTTTTTAAAACAAATGCATGTAACACTGTGTGACACTTGATGTTGCTAACGGTGCTCAAAGAAAAGGCTGGCTGCATGTCAGTTCCAATTCTCTGGTCAGATATAACTTACTTTGCGCATTAAATACTCATGAAGCTAAAAAGCGAGCGAAGCGAGCCGTTTTTTATTAAGACAAATACAACATTGGCACTTGATTTTGCTATTACGGTGCTCAACGAAAAGGCTGGCTGCTTGTCGGTTCCAATTCTCTGGTCAGACTTAACTCATTTTGCGCGTTAAATACTCATGAAGCTAAAAAGCGAGCGAAGCGAGCCGATTTTTTTTAGACAAATACAACATTGGCACTTGATTTTGCTATTACGGTGCTCAACGAAAAGGCTGGCTGCTTGTCGGTTCCAATTCTCTGGTCAGACTTAACTCACTTTGCGCGTTAAATACTCATGAAGCTAAAAAGCGAGCGAAGCGAGCCGATTTTTTTAAGACAAATATAACATGAAACTTGATTTTGCTATTACGGTGTCCAACGAAAAGATCAGACATAGCTCACTTTGAGCATTTATTACTCATGAAGCTAAAAAGCGAGCGAAGCGAGCCGATTTTTTTTAGACAAATACAACATTGGCACTTGATTTTGCTATTACGGTGCTCAACGAAAAGGCTGGCTGCTTGTCGGTTCCAATTCTCTGGTCAGACTTAACTCACTTTGCGCATTAAATACTCATGAAGCTAAAAAGCGAGCGAAGCGAGCCGATTTTTTTAAACAAATACAACATTGACACTTGATTTTGCTATTACGGTGCTCAACGAAAAGGCTGGCTGCTTGTCGGTTCCAATTCTCTGGTCAGACTAAACTCACTTTGCGCGTTAAATACTCATGAAGCTAAAAAGCGAGCGAAGCGAGCCGATTTTTTTAAAACAAATATAACATTGACACTTGATTTTGCTATTACGGTGCTCAACGAAAAGGCTGGCTGCTTGTCGGTTCCAATTCTTTGGTTAGACATAACTCACTTTGTTCGCAAAATACTTTTGAAACCAAACGATTTTTTTAATGTTTTTAAAGAAAATCCTGAAACACGTGTCCATTATTTTACATTCACAGTATTTTAACAGAGTTTCAAGCAAATCACAATACGCGTTATAAAGTTCCAATACCAACTTTTACAATCCTAGCACCGCGTTTGGAGGTAGTTTTCAAAATCCTGAAGTACATGTTCAATAGAATAATTTTAATTAGTAGTCCACCTAGGTCCTGGACCCGGCCCAACCCGGCCCAGGGGGGGGTCATGACCCCCATGACCCCCCCCCCCCCCCTGGATCCGCCCTTGTATTTGATAGGAAAGTTCATAAGTATTAGTTTTTCATTTATTGCTGAAAAATAATAGGACAGAGGTACCTACCACGAGAAATTAGTATTTTGGAGTACCTCGTACTTTAAAATGTAGATAAAAATAGATTAAAAAAATAGAGAGCAGCAGATTAGTGATGTGAATTAAACAAATGAGCTAAGTAATTAAAAAAAAACGTTTTGAATAAACCAAAATCGTACATTGAACGTCAAGTCGTGCTGCACCTCTCGAATTTGGTGCGGCGACCAAATCCGTTCTCGCAACAGACGGACGACAGGATCGTTGAACAGTTGCTTCACGTACGCCTGCAAGTGCACACCATTGTCATCATGTCGTGGATGTAAAAAATCCCGTGACCACGAACGCTGCAACGTGTTCGAAACGTCGGGAAACAAAATAAATAAAAGGTACGCGATAAAATCCCGTAATAATAATTATCATTATGTAAAAAATAAGATGATAGTAGCGCCAGCAGCAGCAACAACGTAGAAAATAAAAGAGAATGGCCAAAATTGTATTTAATTATTTTGTTGTTATGTATACTTATATAAACTGTACTACCGCGTGACCATAGTCTAGCAAAATACCTTTGAAACAGAAGACAGGTACCTAAAGTAAATTAATTTTCTTTTATCGGCGAACAATAGCTGCAAAATTAAAATTTATTCCTAATACAAAAGTTATCTGACCAAATAAAATCAGGTAGGTAAGTAATTGATATAAAAGATCTGACTAAAATAGAGTGTCCTTCTATATTCCTCCTTTGTCAATAATGGAGAAAAATTACAGAAAAATATGTGATGAATTACTAAGAATAAGAAAGTATAGTACTTATTCGACATTATTTTGATTGTCCTGACAAGATCTCGTGACGATCCTGATTGATCTTGATTGTGCCATTGTGCTTGACGTCTCGATGTTAGGTACTAACTCGGTGGTTACACTTATGTACCAAATATAATAATATACTTGCAAAGTAACTATTTGGTAGTCTGGGCTTGTATAAGTTGTCTGTGATATTTCGTATCGATACTTGAGTCTCGTATTAAACCAATAAGGTGATTGTATTTTTGACTAGCTTCTGTGGGAATACTACATAACTACATAACTTTCAAATAAAAAAATAACCATCGAAATCGGATGTCATAAGGCGGAGATATCCTTTAGCCCCCTTTTTGCCCATTTTTGGAGGAAGTACCCCCCCCCCCCCCCCCCAATCAAAAATCCTCGATGACAATCAAATTCTATAAAATTATCGAACCTGCTCACAAAATTTCACGAGAGTTGATTGAGAAATGCGACCTGTAGAGAAGAACATACAGACAGACATCCGGACAAACGAAATCATTTTTGTCCAAGCTGAAGCAGAGACGCTTCGCTCGCTCGGTCAATTATGTATAAATCAGCTTAAATATACCTAACCGTAAATGAAATTTTCCTGTTCTTATCTAAATATAGAACAAGCAATCTTAAATACCTACTTATCCTTAAACTTTATATTTACTTAGGTACTTACATCGTATTTTTTTGGTTAGCTCAAAATTATTTCCGTAACCTTTCTCACAAAGAATATATTTTAATAAAATTTAATTCAGACAACTTATAGATAGTTACAGATCTTATTTAACTATTCTACGGTCCATATACACCGTTAATTCTGGGTCAGTTTAAAGCCAGCACCCACTGCTTGTATTGCTTAATCGTATTCGTGTCGTTGGTTTAGTTTTTGAATTTGAAAAGTATTTCATACGAAACTAAATAGTTGAAAAGATTAACAAAAGTGAGAAAAACACTTGGTAAGGTGTCGTAGGCGCGCAGAGCTAATGACCTAGGTATGTATGTTTGACTACGACGTAGCATAGACTCTACGCCGTAGCAACAGCTGAGCACAGAGCACGTATCTCCGTGATTTACCCTGCCTATGTTTCGTGATATTATTAATTGCAAAAAAATAGATCTTATATTTATTATTATTTTTGAGTAAGGTTATCGATATAGATTACGTAGGCGCCGGCTTTAAACTGACCAAAAATAAACGGTGTATACCTACCTACCTTACAATTATCAATTTATCATACATATTTTATACCAATAACTATTCACTTATTATTTGCACATATTGTATGTTCGTGATTCACTTGTGTTGCGTTTAACAATCGTCCGCGAAATTTCATAAATACCTTCAACACCTCTCGGCCAGAATTCTTCTTTTGTGAAGGTTTATCAAATCAAAAAAACTATAAAATTTCTTTCTCAATATTTCAATTTTGCAACAACACTGCGGACCAAAATGTATAAAAAAAACAAAAAAAAAAACAACAAAGAAGCGGAATAGTAGGTAATAGAAAACGTGGGCTTACCCTGCGTTGGCCTTAACCTGACCAAATGCATCGTTCATTGTTAGCAGGATATCCGTATTTTTATTAAGTTACGTAGTACATTACTTCAGATAGAAGAATTTATTATTTAGCAGAATGTCTAAAAATATTTTAAAGGGGTTGGTGTCCAGAATCAACCACTGACTGACTGAATTTATTTCGGTACGATGAGGTCATTTAAATCTTTAACTTCATTATAATTAGGAAACCTCTATCTGGTGTACTCTGCCCTAACATAATGAAAGACACTGTAGGTAAAACACAGGCCAGCAACAATATACATTAGAAATGAGAGCGCAAGCAGAGCTCCAATAAGTGAACGGTTTCCCTCACTAAGCCTAGATCAGAAGCGCGTGAAGGATTTAAGCCAGTAGATACCGCTTTAGAATAATCTTACTTGGAAACATGCCTTAGAGCCTTGGCCCGATGGTTAATCCTTCCATCTGTCCCGCCGCGCTCCGATTCAAGTTTTATTTTACCTACCTTGTAGGTACTCGGTTTTTTGGTAATCAAACTTTATATTTATAATTCTATATACTCTATATACTCAGTATGAGTATGCAACAAATATTAGAGTAATTAAACTGGCAACTGTAACCTTGGATCTAGTAGACATCCACTAAGACATTTGGATAATTTATTAGTTACGTTTTAGGCAAGCTGTACAGACTATCACGAAGACATCCAGTGATCACGATCTTCAGACATGAAGAGCCGACCACAGACTACAGAGAGAGATTAGTCACATCCACGTATACTTTTGGCAAAAACCATATTTTACCGTCAGCTACCATCATGTACTCGTATCTATATGAAAACAAACAGGTTTCTCCGTACATCTTCAAAATATCTCGTATTCACTAAAGAAATAAGAGGGGAAACAATCGTGATCCTCTTCTCCTCACTGTTTTTTATGCTGTTTGGTTATTAAAATTTACAGGTGAATGTTTATAACCTGCCTAATGGACATATTATCTGCGCAATCAAATTTAATTTAGATAAAATAACTTTAAGGTGCAGTGGACACGTAATGATGAAGAATGGCATTGAAAGCTAGGCTTGTGTGGAAAACGAAAGCCGGTTGGGTTACTTCTTTCAAACTTGTAGAGCTTTAAGAGGTCGGCGACAGACGATCCATACAAACGTTATACCAAAATCTTTTAATATTAAAGCATATTCTTAATTTTTTTGTTATTATTTAGATTAAGGCACTGTTTATTGTTCCTGTTACACTTTTGTTCCAAAAACTTACTTAAAACGAAATGCAATAAAATTTTAAACCCTTTACAGCAAAAATGTTTTCTTTTCATTTGTTCTCTAGTAAGTTTTTTGAAACAAAATTGTAACAGGAACCTAGTTATATACTGCCTTAATATAAATAATAACATAAAGTTATCAAAATATGCGAAAGTGAACATTAACTGATTTTGGTATTAGGTACGTTTGTATGGACATTCGGTCTGTCGCCTGTCTCCTGTGAATGATCGCACCATGACATTCGTTTGAGTGTGTGCCCGATTTTGAACATAGTCTATTTTTTTGACATCGCCGAAAATGCAGTTTTAATATTTCCTATGTAATGAGTTCCATCAAACTGTCGATAACAACAAAAAAAAATATTGACATAATGATCACGACTATATCCCCGAAGCGAAGTAGATATTCTCTTAGATCTGTAGGCTTTTAAAATCCTTTGAAGATGTCTAAAGGGGAAGTCAGAGGTACGTCCAAATACATATTTGATTATAATTGGTAGATGCCGACATTTTGCAGATTGCCATACGTGACAGTTACAAGCCTATCGCTGGGCAACACATACCTTAAATTAGGTGGCTATTTATATTATATCCTTTCTCACGCTTATCATTGTCATATTGTAGAAGCCTCAGATTTTTTCAAAGATGGTCACTGAGTCAAGTTACATAAGATTTTACAAGAGCCTGAACTTCAATATAAGAATGCAATCTTATTTTACTAAAATGATTTTGATAAAAACTACCTATTAGACTTTTTACATATTTTTTTTTGAGTAAACCTGAAACTATTGAATTAAATTATGATTAAAAATTCATTATACACACCTAAAGAGACAATGAAACAAAATACAACAAAATATAAAACTAAGCAACATGAATAAAATGTGTGAAACAAATTAATACCTAAGTCATCTTGCGTGTGAACTGCTATAGGTACATAATTAGTTTAAATAATTATATAATTGCCATTTTTTAATGATGCTATGTAACGTTTTTTTTTTTATATATTTAAGGCCTCGTTCGGACGAGAGTGTAATTGATTACGTTGCTTAAACTCTATCTAAAAAATCAGATAACGAGTTGATTATTCTTTCTTTAAATCAGTACTGGTGGTTTTCTGATAGTTGTAAAAATCATCTACGTTTATGCAAACTGTGTAGGTACTTAAAAGTACCCCATTTGTATGAATAACAACTTTGTATGACCTTCGTCGCAAGATGGCTGTTCTAATGGCCTAGAGATACACATTACACAGAGCTAAATTGCATTTTCATACCACTCTGACTAGAGTAAACAGTTTACCAAAGAGTGCATTTAATCGGCCCTATTCGAAAAATCTTGAACTTTTAGTAATCGACTAACAGGGGCCATACCATGAACTCTTAGAGCAATGTTAAAACAAGCTTAAAACAGTCCTACTGCTTTAGAAATGACATTCGTTGTCATGTTTCAAGCTTGTTTGAACATTGCTCTAAGAGTTCATGGTACGGCTACAGATATCATCTAACTAATGAGATTACAAGAAACAATGATGTGAAGTTCGTAGGCACTTGTATTTTGAAAACCATTTCCATGAATCTACATAATTTTAAAAATGTAATGAATCCATTGTCAAACGACAATCTCTTTTATGAACGTACGAATATATAGTAGGTACATAGCTATAGTAAAAGTTACTATGATGTCATCCGTCAGTTAAATATAGGTAAAAATCAAATTAAATTATTTATTTAAATGTTTTTTTTTCACTAATTCAGATTCTCAATTTATGTTATTACAAAATGTTTGAAGGTTAAAAGGTTTTTGCTATTTTATGGTTTGTTATGTTTTAAAATTATTTTACCACCAGTATCCACGGATACTGGTCCTAAAATAGTTTAGCGGAGAAATATAAACGACAATATAAATAAATTGAGATATTTTCGGAGATACTCAAAAGATAAAATTATCGACAAGTCGTTTTTAGGGTAAAAGCCAAACGCTACTGCGGTTCCGGTGTGATAAGAAGCCGCTATCACAGCTGCCCTCGCAAATACGTATGCGCGGTACTGTTAGAGATGAGACAATACAGATAAAAACCGGAGAAGAATAAAATTGTGTGAGACGCGAGCACGAGGAGTAACCCGTTCCGCGAGTCCCTCCCCCATCAATCGAAATCTTGATTGACGGTATCTAAATCCACTATATACTTGTGAGTAATTTTAGTGTGTTATAAAGGTAACTAGCGACCCGCCCCGGCTTCGTTTATTAATTATTATAAGTGCCTACAAAAATTTTAGCCCTTAAAATCAAGAACTTCGAATAAAAGGCTCTCTATTTATCTATTTTAACTTAGGATTTTTATCTTTTTGCTGTTTTTATCTGATATTGTTGCCAGAATTGTAAACTCTCAATTATCGATGCATATAATATATTGCACAGCTCTAAATTAAAATAATTAAGTAAGTATGTACTTATGATGTAAATTGAAATGACTCACTTAAGTAATTTAGTTTTTGTTTTTTGTGTACCTATTCCGTATGTTACTTTAAGTTTTTTAAGTAGATTAGACAATGACGTCAATTTTTGTCGGAAAAAATGCCGGATATCCAATATCCATCCCCAGGGGATAGCCATCTACGGCCGGCAGACCGTTTGGATCCGAGATCCTGGTCCTTATCTTATCTGTACGTACACAGTTTGTGGTGCACTACGAAACGTAGGCGTTCGCTGTTTGCTTTGTGGACCGTTTAATTACGTCGACAAATAAACTACGGTGTTTGGTTTTGCTAGACTATATTCTATCTATCTGTGATTTTAAGGTGATTTCAATGCTTACTGTGGGTTAGAAATGTGACACGGCCTTGTTTATAGACAGAAATAGCATAACTAAATAAAATTTCTAAAATATTATAGAAAATAGTAGACCAGTTCCACTATTTTCAATAATATTTTAGAAAAAAGACAAAAAATCTAAATATTCATGACAGAGTCAATATGCAGGAGTATTTAAAGATGCGTCCATAGCACATGCCTATATTTTGCACATTTTTATTTATCTTTCGGAGCTTTGTTTTGAACATGATCAAAGATAAAGATGTGAATGTCCTACGATAAAGTTAGAGCTGGAAGTGCGTCTCACTCATCTCAATATTTGTAAACACTAATACAAACACATAAGGTATGTATGGAGGATGCCGGAGACGTCATCTTGGCACGAAGCCAGCTGGGAAATATAAATACTTACTCAACATGCTCTCGATATCCAGCTAACGCTTAGTGGATTGTTTTTTTACGGATATTTCCGAAGATCGGACATAACTTATTTATTTGTCATGCTTACATAAGACTATTCTTAGAGAAGGACTTTGCTGATTAAACTAAAGTTTTGATTTATTACACATAACTTCCTATTTATCTGCACAACCATCAGTAAATTAAACTTAGGTACCTACCTAATGTTACGTGATCAATAATGTAATCTGTGGTGGAGACAGGTATGGATTCTCAAATTAGGCAAACTTAAACATTGACCTCATATTTTTAATGCAGTTTAAGTAGGTAGTCAGCAAATATTATACATTCCTTGGTTAATTTTTTCGGCCAATATTGTTTTTTAAAATGCAATCTCGCAAGAAGACGACAAAGTTGGAATAACTCGAATAGCGTGCATTAGAGCACACCTTTCGCAAGATTTCATAGTGTGATTCCGAATGGGTCAATAGTTTCCTAGACTAGAGGTGAACCGGTGATGTTGAAACTCGTATAGGAAGACTAGTGGATGCAGAGATTAACATTTAGTTTAGGCAATAAACATTTGTTTATTCAATATGAAATATGAAAGTAGCTATAGAAAGTGAATTAAAACCAGAACGACCACTTCAAAGTGAATCGCCTAATCTGTTGTTTATTGAGTGCGTTGCACTGTTCTAAGTGCGATTCTACACTACAGGCTATATTGGCTCAGTTGGCAGTTGTTGATAAAGTGTTGACTAGAAGCGATTAGTAAACATAAACAAATCTAGGCAATAAGCTAGGTATAGCATCTGTGTTACTCACTTGTGCTTCGCTGCGAATCTTGCTTACATAAGCATGTGTGCCCGTTTTTTACAGCCGCATGAGCACGTTCACTGAGCTCTTCACAAACCAGATTTCAACACTTCAACCACTTATTTACATTGCGACACACCAAGGGAAAACACCTACACAGCCAAATTCCTTACTGGCTCACGCTTGACCGCTTTCGCTGGCTTTGTGCAAACACAGCCTCTCAGTTATACCTAAAACACTGGCTGTCTGTATCGACACTGAGTTTTACACTTTAGAAAGCATTAGAGCAGAGCGGTCTGCGGTAGAAAGACTAAAAAGTTGAGAGCATTGGCAGTGGGCACGTGAAATCGGTGTCGCGGACGGGGACGGGGCGAGTGAACGCGCCGCGATGCAACGCCGAGCTCGAGAGACTGGAGCCGGCGGTGCCGCAGACAGCCGGAGCGTGCAGGTGGATGTGGTGGGAAGCCACACGTCATCAGCCAGCGCTCGCATCGCGCGACCAGCGCCCTACAAATCGCTGCGAACCTGCCGCAGCCGGTCGCCTGCTCAAACTCACTTTCGCTATCCACCGCCCCATATTCATAACAGGCTTTTTCCTATAAAGCGAATTGCCAGTATGTGGCAACGGATCCATATTAGCTCTTGCATAAGGTTTAAAGTATTTGTTTGCTTTCTGGGCAATAACATTATGACCGAATCGACAAGTTTTCTCAAAATGTTCTTTAGTAAAATAGCTGAGTACCTACTTATGGAAATCGTACTTAGGTAAAATAAATATAACATTTTGCATAAGGAAAAATAGCACCAGCCTTTAAGTAAACTGATCTTGTCCTCTGTCCTTAATTTGATAATTAACCTGTTCTAGTTTCTCAGAACACAATAGGAAGTAGGCGTAACCTAGAACTCAGTTACTAAGTAGACATACGAACGCGCTGCCCCCCTTCCGGTTCTCTTTTGTATGGAAAAAAACGCGCTGCGAACGCGCGTTTGTATCGATACAAACGCGCAGCTCAAAATCGCGCTGCAGAAAACGCAATGTGTCCACTCCCTAAACGCCAGGAACTCGGCTCGGGGCCTGGCTGATGAGCAGTAAAAAGTAAAAAAAATATATAATGCCTAGAACCAGAACAGGTGTAAATTTCCAGGACAGGTACCTACTAGAAGAAAAACTATGCGATTTGTCTTAGTAATTGTTAGAAGGTGGTCCCAGATGCTCCATCAATTCCTACCTAGTAGATAAAGGGCCGATTCCACTTCCACTGGTAGAAATCTAAAAGTGAGCAATTTACCATCGAAATCGGATGTCATAAGGCGGAGATATCCTTTAGCCCCCTTTTTGCCCTTTTTTGGAGGAAGTAGGTACCCCCAATCAAAAATCCCCGATGACAGTAAATTTCTATAAAATTATCGAAACTGCTCACAAAATTTCACGAGAATTGGTTGAGAAATGCGACCTGTAGAGCAGAACATACAGACAGACGTCCGACCGACAGACATCCGGACAAACGAAAGCATTGTCTCGCTCGGTCAAAAATTAAAAATTTCGATCATAGCTAAGTGTGAGATTAACACCATAGAAATGTTAAAAACTATAAAACCAGGGTTGCTGTTTGAACAACTGATTTCGAAATTTCTTGTTTGTTTCTGTAAGTATAAAAGAAACTAGCTAGCTGCATAATAATGATACTCTGTTTTAAAGGAAACTTTGTATTCTCGAATAAAATGAAAAAGAATAATACTTACAACCTTTTTAATTCGTTTGTAGCCACGACACTGCTTTTGTTATTATTATGCTTACTATGCACTTTATAGCTCCTAGTAGGTAAGTAAAGAAGAATAAAATTAACCCATTTGAAGTGATTAAATGCCTATTATATTAACTATTTTACAACAGGAATATAGAAAAAAAAAACGAGTGCAAGTATCTCCAAATACTTACATAAAATATTTAATAAATTTTATGCCCACATTTTGCAGAAGTTAGCATTCCATACGTGACAGGTTTCAATAACTATTGCAGGTATCATCGTTATTTCCCAATTATTGTACCTATATTATTTCTATGTTCCGAATTATATGAACATTATTATTAAAACAAAAGTTGCAATCCCGTCGCCGCTAACTAACTAACTAACTAACTAGTTTCTTCATGATGTTGTACTTCACCATTATGAGCTCGTCAAATAAACCAGCAATATTTAATTCGGATAAGTATAAGGTTTCCATAGTAGGACTAAACAGGCATTTTAGTACCTAACAAAATTGTTGTATGAGTTATTCTAAACAAAACGAATAATTTAACAAAACAATTATCTTTCATTGCCGTCGTTGAGTATATCCAATGGTGAGGGTCCCAAGTTTGCTATATATCTAGATTAAGGGATCAGCGGGTGGAAGATTTGTCGTGGATTTAAGGTCAACTTACTATACGTTACGTAAGGATTTCATTTGTAGGTCGTGACCCCAGCTTTGTTTCATCCTTTAAAGGAGATGACATTCCTCAGCAGTCTCAGCACCTACTGCAGAGCATCACTATGGAATTCCAGGTAAGTTACTTACCCCGTTAAGGGCTTCAGGCTACGATTTCGTAGCTTTATTGAAGCGATTTATTTGCTTGGGATGTACTGTAAGTTGTTTATAGCACGTGTCGTCCTACCTCTTTACGCAACATCTTAGTGTCGCGACACACCTGCGGAACGTACGGCGCCGATCGTTCGGTTGAATACGCTCGCAGTCTTTTTCAAGTTCCCTATGACACATCAGCCGAAATTACGTCGCGTTGGCGTAGCGCTGGACCTCCCTTCAAGCGATTATTTCAACCAAAACGCATTCAATTTATTTTGCATAGCAAGCGACACATCACGCGACGCGTGACGCGACTGAAAGTTCGGCGGGCGTAGTTGAACGTACGGCGTATGCTTTTCGGGTGCGGCAGCAAGCGAAGTTTTTTAAGTACTTACTTCTTCTAAGCCCTCTATAATAGCCAATATTGTAATAGAATCCATTTTTCTGGGCAATTCAATATTACCAACGGAATATTACGACCGAAACTTCAGCCGCTGAACTTTCGGGACCGTACGTTCCGCTGATGTGTCGCGACACTTAAAGAGCGTTTTGTTGGTAATTCCAATTTTCTGTGTAATGTATTTCTAAAAATACTCGCAAACATTTGGCCCGTCACGCATTGAACTTGTTGTTCAGAATATATTTGCTTCTAAGTTCATTTATTTTTAGCTTGTATGAGTAAAATTTTAGAAGTGTTATTTGGTAAGAATTTTAGTAACGTCCTGTAATCGGAAAGTTACTAGAAGGTAGATTAATCATTTGCGGTTTTGTTTGCAAAATTCATTGCAGACACGAACGATTATCTGATGTACCTGAATGTTACAACAGCGACTAAGACCAAGGCCAGTGTTAGTAGCTTAATGTACCTAATGTATATTAATTTCCTTTAAGTTTTTATCTTTTAAAAGGTTGAAAAAAAGTATAACCAGTTTTTAAATCATTAGACCAAACAAATTCCAATACGTGATAAATTACAAATGACAGTGCGACTAGCTGGAACAAGTTAAATGAAGTCTAATCCTAAACCCAAGGCCATCAATAAATTAACTTTATTGGTGGTTATGATTTAAGTTTTAAGATCCCAGTCATCACACGATGCTGACGTACCTTCCAAATATATTGATGTGTTACTTCCTAGTTCTATTGCTATGTGGTTGCTAATAAGTTTGCAGTTAAAAAAAAATTTTTCAAAAAAAAAATATAACCGACTTCATAAAATACTTGCACTAAAAAGCGAAAAATAAGACTACAAACAGATTTATTTCATTTGTTATTTTATGTTTGTTATAATGTTGAAGTCGGTGTTAAGTAAAACAATGACTATAAGTATTTTATGCACACCGATTTCAACATTATAACAAACATAAAATAACAAATTAAATAAATCTGTTTGTAAGGTAAAGGCTCCTAATTCCGCGTTATTTTCACCAAAACTAGAAAGGACATTAAAAATTAAGCATTTACAATGCATTTTTGTGAAATTGGCTATTTTTATCAGAAACGTTATTGTTTTTACTCTTGAAATATACAAAAAGTTTGTTGTTTTAAATTTGATTTAGCGTCTAAAATAATTTAAAATGTGAAAAAGTCGGAAGCTCCTAATTCCGATGTAAAAATTCTAATTCCGATGTATTTGGATCCTAATTCCGAGTGTACAAAATATAAAGGAGAACGGATGGAAAGAATGATACATGGTGTTCAAAAATTATCACATTTTATTATCAAACAGTACCTATTATCACAATATGAGATACTCATTAAGGCACTACTACAGTCATGAAAATCACGTAGGTACTTTCAATTATTAATTTAGTGGAAGCTAGCGATATTAGAGTCAACAACAAAATAAAAATTATTAAAGTAAAACAGTAGGTGAAAGTTATTTTTGAGGGAAAATAATAGGATACTGATTATTTGTGTTTTTAAAATCATTCAAACTGAGTGACAAGCTGCGTAAAATAATGAACACTCTGTATGTTACTTGTGTCAATACATCGGAATTAGATTCTATGAAGATCTAATTCCGAGGTAAATACATCGGAATTGAAAATTTTCATACCAAACACATTTTCTAATTCCGAGGGTTAAAAACTAAATGATTTTTCAAAAACACATAAACTATTTAATGCTTCAATGCAATACCTTCAAAAACATGTACAATTCTATTCAAGATTGTATCGAAATACGTCAAGAACTTAATTTTCTTACTACCCAAATTGATAATCTTTGATATGGTATAATTAGTAAATGCGACGTCAAAACGTACCTCGGATTTAGATTTTAATGTGAATTGACATTTTATGTAATCAAATCCAAAACAACAAGTGCGTAACTACAAAACCAGCTTAAAAAAATTCAAATAACACGAGGTCTACGAAATCGTAATTCCGCGGTATACATCGGAAATTAGGAACCACCTAAAATATTGGGCAGCTAATGCCGATGTATTTTCAAAACGTATTTTTAACTAATCTATGAAGAAAAATACAGAATTTTTAAGTGATTCCGCTTACAAATATACTCCTTTCAATATTCCAACCTAAAGAAAAACACACACAGTACAAAATTAAAGACAAAATCACTATTTAGTAAACCGTAGTACTCACGTGCACAGGGTCCAAAATGTATGGAGCGACCGTTCGGCACAGCTGCTGGCACGAAACTAACCGATTATTGTAAAAAGTAAACACACTAAAGCACTCCTTTGTTCGCGTAAGCATGACCAGATATATTATTAATTGAGAAATGTATCCTGCAGTTAAAAAGGGTTTGTAAATAGCTTGAAACTAACGATTTTCTATATACCTCGCAATTACCGTCCATTTTCAGAAACCATCGGAGTTAGGAGCCTTTACCTTAGTCTTATTTTTCGTATGTAGTCTTTTTTTTATTTATTCTTATTTTTCGCTTTTTAGTGCAAGTATTTTATGAAGTCGGTTATATTTTTTTTTTGAAATTTTTTTATTTTTCCATTTTTAGTGTTGTGTTTTTTTTTCCTTGTTTCTGTTTTTTTTTTTTATTAAGAAAGATCTTACTTTACTTATTGTGTTTCGCTTATCAAGCCCTTTCATTTGATACCCATATCACTAAAAAAATCCATGGAACAGGTCCTGACTCCATCATCAGATCAGCTCGCTGTTACCATATTATTACATTGTAGTTGACACTTCACAGATATGCTGAGTTCCGAGTTTCAACTCAATCAGACTATTTATTGAGGAGTTCTGTTGAGCAGCTCTTGACTCCATCATCAGATCAGCTCACTGACACCATATTATTACATTGTATTCGGAACTTGACAGATAAACCGAGTTTCAACTCAATCGGCTTATTTACCGAGGAGTTCTGTTGAACAGCTTTTGACTCCATCATCAGATCAGCTTGCTGATACCATAATGTTTCATTGTCCTCAAGAATCTATAATTGCACAAAATTTCAGCCCGATAGTTCCACAAACACACAAAAAATTTGAGGGTTTCCCTCGATTTCCATGGGATCCCCTCATCAGATCCTGATTTGGTGAAGATGGGACCACCTCGGAAGTATACCCTTTGTAACAAAAAAAGAATTTTCAAAATCGGTTCATAATTGACGGAGAAATCGATGAACATACATAAAAAATAAAAATAAAATAAAAAAATAAATAAAAAAAAAACATACATACAGCCGAACATAGAACCTCCTCCTTTTTGGAAGTCGGTTAAAAATAGACATAAAGGACAGTAAAACAGGCTTGTGATGACTGTAGGCACACAAGGAAAGTAGAGTTCTCTTCGGTTTTTCAGATATTCATGACTAATGGTCTAGCTAGCATAAGAAGAACATTTCATCTTTAATTTTTATTCCAAAGTAGGTTATTCTTAGATTAAAAAATATATATATTACTGACTTCAAAACAAAGAATCAGAGGCGATAGATCAATGAAACCTTTAAATACCTACATTCATTACCTACCTACTCGAATAATATACAGGGTGTGGCAAATTCTTGGTCACTGAAGGGTTTCCTTTCTCTTGTAGTTAGAAAGTTTTGTTCTTAGGAAACTTCAGTTTTATTTTGAAGAAAAAAATAATTGCATTTTTAGATTTTTGAAAAAAAGTACAGATAGCCTAAAAATTACATTTGTCAAAAAAAAAACAAGTTGGTCTTAAACGACTCTATTTCCCACCAGGAACACTTCTCCCAAAGTAACTTATCAAATCAAATCGTAAGTTTTTGCAATAATTCAAAAAAACACATCCTATACATTTTCTATGAAATTAGTAGTTGTAAACATTATAGTTCCACTTATTCGATCGTTCTTAATTTAATTTCATAACTGCTCCGGCAAGCTGGGAGGCTATTGTAAAGCGCGTATTTAAATTTAGAACAAAGTGCTTCCCTGCAGATGTACTAATGGTATGCTCAATGCATACCAATCTCTCTTGCGGCTCTGTCTTAGGCGCCTAAGGCTTTACAATAGCCTCCCAGCATGCCGAAGCAGTTACGAATTTAAATTAATAACCATCGAATAAGAGGCACTATAATGTTTATGTTTACAACTACTAATTTCATAGAAAATGTATGGGATGTGTTTTTTTGAATTATTGCAAAAACTTACGATTTGATTTGATAAGTTACTTTGGGAGAAGTGTTCCTGGTGGGAAATAGAGTCGATTAAGACCAACTTGTTTTTTTTGACAAATGTAATTTTTTAGGCTAACTGTACTTTTTTCAAAAATCTAAAAATGCAATTATTTTTTTCTTCAAAATAAAACTGAAGTTTTCTAAGAACAAATCTTTCTAACTACAAGAGAAAAGGTAGCTACCCTTCAGTGACCAAGAATTTGCCACACCCTGTATATCATCTCCCTGCCCTTATCCCACGGGGGTAGGTACAACACGTTTCCTTTTTTCAAATCCCGCTATCACACGTCATCTCAGTACTCACTCCTTTCGCCCACATGTCTACATTTACACAGTCCATTGAACATATAAACGTATAATAGCTCTTAGAAGTTCATTCAAAGTGAGGTGCGTAGCCTGCATTTACGAGTATGTTTTTGTCGACGACAACCATCCTTCTACGTCACCCGTCACCCGACGACGTCATGGGGCTTCACGAACCCATGTTTGCGTGGACCACAACGTTTGGAATTAATTCTGAGTATCAGTGGCACCGCTCATTAATATGGATTTATCTTCCACGCGAACATTTGCCAGTGGGTGGAAAATTACATGTTCTTATGAGCAAGTGGCCAACTCTGGTGACGGAGTTTATAGGCTATCTAAATTGCGAAATACGCAAAGTTTCGACGCCTCCAAGATTTTTTATCGACTTTTCTTTTTTACAATTTGGGGTTCATTAATGCGAGCTGGTAATTAAAAAAAAATGAGGAGTAAGTGCTTTTTTGTGTGTCATTTTTTTTATTAGGTAGGTACTCACAGAAATGTACCTAACACCAGTGCTGCCCCCGATATTTGAAAAGGCGCATCTAATACTTTTACCGGATTTAAGCTACATACCTAATATATGTTTACTAATCGAATTCAAAGACTTGTATCGTGTCCATTATTTTCAATTTTAAAATGTAATTATTTTAATTTACCCAAAGACAGCTAACGATCCCGTTTGATTCATTAAAACATTTTTTTCTCCGTTTTGACTAGGTGTTAGATGAGCCTTTTCAACTATCGGGGGCAGAGTGATCTCAGCAGTAGAGCATCTCATTTCTTTAAAAAAAAAATCTATTAGGTGGTTCGCCTCTGTATACTTTATTTATTGCAAATTGGATGACATAAAAAACCGTCAGGTAAACCAGTCAAAAGTACCTCAATAAAACGTTTCGTAATAACCGACCTTGTTGACGGCCGCTTAGATAGCATTTCTGTTGCTCATAGTCGTTATATTGCAGACTCTGAATGTCCAATTTATTTAGTATCGTAACTCGCGAGGGTGGTAGGAGGGTCGTTACCAGAGCCGCATTTTGCAACCCTGCGGAATTAACCTGGACTCTCCTTTTTAATTTTTCAAGCAATAGAATAACCTGGGGCCATACCATGAACTCTTAGAGCAATGTTAAACAGGCTTAAAACAGTCCTACTGCTTTAAAAATAACATCCGTTGTCATGTTAAAACAAGCTTGAATGTTTTAACATTGCTCTAAGTTCATGGTACGGCTACTATGCTTAAGATTGTATGTGCCATATGTCTAGTTATATAAAAACATTACTTATAGGTAAGTACGCCTATTTTGACACTTGGATTCCTAATGTAAATTAAATCCATAGGTTAACTTTCGTGTTCTTATTTTATCCTAACTGTTGCTAACTTCAGTCAAACGTAGGAAGAAAAAAGTAGGATGCACAAATACGCAATTCGTACGCCAATGAGCGAGACAAAGCGATGATTTTAGATCGGTTTCCTACAAATTGGATAATGTAATCGCTGCTTTAGAAGTTGCCGAAGCTAATAGTTGCACTGACTCCAGCACCGTCACTGCTAAAGGGCGCATGGACAATTTGCCGGATAAAGTGGCACGGCCACGCAAGCCTCGACCTTACTTGCCCTTAACATTGAACAAATTATAGTAACTAGCTAAGTATGATATACTTAAGTAGGTAAGTACATCTACTAATGTTAGTACATTTACTTACAACGAATTGTTACAAAGTAGAACACACTAGTCCTTGATTTAAGAGCCAAAGATGAATGATTTTACGTGTCATTAATAAATGTAGTTGTGAAGGATAACCTTGTTATGTTTATAAGCGAGTAAGTAGATATACTTAATGATAATTATTATTACGGGATTTTATCGCGTACCTTTTATTTATTTTGTTTCCCGACGTTTCGAACACGTTGCAGCGTTCGTGGTCACGGGATGACTGAAGTACTGGAGCTACCGCCGAGAATTGAGAGTAGGATCCACGACTACCCCCAATTCGTCTTCAGAACCAGAAAAGTCCTCGTTCACACTACGACACACAACACTGACGGTGTCAGGCTGACGTACAGTCGGACCACCACGAACACACTTATTAATTATAGGATTCCACGCAGACGAGAGACGATAACCACCATCACGATTAAAATTTCGGTGTTTTTTGATCTCGATCACCTCTCGAACTATCCTCTTATAATAAATGGAACTCCCTGCCGCCCTACTTGTTTCCTGAAAACTATAATCTAGGTGCCTTCAAGGCTAGAGTGAATAGATTTCTTTTAGATCGATGTGAGCCATCCTCGGCCACACCGTCGCTTAACATCAGGCGAGTTGGTGGCCAAACATAGATCTATTTTATTAAAAAAAAAAAAAAAAAAACTGAATCTCATTCGTCTGTAAAACGAGCGAAGGCGTGTGATTCACTGGATTATCTGTTTGCACTGTGAAGCGATTGCAATGCATTGCCAGAAGTAAGTATTATTTGTACAAAAAATACCTTAAAAATACTGCAAAATCGATTCAATTTACAAACATAAAAAAATTAATTTATTAGATGTTTCATAGAAGGATTTACCAAGTTAAAATAAAATAACAAATAAAACGATTTCTCGCATTTATTTATGGACAGACATGGCCAAAGGTATACCTACTCTACATGATTATAAAAAAGACTTGCTATAAGTATAACAACCATACAATCGTACATAATAGGCACTTTAGTGCAAATTCCTTTGCAAATTGCGACTTGAGTTTTTACGTCTACGTTAACATTAGTATTTAAGTTTCTAATTTATATTTACATGATTTCACATAAAGTTTTATACAAAATTAAATTGAAATGATTTCTAAGTACCTTTTTATATTTTTTAAAATATCTAAGTAAAAACATTCTGTCACGTAAGTTCAATTATTATCACAAAAATGAAAAATAACGTATTTTTAATGATATTATTATTTTACAAAGACACATTATTTGTATATCTAAATAATAATTAATATCTTTCTGATTTCTTCTTACTTTCACAATTTATAAACAGTGGTTTATATTATACCTACACGTTATTCTAAGTTACAACTACCTATTCAGTCAAACATTTTTCATTTGATCATTACCAGATTTATTCTAAATTAATACTATTTATTTCTCCTCTACAATTAAAGCTTCTTTGATTTATAAAATAAAAAATACTCGGAGATAGGAATGTTGAAGTGCTTTGAAATGGATGAATATTTTTGAGCGTAGCCAAGAGCCAATATTTTCAAGCAGCGCCCTCACGGCGTTGCCCTCGTAGTGATAGTTTTTGATGATGATGATGAAAAGTAGCCTATAACCTTCTTCAAGAGTTTAGGTATCACGCGTAGAAATAATTTTTCAAATCCGACTGCTAGTTCCCGAGATTAGCGCGTTTAAACAAACAAACAAAATATTAGGATAGATAAGTAGAAAATTTTCAAAAATCATTATTAATTTTTATTTAATTGACCTCCAGCTACGCTTATAAACATTATTATTTTGTTAGATCCGATCGCACCAAAATCCCAGTTTAGGCGATATTTTTTCCGGATTTTAATGATCAGCTACGAAATGCTACGGCGTAGCACTAAGCATAATTTTATTCAGACACTTGTAATTATTGAAATCATTAGTAGGATGTTGGAATACTCATTATGTTTTTGCATGTATTCGTAATTAACTATTATTCTGCAAATAACATAGAGATTTAAGTGCGAGCGATCGCATAATAGGTTTTACAATTTAGAATTATTACATTGTTATTTATTCTAGTAGGTACTTCATAGTAGTTTTATAGTAGTTCAGTGAATTCATGAAAATGTTGTCTATCAATATCAATTGAACGTTCCATAATAATAAATAAATAGTAATAAAACCAATTAGTAACCGAATCAAGATGAGATCTTAAAAGTTATGCCCGGTAATTAGTGTACCTATTATAATTCATTCAAAGACTAATTGGCTCGAACAAGGTGACTAACTTCTGAATGAATTAGATTTAAAGTAACAGAAAAGCCAATATTTTTATTGTATTCTTCAGATGCGAAGTTTATTGGTTACTGTTACGTTTGTCATAAGAATACATAAAAAATCGTCTATAACATTTTTTTCTAAACCTACTCAACTCTACAACGCAACGTCCAAAAAAAGTAAAATAAAACTAAGAATAACGGAATGCCTAGAATTGTTTTCAGATTAATGGACATGGAAATCTATGAACAGTTTTGCTTGACAAGACAGTTTTTGGAGGAATAGTCCAGTCGCCTGAGTACTCTTTCATCATAGACCCTTTTAAAAATAATATTGAATTTTAAGTAGCATTGGTGCTAATGTTCATGTAATGAGCTGATCTTTTCTGTTACTGTATGTAAAGTCATAGGAAAAGTTTACCTGGAATTTTCTTTATTCATATCCAACACATCCAAAAGTTGTCTGGTGGTCGCTTTAAGCGATAAAACACAGCATAAAAAACGGTTATCTTAAGTATCGTAAAGATTATAATTATACCATCTTTTCTATAGTCTCTATCTCTTCAGTCTACCGGCTTTAAAATGAAGACTAAAGATAATCTTAGTTTAACCTGATTCAAACTAAAGTATTAAAAACATTTTTTTGTTAGTTTTAGATTTAGCTTCAGGACTATTTTTAGTTTTCGTTTAATAAAGCCCTAAGAGTTTGAATGTTTCTTACTGGGATTTTCGTAATGGCATCAATGGTAGTGCGAGAGTTTTCCTGGTCTTCTGGGAGGTGCGGACTCGTATTCGTAGTAGTTGGACTGAGGTCGGACAATGCCGGAGTCTTTACAGGAGCGCTGAGAGTGGTAGCCAACCCCTGTACGTCTGTTGAACAAACGATGCAATAAGTACCTATATACTATATACTGCCGCCATACGTAAAAAGGGCGTATCTTCCTTAAAGTATGTAAGGAAATTACGACCTTTCTACATTCTAAATAGGTCGTGACTTCCATAAAGTAAGGAAGAAAAGGCTTTTTTACGTATGACGGCAGTATACGTTTGACTGGTATTAACAAACTGCCTCTTGATTGTCTATCTTTGATAGCGACCAAAATCGGTCTCAAACTCTCAAAAATGACAGTTCAGTGAGCACGCAAGTAGCTCTGTCGCTCTCACCTCAACGAGATCGAATGCAATAAAAGATACATACGCGATTATTATGACAGTTTGAGACCAATTTAAGGTTTGTGACAACTTATACAATCCTGCTGATCTCAAGTAATCTACAGTTACAAGCAAAAGCTTTAAATTTTAGAACACCTCAGATTTTCATACGTCTGTCACGTTGACGTCATATTCAATAACAAAATGATAGTTCGATAAATACAATACAATGAATAGATTGGTATAGCGGCAATGCACGACACACGTGTTCAAGCTACTAGGTATTTAGTTGTGTATAAGGCTGAGACCCCACCAAAGCGGAGATGTGTGAGATGTGTTTTAAACAACCAATAGAATTTCAAAGGACGAGATGACATGTTTGAATAACGAAATTCTATTGGTTGTTTAAAACACATCTCACACATCTCCGCTTTGGTGGAGTCTCAGCCTTAGCGTATTGTGTGTGAGTAACGGTGCTAAGTATATTATAGAAAGATGCTAATGAGCAACTCGTGACTGTTGTCTAGCTTAGGATGGAATGGTTGAATTGGTGTTTTGTTTTTTACTGATTGAACTGATTTTATAATATTTACTACACCATATTTACAATAAAAGTTAATTTCACAGTTTCTACTGGCTCAACCAAAAGTGTGGGTCAAAATCAGAGAGGTGGGCATTTTACGTTTTCAAATATCTGAAAAATTAAGTTCACTTCTGATAGAGTTCAACAAAAGATGTTTATAGCGCCAAATGTTATGAAACTTTCCTGAGAAGGGCCACGCAAAAAAACACGTATTTCCAAAGTTGTGGCGGTTAATGCAAATTATGGGCTAGTCGGACGTCATTTTGGGAACGATTTTTAAATTAATTTAAAAAAATATGTAAGCAATATAATAAACAATTGTTTTTAAAAACCTGTAATGAGCAAGTTTCTGAATCATAAAATATCGTGATTCACTAAATTTTTATTCATAAGACATTACTTTTTTTAAAATACCCTTCATTATTTTGTATTTGGTCTAAATTCTGATACAAAGTTTAGTTTTTTTGTTTTGACAGGTGGGCTATGCGGTTACTAATAATTCATCAATTCAATTCAATAATTCATCGGGCATTGTAACTCTAAAGCAAGGATGCTTGTTACAATCCAACGACTTTACCATCTACTCACGCAACGAGTACAACACCAACATGAGGATGGAATCTAACTTTAACATCGCACTGCTAAACTCAACAGTCAACAGCATTGTGAACCTGACCTACCACAAGGTGTCATGGGACAACCTAGATCGAGCGGAGGAGACGCAAGACATCGACAAACAAGTACTTTATCAAAAGGAAAGAGAAATCCTCCCCGAGACGATTACCACTCATGATATACATCAATATACGATTTCCTACATTCTACTCGCAATCGTAATCGTAATCATCATCGTCATCATCTGGGTAGTCTGGGTAGTCAAAAAATATCTACCTCACATACTGGCTAAGAGCAGAGAACGCTCGACAGAGCCACACACTGAAGTAATAGAACTTCAACTACGTTCCAATCAAGAGAGGGTCATACAGAAAACGCCAGGCCACGCAGCATCTCCACCAGCGAAGCCGCCACGGAAACGGGGAGAGCGCCAACCATCGCCTACCAACGAACAAGACAACATCGCGTTCACTTTCGATGAATAATCTTTCTTTGCTTTGTACTGGCTTATCTTCTCTTGATAGTTATTTCATCTTAACTTTAGTTTTCTTCTTATGGGGTTGCCAACATGTACGGTTTCACCATACAGAAGCAATTTGCGCACGCAGCGTTTTTACTTTGGGCCGCGTGCGCTGCACTTTACTTTAATTATTTTAGTTATTTTATATTTTATATTGCACAATTACGTCAGTACGTAACCTACTCGCGCACAAGGCACTACCAAGGGATAGATTAGCCATCTTTTACCTTAACTTGTAACTACGAACTGAATAAACTTTACTTAGTGAATCTTGTGTTTTTACGTGCTCCGTGTAACATAGTGATATACAGTAAGTGCTCACACAACTGAGTACCTACCTACTACCACTGGCAACAACTTCTACCTGTAAGGGCTACAACTACTCGGCTCTTACAATAACTATACAAGTATAAAAGACATTTGATTCTGTGTATGCAAACATTTTACGATAAATCATTATTTATTGATTTTTTTTGCAGTTTTAGTGACGTTCCCGGAAATGACGATAACATTCTCAAAATGACAGTGTAGTTTCCTAAATGATTATAGCGTTTTCTAAATGATCGAAACGCACCATCTATCCATCTATGGCAATATTTTTATTCGTTTGTTGGAACAGTTTGTTTTAAAAGTCCACAGGGTGTCAATTCTAGTACCAAACTTTTTATCAACCTCAAGCAAAACCTCAACTAAACCTTATATTTTCGACTGTTTCCTATTCTACTAATGACAAACAAATCAGTTGTGGTGAGGTTTTAGCTAAGGTTTGGACTTTGGCAGAACAAATTCTACTATTCACCAAATGGCTGACATTTATGAGATCGAACCAAAACGCAGCGGAATGATTGACGTTGTCATCTAGAAAAATTGGGGGCTGATAGATCGAGATAGCGCCTTAAGACCGTACCCTGAGCTAAAATTAGCACATCGATGAGTACAACTTCAAATATTTGTCTTAGCTTCGTTAAAATATAGATGAATTTAGAATGCGTTTGGCCGCGGCGCTTACGACAGCAGCTCGCTCCGAAACACGAAAAAAATGCAGTTATTTGGAGATTTCTCATCACTTTATCAACCAATCGGAAAAAGTAATCGGCAATTATGTCAATTATTAAATGACCTATCCAATGGTGCAATCTAAAAACATAAATAACATCAACTTTAGAAGAAGATGAAGATTTTATTTTAACTCATGGGAATTACTCACGTGAAAGTTTTGAAAGTGAAAAAGATGAAGAATTATCTTATTTTTAGAGGTTTTTTCGTTGATTTATGATCAAGCAAAAATGAAGTTAAATAACAATATTAAACGGAGAATTAGAAGATAAAATGTTAAAGATACTGTTAGCTTTTCAGTTACTTTCCACTTACTTTATTTATCGAGGGTATACAGGGTGAATTTTTGAGACAAAGCAGTAAGGGCTACCTTAACCGCTGTAGCTACAGGCAAACGTTCTTAGGAGACTATCCTAAGCTTTTGAAGATATTTCGACCTGTGTTCACAGATTTTGAAAAAAATGTACAGTCAGCGAGAAAATGGGCAATTTACACAAAAACTTTTTTGATGCCAATCGATCCTGTTTCATCTAAGGATTAAAAGACTCTAAAGGACCAACTGAGGCAAGAGTACTAGAAAATTCAGAAAACCCAAAAAACTTTGATTATACATTTCGTACGTTGTCATTTTTCATCATTTTGTCGAAATATCTTCAAAAGTAAGGGTAGTCTTCTAAGAACGTTTTCCTGTAGCTACAACGGTTAAGGTAGCTGCCCTTAGTGCTTCGTTTCAAAAATACATTTTAGCCATTTCTGACTTTTCTGACCTCAGTTGGTCCGATAGAGCTTTATAATCCTTAGATGAAACGGGATCGATTGGCATCAAAAAAAAGTTTTTGTGTAAATTGCCCATTTTCTCGCTGACTGTACATTTTTTTCAAAATCTGTGAATGCAGGTTGAAATATCTTCAAAAGTTAAGGATAGTCTCCTAAGAACGTTTTCCTGTAGCCACAACGGTTAAGGTAACCCTTACTGTCTTGTCTCTGAAATAAATTTTAGCATTTTCTGACTTTTCTAGTACTCTTACCTCAGTTGGTCCGATAGAGCCTTTTAATCCTTAGATAAAACAGGATTGATTGGCATCAAATAAAGTTTTTGTGCAATTTGCCCATTTTCTCGCTGACTGTACATTTTTTTTTCAAGATCTGTGAATGCAGGTCCAAATATCTTCAAAAATTAAGGATAGTCACCTAAGAACGTTTTCCTGTAGCTACAACGGTTAAGGTAGCTGTCCTTACTGCCCCGTCTCAAAAATTCACCCTGTAGACAGGAAAATACAGTGTTTGGCTCAGGGTAGGCCTTTATGCTACGTTGTGCGCGGCCACAATTTGGATGGGTGACCGCAAGTGGCGTTACAAGTTGAGCCCTTCCGTGCTTCGGGGGCACGTTAAATTGTCCGTCTTGGCTTTTAAGTTGTTGAGCCATGTCGGAGGCTTTTAGGTGGCCTAAAAACTCCGTCACCAGAGTTGACCACTAGCTCATACGAACTTACTAATAAACTGTTGATTATGCAGTAACGTTGAATTTCATACACAAATTGTCATTTTGGGAACGCCTGTCATAGACGGGAACGTTCCCTAAATGACCGTTCCCGGAATGACTTTACGACAGATTTTTTCACGTCACGCATCATGACGCTATTTTTTATGCCGGTTTTAGAGGTTAATAACAAGTGAGCCGTAATGTTTGTCAGAATTGCACAAAAACATAATGCTGTTTCAAAAAACTAATTAGCAAACAGCGTTCCCGTAATGACAGGGAATTAAGGTACGCTAGACATTTTATCAAATTAACGGTACTTATCAGCAAAATAAAGTATTTATTTCCGAAAAAACATTTAACATTGTTTACTTTGACTTGTGGACTTCACATTTTCGTTTTTGCGACATCTGCGCAATGCTTTGTTTTAATTCCATAAAACAATATTGACTATGTTCACTGAATGATTTTATAAATGTCAGACAGCATTTCAATAGCCAAAGCATGAAAAATTTAAATGTTTTGAATTCATTTAACGATATTTCTAATATTTTAAAGTAATTTTAAGCTAATATTACAGACATTCGATTGATATTATAACTTCGTTTTCTTTTTTAACAAATCTGAATTACGAAACATGGTATATGGACGCGTTCCCAAAATGACGATTTAGACATATTTTTGTTCAAAAATCAATCAAAACATTATTATTAAGAATAAACACGCGAAGTGCAGATACTTTGAGATGATATCAGTGTATTTAAGCGCGTATGTTACTGTTTTCATGTTATTTTTTACACAAAAACGTTATCAGAAGCAAAATGTTCACCTCTCTGATTTTGACCCATGTGAATGAAAGAGAACTAACATAGGCAACTAAACTACTATTTTTTATGAAGTAGTTATGAAGGCTTTTATTTGTATTGCAAATATAATTTTTATCGAATCGCAGCAGAAAAATGCACAGATTTTATTTTTATTATCTCTGTATGATTTAAAAAAAAGCGAGTGCGTAGGGTATAAACCTAGGGTAGGGTAATGAAGGCTACTTTCTACAGACCCATCGCAGCTAAAGGCTTGTGATTTAAATTCGATAAAACATAACATTAAAAGTTTACTTTCTTTGTAACCTTAATCTGAGTAATCTCGATAATCTGACTTCAAAACAATTTTAGAGTAATTTGTCAACCCGACCCAATTTGTAAAACTTGGTCTACGTAGCAAGTGGCATGGAAAATACATTTTTGTGATTATTTATTTTCAGTTAGATAAGTAATTATCTCTAAATGGATGTAGCTATGTTATATCTATGGTTATGTTGTACTTCTTTGAGCGTTGTTTTCAAAATGAAAATATGTTTCTTCGCAGCACAAAACACAAACAGCTTACCAATGCCAAGGTACCATTGAGTAGCGGGAAAAAACGTCCATTTACTTAATTATATCTACTGAAACCGCAACGGACAAACATGCGACATTCAATGTCGTATCATGAGAGATACATTTACATACTGATTATGCTCTTAGACGTTGGTTGCACAGGTATGAACAGATCACTATCAGAAAATACTACTCACTAGCTTCCGCTCGCGACTTCGCTCGCGTGGTATATATTCCAGGTCCTAGACTACGTATATTCCAATTTTCTTTAAAACCTGTTCAGTAGTTTTTGCATGAAAGAGTAACAAACATCCAGACATCCATACCTACATCCTCACAAACTTTCGCACTTATTAATATAAGTAAGAACTAGCTGTGCCCCGCGGTGTTACCCGCGGTGGGCGCTGATTTTTTTTTAGACAAATACAACATGTTACACTTGATTTTGCTAACGGTGCTCTAAGAAAAAGATGGATGGTTGTCGGTTCATAACAGTAAGTTAATTTGCTCGTAAAATACTTATGAAAGTAACATGCGAGCGAAGCGAGCTTCCCCAGCTCGCGAAGCGAGCGGAAATTTTTTAGACAAATTTAACATGTAACACTTATATTTATGAAGTATTGGAACCAAATGGCCTTGCCGATTTTGTATGGGAGGTTGGTATAGTATGGTAGTTTTGTATAGTACAATCTTTGACACCCCATTTTACCACTTTTTGAGAGTGATTTTGTAAAATCCTCATGAAATTAATACGCGAGCGAAGCGAGCGGAATTTTTTTTAGACAAATACAACATGTTACACTTGATTTTGCTAACGGTGCTCTAAGAAAAAGATGGATGGTTGTCGGTTCATAACAGTAAGTTAATTTGCTCGTAAAATACTTATGAAAGTAACATGCGAGCGAAGCGAGCTTCCCCAGCTCGCGAAGCGAGCGGAAATTTTTTAGACAAATTTAACATGTGACACTTATATTTATGAAGTATTGGAACCAAATGGCCTTGCCGATTTTGTATGGGAGGTTGGTATAGTATGGTAGTTTTGTATAGTACAATCTTTGACACCCCATTTTACCACTTTTTGAGAGTGATTTTGTAAAATCCTCATGAAATTAATACGCGAGCGAAGCGAGCGGAATTTTTTTTAGACAAATACAACATGTTACACTTGATTTTGCTAACGGTGCTCTAAGAAAAAGATGGATGGTTGTCGGTTCATAACAGTAAGTTAATTTGCTCGTAAAATACTTATGAAAGTAACATGCGAGCGAAGCGAGCTTCCCCAGCTCGCGAAGCGAGCGGAAATTTTTTAGACAAATTTAACATGTGACACTTATATTTATGAAGTATTGGAACCAAATGGCCTTGCCGATTTTGTATGGGAGGTTGGTATAGTATGGTAGTTTTGTATAGTACAATCTTTGACACCCCATTTTACCACTTTTTGAGAGTGATTTTGTGAAGTATTGGAACCAAATGGCCATGCCGATTTTGTATGGGAGGTTGGTATAGTATGGTGGTTTTGTATAGTACAATCTTTGACACCCCATTTTACCACTCTTTGAGAGTTATTTTGAAAAACCCTGAAACACGTGTTTATTTATTTTTGTATTTAAAGTATTCGAACCAAATTTCAAGCTAATCGCATGACTCATTAAAAAGTTTCCGTACAAAGTTTGAAACCCCATTTTATCACTTTCTAAGAGTTATTTTGAAAAATCCTGAAACACGTATTCAATCATTTTTGATTTTACATATCTGAACAAAGTTTCAAGTAAATAGGATAACGCGTTAAAAAGTTTCATACAAAAGTATTTACCCTTTTTCACCCCTTTAGGGGTTGATTTATCAAAATTTTAATAGCCTATGTCCTATTCCAGAACCTAATCTATATACCTTCTAAATTTCATCAAAATCGGTTCAGTAGTTATGGAGATACGTGGTAACAAACATTCACACACACACACACACGGACTTTCGCCTTTATAATATTAGTAGGAAGTAGGATGATAATAAGAGCATTAAACTTTTGTCAGCTAAGATAGTGAATCTGTTGCTCTCTAGTCAAGGTGGAATTAAATAAGAAAATTAAAGCTTCTAGTAGTAGGAATGTTTTAAGGACTTCCTTTGGAAGACAGTGTATTAATTTAAATAACGTACTAAGCTAAGATAAAAGGTACATATCAGACGTCATTTTAAAAATAGATTCGAAAAAACGCATTAAAATACAAAGATTTCATTGGAAATCTAAAAACAAAAACAAGGTGTATTACCTAGTAACGGTTGAATCAGAAAACATGGATCCCATTTTAGTTTTCTGTAGTTGGTACTTTTGTACCTAGCAGACTTCACAAAAGAACCTTGAACTTATCAGTTGAGTGAAAACAAGACATTAGTCACCCACTTTTATCGCAAAAGTAGATTTTTCACTTGAAAAGTTCCACACGTAATTGAAAATATAAATAAATAATAAATATTGCTGGACATTTCACACAGCGCCATCTAGCCCCAAACTAAGCAAAGCTTGTACTATGGGAACCATAAAACTGATAGAATACTTTTATACCTACCTTTTTTTTGTAAATACATACATAGAATACTTTATAACACCCAGACACAGAACAAACATCTATATTCATCACACAAATGTTTGTCCTGAGTGGGAATCGAACCCACGACCTACAGCACGGAAGGCAGAGCTACTACCAACTGAGCTAAGAGGCCATAGAATTATGCTAAGTTTTTACTCTGAACATAAGTCATTTGTTATCCTTTAATTAATTACCATTACGACGTGACGCAAGGAAATAAGCAATTAAATTGTTGTGTTAAAAGTTGAAGGTTTATGAAGAAAACCGCAGCCTGCTCGTGTTAACAGTATCAAATTAAAAATACGTCAAAGCTATGGGAATTCCCTCGTAAAATTATTCCTACGACAATCTGGTAAATTAAGATATAATCTGTGTCCAGACTAAAGATATATCTAAGTAATTATAAGTGCTTGACACCGACCGCGATGTACTAAATGTATTAAGTGTGAATAAAAATCCTGTCCGATCCGTGATATCAATTTATGTCATCATATTAAGAAAATGAGTTAAACAATATATAGAAAAATAAAAATTTATATAAAACCAGCGAACGCCCGCGGCTTCGCCCGCGTTGACTACTATTTCTTAATCCCGCAAGAACCATACATTTTAACGGGACAAAAAGTAGCCTACGTGTTATTCGAAACGTGTTATCCCGCAAGAACCTAAAATATCTACATTCCAAATTTTATCAAAGTCGGTTTAGTAGTTATGGGGATACGTGGTAACAAACATTCACACACCCACACGGACTTTCGCCTTCATAATATTAGTAGGATAGGATAAGAAAAAGACTCCCTTGCTTGCCCATTTAGTATTAATTCCAGAGATTACCCTCCACCACACATAGCACACAAATTATAAAATTAGAATTCTCCCTCTGATATAATCGGTTAATATAGATAATTTGTAAAAGATGATGAGTTAAAGATGATGTTACCTTTCTTCCTCGGCCTTAGCCCTTTGCGCGTGCACCTGTCTTCTCATCTGTCCGATCTGCACCTCGCTTAGCTTCTCGCGCCGCGCACTGCTTGAAATATCAAAACATACCTTATTGTTATGAAGTAAATCTTTACTAATAGTAGATTAGTAGCCGAGGGCTGTAAGGCATCAATTGCAGCCCGAGATATTTAGACACACGAGCGCAGCGAGGGCGCCTATAGTTCGAGGGTGCAATTGATGCTTACACCCGAGCTAACTACTCTGCTTTACATCTCGATTGTGAGGTATGTAGGTCCTTATTACCCCCAAATGGGGTTTGTAGGTGACCAATTAGCGCTCTAGGGTAATAATGTAGCTAGAAAAGCCCTAGGGTGGTAAGTAATTAAAAAAAAACACTTCACTCTTTCAAAAAGTTCGAGTTTTTAATTACTTACCGCCCTAGGGCTTTTCTAGCTACATTATTACCCTAGAGCGCTAATTGGTCACCTACAAGCCCCATTTGGGGGTAATAAGGACCTACTTACCGAATATGAGAGATGTAAAAGATTTATACAGCGTATCTATATGCCTATGTGTCATGGCACGTTCACACGCTCGCGTGCAAACAGTCATTCAACGGGCACATATCTTCTGTCGCGTTCGATCTCCTTGAGATAAGAGTGATAGAGCTACTTCGTGCTCGCTTTGATCATATATCTGTCTCGTTAAATGTCTGTTTGCACGCGAGCATGTAAATTAAAATAAATGAATATTGCTGGACATTTCACACAGCATCATGTAGCCCCAAGCTAAGCAGAGCTTGTGTTATGGCAACCACATGACTGATATACTACTTATATACATTTTTTTTGTAAATACATACGTAATATACATAGAAAATTTAAACGCGGTATTAAAGGGACACTGGCGCCTGAGACATTGTTCAATGGAGTAGGCTTGTTCGACAACTTAATCATTTTTTTTTCAGCTTAATCGGTCTTATCCACAAGAAAGAAATGGTTCATTCCGTATGGAGGTAATTAATCAGCAATGTTTTCCTGTACGAGCTAACGCACTCATGTACTTGTAGAAATAATATTTTTACTTTTTACATAGCACTCATTGCCCTAGTTACAATAATTATTCGAATTCGCGATGAAAGCAATAAATCACTGGACGGGTTCGGTTATTTATCTCTCTTCAAAGTCTCCACCCTAGTTGCATCCCTCAGCAGTTTTACTACTCCAGCTTTTCTTATTGTTTGGTTTATACACCAAACATTTGGTCCTTTGAGTCGGATTCGACATCTTTGACAATATGCAATAATATTTTTTAGAATATTCTTTCCTAAAAAAACGTCCTAACGCGAGATCATCGAGATTCGACCGATCGAGATATCTCTCTCGATGTTGCGCATATTAGGACCACAAGATTCGTTTAAGACCTTCATTTTAACCTACTGATACTACTATACTGACCTACTCTACCAACATCTTAAAATTAGAATGGCTTAAGAACTAGCAGGCTTATAACATCACTAGCTGCTGCCCGCGGCTTCGCTCGCGTGGTACCCGGATAAAAAGAAGCCTATGTTACTCTCCGACTATCTCCACACAAAAAATCACGTCAATCCGTCGCTCTGTTTTGACGTGAAAGCAGGACAAATAAACAAACAAACAAACACACTTTCACACTTATAATATGGGTACGGATTTGCAGAGTTGATGAAAAGGTAATTTAATGAAAAGCATAAAAGCAAAGTAGAAACCAGCCGGAAATAATTATTCTGTACTACTACTTAATGACCAAAGCTGACGTCAGTACAGTACAAAAACAGCAATTAACCTTAACCGCAGTTTCAATGTAGATGTCATAACAAAATATCAATTCTATGGACAAGATACAACCGGACTATTACCATGGGCGGTAACTTTTATTAATCATTTTAGTTCAAGTAGGTTTAAAATCTGTTAAACTGTTCTTCGACTGCTAGAGATACAAAATGGGAGATATAAAAATGATCCTAATTTTGTTTTAACCCTTAATTTGATTTCGGGAAGTATACTGGACATTACCTTTAAAAAAATCTGGAGTCTAAAATAATAACTTTATCTATGTTATTATTAGTTAAAAACGTTTTGTAAATAATGTAGATTTATACAGCGAAATGGTAAGACCATTCGCTAACGTAATCTCTGTTGGTGACCTGCACAACACTGAGGAGGGAAGACCTGCCACGGGCGCTCTTGGTAAGTAATTTTTTATTACATGTTTTTCTTAGACAACTATCTACGATATTTAAGTATGTTACTGTGCTTGAATAGTTGCAACAATGTACGTAATTTTTTATTAATTATTTATTATAATTTTCACTTTACAGCAGTTTAAAACGCAACGTCCAGTATTCTTCCCATTTCCAATGATGTAGCGTTCAGACCAACTTTCATAACGTCCAGTATTCTTCACATTATTAAATACGCGGAAATGAACATTTGATGCAAAATAGAGTCAAAATATAAGTTTATGGTATAAATAAATAAAAAATCAAATGATACAGTATGTCTTTTTGATTGACAAATAAATTCTTATTTATTAGTATTATTTTTTCTTATATTTTTTGTGACTTTTTGTTTCTGTACATACATAGACGTCCTTTATTTTTTTCAGCACAAAGTAGTAAATTCTTACGAAATTTTGTTTTTTTATTTTTGTTTTGTTTTTAGAACATGCTTATTCTGTCGTTAAAATCAACAAAAATAAAAAATAAAAGTAATACGGAGGGTATTTGTGAGCTGCAGCAGTGACGCACTGCAACCAACATTAGGAGCAAAAGTGTTGTGATAATGGGTTTTTACAGGACTAATATGAGATTCGTCATTGATATACTGCCATGTTTACTCAAATGCTTGTTATTTCAACACTTGGTTACTTTATAGCAGGTCTGTAACCACCAAACAATGAAGCCTATGAACCTAAAACGTTTCCGCAGCTTGCTGGCCCAAGAACTGCTTCAAACTAACAGAACAATCGATAGCTCCTACTGCAACTCAACTCAACAGGATCAAGCTCATGTGAAATGAAACCTAGACCACCTGAATCAGTACGGTATGATGGCCTAGGTGACTGACAAGACTTCACAAGCTATGGACGGTGCAGGTTTGGCGAAAATAGCAAAGTGGAAGTCTACTGCATAAAATGAGGGTGTTTTGAGATTTTTTTCAGCAAATTTCACAAATTATGGCAGTTTTGAACAATTAAGTTTTCTAAGGTACCTTTATTTTAGTAAACTTTAACTGTAGGTAATGTTTTCTAAGTTCAAGTAAGCACCTAGTACGTACTGTCCTCAGTTCCTAGGTTCCTAGTTCTTATGTGTTGAGATTGAGACTGATGTCTAGTAGGTACGGCTATCTTCTATTTAAAGAATTATTAAGCATATGGTTAATAAATGTTGTACCTATTGTATTTATGAAGATAGGTCATAATTATTGCAATTTTGTTCTCTCCTTGTGCTTATAGTAGGATGTTTTGTAAGATTTTTTGAGTTCGGCTTATTATTTGTTGTCAAATACGACAGAAAATAACAATTTTAATAAATATATTTTGCAAATTCATATTTTTGTTATTTATTTCATTATATTTCTAAGCAGTACTAAAGTTCCGCATCTCGAGAAATGTCCAGTATACTGAACGTCTAAAATCACTCTTGCTTCTCCGCAAACCGGGAAATGTCCAGTATACTGGACGCCCATTTTCTAAAAAAGTAATAATGATAGAATTTTTTTTCTTCTTGTTCCCTCTTATTTCATCATGTAACATCTCAAAAATCAATAGAAATCATAAAAAATCGAAAAAAACATGCTTGGCTAAATTAAGGGTTAAATGTGTATGGCATTGATACTCTCTCTTTGTAATGAATATAGGTACACAAAATTCACTAATATGTAGGAATGACTGACTGCAATCGGGTTTTTTGTCGCTTCGTTTGAATTTTGAGTTAAATTAACCACGGTCATATTGATAGTCAAGTGGTTTTTCCGATTGCGTAAAAAACATTGTAGCAAACTTTTCGGAACTGAAAACTGCATCATAAATCAATGTTTCGTTGAATTGACCGCAAATTAGCAAGCTACGTTAGGTAAAGCCGGGTCCAGATTTGTATCATTTGCCCGATCCGATCACTGTATCCATATCAGTGTATCACGTATCAAGCCCCGTATCAAGTTGTGGACGCCTCGAGTTGCTCCGTATCCGTATCTTCATATTAGTATAACTTGTTAAACTTTCGCGATTTGTTAACATAATGATAATTATTATTACTAATTATTATAATTATTATTAATAATTATAATTATTATTAATAATTATAATAATAATTAATTATTATTATTATTGTCATCCCGTGACCACGAACGCTGTAACGTGTTCGAAACGTTGGGAAACAAAATAAATAAAAGGTACGCGATAAAATCCCGTAATAATAATTATCTTCATAATAGTCTTTAATGATCGGACAAAAACTGACACGACATGGGACGGGCCGTATCATAATAGCATATCGAGATCGCGTATCATGATACGCAAATCATCACCCGTCCACATATGCGATCATGATACGCGTCGGCGATACGGATACGGTGATCGGATCGGGCAAATGATACAAATCTGGACACGGCTTAATACGTGATGACTGGATGTGTGGTTAATTCTGATTTCTGATACTCTGAGAAAGCCAAGGTTGTTGCAATGATTTCAAGGAAATATTTGTGCTTACCATACTTTGATTTGACTCACTTTAAGTTTTGTTGTATTTCGTCGTAGTTGACGTAATGGCCGGTTGGCCCCCATGCACTGTCCATTGCCTGGTAAAGAAAATAAAATTAGCATTAGTCGAAGAGATGTAATAAGCGATCGAAAATAAGAAGACTGATTAATCAATCGTCATAATAATAACTTTAATAACTAATCAGTATGGCGGGTTGATTTATTTTTAATTTATTACCACACTGACACTGTAGCGACTGGGACATTTTTGAGATGGAGTAGGCTTGCCCAGCACCTAAACCATCCTCACAGCTTAACCGGCCATATCCACAGGAAAGAAATGGTCAATACGTGTGGGGCTGACTAACTAACACGTGCCATAAGAGCCGTGTTGGCTGAGGGGTTATGTACCTCGACTTTCAATACGAAGGTCATGGGTTCGAAACCTGGCCGTGCATCAATGGATTTTTCATTTCGACAAATTTATATGCGCATTAATACGAGCTCTAGACGGTGAAGGAAAACATCGTGAGGAAACCCGCGGCTTAGTCAGCCCTACACGTAGGTATTGAGCATGGCTTTCCTGTGGATATGGTCGGTTAAGCTGAGAGGATGGTTTAGGTGCTGGGCAAGCCTTCTCCATCTCAACATTATCCCAGGCACTACAGTGTCCCGTTAAGTGTAGGCAAAGATTGCCTCCTGACACTGTATAAATCATCTAGTAAAGATGTAAAGGCCTAAGTTTTTTTCTTCTTCTTTCGTGTCGTTGTTACAACCTATAGGGACTTCGACCAGTATGTAGCTACATCTACGGCATTTTTTGTTTATTTTTTTTTTCTTTATTTTGGCTTCGCACGTCTTGTGCATTCAGCCAGTGTCAAGTTTATTAAAAAATTGCAAGTACAAAGATAAATAAGTTATATAAATACTTAATACAATACATAAATATAATATCCCACCCTCCCCTTGTGCTTCAGTAAAGATGTGGGGCTTTACTGAAACATCAACACGGACTTTTTGGGAGAACTCGAAAAGCAATGCTATCCAATTTTGTTTCACTTGCCCACACTTATGCACATTCACGAACACTTAACGGTTAATAATCCACCATTATTACACATTAACATTCGAAGAAACACAAGTTTTGGAAAATAAAACAAAAATGAAACATGACTTCTCAAATTCCCGCCAAAAAGACTCATCTACGGCACTATCCGAGCAGGACATGAGATCAGCCATAGTGCATGAGTTGGGGCAGGAGGGACACACAAGTACGTGTGACGTAGACTGCACCTGGGCACCACTGGGACACTGTGTCATTATCCCCGACCATACCCCACTTTAGTGTTGAATATGACGTGACTGACGCGGCTCGTTTGTCCCGTATAAAATTCAACTTTGTGTGATCGGCTCATTTTCTAAAAATGACATGCTTCAATTCAAATGTCATGTGACCGTACACATTATGACAAAATCAGAAAATGACGTTACTCTTTCCTCAAGCTTCATTCAATCTTCAATCACACCTCGCTTGACAATGACAAGAAAGAATTTTGAACTGATCGGACAGATTGTCATATGAGAATGAGTGAGTTCGTCAAAATAATGAACAGTCAACTGAAAATGACCGGCTCAAACGAACCGGCTCACGGTACCGGCTCAAAATCAAAATGAACCTACTCTGATGCTGGGGCCACACTGCGGGGATATGGCAAATTATTTGCCGGTATTCTGTATTGTGGCTATACGAAATTTGGCAAATAATTTGCCATATCCCCGTAGTGTGGCCCCAGCATGACAAAAGTCAGTCTAAAATCATGTCATACCCAACATTACCCCACTTGCTGAGGTTACTCCTACATCGAAGTTTTTTTTTTTTTTTTTTTTATGCTCACCTGGTGGTGGGGCGCGGTGCGGGCGGGCGGGGAGCGGTAGGAGGGGGGCGCGGGGGGACGACGCTCTGACTTGTGGAGACGATCGCTGCTGTTGCTGCTTTGACGGGAATGTTGCGCTTCAGACCTAACACATTACAACTTGTTAATAAACAAGCAATTCATTCAAAAATAAAAAAACCCGGCTGAACTGAAAAGTTGAAATGAAATTAATATTTATTCAGAAAAGGTCTTAGGTACCAAGTGTTAGTTGAACAGCATTTTTTTCTATTTCTTAAATATGAGATATCTCTTAAATGGCTTAACCAATTTCGATGCAGTTTGTTTTAAACGTTGCGTGTGACTGAAACAGAAAGTTTTAGTATGCGTTTTATTTAGCAATTCCATTTTAGATTTTCAAAAATTTTGAGACTCGACTTCGTCTTCGAAGATGTCATGTTAGATTTAAAAAAAAAACCACCAACCTCTTGATTTTGACATGGATTTTGATATGGAGTGATTTTTTTTTAATTCACACATTGTCGAATTTTCTAGCCGCTATTATTGATTTATTGAAATAAAAAGTATCCTAGAGCACAATCGAGATAAAGACGATTCTAACGATACCTCATTCATCAAAATTCATAGAGCCGTTTAGAAGCAACGTGATAATAAAGAATATTACATACATACCCACATACATAGAAACGCGCGATCTACATAACTCTGTGACAGTCAACCAGGTAATAAAGTGAATAAACAAGTGGTGTTTTCAGGGGCACATTTGCTAACAGTTTCGTGTTGTGACCACTAGCTAAGTATAATGATAAGTTACCTTTGTTGATTCGGTGGGTTCTCTTCAATTCGTTCTTCTATCCTAAGCCTCTCTAACGCTTCTCTCGATATTGACTTCTCCGACGCTCGTCCGGGTTGTGACCGACCGTAGATCTCTCCCTCGGGTTTCTTGTGGGGCTTGCCTATCCTATTATTGAACAATAAATGATCAATATTTGGAAAACACGTTATTTCTATTCTACTAAATCTTATAAACTTAAAACATCTCTTATAATATTAGTGCCTATAGATCAGTGGTTCTTAACCTTTTAGTGATGGGGGACCATTTGATAAACTTTTTTCTTGCCGCGGACCACCAACCCGTATCACGATGGTGGGGGGGGGGGTGTATCTTTCAAGTTATATAGTGTTGTATTTCGTCAGGAAAATAATCAGAAGGGGGTCACATGACTTTGCACTCTCGCAAAATATCTACTCATGAATATGCGAACGAAGCGAGCCGGTTTTTTTTAAGTCAAATGCAACGTAGCTCATTTTGGTCACAAAATACTCATGAAGCTAATATGCGAGCAAAGCGAGTGAGCTTCAAACCAAGCGACTGAAGCGAGCTCCCAAATCCGCGAAGCGAAACAAATGCAACATTTACGCTTTATTTTGCTAATGGTTCTCATAGAAAGGCTGGCTGCTTGTCAGTTTCTATTCTGCGATCAGACGTAATTCAATTTGTTCGCAAAATAGCATGAAGCTAAAATGCGAGCGAAGCGAGCCGAATTTTTAAAGAAAAATGCAGCATGTGACACTTAATTTTGCTTACCATGCTCAAAGAAAAAGCTGGCTGCTTGTCAGTATCTATTCTGCGATCAGACATAACTCAATTTGTTCGCAAAATACTCATGAAGCTAAAATGCGAGCGAAGCGAGCCGAATTTTTTTAAGACAAATGCAATGCATGCTTCTTTATTTTGCCTACGGTGCTCAAAGAAAAGGCTGGCTGCTGGTCGATTCCTATTTTGCGGTCAGACATAGCTCACTTTTCTCTCAAAATACGCATGAAGCTAAAGTTAAATAAAATGCGAGCGAAGCGAGCTGAATTTTTTGAAGGCAAATGCAGCATGTGGCTATTTAGTTTGCTTACGGTGCTCAAAGAAAAGGCTGGCTGTTGCCGATTTCTAGTCTGCGGTGCGGACAGACATAGCATAACTCACTTTGTTCGCAAAATACACATGAAACTAAAATGCGACCGAAGCGAGCCGATTTTTTTAAGACAAATGACCCCCATGATCCTACCCATGGGACCGCGCCTGCTCAACACACAGTTAACAAATAATTTGATTCAAAGTGTATCAAAAGCAGAAAAGTTTTCTCTTTTAACTTTTATCCGTTGTCACTTGCTAAATTTTTTCGGATAGCTTCGCGGACCACTTCGGGTGGCTCCAGGGACCACCAGTGGTCCGCGGACCACCGGTTAAGAACCACTGCTATAGATTATGGAAAAAGAGAATGAATAAGTTGAGTGTCCAGAGACAAAGCTCAATCATTATTAGTATTTTAAGTGATGAGTCAGTTATAACCCACTCATTTGAAAGAAAACTGTCAAAAACCGGTGTTGACTCTCAACGTAGAATTTGCATATTCTCAATTTTTTTGGTAATTAACCTTAAGTTCTTCTAATTACGAGAAAATATTAAATAGTTACCTGAACATAGTCGATAAAGATTTGAGCAGCGAAGGCTTTTTATGCGACAACGATGACTGTTGAGGTGATCCTCTGATGATTTCCGGCCCGCCATGGTCGTCCGTAAGCCAATGTTTTAAAGCTAAAAACACACATCAATTATGCATTTGAAAATAAATACTCTAAAAAAGTTTTTTTTAATTCAAACATTTTGCCCGGCAGATACGTAAATTAAAAAGAAATAAGTAAAGACGGTATAAGGCCTTAAAATACGAAACTCGTGATGTGGCAATTTGAAGCAAAATTAGAATAACTTACGTGGGTGTGCTCGCGCATAAATAGGTTCATTATAGGGATTCCTTTGGATTTCTTGAACAGCCGTTTGTAGAGATTCTAGACTCGAGGATTTGCGCATTCCTAATGACGGACCCACTTGCATAGCTGCAATAAGAAACAAAGTTAATAGTGAATATTTTAGGTAGAAATGTTAATTTTTATCAGCAAAACTGGCCAACTCTAGTGATGACCGAATTAATACGTAGGTAAAGAATGTTGTTGGTTTATTTAGAAAGTACTTAAATCATGACGACGATATTGATTATATTGTTGGTTAAGATAGTTTTTAACAAAAACTGAAAACCGACAGTCCTTACAGTCGAATTGAGAACTTCCTTTTGTTTGAAGTCAGTTAAAAATCGAAAAATCCAGTAAAAATATAGGAATATAAAGACCAACATAGATTCCGTACAGAAACTATGTGTTATTTGCTGACTAATTTGTTTTCGCTAGCCATTTTATTATTTTTCATTTATCAGCCGTTCTTATCCCAGTCAGCCGCCATTTCTTATGCCATTTCTGATAAATGCCCAACGACCCCACCACTTAATTCAGTGGGGTAGTTGGGACAAAAATTCCCAATGACCCCACTGGTGGTTTGGGCCACTGGGGAATATATGCCACTGGGCAGAAGTCTAATTACTTTCAATTTAAAGTTAGGCCTTTACATCTTTACTAGATGATTTATACAGTGTCAGGAGACAATCTTTGCCTACACTCATCGGGACACTGTAGTGCCTGGGACATTGTTGAGATGGAGTAGGCTTGCCCAGCACCTAAACCATCCTCTCAGCTTAACCGGCCATATCCACAGGAAAGATATGGTCAATACGTGTGGGGCTGACTAAGCCGCGGGTTTCCTCACGATGTTTTCCTTCACCGTTTAGAGCTCGTGTTAATGCGCATATTTTCTCGAAATGAAAAATCCATTGATGCACGGCCAGGTTTCGAACCCCTTCGGATCGAAAGTCGAGGTACTAAACCCCTCGGCCAACACGTCTCGTTTCAATTTAAAACACTTACAGTTAATAGCCTTGATTTCCTTAATCTTCTTGTAAGTGCCGGTTTGCTTGGCGTCCATGGCCGCATGTCGTTTCTCCGACATAGAGCGTCGACATAAACCTTTTTATTACTTTTCATTTATCAGCCGTTCTTATCCCAGTCAGCCGCCATTTTATATGCCATTAATTTATGATATAAAATGGCGATCCCAACGACTCCACCACTTAATTCAGTGGGGGTAGTTGGGACAAAAATTCCCAACGACCCCACTGGTGGTATGGGCCACTGGGGAATATATGTCACTGGGCAAAAGTGTAATTAATTTCAATTTAAGACACTTACAGTGAATAGCCTTGATTTCCTTAATCTTCTTGTAAGTGCCGGTCTGCTTGGCGTCCATTGCCGCATGTCGTTTTTCGGACATAGAGCGTCGTCCGACCGCGTCCCGACTAAACCCGGCGCCGCTTTCACTGCCCGACTCGCCTGCGCTACCCCTGAATTAAAACAAATATTTAGATAGGGACTTAGATTGCATTGAATAGAAGAATTTGTGATATTTTTTGAGGTTGAAATTATAAAGTAAAAGGCCCCATAACCTAAAGCTATAAACAATTGAAAAAAGCTCTTACTTTGCCGTCGTCGTGCTATAATCCTCTTCAATAATAACATTATGATGCGCCGGCGGCGACCGTGACATATGCACATGTCCCAAGTTCTGTCTAAAATGGTGGCCATTCATAACCGGCGCGTCTGTTTGCGTCGCCATATAATAACTCTCATTCCTTAGCCCAGTCAATCTGTCTATCACAGGGTTCCATCCATCCAGCCTGCTCCATTCGAAGCTATCTCGCTTTGTATCATGAGGGACTTCGTCTCTCTCCAAATAACCCTTACTATCATCTGATTGGTTGGACCAACTGTTGTTGTTGATTGTGACTATAGACGCGTGTTTTTTAGAGCCTCTCACGTCTTGGTTAAATTCATTGTTGTTCTCGAATTCTTTGTCGTATTTGTGGTCGTTAGGTTTGTTCTCTTTGTCGTTGGAGGAGTAGATGACAGTATTGAATTGTGAGTTCTGTGAATTCTGTGAGTTCTCATTGGAGGTGGTTGTGTCGTTTCCGTTCGGTGGGGTGTCGTCTTTCCATCGCGCTGAGTTGTCGTTGCTATCTGTAATAGGAATTTAAATGAGACACTAGAAAACTCTACTTATACGCTCATCAGTAGGTATAATAATAGGACACTTTGATGTCATTGCTGTTTTAATAACATTTTAAACAAACAAATGCCATAAAAATAGTATCTTATTTTAACCAGGCTCAAACCAGGACCTTTTAGTCTTTGTTTTATGATAGGGCAAAGCCTCGAAGCAGACAGACAGCTTAGAACACATAATATGGCAAAATAATTCATCGTGCCTGTCGGTACGTAGCTTTCTCTCAGAATTCAAAAGCGATTCAAAAGAAAGTATTCAAAGTAGTTACCAGTTCTCCTAGCTATAGTTAGGGATATGCTGCCGAGTTGCTGAGGTCTGGAGTGTAAAAGTGCCCGTCGTAATGTCTCCATCGCCTCTGCATTCGATTGGCCGACTAAAGGCACGCTGTTCACACTAAGTAGCTGGTCGTTTGTGTGTAACCTGAAATGTTTTTGACTGATAAACTTCCAAATCTGTCAAGTTTTGACTAAAATTAAAAATTCACTTCATTTAAAAGGCACTATAGGAAAGACTGAACCAGAGCTGTTTGGGGGCGTCCAATAATTAAGTCAGCAAATATCACGTAATTTTATTTCCACAAGAAACGTTATTAATCACTCGTTATACGTAATACGTAATTGTAAGAAAGGCCGATCAGTTTATTATAAATCACATGGACATGTTAGTTTCAGTTATCACTCTTCAGACCAAACACAGATGCTCACGTTAGATGAGTGAGGTTAGGAGGAAAGGAGGATGAGCCAAATCTCACGATATCTCACCAAGTGGGGACCCCTCCCCCTTGTTTGACCCGCTCGGGTCAAAAATCACCCCAATCACCTCACGTAATTAATGTACCCCTGGACTCTCGACGAAATCTCTATGCAAAAGCGGCGTCAAACTACCTATATTTACACTACACAATGTCATTTTTGTACACAGTAAGGTTGTCATCGTATGAATAATGTACACTGTGGTCTCTGTCTCGTCTGCGCGTGTGGCGCGTTCCGTCCTTAAAGTCAGCTCCTTGCTAGCTCAAATTCAGTCATCATCTCCCTGCCCTTATCCCACTAGGTGGGGTTGGCACAACATGTTTCCTTCTTCCACTTCATTCTATCACTCGTCATATCAGTGCTCACTCCTTTCACTCACATATCTGCATTCACACAATCCATCTTTTCTTAGGCCTACCCCTGCCTGTATCTATCCACATTCATATTCATCGTTCTCCGTGTAACGTGGCTATCATTCCTCCTCATGACATGCCCATACCACGCTAACCTTTTACTCCTCAACTTATACGTCACTGGCACTACTTTCAAACTTCCCTTGACATACTCATTCTTTATCCTACCTATCTATTTTCGTCACTCATCCATCCATCTCAAAATTCGCATCTCAGTCACATGTACTCTTCTTTCATCCGTCGCTTTGGTCGCCCAACACTCCGATACATAACTCAGTGTCCATTCTATGGTCTACATACCTTCCATCCCTAGACGCAGCTCCGCCGTGCAGTACAGATTTGATGAAGATGCCCAGGTCTTGAGGGTCTGGTCCCACGGTCACCTTCCCTTTCACGCTGATCCCCAGACCGGCCTTCTCTGAGTCGTGGACAGGCACGTCCAGTCGGAGGATTAGACGATTCCGAAGACTTAGCACCTGGAGATAAACGTGGTTGATTTAGCAGTTGATTATAGTCCAATTGCTCATTGTACGAACCAAAAATATATGAAAAATGACATTGTGACCGTCAATTTTAGTGCCTATAATGAGCAATCCGACTATAGTATTTTTTCAAATATGTATTTAGAAAGTTTAAAAAGAATGATAAAAGAGGACATAAAAATATTAGGACAGGCTGTGTGACGAGCATTTTTGTTGCCACAATTATTTTTACCCTTATTTTCTATGCTTGTGATACTTTTTTTATGAATAAAACTTAATATATAGCTAATAATATATAATTTCATGTATAGCATGTCTTACTGTAGCTAAAACGGTTGCCATCTTTTTTCATCGACATGAAAGCGACAAGAGTAAAACCATTTTCCAAAGTCTTGATACATTCATAAATCATTTTCCAAAGTCTTGTTTTTGTCATGGGATAATACTCACAGAACTAGAAGAAGTATTGAGAGCCTCTTGCAAAGCACTTTCAGCACTCTGGTCTTTACTCAGCAGATCATCTTTCGAAGAACTTTTGGGTATCCGCCCGCGCATAGATCCATTGCTATTGTTGATGGCAGTCACTATGCTGGAGACTCGACCGTTCTCAGAAGGCTTCTCTTTCATGGGAGAACCGATTGCCTTTTCTGCATATTTTGTGGGACTCTGTTGGGGTTCTACCCTCTGGAACAGAATGTTTCATTAGAGAAATCTGAAATCGTATTACATCTGGCCTATAAACTTCTATATCAAACTCGTTTTGGTTCTGGCTAGTCAAATTACCCGTTGACCCGTTGTATATCAAAACTTTAGTAAAGGCTGCGCCAGTTTTGTTTTTTGGATTTGTTCCTGACTACCATTAAATAAAGCCAAAATAGTAGGAAATAACAGTTTTTAACTTTGACGATAAAAATAGTTCTAATACCCTTTTATGAGTAAATTATAAAACCTGTCAGAAATGTTTTAAACGCTTTCGTTTAAAAGAATGGATGAGATGACAGCGGTCACATACCTGTGTCCGATGAGGCGCGGGTCGTTCCACCACTATATCCACTGTGGAGTCAGTGGGAGTATTCCTTAGAAGCGTCACCACTTGTTGCTGCGTCAGGCCAGAAACTGACACGTTATTGACGGAGACCAAACGATCGCCGGCTCTGAGGCGCCCGTCTGATACCGCTGCACCCTAGAAACAAAAAACTTAGGCCTTTACATCTTTACCAGATGATTTATACAGTGTCAGGAGGCAACCTTTGCCTACACTTATCGGGACACTGTAGTGCCTGGGACAATGTTGAGATGGAGTAGGCTTGAGATTCAAAGGAATAGAAATAAACTTACGACTTTCTATTGTATATTCAGGGATTTTGGAACTACTGAATTTACGATCTACCTTACGGTATATTCAAAGAATTTCAAGATGCAGTTATAGCCAAAATAATTCAAAAATAGGTTGTGTTGCATCGAAATGAATACATTAAAAAAAACAGATACTAAACAAGACACTTTTTCAAATTAAGTATGTTGTTTTATTGTTTTCCAAGTTTTAAGAGCCAAGCCGATCATTAGTACCTAACACATACAAAAATATTATTATTATTTATTATTTTCAGCCGCTCGTGTCCCACTGCTGGGCAAAGGCCTCCCCCCATTCCTTCCAGACGTCGCGATCCTGTGCCATTATCTCCCAGTCGGTAGCAAATTTGTCGAGATCGTCCCGCCACCTCCGTCTCGGTCTGCCGCGTCGCCTTCTCGCCGGTTCGGGGCGCCACTTGGTGGCTACCCTCGCCCACAGCTCACTTGGCATACGACAGACATGTCCAGCCCAATTCCACTTCAGCTTGGCGGCCTTCGTGGCTACGTCTGCGATTTTTGTTTGGGAGCGCAGTTCGGTGTTACGGATTCTGTCCATTAACTTGACACCTAAGATGCTGCGCTCCATCGCACGTTGGCAAACCTTGAGTTTGGACTTTTGATGTTGTGTCAATGACCAGGTTTGCGCACCATATGTGAGGACAGGGAGAATGCATGTGTCCATTAATTTTCGCTTAAGCGACAATGGAAAGTCTGGACTTTTCATCAGATCTCCCTTGGCCCAATAGCTCCTCCAGGCATTCTCAGTTCGCCGAGCGATTTCTTTGTCTTGCCTGGAGTCGAAGGAGACTATTTGTCCAAGGTAGATATAGTCCTTGACATATTGCAATTCTTCCCCGTCTACTCTAACTCTGGTTTTAACGCTGTTAGTCATGACATTGGTTTTCAACCTGTTCATCTTCAGTCCAACCTCAAGGCTTGCAATGCTAAGATCAGTCAGCATATCCTGTAGCTCCGAAGAAGATGTGGAAAATAGGATAATGTCATCGGCGAAGCGGAGGTTAGTTAACCTCACTCCGCCGATGTCAATTCCCTTTCCCTCCCACCTAGCCGCCAGCTTCCTAAACACCTCTTCCAGGGTACTGGTAAACAGTTTCGGAGAGAGCGGGTCACCTTGCTTGACGCCTTTTGAAATTTTGAAAGATGGGCCTACTGATTCTAATTTTATTGATGCTGTGCTATTGGAATATATATTGCGAAGTAAATGGATGTAAGTGGGTTCAATGTGTTGGTTTGTAAGGGATTGAAAAATGGACGAGTGTGTAATGCTATCGAATGCCTTCGTATAATCTACGAAAGCAAGATATAAAGGGATATTGTTTTCCTGATGTTTTTCAATTATGAGGTTTACTGCGTGGAGATGGTCGGTTGTGGAAAGAATATACAAAAATATACAAAAAATATACAAAAAAAAAAAAAAAAAAAAAAAAAAAAAAAAAACTATACAAAAAATAAATGAGATTGAGTTTGTAATTGGACTTACAAGAAGGCATATATTCTGATGCTCAATTTATTTTACAAGTTTTATAACATTAGATAACTTACCTTTGGTAAAATATTCTTGATATAGATAGGACAGTGCCCACCAGTGGGATTGTCCCTCGTAGTAATGGTAAAGCCTAGCCCCTTCTCGCCCTTGACTAAAGTGACGGCCACGCTTTGCGTAGAGCCCGACGTGGGTTTTGATTTGGCACTTGGACTGACTGGGACCTCTAAGCCTGATATAGCACGTTCACTGTTACCTACTGAAAGAGAAGATCTATGTTAATAAGAATGAAATGAAATTAGTTGGTTAGCGTAACTTGACCGGCTGGACTAAATTGGCTATTTTTTTAATTGGAAAAGGTCATTGGAAAAGTAAAAAAAAAACATACATACAGCCGAACATACGAACATAGAACCTCCTCCTTTTTGGAAGTCGGTTAAAAAACAATGGAAAAGTAGGAAAGGTGGGTGAGTAGATAATCGAGAAATTATGAACTATGATAATTTATGAACTCGAAATTTCGATAGAAGGCGTTTGCTGCGTGCTGGGTCTTGTGGTTTTAAAGGTGAAGGTAATTATAATAACATAAGTAATTCGCAACTTCGCTGCTCTCTAATACTTTGCCTTTGGCCATTTTTTTTATGTATTTTAAATCTAAACAGATCTAGTAGGTATCTAGACAAACTACAGTTCGTACCTTCGGGTAAGAGATCTAAAGGCCTCTCTTGGACAGAATGATTTGTTGCTACGTTGTTGACTCCAGACACCCATCTCAGCATGTCTTCAACTCTGAAAATTAAAATGTATTTGATTTTAAGCATTTACATTTAATATAATAAATACATATACAGCAGAATATAATAAATATAACGAGGCATCTTGTAGGCTAACCACCCTTACAACTTAATCGGCCTTACATACAAAAAGCATATAAATTGATTAAGCTGTGGGTTCCCTCACAATATTTTCCATCGCTTCTATGAACCCATATTGATGCGCATATAAATTTTCCAAAACGAAAAATTGAAGGCATCGCCAAAAATCGAACCCAATGACCCTTGGATCAAAAATCAAGGCTTTATCCCATTCGGCCCATATCGCTTCGACAAAATTGCACAGTATGCAACGCGATATACAAGAATATCAAGGTATTTTACGACTAAAAGAAAGGAAAATTGTATGAAATAAGTCAATCTTAAACAGGAAGAATGCTAAAGAAGTTCATCATCATCATCATAATGCAGCTCAAATAATAGCCCACTGCTGGGTATATGCCTCCTCCCTCAAACGCCTCACTCTAATCGGCCCTGTGCCGTTCTCATCCATGTCTTTCCCTCTATGGCCTAAAGAAGTTACCAACTAAATATGTAGAAAATGTGAATGTTCTAATGAAAATGTAAGTGTAAAATGTAAGTGAAACTGTATATCCCGGGCGAGTTAACTTGAGACCTGGCATTTTGACGTTTGGGCAAAAATACAGTGCGCAATGTATCGCGCACTGTATTTTGTACCATGACCTCTTAGTAAACAATTCAGTTCAGTTTAGGTTCCTAATCTGGATCGCTAATCTGGAAACTATTCTTACTAAGTATGACCTGTTTTAAAAGTGACAGTTTTGACACAAAAGTGAACCAACTCAACGCTTTAAACGGTCATAGTACGAATTGAGTGAAAGAAACTTTATCTAACTATTCAGTTTAGGTCATGTTTAGGTTCTGATATTTCGTCAGAGTCATAGCATACGTCATGTGACGAATTAGCGAAGCAGTTCAGTTTAGGACCTAAACTGGATCGCATATAAAGCTCATGGTATGGGGGCAGGTCTCAAGTTAACTCGCGCGGGTAGATGTCAAATGTACCTGTGATTGGTGGCAGGAGTGTCCTGACCTAAAGGTTCTCTGCGCGCGTCTCGCGGAAGACTTTTACTGCCGTAAGTCTGAACTTTCTCAGCCGCGTCTAACCACACGCCACTCCTGGAAATGGTCGTGAAATGAATTTGTGAAGGGAAGGTTGTCTTTGGAAGGTTATTAGAGCAGATGAAATGTTAGTGTAGCTTTGAATTTACTAATGTTATTCTGTGACTGTTGTATAGATTAGATACTACCCAATAGATAGAGCCTACTAAAATTAGAAGTTCATAATTAAGATTGTGTTTCAACCTGGCTAACCGATTTGAATAAAACTTGAAATACCCTATAGTCGAATTGCTCATTGTACGAACTAAAAATATATGAAAAAAAGTGACATTTTGACCGTCAATTTTAGTGCGTATAATGAGCAATCCGACTATAGGTATTTCAAGGGCATTTAGGCAATTTAGAATCTTGGTACTACATGAGCGAAGCTGAATACCTACGCTTTATCGATCGAGCGAGCGAAGCGAGCGAAGATCTTAGTGGCAAGTTAGGCGATTTTGCTTTGTATGTTTGTATGTTTGTATATTTGTATGTTTCATTTTTATGTTCTCGCATAACTATAGAACCGCTTATCCAATCTGTATGAAACTTGATAGGTCAATAGGTTGTGCTATGGAAATTTGCTGTGGAGCGTATGAGCGTAATCGATGAAGGGGTTGTAAAGATATGGGGTTCCCAAGGGGGTAATTTTTTTTCAAAGTTACCCAAATATATTGAGTGGGGTGTCATATGAAAGTACTCAATTTATACATTCCAAAATGGTTTTTAGTTTTCTTCTAGGTTCTATAGTTTTTGAAATACAGAGAAAAAGAAAAATGATGAAAACCAATTAACGGATGTATGGAGAGAGCTCCCGTTTCATAGAGTTTCGATGTATTTGGAGGTCTGGTTAACAGACAAAGAGTGTGGCATCGTTGTGGTTTGGTTTGCAATGATTTTAGTTGCTTTTTGATATTTTTCCTTGAGATTGAAAATAAAAGCCGTGTTGGCCGAGTGGAATAGTGCTCGATTTTCGATTCATAGGTCGTAAGTTCGAACCCTGGCCGTGCTCATCAATGGATTTTTCGATTAGAAAAATTTAAATGCGCATTAACACGAGCTCTAAACGGTGAAAGAAAACATCGTGAGGAAACCAGTTAACGTTCTAATAGCGGCGATGGGCTTGCAACCTGTCACGTATGCAAATGCTAACTCCTGCAAATAGTGGGCTGGGCATGTACCAAAATTATAGAGGGAGACGGAGGGGGAGGGGGAGACGGAGGGGGAGGGGGAGACGGGGGGGGGGGTGGGGAAGGGAGGGAAGGGGGAGGGGAGGGGAGGGGAGGGGGAGGGGAGGGGAAGGGGAGGGTAGGGGAAGGGGAGAGGGAGGGGGAGGGAGAGGGGTGGGGGGAGAGGGAGGGGAGGCGGAGAGGGAGGGGGAGGGGGAGGGAATTGATTTTCTTATACATTTTGTATTGAACTGCTATTTTAATAATTTCTCGAACTAAGAGGCCTTCCCTGAGGCGCGGTACGAAGTTCGCGGGGTCAACTATTGAATTTAAACACGACACGACTTAATGTATTGCATGCATGCCTATAATCTTTACCATACTGAGGTAGTGCATTCGATATCATTGTGTGGTAAACACTAGAAGGAGCACTTAACGTAGGTATAGGGGTAGTCAGAAACAAGTCCAAATCTAGGCTATCAACACAACAACGGTGCGCGAGATCTCAGTTCGGGGCGAACTACTAGTAATTTGACTGGTTCCCAAGTCGAATTCCAAAATGGCGCGATATTCAAAATTCAAAAAGTAAACATTTTTTTCGATACTTACCTAGGGTAAAACTCCCAATTATTGGCCCTTTAAGGATCTTGATGTACTTAAATCATGATAACTGTCTTTGTTATGTATGGCGAACAAAAAAAAGTTTTCAAAATGATAGAATGAAAGTTAATTGATGTTTTTAATACATGGGAAACGTACTTAAACATAGTTTTGTATTTATTTTTTTGCGGTTTATTTAAAAACATGATTTTACCAATTATGGGCATACTTTGACTAATTACTGGCATAAGTTGGACCAATTTATTGGCCCTTTTAACTGTTAAGTAAATTGAAAGAAATCGCTTAAAGAGAGCTTAAAATACATTCTTAAAGACTTATTTATTATTTTTCTTCATTCTTGTCATCAAACTCAGTCTAAAAATTCTCTATTTTAGCTATAGTGCAGCTGAGATGCAGTATTTTGTTTTGCTTGGTTTCATTAATTGTCTGTTATTATAACATTAACATAGTCACTATCATTTTCTTCTTTTCGTCTTGTTTTTCATTCGGATTACAGTCTTCTTTTTGTGAGTTAAGGTTATTTCCACAGTATCTAACTTTTTAGGTAACACAAGTTTCGTTACACTTGTTTACTCTTTTGTTGTTTCCTTCCTGATTTCTGTTGCTTGGCTGATATTGTTGAAATTCCTCTTTTTCTTGTTTGATTCATTAGTTAGACCAATTATTAGCAGACTTTTGCTCAAACATTGGCCTAGTGTCGATAATTGGTCTACTCATAGAAATCTCAGAAATACCAATTATTGACATCACTGCCAATAAAATGGAAATCAACTAATTTTGCTGTACCAAATGTTGGCACCGCAATAAAATAACAAAAACAATGCAATTCTTAAAAATCAGTGCTCAGGAAGCTCGAATAATATGTGTTGAAATGATTTAAAAACTATAGCAAAGTAAAACCCCCTGATAAACTTAGATTCGATAAAATTAAGAAAGCTCTAACCTTAGCAAAAACATAGATTCTCACTGCTCAAATCGAGACATTTTATTAATGTTGTTGTACCGACGCCCCTATGTTTATTTTTCGTTATTTGGTTTGTCAATATTGTAGCTAATGATTGTTTTCGTCGATTTCGATAAGTTGAAGCACTGTGAGATTCGGTTGTTTCTTAATAAATAGGATAAATCAAAGGGGTGATAATAAATGGTGGGGGGCCAAAATTAGGGTCGTTTACCCTACTTTCTTTTCTGATCATTCAGAGTATTTTTAATAAGAAAATGAGGTAAAAATTCAAAAAAAAGTTCAAAAACTAATAAAAACAAAATAAAAGTGAATCATTGGATAAGATTAAATGGTTAATTGGCAGCGACTGGACATTCTCAGAATTAGTTTTCCGTTACGTGCCGTTGCGACTTGAATGTGCATACGCTATTCTAATTATACCTACCTACTCGTAGAACTGTAGGTACCTATGTAGAAATTCCATCATGCAGTATTAATGTACTTAATAATATCTTCATTAGAAATACTTAGTTGAAAACTTTTCACTTTTTACTTTCTCGAGCAGTCATTGAGTTAGCTTAATGTATACTCACGGATTAAATAACGTATTGCCGTTTTCATAACTAAATTACGTGCGTACCAAAGCACCGGGCTTATCAAAATTTAACAAATAGGTAAGAAAATTCGTAAAGTGGTCTAAGAGGCATTACAGGGAGGCATGGGAACTCCATTATTTTTTATATTCCCCAGTCAATTTAGCAAGGCTTTAGGGAATTTATTTTTATTACTTGTCACTTTCATCTGAGACAGATTTGAGGCTTCTTCAAGTCAATAAAATAGGGTTAGTCAATATGTTACATTCCTTCCAACAAAGCTATAACCTATCTATCAGTTCTTATGGACGCAAGACAACTCCTTTTCCCAATGTTTCATACTTAGCTATCTATTTTTGTCCTTCAATTTTTGTAGGTACATTTTTTTGACTTAACTGTAGATTCACAGTTTTGTGGAAATGTCCACAGTTTTCAGTTTAAGCCTACAAGCAAATCTACAGCTTTTTTAATAAAGATGCTAGCGTCAACTAGTTAAATACGAGCAAAAATGTATTGATTCTTGTCAATTCACAGTTTTCTACAATTTTTGTTAAGCATTTTAGTAGTTTTTCACGAAGTTGGGGTGGCAACACTGCTTACCCAGGTCCAGAGAACTGCATAGAAAGCCTATTGGTCTGTCTCTGGAAGTGGCCGTGTCTGTCGGGCGTGTCGGGCGGCCGGCCGTCCAGGGGATGCTTCTGAGACGACCTGTTGTTATCATCGCGGCAGACCACGGCGGCCGACCAGCGTTTTGTCTGTTCTGTCGTCTGAAATAGAAAATGATTTCAGAAACATAAATACTTACAATACTCTCAACAAATGTTTTTCCCTCTGAAGTTAGGTGCAACAAAATACAGCGCATGTACCGAATGATCAAAATTATGGCCGATATTTGAATTAAATATTGTCAAGGCCGAAAACCAAAATTACAATGTCTCGTACCTACGTTTACAAGTTTTCCCATTTCACATGTTAATTTGGAAATAAGTCATGCTATCACGTAATATTTATTTTCTAAGGCTTAATTGCTCATTTATCGCTCCCAGCCTAGGGTTTGTTTTGTTGCATGGCAGGATTTGTTTAATATTTTTACAGTCGTATTTTTTATAAAATGAATAGGTACTGGCTAATACTTAACGTAAACTGTGCCTTTACGAGGTTAATTAAGTTCTGACCAACAAGACAAAGCCAAAAATCTTAATTTATAATTAAATTACCATTAGTGGGTGCTGAGTGCACAAGATTGGTGTCGTGAGAAGTCAGTAGTTGACTTGCAGCGTGCTATAACAAACGGTAAAGCCTATAATAGCTGGCCTTAATACTCTTCAATTTGAAGATGGCTATCGCAACTGTTGTATTGTAGGTCTAACCATTAGATGGCTACGTTCGTTCACATCCCTATGACATTCAGTTATATTCCTACTAGCTTTTTGAGTAAAAACTTTGGACGTTCACTTCCAATATACTATACTTTTTTATATTCATTTCGCGTTTAGCTTCAACATGTAGGACAAACAAAAACAAACCTACACAAAGCTCGCATAAAACAAAAGAATGACGAATTCAAATCCTGCGGCATGAAAATCGCAAAAACCAATACAAACTCATTCTCACGCCTTGGAAACCCGTTTGAAAGAATTAATACAAACCTACAATGTACAATGTCTTTGGTTTTGTAGTTTGTACTTTATACAAAGACAATAAAATTATTATTCTAAATCACGCAGGTATTCTTACCGTTCTTTGAGGTGGTAATATGTCTTGCAGTGTAGGCTCACTCCCCCTTCGTACTTGAAGACCACTCGACCCGTCTTCCAAATCACCCGCGCCGACTTCCACGCAAGAGTCTGTATTGGGCACTCGCATACTGCCCCCAACTCCGCCACCACCCTGAAATCAACCGAATGAACTGTAGAATGAAGTCTATAATCGAATAGATGAAATACTGCAATAGCATAGAAAGTGATGGAACTGTAGCTCGATACGCATGGCAGCATTGCGATGTGAGTGGTTTCTGTTGTACATTTTCTAGGTAAGTAGGTTCAATTAAATGATAAATCCATTAATTTCTTAACGTATTATTACGTATATTAGCTCATAGGTATGAACTTAACGTACCTACCGACAGATGATTTAAATTAATTGAATTGCAAGTTTATGGACCTATTTATTAGATGTCTAAGTAAGTCAGTATATATTTTTTGTACCTAAGCAGAAATATTTTTTACTGCTCTAATTATTTTTCTTTGTGCTTAGGTGAGTGTCTAAGTTAAGGTATCGATCAAACAAACGACCCTGACAACTGTTGCGTACAAAGATTTATTTATAAGTACACAAGTCTACCTATAATTTACAAGAAATACTTATAAGATATAAGATAGGTACCTACATAACAAGCTTTATTCTATTTAGTCGAACGGTAGTGCGCGGTCACTATGTAATCCTGTTAGCCTAGTTTCAGCTGGTTATCTACTAAATGCCTAGCCGTCGATAGGCGTGTTGAAAATAGGCGTAAACGTTGATACAACGATACACTATCGCAAAATCGCAACATTTGTATCGTTATTGGCATATTATAGGATGTTTAGAATGTCTAGTCTAGGTAATTAATTATTTTCGGAAACCTAAGTAGGCTACTTAGTTGTTTTGATTATAAATACCTAATTTGATTTACATTGGAAATTTTATTTAGATTGGGTTAGGCATTTTTCAGAAATCTAAGCTAGGTAACATTGTTTAGATACGTAGCAACAATCGTAAAAAAAACTAAGAGAGCATTTAGTTAGAGCATTCACTATGAAAATGTAAAAAGTAAAAAAATCTAAGTACATAAGAACATAATAGGCAATAAGATAAGATCATTGATATTATGTGCATGAAATAAACAGTTGACTATAAAGAAATATGCAATAAAATACTTAGTACAAAATCTCACCTTTTTAGATTTACGAGAACACGAACACTTTGAATAACATAAACCCATATTGAAATTGCGACTCGCACACAAACTGAATCGTTTTCTTGAAGACATGTCATGAAATGGATTTTCAAGTTTGCTTAGTAATTTTTGAACAAGTTAGGACAAGAAGTATTTTCAATTACAATTTTCACCCTCTGAAATGCCGCGCAAACCTTTACTTTTTTTTTTCGGCAATAATTGACCAGGCTAATGAGGCGTTGTTGCATTCTACCACTTTTTTTTTATTTTTCCAATTTTTAATTTAATGTTAAAATTTAAATTGAAGAATGTTTTAACTCTGACAATAATTTAAGTAGTTACCTAATTAGTACTACATTGGTAGATAGGTACTATTTATTATACTCTTGTAAGGTTGATTTTGTTTCAACAAAATTCAGCTTACTCATGGGCGGATTTTTTTAAATTTGTACATTGCATTTTCAGCGTGTCCATCGACTTCCAGTGCATTATTTTAATACTTCTAATAGATTTGTGGTACGGGTATGGTGTTTTTCGGATAGATTAACAATCTTTTATCCATTTTCAACGTAAACATATATAGGGTACCATATATTTTTAATTAAAATAAAGCAAAATAAGCAATACTTTACCGCATTTTTACCATGTCCCCTCGTCAGTTTGCAACTTTCATCGTGTCATTACAACTCAATAGATCGAGTTTTAAGACACATTTTCTAGTCTATTATCATGATAAATTCACTGTTTTTCGAATAATAGACAGCAAAACCATGTAAGTTAATTAAATTATTAGATATTTAGCTTTAAACCTGAGTCCAGATTTTTGGCATTTTTGGACATGTCCGGCTGACTAACGGGTTTTGAGCTACTTGGATTATTGCAATCCTACTAATGTGGTATTTTTTTGAATAAACTGGTACTCTTGCTGGCATTCTGACTGCCACTCTGATGTATTGATGTAATCAGACTGTTTTATGAGTCAGTGAAGTGTGTAGGTAGGTGAAGTGCTGTCCGAGGTCCGCTGATGAACTGCTGTTTTTTGAAGGTAAGAAACAACTTTTTGGCATATTACTAGTTCGCAATGAATAGTTTAACTTCCGGTTGCATGAAATAATAGCAGTTCCACAGGATTATGTTATTACATTCGGCAGAAAAGTTAAAAACATTTTCCTTGCCACGGTTTCGTTACTGTCAGCTGAGGAACATTTGCAAAAACGTTAGTCATCCGAACAAATTGTTAGTCATCTGACCTGTAAAGTCAAGTGCATATTGCGGAATTTTTGTATTTTTAACCGACTTAAAAAAGGAGGAGGTTCTCAAGTTCACTGTGTTTTTAAAATTAAAAGCTTTTATTTAACTTGCAATGTATGTACCTAAATGTACCTGCTGGATCAAATGCTGAGGGGTAGCCTTATTTTCTTGTCACTGTACCTACTATAACATTTTTGATTTGTGTGCATGTACCGTATAGTGGCGAAAATAAAACTCTTTTCTATTCTATTCTATTATCTAATAAGTACTGATTAAGTGGTATTTAAGTTTTTTTTTTTTCAAGTTTTTGTTATAAAAGTTACCGGATCTCATAATAAGATAGAATATATCTTAGATTTAAGTAAAAATGTGTCATAATTGTTAAATAAATGTGGTACCGTGGGGCAGTCTCGGGCATCATCAGTGACTTCACGGTTGAGAGGTAGTTCAAAGCACTATGCAAAATAGACGTATTTTATTAATAAAACGCTCACTCTATAGTTGTAAAAGTCAGAATATCTTGCCATTGTAAATACAAGCCTTACTTGTCCTCTGACTAACATCGACGGTCCACTGACTAACTGTCCTCTCGAAAAAGTTTTTTGAAATCGTATTTTAGATATTAAGCCCACTGTTTTTTAACAAACTTTTGTGTTCCTTGGTGAGATAATATTAAATAGTATTATGTGTAATTTACCTGATTTTGTACGGGTTCTAAATTCTAAGAAAAACTAAAAAGACTGAGACAAATTTGACCAAAAGTTAGTCACCTGACATAAAAGTTGAAATATTTAATATTTCTAATTAATATTTAAAGAATATGCACTAATTATTCTATTGTGATTTTAAATTGGATTCAAATAAAAGGCTTTTTACGATTATACGTCTTTTATTTTTTCATTTATCCAGAAAACAATTTCGTTACTCATTGGACAATTTTGACCACAGTATCAGTATTAAAATACCAATAAATCAAGTTTTCTTCAGTAAATTACATGACCTTTGGGTTTTCATGAAACTTTATATATCTTGCTATAAGATCATTATCCCCATAAATAGATATTTGAAGAAAAAAAATTTTTACAACATTTTCAGAATGGTACAAATTTAAAAAAATCCGCCCTCATAATCTTAACAATCATAAAGTAGGTAGGTACTTACCTATATTCTCTACAACCCTTTAGATAAGCTGCGCCCCAATAATTATGTGACATTAAAGCTGGCGTATCAGCATTGTTATAAAATGTTTTGTATTCGCAATCACAGGCCGCAATGCAATGCTAATGAACGCACCTCAAATGCAAATTCCCATTTTGACGCGCCGTTCTTTCCTAACCTACATAATCTGCCGAATAAGATAGGTAAGTTAAATTTTAGCAGTAGGTAAGCATTTTTTATACCTACCTACCTATACCTACTTACCATGGTGTTAAATAATTATCTTTCCTTTTAAAAATTAATTCCTCATGGAGACGTATTTACCACGATTTTTTTTTACAATTTTAAACACCAAGGGTAGGTACCTAGTACCTACTTCCCTTGGTATTTTAAATTTGCATGCATACGGAAGATTTTCCTTTCCGTGTTTTCCAGTCTTTTACGATTTTTCCTTTGCTTGCTTCTTTTTTCCTTTGCTTCTCTATCCTTTGCTGAATGTTTCATGATTTCATCTAGCTTGTTTTTTTGATCGCTAAGAAATTCCTTCGTTTGATTCACATTATAAACGACAATAACTTTTCCACATACATCTACTACTCACCTACTATTATTTATTCTGTGCTATTGCTTAATTATAAAAATTTTTGAGATGATTTCAAAGTTTTTAAATTTAGAATGTTAAATTGAAGATTCCACCATTTCTTTTATTGTGTGACGTGACCGCTGCATTTTCACAGGACTGTAAAAATCCACCAGAACTTACCCGAAACATATCAGGCGAGGCGGTGCCGGCAGAAGAGCCACTAGCGCCATCTGCCTGCGCGGCCCTCGGCTGCGGCGCCTGCGTGCATTCAGCCGTGAGGGTCTCTCTATCATCAGCCACGTCCCGCACCCGATCGTCGGGGTCGAGGATCCCGCCGGAGCTGGCTCGGAGTGCTCGCACTCCCACCCATGTCTCAGGACCCTGGAAAGAAAGAGAACATGGTAAAGTATTTAATCATAAATGTTTGAAGAATTGCCGTCTCTTTCTTTCTTTCTTAATGATAAACAGTGATGAGGCTATTTTATTTATACTTAGTGATTTGAGATCTCGAAACGTCTCCTTGTGACTTGGTCGGAATGTGACGTCGCACAATGCACAGTAATGCCTAAGCCTAGAGGGAATTTAATGTCGATTGTTATAGTCATCAAATACGAACTTTGATGAACATTTTAGGTTGATGTGATGATACCCGACTGCTTAGCCTGCATTTAAACTTGGTGTCTAAGTACCTTCATACAATGTAGGTACCTTTTTGGTAAGAATATGCTTTGTATTTAGAATAATCCTTTGTTCCTACTCCAATAACATACAATACCCTAACTGTAATTATAACGACAGTTCACATTGTTTTAGCACATTTCATTTTTTTTTCTCATAACGAGGCGTTAAAGAGAAGCGTTCCGTTCCCACGCGGCATTCGCGTATTCATTCGCAGTGAATGCTGGTTATATACCTATGTGTCTCAACTGTTTTGTCTGTCCATTCGTTGGCTTTTGTGCGCCTGTCGTCGAGATCTTTGATGTCAAAGGCGGTTTTATAAACGAACATCACTCTTCTCGCAAAATGGAGCTTCAAAAGAACGCTTGCTCATTTATCCTTCATGGTGCTTTTCAAAAACTTTTTTGTAAGTAAGTAGGTATACCTACCTAAGCTGTTGAATTGTTTTGATGAGATAAATTACCCATGAGACGGTTTTCCGCTCCTGTTCCTTTCTGGCGGACAAACGGGCTAGCTTCTTGAGTCGCGGCGGCGGCACTGGCTTCGAAGCTGTCATCTCTGACTGCATTGTGCCATGTAACTATCCTACCACACATCACTGCCACCGCACGATATTCTCAAAATCATTTTGTACCGATTTCACTGACTTCACTCCGAAGTCGGGAAACGTTTTCCGATGATACACAACTGAATGCAATGAGCCGATCTAAGCATTTGGAGGTAACGCGGCTTGTTAGGACCTTGACCTTCGCGCACCACTGGCCAAACACAGTGGAGCTCACGTGCCTTGCACCAGATGCTGCGCCCCATAAGAGCTACCGTGATTCACTGTACCGTTAAAGTCATTTCAGTCCTATCTGGGACGTTTTCGCTTCATTTAACTCGGTAAATATTCCTATTCAGGTTTTACACGCACGCCACGCGCAGTATCTACACCGCAATGTGTAACTGATGATAAGCTGTAAATATAGTATTGAATCATAGTTGTTTATACTGTTAAATGACAATATTAACTAGCAACCGCCCACGTCTTTGCTCAGCAAGCGAGAAAATACCATTCATCGACATCATCTTTTAAAAAACACAACATCCAAACATGATGAAAACAAGGTAGTTTAGGTAGTAAACACTTGTAGTAACATACTTAGACTTCGTTCACACGGCATTGTCCTGCACGTTTTTTTGCAGTACACGTCTTAACGTATAAATAGTGACCATACAACTTACATAGATCCATTCACACGACAATTGTACTGCAAAAAAACGTGTACCGCTTATACGTTTAAACGCATACTCAACGGACTTGTCAAGCAAATCGAATGAACTTTGACGTATTCGGTTCGCAGTGGCATATGGTATAGCTTTGTCTCCTTCACACGACACGATGTCATACGTTTTTTATCGAATAGCAATTTTCCATTCTTGAATTTTCCAGTCGAGTTAATAACTTTTCAAAACTTTCAATAGATATTCGAAAGTAGGTAATTAAAAAACATTTTTTCACCGACCGTGGGCGCCTTCGATACCAATATAAAAGTACCTACAACCAAGCGTGGATCCATCAGTGACGTCTACTCACTGTGATAACTGTGTGGAAACTGCGGCTATTCGTTTTTACACGAATGAAAGTTTACCATGTGAACACCCGTTTGACTATACGTTAAAAAAACGATTGCAAAAAAACGTGCAGGACAATGCCGTGTGAACGAAGTCTAATAGGACAAGATTAAACGTCATTCTAGTCAGACAGATTGACAGAACCTACCCCAACAGTAGGGTAAGGTATTGAGAAACTTCATAATAATTTCTAGCGATCGTTAAGTTGGAATAATTCCACAGAGCAATAACTCACGCAATCTTCTTACAATGAAAAAACTTTCATTGGAGAAAAGCCACTCTTCAGATTACAATTTCTTATGCGTGTAATATGATTTTTTTGTTAGCTGTTATAAAAAACACTCCGCATAAGAACAATTCTTCAAAAATTACCAAACATAGTTAAGTATTTTTTATTGGACACTTTAGGAACGATAATTAGTTTTCTAAAACAAAATTTATTCATGGATCTCAATATTCATGAGATGGGTATTATCTAACTCATGCGTCCACATCCTAATACGCTAATGCCAACGGAAATGCAGCCTTTATGGTCCGCAACGTGCGTCGAATACAAAATGGCTCACACTGCGTCAATTCGTTAGTAAATTAAACGAATAGTAAAGCTAGATTTATATTAGACCGGGCCGTGCCCAGGCCGGGCCGTGTCCGTGGCCCGGACGGGGCACGAATTTGAAACCTTACTTATATACATTTTGTATGAAGCAGTTTATATTAAACAGTGCCTGATCCGTGTCGCGTCCGGGCCCGTCTACTAACATTCCTATGGACACCGCTCCGGCACGGCCCGGTCTAATATAAATCTAGCTTAAAACAATATCTATCAGAGTCAAATGTTGAAATATAAAGTTTTGAAATGTATGACAAACAACATTTGAAATCACTCCGTACCGGGAAATTGTACGCTGGTAACACATTATCGCTCATGTACTACCTAAACTACCTTATGATGATTATTTGTCTTTCGGTTTATTGTATTTTGATCTGTTTTTATGCGTTTATTTAATTCAATTGACTCGATATTGGATATAATATTGATGTTTTATTAGATTTGACTAATAAGATAGGCATATAATGTGATCATTTTCTAGTATATATTATGTTAAGTTAGGTGTGGTCATAATCACAGATTAAAAACACCTCGGACGACGAATACTGATTCCAATCCCAAGGCAAAACGCGAAATTGTTATGCAAATACATTGCACTTGTGGTGTTGGTTAAAGTTTTTGCAATGTTTAAGTTACTGAAATAGGCAGTAACACCTTGTCTTATATTTTTCGATAAAGATATAGGTAATACTAATAGTAAACATTATTCAATTGGTAAAGAAACCCTTGCATCACGTAGACACAATATCGTTATTTAGATTAGATCTAAAAAAATATTACTGAACTTTGTTTAGATTCAATTTGTGCACAATTTAAACCATAATTTCCAACTTTTCATTGAACTAATTTCTTAGCAATGCAATTCATTGGATTCAGTTGTGTACCACTTATAAATTCACAAACACCGCATCCTGAATTTTTGAACATAACCTCGATTATTCTCACTATTACGATTTGTATATTTACAGAGTATGTAAGCGCAGAATAAATGCGAACTTGGCCACGCGACTCCCCGACGCGAAGTTATGAAAGCAACTAAACAAGTGAGCGTTAGAAATATCTCCAACAATGAACGCAAACAAAAACTCAATCATTCTACTGAACTGCTTCATAATTCTTCAAGGTTCGCGCTTTTAATTAGAAGCTAAATAAAAATTACTCTTTCATTACGGGCTGAGTTGTGGCGCATTGAGCACTTCAATTAACCACCAAATTTTGTTGTACGATTTCATCCTGTTGGGAATAAGGAATAACGATAAGTATGTACTTACTTAGGTACCTACTTATATTTTTTGGTACCTATGTACATTTGTAAAATAACTAAGTACCTACTTATAAGTAAATTAATACTAAAATAACTACTTAGGTACATACTTACATTTGTAAAATAAAATAAAATATGACTGATTAACGATAATTTTTTTTTTTTGTAAACAGATACTTACTTAAGTTTACTTACGTTTTTCTAAATCAATATTTTTTTATAAGTAGGTAATTAACGAAATCTAGATTTACTTCCAGAAACTTGCACGTTCAAAATATTTATAGGATACCTACGATACGAGCTCTTGTTTTGGGAAGCAATGGCAAGTTGCTAGCTCTTATGAGCCTTTAAAGTCTTTCTTTTTCTGTTATGGTATTTAAAATTACCCAACCATAACACCTACAACACCAGTAAAAACAAAATTTCAAACACAAGTTTAAAAAATACATTTATATGTATCGTAGGTGGGAAGGTAAACGTACTAATAACTGCAGCTAAAGTCGAAAGATAAGGATTTACTCATTTTAACTTGGTGAACGTAGGTGTGCCTAGGCCTACCTACTAGGCATGGTTTATTTACTTACTTACAAACTATTAGCACATTTCATTCAAACCAAGGTTCCTTGCTTGAAACTACTCCTATCTAAAAGTTTCAAAAAAACAACAGGTACAGTTAGCAGTGAAAGTTGATCAACAATTGTAGTTTTATAAAATTCTTTCACATCGTATAAATTATTACAATTTGTATTTAAGTTCTAAAATCTTACGTACAGACTAATGGCGACTTTGTCTTGACTAAAATTTAGGGAATAGATCTGAGTTCTAAAGATATTTCTGTTTTGAAAACTGTAGTTGTTCATCGATTTTGGTTGCTGACTATTCATAATGGTACATTGTTGATTACTGGATATATAACGTAGGTATTTAGGTCGTACCGTAAAACTATAGTAAGTATTAATATTTTCAGAAAGGTTTCTTCAATCTCTTAACTTCGATATCTCTAAGAGAATCCTGAATTCATTTTCTGTATTGACTTAAATTGTAGATTTCAAAGTTTTTTCTACTTAGTAAAAAATGCCTGTTCAAATCTGTAACCTGTTGCTTTGATTGACTCAAATCATTTTGTCGATGGTGTAAAAACAACAGCAAAAAAGTCATCTTTAAAAACCAGGCAGGCACGTCTAGACTATAGAACAAACATTCGAATATCACACTTCGACACGCACCCATGTTTGCAGAGATGCTCAGGTTGGCCAATATTTGAGCCTTTATTATGCCCCATCGCAAATGCTTGATCACAACTCAATGATGTGCCCTGCCCACTCCGTGCCGGTTTCGACGATTATGTTGACACCAAATGGCCATGTGCTTTGCATAATGAGATAAATATGATCAGATGACTAAATTGGTTTAAATCATACGATGAATAGGCTTGTTTGATTGCTGGTGTGTCTATATTTATACGTATAGGTAAGTGAAAACAACCCAGAAATTTTGAATTTGCGTATCGCGCGAACAAAATCGCGAGTAAATATTGTAAATAACTGACAATAAAGATTAGCAATTTTTGAGCGAATTTTATGGTCGCAATAATATTATCAGTTAGTTAGAAGGTATTTAGGGCTAAGCTTGAAGGTTTATGACCAGATAGCAGACAATGATGAGAAGTGAGAACACAGCTGATGACGATGATGTAACTATTTCCTATGATCTTCATGTCTTGATCATGAGTTTTTTTAGACAGTTTTCCACACCAGGCAAATACTTTTCTTATTTATCTCGACGGTTCGATATCATGAACACTTTGTTTACAGAATGATGGTACACAATTTAGCAGACGCACATTCCTCATCCATTATCAGCAAAAGCATACAAATTATAATTAATAGTAGGTACTATGAAATGTGTGTGACTGATTAACACAAGGTCGATAGAAATAGATTTATCAGTTTTATTTAATGCGCCATTTATAAACTCTCTTTTGTGCATGCTTTTCGTAAGTAATTTATCTAAAGCTGTACAGCCCTACTTGTGTAGAAAGATAACAAAATTAATACATAACTAGATACCTAACTAAAATGTTTAAATTAAGCTGTATTTAGTTAAGACATCGATAAGTCTACTATGGAACAAATCCACTTGGCACTATTTTTACGCATCTTCGGGGTAACTTATCATTCCAACTCCTAATTACTCCTAATTCAAACACACATCATCCCACAATAGCTTCTTCAGCCGGGCTTAAAGCCATTGCCCCTCAGATTACTAGATCCTTGTAAACTAAAAAAAAATGCCTAAACATTATTTCAAAATAACCTTCGCCCCTCGCCGTTTTTCTCTAACAAAAGACTTAAACGGGAGCCCCTCTACGAAGTAGTATCATATAATCTTTTACTTTTGTTGTAAACATATTTCTCTCATAGATTTTCTTAATACTTTTATACCGCGCATAGGAATTAAACATTATATCGGTGCATAGCGTGATCGAAGATGAAACCTAATAAAATAAATTGATAAGGCAACTGGGACGCGGACCCAGTTTCGGAGCGGTCCCTCGCCGGGGTACTAAAATCTTCTTTCGAACTTTTTCAAAAAAGTTTAAATTGTAAAAGAAAGCGGAAATAGATTGTTTATTAATTCAAAACAGGGTTATTTTTGTCTTTACCAACCTTATAAAGTAAACGTGACTTTCACCGAAGTATCTACATGGACTCGTATTACATATTTGGTTAAACAGGGTATTGTAAAATACACTTGACAAAATATAAAAGAAGTAAATCTTATCGGGTATCCTTGTCGTTCTGAGATGAGATATTCACAGTTTCTTGAAACTGTTTCTCGAGAAAAATATATTTAGGTAAGTAATTAAGTATTTTGTTTTGGTACGTCGTTTCCATAACATAATTTAACTTAGTCTGTTTAAACAAGGTACCTACCTAGTAGAGGTAAGATTAAACTAAAATGAACGAATTTCTACATAGGTACTAAGCTAAATAATTAGAGGAAGTGCCTTCACATCATTCGCATAGAATTCAAAGTGCATCAGCACTATGCAAATTATGCAAATAGCTGGATATGACATGTCCAACAGCTAATTTAATTAGTCAAAGTACCGGTAAAGTTCAATGGCCGATCGCGTGAACACATAGGTACTATAGTAACTACAAAAGTAATTGCATAGGTGCGTTGTTTTAATGAAGTACTTTCCAACACTTTCGGAACACAAGAGGCGCCTGTGAAAGTGGAAACAATGAAGATACTGGAGAGATGATTCTACATAATGACTAATACGATGTCCAGGATACTTCAAGAGATGATCATTCTGCAATTCCTAATACGCAAAGAGTTAAAGGGTCTAAAGATTATCTTACCGAATTTTCATGATCCTTGGGTAAAATGCTCCTTTGCAGTTTTTGGACAGGATACGTCTGTCTCCAACCAAAAAGCCTCACTAGCTTGTCTGCCATATCCTCGCACCTTGGAGACGAATCCTTCATTTTTATCACAGCTATTTGCACCACACAGATTCACTTGCACAAAACTGCGTTACATTTCACATTGTTTAACTTGGTTTTTGAAACACTATCACGAAAAAAAAATGTTCAACTTCACAAGTCTGTATTATAAGAAATTATTTTCTCTTTAATCTCCAGATCCAATCAAATAAAAAGTGGTACCAGTCAAACGACTACTTGTTTGCAAAAACACAATAAGGTGATGTAAAAAATTAGCCGAGCGCCCGGCCACGACGGTGACGCGACTCCGCGGCCTCCGCGACGTTATCGCTAGCATCGTTATCTGACTATCACCGCCCCTCCACTGTACATTCACTTCTACAATAGACTGTCCTCTCCAGTTACAAAGTTACCATATGGACTGTCCTGTCAAACACCAGCTACAGCAATCTACACCAACAGCAACGATGTCTACAAATAAAATAAATCAGACGGACCTATAGGTGGTCCATTCCCAATGCAAAAACCTAATGCAAGTTTATCGCATCAACACCGGACACAGAGACAATAATGAATACATTCGCTGATGACTTCAAAGAATGTAAAGAAGACAAGTGAACGAAAATATCTGGCGCAACTTAAAAATCCATTATGACTAATTAGAATGAACTCGACACTTTCTGGTCAAAGAACAAATGGTACGAAGAAAGCGAGGGGGTTGAGTTGCACGTGTGAATTGAAAACACAGAAAGAAGGTTGTATCTATCTATGCCGTCTGGTGATATCCTTTGTCTAAGGTACACAGACACTTATTATGGTTGCCTTCGTACAACGAAATAAACCATCAATAATATCTTAAGTTAAGATTAAATTGTTAAAGGTCATGGGGCATATCTGACCCGCTTTGCGAAAAGTGGCAGACATTAACCAAAATAGTTTTAAACTAAGGAGAATAATGTGACCTTTCATTGCATATAATTATTTATTGAAAAATCGACGGGGGAAAAGGTCCAGGATCGTTTGAAAAAAATAAAAAACAAACGATTTCTGAGGATTTATTTTATCTTTTGGCAACGGAGTGCGAGTCAGATCGCGAAACACATGCCTTATGAAAATGACCAAGGCAGTTTGCACAAACAGCAGCATCTGGGGGTCTAAAGTGGCCACTTTTGAAGAAACATCAGATGTTTCATATATTATTAGAAGCACTTGATGTTGATGAAACGCTTCATAAATGATTCATATTCTTCATATATGCTTTATACTCGTATAATCCATACCCATATTATAAATGTGAAAGTGTGTTTGTTTGTTTGTTTGTCCTGCTTTCACGTCAAAACAGAGCGACGGATTGACGTGATTTTTAGTGTGGAGATAGTTGGAGGGCTGGAGAGTGACATAGGCTACTTTTTATGCCGAAAAAAATGTATGTTTCCCGTGGGATTAAAAAGTAGTAGTCCACGCGGGCGAAGCCGCGGGCGTCCGCTAGTGCTCCACAAATGCTTTCTAAATGCTTCATTCATGAAACTTATCACAATAGACGAAAGTAACCTATTTAGGTACGAGATGTTTTGACGCACGAGCGTAGTGCGGGCCAAATCCAGTTCTAAATCCTGATCCAGATCAAAATCCAGCTCTAGAGCCAAAATCCAAAAGCCAAAATCCAGATCCAGATCCGGATCTGTATCTGCATCTGGATTTTGAGCTGGATCTGAATCTGTATCTAGAACTGGATTTGATCCAGATCCAGCGGGCTTAAAAAGGTCGCTATTGCAAAATCGCAAAATGAAATGAACTATAATGCCATCTCTTTTCAGTCTGACTGAAAAAAAAGTAGCTTATGTCACTCTCCAGTCCTCCAACTATCTCCACACTATAAATCACGTCAATCCGTCTCTCTGTTTTGACGTGAAAGCAGGACAAACAAACAAACAAACACACATTCACATTTATAATATGGGTATGGATTATATGAAGCATATATGAAGAATATGAAGCATTTATAAAGCGTTTCATCAACATCAAGTGCTTCTAATAATATATGAAACATCTGATGTTTCATCAAAAGTGGCCACTTTAGACCCCCAGATGCTGCTGTTTGTGCAAACTGCCTTGGTCATTTTCATAAGGCATGTGTTTCGCGATCTGACTCGCACTCCGTTGCCAAAAGATGAAATAAAATCCTTAGAAATCGTTTGTTTTTTATCTAGCTCAAAATCCAGATGCAAATCCAGATCCAGAAAAGGCACCCGCTGCCTTTTTAAATGACCTTATGATTGATTTGGATCAAGTTGAATATAAAATATGTTAATGAATTAGCATTTTATTTAACTTCCCTGTATCACTATGAAACACTTGAACACTTAATTTTTTCGAGATTCCAGTGGCTCACATTAATGCGACTAGTGCCATAGTAAATCAGAGCCTTAAAACATTACATTCTGCTATATTTCGTTTTTGTCCGCCGTGGGTATGGTTTCCATACTACGGTGCCCGATGACCTTTAAGCGTTAAATGATTAGGTAACTAGTGGTTTTGTGTAGTGCCTACAAGCATTGGAATTCCAGTCAGCAAATATTTGTCACGCAACCAAACGGTTTTAATTGATTATCTTTAAGTTTATTATTCCTTTTACTAGATGTCCATTGCCTGTCTGGTTTGGTCAGCAAAGCGTAAACAAGCATTATTTTGTGAAACACCGCTCATTATAATACAGAAATTAGCAATCACCATACCGATAGCAAAAAATGCACGGAAGCAAAACTACTTCATGTATAACAACGTGTGAAATTGTGGATATCTCACATCCTACGTAGTTAGCACAACTGAGCATAATAAAAGAGAAAATAGTGTGTCGATCAACCTGTTAATTCTTTTCCCAAATTGATGATCGATCCAAACAAAATTTCCTAAATAATTTAGATTAACTTATGAAACCTGCCTAAAAGAAAATACTTAATACACATTGAGGATATCATTTATCGTTGCGCAACATGCATGTATTATTTCAGGGTTTTTAAAAATGTAATGATGATTAACAGTCAGGTTACAAAGTATAAAAAAAATATAAGTACCTAATTAGCATAAGTACATAGGTCATTATTGTATCACAGCTATCTTAACAAAAGAAATCTAAAAATGCAATTTGAAAGTGTTGGCTTTGCATAAAATTGGACATAGATAAGTAACACGAGTCAAGTGGGTATTAATTTCTTAGCTATGGTTACGGTAAATCCATGGAGGAACAATTGGCGATTATCACCAATTGATTAGAATTACTTCCATTCAAGAGTTCCATTGTGTGGTTCTGACACTGGCTCCATTCGAAATCACGTGGGATCTTGCCACAATGTTCGTTGCTAAATAGATTTACAAAAGCTAATCAGAGAAATAACTGCTATTTCATTATGACTTCTGTGTTATCATTAATAATATTAATGTAACAGTTGGTATACCTACCCAACCTACACTGAATAAACTTAGAGATGGTTTAGGTGCTGGTCAAACTTAGGTACTCCGGCTAAACAATGACCCAAGCACTATAGTCCCTTTATGTGTAGGACTAGGTTGACCTGTGACGATGTATTATAGATGTAAAGATCTGATAAAACGTTTGATAGGAGCTGTAGTAGAATCTGATCTGTTTATAAGTAAATCGATAACATTGAATAAAAGTCCCAGAGCGAAACTGTAGAGCACAGCCAATCTCTTCTCACAGTGCTTTCTACGATATCTAGGTATATAGATCAGTGCCAATGTTACTATTATGCTACTGTCTGCAAACAATAGCATGGCAAACCCATGGCATTGGTTATGATTAGCAATAGTGCTGCGCTGCTTATTTGTTTAAAGTATGTCAAAAGAAACCACAAATACAGATTGGCTTGCAAACCGGTTTCCATAATACCTAAATACGAGTATTTCCTTTCTTTTTAAAAGAGCATAGATAGAGAAATTAACTTTTTTTTTTCATTAATTAAATAAAAAAATACTATGGTCTCTGCGTGTAGATTATTTATTCTATTACTATACTCTCTAGTGCTCCTACAACCACCAAAGCCTGTTCTTTCGTTACAACTTTGTAGCCGTAATATCGTAAGCAAAAATTGCTAGTCAATAAAAAATTCAACCAACTCACGTTTCCGCAAATTAGCAAAATAAGTCGCATGGAGGAAATTACAAATTGCATGTCCATCACGGATATGTTTTTTCAGCCTTCTATCCATTTACGACCATCAAGTTTAATTTAATACTGTTCTTGCCCTGCCCATAACTTTCATGTTAATTTTCTGCTGTTGTTTTTCAGCAGGCATAATATGGTGAATATTTTCCATATTCGGAAATGATATAACGTTGCTATGACGGATATTTTGTTATCTATTACGATCGGAAGAACAACATTTCGCGTGTTGTCACGCAACAGTGGATTTGACGTGGGACTGGTAGACACTCTGTCATGGCATTGCTCAGTTGAAAATTAATCGGAGGCATTTCCGAGGTAGTTATTCAATTGATTACAACGTCACCAGACTTGAAGAAAGTACGCGATTAAACAAAGGAAAGTAAGTAATAGGAATCAACGACACCATAAAACAAGTGGACCAATCAGCGCTAGGCATCAGCTAAGAAGTTCTGAAGAAACAAGCAAGTAACAAACCTTATAGAGGTACCTTCAAAGTCACATTATGTTCAAGTTTTATGCAAACGCGAAATACCTAACCGAGTACGTGCAGCACAATGCCCTCGACACCAAATTGGAATTAGTCACTTGCTCCGTTACAACCTTATTTCAGACAAACTTGTTTTGGGCAGAGGATATCACAGTCCTATTATCACTGATTCACTCTTTAAATTATCTAAAAATTTGGTAGTCACTGACATCAATGTAAACAAACTGGAGGCTGCGCAGCGAGCAACTGGCTTCGGTCTGCGCGCGCGCCGTCACTGCGAGGGGGGCAGGTCATGTCCCCCCCACCTGCCTCTGAGACAGACTAGCCATTGAAATGCTCGCATACCATGTAAACAATTGTTTCAGCTGTATAACTAGCTGGTAGCATCGATTCTTTACTTTGCTGTATCTCTCAAAGTATCCTAAGCATAGGTACCTACTTAGGTACCTTACCTACCATGATAATTTGTAGGCCCACATTTTGAAAGTTATGCCTCTGCTTGCATCTAGTCTAATGAATAGATTAATTTTTAATTTTCCAAAAAATTAGATTACAAGTCAAAGAAAAATAATGAAAACTGAATACCTACATGATGTGGAACCCCACGTACACCGGGAAATGGGGAAGACGGTAATTGTTAATAATGGTAATTATTCCAAACCCTAAAATTGGAACTTCCTCAGTAAAACCTGCAACAACGTTCGTCAATCAACGATCCGAAAATCCTTGACTTGTTGGCCCGGAACTCCTGGATGTAAAGGAACGTGGGGTGACTGGCTGGGGTGGTGGGTCAGTGGTGCGGAGAGCCTGGCGGAGCGAGACGTGCACGACGCGGAACGTGTAGGGTGGGGTTCGAACATCCACCGAGGCACTCAAGGACAAAACGTTCAATTCAAGACCTGACCAAAAAGTTCTCTAAAGGTACTAAAATAGAAAATGTTTCATAGGTCAGGAGGTAATTTCATTCTGGGGATTATCCATGATTTCTCACTTTTAGATGTTTTGGTCATCTATCATTTACGGCTACGAAATTTTAGTTAGGTAAGTAAGTACTTACAGGAAATAATTATGAATAACAGAACTCACAAAAATTATAGGTAGGTACCTATAATTATGTTCTCAGAACTTTGAGATTAATGAAATCAGGGTTTGCGGATAATTTGGTTTTAGCAGGGACTATTACAACATTATGTAAGATTGCGCCATCTAGCGTTGACCAATTCAACTAGACACTGAGCTACACGCTTAAAATGGTTTTTATGACTCCTTCTGCATACCTACAAGTTACCGAAATAATTTCATAGATGTCACTTAGCTGAGCGCATTGACATTTTATTTTTAACACTAATTTAGCAAAAGTATTTCTGTCAAAATTCCAAGTTCATACTCAAATCCATAGAAAAAATCAATTGTTAGTTTTTCTTTATTTTCTCAATTTCTTTCATCTTTTAATTGTTTTCACTACCTACTTATAAGTGCAGAAGCCCTTAATATTCTTTTAAAACTTAGTAAACTGAGCTCTTTAGCTACAGGATTAGTAGTCTAGCTGTAAGAACAGCTACCTACCTAATGTTAGTTCCTAGGTAGGTACCTCCTTGACTAGATCTAGATATTTAGGTCATTTACCTATTACATGCAAGTATTTATTGATAGTTTGCTCATTTACATAGTGCTGCGTAGATTACAAGGTTCTAAAACTGGATCCAAAAGTGTAACAAGTTTATTGACCTAGATAAACTTATTACCTACCTACTAATTTTGAGTCGTTTAGTGTGAGAAAATTGGAACTTTAACTAGCATGCCACACTATGCATATTTTACAATGTAGTCTTATCTATAAGATCTCATGACAGTGAAAACGATTCTCATAATTTTCTTGTCATCTCTCTTATTAGTTTTCCACGTGCCTGTTACCACAGATTAGAAAACTTATTTTCTCCTGCCCCGGAACAATAGCGAAACCCAGTAGGTACTAAATCGGTCAAGTAGTTAGGTACCTATTAAAAAACTTTAAATATTCTAGGCACGTTTTTTAGGCCGAAAGGCAACCAAATCATTCAACCCATTTGGAAAATCGAAATCATAACATCTTATTGGTTTTAAGTTTGGATTGTTTAGAGAACTGTGAGCTCTTAAAGATTTGTTAATATAAGTAAGTATAGTGAATATTCTATTTACAGGACGCGTCGACATACGCACTTACTGAGCATATACAGAGAATCCTTGCAAGATTATTCCCCACCACAATGTTTAGTTTTGTAAGGTTTCATCCTCGACCCTGGGAACGAATCACCCACACTCTAAAACAACTATTGCTCAATCAATGCCAAACATACATTCAGGCATATTCAATCAGTTATTACGTGGCAAGGTCGACGACCCGCCTCCATGCGAAATTTCTTACGAAGGATTTATGGTATGAGATTCCAACATAGCAGGAAGGTAATCAGCTCCCAGCTAATTCCCGTGTTGTGTTGAGGCACCATTTAGTACTTATTAAAATTGCAAAATGGGGTTACTTAGATAACTACTTTTAATAACTTAAACCTAGATAATTCACTACCGCACCGTAGGTAACGGTATGTACATAATATCTACTTTGTTCCTCGAATTAAAAAAATATTGGAAAACTGCTATTACAGAGTAGCAATCGATTCTTCAAATAAACGTTTATTATCCTTTTACATTCAAAGAATTAATTTCACCAATTTTTTTTTCATCTAGTGTTTTGTTATATCACGCTGACTTGTATTTTTAAACAAGAATACTTTCCCATAATTTGTACACTGCAAAATCACAGAACTCACTTTCAATACAAGTAAGTTTGAAACTGCAGGTTTATATTGTAGTTCACATTACCTAGGTACCTGTTTATTTCCCCTGGCAGGGTGTTCACCAGAGTATGACATCGGCGTGGAAGAAAACGAGAGTGATCATTACTTTGTAGGTGAATTGGTCAACTGCATAACTTAGGAAAGTGCAGTCTCTAATAAAATGAGACATGAAAACGAATGTTCTTAGCCTGATAATAAAATTAGAGAGGACAACGAATGTTTTAAGGCACGGTAGACACATGTGGCTTATATTTTGTAGGAGCTAGTACTCTTTGTCATAAAATTGTTTTGATGTTTCTATGTATCTATGTAAAAGTTAGAAACCAATAAACATAATTGTACAATCAGCAATGAACTTTATTGACCAAGACTTGAAACACTTATTTGTTATTGCTACTATTAAGAGGTAGATATCAACTGGTCTAAATATTTCAATTCTAACAATGAAGCAAACTTTCAATATGATTTAGACCTCAATTCCAGAAATTGCTTTAAAGCTACCCGGTATTCTAATTAGGTTGCCTGACAGAATCCCTTATCTTGCCCTTATCAGACATATAAAACTAGGACACAACTAAAGCTGATAGATAACGTATATCAGTTCAAACAAAATAAAATTTTCATCTTACCAAGTTAACAACTGCCATTTTGCTTACAAGTCAGGGAACAACATGACGGAGGCCTTTAGGCGGCCCAAAAACTCCGTCACCAGAGTTGGCCACTTGCTCATACGAAAGAAGAAGAAGAAAAAGAGAACAACAAACAATCATGCAGATAAGATAACTCTTTCTTAGAAGTAAGTGGCTTTGAACTTAGGCTGCTAGCTTCGAGCTTATAGAACCTGCTAGACAAAACCAGGTAGGTACTTAATAAAAACTTGGCATGAAATTTCGATTATTTTACTAGTTCAATTTCATTTGGCGAGCCTAGTGCTGTAGTGAAAATCTAACCAGTTTTACGACAGTCAAACAAAACTTTTGTGCCTAAAAGTAAAGATAGACGACCACCCTGACGGATCAATGGCTGGGAATAATAGGGAACGCTTTGGACAACCAGTCACGACATTTCACAGTAACTAACGTGGCGACAACGGTGCGTAGGTCGTGACTGGGGCGGCAGGACCGACACATCGTATCAATAAAGTAGTATTAAATGCGATAAATTACTTACTGATAGACAAATACTAACACAAAATGGTGACAAAAGATAGTTTTAAGATTGGGATTAAGTATATAAAAGTTATTTTTCTGTTCTATTTACCACAATATGCTGCCCCTGGCCTTGCTTACGTGGTACCTGTATAAGATGTGGTCGCAGGGATAATGTAGTTTCGTAGTAGCGTTATAATTTTCAGAATTGGATCAGTGGTTTCTAATGTAGGTAAGAACTTTTACCAGTTATAGAAAAAAACCTCTATATGTATATGTAAGTAAGTATAATTAGTAAACATATAGATGCGTTGGTCTCTAGTTTAGGTCACGTGTTATTAAAGTCGCTGTTTAACCCTTATTTTTTTAATACTTAATAGGTTTTTTAAATTTTAGTCCAGACTTTATTGTATTTGAGAACACAGCTTAGTATCATTCCACTGCGCCTCGAACAATAGTTAATACCTACCTTCCCGCGTTTTACATTGTTCCCTTAGTACCTGAAGCCCTTTGTTTGTAATGTTATTGTTACCTGGCTAAATACAACGCTAGTAGTCATGTAGGAATTACAGTTAGGTACAACGGTAAATGATGAAAATTCTAAGGTTTTTATTCAACTAAATGAAGTTGGTAACACCCTTATCAAAACCAGTATTTAAATAAGCGATTCCACTTGCAAATACTTGATAACTCAATGCTTGAGGTATATTAAAAAAGAATTAAGTCAAATACCACATCGTGACTCGTGTACGTATGCCTCAATACGTCTATCTATAGTATTAGAACGGGTCCTATAACAATGAAGAAAGATGAAAGCACTTCACACTAACTTAAATACAAGAGGAAATAATTATGGTCTGCAGTCAGAATATCTATATCAGGGGCCTTACTATGAACTCTTAGAGCAATGTCAAAGTAAGATTACTCTGATTCCGTGCTAAGGTAAGGTTAAAGTAAGCCTAACGCAAGAATGTTTTGGTAACGTCTCTTCGTGGAGTGTCAAGTGTCAAGTCATTGACGCGAAGATGGACTGTTTTCACCTTGTTTTGACATTGCTTTAAGAGTTGGTGGTACGCCGGCAGGTACTTTTGATGTTTTTGTTCTTTTGTGTTTTTACTCGTAGCAGTGATAGGTAAGTAAGTACTAAATAATAAAAATTTTGTATGTCAAACTCAAATGTGCGTAATTGAGAGTAGCATTTTCGCATTGGCGCTCGATTTGAGTCACCGCTACAGGAAGGAAAACCTGATTTCAATACATAAACATACTTAATACCTACCAGAACGTTTACCAAACGTTACCAAACGTTTGATCAAGTCATCGATCGCTCTCAAAACAATTAATAACAAGACAATAATCAATGCTTCATAATGGGACTAGCTTCCGCCCGGGGCTTCGCTCGCGTGGTACCCACCCGGATAAAAAGTGTTATTCCAGCCTAATGTTATACCTACCAGATTATAAGCTATGATGTATATTCCAAGCTTCATCCAGATCCGTTCAGCCGTTTTACAGTGCGATTCAAACTTCTCAGAATGCATCCGATTCGAAGAAAACGTGGTAATATAGGTAACAGCACGACTATCATGAAAGATAAATACAAGAATACTTATGGGGTAAAAGTAGCATCCTTAAAAAATACAAATCAATTTGCATCATCAAAGCTAGTAGGTATACCAGGGCTTCAAGATTGTATTACTTTTATCTAAAATAAGAAAAACATTACAATTAAAAACCGTCTTATTCTGTAAAAGCTAGAGTTTATTAAAACTGTTCCATCATCGAACAGAATACAAGCACATTGTATCGTGGCAGGTAGCATTCCAAAGTGGACCGTCTCGCCCCACTACCCCACCCCCGTATAATTACGTAGATAAAAACAGTTTCGTAGACCAACGACACTCTCCATCTCATCTTTATAGAGGAGCTTTGTCCATTGTGTTCGTCTTAGCGGTAGATCCGACAATAAATCGTTTCAGAGAATGATTTAAAGATATTTGGATGTTTAGGATGCTTTATTCTGAGGTTCCTTTAAGTAAGCTATTAAAGACTAATACATTGTTGAAATAAATTTTAGGTGTCATTTAAAAAGGTGACAAAAAAGGCTAAAATAGCCGAATCTCGTCTTGTTTTTTTTTCTTGTCACTCTCGAATCTATGAAAAGAGACGGCATACTAATACAATTCATAATTATTATGATTCAGCTAAAGCGTCCTTTTTAGACCCGCAGGAAGCATTAAAAAATAGTTTAAAAACAAAAATCACGCCCGAGAATTTGCACGTCCATCATATTGTCGTGTCGAAGTAATCGTGTCGCAGTGAAGTGGATTAGAGCACTAATGACTTGTAATTTAATCGAATTATACATCACGGTACACTATCATGGCATCTATTAGGTACAATCTCTAGATAGAATAGCATCGGCAGCCAAACAAAAAGATATGGGAAAAGGCCCCTGAGATTTCACTACAATAAAATGAAAGAACCCTTTTAATGACTTAAACATCTACCTATACTAATTATATAAAGCGGAAGAGTTTTTTTGTTTGAACGCGCTAATATAAAATATTGGAAGTTAATTCTAAACGAGGCTTTAACATTATACTACAGGGTCTATTCAAAAACCAGATAAGCTGCTTTGCTGATAATTCTAATACCTTTAACTAGGTAAGTACTTATGTTTCCTGAAAAATTGTAGGTAGGTATATATACTGATGTAGACCAGTCAAGAAATAAAAACTGGTAACTTCTGACCTTGGGAATTCAGTAATGAAAATCACATTTTATCTTTATTCTCAGAAGAATTACGAAATACAATGTTCATCGTTCATTTACTCATTATTATTGGCTATTGTCTTAGAATACGCATTTGTAAGAGATTCTAATCGTTTTACCACGGTCTTATAATGGTGGATGAGTTTCGGACTTGTTTTATTTCCTAGTTGCTTAAAACTTGCCAAACTGCTATACTTACTTACCTACTTCTTTTTTGAATTTATGAAGAAAGCCTACAATGAAAAATTCCCAAATACTTTGTAGCACAATTGTAATACAAAAATATGTTTAGAACTAAGACGTGCATCATCGTTGCTCTTGGTTTAATGCAAAAGTTATTTTTGTTTTCTCATTTCAGTCTCTAGTTGTATAAAAAATATTACTTAAATTCATATTACCTATTCATCAAGTATTAGGAACTTATCTAATTTTAACCTTGCTTAAAACTGGACTACCCTCAGTTTTCATGTAAGAGTAAGATAGTTTATGCTGGCTGATGATTCAGTGTTATAACAACGTTAGTTAGACCCTTGTTAGACCAAACGGTTATAAAAGCCAAAAATCTGGGCGACCGAGCTTTGCTCGGGTATAACGCCATTAGTGGTTCAATTACGAACCACATTGCACTTGTAAATCTTTTTGCGTGAAAAAGCCGAGAAAACGGCTTTTCCCAGATATGAGACCTAGCTAGATCGATTTTTCGCACCCGTAAACATCCGTACCTACTGCAAATTTTACCGAAATCGTTATAGCCGTTTTCGAGAATGTCAGTACAAACAAACTTCAAACATCAAACAAATATTGCTCGTTTAATAGAATAGGATAAGGTCAGAAATTCGTGAAACTTACCTAATTGATGTAAGTATTTGATTGTAAACCCATTTGCTGGTTACAATTATTACATGGTTCGCATTGCTAAACCTTCCACATCCAATAAACGTGGGTGTAATTGAACAGTGCCAGCATTACAATGGAATTCATTCAGAAATGCGGACATGGATTCCAATATTGCACTCAAATGAATAACTAGAGCAAAGTTGTATTTTATATTTCATCGTTTTGTTTATATATGATGAAGAACTTAAGATGGAACCCAGATCAAGCCTAGATCATGTAAAGCGGTCGTAATTAATGGCTAATAAACCATGGTGCTGTTATCAATGCATAGAATATACCTAGAGTAGAGATACAATATTTTGTATATCACAAACTATGGTAGAGATTACGAGAGGCCGACGATTCTATAACTTAAATACGATATTAAATTATTATCTTTGGAGTGCAATTAAGTATACCTATCTATTAAAACTTTAGCCTAAGCATAATGCATATGCCTGCTATCATATACTATGTAGTATGGGGGCGAAAATAAAACATTTTTCTATTCTATTCAATATTATTATGTTACCTATGTGCAAGCATAATGTAATTTGAAATCACACTTTCAGTTTTGCATTATCTGTGGTTTAGCGTGTCTCATTTCGCTGATAAGGTGTATTTATGCAGTGGTTACTTCTGTGGGTTTGTATTGTAGCATAATTGGTATGGAGGACGGTCATGCACGTGTGTATGAGTCAGGTTGTCTCTGAACGCCTACGCTCTGTCAAGAACAATCAGTTATGCCGAACAGATTTTACCGTCTGAATGTTAGATTTGCTATTCTCAGCATTTCTGTTCGATGACTATTTTTCGTTATAAGTACTTAGGTAGGTACTTATATAAAAGTTTTTTTCAGAACTGGATGTAGAGTGGTTGTTGCTTTACAAATTATATTTTTTTCCTTTACAACTTCAATTTACACTTGTAATTTTTTATGTTAGTAATTTATCTAGACGTGCTTCGATTACCTAAGTTCTCTTAGATAACTTCGTCTTGAATATCTTTAAATCTGAGCTTCAGTTCTTGATGCAGTAATGAGCCTATTTATGTAGGTACCTATTTTTCTACAAGACGGTTTACTCTTATACAGTACCTACTAGCAGCGCCCTCACAGCGTTGCCCCCGTAGCGATGGTATATGGTGATGATGATGATGAAAAGTATATAACTTTCCTCAAGAGTTTAGCTATCAAATGCAGTAAGAATTTTTCAAATCCGACTGGTAGTTCCTGAGATCAGCGCGTTCAAACAAACAAACAAACTCTTCCGCTTTATTATAATTAGGTAGTATAGATAGATAAGTACAACAGTACACTAATTAAAATAAGTTAGGTATGTATACTTAAGTTACATTAAGTATATTGTCTTCAAGTCGAGCGCGAGTATCAAACACCATTAGCCTTTCAATCAAGACTGCAGGAACCATCCAGTTTACCTTGTAAAGGCAACGCGTCGCTAAATTACTAGTGCACGCACACTACATTAGAGCCTGTGTCTTCGATTAAAAAAGCAGTTTATAGTGTCTATAGCCACCTATAATACCCTATAAGCTCTATGGGAGGACATAAATGGAGCCTGCATCCGCTGTCAGATGACCAGGCATTGAGGTCGACACTGCATTGTATTGATGCTGCTAAAGAAATAATGAGCAGGAAAAGCATGTTATTTATTTATACTCGTAAGTACTTGTGATATGTTTCCTAGCCTGTGTCAAATGTACTATTTTGTACTATGTATGTAAGTAGGTGTTCTTTATTCAAACATTTGCTACTATTTTCAATTCTACAAAATGTGAAAGTAGATCACTCAAACCAGTATTATCGTCAACAAAATTGAATGGCAACAAAATTAATGACGAATTTAAAAATGTTTTGGTTCTATACCTACTTAATTATTGAGCAGGAGGTAAGTATTTAAAATTTTGGCAAAATAACGAAGAAAACCTTGCATAGGTTCATCCAAAAAAAATAAAAATGATCAGGATCACCCTTGACCTTCAATGGATTTTCCACACACAAGAGCGGGCAAAAACTGAAATAATAGTTATTATATGGTAGGTAACTAGAGTATGAGTAGATAGCGATAGAGAATGGATAACTGTAGTTTGTTTGTGTGGACGACAAACTGCCAAATGAATTATAGTAAGGCTAAACGTAAAGCAAGATAAATATAAGATAGTACGTAGATAGCTAAGTAGCTAGAATATTCGTCTACTTTGTCCCACATACCTAATTACTAAACCTACGATAAGATTAATATTCAAACACCCAAATTGAAACATTGACCCACACACCTCTGTTATCATAGGCGTTTTTTATCGTCTATGGCAGGCAGAAACTTCATTTAAACCAAGTATTTTTATCTCAGAATTAGTCAATTTCTTCTAACATGTGGTACCACTTGAAGGTATAAGATTGAGGAACATGTCGCTGGTTAAATGCTAAACTACCACATTCCAAAATTTCACTTTTTTCAGGAGAGCCATTCAAAGTTTTCGAAATGGTTTTTTTGAATTTCTGAGCAAGTCCTTCTTTAAATATATATGTATTACATATCAAAAGACGCGTAATTTTTATTAGAATTAAAGTGCATTTTTAGTTTTTCCGTAACTTCAACCCAAAGTCTTATAAAAGCAGAAAAGTGACTTTTGCATATAAAAAGTGATACAAATGTAAATAAAAATTATCATTAAAAGACCACATATCATTAAAAATTTAAGGTTTATGACACTAAATCAAGTTTTCTTTTAAGTTTTGAATCACAATCTCGTGAAATTATACAATAAATATGGTACACGAATAACAAAGCCATATAAAAATTCTAAAAAAACACTTTTTTAAATGAATACACAAAGAAAACTTAACAAAAATGATATTTCTATCAAAATAAATGCTTCACACGCACCAAGACAAACAGTTATTAACCACCTGATGGAGCTTTTGGTCAAGAAAGCCTGAAATGCGCTCTTGTCTAATGCTCCATGAAGAAGCAGTATGTGTCCAGCCTCTCAGGTAGCCATTGGAGCCGCCACGCCATGAACACGGCGCATCAGGGACGCTTTGCTTTTGCGTATTATCGCATCAGTAAACATTCCTGACACACTACCAGGGACGTAGCTATAGCTTTGTTAAGGGGGGGGTCCAAAGGTTCCAATATACCAAAGATCTTTGTTAAGGGGGGGGGTCCAAGGGTTCCAAAATACAAAAATTGACTAGGTTTCCTCCGAACTTAATGGGGGGGGGTCCGGACCCCCTAAACCCCCCCCTTATATACGTCCCTGCACACTACAAAAGCGTGGCAGCTTCATCAGCACCCTTTGTTGTACAGGCATCCCAAGACTTGAGACTACCTGCCGTATGCAACGTGCAAACCTACGGACTATCATTTTGCTCTTATGATTAATGCCCTGGGTTCTCTCTCCATATCCTTGTTATTTGTGAGATCATAGGTTACCCAATGGCTCAGATATTTAAAACACGATACCTGCTTTAGCTTATTGCCATTAAGATAAACCAGTGGTGATGGTGTTGTAGGTTTTGGAGCCTGATTTAAAAGATTAAAATTTACTTTTGCAGGTATTATTATCTGAGCCCGTGGGTATCCGCATATCTCACACAGATGCCTATTAGCTTTCGGAGAGCATTTATCGATAGGCTTAGCATATCGTCGGCATAGCTGATGTGGTTCACTTCAACGCCACCAATAGAGCAGATGACCCCAGCACTGTTCAGCTCACTTATCAAGCGGTCTGTGTACAAGTTATAAGCTCGGGGAGAGCTCAACCTCCCTTGCCGCTCTTCAATTTGTACACGTCCGAGAGCGATCCCGTCCATCTGATATTATTGGTTTGGTTGCCATACCAAAACTTGGGAAGTGATATAAACTCACGGGGGAGATCAGTATCACTATAAAGCTTCTGCCATAGCCTGTCATGCACCACTAGATCAAACGCTTTTGACGATCAGGAAAGCAGGAGTTGATAGGTGTGTTTCTCTGCTAGTGTAGTACTGAACGGTGTGTTTGAACTGCAGTTTTAGTCTATAGCCCAGCTGTAAAACCGGACTGGGCATCATGCAGATTTACAGATTTACCTAAATGTGAATCAAACACACCATCCAGCACCTCTGCTACCACGGTAGCCAGGGATATAGGTCTGTAGTGGCTAATACTGAATGTAAAAAACTGAATTACTATAATATAGATTTCGTCTTTTTATTAGCACTGAAACAAACTTTGCGCTTTATCTTTAATAAGATTTGTGTTCATGTAGATTTTAATGCAAAATAGACAGTAACAGTATGATTTAAATCCCGTAAAAATCTAAATTGAAAAGCACAATATCTCAAAATTTACACTACGTTCTGAAAAATAATGTCTGAGTTCACATAAAAGTTTTGTACAAAACAAACGTATCCCAAAAATGTCACTTATGCTCTAAGCGATTATGATTAAGCTTACGTAAAAGTTATGTACACACTGCGTCACCAATTGGTAACCCTTTATAGTGTAAATGGAAAGTTGCCGTATGCAGGCTACACTAACGAAATTGTTTGCCTGAACGACTCAAATAAATAAAATCTTACAAAAACTTATTTGCTTGCTAGGATTCGAACCACCGATGCCCCAATTGAACGTGAGCGAGTCCACGCTTTACCGACTGAGCTACCGCACCAGTTGTCAACAGCGCTGAATTTATAAGTTACATTATTCGTTTACAAAATAATAGTAGGTAACTCTTTACACGACTACCATCAACTAATAAAATTGTATTGAAGGTAGTTGTGCACTAAATTCTATTGAACAATAAAATTAACTGACTGGTTTTGTTACTTGTTTTATTTTCGGTGCGTGTAGCATAGCAATGGTGCATTTTATCAATTTTGAAAGGACAAAGATAGTTGTTCTTTACGAACAAAATATAAGCATAAAAGAGATTGCTTGGCATCATGGAATAATGGTAAGTCGTAAATATTAGAAGAATCTTTGTGAATAAATAATTGCCTGAGTATAAATGTATAACACTTATTTTACTTTTCGTAGGTCAAATCGGTGCAGTTCTATCGACTGGTGATATGAATCATATAAAGCTACACAAATCAGGCCGAAAGAACTAAGAAGTCTAAACAGATCTATGTGAACGCCACAAACATTATTATTAATACCAGCAAGTTGCAGAATAACGTTAGGTAAGTGGTATGATAATTGATAAGTATTACAGAGGTTGTTTTTTTATCTTATAACCTATGCCATTAAGTAATAATGTTCTTATTTTCAGGTTATTGGGGATGGAAAGATGTCATAATATTGGCCCAGCGAGTTGCTTATCGAGAAGGAATACCTAGTGTATTTAGTTCATGATAACTGCGCTTCATCGTTCGCGAGCTGTTACTAACTTTTATAAAATTGAAAGATAACTGATATTGTTTTAAATTGTAAGTAGATAATATTACTTAGTCTGATCTGATTTGCGAGAGATCTAAATTGTTTATTTTTCACTGGATTTTATACGATAAGTATACTTAAACTGTTCCAATGATAACATGACATGTTTGTTCACTCGTTAATTTTATTGGATTAAGTATTAGGTTTGTGTTTAAATAAATTTACTAAGACCCTACTAAAAGTTGTTTCATCTAACTATAACTTTACTAGGTAACTTACTACATACTCACAACGTAGTTCGTTGTGAAAGCAAAAATAAAAATAAAATAAACAAAAAATACATAGTCGTGACAGGATTTGAAACCAAGCCCGGACCCACGCAGGAGCATTTGAATTGGGGGTCGCTACCGCTACACCAATTGGACGCATAGCAGAGAGCGTGAAATTACTTATCCATACGTAAGTAAGAATAAGAAAGTAAGAATGACAAATCTAATAAAAAAGGTAAATGTTTTACAAAAAGTTGAGATCAACGGGTTGCGAACTGACGTCTTAGCAGGGGAGGTACTTAATGGTGACGCTTTGTGTACAAAACAAACTCATTTCAAAAATGACAGTGTTGAACATACACGAAATGTTTTAATAATACAATTTCTCGTGCTAAGGTACCACATTTCAGAATGTGTTACCTTTGCGCAAAAAAATATTTTGTTACTTTACTTTAATTTAAATTCAACAGGACCACATTCCGAAATATGGCACTTTTGAATATACATTTTAGCTAACACACTCTTATTTTTTTGACATAAGGCCGTGTAGCATATAACTTCCGTGCGCTTTCGCCAGCTACTAAACCACAACTGAAAAAATGGCTGTTTAGCTCTGAAATTTAGTGCCAAAGTGTAATAATGCTGAACAACCACATCTGTTTTTTGGTCGTTTACAATGCGAAAATAAAAAGTGTCTTTTACTCATACTTTAAAATGACTATTTTAAATCACATTTTTGTAATAAAAACGATTTTCACGATTTTTGATTTGTGGCACTTTAGCATTTAACCAGCGATGTGTTGATTGTGTAATGTCCGAGATCTATAAGAAAAAACAAAGGCCTTCGGTCGATTGACATGAACCGCAACATATGGTACTATGGGAAGCTCTCTCTGTTATTTTTTCCACGATCCTATCTACGCAGGTACCTGTATTATAATGCATGGTGTAAAATTAGCCCTACACAAAGAATAGGTAAACAGTCCCATGACATGTTGAGTCATATATTTTCCCAGAAATGTGTAAAAGTTTAAAGAAGTAAATGAATGTGTAGGTTTTCGCTTTCGGGAATCGAACAATACACCTCATTGTAATTCTAAACCAGACGATGAGCGCTGTGACCACCAACCGCCTCTCAACTACGTAGTTTTCAGATTCGTGTGGCTTTAGCATTATTTAACCTCACTGCACTACGCAGTATAGTATCAATCACTCCTTGTATTACTTATTCGTAGTATCTACTCGAAAGAATGTCTTGTCACTTTTCTCAGAACCGGTCGGCGAACGAGATCTCTGCCCCGTCCGTAGACTAGGGAACGGTCCATGGCGATGTCAAGCACCTTTGAACTTTATAACTCGGTAATAAGGCTTTTCTCGTAACTTTCGTTCGTTCTGACGCTGATTACTGCAAGCATAGGACGGAGCTGCCGGTACAATAGGTGTTCCAACGTGGCCGAAACTCCTGCATGCGTACCTGCCATGGCCCACCGCGACAACGCACCCATTGTTCCGCCCAAGGAGTTATTTCAACATTTTCAACTGTTTTACTTCATAAATTCTTTGTTTGAGATATTTTACGTGACTCGACAATCGACTCAACGAAATAATATTTTGAAGCTTTTGTATTGTAACCAGATTGCAAAATGTTCCTTTTCTGTGAATTTACTTAATGATGGATTTTCTCTCCCTGCTGCTGATATTACGACGCTCACGTAGGCATTTCAACACTTATCATCCAACTTATCAACATTTTCTATAAGTAGCGGACGCGTTCGTCAACGTTTCGCTTTCTCGTTGATACGCTTTTTTATATCTTAGCCGCACTACGCGGGTTCAAGCAGGTAAATTAGAAACTTATATTAGAGTGGATATCATATCGTTTCGTCAATGGACCGGGAAAAGTGTAGTTCGCGGCTCGTTAGCTCTAGCGAGCGACCTTTAGTTGCACAACTACCCGACAACCAATCATGCAGAAAAGTTGGCTAAACCTCCTTCCACACCTGATTCAGACAAATAGCGTTATTATTGGCACAGAATATTGGTGCAACCGTCTCCAATACATAATGCATGTGCATGATAGAAATTACAGCAGATCCTTAATTAATTTTGCTGCTAAGTAGTGCGTTCTAAGTGAGTATTTTTTTACTAACTAAATATGTAATGGGATGATTCGCAAGAAGCGGTCCGAAAAACGGTACCCCATTTTCGCAATTTTTTTTTTGGTTATTTTAAAAAAAAAAATAACATACCTAATTAAGCACTCAAAGACATGCATTTTAATGTTAGCGGCCCTCAATTTGATAAAGCCGTTTTGAAGTTTTAGTGGTTTAAATATATTCGTGCCCATAGAAATTAGGTTTGGTCCAGAGAAATTAGAAAAATGCCAGAGAAATTAGCAAAATGCCAAAGAAATTAGCAAAATGCCAGAGAAATTAGGAAAATGCCACAGAAATTAGCGACAGAGAAATTAGTTTTTTATCGCGGACACATTTGTTTGCTTTGTAAAACAGTAACGTGGAGTTAAAATAACATGAAATTTGATTCACCACTACCTAATAGTATCTATATGGATGATTCGCAAGAAGCGGTCCGAAAAACGGTACCCCATTTTCGCAATTTTTTTTGGTTATTTAAAAAAAAAAATAACATACCTAATTAAGCACTCAAAGACATGCATTTTAATGTTAGCGGCCCTCAATTTGATAAAGCCGTTTTGAAGTTTTAGTGGTTTAAATATATTCGTGCCCATTGAAATTAGGTTTGGTCCAGAGAAATTAGAAAAATGCCAGAGAAATTAGCAAAATGCCAAAGAAATTAGCAAAATGCCAGAGAAATTAGGAAAATGCCACAGAAATTAGCGACAGAGAAATTAGTTTTTTATCGCGGACACATTTGTTTGCTTTGTAAAACAGTAACGTGGAGTTAAAATAACATGAAATTTGATTCACCACTACCTAATAGTATCTATATTAACGTTAACGTTATAAAAAGTGTCAATTTATATTTCATTATTGCGTAATAAGCGATTGAATGCAGATAGGGGTGTCGCGGACACACCAGAGAACTTAGATTTCACGACTTTAGAAATTAATTACAGCTTTCCTATGTATATAATTGAGGATATTACTAGTGCCATAATAGCGTACTCTCGTATACTATTTCCAAATAAAAATACAGCAATACTGAAACTGGTCATTTTAATAGGTTCGCAAGGCCGGACATGCCAAAAACACGAGTCCTGCGAAACACCCAATGGAGTCTGAAATACTAAATTTCACGCACTTTTGATTGTTGTATCATCACATCACGTTATGTTTGAAACAATACCTACAAAATAGTTCACTACAGCACAGATGACTAACAGATGCCTGACTCCGGGAAAACGTTTATTTAAATAGCGAATCTATACTCAATACTACAAAGTACAATTCAGCTCGCACAAGCACTTCATGCCTACTCGTTTTTATACCTAAACTTGGTGCCTCATTCTAACTCTGTCTGTCGGCGTAACTCTGTCCCTGTCTTCTATCTGGCGTGGCACTCAGGGTTGCTTCTCGCGACATAATATTTATTAGGTATTATGTCGCGTAATATTTATCTTTTAGTAAAATTGATCTACCGTTATGCAGGTAGGTACCTACATAATTATCTCTATTCTAAAGGTGGTAGGTAAAGTACATTTCAACACTGTACCTATAAACCACGAAACTGAATTAATATTATTTCTGTTACAGAACAATAGGTAAGTATAATTTTTATTTGTTATAGTGTTAAACCACACTTAGGTATTCACATTTGAAAATGGTAAAGGCACTCCGGCTAAAGGAGGATCGCTTGTATTATTGCGGGTTCGAATCCCGTCGCATTTGAAAATTTTGATAAGATTTTTCATTTTCAAAAGTAGGTATGTAGGTACCTATACCTAATACCTATTCAGCTTCGTGCTTTCGTAGACAAAATACCTAGGTACTACCTACCTACCTAAACATTTAAGTACCTACTTACCTACCTTATTGTACCAATGACGTGAAAAATACTAGCTAAGTACTTAGGTATGTAGGTACCTACTAGGTAGGTACCTATTTTTTTAACATTGAATGTCTATTATGTATGTGTATCTACATTAATAGAATTAGTTGTACCTACTTAAGTAAGTAATTGTATAAATTTTAGTTTACCGTGTAGGTAGGTAGGTACCTACCTACCTTGCTCTTTGTACGGAATTAGGAGTACTTACCTACTATACCTAAGTTTGTGAATGTAGGTAGGTAGTCAGTGTTCCTAAAAGATGACGCTGAGCAAATCAAAACGTATTACCTACCTACCTAGGTAGGTAGGTAGGTAATACGTTTTGATTTGCTCATCATCATCATTACCTAGGTAGGTAGGTAGGTACCTATTAGCTTTCAATCTTTTTAGTAACTTTAGTACCTAGGTACCTACCCAAACAACACAAAAGTATTTCACTTTCAAAACTTTCGTGAGTTGTACTAGACATTATTTAACCCAGATGAAGATTCTCCGGAATCCGGATGAATCGAAACATTATCGGTATCTAAATCGACGAAATTTTTACGTGAGTAGGTAATTCCCGTGTGTCAAATAATGTCTAACACAAAAGTAGGTAATAAAAAACATACCTACTACATCTATAAAAACCTATAATACGAGGTACCTAGGTAATAAGTAATAATAAATGATAAAAGTAGGTAAGTAAGTACTTCTTACCTTTCCATGTCATTGGGAAGAGAGAAAAACGAGAGATCCCGATTGCTGTCATTATTTCCACAGCCATAAACTATACAGTAATTTTTTGGTTTCATTTTATAAATATTCCGGCCGAGCCGCGTGGCGCGGCGCCGGCGGCGCGTGCCACTCTACTGAGCTCGGCCCGCCCGGTGGGCTCGCCAATGTACTTGTAGCTTTGTACCTGACGCGCGGAGTGCGCCATCTGCTAGTAATTAGTAATCTGTGACTACAGTAGTGATTGCGTGTTCAAGTGTTTTAATAGCTTCTTTCATTGGTAATAAAAACGGGCTACTGATCTAATAGCTCTTTGTTTAGGTAGGTAAGCAACTCACAGGTCTGTATCTTAGAAGTGATCTTTCAAATGTTTGCCCAACGATGCCATTCAAAACAAACTATTGGCGCGTTTATGAAGTGACGTTTGGAAGTGCGAGCAAGGCCGGCTGCTTCCTACGACTCATTAGAGAAGGCAGCATGCAGGTGTTTAGCAGGTGAACGTCTAATGCAAGGAGATAGTTCATTTATTAGAATAGGTAACTTAGTTGGACGCAGCCATTGTAAATAGATAAGCCCAATAGCCAAGCTTTAGATTCTCTTCCTTTAATTTCATCATCATCATCAGTTTCAGCATGTGTCAGCCAACCCACTGCTGGGTGTAGGTTTCCTCCATTATTTGCCACTTGTTCCGGTGTTAGGCCGATCGCATCCAGGTAATGTTGGCCAACTTAACGATGCCATCTACCCGTCTCCGGTCTCTTAATAAAGTAAAAAAATGATATGTCATGAACAGTGATCGGAATTAGGCGGGCTAAAATACCTAAAGTTCAAAGAACAGAGGCAAAAAAGGGGAGACTTCCTTACTACAAGAATTTTATTTTTGTAGTAAGTAAGAATTTTATTGAAAGTTGGCACAATTTTCACAGTGAGTAAGTTTATTTAAAATTAATGTTAATAATATTGTGAACTAATTCAAATAATTTTTCTATTTGACCGACGGAAAAAAGTTTTTTATCCATAAAACTTACATTTTAGTTTTTGTTATTAACTCAGGTAAAAAATTGATTCACCTTAATGTTAGATGTTCTTTATTAATGTCCCGGAAACGGAAATAATTGGGTCAAAAATATTTAGTCCTAAGGCGTCTCGCCGTCAAAAATATTTTGTCTCTGTTATTTTTCGAACTTTAGGTATTTTAGCCCGCCTCATTCCGATCACTGGTCATGAATGAAACGTTCATGGATTTTTTTAATCATAATAAGTAGGTATGCCACTGATAAGTTTTGTAAAAAAAACTCACCCTACAAAAGTCGTAATCCTCCTCCCATACAAAAGATGTCAACGCGCGCCAAAGTAACCGCTACGAAATTACGCTATAAACAAACATGTAAGTACTTACTTACTTACCTACTTAAGTAGATTTTTTTTTTTAATTTACTAAAGGTACAGTCAGCGTCATCAATCGGTATCCCCCTATTGATTTTAACAAGGACCCTTTTCATTTCAACATTGGATTTCAGTCGGATTTGCTAGAATACCTACTTATGGATATCTAATTTCGCTCGAGTTCCTATACTAGCAAATCCGACTGAAATCCAAAGTTGAAATGAAAAGGGTCCTTGTTAAAATCAATAGGGGGATACCGATTGATGACGCTGACTGTACCTATATCTGACAACATTTAAGTTCTCTAGGTAGTACACTTGTCAGGCAAGCGTTAATTACCTGATTTAACATTATAGCTGTTATTTTCTTTCGATGTTTGAGTCAATAGCAAGCATGTTTTTAGAATATGAGACCTAGAATCGTGGAATCATTTAAATAACAACGCATAGGTAGATTTTCCGTTTTCAATAACCGTGTAATTGATACTTATTAATACCTGTAGGTTTTCAACCGAAGGCCAGCTCATGAACTAATGAATACCTAGATTTGAAACAGATAGTGTGCTCGAGCTCAAAGTAGTTTGCAATTCATCTTGTTTGACAGCATCTAGCACCGTAAGCTCTCAGAATGGCCACATTGTCGCGAAAGTGGTTCTTGCTTGCGCATTCCATAACCAAATGATCATTAGGGCAAAAACAAGGCTTCTTGCACAACCTATCTCAACGCTCCGTTCGAGAGCTGGCCGAGCTATTCGATAGAATCGCGAATGCCAGTGCGTTTTGCAAGGTAATCGCTGGGTTAATATGACAGGCAACCCGTAGGTATTATGTACCGAGCAGTATTGTACCGAGCTCTTTGTATGGAAGACAGCTTATTTTAGTTTAGCACGATCTCGAGAGGAGAGACCATCATAGATCCAGTTACAGGTAACTCGTTTTGACCTAGGGTGATACTATGGTTCTGATTCTGATGTAGATCTTGACATAGATGTTATGAATTGTACAACGATGTTGAACTCGAGATACTAACAGCCCTGACAACTGGTGGGTTAATTTAACGCAGCTACTGGTTTCAAGCAGGATTTTAAATGCCTTGCGGCACACTCACCCACCGTACCCGTTTGAGCCGGGATGTGTGCTCGTAGGCCAATGTTTGACTTCCAGCTTCAATACAAACACAGAATGTAAATAAAACCTCGTTCACCTATTTAGTTAAGTAAGTATTTATCTATTGATCAATCTAACAAACACTGGTACGCTGGTACGTATTTGGATGTGGGTAGTCTGTTCGACGAGATGTATAAACATATCGGCGCTAGGTATAAATATTTACTCAAGAACTTAGTCACCAACTGGGTATTAGTAAGCCAGTTCCGGCGCGACCAATGAAAAGCTGTGGAAAACGCGCGAAAACAAACAATCTAACGTAAATGTATTGGAGTTATGACTAACCTGTCCAGTAGCTTTCTTATAACGATGTGTGGCTTCCCTCACCAGGTCCCTGACCAGGAGGTCGCCGGCTCCGCAGGGCACCAGCACCCGCACGGACCCGAAACACACTGTCACCTTCATAGCCACTAATCACCGATGAATCACTGAAATACGCCCAAGTTTCCACACGCTAACATATTAGTTTGTCCACAAACTAATACGAGCACCGCACTATCTGATGCACATGGTGAAGGTAACCCTGCCTCGAAGCCGTTTACGAAGCTCCGATGATACAAAAAGAGCAAAAACACTGGGTTGTTCGTGTGTTTTCATAGCGTAGCACCTCCAATTCCAATAAATAACACCATAAACTTAAACTGGCCGCTCTGCACTGGGTGCCACTATATTCTATTTACACAGAGGAAACGCGAATCATTTTCAATATTGAGCACATTTCGATAAGATTACGCGAAATACGGGCGTGTAGTGCGCGCGCTCTTAACGGCAGCAACGGTTGTAGCGAGGAACATGAATAAGAATTTGAAGTTGTTTGTGGTGAGGGCGCGGGTGCAGCGGTGCGGGGGGACCGACCGGTTCCCTCGCCAGCCAATGGGCGGTGGCGTCGCGCCAGGCAGCTGTGCGCGTGTGGCGGCCGCCGCGACCCGCCGCGTCATACCTGCAGAGTGCTGAGCTCCGGTTTGTGTTTCACTCGCATACCGGCTATTGCATATTATTTTGAATGTAACTTCCTCCGATTACTCTTTAACTGACTCATTAGCTCGCGGAAACCCGCGATAACACCAAGCCTGGCGATGTTCAGTTCGTATAGGGTCATCGCAGCAAGCTCCAACAACAACCACTTATCTGTGTGCGTTGGTATTTACAGTAGACACACGGTCGAGTCACCAACACAAACACCACATTTGTATTACGAGTGCTAGCGTACTCTTGCGTTGATGTCACTCGTGGAGGAAAGATTACGAACCCAGTCAGTTTTAATTAATCAGCTAAGATTTTCAGGTGGTTCTCGACCTTGCCGTAGTTCTCCCGCACTATAAACAGTTTATATTTGCCCAATCAATGTTGCCATGCCAACTTGGCTTTAACAGCAAAAACTACCCCTTGAGCGTGCCAACCTTTGCCGTTATAACACCTGTCTAAGATAACAAAGGTCGTACTTCCTTACCTGTTTATTATCTTAAAAATGTTAGGACATAATGCGAATGTAGGGAATCTATATATTTCTATTCCGTGTCTTTCATTACACATAACTGATAATTATAAACCATGTCCATGCGGCATTTACAACAATTGAAATACATACACAACAGCAACAGAAATACATACATAACAGCAATATCTAACGTTCCACCTATAGATAAACCTTCTAGCCTAGAGTATAACCACGTGTTCTGACTGAAGTAGGTACCAAAGGTACCCATAGGAATGCCTCTGGTACGTCGAGCTCTCAAGGTGATGGCCATTAGTATGCGGAAAGCATCGCAGCCGACACCGGCACCTGACATGCAAACTTATGACATAACGAACACTGGGAACATGTTAAAAACTATCGTAGGGAGCCTCAACATTCCACCTAAAATTATAAATTAGGCAGGCACATGAATCTCTAATTTCTATTTTCGACGGCTAGTTAAGGCCAAGCTCCAAAACGGTTATGATTGTTTGCCTGCAAATTGTAACTAAACGGAATATCTCATCAAGTTACAACTCCAATTATGTGATTTTTTAATCTTTTTTCTATTTAGTTCTAAAGGCAGAAACACGATTAATAGAAATTTACATGATACTTTTACGTTTTGAAAATGACACCTTTTCTCAAGATTTTTGCATTTTTCTTGAAAACCCGTTCAGCTACATATACAAAATAAATACTCACAGAAAGGAAATTTAGTCTTTTATTTGCTTCTAAGTTATCGTTTACCTAGACTGCTTATTTTTCTCATAATAAGCAAAATTAGTTTTGAGCTTTACTTCTGAGCACAGAGAGTTAAACGGATCAACCGAAAATCAACCTTATTGAGTCCCGAGTTGCTATATAAATAAACACAGAATCGAACGCAGCTCATTCCGCTTCTGGGCGGTCACAAGGTCGGATCCACGCGCGTTTTGACATTTTGACATTTGACAAGCTATTTGCCCGCCCCGGCTTTGTACAGGTAACAGAAAATGAAACCAAAAAGTCATAAAGTTAGTAAGTATTTAGTTTTTTTTTCGATTAGGAAAAACAATACTAACTTTACGACCTTCGTAATAATGCACAGTCCCTCCCTAAGGGTAATTTTGAATAAAATAAAAATAAAGTAGGTATTTAATTACTCTGGTGAATCAAACCAGAAAATATTTATTTGAAATAGAACTTTATTGCAACCCCTTTAAAAATTCATAACTTAGTACTTATTATTTTATTTTTATTTAAGAAATTAGGTACATTTATTTCTTAGAAACTTGCCTCCTTTTTTCACCTTCTTGTTAGATAGAACAGAAGATCGAAGATCACTATAGATTACGAGTAGAACAAAAAATCGGCAAAATTAGTTTAGTAGTTACGGAGATACGTGGTAAAACAAACATTCACACAAACTTCTCTCATTTGTTATATAATAGGACTAGTCGAAATCGAATGTCATTCGGAACAAAATGGAGTGGAGTCGCATCCTCAATTATATAATTTGGTTTTTGTTCAAGGACTGTGTTGGCCAAGTGGGATATTACCCCGAATTTCGTTTTTTTTTTTAGCTTCACTTGTATTCATCTATGTCAACAGAATCTTAGAACGTAGTTTTAATCCATTTCAAAACGTCGGATCAAAATGTGCACACTTATCAAGGATCAAAGACATTATTATTTTACCACGTTCTTATTATACCTATATAGTCACTTTCTTGTTCGTCTGTATGTCTGTCGTTCCGTGGAAAATCTGGCGCGACTAAAATTTCGAGCACTTTCCGTGTAGCTGGTTGGCTAAAACTGTCAGGGTAGCTCACAACTCGATGACAACGCATTCTAAATAAATAAATAAATAAAGACGTGGTTTTTAGTTTATTTTTTAATCTAAAATTAATTTACATAGTTAATTTTAGTACTGTAACTTTGTACTTTATCGACTCGTATGTAACTATAGCGTGTTATTTAGTGTTTTAAACTCCGGTTGGTGCATATATCCAGTGCCGAGTGACCCGAGTGCTTATGGGCTTAATCGATGAAGGGGTTGTAAAGATATTAGGTACTCAAGGGGGTAAAAAATAAAAGTTATACAAATAAATTTAATGGGGTGTCATATTATGAAAGTTTATGGTTCGCAAATTGTAATTTACGCTAAACTTAACATATTATGACAGTCCTAAGAAAGCAAAGTCGGCGTAGTTTCAGTGACACAGTGAACACAGCATGCAATTATTTGTGATTAGAGTTATCTAGGTATAAAGAATATAATACATATAATTAAATACTTAATATAACATATATGTTAAAAAGAGAGGTCAAAAGCCACTTGGGTGCGGCTAAAAAATCAGCGCGCCGTCCGTGTAGCGGATGTCTTAGGGTGGGTTGCACCAGCTTACTTTAACAATAACAAACATGTTAAAGTACCGGTTAGGCAAAAAATGCGTTGCACCATCTGACAATTGTTAAATGACGTCATAACTTAACTGCCAACCGTAACCGCCCAATCTTCGCTGGTTAAAGCTATTGTTAAAGTTAAATAGCTGCCAGATGCGTCAAAATCATAAAAACCTCATACTTCATAAAGCGTTTGTGCTCAAAATAACAAACAACATGTCCCTGCTTCTAGAATTTACAGAGGAATCTAGTAGTTCTGAAGACGAAAGTAATAATATTATGATTAAGTAATAACAGGTCTAGGAAAAGAAAAGTGTAAGTACCTACCTATTTGCCTAAACCTGCTGGGATATAAAGTCGCTAACTCGAATTCGTTCCAACAAAATGATTTTTTACGAACAACATTAAAGTTATTTAATGCAAAATTACTTTACATATTTTACACAACAAACATGTCTATCACTTTTTCAACGATCTTCTACTATTTCAAAGAATTCACCGTAAAAAACATTTTTTGTTGGAATCAAATCCGAGTTTCTCGAGCTTAATATAAAGTATGAGCAAAAACAAAGGTTTGTTGCGGAAACCATTTTTCTATTGGACTGTTAAGTTTTCGAGAAATAAATAAATTAACTACGTCACTGACACATTTATCATCGATTTTCTCAAAAACAAAGTCGGACAAAAAAATATACCTACGGTAATAGTGCTTACACACGTACAGACCAAACCGCAGACACAGTACTCTGTCTCATTTGTTCACATGAATTTTGTATTTTCTGTTCCTTCTCACTCGCACAAAAGGAGAAGAAGGATATATACAAAATTCATGTTAACAAATGAGACAGAGCACTGTGTCTGCGGTTGGGTCTGTGCGTCTGTTACGGCTATTAAAAATTACGAGATCTAAAAAGTCATTAGTATGAAAAAAATATATTTTGAGTCTCGGCTGTCAGTGTCATTGTCTCGCAGACAATGACACTGACAGCAAAATTGGTCAATTGACAGCGTCATTTGAGTTTTCGTCTAGTATAGCCATATTTAAAAATGTTTTTTACACTGATTTTGCGGTAAATAAAATCTCATTTGACTTGTAACCCTGATAACTTTAACTATGCCAAGAAATACGATGGTGCAACGCATTCCGCAGTCAATGTTAAAGTCAACGTTAAAGTTATCGTCAAATTTGACATAAACCTTAACTTTAACAGCCAATATGGTGCAACCCAGCCTTAGTTGTTTGTTAACCAGCTGATTAACAAGATTCTATAGTGTCTTCACAGATTAATGAATAGTGTCTTAGTTTTTTGTATAGTATATCACAGAATAAATAATAGTACTAAGTTGTCAAGATGGAGACATTCTACGAATTAAGACACACAAAGTAACGTATTATTGACTCTTTCTGTCCTATGACAATTTGTTAGTGCTAGTGAAAGATGAAGATACTTTGCAGGGTCTGCTTTTCTTGCGCCTTCAAGTAAATCCTTTTTCTTAGTCAAATATAGTTTGTTAGCTAGTGTCAAAGTTGGAAACGTCAAGTAGACAACCGTCATTGTCACTTGGATGTGGTCGACGCAAAGAAGGCAGAGGCAAGGAAGTTATATAGTTACGTAGGTATACAACTTCCTTGGGCAGAGGGCCCTAAAGTCAGTTTGGTTTTGGACGGCTCGCTTCCCTGAGGGCGGGTGGCGAGCAGGATAACACTTTGGTTCTTCTGGTATCGGAGCAGAGTGGTCGCTCCTCGAGAGTAGTAATGTTCTGTGGGTCGCTTTGCCTCTTTCTGTTGAACTCACCGCGTTTCCATTTTGTTTTTTAAATGGTGATAGTAATTCTAATCGGCAAAAATCGAATCAATCCTCTGTTTAAGTCTTGTGAAAGTAATTGTGATTATAAAATAGACATCCTGACTACACGTTACATTGGTTATTTCGTGTCTTTGAACATATCGGACCATCCATACTTCACGCCCAGAACCCTCTCCCCGACAAGTATATGATCTTCTTATGAAATATTATCTTATTCTATTAAACGAGCAATATTTGTTTGTTTGTTTATTTGTACTCACGTTCTCGAAAACGGCTCTAACGATTTCGATAAAATTTGCGGTACAGAGGTTTACGGTTTACGGGGGCGAAGAATCGATCTAGCTAGGTCTCTACCTAGCTAGATCGATCGAGACCTAGCTTTTTTTAAATACATAGGTACTTAACTCATTTTTCTTTTTCTTTTTTTCTTGATTTGCACCCAAGCAGAGCTTGGTCGCCCAGATATTCTATAATAAGTAATAATAATTATGAAGGTAACAACTAGGTATCACTTCCATCGAAAAAAAAAAATTGATGAAGTCTCCATGACAATGTTCGCTACTTCAACAAGATGTTAAAATTATAATTATTCCAAGATAGTTTCAAAAGTTTTAACATGTCAAAATATCGTGAATAGATAGAGGGTAGAGGGGCGTTTGGGGGGAGTCAACGATGACATTTCTTTTGAAAGCTAATCCTTAAAGAAAAGTAACTACGAGGATTGTTGTTCAGAATCAGACTTTTTCGCTCATAGACCCCCTTATGAAAGATGTTTAAAGTTGAACACTGGTTAAACAACGTCCTGTCTCTGTTTGTCACTATCCACAAATAAAGGCAGTACGTTGTTTAACCAGTGTTCAACTTTAAACGTCTTTCATAAGTAAGGCCCCTTATGCCTATGTTCAGAATCAAATTAGGAACAAGTAGGTAGTGCGTGGTGAAACGGTTTTAGCAAACGTTTGCAGGTATCTATAATTACAAGAGATTTTAGGAAGTAGCGACTTCACTTTTAGCGGTAATGGTTAATTCTAAGGCAGTTGGGGCAGTTACTATGGCTTTTGTTGTACAGCAGACTAGGCAACTCGTGGCTTGTACACGTGAAGACCAAACCAGAGTAGCGTAGGAAACTAGTGGAGCAAAATAAGCGTAACATACGAGTTTTAGCGGCAATCAGTTAATTTAAACCTTTTATTCTTGCCGGGTTGACACGATCCAAGTCAACTTGGATGACTCTGATTGGACGCCGTCGGACGCACTTGACTCACTCGGACGACGGCGTCCAATCAGAGTCATCCAAGTTGGACTTGGTCCAAGTTGACTTGGATCGTGTCGTGTCAACCCGGCTTCTGTATGAGCCATCACATCCAGACACGACAGGGCTCGGATATAAATGTGTTAGTTTACAATACACGGTTGCAGAAAATAACCCATAAATGAAAAACTTAGTATGTATTGGTGATGTAGACCACGTTTAATATTTTAAATTATTAATATTGCTTAGATTGAATTGAAATAAATAAAAGTATGCGTACATTTCTCTACATAGGCGCAAAAATATCGTATATTAAATAATACAGATGAACAATTAATTCAATATTTTTTCGTCGGATTATTGGGACTAGTGTTTTCGCTCAGTAATTATTGTGCTCTTTGAAAACTGTTAGATTAACTTTGTATGGCTATATCATTATATTTATCGAATCCATTTAAATGTCAAAATTGTATAACATGAACTACAACACACTCATAATTTAAGTATTTGTCCCAACGTCTCTCATAATAAGTACATCGAATATTATAATATCATAAGACCTTCAACTTCTTCAAGAGGATATTTTCAAAAATGTAAGTTACTACAAAATCTACCAAAGTCGCTAATATTCAGATCTATTTTGTTAACTTGAGAAGTAGGTACACATTTTTCTTATCAGATTTATTAAAAGTCATTTTCTTAAATAACACAATTATAAGTTATATCAAAAAGCTATAAATAATAAGTCGATTACAAGCATATACATAAACGTAGTTTGGCACTATGTGTAAACATTAACAAGAAAAAATTTAAATCGAAATACTGAGAACTATAGCAAACAAGAGGATTTCTTCAAAAAATAATTATCTCTTCACAGCTTGGTATACTTAGGTGTACATTATACTAATCAAAGTGGAATAGCACTTGATAGGTGAATAACAATATTTACAAGAACAACAATGTCCACATCTCTGATCGGATTACGTGATTCGTTATTCTATACACATTTTGTCAAGATTCAACTACTAGATGCTCCAATACCAAAAATGTATAAAAATGATTCAAAACAAAACATAAGCTAAAAATGTGAGTAGCATTTTGTTATGAACTGAATCAGTATTTTTTAAAGCATGAACAATTTCGAAATCTATTTAATATTTTATTATCATTCGAAACAATGGAGCTTTGCTATAAAATGCAAATTGCATGCATAATAAATATTTTGGTATACGTGTAAAAATTGACAAACTTATGACACTAAAATGTAAAAAAATAATAATAGACTTCCAGATTATTCTACAACAAATAATCCTACTTACGATGTTCAATAGGTAATGGTTGTACTTTAATCTCACAGCTGTTTCTTAAACTACAAGATCTAAGCTCTCACTTCGAAATAGTTGCCAGTAACACTAGTAGGAAAGAAATTGATTATAGGACTTATTTACTTTTTTTTTCATAAATGGGTTGAATGAATACAACGTATTTACTGAAGTTAGCGACTAGAATCGACAGCAGGAAAAATATACAAATATAAGAAGAAAATCGCAAGACTATTTCTGGACAATATAACACGGGGGCGCTTATGCATGAATATAAGTACCAAAAGTGAATGTAAAGAAAAAAATACTATCAAGCATAAACTTCCAGCCTATGGTAACAAGTAGGTAAAGTATATTATTCTAAAGATAAAATTGAAATGCATCATACCTTATTATTTAGCTCACCACTTACAAAGTCCTTCACCTCAGTCGATAAGTACGATAATGTGAGACAAGATTTCATAGCGCAGGGACCAGCCCTCAGACTAAACATCGATATTAACAGATTGGTCGCTCGAATTTTAATTCCTACACCATTATCACAAGACAAACCACAAATAATTCTAAGTCAGAGCACCTTATAATTGTAGAGATCATCGCATACTCCTAGATGATGTATTGCGCCATCACATGGCACTACCGGCTGTACATGAATATACACTGCACTATCGCAACAATACGTACATATTGACACAATTTACAAACCAACTAATCATCAAAAAACAGGCACATCAGCAATATTAATCTGACAATCACAGATATACAGCAACGCGCTTTTATAAAAACAACAACTCCATATAAACCGATGAGAAGCAAAACATTTTGAGTATTCTTTATTTAGAGAGCCAAATAAATCAAACCATCACAATCCTGACCTTCGGGTGCTCTGTCGCGAATGATCGATTCGAGATTTATCACAATTGACCGAAAGGCAGTAGAAAAGTTCTCAGAAAGACGAGTTCAAGAATTGCACTTCCCATTCGAGATAATCTCTATCCCTAAGTGTCCCTCAGACGTCACTTTCTGCGTCGGTGACGTGCGCGGGCTGACCGAAATTCCTTGTGATGGATTCGCTGACGGTGCGAATGTTTGCGAGATAACGATGCGCCGGTTCGTCCGAGTCATAGATAGCGCTGAGAGACTCCAGCGACACCAGCGCCTCGGAGTCTAGGAGACGGGAGGAAGCGCGAGAGGACACGTCATCATCTCTGTCGAAATAGCAAGAGTTGACGTCACTCAGCGCCGCCTCTCCGTCCGTCAGGCCAGCCTCGTTCAGCATCGAGACGTTCTCTAAAGCAGGGTCGTCTGTGGTGTAGCCGGTGCTCTCGGGGTGACACCCCTCGCCGTCACCCTCGCCTTCGGAGCAGGACGAGCTCCATTCGGACTGACTCTCCCCGTAGAGGCCCATTTCTCTTAGATTTGAAGTGGTCACCTGAAAAACAGCATCACAATTCAGTTTGACTCCAAATGATGCCCTTTTTAATAATAATTAGAAAACAAATTACCCGGTTTTGTAGTCTTTCCTGGATTTCCTTCTCTTGTTTATCAGAGCTCGCTGCCGCTTCCACTTTTCTTTCGCAAGGTGGACTGTCAACAATTAATTAGTTCGATAAAAAAATCTAAATTTCTCGCTTCTTGAATTATTTTCTTGTTTCCTGTTCGTACCTAGAGTTATGTTCCCTAGAATGTGTAGGAGATGGTAGTTCCACGACGACGTCAGTGGGCAGTACACCGGGGAACTCGGTCGCGGTCGGCCGCAGAGGCGAGGCGGCTGGTTGCGAGGTGCGCCCCGGGCTCGGCTCCTGCCGCGCCAGCTGCGTGATCGCGGCCAGACCCACGGCGTGGAGTGGACTACTGTTGTTGTTGTTGCAATTTCTTACCGGCTCTAGAGCTGCGTTTTGACCCCTGAGAAAACAATACGTTATAGATCTTATAGAACAAATGAAGCTGTTGAAACTGATTATGTGACATTTACCTGAGTTCGAGTTTCAACTCTTTCCTCTCAATTTTGGGAGGATTCTTCAAAATATTCTTATCATCGAGCAGCCTTTGGAATTCTCTCTCGAAGGGAGGCACGCAAGCGACGTCGATGACTGGACTCCGTTTGGTGTACGTTTCTCTGCTACCCTCTTGGTTCAGATACTTCAAGTTGTTCGGTCGACTACCGGAGCTCGAGAAGGAGTTGGTTCGCTGCGCGTGTCGACCCGAAACGTCCTTCTTATCAGTCTGACAGGCGCCATCTCGCTTGGCTGACGTCTGTAGCATGTTTATAATACTCCTCGGTAGTTTATCGTCTTTCTTCTGAAAGGTAATACTGTCGTCGAAGAATTTGTCCTCTATCGAAGGTTTCTTGGCGATATTGTGTTTCGCGTAGATTTCGTTTATGTGATTCAGCATGGGCTTGTTGCCTCTGATCGGTGGGTAGTCGTAGGAAGGGTTGGGGTTTGTGCGCTGCGGCCTCGCTTGGGGGAGCCACTGCGCGGCGCGAGGCGGGGAGGGGGAGGCGTCGGTGGTGCGGGAGTAGCTTTCATCCGACGAGCTCAGACTAGGCGAGCGAGTGAGTGAGCTTAACTCATCCGCGGATGAGTGTACGCGTGGACTTCTAGCTAATGGTAAGCTTTCGCTGGATCTAGGTCTGGGCAGTCGTGGTGGTCTCCTCTTATGCGCGGCGGGGGGCCTGGGTTCCTGCGGACGGGGCCAGGGGGGGACGAGGGCGCGGGGTGGGGGCCACCTCGGGTGAGCCATCAAACCGTGAGGCGGCGGTGGCGGCGGCGCTTCTTCTAAATCATCCAACACCCTTCGTCCTTTACTACCTTTGTGGTTATTGCTATTCGTTTGATGACCGTTAGTAGGTAATAACGGTTCGTTCTCGCAAGCTATTGACGCTTCTCTGACCGGCGGTAATCGTGATATAGGTTGGGCGGCCGCTCTCCGAGCTGAATTCTGAAGCATCGCTAAAGGAGTGGCCACTCCGCCGTAGGCAGTTGGAGGGTTCTGAGGGAGACTGTTTGTTGAAGTTTGTCCATTAATGCTAACTGGCGCCCTGTCTGTCAAAAAATACGTCGTCATTTCCCCCTTTCCCTTCACTTTGACTTTGCCTCTGCAAACAAATTGATAAGGCAGGTCCTTCAAACACTGGAAAACTTCTTCAGTGACTTGCGTGTGATTTGGCAGCCCAGTGGAGTCCATTCTACTAGCAACATTGACTGTGTTACCCCAAATATCATACTGAGGTTTTCTTGCACCGATTACACCGGCTACCACTGGACCCACATTTATACCTGGAATAAAGCCATATTTTATTAAAACCTGCAAGACAGTAGGGGTATATTCCATAGTTTGTAATGTTTCCTTACCGACTCTTAGCATGAAATTATTATAAGAATTATCGTTGATATCTTTGAGTTTATCTCTCATGGCGAAGACGAATTCTACGAGAGTTGCCATGTGTTTGCGCGTGCTTGGCTCATCACACATCTTCTTGTCCGGTATGAGTCCGACAGCGGCCATGTACGTCGATCCAACGGTCTTGATTTTATCAATACCACTGAATCTGTCCTCCCCTAAAAGCTAAAAGAATCAAATAAAGTTAAAATTTTACCCATAGTAAAGAAAAGTAAAATTCGGCACTTAGCACTTAGTGGTGGAATCAACGACTTTGAATTGTCTGACCGTTAGTTAAAAGTAGGTAGTAATGATCCCTAAAGAAGTTAGGATTGTACCGTGAGCATATTTGCTTTGATCTAAAAATGCAAATCCTGATTTGTATAGCAGATGGTATCTCTTTCAAAGTACGTTTACAATGCTCACCTCATCAAAATCCGCAATAATCTCATTAAGCAGCCTCAGGCACTCCATACCCTGGTTGTTCCCGTCCAGCTCCATATAGAACTCGTGGTAGTTGGTGATGGACGCGAAGACCACGCCGACGCGCTGGTACGACTGGTGGTACAGGTCCTGCCAACCGCGCCTCTGACGTCAGCGAGATGAAGGCGGCCGGGGGACAGTGACAGTCAGTGACAACGCTATGCTTACTTATAAGTATACTACAACGGAAGACCAGCGCAGGTATTTATACTTGCAAACGCTGAGTTGGAGCCTTTTTGCAGCTAAACCAACAATTTATTTAGTCTTAGCTTATGTTGTTGTTTTTACTTAGTTGCAAATAAATGTTTTTCTGATTCTGATTACGAGTTCTCGTATGCCTGTGGTCGAGTATTTTATAACATGGTAGATTTAACCCTATACCCTGCCCTCTCCTAAAATTACAATAACAATATTGCTGTTTGCCAAAAACAGCCACATGTTTTGGCAAATAAACAAAACTGGTATAATGATAGACAAACGGTTGTAACATGAATATGAGGTAGACATTATTCGGAAAAATTAAACATTTGCCCGGTTTATGGCTGCCTTTTATAAGACTGTTAGAATTTGCCGTTATGTAAGAGTGATTCTTGCAACAACATCGGCTTCAAAAATAATACCTACTTTAATTTCCTAACAATATTAAAAAATATATTCAAATATAAATGTCCAGTATTATTTAAGTAACTCTCAAACCAACAGGCAAAGAAAACTTCCTAAGCGCATGGCCATTTTGTACGCCATTTTCGTAATATATTAGTACGAGTATGTGCTTGTCCTTTGAAAATCTGTCACTAGACCCCGTTTCATTGAGCGATGCAGCAGTGACACAAGCAGTGGCATGGCATTATGAACTTTTGATTAGATGTCTTTGTGTAAAAAATGGCTGTGCAGATGTTTTGCGAATGGTTAGGTGCGTAGTGGCGTAAGGTGAAGATCAAGAAGCAAACTGGTAGGTACCTATTTATTCAGTTCAAAAATATAAATTAAAAATTCCGAATAATTAATTTTAACTTTACCTTAATTTTTATATGAGTTAGTGGCCAACTTAAATTGGTAATTGATTTTCAAAAACCAATGAAATAGTTTTTTAAGTAATGTTTTGCTGCTTGATCTTTTTAACCCTTAAAATTTTAGAGACATGCCACAACATCCAGAGTCTAACATTCAGTCCCACTAAGCGATGAACCACATCAATTTAAGCAACACCAAATAGCAATTTAGAAAATTGATAATTTAAGTAAATTTTATTTCAGAGTAGAAGCATAGCAAAAAAAACTTACCATGTTGGTTCTGAACTGGTTGTCTAAGAAATGTGTAGCGACGTGCGCAGGCAGTAGGTTGAAAAGTATCCTTTTGTTTGACGCCTGGAAAACAGCAAATATCAAAATAAGCGCGTGTCTCGTTTACGTCAATTTTAAAAGGCGTTTTTTTCCACCATTACCTATAGGTAAAGTAACTACTGTAATTTGTGTTATGTCTATATCGATTGGTAATTGGATTGGATTACTTATGTTGGCTTTCGGAGTGAATTTTGAAGTGTTAGGCATAGGTAGTACTCTAATTTTTTTATTATTCATAATATTTGAATGAATTTTAATGTACCTGCGGCTATAAATTGATAGAGCAAAATGTATGTTATATTAAGGACTAGCTTACTCAATCAAAGGACAAAAACTCTGAAACATAGGAAGAGAAACTTTCCTACAGCAAAACAATACTCATAAATTATATTCTCTCTCTCACCTGCAAGGCATCCATATCTCTCTTCTCGTCCCTCGCCTGCACTTGCCACAGGAAGTCGAGCCGCGCCGTCCACTCAGTCTGCCGCGCGTGGAGCAACACTGCCAAAGCTAATGCCAGCGTCCAAGCGCATTCTATATACGCTGATCCCACGGGGCCGGGTCTGAAATAGTACATATAAATAGTATCCATACCCATTACCCATATTATAGGTAAATGTGAAAGTGTGTTTATTTGTTTGTTTATATGTCCTGCTTTGACGTGATTTTTTGTGTGGAGATAGTTGGAGGGCTGGAGAGTGACATAGGCTACCTCTTATCCGGGTACCACGCGAGCGTAGCCGCGGGCAGCAGCTAGTAATTATATAAACTGGAGAAGAAACGGAAATATTCAAAGTAGTGTGTGTGCACCATTATGAACATTACGAATTTTATTTGAACAAAGGAAAAAACTAAAGGATGACATTCTCTAGTAAGAATTATAAAGGTAGTGTTTATGTGTAAAGACTGTTTGGTTAAGCGAATTTTAATAACATTTATTAGTAGCTACTCGTATAAGTACGTTACATGTTATAGGACATGGCCATATTAAATAACAAATACTAGTCATTCATGTATTTTCTGGCAGCTCTCCACGTTTTTATTGAACACTTAATGTATAACTCTTTCATTGTCACACGCTGTGGTGCCCTAATAAGGACCGCTATCAGGAATAACAACAAGTGCTATATAGTTAATTGATTCAGGCGTGACTTTTCGGAAGTCCATATTCAGATTTTTTATTCAAATTTTCAAAAAAATCTGAAGTGCTATATAATAAAAACCTAGAACTTGCACTTACTCAGTCATATGATCGTAGCAATCGAACAGATCCTTGTGATACGCCAATATAACCGCCATGTACCCCGCAGTCATCACAGATAGTAGGATTCCCTTTATCAGGATGGGTAGTCTTAAGAAGACGGCAACAGCAAGCATGCTGATACAGCAGCCTAGAGTTATGTAAAGAGGGACGGGGCATGCTCTGTGGTCGTCGTCACTCCATAGCGATGCGGCTATCGTGATGTTTGCTGTTAGGTTTCGGCAGACGTCGATCTTTCGGCATGTCACCTGGAAATGTATAAAGAAATTAAAATAAAAAGATGAAGGTGTACGTAATGTAAAACTAGATTAGTTTCAGACAGGAAGTCTGTTTAGCTTTGTTACATGATATGCACTGTGCTGTGGTATTAGAATATTGTTCAGTGCTTCACGAGCAGAATTAGTGATAACTATACGTAAATACCCTCCGTTCTATTATAAATATTGGTAGTCATGTACAAAGGTTCTTCGTTAGAAATTTTTTTACCCTTTACCATCTATCCACAATACAACTGTCTCTTCAATACTTTCCAAAGTTATACAACTTACCACATTGACTTGTCCGACAGCATATCCCAGCACAATCGTGAAGGTAGTGATAGCGTTTCTCAACGCGAACGGTCGTGACACGTCACATGGTATCAGCCTCAACCTGGCTGCTAGTGTCAAGGCTAGCACCGCCGCTGACCACGCGAAGGCTGTCACGAAGAGGAGAAGGAGGATGGTGGTTCGAGGAAGGATGGCCGCCTGGAGAGCGCCCGTGGCCGCTAGAGCCCCGAGCGCCGCGCCGAGAGATCCAGCCCAACCGCCGTCTGTGGATGCTCGGTACTGGAATGTTATTGAAGACTGTGAGTCAAGTTTAACAGTTACTTATTGAAGTACTAGTATCCGCCCACAGCTTCGCTAGCTACATGACTTGAGATCGTTCTGTATGCCTACAATAAAAACAACCCAGTCACATTCGTAGTTCTAAAAAGGACAGATACTTGTGCACCATCAGATTAATTTACTGCAAATCTTGCAAACATTTGTAACTCTTAACAACACAATCCATAGCAGCTCAATTTAACATTGTTAGCGACATGGACGTGTTTGAAAAGGAGTTGAGTAGAAATCGAGTGAAACTAGACAGGAACAGCATTTAAGGTTGAGTTTTCAAAAGTGTTTTAGTAAATAAGCTTGTACAGCATTTGTTGGCCGAGGGGGATAGTACCTCGACTTTAGACCCGAAATTCGTGGGTTCGAACGCCCGCCGTACATCAATGGATTTTTCGTTTCGGAAAATTTCTATGCGCATTAACACGACCTCTAAACAGTGAAGGAAAACATCGTGAGGAAACCCGTGGCTTAGTCAGCCCAACACCATATTGAGCATGTATTTCATGTGGATATGGCCGATTAAGCTGAGAGGATGGTTGCGGTGCTGGGCAAGCTTACTAAATCTCAACAATGTCCTAGGAACTACAGTGTCCTGTTAAGTGTCTGCATAGAATGCCTTCTGACGCTGTATTAATTTACTAGTAAAGGTTGGCCGATTAAGCTGAGAGGATGGTTGCGATGCTGGGTAAGGTTACTAAATCTCAACAATGTCCCAGGCACTACAGTGTCCCATTAAGTGTCTAGTAGGCATAGATTGTCTCCTGACGCGGTATAATATAAATCATTTAGTAAAGATGTAAAAGCCTAAGTTTTTTGTATAACTGACCTGCGCCTCCTTGTCGGCGTCTTTGAAGCAGAGTGTGAGAAGGTGCACATGCGTGGCCTTCTCGCGGTGCACGGAGCGCGCGTCAATCGCCTGAGCGAGGTACTTGTTCACGCGGTTCGTCGGCTGGTGGTACACAGACGAGTGACGCTTTTTCAGAGGCCGCTTAAATTTCTCCGTCACTTTATTCTGCGAAAACGGAGTAACGTTGACGCGACGCACGGCAACAGTTACCACTAAACCACTACCCACCGAAACACCGAACAGCGATAGAGGAAGAGAACATCCATGGTACACAGAGGGTAAAGTTAACGGAGAACATTTAATGAGAAGGGTCGAGGAGGTAAGGTCAGACACGACATGGGGCACATGCTCTCCATGCTCACAACTTTTTGTTGACTGACCTTAACACTCAAAAGATCCGGACTCCGAAGCAGCATCACGTTATTAGAATAGTAAAGACAAATGGTTTATGAAAGAACATTTTCACAGTTATGAGTTTTACTTAGTATCATATTAATATTGAATGCCACATATAAAGAAATGATTTTAATGGCATAGAAGGATCACCAACATTGAATTTGAAATTTGGACTCACTTACAACTAAGAAATATCGTGCTTGATTAGTTCTAAAGCTTCACAAGATTATTTACTACACAGCGACTCTAAACAGCAGTTAGTTTATCAATCATTATGTAAGAATTGATCAAGCATCAAATATCTAGAATTATTATTATGTCACGGCATGCAAGTAAGTCGGTATGCCGGGTGCATGCCATGCTCTAGTGCTCAAGGCCAGTCGGGATTGCGAGTGAAACACAATTCAGTGCGTTCGACTTTATTATCAAACATAATTAACCTCAAAACAAAACATTATCAAATAATAATATATTGACAATTTTGATAGAAAAAGTCTGGAAAGAGTATTGTCCGATAAGAAAAGTGACGGGTGGTTCAAGTGCTCGCGTTGGTTCTTTGCCCCCTTGCACCACTAAACAAGGTATAGCGGTGCCGGTGCGTGACTGTATCGCGAAAAGGTGGTCCACAATCAAGGTTAGGTAGTCGTACACCTATACAATATCGGAATTAAAAAGTGTGTGTCACCACGTAATTGGTGGAAAACAATAATACACATGAACAACATTCTGTCTGCGCTTACTGTTTCAGCGGGCAGTAATTGCTGTGGAAATAATGTCCAAGGTCGGAATATCTGAAAAACAACGAGCAGACGCCTCATGTTAGTTGCTGGTGTATTCAAGTCTTCCACGCAGTGTTCAACGAATATAAAACAAAATGATGTGCTCAGAACATGTAGTGGTAGAGATCATCTCATTTGCTAAGGTCCATTCCCTTGATGGTGTGCCTAAAGAAGGCTTTAACAAACCAGCAACTAAATTAATGTGTCTGGGGAAACATTGAGATCAATTGGTATCTAAGGACTTCGGTGCACGAGATTCTATTTTAGGCCGTTGTATCAGGACCAATTTGTGTCAGACTCATTCTGTACATAACATCATTGTGTTCTAGGGTTCCCGCAATCGTTTAGTTTGAACTCGGAGCGAGCAAATGGCAATGCTTTTGTTTCAAACAATATGCAAGAAAAAATGTTATCTGTAAAGCAGCTTCATGGAGCACCTTTGAAAGAGAAGCATAGATTTAGTTTGAAAACCACCACTCAAAAGTCAAACTAACTACTAAAACCAAAAGCGAGATTATCATTCGACACACACTAGGTATGAAGCGCATCGGAATTGGTCGTTCCGATACGTTTCATGTACATATTTTTTGAAGCGTAAAATAATAAACTGTGAGTCTAGAATATCCTAAATGCGTGTTGGGAATGTGCGCACATTTATTCACTCAAAGCAGCTGAAGCCGTACCCGCCCGCGAATGTAATAATGATCGAGTGTCGAATGTGTGCATATTCCGCTCACTATGTATAAGCACTACAAAGTATACTGTTGTTAACTTATCTGTGCTGAAAAGAGATCTCGAAAAGAAAAGTCCGAAGTGCCAGTAATCGGTAATCAAACCGTTCATAAAAAAAAGACCAAAAACCGTGCAATATATAAAAAACTCGCACAAATGAGTTGACCGAGTGCAAATACATGTTGGTATGTGTGCATGAGGCCGGTTTCTGTGGAGTGTGTGCGGAGGGCGTGGTGCTGCATGACCGCGTCGAAGGTGTGGTGTTGGGGGGCGGTGGCGGGGGCGGCCGCGGGGGCGGTGGCGGGGGGGGCTCGCATGGCGGCGCTCACGTCTTCCGCCCGCAGCGACGCCAGCCGCAGCGCCTCCGCCGAGCCCGGCTCCGCGTGCAGCGCCCGTCTCAGGTCCAGCACCTGCCACACCACACTATCTACACCTCTCCTCGAAGAGACTCTACCCCTCTCCTTACACCTCCCTGTCTTAACCTTACTAGCGTCCCACCCATTGCACGCGCGCGCTTTTTTTTATTCTGTTTTATAAGAAGTTGTTGATACTGTTTCTTTTCCGAGTAAAACTAAGTAAATAAACTACCCCTCCCCCGTCTTAACCTTACTGCCTTCCCACGCAACGCACGCGCGCACTTTATCTATTTGATTCCTCCCTTTCTTCAGACCCTCCCCCCTTTTTATAGTTTATTTCTTGTTTTTATAATAAGGTGCTGATACTGTTTGTTCTCCTAGTAAAAAATAAATAAATAAACTACCCCTCCCCGTAACCTTACTAGTCTCTTATCCATCGCACGCGCGCACTATATCTATTTGATTAAACATCTTCGAACGAACTCCCAACTATCGCTTACCTTGAAGAAATCATGCGCTGAGATATAAAATAAACCCAATGTGTAAGTAACCTGAGATTTAATCCCATTTACATCGATATTCGAAGGTAAGTTTCTTTCGAACTAACATCAGAAGTGGCTCAGACATTCGTGCCCAACCCTGCCATACGTCACTCTCACTCTTTTTCTACTTTACTACGAGTACGTATTTGATAACTGCGTAGTGCTTACTTGCAAGAGTTCTATTGCAGGTGCTTTATTCCGGAGATATTTATAGTAATTTAATGACCTTAGTCTTACTTTTGAAGATACTTTAACTCATAAACAAAAGGTATGTAGTTGAATTGAAAGTAATAAAATAAAGCAGGACTTACCTTAGCAACTCGCGTTCCAAGGATGAGAGAATTTAATCACACGTGCCAAAATATTCTGTATTCAAAGTCGCGGACAGTGACGTAGTATCATTTAGCCATGTCCAGCAGCCAGCTTCTCGAACACTCATTTTAATAAAAATATACAACTCGACATTGTAACTTTTCCAGAAAACTGCATTATCGTACTCGAATGTAGGAGCAAAGACAAATAATAAGACTAAAAGTAATAATCACGATTTAGTTTTAAGTAGTTTAAATCAATAAGTAGTTCGAGAAACCGGCGAGAGTGCAAAACGAAATTTTAGGTCTTGAAAAAGAATAAAACTGATTTCAGGTGGACTTATAAAGATCTGTCTTTTGTGCAGAAATTCTTCCATGCAAAAAGTATGGCAGGTAACGTCCCGAGTTTGCATAAGTAACGGCATCGTAGGTGATTCTTGTGTAGTTCTGTACCTTCCTAGCCGCATTGGCTTTGAGCTCCTGGGGCGAAGCGGCCATGTTGGAGAAAGGCACATCGACGTTGAATTTGATGGAATGGAGTAGCTGCACCACAACGTTGGAAACATTTTTGAATGAGAGCTTCCGTCGGGATCCTGTCCCACCGAGACCCACACCAGCTGATAAGCACATCTGGAAAACAAGTTTTTTATTTTTTTTTAATAAAAGCTTTTGAAAAGACGGATATTTTATTTTCACTGAGGAGTTCCGTAGAGCAGCTCCTGAGTCCATCATCAGATCAGCTCACTCACCATATTATTGCATTATCACCGAAAAGCAGTAAGTGTGCAAAATTTCAGCTCAATCGGTTGAAATTTAAAATTCAGTTGAAAGATTTAACCCGAATAAACATACAAACATTGCAAGTTAAACAAAATCTTGTAACAAACAATGGGGGACTTTATAAAAGGTTCTTTTGTTTTGATATCAGGAAAACAAAAAGGCTTTTCTATTAAACTCTTGAAGCTCTTCAATCGATCGCAAACAGAAAACACAATTAAAAGTTCTATATGGGCTGGCAAATATCCTTACATTCTCAAGATAATGTTAAGGTTTGTGGCAAACAACGTCCTAATTAAGCCACACGGTGCTGCGACAATACGTAATCTGGTGAATGTATTTTAACCCAACTCATTGCTTTAACATTAATTCATATTTGGTTCGCTCTGCTTGTCTTTGAGTCAACAGAATCAATAATGCACGTCAACTGGTTTTCAAACCACGCCCTTTTAATGTCGAGCTTGTCGACATTATACCAGGATTCCATGAGCTTTTGTTTCATCTCCGCATAATTGATCGAGTCAGGTTTAAACGCATACTCAAAGTGGCAGTGGGCAGACCACATATTTGTAGTTCGAATGGAGATGACCGTAATCCGCAAAAAGTTTATAGGATATTTTTAAAAGGATGTGAGTAAATATGTGACACTGTCTCAAGGCCACCGAGCCCACCCAACGCGCATTCGTCAGTACATATTCATTCTTCGTAAACTTGAATTGGTTAAAGACACATGGATGATTGTAAAACGAGTAAACGGCTTTAGGAGTCTTCGCAGTGCTTCCATGTAAATTCTGCTGTCTACACATAATCGTTGAATATTAAATTTTACAACAAAAAGTTTTCGATCATCCTTTGTAGTTGCAATTAATGTATAATAGACTTGTCTTGTCTAGTGATAAATGCTTCGTTTTCTAGCCCATGTTAATCGTTTATATCAGTGTATGTATGTAAATTCGTATGGCTAACGGTTTACGATAAGAGTTTTTTAATGCGGCCTAAAGGCCTCCGGCATGGCTTAACGACGGCGACGTAAAAAGCATGGACCAACAATTTAACGTGCCCTCCGAAGCACCGATGCGCTTAGCTGTTAATGCCACTTGTGGTCACCAATCCAATTTGCTAAAAACGAGCGTTTCAATCAAGTTATAAATTACGATAGATGAGAAACAAATGCTTACTTTTCTCCGTCTTGGCGGTGGAATGATGAAGTAGGTCTGTACAGAGTGGTCACGAAGATAAGCGTTGCGGCCCGCGCCGTGACCCGGCTCCACCTCGTACGCACCGCCGAGGCATTCTAGCGTCGCTTGCGTGACGTGAACACGGCTACAAACAGTAAGCAACAGTCAATCAACCAAAAAAATACATAGAATCGCGCGATCTACATACCCCTGGGACTTAGTCACTGGGTAATGGTAGTCATGCTCTCCTTGTCCTAATTGGGCTGTCACCGTAAATATAGCAATAGATTTTCTCACAAATTAAGTTTCAGCATAAGGGTAGTAAAAATGAGATGGGGAAAAGTCAAGGATCAGGAAAGGTTTCTTTGGAAGTCTTTAAGAAGTCAATAATACCTAACCGATGTAACGCTTCTTATAACAAACAACCTAAAGTTTGCTAACTTGGAGTCAGACCAAGAACTCTAATCATAAACTAATACTACTATTATTAATTGGAAAGATGGTGAGGATGTATGGATATCTGGATGTCTGGATGTATGTATGGATGTTTGTTACTCTTACACGCAAAAACAAACGAATTTTATCGAAACTGGAATATACATAGTTTATGACCTGGAATAAAACATAGGTTTTTTTTTATCCGGGTAGGTACCACGCGAGTGAAGCCGCGGGTGGAAGCTAGCTATCTCTATATTACCAAGTTTCGTAACCAACGTGGGCGTTAGCGTCTAAGCACTCTCTTAGGTGTAGAATCTACGATAACAAAGAAAATAAAAGTTCCCTAAAAGATTCCCACCCGACAGTAGGGTAATGACGTCATAAAACATGTGCGGTGGAATTTAACCCTCCCTCGGGGTCACACGAGTCTAGCCACGAGCGAAGACGCTCAGTCTCAGAGATATGGATATATCACATTACCCCTTTTTATCATGCCCCATAGCCACAAGGTCACTCTGGCCATTATTTTATTTATCCAAGAACTGGTGTCTTGATGTAACATAAAGATACGCTGTCATTATGACGAACATGGGGTCAGGGAGACATAAATACTATTATTAAGTAGACACTTTTATAGTTAAACATTAAACTATAACGGCTGCCGCTGTCATGAATGCTACAACCAGAGAAGAAAATTTCTAGAAGAAATCTTTGAAAAAAAAGCCTATAAACGAGAAACGAGTGAGCTGTAATATTATATCCACGCAAATTACAAATTCCGCATAATTCATATTTACAACGTCCTACGCACCATCACTCGGGAAAGTTAAGTCGTTACCTTTTCACATGCGCATGACTGAAAACTTTTCCCAGCATATCGCAACGTGACTTGAATACATCATCTCATAACGAGTAAGTAGCCAGTGAACAACACTAAGTAAACAGCATTTGCAATTGCATATACAATTCAAAGGACAACAACACACAACTACTAGAAACAATTCTGGAAACTGTGGTGCTTTCTGTTACATACGTATAAAAGCTCTATTCATAAGGAACAACGGATAAAGGAAGATTCGCAAAAGAGAGATACAAAAGACAGTCAGAAGAGCACTGTTCTCAGTTAATGTGGCTTTATCGGATCGACATTCTCATTCTTTTACGGTTGGTTGAGTGGTGTATCTTATCTTACTTCTTACCCATTTTATTTTATCTTGCTAATACTATAAATGTGAAAGTTTAGATGTTTGGATGTTTGCATGGATGTTTGTTACTCAATCAGGCCAGAACGGCTGAACGGATATGAATGAAATTTGGCACAGAGATAGATTATAATTACTTTTTTTTATCCCGAAAAAATGCGCGGTTCCCGTAGGATAAAAAAAATAGTAGCACACGCGGACGAAGCCGCGGGCATTCGCTAGTCAATAATAGATACGTTCGTATGAGTTAGTAGCCAGCTTTGGTGTCGGAGTTTTTAGGCCGCCTTAAGAGGGCGGCGACGAACGAATTCTCCATACAAACGTACTACCGAAATCATTTAAAATTTGAGCGTATTTTCACCACTTTATGCACTTATTTAGATTAAGGAAGTATTAATCTAGGTTCCTGTTAAACTTTTGATCTAAAAAACTTACCTGAAACAAAATGTAACCAAATTGTATTTCTAACATTTTTACAGCAAAAATATCGTGTTTTCGTTGCATTTGTTCTGTATGATAAACAACAATGATTGTAATATCCTTTTAATAGGAACACAGCTTAGAGTGTCTAGTTACAGGCTATACAAAAAAAATTGCGAAATCATTAACTTTTCATTCATCATTTTTGGTATTACGGAATACATCGTAAATTCTTGTAAATTCTGAACTCGAGTATTGCCGTACGCGTTGCTCGGATGTCTTCAATGTGTGTGTATAGTCCCGGAGGCGGAGTTTCGACACTCACACTAACGCAAAATTGGTTTGCAACGACCACCGCTTTTTATAATTTTTAGCATTTTTAGCTCGCTCGATGTATAGGTATGTAGGTATAGGTGTAGGTAGTATACACACTAACTAGATAGGTGTACCTAGCGTAGATTAGAATTGATTTTTACTTTGAACAATTATTTCAATTTTAAATGGTATGTAGGTAGGTAGGTTTTGTAGACCCTTTTATGAAAATTACTTTCTTTTTAACTGACTTCAAAAAAAGGAGGAGATTCTCAAGTCATAGGAATATTTTTTTATGTAGGTAGGTATGTTTCTCGAGTATCTACTTGAATAGGTGAGCCTGGACCGATTTGGAAAATTATTTTTTTGTTTGAAAGGGTACCAGGTGGAGCTATGGTCATCAGATCAGGTCAGGATCTGATAATGGAGTCAGGAACTGTTCAACAGAACTCCTCAGTAAATAGGCTGATTGAGTTTAAACTCGGCATAATGTACCTAAGCTGTCTTGTTCAGTTTCGTTCCGACTACAATGTCATGTAATATGTAATACCTATGCGTACCTATGGTGACTGCGAGCTGACCTGATGATGGAATCAGAAGCTGTTCAAAAAATGGTGCTGGTGATGATGATGACGAGTTTCAGCTCCATCGGCCTATTTAGATTTAGGTAGGTACTGATGTGTTCTGTTGAACAGCTCCTGACGCCATCATCAGATCCTGACCTGATCTGATGACCATGGCACCACCTGGGACCCTTTCAAACAAAAAAGAATTTTCCAAATCAAAAAAATTCCAAAAACATACCTACCTACCTACATAAAAAAATATTCCTATGAATTGAGAATCTCCTCCTGTTTTTGAAGTCGGTTAAAAATAAAGTAATTTTCATACTAAAGTTATGAAGTTGAAGTTATGAAAGAAGTTGAAGTTATGTTTTTAAACTTCAAAGTCTATAAATAGAACAGTAGTAGTTTTGTAATGACGTCACAAAATGACGGCGGGCCATTTGAATCTGCCAAGAGGGGCTTTTCCATCCTACTAATAATTTTACAGTGTGAAAGTTTGTGAGGATGTATGGATGTATAGATGTACCGCTATCTAGGGATGTTTGTATGTTTGTTACTCTTTCAAGCAAAAACTACTGATACACGCGCGGTTCGAGGGGGGGGGTCATGGGAGTCACGTCCCCCCCCCCCCCCCCTCAAAATCCTTGAGAAACCTGTAACATCCAGCAAAAAGAAAGGTAGGTACGCACTACCAAAACTAGTGACCCCCCCCCCCCCAAGATCAAAGTCTGCGACCGCCAGTGCTACTGAACGGATTTTAATGAAACTTGGAATACATATAGGTAGGTACCTATACTTACCATAATTTATGACCTGGAATAAAACATAGGCTACTTTTTATCCGGGTAGGTATCACGCGAGCGAAGCCGCGGGCGGAACCTAGTATATTTTACATTTGTCTCTCTGATGTTGGCTGTTAGGTAGGTATTATGTTTTATCTCGCTTACATAGATACCTACCTACTCTACTGCCTATAACAGTGGCGGATTTCCAAATTTGCCGCCAGTAGGCTATTCAACTTTTGCCGCCCCTACACTCGATACCACATCACAATCATATTAATTACATTTTTTTTGTTAATGAAATTGTAACTTTTATGATTTGTGTAATATTATTTTTAACCGACTTCAAAAAGGAGGAGGCTCTCAAGTCGACTGTGTTTTTTTTTATTTTAGGTATTTATTTTTTTTAGTTTTTTGTGTGTGTGTGTTACGCCATTTCTCCGTCAATTGTGGATCGATTTTGACAATTATTTTTTTTTTGTTACAAAGGATATACTCCAGAAGTGGAGGATCTGATGAGGGGATCCCATGGAAATCGAGGGGAACTCTCAAATTTTATGGTTATTTATTGTGTTTGTAGAACTATCGGGCTGAAATTTTGCACACTTATATATTCTCGGTGACAATGAAATATTATGGTATCAATCAAGCTTATCTGATGATGGAGTCAAGAGCTGTTCAACAGAACTCCTCAGTGAATAGGCCGATTGAGTCGAAACTCGGTATATCTATCAAGTTTCAATTACAATTTAATAATATATGGTGACAACGAGCTGATTTGATGATGGAGTCAAGAGCTGCTCAACAGAACTCCTCAATAAATTGGCCGATTGAGTAAAAACACAGCATATCTGTGAAGTTCCGACACAATGTAATATAATAATATGGTGACAGCGATCTGATCTGATGATGGAGTCAGGACCTGTTCCATGGAACTTTTTAGTAAAATAGAAATAGAAATAAGTTTTATTTTCGCCACTACGATACATACAACACAAATCAGAAATGCTACATTACAGTGACAAGAAAATAAGGTTACCCCTCAGCATTTGCTCCAGCAGCGCCATGGCTGTTAGAGCGCTGGTTTTCAGTATCTTAGTTTTTAGTAGTATAGTAGTAGTGACATGGATATCAAATGAAAGGGCTTGATGAGCGAAACACAATAAGTAGGTAAGATGACATCATTCTTAATAAAAAATAAACACTAAAATGAAAAAATAAAAAATAAAATACTTAACCGACTTTAAAATATACTTGCACTAAAAAGCAAAACATAAGAATATAAACAGATTTATTTACCTAATTACTAATTACGCGCACTCCGCACTTTAGGTACGAAGCTACAAGTACATTGGTGGGCCCGCCCGGGCGGGCCTTGGCAGGGTTCCCACTTGCCACTCGGCTCTAATACCTATCGCGTGACAACTCGACAACCCTTCCGCGTCACTCCGCGCCAGACAGTGACAGAGTTATGCGTTAGAAAGAGAGAATTTGTGTAGGCACGTGTCAGTGCATATTGCACTAGGCAAAGAACGCTTACGCGAGCTGAATTGAACTTTGTCGCATAATTCTGTGCTACAACGTAGGTATTTTATTCAAAGTTTTCGTCAGAATCTACGACTTTTTGCCTTCTTGAGAGAATCATTTTGAGACAGAGATTCGTAGATCACACATACATTTGTCTCACAGGCAGGCAAAGGGAATTAAATTTGCAACCTTCTGTGTTTCAGGCGGGCCTTCGCCCTCAGCACCACAGAACATTGTTGTCATGATGAATAATAATGGATTCATAACATGTCGCATATTGTGGCTGTTTTCGGCCTCCCGTGATCGTTTCACTAGGTTTTAACAGTTCAAAATAGATGAGATTCTTCTGATCCTACCAAATACAGGGGGTCTAAAGTGGCCACTTTTGATGAAAAATCAGATGTTTCATAGATGTTTCATCTATGAAACATCTGACTTTTCATCAAATGCTTCATAAATGCTTCATATGCTTCATCTATGAAGCATCGATGCTTCATAGATGTTTCATAGATGTTTCATAAATGCTTCATATATGAAGCATCTATGAAGCATTTCACAAAACATCTTTTTTGACAGATCTATGTGCGAGGTTAAATTTATTTTTATAAATTAAATAGGTAGGTACCTACTTAGTTTTTTTATAGAAATGATTGCACTGCGCCACCCTGATGGACATATGGAAATATTTTTGAGGCACACGAATAAATAAAAAAGGTAAATTGTCGCGGGAGCGGGTCTGAGGTTTGTTTTTTTTTTTCTTAAATTTGGCTTCGCATAGGTTTTGCATTCAGCCATCCGTTTTCCATTCAACCTATTTACTTTCTAAAAATAAATTTAACCTCGCACATAGATCTGTCAAAAAAGATGTTTTGTGAAATGCTTCATAGATGTTTCATAGATGCTTCATCGATACTTCATATATGAAGCATCTATAAAGCATCGATGAAGCATTGATGAAGCATCGATGCTTCATTTAAGAAGCATATATATGAAGCATTTATGAAGCATTTGATGTTTCATCAGATGTTTCATAGATGAAGCATCTATGAAACATCTGATTTTTCATCAAAAGTGGCCACTTTAGACCCCCAGACAATTACCTCAGCACCAACAACAACAACCAGCAGCAACAACAACAACCAGCACCGACAACTCGTTTGGAGTTGTTTGCACACCAGCTTAAGATGAGCCGTACATTCAACGGTTCCTGTGCATTCCGGGTGTCAAGGATTCCGGCTGTTTGTAATTTCGGAACTACAAAACCGATGACCTTGAAATTTTTACGGAACAATATATAAAGTACTTAATTTCAAACAAAGTAAAAACCGGTCAAGTGCGAGTTGAACTCGTACACCGAGGGTTCCGTACCTACCCATTATACCCATTAAGTTATTGAACAATTAGTAATTTTTCTGTACATATCCTAGTTCTGCGATAGCAGCGCCGCAAATGTTCTGCGCACACGAGCATAATATTGCAATAAATATTTTCTTTTATTTACTTTCACACAATAGCACAATTTTATTTATTTACCTTATTTGAGGATGGTGCCAATTAAGCTAGTTCGCTTAATTGTATGAGCGCTCATACAACTCAGAAGACAATCTTAATTGGCGTCAACTATGTATGTATGTATGTATGGAAACACCCTTTAACTTTCAACTTTTTTAATTTTTTGGAATTTTTCCTTTATTTCTGCTATAAGGCCTTGCTTTTTGCCAAATTTCGTGATTCTAGGTCAACGGGAACTACCATTTAGGTTTTCGACCCAAAACCTCTAGGGTACTTCCGGTTGACCTAGAATTGTCAATTTTGGTTACAAGCAAGGCCTTACAGCACAAGTAAAGGAAAAATTCCGAAAAATAAAAAAAGTTGATAATTAAGGTAAGTTTTGGTACATACAAGTTTTCACGAAAACCTAAATTTGCCTATATCTTTTTATAGTGTTGACTCAGGACCTTGATTTTTATACTCACAATAGGGACTATAGACTTCAGTATATGGTATGAATTTCAACTTGCTAGCTTCACCCGTTCCTGAGATAATCGATGGTGACAGACAGACAGACAGACGGACAAGAAAGTGACCTTATAAGGGTTCCTTTTTTTACCTTTTAAGATACGGAACCCTAAAAAGGATCAATGAAATCGGACTACGCGCTCATGAATTACAACCAGATACTTATTTTGACTTTCATCCCCTCTCCCTAGGGAACCGTGCTGAATTTCAGGATTAAAAGTATTTTATATTAGACCTCGTAGTATGCACTCAAATAATACCAGGTTTCATTTAAATCCAACCAGTAGTTTCGACGTAATGCGCGGCCATGATACGGACAGACAGACATGAATGAAAAAAATTACAGTTTTGGCTTCAGTATCGACAATAGAGAGCCCTCCAAAAAAAATTTCAAAATATCTTCAATGTACAGAATTTGACCTGTTACAGTTTTATTATAAACTAGCTGCTGCCCGCGGCTTCGCTCGAGTTGTACCCGGATAAAAAGTAGCCTATGTTACTCTCCAGCCCTCCAACTATCTCCACACAAAAAATCACGTCAATCCGTCGCTCCGTTTTGACGTGATTCAACTACAAATAAACAAACAAACAAACACACTTTCACATTTATAATAGGGGTACGGATACCTATTGATGTTTGATTGGTTGATGATTGATTATGTGAAATTTAATGATTAATGAAAATAAAAATTCTTCGGTACACATAAGGATTTTTCGTACATGACGACCTTACACGTGCTGATTACAGCTACAGAAACAAACATGATCAACAGGTAAACTGTTGGAAATTTTCGGGATACTACTGTAATTCGCGGGCCCATCTAAACGCACCGCCTTTATCGCTCGTTTCAAATCCAATTATGGAAAAAAGTTTTAAGCAAGAAAAGCTCTCACTCTAACAATTTTTAAAACATTACTTACATGTTGAATTGTTTGTGTGTACATAATAACATAGCATTATCAATAAATATAGGTAAATATTATTTTTCTGTAACACAAAAAAAATTGTTCCCTATTTGCCGCCCCTAAAATCTGCCGCCCTAGGCTCCAGCCTTCTCAGCCTATTGGTACCACCAATTGATTCGCCACGTCATAAGTACCTAAATATGCGTTATCCTTTGTTGCACTTATGGGGGCATCCATTAATTACGTCAGGCTTTTAGGGGGCGGGAGGGGGTTGAGCCAAATCGCACCTAATCCCATGTGGGATTAAAAATGAAAGGGAGGTCTCGGCAAATCTAGGTAGGTACCTGTTTAAGATTATTTTTTTTATTCTCACGTGAGATTAGGGGGTGGGGGAGGGGATCGAGCCAAATCTCAGGACATCTCACCAAGGGGGGAGGCGGTGCGGGGGTTGAAAAATAGCAAAAATCACCTTTAATTTTTATTCTTTAATTTTAATTAATGGACGCCCCCTAATTTCAGAGGGACAAACATCCGTTGTGACTTCAGTAGTTAGGTAGGTTAGGTAAGTACCTACTTACCTATAGACATTGGACAGAAAAAAACATAGGTAAGTACCTACTTAGGTACCTACTTCCCTTTGAAAATGTAGGTAATTGTGTACCGACTTATATAGGTAACAACCCACATATTCTGTCTAGCGTCATAATATCGATCTCATCCCTCCCTAAAAATCTTGAGAGTAAGATGGGTAGGTAATTACCTAGATATTGTAGATAAATTTCCAAAAAAAGCATTTTTACCATACATTTATCTAACGATTCCATGAAATAAAATGAACATTATTCATTAGTGACTGACAATATAACATTTTTGGCCTCTCCAAAGATGCAAAAACTCAATATCAACAGGAATTGATCTCCATTCCGCAAGTACTTACCGCGCTGCAAGCGGAGCTCACAACCACTGAGCCAAACGTCCTGATGCATTTGTATTTGAAATTATTGAACAGTAGCTGCGCGTAATGCGTCCTGAATCGCGCGAAAAAGGGCGGGCCTCATGTCAGACTCATATCTGCCAATCACAGATTAGGTAGAGGTAATACTGCCAATCGGGGCTGTGATTGCTCATAGTAGACTGAGTAGTACACCTATACTATACTACATAGAGTTTTTTGCGTGACAAGGACGAACAATTTAGATAGATACGTTGGAAGAGAAGTTCCGAGCTCCACGTACCGCAACCTTAAGGCCTCCATCATAGCTTAACGATTTAGATAGGCGGGACCAATAATATAACGTGCCTTCTGAAGTACGCAAGCGCTCAGTTCTTATTACCACTAGCGGTCAGGCATCCATTTTGGGAAGGTGCAGAAAGCTGCCTAACTTCTACGATACCAAGAATGACTAAGCAAAGAATGGCCGCTTCGGAATACAGAAAAAAGAGTTTAAAAGAGTAGTACTCACCCCGGCTCTCCCCCAGCTTCCATATTATTGGCTAAAGTGACGTCATTGGACCAGACGTCGTACTGCCATTTCCGGAGTCCTAGCACGCCGCACAGCACCCGTCCCGTGTGGATGCCCACACGCATGTTTAGTTGTACATCTGTCGCTTCTACAACAGACCTAGGAACAGAAAATACAAATACATTTATTTACCAAAAGAAAATACAACACATACAAATAAGGCTGATAAGTTTTAATCCTCTTTCACAAGAGGTCACTCTTCCATTGATTGGATGATATCTCAAGAACGACTCATAAAATTCCAAATATTTGTGTTTCAGAAGGCAAGAAAGGTAGCTGAACGGTCACTTAAATCATATTCAAGGTTTCAACAACTGTGGGAGACTTTTATGATAAAAAAATGATTTTCTCTTTTTTATAAGCTTGTGATATCAATCAACACAACTATCAATTATTTTATGCGGAAAATTATAGTTGTCTCGTTTATCAGTGAATATTTAAGCAAGAATATTTGTTTTCTCAAGTATTCTGATAGAAACCTGTCAGAATATTTCGCAGTTGTAAAAGGAGATTTATGTAAATAGGCACGTAAAATTGCTTCAATTCGTTATTTCAGTCTGTGCGTAGGTAACGTTCAAATTGAAGATTCAGATAAATCAAGTAAACGTAAAATAAGCATCGTAGAACATCTTTATTTCAGTCGAATTTATTTACTTGTTGGAATAAATCTTGTGGAAAACACTTTGGTTGTAACTCTTTCATGCTGAATAGACAACGTGGTTCGAAGACGAATGGTAATAAAATTGGCAATAGCATCCTCACGGTCGACATGCCTCACACCTACGAGAGCACACCTTGTGTTATAAATAAGTGCGCAGGGTAAACACTGCACCTATACATGAACAAGATGTTAACAAACAATTCACGGAACAATTGCTTTTCCAGGAAATTGAAATAGTATTTAAGGAAACCTGAACCGCGAAGCCATTGCCTTTGTACGCAAGTACCTACGTGTAGTTACTCAGGGATTTGTTGACTGTAGTCAGCTACGTACGTAGGTACAAAGTAACTCGTAGATTAGGTACCAGCAATTATGAAATTTTGAAAAGTTGTAGCTATATTCTCACTGTAATTGAATGATTGTTTTACCAAATATTTTGAATGAACGTAAATGTAGAAACTTTGTTTTATTCAATTAGAATAACAAACAGGTACAACATATAAGTATACAAAATGCTTCGCGAAGCCATTGGAATTGAAAAAAACATCCTAATTTCAATAGATGGTTGGCAATCACCACTTGTTTGGAATCCGGTTCTAAAAATAATTACATCCCAATCTTTACATCGCTCTGTAAAACATCAAGACATCGTGAGCGTTGTCTGCGTGCATCCGAATTTTAATTAAAATAATGTACGGGTAGATTGAAATAACAGGTACATAAGACGAGTGTGAATGGGACCGTCGGAAGGGGAATACTTAGGCGCACATTCCTGGATCAAATTGGCGAATTATTGGAAAAAGGCCAGGACAAGTGCATGAAGAATGTGATGAGAGTGAATGAAGCTAAAGAAGTGTGTCAGGCAAATGGAGCAAATGCAGATCTGTGGTCTCTGCCTAGTGCCTACCCCTATGATGGAAAACAGGAGTGATTTTATGTATGTTTGTATGTAGATTGAAATAATTTAAAAATCTGTAATGACAACTTTCACCTTAATCATCCTGCGACCACGGACTGCAAAGTGTTCGAAAAGTCAGGGAAAACAAAATAGGATACATTATACATTGTTTATTTGCCGAATAAGAGTACCTAAAGTTTATGTTGTACCTAGGTACCTATAATAGTATAAGGTATAAAGTATTTATTTCAGTTTATAAAAAAGAGAGTACTTATGTAACAAAAGTTTTTTTAGTATTGAATATGTTGTCATAGTTCGTTGTGTTCCATAAAACGTTTTGTTTGAACTTGAAGGATATATTAATAGCCATTAGAAGCCCCTGAATAGTCAACGAGTCAACGACAATATTTTACAGTCTACTGCACATCGGAGTAATTCATTTGCATTCAATTCATCTATAAAGTCTATTATAAGAGGAAAGGGACATTCTCTAAAGTAAGTAATTTTAAGTTGATAATTGTGCAATTTAAGAGTTAATAATAGCGGTGTCGACCCAAAACTTAAAAGCAACAGAAGCGACTCATATTTTTCATTAGTTTACGGCAGTCGGCGCACCAAATTGAAGCCTTAAAATAAGTTTCGCCCCAACGCCCTTTTATTGCGAAAATTCGCTTTAAACCTATTACTTCAACGTCAAAAAGTTACGATAACTAAATGGGTATTACAATTTTCCTCAATTATAACACAAATTGAAATATTTTAGGCAACTAGCTAGACACTTTAGCAAACAGTAGGTAAGCACATCATAAATATTCGTAACAGTCTATTTGCTTTTTCTTTCTTTGAAGGGCGTAAATGGATTAGTGACGTACTTAGTAGCTCATAATAAAATTAGGATAGGTACTTAAGTACCAATTAACAACTTCACAGGTTTCATTGATAAAATGCTAGCTTAAGCCTAACTCATAATTTATTCGTTAATCATAATGTAATTGTCTCTACTTCTTGTTTAGATTATGCTGTGTGAAATCACATCACATCACACTAATCACACTAATAGGTATTATAAATGCGAAAGTTTGGATATTTGGATGGATGGATGTTTGAATGTATGTTTGTTCCTCTATAACTCGACAACCACTGAAACGATTTGGCTGAAATTTGAAACGTAGATAGATGACCGGGAATAGGATATAGGCTACTTTTTATCCCGAAAAAATGCACGGTTCCCGTGGGATAAACAAAATAGTAGTCCACGCGGGGGAAGCCGCGGTTATCAACTAGTGTTAAATAAGTTTGCCTGTTTTATGTTGCTTACAAGATCCAAACGTTGGCATGGTAACGCTTTTTAAAGACTTAGAAATACATGCGAATTTTCTACTTGGCAAACCATTGAAGTGAAACGCAAAGGTTTACTTATCCTATCCTCTAATTTTCCTGATCCCATCCTAGATAGTCTTAGTTCGCGATCTATTTTTATTTACTTTATTTCCCTAAATTTAAGACAATAAAATAAAATGGCAAATGCATAAAGAGTGCCAAGCCAAAAAAACGCCAAGATTTTGTGTAAGTAAATAAAACTTTTCCGCAGAAAAACAGTTTCATCGGATAGCATCAGTGGTATGCAACTATAATTTTAAGTGGGTCAACAAGTGTATTATTCAACAACTCTGGATTTCAGTCGGTCTGTCAATACCAGTGCAGGTTTGCGCGAACGGAAAATAAACAGACCTGTCTGAAAACATTTCTAGCAAACATCGAATAAGTATTTCCAAAGATATTTAACTCCCACTACTTCCTACAATTACTATTTTTTTTGAAATGACAATCCTATTCTATTAAACGAGCAATATTTGTTTGTTTGATGTTTGAAGTTTGTTTGTACTGACGTTTTAGAAAACGGCTCTAACGATTTCGATGAAATTTGCAGTACGGGTGTTTACGGGGGCGAAAAATCGATCTAGCTAGGTCTCATATCTGGGAAAAGCCGTTTTCTCGGCATTTTCACGCAAAAAGATTTACGTGCAATGTGGTTCGTAATAGAACCACTAGATGGCGTTATGCACCCGAGCAGAGCTCGGTCGCCCAGATATTTACAATGAAAGGAGAACGAAAATCTCCTAAAACTTGAATGAAAATTAGCGTCTTCGATTAGCTCGATTTCCGCAGGATATATTTTTTAATTGTCGTACATGAAAATGTGGCCTTGAGTTAGCTCATTTTTTTTTAATGTAACTACGATGTTTACAAAAAAATTTCATATTAATCTTTCAGTTAATAATTCTTATTCACCTACATTTCAAAACTAAATAAATAATGTTGGACATTTCACACAACATCATCTAGCCCCAAAGTAGTCTGCGTGAGGATGGAGGGACCTTCTCTCCTAGCAGCAAATAAAGTATCCAGGGGGTTTGTAAAAGTCTTCAAGCGATTGTAGAACTTATTAGAAAATTTGTAAAACCTCTAGAAAAAAAGTTATAGCACATTTTGTATGGTCCCTCAGTTCTCGTACTGAATTTTCCAGATCTCGGAAAGTATATTGAAACTGAAGATAACGTGACTACAGACCTTTTGTAAAAAGTTTCCCACGACGAATTAACTGAAAACCAGGTCACGAAGTCATTTCTACAAAAAGATATAACGTAAAAACTGTGGTCCCTCAATCCTCCAAAGCATTTTTGTAAATATCTCTCATTTAAATCAAAATAACCAGCTCCCTACCATTGTAAAAGTTTGTAAAAGTGCTATAGACATTTGTAAAAATAAAAAGAAGCAATAATACTGTCACGATTCCGAGATAGACGCGGTTTTGTATGGTCCCTCAATCCTCACTTTAAACAATTGGGAATAACTTTTTGTAAAAAGGAGTAATAGAAAAATAAACCTGCTCACCTTTTAGTAATTTTTTTTTACAAACGGATAGCAAAGTTACATTTGGGATCAACGATATATTTGCTGAGTTATTCAATAAAAACTAATCCTATGATAGTAGTGTGACCACACATTTAAACAAATAAGGAAAAGTACAATGTACGTTAGTATGTACCATGGACCTATTAAAGATATGGACTACCAGTTAACGTGCCGCCAAAAGGGACAAAAAATTAAGTGTATCCATGTTTCGTAGTACATATTGTGTAATAATCGGTAACTATGAAGTAACTTAACTAGGGTATAATAATCATTGACTCTTAATCCTTATTCTAATCTGTTAAATTCTAATATTCAATTAATCACCTTATTGTATCTATTATTGTCAATAATTGAACAACGTTATTGCAGTGACGTTTGCATGTGTAATTGAGGTGCCACACAGTTTATGTTTAAGTACCAAGGTATTTGTATTTTATTTTATTTTATTTGAATGTACTAGTGCACACCTTGATGCAACTATTAAATAAATAGATACTTAAATAATATGAACTTCATAAATATAAATAAATGGTACCTAATACCATATTTATTTGTATTTCAGGTTCATCAGTAACCTGAGTGAGTATTGATATTTCCTTCACATGCTCTCAACATCTACATGGTTTTCCTATATTACCTACTAACCTACTAATGTCGAGGACAGAGCACGAGTACCTATAATTAATGATTTAACGAATTTACCTGTACGTGAAGTTCTATCATAATTATACGATGGGCTCCATCCGAAGACATTAGTAGGGTAACACCCACCCTCCCTGTTAACCCAAGCTGTTGCGGAAATATCCTCTAAACGTAATGATGAGCAAATGGCTGAGCTCAAACAGGAAACATGGGCTGAGTGGGGGTTAATCGGAAACTTTGAAAAAATAAAAGACTCTGTGTTGCCATTTACGGCAACATTTTATTTTATTCTATTTTATTTTCTAAACTAAAGTGCTGAAGTGGAATCACTTACGCGATACTACATTGTGTTCATATATTACTAACCTACTAAGGTAAGTTCGTTTAATCATTAATTTACTTTTAGACATATTGTATGCAATGGACCCAAGTAGTCTGAATAAATAAATATATTATTATTAATATTTACCAAGTACTTACCTACCTACTTAGTAAAACAAAAACATTGTGGGTAGGTACGCACATACCAACTTACATGTACTTTTCCTTAATTGTTTAAATGTGTGGTCACACTACTATCATAGGATTAGTTTTTATCGAATAACTCAGCAAATATATCGTTGATCCCAAATGTAACTTTGCTATCCGTTTGTAAAAAAAAATTACTAAAAGGTGAGCAGGTTTATTTTTCTATTACTCCTTTTTACAAAAAGTTATTCCCAATTGTTTAAAGTGAGGATTGAGGGACCATACAAAACCGCGTCTATCTCGGAATCGTGACAGTATTATTGCTTCTTTTTATTTTTACAAATGTCTATAGCACTTTTACAAACTTTTACAATGGTAGGGAGCTGGTTATTTTGATTTAAATGAGAGATATTTACAAAAATGCTTTGGAGGATTGAGGGACCACAGTTTTTACGTTATATCTTTTTGTAGAAATGACTTCGTGACCTGGTTTTCAGTTAATTCGTCGTGGGAAACTTTTTACAAAAGGTCTGTAGTCACGTTATCTTCAGTTTCAATATACTTTCCGAGATCTGGAAAATTCAGTGCGAGAACTGAGGGACCATACAAAATGTGCTATAACTTTTTTTCTAGAGGTTTTACAAATTTTCTAATAAGTTCTACAATCGCTTGAAGACTTTTACAAACCCCCTGGATACTTTATTTGCTGCTAGGAGAGAAGGTCCCTCCATCCTCACGCAGACCCAAAGTAAGCAGAGTTTGTACCCACTATGGGAACTACATGACTGATATAAAACTTATATACTTAGGTACTTAAGTTTTTTTTTAAATACATACATTATTACACTTACTTATGGGAGATGGGGGCAAAACCGCACCAATAACAATCAGTCAATTAAAATATAAAGAAATTAAAGCAATTTAGCAATTTTCACGGCTTTATTAAGTAATAGTACTATTTCTTCACACATTTGAATTACTTTTCACGCCCAAAAACATCATAAAAAGTGGTAATAACCTAAAAATTGCATTAATATAAAAAAACGGTTTTGCCCCTACAGTGGGGCACAACCGACCCAGCAATTTCCAAAGGGGGAAAAACTGATTTTAGCCATTATTGGCAAAAATCACAGACATCATCGAGATCATCTTCTTCATCTACGCCTGCACAAGCATCTTGAGCCCAACTAGGACACTTTGTATATTTAATCCAACTGTTGACTTAGATTTAGAGTATATCTCCGAGCAAAATATGAATTCATTATCTTTATCTGCATCATGTGTATATTCATCTTCACTGTTGCGTTTAGCTTTCTTGATCGATTTATTCACTGCTTGTGTTTTCTTCCACTTTAATTTTTTCATACCCGAACCCTATGCGGTTGTGCCCCTATGTGGTTTTGCCCCAGGTACTGATTTTGTAAATTGACATTCGCTGTGTCTGGTATTTTGAGGGTAGGTAACGAACAAACCATGTTAATAAAGCACAAATAAAGAGCTCGCAAGTTTAGTAAATTACTCAATCATAAAACTAATAATCGGTGTACCTATCACATTTTTAAAATTGTAGCGTAATTATAAAAAACTCACCAAATTTAACAAAAATGCACATAACTTTTTCTTCTCACAACCAGCGACACTGACACAAACATAGAAGAGAGCGGCCATTGATAGGGTGTGACCAATACGAAAAAAAATTTGCTATTCAACAAAAAAACACCCGAAATGATAGAAAACGGTTGTGCCCCCATATGTGGTTATGCCCCCAGCTCCCCTACATAAAAATAAAAACCGGTCAAGTGCGAGTTGAACTCGTACGCCGAGGGTTCCGTAGGTCCTACCCATTATATCCATTAAGTTATTGGACAATTAGTAATTAGGGTTCCGTACCTTAAAAGGTAAAAAAAGGAACCCTTATAAGATCACTTTCTTGTCCGTCTGTCTGTCTGTCTGTCCGTGTGTCACCATCGATTATCTCAGGAACGGGTAGAGCTAGCAAGTTGAAATTTATACCATATACTAAGGTCTATAGTCCCTATTGTGAGTATAAAAATCAAGGTCCTGAGTCAACACTATAAAAAGATATAGGCAAAAGGGTACGAACATTTTTGTATGGAGCCTGGCATACCTACTGTCGGCCATTTTGAAAAAACCTCGATTTTGTAGCAGGTGATGAAACATGTGTCAATCGATAGGGGAAGTGATTACAAACAAAATATATTCAGTAATAAAATCTCGTAATCTTTATACTTTCCGAGATATTTGAGTTTGAAAATGTAAAAATTAAAACTTGAAAATGTTAATTATGCTGCCAATAATAACCGGTAGGTATTTGAATATGTCTACTGTGACTGGGGATAAAATCGTGAGCCAATTTCGTTTATTTTTTAAGTAAAATTTTTTTTTTTTATTTGGAATTAAGTATATTTTTTGAACACAGTTTATTTTATCATTTTGTGCTAAATAGTAGGTACCTAGGTAAAAAATGAATGATGAAATAAACTGTGTTCAAAAAATACAGGGTGAATTTTTGAGACGGGGCAGTAAGGGCACCTACCTTATCCGTTGTAGCTACAGGAAAACGTTCTTAGAAGATTATCCTTAGCTTTTGAAGATATTTTGACCTGCATTCACAGATTTTGAAAAAAATGTACCTACAGTCAGCGAGAAAATGGCCAGTTTACACAAAAACTTTTTTGATGCCAATCGATCCTGTTTCACATAAGGATTAAAAGACTCTACTGGACCAACTGAGGTTAGAGTACTAGAGAAGTCAGAAAACGCTAAAATGTATTATTGAGACGGGTTAGTAAGGGCTACCTTAACCGTTGTAGCTACAGGAAAACGTTCTCAAGAGACTATCCTTAACTTTTGAAGATATTTCGACTTGCATTCACAGATTTTGGAATAAATGTACAGTCACCGAAAAAAATGAGTAATTTACACAAAAATTTTTTTTGATGCCAATCGATCTTGTTTCATATAAGGATTAAAAGGCTCTATGGAAACAACTAAGGTTAGAGTACTAGAAAAGACATAAATTGCAAAAAACTTTGACTAAACATTTCGTAAAAATCATTTTGTCATTTGTCATCATTTTTCATCTATTGTCGAAATATCTTCAAAAGTTAAGGATAGTCTCGTAAGAACGTTTTCCTGTAGCTACAAGCTACAACGGTTAAGGTAGCTGCCCTTACTGTTCCTTCTCAAAAATGCATTTTAGCAATTTCTGACTTTTCTAGTAGGTACTCTAACCTCAGTTGGTCAGCTAGAGTCTTAATCCTTATTTGAAACAGGGTCGTTTGGCATCAAAAAAAGTTTTTGTGTAGATTACCCATTTTTTTCGGTGACTGTACATTTTTTCCAAAATCTGTGAATGCAAGTCAAAATATCTTCAAAAGTTAAGGATAGTCTCTTGAGAACGTTTTCCTGTAACTACAACGGTTAAGGTAGCCCTTACGTCCCAAAAATACATTTTAGCGTTTTCTGACTTTTCTAGTACTCTAACCTCAGTTGGTCCGCTAGAGCCTTTTAATCCTTATGTGAAATTAGCGGCCTTTACACGGTAGAGTTTTTACCACGGATAACCGCGGATAAAACTGTCAAAGGTTGGAATGGCGCTTGCTATTTCCCGCGGCATCTGGACTGTACAGATATCTGTATAGATAACCGCGGATAAAACTGTCAAAGGTTGGAATGGCGCGTGCTATTTCCCGCGGGCCGATCTCTGCGTGTAAATGCTGCTATAGGATCGATTGGCATCAAAAAAAGTTTTTGTGTAAACTGGCCATTTTCTCGCTGACTGTACCTACATTTTTTTATAAATCTGTGAATGCAGGTCGAAAAATCTTCAAAGGTTAAGGATAGTCTCATAAGAACGTTTTCCTGTAGCTACAACGGTTAAGGTAGCTGCCCTTACTGCCCCGTCTCAAAAATTCACCCTGTACCTATACTTAATAAAAAAAAAAAAAAAATTACTTAAAAATTAAACGAAATGGGCTCATGATTTTATCCCCAGTCACAGTAGACATATTCAAATACCTACCGGTTATTATTGGCAAACTCGGGTATGCAAGCCACCAGAGAGCGCACCAAAGGGTGGAACAACCACACCCAAGTTCTCAAAGTTAAATATGCCTGTCCAGTCCAAATCAGTCGCTGTGGTCGAAATCGGCCATGACAGATTATTATTATTATTATTATTATTATTGGCAGCATAATTAGCATTTTCAAGTTTTAATTTTTACATTTTCAAACTCAAATATCTCGGAAAGTATAAAGATTACGAGATTTTATTACTGAATATATTTTGTTTGTAATCACTTCCCCTATCGATTGACACATGTTTCATCACCTGCTGCAAGATCGAGGTTTTTTCAAAATGGTGGAAGAGTAAGTATGCCAAAATGTTCGTTGCTCTTTAGGTTTTCGTGAAAACTTGTGAGTACCAAAACTTACCTTATTTTACCTTTTAAGGTACGGAACCCTAAAAAACACCCAAACCCGAGACAAATATTTCCAGATCATACAAACATTTGTCGTCGCAAACGTCGTGTGATTTTTCATTACACAGGTAGCTACAAAAGTAGGTACTTCAGTAGGTAACTTATGCCGTTCCCGCGACAAGCCAAATTGAATTTTACCCCACAGGCTTCGTGTAGGCAGATGAGAAATTAATCCGAAGATCCTATTCTTAACACTATTATAACATGTTAATTTTGCTTTGTAATATATTCACAGTCCCAGACACTATCTACATTATTATAAAGATGTTTTGTTTTGATTAGAGGGTGCGAGTCAAATTTTTATAAAAATATTTCTATGAGATCAAAAACAATGCTGAAAAACACGGCTTAGAAACGAATTTAAGTAATGTATTTTATTTTCGACGTGTAACTTTTATTTTTACATGGCAAAGATGTTTGCTACGAAGAGAAGAAATAACAAAACTGTAACATAATATTGTTCAAAAGAGAAATGTATCTCGTTATCATAAGTGCTGAAACAATATAGGTAAAATACAAAAAGTAATAATGGTAAGAGATTATGTCAGAGTGAAAAAAAGCTTAGTAACGCAAAAAATGATATAAGTACCTACTAATGGTACCATACAGAACTCATTGTTATCTCTCTCGTTAAAAAAATTATTTTCACTGTCCCAAAATTTTCTCCTCACGTCAACTTTACTCTTGAGATCAAAGAAAAAGTATCGTCGTTCCTTACAAACTTACTATTTTTATGCTTGAGATGACACTGGATCGTGTAGAAATGTTGTCATTACGAAAAAGTGAGCTTTTTTCAATTGATTTTTTAAGAAAAAGAGAATGACTCAGTTTTGTTGAATGTCACATACGAAAAAACAATGCCACATTATTTTTAGGCCTCCGGGCGTATCTAAACTTACCTAATTTATGTCAATGTAAAGCCAATGTACAGCTACCGAATTGATAGCCTAAACATTGTAAAGTCGTTTGCAAACGAAAATATTTGCCACCACATTTCACAGTGCAAACCAATTTAGATTGAAAATGCAGTGATGTGTTTGCAATCATTACGTATGCTATTTCATTGCACTAGTTTACCCCACATATCAGTCCCCACAATCAGTTCAGGTGAGTAGTAGGAGCGCCCCAGTTATGACACTATCGTCGTGCAGCAGCCCTTGAGTTCCAAATTATCCACTTTCCAAATTATCCACTTGGCTGGCAACCCTGAGGACGGGCTCACTACGTGCCGTCCCTTGGGCCGCCGGCCGCTAATTCTTTAATGTTATGTAAACCTTTGTTTCATTTATAAAATGTATAACGGAACAAAAACATTTTATGCTTATTTCACAAAGTGCTTAGGAAATTAACGAAATTTATTTGCATTTTGTTTGACAAAATTTCAGGAGGTAAAGCGTTTTAAGGTTTTGCCTAATAGGTGATTTGTAACTCCGGAAGTCCAATACTCTTAGAATTCTATTTGCTCTCAAAGGCGAAAACATGGTTCATTGTTTCTAGCAATTTTACGGATAAAATTCGTGATTATCAAATCCTTTATAATGTTTTATTCTTGGCTTATTACTATTGAAAATTTCCACATCTGCCAAATTTATAATCACTATCAATCACATTAACGTCTAGACATGAAAACGTTGGATCAACAAACATCAAAATTAAATTGCCTAGCTATCATAAACACGGGTAGTGGTGGATTTCGCCGTAGACTAACAATATTCGCGACATTAATAAATGCTTAAACGTTCTATCAACTAATTCAGCTGCTTGTCAAAATTAATTGCACCAGGTGTACAGTTGGACATCCCAGAATATTAAAGGAAAACGGTCGTGGGTACAGTTTGTTGCCAAAACATGTAAATTACGAAGAAAATTGCTTATCCCACAGATTTACTACTAAATTAACATCTACAAAACGTAAATACTACAGCAAAAACTGGACTAAATTTGTGTTTACCTTCATATTTAGAGAGCTAACAATAAATAGTGTAGAAATTACCTCGTTCACACGAAAATAACTTTAAGAGAAAGCTGTCTAACACCTAATAAGTGTTTAAAAATACTATCAAATCAAGAGTGTTTTAGCATTCGAATTGATAACATTCAGACATTTGAATACTATATTAATGTGAAATCGGCACGCTAGATTATCGATTGCGATACCGAAGTATCAGATTCAGGAAATGTGTTCTCGATTTGCGCTCTATAGCAGAATTCAGTGTATGTGCATATGATTTCAACGAGCCCCTATTCATGGCGGTGCACAAACGGACATTGTCAACAAGCCTGGACTGTGTGCCCGGAGCCCAAGGCAGGCACGCAGCTGTGCCGGATTGCGATAAAATGACGCCGTTTGTTTGTTTTGCCACATATTGGACTTGTTCTATTATTTGAAGGTCTTGTACAGTAAACTTTACTCGATTCGTTCGTAAAGGAACCAAATATGTTGATTCGGACCGCCTTTATGAAACAGACACTACACTCAGGGGCGTATTTACCCTTAGGCCAAGAGGGCCATGGCCCGGGGCGGCAAGCTACCAGGGGCGGCGCAAGCCGCCCCTCGGTCAGCTTGCGCTTTTCTTTTTGGCCTTATAATGCCAAAAGAAATTTTAAAAAAAGCCTACTACCTAATTAACAAAAACTAAAATTTGGTTGGCGAGAGGCGGCTTGCGCCGCCCCTCGCTCTCAGCTTCATGAGCCTTTCTTTTTGTCCTTACATGCCAGAAGAAATTAAAAAAAAGCCTACCGAACTAAAAAAAGGTAAAACTTATTTGGTTGAGAGAGCTTGTGCCGCCCCGTGCTTCAAGTTTCATGCGCCTTTCTTTTTGTCCTTATATGCCTGAAGAAAGTAAAAAAAAGTCTACCTAACTAACAAAATCTAAAACTTATTTGGCTCGGAGCGAGGGGCGGTTTGCGCCGCCCCACGCTTTCAGTTTCATGCGCCTTTCTTTTAATCCTTAAATGCCCGAAGAAATTAAAAAAAAAGCCTAGGTAGGTAGGTACCTAATTAACAAAAGCTAAAACTTATTTGGTTTAGAGCGAGGAACAAAAAATAAAACTTATTTGGGTGTAAAGTTTTAGACATCAAGATTTTCATTTGACAGGAAACGTAGGTTTTCTTTTAAGCTCGAAGGGATAATTCGTTACAATAAGTTGGTATTCTGGGAATAAATCCTCGAGACGATTTTAGGAAAACATTTCTTTGGGTGTCACATGTTGCATTTTACTTCAAAAAATTCGGTTCGCTTCGCTCGCATACTAGCTTCATCAGTGTTTTACGAGCAAATTGAGTTATGTCTGAAAGCGAAATAGGAACCGACAAATAGCCAGCCTTTTCTTTGAGCACGTAAGCAAAATCAAGTGTCACATGTTGCATTTGTCATAAAAAAATTCGGCTCGCTTCGCTCGCATATACTCGTAGAATAGGAACTGACAAGCAGCCAACCTTTTTTTTGAGAACTGTAAGCAAAATCAAGTGTCACATGTTGCATTTGTCATAAAAAAATTCGGCTTGCTTCGCTCACATATAAAATAGGAACCGACAAGCAGCCAACCTTTTCTTTGAGAACTGTAAGCAAAATCGAGTGACACATGTTACATTTGTCATAAAAAATTCGGCTCGCTTCGCTCGCATATAGAATAGGAACCGACAAGCAGCCAACCTTTTCTTTGAGAACCGTAAGCAAAATCAAGTGTCACATGTTGAAATTGTCATAAAAAAATTCGGCTCGCTTCGCTCGCATATAGAATAGGAACTGACAAGCAGCCAACCTTTTCTTTGAGAACCGTAAGCAAAATCAAGTGTCACATGTTGAATTTGTCATAAAAAAATTCGGCTCGCTTCGCTCGCATACAGAATAGGAACCGACAAGCAGCCAACCTTTTCTTTGAGAACCGTAAGCAAAATCAAGTGTCACATGTTACATTTGTCATAAAAAAAAACTCGGCTCGCTTCGCTCGCATAAAATAGGAGCCGACAAGCAGCCAACCTTTTCTTTGAGAACCGTATGCAAAATCAAACGTCACATGTTGAATTTGTCATACAAAAATTCGGCTCGCTTCGCTCGCATATAGAATAGGAACCTACAAGCAGCCAACCTTTTCTTTGAAAACCGTAAGCAAAACCAAGTGTTTGTTGTTGTCTTAAAAAAAATCGGCTCGCTTCGCTCGCTTATTATAAGCTTCATGACTATTTTGCGAGCAGAGTGCAAACCAAGTTTCAAGCCCGAGACAAATATTTGCAGGGGGCGGCAAACCTTACTGGCCTAGGGCGCTGAATTTTAAAATACGCCTCTGACTACACTACAGTGAAAATAAAGGTCTGCTTAAAAACTACGATCAAATTAAGATTCAGGAAATAAATACTCCTCTTCATTTATTAGTTGCTTTTATAATTATCTTCTAACTAATAATTCACTTGCCAAAAACGTACATTAATCTCAAATCTTAACATTTGGAACAACAACAATCTGATAATACACATCTGAAATAGCAAAATACAGATGCGAGTAGCATTAAATATAAGAGCTATAAACTATTCAAGTGTTTGAAGAGATGGCAAAGGTGCATTTGCTAAAAGTTTTACGAGAAAGTGCTACAAGAATTACTTTTTCATACACCCGGCTTCAAGTTTTCAAGTTACGGGCGCTCGTAACACACTTGCAACTTGCTCACTTTGTACAGCTGCAGCGCTATTTTCTCAACTTCTGAAGTAATATTCTTTGACATAGCGATGAGTAGGTCCGGATGGATACCGGACCGCGGACCGGAATCCCTCGCGGTAATGATGGATGTACATCGCGCGTCAACTCGGATACCGGTCCGCCGGTCCGGACGGCGGACGGCGGACGGCGCGGACTGGTAACCCGGAGCGATAACGCGGAGCTGCAACCCGGAGCGGTAACGCGGAGCTGCAATCCGGAGCGGTAACGCGGAGCTGCAACGCGGAGCGGGCGGACGGCGGATTGCGGACGGAGTGGGGTACTGCATAGGTCCGGGAACTGCGGGAAGGGTGCAGGTGCGAGACCTCAAGCGAAGTTTGCGTGTGCAACACCGAGCTGGTTCATTTTTGTTTGTGTTTTCGTGTGTCAAGTCAGGTCAGTGTAAATAAATGAAGCGTGTCGAGTGTCGCGCGTGTCACATCATCAAGATGTAAGTAGTAGGCAATATTTATTTTTATACCTACCTACCTACGCGATTGCATACGCATACCAAATTTTTTCTCTCTCTTTTGTGTGTAGCTTGCAAGTTTTATTTGTACCTACCGACCGTTGTGTTTCTCTAAGACTTATTACTTACCTATATATAATAGGTAGTAGTAGGTACATACCTAAATTGTGTAGGTAGTATATTAGGTAACATTTGTAGACTTAGTTCAAATAAGTAGGTACAATTGGAGTTACAACAAGTAGGTACAATTGGAGTTACAAGTAGGTACCTACACAATGTAGATAGATACCTAGGTAGGTACCTACCTACTGTCTTTCATCATCCCTCGCCACTGGTATCTTATCTATCTAGGGTTGGGTGCAATGGACACGGAACCTGCGGACGGAAAGGATAGGTACTGCATAGATGCGAGTGCGAGCTGGACCTATATGAGTGCAACGGACACGGGACCTGTGTGTAGGTCTTTAGACGGGGCGGCGGAACGGCATCGCGCGCAACGGAACCGAAACCTATGCTCCCGCAGTACCGAACCCATATGGGTCCGACGGACACGGGACCTGGATGTAGCTCTTTGGAGCTGGATGTACATCAAGATGTAGCTCCGAATTATCGTCGGACCTACCCATCTTTACTTTGACAGGAAGCCTGGATATTATGGCCTATTGTTACAGTAAGTAATATAATATGAATACCCTTCGGTAGTAAAAGCGTAGTATCAGATGCTGGTTTATAAACAGTTTACGCAACCTAGCTGTGAGTGAGCGCGACACGCAAATGCATCAGTTTATACAACATCCGCACTCCTATTTTTAGATTTTGAGGACGGTTGTGACGGAACAAAGTTGTTCTAATTAATGCCAGAATAAAAATAATAAAAACAAACGGATAATACTTATCTCCTGTAAACTTTGAGTGACACTCTCTGTGTAGTTTATTTACGCGGGCCTATGATTTCGTGGAATAAAATTCAGGTCAAGTTTGTGCCAAATATTTTGTGACGTAAGAAGATGATTAGTGATGTGATGTTTTGACAAGGGATTTATAAATAACTGGTGGATAAATAAACGTCAAGACGACGTGTTCCAAACAATATAAAGTACTTAACGTCTAACGGTTTTATTAATAGATTACCTACATTATTGTGGATCCTATCTATCAAATATAATTCTAACATGCGACACCTCGACTAGAAAACAACTGTTAATTACCGCAGTTTTCTAAGCTACATAAATAACGAGAAATACACCAACAATGTGACCAAACACAGCTAAATGTCTGAAAAGACTATTTTATTTGGCTGTTTGTTCGCGACATACATTTTCTTTTGTCCGAGATTGACTTTCCATACGTAAAAGGAAAATATTATTATCGTGCGGGTCGTATTTTCTGGTAGCTGTCTGGGCCCCGTATCAAATACAAAATCAATCTATACTTTAACATTATAAATATTATAGTGTACTCTTGTCTGTCTATTGCGCTTTTATAACGAGCGAATGACGAGTTTTGAGACGCGTTTGTTATTGTTATTGTAGGAGTTACTGGTTACTTTTACTAAAAGTAGTACTTAACGTTATTAAGGCAGTAATAAGTAATGAACACTTTTCCTAAAGATAACGAAAAATGATTGTTAGCTTAGGTTACAGGTCCCTGGGAGGGACACGCGTCTGAAACACTATCTGGGATATATCTATATGTTTGTATGTGGTACAGATGAAATGTCCGAGGTTTGTGGCTTGCGGTGGACCGAGGCAATGCTATTTCATAAGAATTTATAGCATCGCAGCCGTTAAAACAAAGTACCTACCTACAGTCAAAACGCCTATTCCACCTCGTGACTGTGCAAGTACAGTCAACAAAATAGAAGAAATACCTAAATTATATGCTGAGGAGATTTTGATAAATCTTGGTACATAGATGAAGGACTTCAACATGAAGACTTCTACCGATATCTTTAACGGTAACATTAGACCATAGTTTCTGATCGATACCTATGGTCCACCAAAAGGAATAAAAATGTATTTGTCATTTTCCGCACACTTTATCACCTCCTCCTATGCTACCTCCTCCTACCTATAAACCCATTTTATTATAATTGCTTTTATTCGGAAACTGTGTGAGTTCAACATGGAGCCTAAAGAAATCAATTGTTCTGTTGTAGTTGTCACTGACATGCTCTTTGCAGCGAGTCTAAATCCCAGAGAATTTCTATACTAAGCATATCGATATTTCGCTTTATTTAGACTTAAAAACTGCAAATATGTTGTTTCAGTTTCATCGTTGAAAATTAACTTATTTCACCGTATTCCCATTGAGCAGATGAGGTAGGCTGAGAAAGATTTCGTCTTGATCTCCGACTTTAACACGTTTTTACCTTTTTACGTACGTATACAGATGTTTTTCATGTTTGTCCAAAAGCGTCTCTACTACAATAGTTTTAGGCACTAACTTCGAGCTTAGTATTTAGTTTTCAGTCCAGACCTATAATTGTGAGACATTACATCAAAAGCGCCACCATTCTTTCTTCTGCTAATGCAAATAACATCGATAAAATTCATCCACCGATCGCACAAAGCTCCAGTCGTCGGATGATTTAAAACAGCAGGTAGCGTGTTTATAAATATGTAGGTAAGTCGCACGTGCGGCATCGCTAGTCGGGGGCGAGCGCGGTGGCGCATGCCGCGATACGGGCTTATCTGAGCATTGCCTCATCAAAGGAGCGCTAAATATACTTAGCTAGTGAATCGCCTGTGACTTTACTTGCTGTTATTTCCTTAAGAATACTAATAAAACAGCAATTTTTCATTAAAGTCTAAATATTTTGTATATATGGGTGTCTATATTTAAATGATGGTAAGGTATGGAAACATTATTTATAAGAAAAAAATGACACTCTAGGTTCAAAGTCAAAATCATAGTCAAAAATCATTTATTTAGTAAGACCTCGGGATCACATCGTAACATCTCAAGAGCTAGGTGAAAATTATCTAGCTCTTTTCTTTCCTCCGGTCGCGTAAGAACCGACCAACACCAGGACAACGACAACGAACACGGTTTGTAGCCTAGCTTTCTTTTCAACGATCCATCCTCTATGTAAATGGTCAAGCTCTAGTGGAGAGCCATTCGAACAAAGTGAGGCTCGTCTAAGCAAAGTTTGTAGTTCAATAAGGTCAAGCTCAACTTTATACTTAATCATACTTCATAAACAACACACTGTTTACAACCGAGTTACGGTCATCGGTCATGGCCACAAAAGCTTTTAAACTTTATGGGCTTATGTAAGAACCACGAAGAGTGACCAAGAATGTTACAAGTTAGTTACCTTAGTGTAATGAATTGTTATCTCGTAAGTAATAAGTTTGGGAACACTATAATATCAGAGTTCTTGGAACTTTTGTCAATTGATAATACCTACTTAATAATTGACAAGCGTTGAATCGTTGACACGGTACGTTCATATTTATATTTCGGTAGCAAGGACATGTTATAAATGTTATAATATAATTAATAAGGATGAATAATGAGAATTGGAATATAGTCTTGAGATTTACGTTTAGATCTAGAATACTTTGCTTTAACCACGTACAGATAAACTCGTAATATACGTTAGTGTAATATAATTGTCGTCGGAATCCTAACCCGAGAGGAAGTTAAGCTAGTAGGTAGGTACCGTGAACGATCGTTTCTCAAAGAGCTCCGGCTAATTGAATTTGCAATTCTGCCAACAATGTCAAAGCATTTGCTCTTCAACGATTTCATCTGAACAATTTGAGAATAGGATTTCATGGGTCTTAATTACTATTCGAAACTTTGAACATAAGTTACTTTTAGAGACGTTAACAGAAGTTTTGGTGAATTTCATAAAAAAATTGTAAGGTAGCGTAACGTTACGGTAGGTAAGGGCTGAAGTCTTGTCTGTCAAAGTAATACTTCAATTTATTTTGTTTATGGATTTAGAGCCTTGGATGTTGGATTTATGGATTTACTACTTGGTCATTGACAAAAATTTGAAAAAAGGGAAAAAAAATGTTGGATGTAGCGAAAATAAGGAAAAACAGTAGATACTACGGGCGCTGCGATCCGTTGCGTCGCGTCGTCGGCGTCGGTCGCAGCGCTATTAATGATTTTTGTTCCATCATCAGGCGTCGTGGCATGTCGTTATGATTAGTATGGAAAACAACGCAGCGTCACCGCTCCATCGCCGCTGCGTTGCGTAGTCGCAGCGGACGATGGAGCCCGTGTGGCATCTCACAATCATTTCATTCCCATCACCTGATCATAATGTGTGTGCCAGTCGCTAAGTCATCTAAGAAACCTTCAAGCGACCTTATAACTCCGTCACTAGAGTTTGCCATTAAAGCTCAAAGTTATATGGTGGTAGACTAATTATTAGGAGTAACGAATGGATCTGGTTTATAGATCACCTATTTGTGAAGCTACAAAACGTACATGTAGATAAAGTGTGAAGTGGAACGTTTGGAAATTCAAGTACAAACCATGATATCCATTTAAATGCCCGGTTCTTGATATTCATAAATACATTTTAGAAGACCGCGACTCTATTTAGCTTGATGGACGTCGAGCAGCTACTTTTTAGGAACACGGAATGAAGATTGATTTTTTTATTAGAGCAAATACAAGAGTCATCGTTAGATACAGCTCTTTTATATTACGTGCTCGCAGTGTAACTTGTCTAGTTGTTTCTGATAGATCAACATCGGTCATTCACGGTTGAACAAGTAACCAAATCGATGGTTTAACGATCGTTTGACGAGCTTATGTTCAATTTCAATATTTCTATCTGTGATTTTGCTTACCTACTGTGGTTAGAAATTTGACATGATTAAAGTAAGCAAAACCACAGATAGATATAATATTGAAACTGGTCATTAGAGAGCAAGTCAAGTTATCGTTTCTTGCTAAAGAAAATGTGACGGACTTCGAATTCACTTAAGTGACCGAGCTCACTAAATACGCAAGAATGTATTGTAAGTGTTTGTAGTAAGATTCAAATTTCGAATACGAAATTTGAAATCTCACAGCGGATTCAGCTCTTCGACGTTCGAAGTGAGTTTACAGAATGAGCCTACTGCTCGTAATACCACTTCCCACAACGCTGCTTAACTTCAACGATCAATCAAGAACGTTTAAGCAAGCTATGCCACGAGCGAAACAAATGTACGACAAAGGTAAAGATATAGCAACAAGGTACTTACGCAATAGCATCGATCATGTCAAGCCCCATCTCGACGCAGCAGCGCGCGTGGTCGGAGCGCGGCTCGGGCAGCCCGGACACGCAGTAGTAGCAGTCGCCCAGGATCTTGATGCGGAGGCAGTGGTTATCCTTACAAAAGAAATACCATTCAGAAACGAAGAAAAAAAAATGGTTATCTGTAAAGTCGGTTTCCTCATCATCATCATCAGCTTCTAATGACCCACTGATGGGCATAAGCCTCCTTCCCTACCCGCCAAAACGTTCTATTCTGGGCCTTTTGAATCCAGGTCTTACCTAAAGTCGGTTTACAGACGAAAATTTTACGTGATAACGAAACGAACGCTGAGGCCGATCGTGCCTCTATATCGCTTGTTCCGCGCTCTCGCTTGCACCCTCGGCTCACGCGGACCGTGATACTTTTTCGTGCGTGCAGCCGGCGTTCATCGATTTATAATATCGTAAAAGTAAAACAATTACAGTAAAAACATAGTTTAAACTTCTCGACAAAATAAAGTTCACTCACAAATATTGTGCTATTCCTGTCATACTATATTGCGATAATCTCAGGAACAGCATAATATATCTGCCTAAAATTATTTCTTTACTTTGTTCGTTTTATTTTTTCATAAGTTTTAAGTTATCGCGGGTCTATACCTAACGCTTTCCCTCTTTTTCGTGGATTCTCGGCACCTGCGGGACTAAAAAGGCCGCAATAGCAGAATCACAACAGGAATTGCAATATAAGTATGCCGTTCTTGTCACTCTCAGTCTATGAAAAGAGACGGCATATGGTGCAATTCATATTGTGATTCTGCTATAACGGCCTTTTTAACCCCACTAGTGGCCTCTAGAAGATAAATTCTGTTTTAAAATTTGAACGCTAAACAGTGAAGGAAAACAGCTAGAAAACCACATACAAGTATTGGTGCAAAGATATATTATAATGCCCGGTAGAAAGTTAATTACTTACCTGTAAATGTTAGCATATAATGCCAAGTTGTATATTTTGACTAGCTAACTCTAGCCTAAGCAAATAAAATTTTATAAGTTTTAATTTTTATAGTGTTAAACCACACTTTGGTATAAAATAAAAGATCTAAAATGCTTGATGATCTGAGCGATTGTTTCAGAATGATTCAATAGCTTCGTTAATTATTTATACCACCAACACTTTGATATGGTACTATACTAATATAAGTACCCGGGTATTTTACTTGTTTGACCATTGAGTATTCGGTTTATTATGTATCATCTGTTTTGAAATATAAACCTAGGTAATTTTTTATGTATACTCGAGCCCAACAAACATTAGATAAAATATTTATGTCTCATACATGATCAAAATTATGTTTCACCACTAATAATCGTCACTTTTAGTTACTGTTCTCAGATAGTGAATAAGCAGGCATGTGTCATAATCAATTTGCAATGGAAATTACGCTTTGCTGCATTGATTTTAGATTGAATCCAACATGGACACATGGAATATATGGCTCTAAAATGACTCATTATAAAGCACGCCACAATTAGTGAAACATTCACTCGTCGACTAAGATTTACAAGAGTAGTAAGACGTAAGGGATTAGGTAGGTACCTACGCTAGATTCTAAGCCGGATTTTATTGGACATTTCGCGGAATGGTGCGAAAACCGTGTGTGGACAGACTTCTCCGCATCAATTTTACTAATGAAATTACTGAGGCTTGCCACCAGTTCATACCATTTTGTAATTCATCAAAATTATACGTTGTATTAGTAATTACTTAGTTGTTTTCCGTTTCGTGGCTGATAAAGATCGCGGACGGTTGGCATAGGCCCGCCAACCAATACAATGCGATCTCACATTCCATACAAGCAACCTATCCGTAAAGGAGCCCTACACAAGGCATGGACTGGACAGTTATTAATGACGGTGTCAGTCTGCACGCCTGTACCTAGCAGCTGAGACGAATCGCACTCGCCTTGGGAGAAGCCTACAAACATTGACTAATAGTGTAGAAAGTAAGTGTCTCCTTGGTGCTATGGTGACCTCAGAGACTGGTTTCTTTCTATTATTAAATGTTAAATGGTATGGTCTGGTTGGGAATGAATTTAAAGTCTCAAGTTCATGAATAAAATTGTAATAAATCGCTATAGTAAAAAGTCACTTAAACAAATACTTAAACTGATAATACGTAAACTAGGATTTATTTAACTAAATGGTAAAAATGGTGTTTAATGGTTAAAATGGTTTATGGTATGAGCACACGGTGTGTCAAAAGACGAACGAACGCGAACTGACTCGACTTTTGGTAAATTGACTGAATGTGCGTTATTGCACGCAAGGCAATTTACACAAAAGTGCAAAGTGTTTAGTTTTAACCTGAACAAATAGGTTTGGGATTGTGTACAGACTAGATACCGACGCCGAAGCAGAAATGTGCACGACATTTTCTACTTTGGTGTTTACTTTTCAAAGTTTTCAAAGCTGTATAACTTACGATGCAATCTGCAATATTTAATACTCAAGCTCTACCAACCCAATAAATTTGTTTGTGGTATCTAGTGCTAGCGCTTTAGCTCAATTCACATAGAATATTGATTTGTTAGACGTGATACACGGCTGGCCTATTTAGCTTAAGGACGAGAACACACTATCCAGGCAATTTCTAGCTGACTGTTTGCCTTGAACTAGCGCTCAATACTATTGTACGTTAGGCATACAAATATACTAACAAACTCTCAGATTTAGGTATAATATTAGTAGGATAAGAAATTTTAAAATAAGGACTGTTCTATGAAGATAAGGACGTATATGTGGATAAGGGCTTACAAATAATACTCAGATTTCTAATATTACTTAGTTGAAATATAGCTGATGAAATATAGGTAACGCAATAAATTTTTGTGTATTTCTTTACTTATATCGTAGTACTAGTATTCTGTGCTTATATGAAAGTTTAAGAGTGAGCGGAAGTTTTAAATGTTTGACAAATAGAGTGGTAAAGTCGACTTACATTGGCAAGCTGGTCGAACCTTCCGAAGAGTTCATTGAGCAGCCGCACCAGCTCCTGCGCGCTGCACTGCGATGCGAGAACCGTGAAACCCACGATGTCCGCGAATAGTATACTGCAACAAAAACGTAGACCTTTAGATCTAGTAAGTTTATACAGTAGGTAAGGAGGCTTATCTTAACAAACGGTCGCGAAAGAACAGGAGTAGAATCACCTAGCTCTTAAGACGTTTCAAAGTGGTCCTAACGGTCCTGCTGAATAAATGATATTTGATTTTGATTTTTGAAACTAACTTTTGCCTTTCGACTTCAATTCATCATCATGGTGTGATGGGACGCGAGTGGTGCTAGTACAATGTTTGCATAATCTGCAATTAGTCTGGTTTATGAGGTACCTTGACTAAAAGTTTCTGATACCCACAACATTGGGCAAGATCAAAACTACGTATGCGTTGCGTGCTACTTCTTTATTTCTTTATCTATTAGAAGAAATTAAGTGTAATAACAATCAATAAAACGTAAAAACAAGTGCAGATGGAGTTATGCTATGCATACTTAGTTAGTTTTTCTTCCGTGGGGGACCGGGACCCATCGCGTATTCAAAATTCTTTCAGGGCGTCTGGTCGCAGCGACGCGTGATCCGAGGTCTGACTTTTTTGGTTCAACGGATCAGCATAGCAGCATTGGACAACTGATTTTTCTAACCACAAATACAAGATTGATTCATTCCATGTAATTGTTTGCAAAGAACCGATAAGTATTCCAGGCATTGGACCAATCAATAGGCCATTTTGGCTTCGAAAACGCAATTTACTCATTGTGACATTACTCTGAACGTGGAACCTTGGTCAATTTTGCTGATTTTACTGTAAACGAGGTAATAAGTAGACCTTGGTATCTAGTGGACTTAGGCCAAGTTTAAGGCCAGCCCTGCTGATGAAGGGGCCACTAGAAGCTTTTTGTTTACGTCAAACCCTCGTTTTCTAACAAGCCACGAGTTTCATTTTCTGACCGTTACTACACAACCGCAGCCTGTAGGAAAAAAGGTTAGGGACTAATTATGAAGTGTCATGGCGATAAATTAATTTATACACCGTCTGGAAAATTCTCCATAAAGTGGCTGCATTTGCCGGTTTCTCGGAGGAAACTCAAAGTACCTTTGTAAGAGTACCTACATGCCGCTTATTCATTAGATTAGAACGTTTACTTAAAACCACAACCCTATAATAGCAGTACTTTCATACATTTTCATATTTATAGTTTATAGTAGGTAAGTACATCATTATTTTATTGTGTGTGTTCGTTTTTGGCGAACGCGATATTCACGACGCGTCATAATCGATTGCACGTACAAGGTTCTTCGGCAAAGTGATTGAAGAACCGCAAATTACACACAATAACTGAATAACAATCTAAACGTCAGGATATTGGTTTCAAAATGACTCACTCTTTTACAAAGCTAATTTTTCTTAAAATAGAGAGCAGTATTTCTTGGCGAGGTGCTTTCTGTTACAGTTTAGTTAGAGCTCATGTTAATGCTACAATAAATCTGAGCACAGTACTCCGGAACGAAAGACTATACCGAGTCAAATAATTGCATAGTAAATCCCAAGGTTTGTGTTTACTTTGACATTCATAAATATAGCTTATGGTTATTTAGAAGCCATTAAAATAGCAAGAGGTTGAGCAGAAAAATTTTATAAGGTGAGAATTCACACCTTTAGCAAAGTTAAGGGAGTGTACACATTGCGTTTTCTGCAGCGCGTTTTTGAGCTGCGCGTTTGTATCGATGCAAACGCGCGTTCGCAACGCGTTTTTTCCATACAAAAGCGAACCGGGAGGGGGGCTGCGCGTTCGCATCGCGTTCGAATCGCGTTTGTATCGATACAAACGCGCTGCAAAAAAACGCAATGTGTACACTCCCTAATTTTGACACCTTTGTCACTAAACTACCAAAAACTTGACCCACGGAAGCCAAACTGGTGTATTCATGGAGCAGTCTACGACGAGATAATGAAGGTCAACTTATCACTGTCTAAAATAACCGAATACGAGCCACGACATTGCCATTTGCCACTGCAATAATTGATGGTTAAACAAACTTACCAAGTGAAGTTTGGCCATAATTATACGAGACGGTTACATCCGAAGAGATCATAATATTTTTGACCATGTAGTTTCACTTCTCAATGTACTAGGGCATCACATAATTTTAGAGTACTGTAAAATCTGTAAAATTAAAGCATTAGTAACAAAATAATGACACTCTGGCATCCCTATCTGGCAACCCACTCGCTCGGCTCGCGCCAACTTCATTTCTTCAGAGACACTTATGTCGTTAAAGTAGCAAGGGCCTTTATGGGTTCGGGTGGGACCTTCTTGATCTCTTCGGATGTAACCGTCTCGTATAATTATGGCCAAACTTCACTTGGTAAGTTTGTTTAACCATCAATTATACTACGACGGTTACATCCTCAAGATCATAATATTTTTGACCATGTAGATGTTTAGCGACCTTTAACGACATAAGCGGTTAACGCAAAAGCAGGTAGGTACATTAATACCTAATGATGTCTTACAATCAACTTACGATTGCATGTTTTGACAAAAAATGGAATCTGCAAATAAATAAATATTCAATTCAAAATATTCAATTATTTAAATATTGGTGAAACCGATAGAATACTTAAAATATTTTACAAAAAACCCAAATACATCACGCTCATCATTTTGGGTCAAATGTAGAACTTCTGACCAAACGAGTCGGTTCGTTATAAGATATCTATTGGGACTCCGTTACGCATAGACGCCACTATTTGACTGGCAAAATCTGCATTATCTATCGGCTTATTGTCGAGACACTCGCATTATGTATCGTTTTGTAAGAAAAAATTTATCTGTTTAGGAAATAATTTCGAAAGATGATCAAGCACCTACAAGATTCAGATTTCGGATTATTTTAATTATTGGAAAAAACAAAGTTTAGTTCTATTCTATCATCTTGACTCATCCGTTTACCAAATATCAGAGCAAGCGCTGAATGACAAGTATTCAAAGTTGAATAATTTGACCCAGATTTATATTCGCTAACTAGAAAATCGATTACAAATAGAATATAACTTCTAAAAAGTCAATTTAAAGTTTGGTGCAAAAATTGCCACCATTTTGTGGAATCACATTTATTATTGTTTTAAAGAACTTTTAGAAAAAGATGATAGGTATATCAATTTTATAGCACTTGCTTAAAGTGCTTGTCTTGAGTAGGCTTGCTCAATAACAGCGATGACACTAGGGTGTCGCTGCCAGAGTCTGAAAGTTGAAAAGAGTACCTAATGTGGTATTATGTAAACTAGTTTGCCTTGAGATATATATATATTTTTATGAACAATGGGTACCATGGTACCAAGGCCGCTAGGCCAATAAGGGACGACCAATTCTAGTAGCACGATTATTGCTTAGTTTACTTAAGTATATTAAAATGAATGAAAAAAGGAGGTAATGTGTAGAAACAAATAAACACTCCAGTCTAGAGTAAACGCATCGGTATCGAATGCGGACTAATCTCGTTTCAAGAGACACTTACATATTTATTCTAGTGGTAAATAAATCATTTTCATAAATCATTCAAACTTGTTTGAGATAGACTCCATATTGTATCAATAATAATTTTAAAACATCTGGATCCCTGGTTCAGCTTCTTTTTTGATTTTGGATTTTTCGAATATGCTACACTATAGTAAGATCTAGTACTACTACTACAGTAAGATCTAGTAGCGGCGTTATCGCCGCTACTAGATCTTACTACTTAAATTGTTTAAATGCATAAACTGGACACCACCTCATCATAATTACATATCGCGTTCGTTTTATCGTTACGGATCAAAATTTATTTTGTATCGATTTGCCAGCGAAACACCGTAATTCTATAGAAGCGGCTTTAAGTTCTAAAAGGTTGATAGTGTATCTGGCTCGGCAGTCCTAGAAACCGTTTACATGTTCTCCGTTAAAATTAAGACGCTCCAATCCTTTAAAGGCGCATCCATAAAAATCTATTACCATAAATAGGATTATTTGAAATTAAAATATAATTTCGCCACAAAGACAAATCTGGATATAAGCTACTCGTAGGTATATGTGTGTTGTGTACCATGTAGGAGTCATAATCATTAAATCAAAGAAGCTAGAATTTTTTCAATTTCAAGCCGATTCGAAGCGTACCTATAGCCGTCCACGGGCAGCTGCAGGACAAGCTGAGCAAAGTAACACGAAAAAATTTCGTGAAATCTCTTAGGGTTAGTGAACGAGTTTTAACAAGATAAGTGTTCTATTTGTGTTAAAATTCTGCCAAATTCAGGCACCTGTTAGGTACGAGAGTCTAATTCGAACTCAAAAAGGTTTTTGATTAATAATAATAAAACCCAATCTTGAAGGTTTCCTTGACTCTGTCGTGGCAATTATAAGTATCATTTATGCACTAAATTTCATTTTAATAAATGACTAGAATCAGTCCGTATTTCTTAGATAAGAAATGACAGGCCCTTATGGACCGGGTACTAAAAAACATATGTATCTTGCAAGTCTATCATAGCCATGAATCAGTCTTTAATAAGTAATTTAGCAGCGGTGCAAGTATCTACTATTTTAAAATATTGACTGAAAGATAAATCGACTTAACACTAAATTTAGAAGTGCCTTCACGAATAATTTGTCAAAAAAGTTTGAGATAAAAATTGTCCGGAATATGTTTTATGTAAGAATCACAGATTCTGATGACTATAACTTATGAGTAGCTGAACATAACTGCTCTACGAGTAACTCCGTATTGCTAAACTTTTGGTTAGCTTGTTCCAACATTTGTACAGGAGGCCTACTATTAAACGGGATTTTAAATCCATTCACATAGCTAGGTACAGCTAATGATATTTTTCCAACAGAGACGTTATATTTATAAAAGCTTTCAAACGCGGCGAAATTGTTTTACAGCTAAGTAGGTAGAATATTCGCAGCTTCGTTTACATTACATCACTCAAGAAATCAAAAGATAGCAGAGAAATACAAAACCTCGTTGTCAGAACGAGATAAATATAATTTTCACAATTACGTGAGCAGCAAGTCGCAAATGACAGCCTGTGACGAGCGACCGAGTTGACTCAAGCTATCCAGCCCGAAGTTAGTTCACCACGCGGAGCGGGGCACAACACAACACAACACGTCTACCTCAGTTTATAAGGTATAGTAGAAGATCATTGGGTACAGCAGAGTGCGCAGTAATTATGTATAAAATAGCGCAAATTGTTAGCATGAAGTAGTATTACTTACCTCTTATGCGTTTTGCGGGTCCTGAACTCAGTCTTGGTGCAGGAAGAGCTCGCGGCAGGCGGTGGTCTCCGCCCTTAGAACGGGTACCCATCTTAAGACGATTACCTCAGATTTGGCATCTGTTCTTCGGTCCACCCCACCTGAATGGTCTGGGTGGTTTAGTTCTGGAATGGCCTTCCAGTTTGCCTGCTACTGCTTCGATCTAGAGAGTAAGCTAAGGTCATACCTTTTAATCTGAATGCCTTTATATTTATAGAATATTTAAATATTAAAGTATTTTTTACAAGGTCTTATTGGTTTTCTTGGTCTCGGTCACCTTCCACCAGAATCCGACCCCAACGTTTAGAGAGCTCCTATAAAGATAGATAATAATAATAATCATAATAATTTTATATTTTTTATTCAGACACAATGCATGAACCGATTGTCATGGTTTGACTATGACAAATCAAGTAGAGGTCACGGTGATGGAGTCGGGTATTGTAATAGCCGCGCTCTGAGAGTGGTAGAAGACATACTACGCTTTCATCAAAGTTACAAAAGTCAGGTAATATAACCTGTACAATGTGCAGTCTGTAGTTGTTATTGGTTTTAAAGTCATTGGTCGTCATCATGAGACATGAGACTGAGCGACAGGAACGTGTTCACGTCACGCAGTATAACGCAGGTAGTTATTTAACCCTGGTGACTTATACTTACAATAGACACAATACTTACAGGTAAACATACTTACAATCTGCAGTTTGCAGTTTTTTTTATTTTAAAACCATTGATCGTCATCACGTAATAAAACAAGACTGAACGATATCAAACGTATTTGCGTCACACAATATCACGTAGGTAGGTATTTAACACCCTTAACCTGTATGGGCAGGTATACATAATAATACTTACTATCTGCACAGTTTTTATTATTTTAAAACCATTTGTCGTCATCACGTGACGACATGAGACTAAGCGAAATCAAACGTGATCGCATCGCGCTATAATTCTGGGTAGATATATATCACCCTTGACCTTTATGCACAGATAGACATATACTTACGATCATATACTTACGATCTGCAGTTTGCAGTTTTATTGTTTTAAAGTCATTGGTCGTCATCACACGACGACACGAAACTGAGCGATATTGAACGAGATCGCGTCACCCAGTATAGGTAGATTTTCCACCACCTTGACTTGTATGCACAGGTACTTACAATCTGTAGTTTACAGTTGTTGTTATTTTAAAGTCATTACGGACTAAGCGATATCAAACATGATCGCGTCATGCAGGTAGGTTTTTCACCTCCTTGACTTGTATGCACAGGTAGACATACTTACAATCTGCAGTTTGCAGTTGTCGTTATTTTAAAGTCATTACGGACTAAGCGATATCAAACGTGATCGCGTCACGCAGTATAACGCAGGGGACCTAGGTTTTTTACACCCTTAACCTGTGTGGGCAGGTAAACATATACATCCAATCTGCAGTCTGCCGTTTTTATTGTTTTAAAGTCATTTGGGCGATATCAAACGTGATCGCGTCACGCAGTATAACGCAGGTAGGTTTTCCACCTTCTTGACTTGTATGCACAGGTAGACATACTTACAATCTGCAGTTTGCAGTTGTTGTTATTTTAAAGTCATTCCGGACTAAGCGATATCAAACGTGATCGCGTCACGCAGTATAACGCTGGGGACCTAGGTTTTTTACACCCTTGACCTGTGTTGGCAGGTAGACATATCCATCCAATCTGCAGTCTGCCCTTTTTATTGTTTTAAAGTCATTGGTCGTCATAATGTGACGACACGAGACTGAGCGACAATTATCAAACGCGAGCTCGTCGCGTAATATATCGCAGGTAGGTATTTCAACATCGTTGGTGACCTGTGTGCAAAGAAAACAAAAAAAACCGGCAGTTTTTGGCACTTTGAAATTGCAATACGACAAAATTGTTATTACTAAGACGTAATCTAGATCGTTTATCATAATGAATAAATATCACAATGCAACGATAAACAATACAACAATAAACCCGAGACAAAAATAAAATGAAGGTAGTCACATATTTTTTAATGTGAACTGTCGACATGTAAAAATTATTTGTCGTAAATATTTTACGGTATTATTTGTTGTATGCATCTATAGGTAATATTTTTGATAATTGGGTGAAATTAAGTAAACAAAAAAACTGTTACCTCCCTTCATCTCTCGTAGACGATGATGATTTTCATAAACTCCTTTCCAAAAGTTTAATCTTCTTTCTTATTCTATAATCACCACTTCGTTTACGTTGTTTTACCAATTAAAAACTTTTAATTATAACTTTCTTGCGAAAAAAATAAATTCGTAATTATTGCGATGTTGCGATGCCCGCACATAAGAAACGAATGAAGTTGGCGCGAGCCGAGCGAGTGGGTTGCCAGATAGGGATGCCAGAGTGTCATTATTTTGTTACTAATGCTTTAATTTTACAGATTTTACAGTACTCTAAAATTATGTGATGCCCTAGTACATTGAGAAGTGAAACTACATGGTCAAAAATATTATGATCTTGAGGATGTAACCGTCGTAGTATAATAGTCCACATTTGTCGCCCCGTCACTTGTTGACGGAAAGATCGAAATGGATTTCCGATCGTCCCCGATAAAGGCAGCCGTCACATTATGTAACGAGTGTTTTCCAATAGGAACTTGCCAAGTTTACTTGCCAACGCTACACTCTGTTTTTTGTCATTGTATGAAACAAAACTCATTCAAACAATAACGGAAGTCAAAACATAGCTGGCACTTTGGCATGCTTTATTAAAAGGAGTGACTTGTAGTATTCAACCAAATTACCTATTCAGCAGTGCGATTCAGACTTCTGAAAATGCATCCGATTCGTTGATTTTGGAAAGTTGACGTTTTTTCAGTGAAAAAAAGTCACTTTCCCAATTCGAAATACATTCCGGAATACGGACACACTGCAGAAGACTTATTTTTAACCGACTTCAAAATGGGAAAGACGATTATTTTTATAAGTACATGTTTATAAAAAAGGGTATACTCTCCAGGTGGTCCCATAATATACTCACAATATAAGGTGTACCCTAACATTGTAACTGCTTTTTGCAAGTTAAGAAAGTAAAACCCCAGTGTTTTCTTATAAAGCATTTCGTCAATCAATAAAAATCCCTATCAGTAATTACTCAGACCGATTGGTGGACACATTGTGAACTTCGTGGATGAGGCTAGCATTGAGCAGGGGACTACGAACTATCCTTAAAGAAAAGACCTTTTGAACTAGGGATTTGTCTCTGAACCTTGTACATCCGTTTAGACTAAAAGGATCAAGTCCGGCAGACTTCCTGGCGTGACGTCATTGGACGTTTGCGCAATAAGTATACCATACACATACTAACTATAGACAGACATACCTACCCAGCTACTCATACATACGTGCACAGAAACTTAATTTGATTAAAAGATTTAATAGGAACACCACGAGGCACACCTTCTGTAGGTCAAAGTTTTTTTCATTGGATGGTGTGAATTCTAATTTGAAAATCATTGTGTAGAAGTAACAAGTAGCGACTAGTGAACTAATAAATGTAATTGGTTCTTTTTATTACAGCAAAAAATACGATAAAAATACTGTTATTACGATTACTTATTCAGTTAGGTGATCGACGTCAAAGATCACATTTATTTAAAAAAAAAAACAGGTAATTCTAGAGGTGGGATTCCACCAAAATAGTGTGCAGCACATTTGTTTACAAACATTTTGTGCAAAACTCCAGCAGTGCACGTACTAAGCTTGTATCGCGTTTAGCTTCTGGCTCCACCGGCAAGACTGTGCGTAACTTTTGTAAACGCACAGTGTGGCACACTTGTGCACGAACATGTTCTGTTCACTGAGAAGAGTTTTCTGTCTTCAGTTGTTAATATGGACGGGCGGGAAAATGTAGTGCTTTGTGCTGCAACTTGAAACACAACTGCTATGAAATGGCTGCCGTTATTTTAAAGATGAATAGTGCATTATTGGCAGTTTATGATTTGGGTTTCTACCAAGGAACAAAAATAAGTGTTGTCGTGATAGGAAAAAAAATTTCGTACTTTTTATAATTTAGGCAAAGTTACCTACACTAGGCAAAGTTACAGGGGTCTACGGTATGCATAAGTGTGGGCAAATGAAGCAAAACTGGATGGCATTGCATTTCGAGTTCTTCCAAAAAGTCCGTGTTGATGTTTCAGTAAAGCCCCACATCTTTACTGAGGCACAAGGAGAGGGGTAGGATATTATATTTATGTATTGTAATTATGTACCTATCTGTGTATCTTGTGTATCTATAAACTTGAAATATATTATTTACTTTACAATGGCTGAATGCACAAGCCGTGCGAAGCCAAAATGTGCGCGTACAAATAAATGTTTTCGCTCCGGTAGCGGAAGCAAAACTGAGTTCGCGAACAACAAGCGTGTACGCGGCGACGCAAGTCCACTGCACGCATGTGTGCGCGAACAATAATGTACAAATGTGCGCGAACATTTCCAAAATGTTCGCGAACAATTTGTTATTGTTTGCCCGAGTGAGTCGACCAGCGTGAACATCTGTGTCGTACACTGTGCATTACAGTGCCGCACAGTTCAGCACACTGGTGGAATTCCACCTTAGGAATTTTAATGAAGCAATGAAATAAAGGAGAAGCAAAAACACTAGCTTCGACGATAACAACGTTGTTTTCGATATCATCGACAAAGAAAAATACAAAAGAGATAACAAAGAGCGTAACGCTAATATAGTAAAACGTGCCACCGTAAATTCCAACTACATTGCGCAGATCCCCTCTAAGAATGCGGCGTCGCGATCCAATAGAACCTTTGAGGGAAATCGGAAAATGCTGCTTATACTGTACACAAACAACATCGGTTTAAAGATAAAAACGACGATAAAAGCTTTATGTATTTACATTTAGAATGTAAACAATAAAAGGTTTTTGTTTCAGATTTGCGTATTTTGGAGTAGCAACCCGAAAACTTTTTCTACTTGTAGAACCCACTTTCAGAAGTTTTCTGTCCAATCAACATTTTTAGTCGAAGAGATCACAGGTCGTGTCTATTCCTGTTGCGTCTTCCGGAGCAATAAATAAACACAACTCATATTTCTAAATAACTTCAGGTTTGGCACCCATAAAATCAAACTACACTTTTTACACTACACTTTTACACTTGCCGAGAAGAGCCAAGTAAATAGCTGCGTTGGCGAAAATACTTAAAATCTAGACCTATGAGTAGCCGCAGAGTCAGAGACTCTAGATTAGTTAGGTTGCTTCTGTCATTTCAAAAACTAATTTCTAAACAACATAAAATAACCAACATGACGTATTTGATGAGCTATTATGTTTACTCATAGGCTAACTAAGCTATCCGATTGCAAATGGCATTGGTAAGGACCTCATTAATTTCGTTTATTACTGTGACTGTCTGTGACTGACGCAACGCTTGTGTTCGTTATGATCGTGCTACTATGTTGCTAACCACAATCAGTAAAACTAGAAAATCTATAACGTGCTGACAGTAGTAAGGTATACCTAAACGCATAATCAGTAAGATTATCAATATTTCCGAGTTAAGTGAAATTCCATCATGAAAGGAATAAGTAAAAGTAAATGAAGTAGCAGATACTTTACTAATTACACAGTTTTATTTCTGTATTTGATAACTCCCGATTTTCATTCTTACACTTTATATTCTTAGTAGGTAACTAATATTCTGACAATATGGCGCCCTATTTTTGCCGTGATCTTTACATTGGTACCAAATATCTGCCAACACTACTCATATTATGCAACACAACGTAAGTTCATGGACATTGCCAGAACGAACTGGCGAATGATGGATGGACTAACTTTGTATGTGCACAAGTTTATAGACCACCTGCATGCTATTGCAGAAAATGAAAAAAATCTATAGATTTTAGGAAGGTCTGTTAGACTAATTCACAAACGCTTCGATGATTGATGGACTACTTGGCGTAATTTGATAAACAGGAGGCGTCAGGCACGGCACTCAATCGATTCGTCGACACACCTAATGGACAGCGAAGGGCTTCTACTTAACTAGAAATGCGAGACGGATGAGGCAAGACGGTATTTACGGAAACAAATGACATTTGAAGTTTATTCGCATCGACAACAACGAATTAAATGAAATTACTAATAGGAGCGTTCAGCCGCACGTACTCGCTCTGAAGCAGCAAAGAGAAGGAAAGGAGGAAGAGAAAGGAGAAAGAAAAGAGAGTTCCTGGTATCACGAGAGTCATGAATCTGACGTTAAAAAGACTCATTTCACATTCTGTATGTGAAACTTGTTTTAAACACATTTCGTTTTTGTGGACGCTATATACTCGCCTGGCCGACGCTTGACCATTCTTTCTGGACAAGGTCTAAGACTGATGCAAAAACAAAAACAAATTTCATGATGTTGTTGATCGTGAACGAAAGTTGAAAAGCACTTTGCTACTATGTCAGTAAAATAACCAATATGGTAAAGTAATTGGTAAAGTCGACCAAAAAATGACTGGTTGTAAAAAAGCTTGGGCTATGTTGGCAGAATGGTACAGTGCCTGATTTGAAAGTCGTGGATTTGAACATTTCGAATCCTGGCCTGGCAGAGCATCAATAGATTTTTAATTTTAATATCTATTAAATAATACGAGGTATCATTTTTACTTATCAAAAAATCTTTTTAGTGATAATAAGTTATCTATTGAAATCCGCGACAGAATCAGAAAATAGACCAATTTTTTTATTTTTTTAGTACAAGAAAAATACACTGATGGATACCTAATAATCCTCAAGAACTAATACGTAGCACTTGGATCAATCATTACCAACCAAGTGATGCCGACTATGAATCAATAATATCCGCAGAATAACTACGTAGATTGTGGATTCATGGACTCATCCAATAAGGTTATTTCCCCAGTGACTTTAGCCACGTGGTTTGATACTACGAATGCATAGCTTTTTTGTTTCTACCAGTATTCATAGCAAAAAATATTTATTTCGTTGTATTTTTTTTACATGTTTGCCGTACTTGATAGACCTGAGTTTAGCAACTCTCTGCGCGGTTAGAATGGATGGGGGACCGCTATTGTCAAGCGCTTCAGTGCTTTGGAAGGCACATTGAGTTGTCGGTCCCAGCTCTGAAGTCGTTAAGCCATGACGGAGACTTTCAGGCGACCTAAAAACTTTGTCAACGGAGTTCACGACAAGCTCATAAAAGCTTACTGAGTAAACAGATATTAACAAAAATTCACAAAATTAACAAAACAAAACAGATAAAAAAGTAGCTCATTTATTATATCCTGATTGAAATGATATTTCATGCTGTGCAATAAGTTTTTTTAGAAATAGGTACAGTATTTTAAAAGTAAAATCACGTATATTAGAAAATTATGTACAAGGGCTCTTAACATATTAAGTGTTGTTTGAAATATTTGGCTTTTGTGGTGATGAGTAACCAATGTTTGGAAATGCGCCAGGTTATTAAATACTGTGTGTGTGGTACTGAGTAGAGTCGGATTCAGCACTGAAGTCCGATAGACGCAGCGCTGCTAACACAGAACTAGGTTATGTAAAAGATTACTAATTGTCCAAATAAGGCTTGAACTATAATAATTATGCTAGTTTGTACGTTCGTTAACTGTACCTACACACCAGAACAACTGAACGACGATAATAAAGTACCTAAATAAAACAATTAGTTCCCACTTTTGCCGTAGGACTTGAGTGCTGAATCTCTAGTTGAGTATCCATTGCTGCAGGTATGCTAAACACACACACTACTTTCCCTACTTTTAAATGTTTTTTTTTTTACTATTTAAATTTTTCTGGAGCGTTGAACAACTACTGAATTACTATAAGTATGGTAGGTATATAAATAGTAGTAAGATAATACCATAATTTGTTTCTCCGTTTGAAATAAAATAATTTTGACCAACATAAAAATTATTTTGTACCTAACATAGTTCACTTTTCTATGCACATCTGATTGCCTCTTTCATATTTAATTTATCTCATCGTCATTGCTTTATTTATATTAAAAGTACTTTCTCTGTTACAGTCAGAAAATACAAGGACCCCTTTTCTTAAAAAGATTTATGCTCAAAAATTATAAGTGTTTATTATTCTTCGTCAAAATAAAATAAGTAAACAATAAGATTAGGAACTGCTAACGAACATTCAATCACAATTTTCCCAAACGCGATTCACGAAGTATTCCCAATCAAAGGTTAATCTCTTATGACACCGGATAGTGATTAATTTTCTCTTCAAGACTCGTTCGTTCGATACCATTTCACACGAAAGCAAAGCTATCGAAGGAAAATGAATCCTATTCTGAGGGATTAGAAGATATCTGGAGTGTAAGACAATGATAAAACCCGCAAACAAAGGATATTGCTGCACTTGAGACGCCGACGAAGCATCAAATGAGCGAAAAAGAAGCTGTGAGACATTTAGAACAATGTGATGAAAAGCGAAATTGTATTAGACGCTAGCACAAATCTATCGATGTACGGAAACATGGTTTGCAACAGAGTGCTTTCACTGTTATTTCGGATAACTGATTTATATTTTTAAATGAGTTAAAATATCGACCATTTAAAAGCACTCTAAAGTTTTAAAATATTTCATTATTACTTTCAACGTGCTGTATCATATATTATCTCATATCAATAGCTAAGTCGGACAGTAACTATCAAAATTACAAATCGTGCAATGATAAATTATACACTTATAAAAGGTAGTTTTTAGCTGATAAAATTTCAATTAGAATTTAGAATTAATTTAATGTTTGGAAAAAGTGGATTCATCACTGATGATTAGATAAATCAGACATTAGCGGCCACCACACGGTAAAGTTCAGACCGCGCATCTGGACTGTGTTCCAAACCGCGGATGGATCTGTGCAGTTTGGACCGCGGATCAAACTGTCCTGCTAATTACGATAAAAGCTAAGCATACACGTACGGATATGCCCGTCGGATTTGCCTGACAGATTTGCCTGGCAGGCAAAACTGCTGGTGTATGGTGAAAACAGACACAGATTTGCCTGCCATCTGTCTGCCCGCTGCCCGTGGTCAAATCGACCGGATCAGAGCACGGGGCAGGTAGATCCGAGCACCAACTGTGCGTGTGTGCGTAGCGACGGATGTACCCGCCAGATTTCACCTCATGGCGCACTAACGCTCTTAGTGCTTTTTGGCGGGAATTTGAAAACTCATGTTTCGTTTTTATTTTATTTTCCAAAACTTGTGTAGGTATTCAAAAGCTGATATATCCATTCTTAAAAAATTGTACAAATCAGCAGGTTCATGGATTGACAAATCTCTGAGTAGATTCGTATGGCTATATCGCGGCCGTTTTTCCAGCCATTGCTTTACCCAAACTCTTATTCGTTTTCTTTCTTCAAGACAAATAAAACCACCACATATTGCTAATTTTTGCTTTCAAAGAGACATTTTTACAGACAACCGTATAAGATGGAATCACGATTTGAACTGATGCCCGAACTCGTGTGTGGCAAATCACGGATCCGAATCCGAGTCTCGCCTGGCGGGCATATCCGTACGTGTATGCTTAGCTAAAAAAATGTGTCCACGGATTGGAACGCGGGCGAATCTGACATTATTTAGGCAAAACGATCCGAACCAGAGTTTCGACCGCAGTTTAGACTGGCGCATGGAACGGTAAACGCGAAAACGCGATAAAGTTCCATTTATAACCTATAAAAGTGATCTATCTGGTTTTCTAATGAAGGATGGTGTGCCTGGCTAGTCTGGGTTCTTATTATATGCTAGGGCTTCAGGAAAATTTAGGGGGGGCGCCACGAGCTTTAAACTTTATTACCTACCTAAAGGACAAAAGCTCGAATGTCCTGATTGAAGAAAGAAGCTATAAATTAAACATTAGATTTGATACAATTGAAACAATTTATTCAAAAATAAATACTAGAATTTTTACTAATATGTTCTAAAATCCAAAAGTAATCTATAAAATGACTAGTTATCAAGTTGCAAGAGTTCCAAAATTTAGAAAACAATGTATGTGAGTTAATAAAACAATCTAACAATAATTTAATCTAACATTTAACAATCTAAGGTGAAAGATCACCTAAAACAACCACAACCGTAGCCCCAGAGGAGGACTACAGCTAACGACTAATGCTATAACAAAATGTGTGAAGAAATAATGGACACATCAAATACTAACATGTTGATGATATTACAAGTACTTATTTATCATAACAAAAATTTCCAAATACAAACAAACTCATATCAAATATGTATGTGTCCCTCACTCGATAGGGAATATTATACTAAACCAAAAATTCAGACCAAATATAATCTAAAAATTAGGGAAACCTTTGCCTCTGTACTCATCTCTCTCTCATATTGTAATACTGATATTCAAACAAAACAAAACTAATAGTGGAGCCGCTCTAGAAAAACACAGCCAGAATGTAGGAACGGGTCACCTGAGATACATGGGTGGAGTCCTATGATCGAGGCCGTCATCACAACGAGTTGGATGGAACGGGGCCTCTAGGCCACCCCTTGCAGACCGTCACATCCTGGCCGCAGTAAATTTGGCCCACCCCAAGGACCGAGAAAACCCGGATTACCAACAGTTGGAATATTTCATCCTCAAAATATGTTCTGATGCCATCAATCGGCTCACACAAAATTGTGTTTCTAAAATAACAAAATGTTCCAATAAATATCCATTATTTCTTCACAAAATCTACGATCACCACTTTAACATTTTCCTATCGGAAGGTCTAACCACCAGACCATTTCAAAACAAAGCCCTATATCAGGGAATGCGCCTGGGCATTGCCAGCCATGACAGCACCTGCTTCAAAAAAAAAGAACAGAGCCGACAGGAAATGTCTTTTCGAATTCTAACCTCACTTCACCCCATTCGATGTGAATGACCGCTGAGATGACACTTACCTTGACAAATCTGACATTGACAGATTGAAAAGTTGAAGACCAAACAATTAAAAAAAATCTACGTGCATTTACTTTTTTTTTTTTTTTAAATAATTACGATTTTAATGTTAAATTAAATCCAAAAAAAATACAAGAAAATACTATCGAGTTGAAATAAAATAATTTAAATATATTTTAATATGTTTTCAAACAAAATCATGAATTCGCCAAACAACGAAAGGAGAACGCCATCTAGGCCTAAATACTGACACTAATTCACAGGATATTAGAACCTGCGATCAGCCGATGACTTTCCATCTTATTAAATTCTGAAAGTTAGTACGATCCTGAGCTACAAGGCGGCGCTGTGACAGATATACCTGTTACATTACCTCTTTGCTTAGACAAAGAAAAAAAATCTATAAAAAAAAAGAAAAGAGTTTTACATAGTTATGGATTTAGCTATTAAGATTTTGTCTAGGAGGTGTCAGCCCACAATATCACTTTCCAACAGAAACAAACCAACGAACCCTGAAACAAATAATTACTTATACAAAACAAATAAAATTTAGATTATAGTTTTGGAATGAGGCTTTGTTTAAGGGTTTCCAACAACCGCCCTAGCATAGGCTTATTTATTTGAAGGAGTTGCTTCCACCGCTCCTTTGTATAATGTACCTACATGCATGCCAAACAACAAATAAGACTAAATTTAGAAAACATTTTGGAATAAGGCTTTTGATAAGGGTTTCCAACAACCGCCCTAGCATAGGCTTATTTATTTGAAGGAGTTACTTCCACCGCTCCTTTGTTAGAAGTACCTACCAACCAAAACAAAAAAAAAAGAACAAACAAACAAAGACTAACAAATAAAATCTGCAAGGTGTCATTTCCAACACCATCAAACGACGGCGTTGATCCTCTGCCTCTTCTCCTTCCGTGCAGAATCACACTTTGACAATATGTGATTCACAAGCATTAGAGCTCACAAAGGACCGAAGACTGAGAACCCGACAACCTTTTATGTGTGTGTACACAGCTTTGACAATACTGTGTACAAAACCACACAATACCAAAACAAACTAAGCTCAAACTAACATACACGGCTTTCCAATACCATGCGCAGAACCTAGAGTGTCCGAACTGAACAACAAAAAAAATTGTACATCAATACAAAAAACAAAACTAACAAACCAACAACAAACCAACTCAAAACCATCAATCTAAAATTGTTCTGCCACATCCAATATCATGGCAATCAATTAAAAAAAAACAAATTAAATTTCAAAGCTAGGTTGCCTAAAATTCCAAAATAAATTCAAATTGAAGCTAAGTTATTTTTCAAAATTAATCCAAACTAATACCAATTAATTTTTAAGACCATAATGTAGAGAGAGGAGAGTACAGTGCATACTTAACAGAGTTACAATTCCGTTTCAATAACATTTTCAGTGTACACTAAGGCTAAAATCAAATATTTCAAAGTTACAAGTTCCAAACATATACCTACTAAAATCCGCATGTAACATCTACGGCTAAATCACATATTTACTATAAATAACAACTTTCTAACAATATCTTAGAATTTTGACTGTGTACACCACGGCTAAGTTAAATACTACTAATTACAATACCAACAGTTTACTAAAATGTATTTTACATAATACTAGCGGTAAATACTAAATGAGAGTAGTACAGAGACAAGGTTCCACAACAAGGTTACCAAATAAGGTTTCAAAAAAAACAAGCTAACCAAACAACGACAAATACTAATTTACCAAATTTTCCAGAGCCCCACGTTGGGCGCCAATTATAACCTATAAAAGTGATCTATCTGGTTTTCTAATGAAGGATGGTGTGCCTGGCTAGTCTGGGTTCTTATTATATGCTAGGGCTTCAGGAAAATTTAGGGGGGGCGCCACGAGCTTTAAACTTTATTACCTACCTAAAGGACAAAAGCTCGAATGTCCTGATTGAAGAAAGAAGCTATAAATTAAACATTAGATTTGATACAATTGAAACAATTTATTCAAAAATAAATACTAGAATTTTTACTAATATGTTCTAAAATCCAAAAGTAATCTATAAAATGACTAGTTATCAAGTTGCAAGAGTTCCAAAATTTAGAAAACAATGTATGTGAGTTAATAAAACAATCTAACAATAATTTAATCTAACATTTAACAATCTAAGGTGAAAGATCACCTAAAACAACCACAACCGTAGCCCCAGAGGAGGACTACAGCTAACGACTAATGCTATAACAAAATGTGTGAAGAAATAATGGACACATCAAATACTAACATGTTGATGATATTACAAGTACTTATTTATCATAACAAAAATTTCCAAATACAAACAAACTCATATCAAATATGTATGTGTCCCTCACTCGATAGGGAATATTATACTAAACCAAAAATTCAGACCAAATATAATCTAAAAATTAGGGAAACCTTTGCCTCTGTACTCATCTCTCTCTCATATTGTAATACTGATATTCAAACAAAACAAAACTAATAGTGGAGCCGCTCTAGAAAAACACAGCCAGAATGTAGGAACGGGTCACCTGAGATACATGGGTGGAGTCCTATGATCGAGGCCGTCATCACAACGAGTTGGATGGAACGGGGCCTCTAGGCCACCCCTTGCAGACCGTCACATCCTGGCCGCAGTAAATTTGGCCCACCCCAAGGACCGAGAAAACCCGGATTACCAACAGTTGGAATATTTCATCCTCAAAATATGTTCTGATGCCATCAATCGGCTCACACAAAATTGTGTTTCTAAAATAACAAAATGTTCCAATAAATATCCATTATTTCTTCACAAAATCTACGATCACCACTTTAACATTTTCCTATCGGAAGGTCTAACCACCAGACCATTTCAAAACAAAGCCCTATATCAGGGAATGCGCCTGGGCATTGCCAGCCATGACAGCACCTGCTTCAAAAAAAAAGAACAGAGCCGACAGGAAATGTCTTTTCGAATTCTAACCTCACTTCACCCCATTCGATGTGAATGACCGCTGAGATGACACTTACCTTGACAAATCTGACATTGACAGATTGAAAAGTTGAAGACCAAACAATTAAAAAAAATCTACGTGCATTTACTTTTTTTTTTTTTTTAAATAATTACGATTTTAATGTTAAATTAAATCCAAAAAAAATACAAGAAAATACTATCGAGTTGAAATAAAATAATTTAAATATATTTTAATATGTTTTCAAACAAAATCATGAATTCGCCAAACAACGAAAGGAGAACGCCATCTAGGCCTAAATACTGACACTAATTCACAGGATATTAGAACCTGCGATCAGCCGATGACTTTCCATCTTATTAAATTCTGAAAGTTAGTACGATCCTGAGCTACAAGGCGGCGCTGTGACAGATATACCTGTTACACATTAGTTTGTTTAAATTTTGACTTACAGTTTTTAGTTTAAATAATAGACGAACAGATAATTGTTCAAATATATCATATGTATAAATTACGAATTCAAGATCTATAAGCAAGTATACATAATTTCAAAAAGCGCACGTATAACATTGCGACGTACAACATCGAACGAACTGCAATAATAAGCATAAAATTACCGAGCGGCATCACGAAAACGGTATAAATAAAATATTTATAGTCACATTGCAAGAAAACAAAGCTTGTTTGACCGGCAGACAAATGAATACCGGTTATATACAGGGTGCAACAAAATACAGATCTAAATTGTAAATAGACATCAAATATCCCCAGGGTATAGTTTTCCAGGTCAGTCATAAGCAAGTCGAGAGCACTACTATTTTCTGGTATATGTGTCCCTACACGACTTAATATTTTATAGTAGAACTAGTAAACGCCCGCGGCTTCTCCCTCGTAGACTACTTTTTTTTATCCCACGGGAATCATACACTTTTCCGGGATGTTATTCCAAAACCTTAACTATCTACTTTCCCAATTTCATCAAAATTGGTTTAGTAGTTATGGAGATACGTGGTAACAAACATTCACACACACACACCCACACACACGCGGACTTTTGCCTTTATAATATTAGTAGGATAATTGATAAACGCGATAAGACAGTTGCATCAAAGTTTATCTAGTACAAATAACTTTTAAGAATAGTCGTTTTACAATCTGTATTTACAAGAATAGCAAAGACGATGATTCGTCTTATGGAAATAAAGGCAGCGCAAACACACAGCACGAACAAACAGACAGAGATTAAACGAACATAAATGATTCATTTGACGCTTTAACTAGGTACTAAATATTTTAACTACAACAAGTGGATGACCCGAACTGGTGTTTTCCAACAGATTTAATTTAAATCATTTCGCAATGATGCCACAGACATACATAGGTACAGTTACACACTAGAAACTTAAACCACCCCTTTTTGTTCGTCGCGGGTTAAAAGTAGCAATAAGTAAATAAAACAAAGGAACCGTGCTGGCATATTGGGGTGTTCTCTAGACTTTCAATGTAGAGGTTGCGAGTTTGATTCCGTGCATGAATGTTTTTTTTTTATATCGATTAAGGAAATTATAGTGAGAAAACCAGTTAGTGTTTTTATAAAAGCGAAGATGTGCAGTCACTTCCGTCGCTTTCTTGTGTGATGCTTATTACTTGCAAAATGTGGCGTCTGACTACCCCTAGACACCTTCAAAGGATTTGTCTGAAGATCTTAGATATGTCTATCGTACCTAAGATGTCGTGAGCCTGTTTATGTAACCCGTTGTTTTATTTATTATCTGTAGTTCAGACGATATTCACAATCTGAGAAATACATAATACATTACCTATGTAAAACAGTTGAGTCATGCATTGAGTTTGTGTCACTTTTGTAAAAGTTTAAAATTTTCTTACCAAAAAGTCCAGAAGTCTCTTTGAAATACATAAAGTAAAGACTTTATAAAATTACTCTAAATCAGTGGTTCTTAACCGGTGGTCCGCGGACCACTGGTGGTCCCTGGAGCCACCCGAAGTGGTCCGCGAAGCTATCCGAAAAAATTAAGCAAGTGACAACGTTAAAAGAGAAAACTTTTCCGCTTTTAATACATTTTGAATCAAATTATTGGTTGACTGTGTGTTGAGCAGGCGCGGGAGGGTTATGGGGGTCATTTGTCTTGAAAAAATCGGCTCGCTTTGGTCGCATTTTAGTTTCATGTGTATTTTGCGAACAAAGTGAGTTATGCTATGTCTGTCCGCAGACTAGAAATCGGCAGCAGCCAGCCTTTTCTTTGAGCTCCGTAAGCAAAATAAATAGCCACATGCTGCATTTTCCTTCTAAAAATTCGGCTCGCTTCGCTCGCCTTTTATTTGACTTTAGCTTCATGCGTATTTTGCAAAGTGAGCTATGTCTGACCGCAAAATAGGAATCGACCAGCAGCCAGCCTTTTCTTTGAGCACCGTAAGCAAAATAAAGAAGCACGCATTGCATTTGTCTTAAAAAAATTCGGCTCGCTTCGCTCGCATTTTAGCTTCATGACTATTTTGCGAACAAATTGAGTTATGTCTGATCGCAGAATAGAAACTGACAAGCAGCCAGCCTTTTCTTTGAGCATGGTAAGCAAAATTCCTTCCGGGCCCAAGGCACAACTACTATGCTCAACTGATTGTGCCGTGGGTACTTTTGATTCCCTTCTACACAACTAGTTGGTCCGTTCCGGAAAAAATATGTACCTATGACCCAACTGACGAAAACTCGAATCCCTGGTTGTGCCGTGGGTTCTTTTTAGACACAACTGATTGATTCGTTGGGAAAAAAATGTACCTTTGGCCCAACTGACGAAAATTAGACGCAAATATGCAAATATGTCAAAATGACAGATGATGTCAAAAATGACAGATTATTTCAAGAATGACAGAATATGTCAAAATGACAGATGATGTCAAAAATTACAGATGATGTCAAAAATTACAGATCATGTCAAAAATGACACTTTATGTCAAAGATGAATTTTTATGTCAAAAATGACAGATTATGTCAAATTGACAGATTACAATAAATTGACAAATTATATTAAATTGACAGATTGGCCATTTATCTTTAAAACTACTTATCCTAGACTCTCCGTTCTCAGTTCCAGTGAAAGCTATTGATAAATCTTCATTTAAAGTGACAGCTGTCAAACTTCAAACGGGGAGTCTAGGACGAGTAGTTTGCGAGATATGGCAGTTTGAAGTTTGACAGCTGTCACTTTAAATGTAGATCTTGGTCATAGCTTTCATTTGAACCGAGAACGGGGAGTCTAGGTCGAGTAGTTTCCGAGATATGGGCGTTTCAAGTTTGACAGCTGTCACTTGAAAATGAAGATCTATTCAATAGCTTTCACTGGAACTTAGAACGGAGAGTCTAGGATAACTGGTTTTTGAGATATGGCCAATCTGTCAATTTAATATAATCTGTCAATTTATATGTCATCTGCATTTTGACATATTCTGTCATTCTTGACATAATCTGTCATTTTTGACATCATCTGTCATTTTGACATAAGTATACTGTCATTCTTGACATAATCTGTCATTTTGACATATTCTGTCATTCTTGACATAATCTGTCATTTTTGACATCATCTGTCATTTTGACATATTCTGTTTGTCTTGGTATGATCTGGCTTGAGAGAATTGAAGTAGTTGTACTATGGGGTATCAAAGTGGTTTCAGAATTCCCTACAACTCAACCAGGTGGGCATAGTAGTTGTGCAGAAGGTCTGGGTTGAGTCGCAGGGAACTCAGTTGTGTAGAAGGGAATCAAAAGTACCCACGGCACAATCAGTTGAGCATAGTAGTTGTGCCTTGGGCCCGGAAGGGCAAAATTAAGTGTCATGCTGCATTTTTATTTAAAAAATTCGGCTCGCTTCGCTCGCATTTTAACTTCATGCGTAATTTGCGAACAAATTGAATTACGTCTGATCGCAGAATAGAAACTGACAAGCAGCCAGCCTTTCTTTAACAACCGTAAGCAAAATAAAGCGTAAATGTTGCATTTGTTTCGCTTCGCGGATTAGGGAGCTCGCTTCAGTCGCTTGGTTTGAAGCTCACTCGCTTTGCTCGCATATTAGCTTCATGAGTATTTTGCGACCAAAATGAGCTACGTTGCATTTGACTTTAAAAAAACGGCTCGCTTCGCTCGCATATTGCCTTTTCCTGACGCATTTGCCTGACGAAATACAACACTATATAACTTGAAAGATACATCCCTTCCCCCCCCACCATCGTGATACGAGTTGGTGGTCCGCGGCATTAAAAAAGTTTATCAAATGGTCCCCCATCACTAAAAGGTTAAGAACTACTGCTCTAAATGAATAATACGATTTTAAAGCGAAAATGTTGAAATATTCTTATCGTCACATCCTCCCTCGATAATAAAGTTGCGCTTAGAAATCATTGGACTACTGAAAACCGACTAGTGAAGAAAATATTGCAGAAATGAAATAGCTTAGCTCGTGGATGCTAAAATGATATTCAGTGGTTTTATTATAAAGCTAGGTTTTACTTCTATTCTAACAAAGCTCTCGGTAGAATAAATACATTTTAAACTTACTGTCGCCCACGGCGGCAGTGCTTTGTATGCGGATAAACAGTCGTATAAAATGATTCTAGAATAACAACTATATTTTTCAGGTTTCACACAAATTGACATTTGCATTAAGTCCATAGATTTCTTTAAAATAACGGACATGTGTCAAATGTCTCATATACCTTTGCTCACACGTGTATATTGATTTCCTCCTAGATGTCTCTAAACTTTATATCATCCTTTATATGATGATGTTTGTATGAGGATTTAAGAGGATGTCTACTGTTCCTGGATTTACGTACAGAAAGCGTCATTAATTGGTATCCCCCTAGTAAGAGGTCGGTTTGCAAGCCGTTGATCTCAACTTTTGTAAAAACTTTAACATCCTTGCTTACTTATGGATATCTAATTTCGCTCGAGTTCCTAAACGAGCCGATGCAATAGCTGTTATAATACCCGACTGAAATCCAAGGTTGAAATGAAAAGGGTCTTTGTTCAAATCAATAGGGGATACCGATTGAAGACGCTGACTGTACATACATTACTGCATGTAACCCCAGAAACAGTTATTACAAACAAATTATTCGTATTTTACGTATCAGTAGGTTAAAGAAATTCATTCACAGATATGATTCACAATTGAGAGAATGATAGAATGTTGATCCGATGCTAACATACAAAACTCGTATTCCAAAGACCGTTTAGTCGAATCATATCACTCACTGTACCAAAATACTTTATGAACACTAACGAGGGAGATGAGAATGTCATTGAATGAATTCATCAGCTCGAGCAAGATTTAATAGTCTACACCTACACGCATCAGGATCGTGGCAATTATTCACATGAAGCTACTAATATAAATGTAGACTTTCTTGGCAACTGTATGTATTCTACCGTAAGTCAGTAAAGGCTGGATTTGAGCAAAATCCCAAATAGTTACGCACGGGAACGTAAAAATAATTGTGTGAAACGCGACCGTGAAGAGTGACCGTACCACGAGTGCCAGATTCTCCAGGAAGAATGGAAACTCACAAAAGTTTTAAAGAGGTAAGGAATTACTAGTTTTATTTTTAAAGAAGGAAACGAAAGCGAAGTTGAGCGTGGCATGATGCTTATCCACATTTCTATCACATGTGGCCAAACTACGTAGTCCTATTATTTTTATTCTGTGCCCAAACTAAGGTTTATTGTTCTCTTAAAATCGATGTTATGACGGTCGTCGTAATATCAGTGAACGCGGTACTAAACTTTCATTGGCAAAGTCGATTGCGGTGGAGTAACAAACGATTGCCTGCGAGACGCAAGATATGTGAGTTTTCTTTGGTGGGACATTTTTTTTTTGATGTAGTGGAACAAACGCTTTAGTAGTCATAGTTTGTGATGGTCATCCTGTTATAAGACCAAAACTATTACATGACTGAAAGGTTTTTAATTTCTCTTGCACACTATGATATTTAGCCCGGAATGCTTGCCATGTCGAAGAACCATGGAACATAGAAAATAATAACCATAGTAGGTATGACTAATTTTGGGTTAAATTAAAGCAAGTGACTGTAGAACAAAACCAAAAAATCAAAGTAGGTAATGTGGAAGAGCTTTAAAAATAAATCTTTAAGAGGGCTGCGACCGGCGAAATTCCATAAAAACGTAATACCGAAATCATTTAAAATGTAAGCATGTTTATATCAGTTTATGTTGTTAGATTAGGAGAGTAGGTATTTATCTAGGTTCCTGTTAAACTTTTGTTCCGAAAAACTTACCTTAAAAGAAATGTAAGCCAATTGAATTGAAATCTTTGTAGGTACACCAAAAATGGCATTTTTTCTTTTCATTTGTTCTATAGTAAGTTTTTTGAAACAAAAGTTTAACAGGAACCTAGATTAATACTACCTTTATCCAAATAATAACGTAAAGTGATAAAAATATGCTCAAATTTTAAATTATTTTGGTATTACGTTCCTAGGTAAGTAGATACGTTCGCCGAGCCCAGTAAAAAAGGTAATTCACCGCTTATTATGAAAATATCTCTAGAATTCGAACAGATGTTGGGAGTTTGATAAATGGAAATTGTAGATAAGTATTATTGAGATTTGATCGTTCTATAGATTGTGAGACGGAGTAAACTCGCAGACATTTGTGAGATTCCACTCAATCCGTTTGAAGTGGAATTAATTGAGTAATTATGCGTTTACAATGTGCCGTAAAAGTGATTGATCTGATAAATGCGTGGCTTCACATTTATTTTTGCGTTTATCGTAACTAACTATGTAGGAAAATGAAAAATGGTTTATTGTATGAGTAAATAAGCCGTGCTGGCCGAGTAGAATAGCAGTTTGACTTTAGATTCAAAGATCGTGGGTTCGTGCGATTGCCGTGCTTTAATAGATTTATGGTTATGTATGGAAAATTAATAAAAACTGTAATGGGCTTGCAAACTGTCATGGGGAAACAGTGGGAATAAGAAAAATGTGTATTTGTACGTGCCTCTGAGTAGTCTAGACAAATTCAACAAAACAAGGATCTTGATTATCTCAGGGGAGTGTCTACCGTTTTTGGAGACAAAGGTGTGAGCTTCTTTAGGTGTTCTTTTAGTGTAGGAGAATTTCTCTCATGTTTGTATGTAGTTGAGCCCCTAACCATCAATGCATTATTTGCCTATACATTTATCAATTTAGAGTATCCAGTACGATGAATGAAGTTTGCTTATTGCATCATAAAGCACATTCAAAGCGCTTGTCTTGTTCTTCTGAGAATGTTATCGACAATCACACAATTATAGGAGACAGTAACTATGTTCTTAATGGAGAACAAGATGGATGCACTCATCGGTATCTATTTATAAGCGATAATAGACTGCCAGCTTACAAAGTCGGCCGACCGATGTCAATGAACGAGCTTGAATATTTTATAGAAAACTAGCTCCCGAACGCGGCTTTTATCGCGTGACGTTTGGATAAAATGTTCACTTTGTCTAGGCCAAAGAGAATCATAGAATCAGGGTAACAAGCACGGTTTGTCTTTTTGGATTCTTCATCATCTTTCGGCGCCACTGAAAACCAGCGCTCTAAAAGCCATGGTGCTGCTGGAGCAAATGCTGAGGTAGCCTTATTTTCTTGTCACTTTCGTAGTAATTATTTCTGATTTTTGTTTTGTATGTATCGCGGTGGCGAATATAAAACTTTTTTGTATTCTATTCTATCATAAATCTTAATAGCGGAGCTCCAGCGGGGTGCCAATCGAACAAATAAAGCTAGTGAAAGTAAGTAAAGATACTTGTGACTTTGAAAATCAGAGGTCTGGTCAAAAGTTCGATTAGCACTATACTCTACACTTGGATTACTTACTTACTTACAGGCACTTAAATATGAAGATGTCTAATCTTCATATTTAAGTGCCTGTCATAAATAATGTTTACCATACTTTAGAAACAACAGTTAAATTACAAACAAACGGCCGACTCTAGCAGACTCTACTAAGTTCGGACAAAATTATGATCACGATCTATATGCAAGCGAGCGAAGCCGCGAGTGAAAGCTTACGTTATTACTAAAATAAATTGGTATTCTTGAATGGTTGCTATGAAAATAATTTGATCCGAGTGTCTCATATCATGTTGGGTTGGCCTATTTCGTTTTTCATTTTTCTTGTTTGACCTATAATTAGATGTAAAACAGGTAGGATTAAATATACCACAGAATATATTGTAATACAAAGTTTAATTTAGTTAATAGTAAAAGCGAGTACGCGGTCATCGAAAGGGTTCTGTTTAAATTTTAAATACTGTTTTAAAGCGAGAAACGTTAAAATTGGTTGTTACGTAATACGAAAACAGAACCGTAATTTTATTAAACCTCTAAAAATGCGAGTTGCGTGGAAGAGTTTACTACTTTCAATAAAAGGAACCCTGATTCCGTGCAATAAAATGTAGAGCACGCAATAAAATGTATGATTCAATTAACTGGCAGGTAGTAGTTATTTAATAGGTCTTCATTACGTTCCACTTGTGTTGTAGTAATTCATAAAAGGATAGTAGATCACAACTGACCTTTGCTTCCTGACAACAAACAAAAACTTGGTTCTCTCACGGACGGCTTATCGGGTATTATTTATAAGTAGGTACTTTTAGAACAAATGTCCTGACATATTTTGGAATGAACATTCGTACTTTGAAATTTTAATTTCGAGTGGAGTACCTCAACTTTCGATATAGATTGGAATACTTACCAGCTGTGTATCAAATATTTTTTTTCACATTTAATTAAGTATAATTTTGACACGACCTCTAAATAGAGGAACATCATTAACGATATCTTTTCTGTGGATAAAGGTTGACTAAGCTGATGAGTTGGTTTTAGGTGCTGAGCAAGCCTGAAGTTTGGTAGGATACATTACATATTACTTATATTACAATTAAACATTACATTAATAAATAGGACCAAACAGATTTGCATGCCAAAGCTTTTGCTAGGACTTAGATTGGATTTATTGATTTTGTAAGTATCACATTGTGTTCGTGCAAATAAATGTCATTTATCATTTATCATTAATTAAGTAATTCTTTCAATTTCACATTCATTTACAATAAAACATCAAGAAGAAAATCCAATTTCGTGACGAAAAAGTTTCCAACTGGTATAAATACATAATAAATTACATTCCTCCGTGAAAATATATTTCATTTACGTTGATCCTGAATATGTTATTCGTACAAACTGAAAATGAATGAAGGATAATAACTCGGCTTAGCCGGCAGCGCTCATGATGGAAAACGTATTTCAGACTAAATAAAATAAGATGATGTTTAAATTAGACCTGTGCGAATACTGTGGCACGCTAAGGCTTTATTTGCGAATTAGTTATACAAACAGTCCGGCGATTGGAGTGAGATTATATATTTAGTTGCCGTCCGTGTAGTTCTTGTGGTACAGTGGTACCTACCTAGATAAAACATTTTAGATCCCGTTCTTTTATTTTTATTTTATGTGATTTGAATAAACGGAGTAAACTAGAAGTCTTTCGAATCGATTCCAGGTCATTTGAATGTTTCATTTCTGCGCAAACACAAACAGAAATATCAAATTTTTTTCATTTTATAATTTTCATGTAAATATTTTCAGGCATTCTAAATATTGCCGACATTACCTACCCACACGAAATTATTTCAGTCTGTGACAACTATCGTCATCCGTGTAGATAAGCGACGAAAACTATATCAACAGCTCTTAGCGATAATTAATACTTGAAAACTCCTGGTTGCTCAAAAGTTAGTCATCGTCAAATTACGGACGGAATAAAACAGTCATTCCATACATATGTACTTACGATGATTAAATGATTCATTTGCAACATAAGCACACACCGTACAAAATTTAAAGCTAAACAAAACCTGACTAAAGATAAAATAGTAGCGTTGATACCCTTGTACCTACACCGACCAATCCAATTAAAACTAAAACCGATGAGAGCTTACAAGGTTAAATAATCTACAGCAATTGGACTATTCATAATTAATAAGTTAATAACAGACCTAAAACTAAATTTACTAATTCTGAAATGTATGACCCTAATTCTTCATGGTAATGGTTGCAAAAAATTTCGTAAAATCGCCTAGTTATGGTAAGCGTCCACAGGCCCGCATCGCACGCAGCGGACGGATCGCATCAAGCGGATTATCTGTGTAATGCGATGCGTACGATGCGGACAGGTGGACGCACTTATATGAGTTTCTATACAAATAATACTACGATCCGTTGCGTGCGATGCGTCCGAAGCGTACGATACCGACATGTGGACGCTTACCTTTAAGAGCTAGAGACCATTCGATAGAATCTATCGAATGGTCTCTATCATCTATCGCAGTGTTTTTCAATCTTTTTGATTTCGCGACCCCTTTACAAGTTGAAATATTCTGGCGACCCCCTTGTGTCATAGAAAGCCAAAAAAATAATTTAATTAAAAGGCTACATACGTTAGTTAGGCAATGTGTTTTTCCTATTTTAGTACAATTATCTATTACTAGCTGCTGCCCGCGGCTTCGCTCGCGTGGTACCCGGATAAAAAGTAGCCTTTGTTACTCTCCAGCCCTCCAACTATCTCCACACAATCCGTCGCTTTGTTTTGACGTGAAAGCAGGACAAACAAAAAAACAAATAAACACACTTTCACATTTATAATATGGGTACGGATTTACGCGGGCCAAACTGCATCGGCGACGGCGACGTTGCCACACCGCATTGCCGTTGCAGCAATTTGAACAAGAACCTTCAAGGAAGAGAAGAAAATATTTTAACAGCTAAAGATAAAGTAAAATCATTTCACGCAAAACTTCGTTTGTGGTCAACTTCTCTGCAAAACAAAATGTTTGAGTCTTTTAATTAGAAAATGATTTGAACATTAACGTTTCAAAAATAGCACCACAATTTGATAAACTTTTGAAAAATGAACAAGCACATCCTTCTCCACTAAATTGTGTTTTTTTTTTGTGTAAGAACCTCGACTTTTTCTTTGAGCCGGCGACCCCCCGAGTAAGGCTTCGCGACCCCCCTAGGGGTCGCGACCCACAGATTGAAAAACACTGATCTATCGGATGGATGATAGAAATCTGAGTGATGATCATTCTGTACAAAAATTCATAAACATTATAAAAAAATATAATGAGGCGAAAGAGGTGTGTCAGGATCGTAGCAAGTGGAAGTCCGTGGTCTCTGCCTACCCCTGTGGGAAAGAGGCGTGATTTTTATGTATGTGTGTATGTAAAAATATAATTTATCTATGCATACTGCTTATTCCTTTTTGTTACAGCGAGTTGGTAATGAACAAACATTGAATACACGTAAGAGTTTCAAACAAACAGTAGGTATACAATCGATCAAGTCCATACCTCCCAGAACGAAGCTTGTTATCGCAAAGTTCATTATTATTTCTACACAATTTACACTGGTGTAAATTGTTCTACCATCGTAAACTAGATAATGTAACAACATTTACAGTTGTCAATTGACGTAAACTAAAATGTTACATTCTCCTAATGTAGGCAAGTTGCTTGTTAAACGCGGTAATTAGAAGTTGGATTGTTAGTAATTAGTGGTACCAGTTAATCTTAATGAGTGGGCCGGTTAACGTTCCGTGGGCGATAGCCCACCGTTATTACTCCGAGCGTATCCAAGGTACAAATCGCATTTTTTAAATATTTTCTCGCGATTTTTGTAATAATTTTTATTTTGACAAGTGGACAACAAGCGTAATGCCCAGTATAGCCAAAAGTTAGCAAGTTAGTTTTGAAAGTTAAATTAGTATCTAGTAACAGTTTGAGTACCTGCTCAAAGATTAAGTAGGTAGGTATCTTTTTTTAATTGTAAGTTCAAATTACCAAAGGATTTTTTATTTAACGCCTTGTAATGTAGCATAGCAACTCATAAAAATCATGCTAATTGTTATTTTGATAAATCGGCAACAACCTCATGACTAGTACAGTCACATCAAAAGTTGATGTTATTACTTATCCATTTTTCTTTTCAATAGGATATTCAAAACGAATCAAGTTTCACTCATGTTGGTCAGTACCTAAGTAAGTACTTATCTTCTACAGTATAATTATTATTGGTCAATTAAAAACGTTATTTAAAGTCGTTAACCTCACGTAATCACCTATCAATCTGCGGCTAAACCAATAACGCTGACAGATTGACGGGAACCCTTCCGTTTTTCACTTCCTTCCCGGGAACTCTAATATATCAATGCGGACGTGCCAATGAATAAATCACACCATCGTTTGATAAACTTCGAATAAAGCTCCTGTGATGGTACCTGCTTAAGGGGCCTGCGACAGGCGAATTTCCATAAAAACGTAATACCGAAATCATTTATTTAAGCATATTTTTATCAGTTTATGTTGTTAGATTACGAGAGTAGGTATTTATATAGGTTCCTGTTACACTTTTGTTCCGAAAAACTTACCTATAAAGAAATGTAAGCAAATTGAATTGAAATCTTTGTGGGTACACCAAAAATGGCATTTTTTCTTTTCATTTGTTCTATAGTAAGTTTTTTGGAACAAAAGTGTAACAGGAACCTGGATAAAAATTGCCTTTATCCAAATTATAACATAAAGTGATAAAATATGCTCAAATTTTAAATTATTTTGGTATTAAGTTCCTAGGTACTACGTGCGCACGTTCGCCGGTCCCTTAAACACCGCAAAGTTGACTGTGTTTTTTGTTGTGCGTGTGTAATGGCTGGTTTACACGGGCTTAGTAGCCTAAGTGCTTAGTACTTGTCAGTAATACTTACCCCGCATCCACACGTTGGGGCCAACGTTGGTCCCAATGCCTCTCACCAACGTGTGGTGCTGACAAAATAGCTTGGCGCCAACGTTGGGGCCAACGTTGGGACTTGGCCGTGCCGTGTCGGTTTTATCAAAGGAAGTTGGCGCGCCAACGTTGGGGATCCGTCCACACGTTGGCGCTATGCTCAGTCCCGTTTCGACGCGCATCGTGAGCGCACGTGTCGACTGACGAGCGAGAATGTCATCGTATTCCTTATTTATTGTGTTTGTAGAACTATCGGGCTGAAATTTTGCACACTTATAGATTCTCGGTGACAATGAAATATTATGGTATCAACAAGCTGATCTGATGATGGAGTCAAGAGCTGTTCAAGAGAACTCCTCAGTAAATAGGCCGATTGAGTTGAAACTCGGCATATTTGTCAAGTTCTGACTACAATATAAAAATATGGTGACAATAAGCTGATCTGATGATGGAGTCTACTATTTTTTTTTTATGTTACGGGAACCGTGCAATTTTTTGGGATAAAAAGTAGCCTATGTCCTATTTCCGGTTATTATCTATCTATGTTTTAAATTTCACCCATATCGGTTAAGTGGTTGTCGTGTTAGAGAGGAACAAACATACATCCAAACATCCAAACTTTCGCATTTATAATATAGTGTGTTGTGTGAAGTGTGATAGTGACATGATGTGATGTGATTGTGATAAAATTGGTATTCAGTAATGTAAAATCACTTCGAGAAATTTCAATTTCTGTATCGGACGCGCAGACATCGGACGTCTGCACGTTGGCTCTGACGGAACAAGACTGGTGTGTCGCCAACGTGTGGATGGTTCACGAAATCTTGGCCCCAACGTTGGGACCAACGTTGGTCCCAACGTATGGAGCCGGCGTAAGTCCCAATGTGTAAACTGTGAGATTAGTGCTTAGTATTAGTGTTTGTGATTAGAGCAAGTGAATAGAAATCGATCCTATTTACTAAGTTACAAGTACTAAGCAGTTAGCTACTAAGCCTGTTCGGTTTATGTCATCATTTCCAAAACATAAGTTAAAAATTAATGCCCAAAAATAAAATAAAATTGGTAAAATTATAAAATTGTCAAAGTGGTCATTTAAACCGAATTTAAAAGACCACTTAAAACCGAAGCGATTAAAAAAAAAACAATTCAGTCGAGCCTACACGTGTACGGTGTTATTTAGTAAAGCAAAATTAAAAAATAAACATGTAAAGTAATTATTTGCAAAGCATTAGGTGCTGGTACCTGGAAAGAACTGCCGTTTAGGCCGACTGTATTTTCTTATAATTTTTTCATCGCCGTTTATAAGACAGCGATACCTTAATTGCAATATCTCCATATATTACAAATTAAAATGGCAGTCCCAGTTTTTTGTCCTAGAATCTGATTTCCTTTTACGACTAAAATATTTTTATCAAAGTCACATCCAAATTAGGTTGTTAATATGCAAAATAAATGCATTTTGAAATAATAATCGCTTATAATTATAATAAAATCATCCTTTTTTGGTTTCGTAAGTAATTTACCTCGTTCTCGATTGGTACAAAAATGTTTTTGTTTTTGTTGACTTTACAATGTTATACTGCTAGTAGCTGCCTGCGGATTTTCTTGCCTATAAATATATGTAATAGTATATTGGACCCTAGACATTTGATAAATTAATTTAAATTACCTACTTAGAAAAGGATTACTAATAGCGTATATCCCTTCTTATCTTCATTTCAAGGTAGGTAACTACTCTTATTGGGGCTAAATTGAACACAAACAAAAACAATTCCAATTTCAGCATTTCTACTAAAGTTGTCATAGTGACAATTCACAGAATTATATTATGGAATTTCCTAGCGACCTTTCAACCCCTCGGGTAAACATCTACATCAACCAAAACTGCTTATTTATTCTATCATTATCACGAACATAACAACACGTAATCTTACTACGTATAATATTTTTCGTCCACCCGTCTAGTGCGTACATCAAATACATGTAAATCCTTCAGAAAGCAATAAACGTTTAATCTCGTTTAATGTAACCTGGCAAGTACAGGTATTGAACTGTTCCTAGTTAGATTTGGAGTATAGCCAAAGTCGTGTCAACCGATACAAAAAGCCGCCACTAAATTGGCAGCAAAGCGCAAATAACGATTGCTTTTTAATCGTATGTTTTCAAACAACATGAATACAGACCGCACACATTTTCCACAAGGTGAGAAACAGAAACCAGAGGATGTAAATAAAACATGAAGCTTTCCCTTCAAGGGAATCAGCCGTGTATCATTAGACGGCCTCTGTTGCGTAGTGGGCGAAGGCCCGCCTGAAACACAGAAGGTCGCGGGTTCGATTCCCGCCACGAGGCAAATGCTTGTACGATCTGCAAATATTTGTATCGGGTCTGGGTGTTTTCCTATCTACACTAATATTATAAAGAAGAAAGATTTTTTTGTTTTTTGTTTGTTTGTTTGTAACGAATAGGCTCTGAAACTACTAGGCCGATTTCAAAAATTCTTTCACCAATAGAAAGCTACGTTATCAGGGAATAACATAGGCTATAATATATTTTCAAAAAAACTAGGGATCCGTAAGAAAATTGCGATACCCATTACCCAAGGTAGAAAACCAAATTAGTTTTTGATCACTTCGGGGGCAATGGATATTTACAAAAAAAATAGAAGTAAGTATCTATTTTTTATCAGTCATGTATTTAGTTCCCATAATAAAACTCTGCTTACTTTGGGGCTAGGTGATGTTTGTGTTAACTGTCCAGCATTATTTATTTTAATATCATTATCTTGCTACAAAATTCTAATTAAACTCGTACATTGGAACTTTGTCACTGATTTGTCAACATTTATGTAATTTATCAGGACTTTTGCAAGTAATGAATCGATCTTATTTCTTTAAGGTTTAGGTTCTTTGCTTGCGACTCAGTTGGTATGCCTCGCCTTGCCCACCGAGGTCCAGGTGCCCTACTACCAAAACTGAAAACGATTATAATCATGCCAATTTTCGTAGCTCAGCTATATGGATACAGAATTCGAGTCATTTTACCAACATAAGCTGAACTGAATGAAATAAGAAACCGAAAATAGGCACGATCGTTTTTTAGTTTTGGGAGTAAGGCACCAGTTTGCGTTGAGTCATTTTCTAGCGATGGAAATGCTTCCATGTTTTATTTCCATTCACTTCCAAAAATAAGTTCTATTTTACGAACTCCGTTTGGGATGATTATGATTGCGCTAGTGCATTGAATAAATTATTATACGAAAGCAGAGGAACCAATGTCAGAGCTCTGAGTTTACAGTTTACACATATTGTATTGTCAAGTATGAAATCATTGCCCTTTTGGTCTCTCTGATACGAACCCCAGCAAATATCACTCAGATTTAAATATATTGAGTAAGTAAGTACTTACTACAAACGATTTAAAAAAATATTGGGAAAAAAAGTCCTGTGTAAAATTTAAAAATATGGGTTACGATCGCGAAAGTTTAAGAAAGCCTATAAAAATACTTTTCTTAATATCTTTGAAGATTTTTGGCAAAGATTGATCCTCAGACTTGAATATTTGAAGAACAAACTTTTGTCTCAAACTCTTGATTTCTTTCACAGTTCAATTATTCGACGCGGAACTGAGGTCAAGGCAACCAGTATATTCTGACACTAACCTGACTTGCTCGTGCTTCTGAATGTAGATCTTGTGGAACTGGCCTTCGACTGGTGAGATGATGTCGTTCTTCATTTCCATGGCAACATGTTGCGGCAGAACCGATAGAAGCAACCGCTCCTGCAACAATGTATTATATCAATAAATTATAGTTAAATATCTTATTTACTACCCTTGTAGTCGAATATTCATGATTATTCTTGGCAATTTATATACTTACTTAGTTTGGTTTAACGGGAAATTATAATCACTATACTTACTAAGTACAAAAATAAATTGAATTATCATCTTACTAGCTGCTGCCCGCGTTTCGCTCGCGTGGTACCCGGATAATAAGTAGCCTATGTTACTCTCCAGCCCTCCAACTATCTCCAAGCAAAAAATCACGTTAATCCGTCGCTCTGTTTTGACGTGAAAACAAGACAAATAAACAAACTTTCACATTTATAATATGGGTACTGATTATACTCGTACGTAACGTGACATAAGCAGACAAACTTTAATGTAACTTCATTTTATTTTTGACTGTCATTTCTTCTTTAATGACAGTCAAAAATAAAATGAAGTTAATTCATCCGATTAGAATAAAATAATACTACTCGTAATTTGTCCTGCAATAGCCTTAATTACAAATTACATAAGATAATATGTAAATAAACAAGAACATTTTCCGTTTACGGTTTTAATAGATAAATATTTGTTTATTAGAGCGTGTTATTTATGAATGAATGACGAGTTTCATGATTCACAACTTTGCTTACGGATTTTCCTGTCTGGAGTGCATTTCAAACTTATATAATAAACAAAGTGAGTAATTGGACATGATAACAAACAGATGTACCGCAGAGCGTTAATACCAACATACAGGTACTTACTTACAATTAAAAACAATCCTCCTAGAACTATCAAGGAATTTAGACAAAATAACATCATTTTTTACACTATAGATATTTGAAGAACTTGGATTTTTTTATTTTTTCTACTCGTAGAGACTCTACGTAATCTCGTAGCGCCTCTACGAAGCTATGCGTAAGTATTTATTACTTGTATGATTCAGTTTTCTCTGTTGGTCAAATAACTTCGGTCAATACTCTCCTTAACAAACTCTCGATAACAAGATCTTTTTTGAAAAAAACTAAAAACCCACTTCACTTCCTTGATATTTGACGATTATGAGACCATCGGGAGAGTACACCCTTCCAAACAAAAAATCTGTCTACAATTAGAAATCTGTGAACACAAAAGACGACATTTTTTGAAGTCGGTTAAAAAAATGTTGATTGTGACTTAACAAGAAAGTATTGTCCAGAATTGGAAAGAACCAGTAATGAAAAACGACTACGAACCCCGAAATAGAACTGTCGGGATGTAAATGTATTTTCGAATGAAAAGACCCAACTTTGTAAGAGAATTTCGTAAATGTAAGAAAACTTAAAAGAAAAATGTGTTCATGCGATGTAACAATAACTTTACGAAACTTTTTCATGCGGTATTGTTATTTATGTTAGAAGGAAGATCAAGAATTAACGAGCCTACAAAATATTACCCCATTATTTATACCTGTACAATTTAGCAAGGCTTTAGGGAATGTTTGTTTCTGAAACGATATATGATCATATCTGTATTCCCAAGGTTCGGTAGACATATTCTCTGAGATCTTTAGTAATTTTAGATTCATTGAATATATCTAAGGGGGTAGTCAGAGGTATGTCTAAATACATATTTGGTACCTACATGTCCATTTGCAGAAGTTAACATTCCATACGTGACAGGTTGCAAGCCCATCGACGCTATTATAAAGCTAAGCTGTGTTTGTTTCTTTTTAATCTTATTTAAATTTAAAGAGATGGTAACTGATATTGTAGCCGCTGGAGCTAGAGGAGGCTCATAAATCTGTTATGAGTAACAGGGTGTACCTTAACAATAGTATACGAATATTCGCTATTTTAATTCAATAGCTTCATAGATGAACAAAGCATAAAGTTATTCTATTCACAAGTTTATTTAATTGTTAACGCGATATCATTTTTAGCGCCTTATGACGTAGTGACAATGCAATTCCCATTATTTACCGTGAAAAGGTAAAGATGCTACAAAGAAGCCTTTGATGTCAACTTTCTTTGGAACTGATATTAAAATAGAATGTCATACCTCCGCAGTAACCTACAATAAAAATAGGATATTTCATCGAGGCTAGAAAATGAGCTGAAATAATCCGATTGCAGCTCATCCTGTCACCATAAATGGATATTAAGCCTTACGTTTAGGACATAAGATTGACTTTTAAATCTTTTAGTGGCGCTTTAGTTGAGGTAGGGTAGACGACTTTGAAAAATGCCAGTTTGCTAAAGCTAAAGCTTATTGGTTTCTTATAACGCAGTGACCATCATAAGACGGGCGTGAAAACGATTGACCTAACAATTTGTTTCCAATCAGTGCAGTGAGATTTTTTATTCCAATTTTGAACAGTCACTCTTTTGGTCTTAATTTACAAGAAAAAAGGGCTTTGCCGGGCTTTCGGTCTTATAAAAGACTATCAACCATTTATAGCGCTATTTTACCGAATAGTGACAAGACAAGTCACGTTTAACTGTTGGTACGGCAAGACATTAAGCCGTAGCAAAGGCCATAAGGCGGCTTAAAAGCTCCGTCATAGTTTCGCTACATGCTAGCTTAACTCTGCTACATTAGCCCATATGAACTTGTGGTAGTGTTGTCTAAGAAGTGATGTGGTGTCTACAAGGTTAGTAACCGATTGTCAGCATTTTAATTTGTCAGTGATGTCCTTGAGCTGATGCTTGTTGCCACAAATAATGACACATCAAAGCAATTCACAATTTGATAATTAAATTTACTATAGCTTATTATTTTCATAAAATAGATTCTATTAATAAGGAACATTGCCCTTTATACAGCAAAGGAAATTTCGAAGACGGCTTCAGTTTCTGAGAAGACGGTTAAATTAACACTCCCGAGTTCCAATTACAGTTGTCGACTCTAATTGGAAGCAAGGAAGAGAGATATGCCCAAAGAAATACCTAAGTACTAGTTTATATTTTATTAAACTGTAGTTAAATGTATTTAATTAAGTATTAATTTTAATATAAAACTTGTTTTAAAAACTGAACAGTGAGCATTTTTTTTTGTATTGCAAACTACGACAGGTGCATTTAATGTGAAACCTTTTTTTTTTAATTCATATACTTAAATTTAAACTTTTACCACAGTTATGATAAATTTATTTGACAGCAGGCAGCAACGCAGCAGCATGGTAATGAAACCTTCATTTAAAAGATACGATTAAGCATTTAGAACACAGGTTCTCAACGTGGGCGATAACGCCCCCTTGCGGGCGTTAAGACTTTCAGGGGGGGCACTAGAAGACCCAGAGAAAATTAGGGGGCATTGAGATGGCGCAGTAAGATGGGGGGGGCTCTTGAAAAAAATATATTCTGAAATGAGGGCGGTGGGCAAAATAAGGTTGAGAAACTATGATTTGAAACATATCTATACATAACTTTTGAAACTATCATGGTTACGAACATAAATATTGTTATAGAAAGAGGGTAGACCGTTTCGTCTGCACATGGCTGCCTTCTACCTCGCAAAGACTTCAGTTACCCGTGATCATGGCGCATGCAACTGCGTCGAAATATCGGGAAGCAAGAAAACTCAATAATCATGGTAATTATCCCGTTGATAATAATATTTATATCTATACATTTCGGGTGTTGCAAGAAAATACATTGCGGTTGTTTTAACTGGTTGCTACATAAACATTTAATTTAACACGTGAAGGAAGGTGCAATCTAAGATAGAACATGCTTGCTTATTCACCTGTTACCATTACACAAACACATCGGCCCGCTGGCATTAGCCAATCTTAATAAATAAATAAATAATGCATTTCACACAGCATCATGCAGCCCCAAAGTAAGCAGAGCTTGTGTTATGGGAACCACATGATACTACCTACATACTTTTATTTTGAAAATACTCATGTACTTACATAATTATACATAGAAAACACCCAGACCCGAGACAAATATTTGCAGATCATACAAACATTTGTCCCGCGGCGGGGATCGAACCCGCAACCTCAGGCGGTCCTTCACCCACTGCGCCACAAAGGTCGTCAAGATCTTGATAAAGAAATCTTGTTTGTAGATCAACCATGATAGATGACAGCAGAAAGTAGAATGCTACAACTGAACGAGATTTGATTAGATCACAAATCTGTCACCAAAGAATAATTTTAATGTCGTTATCAAATATGATGATAAAAGTAAGTTCGTATGAGCAAGTAGCCAACTCTGTTGACGGAGTTTTTAGGTCACCCAAAAGGCCTCCGTCATGGCTTATGATGAAACATGATGATGAGCTGTTACCTATAAACACCAAAGGCAAGTTAGGTATACTAAATTGGGTCATAAAGGGACTACAGGGCCTAGCAGTGGGATAAGAAAGGCTGAGCGTAATTATTTTGTTAACATATCTATAATACTTTTTACACCAAGACACGTAAGAAAAAAAAAACATATTCTTGTTCTTCACACACTTCTTGATAACATGTTGTTTCTTTTGTCCTTATAAGAGCAGGGAGATTTCGAAGACTGCTTCAGGTAGACTGCTTCAGTTGACGAATGATAGAGGTGAGTGGAAGAGGAAAATATATTGTGCCGACCCCTCTTAGGTGGGATAAGGGCAAGAGAATGATGATGATGATGATGAAGGGCAGGGAGATAATGATACGTACCAGTTTCTCGTTCTCGTCTTCCATGTCGAGCCTGGCAGCGATGCAGTTCCGGGTGTCGAGGAAGGCGCGCCGCTGCGCCGTCTCCATCAGGGAGTGCATCAGCGCACCGACGATGTTTACGCAGACGAACACCACCACGTTGCCTACCATCTGCCGACAAAGTACCTAGTCAATATTTGGTTCCAATTCCAAAACTCAAACGATTCCAATTATTTCTGGTATGATTTACCGCGGGTACACATTGGGCGCTTTTAAACGCGCGCTTTGCTAACGCGCGTTTTGAGAACTAAGAGAAGCGCGCGCTTTAATGTGTACAGCGCGTTAGCAAAGCGCGCGTTTAAAAGCGGCCAATGTGTACCCGCTCTTAGCTCCAAGAGTTTTTCACTCTTGATTTTGGGCACGGCTAATTCCTTTGAATGAATCTTCCATGTTATATTTTGCGTTTACTGTACAAGGGGCTAACAACACACGAACGAATCTCATCCTAGTTTCAGGAATGATTTCGCTCCAAGAATTTGACACTTTTGAATATAAAACTAACGCATAATTAGGATCAGTAGTCAGTAGTACCTACCTACTAGTAAACTTTTTTTTTTTTATACTTACTGCTAAGGTAGCAGACAAGCATACGGCCCACCTGATGGTAAGCGGTTACCGTAGCCTACGGACGCCTGTGACACCAGAGGAGTCACACTCGCGCTGCTGACCCTTTAAAAATTTCAAAACGCCCTTTTTGAAGAACCCCGTACTGTAGTCACTGGGGAAAACCGCGGCAGGTAGATCATTCCACAAACCAACTGTTTGCGGGAGGAAATTCCTCTGAAACCGCACCGTACGTGACCACATTGGCTTCAAGGTGTGAGGATGGATCCCCTGCCGATGGCGAGCATTGCGATGGTAGAATGGAGCTACAGGCACCATTTGAAATAGCTCTTCAGAACACAACCCATTATACAAGCGGTAGAATACACATAAACTAAGTGAATTTGTGCATTTCTGTCACTAGAAAATGAGCTAAGGCAAACTGAGTGGGCAAATTATTGAGTGAGTGAGGAAGCCAAACTTCTGAGAAATAAGATAAACTTTTGACTTCTTAATTTTCTTGAATTGCTTATTCAAATAGAGACCAGTTTGCTTGTAGATTTATACTTAACTGAAAATATAAGTTGGTAGGTACCTACCTACCTACTTTGTCGTGAGAGCCTTGTTGGTCGAGAGATATAGTGTCTCGACTTTCAAATCAAAGGTCGTAGATCGAATCTCAGCTGTGCATCAATGGATTTTTCGTTAAAAAGAATCCCTAGGATCTTGAATGTCTACAAATCTAAGGAAATGTGTCTGTTTAAGTAAAAAGCTCGTTTGCTACGCTTGTATCTAGAAAGGGCTCTATCTCACTAGGACACCATGGTTGCGCCACCATAAACAAAATGTACGAAAAAACACCTGGTGTCCCGCCTGGTTGCGCAACCAAGCGGACACCAGGTGTCACTTACGTACATTTTGTTGGTGGCGCAACTGTGGTGGCGTCACCATGGTGTCTTAGTGAGATAGAGCCCGGTTCTACCTACATAAAACATATTTCGAAACCCGCTATAACTGAAACGTTCAATGTTCCATTGTTTAAAATGAAATTTGCATTTTGAGCATTCTGATACTGTTTCAACGCACGTACAAACACTAACCAATGGGGCCCATCTGTTAACAGAGAACCGTTTATTTTACCGACTTACGTTTGTAAAATGTATCGAGTGATTTTAAAAGGGAAAGGAAAGCGTGCTTATAAATATTTATTTTTCTTCTAACGAACCTTGCGTACAAATAAATAACACCTACTTAAGCTATTTACATCTGTAGGTATTTTATCAGCTGTGTGAAAATATAAATGCTAATTAACTAATTATAAAACGTTATTATATATTTATTCAAGCCCTTTTTAACATGCACATAATAATAGCTCCATGTTTACTACAACATAATAAATAGCTTAATATTTTCATTCAGTAGGTACTTAGAAGCTCAACATTGTTAATTTTGTATTTTATACTGAGCGTCCATAAAACTTTAACTAGAAACCGAAACCTCATTGCCACGTTCTTGGTATATTTTCTAGGTAAAAGATGTGTTGGCACTACTTTATTACTTGCAAACACCCACCCCTAGATAGCAGTATTCTGCTCTATTTGTATCTAGATTATTAAGACCTACTTGCTTTAAAAGTATTCGATTTAATGCTTTAATTATTTATCGGGCTTGTTGAGAAATCAGTGAGTAATTTCTATGAGTTATTTCAGCCTATACCGACACACAACTGAGATGAGGATTATCTTCCCTTTCTTGACAGTAGTGTTTCAGGTGCGAAAATAAAAGGCTATAATATTATCAGCTTATAGATAGAGGATAATACAGGAATAACGTCAGAAAACAAATAATTCCATCCGAACCGTAGCTCCAAACCATCCTAGTATATTTTATAGGTACGTAGCAATAGCAACAATGATAATAACAAATTAGCATTTCTAAATACTAAAATCAAAAGTTAAAAAAACAGATGGCAACTAATAAACGCTATCAATCAATGTCACGGAACACGACCTGCCACATCAAATAACAAGGCAGACACGATTTGCTCGCCAACAAACGTCTGGATAATCGCTATGACGTGGAAAAAACAGGCAATTTCACATCGAATGCATTTAAAATTCCATCAATCATGCATACATATTCGATGTGCCCTAATTACTCGATGAAAGCATTCATCCGATTTCAGCGCCTGTAATAAAACTCGAGTAAGAAATTCAACTCTGCTGTGAACATAAAAATCGAAACAGGTACCTATTCAATTAATTTACAAACACTAGGTGCTTTTTAGAGGTGAATAGGGTCAGGTGCCTGCGTAACGAGCACATGCAGATTTTTCAACAAAACTCGTTAAATGGGCGCGAGCCACTTTTGAAAACTCATTATACATTAATTATGAAGTGCGAGCACGCCTAGACTAATGAAGGGAATTTAAGTGGACTGTCAGTTTGCTACTTCGTTGCCTCTCAAATTATCTAAAGCTTAGATACAAGAACGCAGAGTGTTTGTTTAATTTGAGAAATTACTCGAGTAAGGGATAATTGGACGCCCGAGGCTTGTATCTTCGAAAACAAATTAGTCTAATAACAATAAATTAAATTCTGCGAGTTTGTGATTCAATGCCATATTCATTCATCCAAAGACAACACACCTACTCTATTTAGTATTTTACAAGTATTTTACCAGTGATCTAGCCAGAGACAATATATTTGTAATGTAAATCTGTCACAGTGTCACTCACCTTCTCTGCCCACAGGCTGACCAAGGATTTTGGAATCCACTGTGCTAAAGCGAAGGCTAAAGCTGACTCATCTATGACAAACGGGTCTGACAACAAAAGAAGCTTTCGGACGAGCGTCAACTTACGTTTCTGTTGATATTGACTTTTAAACATTAATGTACTTAAATTGTTTTAAGAACTATCTTTGTTCAAAATTAAAATATTGCTAAGATAATAATCATGACATTTGCACATTGAACCGAAAAGTGTATAATTTAATTCGATTTTAAATATTTTTAATAATTAATCCATTCAGAAGTTTCAAACACCTTGACTTCATAAATTAAACAAATTAATACGTTAAGTGCCACCAACTCACATGGAGTACTTGTACAGAGTTGTACTTGATAACCTACTCAATAACCTACTCAGATATTCCGTGGAAAGCAAACATTTTTATTTGTTTGAGGAATTTATTGCGAACAAAAAATGTTATCTATCAAATATTAATCTAGGAGTGAAACTTAAAAACTCCAAGATAATATATAAGCCAGCTAAGCTGCTTTCAGAAGACTGAGACTGACTAAGCATTTCGAAAGAAAGCGCTCGTCAAACTACATATCTAACGTGAAATAAACGAGCACCATCAGACAAGATGTGTTTATTACCAGTCTTGTTCCTCGTAATATACTTACACTTACGCTTTCTGATGCGCTCAATGGTACAGGTGAATACTTGTATCTCATTCAAACGGACATATCGATAGTTAAAATGATACTATCACTTGAATTCGTTGTCTATCAATTTATTTGCATACTTTAGTTATTACAGTGATGAAACCTAGGAGTAAGGAGATGCGTTAGTCACTGGGCATCAATAGATAACATGCATTGTAAGACGAGTTTTTTATAATAAGGCGCTACCCCAACCTAAAAATTAGCACATTGATGAGTGCAACTTCAAATATTTATCTCAGCTTCGTTAAAATAAAGATAAATTTAAAATACGATCGACCGCAGTGCTTACGACAGCTGCACGCTCCAAAAGTTTAGCTCAGGGTAGGGCCTTAAAGCATTAGTACCGTAACGTTTTTTTCTTCCTCTAAATTACTTCTGAACACAAAACTTCACGTAGCGGTATATCGGTGTAATAGCGGATTTCCAAACTAATATCCATGTTACATCAACCGAATTGCAACAGTAAAATCTAAACTATCTATCTAAAAAAGTTCTGTTATTCCAATATTTGTGCAACTAATACACATAAATAATACAATAACAATACTAATACCAATACATTTACTGAGCTGCCTTCTTCTTCAATAAATTTTACAAAGTATGTCGCTTGCGAAGAGACAAGTAACCACGTCTACGTACGTCGTGAGACGTCGTAATCGAAATCAAAAAACAGCCATATCGTGTCGCGTCACATCGTAACATCGATAGCCTTCCACAACCTGATATCGAAACATTATACGATAACAACGTTGCGTGACTGTGCGTCGTAGTATATTTGTACGTGGGCCGTGTACATGTAAAAAGACATCGGAAAACAATTCCAACACAATTGGACATCGGAAATTGGCATTCAATTTTCCTAATTGGAATTTCATTGACAAAGGAAATCATAATTGAGTTATCTGATAGTGACACGCTTCGTACCGGAAGCCATTAGGTTCGAGAGCTTTTATGCAAGTGCAACTCCGTTCAGAAACGTTTTCCATCCAATTTCCGCTACATTACAAGTAGCATACTGTTGTTTACCAACGTGAACAGGTGGTTAGTGGCGTTATTTTCCTCTTTTTTTTATTAAAATACCAGTCAAATTAAAATAAAAGCTGTTCCTACATCTGGATAGAAAAATGTCTACCTAAGCTTTTAGGAACTGTCACTTACTGAGGGGCTTCTACGCTCCTTAATTCTTTTAAGTATGTCTGAGTACGGATCTGAGTCTCCGATCCATGCAGGTCAGACAGGTCTTATGACTAACAACATAACAGTGTTTTTGTAAACAACAAAAAAAAATTAAAAAGTTTCCTTGTCGTTTTTAATTCTATCTTGTTTGTATGTTCTAAACAAGATAAAGTTTTTGAAAATAATAACTTGATACTTACTAAACTGAACTGATGGACTGTACGCAGGCAACTTAAAAATAGCGCATACAAACATAGCCCAGTCAAATTAGGAATTAACCTCGGAATGAGAGATAATAAGCTGAATTTTCGTATATACCTTCATTTAGGCGCCCTAAAAGTTGTCTCAAAAGTCTCATAAAATCTCGTGTCTGCGTCTTAAGTTATTCAAGGTCAAAGGTAAAAAAAATAGTTTTTCGCGAATATCTCGGTTGCTATTGGTCCAGTGATGTTAACATCTATTATGAAGTTGTAGAACTTAAAATTTGCGACCAATTCATTTAAAAAAAAATTCCATGCGCTCAACCGTTTTTGCGATACAGGGCCGTGAGCGCAAAGCGTTCAGTATGTGTATTTCAAAAACTATACTTCCTAGAACAAAAATAAAAACTATTTCGGAATGTACAAATTAAGTCCTTTCATATGACACCCCACTCAATATATCTGTGTAACTTTTATCTTTTTCACCCCCTTTAGATCCCAATATCTTTACAACCCCTTCATCGATTACGCTCATATGTCATATATCAAATTTCCATAGCACAACCTAGTTATCTACCAAGTTTCATGCAGATTGGATTAACGGTTCGATAGTTATGCGATAACATAAAAATTACACATACAAAGCAAAATCGTAATATCTTAGCTCGCTTTGCTCGCTTGGTCGATAATTAACTGATAAATAAAACAAATTATTCAAAATTCAAGGTATTCACAGATATTCACGTTTGACTTTGCGTTACAGTACCTACGCGTATGGCTGAGCGCTGCTCACTCACCCTACTCTATCGCGAAAACGGTTGAGCGCATGAAAAAATGTTTTAAACAAAATTTGTCGCAAATTGTATGCTCTACAACTTTATAATAGATGTTAACATCATTGGACCAATAGCAACCGAGATATTCGCGAAAAACTAATTTTTTTACCTTTGACCTTGAATAACTTAAGGCGCAGACACGAGATTTTATGAGACTTTTGAGACAACTTTTAGGACGCCTAAATGAAGCTACATACGAAAATTCAGCTTATTATCTGTCATTCCGAGGTTTAGACCATTTTTATGCTAAGCTGACTGGACTAACAGACCTTTTGAAACTAAAAGCAATTTATGATACCAATTTTCGTGGTTCCACTTATGTTGGTGACATATTCCGAGCTTAGTTTTCCCCATCATAAGCAGAACCATGATATTGCCTGATATATTAACTGTAGGTTTGTTAAGTAAGGCTTTGGAATGTAGTTCAATTCTCGAGTAGGTACTAGAGGCTCAAATTTCTGAGCGCACCAAATACCTGCGTTGTTGTGAATAGATCGAATAGATGAAAACCGTTATCAGAACCGTTTGAATATCGTTTATCAAAGCCATAGTTAAAATTGTCTAATTTTTTTAGCTTTGACATTACAACACACTTATACAATACATATCACTTTCCTAAACATGTATAAGATTCCTGTTTTCTTTAGATGTTGTTTTAATATTATAAATCATCAAAAACAGGGATAATTTTGGAAAGCAAACAAAGTTTAGCCTAAGAAAGTTAATTGCGCAATGAAGTAAATTAAAGAAGGAACTAGTGTTTGGTAGGTGTTTGGTAGGTAGTAAATCTTTTTAAAAGACTTCAAAAAAAGGATAAAGTTCTCAATTCGTCCGAATATTTTTTTGTGTTTTTTTTATGTATTCACCGATTACTCGAAGACGCCTGGACCGATTTGGAAAGTTATGTTTTTGTTGGAAATACTTTCAGATTGGTGCTACGAAAATTTGGGGATAATCTTTCGAGGATCTTCAGAATTATGAACAGAAATGCACATCGAGAGTGCAGAAAATTGCTCAGCTTACACATATAACATTGAAGTCGGTTTATTAATTTTTTTAATTTAGCCAATTGTGTAGATAATAAAACATATGGTAACATAAACCTCTAACTTTCGAGTACCTACCTATTTAGTTATTGGTGTCATAAGTCAATTGACTTTTACATACATAACTTACTAACTTCAATGTAATTCCTAGATTTTAATCAAATGTTTATTTAATCGCGTCCATTACCATTACCTATTCAATTTCGATAAACCAAAGAGCTATCGACCAATAATAGGTTTTGGTCACCGAAATTATTTCATGGAGTAAGAAAATATATCACATTAAACTGTATTTATTACGATTTTAGAACTACTATTTAATTTTTATTACCTTATTAAACCAATCCTACTCTCTTGTCTTATAGAGTTCAGCAAACAAAAATAAAATAACCAACATACAAGCTGATATCAACAATCGATAAGTATCATTGAAGCTTCTAACTAAACATTTTGCCGAGGCAGTCCAAGGAGAAATAGCAGCGTCATCCTTTATATCCAAAACTGATTTACGAGATGTCCCATTTAGATGTTCTGACATCCAAAGCAAAGCTGACGCTCAAAGCAAGGATTCGTTTAGAAATCCAATCCATTCAATGCTTTTAACATTCATGAATCGATTTTGGAAACCACTCACTACGTAATTTGGATTGATGGATAGCGTTCCGTCACCGTCAGTAGCTACCATATCAAGTGCCTGTATGAAAGCCAACGGTAATTAAACTAAAACGTGATTTACATTTAATTTCGAAATACAAATGATAATTGAGTGTAGAGCTGACCATATGAAATTATTTATTACCACTGACAACAGTCCAAAACGACAAGACATGCCCGAAATAACGAGCTACTGAATAATTTTCACGCATATTGTTAGATCATTTATTATTATGGAAATTTGAGGTGAGCCCTCAAGTTAAAGCAAATGTGTTTTGACGTCCCGGGGGACGAAATGAGTTTACAGAAGCAATTACAAATTAAAATTAAGAACCATCGAATAAGTGGCACTCTTTAATATTTACAACTCCTTATTTCATAGAAAATGTATGAGATGTGTTTTTTTTTAATTATCCCAATTTGCTTAATTTCTTAACTTTCTAACTACAAAGGAAAAGGTGGCTAGTAGCTACCCTTAAGTGCACAAAAATTTGCCACACCCTAGTCGCTACACAGAAGTAGTTCTGTGGTAGTATTGAGTAGGTAGCAACATATTAGTATCGTTTATATTTAACAAATGCATAACGTATTTTACCTTGTAATTTGAGACGTGAATAAAGCACTTATTTTATTTCGGTTCCGTTTACCAAATACCAATTCAATTTGCTTGGTTTACACCGAGGGCAAACAACATTATTTTGTTTCTTTACATGACCCATTACCGAGCACATCCACTCCGGAAACCTTTACCAGAGGAAGTATATTCTGGGAGTATTTGCGTCACAATTGCGCAAGTACCGTTTAAGTTGTTAATTGTTTTTCCCTGAATGTTTTTCTTTAATCGATCGGATGTTAAGGGACCGACGAACGTACGTACGTACAGTACGGCCAACGGATCTCGGCGTACGTGAAGTTGGCCGTTTCGATGCGCAGTGCAACTTTTTCATACAAAATTTTCTACTGCGCAGCGAAGAGCCTGACTTCACGTACGCCTAGATCCGTCGGCCGAACTGTACCTAGGAACGTAATACCAAAATAAATTAAAATTTGAGCATATTTTTATCACTTTATGTTATTATTTGGATAAAGGCAGTATTTATCTAGGTTTCTGTTACACTTTTGTTCCAAAAAACTTACTATAGAACAAATGAAAAGAAAAAATGCCATTTTTGGTGTACCTACAAAGATTTCAAATCAATTGGCTTACATTTCTTTTTAGGTAAGTTTTTCGGAACAAAAGTATAACAGGAACCTAGATAAATACCTACCTACTCTCTTAATCTAATAACATAAACTGATAAAAATATGCTTTAAATGATTTCGGTATTAGATTTTTAAGGAAATTGGCCTGTCGCAGGCCTCTTAAGTTGTTAATTGTTTTTCCCTGAATATTTTTCTTTATTCGATCGGATGTTAACGTAGCGCTTCAAAGGCATAATTATTCCGCTCAGTCTTTTGAGTAAATTATGTTTATTCGTTCATCACAGAATTTAACCATATTGATATGTGATGTTGCAATGAATACCAGAAGACAAACGAATGAATGTATAGCAGATGTTACCGTGTATATTGATGCACAATATGGAAATTTTCCTCCTTGCTTCGATTGGATGTCTGTTTGTTTATGCATGTTGTTAAATACCATCATCATCTCCTTGCCCTTATCTCACTAGGTGGGGTCGGCACAACATGTTCTCCTCTTCCATTCCCTCCTATCACTCGTCATCTCAGTAGTCACTCCTTTCACACGCATATCCTCTCTCACACAATCCATCCATCTTTTCTTTGGCCGTCCTCTACCTATGTATCCTTCCACATTCATATCCAAAACTTTCCTCGTAATATGACTTTCTTCCCTCCGCATAACATGCCCATACCACGCCAACCTATTACTCCTCATGTTGTTAAATACCAAACTATAATTTTCCCTTATAGCTGAATTAGTATTTCCTATAAATTAGAACTAGGCATGCATGTATATTGCTACTTATCTACTGTAAAATGTGTGTTGTGTTGAACGTGCCTCTGACTAACTCCACTAGATATTTTATAAGATCTCAAATGCTTCAACATCTGAGAGAATGTCTACTGTGCCTTTACGATGTATTCATGAATCTATTTCATTTATTACTTTCTGACAACAAAATCTAATGGAGGCTGAGGTCTAAACATCGATATTGACATCTGTGCCCATCTCAACCAGTTCAATATTGTGTCATCCTCGATTCTACCAACAAACTTTTTACGTCAAATATTTCGTTTTGTTTCATAACCTACTAATAAGGTTAGGTTACTCTGTTGTGATACGTTTTTCAAAGAAATTACAATGAGGTTTTGCAAATTACTGTCATTTTGGAGAAAGAAACAAAACGCAGCGGTGACCGGAATGGTTGACGTTGTAAATTAGAGGAATTGAGGCCCTGACCTGTCTGGTGACATAGGTCCCACAGACTAACACGTTAAATGCCACCGACGCACATCTTAGACCTGTAATGGTTGTGCTGCAGTCATCTCCTACGAAGGGCACCGCAGAGGCAAGGTAAGTGAACGCGTTATCCAACAAGAACTGTATTTATATTCTACAGTGCGAACTCGTGAGCGCAGCCGACCCGCAAATTTGCAAAGTGATAACCAAAGTATGGGAGTGACGTAAGCAATCGACTAGTTTGCCGACCGCTTATGTCATCTATGTCATCTACATACTTTACTATCTGTCTCGTCGCATTTACGCATCGATGAATTGGCCCAGTTTTAACTAACGAAATCTCTACCGTTGACCTGATTCGTCTTTTGGGTGTGGGAACAGTCATTTGTTTTAATCCAACCAAAGCACTGGACTGAAATATTATTTTAAATATCCACTCGTCTGTGATCCGCAGCAGTTTCTTTCCGTATTGTAACTATAGGAGGATAATAAAAGACCATGGTATAAGTCACGTCACGTAAAAAGAACGCTGGAAGAAAGTGGAGAGGGTGTGTTTTGTCTCATGTTTGCGCATGGGTTACCTATTCGCAAACATGAGACAAAACACACCCCTCCACTTTCTTCCAGCGCTCTTTTTACATGACGCGAACTATACCTACCTATGGCAAGTTTTTTACCTATTAAATCGTTATGAGTTAAAATATGATTGCTATGAAAAAAAATCAGCGTCATTTATTGATAACAATTCATAACTAACAATGAATAATACAAATCTGAGTACTAATACATTAACACCTTATAATAAGTAACTAAAACAGACTCAAATACCTAATTACCTAGATCTTCATTTCTGGTTTTTGTATTTGTAATACCTATTCAATACACTCGAAACTTGTTGTCTTGGCCAGTAAATTTTGTTGACGATATTTTCGTAATCAATTTGTAAACACATCCCTAAAATAAGACGTTATTTTCACAGATAATTTTCTATTTTATAAGAGAAGTTTTGTTTTGCTCTTCTTGGAAATTACTTCTTTAAGTCCTTAAATCAAGTTAAAGTTAACTTAATCAAATACAAAGTTAATTACCATTACATTAGTTCAAAGAACCGTACTTCAAAAGCAAACAGAAGCGACCCTAAAAAGTCCTTCAACTTTTTGAAAGCCTTTTAACTAAGATTAAGATGAAACTAATTTAGTCTGAAATACTGATTCATGGGTTTTAGCTATTATCCAAAAAGAGGTGACGTGACCTCATTACCTCTCGTTATGAATAATTATGGTCATTAAATACCTAAATAAAATAGAAGCATGGACAACGCCATAAAGTATTCAAATTAACGGTGTTTTCAAAAAACTCTGAAAAATGACTAATTTATTTTCGGTGGCATGGCAATCGATCATAGAATATTATTTAAAGCCGTGGACAGAGAATACATACTATGACAAGTTTCTTTTCAGTTTCAGTGCAAATTTTTAACTATCAGCTTTTAATTACCACTATTATTATTACCTACCTCCCTACTTTAGTCGAATAAAATTACATTCGACAAGTTCCGTACGCGGCCTATCGAATTACGAGATCGGATAAACAAAACGTTGTTTTGTAGTTTTCAGAATAAATTAATTTCAGAACTGAAATTGAAGTTTTGTCATCGTTGCTTCGAAGTTCAAATAATTTATCGTACTTAATATACCTATATACCTACTTACCTATTTAATATGTTTATCATTTTCAAAAACTGTAGAGTTGACGCTACTGTACAATACAAGTAATTCAATACTATATATAATACAATAGATAAAGGTATTGATTATGGATCAACTAAATCAGATTTATGATGTTCGTATAATTCGAACGTCGTATATTCATTTGGGTAGGAAGAGTGGCTGTATATTATGTAAGGTGGTACGGGGGATCACGGGGTTCATGGCAAGTTTGTGTGCTCAGCAAAGTATGACGTAAGAGCCGCACGCGATCAGAGCACCCCTTGTTAGTAGAGTGGTATGGCTATACAAAACTGGCGAATACCACGTTGGGCGCCAAGAGGGCAAGGCTACGACCTCTGCTTGGCTTCAAGCTGCTCAGTCAAGTGGCACATTATAACACAATTTACTTTGTAAATGATACCTACATCATTACACTACATAAGTGTTTTTAATGTACTCTTGAGCACCACGTTGGGCGCCAAAAGGTCACTATGTCAGAAGCTAAATGGCAAAATTGTACTTTTCCTCCACACAAAGCGGTGTTTATTATTATTAGGTCCATGATTCATAAAAGTACATACAATACATATATTAATACATCATTGCGCTTTTAGTTTGTGTCATAAAGTTAAACTGAGACTTTCAGTTATTACAGTCATCCCGATTTAAGTAGTAGATAATATTTTACTGAGTAGTAACTGTATTTAACTTGTCAGAAATGTATCTTTTTGATTTTAATTTTGTAGGTACTTGTTATGTAATCAACCTTTGTTCTTTGATGTTCCTATAGTTTGAATATAATCAAGTATTTAATACTGTTGTAATTTGTTCCAGTTTCACAAACGAACGTTCTTTAGAATAACTAAAACGAAGTTATATTGTTTTTTTAACAAGATTTGCATTTTCGCATTTACGTGTTCCCTATCCTTTCCTTAGGTTTGCTCAAAGCTACAATGTTGGCACGTTCTAAAAATACATCATTATTTCTACTTCTGACGCATTCCACGTGGACTTTTTCCGAAAATCAATTTACAACGGCAACAGCTATGTCAATACTGCACAAGAAAATAAAAAGTTGGTATAAGAAAAAGTTCCGCTAATAATAGATAAAATGTTTGCAAACAATTTAAAAAACGAGCTTTGAAAGTGATCCAAAAAGGGTAACTGACCTGCTGCCAGACGTGGTGGGGAAACCGATGAGCGACGAGAGCAGCCGCGATGGTGTGCACAGTTGGCAAGAGAATTCCGAACGCAGCTGCAACCGGGGCGCCGACCGGTAAGAGTGCGTAGGCCGCGAAGACGGCCCAGACCACGTGGACGGCGCCTTCGGCTGCGGCGCCAGGGCTCCAGGCGGGCAGCGTGGTGGCCAGCGCCGCGCCGCCGCCCGCCAGCGCCAGCCAGCAGGCCCGCGGCAGCCGCCGCTCCGGCGCCACGCCGCTCGCGCGTCCGCACCACCACGCCAGCCCGCCGCACAGCACCGCGTGAGCACTAAGAACTCCCACCTGTTTGAATTAATAAGTTGATTCACCAGCTGCAATTCAACTGACGACAATATTTGCATATCTGAGTGGTTTAAATCGAAAGGTTTCCGATGCTTTGAATAATTAACGGTACGTAATTGCAGCTCGCCAGCGTCATTCATAATGAACAACATAAAACATGCTGATTTTATGCAAGGATGAAAATATCAAGTTGTGTACATAAAGTGAAGAAACTTTATAACTAGCTTGTTTCCTTTATAACAAAACTGGAGCTTTCCTAGTTTCAACAGGCCCCACCAACTTTCTACAAGCAAGATGCAAAAGCCTTTTCACTTAATGATTTCTCAAATGTTTTTTTATGTATGTTTTAATCGTTCGCCATAAATGATAGTAACAGAAGCTGTGCTCACTTTGGGGCTTCATGACATGATGCTGTGTGAAATGTGCATTATTTATTTATTGTTATTATTAATTACCCGCGTAAGTTCTATCACATTCAGTGCTAGCGACGCACATGTCTGTCTTCAATGTTCAATAAAATGTAGAGCACTTTGGCGCGTCTTAAAAGCTAAGTCACTCATGGTTATTTCACCACTAATACCGTGAAGAACCAGCGGAACGAAATCGAAGCATATTCAGGTGGGACAGGGAACGTGTTAAAAGTTAAAACGGGGAATCGTGGTAAACTACCTGCGGTGCCCGTCGCCATCCCCTCGTGGCATCGACGGCGGCCAAGGCAGCGGCGAGCGCGGCCCAAAGCGCGAGCGCCGAGCCCACCGAGCTGCGCTGCAGCTTGCACGCGTAGCGCGCGTACAGCTCCTCCAGCTCGGCGGACTCGAAGCGGCGCCGCGTCACCAGCCGCGCCAGCGGCCCGCGCGCCGACATCGCCTTCACCGCGTGGTCCATGCCTCCGCCCGCCACCGTGTCGCCTTGCTCTGCCTCACCTCGCCGACGACCGGCTCACTGATCGCCGCTTCATCTGCACAATACATATCAAATCATTTCTGCACTTTCTAGTCAAGTAGGTAGTTGATTGATTCAAACGTGACTTTGCGTAAGTCCATCTTCAGATATTGAATCCATTTAGATATTTTAGAATGTTCAATATCTATAGTGGATAGAGATTTCGCATCCAAACAGTTATTCAGGCTTATAATAAAATAAATTATATAAGCACACACCCACGGATTTTACATCTTCATAAATTAAAGACTAATTTATTAAAGCGAGTAGGTGTGAGAAGGTCAACCCTATAAAAACAGTATTAACGGTAAATAAATAAGATCCGGAATAAGGCAAACCAACCGTCGAAGGAGCTCTCGATTTTTTTAAATTTTAGCATTAACTCAATCCGCTGCAGGCGTCGCATATGTAAAGTATTCTTGGTAGCGTGCACAAGTCGAAATAGACTAGAATTTTAAATCAGAAAGTGCAGATTTATAACTGAAACGGAACAGCAATGCCTCGAGGAAGTCTTGGCAACTCCAAGCCGGCTAGCCGGGCGGTGGGTGGACCGCGCCGACCTCTTATTTATACCATGTAAAGGAAATAGACCTTCAATATATCCACATAATATTATATTGCCCATCTTAACTTTTAACCCTCACGGAATTATCTATAGTGATTTTTTTATTAAATTGTTATGAAAATGTTCGTTGATTGACAAGTCCTTATTAAACACGATTAATGCCGGTTCCTTTGTACCTTTTGACTGTGACCTTGAGAGTGTATAAAATTCACGCTAAGTCTTCAGGTTTTAACGAAGTGTTTATATAGGATGCTTTGTAAATTTTCTCCTACTATTTGTTTTAAAATTATACTACTTGTTTCTATTTAAGTCGTTAAGTCAATGTACGTTGAACAATGAACGTTGAATTACCAGACAAAAACAACAAACAAACAACGAGCTTTTAGTATAGAATAGATAATAATACTACGCTTTTAGTAACTAAACAAAAAAAAACAAGTATAAAACATTTTATAACTTCTGAATAGCCAATTATTCCGAGAGGATACTCGTCCGGTATCAATAAATCGTGAGCACGATAAATCTTAAACAAGTAAAACTAAACTATCAAACTATAGACCGGGAACTGAATCTAAAGGGCAACAAAAGGTCAACTTTTGCTAGTGGTATTAGAAACTGTACAAGTCGATTCGCTGTTATATTCCATTGAATTTCTATTCTTCCTTACAATGCCTGGCAAGATTGAAAAGCTACATATCTATTAAAAAGCAGTCCGCCCGCTTCCCCAGAATTGAATATGCCTATGTCCATCTGGAAAAATATAAGTACTTACCTACCTTAACAAATGGTGAAATAATTTTTGAGATTGAATAAGTTGTTTCGGGGATCCTACATACATAGGTACTTACAATCTTTACCGAAGTACCTCTTTATAATGTTTGATGATACATTCACCTGTCATTTTCATCACTTCATGAACAGACATATACCTAAATGTGGCTATTTAAAAGTTGTTCTCCCCAACCCAAGCTTTGGATTTGGAGAGGCTTCGGCGAATTAGATTCCTTTATTCAAAGTTCAAAGTAAGTGGTGCCTCTTTTATCTTCAACGAGTTTTCAAATGTCTGACTTATCTCCTCTGGAACGAAATATACTCGAGGCGTTTATATTTGAATTGCCGGGGGCATTACAAACATCTGTTGTTGATAAAATTTGTGTAAGTAATAACAATTCCGACATTGATGCAATAATTGAAATCTGCGGTGTATCACTCGCGAGAGGTAAACGTTTGTATTATCATAAAGATGACGTCTTTAGCGCAGTGGGCAAAGGCCCGCTTGAAACAGAAAGTTGCAGGTTCGATTACCGTCGCGAAGCAAATGTATTATCTGCAAATATTTGTCACAGGTCTAGGTGTTTATGTTTATAATGTACCTATGTATTTATAAAGAAAAAGCATATTTAAGTAGTACCTATACAATATCAGTCATGTAGTTCCCATAACACAAGCTCTGCTTACTTTCAGCTTTTGAGCTAGATTATGATGCGTGAAATGGCCAGCATTATTTATTTATTATAGTAGAGTGTCTATTATGATTAGATAATCTTGTTAAAAACTTTATTGCCACTTTAACTTAAACTTAACTATTAAAGCGGGAGAATAATGGCACTAATGGGTGATTAAGGCAAAATAACATTGCAACACAATCATCATTGTTTCTAGGGGGATTTCTTAACCCTTTGCAGCCTTTAACATGCATACTTTGTTTGTTGCCGGAAAAACAATACTTACTTTGTGCAGGAAACAAATAAATGAATGTATAAATGAACAAATTGTTTTTGGTAAGTACCTATTTACTATTTAGGTATTTATTATTATTACTTACTTAATTTATTTTTTTTGCTAATTAAAAATACAATTAAGTATGACAGTTACATCGTTTACAATAAATACGATATTGTTGCCACTTCCAATTTATAAAGTCATAAAAAATACGATCTATCGTCTTAAAAAATATAATACTAATCCATCAAGATCACAAACCGGTGCGTTGTAAATACAAACATCGATAAGAATACCTACTTCATTTTTGTCGATCAGAAACGCTTCAGTGTGTTATAAAAGCTAATTTTATACATAACATACCATTAATTATGATAAAGCCCCGCCTAGACATCCATATCTTTATCTTTATTAAAATGAACACTCGTAGACAACCGACGATATAATTATCAAGTCTACGTTTTCGAGAGTTTTATTCGTTTTACACATTTTTTATAACGACCGGATCATAAATAAAACACGAAATAATAATAGTAGCATAGGTACACGAACACCGAAGTTTTTATGGTTTTTGCTGCTGATGAACTAGGAAATAAAACGTGGATTCTAATAGTTTCACCTAGATTTCAAAATAACATCGATATTTCATTTCGAGAAATTAATGTCGGTTCTTCTGAAAATTTAGGCCTGAATATTCTAGGTCAGACATAATAAAATAAACTATCATCATACTTACCTACGTTTCAGAATTATTCCTATAACCAGAGACCTCAATTTCAAGCTCTCCCCAAGAGATTTAGCCAGATTGCGTATTCGCTATTCGATTGTGGCGGAACATCCGCAAAGAATAAGAACAAATAAGTTAGAGTTGCAAACATTTGATGTGGAAGAAGGGGGGAGGGGGGTCACGGTCGCCGGGTCAATAAACCCGGCAGGCCTACAAGCACGGCCGCAGACGTCGCGCCCACCTCCACTCGACGCGACCGACGCCTATGAAATGAAAATTCAGGTTCAGTTCAGCAAACTAACCGTTATTACTATTTCGAGAACCGCACCATTCGTTCCGAGGGAAGTGTTCGTAAAACCTACCTACAGCTCTCGCAGAACGAGACGTCTGCTTCTAATTAGGCACTCTTGGAGCCATTTGGCACACGTTTGGAAAACGTTAAAGATAATGAGATAATCCTACTCTAGATACTCGTAGTTAACGATTCTTTTCAGTTCAATATACGATTGCCCAAATAAAACCACGTCCACTTAACAAAAGTACTAAATAAGTAATTTATTTACTGACTACTGGCTACCACTCAAAGCATTCCGTTTGCCTTTTCTGGATATTCATAAAAAACTACAAATTGTAACTTTAAATTAAATTAGTCTGTAGGCATAATGAACTTGGCGCAATTATGTTCCACTTTGCCTTATGGAGACATAAACTTGTATGGTAAAGATTGCACTTGCTTTTAAAGCTTTATTGATTTGCATTATGTATGAAGTGTGGCGGCATGTAAATCTATTGAAGGGACAGCGTTGATGTCAAATTATTACTAAACCTGAATTTATCTGTTTCTACTTCCCACGGCCACGGTGAAATGGAGAGAAGGTGTAAGTATGCGTTTAGGATGAGAGGTAGCTATTTTGAATGATATAACTAGTAGTTCGCCCCGAACTGAGATCTCGCGCACCGTAGATGGCTTACATTTGGACTTTCTTCTGACTACCCCTATAATTTCAAGTGCTACTACTGATACTGCCGAGTATGCCTATTGCGCTAGCTCTTCATGGTAAAAAATACTGGCATGCATGCAATACATAATGTCGTGTCTAATTTTTCATTTAGGTATTTCATATTTATGAATTCTCGTCGTATTTCTAAAAGTATACGTCCTAGAATAAAAATAATAACTATTTTGGAATGTACAAATAAAGACCTTTCATTTGACAGCCCACTCAATATATTTGTTTACTTAACTTTTTTTACCCCAATTATTTTCATTCTTTATCAAAAAAATTTTTATTATGAAAATAAATCAAGTAGCATCTAAAATCATTGCAAACCAAACCGCAACGATGCCACTCTCTTTTTAAGACCGACCAGTCAATGAGCTACGAAGTCATCGAAACTCTATGCAACGGGAGCTCTTGCAGCTCTGGTTTCGTAGTTTTTGGTCTTTGGTCGTATTTCAAAAACTATACATCCTAGATTAAAAATAAAAACCATTTTGGAATGTACAAAATAAGCCCTTTCGTATGACACCCCACTCAATTTATTTGTGTAACTTTCATAATTTTTTACCCCCTTGGGAACCCAATATCTTCACAACCCCTTCATCGATTAAGCTCATATGCTCCCCCGTAAATTTCCTTACCACAACCTATTGACCTACCAAGTTTCATGCAGATTGGATGAACGGTTCGACAGTTATGCGCGAACAACAATTCGTGAAACATACAAACATACAAACATACAAACATACAAACATACAAAGCAAAATCGCCCAACTTACCACTAAGATCTTAGCTCGCTTCGCTCGCTCGATCGATAATAGGTACCTACAACTCATTCAAGTCATGCGTGAAAATGAGATTTGCAAATAGTTTACGATTCTTTTCCTATTTCAATTTTCATAGAAATATACAAATAAGATAATTAAATCTATGTTTTTCCATTAGCTACCGTTTCAGTAATAAAAAATTATTTAAAAAAAAACAAAAAACCCGACTGAGTTAAAACTAAAAAGAAAAAAAACAAGCCTGCAAAGAATTACTCACAGTCGGTACCCATTTATTTTATTACCAATCAAATCTTCCCAATGTTTTGGGTCCCGACTGTGAGTAATTCTTTGCAGGCTTGTTTTTTTTCTTTTTAGTTTTAACTCAGTCGGGTTTTTTGTTTTTTTTGAAATATTTTTTTATTTTACACTTTTTAGTTATGATGATTATTAAGATTAGTTTCTTAAAGTTTGGTAGGTAAATTAGCGAGAATGATTATTAATTAACTTTAAACCCTTATATATCCTAAACTATTATTTTAAATGAAAAATGGTAAAAGAAACCTAACATTGATTTTTAAATACCTATTCAACGATACCCCACTTTATACAGGGTGAATTTTTGAGACGGGGCAGTAAGGGCAGCTACCTTAACCGTTGTAGCTAGAGGAAAACGTTCTTAGGAGACCATCCTTCATTTTTAAAAATATTTCGACCTGCATTCACAGATTTTGAAAAAAATGTACAGTCAGCGAGAAAATGGGCCATTTACACAAAAACTTTTTTTGATGCCGATCGATCCTGTTTCATCTAAGGATAAAAAGGCTCTTTCAGACCAACTGAGGTTAGAGTACTAGAAAAGTCAGAAATCGCTAAAATGTATTTCTGAGACAAGACAGTAAGGGCTACCTTAACCGTTGTAGCTACAGGAAAACGTTTTTAGGAGACTATCCTTAACTTTTGAAGATATTTCAACCTGCATTCACAGATTTTGAAAAAAATGTACAGTCAGCGAGAAAATGGGCAATTTACACAAAAACTTTTTTTGATGCCAGTCGATCCTGTTTCATCTAAGGATTAAAAGACTCTATCGGACCAACTGAGGCAAGAGTACTAGAAAAGTCAGAAAACGCAAAAAACTTTGATCATACATTTCGTACGAAATTATTTTGTCATTTGTCATAATTTTTCATCATTTTGTCGAAATGTCTTCAAAAATAAGGTTAGTCTCCTAAGAACGTTTTCCTGTATCTACAACGGTTAAGGTAGCTGCCCTTACTGCACCGTCTCCAAAATACATTATAGCAATTTCTGACGTTTCTAGTACTCTTAACTCAGTTAGTCCCATAGAGCCTTTTAATCCTTAGATGAAACCGGATCGATTGGCATCAAAAAATTTTTTGTGTAAATTGCCCATTTTCTCGCTGACTGTACATTTTTTTCAAAATCTGTGAATGCAGGTTGAAATATCTTTAAAAGTTAAGGATAGCCTCCTAAAAACGTTTTCCTGTAGCTACAACGGTTAAGGTAGCCCTTACTGTCTTGTCTCAGAAATACATTTTAGCAATTTCTGACTTTTCTAGTACTCTAACCTCAGTTGGTCTGAAAGAGCCTTTTTATCCTTAGATGAAAGGAAACAGGATCGATTGGCATCAAAAAAAGTTTTTGTGTAAATGGCCCATTTTCTCGCTGACTGTACATCTTCATCAGGTCGAAATATTTTCAAAAATTAAGGATGGTCTCCTAAGAACGTTTTTCTCTAGCTACAATGGTTAAGGTAGCTGCCCTTACTGCCCCGTCTCAAAAATTCACCCTCAATTTTGATTCTTTTAATTTTGACAATATGGCGTCTGGTTGCAACACTGGTAAATTTTGATTATTTTCATGTCTTTAGTGACACTCGCAAAGTTGAGACGAATCGATTGACGTTAAAAATCATCAAAATTGGTCCACGCATTTGGCCTCTAGAGTGCCACATAGAAACATCCATAGCGAGCATTATTATTCATCAACTTTAAACCGTTATTTTTCCTAAACTATTAATAATTAAAAAGAAAAATGGTAAAAAGGAACCTAAAGTTTATTTTAAAATACCTATTCAACGATACCCTACGTGACATGGTATGACGATTTTGAATTTTTTAATTTTGACAATATTGCGTCTGGTTGCGGCACTACTGAATTTTGATTACTTTCATGTCTTTAGTGACACTCGCAAGGTTAAGACAAATCGATTGACGTAAGAATCATCAAAATCGGTCCACGCATTTGGCCTCTAGAGTGCCACATAGAAACATCCAAACATACATACAAACATAGACTGATAAACAATTTACCCTTCCTTTGCTTTGCGCAGTCGGGTAAAAAGCACTAAATTTGTCACTGATACGAGTATTATTAACATCCTATATTGGATATAGTAAGTATAGGTTAACAGAAAACGTAAAATACACCGGGAAATAAAAATGGTTCGAAAACAAACTAATTACAAACGAACTCGTTCTAAAAGTTCAACAATTCCAAAGTTTTAGTTCGTTAACATAACTATTCAGCGGCACGTAATGACGCAGCCTGAAAACATACAGACAAAATTCACTTTACAACGCCGACATAACGTAGGTACCTACATTTCACCATTAACGTAGGAATTTCGAAAGGAAATACGCATGCTGAATCTGGAAACGGAAGCGTTGCAGAAGAGACAATGTTAGCTGAATACAATTACTGAATGAATGGAATAAGAACATTAATGTGAAGCATATTACTTTTGGCTTAGTTAACTCCACATGAATAAACTATCTTTCCTGTGAATAAAGCCGAGTTAGCTGAGAGGATGTTTTAGATGCTGGGCAAGCCCAGCAGGGCAAGACTATTTATATTTTAGTGTTCTTTCTTTTTGCTCGGCTTATAAGTAAAGGGTCTTTTCGTGATGTTGAATAGCCTATATCCTTCCTCAAGCAATAAGCAATCAAATCAGAAATATTTTTTCAAATCCGACTGTTATTAGCTCGTTTAAACAAACTCTTCCGCTTTATTATATTGGTATATAGTATAGATGAAGGCATAATGTCGGAGTTATTGTTTTTATTATTATTATATTATTATTGCCATTATAAGCCTGTGCTGTCCCACTGCTGCGCAAAGTCTCCCTTCCCTTCCACCACTCGGGTCGATCTTGAGCAAACGTCTGTCAAAAAAGCGTCTTTTTATTACGTTTTTAATTTAATTGTTATTTTCATTTTACGCAAAAAAAATAGAATTTAATAAGCAACTAGGTACCTATATCATTGAAATGAGCTCAATCCGTAGCTAATTGGGTTCCCGATAACGATTTGTAAAATACCAGCGTTTGAAATAAAACATGCCTTATCTTTGTATTGACAAAAGAAACGTTACACAAATAGTCGTGTTATTTGTGGCTTACTCGTTCAGCTATGGACATTTATCCTATAATCGCATTAATGGAACGTACAGATATCTTTGTGTTGTTTCAATCATTCACTATTGAATAGTTGATGTGATGGACGATTCGATTCTAAGCCCTTTAGTGTTGGGTTACGCTTCGACTAGATTGTGTTTGATCAGGCTTGATAGACCAAATCTCTTCGAATTACTCTTTCGAGCTAATTATGATATGGTCCTTCGAGCCTGATCAAACGTTCAGACTTCTGCATTTTTAACTTGCACATAGTATAACAAAATAATTACACCGCTTCAAGCTCCATGTCTATGATGACCATGATTTTTAAGAAGGTAAGTACCTACTTTCTTTACTACTTTCTTTGAGGTGTCAATCCTGTTACAACAATTTCCCGTAAAAGCACTCCTAGCGCCGCATATAAACCGAAGCATAATTAAAACCCCAGTAATGAGAACCAGGAGTGCGTTGGTGTCACATCATTACCGCACAACTGATTACTGTTTTATGCTAATAAGTCCGTGATTCAGGAGTTTAGGTCGAACAATGTCAAGGCAATAAACTGGGCATTGACTATTCTTTTCATCATCAACTTAAATATTTCTTACAGACCTCAGTGCTTTTTCAATCACGGATTCTCTCAACACAGTTATATTTTTGGGATTCCGTACGGGATTTTTCTCGATTAAACAACTAACGAAGTACTTATTAAATATTGTACAATGGTACGTAACCCTTCGTACGTACAAGTCCGACCAGTTTTTATTTAACATACCGAAAAGTAAAAGATTTTGGTAGATTCTAGCACGATGACGATGTAATTTTTTTACTATAGATCTACATAATTTACTTTCATGTTTATAAATTAAAATATTCACGTAACTCGAAGATTCTAGGCAAGAAGCAAATTATTTTAGCACGATAAAAACGTAAATCCGTACATGACGGCATGTCATCAAGTCTCTCAAGCGAGTGGAGGGCTGGAGGCGAACCAAAATAACTGTCACCTCGGAGTATGAATACTGAGCACCATCTGATGTCTACAATAAATACATAAATGTACAACTTCCGTCGTCATCAAAATAAACATATTATTTTTATAACTGTGATATTTTCAATTTTTTTATTTTTCCTTTCCCTAATTTAGTTTTTTTAAGATTTTAGATTATTACCATACAAAGTCTTGGAGAATTTCCCACGGAGTAAAAAATATATTTAAAAGTTCATAAAAATAAACATAGAAAATTTTGCATAGTTATTGTTGAGTTTTAGTTAATTACCAGTACTTACTCCACTAATAATTACGTTTATTACTTGTACTAGTTTTTACCTATTAAAACCCTGCGGCCTAGCTTAAAATTTACATCTTTACTAGATGAGTTACAGTGTCAGGAGAAAATCTTTGCCTACATTTACACGGGACACTGTAGTGCCTAGGACATTGTTTGAGAGGAGTAAGCTTGCCCAGCACCTAAACCATCCTCTCAGCTTAACCGGCCATATCCACAGGAAAGACATGGTCAATACGTGTGGGGCTGACTAAGCCGCGGGTTTCCTCACGATGTTTTCCTTCACCGTTTAGAGCTCGTGTTAATGCGCATTAAAATTTTTCGAAACGAAAAATCCATTGATGCACGTCCAGGATTCGAACCCACGACCTTCGGGTCGAAAGTCGATGTACTCCTCGGCCTAGCTTACACCAGATAAACCATATTTAAGACTACGTTAATCAAAATTTGTAGATTTGTAGTTCAGTACCTACATAATTGTGATAGAAACACATACATCTGAATAAATATTATTAGTGGGAAACCTAAATACTACCAAGGTTAAGTAGGTTAAGTACATCGGGCAGGTACTCATGACTTCATCATTTAAAACAGAGACAGCCGTTTTAGGAATTATATGAGTCCAAACTACTCATATTCAGATTACCACATCTCTAGTGTTAGGTACACTAGAGATGCGGTCATCTGAATATGAGTAGTTTGGACTCCATGATGATGTAAGGAAGTAGCAGTGTATCGTTCGGAAATGAATTCTTCAAATAACCTACTTCACTTTAGTTCGTAATATATGTTTTACTCTAAAAAATGTAAATCCGTCATTGGCTGTAAGAAACATAAATAAGTCGATTTATTACTACTAAGAGCTGTGGATTTTGTCTAATAAATAAATAAATAAATAAATTCTTCTCTTCTAGTTAAGTTTACAGTATTTTACAGAAATTAAGACATTTATAAAAGAATCGGTTTCAATTTTTTTACCAACCCAGTACCTATCTAGTTTGTTTGTTGATAAAAATAATTTCGGGAACACAACATTTTCAGTGATGGACGGTCCTTGAGTTTCATAGATATTTTAATTACTTTGCAAAAACGATCTGTTCTTGGTAAATGCAGGTAAATGTACCAAACGCAGCTAGCATAAAAAATAATTATTACTTACGATAATATGTTGCCAAAAAATCTTTGAAAAAAATGGTAGGTGATAATTTGATAATAATAACAATCCATCTCAGTCTCAGCAAACTGAGTACTTGTAGGTAGGTACTTAGATTTCTGCATGGATTATATTCAGTTAATTTACATAGATACCTGTTTATAAAACTGTAGTGTAAGCTTGGCTCGGCATTCAGAAGTCGCACACTTGTCAACCAAAAGCCTTTAATTCACTCTAAGCTTTAATTAAGATTTAAGAGCTTATAATAATAACCACTCATTATTCTGTTATTAATTTACATAATAATCTGCTTGCACTTATGCAGTGTTTTACTTTGCACAATACGACCTAACAAAATATGATTGCAAGCGTTGAAAGACTTGCATTTTAATCAAAACTATTAGGCACCATACCTACATTGTGAAAAGCTCATCTGAGCTTGTGGTACTTAATTCGTAATTTCCCCGAGATTTATTTTCTTTGAGATAGAAGAAGTAATAAAGTAAAACTCACAAACTTCACGCTCATCAAAGCACTCATCAACGTAAAATTGCTCCTCAAAATGTATCTCCTTCAAAAACCTATTTTTTCCGACTGCTGCAGGTAATTTAAATAAACGACCTCTTCGCAACTCGGTCAAGTAAGTTAATAAAGATAAATTAGGTAAATAACGACTTTGCAGACACATTATGTACCCGTTTTTGCTTAAAATAGGTTTTGTTATCGCTCTAAATTGAAAAGTTGAAAAAACTTGTCATGAAAACAGCCTGCAGTAAGAACTAACGATCAGATAATGGATCATGTTCTACCACTGATCTGAATCACTTTCACCTCGACTTATAGTCTGAGTAAAATTCTATTTTGGAATTGCATTTTCTCACGTACAGGCATATCTTATAAAGATCTTATATAGTGTTTACCACATGGGATACAGCTTGTTCTTAACTTAGTAGAACATCCCTTTTTGAATAATCAAAATATATGAAAAGAGAATCCTGAAAACATCACGTCATATTGTATTAGGAGGCTTCCGTTTGAATTATAGTAACTTTCTTTAACAAAGTAGTTTCCAGACTCGGAAAGTTATTCAGACTGTCAGAACAGCCAACCATCGTGTAATCTGTAACACTGCCAGCAAAAACGGACTCAAAGAGAAACTAGCGAGCAAAAAACTGATAACGAACGCTTCAGAAATGATATTTCAAAAACCACATCGTTCACGCCTCTTTTGTTACTAACTTTAACTTCTGCAACAAATAAGACCAAAATTGGGTAAATACTTCTAAATTCAAACAGAACTTTGAAATTGCTCACACCAACCGCTGCTTCGGATAAATCTCCAAAATTAGGAACAACCTCAACAACTTGTGCGAGATTTGCAACAAAGTTTTCGCTGGAAATGTAGCTTTAAGTAGACCAACTACCTTTTGTATGATATTTAATTTTGTAGCTAATAAGTTGACCAACAATGTGAACTAAATATTGGTCTAACCGGGTTACACAATACAGCAATGGTTAATGCTCAGTTTAGGTACCTATTCGTCTTACTAGTACTGATGGGTTATTTTAGATCAGAATGATCGATCGAGCGAGCGAAGCGAGCGAAGATCTTAGTGGTAAGTTGGGCGATTTTGCTTTGTATGTTTGTATGTTTGTATGTTTGTATGTTTGTATGTATGTTTCACGAATTGTTGTTCGCGCATAACTGTCGAACCGTTCATCCAATCTGCATGAAACTTGGTAGGTCAATAGGTTGTAGTAAGGAAATTTACGGTGGAGCATATGAGCTTAATCGATGAAGGGGTTGTGAAGATATTAGGTTCCCAAGGGGGTAATTTTTTTTTAAAGTTACACAAATATATTGAGTGGGGTGTCAAACGAAAGGGCTTGTTTTGTACATTCCAAAATGGTTTTTATTTTTAATCTAGGATATATAGTTTTTGAAATACGACCAAAGAACAAAAACTACGAAACCAGAGCTGCAAGAGCTCCCGTTTCATAGAGTTTCGATGTCTTCGTAGCTCATTGACTGGTCGGTCTTAAAAAGAGAGTGGCATCATTGCGGTTTGGTTTGCAATGATTTTAGATGCTACTTGATTTATTTTCGTGATAAAAAAAAATTTTGATAAAGAATGAAAATAATTGGGGTAAAAAAAGTTAAGTAAACAAATATATTGAGTGGGGTGTCAAATGAAAGGTCTTTATTTGTACATTCCAAAATAGTTATTATTTTTATTCTAGGACGTATACTTTTAGAAATACGACGAGAATTCATAAAAAATATGAAATAAATGAAAAATTAGACACAACATTATGTATTGCATGCATGCAAGTATTTTTTACCATGAAGAGCTAGCGCAATAGGCATACTCGGCAGTAGTAGCACTTGAAATTATAGGGGTAGTCAGAAGAAAGTCCAAATGTAAGCCATCTACGGTGCGCGAGATCTCAGTTCGGGGCGAACTACTAGTCTATTTATCCTTGCAACGGTCCTATTCAGTACGTAAGTGATCAAAACTTTTATCAAGGATCACAATTTAATTTAAAGGAGCATTTTGCTCGAAGACTTCGTCTGGCAAATCCCTTGGTTCCTGATTACAAATCCACGGAGCGGAACACGACAAACAAGTGAAGTTGATTTGGCAACCGTTGTTTTTCAACAAAATCCCTAATTTAAATATACCTATTTGAAGGCCGGTTAATGAGTCTCAAGCCAAAGTAAGAGGCAACAGTTTGCTAACAAAAACTGTAAAATTGCTCTCTACCTTTCTCAAATTCTGAACGAATCCGATAGATCATAAACAAAAAGGCGGATGGAGATCTCAAGAATACAATACGATACGATGCTTTATTGGTATTCACATGGTGTAGGTACCAAGGCAACGCTGTATTTGAGGTCATCTTCATACTGATGTAATTTCCTTTGGTTTGTGTACTGTTTCTAGTAAATTATATTTGTATTGTAAGTCAAATATGTGTTTAAGCCGCTTTGGTTATTGTACATTTACATACTAATACAATGACCACATTAAGTAAATAGTACGGGCATTTTAAATATCCACAATCACCGAATACTGGTTCAAATGATCCGGAATATTAATATTAGGTAATTAATATGTTTTTGCTGATAAGTGATAAGTGATAACACTATACCTTTTTCATTGAGATGTTGGGCTAGGGGAAGGGTTTTTATAGGTTTGCCGACAAACCAAAGCAAAACACTTAAAATTTTACGAGCAGGATGCGTAAAGGGAAGAGTCAGTCGTTAATGTGATCGTGTGCCTGTGGCAGAATCTCTTTTCAAACTTTGTAATTTTAAAAACAAACAACATTCTAAATTCGAAATGGAAAGCCACTGATGTGAGTTTGCGCCGCGTTGGCCGAGTTGGATCGTATCTCGACTTTCGATCACAAGGTCGTGGGTTCGAATCCCGGCCTTGCATCAATGGATTTTACCACAAGATTTTACGTTTAGAAAAATTTCACAAGCTCTAACTAAACGGTGAAGGAAAACATCGTAGGAAATCCGCGGCTTAGTCAGCCCCGCACGTATTGACCACGTCTTTCCTGTGAATTTGGCCGGTTTGATAACTAATGTTACGGAACCATATCACAATCTCATTACTGTTAGCTTGCCTACAGCCATTTGCAAATGATGTCCATTACGTATTATTGTCTCTATGCTGGTTTATTTGATATGACGCATGCAAATCTTCTTTTTTTTGTACAACGTGGTTATATGTAAGTATGTATATTAAAACGATTTGAGTCTATATTCCTATATGATAATAAATTGATAACTACGCTTAATCACAGTTTATTACGAGCCATTATTTTGTATTTTAATTATATTCTTCCTGACTGAACATAGGTAGATACTCGTAGTTGATGATTCATAGGTAAATCTCATTATGAGACGGTTTTGTCTACAAATCTTTGGCTTTGTGTGATCTTTAATATTTATTTTGTATAACGTCATTCACAAAGAACTATCTCGATATAGTTCTGTGGTCACACACCACTGGTTTCTTCTAATGTTGATGTACAAATCATTGTCATATATAACAGTAAAAATGAATTAGACTTTAAGTGTAGGTACAGATATTTTTCTTAAACGTGCTACGTTACACGACCATTGGCGTGGCGTTTCTAACACAACCTTCTGTTGGATAAATCGTTTTTGCAGTAGGTACTGGGTAATGTCCAGCAATTTCTAATCTAGCATGCTCAAGCGGCCGGTAATGTAATTTGAAAATGAGCTTTTTTAAACCCCAACATGTTGTCTAAAGAGGTAACTCACCTTAGTTTTATTTAAATTTCGAACTGGTACGACATATAGAATGCGCCATTACATGAATTAAAAAGAAAAGAAAAAAAAAATCCATATTAAAGCGCGGCTATTTTTATTGTCCCTATAATTAGTAGTCCCTATAATTGACTTTACCTACTTTACTATTTTAATTTACCCGCATGTTTGAGAAGAGCACTAGGTGTAGCCTTGGCCTCAACTGAGCATGCATTGCCGGACTCTGTGATGCATGCCTCGGCTCCTCGCATATTTGAGAAAAGCACAACTTATACAAGCCTTGGCCACAACTGAGCATTGCAGGCCGCGGCAGTAATGTACCTTATTTGCGTGAAGTGACCAATGACTTCATCTGGTGTGTCGTTTTATTGTTCCATTCCAGTGCCACATGTTATAATGATACGGTCATACATAATACTATTAATACTACTGATTAATAAATTTGTCCAATTCACAACGTCTTATTTTATGAGTGTTGAATAATTGAGTCCAGGAAATTAAATAATTGGTATGATATATCTATAAGTACTAATATATAGAGACCAGATTATAGGTACTTAATAACATAAGCCTACCAATTAAAAAAAAATTATAATACAACAATTCACAATTGTTTTTGTTTCACATTATGTTTTATTAAAACGGTGAATTATTTAATGAGAACATGAAGGTTTTGTATTGACTTGTCTTGTATTGAGCGTTAACTAAAACGCTGAATTATGAATGAAGTCGATGAAGTGGTTATTACTCTACTCACTACACTTTAATTGTGACCTACCTGTTATGTTCAATAGCCGTTAAATAAATAAATAAATAAATAAATAATGCTGGACATTTCACACAGCATCATGTAGCCCCAAGCTAAGCAGAGCTTGTGTTATGGAAACCACATGACTGATACACTACTTAAATACATTTTTTTTGTAAATACATACATATTATACATAGAAAACACCCAGACCCGAGACAAATATTTGCAGATCATACAAACATTTGTCCCGCGGCGGGAATCGATCCCGGCTTTTAAATCGTTAAGCCATGACGGAGGCCTTTAGCCGGCCTAAACTCCGTCACCAGATTTTTGGCCACTTGCTCATACGAACTTACTTACTTTTTAATAGTGGAATCCTGCTTCTTTCGATTGGTTAGATTCAAAAAACCACTCAATCTTCTTAATTTTTTAAACATCATTATCTTCTTGCTCTTATTTCTCTTTTCTGAGTGGTTGGCACAACAGGTATTCTTCTTCCATTCTGCTCTATCAGCCATCGTCTTCCCCATATCGTCTTTGCTTTGACACAGTCCATCCATCTTTCTTGGGTGTGCCCTTTCCAAGATACCCCTCCACTATCAAAATCTTGAAATCCTTTCCGTCACATGAAATTCGTCTAATCGTCTCGCTAGCCTTACTCCTCAACTTAGATGTAAGTACTTAATTGGAGACACTTTTAAGCTTCCTCTCAAATTATACAGACTGTATTCCCAAGGAAGACATACTCTCAGATCTTTTAGACATTTAAAATCCTGAGGAAATTAGAACTAATCAATTTTGGTATATGTCCACATTTTGCAGAAGTTAGCATTCCATACATGACATGTTGCAAGCCCATTGCCGCTATTAGAAAGCTAACTGGTTTCCTCAAGATGTTTTCCTGCACCGTTAAGAGCTCGTGTTAATATTATGCTTATTTATTATTTTTTATTGTCCTCTTTTCGATAACAGGCTTTATAAAAAGCATGTTATCGCATCTTGAATGATCACAAGTATCCGAGCGGTTGAGCATTCCGCCGGGCAGATCAGTGAGCCGGCACTGTGACCCGAGAAACTGGGTTATACATACCCCACTAACTTATTATTAATCTGTGCCTGTTATGTAGGGGCTCGATGTCAGAACAACGCTTGCGATATCAAACCCGCCGCGAGCGGTCTGTTTCATAATGGACTTCTAAGCTTCCTACGTCTCTGCTAAAACTATTGCCTTCTCTGATTGACATGAGTGACGAGAAATAAATAAACACTATCGCAAACTAAATCAACAAGATTTTACAAAACCATTGGTAGATCTTAGATTTTTTTTTTTTAATTTCATTAATTCTACCTAAGTAGGTTAGGTACCTACCTACTTACCTACTTATTTTGTTAGTTTTAATTTTGGACCTGTAGGATGATTATTCTTTTGTGCAGCCAAAAAATCACTAAAAAAAAAATTAAAAATAAATCCTCGAAAATATAGGTACGAACCTACCTATATTTTCGAAACCCTTCCTCACGCAAAAAGGACCACCTCTGAGTCCAATTGCGGAAAAGGGAGTCCCCCATACATACATACATACATACATACCTACCCTACGTAGGTAAAATTGTTCCGATTTATTTTAAGTAGGTACCTAGGTACCTACCAGAACCCATGATCAAAAAGCTATGCATTTTTCTTTGCCTTTTTAAAATAACAACGAATATCGTTCCATTTCCATAATACCTAGATAGGTACCTACCTACCTACCTTCGTTTTATAAAAACCTTACTTTACCTACTAGGTACCTACAAAATAGGTACATAGTCAGTTCATCGGTAAGGAATTTAACGATACTGCGATGTTATAGATTTATTGACTGTTCAACAGTCAATAAATCTGTAGTCCACCAATATAGGTAGGTAAGTAGGTACCTAAGCACCTAGGTCCATGTTCTGCAACATCCGTCTTTCAGCAGGCAATGAGATTTTACCAATAGAGACGTTATATTATACTCATTAGAAAAAGCTCTAAAACGCGGCGAAATTTTGGTATAGGTACCTAGCTACTCAATGATTTTCTATAAGTATGTATGGGGAGATTGCACACGTCAATGAGTATATTTACCTTGGTCAAATAGTCTCTTTCCAGGCGGGTCAGGAGAAAGAAATTACCCGTCGCACCGAAAACGCCTGGAAGAGTTATTGGGCCATGAAGGACTTAATGAAGGGCACCCTTCCCCTTTGCCTTAAACGACAACTCATGGACGTGTGCATTCTTCCCATCCTTACTTATGGTGCCCAAACCTGGTCTTTGACGGCTCTTCAAAGGTCCAAACTCGGGGTTTGCCAGAGAGCGATGGAGCGTAGCATTTTGGGGGTAAAACTAACAGACCGAATTAGGAACACAATGCTACGCTCGAAGACAAAAATCGCCGATGTCAACCAAAAAGTTGCCAAATTGAAGTGGGACTGGGCAGGTCACGTGTGCCGTATGCCGGAAGAATTGTGGGCTAAGGTTACCTACCACTGAGTGGGTCCCACAAGGCGTTAAGCGGCCTCGTGGTCGGCCCAAGCGGAGGTGGCGAGACGAACTAGACGACTACTCCACTAACTGGCCGACAGAAGCCTTGCACCGGGGTGAATGGAAAAAGGGAAGGGAGGCCTTTGCCCAGCAGTGGGATCCAGTGGGCTGATTAGATTAGATTAGATGTATAGCTACCTAGGTAGAATAGAAGCAGCTTAGTTTGATATCCATCAAGAAAACTAAAAAATAGTTGAGATTTATAAAACCCCGTCATCGTCAGAAAAAGATGAATTAAGTGCGTGCTGCGTGTAACATCGGAGCAAGACAAAGTGCGACTGGGTTGACTCAAGCTAATTAGCTTGACTTTTGTTCGCCACGGAGAGCGGGGTACAACGCATCTTCCTCAGTTTATATAGATCATTGCTTTCAGGGGTAGGTAATCGATCGAGCGAGCGAAGCGAGCGAAGATCTTAGTGGTAAGTTGGGCGATTTTGCTTTGTATGTTTGTATGTTTGTATGTTTGTATGTTTGTATGTTTGTATGTTTGTATGTTTCACGAATTGTTGTTCGAGCATAACTGTCGAACCGTTCATCCAATCTGCATGAAACTTGGTAGGTCAATAGGTTGTGGTAAGGAAATTTACGGGGGAGCATATGAGCTTAATCGATGAAGGGGTTGTGAAGATATTGGGTTCCCAAGGGGGTAAAAAATTATGAAAGTTACACAAATAAATTGAGTGGGGTGTCATACGAAAGGGCTTATTTTGTACATTCCAAAATGGTTTTTATTTTTAATCTAGGATGTATAGTTTTTTAAATACGACCAAAGACCAAAAACTACGAAACCAGAGCTGCAAGAGCTCCCGTTGCATAGAGTTTCGATGACTTCGTAGCTCATTGACTGGTCGGTCTTAAAAAGAGAGTGGCATCGTTGCGGTTTGGTTTGCAATGATTTTAGATGCTACTTGATTTATTTTCATGATAAAAAAAATTTTGATAAAGAATTAAAATAATTGGGGTAAAAAAAGTTAAGTAAACAAATATATTGAGTGGGCTGTCAAATGAAAGGTCTTTATTTGTACATTCCAAAATAGTTATTATTTTTATTCTAGGACGTATACTTTTAGAAATACGACGAGAATTCATAAATATGAAATACCTAAATGAAAAATTAGACACGACATTATGATTGTATTGCATGCATGCCAGTATTTTTTACCATGAAGAGCTAGCGCAATAGGCATACTCGGCAGTATCAGTAGTAGCACTTGAAATTATAGGGGTAGTCAGAAGAAAGTCCAAATGTAAGCCATCTACGGTGCGCGAGATCTCAGTTCGGGGCGAACTACTAGTTAGTAACCAGATCGCATGAAAAAAACGCATTCTTAATTTCTCTGACAGGAAGGAACCGGCTTCTAGTAGTAAAGATCGCTTTGCAGTGCAGTAGCAGTGCGCAAAGTCGTTCACTGAAAAGAAAAGAGAGATAATTTTCTTTTGAAGCAAAAGAAATGTATCTTTCTTCTAGTTCACTTTTCACTTGTAGTTCAGTTATTATAAAAAAAAAAAAAAAAAAAAAAAATGGTCCCATAATTACTTTTTCAAGTTGAGTTTTTGTCCTTTTCACCTTTCCATTACTTGCCCTAATACTGTTTTGGTGTGCCGGTTGAAGTCGAAAAGTCGCTAGATAAGTCGCTAAATATATTTTGTCGCTAACTAACACCATAGCAAAAGTCGCTATTTCTAGCGACAAAGTCGCTAAATTGGCAACACTGGTCAGTGAGCGAGCGCTCTCGTTCGATCGAACTAGAGAAAAGAAAATTGAACTAGAAGACACAGAATAATATTAGTTACTATGGGACGACAATTCGAACTAATTGCTCTTCTCATCTCTCATCAGTTCGTTCAGTGACGTTCTCGTTCGATCGAACTAGTGAAAAGAAAATTGAACTAGAAGACACAGAATAATATTAGTTAGTATGGGACGACAATTCGAACTAATTGCTCTTCTCATCTCTCATCATTTCGTTCAGTGGGCGTTCTCGTTCGATCGAACTAGTGAAAAGAAAATTGAACTAGAAGACACAGAATAAAATTAGTTACTATGGGACACCGATTTGAACTAATTGCTCATCTCATCTCTCATCATTTCGTTCAGTGGGCGTTCTCGTTCGATCGAACTAGAGAAAAGAAAATTGAACTAGAAGACACAGAATAAAATTAGTTACTATGGGACACCGATTCGAACGCCAGAGACGGATGAGTGAGATTTAAGGTGAACTACTGATACACTTTGAACTCGTGTGAACGAGAGAGAGAGAGAAAAGTTACTGATGAGGTAGTTCATTTTTATCTTTCGTTCGCGAACTACACAAGGCTACAGTGCAGCACCTACACCGAGCACAGTATATCGTCTCGGTGCTATCCATTTAAACAAAAATATTATTAAAAAGTGGAACTGACTTACCTCTAGTAAAAATCCTCGAGGGCGACGACGTCCCTCCAGCACGCGGGACGGAGCGGGCGCCGCGCACCCAACATAAACACTGCACCAATCGGTTCAAAGAAACTCTTTATGGCCTAACTCAAACCCAAACTAGTGCTAGCACTGCACAATCACTTGGAACAATCACTGAAATCCAATAAGTTCGTTTGTTTTTATTCACAATTCAGGGAAAAGTGCGCGCATGTCAGTACAATGTGAGTGACGCTTTTGTTTATCGATAGCGTCGCCCAAGCTCGCCGCTCGATGACTGACTGGTTTGGTTGTCGTTGGTCGGCCGCGGTCGTCGGCTTGGCGCTTCTGCCGCGGCCGGGTAACCTAGCGTAGGGTGCGGACGGGGGGATGCAGCGTGCTCGGGGGGCGGGGCGGAGACGCGCCTTCTCCACTTGGTAGCATTATTTCGAATTGAATGAATGAACAATAAAAATATTACGGTCTGACAATTTACCTCAAAAACAAACAGCTTTTCCGTTGAGGAGTACCATTAAAATAATACCTAGTAGTTAAAGGGCCGATTCCACTTCCACTTACCAGTATACTTAAATCTAAAAAGTCAATTTACTTCATTTTGAGGAACTATTCTGCTCATCACGCTAAAGATCCTCATCAGATCCTCATCAAATTTTTATGAGACTAACTTAAAGTTACAATCTTGCAAATAAAAAAAGAACCATCGAAATCGGATGTCATAAGGCGGAGATATTCTTTAGCCCCCTTTTTGCCCTTTTTTGGAGGAAGTACCCCCCCCCCCCCCCAATCAAAAATCCCCGACGACAAAAAAATTGTATTAAATTATCGAACCTGCTCACTAAATTTTACGAGAATTGGTTCAGAAATGCGACCTGTAGAGGAGAACATACAGACATCCGGCCGGACAAACGAAAGCATTTTTGTCCAAGTTGAAGCAGAGACACGAACGAGTTAAAATTGCAATAGGTACCTACTTAGGTAGTATTTCGTTGACAACAATCATAGTTACTTACCTACCTACAGGCTAATGGAAGAAGGTGGTTTTAGCAGGAGTGCAGCCTGATCCATCCATTATGCGTGCCTGCAAGCGTTTGACGGTAACCAGGTGCACCGAAATAACCAGCAGCTACGTCAATGCGGACGATGCCCTCGTCCTCGCCGAGACCAACAATGTTTGAAGTACCCAGGTACTTATAACAGAACTAATTTACTAAAGGTTAGTGTTTGGGAATATCCTGAGAAAATAAAAAACAATGGAAGAGTAAAACACTCACTCAAAATAAAACGAAATCTAAAATAATCTGAAACTTATTCGTTCATTCGTAACGGCTAAAGCTAAACCCATTTGAATTTGGAACATGGACACTGGAGCATACTTACTGAATGTTATGGTTGTTGTAAGTTATTAGGTAGGTATACTTAAACTTACCTACTTATTTGTAAGTAACACCTACACTTAGACTGAAACTTTTTTGTTTAAGAAAAGATCTCACGTTTCTGTCACGACGATGTCCTCTTTCAAAATTCAAAATCAAACATCCCGCTCATATTTTCGACACCTTTTAAACGGGGAATAATAAGTCGAGCCGCAGAATTATTTTTTGGCCACGGAACCTACCTTCTGATTTTATAACTAAGCAACGGGAAAATAAGAAACCTTCTAATAAACTAACTCGTCCTTTTTCCAGCATCAACTAAATATTCCAAAGAAAGCGTCAAGTAAATAACAACAATTATTTTTACTTGACCTACTGATTTATACATCGCCATCAAATTTACTAACTCAGCCACGGATTTTACAACTAACCAACAGTTTAGGTTAGGTTAGGTTAGTTAGATTATGAAATAACTACGCGCGAGGTAAGCGAGCGTAGCGAGCGTGCCGCGGCAGCGGCCACCGAAGCGACAGAAATCTAATTCATAAAGAATACAATTCCTATGCAATAGGTAAGTATGTACCTTCCTACTATTTTGCATTTACTCAGTGTGTTACAGTACCAACTTCCTAGGTTTCTCAACATTGTTTCGCAGTAATGAGCAATATGCCAGCGAGTATCAACAAAGGCTTCCTTGTTGCTCTGCTCTCAAAGCTGATTGTGACATGTTACATGTACCTAAGCTAAATTGAACTAGATATCTGACACCAGTGATGGTAGGTATTGCTTTAACCTTATTGCCTGACACACAGAAACGGCTACCCTAACACATGAAACAGCTTTTTTACAGACTTAAAAAAAAAGAGGTTTCTCAATTCCTTAGCTACGACTACTCGTAGACGCCTGGACCGATTTAAAAAAAATCATTTTGTTTGAAAGCGTAGGCATACTTCCCGATTGGTATAACCAAAATTTGGTGAGGATCTGTCAAGGGTCTTCGGAGTTATAAACAGAAATGCACCTCGAGAATGCAGAAAATTGCTTAGCTTATTATAATAATGTTACGCCGGCTATCTGGAATATTCTGCGCCCAAGAACATCATAGAGAGCTTCTAGAAAACTCCACAAGAATCTCGAAGTTTGTGGAACCTTCGTGAAGCTTCGACACAGTTAGACACTCTTCTAGAGCTTTCCATATATGTAGCTCTAGAATAATTGCGAGGTTTCGAGAACAATCCATAAGAGAGAGAACATTAAGTAAAGTATTGACTTCTCTGAAAACCTGTGGTCAAAACATTTTCACACATTTATTCAAAAGAAGACACACTTTGGTTGATGATAAAAAGAAGAATAACGCGGTTTATTCCCTCTCATGCCGACGTAGAATTTCGCATTAATTGTAGGCCTAATGCACAGAACTAACTAACCTAGGCCTCGCGTAATAGTAGATTATATTCACAATTCAGTAGTAGATTATAGCCATCAAACTATTTTTATTTCCACGAAATATTCTGCGTAGTGAATTTGTGAGCACCGGGCGCACTTGTAGTTCCGTAGAATGCAATTTCATTTCAGTAGAGCTTTGCAGGCTCGTTACCAGGCTAGCTTCAGTTTTTGTGCAAGTTACCGTGTAGTGCACTCTGCCTATATTCTATGTTACTGTTCAACAATGGATTTCAATGGTGTAGGTAACTACTATACCTAACTGACGCTAACGTTAGTAAAGGAGGCACAAATTCATAAGTCTGTTGAGAAATAGAATGTGAAAGGAGTTATTAGGCTTTCGAGGTCATCCTAGATCACGTAATTACGATTTTTCTCAGATCTCGATTAGTACTGCCGTGACTGGAATCTTGGATGGTGTCCAGAATAGTAGGTAGGTACCTATATCTCAGACTTTTAGATGAAAATGTTATTAAGCACTCAGCACGGAACAATAAATTAATCCCAGATTACAAATTTCAGAAAAATATTATTAAACGCAGCCTAATAAATAATGAATGCTAAGCTAACAAACCTTCCTACTCAATTTGCATTGCGGCTGTCGTTGATTAAATTATTTTGTCAACAAACTTTTATTCAAATTCATTTTCCGGCTGAAGTGAGACTATTTTCATAAAATAATGTAGGTAGGTACCTACCTAAATAGGGTAGTTGGAAATGAGGGACTTTGTGCGCGAAAATACATTAGGTACCTATAGGTACCTACTTATCTCGAATCTCGAAAACCGAAGAAGAAACAATTGAAACACAGAAAATTCTTCCATATTCAAAAGAAAAACTATTAGTGAGCATGAAAATGATATAATATGGGGTCGTTTATAAAAAATTCGCTACTGAAGTCTGAAATTAAACTAGGAATAAATACCGGAACAGGCAGAATCGTGGTGCATGGAGGCGGGTAACGAGCTTGGACGAATAAACTTATTAGTCCAGAGGTAGCGAGGCGACGACGGCGACGCGTCGCCCGTCATGTCGAGTCAGCTGGAATCAAATTTGTCGACAGGCAGCGCCTATAATTCCCATCCCCGGTTCAATTCAAGCGCCGAAAAACGAACACTTCCCCAGACGCACGTCCATAACCTCGTTTATTAAAGTAATAGCCAACATTTCTTTCATTTTCTATTACCGTTCGTTTTTGGCAGCCTCCAAATTGGGTTTGATTGAAGTTATTATTGTATTGTGTAATATCGGACAAAGGCACCTTTGTCGTCAACAAATTTTCCTCTAATGTAATGCAAACATTAGCAATGGCGAATTGGTCCATAAATATCGATGAGCGAGTCCGAGTAGCAACCTACTCAGATAGCAGGTGATATCGGCCGATGACTATATCCGTCCGGTGTCTGCCACAGACCTGCATGCTGATTACCATCTGAAAACTTTATTAGGTCCAGTGAAATGATATAAACAATTTACTTCACGAATAACGGTATTTATTTCTATTCACAAACTTTTTCAAGTAGAATACAAAACAACCGAAACGCACAATCGTACCGAGAATTCAATATGGCGGCACAGCGGTGTCGCCCCGCAGCAATATTTTCGAGTCAATTACAATTCTTGTTCAATATATAATTACAATGATTACTGACTAAAATAATACTATAAATATGGATTAATACTATAATAATTATTTACTATAAAATGTATCTCAAATACAATATCATATTAATACTGGCTAATCTCTTTAATGTTGCCATTAGCTTACAATCGGCCATTCTGAATCAGCACGCGTCCCCGCGTGATTTGAATGATAATTACATTCCAAACATGACATTCAATTATTAAGTCTGACTAATTCAACTAAATAAAATTAAACAACTACTCATATTCTGATTTTAGTAAAAGTACATACATAAATGTTTCAACTTAATTAACTTAAATTAAACAATGTCTTCGAATTTCACAATTTATGATACAGAAACTAATAACTTTTCGGCTTAGATGAACTTGTCACATCAGGTTATAGTTCGCCTCAGGAAACGTCAGCAAAAACTGGTATCGCCACAAAGCTCTGGTATCGCTACAAGGGCTGGTGTCACCATAACGCTCTGGTCACAAGGGGCTGCTTGGTATCAATCACCACATGACTCTGGTATCGCCACGAGGCTCTGGTATCGCCGCAAAGGGCTGGATTCGCCACAAGGGGCTGGTATCGCCACACGAGGCTGGTATCGCCACAAGGGGCTGGTATCGCCACAAGGGGCTGGTATCGCCACAAGAGGCTGGTATCGCCCCACGAGGCTGGTATCGCCACAAGGGGCTGGTATCGCCACAAGGGGCTAGTATCGCCACAAGGGGCTGGTATATAACACATTAACAACACTAGACATTACTATAATATAATTTCGACTTTACAACACATTTATTATCTACATCTATTAGAATTTTAAATAACTAAATCACATCGCTAATTTTAATTTTCACACTAAGTAATTATCATTATGATTTTATTAATATTTTCCTTGATACAATTATCTATTCAACTAATCATCATTTACTTTACTCAGCTCTAGAGCCACTACTGTCGGAATCGCTGTTTATAGGATCGTTGGAGAACACTAACCATGGGTGTATCTTGTCAACCGCGAAAACTGCTTTATAAACCGGTTTACCGCTTTTCTTAGTAATTGGAGTATCTTCAATTTCGTACCTATCGTTTTCGAGTACCTGAGTAACCCTATACGGCCCGCTACATCTTGGTAAAAGTTTCTTAGATTGACCTGGCAAAACGTTACTTATTTCCCTCTCTACCCTTACGAGATCTCCAACATTGTATCTGTGTGCTACTTTACGTCTCTTATCAAAAGTTTCTTTCTGTTTTCTTTGTTGTTCTTTTAATCGTTCACTAACTGTCAGTCTCATTTCTTCACGATCCTCATATTCACTCGTCTCAGACACTACTGAATTCATGGCGCCATCAGAAACCCCCGTCGGCGCTATACCGAACAACACTTCGGAAGGCGTTTTACCTGTAGCTTTGTTCAAGGTATTATTAAGACCCCACTGAACTTTTGGGATCATAATGTCCCATTCGTTATCAGGCCGATTATTATTGATTGCCGTGAGCGCATCTAGAATAGAACGGTTGTAGCGCTCAATTTGGCCATTGGCCCGAGGAGTTGCTACGGCATTAAGCGTGTGACTAATTCCTTTCTCTTTGATGAAATTGGCAAATACACGACTAGTAAAGCTTGTCCCTCTATCCGTGATCAATCTGCGCGGAACACCAAACAGAGAAAAATATTCCTCAAACACATTTATCGTTGTTTTACTTTTACAGTTTTTTACCGGTTTTATATAAATAAACTTTGTAAAAGAGTCTATAATGGCTAAAATGTAGCAATTTCCCTTTTTACTTTGTGGGAAAGGCCCGCAATGATCAGCATGCAGAACTTCAAACGGTTTATCAGGTTTTGGTATGGGATGCAACATACCCTCTCTAGGCCCACCTGGTATTTTATTGTGTGCACAATGTAAACAGGATTTACAGTACTTTTTGATGAAACGACGCATATTTTTAAACCAATATACTTTTCGTACCCTGTCGTATGTTTTATCAAAACTGAAGTGCCCGACGTCATCATGATTACTTTTTACGATTTGCCATCTCACGGATTTTGGTACGACCCACAGCAGACGGACACTGTCTTCTTTTTTTATTACTCGATATAATTTTTCATTTTTAACAATAAAATTAGTTTTAACTTCAACAATATTGTTGCTTTCTGGGTCTTTTAAAATGTCAACTATTCTCTGCAATTCAGTGTCTGCCTGCTGTACAGTCTGAAGCCACCTCTCATCTTCCACATCAACGGTAATATTAAAGACATGATAGTCGTCATCACGCGATGGTGGATTTATTATGCCAACAGGGTTCCTGCTAAGGGCATCTACGTGTGCCATATTTAGACCTTTTCGATACTCTATGACAAAATCGAACTCCTGCAGCGCGATCCACCATCTCGCGACACGAGGGATCAAGTCCTTCTTAGTCATTGTACTCTTCACTGCGTTACAATCAGTTACAACCTTAAATTCGACACCCAGTAAATAAACGCGAAATCTATTTAAGGCCGTAATAACAGCAAGTGTCTCCAGCTCGTACGAGTGAAACTTCTGTTCTTCTGGCGAAGTTTGCCGACTAAAATATGATATGGGCTGGAGACCCTTGCCGTCATCTTGCAGCAATATAGCGCCTATCCCTAACTTGCTAGCGTCCGTGTGTACTTCTAATTTAGCTTTAGGGTTATACAGTGCAAGGACTGGCCGGCTCACTAGCTTATCTTTAAGAGTGCTGAAAGCTGCCATTTCTTCTGGACCAAAATGCCATGGTGCATTTTTTCTAGTAAGTTGTGTTAGAGGTCTTGCAATGATCGAAAAATCCTTCACAAATTTACGGAAGTAGCTGGCCAGCCCAACGAACTGGCGAACTTCGTGGACGTTTTTAGGTACTGGAAAGAGTTTTACCGCCTCTGTTTTATACAAGCCTGGCCTGATACCCTCACCGCAAATTTCATATCCGAGATATTCGATTTTCTCTTGAAAGAACACACATTTTTTTGGATTGAGCGTCAATTTAGAATTTCTTAAGAGGACAAATACCTTTTCCAGCTTCTCAAGACCCTCTTGGACTGTTTTAGAGGGGACTAACAAATCGTCCATGTAGGCTAACACTAAATTTTGACCCACACCATTCAGCATTGAGTTAATAGCCCTTTGAAATACACTCGGAGCGTTTGCTAATCCGAATGGCATGCGATTATATTCATATAATCCATCCGGAGTAACAAACGCTGTGAGATGCTTGCTCCCTTCTGCGACGGGCACCTGGTAATAGCCCGAGGCAAGATCTAGACTTGAAAACAAACTATTACCACCCAAACAATCCAATTTGTCTTCTATACGAGGTAAAGGGTATTTGTCCTTCAAAGTTTTTCTGTTAAGAGCACGGTAATCTATGCATAAGCGTTTCTGCCCATTCTTTTTGCTCACCAGTAAGACTGGGCTTGCATATGACGACGAACTTTCCCTAATTATGCCATTTTTAAGCAGATCATCTATTATCTCCGAGAGTTGTTCTTTTTCCTTTAGTGACATGCGGTAAGGATTATAAACTACTGGTGTATCATCTTTTAATTTAATTTCCATTTCAGTCAAATTAGTTCTACCAAGCTCAGATAGATTTACAGCAAAACAATCCCTATATTTTTCCAAAAGTTTAACTAAACTTTCCATTTCCGACTCAGCCAATTGTGTACCTACATTAATATCTTTTAAGATTTCGGGGTTTTGTTGTGTGGTTGTCGCAGTGAATCCAATGTAAGCATCATTGATTTCGTCATAATCAAATCCCCTGGCCATTGTTTTACCCTTTTCGATGGCGAGATCTGAGGTTCCTAAGTTTGTTACCATAATATAGCCAGAGCTATTTTTAAAATCATATAATGCAGGCAAAATTAAAAACCTATTGCCACCACTATCGCGAAACCCAGACGGAACGTAAAGGGATCCAGAAAACTCAGTGAATGTTACCACTTCTACCGGTGAAGTAGAACTAGGTTCAACAACAGTATCAATGCGCGCGTTAATTTTCATTTTAGTTCCATAATCATCAGAACGACTTACATTGGGTGCTTCATAAAACATTAAGTCATCCGAAGTTTTGTACATCACAATGTTTGGCAACTCAGTAAATGTTTGACCGATTATGACGTCACATGGCATGTAACAATCTGATACTACCACAAATTCAATTTCAGCTGGAATTTCATCAACAGATATTGTACCTTTGACCGTCCCTAACGGCTTCACGCTAGAATTGCCAAACCCTCGAAGATTTGGAATGTTTTCACCTGTGTCAATTTTGTTATATATTTCCAATGCTAAGCTTTCTTTTAATATAGTACAGTTACTACCTAAATCAATAAATGCCTGTTTCACAGACCCATCGATATTAATTTCTTTGTAAAATTTGTCACTATCTATATCGCTTGATTGTATGCGCATAACATTCTTATCAGGTGGAGCCGTAATTTGCAACAGGTTATTGTCTTGACCACTGTTTTCTGTCACGTTTGATTTAGTACGACAGTCCCTAGCTAAATGACCTACTCTGCGACAGATGTTGCATCTTTTCATAGGTTTTGTACACCTTGTCCTAATATGACCTACCTCACCACAATTGAAGCAAACAATGCCTGGTCTTGAGGAGTCCGTGCCGCTATTGGATGGTTCTTGTTGAGATCCCGATTCTTTAGTATTCGTTTTTCGCTTATTTGCCACGTAATTGTCACTCTGTGCTAAAGTCTTCAAATATGAAAACAGCTGCTCGGGCTCCTCAAAACGGCATGCATTTGCACTCATCCTAACGAACTTGTCGTCAATACCATGTACTAAGCACCCTACAGCCTTGCGTCCTGATATTTCACACCTATTTATCAAAATCATCTTTTCAAAGTAATATACATCTAGTGGCTGTCCTATTCTACACCGATATTGCAGCATTCTCTGAAGCATGTCGCCATAATTTTCAGTTGACGGAAAAGCCGCTTTCAACTTTTCTGTCCACTGATCCCATGTATACAATAATGAGGGTAGACCTTGATACCATCTTTTGGCAAGACCCGTAAGTTTTGCCAAAGCATAGTGACGAACTTGTGTATCATTCCACGAATATATCTGTGCACACTCATTTACTTTGTATATCCACGATTCAATATTTTGAGAACTGTCGCTTGGATCAAATTCTGGTACCACATTAACGTGAGTTGAAAATGCATTGTGTGTTGGAGCTTGTACCGGGTTACTTGTTATTTGCGAAGAGTTAGATTCACAAATGGGAGGTTGCTCACAAATTGGAGGAGTTTTTGTCGCGTTCCTACTACTCCTTTCAGTATTCTTATTTTTATTTTTAGAATGATGACGATACTCTTTATTCTTTTTAGATCGTGATTTATCCGATTTATGTCGTTTGTAGGACCTTTCATGCCTGGTCGTCGACGAAGAAGACGTATCGACGCTACTTGAATTACGGTAACGTCGACGTTGCTTCGAATTATGCCTTTTACGGGACCTACTCCGTCGATTGGACCCCATGGCTAGCGATTTCAAACGATTCAAAATTTCCAACAAAACAAATTACTTACGTACCTAACCTACCTACTTAATCAAGATTAATATAAAATAAATACCTATATATATATTTTTTTAAATATGCAACTACAAAAAAAAACAAAGTGACCCACCTTGTTTTAACAAAGTGACCCACCTTGTTTTAGCTAATTACCTTTAAATTAAATCGACATCTAATTAATACTACCTACTAGGAACTAATTAACACGATAGATAAATGTAAAGTATTCTTGCACACGTCAGGCTTAGTGGCGCCGGCGACTAGTTAGCTCTTCATCAAAATAACATGTTTTATCACTTTCATTCAAGTTCATGATTCAAAGTTTCGCCATAAAAATTTACCAGCAATCACGTCAAAATCAGTGTCATATTTTTATTTACGTTGCGGAATTAACACACTTCACCATTGTCATGTACGTACACGATCCATCTCGGTACACAAAACACATTTGAAATAAAACGTAAACAATGTCACAGCATAGCAAAAAAAACTTACAGCTTCGCAGCAAGTCCAGCGCGTGAATTAATCCATCACTTCTGATTGAAAACTTTATTAGGTCCAGTGAATTGATATAAACAATTTACTTCACGAATAACGGTATTTATTTCTATTCACAAACTTTTTCAAGTAGAATACAAAACAACCGAAACGCACAATCGTACCGAGAATTCAATATGGCGGCACAGCGGTGTCGCCCCGCAGCAATATTTTCGAGTCAATTACAATTCTTGTTCAATATATAATTACAATGATTACTGACTAAAATAATACTATAAATATGGATTAATACTATAATAATTATTTACTATAAAATGTATCTCAAATACAATATCATATTAATACTGGCTAATCTCTTTAATGTTGCCATTAGCTTACACATCATTAAAAGTGAAACAATCGCACACAAACACAAACCATGTTACGAAATCGCGTCAGTAAAATCATTACTTAAGTACATTTCATTAAAATTAGCAGCTGCCTTGAAGTTAAAGTGTCAGGCGACTTGACCCTCGCAGTAGTTGGTATGCCGAGAACATCTCCTCTCCCACATGGCGTCTCGTCACTGATGTATGAGGCATTGAGAGCCCTGCGACATTGATGCGCTACCGGTCGAATGTTAATGCCGTAAATGTAACCTCCTAATACATTATTCCTTCGGTGACCTCTCAGAAATGATCTGGTATGGATAAATTCGTCGTCTTGTCACTAGGTATTTCCTGAATTATTGATGGTCGGGTAAGTTTCCGTTCTTTTACAAGTCAAAGATGTTTTGAAATGTTTTGATTGAAGAACAATAGAAGCTACAGAGAAGTTTGAGCCTTGAAGGAATTGTATTTGATAGTACCAGAAGCTCGTGCACGTATAAAAGTACCTTGCTTTGTTCACAGCCTCGCTTGTTTAAAATGCAGAGGATGCTTTGAAACTAACGAAATAGTGCGCTCGCGGGCAATATGGGCGCAGCAAGGGACTAAATTGCTGCAACGTAACCTGCAGAAATGGTTCTAGTCCGTATAGTGTTAATTTATTACTTAGTGAAGTATATTTTATCAAGAACCATAATAATATTAAATAAGTAGGTAGATAGTGCTGGTAATTCTCTCGTACCTGCACTGAATAACTTAATTAAAACTAAAATCGATAGCTCTTATTTCGTTCGTGCTTAAAGCCAAAACAAAACGACAACCTGAATGACATTTACAATTATTTATACTAAGCACCATTTTTTGTCCTTCGATGGGCAGATTCTGTGAAAATTCAACTCACCCCTGCCTGTAAAAGGCCTAGCTACGTCCAAACCGGTAGGGGCTTTCCGTCGAGCGAGGAAGTTCCGATATCGACCTTCGCGGAAGTAGCCCAGTTCCTGCCATCCTGTGCCGAGTCCTGACTCGCATGCAGTCGGAAACGCTGCGCTTTCCAATACGTAACGCGATAATACACTAACCTAGTTTTGATGCGAATGGTAGTTGCTGGCAGAAACTACAATTCGTTTGCTGCAAGCTTTTCAAACGAATTTAAATAAAATCATGACAAATGCATATTTTATCTCATATTTTATGTCTCCAAAATCCAGGAAAGAAAAAGCAGAAAAATCAGTGTTGTATAAAACAGTTTCATACAGCCAACAGTGCTTACATATCAGTTCTATTGAAAATTTTAGATTTCCTAACTGCTACGAAATTGCTACGTAGGCTACGAGATATGAAGAAAAAAAATAACTTGGCTGAAGTTTTCGTACTGTACTGCCCCTTCCAATCTCCTAGGCTGTCGTATCATGCACTATTTATTCTACTGATTTAAATAGTTTATTGTTTTACATAACCGACGACATAGCATATAGGTTTAGAAAACAAGCAATAAGGGCTATAGCAGACATGCTGCTTTTAGTTAGTCGTCGGTAGCCATTTAACCGATCGATTCGACCGATAAAATCGCTGATAGCCGATGGCGAACGGCGATGTTGCGACTGCATCGATGCTGCATCGCGTTTTGCTCTCTGCGTTCGATCGTATCATCAAAATCGCGCGTTTTCGATGCTGTATTGGAATCGCGCGTTTTAGCAACTGCTGCGATCGCCGATCGCCGCGTTTGGCGTTTTTAAGTGTGCGAGATGGAATGTTGGTCGCTGCATTTTGCTTCTGACAAGCGACTAACTCGCCGATCGCCGATGCTAAAAGTAGCATGTCTGATAGAGCCCTAAAACATTTCCTTTTGAATTCGTTTGGCATAATGACAACGCTTATAAATATTTAGTTGACCTTAGTATTTGTCAGCGGTATCGAAATTGCAGCGCAACAATAATGTCAAATGAAATAATAAAAAATATTCAGTAGGTAGGTACTTACTTAAATAAAACAAAAAAATCGACTGCGTAAAAAACAATTTAGGACTAAAAAGAAAAAAACCTTTTTAGTCTGTACTTACCTAAATTAATTTTTACGCAGTCGGGTTTTTTGTTTTTTTTTTAATATTTTTTTATTTTACACTTTTTAGTTATGATTTATTAGGTGATGATGATTATTATGATTTGTTAATTTTTTCTTATAGATTGGTAGGTTTAGCAAGAATGATTGTTAATTAACTTTAACCCGTTATATTTCCTAAACTATTATTTAAAATTAAAAATGGTAAAAGAAACCTAACATTGATTTTAAAATACCTATTCAACGATACCCCACTTGACATAGTTCGTCAGTTTAGATTTTTTTAATTTTGACAATATGCCATCTGGTACCTAATCTGGTTGTTACACTGATGAATTTTAATTACTCTTTAGTGACACTCGCAAGGTAGAGACGAATCGATTGACGTGAGAATCATCAAAATCGGTCCACTCGTTTGGCCTCTAGAACTCCACATAGAAACATCCAAACATACAAACATAGACTGATAAAAACACATTACCCTTCCTTTGCTTTGCGCAGTCGGCTTGATTTGTCACCTCAATAATTATGATCGAAGTTTGTTTAGATTTCCGTTCTCGCCTTCTATAACGCCTTTTATTTTGATACGGTTTTTAGGGTTCCGTACCTTAAAAGGTAAAAAAAGGAACCCTTATAAGATCACTTTCTTGTCCGTCTGTCTGTCTGTCTGTCTGTCTGTCTGTCTGTCCGTCTGTCCGTGTGTCACCATCGATTATCTCAGGAACGGGTAGAGCTAGCAAGTTGAAATTTATACCATATACTAAGATCTATAGTCCTTATTGTGAGTATAAAAATCAAGGTCTTGAGTCAACACTATAAAAAGATATAGGCAAATTTAGGTTTTCGTGGAAACTTGTGAGTACCAAAACTTACCTTAATTATCAACTTTTTTTATTTTTCGGAATTTTTCCTTTATTTGTGCTGTAAGACCTTGCTTGTAACCAAAATTGACAATTCTAGGTCAACCGGAAGTACCCTAGAGGTTTTCGGTCGAAAACCTAAATGGTAGTTCCCGTTGACCTAGAATAACGAAATTTGGCAAAAAGCAAGGTTTTATAGCACAAATAAAGGAAAAATTCCAAAAAGTTAAAAAAGTTGAAAATTAAAGGGTGTTCCCATACATACATAGTTGACGCCAATTAAAATTGTCCTCCGAGTTGTATGGGCGCTCATACAATTAAGCGGACTAGCTTAATTGGCACCATGGCTAGGTACCGTAAAATACGCCAACATTGCCACCAAGGGTAATTTTGCCCGAAGATCAATTTTTAAGCAAATCTTTAAATTGCAAAAATATTTGAATAATTTGTTAACATTTTTTGAATTTGATAGAAAATAGGTTATGTGTCTAGCAACACTGTCTATCTGGTGTGTCGCTAGCTTCACTCAGTAACTTGTTAGAACTCTTCGAGTACGGTGCGTATTTTCGCGGGCAAATTTTGGTGCAAATTCATAAGTGAATTGTGAGTGATGGCGAAAACACAGGTTAGTTTTATTAATATTATGATATGTAAGAACATTTTAGGAGTATTAATATGTTGTTATCGTTGCTGAATGTCTTTTCAAACAAGATTTATAGCGGTGGGCAAAGTTATCCAGCAATGTAGCGATCTACTATTGACAACATTGCCCGCCATCAAAATAAGCTTAGGGTTGGCACTTCAGAAACTTGTTTTTTTTAAAGCTTTTAATTAACTTGCAATGTTTGTATGTTTGTAAGTTCCTATGTTTGTAAGTATGTTTGTCCGGGTCAATTCTTGCAAGCTTAATTTGACCTACTTCCCGGTGTCAAATTGAGCTGAATTTAGGTAGGTAAAATTATGAGTCTTCGGTGACAATGCAATAATAATAGTGACAGTTAGCTGAAAATGTCTAATAGTTTAGTAATTATTTTAATTTAGCTCCTAACATCATTTGATCTCAATTAGTATTTCATTTTCATTTGGGTACCTATATAAATATGTTGATTAAAGTTTATTAAATAAATACCTGAATGAAAAATAACCAGTTTTTTTATACCTACAACAACTACGATCACAAGATCAGTTAACTAAGAAGTACCAACCCTAGCACTTTTAATTTGTGAAATGCGGTTTGTATGAAAAAGACAAAAAATGTCAGGGTAACTTTGCCCAGCCACTTTGCTAGGAAACCTTCTATAGTATCGTTTTAAAACCTAAAGTAAACGCCATTATTGCCTAAATTCTTGTATTGGCTTTTTATTTCATCTCTCTAGAGGCTATATTTGCGTCAAAAATCAACGTGGGCAATGTTGGCTAAAAGTCCAGATAACTTTGCCCGCCATCAAAATTTAAAAAATACTTAATTAAATATTGACGCATCATAAAATCTGATAAAGTAATACATGCACATAATCTTATAATAGCAGATGATAAAAGAAAATACTTACGTTCCCATAGAAATTTTTTACAAAAATTGAAATTATTCGAAAAAAGCGGGCAATGTTGGCGTATTTTACGGTACCTACGGAACCCTCGGCGTACGAGTTCGACTCGCACTTGACCGGTTTTTTTTTAATTGAGGCCATTTTAAGACAACATTAGTACCTAGGTACTTATATAACAATATTAGTTTCAAAGTTGTCTAAGTTATCAATGTGTTTATCACGTCATCCAAGTTTCTCGCAGATTGAAGGCAACTCATTATATGAATTGCTTGCCGAAACTTTAGTGTCGAAAACTCGAAACTATACAAAGACGTCTACATCGTCCTTCAAGACGTGAACCCTTTACAATAAAACTTAGTTAAACTATATATTGAAGTAGACATTAAATATAATATAGGTTGGTTGGTACTTACCTACTTAGATTAATCGTTGACGGCGTTTTGATATGAAAAACCAACCCCGCACCTGCTTTTCGGAAAATAATTACCTAACCCACATCGTTCTCAATCGATTCTAAAATTTTAGGTGTAGATTTGAAAACCAATTACTTAAGTAAATGGGTAATTTTAATCCATAGAAATAATAGGTAGGTAAGTGTAACAGACGAAAATAAAAAGATGGCGTACAAAAGACATTTAAAAATCTTCCTTTCTTTGCTAAAGATTTCGTACACTAATAGGAGGCTAATCTATCACTAGATTAATTCATTTTCCGACACAATCGAATCAAATGATAGCATCATTTGATTCCTTTTATTGGGATTTGATTTGAACCCATAGTTAAATACCTATGCCACTTGCCAACACGATTTATGCTTGCACAAACCTTGGTAACTTTGTTAATACTCATCAAAAAGATGAAAAGATGCGCCATCCTCGTGTGGATGTGTTCGGTTTATTCGATAAACAGCTGGTAATTGCATTGCCTTGAAGTTAATCTCTTTTGAAGCTTTGAGCTTTGAAGGACAAGGACACGACGACGTTGCCAACCCACATATATCTTGTAGGTGCTAGTAGGCCGATCGGTATCTGTAGGTACCAAGGTAACGTAGGTAACGTAGAAGCTGTGGTGTCGAAAATGGAGATATCATCGCCATATTCACCATAACCAAGCTTGTAAACATTCTGATCATCTGATCTGATAACATTGACATTGGTAAGTATAAGGTCGGGGGTTGGAGCCCGTTGCCAAGAATATGTATAGGTAAGGTTGTGACTTCCGGTGCACGCAAACCCTCAATTCTGGAGGGCACCTACGCGGAAATAACAGCAAGTGCCAAGGCTGCCCTGCAATTTCAGCTGCTGTGTATTAGGAAGATATGTACCTACAATGTTCACGAAGTCAATAGCCATACGTACCTACTTAACTTACTATGTTAATGATGATCTCTCTTCAACCTCCACTGGCGTGTCTGACTAAAATATGTAGGAATAAGGACTGAAAGTATTTTTCTTTGAAAGAAAGCGAGATTTTAACAGCTGCAGCGTTGAGGAAAACCGCAAAGGAAATGAGTGTGCTGCGCATTTCTTTCTCAGCTATTGCGCTCGGAGTGACTAATGATCTGGCTTTAGTATGAACCGTTGCGTTGTATGAACACCCCGTAGGTACAGGAGGAGTCAAGCGCAGAGAACGCATGTTTTATTTGCGTTCACTGGGTTCCACAACGTTCATTGACTCCATGAGCCAAATGTTACTTTGTAAATCAGAATGTTTGTGTGTTTGTTTCAACCAGTGGGAACTAACTTGAAATTTAATTAGATCCCGGATAGAATTTAGAATTTAGTCTACTTATTTAAAATGTTTGTATCACGGAAGCGAACCACGAGAAGCAGGATCATAAATGAACCAAGCAAAGGTCACATTTATGAGGCTGCTACCTTTACACCCTCAACTTATCTTTATCCTTTATCTTTATCCCACCTATAGAGCCCAATATTTACCTACCACAACTTGTTCTGTGGAACAAATATGTAAAAGTATAGCAGCTAAGAAGCAGTCATTCGAACCGCCATAATATTATGTTTACTAAGAAGGTATTTACTTTATTCGGTAAATATTCCGATTTTATCCATGACAATTCGTAAATCTATCCGTCTTCGTTAGGTAGACGGTCTACCGTAGACCTTGAATGAGACGGGATCAATCCCCCGCGGACTCGTCCTATTATAACTCCATACCCTGTCCATACCTATGTCTTCGCTCCCTGGAGCATGCGAGGCGAATAAAGGTCAAGTTCTTGGCTGGCGAGGCCGGTGCGCTCCGCCGCCGCCCAGGGTCGCTGAACATCAAAGCCGTATGATTATACCCTTCGCCGAACATAGCGCTCTAAATCTGGGACGTTTTAGACAACTTTTAGAACACTCGTGGTGATGATGTCGCCTGCGAGAATTCGTAGCAGCCTACGGCGTAGACCGACGTGAGATGTAATTATTCTATTTTTTTATGTAGGTTTGTACAATTGTACATTACTGCCGAGCTCCAATAAAGCAGCATCGCCGGACGATCGTTAGCATGAGGGCGGAGGCGGAACCGAAGCACGCATCACAGAGTCCGGCGATTCTCAATATTGGGTATTGGCCAAGGCTTCTAATAGAAGAATGTTTTAAGTTGCACGTATGTTTGAGAAAAGCACTATAGAAGCCTCCTATCGGTTAATATTATAATATGCTTAGGTACTTACCTAGATATACCTCCGTTAGTACAGCAAACTCCTAGGTAACATGATTTCGGGTCGGCAGCACTCTGCGAAATGGTTTCTTAAAGTCCATCCATCTTACCTGGAAATGACCCAGTATTTTAGTTGACGTGGATTTTATTCGTCTATTTCACCAGTAAACCCTCTAGGGTAAAGTACACTTTTGCACGCAACTTTCATTACGATATGACAATAACTTGTCACGAAGAGTCACAATACTCGCATACCGGTCGAAAGGCTTTCAGTTTAATTGCGAGTGTCCCTCTGTTCTACGCCATTGATTAATGTTAGCTTCAAACCCGTTATCTTTGTTCAGCCACGTTTGTGTTTTATTACTGTGAAAAAAAGACACCTTGTAAAATGTTCATAGCACAAGATATTTGTATTTTATTACTGTGAAAAAAAGAAACCTTGTAAAATGTGCATAGCACAAGGTAAGTATTTGATATATTTGTATCAGTGTGCACTGTGCAGTCTACCAAGAGCGACAAATTGGAATCAGAATCAGACAAATCAAAATTTCTATCGCCACTTGAGATCTCCTGATTTCCTAAAGTAAATCGGTGCGCAAACAATTTCCTATTAATAAATCCCTATCCCAAAGCCAAACAGATCGAATTGATTTTGGTTAGTCGACAATTTTCTTGGCTTACCTACAGACTTGTTTACGAAGTAGGTACCTAACTAAGGTTCATAGACAGCAAAGTCGGTAAACTGAAAATTAAAAAATCCTCACCGTTGCGTTTTTAAACGGTTTTATTCAGTTAAAGTTCAGCTCGAAGATAAGTATTTCATCGATAGAAACTAGTTTAAAAATCACAAGTTTCACTAATAAATTAGGAACAAGAAATTATGATAAGGCGTAACAGCACCACCGAATGAAAAGTAAACATATTCAAAGGCAAACAAAAGCGTCTAATTCACATCACACCTGAAAACATAGCACTTCAGAGACAATAAAGTCGCACTTCAGGCACACTGCACAAATGCAACGTGCATTTTATTCCAACGAGAGGGGAGCGGAGCCTTCCCGCGAGGATCATTCACGCGAAAAACTACAAAGCTTCCCTTGCTTCGCTTCGCTAAACTAAACACGACCACAATTTTATACCACTAGCTTTATGCATAGGAATGTGCTTTCAGCTTTTACCATGTCAACATCAACTTCAGAGAATTAATATTCAGCCAGTGGCAAGCGAACTGTAGGTACTGAGTGCGTTTGCAACACAAAGTTACTACCTCTACATTTTTTTTTGTACAGAACGAAACTGCGATACCTACTCATTAGGTACCTTTTTAGATGAGAGGGTAAATTTTGAATTAAGATTTCTAAAAAGGGCTGGAACTCAACATAGTTAGAGTGACATACTGTAATGTTGTATTTTATAGAGACGTGACAATATCACAATATAGCGGCCAGGATCATTAGGAGCCCGAGGGATCAAAGCCCTACATTCTTGGTCCCAACAGAAAACACGATCGTTAATGAATACCTAACGATTTGTAAAAAAAAGTGCTTATGTGGAATGGGCGTTGAAACGATTCAAAGTAGCGCTAGAGGCGCGGAAAACTATTGAGAAGAGAAACAACAAAAAGATAGCCGGAGGCAGCCATGCCCAGGTCGAGAGGTCGACTGCGGGTGAATAGGGAATTATTATCATGAGAATGCTGCGCAGAAAGCAGATATTTTATGAAATTCTGCCGATAAGATTCTAGTGGAGTTGTGTGAATGTTTTAATTCAATACGTTTTACATAACGAAATTAGTAAAAGACTTCAATAAGTACCCCACTGGAGTTTCTGATAATTAAGTTGTAAATACTTCCTACTTAGGTACCTACTTAGGTACATAATTTTGTTTTTTTTTTAAATCCCCACTGCGGTAGGTATAGCAATACAATATTTTTGAAATTCACTAAGACCTACCTACCAAGCTCACAAATATCTAGTCATCACAGCTGCGCACATACGCGTGCATTCACTATTATGTTAATTCAGAGCAAAATGTACAAAGGGAAGAACTGAAGAGTTCCAACATTTTAATAAGCAGTTTCTCAACCTATGCAAGAAAAACATTCAAGTTAAAAACATAAATTGGTCTGTAGTTTATGAAGGCATAAAATGTTTTTCCATGCGCCAATGGGTAACGAAAGAAGTTTCTGCAGCTGCTTTTTTTCTCTAATTATCCCGCCAACTCACACCGACTACGGGGTCGCAATTACAAGAACTTACTGAATGAATATGAACGCATCTATAGAAATAAGGAAGAATTAATAACTGATTGCATTTTTCAAATAAAAAATTGTTAATAAGGTAGGTACTTACCTATATTTTCACGTGCTTCTTTCTAACTAGCCTCCTAGAGATCTATGAAGTATTTTTGGTGTGCGATACGCCAGCATCTATAGAAATCAGGAAGGATTAATAACTGTTTGCATTTTTCAAGCAAAAAATTGTTAATAATAGATATATTTTCACGTGCTTCTGACTAGCAAATAAATCATTTCATTTCATTTCATAGCCCCCTAGAGATCTATGAAGTATTTTTGGTGTGCGATACGTTAGCAGGAAAGTATTCAATATAGCCATTTGAGTTGGGTGTAGGTAGCAGATAATCAGTTGTCCAGTATCTGTAATTCGTGTGATATTTTTTAAATAATAACAAACAATTTTCTCGGGAAGATGGGGGGGGCTGAATAAGCTACTGAAACGAAATCCACGCGGAGGAAGTCGCGAGCGGCCGCTTTTAAATACCTACATATAAGTAATAGGAAATACATAAGGTACCTACCTACTAAAGTGTAACCTTTTGCTATTGGAAAATTGTTATGAGAAAAATTATTTGCAAAACACAATCATGAGAAGCACAGGCAGCTTTTCAATTAAGCTCCATCTCTGTTCTTGCAGAGATAATATAACTGAGGAGCACATGTAGGCAGCTCTTCAATTAAGATCCATCTCCGTTCTTGCAAAAATAATATACTTAACTGAGAAGCACAGGCAGCTCTTTAATTAAGTTCTATCTCTGTTCTTGCAGAGATAGTAAATATAACTGAAAAGCACAGGCAGCTCTTCAATTAAGTTCCATCTCTGTTCTTGCAGAGATAATATAACTGAGAAGCATAGGCAGCTTTTCAATTAAGCTCCATCTCTGTTCTTGCAAAAATAATATAACTGAGAAGCACAGGCAGCTTTTTAATTAAGTTCTATCTCTGTTCTTGCAGAGATAATATAACTGAAAAGCACAGGCAGCTTTTCAATTAAGTTTCATCTCTGTTCTTGCTGAGATAATATTTTATCTGAGAAGCACAGGTAGCTTTTTAATTAAGCTCCATCTCTGTTTTTGCAAAGATAATATAACTGAGAAGCACAGGCAGCTTTTCAATTAAGCTCCATCTCTGTTCTTGCAAAGATAATATAACTGAGAAGCACAGGCAGCTTTTTAATTAAGTTCTATCTCTGTTCTTGCAGAGATAGTAAGTATAAGTGAAAAGCACAGGCAGCTCTTCAATTAAGTTCCATCTCTGTTCTTGCAGAGATAATATAACTGAGAAGCACAGGCAGCTTTTCAATTAAGCTCCATCTCTGTTCTTGCAAAAATAATATAACTAAGAAGCACAGGCAGCTTTTTAATTAAGTTCTATCTCTGTTCTTGCAGAGATAATATAACTGAGAAGCACAGGCAGCTTTTCAATTAAGCTCCATCTCTGTTCTTGCAAAGATAATATAACTGAGAAGCACAATGCAGCTTTTCTATTAAGCTCCATCTCTAGTCTTGTAGAGATTAAGACCTATTGAAAAGCACACACCATGGCCATGGCACTTCAGACTGAGAACCGTGTCGTAGCAAAGTTGAAATGAGAATCTAGATGGCAGCACTAAAACAACAGCGACCTCTCTTAGATCACAATCGCACCCTCTCATTATCAGTAGGGCGCGATCACAAAGCAGTCTGTATTTACAGGATCGTTTTCACTAATTTGATACGTTTTTTTACTGAATCAGCAATACTGTCGAATGTGAAAAGCTTGTACGACCACATACGCCCTCGACGAATAAAAACTTACCACAATGAAATGGACCTGTACGGACCTTTGTGTGAACGTGCACTAAGAATAACGTCATGGTTTCTTTGTGATACTTACTTACTTCTAAATCATGCATTGCGCAAGTACAAACGTACTTTAGGGATTATTTCAAGTTATGAAATAGAGAGTAATAAATCTTTAGCGATAAAAAATCTTATAATTTCGCAAATATTGTCATTGTCAACACAACACGTAAATAAAAGTGAATGCGGATAGAATTTTTTGTCGCAAAAAGGTCAGGGTCTTGATTGTACGAATAAAGACTTTCGATATCGTTGTACAGATTAGAAAAAAATTGTACGAATGGCCCAGGAGCGTTGAAATCTTAGTTCATGGAAGTATCTTATGGAAATCTCTGTAAATATCTTACTATAATAGCAAAAAGTAGAAATGCACTTACATGAGTTACTTTACAGTAATAAATCGTTTTGCGTCAAACAATTACAACAAATGGGTCTCCCGCGACACAGGCTAGCCTAGTGCGGGGACTACCAGTAATCAATGTTTGGATTAGTTTGAACTGTTATTATTTTTGGTAAGTAAATAAATACCTAATAATTTATTTGTATGTATTACAAAATAAAAGCGGAAGTCATTTGTTTAAATTATTGATTGTTTGTTTTACTATGATCAAACTTACGTTATTTAAATTATTTGCAAGAGTTTCTCAGGCGTCATTATCGTTAGTGAATAAAAAGGTCAAGAGTAATATTTAACTTTTTTAATAGGGATAACTTATATAATATGCAAGGGATAGTCCCAAGGATTTTTCTTCTAGTGATAAAAGGATTCGGCCGTTCGCAAACGTCGCGATCACATATTATCTGCTCAATAAATACAGTCAACAGTAAGCATAATCTTAAACAATTTAAATCTGTAAATGATATTTAGTCATTTTACAACTCTGCATATTAACTGACGAAGTTTCAAAAACTAAAAAAAGTGAGTCCTCACACCGGGCTAGGCTAGGTCCTAGTCAGCGTAGAGTAGTGCCGCCGACACCGGCTTATGTACAGGTGCGGTCACTGCGGGGCGGGCGCGTGACGCGCGCGGCGCGGGCGGCGGCGGCGCGGCTAGGAGGACGAGCCAGCGCCGAACATGTTGGCGCTGAAGCCGGCCGCGCCCGCGCCCCCCGCACCCGCCGCACCGCCCGCGCCGACCCCCGCACCGCCCGCCGCGCCGCCGCCCGCGCCGGCCGCGCCGCGCGACTTCGGCATCGGCGGCTGTAGGTATTCGTGCCGCGCCAGCCCGAATACGTCGATCCGCTCCTCCTTGCGGTACGCCAGGCACGCGCGGATGAAACTCTGCAAAATTTAATAAATACTTATTGGTGGACAGTTCACACAATCTATCACAAAACTAAGAATGCAGATTGCAGAACTACTACCGACTGAGCTGTGAGGCCGGTCAGATCTCACAACACTTCCCAAATCCTTGGGTCTGACATAAACAGACCAAAAAGAGGAGACTAGACTAGGACTAGAACCAGAATTAGCCATACGAACATACATTCAGAAATTCAGATATTCGGAGAGCTGGGGCACGGTATGTATTAAAAATTGATTTCTATTAAATTTTGAATCAACATGGTTTATGCCCTGAACTGAACACACGGGCTTTTCCCGTAAGCGTAGAAAAGCCTGCGTAATGGCAGAAAAATAGTACCTAATTGAAACTTTTAAAAGAAATAATTAAAAGGTGGGTAACGCCGCGAGGCTACGACACGGAGGCCTTCAACGGTCTAAAAACTAAGTCATCAGTTGACCACTGAAATATACGAACTTACTTTTCTACTGCGGCTGGTGGTGAGATAAATATAAATTAGTATTACCTTAGCCTCGTTGCTGACAGTGGGTTTGTTGGCGAACTGCACCTCGGTGGCCTTGAGGATGGTGTTCTCCTCGAGAATGGTGGCTTGGCTCTGGTTGTGCCCGAACGGTTTCTTGCCATATAGGCACTGGTAGAAGATCACGCCAACACTCCACACGTCCACCTTGCTGCTTATCTTTGGTGGGTTTTTGCCGACGACAAAACACTCGGGCGGCAGATACCTGTGGGGATTTTAAAGTTATGATACAGACGTTATAGATCCGCTTCCTACTTGTCTATCTTTGATAGAGACTAAAATCGGTTTCAAACTCGCAAGTATGACAGTTCAGTGACCACGAAGTTGCTCCGTCACTCTCATCTCAACGAGACCGAACGCGACAAAAGATCCCTACGCGATCGTTTTGACAGTTTGAGACCAATTTGAGGTTTGAGACAAGTTAGACAAACAGCATGCCGATCACGATCCGCCTATATAAATTTTTAATTATAGTTATCTGTGGCACAATTTAGATGAAGCTTGGACTAGATTATAAGAACGAAATAACAAAGAAAATAAATACTAGATCACGACAGTATCACCGAGGCGAGACAGGAGACATAGACATTCTTCTTCTCACAATTTTTTATGCATTCCTTCGAAGATTTATAGTAGTGGTAGTCAGAGTTACATTAAAATATATTAGGCTAATGTCCTCATTTTTGCACAAGTTAGCATTCCATACGTGACAGTATAGGCTACTTTTTACTGCTGTACACGGGTACACCTCTAGTGTAGTGACATCCCAACCGGAAGCTAGGTCATTGATATTGTAACTTTATGAGCATTCATTTAAGTATGTTCATGATAAAGAAAAATAGTTTTATATTACAAACATCTGATTTGCATGTTAGCTTGGGCCTCATAAAATAGACCTTAATTACCCATAAAATAGAACATCTAGCTTAGAGTTATTTGAGCCAGAAAATTAACATTGTTATATTCTTCCACTTATGAAAGATCAAAATGGAATGAAGTAATTCAAACGGCTACTAACCAATAGGTACCGGCCCCTTGGCTGGTAAGATCCATGCCATGGTCCGGGTTGTAGTTTTCCTCGTCCATGACCTTCGAAAGGCCGAAGTCTGTTATTTTGATCTCGCCGCACACATTGCCCTCTGTGAGAAGGATGTTCCCCGGCTTGAGGTCGTAGTGGATAACAGGCGGCTTGATCTCGTTCAGATATTTCAGAGCAGAGACGACTTGCATCACGATAGACCGCGCCTCGCGTTCTGGGATAGTCTTATGCTGAAAATCGAGAATAACACATCAACCACTTCTCATTCATATTACCTGGTTAGAGTGGAAAGATTGTAGGAACTTCTTAATTGAGAAGACTTGGCATATTTGGAAGGATCAAAACAAAATGATTATGGCTGACCAAAAAGTTCCATACTATACTTTAGCATATGGAGTACCATAAGTACCAAAATGAGTCATTATTTATAAACCAATTCAATTAGTCATATCCAAATAGAACCGACTGGAAGTCCAGACGTCCTTCCATAGAGGCATTACGGTGTTCTGACGTAATTGCCTACTGCGATAAAATAAAAACAAACTAAAATGACCACATTGTGAATCATACGTACCTGCTTGAGATAAAAATCGAGATCATGTCCATTACAATATTCAAGAACTGTACAAAAGGAATTTCCGTCAATTTCAAATACATCATAAAGTTTAACAATACGGGGGTGGTCTAACGCCTTGTGAATGTTGTATTCCCGCAACGCGTGTCTGGAACAAGCGAAAAACAAATCAATTATTAGGAAAGATTTAAGAAAATTCTACTGAGACTTAGAGGAAAAGATTATTATATCCACTTCAACTAATTTGAAGGTTGGATGACAATATTTTATCATGTGTATTCAATTCAATTCAATTCAATTCGTTTATTGTTCTCTCACAAAAACAGTACTTCAATTCTAGAGTAAATAGATCTATCTTATAGTAGCTGCATGTATAGATGGATGTTTCATGGAATCCCGATAAACATTATGTTTTACACATGGTAGATGTATAATAGACGGGACTGGTATAAACGTTATTATAATATAACATTTCGATACAGAATTTCTTCCTATAAAACTAAATAAAAGTAAGCTAGCTTTTATCTATTTACATAAAAACCACATCCAAATATTCACATTAGTTTCGCTATAGAGCGCAATCTTATCATAATGTACACCTACTGTTGTGTTTTATCGTGCGACCTACAAACAACGTATCGACCCGATCCGAGGACACACGTGACTGCCGCGTTGCATCTTATGCTCACTCGGAACCATTGTTTTAGTTCAAAGAAAGCATAACTGCCCGTATTATTCACTTAGTTATTACTTATTATTCACAAGAAGCTTTTGTCATTATTTTATGATCAACGCTTATCTTCTATTGATAAAAATAATACTTTGTTATCAATTTATCAGAGTAGACTCTTATACGAACTAACTACGACTTTGAACTTTGCTTGAACGGAATGTTTTCATTACTTGTTTTAATGTCAGTTATCGATGCGGTTCGCCACACTTCTAGATTCTCGTAGCGACAAAAAGCGGATGTCACCTTGTAGTTTTGTGAGAAGACAGATTTTATACCTAAAACTGTTTTGTTACTTATTTGGAAATGTAGTTGCAAAATAACCTGATCAAACGCATTGCCTATTTAAAAGAATCTAATCAAAGAAATAATAATAGGATACAATTGGTGGAAATAATATTTATTACTTGCATGCAGCAAGTAAAGAAAAGCATTTGGCTATATGACGACCTCTGTGGCGCAGTGGGCGAAGGCCCGCCTGTGACGCAGGAGGTTGCGGGTTCGATCCCCGCCGCGGGACAAATGTTTGTATGATCTGCAAATATTTGTCTCGGGTCTGGGTGTTTTCTATGTATATTATGTATGTATTTACAAAAAAAAAAAAAAAATGTACCTATATAAGTAGTATATCAGTCATGTGGTTGCCATAACACAAGCTCTGCTTAGCTTGGGACTACATGATGCTGTGTGAAATGTCCAGCAATATTTATTTATTTATTTATTTTATACAATGTCTAGGTTGGACATATTTTTATCCTTTCCTTGGTTATTTATGTTTCCTTATAACTGACACGATTACTAATTCGTAACTATAAGAACAAGATGATGTGATGTCATCATACACGGACTCACTTGATATAGTTGGCCTTCTTGTCTTCCTTCCAGTCTTTGTTTAGTTGGTGCACTTTACATGCGGTATATCGCTGTTCTCTCAGGTCAAACGCTTTATGTACTTCACTGAAACCACCCTTGCCAAGTAGCATTAACAACAGGTACCTGAGGATAAAAATACGGATAAGAGCACCATTCTTCGAATTCAAACCTCTTCAGATGAGCGCACAATGCACACCCGGCGCGATGCTTTGAGTAGGACATCGGTTTCTAAGAAAATAAATATACTTATTTATTCCAGAGAAATTCAATGTATTGGAATAAATACAGGGTCCGTCCAAGCACTTTTTGCATCAGGTAATTATGTTTTAATTGTAATATTTATTAATGCGTGCTAGCATTTGGCAGAAAATGATTAGACCGGCCTAAAAAGTTTTCTCTTGAGTGTGGTAGATAAAGTATTTGATATTTTTTAATTATTCAATACTTTGTAATTGATAACACAAATCGTTATTAGGTTTTATATATTTTGTTTTATACATATACTGATACCAGATATGGATATAAAGTAACAAATAATATGCAAAGTTATGTTAATAATTATCACGAACAATTAGTTGACAACGTATTTTTGTAAACAAGCCCTATTCAAGCAATCTATCGACATTCAGAAGACTAAAGTATATTTTTAAATCAAGGGAGATTTACCTGAACTAATAGATGCTTTCAAAGAGGGCTGTTTATGTGCCAAAGACAATAGACTACATAAAAGAAACATTAATTTTGAGTTACTCTTTGTGCCTAATAAAACGCGTTGTTCGTAAACTTGACTATTTTTTCAAAAACAAACCAGAACTTTCAATATAGTTTTGAAACCATTAGAACTCACTCACTAACTTTCCTGTATTAAGCAATTGAAAATAATCCAAGCATTTACCATTGTCAATATCAATGATCTACAATCACTACAAATTTACAACACCAAGAGCTCTGCTGAACCTTTACAATGTTTTTTGCAATATCCATGTCCATTTTCTCAAACAACTCCTCAACTTCAAGAGACATCCAAAGCATTAACTCAAATATATAAAATGTACAATGTTATAGAACTGTATATTCTAAATATGGTGCGTACTTGCTTTGTGCAAAACATTCAGATACTTAATAAAAACAATAAATATCTAAATAATAGTTGAACAAATAGCAAAACCAATTCAAATAACACGCAATAGAAAAAGCAATAGTCAAGTCGTACGGCAGTTGTCATTCAATTTGTTATTCTATTATAGCGAACCGCGACCACACAATTACGCTACTTTCTTGAGCACAAGAAGAAACAAGAGGTTATAATACATTATTTAAATTCATTTTTATATATTTTGGGTTTTCTAATTGTGATCAATATAACATTACGTGCCGAAAAAACAAAGATGTATCTCAAAGTGAAGGAGTTGACAGTGTAAATACGAGCAATATTGTTAAATGAATTCCCTCTATCATACAAAGAATCGGGATATCGCGGCTCGCCGTAATTGTATAACTCACCTCTCTGAAAACGCGTGTTGGGAACGACTTTGCTCCTCGTGGTGCTGGTTCAGTCTTTTAAAGTTACGGAGTTGATGTAGAAAACTGGGCCCAGTCCTTCAAAAAGAAACGACATTATTTTGAAGGACTGGATTCATAGCTATACTCCGATTATCGCAAAAATAGCCCTGACTGTTATTTTCAACATGATCGCCAAGAAAATAAAGTGACATGAGTTCAAAATGGACTAAGCGTTCTTTATTTTAACGAAAATGTACTACAATATTCGTACATGTTTCGTCAAAGCTCTTTATCGAGTAACCAGAGAATAGTGTGTGGGTTTAAGGGCATGTCAACTTACCTGTCAGAGAGCACAGGATGTTGTGAGAATCTACTCTGGTCCTCATTGTGTATCCGTTTCAATTCTCGTATGTGTAGATTTCTTTCTCGCTCTAACTTCTCCATCTCTAGCTGCAAATCTGCGTCCTCTTTTTTGAGTGCACTTTGTCTCAACTGTAAACAAGAAAAAGACTCTTTATTCTGCATTTATTACTGTTACGGGATATGCAAGGAGGCTTATACTGGTACATACAGCCAAATAATAATTTACGAAATAAAAAGCAAATACTTATAATTTGATCGATTTAGTAGGTCAGCATATTCGGCATTATAATGGTAAGTAGATACGTACACAAATTCAAAGAGCCCATTTATTGTGTGAAATGGTGAGAAACATCGCCTGGGAACCTGAGCAATTCAATCTTGGGTTGGGCTACTTTATAAGTCTAGTTTTGTCAACCTAAACATCAAAGTCCTACATTTTAGACAGTTTACACTTCTTCCTACGTATTTAGTTATCGTATGCCCCATACTATTTTTCTGATTGTCCATTATTAACCAGATGAACGTATCGACCAAAAATCAGAAATTTTTTTTTTTTTCATAAATGGGTCACAATCACAAATAGCGAAATAACCAGATGCTGCGAAATCCAGCTTATACTTTAAATTAGCCAATATCTACTGGACGCTTGCAACCTAAAGCAACATTAGCGCTTTGTCGACATCGTCACCAGTACCTACCTTTTTCATAGAGCTCTGATAACCTTACTCACAGGGATACAGATAATTCACAAAACATTGACCTGTAATTAATATCTTTCTCAATTTGAAGTCGTATTTGTGCGAGCTGTGTTAGCCTACTGCAATTAGCGCCTCGACTTTCAATTCGAGGGTCCTGGGATCGAATACCGACTATGCACTGACTACCCCCTTAGACATATTCAAAGAACCTTGTATTGTTATGCCTTTGCGATATTCTGTAAATCATTTCAGCTAAGAAAAACAAACAAGAGTAATCGCGCGCGAAAGAACGTCAAAACTTTGAGATAGTGGCGCACGATTTAGCGTGCAGACTTCCCCACATGCAATCCTGTATGCTCCTGAAAACGTGCGATGCGATATAGAGGAGACTATATAATGGCCGCTAATGAGTAAAATAAATAAATAAATAAATAATGCTGGCCATTTCACAGAGCATCATGTAGCCCCAAGCTAAGCAGACCTTGTGTTATGGGAACCACATGATAAATACATATTATTATTTTTTTTTTGTACATACATACTTATTATTATTTATTAGGTACATAGAAAACACCCAGACCCGAGACAAATATTTGCAGATCATACAAACATTTGTCCCGCGGCGGGGATCGAAACCGCAACCTCTTGCGTCACAGGCGGGCCTTCACCCACTGCGACTCAGAGGTTGTCAAGTGTGTGAGTGCGTCCTCAAACTGCGTTCTTTATTTACCTTGAGAATTTCATCAGCCTCATAATACTCTTGGGAAGTCATGCTGGGCAGTGGGTCCGGCTTGAGGAAGGTGGGTGCGTCGGTCCCGTTGTGCAGCGGCTGCGGCTGCGGCGTGCTCGGCGCGGCGTTCGATGTTCGCTTGCCTCGGCCGCCGCCACCCTCGCTGTTCACCGGCCGCTTCTTAAAAAGCATCTTCTTCTGCCGGTCGATTTCCTCCTTCTCAGCGGTGATTTCCTCCTGCCGCCTGCTCGAACAAACAGATGCTCTTGATAATATATTACGTGTTCGTTTCCTATTGGTGGGAATTGTAAGCCTGAAGACCACAGGTAGTGTATCGTCCAACAGACGAATAACATACTGGTAAAACAATAGAGAACTGGATTAATATTGTAAACAAAATACTTTAAAAACCTGACATCTGGGCATCTTTTCTTTTGTCTGCTGCATCATCAGATCATTAGGGACTATCTATAACCTTTTTAACTTGAAGCCTCGAGGAAAATGCACCAATACTCATTTTAACCAGCGTAAAATGTTGTATGTGACTCAATGAATGCTTTGCATAGCTTAAAACAGAATAACTGTTCACAATTCTGTAGTTTAGTGATGAGAAGGTGGTCCCAGGTGCTCCATCAATACCTACATAATAGTTAAAGGGCCGATTCCACTGGTAGAAATCTAAAAGTGAGCAATGTACTGCATTTTACGGCGCTTCTCTGCTCATCACGCTGAAGGTCCTCATCAGATCTTCACAAAATTTTTATAAGATCAACTTAACGATACGACCTTTCAAACAAAAAAAGAATCATCGAAATCGGATGTCATAAGGAGGAGATATCCTGTAGCCCCCTTTTTGCCTCTTTTTGGAGGAAGCACCCCTCCAACCAAAAAATCCCCGACAGAAAAATTCTATTAAATTCGGTATCGGTTAAAATACGGTTTAGAAATGCAACCTGTAGAGGAAAACAGACAAGACAGACATGCGGCAGACAAACGAAAACATTTTTGTTAAAGCTGAAGCAGAGACGCTTAGCTCGCTTCGCTCGCTTGGTCAATAAAACTTTTTTATTGCTCAGATTATCGGTTCCAAGCATTCAACGTGATTTCGCAAGATACAAGAGAAGATATATTATAATAACACCTACCTTGTGAGTTCTTGAAATGCATATCCATCAGTCCAATTCTCTTGAAAGGTGGCGCCGACCCGTTGCGTAACAAACTGTCCGAGCCTTAACCGATTTTGCATACACCGCTGTCGTGCTTCTTTCTTTTCAATAGTACTTTTTTCATTTAACAATTTCTTAACAACTTCTATACACTTATTTATGTGTGATTTATGTTGATCTATAACCTGGAAATACATAAAATAATGTAATTACATCACCTATAAGACAGTCAATCGCGTTAGACATGGACGTGAGGCGTTTTTCAATGTGATATTAAAAATAAAAGTAATGACTTTTAGACATGCAAATAAAGTGTTAGAAAACAGTTCATGATGCAGGAACTGACAATCTGAATATAACAGACTATTGATTAATGTACTAAGTCATAGTCAAAAATAATTTACTGAGTTTACTCAGTAGGACCTCTAGGATCACATTGAAACATCTTAAGAGCTAGGTGATTCTACTCCTGTTCATTTGCGACCAATAACGTTAAGACCTATCAACAAACAGGGTTTGGGTCAAGCTTTCTTTTTGGTAAGTAAGTTCGTATGAGCAAGTGGCCTTTCTTTTCGGTGATCCACCATCTTAAATCTAAATCAAGTCAAGCTCCAGTGGGGAGCCAATGGATTAAAGTGGGGCTCATACCTTGCTTTGCGCTTGCACTTGATGCTTCAGTTCTTCATTAGATCTTGTTAATTCATCTATTTTATTATTCCTTAGCTCTAAATCTGAAGATGCTTGAGTTTCCAACTCCTGTATCCTCTGACACGTCAGTTCTGTTTGAACCTGAAACAATTTCACATTAATTTCATTAAGCGAGATAGCAAATGCATTGAAGTTTAAATGAAATGTTTGATTTAAAGCTGCCCCTAAACCATACCGAACCACACCAAACCTACGGTACAAGATGACATTATAAGTCAAAATATCAGAGATTCTAAGAGAATTTGGAAATTCATACCTGCTTAACAGTAGTGTGTGGTCGTTGCTGTGACGTAGAACGTAAAAAGTCTGCCCCTGAAGGCAGCAATGAGGAAGGTGACGGTGGGTACTGCAGCAACAAATACGATATTTTAATACCTTCAGAAAAAATCATACTTTAAGTAAATACCAGGGACACAAGATGCAGAGAACCGTACAGTAGGTTTGTCTATGCCCAGTAATGGTGCAAGTAATAATAGCAAGTTTTGGGGAATATCATTTCGCGGTTATAATGATAAGGTATGGATAGTATATTTGCTTCTGAATTTCACAATCTACGGAAGTTATTTATTAACAAATAAACAGATGTGAAAAAACCACAATATGTTTGTAGTTTTTTTTTCAAATTAAGTGAGCATGTGGTATAACAAGATGATAATAAAGGCACAGGCCTTTTAATCCTTCCTCTTTTATTTTTTGATCCTCATTTAATCCTAACATCTAAACTTCACATTTTCTGTTAATTGCTTAGCTGGTGAAGAATATTTTATTTTTGATATCTAAAGTTTCGAAACTCAACTTTAAGCTTTATAAAATGTTTCTTTAATCGCTTTTAAGATCAACTTTCTTACTAATTCTACTAATTTCCCAGTAGACTTTTTGATGTAACATTCTTGTAAAGCGATGGCAGATTTTTCAGTCATGGACCGAACGAGCGAAGCGATCGAACCGTCTCTGCTTCAGCTTGGACAAAAATGCTTTCGTTTGTCCGGATGTCTGTCTGACGGACGTCTGTCTGTATGTTCTCTTCTAAAGGTCACATTTCTCAACCAATCCTCGTGAAATTTTGTAAGCAGGTTCGATAATTTTATGGAATTTTATTGTCGTCGGGGATTTTCGATTGGGGGGGTACTTCCTCCAAAAAGGGGGCTAAAGGATATCTCCGCCTTATGACATCCAATTTCGATGGTTCTTTTTTTTTTTGAAAGGTTGTAACTTTAAGTTAGTCTCATAAAAATTTGGTGAGGATCTCCAGCGTGATGAGCTGAATAGTTCCTCAAAATTTGATTGATGGAGCACCTGAGACCACCTTCTCATCACAAAACTAGAGAATTGTGAATATTTATTCAGTTTTAAATTTAAGCTATGCAAGGACAGACTCGCGAGGTCTACAGCTCACAGAGCCACTAGTTTTGTCTTCTTGGATAACCTTATACATATAAATGATATTCAATATTTGATGACAAAATCTAAGGTAAAAGTTGGGTCTTACTTACCATAGGATAGTTGGCGGCTTGCGGCGAAGGGGACTTGGCGCCAGTATGCCGCACTGGGCTACTCGCGGGGTGCTTGTTGAAATACTCTCTAATATTCTTGTCAGACGAGTTATGCCGCTGCTTGCCGCCGCCACCCCCGCCGCCACCTACCCCTTCATCTCCTGAAAATAAAAAAACGATATTTCAAATAATTGTTCCACGGTATAGTTCGCGTCATGTAAAAAGAACGTTGGAAGCAATTGAAGGGGTGTGTTTTGTCTCATGTTTGCGAATAAACCTGAGACAAAACAAACCCACTCCTCTTTCTTCCAGCGTTCCTTTTACGTAACGCGACTTATACTAGACATTATAGAAATTATTTTTAGTCTTTATTATTGTATTGAGGAAGGAGACAGGCCAATTTGACAATTAAAAATGTAATTTGCATTATGAGTTTGATTATCTCCACCTGCATGGTATCAGACTTGTGTAACTGAATTTCATATACATCATCTGTACTTAGGTACTTCAGACTATACTCTGATATAATTCTTTTCTGGACTTCATGGTTCCTGAGACGGCATTGTAGTTTAATTCCTATTGTGATTCAGATTTAGCGAATTAGCGACCTTTTTAAGCCCGCAGTTCCAAGATTTGTTTTATGTTTCTCCCTAGTCCTGTCAACCACAAGACTGACTAAAATAAATTTGTGGTCTTTACATCTGTATAATATAAATTTATGCAACATTAGGAGATTGTTGTCTCTTGTCAAGAGGAGGGCGTTACTGGTAGAGACACAGTTTAATACTATTGCTGTCAGTATCGTTTAAATTATATCTAAGTTCATTGTTAATATAACTTGTTAAACTTTCGCGATTTGTTAACATAATGATAATTAATTCATTGTTAATGGTTCCAAATAAATATATTTGTATTTGTATTTGTTGAGGTGGAGTAAGCTTGTACAGCAAATAAACCACCCCTCCTCTTTTGCCTCAATCAGCCTCATCCATAGGACATTGTCAATATGGTGTAAAACTAAGCCACGAATTTCCTCACAATGTTTCAATAATAAACAATCATAATAATGATCCAATACGTTGAAGAACTGTTTTAAATGAAATATTAAATACAAATTTAACTACTTACCCTTATTATGGGGGATCACCTTGTATGATCATAGGATGATAAAAATAATTTACCTTTTCGTTTTCTTTTCCTTTCTGGTATTGCTATCGTGGGCGCCGCACCACTAGGGGGCACTAGAGTAGCGCTAGGAGCAACAGTAGAGCCTCTCATAGCAGCTGACTTTTCTGGGGTTAATAAAGCATCTACTTCCTTATCACTATGAGATGACCCTGAAACAACAATAAAACTTGTGTTTTATGCTCCCTATAACAAGAAATTTTCATTCTGTTTGATTACAATCAGTTAAGGTAAGTAATCAATTATTATTAAGTAATTCTAAAGAATAAAATCTAAACTTATAAAATATTTTTGCTGACTGATCAATTATTCAACGAAATTTCAATATTTTTTTTTTATTTAGCGACATTGGGTCTTACAATCAAACTATGTCAGTCCCATAAGAAAATCTAAATGTAAAATGATTCAATATTGTGAAGTGTCTTGTATGTGGACTTATAAAACATGACTGCTGCATCAGAAGTGAGCGCAGCCAGCATACTCTGAAATAAGGTTGCTATGTCATAGGGTTATTTCATTACCAGCTTCTGCCTGCTGAGGCTTAACTAACAGTGTATTTTGCTATTATAGGCCACAATTTACATTTGTTCTAAGTATCATTTGAATCATTCCCTGACCCAGCTCCATGATGCTCTCCAAAGAGGTCCCTTGTGCCAAACAGAGAACTTGTGCGTCATGGGCATTGGGCACTGAACGGGTTAGTGCGGAATTAAGGCACAAACATAAAAACTTTCAGATTTATTATTTATAAATGAAAGAATTAAACCTAAATTGTTTTTCAGGATTTCCACTCTATGGGGAAACGGAGGGTGAAGATTAGAATAGAAGAATTGTTTTTTTTTAAGGTACAAACAGTACAAAGTCTTTGGGTACAAACTTGAAATTTGAAATTGTAGCTACTCAATCTATAAATAAATACCTAAATGTGTTTTAGAGTTTTTGATTTGTGCATTTCAATGGCGAGAATTGGGGCTGAAAAAAAAGTGGTAACCTGCCTTTTTTATTTCTCGCGCCCATCAATCAAAAATTAAAATATAAACTTTTAGGCTCCGTCTCCACGAGCGTGAGATTCGTGGCGATATTATCGTCGTGCCACGTCTCTATCTATTTATATGAACGTGTCTCTACACGGCGATGTTATCGCGGCGATAGAAGCTATAGAAATACGTGGCACGACGATAATTTCGCCGCGATTCTCACGCTCGTGGAGACGGCGCCTTAGGAGACCTATAAGAAACAATATTTGTGAGAACAGTATAGGTACATCTTCTCTCAGTCAGAACCGAGTTATGCAAGGTGAGTTTTTCAAGAGTGCCTCTAGGGTCAAATCTGAAACTATTAGCAATAGCGAAAAACACTCAAAGGAGTCTCATAACTGATTTTGATAATAAGTAAAACTGCATTATTATTTTTAAAAATAATATTTTTTTTCATAAGTTTCTTCTCAGAAATTGATCCTTATAATCTGCACTATCAGATGGTACAATAATACAGAAACTTTCATTTTGATCCAACAGGTTTGATTCCTGGCCAGGAAAACTATTATTTTTAAAATCTAGTGATGCAGTTTTACTTTTTATTAAAATCGGTTACGAGACTTCTTTGAGTGTTATTCGTTTCATATTTGACCCTAGAGGCACTCTTGAAAAACTCACCCTGTATAATTCGGTTCTGACTGAAGATGTATACCTACCTACTGTTCTCAAAAATATTAAAGTTATACTCCTAAGAGTTTATATTTTAATGTTTGGTTGATGGCTGCACAAAAGAAAAAAGGCACCAACTGTCCATACAAAATCGGCATGGCCATTTGTCGCTGGAGGTCTGTTTTTTTTTAAACATACGCAACAGCTAGTATGTTCATACTTAAAATCAAGTATGTCTGTGATCTCTACACAGTGACCACAAACAATAAATTTCAAAACAAAAAAAGTTGATTGAAAGAGGTTGGTGGGAGTTTGTGAATCCAAAACAAACAGATAGTTGACAGATAGAGATGGAGTTTTTGTAAGGGTGACATCTGACTGACAATCAGTTTTTAAATTGACACTATTATTTTGACACCAAAACAAGTAAATGTCATAGATATAAAGTGATCTTTAAAAGTATCTACATCAAGATATTTATTGTTTTGTTACAAGTAACTATTGTTTAAAAAAATCTGGAAGTAATATGATGTTTACGTGATAAAATGGGAAGGTATGCAGTAAGTAAACTCACTTTTAGCCAAAGAGCTCAGTAGGCCGACGTGGTTTATGTTAGCTCCACTTTTATAATCATGCATTGTGGCACGCAACAGTCTTGTGTCTCGGGAAGAAAAACGGCACTTTCTCGGTTCTTATCCGGCATCATACACGACACGTGACGTCACAATCCTTAGTTTGATGACAGTTTCCACCTATTTACTTCTTTCACAGGTTCGCGAAAGAGGTTATCATATCTCAACAAGAAACCGGCACGTAGTAAACACTTATTGCACTGTTCACACAACACTATTTCGTAGCACTTTTAGCACGAATTCACCATTTACCTGTGCTCATATTGGAGTCCTGACTGTGTAGTGGTTGCCCCGTGTTGACAGTAGTTTGTGGTGCCATCTGAATTTGTGACCCAGCTGACATCTGTAAAGAAAGATGGCGTCTTTACATATGACTCGCCCAGTTTCCTCCGATTTCACTCGCGTTTAGCAGTTTTTAAGCACAGTGCCACATTTACTTACAGATTATGCGTTAATCATTGCATTCTTACAATTGTTTTTAAATTTTTACATAAAAATAAATAACCTAACCAGTTTGACAACTCGTAAACGGATCGCTATTCGCTAGTCTCGCTCGCTCGAGTCGCGACACTCGGACGGATACGCATCCGCGGCGGGGAGCGGAGAAGGGGTGTGGGAGGGAGCGGAGATCGTCACGAAGTTCGCTCCGAATGAAATAGAAATAATAATAATACCGACCGCCCGACAGGCAAGGCAAAGCGGCGGCATCGGCAGGCGCCATTTTACAAGGATACAAGGCCGCGAGTATTGTTTGAAATTCGTCAAAAATTATATTGCTCGCATAAACATCAACATTCACTGGTTAGAACGCTACAGTAGGTAGTTTAAAGCAGTTAAAATTATTTTACTACCTACGCTGGATACGAATGAACGTGTCGGTTCAATCGCATTTGCATGGTACTTACACAGAGGTCAACAGCCTGCGATTGCTATCGTGTTTGTTGGCCAATGGATGAAATAAGGAATAAATTGATTTATTTTACTCACAGTAGGAAGGTAGAGATTGAATAGGTAAAATTCAGTGCGAAATAGTTTTGCAGGACGATGAAAAACCTACCTACTTAGTAGGTACCCGCACCCTACCTACATACCTAGTGAAAGTTGTTTATTTTTAGATGTGGCGTCATCAGCTTTGCAACAGGATCGGAAAACGCAAATGATTGGATAAAAACATCAGCTAAAATGTAATACGGCAAAACACCCTACCCTTGGTAAGTACGAATTCGACTTGACCAATTATTATTATTCCCGCAATGAGGTGGCACCGGGCGCGGCGGGTGGCGGGCGGGTGGCATGCCACCGACCACGGCGAACGAGTAGGTGATAAGTACCTACCCAACTAGTACGTATACGTACCTACCACCGGCACCGGCACCGGAGTCGGAGTGGCGGGCGGCGCGGCGCTGCGCTCGTGCCCCACAACAAACTGCTGGACGCGTAATGCTTACGTAGGCTATACTAACACTGATGCCGCTGTGCCGCGCTCGATGGAACTACCTAAATATATCCATCCATACTATACTACATAATAAACTCAATAAGCATGTGAATTTTCCCTCGCCATTCAAAATGTTTCTGTCCTAACAAATTAGTTGCGTTGCGAACGCTTTGGATTACCTATTTCTTATCAATTTTTTTTTGTTGACCACTATTTGTATGATCTGCAAATACTATAATTTATGTATTAATGTCTAGGCAAAGACCTTTGTGTCTAGGGTTAGGTAGGTACCTAAGACAAAAAAGGTTGATGCTCGTGCGTGATAGCCTGATAGGTAATGAATGATAGTTTCAATAAATAACAAATTACGATACAATAGGTAATTGATATAACCATTTTTTTCTGTGTTTTTACTTATTCCTTTGCCAAAAAGATCGGTTTGGAGTCTGGGGTGTGCTATGCTATAGTGAAATGTACTTATAGAAAATAGAAATCTAACAACAGTATTAATCTACTTATATTTTTTTCATTTTCTTTCTACTCTCAATTTAATGTGGACGGAACAAGATTTGTGAATCAAGATTTTATCATTAACAATGTACATTTCGATTTATGTAAGATTCAAGAACCTAGTGATCAGAGTCAAATTGATTTTGTAGGTACCCTCAACCCTGTTTATACAAAACAGTTTCTTGCCATAACCTGAGGCCTTAAGGTTGCGGTGAGTCGAGCTCGGAACTTCTCTTCCAACGTATCTATCTAAATTGTTCGTCCTTGTCACGCAAAAAACTCTATGTAGTATAGTATAGGTGTACTACTCAGTCTACTATGAGCAATCACAGCCCCGATTGGCAGTATTACCTCTACCTAATCTGTGATTGGCAGATATGAGTCTGACATGAGGCCCGCCCTTTTATGCGCGATTCAGGACGCATTACGCGCAGTTACTGTTCAATAATTTCACATTCAAATGTATCAGGACGTTTGGCTCAGTAGTTGTGAGCTCCGCTTGCAGCGCGGTAAGTACTTGCGGAATGGAGATCAATTCCTGTTGATATTGAGTTTTTGCATCTTTGGAGAGGCCAAAAATGTTATATTGTCAGTCACTAATGAATAATGTTCATTTTATTTCATGGAATCGTTAGATAAATGTATGGTAAAAATGCTTTTTTTGGAAATTTATCTACAATATCTAGGTAATTACCTACCCATCTTACTCTCAAGATTTTTAGGGAGGGATGAGATCGATATTATGACGCTAGACAGAATATGTGGGTTGTTACCTATATAAGTAGGTACACAATTACCTAAATTTTCAAAGGGAAGTAGGTACCTACGTAGGTACTTACCTATGTTTTTTTCTGTCCAATGTCTATAGGTAAGTAGGTACTTACCTAACCTACCTAACTACTGAAGTCACAACGGATGTTTGTCCCTCTGAAATTAGGGGGCGTCCATTAATTAAAATTAAAGAATAAAAATTAAAGGTGATTTTTGCGATTTTTCAACCCCCGCATCCCCTCCCCCCTTGGTGAGATGTCCTGAGATTTGGCTCGATCCCCTCCCCCACCCCCTAATGTCACGTGAGAATAAAAAAAATAATCTTAAACAGGTACCTACCTAGATTTGCCGAGACCTCCCTTTCATTTTTAATCCCACATGGGATTAGGTGCGATTTGGCTCAACCCCCTCCCGCCCCCTAAAAGCCTGACGTAATTAATGGATGCCCCCATAAGTGCAACAAAGGATAACGCATATTTAGGTACTTATGACGTGGCGAATCAATTGGTGGTACCAATAGGCTGAGAAGGCTGGAGCCTAGGGCGGCAGATTTTAGGGGCGGCAAATAGGGAACAATTTTTTTTGTGTTACAGAAAAATAATATTTACCTATATTTATTGATAATGCTATGTTATTATGTACACACAAACAATTCAACGTGTAAGTAATGTTTTAAAAATTGTTAGAGTGAGAGCTTTTCTTGCTTAAAACTTTTTTCCATAATTGGATTGGAAACGAGCGATAAAGGCGGTGCGTTTAGATGGGCCCGCGAATTACAGTAGTATCCCGAAAATTTCCAACTGTTTACCTGTTGATCATGTTTGTTTCTGTAGCTGTAATCAGCACGTGTAAGGTCGTCATGTACGAAAAATCCCTATGTGTACCGAAGAATTTTTATTTTCATTAATCATTAAATTTCACATCATCAATCAATCATCATCAATCATCAACCAATCAAACATCAATAGGTATCCGTACCCCTATTATAAATGTGAAAGTGTGTTTGTTTGTTTGTTTATTTGTAGTTGAATCACGTCAAAACGGAGCGACGGATTGACGTGATTTTTTGTGTGGAGATAGTTGGAGGGCTGGCGAGTAACATAGGCTACTTTTTATCCGGGTACAACTCGAGCGAAGCCGCGGGCAGCAGCTAGTTTATAATAAAACTGTAACAGGTCAAATTCTGTACATTGAAGATATTTTGAAATTTTTTTTGGAGGGCTCTCTATTGTCGATACTGAAGCCAAAACTGTAATTTTTTTCATTCATGTCTGTCTGTCCGTATCATGGCCGCGCATTACGTCGAAACTACTGGTTGGATTTAAATGAAACCTGGTATTATTTGAGTGCATACTACGAGGTCTAATATAAAATACTTTTAATCCTGAAATTCAGCACGGTTCCCTAGGGAGAGGGGATGAAAGTCAAAATAAGTATCTGGTTGTAATTCATGAGCGCGTAGTCCGATTTCATTGATTCTTTTTAGGGTTCCGTACCTTAAAAGGTAAAAAAAGGAACCCTTATAAGATCACTTTCTTGTCCGTCTGTCTGTCTGTCTGTCTATCCATCTGTCTGTCCGTCTGTCACCATCGATTATCTCAGGAACGGGTGGAGCTAGCAAGTTGAAATTCATACCATATACTGAAGTCTATAGTCCCTATTGTGAGTATAAAAATCAAGGTCCTGAGTCAACATTATAAAAAGATATAGGCAAATTTAGGTTTTCGTGAAAACTTGTAAGTACCAAAACTTACCTTAATTATCAACTTTTTTAATTTTTCGGAATTTATCTTTACTTGTGCTGTAAGGCCTTGCTTGTAACCAAAATTGACAATTCTAGGTCAACCGGAAGTACCCTAGAGGTTTTGGGTCGAAAACCTAAATGGTAGTTCCCGTTGACCTAAAATCACGAAATTTGGCAAAAAGCAAGGCCTTATAGCAGAAATAAAGGAAAAATTCCAAAAAATTAAAAAAGTTGAAAGTTAAAGGGTGTTCCCATACATACATACATACATAGTTGACGCCAATTAAGATTGTCTTCTGAGTTGTATGAGCGCTCATACAATTAAGAGAACTAGCTTAATTGGCACCATCCTCAAATAAGGTAAATAAATAAAATTGTGCTATTGTGTGAAAGAAAATAAAAGAAAATATTTATTGCAATATTATGTTCGTGTGCGCAGAACATTTGCGGCACTGCTATCGCAGAACTAGGATATGTACAAAAAAATTACTAATTGTTCAATAACTTAATGGGTAGGTACGGAACCCTCGGTGTACGAGTTCGACTCGCACTTGACCGGTTTTTACTTTGTTTGAAAGTAAGTACTTTATATATTGTTCCGTAAAAATTTCAAGGTCATCGGTTTTGTAGTTCCGAAATTACAAACATCCGGAATCCTTGACACCCGGAATGCACAGGAACCGTTGAATATACGGCTCATCTTAAGCTGGTGTGCAAACAACTCCAAACGAGTTGTCGGTGCTGGTTGTTGTTGTTGGTGCTGGTTGTTGTTGTTGGTGCTGAGGTAATTGTCTGGGGGTCTAAAGTGGCCACTTTTGATGAAAAATCAGATGTTTCATAGATGCTTCATCTATGAAACATCTGATGAAACATCAAATGCTTCATAAATACTTCATATATGCTTCTTAAATGAAGCATCGATGCTTCATCAATGTTATCATCGATGCTTTATAGATGCTTCATATATGAAGCATCGATGAAGCATCTATGAAACATCTATGAAGCATTTCACAAAACATCTTTTTTGACAGATCTATGTGCGAGGTTAAATTTATTTTTAGAAAGTAAATAGGTTGAATGGAAAACGGATGGCTGAATGCAAAACCCATGCGAAGCCAAATTTAAGAAAAAAAAAACCTCAGACCCGCTCCCGCGACAATTTACCTTTTTACCCGACTGCGCAAAGCAAAGGAAGGGTAATGTGTTTATCAGTCTATGTATGTTTGGATGTTTCTATGTGGCACTCTAGAGGCCAAACGCGTGGACCGATTTTGATGATTCTTACGCCAATCGATTTGTCTCAACCTTGGGAGTGTCACTAAAGATATGACAGTAATCAAAATTCACCAGGGCTACAACCAGACGCCATATTGTCAAAATTAAAAGAATCAAAATCGTCACACTATATCAAGTGGGGTATCGTTGAATAGGTATTTTAAAATCAACTTTATCATAACTAAAAAGTGTTAAATAAAAACTTATTTAAAAAAAAACAAAAACCCGACTGCGTTAAAACTAAAAAGAATAAAACAAGCCTGCAAAGAATTACTCACAGTCGGGACCCATAACATTGGGAAGATTTGATTGTTAATAAAATGAATGGGGACCGACTGTGAGTCATTCTTTGCAGGCTTGTTTTATTCTTTTTAGTTTTAACGCAGTCGGGTTTTTGTTTTTTTTTAAATAAGTTTTTATTTATTTATTCGTGTGCCTCAAAAATATTTCCATATGTCCATCAGGGTGGCGCAGTGCAATCATTTCTATAAAAAAACTAAGTAGGTACCTACCTATTTAATTTATAAAAATAAATTTAACCTCGCACATAGATCTGTCAAAAAAGATGTTTTGTGAAATGCTTCATAGATGCTTCATATATGAAGCATTTATGAAACATCTATGAAACATCTATGAAGCATCGATGCTTCATAGATGAAGCATATGAAGCATTTATGAAGCATTTGATGAAAAGTCAGATGTTTCATAGATGAAGCATCTATGAAACATCTGATTTTTCATCAAAAGTGGCCACTTTAGACCCCCTGTATTTGGTAGGATCAGAAGAATCTCATCTATTTTGAACTGTTAAAACCTAGTGAAACGATCACGGGAGGCCGAAAACAGCCACAATATGCGACATGTTATGAATCCATTATTATTCATCATGACAACAATGTTCTGTGGTGCTGAGGGCGAAGGACCGCCTGAAACACAGAAGGTTGCAAATTTAATTCCCTTTGCCTGCCTGTGTGTGCCAAATGTATGTGTGATCTACGAATCTCTGTCTCAAAATGATTCTCTCAAGAAGGCAAAAAGTCGACGAAAACTTTGAATAAAATACCTACGTTGTATTGTAGCACAGAATTATGCGACAAAGTTCAATTCAGCTCGCGTAAGCGTTCTTTGCCTAGTGCAATATGCACTGACAAGTGCCTACACAAATTCTCTCTTTCTAACGCATAACTCTGTCACTGTCTGGCGCGGAGTGACGCGGAAGGGTTGTCGAGTTGTCACGTGATAGGTATTAGAGCCGAGTGGCAAGTGGGAACCCTGCCAAGGCCCGCCCGGGCAGGCCCACCAATGTACTTGTAGCTTCGTACCTAAAGTGCGGAGTGCGCGTAATTAGTAATTAGGTAAATAAATCTGTTTATATTCTTATGTTTTGCTTTTTAGTGCAAGTATGTTTTAAAGTCGGTTAAGTATTTTATTTTTTATTTTTTCATTTTAGTGTTTATTTTTTATTAAGAATGATGTCATCTTACCTACTTATTGTGTTTCGCTCATCAAGCCCTTTCATTTGATATCCATGTCACTACTACTATACTACTAAAAACTAAGATACTGAAAACCAGCGCTCTAACAGCCATGGCGCTGCTGGAGCAAATGCTGAGGGGTAACCTTATTTTCTTGTCACTGTAATGTAGCATTTCTGATTTGTGTTGTATGTATGTATCGTAGTGGCGAAAATAAAACTTATTTCTATTTCTATTTTACTAAAAAGTTCCATGGAACAGGTCCTGACTCCATCATCAGATCAGATCGCTGTCACCATATTATTATATTACATTGTGTCGGAACTTCACAGATATGCTGTGTTTTTACTCAATCGGCCAATTTATTGAGGAGTTCTGTTGAGCAGCTCTTGACTCCATCATCAAATCAGCTCGTTGTCACCATTATTATTAAATTGTAATTGAAACTTGATAGATATACCGAGTTTCGACTCAATCGGCCTATTCACTGAGGAGTTCTGTTGAACAGCTCTTGACTCCATCATCAGATAAGCTTGATTGATACCATAATATTTCATTGTCACCGAGAATATATAAGTGTGCAAAATTTCAGCCCGATAGTTCTACAAACACAATAAATAACCATAAAATTTGAGAGTTCCCCTCGATTTCCATAGGATCCCCTTATCAGATCCTCCACTTCTGGAGTATATCCTTTGTAACCAAAAAAATAATAATTGTCAAAATCGGTCCACAATTGACGGAGAAATAGCGTAACACACACACAAAAAACTAAAAAAAATATATACCTAAAATAAAAAAAACACACAGTCGACTTGAGAGCCTCCTCCTTTTTGAAGTCGGTTAAAAATAATATTACACAAATCATAAAAGTTACAATTTCATTACCAAAAAAAATGTAATTAATATGATTGTGATGTGGTATCGAGTGTAGGGGCGGCAAAAGTTGAATAGCCTACTGGCGGCAAATTTGGAAATCCGCCACTGTTATAGGCAGTAGAGTAGGTAGGTATCTATGTAAGCGAGATAAAATATAATACCTACCTAACAGCCAACATCAGAGAGACAAATGTAAAATATACTAGGTTCCGCCCGCGGCTTCGCTCGCGTGATACCTACCCGGATAAAAAGTAGCCTATGTTTTATTCCAGGTCATAAATTATGGTACGTATAGGTACCTAACTACTTAAGTACCTACCTATATGTATTCCAAGTTTCATTAAAATCCGTTCAGTAGCACTGGCGGTCGCAGACTTTGATCTTGGGGGGGGGGGTCACTAGTTTTGGTAGTGCGTACCTACCTCTCTTTTTGCTGGATGTTACAGGTTTCTCAAGGATTTTGAGGGGGGGGGGGGGGGTCATGACCCCCATGACCCCCCCCCCCTCGGACCGCGCGTGTATCAGTAGTTTTTGCTTGAAAGAGTAACAAACATACAAACATCCCTAGATAGCGGTACATCTATACATCCATACATCCTCACAAACTTTCACACTGTAAAATTATTAGTAGGATGGAAAAGCCCCTCTTGGCAGATTCAAATGGCCCGCCGTCATTTTGTGACGTCATTACAAAACTACTACTGTTCTATTTATAGACTTTGAAGTTTAAAAACAACTTCAACTTCTTTCATAACTTCAACTTCACAACTTTAGTATGAAAATTACTTTCTTTTTAACCGACTTCAAATACAGGAGGAGATTCTCAATTCATAGGAATATTTTTTTATGTAGGTAGGTATGTTTTTGGAATTTTTTTGATTTGGAAAATTCTTTTTTGTTTGAAAGGGTCCCAGGTGGTGCCATGGTCATCAGATCAGGTCAGGATCTGATGATGGCGTCAGGAGCTGTTCAACAGAACACATCAGTACCTACCTAAATCTAAATAGGCCGATTGAGCTGAAACTCGTCATCATCATCACCAGCACCATTTTTTGAACAGCTTCTGATTCCATCATCAGGTCAGCTCGCAGTCACCATAGGTACGCATAGGTATTACATATTGCATGACATTGTAGTCGGAACGAAACGGAACAAGACAGCTTACATTATGCCGAGTTTAAACTCAATCAGCCTATTTACTGAGGAGTTCTGTTGAACAGTTCCTGACTCCATTATCAGATCCTGACCTGATCTGATGACCATAGCTCCACCTGGTACCCTTTCAAACAAAAAAATAATTTTCCAAATCGGTCCAGGCTCACCTATTCAAGTAGATACCTACTCGAGAAACATACCTACCTACATAAAAAAATATTCCTATGACTTGAGAATCTCCTCCTTTTTTTGAAGTCGGTTAAAAAGAAAGTAATTTTCATAAAAGGGTCTACAAAACCTACCTACCTACATACCATTTAAAATTGAAATAATTGTTCAAAGTAAAAATCAATTCTAATCTACGCTAGGTACACCTATCTAGTTAGTGTGTATACTACCTACACCTATACCTACATACCTACACATCGAGCGAGCTAAAAATGCTAAAAATTATAAAAAGCGGTGGTCGTTGCAAACCAATTTTGCGTTAGTGTGAGTGTCGAAGCTCCGCCTCCGGGACTATACACACACATTGAAGACATCCGAGCAACGCGTACGGCAATACTCGAGTTCAGAATTTACAAGAATTTACGATGTATTCCGTAATACCAAAAATGATGAATGAAAAGTTAATGATTTCGCAATTTTTTTTGTATGGCCTGTAACTAGACACTCTAAGCTGTGTTCCTATTAAAAGGATATTACAATCATTGTTGTTTATCATACAGAACAAATGCAACGAAAACACGATATTTTTGCTGTAAAAATGTTAGAAATACAATTTGGTTACATTTTGTTTCAGGTAAGTTTTTTAGATCAAAAGTTTAACAGGAACCTAGATTAATACTTCCTTAATCTAAATAAGTGCATAAAGTGGTGAAAATACGCTCAAATTTTAAATGATTTCGGTAGTACGTTTGTATGGAGAATTCGTTCGTCGCTGCCCTCTTAACAAAGAATTTAGAGAAGCTCACAGAGATCGAATAAACAAACCAAACACATTACCCTTCCTTTGCTTTGCGCAGTCGGGTAAAAAAAGCCATCTACGTAAGAAACGACAAGAAAAAAAACCGAAAACATGTTCATAATGTTAGGCAATCTGTTAGCAGAGAGAGACAAAGTGTATTAGCATTATCTATCGCTGCATTCGCGGCTGTATTGTATGCTCCCTTCGGTGCCTCATGCCCCCGCCTCTCCTGTTCGAGACGACCACCTCAGCTCGAGCTAGCAACAAAACAAAAGTTGCTATCATAGTCGTACGTGTATAATCGAAACGAAGCGCATTTTGATTGGATAAAACAGATTTACTAACAAATAACAAAGCGAGCGCGTGACGCATTGATCGCCATAAAATGTTTACTGTATCGGATACTTCGATCAGAAAACAACTAATTGTAAGAGAGTTTATACATGGTCACACTTACAAATGCACAAACCGATATGCCAATGGCCTTTGTTGGGAGTTAATTTTACAGTTTGTGTTTTTAGATTGCAAATGTTGCAGAAAATTATGAATGCAGTCTCGTTACATTATTTTTCTAACTAGCTACCTACTCATTACGCGTCTGTAATATTGAAACGTGCAGTGCAACTATATCAACTGTGTTGTGTGGCCTTGCAAACACTTTAATGCAGATGTTTACAATAACGAACTGTGTGTCTAGAAGTCTAATGATCATATAAGGCACTTTATATAAATTATAAGTACTTTTATTGGCTGAATCTGTCGAATAAATAACGTTATTTATATACCTAATCAATATTATTAGAAATGTATATACCTATATGATTGTAGATTTCAACTCACCAATCCTAATTGAAATTAAACAATTGTTGTGCTTAACATTGAATTTACTAATTACTATTATGTTATTTGTATTAGTGGTGATAAATTAAATAAGCCTGTGCATTTTTGATGTAAGAAAACTTCTGAATCCCCAAGTTCCATCCCATCCCAGCCCTCTAGGAGGCAAAGGCAATCAATACTCGGTCACATCTCTGTCCCGCATTCATTGTCGAAGCGCAGTTCTACGGCCCCCAAAATCCCCTCTTCTGGTGCGGTGGTATACAGCCGCGTGCTGTTTAACCCAATTTTCTAGTTCGAGGGGAATTTAGAGGGAGGGGAAGTATTCGGGACAACTTCAGCAGGTATGCTAAACAATAGGAATATACTAACTACCTAACGAAAACAAGACTTTTTTTAAGTACTTACATAGGTAATTTGAAAAAAATTAAGTGTGCTTTCAGAAATGAGGAGCTAACGACGTACAGTTCTGTACGAACGAACACTAAGAAATGTGAAAGCTCTACAATAAACAGCCATGCGGACTTGGTGAAATAAAATTATAGTAAATGCCACATACAATACACGACGTGATAATAAAACACGCTATTTAAGTTATCAATCCCAAATCTAACCGTTTAACACATTGATTTTAGGAATACAAAATACCTAGGTACCTCGTGTCATATTTTCAAAATATAAAATTACACAGAGAGAGAGAGTACGATTTTTGTATTAGTCACTGCACTTGTCTGGAAAATTCTTTCAATTGAAACGTTCATTATTCCAGATACAAGTAAGTAAGTTCGTATAAGCAAGTAGCCAACTCTGGTGACAGAGTTTTTAGGCCGCCTAAAGGCCAGATACCTACAAAGACGTAGGCTCTCTAGGAAACTTTAACCTGGGCGACACCGGAACTTTGGAGCTGGCCTGGGCACTAGTAAATATACCCATGATAAATATAAAACTGAAGAATAAATGGTGATTGAAGAAACTGCGATTAACAAAGGTAAGAAGAATAATAATTTAATTCATTAATAATTTTAGAAACGTCATATACCTACCTCTTAAATAGCAGTTCATAGAAATATAGACTTAAGTAAGTTTCTGTCTATTTATAAGAACGCAAAAGATATGGATAGTGAGGTAGCCATCTGACTAAAGCATAGGCCCCCTTGTGGGCGTTCAAGACTTTCAGGGGGACAGTAGAAGACTCAGAGAAAATTATGGGGCATTGAGATGGCGATGGCATTAAGATATATGGGGGGGGCCTCATGAAAAAAAAAATCTCAAAGTGAGCGGTGGGCAAAATAAGGTTGAGAAACTTTGGACTAAACCAACCCAAATGGGTATGACACAAATCACAATGTCGCAATGCGTGAAGAAGACGGATCAGGGATCTATCGGCAAAATTTTCAAGGCAAGGACGGACGAAAAAAATTGGGACTTCAGCTATAATAGCTAAACGTGAAAGTGAAGATTCTAGATGTTCCAATAAAAATACCTACTGAACGGAACGAGCGAGCATGCGCAATATTTCATTCATAAATAGCTTCTAAATAACCCCTTGCATGTTCAATCCTGGATTCGTATCAAAAGTGTTGATCATGGTAACGTTGTCCTCGAAGATAAAAAAACAACAACATTTTGAGCCATAGCTACGAGCGAAAAAATAATAACATGTTACATGGCGAATCAGAGTAGGCGACCGAAGAGGGAGAGCGGGCCGCGTCGGGCGAACAGCGCAGTGGGTCAGGCGAAGCAGTACAGGCGGACCTTGCAATGTCGCGGCGTGACGCTCAGCTGACGAGCCGCCCGCCACCGCGAGCCGAGCAGCCCCGCGCGTTCATTGCCTCCGCGGCGTCTAACGCGAGCGGACGCCCCGTATGACACAACAACGTAACTTTCATATTTACGATTCCTCATAATATTATAATCCAACCACAGCGTAGAACGCAGGAAAAATATGTGATTCAACAGTGAATATTTTATGTAGAAAGGAATGTTTGTGAGTGCTAAGATGTGCATTTAGTAAATTTTAATGAAGTGCGGTGACTACCGGTGCGAAAGGTCGGGCTGTGTAAAAATAACTGCGGAACTGGGCGCTAAGCGGCGGAATGAGGTTTGACGGCACATTGTAGCCGAGGCGGGGCGAGGCAGTGTGCGCCATGTTATAATTTCCCTTCGTGTCGAACGTGCAAACCGACCCGACTGACTGAACACTGCGTTGTGCCTACTTCTCTTTCTCTCAGTGCGGAATAGTAATGCTTGTTATGTGAGACATATCGACCATGCTTCAAAAGTTCAAACCTGCATGCCTGTCAGCTAGCTAACCAAAATAACTACCTACAAATAATGAAACAGTGTCTATCAAATATGTCAAAATTAGGTACACTATAGGCCTTTTTTTTCAAAGATGCTACTGTAAACGACCATTTCTTACACAACCTTCTTTGGGATAAATCTTTCTTGCAGTACTGGGTCAGTGTCCAGAAATTTCTTATCTGGCCTACTCGAGCGGCCGGCAATGTAATTTGAAAATGGAACGAACTTTTTAAAGCCGAACGTGTTGATTTAAGAGGTACCTCACCTAAGATTTACTTTAATTTCGAACTGGGTACGACAAAACTAATGCGCGATTTACATTACAAAAAAAATTAAAAAAGGAAATCCACAAACCGCGGCTATTTTCATTAACTATAAAATTATTTTATGTTGACTTTACCTACTTTAATTTACCCGCATGTTTAAGAAAAGCACTATACCTACAGTACGGCCAACGGATCTCGGCGTGCGTGAAGTTAGCCGTTTCGATGCGCAGTGCAACTTTTTCATACAAAATTTTCTACTGCGCAGCGCAGAGCCTGACTTCACGTACGCCTAGATCCGTCGGCCCAACTGTACAACAAGCCTCCTCTATACTATACAACTGAGCATTGCCGGACTCTGATACTCACGATCGTCTGGCAATGCTGCACTTGTGGGCCGTGGCAGTAATATAGGTACTAATAAGTTATAAATAACATTGGATTGATAATCTGAATATCGAACAATAACATACCCAATTATAATTACACAGCCTGTACCCGAACCGTAGTATTATTATATGTTCTGTCCCGTAAGTCTTAAGATGTTAGAGGTATTGGAGATAGTTTATGGATGCTTTTAATATTAATATTAACTGGTACAAAAATGATGGTTTGACTATTATCGTATCCGTGAGTATTATTCGAATACTTTGTTGACCATGAAGTGATAAATATATGTACTTATGCAAACATTAGATGAAGGTAAGTAAGTACCTACTTCAGTTTTTTCAGAAAAAAGCTATGATTCAACTAGAATCAGTGTTTTTTTTTTTCACTTGTATCATTCAAGTGATATTTGTGCAGGAGCTACCTACGTTATCGGAATTCGGAGATCAATTTTCGTTGTGTAACAAGTGCGTGCAGGCCGTGCAGGCTTATGATTTCAGAGACAGACAGAAACATACCACGCGAATTTGCTGAATCCCGATAATGAAGCTATGAAATTATACGGTAAGTAAATACATCTACACAAACGAAATCGCAGGCGGTAAACTAGTCAAAAGTATTTTAGCGATAGAGGGGGTAGAAGCGGGGAACGGGGCGCTCCATTCGCTGCTGCCAGTGTCGGTGACCCCGCGGCCCGGCTCGCTTGCCATACGAAGTATACGAACTACACAACTAGTGCTTCGAGGCCACACATTTCTTAACTTCATGATATCACCACAATTATATAAGTAGTATGACAAAGTATCAAATGGGCAATTGATATCTTTCAGTGTTGATGAACAGCTATATTAAAGCATAATAATAATGCAATGTTTTGTCCAAAATTATAGCAATTATGAAATAGTGGCTCTGTGAGCTGTAGACCTCACGACGCTACTATTCTGTCTTTGCTTAGTTTAAAACAGAATAAATGTTCACAATTCTTTAGTTTTGTGATAAGAAATTGTCCCAAGTGGACCATCAATCCCTACATAGTAGTTAAAGGACCGATTCCACTGGTAGAAATCTAAAAGTAAGCAATAAACTGCATTTTGAGGAGGTATTCTGCTCATCGCTGAAGATCCTCGTCAAATTTTCATGAGACCAACATAAAGTTACAACCTTTCAAACAAAAATAGAATCATCGAAATCGGATGTCATAAGGCGGAGATATCCAGTACCCCTCCAATCAAAAATATCCGACTACAAATTGAAACAATAAAAGCAAAATGTACAATGGGCGGCCTTATCACTATGAGCAGTTATGATAAATACTGTTACGTACGAATACAAAATGATAAGATAAAACTAATGGATCAACTACTAATGAAGGTCTGCATGAAATCATCCGTGTTGTACTTTAGATTGATGATAAGCAACCTCATTGATATTTTAAACGTCCACGAGATGCAGGCATGATCACGAAAGTCTTTTGTTATTTTGTAAGGGAGTTATTTATAGAAGTGCTTACTCTACGAGCTGTTGTAAGGACAGAGCAACTCTCTCGCAATCGTAATGTTAATTTTCTTAATTTCCATCCCAATCAGCGGACTTAAAAAGGTCGTTATAGCTGAATCACAATATGAAATGAACTATAATGCCGTCTCTTTTCACTCTGTCAATGAAAAGAGATGGCAATAGTTCAATTCCTTTATTGCGATTCTGCAATAGCGACCTTTTTAAGCCCGCTGGCTGATACAATTATTGTATACCTACTTGATAATTTATCTTGTTAAATGTGTGTAGTTTTGAAAATATATTAGGCTATTGCTTACCTACTACTGTGAATATTAGTTCAATCAAAGTTAATCAAAACAACAAAAGAAAACATCGTTATTTATAAGTAACAGCATAAAATTTTCACATTTCTAACAGCAAGAACAAATTACGTACGGTTGATGCAGTCTGATCGATATCAAGGTGAATACAGCCGTCGTCGTATAATACGTACTCACTCCACCATAATAAGTTCTATTAATAATGTATGCCATCATGCAACGGCCTGCTGTAAACTGGCGCTACAACAACTATCGCTGAACCAATTGCCAGTAACAAACTAGCAAGTAAGCTACGTAGGCGAACAGCAATTGATAAAAGTCATTAAATTATAAAGTAATCTGAGTTTGTATTAATGAGGACACTCAACTAAAAGCACCCAGAGAAGTGAACTACATATGTTATGGAAATGGAAACTCACCATTTTAAAATCTGGTGTCCGCCGAGTTTCTACAAGTATCTCCCTTGCGCTGACCTGCAAACACGCGATCAATGCGCTCAATGTAAACCAGCCTATTAGAAACGTCTCCCCACTATGCCAACGTTTCGACGGCGCCGTTTATATCACAGTCATACCAACAACAGCATTTTACTTGTAAGATTCAGTTTAAAAGTGATTTCGAATGATTGAACGGCACTGTTGGTACGCACTCCGACTCCGGATGCATTGCTTATTGCAAAAATATAACATTTAAATAAAAAAGGCAGATACCAATACGTGCTATAACCTAACAATGGAATTTTACAGTAAAGGAACATCAGACAAAGTGTTTGTATTGTAATAACAAGCTTCACTTATAATAAACACTAGCTCGCTTCCGACTTTGTCCAATTATTGGTTGGTAGTATGGTACGAAATTGGAAAGGCATCAATTTATTAATGTACATTTTGTTGTGCACCAGTGCCTTTAATAATATAATATTCAAGCAAATTTAAAACAAAATACCTTTTAAAATCTTAAAATCTGACAAGTCAGATTATGTAATGAATGTAGTATGTTTTCTTTGTTTAGAGATTACAGTCATCGTACCCTTAGTTTTTAGTTCTAATAAGAATTTACCTATTAAAGCACAGTTTACCATTTCCAAAAAAACCGTCTCTTTTACTGTCTTTTCAAATGTTTATAGCACGTTCTACTTTCTAGCTTCTTTCTATTTCTAGTCCTATGTTACGGTGGTATTATTTTTATGATTTTTTTTTATTAAAATTTGCATTTATTCCTAAATGTGTATGTGAACTTACTTTAACTTAGGAACATTATGGAAAATTACCAACTTTTCACCTGCTACAATTTAGTTATTATAGAGAATAGATATGCCAACGTCGGGTAGAGTATAAAGCTGGAAACAAATTATCGGACGCGGCTGACGGACGCGGCTGACAGCCGCGACTGATAAGTGTGCACACTGTCCGAATACCCAGCGTGCCAGATTGCCTTCGGACGTCTGAAGGTCCAAGGACGCGTCCGCGACTTTCGTCAGATAAAGTGCACAGTTCTATGTTCGTTCTATATCCAGATACCTATTCAGTCGCGGCTGTCTGCCACGTCCGTAAGCCGCGTCCGACAGTATGTTTCCAGCTTTAATCTGTAAGTAGGACGATAAGTCACGAAAGTAGGCAGTGCCTACAGACTATTATATCCACCCGCCATTTTGTCAACGAATGACGAAATTATAGTCAACGTCACAGTAACAATTGTATCTACCTACCTACGCCGCACCGCGACTACATTACCTAATCACGATGCGCTTTTATGAACCAAATAAAACGTCTAGATTTACTGCTGCGCTAATTGCGCATTTATAATAAAACGAAATCAGGATTGTTTCTAACTATGTAATCAGATTTGATTTTAACAATGGGTTAAGTTCCGATCCCGAGGGATTATGGGTTTATTTCATTCAAGTTTGTAGGATGGAAGAAGCCAAATACCTATCAAATGAAATATTTCCAGAACTATAGCATAAAGATAATGCGATCGACAGCGTAGATCGTTTCAATCTGAATATCAAGTAGGTACAAAAAACAAAGAACAAAATCAATGCCCTGGCGCGGCCAAGTGACGCGTCAATAGGACTAACACAGGGGAGAGATAAGAGCGAGCGGGGCGGGGACAGAGGCGAAGTATATAATGGAATTACATACATACATAATACATCTACCACATCACTTGGTTGCCCGAGAGCACGATGTGTGCACATCGTACGTGGTCGCAACACGGCGCGCGAGGAAAGGGGGGAGGTGCGCGGCGACAGCGGCAGCGGGGGCAGGTGTGACTGGGCCCGACTACTGAAGCTGTTTGGTTGAACTATCTCAGATCACGTGATCGTAGAATAACAACCAACGAAACGAGGATTACAATTACCTACTGGAACCAATCAGACAAACAAACCAACATTTTACTTTGTTTTTATGACTTCCTACAGTTTGGACATTTAACGTTTGGAGTAGATTGGGAACGCCCAGCAGAGAGCATTAAATTAATTAAGTAATTCCACAAAACAACGCAGGATGTATACCTACCTACATACCTACATACATACAATGTCTACAAGTTGGGATGCAAAAAAAACATCTAAGGTCCTTAGAAAGAACGACACGAACGAAACGTCTTACATATACATATAACAACTTTATGAGCTCAAACAAAAAACAGATATCATTTACGTTGTAATGTAACAATTTATAGATAGATAGAAAGATAGATATTTATTTTCTTAAAATTGTAACAAATCTTGGTTAATAGTGTTTTTGAGCCTATGTTAAGGTTTGTCTAAACACTATTATTATAGTAATTTTTATATTTCGCAAAAGGATTAGAGAAATGTTCGAGTTTAGGAATTGCGAAAGTAGCAAGCGAGGAATGTTTGTAAAACCGGCTCTACCATAGAGATTATACAGGGGGGAGCATTCGAGCTCACGATCGATTAATCAGAGAACCTTACACATTTCTAGACTACACTGCGCAGCTTTTGAATTTCGAACTGGTTTGCCTCGTGTTCACCCTAATCTTGTAGATTTTATAAACTAGTCATAAAAAATAATTTACAAAATACCTAATTAGGTAGGTACTTAGTAAAAATGATTCATTGCCACTAGTACCATCAACAGTACATACCATGATGGTATTTTTAATCACTAGTTCAATTTTAAAAGAATCTGAAATATTTCTCTTCCTCAAACATGCTACGATCGATATACGACCATTTCTTAAACAACCTTCTTTGGGATAAATCTTTTTTGCAGTACTGAACAGAACTGAGTCAGAAAGTGTCCAGCATTTTCTTATCTGGCCTGCTCGAGCGGCCGGCAATGTAAATTGAAAATGGAACGAGCTTATTTAAACCCATACCCGAACATATTGACTAAAGAGGTAAACTTACCTAAGTTTTATTTCAATTTAAAACTGGTGAGAAAAAGAATGCGCCAAGACAGAAAAGTTAAAAAATAAATAAATCCGTATTTGAGCTATTTTATTTATTGTCTATAAAATAACTTTATGTTGACTTTGCCTACTTTAATTTACCCGCATGTTTGAGAAAAGCAATACAAGCCTTGGCCACAACTGAAACTGAGCATTGCCGGACTTGTGGGCCACGGCAGTAATTTACAGAGAGAACCTTTATGATTTTTTTTTTCTATTGTAGAGTGTTTACGGAAAGGAGTTCCTTCACAAATTAATTCGTGCACGAGCACAGGATGACTGACCTTGGCGCCTAGGAAACGTGCTTCCAGCAGCTCTTGCTTGCGTGGATCCAACGCAGCCTGGAAGTGCTCCATTTTGACGCCAGCACCTGCCCAAAACAATACATTTTTAAACCGCATTCTTCAAAAGCGGTGTTTGAGGTTGAAGATTAAGTAGAGGTGAGTGCGACAATATCGGTACTTTAAATATTGTTCTGGGTTATAATTATAAGGTATACTTTAAAATGTGTCTCTACTGTGAAACCGGGAATTTGAATCATTAATTAGGTATGTCTATTTTATAACTTTAAGTGCCAATTCACCGTACCACAACCACACGACACCGATAACCATACCGCAACGACGCGACGTGGTCGGGCGTATATTTGTATTGAAAATGAATTTCCAATTCACACGTACCACATTTTGTCGTTGTTATCGACCACCTGTGTAATACGACCACATCGCAACCACATCGCGACGACATGACGTCATCAACAGCGCGCGCCTATCTGGCGCCTGCCACATCGACATTTTGTCGGTACCACAACGCAACTGCAAAAAGTCGCTGCGACACTATTCACACGTAACCACAGCTGGACCACATTTTGTCGCTGCGACGCACAGTGGCTCGATCGTATGGAGAGGGTCGGACATTCGTCTTTAAAAAAATTTGATGTCGAAATGTGTTAATTTAACAATGGCATTGTGTTCAGTTAATTATTTTCTTCAATAGTCATTCCCGGTATTTTTGCCGTAACGGCAATATTTCATGAATAAATTGAAGAAACGTTGATTTTTATTACAATTTTGTATGGAAATGAATTTTCAAAACCTTATATCTCGACATTGCCCTGCGTTTTCGCAGTGCGGTTTTTTTTATCGTAATCTACACATAGACAGCTTCAATATCCATTCAAAACTTGCTGCGCCAAACTCTTATAAGACTAAAATACAGGATGATCTATTTTGAGTTAAAATATATGAACGATAACTTGTAATCTACTCGTACACGGTTCGAAATGTCTTAATTTAATAATGGTATCGTGTTCAATTAATGATTTTCTTCAATAGTCATTCTCGGTACTTTTGCTGTAATGGCAATATTTCATGAATAAATTGAAAAAACGTTTATTTTTATTCAAAAATTTTAAGAAAATGAATTTTTAAAACCTTATATCTCGACATTGCCGTGCGTTTTCGCGATGCGGTTTTTTTATCGTAATCTACACATAGACAACTTTAATATCCAATCAAAATTTGGTGCACCAAACTCACAACAGACTCAAATACAGCATGCATGTTCTATTTTGAGTTAAAATATTATGAATACTAACTTAACTGATTTTCGTAATCTACTCGTACACGGCTTGAAATGTGTTAATTTAATCATGGTATCGTGTTCAGTTAATGATTTTCTTCAATAGTCATTCTCGGTACTTTTGCCGTAACGGCAATACTTCATGAATAAATTGAAAAAACGTTGATTTTTATTACAATTTTTATGGAAATGAATTTTTAAAACCTTAATCTCGACATTGTCGTGCGTTTTCGCGATGCGGTTTTTTTTATCGTAATCTACACATAAGCAGCTTCAATATCCAATCAAAACTTGCTGCGCCAAACTCATAACAGACTAAAATACAGGATGTTATATTTTGAGTTAACAATAACTCAACCAATTTTCGTTATCTTCTCGTACACGGTTCGAAATGTGCTAATTGAATAATGGTATCGTGTTCAGTTAATGATTTTCTTCAATAGTCATTCTCGGTACTTTTGCCGTAACGGCAATACTTCATGAATAAATTGAAAAAACGTTGATTTTTATTACAATTTTTATGGAAATGAATTTTTAAAACCTTATATCTCGACATTGTCGTGCGTTTTCGCGATGCGGTTTTTTTATCGTAATCTACACATAGACAGCTTTAATATCCAATCAAAACTTGCTGCGCCAAACTCATAACAGACTAAAATACAGGATGTTATATTTTGAGTTAACAATAACTCAACCAATTTTCGTTATCTTCTCGTACACGGTTCGAAATGTGCTAATTGAATAATGGTATCGTGTTCAGTTAATGATTTTCTTCAATAGTCATTCACGGTACTTTTGCTGTAACGGCATTATTTCATGAATAAATTGAAAAAACGTTGATTTTTATGACAATTTTTATGGAAATGAATTTTTAAAACCTTATATCTCGACATTGCCGTGCGTATTCGCGGTGCGGTTTTTTTTATCGTAATTTACACATAGACAGCTTCAATATCCAATCAAAACTTGCTGCGCCAAACTCATAACAGACTAAAATACAGGATGTTCTGCTTTGAGTTAATATATTATGAACATTAAACTTAATCAATTTTCGTAATCTAGTCGTACACGGTTCGAAATGTGTTAATTTAATAATGGTATCGTGTTTACTTAATGATTTCCTTCAATAGTCATTCGCTGTACTTTTGCCGTAACGGCATTATTTCATGAATAAATTGAAAAAACGTTGATTTTTATTACAATTGTATGGAAATGAATTTTCAAAACCTTATATCTCGACATTGCCCTTGGCGCACCAACTTGGCGCACCAAGTTTTGATTGGATATTGAAGCTGTCTATGTGTAGATTACGAAAAGAAAACCGCACCGAGAAAACGCACGGCAATGTCAAGATATAAGGTTTTAAATATTCATTTCCTTAAAAATTGTCATAAAAATCAACGTTTTTTTCAATTTATTCATGAAATAATGCCGTTACAGCAAAAGTACCGTGAATGACTATTGAAGAAAATCATTAACTGAACACGATACCATTATTCAATTAGCACATTTCGAACCGTGTACGAGTAGATAACGAAAATTGGTTGAGTTATTGTTAACTCAAAATATAACATCCTGTATTTTAGTCTGTTATGAGTTTGGCGCAGCAAGTTTTGATTGGATATTGAAGCTGTCTATGTGTAGATTACGATAAAAAAAACCGCATCGCGAAAACGCGCGGCAATGTCGAGATATAAGGTTTTAAAAATTCATTTCCATAAAAATTGTAATAAAAATCAACGTTTTTTCAATTTATTCATGAAGTATTGCCGTTACGGCAAAAGTACCGAGAATGACTATTGAAGAAAATCATTAACTGAACACGATACCATTATTCAATTAGCACATTTCGAACCGTGTACGAGTAGATAACGAAAATTGGGTGAGTTATTGTTAACTCAAAATATAACTCCTGTATTTTAGTCTGTTATGAGTTTGGCGCAGCAAGTTTTGATTGGATATTGAAGCTGTCTATGTGTAGATTACGATAAAAAAAACCGCATCGCGAAAACGCACGGCAATGTCGAGATATAAGGTTTTAAAAATTCATTTCCTTAAAAATTGTAATAAAAATCAACGTTTTTTCAATTTATTCATGAAGTATTGCCGTTACGGCAAAAGTACCGAGAATGACTATTGAAGAAAATCATTAACTGAACACGATACCATGATTAAATTAACACATTTCAAGCCGTGTACGAGTAGATTACGAAAATCAGTTAAGTTAATATTCATAATATTTTAACTCAAAATAGAACATGCATGCTGTATTTGAGTCTGTTGTGAGTTTGGCGCACCAAATTTTGATTGGATATTAAAGCTGTTTATGTGTAGATTACGATAAAAAAAACCGCATCGCGAAAACGCACGGCAATGTCGAGCAATAAGGTTTTAAAAATTCATTTCCTTAAAATTTTTGAATAAAAATAAACGTTTTTTCAATTTATTCATGAAATATTGCCATTACAGCAAAAGTACCGAGAATTACTATTGAAGAAAATCATTAATTAAACACGATACCATTATTAAATTAAGACATTTCGAACCGTGTACGAGTAGATTACAAGTTATCGTTCATATATTTTAACTCAAAATAGATCATCCTGTATTTTAGTCTTATAAGAGTTTGGCGCAGCAAGTTTTGAATGGATATTGAAGCTGTTTATGTGTAGATTACGATAAAAAAAACCGCACTGCGAAAACGCAGGGCAATGTCGAGATATAAGGTTTTGAAAATTCATTTCCATACAAAATTGTAATAAAAATCAACGTTTCTTCAATTTATTCATGAAATATTGCCGTTACGGCAAAAGTACCAAGAATGACTATTGAAGAAAATAATTAACTGAACACAATGCCATTATTAAATTAACACATTTCGACATCAACTTTTTTTAAAGACGAATGTCCGACCCTCTCCATACGATCAAGCCACTGTGCGACGTGGTGTGGTAATGGTACGTGTGAATTGACGCTAAGAGTGCGTTTCCACTGAGGCGGAGCTGAGCGGAGCGGAGCTACGCGACGCATGAATTGACCCATCAGGGTGGTATCACGCTTCGATTTCGTCGTTTGAGATGTGATTGGTCAATTCATGCGCCGCTATGCCCCGCTCCGCTCAGCTCCGCCTCAGTGGACACGAACCCTAAGAGCTAGCGTCAGAGCAGAGGTAGGTAGGCTTTTTTTTTATTAAATTGACAATTGTTTGTTATTCTGCTGGATATTCGTTGTTCGGCTCTCCCACGAAACTTACGGCCTACATAAAATACTATAGGTAAATGTATTTTTATTGTTATCTGTATTAGTGAATAGAAGGTTGTGATGGGACGGCATAAAAATAAAAAAAATCTTATCAGTGTATCACTAAAACTCATAAGCTTGACGTTGAATAAAACTGCGGGGCTAAAAAGGTCGTTATAGCAGAATCATAATCCGAATTGCATTACATGGCCGTCTCTTTTTGTAGACATGAGTGACAAGAACAAAACAATATGAATCATAATTATGATTCTGCTATAACGGCCTTTTTACCCGGCTGACTGTCAAGTCAGACAGGGTTATGTAGATCGCGCGTTTCTATGTATGTTCGTGGGTATGTAAGTAATATTCTTTATTACCACGTTACTCCTAAACGGCTGGATGGATTTTGATGAATGAGGTATCGTTAGAATCGTCTCCATCTCGATTGTGCTCTAGGATACTTTTTATTTCGATAAATCAAATAGTGCGGCTAGAAAATGCAACAATGTGTGAATTTTCAAAATGAAAATCACGCCATCATATCAAAATCCATGTCAAAATCAAGAGGTTGGTGGACTGATATCAAATATATATTTTTTTTAAATCTAACATGACATCTTCGAAGACTAAATCGAGTCTCAAAATTTTTGAAAATCTATTTTTCGCCCTAAACAGAATTGCTAAACAAAATGCATACTAAAACTTTATATTTAGTCACACGCAACGTTTAGAACAAACTGCATCGAAATTGGTTCAGCCATTTAGGAGATATCTCATATTTAAGAAATATCTTACACGCTTTTAATTTTACACACAGAGCCATCTGTGTGTCAACTGTCACAACAACGTTTAGGAAAATGCGCACGGCATCGAACCCTAGATACCTACCTATTAATAAAATTGTAATTTAATTTTGTGATTGATAAGTTAATGCTGTTTCCAACTTTTCAGTTCAGCCGGGTTTTTTTATTTTTGAATAAATTGCTTGTTAACCTCGCAGTTCAGATACCACTTGGTTTTATAGTGTTACCATTGGTATTTTATGTATTTTACGAAAATAAATCCATAACTCGTTACTCAGAGCTAATTTGTTTGAGGCGTGGGTTGTTTTAAAAATTGATCTTTCAGTAAAGAGAGAATAGGTAAGAGGGGTCGAGGGTGGAGGGAAGCGGGGCTTTGGCGCAATATCTGGAGCAGACAGTCGAGTTGCGAGAAGTTAGGTACAGTTATTTATATAGATACGTATGTACGTTCAATGTACATATCGATCGCCTCCCCGGGCCACTCGCCACTATGATCTCACCTCCATCCTTTACGAATCCCTCCCCTTGCGCCTTGTCCCCCGCCGCAACACCCATGAGATGAGGCCTCTAAGGCTCGACTAACGAATGCCGTGACTTAAACAAGTCGGATTTTTTAGAAGAAGGATATACTTACTGTACTTAGTAGAATTTATTTAGCCACCGCCCTACTATGTTTATACAGACCGTTTATGATTATACCTACTATGTTTTCAAAGGCATAATCGATCGAGCGAGCGAAGATCTTAGTGGCAAGTTAGGCGATTTTCGTTTATATGTTTGTATGTTTCAATTTTATACGAACCGCTTATTTCCAATCTTCATGAAACTTGGTATGTCTATTCTATAGGTTGTAAAGATATTGGGTTACCAAGGGGTTAAAAAAAAAAGTTAGTCAAATAAATTGAGTGGGGTGTCATATGAAAGCGCCGCCGGCTATCAACGCAACGGTGCGCGAGATCTCAGTTCGTGGCGAACTATTAGTAATTATTAGGGTGTCATTAAAAAAAAACCTCTTTTTTGCCTTCTTTGGGAACCCCATTTAAAAAAAAAATTCGGTGACAAAATTTCATAGAGGATGGATCAAAGCTTTGAAAAGTATGGTCAAGCCAAATCTAACTCGCCCCTAAGGTATTTGGTTTTGCCCTTTCCCCACTGGCTCCATCAATAACATTCAGTCCTCACTGATTGACAGACAACGCACAGCTGCTGGTCGAAGAAAATTGAAATATGAAGGGTATAGGTATTTTGTCTTTGTGCATAGGAATTTTAAGAAATTTAAATGTTTTCGAAAGGGCTTATTCCATTTTGTTCCCACTCTCGTGATCCCAGTAAGGATTTTTTGTATGTATTCATCATTTCAGACCATCTCCACCCACTGCTGGGCATAGGCCTCCTCTTTATCACGCCATTCTTTCCGATCCTTCGCGGGTCTCATCCACTGATTCCCAACCACGTTTTATGTATGTATTAATGAACTCAAAAGTTTTGTATGATGTATGACTGGGATCACGAAGTGGGAGCATAATGGAATAAGCCTTCGAAAGGACCACGAGACATTTTGGGCCCACCTTGATAAAATTTGTCCAACAGTGATAAAACATTTGTCATAGGAAGCTCTTGAAGTGTACTTCATTTTCATTCTACTACAGCTAAGTTCGAATCCAGGAATCCAGCGCGAAAATGGTGTTTTGGTGCAATAATGGTGTGAAAATGATGGTTTGTTTGATTGCGCTAATTTAATCTGAGGATTTAGCGGTCGGATTTAATAAATTATTTTTGCATTTGATAGCTTAATTCATGAGAAAGGTTATAAGGTTACTTATTATCATCATCATAATATCAATATACCTACTTACTTAAATAAATTGACACGTATTTCAGGATTTTTCAAAACAACCCTTTTAAAAGGGTGAAATGGGATGTCAAGTTATGTATTGGAACTTTTTAAAGGCCAGTGCGATCGGCCTGAAACTCTGTTTGGATACATTTAATGCAAAATAAATAGATACTTACATATTTCGGGGTTTTTCAGAACAACCCTTAACAAGGGGTGAATTGGGGTGTCAAAGCTTGCATTGGAACTTCTTAAAGAGCGGTGCGATTAGCTTGAAACTCTGTTTGGATAGGTACCTACTATAAATTATGAAATAAATGAACATTTGTTTTAGTATTTTTAAAACTACCCCCAAAACGCGGTGCGGGGGTAAGTTTGTTGGGAACTTTTTAACGGTTTTTCATATTCGCTTGAAACTCGGTAAAAATATTTTACAGTCAGTACAAATGAAAAAAAAAACAGTAAGTAACTAAGTATAGTAATTTTCTAAAAAATGCCCTTCGAAGGTGGTGCAAAAGGGTGTTTAAGTTGGTATTGGATCTTTATAGGAACCGACAAGCAGCAAGCCGTTTTTTTTTTAGCACCGTAAGCAAAGTCAAGTGTCACAATGTTGCATTTGTTCAAAAAAAATCGGCTCGCTACACTTGCTTAACTCAAGGCTCGCTGTAGGTACCTACCTACTTATGAAAGTAATCTAACGCGTACGAAGTTGCGGACAACAGCTAGTGTTGCATATTTTGACACTTTTCATGCATAGTTTAGGCATATTTGCATTTAAGGTTTTTGATGTTGCATACCTATAATCTGGCCTGTTGGCCTGTAGTGTTGTGTTGACCATAAAATAAGGGTTACTATTAATATCCAACATTACTATCAGAGATGTGCGAGGAAGCAGCGCGTAAGAGCTAAGTAATAATAAAAAAGTTCGTATGAGCTAATGGCCAGCTCTAGTGAAGGATTATTTACACCACTCCACTAACAGGCGTCCTAATCCTAAAGTCAAAGATAAAGTAAAAAAACTACTTTATTAAATCGGTCATGACACGACCACGACCCCTACACTGTCTAAACCACCCGTTACCTTTATCTGGACCCACTGTGGGTCATAGGGAATGCCTGAAGGCTAATTTACAGCTAGGCTAGTATAGTGAGCTACTTAACGAGAGCGTAATTGCAAAATCAAGGCAGGTATGAGTTGGTATTGGTACAATATTATTGCAACAGAATCAGTACTTAGAGCATTCAGAGCAATTTACTGCATTAGAGGAGCTTTTCTACTCATCACGCTAAAGATCCTTATCAGATCTTCACCACATTTTTATGAGACTAACTTAAAGTTACAACCTTTCTAACAAAAAAAGAACCAACGAAATCGGATGTCATAAGGCTGATATATCCTGTAGCCCCCTTTTTGGAGGGAGCACCCCTCCAATCAAAAATCCCCGTCGACAAAAAATCTATGAAATTATCGAACCTCACAAAATTTCCTGAAAATCGGTTGAGAAATGCGACCTGTAGAGAAGAACAGACAGACAGACAGACATCCGGCGGACACACGAAAGCATATTTATGTCCAATCCAAGCTGAAGCAGAGACGCTTCGCTCGCTCGGTCAAGCAGTTTTGAAAGCTCTACGAAACATAAACTTCATTTTATAGCAAACATGACTATGTGAAGATTTAGTTGAATGCTTGTATTTTTTTAACGGCCTTCGTCATTGGGTCACATAAAAGAAATCGGTCAAATATCTACCCATTACTCCGTCATAATGAAATTGGTATAATTTTTATTGGTGGTTATGTACCTAAATATGGGCACATTTAGATTTTCGCGGTACCAAAATTTACCTTACTTTTCAACTTTTTTCCTTTTTTGAATTTTTCCTTTATTTGTGCTGTAAGACCTTGCATTTCGCCAAATTTCGTGATTCTAGGTCAGTCAACGGGAACTACCATATAGGTTTTCGACCCAAAACCTATAGGGTACTTCCGGTTGACCTAGAATTGTAAATTTTGGTTAAAAGCAAGGTCTCACATGTAAAGGAAAAATTCCGAAAAATAAATCAGCCGGGTAAAAAAGTTTAAAATTAAGGTAAATTTTGGTACTTACAAGTTTTCGCGAAAATCTAAATTTGTCCATATCTTTTTATCGTGTTGACTCCTTGACCTTGATTTTTATATGCCTAATAGGGACTAAAGACCTCAGTATCTGGTATTAGTCAAGATGTTGGCAGATGTAGAGATGTGATTTGTAAAATTATAGCGCGCACGAGTGTTGAGATGACGAAGGCAATAAGCCGCCACCACACCGCCCGCGCGGTTGTATTTATTACGATGGTGTTGTAGCAGCGAGCACAGACGGCTCGCGACCGTCACAGCAGACACCCACCCTTGCAGCGAGAGTTGCGGCGGCCGCGCTCGGATGGACGATCGCTCATCGCGAACGCCTCCTTGAAATGCATCTTCCAACAACACTCCGTAATCCATCCACATTAACGTGTATCATCAGCAAGCCGCCAGTACACAATCCGTTCACTGACACTAACGTAACGCGTCCACTGTTTCGATAACTTTGAAGCCGTACTTCAGCGATAGGCATCCATCGCGATACCCGATAGAAACGTGCCACATTCAATTTGTATAAATGGTTCGTAGCACGGGCCGCGGACCGAAGTGACAGTCGGCCTCGGGCGCGGACGAGCGCGCGATACGAGCGGCCGTCGCCACCGCCTCCGCCGCGAGACCGGACCTCGCGTCTCGGGGGCGAGGATGCGGGAATCGGCTTCGGCGCAATACCCGTCACGAAAATAATAGGAACAGCGAGTGCACCTCAGAGGCGCGACACGACGCGGTCGGTGCGAGCGAGACGCGGATAAACACCAGACTGTTTACTTACGGTGTTCGAGCGCGGGCCGGTGTGTAGCGGGGCGAGGGGCAATCGTGCAATCCGCACGCTGCAATTACTGCTTTGTATTCCACATTTTCATCCTATCACGTACGAAGAAAAATATCTGGATTCAACAGTAACCAAGTACATTTCTTCATTACATAATGTAAAACAAAAGCTGATTAAGGATTTGATTGCTTGCTACCATCATTTTGTTGTAAATGTATTCATTCATTGCAACTATGTAAAGAAACTTGATAAGAAGTCTTCTGAATGTATAATTTAAAAATTACTTTAATCATTTCAGCTTCTTTTGCTGTTAATCATTAACAGCTCATAGAACTTCAGTTTACAACACTGACACGAAGTGTCAATAAAACATTCATGGTCAGGCAGACCCATCATATTGGTCCTTCGCTCTGACCACCAAACCTGTCGTCATCCTGACTGCATTTATATTTTGAATTATTTAATTGTTCATTTGTTGGTTATGCATCCAAGCACAAAATATAATAAGGTGAACTGCATACCAGCAATGCGATTTTATGATGCCTAAATTGGTGCAAAACCTAACACATATTTTGGGCGTGAATAGTTTAAGGCTGGTAGACGATCAATCGGCAAGCTAGGCTGTGCATCGAGCGCTGGTGACTGCATTCCGACGACGCCCCTGCCCGCAGCCCGCGAGCCGCAAGCCCTCACCCCCCGTCCTTCCGACGCTCGTCACGTGACGCGACGATTAGCCGCTGAGTGCGCCACCGAGACCGAAATAGAGCTCTTTTAGACGTCTTGTTCTGATTCAATAAAAACTTACGCATTTAGGCTTCTTATCATAGGTAGTGCAACAGAAATATCAAAGCTGGTTTTCCTCTTGACGGACCAAAAATAAACTGCCTATCTGATATCATTTTTTATTAATGATAATTTATTTTACGAGTACAGAACCAGTAGGTATAGGAACATATTTTTTTTTAAACTTATTAGCTTTGTGAGATCATAGTCAGTTTAAAAACATGGTGCGATTAAAATTACTTTAACAAATTAAAAATTTATTTAAATAAAAGAAAACTTTATATTTACTTATTTCAACAAAGAGCAATCACTTTATAGCAGTAAGAATGTACGATCAATACAGCTGCAAAATATACACGTGATCGCGTCACTTTACTATACATAGGTCCGTTATATAAATCCCTCCTACCACAATCTCCCCCTAAACACCCGAAGCTCTCCCCACACCAGCCTATGTCGATATGTTTTTTTTCCTTTTCCGCTAAATCCGTATCATTGTAATGTCAACTTTATAATCTCGCAGAAGAAATTATGCTAACTGCAGGTAATAATAGTAGATAATACAAAAAAAGCAAAACGACCATTCTATTGAACAGTAAGAAAACCAATGAAATTAGTCAGGTTACCTTACCACTAGCTCATTATGAACTTACTTTAGTCAGGTAGGTTAGGTAGGTAGAGGTAGTCAAACTTATGAGGAAACAAAATTACTTTCTTTGAATGGTACAATTTTAAAGAGGGTGAATGATTGTCATCCCATGGAACATAGTAATCAGAAATGCTGAGAACTCCCTATGGAAGAATTAATGCTCTTTTAACTTAAATTGGAGATTCAAACGCGACTGTAAGTCGTAAAACCGATTGTCACACTTCAACGCTTTTTGAGAAATGTCTTGAATCTTTGGTTTAGCTAATACCTAAACAACAGCAGAAGAACAGAACTCGATCGTAACTTTTCGAACTTTCTATTTAGCAGTTGCGCTAATAGTTTCATCGCTGTTCGCTATCAAACTACTTTTTTACACGGTAAAATGTAAAAGCGGTATTCAGTCAACAGAATTGGTGGCACTGGAGGCATCAATGCGTCTCGCACAGTATTTGCAACGGATGCAGCGAAATGAACAGTTCGTTGACCTTAGACGGGCCTGGTTTCACTCGTATAGCAGCACCCAGTTCAGTGGCCCTATTATAAGTTACCATGATAGGTTAGGGACTTTCATCTAAACGCCGCAGGAGTACCTGCCATCAAGGTTCCTTTCCATGCTACCTTTCAACAATTCGATAGATTTGTAGTCTCTATAGTCAATCGGTTTTATTGCATTATATTTTTCATAAATGATTTCATATGTACAGGTATACAGAAATGCACATATTTAACACAAAGCTAATCTGCGTGATCTGCATAACAAAATCGTCTTCAATTTGAAGAGGTTGACTATGATGACTGACCTAGGGCGAATTTAGAAAAGTTTTCCGAATTTTAAATTTTTTACAATGCTGCATAATTGATAAGTGTTGAGTATGACATGACTGACGCGGCTCTTTTGTCCCGTACAAAATTCGACTTTGTGTGATCGGCTCAATTTCTACAAATGTCATGCTTCAATTCAAATGTCATGTGACCGTACACAATATGACAAAATCAAAAAATGACGTTACTCTTTCCTCAAACTTCATTCAATCTTCAATCACTCCTCGCTTGACAATGACAAGAAAGAATTCAGAACTGATCGGATAGATTGTCATATGAGAATGAGTGAGTAGTCCGCCAAAATAATGAACAGTCAATGAAAATGACCGGCTCAAATGAACCGGCTCACGGTACCGGCTCAAAATGAAAATGAACCTACTCTGACAAAAGTCAATCTAAAATCATGTCATACCCAACATTACCCCGCATCCACACGTTGGGGCCAACGTTGTCCCCAATGCCTCTCACCAACGTGTGGAGCTAACAAAATAGCTTGGCGCCAACGTTGGGGCCAACGTTGGGGGTTGGCCGTGCCGTGTCGGTTTTATCAAAGGAAGTTGGCGCGCCAACGTTGGTGATCCGTCCACACGTTGGCGCTATGCTCAGTCCCGTTTCGACGCGCATCGTGAGCGCACGTGTCGACTGACGAGCGAGAATGTCATCGTATTCCTTATTTATTGTGTTTGTAGAACTATCGGGCTGAAATTTTGCACACTTATAGATTCTCGGTAACAATGAAATATTATGGTATCAACAAGCTGATCTGATGATGGAGTCAAGAGCTGTTCAACAGAACTCCTCAGTAAATAGGCCGATTGAGTTAAAACTCGGCATATTTGTCAAGTTCTGACTACAATGTAATAATATGGTGACAGCGAGCTGATCTGATGATGGAGTCTACTATTTTTTTTTTATGTTACGGGAACCGTGCAATTTTTTGGGATAAAAAGTAGCCTATGTCCTATTTCCGGTTATTATCTATCTATATTTTAAATTTCACCCATATCGGTTAAGTGGTTGTCGTGTTATAGAGGAACAAACATACATCCAAACATCAAAACTTTCGCATTTATACTATAGTGTGTTGTGTGAAGTGTGATAGTGACATGATGTAATGTGATTGTGATAAAATTGGTATTCAGTAATGTAAAATCACTTAGATAAATTTCAATTTCTGTATCGGACGCGCAGACATCGGACGTCTGCACGTTGGCTCTGACGGAACAAGACTAGTGTATCGCCAACGTGTGGATGGTTCACGAAATCTTGGCCCCAACGTTGGGGCCAACGTTGGTCCCAACGTATGGAGCCGGCGTTATTGATAGTACTGAATTGTGAGGTATAAATATAAAGTATTGTAGCTAATGTAACCGTTGAATTCATTTTTACGACCGGTTCCTATATTCTATATTCTATCTATGTGTGGTTTTGCTTACGGTGCGGTGTCGGTTGTGAGATATTTGTCATTTTTAGGGTTGCGTACCTTAAAAGGTAAAAAAAGGAACTCTTATAAGATCACTTTCTTGTCCGTCTGTCTGTCTGTCTGTCCATGTGTCACCATCGATTATCTCAGGAACGGGTGGAGCTAGCAAGTTGAAATTTATACCACATACTGAGGTCTATAGTCCCTATTGTGAGTATAAAAATCAAGGTCCTGAGTCAACACTATAAAAAGATATAGGCAAATTTAGGTTTTCGTGAAAACTTGTAAGTGCCAAAACTTACCTTAATCATCAACTTTTTTTATTTTTCGGAATTTTTCCTTTACTTGTGCTGTAAGATCTTGCTTGTAACCAAAATTGACAATTCTAGGTCAACCGGAAGTACCCTAGAGGTTTTGGGTCGAAAACCTAAATGGTAGTTCCCGTTGACCTAGAATCACGAAATTTGGCAAAAAGCAAGGTCGTAAAGCACAAATAAAGGAAAAATTCCAAAAAATTAAAAAGGTTGAAAATTAAAGGATGTCCCCCGCCATACATACATAGTTGACGCCAGTTAAGATAGTCCTCTGAGTTCCTCTGAGGGCGCTCATAAAATTTAGAAAACTAGTTTAAATATGGCGGTATAATGGATAGGTACGGAACCCTCGGCGCACGAGTTCGACTCGCACTTGACCGGGTTTTTTATTTGAAAGCTTGTTACTATAAGTTGGTCTCATAAAACTTTGGTGAAGATCTGATGAGGATCTTCAGCGTGATGAGCAGAATAAGTCCTAAAATGTAGTAAATGGCTCACTTATAGATTTCTACCAGTGGAATCGGCCCTTCAGCTACTAGGAAGGACCTGGAACCACATTCTCATCACAAAACTAGATAATTGTGATCATTTGTTCTGTTTTAGGCTATGCAAAGATAGACTCGCGAGGTCACAGCTCACAGGGCCACTAGTTTTAGTTAGGCAGAGCATACGCCGAACTGGCATCAAATTTGCTCTTTTGAGGCGCAAAGCAAAGTGCTATTTAGTAAGATAATAAAGTATGTACGTATGAGATAGAACATGTCAACTTTTGTTGATTTATAGTAGTGAAAAATTAACTGTCGATATTTCGGATAACAAGTGAGTAAGATCAACGTTCATGGACACAAATAGATTCAGTAGTTACTCTGTCGGTGTTTAGTCGGTGTTTAGTAGCAAAGATGATTTGGTTCAAACTGGCACAAGTGGAACAGAAGCAAACTAACTATACTATTTTAGACATTATTATATTCTAAAATCTTTTGTACGGAAACAAAACCACCACGTCAGACAGAATATAGAGTTTACGGTATCATAGGCGATGAATTTATAGCTGGAGGTAGGAATAGGGTACATCACAATTCATCAAGGTCAACACAATGCGCATGTGCGGTGACTTGGGTGTTAAAGATTTTTCATGTAACAAAAGACCTACTACTCTGAAGCAATCTCAAAAAAGTCGCCAATCCTTTCAAATTAAACAGGGTACGATATTACGCCTGTACCTCAGGGTTTCATAAATACGAGACGAGTATAAGAACGACGGCGAACAATTTGGCAAAACCGGTTTAGTTATCGCTGTTATTTCGATAATTTGTTATTTTACATCCTCAGAAATGGTTAGCTATATTATACGTAAAAGGTGATCTACAATCGAGACTGGTAGAAGGGAGTGGACGCCGACATCGATCCACGTCTTATGTACGGTTCTTTACATACTTCCTCGCATTCTATGTGGGGATTCAACCGCGATGCGTCAACTGATGCAAGGCATATGCACCTCGTCCCGCGCCTCACCTCCCTCCCCGCATGGCACCAGCTACTCGGGCAGATCTCACCGGAGTCGGAGACATCGTTTTAATACTTATTGAACCAATCGCTTTATAGCCTCAACCTTGAAATGATGACCTTTTGTATCGCCGAGAAGAGAAACGCTACTAACTTACACGCATGCGTCGTTTCTTTTTATTGTTCTCTGAAATGTGACTTGGTAAACATTTTTAAGTAGAGTTTTAGTTACCTATCTAACAAAAATATCGATGGTCAAATGGTCATACATTATATTATATTTATCTCAAATGTTCAGGCTAAAATTGCCATTAGTGCAAATTCCTTTTATGAATAATTTGTGATTTGTGATTCGTATTATATATTTTTTTGTCACCCCGCATGTCTATGAAAAGAAACGGCATAATAATACAATTCATAATAATGATTCAGCTAAAGCGGCTTTTTTAGTTTTAGACCGCAGCTTTCATGAATGATAAATAATTAATAAAGTATAGATGGCTAGTCATAGGTACCTAGTCCAGCAGAACAACTAACACAAATCTCGATATATGTAATTCTGTGAACACAAATTATAGAATAGTAGAAAGATATACTTACCTACCTAATTTAGTAAGAGATAATAAAAACTTTTACCTACTAAGTGAAGTGAAACTATCGACTAGACGAGGTCAATGACATTGCAGCTCTCTCAAGACAGTTAATATTATTTAGTTAATGTAGGTACTTGCAAAACTTAGAAAATTCATATTAAATAGTAGGTATCATAAATAAAGTAACCACAGAAACGAAATATAGTAGGTAAGTAATATAATGTAGGTACTTATTGTAATTAAAAATATATAAGTCAGTACCTACTTACATAATTATATTAATTGATGTAGAAATAGGAGAACGCAGTATAGATACCTCTATATTGCATTCTTCTTCGTCTTGACTTAAAGAAACTGGATTTTCTCAGCCGAAAAAACCGAAACTTTAGGAACTTGTTTTGAGAAGAATAAAATTAAAGAGTGTGGAAGGAAGGTTTATCGCCTACGGCAGAGATCACCAGGGAAGACTGAAAATATCGTAAGTAGGTACCTAGCAAGAGCAAAAAAAATAAAACTCCGGTCAAGTGCGAGTCGAACGCGTTCGCCGAGGGTTCCATACCTACCCATTATACAGTCATAATTAAGCTAGTACTGTAAACTGTATGAGCATGAGCACCCATACAACTCAGAGGACTATCTTAATTGGCGTCAACTATTTATGTATGACACCCTTTAATTTTCAATTTTTTTATTTTTTTTATTTTTACCTTTATTTGTGTTGTAATACATACCGTGCCTTTGCCAAATTTCGTGATTCTAGGTCAACGGGAACTACCATCTACCATTTTGGTTTTCGACCCAAAACCTATAGGGTACTTTCGGTTGACCTAGAATTGTCAATTTTGGTTAAAAGCAAGGTCTTACTGCACAAGTAAAGGAAAAATTCCGAAAAATAAAAAAGTTGAAAATTAATTAAGGAAAATTTTGGTACTTACAAATTATCGCGAAATTCTAAATTTGCCCATATCTTTTTATCGTGTTGACTCAGGACCTTGTTTTTTTTTATACACCTAATAGGGACTTATTAGACCTCAGTATATGGTATGGTACAAATTTCAACTTGCTAGGTCCACCCGTTCCTGATAAAATCGATGGTGTGGTGACACACGGACAGACAGACAGACGTATAAGAAAGTGATCTTATAGGGGTTCCTTTTTTTACCTTTTGAGGTACGGAACCCTAAAAAGAGTTTGCGAAAAAAGTAACGCAAAAAAAAACTGATGAAACGAAAATTTAAAGATGGTAATTACTTTAGTAAGGTACCTATACAAGTACATAGATAGACTTAAAGTACCTACTTATCTCTTTGACTGGGATAAAAACTAAGATGTACAAAACTCAGACCAAGGCTAAATTTTTGCATATTAATTATTTTTTTTTTCATTAAACTCAAAACTCAAGATGATTTATTCAATAAGATCATGTAGGTTGATCACTTTGACACGTCAATGAGGAAGACTCACGATTTTAGTTGAGTATGCAGATTTGTAGATACAAAAAAAACAAAAAATACTGTGTTTTTGGTTTTTTAATCGGATCAAAAATGACCGAGTTACAGAGATTTTAGTGCACCAATCTAAAAAACGCTCGCGAGAAGGCCGCGACTGGCTGTGACGTCACCAGGCGCCCGCGGCTCGCTCCACTAGTACAAAATCCCTAGTTATTTTCAAACTAATTTCCGACCGCGGCATCGCTCGCGTGGCACCTGGATAAAAAGTAGCCTATGTCCTATTCCCGCTCATTACCTAACTATATTTTAAATTTCAGCCAAATCGATTCAGTAGTTGTCGAGTTATAGAGGAACAAACATACATCCAAACATCCAAACTTTCGAGGTCATTCACGTTTTTTGTTAAGTAAGTACTTCTTATGCAGATTTGTAGATTTAAAAAAGTTATAAATGATTTCATTTTTATTTTTAAATATGATTACGGCTGTATTCCCAAGGCACAGTAGACATATTCTATCAGATCTTTTAGGAATTTTTAGATCCGTTGAAAAAGTCTAAGCGGGTAGTCAGAGGTAGAGAAGCAGTGTTGGCCGAGTGCGCTAGTGCCTCGACTTTCAATCCGAAGGTTGTGGGTTGAAACCCAGCCGTGCATCAATGGATTTTTCGTTTCGAAAAATGTATAAGTAGGTACCTAAGTAGGTATGCGCTTTAACACGAGCTCTAAACGGTGAAGGAAAATATTGTGAAAGTGTGATAGTGTGATTTGAAAACCAAGTTTAGGTAGGTAGGTATGTGATTATTTTGACTCGTACATACAAATTATTAATTTTAGGTATTACGATTAAAAGTATGTATAAAAAATACCTATTCACTAAAAAGTTTAAAGGCGAAAATTATTTTTAAGTAGGTACCTACCTAGGTAAGTAGTAAGTAGGTAGGTACCTACTTAAAAATAATTTATGTAGGTAATAATTTAAGTAGGTAGGTAAAGTTAATATTAGTGTGATTCGACTCCTGATTGTTAGTTTTGTTTGTTATTGTTTTCGGTAAGTACCGGTACCTACCTAAAATACCTATTCAGTAAAAAGTTTAAAGGCGAAAATTATTTTTAAGTAGGTACCTACCTACCTACTTACTACTTACCTAGGTAGGTACCTACTTACCGAAAACAATAACAAACAAAACTAACAATCAGGAGTCGAATCACACTAATATTAACTTTACCTACCTAAATTTTTACCTACCTACTTAAATTATTACCTACATAAATTATTTTTAAGTAGGTACCTACCTACTTACTACTTACCTAGGTAGGTACCTACTTAAAAATAATTTTCGCCTTTAAACTTTTTAGTGAATAGGTATTTTTTTATACATACTTTTAATCGTAATACCTAATTAATAATTTGTATGTTCGAGTCAAAATAATCACATACATTACCTACCTACCTAAACTTGGTTTTCAAATCACACTATCACACTTTCTCATCACACTAATCATACTATCACACTAATCACACTAATATTATAAATGCGAAAGTTTGGATGTTTGGATGGATGATGTTTGTTCCTCTATAACTCAACAACCACTAAACCAATTTGGTTGAAATTTTAAATATAGATAATGACCAGGAATAGGACATAGGCTACTTTTTATCTGGGTACTACGCGAATAAAGCCGCGGGCGGAAGCTAGTTAATATTAAAAATGCAAAAGTTTGGATATTTGGATTTATGTTTGTTCCTCTATAATTCGACAACCACTGAACTGATTTGGCTGAAATTTAAAACATAGATAGTTCTTGACCTGAAATAGGACATAGGCTACTTTTTATCCAGGTGCCGCGCGAGCGAAGCCGCGGGCGGAAGCTAGTTTGAAATTAACTAGCGATTTTGTACTAGTAGACCGAGCCGCGGGCGCCTGGTGACGTCAGACGCAGCGCGAAGCTCCGAGCGCGCGTTTTGAAATGGCCGAAAAGAAAACTTGAATAACTTCGTCATTTATTGATGGATTTTAATTATTTAAAAAACAGAATGCTCAAAATGCTAAAGAGTATACGCCCTCATACTTAGAAACCCAATATTTCGTTTAGTGATTGATCCCCATTGTTTGATATAGTTTCGATACAATATTTTATAATTTTAATATAAATAAACGGAGTTGGAGCATGTTCAGTCCCAGGCGTTTTCAAGTAATCTGATATTTTATAGTACGCTTTTTTATAGAGATGACGTTTAATTGATTTTTTAAATTTGTTAATTGATAAGTTTTGCAATTCGCCTGGGACTTTGTTATAGAAGCGTACGCATTGCCCTTTAAATGATTTACTAACTTTATCAAGCCTAATTGTGGCAACAGCGAGTTTATCTTTGTTTCTGGTATTTACATTATGATTATCGCATTTTTTCATAAATAGTTTAATATTTTTTCGAACATACATAAGGTTTTCATAGATAAACTGACAAGGCATAGTCATAATAAATATTTCTTTAAACTTATTTCTAAGTGACTCCCTGGGGCCCATACTATAAATTGCTCGAACTGCCCTCTTCTGCAGCACAAACACGGTGTTAATATCTGCAGCACTCCCCCACAACAAAATGCCGTAAGACATGACGCTGTGACTTTCACAGCTGAAGTAGACTAGCCGAGCAGTATCTACGTCCGTGTATAGACGTATTTTTTTGACGGCGTATGCTGCAGAACTAAGTCTCTTCCACAATCCATCTATGTGCGGACCCTATTGAAGCTTACTATCTAAGATTCTAAGGTTATGCCAAAAAATGTAGTGGTGTCCACGAGATCTATTTGTTCGTCTTTTATTGTTACATCGCACTTTACTTGTTTAACATTTGGTAGAATAAATCTTATACATTTTGTTTTTTTCTCATTTAATAATAGATTGTTTACATTAAACCATTCTACAACCATAGAGATAGCACTGGTTACTTCGTCAAGATTAACCTGTTGCCTTTTCAACTTGAATAAAAGTGAAGTGTCATCTGCAAACAGTACAATCTCATGATCATTCTTAACTATTTGCGGTAAATCATTTATATAAATCAAAAAGAGAAACGGACCTAGTATTGATCCCTGTGGTACACCCATTGTTACCAACGACCCCGGAGACCATTTTCCATTTACGTCAACTCTCTGTATTCTGTCACTTAAGTAAGAAGTGAGAAGGTTGAGAGTGAGAGCAACACCCCTAACACCATAGTGGTGAAGTTTCCTAATCAATGTTTCATGATGGACACAATCGAATGCTTATAGTTTTATGAATTAAAGTTTTAAGAATGCCTTACAAATACTTAGGTTAAATATAACACTATAATCTGTGTTTTTTTAACTGGTGAAATCAAGTGAAACTTTCCCTATTCATAACTTGATTGCAAACTATCTACATATCCATATCTGACCAAACTGGAATAAGTTTATACTCGAGAGTAAACTACTGTTTGTTTGAATATTTTGACATTGTAAAGTTGACACCTTATAACCAGGATAATTTATATGCACATAATAATGTTCGGTTGCGCTTTCTAGACAATTGTATTTCGAATTATGTCGGCTAACTAGAGTAACTACTCTGGAATAAGATGACTTTTGGTCGAATCCAGCCTAAATTGAATTCACCATCTCATATCCTACAAACCAGTAATATTTTGCGAATTAATGGTTGATTCATTCTATGTACTTACCCTATCTACTTTACTCGTATATTATTTATTTATAACTACTTACATCTAAAATTCGTTTTGATCGCTTGAATCGAGATTAATATATGTACCTATACATAAAAGGTTTTAGATTGGCTTCTATTAAAAAAGTGTTAGGTATTTAAAACTTAAGGCGCTACCCCAAACTAAAATTAGCACATTGATGAGTGCAACTTCAAATATTTGTCTTAAGCTCGTTAAAATAAAGAAGAATTTAGAATGCGTTCGGCCGCGGTGCTTACGAGTTATTCCTGTTTGTCCCCGCGTCCTGTCCCCGAGAGGAGACAAACAGGAATCCAGATTCAGCTGCACGCTCCGAAACACGACAAAAATGCATTATGCTAGATATTGCATTTTTGTCACCTTTAGAAGATGAAACTTTATCTTATTGACCGAGCGAGCAAAGCGTCTCTTCTTCAGCTTGGACTAAAATGCTTTCGTTTATCCGCCGGCTGTCTGTCTGTTCTCCTCTACAGGTCGCATTTCTGAACCAATTCTCGTGAAATTTTGTGAGCAGCGGACTTAAAAAGGTCGCGAAAGCTTAGTCACAATATGAAATGAGCTATAATGCCGTCTCTTTTCACTCTCAGTCAATGAAAAGAGATGGCAATAGTTCAATTCCTTTAATGCGATTCTGCAATAGCGACCTTTTTAAGCCCGCAGGTTCGATAATTTTATAGAATTATTATATCGTCGGGGATTTTTGATTTGAGGGGTGCTTCCTCCAAAAAGGGGCAAAAAGGTGGCTACAGGATATCTCTGCCTTATGTTATGACATCCGATTTCGTTGGTTTTATTTTTATTTGAAAGGTTTTATGTAGGTAACTTTAAGTTGGTCTCATAAAATTATGGTGAAGATCTGATTAGGATCTTCTGCGTAATGAGCAGAATAACTCCTAAAAATGTAGTAAATTGCTCGCTTTAAGATTTCTTTAAGCTATTTAAACACAGACTTGTGAGTCGCGAGGTCTACAGCTCACAAAGCCACTAGTTTTTAGTGTTTTTTTCGTAGGTATAATGATCAAGCAAATAGGAAGTTTTCATCATCATTTCACCCCATTTCCACCCACTGTTGGGTATTAGGCCTCCTCTTTATCACGTCATTCTCTCCGATCCCTCGCGAGTCTCATCCACTGATTCCCGACCACGTTTACAAGGAAGTTCTAAAAAATATTAAATGGGGAATTCGAAGATAAAATGTTAAAGATAAGTACATGTTGGCTTTTCAGTTATTTTAAACTTACTTTATGTATTGAGCGTATAGACATTAGATAGGGAAATACAGTGTTTAGCTTAGGGTAGGGCCTTAAGTGATAAGCCAAACCAAAATTCAAAGTTCACAATTATTGAACTTTCCGCTGCCTATTTGGTACCTTATCTACACATGAATCGGGATGGAAATTTCCGTTGTTGTTAGGTACATAATTCAAAGCGGCGTAGTTATACGTCGGGAGTTAGGGACAAGCTGGAATGACCTCGAGTCCCTATTGATCCGGTGACGGGTTGTCTGTGGCGTCACGATCACGTGACTCTTTAGTTAAATAATTAAGTACCTCTACCAACTAGCTCTCTTGGTTTCATTTGAATTGATTCAAAAATTCAAGTCGTATTTAAAGCTTATTATGTACCTACCTAATAGGCAAAGCAGTAGGCACACAGCTGCGAAAATGGGAGGGGTGCGTTTTTTATTGGAATGGAATCTTTCTTTTCTTGTGTAGTTAGGGGACTACATCCGTTACGTAAGGATTACTACGCTTCTTTAGATGATTAAAAAAAACTACAAACTACATTTACCTGGGTGCAGCACTTGCTCCGTCATGCCTACGGCTCTAAGAAGCTTTTCTTCGAATCCTGTAACAATAATAAATAACACTAAACGAAAATATTCGAAAAAACTTCATGTAAAAAGATCGCTGCTGTCAAGCTGCGCAGTAAGAAATTTATAAAAAGGAGGCAAATTAATACCATCGCGCACAAAAGTTTTTAATCGATCGAGCGAGCGAAGCGAGCGAAGATCTTAGTGGTAAGTTGGGCGATTTTGCTTTGTATGTTTGTATGTTTGTATGTATGTTTCACGAATTGTTGTTCGCGCATAACTGTCGAACCGTTCATCCAATCTGCATGAAACTTAGTAGGTCAATAGGTTGTGGTAAGGAAATTTACGGTGGAGCATATGAGCTTAATCGATGAAGGGCTCCACTGTCTTCCAGCGTTCTTTTTACGTGACGCGAACTATACCTACGCTACGATGAGTTAGTATGAAGAAAGATGGCTACAAAACATGGGCATTATTATTATGAGTGAAAATGATGAAGAATGAAAATATGAATGACTACAACTGTTATTAGTGCCTATCGAAATGTAGCACGTCAATACTCAATAATAACACATTTGCCGACAGACATGGAAAATTTTAATTTCCGTCCTTATTCGTTAATACGTAGTAAGTAATACACTGGCAGTTGTTGTGACCTTAATGTCGTCACAAGGACAGCACTAAGAGAACCGTACATCGTCAATATTATACCTACACAATCTTAAATTATTTTTGACTTTTCAGAACTACTGTTACCTTTGAAGGTTAGTTTACATCACTAAAGTACAAAATGATAGTAAGCGTGGCAACCCCAACAAAAGACAAAACAGAATGATTTCATAAGACAAGGACAGCTACTTAGGTACTCATGATTTCGGAATATACCATTGTATAATCACCGTGTAGCCTCGTTTCGATTAAATCGATGTAACCCATAAGGTCTGCCGCACGGACGGCACCTTAGTTGTTATTATGGATTGATTGTGTATCCAAGAGGGTTAACGTAAAACAAAGATCAAATAATGTCGATGATATCATTCTAATAAAAGAAACCAGTTTTCTTGGATTTTGTCTCTATGTCTATATGTGCAGAATTTGACATTATTTTTGTTTTTACTAAGTTCATTGACAGACCTGCCTTAATACTTTCATCCGACAGCTGTTGCTACATGATCTGTAGAGTTCTTGGGCAGTCAGAAAATAAAATTAAGTCGTCTGCGCAACGTAGGTGACTTAGGTTATTACCATTTATATTTAGTCGTCGCGTTGTCCATTCCAGGTTTCTAAGTATCATTTCAAGAACGGCTGAAAATAATTTTGGCGATATAGGGTCTCCTTGTCGTACACCTCTTATAATAGGGAATTCGTCGCCTGTAGATTCAAACTTTACTTGTGCATTACTCATTGTGTGTGTATATGTATTTAAGTATTCGTATGTCCTTTGTTTTTACGCCTTTTGGTTCTAGTGCGTCCGTGTTCTAATGTGTCGAATGCTTTGTTAAAGTCAACAAACCCCAGGTAGTAAGTTTTGTAATATTCTTTACATTTTTGTAGTATCTTTCTGATCTATAGTGGAAAAAATTCTCCAGAATCCAGCTTGGTCTTTTGGCTGATTTTCTGCGAGGGTATTGGTAATTCTAGATAGTATAATTTTATAAACGCCTTGTATAATGTTAGTTAGACATTAGACTAACGGGTCTATAATTTCCTTAGTCGCCTTTTTTATGGATAGTTGTCGATTTAGTGCAATCATCAGGGCTGTTTTCCGAATTAATAATTTCATTAAATATCTCCATAAGCTTTGGAGCGATCACTGGCAATGTAGTTTTTAGCAGCTCATTTGTAACGAGATCTGATCCAGGTGCCTTGTCGAATTTTTGTGTTTTGATTGCTTTTATTGTTTCCTCATTTAATATTTCTGGTATTTGTTCTGCATCAATTGGTGTTTCGTATACTTCTGTGGTTTGTCTGTTTCTTTGGCTTTGATACATTTTTCGGTAGTAATCAGTGGCTATTTGTAGTAAGTATCTCGAGTCTATTACCTGTAGTTGTACCATCCTTCTTCTTCATACTTGGTATCCACTCTTTTTAGGGTTCCGAAGTCCTGACAAGGAACCCTTATAGATTCGTTATGCCCGTCTGTCTGTCTCTCTGTCTGTCCGTCCGTCTGTCCGAGGTTTTGCTGAGACCATTAGTATTAGAAAGCTGTAATTTTGTAGGAGTGTGAAATGAAATGAAATTCGTTTATTCAAAAAGCATAGCGTCTTAACAGTGTTTTGGGGAACAGGGTGGAATAGTTCCCCAAAGGCAGAGTAGGTGGTTCCTCTGCAACGGGTCGGCCCATCTGGCCCACTTACCCGTGGTCTTTCGACCAACAGTTGATGTCTGATAGTTGTATACAAGCTTCAACTCGGTAGAAACTCCGCTTGCGAGATCTAGGGAATTCCGATGTTATTCCGATGTTGCGTGTGATTCCGTTGCTCCTTTAGCCTGCAATCTGGTCTGAGGTCTGATACTGTCCAGCGTGTTTCACTTTTTGCAGTAGTAGTTGCTTTGGAGTAGCTTGGACGTTCTTTATCCAAGGATAACTCAGATAGGAGTCGTTGATGTCGAGCGTGGCGCCATCTGTAGTGCGTAGCATGTTTTTTTGTAGTTCATCTAGCGACAGGTAGATGTCGCTACAAGTGTTGTTATATCAATTACAGTTGGGCCGACGGATCTCGGCGATCGTGAAGTTAGGCTTTTCGCTGCGCAGTAGAACATTTTGTATGAATAAAAAAATATTTTAAAAAAACAAAAACCCGACTGCGTCAAAACTAAAAAGAAAAAAACAAGCCTGCAAAGAATTACTCACAGTCGGTACCCATTCATTTTATTACCAATCAAATCTTCCCAATGTTATGGGTCCCGACTGTGAGTAATTCTTTGCAGGCTTGTTTTTTTCTTTTTAGTTTTGACGCAGTCGGGTTTTTGTTTTTTTAAAATATTTTTTTATTTAACACTTTTTAGTTATGATAAAGTTGATTTTAAAATACCTATTCAACGATACCCCACTTGATATAGAGTGACGATTTTGATTCTTTTAATTTTGACAATATGGCGTTTGGTTGTAGCCCAGGTGAATTTTGATTACTGTCATATCTTTAGTGACACTCCCAAGGTTGAGACAAATCGATTGACGTAAGAATCATCAAAATCGGTCCACGCGTTTGGCCTCTAGAGTGCCACATAGAAACATCCATAGCGAGAATAATTATTAATCAACTTTAAACCGTTATTTTTCCTAAACTATTACTTAAAATGAAAAATGGTAAAAGAAACATAAAGTTGATTTTGAAATACCTATTCAACGATACCCCACTTGACATGGTGTGACGATTTTGATTTTTTTAATTTTGACATTAAGGCGTCTGGTGGTGGCACTGGTGAACTTTGATTACTGTCATGCCTTATTAACACTCCCAAGGTTCAGACGAATCGATTGACGTAAGAATCATCAAAATCGGTCCACGCGTTTGGCCTCTAGAATGCCACATAGAAACATCCAAACATACATACATAGACTGATAAACACATTACCCTTCCTTTGCTTTGCGCAGTCGGGTAAAAAGTTGCACTGCGCATCGAAACGGCTAACTTCACGTACGCCGAGATCCGTTGGCCGTACTGTACGTACATTACAATACAATTTGTGTATATCAATTACGCCGAAAAAGTGGTAAAGTAAAATTTTGGAAAATAGGTATTACATAAGGTGGAGTGCCGTAATTACAACTGTCCGGTAATTGCAACTGGAGTCAATAACTCCCTCTAGGATCACTTTTTTGAACATCGATAGATGTGGTATTGAACTTCTTCTAAAAGTCTCAGTCAAAAAATATAGATGGTGTTGATAGGACCAAAACTGAGCGAATGACAGGCCTTTTTGTAAAACTGCCAATTTTTCAGAAGTGACGCCGCTCGGACGCTCTTCGTAATTTATTAAAAAAAATTGTTTATCGTGGTTTTTCGCCGGTGTGTTCACAGTGAGAGTGATTATAAGACACAGTAAGTTGTTTTTTATGTGTTTGTTGTATTCTACGATAAATCTACTCAGAGTTATGGTTGTAGTTACATTTGCCAGACAAAAAGTGCATAGTCTTGTAATTGTAACCATTTTGTGTATTTTTTGACAGTTGCAATTTAACGACCGGTTTTGTATGAAGTTTGAAAAACCTAGTGATGTAACAATGACGATGACTTATGTCGATACGTAATATTTTATTGAAAGGGATACTATCTACTTCCATACTATGCTATGAGTTCTTAGCAATTAGTTTGAGTGATTGAGTCCCTTCATTATGTTGGCGCTAGCGGAGCCCTTTCCAAAGCCGTTCAATATGTGAAACGAATATAAAAAGGCTGTTTAACTTTTAAAATATTACTTAATGCGATTGAAATAAGGTTAGCAAAAATAATTAGTAAAAGAAAATTGAAGACTTTAAAGATAAGAGTAAAAGAGGCTGTTTCATAACTAAAAGATTACTGTGATTAAAATAAACATCGAGTCGATAAAAATCACGATAAGGTTCCCATCACTATTTGTAGTAAAATAGTTGCAATTACCGGATTCTTTGCTGAAAAGTGTTTTCGCGCAAAATTTGACATTAGTAGCAAGGGCATAGCTATATAAATCGAAAGAACGATATTCAAGGCATGTGTTCTGTATTTTCCAGTAGTAAGCGCCATAGAAAAATAAGAAGTAAAAACAAGTAGTTGCAATTACCCGCAAAAACGGGTAATTGCAACTATTGCTCCCTCTGTCATGAATTTATGCAATAGAATTTTATTCTTTATCGCTTTACTTTATTCATAACAATGATATAAATCTACATAAAATTTACTATAGAACAGATCTTTCAAAAAATACATTTCTGATACAAAATATAGAATTATCAAGCGATGAAGTTAGGACTCCACTTTTTTTAGTTGCAATTACGGCACTCCACCTTAATTATATTTATAGGGTAGGCTCTTAAAAAAAAAATCCCACTTTACATGTAGGGGATATGTGAAGTGGGGATGAATTTTATTTTCGTCGTCTACCCCATCGTGTGAGGTATCGTTGAATAGGTCTTTTAAAATGACTTAGAGGTTGCTAATACTATCTTTCGATTTAATGCTCCTTTTACGAAATATTAAACTTTTTTTTTCACAACTCAGTCATATTTGCGATCAGTTAGAAAACTATGAGCAAATGGTCTGTAGGTAAAAAGCAGGAGTGTGCCCTCTCCTCTGCCCGATATTAATCGGGCAGAGCACACTCCTGCTTTCTAGGCATTTGGCACTCTTCATTTTCAGTCATTGAGCTGCATGACATCTATTCTCTTCAGCCTCCTTCTGTATGAGGGTGTTGTGGGCTGCTGTGCAAGTTGGTTGGGATGGTGTTACAGCTTGTCTTGGTAGGCTTTGGCAGCAGGTTTGATCTCTTCTGCTATGGTGTTGACTTTGAGTATGTCATGCAACTCTGTGTTTTTTATAAACCATTAGAAATGTTTTTAAGGATGCCATTTTGAAAACGTTGTATTTAGTTTATGTTCGAAGTGCAAGCAGACCCCCACAGTTGGGTGCCATAAGTCCAGATAGGCTTTATTAGTTTTGTAGATGTGTAGCTTCCTGTCTATTGATAATTTAGAGTTTCTACCAAGCAGCCAATAGAGTCCTGTATATTTAAGAGCGAGTTGGTCTCTTTTCATTTATAAGTGCTTCTTCCAAGTCAGGCGGCGATCAAGATGCATGCCCAGGTACTTAACGGCATCGCCACGAAGGAGTGGATGGGTTCCCAGATTGACTGGTGGACACTTTTTCAGCCAGATATCCATCCACCGAGTTTAGACTAGACAATTTTGCAGGAGTTTTAAGGCTTTAAATGGAAATGGGATTTGTACTGTTGACTAAGATTGCTGTGTCATCAGCATATTATGTCGCGATGGTCACATTTTTCATTTCGGGAAGGTCAGATGTGTAGATTGTGTACAGTACAAGCCCAAGATGGAGCCTTGTGAAACGCCTGCAGTTATAAGATAAGCCATTAAACTTATCTAAATTTTTTTAAAATAGTTTTTTAAAATAAATTTTAAAGTCCAAATTTTTGTTCTAGTAGGGCCTCTCCCCCTCCCCCCTAAATCCTTAGATTAATCTCTCGTCTGTCGGGATTCCAGACACAATAGAAAATCAATTGTGTCTCGAGCGAATCCGTCATAAAGCAGATGAGCAGTTAAATCCTTTAAAGTGACTAAGATGAAGTAGTTGCTTGTTTTTGTTTATAATGAGGGTCTACTATGGAACTTAACACTATTTTTTTGAACACATTATAAAATCATTACAATTGGCAATATGCATCAATTTTTTTTATGGTTTTAAACGATAGGTTATATCGTCAAATAACCGTAACAAAAATTCCAGCGCCGAAAAACTAAAATTTTGTAACAAAAACAATTTTTAAAATTTATCAACATTTTCATGCACTTGAAACGGACGTGACGTCACAAGTCACCAAAATTACACGCGCTTGTAGGTAGAAAAAAAAACTTTCTGTCGAGTTTGAAGGAGTGTGACGTCACAGCATACGTGACAAATAGCGTTGCGTTTCAAGTCTTATGAAATTCCCACTACATTTTTGCACTTTTTAATTATTAATTTCTAAGCGAAAATGAAATAATATTAAAAAATAATTACACACACATAATTCTAAAGCCATAATGTTCATAGAAAAATACGTTTAACCCGCTTTTGAATCAGACGCATATTGCCAATTCTCACATTAAAATTAAAACTAATTAATCACTAGCTATAATGTAAGTAACAATTTAACAATATTAAGGCCTCAGATACCTAAACTAGACTAAAAGCCTGTACGATAGGCATCTGCGTCCCCCGAAATTGATACATTAGATAACATTAAAATGTACCTAAGTAATTAAAAAGTCACAAGAATGTATTATGTTTCAGATAGTAATAACATAAAATATTTTAGTGAACCGAAATATTAGTAAGTATCGAATGTAGATATTGGATATTAATAAGTTCTGTATAAATTAACAATAATAATATTTAGTTACTATTGTGTGTATGCATGTGTGTGTGTGTATGTGTATGTGTAAGCATATATATGTGTGTGGGTGTATGAGAATATGAATGCGTTGGTACATTTTATTTAACTATTTTATTTTATTATGTAATATCCAATAAATTGTTTTTTATCGTCATAGTTCTCGTTAGTTTTATGTAAGACTAGCAGCGCCCTCGCTGCCTTGCCCCTATAGTGATGGTATATAGTGATGATGAAGATGATGAAAGGTAGCCTACTGCTTTAAATGCTGGACATCCAAGCAAGGAATTTGAAGAGTCGAGTAATAAAACGAAGGAGAAGAGTGAGGATCTGCTCAGTACACATGACACGAATCAGTTAGTGACTGCAGCAGAGAGTAGAGTTCTCAGCGTGATTATCGGTAACTAAGAGAAAGTCCAAACAAGCTAGTTACTATAACCTTCCTCAAGAGTATAGCTATCAAATGACAGAAGTTTTCAAATCCGACTGGTAGTTCCTGAGATTAGCGCGTACAAACAAACAAACTCTTTCGCTTCATAATTGGCTTCTAAAGATAACCAAAAAACAAACAATTTCGATGAGGTGAACTAATTCGCAATGAGTATGAGTGAGTTACCTTGAGTGCGTAGCATGAAACTTGAAATAAGAAAGCCTAGAGCAGCTGAACCAGCTGCCAAGGAATGTATTTTCGAATGAGTTACGGCAGGTGTGACTATGTGGGCTTAGGTACAATACTAACCTTAGATCCAAAGTAATATGCAGTCATTGCTTACTCAGAATAACACTCTTAATATGCAATAAAGTCACAACAAGTTTACACCACTTCAGTTCATTGTTCCATGAGTTATCAAAGAAGAACTATCACCATTTGTTTTTACAAGTTTCACGAAAACACACAAATATGTCCAAAAATGGCGACTTTTATTTTCTTTTCTAGATCACTAGGATTGATGATTTGATTATTCACTAGATAACATTATTTACCTCTTCAAATTAAAACATAGCAAATGTTATTTTTCAGTCGAGGCAGAAATGTTACAAATGTTACGTGAGAAATAGCACCAAAATAACGTGACAATGACAAAAATAAACAAATTCTCTTGTTGGTAAATTCGCAACTTTGATCTCTGTCTGTCTGACTGACTGACTGATTGTATTGGTTTGATTGATTTTGTTCGATGGTGATTGGACACCCAGGGACACCCAATCTTCTTTAGAGTACACCACCACTGAAGTCCAATAGACGCAGAACTAGGCTATTGTCGTATTGCTCATTAACGGACTAAAATTGAAGGAAAAAATGTCATTTTTCCTTCAATTTTGATTAGTTTTGATACGTTTTATGTCAAAATTGAAGGAAAAATGACATTTTTTCCTTCACTTTTAGTCCGTATAATGAGCAATACGACTATATGTAAAAAATTACTAATTGTCCAAATATGGCTTGAAAAATAATAATTATGCAAGTTTGTGCGTTCGTTAATTTAACACACCAGAACAACTGATCGACCGAGACTAAAAGAGCTTATAGTAAATAAAACAAGTAGTTCCCACTTTTGCCGTACGACTTGAGCTTGACTTGAGTGCTGAATCTTACTCTATAGTCGTATTGCTCATTATACGGACTAAAATTGAAGGAAAAAATGACATTTTCCTTCAATTTTGATTAGTTTTGATACGATTTATGTCAAAATTGAAGGAAAAATGACATTTTTTCCTTCACTTTTAGTCCGTATAATGAGCAATACGACTATACTTTAATTTTGAAACTTTAAATGTTGTTCGTAAAATCAATTTGTTGGAACGAATCCAAGTTAGTGACTTTACGTGTGAAGCAAAATATCCCAGCTGATTTCAATTGCACAAATTCTTTATAAATACTTTCACTAAATCTTGAGCATATTTTCATGCGGATTTGTTGCTGGTCACCCAGATTACATATCACAAAAAATTTTTAGCTTTGTTGGGTGGTTTGTGGTCATTATCAGTCACGTCATGTCACTGTCAGTGTCGATTTTACGATCTGACAGCACACAACAATAGTTGGATGGAATCAGTGTTGCCAATTTAGCGGCTTTGTCGCTAGAAATGGCGACTTTTGTTACAGCACTACAGTGTTAGCGAATTAAAATCAGTTAATAACGACAAAATATATTTAGCGACTTTTGGAATCCATCCAAAACAAGCAAATCAAACAGTTCTAGGGCAAGTAATTGCAAGGTGGAAAAGACAAAAAGTCAACTTGAAAAAGAATAATTATAGGTACCTACTTCGATGTTTATCATAATATGAATATACTGCCGTTTATATAAGCTGGATTCGACTAAAAGTGGATTAAGTTTTTACTCGAGACTTGTATCTAGCCAACATAATTCGAAATACAATTGTTTAGAAAGTGCAACCGAACATTATTATGTCCCTACAAATTATTACAGCTTACAATGTCAAATTATTCAAACAAACAGTAGGTACCCTTAATCCAGTTTGGTCAAATTCAGCCCTATCTAGTTATTTATGATTTTGACGGCGATGAATGACTTAGCTTACCTACTTAGGGTACTTACTTAACTTACCTAATTGGTTGGACATAGCTTAATGAAAACGTTCCATTCCACATCATGTTAGTTTTGAGATAATGATGGTTTGAAGGTTTGACGGTGATGTCTTCAGTAGTTTTCCTTGGTATGGTCTTCAAATCATTTGTAATTATCAGACAATTTTAGTCATTCTTTACGTGAAAGTATGATTACCCATAAATATGGGTTTGGAACATGTTTGCTTTTAACTGGTTTGGTTGACAGCGTCTCATTTTTTGTTTAGATAAAAAGTTCCACAGAAGTATTAATTAGCTACTACCTTCCACCCCATGTGCTACCTTGGTAAATTGTAGCCTATGTGTTATTTGAATGTATTTACTATACCTTTATAAAGTTTCATCAAAATCCGTTCTGTAGTTTTTACGTGAAGGAGACACAAAAATCTATCAATTTTTACAAACTTTTGCTATATTCTAGCCTCCCTCTAGGTCGTCGCCTTGGTGATAACTTAATAGATCATGACTTATGGGATGACATAATTTATTGACTATAATACTGTCTAGTTTCATTAAAATTCGTTCAGTAGTTTTTGCGTGAAAGAAGAAATAAACACCCACTCAGAGGACTGGATTGTTTTTGTTAATCATAAATAAAATGTCCTCATACGCTGTGTAACGCTCGAAAAACTTGAAATGTTGCTAAAATTATTAAAAAAAAATTATAATTTTTTTTTAATAGGTTTATAGAATATGCCTTTAGGGTACCTGTGGCATTCTCAACTCATTTTCGGATTTTCTGTGGAATGGAACGTTTTCATAAAGCAACGTCCAATAGGCATGATGACAGTAATCAAGTATCGCCAAAATATTTATCTGATCTAATGAAATAGGATTCAAAGATTTTGAAAAATGTTTTTATTCTCTTATTAATGTCGATATTACTAATTTATTTGTTAAAATAAATCTACAAAATACAACAATCCGCCATGATAGCCAAAACGCTCGCCGGTGTCATGGCGTCTGTCATTGCGTCTCGTCTCGGTAAACGTCCTTTTGTTTCTTAGTAACTATGTAGGCATCACTGGTTGATATACCGAGCCGTGACGTAATGACAGATGCCATAACACCGGCGAGCGTTTTGGCGTGAATTTGAAAAATTAAAATTAAATGTACTTTTATTGCACAAAAACCTTAATTTTCTACAGAAATATGATATATTTTAGACATAATAGATACTTCTGAATATCATAGAAGAGATTTTGAAAATTAGTCATCATGCCTATTGTTTGTAGAGTCGGATTCAGCACTGAAGTCCGATAGACGCAGCGCTGCTATCGTAGAACTAAGTTATGTAAAATATTACTAATTGTCTAAGTAAGGCTTGAACAATAATAATTATGCTAGTTTTTACGTTCGTTAACTCTACACACCACAACAACTGAACCACTTTGAAAGAGCATTAAAGTAAATAAAACAATGAGTTTACACTTTTTCCGTAGGACTTGAGTGCTGAATCCTACTCTACTAAACTAGAATTTCTGGCAAATAATGATTTTTAAACATCAATCTGATCAAACGTTGGGTTTTTTGTGCTAAAAACAAATAATTTTTATTTATACCTCCCCCCCCCAACTTAGAATCAGTTTTTAGCTACTTTCTAGCGACTTTTCAGATTGAATCTAGCGAATACGATTTATTGGAGTTGGCAGCACTGGATGGAATGGAATGGAATGGATGGATGGAATGGAATAGAATCGAATTTGTAAAATTGTTATTATTGAATCTGAAATTCTGAATATTTTCAATGTACTCTTGCTATTGCTGAATATTCCATAAGATTTCGATTTCTTCTGTCTTGTAATTAAAAAATGATTAGTTTATGATGCAAAAACAAATTTAACTGGTGTAAATAATGGCTTTCATAAATGAACCAGTGCTCAACATTATTGTAGTCGGATTTCACCATAAAAAGGGGTGCCAAGTATGTATTACATTTTACTCAGTATCATTATTATGAACCCTCCTTACCCCTATTATACCATCACAAGATATTTGAGATTTCTAAGGTGTAGTTGAAGTTTTATTGATTGCTTTAGGTGTCGCGAAATAGAATAATTACAAGCAAATGTGATGTGCCTATCACATTTTGAATATAACCAAGATCTACTTATTGTGTGTTTTTTGTTTCAATGAATAAGTACATAATACTACTACTATTCTATTTGCCTATCAGCCTAACTATGTTTGTCTCTGTAGGTAGAACATTGTTACCCTGAGCTGGTGGCAGGGCGTCCATCAGAGCTGCCAGCAGCATGGCGGCATCTTCCTGCACTAGCTCTGCCAGATGGCTCCCACAACTATCTCTCGGATACAATATTCTTCAATCTCCCAGGACTAACAGAGCCAGCCCACACTGTTTATGGCATATCATGCTTCAGGCAGATTCCAATAGAGGTAAATATTTGGTATACTTCTCACAATGGATCTAGGCATTCGTGAAGTTAGCTGTTTTGCAGTAGAAAATTTTGTGTGAAAAAGTTGCAGTGCGCATCGAAACAGCTAACTTCAGGAATACCAAGATCCATTGAAAGAAGTGTAATAATATGATGTTTTGAAATAAGTTGGATTGCAGAAAGATATTTAGAACTAGCAGGTAAAAGTGATTTATGTAATTGAAAACTGATTATTTTTTATGTTTTGTGATGCTTTACTATACTTACATCTCATAGTTTCTACTGAAATAAGTAGATAGGCTAACAGTGTGTGTGAAGGTAGAAATGATTTATTTCTTATTTATTTCTTTTCCAGCAAGTTGTTCAAAAAACAGAGGATATGACTCGTAGTTCTGTCCAGAAGAGTGTGTGCGTAGTGTGCAGAGCACCATTGTTTGGGCGACTAGCAGTTAAGATGGAACTGGTGGTCAGGGCTTGGTTTCTGCAGGGGGACTTCTCACAGACCAAACTTCTGGAAGATGCATTTCAACATTTGAACAGTTGCCCTGTGCAGATTGATCAGACACTTGAAGGTATGTTGATGGATATCAAATTCTTACTCAATACAAACATTTATTGACTGACCTCTTAGCTCTAGCTTAGTTGGTAGTAGCTCTGCCTTCTGCGCTGTAGGTCGTGGGTTTGATTCCCACCCAGGACCAACATTTGTGTGATGAATATAGATGTTTGTTTTGTGTCTGGGTGTTATAAAGTATTATAAGCACGTATTTACAAATATATAAGTATTCCATCAGCTAGCTGGTTCCCATAGTAAAGCTTTGCTTAGTTTGGGGCTAGGTGGCGCTGTGTGAAATGTCCAGCTATATTTATTTATTTATTTATTCCCCTTGCCCATGGTGTAGTAGAAAAAAAAAAGAGCATTTGTGATCTTTATCTTTATTTTATATATTTTCATTTCATTTATGGTTTTATAGTTCTGATACTACTTAATTGTGTAAAATTTTATGTTTCCATTAAATCTCCATGTTTACTGCGTACACAATCCTTTGATGATGTCTTGATAATGTCCTATAGTCCAGGGGTTGTGGTAAACTTTTCATCTCAAAGAACCTCTCAAGCCGTGGCTTGCCGACCCCTTTTCTAGTCAGATAAGGCCTTATAAACTTGAACATTAGTTAAATAATGCTCAAGATTCGTCCTGACACTATCTAAGGCTGTGTCCCCAGTAGGCAAACTGTGAGCGGCCGACTCTCTTCCATATTTGAAATGGAGTGTCCACAGTTTGCTAGTTTGCAGCGTTACGCTGCAAACTGCGTACAGTGAGCGCAAAACTAGCAAACTGTGGACACTCCATTTCAAATATATGGAATGGTATACTAAACCGATACGCCGCAAACTCAGTCGGCCGCTCACAGTTTGCCTACTGTACTGGGGATACAGCCTAACACTACCTAACAAAAAAGGATGCCGATTGTTTAAATGGTGTTTCAATTTTAACAGAATTTTATATGTAGAATTTGATTCACGCCCATATTTTGCATTCCATAGGTGACATGATAGGTTGTAAGTAAGTCCATCACTGTTATCCATTTAATATCTGTTGAAGGTTTATCAGTGCAGCGTCTTGTGGAGAACTGGAGGCACAAAGCTGTTTTGCTGTTCAAGCTGCTACTGCTGCGGCGTAAAGTACTTATATATGGGTCACCTGCCGGGCCACTATCCACAGCCGTGCTGACTCTCGCGTCTCTACTGCCACAATGCCTCGAGAGCGGACTTTCACGTGCCGCTAATGTAGTGTGAGTAACCTTTTATAATCTATCTGGTGATGGAACTTTAGGCGGACATGGCTTAACGACTTAAAAGCCGGAACCGATAAATGCGCACACACCTTTACACACAAGATATATCAAATCAACATTTTGCCTTATTGTGACTCAATATATCGCTCCCTACCCTTCCAATCCGTCTATCCCCTCTCCTTCCCTCTCCTCATAGGTAAGGCTGAAAAACAGCGTCTGGTTTCAACCAGGCAGAAGCTGAGCTCTTGCCTTTTCAGCAGGCGGACAATGTTTTAGTTTTAAGTACCTAATTACCTAGTTATATTATATTGTCTTTTTATTGTCCGTGCCAAATTGCTGAATAAACATGTTTTCTTTCTTTCTTTCTAAATGTTACGTGTCCTACCAAGCAGGGAAGCGATCAGTTGTTAATGCCACTAGCGGTCACCCATCCAAATTGTGACCATTCTGAACGTCGCTAAACTTCAACGATCTATCATGATCTACGCCATGAGGGAGGTGATGATTATCACCAAATAATCTGAACGTGAATAAGATGTATTAGCAACTAGAAGCACCCTCGCGTCATTGCCCCCATAGTGATGGTATATGGTGATGATGATGATAAAAAGTAGCCTATAACCATAGAACAGATAATACTACGTATAGAATGGACACTGTGAGTTTGAGCTGGCGAGGAGCTGATTTTAAGCACGGAACGCGCTACACGCGCAGACGCATATACGAGACCGAGGCCACAGTGTACATTATTCATATGGTGACAACCTTACTGTGTACAAAACTGACATTGTGTAGTGTAAATATAGGTAGTTAGACTCCGCTTTTGCATAGAGATTTCGTCGAGTGTCCGGGGTGTACCTTCCTCAAGAGTTTATCTATCAAATGCAGAAAGAATTTTTCAAATCGGATTGGTAGTTCCAGAGATTAGCGCGTTCAAACAAACAAACTCTTCCGCATAACTAGATTAGTGTAGATTAATATACTTAGGTCAGAAGACAATTTTTCTTTTTTGTGTACATAAATGTAGTTACGGCGACGCCGACGCCCCGGCGCGGACGTCTTCGTCTATGGCGCAGTGGATAAGGCCCGCCTGAAACAGAAGGGTGTGGGTTCGATTCCCAAATCTATAATGATATTACACCAATCTTCATATATTTCCGAGTTTCATCCAAAACATTCCACTGATTAAAACGTCATTAAAACACAATTTTGTGAGTATGATCACAAATTTTCAGATTTATGATATAAGTAGGATTAGGTGTATAACGACGAAACGCCTCCCTTAGCATCAATGAAAATATGACCTAATAAATAAAGAAAATGAAAACTCCCTATGAGCTGTGAGCATTGGCCGAGTGTGTTAGTGCCTCGACTTTAGTTTTGAAGGTGGTGGGTTCGAATAAAATGTTTATTCTAAACTATAAAAGAAAACATCGTGGGGTAATCAGTCAGCGTTCTGATTTATTTAGACATACCTCTGACTACTCCCTTATACATCTTCAAATGGATCTAAAACGCCTAAAGATCTGAGAGAATAATTATGTGTACCTCACTTTGGGAATACAGTCACAGTCGTGATAGTATTTAATTTTTTTTTTCCATTGAGTTTTTTGTGGTAGTTGCAAAATGTAAACTAATCTTTGTATAAAGTTTTATTCTCGTTATAATCCTCGGTTAGTCATTTACTATGATAATTATTTATAATCTGAGTCACTTTTATTACATTTTGTACTTTTATCTACAGCAGGAAATGGTAAAATATTTGGTTTTGAAGTATTAGTTGGTGTAAACACGATGAAAACTAGCTATCATAATTCCATTAGTGGTTTCCTAATATGAAAATATTTATTTATTTATTTATAAAATATAATGTAAACATGACGAAACTTTGTTACAGTTTAACCAGACCACTATCTCCAACGCCTGCTGCTTCTGAAAATTTGGATGACAAAGACATAGTGGAATCTGCCATAGAAATTCCGATCGAAAAATTAGTCAACGGCACTTGTCTAGTCGAAGAACTCTCGCCAAAGGAAACTGGCAACTTATTAGAAGAAAAAGACAAAGTCAGTCGACAAAGTTTCGACGAAACTTTCCTTACCGATACCGTGGACAGGCAAGAAGTTATAGCTAGAGAAAAATGCCACAGTATCGGAGAAAAATATAAGCCTCAGAAACCTCTTTCGGAAGCACAGCAAAGCCCTACCATGGCTAGGGACATGAGTGTGGACGGGTTATACAATATGACGGGACAAATCGACCAAGCGGAATGTGGTTTGCCCCTGCCTTTGTTTGAAGAAGGATATCTCTGCTTACCATATTTATCACTAAACTATTTAGATCTGTTATCTGACCCTGCCGTGCAAGGCTTTGTTGTCGGCGCTTCAAATGTCTTGTTCAAACAAAAGAGGCAGCTTTTCGATGTTCTTGTGGAACTGAACGAGATGAGGATAGAAACCGCTGACCTCGTGTTGCGGAGGCTATTAGTTTTGAGTACAGAAGATCTGAGGTTCGCTGATCACGTGGTCCGGCATGCGTCGACGCAGGGCGACTTGTGGATACGCGACCAGTTTGCTACTTACTTAATTTATTTACTGAGGACTTCTTTACTTCCTGGTAAGTTCATTGTTTTGGGTAGAATGTGACTGCAGTTATGTTTTGATGAGTTTAATCAAAATTTATTTATACCAAATATGTTACATAATTACTGATCCGAAGCAAAATACTGCATAACATTTAGTTTTCTTATTTCACAGATGGTAGCAGAGAGCTGGAGTCTTTCAATGCTCCATTCATGTCTGCGTTCAAAGCCACGCCAGCTTACGAGCAGTGGTTAATAAATACCAATAACGGTGATATCGAATCGCTTATGAACCTGGCGCCCATGCATCCTTTCAGTGGTCAACTGTCTGTAGCTGATATGAAACTGAAGTTTGCGCAGTAAGTTCAATCTCTTAAGCTATTTCTTATTCTTACTCTGAAGTCAGTAAAATGTTTAGACAGTCCTGATTCAATTTCGTTTCTAAAAATGTATCTGTTGTTCACTCCCGATGTTTTCCTTCACCGCTTAGAGCTCGTGTTAATGCGCATATAAATTTTTCCAAACGAAAAATCCATCGATGCACGGCCTGGATTCGAACCCACGATCTTCGGATCGAAAGTCGAGTCGAATTTTATGTGTTGACCGACACATAAAATTCGCCAACACAGCTCTCACAATAAAATTTCCGATTATACATACTCCAACTTAATCTATCCCAACAAATACACTTTTAGAAACGAAGCTGAATCTAGTAAAGATGTAAAGGCCTAACTTTCTATCGTGACAGTACGATGTCGACGACGGAGGGCGGTCGCAAGGTGACGGCGGCCGTGGCGAGCACGGGCCGCGCCGTGGCTACCACCTCGCGCGCGGTCGGAGGCGCGCTATCGCAGGCGCGCGGCGCACTGACCGGCTGGTGGAGCTCCCTCACCACGCCCCCCGCCGCACCCACCGCGCGACCCCCCCACACCTGCGGCACAGGTCAGTGCAAAGCCTCTTCAAACTCACGGCGAGACTCGAAGAACAAACAGATTATCCACACTCTCAATTTTCTCACTCGTGATCTGTTTGAAATCCATTGTCTCGGCCAAAAATACCGACACCGATCGGAGAACAGGCGAGCGCGAGAACGAGGAGGCGAGAAACTCCTTAAATTCACGCTTCTCGGGTATTCTCGCCGATAGTCTGGAGGGGCTATGAGGCGAGCGACCGAAAGCTGGTTCCTACCCTCTCATGCCGCCTATGCTGGGTGAGCTTAAGCCAGCACGAGCGAAGGCGAATGGATGCAAGGCGAGTGCTACCGTCCAGACGTTTGGCGAGTCCACGCAAACCGATGCAAATTGTCACTTGTATTCACTCGGCCAGCTAGGCGAGCGATGGCAAGGCGAGGCGAATGGTGCTGTCCACACGTTAGCATTGGCGTTCACTCGGCGAGCCTGAGCCAGCGTGTGGTAGCGGCTTTACGGGGTAACCTGACTCGTGGCGTAGCTTGCTGAGACGTTCTTGATTGATCGTTGAAGCTAGGCAACGTTGTTGGCTAACCCAGCAGATCTCGACCGAAAGCTGAAACCGAAATAAGCCTATCTATTTACATAGCTCATTGACATGTTCATCAAACGTTTGTTTCATTAAAAATATATCCTTCCTTTTCTATCTGCTGTTGCGGGTAGATTTAAAACCTTTTCCAAGAAGTAAATTCACATTCGACAAGAATTTTTGTTTTACTCCTATTGCTTTTTTTACAGACCTTTTTATATTTTACAGGTGAAGATAAACTTCAGGCCTCAGACGCCGAGGACGCCGTCGATCAGATAGACAACGATAACAAAATGCAGCGCCCCTCCACCCCGGACCCGCCCGACAAAACTATAGAAGACGGCACCACTAGTATAAACAACATCAGAATCGTCTGAACCATTTTCAGGTTGATTCGATGTGGTAAAATAATTTCACGTTTGCTATTGTTGTCTGTAGAGACCGGGTTATATGCAAACGCATAGCATTGGCTGCTTATTGGTAACAGATTCACTTAATTCCGAAAAGACAACACTATTAATGTTGTAGTATAAAGGTTTCAAGTTTCAAATCTCAGTAAATTATTTTATGCAGTGTGTAACTATTGCACGTTTTGGTATTTAAGATATTTATATTGGGTGTAATAAGACTACTTCTAGAAATCCAAAAATAAAAAACCAAGTTTCAACTCTGTTAAGAGTTTTTAAGTTCTAACAAACAAGTAAATCCAAACACACAATAAAAAAACTTTGGTGTAAAATTATTTTCCGATAGAACAATGGTCTTTAAATTGTTTCAAGTTTTAGGAGTTGTATTATTTCACCCTTTATCTTAAATTAACTTATCTCGGTAAAGTTTACTGCAAAAAATGTAATCAATTGCGTATCTTGATATATTTATGCTGCTTTACATTTACTTGCATATGATCCAGTGTCTATTTAGTCTTGTTTCATCGCAACAGTGGCCTCTTAGTGTACAGGTGCAATTTGTAGGACAATTCTAGAGTGTGCTGCTAGTGAATACTTCCACAGGGATTACTAAGGTCCATTTACAGTTCTGACGATATTACTCTCGAGTTCGACCATTTATTGTACAAAGGTATTGCTGATCCCCGAACGAAAATTATACTGAAAATTTCTATGATTTGATTGAACCGGGAAATGATAATAATTAAAACGACTGCGCGTTGCCGAAGTGAGATTTCAACTAATTTATTTTGAAAGAAAAGTACTTGATATGTACAAGACAATGCACTATGCTGAAGTGATGCTGAATGTGCGCGTTGACCCATACCTACTATGAAGAAAATGTTTTGGCAGGGCATTTCATTACGGATAAAATATATCCCAGATTGCTACCCGGTAGTTATAGCACAGAATAAATAATAGTTTCAGTGTATACACTATACACATTAGTGTAGGAACTTAAAATAATCTTAGACAACTTACCCCATCAAATAATAATTAGACCCGTAAACGAAACTGGATCACATTTTGTATTTTCAAGGAACGGTACCTACTCTCTCAGATGTTTGGGCATTCAAGATCCTGCGGACCTAAAAAGGTCGCTAAATCTGAATTACAATTTGAAATGAACTATAATGCCGACTCTTTTCACTCTCAGTCAATGAAAAGAGATGGCAATACATAGTTCAATTCCTTTAATGCGATTCTGCAATAGCGACCTTTTTAAGCCCGCTGATGTCATAGTGGGTGGTCCCAACACAGGTATTTGGCTTTTGTCCATATTTTGCAGACTTACTAATAGAACATTCTCAAAAACTCCTAAAAGTCACCCAAAGTATATTTTATTTTCTGAAAAGTTATTTAGTAATATTGTGGTAATATCTTCAGAACAGAGCTTTGCAAGTCGCATTGTTATTCATGATATTCATTCTTTTGTACATTGTTGTATGACATTGAAATCATGTATTGTAAATAAATAGGTACTTGTTGTAGGAACATTTGTATTGGTGAGATTATCTGTAGTATTATTTGTCATTATCGAGGCACCTATTTGATTGCACAAAATTGCGTAGTTATTGAAGTTTTTCAACACAAAAGAAACACTACGTTGCATATAATTACTGAAACTTTCATAATCAGAAAGTTTCTATCACACAAGCTATAAAACTGCTCCCGAAAGATCTTAGGAATCAAATTATTAGATGAGCCGATGAGTAGTGGGATGTATGCTTGACATTCCAATTGAAAGTCGTGGATTCGAACCCCGACCGTGCATCAATGGAATTTTCGTTTCGGAAAACTAATTAAATGCATAATAAAATGAGCTTTTAACGACGGAGAAGACTAGTTTAAACAAGTTAGTATTCTAATAGGCGGCGCTGGGTTTGCAACCTATCGTACTAATACTAACCTACCTATAATACTAACTTCTTGCAAAAAGCTGAATTTTCGGGAGTAGTCTATCACCTCCATTGGCTTACCCAGGGCGATTTGAGATAAGGGCATGTAGAACCAACCCAGCATTCAGATCATTCTGGGGTGAGCATACGTATCCATATCGCGTCATCACCGTTGGTCATATTGGGCACATACTCAAAATTAATAAGGAACCAAAAATGAGGAATATGCCGTTTGCAAATTCGGTTGATTTACTTCTAAAATATAGGTAAAACTTATGATTGGTTATTTTGTATTCGTGCTAGCTTTTAGAGGTTTTGATAGAAAGTGATCTCTAAAACATGAAATAATTATTTCGTTGATAATTTTATGTGCTTAATAGTTTTTTAAAAAATAGCTAAGTAGCTACCTAATTATAGTTTTATAGTATTTTTATAATTCTGACAAGCTCTCTAATTGTTTGACTATTATTTAGTACTACCACAATACACTGAAGAGCGATGTAAAGCTGAAAAACATAATTTGGACCTCAGAACAATAATATTAAACCATATTGATCTGAAGATGGGGTACAGAGTCAGTAAAAAAACCTATCTTACTTATTGTAGGATAAATTCATTTTTGACAGTGAACACAAATAAAAGAAGGATTTCTATCGCTAGAGAAAACGATCTAACACAAAAACTGAGGCGGCCCGTGGGCTTACTTTGCTACGAGAAAATTAGTTCCAAAGTGTGAATTTGTTTGCGATTTTGTACCAAAATGCGCGTTTAATTATCTTGAAGTAATGTTTTCATGTCTTATTTGTGTTCATTGTATTAAATCTCTTATTCTTGGTCGTACTTGTCATCCGATGATCATATCTGCCTCACAGTCAGATGACACCGATCTCTGAGAGCGAATAAGTGAGACAGACGACCCAACTAAATGGGGTTGTGTTGTAGCAGCCGTTACTGGTTGGGAGACTTCTCTTCCCGTAATTTTTGTGGCGTGCGATGTGATCACTCTAATTGACTCTTCTAGCCTTGCAAGATTCTTCTCAAACCTCAACCCCATGTCTAAATTGGTCGCTTGCGGAGTGAGGTTGCTCGTTCTTGTGTTTGAGCTATCTGTAGTTTCGCTCTTTGTCTCTTTGATCGTTTGAATTATGGATGCTTTAAGATCGCTATAGCTTAGGTAGTCAACCGGCGTCTCAGTTATGCCCAAGAGGACTCCCTGTTTCTCCCATCTCTTGTTTAAAAACGGTATCATTGTTTGATTCAGCGAATGCCATGCACTGTCAGGATCAGTATTTTTCATCTTGTTCCAGTTCTTAGGGAAAGATGTTCTGTCTGTGACGAATAAGCTGTTCATGTACTTGTATTTGAGCGTGCTGATGAATAAGGTCTGTGGACAGGGTGTTCTTGGAAGAGCAGTAAACCTTTTCGACTGTTCCGTCTCTATGGGATCAGGTTGGATCTCGTCGTCAAACTCATCATTTTTGGGATCATCCTGTTCATTTGGTTCTTCTTCTTGTTCCATTGGTGTATTAGGAATTTCTTCCTGTGATGTTCCTGGAGATGAGAGTTTCTCTAAGTTGTCTCTTGATCTCGTTTTCATTCCGGAGTCTTTGCTTAGCGATTCAAAGAGGTTGTCTTCTGCTGATTTCTTTGACTTCAATCCTACATATCCTTTAATATACTCATCAATGGCCGTTTTTATTTTAGGTTTGGTAGAGCCCGATTTTATGGTACCTGATTCGTATATGGTGTCTGCAGTTATGGTATTTATTATGGTTAGTCTTGGATCATCGAACTGGAGCTGCTGCTCCAAAGCTTCTTTAGTTTCTTTCAGGCATTGAACTATGTTTCTATACAAAATAGAAGTTGGTTTAGGTCCCATTTTGTCGTTTGGCAGTTGAATAACTATGTCATTTGTCCTTATTAGTTATTCTATTTCAAGTCCGTAATGCTTAATGTTGTGCATTCAAGTCATTTTAGTGTGTAAGCTTACGGGCCAATGTTGGAGAGCTCTGAGCTTAAGCACATTAGAACAATAATTTCAAGAAATAAATATCAAAAACCAAACCAACTTCGCATTATAGAATAACAATACTATTAAAGCTAAGTAGGTAACTTCATTGCTGTGTTGCTGGAAAACCAACAACTGTCACTGGATATTTCTTGGTCATCCAGTTTTTGTTATGTATTCTAGCTTGTGGTATTTTGACTCAAATTTAACATTCCTAATTGGCTTCCTGTTTAACTTACCTGTCTACAGTATAGTTTAGTTGGAGTTTTATTTATTTATAATTCTTAAGGTATGTATTTGAATTCAAGTCAATGTCTAATTTGCCTAGAATTCGTATTAATGTTATTTCTGCATTAAAAATCACTCAATCAAATGGTAGCTGTGAACGTTAAATAAAAGTTACTTAAAATTTCCAAGTTTTTTTTTATAAGTAATTGATATGATGGGAAACGGGTAAGCTAAATGAAACAAGTTTAATTACCGATCGGACAAAATATAATCATCATTGTATACTTAAGTACTTATATAATATCACAATCTGGGTGAGAAAATTACATTTAAATGCAATTATGATAAAATTGTGTCTAAGTATAATAATAAATTAAGTACTCTTCATTACGGTGGATACCGCAGCGGGTATGTCTAATTGCATAGTTAAAATATCTACCACCGGGCACGATCGCGGCCATCACGAAACTCAGGCCACCGCACGAACATCACACTCGTGATCCTTCCGGGTGATCACCGAGGCTTCTCGAAAGAACACAAAAGCGCGAGACACCGGCGTCGGCGCATCAGACGGGCGAGTCCGGCTCGTCCCAGGGCCAGGGCGGGCCCGAGTCGACCGCGTGCTGCCGCCACAGCGCGCGCGAGCCCTCCGCCACCAGCCGCAGGTTGTACGGCTCCACCATGTTCCCCAGCGAGGCCGAGCTCCCCTGCCGCGTCACCCGCCGCCCGCCTCCCGCGCCTCCCTCCCCCGCCTCGCGCTTGCCCTCCGGCAGCAGGTCGAGCGCGGCGTGCGAGCCGCGCGGCGACTCCAGCTCCGTGAGGTCGGAGCGCGGCGACAGCTCCGGCGACCCGGACGCGTCCAACGAGGCGCACTCCACGCCGAGCGCGGGCGCGGCCGCGGACGCGGGCTCGGCGGGCGGCGCCGCCCCCGCCGGCGACACCAGCGGCTGCGACTCGTCGTCGCTGAAGGGCTCGTCGCGCGCCGGGCTGCGCTCGCGGGAGCCGCCGCCGCGCATGATCTTGTCCTTGAGGCGGGTGAGACGCTCCGCGGAGCTCACCTTGCGCAGGATCGCGGCGGTCTTGCGCAGGCCGCGCAGCTTGAGGTCGAGCACGGGCGAGGCTGCGGCGCCGGCGCGGGACGAGTCCTCGACGGAGCGCGAGTGCGCGGCGAGGCGCGCCGCCTCGAGCGCCGGCGGCTCGTCGCCCGCCACCAGCAGGGAGGCGGGGCGCGAGCGCGGCGGGGAGGGGGCGGGGGAGGCGCGGTGGAGCGCGGCGGGGGCGCGCGCGCTGAACGTGATCTGTCCCTCGTCGTCCTCGTCGCGCTCGCTCTCCACGTTGAAGGTGACGGCGGGCGCGTCGCGGCGCCGCAGACTGCCGCCGCCGGCGCCGCGCAGGATGGAGGGGTCGCGCCCCGCCTCGACGCCGACCAGCTGCAGCGTGCTCTCCTCGTCTGAAACACACGACCACCTGTACCGTCCGCGCGTCGCCACCGATAAAACTCAAACGGGAGAGGTGGGGAGGGAAGGAGGGAGTCACCTGCGAGTGTCGCCGCCGCCCGACGGGTGCCGTGTGTCGACTCGATACCACCTGTATTTTATGAATTGAAAAAAAGGGCAAATCAAACGACAGCTTTGCATTTAAGCGTTTATTTATACAATACTGTAAATGATTGGAATTAGCTATCTAAATTATCTAGTTGAATACGAACCCAGGCTGTCGGTAGGTACAAATATTCGAAGCCTGGGTTGAATCATTTAACGAAAAGGACTTTATCTACCTACATAGATACCTACGAACGGGACTAATGATATGTTCATTTAGATTAATTACGCTAAATACATTTATTAATTTAATTTCTAAAGAGAATCTTACTGGAATTTGGCACTGGCCTACAATGCAGTATGACACAAGAAGGTTACATAGTGATAGCGTTTACTTATGTAATATTAAGTACAAGAAAGCTAGCAAAATAATGATGACATAGAGCAACCTTAAACAAGTAAAAAGTAATTACAACTAAGCCGTTTGCTGAAAACATTCGAACAACTTCCTGTGTTTAAATTACCTACTTAGCCAATCAGGATTAAGTCTTGCGAGTATGTACTAAATCAGTAATACAAATACAATATGAATGGCATATTTTGGTTTAAGTATTACAATTATGAAGGAAATAAAATAGTTTTGGAATTTAAAACTTAAACCAAAATCTTGCATTTGAATGGGAATGTATAAATCTATCACATGTAGCTAAGACTATATTGAACTACCTAATGAAGATATTGAATCGAATATTACCTATTAGGGGCAAAAACGCGAGAATCTGTACATTGGCATTTTCGAGGTGTCCCCAGGTAAAATTGACTGCTACGCAGCTCTGTATAAGTTTTACAGGAGTTATAACCACATTATTTGATTCATGGTGAAATTGGCATGCCATATTTATTAAAATGTAACGCTTAAAACAACATTATGATATAGAAAATTAAGTTTAAAAAATCGCAATTTTAGCCTGTAGTACTGTCCCCTAAAAAAATTCCGACCTTTAACAGCGTTTGGTTAAAAATAATTCCACTAGACTGGCAAACTTTTAGCTATATATTTGAAGTTTAGTGGGTTACCTAGGGTTCTAAATGTACAATTTGCTGCAAAAGCCAGAATTTCTACTAAATAAGTAATATTTAAGCCTGTCCCCGGGATTTGGGCCAACTGGACATGTCCGGATTCCGTTACCGCGTTTTCGAATGATTTTACAGTTTTTTTGTTCCGAGGGGTAGTTATTTTTTTACTTAAACAACAACATTGCAACGAGACAGACGTAAAAGTAAAGGGGATGTCTATAGTTTTTAAGCCAAAACATTCAAAACAATTGTTTGATTTTCGGCGTCAGTGAGAGGTTGTGTTTTTTCGGGCACTGTCCGGTGTGTATTCAATTTTTTTTTAATGTTTAGAACGTATTTCCAATGCATATTTTTATTTCAGAACTGAAATAAACTATCCAAGATTAACTTAGTGTGAAAAATCATGTGATAAATATCAGCAAGTTGAGATAATTCATATTTTTGTGAACAAGTACCCAAGTTCGTTACTTCCGATTCGATACCATAGAGCTGGTAATCACGTAAAGCAAGGTTTACATAGCGTACATTTTATTTTATCTATTATTATTTACCCATTATTACCCTACTGTGCGAAGGCAAAAGAAGGTATTGCTTTTAGCAGATATTGTACTGTGTGCATGTTGGTAGGTAAATTGTAAGCGAAATGTTTCATTGTATATCATTCATCTATTGATCTATCTACTAAACTGATTTTGATAATGAGTTATCAAGTTAAATAAAATGAGCAAATATTTGTTTTTTTTCGGATACGTATCTACCTACTTAGTGTTTGATATTAAACGACTTTTTTTGGAAAAGAGGTCAAAATATGAATTATTTTGGTAAACCTACGGCCACCATAGGTATCAAAATTATTTGTTTTAGACCTATGTTCCGAAGAAAAAGTGGTTAAATATCAGTAGGTACCACTGTTCGAAAATATTTTTTTTTGTGACGAAACAAATTATTATGCTTAGTTACTTTACTTAGTTAAGATTAATTTTCACAAGTTCTAGTTTACTTCTAAAATTATTAATTTCAACGATTTCATGGCTAGTAAATAACAATTCAAAAAGATTTAGAATTAAGCGCTATGTAAACCTAACCTTAGATGTCTGTCCCCCAAATCCAAGTTACAAAAATGTTAAGTTTGTATTAAAAAGTTTAAAATAAGTGTAGACATTGTTTAGCAAAATGATGTGGTTTCTCAAAATACTCAAAATTTAAATAGTTAATTAAGAAAATAGTCAATTTTGGGAATTTTATTAAAACTTTAAAGGCCATTTTAGAGCATAGGTAACGAACTGGAAAGGAAAAGTTGATAAAACTCGTGTATTTCTAAGATTTCAAACTGGTTTTATACATTTATTAATTAAAAACATGTTCTCTTTCTTTAATAAATAAATTAATAAAATAATTTTAAGTTTTACTATCTTAAAAAACCAAAAACCAGCGGTAACGAATCGGATTAAAATTTCTCCCTACAGTAATAAACTTGCTAATTTCTCCTAAAATAACAATTTTACGAGAAAACTTTTTCGTTTTTAGATAGAAGAATAATTATAGATAGCATATATATAAACATTTCAATGAAATTCCACAAAAAAAATCAAATCACAATTTTGAGAAAGTGTACAGTTTTGCGCGTTTTTGCCCTTAGATCAATTTTAATACAGGGTGTAACAAGTATAACGGCGAAAACAAGAAAGTAGGTAGTAAGCACAGGAAAAAACGATTCAATACCAAAATATGAAATTTTATTATGCACGAACATGTGAAAATAGATATTATTAGAGAAGACTTACACAACATATCGCTTTGCTGCCTAGCCTCGTATTGGCTAACGCAGCATAGTCTTTTTAATAATATAATCGTAGATACTAAATTCACTTTTCCATAACGTTACATTTACTCGAAATAAAGCAAATTCAGAAAAACCTACGTACAAGTGGAAGATTTGAAGACGTAAGTAGGTACCTAGACTACACTATTTCAATAAATTATTATCTTAATTAAACACAACGTGAAAGCTAGCGAATAGAATAAAGTTCAACCACTGGACAGGAAACATTTACCCATTCATTAAATCAGACCAATGCTTTAGTTATACTAACGACATGTCCAGTAATTGATTTGATCAAGTTTAAATACTAGTGGAAGCATAGAACAAGGCATGTTATCATCACAATACATTATGATAATGTTGTGTACCTAACTCTAGCTATAGCTAGCGTCAGTTACTTGCGGCAGCGATTCGGTAAACCGTCAAGTGTTCAACACATTGGTTCCTTTCTTTCCCGCTAGAGGCCCAAAGCATGATATTCATGAACATGAATATTTCATGACCATGAATCTAATTCAGCTGAATAAATATTTATTTTATGAAAAAAAGCATAATGAAGATGCTTTAAAACTCAAAACATCAGCACTGTCTATTGTAGGTAAGCTATACAAAAGCGAGAACGAATCGCTAACGCAATAAACTGGAGCCATTCTTTATTTGCCAGACAATGTGGTAACAAGATGGTTGATGTCTGGTCCTAAAGTTCGTTAGTTAAGGAGATTACTATAGCAACATTGTAATTGTTAGAGGTTTATTACTCTATTTCACTAAGTTGTAAGGGGAAGATTATATCATTCGAAATGTGCATGTGTATGTATGCAAAAAATACACAACAAGCATAGCAAACATTAACTCCAATAATGGACTTATATGACTTTGAATCTACCGCGCCTCTATTCGACCTCGGGTTTACAAAAACTCATTGAATTTAAAAAATGAAAGTAGAAACTGTTTCTTTGTTTTAGTTTCACCATACGTCGTTTTTTTTTCAATCGTACATGATAACAGACTTCGTGAAATAGAATAATTGATGTTATCTTTCAAATACATTGTCAATGTAAAAAAGCAAAGTTGCTATAGTGGCACGTAAGATTGCTGTCATAAAAAAGAAGCCACTGACTAACACATACAGCAAATTGGTCGCGAAAGAACAGGAGCAGAATCGTCTATATAGTCCTTAAGGCATGTCTTGTCAAAGTGACCTTATTGAATAATCCTTTTGACTTTGATTCAGTGCCGTTCTCGGCCGTTGTCGTCCGAGCCTTATATATTTTCCATTTAACTCAGAAATAGGTCTGTTTAGTGCCTTTTTAATTAAACTTGTTTAGGGCACCGTTTCGTCTTTAGTTTTTTAAACTTATTCCAAACACGGTTTCACAGTCAAAATGAGTTGCGGCATTCTTTCTTACAACAGCAATATGGGAACCAGACGGACAGTTGCTAGGAGTTGGTTCAGAGGAAGACACCATCTCCTAGATCGATGATGGCGGACAGTTGCTAGGAACTGGTTCAGAGGAAAGACATCTCCTGGATTGATGATGACGGAAAGTTGCTAGGAGCCGGTTCAGAGGAAGATATCATCTCCTATATCGATGATGATGGACAGTTGCTAGGAACCGGTTCAGAGGAAGACACCATCTCCTAGATCGATGATGACGGACAGTTGCTAGGAGCCGGTTCAGAGGAAAGACACCATCTCCTAGATCGATGATGACGGACAGTTGCTAGGAGCCGGTTCAGAGGAAGACATCATCTCCTAGATTAATGATGACGTGATGCGTGTCCTCGTCCGTGGGGGGAGGTGAGGGGGGGCGGGGCGGGTGCTCGCGGATCGTGCGGAGGGTCTCACCTGGCTGCGAGGGCGGCTCCGACTGAAGCACGTCTTCCATCGCCTCTTCGTTCAGCGTTTGGAGCGCGCCGCATATCATCTGTTCCTCGAGGGTCACCTGCACAGATGATTGTCGTCAGTGTTGAATGTTGCTAAGGGACTCTTAGACTCTTATTTATCGATGATAGACGAGCAGCTTTTAGCTGGTATGTCTATATCACACAGTGTTGAAATGTTTTGTTTGTTTATAGTCTTGTTTGTTTAAGATTGCTTTATCTTTTTGAGCACTGATTTGTTAGTTCGTAGCCAGTTGTAGAGCTTGTTTTTAAATATTCAAGTTATTTAAAAAAAAATATAATAAGCTTTTCAATAGGTAAGTACTTATTTAAAAAAAAACTCTTCTCGGTATATTAGTTTCGAAATGACGAATAATTTTATTGCTGACTAGCAGCACCCTCGCGTTATTCCCCGTAGTGATGGTATATCTATAGTGATGATGATATGTAGCATAAACCTTTTACAAGAGTTTAGCTATCAAATACAGAACGATTTTTTGAAATCCGACTGGTAGTTTCTGAGACAAATTCTTGAAAGCAAAATTCGAATAAGTAAATGAGAATTTAAAATTATATTGTTATGAAAATTAAAATAATTCTGTAAACTGTCTCTGTGATTTCGTAATATGTAATTATGTAATCATAATTAAAAAAAGACAGCTGCTACGGTTGAGAGTGATATTATCTTCTAACTCATCTGTTGTGTTTCCTTAGCACTGTGTAAAAATGTCTAAAAAACGAGTGTGGGCAAAAATATATGGGCACTTCACCCACGGCCGCCACAGCTCAGACTACTTTTATTTTGAAGGTATCATAGCCTTGTATCTCTGTGCCAATGCGCATCAAATTCTGTCCCGGGGTTCTCTATTTATTTTGAGTCGAATAGGTTAAAATGAAAGAGAGGTTAAAATGGCTGTTACCGCATTTTTGGGCATAAATGTATGGACCCACCGCCGCCACAGCTTATACTACTTTTGCTTAGAAGGTATCAAAACCTTGTTTCTCTGTGCCAATTCGCATCAAATTCAGTCCGAGGGTTCTCTATTTATTTTAAGTCGAAAAGGTTTAACTTACAAAAAAGCTAAAATTATTATGATTAGAGCGATGAAAGTCTCGATTTATTGGGATGTTTTTTTATTTCAAAATAATGTGAGGTTTATCAGAAAGTCTCATAAGTATTTATTTTTCATTTCTCATGTTCGGAAAGTACGCTTGAAGTTAGCTGAACAGAGGGATGAAAGCAGTACTTTTGCGTCCCTGGGAAGCAATTCTCCCTGTGAAACGATTTTCCCTGCTGACAAAGTATTAAATAAATCACATTGTGCTATTTGACATTTCTATTGAGCCATGTCGTCTTTGTCAGCTATATTTGACATTTCTATTTACCATAAGATGAAGATCAGGATCACGGGATTAGGATCACGTAGGACTAGGTTTACAGGATAAGGATCACGGGATCAGGATTATGCAGGATCATTGGATCCGGATCACGGGATTAAGATCATGGAATCAGGATCACGCAGGATCACTGGATTAGGATCACGGGATTATTATTACGGGATTAGGATCACGAAGTCAGGATCACGGGATCTGGATCACAGAATCAGGATCCTGACGCCAGACCGTAGCCAAGTGAGTTATCTGTCATACATTTCAATACGAACTGTTTGGCCACGTGGCCGGCGATGCGGCCATAGCGTCTCAGCGTGTTAATAGCTCTTACAAGATAGATGTGAATAACCTGTTTAGGCACTCGAACTATTAGCGCCCTCGCTTCGCTCGTGCGCCAAACCATCTCGTGCCTAGGTAGGTTGCTTTCAACCCATGTGTAACAATCTCCTATTTCCGATGACGTCCTTTGAATCCCTCGCTGCGCTCAGGATTCTAATCTAGAATCCCTCGCTGCGCTCGGGTTTCAACTCTAACATCCCTCGCTCCATTCTGTATTCAAAATAGCACTCTCGTCGAAAAAATAATATTTTGCCCCGTTGTCATACAATCTAGTACTACTACTCAGGTTAGGTAGGTACAAACATGGATTTATCTAGTGACCCCCGGGATAGATTTTAATGCGTCGATAATAAAAAATGCTTAGTTTTGTTAGGTCTTTCGAGTAATATTAATTACATTGCTGGCGGAGCTGGGTGAAGTTTGCCCACTATTATTTATATTTTTATATAATAAGATCTATTGAGATTTATGAAAGCGAGCAATGATGTGTGGATTTATGGAATGAATTGAAATTGCAATTACAATAAATGGAGTGCAGTTGCAATAAATGTAATACATACATCCAGGTGATCAATTTTGATTATTGTCGAAAACAGTAGTAAACAGAAGTAATTTCTAAATTATCAAATCACAAAAACACCGACCCAACTCAAATAACATTTACAACTACCAAATTAATCCACATAAATGTTACCAATTTTCCAGTGCAAGTGCAACACAGATGATTTAAACTAAATGATCTAATGTCTACCACCAATTTGTTCTAATCACCTGATACTCCGCGTATGGCTGTAAAATATTACATACAGAATGATTAACCAATTCATTTGGCTGGCCTCACAGCTCACAGCTGTGCTGTAGTTTTGGGCTTGATTACCATCAGGACAAACATTTGTGCGATGGACATAAATATTTGTTCTGTGTCTGGGTGTTATACAGTTTAAAAAGTTTGTATTTACAAAAAAAAAAGTAATCATGTCTTCATCAGTGATTACTATAGTACAAGCTTTGCTTAGTTTGGGCCTAGATGAAGTTGAGTGAAATGTCCACCAATTTTTTTATTGTACTGTAAATTGTGAAGCTAATGAAAGTTCCTATTTTGCCAAATGAAGCACAAAAAGCTTCTTATAAATATGAGAAGTGAGTAGCACGTTATATCATTGGTAAAGCTGAGAAGCCTCAGCTCTTATAATAGTATTACATACCTGTTTTTCAACATTACTAGGCCTGCTTCGCTGGTGTTCCGAGGTTCGAGGTTTGACTGACGACGTTTCGGGTTCAGTTTCAGCAGTTTTTTCTGTGACCACTGTAGAACAAATCAAACATTAATTTCAATTTATTCACTCAGTCATTCAGTCATAAAGTATTCTAAATAGTAATATAAAATAGTAATAATTGTATTCTAAATAGGAATTACATATTTACTAATTTAAAAAATATTGAACTGACATTGGTAGAAAGTTACAGTATTTCAGTATGTCATAGCAGGTTTTTTATATCAGGTCAAGTTATATGTATTTAAAAGTCTATACAGAATAATAATAAAGAGTTCTTTACCTGTGACAGCGGGCGCACTCGAGGGCATATTAGCTTCCAATTCCCGCAGGTTTATGATGAGCAGCTTAAAGAGTTCCCAGTCACCGAATGGCAGCTTCAGAATCTGTTGATAGGTCGGTTAACATTTAATATGGTTTAAGGGGCGTCTAGCATGCCAATTTGCTTTAACCTTGTAGTCAAACTGTCAAGTTAGTGGTCACTATAGGCGTGATCGCCTATAATGACGGCCTTAAAACTCCGTCACCAGAGTTGCCCACCAGCTCATACGAACTTACTTACTTATTGGTCACTTTCAGGAAACTATAGGTTTATTTTACATTTATCATTATCATTTATCTGAGGCGCATAAAGGCTGCACCAAGGCTGCTCAACTTTTTTATCAGTAGGTCCTAACGGACAATTCACGTATTTCTGGCACTGATGGTTACTATTTTAGTTACTATAATGATAAGACTTATGTAATAGTGTAGGTCGCATACGAACCTATCGCGACGCGTAGTGTATATCTTATTTATCTATAAACTCGAAGTAGGTAAGTATATTAATTACTTGACACTGGTTGAATGCACAAGCCGTGCGAAGCCAAAATAAAGAAGAAGAAAATATATGTACCGGTTCGAGATCGCTCAGCTTGCAGACCGCGAGGGCCAGCCCGCTGACGTTGTGCGAACGCAGCGCCGCGCCCGCCGCGCCCGCCGCGCCGCCGAGCGCCTCGCCCGTCACCTCGCACACACGCTCCACGCTCAGCGTGGACAGACGGATGTTGGACACGTCAGTCTGTGCAAAAAAAAAAAAAAAAAACAATTAGAATAAATAAATAAATAAATAATGCTGGACATTTCACACAGCATCATGTAGCCCCAAGCTAAGCAGAGCTTGTGTTATGGGAACCACAGGACTGATATACTACTTAAATACATTTTTTTTTTGTAAATACATACATAATATACATAGAAAACACCCAGACCTGAGACAAATATTTGCAGATCATATAGAATATTTATAGTCCGGCAAAAACGGGTAAAAAAGGCAACTCAGTACTTTGGAAACCCTTTCTCTACTAATCTATGGTAAAGTACAGGTTTCTTGTCTATGGTACAGGTACCGAAGACGTCAGTCAGAAGTAATAATTAACTTCTAAAAGAGAATTTATCTATTTCGCGTATTTAGCTTGCACAGTGGCGCCCCCATTTATTTCTATTATTTTGTGTCGGACTATACCTTCCTAGAAATTACTTTAGTACTTTGTACAAAGGAGCCTAGCGGTTTGAGAAAATAAAACGACATAATAATGAGAAAGAATCACGATTTTTGTTGAGTATGCAGATTTGTAGATACAAAAAAAACAAAAAATACTGTGTTTTTGGTTTTTTAATCGGATCAAAAATGACCGAGTTACAGAGATTTTAGTGCACCAATCTAAAGCCGCGTATAAACTAAGCGCGGCAAACCATCGAACATTGGCGCGCGCGGCGGCCGCGCTCTATGTAGACGGGACCGCCGCGCGCGGCGACGCGAACATTGCCGCGCTCGAACGTGCCGCGGGGCGATCCGCTCGCTGTCGGTTTTTAGACCGCATCAAAGGAGCTTCAGTCGTTTGCTCGCGCGCAGTGGGGACGGTTGTAGTTTTGGTGATTTGGCTCGCGCGGCGAATACGTAAAAATGGACAACGAAAAGTGCCGTTTACTAATACAATTGTATGGCGCTAAAGAACTTTTGTGGAACAGCAAATCCTCCCAATACCACAATAAATCGCTAAGGTATGATGCGTGGGTAGAAATCAGTAAGAAAATGGATATACCTATTCCTGACATGAAAAAGAAAATGACTACGCTTTTGGCGTCCTACAGAAGAGAAAAATCTAGAATAGCTAAAAGTTGTCATACTGGTTCTGGTAAGTACCTATTTATTTTGCAGTTAAACGGCGGATAGTCCGACCAGTTTGGTCTGACTATCCGCCTCGGTTTGTTCGTGATGGATCGCCTGCCGCGCGCGCCAACTAAATTCATATCTAAATATTGGCTCGCGCGGCAAATGAGCGTCAACTCTGGTCGAACATTGGCTCGCGCGGCTGCCGCGCTTAATGTATACGCGGCTTAAAAAACGCTCGCGAGAAGACCGCGACTGGCTGTGACGTCACCAGGCGCCCGCGGCTCGCTCCACTAGTACAAAATCCTTAGTTATTTTCAAACTAATTTCCGCCCGCGGCATCGCTCGCGTGGCACCTGGATAAAAAGTAGCCTATGTCCTATTCCCGCTCATTACCTATCTATATTTTAAATTTCAGCCAAATCGGTTCAGTAGTTGTCGAGTTATAGAGGAACAAACATACATCCAAACATCCAAACTTTCGAGGTCATTCACGTTTTTTGTTAAGTAAGTACTTATGCAGATTTGTAGATTTAAAAAATTATAAATGATTTCATTTTTATTTTAAATATGATAACTACTGTATTCCCAAGGCGCAGTAGACATATTTTATCAGATCTTTTAGGAATTTTTAGATCCGTTGAAAAAGTCTAAGCGGGTAGTCAGAGGTAGAGAAGCAGTGTTGGCCGAGTATGCTAGTGCCTCGACTAGCTAGCGCACTAGCATTTTTAGATTTTTTAGGTAGTAGCGGAGTGGCCGGGGAGGCGTCGGGTAAGGCAGGGCGTACCCCCCGCTAACCACCCGCAGCCCGCGGGATCCCAGCTAGTGTATGCGCACGCTACATCCGTGCGCTACACACATTCGCGCGCCGCTATCATAGAACACTAGCTTCCGCCCACGACTTCGCTCGCGTGGTATCCGGAAAAAAGCATCCTATGTCCTATTCCCGGTCATTATCTATCTATATTTTAAATTTCAGCAAAATCGGTTCTGTGGTTGTCGAGTTACCTACAGAGGAACAAACATACATCCAAACATCCATCCATCCATCCAAACATCCATGCAAACATCCAAACTTTCGCATTTTAATATTAGTGTGATTCGACTCCTGATTGTTAGTTTTGTTTGTTATTGTTTTCGGTAAGTACCGGTACCTACCTAAAATACCTATTCAGTAAAAAGTTTAAAGGCTAAAATTATTTTTAAGTAGGTACCTACCTACCTACTTACTACTTACCTAGGTAGGTACCTACTTAAAAATAATTTTCGACTTTAAACTTTTTACCTACTTACTACTTACCTAGGTAGGTACCTACTTAAAAATAATTTTCGACTTTAAACTTTTTACTGAATAGGTATTTTAGGTAAGTACCGGTACTTACCGAAAACAATCAGGAGTCGAATCACAATAATATTAACTTTACCTACCTTAATTATTTACCTACCTACTTAAATTATTACCTACTTAAATTATTTTTAAATAGGTACCTACCTACTTACTACTTACCTAGGGAGGTACCTACTTAAAAATAATTTTCGTCTTTAAACTTTTTAGTGAATAGGTATTTTTTTTATACATACTTTTAATCGTAATACCTAATTAATAATTTGTATGTACGAGTCAAAATAATCACATACCTACCTACCTAAACTTGGTTTTCAAATCACACTATCACACTTTCACATCACACTAATCATACTATCACACTAATCACACTAATATTATAAATGCGAAAGTTTGGATGTTTGGATGGATGATGTTTGTTCCTCTATAACTCAACAACCACTAAACCAATTTGGTTGAAATTTTAAATATAGATAGATAATGACCAGGAATAGGACATAGGCTACTTTTTATCTGGGTACCACGCGAACAAAGCCGCGGGCGGAAGCTAGTTAATATTAAAAATGCAAAAGTTTGGATATTTGGATTTATGTTTGTTCCTCTATAACTCGACAACCACTGAACTGATTTGGCTGAAATTTAAAAAATAGATAGTTCTTGACCTGAAATAGGACATAGGCTACTTTTTATCCAGGTGCCGCGCGAGCGAAGCCGCAGGCGGAAGCTAGTTTGAAATTAACTAGCGATTTTGTACTAGTAGACCGAGCCGCGGGCGCCTGGTGACGTCAGACGCAGCGCGAAGCTCCGAGCGCGCGTTTTGAAATGGCCGAAAAGAAAACTTGAATAACTTCGTCATTTATTGATGGATTTTAATTATTTAAAAAACAGAATGCTCAGAATGCTAAAGAGTATACGCCCTCATACTTAGAAACCCAATATTTCGTTTAGTGATTGATCCTCATTCTAACTTGTTTGCTTTACCAAGCGTACTGTGTGTTTCAGTAATTTGGTTATTGAACTCACCAGTCCCGGGAATGCATTCCTAAGCATGAGGTATGGGTTGGGTGAGGGGTGGGGCTGCGACAGCGGGGGCGGGGGGTACATTCCCTGCGGCACGAAGCCGGAGCCCGTGTTGGCCCAGCCTACCCACATGGGCGGGGCGGACACAGCGCCTCCGCCGTGCACTTGCGTCGGCGGGGATGCACGCTAAAAATTACAAACAAATCAAATAAGGCTGTGTCCCCAGTAGGCAAACTGTTAGCGGCCGACTGAGTTTGCGACGTATCGGTTTAGTACGCCCTTCCATATATTTGAAATGGAGTGTAATTTTGCTAGTTTTGCGCTCACTTTACGCAGTTTGCAGTAAGTACACTTTACTCAGTCGGCCGCTAACAGTTTGCCTACTGGGGACACAGCCTTATTCACCAAATCGGAGCGAGAGGAGATGTGTTGTGTTCTTCTTCATTGAAAATGGTGGTTCAAAAGTAAAATCGACTTTTTTGCGGGAATTTGAGAAGTCATGTTTTCGTTTTGTTTTGATTTCTAAAACTTGTGTTTCTTCGAATGTTAATGTGTAGTAATGGTGGATTAATAACTGTTGAGTGTACGTGAACGTGCGTAAGTGTGGGCAAATGAAACAAAATTGAATAGCATTGCATTTCGAGTTGTCCCAAAAAGTCCGCGTGGACGTTTCAGTAAAGCCCCACATCTTGAGTGAGGCAGAAGGGGAAGGGTGGGGGTTTTATATTTATGTATTTTAATATGGATTTGTATTATTTTGTATATCTATTCAAATTTATTTACTTGACACTGGCTAAATGCACAAACCGTGCGAAGCCAAACTAAAAAAAAAAAGTAAAATCAAAACGCAGTATTAGTTAAACTCACGTGTTTCCTTTGGAATAGTTTGGAATGTGGATGCCGCATGGTCTGCGGGGTGCCCCAGGCCGCGCCGCCGGCGCCCACTTCCTCCTCCGCGCCAGATTGTAGCTGCTCCTCTAAAGTAAGAAAGTAAAGTCGTATGAGCTAGTGGCCAACTCTGTTGACAGAGTTTTTAGACCGCCTACAGGTCTCCGTCATGGCTTAACGACTTAAAGGCCGGGATCGACATTTTAACTTGCCCTCCGAAAGACGAAAATGCTCAACTTCAACGGTAATATCAAAAACAATAAGTACTCAATTATTTTTGATCAAATTTTTAGTTTATTCTTTCTTTATCGTCTTTTTACGTCCGTTTCATATGCATGCAGTTTTCACTGTTTTAAGGAAAGGCACCAGTTTATATTTTTAAGATAATCTAGGTTTAGTCATGTTAAGTGTTTTTTTCAATTTGTGAACCAAATAAAAAAAAAAACATCTAAGCAAGCTACGCTACGAGCGTATTTACAAAAAAAAGTAAGAAGTATGTCAGTCATGTAGTTACCATTAACACAAGCTGTGCTTACTTTGGGGCTAGATGATGCTGTGTGAAATGTCCAGCAGTATTTCTTTATATCATTAGAACGAATAATTAGTCCTCGAATAATTAGAAAACCAGGTCTCACTCAAGGTCATAATTTTTTAAAATCTTCTTAGGGAGTGTCCACATTGCGTTTTTTGCAGCGCGTTTGTATCGATACAAACGCGATTCGAACGCGATGCGAACGCGCAGCCCCCCGCGCAGCCCCTCCCGGTTCGCTTTTGTATGGAAAAATACGCGTTGCGAACGCGCGTTTGTATCGATACAAACGCGCAGCTCAAAAACGCGCTGCAGAAAACGCAATGTGGACACTCCCTTAGACATTTTTTAAATACCACCAGTTTATTGAATGAAAGCATCAATGTTCTATTATATTGTAGTCATTGACAAACCTCTGAAAGTTTTAGCTTTAGGAGGACCCACACTTATTCTTTGATGGTTACTCTCAGCGCACGACTTGATTCTAATTTCTCTAAAGATTTTGTGGATACTCGTAAAGTATGGTTAGTTCCTCGTAATGCTAGACGATTAGGATCATTAGTAGTAGCACAGAATACTAGTACTACGTACAGAAGGGTCACTTCGCGAGTAAATTTGTTTAAATAGAGACTCTCGCGGCGAAGCTATAAAGTGCAATTCAACTCGCCTATGGGCCTATTACCTATCGAGATATTTGCCTAAACATTCCCATCCTGCTCTAATGCGTAACTGTGTCACTGTCTGGCGCGGTGTGACGTGACTCGTAAGGGTTGTCGAATTTTCGCTTGCGACAACACAAATAAATTAATTTATTTTATCTGTCACAAAAACAGTACCTACTTAAGTTCTAAAATAAGTAGGCCTAAATATAATTTAATCTACCGTTACCACAGAATAAATAGTAGTAAGTAGGTACTACGTATTGTACGTAGGTAGGTGAAGTAGGTAGATACATTATTATCTCGTTCGTTTTGTAAACAATTGCATTTCAAAATATCTATACCTTCATACCTACCTAGACATCGATCAGACACACACAATCATCATCATCACACAACTAGACCGGGAGCCGTTTTCCGATAATCACCCTTTTAATGTTAGGTTTGCAATCACATTTGCAATTTAATGCACGGCCAGGACTCGAACCCACGACCTTCGTCTCGAAAGTTGAGGTACTAATCACTTCGACCAACATGGCTCTATGAATGTAATGTAACTTCTAAACACTTACAATTATTATATTAAGAGGGCAGCGACGAACGAATTCTCCATACAAACGTACTACCGAAATCATTTAAAATTTGAGCGTATTTTCACCACTTTATGCACTTATTTAGATTAAGGAAGTATTAATCTAGGTTCCTGTTAAACTTTTGATCTAAAAAACTTACCTGAAACAAAATGTAACCAAATTGTATTTCTAACATTTTTACAGCAAAAATATCGTGTTTTCGTTGCATTTGTTCTGTATGATAAACAACAATGATTGTAATATCCTTTTAATAGGAACACAGCTTAGAGTGTCTAGTTACAGGCCATACAAAAAAAATTGCGAAATCATTAACTTTTCATTCATCATTTTTGGTATTACGGAATACATCGTAAATTCTTGTAAATTCTGAACTCGAGTATTGCCGTACGCGTTGCTCGGATGTCTTCAATGTGTGTGTATAGTCCCGGAGGCGGAGTTTCGACACTCACACTGACGCAAAATTGGTTTGCAACGACCACCGCTTTTTATAATTTTTAGCATTTTTAGCTCGCTCGATGTATAGGTATGTAGGTATAGGTGTAGGTAGTATACACACTAACTAGATAGGTGTACCTAGCGTAGATTAGAATTGATTTTTACTTTGAACAATTATTTCAATTTTAAATGGTATGTAGGTAGGTAGGTTTTGTAGACCCTTTTATGAAAATTACTTTCTTTTTAACCGACTTCAAAAAAAGGAGGAGATTCTCAAGTCATAGGAATATTTTTTTATGTAGGTAGGTATGTTTCTCGAGTACCTATCTACTTGAATAGGTGAGCCTGGACCGATTTGGAAAATTATTTTTTTGTTTGAAAGGGTACCAGGTGGAGCTATGGTCATCAGATCAGGTCAGGATCTGATAATGGAGTCAGGAACTGTTCAACAGAACTCCTCAGTAAATAGGCTGATTGAGTTTAAACTCGGCATAATGTAAGCTGTCTTGTTCCGTTTCGTTCCGACTACAATGTCATGTAATATGTAATACCTATGCGTACCTATGGTGACTGCGAGCTGACCTGATGATGGAATCAGAAGCTGTTAAAAAAATGGTGCTGGTGATGATGATGACGAGTTTCAGCTCAATCGGCCTATTTAGATTTAGGTAGGTACTGATGTGTTCTGTTGAACAGCTCCTGACGCCATCATCAGATCCTGACCTGATCTGATGACCATGGCACCACCTGGGACCCTTTCAAACAAAAAAGAATTTTCCAAATCAAAAAAATTCCAAAAACATACCTAGGTACCTACATAAAAAAATATTCCTATGAATTGAGAATCTCCTCCTGTTTTTGAAGTCGGTTAAAAAGAAAGTAATTTTCATACTAAAGTTATGAAGTTGAAGTTATGAAAGAAGTTGAAGTTATGTTTTTAAACTTCATAGTCTATAAATAGAACAGTAGTAGTTTTGTAATGACGTCACAAAATGACGGCGGGCCATTTGAATCTGCCAAGAGGGGCTTTTCCATCCTACTAATAATTTTACAGTGTGACCCCGCATCCACACGTTGGGGCCAACGTTGGCCCCAACGTCTCTCACCAACGTGTGGAGCTGAACAAAATAGCTTGGCCCCAACGTTGGGGCCAACGTTGGGAGTTGGCCGTGCCGTGTCGGTTTTATCAAAGGAAGTTGGCGCGCCAACGTTGGGGATCCGTCCACACGTTGGCGCTATGCTCAGTCCCGTTTCGACGCGCATCGTGAGCGCACGTGTCGACTGACGAGCGAGAATGTCATCGTATTCCTTATTTATTGTGTTTGTAGAACTATCGGGCTGAAATTTTGCACACTTATAGATTCTCGGTGACAATGAAATATTATGGTATCAACAAGCTGATCTGATGATGGAGTCAAGAGCTGTTCAACAGAACTCCTCAGTAAATAGACCGATTGAGTTGAAACTCGGCATATTTGTCAAGTTCTGACTACAATGTAATAATATGGTAACAGCGAGCTGATCTGATGATGGAGTCTACTATTTTTTTTTTATGTTACGGGAACCGTGCAATTTTTTGGGATAAAAAGTAGCCTATGTCCTATTTCCGGTTATTATCTATCTATATTTTAAATTTCATCCATATCGGTTATGTGGTTGTCGTGTTATAGAGGAACAAACATACATCCAAACATCCAAACTTTCGCATTTTTATTATAGTGTGTTGTGTGAAGTGTGATAGTGACATGACGTGATGTGATTGTGATAAAATTGGTATTCAGTTATGTAAAATCACTTAGAGAAATTTCAATTTCTGTATCGGACGCGCAGACATCGGACGTCTGCACGTTGGCTCTGACGGAACAAGACTGGTGTATCGCCAACGTGTGGATGGTTCACGAAATCTTGGCGCCAACGTTGGGACCAACGTTGGTCCCAACGTATGGAGCCGGCGTGAAAGTTTGTGAGGATGTATGGATGTATAGATGTACCGCTATCTAGGGATGTTTGTATGTTTGTTACTCTTTCAAGCAAAAACTACTGATACACGCGCGGTTCGAGGGGGGGGGTCATGGGGGTCATGACCCCCCCCCCCTCAAAATCCTTGAGAAACCTGTAACATCCAGCAAAAAGAGAGGTAGGTACGCACTACCAAAACTAGTGACCCCCCCCCCCCCCCCCCCCAAGATCAAAGTCTGCGACCGCCAGTGCTACTGAACGGATTTTAATGAAACTTGGAATACATATAGGTAGGTACCTATACTTACCATAATTTATGACCTGGAATAAAACATAGGCTACTTTTTATCCGGGTAGGTATCACGCGAGCGAAGCCGCGGGCGGAACCTAGTATATTTTACATTTGTCTCTCTGATGTTGGCTGTTAGGTAGGTATTATGTTTTATCTCGCTTACATAGATACCTACCTACTCTACTGCCTATAACAGTGGCGGATTTCCAAATTTGCCGCCAGTAGGCTATTCAACTTTTGCCGCCCCTACACTCGATACCACATCACAATCATATTAATTACATTTTTTTTGTTAATGAAATTGTAACTTTTATGATTTGTGTAATATTATTTTTAACCGACTTCAAAAAGGAGGAGGCTCTCAAGTCGACTGTGTGTTTTTTTTATTTTAGGTATATATTTTTTTTAGTTTTTTGTGTGTGTGTTACGCCATTTCTCCGTCAATTGTGGACCGATTTTGACAATTTTTTTTTTTTGGTTACAAAGGATATACTCCAGAAGTGGAGGATCTGATGAGGGGATCCCATGGAAATCGAGGGGAACTCTCAAATTTTATGGTTATTTATTGTGTTTGTAGAACTATCGGGCTGAAATTTTGCACACTTATATATTCTCGGTGACAATGAAATATTATGGTATCAATCAAGCTTATCTGATGATGGAGTCAAGAGCTGTTCAACAGAACTCCTCAGTGAATAGGCCGATTGAGTCGAAACTCGGTATATCTATCAAGTTTCAATTACAATTTAATAATAGGGTGACAACGAGCTGATTTGATGATGGAGTCAAGAGCTGCTCAACAGAACTCCTCAATAAATTGGCCGATTGAGTAAAAACACAGCATATCTGTGAAGTTCCGACACAATGTAATATAATAATATGGTGACAGCGATCTGATCTGATGATGGAGTCAGGACCTGTTCCATGGAACTTTTTAGTAAAATAGAAATAGAAATAAGTTTTATTTTCGCCACTACGATACATACAACACAAATCAGAAATGCTACATTACAGTGACAAGAAAATAAGGTTACCCCTCAGCATTTGCTCCAGCAGCGCCATGGCTGTTAGAGCGCTGGTTTTCAGTATCTTAGTTTTTAGTAGTATAGTAGTAGTGACATGGATATCAAATGAAAGGGCTTGATGAGCGAAACACAATAAGTAGGTAATATGACATCATTCTTAATAAAAAATAAACACTAAAATGAAAATACTTAACCGACTTTAAAACATACTTGCACTAAAAAGCAAAACATAAGAATATAAACAGATTTATTTACCTAATTACTAATTACGCGCACTCCGCACTTTAGGTACGAAGCTACAAGTACATTGGTGGGCCCGCCCGGGCGGGCCTTGGCAGGGTTCCCACTTGCCACTCGGCTCTAATACCTATCGCGTGACAACTCGACAACCCTTCCGCGTCACTCCGCGCCAGACAGTGACAGAGTTATGCGTTAGAAAGAGAGAATTTGTGTAGGCACGTGTCAGTGCATATTGCACTAGGCAAAGAACGCTTACGCGAGCTGAATTGAACTTTGTCGCATAATTCTGTGCTACAACTAGGGCATGCAATACCGGCACTAATCTCAATACCGGTATTGAGTTCGGTATTGGAGCCCAATACCGGAATACCGGTATTAATACCGGTATTGGCATTTTTATTTGAAATTCTAGTTTTTCCTAAAAAACAAAAATATTGAATGTAATTTAAGCTAATTTTAGCAAGATTTATTGGTCAAGGACATGCTACGAAGAAAAACTGCAGGAATAAAATCAAAATAATTTGTATTTCTATGAACATGTATAAAGTAGGTATCTATACTCACATAACAAAAGAGATCAATCAATGAACTTAGTGTAATTACTTAACTTTACCTAAATGTAGATACTACCAAACGATGCAGGATGCATTAGGAACTTTTTGGATTAGGAAGTCTCTAAGGTAATCACATTATCTAAGTACTAATTAAATTAAATGATCTTCGTCATAGCTTTCATTTGAACTGAGAACGGGGAGTCTAGGAAGAGTAGTTTCCGAGATATGGCGGTTTGAAGTTTGACAGCTGTCACTTCAAAGATTCAAGATTTCAGATTCAAGATTCAAGAATCAAGGATTGAAATCAAGGATCGAAATCAAGGATCGAAATCCAGGATCGAAACCAAGGATCGAAATCAAGGATCGAATTCAACGATCGAAATCAAGGATCGAAACCAAGGATCGAAATCAAGCGCGATAAGGTAAAAATATCCTGTAATTTCAATGACATGGGCACACTACTAATCCAACAACGAGTGTGAAAGAGACAAAGCTACCAAGAAAGCCTCTAAACAAGACCAACAATCCTTATAACCAAGATTGAATTATAATAGAACGTTGCGTAGTAGTGATAAGTACTATACGATTACTATACGTACAATACGATTAGCGTATCTAGGCATTCGTTAAAGTTAGCTGTTTCGATGCACAGTAGGTATACAATTTAGCAAGAAAATACTCTACTACGTACGACAAAAGACCGAATTCCGGGATCCGTTAACCATACTAACGTACGGAATTATTTGATATTGATTTCCTGAATACCGGTATTGTCCGGTATTGATTACTTCAATACCGGTATTGAAATACCGGACAAATCTTCCGGGATCCCGGTATTTCGGTATTACGGGATCCCGGTATTCATGCCCTAGCTACAACGTAGGTATTTTATTCAAAGTTTTCGTCAGAATCTACGACTTTTTGCCTTCTTGAGAGAATCATTTTGAGGCAGAGATTCGTAGATCACACATACATTTGTCTCACAGGCAGGCAAAGGGAATTAAATTTGCAACCTTCTGTGTTTCAGGCGGTCCTTCGCCCTCAGCACCACAGAACATTGTTGTCATGATGAATAATAATGGATTCATAACATGTCGCATATTGTGGCTGTTTTCGGCCTCCCGTGATCGTTTCACTAGGTTTTAACAGTTCAAAATAGATGAGATTCTTCTGATCCTACCAAATACAGGGGGTCTAAAGTGGCCACTTTTGATGAAAAATCAGATGTTTCATAGATGCTTCATCTATGAAACATCTGACTTTTCATCAAATGCTTCATAAATGCTTAATATGCTTCATCTATGAAGCATCGATGCTTCATAGATGTTTCATAGATATTTCATAAATGCTTCATATATGAAGCATCTATGAAGCATTTCACAAAACATCTTTTTTGACAGATCTATGTGCGAGGTTAAATTTATTTTTATAAATTAAATAGGTAGGTACCTACTTAGTTTTTTTATAGAAATGATTGCACTGCGCCACCCTGATGGACATATGGAAATATTTTTGAGGCACACGAATAAATAAAAAAGGTAAATTGTCGCGGGAGCGGGTCTGAGGTTTTTTTTTTCTTAAATTTGGCTTCGCATGGGTTTTGCATTCAGCCATCCGTTTTCCATTCAACCTATTTACTTTCTAAAAATAAATTTAACCTCGCACATAGATCTGTCAAAAAAGATGTTTTGTGAAATGCTTCATAGATGTTTCATAGATGCTTCATCGATGCTTCATATATGAAGCATTTATAAAGCATTTGATGTTTCATCAGATGTTTCATAGATGAAGCATCTATGAAACATCTGATTTTTCATCAAAAGTGGCCACTTTAGACCCCCACACAATTACCTCAGCACCAACAACAACAACCAGCACCGACAACTCGTTTGGAGTTGTTTGCACACCAGCTTAAGATGAGCCGTACATTCAACGGTTCCTGTGCATTCCGGGTGTCAAGGATTCCGGATGTTTGTAATTTCGGAACTACAAAACCGATGACCTTGAAATTTTTACGGAACAATATATAAAGTACTTACTTTCAAACAAAGTAAAAACCGGTCAAGTGCGAGTCGAACTCGTACACCGAGGGTTCCGTACCTACCCATTATACCCATTAAGTTATTGAACAATTAGTAATTTTTTTGTACATATCCTAGTTCTGCGATAGCAGCGCCGCAAATGTTCTGCGCACACGAGCATAATATTGCAATAAATATTTTCTTTTATTTTCTTTCACACAATAGCACAATTTTATTTATTTACCTTATTTGAGGATGGTGCCAATTAAGCTAGTTCGCTTAATTGTATGAGCGCTCATACAACTCAGAAGACAATCTTAATTGGCGTCAACTATGTATGTATGTATGTATGGGAACACCCTTTAACTTTCAACTTTTTTAATTTTTTGGAATTTTTCCTTTATTTCTGCTATAAGGCCTTGCTTTTTGCCAAATTTCCAAAACCTCTAGGGTACTTCCGGTTGACCTAGAATTGTCAATTTTGGTTACAAGCAAGGCCTTACAGCACAAGTAAAGGAAAAATTCCGAAAAATAAAAAAAGTTGATAATTAAGGTAAGTTTTGGTACTTACAAGTTTTCACGAAAACCTAAATTTGCCTATATCTTTTTATAGTGTTGACTCAGGACCTTGATTTTTATACTCACAATAGGGACTATAGACTTCAGTATATGGTATGAATTTCAACTTGCTAGCTCCACCCGTTCCTGAGATAATCGATGGTGACAGACGGACAGACAGATGGATAGACAGACAGACAGACAGACGGACAAGAAAGTGATCTTATAAGGGTTCGTTTTTTTACCTTTTAAGGTACGGAACCCTAAAAAGAATCAATGAAATCGGACTACGCGCTCATGAATTACAACCAGATACTTATTTTGACTTTCATCCCCTCTCCCTAGGGAACCGTGCTGAATTTCAGGATTAAAAGTATTTTATATTAGACCTCGTAGTATGCACTCAAATAATACCAGGTTTCATTTAAATCCAACCAGTAGTTTCGACGTAATGCGCGGCCATGATACGGACAGACAGACATGAATGAAAAAAAATACAGTTTTGGCTTCAGTATCGACAATAGAGAGCCCTCCAAAAAAAATTTCAAAATATCTTCAATGTACAGAATTTGACCTGTTACAGTTTTATTATAAACTAGCTGCTGCCCGCGGCTTCGCTCGAGTTGTACCCGGATAAAAAGTAGCCTATGTTACTCTCCAGCCCTCCAACTATCTCCACACAAAAAATCACGTCAATCCGTCGCTCCGTTTTGACGTGATTCAACTACAAATAAACAAACAAACAAACACACTTTCACATTTATAATAGGGGTACGGATACCTATTGATGTTTGATTGGTTGATGATTGATGATGATTGATTGATGATGTGAAATTTAATGATTAATGAAAATAAAAATTCTTCGGTACACATAGGGATTTTTCGTACATGACGACCTTACACGTGCTGATTACAGCTACAGAAACAAACATGATCAACAGGTAAACTGTTGGAAATTTTCGGGATACTACTGTAATTCGCGGGCCCATCTAAACGCACCGCCTTTATCGCTCGTTTCCAATCCAATTATGGAAAAAAGTTTTAAGCAAGAAAAGCTCTCACTCTAACAATTTTTAAAACATTACTTACATGTTGAATTGTTTGTGTGTACCTACATAATAACATAGCATTATCAATAAATATAGGTAAATATTATTTTTCTGTAACACAATAAAAAAATGTTCCCTATTTGCCGCCCCTAAAATCTGCCGCCCTAGGCTCCAGCCTTCTCAGCCTATTGGTACCACCAATTGATTCGCTACGTCATAAGTACCTAAATATGCGTTATCCTTTGTTGCACTTATGGGGGCATCCATTAATTACGTCAGGCTTTTAGGGGGCGGGAGGGGGTTGAGCCAAATCGCACCTAATTCCATGTGGGATTAAAAATGAAAGGGAGGTCTCGGCAAATCTAGGTAGGTACCTGTTTAAGATTATTTTTTTTATTCTCACGTGAGATTAGGGGGTGGGGGAGGGGATCGAGCCAAATCTCAGGACATCTCACCAAGGGGGGAGGGAGTGCGGGGGTTGAAAAATCGCAAAAATCACCTTTAATTTTTATTCTTTAATTTTAATTAATGGACGCCCCCTAATTTCAGAGGGACAAACATTCGTTGTGACTTCAGTAGTTAGGTAGGTTAGGTAAGTACCTACTTACCTATAGACATTGGACAGAAAAAAACATAGGTAAGTACCTACTTAGGTACCTACTTCCCTTTGAAAATTTAGGTAATTGTGTACCTACTTATATAGGTAACAACCCACATATTCTGTCTAGCGTCATAATATCGATCTCATCCCTCCCTAAAAATCTTGAGAGTAATATGGGTAGGTAATTACCTAGATATTGTAGATAAATTTCCAAAAAAAGCATTTTACCAATCATTTATCTAACGATTCCATGAAATAAAATGAACATTATTCATTAGTGACTGACAATATAACATTTTTGGCCTCTCCAAAGATGCAAAAACCCAATATCAACAGGAATCGATCTCCATTCCGCAAGTACTTACCGCGCTGCAAGCGGAGCTCACAACCACTAAGCCAAACGTCCTGATACATTTGTATTTGAAATTATTGAACAGTAGCTGCGCGTAATGCGTCCTGAATCGCGCTAAAAAGGGCGGGCCTCATGTCAGACTCATATCTGCCAATCACAGATTAGGTAGAGGTAATACTGCCAATCGGGGCTGTGATTGCTCATAGTAGACTAAGGGAGTGTCCACATTGCGTTTTTTGCAGCGCGTTTGTATCGATACAAACGCGATTCGAACGCGATGCGAACGCGCAGCCCCCCGCGCAGCCCCTCCCGGTTCGCTTTTGTATGGAAAAATACGCGTTGCGAACGCGCGTTTGTATCGATACAAACGCGCAGCTCAAAAACGCGCTGCAGAAAACGCAATGTGGACACTCCCTAAGTAGTACACCTATACTATACTACATAGAGTTTTTTGCGTGACAAGGACGAACAATTTAGATAGATACGTTGGAAGAGAAGTTCCGAGCTCGACTCACCGCAACCTTAAGTAGGTTAGGTACCTACCTACCTACAGTTTTGTAGGTAGGTAGTTTTGTAGGTGTATTATGTTTGTTTATTTGTAAACAGGTACCTATTCAATCAAAAAGGAATCGAATAGGTACCTATAAAATCTCGTTTTCATTATGCACCTACAGTTACAGAGTAAAAGTAAGTACCTACCTAAGTATTTATTGATGATTTATTTAAATAGGTACTTACAACAAATTATAGAAAAGCTTAGTAGGTACCTACCAACCTTTCAATATCTTCCGGAGTTTTGTGGAATGTTAATGTCCATTCATTGCTTTTCCTTTTGTTTAGACACCCGTAGACACAGCAGTATCTTTTATACGGATTAGATCGTTTAGTTATCGTGCAAAAATCACAAGAAACGATGTATACGAGATCACGATAATTACGCACAACGCGTCTAGTCCGCAAGCCGAGCGAGCGGCAAGTGGCAACCTATGTCGCGCGCCGCCCGAGGCGGCGCGCGTCCGATAAATACCTAAAGTGAGAAGTGAGACAGGCCTGGTAGTAGGTAATCCACCAATTTCGATCCAAATCTTACGCTAACGTAAAGTACAAAAACGGTAATGAAGCTATTGGAATAGTAGTCGAATGTTTGTTGTTTTACTAGATATTACACTCATTACAAAATCAAAAAACTACTTTAAATTACCTTTGATAACCTTCTTGATGTAAGGGTCCAAGTTGATAGTAAACGGCAGGAATATCTTAAGATCTGCGGCGGTGAGCGTAGCGCGGTGAAAGCTCAGAAACACTTCTAGTTTGCGCTCGTCTCGGTCCAACTCTATCAGTGTGCTGGCTTCTCGGAGACCGTTCATTAGCGGCTTCACTCTGTTTTTAGACAATATTATTACTTCTTTTCTGATAAAATAAAAAATAATAATAATAATGCTGGACATTTCACACAGCATCATGTAGCCCCAAGCTAAGCAGAGCTTGTGTTATGGGAACCACACGACTGATAAATTACTTATATATTTTTTTGTAAATACATACATATTATACATAGAATACACCCAGACCCGAGACAAATATTTGCAGATCATACAAACATTTGTCCCGCGGCGGGGATCGAACCGGCAACCTCCTGCGTCACAGGCGGGCCTTCACCCACTGCGCCACAGAGGTCGGCATATAGCCAAATGCTTTTCTTTACTTGCTGCATGCAAGTAATAAATATTATTTCCACCAATTTTTCGATATAAAAGCCTACTTATTATTTCAGATCAAGAACTATCTATATCTATACTAATATAATAAAGCGGAAGAGTTTGTTTGTTTGAACGCGCTAACCTCAGGAACTGGCCTCTTAGCTCAGTTGGTAGTAGCTCTGCCTTCTGCGCTGTAGGTCGTGGGTTCGATTCCCACCCAGGACAAACATCTGTGTGATGAACATAGATGTTTGTTCTGTGTCTGGGTGTTATAAAGTATTCTATCAGTTATCTGGTTCCCATAGTACAAGTTTTGCTTAGTTTGGGGCTAGATGGCGCTGTGTCAAATGTCCAGCAATATTTATTTATTTATAACTAAACTACCAGTCCGATTTGAAAAATTCTTTCTGCATTTGATAGCTAAACTCCTGAGGAAGGTTATAGGCTACTTTTCATCACACTCATCATTACCATTATACCATCACTTGGCACTTTGGCAACGCCGCGAGGGCGCTGCTAGTGTAAATATACGTTTAATACATTCTAAGTTTCAACCAAAGTTTATTCGACACAAACACACACGACACGCAAACCTTTGCATTAAGTGTGGTCAAATCTTACTTCTCGTAGATGTGTTTGAGCGAGGTGGAATCGTCGATATGGTCCTCGTATGTCTCGTGGTGGTAGATAAGCCAGGAGGTTCGGAACGGCCACTGCTCCGTGAGGTTCACCCATGACGCCAGCTGGTACCAGTTGAACTCGATTTGGAATGCTTTTAGAAGACGACCTGTTGGTAAATAATAACGTTACATGTGAGCGAAGCGAGCCAGACAATGGCTTCAATATTTATTCTTTAGATTAATTATAGTTTGCTCTATAATTAGTCAGTCCTTATTGTTTTGATCTATAAATAAAATAGGATGGCATCAGCGGACCTAAAAAGGTCGCTAAAGCTGAATCACAATTTGAAAAGAACTATAATGCCGTCTCTTTTCACTCTCAGACAATGAAAAGAGATAGTTCAATTCCTTTAATGTGATTCTGCAATAGCGACCTTTTTAAGTCCGCTGGACTGTAAAAACGAGTGCACAGTTTAGGAGATTGTACCTACAATAGAATAGTTTTAAAAGCTAGGTGATTCCACTCCTGCTCTTACGTGACCAATACTGTGAACCAAGGCAACAAACACCAGAGGTTTGGGCCAAACTTATAATATTTACTACAACCGTATATTATCCTTACCAGTAACATATAGTACGTTCATAAGCCGCCGCATGCTCCTAGGGTTGACATCACTGAAGTAATCATCAGTCAGTAAGACTCGGTTTAGATCCGCAGCGCCGGCCGCCGGCACAGCCCTATGGAGTCCCGAGGCTACAGAACTTGCGACGGACTCCGAGGGGCGAAGTCTTCGTGTCCGAGCGGCTAACACACTGCTACTAGGAGCCTCTTTGTTCGTTTGGTTCTTGATGCGCTCTTGGCTTGACATTAGTTCGGAGGTTGATGATAGGCGGCGAGCTGATACCTGGATAGCAAAGTATTTTTCGTTACTCTTAATTTATATTGAACTAAAAAATTGGAGTAGGTACAAATCCAGATCTCATTTTATGCATCATGGGATAGCATAGTTCATTTTCATCTTTAAATTTATTTTCTGATCCTATTTTCTATTTTCCTTTACCATACATTCTCAGCTTTCATACCATTCTTAATTATAATTTTCTTTTCTTAGCTTCTGTTTCTTTGTTTACTTCTAGTTGTAAATCATGAAAATCATAATTTGTCACAATCTATAATAGTATGAATGACAAATTTAATTTCTCATTGATATGATAATTTACCTTCATAAAATTGCAGTCAGAAAAATATGAATTCATGAAAGCGGTGTACCTAAAGTTTTAATTTATAAATTGTGACAGAGTATACTCACAGATCTCTGTAGCGAAGTAGAGAAGTCATCATTGCCGATGGCTTGCATTCTTCTCGCCGCCGTCTGCTGCGCTGTCTTCACTCTACGCAGTGCAGAGTTCTGAAGATAGAACGGCAGTTGCACCATATTCCGGAGGTAATCCCACCCGCCAATGTTGCTTTCAGAAAAAGCTCTGCGACTGTTTATTTCCACTGCCTGTTGGTTTTATAGATACAGTATTTAGCTATATAATTATACTGATAAGCGGACAAAAGTAAGTACCGTTTTCAAATCAAAAACACCTCATGCAAATAATAATACTTAATCACAAATACATTATCAAGAAAAAAATGTATACAACAAATGAGATTTTTCCTGAAATCATAACTTAGAGGAATCTTGAAGCCTTTTCAATCTTTGCAGATTGATTGAAGTATTCTTATGGAAAAAAATATTGAGAAACATACAGGTTGTCATGCAAATCCACATAACCAATTTGACATTCAACAACGATTGCAAAGGTATTGGAATAACACCAAACTAAAGGTACGTCCATAACTAACCTCCGTCCAAGCAACCTGCATGAAACATTATAATCTACTTAATATCCAGTCTATACTACATTTAAAGTGGAAGAAGATTATGCAGCATACTTAAGAAAACAAAAAGGTAGGTACTACAAGGGCAATTAACATGACACTTGACTCGAACGACGTTTGGGCAAAATTACAGTGAGTAATGTATCGCGCAGTGTATTAAGTACCTACCGAGAGAAAGAAATAAGGAAATTATATAATAATTATTAAAAAAACTGCAACACAAAGCAACGAATTTGATACTAAGATACAAGTTACAATGCTTCTGTGGGAAGGTAATGCCTTTTTCAATATTTTCATAGAGAGCTGTAGTAGTATTAAGCCTAGTTTACACGAGGCCATCGCTGGCTGCCAGTCTCACAGGCAGCCAGCGCTGGCTTGGTATTTGCCTTGTGTAAACAGGAGGCGGAGGTCACTGGCTTAAAAAATAGACGGGCGCTCTATTCTCGCCAGCGCTGGCCTGGTGTAAACTATACTTTAGCTATCATGACGTCATTAAAGTTAAAAAAGTAAGTATTTCCCTTTCGATCTAAGTTTTATTAGCAAAATTTACGACTAAACTAAAACGAGCAAAAGAAAGTAGCAGAGTAGAAATATAAACATTAGTCAAACAACAGGTAAAGCTCTCACCTTACTAATAATATGTGGATCGATGGCCAGCAGAAGTATAAACGGACTCTTCGGATCCGAGCAAAGGGCGTGAACAGCGTTCAACAACGCCAACACCTTCTCTTGTTCGCAGCTGTCCAACGCATCTACTACGACCACTAGTCGGGTTTGTTGACCAGTGAACGCATCTAGACATGACACCTAAAATAAATACCGTATGTTTTTGGTTAGAATAAAAGCAACTAAAATTTAAATTAGGATATTTATCCCGGACTAACAATCAGTATTTTAATCTCAGTACATCTTTGGATCACATTGATGACGACGAGTTATCAAAGAAATCAAATTCAAATCTATATCCTATGATCTCAACAATAAATTAGAGTTAACCTCAATTGAATAACAGTGTGGAATCTAAATTGCTCTAAAAAATATTATCCCCAGATAACTTGATCTATCCGGAGTGCCCCAGGGATCTTTGATGGGTCCCTATACTTACAACGTGTGTGAGCGAGTGAACTTCAGGCCTCAGCGCATTAGCGTGCGGGTCTCTCCGAAGCGCCCTGGTGAGTCGGAAGCGCGGCGGTAGGACCAACGCAGCGAACACTCGGCCCCAGGTGTAAAGATTAGCGAGAAGAAGGACGCCGCTCACTGCGCAAGCGCCGTACAGCAGACCCTGTTGGATTTCACGCCGCCTGATGGACGACAACCCTCACTCATTGAGCTGTCGTGTTTTAGCGTTTGTACTTACTAAGCTAATTTTAATTTTGTTTGAGATATCGAACTTTAAAATCGATTTGATATCATGTTTCATAAAGACTTGGTTTTAGTAACAGTGCCTTTAGATCAGTAATAAGAATATAAGTAGGTGGATTTATTTTCACGTGATGCACATTTTAGAAAGTTATTTCGTCTTGATTTCGCCGATAATCCTGTTTATAAACAAACGTAGGCATTGATATCTATTAGTCCAATCCAACACAACCTTACTTATCTATAAATGTAAGTTTTTTTAAAATAATTATTACAATGTCTAAAGTCTAAACTCTAAACTGATTATGATGAAATTTCGTCAATAAGGCTACTCTGTTGACGTCTCTTTTCATTGGCAAAAGAGTGACAGTAAAATAAATTCTCCTTCTTAAATTGACAAATAATGATGAATAATGGGGAAAGTTTACGAGATATGGTTTATAGAATAAATAAAGATCTTACTGTTCGTTAATCTCTGGATCAGTGAAGTACATGATGAGTACACACAGGCCGACGACGATGGACGTGAAACACAGCTCGAATGTTACTATGTGTGGAATGCAGCACAAACGACGCCATCTGAAAATACATTTTCGATTAGGAAACTAAATTTTTTACAATACGTAATCTAAGAAATTGTGAGGAGAAATTCTCGTGAAGTTAAGGTGCTGAGCAAAAGCCTATGCCGGAAAGTGGTGCCTTTTTTTTCGCGCGGCCATCAACCAAACATTAAAATATAAACTCTTAGGAGTATAACAAACAATATTTGTGAGCACAGTATATAATCTACACTCAGCCAGGACCGAGTTATACAGGGTGATTTTTTCAAGAGCGCCTCTGGACCAGGAACTGTACCAGTTGGTTAAAAAAAAATAACTTTCTGTATTATTATACCATCCGATAGTGTAAATGATAAGGATTATTTTCTGAGAAAAAACTACATATGGCAAATTCGCGGTCTCTTTTTAATGTAGTATATTTCTCTGTAGTTAACCATAAAGTAGGCATAGAATTTTTGTAAATAAGTACCATTAAAAGGATAGATTTGTTTTTGACATGCCGTAGTATTAAAATAATGTTTCCGTTCCTAGAATATAAATGGCCATGCCGATTTTGTATGGGCGGTTGGTGCCTTTTTTTGCGCAGGGTAATCTCCCACACCACTCTGTGCTATTTGGATTCTCATACAATTCGAAAGGTACATTATTCTAGAGGGGAACAGTCACAGTAATCTTAGATTTTATATTGAGATATGATCTTACTTCCAGCCAGAAGTGGACGACACGGGCTTGGGCCGGAATGCACGAGCCAGCCGCGTGCAAACCCGTCCGTACTGGCATTCCAGCGCTTCGGCCAAGCTCGCTATCATCTGTACCACCATCGCCTCGCCTTCCTGGCCCACGCCACTTTTCATACCCTCCGTGAAATGGAATCTGAAATATTATTGATCTCACTTATTTTGTTTCCACTTGAATCATTGATTTTGTCACAGAATCACAGAATACTGATTTAGTAAGATAAGTAATGTATAGTATGTTATACCTTGCCTTTGAGAGTTATCTTCAGATCGAATGAATTTACTTACTAAATCAGTATTTACTGGCAAAATTAATGATGGAAATAACCTGCTTCTAGCTGGATAGTATTTTTATAATTGACAGATTCAGAAGACAACATTTCATATAGATTGAGGAATCTAATAATTACAAACGACGGCATAAAAGTTCTGTGTGAGGAAAGTTTAAGATCCTTTGTGATTTCTATATTAGCTTACGCCCGTGAATTTACTCGAGTTGCCACGCGAGTGAAGACATTTAAATAACCTTTTATGTTACTCCAGGCCACGGTCTACATTACATTCCAAGTTTCATCTTAAATAATTCAGCCGTTTTTGCGTGATCGATTAACACACTTCTAAACTTTCATACCTATAAATATTAGTAGAAAAATAAATATGTTACCTTATAGGCGTGGCAGGCAAAGCCCGAGGATCGTTCGGGCCGGGCGGATGACAAAAGACGACTTGCAACACTAGAAGCAGGGAACTGAACTTGCGGCCGAAAGCTGACAACACACCGCCCGCCCACCACCACTCATATCTGCGGAGAAATAAGGTTTTAAAATATGACTCACTTGAGAACACAAAACCTTTTTGAAAATATTTTATGTGTAGAAAGGTATTTCATGATAGATAACTTAATTGCCGGATCTGTAGTGGTTTTACCAATAGAACTTTTTCGTTTCAAAGTGCCTAGTAAGTTGTCGGTAAAGATGAGGAATAAAAGTCCTACTAGCTCCTGAACGGCTCATAACATGTTTGGTTTGTTTGATTTTTAAGGGCACTATAAAAGAAAAATGTTCAAAGAAACAGGACCTCGACATCTTTCCTACTGGAAATATGAACAGACGAAGACGTCCATACGGAATACGGAAGGACAACAAAGCGATCTTATACTTAACCGTATTTTTTTCTATTGAGGCTCTACAACCCTTACAATTTCACTTACTTATTCCCAGTATACCAAAGTATATACAACGCCAGGTAGAAGGTAGCGAAGAGTGCGAAGCAGAGTCCCATGACGACATAAAGTGGCGCGCCGGCGACTGCGCCGAGAGATAGGCCAACTGTCACGCGCTCCACGAGACTCCATTTCTTCGTGAAGTTCTTATAGCATTACTTTTTTCCTATCACCCTTAAAATTCCACTCACTTATTCCCAGTATACCAAAGTATATACAACGCCAGGTAGAAGGTAGCGAAGAGCGCGAAGCAGAGTCCCATGACGACATACAGCGGCGCGCCGGCGACTGCGGCCACGGCGCCGAGAGACAGCGCGACATGCCACGCGCCCCACGAGACCGCCCACGACCACGCCCACCCGGTCTCACTCCATTGCTTCGCGAAGTTCTTCATCTCCTCTGTAAACAGACATAAAGGGCCTTACTTATGAAAGATGTTTAAAGTTAAAGACAGGTTAAACAACGTCCTATTTTTATTTGTGGATAGTGACGAATAGAGACAGGACGTTGTTTAATCAGTGTTCAACTTTAAACATATTTCATAAGTAAAAGGGGAAAGGGTTGGATCTAGGCATTCGTGAAGTTAGCCGTTTCGATGCGCAGTAGAAATTATTGTATGAAAAAATTGCACTGCGCATCGAAACGGCTAACTTCGCGAATGCCAAGATCCATTGGAAGAAGTGTACCTACTTGTAAACATGAACTCTGGTTAAACCATAAAAGTAGTATGTACTGTGTACAGGAACGACGACGATTCTTTATCTATGGGTTAAACAATGCTCAAGATTCTCCCTGTCACTATTTGTCAGTACCTAACAAAAAAGGATGGCAATAGTTTAAATCAATTTTGATAGAAGTTTATAAGTAGAGCGGAAAGTATCCTACTAATATTATAAATGAGAAAGTTTGTGAGAATATTTGTCAGGTCTTGTGATCAAATTTAAATGAGCTGAAGCATTATCAACTTCTAATACTTGGCTTTTATTTAAGAAGTTTTATACTACAACGTCTCCTAAGAAACCTTACCTTTTAATTTATTGAGCAGAAACGATTTCCCGGATCCCCACCGCGCGTACAACCCCACAGTGATAGGCACCGACAGGCTGGGTTCAGACAACATGTCCGCTAACGCTGCACTATACAGCTCATATCCAAGCATGTTCTCGTTATCTTCATTAGTGTTCAGTTTCCGGGCCCCGAATATCTGGCCGAGGATCGTCTTGTTGTAACTCATGTCTATGTTGTATGGCGTTTCGTTTAGTTTGTTCGGCTTGTACAGTAGCTGACTGTTCTTTGGATTTCTTAGAAGTATTTCTACGATTTGCTGGAAAAGAAGGGAAAATTCATATTTTAATTCGCAGTACAATAATACAATTTGAATACAAAGTGTAGAAACTTTGGCGTTGCTGGCATGTCTTTGTTTGGGGTAGATTCCAGTGAGTTTTTGAAAAGTGAACACACTACATTATTTATACAGATTTTGGCTTACACTCATTGGCAAATAACTAATTTAATAATTTTCACTATTAAATAGGAAACAGAATCCTCTAACCCACACCTATTAGTATAAAGGACACCATGTTTTCCCTATTTAACAATTGTTTTGTAGTCCATCCATATTTTCTTTGGACTTCTACACTAAATTCACATTTCAACACTCTTCTTAAAAAACTTATACAAAACAAGTAGGTACCTTAGACCTAGCTCGCATGGCGATATGCAAGGCGGTATCCCCTCGGTTGTCGGCCACATTGACGCGCGCTTTCCTCTCCAAAAATAGTTGAACCATCTCGGCATGCCGGGAGCGAACCGCGCGCATCAACGGTGTATCACCACTCTGTTCACGTTCAAAAAACCAAAAACAAAAAATGAAACAGTATCCCAAGAAGGGTAGTCATTTTCTTGAAGATGTCTTAGTCAAAGACACACTCAATTTATTAGCTAACATGAAAAATCAATAGAATACAAGAGTAGTGCCCAGTCGGTAACACCCTGTCGTCAACACTGTTGACGATTGGGAAATAAAAAGTTTCATTCGTTCAAAGTGTTGGCGAACGCAACTCTTTAATTCCCAATCGTATCCATCTAGTGCAAGAGTCAAGATGTGACGATTGAAAAATTAAACAGGCTACATTAAAAATTTTAAAAACCGACTTCAATGTACTCAAAGAGCTGAGTAATTTTCTGCACTTTCGAGGTGCATTTCTGTTCATAACTCCAAAGATCCTCGACAGATCCCGATCCCTTCAATCAAAAAAATATTTTCCAAATCGGTCCAGGCGTCTACGAGTAATCGGTAAACATACACAAAAAAAAATAAAGAAAAAAAAAGATTCCAACGAATTAAGAACCTCCTCCTTTTTTTGAAGTCGGTCAAAAAGAAGTTGAACCTTTCATAAATGTCTTCTCTTTTACATGTTAAATAGCATTATCTTTCTTAGAAAATTAGACGACCTGTATAATATTATTGATATTAATGCCTGCTATTATTTCAAGATAGATGAATAACTAGTAGTTCGCCCCGAACTGAGATCTCGCGCACCGTAGATGGCTTACATTTGGACTTTCTTCTGACTACCCCTATAATTTCAAGTGCTACTACTGCCGAGTATGCCTATTTCGCTAGCTCTTCATGGTAAAAAATATTAGCATGCATGCAATACATAATGTCGTGTCTAATTTTTCATTTATTTCATATTTATGAATTCTCGTCGTATTTCTAAAAGTATACGTCCTAGAATCAAAATAATAACTATTTTGGAATGTACAAATTAAGACCTTTCATTTGACACCCCACTCAATATATTTGTTTATTTAACTTTTTTTACCCCAATTATTTTCATTCTTTATCAAAAAATTTTTTATCATGAAAATAAATCAAGTAGCATCTAAAATCATTGCAAACCAAACCGCGACGATGCCACTCTCTTTTTAAGACCGACCAGTCAATGAGCTACGAAGACATCGAAACTCTATGAAACGGGAGCTCTTGCAGCTCTGGTTTCGTAGTTTTTGTTCTTTGGTCGTATTTCAAAAACTATACATCCTAGATTAAAAATAAAAACCATTTTGGAATGTACAAAATAAGCCCTTTCGTATGACACCCCACTCAATATATTTGGGTAACTTTGAAAAAAATTTACCCCCTTGGGAACCCCATATCTTTACAACCCCTTCATCGATTACGCTCATACGCTCCACAGCAAATTTCCATAGCACTACCTATTGACCTATCAAGTTTCATACAGATTGGATTAGCGGTTCGATAGTTATGCGAGAACATAAAAATGAAACATACAAACATACAAACATACAAACATACAAACATACAAACATACAAACATACAAACATACAAAGCAAAATCGCCTAACTTGCCACTAAGATCTTCGCTCGCTTCGCTCGCTCGATCGATTAATTATACAATCTTTTACAGTCAAAAGATAAATACAAAGCTTTCATTTCAGTCGTCAATCTACAACCAACACAGTTTACAGCATAGTGTATCATTCTATCTTATTAATAACCGCATATAAATATTTGTCGCCTCACCACAAGGCAAGTGCCAATCTACAGGGTTTTATGAGGCCAATCTGTCATCGTAAACTATGTAATGTAAATGTAAATGCTTTGATGAGATTATTTGTTTGGGTGATACGAATCTTCCAACAATATATTATGTTTGAGACTAGTATTTGTTGTGTTTCTAGTTTGTAGTAGGTAAGTAATCACAGAACACATGTGAGCAAATATTATCGTACCATTGGAAATGTAATGTTAGTTTGTTGTTTCATCAACCATTTCATATCATGTACGAATGTCACACAGTATGTTTTTTTAGTGTAGTTTTAAAATTCCTTAATTTATTTCATTTGTTGGATGTGTGTCACGCGTTGTGATACGTCATTTTTGTATTCTGATTTATATTGATTCTATCTTCGAACTTCAGCTAATGATGGCGTTGCTAATGGTAGCGCAAGTGTTCAAAACTATCTGGCGTAATTAACTTACAATAGGGGCTTTTTGGCGGGAATTTGAGAAGTCAGGTTTTCGTTTTTGTTTTATTTTCCAAAACTTGTGTTTCTTCGAATGTTAGTGTGTAATAATGGTGGATTGTTAACCGTTGAGTGTTCGTGAACGTGCATAAGTGTGGGCAAATGAAACAAAATTGGATAACATTGCATTTCGAGTTCTCACAAAACGTCCGCGTTGATGTTTCAGTAAAGCCCCACATCTTAACTGAGGCACAAGGGGAGGGGTGGGATATTATATTTATGTATTGAATTATGTTTATAAAACTAGTGTATCTATAAACTTGAAGTATATTAATTACTTGACACTGGCTAAATGCACAAGCCGTGCGAAGCCAAAATAAAGAAGAAAAAAAAACTTACAATAGTGCTATGTTCCAGATCAGGATTAGAAGCGAGCAGTAGTTTCAGTATCGACACATGCCCCTTTTCGACGGCGGTATATACCGGAGTCTTCTTCTCTTTTCCGGGTAGATCCACGTCAACGTGTTTCTTCAGTAATGCTTCTACGATGTTTTTGTGACCACCTTTCACTGCATGGATTAGTGGAGTGTCTTTCGAATGGTCCTGTGGAATAGATATTTTGAAATGTAAACGTTTTAGTAGGATTGGTTTAAGATTTTGAATGAGACATAGCAGTAGGGTTGGATTTGATAGTTTGATGCATAATATTCTCTCAAACTAATAATACTATTGAATGTTAATATTTGGGTCTTTTGGAAGAAGGCTTGTGATAATTTAAGCCGCCTGTGATACTAAGTTAATCATAATTATAAGAACTTTTAACTGCTCAGATTGACATTCTCTTTTCTTCAACTTCTTATGCATACAAAATATTTCTTACTTTCTCCATTCATTTCAATTTGAGGACAAAATGTTGTTCAAACTTCACTACAACAGTGTGACAGCATACATAATTATTAGCATCCAATGCTAAAATAAAGGATCTTATTCAATATTTGTAAACTCTAAATGTTTTGTTGTCTAAAATATTTAAGTAAGCACCTGAACATTGATATAAGCACCAGTGTTGATAAGAGCTAGGGCGATCTCATAGTAGCCCTCTTTGCAGGCGATCGCGAGTGCAGTAAAGCCATCCTTGTCTAACGCGTTCACGTTCGGCTTATGCTCTAAAATCATCTGGACGATTTCGGAGTGGTTTCCTGCAAATAAAAAAAAATATTTTCTGCTGAGATTAAGTATGTGGGTTGGTATATAAATATATATCAAAGTGGTTACGAGCGGATAGAATCAGAGAACAGCTTATTTACTTCTGGAGAGATTCTAAGTTGTAATGTAATGATACGAGTTGAGTTGCGGAGAACAGGAACGCTTGTTGTTGAACGATTTAGCGCGATCGGTCACAAATAACTAAGACGCGCTAAATGATATTTGGATTACACGTCTGCATTGTCGCTATTACACCGGATCTGAAATTTAACTGATAAAACCGGATAACCATTTAGAATAGAATATTTATTTCAACAACAAAAAGTACATGTTCGTAAAAACTGTGTTTCGGCGAAGTAGCTAGAAGCAACAAGTAGGTTGTTAAAGATACAAAATTTATACATGACATTACCACGTAGCACCATTGACACTGCGTACTTATCACAATACGTCACCGCTTAGCTCAACAACATGACGTATTCAAAGTCAAAAACAAAAATAATTTATTCAGTAAGACCAGTTAAACGACCAGTTAAAGTTATTCAGTAAAACGTAATATTAATTTCTCTGTTAACCTTGAATAATTTTATCACATTGAATAATTTTAAGCGCTAGGTGATTCTACTCATGTTCCGTTGCGACTGCGTGAAGAACCAGGATAATAAACACGTATCTACCTTGTGTAGCCTAAAGCAGTGGGATCCAACAGTACATGCCGGTCGTATTGGGGTCAGCTTTGGCCCGCACGACGAGACGTCACCGACGCGGGACCGAGACCGACCAGCACAGCGCCGAGGTCACGTATTTGTCACAATACGTCACTGCTCAGCAACGACAATGCCTACCTTGTGTGGCTTGTAGCAACGGGGTCCAACAGTACATGCCGGTCATGTTGGGGTCAGCTTTGTCCCGCACGACGAGACGACGTGACCGAGACCGACCAGCACAGCGCCGAGGTCACGTATTTGTCACAATACGTCACTGCTCAGCAACGACAATGCCTACCTTGTGTGGCTTGTAGCAACGGGGTCCAACAGTACATGCCGGTCATGTTGGGGTCAGCTTTGTCCCGCACGACGAGACGACGTGACCGAGACCAACCAGCACAGCGCCGAGGTCACGTATTTGTCACAATACGTCACTGCTCAGCAACGACAATGCCTACCTTGTGTGGCTTGTAGCAACGGGGTCCAACAGTACATGCCGGTCATGTTGGGGTCAGCTTTGTCCCGCACGACGAGACGACGTGACCGAGACCGACCAGCACAGCGCCGAGGTCACGTATTTGTCACAATACGTCACTGCTCAGCAACGACAATGCCTACCTTGTGTGGCTTGTAGCAACGGGGTCCAACAGTACATGCCGGTCGTGTTGGGGTCAGCTCCGGCCCGCAACAGCGCGCCAGCCGACGCGACGTCACCGGCGCGGGCCGCCCAGCACAGCGCCGAGGTCGCATACTTGTCGCAAGAGTTAGCACGCGCCCCCGCCGCCAGCAGGCGTAGTACTACGCCACTGTGACGCCTACCCGCGGCCCATACTAACGAGCTGAAAGTATCAATCAAATGCGTCAGTAAAAGTTTGAGTCTGTTATTCATATGGCTTCCTAGCTAAAGCGGCTGCTAAATCTCGTATTTGTTGAGATTTTTATTTATATAGATACGAGTACAAATCATCTGAGGATAAGTTTTGTATTTTGCTCCTAAACGATCCGCGTAGTGGCGTCGGACGGGCCTCATTCAAAGTGTAAGCCGTAAAGTAGGTAATGATTATTGCAACAAACTTACTAAGTAGGTAATATTAGTAAACAACTACTGTTTATTTACACATTAGTTCTGGATTTTCCTTCGAAAATTATTCTTATTTTGTATAAGAGGATGCAAGAAAAGAAACAAGCAGAATGCACGGGTTAGGAGCTTTATGACTACATCTCTATTTGACTAGGCAGCAGATATGACTAGATCGCTTTAAGACTAAATCGCGATATGACTATATCGCGTTGGGGTTTCATTGCTTTTGGACTACATCGCCAAAGGACAAGAAAGCGTAATGACTTAATCTTCATTTGTTTTCTAAAGTACAACTATGGCGAAAATCAAAACATTCAAGTTTTTAAGTGAACAGCGAATCGAATTCGATCCGTACCCCTATTATAAATGTGAAAGTGTGTTTATTTGTTTGTGGCTTTGTCGAGAAATCACGCCAAAACGGAGCAACCGATTGACGCGATTTTTTGTGTGGAGATAGCTGGAGGGCTGGAGCCACACATAGGTTACTTTTTATCCCGGAAAATTATCTCATTTTTACGAAAAAACATGTAATACCACGTAATTCAACCCAAATAGTCTATTGACATAAGGTTTAGTTCACTTCACCGATAATAGATGGCGCTACTGGTACAGTAAAGTATTTTTAAAACACGCTATCGTTTCGTTTCTTTGATGATCTGATTACGTAGAGGCTGTCATTGGGCCGCATAGCATAGAGAACCTATACTCTGTCGATTTAATCTTAGAAATAGAAATAGACATAGAAAAAAGTTTTATTTTCGCCACTATACGGTACATGCACACAAATCAAAAATGTTATATTACAGTGACAAGAAAATTCAATTCAATACTTTTATTTCAGCTTAGTAATTAGCAGCTTAAGCCTAAAAATTACAGCCATATTAATGAGAACACAGATATCTACAGACGACCACAAGAAATATAAAAAACACGAGCCCCCCCCCCCCCACCTCCAAAGATGGTTGCAAACGAGCACCATCCGAAGCACTGGACTAAGAATGCACAGTGTGCACTTTTGTCCAGCTCCTCATGAAGGCACCATCCCCGTCCATCCTCTCCGCTATCAATAAGGCTACCCCTCAGCATTTGCTCCAGCAGCGCCATGGCTGTTGTTTTTAACTGTTGAACTGAAGTGCCACTCATTGAGCAAGTGGTGTCACTTTTATACACAACTGTACGTCATATCGATATTACGTCGAACTGATAATAGGACGTAAGCATATATGGTCGAACAGTTATTTAACCCCAACGCGATATAGTCATATCGCGATTTAGACTTAAAGCGATCTAGTCATATCTGCTGCCTAGTCAAATAGAGATGTAGTCGTAAAGCTCCTAACCCGAATGCACATGAGAAAACAAGGAAAATCATCTTATTTAGAAGTGAAAGTAAACGGTGAGGAGACCAATTATATGAATATTCATTTCATATGGACTCTGGATACAATAATTTGAATAAAGTTGTTATGTATGGCGTATTGTAAAGTAGGTATTTTATATGCAAAATCAGGTTTAAGGATTACATTAATGCCTAAGTGACGCACCTAAACGTGTTTTGAATCGTAATGCCAAGACATTTCCGAAAATTTCTACAGCAGCGCCAGCGTCAAGGCTGATCAAGTATACATTTATGACCCAAGCCCACAATGTGCAATAATTCTTATACTTTATGGTTCGGCAAACCACCGCATCATTCAAGCAAGTTACAGCCTGTAAAGGTAATAGAGCCTTTTTAACCGACTTCACAAAAAGAAGGTTCTCAATTCGTCGGAATCTTTTTTTTGTGCTTTTTTTTATATGGTCACCGATTACTCGAAGACGCCTGGACCTATTTGGAAAATTATTTTTTGTTTGAAAGGGTACTTATACTTTCCGAAAGTTTGGCGAGGATCTGTCGAAGATCTTCGGAGTTATGAAAATTACTCAGCTTATAACATAGAAGTCGGTTTTTAAAATTTTTATTTTTAAATTGGAGTCTAAAGAATTTTATAAGCCGTGTTGGACAAGTGGCATAGTCGACTTTCGATCCGTTCGTGGGTTCGAATGCTGGGCGTGCATCAATGGATTATTCGATTCGAAAAAATTATATAACCGTGAAAGAAAGCATCGTGAGGAAACCTGTTAGCTTTCTAATAGCGGCGATGAGCTTGCAACCTGTCACATGTGGAATGGTAATTTCTGCAAAATGTCAGCATATCCCAAAAATGTATTTGGGCATACCTCTGACTACCCACATAGACATCTTTAAAGGATCTTTATTGCCTAAAGATCTAAGAGAATGTCTACACAGCCTTGGCGATATAGTCGTGGGATAAACATTTAAATAGTCTACTCTAACACGCGCTTTAGACAGAACTCGACAGGAAGAATAGGAATATAATATCTATTCACATTTTTTAAAACAGTAAGTAAAGTAGCCGTTGCAAAAAGTTTTTATAATTTTTATATAGTTTGAAGTGGTTTATTTATTTTAATGCTTATTTTATGCAAGTTTGTAAGTTATTTCCCATTTTCGCTCAACGAAAAGAAATTCTTAAATTATTTAAAAAACAAACCTGGCTCTTATGTAGTAAATCTTACAAAAGAGACTTTGTAAGTATTTCCATAAAGAAACCATCCGATAGGATCTTTGATGAATGTGCAACGTAATCTACACGCTTTCTATTGACGGTTGGAAGTCGCAAGTCGCAAGTCGCAACGCCGAACCTGGAAAAACTAGCCTAGCATCAAGTTTGTTAGGTAGGTTATCCGAAGTTCAAGGTCTTTAAAATATTATAAGCTATTTTTATTTTTTATTGATCCTTGAATTAAAAACGTTACCAAACATGTGACTTTTTGGTGTTCCAAAAGTGTGATACATAAAATAACTGTTTCCGAGGCCGTTTTGGATATAAATCAAAAGTACCATAAAAGGCTGGAGCCTACCTCAAACCATATGAGACTTTGACCTGGGCGAACTAACCAACCAGTTTAGTCAAAAGTTCAATCACCATTGTGCCGGTCAAAATTTTATACGAATTTGAAGTCTGACAGACTGATATCCTACTTTATTATATATTTACTTATATAAGTAATATTATGAAGCGAAAGTCCGTGTGTGTGTGAATGTTTGTCCCCGCGTATCGCCCTAACTACTGAAGCGATTTTGCTAAAACTTGGAATGTAGATTAGGTTGGCTTAGGTTTACACATAATTATGCTAATCTAATTTTAGAAAATCAACCTTTAAAGGGGTGAAAAGGGATGAAAACTTTTGTTTAGAACTTTTAATGCGTGTTATTTGCTTGAAACCTAAAGTACTATGTAAAACAAAAATAATTGGACACGTGTTTTTGTCATTTTGTCTATATCAGTATTTTTCAAAATAACTCTCAAAATGGGGTGTCAAAGTTTGTATAGGAACTTGTTAACGGGTAATGGGATAGGCTTGAAACTTGGTTCGAATACTTTAAATACAAAATAAATGAACACGTGTTTCACGTTTTTTTTTTTTTTAATATCCCTCGACAAGGGGTAAAATGGTGGGTCAAAGGAAAAAAACATAACTTCTGTCAGTTTTTCTCAATACTTATGTTGACTTTTCAACCGCGGGGCGCAAGTAGTAAATCATAGTTTATGTCGATCTTGAATGATACGAGTATTTAGTCGGCTACTCGAAATCTGTTTCAAACACTCTTTGTGCATTTTCCTTGCGTTTGCTTAGAAAAGCTTAAATATGTAATCTCGACGGAACACAGAACACTTCAGAGGCCATCGCTCGCACACTCTTGTCTTTTTTATAAACAGACTATGCTGCAATAAAAATGGAACCAGTTCTTACGTCTGACCAGCTCGATGTCTGACTAATACGCAAAAACCAATCTCATTCCTGATGATTGTCATCCATCCGTTAATCCAGTATGTGGAGTAGGTTGACGTGAGACCTCCATGTCAATGTTTATCTCGCTTATTGAGTACTTAGGAGCTCTTGTTAGTTTTATAAGATTGATTTTTTTTTTATTAATAAATCTTAGTAGAACGCAATGTACAGTACAGGATGTAATGACTCTAGAAAACTTAAACGAGACATAAGAGACAAAATCGTTTCAGAACGGGACATGTCCAGTTTACAGTGCAGTGGGTCAGACTAGATGGTGTTATGGTTCTGATATGATTTGATATTACTATAATTTAAACCACATGAAGCAGAAAAATAACAGAAAAATTGATACTTTCATTCAGAAACGTAATTTCAAGAAATAGTTGTGAAGGGATTGCTGTTTACTTAAAGGAGAAGCAATGTCTAAAAGAGAGGTTTCAAAGCTGGCCTGCTCTTTGTCCACCATACAGATTATAATGAAAAAATCAGTAATTTAGAATAATACTTCAACTTTGTTTAAAGAATAGATCTCTGCAGATAAATGTTTCAAATGCGAAGATTTTTTACAAACGTTACATATTTTCAGTGTACAGTGTAACAGTTCGTAGTTGCCACTGTCACTTGCATTTTGTCAGTTTTATGATTTTGACAGGATAATATTTCATTCAACATTCGTTCATTGGAGTTGTGTCATTGTCAAAACATTTACATACTCAATAACACCTCGCCATATTTTTTTATGTTTTGTATTGCTCTACGTGAGAAAGCTATTTTAGGAACATGCACTAAACAAAGCAGAATATTATAAAAAATTAAAATGACAGTGGGAAAAGGTTTTACATAATATTTAGCTGTTTTATACAAATGGACGCCGACCTAGCCTGGGCTGAAACATCTCTTTTACATAACTATACTATTATAGGACGGGTAGATGCTTACGTAAAAATAAGAGTGACATAGGTACACTCATAATACCATTATGTTACATTTTAAAAATAGGTCGAAGTCCTGAGTAACATTGTCGATTTATTCGGTATTCGTTGTTTGTTATTTGAACAAAACAAAAAGTAAGTAATTATTTTGCATCATTGTATTTTGAAAACTGCCAGTCTCATTCGTCTCATTATTCAGAGAACTAAAACCCATGTCATGTCCGTTTGAATGGCTCAATGCCTTCGAACGAAGTCTTAGGATTTCGGCCGTGAAAGGTTTTTTGATTGTATGTGCGACACATTTTATATTGTTTGTATGTTGGTAGGTAGCGTACTGGCGACGTTAGCGGTCAAGTTTATCGCTTCGTTAACCTCTGGCGCCGAGTATTTTGTCTGGGTATCGCAAATTAGGACATCACAATATTAAGTAGGTACCTAAGTGATTCTGCCATAAAAGAACAAGTTTTCTTTCCAAAGATATTATAGCGCCAAGTGTGCTTAGTGATCCGAAGTTTTCCTTGTGAGTCCGAATCGCGATTGCGCCACTTTTAGCGTTTTCCTTGAATAATTTGGAGGTTTTGCCATCTCGAGATTACACTTAAAATGGGCTTTACCTATTTTGGCTTAAATTATAATAGCCAAATTTAACTAGACACTAAAAAACAGTTTTCAAAGTTACTCTTTCAGAACGGGTAAGTACTCCGTTATAAATGGAGTTTTAAGTAGGATCGCATAAAGTGCTAAAGTTTATTTTATTTGGCATACGTACTTGATGTTGTAATTCCCGTGAGCGTGCACGTCGGCTCCTTTCTCCAAAAGCAACGCGACCACATCCTCGTGACCCTTGTACGACGCCCACATCAGAGGCGTCCATCCTCCCTGTCGATATCAAAATAATTAACGTAAAAAGTAAAAAAAAAATATGTTATTGAAACTAAGATATTGCGGGTAAATCAATAAATAGGTAATTGGAACAAAATATCATATTCACGTCACCAACTCTTTTTGATCACACAACGAAAAATCGAGTTGTGTAACGTAGAAACATATGAAATTCACCTTCGGTATATCGTCTGTAAACGAATTCACATGAAACAATATTTTTTTCATTCCATCTATTCGAAAAGGGCGACTTTGTTCGCCTTTAAGTGCGCCCAAAGTAGATGATTCCTCTTCAAGGAACTTTTAGCGGGCAGTAATGAGTTTTTAATCCTCTTTATAAGTTTAGCGGGCAGTAATGAGTTTTTAATCCCCTTTAAGTGCGCCGGAATTATCTATGAATTATCTTTGCCGCGCACTTTTGAGGTACAACTACTTTCCACATTCATCTCAAATCTACCAAGATGAATGAGGGAGGACTCTTCCAAAAACACCACAGTTGTAATCACATTTAGAGATTTATTACTCTGCAGTTTTCTATCCATACATAATTGTAATTCCAACCTGATAAAATCCTGTGCGTTTTCGTCAGCGCGATCTAGAACGATGGTCTACTGGCGCCATCTAGTTTGTTTTCGTGGAACTATTGAACAATTCTAGCGGAAGAGATTTTTTGTTTGAACGCGCTAATCTCACAAAACAGGTTTTTATAATAGCTACCTACAACGTTTTTAATATTCATTATTCTGTATATTTATTTAGCTATTTATTTATATTTATATTGTTTGTGAGAGAAATAAATAAATAAATGAAATGAAATGAAATCTCAGCAACTACCAGTCGGATTTGAAAAATTATTTCTGTATTTGATAGCTAAACTCTTGAGGAAGGTTATAGGCTACTTTTCATCATCATCATCATCATCATCACCATAAACCATCACTACGGGGGCAACGCCGCGAGGGCGCTGCTAGTATCGGATAAACATACCGCCCACCATTCAGCCGGCGCGCGGCCACCGTCTGAATAAAAAAAAATTAATCCCCGATTACTCTTCTCAAGTGGAACTTCGTTGATTTAACACATTCCTTTCTCCTCCCTTTTATTTTCTCATAGATTGTAATGAAAAGTAGAGTGTATCACTCGGGCGCAATAGTAGATTGTATTATATGGGGGGAAAATAATATTTTTACGGCGAGGGCGCTTTTTTGAATCCAGAGCGAAGTGAAGGATTCTAGAGTAGAATCCCGAGCGTAGCGAGGGATTCTTTAGTAGAATCCTGAACGAAGCGAGGGATTTAAAGTACGTCGCCCGAGCCAAAAATATATTTTGCGCCCGAGTGATACACTCTACTTTTCATTACAATCTATGAGAAAATAAAAGGGAGGAGAAAGGAATGTGTTAAATCAACGAAGTTCCACTTGAGAAGAGTAATCGGGGATTAATTTTTTTTTATTCAGACGGTGGCCGCGCGCCGGCTGAATGGTGGGCGGTATGTTTATCCGATACTAGCAGCGCCCTCGCGGCGTTGCCCCCGTAGTGATGGTTTATGGCGATGATGATGATGATGATGAAAAGTAGCCTATAACCTTCCTCAAGAGTTTAGCTATCAAATACAGAAATAATTTTTCAAATCCGACTGGTAGTTCCTGAGATTTCATTTCATTTCATTTATTTATTTATTTCTCTCACAAACAATATAAATATAAATAAATAGCTAAATAAATATACAGAATAATGAATATTAAATACGTTGTAGGTAGCTATTATAAAAACCTGTTTTGTGAGATTAGCGCGTTCAAACAAAAAATCTCTTCCGCTAGAATTGTTCAATAGTTCCACGAAAACAAACTAGATGGCGCCAGTAGACCATCGTTCTAGATCGCGCTGACGAAAACGCACAGGATTTTATCAGGTTGGAATTACAATTATGTATGGATAGAAAACTGCAGAGTAATAAATCTCTAAATGTGATTACAACTGTGGTGTTTTTGGAAGAGTCCTCCCTCATTCATCTTGGTAGATTTGAGATGAATGTGGAAAGTAGTTGTACCTCAAAAGTGCGCGGCAAAGATAATTCATAGATAATTCCGGCGCACTTAAAGGGGATTAAAAACTCATTACTGCCCGCTAAACTTATAAAGAGGATTAAAAACTCATTACTGCCCGCTAAAAGTTCCTTGAAGAGGAATCATCTACTTTGGGCGCACTTAAAGGCGAACAAAGTCGTCCTTTTCGAATAGATGGAATGAAAAATATATTTTTGGCTCGGGCGACATACTTTAAATCCCTCGCTTCGTTCAGGATTCTACTAAAGAATCCCTCGCTACGCTCGGGATTCTACTCTAGAATCCTTCACTTCGCTCTGGATTCAAAAAAGCGCCCTCGCCGTAAAAATATTATTTTCCCCCCATATAATACAATCTACTATTGCTGATCAATAACATCTTTTTATCATTTATTAGCAATAAAATAATCTGAACAGCAGACGTAGAAAAGTGAAGGCGCAGTTCGGTAAACATGTAGGGTAAGTAGGGTGACAGTGAACCAAGAGTGCACAGTGACCCACCACCTTTATCACGGAAATGCGACGTTGCAGATCAGTGCAATTCGCGCTAAACGATGCACCCCGCACAATAACTACACCTCCCCAGTCACCGGCGAGCTGCGGTAATAGTACCGTGCATACGGAGCAAATATATGTTTAACAAGTGTAAAAGTAAAAAAAAAAAGGTGCGTTATGTTTTCATATCTCATTTTTTCTAAGATGCTTAACGAGAAATGGATTAGTTTATCTGTTTACTATATTCAATCACTTATTTTTTAAGTATTCGTTTTTGTAGCTGCGAGTTTCTTGTTAGCCATTATAAATTCTCAAACTTTTTGGGAGGGGTATGGCACACAGTGAATCAATATTGTGAGGTCAACACTGAACCATGATGCACTGTGCAGCTAGGTAGTTACTACACACAATATCGGCTTGAAACTTTTTTGTATTTGGGTATATAATTATTAAACATCACTAATTCGTAAATGAATACTAATTTATAATATATTGCTATAATATTATGGTACATGTTAGTGCATTTTAGTAATAGGTATATTTACATAATTTATTTTCTTTGTTTTTGATGTGTAGGTACCTAAGAATATTTAGATTTTGATAGTTAACAAATATTTGTACTAGATAAACCCTAATCGTTTTAATTATTTTGTAAAATTTGTAATGATGGGAAAAAATACCAACCTACGAACTAGGTGTGTCTATAAATGTTCATTTTAATTAAAAAGAGTTGTTTTGTTGATCTCAGGGCGTATAATAAGGAAATATAAGTACCTAATTGCAATACAGTTGTATTTTAATTTCATATTTCTCTGTTCACTAAGCAGATATCATTCCTTTTCATAGAGTGGTTCACTGAGTACACTATGGTTCTTTGTGTACCACCCCCTATGTTCACTGTGTACCATGCGGTGTACACAGTGAACCAAATCCCATTTTTAAGAAAAACTAATATTTACTTAAACCTGTTATAAATATGATGAATATGTGAATGCAGTTTTAAAGCCAGATAAATTATCTATCGTTTGAAATATAAAACATAGTTCTTAGACTTACGGGGGTGACACAAATCTCGCTCAAAATTTAGGTGGTTCACTGTCACCCTACCGACCCTACAGCTAAACTGATCATGATCACACACACGCTGGCCTCACACTATACATTAAATTTGCCCTGAATTTTCACGCGGTATACATAAAAAATGCAGTGCTTTTATTTGCATTTTTATAGCCGCTCTAAGTACTTCGGCAAAGTGATTAGAAAACATGATCAAAGTCGAGGACATTCCAGTTCGAACCCGAAGTAACGGACAAATATTTTTTTTAAATCCCTGTCACATGACTTCTTATTTATGTGCAGTGAATGAAATAAGCTCCAATCGCACGCTCGACCGTTCATTATTAAGCTTTATTATTACGAATGGGAATATGAAACACGTCGGTGTACGTACAGGCAACATATACAAAACGGGTCCCAAAGCGGTCCCGGCTATTACCGTTTACAAACATACACTTGTATTTATTAGCATAAATAGTTAGATAGGTATACCGGAGGCTGCAGTGGTCTGTGCGTAAGTTGCAGTACGTTTTCAACAAGATTACTAAGCCCCACCGTCGCCGATTAGCGTCAAGAAAATAGATTTCCTAGCGCCGGAATATCCGCTGCACAGTTTTCGTAACCGGTCCGTCAGCTCGTTAATTACGCAAAGCATGTTCCCGTTTTTTAGTAACCTTCATCTAAAATATATGCACATAGGTATCTAAATTATTACTTTTGTCTCTAGCATAATAATATAACTGACTGGTTTCACGTCACGTCATAACAGTAAGAGGAATCCCACGCACGAAAACTTCGAAGGTAATAAATACGTCCAACCAAACTATTTTTGCCCGTAGGTCTTCTTTAACAAGCATTCTTCTCTAATGATCGTCATTATCAATCGTGTTGGTAGTAAACAAATCATTAGCGATATGTGATGACGTGAACGTAGCCAACTTCATTGACTAAATTACATGGGTGTTACCGGTAATGTTACGTAGGAAATCTGTTGTTGATTAAAACTAGCTCATTAGAAATGTTGCAATGCATGAGTAGGCGCGTAAGCTTTATTTCAGCGCGAGTTCAGATCGTATGTATAGGATGTCAGTGACATCTCGGTTGGCAATCATCCACCACAAGTATAAATATACTAATTTCAGTGCACAGTCCAGAATACGTTTTGGTCATTGTTCTAAGTATTTATTTAGTGCCTAACTGGGACACCGTAATTGAAAGTGCAATAATGTGCATTATATTGAAGAGACATTGCGTAAACTGGTTGTTAATTGTAGATTGTTGATTTATGATTAAAAAGGTCTCATTAGTAATTGTCTAAGATTTCAAATTTTCTTATAAAATTTTGAAAAATTGTCGAAATGACAATGTTTAAGAAAGTACTAAACCTACACGCTCAATTTACAATAACTTGTTTAAAACATGAATGTTTTTTTTTTAATATGCCACAATGCAAAAACCTGTCACAGTGCCACGATCCAGCCAGATGCTAGCAATATAAACATTTGCTAAAAGCTTTGAAATATGCATTGATCATCATTTTCAAAGCTCTCGTTCAGTATTTTTATGTCTGGTCAAAATTATTGTTACGTCTATTGGTCAGCATTAGGAGTTTAGTCAGTGTAGCTGCGTGCCGCAGCTACCTACCTACTTATTCATAGTACCTACTCGGAAGGGAAAATAAGGAACGCAAGCATGACTTTATTGGATCTTCTCTGCACACATCACTTCGAGCTTCATCACCCCACCAGCTCCAGTTCTTCATTCCACACAACGCGCATCTCCAACTCTTCATCAACGCACCACGACGAAGCACGAGCACCGAGTTCGCCTGCACACCTACGCACGTCCACTCTTCTCCGCAACGCCGGTGAAATGGACGGGCGCCCGTTGGACAGACAATATTTATGCCCTCGGCGCGGCGGGATTGCTGTGCGCCCCACTCCCCGCACGCCGCCTCGCGCGACCGTCTCGGCACGACGCATGCGCGGCTTTTGCCGCGCTGTGATTGGTTTAAATTCTTGTTTTGCTTATTGGCTCAATCTTGTTAGTTGTTAAGTTTTACTATAAATATTGATGTATGTTGTAAATAAATTCATTCCGTATTTTACACTCGCCGACTGCGTTTCTCTCATCAATCCACAACAGTAGGAACCCGCTAAGTTAGGTACTACTACATTGGTGACCCCGTGAAAAACACAGCCTTCTTCTTCTTGAAGAGAAATGCAGAACCAGGAATCCAGAACTGAAGAAATGTCATCTCCACAACAAGACGCTGCCGCTGCCGCGGCCATTCCTCACGAAATAGCCGGAATCGCACTTTCGATGAGGATACCACCGTTTTGGAGAGACAAGCCCCGACTATGGTTCATCAGCTTCGAAGCCGCAACCAACGACCTGCACAAAAACGAAGCCCAGCTGGCGCAGATGGTCATCGCTAAATTAGACAAGCAAGACATCGAACAGATCGCCGATTTGGTCCTCCGTCCGCCATCATCAGCACAGTACACTACGCTGAAGAACAGACTTATATCGTCCTACGAAGAATCTGACAACCGCCAGCTACAAAGACTACTGTCCGAAGTACAACTAGGGGACCAGAGGCCTACACAACTTTTACGAAGGATGCGAAGCCTAGCTCATGACAAAGTGCCAGATTCACTGCTGCGTATGATGTGGACCAACCACCTTCCTCCACACATCCAGTCCATCCTGACAGTCAGCGAAACTTTCTCCACCACGACGACGCTCGACGAACTCGCACTGTTAGCCGACAGGATGATGGAAACCAGCTCAAGCACACAAGTCTCAGCCGTCGAAGCTAAATCATCACTAGCGCAAATAAACATCGACACGAAGAACCTTGTAGAAGAAATCCGCCAGCTGTCACTCGAAGTCGCCGCTCTCAAAACATCTCATCATCAGCATCCACCTCGACGTCCGTTCATCCACGAAAACCGCTCATCGAGTCGCGCCGATTCCAGCCAGCGTCAGCGAAGTCCATCACCATCACCGCATTGCTACTACCATCGAAGATTCGGTTCCGAGGCATACCGCTGCACAACGCCATGCTCATTCAACAAGAACAAGAAGTCGGAAAACTAGATAGTACGCTAGATGAGGCGGAATCTAGCGGGACTGAAACCTCATACCGCCTATTCGTGACCGACAGAAAAACTAATCTCCAATTTCTGATCGACACCGGCGCAAACATCTCCGTGTTACCTCCAGCCAACGGACAAACACCGAAGCCACTCAATTTTCAACTCTACGCCGCTAACAACACAGTCATACCTACATACGGCGAGAAAACATTAGAACTGGATTTACATCTACGACGGCCATTCAAATGGACATTCATCATTGCGAAAGTCAGCAAACCAATCATCGGAGCTGACTTTCTCAAGCATCATCAACTCATCGTCGACCTCAAGAACCGAAGACTTATCGACTCCGTAACCAACTTATCATCACATTCGCCAGTTCAAGCCACAAACATACCTACAATCCGAAGCATCGACGTACAAAAATCCTACCACGACATCCTAGCGGATTTTCCCGGAACTACAAGATTAACCGCAATGAACCTAACTACGCTTCACAACGTCGAACATTACATCGAAACAACAGGACCGCCGCTACACTGCAAAGCACGACCTATCGCACCTCACCGTTACGAACAAGTACGAAAAGAATTCCAGAACATGATCGATCAAGGCCTATGCCGCCCAAGCAAGAGCCCGTGGTCTTCGCCGCTACACATCGTACCTAAAAAGAACGGTGATCTACGTGTCTGCGGTGACTACAGAAGACTAAACGCCATCACTACTCCAGATAGATATCCGATACCTAGAATCAAAGATTTCACCTACCAACTTTCAAACAAAACCATCTTCAGTACCATCGATCTCAACCGAGCCTACCAACAACTGAAAGTTCGAGAAGAAGACATCGAGAAGACCGCAATAATAACTCCGATGGGCCTGTTCGAATTTCAAAGAATGTGCCCAGGTCTGAAGAACGCTGGACAGACATTCCAGCGCTTCATCCACGAAGTACTACGCGGACTCGATTTTGTCTACGCTTTCATCGACGATCTACTTATCGCCAGTACAGACGAAGAAACACACAAAAATCACCTCCGCGCTGTACTGCGACGACTAGAAGACAATGGCATCACCATCAATCCTTCGAAATGCGTCTTCGGTCAAACAGAAGTCAAGTTCCTCGGTTTCACCGTCAACAAAGAAGGAATCAAACCGCCTACAGAAAAAGTCGCCGCAATTTGCAGCTATGCGAAACCGAAAAATATTGAAGAATTACGACGATTTCTCGGCATGATCAACTTCTATCGCGAGCACATACCTAAAGCAGCAGAAGTCCAAGCGCCACTCCATGCGTACCTACACAACGCAAAGAAAAAAGATCGGTCACCCATCGAATGGAACGACGAGGCAACAAAGTCATTTGAAGCGAGTAAATTAGCATTACAAAACGCCGCTTTACTCGCTCATCCATCTCACGAAGCAACGCTAGCTATCTTCAGTGACGCATCCGACCAATCAGCTGGCGCCGTGCTACAACAATTCATCGACGAAAAATGGCAACCACTTGGCTATTTTTCGAAGAAATTCTCCGACGCGCAGCGTAACTACAGCACATTCGACCGAGAGCTACTAGCTATCTACATGGCGATCAAACATTTCCGAAAAACGTTCGAGGGGCGAGATCTCATCATTTTCACCGACCACAAGCCATTAACCTTCGTTCTGCAAAAACCTCCGTCAGCTACAGAAACACCACGCCGCGCAAGACAACTCATTTTCATCAGCGAGTTTACCACCGACATAAGACACGTCAGCGGAAGCGACAACATAGTCGCCGACGCACTCAGCCGTGTACCTATCGAAACAATCACTTGCCCGACGTCAATAAACTACGACAAGATCTCCGAAGCGCAAGAAAGAGACAGAGATATTATCCAACGACTCTCAAATCAAAGCAATTTGGATCTCAAGCAAGTCTCTGTACCGGGTTCACAAAAACGTATCTACTGTGAAATGTCAACGACCTTCGCCCGACCCTACCTACCTGAAGAATATCGACGTGCCGCATTCGACTCACTGCACTCGATCAGCCACCCGGGAGTCCGAACGACCCGCAAGCTGATCAGTCAAAAGTACTTCTGGCCGTCGATGAACAAAGACGCAGGAACATGGGCAAAACAATGCCTACACTGTCAGCGGTGTAAAGTTCAGCGACATACAACAAGCAGCCTATCTACTTTTGCACCAGCTGACCGCTTTCAACATGTACATATCGACATCGTGGGACCGCTACCTACTTCACCTCAAGGACATCGATATCTCGTCACCATGATCGATCGAGCGACAAGATGGCCCGAAGCGATACCTACAGACGACACATCAGCTGAGAGCGTAGCGAAAATAGTCTACGAACATTGGATCACTCGTTTCGGCTCACCGAGGTTAATGACCTCCGACCAAGGAAGAAATTTCGAGAGCCGCCTATTCGCTAAATTACTTCACACTTTTGGGACCGAGAAAAACCGTACTACAGCTTATCATCCTCAAGCAAACGGCGTAGTCGAAAGATGGCACCGCTCACTCAAGACTGCACTGAAAACTCGTCTATCAGAACATACTATGTGGATTGACGAGCTACCTACTGTCTTGATGGGTTTACGCGCCGCCGCACGATCCGACACTGGCGTGAGCGCAGCCGAACTCACCTACGGATACAACCTACGCCTACCATGTGATTTCTTCACAACATCATCATCATCACCATCTGATCACCAGGACATGGACTTCGATTACGTAAGCCGACTACGCTCGTCAATCAACTCCGCACGTCCGAGTCAACTTCCATCACACGGAAACAAACGGCCTATCTTCGTGCATAAAGACTTGCAAACATGCAAACAAGTTTTTATTCGCAACGACGCCGTTAAGAAGCCGCTACAACCTACCTACGAAGGACCCTACAGAGTGTTAGAGAGAGGCAGCAAGACTTTCAAGATTCAACTACCGGAGCGAAGATCGGCAGTCGTATCTATCGACCGTCTTAAGCCTGCGTATACAGTCGACGAAAGTAGCTACGACACCTACCTACCTTCATCATCGAGCTACTTTCCATCATCACATCACCTACCTTCACCAGCGGACAGCAGTCAAGATGCACCAGCAGCTACAGTTCCATCACCTCTTCCACCAGCGACTCAAGACTCGAACACCACCAGCGCAACATCGCACCAAGTTCCGTCATCAATTTTGAAGACGACTCGGCGAGGACGCGATGTCAAGCTTCCGGTACGCTTTCGCTAGGGAAGGAGCCATGTAGCTGCGTGCCGCAGCTACCTACCTACTTATTCATAGTACCTACTCGGAAGGGAAAATAAGGAACGCAAGCATGACTTTATTGGATCTTCTCTGCACACATCACTTCGAGCTTCATCACCCCACCAGCTCCAGTTCTTCATTCCACACAACGCGCATCTCCAACTCTTCATCAACGCACCACGACGAAGCACGAGCACCGAGTTCGCCTGCACACCTACGCACGTCCACTCTTCTCCGCAACGCCGGTGAAATGGACGGGCGCCCGTTGGACAGGCAATATTTATGCCCTCGGCGCGGCGGGATTGCTGTGCGCCCCACTCCCCGCACGCCGCCTCGCGCGACCGTCTCGGCACGACGCATGCGCGGCTTTTGCCGCGCTGTGATTGGTTTAAATTCTTGTTTTGCTTATTGGCTCAATCTTGTTAGTTGTTAAGTTTTACTATAAATATTGATGTATGTTGTAAATAAATTCATTCATCACTCGCCTGTCGGTCGCCGAGCCGACAAGACGTTCGCTGCGTTCGCTCCGCTGCTGGCCCCCGCGCCCGCCGCAAGCCCCGCCCCGCCCCGCCCGGAGCCGCGCGGCTCTGCCCGCGCTCCGCTTCGAGCCCCTCCCCGCGCTCAGTGCGCGCTGCGTCCTCACCCGAGGACGCTGTCCCTTGGGACAACTTCTTATGTTTCTTTGACCGTCCTTTTCAGGACGACTATTCAGTGTTTCTTCGCATATCTAGTGTTTCTTCGACTGCGTCCTTTTTAGGACGTGCTCTCCAGCCCCGTCCTTTTCAGGGCGATACGTCGAAAGCCACGTTTAGTGGTCGATTTGGGGATACCTCACGGTGCTAACGAACCAAATCGGGCGTTGACCCGGAGCGCCTCGCGTTCCGCCCTCAGCGGAAAGCGAGAATCCGGCTGGGTCTGGTACCACCGGCCTTTGGGGAGCACCATAGCCGACACCAGATAGCGTGTAGGACACACCCCTCACGTCCCGCAAGAGAGACGAAGGGACACACATCTAGATTAAGACACGCAAGCACACACCCCTCCCTGCATTCCTAGCAGGGAGGACCACACACACACTCACCTCCCGGGTTTTCCCCCCGGGAGACTATGGAACCGCCCCCCGTGCTTAAGGCCCATTTCGCGAGAAATGGGCACCCCGCGCCCGCGGCGGTGAACGACGCCTGCCTTGACTTCGCGGCCCTAGACCGCGAACAGCTGGTGTCCCTGATCCAAGAGATTTTCTCTCGGGACCAGGGAATGCTAGCCGAGATTCTCAAGGCTCGCTCGTTCACCACCCAAACCCCCAATAAGGCAACTTGTGCCACCAGGGCCCTTAAGGCCACCCCTAAAAGTGTCCCGGCCATTAAGGCCAAGCCCGTCACCTCTGACGTGGCAGTCCCGGCCCCTCCGGCCAAAAAAACTCAGGCCCGTGCAACAAAAGCGGCCTCGGTGGCCCCCGCGCCCCCCGCCACTCAGGCCGAAGCCCCTAAGGCTTCGACCTCCGCGCCCCTTCCCAAGCCCTCTTCTCAGCTTGCTCTCTCCGCGCCCTCCGATGATTCCGAAGAATCCCGCGACGCGATGGACGTCGTCCTTCCGGACTCCTCCGACTCAGAGTCCGACACCACCTCCTCTTCCTCTTCCGCGGACGAAGGTTACACCGTCGTCCAACGCAAGAGGAAGCGCTCTGGCAAGCCATCTGGCAAAGCCCCGCCCGCGAAAGCCGCCGCTGTCCCACGCGCTGCCCCCTCTCCGACCACGCCGGCCCCTCAGGCCTCCCAGTCCTCCTCGGCCCCTCAGGCCTCCCAGTCCTCCTCGGCCTCTCAGCCCTCTCAGCCCTCTCAGCCCTCTCCAACCCAGCCTTCAGCTCGGAAGGAGAAAAGCCCGCCTCCCATCTACCTTCGCCAGAAGGAAAAATGGGACTCCGTCGCCAACTACTGCAGGTTGGCAAAAATCGCGTACCAAAACGCGAAAAACACCCGCGACGGTATTCGCATTACCGTCAACTCCTCCTCCGACCACCGGTCCCTCACGACCCACCTTAGGTCCCAAGGTATCGGTTACCACACTTTCGCCCTTGAGGAAGAGCGCCTTCTGCGCGTTGTCATTCGTGGCCTTCCAAAGGAGCACTCGACCGACTCCATCAAGGAGGACCTGCGGTCCCAGAATCTCCCCGTTCGGGAGGTTCACCGCATGGTTTCGGCCCGAGCCCGTAAGACGTACGAGATGGTCCTCGTGATCCTCGACCGTACGTCCGAGGGCAAAGCCGTCTTCCAACTGAAGGCGGTGAACGGCCTCTCCGGGATAAAGGTCGAGCCCCCACACCGTAACGGTGCCCCGTCTCAGTGCCATAGATGCCAACTCTATGGTCACTCGGCACGAAACTGCCACGCCCATCCGCGATGCGTCAAATGTCTTGGCGATCACGGTACCTCCGACTGCAGCCGTACTCCCGGTTGTCCCGAGCCACCTAGTTGTGTGCTTTGCGGTACCGAGGGACACACCGCGAACTATCGCGGTTGTCCCAAGGCGCCCAAGGCGAACAAGGTGGTGGCCCGGAGGCAGCCGGACCGTACGCCTCCTCCCATCCATCCCTCTCAGCCCGCTCCTAAAGTGGGCCTCTCGCCCCCGAGGGCTTCATTCCCCAGCGCGTGGGACAAGCCCTTGCCGTCCACCAGCCTGGGCCGCCAACAGGCATCCAAAACCGCGCCCGCGCCCGAGTCCGTTCCGTTAAAATGTGCGTCGTCGCCGTACATTCCGCCGCCCCTCCGCAAAGCGCCCGCTGCGCAACCAAACCCTCCGCGCAATCAGCCTAGGCATCTAGGCGTAAATGTTGCTCCCGTTTTTATGGACGGCCGCATTATGTTTGAGATCCGCGACAAGATAACTGGAAAGCTTATCTTTATCACGGATAGCGATCGGCTTAACGAAGCCCTCACTACTATTTGCCCCTCTCTGTCTAATCAATATGATTAGTACACCCGAAAGGACAAAGCCCCGTTCCGTCACGGTAGCGTTCTTCAACGCTGCCGGTCTAGCCAAACAGCGCGCGACTGTTGCTGACTTTCTCTCCCGACATAACGTCGACATTTTGCTGGTGCAAGAGACCTTCCTGAAGCCGTGCATTCGCGATCCTCGGATCGCGAATTACCAACTTGTGCGCAACGATAGACTCACAGCCCCCCTCGGTGGAACACTGATCTATCACAGGAGGTCCTTGCACTGCATACCGATCGACACGCCCTCCCTGACTCAGTTAGAAGCCTCTGTCTGTAGACTATCTATGACAGGCCACCCCCCGATCACGATAGCCTCCTGCTATCTGAGCCCTTCCCGCACCCTTAACGAGAGTGACCTAAGAGCACTATTCGATCTCGATAACTCTGTCATCTTGGCAGGCGACTTCAATAGTAAAAGCCCCTCCTGGGGATGTAATACCTACAATCCCAATGGCCATATCTTAGAAGACTTGGCCGATACGATTAACTTTGACGTTATCCCTCCCCTATCTCCGACTCACTATCCTAATCAAGTGGGTCTCAGACCCGACATACTAGACGTTGCGTTACTACGGAGTGTCTCCCTACGGTTTCACTCCATAGAAACGCTTCACGAACTCGACTCCGACCATCGCCCGGTGCTCATGCACCTCGGCCCCCCCCCTGACACGACCCCCCCGACAAAGACGGTAGTGCAATGGCACAAACTCGGGAAAGCCCTCGAGGACATTCACTCACCGGATTTGGTTAGGATTCCCGACGACATTAGGTCCCCCGACGATGTGACTATCGCAGTCGACTCCCTGACCAACCATGTCACCTCCGCAATCAGCGGGTTATCTAAGCGGGTCCCGGTGATGGTTGACCATCGCGGGACCCTGCCGGATGACGTGAGACGGTTGATCACGGAGAAGCATGCAGCGACCCGACATTACAGCTCTTGGCCCACCGACCAAAACAGACGTAGGCTCCGCGCATTCGAGCGCCTAGTTAGGACCCGTATCCGACAGCACAGAGACCGCGATTGGGAAAACCGACTTTCTGGACTCAAGCCAAGCCACCAGGCCTACTGGCACTTGGCTAGGTCCATGAAGTCAGACACCTACTCTGTCATGCCCCCTCTGACCCGCCCCGACAACAGTCGCGCATTCGATGACGACGAAAAGGCTGAATGCTTAGCTGAAAGCCTTGAGTCGCAATGCACCCCTAGTCTCGCCCCCGTAGACCCTGCCCACCTCGATACGGTGGACAGTGAAGTCGATCGGTTGTCCTCCCTCCCTCCCTCCGCGCCTCCTCTCACTCCCATTAGGGCTTCAGAGGTCCAGGCGATTATCAAGAATCTCCATCCCCGTAAGGCCCCTGGCGCTGACGGAATCAGCAACAGGGTGCTCAAAAACTTCCCAGTAGTCCTTATCTACCTCCTAGTCAGCATCTTCAATGCGGCCATGGAGAATTGCACCTTTCCTGACGCATGGAAAGAAGCCACAGTCATTGGCATTCCCAAACCGGGTAAGAAGGCTACGGAGCCTTCCAGCTACCGCCCCATCAGTCTCCTCAGTTCCTTGGGCAAAATCTATGAACGACTTCTCCTGAATCGTCTCTGGCCCATTGTTAACGAGCTTAGAATCCTCCCCGATGAGCAGTTTGGCTTCCGTGCCAAACACTCCTGCCCTCAGCAAGTCCTTCGATTTACAGAGCACGTGCTCGGTAATTTCAATGATCGCTCTTGGCCGGCGGACACGGGTGCCGTCTTCCTCGACGTAGCGAAAGCATTCGATAAAGTCTGGCACAACGGCTTGGTCTACAAGCTATTCAACTTTGGTGTGCCAGACAGACTCGTGCTCATCTTACGAGACTTCCTTCTCAATCGAAACTTCCGCTACCGAGTGGAAGGCTCGCTCTCCGCCCCTCACCCGATTCGCGCCGGAGTCCCTCAGGGCTCCGTCCTCTCCCCTCTCCTTTTCACGCTGTATACCAGCGATATTCCACGTACCCATCAGGTCGAAATCGCCCTTTTCGCGGATGACACAGCCTTGTACACATCCGATCGAAATATCGATAGGATTTGTATAAGGCTGCAAAAGGCCCTCCAAGATCTCGGTGTTTGGCTCCGCAAATGGCGCATAGAAGTCAATCCCACTAAAAGTGTTGCCGTATACTTCGGTAGGCAACGCACCGTTCTACCCGATCAGGACCGAAGGGCCCCCGTGGACCCCGTGGATCCTCCCGCGCGTAAACTCAAATCCCCCCGACCAATCTTTCTTTTTGGTGAACCCATTCCTTGGGCCAAAAAAGCTCGTTACTTAGGTGTTACCCTTGATAGTCGCCTCACCTTTAGCGAACATATCGTTACTGTTCGAAACCGCGCTAAATTCTTTCTTAGTCGCCTCTTTCCTTTGCTGGGCAAACAGAGCAAAATGTCACTTAGAAATAAGTTGACGCTCTATAAAGCCTGTATCAGACCCGTCATGACGTACGCCTCCGTGGCGTTTGCCCAATCTTATCATATAGATAAACTCCAAATAGTCCAAAATAGATTCCTCCGTAATGCCACCAATGCCCCGTGGTACGTGCGCAATGTAGACCTCCACCGAGACCTCGGACTTGAGTCCATCGCCGAATTCATGAAGCGCGCCTCACGGCGCTTTTATGATTCGGCGCCTCATCATCCGAACCCTCTGGTCTCAAACCTCCCCGATTATCCGATCGTTATCTTCGATACAAAATCCCGACGTCGACCAAGACACGTTCTTGGTGACCCCGACGACAAGATCACCGCCGCTAACGCGGCGGAGATCTAGTCATCCGCGTTAGATAGTATACACAATACACTCCACACGACACCGACCCCGCCGGCGGGGTCGAAGACGTAGTCTCTCTCTCCGTTTCCGCCCCTTCTGGGCTGCGGCCGTCCTCAAAAAACCCTCCCCTGGCGACAGCCCAAGCCGAGGTCCGTACCTAAGTGGTGCCCTTGCGCATGTTGCCCCAACCTATCTTTATCCGGCGTAGAGCCTTCTGCTCTCGCCATAGTCCGGTAACGTTGCAAAGGTCGACACGTGACCAGTCAACATAAAAGTCCGTCCGAAAAAAAAAAAAAAAAAAAAAAAAAAAAAAAAAAAAATTCATTCCGTATTTTACACTCGCCGACTGCGTTTCTCTCATCAATCCACAACAGTAGGAACCCGCTAAGTTAGGTACTACTACAGTCAGTGCTTTAGTTATAACGGTAGAATGAAACTCTGTTGTAAAATTTCATGCCTTACACACGCATGTAGGCAGAGGCACAGAACATTTGCGCATGTCAGCATTATTGAAACGCGGCAAACCACCACGGGGATGGCGGAACGAGCTGGATGTGCATCTATCAGACAGGCCAATAATAACAGTAGGAACAGAAAAGTCTGCCTTTCAAAATGAAGAGTGAGGTCTGTTCCCTGTAGTGGGACGATGTAGGCTTAAATCCTATCCTTTCCTATACTATTAAACGAGCAATATTAGTGTACCTACTTATTTGTTTATTTAAATTCACGTTCTCGAAAACGGAACTAACAATTTAGATTAGATGAAATATGCGGTACGGCGGTTTACGGGTGCGAAGAATTGATCTAGCTAGGTCTCCTAACTGGGAAAATTCGTTTTCTCGGCATTTTCACGCAAAAAGATTTACCCGTGCAATGTGGTTTGTATTTCGCGAGAGCTGTGGTCTGAGCGGCTAAGCGTTTAGGGTATCAGCCTGCAACGCCAAAGGCTCCGAGTTCGAATCTCAGCCATTGACAGATTTTTTTGTTGTCAGTTTTTTTCGAGTTAATTTTAATTTTTCTCAATTTTTACCCCAACAGAGCATGGTTACCCAGATATCACACTAATATTATTAATGCAAAAGTTTGGATGTTTGGATTTGGATGGATGGATGTACGTTTGTTCCTCTATAACTCGGTAACCACTGAAGCGATTTGCCTGAAATTAAAAATTTAGATGGATAACGACCGGAAATAGGACACAGGCTACTTTTTATCCCGGAAAATGCATTGTTCCCGTGGGATAAAAAATAGTAGTCCACGCGGGTGAAGGCATTCGCTAGTTTTATTATAAAAATACTTACACAGTCCCTGGAGTCTACTTTAGCTCCAGCGTCCAGCAGCTCCTTGACGATGGCGAGGTGTCCGCAGCGAGCCGCGAAAGCTAGCGGCGTCCACCCATCAGCATCGGCCGCCGTAGCGTCAGCACCCGATGCGACCAACAACCGCATCGTTCCGAGGCGACCGTTGTCGCACGCGCACATGAGCGCTGTTGTGCCATTCTGAGAAATAGCAGAGTATTTATCAAACACCGTAGCTGATTAGCTACACAGATGATTTTAGAAAGTTTCAATTTGTTTTCCTAAAAACAAAAGAATGAGGCAAATAATGACTTAGACAATAATTAATTGTGGCTGTTTGGCTAATTTATAAATCAAGGCAGATGACTACGTCATGTCAACTAACGAGTTTTAAATAAAATAAAATAATAAATACAGTGTGAATAGTTTTAAAGTTAATGGACAGAGATACGTCAGAATAATAAACAACTTAGGTAATAATTCAGAAAATGACTGTTTTTGAATAAAACACACATTCATACGATCAAGCTTCTACTCGTAAGATAACACCTTTATATTTTTTTATTTTATATATATTTTTTTTATATTTCTCGTGTATTGAAACACGAAACATGAGACTATCATAAATTTATCATTAATTTAAGTAAAGGACTTTAAAGAATTTCTTAACAGAACACGTCTTTCAATAATACGCCATAACACCCATTATTTATTGGAAAAATACAATAAATAATAATGTACCTACCTACTATTTTCCGTGTTGTCTACTTTTGCTTTAACTAGTCATTAACAATGTATTTTTCTTAGAAACTACTTTTTGTGTGGTTTCTTATTATTTTATAATTCAGTGTTTTTCCGAATAATTTATTTAAAAAGTACGTGGCGTTTGACTACAATATTATTTACGTAGTATCTCAACATTATCATGTTTGCATTATAGGATGACGTCATTTGATGCAAAGAATTAAAGAAATACCCAACTAAACGATATTATTTTCTCAGAATCTTTTCTATACTCTGTCGGACTTCTAAGGATGGTCAACACCTGAATGCAATACGATAAGAAAATTCCATAGTACCACTTTTAAGTAGAACTGTAATTAGGATACTAAAGTAAAATAAACCACAAAGGGCTGGGTTTACAATGTAAATAATTTATTTTATTTACTTTATGAGAAAGCGAGCATTCTAATTTTTTTAAAATGTTAACTAAACAGGAGGGTTCCGCATGAGTATGTTCAATCAAGGTAATATCAAGTTTATAATTAAGAAATTTTAATCTCCTTATTCCTAGTATAGTTGGAATAAGTAAGTTTTTGTTTATACTTACCGCTGTAAAACAGGAAGATTTTCATAGTCAGAAAGTTACGTACCTCATCTCGGTCGTCGATGAGGACATTCTTGTTAGAGGCGAGATACTGCTGTAGTTCATTGGTGTTGTCGCTGTTTGCCAGCTGAGAGAGCGTGCGAAAACACGCCAGCGACACCATCGACTCGCTACGGTGCAGACTCTGTACAAAAACGAAAATTATCATTAAAACGGAAAATACTATACTCAGGGCTGATTTTTCAATCGATAAATTAATTTTTATCTGAGGAATAAATATGGCGTTATGACATATTTTCAGTACAATATCTGTCAAATCGCATATTTATTTCCCAATTATTTCCTCAGATAAAAGTTATCTAGGTATTGAAAAATCAGCCCTTAAGGTTGCGGTGAGTGGAGCTCGGAACTTCTCTTCCAACGTATCTATCTAAATTGTTCGTCCTTGTCACGCAAAAAACTCTATGTAGTATAGTATAGGTGTACTACTCAGTCTACTATGAGCAATCACAGCCCCGATTGGCAGTATTAACTCTACCTAATCTGTGATTGGCAGATATGAGTCTGACATGAGGCCCGCCCTTTTTGGCGCGATTCAGGACGCATTACGCGCAGCTACTGTTCAATAATTTCAAATACAAATGCATCAGGACGTTTGGCTCAGCGGTTGTGAGCTCCGCTTGCAGCGCGGTAAGTACTTGCGGAATGGAGATCAATTCCTGCTGATATTGAGTTTTTGCATCTTTGGAGAGGCCAAAAATGTTATATTGTCAGTCACTAATGAATAATGTTCATTTTATTTCATGGAATCGTTAGATAAATGTATGGTAAAAATGCTTTTTTTGGAAATTTATCTACAATATCTAGGTAATTACCTACCCATCTTACTCTCAAGATTTTTAGGGAGGGATGAGATCGATATTATGACGCTAGACAGAATATGTGGGTTGTTACCTATATAAGTAGGTACACAATTACCTAAATTTTCAAAGGGAAGTAGGTACCTAAGTAGGTACTTACCTATGTTTTTTTCTGTCCAATGTCTATAGGTAAGTAGGTACTTACCTAACCTACCTAACTACTGAAGTCACAACGGATGTTTGTCCCTCTGAAATTAGGGGGCGTCCATTAATTAAAATTAAAGAATAAAAATTAAAGGTGATTTTTGCGATTTTTCAACCCCCGCACCCCCTCCCCCCTTGGTGAGATGTCCTGAGATTTGGCTCGATCCCCTCCCCCACCCCCTAATCTCACGTGAGAATAAAAAAAATAATCTTAAACAGGTACCTACCTAGATTTGCCGAGACCTCCCTTTCATTTTTAATCCCACATGGGATTAGGTGCGATTTGGCTCAACCCCCTCCCGCCCCCTAAAAGCCTGACGTAATTAATGGATGCCCCCATAAGTGCAACAAAGGTTAACGCATATTTAGGTACTTATGACGTGGCGAATCAATTGGTGGTACCAATAGGCTGAGAAGGCTGGACTCGGCTGGAGCCTAGGGCGGCAGATTTTAGGGGCGGCAAATAGGGAAAATTTTTTTTTGTGTTACAGAAAAATAATATTTACCTATATTTATTGATAATGCTATGTTATTATGTACACACAAACAATTCAACATGTAAGTAATGTTTTAAAAATTGTTAGAGTGAGAGCTTTTCTTGCTTAGAACTTTTTTCCATAATTGGATTGGAAACGAGCGATAAAGGCGGCGCGTTTAGATGGGCCCGCGAATTACAGTAGTATCCCGAAAATTTCCAACAGTTTACCTGTTGATCATGTTTGTTTCTGTAGCTGTAATCAGCACGTGTAAGGTCGTCATGTACGAAAAATCCCTATGTGTACCGAAGAATTTTTATTTTCATTAAGTAATCATTAAATTTCACATCATCAATCAATCATCATCAATCATCAACCAATCAAACATCAATAGGTATCCGTACCCCTATTATAAATGTGAAAGTGTGTTTGTTTGTTTGTAGTTGAATCACGTCAAAACGGAGCGACGGATTGACGTGATTTTTTGTGTGGAGATAGTTGGAGGGCTGGAGAGTAACATAGGCTACTTTTTATCCGGTTACAACTCGAGCGAAGCCGCGGGCAGCAGCTAGTTTATAATAAAACTGTAACAGGTCAAATTCTGTACATTGAAGATATTTTGAAATTTTTTTTGGAGGGCTCTCTATTGTCGATACTGAAGCCAAAACTGTATTTTTTTTCATTCATGTCTGTCTGTCCGTATCATGGCCGCGCATTACGTCGAAACTACTGGTTGGATTTAAATGAAACCTGGTATTATTTGAGTGCATACTACGAGGTCTAATATAAAATACTTTTAATCCTGAAATTCAGCACGGTTCCCTAGGGAGAGGGGATGAAAGTCAAAATAAGTATCTGGTTGTAATTCATGAGCGCGTAGTCCGATTTCAGTGATTCTTTTTAGGGTTCCGTACCTTAAAAGGTAAAAAAAGGAACCCTTATAAGATCACTTTCTTGTCCGTCTATCTGTCTGTCTGTCACCATCAATTATCTCAGGAACGGGTGGAGCTAGCAAGTTGAAATTCATACCATATACTGAGGTCTATAGTCCTTATTGTGAGTATAAAAATCAAGGTCCTGAGTCAACACTATAAAAAGATATAGGCAAATTTAGGTTTTCGTGAAAACTTGTAAGTACCAAAACTTACCTTAATTATCAACTTTTTTTATTTTTCGGAATATTTCCTTTACTTGTGCTGTAAGGCCTTGCTTGTAACCAAAATTGACAATTCTAGGTCAACCGGAAGTACCCTAGAGGTTTTGGGTCGAAAACCTAAATGGTAGTTCCCGTTGACCTAGAATCACGAAATTTGGCAAAAAGCAAGGCCTTATAGCAGAAATAAAGGAAAAATTCCAAAAAATTAAAAAAGTTGAAAGTTAAAGGGTGTTCCCATACATACATACATACATAGTTGACGCCAATTAAGATTGTCTTCTGAGTTGTATGAGCGCTCATACAATTAAGCGAACTAGCTTAATTGGCACCATCCTCAAATAAGGTAAATAAATAAAATTGTGCTATTGTGTGAAAGTAAATAAAAGAAAATATTTATTGCAATATTATGCTCGTGTGCGCAGAACATTTGCGGCGCTGCTATCGCAGAACTAGGATATGTACAAAAAAAATTACTAATTGTTCAATAACTTAATGGGTATAATGGGTAGGTACGGAACCCTCGGTGTACGAGTTCGACTCGCACTTGACCGGTTTTTACTTTGTTTGAAAGTAAGTACTTTATATATTGTTCCGTAAAAATTTCAAGGTCATCGGTTTTGTAGTTCCGAAATTACAAACAGCCGGAATCCTTGACACCCGGAATGCACAGGAACCGTTGAATGTACGGCTCATCTTAAGCTGGTGTGCAAACAACTCCAAACGAGTTGTCGGTGCTGGTTGTTGTTGTTGGTGCTGGTTGTTGTTGTTGGTGCTGAGGTAATTGTCTGGGGGTCTAAAGTGGCCACTTTTGATGAAAAATCAGATGTTTCATAGATGCTTCATCTATGAAACATCTGATGAAACATCAAATGCTTCATAAATGCTTCATATATATGCTTCTTAAATGAAGCATCGATGCTTCATCAATGCTTCATCGATGCTTTATACACCGTTAATTCTGGGTCAGTTTAAAGCCAGCACCCACTGCTTGTATTGCTTAATCGTATTCGTGTCGTTGGTTTCGTTTTTGAATTTGATAAGTATTTCATACGAAACTAAATAGTTGAAAAGATTAACAAAAGTGAGTAAAACACTTGTTATGGTGTCGTAGGCGCGCAGAGCTACTGACCTAGGTATGTATGTATGACTACGACGTAGCATAGACTCTATACCGTAGCAACAGCTGAGCACAGAGCACGTATCTCCGTGATTTATCCTGCCTATGTTTCGTGATATTATTAATTGCAAAAAAAATAGATCTCATATTTATTATTATTTTTGAGTAAGGTTATCGATATAGATTACGTAGGCGCTGGCTTTAAACTGACCAAAAATAAACGGTGTAGATGCTTCATATATGAAGCATCGATGAAGCATCTATGAAACATCTATGAAGCATTTCACAAAACATCTTTTTTGACAGATCTATGTGCGAGGTCAAATTTATTTTTAGAAAGAAAATAGGTTGAATGGAAAACGGATGGCTGAATGCAAAACCCATGCGAAGCCAAATTTAAGAAAAAAAAAACCTGAGACCCTCTCCCGCGACAATTTACCTTTTTTATTTATTCGTGTGCCTCAAAAATATTTCCATATGTCCATCAGGGTGGCGCAGTGCAATCATTTCTATAAAAAAACTAAGTAGGTACCTACCTATTTAATTTATAAAAATAAATTTAACAGTCTGCCCGCGACCACGGCTATTGCAACATAGCCGAAACGTCGGGAAAAATAAGGTAAATTACGCGATAAAATCCCGTGTCCATAAAACTTTTCAATATAAAAAATTTAACCTCGCACATAGATCTGTCAAAAAAGATGTTTTGTGAAATGCTTCATAGATGCTTCATATATGAAGCATTTATGAAACATCTATGAAACATCTATGAAGCATCGATGATTCATAGATGAAGCATATGAAGCATTTATGAAGCATTTGATGAAAAGTCAGATGTTTCATAGATGAAGCATCTATGAAACATCTGATTTTTCATCAAAAGTGGCCACTTTAGACCCCCTGTATTTGGTAGGATCAGAAGAATCTCATCTATTTTGAACTGTTAAAACCTAGTGAAACGATCACGGGAGGCCGAAAACTATATATTCTTCTTATATTCTTTATATTCTTATGTTTTGCTTTTTAGTGCAAGTATATTTTAAAGTCGGTTAAGTATTTTATTTTTTATTTTTTCATTTTAGTGTTTATTTTTTATTAAGAATGATGTCATCTTACCTACTTATTGTGTTTCGCTCATCAAGCCCTTTCATTTGATATCCATGTCACTACTACTATACTACTAAAAACTAAGATACTGAAAACCAGCGCTCTAACAGCCATGGCGCTGCTGGAGCAAATGCTGAGGGGTAACCTTATTTTCTTGTCACTGTAATGTAGCATTTCTGATTTGTGTTGTATGTATCGTAGTGGCGAAAATAAAACTTATTTCTATTTCTATTTTACTAAAAAGTTCCATGGAACAGGTCCTGACTCCATCATCAGATCAGATCGCTGTCACCATATTATTATATTACATTGTGTCGGAACTTCACAGATATGCTGTGTTTTTACTCAATCGGCCAATTTATTGAGGAGTTCTGTTGAGCAGCTCTTGACTCCATCATCAAATCAGCTCGTTGTCACCATATTATTAAATTGTAATTGAAACTTGATAGATATACCGAGTTTCGACTCAATCGGCCTATTCACTGAGGAGTTCTGTTGAACAGCTCTTGACTCCATCATCAGATAAGCTTGATTGATACCATAATATTTCATTGTCACCGAGAATATATAAGTGTGCAAAATTTCAGCCCGATAGTTCTACAAACACAATAAATAACCATAAAGTTTGAGAGTTCCCCTCGATTTCCATGGGATCCCCTCATCAGATCCTCCACTTCTGGAGTATATCCTTTGTAACCAAAAAAAAAATAATTGTCAAAATCGGTCCACAATTGACGGAGAAATGGCGTAACACACACACAAAAAACTAAAAAAAATATATACCTAAAATAAAAAAAAACACAGTCGACTTGAGAGCCTCCTCCTTTTTGAAGTCGGTTAAAAATAATATTACACAAATCATAAAAGTTACAATTTCATTAACAAAAAAAATGTAATTAATATGATTGTGATGTGGTATCGAGTGTAGGGGCGGCAAAAGTTGAATAGCCTACTGGCGGCAAATTTGGAAATCCGCCACTGTTATAGGCAGTAGAGTAGGTAGGTATCTATGTAAGCGAGATAAAACATAATACCTACCTAACAGCCAACATCAGAGAGACAAATGTAAAATATACTAGGTTCCGCCCGCGGCTTCGCTCGGGTGATACCTACCCGGATAAAAAGTAGCCTATGTTTTATTCCAGGTCATAAATTATGGTAAGTATAGGTACCTACCTATATGTATTCCAAGTTTCATTAAAATCCGTTCAGTAGCACTGGCGGTCGCAGACTTTGATCTTGGGGGGGGGGGGTCACTAGTTTTGGTAGTGCGTACCTACCTCTCTTTTTGCTGGATGTTACAGGTTTCTCAAGGATTTTGAGGGGGGGGGGGGGTCATGACCCCCATGACCCCCCCCCTCGAACCGCGCGTGTATCAGTAGTTTTTGCTTGAAAGAGTAACAAACATACAAACATCCCTAGATAGCGGTACCTACATCTATACATCCATACATCCTCACAAACTTTCACACTGTAAAATTATTAGTAGGATGGAAAAGCCCCTCTTGGCAGATTCAAATGGCCCGCCGTCATTTTGTGACGTCATTACAAAACTACTACTGTTCTATTTATAGACTTTGAAGTTTAAAAACATAACTTCAACTTCTTTCATAACTTCAACTTCATAACTTTAGTATGAAAATTACTTTCTTTTTAACCGACTTCAAAAACAGGAGGAGATTCTCAATTCATAGGAATATTTTTTATGTAGGTAGGTATGTTTTTGGAATTGTTTTGATTTGGAAAATTCTTTTTTGTTTGAAAGGGTCCCAGGTGGTGCCATGGTCATCAGATCAGGTCAGGATCTGATGATGGCGTCAGGAGCTGTTCAACAGAACACATCAGTACCTACCTACCTAAATCTAAATAGGCCGATGGAGCTGAAACTCGTCATCATCATCACCAGCACCATTTTTTGAACAGCTTCTGATTCCATCATCAGGTCAGCTCGCAGTCACCATAGGTACGCATAGGTATTACATATTACATGACATTGTAGTCGGAACGAAACGGAACAAGACAGCTTACATTATGCCGAGTTTAAACTCAATCAGCCTATTTACTGAGGAGTTCTGTTGAACAGTTCCTGACTCCATTATCAGATCCTGACCTGATCTGATGACCATAGCTCCACCTGGTACCCTTTCAAACAAAAAAATAATTTTCCAAATCGGTCCAGGCTCACCTATTCAAGTAGATACTCGAGAAACATACCTACCTACATAAAAAAATATTCCTATGACTTGAAAATCTCCTCCTTTTTTTGAAGTCGGTTAAAAAGAAAGTAATTTTCATAAAAGGGTCTACAAAACCTACCTACCTACATACCATTTAAAATTTAAATAATTGTTCAAAGTAAAAATCAATTCTAATCTACGCTAGGTACACCTATCTAGTTAGTGTGTATACTACCTACACCTATACCTACATACCTATACATCGAGCGAGCTAAAAATGCTAAAAATTATAAAAAGCGGTGGTCGTTGCAAACCAATTTTGCGTTAGTGTGAGTGTCGAAACTCCGCCTCCGGGACTATACACACACATTGAAGACATCCGAGCAACGCGTACGGCAATACTCGAGTTCAGAATTTACAAGAATTTACGATGTATTCCGTAATACCAAAAATGATGAATGAAAAGTTAATGATTTCGCAATTTTTTTTGTATGGCCTGTAACTAGACACTCTAAGCTGTGTTCCTATTAAAAGGATATTACAATCATTGTTGTTTATCATACAGAACAAATGCAACGAAAACACGATATTTTTGCTGTAAAAATGTTAGAAATACAATTTGGTTACATTTTGTTTCAGGTAAGTTTTTTAGATCAAAAGTTTAACAGGAACCTAGATTAATACTTCCTTAATCTAAATAAGTGCATAAAGTGGTGAAAATACGCTCAAATTTTAAATGATTTCGGTAGTACGTTTGTATGGAGAATTCGTTCGTCGCTGCCCTCTTAAGAGGTTAAAGTTATTACATGAAAACGGTCAAACAGAGGTAAACAAAAATAAGCAACACAGGTTTAGGGAATACTTTAAAACCGTCATATTTTTGATTAAAAAAAAACCGGTAAAATAAAAACGTTTTGAAAAAATGTCCAGGCACAACACCTCTCTTGGTTGCACGCTCCAACGTAACATTGTAAATTCGCTAAACTTATTTTTGTCAAATCAATTGAAAAGTAACACGCGTTAAAAATTGCTCATAAGACAATATGTGCCACGACACACACACTAAGAGCAAGTAAACGTTTGCTCGACATAGTTCAGACTTTTAATGAACACTATTTATTTTGTAGATATAATGATAAGGAGTGATATCACAAGGTAACCCAATAAAGTACCTAGGTACGCAAATTTATTGAAGAAGAGTATTTAAACTAGTATTAAAAACAATAAGCAGAAGCTGAAAAGTTTGGATTACTATGTATTTTGTATCTACCGATGTATCTTGGCAAAACAAAAATTTTAATTAGGATAAGTATTTGTATTTTGCTCAAAGCTTTCTCATGACAAGTATTTAATATCCTCTTACAAAAAACTGCCAACGACGGTTATAGTTAAATTCAACATAATTTTTTAACATTTTATAAAAAAAGTTTAGAATCTGGATTATTTTTTAAGTTTGTATTATTTTAACTGAAAGATACTTACAACAAATTGTTTGAAATTGTAATTACTAATAATATATCCTAAGAAAACTTAAAGATATTTAAAAATTTACCTTTGACTTTTGCCCAAAGGTGGGACCACTAGGCGAATTAAAATAATAATAAATACTTTGCACGTTAATGTAAGCTTCAAAACTCACCAATAAATCGTTATTAAAATAACCATCATGCAAAGGGTTAAAATTAAACACACACATGCACAGCAAATCTTTGTAAAATTGTGCAATGAGCAAATTTATTAGAACACATCATTTCCACACAAGTAACTATTATCAGCATCACGCAGACCGTGTTAGAGTGCCGTCGGAGTGCGAAACCATGGAAACCAGCAAAACCATGGCTGAAGCGGCGGTGTTGGTTCTCCCCAGGAGGTGCCGTCACGGTGAACTTCGGCAAACTCAGGTGTGGGCCCGCAGACAGGGGTCCAATATGCTCCGACACACTCCCGATCTCCAGGGGAAGAAACGATCTGCGCCGGCGCTTTGCTGGCTGCGCGGGGGCAGATGGCATAAAATTCGTCCCCGCAAAACTATTACTTTTCACCCGCTTTGGCACCTCCTCTTCTTGTACATTTCCTTCAGACCTGTCGGATATACTACGTTCCGTATCCGAAGACGTAGGTGATTCGCGAAGGATTTCCAACGGCGGTGGAGTCTGTTCCGGTACTCCGGGTCTTGATACATTCTTCGGTCGATGGATGTTTCCAATGAGGCATCGAATACTGACATATTCGTTATCACTGGTCTTCGGCGGTAGATGCGGCGGAAGGGACATCGCAGTTCGGCTTCACGCATAATAGGACGGGCGCGCAACGGCTCCTGTGACAGATTTGTGAATGTGGTGACTGGAGACTAGCGCTCGCCAGCACTACGCGTCTGGCTATGGGCGGATACTATTTAGAGCGCGAAGCTGCGTGGCGTGAGGCGGGCGGAGGGCGGCCTCTATGAATGAACGCGTACAATACGTACAAGAGAGTAAGTGCTGCAACTGCGCAAAGAGATGCGCTTGAGGATCGCGGAGGCGGTGCGGTGTGCGGCTCGCTCAGGGGGCAGCATAGCGTACGGTGTCTGATCTGACTGTGTCGGCGACGCGCCTCAGAGCATCGGTGAAGTGAAGCCCTCCCCGCCGTCCGGACGCCGGACGCCGGGTTACCATTGGTCACTATGAGTTTTTTCTTAACGAGTTTGAATATAAGGAAACTTATTGTATTTAAAACTATGATTAGTTTTAGAGGAATGAAAAAAAACTAGAATCCGCATGATTATTTCAAAATTGAGGAACAAAATAAGACACATCTGACGTATATTTTGAAACAGCTTAAAAACTACCGTTCCTTGCATGGGCATTACCTACCAATTGTTTCATTAATGTACGATGGGGTATTTTTCAAAACGATTTATGATCGTTGTGACATAATTATGCCCTATACGCTTCTATTTTTATTATAACCGGTTGGTACTGGCTACCTGTTTAGTCACCAAGAGCAATAAGAGGATTGAGTACCGAGGTGAAGATCCGCAACATGAGGAGAGTAAAAAGATTAACGGGGTTACAGGATTCCATTCGCAAAGCTCGACCGCGCGGGACCCGGCCGGGATTATTCAATATCGGACCTTAGAAATGCTTTCTCACGCTTCAAAATAAAACACATAAAAGCAGTAGGACCTATTGCACAAGGTACTGTGCGGATAGGAGAACTGAGCAAGGCGTGGGAAAATAGGTCTGAAGTTGACAAAATTATACTAGATACATAAGTAAAAACACTAGTAGAATTTTATACGAATATTATGACAAAATTTACCTGCCCATAATTTCTTATGAAAGACGCTGCTCGGAGCATTTCAATTTTTCAATGCAACATTAACTACGACCATTAAATATTGTATTCGTACATAATTAGCTTGTAATATAAAAATTTAAAATGTTTCGGCGAGTTATAAATTACTAACGATTTAAATAACATTAAAAGTTAAAATTTTGTGTAAAGAAACCATGAAGAAACGAACTAGCAGCTGTTTGTACTTTTAATCTTACTGAATCATTTTTAGAAACTGGTCACTTTCTTATAGTTCACGGTGTTTTCCGAAGGATTAGATTCTGTTAATATTGGGTTAGAGGCTGAATAATCTAAACAAGATTAAGATAACGGATAGAGTTACAGCTATTAGGTAAAGCTATTATGTGTAACATTGACTATAAACAAAGAAGGATATCGGGGTTTACAAAACTGTTAACATTGTGTATAATGTATAATAAGCTGCGATAACGATCTTGGAAAAAGACAAGGAGTAGGTCCGTACTGTAGCAATCTACAGAGCATAAAATTATATCTCTAGTTTTAGTGATATAGTAACAGGGTGGCATACTAATGAGTATTGGTATTCGGGAGTAGGATTTCAACGGCTTGTCAACTAACCCTGCCAAATAATCAGCTGCTTAATGCATAGCAGAACGAGCCAAACATTTTAGATCTAAACCCTGAGGTTTCGTAGTTCGCTAAACCTTTGTTAACTAACGGCAACGTCGTCATATTAAGTTTCTTGTCATTTTTAGGGTTCCGTAGTCCTGACAAGGAACCCTTATAGTTGTCCATTTACGAAATATTAAATGTAAATTTTTGTTTCAGTAGGGCGTCTCTCCCTCCCCCTCCCCCTCTCTAAAGGCTAAACTGCTGGCTTGAAAAATCTAGAAAAATTCATGATGATAGCATTTCATGAACTTTAAAGGAAAACTATAGCGTTTAAGACAAATTTATTAGTTTAGCAGTAATAGTCGTTGAACTTAGGTGTTGGATAATTTTGTACCAAATAAAAAGTCCTTAGAAAAAATTCCTTTAAAGAGACTAATAAAGAACAACATAATCTTTCTATATTGTAATAACGGGCTACTACGGAACCCTACATTGCGCGTGGCCTGACACGCACTTGGCGGGTTTTTTTGTTCGTTGACACGAAGACGACAAGAGGACAAGTTATTTTTTTTTTGTGTAGATAAAATCACATCACATACTTAATTTAATACAATAGGCAATATGCGTCTGATTCAAAAGCGGGTTAAATGTATTTTATTATGAACATTGTTGCTTTAGAGGTATGTGTGTGTAATTATTTTTTAATATTAAACCATTTTCGATTAGAAAATAAATTTTAAAAATTGCAAAAAATAGTAGGAATTTCAAAATACTTGAAAAGGATGTGAAAGGATGTGACGACACGAGTTCATAAGAAAAGTCAAGGACGAGTCAGATATGACGATCCATAGATAAGTTTTTTTTTTAATTTTCACAATTCCTATACTCGAACTTATTGTTGTCACAGATTACTGTTGTACTTAGTATCAATTTGACGTCACACGTCAAAGTTCACAAATTGTTACTACAACAGTAATCTGTGACAACAATAATAATCGTGTTTCAGATGCGTGAAAATGTTGGTAAATTTCAAAAATTATTTTTGTTATAAAATTTTAGTATTTCGGCGCTGGAATTTTTATGACGGTTATTTGACGATATAACCTATCGTATAAAATCATAAAAAAAAATTGTGGGAGTTCCCTATTATGGCCAATTGTCTTGCAACAGGAACCGGAAATATATAAATTATCTTAGTCTTTGCAAACAAACTATTCACCACTAATTTTTTAGGGTTCCGTAGTCCTGACAAGGAACCCTTACAATTTCGTTATGTCCGTCTGTCTATCTGTCTGTCCGAGGTTTTGCTAAGAGACCGTTAGTACGAGAATAACAATTACGCCGATAAAGTGGTAAAATAAAATTTTGGAAAATATTTTCTTTTAGGTTAGCTCCCCTACATGTGAAGTGGGGATGCATTTTTTTTTCGGCGTCTACCCCATCGTGTGGGATATCGTTGGGGGTTGCTAAAACTGTTTTTCAATTTAATGCTCCATTTCCGAAATATTCAACTTTATTAGAGTGCAAATTAATTATTATAAATTATATATTAATTCCAGTAGGGCGTCCCCTCCCCCCCCCCCCCCTCTAAAAGCCAAACTGCTGGCTTGAAAAATTTGGAAAAATTCATGATGATAGTGCATTTCATGAACTGGAAAACTATAGCGGTTAAGACAACTTTATTAGTTTAGCGGTAATAGTCGTTGAACTTGGGTATTGGATAATTAATTTTGTAAAATACAAAATCCTTAGAATAAATCCTCTAAAGTGACTAAGATGAAGTAGTTACTTGTTGTAATGGGCTACTATGGAACCCTACTCTGCGCGTGGCCCAACACGCACTTGGCCGGTTTTTTTTATAAATGTAGGATATTTAAAACTCGTGAGTAATAGTGTTTTGTGATTTAAAATCTATAATGAACGAGGCACGAGGTAAGAAGATTTTTGTTATCGATAATTCATTAAGAAGGTGAATTCTAACTCTCACTCAACCCCTACATCTGTATTCTAATGTCGATAGATAAAATATACAACCAAAGTATTGGCATTCGTATGTAAAATAATACGGCGATCAATACAAAGCAGGCACGCATGGCTCATGAAAACACAAATTACCTCTGTAATCATTGGATCGTTTACAGTGTCTCTTACAAACTTATAGTAAGAGAAAAGGCTTCCATAGCTCCGCGGGACTCTTAGAGCTAGCATGAGAGGTCGTCGCTCGGTGCCCGATGTCGAAGGCACGTCCCTCGACGACATAACTTATGAAAACTGCCTGCACTTTTAGTCCCAACACTTCTAAAATGGTACATTGTATGCCATAATAACATTTGACTTGGTTACGCGCAACTCAACACTTTTGAGGGTAGAAAAATGATCGCGAAAGGAGGCACTGAACTGTCACAAACGGGATGCACGCGCAAGTAGTGTAATATTGATAATATTATAATCGTTTGAAGAAATAGAATTAAATAACTTACCTATCGGAGAAGGAGGCTCTTATCATACTTATCGCTTGTTTGTTAAGAGTCCTAACTACTATGTATGCGCTTATACACCTTCACTTGATTTTTGTTACAATGTCACGCCACATACTATAGGTAATTTGAACATACCTATCTATCTATTTGTACTAATCAATATTTGCATGCTCAATCTAGTTAATGTAAATATGCATGCCTATAAATAGGTAGGTACATAATAAACTACTTCATTTTTTAAGAGACATGCCAAGGTGTCTCTTTGTTTTTTATTAAAAAATATTTTCAGTAGCTCTTAGGTACTGACTGCTTAGTAACTTAGTACCTACACATAAGAATTAAACTAACAACCAATAAAATTAATTTAAATAATAAAAGGTGCAAACATTACAAAAAATCTTTTAAAGTTCTAAACTAGTGCCCTCTAGCGAGACCGAACGGTTATAAATGCTCTGTCGGTATAAAGTCGAACTAAATCGAAAGGCGGCTACTGAACGGAAAAATATCTGCGCAAGCGCACCTTACTGCTTATTGTAGTTCTACTCTAAACAAGTAGATGGCGTGACCAGCTAAACTACAAATTAATTTCACTTTACAAGTGGCTAAATTTAAAATTAAAAAAAAACCGACTTCAATGTTTTAAGCTAAGCAATTTTCTGCACTCTCGAGGTGGCACCAACCAATCGGAAAGTATACTTACCCTTTCAAACAAAAAATATTTTTTCAAATCGGTCCAGGAGGCCTAGGCTTCTTCGAGTAGGTACTTAAATCGGTAAATGAACATACATAAAAAAAGCACAAAAAAAAAAATTCCGACGACTTGAGAACTCCTCTTTTTTTTTGAAGTCGGTAAAACACTTTGCACATTCTACTTTCTATCCTATTAATCACACTAAATAATAATTATTATAAATGCGAAAGTTTGGATGTTTGGATGGATGTTAGGATTAGGATGTACGAGTATGTTTGTTCCTCTATAACTCGACAACCACTGAAACGATTTGGTTGTTTAAAATGTAGATAGATAATGACCGGGAAATGGACATAGGCTACTTTTTATCTGGGAACCCCCGCGAGCAAAGCCGCGAGCGGCAGCTAGTAATATTAAAATTATGCGTTTGTGAGGATTTATAGATGTTTGTTACTCTTTCACGCAAAAACTACTGAACGGATTTTAATGAAACTTGGAATATACATAGTTTATGACCTGGAATAACACATAGGCTGCTTTTTATTTGTGTATCACGCGTAAGAAGCCGCGGGCGGAAGCAAGTTTGAAATAAATATAAGTTAGGTGTACAACTTTTGCTTGAGGAGTACCTACTGAGAAATAAATTAATATAGAAAATGTGTGATTATTAGACAGATGAGATACTAGCTGCTTCCTTTATAAATATCATAGTTATTTACTATTACTTTTAGTTTTTACAAATTTATTTGTAAGAAGCTTTAAAGTCTTACTCGTAATTCATCATGAATTGTACCTATGTCCTATAATAAAATCGTAATCAGACGAAAAAAATCAAAAGGTTGAAAAAAACTTTACTTTTCATAGAACAGGATTTCCTACTCGGTAATTTATCTATGATTGATAAATGATAAGATAAATCACGAGTAGGTACCTAAATAGTTCGTAACTCCTTTACCTAATGTTTTATGTAGAAATGGTAGTTCATCCTGGCTCATGTCGAAATAGGGTTACGTTAGGGAGTGTACACATTGCGTTTTCTGCAGCGCGTTTTTGAGCTCCGCGTTTGTATCGATACAAACGCGCGTTCGCAACGCGTTTTTTCCATACAAAAGCGAACCGGGAGGGGCTGCGCGGGGGACTGCGCGTTCGCATCGCGTTCGATTCGCGTTTGTATCGATACAAACGCGCTGCAAAAAACGCAATGTGTACACTCCCTTAGTTTTACTAATTTCAATCTTCAGAGCTTCTTAAATGTGATTTGACTAAGTAGGTAGTTTCTTTAGCTTTTTTATTGAAAATACCGAAACTTAATCTTATTAATCGACTTCAAAAAAAGGAGGTTCTCAATTTGTCGGAATCTTTTTTTTGTTTTCCGTACCTCAAAAGGTAAAAAAATGAACCCTTATAAGATTACTCTTATAAGATCTTGTCCGTCTGTCCGTTTGTTCGTGTGTCGCCACCGATTTTCTCAGGAAAACGGGTGGGCCTAGCAAGTTGGAATTTATACCAGATACTGAGGTCTATTATAGTCCGTATTAGGGGCATAAAACAATTTTTCAAAAAAAAAAAAAATATAACCTAGGTCCTTCAAAAAATACTTTCACTAAAAATAAGAATAATATAATAAGTAAATACTGAAAATTATGGGTACGGGATGTATGTTATGCCCGCGACCATGGCTATTGTAACATAGACGAAACGTCGCAAATTACGCGATACAATTTTCAGTATGAATAGTGATCGCGAATGTTTAAAAACGGCTAATAAGTAAACAGATTTATTTAATTTGTTATTATATTTTATGTTATATATAATGTTGAAGTCGGTGTTAATTTAAACTAATGCATACCGATTTCAACATAATACATCATAACATAACAAATTAAATAAAATTTACTTATATTATTCTATATTATTTATTAACGCCCTACGCGTGTAATAACGCGCTTAGGATGCTGGTGGGGCTGCCTCGGTTCTGCAGCGCATCAGGGATGTTCGCAGACGCGAGATTGGACTGTTTCTACACCACTATGCGTAAGCGGGGCACATCCCTGGTGCGCAGGATCCGAGCCAGCCCCAATACCATCCTGAGCACGTTTGCAAACAGTTACGATTGTAAGTACTTCAACCACTGCTGCATGTTGCATCACAATCCTAAATTCAAATTGTTATTGTGACTGTAATCGATCGAGCGAGCGAAGCGAGCGAAGATCTTAGTGGCAAGTTAGGCGATTTTGCTTTGTATGTTTGTATGTTTGTATATTTGTATGTTTCATTTTTATGTTCTCGCATAACTATCGAACCGCTTATCCAATCTGTATGAAACTTGATAGGTCAATAGGTTGTGCTATGGAAATTTGCTGTGGAGCGTATGATCGTAATCGATGAAGGGGTTGTAAAGATATGGGGTTCCCAAGGGGGTAAATTTTTTTCAAAGTTACCCAAATATATTAAGTGGGGTGTCATATGAAAGTACTCAATTTATACATTCCAAAATGGTTTTTAGTTTTCTTCTAGGTTCTATAGTTTTTGAAATACAGAGAAAAAGAAAAATGATGAAAACCAATTAACGGAAGTATGGAGAGAGCTCCCGTTTCATAGAGTTTCGATGTATTCGTAGGTCTGGTTAACAGACAAAGAGTGTGGCATCGTTGTGGTTTGGTTTGCAATGATTTTAGTTGCTTCTTGATATTTTTTCTTGAGATTGAAAATAAAAGCCGTGTTGGCCGATTGGAAGAGTGCTCGATTTTTGATTCATAGGTCGTAAGTTCGAACCCTGGCCGTGTTCATCAATGGATTTTTCGATTAGAAAAATTTAAATGCGCATTAACACGAGCTCTAAACCGTGAAAGAAAACATCGTGAGGAAACCAGTGAACGTTCTAATAGCGGCGATGGGCTTGCAACCTGTCACGTATGCAAATGCTAACTCCTGCGAATAGTGGGCTGGGCATGTACCAAAATTATAGAGGGAGACGGAGGGGGAGGGGGAGGGGTGGGAGGGGGAGGGGGAGGGGGGAGGAGGAGGGAATTGATTTTCTCATACATTTTGTATTGAACTGCTATTTTAATAATTTCTCGAACTAAGAGGCCTTCCCTGAGGCGCGGTACGAAGTTCGCGGGGTCAACTATTGAATATAAACACGACACGACTTAATGTATTGCATGCATGCCTATAATCTTTACCATACTGAGGTAGCGCATTAGATATCATTGTGTGGTAAACACTAGAAGGAGCACTTAACGTAGGTATAGGGGTAGTCAGAAACAAGTCCAAATCTAGGCTATCAACACAACGGTGCGCGAGATCTCAGTTCGGGGCGAACTACTAGTTTAATTCAATTCAATTTTAGTCAATTTACTTCTATTCAAGTTATTTTATTCTTGGTTTTAATTAATTTTATTTGTGTAATGTGAATGGTGTTTTATAATTTTATATAGGCTTGAATTAATAATATGATCCTTTGTTGGTCGAAATAAAACATATTTTATTTTATTTTTTTTATTTATTCTTTTTTTTCGCTTTTTAGTGCAAGTATTTTTTGAAATCGGTTATATTCTTTAAAAAAAAAGTTTTCATTTTAAGTGTTGTTTTTTTTAAGTACCTACCTATTTGTTTTTCTTTATTTAGAACAGCTGGCTTGAAAAATTTGGAAAAATTTTTGATTATAGGGCATTTCATGAACTTTAAAGGAAAACTAAAGCGGTTAAGATAACTTTATTAGTTTAGCAGTAATAGTCGTTGAACTTGGATGTTGGATAATTTTGTACCAAATACAAAATCCTTAGAATAAATCCTTTCAAGTGACTAAGATGAATTATTTTCTTGTTTTAACGGGCTACTACGGAACCCTACACTGCGCGTGGCCCGACACGACTTGGCTCTGGTTTTATTTCAAGTTTGATCTCGAGTACAACTTTCATTGATCTCTATTAAGGAACTAGGACTTAATCGATCGAGCGAGCGAAGCGAGCGAAGATCTTAGTGGTAAGTTGGGCGATTTTGCTTTGTATGTTTGTATGTTTCACGAATTGTTGTTCGCGCATAACTGTCGAACCGTTCATCCAATCTGCATGAAACTTGGTAGGTCAATAGGTTGTGGTAAGGAAATTTACGGTGAAGCATATGAGCTTAATCGATGAAGGAGTTGTGAAGATATTGGGTTCCCAAGGCGGTAAAAAATTATGAAAGTTAAACAAATATATTGAGTGGGGTGTCATACGAAAGGGTTTATTTTGTACATTCCAAAATGGTTTTTATTTTTAATCTAGGATGTATAGTTTTTTAAATACAACCAAAGAACAAAAACTGCGAAACCAGAGCTGCAAGAGCTCCCGTTTCATAGAGTTTCGATGTCTTCGTAGCTCATTGACTGGTCGGTCTTAAAAAGAGAGTGGCATCGTTGCGGTTTGGTTTGCAATGATTTTAGATGCTACTTGATTTATTTTCATGATAAAAAAATTTTTGATAAAGAATGAAAATAATTGGGGTAAAAAAAGTTAAGTAAACAAATATATTGAGTGGGGTGTCAAATGAAAGGTCTTTATTTGTACATTCCAAAATAGTTATTATTTTTATTCTAGGACGTATCTATACTTTTAGAAATACGACGAGAATTCATAAATATGAAATAAATGAAAAATTAGACACGACATTACGTATTGCATGCATGCTAGTATTTTTTACTATGAAGAGCTAGCGCAATAGGCATACTCGGCAGTAGTAGCACTTGAAATTATAGGGGTAGTCAGAAGAAAGTCCAAATGTAAGCCATCTACGGTGCGCGAGATCTCAGTTCGGGGCGAACTACTAGTAAATCAGGGTACTGCTACCAAGCCTAAGTGAATACCCTGCTTAATAATGAATGTTCCTCAATGAAACGATATAATCGATCGAGCGAGCGAAGCGAGCGAAGATCTTAGTGGTAAGTTGGGCGATTTTGCTTTGTATGTTTGTATGTTTCACGAATTGTTGTTCGCGCATAACTGTCGAACCGTTCATCCAATCTGCATGAAACTTGGTAGGTCAATAGGTTGTGGTAAGGAAATTTACGGTGAAGCATATGAGCTTAATCGATGAAGGAGTTGTGAAGATATTGGGTTCCCAAGGCGGTAAAAAATTATGAAAGTTAAACAAATATATTGAGTGGGGTGTCATACGAAAGGGTTTATTTTGTACATTCCAAAATGGTTTTTATTTTTAATCTAGGATGTATAGTTTTTTAAATACAACCAAAGAACAAAAACTGCGAAACCAGAGCTGCAAGAGCTCCCGTTTCATAGAGTTTCGATGTCTTCGTAGCTCATTGACTGGTCGGTCTTAAAAAGAGAGTGGCATCGTTGCGGTTTGGTTTGCAATGATTTTAGATGCTACTTGATTTATTTTCATGATAAAAAAATTTTTGATAAAGAATGAAAATAATTGGGGTAAAAAAAGTTAAGTAAACAAATATATTGAGTGGGGTGTCAAATGAAAGGTCTTTATTTGTACATTCCAAAATAGTTATTATTTTTATTCTAGGACGTATCTATACTTTTAGAAATACGACGAGAATTCATAAATATGAAATAAATGAAAAATTAGACACGACATTACGTATTGCATGCATGCTAGTATTTTTTACTATGAAGAGCTAGCGCAATAGGCATACTCGGCAGTAGTAGCACTTGAAATTATAGGGGTAGTCAGAAGAAAGTCCAAATGTAAGCCATCTACGGTGCGCGAGATCTCAGTTCGGGGCGAACTACTAGTAAATCAGGGTACTGCTACCAAGCCTAAGTGAATACCCTGCTTAATAATGAATGTTCCTCAATGAAACGATATAATCGATCGAGCGAGCGAAGCGAGCGAAGATCTTAGTGGTAAGTTGGGCGATTTTGCTTTGTATGTTTGTATGTTTGTATGTTTCACGAATTGTTGTTCGAGCATAACTGTCGAACCGTTCATCCAATCTGCATGAAACTTGGTAGGTCAATAGGTTGTGGTAAGGAAATTTACGGTGGAGCATATGAGCTTAATCGATGAAGGGGTTGTGAAGATATTGGGTTCCAAAGGGGGTAAAAAATTATGAAAGTTACACAAATATATTGAGTGGGGTGTCATACGAAAGGGCTTATTTTGTACATTCCAAAATGGTTTTTATTTTTAATCTAGGATGTATAGTTTTTGAAATACGACCAAAGACCAAAAACTACGAAACCAGAGCTGCAAGAGCTCCCGTTTCATAGAGTTTCGATGTCTTCGTAGCTCATTGACTGGTCGGTCTTAAAAAGAGAGTGGCATCGTTGCGGTTTGGTTTGCAATGATTTTAGATGCTACTTGATTTATTTTCATGATAAAAAAAATTTGATAAAAAATGAAAATAATTGGGGTAAAAAAAGTTTACTTATAAACAAATATATTGAGTGCGGTGTCAAATGAAAGGTCTTTATTTGTACATTCTAAAATAGTTATTATTTTTATTCTAGGACGTATACTTTTAAAAATACGACGAGAATTCATAAATATGAAATAAATGAAAAATTAGACACGACATTATGTATTGCATGCATGCTAGTATTTTTTACCATGAAGAGCTAGCGCAATAGGCATACCCGGCAGTAGTAGCACTTGAAATTATAGGGGTAGTCAGAAGAAAGTCCAAATGTTGGCCATCTACGGTGCGCGAGATCTCAGTTCGGGGCGAACTACTAGTTATTGTTGGTAAAATAATTGAATTTAAGGACTTTTGTAATGGAAATATGAATCATGACATTAATTTGTAATTAATTAGCAGTCATCCAATCATTAAACAGAGCAGGCACCTTCCTACTTTACCTATGGGTTACTCGCGAAGCAATTTATTCATGTTAGTAACATGCAACCAAGGGTAGCGATAGTAGGTATCGATCGATCGAGCGAGCGAAGCGAGCAAAGAGCTTATTGGCAGCTTGGGCGATTTTTCTTGTTTGCTGTTTGTGGGTTTGTATGTTTCACGAATTCTTATTTCCGCAAAACTATCGAATTTTGGGTCCTAAAGCAAAGAGTTTAGAAGATCTTTGTCCTAAAGTATCAAATTGAACTCATTGATAATTTAGTTCTTCTTTCACACTAACACACCCCAGTTACGAGTACATAAAAAGAGGGCGAAATTCTTTGTATCAATGTAAGTATACAATACAATCCTTTCAAGTCAAAGTAGGTATGTGACGTATTTGTAATGGTTTCACTTATTTGCAATGGTCAAGCAAACAAAGCTCTATAATATATTGTGATAATGCGAGTATTGTATGTAACGCTTGCTGCATGCATAATTCGAACTTACTACTAGAAATACAATTGTAGTAATATAGTAGGTACACTAGGTACATACTGCAGTTTAATGGTTATTCTCTAGTTTATAATAATTAAGCTTGTTAATATTATAGTAATTACATAAGACAAAAGAAACCTACGCGATCGTTTTGACAGTTTGAGACTAATTAGAGTTTTGATAGATCTCAAATCACCATAGCAAAGCAACATAAGTCTTAAATAGTCAATTGGTTAAATAGTAAATTGGTGAGAAGTGCTAGTGACACCAACGAATTGAAGAAGTACGAGAATATGTACTAAAGTGCATAGTATTGACTATCGATGCGAACATTTTAATAAACGTACACTAGATGCTAGAGTTGTGTAATGTGTTCGTTCTCAATTGTTAGATGAATCATTAATTACGTACAAACAGTCTAGCACTGCTTGCCAACGAGCAATAGTAGCGCAAAATTACATTTCACAAACAATAAACTGAAAAGTTCTGCGGTGTATTTTGACTGAATTTACAAATTCTAAAGTCAGAAAATCGTTATTGTGTTTATTGCATTTCCTATCTTTAAATTTAACGCGGAATAGCATGCCAACATTGCCAACTACGATTGTTTGCTGTAGTGTCACTAAAGTATTTCCTTAAGAGTATTATTTTTTAGGTAAGTAAATTACCTAATATTTAAGACTAGGCTTTGGACTGAAACAATACCACAGAACAGATAATAATAATACGAGTACAATGAAAAGCCCGGGTAATTAGTCACCACTATCCAAGTGCAACTATATTTGGGAAACCTAAGTTGATGTCATTCATAGGCGGGTAATGAATGACGCACCAAGAGCTGATAGTACGGCTGCCTTGAACGATTCTATCTAAACAACCAAAGCCTAATAATGCTGTTCAAAGCGAAATCCTATCTTGACATCTTCCTACGCGTATCTTCACTTCAAGTGCCAGCCGATATGAACCGCAACTTATTGGTATTGGTTGAGGCGCTACTGATAACAACTTCGGATAACAAGGCAAATAATGGTCATATTGGCATTGACACTGACATAATATCTACCAACAAGCCTCGGTTGAAAAACCTGGTAGGTTAATGTTTCTTTTGAAACAAAAAAAGAACAAAACCGGTCAGAATTTTCTGTTTTTCCTTTGTTAAACTTATAAAATCAGCAAATGACCGCAAGCCCAATGACCTTTTTATCTGTAGATTTGCCAGTTATAAATAAGACCGTCTCATGTCTCATGCAATTGATAAGAAACAAAGGTCCCGTTTGTTTCATTTCGAAACTTGTAAAACAACACAACAATGAAATAATGAAAAGTCACTAAAAACAGCGACAAACGTATTATTTTCTTTTCGTATTCGTCAATGAGTAGATGTCTAATATTTGCTGAGATTTGATGAGAGGTTATCAGATAACCAAATCAAGCTCATTGTCAGCATTTAGGACAGCCCGACTCAGATAGAAGTGATACCTACACTTAATGTTTCTTTATTGTAAAATTTATATTAAATCTTCAAAATCTAGAGAATCTTAAATACTTAATGCACAAAGCTGAATCTTATACAGGATAATTATTATCAAAAGGTCGTTGGAAGAGATAAATGAAGATAATTATACTGAGATAGCTTGAAAACTTCTTCAGAGATGACCCATAGGAGTCAGTGATAAAGGGATAAAACACAAAAAACTAATATTTTACCCTAGGAGCATTAGATTGAAGGTCGAATGACAATCTACTTTGAAGGCGAAGTCTAATCTATCTATTGGTGTGTAATTTCTGTCTCTTTCAAGTGTTTGGTGTTCATTATTTTGGGTGAGATGATAATACCACATTATCTGCCATTATTAATATAAAACCATATCTCATAGTGATAAGACCTAAGAATAATGATGATTCCATTTCAACGTTGTGTGCTACGCGGATGAAATAACTAGATAGATAGATAGATAACTCTTTTTTTTTTACTCTTTACTAGCTCCGACACGCGACTACTTAGCTACAGTTCTCGGTTGTTTCAATGTCTTATGACTAAATATTCGCCAAGAACTCTAACTACGGAAGAAAATAACTATTTGGCCGTTTTTAAAACCAAACCTACACTCTTAATATCTTATCCACGATGTGACGATTCAGCTGCCGGGAACTGTAATCTATACAGTTGAATGAGCACGTGATGTAACGCTCCCCGGACGCAAGATATACGAAATGATGAGTGACAACTGAAGCGGAGTAATATATCACAATCGTACAAATCGTGCCAAAGCCATACATAACACAGACACTTCAATCTGCAAGCGTGGTGTAGTTGAGGTAATTAATCCTTCCTTCGTAGAAACAATAAACGAAGCCGGTGTGTCTAGATTAGAAAGTGAGGATGGCTTTCTGAAGTAACGAAGTTTATACTAACTACGCACTACGACTTTTTAGGGTTCCATAGTCCTGACAAGGAACCCTTATAGTTACGTCATGTCCGTCTGTCTGTGTCGGTCCGTTTGTCCGAGGTTTTGCTAAGAGACCTTTAGTACTAGAAAGCTGTAATTTTGTAGGAGTGTGTTACGCCGACAAAATGGTAAAATAAAATTTAGGAAAATATTTTTTTAGGATGGCTCTCCGTGTGCAGCTCATTACAATGTGTCAGAAGTGGGGATTAATTTTTTCTCGTTGGCTACCCCATCGTGTGGGGTAGGTATTGTTGAATAGGTCTTTTTAAATTTGGTTGGGATTACGAAATGTTAATCTAGCTAAACTGCTGATGATAGTGCATTTAATGAACTTTAAAGGAAAACTATAGCGGTTAAGATAACTTTATTAGTTTAGCAATAATAGTCGTTGAACTCGGGTGTTGGATAATTTTGTACCAAATACAAAATCCTCAGACTAAATCCTTTAAAATGATAAGATGAAGTATTTACATAGTTGCTTTGTTGTTGACTAATACTACGGAACCCTACACTACGAGTGGCCCAACACGCACTTGGCCGGTTTTTATTAATTAGGTATGGTATAGATGTACCTACCCTATTCATCGTCTTGTTGCAACATGTGCTACAAATCGATGGATAAATGTAATATGTAAGTATTTATTTTGCGGTTGGACAAACTACTAAAACAAAGACTTTACTAAAATATGAAAAATATCAGCAAAACTCAAGACGGATGGAAGGAACAATAACAGACCAAGCGTAGATATTTTGCGAAAGTTTATTACGAACGGAACGAGGCCTATAGATCTCGTTGGATGACCCTATAAAAACACACTGCAACCGTTGTTCCCTTTCTCTTGGTCAGTCAAGTCAATGTCAAACGAAACATTCCAGCCTTTTTACCACCGAATAAATTAAATCTTGTGTCAAAAACTTATACGCTTCAAGCAAATTCGGTTTTTGGGTTCTTTTAATTTCATAACATAATAATATTATGATGATTAAATGAGAAGTCCAAAACAATATTTAGTAAGACCGATCTTCGATGATGGGAATACTAAAGATGATTAATTATGAGATTATTGGACATAATGTGGACTGTAGGAGTACTGGGTAATAACCACAAATCATGTCGTGCCGTAAGCTACCCGTCTAATTAAACTAATTACAATAATCTACTAAGTGACTTTAAGATTATGTTTATACCAAGGGATCTCCAAGGGATTAATCATACTATTAATGGATATTTTGCAAGAATCTAGGATAAATTCATAAAATCATAACAAAACATCTTGGCCATGTTCCACTTTCGTAAGGAAAATCTAGAATGGGTTTTATTTTACACCTTGGCGCGAGAGGACAATGAATAATAAACTCTTTTGTGCCTGTTTCATTTTATGCTTCTGACCTTACACGGTTGAAGGGGAAATTGAATTGGTTCGGTTATTACAATAATCTACAGCACTATGCACTCCAATTTATTACTATCTTTATATAAAAATCTAAATTACAGGTCGTCTAAGTAGGACAAAGTTATTTTTCTTATATTGGTTATGCTAAGCAGAAGACTATGTACCTAAAGTATTGTTTGCTTAGTGACTTTCGACACCTTGGTTTTATGGTGAGCGATTCGTGGAGCTAACGGTAAGCAATTCCTTTGTTTGATTCACTTTATGCATGGTCATAATTTCCAATTTGCATTTTGTAGATTTATATTAGGTAAGTACTTACCATATTTATTAGTGTTCTTCATATAATACATGCAAAAAGACGGCCTCGTTTAATAGGCACCTAAATAGCTAAACGTGGCAATGATTTGGTCAAATGAACAGCAAATGTGTAAATCAATTTAATGTAAGGCGTGTGACAAAATTGTATACAAACATTCTCATCAGTTGAGCACTTGATCAGCAGCTTGCGCCTGCGTGATCCATTGTGGTCACTTTAGTTGAATTGTCAGAATTGAATCGAGTACGCGCTGTTAGCTCTTGATGATTTATCTACTTGTGTACGTTATTGCATACAGCTGCGGTCCACAATCATGACATGTACCTACCTAGCAAACGTTGCACGGCTTTGGTTCAGTGCTGACGGAAATTGGATAATATCCATGGACATTTTTTCTGTCATGACTGCGTAACTAGCGCCTAATTGCTTAGGTAGGACCGCACTGGGCGGAACTGCGATGCAGCGGAGCGACGCGACATTTTTAAATGAAGTTCGACATATCGCACTAGAACTGCAGCGGCGCGACATTCTAACCGTTAGTCGGTTGGCAACCACTAAACGCGATGGATGAAATTGATGTGAACGTGGTCATCGTGTCACTCCTTTGCGAGGAAGAAGAAAGGCAAACAAGATAAAAACCGAGACTATGGATTCACGACATTCTTAAAATTAACTTTTCTTCATCCATTTTACAAAACAATTTGCAAGTCCGACACGTTTTAAATTGTTGAAATAATGTGATGTGTCGCGGTCGCGCTGCTTACTATATCGCACCTAGCGGCAACGGAACTGCGCGTCGCGACACAACGCGACAACTTTGCTTGATTGCCCAACTTTGACGCGCAGTGTCGCGCTGCGTAGTTCCGTTGCCGCGTAGTGCGGTATCTCTAATACATTTACTTAGAAACAATATTTTGAAGCGCAGTGTCGCGTCGCTCCGCTGCATCGCAGTTCCGCCCAGTGCGGTCCTACCTAGAGATATAGCCTTACACAGAATAGGCGACAAAATTGTAAAAATAAGTTGACAAAATTCTTGTTAATCAAATCAGACATGATTTTACAAAGACAATTTAAAAACTTTTCGGGCACTTAAATTATTACCTATGCTCTCGAGTATTTTACAGTTTATTGTGCATGCCCGCCCGAGGTCTTTGTGGGAAGATAATTATGCTCAAACACGTTGAACTTTTAAGTTGGGTTTCGTAACTCTGCACTGGTCACATACCTAGGTAATCAGAAATAACCATGAGCGAGCATGTCTGTCTACTTCATCCGTAGTTTAGGGTTTTGGTCAAGACTGCAACTGCAAGGTTTATTTAGTATCCGAAATATTCTTATTGATTTCCTACCACGACCACGGTTTCTGAAGCCGGAACTTTCTAGTACTACAACAATAGTAGACTAGTGACAAATTAAACGAAATCTAATAAAACTAATGACTTTGTGAGCTGTAGACCTCGCGAGTCTGTCCTTGCATAGCTTTTAAGCTATGCAAGGACAGACTCTTTACAATTGTGAATATTTATTAAGGGTTAGATTTATCTAACCCTGAATAAATTCTCTAATTTTGTGATGAAAAGGTGGTCCCAGGCAGGTGCCCCATCAATTCCTACCTAGTAGTTAAAGGGCCGATTCTTAGGCCAAATTTTCATGAGACAAACTTAAAGTTACAACCTTTCAAATAAAAAAAGAACCATCGAAATCGGATGTCATAAGGCGGAGATATCATTTAGACCCCTTTTTAGAGGAACGACCCCCCAATCAAAAATCCCCGAGGACAATAAAATTCTACAAAATTATCGAACCTGCTCACAAAATTTCACGAGAATTTGTTGAGAAATGCGACCTGTACCTAGAGGAGAACATACAGACAGACATCCGACAGACAGACATCCGAACAAACGAAAGCATTTTTGTCCAAGCTGAAGCAGTGGCGCTTCGCTCTCTTCTCTCGCTCGGTCAATGAGCCTAATTTAACAAAACTAAATAGAGATAGGTACAATATATTCGTAAATAAGCGAAACCCTAATTAAAAAGAACACTTAATTAAAAAGTGATAAAACGACGTTTCATCATTCAGCGCTCTTCACTCTCTTGTTATCAAAGCGAGTATCAGGCTTCAAAATAATTGAATGCACGTGTTAGTAACTGGAGTTCGTGTTAATTATGTCAATAAGACGGCATCGGCAGGTAGGTACATAGCTCATTGCGAAATAACAGCCGAACACGAACTTGCTACAAGGGTATTTATAAAATTACGATGTAGAGCGCTAATCACGTGTCATTATTTTATCAGGTTTCACAAACGACCCTCATCCGCGCCCAAAACTTCCAATGAATATGTGTAGGGTAGATGAAGCGTTTGGTACACAAACAAAAACTTTCGGATCATTATGTAACATTGTTTGCCTGGTACTTTGAGTGACCTGATTAGGTACCTACTTATAAAGAAGGTACATTCCATAGTTCAACAACACCGCAATTCTCACTCTTTTATAGTTTCATAGGGGTCCAATCTGGGTCGGCGATCTCTCATAAAATCTATTGTTATGGCTCGCCTGAAGGTTGAACCAATGGTTTTTTAGAGCCCATGAGTCAAGGTTAGACAGCCTGAGAAAAACTCTACAAAAAACCTAGAACGATGGATAGTTTCAAATAATACTACCGAGTTAACTTATCAGTATTCGAATAGACGTGCTTTAAAATGCGCGTAAGTAAATTATGAGAGGTAGCAAACTCAATGAAACTAGGTACAGAACCAAAGAAATGTTTCCAGTAAGTGGGGACAACAATCGAACGACGAACGCTTCACAAAGACAGTACGAACAAGGCATGCTGCTTTGGTGAGGACTGTTAGGTTGTTAAAGTACTTTGACTGGGCTTTGTACCTCGTTGCCTTTGTGCGGTTCTCCGCTCCAGATGTCGCGCCAGTGGATAAGGTGATGCAAATGGTTCATATAATTGTGCTGGCGGTTGTGGTGATCCCGCTTGCTCTTCCGAGAGTCGGTCGGCGACGGCGGGGCGGTGAGGGATTCCCTGCGCGGCCGCCGATTCCCCGCGGGGATCAGCATCGGTAGTTGGGAGCGCAACAAGCTTTCCGTTTCCGGACCTTCATCTGATGACACACTATTCATGAGCAATCGCTCCGGCCTCGACCCGTGCGCCCCTTTCGTCGAACTACTTTGCAAGTCCTGCTTCTTCATGGTGAAGCTGTTTGTACACTATAACGCCGGTGGTGACAGAGAACAGTGATCGAGTGGATGCTCGAATGATAACATTTCGCGGGATTGTTTCGCGAAATAATTACGTCGTGGAGACGTACGGCGCGGACGACTGCGGCGGCATACTGCCTGCCTGGCGAGCCGGCACGCGGCGGCGGCGCGGCGGCGGGGCGCCCCGTGCCGGGTGCACCACGTGGGCGCCGACAACGTCAAAACAAAGCGATGCGGTAGACTAGCGCTGCGCTCCCCCCGGCTTTGATAAAGAGGTTGAAAGACCATGATGACAATATGATCAATTTTTCTAAGCAAAATATCTAAGTATAAAAAATATACACTCACTGTTTTATTGACTAAAAAGCTTAAAACCTAATACTTATTTCAACTAAGTACCTAGGTAAGTAAGTAAGTACATGTTACGTAGATTTTATAATATGAAAAAGTTAATAAGTAGGTACTTAGCTGATTTTTTTAAATAGATTATAATATTTCATTTATTCAAGTATTTATTTAAAATGGACACCCAACACAGAAAAACAATTCTCATACCTAACCCACACAAACAAATTGGTAGTGAAGTAAGATCAAGTGCCCCTGTAATCATAGGGTATCACAACATTAGAAAAGAAAAATCCCAACTTGTAGATTTCGAAAATGGCTCTAACGATTTCGATGAAATTTACAATGTGGTGGTTTACGGGGGCGGAAAATCGATCTAGCTAGGTCTCATTTATGGGAAAATTAATTTTCTCTGCATTTTCACATAAAAAGATCAGTAATTTCGCTGCTGCAACTGTGCAATGAGTTATTTATGAACACAGAATAGGAATTGACATAAAGTCAGTCTTCCATTCAAAAGTCCAGCAATTTTTATTTTAGTTTATTTATTTCTTTGAGCACCATAAGCAAAATCAAGTGCCTATCTGTTTGCTGTTTATTTTTTGGCGGTGCTCAATAACCGCCCTGGGTGCCTACCCATGCTACACCACCACTGCCTTTTTTTTATTCTATGATGTGATATGATATCTAACACTTTTTTGTAATCATTAAATATAGGAAATATTGATCTAAGCATTCTAAGCATTGGTGTAGGTAAGGCACTATGTGGCCAGTGAATGAGGAAAATTATACTTTCAAGGGCAATTAGTAGGTATTACTCAGAAAATCTAGGTAAATAATTTTTGAAGTTGTAAACAAAACAATGACAGAAATAAAGATGTTGAACAATTTTTTAGACCAATTTTATACTTAGGTACCTACATAACATAACATAATTTATTTATTTCTACCTAGAGGCAGTGTAATTAACAAAGAAGAATTTGGTTGGTACACCAATTACGTAGGTAATAAACAAGTTTATTTATGTACTTAGTTATTTCATTACATACTTGTGACAAACATTTTAATATTATGCTGAATTGGAAAGTACCTATAGCCCTCAGAGTGTAAATTATAGGAACTGAATTATCAATGAGCGGAACAAAGAAATTTGAATGAATTTAGCTAACTCACCTGTCGAGTTTTGATTCCTAGCTTCTTAGATTTGTTCACGAGAATATTCACTACATTATTTTTCCTTTTTTCCTTGAAAACAAGTTGAAGTCATACCGTATTGTTTCTTTTTTGGTCGTAAGAAAGGAAAAAATGGAATGGGATGAAAGATGCATTTGACACACACGAACAGCCGCCAGCTGATTGTTTATTCGCTTGACATTGACGTGCGTCAAACTGACATATCTCAGCATGAATTATGGTAGTGCTAATGTCACTGTCACAACTGACTAGTTTATTAATATCTGTGGTCACAGACTTCCTGACTTGCAGTGGTCTCGAACCTACCGATTTTTCAGTATTTCTACCGATATTGGGTCTTTCCTACCGAAATACCGAAACGTAACGATTTTCTCACATTTTCCAAAAATACTCGGAAAACACCCAATTTTACAGAATTTACATATTTTTTTAAATTTTAAGTTAGCAACCCCTGGCGGAAACCCTCAAAAGTCCTTCAATAGTAGGTATGTCGATTCGATATCATTTCGGATGGAGACATCATCAAAACATCGAGTTGTGATACAAATGGGTATACCGGCACAACTCGATGTTTTATGGGATTCCCGAACAATGTCTCTAAAAACAAGTTTTAATTTTTTCACCTCAGCAGCTCGAAATGGCATCCTTTGCTGCGAGAAACCAGTGTGCAAAATCGCATTTTGCACACTGGTTTCAGTGAGGAAAAGTGATTTGAAATTCGAATGTCGTCGATTGACACGTGGTAGTGCATGGCGGTCAATCGCTAGCCTGTCTATGAAAAAAAAAAACAAATAACGCACCTTTTAAAAATAAAATAACGGGAATTTGTTTCTGTTACGCTAGTTATTTGTTGAAAATTCATAAAACAATAAAGATGAGTGAAACCATTGGCGAATAAGTACACTAATTTATCTCCAGAGAGAAGAGTTGAGAAAAAAAGTGATTGTGATGAACAAAGTTCCCTTCCTGAGAAGCACGTAGGTAGGTAAGTTCTGAACAAAACAGAAACTTTTAATTTACAAAACTACAATAACTGTTATATGTGTTTTAATTTCTGAAAATAATGCGTTATTTTTAAATGGATTTAAATGAATACCTATTATGGATTAGTTGCTTCATTATGTACAAAGTTGTATCTTTTATTTGTAGGTTAATGTTCTCGCTGCTGAGGTGAAAAATTTTGTGTGCTACACGAGACCAAAGTTTTTCACATCTCGTGCCTTTGAATTCCTCGCTAGACTCGGGATTCTAACGTAGAATCACTCGCTACGCTCGTGATTCAATTATTAGAATCCCTCGTTCGCTCGGGATTCAAAATCAGCACTCGAGGTAAACATCAACTTTGCTCTCTTGTTGCACAAATAACTATTTCATTGATTTTAATAACTTCGAATAGAAAGTTTTAGAAAAGTTATAGAAAAGATTGAGAAAAAAAAAACTTCAAGCTGGCTGCAAGTTTTCATTGCAAGCCATAGGTAAAGTAAGTAGGTACTAATTATGCCTACTGTAAGGGATGTACTAAGGATATTAACATTAGATCAGGGAAAGACGCTCTATAAACGTAATTCTTCACAAGATAGATAGATAGATAACTCTTTATTGTATCCAACTTAATACTAACACAATAAAAATATAACAAAGAGAAAAACTAGCACAAGCACACTGTTCTATCGAAAAATATACACATTTTTTTTTTCATCTACCGATTTTGGATCCAAATATACCGAATTTTGCGGGCAACTCTACCGATTTCACTCATTGACGTTCGAGAACACTTCTGGCTGATCCCTACCCTATCTATTCTGTGGGTGGATCTTGCTTGCGCGCACATGTAGGCTTTGTTTTGATTTTGTTGTAATAGTTATAAAAACTTTAATCTGTTTTACATTACATTTATTTCTAATGTAAATATGGCTTTGCCTCAGAAAAGATACTACAGGCAGCGAGCGCATTCTAACCCTATAGCCGATCACTGTTTTGAATAGTAAGTAATGTGCCAAAGTGCCTTTACAACCTTTATAAGAGAGCTCTAATTTTAAAAAATAATACTCTATTTTTTCAGTCCTGTTCATCCAGATGAATATGATTGGTCGGTTCTTTATCCTGAAAATAAAAACTGTAAAAAAGTAGAATTTCTGGATGTTGGCTGTGGTTACGGCGGGCTTTTGGGTATGTAATTTTGTAACAATGCTGTTTGATAAATTCATATTTGTCTTCCTTGGCCATACCTTCTTACACTTCTCACAATGGAACTAGGCATTCATGATAGGGATGTTCGATACGATACGATATTTTCGTGTATCGATACAATGGCATACGATACACCCGATATTTGTATCGATACAATGGCATACGATACCGCGTATCGATACAACACATGCAAGGTGTATCGGATCGAAAGTATCGTATCAAATTGTTTTGATAATGAATGGTTTTGACTTGCAAGTTACCCGGTTAAAAGATGGCATAGGTCCTATTTCTGGTCATTATCTATCTATGTTTACAGGCAAATCGGTTCAGTGGTTGTCGAGTTTTAGTTAGAGGAACAAACATACATCCAAACTTTCGCTTTTTTAATATTAGTGTGATATCACAAAACACCTTTTTTGACAGTTATAACTACGCACATTTTCGTAATAGCGCTCCCATTATTAAAAGTTTCGGTTTAATAAATAAAATATATTTTTTTAAATTATTTAAGTAGGTACCTGCATACTTTGTCTTGATTCGATACTGTATTGTATGTATCGTATCAAATGCCCTGTATCGATACGCGTATCGATACAATGCATTACAATATATTGCGATACGAAATATCGATACAATCCGAAATATCGAACATCCCTAATTCATGAAGTTATCCGTTTCGCTGTGCAGTAGAAAATGTAGTATGAAAAAGTTGCATTGTGCATCAAAACTTCACGAATGCTAAGATCTGTTGGAAGAAGTGTACTTAGGTACCTATGTACTTATATTATTTTCAGTGACTTTAGCAACAATGTTCCCTGATAACCTGATGTTAGGATTAGAGATCCGTGTAAAAGTTTCAGACTATGTAAATGACAGGATCAAAGCTTTGAGGATACAACATGCTGGCCAATATCAGAATGCTGCTGTTTTGAGGACAAACGCTATGAAATATTTACCAAACTTCTTTCACAAAGGGCAGGTAATTAGAGGTAGTTCTGTAAGAACTTACTGTTCATTCTGTAAATCACAAGTTTTCTCTCAGAATTTAACAAGTATTCCTTATTTCAGCTTACCAAAATGTTCTTTCTATATCCGGATCCTCATTTCAAAAAGGCTAAGCACAAATGGAGGATTATCAATAAATGGCTTTTGTCAGAATATGCCTATGTCCTTGCTGAGCAGGTAACATTAATTCAATAATATAAATTGAATAGCATAATTATGTACTAAGGATTCAATAAACAATTAATATATTATCATTATTTGTAGTAAATCAATTATGTACATTCTCATTATTTTTAGGCTATTGTGTACACAATAACAGATGTAAAAGACCTGAATGAATGGATGGTGTCACATTTTGAAGAACACCCTTTGTTTGAGAAAGTTCCTGAGGAGGAATTGGTAAATATTTTATCTAATGTATGATGTACCTATTATTATATTCATCTTGAGTCCAGTTTTTCTAACTCTCTGTCTGACAATTGTTTCAGAAAACTGACCCTATTGTTGATAAATTATATGAAAGTACAGAAGAAGGTCAAAAGGTTACAAGGAATAATGGAGACAAGTACCTAGCAGTTTATAAAAGAATCGCAGTGAAGAAATGAAACAAACAAATACATGTATAGTTCCTATTAAAGTAAGGTAGCATTACTTATAACAATAAATATTCAAAGTTGAACAATATTATAGGTACTTCCTAATTTTAATTGGGAACTATGCACATGACTTGTTAGGTATAAGATAATAATATTCTTTTTATTACAAAATTATTGAATATAAAATTAATCCACAAATAATGTTTGGCTTAAATATTCACTCTAAATAATATTATATTTTATCTAATTAGGTAGGTACCAATAAATTGCATTTGAAAACTTAAAAGCTCATATATTACACAGTTAAATAATAGAACCAGATAGCTAAGCACTAACCAGCTTTTTCTCAACAAGACTAACCCATCTACTGAGTGGGCGTGAAATTTCAAGATGTCTTCTCATATGCCCTGAAGCAGCCACAAGCCAGCTCTGTTCCATCCAATTTTTGTTAGACAAAAGACAGAATAGGAGGGCTGCCCATATCTCAGCTTGATTAGGATACAAGTGAAGTCCCATTTTGGCCAATCGTAATGCTTCCTCTGCATTTCCAGCCAAGTATTCGGCAATACTTGTTGCTGCATACACATTCACCAAATTACAATTGCTAAAGTGACCCGAATCTAACGCTTTTCGCGCACAAGAGCTGGCTGCTTTCGCATTAGTATTGTTTGCTCTGAGACAGTATTGAGCTAAACAGAACCACAATAATCCGTTTTCAGGATAATCAAGCAAAGTTTCGCTCAGCAAGCTAATTCCTTGGTCCACATCATCCTCACAAACAAAATAATAGGACCGCAAGAAACCTATATCATAAACAAATTGCTTCTCTTTTGCGTATTTACGTAGCTCACTCAAAGCTAGTTTAGATATACTCTGTTCAGAATGTGTGATTCCTAATGAGCAGATAGCTAGCAAAGAATAAGGTGAAGGTTTACTTTGAGAAGCTTGTATACTTTGAAATAGCATTGTTTTTGCATCATTATGACCTTTGAACATGTAGATAATACCGGACATGGCCACAAATAGTTCTGACTTTTCATGTTCATCAGTACATAGCCAATGCAGAGCAGTATCATAAGCAGCATAGGATTCCTCATGCAGTCCTTTTTTGAAAAGAGCAAGTGCTAAGCCAACAGTTGAGTTGAAACTAGCTTCAGGAATAGCTTTGAATATTTTTATGGCTTCATCATATTTCTCTAGCCTTAGTAATATTCTTCCGATATTTAAAAGAATAATACTTTTTTGCTTGTCTTCTGAATATTTATATGCTCTCTCATATGACTTGATGGCTGGTTTTAAAAGGCCAATTCTTTCTTGTAGCACACCACGAATATTGTTTGCACAAGGATTGTTAGGTTGAAAATTGCCAAACCATTCCATCAAGTCCATAGCATAGGGAATGGCATTCAGACCTTCAATAGCATATTTGGATGCTGAATCATGTGTTTGTGAATATTTATTCAAGGTGCGGCATACCCAGTCTGCATATCCAAGGGCACTTTCTGGATGATAGCCAAGGCGAGAAGCATGCCTGAATAAGTCCATTGCTTCTTCTTCACGGATAGCTTCTGCTATTATTGCTTGCCCAATCCAGCTCTGTGGATATGATGGAAGTGTTGATTGTCCACGCCAGAAACAATAATTTGCCAACTTGAATAGATTTAGTTTGATGTACAATGATCCTAAATTGCACCATATTTTAGCAGCAGATAGTTTTTTAGTCACCATCAGTGCTTTTATAAAACAGTGCTGGGCTTGTTCATATTTGTTCAACACAAGGCAAATTTTACCAAGCAAATTCCAATTTCTCCAAGAGTTTGGCTTTTGCTTCACGCAAATTGTAGCCAAGTTGAATGATATTTGACCATTAATGGTCTCTTGTGTTTCTTGGTAATACAAAAAGTAAGTATATGCTAATTCATAAGATGCTTCCAGTTGCTTTTGTTTGGATATGTATGAATAGCAAGCAATAGCTTGAGAAATGATCTCAACTTTTCCTTTTCTTACTGGTTCAGTCACTGCAGAATTTGAGAGGTGAGGTATAAGTACATGAGCATATTGGTCAGGCAGCTTTGTGATGAAAACCAATGAGTCTGCCAGAAGTTTCCAGAAACATAAAAATCTATTTTGGTTTTTAATAGCTTTTATGATGTAGACAAGTGCATATTGTGCACAATTTCGTGCAGAACCAAACATCTTTGCTTCTAATTTCTTCTTAGCAACTCTCATCCAAGTCTCAGATATCCCTTTCAGAGCCAAATGGGACAATGGACTGATTTCAACAACCTTTTCAAATGTAGCAATAGCTTCTTGATAGTTGGTTAGCAATGAATGAATGTATCCAATTTTGGTCAGGCAGTATGTGGCTTTTCTTTGATCTAATGATATAACTTTGTTATATGCCCTTAGAGCTGATGTGTATGACCCTCGTGAGTAGTATGCATCAGCGAGACACTCAAATGCCACAGCATCATTTTTGTTGTCCTTGATAACATTTCTGAAATTTACAATAGCACTTTCCCAATCTCTCTTATTCAAATTCTGTAAGCCTAGTCTAAAGTGTACCCATGTCTCCACTATTGTTGAATTCTTAAGAAATGTAGATAAGAGGTCAAAATTTAATTCTGACTGTTGTAGTTTAATGTATGTTCCACTTAAACTCTTCACTATGTTTACATCAGTGCTGTTGAGACCATAAGCTTTCTCATAACACTTTTTAGCTTTTGTTACATCATTTTTTTGATCACAATAGAAGTGACCCAAATACAAAAAGGTATGAGCATGTTCTGGGTTAAGTTTGGCAGATTTTAAAAGATGTATGAGACAATTGTTATACTGTTTAAGTTCCCAAAATGCTTTGCCTAAATAAAAATTATCCAAGGCGTTGTCAGACGTCTGTTGCAATAAATTGACAACTTCGTTATATTTGCCTTGTTTTAGGTATGATAGAGCTTGTAGTTGTTTAAAATATTCTGTAGTTTTTAAGTTTTCCATAGCATGTTCTGCAGCTTCATTACTTTCAATGTAACACTCAGCAAGGCAAGCTTGTTCTTCTGTATTCAGAGCATCAAGAGGTATCAATTTTGCATTTCCCATAGCTTGCTTCCATTTCTGTTGCTTAACCAATGAATAGAATAAAAATATCCTAAGTTGCAATGCAAATTTTTCATCTTTCACTTTAGTTAGAAAGTTAGTTGCAAGCTTTTGCATAACTGGCCATTTCTTGAGCATCAAGGTACATTTAATTATGAATGTTGCTTCAGTCACATCTGCTTCATTGTAGTTAATAAGAGGTACACATTGCTTGTATGCTTCTAAATATAACCCTTTGTCATAGGATATCATACTGTTTAGAAGACTTGCTTGTTTAGAACTTTCTATCCCTTCAGTGATTTGTTCCAATTTATCCACATGAATGCCATTAAATGACATAGTTTCTACATATTTGGTGCACAACCAATTGCAAATAAATTCTTTCAAAGCAGGTTTTTTAGTGCAGAATTCTAGTTTCATGAGGTCCTCAAAAACAGTGTTTCTGTCTCTTTTTTGTAAAACAACTTTGCACTGAAGCAGTTCTAAGGAGTTACTTGGTTGGTCCACATACAACTTTGCCAGAATATCCAGAATAGTTGGTATATCTTCTTCATTGCATGGAGTATCAACCTTCAGAAGTTCAAGAAGTTGTGTTTCAGCTGTTTCTTTCAATTTACTATTTGGTCTTTTCATTATGTAACCAGTTAAAATACTGATTGCCTCAGAACTTTTTAATGTTATACCCAACTGTCCTAATTTGGTTATTATTTCTTGAGTCTTTTCTTCTTCCATTTGTAGATAAAGCATTTCGTTGTAGAGGGAAAATAATTTCTGTTTACTGATATCATCAGATTTTCTTTCATAATATTGAGTTAGTCCTTGCCAAGCTAACGGATGATCTCTTTTGCTGGTAATAGCTTTTTGATAAGCCAGAGGTGCTTGGTCAGAATCTTGTAGGGTTTTCCCAAACAAAACCAAGCCAAAATAATTTTGTTTGTCTGTTCGAAGAATATTCTTACAGCATTCTTGTGCCTTTTCATAGTTTCCATCATCAATCAACTTTCTAGCATCTTTCAGTAAGGTTTTGATATCAGCCATCTGAAAATGATAAATATTTATCAAAATATTATTATTATACAGAAGTCAAACAAGTTGAAAAAAATATCTATACTTAATAATATTTTCAAACTCTGAAAGAAACCTGCCAATCGCATTGGATTATTTAGACTTTTTTTGTGCATAACAGTTTGCAAGATCTATTCATTTGTGTGCAACTTTTGATTGTCGCATTGGATTATTTCAGTAACTAGCAGTGCCCTCGCGGCGTTGCCCTCGTGGTGATGGTACAATGGTGATGTGATAATGAAAAGTAGCCTATAACCTTCCTCAAGAGTTAAGCTATCAAATGGCGAAAGAATTTTTCAAATCGGACTGATAGTTCCTGAGATTAGCACATTCAAACAAACTCTTCTGCTTTTTTATATTATAATATATTTAGAGATGATAATAATACAGTTAACTTTATCAGAGAGAAGATAAGTAACTTGTCTCTGTAATATAATGTGAAAGTAACTATGTTTGCCTGTTATGCTTTCTTAGCTAAATAGCTTGACGGATTAGTTAAAAATTTAGTATAGTCATAGTTTGAACTCTGAGGAAGGACATAGGCTACTTTTTATCCCGGAGAAATGATCATTTCTGCGATAACGTGTCCCCACACGGGCAGAGCCGACGCGACATCTAAATTGAGCAACAGAACAGAAGCTCAGTCCAGTCAAGTAGCTAATAATAATAGCGCGCAAATGAGGTAGAAAGATTCTCAATAGGTACTCGCAAAAGCTGCAAAAAGCCACAGATAACTTACATCTACAGCATTTAATAGAGCTCCAAACCACACAGGAACTTGTCTCAGGTGTTCCAACCGGCGACGACGACGACGGCGAGGCAGCTGCTACACATACATTTGCGCAAAGAATCTTTACAATTCTAGCTAATTAGCAATTGCTAATTGCTAACTAAATAAACAATAGGCAGATGAATCTCTCTTCCTTTCCTCTCTTCGACGAATTCTCACTCGAACAGTGTTGCCAACTCCAAAAAATAAAAGTCGCTAGATTGAGTGCGAAAAGTCGCTAGAAAGTCGCTAAAAGAGGCAAAGGAAGGAGCTAGCGGGGCCGGGGGGGTGAAAGGGAAAAGGTGTCAAAGAAAAAAAATCTTTTAAAAAATATTATTTTTTACGTTGCCTGCATTGCATCTTCGTCAGTATTCATTGAGCATACTTCGATAGAGTTTGATAGTTAAAGGTTGATACGCGGGACATTGACATTGACCTAGACTAGACCGTAGTGATCACGCACATGTTCCGTATTTTTATTCCGTCAAAATGTACAACAAGACAATAACATACTTTAATGGTGTCTGTCACTGTCGCTTGGCGCCTTTCACTGTCACTTGGTGTCTGTCACTGGGTGACAGTGACAGACACCAAGCACACCAATACAAATACTTTTAATTTCTTGGTCGAAGCGTCGAAGGCCAAAAGTCGCTAGATAAGTCGCTAAATATTTTTTGTCGCTATAACCGATTTTTTGTCGCTAACACAGGTCCAAAAGTCGCTATTTCTAGCGACAAAGTCGCTAAATTGGCAACACTGCACTCGAATGGAGAGAAAGAGAAATGAAAGGGAAGAAGGAGGAAATGAACGAACGAACGAAATCTGACACCTACAGTGCTGCCAACTTCAATAAATCGGAGTCGCTAAATCTGATTCTAACCAAGAGGTGGGGGGAGGGGAAGTGAGGATATTTTAATTTAATTTATAAACCTAACGTTTGATCAGCTTGATTTTTTATTTAATCTTTGTTTACCAGAAATTTTTTGTTCAATTCAAAAATGTAGTAACGAAAAATAAAAGATACACTTTATTTTATTTACAAGATCTTTTATCAAATAGTTAGGTAAACTTAATTACAAAGGCTCTATTCTTATAATGAAAATTGTACATCTCCAATTATATTTTTCAAGTTGACTTTTTGTCTTTTCCACATTTCCATTAATTGGTTGACCTAAAACTGTTTTGATTTTCAGGTCGAAGTCCAAAAGTCGCTATTATTTATGTCATTAAATATATTTTGTCGCTAAAACTGATTTTAAGTCGCTAAAACTTGACCAAAAGTTGCTATTTCTAGCGACAGTCATTATATTGGCATCACTGGAAACCCACTGTTTTAATCACTACTGTCACTGTCAATGTCAAGAAAAACAATAGCCGCTAATTTTTTAATGGGCTTAATGGTGCCTCTACACATAGGACATTGAAAGACGTTGACATGCATGACACGCACTCGCGCATAATATCACGCACGATTGTGTAGATATATTAGCAGCATTTACACGCAGAGATCGGCCTGCGGATTTTCCCGCGGGCCGATCTCTGCCATTCCAACCTTTGACAGTTTTATCCGCGGTTATCTGTAAAGATATCTATAAAGATATCTGTACAGTCCAGATCCATGCTAAAAACTCTACCGTTTAAAGGCCGCTAGTTTTATCCGCGGATATCTTTACAGATATCTGTACAGTCCACACAGCGATCTATTATCATATCTTGGTTATAAGGATTGTTGGTCTTGTTGAGAGGCTTTCTTGGTAGCTTTGTCTCTTTCACACTCGTTGTTGGATTAGTAGTGTGCCCATGTCATTTAAATTTCAGGATATTTTTACTTTATCGCGCTCCAGTTTGACAGCTGTCACTTTAAATGAAGATCTCTTCAATAGCTTTCATTTGAACTGAGAACGGGGAGCCTAAGACGAAAAGTTTTCGAGATATGGCGCTTTGAAGTTTGACAGCTGTCACTTCAAATGAAGATCTTGGTCATAGCTTTCATTTGAACTGAGAACGGGGAGTCTAGGACGAGTAGTTCCCGAGATATGGCCATTTGAAGTTTCACAGCTGTCACTTCAAAGATTCAAGATTCAAAATTTCTGATTCAAGGTTCAAAATTCAAGAATCAAGAAAAAAATTTATAAATTTATACTGTTCCACGCGCCAGTCCAAAATCTGCGGTTATCTGTACAGATATCTTTACAGATATCTTTAAACAAATCTTGAATCTACAGTCCGGATCCGTGGGAAAATCTCTATCGTGTAAAGGCCGCTACTAAAGAGGCCTTGTTAAAAGCCCCGTAGACAGAAAATACTACTACTATACTATACTATATCAATTGTTCGCCCTCTACACCATTCGTGAATTCATGCGTGCGTGTCAGCCTTCGAGTATTTATCAAATGCCAAATGCTCGAATGCAATGTCTTTATTTAAATGTCTTATGTGTAGAGGGTTCATAATGGTTAGATTTGTCCTCGTCAGTCAAGCTGTCATGCAAGATTGTGCCATGTCAATTGTCAATGTCTATCATGCATGTTTTGTTATGTCATTCATTTTCAAAAATGTAAACAAACATAAACTTGATCGGTGTTTAAGTTTACGTTATTTATTTGAAAAATAATTCTAATTCAATATTAAAATGGCTACAACCGAGATTCTTGCCTCGTATATAACTAAACTAAGTATGTAGTATGTGAAAATCAGTTTTGAATGAACCTAATGGCTCTGTCAAGTTTTGTTTGAGTACTAAACTCGTTTTCAGGTCATCCTTTGAAAGAGATTCGCGAAAGAGCGCTTCAGCTATTGATAGCTAAGCTTCAGCTCGGTTGGGAATTGGATGATGAGCTTGCCGGGACCAGGCGTCTGCTAGAAGGTCTATTATCTTGGTTTCAAGGCAGCCTGCCAACATTGCAGCGAGAAGTTTTAGAACTTCTTCTAACTACTATAAAAGTAGGTACCTATCCAAACAAAAATGATGTACCTTTTTAAACGAAATCAAAAATAAAAGACTAAAGGTTGATTCACGTTACACCGGGCCAGGAACATTTTGTATGACATGACATTTTGTATTCATGTCTGACCGGGCACCGGCCGTGCCCCGGCCCGGTGTAACGTGAATCAGCCTGTATGTATGCCAAATTTATATACAAAGTAGCTACATACAGCGTAGCTAATTTTTAAAGAAAATAATTTGTAGGATTGGTTGTATTTTTTAACCCCCAACAAAAAGGCCCCCTCCTTTTTTCAAGGGTGTAATGAGTTTGTACTTGTAGTGTGTATCTGTGTGTATGTCTGTGCTCTGTGGCATCATAGTCTGATAGGATGGACGGTTGTTTGGTTAAAAAACTGACATGATCAAGATTGATATGTTCATGCGCTCAAAGATCATCAGCTCTTTTCTAGTTGGTAAAAAGATATATTGGAGGTTTTTCATAAAAAAAATAATTCAATTGCTTGTTATTAAGAATATTTGTTTCAGACAAAGTCTGGGGCTTACATAGCAAAAGAGTTTGGAATAAAGAAGATTTTAGCAAACCTAAATGCATCAAGAGTTAAAATTGCACCTGATGCCATGGAGGCATATGATGATCTTGTGGATACCTTGCGTTTCATAAATACTGTTGAGTCAGAAGAAAATGTAACAGTACCTAGGCTTTCTATTCCTGATATAGCAAGGTAAAATAATAAAAGAATGTTATAATTAAATCTGAACTTGCAGACCAAAAATCATTATTATATAAAATTAGCAGCGCCCTCGCGGCTTTGCCCCTGTTGTGATGGTTTATGGTGATGACGATGAAGAATAGCCTATAACCTTCCTCAAGAGTCTAGCTATAACATGCAGAAAGAATTTTTTAAATCTGACTGGGATTAGCCCTTTCAAACAACCAAACAAACTCTTCCGCATTATTATATTAGTAAAGAAAGTATAGATAGACTATATCAAACAAGCAAAGGCACTTGTACAATATAGTGGGCCATAAATGGACAAGGGCCAAGATAGATGTCATCAAATTATATCTATTTCAGCTGTTGGTGAAGTCAAATAAAAATGTTTCATCATCATAAATAAAAGTGATTGATGAAACATTTTTGTACATTTAATTCTTTTTCAGTTCAGAAAGTGCTTCATCAAGCAGTGGATATTATAATATTGATCATAATATTCAGACATCAAAGGAGTCATCAATAAGCAGTGCTGAATATGAAAACCCAAAGCAAAGGTAGATTGTTTGTTCTTTTTTATTTAATACTAGCAAACGCCCGCGGCTTTGCCCACTTCTATCCCACGGGTAGCCTATGTGTTATTCCAGAACCTAAAGTATCTACTACATTCCAAATTTTATCAAAATCGGTTAAGTAGTAATGGGGAAACGTGGTAACAAACATTCACACACGCACACAGACTTTCGCTTTTATAATATTAGTAGGTAGGATAATATAATACCTATAATACAATACCTAGAGGTTATTAAATAAAAAAATAATACAGCAGAACTGATCCAGGTCTTTGTTTTCAGCCACAAAATGCCAGATGGCATCAGAGTTCTGCTGTTCCCGTGGGTGAACCTTTGCCCGTCGGATTCCAAAACTATGCTGCTGATTGATGATGCCCTGAGACTTCTCAAGTCTACAAGACGCTGTTGCAGATTCATTTGCGATGTGTTCATAAGAGATTTTCCAGCTGAAATATTTTTAAATAGACCTGGAATTATTAAGGTATGTTAATATCAAATAAAAAATAAATGAGCCCAAGAATTGTTAATTGTCAATTTACTGTTAATTGTTGGCTCATATAAACTTACTAGAAAAAATTGCGTACAATGAACCTGTTCCTTTTGATTCTATCGCTTGAATACACATAATTTACTATCACGCTTGCACAATAGCAGGAGCGACAGACAGACAGACGAGCAGGGTCAATGTAAGAAATTCTTTCTGGTTCTTAGGTAAACGGACTTTAATCGCTTTGGTTGAGGTTGTTCATTTCTCAGAATATTGTTCTTTTTTCAGAATCTAGTGGTGATTGTTGAAGGAAACAATAGCAGCCGACCAAATGAGGCTTTGCGCGTGTTACTGTGCATTACCAATGCTTTACGGAAAAGGCTGCTGCAGCTTTCGAGCTTGGACGTGATACACGAGGCTGATAAGGTTTGTGCTTTCATTGTGTCTGTTTTCACCAGTACCTAGTTAGTTATTTTGGTATTAAGATCCTCCCTATGTGGGACATATTACGTTGAAATCTGCACAACATAATGTTCCTCGCCAACTTTTCTATCAGCCCTCATCTACTCAATACTTTTATACTCATATCAGTTCATACATATGTCACATTTTCTTTACGTTATATACATATTTTCTTTGGCCTGTCTTTACTTGTATACCTATCCATACACATGCATATCATTACTCTCCTATTTACATAGGTATATGTATTTTAACCTGTTCATGACTTGCCAGTCAGTGACTATAAAGTTTTTGACATTAAGCCATGCAAAAAGGCTTAATCAGTGTTTAGGTCGTCTTCTCTGTTAACGGAGTCTTTCGTAAAAACTCCGGCAACAAAGTTGGCTTTTAACGTATACGAACTTGCTTTGCTTGCAGACAACCGAAAAGGATTGGAACTAGTGAGTACCTAAGTATAAAATTCGCGTTAGTTTCATTAGTTAGATTTTGTTCCAACTGTTCCATGAAACCAGTTGATGATGGAACAAACGTAAATGTAACTGGTTTCATGTTGTTGAGTATATGGGGTTTCTCCTGCCTTCGCTCCAAATGAAAATGCCGGAATTTTATTAGGCTTGTTATATTGAAGTAACACTTTGTACAGAATGCGGTTGTTTTTGAAAATTGCCAAAGTAATGTGCTGTTGCTGGCGTCTGGAAGTCAAGAGGGCGCCATGGCTGCCCGGCGAGGGGGACGCGGGAGGCGAGGCGATAGTGTTGTGTTGTGTTTGTTGTTTAAGGACGCACTTGCATAAACACATGGAACAGTTGATGATGGAACCATGAAACCTCTGCGAAAAATCTAAAGATCTGGGTACTTTTCAGTAATGTACTAATCTTTGAATCTTTTGTCAGCTTTCAGACGACCACAGTAACGTAGAGCATGAAGTAAACGTGGAATTGGAGCAGATCACCGAGGGAGTGAAAGGCACGCCGAAAGAGGATGGCTTGGCTGCGTTGCGTCAGTTACCAGCGCCCCTGTTTGCATTGGACGCTCTCAACGCAGTCCTATCTCTCATGGCGAGGAGTGTGGTGGATGTAGAGACTTTGAGCTTGGTAACACTATTTGATACTATTATAGACGACCTCTGTGGCGCAGTGGGTGAAGGCCCGCCTGTGACGCAGGAGGTTCCGGATTCGATCCCCGCCGTGGGACAAATGTTTGTATTATCTGCAAATATTTGTCTTGGGTCTGGGTGTTTTCTATGTATATTACGTATGTATTTACAAAAAAAAAATGTATTTAAGTAGTATATCAGTCATGTAGTTCCCATAACACAAGCTCTGATGCTGTGTGTGAAATGTCCAGCATTATTTATTTATTTATTTGTATTAAAAGTTTGGCGCCCTGAATACGTAAGACTTTGCAATGCGTCAGCAATCACTACGCGACCGGTCAAAAAATATTGTATTACACCTCAACTAATAAACCGATTTGAATGAAACTTGAAATAGGTGTAGATCGTGAACCTGAATAGCACATAGTTTCTGTTCTGTGACATAGGCCATTTAAAATGTCGATATTACACGAGCGAAGCCGCGGGCAAAACCTAATTCAACAAATATTAACTAGTAGTTCGCCCCGAACTGAGATCTCGCGCACCGTTGTGTTGATAGCCTAGATTTGGACTTGTTTCTGACTACCCCTATACCTACGTTAAGTGCTCTTTCTAGTGTTTACCACACAATGATATCTAATGCGCTACCTCAGTATGATAAAGATTATAGGCATACATGCAATACATTAAGTCGTGTCGTGTTTATATTCAATAGTTGACCCCGCGAACTTCGTACCGCGCCTCAGGAAAGGCCTCTTAGTTCGAATAATTATTAAAATAGCAGTTCAATACAAAATGTATTAGAAAATCAATTTCCCCTCCCCTCCCCCTGCCCCTCCTCCTCCCCCCCCTCCATCCCCCCTCCCCCTCCCTACCACCCTCCCTACCCCCTCCTCCTCCCTACCCCCCTCCCCCTCCTTTCCCCCTCCCCCTCCCTACCCTCCTCCCTACCCCCTCCCCCTCCCTACCCCCTCCCTACCCGCCCTCCCTACCCCCCCCTCCCTACCCCCCTCCCTACCCCCCCCCCCCTCCCTACCTGCCCCCTCCCCCTCCCTACCCCTCTCCTCCTCCCTTCCCCCTCCCCCTCGCCCCTTCCCCCTCCATCTCCCTCTCCCTCTATAATTTTGGTACATGCCCAGCCCACTATTTGCAGGAGTTAGCGTTTGCATACGTGACAGGTTGCAAGCCCATCGCCGCTATTAGAACGTTAACTGGATTCCTCACGATGTTTTCTTTCACCGTTTAGAGCTCGTGTCAATGCGCATTTAAATTTTTCTAATCGAAAAATCCATTGATGAGCACGGCCAGGGTTCGAACTTACGACCTATGAATCGAAAGTCGAGCACTCTTCCACTCGGCCAACACGGCTTTTATTTTCAATCTCAAGAAAAAATATCAAGTAGCAACTAAAATCATTGCAAACCAAACCACAACGATGCCACACTCGTTCTCTGTTAACCAGACCTACGAATACATCGAAACTCTATGAAACGGGAGCTCTCTCCATACTTCCGTTAATTGGTTTTCATCAGTTTTCTTTTTCACTGTATTTCAAAAACTATAGAACCTAGAAGAAAACTAAAAACCATTTTGGAATGTATAAATTGAGTACTTTCATATGACACCCCACTCAATATATTTGGGTAACTTTGAAAAAAATTTAACCACTTGGGAACCCCATATCTTTACAACCCCTTCATCGATTACGCTCATACGCTCCACAGCAAATTTCCATAGCACAACCTATTGACCTATCAAGTTTCATACAGATTGGATAAGCGGTTCGATAGTTATGCGAGAACATAAAAATGAAACATACAAACATACAAACATACAAACATACAAATATACAAACATACAAACATACAAAGCAAAATCGCCTAACTTGCCACTAAGATCTTCGCTCGCTTCGCTCGCTCGATCGATTATCAGAAACGTAAATAAACGTGATTTGATCAGTCTAATAGTGGAAAACAAATACAGATGAAACAACTACCCTTAAAAAAAAGACATCAAATCAACTGGCCTCTTAGCTCAGTTGGTAGTAGCTCTGCCTTCTGCGCTGTAGGTCGTGGGTACGATTCCCATCCAGGACAAACTGATGAACATAGATGTTTGTTCTGTGTCTGGGTGTTATAAAGTATTATAAGTATGTATTTACAAATATATAAGTATTCTATCAGTTATCTGGTTCCCATAGTACAAGCTTTGCTTGGTTTGGGGCCAGATGACGCTGCGTCAAATGTCCAGCATAATTTATTTATTTATTTAATTTCAGAAAGAGCTGAACTTATGTTTATGTCTGATGGAATCGCTGTGGGAGCTCCTATTGGACTGCGTTACCGATAAGTTTTGGACGGCTGACCACAACTTCAAAACTCACAGAGATATCTCGCACAAGAGTTGTATGGTGATGCGGTTGTTGGGAGATCTGCTTATGAAGTACAGGTATGAATTTTAGAATAGTGCAGTTAACTTATTGCAAAAAATAAGCATGTTCCAAATAAATATTCAAAGATTCAAACGTGCCTCTGACTTCCCTTCTGAAATTTTCAAAGGATCTTGATTGTTTTAAGAATAACTGCCGTATTCTCTTACCCAGTTGACATCTATTTGATGGGCACTATGCAGATGCAGTAGGTACATTGCTGCTTTGCCATAACGTGGTAATCACTATCATTTTAGGAAAACAACAATGTGCTACAAAGTGCCTATCAAATTTATGTCAACTGAGTTAGGGAATAGGGGTGCTGAACGAATGTTTATCCTTATGTTATGTTATGACCCTAGAAATTATTGGAAAATATTGGAAAATATCCGTAAAAACCATTGCGTGTGTAATAAATAATTAAAGCAGGTTGTCTCATCTACAATCATGATTGGATAACACGGATAGGATAATATCAAACAATCTCTAGAATAGGTATTAACATTAGACGATTTCTAGTTACTGCTTCCTTTATTACAGTAAGTCTTTCTTCGAAGATACCGAGAAAATCTGGCACCGAGTGGCCTGGCTCCGCCTGGTATCTTGCAGCCAGAAAGTGTTGCATTGGGCCCGGGATTCTGCCTTACCGCCCGTGGGCATTGTGTCTGCGTTACAGGCCGCGCAAATAGACCCAGCTGTCGACTTGTTCTACCCAGAGCTGAGTAAACAATTAGCTGCTGTTTTACAGGTATTAACAAATAGATTCAGAGGGAATTACTCACGTAAAAATATCGTCAATTTAGATACCGACAATGTTTCGATTCATCCGGAGAATCTTCATCTGGGTAAGGAGGGAGTTGCGGCAAGATTACTCCTCGCGGTCGCGTCTGACACATGTCTAGTACAACTCACGATCGTTTTGAAAGTGAAATAGATTCAGAATCCTTTTGTAGGGTCCAATGTCTGTGCTATTTTAAAAAAAATATTTAAAAAAAACAAAAACCCGACTGCGTCAAAACTAAAAAGAAAAAAACAAGCCTGCAAAGAATTACTCACAGTCGGTACCCATTCATTTTATTACCAATCAAATCTTCCCAATGTTATGGGTCCCGACTGTGAGTAATTCTTTGCAGGCTTGTTTTTTTCTTTTTAATTTTGACGCAGTCGGGTTTTTGTTTTTTTTAAATATTTTTTTATTTAACACTTTTTAGTTATGATAAAGTTGATTTTAAAATACCTATTCAACGATACCCCACTTGATATAGTGTGACGATTTTAATTCTTTTAATTTTGACAATATGGCGTCTGGTTGTAGCCCTGGTGAATTTTGATTACTGTCATATCTTTAGTGACACTCCCAAGGTTGAGACAAATCGATTGACGTAAGAATCATCAAAATCGGTCCACGCGTTTGGCCTCTAGAGTGCCACATAGAAACATCCATAGCGAGAATTATTATTATTTGTTCCGTTCCGATATCCGGAATCCATATTGAGTCAAGCACCAGTCTTTTAGCGTAACTTCCGCCAAGTCAGCTCCTCCCTTGTACATCCGGCGCTACTATCGCCTCGATTTTGACGGCAAACTAGTTTACGACCGAATTGGCGGTACAGCTTTTTCTTCATTATAGCGTCGTTTTACCTAGCGTTAACACGTCTTCCGCAGCAAAAATAAATTTAAATATTTAACGGAATATTAAATTTCGTAAAGTTAAAATTTTATTCCTCCCTTCGTTATGGAGGACGATATCGAATGTCGTGACCACGTGGAAGTGCAACAAAGTGATTGTGAAAGTGAAAACGACCACGTGTCACGAAAAAGGAGTCGTTCTTCAAATTCGTGGAGTGTTTCGTCGGAGGATCTACAGGATGAAAGGAAAAGGAAAAGATCTAAACGGGTGAGCGATTTGAAATTTGAATTCTTATCCCAACAAGTGGCCCTTTTAACGAATCTTATTTCACAAAAGCATTTTGAACCTCAACCGGCTAACGTTTCACGTGGGCCTGAGGTTACCAAAGAGCCTACGAACTCCCCTGATGATGGTTTAGGGCTGCGCCCGCCGCCCAGTGCGAGCGAGGTCGATAAGCAACAGCTTCAATTATCAGAGTTGTCAACTATATTGAAGGACCCACCCTTTCCTAAATCTAACGATAAGCATTTAGAAAAGTTAATCAAATTGCAAAGATTTCAATGCAACGATTGGTATGCTATTCGATTTTCGGAGGCTCAGAAAAAATACTCAACTACCCCCGGTTTTGTGGAGCTAAATGTAAATGATGAATTGCGACGTTTTCATGTGTCGGGCTCCAATGAGGATCGCTCTCACTTGCTAGAGAGAACCTATGCCGCATTATCGAGTGCTGTTTTGACCCAAAAAGATGAGTTACGTAACGCCTTGCAAACTTTAGTAGATTGGTCTAATGATAAAAATACCACGCTTACACCGAAATCTCTTTTTGATAAAATTGAGCAAACATTTAGTGCAGATTCGAACTACACCAAGGTGTCTGATGATATTTTGCAAATGTCTTGTGGTAGGCGCGCTGATTGCATCAAGTCGCGCAGAGATGCTATCATTAAGCAGATTTCCGAAGAATATCATTGCGGGGCTTTGCAGAAAATTCCACCCAGTGCTGAAAATTTGTTTGACAGCGACATGCTTGCCGCTTATCTTCAAAAAATTGGGGGGGCCGAGAAACTAACAGCTTGCTTTCAGAGTACACACACAACAGCAGCGTCGACGTCTGCGCCAAAGCGTGCTTACAATGCCAAGCCGAAGCCATCAACAAGCAAACAAGCGAATGATAATTTTCGGAGGAACAATTTTAAGGATAACTCCAAAGGTCAATCGAGGGCATCGAGCAGCAACGACAACAAATCTACCAATGCAAGGAACAAGCAGCGCTATTCCAGAGGTAAGAAACCACGTTCTCGCTCACAGAATAGAAACGATCGATTATGACTCGAAACCATTTCGGGGGGGCTGTCTAAAGCAATATGTACATATATGGGAAAATTTAGGAGCACCCAACTATATTTGCAAACTTTTAATGGGAGCAAGGATCCCTTTTGTTATAAAGCCACCCCTGATCTACCCAAATCAATCGGTTATGAGAAATTTCGCGACCAAGAAAAGTTATCACATGACTCAACAAATCGAAAAAATGTTGAAGACACGTGTACTAGAAAAAGCCGAAATGAACCCCAGCTACCTCTCAACATTTTTTCTAGTACCGAAAGCAGATGGAACGTTTCGGCCCATCTTCAATCTGAAGCGTCTAAACTGTTTCGTGAAACTAAAAGGTTTTCAGCTTTTCAGTCACTTTCGAATGCCAAGTTTCCTACAGAGCCAAGACTGGATGGTAAAAATGGACCTGAGCCAAGCCTACTTCCACTTGCCCATAGCCAAGAGACACCGACGGTTCCTGAGACTCAGCTACAATGGCCAACTCCTGCAAATGACCTGCCTCCCGTTTGGCCTCTCGTCAGCGCCGAGGACGTTCACATCTCTGACGAACTGGATCGCCGAATACTTGAGGAAACGGAACATAAGGTGCGTAGTCTATCTAGACGATTTTTTGCTAGTGAATCAGTCCCGAGAGGTCTTACACGATCACATAACATTCACAATAAACCTTATGCACCGACTCGGTTGGACTGTCAACATGGACAAATCTGTACTGGTTCCGACTCGCCGACTAGAATTTTTGGGCGTCACCTGGGACACACAACTCAACACGAAGTCCCTGTCGGAACCGAAGTGCCACACGCTACGCAGAGCACTCACAGTTCAAATGTCCAAAGGCAGTTGGTCCCTCAGACAGGCCCAGTCCCTAATGGGGAGACTCAACTTCGCCTCGTATGTGATACGCAGAGGAAGGTTACATTGTCGCACTCTGCAATACCACAGCCGATTTCTTCCAAAAGATCACCCCTACATGCAAGTGAAGATACCAGATGCGGTAACTATGGAAATAAAGTGGTGGTTAAAAGCAGTCCAGGGCTCACTACCAATACATACAAATCCGTTCTCTCACCTTCTAACCACAGATGCATCGGACTTCGGATGGGGCGCTCAACTGGGAGATCTGAAGATGTCAGGACGATGGACGAAACAACAGCGGCCGTGGCATGTGAATCTCAAGGAGCTGTTTGCGGTACATGCAGCGATCCAACAGGAGCACAATCGCCTACACAATGCTCACATTTTACTACAGACCGACAACCGCACCGTTGTAGCCTATATCAACAAGGAAGGTGGAACCAAATCGAAGAAACTTCTGCATCTGACACACAGACTGCTGGCAATTTTGGACAAGGTAAACATCCTTTTGACAGCACAGTACTTCCCCGGCCGATTCAACTGCGAGGTGGATGCCCTATCGCGGGGCAAAGCTTGCCCAGAGTGGCACCTGATGCCGGCGGCGACGAGAGACATCTTCGCGATGTGGGGCACTCCAGATGTAGACCTATTCGCTTCCAAAACAGCTCATGTGGTAAGGAAATACGTCTCACTAGACTCACAAGATCAGGAAGCGATGTCCTGCAATGCGTTCCTACACCGGTGGAACCACAGACTGGCGTGGTTATTCCCTCCGCCGAACCTCGTACCTCAGGTGTTGTCTCGACTGAACGAAGCTCAGGGTCGGTTCATTCTGATTGCTCCGAAGTGGCACAAAGTGTTTTGGCGAGCAGATCTTCGAGCCCGGTCCGACCACGAGCCGTATCTCATCCCGAACCTTCAACGAGTACTGATCGACACGAGAACAGGAACACATCCGCCGGAGATCCAGGACATATGTTTGGAAGCATGGCTGATTTCGGGTGGACGGAGGTCATCGAAGACTGGTCAGTAGAGGAAAAATCACTTTTAATGTCTAGCTGGCGAAAATCTACTCTAAACACCTACAGACCTGCATGGAACAAATGGAAGGCTTGGTGTGCCACAGAAAATATTTCGTTCAAGGACCCGAATCCAGACCAAGTAGCTCGATATTTAGCCCATCTACACAACAACGAAGGTTTGGCTTTTAGAACGATTTTGGTTCACAAATCTGTGATTGCTACCTTTACAAATTTTTCAGGAAACAAAGATTTATCGTCTAACTTTTTTATCAAGCATATGCTTAAAGCTATTTCTGTAGCAAAAGATAAGAAAATGAAACCACCAATTTGGAATGTAAAACAGGTATTACAATTTCTTGATAACCATTCACCTGATGAAAATAATCTGTATTCAGTTTCCAGGCGTTTAGAAATTCTACTACTACTAGCTTCGGGACGCAGAGTTCACGACCTCACACTGCTGAGAATTGATGATGATAAATACATAGACGAGGGCGATGCGATAGTTTTTTGGCCCAGTTTTGGATCGAAAACCGATGACGTCAACTACAGACAATCTGGCTGGAAGATAAAGGTTCATCCGAATAAAAATCTGGACTGTGTACATTGGGTTCGCCAACTAATTAGGACCTCACAGGATCGTCGAAAATCAGGTACCTTATTGTCTGAACTTTTTATAACCGCTAGAGGTGATCCTAAGCCAGCGTCGAGAACTATTATAGGAGGTTGGATCAAGTCTGTGCTCAAAGAGGCAGGGATCGAAGCTTCGCCGGGCTCTGTACGTTCGGCAGTAGCTTCTCTTAATTGGCTAGAAAAATTTCCAATTGACCAAATTCTTGAAACTGGCAATTGGAGACAGGAACATACCTTTAGAAAATATTACCAGAAAGAAATAGTTAATCAATCAAATAGTACAAGTTCTGATTCTGTTTCACTATCGAAATTCTTTAAACCAGTGCGGTAACAGTTTGAATGAATGTTTATAACAATGTCTGATTTCTTAATTGATAAATTGTACGAATATATTGTTTTGTTTTTTCATATATATTGACTTTTTATTTACATATCAAACACATTATAGCATCATGACCTACATTGGCTACCAGGAGATAACAAACACATCACTCAATATGGATTCCGGATATCGGAACGGAACAAATAATAGAGGGTTTTAACTAACAATAAAACTTACCTATTATTTTTCCAAACGATATCCGGAATCCAGGTAATGCCTACCTGGTACCTATCGTGAGTATAATGAAGAAAAAGCTGTACCGCCAATTCGGTCGTAAACTAGTTTGCCGTCAAAATCGAGGCGATAGTAGCGCCGGATGTACAAGGGAGGAGCTGACTTGGCGGAAGTTACGCTAAAAGACTGGTGCTTGACTCAATATGGATTCCGGATATCGTTTGGAAAAATAATAGGTAAGTTTTATTGTTAGTTAAAACCCTCTATTAATCAACTTTAAACCGTTATTTTTCCTAAACTATTATTTAAAATGAAAAATGGTAAAAGAAACCTAAAGTTGATTTTGAAATACCTATTCAACGATACCCCACTTGATATAGTGTGACGATTTTGGTTTTTTTAATTTTGACAATATGGCGTCTGGTTGTGGCACTGGTGAATTTTGTTTACTGTTATGTTTTTAGTAGCACTCCCAAGGTTGAGACGAATCGATTGACGTAAGAATTATCAAAATCGGTCCACGCGTTTGGCCTTTAGAGTGCCACATAGAAACATCCAAACATACATACAAACATACAAACATAGACTGATAAACACATTACCCTTCCTTTGCTTTGCGCAGTCGGGTAAATAGACGACCGCAAGTGACATAAATACTTATCTGAGCGGCTTGGGGTTAACAGATACCCGCAAGTGGCAAAAAGAACGCGGTTTCGGGCTTAACAGATACGCGTCGGTACCGGCTGTAAAGCCGTGACAGTCGCCATCAGGTGGTCTAAAAACTTATAACCAGAGTAAATAAACCAGCTCATACGAACTTTATTTTATAATAATTGTAACAGTTATTTGCTTGTGTGTGGTAATAAATTAATAATTGAACCATAGAATAGAATACGTACTTCTTCTATTAACAAACCCCTGCCGTCTCCGCGGTTTCTTTAATTATTTATTTTTTCATATAATTCAATCTGTATTTGAATCGTGTTTCTCTTTTATGTTGATGTATCTGGCGTTCCCGAGCATAATAACTGTTTGCTACTGCAGTAGTATTGGTAGGTATAACAGACTTGATAATATTTTTTTACATTACAGAGTACTAAAATATCTTCAGATCAAGAATATAAAACGAAATATAAGCAATTAAAGAAAATATGCGCCAGCATGGAGGAGGCTGTCAAGTTTATGAAAAACAAAGACTCTTGTAGAAATACAAAGAACGCCCTCAATTGCATCAAGAAATCATTACCCATTTTAGAGATATTCCAAAGTGAAGCTTTTTTGAACGATATAGCAGATTTCTTACTTCTCAAAACAAGGAATTTTAATCTGAATGATAGTGATTGGTCGATAGCTCGCAGCATCGCTTTGAACCTAATGGCAAATAATGTTGAATGGGTGTCGACTAAGTTCTATAGATTTTTATCTGAAATGGTCAAGTCAGTTTTGATCGGCGACGAGGCTCATCAAGTGGAGAATGAAAAGTGTCTGACGCTATTGTGTGATGTCAGTATACTGACGGAGATTTGTTGTCATGGCCTATCTTCGAAATCAAGTGAGGTATGTGCAGCTTGTTTTTGTTGTTTTTATAGCCATAGTTTGATCAAGTCAATTATTATTTTAAGGATGCACATGTACTTTCTGACAGTTATAACCCTTTGTCATTGCGCCGCCTTTTAATTGAGATTTCATTGGACTTAAAATAAATCTGTGAGTGCAATGAATTCGGTCGCCACAAAGATTCATAGATAAGTAATATCTGAAGGCCCTGCTACAATTACATCTCTAGATTCAAGTTTTTTTTAAATGTCTATGTATGACTTGCTACACCATATCCAATCAAAGTTTTGATTACTTACTTTCTATATAACATTATTTGGCAAGGAAAAGTGACTCCTAGAAGTGACTTCTAGTTAATGCTACTCAGCGATTGTGAAAGCTGTGTGCTTGGTACTCCTTACTATAGTGTATAACTAACAGCTACCTTACTTGAGACCTAACTCGGTAATAGTGAAATTGTAGAGAAATAAGCGCTTAGTATAGAATAGGTACTGTAGGATTGAACTAAAGGATTCTTATCCCCAGCAGTGGGTGAGTGAAATCAACGCTGCGGGTGATGACAATGTAGAGAATAACATTTTTTATTTGCAGATAGAAGAAAGCGCTTCAGAAATTATGCTCTACCTCCTCCGTGGACGAATGGCATTGAGCGATAGTTGCTGGTGGCGACTTTTAGCGAGCCTATTGCCAGTACTTCCTTTATTGCACGTTTACGCCGCGCATGAGACTTTACTTGGTACGTTAAATAAGCAAAAAAGAAAAGTAATTTAGCTGACCGAGACGCCGACGCGACGTTGTCTTATTCAACGAGATCATGAAACAAAACTACCAATTTTTCTAACGGTATAAATCTTTTACGTACAGAAATAAAAATTGTGTAATCGGTTTAACCGTTCTCACGTGGCACTTACCAACGTCCAAATAGATTAAAATAAAAAAAAATAGTGTAATAAATGTTCACGATCACTTATGTTCTGTTCATTAGAACATGTAATTTTGCACGCAGTGATAAGTCTATATGACAAGATAAAAGCCAACGTGAGCGGCTTTTTGATTTTGATTTTTTTCTTTGACCTAATGAATAGGACGAACCCTTGCCAGAAAGAGTTTTTGATATGCGTCTTTGTCTATCCATACCATCTATAATTCTATAGCTATATAATAAAGCGGAACAGTTTGAACCATATATTTGAAAGTTCTAATCTCAGGACTAGCAGTCGGATTTGAAAATTATTTCTGGATTTTATAGCTTAATTCTTGAGGAAGGTTATAGGCTACTTTTTATCATCATCGTCATCACCATATCCCATCACTACGAGGGTTACGCCGCGAGGGCGTAGCGAATAAATTATAGGGTTGCACTTGTTACAAAACGCGAATAGTTAAATGTATGCATGGTAACTATTTTCAGGTTTTCACCCAAACATTGGGAACAGGGTTACTCCTTTAAATAAATATTTGAGGATACACACAACGCTATCTAGTCAAAAACTATGCAAAACTTGTATGTACTATGAAGACGATAGCTTACAGAACTTCTTTCCTACTATTTTACTGAGTTTCATTCTTTACAGGTCAAGCAATTTGCAAATCTCTCGATAGAGATATAGCGGAGTGTATGGGCATAAGTAAGTCGGAAATGATGACTGGGCTGGTACGTTTGGTGTTCGTGAAATGTGTGGCGGTACAACTTGATGCTGCCCATACATTATGTCGACTTTTAGGTAAGTAATGTTAATTCATTGGTTCATTTATATGAATAAATACTTTTAATGATGAAAAACTAAAGATGATTCAAAGTCAAAATTAATAGGCATTTTTTTTCCGGCTTGTGGTTGAACTTACTCAGTGATTCATCTTAAATCTTAATAATTAAGTTTTAGTGATTCATAAAGAGAAGAATCTCCACAGCTGGTACTAACTTGTGACTATCTTCAAGTCTAGGTATTCAAATGATTCAATCATTCAGATTTTTATCAACTATTTTACTCTTTCAGATGATGATCGATATCTGCCCCCAAAGGAATCACTCAGAGCTGACGTGCTACTCAATGCATTGCGACGAATTGCACCTCAAGATTTTAATATTGATTATGCTAGCTCACCCACTAAAGCACCACTGGTAACAATTTTAATTGATTTTTTCCTGCACTTACCTTACTAGCTTGCGTTTGTCTTGTTTTTATGTTTTAGGGACATTCTCTCCATTTACTATGCCACACAAAACGTACTTTAGAGCTGTTCAATATTTCATTAAATTAATTTAAATTGTTCGTATTTACAGGCCACAGGACTTATACAAATGCTAGATGTTCTCAAACAAGACACAATCCTTGACGAGCATGGTTCAGAGTATTTTACACGTTCGACGTTGCAACCGTCACTCGAACCCTCGTTGCGTCGCAACACGTTGCAGCAACTGTCCGTTATGATGCGCCAGCAGGACTCCCATGAATCTTTTCTGCAATACGACGGACTGAAAGTAATCGTTGCAATTCTCAGGTGAGTGTAAGACAGTATTTTGAAATAAGTTACAATATTATTTGACTGGCCTCTTAGCTCAGTTGGTAGTAGCTCTGCCTTCTATACTATAGGTCGTGGGTTCGATTCCCACTCAGGACAAACATTTGTGTGATGAACATAGATGTTTGTTCTGTGTCTGGGTGTTATATAGTATTATAAGTATGTATTTACAAATATATAAGTATTCAATCAGTTATCTGGTTCCCATAGTACAAGCTTTGCTTAGTTTGGGGCTAGATGGCGCTGTGTGAAATGTCCAGCAATATTTAATTTATTTATTTAACGTTGCAGTAAAATTGTTGCAAGAGTTGCGACTTGCGACCTATAAGTTGCAACAATGGCTGCGCGAGCAGTACTTGTTTATAATGTTTTTATAGTATAGGTCGAAGGTTAATCGTTGATATTCAAGTACCGAAGACAATTATGTTCAAAAAGCATATTATTTAAGTATTCCCATAACATAAAATGTTTTAACAATAAATTGGCCTTCAATCAGTTAGACAACTTTTTTTATTGGACTTTACTAACAATTTAAACATTTATTTATTTAATTTCAGAATGTCACTCCTCGTAGATGATTATCTAGCATTTCCTGAATGTGCAATTAGTTGCGTCTCGGTGCTGAATAGCGTCTGCTTTGCAAGTCGTCATCATTTGGCCAAAATACCGGATCTACCTTCACTTTTGATCAGAGGTATGTCCTGCTACGAAATAAAGACATCACGGTTTTTTTACCCGACTGCGCAAAGCAAAGGAAGGGTAATGTGTTTATCAGTCTATGTATGTTTGTTTGGATGTTTCTATGTGGCACTCTAGAGGCCAAACGCGTGGACCGATTTTAATAATTCTTACGTCAATCGATTCGTCTCAACCTTGGGAGTGCTACTAAAGACATGACAGTAAACAAAATTCACCAGTGCCACAACCAGACGCCATATTGTCAAAATTAAAAAAACCAAAATCGTCACACTATATCAAGTGGGGTATCGTTGAATAGGTATTTCAAAATCAACTTTAGGTTTCTTTTACCATTTTTCATTTTAAGTAATAGTTTAGGAAAAATAACGGTTTAAAGTTGATTAATAATAATTCTCGCTATGGATGTTTCTATGTGGCACTCTAGAGGCCAAACGCGTGGACCGATTTTGATGATTCTTACGTCAATCGATTTGTCTCAACCTTGGGAGTGTCACTAAAGATATGACAGTAATCAAAATTCACCAGGGCTACAACCAGACGCCATATTGTCAAAATTAAAAGAATCAAAATCGTCACACTATATCAAGTGGGGTATCGTTGAATAGGTATTTTAAAATCAACTTTATCATAACTAAAAAGTGTTAAATAAAAAAATATTTAAAAAAAACAAAAACCCGACTGCGTCAAAACTAAAAAGAAAAAAACAAGCCTGCAAAGAATTACTCACAGTCGGGACCCATAACATTGGGAAGATTTGATTGGTAATAAAATGAATGGGTACCGACTGTGAGTAATTCTTTGCAGGCTTGTTTTTTTCTTTTTAGTTTTGACGCAGTCGGGTTTTTGTTTTTTTAAAATATTTTTTTATTAATCTAATCGTCCTATCTGTTTAAGACTTCACTAACATAATTATACTACCTCACTTTCACTCATTATCCACTCACTTGCCCTTTACCGGCTCCGTTTCACTTACTGACTTATTTCTCTCTCGTTCACACGTACTACTTACTCGCCCATTACTAGCGTCGTCTCACTCACTCACTGACCTAACTTGTTCCAGTGATTCTAGTCTTCCCGGCGAACGATTCGGCAGTAACCATGTCCGCACAAGTGTTATCCCTAGTTGCTTGGGCGGGATTCGCACTACAGGAATTAGACGCATCAAATCACCGCGTGCCAGCCCTGCCATTGAGTGTAACAGAGCGCATTGCTCTACCGTTCAAGTTGAATAGCTATTGGAATAGCAGTCCCAATGCTGAACACTCTTATGTTGGTAAGTTAATGCTTTCTCTTGTAGACACATCACATATATTTTTCTTATCAACTCTCTTTCCTAATGTTGTATGATTTGCCGCACCAATCTGTGGGTCTATATTTACTGATTTGTCCAATGATAGCCAGATCTTCCGTAGTTGACAAGAGAAAATTTGGAAGAAACCAATCGGAATCAATACTTGCTTTTTGTACCCATTAAAACCAAACCAATATATCTAGCTTAATTGTAATGCTACATGTTTATGGTTCTATTACATTAACATTTTTACGCATTGTATTTGAGCATTTGGCTATTAACAGAATGGCTGTTAGCCGAAGAAGTCTGGCGCACGTCTATTCGCGTCCACTGGTGGTGTGCAAATGTCGGCCGTTCCAGAGTGCTCCTGGAAGCCCCTCCGCCCCCCGCGCCCCTCGCCCTCCGCCCCTGCGCTCGGGATCTCGACTTGCTAAGATCAGCTTGTCCGGTCTACTCGTGTTCTAGAGCGCTACTCGCTTTAGAAAACGCAACGAGCCATAAACAGGTCACAGAAGCGCTGAATGTTTTAGAAAGGTACGGTCTTTTTATCAAACATAAATATCCTTTTGGTCGAATACAAGAAATTCAATAGAAGTGTAAAAAGCATTCTGATTTAGACATTTTCTTGTACTCGACTAATGTGTTAATCTTTTGGTAGTAACTTCTTTCGAATCCATAGGCTACGGTAACCGCTTACCATCAGGTGGGCCGTATGCTTGTCTGCTACCTTAGTAGTATAAAAAAAAAAAAAAAAAAAAAAAAAAAAACTTCTTTCGAATGTGAAACAAAATGAGAATGCTTTAGAAATAAGATCAGCTCGGATCATCCTTCAAATACGTTCATGTTCAGCGAATTGACTTCCATTATTATCTTTGTCTCTTTTAGCTATACCTATTTGGTCCCGTTGTCATCTGCAACCAGTGAACAGTTGTCTTCGTTGCCATGGCAACACACGAAGCGATTTTTCTCTGCACCGCCCGCCTCGTCCCGTGATTCAGCGCTTCTGACGTCATTGCTACATTTTGTACTTGCGTACATGCATAATATTCCTGCTGAGGGTAAAAAATTACACTTATAAAATTCTTCTAAAAATTTCCGTACTTCGAGAATTAATTTGTACATTATCAATGAAACACACATTTTGAGACCCGGTGATGACAGGTAAAGTTAGAAAACTATGGATTGGTAGCCTAGAAACAGATTTAAGAATATAGGTCGTCCGCTGGCAAAATGAGTACCTAGACGACATAGTCAAAATCACGATTTGCACAAACAATGACATAAACATAGGGAAGCCAAATATCTAGCATTAGTTGAATCTGGCCTGCGGATTATAATAGTTGAATAGCTATTTATTTACCTGTCATCGGAAAAGAAAAAGAAATGAATGGAAAAGAAATTGTTAATTTAGCAATAACTTTGTACAACTGCATGTTTACCTTCTCATAATTTGATACTTTATGTGAACTGATCACACAAAGTATCAAATTATGAGAACAAATCTATACATATAATAAGAATGAAGTCTAAGAACAAACTTATAAGTATTCAATTAAGTGATGTCAGTTTTTGATCCATATAACCTTTTCACGTCCAAAAATGTCATAAGCGCGATCTACGTTGACCTTGAACGCAAACACTTCATAGTAACTGTTAGTAATCTGTGACTTTGAAATTTTCGTTTCTCTGTGTGTTTGAGCACTAAGATCTCTGAAACTACTGAACTGATTTGGTTGCAGTTTTCATTGTTGTATTATGGTAAGCCGGGATTAAAAGATAGGGGTTGTTTTATCAAAATCCGTTCACAAATAAAAAAGATATATCTATTTAAAGAATTCTACTGTGACTTTAGTTTCTCTGTGTGTTTATTGCTGCTAATCTCAAAAACGGCTCTACTGAATTGGATGTAGTTTTGACTGTTGTATTATGGTAAGTTGGGATTAAAAAATAGAAGTTTTTTTATCAAAATCCGTTCACAAATAAAAAAGATATGTACATTTAAAGAATTCAATCTAAATTTCTAAACACTTTGTTTTCTAAAGAAAAGATTACGATAAAATTTGGCATGGATATAGATTATATCCCAGGAAAGGACGTAGGCTACTTTTTTTCATATGTTATCATGGTTGAGATAAAAAAATAAGGGTTGAAAGTTTGTATGGGGAAGAAAATGTTGGGATGGGTGACCGTCTGACCTCCTCTTTTTGCACTCATGGAAATTTTTAAACATTTTTTTATTACCTACGAATTTCAAAATTACTTAATGATAATTACTTAAATTGGTTTTAGGTAGGTGATGACCATGAAGTAGTAGTTGTAAATAGGAAAAATAGGTAACTAGATAGCACGCCTAAGCTATTTTTACGAAACAGAGATAGCTTCTTGCGATTTGCTATTAGAAAACACGCAGGAATATACAAATTTTAGCGTTTTAAAACCGTATGTTGTTTCAGCGCAATAGACTCAAATCTGTAAATGTTATATAATTAAAACCTCAATTGAATATTAATCTTCCTTAAATTGTTAAAAATATAAAAATCAGAGCTTTAAATGAATTCAATATTTTAGAAAACAAATTCCCCAAATCAGCGCAGCGCCAAAGTAAATTATTTCCAAGTATTCAAATTTTCTATCCGTGTATTTATTATGTTAAATACCTATGTATTTATTTAAAAAGTATTTATCACGATAGATTAGAAATTAAAACACCCAAACCCCAAGTAGATAGTTGTAAATAGGAAAAATAGGTAACTAGATAGCACGCCTAAGCTATTTTTACGAAACAGAGATAGCTTCTTGCGATTTGCTATTAGAAAACACGCAGGAATATACAAATTTTAGCGTTTTAAAACCGTATGTTGTTTCAGCGCAATAGACTCAAATCTGTAAATGTTATATAATTAAAACCTCAATTGAATATTAATCTTCCTTAAATTGTTAAAAATATAAAAATCAGAGCTTTAAATGAATTCAATATTTTAGAAAACAAATTCCCCAAATCAGCGCAGCGCCAAAGTAAATTATTTCCAAGTATTCAAATTTTCTATCCGTGTATTTATTATGTTAAATACCTATGTATTTATTTAAAAAGTATTTATCACGATAGATTAGAAATTAAAACACCCAAACCCCAAGTAGATAGTTGTAAATAGGAAAAATAGGTAACTAGATAGCACGCCTAAGCTATTTTTACGAAACAGAGATAGCTTCTTGCGATTTGCTATTAGAAAACAAGCAGGAATATACAAATTTTTGCGTTTCAAAACCGTATGTTGTTTCAGCGCAATAGACTCAAATCTGTAAATGTTATATAATTAAAACCTCAATTGAATATTAATCTTCCTTAAATTGTCGAAAATATAAAAATCAGAGCTTTAAATGAATTCAATATTTTAGAAAACAAATTCCCCAAATCAGCGCAGCGCCAAAGTAAATTATTTCCAAGTACTTATTCAAATTTTCTATCCGTGTATTTATTATGTTAAATACCTATGTATTTATTTAAAAAGTATTTATCACGATAGATTAGAAATTAAAACACCCAAACCCCAAGTAGATAGTTGTAAATAGGAAAAATAGGTAACTAGATAGCACGCCTAAGCTATTTTTACGAAACAGAAATAGCTTCTTGCGATTTGCTATTAGAAAACAAGCAGGAATATACAAATTTTTGCGTTTCAAAACCGTATGTTGTTTCAGCGCAATAGACTTAAATCTGTAAATGTTATATAATTAAAACCTCAATTGAATATTAATCTTCCTTAAATTTTCGAAAATATAAAAATCAGAGCTTTAAATGAATTCAATATTTTAGAAAACAAATTCCCCAATTCAGCGCAGCGCCAAAGTAAATTATAGCCAAGTATTTAAATCGTAATTTGAACATAGAAGTCTTCAAAAATCTATTTCATATACATCCGATACAAAAATTTCAATTTCTGTATCGGACGCGCAGACATCAGACGTCCTCACGTTGCGTTGGCTCTGACGGAAGTTCCGTCACGGAACAAGACTGGTGTAATCGCCAACGTGTGGATGGTTCACGAAATCTTGGCCCCAACGTTGGGACCAACGTTGGTCCCAACGTATACGCCGGCACCATACGTTGGGACCATGAAATTTGCGGTACGGGGGTTAAAGGGGACGAAAAATCGATCTACCTAGGCTAGGTCTCATATCTGGGAAAATTCGTTTTCTCGACATTTTTACGCAAAAAGGTTTACCTACCAGTGCAATGTGGTTCGTAATTTTACAATGTCTGTTGAAACTAAAGTGGCCAAGTGAAATAGGTGTCCGCCTCTCAACTCAACCGATGGCTTCGAGTTCGAATCTCAGCCAGTAAAAGTTTACTTTTTGTAAGTTTTATTTCTTTTTCTTTTTTAATTTTTATCTATTTGCACCCGAGCATAGTTCGGTCGCCCAGATATTCAAGTATTAAGTCCCTACCTACCTAAAGTATTTACAAAAAAATATAGAAGTAGGTAAGTACCTATTCTATCAGTTATCTGGTTCCCATAGTACAAGCTATGCGATTTTGATGAAATTTGCGGTAGGTACGGGGGCTTACGGAGGCGAAAAGCCGATCTAGCTAGGTCTTTTATCTGGGAAAATTCGTTTTCTCAACATTTTCATGCAAAAAGATTTACCAGTGCAATACCTACCTAATGAGTTTTAAAAAATTTGAATAAAAAGAACCTAGCCTATGTGTTATTCCAGGTCATAATCTATGTAAGTAATTATTCCAAGTTTCAATAAAATCCGTTTAGTAGTTTTGGTGTGAAAGAGTAACAAACATCCATCGATACATCCATCCTCACAAACTTTCACATTTCGCAAATTAGTAGAATTAGCATACGCGAACGAAGTCGCGGGCACAGCTAGTAATAAATAAAACGAAACGAAAAAGGTTTATTTTATGAAAATAAGATTATTCTAGTCTCTTGGACAAACAGGGAAGTCTGTTTAACTAAGATTATTAGCGCCTTGCCTTCAAATCGTCCCCCAAGAAATATGTATCTGCAAAGGCATTATGTATGTCTATTAACATTGAAAGTGTTAATAAATTGTCAGCAACATGATTAATCTTCACACAATATGTTCCACCTAGGTACCACAATGTCCTGGATAAAGTCACCTTTCATCGGCAACGAAGCCACAATAATTTCACTACTGAGTCGCACTCAGCTTTATCCGCAACAAACGCCACAGGAGAGCATAGAAGTCGCACAACTACACATCCACATAGTCAAGGTGTTGATTCGATGTGTCATCTTGTTAGAAGGGCACGATGACTATGATAGCAGTAAGATGGAAAGTCTATTGAAGATACTGCTAGCTTGTTTGGAGAAGATTGATCTCAAGAACTTTCATATGCTGGGTGAGTTGACTTTTACCTTGTTCTTTGTTGATCTTTGTGCTGAGTCATTAGTTTATTCCTGAATAATAAATGAACGTTTGTACATAACACGGTAAACGCTCTCGGATATTCAGGAATTTATGATCCTATGATCAAAAGACGAAAGATACTTCCAAATATTGTATTTGACACAATGTCTACATTATGCAGTAGTAAATATTCCATTCTTTATATTTTTTTTTTATACTTACCGATTTCCCTACATTTTACCGATTAGAGTATTGTGCTGATGTGCATTAATATTAAAAAAAAACATAAATACTAAAACCATGATTAAAACTCGCAAACTTTGGATCCAAAGCCGAGGCCCATACAACTGAAATTGCTGGACTTTGCAACTAGTTCTTCAATACAAGTGTTATCTCAGGTTATCTAAACGAGCTGATGCGCTGCATTCGCCACGTCGTGAATTCTCGCTTCTGCTTCCTCTCAGAAGAGACATTGATCCATTGTCTGAAGATCACATCTCTTACGTTGACGGGATGCGCGTCCGGCGGCGGCAAAAAGGGACAGGCGTGTAGATTGGACGCGATGCTGTCATTGCTGGCTTTGTTGAGGCAGATACACGAGGAAGCTATACCTGTGCAGGCATGTATTACAAACCTCAGTTTTGCTGTTTACATGAAACAGGTTGATAAAAAAACACATGTAAAACGACGAAAGAAAGATTAATTTCGCCTTTTATTTTTCTTTTATTTCAAGAAATTGCTGGACACGTTCAGCAAGAGCTTATTTATTTATTTATTTAAATAAATAAAAAAAAACTAAGAAGTAAAAAAAAAAAATATTTTTAAGCGCGGCCATTTTTGTTTTCTTAGACTACTATATCCGTGTTCCATGCGATCAAAGACGCAGGAGAAATCTGGAAAGAAACTTTCATATTTATCTTAGCGTCTTCATGACTAGATTGCTATCAAGCTACATGACGCTCAGGATATCACTAAGTGAATAGATGACTATGAAAGAATCGTTAATCAATAAATTAGTAATTGAGTAAATATGAGTTTAATATCATGATAACGTACTTAGGGCTTCATAACTTGAACTAGGTGTTCTTTGTAAAGACTATCAGAAAATAATCTTGGATAATCCTCTACTCGGAAATAGATATTGCATTTCCTTTCTAGGAATACATTTACCTTGTGTGCTCACGTCCATTACCTAGGCAATAGTTTCTTTAAGTGCTGTCCCCAATGCTCAAGTATAATACCTTTTCACTAGTACGGTTGTGAATCTATAAGCCATGCCTCGAATTTTCTAAAGATGTAATCTTACCGATATTACTGGGCTAGATAGTAAATATCTTGTCTTCATGAATTTATTTTACCAATGATTTGAACATGATGCCGTATAATTTTATCCTATGATGTCTAGATTTCACCTTCATTTAATTATCAAACACTTTTCAATATCTTAAACTTTGTAGGAGGAAGGGCATAGAAATAGAAAAAAGTTTTATTTTTGCCACTACGGAAGTTACGCCATAGAAAGTTTTTCTCACTCTAAATTCGAGCAACCCTACTGGGGAAATACCTCCGCCTTAGGGTGTTACCACACCAATCGATCCATATCAATCGATCGTCGATCGACGGCATCGATCGACGTCGATCGAAGTTAATCGATTGGTATCACCGTACATATCGACGTTGACTAATCCATTCTACCATCGATCGATGTTGTCGATCGACGATCGATCGATTGGTGTGGTAACACCGTTACAGAATATCGCAGCCAAATAACACAATTCTTCTCGAATGGTGTTGTGTACCTGCGGTGAGTAATAAGATTGCCAGAGCTCTGCGAGGAAGCTCTGCGGTGATAACTGATGGATCAGTCTTGTCCACTGTGTTGTCGGTGCAGTGATTCCTCTTTTAGAGGGTCAGCAGCGCGAGTGTGACTCCTCTGGTGTCGCAGGCATCAATAGGCTACGGTAACCGCTTACCATCAGGTGAGCCGTATGCTTGTCTGCTACCTACCTTAGCGGTATAAAAAAACATAGTTTCGAAAAACGACTATATCCTCACCTCAGGTACAGTGTATATTATCTTTGATCATCATGCTCTCAAGATCCATTGAAGATGTCTGAGGCAGTCAGAAGCAAGTCCTAACACACGATTCGTGCTTGCCCACTTATGCATGTGTTTTGTCAAAATGTTACAAAATGTTTATAATCTTCTTTTATAATTCAGAGATGGAGTGAAATGTGGAGCAACGACGTGGTATACTCCGTAGTGAAATGCACTAAAGCTTCGAGTGCTGAACTTCGTGCTGCTTCATTGTATGTGTTTGCGGCGCTTGCATTCTATGCACAACTACTGCCGCATTTGATGCAAGGTAAGACTAGTCTCTTTCTTTTTGAAAGAGTTTTGTTCTGTAGGTCATTGTGACCGCTGAAGCTTCAGCACACTATGAAAAGAGTCTTAAGGCTCTACGCCGGTAAAATGCGAATGGAGTAACATGTTTAAGAGAAAGTAGGCGTAACCTAGATCAGGGTTACACAGCACAAGTCTGAAAATGTTTGCAAGCCGAATTATTTGAACGCCTTTATCCAATAGTGACTAAAAAATGGTGTTTGATGGACTGCCTATTTATGTTAAACACATTACGCACAACAACGCTAGCTGGAAATCACGATTTCAAAATCAAACTCTAACGAGATATTCGGAAATGACAAGTGACACAATTATTAAGATTTTCATTTGTTTTTAGCAATAGATGAACAATCCCTGTCTCAGTTCTCGGCTCGCATATTCTCGAAGCGTGGTGAAGCAAACATTGTGCGTGCCGCGGCCGCTTCGCTCCTTACTGCTATCTGTTCAAGGGCTTCTTCGAGATCAGATGTAAGTACATACAATATATTTAACTAATAACTATTAAATTAAAAATTTAACCCCGACATTATCATAAACTAGAAAATAGCTGATGATCTTTAAACGGCTGAACAGATTTTCATGAAACATAGCTAAGAACACTCTCGACAAAAATACATTTCAAACAAAAAAATAATAAAGCACAATGTATTAAAAGTCATAGGGTATCAACAGCTAATAACACGGAATGCAATGACTACATTGAGGACGTAGTATATTAGTATTTTATTTATCTAATCAGCAATTACGTGTGTGATTACTTTGATTATTTTTAATGAAGCTTAGGTATTTATAATTCCATTATGGATATGTAACTATGCTTTCGCAAAAAAAAAAAAAAAAAAAATACAATTTTAGTCCCTGTGTTATTCTAAATCTAAAGTGTTTATTGTTAGACCCAGTTTAGTAGTTACGCAAAAAAAAAAATCTACGTCCAAACCGACAAATGAATAATCCATGAAGTATCCACCATCAAACACTATAACACAAGAACTTGTTATTCTATATTCTTCCTTCAATTTATGTTACTGCCTTTGGTTGGTCATTGTTTACTAATTGTACTAAATCACTCCGCAACTATAAATCATAAACTCAATACCAAGAGACTCAAACAACTCATAAAAGTGTCTTACAGTCGGTTTTTCCATGGTGAGTAAAATCAACATTTGCAAGGAGTTCTCAAACAACATTATGTTATTTGATTTTAATATTTAGATAACAAATATTAAAAGCCCGGGATTTCACTTTCAAGTGTTTATAAATTCAAGAGGATGTTGTTAATCCGCTTTCAGGAACAGTGCAGTGCATTCATGTGAGTTTCAATGATACGAAAACATCTATTCTGACATGACTTTATATCATTGCTAACAAAAGTGTTGAAGGGAAGATTCTTCCTATTTTCAAAAAAGTTGATTCAAGCAAATTGTGAGTAACCAAAATGTACACAGTGTGTCAACGAGACATTAAGGATACATAAACTTTTCATATTTGATTGAGTATGTAATGAAACTGGGCGATTAATGGGACCACCTATGTAACTGCTTCTAACAACCGCACTTTATTTCATAAGTCACGCACGACCACCTAGGACGAGTTTTATGAAGAAGTATTAGGCGCTCGCGCTCTTTAAAATTTGTATACAAGTCAGTCTTCGGCACGCTTGTAAATGGATGTTGATGAATAATAGTTGTTTTTTAATCTGTGGTTGAATCACAGTTGCATCGGGGAAAATACGCAATGATGTAGATATTCATTTCTGTATGCAATTTTAACTGTACGAAATAGGATATCTAAGTTAATATCATACATTCGCGTATCAACAATGTAATTTTTTTTGTGTTATTTTTAAGTTTCTTAATTTAAATTCATTCATATTTAAAGACTAACTAAACTATTACGATAGGCGTTGATTGTAATTGAAGATTGTCTTAAAGTTACTATTTATATTTGGAAAAAGTTGTTCGATTTATAAACCACATGCTTGGTGAAATGTTAATCATACGCTGTATTTGTACTCATTATTCATCTTATTGTTTCCACAATGACACGGCTCACTTAATAATGTAAATAACCATTGTGCATTTGTGCAGCGTTTGGATCGGCAAAATGCATCGTACTTCTTATTACAGTACTCGTTTCGGAATACAATAGACGACGCGCAAGATTCGTTTTTTGGATTTATTCAAGTCACGGGGAGAATGCGTCTAGATCGGCCTTGAGGGGCGGAGGCGCGGGCGTAGAGGCGAGCGAGCCGCGCGTAGGGCTTATCTGGCAGGTCGCCGGCGCACGCTTTACTTGAGTCGTGGCTGCCAGTGACCGCAGCCGTGCACTACGCTCTACCGCCTCTCACGAAGTGCGTGCCTTGTTTGTTTACATACATTCGAAATGCCGGCGCGATAAATACGCAGTTCGAACCTTTTAATACAATCAGTGCATAGCTTATCAGTGAACGATGTGGATCAGTGCTATTTTATTGGGGACGATTCCTTTTCTCATACTCCTACTAACAGTTTTTCACTACACAACAAAAGGCAGAAAATATTGGAGACTCAAAAATGTGCCCTACAGAGAACCTTGCCCAATTTTCGGTAACTTCGGACCCACCTTCATAATGCGTCGGAGTTACACCAACATGCTTCAGTTATTCTATGAACGTTTTCACGGTGAAAGGTTTGTGGGATTGTTTCAAGCGCGAAGACCTACTTTGATGGTTATCGATTTGGAAATGGTGAAAAATATATTATCAAAGGAATTTCCTAGCTTCTGTGATCGCGTGTCCGTGGCAACGGATACGCAACGGGAGCCGCTGTTGCGGAATTTGGCGAACATGAGTGGCTCCGAATGGAAAGCAATGCGACAGATCGTCACCCCGACCTTCTCCTCCGCCAAGATGAAGGCGATGTTCCCTCTCGTGGCCGAGTGCGCTCAAGCTCTCAAAGAAACCCTTCTGGAAGAGCCACTTGACGAGGTCAACGTACCCAACCTAATGTCGCGTTACACAACCGACGTAATTGGGAGCTGTGCTTTTGGAGTGGATCCAGGTTCTCTTAGAAATCCCGATTCTCCTTTCCTTAAGATGTCGCAGAAAATGTTCAAAACGGACCGGGCCACTATCCTGAAACGGTACTGCAGAACTTTCTTTCCAAGACTCTTCAAACTATTGAATCTCAAATCCTATTCACCAGACGTGGAGGCGTTCTTCACTACTATTATAAGTCAAGTACTCAACGAGAGAAGGTCGACTGGAATCCAAAGGAATGATTTCCTCCAGCTGATGTTAAACGTTCAAAAAACAGAGTCCAGTTTCCCTATGACGGATGCGTTAATAACGTCCAATTCGTTTATATTTATGCTGGCCGGATTAGAATCGTCAGCAACAACGCTGTCTTTTTGTTTATATGAACTGGCGAAAGATACGGAACTGCAAGATAACATGCGAGCAGAGATAAAGGATTGTATGGTCCGATATGATGGATTGAACTACGAGGCTGTCAATGCGATGCGTTTGGTAAACCAAGTGGTACTAGAGACGCTACGGTTGCACCCACCGACGCCGCTCACGACGCGTCTATGCACAGCACCTTGCATGCTCCCCGGCACCGAGTTAGCTGTAAAAGTCAAGGATCCTGTTCTTATTCCTCTATACTGCATACAAAGAGATCCAGATAACTTTACAGATCCAGACAAGTTTCAACCGGAGAGGTTCAAAGATGACACTAATCCTCCAGGCTTTGTCGCATTTGGGGATGGACCTAGAAGTTGTCCAGGTAAGATTTTTCTTGTAATATCAAACAGGTAGCAACGTAGCTGCTGTCAATGAACTAGACGTATTTTGTAAAATGAAAGGTTGTTCAAACAAGGAAAATGCTTCTATTACAATCGTAAAGGTACCAAACACATTTGAGCATTCACTTGCATTGAAAAATAACTCTACGTTCTTCTAGGTACTGGATGTTAAAAACAACTACCGAATTCCTCACTTCAAATAACACAGTTTTTCTATTAAAAAAAAGCCTTCGAGAAAGTTTAGATAAATTTTAAATGACTCGAATCTTTTGGTGGAGCTTAGTCTGAAGCTCCCATGTGAGTTTTCGAAAGAAGTCTTTTTACGCTCTCTCTGAATACTTATTTATGCGATTCGGATTTCATTATGGTTAAACCAATATTGTTTTACAAAAAGCTTTTTTTAAATTCATAATCTTTTACAGCTTGCTTTTATCTTGACACCAGATATTTTATCACTCATTCTATCAAACCACTATCCAAAACTATTTACGAACAAAATGTAAAAGAGCTCATATTTTTTCTCTGAATGGTCATTAGACTTGTTTAAGTTTCCGTGATTATATTTCCAAAGAAACATAAAATAAGCATCGAAAACGATTCCAACAAACAGTCTGATCGCGAGACAACTTTGCATAAACATCCATTGTCCACATTGTTGAGTTACAGATACATACATCACAATATTTTTGATTTTAGGCATTGTTATAAATGATTTATTTTTAATATACGTCAAACAGTTAAGAAATCTATCTACCTGAGCCATAATTAAATACTCTTTACTCTGAATAAACTAAGTACTGCATTTATAAACGTTTAAGAGCCCACCCACCCATGGTGAAGAAACTGTAATCGGCGAAACGAACCACGATGGCTCTCGGAAAAAACATTAAACTTAAAATATTCTGGTGCTTTGTAATGGTCTATCTATGTGAATCATTAATTTATAAAACTTTGGAAACTATCATGGTTGCAAACATTGTAAACACTATAAACGGTTTGTTACCGTGATCATGGCGCATGCAACTGTGCCGAAATATCGGGAGACTCGAAAATCCAAAAATCATGGTAAATATCCCGTTTATAGTGTTTACAATCATTAATTTATGTTTCAGGATCACGATTTGCGCAACTAATGATCATCGCGGCCTTGTCTACTATGCTAAGCACGTTTTCCGTAGAGCCGTGCGCTCTCACGACCCCTCGAATCCAGTACGACCCGCGAAGTGTGATGCTGAAGAATAAAGGAGGCATTTGGCTCAGATTTTCTCCATTGAAATCTTAGCATAACCATAAATTTTGTAATTGGCTAGACAAACAGTTTTAGATAAGCAGATCCTAAACAGTCGCACTTACTTTTTATTGCCTTTGACTGTGGATATTTGGTTTTCAAACGATGGTAGCTTAGATTATCATAGTTTTTAAATATCCATGAGTGTCTTTTATGTATACGTTCGAAAAAACGAAAAAAAAACTGATGATGGCGAAGACTTGTTCTTTAAAATAAGGCATAAGTTGTTATGGACTGTATTTACAAATTATAGTACTTATGATTGTGTACCTTATACGTAAATTAATAAAATACATTAAAGCAGCGCTTCTTATAATAATAAATAAGTCTTCACGGCATTATATGTTTTTTTTGCGACGCAGTATGGGAATGTTACTGACATGCAACATTGGACTTGATAAAAAATTGCCTATAATTTTGTAGTCAAAGTTTTTTTGTGTCTCGCGGCTGTGTTTAAATTGTTTTAACTGTATGTTTTCTTTCAATTTTATTATCCATTTACCTGTTTAAAATAACTTATTAACGTTTTTACATTAACATTATTTATACTAGAAATGATCAAGTGTGTTGAGGCTTTTTGCATTTAGTTACTTTGTAATTTGTTTACAACGAATAAAGGTACTTAATCATTAATATAAATTAGTGATGTAGTAACCGCTCATAAAACCGACGAGTTATTTTCATAAAGTGGGGAGCGGGAAGTTGGTGCTATCTGTACCTATAGTTATAGAGACAATTGGTATTATTTATTATCTGTTCTACTAAACAACACAACAATAATAGTGATATGTTTATCACTTGTTGTTCAGCTTATTGTCTATTTTTAGGCCACAATTTCCCTATTTTATAGCGCACAGCTTCGTAAAAAGAAATTGGCCTTTGTCTTTGTTAGGTTTATTTTGTTCGAGTCACGAAGTTTGCGGAGCACACAATGTACATTTATCTCTTTGTTGAAACACTTAAAAGGCCTATCTAGTAATTACATGTTTTCTTTGTGATTCAGTGTTTATTTAGTTATTTGTATTGTGTAGCTTTTAAATTGTTTTAAGATGTAGTATTTAAGACAATGTACGAATAACTTTACCAAAAAAAGATAGTAAGTAGGTATTAAATGTTTCAATATAGTGAACCTTTTGTTTTATTATTCTTGTCATCGTTTTCCAACACATCTTCAGGTTGAGTAGAGCATAAATGTATTTCTATTTGCCGTGAATACTCTGGTCTAATTCATTATCTTGGAAGTACTTACTTAATCTATATAATTTTTTTTAATTTTTTAAACCTTGTAAGTACCTACATGAATTTCCGTATTTATTGTGATGAACCTAAAAGAGTCTGTAAAGACATTTACTACATCGCATTTTCTAAATGAACTGCTGCGACAGTGGGTTTCAGTTCTGCAATGATTAAATTTCTTGGCCTGTCTCTTCGTCTTTTTACATTATCAAGACGGTAGACGTCGCTTCATTGGCCTGCTTCTTCTTGTAATCAAAACTAGCGCAGTGACTAGCTATCACATTTATTCGTAATATTCCAAATTCGACGTTTCTCATACCTACCTAATGGGTACCTACCTAATAGCAAAACGTTTTTTCCAATATCTAGATGACATGAATTGTTATTATCTTCAAAAAATGTACAAATATGCAGTTTACTTACCAACTGTTTTATTTTGAATTTTTCATGTTTCTGGGTATCTTACTACTCTAAAATGATTGACACTACTTGAACTAAGAAGACATAATTCTCGCAAAAAAACAGCATTATCACAATTTATCAAATTCGAGTACCTAGCTGTCAAGATCGACGGGTCATAATGGATGTGTGAAGTCTAAACTCCAAACACTTTTACTTAACTACGTATTATGTATTCGTGGGAGAATGAACTTGCCTATCTTGGTACTATGAACTAGATTTACAACTCTCTGTTTGAACGAAACCAGTTTCGCAAATAAACAAATAATACGATATCTTTTCAGGTATTAGAATGTGACGTCTTGGAGCAGCTAGAAGAGAACAATTTAATAGAGAACTGCTTAGATGTTCTAGTCAGTTTCAACAACTTCACCGAATATAAACAGTCTTTTGGTGAGTTGATATAACGAATGGAATGTTGTTATTTTGCCTCGCAAAATTAACATGAACCATAATAGCCAACGAATAAAGATAAGTATAAGCACAGTATAAGTAGATGACGTATGCAGAGAATTTTAATCGAATTGTTCTACGTAAGCGACGTTATTATAATCGGTGTAATAAAAATAATTGAGCGACTACATTTCCATACCGTCGAAAGATAAGTAGTTTGACATGTTTGGATAACGTAGGTATTACACCTGTCATCTTTATCAATAAATATACCATACAAACTTACATCGTTTTGCTTCGAAATATTATGTGCTCTAACCTACATCATTTTCTCGCGCACTAAGAGAAAGTCGAGTAGGTATCCTTAAATTCGACTACACTGTTCCGCACTAGCCTTAATATAAATTTTCTAAAGAACAATAAAAATACTTTTTACTTATGGTGGTTCAGGAGGCATGTCCAATTCAAACACTACAAAGGGGACGTATCCGTCCATTGCAATTATTTAGCATTCCGTGTTATGAGCCCTAAAATGTATTCAAGCACGCAAGTGTCACCAAGAAACTTTCCTTCCCAGTAAGAGATCGCTGTTAGGTACTGCGCAAATACCTACTGACAATGATGTGAACCTTATTGCCTATTGATAGATACTTAAAGTTACTCATATGTTTCAGAGCCAAACATATCCCTATCGGTACTTGAACGCCGCTCAGAGCTTGAAGTGCGTGCACAAAAATGCGGGGATGTCCTGCTATCGCCCATCCACAGTTTTCATGGAAATGTTCCTCCGACCGCGGCGCTTGTGGCAACGATAGCTGACTTGATGACAAATGTCAGCGCTTTCAATCGCTGCCCAGTCCAGCAGTGGAATGGACGTGGCTTATACCGGCTTTTGTTCAGGTGACAATATTCTCTCACCTTCTCGAAATAATCAGAACCTTAGGGCGTCAGACATAGAGCGGTCACGCGGTCAAGCGTTCAAGCGGTCAGTTTTGCGTTCTTTGTATTCTATTACGTTACATAGATATACTCCAAGGAATTTTTATACTAACGTAACTGGAACGCGCACTGATACAGAAAACGCGGTCCGCTTGAAATAAAACTTGGGCGGTGTGTCTCTTTCTTTTTGCAACTGTGTGAAAGAGACAAAGCACCCAAGAAAGCCTCTCAACAAGACCAACAATCCTTATAACCAAGATTAAATGATAATAGATCGTTGTGTAGTCGTGATAAGGTTCAAAATCCTTTGTACATTAAATGTCAGTCAGCATTCTACTATGTATGAAATTTCTTTGATATACTCACAAAGGAGGCATTCTGACCGCGGCGGTTAAGTAGAACAGCGGGGTTCGTGAGCAGTTGCACACTGACTGGAACGCAAAACGTGAACGCAGTACGCTTGACCGCGTGACCGCTCTCTGTCTGATAGGTCCCTTAGGCCATATCAGAACTTGGTTCTATCGAAATATCTCTACAGCGTACAATCTGTACATACCAGGAATCAGTGACAAATGACTCAGTTTTTATCAGTGCATTTGAAAATAGAATGTACCTACTGACAACAGACCGAATTATCGAAAATATTAATAGTAGTATTATAAATATGAAAGTATGTGTGTTTGTTTGTATGTTGATTCTCACAAAATCTCGTAACGATTGGACTGGCTCGGGTGATACTTACTTGTAAAAATCATTGCTTGTAAATACATATTTTTTGATTCGCAATAATTTAATATACTTTTTTTTTTTGAAACCGTTTCATCGTTTGAAAATGAAAACCGTGAATGTAACCACACGGTGTTATAAGTTATCTATATTTAGAGTGCGGTTTATAGTAAAAAACGATAAGATTGGATGGATTAGAAAATAATTTTAAGCCGTGACGCATCTTTTGCATAAAAAATATACTAGGATTGTATTTAATAAGTGTTGTAATGACATAATATCAATTTCCTAGTGTTTGTAGTCGAATAAAAGTTTTTGAATGTGACGTATGACGACGTAGGTCATGCTAATGATATCTCGGACCAAGTTTTAAGTGCACACATGAAGTTATTTTCAGTAAACTCGTTTTGAATGACCGTGAACTTGAGTCAAATTATAATGACATCATCTAAGTACGTATAATTTTGATGCTGCGTTTTATATCAAAACTAAACAAACTACTTATGATATAGCATTAAATTGTTCGCGTAGTAATATATTAACAGTTTCGTGTTTTGAATTTTCTACGTAATTAAATTACTGAAACAAGTTTAGTCCAAATCGATTATATTTTCGTTCTAAATAATTTTAATCTGCATGATTCAACCACAAAATTATTAAATAAATACCTTAGTTGGATTTTAGATTATAAGTTTTTAAGTTTTAACATAACATAGGTGGTATAAAATAAAAGTATGTAGGTACCTATTGTTTAGAGTCGGAAGTTTTTCAAATGCTTTGTCTTTCAATGCAGATTGGAAAACCGATCAAAACCGGGATTTTTTTATTTCCTACGTGTTATTTTGCATCTGAAGTGTAACTTATGTTTTTAAAATAAAAGAAAGCAGGGTATTGTCTTCTCCAAGGCACAGACTTCTCTCACTGATTTTCAGTTATAGATGATCTTTGAGGTACTCATAGGCACGTCTAAACATTACGGTTAGCATATGCATAGCATACATTAGCATGCCTACATTAATTTTGTTAAATCATCATCATCGCCATTTCAGTTCGTTCGTTGTCATATTCAGGTCACAGGCCTCCTCTTTTTTACGCATTTCTTTTAGGTCGCTTGCGAGTCTTTTTCAGTGATTTCTGGTTACATTGAATATTTGTATTTTGTATAGAATTAAACGAAGTTAAATGCAAATTACAGGTGTGCATCATGGCAGAATGGTTCATTGAAAGATACATACCGCGTCCGTGCCGGGTCAAGTCGCTCGCTCGTCGCTGTGACGTCACACAAATGTGTGCGCGTCTCGCTATCCTCTACTAAGGACTGCCTGCACAACCTGATGTCGACTTTAACCCCTTTTGGAGAAGGTTTGTTTTGAAATATGAGCCTTTATGCTTCTGATCCTTGAGGCATTTTGATCTGTAGAACAACTTTGTTTAATTAATATTTCTTTGTCATGAAAATGTATTTCAAAGGTCCTAAGAAAAATCCTAAGAATGTATGTTTTTGGCCATACTCGTCAATAACTTTTCACTGATAGGGAACTCCCACAATTTTTTTTATGATTTTATACGATAGGTTATATCGTCAAATAGTAGTAAATCCAGCGCCGAAATACAAAAATTTTATAGCAAAAATAATTTTTAAAATTTACCAACATTTTCAGGCATCTGAAACACGTTTATTATTGTTGTCACAGATTACTGTTGTAGTAACAATTTTTGAATTGTGACGTCACGCGTCAAAGTTCACAAATTGATACTAAGTACAACAGTAATCTGTGACAATAATAAGTTCGAGTTAAGGAATTGTGAAAATTAAAAAAAAAACTTATCTATGGATCGTCATATCTGACTCGTCCTTGACTTTTCTTATGAACTCGTGACGTCACATCCTTTCACATCCTTTTCAAGTATTTTGAAATTCCTACTATTTTTTGCAATTTTTAAAATTTATTTTCTAATCGAAAATGGTTTAATATTAAAAAATAATACACACACATACCTCTAAAGCAACAATGTTCATAATAAAATACATTTAACCCGCTTTTGAATCAGACGCATATTGCCTATTGGCTCACTTATATCCCCAAGCGCGGTTGACTGTCAGATCAGCAGGCATCTAAATTTAAAACGAAAAAGCACGAAATCAGTTTGTTTTTCAGAAGAGTTATACCCATACTGCTTCACTGCGAAAAGTCAGGCGTTGTTACTGCTAGCGTCTCTTCTTGTGGAACGATCATCTATGGACAGCGTATGGAGGTTTCTGAAAGAAGAACCCTCAAACTCTTTACTATTCCTTCTTCTGCAGTGCTTGGAGAGTGAAGAAATGGGTCAGTTCTAGTTACAATATAATTTTAATCTTGAATTAAGTATCTAACTATGTAAATGATCTGCTTTAGTACAAAGATCAGCGGAAGACTTTAGGGACAAAACTTGAAGTAGATTGAAAAAAAAAATCTACTCAGGACACAATTAACTAAAATAAGTATCGAATGCCGATAACATAAGTTTAATGATTCTCGCTGAGATACCCTAAATATATTTTCGGCGTCCTGTTCAGATGGCTACAAACACTTTAGAAACACAGCTCATAGAAGCATCGCAACTGATCTATCAATACCAAGACAAATTATAACTCTGGCTCAAAAGTCAAAAGTCAAAAGTCAAATTCGTTTATTCAATAAGATCACAAGTGTACCACTTTGAAACGTCTTAAGAGCTAGGTGATTCTACTCCTGTTCCTTCGCGACCAAGACCGTGAAGAACCAGGGCAACAAACACGGTTTGGGGCCTAACACTCTTTTCGGTGACACACTTTTTGTTTGTAATTTTTTTTTTTATATATTTTTTTTTATGTACCTAAGCAATTATTACAAATGTTATCTAATTTTTACAAGTATTCTTTATGTATATAATAATAACTGAATTGGAGCATATTCTTGATCACTTTGACACGTCAATGATAGTTATGATTATTATTTGTTACAATATTTTTATGATTTAATAATAACGGAGTTGGAGCATATTCAGTCCCAGGCGTTTTTGTCATCCAAGTAATCTGATATTTTATAATACGCTTTTTTATAGAGATGACGTTTAATTGATTTCTTAAATTTGTTGATTGATAAGTTTTGCAATTCGCCTGGGACTTTGTTGTATAATTTGGCTGTGGAATTTATTACCCTTTTCATCTTTTCAGAGCTCCAAGACTCAGGGCTATACTGCCTCATGCAACTGACGCAATCAGCGATGAACAAGAAACACCCCGACAAGACCAAAGACGAATCGTATATTGAATTCTACGATAATCTAAAATCGCCCTTCGATAGAGAAAATGACAAGTATTGTCCTGAAAGTGGAAGAAATGATGACTGTCAACCAGAATACATGGCAGAGGAGTTTTGCAAAGCTTTGATGGATCTGTACAACAAAATATCGCTGGAGAACAAGAAATACCTAACTAGTCAAGGTAGAACTGTCCTTTAAAAACATGTCAATTTAGTAAGGCGGCAAGAAAATGCATACTCAAGATGCATTTTACTGTTACTCTCATGTCATGAGATGACAACAGCAGGCTGATTGTCTAATTTGTCTCAAACCTCAAACTGTCAAAACGATCGCGTCTGTTTCTTTTGTCGCGTTCGATTCGTTGAGATGAGAGCGACAGAGCTACTTGCGTCGTCCTGAACTATCATATTTGAGACTTTGAGACCGATTTTGGTCGCTATCAAAGATAGACAATCATGGGGCAGAATTCGTAACAACCATTTGCGTTTCATTATTTAGCAACTTGTCCCATTGCAAGATAAAGGCTTCCATTATTTCACTCTACTCTATTCTGAGCTATTGTGGTGCAACGCGGTCAGTATGAGTTCATGTTTACACTAATATTTTTAATCAGATCAGATCTTGATAACATTTTAATCTTTCACTGGTAATCATTGCAAAGTTGATCGAAATGATACCTATTAAGTAAATTTATGTTTCTAAAGGCGAACATAAAATGACCGATAACTATTGATGATGCTGGAATATGCTGCGTAGTGGGCGAGTGCTCGGCTGTAACGTAAATTAAAGGATGCGAGTTCGTATCTCGCTTCAATGCAAATGTTGTACAGCGGTATTTACATATAGTTTTTAATACGATATCGACACAGTATAATATATATCGACACAGATATCCTAGTGTGGAATCAGAACCATTTAGTGTTATTTATGTATGCGTTAAATACGTTTAGGCTAGCTAAATTCGTGGTGCAAGACGCTCTTAATCGCGTAATTAAACCATTTTATTATATGACATTATAGCCACCCACCGTAGTTACCTACACGCTATAGGTCGACTGCTTTTACAAGTACAGATGTCGGTAAGTAGGTACAAGACCTACTGAGTGACAGAGACAACGCTTTACGAAGCCGAAAGTGTCGAATTGCATTAATTACCGCTGAAATCTGTATAATAATAATAATAAATAAATAATAAATATTGCTGGACATTTCCCACAGCGCCATCTAGCCCCAAACTAAGCAAAGCTTGTATTATGGGAACCAGATAACTGATAAAATAATTAGATACTTTTTTTTGTAAATACATACGTAGAATATTTTATAACACCTAGACACAAAACAAACATCTATGTTCATCACACAAATGTTTGTCCTGGGTGGGAATCGAACCCACGACCTATCACTATAGCCTATCACTATTTAACCCACGACCTATAGTGATAGGTTCGATTCCCACCCAGTGCAGAAGGCAGAGCTACTACCAACTGAACTAAGAGGCCAGTCAAATGTATCTTTTTTTAGTTCATTGTTCATTGATTTGTTGCAGATGAGCGTTGGACGCGCGTATGTTCCTGCATCGCTTCTGTATCGGCCTTCAGTCCGCGTAGCCGGCGGTATCTAACACATCGACAGTTCCCGAGGAGCTTGCTCTGTGCTTTGCACGCTGTGAGGGACCAACTCTCTGTTAGAGGCAAGCCTGTTGATGCCTTGCGACAAGCTAATACTGTAAGGATAACATTGAACCCTCTGTAAATTATATTCCTTAATCGTATCTAATCTAATCTAATAAGCCTACTGGATCCCACCGCTGGGCAAAGGCCTCCCTTCCCTTTTTCCATTCACCCCGGTGTAAGAATTCTGTCGGCCAGTTAGTGGAGTAGTCGTCGAGTTCGTCCCGGCATCTCCGCTTGGGCCGACCACGAGGCCGCTTAACGCCTTGTGGGACCCACTCAGTGGAAATCGTATACTGGAGAAATATTCATTTTGTTTCAAATCTCTTCCTACTTCTCAGTTTTCTTCATAAACTCAGAGCTTAAGTTCCAGTAAGCTCAAATCGTACATCCTTAAATTTTAGGCACGATTCTGGCGCCAAATTCACTGTTTGCTTCTTATTTTGTGCAGAATCCAGTCCTACGTACCCTCTACTGGCTACTCACTGTGATCGACTGCTCAATGATAGACTGCGCGCCAGCTAAGGAGAGTTTCGCCGATGAGAATATAGTGTCTTCTTTAAATCGACTATGGGTGTGGTGCATGATGACCGATCAGCTTAGAAATGCTGTTATGCATCTCCTATTCACTTTCACTAATGAGTGTCCGAAAGGTAAGATGCGCAAACAAAATTGGTAATACTAGAACGTAAAGAAAGCAAACATTTAACTGCTTTATCTTGCTTTTTTAGATTGATCTGTGTTTAGATTATTCTATTTTTAAACAAACATTGGTCTGAAAAAAATTACACCTCAAACTCTTTCTCTCCCTTCTTTCCCTAGATTAGCTTAATTTTTCTTATCACGAGTTCTTATGTTACACTAAGAGACGAAACGAACTTTTAAGGTACAATTCCGTAGCTGACTGCAGACAGCAGCAGCAGACAAGGTGTCGCCGGCGACACTATTGGTTTCTATGTATTTCTATGAAATACCTTCCGTGGCTAGCGACACGTCGCCGGGCCGAATGGTAAACGAAACTGTCGCTAAGCGACACGTCTGCTGCTGCTGGCTACAGTTGGCTACGGAATTGTACCTTTACATAAAAATTGTACCATTTTATTGCAGCGTGGGGAGCAATGTGCATTTGTGTGGGTGGTCATAGTTTGATCGGCGAGGTTAGCGCACTTTGCGTGCGGGAGACCTCATTGCAATCCCGTCCGAGAAGCGACGCTCTACTAGTGCTATGTTTGCACACTATCCGGCATTGTACCCCACATCACCACTGCAGATCACTTATCTTAAAGGTATTTAGGCCTCTTCAGAGCCTTTACAAATCGACATTATCGAGCAGTTATCGGGATGAATCTCGATAATTGCTCATGTTGTTAAAAATATAGAGATATCTCGTTTCTCGATTCTCAAAGGTTTGCTGGAAGAAAACTCTTTAGGGTTCAGCTCGCCTTTGTACTCATGTCCTTTCATTGTGTAAGCTTATTGTTTTGTGTTTATTTTGTGTACAATAAAGAATCCTACTAATATTATAAAGGCGAAAGTCCGTGTGTGTGTGTGTGTGTGTTTGTGAATGTCTGTTGCCACGTATCTCCATAACTACTAAACCGATTTTGATGAAATTCGGAATGTAGATAGATAATAACTGGGAATAGGGCATAGGCTACTTTTTATCCCGAAAAATTGCACGGTTCCCGTGGGATAAGAAAAATAGTAGTCCACGCGGGCGAAGCCGCGGGCGTCCGCTAGTAAAGAATAAATAATGTTGCGCATGTTAAGCTAACAGAACATCCTGACCAACATAAGCTGACCAACGAAATTTGCCACAATTATATCGCGTATAGAGAGATATTAAAGTAGAGCGAATTTCATAACCGACCGCACGAAAAATTCTGAGCAATGTTCGGTCGGTTAAGCATAAAATATCGGGGCTATTGAAAGACTGGAATACTCGTCTGTTTATTTCTTCAGCGGAATAGCTACTCATTTTAGTGTAATCATACAAAAACCTAAACGAGTGCTTGTCCTGGAAATTATCTATAATTTAACTGCCCGTGCCCTACAGAATGCTTTAGGTTTCGACCCTTTGTAATGCCCCTTTTGAACACGAATGAAACATGCCATAATAATATTAAAAGTAGATTCAAATTTTATGCCGATTTTCATTAGCGCATTGTAATTTTTCTGACTTATTTTATCTAAACATTATCCAAAGGCTGTCATAGAACAGATGTAGCTTTAGTTTTTAATTCACCATCAGAGTACACAGTCCGACTTCACCCACTGCTAGATATATAGAAATACGTAAACAGACCTCTTCACTGCCGTTTCCGGGCTAGCTCCGCAGATGGCATTAAACGCGTTATACACCAGCACGTTCAGTGTCCGCAGTCATTTATTCGAAGATCTTCTTTTGAAGAAAATTTGACGATTTGTATCAGCGAAGAAACTTCACTTTTCTAAGAGATTCTTCGCATCGAATGCATGTGAATCACCATGCTGATCGGGCAGAGTTTTTACAGTGAACACCATTATTTGTTCGGCAGAGTGACGTAATGTCGAGTATGTACAAGCTGTCGGTTCGCTCGCGTGGGTCGTGCGGGGTGGGGGGTGCTGGCGCAGCTTGGGCGAGTCTGTGCAGCGCGCTGGCGGCGCATAGCGACGGTGCTGGCGCGGTGCTGGCGGCGGCGGGCGCGCTGACCGCGCTGGCGCCGCCGCTGCGTGCGAGACTGCTGCCCGCTATAGCACACGCCGCCTCGCATCACCGCCTCACCTTTCTACAGTCACGTGAGTACATCATTTGGAATGAGTTAAGCGTGTGTGGTGACAGTCTAGGTGACGGTGCTGGCGCCGCGGCTACGGGGCTCGCCTGCTGCCCGCTGTAGCACACGCCGCCTCACATCACCGCCTCACCTTTCTACAGTCGCGTGAGTACATCATTTGGAATGAGTTAAGCGTGTGTGGTGACAGTCTAGGCGACGGTGCTGGCGCCGCGGCTACGAGGCTCGCCTGCTGCCCGCTATAGCACACGCCGCCTCGCATCACCGCCTCACCTTTCTACAGTCGCGTGAGTATATCATTTGGAATGAGTTAAGCGTGTGTGGTGACAGTCTAGGCGACGGTGCTGGCGCCGCTGCTACGAGGCTCGCCTGCTGCCCGCTGTAGCACACGCCGCCTCGCATCACCGCCTCACCTTTCTACAGTCGCGTGAGTATATCATTTGGAATGAGTTAAGCGTTTGTGGTGACAGTCTAGGCGACGGTGCTGGCGCCGCGGCTACGGGGCTCGCCTACTGCCCGCTATAGCACACGCTGCCTCACATCACCGACTCACCTTTCTACAGTCACGTGAGTATATCATTTGGAATGAGTTAAGCGTTTGTGGTGACAGTCTAGGCGACGGTGCTGGCGCCGCGGCTACGGGGCTCGCCTACTGCCCGCTGTAGCACACGCTGCCTCATATCATCGCGTCACCTTTCTACAGTCGCGTGAGATTACACTTTGTGGTGCCAGTGGTGACAGTTTAGGTGACGAATTAGTGCAATTCATCAGTAGCACAATGATGGAGGTAGTGCGTTGCTGGTGGCAGCGGGCGCGGTTGCCGAACTGGCGCTGCCGCTACGAACATCACCGCCTCAAGTTTCTACAGTCGCGTGAGTATTCAGTTCGGAGTGAAATGTCAGTGGTGGCAATCTAGGTGACGAATTAGTGCAAACCGTGCACCAGAATGATAAATATTGGTCTGTCAGTGCTCACAGTCTATGCAACATTATTAGAGCATAGAGCAGCCCGCCAGTGGCGCGTGGCTATAAATTATATTTAGATAATATAATTTATAGCTACCCTACGTCTGTGACGGGCTTTAGGATACACGACGTACTAATTGTTTTGTTACTTTGAAGTAGGTAGTAACATAACAAGTTACAAAATCTTTTGTGGTTTCAAAATAAACAAATCGCGATAGAATGTGCGAATGAGTTAGTCAAATAAAAAAATATTTTAAAAAAACAAAAACCCGACTGCGTCAAAACTAAAAAGAAAAAAACAAGCCTGCAAAGAATTACTCACAGTCGGTACCCATTCATTTTATTACCAATCAAATCTTCCCAATGTTATGGGTCCCGACTGTGAGTAATTCTTTGCAGGCTTGTTTTTTTCTTTTTAGTTTTGACGCAGTCGGGTTTTTGTTTTTTTAAAATATTTTTTTATTTAACACTTTTTAGTTATGATAAAGTTGATTTTAAAATACCTTGATTAACTATTACCTACTAGAGGTGAGTGATAAATAACGTCACGGTGAAAAAATCACAGTGATCTGAAGTCAAATGATATCACTGTGACTCGTCGTAAAGGAACAACGTTCCACCAAGGAACGTCATTCATACGCTCCGTTCTACCGTTCGGAACGATTTCCAATCGCATGTAGGTGTCCATACCCATATTATAAATGTGAAAGTGTGTTTGTTTGTTTGTTTGTTTATTGGTCCTGCTTTCACGCAAAAACTACTAAACTGATTTGGCTGAAACATAGAATATAGGGCCATAGTTTATGACCTGGAATAACACATAGGCTACTTTTATCCCGAAAAAATGCATATTTCCCGTGGGTAAAAAAGTAGTAGGTAGTTCACGAGGCCGAAGCCGCGGGTGTCCGCTAGTATTACAACAAAGCTTTAAAATCAAATTAAAAAAGTGCACACAAGAATTAATTAGGTTTTTTTTTTATTTAATAACGTAGGTATTTAGATACCTAGTATTTACTTACAGAAATAGTTAACTGGAATAAAAAAGTGCTGATATTTTTGCGCACTGTTAATTTGGATCAAAAGATCATCTCGTTTCACGATTACGCGTAAGGTAACCTATGTAGTTACATAGGAACGCCTAGTGCGACATTGTGATCGACGTGACAAAGTCACGGTGATTTTTCACTGTGACTTTCTTGGAACCGGAACGACAGTCACCGCGATACGAAAGTAACGCTTTTCCCCACCTCTATTACCTACCCAACAAGAAATTAATAAACCAACTAAACTAAGTAACTTCGTATCGCCCTAATTATTTATTCAATTTTATTCTTCAAATCCATCCAATCCAATTCCCCATCAGCCAATAATTCAATCCAATCCAATAATATCAAAAACTTTCGATAATGGCCTTCAAAAATTGATAGAATAGGTAAACTTTTCAAAACGCAACGATAGCGCGATCTAGGATTGGTTCAGATTTAGCAGCGACATCTAGTTGTGTTTTTGGTAATTAATGTAAATAAAAAATAATACTGAGGGTTGCGATGTTTGTAACTTCTGAACTACAAAACCGATGACCTTGAAATTTTTACAGAACATTTTAAAGTAGGTACATACCTACTTTCTAACAAAATTACCCTTCCTTTGCGTTGCGCAGTCGGGTAAAAAGAATCAATAAAATCGTAGGTACTATGTGTTAATGAATTACAACCAGATACCTACCTACTCATTTTGATTTTCATTTCCTCTCCCAAGGGAACCGTCTTGAATTTCAGTAAGTAAGTAGGTATAGTAATCAAAAGTATCCTATTTATACCTCGTAGTAGTATAGTATGTATGCACTCAAATAATACCAAGTTTCATTTAAATCCGTCCAGTAGTTTCGTTCGACCGAGACGTGATGCGCGGCCAAGATACACACAAACAGAATTTTAAACCGTTATATTTCCTAAGCTATTATTTAAAATGAAAAATAGTAAAAGAAACCTAACATTGATTTTTAAATACCTATTCAACGATACCCCACTTGACATAGTTCGTCAATTTTGAGTTTTTCAATTTTGACAATATGGCGTCTGGTTGTAACACTGGTTAATTTTGATTACTTTCATGTCTTTAGTGACACTCGCAAGGTTGAGACAAATCGATTGACGTTAGAATCATCAAAATCGGTCCACGCGTTTGGCCTCTAGAGTGCCACATAGAAACATCCATAGCGAGAATAATTATTAATCAACTTTAAACCGTTATTTTTCCTAAACTATTACTTAAAATGAAAAATGGTAAAAGAAACATAAAGTTGATTTTAAAATACCTATTCAACGATACCCCACTTGACATGGTGTGACGATTTTGATTTTTTTAATTTTGACATTAAGGCGTCTGGTGGTGGCACTGGTGAATTTTGATTACTGTCATGCCTGTAACAACACTCCCAAGGTTCAGACGAATCGATTGACGTAAGAATCATCAAAATCGGTCCACGCGTTTGGCCTCTAGAATGCCACATAGAAACATCCAAACATACATACTTACATACATAGACTGATAAACACATTACCCTTCCTTTGCTTTGCGCAGTCGGGTAATAAAGCTGTGTTGCGGTTTTACGTAAATCAACAAATGACGTTCTATGCAAATGCACGTTTTGTATTTCATTACTTTTAAGTTTTTAAATTATTTTATTAGTTCAAGTTTAGGCACATGGGAAAAAATTGTTTTTTATAAAATAGATACTTAAGTAAGTATATCAAGCTTGTAATCTATAGTCAGTTCTATACTTATTTAATAGTATAGGACTGACCATAAATTACTATACTTACATAGATTGATGAGGTTAAAGTAAGAATAAATACAATACGAATAAAAAAATAATAATAATGCGGGTCATTTCACACAGCATCATGTAGCCCAAAGTAAGCAGAGCTTGTGATAAGGGAACCACATGAAACTACTTAAATACTTTTTTTGTTGTTAATACATAATATACATAGAAAACACCCAGACCCGAGACAAATATTTGCAGATCATACAAACATTTGTACCGCGTTGGGGATTGAACCCACAACCTCCTGCATCTCATCCAGGCGTTCACGTTCACCCACTGCGTCACAGAGGTCATCAATAATGGTAGTACCTACCTAATGTAAAGTTGATTATAGAATGTTCTTAATCTCTGAAACCGATTATTCGTGATGCCTTTTTTCCAAGTATTTTAGACAATCCCCGTTATTCATTTATGTCTACTAGGCTTCCTAGAGCACAGACGGCCGCTAAATCTGTTGCGGTCTCTTTTTATTGACATATGAGTAACAAGAAAATACACACTTCAAATCAAATCCTTTCTAAAATAACGGTTTTTTAATGAAAAAATGGTGTATTTCATTCTGAAAATGGAAAATCAGTTTCTGTGTGGCTTCCATGCGTAAACATCATGTAAACACATCTTGCACTTTAAAGATGGTCTAACTTATCCAGATCAGTATTTATTTATTTTAATTTTACACAAAAACTGCGGTATTTTTTTATAAGGTTCAAATAAACAATGGAAAACCACAGCAACGTATTTACATAACAGAAACAAATAAAAAAAAGGAATCTGTTTTAGATCTATATTTAACTATTTACTATTTATTTATTTATTTAGGACATCCAACAAATAAATCACATTGAAAACCAAGGTTGCTGGGAAAAAATTGAAAATAGTTTAGCTTAGATTGCCGACTGCATGTAGTGTGCTCAAAAGGGGTCATATAGTTGACATGTCAACTCCGCACCCGAACCGCACCGCATCGCCTTTCGGCGTTCATTCGTTGTCGACTGGTTGTCAACGGGTGGACACCGCGTGGTCAACGAGTTATCACCAAGAGTTATCGCCGTCCGCGCTTTGACAGCTTGCGATGAGCCGATCCGGTAACGCTACAGAGTTGCGGACGCCGCGTGGCCAACCAGTGAACCTCACGCGATCAACAAGTGGCTCACTCGCCGTCCGCTTTTACAGCTTGCAATGATACGCTACGTAGATAGTGAGCGTTTTATTTTCCATACTAAGAATACCTAAACCGCACAAGGCGATGCGGTGAGGTTCGGGTGCGGAGTTGACGTGAATAACCTGTATAATTTCAGAAAAAAACATGCTAAGCATCGTAAATAAACTCGCGGCTTGTTCAGCCACATACGTACTGACGATGTTTTTCCTGCGGCTATGGCCAAGGCACTACAGCAGCGTCCCGTGTAGGCAAGGCCGGTTTTAGCATAACCAGTGCCCTGGGAAAGATTTCTACCGGATTTCTACGCCGCTACTGCGTGTAGGCAAAGATTGCCTCCTGACCTGACACTTTATAAATCTATTTCACTTTCAAAAAAAAATAATGACTTTATAAATCGTCTAGTGAAGTAACTTAGTACTATTTAAAATAATGTTTGTCCAACAGCCGACCTGCTAGAACTACTCTCGGGAACATTGCTGAGCGGCGATACTGCGGAGATTATCTCTGCAGCGCGTGCTGTGTGGGCTTTAGCAGCCAACAACCATAAGGTACCTAACATTATTAACGTAACTAGTAGAAATGAATTAATTAATATGCAATAAGAAAAAACTGTTATGAATTTGTTAATTAAGTATTAAGTACAGTGTAGGGGTGGACTGTATGTTTGTTTGTTCTGCTGGCTGGGTTGTAGATTGGTGGAATGGAAACTAGGTATTTTTACAATTTAAATTAAAGTTTATTGAATTGAAGCACATCACATTCGTTACAAGTCGAGTAAAAAAAACTTCTTCCATCTCATGCTAGAATAATTCTAATATAAGTTGTCTATGGTAATGTAGGCATAGACAATAATATTTGCTTTTAAATAGTAATTTGGTTCACAGATAATTAAAATTAAAAACTGTAAGTTGGTCTGCCAACATGCTGGGGGCAGCAAAATAAATCTAACCATAAACATACAGGTTTGTTTTTATGAATCCTTTAAAATGCTAATTTTTCCAAATAATCACGTAAATAAAATGCAGGGAATAAAAAACAACACAAATATTTGCAGATCATACAACCATTTGTACTGCGGCGGGGATCGAACCCGCAACCTCCTGTCTCAGGCGGGCCTTCACCCACTGCGCCACAGGAGTCGTTATATATTAATCAAATATAGAAGAAAGAATATTTGAAAATTGAATTAATAGTTTCGGAGATTACCTCCGACATACAAACAAACTTTACCTCTTTATAATAATTATAGTATAGATGTTATCTTTTAGATATTATTTTAGGCAGGTAAAAAGCATCACGCTAATAAATTATGTGTATAATTTCACCAGAACACACTTACAAGTAAGTATTACATTGAAACGCGCTTAAAGCGCTTATATTGATCACCTTGTAAAATGCGACAAGCGAAGTTCACAATGCAAAATCATAAATATGCTAACGAACCTGTTTGTCCTCAGGCAAAGTTGCTGCTAAGGAGCGCTGGAGTCGTGGCCGCGGTCCAATCGGCCCTGCAGCGCGCTTTGCGAGGTCCCAGAGACCCCGTGTCTGAGCGGATGCTACAGATACTTACTTACACCAACACGGTCTTACAGACCACCTGATGAACGCTACTAAAAAGCTATAGGTCAAAATTGATGTGAAATACGCGAACACGGACTTACAGACCACGAGATGTTCCAGAGCATTCATAGTTCATAGTTATTTATTCCAAAAAACAAAGTACATTGCATGCGGAAATTGGTAAATAAAAATAAAAATAACAAACATACAATTAATACATATCAAATATCTAACGCAAAAAAATTAAAATCTAAATATTGCAAAAAGGTTGAGATCTAAATTGATGAGACAAATGGTTCCGGAAGTTTGTAACTTCTTGACTCTGTCACGATGCGGTCTCAGAGACCATGCTGCAGAACGAATGCTCTTCATACTGACATGTCCCACACATACCAATACGTCCTTTCAACTTTGTATCAAAATTGAGGTATAGTTCGTGTCATATAAAAAGAACGCTGGCTTTCAAATAAAATTAGGCAAATTCATACCATCGCGCACAAAAGTTTTTAGTTACGAAATGGTTTTCCATAGAAAAAAAACAAAAAATAGGCCTAGTACTTTCGTGTGCAAGTGTACCCATGCGCAAACATACCCCCTCCACTGTCTTCCAGCGTTCTTTTTACGTGATGCGACCTATACTTACCCACCTAGCAGATTGTAGTACATACATGTATCAATAGCGGCAATGTACAATGTCTCATCACAAGTAACTTCCGCTAGCACGTTTAAAATTCATCTTAGTATTTAAACAGTTGAATTGAAATACTTGAACCTTTGTTTGAAACGTTTTGTCACTCATCCCTGTTTTTATAGGTATTGTGAGTCATTTGACATCGCAATGTGTTTTTGTTTATATGTTAATTTAAACACAAGACGCCTAATGTGGGTCGGACGTCATTTTATCGAATGACCGTGCATAATAAACCATCCAAATTGTTTTATAAGGAATTAACACTCAATGAAGGTGTTCAGGTTATTTACATTTTTAACTTCCTGTAGAAGTTGGGAGACAAAAAATGTTACCAAGCAAAGGTGTGGTCTTGTTTAGACCTAGAGATAAAACCAACCACAAAGAGTTATCATAAATTAAATTTAAAAGCTACGAATTAATATTTGCTAAAGATCTTCGTTTAATACAAATTACACTCCAATGTACAATGTATGTACAATGTACATACACAGCTTTGCAGTAGTTGCAGATCATTATGATTTGTCTTTCTTTCGTTTGCATAACTTTATTTATCATGATAGCTGGTGGTACTCCAAATATTTCCATTGCTTTATGATAAAGCAATGGAAATATGGTGTTTCGAGTTTGTTTTCGAATTACAAAAGTGAAATCTCATTGCCAAATGTACTATTAAATCTCCGTAAGTTCAAATAAACTAAGAACCTTTAGTTGTTTTTGTTTAACATTATTAGGTCCAATGTTGTGTGTGATCGACTGTTTTAGGTACTTACCTAAATGAATTAAAAGTAATTTTTACTTTTTAAACTGTAGTTTTATTAGCCCAATACTTTTGTAACAAAGCTTTTAATGGTTTCTCATACAATCCAATGTAACTTGACTAAGTCTGTGTGGTCTCTCTGCTAGTTTTTGATCTTATCTTATTTAACTTCTCTTAAATTAATCAACCATTTTAAATTCAAAGATACAAGTACCTACAATTAATTAACTTCTAAAAAGGTAAACGCTTCAACTGATTTTGGTAACATTGTTTCGGACAGTTAATACCGAACTGGCATTTAAATCGACTTGCATGTATTTTCATTCGTAATGGGAGTTGGGTGTACATTAGCGTCCATTGTTTATTTATTGAACATTGTGCCGGTACTTGTAATATAAATAAACGGGAGAAGGAAGGCGGGTACGCAGGCTCGGCGTGGTGGAAGCGGCGGCCGCCAGCGCCCCAGTCGCGACGCGGCCGGTTCCGCGATAAGGCTCAAGTTGGCTCAGCGCCGATAGTGGACAATTGCGCACGCCAATACCTAGTTACTGATCGTAAGTCGATTTCGTCCATTATCGCCGAAGGGTTATAATCCGCGGCCGAGGCGTCAGTGTCGCGAGGCTCGCCCGCCCGGCCCTATACGTCGCGCTGCCTTTGCCTTTATGCCAGTTATGAATTCGCGTCGCGGTTTCGCGCGGTGACAGTGCATCTATTTCGCGGTGCTAGCTCGTATTGTGCAGTGCATTTGTGAGGATATGTCGTCGGCGCAATTCAGTTTCCCTCCGGAGAGCTACTCCGCGGTGTACAAGAGCGAGGGTTCTGCGGACGCAAATGTGAGTAGCTGCGCGCGGTGAGAGACGTCACAGAGAAATTAATACTACGTTTTAAGAGACGGCAGTTCCCTACACGGGGTTGAGCTCACTCACACAAACATAAACTGCAAGCAGATCAATACCAACCAAATAGTAATAGATAATTCTGCCAACATAACAATTCGATTCGTTCTTGACAGCCATAGTGATGTACACACTCGTCTATCGATATCGATAAAATAGTGCTGTGCCTACTCTCGATATCGATACCCTGCTGTATTATTATAGGAATTTAAATTGGCAAGGTAGGTTTAATAAATATGTCACACAGAATCACAATAATCAAATTATTTGATAGGTAATGATAATACCTATTCATCCTTCGTAGACAATCTGTGTGACATAGTTATTTTAAAATAAATAACAAATTGAACATTAGGTATGTATACTTTTCTTTATTTTGTTGTGCCTCTTTTAATTCTACCTAAAACATCATTTTCTGATTTTATAAAATCACCATTATCAGTTTACATGATTTTCGTACAAACTTACTTGACACTGGCTAAATGAACAGTCCGTGCGAAGTACGTCATGCTCTGCGAAGCACGGAAGTGCTCAGCTCGCAATGCCACTTGCGGTCACCCATCCAATTGATGAGGGCGCACAATGATCAATCAAGAGCGTCTAAGCAAGCTGCGCCACGAGGGCTTCTACAAGAATACCTACCTAATAAATTATTACTACTAGGTACTTACTATCATGGACTAAATAGGGTACCTAGGTACTACCATTATATATTATAAAACTAAGTAGGTACTAGGTATTTCGCCGATTTTCAATGAGCCTCAGATTTAAACCATTCCTTAGTGCAGCGAAAATTCGGATGCAAGGTACTCATTGGGCAATGTGCAACTGGTGTACAACATCTATGCTCAATGTTTTTGCCTAGAACATCTGAAAAATAAAGTTATCTAGATAAATAATTGATTTTCAACTCACACTCTTATTTTACACAACCTTATTTTATCGCTCGCTGGATTCCACTGTTGGAACTGTTGGATTGGGAGGAGGGAAGTCTTTTCCGAGCAATAGGATCCAGCTTCACAATAACCGTGTAAAATCATCAATAAAGATAATAACTTACTTTAAAACTTGTAAGAAGCATGTCCATTCTAAGCAGATTTCGTTTACCACAAATGGCACACTTCCTGTAACGCCGACTTTCCATCGCAGAGTACTATATTATAATGCTTTCTATGTTACAGAATATTTGGTAATATTCGTAATAAATAATTAAAATCTCAATCTAATCCAAACGGATGAAAATGTCAAGCAATGTCAAGATTCGCCATTTTATTTTTTCGCTGCGCCAAGGCGGCAACTTGTTCAAAAAAATGTTCGTGTGTTGTAAGTTGGTATGAATCTGCTTGCATTTCACGAAGAATTTGTTATTCCAATGTAGACTTTGTTCCAGTTGAATTAGGCTTTATTTGGAGTGATAAAAATTACTGTTCATATTTTCCTAGGCAGTGTCGACCCACTGAGAGACGTTATCGGAGCGCGCCGGCATGCGTGTGCGCATCGACAAGGTCGCGACGGACGCCGACGTCGAATCGGTCGCACAAACGGTGCATTCAACTCGGTTTGTCGAACGTTATCAATATTTGCGTCTTTGTGGGCGTCCGGCTTAGATTAACCCTAGAGTAATCGCAAGCGCAACATGGATTAAAAATTCATGAGTTTGCTTGATAATAATTGCGGGCAAGCCAAGCACAATTATTATTCAAAATGCTGATGATTCCACCTATAGCTACAGCAGTCTTAGCATGATGAAGTACCAATTTATAGAAAGGGGTTCGATTATTGCTAAATATCAATTACTTACCTAGGTATTTTTATGACTCTTGTATGAGTAACTCAATATAGGTATATCAGTGAATGTGCAAATCCAAATAAAGCAAGCTGATCTTTTCTCGCTAAATTAGATACCTACACTGTAACCACATCTGTTTTGTTATTTTGTTCTTTCAAGGCTCAAAACACTGATATCAATCTCATCTTCATAGGTACTTTGATAACCGCCACTTGTGCATAAAAGTATAAAACAAAAAGATAACAAATAATAAATTATACTAAGTAGGTACTTACATTATACATTCATACAATAAACGGTGATAATTATATTCACACGTACCTAGGTAGGTACCTATAGTACCTAAAGTGAACTATAAGACTGAACATAAAAAATTGTTTTGATAACAACGGTTTTCAGGTAATTTTTATGTCAGCAGGTTGCGAATGGGAATCCTTGCGATGTGTGCGAGACGACGGTTCTGCCATCGGACGGCGATTCATCTCCTACGCTCTTCAGTTGTTTTCATTGTGCGGTAAGAACCACTGATTAAATACTAATACTACCTTTCAAATACCTTGAATACCATTATGTCGCATTTACACGCTTCCGAGCAAATAGACATTCAACAAGCACGCTATCTTTTATCGCGTTCGGTCTCGTTGAGATGAGAGTGAGAGCTGCCTCGACTTACGATCCTCCGAATAGAAGGACGTGCAATGGATTTTTGTGAGAGCTGTAAACGTTGAAGAAAAACATCGTGAGGAAACCCGTAGCTTAGTCTGCTCTAAATATTGACCATGTCCTTCCATAGTCCGAGATCCCAGGCCCTTATACCGCCTTAAAATGTGTGGTAGGTATAAGGCAGTGCTGATATGTATTTTGAGTGAAGTATGCATACCTGCAAGTTTGGGCCGTAGTCGGCCAATCAGGTACCTACCTACATGTACCAGGTGTTAAGGTACCTACATAAAAACACTACTAACTTTTTTTAGTCTCAGTGCTGATTTTTGTGTAGGTATGTAGGTATTATTAAGAGAATATTAAATACTTTAAGTTACCTTGGGAAGGCCGTTATAGCAGAATCTTAATCTGAATTGCACTAAATGTCGTCTCTTTTTACCCGACTGCGCAAAGCAAAGGAAGGGTAATGTGTTTATCAGTCTATGTTTGTATGTTTGTATATTTGTATGTTTGTTTGTATGTATGTTTGGATGTTTCTATGTGGCACTCTAGAGGCCAAACGCGCGGACCGATTTTGATGATTCTTACGTCAATTGATTTGTCTCAACCTTGGGAGTGTCACTAAAGACATGACAGTAATCAAAATTCACCAGTGTCACAACCAGACGCCATATTGTCAAAATTATTATAGACATGAAAGTGGCAAGAACAAAACGTACCTAATACGAATCATATGATTCTGCTGTATCTAACGGCCTTTTCAGGTCCGCTTATTTTGCAATCTTTGTTTTCAGTTCAGGACAAGCATCAAAGCCATCCGGAAAGAAAAGCACAGGAAAAACAAACATGCTGCCAATAATAGGGTGAGCTCACTGAAGCCTTAACTCCTAAGCCTAACTTAATGGTCGATTTTCGCCGTGCGCCAAGCATTGAGATAATAACTAGAGAAGAAAGTACAAACCATAGACGTGTCACAAATGAGACGGAACATGGGCGGGGCCTAATGAGAGATTAGACACCGCACAGAAGCGACACAGCTTTTTTACCTACTAATTATTACTCTGCCTTATCGAAACAAATTGACTAGGTCGTGGGTTTGATTCCCACCCAGGACAAACATTTGTGTGACGAATTATATTATTTTATAGGTAGTATTGTAGGTACCTATGTATGCATTTCCAAATAAAAAGTATTCTACCATTTTCTACCAAACAGACAGACAAACGGCATAGGCTGAGTAGGTATTTTATGAGCTAAACAATAAATCAGTTATATTATACCTAATTGAGTTAAAATAACTAGGTCCATAAATTATGAGTTCACCAACACTTATTACCTACCGTGTCCAATCTGTACAGTTCAATTTTCATATTCTATGATTTTCTAGAAATGGCGGCAAATTTTGACAAAAATTAGTTTTGCTTTGTTTTAGTTGATGTTTTGTTTACTTACCGATGATAAGTTACGCCACTATCCTTTTTTTGTATAGTTGTTGCGTTTTTGCAAGTTTTTAAAATGCAAGACGGCATTTTTGAAAGTCATTTTTATAACTTTTCGTCAACATTCAACACCATAGAGCCAGCGACCGATTGTGATGAACGTGAGCTAGTGAATGAATGAGCTGACGCCGATCGGCTTCAGTTGGATCGTCAAGTACAGTGCTACTTTTATTAATAGAAAGGGAACTAAAATTTCATTCATTCATTTATTACAACGGCAACTCTAAAGTACAGGTTTCTTGTCTATGGTACAAGTACCGAAGACGTCAGTCAGAAGTAATAATTTCCTTCTAAAAGAGAATTTATCTATTTCGCGTATTTAGTGCGAGTAAAAGTGACAATAACCAACGTGAAACATTACGGTGTGGCACCAGAGAAGTGATTTTCAATGTTTATATGCGATGGTCGTTGGAATTAGAAGCCGGAAAAAATTCATCAGAGAAACACAAGTTTTTCGTCGTACCGTCGAATTAAGAGGTATTTGATTAGATCCAATTATTTTATCAGTAACATTTGACTACTCTTATTATATAATACTGGTTATTTACCTTTATTTGGCCCTAAATTGAGAAATTATAAAACGACGATTTGTTGGTTATGTTTACATTGTACTATAGAGCAACAAGGCAATTTTGATACTTTTTTACGATTTCAAACAAAAGTTCCCATTTGGTCGCAAATGTTAATGGTCTCATTTATATTTGCAGGGAAATCTATAAGCACAGTCAGAAGAATTGTGAATGAAGGCATATAAGATAACGGAAAGTTCTCTTCGCCCGGGAAACAGAGCCAGTCGTCCAAAAACTACCTTTAGAGCCAACATATTTTTTTGAGAGAAAATAAATAAATAAATATATATATTTAACCTATACCTAGTCGGATTGCTCATTATACGGACTAAAATTGAAGGAAAAAATGATATTTTTCCTTCAATTTTGATATGTTTTTAGTCCTTATAATGTGCAATACGACTATAGTTATAAATGTTTTAATTTATAAGATTATTTTTGTTATTCTGTACGCTAACATCATCATTTCATCTTATTTTATTTCTTTATTGTAGGTATGTTTTTCTATTTTATTCAGTGTTAAAATAAATTAGACATGTGTGTAGGTAGGTACCTACTTAAATAAATAAGTGTCATCTAGTTTTGTGTCTAGATTTGTACTATTGTAATTTGTTTCCAATTATTAAATTTTTATTGTATTGGTTTTTTTTGTTGTTATTTCGTTTTGTTTATCCTATGTGGAGGTATCACTATCACTTCACTACATAATATAAGACAAAGTCGCTTCCCGCTGTCTGTCCGTATGTTTGCTTAGATCTTTAAAACTACGCAACGGATTTTGATGCGGTTTTTCTAGTAGCTAGAGTAATTCAAGAGGAAGGTTTATATGTATAATACATGCCATATTATAGTAGAGAAACACTGATAATAGGGTCGCTAGTATAGTAAAACAATATAAATATTTTTTTTTACAAAAACAATTGTTTTATATAATAGTCAAAAGGTGTAACATAAAGCTGTTACACACAGGTAGGTTGTACGCATTTAACTTGTGTTAAGTAGGTACCGATTATGAGCAATAAAAAAAAATTAAATGATCAAGTATCAAAATCATTTAGCTGCATATTTTGGGGTTACCATATAGCTTGCACAGTGGCGCCCCCATTTATGTCTATTAATAAAAGTAGCACTGTATGAGTTCGCCGGTGTCCGTTCTAGTTTACATATTTCTTCAAAGGCGCCAAGTCACTAATCGCATCGCTTGTAAAAATCTTTGAAGAAATATGTAAACTAGAACGGACACCGGCGAACTGACACTTGACGCCACAATTGAAGCCGATCAGCGTCAGCTCATTCATTCACTAGCTCACGTTCATCGCAATCGGTCGCTGGCTTTATGGTGTTGAATGTTGACGAAAGGTATAAAAATGACTTTCAAAAATGCCCTCTTGCATTTTAGAATCTTACAAAAAAGCATCAACTACACAAAAAAAGGAGAGTGGTGTAACTTATCATCGGTAAGTAAACAAAACATCAACTAAAACCAAGCAAAACTAATTTTTGTCATAATTTGCCGCCATTTCTAGAAAATCATAGAATATGAAAATGGAACTGTACAGATTGAACACGGTAGGTAATAAATGTTGGTGAACTCATAATATATGCACCTAGTTATTTTAACTCAATTAGGTATAATATACTTAACTGATTATTGTTTAGATCATAAAATACCTACTCAGCCTATGCCGTTTGTCTGTCTGTTTGTCTATCAGTACCTACTAAAGTTTATTATCAAATTGTAATGGTAGATTTTTATTTTACTTAGTTTAAAAAGGATATTTTTCATCATCATCACCTTAAAGATACTAACCAAACCCAAACCTAATTTATTCAAAACTAAGTTTCCTGTAAGTAGTACCTACCTACCTATAATTTTTTTTCCGTGAATTTTTTGATATTTTAATAGTTATTCTGCTATTCAGGGCTAAAAAATGGTAGAATACTTATTATTTGGAAATGCATACATAGGTACCTATAATACTATAAAATAATATAATTCATCCTACAAATGTTTGTCCTAGGTGGGAATCAAACCCACGACCTAGTCAATTTATTTAGATAAGGCAGAGTAATAATTAGTAGGTAAAAAAGCTGCGTCGCTTCTGTGCGGTGTCTAATCTCCCGCCCATGTTCCGACTCATTTGTGACACGTCTATGGTTTGTACTTTCTTCTCTAGTTATTATCTCAATGGTAAAAATCGAATCGCCCACCCCGTTTACACGGGCCGATAAAAACCGCAGGTGACTCGCATACATTTTATTCGAAAATGTTGAGCAGATCAGATGTTATGCGCGCGGCCAAAGTCGGATGATATATATAGCCGAATTACCATTTACAAGGTCGATTTTCGAAAATCGACTCGTGTCCCCCATAAGCTGTCACGGCGCTGTTGTGTTGAGAACTACACTTACTACACTTAGCACATAAGACTGCTAGCTAGCTTGCCGCTGAAAGTTACAAAAACTGGAGTGACTCCACAGTTTCGTGGTACTTGGTTTGGACCATTGATGTTATAACCAGGAAAAGGTGGAAAATATTCGCTGTCTCTTTTTTTCACAGGAATTATGTATACCTATGTAGATATACCTATCCTTCCTTGTTTTCTGTGACTGAAAAGGAACGGGACTGAATATAAAAAACCGAGCATTATCTTTTCCACTTACCTGTCGTTTGAGAAAATGACGACAAACTGCGAAATGATCCAGTTATATACTGACGGCCGATTGTTTTTATGACTATTTGATTATGTTAATATGCGAGTACTTTTTTGGCATTTGGGAATTCCCAATACAACTAATATTTAAATAGGCTGTGTTTGTTTGATGAACGACACTTACTGTAGGTAGGTACTTATAATAAAAACGAATGCGTGATGGAGGGCCCTCAATTTCGAAGTTAACTTTATACATATTTCCTTTAATAGTAAAGCAGAAAGATATGGGAAAAAATGCTTGCCTAAGCCTCGCATGTACCTATCTAATGATCTAAAATCTTGGATGAATAAACAGTGTGTTTAGTGTGTGTCCAAGTCTAAAACGTATAAAAGGAACATCCCAGGAAAAAAAAACATAATTTTCTTAACTTCAAGTACATAAGCAAAGCATTTAAAAACCAAAATAAATTTTAAATTTCATTTCACTTTCGCTATTATTTGAACCATTCAATAGGAAAGTCAATTGCTCCAGAGTCCAGAGCATAATTGGATTTAGCTTAGAACATTTAATGTGCTCATTTTATTAGCGGAGAACAAAATTATCTTGAGGAAAATAGTACCTATGCTTTTATAATAATATTATTAAGAGGCAAAATTTGTTTGTTTATAAAATCTCTGTAACTACCGATCCGATTCTGAAAATTATTTCACCACTAGGATTATAGCTTCCTAGTGGTGAAATAATTTTTATCCCACCTATTTGCTTGTTTTTAAAGTTGTGCCACAGAATAAAGGGACTAGGTTTTGCATAAAATCTAAAAAAATTACCTGCACAATTTTTTTTGACAGGTAAGTACAGTCTACTAATATGTATACCCACGGGGTACTCACAGGGGTATACATATTCCATTGACGTCTTACTAAGAAATTAAATAATATTTTTGGGCAATACTTAGTACTTAAATGAAAATATCTGCGTCTGATGCTGACTGTACATACCCACGCTTTTCTTAATAAGTTGTTTTTCTATCAACTACTTTAGGTACTAAAGTACGTAGTCAGGGGTCAAGAATTTTGTAAAAATGTTAAGTGAACATTTTATTTGCTTATGCTTTGAATATTGTTGATATAGTATGAATTTTAATGAATATTTTTACTCATTGTACAAATATGGGAATTCCCTTACAAACACTACCGTTTACAGTTTACACTGTCTTCTTTAGATGTTTATGTTTGTAGATAATGGTGATAATTTATTACATAATTATTTTTATTGAAAAGATAACATAATAACTGATGCAAAGTGTAAGTTCGTTAAGCAATTTCAATACTTGCGCGTCCACAGATAACTAAACGCTGCAGGTAGGGAGTTATTTATTAGTGTTTTGTTAAAAATATTCAACCAAAAATAACGTGTAATTTCTAACATTCTACTAAATTGTCGTTTTCCACTTTATAAGTCTTCAAGACATGTCGAAGGCCGTTATGTGGCCTAAAGACTACGTTATCAGAGTTTTTTTTGATCATTTATTTCAACCATGCTTTCGGTATTGTCCAACCAATGAGATGTGTTTATCTCGTCGCTTTTGAGCATTCTATCACTGTCGTCCACCAGCAACGAATCATAATTCTTTCTAGTCAAATGACCCTGTTTAGAAATTACTTAAATGTTTAGTGCAATGCAATACACATTCTGTCTTACCCATGAAAATAATGAATACCTTATAAATATTCTGTCACATGACTTTTAATAGAAAGAAAATAATTGCGTGATGTGCCCGGTCACAGCACAGCCCCGCCACTACATAAAAAGGTTATCGTCGCACTGCGAATACATTATTACTTACCTACTTATAATTTTTTGATTATCCACTTCCATTCCAACAAGTCATTGAAACATTAGCGAGCTTTTTAAATTACCTGCTAACTTGTTTTCAAGCAGTCTGGACTATTCTAGTTGTTACTAACGTGTATGCTAAAAAACTGCAGTTGAATGATGACAAAAAACTTTAGATTGTTTTAAATTAATGTCGCATAAAGTCTTTTTCGCAGTGTGGTCGTGTGGTTGACCTCAGCAGCCTACATACTTAATAGGAGCACTAAGTAAGACTGCGATCGGTCAAGGCAGGGCGTCCGGACTGCCTCGGTTTATTAGACTATGCCATGTCCTTATTTATGTATTGCTGATTATCATTATCCATGAAGTCAATTACCCATGACCATTCAGGTTGACACTAGATTGATCACTCGTTTACCTGCGTCTCACCTATCAATTATTAAAACATTCTCATAGATTTCTGATAAAATTGTGGTCACCTATCGGAAATTTTCAGGAAGTACTTGCCTGCTATAATAATAACCCAGAAACCCAGAAAATGAATTTTCCTAGACATGAGACATATTTCAATACAAAAAAAAAATCAATAAAAAAGATTTAGGTAGGTAACCTACCCAAAAATAAAGAATAAAAAAAACCTGTCCATAGCTGTGGTTCAAACCTGCAGCCTTCGGCTTTAGCAGGCCAACGCTTTAACCATTAGGCTATTCAGACGGTAGCGGTGGCGGCGAAATTACGAACCATATTGCGCATATAATTATCACGCTAAATCATTATGCGTGAAACTACGGAGAAAACGAATTTCAGTACCTTAGACCAGTGTTCCCCAAACTTTTTGTATTCAAGGTACATCTAGGAATTCGGAAAATTTTGAAGGTACCTACACCATAAATGGAAAATCAAGTTTTTTATGCGAAATAATGAGCTTGTTTAGTTGAGCATAATATGCGGTCCAAATTTGGAGTAGCTTAACAGAGATAGGTAACCTTTTTCCGAGGCACACCAACTAATGACCACGGTACACCAGTGTGCCGCGGCACACCCTATGCGGAACACTGCCTTAGACCACATACATACGCTGCAGCAAGTCATACAGAAGACCGAAGAGTAACTTGCCGCTATGTCTCTCGTTTGTGGACTATGAGAAAGCCTTCGATTCGATCGAAACATGGGCGGTGATTGAGTTTCTCCAGCGATACCTCATAAAAACCGCAGGTCGGCGGTGAATGCAGCCGCTTCCGACTGCAATACATGGAAATCTTTGAGGGAGGCCTATGTCCAAAAGTGGACGTCCTACCACGTCCTACGACTGAGAGTATGATACGAGTATTATTTTGATAGATATATTGTTAAGTTTTGAAGTTAAGTTTAAGAAAATATTTTTGCAGAGTTCAAAAAAATATGTGCAGGTACCAAGTGGGTAACAGCATGTTAGTATAATTTTCATAAAATTACTGTCAATGATTGCTGGCGGGTTTTTCTCAGACGTAGGCTAGATAGAAAAACAATATGGTCCGGCACTTTGAACTTTAAATTGTTTGCTTAGAAGCACTAGGTAAGTGACAGAGAATTATGAACGTGAATTCCATTATAATAATTTACATTACTTTGTTATAAATCATGTTAATACAGTTGGAAATTCCTTTAGGAAATTCTGAATAGGTAGGTCAATCAGTACTGTAATTCAGTCGATGCTGCTGCTGTACATACAGAATCAGTTTCACTCATCAAGCTCTTTCATTTGATACACATATCACTATAAGGTTCTATGGAACAGGTCCTGATTCCATCATCAGATCAGCTTGCTGTCACCATATTATTACATTGTAGTCGGAACTTTACAGATATGCTGGCTGAGTTCCTAGTTTCAACTCGATCGGCCTTTATATTGAGGAGTTCGGTTGAACAGCTCCTGAGTCCATCAGATCATGACCTTGAAATTTTTACGGGACAATATTTAAAGTACCTTCTTTCTAACAAAAAAAGAATCAATGAAATCGGACTACGCGTTAATGAATTACAACCAGATACTCATTTTGACTTTCATCCCCTCTCCCAAGGGAACCGTGCTACGGGATAAAAAGTATCCTATATTAGACCTCGTAGTATGCACTCATATACTCGTAATACCAAGTGTCATTTAAATCCATCCAGTAGTTTCGACGTGCTGCGTGGCCAAGATACAGGCAGACAGACATGAAAGAAAAAATTACAGTTTTGGCTTCATCGATTATAGAGCCCTCCAAAAAAAAATTTCAAAATATCTTCAATGTACAGAATTTGACCTGTTACAGTTTTATTATAAGTATATCGAAGTATATCAATGTTTGGAATATTGTACCTACAGATAATCAAGCTGATCTCATATTCAGTTTTTTCAGTTGCTAATGTTTTAGTTATAGTATGCTTATGTGCTACTACGTAGCATAGGTATGTACTCATTGTTTGGTGTCCTCAACTTTAGCTACCTCCATATTATGTATTTTCCAAAGGATCGTAGATTGAAGATCTTCTTCAAAGTCTGGATCAGTCGTCTAAACAAAAGAAAGTTACCGTAGAAGTATTGTGCATAATCACGACTAGATTCGTGCAACATCGTACTGTTATTTTCGGAAGTTGTCATTTTAGAAAGTTGTCACCCTGAGGATTAAAATAATGTTGTTATGTCTGAAAGCTGCATAAACACAAGAATTTCCTTTTATAAGTAAATTATGAAGTACAAAAAAGTAGAAATAACTATTGTAAAGATAGGTACAAATGTAGAGCACCTCATTTATTTGAATTTCCTGCTAAGTTTTCCATGATTCACATTTGCATAACGTTTAAGCATGCCAGTTATATGCGTAGTTTTATATGTAGGTATGTGTAGGGTATTTCGACTCCGATAAGCAGGAGGCAAGCGCGATGTGGCCGTTGGCAGAGGTCACTATTGACGTCAATGGAGTCACGTGATCGCTTTGTACCAGTACAGTAGGTACTATACCTACCAATGCGGCCAGATGGTCACAGATGAGACTATGGCAGAACGCATTGTGTATCCAAAGCTGAGCAAATGCTCTATCACAGTATCTTTTACAAAGATATCAAAATTCAAAACGAGGCGCAGCATGATCGTTTTTTGTTGCTGTCCAATTTTTAGAGATACAATATGGTCATGTCACGACTGTTTCTTCAAGGCAAAGTAGGCATTTTTCAAGAGTAAAGCTATGCTACGTTGTTAGGGATGCGTTTGATATCCACCAATCATATTCATTGGTCCATATTAGTCCATATTAGCTTAGTACTTGTGGAAACGGGTTCAACTATGCTATGTTTTTTTATATGGATAGATGCGTCCTCTGGATGCGGGCTATGGATGGCTTCTCCCAGTGCCTTCCCTACTGTCGATACATCGCAAAGCTCGAGCTGCGCATCTTCCTCGCACAGCTACCTCGCTGCAGCGTGAAGATGCGCCGCATCTTACTCGCCCCGCTATAGCTACAGCTTAGCATCAGTGGAAACGGTCACATAGTTTTTCGTAGCTTAGCTTTCACATCCTCACTGCATAGTCTCTGGTGGATCTCTGGTGGAAAAGCACCCTAAACTTTACATTCTGTCTTGCGTATGAAACAGCGTTGGTTATCATACAGTTTTTTTATACTACTAAGGTAGCAGACCAGCATACGGCCCACCCTGATGGTAAGCGGTTACCGTAGCCTATGGACGCCTAGGTGTCACACTCGCGCTGCTGACCCTTTAAAAATTTCAAAACGCCCTTTTTGAAGACAGTGCTTACGTTGACTTGACTCCGTGGATTAATGAACGGATAAAAAATCAAAATAACAAAATAATTATAAAAGCCAGTCACGTTTCTCGGATGTGTCGTAAAATGAACATGTGCAACGATGCTATATTTTTTAATTACGTTACAAGACATGTTTACTAACTGGACGATAAACTGCCCCGAAATCATAAACTAAAGATAAAAAATCTGGTGTGTTGTTCCTAATAAAAGACTTCAACGCGCTACCTTTTTATAGTCGGTACATTATTTCTGTTAAATAAAAAAATAAAAATTAAGTAAATTGAAATCTGTTACGCAGGCGTAGTTGTTTAATTTACGAACTCTTAAATTTATTAACTATTAAATTATCCTACTGTATGTTAGAAGCTGCGCCTGCGCAGGACTTTGCTGACATTTCGCAAAGAATCCGTGTCGAAAACCAAGCTTCATTATTTATGAAGGAGAAGTATTTTACTAATACTTAAATACAACTGTTTGTTTAAAATAAAAAAAGATGACAATCTATTATTAAATTAAAAACTAATGTTTGTTTTCTATGTGTTCCTAAACCATTGAATAAAATTGGATGGAACCTTGGTAGAGTTTTCTGTCTTAGAAAAAATCTATAAACAGAACAGAATATACAACCAAACATTTTTACTTTACGTGGCATTACAACGCATGCTGTGTACAGCTAGTAATTTATAAAATATGACTCCAGCATCCATTATGTTTTGCTCGTTTTCATGTGATTCAAATAATTCAAGGAAAAGCCAAGGATTCCCAAAAGCAATTGGGATCATGTACTGAATAATAGGTATAACTGTGTATAATTAAATTACTTATGGTCACAAAGATTCCTATTAACAAGTACCTACCTACCTACATGTAATTTTACCAATTCGTAGGTAATCCACGGTCTTACGTAACTCAAAATGCTTGAAAAAATCATAGCTACTTATTTACCTGCTGGAAATACAGGGAGGCTAAAAAAGCCGCTAACGCAATTACTCTTGAATCGATATGTTTCGTATTTTGTTTTTTTTTCTTGTCACTCTCATGTCTATGAAGAGAGACGGCATATAATCAAATTCATATTATTTTCTTGGCCATTGGGAAAAAGTTGGAAAATAGCTATTTATCAACCACTTATCCTACATACCTACTCATTTACTTTTTATTTTTACACATTTCAAGTGGAATTTTGTCTGAGATTATTTACCTTCCTACGCCTGTTAGAAAACAAACAATGCACACCTCAATATAATGGCAGTATTTATAGTTACAAAATTATGACGCTAAATAATGATTCCCTTTGCGTTTTGTAAGAGCAAGAATCTCGGCTGTTCAATGCATACCAGTGCAATCAGGCATAATATTTCCCTTGGGAATCATGTATTGTAGAGAATACTTTAGAATTCTTAAAATCCTCACTGTTCTTAGGTGGTTCTCATGGATGTTGTTCGCCATTCTGATAATGATATGTATGAAACGCCAGTAGAGAGAGTACTTAGATTAGACTGACCACTAGAAGAAAAGATCTCAAAACCCAAGTGTGTCCAAGGCTTCTGTTGCAACTACTTGCCTGTTGACATGAAAATTATTGACAGTCCAAAAGTATTCCGCTGGAGGGGTGTTTTTATTAATTATGATTTTTTATGACATTTTAATAAAAATTATTATAAATTGTTTGTGTTTTACGAGTAGGTATGTAAGTAAGCACTCAAATTATTTTTAATTATTCTTACCTAAGTACCTAATGTTTATTATTTTGTAAAATCATCATTGATAATTTTGTAAAAGGAATGTTTCTGAATAAATGAACTGAACTGAAATCTATAATTCCAGTCAGCTGATTCCTAAATTGCGAACTTTAAATAACTAGGTACTTTTTTGGCAGTGTTTTTGATTCAAATTTTATAAAATTTGACTGCTAATTTGACTGCTAAGCTGTTTGAAATCTGTAATCAGAACGGAGACGGTGATTTAAGAGCGCACTATAAGTACCAAAATTAAGCACAATCTAATATCTGTCTTAGCTTCGGCTTCGTTAAAATAAAGATTAATAAAGATAGAACTACTAGTAAACACGATATGGGGCCTAGCTTTCTTTTCGGTGATCCATCCTCTTAAATCTAAATGTCAAGCTCCTAAACCTGAATGTTAAAGTGCTAAAGCATACGTTACGATCCTTCGCTTGTTCGGGATTTAAAATCAGCAAACGCAGCAAAAATCAACTTTGCTCTCTTGTTGCACAATTACTTAACTACATAATATTTATCTTTCTAACGTTCGCTGGAACACAAATCTTATTGTGCCAGCGAGCAAGCCGCTTGCTGGTTCAAATATGTTGAAACTACCCATAATTATTATAAGAAGGTAAGTATTTTATTATTTATGTTTCAAAAACATAACTTAACACTTACTTTAAAAATATACTTACCTAAGTACTTGCCTTCATTCAAAAATAACAAGTAGGAAAGCGTTTTCAAAAAAGTGCTCGGTGCTTTTCTCGGCATATCGAAATAGAGAGAATGTCTCAATATTCAGAGCTATGTTTGGCAATAAGTTCTATCGAAGATTTTGAGTTAATTCGTTTCTTAATCGGTTTTGTTATTTAAATCCTTATGTAACTTCCATTTAAATTTCGTTACCTTTACAGTTAGTAGGATAAGAGTAAATCGGTATGAATTGTCGCTATTTTGGAGATTCTGGGCCTTAATGAGGTGTTTGGGTAATTACTGACGTATTGCTAAACTACTCATTTTTGTTATTAACTTTTTATGGCAGCCAATGCTTCCATAAAAAGAATGACGTATTGAGTACAGCTATCTAAATAATAATGACTCTACTCTGCGTTGACTCTGCGTCACTAAAAGCGAATAGATGAGCCAGTTATGTCAGTGTCATTCACGAGGCTTTTGTAGTTAATACCAAATTAATTACCGAACTCAATTAGGGATCCAGTCAAAATGCATTAAGAACGTGAATCGATTAGGGCTAGGTTAGTACGTGCCCTGACAAAAGTCACGTAGGCATAGGGCCCAGGTACCTACTCTGGCGCGTGTCCAGCCTTAATTACCTGCAGTTTTATGCAATAATGCACAAATAATTTTGAAAATAGAAATACAAAAAACAAACCATTGCTTGCTAAGAATGCTTCGACGTTTTTTAATGACTTCACACTCTTTTGTTGCGGTTATTAGTGAAAGCGAGAAAGACTAATGAACTTATCATTGTGAGCTGTCATGTTATATTTCAAGATGATGTTTCGGAAAAAAAGTGGAGCACCTATGCAGGTACCCTAAGCTCTCTAATTTCTGATGTTTAGGCGTTCAAGACTCTTCGAATATGACTAAGTGCGAAATTACAGTGGGAGCGGCGCGGGTAGCGGAATCCGCTGGCGTGTAAGACAAGCATATACTTGTGTACCAAGGTGCACCAAGTGCGGGCGGGGCGGGCGAAACTGTGTTCATCTATTGAAATGAGCGTTTTCCGCTCGACGCGTCCCCGCTCATCCACCCGCCCGCTGCCACTGTAATTTCACACTAAGGGCCCGCCCGAGGACGTTGAAACACATTATTTGGCCCATGCCCATATTTTGCAGAAGTTCATCGTGATTAATCATTATTGCAGAATTTGCAGATGTTCTTAGTTTTCGCACAAGTTTTACCGATGAGACTAAAGGGTGGTGTAATTGACAAAACTCGTATTTATATTTCAATAAGTTTAAAACGTGTTGAGTTTTACTGTTTTCCAAAGTAAAAGGTTCAGTAAATTGGTAATTTAATTCCTTGCAAGGTACTGCATCATCCAAATTAGTACGTCAAACTACAAATGGCGTCTTAATAATGTACCTATGTATCTAATTAATTTGTTTGCGGTCGGTATTAAATTGATTGCTAAAATACATTAGGGCCAGTGTGGTTCTTATGATCGTTGCTCTCATTAGCAGGTACCAAAGTGATAGTTGGTAGTACGAGTAGGCGGTGTAGGTACTAATAATTATATTTTTGTAGGTAGCTACTAATTAATCGAAGCGTACGTGACAAACTGAATTGTGTCAGTCCATTAAGAGAAGTGATTGATCAGAATTTAATCGATAATTAATAAGGTGACTCTAGGTATTTATTTTCGGATTTTCCTTATCCTGGCGATGACGACAAACTGTATTAGAATTACTGCATTGCAAAATACATGCTATTCACATACTTTACTTACATAAGTTTTATAAACATGACATTCGTAGACTTCGTAGTAGGTGTAGATATAAAAATCTGCTCATGTAACTGGAACATATTATGTAGCAAGCAGCCTTATTTTTGAAGTTCGATAGGATAAAAATGGAACCCTTTGGTCGTCCGTCTATTAGTACCTACATCCGGCAAACACCTTTTTTCTTAAAAGCTATGTCTATGTCTATGTGTCTAATAAAATACGGTAATTTTTTGTAGCAAATGTTGACTCTCAAGTATCAAAATATGAATTTTACTTACCTACTTAATAAAATAAATAAATACTTACCAATTACACTACTCACATTTTTAGTTTTAAAATTGGGCTTATCGTACACCAATGTATGGATGATTTTTTTTTTCCAACGAGACAGTTATGTTTATTCTTCAATCTGAATGAATGAACTTTACCGAACCCTTGATGCGCGAGATAAACTCTCACTTGACCTGGTTCTATTAAGCTTTTTAGAAATAGATACCTTAGCACTTAGTAATGATTCTAAAGTAAACAATGAGTAATTTCAAGTAGGAAATACTTGAATTTACTTCTCTAATATTTACCTAAGTACATATTTTCTGTCCACAAAATGAGTTCTGTTTCGTTTATTGTGTGTCTGCAGACACAAGCTCCAATATAAAGAAGTTTAAAGATTATACATAAGTATATGAGTCGTACTATATTATACCATTTTTGTCTGTTTACTGTACCGTACTCAGCAGTCTGAGTTATATAATAACTATTTAAAAACAAAAGAAAATCAAAAACAATTATTAATCGAAAATTAGTAACATTTTCAGAAAAAACTAAAAATAAGGCGAAGTCCGTTTAATTTAAAAAGATAAGAAGTGGAATTTATTAATAAAAATATTTCTGAGAAGTTGATTTTCCCCAAGATCTTTCATCATGTATATTTACGACGTTTCGATCACCACCGCGCCCTTGTCAAAAGTACGTTGCTGCAGTCCCACTGTGGGGCAAAGGGCGTTGCACTGTCCTGAAGTCTTTAAAAACTTTTCTTCCCATGAGGAGCCACCTAAAAATACTTTGCTCACAATTTTAAGGTAAAATTTTTGTTGAGGTATCCCTTGTGTTTTTTAACGACTTTGACATGCCTCACTTTTTTCGACTGGCTCTCCACTGGAGCTTGCCTAGCGGATGGATCACCAAAAAAAAAGCTGGGCCCTATACCGTGTTTGTTGCCTTGATTCTTATGTGACCAACGGTGTTGGTCACATAAGAACAGGAGTAGCATCGATGATTCAAAGTGATCATAGTGGTCCTACTGAAAAAATATTTTTGGATTTTGAGTTTTGAATTTTGAGGAAATTAGTCTCACCCTAAACACTAACTTACATCATTATTTTTTTTCCAATTTATCCTTTTCGATTTCCAGGAAATTTCTTCTTTTCCACGATTTTTATCTGAATAAGTATGTTTATTGGGCGGATCTACCGTATATTTATCGATGTTTTGAGAATATTAATGCTGTTTCTGGAATTACCGCACCCCTGGCCGTGCATTGTTCCCGAGTTCAGTGTGGAGCATAGGGCATTGCACTGCCCTCGGCACCAGGTAGTTGATGTTCAACGAGAATGTTCTAGAAAGAGCTGTTAAGCGAGAACCAAATTTTACCTTATATGCTTACGGATGTACTGAAATCGTTCCTTCGTGCTGTACTGAAGTTGCGGTTTTAGTGCATAGTCTTATAGTCGATTTAGTGCATAGTAATATACTTAGTCTTATTTTTTGGGACAGAAAATCATGCTACAGGCCTCATTATAGCTTTTTACCACACCTCACTTCAGGTTATCGCATGTATAATCAAACCTTTGACTCCTTATAAAATGATAACTCAGGATTTCAGCATGTTTATATTCGTTTCGAGAACCACCGCTCCCTTCCAAGGCATTGTTCCCAGTTCATTGTAGGGCAGAGGGCATCGCACCGCCATCTTCAAAACACAGACGGCGAGGTAAACGCACTCTTCTATGCATTATTCAACCGATGCATCACTGACCCTCCACCATGCATTTGTTACCAACGTGTTTGTTTATCGGCTGTTGTAAATCATAAGTCATGGAATTCAGAAGGAAAGCTTTGTGTGACGTGGATATGTAGATGAGAAAGGTTCAATAGAATCGATCACGTTCCAGCAGGCTGATGGGTCGACTTAGTTCCAAAAGTCATTGGTCTCGAAAAGTTCATCATGCAAATCAAAGTCTACAACTTGAAAGCAGACGATTGTTATATTTTTAGAAGCATGAACAGCTTGTGTGTTAATAAATCGGAGCTGATTGCCCTATACGGCGCAAGAAAATAAACAATCGCTAACCAATTGAGGTTAAACATGGGTTAAATCATAATTGGGTATGACAGATTTTAATATAAAACGACTCGTCTGCCGACCACGGCTCCGGCGCATGACTGGTCATTTACCTACTTATTGTGTAATAGACGTTAAATTAATTCTGACGTTAACTATGGGTGCGTACGTGGGTTTGTGCTGATTAGATAGATATGTAGGTACTTACATCCTAGCAAAAAATAGAACAATGTGGTGACAGGAAAATCAACAAAACATTTTTTGTGGCAATTTTTTTTTGTTGTATATAATAATAAGCCAGGCTTACTGTGGTAGATTGTTAAGATGGTTGTAAAAAAACAGTGAGTCTTAGTATGACGCTCGTTTTGGCTTACACGCGTTACATTACCGAACGTGCGTGCACGAGCTCATTGCCGTGCGTGTCGGCTTAGCTTACAGAGCTTACAAGCGCGTCTACGCTCGAACGAGATGCAGAGCGCGCGTCTTTGCTTTTACAGAAACGAGCGTAAACGCGTAAAAAAAACTCTAACCTGAAACCGTCCTAATGGTCTGGATCTGGGTGTTTTCTATGTATAATATGTATGTACTTACAAAAACAAAAAGTATATATAAGTCGTATGTCAGTCATGTGGTTCCCATAACACAAGCTCATGGGGCTGCATGATGCTGTGTGAAAATGTCCAGCAATTAATTTATTTAGGTAATGGCGCCATCAATTGTGCTGTATATAAACAACAACTTTAATTTATTTACTTATTTATTTCATATCTTCATTGCACGTTAATTAAAACAATGAATGCACAAATGGCGAGCATAATGCCGAAGGCATTTTCTACCTGCACCAGAGTTATGTAGGAAAATCCTAAGGCGTGCTAAAATAACAAAGAATACCTAATCATAAAAATATAATACAACTTTATAATATTATACACACATGCACACACACACACACATACGCATACCTACACACGGACACTCACACACACCTCGATCACTGTCGGTTTACCTGTTAATATAATGTAAATCTGTTATTGGCTGTCGGTAATATATTTAAGTTTTGGTGCACTAGTTTTCTAAGAGCTGTGGATTTTGTTTAAGAAATAAATAAAATAAAATAAAATAAAATTATCACAACAAAATATACCTATCAACAGCTGCAAGTGATTATGAAAAATAAATACTGAAATATGTAGGTACATGTAATATGTATGTATATATACCTATTAAATGTACAATTAAATTCAGAAAAATGGTGAAAGTTTCAAGGTGTAGCTCACGAGTTCGCTTCATAAAATATTATTTTGAGTCAATCTTCATAACATCGTCAGGGAGGTTCACAGACCACTATTATCCTGGGGACTCGTTCCAAAGTCTAGCCGCTTTAATAGAGAAAGATCTTTCACGAAAAATTGAGTTATGTAAAAATATTGTCTATAGAGTGCACCAGAGTTATTATGGTCGAAGGTAAAACTTTAGTTAGTAAGTTAGTCTCGTTATAAATGAACTTGTTAACTATTAGCAAGGGGTTTGTTTATCACATCAGATAAATTTACATTTTGTTTGGGGTAAAATTTGTTTTATTTTAAAATAAAACCATTTAAAAACTTGTAATTTTTTTAATGAGTAGTCTGGGTGATTTTATCGACATTATTGTAACATCCTTTGATGAAAGAGACATAATAATAATATAACCTTTTATTTCCAAACCTCTTAGAATAAAGTTTACATTAATGAGTTTTAAAGTTAAACTGTTAGTGGTATCTTAAAGCTAGTTTCTATTCCTAATTGTTAGTAAGTACTTATTTATTGAGAGAAATGGATCCCTGTTTGGGTAAAGGCCTCCTCCATCTTTAGCCATGACTCTTCGTCGGCTCCTGCATCCATCCAGTCCTTCCCAGCTATGTTTGATGAAAGAGACATACACATAGTATATTATCAATTTACGTCTGGAGATTTACACGAAATATCTTACTGATAACTAAATTCAGTGAATGGGAGCATTACATTATGTATGCAATAGGTGAAATTTTTTAATATGGTAATATCTAGGGGCAAAGACTTTTAGAAGCATTTTTATCAGGTTATTGCGAGTAAAGAAGTCTAAAAGTAATAAAATATAATATTCATTATATTGACTCTACTCGTATTACGTTGTTTGTAGCTCTGTCTCCCGCGCTGCAGGTCGTGGTTTCTATTCCAATTTTAGGACATTTATTTTATTAGATATTGTGTGATGATCATGAATTTATTCTATGCTAAAAAGTACCTAAGTATGTGTTAACGCAAGGTGTTAACGAAAAAAGTATGTAAGGTAAGTATTATTATTATTATCAGTTATAGGAATCGCATAAAAATAAGCTTTGCTTACCTCTAGTTGAAAACTGCGTGAAATGTCTACCATTTTTTTAAAATTAATGATTATATTATTAATTCATTATAAATGGTATTGTTCAGATAAAGATCTTTGAAAAGGTTAATGGTATAGTGGCCGTCAAACGGATGCTCGAATCAATCACAATAACGAGAGCGCGTGTGCCGCCTACGCACCGGCAGCGCAGCGCTTCAATCAAACTGATTGTGGCGTTGTAGGTATCACAGAGCTAAAAAAAGAAGAAGCAGCATGATAGCGATCCATTTTATAGGGAAAACAAATACTAATGTTAATCATAAACAGATCCTCTACTAAATAGTTACCATTTCGTTTAAACGATATAAGTATGTAGATATTTTATATTATAGTGGTAACCTCACACTTTAGGATCTTGAAGATTTAAAATGCATCTCAAATATTGCAACCATACGTAATTGAAAATCTGAAAACATGCAACTGAAAATCTGACAACCACCGCTCAGACTAGATCTCGTACGAGATACGAGCGCAGACACGCTTATATGCTCGTATACGTGCGAGCCGCCTACGATGTCCCCCGCTGTTTATCGAGCGAACAGTGAACACGACGAAATTAGCGTTCACTTTTACGTTTCGAAGGAGAGGGGCGTACGCAGGATATGTTGCTCCGAAACGGCATGTACGTCTCAGAAATGTGAAACCCATTTAGGTAAATGAAACCAAACGGATACTTACAAATTTTGATATTAACGTACACATTTAAATATTTTTATGGGTCACTTGCATGAAAACTCTGGTTAAAAAAATAGGCAAAGAGTTAGTTAACCCGGGTTAGGTACTTATAATTTTAACTCTGATTGCCCATTGGACAACTAAAAAATAACACTGGGTTAAATGAATAATTAATCTTGCGTCATTAAAGGTTAGGCGTTAACCTAGGTGGTGTTAAATTTTTAACCCACCCATGTGGGATAGTTAATCGGCTAACCCCGGGTTAGTGACTAAACAAGTATCAAAAAAGGACAAACAGTGATTTAGACATCCAACTTTTATGTTTCTCCATTCGTTCATCTTTGATCTGATATATTACATCTGTGGTAGGTGCACAGACATTTTGAATGCTTACAGCAAAATAAATTTATGAAACGTCAGGTACCTAAGTTATTTAATTAACCCAATTACTCGCAGGTTGTAAAATATTTGACAATATCAAGAGCTCAAAACAGGCGCGCGGGCCACGCCTACACCGCCTCTACTTTTTTCTGTCGTCTCACACAATTGAAGCTATACAATAAAAATCTCAGATACATAAATCATATCACTGCTATAAATCATAATTCACCTGTCATGATGCTATCATTTTCAGTTGCAAAAAATGTATCTACCCTACTTAATTACTTACTCAATTGTTCATGACGTGAATGAGAACGTTCTTCGTTCTTCATTTTAATTAAAATTAATGTAGCACGAATATAAATTCACAAGCAGTCAATACGTTTTAATTCGCTCTGTGTGCGTTCTTTATTAATAAGTCAATTTGTATGGAGTAGATTATATAAAATAGGATACAAAAAAGATGTACTTACCTACTAAAACAATTTTTCTACTTGAAATGCGCATAACAAAACTCCACATTATACAGAAATACGATAATGACTTGATTAATTTACAAAGTGTCACTAAAATTAGCATCTTTGTTGACGCATTCTGATTTTATTTGTATTAAATTAGTTACATTTGCATATTATAACAGTTTAGGTCTCACGAGCAACATTGTCTCATCAAGCCATCATTCTTCATTTTTTACTTCAGAAGGCCAAGTTATTAACCCTCCCAGAGTTCCTATATAAATATTGTCCTTTTGCCCGAATTATTGTCTGTAGACTTGGTCTCTTTAAAATAAAAAAAATCGATATAGTGCCAATTTTCGTGGTGCCTACAGCTTGCGTGTAGGTACTGCAGTGAAATGTTATATTCGTTTTTGCCGATTTAAGCTGAGGCTAGCCCGATATAAACAAATCTCCAAACTCCAAATTCAAAGTCTTTTCCTGTTGAATTTCCGAAATTCCTTTTGTATTTCTAATTTTTTCATTTGTATTCTTCTAGATCTACCCATTCAGGCTTTGCATTAGCTGTCAGTAAGTCACTTTGTATTTAATTTAGTAGAAGAAAGTAAAATCTTCATAGGAAATAGGAAACAAAACTGTGTTCTTCACGTGATAGTTGCACTTCAGCTGACATTTACTATTACTTACTTCTAATGCATTTATCATTCGGGTTTGGACCAGTTTTTGATAGAATACCTACTGACGAATGACGTCAAAGATAAAAGGTAATTATTAAGGTATTTAGATACCTACCTAGCCGTGCGGGCAGTCTTTATATCGTCATACATCATATTGTCATATCTTTGGAGAAGATTGCGGTCAAAAGGGCTATAAATGAAAAAAGTTATGTACTTACGTACGAGTAGGTTAAATAAAAATATATTACAATGCCATGGCTTGACACCGGTTTACGATTGACCGGAAAAAAACTGCATAAAACCGATCTAAGCCACCGGTTTCAAAACATCCTTTAAACTTGTTTAAAACTTCTTAATTACTTATAAACTAAAACGCTTCCTCAAATCTGACATTTTCTTTGACTGTCGGCGAGTCTAATCGATTTTATTCCTTAGGACTGAATTTTTAACCGAAACCTATAAGTTATGTTAGAGGTCTGGATATAACGGAATCAAATGTTTGAAAGTTTCTAGACTGATAGATAAGCTATAGACAAAAATTTGCTATTGAGTGAGTTAGGACCTTTATTATAAAGGCTGACAAAAATGTAAATACCTACCATATTTAAGACAACCTTCTTATAATATCACTTAAAAGGGTAAAATAACTAAATTAATTTTCCGAACATAAGTTACTATAACTATAAAGTCTAAACTTAAATAACACATTTGAATAAGTGATCTCGATTCTTTACATCACATTTGAATCAAGGTTACACGAAAACTGAAACTGTGTATTAAATACATAGTTTCAGTTTTCATGTTACTACGAAATCAATAATAATAATAATGCTTGCTGGTATATCTGTATCACTGATCCACATTCAAAACCTTCGTAAGTTAGTTGTATAGAGGGTTTATTCACGTTCATAACTTGTCTTGTCGATATAAATACTAACTGTGTTCCGTTTCATCCGGATTACCTTTATTTGAGTAAGAGGAAATCACGTCTTTACTATTTCGTCGACGTCAGTTTAACGTGTGTCAATGTTACTCACATGAAGATTCTCCGGACGAATTGAAATTTAGTCAGTAAGTACCTATTTCGGCGCCACTGAAAACCAGCGCTCTAACAGCCTTGGCGCTGCTGGAGCAAATGCTGAGGGGTAGCCCTATTTTCTTGTCACTGTAACATTTTTTATTTATATGCCTGTACCGTACCTATAGTGACGAAAATAAAACTTATTTCTATTCTATTTCTATTTCTATCTAAATCGACAACATATTACGTGAGTAATTCCCGTGTATCACGTTCTTGTTACGTGGTACAGAGAGCCCCTCAGGGTGAGTTCCCAGGTCAACTGCCCCGCACATTACCATGACATATCTACATTATATTATCAATCTTATTGTCCCTGGGGATCTGGGGGGCTTCCTATGAAATATTAAAACTTGCTGCATAATTCAGCGCGACCTCGGCCATGGACCGGTCATTCAGCCTTTGTCGCTCTGCCTGTTATCTACCATGAGATTTGACGGAGACATTATTTAGAATCAAAATAATCCAAACTTCAGAAAAATATTTCTATCGAAGTAAATAACATAAGTACTAAAAACTCTTCCGAAATATTAAAGCGAAAATGTTTTTAATTTGAATTGTTGACGGAAGTGTAATTTGAGAGTTAAAATTTTTGTATAGGTACTTAAATATTCATTTAACTGTCTAAGTTGGTGGTAGAAGTAGCAGGATCCCTAATTTTTTCTCGATGAACGTTTCGAACACGTTGCAGCGTTCGTGGTTACGTCATTATCATTATGTTAACAAATCGTAAAGTGTAACAAGTTAAATCACACAATGAGCAAAAAAAAATCCCACAAAGACCCATTGCACCTGCTTTCGAAAGACCTTAGGAGGTACTTCCAAAGGTCTTTCGATAGGTACTTACTACATTTTCTTGTATGTCAGCCAAAAAATTCACTCTGCAGAAATCGAGCTCTATCTATGATGCTAATATTTTTTCACTACTCAGAATTTTTTTTTGTAAAAAAATAATAAAACTGCAAGTTTCTATTACTTAATGATAATGCTAACAAGCAATATCTTTACTTTAGCATCGCTTTATGCATACTTATACTTGAATATTTTTTAATGCTAATATACTAAAATTAGTATATTTTTTTGAGATGATTCTTATAATTTCCTCAATGTGTAAGGTTAGATGGCTGGCTGCGTGAAATATCTACCAATATTAATTTATTATTCAAGGTGGTTACTGTTCATACAATGACGTCTTTTATCTAAACGATTGCCGTAGTCAGTGCGGTTCAATATAACTTTAGATTATTCATTATTCTTATAGGTACTGTATGATTTAGGTTTTTTTTTCACATCGAATTCGAGATTATTGACCGAACGAGCGAAGCGAGCGAAGCGTCTCTCTCTGCTTCAAGTCGGCAAATTTGTTTTCGTTTGTCTGTTTGATGGTACTCCTCTACTCTACAGGTCGTATTTTACAACTTGGTGTACAGGGTTTAACAATGTTATAGTTTTTTTTTTCATCGGGGGTTTTTGATTGAAGGGGTACTTCCTCCAAAGGGGCAAGGTTCTCTGGGCAATCGATAGCTTCCTTCCCTTCAAATCACCAGGACTGGACGGAATATTCCCAGGCCTGCTGAGATGGTGTAGTGCGCTACTAGTCGACCACCTAGTGAGCATTTTTAGAGGATGCATAGCACATCGCTACATACCCAAGAAATGGAGGGAAGTGAAGGTAGTATTTCTACCGAAACCAGGTAGGAGCGACTATACACTGGCAAAATCATTCCGGCCAATCAGTCTAACGTCGTTCCTTCTTAAGACCCTTGAGCGGTTATGTGATCAGGAAATCAGAGGTAACACTCTCCTACACAAACCGCTACACCCCAACCAACACGCCTATAGTCCAGGCAAATCGACAGAATCCGCTCTCCATTGCGTAGTCTCCCGAATTGGAGGTGGATTATCCGCAAAACAATCTACACTAGGCGCATTCATAGATATCGAAGGTGCGTTTGACAAAACAACATTTAGCAGCATAAACCAGGCACTAGAAAGGTATGGGGTCGCGCCAACGCTAGCAGACTGGATAAACAACATGCTCAAATATAGAGCAATACAACTAACAGTAAACAAGACGACAAGAGGAATTGTTGCAAGAGGCTGCCCCCAAGGCGGAGTCCTCTCACCCCTACTCTGGAACATAGTAGTCGACGAACTCATCCGCAAACTTAATGGCAATGGACTCGTCACCGTAGGCTACGCTGACGATCTTGCCATCCTAGCGACTGGCTGTTTCGAGAGTACACTATGCGATACAATGAAAACAGCCTTAAAAATAGTTGAAACATGGTGCACCAGCCATGGACTATCAGTAAACCCCACAAAAACTGAACTCATAATGTTTACACAAAAGAGAAACCTGGGCAATTTAAGACTCCCCAAACTTCTCAACACTGAGCTCAAACTAACACAAGAAGTCAAGTACCTCGGAGTCATACTGGACAGTAAATTGCTATGGAATAAACACCTTGACTACAAACTACAAAGAGCATGCATAATCTTCTTCCAATGCAACAGAATGCTCGGAAAAACATGGGGGTTAACACCAAAAATAACCAAATGGCTATATACAGCTGTAATAAGACCAACACTGACATACGGTGCTATTGTTTGGTGGAAACGAACTGAACTCAACACTGCGATTACAAAACTACAACGCTTCCAGAGACTAGCATGCTCTGCAATAACTGGCTGCATGAGGACAACACCGACAGCGGCCATGGAGATCATTCTGGGCCTTATCCCACTCGACCTGTATATACAACAGGAAGCGACACTGGCTGCTATCAGACTCAAACATTTGAACCTATGGGGGAGTACAATGAGCTCTCATGCATGTATTCTGGATAGAGCCATATCACACGAACCGCTTATATGCGCCCCGTGTGACAAGATCCCCAGACAATCAACATCCCAGAAACACTACAAAATACAGACACATGAAAACCAAAGAGATCAGTCAGGTAACAACGAAGTCCGGGTCTATACTGACGGATCAAAAACAAACCAGGGAACAGGCGCCGGAGTACACTCCCTGGATCTCAACATCAACATATCAATGACACTAGGCGCACACAGTTCCATTTTCCAATGTGAATGTGTGGCCATAACCGAAGCTGCCACAGCTATCAAACGGAGAGGGATAGAAGACTACAGCATACGGATACTCTCCGATAGCACAGCAACCCTCAGAGCACTGGAGAGCCAAAAGTGCAACTCCAAGCTCATATACGAATGTCACCTTGCCCTTGAGAGTATCGCCGCAAAGAACAGAGTGACTCTACAATGGATCAAGGGACACAGTGGATCACTGGGAAACGACGCCGCAGATGAACTAGCCAGGAGGGGCTCGGAAACACAATTGGTAGGCCCAGCCCCATTCCTGCCCCTGCCGTTCTCCCAGCTACGCACTTGGATACGACAACACACACAAAACCTTCATAACGATCGATGGATACGGGCGACGGACTGCAGACAGTCCAGAGCAGCGGTACCAGCGGCTACACCACGACTGACACGTCGCCTAATAAATCTCCATAGAAAAGACCTCAAAATAATCATAGGGACACTGACAGGACACTGCCCCCTCAACAAACATCTGTACAACATCGGCATCACGGACAGCCCACTCTGCAGAGGATGTCTAACCGAAGAAGAATCAGCAGCCCACGTAGTCCTGGAATGCGTGGGCGTAGCAGCACAACGGCAGCAAATCCTCAACACTCCGAGGTCGCTCCTCGAGGCCTGCGAAGACCCCAGGAATCTTCTGCGCTTCTGGGAGGAGCTAGGCTGGCTCCATATCTAGTGAGCCAGGTCATCCCCACGCAAAAAGGACCACATTTGAGTCTAATTGCGGAAAAGGGAGTCCCCATACATACATACATACATACATACCTCCAAAGGGGCAGAAAGGGAACTATTGGATACTCCGCCTTATGAGATCCGATTTCAATGTTTATTTTTTATTAGAAAGTTAGTAACTTTGAATTGATCTCATAAAAATTTGGTGAAGACCTGATAAAGATCTTCGGCGTAATGAGCAGAATAGCTCCTCAAAATTATGTAAATTGTTCACTTTTAGATTTTTACCAGTGGAATCGCCTGGGACTACATTCTCATCACTAAACTAGAGCAGTCTGAAAATAATTTTATCATTCTCTAAAATGAACCAAAAATTTTAGTTGTACAATAAGATCACTAGATGGCACTCTGCATCGCTTAATCGCGTTTTCTGAATTTGTCACTCTCTTTGGTCACGTTCTTTTAAATACGATAATTTGCCTAAGCAGACAGTAAAACAGTCATAATTATTCGTACCTAATACAATTATGTAATATCAATACGGGCATCTGAGGAATATCGGAGGAAGAGGAATGAATGAGAGAATGATCAAGAATTCGTTTTATACTCTTATTACGTACAAATCCTTTAATATAACCCAACTATTAGGAAGCTTCCCTTTCCATTATTATTATTACCATTAGATAATTTTGTAGATTTTGATAAAAACTAGAATTTTGTTTGAATTAATTTCAGAGGATAATTTAAAACGAAGGCGTCAGCCACAGAAATCTAAAATAGAGCCTTTTCAGCTCCATCCAAAGTCTGCCTTTGCCTGCAGATTTGTGTTAATAAGTAATCAACTACAAATAAACAAATTTTAAATAATAAGTAAGTATAATAACAGTCAAATTTTTACTAGCTAATTTAATCACATGCTAAACATTATTATAAATGTGATAATTTGAATTAAATGACGTCAATGGTTTCTATAAATAAGTCAACGGAAGCTTAATCTACTTGGTCTTATATTTTCCAGAGTTACGGTTCAATAAAACCACGACGTGAATAACTATTCACGTCGTGGTTTTATTGAACCCGAGCAGTATGTACCTACAATATAAAAATCCACGGAATGTCGCTTCGGTTTCCTGAGTATGCTTCCTGGCTGCCCTCTGTGTGGCATAGCTATTAGTTAGATGTTTCGAGTACCTATCTACTGAGACACGTTTTGAAATCCAAGTATCAAAAAACTGTTTGGTGTTATATCACAGTACAATGTGGTTCCACAATCGCCGTACTTTGTATTCCAGCGAATTGTAATGAAGTTTGGGTATGTGTCCCGTCCTCGAACTATAAATAAGGATGACGCATGTTCCTAGAATTCCTAACAAGTTTTAATCAACAGTAAAATGGTTCACTAACATAATGAAAAAACCGGATACATAAATACTTAATGTATTTTTATAATTAAAAAAAAACTCTTTTTAGTTTTACCTATATCTTATTTTTAGAGCCATATAGTTGGTTTTCATTTTAAAACGTAGTTTATGGTAAGTTCTTCTCATTTAGAATTTTTAGGATAATTAAATGCGGGCTATTATATGCGGGATATTAAATTAAACTATATCGTCAAATATAATTATTTTAATACTTACATCTACTAATACTATTACAATGTAAGTTTGTATTTTAAATGTGACTAAAATATATTAGATGGTAGTAACTTCTATGTAAGTAAATATTAGTGGGTGAGCGAGCACTGGCATTGCATACTGATTACTTTATTATGACACCATAAAATTAACCATCACTAACTTGAGCTTGACAAATGGCCACCCATGGCGCCTATTTAGCTAAAAATAGGTTCTTTGTCAGATTTCCTGGTAAGTCATACATAAGTTCAGCACCTTTTACTGGTCCTTCATTATACACGTGTTTATTTTTTTGTCAGGTACCCTTTCAAACCTAAGGTTTTTTGGGTATGCTACTAACATAAAGAAATTGTTGTCATTCTGTTTATACAGACAGACAAATATTGTGTTCCTTTGCTATGTAAACCGGAGCTACATTAGGATATGCTGTGGGGACAACAGGGTCGGCATTTTGTGAGTAACCATTGATCATCTGTGTCGCAGAAGTGATATACAGTGTGATCAGATGCGGTACATTTTGCTAAAAGATAATAAGTAAGTACCTACTTACTCGAATTTGGCTATGCTACAAACTGTGGCATAGAACACAGCATGATAGAGTGCCTAACACAAGTCATATTTTTTACCCGACTGTTAAGAAAATAAAGGTCTTTTAGCATTGCATGTTGTCTTTGATCGTAACGTTAAAATTGGTAAATTATGCTTTTGAACTGCGTCACGAGTAGGTATGAGGTACTAATAATATAAACTAGGTACTTTAATATAAACTTATTTTTAGTTTGATGAATGGGTTTGGGTGTCGTAAATTATTAATTATGTACATTATGTACTTCAAAATGGACACCGGTTATTTTCGTGTTTCCCGAATATGTCCGACAGCAGTATATGATTCCACAAATCAGAATGCGACAGAAGTGCACGTCGTCGTTAGCAGCGCAGCTCGCACGGCTTGCATCTAATTTGTTTTTTTACCCGACTGCGCAAAGCAAAGGAAGGGTAATGTGTTTATCAGTCTATGTATGTATGTTTGGATGTTTCTATGTGGCACTCTAGAGGCCAAACGCGTGGACCGATTTTGATAATTCTTACGTCAATCGATTCGTCTCAACCTTGGGAGTGCTACTAAAGACATGAAAGTAAACAAAATTCACGAGTGCCACAACCAGACGCCATATTGTCAAAATTAAAAAAACCAAAATCGTCACACTATATCAAGTGGGGTATCGTTGAATAGGTATTTCAAAATCAACTTTAGGTTTCTTTCACCATTTTCCATTTTAAGTAATAGTTTAGGAAAAATAACGGTTTAAAGTTGATTAATAATAATTCTCGCTATGGATGTTTCTATGTGGCACTCTATAGTCGTATTGCTCATTATACGGACTAAAATTGAAGGAAAAAATGTCATTTTTCCTTCAATTTTGATTAGTTTTGATACGTTTTATGTCAAAATTGAAGGAAAAATTACATTTTTTCCTTCACTTTTAGTCCGTATAATGAGCAATACGACTATAGAGGCCAAACGCGTGGACCGATTTTGATGATTCTTACGTCAATCGATTTGTCTCAACCTTGGGAGTGTCACTAAAGATATGACAGTAATCAAAATTCACCAGGGCTACAACCAGACGCCATATTGTCAAAATTAAAAGAATCAAAATCGTCACACTATATCAAGTTGAATAGGTATTTTAAAATCAACTTTATCATAACTAAAAAGTGTTAAATAAAAAAATATTTTAAAAAAACAAAAACCCGACTGCGTCAAAACTAAAAAGAAAAAAACAAGCCTGCAAAGAATTACTCACAGTCGGGACCCATAACATTGGGAAGATTTGATTGGTAATAAAATGAATGGGTACCGACTGTGAGTAATTCTTTGCAGGCTTGTTTTTTTCTTTTTAGTTTTGACGCAGTCGGGTTTTTGTTTTTTTAAAATATTTTTTTTTAAAAATGACATTGATATTTGTGTGCGACAAAGTTGAAATTATGAGTAATTTTCATTTCCAAATGATTTTTTGTCAATCGTTTTTGTAATGTTATACGATTGTTTCCGATGTTTTACGAAAACCATTCTTTATCTTGAATTACTGTTCCTGCACACTTATTAAAAACGGACATAAAAACGGATACCGATAATCAAAATAATTCTAACAAAAAGTAAGTAAGTAGGTACCTATACTAACATAATCAACTACTTTGTAAGGTAAATGCAATTTTCTCACTCTAACTAACCGGACCGTCTCTATTTTTAACCCCGACGAAAAATAGGGGTGTTATAATATAAGTTGTGTATCAGTGTGTATCTGCGTGTCTGTCTGTAACATCTTAGCTCTTGAACGGATGAACTGATTTAGATGCGGTTTACCTATTTTGTTTGAAAACTGACGTGATCGAGATGATTCTTATAATTTTTATGAAGATCAGTTCAGGCATTTGAAATTCATCACCTCTTTTCTAGTTGATTCCCTTCGGATATGTCGGGGTTTTTTTTAATTCAATTGCTTGTTACAATAGAAGGTAACTAAGAATAACCAAAATTAAGTACTTATAAAAATGTTTTTAAAATTCGTCTAAATATAAACACACAAACATTAGGTAGGCATTCCAAAACCGGCTACCTGTGCATTGACGTCAGTAACTAGTTACGATCCGTGGATTATGTGAAACTATATAACGATAATATAATACTTGGTATAATATTCTCGTTATATTGTAAATCACAGTAAACTTTCTGTTCATCCCTTCAAATAAATAAATATTGGTGGACATTTCACACAGTCCATCTAGCAACAAACTAAGCAAAGCTTGGACAGATTTTTTTAACCAATATTACAGACCCTGGATATTTTCCAGAGTAATATAATATCATGACTACGATGACTGAAATTAATGAATAAATAAATGAATCAATAGATCTTTATTGTAGGCACTTACACAAAAAAAAATGTGACATCAAAATATAAGTCTAAAAATTTAGACCTAAGTATATTTTGCAATTCTATAATACAATGGGCGGCTTTATCGCTAAGAGTGATTACTTCCAAGCATTATTGAGACACAATCAAGAACAATATGGTTTTACACAATTATGAGTGCCATTAAAATATATCTATTATTTATGTAAAAACTTTACCGACCGGTACCGCTTGTCTGTTTCTTCCCTGAGGTGGCTCTTGCACATGAAGTAAGGCTGTGTCCCCAGTAGGCAAACTGTGAGCGGCCGACTGAGTTTGCGGCGTATCGGTTTAGTATACCATTCCATATATTTGAAATGGAGTGTCCACAGTTTGCTAGCTTTGCGCTCACTGTACGCAGTTTGCAGCGTAACGCTGCAAACTAGCAAACTGTGGACACTCCATTTCAAATATGGAAGAGCGTACTAAACCGATACGCCGCAAACTCAGTCGGCCGCTCACAGTTTGCCTACTGGGGACACAGCCTAATGTTGTTCCCACGCGCCGCGGTGTCACGTTCGTACATTGTACTTGCATCGTTTTCGCGGAGAAAGTGCGGTCACCATTGACGTCAATGGTTAGTGCTGCGCTTGCGTTTCATTATTCAACAGCTCATTCACACTAGTCAGCCCGTTTGCCCTTAGCACCAGTTATCTAATCTAAGATGTTCGCTAGGCTACTAATATAATATATTTTCTAATGATCTTCTTTGAAGGTGTCTGAAAGAAAGTCAGAATTAATAAATGAGAAAATCTACTGTTCAGGAGGGTACAGCTGGTGATGCTGTTTATTTTTACCCGGCTAATTAAGTACTAATTATATTATTGAGAAGTAATTTTTTCAAAAGGACCTCTGGCCTCTGGGATAACATTGAAACGTTTTAAGAGCAAGGTGATTCCTGTTTCTTCGCAATCAATACCGTGAAGAACTAGCGCAACACAGTTTGGGGCTTAGCTTTAAAATTTGAAGGCTTTATCACTTTACTGAATAAATTATTTAACGGCAGACTGGCAAATGAAATTGCTCCAATACACAAGCAAATGACTGCAGAGTCACCAAGCGTAAATTGTAGTACTACCTAATGACCACTTTCTTTTGAATAGGTACTCGATGCTCACCTATACCGGAATTCGATGTTTGCTTGCGCATCGTAATACGTACGACGATGTTATTGCTGACTACAAAACTTCCGTATTCGTAGTTATCATCATAACAATAACATTATACAATATGTTTGTGGTACCTAAACACCTTGGAAAGTACTTGAACGGTTTTTATAAATTGCGTTTCATAGCAAAATATTATTGTTATAATATTTTATAATGGTACAAGATCCCGGGAGATTCGTAGGCAAGCATGGCTTTCTAAAACAAAATTAAGGAGTTTTCTCTTTCTATTTGTTTCATTCAGTTTTGAATTACTTAATCCTTAGATATGTATGTTTAATCCCTCAAATCTCTATTTGTATCTTCTGGCTTTGTGATATTGGAAGATGTCGTCAGAAGTTCAAGAGGGCTCGGATGACTGGCCTTCGGTGCAGCGAACTTTAAACATCCACATTCAAATATGCAGCGCTTTTAAGATAAACAAGCCTGCCTCATGTTGTTGGGAGATACCTAAAGTAAAGGCAAACTTAGGACACTGAGTGCTCTATCAGCGTATCTTTAAAAAGCAGTTTCCAATATCATTCCATAACAACAGCTGTGGTGGAACTTTTGTGTGGGCCATATTATACATTGTATAGGATGGTTTTATAATATTTGTCATAGTCATGTTCTGGTCATGCTGACATTTTTTTTGTACGCTTGCGAATTAATGATGCCTATGTTTTATAAGTAGTTGAAGTAAATAGCCAAAAATTAACCTTCTAAAATAGTAACAAAACAATTTATTACAAGAGAGACCTGTTTTATTTTACTAGAATGATGGTTGTATAAAAAGAAAAGAGGAAACATTTAGCTGCATCGCCTACTAACTAGCATGGGAGGTATGTTCCCTACTTCATAGTGTATTATGATCAATTGTATATTGTTTAACTTGACCTAAGTTAGCTATTTATATAAATCTAAGCACTATGTACTCGTGACACTTTGTGCAATTTTATTTTTCTTATTATTCTTATTTAGAGGAAGGCGTCTCGTACTGATGCTTACAATTCATGAATGCAGCCAGCAATTCCTGGTTTGTAGCAATAAACTACTCGTATCAACAAAGCTTTATTACGGAATAGATGTAATATAAGCAGTTGAAGTTCCTCCTTGGCAGTGCAAGCGTCAACTCCGCATGCATGGGTTGCGTAATGTGGAGTCTACGCAAAATGCTTCCTTTGCATTCTGCACACGTCTGCTTCCTAGCTCCGGTGCGAAAATTCATATAAATCCAGCCGTAATAATATGCCTATGACGTGCGAGCCATAGCCGCGCCGGCTACTTGAATCTACTGCAGTTTTATTCCCTTTATCTCTACATATGATTCTCTACTACATGGTTCATCAGGGTCATACATTATAATGGTGTCCGCTGGGATCAGTAACCTTCTTAAAAAAAATATGTATTTAAGTAGTTTATCAGTCATGTGGTTCCCATAACACAAGCTCTGCTTAGCTTGGGGCTACATGATGCTGTGTGAAATGTCCAGCATTATTTATTTATTTATTTCTTGCCCAGAAGTGGTTTTATTTTACAATGTCACGCTGATACTGATACATCCTTGATTAATAACGAATAGATATCATAACGTTGTTAAGGATAATTTAATCATTATTATGACCCTCATAAAAACTTTGATGGATTTTTAAAACTTGAATCTGTACACTATGATGTGATATGCCAACATCGCATCGGTGTGTTGCTAAGTCTCTATGAGATGGAAGTAAAAGAATATCGCAATTTTAAGGCATATTGATTTACTTTTTTGCTTTGCTATTTGTTTGTACATCAGCTTTCGATTCAAAGTACGTGGTTGATTGAATACGCTAAGCTATGTTTGTTTTATTTATTGTACTTATCAGCATATTTTCATACGGTTTGGCACAATAGGAGATCGTTGATTTTTCATTGCATTACCAACATCTTCATAACGCTAAACAATGCATTGTTTAGTCGCATCTATAAACATTCTTATTGTTTTGTTCCGTGACTACTTGGTGAGAAACAGCTGCGGATATGTTCTCAAAACAATGGTAAGTACCTATCCTTCATTAGCTCAGGTTCTATTTAGGACTTATCTGAAGACATAAATCTATCACTGTATCCCTTTATCCCTGAAGACTTACAGGTGATCTTGTGTAAGCAAACTAGAACATAATGTTGACAAAGCAGACTTGGGGATCACATGGTTTATTTTTATTAGCTAGGTATAAGATCAATTGAGAATAATAATTGAGAGAACTGCATCCCAGCTCTGAATAAATCATATGCCTAGTTTAGATTAAAAACCAAAGATAGGTAGGTACTTGTAAACCCGTCTTAACTGATACTCTGTCAATCCTACAATCAAATAATTTTACAAAAAATCATGAACACAAATGGTACACAATTTTGAGGAAATATTAGAAGAAGAAAAGTCCTGGAAATCAAATTATTCACTGACTTTCAATCGATTGGCCAGAATATTTTCAATGCAAATCAGTAAATTGAAACAGCGAATACCTAGAACTGTTTTGTTTTGTCGGGTTTTCCTATAAACATGAACTCATGGTACCTATTTTTTTATCAGCAGTTCAAAGATCAGAAGATTTTCAGCTGAAACGATGTGATTTTCACTACCTTACTTAAATACATACTAGACATTATTGAACACACGGGAATTACTCACGTAAAAAATATCGTCGATTTAGATACCGATTTTGAGACCGATTTTGAAAGTGAAATAAATACATACCTACTTAGGTACTTAAAAAAAAATATCTGTTCGCATAAGCAAATCTTTTATATTCTTATGACACCAAAAAAGGTCTTTCCCTTATTTTTGTGTAGGTAATATCCTTACAGAATCATCTCGATCGTCGTTAATCGTCGTTATAAATGCTCTTCATAAATATTTTGGGAGGGTCGCTGCTCTACCTTACCTCCCTTTATGAATTATCCATCCCCCATTACTATATTAATGCGAGACAGGAATAGTCTGGAAGTGGTACTGCCACCGACAGAGGTAAATGTCCCTTATTCAATTAACCATTCATCACCACCCCATTAATGTCGAGAATGTTCTAGAAACGTGTAGTCGACTAGTCGGTACCTCGTTTCACCGACATCGGAAGAGGTTAATGTCCTCTTGGGGCTGGCAGCGGTGGTGAGGAGGGTCTACGCCACGGGCACCTCGTAGTATTGCACTGGAGGCCGTTGACGTCAATACAAACATACATATTTAATTTCCTCGATACGCATGCGTAATTATTATATTTTGTATGCCAAGTATATTAGTTTTCTCAGTGACATAAATATGTAATGCTCTGATTTTACTACCATTTTCCCGGGATATTATGTCGCCGAGACGCAGAAGATGCTTTTTAAAATTCAACACCGGACTAGTGTTTTCTATTTTCCAGACAATTTTAAATTACCTACGTTGTTTGTGACGTTAAATCAAATATTTCACTAGTTTCGTTGAAACATAATGACTACTAATCGTTTATGACAGAAACAACACAGAAGTTACTTATTAACGTTGTGTTTTTTTTGGGATAACTAACCAAAAACTTTTTTCTTTAGCGTTGCAGAACTCTTATACATAAATTAGTTTTATCCAAATGATTTTGAAGTTGTAGTAGATATTAAATAAGATTTACAGCTTACCAAAAACTTCAGAGTTTTATCAACTTTGTTCGCCGGACTAAAGAGGAGAACACGTTCTTATATTGTAAGGAAATTTCCTGCCTAAAAATTGCGTTTTTACCACATCTCTTTAATTTTGTACTCTAAACATTCCAAGGTAAAAAAAAAACATAGTTTCGCCCCAAAGAAATTAAGCGGGAAGGAAAATTGGAACCAAACACGTTATTTGGACGTCTCAATACGTAACTTGATTTTGTTTTTTCTCACAGGGAAACAAAATTATCAACATAACCGGAAGAGCATGCTTTTTACCATATATGCAGAAGTTGGACAATCGTTACGTTGCATTTCGTAAGACGTTCATTAATCAAGTTGAAGCACAGTTGAAGGCGAAATTGTGCCATTTATAGGTAGGTACTACATGATTCGAGCCCTTTTTATTTATATTGTCCTATTTAGTACGGTGTTGTACACTTGTACAGTGTTAATAAAAACCCCGTCTGATCCTTGAAGGTGTTGGTAGGTATCGAGATTAGAATTAATTTAGGTCATAATTTTCGGAAACAATAAGATTAGCTTAAATGAGGAAACGTCCTCTTAGCCCTTCCTGGATATTCAAAGTAGGCATTGTAAAAATTCTCCATTAATATTTTATTTTCCTAAATAAACTAATTTACTTATGTTATTTTAGGATTCCTGCGTCCCTATCGGATCGGACAGGTTTTTTTTTACACAATTACACATTGTATAATTTTTTGGTCGTGGGATGATTTGTTACAGCTTTTATTTACCACCGATGATATTTTATAATAAAATAATTTTTAGACTTAAAGATTAATTATAAACTTTGTTATTCAAATTATCACGTCATTATCATAATTGCCCATATTTATCTACCATCTTCACACAATTACTTGCCCTGTTAGATTTAATGACATTCACTTTTTATCACGTTTTTAGGGTTCCATAGTCCTGACAAGGAACCCTTACAGTTTCGTTATGTCCGTCTGTCTGTCTGTCCGTCTGTCCGAGGTTTTGCTAAGAGACCGTTAGTACTATAAAGCTGTAATTTTGTAGGGGTGTGTGTGTATATTAATTACGCCGACAAATTGGTACAATAAAATTTTGGAAAATATGTTTTTAGGGTAAGTACTTATCTACATGGTGAAGTGGGGATCGGGATCCATTGTGTGGGGTATCGTTGAATAGGTCTTTTAAAATAACTCGAAGTTGCTAATACTATTTTTCGATTTAATGCTCCATTTACGAAATATTCAACTTTAAATCAACTGCAAATTTTTGTTCCAGTAGTGCGTCGTCTAAAAAAAAATTCATGATGATAGTGCATTTCATGAAGTTTAAGAAAAAATTATAGCGGTTCAGATAACTTTGTTAGTTTAGCAGTAATAGTCGTTGAACTTGGGTGTTGGATAAAATACCAAATACAAAATCCTTAAAATAAATCTTTTGAAGAGACTAAAGCTGGATTCGACCAAACTGGATTAAGTTTTTACTCGAGAGTAAACTACTGTTTGTTTGAATATTTTAACATTCAAAAATATTTAAGAATATTTATTTTTAATGTTTTATTATTGTTTTTTAAGTTGACACCAGGATAATTTGTATGCACATACTTAATAATGTTCGGTTGCGCTTTCTAAACAATTGTAGGTATTTCGAATTATGTCGGCTAGTTACTCTGGAGTATGATGACTTTTGGTCGAACCCAGCCTAAGATGAAGTAGTTGCTTTTTTATTACGGAGCAATAACGGGCTACTACGGAACCCTACACTACGCGTGGCCCGACACGCAGTTGGCCGGTTTTTTGTAATGAAGTGCAAAATGCTTGTAATAATTAACATGTTAACATATTTTACTTCTTTTATGCACTAATGACGTCAGTGGATATATTAAAATCTATAATTATTTATTTTATTTTTTATTTAAAATAAGCATAATAAACACAATGAATACTGAAGATGTCTCGTAACTGTATCTGGTTTAAGAATAAGCGAATTATAAATCGTTTTGACAAAATGTTCTTTATTTTACCCCGGTAACTCATAATGCGCGCAAACCTATGCACATTATGATACCTAATTAGGCAATCACGAATATTGTCCTACACTTAGTAGTTCGTGCGAATGTGAGTGACTGGTTTATAGAACACTTTGACTGCAAATCCATTCTCATCGTGTGGTGTTTGCATTGCGGCTCCACCTATGCGCGCGGCTTCTTTTGCTGAATCAGGACAACACAGACATGCCGATGTCTATCATAAACTTATGAGTTGTCGTGTCTGTGTAAAGAGATAAACTAAAAGTACTAACTGAAACTAAGACATACCTACATCCGAAGACCATAGACTTCATTTTCAAGGTGAAAAAACTTATAAGTACTTTTGTAAAAAATATTGTCTGACGAATTGCTGACGAAGCTCAAAAGTTCAAAACCTTTAGGAATCTTAAAAATATTTACCGACATAAGTATTTATTTTGATCTAATATTTTTTGTCTACATAGGTTTGTCTTGTCACATTCATCAATACCGTGTGCGTCACTGTATGGAAAAAATATACAAACTGAAAATGCGTAGTATTTATCGTGGCTATGAACTGGGTAGGGAAGGAATATCAATAATATTTGCTAGAAACTACATTATTTTGAATTATAGATCCTATTTAGCATGATAGAATCCATAAAAATATATGATTTAATATTTTTACATTGACATGTTACTTACAACTAAAAAACAAGTTAAGCTACGTTCTGAGCGGTCAGACACATTAAACAGCTATTAACAATTTAGCGCTTCTGAGTAAAAAAATTGTTACCAAAGTTGGTCACTTGCCCGCCCATACGCACTTACTCAAAGAATTTAACTACCTACCTCTCTATAAGGAAGATAATGAAAAGTGTACATCGAATTAATCTATTTTTACTAACAGGAACAATAGAAGCTAATAGCTATTGTAATAATGAGATGGCATTGGATCGTTGAATCAGTCCATGCAGATGTGTGGCCCATCCTTAAATGGAGTTGCCTTAAGTAGATTATAGTGTGATTCCTTATATAGTGGGAGATACAATGCCCACCGACGTCACTGATACTGACCGGTATTTTTGTGAGTACAATATTTTACATAACCTTACGCATCCGCAAGTACCGAATCAATATGAGGCGGGCACCATAAACTTTAGATTGACGTCATGAAACTTATATTTCTGACAGGAGACTGCGTATAAAAGGTGATATATGGTAATAGTTTTTGTATGGGAGGCACAAAAACTTGCTTGATTTGAATCAGACGAGAATTAGACCAATCAAATCACTTCTAAAGCTTTTTGATCTTAACGTCAGGTCATGTTTAGAGTTCTATAAGGTGCCTAATTTAAACTACAAAATCACATTTTTGTAAATCTTGTTTGTAGATCAATAATTACTAAGTACTTTATCTTAATAAATCAGCATTATTTTTATATGACTTTCGGATTTTCCAAAATTAATTGAAAACCCCCAAAGCATAGGTTTAATAAAACATGTCAGGGCCGCGAGACACGAGACGCAGATTAAAGGGTCGCGGCCCGTCTACGAACCCGTCTGGCATCACAACCCTGATAACCCATTACGCCATTCTCAATTACCTAACCTATACGCATCAGGAACAAATTTCTACGAACTACATATTTTTAATTGGCCTAAAAAAAGAAGGTACCTACCTAAGAATTTGACACCGTATACATGTAATATCATTGTTACTGCAATATACATACTTATTATTATGTTAATATATTAAGGCAAGTTTCATAAAAATCGGTTCAGTATTTGCAAGATAACGTATGAATATGCTTACATAAACGTTTTCGAAGACGGTTTTTAGTTTTTTTTTTATATCTTATTCAGTTTTAATGTGATTTGTTACTTGCCACGTTTATTGACTCTACTATTTATTGGTGTCATTATTTTGCATGAATGCGTCGTGTGGTGGCTCACGTGCCTCGACTGTGGCGATCGTGTTGATAATTACAGTACGATCTACGTCACGAGGTAGATACATTAAAGAATATGAAAAAATTACAATTGATAATAAGACAGCTAATTATAAAGAATTAATTTTTATTTAAGTTTAGATTTACTTATGTTTCAGTTCAATTGGAGAGCCATATTCATTTAAACTTAACAAATATGAATAATGAAAAACTTAAATAAAAAACATGGTTAAGATTATTCCTATGAAATGTTAAAGACAAAGGTTATTTTTTAAAAGTAAACTAGAACAGGATTTTAAGTAGGCTACTAAGACTACAAGATTTTAAGTAGGGTACTCAAATCTTAGCTTACAACTTAATCATAAATATTTTTCGTTCTGACAGATTAAAAGAAATAGCTTTTGCTGGTTCTTACACATAGGTACGCACGTCTAGTAATATTATTTATTTGTTTAGTAATTATATTTTTGAACACTATTAAGAATCGAACATTGCCGTGTCACGACCACGATGGCTTGCGCGTGACTCACAAGGCAATTTAGAAAATTATGGGCTAAAATTAAATGTAGTGTTGCACACTACAGTACTACTTATCATTTTCACTTACTATAATTTACACGTAAACACGTTCTTAAACTGATTGAATATGTAATAAAAAAAGTGCTTGCACTCAAAATAGGCAGAAGATAGCAATTACTTAAATCATTAATTCTCGTAGACGCTCTACGAAGTGCTACGAAATCCAATGATGTAATTACATGACCGATTACATAGTCAGTTTTCTTTTAAATAATGTTGACACCTACTATCTGTACATGTGTAATGTATTGCATTCAGTCTGGTGGTGATTGGAAGAGTACCTACTCTGGTGGAAACAACCGGAGATGATAACCCGGACTGCCACTACTTATTTTATTTAGGAGATTGTCTGACTGTTTTATATTTATTGTAATTTATTTAATCGAGTTCGAACCATTGATTGTACTCGGAACACTTGAGAGAAGTTTTTGAAAACATTTGCTTTGCAGAACACTACAAGGTGGGTTCGTAAAAAATGCTTGCCGAATTCATAGTTTACAGAAAAAATAATGTACCTGGATAGGATAGCTATGCATGCATACAGTTTATCCTCAGTATTTTTTTATCATTGCGTACCTAAAACTACAAACTAATTACGTATGTAAAATAATTTACACCGGCAGCGAATATATCATAACATTTCCGTTTCTTCGCCATTTTGAAGCGTCACTCGTACCGGTAGCCAACGGTATCGCGAGCCAAAGTCCTACTATCAAAGTAAATAAACAAACTATTCACCTATGCTCTATCAACTAATCAATGTTATTAATTACGTTATAATTTTTAAATTATATGACCTTAGTTAATTAAAGGGTCATGACACAGACTATACATAATAATTATATATATTATTCTTTATTCTTGGTCATGTCAGTAAATGTCAGATAGTACACACTCCGAGTGATGTTCACGATACTTACCCATGATATTTTTATTTTATAGTTACTAACTATCTTTATGATAGTAATAATTATTTTTATAAGTTTTAATTTTTATAGTGTTAAACCAACTTTGTTATTATTTCATTAGAAATGAAAAATCTTATCAAAATTTTCAATTCCGACGGGTTTCCGATTTTTCATTTCTAATGAAGTAATAATTATTATTGTACCAACCAATACCTGAATGAGAGTTGGTCGAAGTTAATAGTACTTCGACTAATATGTTTAAAATTAATAATATTTAAAATATATTCTAATCAATACTTATTTGAAATAAAGTTTTAAACACGTGACTACATAAAAAGATACAATTGGCAGGTAAACACCGTATGTTTAACTTATGGCTATCGATCAATGATTAAACGATGCGATTTCATCGCGTATTGCGATCGCGCAATGATCATGCGAGCTTGAATTGGGTATTACACCGTTTTTCAAAAAGTGTTTTAAATGAATCCTAGAGTGCTAATATACCACTAAAATATTTATATAATTTTTTAAACCGGTTAGTGCCACAAAAGTTACTACCACTAGTTAATCTACCGTGTTAAATTTTCGCGCAAAAACGAGACCCGCCATGCTGCAGTCACTTTGACGTCACGCGACGTGTAACAAAACTTGAAAAATTCCGAAATTACATACTCGTACAACACATGAGTTGCACATGAGCGATGTGACGTCACGTCCAGTTTTAATATGGCGAATAGCGTTTCCGACATTTGAGGCACAGACAAAAAAAAAACACATTCTTGAAATTGAATTATATAGTTTATAATGCATTTTTATGAATAGAAATCAACATTTCTCGTTTACTTTTATAAAACCTGTCATTTATATACTTATATATTTTTAATACCTACTTATTTTTTACTTAGTGTGAAATACCGAATTAGGACACTCTAAGTAATGAAATGTGTGTTTATCTCGCAATATCATCGTTCACTCGTACGATCATTGGCAAATAGAACAACGCGCCTTAAAGGCTCTATTGCAAGGCTGCTCAACCCTATGCCACATTGTGGCCCGCTGACTATTTTTTAAACTATTAACCCGCACAAGCCTGAAAATACCCGTCAAGTTGAGAGTCTGTGTAAGGTGTTCGGCTTCGGCTTGACGCATCCAGGTTCCGTTGGCGACCTTCCGCACAATATCACTCCACCTAGCCGGAGGGCATCCTACACTATTACATAAGTCTTATTTATTAATAAGTAAATAAAGTAGTAACCATCAGTGGCCCGCCTGAAATATCTGAATTATCCGTTTGGCCCGACTTTTAACTGATAACAACCGGTCGTTGCATGTTAAAATGGAAAAACGGCTAGCCGCCCGGTTAACCGCTAGTGCATAGGAGCACTTAGTGTCTTCTGTCAACTTGGATATTATACAAATTTCATTGACCTCGCATTTAAAAATCTATTTTTGTCGAAACTGTTGTTGACTTCTATTATCAAATGCCAAATCTACGTCATGATGGTCACGAATAAACTACATTTTGTAGTTGTCATTCTGTCTCCAAACTTTCCTCGTAAGGTGGGTTTAGACCAAACGAGCGAATGCTCATTTTACCCCACTCTGTCAAATTCTCTTGGTGTAAACAGAGACAGAGCATTCTTTCGTCGTTCTACTGCGTGTCGGGCCACGCGCTGTGTAGGAGTCCGTAATAGCCCGTCACAATATAGAACGATTCTGTTGTCGTTATAAACAAGAAACTACTTCATCTTAGTCACTTTAATTAAAGGATTTATAGTAAGGATTTTGTATTTGGTACAAAATTATCCAATACCCAAGTTCAACGACTATTACTGCTAAACGAATAAAGTTATCTTAACCGTTATAGTTTTCGTTTAAAGTTCATGAAATGCCTTATAATCATGATTTTTTCCAGATTTATCAAGCCAGCAGTTTAGTTTTTTATTTGTTAAAGTGTTAAACCACACTCAGGTATTTAGCAGCAGTTTAGCTTTAAGAGGGGACTCCCTACTGGAACGAAAATTTGCAAAGTTTAATATTTCATAAATGGAGCATCAAATCGAAAAATAGTGTTAGCAACCCCTAAGTCATTTTAAAAGACCTATTCAACGATACCCCACACAATGGGGTAGACGACGAAAAAAATATTTTACATGTAGGGGAGCTACCCTAAAAAAACCTCGGACAGACGGACGGACGAACAGACGGACATAACGAAACTATAAGGGTTCCTTGTCAGGACTACGGAACCCTAAAAAAGATGGACTCACTTTTTGCATCTTACCGCCGCGTGAAAGACAGACAGACTGACAGAAAGAAGTTCTTGTTCTAGAATTATTGGGCTATAAGTGCAGTCAGCACCATCAGCTGCCTGATTTTGTGACATGGATTTTTGTCTTTCACGGCTTGCTCGATGATATTCTTTTGGTGTAAACGCTAAAACGGTTTTTTATTTTATACTAAACGAATAAGAAAGAATGCTCATGTTCTAGCTCTAGTTCTATGTTCGATCGGTCTAAACCCCCCTGTAGATGCTAACGAACGATCTATTTTAGGATACCTACGGAGTATATATTACGACATTTCCAATTTAATTAGTAAACTGATAAATGGTCTAAATTTAGATAAACCAGCTAATTTATTTAATGTGTTTGAGAAACAACTTAAGAATAATAAGTTGAAATTTGAAATTTTCTAGCCTTTGGGACTTTAGATGACTTTCAAAATTGATCTTGTTGATTTCAATCTGTTGACTTGGGTAACGATAAATGATGAGTACGATCGTTTACATGTGCATGCAAAATAATCGCATAGCAAAATTGTGACTACGATGCGTGCCTTGCATAGCTCGTGATGGGTATCTGTAATACCTATTCTGATAGAACACAGGTTGCCCTGCATCTCAAACAGATGAATAAATAAAGTCATGTGGCGCCAAGCGCCATACCTACTGATAATGATTGTAGAACCGGTCGGAACCGGCCACATTGATAAGCATGCAAATCATATCTTGTATGTAATGCGTAATATTATAATCATTTCCACATTTTAATAGACGTTTCACGCAGGCCCTGGCTTAGCTGACCTTCTATCCTAACAGACTTCAAGCAATCAACTTATCAATCAACTCGTGGTGTGTTAAATATTTTACAATGCATTTCTACGAGTATGTTAGATTTAAATATAACATACATAATATTTAATAATAAGTTATAGTAAAATTGTACGTAATGAAGTTACAAATCATACGACCAAAACATAGTAATAATGAATTCGTGATGCGTGTTGAATATCCTATTGCGGAAAAGAGGTTTCCCTTCATCATTTAGGAGTCGGTCGAGGGCGGGATGTGGTCACTGCGCCTTCGCTCAGCTTATATCACTTTATTTAAATTGCATTTATTGCACTTTTAGGTCAACTTTTAATTTTTGTTTGATTTGTTTATATTTGCCCAATTTTATTCAGTAGCTTCATGTAAGCAAAAACTTGGCCTTTATATCTTTACTACCTGATTTATATATACTTATGCAATTCTTAGGCCAAAAGAGCGAGACACAGGGCTAATTTGTGATTGAGAGTCGTCTCCGCTCCGATTTAGAATTCAATTTAGTCTAGACCTCCTAATTAGAGTGTTTCTAGTTAGATTTCTTTAAAATTGAACAGTAATAATATAACCTTCTACCGCGCCTTGGAAATACAGTCGCACCGAATTTTTTTTAGGTACCTACCTACCTATTTAAATAATTTTAAATTACCCATAATAAAATACAAAATGCTATGCACGCTGAAGCCTAAGTAATAAATATAATTTACATCAATATTCTGTATACAGTTTCGACGACTGGTTGGCTAAGTTTGTAATGCGCGTGCGCCGCTATTTTAATATTATTCACGTGTGCGTGCTTATCTTTAAGGTGTATCATGAACCATTGACGTCACTAAGTACCTTATACAGGGTCGACCTACAATTACTTACCAACTTTACAATTAAGTTAAAAATATAACATAATATTTAAACTGGCTACTTCAATGTTCTGATTTTTTTTTTGATGGGTTTTTATTTATGTTCACTGGTCACTGTGACCGTTGCAATTGCAACTTCATCGGACTTAATTTCTTAATTGTTGAGGTGGTTTTTGTTAAAAAAAGATAATCTTAATCGACAAAGAAAATTGCTATTCCTTACATGGGATTTTTCATCTGATCGTATGTTTTTCTGGCTTTAAACCTAGTTTGTCCAAATAAAATATGTAGATGTCGATGTCATGGGCAGAGTTGGTATCAAAATATAGATACATATAAATAAGTTATATACCTACCTATTAGCTTGATTGTAGGTAATGCAGACACCATGCCTTAGGCTTTTCGTATTGAATGCTTTCAAATGCCAAAGTCGTGATCAATATCGCATTGAACTTCTTACATTACGATCAACATAACAAATACTACTTAGCTCTAATTTAACTCTTATTGTAACTAAGTTAAGGTTTAAATTTAACAAGACTTTTGAGGCGTCTATGATTAGAACAGTTTTGATCAACTCGTTTCTCCTATATTTTCGTAAGTACGTCTTATCTATTGTCTGGCTTGACGCATTTAACACGTCGTCAGGCTATTTGTAAAAACGTTAGTTATTGAAGACATTCATTCAACATAAACTTTTCTATCGTAGAGATCACGAGTTTATTAGCATTTTAAAGTTTAAATAACATAAACATGATATTGTCCTGGTATTTTGGTTGCTCCGTACCCAACACCTACAGGATTACTAAGCCTTGGCTGTCTGTCTGTCCGTTAGTCCGTCCGCCTGTCGCAGGGCGTACACTTCTTCCAACGGATCTTGTATTGGCATTCGTTTCGATGCGCAGTGCAACTTTTTCATACAAAATTTTCTACTGCGCAGCGAGTAGGTATGTATGTGTGTTTATGTTAGAATCAAATTTTAGTTTTCCAATAAGTACTAAAACTATTTATTTTAGAAGTAATATTTTTTTATTCTAGAAGTGATATTTTATTTATTCTCTGAATTTTCTCTTCTTAGTTTGCGTCTTATACTGCGTGATACAGCTACGGTGATCATTCAAAAGCTCGATAGAAAACGAAAAGAAACCTACTTAGAAGCAGTCTCTCAAAATTTAAAATTTAATGGCTTCCAATATTAAGTAGTACCTTTTGTATCTAAATGGGATTCACTTTTACTACCTATCAGTAATTACCATTAATTTGGAATGGACGTCAGAGAGCCATGACCTACCGTAACTTAATGCAAGTTTAATGTAAAAAAAAGAAAGTAAACAAACTTATCTTACATTTAAGTCATCCTATTACGTAAGATAGTATTGTATTAACCTAGGAATTAATTGATCAAATATATAAAATAATACTTCTAGGCCTTGTCGCAAGGACAAGTTTAAACTAAGTATCTTTGGTTTTCAATTTCGATTCAATCTAAGTACCTATTCTAAGTAAAATGTTTACCTATCTTTAACATGGACTCAAGTACCTATCTGAATAATTCCTCAATTTCTATGCATTTTTTTACCTTTTAATTTGGGTTTAGTAACGCTATTAACTTCATGATTGTTAGCCACAAAAATAACAAAAAATTGCAGGAATTGCTTAAATAAAACGTGGTTCTGTTGTTTTTCTAACAACTACATAATATAACCATTCTGGAAATAACAATGACAAGTAATAATTCACACCATGTTCACAACAATAATTCAACAGTTAAAAGTAATAAAACGTAAGTTAAACAAGATAAATATTTGAATATCATTTTACGAGACTTGACCATTCGCCCAGATTTTACTAAAATTAGTGTAAAAGAGAAAGCAAATGGGGTTGAATACAACTCAGTTGCGTTTATTAAGCTGTTAGTTAACTTTGAACCATATGCGTAGGACTTAATAATTAGATTAGCTTGAAGGAGATTTCGGCTCTGCATTGAGCTAACGGCTAACCCATCTATAAAAAGACGACCTAATGGTTATATTGAGTGTACGGGGAAGGGACGCTTCGAGAACCCGGTTTAGTTAGTACCGGCAGGTTATCGTGTTTAATATAATTGTGAAAATAGTTTTCCTAGTGCAATACTCGAGTCGATTTGTAATAATCAAAGTGTCGTCAGTAATAATCGTAGTACTTAAGTGCAATCGACTGCAAATAGTGTGATCGCGTGCTGTGTTGAGGTTATGTTGACAAAACAGCTCTGGAATGAAGTGAGTACCATACCTTATAGTAAAAGTACGCAAGCGATCAATGCTTTGTATAAGCTTTACAGTTTTACAGACGAATTCACAATTACGGTTGGGTAAAACAATCTTTTGAACATTTGGAGCGTATAATTTTGTTTTATTTACCCATCAAAACAAAAAACGAAACGATCACGACTGTGTACCTATTACCGATTTTTGGTTTTGTAATCAACTTTCATGTCATCCACTAGTCTGCAAAAGCGATTGGGGTGACTTTCTCATTAAATTGCGTCTTTATTTCCTACTTTGTAAGTTATACCTACTAATCTACTGACCATGTCAAATATGTTACGGGACCATCGCTACGTTTTAAAGAAATGGCTAGTACTATACTTAAAGAGGAAACAAAAGACATTTTCATATTATAAGTAGGTATGTAAGTGGTATATCAGTCATGTGGTTCCCATAACACAAGCTCTGCTTATTTTGGGACTACATGATGCTGTGTGAAGCATTATTTATTTATTTTATCTTATACCGACACTCGTCGTTCCGATCAACCCGTGTTTGACCTTTTTCCTTATTTATTCCATTGTTGGAGTGACGTTTATAATAATTTACCTTGATCGTAAAATTAATTCAATAGAAGAAAGATATAGTGTCGTTGTGACATGAGAAAAGTAATTCAAAATCCTATATGTTTTTATCTTATGTCGCGTTCACACGCTTGCGTGCAAACAGACATTGAACGGGCCATTTATCTTCTGTCGCTTTCGGTCTTGAGTCAAGACCGAACGCGACCTGTGTAAAGAAGATAAATGAATAAATGAACTGAATAATATTCAGTCACGAAGTATATCTGTGACTCTCAAGACTCTTGAGAGTCACAGAGATACTTCGTGCTCGCTCTGATCATATCTCTGTCTCGTTGAATGTCCATTTGCACGCGAGCATGTAAACCCGGTATTAGACCATTTATTTTATAGACGTGTTTTTGTTAGGGGACTTCGTTGTTATCTGAAGTTACGTTATACAAGATCTTTTGCGACTCTTTATCAACGAGTAGGTATGTTTTGAATAATTTTACTAAACATGCCATCTTCCGACTCAAGCATTGCTGATCATGATCACGAATAACAAATCGACGTGTTGTACCGTTTTTGAATTTTAAAGAATGTAGCTTCAAGGATATCAGCCTATTTGTTAAGTGTTGTTTAATGATTTAGAAAAACAAATATTTGTCTATGGCAGAAGTTAGTAAAATAACAAGTTAACATTTTCAAGTTATGTCACGTAGGCCACAATTAAATGGTTACTTGAGATAAGATGTGGTAGAACAAAACATGTCCTAAGAAAATAAATATTAATGTTCTATGTTAACATAGCAAGATTACAAACTTTACTACAAAGTGCTATAATAAGGTGATAATCACGAAACTAAATCAAATATGAAAAGCTTAATGAGACTTTAAAAAAATAAAATATAAAACAAAATATATTTTTATTTTGTCATAGTGTTAATCCACACTTGGGTATTTACATTTTTTAAATATATGATAGAATAATAATACAAAAAAAATGGTAAAAAAAATAAAAGAAATGTAAAATCGAAAATCTTGATAAAATTTTTCGATGAACACTGACTTAATTTAAGTAGGTACTAAACCAAAATAGTTAAAAGTTACAACTGACTGAAAATAAAATAAGTAGTTGTACTTGTCATCCCTAGTTTTCACGTGGGTTGGTAATTCAGTTTTTATTTTTATTTTGTACGGTCTAAAGATACACTTACATAAACATACACTTTGGTTTTTCGACTACAGGATTCATAAACGATTTTTTGTAAATAAGAAAGCATTGTTTGTAACAGTTTAGTGCTGCCTCAAGAAGTGAAGATACCTAGTCATCATTATCATCCACAGCCCATAGGCAGGTACCCACTGCTGGGTGTAGGCCTCTCTTGTAAACGCCACATAACCCGGTCTTGCGCCTAGGTAGGTGCGTATTTTAATAATTCATAAATTCACAAAATCTGTGAAATATTCTACTGGATGCTACAGGTCTTCAGTTTGCGCAGGTGGCGTATCCCCTTATGCATAAAAACATTTCCAATGACAATGACCGAGAATGACCGCACCGAAATGCAATTTGTCATCACGATTGATAGCTCCAATTTATTACGAACATGTGTAAGGAATAGCGTGTGTACTCCCAGCTTGCTGAAGTAGTTTCGAATTTAAATTATGAACCATCGAATAAGTGGCACTGTATTGTTTTCAACTCGTAATTTCATAAAAGAAATTATGGGATGTGTTTTTTTGAATTATTGCAAAACCTTACTATTTTATTTGGTTAGTTGCTTTGGGAAAAAAGATTCTGGTGGAAAATAGAGTTGATTAAGATCAACTTGTTTTTTTTTCTGATAAATAGGTAAATTAAATTTTTGAGGCCAATATAAGTACTTACATACGTACTTTCTTTCAAATATCTAACAATGTAGGTACTTTTTTTTAAATTAGAACTAAAAAAAAACCGACTTCAATGTTGTAAGGTAAGCAATTTGTTGCATTCTTGAAGTGCATTTCTGCTTATAACTCCGAAGATCCTCTTCAGATCCTCACAAATTTTTTCCTAATGTGTCCCAATGTTGTCACCTTTTCAAACAAAAAAAAAAATCATGAAAATCGGTCCACGATTGACGGAGATATCGATGAACATACAAAAAAATATGTCGAACACAGGATCTCCTCCTTTTTTGAAGTCTGTTAAAAATATAGCTCTACCCTTATGTGCCCAAAAATTTGCCGCGCCCTGTATAATAATCTTTGTTTATAACATAACTGGTACTTTAAAAACCGAAAAAGCCTAATAAATGGAGAAAACGAAAACATAAATATTTCTACAACTTACTAGGATATTTCGAATAACGTTATCTAAATTAGAAAATCAACTTTGTTAGGTTCCGATTTCTTATCTCAAAAACTGAACCGGTTTAATCGTAACGTAGGTATGAATTGAACAAATAACAAGTTTTAGCACCCATGTGAAATGTGTTAATTACATTACTACAAGGACTTTGAATGATAAAGAATTTTAGGCGCCATTTTAAACCAAAACAGACCAGACTGTACATTTTCAATCAAGCTTCTTTCATCTACTTGTTTAAGACCTGTATTTTAATTAAAAACTGGTTATATAGTCAGTGCCTACTTAATTATCCAGTCAAAGTAGATGTTCCGACCAATTAAAATGCATCATCGATTCAATTATCCTATGGTGTGGCGTGACCGGTGACACTATTCTTGTAAGGTGCAAGTATAACAATGTTTATTGCATGTGTAAGTCATGCAATAAACATTTGCGACTTAAAAACTTTTTTTTTTCCTCAAAGTACCTAATCAATTTTTGTTTAGGTCGCAAAAAAATAGAAAAAAAAATTAAGAAAGGCAATTAAAAGTAATAAAAGGTACTCGTTGTTTTTTTGCCTTATGAAATGCTTACTTCGATTTAGCTTGTCATGACTATGAGTCATATATCATAATGGAATTGCCTTTTCTTTTCTCAACAGGATAATATACTTACCTACCAAATGTAATAGGTATCTATTTTACAAAATATTTTACAAGTAAGTACATACTAATCTTTGTAGAGTCATTTAGAGGATGCTCTAAAACGCTCGTTATTTTTTTATATTTCTCACATGTGCGACATCTCACATCAGTTTAATGACCAAGCTATTTTAAATTTTACTTGTTGCCAATCAAGTATTCAAATAGTTTGCGTCACAAAACGGATGAAGTATGTCACCTTGTAGGGCACCATGACAAAGGTACTTCCAATGCCGATACCTATAAAAGTAAGTATATCATAATACATACATATAGATACTTCTTTACAACCCATCTTTTTATAATTTGTGTATTAATAATTCTAACCCGTTTCTTCAGACCTGACGCAGTTGCGTAGTCATACTATAATTAATTGTTAAGTATGTTCATTTTTTCGTTCACTTTTTAGATAACAGAACTCGGATGAATTGACGCATACCAGTTCAATGCTATCAAGTTTTATCACGTTTTATTTAAACGAAAACAAATTGATGACCTCTTTGGTATCATTTAATAATTATAACCATTAACGGCGCCGTGCCTCTTCAACGAGTCTGGTCGTGCGCGTAGATGGTGCGAATATCTATGAACTTTCAGAAAGCTCTAGACTAGACTGCGATGCGGGAATGCGTAGTATGCGTGATCCGGTACAGTTTATAGTAGTTGCAGTAAAAGCGGGTCAGGTCGGTGGCCCGTGCTCGTCTGGCGAGGCAGGGAAAGTCTGCGGCAGCTAGTTTCTTTTTGCAACAGTGGCAAGCTGGGTCCGAGTCCGAGTCCGCATGCGCGGGGAGGCGAGTACGTCAGTGTTGCGACCAACCTACGTTCACTTCGGACGCGCGATTCGCGCTCGTGTCCATGTCGGCTTTTGGTGTATATGAATAAACAGAGTGATTGTGTCTGGGATTGCGATGAGCGGAGCTGGTCTGGCGTCCCGGCCGGCGGACCCCCTGCCCAGCGAGCTACCCCTCAGGCTGTACGTGCGAGCGCTTCGGCAGTACCAAAAGCTGCTGGATCTCAGAAGATTAACGACTAAAGACAAAGTAAGAAGCAGTTTGATACATCCTCTATAAGCTCCATACATAATGCATAGCGATTCCGCCGCGGTTACTATATTCAGTAGTTATCCTGTGACTTCTATTTATCTCTTCGCAACAGTTTACCGGCCTTATAGCACTTATTCTTGTAATGTCCTTTGTTTCTCGTTTGAACTTTAAATTATGGACGAAGTGTATGCAAGATGTATTCTGACGTAAGTAGACACAGTTTTGCCTCTATGACTTAATACTTCTCCAATATTATTATTTAATTTGCATGTACCTAAGGCTCTTAGCGGTCTTCGAAAGGTCATAAAGCTCATTGAACGTAAAGTAAATAATCTAAATCAGTTTTGCTCTGGATTTGTGTGAAACATTTCCACTAAAAGATTTTCAAGTATAATTGGGGGTAATGAATTATGAAACATTATGATTCTAGAACATTTATAATTGCTCGCAAACGGGTTTCTAACTTTATTCGGTTTCGATGATGATCTGTAGATCGAAAGCTTTTTGTAATAATTATATTGAACTGGTAGTTCAATATAATAATTACATATATTGAACTGGTAGTTCAATATAATTATTACAAAAAGCTTTGTGTGTTTAAATAGCCGTTAACATTAATTAGACGGTAGGTAGGAAGCTGGCTATTATAAATAACTCATCATCACTCAACTCATGAGGAAGTCTCACCCACCATCAAACGTGGATTATTTGACTCAATGCAATCTAAGGGTTTTGTAAAAAATTATATGTACCTACACATATTTTTTATAACAAAACTCTAACATACGGTGAATGAATATTACCTACTCCTAAATAAGTAGCTGTTTTTGAATTAAGTATATCTACTAATTAAATTATTTGATTATAACTTTCTTAATTTTTTTAGGAATATAATATGTTTTTATACGATTGCAATAACAATTAAGTTTTCATAATTTTTTTGGCGTTTTTTTTTGTGTCTAAGGCTGGATTCGACCAAAAGATATTCTACTCCAGAGGACATACTAAAACTGTTGTAAATTGAACACACTTCAGAAAATTACAAAAATACATACTTAATTTACTTACATGAGCTTTCCGGTCTGGCTCGGTGACTTGAAATACCACGGTACTCTAATTTAGATAGAGTAGTTTCTAATACCCATAAAATAGGAAATCCTGTTCATCTAGTTTGGAATTCAGGTGTAGGTATGTGATTGGATTAACAAAATCTACCCAAAAAAAATTATCTAACAACCATGGTTTGTATAAATAATCTATTTCAATTTTTGAGAATAATCTCTGTAGGTAAGTTATATTAAGTTGGTATATTTCTAATCACATGAACCAAAGAGGGTTTAAAAGGTCTGGCCAATTTTTTTGCCGAATTATTTACAATACCTTCTGATTATTAAGTTCAACTCGATTTGTTTTGGTTTTGAATGGATACAAAAAATTTATCGTGAGGTTTCGGTTAAAAAGGTAACTGCATTACTAACGGCCGTAAACAATTGTGACAAACTTTTTAAATCTATAAAACAGTGGTACAAAATCGTGAATAAAAAATTACTTTAGTACCACACATTGTCACATGCCATAATTTTTGGGTCAGCGTGTAACATATTCATAACCCCGGCTCCACACGTTGGGGCCAACGTTGGCCCCAATGTCACTCGCCAACGTGGGGATCTAGCAAAATCAGCCCCAACATTGGCCCCAACGTTGGGGCCAATGCAATTTTGTCAGCTCCACACGTTGGTGAGAGGCATTGGGGCCAACGTTGGCCCCAACGTATGGTGCCGGTTATATTACACCCGTCTTATAACGATTGATACTTTTTAGCAATCAGAAGTTTGGGATACTCGTAACTTAGGTCATGTTTTGTTCATTTATGATAATGATGACCCTAGGATCTCTTAATTTGACGTCATTCGTCATCGGATGATGTTCCACGATATCGGGTTCAGTCTCAAGGTCGAGATACTTCAATTACATTAAACGCTTGTTGGATGATACTCTTCAAGCCACTCTAATATACAGGCATCTTTGTCTACGTTTCGTTTAAGCTTTTTATCTATGAGCAAACGTTGAAGAGGATTGAACACTACCTACGCTTTTTTACGCTTTATTCAATTTATCTATTTGGAGCTATCGAGCTACGATTTCGTTTTTCAGTTTTTGTTCTAATTACCTAGTTTTAGAACTCGCTGTCGTCTTAGGCCTCTATTAATAAACTCTAAGGCTTAGAATTTTGTGAATTTCATTCCTAGTGCAATGTACTCTAAACGGCAAATGCTCTTTCATAAAAAGTTTATAGGAAATGTTGTCCGTTAGTGTATTGCCAACATTTCCTGGTCTAATTCAACTGAATAGTTATCAGAGTAGTGGTCACTACCCGCATGTAACCCCGAAGGCTTTAAAGGGGCCTACAAAAACACAAAAACATGTTTGTCTGTAAAATGCAAACTTATACGGCTTTATCAGAATAAATGAAACATTCTTATCTCCAATTGGTTACGTTCTGCGACTTAGCGTTCCATGAGCACCATAACATTATGGGTTTTTTTACTGTATGCATTAATCTCACGTGTAGCTCGTCACGGTCTTTACTTGATTTTCCTTTTGAGGAGCCATCAGTATTTCCACTGCACAAGGTGAGTTTTATAACAAGATTAACTAGATCTAACTAATGAAGTTACTCGTAAAATGATATCTACAAATAGGACAACTTCGTTAGTTTATCGTAAAAAAATTGCCTATGTAAAAAAGATACATAATTTTATGCATGATCTTTTTAATCACTACGTTGTAGATAAATGAATAAATTGAAACCTGTAAATTACCGGTCTTAATTAGCAATTATGGAAATTATTTTTTTTCTAAATTTTATGGGTAAAAACTAAATTAATTCGGACACAATTACTGGCAGTAAAATGTCGGCCTACTGGCCAGCTGCCTCCGTGGCCTTGTCGGTATCAAATCGAAAGTCGACGATGACGGATCGATGTCGATAACGAAGGTTCCGATACGTTGCGATACTTGATTCTCCGTGACTTCGACATCAATATCGACCGTTTCCGTTCGATCTTCGAACTACGAGTATATTTAGAAGGCTATTTGAAAAGTAGTACAAAGATATTTTTCTCACTTACTTAGGCTACGGTAACCGCTTACCATCAGGTGGGCCGTATGCTTGTCTGCTACCTTAGTATAAGTATTTAAAAAAAAAAAAACCTAGATTAGACCTCCCTGCTATTATTTTTCAAAATTAAAGAGTACGTTTATTAGTTAAAAATTAAGTATTTCTAGTTAAAGTTTGTTTATCATACATAGAAAGCAAATACGAAACCGAAGTCAAATTAGAATTTAATTATTTAAAAAATTCTCGAAGGACACAAATTTAGTAAGCGTTTATACTTACCTAAGTTATATAAGTTACTAATAAATGTAAACGTGTTTAATATATTTTTAAAGTGAGAAGAAAACTGTTATCCGTTCAGAATTTTAAAACCTATCTTAAAACGGAAACGGATATTTCATGGATGTCTTTTGGCAACTTTACTACTGTCATATCTGTATTTCCGGTCACGCCCTTACCACACTTTCTTGGTATCTAGTAGCTAGTTCGCTTGGCCTCGACACTTCCCATCAGATTAGCTACGAACGTTTTTGACGGCCTCTATTTCGTTGCTTGGTCGAAGTGACGCGATTTCGGTTTCGAAATCTTCTACGGGAATAATTGTTTGTTTCTGACGGTAGGTACCTACTTACTTGGAGAAAGTACCGAGTAATAAACACAGGGAATGCTGAGTGTCGTCATAAAATTTCATCACATTTTTATGTTCGTATTGAACTCTTCGTTTGGAGATAAAGCATATTCGATCTAAATTAAAAAAATCCAAGTCCTTAGGAAGTGTAAAAAGTAAAAATAAACCTTTCAATACTCTAACTATCTCAGTAAGTATTAGTTTTATCAATAACAAATTACTTACCTATAAATAATAAATGCTTCACTCGTGTCTACTCATTGAACTCTTTGAACGTGAGAAGCAAAGTCCGTGACTGTCTCATTTTGTTCGGGAAAGTTTCTTAGCACCCTGAACTTTTAACACTGACCTTTAGTAAGTGGAATGGTAAGTATGTATAGGTATTCGTCTCAGTCCGTTTACAGAGTTTTGCATCAATCAAAACAGTCGAGTTGTATCATAATACATAATCAGTATTTACCTATACAGTATTCGGAACACTAGGTGTATCTAAATTCGTTAGGTATACCTAACATAAAAATAAAAACTAGGTACTTAAATCAGTGTACCTAGGTATAGGTGTATACAATAGAATTTAATGTTACAGCGATTATAGAAGTAGGTACCTAAGTCATAATTATTATATTTTAAGTACCTACCTACTTAATTTTATTTACTGTGTAGGTACTGGTACAAGTTCAGTAATATGCTCGATATCCTTATCCACTTCAGTTATTTTGCTAAAAGTAAATTGTACGAAATTTGTTAATTTACTTATTTCAAGGCTACCGAGGGTATTCTGCTTTTAAACAGGTTTTATTGACTCGTATCATTGCCAAGGTAACGTGAAATGTTACATTAAACAGTTGCCCGCGGCCAAAACACAGCGCAACTCACTGTGTAGGATATTTGCTAGCAACAGTTTTTGTAATGAAACATTATGCTACAAGATTAGCGATACTATTTAGTAGTAGGAAAGTTTGTACGAATTACCTAATAGTTTGGAAAAAATAGCTTGCTTTAATTTCCACCCTCTAAAAATTAAATTAAACATCAGTAAAAGATCATAGATAATTGTAAATCAATATCTCTATTTGTAAAAATATACAACAAGAGTTTCATTGGTAATGTTCACTCAGTCACACAATTCTCCCAGAGAACTAGCGAGATATGCAAAGTTAACAAAATAAATAATGTGAATATTTTATAAATTAGGAATATTTAATCTATGCCACAGATAGATTTAAATATGAACAACTGAAAAATAATTCTATTTGTTTTAATTACTTATTATAAAAAAGTGAAGCCCCATCAAGTAGGTAAAGCTTTAATAAAAGTACTTTCCGTCTGTGTAATAATTTGGGACACGCTGTGTAATAATTTTACCAATAAAAAAATAATGTCCACTATAATTTCGTTTTGCAGTTAGGTAAGTACTTGTTTTTTTATATTCAGTTTGTTCGACATTTAATTAGTTCTTGATTTGAATACGTCCTTTAACAGTAAATTGCTTCCTGTTAATTCGTCGGTCGGCTGGGTTAAACATAATAGGGTAAACGACCCTAACTTTGGCCCCCCACCATTTAGTATCACCCCTTTGATTTATCCTATTTATTAAGAAACAACCGAATCTCACAGTGCTTCAACTTATCGAAATCGATGAAAACAATCATTAGCTACAATATTGACAAACCAAATAACGAACAATAAACATAGTGGCGTCGGTACAACAACATTAATAAAATGTCTCGATTTGAGCAGTGAGAAACTATGTTTTTGCTAAGGTAAGAGCTTTCTTAATTTTATCGAATCTAAGTTTATCAGGGGGTTTTACTTTGCTATAGTTTTTAAATCATTTCATCACATATTATTCGAGCTTCCTGAGCACTAATTTTTAAGAATTACATTGCTTTCGTTCTTTTATTGCAGTGCCAACATTTGGTACAGCAAAATTAGTTTTTTCCATTTTATTGGCATTGATGACAATAATTGGTATTTCTGAGATTTCTATGAGTAGACCAATTATCGACACTAGGTCAATGTTTGAGCATAAGTCTGTTAATAATTGGTCTAACTAATGAATCAAACAAGAAAAAGAGGAATTTCAACAATATCAGCCAAACAACAGAAATTAGGAAGGAAACAACAAAAAGTGTAACGAAACTTGTGTTACCTAAAAAGTTAGATATTGCGGAAATAACCTTAACTCACAAAAAGGAAGACTGTAATCGAAGAAAATGATAGTGACTATGTTAATGTTATTTATAACATACAATTAATGAAACCAAGCAAAACAAAATACTGCATCTCAGCTGCACTATAGCTAAAATAGAGAATTTTTAGACTGAGTTTGATGACAAGAATGAAGAAAAATAATTAATAAGTCTTTACGAATGTATTTTAAGCTCTCTTTAAGCGATTTCTTTCAATTTACTTAACAGTTAAAAGGGCCAATAAATTGGTCCAACTTATGCCAGTAATTAGTCAAAGTATGCCTATAATTGGTAAAATCATGTTTTTAAATAAACCGCAAAAAAATAAATACAAAACTATGTTTAAGTACGTTTCCCATGTATTAAAAACATCAATTAACTTTCATTCTATCATTTTGACAACTTTATTTTGTTCGCCACACATAACAAAGACAGTTATCATGATTTAAGTACATCAAGATCCTTAAAGGGCCAATAATTGGGCGTTTTACCCTACGTCCATAACAAAATGTGCTTTAAAAACTGAACATTTTATTTAATAAGAACATTTTAAAAATTAATAAAAACTTTATTAAAATAATGAAAAACACGACACTGTTTTTAGAAAGACGATGGTTACTAATTTGTTTTTATCTTTACATAATTTACAAATACTATAGTGAAATAACATTCAATGGAAACAAATCTTATTTATGCCAAATAAACTCCATCTCCTTTTTTCTCAATGTAGAAATGCTTAGTTAATTGATTCAGGCGTGACTTTGCGGAAGTCCATTCTTCAGATTTTTTGAAAATTTCAAAATATCTAGTTTTCACGCTAAATCGTAATTAGCGTGAAAATCTTGAAGAAAATTTTAGTATTACCTAGTAAGTACTAGATATTTTGGAATTTTCATAAAATCTACCTAATGGGAATTTGTAGACATGGTATAAATCTTTAGCAGTAATCATAATCAATCATCATTCTTTTAAAAATGAATTCAAACTGCGGATGGCTCTACATTTGAAGAACATTATGACATGCATCTCATACATATTCTAGATAGGAATAAAACAGATTAGCATTCGTTCCACTTTCGCCGAAACATCAGCCTTTGTCAAACTAAATACTTAACGGTTTGTCCTCTTGTTCGTTTTGTTTTTGAATTGATGTAGAGCTGACAATAAGCAATTGTTCTACAGAGGTGCTGTTAAATGGGCTAGTTTTTTGTCAATTTCTTGCTGCAATTGTATAGCCGTCAAGTTGCCGATTATATCTCACAAAACAGTGCAACAATTGCTGCAATCTTGCAGTGTAGCCCGGCGATATTGCCAAGACAGTATTTCATAGTAGTCGCAAGCATTAAGGCCTCTATTAATAAACTCCGCTCAATTTCTGTCAAAGTTGCACCACGGATACTATTGCCATCCTTTTTTGTTAGACTTTTTTGTTAGACAGTGACAAATAAGGATGGCAATAGTTAAATCCGTGGTGCAACTTAGACACAAGTGTCGCGGAGTTTAATAATAGAGGCCTCAATGTCTAGCCGGCTAGACAGCAAATTATTTTAATTATTGCTCGATAAAGTTGCAAGCTATAGGTACCTGTTGGTCTATAAAATTGCCAACAAGATGCAATTTTCCTAGCCCATTTACAGGCCTCTTTAGTCGCATCAAACAATACAGTAATACCGTACTGACGATTGAAAGCCCGTTTATAGGCCTCTATCTTAATTCTGTGGGCCTCTATAGTGGCATCAAACAATACACTGATACAGTAGGTACTGACAATTGAAATTCGTTAGGTAAGCCGTGTGGGTCCAATGGGAACGTCGAACGAAAGTCGAGGAACTACCTCGACTTTCGATCCGAAGGTCATAAGTACGAATCCCGGCCGTACATCAGTGAATTTTTCATTTTAGGAAAATGAATATGAGCTTTTCATCAAGAAATATTTTACTGAGACATTGTTTGTTGATAGTAATAATCTCTATCAATTCCAAAGGAGCACATGGCTTAAGTATAAATCCTTCGTGCCATAAAAGGACCATTAAAAGCTGTTATTCTTGACTGTTATTTTATTAACACGTTAGTTACGGGTCGTGAGTATTAAAAATTATTCTTATTGATTTTATCTAAGTATGTAAGTAGTTTGTTTTGTGTCGGGAAGTTCGTTAAATCATTCGATAATTCATCGTTTAAATCGCTGAACTATGGTGAAAGATAAAAAATAGTGCTTAGCTGTATTTTTTTTTAATCTGTGAATGCAAGTCGAAATATCTTTAAAAGTTAAGGATAGTCTCCTAAGAACGTTTTCCTGTAGCTACAACGGTTAGATTAGCTGCCCTTACTGCCCCGTCTCAAAAATTCACCCTGTATTCAAGTAAAGCCAATATAAAGCGTGTTTAAAATGAATTATACTTATCAGTGTTATCTTTTGCTTTGGTGTAGTTCATTTACCTATACAATACGTATAATCTATGAATGGTTTCATCATCATAATTTAGTAAATTGTCATACGACTGGAAGGGGCGGGGCGAGTGATAATAACTATAAGTAGATAATAAAAGTCGTATCCAGTCTAAAATTAGAATGCGTGTTTATTTTCATCATCACCAACGTAGTTATCTTAGTATTATTATGAGATAATTTAATATCTTCTACATTAATTTAAGGAAAATATTGTGATTTAGGTATTTCTCAATTACGAACTACTATTGAGTTTATTAGTAACTTAGCAGCGCCCACGCGGCATTGCCCCCGTAGTGATAGTGTATAGTGATTCTGATGATGATGAAAAGTAGCCTAAGTATGACCGTTTCTAAGATTAGCGCGAACAACGCACAGACAACACAGTCGCACACACACGGACGCACAGTCTGTGCGTTGTTCGCGCTAATCTCAGAAACGTATTAACCGATTTGGATGCAGTTTTCACAGTTGTGTTGTGGTAAGTCAGGATTACTTTTGTAGTGTCTGTTTTATCAAAATCCGTTTACAAATAGAAAAGATAAGTAGGCATGTTCATTTAAAGAATCCCGTCTATGTTCTGTGATTCTTTAATTAATAGAAAATATCTTTTTTATTTGTGAACGGATTTTGATAAAACAAACACTAAAAAAATATCCTGGTTTACTACAGTACAACAGTGAAAACTGCATCCAAATCAGTTAGCCGTTTCTGAGATTAGCGCGAACAACGCTCTGTGCAAGCAGACAAAGAGAAAAACAAAAATATTAATATGGGGTAAATGCCCTTAAAAATAGTTTTTCTCAAATATTTTTCAAAAACAGACATCAATAAGTTACAGTTTTATTAGTTAGATGTACTTATAGATTACAATTAAGTACTACAGAAGGTACAATGACAATCAATTTATTGTCTTCAGTGAATTTGCGACTATGATCGAAAACATAGTTCGGTTTCTAGTTTAATTATTAGTGTATCTATTTATTTAATTAGTATGACTCATTCAAAGTCATCATTCAAATTCTAGTGCTTACCTCCGTACACAAGTACTAACTTTCCGCAGTAATTTAATTCCGAACATTGAGGCTATCGCCTCTGTTTACCAGTTTTCTATGACGCAAATCCTTTACTGCCGACCTAAATACGTTTAATTCTTCATATGCTAAACATGTACTTTACTATGAAACATTTTGTTAGCATACCTTTATCGTGTGGATGTAACATCCTACATTACTGCCTATTAGCTCTCTTGATACCGGTTTCATGTCGTGGTAGGTAGGTACCTACTAAAAAATGGTATCAACGCGTGCATTGGGCACCTAGTTAAGTACCTACCTAATATTTATTCAAGATTAAAATTCACAAAAAATAATATTACTTACTTACTAGTTAAGTTATAAATAAACATAATGCGAACACAAAGTTTAATTTGTGATGTAGCAAAAAATGTTTGATGAATGTTGGTGTTATAAAAACTAAATATAATTTATGTCAATATGATCAAGTAATAATATAAATACTTATTAGCACCCATTCGAGCCTCATATGCAACTTTTACATCACATTGATAATAACGGAAGTGGTTTCTACTTCCTTCTTGGCACTTAACCCAGGCTGTTTATCTAATACAATACGTAGTCATGATTATAGCTTTATGTTATTTACTGCGCCCCACGATTTAACCTGTGAGGTAGTACGCGTAGTTAGGTTTATTTAAATACCAAACTCTGTTTTCGCAAATGCACCACCTTAAAATCCACCTAGCACTATTTTGGAACGCTTTTGAGACTGAAATTGTTTGTTATTAGGTACCTACTCAAAAATAGGCGGAAAGGTAAAAATTTACTATGGAATAGGTACAATTATTGTAGCTAGATTTATTATGCCCCTTATATGGTACAAAATAATTATAGATATCAAGGACTTGCTAAATGAATATTACCACTTTAAAAGCAACTCTAAATCTGCGAACATAATGTCTCTATTTAGTATTTTTTTTTGCTTCTAAGAACGACAAGTAGTATCTAGTTACACTATTAATAATTAAGGATTATTACTTAATGGCTATCAATTTTCTACGTAGGTACCTACAGAATAAAGGCGCAAAAAGTATAGAACTAATAAAATACAATTATTGATCTATGAAGTTTTTTTTAGTCTACATTTAACCTTATGTAAAGAAGAAACAAGTATCAATTACTTTAACATAAAAACAAAAATCCCAAAATCGAATGTAGTAGGTAGGTAGATACATAAGTAAGTACCTACCTCTACATACCTACAAAAAAGTAGTTCCCCTCATTATTTTGATTATTTGATAGCTTGAGACGAATCTAACGACACTAGGTAGGTATTATGTTACAATACAAGGATTGTAACTTACAATAAAAAAAGTAAAAAGCAAAGTATGCTAACGAAAAAGACTTATTACCTAGGTACCTACATTATTATACGCTCGAGTAACATAACCCTCCTTATGACGTAGTCAGGTAATAATCCACATTTATAAGTTTAGTCTCGTGCCTCAGGAATTGAGGATGCCTTTGCTGTGCGTTGGTACTGTAGAATCATCATTCTAAGATTTTTATTAAGCGTGGGCAAAGTAAGTAGGTAGGTACAGCATATGGCACCGGACTGTCTCGAGGTCACATAAAGTACAGTTGGCATAACCGAGATAGTAAACAATACAATAGTGATTAAAAAACACTTACACTTATACCTGTTTATAGTTCTAGCATACATTTTAGGGAAATATTTATTTTGCTACAACTCTTTTAATTTCATTATTTTCTTTGGAACGGAAAAATATAAAAACAAATAAATCTTTGTGTGACAAAAACAAAAAAAAAAAGCGAAAACGAAAGGAAAAGAAAAACAAAAATCCATTGATGCACGGCCAGAGTATAACGAGTATAATAAGAGCTTTTTATTGTTTTTGTAATTCACTACAAGTAACAAACACGTCTAGGTCGTCGCCCTGCTTGATGTGGTCTAAAGACAAGACGTTCCAATTGGGACGTTTCTGAGTCTTCATTATGCGCGCGCTAGAAACATATCTAGGTATTATTTTTAAATATAATTGGTTAAAAGTCAAACTTCATCCCAAAAGTTTTTAATGAGTCGTATTAAAAAAGTTTGTAGATAAACGCATCGAAAAGTCGATACCCGTATTAAGTACGTAGATACAATTTGTCACCACTTGTCCCAATATGAACGGGATGCACTAATTTGGATGGGTAGTTAGTGTTACGCACGACATTTTACATTCGTCATTTATTGTTTTAATGAGTTGGCTTCCAGGTTAAAGTAAGATACCTATACCTACGTACGGTGTAGAAAGAAGACAATCATAACAATGCTTTCTCGCAATATCATCATAATCAAACCTACCTACACTTCTGCTCTAGTTTTATTATGTTTGTCGTTCTTCGAGAAACATAATTCCCAAAATTAAGATTTCTTCTACTAAATTACTAAATGAGAATTTATAATCAAGGGAAATACAAAATGACAAAGCTAAAAAAAACTAATGAACTTCACTCTTCACACTCTTCTTTTGTGTTTATCAGTCTATGTATGTTTGTATGGATGTTTCTATGTGGCGTTCTAGAGGCCAAACGCGTGGACCGATTTTGATGATTCTTACGTCAATCGATTCGTCTCAACCTTGTGAGTGTCACTAAAGACATGACAGTAATCAAAATTCACCAGTGCCACAACCAGACGCCATATTGTCAAAATTAAAAAAATCTCGCCTCACCTTGATTTACAACGTACCTCGACCCTCTGCCTCAGGGTGAGCAGCCTCAGCACGCCTCAAGCCGAGCCGCTCGGCCTGAGGCAGCCCAAATTTTCAGACATGCTTAATTTGCTTTGAATATAACAGTAGGTATACGTCTTATTCTATGGGTAGGTATACAAGTAGCCAATAAAATCAGAGCATTTTTAAACAAATAACGAACCATTGCACCAACATTGAACATAGCAAATTGCACCGAAATTAAGTAAACAAGAGTTCTAACAATGAAGCAAGTGAAATTTCTAATGAACTGTATTATTTATGAATGTCGTAATGACAGATTACATCTTTGGGTTACATAACCCATCGAAGGACGTCTCGGTGCACGTGGTTAGGTACAGGTGACGTAAGGGTAAGAGAGTAAGAGTAACGTTTATTTGGCACACACAAGTTACAGTAAGATTTTTTTTTTTGAAAATTTCAAAATATCTAGTAGGTACTCCTCCGCTAATCTATACTTACCAAAAAAGATTTGTCAAAATTTTTTACGCTAAAGCCACCCAACCACCCACTTTCTAGATATTTTAAATTTTCAAAAAAAATCTGAATATGGACTTCCGCAAAATCACGCCTGAATCAATTAACTATCTTAAGTTACAGTAAGTACCTACATCAGAAAAGCACAGCATACATAGGCATAAAGAATAGACTTATGTATGTGTAGCGTTGCCTTTTGTTTTTTAATTTTTATGATCTGCAAATATTTGTCTCGGGTCTGGGTGTTTTCTATGTATATTATGTATGTATTTACAAAAAAAATGTATTTAAGTAGTAAGTACTATATCAGTCATGTGGTTCCCATAACTTTAGATTTTATGAATTAATTTAATGTTATGTATGGCTCGAATATGTTAATAATGTATGAAGGCTGAAATAAATAAATTTAAATTAAATTAATAACACACACAAGCTCTGCTTAGCTTGGGGCTACATGATGATGTGTGAAATGTCCAGCATTATTTATTTATTTATACTTTATAAAGAATAATAATTTATTTAAAGGTAATATAATTTTGTGATTGAATTAATGATCAAAGAGGAATTATTGAAGTACTAGCGGACGCCCGAGGCTTCGCCCGCGTGAACTACTATTTTTTTTTATCCCACGGTAACCGTGCTTTTTATCGAGATAATAAAAAAATATTTAAAAAAAACAAAAACCCGACTGCGTCAAAACTAAAAAGAAAAAAACAAGCCTGCAAAGAATTACTCACAGTCGGTACCCATTCATTTTATTACCAATCAAATCTTCCCAATGTTATGGGTCCCGACTGTGAGTAATTCTTTGCAGGCTTGTTTTTTTCTTTTTAGTTTTGACGCAGTCGGGTTTTTGTTTTTTTTAAATATTTTTTTATTTAACACTTTTTAGTTATGATAAAGTTGATTTTAAAATACCTATTCAACGATACCCCACTTGATATAGAGTGACGATTTTGATTCTTTTAATTTTGACAATATGGCGTCTGGTTGTAGCCCAGGTGAATTTTGATTACTGTCATATCTTTAGTGACACTCCCAAGGTTGAGACAAATCGATTGACGTAAGAATCATCAAAATCGGTCCACGCGTTTGGCCTCTAGAGTGCCACATAGAAACATCCATAGCGAGAATAATTATTAATCAACTTTAAACCGTTATTTTTCCTAAACTATTACTTAAAATGAAAAATGGTAAAAGAAACATAAAGTTGATTTTGAAATACCTATTCAACGATACCCCACTTGACATGTTGTGACGATTTTGATTTTTTTAATTTTGACATTAAGGCGTCTGGTGGTGGCACTGGTCAATTTTGATTACTGTCATGCCTTATTAACACTCCCAAGGTTCAGACGAATCGATTGACGTAAGAATCATCAAAATCGGTCCACGCGTTTGGCCTCTAGAATGCCACATAGAAACATCCAAACATACATAGACTGATAAACACATTACCCTTCCTTTGCTTTGCGCAGTCGGGTAAAAAGTAGCCTATGTCCTATGTGGTCCTATTCCCGGTCCTTATCCGACCGATAAATTACAGTCAAATTGGTTGTCGAGTTAAAGAGAACCAAGTATACATCCATCCATCGATCCAAACTTTCGCATCTAATAGGTACTGGAGTGATTACTTAGTGTGAAGTGTGATAGTGTGATGTAAGTATTAAACTTTTTTGACTCAAGACCTTGGGAGCCTCAGAGTTAACGACAGGTTAAGATGATACAAAAACTCGAATTTGAAAAATTATTCTACCCATTACATATTTGGAGGATACCTGAATATTTCAAAAAGTGTATTGATCCTCGTACCGAAAAAAAAAACAAGAAAACAATGTTAGAACCACGCAAAAAATTGTATTAATATTAATGAGGCCACAGTCAGAGATAAATTTTAAGCTTGGTTTGGAAACGATATTTGAATAATGTGAAATGTGACGTAGGTTTTAGCCTCGACAAGATGCGCTCTATTTCGTAACAACAATTTGTAAGTAGTTAAGTACTTTGCCGAACCTCACTGCAATCCGACTAGCAACTACGTTCATTGCAAAATAATGAAAGGCCATGTTTACTCCTTGTACTCTCATGGTGCTCCCACACTGCTGTTAAAAATGTTTACTAACATTTTCTAGCAAACATTTGATCACAATGTTATAAAACGTTAGAAAATGTTTTCATGTTAGTAAAGATTTCTAAACAAAATTGTTAGTTAACATATTGTAACAAGATATAACATTTGTTAACATTAGCGTTTCGCGAATCCATTTAGAGCACTTTTTCTGTTTTATAAACAAAAAATAAAAGCGAATCCAATGAACAAATTTTCTTCCATTTTCGTGTAGATTCTTCGGAACGTACCTAAATCCAAACTGCGAGCCAATTTCATGTTTTCAAATGTTATTAAACGTTTGTAAACATTATTCATGAGTGTAGGAGGCCTCAAAACATTAACAATTCCTAACAGAATGTAACAATTGCTAACATTTGTTAGTAAATGTTTCAGTGTTATAAAATGTTTGTAAATATTTTTTAACAGCAGTGTGGGAGCACCATTAGTCTCATTTAGATTTGAAGTACGAGTAGGTATTATCGTATTTCTTTGATTAATTGTATGTCTCCAAGTCGTATTTATAGTAAATCCCAATGTTTTTATCAATAAGAAATTCGGGAAGTTATCAAAACATTTCTACCTGCGTTTTCCCTTGCGAGAAAGTTGAAAAAATATGTTCTTTTTATTCCAAAAAAAAAAAAAAAAACCTCAAAAAAAGAATATTTGTTTTGTAGTTGCAACGCTTGGATCGTAAACGGTTTTGATTGTCAAAGCATAAGGTAAAGGCTCCTAATTCCGCGCTATTTTCACCAAAACTAGAAAGGACATTAAAAATTAAGCATTTACAATGCATTTTTGTGAAATTGGCTATTTTTATCAGAAACGTTATTGTTTTTACTCTTGAAATATACAAAAAGTTTGTTGTTTTAAATTTAATTTAGCGTCTAAAATAATTTAAAATGTGAAAAAGTCGGAAGCTCCTAATTCCGATGTAAAAATTCTAATTCCGATGTATTTGGATCCTAATTCCGAGTGTACAAAATACAAAGGAGAACGGATGGAAGGAATGATACATGGTGTTCAAAAATTATCACATTTTATTATCAAACAGTACCTATTATCAATACTAATATTATAAAGGCGAAAGTCCGTGTGTGTGTGTGTGTGTGTGTGAATGTTTTTTGCCACGTATCTCTACTTTTTATCCCGAAAAAATGCACGGTTCCCGTGTGATAAACCAAATAGTAGTCCACGCGGGCGAAGCCGCGGGCGTCAGCTAGTAATTCTATAAATCATCGGACCTGCTCACAAAATTTCACGAGAATTAGTTGAGAAATGCGACCTGTAGATGAGAACATACAGACGAACAGACATCCGAACAAACGAAAGCAATTTTGTCCAAGCTGAAGTAGAGACGCTGCGCTCGCTTTGCTCGCTCGGTCAATTATGTGAAACTATTGATAGACTTTATTTGTGTAAGTATTAATTTTATTCATAAACGTATCTTACTAAATATCTACATAGGTAGGTACCTACCTACATTGTAATGAAAGTTATTTTTGAGGGTAAATAATAGGATACTGATTATTTGTGTTTTTAAAATCATTCAAACTGAGTGACAAGCTGGGTAAAATAATGAACACTCTGTATGTTACTTGTGTCAATACATCGGAATTAGATTCTATGAGGATCTAATTCCGAGGTAAATACATCGGAATTGAAAATTTTCATACCAAACACATTTTCTAATTCCGAGGGTTAAAAAGTAAATGATTTTTCAAAAACACATAAACAATTTAATGCTTCAATGCAATACCTTCAAAAACATGTACAATTCTATTCAAGATTGTATCGAAATACGTCAAGAACTTAATTTTCTTACTACCCAAATTGATAATCTTTGATATGGTATAATTAGTAAATGCGACGTCAAAACGTACCTCGGATTTAGATTTTAATGTGAATTGACATTTTATTTAGTCAAATCCAAAACAACAAGTGCGTAACTACAAAACCAGCTTAAAAAAAATCAAATAACACGAGGTCTACGAAATCGTAATTCCGCGGTATACATCGGAAATTAGGAACCACCTAAAATATTGGGCAGCTAATGCCGATGTATTTTCAAAACGTATTTTTAACTAATCTATGAAGAAAAATACAGAATTTTTAAGTGATTCCGCTTACAAATATACTCCTTTCAATATTCCAACCTAAATAAAAACACACACAGTACAAAATTAAAGACAAAATCACTATTTAGTAAACCGTAGTACTCACGTGCACAGGGTCCAAAATGTATGGAGCGACCGTTCGGCACAGCTGCTGGCACGAAACTAACCGATTATTGTAAAAAGTAAACACACTAAAGCACTCCTTTGTTCGCGTAAGCACGACCAGGGGGTCTAAAGTGGCCACTTTTGATGAAAAATCAGATGTTTCATATATGCTTCATCTATGAAACATCTGATTTTTCATCAAATGCTTCATAAATGCTTCATATATGCTTCATATATGAAGCATCGATGCTTCATCGATGCTTCATATATGAAGCATCGATGAAACATCTATGAAACATCTATGAAGCATCTCACAAAACATCTTTTTTGACAGATCTATGTGCTAGGTTTTTTCTTTTTTTCTTCTACTTTATTTTGGCTTCGCACGGCTTGTGCATTCAGCCAGTGTCAAGTAATTAATATTCTTCAAGTTTATAGATAAATAAGATATACAAATACCTACAAAATATACATAAATATAATATTCCACCCCTCCCCTTGGCCTCAGTAAAGATGGTGGGGCTTTACTGAAACATCAACACTGACTTTTTGCTAGAAGTCAAAAAGCTGTTTCACTTGCCCACACTTATGCACATTCACGAACACATAACGGTTAATAATCCACCATCATTACACATTAACATTCGAAGAAACACAAGTTTTGGAAAATAAAACAAAACGAAATCATGACTTCTCAAATTCCCGCCAAAAAGCCATGTGCGAGGTTAAATTTACTTTTAGAAAGTAAATATAGGTTGAATAGAAAACGGATGGCTGAATGCAAAACCCGTGCGAAGCCAAAATAAAGAAGAAGAAAAAAAGAAAAAACCTCGCACATAGATCTGTCAAAAAAGATGTTTTGTGAGATGCTTCATAGATGTTTCATAGATGTTTCATAGATGCTTCATATATGAAGCATCGATGAAGCATCGATGCTTCATATATGAAGCATATATGAAGCATTTATGAAGCATTTGATGAAAAATCAGATGTTTCATAGATGAAGCATATATGAAACATCTGATTTTTCATCAAAAGTGGCCACTTTAGACCCCCAGATATATTATTAATTGAGAAATGTATCCTACAGTTAAAAAGGGTTTGTAAATAGCTTGAAACTAACGATTTTCTGTATACCTCGCAATTACCGTCCATTTTCAGAAACCATCGGAGTTAGGAGCCTTTACCTTAATTTACTGTGACGTCACACGTTTGCGATTCAACACTTGCTCTCCTTGTTGCTCTCTAATGTTTTCCGAGGTTGATTTACAGACAATGACGTCACTCGTTTGACTCGACGCCATATTGCAGTTTTGACCGCATTAAGTTTAATCAGTGTATTTAGTAGGTAATGTTTTTTTTAACGAAATGCTTAAAATAAATGAAAATAATTACTTATTATAGGTCTATAAACACAACTAAATATTTTGAGTCGGTTTTTATTTTAGAAACTAGTCAAAATAGCCTATTGTGTTTGTGACGTCATGCCACATTTTAACTCAATAGGCCACTTATAATCTTGAATAGGTACTGGATAAACAATGCTCAAGATTCGCCCTGTCACTATTTGTTACTATCTACAAAAAAAAGGATGGCAATAGTTTTAACGGTGTTTCAATTTTGACAGAAGTTTATAACACGTAAATCGATTGAAAAAACACACGATTAAGACGACGAAAAAGACACGATTGAAAAAAGAAAAAAACACATGTCCTATATTTTTATTAATCTACCTAAAGGACAAAAAAAATTTTTAGTCATCATACCCACTAGCAGTAAGTTTTTTCTGAATGCAACAATGTAAAAAATTTACGAGATATGATATCAATGAGCATCGAACCAAAGGTACCTATCCGTAATTCTAACAATGTGAGGTGCATTCGGTTTATCGCGAATCGAGCATAACAACAGAAAATACATAGGTGCCAACCCTGAACTAATAATACAATATAGGGTACCTACTACACCTACTTGCAGTGAGTAGGAATATAAAGTACTTACCTAAGTACTAAGTTTTGTTCAGCAGATCGCAAAACAAGATCCTTTGTCGTTATGTAGAAGAAAAAATTAAGTAGGTAGTTATCTACTTAAATGTCTAGTATAATTTTCAAAAACACTTGTGGTCATTTTTCATTTTGATTTAATTGAAAACCTATATTTCCTACGTTGACTGTAGGTTTTTTATGAATGAGTTATTTTTATCTAACAAGAAACAGTTTAAAAAACTAAAAAACCCGACTGCAGTGTAACACAATTTTCAAACTTAAAGATTGTAGAATATATTTTCGTACGCCTTATTTTAATACCCCACACGGTATTGAAAAAAAAATTACAATCTACAAATTAAGCGCATAAAATCCGACATTTTTAATTTTTCAAATAATTACCAGCAGGGGCGTAGCTATAGCTTTGTTAAGAGGTGGGGGGGTCCATAGGTTCCAAAATACAAAGATCATTGTTAAGGGGGAGGGGGGGGGGGGTCCAAGGGTTCCAATATACAAAAATTGACTAGGTTTCCTCCGAACTCAATGGGCTAAGGGGGGGGGGGTCCGGACCCCCTAAACCCGCCCCTTTATATACGTCCATGATTACCAGTAACACTCGCGCCATCAAGATTCAAGACGAATCTAATGAGGTATCAACTATCAAAATCGGTTGAGCCGTTGAGTAGACAGCCCTCCTTTTAGACTTCGCCGCAGTCGGGTACAAAGGTAGCCAGAGTAGTCTTCACGAGACAATCATCACGTTAAACTTATCTTTATCTTTATGTCTATTAATCAAGATACCATTACGATAATTAGAGATGTCGGAGTTAAGGCAGGTATCGATTTTATAAATATTGAAATAAAACTTGTATAATTAAAAAAAAATAGAATTCAAGTCTGTTTCTCCTCTTTAACTTTTAAAGTAGGAATCCCTAATTAACGCTTCAGTTTTAAAACAGTTTTTTTACGATTTTGAAATAGTATGAAGCCGATTAAATAGTTAGAAAGGTGAAAGCACATATATCTAGCAGAGCCGAACGCGCCGAAAGAATCGACCGAAACGAAGTTTAGAATTCTTTATACTTAGGTAAAGATTTGAAATCGTATGAAACCTCGCACTTGCACACCTGCTTGAATCGTCCGATTCGTCTGAATTTGGCAAGTGTACGAGGTTTCATACGATTTCAAAAGAATTCTAAAATTCATGTCGGTCGATTCGTTCGGCGCGTTTGGCTGCGATAGGTATGCGTTCACCTTTTCTCTAGATAAGTACCTACGTCAAATGATCTTCGTGTTTTATTTAGGTACTTATCCTATTTACATTTATGCATAGCTGAATGAAATTTTCCATGGGCATTTCAAATTTACAGGGAAAAGTGCGCACATTAACTACTTTGTTATTCAAGATAGAACCTTTGTCAAATATTATGTGAATGGAGCTTAAGTTTTGTGGATAGAACATCTGCTATCTCAAAAGCAAATATTTGCTTTGATATCAAATTTATGGTTGTACCGAGTGTGGCAATTTAGTTTGCATTAGGATTTGCTTAATGTTCTTTTCTTTAACATTATAACTGCTAGTGAACAGTGTAACTGTAAGATTGCAAGCAGCACCTAGGTACCTGAGAATGTGGTCCGCAGTTAATACTAACTTAATACTATTTAATATTAGTAGGATTATAAATCATCACAACAATATTAATCCTTGATTTTCTTTTAACTACGACGAGCCTCACTTTGTTTGACTGGCTCCCAACTGGAGCTTGAATAAGTAGGTATTTAGATTTGCGGATGGATCACCGAAAAGAAAGCTAGGCCCCATGCTGTGTTTGTTGCCTTGATTCTTTACGGTGTTGGTAGCGAAAGAACAGGAGTAGATTCACCTAGCAATGACTTTACCAGTTGTTTTCTCTGCAACAGTTAGTACGTTCGTATTTTACGAAATTTTAGTTAGTCAACAACAAAATTGCCACAGTTATGTTTTATAATAAACCGTCGAGTATGATGAGTTGTTTGTATAGGTTGTCAACAGGATACAAGCAAGGATGACTGCTACTTCCCCCTTCCGCTACGTATCCTGAATTTTGATTTAATTTTACGAGCGAATGGTTTTGACAGACATTTGTTGCTTATCATAATTCAAAGTATTCCTAGCTAGCTAGTACCTAGATATCTTCTTTTTGTTGATATTTTATAAACCATCAAGCTAAGATACATTTATTTAAAATCAACAATCGACGGTGTTGAATATGTAGATGAACTTGTTAAAACTTTTTGCTCAACTACGTCAACTAATATAATAATTGAGCAAGTAAATCATAGTCGAATGATTCAATAAGGTTGAACCAACTTATTTTCACACAACATGAACGGATTTTATTACACAAAACCCCATTTATTGGTAGGTACTTGTTAAAACTAAATTACGTACATTAAGTTAACGTAGGTAATTATCCTGTAGAATAAAAAAGAATAGGTAAATAGTAGGTACATATCCGCTCTTAAAATAAGTAGGTACTATCAAAAAAAATATTTCAACTGTTTTAAACCGATTTCAAATATAAGGAGGAGGTTCTCAATTCGTCGGAATCTTGTTTTTTAACCAATCCATAATTTTTTCTCCAACTAAGTATGTTTTTTTTTTCGCTTTGATTTATGATTCAGTGCCCCAAATAAATAATTTCGTATGCAGTATAAGTATGACTCGCAAGTTCTTATTTAATCTTGTAGGTACTTACTTAAATTATAATACAGACAGCTAAACTTAGTTGCTCTGCTCTACATGACACTCCTCCGGACAAACCCTACAAACCATAGTCTGTTTTAAGTGTTATGCTTAGTATTTTTTTTTTTTTGATAAATTAATAAAATAAAAAAGATAACCTAGAAAATGTCATAGACCTCATACCTTGGCCCTGTTGTGCCTTTATCCTCAAGTGACCACCTATCTTCCGCTTAGCCGATTCTGGTAGCAACGATATTTTGTATTCGCGAGCACATATTTCCGCTTGCCGATATTATTAACATTTGGCCCCGGAATGTAAGGTACCGTACTAGATCTTAAAATCTAAGCACTTGGCTAAAAGTTATTTTATTTATTAACTAGTAGGTAATTCAAGAAGATTTACTTGTATTCAGAATCGTATATTATTTAGGATTGCAAAAGGGTATGGTCCTAAGCCTAGAGCCCCTAGTTAAAAATTTAAGAAAAAAAAATTTGGAACTTCGTCGACGGGTAGATACAGAGGCTTCTACGAATTCATAATAAAAAAAGACGCTAAGTGACTAATTTATAATAGTGTAGAATCTATTACGAACTTGCTAAAAATAGATCACTACAAATCAAACGTGTAGTCATGTTAATTCAGCGGAAGTTTAATTATTTATTATGAATAGAAAATAGAGCATTTTGCTATTGTCATGACATACTACAATGCAGTGCATGCGAGGTGTGACACTGAGCCAATAGCTTCTATGTCTTGTACCTACTTGTGTACTTACCTAACTATGGGCGAGCCGACATTCCGTCACGACCTCTTCCTGTCCAACATATTGTGAAACTAAAATTATGTTTGCTGGGTCTATAGTTGTAGTTTTTATAGTGTTAAACCACATTCAGGTAGTACATTTCATCGCAATTGAAGATTCTTATATCAAAATGTTCGATTCTGACGGGATTTGAACCCGAATTAGGTATTCAAACCGATCCTCCTAAAGCTGGAGTGCTTTAGACTAACTCAGCCACGGATCGAAGTTTTGATAAGAATTTTTAGTTTGCTGGTTTTGTTTATTAAAACTTTTTATAATGTAAGTACCGTGTACCAAATAATGTGCAAATAATATTCCGTGTTAAAACATAAAAAAAAACATTAAAAAAAAAACAATAAAGTGTAACATTAGGTACTTACCAGTTTCTACATAAGTACTAACCTGTTGTTTAATGTTTTAAAGCGGTAGGTTTCTTAGAACTGGTGTTTTAGTGATTTATTGGTCTGCGTATTAAATCTTGTTAGCTTTAAAGGAAGTGCCTATGGTAACCTTAACACATTCCCTGTCCCATCTCCGCGGTTCCCTCCGGAAGAGAGGGTCTGGGCGTTACGGGCACTGTACGCGTTAAGGGCAATTGATATAAAAGGCTAGATTGGACAAAGCCAAAAAGGAAGGAAACATACAGTACCTAGATGGTATAAATCAGATCCGAGTGCGTTTAAAAATCTTAAAAATGTGCAAATCACTGTCATTTATGACAATATAAAGACAAAAGACAAATATTAAAGATTTATGCCACTATTGATTATTGAGATAATATTTACTGGACTAGGCCAAGGTCCGATGATGTATGTAGATAGGCATCTCTTTTTTTTCGAGTTGTTTTTCGAATTTGTTTGCATACTTACATTGCACGGTGACTCATTGGGTTAAATTCTCGAGTAACATATTGCCGTCGAAGTGAATACCGACAGCGGCTGAACCAACAGCAACACCTGCGACAAACATGCTCCTGCGTCATCAAGCCAATTTCGAGACAATATTAAACTCATTAATAAAAACATTAGGTACATAGGTACATGTAATAGCCGTCCGGTATAACCGTGAATGAGAACCAATGATCAGACAATGACGCATTTTGGAAGCTAACTGCTAGATTTACAGCGCCAGAAAGACTACCCTCATACCCTCAATAATAAGCCAACTCTTCAATAATTTCCTAGTGTATTATTGAGAATATATAGATATTATAAGACCCTCAATAATACCATAGAAAATTATTGAGGGGTTGGCTACCATAGCATCTTCTCATCTAAATATTATAAACTAGCTTCCGCCTGCGGCTTCGCTCGAGTGGTACCTGGATAAAATAGCCTTTTCCCGGTCATTACCTATCAATATTTTAAATTTCAGCCAAAACGGTTCAGTGGTTGTCGAGTTATAAAGGAACAAACATACGTCCATCCAAACTTTCGCATTTATAATAATTATAGTGTGTGAAATGCGAAAGTTTGGATGTTTGGATGGATGCGGATGGATGGGTATAATTATGTTCGTTCGTACTAATGTGTGATTCACTGCTTATTATGGCTGATTTACACAGGGTCAGTAGACAAGTCAGTCGCAGCGCCAATGTCGGCGCCGCGACTGACTTTAACTGTTTACATGAAGTAAGTAGTAGTGGTGCGTTTCTCACGGTGAGCACACGTGTGTGAAGTCAGTGGGAAAAATGAATTCGCGAAAACAACTGAAACGACGATTTAATTATTTGTTGAAAAATTTATCAATTTTGCTGTTGAATGAGTTAATAGAAATGGTAGAAAATGAGATAACTAAAAATAAACGACAATGGTAAGAAAATGGATTGACGATAGAAACGAAACTGGTGGTTCTGCTTTGTTGCTGAAGCAATTGCGATTTGAAGATCCTGCGGAGTACAAACTGGCTATGAGGATGTCACCACAGAATTTTGACGAATTGCTGTCAATGATATCGAGCTCTATTCAACGACATGATTTTTATCGCCAGCGAAAAAAACGTGGTCACTCTACAACGCAGCGGCAGTGACTAACCACGCACTGACTTGTCTGTTTACACGGGGTTTATTTGGCTGGCGCGGGGGTGCGCGGGTGGCGGGGGGCGCCAACTGACTTTAGAAGTCAGCGCTGACTTCAAGCCACTGTACTGACTTCCAATCAGTTTACACAGGGTTTTTTTCGGGTCAGCACTGACTTGCCTCGAATTTGTAGTCAGTTACTGACCCTGTGTAAATCAGCCATTACTCAATGAAAAAAAGCACTACCCGCTGACTAGCATTGCCTTTCTATTTGAGTACCTACCTACCAACATTTTCGATGTCAAAAGTAATGACAATATTTTTAAAATATAGGTAGCTTAGCATTAGCAGTCCAAAAATCCCAAATGAATGAAACAAGGCACATTTTGTCCTGTTTCGCTGTTTTCGTCTTATATAGCGAGATGAATGTATCAGAATATGAAAATATCATTTTTAGAAAAGTTGTAGATTCTCCTGCCATAATTTGACAATTTTTTTAATTTAATTTGAGAATGGTTCTCATAGTAGCAAGCAAAGCAGGTTCTTGTTTGCCTAATAGAACCAAGATATCTTTCATATAGCTTGATTTGGTAGGTACCTAATCCTGTCACGATTCATTAGTTTTTTGTTAAATTCATTCTGGAAATAAAAACTGAATAACTAAATAGAACTATATATAACACTACCCGGCCGTGTAAAAACTATAGGTATGCGCACGAGCTCTAAATTGTGAAGGAAAACATCGTGAGAAAACCAGACGGATTTGCGATGGATCCGTGGCGGCTCTAAGAGTTGGTGGTACGGCCCCAGGTAGCTTTCTAATAGAGACTATGGGCTTGCAACCTGTTACATATGGAATGCTAAGTTTTGCAAAATGTAGGCCTGTACCAAATATGTATTTGGACATGCCCCTGACAAACCACTTAGATATCTTTAAAGGATCTAGAATGCCTAATAAGATCTGAAAAATGTCTACCGCACCTTAGGGATACAGTCATGATGATATTTCATTTTTTTATTTCTTAGTAAGTATTACATTCGTCTTACTTTTGAATTAAACAGACGGTACGAAATCTGCAATATTTTGTGACTATGTATAAATTCATACCGCAAACAAAGACTTTATGACGTTATTTCTTCCATTGATGAATGTGATTAGTCGACATTCACGTATCTATATAAATATTAAGCTGTATTATTTATGCTGGTTTCACATTCGAAATATCTTTGTCTTTTGTGTATGATTTTTGGAACAATCATCTTGAATATGAATGCACTGACGTTCATGTTACGCATGATGGACACGTGCACTTAACGGAAATGCTGAAATAGAAAAACGGAACGGCCTTCATTAATATCCTGCATCTACTTTGTAACAAATTGGTGGTAAGGATTTTATTAAAGTGGCAAAATTAAAAATTAAAAAAAACCGACTTCAATGGTGTAATAAAATGCGTGGAGGAGCTATTGGTCTATAAGAGACATCATGAAAGGTATTCTTCCAATATCACTCAAACGGAAGCTCATGAACACCTCCCTATAATAACTTTTAATGCACAGACTTGGTCCCTGACAAACACCCAAAAGTCTAAGCTTGAGAGGGCAATGGAGCGCAGCAACTGACAAACCGCATACGAAAAACTGCGCTCCAGAACCCAAATTGCTGACGTGGCTCGTAAAGTCGCGATGCTTAAATGGTGAAGCTGGGTTGGTCATATATGCCGCATGCCTGATGAGCTGTGGGCTAAAATCACCACTCAGTGACGGCGTCGCGGCAGACCTAAGAAGAGATGGCGTGAGGAGCTTTGCATTTAACATGGCGCGGGTCCAAATAGCACAGGACCGTGATGTTTGGAAGGATCAAGGGGAGGCCTTTGCCCAGCTGTGGGACACAATGGGCTAATTATAACATTAAGTATAATAAATAACTAGTAGTTCGCCCCGAACTGAGATCTCGCGCACCGTAGATGGCTTACATTTGGACTTTCTTCTGACTACCCCTATAATTTCAAGTGCTACTACTGCCGAGTATGCCTATTGCGCTAGCTCTTCATGGTAAAAAATACTAGCATGCATGCAATACATAATGTCGTGTCTAATTTTTCATTTATTTCATATTTATGAATTCTCGTCGTATTTCTAAAGTATACGTCCTAGAATCAAAATAATAACTATTTTGGAATGTACAAATTAAGACCTTTCATTTGACACCCCACTCATTATATTTGTTTATTTAACTTTTTTTACCCAATTATTTTCATTCTTTATCAAAAATTTTTTTATCATGAAAATAAATCAAGTAGCATCTAAAATCATTGCAAACCAAACCGCAACGATGCCACTCTCTTTTTAAGACCGACCAGTCAATGAGCTACGAAGACATCGAAACTCTATGAAACGGGAGCTCTTGCAGCTCTGGTTTCGTAGTTTTTGTTCTTTGGTCGTATTTCAAAAACTATACATCCTAGATTAAAAATAAAAACCGTTTTGGAATGTACAAAATAAGCCCTTTCGTATGACACCCCACTCAATATATTTGGGTAACTTTGAAAAAAATTTAACCCCTTGGGAACCCCATATCTTTACAACCCCTTCATCGATTACGCTCATACGCTCCACAGCAAATTTCCATAGCACTACCTATTGACCTATCAAGTTTCATACAGATTGGATAAGCGGTTCGATAGTTATGCGAGAACATAAAAATGAAACATACAAACATACAAACATACAAAGCAAAATCGCCTAACTTGCCACTAAGATCTTCGCTCGTTTCGCTCGCTCGATCGATAATAATGGTGTAGCTGAGCAATTTGCTGCACTCTCGAGGTACATCTGTTCATACCTCCGAAGATCCTTGTCAGATCCTTACCAAATTTTTATGGGACTACCTGGGAAATACATATACCTTTTCAAACAAAAAAATGATTTTCCAAATCGGTCTAGGCGTCTTCGAGTAATCGGAGAACATACACAAAAAAAATATTTCTACGACTTGCGATCCTCCTCCTTTTTTGCAGTCGGTTAAAAATTAAAAAAAATACGTTAGAGTATGGTCTGATTCTATAACAGCATTTTTTAAGTTAAAGAATACATTAACCTGCGCGTTCATTTTAGTTGATGAACAGGATCTCAATTTAAGTACTTACCTATGTAGGTAGATATGTCATATTTTATACTGCAGAGCGCGTTCATGTCTTTTGTATGGGGACATGCTGTGACAAAATATTCGAAATTTAATTTAAGTAGGTACCTAATTATTGGAATATGTGATATTATAAATGATGTACTTATTGCTTAAAATATGATCCTATAGCTGCATACCCATACAAGATTTCCTCCTTCAACCGACTTCAAAAAAAGGAGGAGGTTCTCAAGTCGTCGGAATATTTTTTGTGCGTTTTTTCGCTGCGGACCCACCATACCCCTGGCCATACCCCTGGGGGTAGGGTGGGACGAAACCATACCACTATAGTAGTGTTTGGAATTGAAAAAGAATAAATTTATATTCAAATTTAATATTCAACTTAAACAAAAAACTTCTTAAACATTCCGATATATTATGTCAAAAATGGCAGCTCGTATAAAAAATGACAAATTATGTCAAAATGACAGCTTATGTCAAAATGACAGCTATCATTATCTATCATTTTTATTATTTTTGACAGTATCTGTCATTTTGACATGAGCTGTCATTTTGACATTATCTATCGTCCATGTATGTGGAGAGCCGATCAGTAGGTACTCTCACCATAAAAGAATTGAAATTCACATTAGGTACAGCGAGATACTAACTTTTCGACTCTCAGGGAGAGGCTAGTCTTCTGAATGAATATGAATAAATACTTTCATAGATACGTGGAAATCCTTAGGTCACATCTCTATAGTGGTATGGTTTTGTCCTACCCTACCCCCAGGGGTATGGCCAGGGGTATGGTGGGTCCGCAACGCATTTTTTTATGTATTTTCATCGATTAGGTACTCGATGACGCCTTTACCGATTTGAAAAATTCTTTTTGTTTTGAAAATGTTTAAGTAGGTACTTAGTTAAGTACCTACTTACTCTCTGATTGGTGCCACAAAAGTTTAGTGAGAATCTGTCGAGGATCTTTGGGGTTATGAACAGTTATGAAATGCACCTCGAGAGTGCAGAAAATTGCTCAGCATTAGGTATAAGTAGGTACAATAACATTGAAGTCGGTTTTTTTTTAATTATAATTTAGCCACACGTCTTCACTAATCTTCAGTTTCTTGAAAATATAACGTACCTAAGTAATTATAAATTGTCAATAATATAAATAAAATTAACTACTTATTTATAATTACTCCGGCAGTTATGTTATGAACATAATGTACTTATGTTCTTGATTTTAAAATTCAACAGATTTGCGCGTGTCCTATCGCTAACTGCGGGCATGTATGTAAGTAGGTACTTAGGCACGTTATTTGATTTGAACATTACTAGCGCCACGTTTTGCAAACATCGGAAAAGTACGGGACGCCGCCAATATTCTTACTTATAATATACAAAATATACAAATACTTACATTACAATAATGTGTAGACATTGAATGACGTGCGATGCAGCATAAAATTACTTTTGTTCCCGAATTCCTTTGTTCGCTATCTTGCACGCGGATCGTTTTCTTTCATTCGCGTGAACATTAACGTAAAACTGACGGTATACGTACACAACATTGTAAAAAAGCTATAATTTATGACAGTGATCCCTGCAAATTATAATATTATTTTCATAAAGCATAAAGTACAAAGGAAGTATTTCGTACCTAGCGTAAAATTAACGCACACAATTGAAAGAAACCAGCCAGCCAGCAGCGTCGCGAAATTGCGTTTTATCTGTACAATACTGTACAAAGATCGCAAGCAATCGGACATGACTTTTGCACCTACCTATCCTGAATTCATGAAATATTCCTGACAGGCATTATATCTAGGAGCACTAGACGTCGACAGTCGTATTTGTTGCATTATGCACCTTACCTATTCGCGATTCTGGCCTTGAGACAAGGCGCCGCATTAAAGCCACAAGCCAGTCTGTACATTATGCACCTCACCGCTGCAATGCACTGCACCCGAGGGACTAGGGCTGGATATGAAAGGAAATATTACAGAAAACGAAGCTGATATCAAATACCATAATGATTTCAAATCATGCTCCTTTCGTTCAGAGTCAATCAGAAGTCAAAGCAAGAAGTTTTGGCATAGTGTTCTGATAGTTTCTAAAATACTATATACATAGTAAGCGTATGCAGCGATCATTTGCAGTCAAATAAAATTGCAACACAAAATATTTTATGAACTAATTAGTTTATAAAATCAATAGAATATAAGTTGAAGAAAGTGGGTCTATTTTGATCAATTGAGAGTTAGATGCACCGTCTTTTTTGTAGACAAAACCGGAGCTAAGTCACATCCCTGATCAGGGTACCATGACCGACCTATGAACGTAACTGAAGGAGAGATCACCCATTCGTCAAGTCACATGGTATGAATTTGTTTACGAGTGAGTTGAGTATAGTAGGAATATTTTCAGAAACAAAACTGAATTGTCGGAGGCAGTGAGCGGCAGTGTTGAAAGGCACAGTTTTTATACCAAGGGTAATCTTCTCATCCTACTTATGGTACGTACCAAACCCCAAACCCATCAAAACATTTTGAATCACAATCACTAGGGTTAAAAATGATTACATAATCTATAGAAGACCAAATATTTTGTAATATTTTTTCATGAGAAGGCATTTTAACACTTTTGATTTTCAGGCGACGCGACCTTATCGTTAATTCAGGTAAAAAAAGAATAATACGCTTTCTTTACAAGATTGTAAGTTTTAAATACCTACCTATTAGAATGGGAAGTTTAATTACGTTGTCTGTTGGAAGGTATTGTATGAGGGTTCGATGAAAGTATCCATCAATGTTATCGAGATTTCATACTCGAGAAGGAGACGCATAGGACATTGGAGTAAGGTGAAAAATAATGTTCGAATCTAATGCGTGATAGGTATGAGTACTTATACCGAATTGTATCTACTTAGTTTAGCAAAAGGTGGCAAGTATGTAAGTACATAGGTGCGTCTATTTTATTCAAATATGTATTCGAGAATCTGGAAGGAGTCTACTTACCTACTAGTTGCCATTATTTGTTCCATGTTGCATTAGTTAGACCGTTTTACATTTTGTTTTTCTTCATTTTGCAGGGCATAAACGTTGCGTTTTTGTTTAAAATATTTTAGAATTTAATACAAGTAGGGGTCCCACAAGGCGAAGCGGCCTCGTGGTCGAACTCGACGACTACTCCACTAACTAGCCGACAGAAGCCTTGCACCGGGGTGAATGGAAAAAGGGGAGGTATTTGCCCAGCAGTGGGATCCAGTGGGCTGATTAGATTAGATACAAGTAGGTACCTATACCTACCGAATGTATCAAACAATACTTATACTTACCTACTTTAATAGACACACTATCAGTAAAAAAATAGCGCCCTTATAGTTTATACTATACTCCTATAGGTTATAGAAAAATATTTAACGTAGAGAATTAACGACAAATTAATCTAAATACCCCTAATCTCTCCTCTATCAACAATGTCATTTTCTAACATTCTATTTAAAGTTCACTGTGCAAAGATTGTAAGTAGGTACCTATGAGTCACATTTGTTTTGAAAACACTACAAAAATGCAATTAGTTATTAAACTGTAAACATGGTACACTTTTTATGACAAGCGCGCAATTAATCCAGAATGTGACGTCACGCATTAGTCAGACTATGGCAGACTGGGAGAACCAACGTCAAGTTACTGGACTTTTGGAATCATCCTTATGAGACGCCAAGGGATGTAGGACGGAAAACCTGCTGTCGTATTACCAAGTCTTAGAGCAATGTCAAAGTAAGATTACTTTCGTCCGTACTTAGATAAGACTGAAGTAAGACTGACGCAGGCATAAATCAGGCCTAAATCAACCTTGTTTTAATCCTGCCTTAGGACGGAAACAATCTTAACGCAGGGATGTTTTGGTGACATGACCAAGGAAGTTATATACCTACGTAACTGGAAGGTTAATTGAGACAGAAAACGCGGTCCGCTTGAGAGATAAAACTTGGGCGGTGTGTCTCTTTCTAAAGGGTGACCATAATTTATAAACTAAACATCCCTAAAGTCCCTAAGGGGCCTTTTACATCATTTTCTGATTTACGTGATGTTTCAGAGCATGATTTTTCAATTAAAATACTGATACAATTTTGATCCTTGATTTTGATTTCGATCCTTGGTTTCGATCCTTGAATTCGATCCTTGATTTCGATCCTTGATTTCAATGCTTGGTTTCGATCCTTGATTTCGATCCTTTATTTCGATCCTAGATTCTTGAATCTTGAATCTTGATTTTTGAATCTGAAAACTGAAATCTTGAATCTTGAATCTTTGAAGTGACAGCTGTCAAACTTAAAACCGCCATATCTCGGGAACTACTCGTCCTAGACTCCCCGTTTTCAGTTCAAATGAAAGCTATGACCAAGATCTTCATTTGAAGTGACAGCTGTCAAACTTAAAACCGCCATATCTCGGGAACTACTCGTCCTAGACTCCCCGTTCTCAGTTCAAATGAAAGCTATGACCAAGATCTTCATTTGAAGTGACAGCTGTCAAACTTCAAATGGCCATATCTCGGAAACTACTCATCCTAGACTCTTCCTTTTTAGCTCAAATGAAAGCTATGACCAAGATCTACATTTTCAATAACAGCTGTCAAAATGACATCTGTCATCTGAAATGAAGATCTTGGTTATAGCTTTCATTTGAACTGAGAACGGGGAGTCTAGGACGAGTAGTTTCCGAGATATGGCCATTTGAAGTTTGACAGCTGTCACTTCAAATGAAGATCTTGGTCATAGCTTTCATTTGAACTGAGAACGGGGAGTCTGGGACGAGTAGTTTCCAAGATATGGCCGTTTGAAGTTTGACAGCTGTCACTTCAAATGAAGATCTTGGTCATAGCTTTCATTTGAACTTTGAACGGGGAGTCTAGGACGAGTAGTTTCCAAGATATGGCCGTTTGAAGTTTGACAGCTGTCACTTCAAATGAAGATCTTGGTCATAGCTTTCATTTGAACTTTGAACGGGGAGTCTAGGACGAGTAGTTTCCAAGATATGGCCGTTTGAAGTTTGACAGCTGTCACTTCAAATGAAGATCTTGGTCATTGCTTTCATTTGAACTGAGAACGGGGAGTCTAGGACGAGTAGTTCCCGAGATATGTCCATTTGAAGTTTGACAGCTGTCACTTCAAAGATTCAAGATTCAAGATTTCAGATTCAAGATTCAAGAATCAAGGATCAAAATCCAGGATCGAAATCCAATATCGATACCAAGGATCGAAATCAAGGATCGAAATCAAAATCAAGGATCAAAATCAAGGATTGAATTAAAGGATCGAAACCATGGATCGAAATCAAGCGCTGATTTTGTCGAGCGCGATAATTTAAAAATATCCTGAAATTTAAATGACAAGGTCACACTACTAATCCAACAACGAGTGTGAAAGAGACAAAGCTACCAAGAAAGCCTCTTAACAAGACCAACAATCCTTATAACCAAGATTAAATTATACCTAATATATCGTTGTGTAGTCGTGATAAGGTTCAAAATCATTTGTACATTAAATGTCAGGTAGCATTCCTGTATGTATATAACTTCCTTGGACATGACATCGACTAGATGCAGGACTGCGCATGTCCTGCTCGGTGTCATCGAGCAAGACATGCGCAGAGAGAGCGGTCAAGACCAAGGCAGGAATAAAATAAGATTGTTTTCGGACGAAAACAATGTCAAATCAAGCTTAAGGCAGGAATGGATTTCACCTTATTTTGACATTGCTCTAAGAGCTCATAGTACGGTTACTGACGTCACATTCTTATGAATGAATCTAAGGACGTCCTTTTAGTGCGTCACGGTACCAGTGGTTTTCAGGCTTAGGTAAATGTGTCGTAATCTAATCTGCCTTCCTTGTTGTTCTATGTCATTTAAATTGGACCCGTTTGCGTAGGTAATGTTAGCTTTGAATTTAAGTTGACGGAACAGAATTTAGTACCTATCTAGGTATTCTTATCACAATCTTTATTCACATTATTTTTCTAAATGTCTGGGCCAGTGTGATGTGGGTAACAACTAATTAGTCCAAAATCTGGGGTGACTCTACATTAGAGTAGGTAGGTACTTAAATCACTAAATAATATTTTCTGTTAAGTACCTAGGTAGGTAGGGGAACCTGTTGAACCTCGTCCATTGATATCCCTCGGCCACCAAGGCTTATCTCGTAATCTGTGCGAGTTTTTTCGTTTTTGTCTGTGGCATTATAATCGTCATTGGTCAACACCAACATGAAGCTAGAATCGAAAAACCAGCGTGGAGTGAGTGAGGCGTGCGCATTAAAAATATAAAAAAGTGCTCAAAAAGAGGGTATTTTTAATTTTACTTTAAGTTAATTCATATATAACAGTACATACTTACGAGATAACCATTTCGTGCAATCAAATATAGGTGAAATGGACTTTAGATAACCCAAATCGAACTTAAAGTGCAGTTTAAAAATTCGTTAATTTAAAATAAGGCAATGTTGTACCTTTGCCACCATATTTGCTTTGTACTTTGGACAGGGGCTCACGTACAAATTTGTATCAAGATATTAAACAGAAAAAAAAAACACCGAAGAAGGTTTATACAAAGAGAGGAGTCTATCTTGTCCTAAAAGCTGTAAAGTATTTGGACTTTTGTTGATAAATTATTATAATAGGACGCGATAATGATCTTAAGATCACAGAAATTTTAAGAACTTATTGTTTTTTTTTTTAATTATTCTAGCATAACTTAAGATAAAAATGTAAATTATTATTATTTTTTATCGAAAGTATAAACCATAAAAATGTTCTTTCCATTAATTTAAAACTAAAGCGTTATTTGATTCGATAACATGGTATTTTCATGAAAAAATACTAGTAAGGTCAAGGTACATCTTGCAGTGACCAAGGTATATCTGGTGTGTTGTACCTTCGACAAAATCCCATTTTTTGTTCAAATCTCTTTAACTTCTAAAGTATCATTAAAAATACAATTTTTTTTTTCATAAATATGTAGTCAAATAGTGTATCTTTACATGTGTCCATATTTGGTAAACCTAATTTCAATCTTTATAGACAAAAAAAATTAAATAAAATCGTGTGGCCGAGGTTCAACAGGTTCCCCTACCTACTAAAATAAATGGTAGGTAAATCATGCTGGTGCGGTCGGTAGTTATTGGCAGTGCTATATTTTTGGTAGCAATCCCCCGTAAATTGTGAGAAGAAACGTGACGAGTGCGTTTGGCCGCGTCCAATCAATCAATGCAATTCAATGTTTGTTTGAGAAAAATGGAGGCGCTACAAAAACCGGACAGCATAGGCGCGGGAACGGTGAGGGGGGGACCGCGGACGCCGCCGACGTCACGAGAAAGCTGCGGCCTCTATAAAACCGTCCGTGTCCCTCCCACCACCACAATCGCAGGCTAGCAGCACTCGTCGCCCCACGCTAGATCGCTCGCCACCCGCGCTTACTTTACTCGTTATCGCTCACTCGTGTCCGCGCTTCCCACGCACGCACTCGTACGCCATGACCGTCACCAGCAAGATGAACAGTGTGTCCCGCCAGTCGATGCTGAACCGATTCGGCCCTGGTGGACTACTCTACGCCGCAAATAAAATTTTAGCGGTACGTTTCAGATTAATGTGTAGGATTATTTTTTGTGCTAAATAGTGTTGAAATTTCCGTGAAAGTGAAAATTACCTACCTTTTTGTGGATATTCCATTGGTGCAATGAAATGTGGTGTTTGACCGTGTGCTTCTGGTTGTCCTCAGGTCGCTGTGCCTGGCAAGGAGGAGGAGCGCTGGCGCAGCAAGGATGAGGTAGCGCTGTTCAAGCGCTGGCGCCGCACCACCGCTCCCGCTGAGGCAGTCGCGCCTGCCACCCCGGCTCAGCCCTCCGATCTGCTCAAGTTCCTAGCCATTGTAAGTATTTGAGTTTACTAAATTCACATTATGTAAAACTTACATTATAGTAATATAAAATTATAATAAGGAAAGTTAAACCTACTTGTTTTATGTTACTAAAAAAATTAAAAAATAAAGTCATGTTAAGCAATTTTGCTACGGTATGGGCACTTACTTCAATTTTTAGGTACAGGCATCCAAAATCGATAATTGTGTTTGTAAGTAGGTAATATAGCAGGGCAAGGTATCTAATAATAGATTAAAATTTGATTATAACTCGGTAATATAGCAGGGCAAGTTATCTAATAATAGCTTAAAATTTGATTATAACTCCACGGGTTCAGTACTTAGATAATATAAAAATTAAAACTCAAAATGCTACTTTTACTTACCTACCAACATGTTCCACCATAACATGAAAGCAAAAAACTTTGAATTCTATTTAGTCCATGATTTGAATTCAATTTATCCTCTTAGGAAACATTATGGTATAGGTAATTAATTAAGTAGGTATATTAAATACCTAATTTGCTAATATAAATATTTTTTCTCTTCCAGAACGCATTGGAGTTATCTGCCCCCGCGTCGGACGCTCTCCTGAAGTCCCGCTCGTCGGAGTGGTTCCAGCTGGCGGGGCACCCCGGCTCGCTGGCTCCGGCGGGCCCCGGCACGGTGTGGAAGCGGCGCGCGCCCGGCGACCATCCGGCGCACAACCCCGAGCGCGAGACTTACGAGGCGCTCGCCGCCTGCCCGCACATGCGCGCCGCCATCCCCAAGTACTATCGCGAGCTCAACTACGCCGGCGAGAGCTTCATCGAGCTGCAGGACCTGCTGCACGGCTTTCGCGACCCCTTCGTCATGGACGTCAAGATGGGCACGCGTACCTTTCTCGAGGACGAGGTCAGCAACGCGCGCGCGCGCGCCGACCTCTACGACAAGATGGTGCGCCTGGACCCCGGCGCGCCGACGCCCGCCGAGCACGCGGCGCGCGCCGTCACCAAGCTGCGCTACATGCAGTTCCGCGAACAGCGCTCCTCCTCCGCCGAGCTCGGCTTCCGCATCGAAGCGGTGAAGCTGCCGGGCCAGCCGCCGCTCACGGACCTGCAGAAGGTGCGCGAGCCGCACCAGCTGGCCGGCACCGTGGCGCGCTTCCTGGGCCGCGGGGAGCGCGCGCGCCGCGCCATCGCCGCGCGCCTGCGTGAGATCCGCGACCTCTTCGAGAGCTCAGACTTCTTCAAGACGCACGAGATCGTCGGCAGCAGCATCTTCATCATCTACGACGAGGAGCGCGTGGGCGCCTGGCTGATCGATTTCGCCAAGACGCGGCGCGTGCCGGAGGGCGCGCGCGTGGACCACCGCGGGCCGTGGCAGCAAGGCAACCACGAGGAGGGCTTCCTGTACGGGCTGGATAGACTGATCGAGACGATAGAGACGGCGCAGGACGCGGGCTCAGAGCGCGACGTCTCGCGCTGAGCACCAGCGAGAGGAACCTGGACTCGCCTCCGCCTCCGGCCTCGCGCCGCAGTGCCGCCCTTTCTGCGCCGACCCGCAACGAAGATGAACACAAAAACTCGTGTTTGTGCATATGAAAGAGAAACGCGATTTGTCGCTTATTTATTTTGTTCTAGTCCGTAATTTAATAAAACAATGCTAACAAATTATTATTCTCAATAAAATGTTTTTATAATAAATGTTTTTATCATTTTAATTTATGATCTCTAGGAAACTAGATATCACAACAGTAGTTAATCTTGCTGATGTAAGTTCGTATGAGCTAGTCTAGCCAACTCTGGTGACGGAGTTTTTAGGCCGCCTAATACTGCGTTTACACGCTTGCAAGAAGATTCAACGAGACATTTACCTACATGATTAGAGCGAACACGAAGTAGCTCTGTCACTCTCATCTCCAGGAGACCGAACGCGTGCGATAAAAGATGTGCACGTTGAATGTCCGATTGCACCCGAGCGTGTAAGCGTGCCGGGACCAACAATTTGACGCGCCCTCCGAAGCACGGAAGCTCTCAGCCCGTAAAGCCACTTGCTGTCACCCATCCAAATTGTGACCGTGCACAACGTTGCTTAATTTCAACGATCAATCAAGCACGTCTCGGCAAGCTATATACGCCACGAGTTAAAACTAATAAACTCGTAAAAGGCAATAGGCATAAAAATAAGCCTGTGGTTCGACCGCATTAATACTATGTACAGCTTTAGTGCCCCCGCGCATTAGGCGGCCAGGCCGCTGCGGCCAACTATTTCTTCCGTGACATATGCAAATGCGCGCACTAGGCGACCAGCGGCCAGGAAGAAATAGTTGGCCGCAGCGGCCTGGCCGCCTAATGCGCGGGGGCACTTAGAATGGTCACTTAAAATATTGGCCTTTATAAATATTATTTTAGATATAAATAAAAGAAGAAATTATTAAAGCTAGATTATTATTTAGAAAGTAAAGATTGATGCACACAACGATAAAAATGAACAATATCATAAAGTTAAAACTATAAGTACTAATCATAATAATTGTGTAATATTTAAAACTAAATTATTTTAAAATCTGAAGGATTACAAATAAAACATAGCTCTAGAACAAGTAATGGATTAGTATTATAAAAATTATATTTAATTATAGGGATTAATACAAGGAAAGTTATTATAAATATTTCCAATATTCATTTTTTTGCTGTAGGTACCTAATATGGCTGTTAGTCAACTTTTCAGTAATAATCAAAATATGTCAGTATTTGGATTTAGCAAATAGCCTATCTCATGATCATGAATGCATCCTGCATGAGATTGTGCATGTGTTGCTACACAAACACATTGCGTGATCGACTTTCGAAAAAATCGCTTTCCTTCTTAGTTAAAATTAAATGTCAGTTATTATACTAAACTAAATAATTATAATAAAAGTAACAAGTTACAATGAATCAACCATTGACAGATTTTTCTTAGCTTTGATTATCCTGCAACTATTGACTTTAGTTGCGAATCGTAATGAGTTCAGAGTTTCACCAAAGCATTCATCAAATTGGTTGATATTTACCAACATGAGTGTTTTAGAGTTTCCTCCAAGGCTGGGCATCAACAAGTGTGTTAGCTTGGAGTTCCTGTATGGGATATGGGATTGGTTTGTCTGTAAGGACAGAATCACTTTGGACAGCTCAGACAGAGATCTGTTGATGTGCTTTGTTTCATCCATTCTCTGTGTGGTCTTCCCACTCTCGGAACCAGCCAAGTCTACCAAGTTGAGGTTGCTTGTGTATTTCTCTTTGCGCTTTTCGTTGATGGCCGATATTTTAATTTGCGCAACGGAGTGCGAGCGCGAGCTGCGCTCGTTGTTCAGCGTCGCGGCGGTTTGTCTGTTACGTTGGGCAAATATCATCAACCTGATAAAATCATGTGAACTCTTAACTTCCTCTTCTCTCAAGTTGGACACATAAACATCTGCACCTTTAGAGTTGACCATTTTAATGTCATGGCTCTGTTGGTCTTTGCTAGAGTTCAGCAAGTCATAAATAATCTCATTGTAAATTTCCAAGAATGAGGCTCTAATGGTAAGCTCCCAGCCCATTCTCTTCAAATCTTCCATACATGTGAATATCATGTTAAAGGCGCGAGGTATTATTCCATACTGCTCCTTCCCACATCCACCTTCCATGGTGTATGTCTTCCCTGACCCAGTTTGCCCATAAGCAAATATACACACATTATATCCATCTAGAGCTGATTGCACCATGGCTGAAACCTCAGCAAAAACATCTTGCTGAGATGAATGTGGGGTAAATATTCCATCGAAAGTAAAGGAGTGCTTTCCTTTTCGAGCAGAGTTTAATAATTCAATTTTCTCAACTTCAATGGAGCATGCATCAAGTACATTCAGATTGAACAAGGGCTTGGTCATCTCTGACTCTAGAGGAGGGCGCACTCTGCAGTACACTCGGATGTTGCCCTTAAGATCTTGAATGGTATTTCTCAGGTCCCTCTGCTCTTTATACATGGATGCCAAGATATTTTGCAGTGCTTCTGCATCCCCCTTGTACTTAGTAATAGATACTAAAGCTTCTTTGTAATCCAGCTGAAGCTTGTCATGTTCTACTGATATTCTTTTCAAATGATCTGACAGTACTCTCAATGCTTCGGTTTCTTCCCTAAGACTGTTATGACGTCTAGTCAAGTCATTGAAATCAGACTGTATCCTATCCAATTCTGCAGTCTTTTGCTTTAAATTGTTTGTCACTTCTTCAAGAAGTTTAGTTTTGCGGTGCAAGTCTTCATTTTCATGTTTCTGCAAATCAAAGTCAAGTTTTAATTTGTCATGTTCTGAACACTTTTCTCTTAAATCATTAAGGGTGTTCAATAATTTCTCCCTGAGCATGTCACGTTCAGAAGTGTAGCTCTGGACAGAGTCCTTTATTTTCTCATAATCTTCAGCCACTTCCCCATGTTTATCCTTTAGGTCATTGAATTCGGTTTTGATAACTTTGTGTTTCTCTAATAAGTCATTGAATCTGGCTTTGTAATCATAAGGAGGAATTTTCGGTGCAACTGTGGTTTTCTTTTCTACTTTATTATGTTTAGCAGGAATTGTTGGAACTGGAACGGTGGCCGCTCGCTTCAGTCTCGGTGCTGGAGCAGATGTTGTTGGTGCATTCCTCAGAGGTCTGGTATGGTTCAAAATTAAATTCTTCTTGTCAAGGTCACTGAGTCCATTGCCAATAGTCCTTGTAATAGCACGATTGAGGGGACGATTTTCTTTAGAAGCCACTGTAGGCAGTTTGGGTATTCGAGACATTCTGAAATACAATTTAAAGTAATGTTTAAAGTTAAATTTTAATAATAAGAGCTACTACCAACTCAGCTGAGAGGACACGAAGATGTTCTCCCTACAAGTTTAAACAGAATTTTACATCATTTAGTGCTCTTCACCTACACCAAACCTGCTTATAGTCAGAGACTGATCACAGATAAAAATGGGAAAAAAAAAGTATTGTGGTATGTACAGTCAGCGTCATCAATCGGTATCCCCCTATTGATTTTAATAAGGACCCTTTTCATTTCAACTTTGGATTTCAGTCGGATTTGCTAGTATAGGAACTCGAGCGAAATTAGATATCCATAAGTATACTAGCAAATCCGACTGAAATCCAAAGTTGAAATGAAAAGGGTCCTTGTTAAAATCAATAGGGGGATACCGATTGATGACGCTGACTGTACCTACTTCAAAACTACAAAAATAAAACTTCAACACAACTCTAAACCAGTACCAAAAGTATTTTTTAGTGTAATGTAAATGGAGTTTTACAAGGAAAATCTTACCTCAATGATTATAGTCAAACTCGATCAATTATTATTCCCATTTAACTATTTCATCTGTAACAAAACAATTTTAAAGTATTAGAAACATAGGTACCTTACAACATTACACATTTATTAATTTATAAATGTGGTTGTTAAACATATATTTTGATCTTAGCTACTAGGTTTTTATATGCCACTAGTACATAGTACCTCAAGACCAGAGGCGTATTTAAAAATTCGGCGCCCTGGGCCTATAAGGTTTGCCGCCCCATAAATTAGCGGAAAACGCAAAATCAGATACCTACCTAGTGAATGAAAAAACAAAAAAGGCAATAGTTAGGTTCAATACCTACTAGTTGTGACCGCGACTTCGTAAGCGTTATGATTACCGTACGCGCAACGCATTTAACGACTTCGATTCCCGTCGCGGGACAAATGTTTGTATGATTTGCAAATATTTGTCTCAGGCTTGAAACTTGGTTTGCATTCTGCTCGCAAAATACTCATGAAGCCTATAAGCGAGCGAAGCGAGCCGATTTTTTTAAAGACAAATGCAACAACTGACACTTTATTTTTCTTATGGTACCTACTTAATCAAAGAAAAGGCTGGCTACATGTCGGTTCCTATTCTATATACGAGCGATGCGAGCTTAGGCTTTAAAAATTAGTTTTTTTATAATAAAACAAATGCAACACTTGTTTTTACTAACGCGCTCAAAGAAAAGGATGGCTTTTTGTCGGTTCCTATTCTGCGGTCAGACACAACACAACTCACTTTGCTTGCAAAACACTTATGACATGAAGCTAAGGCTGCGTTTCCATTGACGCGGAGCTGTGCGGAGATGAGCGGAGAATAGCGGTGAAAAGTGGCGAGTGTTTCCACTGAAGCGGAGCGGAGAGGAGCGGACCGCTTCGCTCTCCTAGCTACCCTCCGCAACGCACCGCCCCGCTGTGCTCCGCTCCGCATCACCTCGCTTATTTTATATGAATATCCGTTCAGCTCTGCCCCGCTCCGCTCGTGCTGTTTCCATTGAAGCGGAGCAGAGATTTCGAGCATAGTGATTGGTCAATTCATGCACCGCTAAGCACCGCTCCGCCCAGCTCCGCGTCAATGGAAACGCAGCCTTATAGGCGAGCGAAGCGAGCCGATTTTTTTTATGACAATTGCAACATCTGACACTTTTTTTTCTTATGGTAATCAAAGAAAAGGCTGGCTGCATGTCGGTTCGAATTCTATATGCGAGCGAAGCGAGCCTAAGTTTTTTATAACAAAACAAATGCAACACTTGATTTTACTAACGCGCTCAAAGAAAAGGATGGCTTTTTGTCGGTTCCTATTCTGCGGTCAGACACAACTCACTTTGCTTGCAAAACACTTATGACATGAAGCTTATATGCGAGCGAAGCGAGCCGAATTTTTTTAAGACAATTGCAACAACTGACACTTTTTTTTCTTATGGTAATCAAAGAAAAGGCTGGCTGCATGTCGGTTCATATTCTATATGCGAGCGAAGCGAGCCTAAGTTTTTTATAACAAGGTTCCTATTCTGCGTGTTTTGAGAGTTTTGAAAGCAAAGAGAGTTGTGTCTGACCACAACTCTGTTTGCAAAACACTTATGACATGAAGCTTATAATATGCGAGAGATTTTTTTTTAAAACAAATGCAACATGTGATACTCAAGAATTTTTTTGCCTAAAATCGCCTCAAGGATTTATACTGTAACGGATTTATCCCTTCGAGTTTAAAATAATACCTACTTACAGTTTCCTGTCAAGTTAAAAATCGCAAGGTCAGTCTCTGAAATTAACCGGTCAGTAATACGATAGTGATTGTAGTTGTTGTTAATTAGGTAAGCTTTTTTTAAATTTCTTCAGGCATTCAAGGACAAAAAGAAAGGCGCATGAAGCTAGCCGCCCCTCGCTCTCACCTAAATGTGTTTTAGTTAATTGTTAATTAGGTAGACTTTTCTTAAATTTCTTCAGGCATTTAAGGACAAAAAGAGAAGCGCATGAAGCTGAGAGCGAGGGGGCGGCGCGAGCCGCCGCGCCCCTCGTTTTAGTTGTTGTTAGTTAGGTAGGCTTTTCTTAATTTTTTTCAGGCATACAAGGACAAAAAGAAAGGCGCATGAAGCTAGCCGCCCCTCGCTCTCACCCAAATGTGTTTTAGTTGTTGTTAATTAGGTAGACTTTTCTTAAATTTCTTCAGGTATTTAAGGACAAAAAGAGAAGCGCATGAAGCTGAGATCGAGGGGCGGCGCGAGCCGCCCCTCACTCATTTTAGTTGTTGTTAAAGGTACCTAGGCTTGTCTTAAATTTCTTCAGGCATATAAGGACAAAAAGATAGGCCCATGATATGAAGCGAGGGGCGGCTTGCGCCGCCTTTCGCTCTCAGCCAAATGAGTTTTAGTTGTTGTTAATTAGATATGCTTTTTTAATTTCTTCAGGCACAGGACCAAAAGAAAAGCGTACGAAGCTGAGAGCTAGGGGCGGCTTGCACCACCCACTAAATGAGTTTGAGTTCTTAATTAGGTTGGCTTTTTTTAATTTATTTAGGCATTTAAAGAAAAAAAAAGCGCAAGAAGCTGAGAACGAGGGGCGGCTTGCGCCACCTCTCGCTCTCACCTTCATATCCTGGGCCTTTCTTTTTGTCCGTATATGCCTTAAGAAATTGTGGCAGGCTGAGAGGGGCGGCTTGCGCCGCCCCTCTCAGCCTGCCGCCCCGGGCCATGGCCCTCTTGGCCTAAGGGTAAATACGCCCCTGCTCAAGACTTGACAATTAAATAAAAATATTTGGAAAACCTTCGACACAGCCTTTTAACAAGTAGAAAAGAGCTTATCTTCTTATGTTATAGCTAAGAACCACCTCGATTATGTCAGTTTTCAAATAAAAACAACGGTCTCATCTATTCAACTGTTCAGGTGCTATGATGCCAGACATAGACCAGACAGACACAGTTATACACTACAAACATAAAACAGTCTTTTTAACCGACTTCATAAAAAGGAGGTTTAAATTCATAGGAATCTTCTGTTTTTAGTATGTTCATCGATTACTTACTCAAAGACGCCTGGACCGATTTGGAAAATCCTATTTTTGTTTGAAAGGGTAAGTATACTTTTTGATTGGTGCTAAGTAGGTATAAACATTTGGTGAGGATCTGTCGAGGACTTCGGAGTTATGAACAGAAATGCACCTCGAGAGTGCAGGGTGATGTGGTGATGATGATGATGATGAAAAGTATAATTTTTCAAATCCGACTGATAGTTCCTGAGATTAGCGCGTTCAAACAAATAAACAAACTCGCTATTATTGGTTGGTACCTATAGATATACCTAGCTAATAAGTAGGTAGTTTATTTAAAGTCCATTTTTTTTTAATTTTCAATTTAGCCACTTGTTACCCCCTTACTTATGAAAGATGTTTAAAGTTGAACACTGGTTAAACAACGTCCTGTCTCTGTTTGTCACTATCCACAAATAAAGACAGGACGTTGTTTAACCAATGTTTAACTTTAAACATCTTTCATAAGTAAGGCCCTTAGTCGGGGGAAATAGAAGAAGAGAAGGTGAAATACGAAAGTCGTAGACGAAAAAATAAAGTAGGTAAGTACTTACTAGATAATGCTGTGGTGGTTTGTGTTTTGATGTGATGATTTGAAAAGAAAATTACTGCACAACACTTTCCTTCTAAACACACGATACAGCACACTGTATGATAATTCCCAAGTTTACAATTGAATATCTACGTGAAAACAGTTTACTTCAAGCAACATATATTAAAATCAACATCCGTTGAATCTTCAATTCTTCATTCAACAAAACAGTTTCAACTTTATGAAGCTTTTTCTGAAGCTTTGTTGATTGATGTTAACAAAACGGACACTTTCGAATTCAAAATTCAAAAATAATGTGACGCAGTAGATGTTGCCAGATCAAAAAAATCTTAAACTCCACGTTCCGTTATTTTGTTGCAGCAACAGATTCCGTTAACCGTTATTTATTTTGTTGCAATCTCTGACTTGCACTTTGAAAATAAATTACAAAACTGAAATTGACAAATAAAATAGTACGTGATTAAATTCATAGCTATAAATGGGGTATGAATAAAAACTCAAAATGATTTTTTACATTTTCTGCTTCTTTTTTCTTGAAATCAACTGAATGCATGCACGTGCATTATATATTTTATTACTGGCATCACTGAATAATATTGCTGATTGGGTGATTGAAATATAGTACAACCAATCATAGTAGTGAATTTATGTCAAGGAATTTTTATACTAACGTAACTGGAACGCGCACTGATACAGAAAACGCGGTCCGCTTGAAATAAAACTTGGGTGGTGTGTCTCTTTCTTTTTGCAACTGTGTGAAAGAGACAAAGCACCCAAGAAAGCCTCTCAACAAGACCAACAATTCTTATAACCAAGATTAAATGATAATAGATCGTTGTGTAGTCGTGATAAGGTTCAAAATCCTTTGTACATTAAATGTCAGTCAGCATTCTACTATGTATGAAATTTCTTTGATTTATGTTTGCCATTGGCTCAAATTGTAGGAGATGTAAATGTCAACCAATCATCGTCAAGGAATTTCTATACTACGTACCTGGAACGCTTACTGAGACAGAAAACAAGGTCCGCTTGAAATAAAACTTGGGCGGTGTGTCTCTTTCTTTTTGCAACTGTGTGAAAGAGACAAAGCACCCAAGAAAGCCTCTCAACAAGACCAACAATGCTTATAACTAAGATTAAATGATAATAGATCGTTGTTCAGTCGCGATAAGGTTCAAAATCCTTTGTACATTAAATGTCAGTTAGCACTCCAGTTACGTAGTTTAGAATCTTCTTGATCATCGTACAGATTTGAATTACTAGGGTTGATCCAACTTAAATCGGTAAACTTCTGCTTTCGAAATAAAATAGTATGTGAAAAATCGATACTCATGTATCAGCGGGTCTAATGAGGTAGAATCACTAAACGAAATATTGGATTTCTAAGTATGGGGGCGTATACTCTTTAGCATTCTGAGCATTCTGTTTTTTAAATAATTAAGATCCATCAAGAAATGACGAAGTTATTCAAGTTTTCTTTTCGGCCATTTCAAAACGCGCGCTCGGAGCTTCGCGCTGCGTGTGACGTCACCAGGCGCCCGCGGCTCGGTCTACTAGTACAAAATCGCTAGTTAAATTCAAACTAGCTTCCACCCACGGCTTCGCTCACGCGGCACCTGGATATAAAGTTGCCTATATCCTATTTCCAGTCAAGAACTATCTATGTTTTAAATTTCAGCCAAATCAGTTCAGTGGTTGTCGAGTTATAGAGGGACAAACATACATCGAAATATCCAAACATTTTTAATTAACTAGCTTCCGCCCGCGGCTTTGTTCGCGTAGTACCCAGATAAAAAGTAGCCTATGTCCTATTCCTGGTCATTATCTATCTATAGGTATTTAAAATTTCAACCCAATTGGTTGTGGTTGTCGAGTTATAGAGGAACAAACATCATCCATCCAAACATCCAAACTTTCGCATTTATAATATTAATGTGATGTGATTATTGTGATAGTATGATAAGTGTGATTAGAAAACCAGTTTTAGGTAGGTAGGTATGTGATTATTTTGACTCGTACATACAAATTATTAATTAGATAGGTATTAAGATTAAAAGTACCTCTTAAAAAATACTAAGTAAATAGTTAGGAAATAAAATAAAAGTCGAAAATTATTTTTAAGTAAGTAGGTACTTTCTACTTACCTAGGTAACGGTACTTACCGAAAATAATAACAAACAAAATTAACAATACCTACCTACCCTGTTTGTTATGACTTTCCTACCTACTTATTAATGTTCTTATGTAAGGGAGTGCACACACTGCGTTTTTTGCAATACAAACGCGATGCGAACGCGCTATCCCCCTCCCGGTTCACTTTTGTATGGAAAAAAAAGTTGCGAATGCGCGTTTGTATCGATACAAACGCGCTGCAGAAAACGCAATGTGTCCACTCCCTAAGTGACTGTATTGTCTTTTAGGGGAGGCTTATGCGGAAACGCAAGACAATCCCACCACCGGTGTCAAATAATTCAGATTTAGTTAAGTAAATAATTAATTAAAAGGATTGTTAATAAAAGCTATAAATAAATAAATAAATAAAATGTACGAATAAAAATATTCACATACCCACCAAAAAAATGTCTTCTAATCAGTAATCACCAGTGATCGGAATGAGGCGGGCTAAAATACCTAAAGTTCGAAAAATAACAGAGACAAATGGAGATGCCTGGAGAGCGATCCGCGGGCGCCTGGTGACGTCACAGCTAGTCGCGGTCATCTCGAGAGCGTTTTTTAGATTGGTGCACTAAAATCTCTGTAACTCGGTCATTTTTGATCCGATTGAAAAAACAAAAACACAGTATTTATTGTTTTTTTTATAGCTACAAATCTGCATACTTATCAAAAAACGTGACTGATCCTCATTGGCCACTTAGAATGAATTATAAAAAGTTTTGTAATAAAAGCAGTCTCTTTTTAGCCGACTTCTAAAAATGGAGGAGGTTCTCAATTCATCAGATTTTTCTTTTTGTTTGGAAGTGGTTTTAAGCATTGCATGTTACTACCGACTATGTTCTACTCGAAGACGCCTCAACTGATTTGGAAAATTCTTTTTGATACGAAACGTCACATCAAAAATCACACCGCACAAAAAAATATAAATTTTAAATTACACAACTATAAGTTTTAGAAACATGAATCCAATGTTATATTTATCGTATCTAATCATTTCGCTTGAACTTGAGTTAGTTAGTATCGAAGCCAGGATGGCGGGATAGGGGCGCTGCGTAGATTTACGGAAACCCGCGCTCGCGCTAGTTTCTATTATGTTTAAATCACGAGTCACGACTCTCACGTGGTGGTCAAGTGATTCTTTCGTGGATTTGTAGAATGATAATAAATGAATAGTAACTCATTAATTATCATTTAAATCAATTGATTTGAGTGACTTGGACGTTAATAATTAAAGTTAAAAATAACCAATAAATGTAAAGAATTATATAAAAGATCAATTTGTCGGCCTCAGCCCATGCAAAGGCCAGCCAGAAATATAAAGCATGGCTATCATTAGAAAGAGACTGAACAACCTAAACTAAAAAAGCACAATAAAGAAGGTAAATAAAACAAGTAGGTAGGTACTTAGCAAGGAATTTTTATACTAACGTAACTGGAACGCGCACTGATACAGAAAACGCGGTCCACTTGAAATAAAACTTGGGCGGTGTGTCTCTTTCTTTTTGCAACTGTGTGAAAGAGACAAAGCACCCAAGAAAGCCTCTCAACAAGACCAACAATCCTTATAACCAAGATTAAATGATAATAGATCGTTGTTTAGTCGTGATAAGGTTCAAAATCCTTTGTACATTAAATGTCAGTCAGCATTCTACTATGTATGAAATTTCTTTGGTACTTAGTTCCCGCTTTTGCCGTAAGACTTCAGTGGTGGCATGGACTTTTCTACTTACCTTACGTTTCACGTTAAAACCAACGGCCGTGTGCACCGCACACACCCCACCTAATTTTTTTTTTTTTTTTCAACGCGACAAAGTTATAGTGCTCATTGAATTTTTGTTTTTATGTGAGCGTGTGAACGTGCCATTAAAATAGAAATAAATGCTCCTCATTATCATGCTTTCATTGTAGATTGATCTGAGAAAATCAATATTTTCAGGGAGCTTAGGTTAAAAAGGCCGCTATAACAGAATCACAATAGGAATTGCATTATACGCCGCCACGCCGTTCTTGTTACTTTCAAGTCTCAGTCTATGAAAAGAGACGGCTTATAGTGCAATTACTATTGTGATTCTGCAATAACAGCCTTTTTAACCCTGGAATTGTAAATAATAATGATTTCTAAACAGCCTTAGGAAGATGAAGAACTCGATTTCAGTTTTACTAGTTACTTACTGATACTGAAATGACATCGATTCACCAGTGGTGGCTCCTCACCTCCTCACTAGCAATACTTAAAAAAAAAACTCAAAATTGCCATCTTCCGTGTCGTAGTATCTCGCGAATATCGGAGTGTTATAAAATCAAGCATTTTGAGTTGTTTTCTTCGCTCTTACTGTCGAAAAACTGTGTGAATAAAATTTTGGTGCAAATCTGTACAAAATGATTACCTATTGAGCTTTGTGATTAGTAAACATACTGCATTGTTAACCTGTTTTAGCACGATTGACGGACGTCCTTGTGCATTTTGCAAGATCCGGAGTGGCGGCAAATTTGATTTTGTGACGATTTACTATCGCTGGTTTATAATGTAAGAAACTATTTTTTATTTATAAGCGTAATGGGTAGCCCCAAAGAAAATGTTAGTGCTTGTAAGAGCAATGAACTTGATAATAATGTGAATGAACCAGCTGATGCAGTAGTACCAGAAAGTGAAGTTGGCGATACTGCTAAAAATATTACGGAAGCAAGTGCTACCTCGACTTGCGATCCCAATGTCTCGAAAGATAGTGATGGAGCTGCCCCGGGCAATTCCAAGAAAACGAAAAAGAAATCTCGTCATGGAAAGAAAAACCACACACCAGCCAAAGAGCTTACGGACAGAAATATTGTCCGGAGAATTCACCATGTTGGTGCCAAATTCAAGCAGGGGAGAAAAAGAGCACAAAGCTTTCCTACAATCTCCAAATTTTTCCTCCCACACAAAAGACCCCGTAAGGATGTCTTTATACCACCCACAAAGTTTTTACTTGGAGGGAACATATCTGATCCATTGAACTTGAATAGTCTACAAGATGAAGATATCAACCGCGCAATGAACGCGGTGACTCCTGAATCGTCTCCACTACCTACACCACCCAGACATAAAGCCAAAATAGATGTTATAATCCCTCCCAATATACAGGATCCTCTTAATCTTATGGAGCCGCTGGACAATGCAGAATATGAAAAGAGGCTGGAGCAGCAGCAACGGAAACCTCGCAAGAAAGCCAGGCTGCGGCGCCGCACCACAGACAACACAAGTCCATCCAGGGAGGAGGCTATTGTTAAATCTGAAGGCATTAAAGAGCCACTTCCTCCTGAACCATCCACATCAACATCAAAATCTCGTAAAAGATCTTGTAGTGACAGTGATAATGCTTCTCAGAAAGGCAAAGACTGCAATAAGAAGCTACGGAGAATGGATTCTTTAGATAAGATTGTGAGTCCCGTGGTGCCACAGCCAGGGGCCTGGATGAGGGCTAGGCAGCCGCGTGCGGGGCCCTCTGAGAGGCCGACGTCCCCACATCGCACCAAGAGTATGTCTGAAGGAGACATAAAGCTACCAACATTTCATCCCAAAAATTCCAAATACCAATATGGCAACTATGACAGGTAAGAAATTATACATTTCAATTTATATTATTAAAATAATGGAATAATGTATACTGTCCTCATTGTGTTGTTCAGATAATAAGAAAGAAAAAAAAAATTAAATCAATAATGAAAGTAGTTTTCACTGTTAGTTAGCAATTTAAATTAAAAAACCCATAATTGGTTATTAGATATTTAATAATATAACTGGTATCAATTTGCTGTTTCAGGTATTATGGCTACCGCAACTTGAATGCGATGATGGACATTCGCCTGCAAGTTTTTGAGATGCATCGGCATCTATTCCAGAACAAGGATGTGTTGGACATTGGATGCAATGTGGGTCATATTTCCATAGCAGTTGCCAGGACTCTTGGAGCTCGTTCTGTGGTGGGCATGGACATTGACCCAGTTCTCATAAGTATGTTCCAATCAATTTATAATTATCTTATTTCATTTCACTTGATAGTATCTTCATATTCAGACCTCTTAATGGCCTACAAAATTCTGCGAATATTATGTCATTATGTGTGGATGGTCTTCCTAAAAGAAATTAAAAAAAATATATTCAATTTAAGGTAAAATTGCTTCAAGTTAGGCAATAAATTTAAATGAAAAGGATGTTTTTACCCTTTCAACAAAATTACAAAACTGTTGTAACTTATATGTAATACTGTGACAAGTTTGTACTTGTCTTTATTTCTATGCCTTTTCTTACCTCTAATCTAGCAAGGCTATTAGAATGATGGATGTAATGTCCGACATAATCATTATAGCATGCATAATCCACTTGCGCTCTTTTGAAGCATTTGCCACTCATTTAAAATTCATTCACTAAATATTCATAACTCAAGTGGCATTAACATGAACCTCATGCATATAGGTAGTTCACAGAATCAATAAGTGTCTAACCATTTGTGTTGTAATGGTCATTGAACCCACCTTTCTATCCTTAGGTTGTGTTGTGTTTAAACTTTCAATACTGATTATAATAGGTAATTAGGGACAAAGCAATAAGATATGACTGTGACTTGCGAGGTCAGGAATTCAAAATAATTTGTAGATCTCTATAGGGTAGTCAGAGGATAGTCCAATAAAATATTCAAACCATACTGACAATACTAGCTATTACTTATTCTGTGTCCATACCATTTATTTTGCATGAATAATATTAGTACAAAATATACATTGGTATTATTTATATACCTATATACATACATTTCTTGCTATTAACTGTAAAATTGCTCTCTTTTCAGCTCGGGCGCAGAAAAACCTACGTTCCTTCATACCTGTACCTGCTGAACCAAAAATGGAAGAAGACAAGAAAGATCTTGATGTAACGGCTAAAAAGCCTGATTGCGATAGTGAATGTAAGGAGGAGAAATGTGAGGATTGCACCGACAAGCCTGACGATGCGAAGAAGAGAAAGATTAGGAAACCTAGAAAGAATAGAAAAGCATTTAATAAAGAACAGGGCCAATGTTTCTTCCCAATGTCAATGTCAATGCTTTTTGGTCCGCTTGGTGTGATGGGCGACAGCGTTTCACTTCCAGCATTCCCGTACAATGTTACTTTCAAACAGGTGAGTTTATTTTGTTTCTATATAAGTAAATTTTTGACTTCTTGACGAAATAAAAATTGGAATAGAATCCATTTTTAACCGACTTCCAAAAAGAAGGAGGTTCTATGTTGGCTGTATGTACTTATGTTTTTTTTATGTATGTTCATTTAAATTACTTTCCTAATTTAATCATAAATTTTGTATGGAACGGCTTTTTTGATGATATCTTGAATTCTGAGGCAGAACAAAGTTCGCCAGGTCAGCTAGTACCTATGTAACTAAATAAATATGTTCTGTGATTGCGAAAGCAAAAATATGCTTCATCAAAATTTGCTTAGTTTGGGGCTAGATAGCTGTGTGAAATGTCCAGCAATATTTATTTATTTATTTATTTATCATGTTTTAAATTGGTTTCCAGGGCAACTACGTTCCCCGCGAAGACGTCGCAGTCGGTTCTGGCGACAGCCCACAATTCGATCTGATCCTTTGCCTCTCCACGACTAAATGGATGCATCTGAACTGGGGTGATGCGGGCCTGAAGCGAGCATTTCGACGAATGTTCGCGGATCTGCGCCCCGGCGGCAAACTCGTCCTCGAAGCACAAAACTGGGCGAGCTATAAAAAGAAGAAGCGTTTGACGGTAAGCTATCTTTGTCTACTATTATTTTTTGCATCAACCATCAAGTTATTAAAATTGCTGTGAATTTAAAAGCCTCCGCAAGATCTTAAGGTCTTAGGTTTTGGATGTTCTTTATGTATGCAAAAATAAGTACCTATTGTTCTCTTGGATTTCTCTGGTTAAACGAAGCATGCTTCCTGTGAAACGTAGCGATTAAGTGGTAGTAACGTCCATCCACTCAATAAATATCATGTTTCCCGTGATAAAATGGAAAATTGCATCAAAACTAATGATGTGCATTACGTACATGCTTTACTCGCACTGTACTATAATGCTAATAAACAATGCGTTTTATAATTAGAGCTTGCATGTGTTGGATTGAACTGACAAACCGCGGGAGGTTACCGAAGCAATCTAAATCCAGTACGGATGGGAACATCTGTTAAACTATTGGCATGTGTGTGAGTTATAATCAATTTACAACTATTTTTTGTGTTGAGTTTTTATGGGATAAAAGCGACGTGTTTATTTACGGTATTCAATTCGTTTCAGCCGACGATATACGAGAACTTCAACTCGATCGAGATGTTCCCGAACAAGTTCCGCGACTTTCTCCTGTCGCCGGAGGTGGGGTTCAGCAAGTGTTCGATCCTGGGCGTCCCGCAGCACGCCAGCAAGGGTTTCCGGCGGCCCATCCAGCTGTACGTGAAGGGGGACTTCACTCCGAGCAAGGCGTGCTGGTCGGACGCCCACGTGCCTTCGTCGCACCACCGACCGACCGAGACGGAGCCGCCGCGCCGACCCGTGTACGCTCCCGTCGCGCCGGCGTACCGACCGAGCGACGACGCGCCCTCTTGCGGCGCGGCCACGCCCTACTCGCCCAACTTGGACTGCTGCGCGGACGACTCTCCCTTCTACAACCCTCGCAGCGACTCCTACGCGCCGTCGTACCAACCTCCGCGGCCGACCGTTTACGCCACGCTGCCGTCGCCGCAGGGGAGTGCCTCCCCGGCCGCGTCGCCGGCCGCCTCCCCCGCGCCGCACGCCTCGCCGCGCCCCGACCTCATGTCGGCTCGGGGCTTCGCCGAGCCGCGCCCGCACGACGAATAGGACTCGCCCCACGACCCGCGGTGACAATACTTCAACGAAACGAGTGCTCTTTACGAACTGAGTGATATTATTTTCCAGTGTCTTTCTGTAATCGTTTGAGTGCGATCTGAATCGAAGTGTATATCCGGAGTTCCTCAACTGCAGGATGAGCAAGTATTTGACTGAACGAAATCAAGGTCCGATTTGTGGACGTGATCTGATAGAGTGCCGCTATGGGCAATAAAAAGGGTGTTAGTGATATGATAAATATGCCCCATGTTTTAAGTGGATCAAACGCACACACTGATTGGCTGATGGTTGTGTTTCGAAGTATTGTCGCTGCTGCTCTATAAGTGATTTAAGCATAAACGCCGCAGAGCGGCTCTTTGTAAATGAATCTAGAAATGAGGATGTGCTTTCAGATGATGTTGTTATTTATTGTTATGGCCGCTTGCCTGTGGGTTCTGGTCGTAGAGTCCGCGCGCCAGCAAAGGACCTGGGCCGCGCGGCGTAGCACGATCCCTCTTTGTATTCACTTATCTCGAATTTGGACTGATAATATAATTGTAGTAGGTTTAAGCATAATAATGTACGCAGGACAAATTCGCAGGACTCACAGGTGGGGCACATCGTTTTCTCATTTCTGGGTTTATGTCTCCCGCCTTTCATATTTTTATGTAAATATCGTTTTAGAACCCATAGGATTATGTTCGATAGGCTGAAAGTATTTTATAATATTATACTCGTGCATTAATCTATTAATTCTGTATTTTATTTTTTGACTCCTGACAACTGAATTCTAAATGGCTGATTCGTTTAACTCAAATAAATTTTGTGACGTGGCTGTTCCTATTGGTTTATGAAAACAAACATGAAGTCAATCTATTCCTTAATTTGAACAAACTAAAGTTCACAAAGTTTTAGATCCTCTTTAATTACTCCGAATGTGCAGCCTCAAACACGCCAGAGAAACCCTCATCAGTTTGTTTGCGCTATTCCAACTTCTGGGCATACAAACTGTAAGAAACTAAGCACCTACTCATATCTATTCTTTACAAAGTAGTCGATAGTAGGGTATTTTCTATTTTCGTAAACGAGTTTTCATAGCGTTATTCAGTTATTATAAGTAGGTAAGGTACTCTTACTTATATGAAATGATAAATACCTACATGCACCTATATCGGACACATAGTTACGATGGATTTTGTATGGACAAATTATGTTAAAACTCTTGTAGATAAGATACCTTAATTATGCACATTGTCGCTACTTCTTCCTACAAATTGATTTTTACGAACAATATTAAAGTTATAGAATGCAGAATAACTTTACATAATGCAGAATAACTTTACACAATAAAAATGTAACCTACTTAACCTATATATTTTAAGCTTTCGCGACTTGAACACACTTTTTAAATTACTGGACGGGAAATTAATAATCGCGTAATGAAATCATTTTATTTACCTACCGACGAGAAGACAGTCTTTTCGTGACCACGGCAACTGTATAATGTCGCCAAAACGTAGTTCGCCCCGAACTGAGATCTCGCGCACCGTTGTGTTGATAGCCTAGATTTGGACTTGTTTCTGACTACCCCTTACTACGTTAAGTGCTCCTTCTAGTGTTTACCACACAATGATATCTAATGCGCTACCTCAGTATGGTAAAGATTATAGGCATGCATGCAATACATTAAGTCGTGTCGTGTTTATATTCAATAGTTGACCCCGCGAACTTCGTACCGCGCCTCAGGGAAGGCCTCTTAGTTCGAGAAATTATTAAAATAGCAGTTCAATACAAAATGTATGAGAAAATCAATTCCCTCCCCCTCCCTCCCCCTCCCCTCCCCTCCCCCCTCCCCTCCCCCTCCCCCATCCCTCCCCCACCCCTCCCCCTCCCCGTCTCTCTCCCTCCCCTCCCCTCCCCCTGCCCCTCCCCTTCCCCACCCCCCTCCCCCTACCCCTCCCCGTCCCCCTCCGTCTCCCTCTATAATTTTGGTACATGCCCAGCCCACTATTTGCAGGAGTTAGCATTTGCATACGTGACAGGTTGCAAGCCCATCGCCGCTATTAGAACGTTAACTGGTTTCCTCACGATGTTTTCTTTCACCGTTTAGAGCTCGTGTTAATGCGCATTTAAATTTTTCTAATCGAAAAATCCATTGATGAGCACGGCCAGGGTTCGAACTTACGACCTATGAATCGAAAATCGAGCACTCTTCCACTCGGCCAACACGGCTTTTATTTTCAATCTCAAGAAAAAATATCAAGAAGCAACTAAAATCATTGCAAACCAAACCACAACGATGCCACACTCCTTGTGTGTTAACCAGACCTACGAATACATCGAAACTCTATGAAACGGGAGCTCTTTCCATACATCCGTTAATTGGTTTTCATCATTTTTATTTTTCTCTGTATTTCAAAAACTATAGAACCTAGAAGAAAACTAAAAACCATTTTGGAATGTATAAATTGAGTACTTTCATATGACACCCCCCACTCAATATATTTGGGTACCTTTGAAAAAAATTTACCCCCTTGGGAACCCCATATCTTTACAACCCCTTCATCGATTACGCTCATACGCTCCACAGCAAATTTCCATAGCACAACCTATTGACCTATCAAGTTTCATACAGATTGGATAAGCGGTTCGATAGTTATGCGAGAACATAAAAATGAAACATACAAATATACAAACATACAAACATACAAAGCAAAATCGCCTAACTTGCCACTAAGATCTTCGCTCGCTTCGCTCGCTCGATCGAAAAGTTCTTATTCTACCATTTTGAAGTATTCATTATAAAAAAACAATTTTTGTAGGAAGTAATCCGAGTTAGTGACTTTACGTGTGAATCAAAATAGCCCTGCTGATTCGTTGAATTTTGTTGAATCTGTCTGTGCCAGCTAGAGTCGGATTCAGCACTGAAGTCCGATAAACGCAGCGCTGCTATCGCAGAACTAGGTTATGTAAAAAGATACTAATTGTCCAAATAAGGCTTGAACAATAATAATTACCTATGCTAGTTTGTACGTTCGATAGCTCTACACACCAGAACAACTGAACGACCTTAACTAAAAGAGCATACTATAGTAAATAAATCAATTAGTTCCCGCTTTTTCCGTAGGACTTGAGTGCTGAATCCAATCTACATACAATCCACAACCAATGATCCACCATTCTGGGGACACCCTTCAAAACATTGCAGTTTACACACGCATCTCTACATGTGTCTTGTTTGCTCTAGCAGTTATTAGTTCTAAGGCAAACATGCCTACAAGTCATATTGATTCCAGAAAAATGAGTAGGTGGGTAAGTACTTACCTCACCAACCTCAAGGTCGACAAGGAATCTGCAATTTCATTACCCTGCCAAGGTACCATTATTACCTGTTTCGTCTTATCTCCTGTCTAATAAAGGCCACAGTAAACAATTTATAGCACGTCCGACGGCTCGTTATGACGACTTTTATAAAGTGTAGGCTGGAAATACAATCTGTGGTAGGTTGATAAGTACCTACTCTGATGCTGAATTAGCACATTTTGGGCATTATGTAGGTACCTACTAAATTAGGTATGTCCCGAAAATTCAAATGGAAGCTTCAGACCATTTTTTCAATAGGTAATTAATTTATGGAGAAACTCAACATAATAGGGGCATCTAGTGGTAGGTACCTGGTACATATAGATTGTAAGGTAATATATCAGTGTCATTCATTATCCAGAGGGAACAGAATCAAAGCAGAGGAGTACCTACGTTTGTATTGAATGGTCTCCGCGCCCCGGGGCGCGGAGGTGGCGCCCGCGGGTTCCCATTTCCCACACGGCGCAAAACTGCCAAAAATCTTGAAAAAGCTTACTCGTACAAAATTGAACAAAGAATTTACAAAATTGAAAGCAAATACGAAAGTTGTTAGGTATTCATTGGAATCTAAGTAGGTATAAGGAAAATGTGCTATTTGGGGAGATGTTTATTTTACAAGGGGACGATGATATTATTCAAGGTTTTATTTAGGTAGGTACCTTGTTATTGTAACTAGGTACCTACCAGTATCGACCTACATGTACCTACGAGACGTGTATGTGGATGTTATTTGATCTCCCGAAGGCTTACTCGCTTATGATTAGGTAAAATGTCTCGAGTCTTCAGTAGGTACCTACATCAGCTCAATTTCTTACCTAAATAATTACTTGTATAATTATGTACTTATACCTACATCTCATGAGCTTATGATATTTTTAATTCAAACGTGCCGCTTTATCCTACACAGGTAGATAATATGATAGAAAAAGTATGAGGGAGGTGATACGAAGTAGGTACACCGGGTCGTCTAGTATTATTATAATTATATTATTACAAGCTGCTAGACCGCGGCTTCGCTCGCGTGGTCCCCGGATAAAAAGTAACCTATGTTACTCTCCAGCCCTCCAACTATCTCCACACAAAAAATCACGTCAATCCGTCGCTCTGTTTTGACGTGAAAGTAGGACAAATAAACACACTTTCACATTTATAATATGGGTACGGATAGTAAGGTACCTATGAAAAAATACTTATGGTCGAATTGCTCATTATACGAACTAAAAATATATGAAAAATGACACTTTTTCCTTCAATTTTAGTGCGTATAATTAAAAATACGACTATAGCACATTTTTGCAATTTTTGACAATTTGTGCCCTTATCTCACCGAAGCCGAACGTGCGATGTCTGCAATTCTGAATAACGTTGTAATCAAAGACCTTATACCTGGTTGTAATATCAGTTACAGAACAAGAACTCAACTTCAGTTGCTTTCGAAATAAATAGTAGCCTTGCCTAACTCAAATAAACAGTGTTATAAAAATTAGGCTATTTGCAAAATGGTAGTTAGCATTTTCATGTTAGTAAATTATATAAGTTTTTCGATAGAATTCGCTGGAGTAAAACAGTGTTTTGGTAGAAGTTATTTCGTATTTCGAAGTCGGTGTTTTTGATCATCTAGTTAGGTATTCTGACACTGAAGCGCACCACACACACAGCAGATAATATATCTGAAATATAAATCTTGACAGATCGCACCAAATAAGTATATTTTATAATTTATATTCGCTGTGTGTGGTCCTCCATAGAATTTGTATGGGCGTGATCTGTAAAGTTTTATATTTCATAATATAAAATCTGCTTTGTGGGTGATGCGCTTGACTGTACACTATTGACAAGATATTAGACATTCTGTACTGCAGTTCGCCTGCAAAGTGAATGGTGTCCTCTGAAACTAGGTTATACCTGTGGTTATACCTAGTAACAAGAACAAACGAAGACAATAATAATGTTATTTTCTGAACTTATTTGGCTTCCATTATTTTTTTACCATAACAAACGGTAATTTGATAGTATAGACAATTTTTCTTGTAGGGACTTATATCGAGGTTCCATTACTAATTTCCTGCTCCACTATTTTTAGCTAACATCGTAGGTGAAGGGAATTGTAAATACCCTGGCAGAATGACAGTATTGTTTATGTGCTACGTGCGTAGCAGCCGTAGCACATTAGAGCGACCTACCTACACTAAACTGTTTTGTTTCTTCCTACGTTCTTCTAACTTTTCACATTACTGACAATTTCACAATCTGCAAAAGAAAACCAAAAACTCCAATTTATCAAAGTAGGGGAGAGCAGGTAGGATTCGTACACTTTTTACTCTGAGGTCTGTAAAAAAAAACTAACAGCTATTGTAAAATTATTTCAATGCTGCTTTAATACCTACTTAACTGGCTTTAATAAAATTGTAGTTCAGTGTTCATACAATGACGCATAGTCGAGCTTTGATGGTTTTTAAAAAAAATGGGAAACGTACGAAAGCACCCCACACGCGTGGTGGCTTCGTACACAGTGATTATACATAGTAGAAATATTTATTGAGATCAAAATTAATACAGAATCAGCCTTAAGTGCAGTAATAATTAACCATATTGGTTTTTACACAGTCTAGTTACAAAAATTAACAATTATCATAAAATTTTCTTCTTATGTCCTTAAAGGAACCAATCAACATTATAACTTTTAATATTGGACCTACTATTGCACATAATGAACATAGACAGGTCTTTTCAAAAGTTAAAGATGTTAGCTGTTCTTGCTGTAAGAGCAGATTTGTGTTGCGGCAGTATTAACACCATATCTGCTAAGCAAACTGTTCCATTCATACTGTACGAATCTACCCCACACATAACTGTACGTTGTAACCCAAATAATCCACAAATAAATTGAAAATAAAAATAACTGTCACGGTTATCTTAAAATAAATGTTAACATAACAAGCTAGGGCATCAATCCATAAACAACAATAAATAACCTTAACATTTAGAGCAAAGCATATTAGAGATAAACGCGTTCAAAAGTGCATTCAAAAATTACTTAAGTGGCGCAAAAACACATATTGACTTGATCCAACCAAGCCGGCGGCAGCACTGCCACCCCGTCCCGTGGTTAGACTTAGGGTATGATGGTATGTCACACACACAAACATGAACGCGTCAACGTATTGGATTGTGTAGATATGACCACTGTACGAATGCTCCCTCTGTACGAATCCTACCTGCTCTCCCTAGGTGCCTACGTAAAATATTTTGTCCCTTCGAGTGCTCCTATTCTTTCAATCTAGATTTTGTGCTAAGAGAACCCTAGTGTCTAGGCAAACCTAACATAGGCTTTAAAATATTATTTAAAAGACAAACGTATTGTGTTCGATACATAAAATATCTATCTATCTCGAGCAAGACGAAATGTCTCTCAAAAGAGGCTGAAATGTGAATGCCCTCAGAAGATTTACTTGCAAAATCAGTGCTTTGTTACGCACAAAGTCCATGACCGCCTCAGCCGAATTCTTCATGACGAAGCTCTGAAATTTCGTACAAGAAATGTTCCCTCCAACGTTTCATGAAATACCTACGAGCGTCCTCCAGCATTCTATGCTTGGCGGTTTCATTCATTCTTATTACATTTATTAAAGTAGGTACCACAGAAAACTATTACTCCTGTAGGTAGGGACTATCATTTAATTTTATTACGCTCATACTTGCGACTTTTATCGCAACAAAACTATATTAATGGCGTACGGGACTACGGGTTATGCAATTTTAGTTACCAGATGTTTATGAGACTATAATAAAGTAGGACTTCAAGTTGTAAAAACACGAGTTAAATAATATCGGGAACACTGTACTTGCTCGCTGCGGGTCTCTTCAATGACACTTTTCCAATTAAATGCATCGTTAGTTGATAATATTAATGAGAAAGTCAGTTTCAGAATTTTAAATAAGTTTTTCTGAGCCTTGGGTTAGTTTAGTTAGAAATTAGAAGATTATGATCGATCGTTTTACATTTATTTTTGTTATGTAGGTAGTTACCTAATTTTGCGGTAATCTCTTGTTATAACCTGGGACTATCTCTAGTCTTTGTTTTATAGGAAATATTAATAGTTCTTTATTTCAGGCAGAGATTATAAATAAACATTGGCCCATATTGTAAATATCTTGTAGACTAACATACATAATGAATATACAAATGCACTACACTATTTAGAGTCAGGCACTTTCATCTGCATTATCGGCGCTTCCCTGTACCGCCCGTAGAAAACTCCTGCTGTCCAGAAGTCTGGAGCGAAGAATACGTCTTGGCAGCTACTCGTAGCACGTATGACTTGAAGTTGGTCTCCGTTGTTGATTCCAACCGCGCCTCAAGCCGTGTACAAGTACTACAGGCGGCTCCTTGATCCGGCATCGTAAAGCCTACCTACCCATAAAAATACTTTCGTCAGTCTGTTCGGATAGAAGCTGTGAAATAATAGCAATACCTACTTTGTCACATTAAAACATCCCTACTATGTTTGATTATTTAGGCAAACTAATACTTCTTTACGAGTCTGATGAAAACAAATGTAGGTAATCCAGGGATGAATGACGTTTAAATCTGGATACGAGTTGAACGTGAATATTACCCACATATTACCTAAGTCGGGCACAGGTAAAAATAATGATTAATAAAAACTGGTGTAAAAAAACTTTACGCATTTTTTACGTTTGCCGCATGTTGTATTTTTAGCTGTGGGCAAGGACCACCTACTGAGTGGATCCCATGGGTTTTGCGTTAATGCGGCTTCAGACTACGAGTATATCAGCACGATTTAGGGAGTGTACACATTGCGTTTTTTGCAGCGCGTTTGTATCGATACAAACGCGATTCGAACGCGCAGCCCCCCGCGCAGCCCCTCCCGGTTCGCTTTTGTATGGAAAAATACGCGTTGTGAACGCGCGTTTGTATCGATACAAACGCGCAGCTCAAAAACGCGCTGCAGAAAACGCAATGTGTACACTCCCTTAGGGCGGTCTCATACGTTAGATTTTTTGTGTGTCCGGTCGTCCGGCCCGACTCACTGTGATTCGACTAGAACATGCTAGCTGGACAATATTCGAAATCGTATTTCCCGGAAAATTCGATCATAATCCCTTAGGTAGAACCCATATACTTACCCTCGGATTCCAAGAATTTTATTGCACCCTGGCACTCACAGGATAAGGGTGGTAGTTATAAATATAAAAAAGGGGTAAGTAAGCTAAAAATCATAAGCGATTTAGCGTTCGACGCGAATACTTATAACAGTTAATTCAAAAGTGGTTTTAGTTTTCTTAGTGATGTATTTTAAAGTTAAAGGTAGGTATGTACTATTTAATTTTACAAAACAATTTAACAAGTTGCTGTTATTATTATTATTTTAATTTTTTTTAATTTCAACTTAACCATTTTTTACATATTTTAATAAGTTTTGGACTTGGAAGTACTTGCCATTGCGTGCCATTGGTCTAAAACTTATATGTATGATAGCTTAGACTCTCTTCTTTAAAATGGTTGTAAAATTAGGCTGTGGAAAGCTGTGGAACTATTTTTTGTTATTTTTTTTCCAAAGCACCTCGTTTCTATCTCCAGACTGAGAAAGAAAACCTGAATAGTGGATTGCTTTCATTTTTATCAGCAAAGTTTGATATTTTCGGCATTACCGAAGATTCTTCGAGGGGCCTGAAGAAGAAAATCATAAGCATTTACTGCAAATTCAGAAAAAAAAATGGTACGCAAACGAAAAGTGCCGCGATTGAACAGTTCAAAAATTCAACAGGACTGAATCGATTGATGATTTTTTTTCTTTTTTTTTTTTTTACTCTAAAACTATATCAGGTTTCCTAAAAGGTTATAATAAAAGGTGTAAGCCTCAAAAATAGCGTAAAATAATTTAGTCTAGCTAGCATGTTCTAGCTAGACGAATCACTGTGCGACTGTCTGAATATGTGTTATACATACCTACATTACGAGTAGAATTTGACGCACCTGGCGTTAAATTGTACTCTAGTAAAATTGTAATTGAAAGTCAAATTCAAATTTTACCACGGAAGACCAGTGCTATGGTAGACTATCTACCGTAGCTTATGCTGAGTGGAGGCCTTTTTGATAACTGAATTAATTTAGTACTAGTAGTTCGCCCCGAACTGAGATCTCGCGCACCGTTGTGTTGATAGCCTAGATTTGGACTTGTTTCTGACTACCCCTATACCTACGTTAAGTGCTCCTTCTAGTGTTTACCACACAATGATATCTAATGCGCTACCTCAGTATGGTAAAGATTATAGGCATGCATGCAATACATTAAGTCGTGTCGTGTTTATATTCAATAGTTGACCCCGCGAACTTCGTACCGCGTCTCAGGGAAGGCCTCTTAGTTCGAAAAATTATTAAAATAGCAGTTCAATACAAAATGTATGAGAAAATCAATTCCCTCCCCTCCCCCTCCCCCTCTCCCTCCCCTCCCTCTCCCCCCTCCTCCATCCCCTCCCCCTCCCCGCCCCTCCCTCCCCTCCCCCTCCTTCCCCTCCCCCTCCTTCCCCTCCCCCTCCTTCCCCCCGCCCCTCCCCTCCCCTCCCCTTCCCCTCCCCCTCCCCTCCCCTCCCCTCCCCTCCCCTCCCCCTCCCCTCCCCTCCCCTCCCCTCCCCCTTCCCTCCCCCTTCCCTCCCCCTCCCCCCTCCCTGGTTTCCCCACGATGTTTTCTTTCACCGTTTAGAGCTCGTGTAAATGCGCATTTAAATTTTTCTAATCGAAAAATCCATTGATGAGCACGGCCAGGGTTCGAACTTACGACCTATGAATCGAAAGTCGAGCACTCTTCCACTCGGCCAACACGGCTTTTATTTTCAATCTCAAGAAAAAATATCAAGTAGCAAGTAAAATCATTGCAAACCAAACCACAACGATGTCACACTCTTTGTCTGTTAACCAGACCTACGAATACATCGAAACTCTATGAAACGGGAGCTCTCTCCATACTTCCGTTAATTGGTTTCCATAATTTTTCTGTTTCACTGTATTTCAAAAACTATAGAACCTAGAAGAAAACTAAAAACCATTTTGGAATGTATAAATTGAGTACTTTCATATGACACCCCACTCAATATATTTGGATAACTTTGAAAAAAATTTACCCCCTTGGGAACCCCATATCTTTACAACCCCTTCATCGATTACGCTCATATGCTCCACAGCAAATTTCCATAGCACAACCTATTGACCTATCAAGTTTCATACAGATTGGATAAGCGGTTCGACAGTTATGCGAGAACATAAAAATGAAACATACAAACATACAAACATACAAACATACAAACATACAAACATACAAACATACAAAGCAAAATCGCCTAACTTGCCACTAAGATCTTCGCTCGCTTCGCTCGCTCGATCGATAACAACAGGGGGTCTAAAGTGGCCACTTTTGATGAAAAATCAGATGTTTCATAGATGCTTCATCTATGAAACATCTGATGAAACATCAAATGCTTCATAAATGCTTCATAGATGCTTCATATATGAAGCATCGATGCTTCATAGATGTTTCATAGATGTTTCATATATGCTTCATGAAGCATCTATGAAACATCTGATTTTTCATCAAAAGTGGCCACTTTAGACCCCCAGGTACCTAATAACTTGTAATGTTAACAAATAAAGTTCTTTGATTTGATTTGAAATGGTCGGGAGTATTCCACTAGTTTTAGAATAGTCTAGTTACACCCTATTTATGTATCGTGTTGCTCACTCTCGTTTTCAGCGGTAGGTATTTCATTTAGCCGAAGCTAATTTACTTCCGAGTATGCACTGAATGATGAACAATCGAAACAGTTTCATGTTACATCGATTTCAAAGCACCGTATCATGTATTTTATTCGTAAATCAATGCCGTTATAATTTATGTGAATTTCGAATACTTACTTAGCTCTATCCCTTTTTGGGATTCAATATCCGGCTCAGCATTCGCATCGCAATCACAATATTGAAAGGCCTTGATTCTAATACTATTTAGAAGGATCCAATTCTCGCCCTTTCAATTCTCCTAACGGATAGAACCCCAATTTGTCTGTTTAATTCATCCGAATTGCAAATTACTGTTCTCACGATCCCTTCTAAAATTTAAATTTAAGTCTAGCAGAGATGGGTAGCCAATGTCAACTAAGGCTGAGACTCCACTAAAGTGGAGATGTGTGAGATGTGTTTTAAACAACCAATAGAATTTCAAAAGACGAGAATAACGTTTGAAAATGTTTGAATAACGAAATTCTATTGGTTGTTTAAAACACATCTCACACATCTCCGCTTTGGTGGAGTCTCAGCCTAATTTAGCAAATAATGTTTTCCGGTTGAATAGCAAGCTAATACAAGCATGGTTGATTAGAATGGTCTTTTGATTTTAGTTCCGAGTTTGATCATAGCGGTATCAAAAACAGAACATGAAAAGAGAAACGTAAATGAACCGACGAATAGGAGCTTAGCTGTAAAGTAAAATAGCTATTCAAATTAGCTGCTGGCAGGGCCGCCCGGTGTGCCATAAACTTGTTAGTCAGGCACTCAAAGAAGTAGCTATCTGTCCTGTAGCTAGCTAGTGTTGTTGATATCATAGCCGTTGCTACTTTCTCAATGATCTAAACTACAACTGAATTTTGAATTAGTTAATGCTAAGTTGGTAATACAAGATAAATTTGCATTATAACTACGTGTGAATGAATGAATGAATGAATGAAAATTCTTAATAGCACACCTTAGAATAAGCAAGATACAACAATGACAAAACGTAGTAACAATGTACAATGGGCGGCCTTATTGCTAAGAAGCGATCTCTACTAGGCAACCTTTGGATCGAAAAGAATCTACGTATGACGATTCCAACAATAGAATAACAGATAAGTACCTAAGACTGTAGACAAAATTAGAGAGATATGGTGACAATAAGTAGGTGGTACCTTAAAACTCTGATAGCGTTCGCTAATATGCTAAATTGTAATTAAGTAATAGTAAACGGATAGAGCTGAAATGCCAAGTAAAATTGATTACATCATTTCTGAATTTCTGAGTTCTAAAGATAGGTATCTATTGGTACCTATATTCACCTGTTAAGAGTAAGAACCTACCTAAGCCAATTGATTGCTCAGCTCTCAGAAATGAAATGACAGCTATTTATTCTTCAGATTAAAGTTGTTTCTCATTTTAAAAAAGGTTTTCATTAGTTATTCTTCATCCAGCAGTCGGATAAAAATTAATAAATATCCACCTAAGCTAGAATAATAAATAACCAAGCCTGGAGGCGTAAGTCGGTACTCTAAAACGGCTCAATTTACCATTTAATGAAGATATTATAATAATACTCAGTAATTGTTTATAAAGAAGGGAATAAGACATCGGAGATATCGCAGCTCTGACCTGTATTTATGAAAAACTAGCTTCCGCGTGATACCTACTTGAATAACCGGCCAAGTGCGTGTCGGGCCACGCGCAGTGTAGGGTTCCGTAGTAGCCCGTTATCACGATATAGAACGATTCTGTTGGTATAAACTAGCAACTACTTCATCCTAGCCAGCAGTTAAGCTTTTAGAGGGGGGGGGGGGGGGGGGGGAAGGAATTCATAGACTGAGAGTGACAAGACCGGCATATATTGTAATTCCTATTGTGATTCTGCTATAACGACCTTATTAGCCCAGCTGCTCTCTGTTATAATTGTCAATAAGAAACAATCAGTAGGTAAGTATTTCAAATACGTTACGGTACAATATTTGTTCCATTACTAAAAAAAGAAGTTCAATAAAAGCTTGCAATCAAATACAGTGATGTGGGGCGTGGTTTCATTTCTATTCATTTGTTGTTCCGTGCTGGTTTTCCAACAATCACGGTAAGTAAGAAAAGCGAATGCTTTTACTTACTTACTGTATCTACCTGCCCGGACAACCCACGTCCACCGATCATTAATAAACTGCACCACACTTGCAGAGAGAAAGATAAAGACAGTTAACTTTAAAAGTAAGTGACAGCGAAGAATTCAAAAGCACCGAATAAAAGAGCTGTAGACCTCGCGTGTCTTAAATTTAAAACTGAATAAATATTCACAATTCTCTAGTTTTGTGATGAGAAGGTGGTCCCAGGTGCTCCATCAATTCCTACCTAGTAGTTGAAGGTCCGAATCCACTTCCACTGGTAGAAATCTAAAAGTGAGCAATTTACTTCATTTTGAGGAACTGTTCTGCTCGTCACGCTGAAGTTCTTCGTCAGATCCTCACCAAATTTTTATGAGACTAACTTAAAGTTACAAACTTTCAAATAAAAAAAGAGCCATCGAAATCTTCTTCTTCGAAATCGAAGTCTTAGGGCGGAGATATCCTTTAGCCCCCTTTTTGCCCTATTTTGGAGGAAGTCCCCCAATCAAAAATCCTTGACAACAAAAAAATTATCGAACCTGCTCACAAAACTTTACGATAATTGGTTGCTAAATGCGACCTGTAGAGGAGAACTGACAGACAGACATCCGGACTAACGAAAGCATTTTTGTCCAACCTGAAGCAGAGACGCTTCGCTCGCTCGGTCAAAAATAAAACATATGGATGGGTTTTCAACCAATTCATTGTTATAAATTTGTATTGAACAGTTAAAAAAATGCTGCATAATTTTCGGGGCGAACTAGTAATTTTTTTTAGTTTAAACAATAGAAATAATTACAACATATTAAAGTCGAGTGTACTTTTGCAGGGGTTCAGCTACTAGATCGATAGTATTGTTCAGCTGAGATAATCTCGTTGCCAGTTGGCAGCCTGCCCACATGCTGGTGTATTTAATTTACTTACTATTGGAATGGGCTATACTAGTTATATTGTTATATATAACTCAATATAAACTTACCTAGTTCGCCCCGAACTGAGATCTCGCGCACCCTAGATGGCTTATATTTGGACTTGCTTCTAACTACTCCTACACTTTCAAGTAATACTACTGCCAAGTATGTCTATTGCCCTCGCTCGTCATGGTAAAAAAAACTCTAAACAAGAGCTCTCGCTAAAATACGGTTTCTTATTGTTTTCTTTTTTCGTCATATTTCAAAAAGTATACATCTAAAATTAAAATGAAAACAATTTTGATAATGATATATTTGTATCCTTAACTTTTATTTTTTACCCCCTTCGGAACCCAATATCTTTACAACCTCTTCATCGATTAGGTTCATATGATCCCCAGCAAATTTCCATAGCACTACCTATTGAACTACCAAGTTTCATGAAGATTGGATAAACGGTTCGATAGTGCGAGAACAAGAATTCGTGAAACATTTAAACACACAAATCCACAAACAAATTAAGATACAAACATACACACGTACAAATATACACAGCAAAAACGCCCAACTTGCTACTAAGATCTTAGCTCGCTTCACTCGCTCGATCGACGAATCAATAAAGGACATATCACACAGCATCACGTAGCCCCAGAGTAAGCAGAGCTTGTGTTATGGGAACTACATGACATACCTACTACTTACATACTTTTTTTGTAAATACACCTACATAGAATCTTCATAGAAAACACCTAGATCCAGAGACAAATATTTGCAGATTATACAAACATTTGTCCCGCGGGGATCAAACCCGCAACCTCATGCGTCTCAGGCGGGCCTACACCCACTGCGCCACAGAGGTCGTCAAATATAATTTGAAGATACACTATAAACTATATTTACTATAAATAAACAAATAAGTACTTAATATAAGAGTTTGAAAGTGTATTAAGAGTTTGATGGTGACACAGGCACTCGGCAGAAAACCTTTAACCAAGCTAGTTAGTTTATGAAAATTAAAAGTGAAAATAAACTATGAATTGCATAATATCTAATGAAAAAACAGTCCTTAGTGAAGCTATAAAAATCACTTGCAGGAACACGTGTACTTAACAATAAGTATTGGCTTCAGAAAATTGGAAAAAAAGCTCGAAAGTAAATTAATTGAGAAATATTACATTGAAGTTACGTGGGCAATTTCATCAGAGTGAGAATAAAGCTATTCGATTCGAATAAAGTCTTAGGTTTCGGTCACACTTATTGAATACTCACTATTAAATCGCCGCGAAACAATTATGTAGCTTGATGTGACATTTGCATTGAGTTACCGCTTGTAGAATTCAGTGTGTTTTATTTATCATCATTGTAGCTGGTGCGCTACTCACGGCGATCGATGGCAGCGGCACACACATCACAGCAAGTCGTTTGACAGGGCCGAACCATACTAATGCATTTTACTTCAAACTGTAAGTTCAATTACCTACCATATTTTTATTATTTACCATAAACATCCACTATTGGTTTTGTTTGAAACAGTGAGTTCTGAGTTCTCAGAACTTCTGACAGACGAAATGCTTGAACACCAACCGACTGCAGAATTTCTCGTGAAACGCTTTGTTTGACACTCGCATAGAAAATTTACCAAGCGTGAAAAAAAAGTTTCTAAATCTGGATTCAGTGTGGGGGTGGCTTTAGCAACCTTGTAATTAATTTTCCTTTCTTTTAGACGCTCAGTAGTCAGTAATGCCTGGGGGTGCTTACTAATCGTGTTATTCATCAAAAATAAACCTTAAATAATTCATGTCCAGCTTTAGAGACTACAGAGAGATTATAGAAGCGAATGAGTGGGTTTAATTGCAGCTGCGCACATATTTTATCATCATCGTCAGCAGTTTTAACGCTTAAGAAATCAATTGCTGGACACGGTCTTCCATCTGACTGATCACTTACTTTCTTAACAATGTGATTGATCCATTTGAAAACTTCCTGATCAAAATACTATCAAAGAAAATAAAAAAAAAACCTTTCGAAATTTTTCTAAGCCCCGGCTGCTTTCTAATCGCTGCACTGCACAGTACACACCCTTTTGTTCACCGCAACCATTTTTTCTCCTGAATTCGTATCCATTTGTGGTCATCGCGATACACACTGTTAGCTTTATCATTATTCTAACAATTTAAAATCTAGGTCTGAATGCATATTGTCTGCTGCAGTCCAGCAGAAATTTTTCTGCCTGATTGTCAAATATCAGCGCTTACAAACCAACAATAATATATTTAGTAAAGAAGATATGCTCATAAATAATCTGCGAGGTATCCTTGCCGCATTTGACATTTCTGATTTATAACTCTTATTAATTAATTTATCGTTGAAGAGCCATAAAACAGAACGCAGAATCTGAAACGAAACCAGTATCATAAATTTCTGATATAACTACTATCTAACTAACCAATCGGGTAAGTAGTATAGAAAAGAAAGAAACAAAGCTGAGTCACGCTATTACCGAATATGGTGGACATTGTCTGGGATCTTTAAGAAGTCAATATCCTTAGAAATGTTCAAGAGGCCAATGCACATCCAAATAGATAGGTACCTATTTGAAAAAAAAAAAATATAATAAGTAGGTACTTGTTCGATACATCGAACACATACAACATCATCAGCAGTTTGGCCTGAGTAGGTCGTCCGTGTCGCGAGCGCGGCCGGGCGATCCACGTAAGCCAGTGCATCAGCATCATCCGCACATCGCACTCATCATTAGCATAGATATTACTTTGAGTTTATAATAAATACGTACCGTGTTAAAGTGAGCTCAGTGGTATCATTTAATATCATCTCGGGAATAGCTAGCGCGATTTCCTACATGGTCCTTCGAGCCGGATTTTGTTTCCTTGTTTTGCTCGATAGGTAAAATGGATAATTTTATGATAGGACGCTTTATTATTCCATTTTTCGTCTTGAGAGAAACTACCCTTACAAAACCGTCATTTCCGCTGTGTACTTCTATGACTCTACCCATAGGAAATTTCGCTGATGTGAAGTTATCATCGTGGATGGTCACCAAATCGCCGACTTCGATGTTTCTTTTCGCTTTCAACCACTTCCCACGAACAGATAACTGACTGAGATATTCTGTTTTCCATCTCTTCCACAGGTCTTGGAAAATCTTGCATTTAATGTCGTAATTTACTTTAATGTCTTCTTGTGGTATTTAGGCCTGGAATATGTATGCTACGTAGCACACAAGCAAGCTAGAGAGATGCTACTAAGTAGCATACGATAAGCACGTGTATACATACGAAAAGAGTATGCTTATATCACAAGCACGCTACGTAGTAGCAAAAAAGCATGCTTTTTAGTAGCTTGTGTATTCCAGCCATTATACCTCTTGATTTTCACAAGTAGGTTTTTAAAAGTTGTTTTTCTTTTTTCTGATTGAACCTTCCGTTTTTTTTTGCCTATACCTACGCTACTTAGCCTAATATGCGTAATGATAGGCTTATGAAACCAATAATTAAAACACTCTACCATCGCACTATGGCACCTCTCAAGGAATCGAAGTACCATTGTCATACGACAACAGCTCTCCACTTTTCACAGTTCGTGGCTTCTCAAGAGTCGTAAGATTTTCGTATTCAAGTACTGAGGCACATAATGTTGGGTATGACATGATTTTAGATTGACTTTTGTCAGAGTAGGTTCATTTTCATTTTGAGCCGGTACCGTGAGCCGGCTTATTTGAGCCGATCATTTTCAGTTGACTGTTCATTATTTTGGCGGACTACTCACTCATTCTCATATGACAATCTGTCCGATCAGTTCTGAATTATTTCTTGTCATTGTCAAGCGAGGAGTGATTGAAGATTAAAGGAAGCTTGAGGAAAGAGTAACGTCATTTTCTGGTTTTGTCATTTGTGTACGGTCATATAACATATGAATTGAAGCATGACCTTTTTAGAAGTTGAGCCGATCACATAAAGTTGAATTTTGTACGGGACAAAAGAGCCGCGTCAGTCACGTCATACTCAACACTAGAGGCACAAGAGATTTGTAGCGTCTCCTGAGGGCCCGAATCAATGTCGAAAGGTTCAATGAAAATACGTGTCTACCGACCGCTCAACACCCTTTCAAGAACCTTCCCAGCATTTGATTTTACAATCTACACTTCACTGTTTCCTTACCGAATATCAAAAAGAAACTTACTTATGTTTTTTTCGACTATAAATTTTACTGTAAGTACCTAATTAAAATCGTACCTAATTGATGCTATTTCAAATAAGATAGGCACCAACTCTGTAAAAAAACTCTGTACCCGGTACAGGGTTAGCCGATTTTACTGGAAACGAGACGTACCTACAAATTTATCAGGAATACCAGAATTCCCGATAAATCTGTAGGTCTCGTTCCCAGAAAAATCTGCTCGAAATACCTGAGCTTTAAGCTATAAAAATACCTAGTTGACCTATTACCTATTAGAACCGTGTTGGTCGAGAGGGAGAGTGCCTCGACTTTCGATCCGAAGGTTTCGATTCCCGGCCGCGCATCAATGGATTTTAGTTCTCATGTTCATTCGGAGTCCCACCTCGAGGCTTGCTTGGTTCGAGCATATCGCCTAGTTCTGCAGCTGTAAAGGAAAAAAAACATACAGTCTTGAAAACCTCCTCCTTTTTTGAAGCCAGTTAAAAAGGGTAATATCGTCGGCGTAGCGGAGGTTTGTTAAGGCCAAGCTGCAAAACGGTTATGATTGTTTGCCTGCAAATTGTAACTAAACGGAATATCTCATCAAGTTACAACTCCAATTATGTGATTTTTTAATCTTTTTTCTATTTAGTTCTAAAGGCAGAAACACGATTAATAGAAATTTACATGATACTTTTACGTTTTGAAAATGACACCTTTTCTCAAGATTTTTGCATTTTTCTTGAAAACCAGTTCAGCTACATACACAAAATAAATACTCATAGAAAGGAAATTTAGTCTTTTATTTGCTTCTAAGTTATCGTTTACCTAGACTGCTTATTTTTCTCATAATAAGCAAAATTAGTTTTGAGCTTTACTTCTGAGCACAGAGAGTTAAACGGATCAACCGAAAATCAACCTTATTGAGTCCCGAGTTGCTATATAAATAAACACAGAATCGAACGCAGCTCATTCCGCTTCTGGGCGGTCACAAGGTCGGATCCACGCGCGTTTTGAAATTTTGACATTTGACAAGCTATTTGCCCGCCCCGGCTTTGTACAGGTAACAGAAAATGAAACCAAAAAGTCATAAAGTTAGTAAGTATTTAGTTTTTTTTTCGATTAGGAAAAACAATACTAACTTTACGACCTTAGTAATAATTCACAGTCCCTCCCTAAGGGTAATTTTGAATAAAATAAAAATAAAGTAGGTATTTAATTACTCTGGTGAATCAAACCAGAAAATATTTATATGAAATAGAACTTTATTGCAACCCCTTTAAAAATTCATAACTTAGTACTTATTATTTTATTTTTATTTAAGAAATTAGGTACATTTATTTCTTAGAAACTTGCCTCCTTTTTTCACCTTCTTGTTAGATAGAACAGAAGATCGAAGATCATTATAGATTACGAGTAGAACAAAAAATCGGCAAAATTAGTTTAGTAGTTACGGAGATACGTGGTAAAACAAACATTCACACAAACTTCTCTCATTTGTTATATAATAGGACTAGTCGAAATCGAATGTCATTCGGAACAAAATGGAGTGGAGTCGCATCCTCAACTATATAATTTGGTTTGTGTTCAAGGACTGTGTTGGCCAAGTGGGATATTACCCCGAATTTCGTTTTTTTTTAGCTTCACTTGTATTCATCTATGTCAACAGAATCTTAGAACGTAGTTTTAATCCATTTCAAAACGTCGGATCAAAATGTGCACACTTATCAAGGATCAAAGACATTATTATTTTACCACGTTCTTATTATACCTATATAGTCACTTTCTTGTTCGTCTGTATGTCTGTCGTTCCGTGGAAAATCTGGCGCGACTAAAATTTCGAGCACTTTCCGTGTAGCTGGTTGGCTAAAACTGTCAGGGTAGCTCACAACTCGATGACAACGCATTCTAAATAAATAAATAAATAAAGACGTGGTTTTTAGTTTATTTTTTAATCTAAAATTAATTTACATAGTTAATTTTAGTACTGTAATTTTGTACTTTATGGGCTTAATCGATGAAGGGGTTGTAAAGATATTAGGTACTCAAGGGGGTAAAAAAATAAAAGTTATACAAATAAATTTAATGGGGTGTCATATTATGAAAGTTTATGGTTCACAAATTGTAATTTACGCTAAACTTAACGTATTATGACAGTCCTAAGAAAGCAAAGTCGGCGTAGTTTCAGTGACACAGTGAACACAGCATGCAATTATTTGTGATTAGACTTATCTAGGTATAAAGAATATAATACATATAATTAAATACTTAATATAACATATATGTTAAAAAGAGAGGTCAAAAGCCACTTGGGTGCGGCTAAAAAATCAGCGCGCCGTCCGTGTAGCGGATGTCTTAGTTGTTTGTTAACCAGCTGATTAACAAGATTCTATAGTGTCTTCACAGATTAATGAATAGTGTCTTAGTTTTTTGTATAGTATATCACAGAATAAATAATAGTACTAAGTTGTCAAGATGGAGACATTCTACGAATTAAGACACACAAAGTAACGTATTATTGACTCTTTCTGTCCTATGACAATTTGTTAGTGCTAGTGAAAGATGAAGATACTTTGCAGGGTCTGCTTTTCTTGCGCCTTCAAGTAAATCCTTTTTCTTAGTCAAATATAGTTTGTTAGCTAGTGTCAAAGTTGGAAACGTCAAGTAGACAACCGTCATTGTCACTTGGATGTGGTCGACGCAAAGAAGGCAGAGGCAAGGAAGTTATATAGTTACGTAGGTATACAACTTCCTTGGGCAGAGGGCCCTAAAGTCAGTTTCGTTTTGGAGGGCTCGCTTCCCTGAGGGTGGGTGGCGAGCAGGATGACACTTTGGTTCTTCTGGTATCGGAGCAGAGTGGTCGCTCCTCGAGAGTAGTAATGTTCTGTGGGTCGCTTTGCCTCTTTCTGTTGAACTCACCGCGTATCCATTTTGTTTTTTAAATGGTGATAGTAATTCTAATCGGCAAAAATCGAATCAATCCTCTGTTTAAGTCTTGTGAAAGTAATTGTGATTATAAAATAGACATTCTGACTACACGTTACATTGGTTATTTCGTGTCTTTGAACATATCGGACCATCCATACTTCACGCCCAGAACCTCTCCCTGACAACTATATGATCTTCTTATGAAATATTATCTTATTCTATTAAACGAGCAATATTTGTTTGTTTGTTTATTTGTACTCACGTTCTCGAAAACGGCTCTAACGATTTCGATGAAATTTGCGGTAGGTACAGAGGTTTACGGTTTACGGGGGCGAATAATCGATCTAGCTAGGTCTCTACCTAGCTAGATCGATCGAGACCTAGCTTTTTTAAATACATAGGTACTTAACTCATTTTTCTTTTTCTTTTTTTCTCGATTTGCACCCAAGCAGAGCTTGATCGCCCAGATATTCTATAATTCTATAATAGGTAATAATAATTTTGAAGGTAACAACTAGGTATCACTTCCATCGAAAAAAAAAATTGATGAAGTCTCCATGACAATGTTCGCTACTTCAACAAGATGTTAAAATTATAATTATTCTAGATAGTTTCAAAAGTTTTAACATGTCAAAATATCGTGAATAGATAGAGGGTAGAGGGGCGTTTGGGGGGAGTCAACGATGACATTTCTTTTGAAGGAACAGCCTTAACCAGCTGTCTCCGACGGTGATGCCTCTCCTCCCAAATGACCGCCAGTCTCTTAATATAAGTATTATAAGCCATAAATAGTATTTTAGTGTAGGATTATTATTGACTGTTAATAGAGATTGGGATTATGTTGTCATAATCCCTAAGGTAGTAATAAAGAGGTTAATATAGTTACTATCTACTTGATTGTCGAGTTTTATTTCATTAAGTACTTATTTTATTCTTTACTAGATTTAGTTCTCCTATCACTAATTACAGTGCCAGTCTAAACTAATCCTTAATCATTGAAGAACTGGAACTAACTCAATTATTTCCCGTTCACAAGTTTGTAATTATTTATCTTTTTGTGTAGAGGCGACACATTTAGCTATGAAAGCCAGTTTATGATCTTTTAGTAGGAATTCGTCTTGTAAAATATAAATTTCATGTTGAAAATCCCTTCTGAAAACCAAAAAAGTTAAAAAAACACTCAAATCTAATTGTAGAAAAAACCATTAACATCCCAAAACAAAGCACGTTCATTAATTAGTATGTTAATTGCTGGCGTATCAACAAGATTTAAATTTGTAATGAGATTTTGGACTTTTCCGCTTTTATTATGTACGTGAAGCTGGCGTAAAATGTACAATTACGTAACCTGTAACAGATTTCTCAAACCTATAAGTAAAACCGCCTATTTTTTACCCGACTGCGGCGAAGCCCAAAAGGTGAGTTATGTGTTTGACCTATGTGTGTGTATGTTTGTATGTATGTATGTATCCATTCTTTTGTCCACTCGTAACTGAGTAGTTACGAGCGGACAAAGAATAGACGGCTCAACCAATTTTGATAATTGATACGTCAAAAAGTAGTGCACAAAAAAGACCGAAACAAGATTGAGAATAAATACCCCCTCGCCAATGACGCGAATATAATTATCTTCATTTATATCTCTACAATGTTATGAAATAATTGAACTTGAAACAAAACAATTTAACTTTAACATTGAGTATGAGTATGTTCCATAGTATTCGTAGCGCTCGTAGCACTTTCGTAGCGCGTAGCTGCTCGTAGGTAGAGAATTTTCGTTTTGATGCATGGATGCATTGTTTCTGCTTTTGTTGCAAATATAAATTGGAAATCATTCAACTGAAAGACAAATATCAGGAGTTCCACTGTCTTTATTGAGACCGATGAAATTGTATCTCATATTCAAAATTTGTGATGTCAGTTTCGAGCTCTGACGCAGAACTAGAATGAAAACCGTTCGAGCCACGATTGATAAAACAAAGTAAATAAATGCTAGACCCAGTATTTTTTGTATTTTTTTATGTATTTCTGACCTATAGAAAAAACTAACAACAAAACCAACACCAAAAACTTTTACTATAACTCACGTGCTCGTCACAAACGTAAACAAGGCATAACGAGATCAGTTGTATTTTTACACCCAGTTTTCACATTTTCATATTATTAAACCCGTACTAATATCATATTTAAAACTAAATTAAATGATTTAAATCTTTACAGAGGCATGTAATCATATTACAACCAGTATACGGGATAGGTAAAAACGGCGGTTTTTTGCTCTCACCAACAGCTCAGGTTGATTTAGTGCCGTTTAATAAGCCAGCACAGGCGACACATGACAGTCTAGCGAAATATATTTTCTAATAATAGTCCACCGACCTGAGCCTAAGAAAGGATTTTAATACAGCGTGTCCACGTTTCTTGTGCTTGTGTGTAAATGAAAGTACTTAGGAGAATTATATTATATTTTCCTTTATTTTAGTGTCCAGATAAAATAATTAAAGCTCGCATTGGATTTAGTACACCTAAACAAAAAATAATCATCCCTTGTAACATTATCAACCCTTCCTAAAATGTTTACCAAATGAAAGGGCGTCATTGAAATAAGGAAGAGGACTTAAATGGAAAGATGTGATATTTCTATAGTAAAACAGTCAGCCGGGTAAAAATTATGAAAACGGGGAAATGTGCATAGTGCATAGTGCCTATCAAATGGATGTCAATTGAGTTAGGGAATAGCTGATGAGTCATTCTCAGCAGCCTATGTAAATAACATAGGAAATTCTCAGTTTTACGTTGGAAACTAAAACTTTATGGGTATGTGCTACTTAATACGCTCAACACTACAAAGCTTTTAGAGTTAACAATTACGCCGTTTCTGAAGTAAAACTCAATTAAATTTTCACAGTAAAGGCTCATTATATTTTTTTGCCTTTTCGCTGCGTGTAACATATTTTAATATATTTATCTTTTTTGGTTTAGGTGTCGAATTAACAAAAAAAAAAATTGTGTAAACCAGATAAAATAAAATAAAATAAACTTTAATTGTTAAAGGTGATCGCACATATTCCACACCTGCCTGCGTCGAATCGCCCGACTCGTCCGAATATGGTGAACGTACGAGGTTTCATACGATTTAATTCCAAGAATTCTAAAATTCGTTTCGGTCGATTCGTTCGGCGCGTTCGGCTCAAGCACAAGTTATGAGAACTGGGTTGGTCTGATTTAACCAGTTTTTTATGTTCATTGAGGAGATTTGAGGTGTCGCTTAGCTATTTTTATGTGCACTTAACTCTAATAGAATGTCTCGGTGTTCACTTTGTTGGTGCAATTTGTAAAAAAAAAAAATAGCCTAAGCGTTTCTATTTTCAATTATTAAAGATAATAAAAATTTATATTTCGCGACACTACCGGTAGTTTCCAAGTCCTATCACCAGTTTACACACTCATAAACACTGAAGTATAATCAACATTCTGAAACCAGGGCGTCGATTCTCGTACCGAACTTTTTATCAACCTCAACCAAAACCTCAACTAAAGCGACTGTTTCCATGACTACTAATAACAAACGACTCAGTTGTGGTGAGGTTTTGAACTTTGGCAGAACAAATTTTTGAAAAGCTATACTATTTCACCAAATGGCTGACATTTAAGAGATCGAACCAAATCAAAGCGGTTGTCATCTAGTAGAATACAGGCCCAGAAATATTGAGAACATCCTTTCAGGAACCCCTTTACAACTTAGTTTCCTATTCAACCCGTTATAGTATGTGAATAGTATTATAGTTGGGCTATAAGTACATAATATATGCTTTGAGGAAATAACTTTACTCACTGTCGCGGGAACCGCGAGCGTTCATGAAAGGTATTTTGTGGATACTTACATGTTTTTAGAACCTAGTTTAGACGCTAAAGGCTTACGTTGACGAGTTACTATTGTCCGTGGAGGACCGTAAATCGCAGACCGAAGTGGCCGTAAATTGTGATTTGTGTAGGGAGATTATGTAGGATATTGGGAGATACAATGAGTTAAATATTTATCTACTAGCTAGATAATGATTTATAAAATCTCTTTATTTGGGTCGGGTTGAAATTATTGTAACAATGAATAAACGTTAATTTTTATAAAAATATTAATCAGTAAAATAAAAAATAGCATCATCATATTTCAAGAGCTAAGATTTCAGTTCAGCTATTGAATTATATGGCTATACAAAAAACAATCAATTGTGCTGTTGTTTTTGGTCGATACTTACCTACTTTCTACTTTATGAACTAATACCTAGGGTAACAGAAAAATGAATTCAACCACATAAAACTACTCTCCTTGAATTTTCCTGTGTGTTCCGATGTACTACGAAGAGAGGGGCTACGAAAATAAATATTTCTTCGTTAGTTTGATCTTTCATTAGTTCAGTTACTTTTAAAGTGTTGGGTTGAAGTTCATTCACTTTCTAAGAACTTTTACTACTATTTGCTCGGAATCGCGATACGAAGGTTTATTTCCAACAAAAATGTTTTTTTTTCTTAATAGGGGCTAAATTAACACTAAATAAGAAGTTCTTAATACTAAAGAAAACTTAATTTTTAACTCGGTTATTATTAGAAAATTTAAAAGGAAATAATTAACACGATATTGTCGCACCACTGCGACCGAAAAATGAATAAAGCCATCAACTTTGACCTAGATTCCGCAAGCTCAAACGAAATGGTCTACTGAAGTGCAAACACACCACAAAATGATAGCATCAACCTGTATCCTTGTGAAAAGTGGCATACAGAATTCAATTGTTTTAAAATTCGTACAAAAAAAATTTGCGTCACCTAGTTGTATAGTCGTATTGCTCATTATACGGACTAAAAACATATCAAAATTGAAGGAAAAATGTCATTTTTTCCTTCAATTTTAGTCCGTATAATGAGCAATCCGACTATAGATATGTATTCCTCCTCTGAAGTGACTCCGGCAGTAGTAAATATTATTTTGGTTCTTGAATCTATTCCGAGATCCTGTATATTAAGTACATTCATGGAAAGAGACTATTCAATTTATTCCTTCTCGAAGTGGTTTTTTCCATCTCTTTCTGTACAGGCTGTTATAAAAATAAACCCGAAATTCTAAACGTAAGCATCAAGTCATGTATCTAGATCAATTCTCGAAAACAAAAGTAAAAAATGAATTGGTGATGTTTTTAGCACTTCATCATAATACCAGCATGCCAATTTTTTTGTTATTTGTGTTTTGTTCAATGTTTGCCTTTCGATTTGGCGTTGTTAGGGTTTCGCAGTTAATTTAAATTTGAAAACCATTTGTGGTTATGTTCGAGACTGTGCCGTAGAGCCCTGTTGGCCGAATGGGTTAGTGCCTCGGCTTTCGTTGCGAAGGTCGTGGATTCGAACCCAGCCGTGCATCAATCGATATTTCGTTTCTAAAATTTTTAAATGTGCATTATCACGAGCTCTAAACAGTGAAGGAAAACATTGTGAGGAAACCAGTAGGCTTCCTAATAGCGTCGATAGGCTTGCAATCTACGTATTTAATGTTCACTTCTGCAAAATGTGGACATGTACCAAATATGTAGGTATTTGGCCATACCTCTGACAACCCCCTAAGACATCTTCAAAGGATCTAAAAATACCTACCAAAAAGATCCGAAAGAATATTTCTACCGCACCTTGCGAATGTTGTCATCATTATTTATATATTTTTTAATATTTCTTTATACACGGTGTGGCAAATTCTTGGTCACTGAACCTTTTCTCTTGTAGTTTTGTTTTGTTCTTAGGAAACTTCAGTTTTATTTTGAAGAATAAAATAATTGCATTTTTAGATTTTTGAAAGAAAGTACAGTTAGCCTAAAAAATTACATTTGTCAAAAAAAAAACAAGTTGGTCTTAATCGACTCTATTTCCCACCAGGAACACTTCTCCCAAAGTAACTTATCAAATCAAATCGTAAGTTTTTGCAATAATTCAAAAAAACACATCCCATACATTTTCTATGAAATTTGTAGTTTTAAACATTATAGTGCCACTTATTGAATGGTTATTAATTTAAATTCGTAACTGCTCCGGCAAGCTGGGAGGCTATTGTAAAGTGCGTACTCTTCACCCTTAACTTTGCAACACACTTCGACTCACATTTTTCAATTTCAAGTCATAAAATTTATTTAATTAAGTACTCAGACAAAAAAACAAGATGAAAGTTAAAATGAGTTTTACCGGTGCTCTAAAGGAGTTTGTAGTTAAAACATTGTTTAAGTGCTTGGCTTCCAGCGACGAGATAAATTTATTAAGTAAATATGAGAGAGTACGAAAAGACTTTGATAAAGTTTCCTACTTATCGCGCTTATAAAAATGTGTAAGCATCTACTTACGCTTTTTTCGTTGAGCATGTAGAATAAGATCAACAAAAAGTGTGTTCAGGACAAGTGGAGGATAACTGCGGGGTTCCCCTATTTGCGAACCAAACGAAGGAATTTTCAGGATTTTTTTGTAACGAAGGATTTTTCTAATGTTCCTTTCTACTACAATGCTACTGCCTTTACCTAGTTGATTTATGCATTATTTGACCCCGAAATACAGGTTGGATTAGTAATGATCTCATGAATTTTAACTTAGGAAAATTCGTGCATGCATTTTCAGCTATATAATTATTTACTAAAGCAACTGTTCCCTATTTATTTTTATTGTAAGTATCTACTTTACACTCAATACCACTACACTAAATTACCTACATATTTAAGTAGCTTCATATATGATAAACTAGCTTCCGCCCGCGGCATCGCCCGCGTGGTATATTATCCCATGGGAACTTATTTATGGGATAAAAAGCCTATGTCCTATTCCCGGTCATTATCTATCTACATTTTAAATTTCAGCCAAATCGGTTCAGTGGTTGTCGAATTAAAGAGGGACAAACATTACGTCCATCCATCTATCCATCCATCCATCCATCCAAATATCCGAACTTTCGCATTTATAGAAATTATAGTGTGATTGCATTGTTCATTTTGTCACTCGGTATAGCGTGAGTATCCATACAAAATATATTTGGTGACCGTGCTACGGCCGACGCTCGGCCCGGACCCGACACGGTCTAGCGTGAGTCATCCTTAAAACATAAAATCATCAAACTAATTTTAAAAAGAAAGACAAAGAAATGTTAAAAATGCTAAGGTATTAAGTAAACACTCAACAGTTATGAAACTCAAGGTTTTAAAAACAATTTTACTAAAGCTTCAGTAAAGTAATAAAAAAATAACGTGGATTTTTTGTCGCTTTTGTGAGACCCAAATAGAATCAAATTGACATAATCATTGAAAATATTGTTTTTCGATATTTCGGTTGGTGTAAATAAATAATGTTGGAGAACACAGCGCTATTTAGCCTCAAACTAAGTAAAGCTTGTTATTGGAACGAGATAACTGATAAAATGCAAAGATACTTACTTGTTTTTGTCGTAAGTAAGTATCTACTTGTTTACAATAATTGAGTACCTACTGTTATGCAGATAGCGACCAACCCTGGATTTTTCGAAAATGAGTTTTAATGCTTATGGGATGAGTTTTAATGCCACAAGCATTAAAGCTCATTTTCGCTAAATACGGGGTTGGTCGCCTTCTGCATAATACCAATCAATTTATAGGTAACACCCAGGCACAGAACAAAACATAATAAGTAGGTAGGTACTTAATGGATTGTGCTCTCGTTTTTGATATGAAAGTTGTGATTTCAAATCCCGGACGTGCCATCAGTGGAAATTTCGTTTCCTGAGTTGTGCATGGGCTCATACCCTGCTTGCAACTGAACTTTTAAGTGCTTGCTAACTACTTGCAAAATATGAGTGCGCCACCTTGTTTGGACTTGCTTCTCACTACCCCTATACATTTTTAAAGTATCGTACCGTGTCTGAAGATCATTGAGAATAACTAGCGTGCTTTAAGTCAGTCATAAAATAATATAGCAAGATTTTCAACCTAATATCGATAGAATAATGAGTAAATAAATGCGATAGACGTGTCCAACTATTTATTTGTCGTGTCACTAGAGAGACACATCGTAATTAAATAATTGCAAGAAAACTTGCTTTTTCATATTAATATGATATGGTTTTTATTTATATCACTGGAGTTGTTTTATGAAGGTTCATTCGCTAAAATAAAACATCGCAGCTGTTATCGTCCTATTGTACATTTCGAACATAATGTTTTACTTGATCCTTGTAAGTACCTAAAACTTGTACTGGTAAGTTTTTTTCAAACAAACAAATCTTGTAAAAACTTCATCTGTGAGATTATTTAAAAGATTAAATAAAATCTGTCCAAAGTTTGTGTTTAGTAGTTGCCTACCACCACGAAACACTTCAACAATGAAAATGTTTTGAGAAATAGCAATACCATAGCTCAGAAAACTTTGTTAACTGAAGTTTACGAATAAAAGCAGTACATTACACCATACAGTAATTAATTTAAACGAACGTTGAAAATATTAATTTAACCACTGCGTATTTTCAAAATAAAATTTGCGAAATACGAGCATGTTAAATATACACAAATACTTACGCAAAAAAGTAATTCATAGTACTTATAAAGTTTATTTTATAAAGTTATGTAAATATGTAGTAGTTTAGTTTCTGTAAATAAATGTTTATCTATTCATATTTTACTGCGTACTACACTGATCCATTTTGTTCTGTTGTGGACAAAATAAAATATTTTTTTATAAAAATTCTACCCATACTATTCCCCTAGGAAATTATATTTTTAACAAAATGTTCAGCTAACAAGTTTGGAAACAAATGTGGCCACATAGGAACATACTTTACGAAGTTCTTAACCTATATTTACTAATTTCGCTGGTTACTGTAATGTTTATTACGCCCGAACATGGGTGTTACAAAGTCCATAATGTAATTAATTTCCGGTACAATGCCACGGCTTTATAACATCACGTATCGTCTTTATTGCCTTAAAACTTTATAATTTTCGTGTAGGAAGTGTCCACAGAGTTTTCAGAATATTTTACGTGTCACATTAATTTTAATTCGAAATTGTACCTTCTAACAATGTTTATTTGGTGAGTACTACGAGTATTAGCTATTGTATAAAGTTTAATGAAAAGTTAGACTCACCTCAGAAACAGGAGGATGTTTTCTCCCCTTTATTGTATTTTCTTTTGGTAAATAAATGTATTTGTATTTCATAATCCCATTAAAAAATCAACTAGTCAATGTATTTCAAACATATTTAAGTACCTATATCAATCGTAATTTATTCCTTTAGTACACAGAGGTCAAGCTTATAACCAAAATATGTAGCGCATAGATATTTATGTGACACTTGCAAACTACTTCGCCTGGAGCTAACGTTTAAGTTATTCAAAGGACGGTCCTTGCGTAAGCGAGCGTTTCTCTGTTCTGTGGGACGGTCACACTTGCTTGTCACGTTTGTATGCAAAGTCTTCTCAATCGTCTTACCCTCGAGTCTAACGTCGAAAGGCCTTATCATATAAACGCCTCTCAACTTTAAACAATGCTCAAGATTCGCCCTGTCTCTATTTGACACTATTGAACAAAAAGGATGGCAATTGTTTAAACTGGGTTTCAATTTTAACAGAATTTTATAAGTAGAGGGAAAAGATATTATATTCTAACTAAGTATTAATCACAAAACTTGTTCATTATTTTATCTAGGCCATTCATATTATCTGTTCCTCTTTTTCATAAACTACAGCAACAAATAACAAGGTTTAATACTAATTCTAAAATAAGCTTGTTTAAATTACTCCTTTTATTTCAAACTCTGAAGATAAATTCTATGTTCTTTTTTGCGCGCAAAAATTACAAAAGCTTTACATAGCTTAATTAATTATCTCTCTTGTTATTCTTTCGAAATTAAGATCACAATTATGACCGAAATTATGAACAAAGAGGCAATCCCATGATTGGCTACAATATAATCTTATGAACGCGATGGATTAACTTAAAAAAAAATCTTTGAGTTATCGTCGATCGATAATTATACGCAACGTCGGATTGCCTCGCCCATTTTAGAACTTGTCAATTCAAAATTGATATCACCGACGTAGGTAATTACCAGATTTCCTGACGATAGATATTGTCGAACAAACATTGGTTTAGGTTAACATGCGAGGTCCGACCGAGTCCCTAGTTATCAAGTCCCCGCATAGCTCAGCCAAAAATGTGAATATTTTTTCCAACCTAATTGATTGAAGTCCGATACTGTTGTACCGATACACCAACTGCCTGCGGCTGAGAATTGGATCTGCATCTGAATGAATGGCATGTTTTTATCAGCTAAACAGATTTGGATATAATAAACTAGCTGCTGCCCGCGGCTTCGCTCGCGTGGTACCCGGATAAAAAGTGGGCTATGTTACTTTCCAGCCCTCCAACTATCTCCACAAAAAAAATCACGTCAATCCGTTGCTCTGTTTCGACGTGAAAGCAAGACAAATAAACAAACAAATAAACACACTTTCACATTGACTTTACCTACAACTGCACTTACCATATTTCTTGCGAATAAACTATTTCATTTCATTTCATTTCATTTCATTTCATTTCATTTCATTTATAATATGGGTACGGATTATAGCCGATTGCGAATGGTGATCGCTATTAGCGAAATTGTACAATGTTAAAAATATTGACAAACATCACATCTAGGTACCTTTGGAAGTCATGTGATCCATAACGTGTGACAAATGTAAATATCGTTCATTATAGCGGTATACGATATTCGATGTCGCTATTAGTTCACCACTTGGCGAAACTATCCATACTTTGCGCCAGATTTTTACAAATGTTATGCTTGTGATATTTATCCAAGCTGCCACCACCATTATTATACCTAAACTTCTTTGTTGTCTGTGTTTTTGTTTAAATATTGCCCGCGGGTTTACTAGTTTTATTTACGTCGGAAGGGTAAAAAACATGATTTGAAGAAATATGAGAATTTATTTTCTAATCTGGTTAATTTTCTTGTAGATAGCAAGAGCTTTTCATGAAATGAACTCGAGTGTTCGGTGCTACCAACCGTTTGGCACCTGAAAATGGCTAGTTTTATCTATCTATCGCCGAGGGTTCCGTACCTAGCCATGGTGCCAATTAAGCTAGTCCGCTTAATTGTATGAGCGCCCATACAACTCGGAGGACAATTTTAATTGGCGTCAACTATGTATGTATGGGAACACCCTTTAATTTTCAACTTTTTTAACTTTTTGGAATTTTTCCTTTATTTGTGCTATAAGACCTTGCTTTTTGCCAAATTTCGTTATTCTAGGTCAACGGGAACTACCATTTATAGTCGTATTGCTCATTACACGGACTAAAATTGAAGGAAAAAATGTCATTTTTCCTTCAATTTTGATTAGTTTTGATACGTTTTATGTCAAAATTGAAGGAAAAATGACATTTTTTCCTTCACTTTAGTCCGTATAATGAGCAATACGACTATAGGTTTTCGACCCAAAACCTCTAGGGTACTTCCGGTTGACCTAGAATTGTCAATTTTGGTTACAAGCAAGGTCTTCCAACACAAGTAAAGAAAAAATTCCGAAAAATAAAAAAAGTTGATAATTAAGGTAAGTTTTAGTATTCACAAGTTTTCACGAAAACCTAAATTTGCCTATATCTTTTTATAGTGTTGACTCAGGACCTTGATTTTTATACTCACAATAGGGACTATAGACCTTAGTATATGGTATAAATTTCAACTTGCTAGCTCTACCCGTTCCTGAGATAATCAATGGTGACACACGGACAGACAGACGGACAGACAGACAGACGGACAGACAGACAGACAGACAGACAGACGGACAAGAAAGTGATCTTATAAGGGTTCCTTTTTTTACCTTTTAAGGTACGGAACTCTAAAAAGCTAGATAGTTTAGATACTACTAATAGATTATAAATACTTATATTATGTATCTGGGTACTTATCACGTAATTTACTTACCTTTATATTTAGCCCGACGTTTCGACTGGATTGCACCAGCCGTGGACACGGGAAGACTGAAGTGTTGGAGGCACCGCAGCAAAGCGAAGGCGTTTGTTGAACTACCCTCACGCGACTTTTTGGCGGGAATTTGAGAAGTCAAGTTTCATTTTTGTTTTATTTTCCAAAACTTGTGTTTCTTTGAATGTTTATGTGTAATGGTGGATTATTAACCGTTAAGTGTTCGTGAACGTGCATAAGTGTGGGGAAGTGAAACAAAATTGGATAACATTGCTTTTCAAGTTCTCCCAAAAAGTCCGTGTTGATGTTTCAGTAAAGCCCCACATCTTTACTGAGGCACAAGGGGAGGGGTGGGTGGGATATTATATTTATGTATTGTAATATGTAGGTATTTGTATATCTTATTTATCTATAAACTTGAAGTTTATTTAATTACTTGACACTGGCTGAATGCACAACCGTGCGAAGCCAAAATAAAGAAAAAAAAAACTGTAGGGGCCGTTTCCCACGAGTACGGCACACTACACTAACCCCGCGTTTTCACTAACGACAAAACATGTTGTAAACAGCTACCTATCGCACTCACTCTTTGAGAGTTAATAAGGATAGATAGATGTTTGCAACATGTTTTGTCGTTAGTGAAAACGCCGGGTAATAACACCCTGATCTAGTCTCTCTCACTACTAAGAATCTGACCTACTCAAAAATTGGCTTTAACCCGAAAAATCAACATTTTCAGAATCCAACACATCTCCCGCCCAAACCGTCCAGACTAGGTAGCTACCGGAGAACATAATCAAGTATTTATACAAATTATATTATATTCTTCTAAGAACATTACACTAACAAGCGAGAATAAGACAATTGGCTCTATAATATACCTAGCTTTAAGTTTCAAGAGTAGAAAGCCTACGGCGATTTATCGCAGGGTCAACGTCCTATAAAGCCCTATGATGAATAAATCATTTTGGTATTAAATTATTAGATATGAGGTTCACCGCTATATTACGCCCGTGATGTACCTAACGCTTAGTAGGATATTAAGCTCAGGTATATCCAAAAACTTATTTAATTTAAATATTTCTTCACTCAAGTGTTTCAATTTCAAATTCTTCAAAGTTTTTAATTTCTAAGTCAACCTTACGACCCGCTTTGAGTTAGGTAGTTCTTCTGGTACATTCACTTCCTATCCAATAACTTTTCAGAAAACAATAGTTGTATACACAATTGCTTATACTTGGACGCCTATAATAAAAATGGATGGGTATTTAAATCTAAGCATTCATTCTTATCATACCTAATCTTCGATTTCGACGGAGTTCGAACTCGCATTGATCAAACCGATCCTCCTAAAGCCGGAGCGTTGTAAACCTTTGAGATAAATGTGGCTTTTTAGCCTTAACCTACATAATTTTATTGAACTATCTTTTCTTGCCTAATAAGGGTCATCAAAGAGATCCGTAAAAGTACAGTAAATGTGTAATGTTCCTTGGCATTATAAAACGAATCTAAGTTTATAGTGGTCATTTGGTTTTACTGTCTGTATTATTGTCTCAGAATACTTACAAACAAAATACCACTTATTGAAGCCACTTAACTTTTCTAGTAGAAACAACGTTCCCAGATATTATTTTTACAAATACCTACGAGTACGTAGGTATCTAAGTTGTAAGTAGGTTTTAGAACTTCAAAAAGAAAATGAACGAACTAGACTAGACTAAGCAGAACACTATTTCTTATTAGTTGCGCCCCGCAGTGTTACTGGACATTTATAAAAGTTTCATGATAGTTTTCCTGTCATTCCACAGCCACAGACAAACATGAGTATAAAGTAAGTATCTATGTGTTAAAACAGGGTAGGTATAAGCCACTACTTCTGTGGTATAAGCTAAGTCCCGTTGTCCATCCCTTTCTTCTAAGTCCATTGAGCCACTTCAAAATGAACAAGTAGCAACCATACTCGTACATACAGAATAACAAACTTTCTACTTAGTATTATTGTGATAGTTCTAATACACAAGCAATTCAGGTGCTGTGCTGCTTTTAGTCACTGTGACATCAATTTCTCAGAAAATTGAAAATTCTTGTACCTATTTATCGTGCATATTATTTGTTATTCCTATCAGCAACTCTCTGAAATGCACGTCTGAATATTATGCTGAAATCGGAGGGCTAAAAAGTTTATCCATGTTTAAACCGGTTACTTTCAGCTGCACCGTAGCAAGCTTTGAAATGTTTGAAATGGTTTTTATTGATTAACTACCTATAGCTGATCGGTGCATTCAGGTGTACTTTTCTTCATCCGGGCAGCTTGATTGGAAGGCAAATGCTGAAACTTGTAGTTTCCCCTTTGTCCGTTAACTTGAGCCGTGGATAAAGTAAATGTTTGTTCCATTTGTAGCTGAGTGGCATTTGTTTGGGCTTGTGTTGTGATGTTTGTGACTTCAAAGGATTTAAATCGGCTTACACATTTATTCACTGTGGATTATCTCCCTTAAAAAACTTTACTCTAAGTAAGTATAGTTTTTTTAATAATTTTAAAGTATTAAACCACACTTTCATTGAAAATTAAAATTCTTATTTTTTTTTTTCGGTTTATCTTTTCTGTTTGACCAGATTCAATCTAATAAGTACTTATATCTAATAAGTATTATAAAGTGGTAAACGGATGCTAATGAGTTTTCTGTTTTATGCACGCTACAATTTCTCATAAATCTTGATTTTACATTTTAAATCGTGTTATGTTACCAACCATAAATTGCTAAGAGTTGCTATCGCTATATTTAAGTTTTAATAGAGGTCTGCTTATCTGTTTTTCTTTGGTTCATGAAACCGAATATTCAGCTGGGTCAAAGCTTCAGGTATTTCAAAAGCGAAAGTTTCATAGCAATCTAAAGCTGAATTTACTCCGAACGAGTTGCTAAGCCTCGGTCGAGTTGCTCAAGTAGGTTAGGTACTTATTATATTTTCTTTACGAATGGATATAAGTGTACCTACCTATAGAGAAGGCTTTTTGGCGGGATTTTGAGAAGTCATGATTTCGTTTTGTTTTATTTTCCAAAACTTGTGTTTATTGTGTGTTGAGTGTTCGTGAACGTGCATGTGGGCAAATGAAACAAAATTGAATAGCAGTGCATTTCCAGTTCTCCTAAAACGTCCGTGAGATATTTCAGTACCTAAAGCTCCACATGTTTACTGAGGCACAAGGGGAGGGGTGGGATATTATATTTATGTATTGTGTCATGTACTACTTATTTGTATTATCTTGTGTACCTATTTATTAACATGAAAATATACTATTAATTGACACTGGCTGAATGCATAAACCGTGCGAAGCCAAAATCAAGAAGAAAAAAAAAGTGTAACGAAATTGTACAAAGCAAACAGCGTACAGTGCATAGACTTGGTTTGACTATACTAAAGGCCCTGATCGTCGGGCAAGTAAAACCGCGGTCTTATGGCTCGTCGGTAAAGCTCGCCGGTGTATCATTGCAGTACCGCGGTTTTGTGAGTTGGCGAGCCTGGCTCGCGACTCGTCATGTTTGCTTTATTTTTTACTCAGCTCCATCAAATTCAAAATTAAAAACCTCAATTCGACTACGATACGACGGTTTTACTCGCTAGGTATAGTGGTATAGGCTCGTACGTCGATCACCCACAGAATAACTGGGCTGATTTTTCAATCGATAAATAACTTTTATCTGAGGAATAAATATGGCATTATGACATATTTTCAATACAATATCTGTCAAATCGCATATTTATTTCCTCAGATAAAAGTTATCTAGGTATTGAAAAATCAGCCCTTAGATAAGTATTTTTTCTTTGTTCGTATAAACTAGTGGCTAACTCTGCCGGCAGAGTTTTTAGGCTGCCTTCAGGCATGACTGAGGCCTTCAAGCCTCAGTCATGGCTTAACGACTTAAAAGCCGGAACCGATTAACGTGCCCTCCGAAGCTGTTAATGCTACTAGCGGTCACCCATCCAACTTGTAACCGTTCAGAACGTCTCGCTTAAACGTTAACTTCAAGGATCTTTCATGAACGTCTAAACAAGTTACGCCACAAGCGAGCAAACACAAGATAAGAGGTTATGTATGGATTAGTCCCATTTTTTTTTTTGAGTTAGGTATTTTACTAATATGCCTGAGTATGAATATTTTGTGAGGAACGATTTTTTCACTTGGATTAACAGCAGAAAAATCTTAATTAGGTACTTAGCCACATTCCAGTCGGATGGGCGATATTGCTTGTTAAATATGCACATTCCGTTGAGCGGAATAGAGGCACCGGCGTTGTAGCCTGACAATGTTCGTGGGTTTATTTTCTTAACTTCGAAATTTCATCTTATTTCACTACATAACATTAAAAACAGGTAAAACATTTTGTTATTTTTAAGATATTTGTATGTAATCTGTTATGTTACGGTTGATCGTGATAAAGTTTTAAATTCCCAACATCCAACCTAGGGTGGAAAGCTAGGTTGGAAGATGGGAAATAAACGCTTTTGTAGAATATTTTATAGAATTAAGCCCGTACTTATCAACTTTTATCTTGCCTTAGACCGTTTAGGGGTTATATAGAATATTGTAGGTAGAATCTTCTTATGAGCCGTGTTGACTAAGTGGGTCCAAAGGTCGTGGTTCCCAGCCGTTCATCTATAATAATTGATTCTTCGTTTCGAAGCAACCCGCGGCTTAGTCAGCCCCACACGTATTGTTGACCAATGACCTAGATGGCTATGGCTGGTTAAGCTGAGAGGATGGTTTAGGTAGGTACTGGGCGAGCCCACTATCCATCTCAACAATGTCCTACTACAGTGTCTCGGTTTGTGTAGGCAAAAATTTCCCTGGTTATCATCTAATCTAGATAAATCATCTAATCAAAATATAAAGATGTTTTTTTTATTACTTCACAAGTTCATGAAAATCTTGACTTGAATCCGGGTATTGAGTGCGACTACAGCTGCGAGCAGAGAAACTACTTTCTATTAACTTTATAGTTTTACTATTAAATAAATTTACTAGCTTACGACTTCAGCTTTTATAACACCTAATAAGTAGAAAAAACTGTGTATTGAGTGAGTTGCATCTTTATTACCCGACTACGGCGAAGCAAATGGAGGGTTATGATTTTTTTGACTTAGCAAAACTTGAACCTTGAAAATATTAATGATAGAACCTTATAAGTACCTGAAATCTCTGACATTGTCTTTTTGTATGTGACAATCAATAAAACAGTGTCTTTCAGTCCTGTTTTTCTTTCTATACTTAATTAAGAATAATTATTCTTTAACTTGCGAACTCGCTCTTTCACGTTGACAACATTCAAAAGCAAATCTAGAGGCGCATCTAGTTTATATCAATGATTCAAATAGTAAAAAATTCATTAGGTATAAGTTTATAAAACATTTAAACTGAATTAAAATCATCAAATATTTAAGTGTGTGTAACTCGCTCACATACAGTTTTATTATTTTAGTATAAATTTGCATTTAGTCGGTGTTGTTCCAAAGCCTTCAATCATCGTTACCAAAGTAATTGTGTGTGGATTCATCATAGATAAACGTAGTGCTGCTCAAAGCCTCTGTTTACAGTTGGCTACGCCCCTTATCTCACATTAGAGGGATGGATGCCCTGTGAGAAGTACTGAATTGAAATAAAAAATGGAGTAGAGAGCCGTTCTTTATTGCATTAATTAAATTGTGAGGAAGGGACCGCTCTCATTGCAAACTTTCTATCGGCCGATTTGTCGGGTTGGGCTGCTATAGTACGCACACCGAGCCAACAAACTCGAAGGGTTATGTAACGATTCTGACCTGACCGCATTTTCAAATATAAAAAAAATACGGAGGTGTTTCATAGAAATCTGTTTGAATTTTCAGAATGAACAATATATTTTAGTTTCTGCACTCGCTCGATCAGTGAATAAGACAAGAATATATAAAAATAAAAAAGATTTTGATAAACTCGATGAACGTGACTAGTCGGTCGAGAGAAAATATTGCAGTGAGCTCGGCTTAGTACACAAAAAATGGGATCGTTTATTTTGAATAAATAAATTCAATACGCAGAAACAGTCCAAACAATATGTTGCAAACAGCTGCGACAAATTACCTATTGTACTTTTAACATCCCATTTGTACAGCGCAAACAGGTTATAAATATTCAAAGAAAAGTACTTGTACAAAAAGTACCTAAGGTATACATATGGGGGGAATAGGTATAACTTCAACTCCAATGGATTTTGTAAAAAAATAGGCTACCCTTTTCTTCTACGACCCGATGAAAGATAAGATTACATTTTGACAGTAGGTATCCCCCTTTAGGGTAAATCCACAATAGTACGCTTTTTGTTTCATTTTTCATCGTCTTTAGGCATCCTTTGATAGTTGCATAACTGCACGTCTATTGACGCGCACTTCAATAGGGTGGCAGAAATGGCATAGTAGTAGGAATACGTACAATAGAATATTTTACACAAAGTAAGGAAATTTATAAAAATACGTCTTTATGATAGGTTTTGTAAAAAGTGAACGAGAAATGTTGATTTCTATTCATAAAAATGCATTAATAATATAGATAAATAAGAATATTTTATTTAATCTGTGCATCAAATGTCCAAAACGCTATTCGCCATATTAATTCCGCCGTGAAGTCACTTCGATAGTAAACAAGCGTATGTTGTGTGTTATTTAGATTTTTTCAAGTTAGGTATTTACTAGCAAGATAATGTTACGAGCAGGGCGCGTAGCGTTTTCACGCGAAGATTTTTTTAAATCGTTTTCGATAAGTTAAAAGTATTTTTTATGGCACTAACCAGTTTTAAAAAAATATATGCAAATTATAGTGGTTCACTAACACTATAGGATTCATTTAAAACACTAAGTATTTGAAAATAGGTGTAATACCCTATTGTATACCATAATACAGTTTACGGTCTACAATAGGGTTTGCAAATTAAAACTGAAAATGAATTAACGCCCTAAACAGATTTCTCGCACCGTTCGAAAGTTAATGCTCTAACAAACATATAGGTACTGAAACATAACAACACTTAATCGCCCAAGTTGGCACTGAGATCGTCACTCGCTCGATCATAAAGCGCAAGAATGTGGACACACCTCATATCGTCTACACCTCTCGTGGAATAATGTCAGAGGATTTCAAATACGATCGAAAGCCTTTGAATGGTAGTCTACTTTGATTCCTTACAAGAGCAGCAAAATAAGTAAATGGGTATACTTCACATCAAAGAGAAAATGTGAATTGATCTGTACTGTGATTGAATTCGCTCTGTGACGGGTTGGTGTCAAGTTATTAACGTACGACGTACCTAAGCGTTATGCGGAAGCCTGTTTCATGTTGGATACATATTTGTACCGTTAAATTTAAGTTTTGTAGATTCAATGTACTTACTTAATTAAAACCTGGAGAAAATATCAACACATTCAAGCAGTAAATTTGTTTCTGAGTATTGTTCCAGCACATGCTTAAATTAAACCCAAACTGCCAATTTTATTTTATTACACTTCAATAAAACATGTTCATTTTCTACTCAATCATCTACATCTGGACTACATCAATTTGGTATTGATCGAGATAAAAACACTCCGAATAACACGTGTCCGTCAGTGTAGCCTCATTTACTTCTCTGTCGGACTGCATCATACGCATGGCCACCCAATGTAATAGTGTTGGTTGGTACTTTCCACCGCGCCCGAAAACAGCGGTATGGAAATCAGTATTTTGAAAAAAAATGATAGAGAAAATTAATTTAAGAATCTTCAATCAAAGTTTTACTTGACATTGTATTACCTACAATTCAACATTGTATTATTACAATTCCACGAAAAAATATCGTCGATTTAGATACCAATGTCAAGAACATACAACTCACGAAAGTTTTGAAAGTGAAAAAGTTTTCCTTGATGAAAGGTCGAAGTAAAATTAGACTTCTCTTGTTTTCTCTAAATTCGCATAAAAATCTTCCTTTTATAAAAGCGAGAGTCATTTTATTTGATATCGAAGATTACTTGAGTGTTTAATCTAGGTAATTTAAAGACCGAGACACGATTGTCGAAACGTTTGTCTATGTCCAGTCGTCCACTCTTCCCAAACTCATTTTCATAAAAAAACTAAGTTTTTCGCTTTGCTGTGGCATGAAAATTTGTCAAGCAAAATTGTCCAAGCACAACGACATTACCATTATGCTTTATTACGTGTGAATCATCGTGGAGGTAAAATAAAAATAATTGAAGCGTGTCACATTCTCATTAAGTTCATCACATTTACGTAAGTAATTATAACCTCGCAGAAATAGCAAAAATGTCATCTCCAGTAGCTTTTCGAAACAAATTATCTATGCTGTGTTCAATACTCGCGTTCGCCCATAAACAGTCTTGTAAATAGTTTAGTTACATATGTAAAGTGCATAACTATACTTTAGAAAACACCATATATGTGGTACAGTCGATGGCACATAGAAAAATGGGATATGAAAGTACTTTGTTAATCTTGATAAATATTTATTATGGACTTATCTGATCTAACTGAAGAATCAGACATAAGAAATTGTACATATAATATAACTACTAAATAGGACCAACAAACAATTCTGTTATAGCAGTGTGGTTTACGCAACTTTCAGCGACTCTGGGCCTTAATCTACCAATCTATTTCCCGTGCATAAGGTGCTTTGCAAGCAGATTGTTAATGTAAAATAGTTTTAATCCCTTATTTCATGTTACCGACACGTTCAATCTTTATACTGCTTTGTTAGGCAAAACCACAACACAAGTTTACTTTGAACCGAAAGAATCAAGACATTGTAGGTACTTATAATGCAAGTGGAAATGTATCTGTTTATTGTTACTGCCATAAGTGCTTGGCGAAACTATAAGCAGGTGCCCCAGCCAGATGATAAACACCTGTTGCTTGTAAAACTTGTAGGTTGTGTTCGAAGAGCTATTTGGAATGGTGCCTGTAGCTCCATTCTACCATCGCTATGCTCGCCATCGGCAGGGGATCCATTCTCACACCTTGAAGCCAATGTGGTCAGCTATCAGAGCAATTTCCTCCCGCGAACAATCGGGTTGTGGAATGATCTACCTGCCGCGGTTTTCCCCAGTGACTACAGCATGGGGTTCTTAAAAAAAGGCGTTTTGAAATTTTTAAAGGGTCAGCAGCGCGAGTGTGACTCCTCTGGTGTCGTAGGTGTCCATAGGCTACGGTAACCGCTTACCTACGTAGTATTTCTACTTAATCTGTGCGCTTACCATCAGGCGGGCCGTATGCTTGTCTGCTAATTTAGTAGAATAAAAAAAAAAGGTACTTACCTATCTTATTCGGCGCCATCCATCATACCATCTTTCTTTTTCAGTAGGTAGATCATCCTCAAAGTATTTTATCAGCCATGATGATACAAATCTTTCGGTTTAATGACAGCCTTAAAGTGGGCTAGTGCACAAACAATTGCTTTGTTATTAGAACGCAAAGTGATAGTCATCATTAACAGCTATTTCGGTACTAGCCTGTTTTCGTTTTTATTCGCTCATGAACTTACGTCAGAGCAATTCGTCCAGCAAGTTTAATCGGTAGATAAAAATGCATGTTTATTTTACGGTGATTTCACATTTTTGTAGCTGTTTGGAAGTTGCCTGACTTTTCCAGCCATTGTTCCCCCTCGGGGCAATTTATGATAACGACTGGCTTTTGAATAATATGATATGAAATTTAATATGAAAGTTAATAATAATATGAAACATGTTCAGTTGTTCAAAATACAATAATATTGTATTTTGGAGGCATATTATGCCTCATGTCTGCTTCTGATTTAAATTATGTCGAATTGATTGAAATCGGTAACAGAAAACAATTAATAAAAATTGTTATTTGGCTGATGCTTTTTAAAAATAAACCGATAGGGGTCACGGGTGGAAGCGGCACTAAAAGCGTTCGCCTCAGGGCTTTTCAATATACCTTCAGAGGTATATTGAGTGGGCTATTTGCAGCAGTAGACTTGAAGCTGATGATGGTGATTTAAAATTTTATTATCTTGTTATTAGTCATCAGTCAATTTTGAACAAGACAGGTGGCTACGCATAGAAAACACCCCTTTTTTCATCGGGGGGGAAAAATGACTTTAGTCAAGCAGAGAAATGGTATGTCTAAAAAAAATTAATTAATGTACTTATTCCATTAAATTCTGCATAATTTTGTTTAACAATAATGATGCAGGTTAAAAATAATGCCTCGTAGTTTATCGTAGCACGACCTGTTATTCAGTAAAATATACAAGATGTGACTTCCTGTGCCGAGATTATATTCAGTATATATTACACAATCATAGCTTTCATTATGAAGAATGATTATGAGAAGCTTCCACCCACAATGGATTTGGTCGCGGTCAGCCAAGTTGATCTTTTTAATCTCAACACTTATGAAAATAGTGAGCTCTGTACGCGAAATGTTAATGAAGGTATATAAGTTTGTTTCTTAGAATTCAGCTATTGCGAAAGTTTAAAAAGAAAGATCAGTGACTTAATGGTAAATATTTTAATGACCCCCGCCATCCATGGCCCATAACTATTCTAAAATCAGAACTACAACTTTCGTATGTTAATCGTTGAATCAAAATTTGTTACAATTTAAAAAGTAACATAAATACTTATATTCAAATATAATGCCAAAAGTATGTCAAGCTAGACTCTAGAGCACCGTTATATTTATTAGATTGTGATATTTCACAATTTAAAAATAATTAAGTATTAATTTTTCTCATTATTAATGGTGTGGATGAATCACTAGGTACCTATCCCAAAATATTATTATTAGCAATTATTTTGCCATGAAAATATTAAAATATTTAATTGCCAGCTTTCAAAAATTACGCCGTGTTACGTATTTCAACAATACTTATCAATATAGAAAATAATAAAATAGCAATAAAGAGACTAAAGCATAGTAAACAGAAAATTGAAAAGTAAAACAAAATAAATAATTTACTCGGACTTTTTTAACAAAATTTGCTTAACAAAGTTACAATTTCATAAGATTACCTTTCTTTTGCCTGAAGGAATTACTTATTAAAGAAGGTACTTACGACCTTGTTGAGAAAGAAAATGAATGAGAGATGTTTGATTTTTTTTTTAATAAGTAAATTATTTTTGTTAAAAATTATCCTTTTTGCTCCATTTAACAGATCTCTGTACTTAGTCGTTTTTTTATCTACAAAGGATTTCTTCCAGTTCGAATTGAGAAAGAGTTGAGATAAGAGATGTACAATGTGATAATTCGGATCATAGATCCAATTCTAATCAAATTTTCATGGAAAAATGGGTGAAGTATCTATAATTATCATAACTACCTATCAAATTTCGATAATAGGCATGATGACTAATTTTCAAAATCTCTTCTATGATATTCAGAGGTATCTATTATGTCTAAAATATATCATATTTCTGTAGAAAATTAAGGTTTTTGTGCAATAAAAGTACATTTAAATTTAAATTTTCAAATTCACGCCAAAACGCTCGCCGGTGTCATGGCGTCTGTTTTTACGTCACGGATCGGTATATCAACCAGTGATGCCTACATAGTTACTATAGAAACAAAAGGATGTTTACCGAGACGAGACGCAATGACAGACGCCATGACACCGGCGAGCGTTTTGGCTATCATGGCGGATTGTTGTATTTTGTAGATTTATTTTAGCAAATAAATTAGTAATCTCGACATTAATAAGAGAATAAATACATTTTTCAAAATCTTTGAATCCTATTTCATTAGATCAGATAAATATTTTGGCGATACTTGATTACTGTCATCATGCCTATTGTTTTCGCTGTTTCCGAGGAAGCCGCGTGGGCCACAAAACCGTGGTTAGGTAAGTTTGAAGAATTTTATTCTCACAGACATTTTTTCCGTAAAAACCGTGGTTCTAATCAACTAATCAACCTTTTATAATTATTGCATTGAGTTTACTACCGAAGTACATGGAAATTGAATTAATTTGGTGTGCCCTACCTATAGAAGTTTGTGTTTCACAGCTCAGGGGAGGATGGCTAATTTTACAAAAAATGTCGAAGCCTGTTTACTTTCAATTTCACGTGAGGGATCGTAATCCTGCAGAATATAAAATACAGTGGATTAGATTTGTTCTTAAAAAAATCATTTTCTTACGACAAAATATTTTTTGGTTTTTGTTATAAAATAACTAGCTGTGCCCGGTGGTAGCATCCACCATTTAATCTAAAAGAGTAGGTATAATAACCTTCATCAATAAAAAGCTAACAATTGCAGAACTATTTTTTTCAAATCCGTTTGGTAGTTACAGAGATTAGCGCGTTCAAACAAACAAACTCTTGTGCTTTATTATACGAGTATTCGTATAGATTACAATTAAGATGCTGGTGGTGGAAAATAAATAAGCTTTTCCTTCATAAGCTGCGGCCTGTGGTAAATTAACAAGGGACCAGGCCCCCTAGCCATATTACACTATCTATCGTCGCTGTAGAATAGAAACACTTCAAAATGTATAGGATTTGACGTTTCAAGTAGATGAGTCACGTGGTCAGAACGTCAATTCCTATACATTTTGAAGTGTTCTATTCTATCGCGACGATAGATCGTTCTACAGCGACGATAGATCGTGTAATATGGCTAGGGCCCCAGGGCGTGATGCGGCGGGCGCGGGCTGGGTCAGATCACAATTAACCCTTCATATTACGTATATTACCCACATCGCGTGTCTAGACTATTACTACGCTGGTTTTGGCTATTAGATACTTTATGTGAGTTGAACGTCTGTTTCCACCAATTTGGAAACTTGCGGCCCGCACGCAATGAATTATGGCTGTTCTTAGAAAGTAGAGGAAAAAGAAAGAAAGACGCGAATATTGTATTTTGCTGTGTAGTGTGTTATGGGTAACCCATATTACGATTAAACTTTGCCATGTTTCATTCGGCATCTAAACAAGAATTGTTTGGCACTTCCATCAACATCGTATCTATAAGCCCTGCTATCAAATAAAGTAGCTTTGTTTTTGAACAGTTGATCATATTTTTACACTAGAGAATACCTACACATACAAAAACTTGACGTTATTACTGTGTGTAAATATCTGATCCAGCAAAAACAATAGTTATAACCGGGCAAGAAATTAATCGGTCCTATCAAAACAAGCTTCGTCGGTCGGTTATTATCTAGCTGTACCCACACGATGTATCCGTATCACTATTCTGTAACGACGTTTTCTGCATTTATCTGTATATTCTTAGTTATCTTAATGAATGCACACAGTATGCTTATGGACGGAGGTAGAGCTACTGCTTGAATTTTTATACAGAGGTTAAAGTTTTTTGTCGTTGATACCTATACAAAGCATATTTTACTTACTTATTTATATAGCAATAGTGAATAGCAGTGCTATTCACTTTCCATCTTTAGAAAGAAAAATAAAAATAACAAAAATACCAGCCTAAAGTTAAACCAAAAGAGGAATTTTGAATAAAGGTCCTCGTTTACTTAAAAACACTTTAACAAGCTTTTATTTTTCTTTTTACAACTTTGTAGTTGTGTTTTAAAGTCTTATAGAGTCTCTCTCAATGTCATCTAATGACTCTGTATAGGAGTTAGCCCTCGTTCGCACGAGAGTTTTATTAACGTCCATCAAATAAGCGTTGAATTGAAACATATGAATTTCTGTGTATTTATTCGCACGCCAGCGCTTTTAAAACGCGACGCTATTTTATCGAGCTATGTTAAATTTTAAGCGCTGTTTTTAATTTTGAACGTTGAGGTTTAACGCAGCGTTTTTTTAACTCTTGTGCGAACGAGGCCTTACGTTAGAAATACGGCTCTGACGACTAATCTTCAGCTTAGTGCTACGCACACCTGTTCGGGTATCTCATATTTTGGTATTACCAACCTTGATGCCCAAGACCAGCTTATAGGTACTTAAATGATTTCTCAGATTTCCTCTTACTAAGTATACATCTTAATACCTACACCTTGATTCACCGTTTTCACTTGCAACATGAATGAATTTTGCACCATAAAACTAGCGATACAGCTCAAACTTTGTCGCCGGTACTTAGTTTAAGAATAAACTCTGTAATAAATCGAAGGAAAAGGTAATTAACAACTTTGTTATCTGAGCGGCCGTCTAAAAATTACTAATTTTTCAATGGCCTTCTTTTAATTTTCTTTTTGTTACAAGATATACCTACTTCAATGCTTCAAGGGGTGTATTTTTTTACTTAGAAAATTGTTTGAGTAGTTCTAACAAAAAAAGTTACTTCTCTCTTTGCCTTTTGCTTTTTTAACACGATTTTTACAAACCAATTGAAAGTTAAGGAGGATAAATGAATAAAAAAACATATTGGAAAATAAATTTATTTAAACTCTCAGTAATGGTGCAATTAGGTATATTTTCATAGTAAGTATACTTTTTAAAAAGTGTCAGATCTAATACATTTTTGAAATACCTACCTCACATTAGCAATAATGAATCGATGTTTATGTAGATAGGTAGACGTGAAATCTCCAATTGCTGCTCTTCTTCAGAATTCAAAAATACTGTTTCGTACGAGATTGAATTGAGTCATATAAAGGTAGTTAAAGTTGAGTTTTAAAATTTTCAAAAGTAATATAAATAACTTGAAAATACAAAAATCTGTTAATTTAAAACATCTTAAAATGTAATAAAATTTAAAATTGACTTCACTTAAATTTAAAAATCTTGCAAGACACGATAAATTAGATTTCTACAAACACTAATCGTACAATATTAAATGCATTTCGAATCAAACAGGTACCTACTCTATAAATAAGCTACAAAATTATTACCTACCTATTACATACATACTAAATACTTGGACCCTATGTTAAAATGACTAAAACATTTATTTAGACTAATATTATATGTATAGATGAACAGATGATCTAGCTAGAATTAAACATAGTTTTCATTCAAATTATTAACTAATTGTATTTTAAGTATTTACAAAATTTACTAATAATTAAAAATTAGTTCTTGCGTCATGGCTCATAAGACGCAAAAGCTAAAATTTGTAAAGACATTGAAATGATTTGACTATAACAACTTACATTGATCTCAAAACATTTCATAGACAACTAAATTACAATATAATATTTACTTACATTATCTCTAACTATATTATTTTTAGCCTTATGACTTGTTTGTCGTTATACAAAACATATTTTGTCTTATAAAACTACGGAGAAGTACTCGTAAGAATGAGTCGTTTCGTAGAGAGCTGTGCTGAGTGCAGATTGCCCTGGAAATAAATATGTTATTAAACAATGGAAAAAAGATCATTTTTGAAACTATTTTCATGAAATTCCTTAAGGTTGAATCAGATGGTTCATTTTTTGTTCATTTCCGACGTTCATTTCACTCAAAGTGACACATCTAAACATAAAATGACAGAAAAGTGTCTGAAAACCCCAGCATTCACTGATTCCACCTTTACAGACTTTTTAATTGTAGTTCCCGGATTCGAATAGGATATTTTTTTAACCGACTACTTTATTAGTACAATGATTGGTTTTGATTTAGAAAGCACGGCCATAGCGTTGTCAAAATTTTATAATAAGAATAAACTTATGTACCTATTCGTGCAAAAAAATACTAAAGTGCTGGTTTATGGCTGAGATTCCATCAATTTTAATTAATGTTACAAAAGTTGTACTTAAGTACATTTTTTATAACTAAATTAGTTGGTGTAATGTGTGATTTTGTTTATTATTTCAGTCAATATAAAAGTATTTTAACCCTAAATAAAAATAGTAAAGGATCTCTAGTGCCCGTGATAACCCGATTTGAAATGCTAACCTAAAAGCCATCAACATCGTTGTATTCAACATGCGGTGTGACATCGCAATGTGACAGAACTTGCATGCATAAATTGTACAAATGTACTTATAAATTATTTCATTATATACCTACTTAGGTAATTAATGTATGTGTGTCTTCTTCTCATTAAGGGTTTAATCGATTGTGATATTATAATATAATATATACAAAATTAAGTAAATTATATAACAAAGATAATTTATTCAAAAATCAAATCTGTAAATAAATGAATTTAAAATTATATTGTGACACTTTTATGGATATAGACACAGAATTGCGCCGCTCGCTTGATGTAAAGCTAACGATTAATTTGAGTGCTGCGTCTTGTTTCAATTTGTTCTTGCTGAACATCTTAATAAAGTTACACAGTTTGCTCAGTCATGAATCAAATAAGTTATTAAACTTCATTAGCTGACGTTACTTGCAACTTTGTAATTTGTTAACTTAAACTTCTCAATGTTAATTCACAACAAATTAACAGATCTTTCAGTAAAACACAATTACCTACTTAAAATTTTGGCTAGTAAGCATAAAACTTGAGCAAAACTAGATTGTGAAAAGATAAAATGCAAATTAATAACAAACTAGTGGCATTCGTTTCTGCAAATTCATTCAGCAAACTTTCTTTTCATATAGGAATTCTACAGTTACTTTAGAAAAATAAAAGAAAAATGAACATGAACTTAAAACATTATAAGATTTAACAAAAAGCAAAAATTTCTCTAGTCTTTATGAAGCCCGAATATAGAAAGAAAAGATTTTAGATTAGATTCTGGAATCATTTTCAACAAAAGATGATTGAACGGAAGATGAACGTTATTCAGCTTTGTGAAATGGGAGCTTGCAATTTTCTAAGGCAAACCGCACTGCAATGACGTTGAGCGATTATACAAAAAGCAATTTGAGACAACGACGACGACACGGCATTTACTTGAGTTGACGTTTTTTCCTTATTATGGATTTTCTGTAAATACCTTTTTTTTTCGTATCAAAAACATTATATTTCCATAGGACACCTTCTACAAGTAATTGACTCGTCATGAAGGCTTGGTCTGACAGGTTCTCCCATATTCCAGTTGAAGTACTTAACAACAAGGGATTACTCCACCAAAGCGGAGATGAGACGAGAGGAGAGATGTGTTTTAAACAACCAATAGAATTTCGTTATTCATTCATCTCGTCTCCGCTCAGCTTCAGTGGAGACCACCGAGCGGAGATGTATCATATTTGTATGGTGCGATCAAAGCGGAGATGTGAGTTGTGCCTCGCAACGGCGCACAGCTGAGAGGAGAAGAGATGTGAGCGGCGCTGCTGGTTGTCAAATCGTATCAACACCCAACGCTCGCCACACGCAACACACATCTCTGTAGCCAGCACACATCTTTGCTCCAGTCTAGCCAGCACGAATATCCGCACAGCTTCAGCGGAAAAACATCTCGTCTCCGCTTTGAACATCTCCACTTTGGTGGAGTCTCAGCCTAAGACTCACATAAGGCACCTCGACGGAGCACTCAACATTTTCTCTGAAACTTAAATGCATGCTTACTAAGGTTAAGCACTTTATCTAATGGAAAACGTGACACTAAACGTGGCTGAAATTCTAAGAGTTGAGATCTATAACTATATAAAGTTTCGTATCTTTCAATAACATTAATCTATGTATCATCCAAACGTGATCAAGTCCTTACGTACGTGACACGAACTATGGGAGATTACGGTCGGTTCACGTTCGAATTCAATGTGTTATTAAACAAGATATGAGTTCCACTTCTGCCCGATAGATGTAATCGTTTTGTGCCCATCTTGCTACTATCGCTACGAATGTAGATTTCAGAATAATCATGCAATTTTACTACGTGGAGACGGCCGGCGTATTGTAATGTTAAGATTGATTCCATTCTAAGTAGGTGTATTTTTTAGGTGTTTCTAAGAAATTAAACTTCCTAGTCAACCTGTTAGTAATAATAATCTGATTCAAACCAACCAGACTTAAATAAATTATTCAAATAATTTTCATAATTTTCATTATGTTAACATAGGTACCTACTGGTAGAAAACCACTTTAATATGTATTTCAATTTCAAGAAACGATTACTCGAAAATGCCGTTTTCGTTGAAATCCCCGAGTGAATATTAATAGCTCATAAAGCCTGGTTCAAAAGAAAACACCTAACTTAAATATTACTTACTTACCGAAATATTTATAAAATGCTTTCCTCTACCACCCGGATGAGGGCGGGAGTCTGTCGCTATAGCGGCCCGGTCACCTGGTGGACAGAAATATCATTTAAATCCTCATTGAATACCTACGGGTTGTCGCCATTGTGCATGGAATCAATCAACAACAACAACAACAAAGTGTTTTGTGTCCTTTTGTTACAAAACACAATTTTTGGCGACAGGTGGGCTTTACCCCATGGGATTCCCCAGGATTCTTACCCCATGGGTGCCTACAGATGGGGGAAGCCAGGGCAGGCCAAGAAAACGTTGACGGGATGACCTTAGCACATTTCAGGAAGGCTGGTATGACACGGCAAAAGACCAGCCCAGCAAATAGTGAATTACTAAGCATTAAAATGTCTACGGAGTAGAAATCGTACAAGTATTAAAATGTCTACGAAGTACCTAGATATCTATGTAGTTGAGTCTAAAGTTTAGACTCAACTACATAGATATCTAGGTAAACTAACGACTGTTTTGTCTACGTTTAGACTCTAAACGTAGACAAAACAGTCGTTAGTTTTATCAATAATTATTTTTATTTTAGTAGATACAAATGTATTTAGAAGTACGACTACGGTTTGGTTTAAATGAGGTTTTAAAATCAGGGTGCGGAAACGGAAAAAATCTAACCGCCTCGATGAATTATAGTTTGTAATGATTTTTACTCCATCCTGCCTCAAACAAAATGAACCTGGCAGACCCGACATGCTTATTAGACTTACTTATTTGTCGCAAAAGTAGAAGAAATTACTTATTCTACCCGCAGAAACCAATATTAAATAGTAGGGGCTTCAACTCTTAGAAAATTCGTCATCTGTTTTACACATCAGCTTTTGTGAGCTCTATTCAAATTAGCGCATACGACCTTGCTTGATAAGCTTAAATGCTTAAATACATAGGTATGTCGGAAGAAAGGATTTTTTTCTTTTTTTTTAGACTCAGGGGTTTTAGTACGCTTAAGAAGCCTTTTTGTTTTTAGATCGTTGGTTTCGCATTAATAAATTATTCGTTTTGAAAAATTATACATTTAGATGGAAAATCTCAGATATTTGCAGGGCGTTGCCAGCTCAACATGTTATGACCTTTCCTGTAGGTCAAGTCCACCAACATGTTGAGAGGTTTCCTAAAAGTAACTAAGTTAGTTTCCTATAGAAATACTAGGTAAGTACTATTGTGATAAGTTACAGGTTGAAAACTTTGCTTCCAAGGGGGTTTACGCAAGCTTCAATCATATAGACTAGCTCAGAGACATAGGTACTACCTTTAAATGAGGCATATATTACTAAGTCAGTACCTTTATAAAAAATTAAATGGGACTTCAATGGAAATAGTGAACATTATGCGCCATTTGCACGGTGCAAGTATCTTGCCTCAAAGATGCGACATAAATGTCAAAATATGACAATGGATACCTACTAAACATGGATAGTTCAGTCAAAATGGCCCGAAAAATAGGGGTAAGTACCCATGCAAAAATTCCGAGAAGGCTGAAAATTGGCATGAATGTTAGGAACACCATTGTCAACAAACTGTTAATAGTCCTCATTGATCTCATGTATACCTACTAAACTTTTTATTCAAGGTCAAAGTTGTTGTTCCTAAAATTCCTACCAATTTTCAGCTTTCTGGGAATTTTCGACGATACGGTCCTTATAGCGTCCACCGCAGCTGATTTGCAGATGATTGTCAATCGAGTCAATGAGTGTAGTGTGAATGCCGGACTCAATATGAACGTTAGTAAAACCAAGCTCATGGTCATATCCAGGGATCTCAACAAAAGCTCAAATATATCAATCTCAATATCAGGGCAAAAAATAGAACGAGTACACAAATACAAATATTTAGGTACATGGCTAACAGAAGACTGGGATAGTCAACTTGAAATTAAAACCCGTATTGAAATCGCCCGGAGTGCTTTTAACACCATGAGGACCTTATTTAACACACGGGAATTACTCACGTAAAAATTCGTGAGTAATTCCCGTGTGTTAAATCAGTGCCTCCAGTCAAAATGGACATAAGTCGAGTTGTGCCCTTTTGTTTTTATTGCACTATCGTGATCTACGTATCCAGTTACATAACATATCAAAAATTCATAACTCTAGCTGCATCCTAACCTGGTTTTTTCAATTACATCAAGGGTATAACTCGACTGTCAGAAAGGGAACGTCTTTAGTTATCGACAAAATTTCCCAACTAAAAGGAAATAAGTAGCAGTAAGCCCAAAACATCATCGAACATGAAGGCATAATTTCAGTTAAAAAAATATTACAATGAAACAAAAAGGCATAACTCATGATGTTCCAATGCATTAGATAAACAGAGTTAGAAATAAATGAAGTTGATCCATTTGTTATGCATGTTTCTAAGGGAATATCTCTACTTGATGCTTTTAGTGATTATAAGCATGGATAATAATGAGACATAAATGTATCTTTTACGTAGTAAGTATTATGATAATCTGTGTCTCGCTGGTATTGATTGATTTAATGTGATGAAGGAAATAAGTCTAAATTTTTGTTTTTTAATGTAATCGATCTCGTTCTGCCTTCCGGTATTACCAAATTTACGATTTTTGTTTAAGTTTTAGAAAAAGTTTTGGTGACCACCACATGATACGAGATACTTATTTATTCTACCATAATATCGTGTGATAAGATTCCAAGACAATCGACATCCCGCAAACACTACAAAATACAAACACATGAAAACTAATCTTATCTTATCTTATCTATGGCACTAGGCTCACGCAGTTACATTTTCCAATGCGAATGCGTGGCCATAATGGCAGCTGCCACTACTATCAAACGGAGAGGGATGGAAGACTACGGCATAGGCAATATAGGCATACTCCCCGAGATAGTACAACACCCCTCAGAGCACTGTAGAGCCAAAAATGCTACTCCAAGCTCATATACGAATGTCACCTTGCCCTTGAAAGTATCGCCGCAAAGAACGGGGTAACTCTACAATGGATCAAGGGACACAGTGGATCACTGGGAAACGTCGCTGCAGATGAACGAGCCAGAAGGGGCTCGGAAACACAAGTGGAATACCCAGCCCCATTCCTTCCTCTGACGTTCTCCCAGCTACGCACCTGGATACAGAACACACCCAAAACCTTCACAACGATCGATGGACACGGGCGACGGACTACAGACAGTCCAGAGCAGCGATAACAGCAGCCACACCATGACTGACACGTCGCCTGATGAACCTACAAAGAAAAGACATCAAAATAATCACAGGGACGCTGACAGGGCACTGTACCCTCAATAAACAGCTGTACAACATCGGTGCCACGGACATCCCACTCTGCAGAGGATGTCTAACCGAAGAAGAATCAGCAGCCCACGTAGTCCTGAAATACCTGGGCATAGCAGCACAACGGCAGCATATCCTCAACAACTCGAGGTCGCTCCTCAAAGCATGTGAAGACCCCAGGAAACTTCTGAGCTTCTGGGAGAAGCAAAGCTGGCTAGTGAGTCAGGTTATCCCCACGCATAAAGGATCTACCATAATATCAAGATTTTTATACAACTTACTGAATTCTGAATCAGAGAGATTTGAAGACGACCCCGGTTTGTGCCTTATACCAGAAAATGAGGAAGTAAATTAAAATACCAAGGAATACTTAGAATTTACTTACTGAAACCATTTGTTATAATGTTGATTTTTTTTGAAATAAATATTTAAAAAATCATAATTATTGTTTAACTCTAGATTTATAGACTCTATTTACATAACTACAGCTCTCGACATCAGTAATTGATGGAAATAAGCCGTTATTGTCATACTAAGTATTCATTACTAATGGATTATGTCTTAGTATTTCTTTGAATAGGAATAAATCGACTAGTATTGATAAAGTTATTCCATTATTCAAAAGGCACAAGTCGTAATATTTCTTTTAGTACGAGTAAACTGACTAGAATAGTTAACGTTATTCCATTATATCTGCGTTAACAAAGGCACAATCCAAGTAAAACAAGAAAAAAATATAGAAATAGTAAACGAACGTGAAAGTGATTACCATTAAATGAAAGGGCTATTTTTTGTCTACAATTCTGTATCAATAGAAATTTTGATTTAACTTGCGAAATAGCAAAAAACATTAAAAGTTTGGTTTTTTGGCTCTCCTGAAAAGTGCAGAATTTGAGTTGTGCCCTTTTTGACTGGAGGCACTGAAATAATGTCTAGTACAACTCACGATAGTTTTGAAAGTGAAACCATGAGGACCGTTCTATGTAACCGAAATTTGAAGATTGGTTTGCGTACTCGTCTTTTACACTGCTACATATGGCCCATAATTCAATACGGATGTGAGTCGTGGACTATCAAAAAGGATCTCGAGAAACGTATTGAAGCATTCGAGATGTGGGCATACAGACGTATGTTGAGGATAAGCTGGATGCAGATGGTCACCAACGTGGAAGTTCTGAGACGAGCTCGACAGAAGCGGGAACTTCTGCTCATTATTAACAAACGCAAAACTGCATATCTCGGTCACGTGCTTCGGCATGATAGATATCAGCTTCTGCAATTAATTATGATGGGCAAGGTTCCTGGCAAAAGACGAGTTGGTCAAAGAAAAAAGTCGTGGCTCCGCAACATCCGGGAGTGGACGGGAGTGACCAGCGCATCCGAACTGTTCCGCCTGGCGAAAAACCGAGAAGTATTCCAGCAACTGATAGCCGACCTTCACTAGTTGGAGAGGCACTTGCAGAAGAAGAAGAAGGGAATTTTCGCATGGATGTCTAATTTGACCGGACTATGATATTCGTAGAAGGTCGATAATAATCGCTTGTCATTGAATTGTCGAGGAACTCGCACCGTGTATGTAAATGGCGCTGATTTAATAAAAGCGGATCGTAAGTAAGTAAAAGACCAAAATTATCTAATAATATTATAAATCTGAATGCTTGTATATTTGTGTTTTAAACACGCCTTAAAAATGGACCAAATTGGATTAAACTTGCAATAGGCAAATATTATTATTATGGACTGGTACCTATAGCATTAAACACAAGATAGTGACTACCTAATACATACTATACTTACGAGTACTTACCTAAAACAACATGAGAGATGCTCAATTAGTCCCTAATCCTATTCACGTCGTCAGTGACAAAGACGAAATATTTTGAGATAGACATTTCCTTTCATCCAGGTCTTTTATCCGCTGACACTTTACTTTCTTATAATGTTACGTTTCGCACGTATTTTGCCCGTCGCTATTCAGAAAGTAGGGTTGTCTTTTACCCGACTGCGGCGAAGCCCAAAAGGAGGGTTATGTGTTTGACCTGTATGTATGTGTGTATGTCCTCCCTATGTCCGCTCGTAACAACTCAACGGCTCAACTAACTTTGATAAATGAAACGTCTATAAATTTTTAGCATAATTATGTAAAACCCAACAAAATACAAATAATACGGTATAAAACGACTAAATTTTGATTGTATTCAATGAACTTTTCATTAGGTAAAACTATTTATTCAATATTTTGTAAACGAGGTACTTAATTTTATCTCTAATCTGGTTGAAAAAGTCTTTAGAAAAAATATATAGAAAGAGGACAAAGTCGAAATAATTATAGAATTTTGGGGTTCTCCGTTTGTTTATTTAGTTGATTGAGGAACGTACAAAACGTTCTTCTTAGCTTGTTTTTGGTAATTTTTATAATTCGCATAATAAACCTGTCCTTTAGAATAAATATGCAACATATAAATAAATGCATATGTACGTACATTAGTCTTTTTTAAAAACATTAGTCTGCCCGCGACCACGGCTATTGTAACATAGCCGAAACGGCAGGATAAATAAGGTAAAATCCCGTGTCCATAAAAAAATTCATATGTAGGTACTTACATTTATTTGCCTGTGCAACACATGCAAGCTAATGTTAAAAATAGCAGTTCTTAAATAGAGAAAAATAGCTGAGCATAGCATATAAAACAACATAGCTAAATACAATTTACAGTAAAAATAGGTACCTACGAGTACCTACATAAAATGCGTACGACTGTCAAATACGAGGGTGGAATGTATAAAGGAGATGAAGTGACATAAAACGGACTTTTGTAGAACCGAAAAACATCAAAATATAAGCTAGTCAGTGGCTTTTATGAAGGTCTCTTGCCCTTGGCTCTACCACATTTTGTGATGAAAGATGTAATTGTATGTACCTACCTACCCACCTTTATACGTTCTTCGAATTAAGTAACTAGATAAAAATATAGTATGATATAAAGCCTAAAATATTCTTGATTCATTTTATTCACGAAGTATTGGACGAGAATTTGTGAATACACCTAATTTTGCTGCTCCACTTTAATCTCTTCTACTGAAACTCAGAGGAATTAATCAACGAGAGTGTATCATTGTAGATATAAACCAACGTTTTTTTCCTGGTTTATAGTTACATTTTTGACAATCTTTGTACGGTTGGTTTTTCCTTTTTTCTGTCAGTGTTTTATTTTTCATGATAAAATAAATAGCCAAATTATCCACGAATCCACGATCAAAGCGTTTATTGTTGTGGCCACCAACTTCCGTAGATTTCAACCTAGCTCAGTTCATTTTTTTTTTCAAGAGTAGATCGGTTTCATGCTTTCCACGTGGCGTACTTAAAAAACTTAGGCCTCTTTCTCCTCTTTACTAGATGATCTATAGTGTCAAGAGTAGTGTTGAATATGACGTGACTGACGCGGCTCTTTTGTCCCGTACAAAATTCAACTTTGTGTGATCGGCTCAACTTCTAAAAATGTCATGGTTCAATTCAAATGTCATATGACCGTACACAAAATGACAAAATCAGAAAATGAAGTTACTCTTTCCTCAAGCTTCATTCAATCTTCAATCACTCCTCGCTTGACAATGACAAGAAAGAATTCAGAACTGATCGGACAGATTGTCATATGAGAATGAGTGAGTAGTCCGCCAAAATCTAGAACAGTCAACTGAAAATGATCGGCTCAAATGAGCCAGCTCACTGTACCGGCTCAAAATTAAAATGAAGCTACTCTGACAAAAATCAATCTAAAATCATGTCATACCCAACATTAGTCAGGAGGCAATCTTTGCTTACACTTATCGGGACACTGTAGTGCCTGGGACAATGTTGAGGTGGACTAGGCTTGCCCAGCAACTACACCATCATCTCAGCTTAACCGGCCTTACTTACTATGGCTATTTATAGAAGTGGAAACGAATTAACTCTTCAAATAGAATTTTCTTGTGAAAGTGCTGTCTCTCAACTCTGTATACTTTCGCTTTTGTTTGAGTTCCGTTGTTTGAATTTTCTAAGGTTCACTAATGAACTGTGCTATCTGAGAATGTCGAAATGTAAAGATTTAAAAATTGCTATCACAGCACGTGTTTGTTTATGACAAAGAAAATAACGTAAAAACGTTTTCTTGTTAGTGATTTATAATAGTGCTATTTGTATTGGCGCCAACCATAAATAACACACAAAAGTGGCACAACTTAGCGAACATTTAATGTGTTGGGTTTCTTAATATCTTTCCGGAAAATTACTGACATAATGTGATTTGATTTTCCACAAAACTAGTAATTTTAGTTCCATTTCTGCATTAATTCTAGCCAAGGCCTAATTTATATCGAAACGCTTTGACATGTCATAATTCGGATGTGGTAATTAGTACTATAATTATAACTATATTATAACTATAATTATAGGCCCCAATTTTTTTAATTTACAACTTCAACCATTTCTATATCATGATCGCTGCGTTTTGTTTCGTTATGACAGTATTTTACAGTTTTAGTATTTTTATGACAGTAATTATTTGTTTGAAAACGTCACCACAACAGAGTCGTTGGTCATTGTTAGATTAGGAAACAAAACGAAATCTATGGTAATAGTTGACGTTTTGCTTTGGTTGATTAAAACGTTTATTAGGAGAATTGGGGCCCTGATCTGGTTCTCCTACAGAGAGTTTATGAAAAAACGTTATCGAGTTCTTGTGATTGCAATAATTGTAAAATTTTTATCAGTTGGCGATGGGCTTGCAACGCTTGCAACAATGAAATATAAGTTACTAGCAAACGCTCGCATTCGCTAGTAACTTATATACTTAACTCCGCTTTCGCTAAAAATAGTAACCCGCGTGGGCTACTATTTGTACGAGTATCCCATGGGAACTGTGCATTTTTCCGAGCTATAAAGTAACCTATGTGCTATTCTAGACTATAATCTATCTCTGTTCCCATCTATATCCGTTCAACCGTTCTGGCGTGATCTGGCTTAAGAAACATCCATCCAAACATCTTGGAGACCGCAAGACATTTTCCAACGATCTTGAATGTTTAAATATCAAAGCTACCGCCCTGAATACAGTCACTTGTATGTTTGTTGATGTGTACTTCATTAGCCGATGTATTTCCTTAGTAACAGCTATGTATAACAGGTAGTAGATATAGATACAATGGCATATTGTAAGATGAATACCGTATTTGGTTGATATAGAGCACGTCGTTTTGCTAAATTATAAATTACCTTCAATATAGCCGCCGAGAGTCATTAATTATGAAAACCTACGCGTGTCACTCAAATCAACAATTTCGCAAAATGTATTTCGTGTTGTTAGAACAGTAGGTGGGAGTAATAAACATTTTATGAGCTTCTGGTCGTTTATGTGCCTAATGTTTCTATTCTCTCTAACAACTTTGTTGAGTACCTACAAACAATAATGGTCAATCCTACTAATTTTAAAAAGGCGAAAGTCCGTGTGTGTGTGTGAATGTTTGCTACCACGTATCCCTATAGCTACTAAACCGATTTTGATGAAATTTGGGACGTAGTTAGTTTAGGTACCGGAATAACACATAGGCTACTTTTTATCCCGGAAAAATGTATAGTTCCCGTGGGATAAAAAATAATAACCCCGCGGGAGAAGCCGCGAGCGTTCAGTAGTACTAGTAGATAATAAGACTGTTAGTAACATTATATAGGCACTTAATATAAAATTGTTGTTTTGCACAAATACAATACAAAAGGCGGAAAAGTAATGCTTAGAAGCACAATGTCTTACTTATAAGCAAACTTATTTATTTTTAAAGTTACCAAGCATTTTTTCAATAATATTAAATTAATTCAATAAATTAATATATTTTCTTCAGCTTTAGAGTACAAGAACTAAGCAGGTAAGTATACTTATTAGAAATATTATTGAACCACTGCAGAGTAAATACGGTTTAAGAAACTTTATTCTCATAAAAAATTTACAAGAAAAAACTAAAAATTCTTTACAATTCTCTTAAATATGATAAATACCTCTCTTCTATGATAAATCCCCCTTCCACATTTCGCGGTTAATTGCTAAGAAGGATCTACTTTTCATAATTAAAAATATTATTACTTAGCATGTCAAAGTTAATCATCTCGGGACTATTGAGTCCTGGACCTTTGATAGACATTCACGGGGCCAAAGCCAACATACAGGGCCAGGCCCTTAGTGAGCCAGTGGCATCTATGTAGGTAGCTAATATGGTCAACTAGCGGCCGCCCGACTACTATTTTTTTATCCCACGGGAACCGTGCATTTTTTCGGGATAAAAAGTAACCTAGGTATGTCCTATTCCCGGTCATTATCTATCTACATTCCAAATTTCATCAAAATCGATTTAGTAATTATGGAGATACGTGGTAGGTAACAAACATTCACATACACACACGGACTTTCGCCTTTATAATATTAGCAGGATTATAAAATATAATAGGATATTAGTAGGATTTTAGGAGACAGTGTGAGTTAAGTTCTCTCCTCAATTACAAATATAAGTAAGAATAAAAAATAATGTCTACCCTAATAATACTAAAGATACCTGCGTGGTGTGTTCCATTTTAGTGGCGAACTTGGCTGGTTCCTCCGTGGCTGAGAGGAGGCGTCGTGCAAGACGCGCGAACGTGCAGCGGAACTGCCGGCTCATGCTGCAGTACAGCACGAAGTTCACTGACGACGTGAACAGTGCCAGCACATCCATGAGATCACCTTGGAACGAATAAAATAAGTTGTAAAAAAACGAAAAATTATCACGACTGTAGTGGTAGACACCCCAAGGTGCGGAAGACATTCTTTCAGATCTTTTCATGATTTTTTGAAGATGTCTAAAAGGGTTCAAATCCACATTTGTCTCTCTGTCGCCGGAATATTACTTCGTCATCGGAATTTGACAATTTAATTATATGTTTTATTTCTTGAAATACCATCAAAACACATGTCGATGGGGTATGACGGAACTTTAAAATAACTGGAACCCATGATTGGGGTTGATATCTTTACGTTTTTGTAATAAAACTGGTTCATCGCGCATCAAACGCAGCGAAACTCGATCATGACCATGTGATTAACTTTCGCTGCGTTTTAGGAATCCTTTGAAGACTTTTAAATGTTTCAGCGCTAAGTCACAAAGGGAAGTACTGTCTCAGTTTTAAAGGAAAAATTAATGGTTTTTCTCGTAAAGTAGGTATTGGCTGAGACCGAGACCGGAGACCGAGACCAGAGACAGACTTTGTAGGGGCGTGCGAAAGGGACAAGAGACAAAGAACCGTCAGTTTAAATGACAACGATCTGTCTCAGTCTCCGGTCCTTACGGAACGTCTTTACGCGCAGTATCTGGCTTTTATCGTTTTCAATGGCTCTAATTCCTCCTCAACTTCAAAATAGACTCAATCAAACGTGCATTGTAACCTGGATAAATTAATGAGCGATGCATATTATCTACTATTATATTATATATATATATATTATATACTATATTATCTACTAATAGCTATTCTGTCTAGATAATTGAATAAAACAAGTAACGAAAAGGCACATCTTCCAATAACATGCACAAAAACAACTTGTTCATAATTACTTTTAAATTCACACACTTCGCGTAGGCGAAACTATGCTGAAAATCATTAGTCTAAAATTGGATTTTGCTTATATTCCGATTTGCTCCAGAAAATTCCACAGATATTGTTTGAAAATAGGATGAATGTGTAATTTTTCATTTTAGCGTTGCTGATACAACTTATGAGAACTTTTATACTATTCTTTTGATGGGTGTACCTACCTACGTGTACCTACTGCAAGCTATGACTTGACAAGACACAGGTTGCCGTGTTTCTTTACGCTTTTTCCTTCAGATCTTACGTAATCCCTGTAGAACGTAAATTCGTAAGCTCATACGTATCACGTTCCGCCCCCTAATGACATCATGCCCTAACATAAATTTGTATGTAAATGTGCTTGACATTGTTTTAAAATTCAATTTTACGGCAAAAGGTGACAGTTACATTATTCCATTTTGATAAAAGCTGAAGTGACAGATGGCTCTAAATTATTCCAGAAAGGGTGCCCGAAGGGTCTTTTGCGAAAATAATAATTTAATAACATGAACATTAGCACTTAGCACCTAGTTTTATCCTATATCGCTTCGCATTGCTTTTGTGTCCACTTTACTTAAAAAGGGTTCGCACTAAAATAAAATTGACCTATTTTGCAAAGAAAAACGATTTCTTATCTATTTACCACTTTATGTGGAACTCTGGGGATAGCAATTTACTGGCCAGAGCATGGAGCGGCCAAAGTACCTACCTCAAACGTTATTCCAAAGTAGATTAGAAAGAGCCATTCCAGACCAAATTTTATTCAATTTACTGATTTTAATCCGCAACAAGTGCACAAAGCAATTCTGATTAATAAGCATTCTACATTTTAAACTTCTTTACAAGCATTCCCTATTTCAAGCATCGGCATTTCAAGGATCGACATTTCGGTTTTCGGACTTTACATATGTAGGTACCCGTTCATACTCGTATTTATGTTTCATGCCAAATGATAGCTCATAAAAAAAGACAGTCAAAGATAACATATAACATCTAAAATCTTATGTGTATTATATAATTTATGTAAATCAAAAGAATCATGTCGGTTCTAGACCATCGGGCACAAGTTATAACATGGTGCTCGTATCAAACAGCTGACAGTGTAATTTAGTGATTTTTATTGACCATTTCCTTTGTAATGGGGTACATTCTGAATCATAAATGGTTGTGCGCTTATTTGATTTCATTGTTTGTTTGTGAGCGGAAGATAAATACACGAATTAGCAAATGCATGTTTGCAAAAATGAATATTTATCGTTTGTGAATGCAAAATAATGTTCATAAACTGGCATACCTTCTATTTAAAAGAACTTTAGAAAAAATCTAAAATTCTCTCAAATAGAAGGTTTAAAAAAAGAATTTTCAAAGAGAATTTTTTGCTTATTCAGAAACATGACTCGAAAAATTTGTGAAAACTCTCAATGAAAATTACGGTATTCTTAGTTTTTGACCGAATTAACTGCCGCCAGAAGCAGTTGAAAAAGACCGAAAAGCCGTGTTGGTAGAGCTTTGTGGGTTTCAATCCCGACTCTTAATTTATATGCATACAAATGGATATAAGGACAGGAACATATTATGTGGACTTTAATTAAACAGTAAAGTGAAACATCGTGAGGAAACTTTTGGTACTCTCATACCTAGACGGCAATGGGCTTATCATCTATATCTATAACTTGGGGTGCTTAAAGAGAAGGCAATATATCAAACGTATATTTAGATTGTTCCTCTAACTACCTCCTTAGACATCTTCCAAGAATGTTGGATGTCTGAAAATCTGAATGAATGTCTGCCGAACTTGGGATAAAGACGTGAGGCTGTTTACGTTTCTACTCACCGAACATGCCGTAACAGCTTTTGAAGAAGTCCGGAGCCAGTGCGCTCGCGAGACCCAGCAGCCCCTGAGGCACCTCCGTGGAGAGGAACAGCCCGAGGACAGCTAGCAGCATCCTCGTGGTGCGGTCAGTTCGGCTAGACCGGCGCGCGCATGACTCGTCAGCGAGGCACTGCTTCTCAGTCTGAAATATATGCATAGCATAGACTAGACATATATAGTCATATATAGTCTGAAATATATGCATAGTATAGCTAGATTGCTGGACACGTTCCTTCTCAGTCACACAAAACAAAAAAGAATAAATACAAATTTTTGTGATAACAAGAGACAAAGCGTAATATTTTTTTGTCCCTTACCGCGTGCCGCCTTTATGTACTACGAAACTATGGATTCGGCTAATTGTTTTCCTATTCGGCGTCATGCTAGTTGGTAAGTCTAGGTGATTTCATCCAGGAAACCTTTGAACGAAAGAATAACTGAAAGAAGCTGTAATGGATAGCAGTGCACAGCGATTCATACATGTTTGAAAATGTAGAGCAAACGTAGGTATAATCTTTGTATCAATGGTACACGGATTCCAGTTTTTTCCGTATTCGTTTATTCCGTAGCAATAATTATCTCAATCGGGTTTAATTTGCCAGTCGACCGGATTATATGACCTAGCTTGGGACCCAATGTAGTGTATAATGAACAGACAGTCGTAAACATTTCATTTTGTGACCCAATTTTTATAGTACAGTTTACGTAATCGCACTTGCTTATTATTTCAAGACAAGGTAAGTAAAGATCAGAATACACTATCTTTGTATAATTTGGGTGTCTCCAAATTGAGAGTCAATAAGTAAGTTCCTTTTATGTAAGCGTGCCTTTCACTCAATGTTGTTTTACCACCGACCACACTGTTGCTTTACATCGCGCAGAGTTTGAGTCAAACGCAAACCTATTTTAGTTAAAAAAACTTTGCTTTTATCTTTTATGAGAAGAAATTATCTACAGTCAGTTATAAAGATTTGTTTTATGTTTTTAAAGCTGAATCAACTTTAAGATTTCAAATTAATTTCGAAATCCAACCTAAGTTTTTTTTAAAACGAAAATAAAAAAAAAATTTAGTTCAAAAACTGAAAGAACTGAATTATTTAAACATTTTATGTTGAAAAATATTTGCTTGGCTACACGTTTATTTATTTTTGGAATAATTCATAGAAGTGTACAAAATATAGCTCAAAGTACTTTTTGTTTTGTAAAGGCAAATTTTCCATTCAGCTCTTTTATTAACAGGCTACAATAGGTCTTTTATGTTGTGTGAAACAAATAGCTCCATTCTATCGAAGACATGAACCTACCATTACAAATTACCTACCGAATAAATTGGGCGGCTATTTCTCAATTGATCGGACTTGTAGGTATCTATCATCTCGTTCGTCGAGTACATCAGAATAATTTCTGCCTACATCAGAGAGACAGGACACATTGACCTCTATTAATAAACTCCGCTCATCTTGTGTCTAAGTTGCACCACGGATTTAACTATTGCCATCCTTATTTGTCACTGTCTAACAAAAAAGGATGGCAATATTCAAATCCGTGGTGCAACTTAGACACAAGATGAGCGGAGTTTATTAATAGAGGCAATAGTTACTAACAGTTCTACACGAAACCTCAAAATAAGTACTTAGAAGATCTGTGGAATTACGTAATTGAGCTTTTACTTTTCAAATCGAGTGTGCCTTTCTGTTCAATTAGCCATTTGACTATTTGAACCAAACATACAAAATGTGTGATATAAAAGTTAATAAGTGTTACGAAGTGCCTTTGCCTTAGTTTAGAAACACAAGTGGCTAAATTAAAAATTTAAAAAAACCGACTTCAATACAATCTGTTGTTGGGTAAGGCTAAGGGTGAGATGAATAAAATGAGCACAAACATGGATGTTCCACTGTTATTCACTTAGAAGTTCCATTGAACAGGTCCTGACTCCATCATCGGATCAGCTAGCTGTCACCATATTATTACATTGCAGTTGGAACTTAACCTACATGCTGAGTTCCAAGTTTCAACTCAATCAGACTATTTACTGAGGAGTTCTGTTGAACAGCTCCTGACTCCATCATCAGATCAGCTCAATGTTACCATAATATTGCATTATCACCGATAACCTATAAAGCTTTCAGAAAATACCCTAATCGCTTCAAGTGTGCCTATAAAATTTGAAGAGTTACCTCGATTTCTCCAAGATCCCATCATCAGATCCTGACCTGATGACCAAAAGGACCAATTGGAAGGTGTACCCTTTCAAACAAAAAAAGAATTTTTGAAATCGGTCGAGGCGTCTTCGAGTAATCGGTGAACATACATTAAAAAAAAAAGCACAAAAAAAAAAAAAAAAAAAAAAAAGATTCCGACGAACTGAGAACCTCCTCCTTTTTTTGAAGTCGGTTAAAAATGTAGAAAAATTGTCTCAATCAAATCATTTAGCTATGATATGAACCGAGGTTCTTTTCGACTCCACACTCAAAATGTATAAATCAAAAAGTTTGATATCCTACTAATAGCCTACTAATAGCCTACTAATATTATAAAGGTGAAAGTCCGTGTGTGTGTGTGTGTGTGTGTGAATGTTTGTTACCACGTATCTCCATAACTACTGAACCGATTTGGCTGAAATTTGAAACATAGATAGATAATGACCGGGAATAGGACATAGGCTACTTTTAATCCCGTAAAAATGCATGGTTTCCGTGGGATAAACAAATAGTAGTCCACGCGGGCGAAGTCCCGGGCGTCAGCTAGTCAGTAATAAAAGAGAACTTCTGAAGTACGAGATCGATATTAGTGCCTCATTTTCATGAATATCCATACCCATATTATAAATGTGAAAGCGTGTTTGTTTGTTTGTCCTGCTTTCACGTAAAAACAGAGAAACGGATTGACGTGATTGTTTGTGTGGAGATAGTTGGAGGGCTGGAGAGTGACATAGGCTACTTTTTATCTCGACATGTTCCCTGCGGGATAAAAAAGTAGTAGTCCACGCGGGCGAAGCCGCGAGCGTCCGCTAGTAACCAATATGTTATTAATTGGTGTAATTTAATTGAATCCCCGGAGTAATTGTTAAAATATTATCTGTACCTCATCTATAGTCTGTGCTGTTTGTATGGATAAGTTGTCTATACTGCGGTTGTTTTCTTGTGTATTATGTTGGTGTAACTGCTTTACGAATAAAGTTCACTTTGTGTCAAGCAATCCGAGTGCGTTTCTTTTTAGGTTATGGGCAAATGTGAAATATTTTCAAGTATTCAGTGTATCACAGTAAAATACAGTTTGAAAAAGTATTATTTTACGCAACAATGGCCGTAAACTATGTGCAAAGTATCCCGAAGCTCAAGGGAAGAGACAATTATGATGAGTGGAGTTTTGCTGCGGAAAACTTGTTGGTGCTTGAAGGTATGGCGCACTACATCAAGCCGGTTACCAATAAAGATGTTAAACCCGAAGAAGATGCAAAAACCAGAGCAAAGCTAATTTTGACCATAGATCCAGGTCTGTTCGTGCATATTAAAGAAACAAGTAATTCCAAAGAGCTGTGGATGAAGTTAAAAAATATGTTCGATGACTCAGGCTATTCCAGAAAAATAAGTTTGTTACGACATTTAATCTCTATAAGGCAAGAAAGCTGCAGTTCCATGACGGCATACGTAACAGAAATGGTGGATACAGCGCAGAGATTAAAAGGCACAGGCTTTGCTATTACGGATGAATGGATCGGATCATTATTATTGGCGGGATTGCCAGAAAAGTTTTCTCCCATGATTATGGCCATAGAGCACTCAGGCATTCAATTAACCACAGATGCAATAAAATCGAAACTAATCGATATGGAAGTTACAAAATTTACCGATTCCGATTCCAGTGGCGCTGCATTCGCTGCGAAGAAAATGCATAATTTCCGAACGAATTCGAGCATCAAAGATGGCGGACCAAAACAACGAGAGAAGAAAATTGTGCAATGCTACAAATGCAAAATGAGTGGTCACTTCAGAAATCAATGTCCTTTGTTGAAGAAAAAGGAAACAAATGCTTTCAGCGTGGTTTTTCTGAATGGAAATTACAAGAAAACAGAGTGGTACGTTGACTCCGGCGCCAGCGCTCATATGACGGCGAATACAGATTGGATAAACAATGCAAAATCTTCCGCAAGTTTATCAGAAATTACTGTGGCAAATAACACGACAGTGCCCGTCGTGTGTTCCGGAGACGTACAGATAACAAGTAGCTACAACTACGACATCACGATTAAAGATGTGCTATGTGTACCGAGTTTGACAACAAATCTTCTCTCAGTTAGTGCATTGATATGTAATGGAAACAGTGTTGATTTCAATCAAAGCCATTGTTACATTCGGAACAAGAAAAATGTACTGGTAGCAACTGCAGAATTGACTAATGGTGTCTACAAGCTTAAGTTAAAAGAAGCAGATTGTAGATTAGCAGCACCAGCATTAGTAGATGCAGAGTTGTGGCACAAGAGACTAGCACATATTAACAGCTGTGATTTGAATAAAATGAAGAATGGTATAGTTGATGGATTGTCTTTTCCTGCTAATTGTGATATGACGAAGAATAAATGTGTAACCTGTTGCGAAGGCAAGCAGATTCGGTTACCATTTTCTCATTCCAACCAGAAAAGTACTGAAACACTACAGCTGATACATGCAGATGTATGTGGTGCTATGGAGACCAAATCTATTGCTGGCTCGCAGTATTTTCTCCTTTTCGTAGACGACTACAGTCGAATGACTTTCATATATTTTCTGAAGCATAAAAATGAAGTGTTCAAAATCTTCACTGAATTCAAAGCTTTGGTTGAAAAACAGACGAGTAAGAAAATAAAAGTCCTACGCACTGACAACGGTGGCGAGTTTTGCAGCAAAGACATGGAAACTTATTTAGCAAAAGAAGGAATTATTCATCAGAAAACTGTAGCATACACACCAGAACAAAACGGTGTTTGTGAAAGAGCCAATAGAACTGTTGTTGAAAAAGCTAGATGCTTACTTTTTGAAGCGAAACTTGAAAAAAAGTTCTGGGCTGAGGCTGCAAATACAGCTGTATACATCAAGAATAGATGCATATCTTCAAGTTTGGTAGATAAAACACCATATGAAGTGTGGTATGGGAAGAAACCCGACATAAGCAATGTCCGATTGTTTGGATCAACAGTTATGGTACATGTACCCAAAGAACGGAGATTGAAATGGGACAGAAAAGCAGAACAACATATACTTGTTGGCTTTTCAGAAAATGTAAAAGGATATCGTGTTTATGATCCAAGAAAAAACAACGTAACTGTAAAAAGAGATATAATAATAATGGAAGACAAGACTTACACAGAAAATCAAAAGAATGACAGCACAATCTGGATTCAGGAGGAGAAAACTGATCACCCGAGTAATATTATCCAAGAAGTTACTGATGGAAACAGAGATTCAGTGGGGGATGTGACGCTGGATGAATCTCTGAACAGTTCAAGTTCCAGTTCTTCAGTTTACATAAATGCAGATTCAGATAGCGATGAGACGCTAACAGACTCTAAAGCTGAGATGAATATTTCCGAAAATGAAGCCAAAGAGCTTTCAGAAATTCAGCCTGGAAAGAGAACAAGGAGACCTCCAGAACGCTATGGTCTGAATACTACAACTGTGCCAGATGGTTTACCGGTGACAGAGCAGATTAATTTCTCCGATGCTATGATTGGACCTGAAGCTGAACAATGGAAACAAGCCATGCGAGAGGAGCTGAAATCATTTCAGTACAATGATGCTTGGGAGCTCGTGGACATTCCTTGTGATGTGTCAATTGTGCAGTGCAAGTGGGTCTTTAATAAAAAGCTAGATGTGAGTGATAAAGTCAGGTACCGTGCTAGACTTGTGGCGAAGGGTTTCACACAGCAACGTGGTATAGACTATGTGGACACTTTCTCCCCGGTGGTGAGACATTCAACGCTCAGACTGTTATTCGCTCTTAGTGTACAGTGGAACATGGACATTACACATCTTGATGTGACTACTGCCTTTCTAAATGGACATTTGAAGGAGAACATTTATATGTCTATTCCTGAAGGTTTTGAAAATGAAAATTGTAAAGGTAAGGTGTTAAAGTTGAAAAGGGCTATATATGGATTGAAGCAATCTTCTTTTGTATGGTATGAAAGGGTAAAAGATTTCTTATGTAACTTAGGATTGAAAAATAGTAAATATGAACCCTGCCTATTTCAAAAGAATGTTGGTGAAGTCAAAGTTATAGTAGCTGTGTATGTTGATGATTTCCTGATTTTTTCAAATAGTGTAGAAGAAACAAATAAGCTAAAAACTGCACTAGGTCTTGAATTTAAACTTAAGGATTTAGGTTCAGTAAGACGTTATTTAGGTATGAGGATAAATGTCAATAAAGAGTTGAATACTATAACTGTAGATCAACAACAATACATAGAAAAATTATTGTCTGTATTTAATATGTCTGATTGTAAACCTGCAGATACTCCAATTGAGTGTAGATTAAATTTAGAAAAATCAGAAACATGTATGAAAAATATTCCTTTTCAAAAGTTAATTGGTAGTCTTATGTACTTAGCGGTTTTAACTAGACCTGACATAAGTTATTCTGTAAGTTATCTTAGCCAATTCAATAATTGTTATAATGAAAATCATTATAGTTATGCTAAAAGAATACTGAAGTACTTGCTAAAGACTAAAAATTACTGTTTAAAGTATAGCAGAGAAAATGTAAATTTGGTTGGATATGTTGATGCTGATTGGGGCAGTGACCATCTAGATAGGAAATCGTATACTGGTTACTGTTTTACCATGTGTGGTTCTGTAATTTCATGGCAAAGCCAAAAACAGAAGACAGTGTCTTTATCCAGCACTGAAGCTGAATATGTAGCTTTATCTGAGGCAACTCGAGAAGCTGTATATTTAAGAAACTTAATATATGAACTCACTGATAGGAAATATGTAATAAAGATATTTTGTGATAACCAAAGTGCATTAAAGATAGCAACCGGACATCAGACACATAATAGATCAAAACATATTGATGTACGGTTTCATTATGTGAAAGATGTGATTAAAAATAAATTAGTTGATGTTGGATATATTTCAACGCAAGAGATGCCTGCTGACCTGTTGACGAAAGGGTTAATTTCATGTAAACATAATAAATTTCTAAAAATGTTAGGAATTGTAACAAATTAAAACTTTGTGTTATTTTGTTAAGTGGGGGTGTTAAAATATTATCTGTACCTCATCTATAGTCTGTGCTGTTTGTATGGATAAGTTGTCTATACTGCGGTTGTTTTCTTGTGTATTATGTTGGTGTAACTGCTTTACGAATAAAGTTCACTTTGTGTCAAGCAATCCGAGTGCGTTTCTTTTTAGTAATTACCAGACTAGCGTTACTCGTGGGGCTACGTATTGGATCATAATAGGACATAATAAGCGCTGCTAATAATGTTACCATAATATTAACAAGTATTCACAGTAGATAAACCTAAGTAATTAAAAAATCAACATTGTACACGTAAGACTCTTACGCATTATTGTGAGAGTTCCCTAAAAACTTATATCGTATTAACCATAGTTAAGTTTATAACTGCATACTTAATTACGTAAGTAATTTGTATAGCAGTACGAATAAAGGCTTTTTTATTTTATTTTATTTTATTACTTAATTACGTCATGCTCCTTAGAAGAACCATATACTTAACCATTTTATATAATAACTAGCTGCTGCCGGCAGCTTAGCTCGCGTGGTAAGTACCCGGAAAAACGTAGCCTATGTCCTTTAAATTTCAGCCAAATCGGTCTAATGGTTATCGAGTTATAGAGGAACAAACATACATCCAAACTTTCGCATCTAGTCAATAACTAGCTGACGCCCGGCTTCGCCCGCGTGAACTACTATTTTGTTTACCCCACAAGAACCGTGCATTTTTCGGAATAAAAAGTAGCTAATGTCCTATTCCCGGTCATTATTTATCTATGTTTCAAATTTCAGCCAAATCGGTTCTGTACCTAGTTGTCGAGTTATAGAGGAACAAACATACATCCAATCGTTCAAACATCAAAACTTTCGCATTTATAATATTAGTGTTATGATTTATAGAAAAAAAAGGAAACAAAATACGTACATACTTAAGCATAATTTTCAGTATGCTCTAAAAAAGTATTGTGTTATGTTTAAGTCGCGAGTAATATTATTAGATACCTACGTTTTTAAGTATTCTATGGAAATGAGACTGAGTCTACCCAAGTAAACAAAAGCTTTGAATGTATCCGTTTGTTTAAGAGTAAGAGATGATGAAGCGGTTCTAATGGTTGTGGAATCCAATATCTTACCGAACACAAACGGTTAGAGTTATTTACACACATGGGCGTAGCTATAGCTTTGTTATGGGAGGGGTCCAAGGATTCCAAAATACAAAGATTTTTGCTATGGGGGGGGGGGGTCCAAGGGTTCAAAAATACAAAGATTGACTAGGTTTCCCCTGAACTTAATGGGGTTCAACTGTTCAAGGGTTCCAAAGCTCTTGCTAAGGGGGGGATTTGGGCCCCCTAAACACCCCCCTTATATACGCCCATGTTTGCACAGATTACTTTACCTACAAACAATCCTAACATGCACTTGATAAGACTTTAAAAGCAAGAAACTTTTCAATCTCAATTTCAGTAAAACCTGGCAGCCTAATGCATACCAAATGAGATCTCTTATTTTTTCATAAATATAAACGAAATAATTTCACTTGTTATTGTACAGTTGTTCTGAATCCTAGGTCGAGCTGTGCATAACTTATAACAAACCATTGATTATTTCACTCCGAGAAGGCAAGGTATTATTTTTCTTCGTATTGTTTTCTATCACGTCATGAACATAATACTATCTAGATTCTAGATACATATGAGATTGTTTGAGGGCCAAGGAATCCATTAGTATGTTCGTATGAGTTATCTCTGGTCCATTAGTAGGCACCTAATTAGTTTTTTTTTTTAATTTAAGTAATAAAACCTACGCCTTTTATCCGAACAAATGTAACTGCATTTTATTTACGTCACAGCGTCGCCTCAAGCGATCCGCAGTTGTCGACCGCTTGTGTGGGAACAAAACAAATAGCCTAAACCTTATATCCGTTTTATATTGTCCAAGTCACTAAGATTTCTCAAGAGGATCTTTTCTAACTAAGCAAATACTTCCGTTCCTCGAGAGCCCTCGCTCGAAATGAGAAAGGAAATTTTCGTGCGAAAGTACGATTGAGGTAATTTACGTACCTACTTATTGAGATTTTTTTCATCGTAAGTATGAGTGCTTTGTGAAGGTACCTATCAAGATAATAACAGTGAGTTTCATGTTTTTTTTTTCGTATTAAACACGTTGAATACCACCTCCTCACATGGATTGTTCGAGCCGTGCTTCGTCCCCCTTCTTCGGAGACCACCGCAGAGGCTTGGCAGTCAACGTGTTAAAGGCTTTGTCCTTTAAATGTATTAATGATAATCCCTTGATACCAATACCAAGGTTTTTGATGATATAGAAATGTTCATAACTATTCATGATTCATTATTCAAATGTGTGACATAAATGTGTTCATTCCCATTTAAGCGAGCCTCAGCTGCTCGTATGATACAATTTTAAAGTTTAGCACATTTCACGGCCAGGTAAACTAACTATCGATTCGTATATTAGAATAAACCTATGTTCAGCCCAATTATAACCGTAAGTCGTTAAGCCATGACGGAGGCCTTTAGGCGGCCTCAAAACTCCGTCACCAGAGTTGACCACTTGCTCATACGAACTTACTTACTTACTTACCGTAACATAGGTAGGTATACAGGGTGTGGCAAATTCTTGGTCACTGAAGGGTAGCTACCTTTTCTCTTGTAGTTAGAAAGTTTTGTTCTTAGGAAACTTCGGTTTTATTTTGAAGAAAAAAATAATTGCATTTTTAGATTTTTGAAAAAAAGTACAGTTAGCCTAAAAAATTACATTTGTCAAAAAAAACAAGTTGGTCTTAATCGACTCTATTTCCCACCAGGAACACTTCTTCCAAAGTAACTTATCAAATCAAATCGTAAGTTTTTGCAATATTTCAAAAAAACACATCCCATACATTTTCTATGAAATTAGTAGTTGTAAACATTATAGTGCCACTTATTCGATGGTCATTAATTTAAATTCGTAACTGTTTCGGCATGCTGGGAGACTATTGTAAAGCCTAAGGCGCCTCAGACAGAGCCGCAAGAGAGAATGGTGTGCATGGAGCATACCATTTGTACATCTGCAGGGAAGCACTTTGTTCTAAACTTAAATACGCGCTTTACAATAGCCTCCCAGCTTGCAGGAGCAGTTATGAAATTAAATTACGAACGATCGAATAAGTTGCACTGTAATGTTTACAACTCCTAATTTCATAGAAAATGTATGGGATGTGTTTTTTTGAATTCTTTCAAAAACTTACGATTTGATTTGATAAGTTACTTTGGAAGAAGTGTTCCTGGTGGGAAATAGAGTCGATTAAGACCAACTTGTTTTTTTTGACAAATGTAATTTTTTAGGCTAACTGTACTTTTTTTCAAAAATCTAAAAATGCAATTATTTTTTTCTTCAAAATAAAGCCGAAGTTTTCTAAGAACAAAACTTTCTAACTACAAGAGAAAAGGTAGCTACCCTTCAGTGACCAAGAATTTGCCACACCCTGTATACTACCTGTGCCCGGTGGTTTCACCCACCATGAAATTTAAAAGAAATAGCCTTTTATCTTTCTTAAGAAATGAGCTCAAATCTAGAATTTAACTAAATCATGTGATTCATACATTGTTCTCGTTGCTGAGGTGAAAAATTTTGTATGCTACACGAGGCCAAAGTTTTTTACATCTCGTGCCTTTGTAGAATAACTCGCTACGCTCGTGATTTAATTCTTAGATTCAAAATCAGCACTCGAAGCAGAAATCAACTTTGCTCTCTTGTTGCACAAATAAAATTACCGAAAGACTACAATGAACATTTAGAACCCAAAGTCAATGATAAGAATGTATTGTTATGCACGGTGCTGCAGAATAATGAAGTAATTAATTCTACAGAAAGGACTGCTCGCTATTAGGTATATTTACTTAGTGAATGTAATGTTCACGTGAACACAAGCCTCGTAATGGCGGAATCAGACGGTTCATTCAAGTGAAAGATCACTCGAATGAATGCTCGGGTTTTCTATGATACTTTTCTTTCATTTTATGTTCAGATGTGTCACTTTGAGTGAAATATGCAAAATAAAAGACGGAAATGAACGAAAAATTAACCGTCTGATTCCACCTTAATTTATCTCTTTTCATTGACAAAAATAGAGACATTCTCATTGTATGGGGTAGATTGACGATTGTGTGAATGCATCATGGCTATGGCTACATTTACAGTTCTCTATTTAGTATCTAGCACTAAAATTACCTACTATTTAACTGCGCTACAACATTTCTTGATTCAAATGTCTTATTTTTTTTTATGTTTGTACAGTCATAGTATAATATCCCCTGCCCTTTTCGCTAACACAAACAATCAGTTCAAAGCGTATAACAAGTATTATACAAACTTACACAGAAGATAGCTTTGTTGAAATGAATGTGGAGCACCAAAGTTACAGAGTACATAAAGTGGCTTGGAAAGGCTGAATAATTGAAATCTGAGCATAACTATACGAGGATATTAATCTGTTAGGGAAGTTCTGTTAGCCGCAATGCGTTTTCCACCATTACGATTGAGTGTTCAGAAATAAATTAATTATGCTCCTAATATGCATTCAAATAATTAGGCTTCATTTATCTACTGCTGTATTACCTCTTAATTTATCTTGATATTATTTATAACAAATAAACTTATTCATAATAAAAAGTAATTGAATGAAGATAAAATAGAACACAAAAGAATGTGAATGAACACACTGGTAATATCCCATTTTCGACCAAAGAAAAGAAATATCTACTTAAGTACTTACTTAATTTTAAAAAATCAATCTTATGAATATTAAGTTGACTGTGTACCTAACATACTCACCCAAAATAATCTATATGTAATTTAAGTTGGGATTTTATTAAAAAGGAAAAGTTGTATCGTTACAAATAAAATTTAAGATGTTATAGTAAAACATTACTAATTGTCGAAAGATTATATTAACACACATAAACGAGACCTCGACTTTCAATCCGAAGATTGTGGGTTTGAATCCTACTAACCGTGTACCAATGGATAATTATTCGTTTTAGAAAATGAATTTAAATATTAACTAGCTCTAAATGGCGAGAAGAGATCCTTTGGAAACTCAACACATAATAAGTAAGTAAGTTCGTATGAGCTATAGTGGCCAACTCGGGGACGGAGTTTTTAGGCCACCTAAAGACCTCCGTAATGGCTTAACGAAAGCCGGAACCGACAATTTAACCCTCCGAAGCACGGAAGCGCTCAGCTCGTAACGCCACTTGCGGTCACCCATTCAAATAGTGACGCACAGCGCTGCTTAACTTCAACGATCAAGCAAGAACGTCAAGCAATACATAATGATAACGCTTTAAGCTGAAAGAATGGTTTGGGTTAGGTTTGTTCTATTTAAATAATGTCCCTTCACTGGATTATCGTTGAATGAAGGCATAGGTTGCCTTCACTCTGATGAGCACACATTCATCATCTAGATTAGAATAGATTATTTTGACCAAAATGTTCAAGTAAAGAACCATTTGATACTTACTCGTCAATTTTTCTATTCAGACTCAAATTAAATTGTCTCAAATTAATTGAATCCGAGATAAGTCATAGGCTAGCTTTGCTTACTGATCAGAAAGTCTAATTTTAATGTTGCCTAAGAAGTAAAGTGCCTATGACTATTTAGACTCGCCATTAATATGAACAGGGTTTTTTTTGTAAACGATATAAGTATACAGCTAATCCAAGCCACTGTCAGCCCGAAGTGTGCCCAAGACACTGGAAGCCGCACTACATAATGATAACATGGCAATGCTGATTCGTTGAGCCAAATAAGATCATTTACAACGATTCCTAGATGGCTCAACTGGTTTTTATTGTAGTTTATAAAGTTATCAGTTTTTTAAGTCAATTTCTTTTTACAATATTTTGCTTTAGAATAAACTCACCTCGTTTGGCCCAACAGTTGAACGTTTCAGCAGCTTCTGCCTCCTCCTCTCTGTTGTAGTGAGTTTGGAAATCAAGCACGTACTCAAAATTGATAGAGCTAAGCTCGGAACTAATTTCAATATAACACTGTATATCCACATTATTGCTGTCACTAATTCCACGTTTTTAGACATCTCTAGCACATACACAGTCCTATTATGCGGTAGAGACAAGTCCTCTGCAAACTCGGAATTATTATGAGGCGTTACTTCACTCGGCACTATATTCATAGCGAAGTATATGGGAAGACACAAGAAAGGGCAAATCACATAAGCACTCACTATGGCTAAACTAGTGTTCTTTTTACTGCACCAAGTCCTATTTCTCTGTGGTAGAGCGATTGCAACATATCGCCAAACGGCGAGAGTAACCGCGAGCCAGATTGAAATCGTGTGGAAGGTTTGACTGAATATAGAATGGAAGTAGACGAATACCGCCCACGCGTACGTGTTCTTATTGACTTGCGGTCCGATTTTGATGTTCATGTGAAGAGCGTAGGGGATGTACTCGAGCATGACAAGGAGGTCAGCGACCGCAAGCCCTGTGAGAATGGAGTTGGTCGAGCTGCTCATCTCGCGGCGGCTGAGCACGGCGATGTTGATGGAGTTGGTGGCGGAGCCGACGATACAGATGACCAGTGCGATATACCCATGCATGCGGCTGTACGCTTTGTTGAAGTTGGTGGCGCCTGGCACGCAGTATGCATCTGTTGCGTTCGCCATCTTCAACGATCACCTCGCTAGAGATTGTCATCGGCACTGATATGCTAATTTGTCAAGTGGTTTCTTGCGCTTCGCATTCATGTTCTGTAACAAAGGAAACAAACTTTTGTAATACCTCTACATTGAAAACGAATGTACATTTTGATTAAACTTAATTACCACGCATGACGTAACTATAGGTACCTGTCCCTGACCAGCGTCAGTTCGCAAGTGGATGCTACTTCTAGTTGCTTGTTTATAGAGTAGCATTTCAAACGTATTGGTAAATAGCGTACAATAGAGTCAAGGCCAACGGAGACGGTGAGACTAAAATTCGTATACATAATAGTCAAGGTAGGTTACCGTGTGCGTCACAATGTACTAAGTAAACATGCAGTGATAAAGAATTACTGTTTCTCTTCACCTTAGGGAGGTTAGGTTGCTATTAAAAATACTAGGTGAGTGCAAATGCAGCTTGCTGTTTGATGGCACTCAGTTCATTGAACGGCTAGTGGTATTGCAGTTGTCTGCTGAACAAATTCTATGTAATGTTTCCTAAGAGATAACTAACAAAGTAATTATGAGGTGAGTCCTAGATGACATAAATCAAAAGAAATTATTGCAAGGCTTCTGAATACTTTTTCTCCTGTTTAATTTATTGTGTTATTAAAACATAAAATCGTACGAGTTAGTGTGAGTTTTTAGGCCGTCTAAAGTTCCGTTATGACTTAAATTTCGAGACCAACAATTTAACGAGCTCTCCGAAGCACGGAAGCGCTCAGTTATTAATGTCACTAGCGACCGTCCCAATTGTGACCGCTTCGAATGTCTCATAAATTCAACGTTCGATAAAGGACAAAGCAAGCAATACCACAAGAGGGCTTTTTATTATTGAAATAAAAATTATGTATGAAATCAACGAAAAATCGTATCTACACTATCAGATAAATCTTAAAACCTTTACGAAGTGGCCCCTTTGACACGTGTAATGGTCCAATGATGGTTCCTAAGGGCACCGTAATAGAATTATTTGATCTAATGGCCCAGATCCTAAGGATATTTGATTTTGTGAGACCGGAAAAAACATCTCAGTGAAAATCGGAGCAGGCTCCTATAATTTAAATTAGAGAATCCTGGATTAATTATTCGTTAGGCGTATTTATTTGAATTTGTCTTCTTTATTCTGGAACGAAGGACTAAAGGTTGTCAAGTATTAAAAAGTTGCCAGCAAATTATCTCATTTGGCTTAGTTCTTTATTTGTAAATTGTTTTAATAGGATTGTGGGTAGACACCACAACAAGACACAGATCTATTGAATTGGCGAACTCTCAAACTCTATATTGCTTCTTTAAAAACAGATAATTTTACATTAAAAATTTTAAAAATAATTAAAAGGCCTATACAATTGAAACCTAAACACTCTCGATTAAGACACCTTTCAAACAAAAAAATCGGTCTATCCGTTAATAAGCTATAATGCCAGAGACAGAGTACACACTACAAACTTATAACACCCCTTTTTTTCGTCGGGGGTTAAAAAGGCTTCATAAAATAGAACACTAATGTATTATGTGGAATGGTATAAAAATAACAAAAGTACGGTTCAAAGTAATTTAGCAACAATAATTCCTTCATTAGGTTGGCCGTTGCCAAAAAACTTCGGCTAAGCCCTCACAATATTGAGGCAATTCCCATTTCCGTTATGTCGTCATTGCTTTTGGGTTTGTGGTTAAAATGCTAATAACGGCTTTTCTGACAGCCTCCAACGCCTTTGGATTCAGTGTTTATCCGCATATTAACTAAAGTTTTGATAGAACACCAGAAATATATACTTACCTATAATATATTAGCAGCGCCCTCGCGGCGTTGCCCCCCCTAGTGATGGTATATGGTGATGATGATGATGATAAAATGTGGCCTATTACCATTCTCAATAGTTTAGCTATCAAATGCAGAAATATTTTTTCCAATCCGACTGGTAGTTCCTGAGATTAGCGCGATCAAACAAACTAACAAACTTCTCCGCTTTATACAGAGTGGAAAAAATCAATGGGCCCTGGAGGGAAACCTTTATTTAAAAAAAAATGCTTTCAAAGATTTTCTAAATGTTTCTTGCCTCACCCGGGAATCGAATCAGCTAAAACTTCAAATAATAAACCTTGCTATTTTATTCTACTTCTACTTATTAAGTCCTTTGACATGACACCCCTAATATTTGTGTAACTTTAATTTTTTTACCCCCTTGGGAACCCAATATCTGTACAACCCCTTCATCGATTACGATAATATGCTCTCTAGCAAAATTTCCATTGTAAAACCTATTGACCTGAAGTTGAAACCTATTGATTGAAGTTTCATGCAGATTGGGTTAACGGTTCAATAGTTATGGGAAAACATAAGAGAAAAATACAAACATACAAAGCATTATCACCCAACTTGCCACTAAGATCTTAGCTCGCTTCGCTTGCTCGAACTACATTAATTTTTCTGCACCTATGTATGTTGGCACTTTTTTGCTACGGTTTTAACTCAATTGACTGAGTTAATCCACCGTCAATGTGTTTTGTTTGCTTGTGTAACGAAGCTAGTATAATGTTCGTCAGCATTTTCAGAGGACTTTTACACTATCGGAGTCCAATGTCATTCATCGCGTTCAAAAATCCTATGCATATATCAGTGTATATCCACGCGAGGGGAGAGATGTAACTACGAGTAGGAGAAAACGCCAATGTCTATATCTAGTAAGGCGGAGCAGGGATGTGCAAAATGATTCATACGCGGCACACGCATTATCGCAGACTAAACGGTTTACTCCCTGATCTCGCATAACAATAGAGATTTATCAAGCTTAAGTAGCGTTGAATTCGTACTATTAGTAATATCGTCAAAATGGCACTTAAAGCCTTACCGGAATCACACCAACTGCTATGAATACATTATAGATATGCTAGCATTAAGAGTAAGTGCGGCAGTAACACGTAGATGTAGATTGTGACATTATAATAGCAAGTGCCCGACGTGGCCAACTATGCCCCAGTAATTCTACCACAGGGAGCAGTTAACCCCACTCTACCTTTCAAATAAAATTTTCACGTCTTTCTGCAATGCAGTTACATTCTACTTATTTTTCTTTGGAGAAATAAAGAAATTTTGCCTGATCTGCACTGATTAGTTATAATATATTGTTGGGTAAAACATATTCTATACTTTTTTTAATTGTATGCCTATCAAGTCACTCCCGACCAACAGTGTTTGGATGTCAAAAATAATTAAGTAAATGACAAAATCAAGGAAAATAGCCCAATCGAATCGTGACTTTGCAAGTTCGTAGGTAATACATTTTCGATCGAGCGAGCGAAGCGAGCGAAGATCTTAGTGGCAAGTTAGGCGATTTTGCTTTGTATGTTTGTATATTTGTATGTTTCATTTTTATGTTCTCGCATAACTATCGAACCGCTTATCCAATCTGTATGAAACTTGATAAGTCAATAGGTTGTGCTATGGAAATTTGCTGTGGAGCGTATGAGCGTAATCGATGAAGGGGTTCCCAAGGGGGTAAATTTTTTTCAAAGTTACCCAAATATATTGAGTGGGGTGTCATATGAAAGTACTCAATTTATACATTCCAAAATGGTTTTTAGTTTTCTTCTAGGTTCTATAGTTTTTGAAATACAGTGAAAAATAAAAATGATGAAAACCAATTAACGGAAGTATGGAGAGAGCTCCCGTTTCATAGAGTTTCGATGTATTCGTAGGTCTGGTTAACCGAGAAAGAGTGTGGCATCGTTGTGGTTTGGTTTGCAATGATTTTAGTTGCTACCTACTTGATATTTTTTCTTGATGAAGATTGAAAATAAAAGCCGTGTTGGCCGAGTGGAAGAGTGCTCGACTTTCGATTCATAAGTCGTAAGTTCGAATCCTGGCCGTGCTCATCAATGGATTTTTCGATTAGAAAAAATTAAATGCGCATTAACACGAGCTCTGAACGGTGAAAGAAAACATCGTGAGGAAACCAGTTAACGTTCTAATAGCGGCGATGGTCTTGCAACCTGTCACGTATGCAAATGCTAACTCCTGCAAATAGTGGGCTGGGCATGTACCAAAATTATAGAGGGAGAGGGAGAGGGAGGGGGACGTGGAGGGGGAGAGGAGGGGAGGGGAGGGGAGGGGAGGGGAGGGGAGGGGAGGGGAGGGGAGGGGAGGGGAGGGGGAGGGAATTGATTTTCTCATACATTTTGTATTGAACTGCTATTTTAATAATTTCTCGAACTAAGAGGCCTTCCCTGAGGCGCGGTACGAAGTTCGCGGGGTCAACTATTGAATATAGGTAAACACGACACGACTTAATGTATTGCTTGCATGCCTATAATCTTTACCATACTGAGGTAGATATCATTGTGTGGTAAACACTAGAAGGAGCACTTAACGTAGGTATAGGGGTTAGTCAGAAACAAGTCCAAATCTAGGCTATCAACACAACGGTGCGCGAGATCTCAGTTCGTGGCGAACTACTAGTTACCTATAATTGTAAGTATTTACAAAAAAAGGTATTTAGGTGGTATATCAATCATGTAGTTCCAATAACACAAGCTCTGCTTAATCCAAAGCTAGATGATAATGTGTAAAATGTCCAGCATCATTTATTAAGTATTTATTTTCTTTATAAGCAAATTCACAATATAAATACTCGTACTATTGATCACTCGTGTTTTGCGAGGTCATTTGCCTGTCAATCGATCGTAGCGATGAGAACCATTTGTATTGTCTGCAATATAATTGTTACAATTATATACGTTTTGTAATACATTCTTACCTAACACCATTTTACTACGTCAGAATTTAATCGTCTTTGCAACTTAGAAAAGTCGTTATTTCTTCCAATCGATTTAACCAGCCAATATTCCACTGCCATAATATCCGTAGTTTTTTAAAATGTAGTCTTAAATTTATTAACTGAAACTTTTAAGCCAAAATGAATGACGATGTAATTTTATTTGTTATAGTGTAAATCCACAATTGTTAATACACACACTTTTCAGTTTAAAATTTAGAATGACGATGTATTTAACGAACCCTCATATTCGGCTACACGGACATTTAATAACAAAAGTAATTAAATACTTCAAGTTTTCAGGCTTAATATACGAAGAATTCTCTAACAGGTAAGAATTCGCTGCATAAAATTTTAATTTCTTCTTGTTCTTTAAAAAAAATGGTATCCACACTTTTATCTCTGGCTTCGGAATAAAGGTTATAGCTGACCAGTCGCTGCTGCACCCAAACCTCACCGCATCGCCTCGGTATTCTTTGTATGGAGTTCAATAAAACTTAGGCCTTTACATCTTTACTAGATGATTTATACAGTGTAAGGAGGCAATCTTTGCCTACACTTAACGAGGCACTGTAGTGCCTGGGAAATTGTCTGAGATGGAGTAGGCTTGCTCAGCACCAAAACCGTCCTCTCAGCTTAACCGGCCATTTCCACAGGACAGACATGGTCAATACGTGTAGGGCTAACTAAGCTGCGGGTTTCCTCACGATGTTTTCCTTTATGTACATTTTTGGAAAGGAAAAATTAATTGATGCACCGCCAGGATTCGAACCCACGACCTTCGGATCGAAAGTCGAGGCACTAACCAACTCGGCCAACACAGCTCTACAGAGTTCAATAAAGCAACGTCCGTAACGCCACCGGATCGCCGCATCGCAAGCTAAAAGTGAAGGAACAAGTGAACGCCGAAAAGGCGATGCGGTGCGGCGGTGACTGGTCAGCTATAACCTTAAAGCTTATTAACTCGTTCGGGAACCTACGGATTCCATGTTGCTATGTATATGTACAAGTATTATGTCAAGGGGTGCGCGAAAGAAACCTCCTCGTGGTGCACTGGTAACAACTAGATCCGGTAACGCAGGGTCTAGTCTGGTCAATTCTTTCATCACAAATGGTACAACAGCAACCTCAACGAACAACATCACCAGTATTATGTCAATAAAAGATGTTATTTTTCCCGTATTTTCTATTAATATTCTCTCTGTATTTATTGCCCACTGGCAACAGTCGGCTGGCTACAATTATCTGCATGAATGTTTAAGTTGTTTAGGTTAACATCACCGGAAGGCAAATTACTATTACTTTCTAAGGGACAAAGAAGGGTCTCTTTCGGTCGTTCTTTAAGTACATTTAATCTCGCTAATGATTGTACCCCAATAAAGCAGCTCCATTACATACTCAAGCACTTTGTACAATTAAAAACACATTCTTGTGTTTATTACTTTGTCATAATACTTAAAAGGCCTCAAGGATCACGTAAACATACGCCATATGATAAATTAAGAAATGACATCGTTAATTAAAAATATTTTTGGTAATTTAGTGCCTTTTCACACGTTCCGGTTTCCGGAAGACCGGTGCCGGATACCCGGCGGCGTTTGTATGCAATTCGGCGGCGGGTGTATAAGTTTGGATGTTTGGATGTATGTTTGTTCCTCTATAACTCGTTAACCACTGAACCGATTTGGCTGAAATTTAAAATATAGATAAGGACTGGGAATAAGACATAGGCTACTTTTCATCCGGATACTACGCGAGCAAAGCCGCGGGTGGAAGTTATTCTTAAAATAAAAACATTACTTACTGATGAATTTAATGATTTACGCAAATGCCGACAATTCTAGCATGTCATATTTGTGACATTACAAGCTAGAACTATACATGATTCATCCGGCTTGTTTTAGGCTACGTTCAGATGACAAGCGTTCAACGCGCGCTGAACGCGCGCAAAATTTTTGTATAGTGTTCACATGACACGCGCTTGTCAGGCGTTGAACGCGCGTTGTCGCGGCCATTTCGGACGATTTCTGAACGAACTGATCTCTAAAATGTGTATATCCGCGTCGAAAGCGCGCGCTCAACTGAACGGAAACATAGAAAACCAATGATCTCAAAGCGCGCGTTGACGCGCGCTGACAACAGTCGAGCGCTAGCGCAGCGTCAACGCGCGCTTTATTAAAACGCGCGCTAGCATGTGTACGGCCTGAATAAAAAGTATGTAGTTGTAAACGCGCGTTATCGAAACGCGCGTTGAACGCTTGTCATCTGAACGTAGCCTTAAGCTCCAGTCTTGTAGATTTATCAAGTTTAAGTGATACCTACCTACTAAGACCCACATCGGAATCCCTACTGGATCCCACCGATTGTTTGATTCAACGTTATACCAGTTATACCTACACTGATAAGCCGATTGAAATTTGCTTTGATTGTAACATTTGCGAGAATACGTCTTGTTAGAAGTGATTATTCATTGATACCATGGTAGGTAGTAGGTACCTATGCAAGTGTTCGGTGAACACCAACAATGGATCCAAACAAACTCTTTACAATATAAACAAATTAACTGGACATTACTCATCACGCGTAAATCACCCTTCAGGAAAAAACAAATTAGATAAAATCAAACAGCAACGCAATCAATTAAGGTGATATTGGAGGCTTTTTATTTGCACAGCTGTTGACCGTGCCAATGTCACACCGTAATTTCGGAGATTGCGTCCGATAAGCAAAGCTTTTGAAAATGATAATTTGCAAGCACGCCATTTACATGATGATGAGATAATGGGTTTCATAAATTTAGTAAACTAGAAAAACTCAAAATCTGGTTATTACAGATGTGCCCAACAACCCAAAAAGCCAGCTATGTTTTACACCAGTGCACTTTCCTGTTCATTTTGCATCTTTCTCTAACGCATGCCTGAGCAACCAGCGTATGCAATAGCGCATGCGATAAAACTAGTTCGACAACAGGGCATGCCTTTAGCGTACGCTCCGATCCGTCACATGTATTATTTGTAGTTTGCTATCTTACTTTGAGAGCCGTGTTGGTCGAGGGGATTAGCACCTCGACTTTCCATCCGAAGGTCGTGGATTCAAGTCTTGGATCAATGGTGCATCAATGGATTCTTCGTTTTGAAAAATGAATATGCGCATCAACACGAGTTCTAAACGATGAAGGAAAACATCATGAGGAAACCCGCAGCTTAGTCGGCCTCACACGTATTGACCATGTCTTTCCTGTGGATATGGCCGGTTAAGCTGAGAGGATGGTTTAGGTGCTGGGCAAGCCTACTCCATCTCAACATTGTCTCACCCAGGTAACTACAGTGTCCCGATAAGTGTAGACAAAGATAGCCTCCTGACACTGTATAAATCATATAGTAAAGATGGCTATCTTACAAATAGTAAAAATTTAAAATGTAAAATGTGGTGGTTGCTAGATAGATACCTAGAGTGGCTGGTAAAATTAGAACGACATTTTCCTATAGGCATATTTATGTCTCGTGGATTACTTATAAACTTTTTTAATCAATCTTAATTTTTTTTTTAACTAACCAAACCTAACCGAGGCGCGTGAGATATAGACGAGTTGCATGCGACAAACGCACAGGTTTAGACGATAACCTGAATGCGTCTTATGGCACAGCGCTTGACGCATGACGAACTGAAAATTGAAACGCAAGATGAACATGAAAGCGAAATTGAAAGCGCACCTAGTGACGGTGTAGACATAGCCCTACATATGAATATTCTTAAAGTTCTTTGTAAAGAGCATCTATTGGTGAATAAAAATGCTGGTACTCTAGAGAGACAAAACATTGATATGTATCGTTATATTGGCATTGTTATTTCGTGTGACAGTCAACAAACAAGTCTCATTTTCATTTTCTTTCACATAAATTGTAATATTGCTTTCTCTATTTTAAACACGTTTGAGCAGTGATCCCTGACTTATGAGTTATGAGCTCCATGATGACGACATTTTCGCACGGTTGCGGTCGCTCAAAGCTAACGATATATAGGTAGGTATATCAATGAGTTAAAACGTCAACGGTTCATACCGTTACCGCAGATTTTACAAAATTTAACATGGGATTTTGCAAAAATTTCACGCAATGAATTTAAGTAAAGCATTTACAGGTGAGTAGGTATAGACGAAACATCTTCCATCACAAAAGAGGTTACACTGTGTGACAATATTACCAATCTATGAAATTCTATACAGTTGTATGAGAGGAGAGACTCTACTATGACTTATTGTAATTCAGAGGCGCGACGCCAATAATGTACCAATACGCGTGTCATCGCAGACATTTTGGCGTGTTGTAGGCAACTAAGTACCGTAGGAAAACAGTAAGTACTATTTTTTCAGCAAGGAAACTATAAAAGTACAAGTTACGCTTTTTTTTAATTTATGCTCTTTCCAAGAACTCATATACACTCAATTAGATCAATCGAAATTCCACAATAGAAGTGCAATGAAGTTATTTTTTACTTTGTTTTCTTAAAACCCATTAATAGTAGATTGTTGCACGAGGGTTGAAAGTAACCTATTGCGGCACGAGATGGTTTGGCGCCTGAGCGTAGCGAGGGCGCTAATAGTTCGAGTGCCGTGATAGGTATTTCACCCGAGGTAAGCACTCTGCTTTTCATTTCGAATATTAGGAAAGTAAATAAAAACCTGATTAGCTCATTTTATAAAAATCTCTGCTCTCGATCGACGAAACAGATAAAAATCGAATTGGTGCTTTAAAAAAAAATACTGGCTGGTAGCTTGCCACTGAAAAAAAAACAAAAAAGGCGCCCCCCTTTTTTTTCAGCCAGTATTTTTTGTCATTGAAGATGGTAAATATTTCAAGCTCAAAATCTTGTTTAAATAATAATAATTTAGTGAAAATTACTTTTCACTAAATTATTAATAACAATACTCATGTAATAAATTGTTGAAAATATTTTTTACAGCAATTCTCAATAAAAAGGTAAAATAGAAATGTCAAATATTACTTTTGCTGTGTAAAAAGTTTCAACATGACTCAATAGAAATGTCAAAATAGAATATTTTTTTTTTAATTTGACAGCAGGGAAAATTGCTTCCCAGGGCGGAAAAGTACTACTTTCATCCCTCTGTTCAGGGGCTCGATTCCGGTACCGAACTTTTTATCAACCTCAACCAAAACCTCAACTAAAGCGACTGTTTCCATGACTACTAATAACAAACGACTCAGTTGTGGTGAGGTTTTGAACTTTGGCAGTACAAATTTTTGAAAAGCTATTCTACTATTTCACCAAATGGCTGACATTTAAGAGTTCGAACCAAAACCAAAGCGGTTGTCATTTAATAGAATACAGGCCCAGGTAACTTCAAGCGTACTTTCCGTGTATGAGAAATGAAAAATACCATTTATCGAGTGACATAATTATTGGTAGGTACATACTCGTTTTGGCCGAGTGGGATTTTTCTTCAACTTTCGATTCGAAGGTTGTGATTTCGAATCCTGGCAAAGGATTTTCAATTTCAATTTCAATTTCAATTCAATTTATTTATTTTGTCTGTGAATCTAGGTACAAAGGGTGTTTAGGCTTATATTAGAGTCACTAGATTCTGCGTATTGGCATACAATCAATTTTTCGTTTCAAAAAATGTAAGTATATGCACTAACATAATGACACTAGCTTGAAACGGTGAAGGAAAACCTCGTGCGTGAGTAAACCCACGGTTTAATCGGTCCCACGCGTATTGACCAGTCTTTCCTGTGGATATGGCTGATTTAGCTGAGAGTATGATAATTATAGGTGCTGGGCAAGCCTATTCCATTACAACAATGCTGGGTATATTATAATAGATTGCCTCCGGAGTCCTGACGCTTTATAAATCATCTGCTAAACATGAGGCCTAATTTTTTTATTTTATTCTATTTTTTATTAGTACCACGTCGTGTCTAGATGGTTATTGATTTTTTAAAGTACGTTCATACGTAATTTTTATTTAACACAACAGACTGCCATTTCCTTCCTAAAGAGACACAAATAATAACGTACCTACATCTTGTTTTCGCTGTTTTAATGGTCACACGATATTTCTTGTACATTGATATTTTCACACTGAGGAGCTGACTAAACCGCGGGTTTTTTTTTCAATTATAAAAAGTATCCTAACTTTATTAAAAGTGTAAGTAATACTGAATGACTGAATTTTCGTAGCAGCTGTAGCATTAGTATTCGTAGCATTTCATATTGTTTAAATGTAACCAACCAGAAATAGTTTCACCCAGAAACTAACGCATAAGGATTAAAAATGTTAATTTATGTAGGTACCAGTTAATAATAAAGTGCGTAAAGTTCAACCTAGCTATTGTTAATTAATTCTGAACACGAGAAAATAAATATACCGCGCCAAGTTAGAGTCTCAAAGTTGTAATACTCTTCTGAAACTTCTGGAAAGTGCGTTGAAACAATTTTCGGTGACATTTCCAATTATAAGTATTACGATTTCTAACACGAAAACCGGCTGTGTTGTACCCAGATAAAATGTAGACTCAATCCTTCAAAATTTGGTTTTCGTTGTTGGTAATTGATATCCAGGTTTCGGGTTGTTCCACTTTTCCCCCTTTTCACGGTCTTTAACGTTAAAATAGAGTTATTAATTTAATTACCAAACGAAGGCAATAACATTTTCTACTTTATAAATAACTAGTGGCCCGCCCCGGCTTCGCTCAGATGTAGGATGCTTGTGAATAAAATGAGACTAATAATCTTCTCTCCGGAAGGAAAGCAAAGCATTGCGTTTCATTATTTTCATTATCTACTTACGATGTTGTGAGTGAATCGAACCAGTGAGTCTAATAATTGCACACCCCCTAAAGCTAGTTTTGAAAAATAAAAAAAAGATTTCATTAGTAGTTTCATAGTATTTACTTTAAAGCTTATTTGTATCGATTTTGGAGTGAATCGAACCAGGGAATATTTTTTTCTAAAAAAAGTTCAGGACTATTGCAGGGATAGTTTTGTAAAATAAAAAATACGTGTTTCATTATTTATTTTAAAGTTTATTTATACTTACCGAGTTTTGTGTGAATAGAACCATGGAATACTACAGAAAAAAAATCATACAAACTTTAAAACCCCCTAGCACACCCCCTAGGGGTTGATTGAAAAAAAAAAAAAACATACTTTTCACCCCCTTAGGAGTTGATTTTTTGAAAATTAGCACAGCCTATATGTTATCCTAGAACCTAGGCTTTCTACATTCTAAATTTAAAATAAAAATTTAATAAATGGCAAAAAAGAAAATCTATTCGGATATTGAAGATACATCTAATAAAGGACATAAAACTAATTATTGTAAAGTATGTAAACAGATTCAAATATTATACATATAAAAGTATGTGAAATATACCTACATATAGCTAACTGTACTACTTCATCATAGTTCTTACATGACTTCAATAAGTAAATGCTTATGGGATTAGGGGAGAGTCAATACATTAGCGTAGCCTATATTTTTACAAAAATATACTCACGTTCGTAAGTACTCATTTTTATTAGGAACGAGCTGACCCGACTAGTTTTCCTGTTCATTTTCATTATTATTACGAGTAAAGTTACTATCTTTGACACAGAGCGTTTCTCTGTTCTGTGATCTTTGATTACAATGACAGGACATAAATTGAATAGGTAAAGATTTTCGGATGGCAGATTTGACGTTTGTCAATCCATGAAGTTTCGTATAAATTAATGACTACGTTTGAGGGAGCGAATTGCTGTTCTTTATTATATTTCACGTTATTGATGTCATTATTGAAATGTGTCAAGACTGCCTTCCCAGTGTGTTTCGACCAAGGAATTTCTATACTACGTACCTGGAACACTGACTGAGACAGAAAACAAGGTCCGCTTGAGAAAGAAAACTTGGGCGGTGTGTCTCTTTCTAAAGGGTGACCATAAACTAAAGGGAGTGTCCACATTGCGTTTTCTGCAGCGCGTTTTTGAGCTGCGCGTTTGTATCGATACAAACGCGCGTTCGCAACGCGTATTTTTCCATACAAAAGCGAACCGGGAGGGGCTGCGCGGGGGGCTGCGCGTTCGCATCGCGTTCGAATCGCGTTTGTATCGATACAAACGCGCTGCAAAAAACGCAATGTGGACACTCCCAAACATTCCTATAGTCGTATTGCTCATTATACGGACTAAAAGTGAAGGAAAAAATGTCATTTTTCCTTCAATTTTGATTAGTTTTGATGCGTTTTATGTCAAAATTGAAGGAAAAATGACATTTTTTCCTTCACTTAGTCCGTATAATGAGCAATACGACTATAGTCCCTAAGGGGCCTTTTCCATCATTTTCTGATTTACGTGATGTTTCAGGGCATGATTTTTGAATTAAAATACTGATACAATTTTGATCCTTCATTTTGATTCTTGAATCTTGAATCTTGATTCTTGAATCTGAAAACTGAAATTTTGAATCTTGAATCTTTGAAGTGACAGCTGTCAAACTTAAAACCGCCATATCTCGGGAACTACTCGTCCTAGACTCCCCGTTCTCAGTTCAAATGAAAGCTAAGACCAAGATCTTCATTTGAAGTGACAGCTGTCAAACTTCAAACGGCCATATCTCGGGAACTACTCGTCCTAGACTCCCCGTTCTCAGTTCAAATGAAAGCTATGACCAAGATCTTCATTTGAAGTGACAGCTGTCAAACTTCAAACGGCCATATCTCGGGAACTACTCGTCCTAGACTCCCCGTTCTCAGTTCAAATGAAAGCTATGACCAAGATCTTCATTTGAAGTGACAGCTGTCAAACTTCAAATGGCCATATCTCGGGAACTACTCGTCCTAGACTCCCCGTTCTCAGTTCAAATGAAAGCTATGACCAAGATCTTCATTTGAAGTGACAGCTGTCAAACTTCAAATGGCCATATCTCGGGAACTACTCATCCTAGACTCCCCGTTCTCAGTTCAAATGAAAGCTATGACCAAGATCTTCATTTGAAGTGACAGCTGTCAAACTTCAAACGGCCATATCTTGGAAACTACTCGTCCTAGACTCCCCGTTCCCAGTTCAAATGAAAGCTATGACCAAGATCTTCATTTGAAGTGACAGCTGTCAAACTTCAAATGGCCATATCTCGGGAACTACTCGTCCTAGACTCCCCGTTCTCAGTTCAAATGAAAGCTATTGAAGAGATCTTCATTTAAAGTGACAGATGTCAAACTTCAATCAGCCATATCTCGAAATCTACTCATCCTAGACTCTTCCTTTTTAGCTCAAATGAAAGCTATGACCAAGATCTACATTTTCAATAACAGCTGTCAAAATGACATCTGTCATCTGAAATGTAGGTCTTGGTCATAGCTTTCATTTGAACTGAGAACGGGGAGTCTAGGACGAGTAGTTCCCGAGATATGGCCATTTGAAGTTTGACAGCTGTCACTTCAAATGAAGATCTTGGTCATAGCTTTCATTTGAACTGAGAACGGGGAGTCTAGGACGAGTAGTTCCCGAGATATAACCATTTGAAGTTTGACAGCTGTCACTTCAAATGAAGATCTTGGTCATAGCTTTCATTTGAACTGGGAACGGGGAGTCTAGGACGAGTAGTTTCCAAGATATGGCCGTTTGAAGTTTGACAGCTGTCACTTCAAATGAAGATCTTGGTCTTAGCTTTCATTTGAACTGGGAACGGGGAGTCTAGGACGAGTAGTTTCCAAGATATGGCCGTTTGAAGTTTGACAGCTGTCACTTCAAATGAAGATCTTGGTCATAGCTTTCATTTGAACTGAGAACGGGGAGTCTAGGACGAGTAGTTTTCGAGATATGGCGGTTTGAAGTTTGACAGCTGTCACTTCAAATGAAGATCTTGGTCATAGCTTTCATTTGAACTGCGAACGGGGAGTCTAGGACGAGTAGTTCCCGAGATATGGTCATTTGAAGTTTGACAGCTGTCATTTCAAAGATTCAAGATTCAAGATTTCAGATTCAAGGTTCAAAATTCAAGAATCAAGGATCGAAATCCAGGATCGAAATCCAAGATCGAAACCAAGGATCGAAATCAAGGATCGAAATCAAAATCAAGGATCAAAATCAAGGATCTAATTCAAGGATCTAATTCAAGGATCGAAACCATGGATCGAAATCAAGCGCTGATTTTGTCGAGCGCGATAAGGTAAAAATATCCTGAAATTTAAATGACATGGGCACACTACTAATCCAACAACGAGTGTGAAAGAGACAAAGCACCCAAGAAAGCCTCTCAACAAGACCAACAATCCTTATAACCAAGATTAAATGGTTCTTTTTGTATTTTATACTTTTATGTAAATATGTAGTAGTTTAGTTTTTTAGATTAAATGATAATAGATCGTTGTGTAGTCGTGATAAGGTTCAAAATTCTTTGTACATTAAATGTCAGTCAGCACTCCAGTTACGTAGTTTAGAATCTTCTTGGTTTCGACCATAGTAGTCGTGTCGTGGTCGTGTCAAACAAGGAAGGTGACATTTAATTTGCTAAATTTTTAGTTTTTCTGCAACTATTTCGGAATATAATGTGACGTGTCTTTTCTCGGGATATAAATTATCATTTTGCTATTTTAGGCGTGAAATAATTTCGTACAGAGTTACTTTCACTATAATAAATAAGTAAAGTTGGAATGGATGTAAGTACCCACTCTTATTCAAAATACATTTTTAACTTTTTAATAAAAAACAGAAAAAGCAAAAATATTTCTGCTTAGCTGATAATTTTCCAAGACAATGACTATGAACACCGTAGGTACTATGATAGTTTTGGTAATATATATGGGTTTATATATATTATTTAACAGACTTCAAAAAAGCAGGAGTTTCTTAATTCGTCAGAATCTTTTTTTATGAATGTTCCCCGATTACCTACTCGAAGACGCCTGGACCGATTTGGAAAATTCTATTTTTGTTTGAAAGGGTGTCATCCCATAAACATTTGGTGAGGATCTGTCGAGGATCTTCGGAGTTATGAACAGAAATGCACCTCGAGAGTGCATAAAACAGCAATATTAAACATTGAAGTCGTTTTTTTTTTTTAATTTTTTTTTAATGTTTTTATTGCACAAGTATTGATTTTTCAACACTCTCATGGGATTCGTATCGTTTTTATGCGCTTGCGTCAGTATAACGTTTAATAATTCATCAGAATTTAAATTTCTACAACGCTTACTGATTTGCGCAAAGAAATATTGTTCATGTTTTTGTAGAAACATCGTGAATGTTTAAAGAGAGGCAGATAGCACTAAAACGATCAATCGTGATTTTCATGGATTTTCAGAGATTTACGATTAAAACGACCACGAAATACTGTTGATTCATGAATAATAAAAAGTTGTTGGTAATAAATTTTACGTGTTAAAAATATATTCGGTATACGGTAGGAGAGCAATGGATCCGGCTGGCACAAAACCGCCAGGAGTGGCGTGATAGAGAAGAGGCCTTTACCCAGCAGTGGGTGTTACAGGCTGCTTAGATAGATAGATAGAAAGTATACTTAGGACCCTGAATATCAGGGTGTATCAGGCAATTGTCCTAAGTACACTTTCATAGAAAAGAGAAAAAGAATGAAAAGCGTGAATTGATAAAATTTTATTGGTACTTATTGGATATCGTTTGAGACGGCTGGGAACTGTTTTCAAAGAAAGCAAGGATCTATTTTGCTTATAAATTGTTCGTTATTCCAATCTAATGACACTTTTGTTCACTTTCATGTTTGATGGGTCCTTGAAACTAATCCTATTCCAATAGAGTCCTAACTACTAAGGATCTATTTACATGCCAGACAAGACTTAGATGAGATGGATTTCAGCTCAGTTAATTAGAGAGATAATTAATAACCATTGTCAGAATGAGCTTTATGCTCAGGGAATATAAAAAACTTTGTTTATAGAAGACAAGATCTTGTTTAAGAGCTTGAATCTAAAACTGGTTGCAGCTCATAAAAACTGCAAAAACTTGGTAATTACGCTATTATACCCTTGCAGTAAATTAGTTAAAATATTTTAGTACCTGACTACGGCTTAATCCAAAAGGAGGGTTATGTGTACTTATGTCCTTCCTATGTTCGCTCGTAACTACTCAACAGCTCAACCGATTTTGATAAATGATACGTCATTAGATTAACCTTGATGGCGCGAGCATCACTGGGTATAATATGGGTAAAATTGCGGTTTTTATGAGCTGAAAAAAAAAATGTTTTTCATGACCCGCGAGCGAGGTATCAAAATAAAGGAATTTAAAAGGCGAGTACGAAAATATAAACAATCTCATGTTTGAAAACAATTTGGAGTAGCAAATCATAAACTTGGTATTTTTAACATCGCAGTCGGGTTTTTCTTTTTTTTCTTTTAACAAGATATTATACCTACTTGGATATAATGGCGAACTCGGTCTTACCGGCGCTGTTGTCTATTTGTTTTTCAGATCAAGTACCTGAGTTATTTATTTCAAGTTGTTTCTCGTTAGTTCAAGGCAAGCAAGTGCTCATTAGCCTTTTTTATCTGATATCTATACCTTCCTTATGTAGTTTATGCAGTTAACACTCACATACAAAAACTTAGTTGCCAACGTAGATACTACGTAGAAGTATTGACACATTAGGTAATTTAATAGATAAATAGAATAAATAATAAAATAATAAATAATGCTGGGCATTTTACACAGCATCATCTAGCCTCAAAGTAAGCAGAGATTGTGTTATAGGAACAGTAGGAAATACATGACTGATATACTACTAAGTAGGAATACACTTTTTTGGACCGTTTGTATGGACATTCGTCTGTCGCCTGAACTCAGAACATTTCACCAACTTAAGCTGAACTACGAAAATTGCCACGATAATCGTTTTTAGTTTCAAGAGTAGGGGCCCTCATACTTTTTCTGACTCTTGGTACCATGTAGGTAGAAGTATTAGTATTTTTAGTATACGACCCAAAATCAAAATGGATTAAGTATTCATAAAAGCTGAATATTTATGCCTGTCTGTCCACATTAGTTTTGGGTTATAAAGATTAATGTTACAATAGCAGCACAATGGACTCGGGGCATGTACAGATTTGAGCGAGGAGGAAGTGACAGCACAATGGATCTGATGGAGTTTCCGCCTCGCAACCAGATTCCAGGGTCCACCTAGTTAGGTACTCATATTACGTTCACTATACTCTAATGGGCCCTTTTAAACTTATAACACAATAAACTCAAGTCTAAAAAGCTATATCTATCAAAGGCATCCGATGTCGTTAGCAATTGCTATGAAAACTAGGTACGAGCGTGTTTTGCTCTAAAACTATAAAACTTGTTTACTTACTGTCGCAGTTGAGTAAAGTACCTATTTGGAAGAAAATAAAACGAAGCAGAGTCACATTCTGTAGGATGTACCTACTTACCATTATGTCAGGTTCCGAAAATATATATTTTGTTGTTTTTATTATTTTTGTTGTTGTTTTTGGGTTTTTTGATCTTTTTTTTTATTTATTTTTCTGTTTTTGTTGTTGTTGTGGTTTTGGTTGCATGTTTGAGAAAAGCACTTGACTACAACTGAGTACTGCATTGCCCAACTCTGTGATGCGTGCCTCGGCTCCGCGCGCTGCGGCCCGCATACTCACGATCGTCCGCCAATGCTGCACTTGTGAGCCTCGGCAGTAATGTAACATTTTAATTAACTAACCGATACAGGTTAGTAAAAAAAAACAGGTTGCCCCTATATATCTCTCCAACCATCTTCCTTCTTTCGAGATTTCCTACCAAATATAATATTCACTTGGTAGTTATTTTTTTTAAAGCGTATTAAAAATCAGAATATTTTTGGAAAGGTTGTATAATTATTTTTAATTTTTTTATGGTGATAAACCACACTTAGGTATTTTGAACTTTTGTACATTTGAAAATTGAATATTTTAATAAGATTTTTCATTTTCAAAGGTTGTATAACTCTGAAATTGAATTGTCGTGTCTCTTTGACCTTGACGTACGTTATAAAATAGGAGAAACTTGTTGCGAAAATAACTTTATTAAAAAAAGCTTCTTTTTAAATATAGGTATCGATATCGATTGATACTGTCTTACTTGTTATGACTTCCTGTAATTTAAGCAAAGGTACTATTCACGGTGTCTGTCTAGCGATATGAACATCCACTTTGCAAATTAGACGCGTCACAGGAGAATTGAACGAGTTGGTAACGCGTATTTTCGTAGAGCAACACCACACCCAATGTTCATTCATGTATTTTCAACATAAATTTGACTAATTAATGTAAACAAAGCCGTTAAATTTATATGCATGTTAATCTACTAACGACTTCGTTCTCAGTCTTGGAAATTGTTTCATCAAGTAAAAATATCGTCTATTTAGATAGGTACCGACAATGTTTCGATCCATCCAGAGAATCTACTTCTGGGTAAGGAGGGAGTTGCGGCAAGGTTACTACTCCTCGCGAAAGTGTACTTTTTTCATCAAGTTTTACAATCAAGTAACTACCAAACATTTTCAGATTGGATACAAACATTTATGACCACTCTGATATCTTGATATCTCTCTATTCTCTGGATAAGGTAGGTAAATTAAGCTAAGAGGGTGGTTCAGGTGCTAGGTAAGGTTGAACATAAGCATAGATTGCTTCTTGACTTTGTGTAAACCATCGAGTAAAGATTATAATGCCTGGAATACACATGTTGCGTAGTAGCACATAAGCACACTATTATGTGACATAAGCAAGCTAGTTTCGAGCAGTAGCTTACAATTAGCACGTGTATATATCGCAGCCAACTGGTTGAATTAGCCATTCAATTAAATGCCTAGCCATTTCATTGAGTGCCGCCATTCAACTAAATGCCTAGGCGGATAGTTGAATCATTGAAGCGTTTGAAACGTTCAACACTCTGCCTGATTGAAAGGCCGCCATCTCATTGAATTAGTATGTTTTTCTGCCACCGCGGCGCTACTTTCGCTTTGTTCACAAGATGGCGTCTACAGCTGGTGTTTCTTGAATGTTGTGTGTTGTTTTGTCGTGAAAAATAAACAAAATAAGTTCCCAGTGTTATTCGTATGCCACAAAATAATGGATTTACCTTCGAGCAGCCTTTCTGCGTGGGTGTGTGATACGCGTGCTATAAAAAAAAACCAAAACCTACTTACTTTTTCGGTGTGCAAGTGAACCGTCTAGTCATTTCATTGAGCGCCGCCATTCAATTAAATGGCTGACCTTCGTTTAGCCGTAGTGTGGAACGTTGTGTTCAACACTCCGCCTAAACGAAGGTCAGCCATTCAATTGAATGGCGGCGCTCAATGAAATGCCTAGGCATTTAATTGAATGGCTAATTCAACCAGTTGCCTGCGACATATACATACTAAAAAAGTATGCATGGGACGTAAGCACGCTAGGTAGTTGCAAACAAGCAAACTTTTTAGTAGCATGTGTTAGTCTTATAGGTCTCGGATTTGTTTTAGATAAATAACAAGCATTGTTGTATTGTAATAGTTAATAAAAAAACTGATGCAAATTTAAAGGTCAGGCAGGACATATTTTTAAAAGTACTTACTTAGGTAGAGTTTTTTAGCAGGCTGGCTCGTGCAAAACAATGTTTTGACAATATTTATCCACAAAACGCTGTGTTAGATAATATTTGGGTATTTTTAATTAGAATGCCTGGCCTCTTAGCTCAGTTGGTATGGTGGTAGCTCTGCCTTCTACGCGCTGTCGTGGGTTCGATTCCCAACCAGGACAAACATTTGTGTGATGAACATAGATGTTTTTTCTGTGTCTGATTGTTGTAAAGTATTATAAGTATGTAGCTATTTACAAAATATAATGAGTACTTACCTAGTTATCTAGTTCCCATAGTACAAGATTTGCTTAGTTTGGGGCTAGATGTCGCTCTGCGACATGTCCACCAAAATTTATTTATTTATTAATAATATTTAAGAATGATATTACCAAGCAATGATAAATGGATATTCTTGAGTCCGACTTTTGTGGGAGAACATAATCACAGGGAAAATCGAGTCGGCCATCTTTGATTACTATGTACTCGTAGGTAGGTAACAGTAAGTGGGAATAAATCCGGAACTGTGATGAATGCTAAAACTGCTGACACTGACCTAGTGAAACCCCAGGTGCATAGGTACAAATATTACTAGTAGTTCGCCCCGAACTGAGATCTCGCGCACCGTAGATGGCTTACGTTTGGACTTTCTTCTGACTACCCCTATAATTTCAAGTGCTACTACTGCCGAGTATGCCTATTGCGCTAGCTCTTCATGGTAAAAAATACTAGCATGCATGCAATACAATAATGTCGTGTCTAATTTTTCATTTACTTATTTCATATTTATGAATTCTCGTCGTATTTCTAAAGTATACGTCCTAGAATGAAAATAATAACTATTTTGGAATGTACAAATTAAGACCTTTCATTTGACACCCCACTCAATATATTTGTTTATTTAACTTTTTTTACCCCAATTATTTTCATTCTTTATCAAAAATTTTTTTTCATGAAAATAAATCAAGTAGCATCTAAAATCATTGCAAACCAAACCGCAACGATGCCACTCTCTTTTTAAGACCGACCAGTCAATGAGCTACGAAGACATCGAAACTCTATGAAACGGGAGCTCTTGCAGCTCTGGTTTCGTAGTTTTTGTTCTTTGGTCGTATTTCAAAAACTATACATCCTAGATTAAAAATAAAAACCATTTTGGAATGTACAAAATAAGCCCTTTCGTATGACACCCCACTCAATATATTTGGGTAACTTTGAAAAAAATTTACCCCCTTGGGAACCCCATATCTTTACAACCCCTTCATCGATTACGCTCATACGCTCCACAGCAAATTTCCATAGCACTACCTATTGACCTATCAAGTTTCATACAGATTGGATTAGCGGTTCGATAGTTATGCGAGAACATAAAAATGAAACATACAAACATACAAACATACAAACATACAAACATACAAAGCAAAATCGCCTAACTTGCCACTAAGATCTTCGCTCGCTTCGCTCGCTCGATCGATAATAGGTAATTAATTACCTTATCTTAGACACCGATGAAAACTAGTTTAGGTTAAAACATCATTAAACAATTAATAAACTATTTAGGCGTAAAATGTAATATAAAAAACTTAGATTAAAAACGGTAAGTAGGTACCTACCGGCTAGCATCTAAAGTAGGTAAGTAGCTAATTGTTGTAAATTTTTTATCTGTCTTACCATGATTGATCGATCGGACGTTCATTAGAAGCCCTCCCATGGCTCATTTAAAGACTTTTTAATTCAACAATAAATAATAATACAAATCTCTATTAGTAAAAAACACCTTCTTCCAACCTTCTCTTTTCCATGAAGTAATAAAATTAAAAACAACAAAAATCTCATTAAATTCTTACCAAGTAAAGTTTGAAATCATTGTGAGCCCATTCCAGTCACTGGTGATCTCGGTTTGAAGTTTGGCGCAGGTCAAAAGATCGGAAAATTGTACGCGAAGACCGAGCGCGCGTCCTCTCAGGGCCGCGTCGATTATCATACTGCCGCGCGCTGAACATTATACCACATCACAGGATCATTTTAAAGGCTCAAACACATGTTGGGATAACCTAGGCCAACATGTGTTAGCGCCTGGTGCAAACACACGTTGGCTCGTATTGCCTCTCTATCGCTCTCGCCTTGCATCGATTCGCCTTCTCGCTCGCGCTCGCCTAAGCTGGTCTAGGCTGGCCCAACATGTGTTTGAGCCTTAAAGGCGCAAACACACGTTGGCCCAGGCTCGCATTGCCTCTCTATCGCTCTCGCCTTGCATCGATTCGTTTTCTCGCTCGCGCTCGCTTAGGCTCGCCTTGGTTGGCCCAGCGTGTGTTTGAGCCATAACAAGCTCGGTCATCGTCGTGAGATTCAACGCAGCATCAAGAACTTCAAGCCCCTGAAGTACTGGCCACATGAAACCCTACTGGACGGGATTAATACCCACGAATGCGGAAATATTATGTAGACCATCTTCAACATAACTTAGGGAAGGGTTTCATAGGCTTCTCTCAAAGGAAATTGTTAAGTAAAGGTTCTTAAAATCAGTCAAATGAATGTCAAATAAATTGTTAATATTTTTTGGGCGTATGATAGATAGACAGTCAATTTCGCAACATATTCTTTCTAATGATTTATCGGTAATTTTAAACAATCAACGTTAATAAATACAATTACCTTGATAATTTTATTAAATAGGTTATTGGGTATCGAATAGAAATAATAATTTATTTCTAAATTAGTTTAAATTTTTTTCAGTCGAATTGAGAAAACTACCTGAAATTAAAGAACTGAAATGAAAAAAGAAATTAAAGTATTTCTCGTTTTCGACGCATTACCTCGACAAAGATATTAATAATTTAATTTGTTATACATATTATTATGACGATCATTTAAAATTAATTAAGTACGTAATACATTATACCTACAACGGTGTTTAGTATCATCATTACACCTACGTTTAGTTTAGAGGTAAATCCAATTTGATTACAATAAATTGCAAAAAATAACCTGATTTATTAGAAATGTTTAGCATGCACACAGACTAACAGTAACTGCTAGCATAACATATTAAATTATTTTTTTCTAATAATAGACAATTGGGTAATAATAATCCCGTGCCAAGAAAGTTGCAACATTTTCTTTCAAGAATCCACTACATTGTATTACATCACATCACACTATCACACTAATATTATAAATGCGAAAGTTTGGATGTTTGGATGGATGGATGGATGTATGTTTGTCCCTCTGTATCTTGACAACCACTGAACCGATTTGGCTGAAATTTAAAACTAATTACCAAAAAAATTTAAAACTACTAATCTAAAGAATTTGAATAAGTATTATTATTTATGTAGGTACTTAAATGAATGTAACTACGCATTTTATGCAAAAATTTTGTGACCTCAACTAAGATAAATTTAATTAAGTAAGTACCTAAGTAATAAATAAATAATTCTGGACCTTTCACTTAAAGAATTTGCAAAACTACAAAGCATCTATGTCTGACAACATTAGAGAACTTTTCTGCAAAACGTTTCATTTTGATGGTGTTAAAGACCCGCTAACACCAATAACAAGGCCATAAAAAGTTGGGAGAAAACGGGAACTGCAAAACATACCAAGTACTTAGTTAAACTGGAACTTTTAGATCCTAAATAGTCTGCTATCTCCAGAAACTTCACTCGAGTTTTGTCCAAATAAAAAGTAGCGTATATTTTCTCGTAGATGTTCGTCGTATGGTCTCGTTTGAATTACTTAAATCCGATTAACATTACCACGAACTTAAAATTCGCCATTATTCTTACAGCTTTAGTTTGTGACACTGAAAAGCTTTTACAATGCTGAAAAAATTCTGTGAATCAGGCGGGCGGCAAAATTATTAATCTGTTTTGTTATTCAATCTGTAAAATCTTATTTTTCATGACAATAACCTGACTTAAGTGATATTTTCTGAAACATAATAAATATTTAGATAGGCATGTAAATCAAAATTAAATATTAGAAATAACTCAATCTGCTTTCCTGTTGCTATACCCTAACAGGGTTCATGTGTGAAACTAACTACTTTATATAACAATGTGTATCTACAACCCTATATATTGAGTATGTTGAGTACCTACGTAAAAAGGTATCACGGTGAGCCCGCGCACTACAGCTGTATGCCATCTCTCTCTAACTAAACTCTAATATATTATAAAATATAGGTCTGTCCTGACTTTTTATTATTATGTCCATTGAAGTGGTTTCCCTTCTTGCTTTAGCCGAATACGATTAGATTCACACTATGAAACACTGATTCTCAATTTTTTTTCTTTTAATCTAGATCAGACAAGCGACAAAGGATCAAAGTTGAAAGATAAAACTTACTGTTGGTGGTCCGCGGCAAGTCAGAAAGTTTATCAAATGGTCCCTCATCACTAAAAGGTTAAGAACCACTGATCTAGATAGACCTTTGTTTAGCCACAATCTCACCTGATGGTAAGTGACGATGTGGCTGACGATGGATCACAAAGGTCTAGAAGACACTTATTCACTCTTGACTTGAAGAGACCCAGGTTATAATTTTCGAATGACGCTCTTTTTTTAGCTCCGCTGTTCCTTTCACATTTCATGTGGGATAACAACACATTTTTCTATTTTCTCTCTCTGTAAATTTAAATTTTTGCCTGTGACAGACAATTTTTGTGATTTGAGAACATCAGGTTCTTGTGCTTATAGTACAGGATGTGGAATTTTTGATTGCTATGTTTTGCACTGCATGCAAAGGAGGTTATCAAAGTGCATATTTATGTGAAAGAGCACTGAAATTCCAAGCTTGAGTCTGTAAACTACGTAGTACAATTTTTCTAGGAAAATGCTCGACACACCGAGATCGCATATTCATCCACAGACTTTCAGGAAAATGGTGAATACAATCTGTTTCAGTGTAGGTACTTAAATAGGTAGGTACACTGAAACAGATTGTATTCACATTAAAATATCATTGAATCACATACAATGTTGAGTTCGACGCATTTCCTCTTTAGCATTGAAAAATGCGGCATCACAATAGAAAATCTATATTTAAAAAACTGTAAGTTCAAATTCAAATTCATTTATTTTCTCTCACAAAAAGTACTAGGGTAGAGTAGTTTAGTAGTACTAGTTCTAGAGTAATTTGGTCTAACATAATAGTAGTACATAGACATTGAGTACCTGCAGTAGGTTTGCAAGTACTGATTCTTTGTGAGAGACTGGGTGCCGGTTGTAAGTCCTGACTGACTTACTGACTCATCAACGCCCAGCCCAAAACCTTAGACCTAGAAAGCTGATTTTTTTTAAAGAGGTTTCCTGTATGAAATAAACAAGGAATAGGGAAGGACTTTTCGAAATTCAACCCCTAGGAGGGTGAAATGGTGGTAGGAAGTTTTTATGGCCGATCTCGTACTATATTCTATCAATTTGTCCCAGAGAATACTACCTACACAATTTGTCGGAAAAAGGTCTGAAATAACGAGTGAATTAAAATAACCCCCCCGGTACATTAGTGGTTTAAAGTTTGTATTTAAAAAAAACGTTCACGAAAGCAAATACCAGTACCTACATAACTCCATCCATCATTCTATTCATCGGTCGCTTTGAATACCAAAACAATCTTCTAAGTAGAAAATATGTTTAGTTTTCGTATTATAAAAGTTCCTTTCAGCGCAAGCATTCAATTTAAGAGAACAGGAATAGATTTTAAATAACGAGGTATGTACTCGGTTTACATTAGTAGAATAGAATATTCACAATTTATTTTCTCGAGAAGTTATTTTATCACAATCTCCGATCGGCAAGGAATATTGATAAGGTAATTAATTTTTTCTTACGAACTGTTTACGTCGAATACAATTATATTATCCCATAAGGTCAGGTCAACGTCTTGGATTTAGAGCGAAACGAAATAAGTGATCCGACTTCCAATCCCGGAGTGTTATTTGAAATTGTGAGCCAGAAATGACGTGTAAATCTCTGAGTGAGAAAGATGAGAAGAGTGATACACAAACCATTCGCAGTTTCATAGTTTACAAACACATGAATCATCTCTTTTGACGACATTTGTAACAGATAGATAGTATTTGGGGGCACTGCAGTGCCCCCGCCAAGACGAGCCAAGCGAAGCGCAAGGTCAGGCCCGTTTCGTCACATGGGCGGTGAAAAATTTATTCACTGTTTATTACTTTTCTGTTATAAAATCATTCTTGCAGTAACGAAACGGCCAAGCCACGTATTTTGTTTGAATAAGTTGTAGTATACACCGTTTATTTTTGGTCAGTTTAAAGCCGGCGCCTACGTAATCTACATCGATAACCTTACTCAAAAATAATAATAAAAATGAGATCTATTTTTTTGCAATTAATAATATCACGAAACATAGACAGGATAAATCACGGAGATACGTGCTCTATGCTCAGCTGTTGCTACGGCGTAGAGTCTATGCTACGTCGTAGTCATACATACATACCTAGGTCATTAGCTCTGCGCGCCTACGACACCATACCAAGTGTTTTGTTAATCTTTTCAACTATTTAGTTTCGTATGAAATACTTATCAAATTCAAAAACTAAACCAACGACACGAATACGATTAAGCAATACAAGCAGTGGGTGCTGGCTTTAAACTGACCCAGAATTAACGGTGTATAGTTTCTGAAGTTAGGGCTTGTAGAATTAGGGCGTGTAGAGTTAGAAGCCTGGCCCTACATGAGAGATCTGGTAATTTTTTGACAGTGCGAGTCATATTATGTAGTCTCGTCATGGCAACATTTTTACATGAAAATGTTTGTGGGGTTTTATTTTATTTTATTTTTATTTATTTAACACTTTCACACATGACAAATTGTGCAAGGAGGACTTAATTAATTATTTTATTATTCTAATTAATTAGGTGCTCTATTCATGTTTAAGCTAGCGATATACACGACTTATGGTCTGTTAACAATGAAGATACGGATAAGTCCTGCAAAAGTACCGAATAAGCTATTTGTTAGATATTGGTATGATACACACTATTGTTGCGTTTCACGACTGTCAAATAGCGCTATTTGACACATAAAGTTCACTAAAAGTTATGGATCAGATGAAGTGGCATTCGGAACTTTTATCTTCTAAATAATCTGTGTTGCATAGCTATTTGGAACTTTGTTAGTAAATTGTGAAAGACCTTTAGTATTTTTAAAACAAGTCCATGTGTTATTTAGTACCTACCTCAATTTTTTAGAAGCTAGAGGCCTACTATAGAAACTAATAACTCTTGATACTTGTTGGTGTTTTTATTGTTGGAAACACAAATAAACCACTACCACTAATAATAGTAGGTAAACTTCGAAAGAAGGTGCCCCTAGGAGAACAATTATTTCTTTTGATACCTTTCGTCAGATAAGCAAATATTTAATTTCACTTTGAAAGATAACGAGGACATTGCCATTAGGTTTGTACGACCGTTTGACGCTAATAGTACCTACCGGTATATTTCGAATGTCAGTGCCACTTCTAATTTAAAATGTTACTATGAGACAATGTCATGTTATGTTTGTATGGGCTAGTTGCTAACTTTGATGGTGGAGTTTTTAGGCTGCTTGCATTGTCATTGTATTGCACTTTTATTGCAGGACGTCTTACCGAATAAAGTACCCAGTAGTGCATAATACATTGAGTATATAACCGTTCACACGTCGCTTGTACTGCAAAAAAAGCACACAGCGCGATCGCTTTACGAAAACTGCGGCTAATTGTTTTTAAAACGAATACAAATGTATGGTGTGAAAGGCCCGTAACTTCAATGATCTATAAAGAATGTCTATGCACCTACACTTCGAGCGCTTCATGACGCACTGTTTAGCCAATAAATCTGTTAAGTATATACTTAATTTTTTATATTAATAAATTTTAAGAATAAAATAGAAACTTTTGCTAAGAGTATTTTAGCAACTAATGTAGAGGTAAAACTAATCTGAGTACACCGAGAAGAAAACACATTCTGTCTCCAACTATATTAGAATACCCAGTTCAACTATCCGCAATCATGAACTTGACAGCTGTGCAAAAAACTTGATTGAAAAACGAATATCCTTTTGTTGAATTGAATTTTGTAGGTATCTGACATTTGAATCTTCTTATAATAAACTTGTTAATCATAAAATACTAATGCTTTCCTTTATTTTTGAACCAAGATTCAACGAACCCTAACATTCAAGCCAAATTAATTAAATAAAAGCTTCAACAACCACAACCACAATCACCCTTGCAATACATACACCCTTTGTCACAACACAAAGAGCTGTCAAAATCAAGGCACCACGGCACCACCACGTATCAGTTAGGAAAACATTTTTATTCGTTGTTTCTTTGAACTCTTTTGTTCTCAATTCTCTTTGTAGTTCGTACAGTCAGTGGCAACAACTAAAACTTTTGAATGGTGAGCTCCTTCACAAAGGATTGTTGTATTGTTGTTTTAAATATACCTAGGAAACCTTAATTAATACTTTCAATCAATACCAAGTCTAACAAGTAAATGTTTCGTTGCTATGGACATTGGACGGGCAAATCCGTACCCATATTATTGATGGTGTGTTTATTTGTTTGTTTGTTTGTCCTGCTTTCACGTCAAAACAGAGAGACGGATTGACGTGATTTTTTGTGTGGAGATAGTTGGAGAGCTGGAGAGTGACATAGGCTACTTTTTATCCCGAAGAAATGCATGTTTCCCGTGGGATAAAAAAGTAGTAGGTAGTCCACGCGGGCGAAGCCGGGGGCGTCCGCTAGTAACTTAATAAAATTTAAGAAAACAATAGAAATAACCCTTTGCATCAGGAAAAAACAGCAACACGTAATAATACAAGGTTTATGTGAGTACCTGAACTTGACTTTCAAAGCATATGCAAATCCATATAAGTTACTCTTCGCTCAATAATAAGTGACATTAATCAGCAGAAAATCTCCACAAAGATACAAAATAAAGTCAGGGAGAAAATTAAATATTACTGTAAAATGTTGCTGACTCTACCCACACCCAATCTCAAAAAAGATATACAGTGAAAACGAACGGTTGATGTAGTAATCCATCTTATCTGCTAAAAATCTCGTTCTAGAACTCGTGTACGTTTGTTTGTGCGCCGCCGGATTTGATGAAAAATATTTTAAGCACATTCGTGGTGGCAACATGAATCAGTCATCATCCATCATTTATCGACAGAGTTAGGTTTTGAAAGGTCTAATAAGGTTTAGCAGATATCTTTGAAATGCCCTTTTAATAGAATGTTTTTTGGATTGAAAAAGTTTTTTTTTTTTCCAATGTTCTAATGATCTCAGAAATAACTAGAATTTAGTAAATGTATTTCGATATAAGTAATACAATTTATTTATTTAGAAACATAGAGGCACAGATGTGGTCTACTGCTAAACTCCTTAATGCCAATGCTAATTTTTGTAGTAGCTCTGCCTTCTGCCTTGATTGATAGGGGTTCGATTCCTTTCTAGGCCAAGACATTAGTGAGGAGAACGTGCTTTGCAGAAATAATAAAAAAACCTTTAATTGGCTTCCATAAAATGAATAAATATAAGGTGATGTGTAAAATGTCCCGCAATGTTATTTATAATTATTATTTATAGTATACTAGCGGATGCCTGCGGCTTCGCCCGCGTGGACTACTACTTTTATATCCCACGGGAAACATGCATTTTTTTGGGATAAAAAGTAGATTATGTCACACTCCAGCCCTCCAACTATCTCCACACAAAAAATCACGTCATTCCGCCTCTCTGTTTTGACGTGAAAGCAAGACAAATTAACAAACACACTTTCAGATTTATAAAATGCGTATGAATTTCGGATTTACTACGGCTGACGAGTACCATGCAAAGTATGATTTATTTAATTCTCTAAACCTTTGTAAGGACTCTGAACTCAGAATTTTAGATAGGCCAGTTTAGGCTTAGTAAATTATGGCTAAAGCTTTGAGAGGATAATATGTCTGCCTATATCGAAACCTACATCTGACGCCCGACTCGAAATATACCTTCACTACTATCGCGCAGATTCGAGATTATCATCTAAAGTGAATATCACATATACGATCCTAATCATGCGCTTGATTAACATTCAAGAATGTCAAGTAGTACGAGTTCAAGGTACTTAAGTTCGAATAGGAATTGAGCTGTTTCAATGCTAAGCCCTCTGATCAAGAAGGGTTCGAAAATGGCATTATTAAAACGAAAAATGAAATGAAATATGATCACGACTGTATCCCCAAGGCGCGGTAGACATCCTCTCAGATCTTTTTAGGCATATAAAGATCCTTTGAAGATGGCATTATTTACAGGTGATATTGACCATCAAATTTAAATTGTAACTAGACAAGGAGTCTGATATGTCCGCTAAAAGTTATCAAATAAAACCAAACGTGTCACGTCTGAAATGTCACAAAACAAAGGTGTGAGCCGGACAACACAAAAGTTCGGCGTCGCACTAAAGGTGAATTTGAGTATTACAAAACTTTAGGTGACCTGTTAATTTGTTACAGTAGTGAGGTAAAAGCGGTGGAGTGTTTGTTCGTGTTTTGACGAAGGCAAACAGTTTACCACTAAAACATTGACGACCTAATCCTCAGTTGATGGTTTAATTTCGTTTCAAATCGTCGTCCTCTCAAAGGAGATATCTTATAATTTATTTATGTTTGACTAGGCTGTGGAACTTTCCTCACCTATGTTTTCGACATAATTATATAAAAAAACATGATTACGATTGTACCTACTGTATCACTAAGGCTCGGTAAACAATCTCTCAGAAACTTAAGCAGTTTTGGGGGTAGTCAGAGGCATGTCCAAATATAATATATTTGGACAATTTGACACTTGTCCACATTTAGCACAAAATAGTATTCCATACGTGACAGGCTACAAACCCGTCGCCGCTTCTTCTTCTTTCGTATGAGCAAGTGGCCAACTCTGGTGACGGAGTTTTTAGGCCGCCTAAAGGCCTCCGTCATGGCTTAACGACTTAAAAGCAGTGACCGACAATTAACGTGCCCTCCGAAGCACGGAAGCGCTCAGCTTGTAATACCACTTGCGGTCACCCATCCTAAAAGTGACCGCGCACAAAGCTGCTTAACTTCAACGATCAATCAAGAACGTCCAAGCAAGCTACGCCATGTAGAATACTAACTGTTTACTTACCTCAAAATGTTTTCCTTCGCCGTTCCATGCAATGCACAGTCGGATTTGAACCCACGAATTATTGACCGAACCTGCCTACTAAGAAGCAATATACCTACGCTTGCTTTCACGTAACACAATACCTACGTCACACATAATACGGTAAAATCAAAATTCTGATTCGCGCCCAATTGAATAAAATGAAAAATGATACGGAAGAAATTAGTATTTTATAAGACCACACTTAAAATAATAAGTAAGTATTGTTTTTTTTACAGAGGAAAAACATCCAGAATACTAAAACACCAATACCCTTACCAATCCCAAGGAATATTCTAGACACAATGGAAAGTAGTTTGAGTACAATAAACAAAGTCAATGGTGTACAAGAGAAATACAATATTATCGAGAAAGAACTAAAGAGAGTCGCAAACCAAATAAGACTAACTAATGTCACTAAGGACAACATAGGCCAAGAAGCAAGAAACTTGATCAAAAGGAGAAAAAGTTTATTAACAGATAGGAAAAACAACAGAAAGATGATAGCAAGCCTAAGCAAGGAAATAAATTTGCAAATCAGGAAACACAGACAAAAAAGAAGAAACAATTTAATAAACCATTACATAGACAAATCAGGAGGAGTCAAGAAAGCATGGAACGAGCTTCGTGAAAGTACCAAATGGATAGACAATATGACACACCAAAAAGACAAGAAAAGAAGGACAAACAGAATTGAAATATTAAAAATAGCCACGGATTACTACCGCGAGCTGTATAACAATAATGAATCACAAGAGGTCAATAACCAACCTACAACAAGCAATACAAATATTTATGAAGAAACCCCCTGCATTCTGAAAGAAGAAGTGAACAAGGCAATCAAAACACAAAAGAAGGGCAAAACACCAGGAGAGGATGGGATATCCAACGAACTTCTTATAGGAACATCAAATATACTACTAGACAATATCACAGAGCTATTTAACGAAATACTAGAGACCGAATATATACCTCAACAGTGGACAACCTCAACTATAATAATACTACACAAAAAAGGAAGTCGAGATAACATAGCCAACTACAGACCCATCAGCCTAATGTCGAACGTCTATAAAATATTTTCTAAAATACTACTTAACCGTTTAACAAAAACCCTAGATGAAAATCAGCCCCGAGAACAAGCGGGATTTCGTAGCGATTTTTCGACAATTGACCACATACACACCATAAAACAAATTATCCAGAAATGTAATGAGTACGGCATCACCTATTACTTGGCGTTTGTTGACTATAACAAAGCGTTTGACTCTCTAAAACACACAAAAATATGGGAAGCACTTGCATCACAAGGAGTGGAAAATAAATACATAAGACTGATTCAAAACATATATAAGAACATGAAAGGAAAAGTAAAAACGGAAAGAATGGGCGAGCAATTCCCGGTAAAAAGAGGAGTTAGACAAGGAGATCCACTCTCTCCCAAGCTTTTCTCCGCAGTGCTAGAATACATATTTAGACATCTCGAGTGGAGCGAATATGGACTGAATATCAATGGCATGCAATTAAACCACCTAAGATTCGCCGATGATCTAATTCTTATTGCTAAAGATCCAAGAAGCCTACAAGAGATGCTAGAACACCTTGTATACGAGAGTGAGAAAGTGGGACTCTCAATGAACGCCACAAAAACCAAAATAATGACAAATCAAGACAAAGCTCCCATCACAGTCAAAAACACCGATATTGAATATGTTGAGGAATATACGTACCTTGGACAAATTATATCACCACAGGACCTTACAACCAAAGAAATAAATAACAGAGTACAGATGGCATGGAAAAGATATTGGTCCCTTAAAGAAGTGGTGAAAAACCCTCAGGTACCAATAAAGGCAAAGAAAAAAATATTCGACTCATGTATTCTACCAGTCATGACATATGGATGCCAAACATGGAACCTAACAAAACAAAATATGCGCAAACTTGAAACCTGCCAACACAGTATGGAGCGAAGCATGCTCAACGTTAAGTTAAAAGATAAAGTAAAACTGAAAACATTAAGAAAAGAAACTAAAGTCAATGACATAACATATTGCATTAAAAAACTAAAATGGAGATGGGCAGGACATATGATGAGGAGTAAGAGAGAAAAATGGGCGAAAGACGTAACTGAATGGTGTCCAAGACAAAATAAAAGGAAGAAAGGGAGGCCGCGCATAAGATGGGAAGACGATATCCGGCAAACGGCCGGGGCAACTTGGAGTAGGATAACCCAAGACAGAAGATCATGGCAGGCTTTAGGGGAGGCTTATGCGGAAACGCAAGACAATCCCACCACCGGTGTCAAATAATTCAGATTTAGTTAAGTAAATAATTAATTATAAGGATTGTTAATAAAAGCTATAAATAAATAAATAAATTGTTTTTTTTAGCATTTGAAACTCAAAATTAGTTTCTTCAAAGTTTCCCAATTTTGTAATCATCGTTCTATAATGTTCTATGGTATAATAACCTACAGAAATATTAATTAATTCCATGGGAGGATTTGAAATACTTAACACACTGAACGTTGGAAGAAATACCAGCTGCCATTACATTTAAGAGCTCTTTTCATAATAAGGCTATGGAAATTCATCAAATATCTAAACAAAACATTCCTTAGGGCAAATTTCATTCATATTTTTTTCCATTTTTCCTTGGGCCAACATTGATTCAATATATATCCATGATTACAATAGCTTTGCTTTATAAAGGTACCTATTATAAGGCCTTAGGCGATAAAAACCCTTCAAAACAGAGTTAGCCAATTTTCTTTGACGACCTCTGTGGCGCAGTGGGCGAACGCCCGCCTGAAACACAGATGGTTGCGGTTTCGATTCCCGCATCAAATGATCTGCAGATATTTGTCTCTGGTCCTATTTATTTAAATAACGTTTGTGTTAACAAAAAAAAGTATATGATCTGTAAATAAATAAAACAATAAGCATTTTTCGAGAGACAACGCACAGACTACTGAAGCCAAAAAGCTGTTTGGAAAGAGCTTCCTTTTAAAACAAAACTGAAAACTACAGCGGTATTTTTGTAAATTCAAAAAGGGGTGAGAGGGGTCAAACGGATGCATGAAACTTTTCATTGCGTGAATCGATTTGTTTGAAACTCGGTTAAGAAACGTAAAATAAATAGGAACGTGTTTCAGGATTTTTAAAAACTGCCTTTCGAAAGGGGTAAAATGGTATGGGAACTTTTTATGGGTGGTGCGATTTGTTTGAAAACTTGGTTTGTATACTTGAAATGCAAAATAAATAAATACGTATTTCAGGTTTTTCCAAACCACCCCTGAAACGGGTGAAAATATGGTGTCAAAGTTTGAATGGGAACTTTTTAATGGGTGGTGCGATTTGTTTGAAACTTGGTTTGAATAATTTAAGCGCAAAGATTTAGTAACGTACAAAATCGCAGGTTTTTAGGACCAGCGGTTTATGTAGTAGGTACATCACGCGAGTGAAGCCGCGCGAGTATGCTAGTATACTATAAAAGAATAGTAGTTCTTTCCCATAACACAAGTACGGAGTACTTTATTATTTATTCTGTAACACAAGCTCTCCTTACTTTGAAGCTAGATGATATGCTGTATGATATGTCCAGCATTCGTTAGTTAGTAGTTAGTGTTTAATAAGTACCAACCATAACAAGACTTACGTATCGAAACTGAAATAGGTACTTTTTAACGAGGCCGGGTAATGAACATATTTCAATACTCTCATTTTATCGACACAATAGCAATTGACAGCGAAAATTCATTATAATCAACTAGTTTATGGTTTAAATTGTTCCGCGGTTTGCCTTTAGTGGTCAGCAAAATACATATATTCCAACTGTACAGTCCGCACACCCTAGGTTTATAGTTCATTAAACCAGAAAAACACCGCTAGTTTTTAACTGATATATTAACGAACTTATGATACTGATGATAATGTTAGGTGAGACGCGCTATAATTGATTGCTAAACGCGAACTGATCGCTCAATGATTTTGCTTATTACATGACTGGCGTAAAATGCTAGAATGACAGAATTAATTAGCACAATGTACCGTACAGTCAGCGTCATCAATCGTTATCCCCCTATTGATTTGAACAAAGACTCTTTTCATTTCAACCTTGGATTTCAGTCGGGTATTATATCAGCTATTTTTGTTTAGGAACTCGAGCGAAATAAGATATCCATAAGTAAGCAAGGATGTAAAAGTTTTTACAAAAGTTGAGATCAACTGCTTGCAAACCGACCTCTTACTAGGGGGATACCAATTAATGACGCTTACTGTACATCAACATAACTAGGACTAAAATAATTGGACGTAGTTATGCATAAAGGATCCAATCCACACAATGATAGTTTTGAGAAAAAGCAGTTTTTGTTTAAATTGTGTATAGAAAAAAAGTTATGATTAATTTTAACAAAGTTTGTTTACAATATTGTACAAAATACTGTTTCCTATGTATGTAAGTATAATTTCGGAGAAAAATATTAATATTTATAGTATTTTTTTTTTTTAAACCCACTGGTTCCTTTTAGCAAAATGGCTCATGTGTGGGTTGGTTCCTTATTAATTTATTCTGTTGTTGAATATTAAATGCATAAAATAATAAATAATCGTATTATATTTTGTGAATTTTATTTAAAAAGAAATATCTTAGGTTTAACATGAAAAAAAACTATAAAAATAATTTATTTCAGTAGGCTACATACATTTTAGCCTAACTTTCCTCTACTTCAAAATCAAGTTGAACTGAAAACCCTTCTAAATCGTCTTCTATGGCTTCATCTCCTACCAGATTCACGTAAAAGTCTTTTGACCTCTAAAAATCGCTGAAACAGGAAGACCTGTCACTAATACGAAGTTAAAAGACCTAAAAGTGTGCTACACTTGATTCCGCAAGAACCACACCACTTTTACGTGAATCAGGTAAGAGATGAAGCCCTAAAAGACGATTTAGAAGGTTTTTCAGGTCAACTTGATTTTGAAGTAGAGGAAGATTGGGTTAAAATGAATGCAGCCTAGTGAAAATGTATTTTTATAGCTCTTTTTCATGCTAGACTTAAGATATTTCATTTAATATAAAATTTACAAAATATAATTAAAATTAGGTACTTATTGATTACCTTAGGTATTTTATTCATTTAATATTCAAAGAGCAACTAGTGCAACGAGAACTAACCCACAAGAATGATAAAAAAAATTACTTTTACAAAGAAACATGTGGTTTGGTTCCTTACAGAAAAAAATAAATTTGTAGATTTTTCAGATTTCTGGGGTACCACAGAGCATGGATCTTTTTAGTTTATTGTACAAATGTTGTTATGTGGGTTGGTTACTTTGTCGAGAAAATGTTTTGTTAAGTCAAAATTGTCAGATCACTTTGATATTTACAGGGTTAGTAGAAGGTGGATTTTAAAAGCTTTCTGTATACTTAACTCAATTTTGACATGAGTGTGGATTGGTTCCTTTATGCATAACTACGTCCAATTGTACTAATTAATAACTACCTGTAAAACCGGTACATGCGTAGACCAAACCGGTTATTATTGATTTTATAGTTTATTTGATTGCCGAGTTGACTAAAAGTTTTGATTTGTACGTCAGACAACGCAACGCAGTGACACCGCTCCGTTGTCGCAACGCCGCTATAACAACGCATCTGTGTGTCATTGCATCGCTCAGATCGTTCGTCATTTATACACAAACTACTTAAAACGCATTTAATTTGTTTTGAACTTTCAGCGACTTTTTTTTTCCCATTCAACCCTTATTTGGACTATGATACCGTACATCTAACGTGTTATTAACGTGTATTATTTTTATAAAACACTTGACTGAATATCTCGCTAAACATCAGCTCATTGAGCTGATTCAAAATTGAAGTAGCAAGGTAATCTACTGCTACATTTCTGTAATGTTTGCGTCAATCTAGTCGTTTATTTCGGTCGAAAGGGTTTAAACACTGAAGTATCCGGGGGAAGTCGTTTTGTTTCAGGAGCGACGAGCCACCATTTCCTTCGGCATTTCAATGTCTCAGCAGCTTTCAATCTTGGCAAGAATTCCGCTAAATCACTGCATAATTACGCCATTGTTGTACCGGTCTCTTAGCTCCAGTTTGAAGCTATCACATTTATTATTACTTACTGCCTATTATTTATTTTTATATTATTACTATTGTATGAAAAATGTGATGAGAGTGAATGAGGCGAAAGAGGTGTGTCAGGATCGTAGCAAGTGGAAATCCGTGGTCTCTGCCTACCCCTGTGGGAAAGAGGCGTGATTTTATGTATGTATGTATTACTATTGCTTCATACTAAAATCAAAGAAAAGAAAAGAAAAAAGTGGCATTTGTAAATAAGCATTTTTTACTTTATGTTTTGTTATTTAATCTCTATTTAGTGAAACAATTAGCATTCATTTAATGCAGTGGTTCTTAACCTAAGGTCCGCGGACCACTGGTGGTCCCTGGAACCACTTGAAGTGGTCCGCGAAGCTATCCGAAAAAATTAAACAAGCGACAAAGGATCAAAGTTGAAAGAGAAAACTTACTGTTGGTGGTCCGCGGCAAGTCAGAAAGTTTATCAAATGGTCCCTCATCACTAAAAGGTTAAGAACCACTGATTTAATGGGTAGTTTCATATTAGGGCGATTTGCGCCTCAGATTAGATTAGGTAACTGTAGATCAAAACATTATTACGCAACAACGTATTGTTGCCTAAAACATTATTGACTTCTAAGGCGTTACATCGCAATAACCCCACTCCTAAAGGGCAAAACATCAATTTGCTTAAAACAGTAACCCCTTCATTTACAAACAACACAATAGATTCACTATAATGATAAATGAAGTCAACGACTAAACAAAAGGCCGATGGCTTACCTATTTATCTATGATAGACAATAAAACTAACTTTGCGATGTCTGTTTCTTGAAGTTATTTGAAAAAAAAAAACGATTTCTAGGGACATTTATTATCGCAATGGACTCCATTTCAATGTTTATCTGTTTGTCCGTGTGCGTTTGTGTCTGCGAATCTCAGAAATGGCTTAACCGATTTGGATGCAGTTTTCACTGTTGTATTTTGGTAAGCCGGGATTAACATACACAGTTTTATCAAAATCCGTTCACAAATAAAAAAGTTATGTCCATTTAAAGAATCCAGTCTTCTTAAAACTTGTGATTACATAATAGCTATATAGGCCGAGTCCTTCCTACTAATATCCTACTAATATTATAAATGTGAAAGGTTGTGAGAATGGATGGATGGATTGATGTTTGTTACTCTTTCACGCAAAAACTATGAAACTTAGAAAATACATTGTTTATGACTTGGATTATGCTTTTTATCCGTGTAGGTAGGTACCCCGCAAGCAAAACCGTGGGCGGAAACTGCGTAGGTGGTTTTTTTTAGTGCGAAAGGTAGAGCTGGTTCGTAAATGTTGAGATTAGTTACAGGGGATCACACAAATACCTAAAGCTGGAATTATTCACGAATAGAAAAAACTTATAAGGGTGATGACCACAGAGATTTCTGTGGTAATGACCAACATTATTAAAAGCCAAGGGCCTTTGAAGTGCTCTCAACGGGTTGTTGAAATTGTTTCATTCAAGGCGATATCAATGACTTTTGACGTCATCAATTGTTTGAGAGATCGTGACGTTAGTTCGTAGTATTGTCATATGTTTTGTGACGTTAGCACAATAAGGACACGCAGTGATACATTATTTTCATAGGTTTCGATCAAAATAAAATACTACCAATAATACCCCAGTTTAGTTTTCTTTTTCCTCGTTTAAAGCTAAGTAAATAAAAGCTATCAACTATACTTGCTTAGATTGTTGTCAAGTCTCTGAAACTAATTATAGTACGTACAAATTGCATTTAGGCGAGCTTTTAGTATCGAGCTTAAAAGAGTTAATTCATTCGCCTTCATAATGTTTGTCCGAACGATGTAGCACTATAACACCAAAGACAAAGCTTTTTTTACAACATGAAAAGAGCTTTGTCTCGTTGCGACATATCGCCCACACTATTTCTTTAAATCTTCTTACGTGAAGGACCCCGAAGGGATTACATTTTTCTAGTAAAACCTACCTTCTGAAATTTATACATCCCCAAAAGAAATTTTAACGCCTAAAAGTATATTATAGGTATCCCAATAACCATTAGGTATTGTCCATGGGTTGGACACTAGGGAATGCGACACGCTTTGACGCTTTCAGGTTCCTACTTTAGAATTTCCCCGTGTTTGGTTGGTATCTTGCATTTCAATCTTTATTCTTTTTATTATATTTTAATATTATTTTATTTTTCCTTACTTATATCTTTATTTTTTTATCCCAAATATCATTCTAGAATTTGAATCCTTTAAAATATTTATAGAACTTCATAGTAATTTTATTTTGATTTCCTGTTCTGCCCCCGGCCATAACAACACTGAAAGCATTCCATCCATCATGATCAGACAAACATTAATCACTGATTCTAATGCAATCATGTTGAAAGTATAATAATTTACTGCAAATAAATATTTCCAAATTCAATTTAATTTAAAAAAAAACGTAAGCCTTTACATCTTTACTAGATTATACAGTGTCAGGAGGCAATCTTTGCCTACACTTAACGGGACACTGTAGTGCCTGGGACAATGTTGAAATGGAGTAGGCTTGCCCAGCACCTACACCATCCTCTCAGCTTAACCGGCCATATCCACAGGAAAGACAATATTCAATACGTGTAGGGCTGACTAAGCCGCGGGTTTCCTCACGATGTTTTCCTTCACATTTTTCGAAGTAAAAAATCCAATGATGCACGGCCAGGATTCGAACCCACGACCTTCGGATCGAAAGTCGAGATACTTATACCCCTCGGCCAACACGGCTCGATTAACAAAGTGTCATGGTAATCAAAGGAAAGATAAGGATAGATAAAGACGGTGTTAATTTTATTCCATTAGTAGCGGCTTACCATTTTGTGGTGTTATTGCCAAAACTAATTAACTTAACCATTATTAATCTTCCCAGAGTTTGGACGAGTCTCTCCACATCTGGTACCAACATTTAAGCAGCTGTTAGACAAATATTTGGCTTGAGGCAATGTGGAAATAACAACGCAAGGTTTTGGCTTTGATAAGACTCATTAGAGGCTCAAGAACACATTTTGGATCGATTTAAAAATATCTCCTACAAGCTTCTGATATCATCTGATCTTTAAGAGTCCTTCGTGTAATTATAAGTACGACAAAATAGAGTAGTAGTAGGAATCGCTTATTTTATGCAAATGAAGCCTAACTAGGGTGATAAGCACGACATGATAGAACACCTTGGACTATTTCTAACTAATTATCTATCCTGTTTCCTAATGGAACTACTCGAATCACTCTGTTTACGTTTCTCAACAAAATTCTATTTTACATTGTGACTATTTTAGGCAAGTTACACATCGCGGGAACTTTGATTTTAGTACGTAAGGCGAACTTGGAAATACTCGTAAAACTTCTCAGTGTCGATAAATAAACCAATGGGTGAATGCACTAAATGATAATATTTTGAAATCGTAAATAACTCTTTTGTATTTCAGGAATATTAAAAATAAGCAAAGCTTTTGTATAAGAGTTTCGTTCACCCGCCTCTTTGAGATGTTGATCTAACCTGGCGTTCGTCCGTCTAAACTAAAGTTAATCTTTTGAATATGAAAAGGTTGAATGCACTATGGAAAAACAGCCTTTGTTTAAAACAGAACTTGTTTACAGAACAATGTGAAAAGAATACCTGTCATTTGTAGAAGTTGACTTTGGCTTCTGGAGTAGGGTTGGGTTGGGTTTCATGTTTACTGAACGAGTGCGGAGAAAACATTTCCTAATTTATTTTAGTTTTCCCATTGTTATTTATTCCACCAACACTCTTTTCAACGAAAAAAAGGTCTCACAGCGTGTTTAATATAAGATTTTTTAGAAGCTTTTATTTAACTTGCAATGTTCGAATGTTTGTCCGGGACAAATGTTCCAAGCTAGACCCACTTCCCAGTGACCGATTGAGCTGAAATTTGACCCACTTACAGATTTTTTTGTGATAATGCAATATTATGGTAACAGCAAGCTGATCTGATGATGAAGTCAGGAGCTATTCAATAGAATTCCTTAGTAAAAAGGCCGATTGAATTGAAACTCGGCAGATCTGTCAAGTTTTGACTACAATGTAATAATAGGTGAGAGCGAGCTGACCTGATGATGGAGTCAGGACCTGTTCAATGGACGTTCTCAGAGAATAACAGTAGAATTTCGGTCGCGTAATTTCTGCTGCATTTGTTTTCTTAGAAAAGTCTTGTTTGATTCACACGGCGCGGCGACGCAAGATGAGCTGTCTGTTTTTGTTGAAAGTAGATTACGCGACTCATTTTACGCGACTCACAATTCAAAAAATTACGCTCGTTTGGCCTCAGCCTTAGCGGAAAAATACAATCGTAGTAGGAACGTTTTTATTTTGGATGTTTTTAGCTATCAGTAAAGAACAGAATCACCAGCATTATTATCTACACAAACTAAACCAATATGTACTTGTACATCACACCAGAGTAGCTTACAATATGAACTCATCTGTTTAAAATAATGGCTAGACTAAACAGTCGCTAGGTTTTACCGTTTGAATTCTACGGATTTTTACATTGTGGTTTTGGTTTGAAAGCTATTGAAAGAACTCGCATGTCTTAGCTGTAGATTGATGATTGAATGTTTGTTTACCTACAAATGCAAAATGCTCAAGTACTTATGATTGCTGGATAGTTGCCAAATACTTAGCTTGTATGTGCCGAACACATAGTGCATTGCATACTCGCTGCTTCTGACGTTTTCAGCAATATCAAAGTAATGAATAATACTGCAGTATTGATTTTGCTGACAACGTTGATGTGGCTGTCTACTTACAAGAAACCATGATTTTTTGTAGGCAGACAGCCACATCAACTACAGATAGCCACATAAGTAAATAAATCAACATTATTTTGATCTCATTTAAAACAATGGTCAAACTTTTGCAAAGAGTTATAAAACTAATATTGACCTCAATTGTTTTTATTTTATTTTAAACCAGCTGACCTGACGGACTTTGTACAACTACAACCTTAATTTTGTAAATGTAGGTATCTAGATTTTTGGGCCAAAACAGAAACCCTCGCGGGTGTCCTCAGAAGACCATACCTACCAAAGTTTTATCACAATCTAATCAATGAATGGGTAGAGGACAAACGAACGAACATCTTCTTGTCTCTTTATTGTAACATTTCTGATTTGTGTTTTGTATGTATCGTATTTAATGGCGAAAATAAAGCTTTTTTTCTATTCTATTCTATAACATTATTTTTTATCTGAATAGATAATTTTGAAACTGCTAACTAACATCTTTTTATGCTAATTGAATTTTACAAGTCAACGGATTCCTTGTTAATTTTAAATTGTTTCAACGATAGGTATTTAGTTATAATTAAATCGTGACAAAGTAAAACTTATTCAATAACTTTATTCAACTTCAACAAGTACGTACTTACCTAAGACAAAAGTTTTTAATGAAACAACAAACTTCGCTGACACCGTAAAGAAGCGACTGCTGTCTAAATAACGGCTTAAATAGTAAACTACAATTTATTATACAGAGTGAATTTTTGAGACGCGGCAGTAAGGACAGCTACCTTAACCGTTGTAGCTACAGGAAAACGTTCTTATGAGACTATCCTTAACTTTTGAAGATATTTCGACCTGCATTAGATGAAACAGGATCGATTGGCATCAAAAAAAGATTTTATGTAAGTTGCCCATTTTCAAGCTGACTGTACATTTTTTTCAAAATCTGCAGGTCGAAAAATCTTCAAAAAATAAGGATAGTCTCCTAAGAACGTTTTCCTGTAGCTGCAACGGTTAAGGTAGCTGCCCTTACTGCCCCGTCTCAAAAATTCACCATGTATATCTCTTGAGTCCTTGAGTCATCTCAATTGTTTTTGGTTTAAAATGCCTTTTAAGGATCTTTACATTTCAACCCAGTTTATTTCGGTTACCTACCTTCAATGAACATAGTTTTCAGGGAACCCAAAGCATTCCCAGACGAATAATGGATATTCTCAAATACTAATTTAAATACCGATCCTCGTCGAGAAACTATTGCTTGCTTGTATTTATCGATGTATTCGGAATAATCGAAGTTCTCCCGAATACTGGCAGCTGGAGAGAAAGGCAAATGTAGTGACTATTCGCGAACTAATCACAAACGGCAATGAAAATGAAAATCCAGAACTTATTCATAAACAGATTGATACATAATATAACATTCAAACAGTATCATAGTTACCTATGTCCCAAATAATATACCTTATATTATAGTATGTTAGGAAATTAATAAACTGAACAATTATAATTATTAAACAACAGGTGCTTCAAAACACCTGTTTTAAAGTAGTCTCAACAATTATTCCTAGAGAGTGGGCATTCAATAAAATCATCGAAGTGTCGTTGAAAAACGTTCTCATTTTATTAGCTTTACCTAACCCAGATATTTTGCAAGAAAAACTATACAATTATGAACCTTTGAGATTTAATGTAGTAGAAATACCTTGTGAGAAATAAAATAACACCAAACAGTTTCATAAGTTATATGATTCCATACTAGGATTTACTACCCAGACCCGGAACGAATACCTCGGAACATGCAAACATAATGCCCAGAAGAACTCGGACCTCTTGCATCTCAGCCGGTGATGCCTCGATACCACCAAAGTCGTCATAAACTCAACTTCAGAATAATAAGCAACTGTGTTGTTTAATACCAAGGATGGTGTTCACAGCGACATCTGTGAGAGGGTTAATAAACGTACCTCACGCAAATTTCGAAGAGAAGGACAACCCTGTTACAGCAACCACTTGCTGAGGAACGGCGCCCTCTCTCGGTTGTATTCAAAACCCAACACAGCTGCTTTAGTTCATGATTATAACATTGTTTTTATAAGATTCTCAGTCCAACCGTTTAGTGGCACCACAAGGTAGTAGGTGTGTCAAATGAAAAAAAAGCACAATACCTGCATTACTTACTTACCACAACATGAGTTTTTAATTTAGGTATAATACTTATCATGCTATTATCTGTGATTATAAATTGGTTTCTGACATAATACCTAATCAGGATAAGACACGTCGACAAAATTTGACCGGGAATATAAAAGACACGAAGGAACTGATTAGCATATTTATCTTCATAAGATCTTCAATAGGTAATCTCACTCCTCATAAACCTCCGAAGTTGGGTAAAACTGCAAAAATGTCAGTGTATTTTTCGAACACTAAAGCTCGTACAATTTGAGTAGGTACAGTCAGCGTCATCAATCGGTATCCCCCTATTGATTTGAACAAAGACTCTTTTCATTTCAACCTTGGATTTCAGTCGGGTATTATATCAGCTATTTTTGTTTACGAACTCGAGCGAAATAAGATATCCATAAGTAAGCAAGGATGTAAAAGTTTTTACAAAAGTTGAGATCAACGGCTTGCAAACCGACCTCTTACTAGGGGGATACCAATTAATGACGCTTTCTGTACATGAGAGTGCTACGTAAACACAACCACTGGGGACAGAATACCTAGTACCGATATGAAGTAGTTGAGCAGTTTGTTTTGTTGAAAACTTTGTTAAATGGAACTTTACCGAGAAGCCCTAGTGCTTCCAACCCAAGTATAATCGCTATCGGTCTTATCCGACCGGTTCCACTTACAACGCACCAAGGGGAAACTTTCCTAGTTTCTTCTTCTTTCCTACAACAAATATTTACAGAAAAGTTATAATGTTAGAATTGTGTGCTTGAATTTCTGCAAATGTTTTTTTTAAACAGTTAGATTGGTGGAGTACCTGCATACCAAACTATGCAAGTATTTGTAGAAATATAAAAAGAATAGATAAAGCATGAAATGGAGGAAAAAGGGTTTGTTAGAAACAGAGTTCGCCACTGTATCCCCAAGTACGATAAATATTTATATTAGAAATGGAACATTCCCAGATCCTTGAGCTATCCAAGAGTAGAGTTTTGTAGTGTTGTACGTAATAGACATATTGACTATAGAGCAAATAAAAGGTACGGAGTGTACGAGAACATGCCGGACGGTGCAACATGAAAATGCATTCATAATTTTTTGTACATTTAGCTATTAGGAAAAAAAGTCTGGTAATGTTGACAGAAGAGGTCAGGAAATGAATGAGCAAGTCTATGCGTAAAAAAAACTCTATTGTAGTTGTTTTGGTTTATACAACTTTTTTGAAATTATCTACACGTGACTTTGCGTTTCATTTAGTAAAATCTACTTATGTAGGTACCTGTGATCACATTATGATTGATGAAATTTTGCTTTTCAACGCGTAAGTAATTGGAACATAATGATACGTAGCGACTAGCGAGGCAAGACAGGACTAATTAAAGTTTATGAGACGGTAATGACGTGACAAGATCCACTCAAAGAAAATCTTATTTAAGTTTCATAACCCGCAGAATTAATCTCATATGTCCAATATAACGGTAGGTACGTTGACCAAAAACTCATTTATATCGCTGTCGCTTCGAGTTTTTCGTAATAAAATCCACCCACCTAGTAGTATCTATTTTACCACCGCATAAGCGCGTCAATGACTCGGGACGCCATTAGTTCGCCTGTCCGCACCTTTTAATTTCCTTCCTCAAAACAAATAGCTTCGAAAACATCCAAAAAGGTCGCACAAAACAATGTTTACAATCGTTACTTAATTTCCCTGAGTGCTGCGCCAACTCAACGTACGTGAATTTTGCCCTTGAATAAAGTAATAATTAGGTACCTAGGTAGTAATAAGTCCTTGAACTGAAGTCTACATAAGACCGAATTGAAGAATATTTTCGGTAGAGCCATTTCTCACACTGCTCAGACGATTAAAGATCAACGACGCCTCGACGCTCTGAAAGTTTGGTAAATATGAGTTTTTTCTGTGTCACGTTGACATTCAAGACATCTGATGTAATTTAGGTTGGTATAAAATTTGTTCGTTCCTCTTTTCTCTAAAGTGACATTTTCGTTAAATGGCCTATCAAAACGACTCTTCTTTTGTTCTAAAAGTACGAGTATTTTAGATAATAACTATATTTTTAAAGAAAAAGCAAAGGGGATAGAACCCTTGTCGTTGCCATTTTGATTTTTAAGTTCCCGTGCACGATGAAACAGGTTTTATATATGAATAGGTCTACCTATTCTCTCTATGGTCTCTGCGTCGCGCCTTAGTATCCTCTAGGATACTAAGGCGCGACGCAGAGAGAGCAACTTTAAGCTCTCAGTTGCAGCAACCAGCAACTCCTTGCTTCCTAATAAATAGTTAAATCAACCTGGGAATTTATTGATTGTCATTGTTCTAATATGACGATCTTTACCTCCATACCTATATTTCGGGTACGTGACACTTTAGGGTACCATATTACATGACATTTTCTGTATATATAAGTACCTATCCTCTATCCATGTATTATTAGAACCCTCTTTCATCATGTGCGGAAACATTAAAAAAAAATGGCGGCGGGTGTGTGGATATGCCAGCTTCCATAAAAAAATGTTTGATTGAAGCCCTTTGATTAACACCAATGGTAATAATATTGTCATTTTATAGTGGTGTTTAGTTCAAACTACCGAACCCCACATAATAAATTGACCGACACGGTGGCGGAGTACAGCTTTATCCCTAATTAATGGCGCAATAAAGTGGCATGGGACAGATGATTAATCGCAACAAATCTTGCGTTTTCCGGGAGGTGGGGCAATTGGCTTCCGAGCTACTGGACGTCGCGCACTGAACCTCATTTGAGTGAGGATGAAGGACAATTTACGACAATACTACACGCCAATTATAACATTGACTCGTAAAAGCCTGATCACTTTTTTCGGGACGCTGATTTAAATTGGTGAGTGAGAATGTAAAATTACAGCGCGTTCACACAGAATATCCGTATTTACTGATCGTTTTTAACATCATTTTTCTTACTTATTGTATTTTCACTGAATCAGCATTACAGTTGTGTGTGTGAACACGCTCGTAGGTACGATCACATACACCATCGACGAATAAAAACGTATACGATAAAACGGATCTGTAAAACGGACTGCTGCTGTGTGAACGTGCACTCTAGATTGTTTCTGTCATCAAAGACTGCCAAACATTACTTCAGCCCTTTAGTTTTTGATCTGAGCTTCAGCCCCCTGATTGCCTAATTGCCTCTTTGACAGCGACCAAAATCGGTTTCAAACTCTCAAATATGACAGTTCAGTGACCACGCAAGTAGCTCTGTCACTTTTATCTCAACGAGACCGAACGCGACAAAAGATACCTACGCGATCGTTTGATCAGTTTGATACCAATTTGAGGTTTGAGACAAGTTAGACAATCAGCCTGCAGTTGACAACCTACCAAGGTTCTACGAATAGCGACAGAGACGCAAGTATGGGAGTACTGGATGTGGTTGTGGCTTATGGCACCATTTTACTCGAAGTTTATTATACCCACGATTCAGTGAATCTTAGTGTAGGATCAGTAGCCGCACCCACACTTAGAGCAATGTTATAACAAGCTTGAAACATGACAACGAATGTCATTCCTGAAGCAGTAAGCTGGTTTTAAGCTTGTTTTGACATTGCTCTAAGACTTGGTGGTACTCCCCCAGGACTATGTATGTAATTATTTTTAGTTATTAATTGATTTATTTATTACTTCAAAATCTGTAGCTGTTATTATTGCTTACTTATGCAACACATTCCTATAAAATCTTGTTACGTGTCCACGTTGATACATGATTCCATCATCAACCTTTGGTTATAAACTCCACCCTACCCACACTACCAGTATCCTGAATAGACCCTGGATCAATAGGCATTTTACTCCGATACAAATCAGGAGTACAACTTACAAAGTCGAGCGCAACAATAGAATCGTTTATTGCAAATGTAAGGGCACTTACCTAAGAGTTTTTTTATTCCTGTCGACTTCGAAAGTTCAGATTAGAACAGCGGGCTTAAAAAGGTCGCTACTTCAGAATCGCAATAAAGGAATTTAAATATTACCATCTCTTTTCATTGACTGAGAGTGATAAGAGACGGCATTATAGTTCATTTCATATTGTGATTCAGCTTTAACGACTTTCTAAGTCGTCAGATAGCTGGATGGAATACAATGATGTTTTTGAAGTGATACTGCTAGTCAGAAGACCAGTCTCTCGAAGACTAAGTTTAAAGTAACATAAAGTAAATAATTTCTTACTACTGTGATGTACAAATACATATTTGGTACATGTCCTCATTTTGAAGAAGTTAACATTTCATACGTGACAGGTTGCAAGCCCTTCGCCACCATTAGAAAGTTACTACTTTTAGAGATTTCCAAAGATTCCGTCAAAGCCAATCAAACACTGCCTAAAGTAGGTTATTATTTTTAATTAGTTGCTGGTTGCTAGCTATTTTTTAACGTTAATTATTTCATTTCAGATTTCTATAGGGACCAATAACACGATCGTCTAATTTACACACCTACAAAAATGTTCGTAGAAAATATATTATGAATTGTATTACAATTAATCGCAGACTTTATAATTAAATTCTCTCCTCAGCAGGCTCGGCTTAATTAGGCAATTTATGTTCACCCGAATGTATTGCTACAACATTAATTTATATTTTTGTGTGGCTTAAAATATAATTAGCAGCAAGCTACTATCAAAACAGGGTAAGAAAACCAAGAGCAAAAATAAAATTATCCCAAACATTATTTTCAATGGACAGATCTGTTTGGTATTAAGTTGTATGGACGCCACGCCGCCATGATGGATAGTGTTCATATTTCAATAGTTGAGGACAGTGGAGACCAAGATCGCTACCCACGCCCTCTGTGCCGTCGTTCATCCTTTTGAAGCACGTTATCATATAAGTGTATCAATAAAACGCTAGATACTTCCTCTGAAATTCGATTTTTCTTTTCTACCATCGGACGTAGTCGAATATAAATATCACATTTCTAAGGAATCTAAATAAAATGGGCATTAGCGACAAGGCCAATTCTTTCCTTCATAAAACTATTTGTCCTGCTAATGTTCTCCAGAAAATTCTTTACATTTTTAGAGTTCAGTATAAAACTGCTATATTTTATTCTTTTAATTTTTTGTGTCTGAAGCTGATTTATAGGTTTTCTTGGAAGTTTATTTAATTTAATATTTACTGGTTTTCACCTGCGTTCACCTGCGCCTATCCTAGAGCCGCATTCTGTGCTATGTTAATATTGATTAATCTCCAATATGGTACTACTGTTTAGCGTCCAACGAATAATTAGCGACAATTTGAAAATACAACCGCGTTAATTTAGCATAGAGTGAGTTTTTCATTAGTATCTAAATTTTTATAAAAGCTATGTAAATTAGGTATAGTCCGTAGCGCTCGTAGTTGGTTACTACGATTAGATATACCATAAAATCATTGAGATGATACAAGCCGTCGAAGTAAGATTTCATATGTTTCCCAAACGCTGCGTGCTATGGTAAAAATATTAGAGAATTATTCGGAGCTGATTTATTGCGAGAGAGCCAATCCCACGATAAATCAATCCCAGACTAGATACGGGTAGTTCCAATCCCGACCAATACGACAAGTCATCGTGCGACTCTTCTTTTTATTAAATGCCCTCAAGTGTGACCTACAAAATGACTTCGTATGTATTAGGTTCAGGTTTAGGCGCAGACAAATTTCTGGTCATTTATCCGTAAACAGCATCACGTACGAGGAGAACAATGCTAACTCGATGTTCTCGTAGGGAGGGACGTTTTTTTTTTTTTTTTTTCTTTATTTTGGCTTTGCACGGCTTGTGCATTCAGCCAGTTTCAAGTAATTGGGAGGGACGTTACGACGCCATCTGCGCTCAGTTTAAGGCTGTGTCCCCAGTAGGCAAACTGTGAGCGGCCGACTGAGTTTGCGGCGTATCGGTTTAGTACGCCCTTCCATATATTTGAAATGGAGTGTCCACAGTTTGCTAGGTTTGCGCTCACTGTTTGCAGCGTTACGCGCAAAACTAGCAAACTGTGGACACTCCATTTCAAATATATGGAAGGGCGTACTAAACCGATACGCCGCAAACTCAGTCGGCCGCTCACAGTTTGCCTACTGGGGACACAGCCTAAGAGGGTATGTAAACTAGATCACCTAAGATAGTTTGGAAAGTGTTTTGTATGCGGAACAGCTGTAAGCTCATTTATCTTTTAGCAAGAAAAGTTCACGAAAAAATACATATGCGTTTATTTGCCACCCAGCTGGCGTTGTGGTCGGAGCTATGAAAGAACGTCATAAAAACAGTATTATTTGCTGTATTCGGGTACACGTTGGGCAGCAATCGGTCTAATTATTTTATCAAACTCAAATTCAAAATTGTTTTTTTATTGACTTCATTTTGCATTATTTGAACAGTCTTTAATAAAATTTGTATGGATATTGCAATAATTATTATTAACGAATTTGGGGCAGTTTCATATACTTAATCAAATGCTATGAACTGGTAGATATCTTTGATAACTACGAAAATGACGACATTTCAAACAGCTATGCTATGTATTGTTTCTGTGTCAGTACTTATGGATTGTTTAAATTAATTTGTCAAAGGTGAACCATAATGCGCCATTTACAATTCAGCGACAAGCGATTATCGACCTTCCACGTATGACATCAGTGGTTATGTTACTTGTAATATTATGACATTTGCTTTCGATAATCGCATTATCGAGGCGAGAAATTCGCACTATGTAAATGGCGCTATAAGTTAAAAATAAACTACTATAAATTATATACGCCTAGATTAACAAAGCTTCATTTTCATAGTTACTTATATTTATTTTTCAACTCTGTTTGATTTAAACACTGTGCTTTTCACAAAGGCACTCAAAACTTCTAAGTGCCATTGTAAAAAGCAGACTGTAAACGTAGACTTAAACTGTTTTCACAAAACATCAACTTCTAGTCTAGAGTTTATTTCAGTTCAAGTATTTTGCCAATATGTACTTATAACCAGTCAAGCACTTAATTAAAACTCTTAAAACGTAATTGCATTTTGGGTAACACAGTATTCATTACAAAACCATAGACATTAGATATATGTTAAGCTAAATTTCAAAGCAATCAAAGCAATGCTCTCAAAATCATTTGAATAGCCAACTCCCACAATCGTTTTTATTTAATAACTAGCTTCCACCCTCGACTTTGCTCGCGAGGTACCTACCCCGATAAAATGAAGCCTATGTGTTATTTCAGGTCATAAACTATGTATACTCCAATTTTCATTAAAATCCGTTCAGTAGTTTTAACAGAAAACCAAACAGAGTAACAAGTCTCCACCCAAACATCTAACTAAACTTTCACATTAATAATATTTATAATAGTAAGATTTTCTGAAGTACTGCTTTTCGCTCGAATCTCTTCGCATTTAATAATTAAATACCTTCAGTCGAGCGAAAAGCAGTAAATTATTAAGGAATTTTATTATTATACTTAGTTGGAGCTAATTCTGGGAAACACTGTATCAAAAAGAACGACAATACTTGATCTTTAGTATCAAAAAACTCAATTTATCTCAATACGTCACAGTGTGTCATGCGTGACATCTAAAGAAAGTCGCATAGCCTTAATAACTCATGTAACCTGTTAAACGGACACGGCTCGAAGGGGTTAAACAAAGTTTGATCGACTGAAAGGGGATTGGGTGTCGTAACCTCAATTCTTTATTCTGCTAATACAATACCCAGCTACGTTTCCGTTTGCATTCTTTGTCGATTATTTTCAAAAAAAAATGGTTTTAGAATATCCATGAATGTTAGGTTCGCAAGTTTTGGAAGGACATCCGTTATTTATAAGCTTTGATTTGTTTACGTTTTTCTCATTTATATAAGTTGAGATTCGTAGTTTGCATGATACTTTGGCTATGTACCTATATGTATATGTAGTAACTCTAAAAATATGTAGACCATCGTCTCGACAGAAAAGGTATGCTAAACAGAAAGCCCGTGCGAAAGGTAAAGAGACGCTTGCAACTCCGTGTCTGATTTACATCCTAAAGTGGACACTACCTCGGCGCCAGACATACTTATCAAGTTTTATTGAAACTTGCATTTCAGCTTAAAAATGTCGGAGTTTCAAACTTTCCTCTACCATTTCTTGCAATATTGAAAACTGTGACTTTTACAATACATTTTCTCCGAGACCATTGTAGCCTCGGTAAAAACATTGAGGTGCAAAAAGTTTGAAATTTCGCCGCCAGACCGTCACGAGTAATTAAATCGTTATTTAAGTTACCTACAATTCAACCCCAAATAAATTTTAATCGTACGAGTAATTAAATGCGTCACCATACGACTAAAATAAAACCCTCCGAAATTGGTCCTCTGAAATCTCCGGATTTCATGTAAATGTAAACGCTTTTCTATGGTAATACAGAAATCTAATTAGATAAATGGAAAACATATTTACCGTCATAAATACATGTATAACGTGTGTATACGCACGTCGTTAGACGGGATTTTACTCGTTTATATTAATGATCCTACTGTTTTAGTTTAGAATTGCATTTTTCTCCGAATCAGGCTGTTTTATTTATTCTTAATAATATTAAAATACATTTACATGCAGTACAAGTTAAAAATGATGGACATAATAAATCAAACAAAATTAACGTCGGGCTAAATAAAAAGGTAATTTAAGTGATAAATACGCGGATACAATATCAGTCGGGCAGAAGAGTCAATCGTGTTAGAGACGGAGCTACGCTCGTAGCCACGTGCTACGCGCCGCTACGCACGGCAAGGTTCTGTGGTCTACTGTGTACAGTCGCCTGCAATAAGATGTAAACACTTTATACTTTTCAAAAACATGTCACAGTAAAACCAATAAATGTGTACATATTTTAAACTTTCGCGACTTGAACACATTTTTAATTTAATATTAACGGGACTTAATCGCGTAATGAAATTATTTTATTTACCTCGACGTTTCGGCAACATTACAGTTGCCGTGGTCACGAGTAGACTGGCGGCCGTTGTTCGCTCGTACCTTTGACTGATGAGGTTGGAACTACCCTCATTCAGTCAACACAAATCACTATTAGGGTTGCGACACACTTATAATAAATAATAAATTCATAAATAATAAATAAATAATAAATCAATAAATGTGTGTACACAACAAAAACTAAAAAATTAATTAACAAATTATTAGTATCGAAATCAATATAAATAACAGATAATAGTTGAAAAATATATGTTTACTGTTACATAAGTTTAAAATTAGTGAAATATTAATGCAGGTGACTGTACAATACGACTTTACAACGACGGGCTGATTTCAAGTAGTGCTAACCAAGAAAGAGTATACAGTAAAGATTTATAATAGAACAGAACACAATTTACACTATCCACACCACTTGTTACACACTTAAATGTGACATTGGTGCTGATTTCGTTGCTCACTGACTAATTAAGACCATCACTAAAACTGATAAAATATATTATATAATAAAGAAAAGCAATTTAATAGGTAATAAGGGTACATTTCTCCGGGCTTAATTGTCGATATTGTATTTAATACCGATATTATATTTACAGGGGTCTATGATAGCCGCAAGGTATACCGCATAAAGCGAGAGCTCGGGAAATAGGGTAATTATTACAGTAGTTTAGGATCTCGTTTGCGAAGATGTGCTTTTGTAGATTGATTTAAATAACATAATGCTAAGATATTTAAACAGCATTTTTGTATTCTCTTGAATTTCGAGAAATATTTAAGTAATTATTTTTGATGTGTTAACGTTTTATAAATTGATGAACGCCGGCTGCACGCACGAAAAAGTGTCACGTTCCGCCTACGAGACGTAGTGCTGCTACGAGACGTAGCGAGAGCTACGGTTCTCGCAGCACTAGCTACGAATTAATTTATTTTGGTAAATAATCCGATCCGATACATTAATATGAATAATGTTTTATAATCATGACAGAAGAAAATGTAAATAAATGTAATATAATTGTCAATTTTTTATCAATGTTTTCTTACAAGCTGACCTGAAGCTGACCTGCGTGACCTCGGAGCCGACAACTGGCTGGAGGCAGCCATGGAAAGAAGAAAGTGGCGGATTCTCGTATCTGAGGCCAAGACTCACGTTGGGTCCCTGAGCCAATGGAGTAAAGTTTTCTTACAACGTTATCACGTAAAATTACCATCCGTAAACCGACTTTACAGACAACTTTATTTCTTCACGGTATTGGTCACTAAAGGACATGAGTAGAATCTTCTAGCTCTTAAGATAATTGTATGTACCTCACCATGAAGGTACCCTCTGTACATTGTATATCTACATTTTGTTGGGGGCGCGACTTTGGTGGCACAACCATGGTATCCTAGTGAGATGGGGCTCTTAGTGGTTCCAATGACTAAACTCCTGTTGACTTTGATACGCTTAAAAGAAATTGTGTTTTATTGATCCAGCGAAAATAAATTATTCCTAAATGTGTGAATACTTTATTTAATTCCCAAGTTGTTAATTTCTAGGTGCTTACAGGCAAGACGGATAAAACGTCTCCAAGGGAGACGCAGGGGGTTGAATAATAATCACTCTGATTACGTGAGGCCCTTAATGAAAGTAACGCCTGTTTTAATGTTCACTTTTATAACAGCCGTGATTGTGAAGCTTTGATGAATTCAGCAGAGCTTTAGACAAACGACTAGAACGTTGGTTCCGAACCTGGGGGTAATTACCCCCCCAGGTGGGGGTAAAATAGCTTTTTTGAAGGGGTAATAGAACGAAACGAAGTTATGGTTTAATGACAAAAAATGATTTTTTTTTAAAGATTACCTGACAAATTAACACTCAAGACAAGAATTTTAAGATCATATTTACAAAAAAAAATTAAAGGATGGGGAGATTGAAAGTTAAACGGGGTAAAATCTGTTTCATTGACATATCATAGGGGTAACTAGGTTGAAAAGGTTAGGAACCACTGGACTAGAACGTTATACCGATGTTATGAGAAAAGGAATAAAAAATCAGCTCATGAAATTATAACTTTGTCTGCCTTATTAAACAAAGAAAGATAATCCTGGTTTAAGACAAGTTACTCGTAAAACAAGAGATTATGGTTATGGCTTAGTGCTTAACAGATTTTTGATATCTCAAAGTTAATTTCTGGTTACCTGACTTAGACCGTGATGGATATTTTCACAAAGCAGATTTAATTAAACTATATAAATATTTCTTTGTCTGTTTTAATACGATTATTTTTGAGTACTTCAATATTATTTACAAACCTTGAGTTCGTCGTAATTTTTGAATATTACGAGTTCATTTAAAATGAGCCGTTTTTCATCGGTCTTTCAAAGAGAATGTTACTTTGTTAACCAAGATTGATAGTACATTCATTCTAGATTTTTTAGCGGCAAAATTAATAATTAAGTTTTGATGCTGGTGTGTTATACCTATAGGTGAGTACATTAAAAAAAACAACTCTCCCTCCCCCTCCACCTTCGGCGTCACCCCTCCCCCCCTTGAAAAGTGTCCCGTTTTACGGATTTTCTCAATTTTCAGGAAAACTATACAAGCTATGACAAAATGGTCAAAGACAAAATTAGTTATTAATAAATTACCTACAAATAAATACTAGCATTTATTTTGATACGAGTTATAGTTTTCAAGCTATAGAGCGTCAAAGTTTATTAAAAATCTGCGCTTAGCAAAAATGAACATTATACACAGGAAACAGCAATATTTGTTATTTGTTACAATTAATGCGTTTATATACTGTAATTATTTTTTAAAATAAATCAGTATCGTCATGCTTATCTTTTAAAGTTTTTAACCGACTTCAAAAAAGGAGGAGGTTCTCAAAATTCATCGAAATCATTAATTATTTAAATTTTTTTTATGCTTTTTTTTTGTGTATGTTCAGCGATTACTCGAAGACGTTTCGACCGATTTGAAAAATTATTTTTTTATTTGAAAGGGTATACTTTCCGATTAGTGTCCTAAAAATTTGGAAAGGATCTGTTGAGGATCTTCGGAGCTTCTTTTACTTGTTCGTATGCGGCATCCGGGTTATTGAAAACGTTTATCGTACCTTGCAAGTCGATTTTTTTACTAAGAAGAACAGACTGAACCTTTCCTTTGCTGTAGAATGCTGATGCAGTATCGCAACCACTTATTGTGGCAAATAAATAACAAATATTACTGTTTCCTGTGTATAATGTTCATTTTTGCTAGGCGCAGATTTTTGGAAAACTTTGACGCTATATAGCTTGGAAACTATAACTCGTATCAAAATAAATGTTAGTATTTATTTGTAGACAATTTATTAATAACTAATTTTGTCTTTAATTATTTTGTCCTAGCTTGTATAGTTTTCTTGAAAATTGAGAAAATCTGTAAAACGGGATACTTTTCAAGGGGGGGAGGGGTGACGCCGAAGGTTGAGAGGGGGGGAGAGTTGTTTTTTTTAATGTACTCACCTATAGGTATAACACACCAGCATCAAAACTTAATTATTAATTTTGCCAAATTTTCCATACATTGAAATCTAGAATGAATGTACTATGAATAAAAATGGGTTTTCAGGTGCATTTTCTTGTATTGCAAAAATTTTACATTATTTTACCACTAATTACTCACTTTTTTGTAACTATACATAGGTATAGAGTAATCATTTTGTCTACTTTAAAATTTATTCGACTTCCTACTGTTTGTCTATACGAATAAAATAGTTTTGTAAATAAGAACTAAAAACTAAGCATTTGGCGCAATATTGTAGTTTTGGTAAATTATGTTTTTTTCAAAATTAGGAAATCTGTAAAAAAACGCGCAACAAGCATAAAAGTAAAAAAGGTTCCACGTCTGAAATCATGTGTTTTTTTTTATCAGTACTACTAAGCATACGGCCCACATGATGGTAAGCGGTTACCGTAGCCGGGTCAATCTTCAGAATCAGCGTGTTTGGTTGATCGCTATGGTGCTTTTTAAATATCGATATTGATTTTTTTGTATTTTTATTTCGAGAAGGAGGTGTCTAAATAAGCATATTTTCATATTGGCCCCTGAAGGGGCAGAAAAGCAATAATATCGATATTCAAGGGGCGCCCTTGCGATCAACCAGGTGCGCTGATTCTGAAGATTGACCCAGCCTATGGACGCCTGTGCCACCAGAGGAGTCACACGCTGCTGACCCTATAAAAGAGGCATCACTGCGCCGACGACACAATGAGCAAGACGTTTGCACCAGTGGTCACCACAGCGCTTCCTCGCAGGGCTCTGGCAACCTTACTCACCGCAGGATCACAACACCATTCGAGAAGAAAGATGTTATTTGGCTGCGATATTACTTCCCCAATCGGGCTGTACTTAATATTCTTAAAATGGCGTAACAGATCGGATGTTATTCACATTGCCTAACATCTAAAGTACCCACTAAAAATGTATTTAAATATTTCACAAACAGTTTTAAACAACTGAATTTTGAAAGGCACAGATTTCGGTACGGCCTCTCTGATAAAACTGATAAAAGCAAAAACATTTTAATGTCTCAGATTACAAACTTCTGCCATTAGTCAAAAGAAATAGGTACTCGAATATTAGAGTGCCTGGGTAATTACCTATTAGTAATAATAAATGGACTAAGCACATGACAGGCCACGCTTTTCAAACTTCGTAGATAAACGAATGTCATTATTCGATAATCGTCATATTATTCTAGTTTGGTTTACTTACAGGTCAGTAAATAATCAAATTTGGATCATAACGGGATGAATAATCCAAATTCGATTATAGGTAGATCACACCCATGTGGCATCAAATGTGATTCAAAATAATAAGAGTAGAATTAAACATTTTTGTCAGTTATAGTTTCAATAATGTTTATTAGAAGTTTTTTGAGTTAAGCCCATCACACACACAGCAAATAATATATCTTATTAAATATAAATCTTGAGATCGCGCCCATACAAATTCTATACGAATATACTCACAGCGAATATAAATAACAAAATATATTTGGTGCGATCTGTCAAGATTTATATTTCATAAGATATATTATCTGCTACGTGTGTATCCGCTTTAGGGATTTCTTTAAATTTTTTATTTAGTATTATTATACTATGTTCAAGTCATAAATTCATAAAAAGGTGAACCAGTAGCAATTGTATGTAAGGACATACGAAAGTATGTCTACATACTACTCTTACTACCTCTTACTACATACTACCTCTTAGAGAACATTAAAGATCCTGCAAAAGTTGAAAGGAGATATTTTTTGTTAAAAACCTTTTTATAGTAATTGATTGAGTGGTTTGTCTTTCTATCAATTTAATTGAGGTCTTTGCGTTGTCTAAAATCAAACAATTAGATTTGGTGGTTTGGTTAAAATAGGGCTAATGGTATTTATACAGATTTCTTTTCGGTCAATTACATTATTAAATGTCAATGTACAAAAATCACAAGAAAAGTCAACCAAATATATACCTAATTTATGGAAAACTTTGTGAAAAGTCTGAAAATCTTCACAACACAATGTCTCATTTCGTACAATTTTTATTAAAGAAATGATTTGAAAAGCAAGAATTCAAATAGCAAGAAAATACGGAAACTATTTTTTGAATAGACATTTATCTCGAATACTCTCAGGGAATGATCTACGAGTCCGTCCCTCCAAAAGAAATAAAAAAATATGACTTCCAACTCATAGATCATCCAATGCTAGGCAGTCTATACATTATTTTTATTAACTTGTGTCATCTTTCATTACCTTGCCTTGCTCATCACACTATCTACTTCTTGGCCAAATAAACAATGTTCTTAAGTTTTACTGTTGTAAAATCAACTTGAAACCTTTCCAATAAAAACTTCTGGATCTGTGAAGTGAATATCGCTATCGCAATTGGTAAAATATGAAGCTTTCATTCATAACAGGCATTTCCGACATCCCGAAATCGAAATAATGACCCATGTCAGGAAACGCAAACATCGATTCAATCAGTAACTTTCAAGTCACTTGGGGCAATCGTGGCTCTGATGTTAATAAATAATTACAAGTGGCTAAACCAATTTTTTTTTTTTAAACCGACTTTAATCTCATTGCAATGCTGAGCAATTTTTTGCACTCTCTAGGTTCATTTCTATTCATAACTCTGAAGATCCTGAACAAATCCTCAACATTTTTTTTTTGCTTTAATCGGAAAGTATTCAAACAAAAAACAATTTTACAAATCGGTCCAGGCGTCTTCAAACCTCCTCCTTTTTTTGTAGTAGGTTAAAAATAGTAATAATCTATAGGAAGCAATTTATATCTGTACTTATACAATGTATATCTAAGCTGTGAAAAAAATATCGGAACATCAGTGAGGAAGAAGGATACAGTATCAAACAAACTCCTTACATTAAATTGAGAGAATAAAATCGCTCTCCAAATTCTAGGACTCCCTTTGATAAATCAGATATCAAAAGTTTGGACCAATGAGAAAAATGGACATAACATTCATAGTTCCAGAAATTCACAATAAGGACCGAGGGTACTTAAATAGAATCTCAACAGCAAGCAATTTGCCTCGGACACAAAATTCTCATTTCATCGTTGTCAAGATCGTACTACCTATTCAATTTTCATTTGTGAGTTAAATTAAATACTGATTTATTTGTTGAAATATAATCGAAGCGAAACTGATTACTGATTACCTACCTACAAAAGAATATAAGGTATTATTTTGTAATGTTTGTTCTTTTCTACGGTAGAAGTAGAATAGTAGGCCCGAACTTAATAATAAATATTAAGTACTTACTTATGTTTGTTTACTAGAATATATTTCACAAATTACAAATTACTGATGATTCCGGCACTAGGCCAGGCCTGTATCATCCTGTATCCTAAGAGATCGGTCAAACAAAACGTGAATTACCTATTAATAAAGTGCTAAACTACATTACAGGGTAGAATACAAACAAAACCAAAGTAAACTAACTAAAGAAACTAAAAAATTAAACAAAATTAACAAAAGTACATGTTTAATCTACAACTACTTGGAGGTTGTCGTTCTCTATAAACAGACTGAAGATTGAAAGCAACTTTCTTTTGCAACTTTAAAGCCCTATTGTTGACATTACTTTAGTTGCATTCTATTTCAGAGATTCCAGCACTGAATCTATGGAAACTGGCTCTGAAATGCACTGGATCCAGCGAGAAATCCAGTAGAAGTAGTGTCAACAGGTTCTAAAAAATAGGTTTTAAAATGTCTGGCCTAATGTATAGTTCGACACAAAATAATAGAAATAAATGGGGGCGCCACTGTGCAAGCTAAATACGCGAAATAGATAAATTCTCTTTTAGAGGTAAATTATTACTTCTGACGTCTTCGGCACCTGTACCATAGACAAGAAACCAGTACTTTACCATAGATTAGTAGAGAAAGGGTTCCCAAAGTACTGAAATTTTAGTTGCCGTGTCTACCCGTTTTTGCCGGACTATATAGAAGACCGGTCCATTCCTAGTCTTATTGGAATATTATAATACTGTAACTAGTTAACTGATCCTGTAAAATAAACTTACTTAGATTGATAAAACTGAATGTAAAAGTAATATAAACAAAGGAAACAAACCACTCAGTGAAGTGCGAACAAAACTATCTAAAGTTAACCAGCATGGTTGATTAAACATCTACCTAAGTGAGTTAAGCTAAGTTAGGAATCACGGTGTTGTTTGCGCTTAAAATAGCGCCAGTAATCTAAATGAGTTGTAGGTATGTTTGTCCTCTATGCGTTCCATTGATCAGAAAGTGATGAAACTTTTGTAGGGTTTTTTGAGGACGCCCGGGTTTGTGACCCAAAAGATAAATAAATAAAATAATAAGCCAGTACGAAGTTCGTCTGGTTAGCAAGTAACAAATAAAATAAATATAATAAGTATCTGCTTGCAAAAATCTCCTTTTCTCAAACATGCTACGATATACGACCACATCTTACACAACCTTCTTTGGGATAAATCGTTCTTGCAGCACTGGGTCAGAAAGTGTCTCGAGCAGCCGTCAAACAGGCCAGATAAGAAATTACTGGACACTTTCTGACCCAGCAGTGCAAAAGCAATGTAATTTGAAAATGGAACGAACTTTTTTAAACCCGAACATTTTGACTAAAGAGGTCATAACTAGAAAGTTATAAAAAAAGAAATCCATATTAGAGTGGGGCCTTGAGAAAAGCACTATAAGTAACTATTTTTATCCTAAGCGAAATAGAAATGTGCTTGAATATTTCGATCACGGCAAATTACATGAGCGGAAATCAGTGAGATTTGGCTGTTTCCTGGAAATAACGTTACTTACTTCCTTCCTCTTTTATAACGTTGGGCTTTCCTAGATAAGACTGATTGTCATTGATTGGAGAAATCTGTAGTAAACTTAAAAACAACTTAGAAACGATTTGAGGGACATCATTTCTAAATGATTTATACAGCATCCAGATGTACCATCTATGACTACACTTACGTTGTAATGCCTAGGTCATTGTTGAAATAGAGTAGGCTTGGCAATTAACTACATGTACTTATACCATTCTCTCAGCTTGATCAGTTTTATCTACTGGAAAAAATCGTCAATACTTGTGTAGCTGACTGAATCAACCATTAGTTTCCTCATAGATTAAAGATCGTGACAAAATGCATACTTACACACATCAGAAAAAAATTACGATAAGTAAGTACTTAACAGTTAAAATATTTTTTGCTTGAAAATACATGATTTAGAATTAGATGTTGCACTTTTAACAAGGAAACAATTCATTATGCTTACTTTATTTTTTTATGATTATTTCAAGATATTAAAAAATATGTTGTGTTTGGATAATAAAATAATTGGACATGTGGTGTTTCAGGGCGTTTTAAAAAAACTCTCAAAAAGGGGTAAAATGGGGTGTCAAAGTTTGTAAGGGACCTTTTTAACGGGGGTGGTGTGATTACTTACTTAAATATACATACTTTAGTAAATGGTAACTCTACAGGGCGCAGCTAGTCCTACTAATATTATAAAAGCGAAAGTCCGTGTGTGTGTATGTGTGTGTGAATGTTTGTTACCACGTATCTCCATAACTACTGAACCGATTTGGCTGAAATTTGAACATAGATAGATAATGACCAGGAATAGGACATAGGCTACTATTTTTATCCCGAAAAATGCATGGTTCCCGTGGGATAAACAAAATAGTCATTATTTAACACACGGGAATTACTCACGTAAAATAACCTTGTAACCTTGCCGCAACTCCCTCCTTACCCAGATGAAGATTCTCCGGATGAATCGAAACATTGTCGGTATCTAAATCGACGATAATTTTACGTGAGTAATTCCCGTGTGTTAAATAATGTCTAGTACAACTCACGAAAGTTTTGAAAGTGAAACAAAATAGTAGTCCACGCGGGCGAAGTCGCGGGCGTCAGCTAGTATAAAATAATAGGTAGGTTCACGTAACTAGTTAGGAGTCCATATAACGATGTATTCATCCGTTATCCTTCAGGAAAGATCGCTTTGTAAAGCTCCACCTACCGCAGAAACCTTTAACTTTGAACATAAGCCCACGGCTTCCTCTATTTATAACAGAAAGCCAAGCAATAATACCATTATTATTCAAATCTTCTAACTTGATTTAACTACGATCAAGTAAGCTGAATACAAGATAAATAACAACAAGGAAATAACAATAGGTACCTACTAACTATTATGATCTAGCTAGATCATAGGTTCTCAACGTGGGCGCCCTTGTGGGCGTTTGAGACTTTCAGGGGGGCAGTAAAAAACCCAGAAAAAATTAGGGGGCATTGTGATGGCGCATTGAGATATGGGGTCCCTCCCTATAAATTAAATAGGTACTTACCGTACTTATTTTTTTTTAGTAGTTCTAAGTGAAAGAAATCTCACTCTTCGACGTTTGAAGTGAGTTTACAGAATAGCTCTGATCCCAGGTAAATAAACTCTAACTGAAGAAACCTAAATTATAAAGTTATATAAAACTGTACTAACAATTGTGTTCAATTAATTTCTGGACGCTGCATGTTTGTTACTTCTTCACACCGAAATGACTGAACAGATTTGGATGAAAAGAATGAACATAGCTTATATCCTGGATTAACATAAGCGTCAATTTACACGTACCACTACCACACCACGTCGCAGCGACAAAATGTGGTCCAGCTGTGGTTACGTGTGAATAGTGTCGCAGCGACTTTTTGCAGTTGCGTTGTGGTACCGACAAAATGTCGATGTGGCAGGCGCCAGCTTGGCGCGCGCTGTTGATGACGTCATGTCGTCGCGATGTGGTTGCGATGTGGTCGTATTACTCAGGTGGTCGATAACAACGACAAAATGTGGTACGTGTGAATTGGAAATTCATTTTCAATACAAATATACGCCCGACCACGTCGCGTCGTTGTGGTGTGGTTGTCGGTGTCGTGTGGTTGTGGTACGTCTGAATTGGCACATGTATATTTTTACCCGTGACTTTGTCTGTAGAATGACATAAAGCTATTATAAGCCGATAACGAAACAGCTACATAGTTTTAAACATTTTTTAAGTGGAATTAACGCAAGATGAAGTATGGCCAAGTCGAGAGTCCAACACTGAAGTACTGACAGACGCTTAGATTAATCAATGCTCGCAAATTTAGTAGCGAGACATTAAAGTTGTAAACAATTTAAGGTTGAATTAGCTGAAAGTTTGTAGGGGCTAATTGCTTTAGTTGCTATTGTTCTGGGAAACAATGGCCATAGGAATAGCCATTTATCTTTGACAACTTGACAAAGTTGGGATTTATGCAAATTTTCCCCATTTTAAACGGTTAAACTTTAAGATTATTACGAATGGTCAAAGATTCTACTAAAATATCTATAGCTTTCCGTCTGTAAGACCATTCGTTGGACTATTAAAGAAGGAAGTTTATGTATCACATGTACCTATGTAGCTATTATGTATTATATTATAGCCGTGATATTATAATTTTATTTGCGGTATTGAGTGTTTTTTTTTTTTCATTTGTTATTGTATTCATTTCATACATTAGGTACCAACATTCCTATATAAGTACTTACTGCATAAAGAGGCAGCCTTTATATTATTAGTACCTGGTTCGATTTTTAGTTAGTATACCATCCTTTCAGTTCAGACATTAATTGGATTGTTAGGAAATATCACTATCGTAAATCAAACCCAAACAATAAAACTAATATACTTGAACGCGAGCTTAATCAGTATAATAAGTATATCTTATCAGCTTTAGTTTTACAACTTTTCCAGCTGCACACGCTCTCAATATCCACGTTATCAGATTTATTTGACAGGATCTAAAATTCCACATTTTCATTTTCTCTAGCTGAGTAATAAAACTATTGGTATTGAATCGTTCTAGACGTCTACTGTACTATATTAACCGTGTCTTTCCAATTCAAAATGTGAAACTGCGAACCGATATTTCCATTAATAAACCGCACTGCAAAACTCTTACGTAGCGTGGTATTGCAAGATGGTACCTACCTGTGTTTCCTTTGGAGCTTTTGATTGGTAGTATCAATATCTTTATTTTCTTAAAAATCAGCTCTCAGTAAATAAATCACTGTGCTCATATAACCATCACATTGCATGGGAGAAAAGTTTGTCTGAAGAACACGTTTCTCGGTAGCAATGTTTTATTCCAACAGAAGTGGTACTTAATCATATTAGAAACAAAGCAATGTTTCGTGCGAGTTTCGCGATACCTATAAGATAGACAACTAAGGGTCATATTCTGGCGGAAACAGATAAAACCTTCCCAAGCCCGGCCATTACGTCTCGGAACCGACCTCTCCCGCGAGTTCCTGGAACAAAACGGTTATTAGTCACGTTAACGGACAAAAGGACGTATTTCATACAATTTACTAAGCGGCGACCGTAAGCAACCCTTCATCTTTGACTATAACATGAAACCTATATGAGAAAAGTTTCGCTAGATAAACTTTTGCAACCAAGCAGTTATTTTTTGAAAAGGAAGAGTTGCACTGAATCTTGAAACACAATCTCTTGAAAAAAAAAGCAGTTTGAGTATAAAGTTTTTTTTTCCCCCTAATTTTTAATAGTCTGAATCAACGAGCTCAACAGCGACCACTAAGCTTTTGTATTGAATAAAAAAATATTTAAAAAAAACAAAAACCCGACTGCGTCAAAACTAAAAAGAAAAAAACAAGCCTGCAAAGAATTACTCACAGTCGGTACCCATTCATTTTATTACCAATCAAATCTTCCCAATGTTATGGGTCCCGACTGTGAGTAATTCTTTGCAGGCTTGTTTTTTCTTTTTAGTTTTGACGCAGTCGGGTTTTTGTTTTTTTAAAATATTTTGGGATTTAACACTTTTTAGTTATGATAAAGTTGATTTTAAAATACCTATTCAACGATACCCCACTTGATATAGTGTGACGATTTTGATTCTTTTAATTTTGACAATATGGCGTCTGGTTGTAGCCCTGGTGAATTTTGATTACTGTCATATCTTTAGTGACACTCCCAAGGTTGAGACAAATCGATTGACGTAAGAATCATCAAAATCGGTCCACGCGTTTGGCCTCTAGAGTGCCACATAGAAACATCCATAGCGAGAATTATTATTAATCAACTTTAAACCGTTATTTTTCCTAAACTATTACTTAAAATGAAAAATGGTAAAAGAAACCTAAAGTTGATTTTGAAATACCTATTCAACGATACCCCACTTGATATAGTGTGACGGTTTTGGTTTTTTTAATTTTGACAATATGGCGTCTGGTTGTGGCACTGGTGAATTTTGTTTACTGTCATGTCTTTAGTAGCACTCCCAAGGTTAAGACGAATCGATTGACGTAAGAATTATCAAAATCGGTCCACGCGTTTGGCCTCTAGAGTGCCACATAGAAACATCCAAACATACATACAAACAAACAAACATACAAACATAGACTGATAAACACATTACCCTTCCTTTGCTTTGCGCAGTCGGGTAAAAAGTTCTAGTCTTTGAAATGAAATGAAATGAAATGAAATGAAATGAAATGAAATGAAATGAAATAGTTTATTCGCAAGAAATATGGTAAGTACAGTTGTAAGGTCAATAATATTAGTCCATATATTTCACTAAGAACATTGGTACCTATGCAAATTTGTATGTTAAAGTAGGTATGTCAAAAAAAAAGTTAATAAAATTAAACGTAAAAGCATGTCACAAAATATTCTTTCAGTTATTTAAAAAATCGTCTACACTATAAAAGACTCTGTCAAGAAGTCATAATTTTAGCTTTTTTACAATCCCATATCTTACTATGCCATAATTTTAGCTTTATGGGTTTAATTCTAGTAAGTACTCGATGAAAATAGCTCACCCACCTGTTGCTGCTGCGTCTATAAACTATTATTACCTACTTACCTACTAACAGTTTGAAAAGTAATATTGACTTTTTATTGTAATTCCGTAGGAAGCCATTTATGAAAAGAAATCAGCAGGAAAACTTTTCCAATTGAATTTGTGTTTGGGCCTAAAGAGTACTAGTATTCTGTGCCTAAAGTCCAAACAAGAAGAAAATCCATTATATTCTTATATTTTTTTAGTTACAAAGGGTAATTAGCTAGATAGGTACTTGAGGGCTACCAAAATATAAAAGGATCGCTCAAAACCACAATGGTGCTATTTTCTTAAACGTAGGCCGCGGGCTTGCCTTTTAATAACAGAAAAGTAGCTGTTGTAAAAGGTTTACTTTGAGTTTCAACCGGTACATTACCAAAGCTTGCCTATTGATTACAAATTCCTTGAACATCTCTAAATATAGAAATACTGCTTTATCTTTAATTTCAGTATTTCTATGGGCTTATATATAAATAAATACATTGAAGCGGATTCGCCTTTTGTACCTTTTTTTATCTCATGCGACAAAAGTAAGCAGGTACTTTGACGACAGGTGGGTAATTAAATTATATTTTATCGTGTGACGTTGTTTGTTAAGATTAGGTACTTATAAGATTCCTTGTCTGGCGCCAAAGTTCCGCTGCTGAGGAGCAATATCCGCTGGTGGATCCGGTTATCGACTTGAATAACTAAATCATACTGTTTGTTACTGAACGTAAACAAAGGAAACTGGAGCTGATCAACCACCGGTGCTGGGTATGTGCTTTAAGTTCCCAGTTCAACTCATGTTTACTTATGATGTTTATGTTCGTGTTTTTATCTTTATTTCCAGGCAATGCTAGTAAAAGTAATAAGGTCTTAACGATCATAACCTAGGGCAAATATAATAAATGTGTTTAGGTAAATTTCTTATTTAGGATGCCGATAAAGCCAAATCTCAATAGGTAAAACCTATGTTTCTATAGAAAAATAAATGTTATTTGACAAGTATAGTGTCTGTCACTGTCATATACATACCTACATACATAATGACAATTCGACCAAAAACTACAGTATAATTCGGGGGTCTCAATTTGGCCAAGAACCAGTTTATTTTTATTGCTTTGTATTTTTCCGTTTTATTCCTACTTGTAAATTCCTACTTTATTCCTACTAAATGTCTAATATTTTATGGGGAATAGGACAATTAGTGAATAATCCATCCGCAACACTTTTGAGTACTCTTCAAAAACACATCTTCAGCAAAGAAACCGATGATGTGGCTATTACTTGTTCCTCAGAAACCACAACTAGACAAATTCTGGTCAAACAAGACGATAAGAAAACACTAAGCAATGTTTCTTCAAAGAACCACAACATAACTGAAACCTCACCAAAGCCCTCATGCAGCTCAAAGCTACCAACAGAACTTCTATCGAAACAAACACAGGTTGGTACCGGATTGAAAAAGCGTCAACTATCAACTCAGTGTTCAGAATCTTTAAAACTTTGCAAGAGAGTTAGTAAAGCAACAAGTTGCCCCCAAATATGCCAATTGGATCGCAAAATCGGCACCTCTTTTACTTCAGTTAGAGATGCCTGTACCGAAACAGATAAATTAAATATATGTGAAGAGCATCAACGAGCGCTCGCTCTTCTTAAAAACTGGCCTACGGGTAGGACAATATCAGAAGTACAAAAAGAATCATTCAACAAAATAACTCTCCTAAAATGTAAGTTGGTGAAAGTATTACAATATCTGAATTTGGAAAAAATTCAAAGTATACCACAGTACCGGGACTCTGATATGGAAGTTATGAAATTGTTTAAAAGTGTCAGCGTAGAAGAAACAACAAAGTTATGCAAACTCAACCAGACTCTTTAAAACATTTCAAATGAAACAAAAATTAGCTTATTGTTATATTTTCAGTGTTACTTATAGTTTCAGATTGTCGTTGGTCACATTTTTTTTTTATTATACGCTATGCTAATCATGATTTACACGATAATCACAATGTACGTTTAAAATATCCAAGTTATAAATATTTGATCATTCTAAAGGTTTAAATATCGACCAACCTCCGATACAGTGTCGTATTGGCCCATCGGGATATACACTCGACTTTATCCTAATCAGAAGATTCAAAAGATTGTGAGTTTAAATCCAAACTGTGCATTTTTTGGTAAAAGAAACCATCGGTCCGAAAGAGAAAACCACAGCACCTTACACCTTACAGGTACTGTCTTTCCTTTAGATAATGCTTATGGTTTAGGTGCGTAGCCGACCAAAAACATCTCAACAATATCCCAAGCTCTACCATCTGACGCTGTACTAATTATCCAGGATTTAAAAAAAACTTAGGCCATTACTTAAATTTTGTTTACTTACTAGAGGATTATTATAGGCTTGGTCAGCACCTAAACCATCCTCTAAGCCTCAGCTTAACCGTTCATCCAGGATAGATGACATGTAAGGGCCTGACTTATTTTCCTTCGTTTATGAAAGCATTGTTAGCCTCTCCAACATTCAAAATGGTTCTTATATTGGCTGTTTGTTGATTAGACACATTTTATTAGTAGGTAGGTACTTACGCTTAATCTGAACTGAAAAACAATATTTATGTGTCGGTACTTGTGTGATATTCAGTACTTTGTCAAATGAAAGGCCCAATTTCTCTCGAAAATCACTCACCAGGTGTCTCTACTTTCACCAAACCGAACAGCATCGATCTTCATGAAGGATTATTGCACCCTTATCCTTGTCAGTTTTGTAAGCCTGTCGCGATCGGCCCTGTTTGCAAAGTCAAATTACTAGCCGTTTAAACAAACATAAAACACGGAAAAGAGGAAAATAAATGAAAAACTTGTTCCAAAAATAAAGCTTTTATTTTAATGCAAGTTATCTCGTCAAGTTATCCATCATAGTTTGCTGCTAGGTACAGCAGTAGTAGGCAGCGTTAATGCGCATATATACATTTTTCAAAGCGAAAAATCCAAAGCCAGTATTTGTACCCACGCCCTTGGCATCAAAAGAAGATGCCACTCAGTCAGCCAACTCCTTACATCCGTGAGCCAATTACTAAGTCTCTTTTCAAGCATCAGTTTCATTGTTGCACTTAATAAATTCAGTAAGCCGCATTATTATTGTTTGTTTTCATAAAAGGTTGAGGAAAAGGCTCTTATAACATTGTTAGTGAAATCACGTCCCTGCGCCCTTCAACCCGCTGCCCTGCTCTGCGCAACCGGAGCCTCACAACAAGCGTGCTATTCGCCACATAAATTCAATGTTTCACGCAGCTGTCTCGTTTAAAAATTAATTTCTCATTCTCCGGAAACATTGCTTATCAGATTAGGATCCCGTGCTTCCAGCCAAATTGGATATTGATAAAGTTATTTCTTTTGATAATAAAAAAAGAAACGCTATAAAAACATACATACTGAATTACCTTTTTATAAATGATTTGCATTTTTACAGGCTTATATTTATTTAACTCGCCTTGTTAGTATGTTGGTTTAGTTTGGGTCAAATCTTGGAAGCTAAATTAGAACCACTTCCGCTTGACGCTGACATTCGATTGGGCTCGGTATACTTGCGTATCCTCGGTGACAATGCAATATTATGGTAACAGCGAGCTGATCTGATAATGGAGTCATGGACCAACATAATTGAATACTTAAGATTAAAATACCCGTATCATTTGAATCAGCTTACGGTAGCCTACTAAAAAATATTTTTTCAACAAAAAACTTAACATGTTAGAAGTAACTGTTATTAAGAACTCAGTTGTATAAACAAGATTTAAGTAAATACAGTGTAAAAAGAGCGTTCAAAAGATTCAAAAGGCCGTCAAAATGAACATCGCGCGACCGAGCGAGCGACGACGCGGCGAGACGGTACAAGTAAGCAAATATTCTATTTAAATAAGAGTTCAACCCGTCACTTACCCTTGAGAGAATCTGATTTACTCCCTATTGATAATAATCTCTACTATTATGGAACTACCGTGACGTAACATTATAGGTTGTTTATTGCCTTAGGGGATTACGTAAGAGAAAAATTGGATAGTGTACGGATGAATACCAACGTCCCTTGAAAATTGGGTCCCCTATCAATACCTTCTTTAACCGCACGGCCTTGTATTTCGAAATCGTATGTATTTCATATTATGTGCGTACATTAGTAAATATGTGGATTATTTATGCGTATTATTTGGAAATAAGGGTAATCTTGTTTCAAAGTCGGGTCGAAATCAGCCGACCAGAGGAACCATGCAAAAGGGACTTCCTGTTGCGAAGTCGGCCTCATAATGCCTTAGTTGTATAGCATTCAGTATAATATTCCTTTTACATTCAAATCCTACGTGGACAGACTGAGATTAACTTTACATGTTTTAGGCTGGATTCGACCAAACTGGATTATGTTTTTACTCGAGAGTAAACTACTGTTTAGTTTTTATTTTCTACTGAAAAGTTCTCGGATGGAGCCCACGGACCGGCAAGCGCAGTGTTGGACATCCACCAACAACATGGACAGACGACCGACAGAGGCCTATGTCCAGCAGTTGGCGTCCAATGGCTGAGATGATGATTATTAGTTATTTTGTACGCTGTATAATATTTTACCAATATTGTTTAAGTATTTTATTTATTGAAGTAGTGACCACAAAATTCCACGAGAATTGGTTGAGAAATGCGACCTGTAGAGGAGAAGAGACAGACAGACAGACATCCGGCGGACAAACGAAAGCATTTTTATCCAAGCTGAAGCAGAGACAAATAATATATTTCTTGTCTTACGCCACACTAAGTGCCAGAAGTAAATTAACAAACAACAGATACATCAAATTATCCACATAATTGTATTAAAGCGTAATAATAATAATTTACGTCGCCGACTGTGGCTGTCACCGCTGGACGTGACTCGACTGAAAGCCTGAAGGCTCACAATTTGATTATGAGGCTATCCCTACCTATCCCTTACGAGTCGCGCCACTAAACACACAAAAGGAAAATGTGACAGTTCCCGGGCATCTTGAATAGAGCTTCCCACCGCGAACAAACGTTACTTACTCTACCTCGACAACAAATGCTTAGTAATTTTTTATTGGATGAGAAAGATAAACATCACACAGGTCAGGCCAGGCTATCAAACACCCACACTGGGCCACACTTCGCATTCAGCATTTCATGTTTCCATTTATAACTACAGAAAACTAATCCAATTAAGTTTTAGTATTTTTTAGGGTTCCGTACCTTAAAAGGTAAAAAAAGGAACCCTTATAAGATCACTTTCTTGTCCGTCTGTCCGTCTGTCCGTCTGTCCGTCCGTGTGTCACCATCGATTATCTCAGGAACGGGTAGAGCTAGCAAGTTGAAATTTATACCATATACTAAAGTCTATAGTCCCTATTGTGAGTATAAAAATCAAGGTCCTGAGTCAACACTATAAAAAGATATAGGCAAATTTAGGTTTTCGTGAAAACTTGTGAGTACCAAAACTTACCTTAATTATCAACTTTTTTTATTTTTCGGAATTTTTCCTTTACTTGTGCTGAAAGACCTTGCTTGTAACCAAAATTGACAATTCTAGGTCAACCGGAAGTACCCTAGAGGTTTTGGGTCGAAAACCTAAATGGTAGTTCCCGTTGACCTAGAATAACGAAATTTGGGAAAAAGCAAGGTCTTATAGCACAAATAAAGGAAAAATTCCAAAAAGTTAAAAAAGTTGAAAATTAAAGGGTGTTCCCATACATAGTTGACGCCAATTAAAATTGTCCTCCGAGTTGTATGGGCGCTCATACAATTAAGCGGACTAGCTTAATTGGCACCATGGCTAGGTACGGAACCCTCGGCGTACGAGTTCGACTCGCACTTGACCGGTTTTTTTTTTTAAATTGTAATAGAAAAAATACTGTAATGTAAATAACATCCACTTTAAAACAAATGACATGCTCACCAAAAATACACTCAAAAGTAGCTTCTACGTAATACCTACTTATAGCAAATATCGTGTTTTAGTACAACAGGCAGGCTTCATCGTGCTTCTTAAATTCTTTTCAATGAAGTCCAAATGATGTGCAGAGCACTCAACCAGAAATAATAGCCGCTCGTAAAAATGCCTAATCTCTCGCGACACCCTTTCAAAATCTCCAAGATCAAGTTACAATATTTACTTATCCTTTGTTATTCGCCTTTCTCGGTTATCCCTTCTCCTAAGATTAGTCGTAAAAGATTTTGTTTTCTTTATTTCAATATTAGATGGGTATTTTTATTTACACTTAAACCTAGGTATCTACTAGGTAATTGTTGCTTGCCACATTTATTTGTTTTAAGCGCATTTCAGACTACGCTGTTATATAGCATATAGTTCATAGCACATCAATATCGCGCACCAAACATTATTATAGTCAGCCAATAATATATCGTACACTGAAGCGTGAACGTGTCCATAATTAATCATGTATGGTGTGCGATATTATTGTGCTATGAACTATAATGCTATATGCTATTAATATTATAGCATAGTCTGAAATGCACTTTATCCTAAAAACTTATTGTGGAACTACATTATTCATTCCTCCTAAAAACGAATATCAGAAAACAGATAACAGAAACTTTAATGCCTTTGGGATAAAACTATTAGGTAACAAGAGACACTTTGCACTAAATAAAACGAATAAGTACTTTGTTCCGAATCCTGTAATTGAAACAAGGCATTTTACTAATGCAATTCCAAATACGATTTGTAATTCAGATCAGCAGTGCGTGCGATTCACGCTTCTCGGAATGCATCCGATTAAATCCAATTCTAAGATTTTCTGCGGAAAGTTAACGTTTTATCAGAGAAGACGTCACTTTACGAATTCGGAATTCATTCCGAGAACTTTGAATCGCCCTGCTGGAGTAAATTACGGAACCATGAATAATACCACCGCAAGATTTATCTGAAGTAAACAAACTTTTCTCATAGCAGATATCAAAATATACATTGACATTTTTTTGATTAAACTTCGTCAAACAAATTATTTAACAACAGATAAACCTACCAATTTAAAGTTCTTCGTCTTCTGAATGTCTTCAAAAGATATTCACTAGGACAAATTGCTTACACAAACTTATAATAGAATACCTAAGTACATTCTGAAAATGTATTCATTTCACTCTCGTTTTGCGAAATACTTGTGGCCTGTTTAATCCTTTTGGGAACTGGCCCCGGTTTATTTATTAGAAATGGACGGTGTATCAGTCTTTGCTTTTGCAATGGCACTTGGATTAATGTTACGCCCTTGAACCTCCATCCATAAGCGGAACACTCGACTTTACGTTCATTGCTTTATCCGGGGTGTGGAAACCACGCTGCCAGGGCCGGATCTGCACAGCTGTATTTTTTGTTTATTTCATTATTTTACCATCAATCTGATTCTTACCGATTACCGTAACCTGTAATGACGGTGTGGATGGAACGCTAATGACTAATGGCATCTTTATTTGAGATAGATATCTAAAAAAAGGCCTTTAGGCGGCCTAAAAACTACGTCACCAAAGTTGGCCACTTGCTCATACAAACTTACTGGCACCTTTCAAGAATATAACGATGCGATGGTAGGTGCTACTATCCCAGACATGCTCTTTCACGATGAAGTTCTCAATCTACCCAATCCTTACCCACTAGAATACATCCTTTCAGTTTAACCAGTTTAACCTTTTAGTAATCCGGTCTAATCTTCCAAACGGCTGGCCTTCATCTTGGTTGATAACACCGGAAGCGTTCTTTGGAAAGGACGAACGCAAAATAAAATTAATAAGTAAAATGCGGGCTTGAATTTTCAGGGTTCTGAAACACAATGGTAAAAAAATGTTTTGCTAAAAGGATCAAATTAGGATGTATTTGTTTATTTGTAGAACATTTGCATTATTAGTTGTAACAAATCACTCAATTCTTGTTCAACGTAAATCAGAGAATAAGTAGCATTGCCTTAGCAAATGATTTTTTTATCGGAATGTCTTTGATGCTCATGAATTTCCCACTATTTGTGAATCTTTTTTTTTTTTACCCCCTTGGGAACCTAATATCTTTACAAAATCCCTTCATCGATTAAGCTCCTATGCTCCACCGTAAATTTCCATAGTACAACCTAATTGACCAACCAAGTTTCATGCAGATTAGATGAAAGGTTCGACAGTTATGCGAGAACAAGAATTCGTGAAACATACAAACATACAAAACAAAATCGCCCAACTTGCCACCAAGATCTTAGATCGCTTCACTCTTTCGATCGATTATCTCCTATACAAATGACGTACTCCTCAATAAAACCAAAGTCAACATCATGTGAAAGTTGCCATCAACTTCCTTATGAAGTCAAGAAAGTTTGGTTCGAAAACCTATTCCACAATAGGTTTTCGTTTTAAGTGTAAGTTGATATGGGATGCTATACAAAGTCACGCTTTGAAAAATATTCGAGTCTTGTTTGAAGTTCAGTTTGAATTTCACGAGCTCTTCGTAAGGTTTCACTCTACGTTGTCTTGAATACACATCGAGAATGGGCCGGCTCTGTGGCCTAGCTATATTTACAGCCTTTTTGGAGTTTTTATGGGTAGCTTAGCGGCACATGAAGATCCCCATTATTCTTTTCCTCCCTGAATTAGGTTCAATTCGCCCCAACTCTCGGCATTATCGCTTTAACATTATACGCCAAAGTGAGGTGTGTATCGGTCTTATCTTCTACCTTAGTGGGAGATTAATATCGAAGTAACTCATATCGATTTTGTGACTTGAATCCCGACAGCAGCGCATCAATGGATTTGTCGTGTGTTGCTATTTCTTAAAATTGTAAGCGCGACTAGGAAAAATGACTAGGTAAGATAATGATGATGACGTCGATAAGTTAAAAAATAAATAATGATGGACATTGTACACAGTATAATGTACCTAGACCCAAAGTGGCCAAAGTAAGCAGCTTGTGTTATGGGAACCACATGACTACTACTCACATTCTTTTTTTGTAAATACATATATATTATAATAATAATTATGTACTTATATACATAGAAAACACCCAGACCCGAGACAAATATTTGCAGATAATACAAACATTTGTCCAACGGCAACCGCAACCTTCTGTCTCTCAGACGGGCCTTCCACCTACTGCATCACATAGTTGGTTAATAAAGATACCTACTCTGCACCCATAGCACATATTGTACACAGCACTAAAATGTTTGTTTGTATAGTATAGAAGGTAGGACTAACACAAACTTAAGTCTACAAAGCTGTACAAAGCTTTGATCGGCGTTGTGTGGACCCAGCTTAATCTGCTTGACAAATCTTGAATAAAGAGAGGATGATCTATTGACGAATAAAACCGCTGGTATACTGGCGATTTTATCCATTGATTTGTATCGTGTAGATGCGCCATTATGCTGGAAACCCGTGACAATGATGTTCTTCTTCTTCTTCTTCTTCTTTTGTATGAGCAAGTGGCCAATTCTGGTGACGAAGTTTTCAGGCCGCCTAAAAGCCTCCGTCATGGCTTAACGACTTAAAAGCCGGGACCGACAATTAACGTGCTCTCCGAAGCACGGAAGCGCTCAGCTCGTAATACCACTTGCGGTCACCCATCCTAAAAGTGACCGCACACAACGCTGCTTAACTTCAACGATCAATCAAGAACGTCCAAGCAAGCTACGCCACGAGCGCTTCAAAACCATGTTATCGTGACATTGTTTACGTAGGTGACAGTCAACTAAAAGTGTCCTTCTCTTTTTTCTAATATCAACTGCAAACCTTACATTACATTCTCTATTATTATGTTCGAACACAATACAAATGATGCCTGACGTGTGAGCTCACTAAACATCAACGAGACAACATTTCCTTTTAGGCAATACTGACAAAACAGTTTTGGACTGTTTTTAGCTGTAACTACTTTTATTCTGGAGAATGCTCCAGAATAAAAGTAGGTTTATGTAACTTGACAGTCAGTCGGGTTAAAAGGTTATATTTTCAAAACTTTTCGACGTTTCTTCTTATAAATAAAGACTCAGTGGTAGCACTGCCTTCTGCACTGTAGGTCGTGTGTTCGATTCTGACCCAGCACAAACATTTGTGTGATGAACATAGATGTTTGTTTTTGTTCTGTGTCTGGGTGTTATGAAGTATTAAACGTATGTATTTACAAATATAAAGTATTCTATCAGTTAAAACCACTTGGTACCTGTTATTGACTGACATAGTAGCCACATTGCCGGAGTAGCAAAGTAAAAGACCCGGCAATAAGAAAAAATGAATACATCCTAAAACATTACCCTAAGCTGTTTGCAATTTCATTAAGCTAATCAAAGTAACATAAGCGTTACTAACTGGCAATTCGCCGAATATTACCCACCTGAAATACGAGTATAAGTAAACAAACATAGGTACCTTACCCCCGTGACAGTCAGCACTAATATTTTATGAATCGTTGGAAAAAAAATTAAATGAAAATAGGATCACGTCTAACCTCTAAGGCGTGGTAGATATTCTCTCTGATGTTTTTTCGGTAATTTAAGATCCTTTGAAGATATCTAAGGGGTATTCACAGTCAGAGGTACGTCTAAATACATAGGTACCTATCATTATTTTTGTGACCCAAAGCACTAAGTCAATGAATAAAGATTTATTTATTTATTATTAATGCAGAAAAATACTTCTATGATTTCAGTCATCAGAATACTTTTTTTTTAAGCTAGTGACCAAAGATGACAAAGTTTGTCGGTCGCGTGACGGCCTCCGTTTTGGCTATAATCAAAGTTTTGCGTAGGTAATTCAGTTGTTCCGCTACCTGACTAACTTTTTGAGTCGACTGTATCTATACCTAACGGTCCGGGTAAACATTGTTTTCATAACAAGTATATGAAAGGCCTTTTTCGATCCCACTTGAGGTAAAAACAAAGCACAATAAAAACAACAAATTGATTTGAAAATTATACACATTCCTGCCTAAAAAAACCTACTTAGGTACCCAAACCATCGATAGGTACTTACTCTGAATGTAAAAATGAATTAATTTAATTATTAAAAAATGAATTCACCTAGCTCTTAAGATGTTTCCAAGTGATCCCAGTGCTCCTACAGAATAAAAAAATAAGTAGGTAGGTACTTACATGATGATTTATTATAAATCACAAATTCGATAAGTACTCGTACCTAACAAGCTAATAAAATATTTACTAGACTGTAAATACCTATTTCACAGCGATCACAGATTTTATGTAAGTTCGCCCACAGATTTTCCTGAAATGGTTATTGAAAAAATATAAAGAGGCACGATCTTATTACATAGGCTCATCTTACGATTCGAGTAAAATGTAATGCTGTTAGTATTTAGGATCCATTCGCAATAAACTTTTACGCCACAGCAAAAAAATGTTTTATATATTACAGTTTGTGAAGTAAACACGTCATCGAAATTACATATGAGCTCATCATAATGTATTTCATTCGACCACGAAATGTCGAATCAAATATTTCTTGAGCTCACCGAAATAGAAAAAGTCGATTTATGTGGCATTTCTGAATGATGTTCATACACTTTACTCGCGTGTTGAGTTTGCTGTGTGTCTGAATAATGGCGTGGAACTTCTAAATCACTCGGCTTCTGAAAGACAGATGGCATGGATTTATTATACAACCACAAAATAATATGATATAACCTCGGCTTTCTTAGAAACGACTACGCAAAGCTTGAAAACATTATATATATTGCCATATTATTACGAATTCAATAAAAGTACTTACGCTACTCTGATTAAAGCTATCGGTAGCTACAAAAATGCCCTATATTTCAAATACTAGTATCGTTATCTACTACAGCAATCCTAATGTACAAATTATTCCAAAATCAAACAAACAGTCAAAGTAAATCCGAACACATTATTGTTTACGAATCACAAAATACCTGTTAGAGCATAATATACCTAGAGTAATTACCTCTGTCTAGTCTAGGCAAACGGGGTGATTGCTCTTTAGAAGGTTTTCACGGGCATCCCTAGTCTTTGTAATGAGACTGGTCATATTCCGTTTATTCAAAATAATATCAAATATTTCAGACATAGGTCTACACGGGTCGTACGAATATGGACTTTATATACTTACATTAAAAACCCGTCTGCACTTACTTAAGCTAATGCTAAAATCCCTAGGACGCACTTAGGGATGAAAATGTCCATCGTTAGGACCGTTCTAAAGACGAGCATAAATATACAAATTACGATAAGTAAAGGCATTTCCATGCCACTTGAAGAGAATAATTTTGTGGGCCTCGAAGGCTCACCCACCAATTATTATCTTTGCGTTACTTTTCTATCTATACTTACTTATAATAAGACTGTAGTTTAAGTAGGTACAAATTTATAAGAATGTAATTTCATGATGTCAGTTTTTGGTTCATATTAATGCAGCAGCCAAAAAACATCGCTTGCGCGATCTAGAACGCTGTGCACGCAGTGAACGCATATAAACATGGAAGCATTCTTTCGAGGCAAATATTCTTGAAAAATGGTACAAAATTGCAACCGACGTGACACTTCAAATCCGTCAAAATTTATTTGCTGATTGGTCAATAATTTACTAAGACTCGGGACGCACAGTTAAAAGTCGACTCTATTCCCTCGATGTTTGGGTTAAAATTGCCGTCCAACGCTTGTCATTACCTGCCACGCCTCTGATAACCGGGATGATTTTATGTAATAAGATGCAATGCAAATAATTAATTCGTACTATTATGGTGAATTTTGATAACCATTTCATAAGTATTACGAACTTCTATGAGTTTTATGGTAGCAGTTGTTCAAAGGTTCGAAAATATAATAGGTTTTAAGAAGTAGGTGGGTACTTATTACTCGTAGGTTTGTCGATCGAGCGAGCGAAGCGAGCGAAGATCTTAGTGGTAAGTTGGGCGATTTTGCTTTGTATGTTTGTATGTTTGTATGTTTGTATGTTTGTATGTTTGTATGTTTGTATGTTTCACGAATTGTTGTTCGAGCACAACTGTCGAACCGTTCATCCAATCTGCATGAAACTTGGTAGGTCAATAGGTTGTGGTAAGGAAATTTACGGGGGAGCATATGAGCTTAATCGATAAAGGGGTTGTGAAGATATTGGGTTCCCAAGGGGGTAAAAAATTATGAAAGTTACACAAATAAATTGAGTGGGGTGTCATACGAAAGGGCTTATTTTGTACATTCCAAAATGGTTTTTATTTTTAATCTAGGATGTATAGTTTTTGAAATACGACCAAAGACCAAAAACTACGAAACCAGAGCTGCAAGAGCTCCCGTTGCATAGAGTTTCGATGACTTCGTAGCTCATTGACTGGTCGGTCTTAAAAAGAGAGTGGCATCGTTGCGGTTTGGTTTGCAATGATTTTAGATGCTACTTGATTTATTTTCATGATAAAAAAAATTTTGATAAAGAATGAAAATAATTGGGGTAAAAAAAGTTAAGTAAACAAATATATTGAGTGGGCTGTCAAATGAAAGGTCTTTATTTGTACATTCCAAAATAGTTATTATTTTTATTCTAGGACGTATACTTTTAGAAATACGACGAGAATTCATAAATATGAAATACCTAAATGAAAAATTAGACGCGACATTATGTATTGCATGCATGCCAGTATTTTTTACCATGAAGAGCTAGCGCAATAGGCATACTCGGCAGTATCAGTAGTAGCACTTGAAATTATAGGAGTAGTCAGAAGAAAGTCCAAATGTAAGCCATCTACGGTGCGCGAGATCTCAGTTCGGGGCGAACTACTAGTTTAGTAAGTAAAAACTTTGTAAGTATTTAGGTACTTTGTATTCCTAATCAAATAAAATAATTCAATGTTCTAAAATTTAGAACATTTACAATTTTTACATTTATTTTACAAGCAGGTAACTAGTACAAATTACAAAACTATTATTGTTAGGTTACATCTATAATTATATACAGTGAAAGTCAAAGTCAAAAAGTTTTATTCAATAAAATTATCTACAAAATATCACTAACTTTGAAGACCTCGGTGGTGCAGCGGTGAAGACCCACCTGAGACGCAGGAGGTTGCGGGTTTGATCCCTGCCGCGAGACAAAGGTTTATAAGATCTGTAAATATTAGTTTCGGGTCTGGGCGTTTTCTATGTTCAGCCAAGACCACTTGGAACTGTTTTTTGGCGTAATCCGTCAAAATCATAACCCTTCTTTTTTGCTTCGCCGTAGTCGGGTAAAATGTTAGACACAACATTATGTATTGCATGCATGCCAATATTCATTACTATGACGAGCTAGCGCAATAAACATACTCGGCAGTAGTAGCACAGATTATTAAGTAGTAGCACTTGAAAGTAAAGGGGTAGTCAGAAGCAAGTCCAAATATAAGCCATCTACGGTGCGCGAGATCTTAGTTCGGGGCGAACTAAGTAAGTATGTAAGTATTCAAATCGGACTGGTAGTTCCTGAGATTACCGCGTTCAAACAAACAAACAAACAAACTCCTCCGCTTTATAATATTAGTATCTATAGTATAGGTACTAATATGAAATAATAAAAAAATATCAGTTAGGTAGAAATTAGGTACTTGGTTTGGGTGGCATAACACCATCCCTATAGACAAAAACCAGGATTATTTTTATGGAAAAATGATAAATAGCGATGTACTTACATGTGAAAACTAACACCATTATTCTTGTTGTGTAAATCGGATCTACTTACGCATCAATTTACAGCACAACAAGGCATTTTTATGAAAAAAACTAGAAATTTAGTTGACCGTCGCCGCCAATGTCAACTTCGCAACTAAACTCGTCCGTGTCACACTTTTCAAGCCCCGCCTACCGTGTCACACTTTTCGTTGGGTCATTTTCTAGCGCAAATAATGCTTCCATGTTTATATGCGTTCACTGTGTGCACCTTTGAAGAAATATGTAAACTAGAACGGACACCGGCGAACTCACAGTTGACGCCACAATTGAAGCCGATCAGCGTCAGCTCATTCATTCACTAGCTCACGTTCATCGCAATCGGTCGCTGGCTTTATGGTGTTGAATGTTGACGAAAGGTATAAAAATGACTTTCAAAAATGCCGTCTTGCATTTTAGAATCTTACAAAAACACATCAACTACACAAAAAAAGGATAGTGGCGTAACTTATCATCGGTAAGTAAACAAAACATCAACTAAAACCAAGCAAAACTAATTTTTGTCATTATTTGCCGCCATTTCTAGAAAATCATAGAATATGAAAATGGAACTGTACAGATTGGACACGGTAGGTAATAAATGTTGGTGAACTCATAATATATGCACCTAGTTATTTTAACTCAATTAGGTATAAATACTTAACTGATTATTGTTTAGATCATAAAATACCTACTCTGCCTATGCCGTTTGTCTGTCTGTTTGTCTATCAGTACCTACTAAAGTTTATTATCAAATTGTAATGGTAGATTTTTATTTTACTTAGTTTAAAAAGGATATTTTTCATCATCATCACCTTAAAGATACTAACCAAACCCAAACCTAATTTATTCAAAACTAAGTTTCCTGTAAGTAGTACCTACCTACCTATAATTTTTTTTCCGTGAATTTTTTGATATTTTAATAGTTATTCTGCTATTCAGGGCTAAAAAATGGTAGAATACTTATTATTTGGAAATGCATACATAGGTACCTATAATACTATAAAATAATATAATTCATCCTACAAATGTTTGTCCTGGGTGGGAATCAAACCCACGACCTAGTCAATTTATTTAGTTAAGGCAGAGTAATAATTAGTAGGTAAAAAAGCTGTGTCGCTTCTGTGCGGTGTCTAATCTCCTGCCCATGTTCCGACTCATTTGTGACACGTCTATGGTTTGTACTTTCTTCTCTATTATTATCTCGATGGTGTGCACGGCGATCCACGGCGATTCGGTTACTTCAAATTAAGGTGCGGTGAGAGCTGTGTGGGACTAGAAAGGCCACTTTATTATTAACTCATTTATTTCAGATAATAGTCAATCCATATTACACACAGTTTACACATTCAAAATAACAAAAATAATCACTAAATAAATAAAATCAATAACAAATTAATAAAATCCAATTCACAATACAATTCAAATCAATAGGTACTTAACTAACATAACACATAGAGCCATTAAAATTTAAACAAAGATACTTATCTACCTAAGCTAACCCAATCAAGCACCACTTACAAGAAGCCCAACAGAATCTGGGTCCAGTTATACTGGATTGGACAGTCTGTGCGCGCAGCAATCATCTGTAGGATGCTGTTGCCGCTGCCTCGCACACGCTGGAGTAAGGAAGCGACTTTCTTGCGCATAATCGCATGAAAGCCGTCCGTGCGCGCCTCCGCGAACATCCCGGATGCGCTGCAGAAGCGAGGCAGCTGCATCAACATCCTAAAGATGTTGTTGTATTGGACTCGCAGGGCACAAGCTGCTCGGCGAGTGTGTTTTATCCAGAGGCTACCCGAGTAAAAGGACTGGCAGTATGCCTTAAAGAGTGTTATTTTAACTTCTCTCGAGCAGCGTGAAAACCTACGTATTATCATGTTTCCACGAACAGCTAGTGCCCTGCGCTCCCTTTAGCTCCCTTCACTTTAGCTAAATCATAATGTGAATTGTACTATATGAAGTCCTTGACTACATGCCATCTATGTTTTCATAGACATGCGAGTGACAAGAAAAAAAAATACGAATCATAATTATGATTCATAAAAGGGATTGCGCTAACGGACGGCCATTTTAGCCTCCCTGAAGCTTCATACGTGAATCTGCTGATTATCATGCACGGCCTCTGCACGCGATATCGCGCACCGTGGGAAGCCACCTTAATACAAACTGCTAGCATTCGTATAAAGAAACTGAAGTGGTAATGTCCAATAACCCGCAAGACCAATAATATCTGGAGTGAAGCGTGTTCTTGAGTGGAGATCGAGCCTCGGCAAATCCGGTGTAGCCTTCCACCCAGATAAACTGATTCTTTACAAGACTGTAATTTTAGAATACCTAAGCCTAGCTAGGTGCTTCAGTACCACCTAGTATTCAATTTAGAGACAGCTATTGCGAATTGAACCATATGAACTTGTTTCAATACCACGATGATGGATGACAAGCGCACACTCACGTGCCCTAGGGCGTGTGCCTAGGTACGTAGATTGAACCTTTATCAATCCAAGCAAAGAATAAACAACGATTCATCATCGCTCATCTTTCTGGGGGTATTAGAGTCCTCTGTTTCGATATGGCTTTAAACATTTTGCTAAGGTGCTGAGACATCAATCAATATTGATGAGTTTCTTGTGCATTCATTCAATTGAACTCCTACCTGCATACTGCAAATATACACATTATTATAATATAATAATTACCAATTTATTTTTCACTTTGATTGGGGCTTCGATTTTCCTATTGAATTTTAGCACTATTAGGTACTTACCTACACTAAACGTTAATGTCTCTAAAATCATGTTTTGGTGTTGTTATCATTAGGGAATCTGGTGATTTATAAAATATGTAGTCTTAAAAAATTGGTGAGACCATGGTGAAATCGTCTAACTAAACAGTTTATTGAAATAATTCCACGAATTACGCCCTTTACAGACCTCCTGCCTCCTTCGCCATAATTTATCAATTTTCCTAATATTCGTTGGCTCAACCTTGCCTAATATAATGCAAAGTGCGTAAATCTTCCTCTGAATGAACGAGCAAGTAGATGTCTGAAATTATACCTCTATTTCAATATTTTGAACAAGAGAATGCATAAGGAAGGGTTAGTAGCGAAGTCCCTTGAAATCCAGGAACTAAACCCACCAATAATCGGTGGAATAAATTTTAGGGTCCGGCCCCAATTCCTCTATTTTACAATGTCAACCACTCAAGTATCATTGCCGTTGCGTTTTGTTTCGTTCTCCAAAATGACAGTAATTTGCAAAACCTCATTGGTAATTGGTTTGAAAACGTCATCACAACGTAGTAACCTAACGCATTGGTCATTAGTAGATAAAGAAACGAAACGAAATACTTAGTTGACGTTTTTCCTTGGTTGATAAAAAGTTTTTTAGTGGAATCGGCCTACAGGGGTCCGACTCACTATTTTTTCCTTATTACTTAGGCGTACAATTGTTGCTGTCAATAGCCGTAGTAACTGTTTTATCAGCTACTAATACAATTCAGAACCTATGCTATATGTAGATACACTTCGATGAATCTCTTTGACTCCACACACAATATATTTCATCACCATATCACTTCAACATTGTGTTAAGTAGTATAATTTACTGACCCAATGGAATATCCTTTGATAAGAACTCACCAACTAGCTGACTTATCGGAGGTAGGTTTACGCTTTATTAAACTTTATATAATTCGACAACCACTGAACCGATTTGGCTGAAATTTGAAACATAGATAAATAATGACCGGGAATAGGATATAGGCTTTTTATCACGAAAAAATGCATGGTTGCCGTGGGATAAACAAATAGTAGTCCACGCGGGCGAAGCCGTGGGCGTCAGCTAGTATCTTATAATAACGAAAATAAACTAGTAGTTCGCCCCGAACTGAGATCTCGCGCACCGTTGTATTGATAGCCTAGATTTGGACTTGTTTCTGACTACCCCTATACCTACGTTAAGTGCTCCTTCTAGTGTTTACCACACAATGATATCTAATGCGCTACCTCAGTATGGTAAAGATTATAGGCATGCATGCAATACATTGAGTCGTGTCGTGTTTATATTCAATAGTTGACCCCGCGAACTTCGTACCGCGCCTCAGGGAAGGCCTCTTAGTTCGAGAAATTATTAAAATAGCAGTTCAATACGAAATGTATGAGAAAATCAATTCCCTCCCCCTCCCCCTCCCCCTCCCCCCCTCCCCCTATCCCTCCCCCTCCCCTCCCCTCCCCTACCCCTCCCCTACCCCTACCCCTCCCCTCCCCTACCCCTCCCCTCCCCCATCCCCTCCCCCACCTCTCCCCCATCCCCTCCCCCACCTCTCCCCCATCCCCTCCCCCTCCCCTCCCCCTCCCCCTCCCCTCCACGATGTTTTCTTTCACCGTTTCGAGCTCGTGTTAATGCACATTTAAATTTTTCTAATCGAAAAATCCATTGATGAGCATGGCCAGGGTTCGAACTTACGACCTATGAATCGAAAGTCGAGCACTCTTCCAATCGGCTAACACGGCTTTTATTTTCAATCTCAAGAAAAAATATCAAGTAGCAACTAAAATCATTGCAAACCAAACCACAACGATGCCACACTCCCTGTCTGTTAACCAGACCTACGAATACATCGAAACTCTATGAAACGGGAGCTCTCTCCATACTTCCGTTAATTGGTTTCCATAATTTTTATTTTTGACTGTATTTCAAAAACTATAGAACCTAGAAGAAAACTAAAAACCATTTTGGAATGTATAAGTTGAGTACTTTCATATGACACCCCACTCAATATATTTGGGTAACTTTGAAAAAAATTTACCCCCTTGGGAACCCCATATCTTTACAACCCCTTCATCGATTACGCTCATACGCTCCACAGCAAATTTCCATAGCACAACCTATTGACCTATCAAGTTTCATACAGATTGGATAAGCGGTTCGATAGTTATGCGAGAACATAAAAATGAAACATACAAACATACAAACATACAAACATACAAACATACAAACATACAAACATACAAAGCAAAATCGCCTAACTTGCCACTAAGATCTTCGCTCGCTTCGCTCGCTCGATCGATGAATGATATATTGGGTCTTTTAATTGGATTGGGAAACTGGCACTAGGCTTTTATTTTTGGATGTGTTGCCTTTCCAAGCATAATCGAATTACTAACTTACGTAAATGAATTAGTTCGTGTCGTGTCACAGGTTCGGGTTACGTTACGTACGACACGGTTTTCGAAACAAGCTCTACGAATCTACAGAACAGGGTGCCGATTCTACTAACAAACTTTTTATCAACCACAAGCAAAACGTCAACTAAACCTTAGGTAGTCGACAGAGACTAGAGTCTATAGTACCTATTATCACTGAAAGACTGTTCACTCAAGCTGTAACAAGTTTTGGAAAATATACTTTTCTAGCACATTCAATTTTTTAAGATTACGCATGTAAATGACACACATTACAGTTATCGTAAAGTTTTTCTTTGCAATTTTATCAAAATTCTACTCGTGTCTACGTGAACATGCCCTGAGATATAGGTACTTAAATATGCGATAGGCTTGATAGGAGCATCTACTCTTTATATGAGTCAAGCACGTAGCCTCTCAAAGGTCGCCGTAATATTTTCGCTGCTTGAGGTAATCTTCGGATTTGCGGTTGACTTATGAATAAAACAGATACTCGTTAGTTTACACCATAGGTTCTCAACGTGGGCGATAACGCCCCCTTGTATGCGTTTGAGAATTTCAGGGGGGCAGTAGAAGATTAGAGAAAATTAGGGGGCATTGAGATGGCGCATTAAGATTGTAGCAGGGGAGCTCATGAAAAAAATATATTCTCAAAATGTGCGGTGGGCAAGATAAGGTTGAGAAACAATGGTTTACACAATCAAAAGCTCAAAGGTTGGAAGTACTAGTAGTGAAGATGTATTGTGATATGTGTACCTATCTCATTCCTCTTTGAAATGCAAAATATGGGATACACTTCGCAGACAAACATTACCTCAGTACAAAGCTCGGTATTATCGTTTCCCCTACATTGTGAAATATTCTGACGAAAATAGTGTAGCAATATCAGACGGATGCCAACTGTGATTGTGCTTACATTAGGTATGCAGATGCCTCCGACTAGATGAAACCTCTATACCCGTCCGTCATGAATATGTAAACTGAAACCGGAATCAGGGATCAGTAGAGTAATGACTGCATTCAATATTGTTCAACTGGTAAGTAAAACAAAGAGGTAATAAGATATATTTATTTACGACACCTTTTGTACAGTAGGCTAATTTAGTTGTTTAAATTTATAAAAGTGGTTCATAAGGGCTATTCAGTTTTCTTGTCCCTGCCTGGCGACGGTCTGCAGCGCGATTCAGACTTCCAAAAATGCATCAGATTCGAAGATTTATTTCGGAAAGTTAACTTTTTTTCAGCGAAGAAACGTCACATTCTGAGGTCTGAATCGCGCCTCCGGTGACCGGAAGGCTTTAACTTTGTTAGACACTTTGTTGAAATCGCCTTACCAATCGTATTATACTGATACGTAGTGAATTACCTAAATAAGCTATTAGTAAAAGTTCGCTAACCTAATAATGGGAGATTTGTTTTTATAGCACTTGTATACTTTATATTTAATTGTAGGTCTCAAAGTTTATTCTGTAACTTTATAATTAGATTCACTAAACACAGAAATGGAGATAATTTTATTTACATTACTAACTTAATAATAATATTTAAATCTACACATTAGCACACACATTTAAAATCATTGGTAACAATACTACCTACCTACCTATCTACAGCTAATACATTTTCACTAATATGTCTCTTGCCTACGGCATACTTATATAAGTACATACACTAAGTAGAAACTATTCTAATTTACAAAAATGTTCAAAACCAAATTACTCCAGAGAATCCATCTTCAAAAGTTAATTAAAAAAACAAATGGCAAAATTCAAAATTATAAAAAAACCCTACTGCGAACACAATAAAATGCGTCATTTTGATATAGGACACTCGCGCCATCAGGACGTGGCGTATCATTTATCAAAATCGGTTAAGCCATTGAGTAGTTACGAGCAGACAAAGGAAGACATAGGTACTGTATCCTTTTGGGCTTCGCCGCAAACGGGTAAAAATTGAACGTAAAAATAATGGACTACGACTTTCCGAGAATACTGAGATCATCACAAATTGAGTTTGACGTTTTTTACGATTATTTTATATGCGTGTTTTCGCTACCAATCAAAAATTTAACTCTAGTTACCTCGATTCCATCCTCCTACGCAAATATACTTTGTTAATTTCGTATTTCCGACATTTTCACTGTCGTATAAGCATTAGCGTGGGTCAAAAATTTTTTTTTCATCTCAGCAGCTCGAAATGGCATCCTTTGCTGCGAGAAACCAGTGTGCAAAATCGCATTTTGCACACTGGTTTCAGTGAGGAAAAGTGATTTGAAATTCGAATGTCGTAGATTGACACGTGATAGTGCATGGCGGTCATTGGCTAGCCTGTCTATGAAAAAAAACAATAACGCACCTTTTAAAAATAAAATAGCGGGAATTTGTTTCTGTTACGCTAGTTATTTGTTGAAAATTCATAAAACAATAAAGATGAGTGAAACCAGTGGCGAATACACTAATTTATCTCCAGAGAGAAGAGTTGAGACAAAAAGTGATTGTGATGAACAAAGTTCCCTTCCTGAGAAGCACGTATGTAAGTTCTGAACAAAACAGAAACTTTTAATTTTCAAAATTACAATAACTGTTAGTTGTTCTTTTAATTTCTAAAAAAAATGCTTTATTTTTAAATAGATATAAATGAATACCTATTATGGATTAGTGGCTTCATTATGTACAAAGTTGTATCTTTTATTTGTAGGTAGTAATGTTCTCGCTGCTGAGGTGAAAAATTTTGTGTGCAACACGAGACCAAAGTTTTTTACATCTCGTGCCTTTGAATTCCTCGCTAGACTCGGGATTCAAATCAATCAAATCAATCAATCAAAATCAGCACTCGAGGAAAACATCAACTTTGCCCTCTTGTTGCACAAATAACTATTTTCGATTTTCAACTTCTAATAGCGATAAAAAGTGGCTAAATATGGTTGAAATGAGACGTGCAAAATATGGTTGCTTTATAATAATGTTAACTGCCTCCGAATTTAATTTGAAAATTCAAAAAATCTTGAAATTGGTGTTGAATTCATGAACTGATAAAAGTACTATGCAGGTAGTTTTTGGTTACAGTTTTGCTTTGAAACATAAGATAATATTATATATTTACTTATTAATTAACATTATTTACCATTTTCTTAGGAAAAGTGAGATTTCGAGAGTTTGCAATCTCGAGCTTTTGTCGCAAAAGTGACGTGGTACGTTTGAAGTTCGAAGATTACTTTTTAACAATGGAAATGTCTTAAAAGTGTTTTAAGAATTCTTTAATTGATTATAATAGCGATAATAAAGATAATTTACTACCAAGTAACAACGGTATTCTTAAACAATATGAAGAATTGAGGTGCCAATGGGAATTCGAAAATGACTTACAAAAAGAACCAACTTGCATTGAGATATTGCATAATTTTTATTGATTGAATTAAAAATAATGGACAAAAGGACTTATTATTATAAATTAAGATAAAAGGGTGTTACAAATGCTTAAAGTACATCATTTGAAGTCTAAAAACCTACTAAAGTCCTTGCCTAAAACTTCACCAAAACATTACAGATTTCAAGAATAGCAGGAAAGCTCTTTTCGACATTTCTAGCTGAAAAAGCATAGATTTGACAGGAGGCAGGAGGCCTGACGATCTCAATGTACCTACAAATTAACACAATTGATGAAATATCAATTCAAAAAATGATAAAAGGAACATCCATGATGCTACCACCAAAATACAATAGAAATACTTCTTGCCTGTATTTCAATGGAGTTTCTCGTGATTTTCACCAGGTAAAATGCCTCATGCTTCTTGGTTCACACAAACAAGTTGCATTTTTTTTTAATTTATTCATCCACAGAAGCTCCTTCAATAAATCTGGTGATTCTAGCAACGAAAGATTTAAAAGTTTTGGTTCACTTCTAAGATCCACGCTACCTGCAATGAAAGACCGCAATACATGCAAAAGAAAATTGCCACATCAAGATAATAATCAATAGAATTCAAAGGAATAAAAGATTTTGTCATATTTAGCCTGTATTTTGCTCATCCTGATAACTTTTTGCTAGCAATGTTGTCTAATCTACAAAAACATTAGAAAGTTTACCGCTCGTCGAATTCTGAAAGAATGTTTCATTTCTCGCACAAAACTAAGATTTCTCAAGTTCCTGAACAATTTTAAATGCATATTCTTATGTTGATCTGGGGGTCTAAAGTGGCCACTTTTGATGAAAAATCAGATGTTTCATAGATGCTTCATCTATGAAACATCTGATTTTTCATCAAATGCTTCATAAATGCTTCATATATGCTTCATATATGAAGCATCGATGAAGCATCGATGCTTCATATATGAAGCATCGATGAAGCATCGATGCTTCATATATGAAGCATATATGAAGCATCTATGAAACATCTATGAAGCATCCCACAAAACATCTTTTTTGACAGATCTATGTGCGAGGTTTTTTCTTTTTTTCTTCTACTTTATTTTGGCTTCGCACGGCTTGTGCATTCAGCCAGTGTCAAGTAATTAATATTCTTCAAGTTTATAGATAAATAAGATATACAAATACCTACAAAATATACATAAATATAATATTCCACCCCTCCCCTTGGCCTCAGTAAAGATGGTGGGGCTTTACTGAAACATCAACACGGACTTTTTGCTAGAAGTCAAAAAGCTGTTTCACTTGCCCACACTTATGCACATTCACGAACACATAACGGTTAATAATCCACCATCATTACACATTAACATTCGAAGAAACACAAGTTTTGGAAAATAAAACAAAACGAAATCATGACTTCTCAAATTCCCGCCAAAAAGCCATGTGCGAGGTTAAATTTACTTTTAGAAAGTAAATATAGGTTGAATAGAAAACGGATGGCTGAATGCAAAACCCGTGCGAAGCCAAAATAAAGAAGAAAAAAAAAGAAAAAACCTCGCACATAGATCTGTCAAAAAAGATGTTTTGTGAAATGCTTCATAGATGTTTCATAGATGCTTCATATATGAAGCATCTATGAAGCATTGATGAAGCATCGATGCTTCATATATGAAGCATATATGAAGCATTTATGAAGCATTTGATGAAAAATTAGATGTTTCATAGATGAAGCATCTATGAAACATCTGATTTTTCATCAAAAGTGGCCACTTTAGACCCCCTGATTTATTAGTGACTAAATGCTACCGAACCATCGATTCAAAGGTGCAAAATGACGAAAACTTACAAACTTTTGTTGTACAAGTGGGCGAAGGCGAACTGCCTCTGCTTCGCATGCCATGTCATTGTAAGGTGTGGAAAGAGCTATTACGACTTTGGTGGAAGCATCCAACACTTTAAACACCAAATTTGAGAGAAAAGACTTATAATCGGTTCAGCTAAAGTCACGCAAACATATGCGCACATTTTACAGTAAAGAAGGATTTTGCTATTCTTTGAAGACCTAACCTGCATTTTTTAGATAAGTAACTGAGTAATTTATAATTAAGTATACAAATATGACTTCTTGTATCGTGGTTTGTTCCAAAATAAACCATACACAAGTATATTTTCATAGTTTTCAGCAGGATTTTCCAAAGACATTTTTTTGTAATTTTTTAAAAGTTTAACTTCGATTCGGAGGCAGAAGATGATTTTCAATCCGTGTCATATTTTGCAGGTGGATTATTGACGTAATATGGCACCTTTTTATCACTATTAGAAACTGAAAAAAAAATATTTTTTTTTCTCCATACAAGAGTGACCCACCCTAATAAGCATTCATTTCAAACGCTCGTCTGAAAGAGTACCTAAGTTTTTATATTGAAATAATGAAAAGCTCTTTAAAAAAAATGCAGATAAATGGATTTGGGCACGAAACCTTTGACACGCTTTGGAGATACAACTACCTTGTTCTATGGGGTTGGACTCTTGAACTATGGGTTCTATGGGGACCCGTCCCCATAGAACCCATAGATGGTGCAAAATTATTAGATAATCTACTATTCCATGTCTGAAACTTGCTCCATAGATAAACAACAGATGTTACATTTTTTATCATCATAGTGTAATGAATTAAATCCATTAAATTAATTACAACTCGTGGTTTTGTTTTCGTATTATTCCGTATCATACTATAAATGTAAGAAATAATGAAAACATCGAGTAACATAAAGTATAAGTTAAGTCGTACTTGATGTTAAGTATTATGCCATGTTACTAGAAGCTTTTACGGCACCTAGATAGTAAATATTGCGTTATATGCACTTTCAACAATATTCTTCGCTACTACTTTCATAACATAAGCGGTTATAAAAGTAAACATGTATCAGGGTAAAACCAACTACTAACAACACTACCCACGTAAACAACATGTTAAAAGCTCGCGATCTTTTTATCTTGTATTGCTCCCACGAGGGAAGGGAGCAAGGAATTTCCATTCTGACCTCCAAGTTATGCTTACGCCTAAGTGTAGTGCTCCGTGACAATGTAGAGTGGGCATAAGCAAGCTACACACTTTCAATAGAGTTAAAACCATGAAGTCAAATATTAGACGCAATAAGTAAGTTCAAAAGCAGTTCTGAGATTTTGAGACTATATTTAAACATAATAGCAGTAGAGTCGAGATTATTTGAATTAGTTTCGGGTTGAAAGATTCTCGTTTTCGTTCGTCTAACCTGGAAATGAATATGAATCAGTATCCATATCTGTGTCTAGAATGGGTATTAGTTCTGCCTTTTCTCCCAGATTCGACACCACGTGACTGAACTTTTATAATGTTCATTGTAAATTCCTCTCGCATTCACGATTTTCATACAGGAAATTCGTTGGCACGTAAATTTATTATTCAAAATAAAAATGGGGACTTTAATATGACATGCAAATTATATTCCGTTGTACCTCGAAGGGTATATCGTGCGGTCCTCTGTTTATGAAGTTTTATAACAAGCTTCGGGATCAGTGGTCAGCGGTATTCGTTTTGAAATTCGTCGCAGACCGAGAATACCTCGATAGACCATACCATTTTACTGTAAATTGAATCGCCGATGTTGCGTCTGAGCGAGTTCGAAAATGGAATATCTAAATGATTCACAGAAAATAAAGCTTGGACCGAATGGGGTTTTATCGCATTTAACGTTTTATTTATAGTATTTTCACATCTTTTATAGCCTCTATGAATACTAGTAGTTCGCCCCGAACTGAGATCTCGCGCACCGTAGATGGCTTACATTTGGACTTTCTTCTGACTACCCCTATAATTTCAAGTGCTACTACTGATACTGCCGAGTATGCCTATTGCGCTAGCTCTTCATGGTACAAAATACTGGCATGCATGCAATACATAATGTCGTGTCTAATTTTTCATTTAGGTATTTCATATTTATGAATTCTCGTCGTATTTCTAAAAGTATACGTCCTAGAATAAAAATAATAACTATTTTGGAATGTACAAATAAAGACCTTTCATTTGACAGCCCACTCAATATATTTGTTTACTTAACTTTTTTTACCCCAATTATTTTAATTCTTTATCAAAAATTTTTTTATCATGAAAATAAATCAAGTAGCATCTAAAATCATTGCAAACCAAACCGCAACGATGCCACTCTCTTTTTAAGACCGACCAGTCAATGAGCTACGAAGTCATCGAAACTTTATGCAACGGGAGCTCTTGCAGCTCTGGTTTCGTAGTTTTTGGTCTTTGGTCGTATTTAAAAAACTATACATCCTAGATTAAAAATAAAAACCATTTTGGAATGTACAAAATAAGCCCTTTCGTATGACACCCCACTCAATTTATTTGTGTAACTTTCATAATTTTTTACCCCCTTGGGAACCCAATATCTTCACAATCCCTTCATCGATTAAGCTCATATGCTCCCCCGTAAATTTTCTTACCACAACCTATTGACCTACCAAGTTTCATGCAGATTGGATGAACGGTTCGACAGTTATGCTCGAACAACAATTCGTGAAACATACAAACATACAAACATACAAACATACAAACATACAAACATACAAAGCAAAATCGCCCAACTTACCACTAAGATCTTCGCTCGCTTCGCTCGCTCGATCGATGATATAAACCCTAATGTGAGTGCAAAACCTTCTTGGGTCTACTATTTTCCGACATTATCATTATAATAACTAAGATATACCTTACCTATCTATATAATTAATTATTATAAAACACAAAAACATAAGATCAAATTTGTGAAAGTTATGCGTTCGCCTGAATGAAAGGTATTACATTCAATAACATCAAGGAAACAATGAAAACAAAATATCTCAATATACCAAACTGAAGGCTTCAGTTTAATTTTCTGTCTGACTCATTCGATAAATCCACAAAGCATCCTTAGTACCTATAAATAAGATATATTATTCAAAATTATAATTGACTTCATAACATTCTACATAAATACAGCCACAAGTATGAATATCAAAGAAACTTCTGAAATGATAGAACTCCATTATGTCGAGTAGCTAACCACTGCGTTATTAATCGGGCAAAGTTTGGGGATTGTATTTCTGCTACCGCGTAGGTAGCGCGTGACCTGAAACACGAAAATAATTAGACGCACAACTTTATAACAGGTAAAGTTATGTACAGGTATACAATACGTTTACGTTTCGATTCATTTTCGACGTGACTTAAATAATTTTAGCGGTAATCAATAAATTATTGATAATAATTAATTCAATTACTGTGCAATTTCAGCTAAAGGCATCTACTACACCTACTAAATTGGTTCGTGTGCTTTGTTACATACCTTAAATATAAAGATATAATAGTAATACTATTTGTACAATCACTTAACATTTTTAATGATCATCACCATCAACCTGTACCTAATAGCAGTCGACTGCTGGAGATAGGTCTCTCTGATCTCACCAATAACCCTTCACTAAGCACGATCCCCGGCTTCTCTCATCTAAATAGCTCCTGTTTGACTCGCAAGGCATACAGGCATACAATTAATATACTTACTTATACATGTCTGCATAATTTAAATTCTTATTTAATTTTGGTCTCAACGTCAAAAAGAACATTTTACTTTCACGCAAATCAGTCCTTCGGATATAACCTCACATTGATTCATGAGCTTCTTTTGTGAAGTAAAATTAATAACATTACCTATATTATAGTGTAGTTGTATTTTAAAATATATTATTACTTTACAGACAGCAAAATTAACAGCTGAGTAATCGATAAGTATTCAATTAATGAATGTTTAATAAAACGCCCTCTCTGCGCCGTTAATTGATTTCTCATTTACTGGGGTGATTGGACCTTTGCCAAGGGTTTCAATTGCACAGCTGTGTTGACTGCAATCTATATAATTCTCATTTTAGTATCAAACTTGTGTGATTGAATAAATTATATGCTCGTAGTTCCTAATATTTTAAACCAAACAAGCCTACATGTATTTTTTAACACAAGAGAAAGAAGAATACGTTTAGGTACAAAAATAAGAAATATAATATAAGCACTTCATTTCCAAATACCTGCCTAAATATAATTTAGATTTTCTTCTTGTTATTTTCTTACGTTCATTACACTTTCAGTCAAGTTGTGTTGAGTACCTTTGACCTCATATTTATTATCTGCAAAGAAAATTACAGGAGCTCTTTCTTTGATGTTATGTCTAGGGCTTGCCAGGTACCTATTTTTATTGGCAAGCTTTGTCCTTATTTTCTTACTTTTAAGTGTTCATTTGAGTTGAAGATGCGCTTTGGTAGGTATTTTATCAAATGTAAAAACAATCCTTATTTACAATGTGGTACGTAACAGAACCAAATAGAAAGACGACGTGCATTCAACCCAACTGAATTCATTAAATTTCAATTCACAAACAGCTGTTCGTAGTATTCAAAAATATAATGCCAAAATAATTGTGCTCTGGAATGCTTTGCTACAAATTTCATTTCTATACAGGAGGCATGTTGAAAATAAAAGGACAGATACCTAATTAAATGTTTTAAATGTTTACGTTATTAAGACAAATTCACATGTTTTTTTGATTACTCATCTTAAATAAAACATAGTCCATATTTAAGTCACTCGATGACACAGTTTATTTTTGACGATTTCAAAACTCTTTCCCAATAAGTACCTACCTTTACACTATTGTTCATCACTGTTTAGTTTATCACTGTTGCTCACTCATTCATCAAACAGTTTTATAATGTTCACTTTACAGATGCGCGACCGATACGTCAGAGGTCGCTCGTGAGCGCTACGTGTTCTTCGTATTGGTGGCGGAACCAGTGAGGGGCTCGGCTTCGGGCCGCGGGAGTGGAAGAAGCTTCTTGGCCAGCCGAGTGAAGGTGCAGCGGAACTGCCGGCTCATACTGCAGTACAGCACGAAGTTCACTGCCGACCCGACCAGCGCCATCAGATCCATCACCTCACCTGCAAAATTATACTGTGGTTAGCTCGAACTAGGAAACAGAAACAAAATCACAGCTGTAATCTCTAGGCACAGCAGACTTCTCTCAGATTCTTTAGGCATCAAGGATCCTATGAAGATGTCTAAGAGGATTTTCAAGGGCCCGTCCAAATACATATTTGGCACATCCCCATATTTTCCAGAACTCGGAAATTTTACAATCATTTAATATTATTTTAACGCGTTCATTGCCACGCTCTGGAATACCCGAAGGGGTGGGCTGCAGTGAAACCCACAGAAACTACAATACATGTGCGTCGCTAGATTATTCAACTCATGTACCTACTCGTAGGTAACAAATGAGACTTCGTAAGAAGTTAAAGGTTTTATTCATGTGAGCGAAATAGTCAGCCGACGATTGTTACGACAACCTACATTGTAAGTATCGTGTATTACAGTAGGTACCTACCTATATATTCAAAACAAAACTTTGAGTAGTTTGTTATGTTATAGATTCGATATGTTTTGGTAATGGTTGGTACCTACCTAAAAATAATAAAGCATCACACCAAGCCGTTCCCGTTGAGAAGTCGTATTTTCATTAGTTGAAGAATGAAATGGTTTGTTATTTTACTTCTGGGAAATAAAAATATGTATTAGTGGATCTTTTTCAGTTCACGGTCCGTTACAATGTAAACGAAACTAAATTTGTTGGCTAACCGTAGCCTCAGAATTATTTAGAAGATATACTTTCGGCCGTGGCCCTTCGAGAAAGACAAACAATTCCAAATAACTTTATTTGACCTGATTATGGCGGCTAGATGGTAACAACTTGAAACAAAGTTTTTATGGCAGTGAAATATACTTATTTTTATAACACCGAAATAAGTTCTTGTCAAGAACCTTAACCTCTGGTTAGTTTAATATGAGGTACATTGTAAAGTCTCACAACACAAGAGAAAATCAGAGAAAATGACGTGGATTGTTTCAGAGATATCTGTATATATTTTTTTATTAATAATTCAAGTAACTCTTCTTATTCCCCGCGGAGAATCCAAACTTGACACGTTGCCTGCTCCCCGACAACGTGCCTACGCAGCTGCAGCAGCCTGTCCTCTCTCAAACAAAAGGGAAGAAGCAGAGCAGTGAACCTCTTCGCAGCGCTGCACCTGTACAGCTCCTCAGAACGCCCCTTGTGATGCGGAGGGCTTTACAGAAGTGGCTTAGAGGAAGCGGAAGCCCTTCAGCCGGAATCGGTGCGATACTGCACAGACTCAAGCCAGCTGATTCCGCTACTCAGTTTTTAACTTTTGTAGTCAACGTTTCCTTTTTGTGCTCTACTACCTTGTAAATTGTTCCAAATAAACACTTTTGAATTTTTTTAATTTAGCTCTTCATTGTTTTGAGATGAGGTACCCACTGCCCAACTGTACGTGTCACTTGTCCACTTCGACGTGAAGGCCGAGCATGTGGTGGAGTAGGTACCTCAAGAAGAAGATCGAGCTCAACTCTCGTCATAATGTGAGGTTTAGTTCGTTTCTAGTGAGAGTTCCTGCAGATCGCATTGAAACCTACATGAATGAAGAGTTTTGGAAATTCCGACGATTCATAGGCCGCTTGCAACGCGACCCTCGTGCATCGATCGTCAGCGTGACACATCGCGAGTGTGTCTCACGTCCCCGGTTACATAGCGTGTACCGTTACGTTTTATCATGGTTTTAAAAAGTTTTTTTGAATAAAATATGGATCTTAGATTAAGTTACAATTTCATTCTGTAACTTCTAATTGTAGTCTGAAATAAAAGATTTATATGCTATTGTTCTGATTAAAATGACCTCACATGGCTCACATCCATACCTTTATAAAACAAGAATCGTACCTATGCTATTTATTCGGTTAGTTAGAACTAAAAGGTGTATAGGTACAGGGTGAATTTCTGAGACGGGGCAGTAAGGGCAGCTACTTTAACCGTTGTAGCTACAGGAAAACGTTCTTAGGAGACTATCCTTAACTTTTCAAGATATTTCGACCTAAGTTCACAGATTTTGAAAAAAATGTACAGTCAGCGAGAAAATGGGCAATTTACACAAAAACTTTTTTTGATGTCATTCGATCATTTTTTTCAAAATCTGTGAATGCAGGTCAAAAGGATAGTCTCCTAAGAATGTTTTCCTGTAGATACAACGCCTAAGGTAGCTGCCCTTACTGCCCCGTCTCAAAAATTCACCCTGTATAGTCACTAATTGAGCCTCATTAGCCAGGTGATTTAACGATCAACCAAGATTGGAGATAATACGTAACTGGCATTCGATCTCGATGAAGCCTTGACCGACAAAAACTATAACTGCCTACGCGAATTAGATTTATCGAAGTGAATGGCTTCTCTATTTATTTTATGGTTCAAGTTATAGCAGGAAAAGCTACGACGCCAAATAATTATTAATTATTTGACAGCAATGAGATCGTTCTATTGTATCAATTTTTCTTTCAATGCTATGAGTTTACTTTATAATATCGACGTGTGACTCCTCGCCACGCACATTACAAATGTCGGTTTTCTGCAAATGTCCGTGATCTTATTTACCTGCCTCATTAATTAATAGACGTTAATACACATCAATAATGTCGGTATTACTATTTCCTACAATAGCATTAGAGACCTATTATGTGTCACCATTTTGGTATAATTTAACATTAACAAACATTTGAATAATTACACAAACATTCACGTTCAGAATTAGCAGTGTAGGTATTATAATTTGGCTAATTGTGTGACATTCGGTATCTGATCTGATCATGGTCGGCTACTAAGCAATTAAATTATCACAGCTCAGTTCGCAAGTGATCACTGGTTTCGCAGACAATGCCTCAGCAAGGCATGTAGATGTATATATACACACCATCCTTGATATAACTATACACAGATCGAAGGAACGTTGACTTGGTGCAGGTGTTTTCTCGTTAAAGAATTGTGATTTTTCTCTTTCAGTATTATTTCTCTGACATTTTTCTTCGATTTTATCTCACCTTTTCTTAGAAAAATATGTTGTTACTTATGGCCGTGAATCTATGCGTAATAATCATAACATGGATTACAGGCTCTATACTTACCTAATCCAGTAGTATTATAAACCAAATCAAATCTTAATCATAGGTTTATTCATATTAATTTTCGTGTTTATAACAATATCCTATCCTATACTATTAAACGTGTAATGTTTGTATATTTATTTGTATTCACGATTTCAAAAACGACTCCAACGATTTCGATGAAATTTATAGTACCTATTGATCACTCCTAGAAGAGTCAAACAACATGAAAATACTATTCTGTTAAAAATTAAGATCAGTGCTGTGTGTTTTTCGTAAATGCAGTTCATTTATTCCGCATCTACTGTCTATAGTACGTCATTCTGTGTATCCAGCAGATTATGTTGGAATTTATTTTATAAACACCCGAAACATATTGCATCATTCACTGTAACACCCATTATTTTTAAACAGACATTCTTGCCACTGAAAGAAATATTTTAGTGAACTCGCCCACGAGGCATTAAATTGTGCACTTTATTTTGGTGAGAAATTACACAAATTGTTTATACAACTCCCGCACCTTGGAACTGCTCTGTTCGCAGATCGATGGCTCCGTATAAGGTTTCCTAAATGACTTCGTTCAAAATTGCCTAAGTTTCGAAAGGTTTATTTGTAGGTATATAAATCACCCTGAATTTAGATTCACTTTGTTAAGTTAATCTCGGGTTTAATTTATAAGCTTAAATAATGAACTTTTTAAGAAATTGTTTACATGGTAAGGAAATAAATGAGTTACAATTTTACCTCTTTTGGAAGGCAAATAACGATAGTATCACAAATTTAGCATGACACGCAATTGAACACTTTATAACTCAACTAGGTGAGTGAGAGTGACTGATAACATTTTCTTACTTTCTAAATATAACGTTTTGTGTGTATAAGTAGGTATTATAAATATTTCCCAAAAAGGGAAAATTGAGAAAAATCTTTAAATTTTAAAGAGAATGATTAACTAAATATTTTCCCAGCAGTAGGTTAAAAAAATATATAAAAAGATCGTACCTACTATGTTATTTATCTAACATTACTTCTTTGTATAATATGTGTATGTATTTACAAAAAAAGTATACTTTTAGGCAGCATATCAGTCATATATGTATAAGTGTGAAATGTCCAGCATTATTTATTTATCAGTTATTCTTATCAGTATAAACTCTTTTATCATCTCTCTCATTTTATATGGAAGAGCACATTCATCACTTTTTTTGAAGAGACATGTGCATCCTACCTGATGTTCAGTTCTTATTTCATTACTATAAGATTTTTGGCTAAGAATTCTTAATTTTACTTCAAGTTGGCCAAGAATCTAAAACAAAAACAAAAACTCTAATATAATTTTACACGCCCTAGATTCGAGCCGTAGTCATTACTTACCACAAACAATGTAAAAGATCCTTCTGTAGGATAAGCCCAGCCTCGTTCTCTGTCATTGGCATCCAATTTACATAATTGATGCTACTTTTCTACACATTCATAATGTTATTACAATAATACTAGCTGCTGCCCGTGGCTTCGCTCGCGTGGTATCCGGGTAAAAAGTAGCCTATGTTACTCTCCAGCCCTCCAACTATCTCCACACAAAAAATCACGTCAATCCGTCGCTCTTTTTTGACGTGAAAGCAGGACAAATAAACACACTTTCACATTTATAAAATGGGTACGGAATGGGTACGGATGATAGACAAGAGGCAGTTTATAAAAAAAAAACTTAAAACCCCGACTGCGGTGTAAAACTGTTTACAAACATAATCTTAGTAGATTGTGTATTATATTTTCGCACTCGCTTTTTAAAGCCCTTTATTTTTATATCCCACTCGAGTTCTTTTTTTTTAGTTACCTTTTTTAATTATTTTTTTAGCCCGCATATTAAAGCGCATAAAATCCGCTATTTTGATTTTCTAAGAATTTTATATTTTTGTGTAAAACCAGTGACACTTGCACAATCAAGGCAAATCTAATAACGTATAATTTATCAAAATCGGTTGAGCCGTTGAGTATTTACGAGGGTATATATATGTACATAGGTATGGATATATACATACAGGCCAAACACAATACATATCATATACCCGATGTACCTTTTGGGCTTCACCGAATTCGGTAAAAAACTGCTAAAGCTTTATTTTCCTCAATGTTATTTGGACTAGCAAATGGGTTTTTTTATCAACAACATCGTAATAGGCTAATTCTGGCCGATCATCAAAATAACTGGAAATGAACGTATCCGTTGTGAACGAATTCCATCAAAACTTTATAAGCTTGGAAGTTTTCAGTTTTATCACTATTGGGACGTTATGGGGGTAGCGATGGCATAGCACTAAGGGTATTCTTACATTCTTACTTACAAACTTAAAGCTTCCTTCTAATAAATGTACATAACAAGTTCATAGTACCTTATATCTTTGATCTACGTATTTGGTATGTTTGACATTCAAACTCCTTACCAATCATACTTTTAGGTACCTACCAAACAGGTTATTAGAGTTTTTTTTAGTAAAAATATACGTAAGTACTTATTAGTCAAACTCGTGCATTCTTGCTAAACTTAAGACCAATTTACAGCCCTGGGCGTCGATTCCGGTACCGAACTTTTTATCAACCTCAACCAAAACCTCAACTAAAGCGACTGTTTCCATGACTACTAATAACAAACGACTCAGTTGTGGTGAGGTTTTGAACTTTGGCAGTACAAATTTTTGAAAAGCTATTCTACTATTCACCAAATGGCTGACATTTAAGAGTTCGAACCAAAACCAAAGCGGTTGTCATTTAATAGAATACAGGCCTGGAAACAGTCGCTTTAGTTGAGGTTTTGGTTGAGGTTGATAAAAAGTTCGGTACCGGAATCGAGCCCAGCGTTTTAATAAAGCTAAAGCTTTATCATTGTAACTTTTTTATGTTTCTATGTTTGTTCATCAACACAATTACCGCTATTCAGAAGTTGTTTATTCAAAACGATTTTTATTTTTTGCTGACACTAGAATAGATTCAAAGTCGATGAATACAAGGCTGTAAAAGCTTCCATTCAAGCTGTAGCTTCTATTTGAGCTCTAGCTTCTATTCTTTTTCGTTTTGAATTTTTTTATACTGCTTTTTAATTCATTATCATTTAATCAAAAATTATACTTTACATTAGCATTATATTTCATTCATAGTATTTTATTTAATTTAGCAAAAACAAAAATATACAATTAAGTACTTATTATCCTACAATCATTTTACTTTAGGTTCCTAGGTTCTGAAAAACACACAATTAAAATCAAATCTCATCAGCTCGTCAAAACACAGTTAAAGGCCTGTGAGAATTGGGTAATCCGTCGACGTGCTATAGTGGCGAGGATTTAGGTGCTTAATTGGAATTCCCAGATTTGCAAACATGCACCGCATACAATGGCATAGTAACTCGCACTATAGCAAGGAAACCAATAACGGCGAAAAATACTAGAGTATGTGTATATAAATTCGTAGTGTGCCTATTATCTATTGTGATCTATTTTATCGAGATAAAAGGAAGAAATAAATTACGTGATGAGATTTAATTAAGACCTTCGTTCACGATAAGAGTAACCAAACTCACGCATTAGCCACCCTTCCACTGTAACTAATTACGATGCCGTCATGGGTTGGGATGGGTGCTTCAGAAACGTTCGCGTAAACTGACAGTTCAACGAATAACCTTCTGACCGGCAAATTTATCTTTGCCGGCGTCGTAATCGTAAAGGATTTCTATACAGCCTGGTATTATTACGATCGTGATCTGTTCACAGGGGCTCGCCCCATCAACACGTAGCTACGCAGATAACTTTGTCGGACAGAGTGAGTGGGGCTAAAAATGTTTCGTTTGTTCTTTACTTTGAGGTCAAGTTAATCTCTCAATCCCGGGTAGGCCATGCCGGAGCCCTGAAGGGCCTTATCTAAACAAATAAAATTGGATTTAGGGAGGACATTTTAGGACAAACAATTTGTCTTTTTTTCACTACTAGAATGGGTCAATTCAATCAATTTCTAGTTAACTTGCCTTTTTTTCATCGAAAAAAAAACTATGCATTTCTAAGCGCTTCATAGATTTTGGTAAAAGTTTGTACTCACCAAATGCATAGTAGCAAATCTGGAATAGATGTGGTGCTATTGCGGTGAGCAAACCGAAGAGAGCCTGTGGTAGTTCTGTAGCCAGGAACAATCCCAGGAGTGCCACCAGCATCCTTGTAGTGCGGTCAGTCCGACCACCACCACGCTTCGCACTTGAGTCTTCGTTTAGACGTGCCTTCTCTCCCTGTCCATAAAATAAAACTGTTGTTTTAAAATAGTACAATGCTCTTTTAGTTGGAAGGGATCGAAAATCCTGCTCTAGTTTGAAACAGTTGAATGCAAAATTAATCGTTTATTTCTCATGTTGGCATTGTTTGATCCCTGAGGCTGTTTGAGCACTATATACCGTGATTTGAGTAATTTAACTATGTATTATGTTGATCTGGTTAATAATGTATTGTCTAGTTGTGTCTCTAGAGCTTTGATTTAGTTCTGATACCTATTCATAATATTTTGAGAAAAGATAATAAACAGAAAAATAATGTATTTATAAAATGTAATTGTAACATGATTCGTTACGAAAGCAATTGTGTTACTTTTACTTAAATTATTATGATTTATTCCAATATGTAAGTAAGTCACAGCAATAGAATCTAAATGAAACGCCGGTGTTTTGTCCCAATATTCTGTAACATCTCATTATTTCAAAAATCATTTGTTCGGAGAACCCTTCAATACATTGGTATATCACAAGAAATATTATTTCTGCGATTACTTTACAGGATGGAAAGTTATGAATTTAACCAACAAGAACCAATATAATATACCTACCTATTAAAATGTTACATCAAAATCAAAACTTCTTACCTCATTCGATGTAATTGCAGACTTCTTCAGAAGCTTCTGTCTTCGCCTATCACTCGATTTCATTTTCATTATTAAAAGAATACTCAATATTGACAACACTACACACGGAATAAGTTTTATAAACACACTGTAAATCCAAAATATAGCGGTTAATAAATCACTGTTGTCTGTCATTTGTAGCGCGTATATCGGCTCGTCGCTTGTGGACATGTTGAGTGTATCAGTCGCATTGAACGTGCCGTTCGCACTAGCGCTCTTCGGGGGAATCACTTGGATATTCATGGCAAAATATATAGGAAGACACAATATCGGGCATACGAAATAAGCCATGCCTATTGCAATATTAGTGTTTCGTTGATTGCACAACGTCCGGTTTTTCTGTGGGAACTTTATCGCGATGAACCTCCACACGGCAAGCGTGATCGTGAGCCAGATGGAGATGGTATGGAAAGTTTGACTGAATATTGAGTGGAAGTAGACGAACACCGCCCACGCGTATGAGTTTCTGTTAAGTTCGGCGGCGATGTTAGTGTAGATGTGAAGAGCGAAGGGGATGTAGTCGATCATGACGAGCAGGTCGGCGACTGCGAGGCCGGTGAGGATGGTGTTGGTTGAGGAGCTCATTTCTTTTCGCGAGAGCACGGCGATGTTGACGGAGTTGGCGGCGCAACCGAGCAGGCAGATGACGAGCGCGATGTAGCCGTGCACGCGCACGTACACGTGCTGGAAGGCCTGCCCACCCGGCACGCAGTAAGCCGCGCTCGCCTGTTCGCCCTCTCCCGCGCCCGACATCTTCTCGCCTTACGTCAACTCTAATCCCCCTCTACACGCCGAGCTCATCATCTGAAAGAGATTAAACATGTTTTTATAAAATCCATTCCCTTTACCTGTAGCTTTACCACTCAATACACGTTTGTTTACATTTAATTTCATCCATCTTTTAAATAACAGGCTTGCGAAATATCCAAACCTAAATCATCAATCATCTTACCGACAATTTCATGTAGGTAAGAGAAAATCGAGAGGCTTTACAAAAGTCCTTAATATTTCCCTCTATATGAGAATACCCGACAGAAAACCTTACATGATGTTCGACGATATTTTATTTTCTTGTCCTGATGTTTCTTTTTATTTATGTCCTTGCTAGCTACGACAGTAGGTAGCTATGCTGTCGTAAATAAAACCGGAAAATCCTTGTTGGCAATCCTTGTTGGCATCGTTTTCTTTAATATGACCTTAGCCCGAGTAGATTACGTAGTAATACAGCCTGAGCATCCAGGCACTGGATTCTCAGGCTGTATTGCTACGTAATCTGCTAAACCAATAAAAATATTTAAGAACAAGATCAGGAACCGTCCGTCACATCCGTCGCATTTTCTTAAGACAAATGCCTTGAAATTTCAGTACTTAATCACCTTTGAAGCTGAATAAAAATGACAGTGATCGACGATCTTATTCCCACGTATTCATATCGGCCTATTCTCCCGTAAAAAAGTAGATACCTAATCTGAAAACAACTAGGTACCTAGATCAAAAAATAAAAACCGTGATCTTAGGAAAAACTATAACCTTTTATGTAACAGGAAATGGACTAGGTGTGAGTATTTTATGTAGGTACCTACTTACCAAACAAAGTTTTTGTTTTTCCCCATTTTATGAAAAGCAGGTACACCAACTTTCCTTTTTGAAACCCAGCTCACGTGTAGGTAATACTAGATAGGTACCCTTTTCATTTTTCACTCGAAGAGAGCTTTTTAGATCAAACAACTTTTTTCCACAAAAATTAAAGCGAATTCATGCGAGCTTTGTGCAGTCGGAAATGATGTTCATTTTCATTTCTTTTATTCTCAAATACTGTGCAATTAAATTTAAATTTCATTAGATGAAAGACTTTTTAATGGAGCTCTGGTTTAGTGCCAAAAAAAAGCATTTTCATGAAATGGAAATAGATTATGATAAGGTTTGAGGTTATAGTTATCTAGATCCATTTTCAGAGTGCTATATAGATTGCCTAGATGTAGTGAATCGATCATTCTTTGACAGCAAATAGAGTGAAATGTACTGTAAACGATGTGTTTGTCACAATTGTTCACAATGAGTGATCAGAGTGTCGGTTTCGGCCATGGAAATGTTAAACAAAGGTCGGGTCACGGCTAGCCGACGTGTTTGTCGACCAACCCCAAAACACGATGTAATACTTTTATTGCCACCAAATATTTGAAGCATCGCTAATGAATTCTGTCAATCATTTTTGAGGGGAGCTAGAGAGTAACGAGCTAACGAGGTAGATAACCTATTGAATAAATTAAACTTCACTTATATTGATCACAACCTAATGAGGGTCCTGACATATTTACCTCTAACAAAGTGTGATTGGTCAACAGTGTCTAGCTAGAGCTAAAGATAGTGTTGACTTTTTTCTCCTTTAAAAGGATTCGAGTTGAAATGCGAAGGAATACGCATGGTAGAGTCGTGAGCCGATTGAATATTCGGTTCACGAGTTCACACTTGTTTTATAGCAGGTGTCACGTAACAGTTAGAAAGGTTGACAGTAGAGGATTAAAATTGAATATACACGTAAACAAACAGAGATCAGAGAAATTGATATCCTCACGTTATTGCGTTTTATTGAATTATCGGAAAGGTCTTCGTATTGTCCTATTCGTAATTAATTTGGTAGTAATTCACAATCACACGAGATTCGTACAATGCGGACATCGGCAATTCTTCCAATCAATTAACATTTATCAGTTTTCGTAATTTCTAAACAGAGATTTAAAAATCCGTCGGTCCTAGCCTAGGTAAAACCAAAATATTTTCATGAAAATAAACAGTAGGTAAGTATATGACGTAATCTTGGCGCAAATTATTGCTGTAATTGATCTCAATGCATCTGTTTATCTTTTCAGTAGTAGTATTTATATTTACACCCTCTTATCATGGTCTAATATTGAATTAGCTCTAACGACCCGTTTTTGTACTTAATCATGAACCTATTATCTCGTTTCGGGTTGCCACCAAATTGTCGGACAGCCAATTAATTCAGTTTGATAGATTCATGGTCTAATAGATCGAAATAATTGATGGGTAAAGATACTGGACGCTGAAAATCTCGAGATAATATTCTTTACTCAAACCCTCTCCCTAATCACCCCCGTAGGCACAAATAGGCCAATACTTAGTTACACTAAAATTGAGTGCTAATGAATAGGTAGTCGGGAATTTCGTTCCCGTAATTTCGTAATCCATAATGACGCCTCTGACCAAAATAACCTAAATATAGATTTCCTGTATCATAGTTGAGCTATACAGCATAAATGTTTGGTAATACAAACTATGTCCTACTGCTGAACTGCTCAACTAGTTGAGCAATTTAGTTGAGCAGTGGGGAAGAAGCTGATTTAGGGTCTGGGCTCACTGCGCAGTATCATAAGCGGGCCGAGCCATAACCGAGCCCGTCACGAAAATAGCACCTTACACACTAAGACCGTATCATACTAGGACCGTCGCATAACCGTTTTGCGAAGCGTAATCTGCCCACCCGAGCCTATAACACAGTAATAGACATTTTGTTGGTTTTATGCTAAATACACATTTATTCTGAAAGCCCATTTTAAAACTTATCACTCAATTTTTTTGTAAATATAGAGCGTTTACAAGCTAAACCACACTAAAATACATATTTCACACAGTTCGTTGTGAAATAAAAAATAAAAAATAAATTGATTAAAAAAATCCATAGTCGTTATAGGATTTGAAGCCGAACCCGGACACACACAGGAGCATTTCAACCGGGTGTTGCAACCGCTATTCCATCTGGTCGCACAGCAGAGTGCGTGAAATTACTGTTAAATTATTAATTATTTCACATTAAAACTGTAGTATTCTTACAATAATACCACATTTTAGTTAGTAAAATGACAGAAAAAATGATCGAAAACGCAGTAGTAAGAAAATTTAGTGCGTTAATAATAATGTGTTTTGAACGGATTTCACAAGAAAACTAATTGCAATAATAGGGGATATATCACTCTACTAGGTAGTACTATAAAATGGCTATAACTGTTATGTTTTGAAGAAAAAATAAAGTAAAAACGTTAAGAAATATAGTTTACTAGCAGTGCCATCGTAGCGTTGCCCCCATAGTGATGGTATATGGTGATCATGATGATGATGATGATAAAAAGTAGCCTATATCCTTCCTCACAGAGTTTAGCTATCAAATGCAGAAATAAATTTTCAAATCCGACTGGTAGCTCCTGAGATTAGCGTGTTCAATGTTCAAACAAATTAACAAACAAACTTTTACGCTTTATTATTGGTTGGTACCTATAGATTATGTGTACTTTCACTCCACATTCAAGGTTTTATTAATATGTAACCTCTTCTGAATATTTTTATTGATTGTAGCTTCATCATTTTTCTCGAAATCGTGTTTTTGCTGTTACTACATTTTGATTTCGAGAGGGCAGTATTGTACCCGATGGGATTTTGACGTTTGATAATGTCACATAACGTGCGGAACGCATTAAGTTATGCTAGATGGGGGGGTTTTCCAATTCGAATAGATGGAATGAAAATTAAATTTTCTTACGCTCTCAATAAGTTTTTCGTTATCCATTTCAAAATTAGTTTCATTCAAACGAAACCCATAGCATAGAATAGCACATTATGTCATAAAGACTGCCAGTGTGCATGCTACTAGTAAGTTCAGGGGGTCTAAAGTGGCCACTTTTGATGAAAAATCAGATGTTTCATAGATGCTTCATCTATGAAACATCTGATGAAACATCAAATGCTTCATAAATGCTTCATAGATGCTTCATATATGAATCATCGATGCTTCATAGATGTTTCATAGATGTTTCATAGATGCTTCATATATGAAGCATCTATGAAGCATTGATGAAGCATTTCACAAAACATCTTTTTTTTTCTTCTTCTTTATTTTGGCTTCGCACGGCTTGTGCATTCAGCCAGTGTCAAGTAACTATAAACTACAAGCACATTCACGAACACTAACGGTTAATAATCCACCATTATTATTATTACACATTAACATTCGAAGAAACACAAGTTTTGGAAAATAAAATAAAACAAAAACGAAATATTACTGCTCAAATTCAAATATTTTTAGAAAGTAAATAAGTAGGTAAGGTACCTATTTACTTTCTAAAAATAAATTTAACCTCGCACATAGATCTGTCAAAAAAGATGTTTTGGGGGTTGCTTTTTGGCGGGAATTTGAGAAGTAATGTTTCGTTTTTGTTTTATTTTCCAAAACTTGTGTTTCTTCAAATGTTAATGTGTTCTAATAATGGTGGATTATTAACCGTTAAGTGTTCGTGAATGTGCTTGAAGTTTATAGTTACTTGACACTGGCTGAATGCACAAGCCGTGCGAAGCCAAAATAAAGAAGAAGAAAAAAAAAGATGTTTTGTGAAATGCTTCATCAATGATTCATCGATGCTTCATAGATACTTCATATATGAAGCATCTATGAAACATCTATGAAACATCTATGAAGCATCGATGCTTCATATATGAAGCATCTATGAAGCATTTATGAAGCATTTGATGTTTCATCAGATGTTTCATAGATGAAGCATCTATGAAACATCTGATTTTTCATCAAAAGTGGCCACTTTAGACCCCCAGAACATAGAGGTTTCAACCAAAGAAATAAGCGGCACGCGCTAAGAGAAAAAAAAAATGCTTTGTTTTTTTTTTGCTAAGAATTTTGAATTATGATTAGGTAAGTACCTACCTAATAAAAATAGGAAAAGGTAACTAGGTGCATATAGGCCGTTTAGGAGCCGCTCCCATCGAAAGGCCGCCTAAGCCTTTCAACGGCCGAAAAGCGGCCCCTAGGGGCCGACCTGGCTACGCTACTAATATGTGTATTGACAGATGGGCGGGGATTAAAAATATAAAGGGGTGTCTGCACTACTAAAAAAAAATGTACGAGAACGAGTTGGGAAACTCAAAAACAAAATATTTCAGTTCATCAACTAATACTACTTTTTAGGGTTCCGTTGTCCTGACAAGAAACCCTAATAGTTTCGTTATGCCCGTCCGTCTGTATTTTTTAAGTATTATGTATAAGTATCATAACATAAGTCATCAATATCATAAGTTTTCTTACAATATATCAGTTAAAATTTATCTCAGAGTTTTAAAGATCTATGAACTATCCTTTATCCAGGGTGTGCGGACTGCGGACCGTACAATGTAAGTATTCATAGTAGATGTTCATTTCCAAAAGTACCTATCTAAATTATCGCATTGGATGTTTATCTGCAATGATAATTTAAATCTGTAGTAAATAAATAACTGAATAACTGAACAATACAATAACTTTTTTATTCTCAAAAACTTATTTTTAAATACGTCTCGACAACACTCTTTTCTACTCGTTTCTTTTTAAAAATAAAGGAATGTTTCCTTTAAGTAAAATACTGTATCTTAAGGATTTAAAGTAGTTTCCCTCCGGGGCCCATTCATTTTTTCCACCCTGTATATGGAATTTAAATTTTTCTACTCGTACATCAACTCGTACAAGGTTGTCAATTTTCAATTTTAGAGATGCAATGTGAACTCAGCCTATATTTTTAAAATTGTTATTTGTCAGCGGACGTCAGTCGAGTGTCAACTCGACCTGACATGCATGCGACCGTCTCAGTAGGGTTGCCACTTTTTTTTCGAATAAAGGAGTTTGTAGGAACTTACAAATAAATAGTAGATTTTACTTAATAAAAAATGTGATTGAAAAATAAAAGTTTCCTTGCTTCTGTCTGACTACCCCTACAAGTTTAAGTTTACATTCACATAATTAATATGACAGCTTACCATGGTTTTGTTGAGTCTGCTTTAAGGGCGTTCCCTGAGCCAAATACTGTATTTCCCTGTATAAACCCTCGATAAATAAAGTGGAAAGTAACTGAAAAGCCAACATGCATCTCTAACATTTTATCTTGTAATATACCGTTTAATTTTAGTTTTAATTTTTATTTAACATCATATTTACTTCATAATAAATCAACGAAAATCACTAAAAATAAGATAAATCTTCATTTGCTTTTGAAGTTGGTGTAGGTAATTTATGTTTTTGGTTTGCTCCATCGGATAGGTCATTCAATTAATGACATAAATTCCGTTCACTTTTTCGATTGGTTGTTATAAGGGATGAGAAAGCTCCAAAAAACTGCATTTTTGTCGTGTTTCGGAGCGAGCAGCGCCGATAAGCGCCGCGACCGGACGCATTCTAAATTTATCTTTAGTCTAACAAAGCTAAGACAAATATTTGAAGTTGCACTCATCGATGTGCTAATTTTAGCTCTAGGCTAGGGTATTATTTTTTGCGGCAACTCTAAGAGCAAAATTTGTAAGTCAGAAGAAAGGGTCAAAGCCATCACACTATCACATCACACTAATAGTTTGAATGTTTGGATGGATGGATTGATGTTTGGGTGGTTAGATGGATGTTTGGATGTGTTTGAACCGATTTGGCTGAAATTTAAAATATAGATAGAAAATAACCGTAAATAGGACATAGGCTACTTTTTATCCCGGAAAATTTTTTGAAACACATCTACTAACAAACAACATAAAATCGCCCAAGTTGCCACTAAGATCTTCGCCTAATATATTTTTTCCCCAAAAATATATTATTTAGGATTCAAATAATATTAGACTTATATTAAATATAATATTAGGTGTTGCAACCCTACGTGTCAGCAAAATAATCATGGCGGCCGGAGATTGACAAGACGGCCATGGCAGGGCAGGACACGCGACGGTGTGGGAACGGTCTGGTGTGGGGCGTCCGGTACATTTCAATACAAAGAATATCATTTTTGCCGGGACGGTGTTGCTACGGTCATGCTATGCGACGGGGTAGAGACGTGATAATGTGTCAGCACCCTTAAAATGTGCATGAACGATCAGATTTCAGGCAACTACAACAATCTTTCACAGGTATTTCGATTTTAAAAACAGCGGTTTTCTTGTGATCTGATTCAGCTAGTTAAAAATATCCACACAATAACAGCATTAAAGACATTGCTGTTGCGAGGCCAGTTGATAAATTCAGGCTCGGATAAGCTGAATCACAATTATTAGAAACGAGACAAGAGATATTTCGAATTTTAAACAAACCAAATATTTATCTAAACATCAAAAGGAAATAATTGCAAACTCTATATCCTTTTAATTTTACAAAAAAAAGGCGTTTTAATAACCATCGTTAAGCAATTCCTTTGTCTGATTCACATTGATTAACTGTCATTAAGATATAGCATAATTTCAAATGTAGAATGTTAAACTGATTTATGTAATGCACAAAAGTTTTTTTAACCTCGCTAATCGATCTTCTGTCGAATTGGTGCTATCAACCCTGTTCAAAAAGAAAGATAAAACCTCGCTCCATAGGGTTCCGTAATTCGTCTAGAACGATTTTTTACGTACGACTGTCGCACCCTCCTCAATTTTTTTCATAAGTCAATGAGCCTAAACCTAAGTTTGACTGTAATGTTTCCAGCTCAATTCACTATGGAGCTAATAATGAAGGAGGTTGGTTAAGTTAGTGGGGATATAATGTAGGCTCCTTTAAAGGTAGACAATACACCCGCAGGTAATTTGTACCATAAGGAGATTATCTCTCGGCAACTTGGCTTAACTCAAGCTACGATAATAATCAGTATATCCTTGAAACAGGGCTTTTTAGAATAGCAATACAGGTAAGTCGATTATAATTACAAAATGTTCACACACGTCCAGCTCTTGTCTTGCGAGATTGCACGATGTTGTATTGTATTGTATGGTATCATTCATGAAATGCGCTTACAGTGACTCATGAGGTTTGTCCGAGCTCGTTTGATCCGCCATGCGCCACATCTAAAATCCATCTTTTGATTATGCTCGTTTGAGGTCGGATTCCACTAAGCTTCACTGTTCAACTGCTCTCGCATACTCATTCGAGAATAATACAGCATTTGAATGAAGGTAGATTCGCAACTGGTATAGTACTTGACACAGACGACTCTTTGAAGATAATTGCATATTTGTCTAAGCTGTGTTTATTTGTTGAGTTGATTATGTAAAGACAATTAGGATCTCTCGTCTATATCTTAGAACTTCATGATTGTTTCCACTTGGAATACAATTTGATATATACTTCCAAAATGGCTTCCACTTCAATGTTGAAACTTGTGAAGGGATTGTTAGGCAGGTAAGAACTTTTACCATCCAGTACGTTGGAGTCACAACAACTTTCATTTCATGTTCTCGTACATGAAATATGATGCCCAAAGTTCAGCACGGCGAAACAACAAAGAATTATCTCGTAACTAAACTTATATCTCGTCTCCAACTATTTAAAACCCCCCCTTCAAAAAGAGAGGTTATAATTTTGACCACTACCTATGTGTGTCTGTATGTGTGTGTGTCTGTCTGTGGCACCGTAGCTCCTAAACAGGTGAACCGATTTGAAAGCAGTTTTTTTTATTTGAAAGCTGTTAGTCTAGCAATGGTTCTTATTCAATTAAAATCGGTTCAGCGCAGTTTAAAGATTATCAGCTCTTTTCCAGTTTATAAAGGGATATAACGGGGGTTCTAAAACATGTCTAATGTTTTCTTGTATAGGTACCTATATCTACTCGTTGCGTAGAAGCAAATTTTTTGCCAATATAATTATGCCAAGTGCAAGAACAGCCCTTGATTTTTATTAAGGTGTGTTTTTCACTTTTTGTCTTAGACAGTACATAGGTAAATTAACAACGCTCGATATTTCACACAGCATCATCTAGCCCCAAAGTAAGCAGAGCTTGTGTTACTACTACGTGACATACTTAATACTGCTACTATACTTTTTTTTGTGAATACATAGGTACTAACATATTATATTATACATAGAAATACACATAACATTGGCTAGGTACCTACTTCTACTTCAATTTGATCAACTGGCAGCTTCGATTACTAATACTTCCTTACAAATTTTCTAAATTACAAAATACTTAGTATTATTTTACTTATTTATTAAACACGGTAATTCTATCGCAACCCCTGATGTAAAAGTTAAAAAGTCTTAATGGAGAGATCATCTTTCCATTGAAACTTTATTATCAAAAAGTTATTATTTTACGGGTTTGTTTAACTTAGTCCTTTACATCTTTACTGGATGATTTATACAGTGTCAGGAGGCAATCTTTGCCTACACTTAACGGGACACTGTAGTGCTTGGGACATTGTTTGAGATGGAGTATAGGCTTGCCCAGCACCCGAACCATCCTTAGCTCCTCAGCTTAACCGGCTATATCTACAGGAAAGACTCATGGTCAATACGTATGGGGCTGACTAAGCCGTGGGTTTCCTCACGATATTTTCCGTCACCATTAAGAGCTCATATTAACGCGCATATAAATTTTTCGAAATGAAAAATCCAAGAAATGCAAGATTTGAACCCACGGCCTATACGACTCGTTAAAAGCATTACCTACGAAACTTTTGAAGAACCATGAACATGACTGTGTGATTGTAAAAGACGGCTCAATGGATTTTAACATTTTTGTGAGGTGTCTTTCGATTATTCTTGTGGGAGTGCTAAGTACAGGCTATTAGAATAGGGATTTTTTATTTTATTTTTATCTTATCTCTCAAAAATTAATAATTGAAATAAAAAACCTCACACCAGCATCGGGTTTTTTGTTTCAATTATTAATTTTTGCTTGTTATGTTTTACCGTTTCCTTTACCTTTAGATTTGTTTAGAATTTTGCGCGTGGTCTGGGATTCAAAATCACATCCACTATGATGACAATCTAATCCAATTGTCTAGCCCGATAGGCGAGAGAATTACCAACATTACCTATTTTCATAAACAAACAAATTGAAAATCTCTTCTATGATCGTTACACAAAATGGAATAGAAAAAGGTAAACACCTAAGTAGGCAAGTGTATTCATTATACTAAACCACTTTACTGTATTAGTGACCCACCCCGACTTCACCTAAGTATTCATATATCCAACTGGAATAGGTATCTAATGTATAATAAATACACCTTTATACCTTTTACCCATAATATCTTTAGAATGGTTAAATAATATGTCAAATAGATGCAGCGGTTACCCTCCAAATTCGCAATTCTGGTCTGCGTAATTCTTCTCGTCATTCTTGTCAATAAATGCATTTTTATAAAGATTGAATAAAATAAAATAAAATAAAATAAAAATAGCCTTTATTCTATTACATATAAATTCGAATTTCACATTATTAAATTAAAATTGATTACTTTGCATTTATCATTATTCATTTTAGTTTAGAATTTAGAAAATTAAATAATTGAATTAAGTAATTAGTTAGTAGTTATTATTGTAAGTGTCATGCAGTTAGGGTTTTAGTTTTGTTTTATGTAAAAGTCGCCTCTCGGGCGTAGGCCTCCCCCTTGTCTCTCCAGATCTCTCTATCTCTAGCCTGTCTCATCCAGTCTGTACCAATAGTTTTGAGGAATACGTCGTCCCACCGTGTTTTTGGACGTTCTCTTTTCCTTTTGTTGCCGCGTGGTATCCATTCCATTACTCTTTTTGTCCATCTAGTGTTCTCCATTCGACAAATGTGGCCGGCCCAGTTCCATTTCAGTGTTCTTATTTTATTGACGATGTCACTTAGCTTTGTTTTGTTTCTGATTGTATTGTTGCTGATTCTGTCTGATAGTTTTATTCCCAGCATACTTCGTTCCATCTTTCTCTGGCACACAGCTAATTTGTTTTCGTATTTTTTTGTGAGGGACCACGTTTGGCAACCATATGTCAAACACGGTAGGATGATGACTTCATATACTTTCTTCTTTATGTTTATATGTGTTTGTCTGTTTTTCATTATCTCTTTTAGACTCCAATACTTTTGCCATGATATTGCGATCCGTCTATGGATTTCCTTTTGTGTACAGTTTTCAAAAGAAACAGATTGACCCAGATATACATAGTCATTCACAAACTCGATCTTTCCTCCATCTACTATTATCTCTTGTTTATCTCCGTTGCTTAAAATCTTTGTTTTTGATGTGTTTAGTGTAAGGCCTACTATCTTGCTTTCCTTTGTAAGTTCGTTTAGCATTGTCTCCAGATCAGTAGGGGTTTCAGCAAAAACTACTATATCGTCCGCGAAGCGCAGGTGACTCAGTCGCTCCCCATCGATTTTTAGTCCTTTGTTTTGCCAGTTTAGGTTTCTAAATACTGTTTCTAGAACGGCTGAAAAAACTTTCGGTGACAAAGGATCGCCCTGTCGCACACCTTTCTCAATAGGGAATTCTTCTCCTTCTCTTTCCAATCTTATTTTAGCACAATTTTTTGAGTAGATGCTATAAAGTATGTCTATATATTCTTCGTCTACGCCTTGTTCCAGTAACGTTTCCCATATCGCATTATACTCGAGACTATCGAATGCTTTTTTGAAGTCAATGAAACACATATAAATAGTAGCTCCGTATTCGTTGGCTTTTTGGATGATCTGCGTGACTACTTGGATGTGGTCTAGTGTCGCATAGTGCTTTCGAAAGCCTGCCTGTTCCCGTGGTTGATGTTCATCTAGCGTCTTTGTCATCCTCTGTAAGATTATTTTTGAAAAGATCTTGTATATATTTGATATCAAACTTATCGGTCGGTAATTGCCAAGGTCTCTTCTGTCGCCTTTTTTATGTATGAGTGTGATTGTTGATCTTGACCACTGCTCCGGTGTCGTTCCTGTGTTAAGTACATTATTGAATAGTGTTTGTAGTGGTCCTTGAAGATATTCTGATAAACATTTTAGTACTTCGTTTGTAATTCCATCATTTTTATAAAGATTGAATACTTATATAATTATATTATAATTAAATTAAAAACCTTTCAACTTCAGGGCTTAAGAAAAAAAGTAATCCACTCTCCCTATACCTACAAGTACCTACATCAGGGCCTGAATTCTACTAGATGACAACCGCTTTGGTTTTGGTTCGATCTCTTAAATGTCAGCCATTTGGTGAAATAGTAGAATAGCTTTTCAAAAATTTGTTCTGCCAAAGTTCAAAACCTCACCACAACTGAGTCGTTTGTTATTAGTAGTCATGGAAACAGTCGCTTTAGTTGAGGTTTTGGTTGAGGTTGGTAAAAAGTTCGGTACCAGAATCGACGCCCAGTCTTTACAAGTTTACTTGACAGGTTGCAAGCCCGCATCAACACTATTAGAAAGCTAAGTTCTCTGCTATAAGAAAGGTTTCCTTACGATGTTTTTCTTCACTGTTTAAAGATCGTATTGCTGCGCATTTTACACATTTTATTTTTATTTTTCGAATCGCAAAATCCATTGATAAACGGCCGGGTGAGAACACTTTGGATCGAAAGTCGATGTACTACACACAGCTCTATTTCTGTGAAGCCACTGCATTTCGATTATCCCTCACCCAATATTTTAATGGAACCAAAACTGTAACAAAAACGTTTTGGTTCGTCAAAAAAGTTTGGTTCGAATAAAAATACCTACCAAAGTAGATGACATCTATATTACAGTAGGTACATTATCTGTAGGTAGGTATATTATTTAGTGCTTGTTAACCAACGGTTATTTAATTGGTAGACATTATTAAGGCTGCGTTTCCACCAGAGATGTGCGATGGAAATGTGTCGTGCGAGGATGTCTAGCTGTGCTGTGAAAATGTGTGGGTGTTTCCACCAGAGATGTGCGATGGAAATGTGTCGTGCGCAGATGTGTAGCGGAGCTGTGAAAATGCGCATTAATGTGTGGTGCGAGGATGTGTTGCGAAGCTGTGAAATGTGTCGACATGAATAAGTAGTGACCATGTCATTCAACAACACATTCCTCTTAACTCATTCCTCGCAACACATCCCTCGTACACATTCCTCGCAACACATTCCTCTTAACACATTCCTCGCAACACATTTCTCGCAACACATCCCTCGCTTGTTTTGTATGCGCAAAAACCTAGCTCCGCTGAGCCGTTTCCACCAGAGCTGTGCTGACCGAGGCGCGTAAATGAAGCGATTCTATTGGTTCTTTACAAACACATCCCTCGCTACGCATTACCGCTCATCTCTGGTGGAAACGCAGCCTTAAACTCGTCAAATTGTTGAGTTTCCGAACAAGAAAGAGAAAGGTTGCCATGATTCCAATCAATCAATTAATGTTTAAGTGTCATTGTTCTGTTTGTTTCCCAAATAAATAAACAAATTTGTTAACAAAACTTACAAGTTAATACCTACATCATTGTTGTTAAAATAATTAGTGAAGTGAATTAACAAAATGGCCTCCACTCAGCATAAGCTACGGTAGATAGCTATGGTAGTAGCACAAAGATGATTTCAAATCAAATACCTAATGAAAACAAACTTGGACACAACTTTGGGAAAACTGTCTCAATTGCTTCTGCATATCTAAGTAAATTAGGATCGATCTGTAGGTACTATACTAACTTGAACTTACCAACTGAATTGATAAGTGACCCGCCCTAACTTTGAACAAGTGATTCAGACTATGTACCTAACCCACAAGTTTGTTTTATTTTATTTGTGTGTAAAAACTTTGTCCAATCCGAAAAGGACACGTAGGAATACTAATAAATAACATTTGCCAAATAATTAAGAAAAATATAATTTCAAATGTAGGTACCGACTTACCCTACCTGAAAATTCCTATCAATAAGCCCACTTAAAGATAATGCAATAAAATGATTACCTCTAAACTTCTAAAGCCTTTTTTTAAATTGGTTCAGTAGTTTCGTGAAATTACCGCACATAAACTTACAAACTATGCCTCTTTATGTTACATTTCCCTAAAATCTCCCTCTTCACGACTACCTACAATAATCTTAGGACAAGACATTATTTAAAAGTGACAAATAATAGGGGGAATATGCACGATTTTTTTTTGTACTTATTCATTGTTTACCTAGGCACACCTTTTTATCATAGAAAAAAATATAAAATATAGTCTTGAAAATCTATACTATCTATACTATTATAATAAAGCGGAAGAGTTCGTTTGTTTGTTTGTTTGAACGCGCTAATCTCAGAAACTAGGTACCTGTCGGATTTGAAAAATTATTTCTGCATTTGATAGCTAAACTCTTGAGGAAGGTTATAGGCTACTTTTCATCATCATCATCATTACCATCACTACGGGGCAACGCCGCGAGGGCGCTGCTAGTGTTCAAATAAAGTTATAAAGAGCCTATCAAACGCCGTCATTTTTTGCGGGCTTTGGATGACGTCACTGTCCACTGGACACTACAGGAAACAGTTTAGTAACAAAATAAAACAAAAAAAAACGTTTTAGGGAGTGGCCACATTGCGTTTTCTGCAGCGCGTTTTTGAGTTGCGTGTTTGCATCGATACAAACGTTTGTTTGGATACAATACCTATTTATTCTGTGGGAAGGGAGCTGTCTGCGCGTTTATATCGATACAAGCTCCAGTGGGGAGCCAGTCAATCTCATGAGGTATCAGAGTCCTAGTGGACTCAAATGGCTAAGGAAAACATCAAACCAAATGAACCAAACGAATCGTTGCATACATACCTACCTACACACAATGTGTCGTTTGGAAAAAACATTGGCACGACCATTGTATACGGATTACGAAGTTTCTATTAAATTTATCAAACCAATATTCAATAGAATGGAAACGTGTCGGCCTCAGGCAATAATTTCAGTTTTACCTATTCGAAAGAGTTAGGTAGTAACTCGCAGTTTATTTCTGTGTGGTTTTAGTTCGCGGCAAATATTTAGAACAGAACAACTGTGCAACATTTCCTATCGACATTTTGGTAAACCTATGAATTTGTGATGGACATTGTTACGGACCGCCTGCGGGGTTGATTTACCAAGATTGAATACTTATATAATTATATTATAATTAAATTAAAAACCTTTCAACTTCAGGGCTTAAGAAAAAAAGTAATCCACTCTCCCTATACCTACAAGTACCTACATCAGGGCCTGAATTCTACTAGATGACAACCGCTTTGGTTTTGGTTCGATCTCTTAAATGTCAGCCATTTGGTGAAATAGTAGAATAGCTTTTCAAAAATTTGTTCTGCCAAAGTTCAAAACCTCACCACAACTGAGTCGTTTGTTATTAGTAGTCATGGAAACAGTCGCTTTAGTTGAGGTTTTGGTTGAGGTTGGTAAAAAGTTCGGTACCAGAATCGACGCCCAGTCTTTACAAGTTTACTTGACAGGTTGCAAGCCCGCATCAACACTATTAGAAAGCTAAGTTCTCTGCTATAAGAAAGGTTTCCTTACGATGTTTTTCTTCACTGTTTAAAGATCGTATTGCTGCGCATTTTACACATTTTATTTTTATTTTTCGAATCGCAAAATCCATTGATAAACGGCCGGGTGAGAACACTTTGGATCGAAAGTCGATGTACTACACACAGCTCTATTTCTGTGAAGCCACTGCATTTCGATTATCCCTCACCCAATATTTTAATGGAACCAAAACTGTAACAAAAACGTTTTGGTTCGTCAAAAAAGTTTGGTTCGAATAAAAATACCTACCAAAGTAGATGACATCTATATTACAGTAGGTACATTATCTGTAGGTAGGTATATTATTTAGTGCTTGTTAACCAACGGTTATTTAATTGGTAGACATTATTAAGGCTGCGTTTCCACCAGAGATGTGCGATGGAAATGTGTCGTGCGAGGATGTCTAGCTGTGCTGTGAAAATGTGTGGGTGTTTCCACCAGAGATGTGCGATGGAAATGTGTCGTGCGCAGATGTGTAGCGGAGCTGTGAAAATGCGCATTAATGTGTGGTGCGAGGATGTGTTGCGAAGCTGTGAAATGTGTCGACATGAATAAGTAGTGACCATGTCATTCAACAACACATTCCTCTTAACTCATTCCTCGCAACACATCCCTCGTACACATTCCTCGCAACACATTCCTCTTAACACATTCCTCGCAACACATTTCTCGCAACACATCCCTCGCTTGTTTTGTATGCGCAAAAACCTAGCTCCGCTGAGCCGTTTCCACCAGAGCTGTGCTGACCGAGGCGCGTAAATGAAGCGATTCTATTGGTTCTTTACAAACACATCCCTCGCTACGCATTACCGCTCATCTCTGGTGGAAACGCAGCCTTAAACTCGTCAAATTGTTGAGTTTCCGAACAAGAAAGAGAAAGGTTGCCATGATTCCAATCAATCAATTAATGTTTAAGTGTCATTGTTCTGTTTGTTTCCCAAATAAATAAACAAATTTGTTAACAAAACTTACAAGTTAATACCTACATCATTGTTGTTAAAATAATTAGTGAAGTGAATTAACAAAATGGCCTCCACTCAGCATAAGCTACGGTAGATAGCTATGGTAGTAGCACAAAGATGATTTCAAATCAAATACCTAATGAAAACAAACTTGGACACAACTTTGGGAAAACTGTCTCAATTGCTTCTGCATATCTAAGTAAATTAGGATCGATCTGTAGGTACTATACTAACTTGAACTTACCAACTGAATTGATAAGTGACCCGCCCTAACTTTGAACAAGTGATTCAGACTATGTACCTAACCCACAAGTTTGTTTTATTTTATTTGTGTGTAAAAACTTTGTCCAATCCGAAAAGGACACGTAGGAATACTAATAAATAACATTTGCCAAATAATTAAGAAAAATATAATTTCAAATGTAGGTACCGACTTACCCTACCTGAAAATTCCTATCAATAAGCCCACTTAAAGATAATGCAATAAAATGATTACCTCTAAACTTCTAAAGCCTTTTTTTAAATTGGTTCAGTAGTTTCGTGAAATTACCGCACATAAACTTACAAACTATGCCTCTTTATGTTACATTTCCCTAAAATCTCCCTCTTCACGACTACCTACAATAATCTTAGGACAAGACATTATTTAAAAGTGACAAATAATAGGGGGAATATGCACGATTTTTTTTTGTACTTATTCATTGTTTACCTAGGCACACCTTTTTATCATAGAAAAAAATATAAAATATAGTCTTGAAAATCTATACTATCTATACTATTATAATAAAGCGGAAGAGTTCGTTTGTTTGTTTGTTTGAACGCGCTAATCTCAGAAACTAGGTACCTGTCGGATTTGAAAAATTATTTCTGCATTTGATAGCTAAACTCTTGAGGAAGGTTATAGGCTACTTTTCATCATCATCATCATTACCATCACTACGGGGCAACGCCGCGAGGGCGCTGCTAGTGTTCAAATAAAGTTATAAAGAGCCTATCAAACGCCGTCATTTTTTGCGGGCTTTGGATGACGTCACTGTCCACTGGACACTACAGGAAACAGTTTAGTAACAAAATAAAACAAAAAAAAACGTTTTAGGGAGTGGCCACATTGCGTTTTCTGCAGCGCGTTTTTGAGTTGCGTGTTTGCATCGATACAAACGTTTGTTTGGATACAATACCTATTTATTCTGTGGGAAGGGAGCTGTCTGCGCGTTTATATCGATACAAGCTCCAGTGGGGAGCCAGTCAATCTCATGAGGTATCAGAGTCCTAGTGGACTCAAATGGCTAAGGAAAACATCAAACCAAATGAACCAAACGAATCGTTGCATACATACCTACCTACACACAATGTGTCGTTTGGAAAAAACATTGGCACGACCATTGTATACGGATTACGAAGTTTCTATTAAATTTATCAAACCAATATTCAATAGAATGGAAACGTGTCGGCCTCAGGCAATAATTTCAGTTTTACCTATTCGAAAGAGTTAGGTAGTAACTCGCAGTTTATTTCTGTGTGGTTTTAGTTCGCGGCAAATATTTAGAACAGAACAACTGTGCAACATTTCCTATCGACATTTTGGTAAACCTATGAATTTGTGATGGACATTGTTACGGACCGCCTGCGGGGTTGATTTACCAATTATGTAGTTATCCTAATCACTATTCTGGTTTCAGTATTCACGTCTACGAAAATCATTTACAATTAAAATTGGGTTGTGTTTGCGTGGCACAAACAGATTATTCTTGTCTCATTTAATTACCTACAGGTATTTCATTCCATTTATTTGTGCTTACGAAGTAAACTTTCAAGCGAATAGTACAGTAGATAATAAGTTACTTTTAACAAAAACAATAAAATAATATCCCTTGCCAATGGCATCTTATTTATTTTCCTGTTATATCCCATTGTTGGATAAAAACCTCTCCTCTGCCTATCACTTCTTTCAGTTCTGTAAGTATTGTTCATTTGGTCATTCATGGCCGTTATTTAACGATTTAAACAAAATTATATGAAATGAAATGAAATGAATATTTATTCAGAAAAGGTCTTACCAAGTGTTACATATTTCTTTATACTTAAGTTTAAACACTAGGCAGAGACTTATGAGTAGGTATTTATAACAATATATTATTGCTGTTACAAGCCCTATATATATATATACTTACTTAAATATATATTTTTCAAATAACATAGTCATCTCACAAACGAGATTCACGCGAGCAAAACCACCTTCTGAAAGTTTACTATTCGTACATAAAACTTTAAATTTGAATGGTACATTGGCTTAAAACCGAACAATGCTTAAAATTATTAAAGCTTCTTCCAAGACTTACCTTATATACTTAAGTATGTTCTAAATTATGATGCTAAAATGAACGAAAGCTTCACATAGTTCATGGCACGTAAGAGCTGTGAAACACATGTGGCACACAAAAAATATTGGGGAGAATTCATGAACCCCAATGTTCTGAAATATTTGCCACGTGGGTAATCTTGCGAAAGTAGTTCAATTTTGACAAGTAACCCTGCTGCTATTTTATGGGATACATACCGCTATGGCTTCAATTACTTTCCCAGTCATCATCTTGTGACAGAACGGGTTACCACCTGTCTCCTATCCCTACTATAATAATAATAATAGAATAGAATAGAATAGGTATTACTTTATTGTACACCATAAACACACAAAACTAAAATAAGCCTTAATTAAACAAAAGTGTAACAATGGGCGACCTTATCGCTGAAAGCGATCAAATTTTGTCAGCATCTAGTAATGTTTAAAGCCATGTTCAAAATGTACTTCACGTAACATGGTAACATGATTAATAGTGCGACCAACCGGGAGGGTTATTAAAGTTCAGTTACTTGCCAAGTTCCATCAAGCATGATCCAAAGATCGTGTTCCTCAAGACTGTGCTCCCAAAATCGAAGCAGGTTTACATAAGTGGGCGGAATGTAGGTAATTTTGGTAGCTTCTGCTCCAGGGAACTGATTCCTGTTACGTTCAATTTTATCAAGGCTATAGGATATTTTCTTTACAGAATCACTATCAATCCTATGTCAACTTAAAGAAATTGCAAGTGAACCTATCTATTCAACCTATCTAGTGCTTATAAGTAAATCCTATGTCATCTTAAAGAAATTGCAAGTGGCAACAAAATCAACCGATCTAGGGCTTTTAAGTAAAATACGGTACATTAGACCTTGGCTTATAATAATGGATAAAACCCTATCAAAAACAAATAGTTACTTATCTATCAGTAGATAGAGAGACCAAATCACATAAGTACATACCTAATCGATAGAGCTTGAAAAATAGGTAATATGCCTGCATTAGTTGCCTGCAATAAACCTGCCAGTTTTATCATTTCTAAGTAGGATACTTAATAATAATCTGTAAGAATCGCAGTTTTTTGCGACTTATTCAAACGTCAAAGATGTCAGGTAAACAATAGCATTGTGAAATAATTACTTCACTACTCATGATACGTCGTTTGTAAAGGAAGACACTGATACTTTGGTTTGCAACATATTTTCCATTTGTGGTGGTCCTTTTACAAATTTAGTAGGTAAGTACCTATCTGCTATCAAAAAAGTTTTCCTCTCAAACTGATTAGATTTGTGTCAGTTTAGTTGTAAACTTTCAGCCCCACTTCAGAAAGGGACGTAGACTCGGTGTCCAGTAGACCGGAGGTAATTATGCAAATATTTGACTACACAATGAACTCTACTTATGTGCTTAGTATCAAGTCGAAAAGAAATAAAAAAACCGGTCAAGTGCGAGTAGAACTCGTACGCCGAGGGTTCCGTACCTACCCATTATACCCATTATGTTATTGTAGCCCGCTTATTTGTATGAGCGCCCATACAACTCGGAGGACAATCTTAATTGGCGTCAACTATGTATGGAACACCCTTTAATTTTCAACTTTTTTAACTTTTTGGAATTTTTCCTTTATTTGTGTTATAAGACCTTGCTTTTTGCCAAATTTCGTGATTCTAGGTCAACGGGAACTACCATTTAGGTTTTCAACCCAAAACCTCTAGGGTACTTCCGGTTGACCTAGAATTGTCAAATTTGGTTACAAGCAAGGTCTTACAGCACAAGTAAAGGAAAAATTCCGAAAAATAAAAAAAGTTGATAATTAAGGTAAGTTTTGGTACTTACAAGTTTTCACGAAAACCTAAATTTGCCTATATCTTTTTATAGTGTTGACTCAGGACCTTGATTTTTATAGTCACAATAGGGACTATAGACCTCAGTATATGGTATAAATTTCAACTTGCTAGCTCCACCCGTTCCTGAGATAATCGATGGTGACACACGGACAGACGGACAGACAGACAGACAGACAGACGGACAGACGGACAAGAAAGTGATCTTATAAGGGTTCCTTTTTTTACCTTTTAAGGTACGGAACCCTAAAAAGTACTTTACTCGACTAGTTAAGTCCTGTTTTATTGGGCTTTATTTCTATTCGCTTTTACTCGCAACCGGAGCGCGGATATAATGTTTCCTACCTATAGTACCTATAGATCTTATGCTACTTCAGATATAATAAGAAACATGAGTTACATACAAGTTTCGTCCAAATTGTTAAAGTTGTTCTAGTATTATCGAACCTTTAGCACTTACATCCATCCATCCTAAGAAGATGTATTCCCGTTGTCCCCGGTGGTCGTGTCCCCGGCCCGGGGACAACGAGACGTCATTTTGAATCATTCCCGTTGTCCCCGGTGAGCAGATACGGCCAACGGGGACAACGGGAATTCTAAATTTCACGTGTCGTTGTCCCCGTTCAAGTTTTTTATTTTAAAATAAAAGTTTTGATGCGGTAGTATAACGCTAGTCTATCAAAAGCTTATGTCGGAAAGTGGTTCCTTTTTTATATCGCGTGGCCATCAACCAAACATCAAAATATAAACTCTTAGGAGTATAACAAACAATATTTGTGAGAACGGTATAGGTACATCTACACTCAGTCAGAACCGAGTAATACAGGGTGAGTTTTTCAAGAGTGCCTCTAGGGCCAAATCTGAAACTATTAGCGATAGCGAAAAACACTCATAAGAGTCTCGAAACCGATTTTGATAGAAAATAAAACTGCATCATTAGATTTGAAAAATAATCATTTTCATGGCCAGGAATCGAACCTGTTAAAAAAAAAACCTTTCTTTCTATATTATTATACCATCCGATAGTGTAGATGATAAGGATCAATTTTCTTTGAATAAACTGCATATGTCAAACTAATGGCAAGTGTTGATATTTAATAAACTGATTAAAACTTTCAGTATTTCGTACATTGCCCATAACTTTTTTTATTGGTTTGCCGTGTGTATCTTCTCAGAAATTGATCCTTATCATCTATCTACCTATTACACTATCGGATGGTATAATAATACGGAATTATTATTTTGAACCAAATAGGTTTAATTCCTGGCCAGGAAAGTTATATTTTTAAAATCTAATGATGCAGTTTTACATTTTATCAAAATCGGTTACGAGATTCCTTTCAGTGTTTTTCGCTATCGCTAATAGTTTCAAAATCGGCCCTAGAGGCACTCTTGAAAAACTCACCCTGTGACTATAACTCGATTCTGACTGAGTGTAGATGTATACTGCTTTCACAAATATTGTTTGTTAACTCCTAAGAGTTTATATTTTGAACGTTGGTTGGTGGCCGCGCGATATCAAAACAGGCACCAACCTCCCTGTACGGACCGTACAGGGAGCCTATAAACCTATTGCCAGTGTGTGCGGACCGCACACACTGGCAATAGGTTTATATTTCAAAAGACCAGAAAATCACCGCTAGTAAATTTTAACTGATATATTAACGATCTTATGATACTAGTGATAATGATAAATGAGACGCGCTTCGATTGATTGCTAAACGCGAACTGATTGCTCAATGATTTTTAAGCTAATTATTTTAATGGCGTAAAATGCTGCAATGACAAAATTAATTAGGACAATGTATGATGCTCGTACACTCCCATACAAAATCGGCATGGCCATTTATCAAATTCGTGGACAAAGACTTTCTAGGGACTGGCTAACTAGAGCACTGAGTAAGCAGCAAACTATACTAATATCAATATTGAATAACAATCTAACCGATAGGTTAGGTATTTAAAATACTTTCATAGTAATATTCATTGAAGTTAGGTATAAAAACTTACTTATAAAAACTTTTTTGATAGAAAAACTTTTAACGTCGGCACAAAAAAAAAAGATGGCGACTTTTCAAAACGAACATTTAATCTTTAATCATTTGAATCAATGGTGCTCACAGGTACAGCCGTCTATAGGTACAATAACACTTGTCCATAATTTTGCATCATATACGAGTACATTTACTGATTTTAAGTAGAAATCAAATGTAGGTACTTACGTGAGCTTTCACACTTCCTTTTCACTACGTCATTAAAATACGTTACATCACAAAATTAAAATACGTCATCTCTTGATTCTGCTAACACCGGGGACACCGGGAATAATTTTTAATCTTTTTATTTCATTATTTCACCGGGGACAGAGACCGGGGACAACGGGAACTATTTTTAATAAAAATAATGTATTCCCGTTGTCCCCGTTCACCGGGGACAAGCTCACCGGGGACAACGGGAATACATCTACTAGAACGATACGAAATGATAAAAGATGAATGATCAAAACCATATAACCAACCATCCTCGATAACTTTCAATGATAAAAATAAAAATAGAGCCGCGTCGGCCGAGTGGATTAGTGCTTCGACTTTCAATGCGAAGGCCGTGGGCTCGAACCCATCCGTGCATCAATAGATTTTTTCGTTTCAAAAAATGTATTATGCGCATCAACACGAGCTCTAAACTTTAAAGAAAAACATCGTGATGAAACCAGTTAGCTTTCTAATAGCGTCGATGCGCTTGCAACCTGTCATTTACTTATGGAAAATTTTTCTGAAAAATGTTGGCATGTACGTAAAATAGGTACCTAAGTATGTATTCGGAGTCCAAATTTTGGTCTAAGTACCCTCTTAGACATCTACAAAGGATTTAAAATGCCTAAAGATCTGAAATCTTATAGAAATACAGTCGTGATCATACTCAGAATACAAGAACAAACTGATCATATTTCATTTAAAATAGTTTTAAAATTTGGAACAGTACTAATAAGTAATAACTGACAGTATTGAATCGTTTCATTTATGATCTCTACAAATTAGTTCAGATTTTCACCTTTCACTCACTAAAGAACTGTTTTTAAAATTTAATTTGTGGTTTCTTAATTTCAAGCTTTTTTCTGATTCTGTACCTCCCAATAGATAGTCGTAGTTCCACCCACTAAAATTTATCTTTACGAGATCGTCACGCTAATGCTTGCGAGGTCTCTACGTCTCTATAAACCCATTGGGAGATAATCGATGCCATTATACTCGTATATAATAATCTATGCTGAATAATTTATAAATCCAGACTAACGCCCACACTACACAAACAGATACTGAAAATAAACATCAAAACATGTTCTATTGTCAACTGATCAAGTCAAGTGTTCGCACTAACCTAGATAAAACACCCTCTAACCGGTATTATGGCTATTTTCATTTTGTGATAAAGTCAAATAGTAAAACTGAAATAAGTAATACATTCTTCTGTTTATTACCTCTTGAGTGCAAAACCGTATACTGTGACATTTATCGTGGTTCAAGATAAATCGGTGCCCGCCTTGAACTAAATTGTCACTGAGGCGTAAGCTGAACCACGATAGATAATCGTTTGTGGTAAGAGTAGGTCTACAGATCACATCTTGATACTGAATGGCCTAAGCGGATATTGTCGCTATCAGTTCATTTCATTTCCATCTTACTGGAAACTTCAGTTGATTAATCATGTACCCACCTACTTAAGTATAAATAATTTATCAAAATTTTATAAAACGTGTAATTATTTTTATGAATCTGTTGACACTGATCTACACAGTAGTTTTAGTGGACAATTTACCTAGTTATTTTTATTTTATATGGGATTTTAGCCGTTAAGATTTTTAAAACGCATCCCACAAATTGCACCCAGAGAGGATTTGAACCTGGCCAATCGACGTCACATGTGAAATTTTGTAGGAGATACAGGTTACGCCGCGCCGGCGCCGGCGCCGTAGGCATAGAGTAATTTTTATCAACTAGGCCGTAGGCGCCATTTTTAGAGACCTCGTGACGATCGTTACCTCGCACCTCGTTACAGATTATCATCTGTTCCACGTCGAACGTGGATTAGAAATGCCGCATTTTACTCGACACTTTTGTGTCAGATGAGTGGGTGTCAGGTCAGAGTTATTATACCTACACTGCAATTTTATTCAGCTTTGTAAATTGTTACACATCAATCTCAACTAACTTATGATGCAAAGTTTTTCACTAAACTGCATTTGCCTTTGTAGTATATTATAGAGCTGTACCTAAAGCATTCCTACCAGTCGACGATGACAAGATATTCATAAATATTTAGAATTGTGTTTGAAAGATTAATGTTTGTTGATTTTGAAACTTTTCTACAGCATTCGGTGGTTATCGCTACGAAGAATGAGAAAAAAAACTATTTACTCGGAACAAAAATACAGAAGTGAGCAGTAAAACAAATAAAACGAAAACTGCAACAGTTATAAACTGTGAAGCAGTCTCAACACCCACCTCCAAAACAAAGGAGTAGGTTCTGTTACGAATATACAGGGTGGAAAAATACTGTAAATACTGTATCTTAAGGATTTAAAGTAGTTTCCCTCCAGGGCCCATTCATTTTTTCCACCCTGTATGTGTGAGGTAAAACAAAATTAAAATTAAAAAAGTGCTATGAATGAAAGACAGGAAATGTAAGAACAGTGAGTGTGTGAAGACGTGAGTGAGAAGTAGGCACTTACGTAGTGTGTCGATGTGAATAAGTTGAGTGCGAATGTGAGATCTCTTATGATGCTAGTCTCACAAGAGTCTAGTAAATAAAGAGACCTAGCAAGTTCTAATATTTAAAAAAGACCTTTGGACCTTATTCTTGAAATAATGTAGGTACCAGTTAAATCAATCAATCAATACCACTCTGCAGTTGATCTGTGTGGAGGAAATGCTACAGCCGATAATTACCTCATGGTTTAGTAATGGTTTGGCCGATATTGTGGTGCTGTATGTTCGTGCACGTCTATCTCAATCAGTTTGGTTTATGTAAAACCTACAATTTGGAAAGGTCTGACTAGATCTTACAAATGTGATCATAATCATCAATCAGTTAGGTAGTCATAACCATAGTCATAATCATATTATTATTATTAATATGATTATGACTAATCATTTGATCTTAGACTAGGCTCCTAAACCCAAGTATAAACTCAATACTTGATAGTTCGCTGTCTTAATTTTATTAATTATCTTGTCGATGCAATGATGCAATTTCCTATATAAGTATATATTTATTTCTTTCCCATTTCATGTTTTACTTCTTTATATGATGACGTCAGCGGCCTTTCTCATTAATCTGACTCATATCATTAATTCATGGTCTTCCCCTTCCTCGTCTTTCTTCTACTTTTCCTTCTTTGATGTTATTTATGAAACAATAGGGAACTCCCACAATTTTTTTTATGATTTTATACGATAGGTCATATCGTCAAATAACCGTAACAAAAATTCCAGCGCCGAAAAACTAAAATTTTATAACAAAAATAATTTTTAAAATTTACCAACATTTTCATGCACTTGAAACGGACGACGCGACGTTACGTCACAAGTCACAGCAATTACACGCGCTTGTAGGTAGAAAAAAAAACTTTCTGTCGAGTTTGAAGGAGTGTGACGTCACTGCACATGTGACAAATAGCGTTGCGTTTCAAGTCTTATGAAATTCCCACTATATTTTTGCACTTTTTAATTATTAATTTCTAAGCGAAAATGAAATAATATTAAAAAATAATTACACACACATAATTCTAAAGCCATAATGTTCATAGAAAAATACGTTTAACCCGCTTTTGAATCAGACGCATATTGCTTATTATGTATGTATTAAGATGTCCAATTATTCTCCCTCTTCTGCTCAACTCTTTTCGAGTTCGCTGTCTAAAATGAATAAAAAGTTTTGGCACGATTCACGTTTGTGCACAATTTTGAAATACCTACGGACGGATTTTATAATATGTATATTTTATAATATGTATTGGAACATTTGAAACGCAGATAAACAGTAAACACGTAGATACACTGACGGCTAAGAATCCTTATACATACCCAAGATCTTTAGACACTTAAGATTGTTTGAAGATGCCAAGAGGGTAAATAGAGGTCCGAATTATATAGTCCGTATATAATATGGTAATATAATACCTGTCTATAGGTATAATTAGAACACTCCTGTTATGTTAGAAATTCATCGCTGCCTATTAGGATACTGACTGGTTTCCACGATCCTTCCCAAAACAGGCAGTGATGGTAAAGATCGTGGAACCAATGTTGATGCGCATATAAATTTTTCAAAGCGAAAAATTATTTGGTGCAAGACCGGGATTCAAACTCACAATCTTCAAATCGAAAGCACAATGGACACCAACAGGACGACTAGCAACAACACACGACTCTTCAAAATTTGGACATTTGAAATACCTACTTATTAATTAAGTAAGAGAAAGGAACTTGACGAACTTATCTCATCATTTATACAACACCCAATGTTATCTTTGTAAAATACCAAGCCCCACTAAAAAACTCAAGGAAACTTTCTCGTTCATTGATTAAATAAATTAACTTTATACAACCCATCGGAGAATTTTTTGTTTTTCTATGAAGTTTTTCTTTGAGTGAGCACCCGAATTAAAATTCCTGAACGTAAAAACTTTGAGCCCTTTTAAGAGGAAAATGTGGAAGTTGTTATAATACTGAGAGTAAGACCTCTCAGACTGCAAACTTTTATATAGGCCGATAGTTTAGTTGGGCTCTTAATCAGTATGATCAATCAATCAAACAAGTTTATTTGATTCCAAAACTATACCCTGTACAAAAGGTGCTTAAATACTAAACGGAATTGAAGTATGATGGTTTGGTTTGTGTGAGTCTGGTGCCTGAAAAAATAAGATCATCAAACAGGTTTACCGATTTTCTGTGATGATAGCTAAGATTTTTAGCTATCAGAAGCAGAACAGCCTCGATCAAAAAACTGAAATCAAAATCTGTCCATGATTGGGAGTATGATGATTCCACAAACAGATTCACGTTAAACTTATAACTATTTTTGAGTCGGCGGCGGTAAAAAAGACAATAAGTAGTGTACCTGAGTAGGCAGGTACCTACTTATTAATTAATAATTTTTCTATTTAGATGTAGGTAGGTAAACACACAAGGTATACTACACCTAAATAAAAAAATGATTAAGTAATTAAGTATAAAAAATTGTCTCAGTCTAAACTGAGTAGGTATGTAATTAATTTAGGTAGGTAATCGATTAGATGAAACGTAGATAGAACTCTCTTTAGGATTTATAAGATGTTAGGAATTCAGGTGCACGTCGATAAAGTACTGTTGCACAAACAATCAAAACAAAAGGATTAAAAATCCTTACTTAATTATAACTAAGTACCCAAATTGAAACGAAAATACAACTCATTTACTTGCGTAATTTAATTTAAAGTTAAGTAGAGCTTTTGAAGAACCTCCGCAGCCGCTGAGATCATAATTTATTTAATTTCCCGAAACGACGAGACGGCTGACATTGAATTAAACTTAGGTTTTAATGGATGCATACTATGCATAGACTTGGAATAAAATGAAATGCAAAATGAAGTTTTGTGTGAGTTTAGAAGATTTAAAATTCAAAATTTAATGAAAGTCAACCGACTAAATGTACACCGAGTGGCTTAATCGTGGCACAGAGGGGATCAAGGGCACTTTGTTGCCGAGAAATATTGGTTTGCATAAACGTAAACGACATTCATTTACTTTTTCATCTCGACAATGAATCTCACAATTCCAGATAGACTACTGTATTTCTGAAAGTAGTGGAGTCTGAAAATCTTAGTAAGTAAGTGCATGATTTTAATTAAAATAAATAGGATCTACCTATGTACGGTATTCGATATTTTGAAATATCTAATCAAATTAATTTATCTAGAAAAGCACTTAATTAAGGCACTAATTAAATAAAAATACAAGATAGAATTTAACGTTTCAAAAGTAGTAACTCAATTCTTAACTACTAATACTAAAGATAAAGGTATAATCATTAACGACCTAATAAAAGTTGTTTATTTCATCATAAATTCAGAGGCCCAGTGCTCTAAGTGCTATTCGTGTACATTTTACAGCGTAATGAATTTTACTTCCCTTAAAATTTTTAAGATCAAAATTTTGACACAATCTGGGCGTCGATTCTCGTACCGAACTTTTTATCAACCTCAACCAAAACCAAAACTAAAGCGACTGTTTCCATGACTACTAATAACAAACGACTCAGTTGTGGTGAGGTTTTGAACTTTGGCAGAACAAATTTTTGAAAAGCTATTCTACTATTCACCAAATGGCTGACATTTGGTGAATTGAAATAGTGATTATTACGTTCCATATATGATGGCAATATTTAGTTTACATTGCCCTTGGCATTGCCATATTTTGACATTTGCTTTCGAGAGTCGCATCTTCGAGGCAAGATACTCGAACCTCGCGCCATGTACCTAAATGTCATACCCAGGGGCGGCCTTAGCTATCGCGAGGCCCCGGGCGGTAGATCTTTGCGAGGCCCCTGATGACGGGCGCAGGATCTGGACTTTGAGGGGGGGGGGGGGTCACACGATATTATGTTGAGGGAGGGGGGGGGGGAGAAAAATACCTACTCATAAAGCTAATATGCGAGCGAAGCGAGCCGATTTTTTTAACGATTAATGCAACATAACTCTCTTTGCTAGCAAAATAATAAGGCTAATATGTGAGCAAAGCGAGCTCCCTACACTCGCAAAATACCCTTGAATCAAAATGCGAGCGAAGCGAGCCGAATTTTTAAAGAAAATTGTAAAATGTGACACTTTATTTTGCTTACCGTAGGTACTAAAAGAAAAGGCTGGCTGCTTGTCGGTTTCTATTCTGCGATCAGATATAAATACACTTTATTCGCAGAAAACGCATGAAGCAAAAATGCGTGCGAAGCAAGCCAAATTTTTAAAGATAAATGCAACATAATGACACTTGATTTTGCTTACGGTGCTCAAAAAAAAAAAAGGCTGGCTGCTTGTCGGTTTCTATTCTGCGGTCAGCCAAAGCTCACTTCATTCGCAAAATACACATGAAGCTAAAATTATTGATGACAGCTGATTTTTTTTAAACAAATGACACATTGATATTGCAGGGGATGAAAAGGGCTAAAAATGTTTGTATGAAAAATTTAGAATTCCAAATTTAGCATTTAACATTATAATTTACTAGCTATGCCCCGCGGTGTTACCCGCGGTGGGAGCTGATTTTTTTAGAGAAATGCAACATGCGACACTTGATTTTGATAAAGGTGCTCCAAGAAAAAGATGGATGGTTGTCGGTTCCTAACATTAAATTATTTTTCTCGCAAAAGACTTGTGCAAATACTATGCGAGCGAAGCGAGCCGATTTTTGTTTGACAAATACAACATATTATACTTGATTTTGCTAACGGTGCTCAAAGAAGAAGATGGATGGTTGTCGGTTCCTAACATTGAATTATTTTGCTCCCAAAAAAGTCATGAAAGTAATATGCGAGCAAAGCGAGCTTCCTCGTTACCTCAGCTTGCGAAGCGAGCGGAATTTTTTTAGACAAATCTAACATATGTGACACTTGATTTTGCTAACGGTTCTCTAAGAAAAAGACGGATGGTTGTCGGTTCCTAACAGTAAATTAATTTGCTCGCAAAATACTCATGAAAGTAATATGCGAGCGAAGCGAGCGGAATTTTTTTAGACAAATTTAACATCTGACACTTGATTTTGCTAACGGTTCTTTAAGAAAAAGATGGATGGTTGTTGGTTCCTAACTGTAAAATCATTTGCTTGCAAAATAGTCATGAAACTAATATGCGAGCGAAGCGAGCACCGAGGTTGGCGAGCGAAGCGAGCTATGGGTCCCGACTGTGAGTAATTCTTTGCAGGCTTGTTTTTTTCTTTTTAGTTTTGACGCAGTCGGGTTTTTGTTTTTTTTTAAATATTTTTTTATTTAACACTTTTTAGTTATGATAAAGTTGATTTTAAAATACCTATTCAACGATACCCCACTTGATATAGTGTGACGATTTTGATTCTTTTAATTTTGACAATATGGCGTCTGGTTGTAGCCTTGGTGAATTTTGATTACTGTCATATCTTTAGTGACACTCCCAAGGTTGAGACAAATCGATTGACGTAAGAATCATCAAAATCGGTCTACGCGTTTGGCCTCTAGAGTGCCACATAGAAACATCCATAGCGAGAATTATTATTAATCAACTTTAAACCGTTATTTTTCCTAAACTATTACTTAAAATGAAAAATGGTAAAAGAAACCTAAAGTTGATTTTAAAATACCTATTCAACGATACCCCACTTGATATAGTGTGACGATTTTGTTTTTTTTAATTTTGACAATATGGCGTCTGGTTGTGGCACTGGTGAATTTTGTTTACTGTCATGTCTTTAGTAGCACTCCCAAGGTTGAGACGAATCGATTGACGTAAGAATTATCAAAATCGGTCCACGCGTTTGGCCTCTAGAGTGCCACATAGAAACATCCAAACATACATACAAACAAACATACAAACATAGACTGATAAACACATTACCCTTCCTTTGCTTTGCGCAGTCGGGTAAAAAGAGGGGTTGTTGTCGGTTCCTGACAATTAGTTGTTTGGTAATAGGTAGGTAGGTACTCATAAAGTAATATGCGAGCGAAGCGAGTCACTTTGTCACACCATTTTACCCCTTTCCGAGGGTTATTTTGAAAAACCCTGAAATATGTGTTCATTTATTTTGTATTTAAAGTATTGTAACGAAGTTTCGAGCCAACCGCACCACTCACTATAAAGTTCCCATACAAAGATTTGGGGAGGGAGGGTCATGGCCCTGGGACCGAGCCTGCCTAGTCATTGGCCGTTTTTCCATTAGCCCGGCACGGCACTAGCACCGGCACCGGCACCGGCGCCGGGGGAGCAAAGATGTATGAAAATGTATGACTCGCTTTTCCACTTACCGGCGCCGGCACCGGCAATCTGTCGGCACGGCACTGGCACCGGCACCGGCACCGGTGGTGGGGATGCAAAAATGTATGAAATTTCATACATTTTTGCATCCCCACCATCGGTGCCGGTGCCGGTGCCGGTGCCGTGCCGGCTAATGGAAAATCGACCATTGCGAGGCCCTACCAAAGTAGGTACCTACCTATAGGTATTGAAATTTTGATGAAGAAAAGTCGGAGCCGCGCGCATATTATAAAACAAAGTAATTCGCCCCCAGCTCCGCGTCTGTCTCTGTTTGTTTGTTCGCGATAAACTCTAAACTACTGAACGGATTCTCATTTGGTTTTCACCAATAGATTGTTGAAAATGTCGAAAAAATATAGCCGACTGGGAGTTTTCATAGAAAAAGCTGCATAATCCTTTTAAGATATAAACAAAATAATGTAGGAAGGCATTTTATATTATTATTATTATTTTATAGGTAAGTATACAGAAAAGCCCAAAATGGAATTTGCGGATAGGTTTACTAATGCCTAGGTATAAAGATTTTCTGTAGTCGTCTTGCTGCGCGAGGCCCCTACAAGCGCGAGGCCCCGGGCGAGTGCCCTGCTCGCCACCCCCAAAGGCCGCCACTGGTCATACCCAACAAAGAAATTCAGCTGGGCAATTCTACTAGATGACAACGTCAATCATTCCGCTGCGTTTTGGTTCGATCTCTTAAATGTCAGCCATATGGTGAAATAGTAGAATAGCTTTTCAAAAATTTGTTCTGCCAAAGTTCAACCTCACCACAACTGAGTCGTTTGTTATTAGTAGTCATGGAAACAGTCGCTTTAGTTGAGGTTTTGGTTGAGGTTGATAAAAAGTTCGGTACCAGAATCGACCTGCTGAAATGTATTAGGCACAACACATAAGTATAGTATGAAAATCCAAATAAGATGTTTCTACTTTAAATAAAGAATATCTAATTCGTTAACACCTTTGAAAGGCTTTACGCCAACTTGACGATATAATAATATCAACTTCATACGAACAATAATTTCATATATTTCACATATTGGGTTCATTTTCAAAATTTGCAATCAAATAAAGTTCAACAATTTCCAACGGAGAGAATTCATTTGTTCAACAAACAGCCTTCCTAAACCACTGAAGGTTTATTTGTTTAATCATCTACGAATGAAATTCAAATTTACTTACTGATTTAAGTAGATATCTACTTATGAATATCAATTACTTAATATAAATTTCCTTTGTGAATTTACCTAAAATACCTAATTAATAATTAAAAGAAAACCCGTCAAGTCGACGAGTTTGCTAAATTAATTGCTAAATTTCAAGGCGTTCCTTTCATTATAGAAGTTAGGTACTTTTAATAGAATTTGATTGTCGATCGAGCGAGCGAAGCAAGCGGAGATCTTAGTATCAAGTTAGGCGATTTTGCTTTCTATGTTTGTATGTTTTACTTTTATGTTCTCGCATAACTACCGAACGCAATCTGCATGAAACTTAGTAGGTTGTGCTATGGAAATTTGCTGGGGAGTAGTTTATAGGTATATGATATGATCGTAATCGATAAAGGGGTTGTAAAGATATTTAGTTTTCCAAGGGGGCAAAAAAAGTTACACAAAGAATATTGAGTGGGGTGATATGAAAAGACTTAATTTTCACATTCTAAAATGAATTATAAAAACGTAAAAACGTACATTTATGAAATACAATTAAAAAGAAATAATAAGCAACCGGTGTACCTAACCTGAGCTCCAGCTTGTTAGTTTCGATGTCTTCGTAGTTCAAGTTAAATAGTATTAGAAAAAAAGTGGCATCGTTGTGATTTGCAATTATTTTAGTTGCTTCTTGATATTTTTTCTTGATGAAGAATGAAAGTAATAGTCCGGAAACCTAAAATAAGCTAAAAAAAACAAAAAAATAGACACGATAAAATAATGTATGCCTGTAACCTTTACCATGTACTGAGCTAGCGCATTGGACATCATTTTGTAGTGAACTCCGCAGAAGTAGCACTTAAACGTATAGAGGTAGTAAGAAACAAGTCCAAAAAGTATCAATGCAACGGTGCGCGAGATCTTAGTTCGGGGCAAACTACTAGTTTTAAATAATTTCCTAATTGGTAATTAGCATAAAACAGCACGCTCTTTGTTTGTCTTATTTGGTACTTATTTAAATTTTTAATAACAGTTTTACTTAGGCACTTTTAAAATGAAATGAAGTCTCTAGATATTTAGGTAAGTACATACATGATTTGTGTAATTAAAATTCAAATTTATTTTAATTCCTGTGACAAACATTCAAAACACTGTACAGGAAAAATACAGGTAGGTAATACTGATATTGACAGACATAAAAGTAAAGCAGTCTAGTCTGCTCAACTATTTCGAATAGTGCAGGAAAAAGTACCTCCTAGAAAGTACTAGGAGGCACTATCCTAGGTAGGATACGCAGATTAATATGATTGCTTAAAAAAATTAAGAATAAAATCACCGATCGACCTAAAGAATGATCAGTGAATCTGCGAGACCACGTTCCCGACTTGAAAATTACACAAATTAGTCAGTCATCAAACTGCAATGTGAAATCTACTAAGAAACCTCATGGGGCCAGTGCTAGGTCTAGTCTAGTTCATAGATTTACTACATTGCATTGAGTCACTCAGTGGTTTATTTTCGATAATTATAGAAAAAAACAAGGCCAACAAGAATATCACTCAATTAGCGAAGTTATTAAAAGGTTACATTTGTACATAAGTACCCACCCATATTACGTACTCAGAGTTAAGTATAAGTACCTTAAAGTTTAAGATAGGTAATTATTACTAAAATATTGTCGATGGATCGGGGCTCGAACCCACACACATCTAGAAAAATTACATTCTTAGGTAGAGTAACATTATTTCTATGTAGTTACAGCAGGCTTATTCTAAATTAATTACTATACTTACCCACATATTATTATTATTAGGCATAATAAGTATAATGCAGTGACATTGTATAATTAAAACTAAATGAAACGCTGTGGGCCTTACTTATGAAAGAATTTTAGAGTGAAACACTGGTTAAACAACGTCCTGTCTTTATTTGTGGATAGTGACAAACAGAGACAGGACGTTGTTCAACCAGTGTTCAACTTTAAACATCTTTCATAAGTAAAGGGGTGTATGTGTAAGACGGATATAAGTACCTAATTGAAAGATAGTTTAAGGCAGGGTTTGTCATAGCCAAGCTGTGGTGAAAAAAAGCTAAAACACTTACCTAATCAAAAGTAATGTGTATTTCTAACGACTCTTCATCTTTTTTCGTAAAATTTGCACAACAAACACAACTTAACATTGGATAAACTTTTCTCCTATAAATTGTTTCGAACTTGCTTCGAATTCCAACGATGTCTTGGACATAAAGTTAATTTCACAAGTATAATTCATCATTTTCACCAGAACAGAGTTGTGAGTAGGTATTCAAAATTTACGCGTGTTTTGAATTCCCTCAAGTTGGAGCGTGCTACTAGCTCCACGGTCTCAATGCGACTGATTGTGATACGAATGGTGAAGCTCTGATACAGTTACTCGTACAATAAGACTGTTGGTCGTGTTTTTGGATGGAAGTCCTTCAGAATCTTAGACACTGATCATTCAAGTTCCCGATTGTTGATCTGAATCTGATCGGAAGGACGCGACGCGACGTCGCGCGTCGCCGCCACAAGTCTGGTAGGTACTTTTAAGTTAAAAAGTACTTACAAAACTTTGCAGAAAAGCGCTCCCACCTCTGACATTTCAAAAACATGTTTGTCGCTTAAAACTTGCGTTGGTATTACAAATTAAGATTACTTTTTTACCTACAGCTACGTTTTTTAAAACGAAATTAATTTTGTTGACCTGAATAACTAAAGCGCCATTTACATGGTGCGAGTTTCTCGCCTTAGCTCTATGAAAATTTGGTGACAAGCGATTATTACCCTCCATGTATGATGTCAATGTTTAGTTTACATTGCCATATTTTGACATTTGCTTTCAAGAGTTGCATCTTCGAGACGAGATACTCGCACCATGTAAATGTTTAAAATAAATATCATACCCAACAAAGAAACGCAGGCTTCATCGGTACATGGTTGGAAAGATGGAAGGGCGAAGAGGAGTTGGCAGGATATGCATATTCCTGGTTTAAAAACCTGCGGGACTGGTTTGGCTGCAAGACCAACCATAAATATCTCTTTTTATAGCCGCAGTTTCCAAAATTAAGACAGCCATGATATTGTCCAATCTTCGATAGGAGGAGAACCCGAAGAAGATGCTTGTCCTCTATGCATTCCTAAACCATCGTTTGTGATGAAACTTTGGTAGAGTCTTCTGAGGACGTCCGCAAGGGTTTCTGGCCCAAAAAATATAAATAAATAAAAAAACAGGTGGTACGAAGTTCGCCGGGTCAGCTAGTTCAAAATTAAAGAGACTTTTATTTGCACATTTAAGCTTTGTTAGCATTTTTAGGTGACAGTTTAGGAAGCCTACTAGGTAGGTTACAAAAACTACAAACATATACAGAACTTGCTTTTTTTCTTTTTGCTTTTTTATTTGTGCCCTCTTGTAAAGGAAGCCCAGTTGAGCTGAGGGACATCTAATTTAGGAAAAATAGGTACGAAGTACTTCACCTTACTTATGTTGTGTGTGCGCCTTTCAGTATTTGTGCTCAAAAGAATTCAGAGGAGGTCGCTATTGAAATGGACTGTCTGAATAAGAAAATGCGTATGAAAGGAGTAAGTAGATACTGGAATGAAGGACGGTAGGGAAGAAAAAATAAAAAACATGTGGTACCGACTCTATTTATTGGGATAAAGCTACTAGATACAAGCCTGAGCTTCAAATACTTCTCTGCCACAGAAAAGAGAATCGCTCGCTTACGCAAGGTCTCTGCCATAGTATATACTATTACCACAGAATAATAGTACTATGTAGGTACTATTACTAGCTGACCCAGTGGCGCGTTGTTGTGTGAGCTTTGATCAAGTTACAAAAATCCATAAAATACTGACATTAAATCATTTGCATTTTTTTCTCTAATTTCTCTATTTTATTTATTTCTCTTAAAAATGTTATTTTAATTGAATAAAAATGGTAAAACTGTCCAGTCAATCTCAAGTGATATGCTCACAAATTGTGCTCACAAACCAACAGTAGGTAGGTACCTACCTCTACTATGAGTTTTGTCAGTAGGTACCTATATGATTGAAATGTATGAAAAATTGTTAGTACCTACATCAAGTATCCGCTCTAGAGGCTTTGGTACAAGTTATCATCAGTGATCGGAGTAGGTAGAGCTATTTTATGTACTTGCGATATGATAGAATAATATGGATATTCCCCGAATCCCGGGATTCATTTTTTAGTTAGAAAAATAGTAAAAAGCTGTTTGCTTTTTTCTCTATACCTACGGGTTTAAGGATTGTATAATAAATAGATAGAAACTTGATTCATGAACACACATATATTTTTTTAAGTAACAATTTCTTATATTTATACAAGAATCAACAATCATTTAACATTTTCATTCTGAAGTTGTACAAGAACATACCATACAAATTATTAGTTCCTCAAAAATCGAAACATGATTGAAAAGAATAATAATCGAATCCCGGAGTTTTTGTCGGAATCTCGTGGAATATCCATATTAACATCAATGTTTGCGGTCAATGAACCTAAATAGCTCTACCTACTCCGATCAGTGGTTATCATACATAATTCAATCTACACACTACTACACAACACTTACGTTTATAGATCTACACGCAAGCGTCGTGTAGATTGACAAAACTCGTGGTAGGGGTACAGCAGTTCATTTCTAATTATAGATAGATAAGATGTGATATTTAAAAAGAAATTAAATAATAATCTTCTCTGACGTCCGTTTGCTGGCTGTAGCCATCACGGTCTTTAACTTCCCTATTAATTATTTTCTAATTTTGTTTTCTATTAATAATGCTGGACCCACACTATCGCGAATTTCGACGAAGGTTCGCATTGTTATCTGTCTGTCTTATGATGAGGTCCAATGGCTAAACATTATGTGCGTACCATTTGCACGTAAACAAACGTGTCGCATAAAACTTCGCGACACATTCCCTGAAGGGAAATAAGCATAGAATGTGTCATAGATGAACTTCGCTCTAGAGGTGTTTTAGTTTGTGTCAATATTCGATCGAGCGAGCGAAGCGAGCGAAGATCTTAGTGGTAAGTTGGGCGATTTTGCTTTGTATGTTTGTATGTTTGTATGTTTGTATGTTTGTATGTTTGTATGTTTGTATGTTTCACGAATTGTTGTTCGAGCATAACTGTCGAACCGTTCATCCAATCTGCATGAAACTTGGTAGGTCAATAGGTTGTGGTAAGGAAATTTACGGGGGAGCATATGAGCTTAATCGATGAAGGGGTTGTGAAGATATTGGGTTCCCAAGGGGGTAAAAAAATATGAAAGTTACACAAATAAATTGAGTGGGGTGTCATACGAAAGGGCTTATTTTGTACATTCCAAAATGGTTTTTATTTTTAATCTAGGATGTATAGTTTTTGAAATACGACCAAAGACCAAAAACTACGAAACCAGAGCTGCAAGAGCTCCCGTTGCATAGAGTTTCGATGACTTCGTAGCTCATTGACTGGTCGGTCTTAAAAAGAGAGTGGCATCGTTGCGGTTTGGTTTGCAATGATTTTAGATGCTACTTGATTTATTTTCATGATAAAAAAAATTTTGATAAAGAATGAAAATAATTGGGGTAAAAAAAGTTAAGTAAACAAATATATTGAGTGGGCTGTCAAATGAAAGGTCTTTATTTGTACATTCCAAAATAGTTATTATTTTTATTCTAGGACGTATACTTTTAGAAATACGACGAGAATTCATAAATATGAAATACCTGAATGAAAAATTAGACGCGACATTATGTATTGCATGCATGCCAGTATTTTTTACCATGAAGAGCTAGCGCAATAGGCATACTCGGCAGTATCAGTAGTAGCACTTGAAATTATAGGGGTAGTCAGAAGAAAGTCCAAATGTAAGCCATCTACGGTGCGCGAGATCTCAGTTCGGGGCGAACTACTAGTTGTAATTATGATTCAAAATCAAAAAATCAAAATCAAATATCATTTATTCAGTAGGACCGTTATGACCACTTTGAAGGTGATTCTACTCCTGTTCTTTTCCGACCAACACCGTGAAGAATCAGGGCAACAAACACGGTATGGGGCCTAGCTTTCTTTTAGGTGATCCATTCGGAAAACAACACAAATTTAAATAAAATAGGTATCTACATTTATCCAGTTAAATGTTAGCATTATAATTTTATAAACGTAGCACATGGAATAGATTCCAATGACTTACTAGTTGAGTTTATTGGTTATATCTCGGAATATCTACCTACAACAATAAAGTGCAAGTTTATGCTTCATCGTGGTGAGAATTTTAATACTTACTTAACGGGTTCACAATGGAAAGGAAAGGAAAAAGAAATGTCGGTAGACCAATAAGACGGTGGGCTGATGATATTGTAGAGGTGATAGGAAACAACTGGATTAACTCAGGCAAAGACAGGGAGTCATGGAAAAAGCTGGAGGAAGCCGTCACCCAAAAAGGGATCCATATTTCAACTGATATCAATAACAAAAAACACTAACAAATCATAATTTAAGTACCTAGTTACTTATTTATTTTTTACAAGTGGTTAGTTAACCACGTACCTATCTGGATTTTTAATTTTAGCCAAATCGGTTTATTGGTTGTCGAGTTATAGAGCAACAAACTACATCCAAACATCCAAACTTTCGCATTTACAATATGAGTGTGATGTTATATTGTAAAATAACGTATAAAAGCAAGTAAGTAGGTACGTATGATATTAATGACCGAAGTACGGCGCCCTTTGAGTGTTCCTAGGGAGTGTCCACATTGCGTTTTTTGTAGCGCGTTTGTATTGATACAAACGCGGTGCGAACGCGCGTTTGTATCGATACAAACGCGCGTTCGCATCGCGTTTTTATGGATACAAACGTGTTTAAGCAGGGTTTGCTTTTGTACTTTGCTTTTTTGTATGCTCGTTTGTCTGCTAGTTTGTATGCTAGTTTGTCTGCTAGTTTGTCTGCTAGCTAATTTGCTTATTTGCTCTAAGTTTTTCATTTGTTTCGGGACACTTTTACTTTTGCTTCGGGACAATAGGGAACTCCCACAATTTTTTTTTATGATTTTATACGATAGGTTATATCGTCAAATAACCGTCATAAAAATTCCAGCGCCGAAATACTAAAATTTTATAACAAAAATAATTTTTGAAATTTACCAACATTTTCACGCATCTGAAACACGATTATTATTGTTGTCACAGATTACTGTTGTAGTAACAATTTGTGAACTTTGACGTGTGACGTCAAATTGATACTAAGTACAACAGTAATCTGTGACAACAATAAGTTCGAGTATAGGAATTGTGAAAATTAAAAAAAAAACTTATCTATGGATCGTCATATCTGACTCGTCCTTGACTTTTCTTATGAACTCGTGTCGTCACATCCTTTCACATCCTTTTCAAGTATTTTGAAATTCCTACTATTTTTTGCAATTTTTAAAATTTATTTTCTAATCGAAAATGGTTTAATATTAAAAAATAATTACACACACATACCTCTAAAGCAACAATGTTCATAATAAAATACATTTAACCCGCTTTTGAATCAGACGCATATTGCCTATTGCTAAGGGACACTTTTGCTTGGGGACACTTGCTTCGGGACACTTTTTGCTTCGGGACACTTTTGCTTCGGGACATTTTTTCTTCGGGACACTTTTGCTTCGGAACACTTTTGCTTCGGGACACTTTTTGCTTCGGGACACTTTTGCTTCGGGACACTTTTTCTTCGGGACACTTTTGCTTCGGGACACTTTTGCTTCGGGACACATTTGCTTCGGGACACTTTTGCTTCGGGACACTTTTGTTAAGGGACACTTTTGCTTCGGGACACTTTTGCTAAGGGACAATTTTGCTAAGGCACACTTTTGCTTCGGGACAATTGCTAAGGGAAACTTTTGCTTGGGGACACTTTTGCTTCGGAACACTTTTGCTAAGGGACACTTTTGCTAAGGGACACTTTTGCTTGGGGACACTTATGCTTCGGGACACTTTTGCTTCGGGACACTTTTGCTTGGGGACACTTTTGCTTCGGGACACTTTTGCTTGGGGACACTTTTGCTTCGGGACACTTTTTCTTCGGGACACTTTTGCTTTGGGGCACTTTTGCTTGGGGACACTTTTGCTAAGGGACACTTTTGCTTGAGGACACTTTTGCTTCGGGACACTTTTGCTTCGAGAAACTTTTGCTTCGGGACACTTTTACGAAGGGACACGTTAGCTTCTGGACACTTTTGATAAGGGACAAACTAGCATACAAACTAGCAGACAAACATCAGACAAACTAGCAGGCAAACTAGGAATCAAACTAGTAAACTACAAATGCGATGCGAACGCGCGTTTGTATCGATACAAACGCGGATACGCGCTGCGAACGCGCGTTTGTATCGATACAAACGCGCGTTCGCAACGCGTAGCAAAAACGTGCTTCAGAAAACGCAATGTAGTGTCCACATTGCGTTTTCTGAAGCACGTTTTTGCCTATGAAGTGTAACCACGTATTTACATAATTTTGAAATGACTCTACGCTGCTCTAGACTCTACGCGCCGTAGAGGGTGCTACGAATCTACGAAATGCCATCTTGTAAGACTAGACATGTGACGTAGATCAAAAGTACCTATCTCTTTTTTGATTTTAAGGTTGGGGTTCGGATTCGACCTCCATGATAATAAAGGCAAATAGTGCTTTTTTCAGCTTTTCTCAAACTAGTCAAGTTCTCTAAAAAGTAAAGTACTTACTAATAGCGACGGTTTTGCATCCTATCATCTAAAAAATAGGTACTGACATTATTCAAAAACTAGCTTAGGTAAAAAAAATTATCTATTGTCGAGTGATAGTATTCTGTAATCAGTCATGTAGGTACCTAGTTTCCATAACACAAGCTTTGCTTACTTTGTGGTTAGAATCTAGCCGCACCCTCCGCTAGGAGTAATAGTTTTCTGTGGCCCCATCTAGCCGCTAGATGATGCTGTGATGAAGAAACAAGTTGAAAAATAGTTTTAGTGCAGGTACCTAGGTATCTTTAGAGGTACAAGCTGTCACCCATCAGGTTGTAAAGTCTTCGCCGGCAAGTTATTGATAGTGGAGCCGCCAAGCCGTGAAATATGCTCTCAATATCTGCTCACCGGTGCCTCTGTTTTATTGGCTCTCGTATCGCCACCGGCGCCACCGGCACTACAATTTTCCTCCGCCTTGGGACAAATGGGTTGTTTGGTACCTATCGTCATCGTCAACTGAAACTCGATCTAAGTAGATGGAAACGGAGCTAAAAATATACAGGGTGAGTTCTCTCCGACCGCCCTCAGAGGGAAAAATCTAAACGGTTATGGAAAAATGTTGTTATGCGTCACGGGCTCGATTTTGATATAAGAACAGCGTTAAAAAATATCAAAAAGTTGTTTAGTTTTCGAGAAAACTGATTTTTCAGATTTTTTTTCTTACTCCGATCCTTTAGGTAATTTGATAAACAAATACTTACTTCAAAAGAATTATGGGCTCCAGAGTAGTTACCTACTATAGTTTGTCTGAATTCGACCAAACTGGATTAAGTTTAGTCTCGAGAGTAAACTACTGTTTGTTTGAATATTTTGACATTGAAAGTTGACACCTTATAACAGGATAATTTGTATGCACATAATAATGTTCGGTTGCGCTTTCTAAACAAAGTATTTCGACTGTCCATGTCGACGGTAGGTAACAAAAAGTGTAGGTGTTTAATCCCTATAGGTAGGTACTTATTGTATGTTCTTTTGAATTCTAATTTTAATTTTAATTGTCTTTTATGTCTTATTGTGTGTGATGTGTGTCCATAAGTGCTCGAAATACACAAATTTTGTTTAAGTAAGTAAGTACTTATTTTATTTTTTTAGTTTTTAACACGAACTCTAAACAGTGAAAGAAAACATCGTGAGGAAACCAGTTAACTTTCTAATAGCATCGATGGGCTTGCAACCTGTCACGTAGTTATGGAATGTTAACTTCTGCAAATTGTGGGAATGTGTACCAAATGTGTTTGGACATACCTCTAAGCCTCTGACTATCCCCTTATACATCTTCATAAGTACCTAAGTCTAGGTACCGCGCCTTGGGAATACAATCGTGATTATATTTTATTTTTATTCTAAGAAAATAGGGAACTCCCACAATTTTTTTTTATGATTTTATACGATAGGTTATATCGTCAAATAACCGTCATAAAAATTCCAGCGCCGAAATACTAAAATTTTATAACAAAAATAATTTTTGAAATTTACCAACATTTTCACGCATCTGAAACACGATTATTATTGTTGTCACAGATTACTGTTGTAGTAACAATTTGTGAACTTTGACGTGTGACGTCAAATTGATACTAAGTACAACAGTAATCTGTGACAACAATAAGTTCGAGTATAGGAATTGTGAAAATTAAAAAAAAAACTTATCTATGGATCGTCCTATCTGACTCGTCCTTGACTTTTCTTATGAACTCGTGACGTCACATCCTTTCACATCCTTTTCAAGTATTTTGAAATTCCTACTATTTTTTGCAATTTTTAAAATTTATTTTCTAATCGAAAATGGTTTAATATTAAAAAATAATTACACACACATACCTCTAAAGCAACAATGTTCATAATAAAATACATTTAACCCGCTTTTGAATCAGACGCATATTGCCTATTATATAAATAAATCTCAACAAGGAATTTAAATTGTTTGAAAATGGAACTCAGGATAAAAATTAATTTAACCGACTTCAAAAAAGGAGGAGGATCTCAATTCGACTGTTTGTTTTATTAAATACGCGATTTTTTTTAAATCGTGTGAGTACCTACCTAGTTTCGGAGATTATAATAGTAATAATAATATAAACTTTATTTATAAGATTACCTTCCTACCTACACATAGACTCCGCGCCAGCCAAGTCCTACGGCAAAAGCGGGAACTACTTGTTTTAATTACTTTACTATGCTCTTTTAGCTCGTTCAGCGGACCTAAAAAGGTCGCTAAGCTGAATCGCGATATGAAGTGAACTATAATCAAGGAATTTCTATACTTTGACTATAATCAATAATGCCGTGTCTTTTCACTCTCAGTCAATGAAAAGAGATGGCAATAGTTCAATTCCTATAGTGCGATTCTGTAATAGCGACCTTTTTTTAAGCCCGCAGGTGCGTAGAATTAGCGAACGTATGTACAAACTTGCAAAATTATTAGGGTATTACTTATGTAAGGTGTTTAAGCTACAACTTAAGCTGTTCTCAATGGAACAGCAGTGGAGCGGTCTCTCATGTTTAAGTCAGTCATGAAATTGGCTTCACCTACAAGGGCAAAATCTCTGTTGTTCAGCCGAGAAACCCACAGATCCACGAAATTTGAACGATTGACACGATTTTACACGAATATCCCCGTCTATATCCGACTTTAGAACGAACGCAACCGGCAAAACCACGTTTTTGCATCTGTGTGGTGACAAACAAGTCAGTCAGTGTCAATCTGTCAGTCAACAGTCAACTGATTTGTTTACGAAACTTGGGATTGTGTTTTTATTTCTGTTATTTTGTTTGATTAATTTTGAAAAAATGTCTGTTCAATCAATAAGAAGACCTATAAAGTAGCAAGGAAAGTAACTGTGGATTTTTTTCCTGCCCAGTCCACCTACTGTAGATCAGGACCTGAAGGAAAGGATTCCTCAGAAACTCACGGTGGTATGCAAGAAGGTACCTATTTGTATAGGTAGGTACTTATATTCTTACGTATATTCCAGTGTACACACTTTGCATACATGAGCATTCAATTTTTTTTAAACAGATTTAAGTCCGACTGCTTCAGTGAAAACCAAAAACACCTCAAAAGGACAGAGAGAAAGGAAGTCACTCATGACATGAATGAATCAAAGGAGATAAACTTGTAAGAGTGATGTTGGTAAATGAGTACCTACCTACTGTAGATCAGGATCTAAGGAGGAGGGTTCCTCAGAAACTTACGGTGGATTCCATCTGGTATGCAAGAAGGTACCTATTTCTATACTTAAATTCTTACATATGATCCAGTGTACACTACACTTTGCACACATAAGCATTCAATTTAATTTCTTTTTAACAGATCCAAGTCCAACTGCTTCAGTGAAAACCAAGAACATCTTAAAAGGACAGCGAGGGAAGTCACTCATGAATGTAATGATGAATCAAAGGAGATAAACTTGTAGGAGTAATGTTGTAAAATAAAAGGAGAGTTCTAAATATAATTAGAGGATGTTATAATAAAAATTAAGGTCTTTTATTGATTATTAAAATGATCTTTCTATATTGTAAATTCTGCCTTTGTTATTTGTGTTATTTCCTAACTATACAGGACAGTATCATAACAGCAATCACTATCTATACTAATATAGTAAAGCGGAAGAGTTTGTTTGTTTGAATGAGCTAATCTGAACTACTAGGTAGTTGTATTTGAAAAATTCTTTCTACATGTGATAGCTAAACTCTTGACGAAGAGTATAGGATACTTTTCACCATCATCATCATCAGATCACCATATACCATCACTAAAGGGGCAACGGCAAGAGGGTGCTGCTGGTCTCCCTATCTCATCTCACTAATATTAGAAATGCGGAAGTTTGAATGTATGTTTGTTCCTCTATAACTCGACAACCACAGAACCGATTTGGCTGAAATTAAAATTTTAGATAATGACAAGGAATAGGACATTGGGCTACTTTTTATCTGGGTACCTACTGCTACTGTATGGGTGGAAGCTAGTTGTATTTATAAATGAATATGATTATGTTGTAGTAGGTATAATTATTCATTACAATTCAATATTCTTGTTCTTGTTAAAACTTCTTAAAATTAAAGATCATTTTCTATGTAAGTACATGTTTCTTGTTATGTGTGCTACGTCGTCGTCGATTACAACATCAGCTTCTATTTCTTCATCCTCACTTTAAAGAAATGCTGCATTATATTCTTCATGGAGTATAATTGCCAAATTATGCAGCACAGCACATGCAATAATTGTTGTCTTGATAATGGCATATCAGCGTCTCATCACCTCCAGAAAAATCCGGTTAAAAGTTATCAAAATCTTCCATTTTCGTCGAGAGTCGAGTTCACACTTTCACGTCACAGCCAAGGAATTTCTATACTAAGTTTAGAATCTTCTTGGTCACAGCTGATTGGAATGTAATAAATCCGGCCATCTTTGGTCTCAACATTTGACACATGACTTAAACTAGGTCATGAGCCTGTTAACATTTGACAGCTATTTAAACGTCACAATGGCTGCCTCTCATCGTTGAAATGGACTAATAGGTGGAAATTTCACAAAACCTGTTATTTAAACAGTGCAATCGCCTTGAGAGGCTTTCGTAAGTAAGGCCCTTAATGTTCAATTCAAGCCCTATTTGGGTAGGTAATTAGTATGTTTTACTAGCCTAGTTCTGCGATAGCAGCGCTGCGTCTATCGGACTTCGGTAGTGGCGCGTACTCTACAAAACAAACTTTAGAGTAAGATTTAGCACTCAAGTCCTACGGAAAAAGCGGGAACTAATTGTTTTATTTACTTTATTTATGCTCTTTTAGTCAAGGTCGCTCAGTTATTGTGGTGTGTGTGTGTAGAGCGTAGAGCTAACGAACGTACAAACTAGTTTGGGGAACAGGGTGGAGTAGTTCCCCAAAGGCAGAGTAGGTGGTTCCTCTGCAACGGGCCGGCCCATCTGGCCCACTTGCCCGTGGTCTTTCGACCGACAGTTGATGTCGGATAGTTCTAGATAAGCTTCAATTCGCCAGAAACTTTGCTTGCGAGTTCTAGAACTTCTGATGTTGCGTGGCGATTCCGTTGCTCCTTTAGCCGTTGAGGTGCCCCGCCCCCCGGACCGATTGCCTGCCTAGTCTAACCAACGCCCGCGAAACAACTGTTGATAGCGGTTTAACTTTTTTTGCCAGTGATTTTATTCCTGGACTTAACCTGTTTGTGGTATCATTGGAATCGGAATTTAACAAGCTTATTAACTACTTACTTACCTGCTCAAGGGGATTACATTGTCACCACCAAATAAATTGTTTATTCCATTCCGTAAACATGTTTGGCACCTTGCAAAATAAAAACTCACAATTGTTCAAAATTGATAGCAAATATCTGCGTCAACATGGTGCACACACTTAGTACACTACACACCTTTATTATTTAACACAAAACATATACACATCGACATTAAAGTAATTATCTAATTCGCGTTTGCAAAAGGCCAAAACACGCCATTTTGTTCCGCGCGCCAGGAGCGGGAGTGCGCTCACGGCAAATAAAAATTCAATACTGGTTCATTTCTCATCCTATAGTCTGGTTTGAAGTCTTTCTGATTGGTATAAATATGTAGTTAGCAAACAATACGAACAAAACAAACCTCCTTCACATCACTACTACACACCAATCACAATAGCCGACCTTCAAACAAAATTCACCCGCAATATTCAAAATGTAGATCAAATTCAAATTTTTTACTATAAAACGGGGTTTTAATGGTTCAGTAATTATCCTAAATACCTGTCAGATTTAATTAATGCCAAACATGTATAGGTCATCGCTGAAAATCTTATTTGAACCTTCTTTCAAAAATAAAGTTTGAAAACGTATTTTCTCTTCCGGTATTTTGACACATTGTAGAAATATTATAAATTATCTATGACTTTTAGCATGAACAACAGTGGGAGAATAATGTTACCAACAAATAAAGACACTCCCGACGAATGGGGAAGCCCTAACACCATAGAAATCGTGATTTTAGTGGCCGCGCGACCCCTCAGGTGCCCTGGGCCATTGTAGTGGCCTAAGGCGATCGGGCGGTTAGCCTGCAATCTGGTCTGAGGTCTGATACTGCACAGCGTGTTCTTCCTTTGCAGTAGTAGTTTCGTAATCTTGCGCTCAGATAGGAGATACTCAGGAGATACTCAGATAGGAGTCGTTGATGTCGAGCGTGGCGCCATCTTTGCTGAAGCTCGTAGTAAGCTCGTAATGCGTAGCATGTCTATGTAGTTCATCTAGCGACAGGTAGATGTCGCTACACTAGCATAAATAATAATGTTTAAGCCATAATTGGACAATTAGTAATTTTCTAAACAACCTAGTTCTGCGATAGCAGCGCCGCATCTATAGGACTTCAGTGCTGAATCCGACTTTACCTCTTTATAATATTGGGCCTTACTTATGAATGATGTTTATAGTGAAACACTGGTTAAACAACGTCCTGTCTTTATTTGTGGATAGTGACAAACAGAGACAGGACGTTGTTCAACCAGTGTTCAACTTTAAACATCTTTCATAAGTAAGGGGGATTATTTCTAGTATAGATTGTCAAATTTTTGCTAGGGTTACTTGACATTTGACGTTTATGTTGGTTTATCATTCACTCAATTCATTCATGCATTGTAAATTTATCATCTGTGCCTGCAGTTTGAGTGATGTGCTGGCTGGGCATGGCAGCGCATTTTTTTGCTGTAGGTAATTTTAATTTATTCGTCTCTTTATCCGTCATGTATGAATTGCAGCCGGCATTAAATTACATCTTTAGTATTTGCTGAATGTAATCAAATATTTGTCGATGTGTCACTTCAGAGACTGAAAACTTTGGTGCACACGAAATAGTTCAGTGACAATGTTGCGGTCAATAATTTTTACAATCTTTTCTATAATCAGCATCATAAAAACTGCTACAGGATTAGGGGAAATAATCTATGCTATTAACGCTGGTGGACCTGCCCATACGGATATTTATGGAATACACTACGAAAAGGACTCTTTGCAAGGTCGAGTCGGCACCGCTTCGGACTACGGCAAACAGCTGGTTATGATAGGACGAGTGAATCCAAAAGATGAAATACTATACCAGACAGAGAGATATCACCACAGCACTTTCGGATACGATATTCCAGCAAAAAGCGACGGTGACTACGTGCTCGTGCTGAAATTCAGTGAAGTTTACTTCAATGCTCCCAATATGAAAGTATTTGACGTGGTTTTAAACGGAGATCATACTATTGTAGCTGACTTAGACATTTTTGATAAAGTGGGTCGGGGCGTTGCTCATGATGAATATATTCCTTACTCCATTAAAAATGGCAAACTCTATTATAATGAAGAAGAATCAGACATAAGAGGAGGCAAAATCAAAGTAGAGTTTATTAAAGGCTACAGAGACAATCCTAAAATCAATGCCCTCTATGTGATGCGGGGCACCATTGATGAGGTTCCAAAACTTCCTCCTCTCGTGTGGCCGGAGAATGAAACCGAAGAACCCAGAGATGAAGTAGAAGAGAAGAGCACAAATACAAAACGCGCAAGTGGGCCCAAGTCTCCCGATCCCTACTCAATGGATGAAAGCACTCTGCTTATCCCTGTTTTTGTTACTATTGGTGCTTTCATTCCTCTCTTGTTCTGCCTCTGCAAGCTTTGATCATACAATAAAAATACTACTTGTGTGTGACTCTGCTGTGTAGAATTAATTTACTGTGACATTTGACATATTTTATACAAGGCAAATTAAATAATTAAGAGTAACAACAAATCATTTCATAGCTTATGATTTTTGAAGCTCAATGATTATAGTACAAAATAAATAAATTTTGCATTTATAGAGCCCGTCCCGTAATTAATAACTACACTATTAATATGTTTAAAATTAAATGCACTTTTATTTAAAAATAAATGAGCTATTGAGTTTTACCAGTTTTTATTTCACAGTTAAGTATTTCTTGTAGATATAATTTGTGCAGAATTTTATTTTTGGACAAGTTAATTATGATAATACCCCTGCTAATAAAAAATATTATCATGATTTTCCAACTCCACTCCCTCCACTTGATTTAGATTTTTGCTGTAGCATTTTGAGTAATCTGAAAAATGAAAAATAATTACTTAAGTATTTGAAAACACCTGTGTAAAACATTACTAATATTATTATTATTTTAGTAGGGTGCGTAACATATCATATCTTTACAGTAGTTAGCAAATTATGATCCTCTTTCGAAACACAAAAGCTCATGATATTTTTTTTTCAAATTCAAAAGTAAAAAATACTTTGTAACATAGGTAACAGTTTCTTATAAACTATCAAACCTTAATTAGGTACTACTTACTTTATTTATTAATAAATAAGAAATACCTAATTATGATTATTAACAGAAATATACCTAGGTACCTGTTTGAGAAGGCAATTTTTTTAATCGAGTTTTCCAAACTAGGATACCCGATACCAGTATGTACACCAATTATTAGTACTCCTAATACCATGGTACGTACTACTGGTACTACCATGTGACGGTGGCGGTAGGTACCTACGTACCGAGACTACATAAATATCGTCCATGAGCAGGTACTACCACAGTACTACTGTGGTTACCACACAATAGTAGTAGTAGGTACCTACTACTATAGGACACAATCACAATTGAGTTTGATATGTGTGAGAATCAAACCTACTACCGAGCGAGCGCAATAGGCCTAAGAAATCAGAATTACGTAATACCACAGTAAGTACCTAATGCCACAGAATACTAGTACTTACGTACGTACTACATACTACGCTAATACTTACGTATTAGAAGGGTTCTGCAATTTAAGTTCGCAATTTCCTTTGATAGTTCGGAAAAAACCTTTTTTACAGTCTAAAATAGCAGATGTTTGATTATCAGCGGTCGTAGTAGGGTCAGTGGTAGTTGCGTCTGTTGAACTAGACACGTTGGCGGTCATAAAAGATTCTGTGGTTACGTTAATAATATTATCTGATTCATTAGTTCCCAAGATTTTTGTGGTTAATTCAACTGGTGTCGTCCCATTATTTTTGTCAATTTGCGTTGTTTGCGTGGTATTCAACGGTTTTATTGTGGTACTGGTTGTTCCATTTTGAGGTTTTATAGTCATCTCTGAATAGTCGTAGGCGTAATCGTAATCCTGAAATGAGAAAAGTTTCAAGCAGAAGCGTAGGTAGGTTTAGGTAAGTAGTAGGTAAGGTAGGTACCTACCTACTAAGACGTTTATTTACCTACATAATAGGTAAGGTAGGGTACAAGTAGAGTTATTGGTAGGTAAAGGCTGTACCTACCAATAACTTTACAAATAAAATTCTGTTAAAATTAAAACACCGTTTAAACAATTGCCATCCTTTTTTTATGGTGACAGGGCGAATCTTGAGCATTATTTAACCAGTTTTCAAGTTTTTATGTAGGTAAGTAAGGCCTTTAATGTTACGGTACCGTCTGACGGATGAGTGAGTTCCAACTTCCCGAACGTCCAGCATTCACCGCGTGCTTATCTAACTAGAATTTCAAAAAGTAAGTTCTAAGATACCTAGTAGGTACCTACCTTAGGTAGGTAAGTAGGTACTACCTAAGTACCTACCACAGTTTTTATATTGAACAATCCCTAAAGTATGTACCTACCTACATAGGTAGGTACCTACTTAAGTAAGGTCAATGCGGGGAAGACCGGCATACTTTTTTCAAAGTTCAGTTTGATTGATCATATCTTAGTCACTATGCATTTTTCTGTAAAGATAAAGATATTCATCGTTAGCAAATTTATCCAAGAATCAGAAAAAGCTATTAAACCTTTAAAATTATATAAAATTAACAATAAAATCGGAGGTTTTTTAAAACTCGGGCAGTAGACGGTCTTCCCCGGCTAAATGAGGGAAGTCCGTCTAGGAGTTATTGTAGGCGACAGAAGATGTTTAGAAGAGTCTAAAGTAACTCACAGCATGTATTACACCTTAACAATGAATTTTATGTCTTCAACGATTCGAAATAAGGTCCCAATCCAAAGATATTGTCAAAAATGTGTAAAACGGGGTAAGTCCGTCGCATTTTAGGATTCAGGGGTGGTGAACATTTTGCAACATTTTCTTGAACTTCAACTTCACAACAAGTTCCAAACTAAGAACCATTATGTTTCTTATTAAACATTCTAAAAAAACATTATTTCTATAAAAATAATGTTATTATTGTAAGAAAAATGCACGGTTCCCGTGGGATATGAATACTTATGATTTTTTTGTGTTAATCACTGTATTCTAATTTCAACTTATTAAAATTATTAAAGTAGGTAGGTAGAGTACCCATGTAAATTAAAAAAAATATTTAGTAAATTTATAAATCTAAGCAGCACAATAACAATCTACTAGAGCAAGCAATCGCCAATTTTAAAGTATTTTACTAGGTTTGTGATTTTTATGTGTAGGGTCAGGGAGGGTACGGTGACTCAGGAGACAACAGTGGCTCACACGTGTTTCGACTAGAACGGCGTGCTTTAGATAACTATCTCTGTTGCACAATTAAAGCGTGTGTACCCCAAATGTGTTCAAACCAATCAGGCGGCAGATCGAGCGCAGTACCGAGGTGTCACCGCATTTCTTCGTTTCCGCGCCTACAAAATTACTTTTAAGGTAAGTTTCTTTTGTTTGTCATACCTTAGTTTATCGTAATTTGTGGTGACCACTAAGTTTGCCGTTTAGTAGATATTGTAGAAGTCTTATTTGTGTAGTTCTTTGATGTGTTTGTTAGCTGATTCGATTGTCGTCATTGAATATTTTCAAAACGGCGTAGTTGCGAACAGTGACTCAATTTTAAAAAGTACACAGTGACTCATGAGTCACTGTGTATTGGTGCAGCGTAAAGACCTAGAATAAATTACTTTAGCACTTTATAATTCTACTTTTATTTTTTCATCAATAGAATGCCACGGCAACCGCCTACCACGCCGAGAAAAATAGGAAATACTCCTGCTGAAAGAATAAAAGAGGGGATAAGGTTGATCTCAATAATAATGATTTTTAGGTTGATATGAACAACATTTTGAGACTAGAATAATTCTTCTTTATTTCTATTAAAAAATAAAAAACAAATAATCAAAGTTTTTTCATTTATTTATACTAATTAACACTACTGAATTACTGAGCCACTCTGTACACCTGGTAGTACACAGTTGCTCAATTCTCACTTTTTGATTTTTGGTTAGTAATTTTGTTTTAGCAGTTTTTAATGAAAATATAATGATGCCATATTAAACTAGTATAGTTTAGCAACAACATGTGCAAATTTCAGGTTAATCCTTTGAGTTCTTCTACATTTTAGAGCCCTCTGAAAAAATCCGAGCCAACCTAGCCTCCCTGACCCTATACCTATCTAATAGTAGGGACTAGGTACATAGCTAAAAACAGAAAAAAAAATATAAGTAAGTAAAGACTTTCTGGTTATGTAGTTTAACACCTATTATGATAGTCAACCCTCTACTCTACTATATCATAATTTATTGCAGGGCCAAACCATACAAGATAATAACCATAGAAAGAAAATAAGGAACAGTTATTACTAATTTTAAAGAAATAAAAGACACGGTCAAGGGGTCATGACAGGTCAAGGGGTCATGTGAGTTCAAAAGGTCATCAAGAGGTCATATCCAATATATTTGGAATAAAAAGGTTTACGATTTCTGATTTGAGGCAAGTCCGGCATATGCCGGTCTTGCCCCGCGTAAAGTAGACGGACTTCCCAACTTGAACTTTTGGAACGTAGATATTTTTGTATGCGATTATCTCAGAAGATATGGCGTTCTTTTGAAATTCGATAAGAGAAATAGGAGGGGGCAATATCATTAAAAAACTCCTAGCATAATTAAATCCGACAACTTCACTCTTTATATTTAAAATTTTTGTTTTTGTCACCACACGTCCATCTCGATAGTCGAGTTAAAATTACACGAAAAGTTTGTGAACGTTTTTTCGCGAACTGTTGCTACATAGAGACATCTATTGGAGCTAGCTGAAACCAGATGATGATGATTGATTTGCCAATATAGGTAAAACATGCGTAGGGTGCATAGTTTCGTCAAAAAGCTCAGTGTACGGTCTTGCCCCGCAGACGGACTTCCCCGCATTGACCTTATGTAAGTTTAAAATTAATGTAGGTGCACAATGAGGCATGCATGTCGTTAAACGACCGACCGGTTGTCACTGCAAAAACAGGATCGAAACAGTCAAACTATGCTAATGTTAATATAATAGGTAGGTATAGGTATAAGTAGGTAGTACTTATCTTCGAGATTTTAAGCTTGTAGTTAGGTAGGTACTTACTTATACCTAAGTAGTAGGTACTACAAGGTACCTACCTACCACTAATAAATAAATAAGTGGTACTTAAGTAAGTACCTACCTACTTACCTACTTAAATGCTATTTATTTTGATGGATAGAAACTTATTATCTTACCACATATTCCTCTTTTCCTTTACTTAAAGCAAAAACATTGAAATTCTTAAGATCAATGTGCACGTTCAAATCTCCCGTTTGCCGCTGATCAACACTCAAGGCCAACACTCTTTCGCACATAGCAAAAGCAAGAAATATTGTGAACCTGTACATTTTATTATTTGCTAAATTGAACAGGGTTTGTGATCCAGACTCGTGATGATGCGCGACTGGTACACAGAATATTACGACTGGTATCACCACAGTTGGAGCGCCGAGCGCCCGCACCCTGACCATGACAAAGTTATTTCCATCCAAGTTAACAGTTATATCCAAGTACTTAACCGTAGGAAGGTCGATAGCCTCCGCTGGTGCACGCCGATGATGTAGAAAATTGCGTAATGCCAGGGCCGCAAATTATTTACCTACCTACCTATCTTACTATTTAGGTAAGTAAATAACTTACTATTTGGGTATCTATGTAAGTAATTTAACTTACTATTTAGGTAAGTAAATAACTTACTAAGGGTGTCTTACACCACGATTCTTAATAATTTATGTAACGCTCATTTAGCTGAACGCATTTAACGCATACCTACCTACCTACTTATAATCCTTACCTATACTGTGCCTATACGTTCAAAAAAATTGCTTCTAAGCTAGCTTAGAATGTGGTGCAAGGTGCAAGACGCCTGTAGTGTTTGTACTTTGTATCTATACAATAGATATATTACATTGTCTCATGTACACCAGTTGAGGGCAACACTGAGCCGTCAATCGTCAGTCTAGCGGTAGACGCGGTGCGGGTTGGACGTGCGCGTGTGCTCGGATCTGAGTGTAGTAGTGAGCCAGTGAAGCACCGATACATTAGTGATTTCTCTTTGTGTGATAGTGATCACTACAAGTGGCGACGAGTATAAAAATCAGTAAATAAATTTATTTATTCGTTTAAAAGGGAAGGAAGGTGACAATAAAAAATAGTTGAATTTTATACAATCCATACCGGGTATTTTTATACCGTATTTATACTTTCTTACTGGGCGGACGTAATAGTTTAATCCTATTCTATTAAACGAGCAATATTTGTTTGTTGTTTGAAATTTGAAGTTCGTTTGTATGTAGGTACCTACTGAAGTTCTCGAAAACGGCTCTAACGATTTCGATGAAATTTGCAGTACGGGTGTTTACGGGGGCGAAAAATCGATCTAGCTAGGTCTCATATCTGGGAAAAGCCGTTTTCTCGGCATTTTCACGCAAAAAGGTTTACCAGTGCAATGTGGTTCGTAATCGAACCACTAGATGGCGTTATGCATCCTAGCAGAGCTCGGTCGCCCAGATATTAGTAAAATTAATCTGATAAAATCTAACTGATCGATTTAACAGTTAGATCGATAAGGAATGTTTTTTACGCAAAATAATTCCAGTGAGTCATCCGTTTCATTCCACTCTTTTCTACTTGAATCGTAAAAGTTCAAGTTGGTATGGATGAAGAGAAATAAAAATAAAAAAAACCATTAGATGATTATGTACCTTCCTTATCTTTTAACAAAATTAAAAGAACAGAAATTGCTACTTACTGTTAAATTACTCCGTGTAGATAAAATAGGAATATCTAGTCAAATGAATCATTGTTGTTTATTGAATAAAGTGCAGGGCAATTGCATTGAGCGACATACCTACCTATCTAGATTTTTATAAACTTTCCTAGTGAGGTTAGCGACCTACTAATATTTTATAGGTAGGTACAAGGAGTCGTAATGATAGGGACGATTCCTTAGGTAAGTATATAAAGGTTGTTTTCCAAACCTTTTATCGAGTTGTTTTGTTATTGTATTTTGACTCAGAAGGAAGGTAGACCGTTTTGTCTGCACATAACTTAACTACCTACCTTCTATCTCGCAAAGACTTCAGTTACCCGTGATCATGGCGCATGCAACTGTGTTGAAATATCGGAAAGCAAGAAGACTCAATACAAATACAAATACACATATATTTATTACCAGAAACATTTAACAAAAATCATAGATTACTGGTGGTCCCCGCACGAGGGGTTAGCCTCATATGAGTGTTTTCTATATGAATAATCATGAGTGTTTTCTATTTTATTCGACTGGCCTCTTAGCCCAGTTGGTGGTGGCTCTGCCTTCTGTGCTGTGGGTCGTGGGTTCGATTCCCATCCGGGACAGGCTTTGTGTGATGAACATGGATGTTTGTTCTGTTTACAAAAAGTATATAGGTAAGTGTTCTATCGGTTGTCTGATTCCCATAGTGCAGGCTTTGCTTATTTTGGAGCTGGATGGCGCTGTGTGAGGTGTAGCGCTATTAAATGATTTATATTTATTCTATTTTCAATTTATAATTTGTATAGATAGATTTTATGTAAGTACCTATAAGTACCTAAGATTTAATATATTATGTTTATTAACGTTTTCGTTGAAACGGAGCATACCTAGGTAAGTACTATAAATATTAATTAATAGACATCAAATAATAATCATAACAGCATAGGCCTTTCATTCTATTAGATATTATTATTATTATTATTTATGTTTTTTTGGTTGTAATCTCTCGCTCTTAGGGGAGGGGTTTACGTTCTTCGCGGGCTTTTGGCCAAACGAAAAATCATTGTTTTTTATTTAATGGTTTAGTTAGAGATAAAAAATTCCGGACAATGCGACAAGTGTTTAATATCACTGCTTTTTGAAGTTGTATGTAAGTGAGTTTATCTATATCAAGGTTCTGCAAGTTATTATTATTATTATTATTTTATTTTCGATTCTTATCGAATCGACTCATATGAGTCGGTTGATTAATGATGAACATGGGCCAAAGCCAAGTGCACATCATGTGGGGTTGATATGAGGTTTGATGTTATTATTATTATTATTATTATTATGTGTATGTCAAGGTTTAACATCTCGGGACTATGGAGTCCCGGACCTTTGATGGGTATGCATGGGGCCGAAGCGAAAACACAGCCCTTTTGACAACTTTGATTATTTGTTATTATTATTGGGGTCATAGTGCCTACTTACAATCAATAAAATGAATAATCATAGATTTTTATTAGAATTGAAATAAACCAACTCTTTGATTTTCATTAAATTAAAAATATGCAGATACCCACAACAAAATAAAAATCTTGATTTTCATTTAATTGAAAATAAACTGGATTTCCATTAAATTGAAAGTACCTATGTTATGTTACAAATTGAATTTGAGACTGCAGACTTCTTTTAAATAAGAGGTAGGTATTATACGTAGGTGCATACCATACGTATGGACTTTCATTAAATTGGAGGTGACTTTCATTGAATTGGAGGTATCTAGACGTCTATTTAATTGGATGTATGGACTTTCATTAAATTGGAGGTGACTTTCATTAAATTGGAGGTAAGGACTTTCATTAAATTGGAGGTGACTTTCATTAAATTGGAGGTAAGGACTTTCATTAAATTGGAGGTGACTTTCATTAAATTGGAGGTATGGACTTTCATTAAATTGGAGGTGACTTTCATTAAATTGGAGGTATTGACTTTCATTAAATTGGAGGTGACCTTTATTAAATTGGAGGTATTGACTTTCATTAAATTGGAGGTGACTTTCATTAAATTGGAGGTATTGACTTTCATTAAATTGGAGGTGACTTTCATTAAATTGGAGGTATGGACTGTCCGTGGCACCGATGTTGTACAGGTGTTTGTTGAGGGGACAGTGACCTGTCAGGGTCCTGTGATTATTTTGAGGTGTTTCCTTTGTAGGTTCATCAGGCGACGTGTCAGTCGTGGTGTGGCTGCTGGTATCGCTGCTCTGGACTGTCTGCAGTCCGTCCACCGATCATTGTGAAGGTTTTAGGTGATTTTCCGTATCTAGGTGTGTAGCTGGGAGAATGGCAGAGAAAGGATTGGAGCTGGGCTTTCCATTTGTGTTTCTGAGCCTTTTCTGACTAGTCATCTGCGGCGTCGTTTCCCAGTGATCCACTGTGTCCCTTGATCCATTGCAGAGTTACCCTGTTCTTTGCGGCGATACTCTCAAGGGCAAGGTGACATTTGTATATGAGCTTGAAGTTGCACGTTTGGCTCTCCAGTGCTCTGAGGGTTGCTGTACTGTCGGAAAGTATTCGTAGGCCGTAGTCTTCTATCCCTCTCCGCTTGACTGTAGTGGCAGTTGCGGTTATGGTCACACATTCGCATTGGATAATGGAACTGTGTGAGCTTAGTGTACTCCGACGCCGGTTCCCTGGTTTGTTTCGATCCGTCAACATAGTCCTGGACTTAGTTGTTTCCTGACTGATGTCTTTGGTTTTCATGTATCTGTAGTTTTTAGAGATGTTGATTGTCTGGGGATCTTATCACAGTCACACGGGGCGCATATAAGCGGTTCGTGTGATATGGATCTGTCTAGAATACATGCGTGAGAGCTCCTGGTGTTCCTCCATAGGTTCAGATGTGAGTCTGATCGGCCAGTGTCGCTTCCTGGTGTACGTAGGAGTCTAGTGGGATGAGGCCCAAGATTATCTCCATGGCATAGCTGTCGGTGTTGTTCTCATGCAACTCGTTATTGCAGAGCATGCCAGTCTTTGAAAGCGTTGTAGTTTGATAATTGCAGTGTTGAGTTTAGTCTTTTCCACCGAACAATAGCACCATATGTCAGTTTTGGTCTTACTATGGCTGTGTATAGCCATATGGTTATTTTGGTGTTAACTCCCATAATTTCCCAAGTATTCTGCTGCATTGAAAGAAGAAAGTGCATGCTCTCTGTAGTTTGTGGTTAAGATGCTTATTCCAAGCAATTTTCTGTCCAGTATGACTCCGAGATACTTGACTTCGTTGGTTAATTTGAGCTCAGTACCTATTGAGAAGTTTGGGAGGTCTTATATTGCTAAGTTTCTCTTGTGTAAACATTATGAGTTCTGTTTTGGTTGAGTTGACTGATATACCGTGGCTAGTGCCCCAGGTTTCCACCATTTTTGAAGGCTGTTTTCATCGTGTCACACAGTGTACTCTCGAAGCATCCAGTCGCTAGGATGGCGAGATCGTCTGCATAGCCTCCGGTGACGAGCCCGCGACCATTTAGTTTGCGGAGAAGTCGTCAACTATTATGTTCGAGAGAAGGGGTGAGAGGACGCCGCCCTGGGGGCAGCTCTTGCTACAATTCCTCTGGTCGTTTTGTTAACTGTTAGCTGAATCGCTCTTTATGTTGTTTATCCATTCTGCTAGCGTCGGCGCGATCCCGTATCTTTCCAGTGCTAGGTTTATACTGGTGAATGTCGTTTTATCAGAAGCGCTTTCTGTGTCCATGAAGGCACCTGGTGTCGATTGTTTTGCAGATCGTCCGTCTCCAATCCGGGAGACTACGCTGTGGAGAGCGGATTCTGTCAATTTGCAGGGCTATAACCATGCTGGTTGGGGTGAAGTAGGTTGTGTAGGAGGGAGTTACCTCTGATTTCTAGTCCCGGTGATTTGAAGGGAAGAGAGCTGTTGATTTCCAGAGTACCTTTTCTCTGGAGACAAGGTTTTGGGGCTACAAAGTCAAAGTCAAAGTATCGTTTATTGCTCTGAATACATGTAGAGAAGGTGTAAAATGTGTGGTTAGAATCAATGTATCCTACCTTAATTCTAGGCATGCAATATTTCAATTAACATTTAATTCAATAATAATTATAAAATAAGTAGATAATTGCTTAGAGAAAAATAATAATAATGTCAGCTTACTAGAATAGTCACATATAATAATATAACATATAATACTACGCTACGTTCCAGTCTTGGTTGCTTGCTGCTCTGTCGTAGTGCAACATCCATTTATAAGATGCCGTTATTTGGCATCCAGGAAAGTGAGTCGCCAGCAGTAGTTCGCTGGTTTCTTCATCTGTTTTTGTGTAGGTGTTATCGTACCTTTTAACCGTTGAGGTGCCCCGCCCCCCGGACCGATTGCCTGCCTAGTCTAACCAACGCCCGCGCAACAACTTTTGCCAGCGGTTTAACTTTTTTTGCCAGTGATTTTATTCCTGGACTAAACCTGTTTGTGGTATCATTGGAATCGGAATTTAACAAGCTTATTAACTACTTACTTACCTGCTCAAGGGGATTACATTGTCACCACCAAATAAATTGTTTATTCCATTCCGTAAACATGTTTGGCACCTTGCAAAATAAAAACTCACAATTGTTCAAAATTGATAGCAAATATCTGCGTCAACATGGTGCACACACTTAGTACACTACACACCTTTATTATTTAACACAAAACATATACACATCGACATTAAAGTAATTATCTAATTCGCGTTTGCAAAAGGCCAAAACACGCCATTTTGTTCCGCGCGCCAGGAGCGGGAGTGCGCTCACGGCAAATAAAAATTCAATACTGGTTCATTTCTCATCCTATAGTCTGGTTTGAAGTCTTTCTGATTGGTATAAATATGTAGTTAGCAAACAATACGAACAAAACAAACCTCCTTCACATCACTACTACACACCAATCACAATAGCCGACCTTCAAACAAAATTCACCCACAATATTCAAAATGTTGATCAAATTCAAATTTTTTACTATAAAACGGGGTTTTAATGGTTCAGTAATTATCCTAAATACCTGTCAGATTTAATTAATGCCAAACATGTATAGGTCATCGCTGAAAATCTTATTTGAACCTTCTTTCAAAAATAAAGTTTGAAAACGTATTTTCTCTTCCGGTATTTTGACACATTGTAGAAATATTATAAATTATCTATGACTTTTAGCATGAACAGCAGTGGGAGAATAATGTTACCAACAAATAAAGACACTCCCGACGAATGGGGAAGCCCTAACACCATAGAAATCGTGATTTTAGTGGACGCGCGACCCCTCAAGTGCCCTGGGCCATTGTAGTGGCCTAAGGCAATCGGGCGGTTAAGGTGTCCGATGGTACGTTCGGGATCAGGCGATAGTATGCCTTTGATTGTGAACAGGCATAAAATACCCATGTTGAAAAATATAAACGAGACAGATAATGACACTGAAGTTAGAGATCGGGATAAGTTACAAAATGAAAAAGGAAAGGAATGAAGGAACTGGACAGGGACTACGAAGGAATGTGGTGTGAAAATGAAAATTAGTGGTAGAAGAGACCAATGGAAATGAGGATCAGATAAATTAAATTAAAGATAAAGATATAAATAAAGCTATGAAATTAAAATTTAATGCTATATTAGAAATCATTGATTGTCTTAGTAAATAATAATTAAATGATTATCTAGAGTATTGATTACATTTAAAACAAAATAAAATTTGTTAAAAAGGAAGGGATGTAGTGTTTGTACTTTGTATCTATACAATAGATATATTACATTGTCTCATGTACACCAGTTGAGGGCAACACTGAGCCGTCAATCGTCAGTCTAGCGGTAGACGCGGTGCGGGTTGGACGTGCGCGTGTGCTCGGATCTGAGTGTAGTAGTGAGCCAGTGAAGCACCGATACATTAGTGATTTCTCTTTGTGTGATAGTGATCACTACAACGCCCTTATTAGGTATTTCCATATAACAAACAAAAGAATCATCACTATGTAACTTCTATAACTTCGCTTTCAATAACTTTGATAAAATTACTGGCTTTAGGAAGTAAATAAAGAAAGTTATTGATGTTTCTTTAAGGAAATTCCTACTAATTTATTTGCGTGAATAATAGTTTTTGATCAAGATACAACCCTGACACAGTCCTGCATATCGCAAAAAACGCAAGAAAATTTATATTTCGCGGGCTACTATGGCGTGGATCGTACTCACTTTTTTGAACAGTAATAGATACTATTATTTATTCTGTAGTACAATAACGTATAATTACCACAGAATAAATAACAGTTATTACGTTACGTTATGGTAGAGGAAGTCAAAGTATAGTCGTATTGCTCATTTATACGGACTAAAATCGGACTAAAATTGAAGGAACAAATGTCATTTATGAGCAGTAATAAGATAAGAAAAGTAATAGCAGTATTATGAAAAGTAAATAAAACAATTAGTTCCTACTTTTTCCGTAGGACTTGAGTGCTGAATCCCGCTGTACTCGACATTGGTCTGTGACACTGGTTCTTCTTCTTCTTCTTTCGTATAAGCAAGTGGCCAACTCTGGTGACGGAGTTTTTAGGCCGCCTAAAGGCCTCCGTCATGGCTTAACGACTTAAAAGCCGGGACCGACTGGTTGAATGCACAAAACGTGCGAAGCCAGAATTAAGGAAAAAAAAGTTGTGAAATTCTTGACACATGACAGACTGACAGACACTAGATAAGACAATTGAAGTTTGACACAATAAATTTGGAATGATGATTGCGTTTAGTGTCTACGCTCCAGGGCTCATTCTCTTTCTTCGCTCTACCCCAATAATTTTGTAGTTGCGATTTCTCTTTTCTAAATGCTCGAAGCTTTTAGACGGTTCACATCCAGCCCAGCCCAAATAGTAGTAGTCTGTGATCCAGCCGGCCACGGCCCGGGGGCGGCGGCGGCGCGGCGCGGCCGTTTGTTTTAAACGAAACCGATCCTACGCATGGAACGTTGTTGACTTGTTGTCATATAGGTATTATACAATTTTGTATACGATACGACGAAACCCATCGAAACAAAACTAGGAAAAACAAGAAATTGTGTTTATTTTCTGTAAAAATGTTTTGCACAATTTACTCAGTTTTTCGTGCCAAAGAAGAATTCGTTAAGATCTAGTTTTACATTACTTCGGAGCCAATAACTCGCACTCAGAAGACTAGTTGTTAAGAAATGATAAAGTTTTGGAAAAGTGCAGGTTTGTAAGTTGTATAGTACGTAATCAACATTTTAGAGTGGTAGGTACTACAAGTTCATAAAATTCTAATGTTTCCTAAAATTTTACAGCTAAAGGTAAATCTGGGTGTCCTGTGAGACCACCAGAACTAAACGCTAAAGCTCCTGACGTCAGACCTTTGTTGCACACACAATCAGTTGATGAAAACGAAGGTAAATATTTTCGCATGAACTTCCTCATATAGTATAGGTACCTAGTTAGTAGGTACCTACTAGCTAATGTGTGAAGGTTTGAATATTTATTTGAGAAGTAGGTAGGTACCTAGTAGGTTCTAGTAATTATGCAATAAATTGATAACTTTAACTAGGTATAAGTCGCGTCACGTAAAAAGAACGCTGGAAGAAACTGGAGGGCGTGTGTTCCGTCTCTTGCGAATAGGTAACCCATGCGCAAACATGAGACAAAACACACCCCCTCGACTTTCTTCCAGCATTCTTTGAATTTTGTAAGTGTAACCTACATCTATATAAAAGGCTCACACAATATAAAAATCTGCCATTATTTTTTTCAGATGTAATAGTACTATTTGATAAAAAATCAAAGTTATCTCTATCATTACATGACATTCTTATTGAAAAGAAGGCTTTTAAATATTTTATACAGTTCATGGAGGCAACTGAAAAACACCACCTTATAAAATGCTGGTTGGATATAGAAAATTTCAAAACAAAAGTGATAAACTCTAGACAAAATATAGATAATGAGAATCTTAATAAAATTAATCGGACACAAAGCTTTGATCTGCATATTAGAAGTGAATCTCCCAAACAAGATGAAGAATTGAAATCTGTAAGATTCAGTGGGAGAGGTAAACAGGAAATATTTTATAATTCAAATGACTGTTCAACAAGTTCTTGTGGCAATTTAGTGCAGCATTCAAACTCAGAAATTAATGAAACTGGTGAAAACATGAATGATCCTGTTAATTTGACTGAAGAAGCTATAAATATATTCAAGAAATATGTTGCATTAGAAGCTCCACACAAACTGGAGGTACCTGACAGCTTACGGAAATCTGTAATAACCAATATCTGTGAGCCTGAAGAAAATATAAAGGACACATGCTTTGGACCACTTCAAAATATAATATTTAACCAATTAGAAGAGCACTGCTTCAATGAATTCATTTGCAGTTCTTATTATATCAAAGCACAAATTGACATTTTGACTAATGGCTCTCTGAACCTAAATGATATTTTATTCAATGAAACAATATTGTTCTACTTCACAGAATACTTGGAACAAGAGTCCTGTAGGGTTCTGTTGGAGTTCTTGATGGCAGTCATTAATTTTAGGGATAACTTATCCAGTGATTGCCAACCAAATAGTCAGCTGACACAAGCCGATGCTATTGTTATTTATGATAAGTATTTTTCACTACAGGCAACAAATCCTGTTGGTTTTCCAACAGATATTAGATTGAAAATTGAAAGTGAAATATGCAGAGAAGATGGGCCTCTGTACTCATGTTTTGATCTGCCTTATAGAATAGTGTATAAAACATTAATGCAGTATGTAAAATCATTTTTTGAATCTGAATTGTATTATAAGTATCTCTCAGAAATGGTCCACTCAGTGAATCAAATGTGGAATAGCAACCATAAATCACATTCCGACTGCAGTAGTGAGTACAGTATAAGCACTCAGAACACTTTGTTGGCAATGGGTGACCCAGTCTTCCGTAAAAAGAAACGCAACCTCTCAGTACCTGATATGACCATAGACTCCAATCAGCTTTATAATGCTGATTCTTTGTGGCAAAGAAATAGGCAAGATGGTTTGAGTCTCGGTAGAGTAAACAGTTTGGGCAGATTTGAGTCTAAATTTGAACCTGACCCTGATAAAAAAGATAAGTCTGTATTAAAAAAAATGGTGAGTCGATTTGTTCCATCAAATACTTCAAAAGTCGAGGAAGAAATGGCGTGGCAAATAGCGCACATGATAGTGAAGGATGTTACAGATCTTACAATGGCCCCACCTGATAATTGATATAATGCATGAGATCTGAATTATGTGATAGTTATGTTTAAGAAACTGATTATATTTTGTAACTAATAATAGTACCTACCTATGTTTCTAGATAATAAATACTTCTACTTAACAAACAAGTTTATTTGAATCTAGACATGCCTACATTACCTTACATCTTATTTCAACATTGTCTCGCGCTCTAGTGTCCCATTAAGTGTAGGCAAAAGATTGCCTCCTGACACTGTATAAATCATCTCGTAAAATATGTAAAGGCCCGAGTTATCCTATTTTATATAATTTTACTAAAAAAATACAATGATGCAAGTGTAAGCTAGAGGGTGTGATCAAATAATTATTTATTGAAATAAGTGCCCAACTAAAAGTACAATGTACTGGCCAAAGTGGTCTCTATGGTGATTTAAATAGGATAGTACAGTGAAAACAAAAAACTTGTTTAAGTATAGCATTTAAATTATATTTGCAATTTTGTACCTACCATAAAAATATAATATCATTCTTATTTCTAAGTAGGTGCAAAACAATTTTGGTCCATGGCTATGGCAATCTATATCTAGTTATTATCTCAGACTTGACACTGGTATTTATTGTTTTAGATATTTCATACAAATAACACCTATCTATTCTATAAACAGGAACAATTAACAAAAACTATCACAAGGTCGAGTAGTTATTAATACTAGGAGGTAAACGCGTAAGCTGCAATCTGGGTGGTTCTGAACCCAACAATGGAGACTGCTCATCATTGTGACTCAATTCTTTGGTAGAAAACTTTGGAAATGATGCAGAAAACTGTTTTGTGTTTACATTCCATTTTCTGTAAACAAGAGCATTTAGTAATGCTTGCATAGGGTTAAATAATGCCTGAAACAATACAAAAACGAATATAGAAACAACATAATAAGTCTACAATACTAATAGGTACCTACTGTGACAAAAAAAAAGATAGGCCTTTACATCTTTTACTAGATACAGTGTCAGGAGGCAATCTTTTCAAACATTTAGTTACAATTTGTAACTTTACAAAGGTAGGTAGGTACCTAGGTTGTTATTGCCATAATTGAAACTTACCATAACATACCAAATACATATGATAAGCTTGACTGGCATGTTGAACCACATTGTCCATACCAGGATACCATTTACTAGGTTTGGGAGCCAACAAACATAAAATACCCCATTAATGAAGAAGAACTTCAGTCTTAATGCATCAACAACTCTTCTCTCTTTACTGGTAAACTGAAAATGAAAATGAATTAGGAATTAGGTATTTGCTTGAAAAAGGTTTTTGATAATATTTTTTAGGTATAATGTATGAAAACTAGACACAAATAAACAAACTCTTAAGGAGCATGTCACAGGCTATTTAGAGCAAAGTAGAGAATGGAGTTTTTACCATAATTTTAGGATCTAAGTGTAGGTTTTAAACTTATTGAAAATTTACTGTAGCACCCACTCATTCTTAAAAAATCAATCCTTTTCCAGGATAAAACAGCTATTTGGGAATAGCATAGCATTCTAGAGTTACCCCTTACAAACATTAAACAGATCTTTAGAATAAAGTACAGATAAAAATGTATGTTCAGATGTAATCAAAAAGCACTAGTGTTCAGAAAATATAACATAATACACTTGTTAGAATTGCTTTACCTGTGCAAGTGGCAATGCAACAGCCATTTCTACATTTTTACTTGATAATGTATAAATAATAGGATTTGCTATCATCACTATAGCTATAGGAACATAGGTTGCAAAATAATTTGGTAGAATTCTTAACAGGGCACTGGTTGCTGTTGGCAAATTGTGGCATCTGAAACAAAAGAAAATAACTTAGAACAAAACATGTATGCCATTAAAACATTTGAGCAGATGTCCACTACTAAGGGATACTAGATGTGCCTATCTTTTAAAGTAGGACTAATAATAATCATTTATTTCTTATAACATTATAATACACACACACAAAGGACAAAATAATAATGGGCAAATAATTTACAATGAACCCCACACTAGGCCAAACCTGTTTCGCAGGAGTCCGAGTAAGTTTTTATACAATACAGATTCAACAAATAATTTTGCATTAGTTAGAAAATAATGATAGAACGTTTTTTTAGTATGATGAATGAATCATACTTAAACTATAGTTTTGCTGATTAATGGATCGCTTTTTGAATTTGATGGAAGTAAGAGACACTTGAAAGTTAAGAAAAGCAAGAAGACTCACGTTGCATTAGGAATGTAGAGAATTGAAAGTCCAATACCAGTGGTAGTTGCAGGCAGACCCCAAGCAAAGGAATGATAAAGAAAAAAATTTGAATCTCTTCCTTTTATTGTATTCCAAGTTTCAATAGCATAGAATAGAGTCCAAAACCAACTTGCTGTATAAAAATACTGTGTCCATGCCTGTAAAATAAATATTTACTTTACTTTGCTACTCAAATTAAAGTTTAGCACTGGTTAATTATAACACTTACAGATGAAATTGTACAAAATAGTACACTAACATCATCATCTGGCATAGGCATTATATTCTTATACCTCAACCATAGGGAAGAGCGGACCATCACTCCTGGAAATTAAATGGGATAGTATAAGAAATTTGAGAAGAGAGATACCTACATAAGATTTGTGAAAAAAACAAGTGTGCTTTAGACCACTCGACTGAAGTAAAACTTCCGTTCGCCTCGCTTGATCACACTTTTTGTAATGCTCTCGTCACGCATTCACCAGCTTACTCCCGAAGTCAAGCATGCGTAAAGAAGTTTTACTTCAATAAGTGCAGTAGTTACAGATGTAGTGGGTTACCAAACAAGTTTTTTAAGTAGGTAGGTACATAAATAACTTACCAATTGAAGCAAATAAATCTGCTATAGCAAGCCATATTATGATGCGACGCCCGCGAGTTATGCTATATTGAGACTTTATAACGACTGGAAATATCTAAAACGTAAAGCGTTCATTATAATCCTGCAAAAGCTCAAGACAGATAGTGGTAAAAATTTAGTATTAAGAAGCAGGATTTTGGGGGGGTGAGTGAGGGGGGGAGGGGGGGGAGAGTTACCCCTCCCCCCTGGTACCATTCCCATTACAAGGTAACGCACCGTTCTGGAGATAATCAAATTATTGTTTTTATATACAAACTGGTAAAAAATGGTAAAAATTTAGTATTCGGTAACAGTATTTGGGGGGGGGGAGGGTGGGGGGATCCCCCCCCCCCCCGGCCCCAAATACCAGTTTTGTGCGACCAGATTTTGTGGGTGGGCTCGCTTCGCTCGCTTTTTTATATACAAACCTAACCTAACCTACAGGGTGCCCCGTGTCGGATCTGATTTAGTTTCTCTTTTAGATGTTATGAGAGTTTGTGCGACCAGCTTTTGTGGGTGGGCTCGCTTCGCTCGCTTTTTTATATACAAACCTAACCTAACCTACAGGGTGCCCCGTGTCGGATCTGATTTAGTTTTTCTTTTAGATGTTATGGGGGTTTGTGCCACCAGATTTTGTGAGTGGGCTCGCTTCGCTTGCTTTTTTATATACAAACCTAACCTAACCTACAGGGTGCCCCGTGTTGGTTCTGATTTAGTTTCTCTTTTAGATGTTAAGGGGTTTTTGCGACCAGATTTTGTGGGTGGGCTCGCTTCGCTCGCTTTTTTATATACAAACCTAACCTAACCTACAGGGTACCCCGTTTCGGTTGCCCCGTATAGGTTAGGTTACATTTGATTTTCTCAAGAACGGTGCGTTACCTTATAATGGGAGTGGTACCAGGGGGACGGAGGATCCCCCCACCCTCCCCTCCCCCCAAAATATTGTTACCGAATACTAAATTTTTACCAATTTTTACCAGTTTGTATGTAAAAACAATAATTTGATTTTCTCCAGAACAGTGCGTTACCTTGTAATGGGAGTGGTACCAGGGGGGAGGGGGAACCCCCCCCTCACCTTCCCCCCTCACTCTGCCCTCAAAATCCTGCTTCTTAATACTAAATCCAACCCCAGATAGTTAATAAACAAACCAACAGTACTATTATATTTAAAAATTACCTGATACAAAGCCCCCAATATTCCAACGGTCGAGGAAACTAAGCAGACCGTATTATAGGTATCTGTATTAAATTCGTCCATGATCCTCACAGCCAAGTCTTCTTTTTTACCGGTGTGGTGACAGCAAAACGTTTGAATAGTAGGATCCGACATTTTTCCTTAATTTTATCACGGTACTCTATTTAGTAGTTACATATTCGACCTTTAGATAATTGAAGTTATCTTTGGGCTAGTAAAGAAAAGTTATGAAAAGTAAATAAAATACCATTGATTGAGTGAGATAAAACAATCACAATCAGCCAGCAGCAGCGCAATGTCACAGATTATCTGTGGCAGTGTTGTGTTATTGTGTTGCACACTTCAATAAATCGTTGTCGCTAGATTCAATCAATGTGAAAAGTCGGGCATAAAAACTCTCAGGGGGATGTTGTTTAAAATAACAACAATTTGTTGACAGTACCTACAAAAAACCTAACGTTTGATCAGCTTGATGTTATAATCATTATTTGCCAGATTTTTTTGTTTAGTACAAATAAATAATAAAAAAGAAAATAATAGGTAGGTACATTTATGTACCTATTATTCAAGTTATTAATCGTCGGTCAAAAAATTAAAAACACAGTTTCCTTTTAAATTCAAGATCTTCTATGAACTAGGCAACTTAGGCAAGGCAAGTATAGTCTGGCAAAAAATAATAGCCATAAATGGGGGCGCCACTGTGCAAGCTAATTAGATAAATCGCGAAAACGCGAAATAGATAAATTATCTTTTAGAAGGAAATTATTACTTCTGACTGACGCCTTCGGTACCTTTACCATAGACAAGAAACCTGTACTTTACCTTACCATAGATTGGTAGAGAAAGGGTTTCCATTGTAATGAAATTTTAGTTGTCGCTTCTACTCGTTTTTGCCAAACTATAAACTTCATTACAACGGCAGTCTATTCTTAGAATGAAAATTATACCTACCTACATCTTTAATTATTTTTTCAAGTTGACTTTTTGTCTTTTCCATCTTTCCATTACTTGCCCTAAAACTGTTTTGATTTGCAGGTCTAAGTCCAAAAGTCGCTAGATAAGTTGCTAAATAAATTTTGGCGCTATTTCTAGCGACAAAGTCGCTAAATAGGCAACACTGAGCAGCAGTCTTTCTTGCTTGACTTGACATTGACACAAAAATAAAATTAGAGAAGCGTCACGTCACCGAATCCACTAAATATGTCAGTGTCTTTTGAAAATTATCTGTCATTTTTTACTTTTCTTTTTTTTTCTGTTTCTTCAAGGTTTCTTCCGAACAGTGATGCCAGATGAGGTGGGATTCCCTGCAAATTCGGGGGTATTTCTGGTCTCCGCCGGGGAGAATTTCGGGGGGACAAATCCTGGGAGATTTTCGTAGGAAGAGATTATAAATGAGTTTATTTATTTATTTTATTCAATAGTAGGTAAGGTGAAAATGTTGGACTGGATAGGACTAGGTAGGAGGCGCTGCTGTTGCCTATATTAAAATGTAAGTAGGTAGGTAAGTAGTAGGTATCTACGTAATAAACTTGGAAGAAATTCTGCTAAACGCACTTCTCTGTACATATTTTAAACTTTCGCGACTTGAACACATTTTTAAATTATTATTAACGGGACTTAATGAGTCTACTCGTGACCACGGCGACTGTAATGTCGCCGAAACGTCGAGGTAAATAAAATAATTTCAATACGCGATTAAGTCCCGTTAATAATAATTTAAAAATGTGATCAAGTCGCGAAAGTTTAAAATATGTATTAACAAGCCGGTATGGGCCGGAAATTGTTACAAAAAAAAGAGTCTACTCGTGACCACGGCGCCGGCGACTGTAATGTCGCCGAAACGTCGAGGTAAATAAAATAATTTCAATACGCGATTAAGTCTCGAAAAAAGCACTTCTCTGTGTTGTAATTGTGACTCATATTCTCTCACGCCATCGCGCCATGGTACAGGATCTACCCAATAAAATATCATTAGATCTACCAAAACAAAACTATGACTATAATTTCAAATAGGTGCTATTTTGGGATTTTCAAAATATTTTTATTACTTAATATATTTTAATTAAATAATTTTAATATACATAATACACACCAGTTGCCTGTAAGTTCGCATCTAATAACTCACTAATAACAATTTTGTTTCTAAGCTTTTCAAACAATGGTTACAAATAAAACCTTAGGGCCGAAACACATAACGGCGTTGCCGCCACCGCTCATTTCACCGGCGCGGCGACGCAACGCCGTTATGTGTTTCGGCCCTTACTTAATCGGAGAGATGATAGTTAGCGGACTTGTTTCTCCTCAATTTCTGTGGTTTCCAATGGAATGACAGTTAAGTTATGTGTTATTGAATAGCAGGGGTTTATCGGGTCACGTATTTCACCTGGTTGTGCGGTACAATTCAGGTTCATGGTCGTGTTACTTTGATCATTATCAGTGCTCATAAGGCTGAGAGAAGGTGGTTGATTTGGTGCAAGTATTGGAGCCAGTGGTTGATTTGGATCAAGTATTGGAGTTTGTGGTTGATTTGGATCAAGTATTGGAGTTTGTGGTTGATTTGGATCAAGTATTGGAGTCAGTGGTGGTATAATCATTGTACCGTTTTGATTTCCGTTTATGTCAACATTGTCAGTTACGTTTAGAGGGGGTTCTGTAACGTTATTTTCAGCAGCTGTATTTAAAAGTATAGAACAAGGTATTGTTGTCATATATTCCTTCCCTGTCTTGTGAATAACTGTAACTGTACACTTAGTATTGTCTGTTGCATTTTTGCTGTTTTCTGATGCTTTGACATCAGCATCAGGTGTAAATGATGTAGCAATGGCGCATGGGATAGCTAAAACTTCGGTTTTTTCATCATTACTAATAGTCAAACTGCAGTTCACTAAGTCGGTCAACATCGAGTTGGTTTCTGATGCATTGTTACTATCTGGAGCTACCGCAACAGGCTGGCCTCTGTTGTCATAAATGACGGTATGATGACGATTCCCAGTAGAACGTGCTAAATTCCATAATGCTAGACCAGTGAGAAGGGTACCAACGCCTGCTCCTGCAATTCCAACACCAGTGAGTGCACTTCCAGAGCGGCTCATACCGCCTCTGTTACCGCTTGCATAGTTTCCGAAGTAACCTGGAGACTGAGGGACATTACTGGGATGATAAGTAGGATGGCCTCCATAGCCACCGTAGCCATGGCTCGAGTAAGACGGTGGTGGTTGCGGATGCTGATAGCCATAATTATTACTTTGGGAAGACGCTCCATTGTACGGCGAAGGCTTGTAACCTGAATATGGAGGTGGGGCTGCTGCGCCTGAATACGGAGGTGGTGCACCAGAACCAGATAATCCACCCGCTTGATGAGGATAGCTACTGCCTTGTTGATGTGATGTTCCACTAGCTGTTTGTTGAGGATAGCCGCTACCTTGTTGATGGGATGTTCCACTAATTGCTTGTTGGGGATAACCGCTGCTTTGTTGACGTGAACCTGTTGGTTGGGAATTTCCGTTTCCATCACTCCCGGAAAGACCGTTTGACGCAGGATAGGAGTGACCTGACTGGCTGTTAGGTTGTTGGTGTGTGTTCAAGTTCTGAGTAGCACTGGTTCGTTGTACACTTTCTTGATTTGTAGATGGTGATTTGGCTTGTTTGTTTCCAGAAAGTCCAGTCTGGCTAGATGGATATGAGTGAGTATTTTGAGGATTTGATTGCTTGGATCCTGTTTTTTCCTGCCATCCGGATAGTGACGGTTTCGGTGCTGAAGCTTGCGGATAACTAAGTGATGTTGGTGCAGGTTTTGGATTATAATTAGTTCTTCTACTGGTTCCACGAGCGGAACTTGAACCACCTCGACCACTTAAAGATCTTTTACCGTCCACACTGCTTAAAACTACTAACGCCAACAGAGTCACAAAAACTTTTATATTCATTTTTGCTTTTCACATTAAATACGGTTCACAAAATATCTCCCTGTCATTCAACTCTCATTCAACACGTTAACCCACGACTGTTGTCTGACAATCAATGTCTAGCATACCTATTCTGCTTCTCGAATATTGAAGTTAAGTGGCTAAGTGCTGGTGTGAGGTCGATTGTTGGTCGCCCACCCCACTGCGCACTATGGAAATATGAGTTAAGGTTCATATTAGACACTTAAGACCTTTCTAGATTCAAACAAAGCACATTCTGAAGTAAAGTAAACACGCAATGTAAACGCTGCGAAGAATTAAATCAATATTTCTATGGGCAACTAAACTGAAACAAGTGGATTATTTAACTCCGGAAAATATGTACCTACCTACTTAGCTAACCATAAATAAATAAGTAGGTACCTATCTTTAGATTTTAGCAGGTAAGTAATTCATACATTTTTCACCATTTTATTACTAAGCTCATAATTCACTGAGTTTTAAGCAGCTAAGCTATTTTTGCGAGCGGTGCAGACCTTAATACATAATTAAAGGTACCTACTTATACTTACCTATGTAAAGTTTAAGTAGGTTCCTAAATAACAATGATCAACTCACCCAATCATGAGCTTCATGTCTGGGTGCACAACTGCACAACTAGGTAGGTACTTACATGAAAATTAAGTAGTTTATTTATGAGTTCACAAGGAAACAGACATAGGTTCTCAAGCATAAAAGTATAATTGTTTCGAATCCAAAACTTATCGCATTTCAGACTACACTATAATATATAGCTTATAGCATTATAGTTCATAGCTCAACAATATCGTTAACAATATCCATACTTTTTTATAGTAAGCCTATAATATCGTACAGTGAAGTGTGAACGTGTCTATAATAATTGTATGGTGTGCGATATTGTTGTGCTATGAACGATTATGCTATATGCTATCATATTATAGCGTAGTCTGAAATGCGCTTAAACCGATCAACATGCTTAAGGACTGGAATGCCCTGCTTCCCGGCTCAAAATTCAGAGTCAATTTACTAATCAATGAGTGATCCAAATAGGTCTTTGTTGCCCTCGACTGATCACTTTCAATTGGTAAATCGTTTTTGAATAATGTAATGAGAGACAATTCTAGAACATGATAGAAGATATTGCATGGTTCAAGTAGGTATACCTCCTTGTACTATCAATATTTATAATAAATTATTAAATAATAGTATGAGTACCACAAAATAAATACCTACTTGGTTTGCTTCATAATATAGCCTTGGGATAGGGGACCCCTAAACCCAAATGTAGACGAATAAGAAAGGTACCTGACTGTAGCAGTAGGTACCACTTAGTATTTTACGAAAGTATCATAATAAATAAAACCGTTAGGTAAATTAATTGTTACTTAAATACTTTCGGTAATGCGTTCAGTGCTCGCTACGGGGGCAACGCTGCGAGGGCGCCGCTAGTTTACTATAAAGGCAAAAGAAATGTACTTACACGTGTTTTAGGGTTTTTCAATTCAATTGTCCCGTTACGGAAATCGAACCTGCAACTTTCTGCGTCTCAGGCGGGCCTTCGCCCACTGTCACTATCATTGGTTAAGTAGTTAGAAACCTTTGTGATTAGTAGCTTGAAAGACTAACTACCTACCTACTTACCTGATATTCACTTGATAATAGATAATTTCATATCAGCACTTCTTATGTTATCTCACATTCTAATCATTGTCGGTAATTAAACGTATAAATAAATCAAGTAACGTCAATAGCAATTTATCGGTACAGCAATATCATTCATATAAGTCGTATTCAAACGATCATGATGATTGGTGTACTAGTCTTTTCTATTTTATTAGCCTTTGTTAGTGGGCGACCAAGTGATGATAACATTGTGAACCCCAATAATGTCGTTACTGTGCCTCCGAACTGTCCTGTTGGACAGCAATGGGTGAATGGACAATGCCGTGAAGTCTGGCTACATGAAGTGACTGGATCAAACGTTATTACCGTTCCTCCGAATTGTCCTCCAGGCCAAGAATATGTAAACGGACAGTGTCGTGAAGTTTGGAGAAGGTACCTTTTATTTTTAGTAGTTTAATAAGTAGGTACCCACTTACATTTTATCCTACAAGCGTGTTTAAATTAAATAGGTACTCTGATAGGTAAGTATGTCAGGTGTTTGCATTTTGTGTGTCTGGCATTAAGAGCCATTATACAATTTCGCACTCGACAAAATCAGCGCTCGGAGGGACAAAAGTTGCTAAATTCTAACACCCAATGAACAGCGCTCCGTTTCTTAGACTAAACGGTTTTGGTAATTTTCATGTGATTGATTTATTTGAGATAGTAAAAATACTTTTTGGGTAGGTACCTACTTAGGTAGGTACCTATAGGTACGTTTCTTAGACTAAACGGTTTTGGTAATTTTCATGTGATTGATTTATTTGAGATAGTAAAAATACTTTTTGGGTAGGTACCTACTTAGGTAGGTACCTATAGGTATAACACAAAACAAAGTCGGGTTAGTTACACTTTGAATACAAATAATTACAAAAAATAAATGTTTGTTTTTTTGTCCCATAAACCATATTGTGCTGATCTGATGGAGTCAGGAGCTTTTCAACAGAACTCTTCAGTAAATAGTCCGATTGAGTTGAAACTTGGATCTCAGCATGTCAGTCAAGTTCCGACTACAATGAAATAATATGGTGACAGCTAGCTCATCCGATGATGGAGTCAGGACCTGTTCCATGGAACCTTTTAATGATATGGGTATCAAATGAAAGGGCTTGATGAGCGCAACACAATGCTGATCTGATGATGGAGTCAGGACCTGTTCCATGGAACTTTTTAATGATATGGGTATCAAATGAAAGGGTTTGATGAGCGCAACACAATGCTGATCTGATGATGGAGTCAGGACCTGTTCCATGGAACTTTTTAATGATATGGGTATCAAATGAAAGGGTTTGATGAGCGAAACACAATTCTGATCTGATGATGGAGTCAGGACCTGTTCCATGGAACTTTTTAATGATATGGGTATCAAATGAAAGGGTTTGATGAGCGCAACACAATGCTGATCTGATGATGGAGTCAGGACCTGTTCCATGGAACTTTTTAATGATATGGGTATCAAATGAAAGGGTTTGATGAGCGAAACACAATTCTGATCTGATGATGGAGTCAGGACCTGCTCCATGGAACTTTTTAATAATATGGGTATCAAATGAAAGGGTTTAATGAGCAAAACACAATGCTGATCTGATGATGGAATCAGGACCTGTTCCATGGAACTTTATAATGATATGGGTATCAAATGAAAGGGTTTTATGCGCGAAACACAAAGCTGGGTTAGGATTTACTTTTGACTTCGATTTTTGATGTTTGATTTTTCATTTTTAATCTTGATTTTAATTTTAAAATCAAAATCAAGAAATAAAAATCAAAATAAAAATCCGAGATCCGAGAATCGAGAAATGAGAAACAAGAATCAAGAATCACAAATCAAAAATTAAAAAATTGAAAATCAAGAATTAAGAATCCGAGATACAAGATCCGAGAATCGATAATCGAAAATTGAAAATCAAGAATCAAAATCAAGAATCAAGAACCCGATATCCAAGATCCGATAATCAAGAATTGAGACTCGAAAATCGAAAATCAAGAATCCAAGATCCGAGAATAGAGAAACTAAAATTGAAAATCAAGAATCAAGAATCAAAGTGAAAGTCAAAATCAAGAATCAAAGTCAAAGTAAACCCCGACCCAGCTTTGTGTTTCGCTCATCAAGCCCTTTCATTTGATACCCATATCATTGTAAAGTTCCAGGGAACAGGTCCTGACTCCATCATCAGATCAGCATTGTGTTTTGTTCATCAAGCCCTTTCATTTGATGCCCATATTATCATTAAAAGTTCCATGGAACAGGTCATAACTCCATCATCAGATCAGCATTATGTTTTGCTCATCAAGCCCTTTCATTTGATACCCATATGATTAAAAAGTTTCATGAACCAGGTCCTGACTCCATCATCAGATCAGCATTGTGTTGCGCTCATCAAACCCTTTCATTTGATACCCATATTATTAAAATGTTCCATGGAGCAGGTCCTGACTCCATCATCAGATCAGCATTGTGTTTCGCTCATCAAACCCTTTCATTTGATACCCATATCATTAAAAAGTTCCATGGAACAGGTCCTGACTCCATCATCAGATCAGCATTGTGTTGCGCTCATCAAGCTCTTTCATTTGATACCCATATCATTATAAAGTTCGATGGAACAGGTCCTGACTCCATCATCAGATCAGCATTGTGTTTCGGTCATCAAGCCCTTTCATTTGATACCCATATCATTAAAAAGTTCCAGGGAACAGGTCCTGACTCCATCATCAGATCAGCATTGTGTTGCGCTCATCAAGCCCTTTAATTTGATACCCATATCATTAAAAAGTTCCATGGAACAGGTCCTGACTCCATCATCAGATCAGCATTGTGTTGCGCTCATCAAGCCCTTTCATTTGATACCCATATTATTAAAAAGTTCCATGGAGCAGGTCCTGACTCCATCATCAGATCAGAATTGTGTTTCGCTCATCAAACCCTTTCATTTGATACCCATATCATTAAAAAGTTCCATGGAACAGGTCCTGACTCCATCATCAGATCAGCATTGTGTTGCGCTCATCAAGCTCTTTTATTTGATACCCATATCATTATAAAGTTCGATGGAACAGGTCCTGACTCCATCATCAGATCAGCATTGTGTTTCGGTCATCAAGCCCTTTCATTTGATACCCATATCATTAAAAAGTTCTAGGGAACAGGTCCTGACTCCATCATCAGATCAGCATTGTGTTGCGCTCATCAAGCCCTTTAATTTGATACCCATATCATTAAAAAGTTCCATGGAACAGGTCCTGACTCCATCATCAGATCAGCATTGTGTTGCGCTCATCAAGCCCTTTCATTTGATACCCATATTATTAAAAAGTTCCATGGAGCAGGTCCTGACTCCATCATCAGATCAGTATTGTGTTTCGCTCATCAAACCCTTTCATTTGATACCCATATCATTAAAAAGTTCCATGGAACAGGTCCTGACTCCATCATCAGATCAGCATTGTGTTGCGCTCATCAAGCTCTTTCATTTGATACCCATATCATTAAAAAGTTCCAGGGAACAGGTCCTGACTCCATCATCAGAGCAGCATTGTGTTGCGCTCATCAAGCTCTGTCATTTGATACCCATATCATTAAAAAGTTCCAGGGAACAGGTCCTGACTCCATCATCAGATCAGAATTGTGTTGCGCTCATCAAGCCCTTTCATTTGATACCCATATCATCATAAAATTCCATGGAACAGGTCCTGACTCCATCATCAGATCAGCTCGCTGTCACCCTATTATTACATTATTAGTTACACAACAATTCAGATCATTATTCTGCTTTAACGGCCTTTTTAGCCCCGCAGAAAATATTTAAAAATAGGTAATTAATAACTTAGCAACCAATGTATCAAACGCTCCTATTTCGCTATATTCTTCGTAGCCGGCGACGTGCTTTGCGAGTCGACTCAGTGCGAGCTCCGGGATGCAAAGCGATACGTCCACCCCCTAGAAGCGCTCGGCGCGGTCTGCTTGCGTCGAGTAGATAGGGTAGTAGATACGACGCGTTTTAGGTTGTTTTAAAAGATTTTTCATTGCCAATTTTTTAATCTTTTTGCATTTTTTTTTTTCAGAAAAGGATTGATTTTGAACTAAAGTTTATTTCTGTTTTGTTAATTTTACGAACAAGAGTTCTAAGTCAGTTCTAAGTAGCCAAAATCAAAAGCAATTCTTTGGCCGTTTTCTCGAAATTTGGACTAAGTTAAAGATTTTTTTACTCAAAAACTAAATAAAGGTAGTAAAAAGTGATCCATTTAATAGTTTGGTTGACTATCACAGCAAAACATCGTAATTTTTTTATACCATTTGGACGTCAAAATGATTCGTAAATATGGTGATTTCTAAACCTCTTACAGCAAAAATTCACAAAACAGTCGCCGGTTTGAGGTCGATTAATCAAAAAGAAATAATAAAAATACAAAAGTAGCTCATTTAATAGTACAAAATTGAAATGATATTTCATGCTGTGCCATAATTTTTTTATAAATACAGTGTTTTCATTGAAAAATCCTGCCCCAAAACATCACGTAAATCAGAAAATTTTGTATACTGCCTCTTAAGTTCAGTTACCTACATTGTTAAATTATGTAGGTACCTAAGTACCTACATAAACGTATTTAAACAATAACATTTATAGTCCGATACAAAATAATAGAAATAAATGGGGGCGCCACTGTGCAAGCTAAATACGCGAAATAGATAAATTCTATTTTAGAGTAAATTATTACTTCTGACTGACGTCTTCGGTACCTGTACCATGGACAAGAAACCTGTACTTTACCATAGATTAGTAGAGAAAGGGTTTCCAAAGTACTGAAATTTTAGTTGCCGTTTCTACCCGTTTTTGCCGGACTATAAGTACCCGTTATTAGCTAAAAATTATAAGTACCTATACCTACCTACTTACTCAAAAATAGGCAAGTAATTAGATACCTAGGTAAACATGTGTGAAACATAGGTAGGCCTACTAGGAATTAATTAACTACCTATTTACAATTAATTAAGTCATTATTGTTTACAGGATATCTGCTCAAGATGCATCCGAAAACAATATAGAACCAGTGCAAGTCCCAGAGCCTACCGGTAAAAACGTGATAGACGTACCCAGTCAGTGTCCGATAGGATACAAACCCGACGCTCTTGGAGTATGCAGAGAAATATTCTCAAAATAAGTTTAATTATACAATATTGTACAAGGACCTACTACCTAATTTAATGACTAGGTATATTTATTGCATTGGTTAAAATTAATTATCAGTCAATAATATTAACCACATATGGACTGGTTCCTTTCATGAATAAAACTTAAAGTTTAAATTATTTTTGTTTTTTTTTTTCTTTGTGGCACGTCCGCTTTAACTACTAATAAGTAGGTACATACCTATATCGATTTGTTCTAGTTCTGAGCTTTGCTCAGGTGAAAATACCAAGAAAACAAATTTTCCCAGTTAGGAGACTTAGTAATATCTCAAATTAATGTCATCCTCGTTAGATAATAATCGTTAGAGCCATTTCCGAGAACGTGATTAAAAATATAAATATTGATAAATTGAAATTGAAAACAATAAATATAAAATTATTGGTTCAAATATTGCTCGTTAAATAGTAGGTAAGTATAGATCACTACGGACCCACAATACCCCTGGCGATACCCCTGGTGGTATCGTGGGTCTTATAAAATCAAACGATACCCCCAACATCCAAATATAGTGTTGCGACACTAATTAATAAGAGCTTTATCATCTCTTGAATTTTATATCTAAAAAAAAATCAAATTATAGTCATAAGGCTGATTTTTCAATATTATTTTCTAGGGTTTTGAAATTAGTGTAAATCTGCTAGAACTATTTTGTGTATAAAATATACATAAATAGGTAGGTATCTACATATTTGTATAACATTATGAATAAAATAATTTTTATGAGACTTGGTGGGAAATTTCGAAGAACAGAGATCCCTCGCGTCTGCATACAAGTTTCTTACTTAGTCAGAGCGAGGAGTCGAAGTTATGACTCTATCAAAGGTTTTTGTGCAAAGTTTTAATCACCATCTTTACAAACATAACTATGTACGTTCAAAATCGCTAAGACCTAGATTTTATGTAGCATTGTACTGATGATGTAGGTATTTAGATAGGTAGTTCTTTTGTTAAACCTTTTTCAAAAATAAATAAATATATTATCTTATCTTATCTTATCAAGAGATAGTTGAAGAGATGTAGGGGAGACCTTTGCCCAGCAGTGGGACGATATAGGTTGATAAAAAAAAGGTTGCTTAGGGTACCTACATAGTTGTCCTCTCTCGTCTTTAAGTCTTAAAGTTATTTGAAAAAAAAACCTCTAACAACAGAATATAATATTATTATAATTTTGTAGGGATGTAGGTATAAACCTACCTACTAACCTACAACATAATTTTAACCTAATTTAATCAAGATGACAAGGATATTTAATTAAAGATTGTACCTACCTAAAGGAAATAAAAGATTAGGTAGGTAAGTACTTACAAGGATCATGCTATTGTATTATCAGTAGTACTTTTTTAGAGTTAGACTCGGTATTGGGTAGTCCGTAGACGAGGTAGAACTTAATTTTACCTAAAACTTTAGTGGGGTATCATGATCATCTAGTTGGCAGCCCCTGTGACATTTATTTCATTTTTGACAGTGATTGACAGAAATTCAATTCAATCATGGATTGGGTTGGATGCCAAATTGCCAACTGTCCACCTGTCCTGTCCACAAAATTTGGACTGTGATATGAGAAGTAAAGATATTTTCTAAATTTTACCTTGTTTCCAATTTATTTAAGTATAAACCATGGCATTGTGTGATTTCGTGAAGACATAGTGGAACAGTTCAGTCATGAATGATGCGAGTCTCTTTATTCTAAGAAGAGTAACACTACAAAACTAAAAATGTCTGAAAGAAAAGGCACAAAAGCCTTAGAACTATGGTGTAAGCGGTTAATCAGGGATTGTCCTGACATCCAAATTGAAAATATGACAACATCCTGGAGAGATGGAATGGCATTCTGCGCCCTGGTTCATCATTTCAGACCGGATCTTATGTGAGTAGAGTTAGATAAATATTAGATGATTCCGATAATAATACAAGACTTTACTTACGTTATTTATTCTTAAACTCTGTATCTGAGGCTAGTACGTACACAACCGTCATCAGGAACATGGCAGCAAGAATTATTTAGTTATGATGACACACCTTTTCATTGAGTATTTCATTGTTATTAATTCCCTAAAGCTAAACAAATTATTTATGTTTATAATGTGGCCTATTTCTCACATTTTATAAAGTTTTGCAGAGGCAATTTTGTTGTAAATGTATATGAAGTATTTTCCCATACACTTTCATAAGAAATAAACTTACAGACCACAATTATTATTATTCTAAGGCATAATTATCCTAGAATAACAATAGGCATAACATACCTAATGTACAGTATCAATCGGTATCTCCCTATTAATTTGAACATGGACCCTTTTCATTCCAACGTTGGATTTCAGTCAGGTATTATAACCGCTATTGCATCGGCTCGTGCTCGAGCGAAATTAGATATCCATAAGTAAGCACGGATGAGAAAATTAAAAGTAAAAGTTTAAACCGACCTTTTACTAGGGGGATACCAAATAATGACGCTTTCTGTACCTATGTATGACAAAGCACAGTGCTCTCTGTTTTATGTACATGTTTAGTCTTACTTATAAACTTGGAACACTGGTTAAACTATGCTCAAGATTTGCCCTGTCCCTATTTGACACTATCTAATTCAATTTTAACAGAATTTTATAAGTAGAGGAGTTTAATTAAACAAAATGCACCCTGCATTACATTATATATAGCACAATAGAATTCACAATAAAATAAAATAAACTTTGCCGCCTGAAAGTTAGTTGATAAGTTTGTATGGGGTATTAGCAAAATCTCAACTATATAAAGTATATTGAATACAAAATTTATTTCAGTGATATGTCAAAACTGAAGCAGGAAAACATTTATGAAAATAATCAACTGGCATTTAGTGTAGCTGAAAAGTATTTAGGCATTCCTGCCCTTCTAGACCCTGAAGATATGGTAGAGAATGATGTTCCTGACCGACTGTCAATATTAACATATTTATCACAGTTCTATCAAAGACTTGGTCATACCGGTGAGTTGGTGTTATTATCTATCTAGTAATCTAACTACATGTCAATATACTGGAGGTATTGTTTCCTTGCTAGGTAATTTATTGAAGCCTTGTATTTCTTACTGTATCTTGCATTCCTTTGTAATTATGATGAACATCATGAGATAAGTGTTTGCATTGGAATTTTATTATGAAATACAGATTTGTTATGCTTAATGGGAATGCAGTAGTTTTAATAATAAACTCCAGGATTCAATTGAAAGTCTTAACTACTAATTTATTTTCCAGTCACCACTAAAGCATCTGAATCTGAATCCAAAAATGCTAAAACATCAACGGAAACAACACAACCCTCAGTATGTATCGTTTTATTCAAATATTGTGTGCTTCCTTTCAATCTTATGTGTGTCATGTGTGCATAGGCTTTATGCTGATGATTCTATGATTCTATAGCATGTGTTAAATCTCTCTTCACTTCCTAGGCACCAATAAAATTTGGCAAGACTGGCTTAGACAAATGCACGGCATGCGGCCTGCCCGTCTACCTGGCACAGCGTCTTATGGTATCCCACAGACTTTATCACAGAAGATGTTTCCGATGCTCAAAGTGTTCTGGACACTTGAACCCTAAAAACTACCATGTTATTGAAGGATCTGAGTTTTCATGTGATAGTTGTAAAAATGATAAGACTTTATTGACATATCTCAATAATAATGATCACAATCAAATGGGAATGTTAGCATTTGATGATGATTTACCTGATACGAAAGTTGATGCCTCAACTGAGAATATTGCGAGTCCCAGACACAAACCAAGACCTACGTCAATTCTAGGTGAGTGTGGATACTATGAACTCTTAAAAAGCACTGGGTGGTAATGCTTTAACTCGCACAAACAACACTGGTGTGATGACAAGAATGAAATATTCTTTTGGTGCATGTAAATGATGAAATAAATAATTAAAAAGGAAATGATTGAAGAAAACAATTTCTTTGCTTGTGTGTTTTTATCTAACTTTCATGGCTGTAAAGTTGTAGTATCAATATTGTCGATCTAAGATCAATTAAAATGATATTGAATACAATTTACAAGTCATATAAATTACCTAATGTCAATGTTCTCAATTTCCTTGATATATTTCCAAAATTCTGTATTTTTATGCATGGATACACTGTTTTGTAATTGTTAAATGTCTAAGTAAGTTTATACTGCTGTTACTATGTTAACTGACTTAAAAATATTTCTTTTCTATGCAATTTCAGATAAAATAAACATGTTTGAAAAAAATACCAACACCGATAAAGATTTAAATAGTAAAGTTGCAAATATTTATTTAAAAGACAGCAGAAATAATAGATTTAAGGACCTAAGTAGTACTAGTGGATTGGAAAATGAAACTGATTCAAAAGAAGTGCCACTTATTAATATAGATAGTGTTAAAATGGATAGTTCACTGCACAAAGATACTGATACAATAAAAGTGAAGGATGAGATAAATGAAAGTAGTCTCATAAACGAAAAGTCACTACATAAAGACATTCCAGACAAAGTTTACAAAAGCAATGTTGAAAAGTTTAATTTCCTTCAAACACAACTAGCAGTTGAAACAGTAAGCTTAAACAAGACTGAAGAAATTGAACAACTTGATGAAACTAAGCACAAAGATGAAGATTGCATAAATAAAACAGAAAATGATAAAGAACAAAAGGAAATATTTAAAGATTGTTCTGAGAACGAAATTAAAGAGGATTGTAACATTACAGATGATATCAGAATAGCTAAAATACCAGCAATTATCTCTTTACATATTGAAAAACCACCTGAGGAATCAGATAAGATTGAACCAGAGGCAAAAATAAGTGTTCCTCCAAGAAGAAAAAAACAAATTACACCAGAGAAAAAAGCAGATATTGTTAAAACAGTTCCAAAGAAGACTAAAGAATATCCAGATCATTTGAACCCGTTTTCTGATGATGAAGAAGAGGTAAGAAAAAAATTGTAAAATTAGGTAGGTAGTGCAACAAGATATCAAGTTGAAACTTATTGCACTGTGGAAATCCTTTTTACATGAAGTCATGCATTTTATGAATATCTACAATGCTATGAGGGCATTATAGACATATTCAGGGCAGCATATTCGACAGTTAAAATTTGCATTTTCAATCACAAACGGTGAAATCATTGATAAATCAGCTACAGAATTTTAAATATTTCACTGCAGGAGCCATCATTATCTAAAAAGGAGAGTACAAACCCGTTTGGAAGTAGTGATGAAGAAGACGATGTTGTGCCGCCGATACAACCCGCACCAAAAGTTCCAGGCGTTGATACATCTACACCTGTGTAAGTGGTACACTTAAAAAGGCGCGAATACACCCTGGGCCAGCCTAGACGAGCGCGAGCGAGAAGACGAATCGATGCAAGGCGTTAGGGAGTGTCCACATTGCGTTTTTTGCAGCGCGTTTGTATCGATACAAACGCGATTCGAACGCGATGCGAACGCGCAGCCCCCCGCGCAGCCCCTCCCGGTTCGCTTTTGTATGGAAAAATACGCGTTGCGAACGCGCGTTTGTATCGATACAAACGCGCAGCTCAAAAACGCGCTGCAGAAAACGCAATGTGGACACTCCCTTAGCGATAGAGAGGCAATGCGAGTCTGGCCCAGCGCGTATTCGCGCCTTTACCGTTTATAACTTCAAAGTTGTCATTATTGATTAAAAAAACTTTTTGTTACAGAAGAAGACTGATTGCTGTAAATCCATTTTGGTCTGATGGCGAAGAACCTTCCTCGGACGAAGAAGACATTCATAGCAAAAGGTAATAAAATAAATGAAACTAAAAACTTCTAAAAATGTTTGAATATGAGTACTTGAAGCTTGGGGTGATTTTCAAATCATCCATTTACAAATCGTCTAACAGTTAAAAATTTTGAAAAACCCAATGTAAACTTCACTTAACAAAGGATTTTCACAGCCTTGCAACTGTACCGAAATATCTCGGGAAACTCGAAAATCCACAAATCATGTTAAATATCCCGACAGAGCTTAAAATTTTCATAACATGATTGTTTCAACAGTTTTATAAAAAAGCGAAACTCTCCCAACACTATAAAGAACCAAAATTCTTTCTCATAGTTTATTTATTTAAAATCAAGGAACAACAAAACAACTAGGTACCTATATTAAACAATTAGGTTACAAGTATGTCTGTTAATTATTAATTTATTATAATTAGGAAGTTAAAAACATATGAATAATAATGTGGTCCACGGCTTTATTCACATAACTAGTGAACGCCCGCGGCTTCGCCCGCGTGGACTACTTTTTTTATCCCACGGGAACCACACATTTTTCCGAGATAAAAAGTAGCCTATGTGTTATTCCAGAACCTAAACTGATTCCTTTCATCACAATCGGTTTAGTGGTTATGGAGATACGTGGTAACAAACATTCACACACACACGGAGTTTCACCTTTATAATATTAGTGGAATATTCACACAGTGTTATTCAAATAGCTCAAAGAATATAAAAGGATTATTATGTTCTCTCCCACAGTTCAAAGAGTTACTCGTCAATGGGCACGAGTACTCCGAACTTGCGGTCGGGTACGCCGCGCCGCGCGAAGGGCAAAGCGCCGCCGCCGCCCGCCATCGCCATCTCGGAGGCGTCGCGTTCCCACACCACCTCCATGGACGACGTCGCCAGCATATCTTCTCTCAGCTCATACAACTCCACACTCAATTCTGAACAGGTAATTCTAACAGAAACACACCCCGGACACTCGACGAATTCTCTATGCAAAAGCGGCGTCTACAATACATTTCGTGAGTCTGAATCGCACTGCTGGACCAATCAAAGTCAAAATAATTTGGATGTTTCATATCTGCCAGACGTCCCGCGACGGTTCATATTTTATTTTCGGAATTATTCGATTTTAGACTGTTTTAGAAATGTGAGCATACAGTGACAATTATTATGTACGTGCCTCTGACTGCCCTCTTGTAGATTTTCAAAGGCTATTTTCCTCTAAATAATCTGAAAAAATATCTAAGTACCGTATTTTGGGGATACAGAGGGATGTTTCGTTTATTTTTTTTTTCATTTCGTAATAAGCCAAGTTCCTAAACTGAATTATTCATATAATGACTTGATGAAGTCCATAATTTTAATTATTTTTTTTTGGGTGGGAACTAGTTTTATTATATCCACTTTATCAGAATTCAAACTGAAACTCAATCAACTATACTAAAATACTAAAACAAAGACTTGCCAATGGGTATTCCCCATTTCAAAATCTGATACGCTATAATCATAAATAGGTACCTGTACCTACAATATTGTAATTGAAAGTTTATCGTCCAAGCTAATATTGTATTGTAATGTATTAATTTGCAATATTTATTTTGATTACACAACATTTTTAATTAAATTGCAAGATATAAAGAGATTGAGTCTTGACTATGACGGAGATAGAAGTTAGCATTCCATACGCGACAGGTTGCTAGCCCATCGCCACCTATTAGAATCCTAACCTGGTTTCCTCATGATGTTTTTCTGAGCATCTATATTTTCCGAAGCGAAAAATCGATTTATATCGATAAAAAACGAAAGAAAATGGCTGTCATTCAATCCCACAAAAGTCGGATCAAATCTCACTCGACCACGGCGGCGTGGTCTTATTATAGCCTGTTTATTACCATGTACTGTAGGTATGTATTGCCTTTGTGCTGATACGATCGTGGCCGACCACTTACAGATATATTACAGTCCGTAGATACCTACGACAAGTCAAATAACCGCGGGCTATAAGTAGCTAAAGTAATGACGAAGGAGGGCTACTATACTATTCTTCTGGGCTACCTACCCTAGGTATAAAGAAGTAATTTACTAAAATACTCTTAACTTATTAGGACTACTTCATTCATCATGCATGTAAAGTTATCACAATGGATCTAGGCATTCGTGAAGTGAGGCTTTTCGCTGCGCAATAGGAAATTTTGTATGAAAAAGTTCCTTGTATGAAAAAGTGCGCATCGAAACGGCTAACTTCACGAATGCCAAGATCCGTTGGAAGAAGTGTACATAAAAATCTTGCCTTCGTGCAACGTCGCACTAGGCACGAGTTATTACACTTATGCTAATCTAATCTATAAAAACTGTTTTGACATAAATGATTAAGATTATAAAATATGCTCCGCAGTTCCGCTCGCCTAGTTTCATTGCGTTATATTTTTGGTGGTAGCTTGTAACTAAATTACACCACAAGTTATAAAGTATTATCCTATCCTTGCAAACGAGTACTGACCTATACAAACGTTTTTACCCAGTTAAAGGATGGAAAGGAGGCAGTTTTCTTTCGACTAAACGAATGCTGAATGCGTCAGTTAAGCGCTCATTACTCATTTCACCATGCTGAATTTAATGCACCTAAATGCTAGTTCATTCACAAATTAGCGCTCTGTCTCGTTCTTTGGCCTTAGAATTGTGTATTGTGCATCCTACTTTTACAGTGGCTAGTCTAGCCACTACACAGTGTATCAAAAGCCCATATTTTTTAGATAAATTCCCAGAGTAAGTAAGAGATAAGTATGCAAAAACATGCCAAAAAAGTCTTTTTGGCATGTTTTTGCATACTTAGGTACAGTAGGGTCAAAAAAACCCATTTTAGAAGTTTGGGCCAATTTGCCCACCGGGGGGGCAAGTTGGCCCCCCACTGGGGGCAGGATGAGATTTTATATCCCAAAAATGATATTAGGCTGCAGAGGTCTTATGGAACAAGTATGGGTCAAATCGGTTGAAAATGGCCTGAGATATGGCCGTTCAAACTTCCAAAATATCGGAAAAAGGGTGAAAAATGCCCATATTTGACCCCATATTGCTCAGAAGAGCACAACTATGCGCAAAATCTTTTTACACTCCTAGATTCAGCATAACGTGGGATTACTAGATCAATCAAAACCCCGATGGGTTTTTCCTAGAACCCGAGATATAGGACTTTGAAAATTTTCAAAAAAACCCTAAAATCGAACCCATCTAAAGTGTTTTACATATGACAAAAATAATCAAATAGCTTCGGGAACACGTTATTTTCAAAATTTTCAAAAAAAACCTTAAAATCGAACCCATCCTAGAGGGTTTTGCCTTTGCTGGGGGACTCCATCTTCAAAAGGGGGGTAGTGTTAGATAAATAATGTGATTGTTAGACAAAATTTTCAAAAAAAAACCCTAAAATCGAACCCGATTTTAGGGTTTTTTTTTGAAAATTTTCAAAGTCTTATATCTCGGGTTCTAGGCAAAACCCATCGGGGTTTTGATTGATCTAGTAATCCCACGTTATGCTGAATCTAGGAGTGTAAAAAGATTTGCGCATAGTTGTGCTCTTCTGAGCAATATGGGGTCAAATATGGCCATTTTTCACCCTTTTTCCGATATTTTGGAAGTTTGAACGGCCATATCTCAGGCTATTTTCAACCGATTTGACCCAAACTTGTTCCATAAGACCTCTGCAGCCTAATATAATTTTTGGCACATAAAATTTCATCTTGCCCCCAGTGGGGGGCCAACTTGCCCCCCCGGTGGGCAAATTGGCCCAAACTTCTAAAACGGGTTTCTTTGATCCTACTGTACCTAAGTATGCAAAAACATTCCAAAAAAGTCACTCTGGGAATTTATCTAAAAAATATGGGCTTTTGATACACTGTGCACTAGCGAGAAAAAACGCTTATTTTTAAATTAACTAGAATTTAGTGCACTAAATTCAGCACTTTCAGTATTTATAAACACAAACTTATGGTCGTTTGTTGATACACGTGTAGCTTGTCGTGTGACAGAGATTTCGTAACTGTCTTATATTCTCTTAATAATAGATAGGATGATAGTAAAATATTGATTGTTTGATGCAGAGAACTCCGACGATGCGTAAGAAGGCCCCCGCACCCACGCCCCCGGATAGCCTATCGACGGTCTCAGAAGGCGGCTCTTTAGACAAGGGAGCTGACTGCTCCGATCTCAAGAATGCTTCCGGCTCTGAATGTAATGTCTCCTTTTTCTTACTATTGTATGTTTGGATAAACATGTTGGACAGTATTTGGGATAGATGCAATAGCAAAGCCTACATGTTGGCACTACAGTTTAGTAAAAAAAAAACATCGAAGAAAACGCGTTTCTTATCATTGGTGTCCTCATACAAGAAACGTTTTTTTGTCTTGATCTGAAAACTTTAATGTTTAATTACGGTTCCTAAGATACAGACCGGAGACAGATAGACGGATCTTGGATATAAAAGATAGAAGCCTGGCTATGGCAGATTAAACATTATTCTAAACTTTAGCCAAATCAGTCCACTCGCAGTCGTTAACAAGCATCATCACAGACACATTAATATAAGCAGGATAATTCTATAGTATTTACTCGTACAAAAAATGTACTCTATCTAATAGCTGGTGTGGCCTCGAATCTTTTATACCGGGCACCAATCCTTTATTGTGTTGGAAAACATGTCAAGGTGCTGTAGAGCGGAACCATATAAGTATAATAGCGTTTACTGAAAAAAAACATCGTGAGAAAACCAGACTACTACGTGCATCATCGCCTTAAAAAAATAATGAATTCTAGTTAAATAATAGTTTTTATAGTGAACTTACAAGCTTCCTAGAGCTATGTTGGCTGCTAAATCTTTTGCTATCTCTTGTGATTGGCATAAGAGTAACTAGAAAAAACATCCAAAACCGAACTAATGCAACTGTTTAATAAGGTAAGGGTTCGTTCACATTCAGCAAGTTGCTAGACAATGACCCTTACATTTGATTTGTTAGTAGCTAAGAATAAAAACAAGCTGTTAGTTATACGTTTTTATTATTACGAACATAACATTACTAAATGTAATACAGGTGGAAGGAAAGCAAAAGGCCCAGCACCGGGCCTGCCGCTACCAGAGCGTAGAGAAGTGAAACTCCAGATGTCACCAGAAGAGCTCCAGGTCCAACTAGATCTACTGGAGACGCAGCAGCTTGGCCTGGAAAGACAAGGCGTGCTTATAGAGCGCATGATACGGGACAAGTGTGAGGGTAAACATATTCCATGCACTATTGTTTATATCGCACGACTGCTTGATTTTCTAAACTTATACAAACAATACAATCATACACCGATGCAACTTCTAAGTTTTGGTTCAACATAAACGCGTCGATGTCTCGTCTCGTTTTCCGCTGTTCCGCAGTTTTCCGCTGCAGTTTCAGTCAAAGTGTGGGAGCAGAGCAGAGCTTAATCCGTGCTCATTCACACTTATCCATACAGGTTGCCTGGAAGAAATCGCTTTTAGCGATAAGGCCGCCCATTGTACTATTTTTTAACTAAGCTGTTTTTCCTATTTCTTGTAACTTCAATTTTTTTGTTGTACAATAAAGCATTATCTATCTATCTAATGAAGGGTATTCGCTGCAGGTCTTATAACAAAAACAAAAATCTTGCACCGTGAGTAATCTTACGATAGTTACCTATTGCAATGATAATATTATGAAAAACTATATCGATCTATCAATGAAGGCACAAAAATATTCATATGCCGCCTCTCCTTGCCGTAATCTTTACGTATTATGTTGTAATGTAAGTATGTGATCCGCAATCAAAGTATTTGATTTGAACGACCACAATTTTCCGATATAGAATAAATAAATTGTTTCTAATCGTATCTAATCATGATTTAAAAGGCATGTTTGCAAATAGAAAATGCAAAACACGTACATTCAATATGAGGTACCGACAATTATGTTCTCGTATTATACGGGTGTTAGACAAGTTGAAATGCAAATGATGACCGTTAACTTAGTTCAATTTATTACCCTGTTTTCAGTTCACGGCTCCTATAAAATGTCATTTGCAAACTTAGGAAATACCAGGAAAACGATTTTTCCCAGATATCGCACCTCCAGAATAGAAGTGACTCAATTCAAAAATCATGATTTTTGGGAAATGCGATAAATGGCCGTTTTCCGCGGGAGAGGGAGGAGAAACTGCCGAAATGAAAGAGACGCGGCTATTATGTTTTTCACGTTCTAACCAAAAAGTAGCAGATTTTGAATAACTAGCAGATAAGAGTTTTTTTTTTCTGAGTCTTTCTACGTATTCAAGTCATTTTCCCAATTTTTTTAATTAAGTCACTTCTATTCTGAAGGTGCGATATGAGACTTAGCTAGATCATTTTATCGCCCGCGCAAACGCCCATATTGCAAATTTCATCAAAATCGTTAAAACCGTTTTCGAGAATGCGAACAAATATAAAAGTATAAGATTATAATATGACTGGCGGCCCTCTCCTTCTTCGTTAGTATTAATTTAATTTAATTTTAATTTTTCATTAATAAAGCCTTTGTCCATCTGGATAGTGTTAACTTTTAAATGGTAAAATATTATAGTCACGAGTAGACTGCCACGAGTCTTCTCGTGACCACGGTGACTGTAATGTCATCCGATGTTAATAAAATGATTTCAATATTATTTAAAACTAGCTGCTGCCCGCGTGCCCGCGGCTTCGCTCGCGTGAAAGCAGGATAAAAAGTAGCCTATTTCCTATTCCCGGTCATTATCTATCTATATTTCAAATTTCAGCCAAATCGGTTCATTGGTTGTCGAGTTATAGAGGAACAAACATACATCCATAATAAGTTAATGCTACAACATTTTTTCAAATGTGTGTACCTAATGGTTTCGGAGATTACCTTCCACATGCACATAAACTCAAAATTTGGCACTGTCTTTTTAAAATAATACCTATTGATATAAAATTACATAAATGTAAATACTCGGAAAAAGATAACGACATAGATAGCACAAATGCTTTATCTCTAGAAACAAAGACTTCCATCTTTACCTTGTTATATCAATGGACTTCAATTGGATAGTTGTTTTGTGTACATAGACATACGCACCGTATTATAAGATAAACAATGTCTAGTAGAGCTCATTATAAACATTGATATGAAAAAAATCGCGACTGCTATGGACATCTAGATGGGTTAATTTACACTATGTTTTATTTAACTAAAACCCGACTAATGAAGTCGGGTCGAGTAGCCTTCCGAAATCTAATTAAAATAATGTTTCAGGTACTTAAGCTAGATTTATGTAGTCGCCTGTAATAAGATGTATGACATTCCACGAACTTCAAACTAATGAAACAGTAAACATATGCAAGTACTAGCGAACGCCCGCGGCTTCCCCCGCTTGGTATATTATACAATGGGAGGTCTTTATTATATTTATGGGATAAAAACCTATGTCCTATTCCCGGTCAATATCTATCTATATTTTAAATTTCAGCCAAATAGGTTCAGTGGTTGCTGAGTTAAAACGGAACAAACATTTATATCCATCCATCCATCCAAACATTAGCATTTATAATATTAGCGTGATATCATTGTATGGAAGGTTTGTAAGAGCTAGTGATGACAGAGTTTTCAGGCCGCCCGAAGGCCTCCGTCATGGCTTAACGACTTAGAAACCGGGACCGACAATTTAACAAGCCCTCCGAAGCATGGAAGCGCCTAGCTGTTAATGCCAATTGTCGATTTGAATAGCCCTGTTTAGTTCATCATCTAGCTAGCTAGAATGAACGAAAGTCTGAGCATGTTCATTGTTCGTATCTAGTATTCTGCCTATGGTTCATACGTTGAAATCCTTATGCTACGTCTTAAATTTAATCTCGGAGATCGTAATGGAGTATTGTCTGCAGGTGACGAAGCTTGCACCGCGCCCCAAGAGGAAGTCGAAGATTTAGTAATACAACTCTGCGAACTGGTCAATGAGAAAAACGATCTGTTCAGGAAACAGACAGAATTGATGTACATGTAAGTGTTATTCATTGTTTTAAAACCGCTGCTTTGATTTCAGCAATATACATTCTAATAAAAGCTACTGAATCTTTTCTATGAAGCTATACCTATGGTTTGGTGAGAGACATTCTATTCGAAGTTGTGTTCGAATCATTCCATTAAAAAAAGTGTGTTTAGGTTGAGTCCGTCCGCACACACACGCCGAAACATTATGAAATAATATTAAAAAACGCACAGGATCGAAATTAGGTTACATTTGGTAAATTCCACCAGTATGTGATGACTGATCTTAATCGAGTGCTAAATTTGCATTCAAAAGTATCAAATTGATGCAGATGCTGATCGCCTAACTTGCCTAACCTCAAATTGGTCTCAAACTGTCAAAACGATCGCGTATGTATCTTTTGTCACGGTCGGTCTCGTTGAAATGAGAGTGATAGAGCTACTTGCATGGTCACTGAACTGTCATATTTTGAGAGTTTGAGACCGATTTTGGTCGCTATCAAAGATAGACAATCAAGGGGCAGCAGCTATGATGCCACAGACAGACATAGATACACACTACAAACTTAGAACACCCCTCTTTTTCGTCGCGAGTTAAAAAAATGTAAGTTGTGCGTTTGTTTCAGACGAAGACAACAGAGGTTGGAGCAAGAACAAGCAGACATAGAACATGACATAAGGGTCATACAATCAAGGCCAGCAGTAAACAGAATTGACGCTGATAAGGTAAATAAAAACGAAACAATATTACGACTCCACGCCATCTTGCTGTAGACATGCTCTCAGCGGGCTGATTGTCTAACTTGTCTCAACCTCAAATTGTTCTCAAACTATCAAAACGATCGCGTATAGGTATCTTTTATCGCATTCGGTCTCGTTGAGACGAGAGTGACAGAGCTACTTGCGTGGACACTGAACTGTCATATTTGACAGTTTGAGACCGATTTTGGTCGCTATCAAAGAAAGACAATGGGGCTGAGCTTAAAAACGTGAGAGAAGAGAGACCTGTGAAGATGTCAAAGTAAAATCCATTTATCCATTATGTACATATTCGGGACATGTCCACATTTTGTATAAGTTCCAAACGTTCCGTGATATGATATACTTATTATCGTGCCAATTAAATGTAGTTCAGCTTTATATTGGTCAAACGATCCGAATTCAGTTTCTACCAACATTAAACTGAACTACGAAAATTGAAACCATAAAATAGGTATTATCTTAATTAAATTTGGGAGTAAGGCCTGGTTCCAAGACTATTTTATTATTACATTATTATCTTCATTCACTGTTTAATAATAATAAGAATAATATAACGTTTAATTCAGGCAATACTGTAGAATACTTAAAACTACGACCCTTATAATCATAATCATTTATTTCTCTCACAAAGGCTTACATTAGGACTTAAAATATAAAATACTAGCTTCCGCCCGCGGCTTCGCTTGCGTGGTACCCGGATAAAAGTAGTCTATGTCCTATTCCCGGTCAATATCTATAATTTTAAATTGTAGCCAAATCGGTTTAGTGGTTGTCGAGTTATAGAGGAACAAACATACATACACCCATCCATCTAATTATCCAAACTTTCGTATTTATATTATTAGTGTGATGTAATAGTAGGTATAATAATTATTTAATGTATTGTTTTTCCTGTTTGCTCCTTATCATTAATTTAATTAATTATGATTAAGTTACCACCTTTCTTAAGGCCCAGAATACCACACATGAATAAAGAAAATGCTTAGTGTAAGAAGTGTGAGAATGATTTGTGTAAGAAAAGTGCAAGATGATGTTGAATTTGCTTAGATTTAAAAAATATGTAAACCTTATAAGCTCCTTCTAATAAGTTGCTCGGTAGTCTTTATTATAATTCATAATAATTAATGTGGCATAGTTAAATCCAAATAGCTTAGGATATAAACTTAGAATTGCCTCATTTTCTTATAGGTATGTTTAGCAACAGGCTTTTACCGCCTTGCACATAAAACGTTAAGTTTAAATTACTTAAATAATAAATTTTGCATTGAAATTGAAGTTTACCTGAAGTTTATTTTAGTTAGGTTCAAGAAGTGTGTAAGGAAATAAAGCTTTTTTTATTTTATTATGTTAAGGCCAAGCTCCAAAACGGTTATGATTGTTTGCCTGCAAATTGTAACTAAACGGAATATCTCATCAAGTTACAACTCCAATTGGGTACATATGAAAAGTCCGAAAACCGAAATGCCGATCCTTGAAATGCCGATGCTTGAAATAGCGAATGCTCGTAAAGAAGAATGCTTAAAATGTAGAAGCTTTAAATGTAGAATGCTTAAAAATCAGAATGCTCGAAATGCCGAAAGCCAAAATACCGAAGCTTAAAACATAGAAGCTTAAAATGCCGACGCTCAAAATTTAGAATGCTTGAAATATAAAAGCTTGAAACCAGTAATGCTCGAAATAATTATGTAGATGTAAGAATTTTTTTTGTCTTTACTTATTATTATTAAGAGGTAAAGTGTGTTTGTATTGTACTCGTATGTAGGAGGTTATCTCAAAAACTACTCATCTGATTAAAAAAATTATTTCACCTGTATTTAGAATGAGGGGAGGGGGAGGGAGAGGGGGAGGAGGAGGGAGAGGGGGAGGAGGAGGGAGAGGGGGAGGAGGAGGGAGAGGGGGAGGAAGAGGGGGAGGGGGGAGGGAGAGGGGGGGAGGGAGGGAGAGAGAGAGAGAAGGAGAGGGAGGGAGAGGAAGGGAGAGGGAGGGAGAGGGAGGGAGAGGGAGGGAGAGGGAGGGAGAGGGAGGGACAGGGAGGGAGAGGGAGGGAGAGGGGGAGAGGGGGGGAGGGGGAGGAGGGAGGGAGACGGGGAGGGAGAGGGGGAGGGAGGGGGAGGGAGAGGGAGAGGGGGAGGGAGAGTCCAGGGGGAGGGGGAGGGAGAGAGGGAGGAAGAGGGGGAGGGAGAGAGAGAGGGGAGGGGGAGGGAGAGGGGAGGGGGAGGGAGAGGGGAGGGGGAGGGGGAGGGATAGGGGGAGGGGGAGGGAGAGTGGAGGGAGCGGGATAGAGTGGAGGGGGAGGGAGACCCAAACATGGATCTTCCACTGTTATTCACTGAGAAGTTCTGACACAATAGGTCCTGACTCCATCAGATCAGCAGCTGTCACCATATTATTACATTGTAGTCGGAACTTCACCGATACGCTGAGTTCCAAGTTTCAACTCGATCGGACTATTTACTGAAGAGTTCTGTTGAACAGCTCCTGATGTCATCCTCAGATCAGCTTGTAATGACCATATTATTACATTGTAGTCGGAACTTGACAGATATGCCGAGTTTTAACTAAATCGACTTATTTACTGAGGAGTTCTGTTAGACAGCTTCTGACTCCATCATCAGGTCAGTTTAATGTTACCATCATATTGCATTGTCACTGATATCCTATCAAGTTCTTAAAAAATTCCCGAATCGCGTATGCCTTTAAAATATGAAGAGTTACCTCGATTTCTCCAAGATCCCATCATCAGATCCTGACCTGATGATCAAAAGGAACATTGGAAAAGTGTACCCTTTCAAACAAAAAAAAAATCTTTGAAATCCGTCGAGGCGTCTTCGAGTAACCGGTAAACGTACACAAAAAACACAAAAAAAAAAATCCGACGAATTGAGAACCTCCTCCTTATTTTTTTAAGTTCGGTTAAGAATACAATAATTTTGTAAGTATTTAAGTCGTTTCACTATCACGTTTCCATCTAGCTACCTACTTTACACCTAAACTACTTTCGCACCCGTAAAAACTACCACGAAATAAAGTACTAAAAATACAATAATTTATGTAAGTACTTATTTCGATCATTTTCGATGTTTTAGTCATTCGGCATTTGGAACTTATACTTATTAAGCATTCTACTTTATAAACGTTCGGCAATTGAAACTTTCGGCATTTCGAGCATTCTGACTTTTAGCTTTCGACCTTACAAACTTCTATCTTTCAAGCTTTCTGCATTTCAACCGTTCTACATATCGAATTTCGCTATTTTAAGCATCGGCATTTCAAGGATCGGCATTTCGGTTTTCGGACTTTTCATATGTACCCCTCCAATTATGTGATTTTTTAATCTTTTTTCTATTTAGTTCTAAAGGCAGAAACACGATTAATAGAAATTTACATGATACTTTTACGTTTTGAAAATGACACCTTTTCTCAAGATTTTTGCATTTTTCTTGAAAACCAGTTCAGCTACATATACAAAATAAATACTCACAGAAAGGAAATTTAGTCTTTTATTTGCTTCTAAGTTATCGTTTATCTAGACTGCTTATTTTTCTCATAATAAGCAAAATTAGTTTTGAGCTTTACTTCTGAGCACAGAGAGTTAAACGGATCAACCGAAAATCAACCTTATTGAGTCCCGAGTTGCTATATAAATAAACACAAAATCGAACGCAGCTTATTCCGCTTCTGGGCGGTCACAAGGTCGGATCCACGCGCGTTTTGACATTTTGACATTTGACAAGCTATTTGCCCGCCCCGGCTTTGTACAGGTAACAGAAAATGAAACCAAAAAGTCATAAAGTTAGTAAGTATTTAGTTTTTTTTTCGATTAGGAAAAACAATACTAACTTTACGACCTTAGTAATAATGCACAGTCCCTCCCTAAGGGTAATTTTGAATAAAATAAAAATAAAGTAGGTATTTAATTACTCTGGTGAATCAAACCAGAAAATATTTATTTGAAATAGAACTTTATTGCAACCCCTTTAAAAATTCATAACTTAGTACTTATTATTTTATTTTTATTTAAGAAATTAGGTACATTTATTTCTTAGAAACTTGCCTCCTTTTTTCACCTTCTTGTTAGATAGAACAGAAGATCGAAGATCACTATAGATTACGAGTAGAACAAAAAATCGGCAAAATTAGTTTAGTAGTTACGGAGATACGTGGTAAAACAAACATTCACACAAACTTCTCTCATTTGTTATATAATAGGACTAGTCGAAATCGAATGTCATTCGGAACAAAATGGAGTGGAGTCGCATCCTCAACTATATAATTTGGCTTTTGTTCAAGGACTGTCTTGGCCAAGTGGGATATTACCCCGAATTTAGTTTTTTTAGCTTCACTTGTATTCATCTATGTCAACAGAATCTTAGAACGTAGTTTTAATCCATTTCAAAACGTCGGATCAAAATGTGCACACTTATCAAGGATCAATGACATTATTATTTTACCACGTTTTTATTATACTTATATAGTCACTTTCTTGTTCGTCTGTCTATCTGTCTGTCGTTCCGGGGGAAATCTCGCGCGACTAAAATTTCGAGCACTTTCCGTGTAGCTGGCCGGCTAAAACTGTCAGGGTAGCTCACAACTTGATGACAACGCATTCTAAATAAATAAATAAAGACGTGGTTTTTAGTTTATTTTTTAATCTAAAATTAATTTACATAGTTAATTTTAGTACTGTAATTTTGTACTTTATCGACTCGTATGTAACTATAGCGTGTTTTTTAGTGTTTTAAATTCCGGTTGGTGCATATATCCAGTGTCGAGTGACCCGAGTGCTTATGGGCTTAATCAATGAAGGGGTTGTAAAGATATTAGGTACTCAAGGGGGTAAAAAAATAAAAGTTATACAAATAAATCTAATGGGGTGTCATATGAAAGTTTATGGTTCACAAATTGTAATTTACGCTAAACTTAACGTATTATGACAGTCCTAAGAAATCAAAGTCGGCGTAGTTTGTAGTTTGTAGTTCACACAGTGAACACAGCATACAATTATTTGTGATTAGACTTATCTAGGTATAAAGAATATAATACATATTATGTCGGAGTTGGAGCTAGAAAAGGGAATGTTAATTGATTTGATACTTCGTTCTGCACTACATCCTGTTAACAACGCCATCTGTAGACTAATAATGGAAACGTCAAATAGACAACTGTCATTGTCACTTGGGTGTGGTCGACACAAAGTAGGCAGAGGGCGCTAAAGTCAGTTTTGTTGTTGGACAGTTCGCTTTCCTCGAGCGGGTGGCGAGCGGCGTGGCCACTTTGGTTCTGGCATCGGAGCGGAGCGGTCGCTCCTCGATAGTAATAATGTTCTGTGGGTAGCTTTGTCTCTTTCTGTTGAACTCACCGCGTTTCCATTTTGTTTTTTAAATGGTGATAGTAATTCTAATCGGCAAAAATCGAATCAATCCTCTGTTTAAGTCTTGTGAAAGTAATTGTGATTACAAAATAGACATCCTGACTACACGTTACATTGGTTATTTCGTGTCTTTGAACATATCGGACCATCCATACTTAACGCCCAGAACCCTCTCCCCGACAAGTATATGATCTTCTTATGAAATATTATTTTATTCTATTAAACGAGCAATATTTGTTTGTTTGTTTATTTGTACTCACGTTCTCGAAAACGGCTCTAACGATTTCGATAAAATTTGCGGTACAGAGGTTTACGGTTTACGGGGGCGAAGAATCGATCTAGCTAGGTCTCTACCTAGCTAGATCGATCGAGACCTAGCTTTTTTTAAATACATACTTAACTCATTTTTCTTTTTCTTTTTTTCTCGATTTGCACCCAAGCAGAGCTTGGTCGCCCAGATATTCTATAATAAGTAATAATAATTATGAAGGTAAGAACTAGGTATCACTACCATCGAAAAAAAAAAATTGATGAAGTCTCCATGACAATGTTCGCTACTTCAACAAGATGTTAAAATTATAATTATTCCAAGATAGTTTCAAAAGTTTTAACATGTCAAAATATCGTGAATAGATAGAGGGTAGAGGGGCGTTTGGGGGGAGTCAACGATGACATTTCTTTTGAAAGCTAATCCTTAAGCAACACATTCCCAGTTAAGTTATTTTATGTTTTGGACTCGGCCATTTTGCTATAGATCCCTGAATTCTGAATTTAAATGCCATGGAGAAAGTAGAATGAGAGATGTTTAGATAACACAAAATGTCGCTATTTTGGGAATTCTGCCCCTTAATTCATTAAGAATCTCTTCTTGTACTGTTATTTTAATTAACTTTTTTTTTGGAAATCAGATATTATTTCACTATCGATAATTATGTTTATGCTGGCTGAGTCATCACCACGGTATGCTAAGTGATTGAGCACTCACGTTCCCAATACATGCTTGTGAAATCTTATATCTAATCATAACATCGTTGAAATACTCAAGATAAGTTAAAAAACAAACCTCAACGAGATTGTTGAATTAATTAGTTTCAGGAAAATCAAAATAAGATGATAATTGAAAAAAATACTAAATTCAGTCAATAAAAACCCCTACCCAGTAGTTCCCTACAATATTTATTTTCTACAATCTTATACTTTGTAGAAAATAAATATTGTAGGGAACTTACAATATTTATTTATTGTAGGTTCCCTACAAACTTATCTGGGTCTGCTGTTTTTTTTTTTTTATTATTTATGAAATAAGAAACAGAGCGCGCATATTATCACAAATATCGCTGTTCTTCTCTCCGTAGAGAAAACAATAATTCGCTATCCCGTCTAAGTTTATACCAACTGCAATTCATAACCATTTCTTCTTTCAGGCCCGAGAAGAACAGTTGGTGTCTCGTCTTGTGGAGATAGTTCGTCTAAGAGACGAGCTCGTGCAACAATTAGACGCGGAGAGACGACGCGAGCGGCAGGAAGACCTGGCTATTGCAGCCTCTATTGCTAGTAAACGAGGTATTGTTTTTGAGAATATACAAAAAGTACATGAGCCCAAGGTCTTTGTGCATTTAATATCCTTGAGTTAATGTTTAATACATAAATATTAACGCAAGCTGCGTTCATCCATAATTGGAATAGCATGTAATTTTTATCATACAAGCCTGTAACTGTAAGCCTTTAACCATGTAATTCTGTTGATGTTCCTTATTTAATAAATAATTCCTTTGAAAATAGGAGGTAAAGTGCAATGCAAACTTTATGGTGGCTGTGAAGTTCGTAACGAGATTACAAGACGCTGATAGGATTACGACGCAGTGAGGGGCGGGGCAAGGCGGGGGCGTTCCCCCCGCTAGCCGCACGCACCCGCGAGATCCCAGCGAGAGTATAAAGTACACTGGACTCCAAGTTAAATCGCTATTTATTATTGTTTTCGTCTGTTATTGTTTTGGCTTGTTATAGCTATTTTAAGTTTTTGTTATAGTTAGTCTTGTTTTGTTGTTATTATGCCTCGCGGTAGGTATAAAGATTTAGGTATTCAAGCCAGAGAAATGGCATGTAATGTTGTATGGTATTTTTTTAATACCTACCTATAGAGAATACTCCTTATTACCTAATAAATAATTTAGATGTATCCACGACTACTAGTTAAACTTTACTCTATTCATACATTGACTGTAACTGCGCAAAGTCAAACCTGCAGCGCACTTCAGAGCCGCCATAAAGTTTGCACGACACTTTAGTCAGAGGTAGGTCCAAATACTTTTGTTTGGTACATGCCCGCATTTTGTAGAAAGCCACAAAACACTACAGAAGGCGCACTCCGCATTTTGCAAAGCTACAAGTGCATTGGCGGGCCCTTTTCAGTACAATCCAGATACGATAACAGACTTACGCGTAAGAAAAGTGTGGCAACATAAGGTATTCATTGCAGTAGGCAAGAGTATATAAATAAATAAATAAATGTTCTCGCGAAATCAGTCTTCTATACTTGTAGGTTCTATTATTTTGTTCTGTGCCCAAGCCCATCGCCGCTGGGCTGAGAAAGGTTATCTGGTTTACTCACAATGTTTTTATTCGGAGACATTATTACATTACTGTAGCTGTTCACGTATTTATCACCACCAACTATATTTTATTTCTTGCAGCCCAGAGAAGCAGCGAAACTTCATTGAAATCGGCGGACGTCGCGACGACACACAAGAAGAACAAAGTGAAAGATAAAGTCAAGAAGCAATTGAAAAAGGCTAAGCACACGCTTTATTCTAAAAAGAAAGAAGACACGGAACGAAAGGAAGACAAACCAGAAAAAGAAAAAAAAACTAAATAGTTTGGACACTGCATTTAACATTGACGATCTCTGTGCAGTGGGCGAAGGCCCGCCCGATAGAAGGTTGCGGTTTCGATTCCCGCCACGGGGCAAATGTTTAAATGATTTGCAAATATTTTTTGTCTCGAGTCTGGGTATTTTTCGGTTTATTTATGTATACTTATTAAAAAAAAAGGAACCTATTTAAGTAGTATATCAGTCATGTCGTTCCCATAACACAAGCTCTGCATACTCTATGGGCCTAGATGATGCTCTGTGAAATGTCCAGCATTATTTATTTATTTCGAATATTATGTTATTATTATCACTTTATTCTCACTTTGATATTACTATATTTATGTACTGAAAGTACTTTATACTGATACATTCCATTGAATGTTTGCTTGATATGGTCTATATTGTCATATTTTTTTTTAATAAGAGAAGATAATTATGTTTGTTATTTTTACTAACCAACTTCAGGGCCTCAAGCACGAGTATGCACAAAGTCTACTATTCGATCCGTGACTGTAGTATAGTCTCTCAAATGTATTGGGATTTTAGTTCAGTCAAGTTACCACTGGAGGCGCTGCACCGGAATCCCATACATTTGAGAGACTATACTACAGTCACGGATCGAATAGTAAACTTGTGCATACTGGCGATCGAGGCACAGAATAGAAGGTTCTATGTTCGAAAGTATTTTTTTTTTACGCTTTCGATTTTGAACCAGGAAATAACACTTTTTTTTAGTAAATTATTCAAATTCGATTAAAAGAGTGTATACCTAGTTATTAAAGCCATTTTCAATAAAAAATATAAAGAAAAGCTTAGACAAAAGAAATACTTAGCTTAGCTAAAAATTTTGGTATTCTCGTTCTTCATGTAAATTGCTAATTGATTTTTGTTTATTGTTACTGTCTAAGTATTATTTTTTTACCTGCAGGCACAGAACAGATAATAATACTACGTAGCTGCAGGGCGATTCATGCTTTATTCGACTGCATTCAATTCGAAGATCTTCTTCGAAAACGGACGTTTCTTCGAATTGAATGTTTTTGCTGAATCACCATGCAATTATCTTTATGATTTATCTTATTACTATTTTTTATATTTTTTATTTTTTATAGCTGTACATTTTTGATATACTTAATAGGGTATAATTCGCGTCATGTAAAAAGAACGCTGGCTGTCATGCAATTAGTAAAAATCAGGCAAATTAATATCATCGCGCACAAGTTTTTAATTAAGAAATGGTTTTCCATAGAAAAGCGAAATGGTAACTAATTTATGACGTGTATTGTTTTATGAAGAGAGAGGCTCATAAGATATGTTTTACAATGTACCTACCAATAACCAATATACAAAGCCGCGAGCGAGGCTAGTTCAAAAATAAAACAATAGGCATAATACTTTCGTGCGCCAGTGTACCCCGCGTATGGTTACATACCCCCTCCACTTTCTGCCAGCGTTCTTTTAACATGTCGCGACCTATGCTAAACTTACTACTTATTTTACCAACTCACTCATAGACATAACTACACTTTTTAAATCACTTTTTGTAAAGTTTCTAAAACTTTATTTGCTAAGAGGAAGAAAAAAATGCAATATACTTTTCGACAAGTGTGCGCCAGATTTAGTGTGTAGGTAACTTTCTATAGATCTGCCAACATAAGCGCTGTAAATTGATATTATTTATTTTTAAAAGTTTGTTTTCATTTCGAATTTATTACTTCCTTATGTTTTAATTTATTTTGCAAATAAATTATTAAAAATAGGCCTCTGTTAATTAAAACAGAGGCCTATTTTTAATAATTAGGCAACAAAGCACGTACCTACTTAACTAATCAATTAACATTATTGTTTACTTAGTTGATGTGTAAACAAATAAGTGACAGTATTATCATTGAAAATGATTATCATTTAGATATTTCACAAACAATTCACAAATCGGATTGATGGTTTAGATCGGTTTCATGTCAAAACAAGATTATACATAGGTACTTGACCGTTTTGTTTATACAGCAGCATTACTAGAATCATGACAAAAACGCACATAATTTGCCGACATCACTTTCGTTCATTTTATAATGAACTACTATCGCACACAACAGGCGAGCCACGCCGGGCCGTTATTTTTGTGGACGCGACTATACCTACTCGTTTATATGACTACTTTAAATAATTGGTAGGTATTGTCTGTTGTCCTGGTCTGGTCATTGCTGCGCCTTGTGCCTGGGCACCGCTGGCACCGCCCTACGATTATTTGGAGTACTACAAGTCTCATCGTTGTTGTATTTTGTAACCACCAAGCAAATACCAAGTCCTGAATAAATATTTTTTGTCTTATCTTAAAAAGTAAGTTTGTATGAGCAAGTGGCCAGTTATGGTAAGCGTCCACTTGTCGGTATCGTACGCTTCGGACGCATCGCACGCAACGAATCGTAGTGTTATTTGTATAGAAACTCATATAAGTGCGTCCACCTGTCCGCATCGTACGCATCGCATTACACAGATAATCCGCTTGATGCGATCCGTCCGCTGCGTGCGATGCGGGCCTGTGGACGCTTACCTTTAGCGTTTACCTCAACTTATATTTAAGTTGAGGTACCACTTGGCGATGTGTATGTTTATGTTGTGACACTTGCTGTAATTACAGGGCTATTTTCAATAAGAAATAATTATGTACAAAACTCGATCGCAATGTTTTTATTTGTTTGTATTGGGTTTTACAGGAAAATACATAAATGTATTTAAGTTTGTAATTTTCCATCCATGTTTATTGTAAATCTGTTTGAAGTAAATAGCACAAATATTAATATTTCATTAACAATCACAAACTGTTGTTTTATTTCATTTATCTATCTACAATTCTACATACCTACATAGGTAAAACCAAAAATAAATTAATTATGTGTCATCTGATCAGGTTTGCTTAAAATAAATTTCATATAACATCATAATAAAAAAAAAAAAATTATGTTGATTATTTTGAAGAGATGTCAAGAGCTATATAAAAATCTACGTAATGTAGCCCATGATTAGTGTTTGTTGAGATCACAAACCAAAATTACTAGTATAATTTGAACAAATATTATGTAGCCTTCACTGAATCAAAGATCCATGATTCACAAGTGTTGGGACTCACTTCAATAACAATTATTGTTAACTTAAAACACAAATAGCCCTTAAAATTTACACCTACGTAACAAGGGCATTACCTACATTACTAATAAATTTTCACAAATTACCTTAATAAAAATATTTTTGTAAAATTCTGCTCACTCATCATCATCACTATAGCGATTATTGTCTATTTCTATACGTAAATTTGCAGGTTTAGATTTACCTAATCTGTCTCTCAAATCATTACTTTGTGGTTTGCTTTGCTTAGTTCTAGATTTCAATATTTGTCGCAAATCACTTTGAGCACCAGATTGTCTCTGCTGAGTTTCTAACCGTGACCACACACTGCCAGCTTTACTTGTCTTACTGTTCACTTTTTGAACTTTACTCATCATGTTATGATCTGAATCATCATCTGAGGATTCATCCTTTGAAGCATCACTTTGACTTGAGTTTTCATCTGAAGGCAACAATTTTTCACCTAGTCGTGACCGAATGCTACTTTGATTGTTACCCCCATGAAATTTAAATCTGTCAGAAAGTTTTGTATGTTCTTTCTTGACATAGATGGTTTTAGAATTCACCACTTCTATAGACAAGGGAGCAAACTTTTCAGGTTCATCCTGCTCTGCTGGTTTGGTTAGTTGAGGAACCTTTTTCTTCAGTTTCGATTCTTCATCATCAGCATGCATCCTCATTCTAGGAGTTTTTGATTTTATTTTCCACTCAGAGTCGGAACCACTATCTTCAGACTGGTTATCAGGCTCTGGTTTCCTCTTACCCAGCCTCATTGCCAGCTTCTTATTTCTGATTTGTATTGGTTTCCTGGGTTCTTCAACTTCATCGATTTCATTCTCATAATCATTCTTAGGCAGTTTACGTTGGAAAATTTCTTGATGATCATAAACACCCCAGGATCTACATAAATCTCCCCATGGATTTTTGCTAGCAGAGTCCATTGTTTGTTTAAAGTATTGATCCAGATATTTTTTATTTACAGGCTTTTTAAGTTTTTTCTTCTCTCCATTTGTAGCAAAACGAATCAATATTAAATCTTGTTTGGGGTGCGGCATTCCTTCTCTCCAATGATGGTTAGACTTTTCAGCAAGCATTTTCTTCAACTCTTCATTTTGTATCTCTCGAGAATGTACCAACAATGCCAGTGCTGCAGAAATGTGATCCTGACAAACTACATTGCCTGGAAAAAGAAAAACAAATATTTTAATTTATTTGATAAATTCATATTGCTAATCTAAGTTTCATACAAAAAGAAAAACAAATAACTTATAAATTAATTACTCACATGAAACCTCATCAATCCATTCCAAAGACAAAGGCCTAAAATCCTCCAAGTATTCAAATATTTCTTTAGTTGTGAGACCATCAACTCCATTCAAGTAAAGAGCATCAAAACGAAAATGTCTCTCATTGCCACTCTCTATTCCGAAGTTTTTGTACAGTTCGTCAATTTGCCTTTGAGTGATTACTCGATTTCCAGTCAGGTTCAAGCCAAACCTCTTAGCTCTTTTCTCTAGCTTTGCAGCATCTGCTTTCTCCAACTGTTTTACAATAAGTCCATTTTTTTCTGCTTTATATAGCTGCAATGTACAACATATAATTATACTATACTTGGGTGAACTGCAAAAGTGACAATAAAGCTATCACACATTATGTAAGCACCGTATGTGCCGCACGGGCCGTACGTGACGCATTTACTGATATTTATTGGTATAGATTTCAAGAATTACTACTTTTCTACAACCATTATCTCCCTATGGAAAAATCAAGATTTAGAGGGGGCAATCGGACCAGAGAAAAGACTTGTGACATTTGAGGTAAGGTATTTTTATTGCTGTTTTATTGAGAAGTGATCAATCAGGTATTTTTCTATTATTTCTAACAGTCAGCTTTACGGGCCCAAATGGCAGGCTGAGTACCAGCACCCGCCGTACGCGCTGCATCATATGACGACATCAGCATGCGTTTTATTTCATGTTATCTTACACGTCACATGAAGTTAGCTTTGGATACCTACAGCATTTTAAGATATACTGCGCGTACAATGCGGGTGAAAAGTGCGACGAGCTTTCATACAACGAATTCTAAATGCGGCGCGTGCAGCGCGTACGATGCTTCCTTAATAAAATGTGCGATCACCTTATTTAGATAACTTAAAAATATAAAACTCAGTGACTCAAAAAATAGTATCACTGTTAGAAATTTGTTGAAACTCTTTTGTGTGAAAGAGTGGTTGCATTAATTATTAGTTTTAGTCAGGAGGTTAAAACCGTAGATAAAGAGTTTGTCACAAAGAACATGCATCCTTCAGAGCCATGGTCATCATCTTGGTCTCTCAGCTCTCTCTTGCTTGAGCATACAACAAACAGCCAGCTGTGTTCCCTACATCACTGATTGTTCTACCAATTAATATTGAGTTCTATTTTCAAGAGAGTTCGCTTACCACGGTACAATCTTCTGTGGTAATATTGGTTTTAGGTTCAATACGACGGACAGGGTCATCGATATCAACTACCATTGCGTTGTCGTCACTCATTTCACCATCTTCCATATCCATGATTTTGACTCTCTAGGTATGTTTTATAGAATACACTTCAACAATTTAGAAACTATTCAAGTTCTTTATCGTTATTATGCTTCAATTTCTGCGTTTCTGTGTAAAATAAAAACTAAAACGCAAACAAACAATCGCTTTTCACGCCACAGAATACAAATAAAATAATCAACCAGTGTTGCCAACTCCAAAAAATCCAAGTCGCTAGATTCAGTCTGACTGAAAAGTAGCTAGAAAGTCGCTAAAAACTGATTTTAACCAGGAGCGGGGGTATGTAAAAAAAATAATAATAATTTTTAATAGGTAGTAAAAAACCCAAATTCGCCAGAAATTTTGTTGTGAAGTACAAATAATGTAACAAACGTTACACCGTACGTTGTAAATCGTCTGTCGTAAAAGAATTACCACTTCCTAAATTACAACGGCCGGCAGTCCATCCATCCATACCATACATCGTCAGGTTTATGGTAAACTCCCCTATCTGCAAAAAGCAAAATGTTCAGGAAAGAGAAAAGACTGGGAAAAAAACATACTTTTGCACTTTTGAAATAGTTCCTACAGACCTATTTAAAAAAATTAAATACATTTGCGTATTAAATAGAAAGCATGTTTATATGTATTATTTAATAACACATAATATTGTTTAGATAGCGTAATAATGCAGATTCGCGGCTTTACAGCTACATACAAAAATTTTGCCAAAAAGTTTTTAGCCCATGGTAAACTCTCGTATGTGTCATATTCGCTACTTTGCACCGTCAAAATTGCTTTTCGTTTAATTTTTCGACTGCGAAAAAGTGAATCTAGTATAGAAAATGAGTTTAAAAACTTTTTAATAGACTGGAAGTCTTATATTTGAGACAATTTAGGGGTACAAATAACAACATTACACACAGACACACTAAATTTAGTAATTACTATAAAAAACAGCCAAGTACAAGTTCTGTGGTTTGAGGTTCCGTAGTTATTTATCTTAATACTAGCTGTTACCTGTGACGTCGTACGCGTTAGATAACTTTGATTAGTACCTACGTAAGCAGTAACGTTTTTAACGAAGCAAGCTTCCTTTTTTTAGGCCAATGCAATATTGGAACACTTGATTTTGCTAACCGTAATCAAAGGAATGGCTAGGTGCTTGTTGTTTCCTATTCTGTGGTCAGACATAACTCACTTTGCTCGCAAACACTCATCAAGCTTAAACGCGACCAAAGCGAGCTTCCTCGCGAGTATCCTCGTGAAGTGAGCCGAAGTATTTTATACAAATGCAACAGGTGATAGGCACTTGATTTTGTTTACGGTGTAGAAAGAAAAGGCTGACTACTTGTCGGTTCCTTTTTTTTGGTCAGACATAGTTCACTTTGCGTGAAAAATACTCATGAAGCTAGAACTCGAGCGAAGTGAGCTTCAGATTAGGCTGATTGTTTTTAGACAAATGCACCGTCTTACACTTGATTTTGCTAACTGTGCTCAAAAAAAGAGCTAGCTGCTTGTTTGTTTCCTATTCTGGGGTCAGACAACTCAGTGCACGCAAAATACTCAAGAAGCTAAAACGCGAGTGAAGTGAGCTTCCGTTTCTCGTCAACAGAGCCGATTTTTTTAGACAAATGCAACATTGTAATACCTACTTTGTTTTGCTAACGGTGCTCAATGAAAAGGCTGGCTGCTTGTCGGTTCCTATCTGTGGTCAGACATTACTCAGTGCGTGCAAAATACTTATGAAGCTAAAACGGGACCGGCTGGATTTTTTTAGATAAAATGCAACATTATGTAACACTTGGTATTACGGTGCTCAAAGAATGGGCTGGCTAATTGTCAGTTCCTATTCTCTCGTCAGACATTACTCACTTTGCTTGAAAAATACTCATCCTCATGCGAAAACGCGAGCGAAGCGAGCTTCCTCTTCACGTGAAGTGAGCCGATTTTTTAGACAAATGCAACATGTGAAACTTGACTTTGCTTACGGTGGGTGCTCAAAGAAAAGGCTGGATGCTTGTCGGTTCCCATTCTGTGGTCAGACATTACTCACTTTGTTCGCAAAATGTAATGAAGCTAATGCTAAGCTAAAGAATGCGAGCGAAGCGAGCCGAATTAGTTTTAAGACGAATGCGTGATGATATGATTTTACATTCAAACATTTTTACCCCTTTTCATCCTCTTTGGGGTATAATTTCCAAAACTACTTTTTTAGGGAATCATTATAGGTACCTACCTTCCTCTCTTAATCCATTTAAGAACACTTATAAGATTGAAGCAAATCGAACCACCTCTTCTGGCACTCCGTTTGAAGGGTAGTTTTGAGTTTTGAGAAAACTTTTATACTGGTTTACAGTGCCACAAGTATAAGTTGGCGGTGGCGATTTGAGGAACTAAAACGGAAAAACGGAAAAACAGTATTAAGATGCGAAATATCACTATACTATCTTAGACAAATACGCAAATGATTAGATCTTTCTTACATATTTTCCCAAATTTCGTGGTATTTTCTGTACAATTAATTATATTTTTTGAACACAGTGGCGCTCAGCCGCGCCAAGTTATACTTGTGGCACTGTATCTTAGGTATTTGTATTGCAAAAAATGTATAGGTACCTACCGAGTTTCAAGCGAATTCAACCACCCGTTATAAAGTTCCCATACAAACTTAGACACCCGTTTAACCACTTTTTAGGGGTTTGTTTGAAAAATCCCGAAACAGTGTCTATTTATTTTGCACTAACAAGACCTATTAGAATCAAGTTTCAAGCAAATCGCTCTACTACGCGTTAAAAAGTTACATACAAACGTTTTCAGCCCTTTTCAACCCTTTAGGGGTTGAATTTCGAAAAATCCAACCTTAGTGGGTGGTTTCAAGTATGTGCTCTCTTAGCTAAATAATGTTGGCAGAACGCGAATCTGCCATATTCGCTAGTTTACCGTGATCATTTTTCTGTTTCAAACACAGGAACTCGGTAGTAAAATGTCTTATCTACACTTACGAGAGTTTACCTTGTTGCAATATCAAAAATTGCTCTGATTCGCTTATTTACTGCTATGGTATCTCAAAAACTATGGGAGCTACAGCCATGAGAATTTTACACAGTGTGTATCACCGCATTTTAAACTATTTGGCATTTAAAAGTCATTTTCGTCAAAAACGCAGATAGGGGAGTTTACCATAAACCTGACGACATATAAGTGAAAAGGAGACTTCTTTAATTACTTTTTCAAGCTGACTTTTTGTCCTTTCCATTACCTACTTGCCCTGTTTGGGTGTGCCGGTTCAAGTCGAAAAGTCGCTAAATATATTTTGTCGCTAACACCATGGCAAAAGTCGCTATTTCTAGCGACAAAGTCGCTAAATTGGCAACACTGTTATCAATTCTAGCTCAGTGTTGCCAACTCCAATAAATCCAAGTCGCTAGATTCATTCTGAAAAGTCGCTAGAAAGTCGCTAAAAACTGATTCTTACCAAGAGCGGGGTGTAGTGTAAAAAAACAATAATTTGTTAAAACGTTAGGGTTTTTTTATATTGATGTTTTAATCCTAATTTGCCAGAATTTTTTTTGTAACAAATAATGTATAGTCCGACACAAAAATAAGTAGGTACTTATAGATAGGACACAAAATTCTTGTGATAAAAAGAGACAGCATTAGATTTTTTGTATCGTCGGGGATTTTTGATTGGGGGGGTACTTCCACGTACTTCCTCCAAAAAGGGGCAAAAAGGGGGATACTGGATATCTCCACCTTGACATCCGATTTCGATGGCTCTTATTTTGTTTGAAAGGTACCTACCTACTCTAAGTTGGTCTCTTAATAATTTGGTGAAGATCTGATGGTGATCTTCAGCGTGATGAGCAGAATAGATCCTCAAAATTCTTACTCACCATGTCTCCTATTGCTCACTTTTGGATTTCTACCAGTGGAATCGGCCCTTTAACTACACGGGTAGTATTCTGTGTACACGGTGGTACACGGTAGGGATTAGAGTACATTGAATGTTGGTAGGGATTGATGAACCACCCTGGGATCACCTTCTCATCACAAAACTAAAGAATTGTGTAAGTAAGTACCTATATTTATTCTGTGCAAAGACAGACTCGCGAGGTCTCAGCTCACAGAGCCACTTAAGTATTTAAACGTAGGTAGGTGGAGGATGAAGTTATTAAAACATTTGAGGAGACAGTGATTTATTTCAAAGAACGAAATACAGAGGTTCTTATTATTAATTATTTTGCACACATAGATACTTATTGATAGGTATTATTATTGCATGGTTTAGATTAGAACTTAGGGAGTGTCCACATTGCGTTTTTTGCAGCGCGTTTGTATCGATACAAACGCGATTCGAACGCGATGCGAACGCGCAGCCCCCCGCGCAGCCCCTCCCGGTTCGCTTTTGTATGGAAAAATACGCGTTGCGAACGCGCGTTTGTATCGATACAAACGCGCAGCTCAAAAACGCGCTGCAGAAAACGCAATGTGGACACTCCCTTAGATACAACCTCATTGTAAGTAGGTAGGCAATCTGCTTAAAAGAACCCTCAATAGGACTCTTGAACATACACACATCACATAGCTAGGTAGGTACTCTAAAAATGTAAACCTATTCATAAAAGTTTTACCTACTCTGTTTGTGTCTTTATTATTAAAAATTGTGAAACACAGGCATTGATTTGTTGTAAAACCCTAATAACTTATTGATTATTAAACATTACTTTCAGGAAAGTAGTTGCATCTGGTTCCACATTAGAATTGGTGCTGTATAATGCAGGTTTATTTGCATTTCTGGAACAAAAAAAAATGCAATTTATAATAGGCAGGCTTAGTTTATTAAAAATTTTAAGTAGGTACCTCAAGTTTATTTTATTTAATCGTATGACTTAGGTACATAGGTTACTTATAAATACTTATGCTAAATAAAATTAAGATTATATAAACCTAAATTCCTATAAAAACTAAAAACAACTAAACTAAGCTAAAAACAAAATAACACACAATATAATAGTCACAGGTCAATGCTCAGTGCGCCAAGCCAAGCAACTGTCTCAGGAGGTAGGTTTTCAAGGTCGCTCCATGGTCCTGGGTAAGAATGGATGGGACAGCGCTGAGGTACCTCAAGTGATCTCTTAGTTTTAAGCCACATAGATAGCTAATTATAATAGTTACTACTTAATTAAAATAATTTTGGCAATGTCCTTTCAGGACTCATGTTCTAGCCACTAGTAAAAAAATTATAAGATCTCTAATGTAACTCATAACATGAAGCAATAAAATACTTTGATACATAGTATTATTATCTATTCTATGACAATATTTTTTTATTTACTGTTTATGTACAAACCTTTGCATAGCACCTGGTGAGCGAGGGGTGACAAGTAGGCAGTTCATTGGCTGACCATCAAGCTGTCTGTTGTGGTACAAGTCTACTGCCTTCTGGGCATCTTCTTGTGTCTTGTAAATTACTTCTGCAGTACCGGGCCGAACCAAGCGGGATTCCACCATGCCTCCAATATCTCCAAACAATTCCTAAAACAAATTTGAAGAAAATTATAATATTATTGCTTTTGTTGGACACAAAATTATAGTCCCACATTTAAGGAACTTATGTATAAAACTAGTGATTTAAAATATTTTTGATTATTTTTCACATAAACAAAGTTCATCAATACTTACTTCAATGTCACCTCCAGTGACAGTGTTTCTTAAATTGCTCACAATGATTCTGTATTCCAGGGTAGGCTTTTCAACTTTGGGAACAACTTGTTCACTTCTCAAGGCTGCCATTGGACGTTTCTTGAGAATTGATGGAGGTCTCGGTGGACTTGCCTCTCTAACAGGCATTGCACTTCTGCAATTACAAATAATACCAGATTTTATTCTAAAGCTTTGTGATTATCTATTAATTAACACATTCAATGCCACCTTCTGTGGGGTCTCTGAAGGAGGGGATCACTGCACCGATTGCAGATGGTACATCATGTGCATTGGATTGGAGGCATTCAAAGCATTACCACATTCATAGCACGTGCATTGATGGCACTGAATGTGTTATGCAAAATTTGACAGACTAGCAAAATCTTGGCATATTGTTTACCTTGGTAATGAGGAAACACATAAAAGTAAATGATAATTTCACCAACCTGCGGCTACTAGATCTACTATCTATTGCATCATTATGAGCAATTATTTTTAATTGCAGACTGGCCTTTCTGTTATGTAGGGTTGGTCTTGGTGGCGAGTAATCTTCTCCCATAGGATCATCAATCACTTCAAGATCATTCTCAACAGTTCTAACAATTGGCCTGGGTCGAGAAATTCTCTCATTCCTCTCTAAAAATGTACAAAGATGAGTTTATATTGAACAACTTATGCAATGTCTCTTCCAGATATCCAGAAAACTTGAACATTTATCAAAAACTCACCACGAAGTTTATTTCCAATTGTTCTGGTTTCCAGAAATTTCTTTGGATTCAGTGCATGCTTCGTAAAAGATCTTGCTGATCCTGGTGTCTGATATGCAACTTGCCTTGAAGGATCGACAAATGCTGTAAACACATATTTTACCATGTTTTTATTAAGTCACTTTCTTGTTTGTCTGCCTGCCTGTCCTTCCGGGTGGAATCTTGCAACTCAAATTTCAAGCACTTCTCGATTAGCTATCTGGCTGAAACTTTCAGGGTAGCTCACAACTTTAATAAGACAATGCATTAAAAAAAAGATGGTTTTCATTTCTTTACGGTTTAAGTTTTTACATTAATTTGCTTGTTTAGTTTAGATAGAGAAATGATCATATTTACCTCTTGGTAAAGGCTGTGGTACAGTCCGGACTAGGTTCCCATGATTTTGGACAAAAAGCCTTCCTTGTCCAAGAACTTGTAGCCCTGTGCCTGAAATCCGTCCCTGCAAAGTAAAGTACTAAGTATATTGTTTATACCAAGATTGTTACCAGATTGCATGAAAATACCGAGAGGCCATTTTCATGTTCTTCTTCATAATTACTACTCGCTGTTATCTGGATTTTACTGCTATTGTATAGCAGTAAAATCCAGATAACAGTGAGTACCTAGTAATTATTAGTTTATAATTCGACTGTAAAGTTTCAGGTTCTATGGGATAATACAACAGTTACATGTACAGGCTTTAGTAGTTCTGACATTTTTGTGTAAAAAGTGGGATCACTTACCCTCTCTTGCCTCAACTTGTTTAGTTTCAGTCTAGCATCCTTCTGTTTAGCAAGAGCGGCTAATTTATCTCTAGCATCTGTTATTTGTATTCTTTTCTTTGAAATTATTCTATTTCTAGCATCAGTAACTGGAAGTGTTTTTGGTAGGGGTCTATGACTCTTGGGAGAAAGTTTATCTGACTGCGGTCCTGCAACTTTTTTAGGTTTACTGGAACGTAAAAGAAGTTGTGTTGAAAATTAAAATGTAGGTGTTATTTCTGCAGTAAATGCTTGAAGATTTTAACATAGCGACGACAAGACGATATCAAATTATTGTCACTCACCCCGGCTTCTCTTTCTTCTTCTTTTTGATGATATCATCCAAACTCATTTCAATGTAAGAAGTCATTCTACGAATTCAATTTTATCCAGAAGTCGAAATCACTAGGATTAGAATCAAATATTATAAAATTGAAATAAGATAAAACCCACGAAACAAATTTGAATGAATGATCAATGAAAACAGTGTTCTCGAACGGAAATGAGCCAAATCGGTAGATTTGCCTACAAAAATCGGTATATTTGAACCTAAAATCGGTAGATGAAAAAAAAAACGATATTTAATCAAATAAGTATAATATTATATTATATTAATAAGAAAAACGTACAGTAGGTACCTACTACAGGTTCACTTACTTAAATCAAACACAAATAAAGGTATATTATACTTACTACCTACCTAAATATAATTATTTTTGGGGACTAATGAGACAAGCTGCAGAATGTTTTTTTAGCCACAGAACCTAACTTCAGATTTTTTATCTAAGCAACGGGAAAATGAGAAAGCTTCTGATAAAATAACTCTCCTTTTTTACAACACCAACTAAATATTTGGAATGTTTAGTTAGAGTCGGATTCAGCACTGAAGTCCGATAGACGCAGCGATGTTATCACAGAACTAGGTTATGTAAAAAATTACTAATTGTCCAAATAAGGCTTGAACAATAATAATTATGCTAGTTTGTACGTTCGTTAGCTCTACACACCAGAACAACTGAACGACCTTGACTAAAAGAGCATAATAAAGTGAATAAAACAATTATTTCCCGCTTTTGCCGTAGGACTTGAGTGCTGAATCTTACTCTAGAGTAGGCATTCAGCACTCAAGTCCTACGGAAAAATTGGGAACTAATTGTTTTATTTACTTTAAATGCTCTTTTAGTCAAAGTCGTTCAGTTGTTCTGGTGTGTAGAGCTAACGAACTTTGAGCTAACAACACATAAAATCAGCATAAAATACATCGTAGGTACTGAAGGTACAAACCGTTTGCAGCTAATAAGGAACAGAAATAGGCGGGGAAAATCAACAAACTAAATACACAATGATCGTTAGACATTAGACCGCAGAGCACAGACTACCCACATCCACAGAGATACCTACCCTCAAAGATCTCAATCATTCATTGACATTGACATTATCATCAAAATAGCAACTCATTCGGAATCGGAAGAGTTGAGGAGCGGAGAACGAAATGTCATACATCGTTTTCTAATCAAAGCACAGATTAAATACAAGTCCAAGCTTCTGACTAGGAACATTTCTACCCGTGGGAATCCCCGAAAACATCGAGTTGCATGACACAAGGGTACTCCCCGAAATATATCGCTAAACTATTATTAGGTATTGAAGACCCCTAGGGGATTCCCCGTACCGTAAAACATAAATGAGAAGGGTTGCCAACGTAAAACTGTAAAATTGGTAAAATGTCGGGAAATCCATGTATTCTTTGAAATCGGTAGAAAATCGTTGCGTTTCGGTATTTCGGTAGGACAGACCCCATTTCGGTAGAAATACCGAAAAATCGGTAGGTTCGAGACCACTGAATGAAAATAATGAAAAGAATGAATGTAAATAAACCATAAACGATGTCATCTATTTTTTTTTTCTTCTTTATTTTTGCTTCGCACGGCTTGTGCATTCTACCAGTGTCAAGTAAATATGTTATTGTATCGATTCACGCAAGGATCGGATAGTATAGTATCGAATGAACATCCCTAATTCCCCAGTCCCCACCCTATTTCAAGTAGTGTACGTTAAACATCGATAGTTTGTTAATCCGATAGTATCGATAGTTTTACTAAAAGCTATCGATAGTATCGATAGTCTATCGATAGTTTAAAAGATTGTAGGACATCAATAAAATAACAAATGTTATACGAAACGAAGAGTTTTATTTTCAACTAGCTGTGCCCGCGACTTCGTTCGCGTATGCTAATTCTACTAATTTGCGAAATGTGAAAGTTTGTGAGGATGGATGTATCGATGGATGTTTGTTACTCTTTCACACCAAAACTACTAAACGGATTTTATTGAAACTTGGAATAATTACTTACATAGATTATGACCTGGAATAACACATAGGCTAGGTTCTTTTTATTCAAATTTTTTAAAACTCATTAGGTAGGTATTGCACTGGTAAATCTTTTTGCATGAAAATGTTGAGAAAACGAATTTTCCCAGATAAAAGACCTAGCTAGATCGGCTTTTCGCCTCCGTAAGCCCCCGTACCTACCGCAAATTTCATCAAAATCGCATAGCTTGTACTATGGGAACCAGTGCCTCGAGCATCGGTATGCACAAAGTCTACTATTCGATCCGTGACTGTAGTATAATCTCTCAAATGTATGGGATCCGGTGCAGCGCCTCCAGTGGTAACTTGACTGAACTAAAATCCCAAGCGGCAGATTCGGGAGTCACGTTCGATCAGGTGCACGTTTCAAAATACTCTACTTGAATAGACATCTTCATACATTTTGCCGCGGTTTGCGAGCACGAGTAGCAATTTGACAGCTTTGATAAAGTATATGACCTAACTTGTCAAGTAAAATCACTCACGGCCATTTTTCAACGTGACAAGATACTTTAGAGAGATTTTGTAGCATTTAATGTGCTTTCTTAGTATTGTGTAGTGAAATTGTGAATAACTAATATTAAAATGATGTCAGCTTGACACGATTTTGCCTGGCAAATGGCGAAAGCAACACTAAAAGTGCACAGTTTTGAAGAATGTACCTACTCACAAAAACTTGCGAAAAAACTAAGTTGTGCAATATCTACAACAACAATGTAAAGTACATTGTGCCCTTGGAACCTTCCTTCACAAAAATACCCACCTACCTAACCCTAGATGCAAAGGTAAGTTTTGTTTTTCTACAACACGTATTGTTCCAAGAACGAAAATGACCTTGGGAATGTGTGGTTGTGCTTCCTATTACATACTTACAATACAACATTTATAATGTTTTATGTTGTGTATTTATGATGTTGATTATTTAGTAGGTACTAGCAACGCCCTCGCGACATTGCCCCCTAGTGATGTTAAAGTTGATGATGAAAAATAGCCTATACCTAACCTTCCTCAAGACTTTACTTTTATTATTGGTAGGTATAGATGTACTTAAATAATTACCTAATGAAGTGGTTATTATTTTCAGGTATTGAGTGCCCTTTTCTTTTGAACTCATGGAGATTACCAACATGTCGCTGGAGTAGCTAATGTATTTTCTCAGACTTCAATTAAAATATCACTGATGCATGGAACAATACAAGAGCGAAAAGGACATTTAGAAGCTGAGGTATAAATAAGTTTTTATTAAATAAATGTTTTTCAAGACAAGCTTTTATTGGGTTAGGGTGGGCTAATCCAAATTAGCCCAAATACGGATGTTCTACTGTCTTTCACTGAGAAGTTTCATTGAACAGCTTCTGACTCCATCATCAGATCATCTCGCTGTTAGGTAGGTACCATAATATTGCATTGTCACCGAGAATCTTTGTTTGCCAAATTTCAGCTCAATCGGGCACTGGGAAGTGGGTAAAATTTAACTTGCAAGATCTAACCCGAACAAACATTGCAAATTAAATAATAACTTGTAAAATACAACAAATGCTGCACATAGTTTTCATAATATAATTACCTTCTCTACTTCCTATGCAATGTATTTAGATCACTATGTTAACAAACAATAATTATTTACAGATGATGGTGAGACAAATTAGGTATGTGCAGCAAAGAAACAATTAACACATTCCCTGTCCCACCTCTGCGGTGCTCTCCGAAGGCAAGGACTGTCTACTCGGGCTCGGCAAGTGCGTCGCGGGCATTGAACGTGTTCAGCCACCAGTATTGATATTATAAGAGGAAGAGCTTTGCAGGTCAACTTGTCTAAAAAACTAAGGCTTGTCAAATTAAATATAAAACAATGTTTTACATTCTCAGTGTAACTACATAAGACTATTCTGTAATCTGATATTATACTTTATTACATTTGTTAATAAACATAGTTTTCTGTTTCGTATCTAGCCTTTATTTAATAGCCTGTCCCTTAATAAATAAATATAACCTAAGTCTATCATGAGGAGGAAGTATCTCACAAAATAAAAATACTTAGTTTAAGATATGAAGTTTCTTTAGAGTGCATAACGCCATCTAGTGGTTCAATTACGAACCACATTGCACTGGTAAACCTTTTTGCGTGAAAATGCCAAGAAAACGGCTTTTCCCAGATATGAGACCTAGCTAGATCGATTTTTCGCCCCCGTAAACACCCGTACTGCAAATTTCATCGAAATCGTTGGAGCCGTTTTCGAGAAGTACATACAAACAAACTTCAAAGATCAAACAAATATTGCTCGTTTAATAGAATAGGATATTTGATTATAATCTAATGTACTGCGTATAAAAACGTAAGTATATTAGTAGGTATAGATTCAATTAAACCAGTTTAAACCAATTGTTTTAATTAAATAAACATGTCTTATTATTATGAATAAATAATATTAAACACTACAAATTTACAATTTAGTAATTACAACTGAAATGTATCAATAATTAAAACTAATACAAAATAAAGAAAGATCTAAATGAAATTAAATTATAGAAATAGTAATTACATTATAATGTCATGTATGTACCTACAATAATACAATATAGTATAGGTATACTAAAGTATTATGATGTAGCTCACAGAGCCTTTAACATGCAAGCAATAACATCTACAATCCACCCGCAAACAAGTCACAGTGCTGTCCGAAGACATTGAGCGCATTGAGGAAGCGGGGCACGGGGGATGATGAGTTTTAATGATGCGGGGCGGCGAGGCGGCAGGGTGAGCTGGGCAGGCGATTTTGGATGCACATTCATGGGCTTGACTGGTGATCCCGTTCTGCCATGTTCAACCATGAAAGCATTGTTGAGCTTGATGTGCTCGGCTGGCTCTAATTTGCTTCTGCAATAAACATCAAACACTTTAAAGCATTGGTCACATTAGGGAAGAGTGTTAAAACGTTGAATCAGATAAATTAGTGTTCATCATTATTTCAGATAAAAATCATCATTTTAGCCATAGGACGTCTACTGCTGAAAATAGACCTCCACCTTATGTGTCATCGTAACACTTGATTAATTTTTAAAGTTTAATCAATAAACTTACTAAAATCAGCATTTAGCCTGCTGCTTGATCACTGCAGCAGCTGAAGGAGGTTCTTGTTCCTCAGTCGAATGAATATTCTGTAAATGTGAAATTTTTTAGCCATAGTGATAATGGTATGTATGTAGCTAGATTTTCAGGTATATTTTCTATATACCTACCCAACAAATTATATTGATTGGTGGTTGTTTCTCTAGTAATCTAGTAGTACTAGAGTGATGGAACCTAGCCGCTCCTTATAAGATTTAAAATAAGGCTAGTATTATGTCCACAAAAGTGGTGCTTTAGGCATGTGGGTGAAGGTACTGTCACGAGTAGGTAATAAAATATTTGCTTTGAAAACAAAAGTAAAATAGTAATGCCTACCTTTCTCTACGTCCCATTGGCATTGAACAATCAGCCCATCGGTATAAGTTAGTCATTCTCCCGTGGCGAGCCTCAGCTTGTTTGCAGTCGTCTTCGTGTCTAAAACATTAAAATATCATGATGATTAACTTGAATTATAAGTTGGACAGATGGTTGAGACTATGTTATTCCTAATTAAAAGTAATCCACTCGTGTAAAAGATAGTTAATAGTACCTAAGTATCAATCAATAGATTTTGTTTTCCATACAATTGTTAAGTTTAATTTTTATGCTTGTGTACGTACCTACACTTACTGCTTCATGAATTCTCCCATCACATTAAAGCACGCACGGTTTTCTTGTTTAGTTTCTTTAATTATGTACAAGAATAAACTTTATTATCATTTCACAAATAAATCATCAACTCAAAACAGCTGACTGAGTTGACCATATTATAGCCATAAATTAAGAAGTACTAAACTTTATACAAAAACGCCGTACACACAACACTTTGCATTTTTGCCGGGTTATACAATCATTCATTCAATTTATTTGGACCAAGGTTTAATTACCATAGACAAATAAAGATTTCAAAGTCCTCATTCGCTTTCCTTATCTATTTCATAGAAAAGAAAGAGAAAGATATATTGATTGTTGACGTTTGCTTTTTGACATTGAGTACTCCAGTCTGGTGAACAATACCAACATGAAATAATAAAAAAACGGACTTCCTGCGGTGTCAACCGCACCAGCCTTGTAAAGTTTTTAAAAACCGGTGCTCGCATATGTTTATTTAACTTGACAAGTTGAGTTGTCTGTCACGGATCGAATAGTAGACTTTGTGCAAACCGATGCTCGAGGCTCAGATAACTGATAGAATAGGTACTTACCTACTTCTATATTTTTTTGTAAATACTTTAGGTAGGTAGGGACTTAATACTTGAATATCTGGGCGACCGAACTATGCTCGGGTGCAAATAGATAAAAATTAAAAAAGAAAAAGAAATAAAACTTACAAAAAGTAAACTTTTACTGGCTGAGATTCGAACTCGAAGCCATCGGTTGAGTTGAGAGGCGGACACCTATTTCACTTGGCCACTTTAGTTTCAACAGAAATTGTAAAATTACGAACCACATTGCACTGGTAGGTAAACCTTTTTGCGTAAAAATGTCGAGAAAACGAATTTTCCCAGATATGAGACCTAGCCTAGGTAGATCGATTTTTCGTCCCCCTTAACCCCCGTACCGCAAATTTCATGGTCCCAACGTATGGTGCCGGCGTATACGTTGGGACCAACGTTGGTCCCAACGTTGGGGCCAAGATTTCGTGAACCATCCACACGTTGGCGATTACACCAGTCTTGTTCCGTGACGGAACTTCCGTCAGAGCCAACGCAACGTGAGGACGTCTGATGTCTGCGCGTCCGATACAGAAATTGAAATTTTTGTATCGGATGTATATGAAATAGATTTTTGAAGACTTCTATGTTCAAATTACGATTTAAATACTTGGCTATAATTTACTTTGGCGCTGCGCTGAATTGGGGAATTTGTTTTCTAAAATATTGAATTCATTTAAAGCTCTGATTTTTATATTTTCGAAAATTTAAGGAAGATTAATATTCAATTGAGGTTTTAATTATATAACATTTACAGATTTAAGTCTATTGCGCTGAAACAACATACGGTTTTGAAACGCAAAAATTTGTATATTCCTGCTTGTTTTCTAATAGCAAATCGCAAGAAGCTATTTCTGTTTCGTAAAAATAGCTTAGGCGTGCTATCTAGTTACCTATTTTTCCTATTTACAACTATCTACTTGGGGTTTGGGTGTTTTAATTTCTAATCTATCGTGATAAATACTTTTTAAATAAATACATAGGTATTTAACATAATAAATACACGGATAGAAAATTTGAATAAGTACTTGGAAATAATTTACTTTGGCGCTGCGCTGATTTGGGGAATTTGTTTTCTAAAATATTGAATTCATTTAAAGCTCTGATTTTTATATTTTCGACAATTTAAGGAAGATTAATACTCAATTGAGGTTTTAATTATATAACATTTACAGATTTGAGTCTATTGCGCTGAAACAACATACGGTTTTGAAACGCTAAAATTTGTATATTCCTGCGTGTTTTCTAATAGCAAATCGCAAGAAGCTATCTCTGTTTCGTAAAAATAGCTTGGGCGTGCTATCTAGTTACCTATTTTTCCTATTTACAACTATCTACTTGGGGTTTGGGTGTTTTAATTTCTAATCTATCGTGATAAATACTTTTTAAATAAATACATAGGTATTTAACATAATAAATACACGGATAGAAAATTTGAATACTTGGAAATAATTTACTTTGGCGCTGCGCTGATTTGGGGAATTTGTTTTCTAAAATATTGAATTCATTTAAAGCTCTGATTTTTATATTTTCGACAATTTAAGGAAGATTAATATTCAATTGAGGTTTTAATTATATAACATTTACAGATTTGAGTCTATTGCGCTGAAACAACAAACGGTTTTGAAACGCTAAAATTTGTATATTCCTGCGTGTTTTCTAATAGCAAATCGCAAGAAGCTATCTCTGTTCCGTAGAAATAGCTTAGGCGTGCTTTCTACTTACCCACTTTACCTATTTATAACTACTACTTCATGGTCATCACCTACCTAAAACCAATTTAAGTAATTATCATTAAGTAATTTTGAAATTCGTAGGTAATAAAAAAATGTTTAAAAATTTCCATGAGTGCAAAAAGAGGAGGTCAGACGGTCACCCATCCCAACATTTTGTTCCCCATACAAACTTTCAACCCTTATTTTTTTATCTCAACCATGATAACATATGAAAAAAAGTAGCCTACGTCCTTTCCTGGGATATAATCTATATCCATGCCAAATTTTATCATAATATTTTCTTTAGAAAACAAAGTGTTTAGAAATTTAGATTGAATTCTTTAAATGTACATATCTTTTTTATTTGTGAACGGATTTTGATAAAAAAACTTCTATTTTTTAATCCCAACTTACCATAATACAACAGTCAAAACTACATCCAATTCAGTAGAGCCGTTTTTGAGATTAGCAGCAATAAACACACAGAGAAACTAAAGTCACAGTAGAATTCTTTAAATAGATATATCTTTTTTATTTGTGAACGGATTTTGATAAAACAACCCCTATCTTTTAATCCCGGCTTACCATAATACAACAATGAAAACTGCAACCAAATCAGTTCAGTAGTTTCAGAGATCTTAGTGCTCAAACACACAGAGAAACGAAAATTTCAAAGTCACAGATTAGCAACAGTTACTATGAAGTGTTTGCGTTCAAGGTCAACGTAGATCGCGCTTATGACATTTTTGGACGTGAAAAGGTTATATGGATCAAAAACTGACATCACTTAATTGATACTTATAAGTTTGTTCTTAGACTTCATTCTTATTATATGTATAGATTAAATTAAATTAAATTTGAAATAACAATAAAAAATCAGCATTCATCATTATTAAAGAAACAAATGAAACATTAAAATATTTACTATTTTGTTTTATAAACAACAATTCGTTTACACCTTTGAATGAATGAAATACGCACGGTAATTCCCCTACCATAGAGAACAATCTTAATGTCTACGCCTTTGTCACTATGGCCGGGGAATAACCTACATACATGCATACCTAGACTCTAGCTAGGGATGTATAAGTAATACTTGAGTAAACAATCGATCGATTGTTTTAAAAACTATCGATAGTATCGATAGCCATTTACTATCGATACTATCGATAGTCTATCGATGTTTAACGTACACTAATTTCAAGCCATCTTTCTTTTTGTGCGTGGCGTGGTTTTAACGTTCGTTTCGCTCCATTTCTCTTGTATTTTTTCAATCAATTGCATCTTTGTAGAAGAGATGGGTGATCGTAAGTAACCCTCTACTAATAACTAAAGCACACTGCGCTAGCCCTATACAATAATTTAGAATATTGATTTTACTTATCAAACTTTTAGCCTACGCTTCTGGCGACTACAGCGGTGGAGGTGGAGGATACGCCGCTCAACAGTACTCAGTTCCACCACCTACCATGCCTGCCGGTGATAATTACGGTAGCAGTGGAGCGCAAGGAGGAGGTTACGGCGCCCAAAATTACGGTGGCCAAACTGCAGAATGGAACAGTCAAAGCTCAGGAGGTATAAGTTATGCCATTGCGCTAAATCAGAGTTTGCCATCTTGCTTGTTCTTCGTTCTTTTTCTAACCAAATTGTTATCAGCAGGTGGAAATTCTTACGCAAACAACCAACCACCTCCCTCGGGAAACAGTTACAGCCAAAATTTTAATAACAGCAGCTCAAATTATGGCTCAAGTGGTGGTTATGAACGTAATAGCGGCAATGGCGGGTACAATGCTAGCGGCGGCGACCGCGGGGGCAACAGCTATGGTGGCGGCGGCGGAGACCGCGGAGGAAATAGCTATGGCGGAGACAGGGGTGGAAACAGCTATGGAGACCGTGGAGGCAGCGGCTACTCCGGCGGAGATCGCGGGGGATACGGTGGAGGGGACAGGCCAAGCTACAATAGAGATGGGGGGAATAGAGATGGTGGATACGGGTAAGTTCCTTTTTCATGTCATTGGTAATTTAGATCATCATTTTATCATCTTTCTTTGGTTCCGAGAAACAGTATTTTATTAGGTAGCTCAATGTAGGTCCCAAAGAAAACATGATTGTTAACATGTCACAGGTTATAGTTGTATTTTCTATGTAACAAGAGGTTGTTAGGAGGTAATTCAATTGGTTGATACGTCACTGCTACTAATAAAGCTGGGTGGTATTTTCTATATACCAAGAGGTTGTTAGGAGGTAATTCAATTGGTTGATACGTCACTGCTACTAATAAAGCTGGGTGGTATTTTCTATATACCAAGAGGTTGTTAGGAGGTAATTCAATTGGTTGATACGTCACTGCTACTAATAAAGCTGGGTGGTGTTTTCTATGTACCAAGAGGTTGTTAGGAGGTAATTCAATTGGTTGATATTGTCACTCTACTGATAAAGCTGGGATCTCCTAGAATTAAGCACAAAACTTACCAAAATGGGCATGTGTTTTAGTTACAACAATGATGTCTGGTCATTGTAAGTGGTTTAAAACAGGTATGGTGTTCATCTAAGCCAGATAGCCTAAGATTATTAGGTAGGACAATGAAAAATACATAAAGTATTTTCCTAGACAACAACTGTGTTCTGAATTTATAAAAATATCACAGTTGTCTAAAAGGTTAGGTAAGTAATAGGTTATAAGAAAAACAAAGTTTACAACAATACTATTCATCCATCAACTGTGTGGTTTATTTTAATGTCTCTTCTGATTTTGATTTATAAACAAATGTAATTGCTTTCAGTCAAAGGTTCGCATACAATGTTTTTACAATCACTAGAATAAAAAATAACACCTTGAAATGTTCAAACAACATTTTATTTGCAAAAAGTACTTAACCTTTGAATGCAAACCATTTGACAAAATAAAGCATATTTTTCAATGCATCCATCATCTATGGGCCCAATTACAAAATAAAGGCCTTATGAAAGATATTTAAAGTTAAACACTGGTTAAACAATGTCCTGTCTTTATTTGTTGATTGTGACAAACAGATACAGGATGTTGTTTAACCAGTGTTCAACTTTAAACATCTTTCATAAGTAAGGGGGTAAATGTTTTGCAACCTAATGATGTATGAATTGACATTGGGACTAAGCACACTTGGCCACAGAATACTACTGAAGGCTCACTCTGCAATTGAGGTGCAAAGCTACAAGTACATTGGCGACCAGCTTCGGCCGGTGGATTAGTTCAGTTGAGCGCCAGATGGACGACAGTGACAGAGTTACGCGTTAGAAAGGTGTAGCAATAACTGATAGGTTTACATTACATTTAAAGCAGTAGGCATGAAGTGCTTGTGCGAGCTGAATTGGACTTTGTTGCGTGTTGTAGCAAGAGTCGTTATTTATAATAATTAAATGTTTTTGTGGAGTGCGCCTTCATTACCTTGTACCATTTTAGTATTCTGTGACTTGGCTTAGATTGGTTCTTTCTCAAATTGTCCTTCTGGTTCACATGACTACTTTTTAATATTACAAATTGCTGAATCTTTCCAAATAACCACAAACAGAGCACCGGATGGTTCACTTGGTTGAATTAGTTTAATTTCAAAATTTAAAAAAAAATATGGAGGTTAGATTTGTATGTACCTACCCCCTTATTAACTCCAAATAACAAGTAATTGCTAAATTAAATTAAAGATCTTGAATGTCTGAAGAGTAGATGTCTATGTTCTTTAAGATACAGTAATGAACTCTCCTTTGTTGTATTAATTTATCCATATGGAGCAGATGCCTTTGTATAGTAGTCCTACCCTATCATTGAATGGCTAGTGGACCAGATAATGCTATGGGAATTTACCTAGTTTGTTTAGTCCCTAATTTAATCTTGAAAAGAATATATAAATAAGAGGTCTATAATTTAATCATTAAATATTTTATATACTTTTCAAGATGGCTTAAAGAAATATTTTATTGTATTGTAATGATCCAACAAGTGTTTTATATGAAATGCATGTCAACAAATATACTGCCATAATGTGTCACCAAACGTTCTAAGATTTTCAAGGTATCAAGGTATTAACATATTGGTAAAGAAAAGGATTCATCACTTGGAGTGGGGTCACTTTAAGAGTGTACCTAGGTGTTTGGTCTGCGCGCTCCGTACAATGTACCCCAGCCTGCCAGTGTGCTAAAAGCTCTTCTTATTGTTTTAGTGGCGGCGGCAGGGGGGGTGGTTTTAACAAAGGTAAAGCTCCTCGCTAAGCGAGCGGTGCTATTGACATTATTTTTAATTTGTATTTACGTAAGGGCTGCCAAACCTGATTCTACTCGTTCACTGGTAATGAGTGAAATACAAACTATGATGTTATTTGGTTTATGACACGTATGGTTTAGTTATATCAAGGGATTGGTGTATATTATTTGCTAGCAATATTTACAAATTGAGAATCATAATTGTGTAATAAAGGCACAATCAATTTCACCATTAACGAAGAAAATGTATTCGCAATAACCTTATTAAATCAACAGACAATTTGGTACATGGTTTTGAAACAATTTCTCAATTTCAGTCGCTGAAAAATTACAACATGACGGCACCTATGAAACTTCCAACTGAGTGTTTTTTTGATTTTACATCATAGTAACTTTAATCTATGTATTCCTTGGTAGGTACTTTCGTTGATAGGTAATACTTCTCCGAGTTCTCCGTGACCTGTGTCAAAATTCAGGGTTCATTCAATTTGCTAAAAGTGTAACAGGAAGCTAGATACATACTGCCTTAATCTATAAGTAAATAATAACATAAAGTGATAAAAAAATGCTCAAATTAATGATTTTGGTAAGTATTACGTTTGTATGGACAATTCGTCTGTCGCCGGCCCCCTAACTTCTGACACGAAACTACATTTACATTCCAGATGCACTGTTTACAGGATCTTCTATCGATAGAGAGAAAGTCATAACTACGTTTCATATTAAAGAAATACGTACGATAATTAGTCCATTTCACGGCTTGTATGTTAATCGAAAGCGTTAAGCTGAGACTCCTCCAAAGCGGAGACGAGAGGAGATGCGTTTAAACAACCAAAAGAATTTCGTTATGTGAAAAACATCTCGTGACACAGACGAGATGACATGTGTGAATGTGAACATAACGAAATTCTATTGGTTGATAAACATATCTCTCGTCTCTGCTTTGGTGGAGTCTCAGCCTTAACGTGATTTCGTGCAACTGTTCCCGAGTTAGAGAACTGAATGATGATGAAGAACTTGAGGGTGTATTTATAGTTTTTCTGCGATGGGTTTATGAAATATTCATAACTACGTATTTAACAAAGGTTTCACTGCATACTCTGGTATTATAATGGTCATCTACAGCAGGTTGTAATATTGTACAAGGTGTAATTTCGACTGAACTGTACCAGAAACACTGAATATCGTTTTGGCAGCCCTGTGGTTAAAATGTGTTACAATTATTGTATACTTGATTAGCAGCATGGTCATTCAAGGTACTCTTAGGTATTTGCGCAAATATGATCATCATTTGTTCCACGTCTAAAAAGGTCACAGTGTAAACAACATACTTACAGGGTAAAAAATTGGTTTTATAACAATGAATTTATGGGTATTCTGTTGAAGAGGTCAATCTATAAATAATTTTATTCTAACATACTCGTACAGATAACAGTAAATTTGAACTTGAATAAACTAAACAAATATGTAATAAAAAAATCGGGTTCAAATCCTGGATAATTTATCTTGTGGGTTATTAATCGAATCAATACCAGTACTACATAGAATTTAAATGGAAGTTATTTGCTTAATTTACAATAGGTACGATTATTGTTATTTCTGTTATCTAAACAATACTTCCTATAGGTGGAGGCGGCGGCTTCGGTGGGGACCGTGGAGGGAGTGCGGGTGATATGGTCACACAGGAAGATACCATTTTTATTCAAGGCATGAACCCTTCCACTTCTGAAGATGAACTATGTCAACACTTCGGCGCTATCGGAATAATCAAGGTTCTTTGACCAATAATACATTAATTTAATTAAATTAATATGCCTGTACAACGTCTAAACTAAACCATGCTAATCCGAACTTTTGAAACAGATGGACAAGAAGACCCAAAGACCTAAAGTTTGGATGTACAAAGACAAAGCGACGGGTCAACCCAAAGGTGAAGCGACGGTAACCTACGAAGATTCCAATGCTGCGTCGTCTGCAATCCAATGGTTCGACGGAAAAGACTTCAACGGTTCCACAATCAAAGTTTCGCTGGCTCAGCGGCAGAACACGTGGGCCGGTGGTAAACCCGGCGGTGGCGGCGGCGGCGGCGGCGGCGGCGGTGGTGGCGGTGGTGGTGGCGGCGGCGGCTTCCGCGGCGGCCGAGGGGGAGGCGGCGGCGGTCGCGGGGGCGGGGGAGGAGGACGCGGGGGCGGCGGCGGCGGTGGCGGCGGACCTCCCTCAGGGAACCGAGAGGGCGACTGGAGATGCACCAACCCCAGCTGTGGAAACACGAACTTCTCATGGAGGAAGGCTTGTAATAGGTGAGCAAATCTTGCAGTCGTTTTGGATTAGTATTATCTCAATTTTGATGCACAGTTTGTGGGTTCTGTAAATGAGGTTGGTCGATTAAGATGGAAAGGATGGTATAGTTGCAACTGGACAAGCCTAGTTCATATCAAAATGTGACCCAAGAACTAGAATAGAATAAATATCTCTCAGCAATAAGACCGCCTATATAATTTAGATGTTTTCTATTTCTATAATCTACTTTTCTTGGTGTACAATAGTTTCATTCGTTATGTTGCAGATGTAATGAAGAGAAACCCGGCGGTGGCGGCGGCGGCGGCGGAGGCGGCCCTCCGTCCGGAGGTCGCGGCGGGCCGGGTGGCGGGCGAGGGGGCCGCGGGGGCGGCGGGCGTGGGGGCAGCGATCGCGGCTGGGGGGGGCGCGGGGGTGACGATCGTGGAGGAGACCGTGGTGGAGACCGCGGGGGCGACCGAGGCGGGGACCGCAGGAGCTACGGCGGCGGAGGTGATCGCGGCAGCAGCGGCGGCGGCGGCGCCATGCGTGGCGACGGCGGGTAAATTATGCAATACTTACTAGCTTCCGTCAGCGGCTTCGCTAGCGTGATACTAACATTTTAAGCCTAGCTGTTCCAGACCACTATCTACTTTTAAGGTAGGTAATACTTACACCTATTCCAAGTTTTATCCTAATCAGTTCAATGGTTAACAAATGGTTAATATTACAAAAGTTAAAACAATCATGAACCATGATTTTAAGTTTCATTCTTTATTTTGACTTCTCCTTGTTTTTATTATCATAAATAAGCGACTGCATTTTATAACTTAAAATCTGTCCATGCATCATGAAAATCATCATGAAAATTATTCGAGGTAAGCGGTCTTGACTTGTTATTTATGCATTCTTTGTTTTGTTTCAGCAGCAGGGGAGACAGGCAGAGACCGTATTAGGATGTTTAATATTATGTTTACCGTATTTTGTAAGGTTTACTTCTTTTGACTGAACCTAAGTCTTAGGTTTATCATCAATGAATTCAATGTTCAATAACTGTAGGAAGGTTAGTAAGATTAAGATTAGTAGTAAACTCTAGTGACTGTATGTTTCCGTTTATGAATGTTATGTATCAGTTCTGGGCCCCAATTCTACTAATTTACATCAACCATTTGAACGAAATGTCAACGAAAATGACAGTAATTTGCTCGAAAACGTCACCACAACAGAGTAACCTAACCTTATTAGATTAGGAAATAAAACGAAATCTAAGGTTGTTGACGTTTTGCTTTGGTTGATAGAAAGTTTGTAAGTAGAATCGGCCTCCTGTTCCCATTCATGTTTTTCTATAAGATTGTGATCGCAATGATTGTTGTACAGATAAAGAATGACTGTTGTTATGTTTATGATACAATTGTGAACTAAAACCATAATATTATTTAAAAAATAACTGCAGAATGAACATTGCCAGATTGTATTTTATTAAATAAGACTAGGATAAACCCAAGTGTTAATAAATCTTACTTGAAACCAGTTTGTTTTTATTTGTTAGAACATTCGAATGTGTGTGTTACGGAGCTAGCACTATTATTCATTATTACCAAATAAGGTGATGCGTCTCTCCCGTTGCCTATCGAGGCATGTGATTGGCCAATACACGGCGGGGGAGTAGGCACGGGAGGGACGCACCGCCCACTAAATTGAAATTTTGAATTTTTGTATTTTTGTGCGGCAGTTGCCACGAAACCATTAAATTGTTCGGACGTTCTAAATAGTAGATTGTATTATAAGGGGGGAAAATAATATTTTTACGGCGAGGGCGCTTTTTTGAATCCAGAGCGAAGTGAAGGATTCTAGAGTAGAATCCCGAGCGTAGCGAGGGATTCTTTAGTAGAATCCTGAACGAAGCGAGGGATTTAAAGTACGTCGCCCGAGCCAAAAATATATTTTGCGCCCGAGTGATACACTCTACTTTTCATTACAATCTTTGAGAAAATAAAAGGGAGGAGAAAAGAATGTGTTAAATCAACGAAGTTCCACATGAGAAGAGTAATCGGGGATTAAATTTTTTTTATTCAGAAGGTGGCCGCGCGCCGGCTGAATGGTGGGCGGTATGTTTATCTGATACTTGCAGCGCCCTCGCGGCGTTGCCCCCGTAGTGATGGTTTATGGTGATGATGATGATGACGATGAAAAGTAGCCTATAACCTTCCTCAAGAGTTTAGCTATCAAATACAGAAATAATTTTTCAAATCCGACTAGTAGTTCCTGAGATTTCATTTCATTTCATTTATTTATTTATTTCTCTCACAAACAATATTTAAATATAAATAAATAGCTAAATAAATATACAGAATAATGAATATTAAAAACGTTGTAGGTACTTAGCTATTATAAAAACCTGTTTTGTGAGATTAGCGCGTTCAAACAAAAAATATCTTCCGCTAGAATTGCTCAATAGTTCCACGAAAACAAACTAGATGGCGCCAGTAGACCGTAGTTCTAGATCGCGCTGACGAAAACGCACAGGATTTTATGAGGTTGGACTTACAATTTTCGTATGGACGCTAAAACCGCATTGTAATAAATCTCTAAATGTGATTACAATTGTGGTGTTTTTGGAAGAGTCCTCATTCACCTAGCTAGATTCGAGACTTGAATGTGGAATCTTTGCACCTATGAGGTACAACTACTTTGCAGTGCAAAGTAGTTGTACCCCATAGGTGCGCGGCAAAGATAATTCCGGCGCACTTAAAGGGGATTAAAAACTCATTACTGCCCGCTAAACTTATAAAGAGGATTAAAAACTCATTACTGCCCGCTAAAAGTTCCTTGAAGAGGAATCATCTACTTTGGGCGCACTTAAAGGCGAACAAAGTCGTCCTTTTCGAATAGATGGAATGAAAACATATTTTCTTTTCTCCATAAGAACCCTGCACCTAAAATAGCTACATTTTGGTCCTTACGAGCGGGATGGAGGAAAGGAAATATGCTACGCGTAGTGCAATAAAAGCAATGAACAGTGACGTTAGCAAAGACGATAAAGAGCGTGAGTTCTCTCGCGTTCGGACGCCCATGCTGCCGTCGAGCGGCCTCCCGGCTACCACGCCGCCGCCGCCGACGGAGATCAGCACGCCCGCGTCGACGCTGACCGTGCAACCGTGGAGCGGCCTCCCGGCTAATACGCTGCCGCCGCCGACGGAGATCAGCACGCCCACTTCAACGCTGAACGTGCATCCGTGGAGCGGCCTCCCGGCTAATACGCTGCCGCCGCCGACGGAGATCAGCACGCCCGCTTCGACGCTGACCGTGCATCCGTGGAGCGGCCTCCCAGCTAATACGCTGCCGCCGCCGACGGAGATCAGGACGCCCACCTCGATGCTGACCGTGTGCCCGCGGAGCGGCCTCCCGGCTGACAAGCCGCCGCCGCCGATGAAGATCAGCACGTCTGCCCCGATGCTGACCGTGCGCGCGCCGCGCAGCTGCTGCAGCTACACGTCAAGGCTGAGCCGCCCCGAGCGCGAGGCGCGCCGTATGCGTGTTCAGTACGAGGCCGAGGTGGAACTCATGAAGCTGCGAGAGAACGTCGTCAAGAAGAAGCTAGCTCTGGAAATGGCCGAACTGGACGCTGAGGAGGAGGCCGAGGAACTAGACGAGCTGCCGCGCAGCGAAGCGAGTGGGCCCGGGGGCCGCGTGCAATGGTGGCTAAGGGACAACGTCGCCGCCCTGCCGCAGCCGGCCTGCGTCGCCGCTGCCGCTCCCGCTCCCGCTCCCACTCCCGCTGCCGCTGCCACTCCTGCCGTCGCGGCCGCTCCTCCCACCGCCGCCGATCCGGCCCAGCCTACGGATATCGAGCGCTTGGCAGAAGCCATCGGTAAATTAGCTCGTAACAAACCGCTGCCCCGGCAGGTATATGAGATACCTACTTTCGATGGGAGCCCCACGGATTGGCTCGGATTTGAAAAAGCTTACCGAAGCACGACGGAAATACACAAGTTCAAACCGTTCGAGAACATGGCGCGGCTGAGGGTCGCCCTGATCGGAGACGCCAAGACAGCTGTGAACGACCTGATGAGAACCTGTTCCGACCCGGAGGAGGTCCTTAAGGCTCTGGAAGAGGAGTTTGGACAGCCTACGCAGCTCCTAGAGTGCGTGCTGCAGAAGATCTATGACCTGCCGAACGTATCTGAAAGCGGCCGCGAGCTGAGGTCGTTCACCAATGTGGTAAGGAACTGTGTGTCAGTGCTGAGTACCGTGCGAGCCGACGGATATATCAATAACCCCCAAATAGTGCGCGAAGTTGTCATGAAGTTAACACCTTACCAACGCGCACAATACGGAGAATTTGCGATGCGGAAGGAATGTGATATCGGCGTTGATCTACGAGTTTCACCAAACTTAAACGTGTTAATGGAGTTTCTCACGCAAATAACACGCGTAACATCTTATTATAGTATGTACGACACGACACTAACACAACCCTTACGACCTACGACCGCCGCCGCCGAACGACGTAATAAGGGCGTGGCCCCAGTGCGAACGTCTACGCCGCATCGAGTACATACACAAGTAGAAACAATCGCGGCTACTACGATTGATGGTGGATGCGCGTTGTGCGCGGAGTGGCATACTTTGAATGATTGCGCCCAATTCAAGCAACTATCTGTGGAGGAAAGATGGGACATAGTAAAAAGAAGTAGACTCTGTTTTAAATGCATCGTCAGGAATCATTCTAGTAGATTTTGCCGTGCTACGCGATGTATTAAGTGTCAACAGTCGCACCACGAACTTTTACATCCAGAAACGAACGTAATCTCGACACCGCCGATTATGCCGTCACTCGAGCCACCGCCTAACGCACCGCCGCCGCCGCCTAACGCACCGCCGCCGGCGCCGCCGAGTGTGCCAACTAACGCCTCATCGATCGCCGCCACTAACTTTGAAACTGTGACTAACATTGGAGAGTTTCGGGCGCGAGCCTTGTTAAAAATTATTCCTGTAACAATTGAAACGCAGTCTGGCGAAGAACGAGATTCTTATGCACTTTTGGACGACGGCGCCTCAGTTTCGCTTATAGACAATAGTATCGTGAGTGACATAGACGGACCTGTAGTGCCGCTGAGGTTGTTGACTGCGCGTGGACAGTGTGTCGGTGACAATAAATCGCGTAATGTTCGCGTTGTAGTACGCGGTCCGAACGGAGTGCGTCATGACATTTGTGTGCGTACCATGCGCAATGTGAACTTACCGTCGCAAACGTTACCGTCGCGAGTGCTCGAGGACAATGCGCATTTACGGCCTTTGGATTGCAGTGAAATGCGGGATGCGAAACCCATGATGTTATTGGGACAGGACAACTGGAAGCTCATCGTCGGCAGGGAAATTAAACAAGGTAACTCTGGTCATCCAGTCGCTTCGCTCACTTTGTTAGGGTGGGTTATACACGGCCCGCTAGGCGCGAGTAGCTACGATACCGATTCCGTTAACTGTATGTCGATATTGCGACCAGAGTTACAGGACCTAGTTAAACCACAATTTGAATTAGTGGCGATAGGTATTAGCCAAATTCCACGTAAAAATGATAATTCCGAACGAGCTTCGCGTATTTTAGATAGCACAAGTGATCGAAACGATCGGCACCGGGTTCCTTCAGAGTGCAGCCCTGCTGACGAGGCAACCAGGATGGACTGGCCTAGTGACAAAGACATGTGGCTTTCGGGTCCCCCTTTTCTTTGTGATCCACAGGTGCAGCGGCCGAGCTGTGACGCGCGCGACGGTTGCGTTCGCGCGGTCAACACGGACGGTCACACCCGAAAGCCCCGTGTCCGTTGTCGCGTATTTTCACTAGTAATTATGGCGAAATCCACGCTGGATTCCCTGGAAAAACTGTTAGTTAAGCACCTAGCACCATTGGAGCTTAAAATATCATCGGTAATGGCGCAATTGAGAAAAATTGAAGACAAAATTGACAAACTGGAAGCAAAAAACCCAACCACCGACGGAGAAGAGGGTAGACGTATTTCTACCGCGCCCGCTCCGAAACCGAGAGGCGATAAACCGGCCGCCGCACCACTACAGACGACGCAAAGCAACAACACCCGTATACGCGTAGAGAGGCCCGCGCACACATCCACACCTCCCGCCGCCAAGGACACCGGGCGCAGCGCAGCCACCGAGCGCGCGCCGGCCCTCAGTCAGCGCGCGCCCGCGCCGGCGACGGACGTGACCACTGCAGTCGCACCCGTACACTCCCCGCCACCGCCGACGCAACCGCGCGCTGACGACATTAAGAATGACTCGAGCACTAGCTCGAATACCCAGAATGAATGGAGTACTGTTAATCGCAGAAAACGACCAAATGCGCGACGCAACGTAATAAGATGCAACGGAACACTTGACAACGATCTGCAGACCGTCGAAAGAGTTCAGAAAATCCATGCCTGCTTTTTTAAGCCGGAGACGACGACTGAATCGATCATTACATACATGAATAAAATAAGCCCCAGCGGCGGTTATAACGCAGTAAAATTAAAACTGACCCACAATCACTATTCATCTTTCGCCATAACACTGCCTAGTAGCAAGTTCGAGCTTTTCATGGCCGCAGAAAGTTGGCCTACGTGCACAGAAGTAACAGAGTGGTTTCCGCGCAGCGGCGGGCACGCGAAAGGCGCGCCCAACCAACCAAGGAAACAGCGCCAGCGCCGCAGCCGCCCCAGTGGGGACACCGCCCGCCCTACACGCGACGCCGCCCGCCCCACCACCAGCGGATAAACCTATCACCCTGTGTCATTTAAACATTTGCGGCCTACACAGCAAAACTAGAAGCCTTGAAGTGTTATTGACGAACGATTTAGCTTGTGATATTCTTATATTGACAGAACACTTTCTTCGCAGCCACGAAATAGACTCAGTTACACTAAGCAACTACGACCTGATGTCGTCTTATTGCAGACCGCGTATCGAGCGCGGTGGGAGCTGTATTTTTGTTAGGTCAGGAATAAAGGTTAGTAACTGTGTAGAATACTGTAAGCTGGCCCAGGAGCAGATCTTCGATATTTGCGCTGTGCAACTTACTACCGATAATATATTAATTGTAGGCATATATCACTCTAATAAAACGAGCCACTCCGAATACCTGTTGTTATTCGATAAATTACTACATCAAATAAATGAGGAAGGTATGAATGCGATAATAATGGGTGATACTAACATAAATACCCTAGTGAGTAGCTCTATTTCTAAACAGCTCAAAGACATACTTTCGAATCATAACTTTACTCAATTAGTCGAGTTCCCCACCCGTTTCCAGGACGGTGCAGGTACATTGCTAGACCACGCGTACACTAATCTCCCGCAGGAACGCGTGATAGATGTTACCGGAGTGAACCCGCACCTCAGCGATCACGAGGCACAACTAATAAACATACAGCGCGCCGCGACCACCGCGCCGCAAGTTACGTTAAGACGCAGCTTTAACACATTAAACAAGTTGAACTTTGTTACGGCGTTGGACTCAGTCGACTGGAACGAAATCGTGGAATCATCGCACCATGATTGTTGCAGTCTGGCCGAAGTATTAGTTACTAATTTAGTAAATAAAATGAATATCTGTTTCCCCTTAAAAAAACTTCCCGTAACAACAAATAATAAACGATGGGTGGACTCAGAAATACTAAACGTTAAATATCTGTTATTCGACACAGTAAACCTTAAAAGTCGCTTTCCCGAAAATGAAGCAGTAGAAGCGTTTGCTGAGAAATTAACAATAAAATATAATTTATTATTGAAACATAAGCGTACGGAATACTACTCTAACCAAATTCACAAAGACCCTAATAAATCGAAACGTATGTGGCAGGTTGTGAACGCCGAGTTAGGCCGCGGCAGGCGTGAACGACTTGACGTCACGGACTGCATCCGAGACCAAAACGGTGGCCCCTTTCCATCCAAGAAGCTCCTGTTGGACACACTCAACGAAGAGTTCGTATCCGCAGCGAGCAAGTGCGGTGCCCCCCCCGCCGACGTCCCGCGCGCAGCCTCGGCCATGTCCGTCGAGCTAATAGCCTGTGATACATCACTCAGACTGCATCCCTTTACACCAGAGGAGGTAATGAAGATCGTAAACTGCCATATTGCTCCAAAAAATAGCACAGACGTTTACAACCTGTCATCTAACATAATAAAAATTGCCGCGAAACCTCTTGCTCCCACGATCGCCGCGATGTGTAACGCCTGCCTTAGACAGGGGGTATATCCCGCGGTTCTAAAAAAAGTAAAAATAAGCCCGCTATACAAAGGCAAAGGAAAAAAATCAGAGGCCAAATCATACCGCCCCATATCACTCGTCCCAGCATTAGGGAAGATCCTGGAAGTCGGTATTAACCTCAGATTACTTAAATTTGTGGCCCTACACAACTCGCTAACTGATAAGCAGTACGCGTACCGACCCGGCCGCGCCACCACTGACCTGGTAAGGGAAGTCGTTTGGCGCGTGCTGAGCGCGCGCGAAGCCGGCCTGCGCGTTGCCTTGCTGTGCTGTGACCTATCGCGCGCGTTCGATACCGCCGACCACTCCCTTGTCGCTAACAAACTCCATTTTTACGGCATTCGCGGCCCTGCAGCGTCTATCCTAGCATCATTCTTGGCCAAGCGAACACAGGTCGTGGTAGGCGACAGCGGTCGGGTGTTATCTTCAGAACTGGAAACTGACATGGGCGTTCCGCAAGGATCATGCCTGTCCAATACGCTGTTTAGCCTACTCTTAAATGATCTACCCGCGGCGATCAAGGGTGCAGACATTTTCATGTACGCAGACGACGTAGCTGCAGTAGTAACGGCGCCTACAGACAGCCAACTAGAGCTAAAGCTGAACGTGGTGGTCGAACAGCTCGAGACATGGTTCAGGTCAAACGGCCTCGCGTTAAACCGAGACAAGACCTGCTTCATGAACTTCAAGCTTAACGGCGGGAGACCCCCAGCGCTTAGGGTACTGGCGGGCTCAGCGACGCTGGAACAGGTGCAAACAACAAAGCTGCTTGGCTTCCAGCTAGATAGCTCCCTCGTGTGGGACGCCCACATAGAGAGTATCTGCTCAAAACTCGGCCGGGCTTCTTTTGCATTACGCAGACTGGCAGGCACAGCCACCCGCGATGTAGTGCGGTCCTGTTATTTCGCGACGGTTCACAGTACACTCACCTATGGCGTAGAGCTGTGGGCGCCGGCCAGTGACGCCGAGCGAGCCTTCGTGATGCAGAAGAGGGCCATCCGAGCTATAGTGGGCGTGCCAAGCGATGAGTCATGCAGAGAACACTTCAAGGAACTTAAAATCTTGACCCTTCCCAGTGAACACGTACTTCAAGTGGCCCTGTTCACACACCTAAATCTGCACCTGTTCCAGCGCCGAGGGGTTAACGAAAATCGCGCCCTGCGCAGCAATAGGCACCAGCACAGACTCGTCACTCCGACGCACAGACTCCACAAGTCTGGACGATCCGTGTACATCCTGGGCCCCGCAGTTTATAACCGAATACCTGTTGAGATCAGGAATGCAGTTTCCGCCGCAGCGTTTAAAAACCGACTGAAATCGTGGTTGCTAGAAAGGGTTTTTTACAACATAGGTGAATTCCTGGAACTGCCGAACACTTAAAAATATTGTTATCTTTTTAATTGACATAACTAAATAATTATATACTTAGGTATTTATATACTAAAGTACGATTTCTTTTTAATGACTTGTAAAATAATGATTTTATTAATAAATTCTTGTATTCTTGTATTCTTGACGGCGACGACCTCGCAGGCGACCCGGACCGCATCGAGCGGACACTGCTGGCGGTCGAGACGGCCCCGCCTCTCATCGATGTCAACCGCTTCTCTACGTGGACGCGGGCCGTGCGCGTCACCGCCTACGTGCTGCCCTTCGTGAGCGCGTGCCGAGCACGACGCGATGCGGCGGCACCAGTGCTCACCGTCGACTCGCTGCGGGAGGCTGAGGCCTTCTTGCTAAAGGAGGCGCAGGCCCGCGCCTCCGGTGACGAGCTACGTGCGCTACGCGCGCATCGCCCGCTCCCCAGAGGGAGCCGCCGGCTACAGCTCGATCCCATGCTGTACCGAGATGGCTCACTGCGCGTCAGAGGACGCCTGAGCGCCTCCACCGAGTTGTCCTTCGAGGAGAAGCATCCGATGATCCTCGATGGGAAGTGTTGTATGACACGACTCATTGTATTTTATTATCACCAGAGAGTGCTGCACGCCGACCGCGGGACGGTCATCGACAACGTGCGCGAGAGGTTCTGGGTCACCTCCGTGCGAGCCATCGTGAAGGCCGTCGTCGCGCGCCGCCAGCGCCGCCGGGTGTGGCGCGCGCGACCTTCTCCGCCGAAGACGGGCGATCTGCCGCCCGTCAGGCTCGCCGGCACGAGGCGGGCCTTCGTCGACCGTGGGGTCGATCGTTTCGGCCCCATGGAAGTCACCATCGGAAGGCGCCGGGAGAGACGGTGGGGCGTGCTGTTCGCGTGCCTCGCCAAGCGCGCGACGCACCTCGAGCTGGCCGCCTCGCTGAGCACCGACTCGGCCACACTCGCGCTGCGGCGCTCGACCGCGCGATGCGGGCGCCCGGCGGTCGTACTGAGGGATTGCGGCACGAATCTCGTCGGCGCCGACAACGAGCTGCGCGCCGCCCTGCGCAGCCTCGAGCCGGGCCGGCTTCGGGATGAGGCGCTGGCGCGGGGAGTCGAGTGGCGTTTCGACCCGCCCGCGGCGCCACACATGGGCGGCCGCTGGGAACATCTGGTGCGCTCCGTGAAGGTCGCAGTGCGCACCACTCTACGGGAGCGCGCGCCGCCGGAGGAGGTGCTGCACACGCTGCTGCTGGAGGCCGAGCTGGTGGTCGACAGTCGCCCGCTGACGTATGTGGCGGCCGACCCCAGCGAGCCCACGGTGCTCACGCCGAACCACCCGCTGCTTGGCGCTGCGGCGGGCGACGCCGTGACTTCGCCCGCGGACCACAAGCATGTTGCGCGCCGTCAGTGGAGAAAGGCGCGGGGCCGTATAGTGCGCGCGTTCGCAGGCAGTGCGGAAGCCGTGCGAGTCGTAGACGTTAAAACCTCTTCTGGAACGCTGCGTCGTCCAGTCACACGAATAATAGTGCTACCTACGGACGGTACATTTATCGGCTGAACCCTCTAACTGGGGGGTGGTGTTACGGAGCTAGCACTATTATTCATTATTACCAAATAAGGTGATGCGTCTCTCCCGTTGCCTATCGAGGCATGTGATTGGCCAATACACGGCGGGGGAGTAGGCACGGGAGGGACGCACCGCCCACTAAATTGAAATTTTGAATTTTTGTATTTTTGTGCGGCAGTTGCCACGAAACCATTAAATTGTTCGGACGTTCTAAAACATATTTTCTTTTCTCCATAAGAACCCTGCACCTAAAATAGCTACAGTGTGAGTCAACTAAAGTATTTTATAGGTAGGTACTTAATTCTTATTTTTCGAGCGTTTAAACTTGCTCCTACTCGGTCCTCCTACTGGTAGGATCACGAGGACCAATATGTCCTTTGCTCCTGCCGCCTGCTTCCTTTGCATGATTCTAATATAATTTTGTAAAACCGGTACGGTACACATCCCAGGAACGGAAGATACATACCATCTGTTCAGATTTTAAAATAAAATAAATAATAAAAATAAAAATAAAATAAAAAATAAAAATAAAAATTGTTTATTTCGGACACAAAAAACAGTCCATAGGTGTTAGTAAAGAACCAAAAAAAGTAAAATATTAAAAACTAAGTGTTAGTACTTAAAGGTAAGAGTTTATTTTGCCAGTGCTTAGGCTAGAGGGAGCAGACATCCGGTATCACCCTACGCACAAGGCTTCTCCACAGTGGCGACGTATACCTGTCGGCTATTGTTTTTAGGATGCTGTTGTGGCTGCCCCGCAGTCTGCGAATCAGGGAAACTGTTTTTTTGCGTATGATGGCCTCAAAACTATCTGTTTGGTATTCTGCAAACATCCCTGACGCACTGCAGAAGCGTGGCAGCCCCAACATCATCCTAAAGATATTATTGTATTGGATGCGTAAGGTCGACAGCGAGCTCTTAGTGTGCTTGACCCACAGGTTTCCCGTGTAAAAACTCTGGCAATAAGCTTTAAAAAGTGTGACTTTCACATCTTCTGAACACCGGGAAAACCTGCGAGTCAGCATATTCCCTCTAACTGCAAGAGCCCTACGCTCCCTTTCAATATCCTCATCGTCTTTAAGGTCGTCGACAATCATATGTCCCAGATATTTAAATTTTGTAACACGTTTCACGTTCAAGCCATTTAGGGTTAAGTTATAAGTGTTATTATCCGGACATTTGCCAACGGCCTTAAAGACCATGACGTTTTTTTTGCATTATACAAGAGTCCATGTTCTGCTGCATATAACTCACAGACTCTTAGCATATCTCTCAGACCACTTATCGTTGGACTGAGCAGCACCATGGTGTCCGCGTAGCTAATATTATTGACACTTACGCCATCTATTCGACAACCGACACGCATGCTGCTCAGTTCAACAATCAGGTCGTTTACATATATGTTGAACAGCTTGGGAGAAGTTAATCCACCTTGCCTTACACCACTCTCCAACACATATGCATCCGACAGCTGAAATAAAGAGCTGTGTTTTATTTTAGACCACATAGATTGCTAACATTGTTTAATCCATATTAAACATTAGTCAAATTGCTGATAGCTGAGTTTAGACCGCGGTTATTCTTTCTAAAAAGAACTAACCAACTATCAATAGCAAATGCTCGAAACACTCCAAATAGGGATGTTACAATAGATGCTCGACAACGCTGCTACGGACCGATACGGCATGGGTAGTTATAATAAGAAAATAACAATACCAATTATTTTATTCTATTTTATTTACAACTGAAAACCACTAATTCAAAAGAATTTTCTTTGGTCTAAAAATAATAGATGCATGTGAAATTCAATACTATTTCAATTATCTTATGTTATATACAACAGCAAAGGCAGTGTCTATCGCTTTTGGAAGCTGAATACTTTGATGAGTAGGAGTCCCACGACAGTAGCTGCAGCGACGCCGATGCCCGCTTTCCACCACGACGAATTTTCACCGGTGAGACTTGCGAAATGCTTCAAGTGTCTGCAAATAAATAAATCAGTATTTTTAATCAAAATTATGGTACCTAATTCAATTCTTCATTAGTTTGCCTCACAAAGTAGCGTCTAACATTTTCTTGTTTGACTATTCAGTTTTTTATCCATGCCTTTTCATGAAAGTGACATTCAAAATAGTGAAATATATTAAACAGAAGCTCTGCTAAAATAGGTACCTACTTCAAAGTTAAAGTGCAGGAATGTTTTAATTAAATGGTGGGAATTTGTAGGAAGCAAAAAGATGTATGTTTCTACATGTGTGTGAAATAAGATGAGGGGAGTTATAAATTAATCAATAACTACATAACGTAAAAGAAGCTTATAGTTAAGTGTAGTAGTACTGACCTGTGCTTGCTGAATAAAATCCAAGCAGCTTGAAATTGACTGATAAAAACAATTAAAATAACAGTCCAAATAGTTTGATGTAGTAATGGAGTAATAGAGAATATTACAGTTTAGCTCACTAGCTAGGTCATACTTCGAATGTAAAGGGTTAGCTAAAAAAGTTCTAATAGGTGTTTCTACTTGATAGTCAAAAAGGTTCAGAAGAAGTTTAAAATAACATTCAACAAAAATTACATGTAAAACAGGAAGGTACCTGAAGAGTGCGGCGGGGAAAGGGAATAACCATAAATAGAGGAATACGCTGTGGCGGCGTCCTTGTGTGGTTCTCATAAATGTAAATCAAAACGTTTTTATTAAAAACCAAAGACAATAGTCTGGGTATAGTGTATAAGCTATGTTTAAATTAAACTATGGATAAACTAGTAGTTCGCCCCGAACTGAGATCTCGCGCACCGTAGATGGCTTACATTTGGACTTCCTTCTGACTACAACTATACTTTCCAAGTACTACTACTGCCAAGTATGTCTATTGCGCTAGCTCCTCGTGGTAAAAAATACTGTCATCTATGCAATACATAATGTCGAATCTAATTTTTATTGAATTTTTATGAATTCACGTCGTATTTCAAAAAGTATACATCCTACAATAAAAATAATAACTATTTTGGAATGTGCAAATAAAGACCTTTAATATGACACCCCACTCAATATATTTGTTTATCTTTTTTTTTTATCGTCTTGGGAACCCAATATCTTTACAATCCCTTTATCCACCGTTCCATAGTACAACCTATTGACCTACAAGTTTCATGCAGATTGGATGAACGGTTCGACAGTTATGTCAGAACAAGAATTCGTGAAACATACAAACATACGAAGCAAAATCGCCCAACTTGCCACTAAGATCTTAGCTCGCTTCGCTCGCTCGATCGATGAAGCTTTTAAAATTCATAACTATTATGTACTCGTACAATCAATCATTTTAGTGTAATATATGGTTTTAAGATGGAATTCCGGGCTCTCTTTGGTCTTCGTTTTTTAACAATGCAGAAATATACATAAAACAATCAGACCCAGTATCAACAGGCAAACTGTATAAAACCCAAATAATACGTCGAGTTAAACAGCAAAAATAAATCCTGTTTTGCTTATTTGCGCTGGTTATGTACTTACATAGTATGTACCTACATAACCACGAGATAGAATTCTGGAACACAGATAGGATACGCCGCGCCCTTCAAGCTGAGATAGCGAGCTAAATTCCAGCACCACACCAAATAAGTACTCACGGGAAGGCGGCCATGGTGGCGAGTTTGACGAAGACATCGTGTTTGTTCTCTCTGACGTGGAAAAGCTGGGGTGGTAGTAACTGGTACTTCTGGCAGAAGACCTCGGGCTGCAGGATGTAGTCCTGACGAGCCGGTGGGGTGTCGCCGCGAGCGCCTACCACCAGGACCGGGATGTGGCTCTCCGCGAAATATTTCTGCAAAGAACAATGAGAAAATTATGGATGTGGGGCAAAATGTTGGGCCCTTATTGGATCAAAGTTCATCATCAGCCTATAGCAGTCCACTGCTGGACATAGGCCTCCCCTAATGAGCGCCATCGCGCCCTGTCTTCAGCTTGACGCATCCAACTTGTGCCGGCAGCCTTTCGCAGATCGTCACTCCACCTGGCAGGAGGGCGTCCTACACTATGTTTGCCGAGACGTGGTCTCCACTCGAGAACTCGTTTACCCCAGCGGTTGTCAGTTCTTCGGCAGATATGGCCGGCCCACTGCCACTTCAGCTTGCTAATTCTCTGAGCTATGTCAACGACTTTGGTTCTCTGCCGAATAGTCTCTAGATTTTGTATGGGCGGTTGATGCCTTTTTTTCCGAGCGGCCATCAACCAAACATTAAAATATAAACTCTTAGGAGTAGGTATAACAAACAATCGTTGTGAAAACGGTATACATCTACACTCAGCCAGGACCGAGCTATTCACCACTTTCCGGCATAGGCTTTTCACTTGGACATTGCGAAATAGCCCTTAATACACCTACGTCTTATAAATCTGATTACTCAGATTCTTTTTCCAATAAAATTGAATTGCAAGTTAAAGTTGCACTAGATATACTTACAATGTATATCCGTGCGATATACTCGAAGGAGCGAGAAGCAGCCACGTCATACACCAGACAAGCGACGTCGCAGTTCACTTCATGCGGCTGCAAGGGATCCGATACACGCGTGATGGGAATCTCCTTCAGAACGAGGTATTTCTCTTGCCCGTACACAGACACTGTGTTGATGCAAATGTTTTCTGTAGGGTTGCTATCGCCTCTCTCATTTGCGTGTGGTTTTATTTTCTGAAAATGTAGAATTAATAATGTAGCGACAGGAACTATAGAGACCAAGAGATATGTAGTGCCAAGAGTCTAAACCAGAAGCGAGTGCGAGAGCTTACAATGTAAGCCTTAAATGATCTGAAGTGATTAGTTCTGTGCATTATAGTGTTTATAATCATTTTCTAAGAGCTGTATAAATAAAAAAATAAAATAAATATGTATGTATATTTTCCAGTTACTGAAAGTAAATAAGTTCGTATGCATTATGGTGACGGAGTTTTTAGGCCGCCTAAAAGAACTATAACATCAAATAAACACTTTTTCTCAAATAGAGCTAGATTAGCAGAGATAAAGTTATACGGACTACGGTCATAATAACTTGTTTACAAACCTTGTGTGCGATGCCGAGGAAACTCCTGCAAATGGACGTCTTGCCGCACGACCTCGGTCCGATGACGTGGCACTGGTATACATTACGACTGGACTGTTTTTTGGCAATGTCCACCTTTTTTTCTCGAGTTACTGCAAATATTTCACAAATTAGTCCAAAGTTCAACAATCGAGCTAGACAGTGGAATTTGTAACACATTAGCAAAATAACAGATGACATCAAAACAACATTCATTTAATCCATGAGATCATTGCTCTTATGTGCTAATATTAGTAGTATCTTAGCAGTAGAATGCTAAATACAAGTTTTAGGGGAATCAACACATTACGTACTTATGTAGCCTATGATTAAAATTCTCGGAAAGTTGTAAAATAAACATCGCAAATTCGCTTAAGTAGCTTGAACAAGCTCTTTGTTAAATCGCTAAGAATTATTCAAGTTCAACATTCACGTTTCTTAGAATCACTTATTAGTTACAGTTATGTATAAATAAACTTACTATGAATAGCACTTTTTTGCGTGTCGTTTTCAAGGAAGTTATAGCCTAAATATGCTAAATAGGCGCTCGTATTCTGAAGGTCCAGCAAGGCCATGACCGTCCAGCGACACATCCAGCCTTGTAGCGTCAGATAACCCTGAAATAATATTTTGAATCTCAAAGTTTGTAACTATTGATTTTAATACTTCAATCTGGCCTGAACAGCTAAACAAATTTTGAGAAAACCTAAAAATAGAGATTTTGTACAAAGTTTTTCTTTTCATTTTAAACAAAAAGAAACAAAGAGTCTTGTGTAGGTAATTAGGTATGTTTGTAGTCTCTGAAACTAGGTAGAACTCGTCCGATTTCAAAAAATAGTTTTCGAATGGAAAGCAGTATAAACCTTGAGTGTCTACCACGTAACCGAAACCACGGGTGGAAGCTAGTCATTTGATGAAAAAATAAAAATAGAACTAGCTCATCTATGAGTGCTCTACAAATACAAACTCATTTAAGCACCATAATATTTGAACAGACATTTCACAAGAGCTCTGTAAATAAGTTCACCTTATCATTAGTAGGTACAGTATATCTCAAGTTGTGCCACGGGATTCTTGGGCAGCATGAGAAGACATTCTTGAGCTCGGTGGGATTGAGCATACCATCCTTATCCTGATCATACTTCTCAAACACCTGAGAGAGAAACTGCTGCCCTTTGTATGATAGTTCTGTGGTACAACCTACTGGTACTTTGATACTGTAATAGAAATTTATATTTAAATTAAATAAAGCACGGAAAAAGGTCGTAGGCTTTGTAGTTGACAATAATGCCACACGCTCGTATATAAAGTTATTATTATTATGAAAGTGGCGTCTAGTTCACACACGCCACATTCATCAATATTATTTTTCTCAATCCCTGCTTGTCCTTTTAACTTTTTTCTAACAAAGTTATGTGTGTCGGAATTGTCTACAACTACCACCCTAACCATTACTTGAAGACTCTTATAAGATTGTCCTTCATAATACAATCGTATTTATTCGTGAGTCTGTAATCACTACTAGGTCATTCCCTTACGGTTGGTTTGGACTGAATGTCAAAATGTACTGATCTGCATAATGTATTTATTCCAAAAAGAACTTTTCCCAAAATGACTGATTTTCTATAGGTCTTCATTATAAAATGTCGGAAATGAAACTGTCAAATGTATGTACAATCGGCATTAGCCACTCTCTTTATTTTTAAAATAAGTAATAAAATAAAATCACATTCTATAGATGCAAACGAAATAAAAAAACATATCCTTAAACCAAGGAAGTTATATAATACATACGTAACGGGAAAACGCGGTCCGCTTGAGAGATAAAACTTGGGCGGTGTGTCTCTTTCTAAAGGGTGACCATAATTTATAAACTAAACATTCCTAGTCCATAGGGGGTCTTTTACATCATTTTCTGATTTACATGACACGTGATTTCAGGGCATGATTTTTCAATTAAAATACTGATGCTATTTTGATCCTTGGTTTCGATCCTCGGTTTCGATCCTTGATTTCGATCCTTGATTCTTGAATCTTGAATCTGAAAACTAAAGTCTTGAATATTTGAAGTGACAGCTGTCAAACTTCAAACGGCCATATCTCGGGAACTACTCGTCCTAGACTCCCCGTTCCCAGTTCAAATGAAAGCTATGGCCAAGATCTTTTGAAGTGACAGCTGTCAAACTTCAAACAGCCATATCTCGGAAACTACTCGTCCTAGACTCCCCGTTCCCAGTTCAAATGAAAGCTATGGCCAAGATCTTCATTTGAAGTGACAGCTGTCAAACTTCAAACGGCCATATCTCGGGAACTACTCGTCCTAGACTCCCCGTTCCCAGTTCAAATGAAAGCTATGGCCAAGATCTTCATTTGAAGTGACAGCTGTCAAACTTCAAACGGCCATATCTCGGAAACTACTCGTCCTAGACTCCCCGTTCCCAGTTCAAATGAAAGCTATGGCCAAGATCTTCATTTGAAGTGACAGCTGTCAAACTTCAAACAGCCATATCTCGGGAACTACTCGTCCTAGACTCCCCGTTCCCAGTTCAAATGAAAGCTATGGCCAAGATCTTCATTTGAAGTGACAGCTGTCAAACTTCAAACAGCCATATCTCGGGAACTACTCGTCCTAGACTCCCCGTTCTCAGTTCAAATGAAAGCTATGGCCAAGATCTACATTTCAGATGACAGCTGTCAAAATGACATCTGTCACTTTAAATGTAGATCTTAGTCATAGCTTTCATTTGAACTGGGAACGGGGAGTCTAGGACGAGTAGTTTCCGAGATATGGCCGTTTGAAGTTTGACAGCTGTCACTTCAAATGAAGATCTTGGCCATAGCTTTCATTTGAACTGGGAACGGGGAGTCTAGGACGAGTAGTTTCCGAGATATGGCCGTTTGAAGTTTGACAGCTGTCACTTCAAATGAAGATCTTGGCCATAGCTTTCATTTGAACTGGGAACGGGGAGTCTAGGACGAGTAGTTTCCGAGATATGGCCGTTTGAAGTTTGACAGCTGTCACTTCAAAAGATCTTGGCCATAGCTTTCATTTGAACTTAGAACGGGGAGTCTAGGACGAGTAGTTCCCGAGATATGGCTGTTTGAAGTTTGACAGCTGTCAGTTCAAATCAGGGTTCGAAAAAATCCGATTTTTATAATAAATATCAAAAATCCGATTTTTTGATATTTATCCGATATATATCGGATATATATCCACACGCTAAGAAAAAGAAGCGAATTTCATTCTGTAAGGGAATTAAACACTTTAAAATGTGTAAGTAATTCGTAAAATAATATATGTGTCAAATTACCACATTTTTTATTTAAAAAACTTTAAAACAGTATAAGTAAAAAAATTGGTGTTTATTAGAAAAAAAAAAATTATAATTTTTTATTTGTTATAGTGTTAAACCACACTTAGATATTTGCTTTTGAAAATTTTTTTTTTTTCTTATCAAAATTTTCAATTCCGACTGGATTCGAACCCGCAATGATACAAGCGACTAAAAGTTCCGTGGCCAAATTGGTAAAGGCACTCCGGCTGCGGCTAAATGAGGATCGCTTGTATCATTGCGGGTTAGAATCCCGTTGGAATTTAAAATTTTGATAAGATTTTTTTATTTTAAAAATAATATTTTAATGAACACTTAAAAACAATCTAAATTATTCGGAATTGTAGTTTTTCGCTACGTGTTGCCAAGGTAAACATTAATCTCCAAAATTTTTAGTTTAGGAAAAAATCCATTGATATATATCAAGATAAAAATCAATTGATATATATCGTGATATATATCATGATATATATCCGCTGATATATATCGGCGAACCCTGGTTCAAATGTCAATTTGACATAATCTGTCATTTTGACATGATCTGTCAATTTGACAGCTGCTATTATTTATTATTTATTTATTTATACAGAAATTTTGATTGTATAATTTTTTTTTTATTTTGTACTTAATTGCACTAAGGTCACGGTAGGAGCATAAGGACATATTGGTCCTCGTGCTCCTACCAGTAGGAGAACCAAGTAGGAGTAAAAATACTTGACACTGGCTGAATGCACAACCGTGCGAAGCCAAAATAAAGAAAAAAAAAAAAAAAAAAAAAGTAGGAGTAAAGCTGGAAACATACTGTCGGACGCGGCTTACGGACGCGGCAGACAGCCGCGACTGAATAGGTATCTGGATATAGGACGAACATAGAACTGTGCACATTATCTGACGAAAGTCGCGGACGCGTCCTTGGACCTTCAGACGTCCGAAGGCAATCTGGCCCGCTGGGTGTTCAGACGGTGTGCACACTTATCAGTCGCGGCTGTCAGCCGCGTCCGTCAGCCGCGTCCGATAATTTGTTCCCAGCTTAAGAGAGGAAACGTATGATCGTTGTAATGTAGCTGAATGTACCTTTTGTGTCAGACTTTACGGATTTCCGACATTTCAAAATGAAGGCATAGAGAAAATCAGTCATTTTGGGAAAAGTTCTTTTTGGAATAAATGGGCATTTCTCCAGGGGGGCCAAAATTTAGGTTCCTCCAGATTATTCTTAAACTGTTCATTATTTTGTAAACAAAAGCTTAGATTTGAATGTCTAGATATATTACAAAAAAGGTATCGACAGTGAAATTTCATTTAAATTAGAAGGTAAAAAGATATTTACAAAAAACCTCCAAAAATAGCCATTTTCGACATGTGAAAATGACCTGCGCATAGGAGTTTCTCGTCATAAAATATTCATTTGTTTACTATGTTTAATTGTAATTACTGATATTTATAGATAACAAACTCTGTAATCTAATGCCAAGAAACAGTTTTAATTATTTGATTGGAATTCGATGGTAGATTTAATCAAAATCTTGTCACAAAATATGCATCATTACAGTCGCCAGTTTTTGTTTTCATCGTAATACGTAAACCGGAAGGCATTGAAAGATCGTGTTGAACATCAAATGTCGTGCCCTCCCGGACCAATCGGCCAGAGCACTTCACGGAGGCAAGACGCGTCGCATTTCGGAAAGGTGAGCTATTGAATATGATTCTCCAAGGTGTGACACTTTTTTCGTCATTCTGATTTATTACTATAACTATGAAATCAGTGCGTCAAATTTACATTATTTTTCGACTTAAGCTAAATTAAACATGCAGCTATTGATCACTAACATTTTTCTTTTGGTCTGCATTCGGAAATACAAGTTACGAATTGTTTTCTGAAGTTCGTCATTTTTCACAACCTCATTACAAGCAACAACGACAAAAACACGATGACGCGTGTTGCTAAAAATGATGATAACAATGATGATTGTTGCTAAGAATGATGATTTTTGGTTTAAAAAAATATAGAAACACTTACAAACACGTACAAAATGGTCAAAATGGCAGGTGGAGACTCGCCAACTCACAACTGGTTCCCCAAAACAGTTACTCGTGTGGCAAGAAGGGGGCAAAAATACGTGAGTTGCTAGAGGGTGGTCTGATGTCTACGTACCGGGTTTTAAACGACGATCACGAGCTCCCTGAGGGTCCAGCTTCACTTCACTTCAGCGTGCCCCACTCATCACTTACGTAACACCTTCCAGCCCCCGAGCAATGCTCTAGCGACTCCACTCCGTCCGGCCGGTGAAGACAACACGGAGGTGGACTGTTTCTCGTCAGTGTCAATCAAGGCAAGCTGAGATGAGGAACAGTGACCTCCCCCTGGGAGCACACGGGTCCGCGGGGTCGCTACTCATTCGACACCTCGCCTCAAAGGTGCCCTGCGGGCTTATTGTTATTACTATTCCTTAATTTTGAGAAGATTTACTTTTATGTCTAATGACAGGAGGTATTAGGTAATTATATCTAAAAAAAACCTGTTAAGTGCGAGTTGAACTCGTGCGCCGAGGTTCCCGTAGATACCTACCCATTATACCGCCATAATAAGCTAGTCCTCTGAACTGTATGAGCACCCATACAACTCAGAGGACTATCTTAATCGGTGTCAAGTATGTATGTATGGGGACACCATTTAATTTTCAACTTTTTTTATTTTTGGGATTTTTCCCTTTATTTCTGCTGTAAGACCTTGCTTTTTGCCGAATTTCGTGATTCTAGGTCAACAGGAACTACCATTTAGGTTTTTGACCCAAAACCTATAGGGTACTTCCGGTTGACCTAGAATTGTCAATTTTGGTGAAAAGCAAGGTTTTATAGCACAAATAAAGGAAAAATTCCGAAAAGTAAAAAAAGTTGAAAATTAAGGTACATTTTGGTACCTACAAGTATTCACGAAAGTCTAAATTTGCCCATATCTTTTTATCGTGTTAACTCAGGACCTTGATTTTTATACACCTAATAGGTACTATAGACCTCAGTATATAGTATTAATTTCAACTTGCTAGGTCTACCCGTTCCTGAGAAAATCGATGGTGACACATAGACAGACAGACAGACAGACGGACAAGAAAGTTATCTTATAAGGGTTCCTTTTTATTACCTTTTGAGGTACAGAACCCTAAAAGTAAGATTTTTTAAGGAATATTATAAAAATAGGCACCGATTTAAGAACATGGTGATTTTGTCAATCCTTACAAATCCTACTTACTTACATAACATAATACACTTAGCTAATTTTGAGAATATACACTTAGCTATTTTATACTTAGCTAATTTTAATCTATGCTGTTATGATCAGAAACATGTGTTTTTGATGGATTTATCATTTTTAGCAACACACCGTCATTCTTCTCTACAATTTAATCATTTTTCTCACTTAGGGTCATTCCTAGCAACCGACAATTTTGATTATCTCCTAAAATATCAGTTAATTTGATGGATACCCCTCGTTAAATAACTTATTTTTAACATACAAATCATTCCAGCATCAAAGATTAGACCTAAACTAAAGGGATAAAAAGTGACTAAAAAATCGTCAAAAATAACAATTTGAGGAGAAATGCCCAAATACATTATGCAGATCAGTACATTTTGACATTCAGTCCAAACCAACCGTAAGGGGTCATTCTTACCCCGGTCATTCACATGGTACCTTTATTTATACGAATGTTTTCCATTCTGGACCCCTACTCCTGAAACTAAAAACGATATATTTTTATCGTGCCGTTTCTCGTATTTCAGCTTTTTATTGGTCAATGTTCCGAATTCAGTTTCCACTGACATAAGCTGAACTACGAAAATTGGCACGATTATAAATCGTTTTTAGTTTTAAGAGTAAGGGCCCTTGGGCCTTGGGCCAGTATGGAAAAGTTGCAAGGGCATTCGCGAATATTTTTCAACACTTATAGGTTTGCGTGATCATGCGATGTTAGTTACCGGCATCATTACCCTGAAAACTTGACTCTAACTCTAAGTAAAGAAGCGTTGCCTCGTGCCTTTATGTATCATGGACATGGACACTGCTTTATTGTTAAAATGTTAGTGTGCAACAGTGCATGATTCTACGCACATTGCACATGAGGTTGGGTGGGAGCAGCAATCTGCCCTTGTATTATGCATTTAATTTACAACAATAAACTCTCTTTAAAGATGACCTTACGTCATATGTAGGTACCTAGAATACACTGGGTGTTATATGACTACTCTCAAAATTGATAAAGTGCATTCGAATATTTAGTCTATGAGACTGAAAACTGAAACTGTAAGGTTGGTCAAAATATCATGTTAGCAAGAACTGTGACTATCACCAGCTTTGCCAAAATATCAAAAAGCATGTTGTTGTCTACAATTTAACAAAAACGGTGCAATGGATGAATCATTATTATAATTTAGAAAACATGATTTAATTTGAACAAATGCTATTCAGTGCTTGGAAAACTACCAATCCAAAAGAAAAAAAATATTATTTTACTTTGTTGGTAGTAATATACCAGTCTGAATCTGCCGTTAGGTTTTCAGGAGTATTCTTATTACATCTTGGATGTATCTACTATGAGGTTTACCCTTTTGTTACATTATTAATTTATAAGCTGCCTAAAAGCCTGAATGACTTCTAAATCTGTGGCCATCATTGGTGGCTCTTATCATTGGTTTGAAAGTGACAAGAAGGCTTGCCTATATTGACAGGTGACTATGGATAACGGGCTAGGTTTCTTCCAAGCATGTTATGTTTACGTGACCAACTGAAACCCTTAAAGTATTTCCTATATTTTATAATTACCTGGCATATAAATAGCTATGAGTCAACTCCAAACTCTCGTCATATCCAAATTTCCGGAGCACTGTCCAAGTGGTCTCATTCCGTCCTCTTTGTATAAACAAACAATGTAGGAATATAAATCCCTTTATTGTTATACAGTCATTCTCTATGCCACCAGCAATGTTTTGGGCAATCACAGATTTTACTTCATCTAAAACCTTAAACATTCAACATGTTAATAGAGCTTATCAGAACTGTTTGTTATGTAATAACTAATTGTCTTATTTCTTATTTGTAAATAAAGTGAGACAATAAAATAAGTTACATAAAACTGTAGACCTTGCCAAAAGACCCAAAGGTTAGTTAAGTAAAATAAAATAAGTTAAATATGTGGTCATAATATTATTTTAGATAAATAAAAAAGGACAGAAAAGATGGATGACCATGACCACCTAGTGGTATTAACAGCTGAATGCTTCTGTGCTTCTGATGACACCGTCCTCCTTTTTCATGACCGCTCCTGGGATAGTGTTAAACATATAGCGGAAGGGGGGTTATGTAGGGTGGGTTGTCCACCTGTGAACCAGGCAGATGCAATGAGCCACCGCTATATTTCAAAAATGTGACATTGCCGTTCTTTACGAATACTGCCAATAGGAACGCATACGCACCCCTCACTCTCTCCCCAAATTGCAAGCAGCGCAAGCTTAAGACGTACGCCCAGTGATCGAATTTATAAAAATGTATCACAAAAGCAAGTTTTTTGTGTTGATTTCATTCTTTTTCTACATTTTTTGGGTGTTACCTACAGTTTTTTTTGCCTGTTACGTATGATTACACATACATAAAGTTGTTAATTACACTATAGTTAGTTTGCTGTATCATCATTTACCAGGTGAAATTCTGAGGTTTGTTTTGTCAATGGGGTGTGTCCAGCAATGAGCCATGACATAGTGTCCTGCATTGAACCATAGTTCTCACATACATTTTCCCAGTCCGAGCTGCACCTACCATTAATATACGTCGAGAAACTAAACCACCTACTTATTACAACTAGATTTGTATGATAACCTACTTAAAATTAGTATTATGATAAAAAAACCATATTGCTTAATGACAATACATAAATTATATTAAGACTAAGATACTCTAACCTAAATATAATTAACTGTACCTCTACCGGCTTATATTTCGTAGTTAGTAATAATTTTGCTGATAGGTAATAATAATAAAATAAAAACATTGCCCTTTCTCTTGGTAAATAGGTGGTTCATTGCAGAATTCGGTCTGGTTCAATGCGTACCACCCGTGTTACGCAATGAACCAATTCTCATTTTTTGCTAAATCTGTATTTCTAAGAAATCTAAAGATTATATGAATAAACTAATAATGCACAATCTTAGCCAGATTAATCACCTTACTTCACGCCAAATCTTAGGTCCGTAAGTCAAAAACTGTAAAAGATATGGACGTTTGAATTTTACCTGGTTCATTGCTGGACAACCCACCCTACTGTAAGTACTTGGCTTGAAGAGAACCTACTTTCCATAAATACATCAAAAACAAAATATCTTTGTTTTCATAAGACCAAAGCTTCGCACCCTCCTAACAACTACGACTTAACCATTCATACACACCCTTGTAATAAACAATCAGAACATAAAAATAACTGCGACTGTGTCAAACTTACGAAAGTGTCACATTTAATAGTAGATTGTTGCACGAGGGTTGAAAGTAACCTATTGCGGCACGAGATGGTTTGGCGCCTGAGCGTAGCGAGGGCGCTAATAGTTCGAGTGCCGTAATAGGTATTTCACCCGAGGTAAACACTCTGCTTTTCATTTCGAATATTAGGAAAGTAAATAAAAACCTGATTAGCTCATTTTATAAAAATCTCTGCTCTCGATCGACAAAACAGATAAAAATCGAATTGGTGCTTTAAAAAAGATACTTACTGGCTGGTAGCTTGCCACTGAAAAAAAAACAAAAAAGGCACCCACCTTTTTTTTTCAGCCAGTATTTTTTGTCATTGAAGATGGTAAATATTTCAAGCTCAAAATCTTGTTTAAATAATAATAATTTAGTGAAAAGTAATTATTAATAACAATACTCATGTAATAAATGAGGAAGACTCACGATTTTAGTTGAGTATGCAGATTTGTAGATACAAAAAAAACGAAAAATACTGTGTTTTTGGTTTTTTAATCGGATCAAAAATGACCGAGTTACAGAGATTTTAGTGCACCAATCTAAAAAACGCTCGCGAGAAGGCCGCGACTGGCTGTGACGTCACCAGGCGCCCGCGGCTCACTCCACTAGTACAAAATCCCTAGTTATTTTCAAACTAATTTCCGACCGCGGCATCGCTCGCGTGGCACCTGGATAAAAAGTAGCCTATGTCCTATTCCCGCTCATTACCTAACTATATTTTAAATTTCAGCCAAATCGGTTCAGTAGTTGTCGAGTTATAGAGGAACAAACATACATCCAAACATCCAAACTTTCGAGGTCATTCACGTTTTTTGTTAAGTAAGTACATAAGCAGATTTGTAGATTTAAAAAAGTTATAAATGATTTCATTTTTATTTTTAAATATGATTACGACTGTATTCCCAAGGCACAGTAGACATATTCTATCAGATCTTTTAGGAATTTTTAGATCCGTTGAAAAAGTCTAAGCGGGTAGTCAGAGGTAGAGAAGCAGTGTTGGCCGAGTGCGCTAGTGCCTCGACTTTCAATCCGAAGGTTGTGGGTTGAAACCCAGCCGTGCATCAATGGATTTTTCGTTTCGAAAAATGTATAAGTAGGTACCTAAGTAGGTATGCGCTTTAACACGAGCTCTAAACGGTGAAGGAAAATATTGTGAAAGTGTGATAGTGTGATTTGAAAACCAAGTTTAGGTAGGTAGGTATGTGATTATTTTGACTCGTACATACAAATTATTAATTTAAGGTATTACGATTAAAAGTATGTATAAAAAATACCTATTCACTAAAAAGTTTAAAGGCGAAAATTATTTTTAAGTAGGTACCTACCTAGGTAAGTAGTAAGCAGGTAGGTACCTACTTAAAAATAATTTATGTAGGTAATAATTTAAGTAGGTAGGTAAATAATTTAGGTAGGTAAAGTTAATATTAGTGTTGTAGCGACATCTACCTGTCGCTAGATGAACTACAGAAAACATGCTACGCACTACAGATGGCGCCACGCTCGACATCAACGACTCATATCTGAGTTTCTTAAGGATAACGATCTTCCAAGCTACTCCAAAGCAACTTCTGCTGCAAAAAGAAGAACACGCTGGACAGTATCAGACCTCAGACCAGATTGCAGGCTAAAGGAGCAACGGAATCACACGCAACATCGGAATAACATCGGAATTCCCTAGATCTCGCAAGCGGAGTTTCTACCGAGTTGAAGCTTGTATACAACTATCCGACATCAACTGTTGGTCGAAAGACCACGGGTAAGTGGGCCAGATGGGCCGACCCGTTGCAGAGGAACCACCTACTCTGCCTTTGGGGAACTATTCCACCCTGTTCCCCAAAGTGTGATTCGACTCCTGATTGTTAGTTTTGTTTGTTATTGTTTTCGGTAAGTACCGGTACCTACCTAAAATACCTATTCAGTAAAAAGTTTAAAGGCGAAAATTATTTTTAAGTAGGTACCTACCTACCTACTTACTACTTACCTAGGTAGGTACCTACTTAAAAATAATTTTCGACTTTAAACTTTTTACTGAATAGGTATTTTAGGTAAGTACCGGTACTTACCGAAAACAATAACAAACAAAACTAACAATCAGGAGTCGAATCACACTAATATTAACTTTACCTACCTAAATTTTTACCTACCTACTTAAATTATTACCTACATAAATTATTTTTAAGTAGGTACCTACCTACTTACTACTTACCTAGGTAGGTACCTACTTAAAAATAATTTTCGCCTTTAAACTTTTTAGTGAATAGGTATTTTTTTATACATACTTTTAATCGTAATACCTAATTAATATTTTGTATGTTCGAGTCAAAATAATCACATACATTACCTACAAAATCAAAAATCAAAATCAAGTATCATTTATTCAGTAGGACCGTTATGACCACTTTGAATCGTCTTAAGAGCTAGGTGATTCTACTCCTGTTCTTTCGCGACCAACACCGTGAAGAATCAGGGCAACAAACACGGTATGGGGCCTAGCTTTCTTTTCGGTGATCCTACCTACCTAAACTTGGTTTTCAAATCACACTATCACACTTTCTCATCACACTAATCATACTATCACACTAATCACACTAATATTATAAATGCGAAAGTGTGGATGTTTGGATGGATGATGTTTGTTCCTCTATAACTCAACAACCACTAAACCAATTTGGTTGAAATTTTAAATATAGATAGATAATGACCAGGAATAGGACATAGGCTACTTTTTATCTGGGTACTACGCGAATAAAGCCGCGGGCGAAAGCTAGTTAATATTAAAAATGCAAAAGTTTGGATATTTGGATTTATGTTTGTTCCTCTATAATTCGACAACCACTGAACTGATTTGGCTGAAATTTAAAACATAGATAGTTCTTGACCTGAAATAGGACATAGGCTACTTTTTATCCAGGTGCCGCGCGAGCGAAGCCGCGGGCGGAAGCTAGTTTGAAATTAACTAGTGATTTTGTACTAGTAGACCGAGCTGCGGGCGCCTGGTGACGTCAGACGCAGCGCGAAGCTCCGAGCGCGCGTTTTGAAATGGCCGAAAAGAAAACTTGAATAACTTCGTCATTTATTGATGGATTTTAATTATTTAAAAAACAGAATGCTCAGAATGCTAAAGAGTATACGCCCTCATACTTAGAAACCCAATATTTCGTTTAGTGATTGATCCCCAATATTTTTTACAGCAATTCTCAATAAAAAGGTGAAATAGAAATGTCAAATATAACTTTTCTGTGTAAAAAGTTTGCTCAATAGAAATGTCAAAATAGAATGATTTTTTTTTAATTTGACAGCAGGGAAAATTGCTTCCCAGGGCGGAAAAGTACTACTTTCATCCCTCTGTTCAGGTAACTTCAAGCGTACCTACTTTCCGTGTATGAGAAATGAAAAATATTTAGGTATTATGATTGACGAAAAGCTTCAATGGAATCATCATATCACTGTCACCTCAAAAAGAACTAGATCTCTCATATATGTCTTCAAAAACTTAAGATCCGTTGCTGATAAGGCCCTTCTTATAAAAACTTATAAAGCACTCTGTCAATGTGTGCTCAGCTATTGCATCAGCTCATGGGGAGGAGCTGCAAAGACATTCATGCTGGAAATCGAGCGAGCGCAAAGAGCTCTACTTAAAACAATGATGTTTTTGCCGTTTCGATACCCAACTAGTCTTCTCTACAAGCAGGTTAATATTCTAAGTGTTCGCCAAATATATATTTACCAGTGCATTCGCCGATACCATCGTTTGACAGTACCAGCTTTGATTCTCAATCAAAATAGGAGAAACCGGTACCCAGTCCCGAACTTGCGTTGTTATGTAGCTCGCAATCACTATATTTATAACGCACCTCGTCTATATAATAAATTTGATTCAGAATTAGATATAAACAAATACAGCAACCATCTACTGAAAGGAACCCTAACACAATGGTTAGAATCACACGACTATTTTGAAACGGAGGAACTTCTTAAATAAGCCATACACCACACACACACACACATACACACACACACACACACACACAAATTCACACATACATACATAACACACATACTAAAACACACAAAATACACACATTGTATACACTTATTAGAAGCAAAAAAATTGTATTGTATTTTAGTTTTTCTTTTTTACTTTAACTACCTACTTACCTATTGTTTATTTGTAAAACTACTAGTAGCTTCATCAGGGAGAGAACTGTTTCCTGGGCCACAGCTCACGCTTTTCCAGGAGACAGGGCTTCATTTTATATTTGTATGTTCTATTTTTGGTCAAATAAATAAATTTCTATTTCTATTTCTATTTCTTCCAAATTCTGTGGCCGTAATCAGTTGGTTGCAAGTTCATTATGTACTAATATAATAGTAATCATAAATGGAAATATGTATAATCAAAGTTTTAATTAATACTTTTCTATCTTGTTTTTTAGACGGCATGTGTGAGCTAAGATTTTGCTTTTCAATAAACATTATGGGTGCTAAATTGGAGATACTGAAGCAAGAGGGTCAAATCAATTACTTATTTATTTATATTTTTAAAAACAGAGAGCTGTTCATATAGATGTACAGTGATTTTAATTGAGTATTGGATTGTACCTGTAATTGTAGTGGTGACTCAAAACACTTTTTCTGAAACATAGTGACTTCATAGTCATCCAAGACTCCATCACCATCCAAATCGCAGATTTTAAATATCCTTGTTAGCGCTCTTTTGCATTTTTCTGTCAACTAAATTAAATAATAATCAAATTATTACTGTTCTTATATATTTTTACAACTAAATTGTTTTACAGTATTATCTGCTTACCTCTTGTTCATCTATAGAATAAATTGGGTTTATTGGATGCAGTACTGCCTTTTGGGCATTGTAGAACATTTCCGATACATTTACAAGAGATTTTGCTGAACATTCAATGCATCTATCAACTTCAGGGTACTCTTCAGCGATGTCCCAAATATTCTAAAAACAAATTCTGATTAATCTCCAATCTACCAGTTACATAGCAGTGGGTTAAATAAGATTCTTGTAAAACTTACATCAATAATTGAATAATCAATCAAGTCTATCTTGTTTCCAACAAGAATAACAGGCTTCCTAGATTCATCCTGGCAGTTGTCTCTAACAAACGGTAACCAGTATGAAGCAATTTTATTTAGTGTTTCTTGTTTGTCTACTGAGAATACTATGCATATAACATGAGCCCTCTCTATCTCTTCTGCTACTTGCTCCAATGATTGCTCAGCAACTGAAATATTACAAAAAGCTTATGAATGTAGGAAAAGCTACCTTTTGCAACAATGGTAATTATATTTCAGATTCCCATGCTCTCTAATAGGTGCTTCGATTGTTTTAAATTAACTTTTTACTGGCTAAATTGTTGCAAAGTTACATAGATACATAATAAATAATGTAATAAATTTACTCAGAGAACTAGGAGGACACAGGAAGAATTAGATACTTAGCTCACCACAAATATCTACGATATTGGTCGGAACTTGTTCGGGAGTCACGTCTGCTGGTATTGTTATTTCTTCTGCTTTAGGGGGCACATGTTCTGTGAACTCTTCAGTCACTAAAGAGAGTATGAGAGATGTTTTCCCAACACCAGGATCACCCAGTAATAGGATTCGTACATTTCGCGGAATCGATTCAAAAACCATTATGATAAGTTGTCAGAACACAGGTTAAGTACTCATTTCTTTAAAATCAGGCTGTGATTATTGTTTTGTAAATTATTGCATTTTTAATCCAAATTTCGTAGTAGGTATTCTTTTTACCATTTTGTGATTTTATTTTTGCCCCAGCCAATTTGCGTTCACCGCCAGCCAGAGCGGAGACAACCAACAACTGCAAGTGCAAAACGTCAAAATCAAAGTCAATCAATGACAAACAAAATGAAACAGTGCCTACAAATCGTGTTTATTCTTACAAATTGGACAAAACTTTGGATTCATTTTAAAAACCTTTTGACTTGTGACTCTTTATTCTAGCCTTGACAAGGAATTAAATAAACGTTTCGCAAATCTATAATTTATTTATTGATTTTAAAATCTTATTTTCATTGACACATTGGTTATTATGTCAATGTCATCACAAAAATTCATGTCGTTTGTTTCTCAACAGGGCTGCCAATTTAGGGACTTGTCGCTTATCGCTAGAAATAGCGACTTTTGCTCTAATGTTAGCGACTTAAAATCAGTTTTAGCGACAAAATTTAGCGATTTATCTAGCGACAATTGGACTTCAACCTGCAAATCAAAACAGTTTAAGGGCAAGTTGTATGGTGGAAAAGACAGAAAGTCAACTTGAAAAAAATAATTAGATGTTTATTACATATAATTTTCATCTTCTGTCCTTATAATTATGTTTACTTACCAAGTTCAAAAGATCTTATATTTAGAAGGAAGTGTTTTAATTTTTCTACCAACGATGATTAATTTAAATAATTATGTTTCATTTTTTAATACGTTTAATTTTGTACTAAACAAAAACATTCTGGCAAATAATGATTAAGTATACCATCAAGCTGATCAAACGTTTGTTTTTTTTTGTTTTACCATTAACAAATTATTGAATATCCCCTCTATCCCCTCTCTCCCCTCCTGGATAGAATCAGTTTTTAGCGAATTTTCAGATTGAATCTAATCTAGCGATTATGATTTATTGGAGTTGGTAATACTGTTTTTCGATTGATTTCTAGATTTCGGCATAGTCCGTCGTGTCGGTGTTTTGTTTTGTTGTTTTGTTGAAAATAATGCCTTATTGTGAATGAAAATGTAAATTTCGATATCAGAACATAAAGTTCCATACCCAACATGGGAGAAATAAATAAAAAGCAAAATGACTGGGACTCGGGCAAAGGTTTACGAGAACCAGTAAAATGCTTGGAGGTTAGTAACATCAAAATAAACTAATATTTCTATATAATAGGCTAAAATACTGATTTAATTTCAGGTATTCTACGAATTAACTATATATAAAAATATATATACAAAAATTAGATATAAAAACAATATGTTTTTATATCTAATGACAACGTATCTTTTTAGGTCTGTTATATTTTTTAATTGCAAACTTGTTATGTAGGTACCTATTCTACATTAGTTAGGTATATATTAGAAAATGAAAAATCTTACCAAAATTTTCAATTCCGACGGGATTGAGAATTTTGATAGGTATGAAATGTATGTATCAAATGTATTTATACATAAGTGTGGTTTAACACTAAAAATTAAAAAAATTATATAGGTAAGTAATCAAAAATCTGGTGCTTTCAGGACAAATGGAAACTAGTCCCTTCCTTTTTACAAGTCAAAGGGCTCGTCAAACAGCACATAGATTCTTTTAATTACTTCATAAATGTTGAGATCAAGAAAATTGTTCAAGCTAATGAAAAAGTCTTCTGTGATGCAGACCCTCTGTTTTATATAAAATACTTGAACGCCTATGTTGGAACTCCTGATCTTGAAGAAGGTTTCAATGTATCAAAGCCCACAACTCCTCATGAATGCCGACTTAGGGATATGACTTATTCAGCTCCAATCACAGTTGATATTGAATACATAAGAGGCAATCAAAGAGTCATTAAAAACAAGCAGCTGATTGGAAGGTAACTGACAAACGCTATCATCAACTAAACTACTCAATGTAGGTATTTAAAATCTCAAAACATCTAACTGCACTTTAAATAAAAGTAAGTTTGTATGAACTTTGAGTTTTGATTAATCCATCATGCCTTAACAAATTTAGGAGGAATCTGTATATTAATGTGCTCTTCAAAGCATGAAACCCTTGAAAACTGAGGATCACCCATCCATTTTATGTTAAAAACATTAACAACAGCACTAACCTATTAATGCATTCAGTTTCCATGATAAAGAATAACAATAGGAATTGCAATATATGCCGAACTTGTCACTCTTAGTCTATGAAAAGAGATGGCATATAGTTCAATTCCTATTGTGAATAACCACGCTGGTCCTTCTGACCGAGAGCTGGGGCAGGGAATGGATTAAGTAATGTAGCAAGCTACTCCACAAGTGTTTTGAATCTGCGATGTAAGATTGAAACTGATTAGTAAATATATTATTTCTTAAATCTTTGTATTAATTGAACTATAATTCAATTTATTCCACAGGATGCCTCTTATGCTGAGATCATCCAACTGTGTCCTAACTAATAAATCAGACTATGAGCTAGCAAAATTAAATGAGTGCCCACATGACCCCGGAGGCTACTTTATCATCAGAGGTGAATATATTTATGTTATTTTCTAAACAGACTTCTACTAAAACCACTTACCATACTAACTCAGATTTCCCTTAAAAATTTTTGATTACTTATAAACTTAGCACCCACGACCAGATTAGATAGATGGATGGACCAAAGAATATAAGATTGCATTAAGATACAAGAGAATGCGCGGGTGTTGCAGCACAATGTCAACAAATAATCAACAACCCGAGGTCGCTCCTCGAAGCCTGTGAAGACCCCAGGAAACTTCTGTGCTTCTGGGAGGAGCTAGGCTGGCTTCAGATTTAATACATGTATACATACACATGAGGTTGCTTCACTGTGAATCAACGTTGGTGTTTCCTTTTTATTTTTTAATTTATTGATAACAATGTTTTATAACTATTCAATTTTAGGTCAAGAAAAAGTAATATTGATTCAGGAGCAACTCTCTAGGAACCGGATGATTGTGGATGAATTCAAAGGAGCCATACAATGCCAGGTCACTAGTTCTACTCATGAGAAGAAAACAAGAACTAATGTTATTGTGAAGAATGGGAAGTATGTGCTGAGGCATAATGCGTTGTCTGATGTAAGTTTATACTGTACTCTTTTTTTTAAAAGCTTTTATTTAACTTGCAATGTATGTTCTTAGATTTATGATAAAGTTGAATGGAGGTCTAGTAAGCCTAACATGCGCAACATAATTATATCTTGTCTCTCGACTCTCGATTTTGCGTATGTTAGGCTTACTGTTGTGTATAGAATGATTGCACTGTGAATGTGATATTTTGAGAAAATTCTTTTAACTTATTGTTCAGTACCTACCTATACATAGTCCTGACTAAACTTCCAAGGTTCTAAAAATATAGATCCAGAACTAACATACAAGTTGTAGATGATGCAAACTTTTGACATCCATTAGGTACTGAGGTTGTCAAAATTGTATTATTTCCAGGATATACCAATAGCAGTAGCCTTCAAAGCAATGGGGATTTGTAGTGACCAGGAAATAATGCAACTTATTGGTACAGAAGATATCACAGTAAAGAAGATGGCTCCCTGCATCATGGACTGCCATAACTTAAAGATCTTCACACAAAATCAGGCACTAACTTTTATTGGTAGCAAATTGAAAGTCAAAAGGTAATGATTGTAATTTAAAATTATCATCATTTTTTAGTTCTCTCTTACTTGTGTAGATGGATTTAAAACAATACATTATTTTCTTTTACATTCTCCTATCACTTGTCTTAGTACTCACTACTTTCTTACCCTTCGGTTTATCATCATTTACTTACATAATCCATCACTCTTTCTTACAGTATAATTATTAATTATAATTTGAAATATGATGATCACGTTGAAAAAAACTATCCTCCACAGTAAACAAAAATACATAGTACTTTTTATGTGTAGGCCCATGAGAATATAAATATTTGTTCTAGGTTTCAGACTTCAAACTCTAAAAATCGCACGCCAGTCGACGAGGCTCGTGATCTCCTAGCCACCACGATATTAGCACACGTCACTGTAGAAAACTACAACTTTTACGTAAAAGCAATCTACTTAGCGATTATGGTGAAACGAGTTATCGACGCTGAAACCAATAAAGCAGCGATTGACGATCCTGATTACTATGGAAATAAGAGGCTAGAGCTTGCGGGATCTTTACTAGCACTCATGTTCGAAGATCTCTTCAAGAGATTCAACTGGGAAATGAAGATGACAGCTGATAAACTGATCCCGAAAATCAAAGTAGCTCCTTTCGATATTGTGAAGTATATGAGGCCCGATTTGATAGCTAATGGACTGTTTGCTGCCATCTCTAGCGTGAGTAGCTTATGCTTGCATGTCGTTATAAAAATAAAAGGAAGTCCTGAAACATTAGTTTGTTGGAGCACCAATCAGTCGCCTGTAGCTCATTATTCTCAAATCAATAAAATGAATAAACTGGTCAGCGTACGGACTAATCCATACTTTACTGCAACTATGTTTCAGGGTAACTGGACAATCAAAAGATTCAAAATGGAAAGGCACGGCGTGACTCAGGTCCTTTCTCGTCTCTCCTACATATCAGCGTTAGGTATGATGACCAGAGTGAACTCACAATTCGAGAAAACTAGGAAAGTATCCGGACCGCGTTCACTCCAGCCTTCCCAGTGGGGCATGCTGTGCCCGTCTGATACACCGGAGGGAGAAGCTTGTGGTCTAGTAAAGAATTTGGCTCTGATGACGCATATCACCACGGAATGTTCTGAAGAACCGATCGCAAAATTGGCATGTAACGCCGGAGTTGAAGATGTTAGGCTTTTGGGTGGAGAGGAGATCAATCATCCTGCTGTTTACATGGTCTTTCTTAATGGTAAGATTCTGAAAGCATTTCATTGATTGGAAATACCATCTATGCAGGCAGAGCTTAACTCAGTATTATTGAATTCTATAATAAGTGTATTCAAAGCTTTTCTTTTTTTCAGGTAACATTCTAGGAGTAACAAGACAATATAAAAGGTTGATTAAAGTCTTTAGAATGTTCAGACGGCGAGGTCTTATATCGGCATTCGTTTCGATCTACCCAAATCACAATCAGAGAACAGTTTACATATGCAGCGACGGCGGTAGACTCTGTCGACCCTACATTATCGTCGAGAAAGGAAACCCTCTAGTACTACAGCACCATATAAACGAACTAAACAGAGGAATCAGAAAGTTTCAAGATTTTCTAAATGACGGTCTCATTGAATATCTAGACGTAAACGAAGAAAATGACAGTTATATTGCGACGGTTGAATTTGACATTGATCCGTATGTGACTACGCATTTGGAAATAGAGCCTTTCACGATTCTGGGCGTGTGTGCGGGACTTGTACCATACCCGCATCATAATCAGAGTCCGAGAAATACTTATCAATGCGCTATGGGTAAACAAGCAATGGGTAAGTAGCTTTTTAGCATGAAATCATCCAGCTTACTAATATAAATGTTGATTAAAAGCATCTTAATCTATTTCAGGAACAATTGCATATAACCAGAGAAACAGAATAGACACTCTCATGTACAACTTAGTGTACCCCCAATGTCCCATGGTCAAAACAAGAACCATAGAACTGACGAACTTTGACAAACTGCCGGCCGGACAGAACGCAACTGTAGCTGTGATGAGCTACAGCGGTTACGATATAGAAGATGCTCTCATTCTCAACAGGGCTTCTATAGATCGTGGATATGGACGCTGCCTCGTTTACAAAAGCGCAAAAACAACAATGAAACGGTACAGCAATCAGACATCAGATAGAATTCTAGGCCCATCGAGAGACGCGACAACAGGCAAAGTCATAAAATCTCACGATATTTTGGACGCAGATGGCATAGCATCTCCCGGAGAAATGGTAGAAAACCGACAAGTGCTTATAAACAAGCAAATGCCACCAGCAAATGTAAACAGTGTCTCACAAGGACAACCTCAGCCCCAAGTGATTGAATACAAAGACGTGCCTGTCACGTACAAAGGGCCAGTAGAATCTTATATTGAAAATGTTATGGTCTCATCAAATTCCGAAGACGCATTTCTTATCAAAATACTCCTGAGGCAAACCAGAGTTCCAGAGATCGGTGATAAGTTCAGTTCTCGGCACGGACAGAAGGGAGTCACAGGTTTGATAGTGCAGCAGGAAGATATGCCTTTCAATGACAGAGGAATTTGCCCAGACATGATCATGAACCCTCACGGTTTCCCGTCTCGTATGACAGTCGGTAAAACCATCGAGTTATTGGCGGGGAAAGCTGGATTGATGGAAGGGAAATTCCACTACGGTAAGCTGCTGGTACGAAGTGTACCTACCAACTAATAATTTAGTAACTTTGAATATCAATTCTAATAAATTATAATTTTATAGGTACTGCATTCGGAGGTTCAAAAGTGCGCGATGTTTGTAAAGAGTTAGAAAAGCATGGATACAACTATCACGGCAAAGATATCTTCTATTCTGGTCTTACTGGAGAACCTCTTGAAGCTTATATTTATTCTGGACCGGTAAGCATTACGGCATGATAAGCGCGACTTAAACGAGCATAATCAATGAACAACTATAAAATCATGGAATAAGTAGTACCTAAGTCTTTAGTCTTCTTCAATCGTCTTAGTTTGACTCAAAACTCATTTATTCAATGGGATCACAATAGTCTTAAGAGCTATGGTTTTACTTGTTTCTCGCGACCTCGCGACCATTACCTACTGTGATGGACCAAAGCAACAAACAGGGTTTGGGTTATTCTAGCTAGATTAACGATGCAGCACACACACTTAACTGTATTAATCTGGTTTGGATGTTAAAAAAAACGTGTTGAGTGGTAAACAGAGAGCAGCTTCGCAATGTCGATACACGCCTTTACATACATTGCGAGCGTAGTAGGTAACTATTTATTCTAATCTGTGCGTTGAGTAACGTGACGTCATACGCTGAAATCCCGGTGCCTCGATTTCATTATTTTTACTTCTGCTATAAGTAATTTAAATTTGGCAGGTCTACTATCAGAAACTGAAGCATATGGTACAAGATAAAATGCACGCGCGAGCCCGCGGGCCCCGAGCGGTGCTGACGCGGCAGCCCACCGAGGGACGCTCCCGGGATGGAGGCCTGCGGCTGGGAGAAATGGAGCGCGACTGTCTTATTGGCTATGGAGCTAGGTAGGTTATGTAGTTCAGCCACAGAATTATATCGAGATATAAGCAAAAAGTACGTTGATTTGTATGAAAACCGACCATGTAACATTTTGCGTAGGTACTTTGACGAACGCAGTTTGTCAACTGCTTGGATTACATTGCTGGCTTTCAATGCTCGCCAAGTCAGGTGCGTCAAATTAAAGCCGCAATGGAATGAATTCAGAATGAACTTCGCGTCGAGCAAAGTCCTCAGCCCTTCTTTTCGGCACGCGAGGTACATACACTCTTTGCTTCTATCTCGATATACTAACTATAATAACGATAATAAGATCAAAGCTTTACACCACAAGCTTTTGCCGCACAATAACTTTGCTAGTGGTAAAGTTTGTGACCTATCTTCTCTATTGACTATGTCAGCCATTGAAGTTTATAAGATTGTAGACTATTATCGCACTGCACGACAGACAAGACAAACCCTAGTCACACGACAGGACACACCTTCACTGTGCTGCGACCAAGTAAATTTTAAACGCTGCGACGATTGTTTCTCTTGCTCGCACATGTTGACTTTTGTCATTGGTCCGAAATGTATCTAAATGTCTCTTTATCTCCAGTATGCTGCTTATGGAGCGTCTAATGCTGGCTTCGGACGCGTTTAGCGCGCACATCTGCGGCGCGTGCGGGCGGCTGGCCAGTCGCGCCTGGTGCCACGCCTGCCGCTCCTCCGCCGCCGTCTCCAGTGTAGACATGCCTTATGCATGCAAGCTGCTGTTTCAGGAACTAGCCTCGATGAATATAGTCCCTAAACTGACGTTGAAGAAGTACTGTTAAGTTTACTGTTTTGTTTAAATAAAGTGATCCAATTTTATTTATTTTTAATCAACTTAAAATATCTAATCTTTCTAATAAAGATGATTTATACTGACTCAAAAGGCAACTTAAAGATCATCTTAGACACTGTTTTAACTCAACAAGAGATATCAAGAGATTTTATCCGAGAGTGATGTTTGCGAAAAACGATAAATGTGTCGAACGAAACAAGGATGGAATTAATATAGATAAACAGCATATTTTTTGTCTAAATATTTTATCAAAAATCAATATTATAGTTTACATTGATTTAAATCACAATCTCAATATTTTTAAGCTCGCTTTCATTAGTATATAAACAATCCACATACTAACCACGACAAAAAGATAAAACATTCCACTGTACGAAAATAATTTAAACAAAAGATAACCGATTGTGAACCATACTACGAAAGCTTGTGATCCGAGCCTTCGAAGTGAAAGACGGGGCGGGAGTTCTTCGGTGACGATATTTTGATAGTTAGCAATATCTTTGACGTAGTTTTGGATCCTACATGGTTCCTGCAACACTTCTCTCGCTACGAATCCCCAGAAGTCGTTTCTGTTCCATAGGTTTGTGAACTGGGGTTGAAACTGTAATGAAATATTCAGTTCAAGAAAATTATCTTCAAAGTGGGCGAAGTCTAAAACTTTCAACAGTTGATAAGTGATACATACCGATTCGTTTATCCTTGAGGCAATTTGATATAGCATCCTCACTAAGATTGTGCTCTCATAGGTAGTGATGGGCATCAGGTCAGGGTCACCCATGTAGTGCACTGAAGCCGTACTGCGCAACTGTAACACGAATTAAGATTAAACGTGTTAACGTAATGACGAATATGGACCAAGTACATATAAATACTTCAGACTATTACTAACTACTACTAAAGAAATCTGCTCTACTGTTTTTTTTAAACAAAGTTTAGACCGTTTATATTCCAGCCAGTTACTCTTGATCGGAACGCACAACGCTGCGGTAGGCGGCTCCAACTTTGCGTCAGTCTGTGCGGAGAAACGGTCAGCGCAGTGCGGAGCACCCGCTCCCCACTTCACCGCGCTTGCCGCTGACGACGCTAACTGCGACGGAACAAAAGACCATTCTAGAAATTTTCATACGATTATGTTTTCGGCACCGCATACCGCAGCGTTGTGCGTCCGGATCAAGAGACCAAAGCTTTAATTGGCGAATAAAATCTTGTGTGCCATTTATTTTGTGTAACTTACCTTGTTTGTGATGGATTGTGAAAATGACGTCGAATTTGCAAATGAAGAGTCCTCTAGCAATTCTTCAGCCATAGGTTCTGATTGTAGGAAAGTGTTCTCATTTAACTGTGAAAATATTAGAGTTTCATATTCTGTCCTTATAGGTAATAAAGTAAAATTCAATGTGACTTAATTCCCACTTACAGAAAATATTGTTGAGAAATATTGAACAGAAGAATTCAAGAAAGGAGCTACTTTTCGGTATTCTTCCAGTAAAATATGATCTTCGTTTTGATTCAGTAACCATTGCATTATGCCATTCCATATTCCTAAAACATATAAAAACGATTGTAATATACAATACAATTCAAAGCTGCAGAGTTCAAGACAAGGGGCAGGTGATTCTCTCTGTTTGCCCTTGACAAGTCGCAGTAAAAGTTTTCCTTGGTTAAATTACTTACCACTATTTTTATGATTCAGATGTTGAGTAAACTCCTCCGAATTTTTATTCGCAGCTGCTATAGCATTCTGTATTTTCTGTACGAATTCAACTGCAAATTGCCGCGTGCTTTCACTCCACAGGGGCTGATATTCAAAGTTTGCTAACAAGTTGAACTCGGATAACGCTTGTTTTGCTATGGTAGCCCATTTGTGCAGAGAGAAACCATTGTATGCATAGCTGTGGACAAGTAATACGTAAGTAATCATCATTCGAATCGCTGGTGTATTTAGCTGTATTTTTAACTTATCTATACTGATATAATAAAGCGGAAGAGTTTGTTTAAACGCGCTAATCTCAGGAACTAACAGTCGGATTTTTTTTTTTTTCTGTAGTTGATGGATAAACTCTTGAGGAAGGTTATATGCTACTTTTCATCATCATCACCATAATACCATCACTACGGGGGCAACGCCACGAGGGCGCTGCTAGTATATAATATACCTACTTACCTTTCATATCCAGAATTATTAAAGCTAGAGTCTGGACTTTGCGGTGTTCCAGAGCCACTATCCAAAACTGCTTGCTCCAAATTCTTGAGTATGGGGACTAGATGTGGCTGTGCAAATACTTTTCCCAGTCTGAACAGCATGATAGTGTTCTTATATGCTGTTAAATCAAGTCTGACAAATCTTGGCAGCACCATTTGGAAGATGCAGACATATGAGGGGAAGTTTTCAGCAATGAACTGTATACATCCAGGGTCGAGTGGACTTGAGCTCGTATGTTGGTCATCTTGGTAGTCTGCTAATCTGGAATCATTTGTAGCATCTCAATAGGCGATCTACAGGAAACAGTACGAGTAATTAAATTTCGAATTATCAGTGAATTCAAAAGCACATCCAAAACAGTAACAAGAGCTTTTCAACAAACTTTTAAAATAGTAGACACCGAAAATAGGCCTTTTAAGAATTCCATCACAGTGTGTTGATGAACTGACCTGTCAGAGATAATACTGTTGTCCACATATCTCCATGGCTGGATAAAACTGAGCCACAACTCAAGAACAAGCCTAAAGGATGCGTCTAAAGGCCAAGTCGTGACCTGATGCTTGATATAATGGTACGCTCGCGCACACATGATCTGTCGCGCATACTTCCGAAGTGCAGATGAACGGATAGCCGGATCAGAGAGATGTTTCGCCGAGAACGCGTGGAGATGTTTAATTAGTACTCTAACTGTGCGGACTCTTTCCGGACTCGAGAATTGTACAGGGAAATTTCTTTGGTACATCTGTAAAGTCAAGAAATAAATATCATATTGGTTAGTTAGACAATCAAGATCTAGTTATTGGATAAAAAAAAACGATTCCTACAACATTAAAGACCTTTCTAGTCTTTATACCTGGATTATTTAGCACAAACAGAGTATAACATAACAGTAGGTAGGTCTCCAACAAGGATTTGTTGATTATCTATTTATCAAACCACTAGCTTCCAACTTTTAAATAGCCTGATGCTATCTGGGCCAATCTTTATACATCTATCAATTCCACGTTTCATCCAAATCAGTCCATTTATCACACAAACTTTTAGATTTGTAACATTAGTAAGACAGGACATGATGTTGCGAAAAAAAAATCCTAGTTACGCGAAGGGTTCCAACATCGGGCGACATCTAGTTTATCATCTATTCTAGGGTCTACTTGCAGCTTAGGGTCAATTTATACTAGCGCAGAGTCGAAGCGCATCGAAGCGTCTATCCAAAACTGAACATAACAAATTCAAACTTAACTCCACAGCGTAACGCTCACATTACTTCTGAGATTTGAAAAAGACACGCGCATTCTTCGGAATTCGCGCGTCTGCGCGTGACCAACGCTGATTGGTTTTTTGATGAATTTGATGAATTTGACGCTTCGATGCGCTTCGACTCTGCGCTAGTATAAATTGACCCTTAGTCTGTGCAGTTAACAACATCTAATCCAAGTTTTATCAAAATTAGATTTTGAGAGACCATGATTAGTCATGATTAAACAAATAAATGTTCTTACCCACTACATTTTATATTCATAAAATACAAATCAGACTGCAGTTCTGATTGGATAAACTTACATTATTATTTAAGCCACTATATTGCTCAGTGCTCATCCAAATATCTATGAACACTTGAAGAACAGTCTCTGATCTCCAAACTTCATTCCTTGACTGAGCCTGTGAGGATGGTTGGCTCATCATTGCACCAGATAGATCTTGGATAAGAAGTAAAGATGGTGAATATAATGGCCTGAAAATAATATAGTACTTTAGATAAATTTTTCTTATGTAGTCTTCATTTCAGTTGAATAATAAAAAACACTTTTTCAATAGTTTTAAAAAAAGTTGGGATATCCAGGTTCCAACTTTTTGGACTAGATACCTATTTAAAAATTACCTGTTGGCAGTTTGTAATGGAGCAGCCATGGGTACCTTTCCAGTATAATTGGGTATGAGAGGCAGAACAAGCTCATTAGGATCGACAGGCAGAAAGTGCACAAGGTAGTCACATGCCAGTGAAAAGTAAACACTTTGCATGTTATCCAGTGATACCCTGTTTTGGTTATTGTTTACCACATGCAGAGCAAAGTGGAACATGTAATAGTCAAATGGATCTGGCATAGATATTCAGGAATTAATGTTTTCTCATGGCACATATAGATGAAAGGCAGATTTTGTATTGATGATAATAGAAAGAACAGTTAACAAATGCACTAAAATAAAGGTATTTAAATAGGTTTTAGTAAAAAAACTTCAATATCTGTCTGTGATCTTCTTTCAGATATTTATAAAGTTTTTTAATATTATGTGTGTTCATATGAGCTAGTGGCTGACTCTGGCTCTGGCACGGCTTAACGAAGCCAGGACCGATTGTTTAAAATGCCCTACGAAGCAAGGAAATTATATTCAAAAAAGGAGAAGATAAACTATTTAAAAAAGTTCAAAATGTAAATTAAAAAATTGCAGATGGTCACAGACAATATTGAGTTACATTCATCCAATAAAACATTTTATAAAAGGATACTGAGCATGAGTGCTGTAACATTCATTGTTTGTTGATCTGTAGCAAGCATATCTGCATAAAACTGAGGACATCTTCCTCGCTCTATTGTCATTTGCAAGTCTAACTGGAACACAAGTAAAACATTTTTATCTTTATGGTAGATAATTCCAAGAAATTGTTAAAGAAAGTTGTTATAGAATTACTTACAGGTAAGGAATTTAAAGGCAGTTGGTACTTCAGTTGAGGGTCTGCCAGTAGTTTGTAACATAGTCGAAAAAGAGGGCCAAGTGGGTTTAGAAAATGCATGAGGTTCTCATAATCGTCTTTGTTTGATTCTGCAGTGATTGTCTTCAAGCCCCAACCATTGCTGAATGATGTGGAAAATATATTGTTGATGAGCTCTGGAAATAGAGCTTGCAGTTCTTTGTTGGGACTGAATTGATCTATGATTTTGGTTAGCTCTAAAAGTTTTTCACGTGGTGGAGAGTTAAGACACGCGTAAAATTTACTCTGAAATAAAAATGATCAAGTTTGATTAATGTGCCGAACTATGCTTGAAAATTTGAAGTATTGATAAAACTTACTAATAAATCATGCGCCATGGTGCAAATCTTCCGCAATTAATGTTATTTATCGCAGATAACGAGCAATGTTAAAATCTCGTAAAACTCATACATAAATCGGCGGTAACTTTTAGTAAACAATGCGCTGGTAAGGAAGGATGTTCGTTCGATACGATCCGATACTTCTACTTGCGTAAATCGATACAAATGGCATATGATACGGCGGATCGATACAACATATGCAAGGTGTATCGGATCGAAAGTATCGTATCAAATTGTTTTGAGTTCAAGATGAAATAAACCAAAGGTCTAAATTAAATAGCTGCAACGTATTTTTTTTGTACTATTACGCCTTTAGTACACCGACGCATTCGCATGCGGCAGCGAGTCGTTGCGAAATCATTGCGGTGCGAAACATCTGCGGAACGTTAGTACACTGCAGTTTATTCGCAAGGAAATGTCATAGTAATTTTCGTCTTTTCTTGAGTTTTCCTCCATTCAACCTCTTTTTTGTATGCATTTTTGTAATCAACATGCCCAACTAAATATAGTTCGGGATAATTTCGAACCAAATTCAATAATATTTCAATATTTTCGGCTTCCACTGTGCGAAATTCTGTCCTCACCGACAGATCGCGTTCGCATCGCATTGCGATGCGAAACTCCAATGCGAATCGGCCGCGTCGGTGTAACAGCCATTTCGCAGTTGCTTGCGAAACAATACAGACAAGGATGCAACTATTTCATCTAGCTATATGATAGAGCGAGACATAACACATGCGAAACATTGCCATACAACTTACAGTTTTTTCGTCGATTCGCTGCCGCATGCGAATGCGTCGGTGTACTAAAGGCGTTAATGTACAGACAGCGAAAAATATCAATGAACATTTTGTGTTTTTATCCGACTGCGCAAAGCAAAGGAAGGGTAATGTGTTTTTAAGTGGCATTTTCTTCACGCTATGTGAGAAATTGGCGACTTTTGTTTAAAAATTAGTAATAAAGCAGGGTTTGTAAATAGGTAGGTACATAACTATTTACAATGTATAGTAGGTATTTATTTAAATCCAGTAGGTATTTATTTAAATAATGTAGATTAATAAAGTTTTCGAGCGAAACTGTATCGATACAAAATATCGTATCAAATTCCCCGGATCGATTCAATGCATTACGATACATTGCGATATGAAAATATCGATACAATCCAAAATTCCGAACATCCCTCGCTGGGCCGTCAGATTGATTTGACATGACACTGACATGACTGAGGACAAAACAAACTTCGGACCAACCAACCAAAGCAAAGCAAGTCACTATCAAAGTGCTGTCAAAGTCAGGCAGACCGGAAGTTTACGAAAAAAATTTAAATTACAGTTGGACCAGTGCTGCCAATTTAGCGACTTTGTCGCTAGAAATAGCGACTTTTCTAGTGTTAGTGACTTAAAATCAGTTTAGTGACAAAATATATTTTGTTTCGTAACAAAATATGTCACTAAATATATTTTGTATTGTAAAATCAATTTGTTTGGACGAATCTGAGTTAGCGACTGTACGTGTGAAACAAAATATCCCAGCTGGCTACAATCAGTTTTTAGCAACTTTCCAGCGTCTTTTCAGATTGAAGCGGACATTACACTAACTGCTTGTTTATTCATAAATTAGTGCTCTGTCTCTCTTTTTGGCCTAAGAATTGCGTTTTGTGCATCCTACTCTTACTGAGGCTTACTGACTGAAGTTAGCCACAGTTAGCCTCAGTAAGAGTAGGATGCATAATACGCAATAGGGAACTCCCACAATTTTTTTTATGATTTTTACGATAGGTTATATCGTCAAATAACCGTGATAAAAATTCCAGCACCGAAAAACTAAAATTTTATAACAAAAATAATTTTTAAAATTTACCAACATTTTCATGCACTTGAAACGGTCGTGACGTCACAATCCACAGCAATTACACGCGCTTGTAGGTAGAAAAAAAAACTTTCTGTCATTTATCATCAGTGATCGGAATCAGGCGGGCTAAAATACCTAAAGTTCAAAGAACAGAGGCAAAAAAGGGGAGGAAGTCTCCCATTTTTTGCCTCTGTTCTTTGAACTTTAGGTATTTTAGCTACAAGAATTTTATTCTTGTAGTAAGTAAGAATTTTATTGAAAGTTGGCACAATTTTCACAGTGAGTAAGTACATTTAAAATTAATGTTAATAATATTGTGAACTAATTAAAATAATTTTTCTATTTGACCGACGGAAAAAAGTTTTTTATCCTTATAATTTACATTTTAGTTTTTGTTATTAACTCAGGTAAAAAATTGATTCACCTTAGTGTTATATGTTCTTTATTAATGTCCCGGAAACGGAAATAATTGGGTCGAAAAATATTTAGTCATAAGGCGTCTCCATTTGTCTCTGTTATTTTTCACTTTAGGTATTTTAGCCCGCCTCATTCCGATCACTGTTTATCATAGAGTTTGAAGGAGTGTGACGTCACAACACATGTGACAAATAGCGTTGCGTTTCAAGTCTTATGAAATTCCCACTATATATTTGTACTTTTTAATTATTAATTTCTAAGCGAACATGAAATAATATTAAAAAATAATTACACACACATAATTCTAAAGCCATAATGTTCATAGAAAAATACGTTTAACCCGCTTTTGAATCAGACGCATGTTCTCTATTCTTAGGTCAAAGAGCGACACAGCAGCACTAATTTATTAATGAACAAGCAGTTGGCACGCTGCATGCAGTGTCGTGTCGTGTAATGTCGGGTTGAATCTAGCGACTATGATTTATTGGAGTTGGCAGCACTGAGTTGGACTGGGTGGGATAGCAGCAGCGTTGCCATATCTACCAACTTGTAGGTAGATCTACCTACTTTGCCTCGAGTCTACCTATCTACCACCACAAGCCTGGAATCTACCTACTTTTCTAAATATTACGGAACCACATTGATGAACGTTTCTTTCATGTGAAATGACAGTGCGGTACAGCCCTATTGGTAGTTAGTACCTAGTAAGTAATATTTAGCCCGCCTGCAACTTGCCGAATTGAAAAATGTGTTAGCTGCTTAGCTGCAGTGTATATTACTGGTTTTAATTAAGCTAAGTTTCTTGTTTCAAATTAATGTATAGTCGTATTGCTCATTATACGGACTAAAAGTGAAGGAAAAAATGTCATTTTTCCTTCAATTTTGACATAAAACGTATCAAAACTAATCAAAATTGAAGGAAAAATGACATTTTTTCCTTCAATTTTAGTCCGTATAATGAGCAATACGACTATAGGTAGGTATAATAGGTACCTATTTGACCTGCAAGAGAAACAGACTGCACGCAAAAAAAATTACATCTGTGGCATTCAGTGCTGCCAACCCGAGTTTTTGAAAATTGGTAGATGAGGGGCCAAAAATTGGTAGAAGTTGGTAGAATGTAATTCCTACTATAATTACTTGTTAAAACCGACTCTAGTGTCCGCTAAGCAGCTAACGCTTTTTCAATTGGCAGGCTAAACATTACTACTTAAGTCGGATTCAGCACTGAAGTCCGTTACACGCAGCGCTGCTATCGCAGAACTAGGTTATGTAAAAAATTTATTTAAAATTAATTGTCCAAATAAGACTTGAACAATAATAATTATGCTAGTTTGTACGTTCGTTAGCTCTACACACCAGAACAACTGAACGACCTTGACTAAAAGAGCTTAAAAAAGTAAATAAAACAATTAGTTCCGGCTTTTGCCGTAGGACTTGAGTGCTGAATTCTACTCTAACTACCAATTGGACCGTACCGCACTGTCATTTCACATGAAAGAAACGTTCATCAATGTGGTTCCGTAAGATTTAGAAAAGTAGGTAGATTCCAGGCTTGTGGTGGTAGATAGGTAGACTCGAGGCAAAGTAGGTAGATCTACCTACAAGTTGGTAGATATGGCAACGCTGGTGGCATTGACACTCGAGCTAGAGATAGTTCCTTATAAAGATTTTTATCGAAAAGCGGGCAACCTAGCTTATACATTTGAAACTTGTAAATTAAAGTCGCTACGTATAAATATAAATAATAAATATTTGTTATTACAAACCTTCTGAATTAGGGTGGTAGATCTAACTATTTTTCATTTTACCTACATTCTACCAACTTCTACCAATTTTTGGCCCCTCATCTACCAATTTTAAAAAATTTGGGTTCGCAGCACTGGATAGCAGTATTGTTTTGAGGTTATATTCAATTATTTTGGAACTAAACAAGACTACACCGTAACCCCGCATCCACACGTTGGGGCCAACGTTGGTCCCAATGCCTCTCACCAACGTGTGGTGCTGACAAAATAGCTTGGCGCCAACGTTGGGGCCAACGTTGGGGCTTGGCCGTGCCGTGTCGGTTTTATCAAAGGAAGTTGGCGCGCCAACGTTGGGGATCCGTCCACACGTTGGCGCTATGCTCAGTCCCGTTTCGACGCGCATCGTGAGCGCACGTGTCGACTGACGAGCGAGAATGTCATCGTATTCCTTATTTATTGTGTTTGTAGGACTATCGGGCTGAAATTTTGCACACTTATAGATTCTCGGTGACAATGAAATATTATGGTATCAACAAGCTGATCTGATGATGGAGTCAAGAGCTGTTCAACAGAACTCCTCAGTAAATAAGCCGATTGAGTTGAAACTCGGCATATTTGTCAAGTTCTGACTACAATGTAATAATATGGTGACAGCGAGCTGATCTGATGATGGAGTCTACTATTTTTTTTTTATGTTACGGGAACCGTGCAATTTTTTGGGATAAAAAGTAGCTTAAGTCCTATTTCCGGTTATTATCTATCTATATTTTAAATATCACCCATATCGGTTAAATGGTTGTCGTGTTAGAGAGGAACAAACATACATCCAAACATCCAAACTTTCGCTTTTATAATATAGTGTGTTGTGTGAAGTGTGATAGTGACATGATGTGATGTGATTGTGATAAAATTGGTATTCAGTAATGTAAAATCACTTAGAGAAATTTCAATTTCTGTATCGGACGCGCAGACATCGGACGTCTGCACGTTGGCTCTGACGGAACAAGACTGGTGTATCGCCAACGTGTGGATGGTTCACGAAATCTTGGCCCCAACGTTGGGACCAACGTTGGTCCCAACGTATGGAGCCGGCGTAGTTTTCTGTGCTACACCACCACCAGAAATGTCTCGTGAATGGTTTCAAAGCATAGGCAGTCCTCGTTATGTAGTAGCTCCTATGGTAGATGCCAGTGAGCTTGCTTGGCGGCTGCTATGCCGCAGACATGGTGCGACGCTTTGTTACACTCCGATGTTTCACAGCCAGGTCTTTACAAAAGATCCCAAATATAGAAAAGAAAACATGCAGACGTGTGAAGAAGATCGTCCTTTAATTGTACAGGTGAGCTTCAAGAGACATCATTGCTTCCTTTTCCTACCTACATCATAAAAATACTGAAGTACCTACTTGGTTGGTTTCTAATAATAAAATTCCCTACGAGTTAAGAATACTTAGAGAATTTCATTGATTTTCAGTTTTGTGGTAATGATCCAGAAATAATGGCTACAGCAGCTAAAATGGTAGAAAAACATTGTGATGCGATAGATATAAACCTTGGATGTCCCCAGTCTATAGCCAAGCGTGGGCATTATGGGTCTTTTCTCCAAGATGAATGGGAATTACTTCAGAAGATTGGTAAGAGTAAACAAAAAATTAAATAAATAAAAAAAAAAGTCATCAAGTGTAACCAAATTTTAATCAATTTCCCTTATTGTTTCAGTATCAGCTATGTCTAAAGCAGTCTCTATTCCAATAACATGTAAAGTGAGAGTGTTTGAAAGTATTGAGAAGACTGTAGAGTATGCTCTGATGCTGCAAAAAGCTGGTTGTAAATTGCTAACAGTTCATGGAAGAACTAGAGAGCAAAAGGGACCTCTTACTGGTATTGCAAGTTGGAATCACATAAAGGCTGTTAGGTTGGTGTTTTTAAGTTTTTTTACTTTTTTGTAATTTTAAAAAAGATGCTTGATTAATATTATGTCACCTCAAACATCTTTGACTCTGTTAGTTAGTACTGGTGCCGAGCAGTAAGCTGCTGGTAGAATCTAGCAAAAGTTTTTACTACTGTAAACATAGTTGTCAATCTGATTTATTTTTCTAGAGAAGCTGTTTCCTTACCAATGTTTGCAAATGGTAACATTCAGTGCTTGGAAGATGTACACAGATGTATAGCATATACAAATGTGGATGGAGTGATGAGTGCTGAAGGAAATTTAACAAATCCAGCTATATTTGAAGGCATCAATCCTGTCTCTTGGGAAATTGCTACAGAGTATTTGAATCTTGTTGAAAAATTACCCTGCCCGATGTCATTTATAAGAGGGCATCTGTTTAAAATTTTCCATAAGATGTAAGTATAACCATTCGGATCTCGGCAGCGCCGCCCGCCCGGCAACCGCGGCACACAGCTTCGTAGGCATTTTTATGCAACACTTTCCGATACAAACCCACAGGCGGCGCTGCACAGTCGCTTGTATCGAGTGTTGGATACAAATCCCAACTAAGTGGTGTGCCGAGTACCTTTACAGTTTGATAGAACCTTTTCCGTAAAGTTTTATATTATGTAAGGGAGTGGCCACATTGCGTTTTCTGCAGCGCTGCAGAAACCAGTGCAGTGTGGCCACTCCTTAAGACCTGAATAATTAAATTGTTTTAGATTCATATTCGAAGGCAACAATGATGATAGACAAATACTAGCTACAGGTCAAAACCTTGATGACTTCAAAATGGTTTGTAGAAACGTAAGAGAAAAATATTTACCTTATCACCTAGGACAAAAATGGTTTGATAATCAAGAAAATATTACAAGATGTGGATATGACTTGATTTTACCACCTTGGATATGCCAGCCTTATGTACGTATGTCTCCCGAAAATTATACACAGAAGATGGAAAAATTAAGCAACCAGGTAAATTATATAGGTATATTGTTACATAAAATTTAAAATCCAAAAACAAAGTTATTATGGCATAAAAGAAACAAATGATTTCAGGAAAGTGACCAAATTAAAAGGCATTATGAAGATCCAGATGGAAATATTATATCAAGAAAGAAAATGAAGAAAATGTTAAGAACATCTAGAAAACCTAAGCCAGATGCACAACAGACACCAAGAACTGGAAAAATATGTGATAAAAGCCGTTGCCCTAATCCTATAGTAAGTTTCAAAAGATATGTAACCCAACCTAGCTAGGAGAAATTAAGGGAATTTGGTACTAAATATGTTTTTTTTTCTTCAGGGAGAAAAATGTGTCTATAGATTATGTAAGAAGTGCTGCAGAAATAAATGTTTTGAAGAAGAGCTTGATTGCACAGGACACAGAATATTAGTGTTTACTAGAAGACAAACAGCTAAGAAATTCGCAAACAATGACTTAGAAGCCATGGCTGTTGATAATGTTTGACAATCAGTCTGTCTGTGATAAAAATAATTTTATGGAGTAAGAGTACTTTCTAATTTATTATTGTTGTTACGTTTTGTAAATACAAATATATATTTTTTTACGATTTCACTCTTTTATTTTACTAGGTAACAGAAATATGTACTATCTCCGTTGTTATTTTAGGTAGTTATACCAAAGTATACTACTATAACTACATTCATCATACCAAACACCATCGACATGTTGATACAGCTTATTGCCATAGTAACTGCGGCTTATTTTATATTCGCTTTCGAATCGCTCGCCTATCCTACAACAATATTCATCACGAAAACTCATAATTATTCCGTTATTCTTACCTATACCTAGTAGGTACCTACTTAGCTAAAGGTTGTTAATTAATTATGTCTTTGATTGCTCATCAATAAAATTACCTACAGAAGTCACAATGGTATGTGGGTATGAGAATTGCGCGCGCATTGTGAGGCTTGGCTTCGTATAAATACTGTCCATTGATTCGATAGTTTCGAAACCATGAACTCTGGTGGTGTGGTGAATCTCGTAGGTAAACAGAGTGGTGCTACGAAATCGGAACAAAAATCTTTAAGTTTAGTGATACGAAGACGCGATTAAGATGATTAATCACAGGAAAACGACAAACACTAGAACTCACAAGTGCTAAAAGAATTTGGAAACCACACAAATGGATAAATGCTGTATAGAAAACAGCCCATCTCCGAGACGACAAAGAAGACTTAACGGCTTGCAACTACCACTCAATAACCTTCAAGTAGCTGGGTGGGTCGTGTTTGCATTCACTGCCTTACTAAATTTTATTATTCTTATACAAATTCAATTTGAAGAACTGAAAATGGTAACATTAGTCGTTTATATTGTTCTCTACTTATCACATACAATATCCCATATTACTGCATCATGGGTAGACCCTAGCGAAAAAGAGCTAAGACAGATAGCCGTGAATAATATTCCAGAATTCGATCGCAATATTCACGCGCACGTAATTGAGAACGGGAGGTGCCACCTCTGCAATATCAACACCAGCAGTAAGAAGACGAAACATTGTAGCCTGTGTAATAAATGCGTCGATCAGTTCGACCATCACTGCAAATGGCTCAATAACTGTGTCGGACGCCGAAACTATAGAGCATTTATCGCGAGTGTCGTCACCGCCCTGATGATATCATCCCTTACCCTGTCTCTATGTATAGCAGACTTTGTGTTATTTTTTGATAATAGTAGGAATTATTTTAGCTTGCCAGCACAAAATTATATAAATTGTACTTTGACTTCAGACATTTCTTCGAATTACTGTAAATCTTCAATCTATTTTTTGGTGTTTGTGACACTATTCGGTTTATTTGCCTTAGCTATAACGTGTCCATTGTTGCATCTATGTTGCTTCCACGCATATATTGCTATGTTAGGAGTGTCTACGTATGAATACATGGTGAGCAGCGGTGCATCGGATGTGCTGCGGCCCTGCTATATGAGCAGATGTGGTTGTGGGAGATTGAAACTGTCAAAAAAATTAAACATTTACAGAATTAGCAAATCAAAAGTCGGAAACAAGCCAACTCAAAGCAATTCTTCTGAAAATGAAGCAATAGACCTGAAGCTGAATGTTTCACCATCAGAAGCTGAGAAATCTAATCACAGTGATAACTCGAATGTAGCCAATTTGATAAGCATATTGATAACGAACGAACTAGATAGAGCTAAGAAAATACTGCTTACCGATAAAAATAAAATACACCCCCACGAAGTTAGTAATAACAGTAATACGCACGAAACGTAACTCTTAAGAATATTGTTATAAATAATTTTTGAAATCTGTTTATTAGTAGGTAGGTAACCTATTAAATTTGAAAGCACTATGAAAAAAATGCACAGTGCCTTAAAATGCCTTGTATTTTGGTTCACAAGAATGAATACTTAATGTAATTGTAGTCGCGATTGTGGCCTTGATTACTGTTAATTATTAGCCTCCAGATAACAGCTGACTTAATAAATAACATGTTTATGATATTATTGTGTACTTATATTAGATTAGAATAAAAATAAAGAGGATTGCATCCATTATGATGAGTACTTCAAGATAAATAATGCGCATCGGCTAATTTAGTGTTTTCCGAATTCCTGTAAATGACCGACAGCGCCTACGGCCTAGCCTAGATACTGTCGGTCATATTTATATATATTATCACTATACCATCTGCCTAGCTGCGCTTACCAAATTGCCCTAAAGATTGTGTTTTGTACAACATTGACAGAAAGTATAACTTTCCTAGATATTTAATTGTCGAATCTGGATTCCTAAATAGAAATAGATTTGGATTGAATAGTTTATTTAGTAAGTACCTACTAATATTATGTAGGTAAAATAAGTAAATCAGCGACTACTACCTACACAATTTGACGTCATTGCCGTGCTTGTGAGTGCGGTGGCGGTGACTGTCCATGTTTAATTCTATTTATTCTGAAAAAAGGATTTGTTGTTAATTTTTACTATAAAAATGGTTCAGTGTCAAGGTTAATACCTACATTTTATCTAGGTTGTAATAATACATTAGAAAACACTACAAATATTACCGCAAAACAAACAGACGGGTTTTACTAGCTCTATATTTACATACATACATAAAAATCACGCGTCTTTCCCTCTATATTTATGATTCCACAAACGAACCCGTAGCTCACACGGCTTGCAACTAATTTGGTTTTCTTAAAAATGAAGTTGATATTAATTATTTGTTTGGACAAGGTTGGCATTGTGAGATTTTTTTTTATCAAATTAATTTTTGTCTAAGATAAAGTATTGTTCCTTCCCATTAGCTTAGGTTTTTGTAATGTTTTACGATTGTTTCTGATGCTCACTATTTATCTTTAAGTACTGTAAAAGGGTACCTAAACACTCTTGAATGTTATAAAAAAGATTTTAATGTGAACCTATTGTTATATGTTAAAGTGTATTGTTTTGTGAAAATTTTGCATTAAACCTAATTAAAAAATTATTGTGTTTGCCAATAATTATGCTGTGACATCATTACCCAAAAATATTTGTTAGAAAAACATTGTTTCCAGTCAGTTCCGGTTTATTTCTAGATAAGTTTATAATATTCAATTTTAAATTTCAACACAACAAAATAATTATTATTTATTATAAATGTAAACACCTGAACAAAGTCCTATATCCCCTTGATGTTGAGTTGATGCTTTGCAGTTATTAATCACGCTTGCGGCGACGGTTCTGCTCCTCCTGAAGAAAAAGAAAATAATTATGACAGTAGTTCGCCCCGAACTGCGATCTCGCGCACCATAGATGGCTTATAAAATTGGAATTGTTTCTGACTTCCCCTATACTTTCAAGTGCTACTGCCGAGCATGTCCATTGCGCTAGTTCGTCATGGCAAAGAATACTGGCACGCATGCAATAACATAGTGTCGTATCTAATTTTTTATATCAGAAATACCAAATAGCAAACAAATCGCAATGTTACCGCTACCTAGCTATTATCCAGCCAGTCTAACCTGAACTACGAAGACATCAAAACTCCAAACGAGAGCTCTCGCTATAAGTGTCTTATTTTTTCTTTTTCCGTTGTACACCCTAGAATAAAATTAAATTTTTGGAATGTACAAATCAAGCCCATTTTTTCGTCCTTGGGAACTAATATCTTTACAACCCCTCCATCGATTAAGATCTTATTATGGTCCCCAGTCCCCAGCACATTTCCATAGCAAAATCTATTGAGCTACCATGTTTCATGCATTGCACTAACGGTTCGATAGCACAAAAGTGAAACATACAAAGCAAAATCGCCCAAGTTGCCACTAGGGCTTAGGACGCACTACGAACGAGTAAACACACGCGTTTAATGTTGAATTAAGTTATTAAAAATCGAATTTAAAACCAGCTTTTTGGTTTTGATAAGCAGTGCTTATCAAACAGGTACCGAACTGTGAGCGAGCAGATTAGTTTTTTTATTATTTGTTAGTTTTTTACCTTCTGGGTAAGAATGATGACCAGTCTTCTGAAGATGCCAATGAAGTCAATGAACAGCTCGAGAGCGTGCTGCACAAAGTCCTGGTTGCCCATGCGGCGCTTCTCGATGATGAGTTGAGTGTCGTACAGTACAAAGCCACACATCAGCATCAGGCCAAGGTAGATATGAGCCTAGAAACAATAATTCAATTATTCACTTGTTGAACCAAAGAAATTAGGTCATGATTTTCAAGTCTAAAAATTAAAATTTTGGGTATCTACTTGCAAAATATATATTTGGACATGCCTCTGACTAACCCCATAAAAACGTCTTGAATGATTTTAAAGATTTGAGAGAATGCCTTGGGAATGCAGTTGTGATGTGATCCTATTTTGCCTTACGGTTGGTTTGGACTGAATGTCAAAATGTACTGATCTGCATAATGTATTTATTCCAAAAAGAACTTTTCCCAAAATGACTGATTTTCTCTATGCCTTCATTTTGAAATGTCGGAAATCCGTAAAGTCTGACACAGGGTTGATATGATTTAAATCACTTGATTTTAATCAGTGATTAAAATCGCGATTAAAATCAAGTGATTTTTTCAAAAAAATCAATGATTTAAATCAGTACGTTTTTACTGCGACCAAATCAACGAAAATTTAAACTCGCGACTGAACCTGCCTTTGACCCGGCCATTCGTGATTGATTATTATAGTCGGATTGCTCATTGTACGAACTAAAAATGACATATACCTAATACCTATATCAAATCCAACGTTGCCGCTTTTTAAAGAAAAAAAAAATAGTCCATCAAAAATAGTCCAAAAAAAAATGTCCATTAGAATGACAATGTTTTTTTAAAAAAGTGATTTGACTTTAGAAGAACTTTTTGATTTTTGATAATTTTAATTTATATTTTGTTACATAATATGCCAAATATGTGGAACTATTCTGTTAAATAAATGAATGATTTATTAAAATAAAATGTTTTTGTTAATACTATTACTTAATCATTTATTGTGTAATGTGTTTTTCTTATGAACTAACTTCCAAAAGAGATCAGAAAGTAAAAAAATCAAAAAAATCTGATTTAAATCAAATAAATCCGATTTAAATCAAATAAATCGGATTTTTTTGATTTAAAAAAAAAAATCATGATTTTTATCAACCCTGGTCTGACACAAAAGGTACATTCAGCTACATTACAACGATCATACGTTTCCTCTTACTCCTACTTGGTTCTCCTACTGTAGGAGCACGAGGACCAATATGTCCTTATGCTCCTACCGTTACCTTAGTGCAATTAAGTACAAAATAAAAAAAAAATTATACAATCAAAATTTCTGTATAAATAAATAAATAATAAATAATAGCAGCTGTCAAATTGACAGATCATGTCAAAATAACAGATTATGTCAAATTGACATTTAAAGTGACAGCTGTCAAACTTAAAACCGCCATATCTCGGAAACTACTCGTCCTAGACTCCCCGTTCCCAGTTCAAATGAAAGCTATGACCAAGATCTTCATTTGAAGTGACAGCTGTCAAACTTCAAACGGCCATATCTCGGGAACTACTCGTCCTAGACTCCCCGTTCCCAGTTCAAATGAAAGCTATGGCCAAGATCTTCATTTGAAGTGACAGCTGTCAAACTTCAAACGGCCATATCTCGGAAACTACTCGTCCTAGACTCCCCGTTCCCAGTTCAAATGAAAGCTATGGCCAAGATCTTCATTTGAAGTGACAGCTGTCAAACTTCAAACAGCCATATCTCGGAAACTACTCGTCCTAGACTCCCCGTTCCCAGTTCAAATGAAAGCTATGACCAAGATCTTCATTTGAAGTGACAGCTGTCAAACTTCAAACGGCCATATCTCGGGAACTACTCGTCCTAGACTCTTCCTTTTTAGCTCAAATGAAAGCTATGACTAAGATCTACATTTAAAGTGACAGCTGTCAAAATGACATCTGTCATCTGAAATGTAGATCTTGATCATAGCTTTCATTTGAACTGAGAACGGGGAGTCTAGGACGAGTAGTTTCCGAGATATGGCTGTTTGAAGTTTGACAGCTGTCACTTCAAATGAAGATCTTGGCCATAGCTTTCATTTGAACTGGGAACGGGGAGTCTAGGACGAGTAGTTTCCGAGATATGCCGTTTGAAGTTTGACAGCTGTCACTTCAAATGAAGATCTTGGTCATAGCTTTCATTTGAACTGGGAACGGGGAGTCTAGGACGAGTAGTTTCCGAGATATGGCCGTTTGAAGTTTGACAGCTGTCACTTCAAATGAAGATCTTGGCCATAGCTTTCATTTGAACTGGGAACGGGGAGTCTAGGACGAGTATAGTCCGGCAAAAACGGGTAGACACGGCAACTAAAATTTTTGTATTTTGGAAACCCTTTCTCTACTAATCTATGGTAAAGTACAGGTTTCTTGGCTATGGTACAGGTGCCGAAGACGTCAGTCAGAAGTAATAATTTACTTCTAAAAGAGAATTTATCTATTTCTCGTATTTAACTTGCACAGTGGCGCCCCCATTTATTTCTATTATTTTGTGTCGGACTATAGTTCCCGAGATATGGCCGTTTGAAGTTTGACAGCTGTCACTTCAAATATTCAAGACTTTAGTTTTCAGATTCAAGATTCAAGAATCAAGGATCGAAATCAAGGATCGAGACCGAAGATCGAAATCAAGGATCGAATTCAAGGATCGAAACCAAGGATCAAAATCAAGGATCAAAATTGCATCAGTATTTTAATTGAAAAATCATGCCCTGAAATCACGTGTCATGTACTTACTTAAATCAGAAAATGATGTAAAAGACCCCCTATGGACTAGGAATGTTTAGTTTATAAATTATGGTCACCCTTTAGAAAGAGACACACCGCCCAAGTTTTATCTCTCAAGCGGACCGCGTTTTCCATTTTTGCCTATTATCTATAGAATGTGATTTTATTTTATTACTTATTTTAAAAATAAAGAGAGTGACTAATGCCGACTGTACATACATTTGACAGTTTCATTTCCGACATTTTATAATGAAGACCTATAGAAAATCAGTCATTTTGGGAAAAGTTCTTTTTGGAATAAATACATTATGCAGATCGGTACATTTTGACATTCAGTCCAAACCAACCGTAAGGCTATTTTGTTTTCAAGTCTAAGGGAGTGTACACATTGCGTTTTTTGCAGCGCGTTTGTATCGATACAAACGCGATTCGAACGCGATGCGAACGCGCAACCCCCCGCGCAACCCCTCCCGGTTCGCTTTTGTATGGAAAAAAACGCGTTGCGAACGCGCGTTTGTATCGATACAAACGCGCAGCTCAAAAACGCGCTGCAGAAAATGCAATGTGTACACTCCCATAGTTATAATCCTGTGTCCTTCTTAGTTAGGCATTTCCTGTATTGCGTTGTAGTATTATAAAATATTTCCTAAGTATCAACTTAGTTCCTCATCTAGATCATGTTAAAATCTTTAGTTATTTATTTTGCATTGTGAGAAGTACAATAATTAGCATCTCATTTGCATTGCACCCCTGGTATATAAACTTTTTGATAAACAAGCATAAATTGTCTGAAAAGTACCCTGTACTGTAAGTTTTATTTTCTTAGCAGGAAAATAGTAAGAACATTAGATAAAGAATAAGGTCATGGTTCTTTTGGACTCTGCTTGACTCAGCATTTCAAAACACCATTTAATGACCAACAATGACTAGTTGACTTTGCTCCAAGTGCAAAGATTAATATGAATTAGTCATCATTATTTAACTTTGATGGTTTAATCATAATCAAATGATGAGAATCATAATATTGTGATGCAACACTCAAACTTGAAGAATTTTTTTTTTCAAAATTTAGGCATACAAGATCCGTCCTTAGGGGTAGTTAGAGCATGGACCAAATTAGTAGTCCATGGTGTGAGCAATCATTATGTTTAGCACATAAAAAAACACAATGCTTACAAAATAAACAATACTTACTTGGTACATGAAGTGAGATTGCACAAATAGGTTGACCAAAGTCATCAGGGACATAGAAGTCAGCAAGGTCATCAGAGTTCCACCGAGGAACAGCCAGCTGCCACGGTCGGCTAGCATGGACGCAATGGAGAAGCACACAAAGACAAGAGTGGTTCCCATCAAGGCTGTCACAATAATAGATGGATCCACAACACTGGCATATTCCAGCAGTGGGCCCATGCTCATACCTGAAAAGTAAAAAACATTTGATTCTAGCACTGTTCACATAATACATTTCAAGGTTGAATTAATTGTGTAAATACACTGACTTCCTGATTAACACACCTACTCTACTATCACAAACAAGAATTGTTTCAATAGATGAGCCTTACCTGAAGTGAGACCAAATCCAAGAAGGTATCCTAGCCTCTGCTTTGTGTTCTTGCCATTGTCCGGGGTGGCAATAAGCATCAGCATAAGACCAGCTCCGATGATCATAGACAGGAATCCAGCTTGGAAACGTGTGAACATGTCAACGCATACTCCAGCAGAAGCAGCGCCGCAGGTCATCATCAGTGTACCGTAAACATTTTTCAAGTGTTGTCGTACTGGTGCCTCCCTGTAAACAAAGAAAATTATTAACAAAGCAATTGTAGTATTTGTGCAACAGCAATCTTTAGTTAATTATTGTCAATTGCTTTCAGAATTTGAGAATTTAACGCTGTTAGTGAAATATACATTTGGCACGCAATTAACTGGCCTACATTACGCACACATAGTTCTAGAACATTGGAGAAATTACTACAGTGGCGAAGTTACATCAAATTACAACGATAGGCTTGAAGATTTATATATTTTTTTATGGATTACTTGTTTAACTTAGAGACAGAGATATTATCAGCCAAGTAGGTACCTAAAATAAACTTTGCAAAAACTTACAGTCGATTCTGAAAACTGTTGATGAAAGTTTGGATATTGGGTGTCATCTTGTCTTCCAAAACAGGGTTTCTCGATAAAAATAGAACTATACTTCGTCAAACTTATTCTTCAATAATCAATGAGGGAATTAACTAATTTAATTTGATGATGCAATTTGAGGAACAAGTCCAAATCAACACGTCAGTAATTTCACAACGAAACACAGCGAACGAATGATGAATTTTACGTTTGTTTTTCTGCCATTTTGGGTGCGTGCGTGCGTCAGTGCAGCCAACTCTAAAAAATAATAGTCGCTAGATTGAGTGCGAAAAGTCGCTAGAAAGTCACTAAATGAGGCAAAGGAGCTAGGGGGGGGGGGGAGGGGGGGAATGCACCCATGAGAAAAAATCTTTTAAATATTTTTTTTACGTTGGCTGCATATTTATACGTAAAGTAAAAAAAAGTTTTAATTCAAAATCTTCGTTAGCATTCATTGAGCATAGTTCGATAGAGTTTGATAGTTAAATGGTGATACGCGGGACATTGACATTGACCGTAGTGATCACGCGCATGAAGTTCAAAATGTATACACAAGACAATATCATACTTTAATGGTGTCTGTCACTGTCACCCAGTGACAGACACCAAACCCACCAATAAAAATACTTTTAATGTCTTGTTAGAAGCGTCGAAGACCAAAAGTCGCTAGATAAGTCGCTAAATATTTTTTGTCGCTAAAACCGATTTTTTGTCGCTAACACAGGTTCAAAAGTCGCTATTTCTAGCGACAAAGTCGCTAAATTGGCAACACTGGCGTGCGTATGGTTTCAAGAAGATTCTAAACTACGTAACTGGAGTGATGACTGACATTTAATGTACAAAGAATTTTGAACCTTATCACGACTACACAACGATCTATTATCATTTAATCTTGGTTATAAGGATTGTTGGTCTTGTTGAGAGGCTTTCTTGGGTGCTTTGTCTCTTTCACACTCGTTGTTGGATTAGTAGTGTGCCCATGTCATTTAAATTTCAGGATATTTTTACCTTATCGCGCTCGACAAAATCAGCGCTTGATTTCGATCCATGGTTTCGATCCTTGAATTAGATCCTTGAATTAGATCCTTGATTTTGATCCTTGATTTTGATTTCGATCCTTGGTTTCGATCTTGGATTTCGATCCTGGATTTCGATCCTTGATTCTTGAATTTTGAACCTTGAATCTGAAATCTTGAATCTTGAATCTTTGAAGTGACAGCTGTCAAACTTCAAATGACCATATCTCGGGAACTACTCGTCCTAGACTCCCCGTTCCCAGTTCAAATGAAAGCTATGACCAAGATCTTAATTTGAAGTGACAGCTGTCAAACTTCAGACGGCCATATCTTGGAAACTACTCGTCCTAGACTCCCCGTTCTCAGTTCAAATGAAAGCTATGACCAAGATCTTCATTTGAAGTGACAGCTGTCAAACTTCAAACGGCCATATCTTGGAAACTACTCGTCCTAGACTCCCCGTTCCCAGTTCAAATGAAAGCTAAGACCAAGATCTTCATTTGAAGTGACAGCTGTCAAACTTCAAACGGCCATATCTTGGAAACTACTCGTCCTAGACTCCCCGTTCCCAGTTCAAATGAAAGCTATGACCAAGATCTTCATTTGAAGTGACAGCTGTCAAACTTCAAATGGCCATATCTCGGGAACTACTCGTCCTAGACTCCCCGTTCTCAGTTCAAATGAAAGCTATGACCAAGATCTTCATTTGAAGTGACAGCTGTCAAACTTCAAACGGCCATATCTTGGAAACTACTCGTCCTAGACTCCCCGTTCCCAGTTCAAATGAAAGCTATGACCAAGATCTTCATTTGAAGTGACAGCTGTCAAACTTCAAATGGCCATACCTCGGGAACTACTCATCCTAGACTCTTCCTTTTTAGCTCAAATGAAAGCTATGACCAAGATCTACATTTTGACAGCTGTAATTGAAAATGTAGATCTTGGTCATAGCTTTCATTTGAGCTAAAAAGGAAGAGTCTAGGATGAGTAGTTCCCGAGGTATGGCCATTTGAAGTTTGACAGCTGTCACTTCAAATGAAGATCTTGGTCATAGCTTTCATTTGAACTGGGAACGGGGAGTCTAGGACGAGTAGTTTCCAAGATATCGACGGCCCCACCGAATAAACGTGCAAAGGCTCTTGCCGTAATATTTTTTTTTTCGATTTTTGCATTTATCGGCTTAAAATACACCTTCTCAATTTTTTTTAGATTTTTTTACCAATTAATATTGAATTTATTGTATTCTCAATTTTTATTCTACGGAAAATAAGAACACCAAACTCACACGAATATTGCAATAATGTGATTGGCACACCGTCAACTCTCATACATTTCATGCAAACTTACTTTGGAATACTATGCGTCGGAAATAAAAATTTGTAAAACTATTTTGCACTTTTAATATGCATCGTTAAATACAAGAAAAACCGTGCAACTATCTAATAATAAACATTGCCAAATCCTAATGTCCACAGTAAAACAGAGCAATAACAAGATACACTTTTAGGTAATTACATATTTTCCCACGAATAATAGTGCAAACATTGAATACGAACAGCCGGCAAAGTTTAGTTACCAGAATAAACGTGTAAAAGGGGTTTTTTATTAATTTCTCGTAAACTATCAATATTTTCGTAATTTTTTTTTGGAAGAAATAAAGGTTGTTTTTTTGTCTTTAATTTGGTAGAACATTATATTGATGTAAATCTAACCAATAATGAGTTATTCGTTTTTAGGCTCTCCTGTAAAGTTACTGTTTTGACTTTGCACGTTTATTCGGTGGGACCGTCGATATGGCCGTTTGAAGTTTGACAGCTGTCACTTCAAATGAAGATCTTGGTCATAGCTTTCATTTGAACTGAGAACGGGGAGTCTAGGATGAGTAGTTCCCGAGATATTGCCATTTGAAGTTTGACAGCTGTCACTTCAAATGAAGATCTTGGTCATAGCTTTCATTTGAACTGAGAACGGGGAGTCTAGGACGAGTAGTTCCCGAGATATGGCCATTTGAAGTTTGACAGCTGTCACTTCAAATGAAGATCTTGGTCATAGCTTTCATTTAAACTTTGAACGGGGAGTCTAGGACGAGTAGTTTCCAAGATATGGCCGTTTGAAGTTTGACAGCTGTCACTTCAAATGAAGATCTTGGTCATAGCTTTCATTTGAACTGGGAACGGGGAGTCTAGGACGAGTAGTTTCCAAGATATGGCCGTTTGAAGTTTGACAGCTGTCATTTCAAATGAAGATCTTGGTCATAGCTTTCATTTGAACTGAGAACGGGGAGACTAGGACGAGTAGTTCCCGAGATATTGCCATTTGAAGTTTGACAGCTGTCACTTCAAATGAAGATCTTGGTCATAGCTTTCATTTGAACTGAGAACGGGGAGTCTAGGACGAGTAGTTCCCGAGATATGGCCATTTGAAGTTTGACAGCTGTCACTTCAAATGAAGATCTTGGTCATAGCTTTCATTTAAACTTTGAACGGGGAGTCTAGGACGAGTAGTTTCCAAGATATGGCCGTTTGAAGTTTGACAGCTGTCACTTCAAATGAAGATCTTGGTCATAGCTTTCATTTGAACTGAGAACGGGGAGTCTAGGACGAGTAGTTCCCGAGATATGGCCATTTGAAGTTTGACAGCTGTCACTTCAAATGAAGATCTTGGTCTTAGCTTTCATTTGAACTGAGAACGGGGAGTCTAGGACGAGTAGTTCCCGAGATATGGCGGTTTTAAGTTTGACAGCTGTCACTTCAAAGATACAAGATTCAAAATTTCATTTTTCAGATTCAAGAATCAAGATTCAAGAATCAAAATGAAGGATCAAAATTGTATCAGTATTTTAATTCAAAAATCATGCGCTGAAACATCACGTAAATCAGAAAATGATGGAAAAGGCCCCTTAGGGACTAGGAATGTTTAGATTATGGTCACCCTTTAGAAAGAGACACACCGCCCAAGTTTTCTTTCTCAAGCGGACCTTGTTTTCTGTCTCAGTCAGTGTTCCAGGTACGTAGTATAGAAATTCCTTGTATGGTTTAGTTTAGTGTTGCCATTTGCACTTTTTTTTTTTTCTTTATTTTGGCTTCGCACGGTTGTGCATTCAGCCAGTGTCAAGTAATTAAATAAACTTCAAGTTTTTATATAAGATAATTATATACATATACATATTACAATACATAAATATAATATCCCACCCCTCCCCTTGTGTCTCAGTAAAGATGTGGGGCTTTACTAAAACATTAACACGGACTTTTTGGGAGAACTTGAAAAGCAATGTTATCCAATTTTGTTTCACTTCCCTACACTTATTCACGTTCACGAACACTTAACGGTTAATAATCCACCATTATTACACATTAACATTCGAAGAAACACAAGTTTTGGAAAATAAAACAAAAATGAAACTTGACTTCTCAAATTCCCGCCAAAAAGCCTCCATTTGCACTTGTATTGTATATTGGTCGATCCACACTCTCCGCGAGGCTACACGAGGGAACGCGAGTGCGAGAGCACAGATTAGGTAGAGATACTACGTATTGCGAGAGTGAGGACGGTGCGCTCGTGTCCCCTCGTCTTCCCTCGCCTCGCCTCGCTGTCGCTCCGCTTGGTGTCGGTTTTTCGGGCGCGAGTCAAAGGACGCGAGGGGACGAGGCGAGACAATCAACCACACTCTCGCGCTCGCTCGCTCACTTTGTTGGCGGCTGCTGCAGAGTAAGGACGTGCGTGATTTTTAGGATTTACATTTTATTTAGATAATTAGATCAGGAAAAAAATAGGCATACCTACCTACAATAATAAATTCGTAAATAATCATCAAATTCAAATACGTCCTGTTGCGGTGTATTGCCGTCATCCACCACCCTTTCCGTTTTGACTTCCTTTTTTTAGTTTTGTGATACAAATGCAAGACATTCTAATATTGGTAGGCACATAAAGTAGCTAACGCAGTCACTTGAATCACGTCCATCTTGAAGTAAACGTAGCGGGCAACTGACTAAATCGAGAGTGTGGATGGATATCACTCCTGCCGTCTCCACTCGCCAAGACTCGTAACGAGAGCCTCTAGGAGGCGCCTCGCGAGAGTGTGTTGGCCTAACTTAGATCTACTCTTGCTATTTAAGTGCAACATCATTATTTTCCTATAATTTGGCTACTACTTTTGATTTCAACTTGAATATTTACTTTTAATATTTAATTTAATCAATTTACCTAATAAAATCTCAAAAAACAAATCTAATTTTCTAATTACATATTTCTTAAAATAAGGAAAGGACAGGAATAAAGGAATAATGGAGGGATAAGGGATAAAGGTGTGGAATATTTTATTAACCTACCTATCATTCAATTTTTTCATTTAAAATCATCACCAAAGCTATACATTTCATTACATTATTAATATTATATCATGCATTACCTAAATAGAAATTACAAATTTTTAACAAATTAATTTAGATTAAATTAACAACAACATTGTATATAAACCAATAAATTCAATTGTTGGGATCATACCATGTTTCCTATCCTACTTTTTAATGGTTGGCATGTTGGCCCAGGGTCGCATCAATTGCCTTTCTATGGCTCTCGCCTTGAATCGATTCGCCTTCTCGCTTGCACTCACCTAAGCTGGCTTAGGCTGGCCCAACATGAGTTAGCGCCTTTTTTCGTTTGTTTGTTTGTTTGTTTGTACTCATGTTCTCGAAAACGGCTGTAACGATTTCGATGAAATTTGCGATACGGAGGTTTACGGGGGCAAAAATTGAATTAGCTATATAGGTCTCTCGCTAGGTTTTCTCGGCATTTTGTGGGCGCTCCACATTCTCGCGAGATATTCACGTGAGAATCTCAGGAGATTCTTTCGACAACTGTAGTGAAAACTTCTTTTGGGTACACACTCACAAAGTTCTCAAATAGTTCTCACGCTCGATGACGATGGACGTGCCTTGCAGTACACAATACGACCGTTTCAATCGGCGGCTCGCTCGTTACTGAGAAACATGCGAGTGTGGTGTCAATACACGTTCTCGCCTGTTCTCACGTTCTCGCGCTCCTTTGTCTCGCGCAAAAAAACCAATAACAATCGGAGAACAAGACGAGAACACGTGAAGAATATGAGAATCAGCTCCACACTCATGCTTCTCAAGGTTTTTTCGCGTGCTCTCGAGATTCTCGCGAGAATGTGAAGCGCCCTTTAGGCTTGTTTCACTCTTCAGCGTGTCGCCGGTCGCGTTCGCGAGTTGACCATTCACAGCACAGAGAATTTTGAATTTTCGAATTTCTCTGTGCTGTGAATGGTCAACTCGCGGACGCGACCGGCGACACGCTGAAGAGTGAAACAAGCCTTAGGGTGGCCCACAGAATACGGGTGGCCCCTTGAGGGTCATCAAATCGGTCGGAACCGAAGCTGCCAGACATGGCAACACTTGACAAAAGCATGAAACGTTTTTAGTTTCTATTCGTAATAATTATGTCAATGTCTTTTTAACCTACAAAGCAAAATGTCAATTGTCAGTGTCATATCAATTGCCATCTGCGGAATTGGAAGCAAGCTCGCGCAAAAAGTAACCTCAAAATGATATTTGATTTGATTCAATGTAAACACGTTTTATAATAGTGCTTCTCAAAATGGGGAAGAAAACTAAAATAGGAAAACAACGGAAAGATAAATACTATCAACTAGCTAAAGAAACAGGTTAGTAATGCTATAATATATTTAATTTAGCATTTGCAGGCCAACCACAAATGCTAAATTAAATGCCACCTAGGTACCTACTTGCTTTCTTCTTTTTTTTAATTTAACAGGTAAAGCGATTATAAGCTATTCTGTAAGTAGTTGAGAGATGGTAGTCTAACGTTCTGCAGCAGCCTATACATTCGCCTAAATATCACTTGATTTGCTTTACAGGTTACCGCTCCAGAGCTGCCTTCAAGTTAATCCAGCTGAATAGAAAGTTTGGTTTTTTGCAAAAATCGAGAGTATGCATCGATCTGTGTGCCGCACCCGGTGGGTGGATGCAGGTGGCCCACCAGAACATGCCAGTTTCAAGTATAGTTATTGGAGTTGACTTGTTTCCTATAAAGCCAGTGCCAGGATGCATCGGCCTAACTGAAGATATTACTACAGAAAAGTGTAAAACTGCTATTAAGAAGGAAATCAAAACATGGAAAGCTGATGTAGTGCTCCATGATGGAGCTCCGAATGTTGGTTTAAACTGGATTCATGATGCATATCAGCAATCATGCCTCACTCTTAGTGCCACGAAGTTGGCTACTAATTTCTTGAGAGAAGGGGGATGGTTTATCACCAAAGTTTTCAGATCAAAAGATTACCATGCACTGTTGTGGGTATTGAAACAGTTCTTCAAGAAAGTTCATGCCACTAAACCCCAAGCTTCACGAAATGAATCATCTGAAATATTTGTTGTGTGCCAAGGTTACATTGCCCCGGACACAATAGATCCTAAATTCTTGGATCCTAAACATGTGTTTGAAGACCTAGATATTGTAAAAAAACAGCATACAAATCTGTTACATCCAGAGAAACAAAAGAAAGCTAAAGCTGAGGGTTACCAAGAGAATGACTACACTACACACCACAAGGTTTTACTTTCTGAGTTTTTGAAGGAAGACAGTGATTCCATCGATCTTCTTCAAGGGTGTTCTCAGGTATTTTATGATATCAATATTTCACAAGGTTAAATAATATTATGAATAATTATCTATTTAATAATGCTAGCTTGTATTTTAAATTTATAGTTTAATAATTTTGTGAACTTCTATTTTTATAGATAGTAATAGATGACTCAAGTGTTGAGATTCACCCCAAAACCACTGAAGAAATAAAGGAATGCTGCAAGGACATCAAAGTACTCGGTAGGAAAGATCTAAAAGCTTTGCTTTCTTGGCTCAAGCACATGAAAGAATTGAAGGCACCACAAAAGGTAAAATTCAAATATCTAAAACTCAGCTACTATAATTATGTGTAGAAGATACTTATTCATTCATGCAACTTATGGAATTTTAAAAATACTATAAACCTACTTAGGATTAATAAAAAAAACTACCTCTATTTCAGAAAAATAAAACAGAAGAAGATAAAGAAGAAGAAACAACAAAAGAAGAGCCTGAAGAGGCTGATGATGAAGAAGATGTTGATTCCAAAATAGCTGAACTGCAGGTAACATTACTTAAATATGTAAATTCTTTTGAAATTAATTATAGGTACCTATGTATAATGAACTTTTACTCCCTACGATTCCTTTCACATTAGAGCATACGATTTTCACATTTAGGAGTTGTTTTAAATTACATTTGACTGGTTGTTACAACTTTTTACTAAAGGACTGCTAGATTTCTAAGCGTAGTACTGCTAATTGGCATAAACAAACATTATAAAATATGAAAATGACTTATTTTAAAATATCATTACATTAAGTTATGGTTTTTAATTTTAGGATGAAGAGCGTCGTTCGTCAAAACGGAAGAGGAAGCAGCTGAACAAACAAAGACAGAAACTAGCTGAAAAAATGAATCTTAAAATGGTGCTCAAAGGTGATGGTGGACCTATCATGGAGAGCAATGACATGTTCAGTCTATCAGACATCAAAAATGCAGAGGTAAATTAGATTTTTATTTAATAAAATACACACATCACTCATATTTAATTTAGTATGTCTATAAGTTAATCATTTTATTTGGAATAATAAACTGAACATACTGTTTGAAAGTATTTTTAAACCTTTATTTACACAGGAATTATCAAGAATAATAGATCAAGCTCCAGACCTAGTGGCAGACCCTGCTGATGATTCCGATGATGAATTAAAAGTCAAACAAAAATTTGTCAAGTATGATGTGGAAGCCTCCAAGTTAGACTCCTCTGGACTCTACTATAAAGACTCTGACAGTGAACTTGAATTGGAATCTGATTCTGACACAGAAAAGGAGAAAGATTCACTAGGTAAAAGGACCTTTAAATTTTTACAAATATGCATATTAACGAAAGCGTAGTGTAGGACGCCTGTTAGGTGCAGTGACGATTTGCGGAAGGTCTCCAGTCGAAGCTGGATGTGACTGACCAAAACATTGGGTGAAATGGCACGTCCGTTCCACCTAGTTACATTGTAGTTACATTGATGTAACTAACTGGACATTTTTATTCCAAGTAGTTACATTATTTAAAAATGTAACTTTAACGTGACTAATGAGACTTTTGTTCCACCTAGTTACATCGTAGATAGGTACCTTCGTAGGTTCAAAAGATATATTAGTTAGCTCTCGTGAGTCATGTACTCCTAGTACTTTCATGCTCATGGCAACCAACGTCTTAATGAACTTACTTAATGAAAACACAGTTTTTAACGAACGATAATATAATAAAATACTAAAGCAAAGGGAAGATGGCATTGTAATTGCTTTGCGTTGAACCTATGATCAGGAGATATACCAATTATTATTAAGAACTTAAAAAAGCCAAGATTTTGCCGAGAAAATGATTTACTGTTATTATCTCCTGACAATAATTGCAAACGCGATTTTAATAAGTATAAAGTTATCCTTCTCTCTGTCTACTTTTCTCCGTTTTGGTTATCATTTATAAGTGGCCAGTACATTTCCTCACCAAAGAGGTTTCATTAAGTAAGTTCATTAAGACGTTGGTTGCCATGAGCATGAAAGTACTAGGAGTACATAACTCACGAGAGCTAACTAATATATCTTTTCAACCTACGATGGTACCTATCTACCATGTAACTAGGTGGAACAAAAAAGTCTCATTAGTTACGTTAAAGTTACATTTTTAAATAATGTAACTACTTGGAATAAAAATGTCCAGCTAGTTACATCAATGTAACTACAATGTAACTAGGTGGAACGGACGAAATGGCCGTCACACGTTGAGGGCGCCTTCTATTTAGAACATGACTGTAATATTACAGGGTGTATGATGATGATAATACACACAAATTGCATTGCTATTGTAATTACATACTTGTTTGTTCATCTAAGTACCTGCGTCTTCTGTTTGTGTAAAGTATTATGTATGTGTTGTACCAAATAAATGTTTCCTATTCTATGATTATATATTTTTACTTAAAACTATACTTAATTACTTTCAATTAAATTATTATCTTTCATGACATTTGTTCTGTGAACTTAATATTTGTGTCTTTTACAGCCTTTTCAGATTCAGACGATGATTCAAAAAAGAAAAAAAGAAAACTTGACAAAATAACAGAACAGAACACTCTGAAAAACAGCAAACAGAACAGAGCCCCTATAATACCCAAGGATAACCCTCTGCTGACAGACTTGGATAATACAGACCCAGTCTCGAGGCGGTCTATGAAGGCCGAGCTTTGGTTCCAGAAAGATTGTTTCAAAGATATTGATGAGGAAGACGATGAAGGTGTGGATTTGGACAAGTTAGCAGAAACTTACACTGAGAAAGGTAATTCTTATAAACTTAAAACTAGAACATACAGACCTCTGTATGTACCACAGGTTGCCATCCCATCTACCTGAATGGGATGTGAAATATAGATTGCTAACTTCTGCAAAATGTTGGTAATTTTATGGTCTTTCGTAGATGTCAGAGGGAAAAGTCCTATAATAATCTTCGAAAGATCTTCAATGTGTAAATATCTGAGACAATGTCTATGTCGCGCCCTGGGAGTCTCCCAGTGGGAGTCTCCCAGTGGGAGGTACTATTGTGATTCTGTGTAGACTTGTCATGCTGAAAAATATCTGTGCCGAGGGATTCACTTTAGTGTTTGTTAACCCATTCTCTGCCTCAGTCTCACGGTGCTCTCCTTGCAACCTTTAACACTTATTTATAAAACAAAATTGTTACAGGCAAAAAGGTTATCGACACAAACTTAATATCTGAAGGGAAAGGCACAGGCGTGAAGAGGAAACACGCTGAGGATAGCTCCGACGACGATTCATCAGACAGCGACTATGACGTTGAAGATTCAGTGGCGCCGACAGCCGCCGCGGGTGCCAAGGGCAAGAAGAACAAAGATGACTTTGAAGTCGTCTCGCAAGACCCAGGTAGGACACTTCTAGAATATATAGGTAGCGTAAACGGCTGCTACATTTGTTGCCCGCCCTTTTTACTTACAGAAATCTTCAGAGATTGTTTTCCTAATACTCTATTTGGAAAACAATCTCTGAAGATTTCTATAAAGACTTGCTAAATTGACAGAAGAATATGAATAATATGGTAGATTACAGTGTAAGTAGCAGATAAACAGGTTACATACATACATAAATTCACGCGACTTTCTACAGATTTCCCACGATCTTACCAGACACAAATTTTTCGCCTCAACCATTTTTATTACATTCTTCTTCTTCATATCATGCTCACCGGTTTATGGTAATTATACATGACTTTTTTCTAAAATGTCACCAGTTTGGGCCAAGTATGTTCATTATTCATACTTTGTTGTTATGAACATACTTGGTTCAAACTGCTATTCATTAAGCAAACCTATTCAATAGGCCTACCGTGGCTGATTATACGATAAATACAATCAAATAGTAAACTATACATTTTGGATTTGGTTGTTAAATTTTGCTGATGCTACTTTTCTGTTACTGATTTTACCAATTGCATAATATTTATGCATATTTTTAGATTTGAAAAGACTTAAAAAAAGTTTGAAAATGGATGCTGAAACTTTAGCGTTGGGCACAATGATCGCAACATCTAAAAAGTTCAAACGTGACTTGATCGATGACGCCTGGAACAGATACGCATTCAACGATAAGAATCTACCGGACTGGTTCACGGAAGACGAGAACAAACACATGACGCGACCCGTTGCTATTCCCGAGGTTAGTATGAATACTTCTTATGATTCAGGATTACTTTATCATGATTGTATGATGATTCAAAACCCATGTGAAACAGTTTAGTAACATGTGTAATTATTCACAGAAATTCACTGACGAATACAAGAACCGTCTGCAAGACATAAACGCCAGACCCATCAAAAAGGTAATTGAGGCTAAAGCTAGGAAGAAGAAGCGTATGGTTAAGAAAATGGAACGCGCGAAAAAGAAGGTCGAAGCGGTTATGGAGAACGCAGACATGTCCGAGCGAGAGAAGGCGCAGCAAGTCAGGCATCTCTACAAAAAGGCACAGGCGGACCCTAAAAAGAAAGTGACCTACGTCGTTGCCAAAAAACACACATCGGCTAAGCGAATGAAACGGCCGAGTGGAGTTAAAGGCCAGTATAAGGTGGTCGACCCCCGCTTGAAGAAAGACTTGCGGGCGGCTAAAGCAAAAGAAAAAACCAAGGGCCGCGGGAAGAAAGGCGGTAAAGTATCTAAAGGCAAAGGTAATAAGCAGAGGACTCCGCCTAAAAAGAAAGGTAAGAAAATGAAGTAAAAATAATACTGATTTATTTTAACGTTGTAATTGTGATGCAGTCTTTGTATGATGTGCCTACTTTACCCATCAGGTAAAAAATTATTACCTACTAATAAACCATATAAAATTGATACGATTTTTGACTTACCCCTTTCTTGGCATAGTATAAACCATGAAGTTTTATATTAATTAAATCTAGGTGTTTGAAAAGGAATCCATTATTGTATTAATAGCCAGCAATATTATGACGAAGCGAACTAGTATAGAGTTAGGGATGTTGGTTGACCAGGGCGGTAATGGTGTCCGGGCGGCGCTGGGTGGAAGCAGACCCATTAGACGTCATTACAAAGATTATTTACGGCTAAGGTCAGGGTGATATTTGAATTCTAGTGCGTCACTTGCCAGAGTTCAGGGACAGGCCCGCCATATAAATGATATCACTCTGCGCTGTGGCCTTGACGTCTAATTCCGATTCGCTCTAACTACGTTGTCTGCCTACTAAATAACGTGGAGCGATTTCGTGTGAGTCTTTGTCACAATCATTTTTATTCTCGAGTTATGTGGAAAAAACAATGTTAAACGAAGGACACGTGGAAGTCACCCTGAAATATTTAATTGCGAGTGCGAGAAGGTCGTTTTTATACTTGGGTTTGTACTTTATGATATTGTTTTGCTAAATTTTAATTAAGTATAAAATTATAGGTAGGAATATGTTTTTTTCCTTTGCATAATCATGTGAATAATACACAAAACCTGATCTTGACCTTTCAGTTCTAAAAGTGCAAACTATTGCACAACCGTTACTGTAGGTGTGGTAATGAGGAGGGATTTAATCACTCTGTCAGTGGCATGTACTCGTAGATGCGGAACTGCTGGTTCCACTTTTCAGGTCTTGAAGAAATCTAGTTAAAGTTGGAATTATCTGGAGTAGACGAGATATTTAAAAGGAATCAGGTTGAGTGTGAGGTCGGAGGCAGAGGGTGGCAGGGCGGTGGTGCGGGGGGTGCGGGGAGGGTGCGCGGGGAGGAGAGGGCGGCTATATCGAGCGCGATCACGGCCAAGGCCGCTCACGCCGTCATCGCTCCGAGCGACCGCCCGTGCCCCGTGTCCCCCGCGAAAACCTATATAACAACAATAATACCGCTTAGGTACACTGCCTAGCCTACCCTCCACCGGCTTATTGCGTCGTATGTTCTGTTTTGAGCTCTGGCACAAAACAAATAAGTGCAGAAGTCACACTCAAATGTCACGAAACCCGAACATTTTTTTTTGATAAAAATAAAAACCCTTTGCTTGAATCTCTTGGGCATCGCACTGAGTCAATTGGCAATTGCTTTTTTGTTGTTGTTATATTACCTATCCCAATGTTGTTACAATGTGATAGATTTATCATACACAAATCTAAAAAAATGTCATGTAAACCTATAAAATGTTGATGTATTTTGTTTGGCTTTGATCTGATCCAATTTTTATTGATAACGAATGCTGGGAAAATGTGGAACAAACTCGTTAATTACCTCAGAAGACCATTTTTTTCGATGTAAATAACTCCTTGTTAGTAGGGCTCTGAAAACGTTGACATTGAATGCTCTTTAAACTAGTCTAAAACTAATATGAAATAAAAATATTCCTAAAGGTTAAGGTGAGCTTGACCTTAGAAATTGGAGTAGGCATTTCGTGTTTGCTATAAGTAGCTAACCCCCCGGGTTGGAATGACGTCCGCAGCAGGTAGTCTGCGGGGGCGCGGGGGGTGACCTTGCCCTCGCAAGGTCGCGGGTTCCATTCCACTCGGCCACGCCACATATACTACCTACTACCTACCTACCTCTCAGTAATCTTCCATAATTGTCCTCGGTTCCCGATACTGTCACATTTATGGCCATGTGTATGGAAACGTTTGCGTTATCAACACAACACACCTTACACCGCCGTACGTAAGATATTGATATGTGAGTAACATAGATAAATAATTTATGTTTTTGCAACGAGCTGTTCAAAGATTAATATAAGCTTAGTATAAGATAAATATTAATACTTAAGTATAAGATAAATATTAATGTTTACTACTCATTATGATTTTCATGTAAACATGAACTCTATTTTTCCGTCAATAGTGTGGTCTGATGATGTAAAGGCGGCGGAGGAAAGCAATGAATTCGACTGAAACAGGATCGGGAAAAGTGGCCTGAACATGAGGAGGCCTGCGGATGAGGGCTCATTAGATAGATAGTGTGGAGAGTTAAGAAACGTTTTGTTAAAATATCCGTTAAATATTTTCAAGATTTTTTAACTAAAGATAGACTCTTTCTCTTAAAATACAGTATTATTTATAAAACAAACCTATAAACAGATCGTAAGAGATATGAGAAGTTTGAAAAGATCAACAGGATAATATGTATTACTAAAATTACTAAAATTTCAAATAAAGTTAAAAAAAATATTAACACAATATACCTACTCGTATTTTGACCTTAGGAAGATTATAACCTTACCATTACCTTTTTACTTTTAAACAAAAGTATTTTATACTTGGCTTAACTTAATTTTAACGGGTGATTTATTTGTCCAATGTTGGAAGAGATATAGAACGATAACCTTGAGTTTCGTGACCTTTCTCCCTCTAAATATGTAACTAGGTCTATAGATTGGCATAATGTAGATAGATAATGTGACTCCCGAGGCAACCCCCTCTCCGAAAGGAGCACAGAGCTACCTTCCCACTCCACATCTCAATTTGATTGCTTGAGTTCTCTTTCATTTAGATTTTATAAGGAACGAACGCCTCATCGTTGTCGTTAGCAAAGCTTATTCAATCAACGGTATGTATTTGGGTTAGAAGTGATTTATATTTACTTTACTCTAACAATTTACGACTTAAACGACGCCTACGTGAGACACTTGATGTTGCTGAGATGTTGATGACTCGGCTCACCTCAGAGCTACTAAAGCTTTTACTGCAACCAATTCGCAGTTAATCTTCATTTTATCGAAAACATTTCAATTAAAGCTCTCAGCAATCCAGTATTGTTCTTGAACTTCGCATCGGTGAGTCAAAAGGATGGATGTTTCGAATTTTCCTTGTTGTTGGCTCGCTCACCGGTGACGGGAGTCATCGAGTCGCAGATGGATGGTCAGTTTGCAGGGACGTTACACAAATCTGGTGGACATGTGGCCGCCCCCGCGCCGTAAAGCGATGGGTTTAGTGCGTGCGGCGCGGGTTAGCGACCACGTTCACGGCCGCGCTCCGAACAAAGCCTCTGGCGTAATACCACGACAGTTACCCGCAGGTGAACCACGATCAACCGCCCGCCGAACGGTCATTATCCCAAATGGATTCATAAATAGGAACGGCGAAGGTGCCGCCGATTTCGCAAATAAAGTTCAGACGTTTTATTAAAGCTAAAAGCTAAAAGTAGCTCTATACGTCGTATCAATTTATCTCTTGTCTACTATCTTTTCTACTTTCTTATAAAGCATCTGTGCGTTAGTCTCGCTAAAACTCAAAAACGGCTTGACCGATTTGAATGTTTGTGTTTGTTTTGATCGCTCTTATTTGTATAAAGCTGAGCTGAGCTGAGAAAATAAGAAAACTTTACATAAAAGTATTTTAGAATTGTTTGTTAGTACTACCAACTGGTTACGCATGCGCCCTCGATCGTTTACAAAATACCTATCTAAATAAAACGCATTGTCTGCTCCGTACGACACGTAGGTACCTACCTATATCTACTTAGACTGGACTAGCATCTTATAGCGCCTTCAATTGCCGCGCGGAGGCAGCGTGTCTGCAGCGTTCCGGCCGCGCTCCCGTCGCTAGGTTTGAGAATGGTAGTAACATAGAAACAACCAGCACCACCTAATTTTGCCACACAAGAACATCTGCCCCCCGGACGTGACCTTCCATGGCCAGTGTGGAAGTCCATCAATCGACTGCGGACCCAAATCGGTCGATGTAGAGAAAATTTGTGTAAATGGAGCTACCGCGACCCGACACTTAAGCTGGAAACAAACTATCGGACGCATCCATAAGTCGCGGCTGTTAGCCGCGACATAAGTGTGCACACCGTCCGAACACCCAGCGGGCCAGATTGCCTTTGGACGTCTGAAGGTCCTAGGACGCGTCCGCGACTTTCGTCAGATAATGTGCACAGTTCGTTCTATATCCAGATACCTATTCAGTCGCGGCTGTCTGCCGCGTCCGTAAGCCGCGTCCGACAGTATGTTTCCAGCTTTAGTCACTGTGACTGCTATATAGTATTAATTTCTCTGTGGTGACTGCGGGGAAGAACAAACAAACTATCCACACTCTCAATTTTTCTCACTCTTGATCTGTTTCTTATCCGGTATGAACGACGACATTGAAACTGCAGCCGGTTTGGCTCTGTGTGCCATTGCATACTGTAACTTTGTGAATGTTGTAACTAAAAATAATGTTAAAAAAAAATTAAAATACTTAATGTAAAAAACTTTTATCTTAGTAGTTTCGATGTTTAGCATCCCATAAAATAGGCTCAGATTGAAAAAACCGATAAATTTCAACTCTATTCATTATTCCACATTTTTACGAAGAAAATTCTCGAATCAACCAAACAATATGGATGTGTACCCGCCGCCGCTCATTAATCTGCAAAACGTGAGTGTAGGAGTCTTCTCTCTTCTCGCCCGAGAAATCCTTTGTCTCGGCCAAAAATACCGACACCGATCGGAGAACAGGCGAGCCCGAGAACGAGAAGGCGAGAAACTCATCACACACGCTTCTCGGGTGTTCTCGGGGTTTCTCACCGAGAGTCTGGAGGGGCTATCAGGCGTTCACCAGGCTGGAATCACGTCATTACAATGCTGTCTGACATACAAACTCCTTGTGCAAATAAGTACTCGAGATTTTATTGGTCAACATTTTTTTTCAACAAGGAGCTCAGCATTAAAATAAGAACTGTTTGTGTTCTTTACTGTCATTAGTAAATTGACGCTATTTTGAATACTGAACAGCTCGATCTGATCGCCACCGCCGCGTGCATACGCTGTACCGGACGCCGCGGCCAATGAGAGGACGCATCGATGTGAACTCGTCGCTACAAGTGCAGTGCGTACACAACAACTGATCGCCACCGCGGACGAGAGCTGAACGCGTTGGTTTGGCCTTACCTTTATAAATCGATGAACGCCGGCTGCACGCACGAAAAAGTGTCACGATCCGCCTACGAGCCGTAGTGCTGCTACGAGACGTAGCGAGGGCTACGGTTTTCGTAGCACTAGTGCTACGAAGTAATTTATTTTGGTAACTGATCCGATCCGATACATTAATATCAAGAATGTTTTATAATTTTCACAGAAAAAAATCAAATAAGTAAATTTAATATAAGTAGGTAGGTACTTACTATTTTTGACAATATTTCATCAATGTTTTCTTATGGCGTTACTTACTAGGCGTTATCGCGCAAAATAGTCGTCCGTAAACCGACTTTACAGAAAATCATTTTTTTTATCTATATGCATTTACAAAGTAGCGTGGCCGCAGCGCTGCAGACGCGCTGGCTCCGCACGGCACTTTGTGGCAAATTTTAAAGGCGCCCCACTCCACACTATGTTTTACGATTGACACCCTTTAAACTCAACTTTATTTTAGAAAATTTATAAAGCGTCAGGAGCTAGGCAACCTTTGTTTAAAATAAACTGGACGTTATATGTAGAGCCTGGAACAAAGTGAGATTGAGATGGATTAGACTTGCGCCTTTACCATCCTTTCATCCTAGTCCGTATTATCTGCAGGAACGATATGGTAAATAGGTAGGTGAGTACGTGTGGAGTTGACAAGAGTGGCCGGGATAGCCAGGATATTCCACTACTCACAATCTTCAGTTCAAAACTTGAAGATGCTCCCACTGAACCAACATTATTCAGTAGTAAGTACAGTAGGTACCTACTCTTTCTTAGTAGATCTTGAAAAACAAAAAGAAAAAGAAATTAAATTTCCTCATGTGTGCAAGATAATACCTAGGTACTTATTTTTGCCACAACTTCTGATCAATAAGCGCAGCCATTGATCTTATTAACACCTTGTTTTTTGCTTCATTTGTTTTAATTAAAACAACAAGAACAACAAGTGCCAGCACAGAATACAGAGTAGTTTGTACTAGGTTGATGTATTGCGCAGGTTCGATGACCGACCGTGGCAGGCCGCGCCCGCCCCACTTGCACGCCACATTATTTGACCGATTAGACTCAACTGCAGCTTGCTCAATGAAAACCCACTACACATTCTCGTACGCGTGTGTGGGCTTATGTAGTAAATAACAATCGTATATTTTATTCATGATACATAATCATATTATTGTTCCACAAGAAAAATAAATTAATTTATGGAGTAAGTAAGGAGGTACTTATTTACTTACTTGGATCAAGAATTATTATGATATGGTATTATGTATAAATAGCATTATTTTTTACCGTAGGTGTGTTTCCACATCTCTTTCAAAATGATTTCAATGATGAAATAAAAAGTTTGTTAGTTCCAAAGTTGCTTGTCAGTTTCTTAAAATAATATATGATAAGCTGAATGTAACATGCTATTATAAGGTCAATAAAAAACTTCATAAAAATCTAAATCAAAATCAAAATTTTAAGTTTAACACCAAAATGAGGCTTACAGTCTAACTTGGGAATAAAGTAGCGGATCTACATAGAAGTTATGGTTAGTTGGTAATGGTAACGGTTAAAAGTGACCCTATTTGGCTTGTCGCACATTCGGATAGTAACGGGTATGATTCGTGTGGGAATTATGCTGCGATGAAGATTTTCATCACCTTATCTAAGATAATAAGTCGGTATACTTAAAATTGCTGAGATGAAGATTTTCATCACCTTATCTAAGATAATAAGCCGGTATACCTGAATAATAGAATATAAATAGTAGCGGTTTCTTTAAAACACTTTGTTACCTTAATAACTAGCTATAAAATCATCAGATGGATTAATAAATCCTTAAGTAATTTCTGTCCTAGTTTAAATTACATGTCTTTGCAATTACTCAATAAGCAAAGTAACTGTAAAAACAATTCTGAAGAAGACTTTTCCTAAGTATTCTTTTTGTAATTAGGGTTCCGTACCTCAAAGGGTAAAAAAAAGAACCCTTATAAGATCACTTTCTTGTCCGTCTGTCTGTCTGTCTGTCCGAGTGTCACCACCGATTTGCTGTTGTGCACGCCTTGTCAGTCACAGGCAGTATTTTCAGATGGTTATAAAAACCTTAACAATAATTTTAAAGCTAGTAATTTAATCGACAGCTTAACATTTTTGGCGCTCAGCTTGCACGGTCGCTACCGCGGCACTCTCGATAAGATCACTCCCTCGCGCGTTAGTGGTCACTACTCAAACCTAACCTAACCAACTAAATCGATGTGGGTGAATAAGTATCTTTGCTCAACATTTTTGGTGCTTCGGCGGCCGCAAGCTCGATACGCTCCCTACGCTCGCTCGCCTCGCGCGTGAATGGTCACTATTTAAACCTTACCTTACCATTACCGACTGATTTCGATTTGGGTGGATACTCCGGAGGTTACTTCTATTTTATTTAATTGTAACCTGTTCGTAAACATGATTATTTGGAAGTGTAAGTATTATGATTCGTTATTATTAGAGACACATCTGTTTATAACGATGAAAATTAGGAATTAAAAAATTAGGTAGGTAGGTACCTAACATAAATTTATGCATGAGGAACATTAGGAGTAAAAATATCTTATTATAAATGATATTTATGGGACCATAATATTATGGATAGTGATGTTTTAGAGACACTTTGTTATGGATCGTGATTTTCGGACAATCGTTCGGACAAAAATTTTCGGAGACAAAAGTTTAGGAACCCCTCATTCCAAGTGTCAAGCATTTTTTAGAAGTCTTAAAAGATAAGCAACCATACAAGGTAAATATTTATCCAACTACAGATAATTATAGATATATTATTATAGTATTATACTTATTTGTACCATTTTACCTATACAGTCTAACTAAACTAAACGTATACAACATTATTTCCAATGCACATAAACAAATCAAAATCACCAAAAACATTGCGGTTAAAAATGACAAAGAACGAGCAGGGAACTAGTAAATTGTAAAGTGGCCTGACCGTTTTATGTGTGTATTGTGGCGAAACCCGGGCCGCGCGGTCGTCGACCGAGGCCCTTGACTCGCGCGGGTTCAGCGACACCGCCGCTGCCGCTACCGCTGCCGCTCTGTTCTTGTCCTTGAGGATAATCTTGCGACTTGTGCTTTTTCGAAAATTTAATACTGCATATGGTTACTAATATACACTATAATTGCATTGTAAAGTAAAATATAATGTTTTATGAAGTGTCATTACGATATTGTGCATTACGATTACAGTTTTGTATTAATTGCAACAATGTCGATTTAGTAAAAAATATTTGCCATGAAGAATTCAGATTTAGACCACGTTTGATCTTGCTACACTTTTACTAGTTTAATAAAAATGGTCTATAATCTGTATTAATACTAGTAGTTCGCCCCGAACTGAGATCTCGCGCACCGTAGATGGCCAACATTTGGACTTTCTTCTGACTAGGTACCCCTATAATTTCAAGTGCTACTACTGCCGGGTATGCCTATTGCGCTAGCTCTTCATGGTAAAAAATACTAGCATGCATGCAATACATAATGTCGTGTCTAATTTTTCATTTATTTCATATTTATGAATTCTCGTCGTATTTTTAAAAGTATACGTCCTAGAATAAAAATAATAACTATTTTAGAATGTACAAATAAAGACCTTTCATTTGACACCGCACTCAATATATTTGTTTACTTAACTTTTTTTACCCCAATTATTTTCATTTTTTATCAAAATTTTTTTTATCATGAAAATAAATCAAGTAGCATCTAAAATCATTGCAAACCAAACCGCAACGATGCCACTCTCTTTTTAAGACCGACCAGTCAATGAGCTACGAAGACATCGAAACTCTATGAAACGGGAGCTCTTGCAGCTCTGGTTTCGTAGTTTTTGGTCTTTGGTCGTATTTCAAAAACTATACATCCTAGATTAAAAATAAAAACCATTTTGGAATGTACAAAATAAGCCCTTTCGTATGACACCCCACTCAATATATTTGTGTAACTTTCATAATTTTTTACCCCCTTGGGAACCCAATATCTTCACAACCCCTTCATCGATTAAGCTCATATGCTCCACCGTAAATTTCCTTACCACAACCTATTGACCTACCAAGTTTCATGCAGATTGGATGAACGGTTCGACAGTTATGCTCGAACAACAATTCGTGAAACATACAAACATACAAACATACAAACATACAAACATACAAAGCAAAATCGCCCAACTTACCACTAAGATCTTCGCTCGCTTCGCTCGCTCGATCGATAAACACAATCCGAGTACTTTTTGATGTAGCTTGCAATAATGACGATGAATCTAATAAGACTATTAAAATTATCGCTGAAACTGAAAACTTTTATTTCGTTCACGACAAAGACCAAAACCGAATGACATAGAATGACATTTCTAAAAGTGTGCTATTTTATTTTATTTTATTTTTATTTTTATTTCCTAGGAAAACAAACAGTCCTTAAAAACAATATACTTAACTAAAACTGTTACTGTTGACCATTTACATGTTCTCACATATCGAGACTAAGTATAGCTTGCTTGATTATTAACAAGAGGTTTAACACTACCAAATAAAAACAACAAACAATGTATTAATAACACGAAGAAGAAAGAAGAAAAAAAAAACAAAGTAATAATGCAAATTGAAGCTAAACTAAACCATGCCAAACCAGCGATCTGTTAAAATATTTTTGATTTTATACACTATGCGCTTATAAAGGTACTTATAAGGTATGTACCTCCACAATTTCATCCACAATATAATAATTTAGAAATGTCACTCGGGCTGTCGCTTAATTTTGATCACAAAAAGAGCTTTCGGTTTTAGTGATTCTTCGATTAGTCGGTGTACAACGGAATCATTCCCATTATCTAATTAATATAATAACGCAACTATGTTTATATGCACGGCACTTTATTTACCTACTCTTACTTATAAAAAACTAGCTTGCTCTGGAAACAGTAGGAAAACTATAATTATTTTCTATTATAACTATAACTATAATTATAACTATAATAACTTTATTTCTACATAACTAATAAATGTTTAACTAATGTCCCTACAGAAATTATTTTATTATAAGTACATGTCATCGGCTAAATTCGAAAACATCGTAACTCCGTCTTTTTGACGAAAATGATTTGTTGATGCAATTTGGTAGAGAATTAAATTTTCTGCATCAAAAAATCATTTTCGTCAAAAAGACGGAGTTACGAGGTTTTCGAATTTATCCGACGATTTCTTCCGTTTGTCTTCGCATGCTGTGAACAACTCTACAATTTTGGTACACGGTAGACATGGTATGCTAAACCTGCTTAAAGTTCTTTGCCCCGGTTTGTGAAGAAATAACAACGCATAAAATATTACCTACTCAACACGTAGTTCTAATAGGGTACCTACCCTATTTAAAATGTATAATGTAGGTTTCTAAATGTAACTTGGGTAAATAATTACAATACTTAAGTAGCGTTAATATTTTGACACCTAAGTGCAACGAAATGAAATGAAATTACCTATTTATTTTCGTTAGGCACACACACACAATGTAAGTACATAAAAATAGATAATGATTATGTGATTTACTTACGTTAAAAGACACATGGAATAATAATAATAATAATATCTTGGAAATAGTGGGTACGTGTCAAATGTATATGTCGATGTGGCTCTGACTACCATTTAGACATCTCCGAAGGATCTTATCTGATAAATTACGTTAGCACATAAATAATTATGCATTTTTATAAGTTTTAAAAAGCTCATACTTATATGGATTTATAATAATGATGAATATTACCTACATAGGTATTTCAAAAACTGGAGTTTCCTTCCAAAAAAAATCTAAAAAGACTAAAGTACCATACGAGTCAGTTGCATCTCACTCAATTAAGCGACACAAGTTGAGAGCGATTTTAGTACTAACTCTAATATTTTTCATAACATTTTGCTTTTTCAAGTAGGTACTTAAAACATACTTATTTCAGCAATTCCTGTAAAAAAGTTTCAAAATTGAATGAAAGAAAAACATGGTCACGACTATATCCTCAAAGCACGGTAAACATATTCTCTTAGAATCTAATAAGATCTAAGACTACCTAGATCTTTAATTCAAGAGTTATGCAAGGTCCTTCGCAGATGTCTAAGGGGGTAGTCAGAGGCACGTCCAACAAATGGTACATACATGCCCACATTTTGCAGAAGTTAGCATTCCATTGAATGAAATATATCCAGATTATTTATTGGTTTCTTTACAAGGTTTTAACAACTTATGATCCAGGTCATTCTTCACTTCTTTGTGCGGTAAAGAGCCAAATTCGGCGCGCGTTGATGTCTTTTTTTGGAGAGAATGAGTTCCGGTCACTGAACCGACAGACACGTATTATAATTGATACTTTTTCCAGTAGGTATTGAGTCTTGTCGATTAGAGTTTTCACAAACGCATGTTCTCGTATCACAAAGATGTGCTATTATGTGTTCACTAAAGAGTAAGTACTAATTTTATACGGTGTCCTGTAACACAGGTTTTTAACCTATCTCAGGCACCAGTCTCTCACAAAGCAGGTTAATTACGTTTTAAACCAATTTTATTTGTTCCACCTAGATGTAAATCTCACCATGTAAAATAACCTTTTGTGAAGAGAAAATAAAGATTAATTTAATACTATTTACACATGAGAAATACAACCATTTAGCCGTAGGTAAACGGTACAATTTAAATATATAGGTATCTACTTATAAAAGCATAAATATGAAATGGGCTTATTAAGTTCTTATTCTCTCATTTTATATAGAATGTTTCAAAAGCTAATGTAGCCTACAATATATTATTAACTTAGTAAAACCGTTACAAATAATTACCACAACAACGGTACCACACAAGCATGTTTTTTTGTCACACTTTTGCCATATTTTTTAGAAGTCTGAATTATAAATCTATTTTGTACATAGCCTTTATTCAATAAAAGACGGTTGACTTATTTTCTGCAAATGTACCTAGGTACATTGTATGAAATACAATGGCGCGCCTCTGAGCAAATTTAGTTCTGAATTGTAATAGCGTAGGTATAAATTATCTAATTTTTATTTACGACGAAGTCGCAACGAGTAGGCAGTCAATGAGAATAAGTCACTTAGAAAGTTGTATTTCGTCCATAGTAGAGTGAAAATTGAGAAAGGAAATCAAAATAATACAGTATAATGGAGTTATTTTGCACTGTGAAAGTAAAATACATTAAAAAAAATAATGTCAATCGAAATCTACGTCGACAGTTACGCCGGCTCCATACGTTGGGACCAACGTTGGCCCCAACGTTGGGGCCAAGATTTCGTGAACCATCCACACGTTGGCGATACACCAGTCTTGTTCCGTCAGAGCCAACGTGCAGACGTCCGATGTCTGCGCGTCCGATACAGAAATTGAAATTTCTCTAAGTGATTTTACATTACTGAATACCAATTTTATCACAATCACATCACATCATGTCACTATCACACTTCACACAACACACTATATTATAAATGCGAAAGTTTAGATGTTTGGATGTATGTTTGTTCCTCTATAACACGACAACCACTTAACCGATATGGGTGAAATTTAAAATATAGATAGATAATAACCGGAAATAGGACATAGACTACTTTTTATCCCAAAAAATTGCACGGTTCCCGTAACATAAAAAAAAAATAGTAGACTCCATCATCAGATCAGCTTGCTGTCACCATATTATTACATTGTAGTCAGAACTTGACAAATATGCCGAGTTTCAACTCAATCGGCTTATTTACTGAGGAGTTCTGTTGAACAGCTCTTGACTCCATCATCAGATCAGCTTGTTGATACCATAATATTTTATTGTCACCGAGAATCTATAAGTGTGCAAAATTTCAGCCCGATAGTTCTACAAACACAATAAATAAGGAATACGATGACATTCTCGCTCGTCAGTCGACACGTGCGCTCACGATGCGCGTCGAAACGGGACTGAGCATAGCGCCAACGTGTGGACGGATCACCAACGTTGGCGCGCCAACTTTCTTTGATAAAACCGACACGGCACGGCCAACCCCCAACGTTGACCCCAACGTTGGCGCCAAGCTATTTTGTCAGCTCCACACGTTGGTGAGAGGCATTGAGGCCAACGTTGGCCCCAACGTGTGGATGCGGGGTTAGATAATGTTTAAACTAGCGAACGCCCGCGGCTTCGCCCGCATGGATTACTATTTTTTTATCCCACATAAACCGTGCATTTTTTCCACGATAAAAAGTATTATTATATAGCCTATGTGTTATTCCAGGTCATAAACTAAGTATATTCCAAGTTTCAGCCAAATCCGTTCAGTAGTTTTTGCGTGATTGAGTAGGTAACAAACATCCAAACATCTTAACTTTCAATTTTATGATTCTAGCTTCCGCCTGCGGCTTCGCTCGCGTGGTACCCGGATAAAAAGTAGCCTATGTCCTATTCCCAGTCATTATCTATCTATATTTTAAATGCAGGCAAATCGGTTCAGTGGTTGTCGAGTTAAAGAGGAACAAACATACATTCAAACATCCATCCAAACTTTCGCATTTATAACTAGCCTGCGCCCGCGGCTTCGCTTGCGTGGTACGTATTGCGATTTTCTGTTAAAAAACAATTTCCTTTTGGACATTATCTCCATTGACTACAGCAAACTTGGTCCAGCGTTTCTCCAACATCTGGATTTTTTTTCCCAGAAAGGAGAGTCTTGAAGGCTGTTGTTTGCTTTTGATCGGAATTCAGCAAATGCGACACCTATCTTGCGCAGAGCTTTCATATCCCTATTTCATGGCGAAAGATGTGTCGCACCCATTCTCTCGAATCGCCATGGCCTCAGCTATCTCACACACCTTCACTTGCCTATCGTTCAATACGAAAGTTAGGCTTTTTATGCATTTCCTTAGGGTTTAATCCATCCAAAACGAAGAGTTTTATGACCGGTAACGGACGGTATTCAAGTTGTTAAACTTGAATACCGTCCGTTACCGGTCCGTTCGGGTACCGGTCCGGTACCGGTAACCATTTCATGGAAATACATGCAAGACGTCTACTGAAAAAAAAAAACCGTGTGAACAAACTACTTGCGAGAACAAGCTGAAACTTATCATATGATCTAATAACAGATGCTTTTCCATTTCTGTATAAGGCCGAGAACTTTTCACCTTGCCCTCGTATAGAGGAACAAACATACATCCATCCATCCAAACTTTCTATTTATAATATTAGTGTGATATTGGATACATACATTGGATACATCCTATCCTATTCAATATAGGATAGGATGATAAATCATACTATTACTTTACAAGTTACTATATATAATATTAACTGCGGTATGTAAACGAAGTTTCCTTTGGTCCATTTTCATGTCTTTCTGACATTCCTCGGCCAAAGTCACGGAAAAAAAATTAGCTACGAAATATGTAATCCAAACCAGGGTTCGAAAAAATCCGATTTTTATAATAAATATCCAAAATCCGATTTTTTGATATTTATCCGATATATATCGGATTTATTCCAGGCTAAGAAGCGAATTTCATTCTGTAAGGGGATTAAAAACTTAAAAATTAATTTAACTTAAAATACAATATAAGTGTCAAAATACCACATTTTGATTTAAAAAAACTTAAAAAAAGTAACAAAAGAATAACACCCGTATTTATAAACAAGTAAAAGTAATTACTCTAGTACTTACATCCGTATTTATAAACAAGTAAAAGTAATTACTTTTACTAAAGTAATTACTCTAGTAATGATTTTTATTTTATAGTTTGAAGTTAGAACTGTCAACAGTTAGAATTCTTCGCCAAGTAATAGTCACCATTTTCTTTACTTGTAGCATTGAGAACTCGACCATTTTGCGTTTGATTTTGACATATACATTACTCGGCTATAGAATAAGATTTTAAAATGAAGTATTCTATCCTCAAGTAATGACTTCTTTGAGAAATTACTTAGCAGCAAGTAATTGCTTGTCTATAAATACGGGTATTAATGATTTTTATTTTATAGTTTGAAGTTAGAACTGTCAACAGTTAGAATTCTTCGCCAAGTAAAAGTCACCATTTTCTTTACTTGTAGCATTGAGAACTCGACCATTTTGCGTTTGATTTTGACATGCATTACTTGGCTATAGAATAAGATTTTAAAATGAAGAATTCTATCCTCAAGTAATGACTTCATTGAGAAATTACTTAGTAGCAAGTAATTGCTTGTCTATAAATACGGGTGTTAGTGTTTTTTTGAGAAATAATTTTTTAGTGAACACTTAAAAAACATGTAAATAAGTACCTACCTATTATTATAATCTAAATTATTCTGAATTGTAGTTTGCCGCTACGTGTTGCGGGGTAAACATTAATCTCTAAAAATTTTTAGTTCACAAGACAGGAAAAAATCAATTGATATATATCCGCTGATATATATCGGCGAACCCTGATCCAAACACACAAACTCTGTCGGTGGCTTATACCCAGCAGTGGGAAAATCGGGCTAAGGATAGTAATGATTAATAGAGACCGGATTTTAAGCAACATAAAAATCCTGAAATATAGTACATGCTGATATGCATTAAAAGTGCCTAAAATATGCATTAAAAGTGTCAAAATATGCAACATAAGAAAATAGTAATTCTTACATTTTTTACCATTAAAACTAAAAATTGTTTAATTTTGTACTCTCGACCTGAAACCGTGTGATTTGCTCGAAATGATATCATACTTAAAATATTGCACCTAGAAAAATTGCAAATAAAGCGAAACTAAAAGTACCTATGCATCATCACGAGATTTTAGGCAAAATATGTAATAATCGATGAAAATGGGCCCGGATAGAGACCGGACTATACCGGTCTCTAGTGATGATGATGATGAGTTAATCCAAGATATAATATAAACTCATCTTTCTCCTGCCCTTTTTCACACTAATTTGGGGTCGGCACAACATTTTTTCCTCTTCCACTCACCTCTATCATTCGTCAACTCTGAATCCACTCCGCTCACATTCATATCCTCTTTTACAGAATCCAACCACTTCTTCTTCGGCCTTCCTCTACTTGCGTACCCAGTCACTCTTTTATTAATACACTCATTCGGTGATATGGTTTTCATCCCTCCGCATAATATGTCCATACTAAGCTACTCTAGCACTCCTCACCTTCTCAATAACAGGCGCCACCAGGGTAATCCAGGTATAAACTATGTCTATTCAAATTTCATCAAAATCCGTTTAGCAGTCTCAGCGCGAAGAAGTGCCTGACGCACAAAGATTCTCATTTATAATAATTATGTGCAATTCGAAAATTCGTGAGTCACATACTCAAACACTTATGTTTGAGTCTCCCTCACTTATTGAAACGGTCGAAAGATTTTGATTGTATTACATTACTGTTCCATAATGTTTACAGTTTGAAAAAAAAGTGATCTTTTTTTGTCAAAAAGGTGTTTTTTTTTTCAAACTGTAAACATTTAGTTAGATTCTAAAAATAATAAATAGAACCACAAAAACGTCTGAATTCTTTTTGTAAGGCATATCAACACTGTTGAAATGCCTTACAAAAAGAATTCAAAGAAATTTCGGAGGCAGAAGATCAATTCCGATTGCAATAAAACTTCATAATCTATTTACACTCATCAATTGGCACCGTTTTGTCACTGTGCCCGTATAAAAACTAAACTTTTGAGCTGATTTGAATCAACAGTTGAGCTGATAAAATTACCCTGTTTTTAGTACAATGTAAGTTCAATGTTTCCGATATGGTGACAAAACCACAGATCACTATTAATTATCCTACACAGAACCCAATGTGATAGAGCTTTTAAAACTGAAAATGAAGTATTTGTTGGTACCTAGGCATAGAGTATTTTTTTGACAATATTTATTAGCGAAGGAGTTAGAAACTGTAATTTGAAAAAATACCACATTCATTATTTTTAAATAAAAAATTGTGATGAGTTACAATGATAAAAAAAAAAACATGGAAAATATTAACGAAAGGTAAAATAACACACAATGATTTTGTCACAGCTTATGGAGTCAAAACGAAGCAAAGTGACCTAATTTTTTTACAGTAGGTACCCTTTTACGGAACACTTTTATGACGCTGAACAAAGCAAGCGTTTCTTTTTAAAACTTTTACATGGAAAACCTAATCTTCTTGTTAAACATATGGTTTTGTAAATATTAAAAAAGAATATCAAATACGTACCTACCTACTAATAACAAACATAGCTAGTTGCTTTTTTATGTCCAAAGCTACATTGATTTGCATCAAATCTAAACAACTTAAATTTTCAGTAATAGCACACAAATGAAGCTTTCACCAAGTTTCGCATTTTCTCCAACAACGTTGTAAGGGAGCAGGTTATATCTAGATCTGCGTTGAAATAACCCACACCGGCCTAGAGCGAATTGTTCTAGATCTCAATCCATTAAATTCGCAATCCCTCCTTCGAAGTTTTCTCCTTGCAGAAAGTAATGGCATGAAATTCACACTTTCTCCTAATAGCATTGCAATGTATGCCAAGTCACCTTTTTACGACTATCACCATAACAATAATCGCAATTACTATGGCAAATATGATATGCATACACGCAATCGGCTCGACGAACAAGTTTGTTGGCGTACCTACTTGCAGCAGGCTTTCCCGCGCAGTGTAGGGCGCGAGTGGTGGTGGCCGCGCGCGCCTGCGCACCAGAGCAGTGAAAGTGGGTTGAATACGGCGCCATTACTTTCAGTTTCTCTTGCGCGCGCGCCCGATACCTGCCTCGTTACAATAAACATCGCATCCCGCCGATTTCTCGCTCTGCTAAGTTTCACCTTTTCCACTGCGCCATTTCGCTGCACTTTTCGACCCCACTGTCCGTAGAAAGTTTTGTTTATAAGTATCCATCAGACAACTTTAGTGGGACAGTGCAACGGAAGGCCCTATGCTACGCTTGAGTACATTGAAGGGTTGGCCTTGGTTCATATTATTTAGGTAGGTACCTACAAATTGGCTTGTGAGCGGATGTGGCAACAAGTCTTTAAAAGTTTGGATGTTACCTTCATTTTAGAAACTGTGTAGGTACTGTGAAACAGAATATTTGTTTTGATATGACAAATTACAGACTTATAAATAACGTTTGTATAATGTACTTATACAGGGTGAATTTTTGAGACGGGGCAGTAAGGGCAGAAAACGTTCTTAGGAGACCATCCTTACTTTTTGAAAATATTTCGACCTGCATTCACAGATTTTGAAAAAAATGTACAGTCAGCGAGAAAATGGGCCATTTACACAAAAACTTTTTTGATGCCAATCGATCCTGTTTCATCTAAGGATAAAAAGGCTCTTTCAGACCAACTGAGGTTAGAGTACTAGAAAAGTCAGAAATCACTAAAATGTATTTCTGAGACAAGACAGTAAGGGCTACCTTAACCGTTGTAGCTACAGGAAAACGTTTTTAGGAGACTATCCTTAACTTTTGAAGATATTTCAACCTGCATTCACAGATTTTGAAAAAAATGTACAGTCAGCGAGAAAATGAGCAATTTATACAAAAACTTTTTTTGATGCCAGTCGATCCTGTTTCATCTAAGGATTAAAAGACTCTTTCGGATCAACTGAGGTAAGAGTACTAGAAAAGTCAGAAATTGCTAAAATGTATTTTTGAGACGGAGCAGTAAAGGCAGCTACTTTAACCGTTGTAGCTACAGGAAATCTTTCTTAGGAGACTATCCTTACTTTTGAAGATATTTCGACAAAATAATGAAAAATTATGACAAATGACAAATTGATTTCGTACGAAATGTATAATCAAAGTAATTTGCGTTTTCTGACTTTTCTAAAACTCTTGCCTCCGTTGGTCCGATAGAGTCTTTTAATCCTTAGATGAAACAGGATCGACTGGCATCAAACATTTTTTTTGTATAAATTGCCCATTTTCTCGCTGACTGTACATTTTTTTCAAAATCTGTGAATGCAGGTTGAAATATCTTCAAAAGTTAAGGATAGGCTCTTAAGAACGTTTTCCTGTAGCTACAACGGTTAACGTAGCCCTTACTGTCTTGTCTCAGAAATACATTTTAGCGATTTCTGACTTTTCTAGTACTCTAACCTCAGTTGGTCTGAAAGAGCCTTTTTATCCTTAGATAAAACAGGATCGATTGGCATCAAAAAAAGTTTTTGTGTAAATGGCCCATTTTCTCGCTGACTGTACATTTTTTTCAAAATCTGTGAATGCAGGTCGAAATATTTTCAAAAATTAAGGATGGTCTTCTAAGAACGTTTTCCTCTAGCTACAACGGTTAAGGTAGCTGCCCTTACTGCCCCGTCTCAAAAATTCACCCTGTATAGGTATATACCTACTTGCATCACTTTATTGACTTGCCTAATTTTATTTAAAGAAACTAAACTACTTACTATATTTACATAACTTTATAAAATACAATAAGAACCTGTTAAGCCACCAGTATGCCTAGTATAGTAAGAAACAGCTGGGGAGATTTGTTGATAAATTTTCTACAAGTAATTTTACTTAAATTTTTAAAAATTATTACTCGTCACACAATTCATTTTTTTTTACGTAATTTTCCATTAAGTACCAGTAAAAACTTTTCCATGATGGAAACAATAACACAATTTGTGTAGGTATATTTATACCTAAGTAGGAGCGTACTATATACTTACCTACCAATAATAATTAAAGACAAGTCATGCTACAAATACAGTCGATTACAATCTAGGTAAGTACTATGTTAGTTGCTGGACATTATCGATTTCTTAAAACTCAAAGAGGGTTATAATTACATAGTAGACTTTTGGTCCTAATGTTCATCAAGATTTAGAAAGATACCTTGACTTCAAACTATCTAAAAACTCACGTGTACAAATCTAACGTGATCAAACGTTAATTAGCCTTTGTTTGCTGACTTCATACCTATTTGTTTCTTCTCATTTCCAAAATAATAAAAATCTTATTTACGTTACCTAACTTTTTTCTTTAAGCACCTTCATCTGTTGTAGTCACTATTTTTTTTTCTAACCTCTATACAACGCTGGCCAAGAAAGACCTCCCTTTGTTTTCCAAAGCTCTCCATAGCTAGAGCTGGCCAAGTTCGCAATATTCGCATCTAAATCGCAATAATAAAAATTAGTTCCTCATCTTTGATCTCTTTTTATGAGAGCTACAAATTAGAAAACTCCTGTGATATAAAAATGCGTGATTAGCGTGACTTGAAGAGTGGCCTAGAAAGTGGTTACTTTCGACTGCGCTGCCTCGACGCCTGCGCAGTGCGGAGTTCTCTTGTGAACAAATCGCCTAAAATCCGGTTCGGATTTTAATATGCGGCGCTACACATTTTGATTGATATTTTATTTATTATTCATCGTGTTTGCTATTAGTGAATTTATAATGAGAACTAGAATAAATCAGTCTAAATAGAATATTTAATCGTAAGCTATTTAATTGGAAAGTAAACAAAGTTTGAGTTATTCGATTATACATTTTTAAATCACCTTATTTAGCACAAACCAGAAGATGATATCAGAGCCAAGTTCCACTAATGTGTGCAAAGAAAGGAGGTAATGGATACGTGCTAAGCAGCACAGCAAATGTTCGACGCGTTGCATCCGAAAAGAAATGAACGAAAATGAAAGTGTCCTACTTTCGCCCCTCTAGCTTTCTACCACTTTTTTCAATCTAATCTATTAGTTACAGTCGTTTGTTATTTTGCTTCCGGATGTCGGAATTTCTTTTTACTATCTTTGGTGAATTTGGCTTTGACAATGGGTTGGGTATGAGTAACTAGAACTCGATTGGTAACTATCAAGTTTACCACGAATAGGAATTTAGCGCAACGAAAACATTGAACAGTAAAATGTTATTTCCAAAAATGTATTTTTGGAATTATTTTTATTTTAGTAAAACAGATTCACGACTTTTTCTCGATGCGATAAAGAAGAAAGGTTGGTCAGAAATTGAAGAAGTCTTATAAGGTAGTGAGAAGATAGTCCAACACAAGGTTAGCACACATGCTCACCACATCTTGTAACTTATTCCAAAAATAAAATATCCTAAAATACGAGTATGGCATGTTAACATAGATTGTGCCTCGACTTTCGAATGTCGTGGTTTCGAATCCCGGCCATCCGTTATCTGATTTTTCGTTTCGGAAAATTATATGCAAGACCATAGAGATGAAGAAGAGCATAGTTAAAGATGACACGTGCTGCAAACAGCGAAGGAAAACATTTTAAAGGAAACCCGAGGTTTAGTTTTCCATTCTTCCATGTCTTTCGTTTGAATAATGCCAATCTCCAGGTTCGTTTTTTACAAATGCTAAAATTATAATGTTCAATACTTCTTAAAACAGGGAGGAAGTTGTCATTTTAGGAAATTGACGAGTTTAGAGTAGACCACTGAAAACTATTACTCCTAGCGAAGGAGTAGACGTTCTCGAAAGTTGTCATTTGAAAGTTATCGTTGTCACCCTGAGTGGAATATACGCAATTTATCTTACAGTAATCTCACCTGAAATGGAAGTAGGCAAGCGATAAATATGTCGTCACAAAAGTAGATTAGCGTGACTCATTTCCTGCTCAAACACGCGCAGCGTGCGCGGACGGGAACGAGTGCGCGATGTGCGTGCCCATTAGCGGCTCATTAATATTTCCATTTTATCTCCATATTCGTGTGAAAGTGACGTTTTTCAGCAAATTAATGATCAATCAATAGTGTTTTATTAATTTCATACCAAAGGGCCCATTTATGTGCGAATAAATTATTCATTCGTTTCTCATTTAATTTTGAATTGCAAATCCACCACAAATAGGGTTTTTTTGACATAGTAAATTAGGTTTACTCAGCTTATATTAAAATTGAAAAACAGGATTTGTTGCTTTGCTCCCATGCCTGCAATATGTACTTGTAAATATACATTTCGAAGGGTTACGTATTTATGTCACGAAAATTACAAGACAGATTTTTGAAATCCATAGGAACGTTTGACAGATTTTTGATTTCTTTTTTTTCATAATACAGGAATTCGAATTCCATAAATTCTTAAGCCAGATTTTCATTTGTTTTTTTTTTTTACAAGACAGAAATACAAAATACATCTAAACATTTTCCAGAAATTTTAACATCCAGATAATTCACTTTACCGCATGTTTGTTTTCCATATAATTTGTTTTCCATATATTTTGTGATCCCGAAAAATCATGGTTCAGGAAAGACCTATTACAAAATTATGTATTCAATCTTTCTAGTAATAATTCAGAGCGTTATAAATACTAGGTACCATAAAATTAAATGACCGATGTCCATTATGTAGCTTGAAGTACTGTAGGTAGATATCTATTAAATATTGTACCTAGTTACTTTTTTTTTATTACCTTTAACATTTCCTAACTAATTTCGTGCTAGATGGTTAAGTAACCTCACCAAACACTTTTGGCAAATTATCAAAGTTTAACTTAAATCTTCCATCCATTTCGAATTTGTGACGGCTCCGGCGCTTCGGGAAGTGCAGCCCCTCCGCCCTTGCGTAACAAAACGCGGCATCAGCACGAGCCTTCGCAGCTTCGGCTGTTTGGTCGCCACCTTCGGCGGCGACCAGCCTCAGCCGCTCCAGCTCGTGCTGGTGCCGCGTTTTGTCACAGCGGGCGGGGGCTGCATCTCCCTTCGCGCCTCCGAGTTCATAAAAACACTCTAGGGTAGGACAGACAAGACTACGTGGAAGTCGGGGTGGGCAGATTCGGTTCTGAGACCGATAATAACCTAAAAACGTTTCGGGTAAAAATTTAGTATTAAGAAGCAGGATTTTGGGGGGGGGGGGTGGGGGTAGGAGGGAGGAGAGGGGGTCGGATCTGATTTAGTTTCTCTTTTAGATGTTATGGGGGTTTGTGCGACCAGATTTTGTGGGTGGGCTCGCTTCGCTCGCTTTTTTATATACAAACCTAACCTAACCTACAGGATGCCCTGTGTCGGATCTGATTTAGTTTCTCTTTTAGATGTTATGGGGGTTTGTGCGACCAGATTTTGTAAGTGGGCTCGCTTCGCTCGCTTTTTTATATACAAACCTAACCTAACCTACAGGGTGCTCCGTGTCGGATCTGATTTAGTTTCTCTTTTAGATGTTATGGGGGTTTGTGCGACCAGATTTTGTGGGTGGGCTCACTTTGCTCGCTTTTTTATATACAAACCTAACCTTACCTACAGGGTGCCCCGTGTCGAATCTGATTTAGTTTCTCTTTTAGATGTTATGAGGGTTTATGCGACCAGATTTTGTGGGTGGGCTCGCTTCGTTCGCTTTTTTATAAACAAACCTAACCTAACCTACAGGGTGCCCCGTGTCGGTTGCCTCGTGTAGGTTAGGTTAGATAAAAAAAAGGTTAGGTTAGGTTACAATAATTTTATTTTCTCAACAATGGTGCGTTACCTTGTATTGAGAGTGGTACCAGGGATGCGGGGGATCCCTCCACCCTCCCCCCCACCAAAATACTGTTACCGAATATTACATTTTTACCAATTTTTACCAGTTTGTATATAAAACAATAATTTGATTATCTCCAGAACGGTGCGTTACCTTGTAATAGGAGTGGTACCAGGGGGGAGGGGGAACCCCCTCTCACCTCCCCCCCTCACCGCCCCCCTCAAAATCCTGCTTAGTAATACTAAATCCAACCCAAGATGGAAAAGGTTTTATATGGCTGGAAATTTTCTGGTAAGCGTTACTTCTGTCTTTTAAAATAAGGTATAAGGATATTGTTGTCGAATGAAAAAAAAAACGAACTGATAATCTGGCATTAGTGTTTCTGTCAAATGAGACTTCTGTGAAACGTTTTATCGGAGTAATAAAATTATGTAAAACATAGTATCTGGATTTCGAGTTTCTATCAAACGTTTTATGGATTTCAAAATTCGGTGTATCGTTTTTCGAAAGATTGATAGGTTACCATTTCGAAGGTCGAATGTTTAATTAAATTACCCATATACAAAATATTAAAATATTTTAGTCATGTCATCAGTAAGTCCGAGTGCTAAATATTTATATGTAGTAGGTACTATAGCAAAAACATTGATCAATCTATGAGGCTTTGTAAGTGTGTTTGCGTTTTTAAGAGTTCATTGACTTCCACTTAAAGGTAATAGAGCCTACTTCCTAGCTAGATACTGTTTATACTTACAGAGAAATACCTAGGTACGTATTTGTAGTGTTAATATGCTTGAAGAATTCTTCAAAATTAAATGAACCGTATCATTTCCCGTTCGGTAAAGATAGATTACTGCATATACCTACTTACCTGTCTAGGTATGAACCTATAGTTCAGCGGTTCAACCGTTGCGATATAGAAGAACCGTGTAAGAATGAGGTCGACAACCTCTGTAGAGGCGGTGACACCGTTCAAATTAAGTCGGCTTTACACAACATAGGTAGATTAACATTGATATGAATATTGTCGATTATGTTGCTTTATATTTGTAATGTATGGTTTTTTGAATGTTCTACTACTTTTAATGAAGCAAAGAAGGCGAAAGAACGATAATGAGAATTGTACTTTTAAGCAGGTAGAGGGAGGTATCCTACAGAACAAATATAATCAATACCTACCAAAGATGAGATAGAGAAGCGTTGCTGAGCTTATTCGTCAAAAAACTAGTTCCGAAATTTAGGAAGACGGTGTCTGCATGAATATCTTTTCTTCTGTGGATTTTTCAGTATGAAACTTTACAAGAGATCGTAATTTAGGATTTGTGTGTATACCTGGTACCTACTATCGTAGTGGACGTTTGCGTATAATGCGCGTGCGACTAGCCGCGCTAGAGATAGCCGCAGGTCATCGACCGGCGCGAGGCCGACGCCCGCTGACGTAACGTTACGCGAATTCCACGCCCCCCGCACGCTGCCCTCACGCCCGCCACTCGCACCGACCCAATTCCTTCGAAGCCACTTTGTTTGTGCATCGCTAATTATAAAACGGCGTTGCATCGCACTGCCAAACGCGTTCTATTTCTAATTCACATAACGAACTATTTGCGGCTGTTTATGGAGTTCACAGGATCTCGGTGATTGGATTTCCTCGGTTGATTGATATGACTGAGGTCGGTCATGTTTTGGAACTTTTTAAGTGGCTTTCTATTAATAATTGCAAGAGCATCTTGTTATTTATATTAGTTAAACATTCGTAGTTTAGATTTAAGCATTAAGAATATTATGGTTGCAAAAAGTGTTTGCATGCCTAGAGCTCTTTTATTGTTTTGTGCAACTAATAAATGCTTTTCGAGAACTATTCTGAGCTTTAGCAAAATAATGAGGTTTGTTAGACATAAGGAGAAAAGGTTACGCGAAATAGATAGGCTACTTTAAATTCTTTAAACTGAGGGTACATGCTGTCTGACTCTAACAACAAAAGCTTTTGTTAAACTCTCTGTTACATAGCCTTTAAAATAAAAATTAATGCTCAAAGAGCGAGGCAAAAGTCTTCCTTGAAGTCTTTTCGACGTAAAATAAAGTCACCTACTTTTAAAATTAACAATGAAAATATACGTGCTGCCTATACCATTGTCTCCTTTTCATACTATTTACTACAATTTCATCAAAATCTCTGTTATAAATAAAATCAAGTAGGTAGCTGAGGATACGTCGGCGTTGTCAGAAATTATCGGTAGGTGGTAATAAAATCGAATATAAATCTACGAAAATAAAATATGTCAAAACACAAAAAAAGAGTAGGTAAATAAGTTCGTATGACCTCGCATCCACACGTTGGGGCCAACGTTGGTCCCAATGTCACTAGCCAACGTGTGGATCTAGCAAAATCAGCCCCAACGTTGGCCCCAACGATGGGGCCAATGCAATTTTGTCAGCTCCACACGTCGGTGAGAGGCATTGGGGCCAACGTTGGCCCCAACGTGTGGATGCGAGGTGAGAGTTAGTGGCTCAACTCTGGTGACGGAGTCAGTTTAGTGGGGTTCGCTTATCGAATTATATATAGGAACAAACATAAATCCATCCAAACATCGAAACTTTCGCATTTAAAATATTAGCGTGATAGTTTGATTGAAATATTAATTACCTAATAAAAGGGTACGAACATTTTTGTATGGAGCCTGGCATACCTACTGTCGGCCATTTTGAAAAAACCTCGATTTTGCATCCAGTGATGAAACATGTGTCAATCGATAGGGGAAGTGATTACAAACAAAATATATTCAGTAATAAAATCTCGTAATCTTTATACTTTCCGAGATATTTGAGTTTGAAAATGTAAAAATTAAAACTTGAAAATGCTAATTATGCTGCCAATAATAACCGGTAGGTATTTGAATATGTCTACTGTGACTGGGGATAAAAGCGTGAGTCAATTTCGTTTAATTTTTAGGTAAATAATTTTTTTTTTTTTTTTATTATACCTACAGGTGAATTTTTGAGACGGGTCAGTAAGGGCAGCTACCTTAACCGTTGTAGCTACAGGAAAACGTTCTTACGAGACTATCCTTAACTTTTGAAGATATTTTAACCTGCATTCACAGATTTTTAAAAAAATGTACAGGCAGCGAGAAAATGGCAAGTTTACACAAAAACTTTTTTTGATGCCAATCGATCCTGTTTGACATAAGGATTAAAAGGCTCTATCGGACCGAGGTTAAAAGGAAAAAAGTCAGAAAACGCTAAAATGTATTTTTGAGACGGGTTAGTAAGGGCTACCTTAACCGTTGTAGCTCCAGGAAAACGTTCTCAAGAGACTATCCTTAACTTTTGAAGATATATCGACTTGCATTCACAGATTTTGGAAAAAATGTACAGTCACCGAAAAAAATGAATAATTTACACAAAAACTTTTTTTTGTACATTTTTTCCAAAATCTGTGAATGAAAGTCACAATATCTTCATAAGTTAAGGATAGTCTCTTGAGAACGTTTTCCTGTAGCTACAACGGTTAAGGTAGCTGCCCTTACTGCCCCGTCTCAAAAATTCACCTGTATAATTTAAAAAAAAAAAAAAAATTTTTTAACCTAAAAATTAAACGAAATTGGCTCACAATTTTATCCCCAGTCACAGTAGACATAGGTATTCAAATACCTACCGGTTATTATTGGCAGCATAATTAGCATTTTCAAGTTTTAATTTTTACATTTTCAAACTCAAATATCTCGGAAAGTATAAAGATTACGAGATTTTATTACTGAATATATTTTGTTTGTAATCACTTCCCCTATCGATTGACACATGTTTCATCACTGGCTACAAGATCGAGATTTTTTCAAAATGGCGGAAGAGTAGGTATGCCAAAATGTTCGTTCTTTTTAAAAAAAATATTTTTTTAATGCATTGTCATCGAGTCGTGAGCTATCCCGAAAGTTTCAGCCAGATAGCTCATTAGCTCTTCCCCATTAAGAAGTGCTCGACCCGAAACGACAGACAAACAAGTAGGTAAGTAGTGTGAAATAACGCAAGTAGACTGACGGACGATCGGACACTCACGCAGGTCCGCAGGTCTTCTGACATTTATAATCTTTAAAGGATTCTGAGGGTTTGCTCTATGTTATAGAGCTGTGGTCGTAGTTGGCAAGTACCGTGGCCGTAACTATAGCTGTATATAGGACAACCTTGAATTGGAAACATGGTTTGGGTTTTAACGTTTACGCGATTTTTTTGTAACCTTGGGAAAAAACTTCATTGTACACTCCAGCTAAGAAAAAAATTGGGAATACCTGTATAAATGTAGGTAAGTTATATTTGATATTTTTTGCTCTGATAAACAAAAACTAACGCATAGGAAAATCTGTTTAGTTCGTGCCAGCAGCATAGTCATGAAACTGACCTGCGGCATACAGTTACAGCCACGGTACTTGCCAACTATTTTAACGCAAAAGATGACTCATTTTAAGGATAGAGGAAAACTGTACCTATGATAAAAGATACATGCCTTTCTTTGGTCATGTTGGCTGTGTGTATTATCGAATTATGGTTTCAAGTCGTGTAGATTTACAGCTAGGTAGGATTTTGTTTGCGCTGCATTGACGCAAGTGGCCGATAAACGCAGTATTGCCTGTGAGTCAATATGAGCGATTGTTATTGATGGGTGTACACTGTACAGTGATCTATTCAATACTTACTATACTGGATATACGTATGTAGCTGTAGGTGACACATCCAGCTGGGTATGTAGTATATGAGGATATTTCTTATAAATGTATATGCTCGTTATCACAGTACAAACCATCTCATTTTATTAGAAAATAAAGATATTTTAAGATTCCTGACTCTACCTACAGGAACAAACGGAATCCTTGTAGATTACTTGGTTGTTGGTCTGTCAGGACCCATTTTCACAAAAATGGGTGGAAGTGTCGATTAACACTAAAAAATAGCGTCTAAACTTCCCGTTTTCATCCCATACAATGTGAATATCCAAACAAAAACCTTGAAACTTATCAATATTTATTTATACACAGTAACTGTAGTTTAAATTGTAATGTTTCTATTTTCAAAGAATAAAGACTTTGATGCTTCTATTTTTTCCCCCTTTAAGTTGAAACTAAAAACCTTGATGATACTGTATGAAAAAAACTGAATTTCAAATTTCAGATTTCTAAGACTAAGTAGTTTTGGCGGTGTGTTGATAGATCAGTCAGTGAGGACAAACGATTTTATATGTTTAGGCGTATAAGATCATTTAAAGATGCCTGGGGTAGGTAGTCAGAGGAATGTCCAAATACATATTTGGTACATGCCCACATTTTGCAGAAGTTAGTAGGTATACGTAACAGGTTACAAGCACGTCACTGCTATTAAAAAGCTAACTTGTTCCTTCCATTGTTTCGAGCACGTGATGATATGCATGTAAATTTTTCGGAAATTAAAAAGCCATTGATTCACGGCCGGAATTCGAATCTATAGTAATTATAATAATAATTATAGTTGTTTATTCAGACAACCAGATCCGCAATCCCCTTAAAATCCAATTAATAGGTACCTACATATTAGCATGCCCGTAAACTTTATGATAGTACCAAGTAGGTAATTAGATTTGTTTATAGTCTACCATTTATGTTAAACAATTCGCACATCGACCTTGTAGTGGCAGACGTTTTGCGTCAGCGTATCTTCAAACAGCGGGTATAAAAACACTGCGGTCACACAATGTCACCCCCCATCCGGCAAGTCGCGGCGTCCGCTGCAGCGCGGTCACATTCAACAAAACATCAATTGACAACTCGACCTACCTGCCCTGACCTTCTCCAAGTCATCTTGTGTTAGGTCGAGCCACCCGATACATACTCTTTGTTATATTTAATACATTTATCTGGTTACTCAGACCCTATGATTTGTTTTCTGGAAATTTCGTTCGCTGGTTTAGTTTTTAAAGTGCCAGCATTGGCTGTCTTCTTGTGGCAGTATTTGTTAGAAAAAATCATTGTTACAGATTAGATCAAATAACAAGTTTAGTACGAACTTACCGTTTAGCAACTTACTAAGGTAGAGATCGTATAGTAAGTATATTGATAATATGGAAATCCTTTTAGGTACCGTCTTCCGACATTGCGCTGAACGACCTAAAAGTAGTCAGTATTTTTAACTTTGATCTGAGTGTTTATTCAATTTAAAATAACGGAGTTTATTTGAATCATATTTATAACAAAACGCTCCAAGTCACGATCAAGTCAAAAAGTTTAGACTTGTTCCAACTTTAATTTTAATATATGCTTAGTGATATCCACAATTCCACACACACATTATCAATGTGGGATCGAATCCCGTTGGAATCGTTTGATAAGACTTTTTATTTTGTTCTAACTTGTCCTAAATGGGTTGATATTATATCATTATATTTTTTTGGCAAATTATTACTGCTATTAATGTGTCATTTAATGACTCATTACAAGAAATGAAATAAAAAAAGCTCGTCCCATTAGGGCGGCGCTGCACGTTTCAGCGATGTGTTGCGCCGCGAAGTACTATTTACTTATTCACATAACTTTACAGAAAACTTCAGAGCTAGTAGAGCCATCTGGATCATTGTAAACAATCTATAGGTAGCTCATCTGATCCAAGGCACTGCCAGTCGGAAGTGTGCCCCAAGTCACTGGTAGTATTACCGCGCTGAATGGTAAGTAGTTTAGTTGCTGTGAAACGATGTATTTTAGTAATTCCAAATTAATTAATACTTGGATTTGTAGTGTAAAGGGTCAGTTTCCATCCACAACGCACAGTCCTTACGTCTTTGGAAATATAATTAATATCTAATAGAAAATTAGAGTTGAGAAGCTATGGTCAAGGACTGCCAGAGATAGAAACGAATGGAAGAAGTTGGAAAGGCCTATGCCAAACTAGGGCAAACGGAGGAACAGGAAAAACTAGTGTTAGAATAAGTTAGAATTAAGAAAAACTGCAAACTTCCGAATAAAGGCTTATATTATTATTATTTTTTAATAAAAAATTAAATAATAATAATGAAACATTTAAACGTGATGTTGGCTTTCCATTCAGACTTATTAGCTTGCAGTTATCAATAAAACATGACTGCCATCATACGTGACTTTTCGATAAGAAACAAAATCATGAATTCTGATTCAAGGTTTCTGTTCTCGGCAACGACACGTGATTGAATCGACATCCATTTGAAAGTTATCTATTTATTAGCAAAACATTATTTTTTCTTTAACCTGTTCTGTCCCACTGCTGGGCAATGGGAGACCATTGCTCATCATTCTCCATGCCTTGCGATTGTAAGCTTTGTTCCAGTAGTCAGCCCGGAATGCACTCAGATCATCACGCCAGCGTGTTCGAAGCCTAGCTACCCTGGCGTCTCCGTCCATCCTCAGACACCTACTGCGTGACGATCTTCGCCCATCTGTCCGGATGCATGCGATTCACGTGGCTCGCCCACTCCCATTTTAGCCTAGTGGATTCATCCCCTACATCGACGATTCCAGTTTTTGAGCAATATGTATGTTTTAATTTTTTTCTCATTAACGAGCAACGATCCGCATAAAATGTCATTTGCCTGATCCAATCGCCGGCGCCGTACCAGTCAGCAAGTCACCGTATTTTTCATAGACTCGTATAAAGCTTCGTTTAGTTGTGAAAGTCTCCGTTAATTACGTCTCGTCTAATATTCAGATCTCGACAGAAGTTCGCCGAAAACCAACTAGACATCCGAAATGCCAAGCCGCCCCGTTTCGCATATGGCCACATATGGCAGATGGCAGGCAAATCCGTGTCTGTTTTCACCATACACCAGCAGTTTTGCCTGCCAGGAAAATCTGTCAGGCAGATCCGACGGGCATATCCGTACGTGTATGCTTAGCTATTGTATCAGAACTGCGAATAATCACGATACAAGTATGCGATCAAGATACGTCTCGAGCGCGGCGATACAATGCGGTTGCTAAGTCTTCAAATAAAAGTGCGAATCGGATGGCCTGCAGTCAAGGTGTTACAGTTACGATGTGCAATAAATAAAAACTACCTTGAGCTCTGATAATTATAGTCAAAATGATAATATAATGTCAAATCTATCAATATTCATGATTACAAATTAATTATGTTTCAAACCATTTATAAAAATTCGTTACAATTTTCAACAGCCCCATATTCTGATATTTCATTAGTTTTCTTGCGATAATGAGCGTAGTAGGTATTATTAGTAGATTGTTGCACGAGGGTTGAAAGTAACCTATTGCGGCACGAGATGGTTTGGCGCCTGAGCGTAGCGAGGGCGCTAATAGTTCGAGTGCCGTAATAGGTATTTCACCCGAGGTAAACACTCTGCTTTTCATTTCGAATATTAGGAAAGTAAATAAAAACCTGATAGCTCATTTTATAAAAATCTCTGCTCTCGATCAACAAAACAAATAAAAAGCGAATTGGTGCTTTAAAAAAAATACTGGCTGGTAGCTTGCCATGCCACTGAAAAAAAAAAAAAAAAGGCGCCCACCTTTTTTTTCAGCCAGTATTTTTTGTCATTGAAGATGGTAAATATTTCAAGCTCAAAATCTTGTTTAAATAATAATAATTTAGTGAAAAGTAATTATTAATAACAATACCTACTCATGTAATAAATTGTTGAAAATATTTTTTACAGCAATGCTCAATAAAAAGGTAAAATAGAAATGTCAAATATTACTTTTGCTGTGTAAAAAGTTTCAACATGACTCAATAGAAATGTCAAAATAGAATGTTTTTTTTTTAATTTGACAGCAGGGAAAATTGCTTCCCAGGGCGGAAAAGTACTACTGAAGGAGGGATGATGGAGGGATGAACCCTCTGTTCAGGTAACTTCAAGCGTAGTACTTTCCGTGTATGAGAATTGCTGTAAAAAATATTTTCAACAATTTATTACATGAGTATTGTTATTAATAATTACTTTTCACTAAATTATTATTATTTAAACAAGATTTTGAGCTTGAAATACTAACCATCTTTAATGACAAAAAATACTGGCTGAAAAAAAAAAGATAAGCGCCTTTTTTGTTTTTTTTTTCAGTAGCAAGCTACCAGCCAGTATTTGTTTTAAAGCACCAATTCGATTTTTATCTGTTTTGTCGATCGAGAGCAGAGATTTTTATAAAATGAGCTAATCAGGTTTTTATTAACTTTCCTAATATTCGAAATGAAAAGCAGAGTGTTTACCTCGGGTGAAATACCTATTACGGCACTCGAACTATTAGCGCCCTCGCTACGCTCAGGCGCCAAACCATCTCGTGCCGCAATAGGTTACTTTCAACCCTCGTCCAACAATCTCGAAAGAAAATAGAATGTTTTTTTTTTTTAATTTGACAGCAGGGAAAATTGCTTCCCAGGGCGGAAAAGTACTACTTTCATCCCTCTGTTCAGGTAACTTCAAGCGTACTTTCCGTGTATGAGAAATGAAAAAAATATTTTCAACAATTTATTACATGAGTATTGTTATTAATAATTACTTTTCACTAAATTATTATTATTTAAACAAGATTTTGAGCTTTAAATATTTACCATCTTCAATGACAAAAAATACTGGCTGAAAAAAAAAAAGGTGGGCGCCTTTTTTTTTTTTTTTCAGTGGCAAGTTACCAGCCAGTATTTTGTTTAAAGCACCAATTCAATTTTTATCTGTTTTGTCGATCGAGAGCAGAGATTTTTATAAAATGAGCTAATCAGGTTTTTATTTACTTTCCTAATATTCGAAATGAAAAGCAGAGTGTTCACCTCGGGTGAAATACCTATTACGGCACTCGAACTATTAGCGCCCTCGCTACGCTCAGGCGCCAAACCATCTCGTGCCGCAATAGGTTACTTTCAACCCTCGTGCAACAATCTACTATATTCACATAGGCTAAATATCCTTATTAAAAATGCTTCAACATTTAATTTGTTATTACTTTCTAAGAGCCGTGTTGGCCGAGTGGTGCCTTGACTTTCGATGCAAAGATCGTGGGCTCAAACCCAGCCGTGCATTAATGGATTTTTCGTTTCTAAAAACTTATATACGCATTAACCCTCTAAACGGCGAAGGAAAACATCGTGATTAAACCAGTTAGCTTTCTAATATCGTCGATGGGCTTGCAACCTGTTACGTGTGGTATGCTAACTTCTGAAAAAACTTTACCTACGTACCAAATATGTATTTGGACATACCTGAATACCCTCTTAGACATCCTCAAGGATCTTAAAATACCTAAAAAGATCTGAGAAAGTCTGCCGCCCCTTGGGGATACAGTCGTGATCATAGATTTAATTTTATTTTTACATTTTATTTTTGCAATGCACAATTTGTACTGCTACATATGTACCCACTTTACACTTACTGGCTCTGTGAGCTGTAGACCTCGTGAGTCTTTCTTTGCATAGCTTAAAACCGAATAAATGTTCACTATTTCCTAGTTTTGTGATGAGAAGGTGGACCCAGGTGTTCCGTCAATCCCTACCTAGTAGTTAAAGGGCCGATTCCACTGACAGAAATCTAAAAGTGAGCAATATACTGCATTTTGAAGATCTTTTCTGCTAATCACGCTGAAGATCCTCATCAAATCTTCACCAATTTTTTATGAGACCAATTTAAAATTACAACCTTTCAAACAAAAAAACAACCTTTTTTGCCTTTCCAATCAAAAATCCCCGACGACAAAAAATTCTATAAAATTAATATCGAACCCTTACAAAATTTCACGAGAATCGGTTGAGAAATGCGACCTGTAGAGGAGAACAGACGGACAGACAGACTGACAGACGACGGACAAAAGCATTTTTTGGCCAATCTCTAAACAGCTAGAGACGCTTCGAAACTGAGACGCTTCGCTCGCTTGGTCAATTGGCGAGCGTCCGCTAGCTAATAATATTTAACCCCAGCTATGAGCGTTATCATTCTCTTAGCTTAGCAGAGTACTTGTCAATAAACCTTGTTGCAGCCATAATCATAACGATCACACATGTTTATTGCAAAAAGGGTGCACGCGCGGCCTTGTATCGTACGCTTTTCATCTACGTTTCACAAACGTACAATTTACGTAGGAAGCACTGATTTTGCCATTCTAGTAGAAGGAGTAAGTAGGTACATAATTGTTTATAAAGTATAGCTATTCTACAATAACACGTGCAAGTTTATTGCAGAAGGGTGCACGCGCGACCTTGCCTGCGCAAGCGCAATGGAAAACAGCAAGAACAAAAAGAAATGCGCGGGCGTGACGCGTCTCCTTATCAGCGGATGCGGCTTATCGCAAGGTCATCTTATACTAACTATTCGGTACTCTGCGGCCGTTCCATAATAACTAATTACCATGCTGTGCTAATGCTGTACTAACTATTGGTAACACTGTGGTCATTGGCCACGTGTTTCTGAAGCTGACCGTTTTCTGCTCGTATCATAGCTATTTATAACTCAAAATTCGTAATTAATCATTTACATTGCAATGTCGAACTTGTTGATAGGTACCTCCAAATGTTAAAATAAAAGGTAAATCGGCAGTGGTTTTACTGATGCCTGACACCAGTAGGTATCTTAGCTCTTACCATTATCTGAAGACCATAATGAAAATTTCTTCTACTTTATATCCTTTAATTTATTCCTTATCCTTAGTTAAGTTTGTTTTTATTTTGATTTGTAGGTAGGTACACCTCTGTGGCACCACCATCCCCTATATGTTAATGTCTGCCGTGGAGTGGGGCTGACCAGTATTACAGGCCTACCACTGGCACCAGTCTCTCTTAAACGGGTTAGAGGATAGCCTTAGTAAGTAGCACTTAAAAATATTATTAAGTACATTGTTTTTGTAACCTTTTTTGATGTTATATTATTATATTTGATATACATCCGTACCTCCGTACCCATTTATTATAAATGTGAAACTGTGTTTATTTGTTTCTTTATTTGTCCTGCTTTCACGTCAAAACAGAGCGACGGATTGACGTGATTTTTCGTGTGGAGATAGTTGGAGGGCTGGAGAGTAACATAGGCTACTTTTTATCCGGGTACCACGCGTGCGAAGCTGCGGGCAGCAGCTAGTAATATATATATTTTTATATTCTACTTAAAGTACTTTAATAAAGAAATGAAACAGAGTAATGGTGGAACATGTTTTTATAGTCGAATAAGGCTATGAAAACTCTGCCGGTACAACTTATCACAAGGCCACAGACCACGTGTTGCTAAACCTGACTAGTTTTCAGCATATCAGCCGTAAGACTTATTTATAGCTGGAAATTCTCAGAACAGTTATTTTATTTAGCAGGCACCTATCCTACTATCCATGTTCTATAAATAGCACCACTAAATATAGATATAAATAAGGTACTCTAAAAGATTTTTAGACACAAGCATGCGTGCTACTTGTGACTTTCCTGTAGTCGGCACCGCCCGCGGCTTCGCTCGCGTGGTACCTACCCGAACAAAAAGTAGCCTGTGTTATTTCAGGTCATAGACTAAGTTTATTCTAAGTTCATTAGAATCCGTTCAGTAGTTTTTACGTGAAAGAGTAACAAACATACATACATCTAAATATCCAGACATCATCCTCAAACGATTTTTATAATATTAGTATTTGTTTATAATGAAAAACAGCGGCTACGACTGTCAACTTTTTAAATGTTAGCCAACAATATCAACAACAAGTGGTCATAAATAATATCAAGCAGGTACTTGAACTAAGGAATGAAATATAAGGAACAATGCCATAGTCTAATTCAATCTCATGACAAAGACTTAACAAATGTCTGCTTATTAATCTTATGATTAAAAAATTGTTTTATTTAACTGAAGATTAAAATGAAAAAAACAAATTAAAATGACAAATTGAAAACATCATTGACGACTAGTAATATTTGACTCTGACTGACTTTTTCTAAAATCCAAGCCAATGTTCTACTGCGCTATCTAAATAGTCTAAATGGGAGTTATTCTATCATTTCGCTCCGATTCCTAGTTGCATTCAAAAATAAATGCGCATATTTTCCAATAATTTTATGCGCATTGGTTAGTTCCATCCAGTCTTTAATCGGAAAAATAAATAACATTTTATCCTTGTCGGCAAAGTCGGGGTGATCTTGCCAAAGAAAAATACAGCAGTAAACCGTCTGGGCTCTTTGTGATCGGTCACTTTGTGAAGGATGTGGTGCAATTGCAGTGTTGAGGCGGTAGGTATCACAATGGGTGTAATAGTGTGGATGTTGTTCGCGCGGCCGCGAGGGCGCAGTGCCGGTCGTCTCAAGATCAAGGTCGCGCGGCAGACGTACGGCAAGGTCACCCCTCCCGCCTCGCGCCTCTCACGCGCGCAAATATTTGCGACCGTCTGTCCTCCGCGACCGATACGCCGAGGTCAGCCCGCCAACAGACCTTGAAGTAATATTATCCGACCTCTTCTGTTTGAAAGACGATCACTTAAGTAAGTATGTACCTACTAGGTACCTACATCTACCGTGTGCACAGGAGAGCGTAGTAACAGGTTGACACGTGTGGAAAATTACTGATGGATTCAAATATACTTACAATAATAAACCATATACGATAACGTCACTTTTCACAACGTCACGCCTTCCGGTAAATTGCGACACATTGATAAGGTGTTTAAAAAATAATATATCCTAGAAGAATCAATACGAAAGACTCGTATGAAAGACATCAACGCGCTACACAATTACGATATCTAAACATTTTAAATCTACATATTTATTTTTACTCGAATGTGCTGGGCAGTAAGTATAAAATTCATCAGTGGAATTACAGGCCAGGAAAGACGTGTCTAAAGGTTAATGCCAGTAATTGATTCAAATGTATTTTGGCTCCGGATGTCAATTTAGTTGGTCTGCATAGCATCTTGTTAGGCTAGTTTCAAGAACTTTGTAATGAGGCTAACTAGAGCTCATGGTCGTCTTCACAAAGAGGTTTAGGCAAATCCATTGTGCGTCACACACTGTCTGTCCTATACCTTACCTACTATGATAAGATATACAATAAAACTCGTGGTGAAAAAATGCTTAGATAACATAAAAAAAAGACATTTTGAATGTTCATAGAGTTCAGAAAAATGGTACTCTTTTCCCTACCTTACTACCTCCAAAATAACAAACTATTGTACTACCCAATGAAACTATGTACGATTCAAACTGAAGTAACATTCTGTCGTACGATATTTTAGGCATTTTATCTGGGTAAAATGCCTATTATGGCCGTTATGCAATGCATTAGAATAAAAAACTATAGAAACGCTTTTTTATTATCCGGATTTTACATTCTAAATTAAAATTAGTCAGAATGACAAATATAAATGAGAATCAGGAAAACAATCGCATTTTAACCGTTTTACGTGCGCTACGAGGGGTAGCGTATGTATGGTCGTGTCTGTTATTGGTCGGTTATAATGGTTCTAAAATATATTGTAGACTTATTAGTCTACTAAGGTCAGTCGGGTAGAAGGTACGATTAACATTCCTTGGTTCTTCCTTTTTTTGTCTCATCGACAAAATCAATGACCACTTGACCAGATACGAATGATCACCGCAAAAAAACAAACTGCTTATAATTCACCCACTTTCAACAACAAGTGATTAAATTTTATTATGAAAACAAACCTCTTGCACAAGAACAATTGATATACTCGTACATGGCACTAAACTACTATTCAATAATTATCACTATTATACAGAAATTATTCATTTAGGCTCTATCTCTGCTCTGTATCACAAACAACATTATGGCTGGAATACACATGCTACGATAATAAGCACACTATTATGAGACACCAGCAAGCTATAATTTCGAGTAGATGCAGCTTATTAGCATTCAGTTAGCACGTGTTCACATATTAAAAGAGTATGCTTATGAATAAGCACGCTACGTAATAACAAACAAGCATGCTTTTTAGAAGCATGTGTATGCCAGGTAAGGTGACAGTTTTAATTCAAATTAAAGTGCCAACTTCACAAAAATAACTTTTTACTAGGTACTTTATAACCAAAGGGTAGTATTAAAATCAATCAGAATGAGATGCGCAAAAGTATGTATGTATTTAAAGATTATGATTGTTTTGTTGATATTACACATAAGGTGTTATGATCTTATCCTAAAATAACTTTCAGCAATGTAGGTAAATTCTGGTAAACAGCCAAAGCATTTCGCGTCATGTTTTCCAACGTGTTTATTTGGCTGTGCTCGCAATTACCTACACTTTTGTATAGATTCATTATAATAATCTCAATTACATACCATAGAAAATAAACATCGAGATGACTTTGTGGCATCTTCAAGTGCACCAGACTATTTTTAGTTGATGTTTGTATAACTATTAAGTATTTAAGCGCATTTCAGACTACGCTATAATAATAAGTGCTTATGACAAATTTTTAAAACGGAAGTAATTTTTTGTAGTTTCGTAAACATCGGCAGCCAAATACTCGTAACGATAAAATGTCTAAAAACAACTAGAAATATATTGTTACCAAAGAAAACTTACTTTATCTTATGTGACATACCTATTAGTCATCCGATTATTCAGTTTTGTTTTTCACAATACGTCGATTTATTTACTTACCTACTGCACTAAGTATATTACAATCCAATTCTACTTGTTTATACAAATGTTCACCGACTAAGGACATCCTTTATTATTTACAAGGATTTTGATGAAAAAACAATGAATGTCCATAGGCAAAGGTCGTTTTAGCAGTACGCAACAGTCGCTGTTAACCTTGATCTACGCTATGTCAAGAGTACACCTACTGTGTCTACTTCAACTTCAGGGGTGACCTTTTCAGCTGAACAAAGGTAAATTAAATAAAACAGATGCAACATTATCTTATGTAAACTGTAACGACTGTACTACTGACTGTTTTTGGCACCAAAGAAAACAGTTTTTGTCAACATTTTCACACAGATTTATAGTTTTCAAATAAAAAAGATATGTCCATTATAAAGAATTCCACCTAAACATTAAGTTGCTTTACCTGAAAAATAAATTACGTTATTAAAGTTTGGCAAGGAGTAAATTGCATCCCAGGGAAGCACTTAGGCTGTTTTTTCAAAAATAAATCATAGAGGAAGTAAAAATTTGCGGCCATTTTTTGGTATGGATTAACGCCTCTTTTTGCACTCATGGAAATTTTTAGACAATTTTTATTTTGGATGATTCATGATTTCAAAATCCTAATAATATTATGAAAGTAAAAGTTTGTGAGGATGGATGGACGTTTGTTAATCTTTCACACAAAAAGTACTGAACGGATTTGGCTGAAACTTGGAATAGACATTAGTTTGTGACCTGGAATAACATATAGGCTACTTTTTATCCGGGTAAGTACATACCACGCGAGCGAAGCCGCGGGCAGATTCTAGTAATGAAATAAAGACTTAACAATGTACAATAGAACAGAAAACAAAAGACTGTCAAAAAAGTAATAAAAGTAAGTAGGTACCTATGTAAAAATTATTTTGGAACATAATGTATAACACAGTCAGAGGTTATGGTAACGGACTGTAATGTAACATGAACTATGGTGTTTTATAACTTGTATAAGTAACTTTTAAAAAATAAGTAACTTTTAAAAATATTTTGTCCAGTTTTATATCGCCTCCATTTTTTTACAATTTGAAAAATCTTTGTCTACTGTGGACGACCTCTGTGGCGCAGTGGGTGAAGGCCCGCCTGAGACAGATGAGATTGCGGGTTCAATCTCCGCCGTGGGACAAATGTTTGTATGATCTGCAAATATTTGTCACGGATCTGGATGTTTTATATGTAAGTATAATATTTATGTAAGTTTATAAAAAAAAAGTAAGTACTTAATACTGAAGCAAGTTTGTAGTTTATTCAGGTATATGAGTCATGTGGTTCCCATAACACCAAGCTTTGCTTACTTTGGGCCACATGATGCTGTGTGAAATGTCCAGCATTATTTATTTAGTATGAAAATGGAAACGATTGAATTCATATGGTTGAATGGGGATGAGACCTCGTGTCTGCGTCTGGGCTGATGTGTGTGGTACTTGTGGCATTGGAGCCAAGGTTCCTATGAATTATGGAGTAGGTATATGGTATTATTCGGGCGCAATGTATGTCACTGCTCCGATTTCACGGCCGGAACGTTTAATAATAGCAGCTGAAGGTTCCATTCGACATCGAGAGGTCACTTCTCCCACGACCTGTTTCCGGATGCATTGTGCCTCATTATTTGAGCACAGTGGCAATGGCGAGTTTGAACTTGAAACAAAAGAGTTGAATTGTTTTGTTGTAAAGAGATATTTTTAATGCACCCTTGCACCATTACAGAAAAACACGAATTACAATCAAGCGATGTTAAATTTTTGGCTTTATCCGGGTTCAAATCCCAATCCGGCAACAGGTTTTCTTGCACAATTTTTCGCTGTGACAGTCTGAGCACTTGATCTGTGCAGCCCGATGTACAGGTTTTGGCTTTCTATGCACCAGAACAGGAACCGGAAGTAGGTGTTAGCCAGCATTTATTTTGTTTATAAGTACTTCTTTTTTAGGCTTTTATTTATTGTTATTTTATGCTATGGTAGTAATGGACTGCGTAATACTGGCTAAGTACCTGAAATAAAACCTTTTATTATTATTATTTTTGGCAATATGGAGGTACTCGTAAGTATTCAGAATAATGTTCGAACAGCATTCATTTTTGTTTATTATACCCACTAAAGTACGAATTTCTAAACTATTTTATAAAGATACTTATAAGTATAATCGAAATAATACGAATTTATACAACATATAAAAATATTCTGTTAAAATCAAACTATGTACTCTCTTATTACGAATTTCAAAAAGATATTTCCGTAAATAATCTGATAGGTAAGTACCTAAATCATCAAATAAATTATGGTTTAACCAACAAAAGCTGTGCATGGTAATTGTTCAAAATTTGTGGGACAGTGGCAAACTAGGACATATTCGTATGAAAGGCGAGTGCTCACGGCAAAGCGGCAGCAGCCAAATGAGGTCAGTGGAACGCGAGGCATTACACTTGACCTCTTTCTGCTGAGTCCTTACCTCCGCCAGACCTTCACACTTTTTACAATGCTTTTACGAGCTAGGTCGGGCCAATTAAGTTTCGTCGAACGCCGGCCGTAATAATGACGCCCCCGTTTCGAAGACAGATGCACGATGCTGCTGATGTTGCCACTATTTTTTTGGTCAGATGTCCTCATTTTTACTGAAACTTTGGACGATTAGTGTTTCAAGGAAAGGGTTGAAAAAAAAAACACTATGCTTGCGTAATGACAAATAGAAGTGAAGGTAGAGTTGTGGAAGTTACTAGTTATTAGATTATCTACTAGTAGTAGATTAATATAATGATATCAATGTTTAGTTTCTATTGTCATATTTGTTTTTCTTGCTTTCGAGAATTGTATGTTCGGGGAGAGAAACTCATTCCATGTAAATGGCACTTAACTAAAAGAAAAACTACTCGGTACGGGTCGGTACGGTACGGTACCAAACACATGTACTATAAGGATGAGAAAGAAAAATGACGTGGCAAGATTTATTTGATTCACGAATTCTTTCCTTTTCATGAGCTGGCAACAAAGCTGCCAATGCTGCCCTCGATTCGATGGCAGATGCAGCGAGCCGGCTGCGCACAGAATTATCAACAGTTACTATGAAAGCTGGCCCTACGGCCCGGTCGCACACTCTTGACACACATTCGTTCAATGCCTATTGATATTTGTTTCTTTTTAGTTGACCATGATACGAATGTTAAAAATAATGTTTATGTATTGATTGTTCATAATTAATTATGGTCGTTATCAGCAAATCTTTGAAAACTAAATTATTGACCGTTACTCCAATGCCTGTGTCTGTTGCAACGTTTTATTTTTTTCTTTTTGTGCAATTACAAATCCTTTGTTAATTTCAGTTCAAAGTTCTCGTTTAGAATTTTGCTATACAAACGTATGATTTAAGGCTCAACTCACACTGACGCAGAGTCGAAGCAAAGTGACGCGTCATGTTTTTAAACTTCCTAAAAAGCATATTCATCTCCATTTCCATTAGATAAGGTAGGTACAAATTTGTATTATGCAAATTATGAAAAAGCGCGGCGCCCGCCGCGTTCAGATTCGCGCGTCGTGGAATCATGGAATCGAGCGATTTTCGTAACACAGATTTTACCTTACCTAATGGGGCTAATGGAAATAAAGTTGAATTTACTTCAAAGTTCAAAATACATGACGCGTCGCTTTGCTTCGACTTTGCGTCATCGCGTCAGTGTGAGTTGAGCCTATGTTTTGTTTGACGTCAATACAGTCAGCTGAAAATTAGTTGTAGTATAGTATTATATTATCTGTGGTTGTACTTAACTAGCAACCCGACCCGGCTTTGCATAGTGAAATTGTAATTGATGTTCTCATTTGGAGTATTTTTAATGTAGGTATTTCATTTCCAATCCTACAAATATTAGAAAAAGTAAAGAATAGATATTGTAGGTATACCATATATCTCCATTTGGTTTACGTGGCGTACGCTTGTTTAAGCCAATTTACACAAAAATTGATTTAAAAAAAAAAATGAGTTTATCGCGATTAGACAAGCGCGGCGGAGGGACAAAGACTTTGTATACCGTTTATGAAGTCGAAGTTATGCAAATAAATTAATTTGTTTAAATTATTATTTCAGAGTTTTATCAAATAAATTATAATCGCGGTAGGAAACATGAAAATCCAAAGGACATTTTGTTAAAAAGCTTATCAAAAAAGAGTCATCTTATTTTACTTCAGACAAATATGCAACAACTGAAAATGGATAAAACCAAAGTTATATAAGGTACTTGGCTCTACATTTACTTTGTCCTAGTACTTTGTTTCGAAGTAGGTAAATGTAAATGGATTTTAATGAATGTAAATACATACCTACTTAATCTGACACATCGGTTCCTAGTAAACAAGGTCACAGTGACCTTGTCATTTATATTTTTATTATTTTGCAAAAATAAGAGCACAAAGACAAACAAGGAAGTCGACAGAATCTGCGCGACGATTGCTTGTATCTCAGACACATGATCAGCAAACGTGTGTTTAAAAGTATGAACATTATCTACCATTAGTATGAATACTAAACCATAATGATCACTATCATCACCATCATCAATATCATCTCCATCATCATCACCACCATCAATATCACCAGTTTATTCTGCATGTATAGGTACAGAAGATCACTGCTGGACATAGGCCTTCCTAAATGACTTCTCGTTCTTGGACGAACTGTGGTTCTGCTTATAACCACCGACACCTCGGGCGATCTCGTCGGTCAATCGGGGTGTCTCACCACCCTAAGTATTCGTTTACTGGTTGGTACGTGGCTATCGTTCGAGAACAGTATTTTGCGAATGAATACCTATACTCGTACTAGTTTTAATTATACATTGGTGTAGTAGCGCCTTCGTTAAATGAATTCTTGTGATCAAATTAGTTCTTATTTTCTTTTTAAGGAGGTATTTATTAACTTAATTATTATAACAAAATAATATAAGTACTTACTTACCTATACTAATGTGTAGAATAATTTTAACTAAAATTCTAACCATCTTACCTACAGATCGTTTCCAAATTGCAACGCTCCTTTAGGTGGCTCAACTGTGGTTCTTAGTGTATTTTATAAAGTTATGTAAATGTTTAATATTAGTTTAGTTTCTGTAAATAAATGTTTTACTGTAGGTAAGTAACTGTAACTAAAGATTTTCCAAAGGTATATTTACGTACTTACCTAGAAAATAATAATAAATAAATCTTACCTTCAATATTATGGTTGATAATCTAAATTTTAAACATTAGTTTTTTTTTTGTAGAAAATGGAGTTTTTCTGTTTATGTTTTAAATGTTCTAGTTTGTATATTATTATGTCTCTGGCTTGGACTGTGTAGATTGTAGTGTTTACTCATGATCTGTTCAGGGCCGACATCAGTGACGTTGTATGTTGGTACCTACCGTACACGCGAGTTACGAGTACCTACGGGATCTTGCTACTTTTAGAATGGATCGTATGGTACGGTACGCAGTTACTTGATAAGTAGATAGTAATAAAGCAAGTTGTTTTTGAAATTGACTAAACTTTATCCAATAAATGAATATGACTATACTTCCTCAAGAATAACTTTTATTTGGCTATCACTGATATTCGTTATTCATCAATAGATACCTTTATCCTCGTATGGGTTCGGGTTCAAATGAAGTATTATGTTATTATCAGAAATCGATCGCAACTTATACAAATATTTTTGACGAGGCGCATATTTGCAATGTATTTTAGGTTTTTTTGTGAACTGGCGCCTACAGACAAATACACCTTGTTGCGAAAGAGTCAATATTATTCAGGTTCACTTGTACAGTATCAAAATTCCATGGTAAAATAAATAGGTTACTTGCCCGTTATCTACCAGATAACTATTATCGAGAACAGTTGTTAATTTGCAACAAAGGGCTCAAACAGTGTCTTCCTGGAATATAAATGGATATTTATTTATATACGGTACAATGCAAGCTTTGTTATATTCTACAAAGTCAATTCTGTTTGTTTACTTACTTGTTACCAATAACTTTGTATTGTCAGTTAGAGCTTTGTTTGGTTTAGATAGAGTCCACACATTGCGACCTATAAAATAAGACTTTTCCGTTTTCAAAAATGGGTCATAAAGATAACGCATTTTATAAATAAGCTATACCTACCTACTAAATTTAAAAAAATATAAATTAAGCTAACTCCAAAGGAAACAAAAGGTGATTTAAAATTTAGGTTCGTTTATTAATTCTAAGAATGGTAAATTATGTATATTTTAAGGATCCTTTGCGCACGTAGCGCGAAACCTTTCCCAGAAACCCACCCACCGGTGCATCGTGTTTAAGTTTTAAATTGGAATATTACTTAAAACATTGAAAATATACAACAATAACATCCTAACTTAAAACGCAATGGGTATAATATATGACTTTTCACGTCTCTATAGTGAAAATAAGTAAAATAAAAAAAAAACATTCTCCACTTAACGCACTCTCCAAACGGAATGAGTCAATTGATTGAAATGGCTATGCTAGTCCTACTGTGAAAATCTTTATAGATTATTATATGAGTACAAAATGTTTTATGTGGGCCCACAACCCACAGGCTTATTTGTGTTTAGTTTGGACTGGGGTTAACTTGCATTTCTGGTTCTGTTTTTCCTGTTATTTTTTGGTCGCAATATCGATTCTCGTGCATTTAAGATATGACCCAAACTGATCGTATATAATTTCAATTTTATTTATATTATTTTATTTTACTCTTGAAATAATTATTTTGTGAGGAAAAATCATGATCAGGGGGTCATCGAATACCCTGAATAAAAGCCGTGTAAACATAGAACATTCATGCAGCTTTATGTGAAAATGCGTGAGGTAAATAAGGCGAGAGCACAGAATAAGCAGCAGTAGGTGCTGTGAGAGGCAACAAGTGTCCGATAAGGCGGGGGCACCGCGCTGGGGCTCTATCGTTCAAGATTAAGGTCGAACCTTATTGAGTAGGCTCGCTTAATCATCATACTCGCATCCACTTGTGTAGTGAAAGGAAATATCCTTATGTCCGCATTGCAATTAAAGCAGTTCTCATTGACATTAATGTTTTATGTCTTGATTTACTTACATAAATTGTAGTTAGGTATAAAATTCTGAGAGCGGTATTAATATTTACATAAAACAAACCTACAAAAAAAACCCTAATACTTACATTATGTTGTGAATGTTGTCATAATATAGAAGTGGATAAATTAATATTAAAAAAAACCGACTTCAATGTTTTAATCTTAGCAATTTTCTGCACTCATGAGATGCATTATATCCTTTCAAAATATCGGTGAACATACATAAAAAAAGCACAATTAAAAAAAGATTCCGACGAATTGAGAACCTCCTCCTTTTTTGAGGTTCGGTTAAAAAGAGTAATGGTGTTCCATAAATTACATAATGTGGAGTCCAATTAGATTTAGACTCCAACTTATGTTATAAAAATAGGTTAAACTTACAGAACTGCAACCTTATGGTTTTTTAATTTTAGTTTCATCTGAAATACTAATCATAGTTTAAAAAATATTTAATTGAATAATCTAGACGTAGAATAAACCTAGTTGGCGATGGTACATTTACCCCATGCAACTAAGTTTAGGTGGCTGTTGAAAGAATATTCACTATACGTAGCTACATCTAGTATTTAGAAAATAAAATAAAAACTGTCTCGCTGAACCCAACTGAGAGCGTTCGTTTTTTAACCGACTTCCAAAAAGGAGGAGGTTCTATGTTCGGCTGTATGTATGTTTTTTTACATTCAACGAACTTACCTACCTACAAACCAACATGTAGTGTAGGCACTTCGTGGCTGTTTACATAGTAAATGAAAACAGTCCAGTTGCCATATTTATAAAACAGTTTTGCGTAAGAGAGCGAGAACAATGGCAGGGGTGAATATTGCCATAATATCGACCGCTTGTTCAACGAGTCATGTATGGTTTGTTACGCGTGCTTCTGCGAATTAAATCTAATCATGACATCATGCACGTTCCCATCTCTATAAACCTCCTAATCATTTTTGTAATGAAATAGGTATATCCTATACCTACCTACTATTAAACGAGCAATATAATACAACGGCTCTAACGATTTCGATGAAATTTGCAATGTAGGGGTTTGGGGGGCAAAAAAATCGATCTAGCTACTTAGGTCTCATATCTGATCTGATGCGCAGAGCTCGCTCGCCCAGATATTGAATACCTATCTAATCTACACGTCTGAAAAAAAAAACATACTATGGTTTTGAGTTAAGGCCCTATACCCTGACAATGCACCAAAAGGCACTTGCAAGATCCAAAAGTTTAAGAGTTTGGCTGAATTGTATTACATAAAAACAAAAAGGTAGTAGCTCAATAGATGTGCCAACAATAACACCGCGAGATAATTGCAAAATAATTACTTATTTCCGAGAAGAAAATAGATAAACTCTCTCAAAAATCCCAAAATCGACCTTTTTTTGTTCCAATTTTTGAAAATCCCTATTGGAGTTTATAAAAATCTTTATTGTTCACGATAGACACAAAAGTATGAACAAGAGCAATACCGCGCTAGATTTTGATTAAATCTCATCGTAAAGTTGAAATCTACGTCTGAACACTATTTATTTTTCGACGCAAAGCGTGCGCCTGCGTCCATACATTTTACTATGGAGTAGGTACGGACCGAACGTCGCTTTCTGCGCTGTATAAATGGAACGTTGACGTGCGAAAAATGGCAGTGTCGTCGGGGATACCGAGGTGGGAGGACGTCCGTTTTCCATCCGCTCACGGACGCACGCACATTTTAGGGTGGGGTGTGACTGTCTCCGCAATAATTATCATTATCATCACTTTGTATGTCGTATTTTTAGTTATAGGAAATACTTACCTATTTTTAACCGACATCGGAAAAAGGAGAACGTTCGTCGGAATCTTTTTTTTTTGTGCTTTTTTTTTGTTTTTTTTTATGTAGGTACATGCTTCTCTCCTTCCATGTTTCTCTTCCTTTCTCCTTCCATGATTACCTACTTACCTACCTTTGATTAATTATATGTCTAGATGGACTCTCTCGCTTCAATCGCAACAAGAACAACAGGCCAGGTTTGAAACGCTAGTGTGCGTATTACGCACACACGTATTACGCACGTATTACGCTAGTGTGCGAATCTTCTATTAGCGGCATTTACACGATAGAGATTATCCCACGGATCCGGACTGTAGAGATATCTTTAAAGATATCTGTAAAGATATCTGTAAAGATATCTGTAAAGATATCCGCGGATAAAACAGGTGCGCTGCGTCACCTGTCAACATTGTCATCCATTTTTAGTGATACCAGCTCTTGAAAATTTCCCATAAAAGTAGGGGAAAATGTGTTATGATATCGAAATGTCTCTATTTGTTTCAAATTTTTTGCGGTCAATATTGGTTTTTGTTTACTTAATTTTTCTTGTAAGTATTCGATCCTTGGTTTCGATCCTGGATTTCGATCCTTGATTTCGATCCTTGATTTCAATCCTTGATTCTTGAATCTGGAATTTGAAATCTTGAATCTTTGAAGTGACAGCTGTCAAACTTCAAACCGCCATATCTCATGAATTACTCGTCCTAGACTCCCCGTTCTCAGTTCAAATGAAAGCTTTGACCAAGATCTTTATTTGAACTGACATCTGTCAAACTTAAAACGGCCATATCTCGGAAACTACTCGTCCTAGACTCCCCGTTCTCAGTTCAAATGAAAGCTATGACCAAGATCTACATTTCAGATGTCACTTAAAAAGAAGATCTTGGTCATAGCTTTCATTTGAACTGAGAACGGGGAGTCTAGGACGAGTACTTTCCGAGATATGGCTGTTTTAAACTTTGAACTGACAGCTGTCAAACTTAAAACGGTCATATCTCGGAAACTGCTCGTCCTAGACTCCCCGTTCTCAGTTCAAATGAAAGCTATGACCAAGATCTTCTTTTTAAGTGACAGCTGTCAAAATGACATCTGTCATCTGAAATGTAGATCTTGGTCATAGCTTTCATTTGAACTGAGAACGGGGAGTCTAGGACGAGTAGTTTCCGAGATATGACCATTTTAAGTTTGACAGCTGTCAGTTCAAAGCTTAAAACGGCCATATCTCGGAAACTACTCGTCCTAGACTCCCCGTTCTCAGTTCAAATGAAAGCTATTACCAAGATCTTCTTTTTAAGTGACAGCTGTCAAAATGACATCTGTCATCTGAAATGTAGATCTTGGTCATAGCTTTCATTTGAACTGAGAACGGTGAGTCTAGGACGAGTAGTTTCCGAGATATGACCATTTTAAGTTTGACAGCTGTCAGTTCAAAGCTTAAAACGGCCATATCTCGGAAACTACTCGTCCTAGACTCCCCGTTCTCAGTTCAAATGAAAGCTATGACCAAGATCTTCTTTTTAAGTGACAGCTGTCAAAATGATATCTGTCATCTGAAATGTAGATCTTGGTCATAGCTTTCATTTGAACTGAGAACGGTGAGTCTAGGACGAGTAGTTTCCGAGATATGACCGTTTTAAGTTTGACAGCTGTCAGTTCAAAGTTTAAAACAGCCATATCTCGGAAAGTACTCGTCCTAGACTCCCCGTTCTCAGTTCAAATGAAAGCTATGACCAAGATCTTCTTTTTAAGTGACAGCTGTCAAAATGACATCTGTCATCTGAAATGTAGATCTTGGTCATAGCTTTCATTTGAACTGAGAACGGGGAGTCTAGGACGAGTAGTTTCCGAGATATGGCCGTTTTAAGTTTGACAGATGTCAGTTCAAATAAAGATCTTGGTCAAAGCTTTCATTTGAACTGAGAACGGGGAGTCTAGGACGAGTAATTCATGAGATATGGCGGTTTGAAGTTTGACAGCTGTCACTTCAAAGATTCAAGATTCAAGAATCAAGGATTGAAATCAAGGATCAAAATCAAGGATCGAAATCAAGGATCGAAATCAATAAGGTAAAAATATCCTGTCAATGACTTGGGCACACTACTAATCCAACAACAAGTGTGAATGAGACAAAGCTACCAAGAAAGCCTCTCAACAAGACCAACAATCCTTATAACCAAGATTAAATTATAATAGATCGTTGTGTAATCGTGTTAAGGTTCAAAGTCCCTTTTACATTAAAGTCGACTTAACCATCCTGTTTATTTAAAAAATCCTTGGATTCAACACTTTTTTTTATTTGCTCACGCTTTCACATGGGTAAAATCAAAGAATAATTATGGCAACCCTTGTAGAACATGTTAGGATAAAATTACAAAGTTTTATTTTCTTGTTTTCATAACTTATAGTTATTTATAGTTTACTTACCGATGCTATGTAACTTCCTCATTTATTTTTAGTCGTCCTTTGTAATTCCTGCACACTTTAATGGCACAAATCGCCATTTTTGTTTGCCGCCAAATTCATGTTTACAGTACAACGACCTTAGCGCGACTGAATGAGCGAAACGAACAAGTCAACCAACAGTTGGTTGACTTTTTTTGGCGTTTTGACGCTCGAAATCGGGGTCTAGATATTTAGTTCGTCCAAGTTACCTACATACTTATCTCCCTATATTATAAACCTTCCATCATCATTATGACAATGCACAAAGTAATGAAACCAATCGGAAGTTGCTAGTGTGCTCTAGAACCGAATCTGACACGATAACTCAAGTAGGTACCTACGGCTCGACCGATTTTTATGTTTACCTACAAGTAGGTAGGTACCTACATAAATTAAATAATATTTATAGCGTTTAATAAATCAAAATTGATTGAATGTACAGATATCGGATGTACCTACAGCTTCAATTTATAATAGGTACCTAATAGTTCGGTTCGAATATAGACTCAATTCGAACCGTGCAACCGACTTGGATAGCGTCAACCCGGTTTACACTATGGCTCCACCCTTAGGCAACAAACACTCACCATGACATTTACGCCGGCCGGTATACATTGCGCATTTTCTAGGACATGCTTACAAATGCTACAGCGATGACGCGCAATGAGAAACAAACAAACAAATAAACGTTAGTGTGCATGCGTACTACGCTACGAGTTGCAGATGTGTGAGTGTAAAATTTCAAAGTGTGCGTAGAATGAGAAATTCCCACGCTCACAATGTTCAGGCTTAAGTGAGACTAACGCACAGCTACCTATTCATTTCATATATACACTACAGGGTTCGGCAAATTTTTGGGCACTTCAGGGAATCTACCTTTTCTCTTGTAGTTAGAAAGTTTTGTTCTTAGGAAACTATTGTTTTATTTTGAAGAAAAAAAAATTGCGTTTGTAGATTTTTGAAAAAAGTACAGTTAGCCTAAATTTGTCAAAAAAAAAACAAGTTGGTCTTAGTTCTGTGTCTTAGTCGACTCTATTTCTCACACGGAACACTTCTCCCAAAATTACCAAATCAAATCGTAAGTTTTTGCAATAATTAATAAAAAAATCATACCATACATTTTCTGTGAAATAAGGAGTGGAAAACATTCAATTGCTACTTATTCGATGGATCTTAATTTAAATGCGTAAATGCTTCGGCAAGCTGGGAGGCCATTATGCCATTCCAATTTTTTTTTACAACATTGATGCCACACAAATAATAAAATGTCTTTTGTTACTTTACAATACTGAAATTTGGAATAGAAGGAGCCTTTTTCCTAGTCCTGTTTTTTTTACAACATTGATGCCACACAAAGAATGAAATGTATTTTGTTACTTTACAATTCTGAAATTTGGAAGAGGAGGAGCCGTTTTCCTAGTCCTATTTTTCCTGAAAGATTCAGCTTTATCGGCAAATGTTTTCAATGTGGGCTCTCAATGAGGATGTAGGTATTTTTTCTCATTTTTACTTACAAGTACTTAATTTAATCTTTACAAAACCAGCAATATTCTGGGATTCCTAGAAACTATTCGGAAGATCCACGTCATCCTTTTCATTAATCCAGCATGTACCTAATGAAGTGTTCATCTGCTGAATGAGTCAGGATGTCACGCGGTGGAACGTCCTAGCAACATTAATGTTATTACCCATAATATCTAACTACACTACATGACTAATTTATGCCATTTATGCCTATTATGTCACATCTTCTAAAAACACTTCCTTGTATGATAATATCTTCTACTTTATTTGCCATTCCACTAGAATCTTTATTATAATGACCTTCAATCTTTTCCGCGATTTGGCTAATCTTATTACAAAGATGGCGTAACATTTGCATAAGTTTTTGGTTATAATGACAAAACACAAATAGAGTAAAATTTGCTAAAGAGTTTAAGAAACTGTAAAAAGCTAATACGTGCTTTCGAAAACACTAATATTTCTGATTTTTAAATTATCGTAATTGCCTGGTAGTAAGTAGATTTTTTAGAAATTTTCAGCGTTCAGCTAGGGTCGTAAAAGCATGTTGGCGCGCGTGGGCGGAGGGAAGCGAGGCGTGTGCGTCGTTGCCGAATATATTTTTCGCATAGCCAAGGTCGAGGCCGAATCGCTTGACTTCCTAGATCGGTATTCGGCAGCGACCTCGCCTCGCTACAGCCGCCGACCGCCCCGCCCGCCCGTCCGTCTGTCCGCCTGAAGGTACACGTGCTTTGGTTCAGCTCAATAGAAAATACCTAGGTACAGAGACACTGCAAGTGTTAATGGAGTAAGAAACAACTTCAAGTTTGAATTAGTAAAGTAAATACAAATGCAAATATAGGATTAGGTACTTGAACTACTCTATTTGGACTTCTTATATGATGTAATAGTAATTATTTTAGTCTGTAGGTACTTAGGTACCTATTTATTGACACAGAAATTAAAATAAGTACGGTATTTGCTTTTATCTAAAGTATTTATCTGATAGTGTGTAAAACCCTGTACTGTTGGCAGTTCCTCATCACGTTGCCGTATCTACGCAACATTCGCGAAATGTATGCGGATAAAAATATCCAGGGTCAGGCTCAAGGTCTTGCTGCTTTTCTGATTAGAAGTACCTACGCCGATAAAAAAACACATAACTGCCAATGAAATTTGAATCTTTAACAGCTCATATAAGTCTCAGTTTTGGTTACGAACAAAGCAGGAACAATAACTGTAATTCTGCTGATTTCTTGATTCTACAAGGTTACAGTTTATGTTCTGTAAAACATTCTAGGTACCTATGTTATACGAGTACTTATAGTAAGATTATGATACGTAATAAATGCTATTAGCACTTTCCAGTATGATGTAATCTGAGATAGAATGCAAGGACTAATAATTGTAGCCTAGGTTGTTTATTCGTAAGTGATGTTACTAAGAACTTATTTGAAAACCAATGCTAATAAAAATCTGGTTCGCACTTTACTTACATGATCTAGAAAAAAATATTTGTCATTTTTATTTTACGTAATATAAATACTGATAACGATACCCAAACTGAAATGTTTTCATCCAAATGAAAAAGATAACGATTCTGTGAAATAATAGCTCATAATACCCATTTATATACAGGCTGTTAAAAAATACATTTAAGTAACATAAGGTCAATGCGGGGAAGTCCGTCTGCGGGGCAAGACCGTACACTGAGCTTTTTGACGAAACTATGCACCCTACGCATGTTTTACCTATATTGGCAAATCAATCATATCCATCTGGTTTCAGCTAGCTCTAATAGATGTTTCTATGTCGCAACAGTTCGCGAAAAAACGTTCACAAACTTTTCGTGTAATTTTAACTCGAATATCGAGATAGACATGTGGTGACAAAAACGAATATTTTAAATATAAAGAGTGAAGTTGTCGGATTTAATTATGATAAGAGTTTTTTAATAATATTGCCCCCTCCTATTTCTCTTATCGAATTTCAAAAGAACGCCATATCTTCTGAGATAATCGCATCCAAAAATATCTACCTTCCAAAAGTTCAAGTTGGGAAGTCCGTCTACTTTACGCGGGGCAAGACCGGCATATGCCGGGCTTGCCTCAAATCAGAAATCGTAAACCTTTTTATTCCAAATATATTGGATATGACCTCTTGATGACCTTTTGACCTCACATGACCCCTTGACCTGTCATGACCCCTTAATCGTGTCTTTTATTTCTTTAAAATTAGTAAAAACTGTTCCTTATTTTCTTTCTATTATATATTCTATGATATAGTACAGTAGAGGGTTGACTATCATAATAGGTGTTAAACTACATAACCAGAAAGTCTTTACTTACTTATAATTTTTTTTCTGTTTTTAGATAAGTACCTAGTCCCTACTATTAGATAGGTCTACACATAAAAATCACAAACCTAGTAAAATACTTTAAAATTGGCGATTGCTTGCTCTAGTAGATTGTTATTGTGCTGCTTAGATTTTTAAATTTACTAAATTTTTTTTTTAATTTACTCGGGTACCTACTGTACCTACCTACTTTAATAATTTTAATAAGTTGAAATAAGAATAAAGTGATTAACACAAAAAATCAGAAGTATTCATATCCCACGGGAACCGTGCATTTTTCTTACAATAATAACATTATTTTTATAGAAATAATGTTTCTTTAGAATGTTTAATAAGAAACATAATGGTTCTCAGTTTGAAAGTAAGCCCCTACCAAAGGATTGGATGCTTTGGTAGGGGCTTACTTTCAAGAAAATGTTGCAAAAATGTTCACCACCCCTGAATCCTAAAATGTGACGGACTTACCCCGTTTTACACATTTTTGAAAATATCTTTGGATTGGGACCTTATTTCGAATCGTTGAAGACATAAAATTCATTGTTAAGATGTAATACATGCTGTGAGTTACTTTAGACTCTTCTAAACATCTCCTGTCGCCTACAATAACTCCTAGACGGACTTCCCTCATTTAGCCGGGGAAGACCGTCTACTGCCCGAGTTTTAAAAAACCTCCGATTTTATTGTTAATTTTATATAGTTTTAAAGGTTTAATAGCTTTTTCTGATTCTTGGATAAATTTGCTAACGATGAATATCTTTAACTTTACAGAAAAATGCATAGTGACTGAGATATGATCAATCAAACCGAACTTTGAAAAAAGTATGCCGGTCTTCCCCGCATTGACCTTAATTGAAATCGATGTAAGTATAAAATTCGAAAGAAACTTGGGCAGTTTAAAAAAAAAACTAAAAAAAACCCTACTGCGGTGTAAAACTGTTTTCAAACATATAAATTGATTTTTGTTCTCGCCTTTATTTTAATAAAGGCGAGGGTCCCCCCCCACTCGAGGGTCTTTTTTAGCCTTTTTTAGGCGGATTTTGCCATTTTAATTTTTTAAGAATTTTATGGGGACAAAAAGGAACAGATAGTACATACAAACATTATAATAATACCTAAACATACATGTCAAACACAAAACCCTCCATTTGAACTTCGCCGCAGTCGGGTAAAACCTATACTCTACGGAAGGTGCTTATACAAAACACAGGGGCAACCAGCCCAAAATATTAAAAAACCCTCAATATTTTTACTATGACATTACCTACTATGGGGCGAAAAGCAAAAGGGACGAGAAATCGGGGTCAGAGGGTAGAACGCAAATTGAGAGATGGATCACCCTGTAGGGAGTGCGGGTGACGGGCGGGCAATGACGGCGCGCGACCTTGTAGCGTGACATTGGCGCGACACGGACGCTTCCTGTTATCTCATTTGCGATACTCCTCGCCTCTCGGCCGGCATTAATCATTATTGGAACAAAGAATGTCCACTCACGGTAATTGTAATTAACACGCGTTGACCTTGGCTAGCGCATTATCTCGACACTGTGGCAGAGACGAAGCTAGGCTGTAAAGGCATAGGGCACATCTACTTGCAAATTCAACAATTACTTATGATTTTTCGATAAAATAATTTTGTAATTGATCATGCTAAGTAGCAAGTTATTGCAGTTAATTAATTTCCTAGGCGTCTAATATTAAAAATTGTAAGTCAAACCGTATTTTTTATAGTTATACCTACTGCGGTTCAACGGGGTCTAATCTATCAGTATTGCTTTTATAAAAAAAACTCTTTTATTGATATCGATTTTTGCACCCTCTTTAGGTATTTAGATCCCCTTTATTGAGTCTGGCTACGTCCGCTGCCCCTCGGTCACCCAAGCTCGTCGCACCACAAAGGATTTTTACTAACCACGTCTGATATACGCAAGCAGGAATATTTTCCTCAACCATTATTTTTGCTATTTATTATTATGATGATCGCTTTGATGTCAGAGAACCAGGAAGTATTTTATTCAAGACAATAATCGGTTATGCATTTGATTTTATTATTATTTGTTAAGCAGAACTGAATGTATCGATTGTGAGGAAAATTTAAATTATCTTTATCTAATATTATAAAGGCGAAAGTCCGTGTGTGTGTGAATGTTTGTTGCCACGTATCTTCATAATTACTAAACCGATTTTGATGAAATTTGGAATGTAGATAGATAATTCTATTCACATGCGAAGACGTATAAATGGTTATTTGTAATTTAAAGTGTTAATTCATAAGTCTGTATAACTGTCTGTCTTCCGAATAAAATAAAATAAAATAAAATAAAATAAAATAAAATAAAATAAAATAAAATAAAATAAAATAAAATAAAATAAAATAAAATAAAATAAAATAAAATAAAATAAAATAAAATAAAATAAAATAAAATAAAATAAAATAAAATAAAATAAAATAAAATAAAATAAAATAAAATAAAATAAAATAAAATAAAATAAAATAAAATAAAATAAAATAAAATAAAATAAAATAAAATAAAATAAAATAAAATAAAATAAAATAAAATAAAATAAAATAAAATAAAATAAAATAAAATAAAATAAAATAAAATAAAATAAAATAAAATAAAATAAAATAAAATAAAATAAAATAAAATAAAATAAAATAAAATAAAATAAAATAAAATAAAATAAAATAAAATAATAACCGGAAATAGAACATAGGCTACTTTTTATACCGAAAAATTGCACGGTTCCCGTGGGATAAAAAAAATAGTAGTCCACGCGGGCGTCCGCTAGTCTATAATATAAATAAACTGATACACTTGCTACCATAAAAATAATCAATTGATCAGACAGGCGCAAATTCTATTTCAGTTACATAAGTACCTGCCTAGGTACTTCACTCACATGAACAACATACATTATCTCCATAGGTTATGGTTATTCTTGGAATCGCCGGCGCTCGTGGGGAATTACCAACTTCTGTTGCAAAAACTATTTAAACCAAACAGTGTTTTTCATAATAATTGTGGTTTAGTACAACTAACGGTTACTTTTAATATTTAAATAAATAAAATTGGAGGACATTTCACATAGCCCATAAGTAAAACTTTTATTAATAGAACCAAGTAACTTTTAAAATAGGTAGATACATAGATTTAATTTCTATTAAGTAATAGAAATTAAATCTAAGTATAAAAAAAAAAATATAAGTATATTTTTCAAAAAATGGTTGGATTAGAAAGATCAGACTTGCAACAATCTATAGGCATCTAAACTAATCAATACTAATAAAATAAAGCGGAAGAGTTTGTTTGAGAGCGCTAATCTCAGGAACCACCAGTCGGATTTGAAAAATTATTTCTGCATATGATAGCTAAACTCTTGAGGAAGGTTATAGGCTACTTTTCATCTTTATCATCATCACCATAGACCTACGGGGGCAAAGCCACGAGGGCGCTGCTAGTGTTTTATATGAACATAAAAATAAAAGACCTTTTATTTATAGAGTTACTAGCTCAATAAACCCTAAGGTAAATTGCAAGCCACGTGCCGAAGGTAACGGAATCTGCCAGGTAAATAAAACAATGTGAAGTAGGTAGTACAGGGCAAAGTGAGACGTCACACTAATGAGTGCGCAGTGGGTTCTACGCAAACATGTTTGCCACACGCTCACAAAGTTCAAGGCCCGGGGCATGTGTTGTACAAACTACATTTAATTCTGTGGAGTGGTATATTAACTAGTATTCTGTCATCAGGGTAACGACAGTGGAACGTACTCGGACCTTCCATATAGAGCACTCGAGGACAACATTTGTCCAATGATATTTAATTAATCAGTTCACAAAGTGCACTCGACTGTGGTTTTTGCATTACTCAGCGAACCAATATAATCAACTAAAACATTGATTAAACTGAGCTTTGAATAATAAAAATGGTTTGACGTTATCCTGATGGTAATTTCGTTTTGTTCGTTTTGTTTACCGAACCGCAGGTACTGTTTGTCATTAACAAACTCAATATATACATTTATGATCCTCTTCCATGCAAAGTATTCTCGTGACTATAACTCACTGCCTTTTAGGGCACACAATATGTACTTCCTCTTTACGTGCACGTGCATATGTGCCGAGTCAGCAGGTGCACCGCACACCAGCTGCGAGCCGGCTCACGTGTCTCAGTACCGTATCAGGAACGAGATAAATAACTACTAATAATCTTCTCAGTAAATGTTGCACTGTTGCAATTTTGCTTGACATTAATGTGTCAAGCTCAAAATAACTCGACACTTCAAAACTTCAAAGTATGCTGAGTGAAGTTATCGTTAGATATATGAATTGTTATCACTCAAACAAAGGCTTTACGCCGTAAGATGCCTCTTACTTACACAATTTTAGCCGCTTGGAAGCGTTTACCAAAAACGAACAATATTGTTATGAAAATGATCTACATATTATAATGATAAACTGTTATAAAAAGGGATTTAGGTTGTTGCATTATACCCACAAAACACTAGAACCAGTAGAGTCAATGATCGTTGCAAACGATCTATAGATAGCCGTTTGATTTTACGGGCGGCATTTGGCCCCTTCTGCCCCCCACTTTCGCAGTCTCTGCTAAAGACGACTCAACTCATATTGCACTAAAATATGTAACTAGATATAGGTATCCCGCAGTCATCCTGAAACGTTCCTGAAGAGTGTGTCAGCTTCTCCTATAGGTAGCCGAATGTAGGAGGATTACGTGTTTCATTAAACTTCAATCGGCCAGGTGTGTCGGAATCTGTGACAGATGACACCTATGACGAACAAAGAAGTTAGCTTCTTTTGTGCTTAAGTGTCATAACCTTCGCTAATTACCTACTACGAGTATGTAATGAACAAACCTTCAAGCAGTCGTCTTCTTTGTGATTAATTCGGCCTAAACACAAAACAAAGATATTTATGATGACGTCGTATTTTAAATATTTTAATTTCATTTAGGCTGGATTCGACCAAACTGTCATCTTACTCCCAGAGTAGTTATTCCGTTAGCCGACAGAATTCGAAATACAATTGTTTAGAAAGCGCAACCGGACATTATTAGGTGCATTCAAATTATCCTGGTTATAAGGTGTCAACTTTACAATGTCAAAATAATCAAACAAACAGCAGTTTAATCTGTGGTTTAATCTCCAGATAAAACTTAGTCCAGTTTGGTAAAATCCAGCCTTAATCCTTTATCTCTGAAATGAACATTGATTTAAAACAACATCGCACCCCTAGTTGAAAACTCCGATAACTCAAAATGTGCCCAAATGGAGTTAGTTGCGTTTTAGAATTCCGAAACTGATTACCTATACGGTGATATAACTCACGTAACTATACCTTCAAGGGTTTTGTTCAAATTTCATAAATAAAGTTACGTTTTTCATAGTCTGTCATAGATTTTTAAATCAGTTTTTTGTAATTTCTGAAAAAGTAGGTTTTTCGAGTTACCGGGGGTTTCGTCTCGGGGTGCGACATCATAAAAGAAAACAGCTCTGCAACTGCAATTTTTCCTGTACTACCTATATGAAATGAAATACGATCACGACCCTTACATTTTCTCAGATCAGGATCCTTTGAAGATGTCTTAGGGGGTAGTCAGAGGTATGTCTAAATACATATTTGGTACACCCACACTTTGCAGAAATTAGCATTCCTTACATGAAAGGTTGCAAGCCCATCGACGCTATTAGAAAGCTGAAGACTGGTTTCTTCACAATGTTTTCCATCACTGTTGAGCTCGTGTTCATTCGAAACCAGGGTTCGAAAAAATCCGATTTTTATAATAAATATCAAAAATCCGATTTTTTGATATTTATCCGATATATATCGGATATATATCCAGGCTAAGAAAAAGAAGCGAATTTCATTCTGTAAGGGGATTAAACACTATAAAATGTGTAAGTAATTTGTAAAATAATATAAGTGTGTCAAATTACCACATTTCTTATTTAAAAAACTTAAAAAAAGTATAAAAAAATTGGTGTTATAAAAAAATTGTAAAAAATTATAAAAAATTCTTTCTCAAATGAGAAAGAATTTTTTATAATTTTTTATTTGTTGTAGTGTTAAACCCAGTTAAACCACACTTAGGTATTTGCATTTAAAAATGAAAAATCTTATTAAAAATTTTAATTCCGACGGGATTCGAACCCGCATAGAATTTTTTAATGAACACTTTAAAAAAAGCACTTAAAAACACAATCTAAATTATTTGAAATTGTAGTTTTTCGCTACGTGTTGCCAGGGTAAACATTAATCTCCAAAATTTTTAGTTTAGAAGACAGGAAAAAATCCATTGATATATATCAAGATAAAAATCAATTGATATATATCGTGATATATATCATGATATATATCCGGTGATATATATCGGCGAACCCTGTTCGAAACGAAAAATCTTTTGACGCACGGCCGGGATTCGAATCCGCGACCTTTGTATCGGCAGTTGATGCACGGTCCTACTCACCTACACGGCTTACTATAATTAAACTGTGTGCTTATTGTTATTTTTACTTTTCTTCTTACATACACCACTTAGCTGTATAAGTAAATAATTAAACAACATTCAACAGTTACATGCCCATAAAATACATATTCCTGACACTACGAGTACCGATCAAATCATCACCAAGACCAAACCAAGACCTTAATAAATAGTGCAGAGTTCAAAATCAAACACGCACTTTTTTCGTGTCGCTACAATTATGTTACGAGTTTTGTCTCCACGAATATTTTAATGTTTCCTGTTGCTGCACGCTCCCAACATATTAGAAGATGAATTTCAGGAAAAAATGAAGGTCGTATGAATATTAGCACTGACCTTGGTTTCATTTCCAAACAGAAGAAGTGATCTCAGTCGCAATTTACACTGACGAATTTGAATAACAATGGTTTTGTGATGCAAAATGTCTCTATCTGAACAAATAAAAATTCGCTAAGCAAAATAGGGTAAGGGTTCAGTGCAGATATTTATTATTTTATTATGGGACATGCGCTTAACGAGGCCTAAACACCCTTTTACAAAGTCTTTAAAACTGGATACTTTCTTGTTCATGTTGGTCATGTTAGAGACCCAGTCATCAATGGTATAGCATTTATAAATCGAGACTGTATTGTAAAAAAAGTTTCAGTCACATTTAAAGTAAAGTACCTAGTTAAGTATACAGGGTGTGGCAAATTCTTGGTCACTGAAGGGTAGCTACCTTTTCTCTTATAGTTAGAAAGTTTTGTTCTTAGGAAACTACAGTTTTATTTTGAAGAAAAAAATAATTGCATTTTTAGATTTTTGAAAAAAAGTACAGTTAGCCTAAAAAATCCATTTGTCAAAAAAAACAAGTTGGTCTTAATCGACTCTATTTCCCACCAGGAACATTTCTCCCAAAGTAATTTATCAAATCAAATCGTAAGTTTTTGCAATAATTTAAAAAAACACATCCCATACATTTTCTATGAAATTAGTAGTTGTAAACATTATAGTGCCACTTATTCGATGGTTATTAATTTAAATTCGTAACTGCTTCGGCATGCTGGGAGGCTATTGTAAAGCCTTAGGCGCCTAAGACAGAGCCGCAAGAGAGAATGGTATGCATGGAGCATACCATTAGTACATCTGCAGGGAAGCACTTTGTTCTAAATTTAAATACGCGCTTTACAATAGCCTCCCAGCTTGCCGGAGCAGTTAGGAAATTAAATTAAGAGCGATCGAATAAGTGGCACTATAATGTTTACAACTACTAATTTCATAGAAAATGTATGGGATGTGTTTTTTTGAATTATTGCAAAAACTTACGATTTGATTTGATAAGTTACTTTGGGAGAAGTGTTCCTGGTGGGAAATAGAGTCGATTAAGACCAACTTGTTTTTTTTTGACAAATGTAATTTTTTAGGCTTACTGTACTTTTTTTCAAAAATCTAAAAATGCAATTATTTTTTTCTTCAAAATAAAACTGAAGTTTCCTAAGAACAAAATTTTCTAACTTCAAGAGAAAAGGTAGCTACCCTTCAGTGACCAAGAATTTGCCACACCCTGTATATAAATCAAGAATTCCGGCCTGACGTCGTTAAGCCACTTCAGTGACAAAACTCAAACTCAAATGCACTTGTTCCAAGTGTCATTCCCTACCTACTGAATAGTTGGAATTTGGATTTTTTTTCCATTCATCCCTACCGGTGTATTAGGTATATTCTAGACTAGCAGCGCCCTCGCGTCGTTGCCTCCATAGTGTTGGTTTATGGCGATGATGATGATGACGAAAAGAAGCCTATAACCTTCCTCAAAAATTTAGCTATCACATTCAGAAATAATGTTTCAAATCCGACTGGTAGTTCCTGAGATTAGCGCATTCAAACAAACAAGCAAACAATCAACCAAACTCTTCCGCTTTATTATGTTATACCATATATTAATATATGATAACTGAAAATTTAATGTCCATTTATCGCTACTGCGTAGAAGTACTGTTGGAAATGATGATGATGATGAATGCCATCTATTAATAGACTAAACCCACCTCAACATTTCTGGCACTTCGGCGGCCGCTACTACTGCGTGCGGCATGCTCGCTACGCTCGCTCGCCTCGCGAGTTAGTGGTCACTACTCAAACATAACCTAACCAACTGATTGCGATCTTCGTGGATCTTCGTTAAAGTTACTTCTATTTTTTTAAAGCAATAGGGATACTCGGAAAAGTGTCCCTACCGGTAGGGATATATCGGTAGGGATACTTGGAACAGGCTCAAATGCATTTATTCAATAAGATCACAATGTGTATCACTTTGAATTGTCTTAAGAGCTAGTTATAGTACGGTACTAAAGGATACATAAAATGTCTGCATGTACGAAGTAAGTTTCCCGTCCTTGAGAAGAACGTCCTCGGCGAGGCTAGCTCTGAAAATACTTACCTACTTTAATTTATGTCAGTCACATTATTATCAAAATGTTCATGATTAAAATATTTTTTTAGTAAACACCCTTTCTCTTTAGGTTACCTAAGATTTTGTTATTTTTAGATTCCGCAAAGTTTTTCTTATTGTGTAAAATTTATTTCATTATGAAATGTTTTCAGCGTCTACGAAGTTTGTATAAACTCCGCTGCAGAACCATAAAAATGCAAAGCGTAGTTAAAAAAAAATATTGAATTGGCTCCTGACATTGTATGGGCTTCCTGTCTATTTACATGACTATAGGTTACCTTCACACAAGCGGGTTGAGGTCGCAAGAACTCACCGCAACTTCAAGAACGCGGTCATTGTTGATGCTTTTGTAAATTAATGGTATTAAATAATTATTTATCTACCATTGTAACACGCATTTTACAGCAGAAAATAATTGTAAAGGAAGTGTTGACTGAAAAACAAATGGCCACTCGAACCTTGAACGACGAATGTTAGGATTAGCCTTCACTGAGCTATTAACATGAAAATTAAACCTGAAATATCTAAACTTCCGCATGATGTATTTTTGTATGCGGAAGATAACGGCTTCGTAAACAGAGCGTTTATATATTTATTGATTCTTCTTTGCTGCTTATCATTCATTGAATAGAACAATCAAAATCAAGTGATTAGGGTTGTCGCGTCAGCTTACGGAAACCTGACACCGAGCGTGACGCCACGAGGCGCGAGTGCGGGTGACGGGCGCCGCCGACGACCCTGACTCTTGAAATAGTCTTCCGTATTAACGTCGAGAGCAAAAATATCGCATGATGTTGCTTCAAGGTCACCAACACCACTACACCCCCGCCGCACCTTAAATGGATTTAAAACTTAATAAAACTGCCGGCCAGTCTGTCAATGCGAGCTTTGTCTTGTGTCACATTTCGCGAAAGTATGAGCAATCATACAAAAATAGACCAGTAGGAAGCTTCACAAAGCCTTTTAAGCATAAAATTTTCATTTTAAGCCAAACTAAGTAAATTGGTTCTAATAGTTTTCCAATAGTTTTCGCTAGTCGCCATCGGCTACTTTAGTTTTTTTTTTTTTTTATTTATTTATTTCCAAAAATACAGAATACTAACTTAGGATCTGTCTAATAGTGTTTTTAAACTTAGATTAAGTTTGACTAAACACTAGGTTCTCGAAATTGAGGAGAATTGAGGAGAGTTGACGCAAGGATTTTAGTCAAGAATGTAAACGTACCTTAACGTCAAATCAGCACATGTTTTATAGCTGTTTGGCGGATTCTCAGATGAATTAGCTTTTTTGAATAGTTTTTAAGAATCACCTTTTAACAGACAGACAGATGAATTGACAACTGTATTACTGTTTTGCGCTAAAAAGCCATTTATACCTACAAAAAAAAGAGTACGTCATGCTGACTGTGAAACCGATCAGTTAGAGCTAAATAGCTGGACGGAAGCACTTGTCTTGTCCATGTTTACTATATTTAGAAATAAATCGTTTCACGGTATTCATTTAAGTCACATTGAGTATTGAGTGTATTTTGATAAGACGTCACCATTTACTCAAGAGTTAATTTCGTTATTTTTAGAATCGGGTTATTAGAAATCTATTCTTTAACGTCGTTTCAATATTTTATCTAAGTATCTGTGATTTTGGTTAGATATTTGACATTACTTACTCATATACCTACTAAAAATGATGAGTAGGTATAGTAGGTACAATACAGTAAGCAAAACTACAGAAAACGACAGATGAGTAGAATATTGAAACTGGCCAGTTATACATGAAAAAGTTTTGTCTGGGTGTTATAAAAACACTTACATTTAAAAAAGGTATTTATGTATTCTATCAGTTATCTGGTTCCCATAGTACGAGCTTTGCTTAGTTGGGGCTAGATGGCGCTGTGTGAAATGTCCAGCATTAAAAAAAATGTTAAACTGGACAGTTTTCATTCCATCAATTTCCATCTAAATGTATTTTAGAAAAACATTTGTTTCTGGTTCAGTATACTCTATGACAGTTCATTCACGATTCTTTACCACCTTATACGTATTCCAAGTTATATTTCCAATGGAAAAACTGAACCATTTATGAGTGATCTTGAACCTGCAGCGGATTTTCCTGTGCATCACGCTGGATCACGTTGCCGAGCCATGGCGTGCGCACGCACCCCGCCACGTGTGCCGTACGCCCGATAAACGCTTTTGCGTCGCAATCCACATGCTCATGTCTTTGCACTCCTGTGCCCTCGAGAACTACTTACTTGTAGGGAAGTCAATGTCAACGAAAACAATGTAAGTATAACCTCGGTCTGACTGGCCACGTGTCGATTAATTACAAGTAGGTACCTAGGGAAGTACAACATTTATGCCTTTGTATCGGCCGATACCTTGTCGCAACTTCACAAGTCAAGTATATTATTGTAGGTACATGCAGTCGGACAGTTTGCTTTTCACCATCAAGCCTTATTTTATTAAATTATGACGTCGAGTTCCTTTTACTGACGTAGGTACTTATTTTTGTAACTAATCTACAAATAGGAAAATCAAATTTCGAAAGTGGTAAATATTCCTTTGGTTTATAGTAATACTTTTTGTGTTGTAGTCATAAGGATTTAATTGATTATTAACCAGTGCCCTTTTCCTCAACATTAGAGTAGGTAGGTAATTTTTTTTAGAATTGCTTTCACTGAAACATCTTTTAACTCTCTAAGAACCAGCCTGAAATAAAAACAAAATGTACGTCAGCACGAAAGTCAACGAGGATTAAAAAGATTCATTGAGACATTCTTCAATTTGTCAGATTATAAATTTTTCTGTTGAAAAGTTTAAAAAGAAAGACAGTATTTAAAGTTTCTAAATCGGTAGGTACTTACTTCTTTAGTTTTCTAAAATGCAGTAACCTCACTTTGAATACTGTGTACACTCCACATGTTATTTTTAAAAAGCTTTTTATTAACACGTAGTATCTGTGTACTACATTATTTTACGCTTTTAAGAAAATTTGAAGAATTTAATATGATTAAGTAAACTTAGTCAATTTTTTTTTTACAAATGGCTTGCGGTACCTATATGTCATTCGTCGTTCCGTAGTAGCCCGTTTCAACAAGAAACTACTTCATCTTAGTCACTTTAAAGGATTTATTTTAAGGATTTTGTACAAATTTAACCAACACCCAAGTTCAACGACTATGACTGCTAAACTAATAAAGTTATCTTAACCGCTATAGTTTTCCTTTAAAGTTCATGAAATGCACTATCATCATGAATTTTTCCAGATTTTTCGAACCAGCATTTTAGCGTTTAGAGGGGGACGGCGCCCTCTAAACGCTAAAATGATGAACAAAAATTTGCTTTCGTGAATGGAGCATTAAATCGAAAAATAGTATTAGCAAACCCTAAGTCATTTTAAAAGACCTATTCAACGATACCCGACACAATGGGGTAGACAATGAAAAAAAAAAATTCATTCCCACTTCACATGTAGGGGAGCTACCCTAAAAAAATATTTTCCAAAATTTTATTTTACCACTTTGTAGGCGTGATTAATATACACACCCTTACAAAATTACAGTTTTCTAGTACTAACGGTCTCTTAGCAGAACCTCGGACAGACGGACAGACAGACAGACGGACATAACGAAACTATGAGGGTTCCTACAAATATGAATGGAAATGAAAGAGAGCGTTGAAGAGGAATTATTGTACTGCATCGTACACCAATAAGCGAACGGGGAATAATAAAAACAGATGTAGATGAATAACGTTCACTGTAGGACGAGAGTAATGTGACGATCTCCGCTTCATAAAAACGTAGCAATCAGTAATGAAATGACGTTCCGTTTTTCGGTTCACTGTCCGTCTGTCTTTTCTTCTGACTTTCTTTGTGAGAATTTAGAACAGAACGATTGAAAAACGCTTGCAGGATGCGGGTCAGTGCCCGCTAACTAAACAAAAGTCATCAATAATATTGCTGAGTTTCGGATTACGCTGACACATTGAGCAATTCGAGTGCATCTTGAAAATGAACTGTAAACAAGTTTCACATTTTAATCAATGCTTGATATTGTGAAATGTCAAATTGGATCAGTGTTTATTTGTTTCATTTGAATTAACGAAATACGAATTACGGAAATTATTCTCACTCTCACACTCTTTGCTCTTATGTCAATCAAAATAGATGGCAACAGATTTAAGGTAAGCGTCCACATGTCGGTATCGTACGCTTCGGACGCATCGCACGCAACGGATCGTAGTATTATTTGTATAGAAACTCATATAAGTGCGTCCACCTGTCCGCATCGTACGCATCGCATTACACAGATAATCCGCTTGATGCGATCCGTCCGCTGCGTGCGATGCGGGCCTGTGGACGCTTACCTTTAACAGCTATCAGAGCTCTAGGAAGCTTGGTCCATTATAAATAACGGGGTTATTTGAATAATTTGAAGAATAATTAAAATTACGAGAGCATTTGCCTGAAATAAAAACTGTATAATATTTTAAACAAAAGCATCTACAAAGAAAGCCTAAAGACCGTCTAAAAGGAAAATATTTAGGATTGTTGTTAGTCGAATGCAGCGGCGCGCGGTCGAACGGCCTACTGCCCTGACCTACTCGTACACTGATGATTGTATGCAGATTCTGTAAGCCATAAGTCATCGAGGTTCGAGAGTGCGATGACAGCATCCGGTGGTTTTCTCCTTCCATTGTGCGTGTTGTCTCTGCCTTCGATGTCTGATTATACACAACGTAGATATACACGCCGCGCGCTCGCTCTTTCCACCAGAGAAATTGAAGCGATATCACTTATATACGATATGAGTTGTACTTACTGTCCCACTGACCGACAAAGATGCTACCTGTGTTCTATTTTCCGAAGAATACTAGCTATCTCTATGAAATTTATTGGAGAAACTGTTGCCTTACATCAAATTTTAATAAACATTTAGTAGGTATGTCAATGTGTCTTATGTGGTGTTTTTCATTTCCAGTCGTTTCTAACAACTTTTCCGAAGATCTTAAGTATTGTTTTATTAACATTGCTTGCTTGGCTTTCGAGTTAGTTCTCTCACTATTTTTTATTAATAACGTTTCAATTAAATGGTCAGAGTTAACTTATTTATGTAGGTTATTTGAAATTAACTGAAATAACTACCTGTTTCTTAACATTTTTTTAAGGTAGGTAATCAAGTTTTTGTACAAAAATGGTAAAAACTAGAAAGTTTATTCATAAGTAGGTACAAGTTATTAAAATCCACAACCAGAATTTTTTCATAATTAACTTGTTCTAATAGCACAATACTGAATAAATAAAAAAATCCAGGTTGTGTATTATGTATTATATAGAATCGCCGTGACAATAATTATTATTGTCACGAGACTGCAAACAAAAAAATTGAAATTGAGCTCTACCACGTTTTTGGGTCATAATCTAGGCTTTTCACTCACGATTGCATGTAATTAAATGACTGCGATACATATCTTTAGTGGGGAAAGTTGCGATATAATGACACGGTCTTCTACTTAACCATCTGTGGGACATTTGGTCGTGGCCTTAAAGGAAGAGATCCTTTCTCCGTGTGGAGCGCCCGCGTGTCGCACCAGCTGCTCGCAGATTTCTCTTGTGTGCCCGTATTCGAATCCAGGTCATATCGCCTCACCCAAACCTAGTCTAGTTCACTTCATGTTTACCACAGAGCAGAAATATAGTAGAAGATGCACATATAGGCGTGACATGCGTAGCAATAACTTATTTAGGTAAGTAAATAAACGTGTAGTTCAGCTGGCTTAAAAAGGTCGCTTCAGCTGAATTGTATTGTATGGCGTCTCTTTTTATAGATATGAGAGTAAGAAAAAACATAATACGGATCATACTACGATTCATAAAAGGAATTGAGCTAACGGCCTTTTTAGCCTCCTTGCATATTTTGAACATGACTTTGAAATGTTCAGTTTTGATAATTTTTGTATTATGTGATGCTCTTGGAGCCTTGTTTAGATAATGGTCTTTATTTGTTTTTTTTTTTTAAATTAAAAAGGGGCCATCTACTTCAGCTTTTTTTTGTGATTTTTGACGATCGGCCTAAGCTTTTGGCAATTCATAAAAGTATGCAATGTTTCTATGACGTTAACATGTAAAATTATCGTCCGTAAACTGACTTTACAGACAACCAGTTTTTTTACACACGACATAAAGTTGGAGTACACGGGTAACAAGAGGTTGACAGGATGTGTCTAGTGTTTGTTACGAGTATTTTGATCCTTTAGATTTAGAACAATGTTATACCGATTTGTAAAAAAATTCATGTGCATAAGTTGCAATCAATATCATAATATGCGAAACTTGACTAAATAGTGTGCACTAAATCGGTGTGTAGATATACCAGTGCGACCACATTTTAAAAGTCCAAAGTAACATATTTAGGGTTTATAATATCACTAGCTGCTGCCCCGCGGCTTCGCTCGCGTGGTACCCGGATAAAAAGTAGCCTACGCTACTTTCCAGCCCTCCAACTATCTCCATACTAAAAATTACGTCAATCCGTCGCACTGTTTTGACGTGAAAGCAGGACAAATAAACAAACAAATAAACACACTTTCACATTTATAATATGGGTCGCTACGGATTGACATGACATTTACCATTTCTTTTGCACGAACGTTGACGTTTGTTGCAAAAATCATTGTTCATTATTAAATTGTAGTTGACCTGTAAAATATCTTAATTCAGTAGAGGTATCTAACTACCGTCCTATTATTTTGTTCTATTTAATTAAACGATACTTTATAATACGTATCCCTACATAATTCTAAATGTTGACCTCGTGGCACAAGCAATGGTTAATGTTAAACCGCTTCCTGGTTAGCAACTCAAAGATCGGGAAATCGTTTAGAATGTCAAGTTGATATTTTTGCACGGCCATGAATACACAAGGCCGGCACAATATTTTGCGGACGGCAACTGCGATAAGCACGTAGAAAGTGATTTCGATCGACGCCGACGCTACCAATCTGGCTATATTCCAACTGATGAAATGATGCTCTTCTTGCCGCTCAACACGACATTTCTATTACTTTAAATCTTATATTTTCAAAAACCTAAGTTAGTTATCGTTCTAATTTATACTGCTCATATTTCAAACAAGCAAAAAGGTTTATCTTTAATGTTTTAAGGGGAAATCATATGCAGTTTTTGTTAGGTACAACAAAAACAGGTGCCGAAAATAAACATTGGGATCAAAAAGTTTGAAATATCAAATCAATGTCATTTGCGAAAAGATAATGTTGTAGGTCACGTTGAGTTATAGGTATATTATTACTGGCGCAAAGTAGGTACCTACACCGAATTTGACTGTTAACCTTTAGTTTGAAAAACAAAATAAAAATCGTTTTACTAAAACCAAGGAAACAAAAGTCTTCCTATTTACATTACACACTGTCTTCATACGATAACCTTATACCATCGAAGTGTTTGCAAATTGTTTTTCCGGGCATGTGGCAAGTCGTGGTAGGCTACGGCGTAGCAGGTTGACGCGGAAGCGTGGCGTGGGCGGCGCGGGGTGCTCGGGGTGCGCGGGCGACTCCACACTATCGGTCGCCATCGGTATCAAGCGTTATCTCGCGGACACCTCGGTGGAGGTCACACGCTGACGTCACGTTGATAACGATTTGCGAAATGACCTTGCCGCGCGCGCCGAATCTCAAGGTTGCCGCTATTTGTACAGTCAGATAGGCGATCGCCCGCGCCCGCGCCGCCGCCGCCGCGCCGGCCGCCCGGACGATCTGCGTCACCCGGACTTGCCACTTATTGACTATTAATTGCGAATCTTGGAGGTCACCCGGTTGACTTAACTACTATTGTTATTTTTGCTAGTAATTTTATCAGCAAATCTCAAAAAAATATATATTACCTACTTAGTAGTATCTAAAGAGAGAGTGTTGAATATTTTCACCTTTTTCAGCACCAAGCTAAAAATAAACCCTTTAAAAACAGCCAGACGGCTAAAACAAAACGTCATACATAATATTTGTAAGACGTTCCATTTTTTTACCCCTTATAGGCTAAGTTAAAGCCTATTAGTTAATAAGTGCATATCGCGGAAACGTGCGAGATGAGGCCGGCCGACGACCAGTTTATCGCTGTTACAATACACAAGCAAGGCTGACCTCGTGGCACTCGCGGAAGCGCTGCGCAAATTACTATAATATTCTCAAGGACGAAACGGATACCAGACAGGTTCAATTAAGAGCCAGTATACAATTTCGCACTCGACAAAATCAGCGCTCGGAGGGACAAAAGTTGCTAAATTCTAACACCCAATGAACAGCGCTCCGTTTCTTAGACTAAACGGTTTTGGTAATTTTCATGTGATTGATTTATTTGAGATAGTAAAAATACTTTTTGGGTAGGTACTTAGGTAGGTACCTATAGGTATAACACAAAACAAAGTCGGGTTAGTTACACTTTGAATACAAATAATTACAAAAAAATAAATGTTTGTTTTTTTGTCCCATAAACCATATTGTGCTGATCTGATGGAGTCAGGAGCTTTTCAACAGAACTCTTCAGTAAATAGTCCGATTGAGTTGAAACTTGGATCTCAGCATGTCAGTCAAGTTCCGACTACAATGAAATAATATGGTGACAGCTAGCTCATCTGATGATGGAGTCAGGACCTGTTCCATGGAACTTTTTAATGATATGGGTATCAAATGACAGGGCTTGATGAGCGCAACACAATGCTGATCTGATGATGGAGCCAGGACCTGCTCCATGGAACTTTTTAGTGATATGGGTATCAAATGAAAGGGCTTGATGACCGAAACACAATGCTGATCTGATGATGGAGTCAGGACCTGTTCCATCGAACTTTATAATGATATGGGTATCAAATGAAAGGGCTTGATGAGCGCAACACAATGCTGATCTGATGATGGAGTCAGGACCTGTTCCATGGAACTTTTTAATGATATGGGTATCAAATGAAAGGGTTTGATGAGCGAAACACAATTCTGATCTGATGATGGAGTCAGGACCTGCTCCATCGAACTTTATAATGATATGGGTATCAAATGAAAGAGCTTGATGAGCGCAACACAATGCTGATCTGATGATGGAGTCAGGACCTGTTCCATGGAACTTTTTAATGATATGGGTATCAAATGAAAGGGTTTGATGAGCGAAACACAATTCTGATCTGATGATGGAGTCAGGACCTGCTCCATCGAACTTTATAATGATATGGGTATCAAATGAAAGAGCTTGATGAGCGCAACACAATGCTGATCTGATGATGGAGTCAGGACCTGTTCCATGGAACTTTTTAATGATATGGGTATCAAATGAAAGGGCTTGATGAGCGCAACACAATGCTGATCTGATGATGGAGTCAGGACCTGTTCCCTGGAACTTTTTAATGATATGGGTATCAAATGACAGAGCTTGATGAGCGCAACACAATGCTGATCTGATGATGGAGTCAGGACCTGTTCCCTGGAACTTTTTAATGATATGGGTATCAAATGAAAGAGCTTGATGAGCGCAACACAATGCTGATCTGATGATGGAGTCAGGACCTGTTCCATGGAACTTTTTAATGATATGGGTATCAAATGAAAGGGTTTGATGAGCGAAACACAATGCTGATCTGATGATGGAGTCAGGACCTGCTCCATGGAACTTTTTAATAATATGGGTATCAAATGAAAGGGCTTGATGAGCGCAACACAATGCTGATCTGATGATGGAGTCAGGACCTGTTCCATGGAACTTTTTAATGATATGGGTATCAAATTAAAGGGCTTGACGAGCGCAACACAATGCTGATCTGATGATGGAGTCAGGACCTGTTCCCTAGAACTTTTTAATGATATGGGTATCAAATGAAAGGGCTTGATGACCGAAACACAATGCTGATCTGATGATGGAGTCAGGACCTGTTCCATCGAACTTTATAATGATATGGGTATCAAATGAAAGAGCTTGATGAACGCAACACAATGCTGATCTGATGATGGAGTCAGGACCTGTTCCATGGAACTTTTTAATGATATGGGTATCAAATGAAAGGGTTTGATGAGCGAAACACAATTCTGATCTGATGATGGAGTCAGGACCTGCTCCATGGAACTTTTTAATAATATGGGTATCAAATGAAAGGGCTTGATGAGCGCAACACAATGCTGATCTGATGATGGAGTCAGGACCTGTTCCATGGAACTTTTTAATGATATGGGTATCAAATGAAAGGGTTTGATGAGCGAAACACAATTCTGATCTGATGATGGAGTCAGGACCTGCTTCATGGAACTTTTTAATGATATGGGTATCAAATGAAAGGACTTGATGAGCGCAACACAATGCTGATCTAATGATGGAGTCAGGACCTGCTCCATGGAACTTTTTAATAATATGGGTATCAAATGAAAGGGCTTGATGAGCGCAACACAATGCTGATCTGATGATGGAGTCAGGACCTGTTCCATGGAACTTTTTAATGATATGGGTATCAAATGAAAGGGTTTGATGAGCGAAACACAATTCTGATCTGATGATGGAGTCAGGACCTGCTTCATGGAACTTTTTAATGATATGGGTATCAAATGAAAGGACTTGATGAGCGCAACACAATGCTGATCTGATGATGGAGTCAGGACCTGTTCCATGGAACTTTTTAATGATATGGGTATCAAATGAAAGGGTTTAATGAGCAAAACACAATGCTGATCTGATGATGGAATCAGGACCTGTTCCATGGAACTTTATAATGATATGGGTATCAAATGAAAGGGTTTTATGCGCGAAACACAAAGCTGGGTTAGGATTTACTTTTGACTTCGATTTTTGATGTTTGATTTTTCATTTTTAATCTTGATTTTAATTTTAAAATCAAAATCAAGAAATAAAAATCAAAATAAAAATCCGAGATCCGAGAATCGAGAAATGAGAAACAAGAATCAAGAATCACAAATCAAAAATTAAAAAATTGAAAATCAAGAATTAAGAATCCGAGATACAAGATCCGAGAATCGATAATCGAAAATTGAAAATCAAGAATCAAAATCAAGAATCAAGAACCCGATATCCAAGATCCGATAATCAAGAATTGAGACTCGAAAATCGAAAATCAAGAATCCGAGATCCGAGAATAGAGAAACTAAAATTGAAAATCAAGAATCAAGAATCAAAGTGAAAGTCAAAATCAAGAATCAAAGTCAAAGTAAACCCCGACCCAGCTTTGTGTTTCGCTCATCAAGCCCTTTCATTTGATACCCATATCATTGTAAAGTTCCAGGGAACAGGTCCTGACTCCATCATCAGATCAGCATTGTGTTTTGTTCATCAAGCCCTTTCATTTGATGCCCATATTATCATTAAAAGTTCCATGGAACAGGTCATAACTCCATCATCAGATCAGCATTATGTTTTGCTCATCAAGCCCTTTCATTTGATACCCATATGATTAAAAAGTTCCATGAACCAGGTCCTGACTCCATCATCAGATCAGCATTGTGTTTCGCTCATCAAACCCTTTCATTTAATACCCATATCATTAAAAAATTCCATGGAACAGGTCCTGACTCCATTATCAGATCAGCATTGTGTTGCGCTCATCAAGCCCTTTAATTTGATACCCATATCATTAAAGAGTTCCATGGAACAGGTCCTGACTCCATCATCAGATCAGCATTGTGTTGCGCTCATCAAACCCTTTCATTTGATACCCATATTATTAAAATGTTCCATGGAGCAGGTCCTGACTCCATCATCAGATCAGCATTGTGTTTCGCTCATCAAACCCTTTCATTTGATACCCATATCATTAAAAAGTTCCATGGAACAGGTCCTGACTCCATCATCAGATCAGCATTGTGTTGCGCTCATCAAGCTCTTTCATTTGATACCCATATCATTATAAAGTTTGATGGAACAGGTCCTGACTCCATCATCAGATCAGCATTGTGTTTCGGTCATCAAGCCCTTTCATTTGATACCCATATCATTAAAAAGTTCCAGGGAACAGGTCCTGACTCCATCATCAGATCAGCATTGTGTTGCGCTCATCAAGCCCTTTAATTTGATACCCATATCATTAAAAAGTTCCATGGAACAGGTCCTGACTCCATCATCAGATCAGCATTGTGTTGCGCTCATCAAGCCCTTTCATTTGATACCCATATTATTAAAAAGTTCCATGGAGCAGGTCCTGACTCCATCATCAGATCAGAATTGTGTTTCGCTCATCAAACCCTTTCATTTGATACCCATATCATTAAAAAGTTCCATGGAACAGGTCCTGACTCCATCATCAGATCAGCATTGTGTTGCGCTCATCAAGCCCTTTCATTTGATACCCATATTATTAAAAAGTTCCATGGAGCAGGTCCTGACTCCATCATCAGATCAGAATTGTGTTTCGCTCATCAAACCCTTTCATTTGATACCCATATCATTAAAAAGTTCCATGGAACAGGTCCTGACTCCATCATCAGATCAGCATTGTGTTGCGTTCATCAAGCTCTTTCATTTGATACCCATATCATTATAAAGTTCGATGGAACAGGTCCTGACTCCATCATCAGATCAGCATTGTGTTTCGGTCATCAAGCCCTTTCATTTGATACCCATATCATTAAAAAGTTCTAGGGAACAGGTCCTGACTCCATCATCAGATCAGCATTGTGTTTCGCTCGTCAAGCCCTTTAATTTGATACCCATATCATTAAAAAGTTCCATGGAACAGGTCCTGACTCCATCATCAGATCAGCATTGTGTTGCGCTCATCAAGCCCTTTCATTTGATACCCATATTATTAAAAAGTTCCATGGAGCAGGTCCTGACTCCATCATCAGATCAGCATTGTGTTTCGCTCATCAAACCCTTTCATTTGATACCCATATCATTAAAAAGTTCCATGGAACAGGTCCTGACTCCATCATCAGATCAGCATTGTGTTGCGCTCATCAAGCTCTTTCATTTGATACCCATATCATTAAAAAGTTCCAGGGAACAGGTCCTGACTCCATCATCAGATCAGCATTGTGTTGCGCTCATCAAGCTCTGTCATTTGATACCCATATCATTAAAAAGTTCCAGGGAACAGGTCCTGACTCCATCATCAGATCAGCATTGTGTTGCGCTCATCAAGCCCTTTCATTTGATACCCATATCATCATAAAATTCCATGGAACAGGTCCTGACTCCATCATCAGATCAGCTCGCTGTCACCCTATTATTACATTATTAGTTACACAACAATTCAGATCATTATTCTGCTTTAACGGCCTTTTTAGCCCCGCAGAAAATATTTAAAAATAGGTAATTAATAACTTAGCAACCAATGTATCAAACGCTCCTATTTCGCTATATTCTTCGTAGCCGGCGACGTGCTTTGCGAGTCGACTCAGTGCGAGCTCCGGGATGCAAAGCGATACGTCCACCCCCTAGAAGCGCTCGGCGCGGTCTGCTTGCGTCGAGTAGATAGGGTAGTAGATACGACGCGTTTTAGGTTGTTTTAAAAGATTTTTCATTGCCAATTTTTTAATCTTTTTGCATTTTTTTTTTCAGAAAAGGATTGATTTTGAACTGAAGTTTATTTCTGTTTTGTTAATTTTACGAACAAGAGTTCTAAGTCAGTTCTAAGTAGCCAAAATCAAAAGCAATTCTTTGGCCGTTTTCTCGAAATTTGGACTAAGTTAAAGATTTTTTTACTCAAAAACTAAATAAAGGTAGTAAAAAGTGATCCATTTAATAGTTTGGTTGACTATCACAGCAAAACATCGTAATTTTTTTATACCATTTGGACGTCAAAATGATTCGTAAATATGGTGATTTCTAAACCTCTTACAGCAAAAATTCACAAAACAGTCGCCGGTTTGAGGTCGATTAATCAAAAAGAAATAATAAAAATACAAAAGTAGCTCATTTAATAGTACAAAATTGAAATGATATTTCATGCTGTGCCATAATTTTTTTATAAATACAGTGTTTTCATTGAAAAATCCTGCCCCAAAACATCACGTAAATCAGAAAATTTTGTCTAATGCCTCTTAATATTCGTCATTATTCTGTACATAAGTAATACAATTTTAAGCAAAATTTAATTTCATAAATTCATGTAAAGCTTGACTATGACTATGCCACAATCTCAATCAAGAAAGATTATTGATTTTTTGTCATTAAACGTTGACATTTCTAGGGTTCCGTAGCCAAAATGGCAAAAATAGAACCCTTATCGTTTCGTCATGTCCGTCTGTCCGACACGGGACATACGGACTCCGACCGTATGTCACAGACATTTTATTTACCCTTTGGTTAATCCGAGAATACAGCAGTTGGGAAAATTTTAACAAATATGGAGGGAATTACTTTTTCTTCTATTAATTCCAGTAACTATAATTGTGACTTGAAGTAAGATGGAAAAGATATGATATTAAAAAAAAAAGATAGGAAATTCACTGTGAGTAAAGTTTAAACAACAAATCAATGTTTTGGGCACTAGCTTAATAGTACCTACTTACCTAACAAATTTTTGTACTTGCCTAAGTACATGGGTGATTTAAGTAAAATTAGTAGTGTTCCCATCATACAATACTTAAAAAAAACTAAAACCGACTTCCTTATCGCACGTAACGTTTATTTATATATAACAGTCGATCTTGAAAACTACTGAACCGATTTTGATGAAACTTGCACTGTTTCCGTAAATGTAAGCAAAAAAAGAATTATAATCAGATTTAATAGTTTCGGAGAAATCCGTGGACGTACATACAAACACACGAACACTATAGGTACACCTGTAGTCCTGTAATTTGAATATTACTTAGTTTGGTTGGAAAGCCCTAAGTAATAGATTAAAATATTGTTAGTACAGGCATCCTTGTCATGGGCTGTATCTTTTAAAGGTTTTAAAATTTATGAAACATCGCAAAATAGCTAAGATATTCGTCATGTTGTTTTTATGGTTGGCGGCGCCGGCGCCGAGGTGTCGCCAAGCGCCACTACTCATCAGGCCCTGGCAGCGGTCAATGTCAATGTCACTGTCAAAATTACTATTCCTCAACATTTTACTTCAGTCTCGATCCACGTTCTATTATCATGGTCATTAGGCAGTGTACACGAGCACAGATAATATAATACTATAACACGAGTAAATTTTATCTGCGAAAAATCCTCTTAGCCTTGACCGTTGCCATTATTTTTGTGATCGATATGAAAACATACCTAATTATTTTATGACAATGTGTCATAATGATGAAACATTATGACACAAAATGTGGTCTATTAAATTCGCAAACCAAATGATGCTATTTGTTCCAAGATTTGCAAATAAATCTAACCAGAAATAAGACATAGGAAGACCTTCAAGAACGTACCTTCTGTTAGCATTAAAATAAATCTAGACTGACAGCTTTTGTTTTCCATCAGGATTTGTTTTCCTTGAACGACCTCGGGCCCCGAGCATGTTTTTTGTTATATAAAGTAGTTTTATCTTAGCGGACGAGATAATGCGAATTAGTTCGACTGTGGAGACGAGAGCCCGGCAACGAGCCTGGCCTGGGTTACGCAACTCGTGCGCCACCGCGTGAAGTGTGAAGTTCAATGTCACACACACACACACTCATACACGCGCCTCCTCTGTGTAGCCACACGAGCCGACTAGATCCACACAAACGCATGATCAATAATGTCAGAATAATAGCAGCCAACCCGTTATTCACCTCCGTCCACACATCCCGGAATAGTTCGTAAAATAAAATTTTCCTTGCACTGTGCAACATTGTTATATTGAAGGAAGGTCAGGGTAAAGTCAAATCACTATGTTTTTGGGAGGGTGTTATTTAGTGTTTTTGTTTTGTGACAGTTTGTGATCATGCGATAGTTTAGCTATCCCGAAATAAAATCAATTTATCAGTGCCTCACTCGCATGTGTTGAACATTCTTTTTTATTAGTGACGATTACAATTATTATTGTCTGCGAATGTTTCTAAAAACGATTAGTTGATGATGTATTTTTACTTTTTTGAATCTATATGTTTTCTTTCATGACGGTAAATGTTAATAACAATAATTTCCACGTGGTCGCTCAAAGCGGCGGAATCTAGACCGTGGGGGAAGTCATTTAAATGTATATTCGTACCTACCAACAATAATATTTTTAAAGTACTTTGTGATAATAATTCAATAGGTATTTCAAAATCCACTCATTGCGAAAAATTAGTTTGACATTCAAACTAAAACATTCCTTAACATAAAGTTACTCGTATTTCTATTGGCAACAAAAAGTCTGAATTGAAATGTCCGCCCTTGTCTATCGTTATTTGGATTCGGCTGAAGGTCACGTCGCCCTAGGTCAAGGGCACGTCTCGCTGACCTACATCCTCGCTAATGTGCCCTTACAAGGTCGTCGCGACCGATAGTCCTACATGCCTACTCAACTGTTAATTAGCCGCTCTTTTGATCTAGGTTGAGCCAACTGACAGAAGAGGACAAGGTAGTTTTTATATCATATTTTGAGAATTCAACGTTTCAGGAATTCGATGTTATGCAAAAATGAAAAAAGTCGTCGTAAGTAATCATAGTTCAACTTTTAAGGAATTCTACATTTTAGGAAATCAACGTAATTGTCATAAAGGTATATGCATATGCCTGAAATGTACATGCTACCAAAAAGCATGCTTGTTTGCTCCTACCAAGAGTGTTTACTTCATAAGCATACTCTTTTCGTATGTACAACGTGCTAATTGTATGCTACTGCTCGAAACTTGTTTGCTTCTGTCACTTAGTAGTGTGCTTTTGAGCTACTAGTATTCTGTGCTACTACGTAGCATGCACCACATAGCACGTGTGCTAACGTAGCATGCATACAGAAAGAGTATGGTTATGACGTAAGCACGCAAGGTAGTAGCAAACAAGCATGCTTTTTAGTAGCATGTGTATTCCAGGCATTAGCTATCTTCATATTAGTCAAGCTGTCTTCCATTAAATTTCATCGGCATCAAGTAATCTCTTCAAATCCTTAAATATACTAAATCTATATTCTCAATTTAAAAAAGCTTTTCTTTGAAGCGTCTTGCTCGCACTTGTCTATTTTATAATATTGTATTTACAAATATCTGCATCATTTAGGTCGCGTAGGCAGTTTATATTCCAAAATATTGTTTGCAGACAATTGGTAACGAGCGACCTCGCGATGACCTTGTCACGACCTTACGCCACCCTCGATACCCTCAGCCCTCAACCCTCCCAGGACATCTTGTTAAATACAACCCTGGAACCATCAGGGAAATACCTGTTTCTATACACCGTTCCAACATATTCAAGGATTCAAAGTGCCAATGTCATGTTTTAAGGATTCGGGACCCAGAAGTGTTTTAGTAGGTAGGTACCTAGTAAAACACAATGCTTGAATTGGGACAAAACTTTACATTCCGTCAGAATAAATTAGAACCTCTCTAGTTTCTATTCGATTGTCAATCTAGTTTAGCCAAGAGCTGTTTTAACCAAGCATGTACGGTCGCCCGCAATAACATATTTAGGATACACTCCAAAATTAAAAATAAAAATAGTTGAAACTTCGACCATATACCAATATAGAAATAGCAGAAAATTGACGTATTATCTATTATTACATTAGTTTAATAATTGTGGAATGTACTATCGACTAAACGAGCATCTTTACACCTTAAGGGTGATTTTTCTATGAACCGACTAGCAGTCACTAGTCTTTACAATTTTTGAACACCAATAGCAGCAAAGTATTCGGGGCTCGTACAAAAAAGCTGAATGAAGTGGCTTCACAGTTGATTTTTTTTGTATTGAGTGTCCAGAAAAAAAAGCCCTTTGTTTTATTCAAGAAACAAACATGTGCTCGGTTGTTTTGAGAATAAGTTGTAGGCCCAAGCAAGTTGACCGTTCCTTTAAATAAACCAACAATAAAATAAGTAGTAACTACAGCAATTACAAGCGCTTGTAGGTAGAAAAAAAAACTTTCTGTCGAGTTTGAAGGAGTGTGACGTCACAGCACACGTGACAAATAGCGTTGCGTTTCAAGTCTTATGAAATTCCCACTATATTTTTGCACTTTTTAATTATTAATTTCTAAGCGAAAGTGAAATAATATAAAAAAATAATTACACACACATATGTAATTCTAAGGCCATAATGTTCATAGAAAAATACGTTTAACCCGCTTTTGAATCAGACGCATATTGCCTATTGTAAGAGATCACGAAACTTGAGCCAAATAATATACTTTAGGTATACAAACAAATCAAGTGGTAGTTTTTGTTTGTTCTTGAAATACCTACCACTGCACTTACAAACACTGCCTCTTTATAATATTACTATAAATTTAATTCTAGCTGTTTCCCGCGACTTTGTCCGCACGCATTAGCGGCATTTACACGATAGAGATTATCCCACGGATCCGGACTGTAAAGATATCTGTAAAGATATCTGTAAAGATATCTTTAAAGATAACTGCGGATAAAACTAGCGGCCTTTAAACGCTAAAGATTTTCCCACGGATCCGGACTGTAAAGATATCTCGATGGCAGCAAAGTAGATGCGGACATCTACAAAAACGCTACTTTACAGGAGAGCACATTTAGTAAAAACATGTTGCCTTTTTGAGAGTTATGAACCGATTAACATGAAATTTTCTGAGGTGCATTAAAACAACCTTCTGTATTGATTGTATAACAGATTTTTTTGATATATCACTGTTTTACTGAAATAATGTAGATGTACTTTTATACTCTGAAAAAACTTCGACGTAGAAGAAGACATTTGCCTGATATCCGTTTATACGTTGTGATAAAAAAAGCGTTCATTCCACCTAAAATATCTAATAAACTAAGATAATGAGCATCCGGTAATATTTCTAATGATATTTAAAGAAAATCTAAGCACCATGTAAACAGTATTCTCCTTTTTTTGACCAAATTTTGTAGATGTCTTCATTTACTTTGCATTTAACATTTCACTAAACTTCATCTACGTCTATCAGTTAAACTCATTTAGTTCCCAAAACTCACAAATTAGTATAGGTATTTATACCTTTTTTTAAGAAAACATCATGAAATTTATTATTAAGTAGGTATTACACTAGATACCAGTAACTATCAACTAAAACAAAAAAAAAAATCAAATACCCATCAAATTCTAACGTCTCTCTTTCTTAAAAAATCAGTCTTAGAAAGTTAGTTAGTCAATTAATTATTAGCCTTATTGGCCAATAGGTACATGGGAATTTATTAGTAATTCCCATTGTTTATCATCACCATACCTACTTCGTGTTACTTCGTCACTAATTTTTACAGTTTTCGCATGGGAGCTGCACATCTTTTTATTTTTTTATCAATATTAAGAAAAAAAATCTTCTTGTATCGATCGAATTCTCTTTTCTGCATTTTCTGCTTTACTTCCTAACGTCAACTGTAAAACATCGTTTTCTCCGAAGGAGAAAAGCTTTCACTAGAAGCACCATTGCTGATGATGTTGCACTAGAATCAGTGATTAAAATGTATGGTAAAGTGATTTGTGGATTGAAAGAACGTAAATGATCATCCTCAGCAATAAGTTCCAGCAAATGCGATTCTGTTTCAAATGAAATAAACCCATGAGGTATAGGTGTTATTGCGCGTGATTGAGGGCAAACAGTTAAATTGGCTAGACTAGCATTTGGCTTATAATGTATTTTAGCAGAGGTCGTAAGTCATAACGCTCTTTATCATCAATCAAACGATGTTCAAGTGTGTCATTTCCTAAGATCAGTAAGCTGTAAGTAATATTAACTTATGTACCTAGTCATATTGAAAATTTTATGGACACGGGATTTTATCGCGTAAATAAGGTAAATTACGCGATAAAATCCCGTGTCCATAAAACTTTTAATATGAATAGTGATCGCGAAAGTTTAAAAAAGACTATTAAGTACCTAGTGGTTTGATGTAGAGGAAATATGTGAAAATATTAAGGGAGGACCTAATAAACGCCACAGAAGATGGTGTAAAGATGGCAAGGTTCTACACTTCTACAATTTAATTTATTTGTTGTAAACCTGAAGATGTAGTTTAAGAACATTCAAAATATTTTTAAAGTAGTTTTAATAAATAGTATTAACCTGCTTTTATGAAAAGACCCTCTAAACATATAGGTATCTTAATTGCCGTAAGTGTCTGCTTGTAGATCAATTAGCTGAATTAATTCATTTTCTGCATCTTAATTTGAAAATAAAACAAAGAATTTGATAAAACCAATGTGTAAAATAATGTATCTACTGAAAAATTAATTAATTTCCTTATAAAACACAGAATAGTAAATTAATTAGATTGGGATATATGCAAAAAGTACGACGGATAAACGGATAAGTGGCAGATGTCCGTGCTTACGTCGTACACATTTTTGGGCCACCTGTCGAAGCTCCGAAGTAAAGGCGGTCATATGTAAATGTCCGTTTCTACTGCGACGTTTTTTAAAATTCGTGTGTAGATGTCTTTTTATACGTGCCAGATTTTCTTCATTATTTTGAAATTCGAAATTATTTTAATGCAGACTTGTAGATAAGGTTAAAATAAGCTCATTTTTGTAAAAAAAGCATTTTCGCAAAAATGCAGATGTCCGTTTCTACTTTGCTGCCATCGATCTGTAAAGATATCTTTAAAGATATCTGTACAGATAACCGCAGATTTTGGACTGGCGCGTGGAACGGTATAAATTTACAAAGTTTTTTTCTTGATTCTTGAATTTTGAACCTTGAATCTGATAGCCCCTCCAGACTCTCGAGAGAAAGCTCGGCGAGAAGTCTCGCCGAGACTTCTCGAAGAACAAACAAGCTATCCACACTCTCAATTTTTTTCCGTCGTGATGTTTGAAATCCTTTGTCTCGGCCAAAAATACCGACACCGATCGGAGAACAGGCGAGCCAGAGAACGAGAAAGCGAGAAGCTCCTCACACTCACGCTTCTCGGGTGTTCTCGGGGGTTCTCGCAGAGAGTCTGGAGGCCCTATCAAATTTTGAATCTTGAATCTTTGAAGTGACAGCTGTCAAACTTCAAATGGCCATATCTCGGGAACTACTCGTCCTAGACTCCCCGTTCTCAGTTCAAATGAAAGCTATGATCAAGATCTTCATTTCAAGTGACAGCTGTCAAACTTCAAAGCACCATATCTCGGAAACTACTCGTCCTAGACTCCCCGTTCCCAGTTCAAATGAAAGCTATGACCAAGATCTTCATTTGAAGTGACAGCTGTCAAACTTCAAATGGCCATATCTCGGGAACTACTCGTCCTAGACTCCCCGTTCCCAGTTCAAATGAAAGCTATGACCAAGATCTTTATTTGAAGTGACAGCTGTCAAACTTCAAACCGCCATATCTCGGGAACTACTCGTCCTAGACTCCCCGTTCTCAGTTCAAATGAAAGCTATGACCAAGATCTACATTTTCAATAACAGCTGTCAAAATGACATCTGTCATCTGAAATGTAGATCTTGGTCATAGATTTCATTTGAACTGAGAACGGGGAGTCTAGGACGAGTAGTTCCCGAGATATGGCCATTTGAAGTTTGACAGCTGTCACTTCAAATGAAGATCTTGGTCATAGCTTTCATTTGAACTGGGAACGGGGAGTCTAGGACGAGTAGTTCCCGAGATATGGCCATTTGAAGTTTGACAGCTGTCACTTCAAATGAAGATCTTGGTCATAGCTTTCATTTGAACTGAGAACGGGGAGTCTAGGACGAGTAGTTCCCGCGATATGGCCATTTGAAGTTTGACAGCTGTCACTTCAAATGAAGATCTTGGTCATAGCTTTCATTTGAACTGAGAACGGGGAGTCTAGGACGAGTAGTTCCCGAGATATGGCCATTTGAAGTTTGACAGCTGTCACTTCAAATGAAGATCTTGGTCATAGCTTTCATTTGAACTGAGAACGGGGAGTCTAGGACGAGTAGTTCCCGAGATATGGTCATTTGAAGTTTGACAGCTGTCACTTCAAAGATTCAAGATTCAAAATTTCAGATTCAAGGTTCAAAATTCAAGAATCAAGGATCGAAATCCAAGATCGAAACCAAGGATCGAAATCAAGGATCGAAATCAAAATCAAGGATCAAAATCAAGGATCGAATTCAAGGATCGAAACCATGGATCGAAATCAAGCGCTGATTTTGTCGAGCGCGATAAAGTAAAAATATCCTGAAATTTAAATGACATGGGCACACTACTAATCCAACAACGAGTGTGAAAGAGACAAAGCTACCAAGAAAGCCTCTCAACAAGACCAACAATCCTTATAACCAAGATTAAATGATAATAGATCGTTGTGTGGACTGTACAGATATCTGTAAAGATATCCGCGGATAAAACTAGCGGCCTTTAAACGGTAGAGTTTTTAGCACGGATCTGGACTGTACAGATATCTGTAAAGATATCTTTACGGATATCCGCGGATAAAACTGTCAAAGGTTGGAATGGCAGAGATCGATCCGCGGGAAAATCCGCAGGCCGATCTCTGCGTGTAAATGCTGCTAATTGAATGCTTTTATCTCGGTTCTCCATACAAACTTTCAACCATGGAATTTCTATACCTACCTTTCAACCCCTCAATGATCATTCAAAAAATAAAAACTTGCAATGCAAAACTGTTCATTCCTAAACATTGACTTTTTGTATTGAGTGTCAACATGTGTTCGGTTGTTCTAAGCCGATCCTCGTCAAATCCCTGGTCAAAATAAGAGACAAAAGAAAAAGGCGGGGTCAGCTAGCTAACTGCGTGCAAACGAAAATTTTTCCAAACTGGAAAGATGCTCGTTTAGTCGATAGTACTTATTTTTCTTATTGCAAGTACTGAATTTCAACAGTCCAAACCCCGGCCGTGTTTGTCAACATATTTTGTTGTTTTCAAAAATTTATGTTTTAATGATGTGCATTAAAAGGTAAATTAAAATCTTGTAAAGAAACTGACGTCTTAGCTCCAGAAGAAATTAATAACGTTTTTCCTTTTGATGAGGCCATCCATTGAAACTAAGAAGGTGGAACAGATATGCTTACTACATCCTGCCTTGAAAAACACTAATCAAGAAGATAATAAATTAAAAGCGTTTGTCAAAAACTTTTCACATTTGGAGACCTCATTTCGTAACCAAACTCATACAATTACAACGACATAGAGGTGGAAATGTAAAGTGATCTTACCTTCGTATTTAGGCCGAAATACGCCAAGTAGATACGTACTTTCTAACCTTGCCGTTCTTGCTTGTCTTAGAGTAATAAATATCTGAGATCTGGGTCGCTCCATTCTACTTGACGCTGCTGCCTTCCCTTCGCCTCCGCGCGGCCTAGATTCCTGTCCGAAATGCCTAGTATCAAGGACAACAAGGGACACACTAACAGACACAATGCTCTCATTCAACACAAAGGAGACTTCTCATTTTCAGTTCAACATTGATTTTGTATTTTCCTCATTGTTTGTGAGGAAATAGCATATATCTACATAACCTTGATTACTGATAATGATAGCATTGTAAAAATTAATTAGGTACCCTTAATCATGATAGCTATAGAACAACACACGAAGGCTAGCAAAATCAATATCGAGGTATGATATCGTATGTGAATATTGGCAACGACAAGGTCGCGATACCCGATGAACATAAACCAGTGCTGAGTTTTACTACCAATATCTAGAGAGCCTATATGTAAGGTTTCCAGATTATGTATAATATCATGGCCAGCTTCTCCGACATTTGTTTTCTTGATTAATCAACCTAGAAGCCTGTTTGCTAAACTGTTATTGTTTTTAGGGTTGCGTATTTCAAATGGGTACTCCACTCTTGAGGATTCATACGTCTGATCTGATGTGACTCATTGTTGATAGATTTATGATAGCCGTAATTATACGAGTAGGCACCTGGAAGACTTCGTATTTCAAATATTGGTACATTTTCCGCACTTTGTTCAAATGTTTTTACTTATTAAAGAAATATACGGTATTTAAAATTTGTTCTATTTCATGGTGAAGATCCAAGAGTCAAAGAAGCTCATTTTGGTATGCACATCACAGTGCTTATATTAGGGATGTCAATAAATAGTTTGATTTAACAATAGGTACCTATATCGAAACTAAAAAAAAACCTGACACTTATCTTTATTTATCTTTTCTGATTCATCATCAGTCCCTATATGCACACATAATAGCATACCACATTTTAAATCGATCTTGTGAAGCTGCTCACATCCTATCATCAACAAGAAAAAATACTGATGATCTTCAAACGGCTGGAAGGAAAGACTTCAAGGAAAAACTAAATCGAAATCAGTAGCAATTGAGAGCTACGATGCGAAGACGATGGCCTTTTGGCTATTCTCTTTTTCCGGTTACTTTGAACACTTTTCTTAAAATTTTCAATCCAAACATTATGAAACTTATTGAGATTAGGAAACAACAGGCTTTAGGAATAAAAACTTTTCCGATGTTTTAAATGACAACCCTGGTACGGAAAATGGGACAGAAAGATTTATTCGTTAGACAAACCAATTGTAGTGCTTCATCGCCTCATCGTAGCCTCGAAAGGAATGTTACTACCAACTAGTCTCTAGGACAGTTGTAAAAATAGTAACAGTGTGTCTACGATGAGATTGCAACAGAATATAGAAGTTAATTACTATGATTTCTCATACAATAAGCCTACTATTTCACAGCTTGTATTGGTGATGGTTTGGTCTAAGTCCATTATGCATTGGTTCCCTAGAGATAGGAAATGAAAATGTGGGAGGCAGTTTAAAAGATGGACGGACGATCTAAACAAAGGATAAAGCAGGCCGGACGTGGTCGAGAGTGGCAACATCAAGGCAAAAATGGTAAGAGTTGGAAGAGACCTTTGTCAAGAGACAAACAGAAGACGTATGCAACTCAATAGTATAAAAAGTGAACTAGATTTATGTTAAACTGTATTTATTATACATAAAAGGCTTTTATTATTATTATTACTGCTTGTATTAGCAGGATAAATCCGGTTTAATTCAAATATTTATTTAGTTTTGTAGCGGCGGAAAACCTTGAAAATATTTATTGAAATAATAATTGCCGCTTGTAAAATAAGTAGGTGCTGGAGGTCGAGACCTGAAAGAGCTTTATCTTTGTCTCGTGTTACGCAACCTCATATAGTTCCCGAACATATTCATGTCAAATGAAGTTCAATAAGTTGGTAAAACATTTTTTTTTTCAACACTTCTAAAAAGATATGAGAGAACGGGCATAGTGTCATAAATTCGTTTCACACATTCCACCCGCAATATTTTAAATCAATACCCATATTATAAATGTGTTTGTTTGTTTGTTTATTTGTCCTGCTTTCACGTTAAAACAGAGCGACGGATTGACGTGATTTTTTGTGTGGAAATAGTCGGAGGGCTGTAGAGTAACATAGGCTATTTATCCGGCTATTTAGCTTTTTATCCGGGTACCACGCGAGCGAAGACGGGGGAACTAGCTAGTAGCATATATACTGTCGCAGGACACGATCTACACCTATTTCAAGCTCTATTTCTTACACCTATTTCCATCCAAATCGATTCTAAATCAGATGTATAATAAATTCGTAGAAAGTATAAGAGGATAGGATAGTAGAGTGCGAATCTACAGGAATCTAAGCAATACTGTTAAGAATATTTCTTGCAAAGAATATAATTGATGATTTATTTACTACGGTAATATTCATAAAATAATAATTTGCAGCGTGATACATAATTATAAGTACTCGTTAAATCCTTGTGTGGTTACATCCCTAAAATTCTCTACAAGAGAGGAAACACGACTCTCGGATTTTTTAATTGAAATATCTCTATTGCTGACTGTTCATAATTATGAAAATGAAAAAGCTTGTTCATGTAAATAGAACTTTCGGACACTGTAAATACTAAGGCCTTATTTATAGTCCCAGGAACGTGGAGCCGTATGTGTTGTGTAGGCGGATTGATTGGAGAGACGAAGCGCAACGCCACAGAATAGATCCTAACTAGTTAGCACAGCGCGTGTATTGCCGAGGTCGAGGGGGTTGCTCCAGGCCCTTCCCGGGAAACTTCATAAACCTCCAAGTAGGCATAGGTACCTACTCTCAACGTAGATTTCTACATCATTGTTCCATCATTGTTACATTTGGGTTATTCTACAGTTGGGTTTTTGTCTAGTGATTTTTGAATAAGTAGTAAGTAATCGTTTGAAATTTGCAATTTGGTGGTTTACGGGGGCAAAAAATTGTTCTAGTTGGGAATTGGGCTTATCTGGGAAAATACGTTTTGTCCGTATTTTAGCGGAAAAAAAATTCCCGCGCATTATGGTTCGTAATTTCGACGCCACCGTCTGAATAGCCCAAAGGTTGATTCACGACACACCGGGACGGGCCCCGGCCGGGCCCGTCCGGAACATTATGGTATACATTTTGTATGAAGTGATTCATGTCTGACCGGGCGCCGGGGCACGGCCGGCGCCCGGTCAGACATGAATCCCGTTACGTTACACGGCCCCGGCCGAGGCCCGGCCCGGTGTAACGTGAATCAACCTCAATGGTTAAAACGTTGAAATTGAAGCGCATACATACGCCGAAGGCTGCGAGTTCGAACCCCAGCTATGAACATGTTGTTTTTTGTTTTCTTTTTGTCAGTTTTTTTGGGTAAATCTTTTGTTATTGTTTTTTTTTATTTTTGTATAGTCTCATTTCTTCGAAAATTCGTTTTCTCTATTTTCACCCGAGCACAGCTCGGTCGCCCGGGTACTTACAATAAACCAAGAAGCTATTTCTAGCAGTAGTTTTAATTTGCTTGCTTGAAATTATAAATCCTGTAAGTATTTGGAACTTATAAATGGAACCTGAAATGGAATTTAATCAGGTATCTACTCTAGTGTAGTTGGTAGGTATTGTGTATGAGTCTAAGAAGAAATGATGTATTTAAACAATTATTTCTCCGGAGCGTGGATAAAGGTCACGTCCCACGCAAATCTAGGGGGTTATCGGGAGAGCGGGGCTCGGGGTTCGGGCACGCGCGGGCACCGCGACCTTGCCCGGCTGTGACTCTGCGACCTTGGAGCCGGCGCCCCCCCTCACCCCCGCACCCGCCACCCTCGCGCCCACGCGCACCCCTCTCTATCTCCCACCGCCCACACCTACGCCTCTTGCAAAATTTAATATCTACCTACCTAACGAGCACGAAAAATACAAAATGATCAAGATTTTGATGATTTTTTAGTCAAATCACTTTCTCTCTCTTCAATAAAATATACTACTACACGATATTTACAAATGGTCAAGATAAGCTCGCTAATCCCACAATTAAGCTCGATAAAGTTAATAAATCAATCGGAAGTCATTGTGTACGCTTCGATAAAAAGTCCCAAGCAAATTGCAAAACTTTTCAACCACAAATTTAAAAACATCATCTCTACAAAAATGCTTATATAAAATATTAGATTATTTAGATGACAAGAAAGCTTGGGACTGAATATGCTCATTTATTAAGAATAAATTAATATTTTATAAGTACCAAATTAAATAATATTTAGTTACAAAAAATGTATCAACGTAAAGAAGTTAGGCCCCAAACCGTGTTTGTTGCCCTGGTTGAAGGAGTAGAATCATCAGTGGTGCACATGTGATCCTATTGAATAAATGCATTTGAGTTTGGGTTTGCAATATTTGTGTTAGGTATTTCAACTGAAAGAAAATTAATGTTTGTGAATTTATTACCGGTATGAGTAGTTTGGTTACAGGAGGTGTCCTGTTTGGACGCGGAGCCGGCCTTGCCGCGCAAGGTTACGGGTGGATTCGGGGTTTTCCGTATGCCGCCTGAAGGTCTGTGGCATTGAGCGTCTGCTGAACCAATTTACAGCATATATTTATATAATAAACATCGCAAATTTCAATAATAACAAGGATGTTGTAATACACGCTATTTAAAGCTGATTGTGGTACTGCCTTGATGTAATTTATTGAAAGCTTAAAACGTTGGGTCATTAGGGTCTTACTTATGAAAGATGTTTAAAGTTGAACACTGGTTAAACAACGTCCTGTCTCTATTTGTCGGATAGTGTCAAATAGAGACAGGATGTTGTTCAACCAGTCTTCAACTTTAAACATCTTTCATAAGTAAGGAGGATTAAAATAAGAACCACATTGATGTCTCGCAAAATGAGCTATTTAATTAGTGGAAATCCGTGGTCTCTGTTTAGTCTACCCCTACGGAAAAGAGGCGCGATTTTGTGTTTCTATGGGTGTATTATGTTCTTACAAAATATTGTAGGTACCTATCAAACGTCTCGTCAGAAGCAATGTTACCATATGGTCAGAAGTCTAGACGAAACAAGTACTAATGAGATCACTGGCAGTTACAATGCTTCTCAGAACACCCAGCAATCTAAAACAGGAAGTAGGAGAACTCCCGACTTTATGCATTCATTAACAATGTGGGTATTATTATAATATGATAACAAAGTGTAAGAACCCATGGCACGGACATATCAGCATCTGCAATCTACATACATTGCTATTCACGAATACCTGCCTAGTATCTACCAGCAAACATCTACCCATTCAAGTATTGATATTTTTTAAGTTGTGTGATATTTTTTAATATTTTTTAAGTTGTGTGTCCTCTCACTTTAATTTACGTTTTTCCCAATTATTGTTTTTGCTCTGAAACCGGCGGCGCCTACATAATGAGCGATACGGTATGAGTATTTTTAAAGTTCATGCATGTCAAAGATACTCCAAGGTGAAATTTAGTAGATAAAATTGTGGCCAAAAACTGATTAAAATGCAAAAGCGCCATTTACATGGTGCGTGTTTCTCGCCTCGAAGGTGCGAAAAGCTCGCTCCATGACAATTTAATGAAAAGCGATTATCAACCTTCTAAGTTCCACGTATGATATAAATGTTTAGTTTACATTGTCACATCACATTTTGACATTTGCTTTCGGTAATCGCATCATCGAGGCGAGAGACTCCACCATATAAATGGCGCTTTTGCATTTTAATTAGTAAACGGCGCATTAGGCTTAGTATTGTTAGAGATGGGGTACAGTGGGGTACGAAAGGGTAAAAAATATTTTAGAAAACGAAACATTTCATCATCAAGTAGGTTTCGTCCATAAAGAAAAAAAAAAGTTTGTTTTTTACAGCTACAGTTTGTTTTTTACAGTTGAATATTTGGGAACATTTGAAAAAGCACAAAGTCACAGTTTCAATGGCTTCAGCTACAAAAAAGTGGTTGGTTTGTTTTATCTAGGCCACTGTGGTTCAAGTTAGCGGCAGTCGCGAGTCGAACAGAGAAGCCGCCTGAATAAATTTTATTTTTATTAACTAAAGTACTTACAGGTTTATTACTTACTCTCTAATTATTATTCTTGTAAGTTGGCTTAATTATACTAATTTGATTTAGATTTATGAATAATCCATCGTTCCATAATAGGTAAGTAAGCATACAGAATTACACAACACATGTAAAGGAGACTGTTTTTAAGTGGTCTATGAACCAATAGCCATACTGCTATGGTATTTCTGTGGGGATACCTCAACTACATCCTTGTGCAAGGGGGCATCAAAATCCAACCCGGCAGTTTTGAGAAAAATAATACTTTAGAATTCACATTTCTTGCAAAAACGTTTTTATTTTAGAAACGTTTTGAACGGTTATTGTGGTTAGTGTCTGTAAAGTTCGGACTACAATGTAATAATATGGTGACAGCGACCTGATCTGATGATGGAGTCAGGAGCTGTTCAACAGAACTCCTCAATAAATAAGCCGATTGAGCCGAAACTCGGCATATCTGTCAAGTTTTAACTGCAATGTAATAATATGGTGACAACGAGCTAATCTGATGATGGAGTCAGGGCTGTTCAACAGAACTCCTCAATAAATAAGCCGATTGAGTTGAAACTCTGCATGTCTGTCAAGTTTCAACTACAATGTAATAATATGGTGACAACGCGCTGATCTGATAATGAAGTCAGGAGCTGTTCAACAGAACTCCTCAATAAATAAGTCGATTGAGTTGAAACTTGGCAAATCTGTCAAGTTCCAACTATAATGTAATAATGGCATAATAAATAATGATACATGATCATACATATAATAATAAAAAAATGTTGAGGTGGCAAGTGAGTAGTAGAGAAACACATTGATAAAGTACCTACTTATACAGTCAGAAATAACCGTTCAAAACGTTTCTAAAATAAAAAATATAGCAAGAAATGTGAATTCTAAAGTATTATTTTTCTCAAAACTGCCGGGTTGGATTTTGATGCCCCCTTGCACAAGGATGTAGTTGAGGTATCCCCACAGAAATACCACTACAGTATCGCTATTGGTTCATAGACCACTCCCCATATAAAAAAAAACAGTCTCCTTTACAAGTTTTCTAATCAATAGATTGATATTTATTTGCGTTTAATTCCGAAAAACAGTAGGTATGGCTAAAATAAGACATTAAACAAACTGTCGTCCTAAATTGCATTCCTACATATTGCACCTCCAGAATAGATGTGACTCAATTAAAAAAATTGGGAAAATGACTTGAATACGTAATACGTAAAACGATATAAGACCCAGAAAAAAAAACTATCTGCTAGTTATTAAAAAATTGCTCCTTTTTGGTTAGAACGAGAAAAATATAATAGCTGCGTCCCTTTCATTTCGATAGTTTCTCCACCCTCTGCCGCGAAAAACGGCCATTTATCGCAAAAAAATCCCAAACATCATGATTTTTGAATTGAGTCCCTTCTATTCTGGAGGTGCGATAGGTATATACAACACGTGTCATTGTATAGAATAGCTGTTCAAAGGAGGGCTGCCATAATATAGCTACAGGTAGGTGGTTACGTAAATGCGGCACCCTCTTCCTGGTATCCTCGTGGAGGGAACAGCTACTTAAAGGATTATAGCTAGGTATAGTTTTGTTACAGTTCGTATTAATCAGTAAATGGATAGAAAACCTTAGATAGAAAACTGACAATGATAAATCATAATTGCACAAATCTAAAATTCATCTTGTAAAGAGTCGATCTGATTGGAAAGTACCGCTTATGAATTGGTCTTATAGTAAAGTAAATATAAATACATAATATAATAAATATAAACATGTTTTTATTAGAACACTGGAGCGTTAAATTCTGATTATTACATACGTTTGTATTATTTTTCTTCTCAAATCATATGATCAAAAGAGAGAAATGAAAAGAGTACCTCGCTAAAATGGTTACATGCATCGTTATTAGCATATTAATCTGAAACAATAACTTGTGAGAGCCGATTTCAGTCAGGAAGTAGAGCCATACAAATGATAGGTAATGTTACCTTACTGAGGTTATAGATGCACTGGGCCTGAAATGAGGCTGTGGACGGAGTCGGGGGTAGGTGGTGTAGGCGGTGGGGGAGGTTACCCGAGTACACGGGCACTGCGGGCCGATGCACCGAGCGAGTCAAGTGCACGGCCGGCCACGGACTCATGCGCGCGCACCCGCTCAATAACGTCCTGATACATCTCGAAAAGGACTTCCACTTATCAAATGCGCAATTATTAGTTACTCTAGAAAAATAAAATGACAATGAATGTGTTGTGGAATTTCGATCATGAACGCATAATGTTGACTCTTACTAAATAGACCTAAGAAATTCCTCTATTTAATTTCTTGACTTATATTTATTAGTCACACATTTCGAGTTATGTCTCTTTCATATCATAATAAACTTATTGAAACATAAGAACATAGATGTTTCTGACCTGGAAATATTAATAAAGTTGTCTATGGAATTATAACTATTTATCCATTACTTACAAGTTACTTTTTTACCGGGAGGGTTAACATGTTAGCGTTGGCGGTGGCATAGGTACATAAAAATATTATCGTGACAATAAAAGATAAATTAAATAAACTAAATACAATACTAGACTTTAAAATAAGTACTTAAATAAATTATAATATACAGGGTGTGGCAAATTCTTGGTCACTAAAGGGTAGCTACCTTTTCTCTTGTAGTTAGAAAGTTTTGTTCTTTGGAAACTTCGGTTTTATTTTGAAGAAAAAAATAATTGCAATTTTAGATTTCTGAAAAAAAGTACAGTTAGCCTAAAAAAATACATTTGTCAAAAAAAAACAAGTTGGTCTTAATCGATTCTATTTCCCACCAGGAATACTTCTCCCAAAGTAACTTATCAAATCAAATCGTAAGTTTTTGCAATAATTCAAAAAAACACATCCCATACATTTTCTATGAAATTAGGAGTTATAAACATTACAGTGCCACTTATTCGATCGTTCTTAATTTAATTTCATAACTGTTCCGGTAAGCTGGGAGGCTATTGTAAAGTGCGTATTTAAATTTAGAACAAAGTGCTTCCCTGCAGATGTACAAATGGTATGCTCCATGCATACCATTCTCTCTTGCGGCTCTGTATGAGGCGCCTAAGGCTTTACAATAGCCTCCCAGCATGCCAAAGCAGTTACGAATTTAAATTAATAACCATCGAATAAGTGGCACTATAATGTTTACAACTACTAATTTCATAGAAAATGTATGGGATGTGTTTTTTTGAATTATTGCAAAAACTTACGATTTGATTTGATAAGTTACTTTGGGAGAAGTGTTCCTAGTGGGAAATAGAGTCGATTAAGACCAACTTGTTTTTTTTGACAAATGTATTTTTTTAGGCTAACTGTACTTTTTTTCAAAAATCTAAAAATGCAATTATTTTTTTCTTCAAAATAAAACTGAAGTTTCCTAAGAACAAAACTTTCTAACTACAAGAGAAAAGGTAGCTACCCTTCAGTGACCAAGAATTTGCCACACCCTGTATATTTAAATACTTACAAACAAATATTAGGTAAGTATAAGCATAATATAAAAAAACAAGAAAGTAAAGATTACAACACAAGTCAAGTACAGAAAAGTCATCAACATTTTCGATTCCGACGGGAAAATTTTGATGAGACTTATCATTTTCATTAAAATACGATTAATACCTAGTGCTCTATAAGAATAAACATATGTTATTTTAATCAACGGAAGTTTCTCGAAAATATTAACCATACGGCTATTTATGTACTTATATGTAAAACTTTTTGTTTTTAGGCAACTCAGAATAAAAATAATGTTCCTAGATGTTTTGAGGTTAAGATTTGTGCGTTTCTAATTAGATGTGGATTCAAGGCACCTTCTAGGCGTTTATTTTGGTATCAATACGACACGTAAACAACGCTTCATTCTTGTTTTGATTGGAGTAACGCAGTTTATTAGAAGACAGAGATAATACGCCATAACAGACGTAGTTTCTTACTATGTTGTTCAATACGTCATCATCCATATTATCAGTATTTCCACAAAGATCATCGTTATTACCATCTGTGTTTTATTTACTTCCTGATAGAACATTCTATCCTGCGTCACTAGAACAATAAAATAAACATCTACATTAAGAATTTGTTTGCTTCGTTTTTTATTTCCGGACTATAGCTTCCTGGCGTTTTTATCATCACACAGTTTTTTTCCAGTTAATATGTTTAGTGAGAATTTATTATGATTCTGTTCAGTGTTTATAAGATAAGTCCTAAGAGTAAACAATAATTCTGATATCAAAAACTGACTGTAAAATTGGCAGTTTTTATCAAACTGAATTGATCAAGATTCCAATTCGGTTGGGTTTTGAAAGTTTGCAAATATACTTAAGTTACTATCGTTTCTGAATACAATTAAGACTAGCCTTAAGCTGGTTATAATTAAAACTAGCAGCGCCCTCGCGGCGTTGCCCCCGTAGTGATGGTTTATGGTGATGATGATGATGATGATGAAAAGTAGCCTATAACCTTCCTGAAGAGTTTAGCTATCAAATGCAGAAACAATTTTTCAAATCCGACTGGTAGTTCCTGAGATTAGCGCGTTCAAACAAAAAAACTCTTCCGCTTTATACACCGTTAATTCTGGGTCAGTTTAAAGCCAGCACCCACTGCTTGTATTGCTTAATCGTATTCGTGTCGTTGGTTTAGTTTTTGAATTTGATAAGTATTTCATACGAAACTAAATAGTTGAAAAGATTAACAAAAGTGAGGAAAACACTTGGTAAGGTGTCGTAGGCACGCAGAGCTAATGACCTAGGTATGTATGTATGACTACGACGTAGCATAGACTCTACGCCGTAGCAACAGCTGAGCACAGAGCACGTATCTCCGTGATTTATCCTGCCTATGTTTCGTGATATTATTAATTGCAAAAAAATAGATCTCATATTTATTATTATTTTTGAGTAAGGTTACCGATATAGATTACGTAGGCGCCGGCTTTAAACTGACCAAAAATAAACGGTGTATAATAAAATAAAATAAATAAATAATAATAATAATAAAGTATAAGTATAGATAGAAGTATAGATTAGTATAGATAGGTGACTATTATGTTAATTTTTGATGTAGCGAATGGGTGCCCGACGCAAAATGTCCGCGCGGTAGACCACGGAGATGGAGGGATGAGTTGGATGAGCATCTACCACTACCAGACTGGTCAAATACAGCTAGGGACAGAAATATCTGGAAAATGAGGAGGGAGGCCTTTGCCCTGTGTTGGCACAATAAGGGCCGATAAAACAAATACATATTTACTAACATAGCGAGAGTAAAGAGAGTCATGTACTCGTATCAAATCTCAAGCCCGAGTTCAATCAGTGGTTGAACTCGGGATGTAGCGATGTTTATTCGTATCATTAGACCAATAGAAAGAGATCGTCTCATGAATTATTTGCCACCTGCCGAACATCGCTTACGAGTCTTGTTGTTATAATGACTTCCTGTGATAATTGTATTTATTTGACAATTTAATGGCGGCTCCTCACTTGGCTTAGCGTATTCGTGAGTCGATATTGTTGTGTTTGCCTTCAAATAATCAAATATTTCAAATACCGTCAAATACGTCATCCACACATGGACTTGTACGGGCAAATTTGCTATTTGCGTTGTTTGCCATATTCGTGCAAATAAAGCAAATACAATCAAATAGACCGTCTACACATTGCTGTATTTGGACAAATAATGCAAATACACGAACACGATACGCCAAGTGAGGAGCCGCCATAATACCTAATCAATAAGTTTCATCTCGTTACCCAATTGTCGAAGGTAAGATCATAATCACATGGTCATCCAAACAATACAGACACTCCATTAAAATAATGGCAAATCTTATTATCACACAAAGGTCACCAATTCGGCCTTGCATTGAAATAAATTAGCAGTGATCTCACTTGCATACAGATGATTAACAAAGATTACGCAGTACATAGGTGTCAGATAAACTGTTGGTCCCGGCTAAAATGTCGCTAAACCATGAAATTTATTTATTTTATTTATAATTCAAGTGTTCAAAGAATTCTGTCACTAGAAGTGGTCATACGAGCTTACCTACAAATGTGGATTATTTGTATTACTATCATAATATATTAAATAATACCCCAAGAAAAAAAGCGTTCATTTTCTATTTGATTAGTCCAAAAAAAATAAGTTGATAGGCATGGTTAATAATAGTGGCTAACTTTAAGGTGCCAGAAAGGCCTTAATGGCTTATTGAATAAATAACCGGGACCCACAATTTAACGTCTGAAGAACAGAGGCGCGATTCAGGGCCCTAACTCCAAAAACGAAAACGATATATCGTGTCAATTATCGTAGAGCAGCTTATGTTGGTTTGGCTTCCACCAACTTAGGCTGAACTACGATAATTGGCACGATTTTTTTTAATTTTTTTTCATATAAAAGTAGGTATATCGATATATATCGATAGGTATATCGTTTTTAGTGCTGGGAGTACCTAAGCTTACAGACCTACTCGGAATGCATTCCGAATTCGGAAAGTGACGTTTTTTTCGCTGAAAAAACGTCTACTTTTCGAGGAAATTCTACGAGTCGGATGCATTTTCGGAAGTCTCGCACTGCAGGTCACCCAGCCAAAATGTCCCCGCTCACGCTCAGAAGGTTATTCAACTTCAACGACAACACGAGCTACACTACGATCTCTATTGTAATTTCTAAGTTGCTATCTTTTGTTCACAATTAGTGCATATCTGATATAGATCAGGTGTAGGAGTAGATTTTCTAGATAAGCTGTAGCTGGCAGAAAAGCGTGTAGCGTGCTACGAACGCGGAAAGGCGGCGAAGGGTCACCCGGTGGAAGCGGTAGCGCGCCGGAAGTGCCGCAGGTGGCGCTAGCGGGTCGACGACCGCACGCCCTTCTAGTTTTTTACCTCCTTCTTTTATTTAGCCTCCATTTTAATGTGATCAATGCTGATTAAATATTACATTGATGAATAATTTTCTCGTAATGATAACATCATGCAACACAGTAAAGAGGATTTATTTTCATTACAATAAACTTTTATTTCAATAACGGAACTTTAGGCATTTATATGGTATAGTCAGCAGCATAAGTATCTACATTAACAATTTAAGGTCTGTCACAGGGAAAAACGTCATTTTTATTTTCATTATAGTAGGAGTTAAGGTGTTGCGTCTCCTTAAATTTTAATCAACAATAACCTACAATTGCCGAATCAATTTTGATTTAAAAACTTTGTTAATCTACTTTTGCTGTCTATACCTTCATTTAAGTTTACTATTACAGGTCTTGTCCTTATATTATTTCTGTGACATGGATGAACTTCGGGACAATAGCTTTACCTAAGTACTTGCAATTTGCACTATGCAAATTAGGAATAGAATGAATGCATAGGGATTTTAGGCACCAGTTTGTATTTTTAAGAAAATTTAGGTTTAGTTATTTTAAGTGTTTTTTTCGATTTGTGAACCAAATAAAAAAAAAATACCCTTTCGTGTTTATAAAGGCACAATAAGTAAGTTGTTGGTCCTGTCTTTAACTGTATAAGATGATTGAAACCTTTAGGTACCTAGTGTAATCTGACGTAGTTCATTAATTTTTTCGTATGAATAATATCTTGCTCAAGTATTAATTATTATTATCTGTCCCCCCTAGCTAGAGCCATATTATTACAAACGCTTCGTATTGATTCTCTTTCTATCGCGCTAATCCTTTGTTCTGTTCTGAAACTTCTGAGTTCACGAGTGTCACACATTATGCCGAAATTACGCAACCGAAATTCCGCGGCTGATTTTACGTTCCGACGTATTCGGCTGATATGACTCGCCATAAGCGCGAAAATTAGGCGACAGAAATTCGGTTACGAAACGTTCCCTCTTTTGTTCCGAAATTCGGTCGCGTTCTTTTGGCAGTGTGCACATAACGTCATCGAACTTCAATTCCTATACATTTCTCTGTTTTCTATAGTATTAGGATTGAATATAAATAATATGGCCAGGGGACAGATTGTTTGCAACATAAATTTATTTACGAATTCATCCTCTGCGTAGTCATGCATTGCGGCGCCTTTTATTCACCTCTTTGAGTTTTAAGTTCATTGTTATCTGTGCTTTGTCTTGCAAAATAAAAATAAATATTACTAGTTTAGAAAAAAAATATTATTCCGTACTAAAGATACAGTTCATAATCTACATTTTGATTTTTAGGTTGCGCAATACTTGGTGACATGTTGCGAATGTTTCAAGGTTGATCTTGACTAAATCAAATTTCTGTTGTGTAATTTACTAAGCTATTGTTCTGATTTGTTCTAATGCAATTATTTGAGGTTTAATGTAATTCTTTGATACTCTAATGTGATAATATTTCGTTCTATCACGCTTTTAATTCTGCATTTTAAATTGACCTTCACTTCAGTTCGTTTTTACCTACCTATGTTTGGTCTGAGGTTTCAGGGTGATAATAATAATTAATGAAATCCAAAATAATTTTTACAATTTTGTTTTATTTTAATTCGACAACCTGTCATTATATTAACAAACAAATGACTGAGCACGCTCACATACGCACATACAATACACACACAAACACACCGCGACCGGCGCTGCATTGCATTATAAATTACACTTATATAGTTTCTTAAATTAATTGATTCAGTCTATTGCGCTCTCCTCGTCCTGCGCCGGCCACGCTCGCACGCGTCCTAAACGAATTATCACATATAATATATTAAAACGATCTGCGAACGATTACTATCCCTAAGTTTTTTAATTTAAAGTAGGTCGGGGTGGGGTGGCGGAGACGAGCGGCTCCGCGGGCCGGCCTCACGCCTCCAACATCTGCGGCATGTAGGAGCGCGGCGGCGACGGCGACTTCTTGGACAGGTTGAGCGGCTCCGGCGTCACGTCCACCTGCAGCGCCAGCGGCGCGGGAGAGGCCGGCGACGCGGCGCCGCGGTAGCATGCTAGCAGCGCGCCCGAGCGCAGCGGGCACTCGCCGCTCGTCGCACCAGTCGCGCCGCTCGCGCTCGTCGCGCCCTCGCTGCGCCGCATGTACTGCTGGATTATGTCTGTGCGCTTCAGCTGCTCGGGCGTCATGCGTGGGCCTTCCATCAGGCTCTTGGCGAGCACCGAGTGCGTTGACGAGAGCGAGGCGCGCAGCGGCCGCGGGGACAGCGCTGGGTGCGCGGGGTGTGCGGGGTGGGCGGGGCTCGCCGGGTGCGGCTGCGGTGACGGGGTCGGCCGCACGGGCCGCGCCTCCGCCTCTCCCGTGTCACGTCGCATAGCGCGGAACTTCTTGTGTGGCTTGTAGGCCTCATCCATGAGTGAGGAGGCGTCGTAGAGCGGCGGCGCCTCCAGTACTCGCTTCAGCACGGGCATGTCATCGGCGGGCGCGACGTGATGCCGCCGTTCGTCCGCGTGCTCCTCGAGCGACGATCGTGGGCTGGAGCAGCCGGAGCCGGGGCCCACTATCCGCTCGTGTTTTTCATTGCCGGATTCGATCCCGGAGTCGGTGGGCGAGTCCAGCTTACGATACCGCGGTGGCGGCCGTACTGGCGTCACCGTGAGGCCGCCATGAGCGAGGTGTGCTACGCCAAGCGCCTCTTCGTCGACGGAGCCACGCGAGTCAAGGCGGCGCCGGCAGCCAGCCAGCGTGGCGGCCAGCAGCGGCGTGCCGCAGTCGCCGGCGGCCTCGCCGGACTCGCTGCTGGATACCGAGCCGATCGGGCTGCGCGCGGAGTCGTCGGCACTGGAGTCCATCCAGTGGGGGCCGTCGTCGTCGCCCCACATTTGCTGCCTTAGGTACTCCTTGTGTTCCGTTCGGAAAACGACGAGTTTTTCCGTATGTAACGTACTGAGTGTACGGAGATCGGGAAGGGTGTCCATGAGGTCGCGCAGGAAGCCGGGTCGGTCGGGGCGGTTCTGCGCGATGACTGTCTGCAGGCACGCCTTGAGGCGCGCGTGCATGCGCTCCACCAGCTCCACGTTGCGGAGGCCGGGCCTGTCCGGGGTAATGAGGACTATGGCGCAGAAGAGGCCGATCTCGGCGTCAGTCAGATCCATCGAGTTCATGCGCTCGGCGAATTTGAAAGTGGAATCGACGAGGAACCTAGCATTTGCTCCGTTTTGGATGGAATCTCTCCGCATGAGTTGTCCGTTTAGACAGATGATGCTGTTAAGCGGGGCATCGAACATGCAGATCAGCCGTACGAATAGAGCATCGAAGAGACCACTTTTGAGCAGGGTGAATTTGTCATCCTGAGTCAGGAGTTGGAAGCCAGGAATCAATCCGGCGAAGTCGATCACACCACGGATCACGTGGGCGAAACGTTGAGAGAACTCCTTCTCTGATTGCAGCTCTGGTGCCGGGTTGAGTGGGCACGCCTACGACAAAAGAAAGAGTCTATTAGTTTGATTCGGACCATTTGTGCTTGAATCAATAAAATGTATAATATGATACTGGCACATGATTGAAAGTGGTGCATGGTATGGGAGGAGGTACTCACCAGAGTGGGCTGCGAGTAGGTGGGACAGTCGCGGGCGCGGCTGCGCATGGCGGCGACGCGCTCGCGCGTGAACTCGCAGGTGTCGAGGTGCGCGCGCATGACGCGCGCCGTGAGTCGCGGCGCGTCATCCAGCTCGGCGGCGGCGGCTTGCTCGTGCGCGCGCGACGACGATGACTGCTGCATCGCTGCTAGGATGCGAGCTTTCTCGCGCTTCGGTACGCGTCCGAATCGTACGGCTACAACAAAAGAGACACCGGTTTAATAAAAAGCATAATGACCCTCGCTTCTAAAATTAAACCGATACACAAAGCGGTCGCAAATAACGAGTGGAATGTTGTGCAAGGTCGTGGCTAAACATACGTCGTAGGGTTGCAGCTGTCGCTAAGTACGCATGCATGCGGGCGAGCCATGTGCACGCGCAGCTGACGGCGCGAGGGTAGAGTTCATCGCCCGTCGCACCGGTCGCGACCCACCCCTGTCTGGCGAGCCTTTAGAAAATCCGCCGGCTCCGCGATCGCGTCGCTTTCGAGTGAACTAGTTTGAATGACGAGTGACAAAGCGCGAACCGCGAGGTCATGCTAAAAAGTGTTACGACTTTCTCGCGCTAGGCAGCCGCGGACCGCGGAGCGAAAAGTATTATGCGCCGGGGGCTTGCGCGCCGCTTGCGGCTTTCGTGCGCGCGCGTCGGTGAAAGTGTTTGAGCGCGCAGCTCACGGTTGAAAACGAAAGCGGAGAGCGCCCTCTCGCCATTTCTCCTGACTTTCGCTGCACAATGTGGGCCGCACCAGATGCGCGATCCCATTGTTCGCAATTTGTGAATAATCTTTCTGCTTTTATGTACATACTATGGTTAACATCCATACCATAATAATAAGCAGTGAAATAACTTTAGTCCGGGATTATATGTCGCATTATATTATACCTTTACAATTTCATTTTTATTTAGGTTGTTTTTGTGTTATTTATTAGTTTAGTTATTTATTATATATTCATTAGGTTGGTTAGAATTGGAATGTAACCTATTTACCACGTTTTATAATTAGCGCGTTGTTTATTTTTTAGTAAAAGTTAGTAATTTTTTTTTTATTATATAATTTTAATGAATTCACATTTGACTAAGTATTTATAAAGTAGCAACCTCTGATTAATATGCTAATCATTTGCAAAGCACGTGTTTTATAAAGATAATGTTTTTGATTGTAATATAAGATGACTTGTTGATGTGTCTCTATTATTGTTTGCGTGGTTACTCCTATAGTTATTTAAAATTAGCATTAACATCGAATAGCGCGTTCATATCTTTTACAAGTAAATAAAAAATAATCGTACTATGTTTCAAAAACAAAAACCTAAAAAAGTATAATTTTAAAATTTATGTTTCAAAATTCACGAATATCAGTGATTAATTGATTCGACCCATTAAAATATTATTTAGGAAACAGCAGATAATGTTTTGTATGTTTCGCATTTTAATGTAATCATATGAAAATATATTGTTTTAATGTTGAAATAATTATAAATATCAACAATAATACATACGTGCATTGTGATATTTCACAACCCCATTCAGGATCCCCTTGAGGATCGGCAAATCTTCACCCATGTTTGTTAATAACAAAGTTTTTCACTAACAACTAGTTCACAGCCAATGGCCACAGATAACTATAAGTTGGTAACTCTATGTTAAGTTTTTGACTAATAATTAAAAATATATTCACTAAGTGTCACATATCACTCGAGTAAAATCAGCACAAGCACTGTAATCCGAATCGGTTGCAATCCAATGTTCAGGTAGAGCGTGGTGTTCCGTGAGAGAGGCTCGCGTGTTGTGTTCGAACTGGTGAGCTTGTCATAGCGCTCGCGTGTATGAGGGCTGACGACCGGTGCGCGGGCCGGACTCCCTCGCACTGCGCCGCCGCGGCGCGCGCCGCGCCAACCTTGAACTTGAGCGGCGCGAGGGGGGCGAGAAGCGCGGGGCCCCTCCGGCCTCATGGGAGAGGGGGGGGGGAGAGCGCCGTCAATAAACTCCGCGCAGGCCTCTGCCCCCGCGCCGCCCCGCCCCCACCACCCCTCACAGAACAATATTCGCACTACATCACATCTTGATGATTTGACTATCAATTTTATTTATGACAAAATTACTTCCTACTTCTTATTTCCTTGATGTCTCTTCGTCCGTTAATGGACAGTCTTTTTTGCATATTTTTGTGTTTCCAAGGCAGGTAGGTACATTTTAAATGCTTCGTACGTTCCTTAGTGGTTTGGGTGCTACGAAACTCTAGCTACGTCGTAGCTGCTTAAAAGTCTTATAAGATTGACATTGATATGTGATGGTGTTATTAAAAGTATAAATATTTTTGTATGGATATACATCGACTAAGGGCGTCTTGCACCATGATTCTTAATTGTATTAAGCTAAGCTAAACGCATTTAATTCATACAGAAATTGCGTCTCGGCTAGCTTAAATACAATTAAGAAAGTGGTGTAAGTTGTTCTTGGAATTTCTTAGATATTTGTTATTTTTGTACTGAGCTGTAGTAATGTATTAAAATCTAAATCTAAATTTATTAGTTACCAAGGTTATTCTAAATCATAAAAAAATAGAACTAAGTTTGATTGAAGTTGGTTGTATTGAAAAACGTAACGAAATAATTTAAAGTATTTTGTGAATGCACTAACCATTAAAAACTGTTTCCCACATTTGGCCAAAGCTTCCCTTTGTTTATGGTTATAAATTATACGGTCTATGGACAAGATCCGTTTCATTGTTATTTATCATGTATTTCTATAATATTTTATTATACTTTAAGCTTTAAGCAACAACTGTTAAAAGTTTTGTCTTTTGAAACACTTTTTCAGCTTTTTGTAAGACATCTTACGAAATTTATTGACAAGTCGAATGTAAAAGTTCAAACACCCCTCGCAACAGATGCTTGGCGCTAGAGTCGCTCAATTTGGCCAGCGAGCGCCATCTCTTGACGAGTAGCAAAACCATACGAATGCTACGAGTCTACGAAGGTTCTACGGCTCTACGCAGCTACGAGCTACGGGTTGTCGCTACGATACCGCTACGCGTTGAGGGTTTAAATTTAAACCAAGTTATTTTTTGTCTAAAATCACATTTTTAGAATAGCAACGAAATGCTTTTTTTTATTTTAACTTACTTGTCTCTGAATTAGAAATATTTTGTTGTTTATATGTATATCCTGAGTATAAGTACTTTAGTTTGTTATATTAATTTATTAAATAAACAGAGAGTTACTTAGCTATGTCGTTTTAAGTTTTTATTATTGTTTTTCTAAACTTAACATGTTTTTATGGTTTGTTGAAAGTTTTGAATAATTCTATAGGAGTAGATTAATGCAAGTACAGTAAAAAAAATATATGATAAGATATTTGCAATTTTAAAAGATTTATAGCTTAGTTAGGTTATAATTTTTATAGGGTTCGCCTTTGTTTTGCCTCACAATAATAGAGATTCTTGAAGAATTATCATATAACTACGAGTTATAAAACATTAGTTTCAAGTCATGATCGTTTGAATGATAAGTCAATTTATTTTATCCCACGGCTAGGGGTCATTAAACTGCGTTATGAAAGTGAAAATACAAATTTCACTCTCGCGCTTACGAACTGCCTTTCTCTGCTTTCACCGGGCGCGGCGCGGCGCGGGCTGTGTCGCAAGGCAGCGCGACGCGGCGGCTCCGCGGCCGTCGACCCGCTTAGCGAGCGCTCACCCGCGCTTGCATAACCGAGCGACCTCCCACTGCGGCCAGCGCGCCCCTCCAACTCTCCGCTACGAAATAGGATCTGCGAGCGCAGCGCAGGAGCGTCCCACTTGGCGCGCGACGCCCGCGACTTGGCGTGCCCGCGACTCGCGACTCACGACCTTCCCGAGCTAATTGCGTATGCACACTGCAACTCGCCGTGCGTACATTCATACGTGACGCAATCAATTAGCGCCACATTACATTAGTATCCCGTTGCGTCATTTTGACACAGTTATGCGATAATTTAGAGGCTCTGCTTTTATTACTTAAGAGAGTACCTTCATTTTATAACACTAAAAGTTACATATTTTTTATTGAAGCAAAAAGGATATTCATTTTTTATAATTTTTCTTTATATTGTACATAATGCATATTTTCTGATACATTAAACATTATGAATTAGGCATAATATCCCATTTACTTCAATGATAAATGAAAAATTAAAGACAAAATCAACTCACCATCTCTGCTCATGCCGACGGCGATGCATTTTTTCAATCTGCAGTATTGGCATCTGTTTCTATTAATCCTAAGGATGGAGCACTGCTGGTTCTTGGTGCAGGGTCGGTATTGGATCTTCTGTTGGATGGAACGGCGGAAGAAGCCCTGGGGATCACAGCGGCATTTAGTTTCTCGCTCAGTGTCTGAGCTGTCGTCGCTGGAGCAGCCCGAGTCACTGGAGTCGGGGCGGCCCTCCAGCATGCTCACCAGCACCGAGTGCCGCTCGCGCAGCTCGGCACCACACGACATTTCCTATCACGCACAGTTCACAAGCGACCACTAGCACTGCCACTCTCCAAGACGCAAATCTCACACTAACGCTATTGGGACGAGGCTTTCGCACGCTACACCGACACGGATGGCGGCCGACGGCGAACTGTGCGGGCGCCGCTTCGCGCAGCGCACAGTTACCCGCGCGACCTACTTGCCGGCCGCCGACCCAACCGAGAAAGTGAGAGTGCCCCCGGCCCCCGCGCGCCGCTCGCTCGCGCTCCTAACGGTCCACGCCGCTCTAGAATGCGCCGCTGCCGCTGCACCGGTGCGCCGGATATAGGCCGGGCGCATCCCGGCGGGCGTCGCGGCGCGCGGCCGTTCACCCCGGGTCGTCGACCGTTCGATTGCACAACCGCACCTACTCCCCGCGACCCCCGCGCGACCCCCCGCGCTCCCGGGAGCTAGGGCACAGCCAGATCGGGTCACCGACCGACTCTACGCGAGTCCGGTGACGTCATCAATGCGTCACGGCCTACCTCAATGCGCGCGCGCTCCTCTAGGGGCTGCAGTGATCCAATTTAATTAATCACTAAAACACATTCGTTTGTAGCGAACTAGCTTTAATGAACTACAGCTCAATATTGATTGCTACGAGCATTCAAAGAGTTCTTTAGAAACTAAAAACAAATTATTTATTCTAATAACTCTTGATAATTTATTCTATTATCATTACAATTCATTATTTAGTAAACTTAGCTAGCCTAACACTTGCATCATTCGTGAGTAGGTACTAAAAAAGTAACAAGTGCCAAAAGTTAATTGATATAATATGATGTATCTAATAATTACGTTGATAATTAAAAAAATATTGTATTCTCAAGTTAGAGGGATGTTAGTGGTTGAAGAGAAGACGCCCATTACGTTAGGTCGGAGCGCGGAGGCTGCGCGGGGCGGGTTGGTTCGGTGGCCCAATTTCGCGCTGCCATCGATCCATTGTGCGCTGTGCGAGTGGCCCATAATTGGTCGCAACGGGCACTGACCGATCGTGCGGTCGTTGACCTGCTTCCGCGAAAACAAAAACCTTTGCTGCCTCGCCCCGTACTACACTTTACCGTCTCTTATTTTCGTATGAAAACCTTTTTGTATTTCTAGAAACATAAAATAAACTTTTTCGTACGGTAACCTACTCTTCCTAATCGGAGACCTAGTTACTAAACAGCCTACTTCCACGCCGTAAAGTACCTATTTAGTGTTATATATTTTCCTTGTAATTTATATTTATAACACCGGTCAACGACCGCTAACTAACACGGTGACTTCCTTTCGAGTTCTAAAAAAATAGAATAACAATATTACAATTTTATTGAATCCGTACCTAAATTCCACTTAGCCGTTATGTAGTTCATGTGAAATAAGGTCATTTGATAGTTCGATGAGTGTCATACACGCGTGAATTAAAGTATTTAAAACGATGAATTGAGAATTACAAATACCTAGGGAGGTAAAATTCATTTATGATTACTCGTTACGATTGAAAGGCTATCGGATTGCGTACGCGTATCAAACTAGGTGAGAAGAGTAATTTCCCTGGCAGTTTATAAAATGACGCATTCGGTTGGATCGATGCATATAGGCAAAGACAGACAGGTCGCGCGACGCATTCTGCTAAGCCGCGTGACTCACAGAACAGGTATATAAATAAACTAGCACATAAATATACACATAGCGAGTGTTTCGTCAGTGCTATGTGGGTCGCACCCGCCATCTAGACTTTTCGACATAGCGTTGCCGAAGCTCGCGATAAGCGATCGCCAACACTTTTTGTCGTTAACGTTACATTGACACACTTCTCGGCTTTATTGTGGCTTATTCTGATTTAGGTCGTTAAACTCGACTTTTACAACATACTTTGTGTTATTTTTTTTATTTTTTTCAATGAATTTGTTGTTTATATTTTATTTGCTTTGATTGCTGAAATTCTTTTCAAACAAGCTAGTCAGTTGAAGTGAATTTTCCATTTCATAGTTCAATTGTCTGGCCAACTGGGATCTAATAAGATAGACCTTTTTGTATATTTTGTCTAATAAGACTTAAGGAAAATGATTGAAAAAGGAAATATCAAGTAAGACCAAGGAAGGTTTCTGATTTGAAACATATAATACCTATTTGTAGTACATTGGTAATTGCTAGGTACAAGTACATTTTTCACAAGCAAGCTTTCATAATTTGATAAGTTGGTTCGGCTGGGAGGCGTCACCGCGATTAACGGTGTCGCGGCCAACGACTCTGCCTGCTGCCTGACGCATACTTCAGAGGAAGCGACCTCAGACCACTTTGCCACAGAGTAAACCATGCTTTGTATAGTACAGCTTAAAGTCCCGAGGTTTCAGTTTTGAAGATTGGAATGACCCAGAGAAACTCAAAAGTTTGTGACCTCAAATCACTGTGACACAGAGTATACCAACTTTGTTTAATACGAATTAGAATTTTGACGTTCTATTTATGAAAAGATTGAAAGAGACAGATACACACTATTATCATAGAGACCAGGGCGTCTATTCTGGTACCGAACTTTTTATCAACCTCAACCAAAACCTGAACTAAAGCGACTGTTTCCATGACTACTAATAACAAACGACTCAGTTGTGGTGAGGTTTTGAACTTTGGCAGAACAAATTTTTGAAAAGCTATTCTACTATTTCACCAAATGGCTGACATTTAAGAGATCGAACCAAAACCAAAGCGGTTGTCATCTAGTAGAATTCAGGCCCAGGTAGGTATCACAGGCCAGTGGAATGTCCGCTGCAGAACTGCTGTTCTGTGTCTCCTCAAACGCCCTTCAGATAGGCTACGTGCTACAGATTCAACAATAATTCCTTTGCGACGTGTCGCAGTTTCAATAATAGTTGGTATGCTACGTGCCTGCCTGCTCTATACAGATGGCACAAAGCTGTTGAGTCACACGTGATTCATATCCAATACACATATCATGATATTTTTAGAACTAAACGTAACGCAAATAGAATCTATCTGTCATGACATGATAGATTAGATAAATAATGAGCCCTTAAAATGTTAAATCTGTTTCTATAGAACCTACTTCATTTAAAATGAGGTTTGAGGTTTTCAATACAATTTAAATACTTTGTTTAAGTTTTTTACGTTTTGTATGGATAACTCCAATAATATAACGTGCTACCCCAAATTAAAAGCTTGTATGATGTCAATAGTCAATTAATAAAACTTTAAAGAAATGCAATATTACATTATACTTAATTCTAGTATCCTTAAAATAATAAATTTTAGCGCATCTTTCAAGTGTGGGGACAATGAAGAGGCTATAATAATTAAGGTGGTTGACCCATCGAGTAAATTCTAAACGATCCGTTAACTCTGTTTCATTAATGTATCTATTTCATTAATGTATCCATCTACGCACTTAACGAAACCATTAAAGCCTTCCTACACAAGAAAATTTAGAGCGTTCCAAAATAAGTGATGCCATTAGCTTAACAGTAAATCGAATTCAATAAATCATTATTTGGTTTTTAATTAGGCAGATTCAAGTTCGATAAACACATAGGCATTGTGTGGAACAGGAAATCGCAGCCGCAACAGTCAGATCACGATGTTCTCGATAAACATGACCGGCGAGGGAGCAACGAACCTCACGCTGACAGTTCAAAAATAATGTGGGTTACGTTCACGTTGCGCGTACATTCGATGCCCGTAAAAGTTGTTTACGGCGAGAGAAGGCGGGCGTGCGCCGCTAGCGCCGAGGTCGACGCCCGCGCCCTGCCTCAGATTGGTGCCGAAAAAATGAGCGACCCACAATACGCGGAAATTATGTCGGCCGCGGAACAAAGAGCCGGCCGAACCGTTGTCGTGGCAACTGGATGCTCTACATAACTTGACGCTCTAATTCCCGCCCTAAATGCTGGTATACCTATGCCTATGAAAAAAATAAGTAGGTACCTACATCGATAACCTAGAGGTGATAAATCGAGACCTGCATGAGCTCAGCAATTCCTTAAAAACTTTAGCCTGGTTCGCCTTGAGATGTGATGACACGAAAATTATTAACCTCGTTTGTGTTCAATAAACAACTAAGTTCTTAAAACCGCGTTTTGTTTTCAAAAATATATAGGTATTTAATTAAAAAGTTGTATGTGTTGAGTTCGTTGACATCGATGCGTACGCTGGAACGCCCCACATCTCATATCGAGCTATAAAATTACACGCTTCGTTCGTCGTCATTCATTCAAAGCAGCTTCGGCTCGTAGCCGTAACACTTTGTGGCAGCACCGTCACGACAAGAGTGTCGCAGCGCCACCTATCGGCGAGTGGCTGAACTTATGTGACATTTCTTTATATTATCGCTAGGTGGCGTTGTAGGTCGCGCTTACGTAAATGATTTTGTTATCCATAGGTACCTACTGAATTCCACATTCGTACATGTTATAAGTAAACTTGTTTAGTAAGACATAATGACAATATATAATTTATAACAAATATAAACAAAGAAGACATTCATCGCAGGTTACAAGTACCTACCCACATTTTTTTTTGTTCCCTACTTCAATTTTGCAAAAGAACTATGGCTAGGGCTCGATTGAGAATTTAAATAACAAAAGACGAAAAGAACAAGGTGCGACGACCGGGCGGTAGGGGTGAGTTAGGGGCCAATCTTCGAGTTATTATTGTCTGAAAGTCGTCTCATTCCGATGCACAATGCACCAGACATCCGCGCCTGAAGGACACGCTTTGTCCCGCGGAGTCCCGCCGAACTTGAAGTCCAAACCAGTTTACAGAAGGTGGGTAGGTACACTTGCACTACTATCCCAGACATCTTCGTATCGCTTTCATGAATAAGACTATTGTATATCATGTGGATTCGCAAGTTGAGCAAGGCAATAAAAAAAGTATAAGTACCTAATCAAGGCAATAAAAATCAGCAAAATAATTAATGAAAATAATATAAAGCGTAAGTATAACTCATAACATTTCGAATCACGTTACTTGTTGAACTGTACCTAACACTAGGATTGTTTGTACTTATGAAATTTTAAATATGACCTATTTTAGCTGTAACTCAGCTTATTAAAACTTTATTGATCATCGTTGTTACGTAAGTTATGTCGGTCTAATCGAAAAGACTTTGCAGTCTTAGGTGTCTTGTCCCGTGTTGTTTGATTAGATTTTTTATATAACATTTTAATAGTACTTAATGACACGAGCTGCATACGAAATAGACAATTTTAACGAGAATAGACGAGATAGGGAAGGGGACGGAGCGATACTGTTTAACCTTAACGCATTCAAATTGACCCCGACCCCTGCACGTAGCTACAATGTAAGACTGTCTACACTCAAATTTTGAAATGACACGGCGTTCTTTCGTGATTGTTCCGGGACAGGTATCAAAAAAATATAAAAAGGATAGAATAGGGGCGCAAGGGTCTGACCGGGACGGCGCGGTGGCCGGTCGAGGCCGGCAGGTATTCGGCGACCCGAATACTGCTATCGACGCAACAAGTTCACACGGTATTTTTTCGTCTAGTTTATTGTCCTACGCGCAGTGCAGACATCTGATTTACATTAAGTAAATAAGGTCATCTGGTCTGAATGCACAGAGATTGTCTTCCGCGTGTCTCGACCTTGGCGCTGGAACCGGCACCTCAGAGCTGCCCGATGGGGCGGAGGGCTCCATGTCGCCCGGAGACTTGCTTCCTACTTCACATCTGAGACTACCCGCATACGTGACTCAATTAAGCTTAATAATCGTGTTTCGTCAGACGTTTCCTTTTTAGGTATAAATCGGACGCAGAAGAGTGGCAGTGGTACGGTCGTGTTTATTATTGTGGTAGGTGCTGGTGAACACGTTAATATGACAGCTTATAAAAATTATATCTCAAATATATTGTGTTAAGAATATTTACCTTGCAGCCCTCGCAAGAATGCACGCCATAATGGAAGCCACTGGCTTTGTCGCCACATACGCGGCACAGCACCGTAGTGCCGTCAAACTCTGCAACAAAAGAAATGCACCATGAGTACCTACGTACGAAACGTACACCTATGCACCATAAAGGTGCAACACACGCTGGCCCAGGCTCTCATTGCCTCTCGATCGCTCTCGCCTTGCATCGATTCGCCTTCTCGCTCGCGCTCGCCTAGGCTGGCCCAGCGTGTGTTTGCACCATAACACTCGTAAATAAGTCAACTTATGTTATAGAGCTTGTAAAGATTACGGTGTTAGCGCGTGCCAAACATCCTGGCTAGTGGTTGTGAAACGAGCATGTATAACAAACAATCTCGTTCGTACACGTGATTTCAGCGATACGCTAACCTTGCTAGCTTCTTGCGATAATATACGCTACTAACTATAAAGTTTTATGTGTAATGCATGCCTATGTTACGAATTTTTGATGTTACCATCAAGTTCCTGATATATAATATACAATACTAATGAATTAAGAGTTTTCCTATATGATAGGAGGTGGAGAAAAAAATGTTTTGTGAACAAGTATTTCATCACTGCACGCGGTGGAATGTGCAAAAGTCGCGTGAGCTCTCGCTTGACTTACATTTTCATAATGGAAAATCATGCTAACAATCTCTATCGCTATCGTAATGTTGGCATGGAAGCAATGCCATTATTTCAGAGAAAGAGCTTCATTACTTCAAATTAAACGCAAAACAAAACAATCTCACTAATGAAATCAGTGACGCAACCTCGCGTTGCGTGCGTCAAGGTGACACTGAATAGTTATTTTAGAAAGTGCCGAGTCTCTCTACTCTACATTGGTGGTGTCAATGACCCTCTATTACAGACAAAAAGTCAGTTAGAGCAAGTGTTTTAGTTAAATGTGTTATCAGCTACCAAATCCTGGCCAGTAAAGGAACACAAAGGTCAAGCGTTGTTTGATTATAAGATATACTTAAATAGGTACATTACCCATAATTGGATACGAAACCACATTTTTGGTTTTATCGTCAAACATGGACAGATAGGTAATGAGCAAAGCAATTTCGTTAGTAGGTCAGTGATATGATAGTCTCCTCAGTAACAACAGGTGTAATGTTGAATTAGAGGCAGCGCCGCACTATGGGGCCGGACGGTGTTTTCCATCTTTTAATTGGTTAGGACCAAAGTCACGTTACTGAGACTTTTTTGATGGTTTTATATTCTAAGATGATAGAACTATCCGATGTAATAGTAAAAAAATAATAATAATTAGTTTTAGGCATATTAAATTACACCCAAACATTGAACTTCGATAATTTCATATTAACTAGATTACTCATTATTGAAGTTCATCTTAAGATATTTTCGAAGTTCTTCTTGGGGGTGTACAAGTATTATATATTTTTAAATTGCTGAGGATTTCTAATTTACGAATACATTATGTTTTTTTAAGAAATTTATTTATTTTAATTTATTTTTTCTGTTTTAGTGTGTTAAGAAAATTTTCCATTTTTTTTAATTTTCAATTGGAGGTTTCCTTGTTATCGATGGCTGCCGATGTCGAGTTATTGTCATTTTTAGATTCCTTAACTATTCTATAATACAGGGAAAGAAAAAAAACCTGTGTCATTATAGCGCCTTTTCGAGTTATAAGCAAAAGTATCGACCGAGGGAAAGAAAATATATTGACGTTTCTCGTTATTTGGACCTATTCATGGCATTTGAGGAGACAAATAATACTTGTTATTGTTTGAATACCTTTTATTTGACAATTAAGTTGTTACAAAATATATGGAAAAATATTTTCATATGATTATTTTTCCGTAGATGAATATTCTGGAAATTCTATAATATTTTCAAAATTCGAAAACTTCTATAATAGATGATTTTCTACGTAGTTTTAAACTTTATTATAATTTTAATTAACTTAATGTAAGCAAAAAATTAATTTAAAATAATTTTATTTTATTTTTGTATGAAAATTTTCAAAATTTTATTTTTGTAATTTTTTTACTACATAAATACGGTTTTTAAAGTGGCGGTGTTGTAATTATCCTATAGCTTATATATTCAGAAATACGTATACAAAATTTCAATTCAAAATGTCCTTAAACAAAGAAGTTACAGAATTTTGAGATGAAACGCACCGATTGGCCCCATAGTGCGCCGGCGCGGCGGTGGCGGCGGTGCGCGGATGCGGGAGCGGTCGCCTCGTCCCTGGAACAGGTTCATGCGCCCCGACTGCTCTCACTTTCCTGATCCATTTGTTTATTTGTTAAGGGAGCAGGCCGGGCCTTTTGGAAGGAACTTTCTATTTCTGGCAGAGAACTCGAGCCGGGTCGATGCACGGACCCGTCGCTTTCTACACTTACTTTCTTTTCTCTAAAGGCATATGCGGTATGGATTGAAGCGATTCAGTCACATCTTGAGTAGCGTAGGTGGATCATAGCAGAGCAGTGGGGATCACAATAGATCGGGGAAAGCAGAAGACGTAACTGGTGCAGTTGCAACAGAGTCAGTAGCGTGCAGCCATTTCTCCGTGTGATGCAACGCGTGTTTTTTCACCGGCGCGTGTGAGAGTCGCTAGTTCGTTACGTCAATTAAGTGGCAAGGAAAGTGTTCGAGAAAGTCTCTCGTCCACGTAACGCCGTGCTCGGCGCGGCGGCGCCCGTGCTGAACCTGCCGCCGCTCCAGCTGCAGATCTGTGTCACGGCGATGTTTGTTTGTAAATATTTCACTCTTATATCACGTATCGTTATCTGTTTCCTTGATGAGGAGCACGTTTGTTGTTACTTCCTTGTTAATAATCTCGAAATCAGCGATACAATGTATTTTAGATTGCGTGGAGATCTAAGAAAGCTTGAGGCTTGTCTAATAAGAAAGTTGTATCAAAATTCTTGGTAGGTATTACAATATTTTCCTGATTACTTTACCGATCTTTGTTGTTTGAACAATACGAGTAAAAATGGTATACTTACACTCGTACAACTTATAAAGTTCTAGATGTAAGCAGCTTAACTTTTCAATTGCACTAAGCAGTTCATTCAACTTGGTGGGATCGCGCGCGTCGTGCGTCGAGAGAAAAGTAAAAGTAGTGTAGTGGCCTGGTGGGAGACGCACCAGCTGACGCCACGTGGAACCAGCTTAACGAACGATTACCAATGTTATTGCTTTTCTTACATCATTTCTCAAACGATTGTCAACAATCATTAATTTTTGATTCGGAAGGGGTACCAACGGTAACTCTTTTGTTGATTTGGGTTCGAATTTCACGGGAGAAATCGATAAGATCATTAGGAATTGAATTCAGTAATGGTTCCCTGAAGTCCGGGCTCCGCGAAGCCCCATCGATTTAGCACGATGGATTTTATCGATTAAGCCTGGAGTGTTCATGTTTTGCACAATGCCATTTTAATTGTTCTTCAGCGAGGCGAGCCCTTCCGAGCGGAAATGTGCAACAGACCATCGATCGATCAAATATTCGTTCTGCAGATGGATAAGCATTGTATTACCCTTTATCGGCGTACCAACAATCACACGGATTTTTATCATTTATCAAAGAAAGTCATTGCTGACAAATTCAACGTCAAATTTAATATGCGTATCATTTTCAATAATTTAGGTAGAACTATATACCTAGTCGATATATTAATTGGCACTCAATATTTTGGACTTTCTCTTTGGATAGCATGTATCTGTATACCAAAAGTTTGTATTTTCGAAAATTTTGTATGTATATAAATTGGAAAATTGGTTAGACTGGTTGGGACTTCATTTTAGTATAATTGTAGATTTGGAAAAAATATAAAAATAATTGCCTAGGTTACAAAATAGATCTTTAGTGTGACTAGGTATGTTGTGAGTGATGAAGGAAGACCTAAGAAAAATTCAGATACCTAGTGTATTTTTATGAAAGTGACCCACGGATTTATTTTTATAATTCTATATAGAAAAGACACAAGCATACGCCACGTCATAGTTTATTAAATTAGAAATTGAAATGCAAGTGACAAGTATCATGGCACAACTGCCATTAATTTGTTTATTGTAAAATACTGTAAAATTATAAAATCATTTTGTATTTCTTATGCTTTAAAAAAATTTAGGGACGCAGTAAGGCTTCCAGAACATCTGAAAAAGTGGAACAAAATATTTTATTGAAAGGGACTACCTATATGCAGCTCTGGTTCTCTTTCCTTATGCGCCGGACTCATAAGGCTGTGGTCTGCCGGCGTAGGCGTATCATAGCGCCCGTAACTGCTATCAGGAGACATCACTGAAGTCATTTGGAAATCCTTAAAAATATTCAATTGTTTTTTCCTCGCACTTCACAACACGGTAAGCACATCGACCCAAAAACATAAATCGTCCTGCGCACTCTATCACTGAATAAATAGGACAGGAGTGCATGAGCCACAGCGGCCGGCACGTCGTGAGGGATGAAGGTCGCACGATCGCTACACTATCGCTGCACGCGCCGCGTGCTACTCGCTCGAGCTCGATCGACGAACTGAGCGAGCACCGCGCGCGCTCCTGCTCCGAGTCGCGCGAGCCTCCCCTTAAGAGTGAAAGTCTGCAAAAAGATCAGCGCTCCGTGCGATACAATCGGTTCGACAACGGAGCCGGCCTCGTCGAGCGAATATCGCCTCTATCGGCCGGCGAAGCCTGACGGTCTGCGCTTCGAGGCGAGGATCGGCGCGCTTCGAACTCCGGTCTCCGAGGTCATTGCCGCGCTGACGGAGGACCAATAGCGAGCACGCTCAGCCGTGCGCGGCGAGCGATTGGAGGAACAGTGGCCCCGCTCCCCGCGCTCCCCGCGGCCCTCGCGCAAGCTGGAGTTCGAAGACCCGAACCTTGCGGCTTACCGCGGCCAAGGTCGTGCGAGAGCGGCACCGATGGAGAGCCGCCCGAGCGTTCGAGTGGGACGTAGCCGCTCTTGGTTGCGTCACACTACCAAAATATTTTTGGTGATGGAACGCGAGTGAACTTGAACACGGAATCGAGCTAATGGATGTCGAGCTGCCGCTCTGGTGTGTAGGTCGCCGCGTGCCAGAGTGACCCGCTGTCGCCAGTGCCCGGCCCGGTACCCTGCTAGCCGACACTTCCGGCATAGCCATCTCACTGCTGCCATGAGCTCACTTTGGAAAATAACTTGCCTGCGGCTTTTTACTATCACCACAGAATACTAAAAGCAAAACCTGATTACTTCGCTATCTTTAGACAAAATGTTATATTAATTTAGTGGTAATATTATCTTGCAATACCTTCTGTCATTTAATTATTTGATGGTTGAAATTTCAAATACTCCCATCGTTTAAAATAACACAGATAAACCGGTAATTATATAATTAAAGATTCTGTTTACGTAAATTGTTTTAGTTTAATTTCTGTAAATAAAGAAAAAAATATATATTTTACGTACCTAAATACCTACCTCTAACAACACCTCTTTCTCTATATGAAGGAGATACGTAACCTACATAGGTACCTATACCTACCTAACACTTTTAGTGACAAAAAATGGAACAGTGTCATACTTTCACAAGTAGTGCAGTACCTACCTTTACATAATTCTGTACGTAGAACGTATGTAATGTAGGTATCAACTTGTTATTGATAAACAAGTTTCTTTTAACAATAGGTAGGCACATAAACACGACTTTATATAACATCATCGTTTCGCGAGCGCGTTGATATATTTTGAATCTAATGATTATGAGGAAAGAGTGTAGAGTTGTTTGGTTCGGACGCTATTTATGCGAGATAAAACGAGTGGTGGTGGGCGTCGCGGCGGGTGAACGACCTGGAAATTTTGGCGCAGGCCGGTCAAGGCCACTGGCGCGCAGGCGCTTTGCAATAATGTAGAACCTACTTTTGGAGTTCCTGTGTCAACATCTATAGACCTAATCAGATGCTTAAAACCAGTGTAAAATAGTCACTTGTAAAACTACCTGAATTCAAAACTATTTTAACCCATAGAAAGAGTTTTCCGTCTGATTAAATCTAGGTATAGGTACATGGTTGACGGAATGGTGGCCGAGGACTGGCAAAAGAAGCGTCGGACGTCTGGCAGCACGATGGGCCGACGATATTGTTAGCGTCGCGGGCCGGCAGTGGATCAGGCAAGCGCAGAGCCGGGAAGAATGGCAAAAACAAAGGGAGGCCTATACCCAGCAGTGGGAGAGATCAGGCTGCGGATGATGATGATGATAGGTACATAAATAGTCTACTACCTCTTTGCTACATTGATTTTTTTACTTGCTACTTTGGCACAATTTTTCGAATCGGTGACTTATCTGAGGCAGATGTATTCTAAATTCACAATTATAGGTAGGTACCTAGTAGGTAAAATACGAAAAGGGTTGCACAAACATCTGACAAAGGTGTTCGTTTTTTACCTAAGTATTTACCTACACTTTTTGTCAGAATTATTTCGCTTCAATACTTTCCCTTTTGCACAAAGGGAAGCTTTTTAACCCTCTACTGCATGAATTATGAAGGAGAAGAATAAAAAAATGATTAGTGTGAATAATGTTTTATTCACGTACCAATTAACATATTTTCAAAGAAAAAAATATTCAAAGTCAAATATTTTAGATTTTTTTTCGTAAAACCAAATATGGTTTCGTATGCATCAGTGCAAAAATTACGAGACCATATTTGGTTTCGCATGCATTGAGACTAGGTAATGTTCGCAGGTTTATTCACATTATATTTAATAGTTTTTAATTTTGATAGCTCTATTATCGGCGATATTAAGTCTACCAGTATCAGAAATAAGTTACCAGTTCTTGTATGTTGGGAGGTAGTTCACCCTCTCTAGTAAAAGGACTAAAGTGGTTTGGATTATAAAGAGCCAAATGATCGTGCTTTTTCAGGAAGGACTTTACCAAAAGGACGGATGGTTGAATGTCATTTTGTTCTTGACAAGACTAGCTAGTGGAACATTGGGTTTCTTAACTTTCACCGTCTTTTTCTGGGACGGTCTGGTCTTCTAATTGACACAGATTTTTATCTTCAGAATACAACTCTACATCATCGCTTACCATGTCAGGGATGGTACCTATACTTATATATTTCTACCGAAAAGTAGCGAGGGTCCATTCTGCCAAAGATTAAAAAGTAAAAAGTAGAAAGAAAAGAAAATAAAGCATTACATACCGACAAATCATAAATTTTATAGGTACTGCAAACATTTGCTTGAATGCACACGAAACCTAATATGACCAAGTAGAAAAATGTTTCAATGCATACGAAACCATATTTGGTGCCAGGAAAAATATATAAGAAAACAATGAAAATCAGTTGAAAAGCTGAAAACTAACTACATAGACACAAAGAGGAGGGTATGTGAATTATGAAAATATTTTTTTTGATAAAAATAACTTGCCTTTTTCTGTTGTTTTTATTTGTTGAAGTTGAGTTTTGCTCACACTCGTTTACGTTGTTCGACCACGCACAAAAAAGTGAGGATATATTGAAATGTTATCGAACCATAGACAAACCAACTACATATCATTATTCCCAGGTAACATCTCAATGCATTTAATTGGTTTGAAATGTTTTTATAACATTCTAATGGGGTAAAAAAAAATTGCAAAGTTGTTACACCTTAGTTGGTTTCGTGTGCGGTAGAGGGTTAAAAGGATTCGCAAATATCCTCCCACACGTGCACAACTGCACATTGCACATGCATTTTATAAACTTTTTTAGTAATGGCGGTCACATAATTTTAGAGATTCATATAATATGTCTATGATTCCCAAAATTAAGTAGGCATATGAGTTATTAAAAGCATGCAGCATGAGTCGATGAAATATTTCTACGAGCAAATGCAATAGGTATCATTTTTATATGTTCTGATGTGTTTATGTAAAATAATTGCCAAAGATCAAAGTAATAACACAAAATTATTTTTTTGTAACACCATGTTTCGAGTGAGTTAGTTATAGCATTGTAACAAGAATAGCTTATTTTTTAAAGAATTTCAAAACTTATATTTGCGGACCTCGATGGACTTGGACAGGCTAAATTATTTTTATTTTGAAATATGAGTACCTACAGAACTCTAAAAGTTATGCGACATGTGTGCACTTCGATTAAAACATGAAAGTGAATAGGAACCCACTTTTTTACTTCCTTCCGCTGCCCTCGCTTTAATGTCGGGGTGCGAATATCAAATTTCATAGCCAGTTCAACATCAACTACACAAAGGTGAATGCTACCTTACACTTTGTAGTGAAGGTAGATATTTGCTTAAAATGTTGTTTTATAAAAAGGGCAGAGTGGTTATCGTCAGTCGGTAGCCACATGTATGGCGTATTGTTCATTGTGACCGCAGCCGATGAGATCAACTCACTTTTGATGATCTCGATTGATCTGCCGCATTTTTTTCTAAAAAGTAGTCGGCGAGCCATATTGCTTGCAATTTATGGTTTCCAATTTTTTGTACTTCCGGATCATTGTTTTATTTTGCGCCTAAAAGGGACACATTTTTTATCGAAGCTCACATTAGGCTTCTATGGAACAGCAACCTCCATAAAAATACCTTAAGCAGGTGAGATACAAAATGAAACTATCGCATAGAGATACAATCACGTGAACTGCATGATCCACACAAAATGAACTTATGCAAAACCACATAGAATCGAAAACCACATAGAAATATATAAGGAATATGACAAACAAATAAAATAAGTTTAATGGAGTGGTTAGCCTTCTCACGTCACCCGAAGGACAAGGGACAATAGACCCTGGCGTGCGACCAGGACCCTTAGCGAAACGGGACTTAGCACTTTATTAACTTTGAAACCATTAGGTTTATCGTAAAAACGTTTACGACTTTCTATTCAGAGAATGGTCAAGGATCCCTATTCAACCATTGTTGACCGCAAACTGCATTGTTGAAAATGAGCTTAATAAGTGTTTTATAGGCCTGTAGGGTGTATTTTTTGGTAGGTGTAAATTATAGTTTTTAGAAATTGAGAAAGACAAAAAATGATTTTCCATTAAACTGTTTTTTTGGCTGGGGATAATAAGGCGTGACTTTCGTTTTGAAGTGATTTGATTCCAACTCATAATGAGGATATACCTAGTGCTCTTCATGCATAAGAAGTACATAGCTACAAAATGATCACCAATACGTGTGTATAAGTGTATTAAAGACTATATTTTCTGAAGGTTATGCGATTGATTTATCGACTTTCTGTTTACTCATCAAAAATTGTGTTGACACCCCACTATACTTGGACTGAAAGTAAGTCAAGGTTACCGGCGAACACATTGTACTCAGATAACAAAATATCGACAGTAAAATGTTAGCATACCTATTCGTTTCGCGAAATAACGACTAAATATTATTAAAAGAGACGTTACAATTTTAAAAGCTTTCAATGGAAGTGGAAATTTCTACGAAGCCAAAAGGCGGGTTAGCAAATTGACAAAGACTAATATAGCAGCTGTGGTCACGGGCCCGAAATCCGAATGCAGACAGCGGTCAAGGCCTCGCTGAGCAAGCGAAGCGGGGCGCATCGGATATTCGACCTGACCAATTGTTATTGTTCACCATATTCGACCACATTAGTCGCAGTAACCTGACATAATTGTTTAACAGGATTGATTTGGACAACGCGCATCGTTCTTGGAATACTTGTAACAAGATACTGTTATTTATTTTTATTGTGCTTTAGTAACCATAACCAAACATCAATAAAAAATCACGTATTCATGAATAAAAATTAGGGCAAACTTTATTGGCAATGTTATTTGATATGAATTCTTTGCTGATTGGTGCTACTACATGAAACTACGCAACGTTTAGTTTACAATATCTGCCTACAACGCTACATGATTTCAGTAACATTATTCAGTTTCAGGTAAGGAATCACGATTATAATTTCAAAAATGCACAAGCGCTGGGGAGCGGCGAAGAGTGCCGAGGCAGGCCGAGTTTTTCCGAAGCATTGCGAGGTCAGCCTGAGTCAATTACCCCGTGGTTGCTGCGGAGTTGTCGCTGAAGACTTGATGTTTGTGTGTCGCTTTACCTACTCAAATGCTATCACTTAAGTAATCAATTTAAACAAGAACTTTGCAAATAAACACATTACCCTTCCTTTGCTTTGCGCAGTCGGGTAAAAAACTTACGCCAATAATGGAATGGAAGTGTCATCATTACACGTTGTACTAATTTTGACTAGTTTTGGAGACATAAAACAGTTTTATTGGTTTTTGTTTCAGTGGTGTCGACAGAGTTTATTGTACGAATAACAAAATGAGCACCAGTTTATTTCCTAAAAAAATCAATAAAAATCTTCCTGAAACGATCACACTAAATATATTATGAGTATGAGTACAATCGCCTAAATAAGTGACTTAACTTTTTTAATATTAAGTTTTACTAATTTTATAAAGATGTAAAGTTGTTTTTAATTAATAAAAACTGTCCCATTTTGTGTCCCTTCCCAAAATCCTTTGGTATAATTATGTTTTATACTGAAAAATTACTAGTTCCTGCGGAAAAACTTAAACTTCACAGAAAATTGAAGCATATTTTTGTACAGTGCGAGAGCAGCAAAATAAATTATGTATATTCAATCACAGTGTTACGACCCATTTATTGAAAATGCCGAAAATAATATTGTTAAATGTAGTAAAATTTTCGTCCAGAGCTCGTGTTAAAGCACATGTAAATTTTTCGAAACGAAAAATCCAATGATGCATCCCCAGGTTCGAACCTGGGACCTTCGGATCGCAAGTCGAAGCACCCAACGAAAACCCACTCGGCCAACACGGCGTTTTGTGCTTGGATTAATTTGGATTAAATTATGTCTACGTCCGTCGTGCGTGCGTCGAAGCGGAAGTATCGTCAATGGTACCCTATCTGAATTAATTTTCATTTGGAATGCATTTATTTGGAAATCTACCATAGACCAATGGACGTATCGTCAGTGGGTACCTGCAGGGGTAAAAGGTATCATAATAATAATGAACGATCGAATTCTCTAATAAAATACATGTTCGTGATGGATGACATACTCGTACGATCCGCGTGATCCGGACGCTCTCAATCGCGGCCGGCCTCGACTGATTCGGCAACCCGTGCCAAGGCCAAGGCTATCGGGTGCGTCCAATTAATGCCTCTATGCCTGATGCCTGCTTCTGGGGCCCTGTCATCTATGACATTGGCATATAACTTGTCGTGAATTGCCAACATTTCAATAAATCTTAAATCTTAAAGTCCTAAAATAAATCGACTATAGACCTCAGTATCTGGAATAAATTTCAACATGCTAGGTCCACCCGTTCCTGAGATAATCGGTTGTGACAGACGGACAGACGGATAAGAAAGTGATCTTATAAGGATTCGTTTTTTTACCTTTTGAGGTATGGAATCCTAAAAATCAACTCATAAGCTCGGTAAACCCGTTTTTTTAAACTATTTTATTATTTAATGTAATCCTTGTGTCCATCTTTTTTAAACTGCCAAACGGCATGACGCAATCTGACCTTCGACTCCCAACTAACATTATACTATCCATACAATGACCCCGGCGCGGGGCGGGCGGCGGGGCGGCGGGCGGTCGTGATTCAATAAGTAGCTAGAATTATTGAAAATATTCCACCTTTGCTTATGAAAAATAATATGTATTACCAAATTATCACGTATTCAATAAACTTTAAATAATATGAGACTAAGAATGCCTTCATATAAAACTAAGAACTCGAGTCTAGCTTATAATATAAACGATAGTAATAACTAAATTAAATTAAAGTTCGCATGTGGCCCCGCTGACTAAAACAGTAGAACTTCCTTGTTCAAATATCGGAACATGTCAATGTCGGAGTGCTGAATTAGCCGCAATGTCAGCCTCAAGGTGAAGCCACGAGGAAACCGAACTAGTAACCGACTCTAATAATACTAAACGCTAGACCTCGCAAAAAACTGCCAACTGTTTAACAAATCATTAAATAGGTACATTTAAATATATATATATGGAGACAGGGATCAAATTTTCATCACCGTAATTTTTATGTTGCATTGTTTTACATTACCTTCTTACCTTCAATAATAACTTTACATTTAAATAGGCTTTAAGTGAGCTATGTGCTAAAATAGTGCAAATGAAGGGGAGCCTTTCTCCTTTAGTTCACTTTGCCTTGATATTTACATCGAATCGAGACTTCCTGCACCTGATAGAGGACGCCTGCTGCAAATCTTGTCAATTTATGAGAAATATCTTTACCTTTAATAAAAGATGGCATAAATTCTCAGTATTCAAAAAATAAAAATAAAGAAACAGTAAGATGACGCCAAGCAGAGCATTTAAACCGTCTAATGATCCAAGACTCGTTTCAATTATACGTTATACCTATTATCGCGTTATGTAGTATATAGTTCACGTAAAGTGGATGCATTGCATAGTGGGTCTGGTAATCAGAGCATCGCGGTGTCCCTCGTGCAGCGATGATGCACCGCTCTTGTGTAATCTCCGCGAGTGTTTTGCGCACGCGCAACTTCAGCGTAATGTTTGCACTACTCTACTCACCTACACTGCGCGCGCAAGAATGAGGAAGCGCTGCGAACGTTTCCTTGTTACATTTTAATCATCCTCGCTGTAGATAGGTTTATGTTCTCTGTAAGATAGGTACGTCTTTAAATACAATATTGCAAAAGCTTCATCATTACTATCCACATCACATCACACTAATATTACCAATGTGAAAGTTTGGATGTATGTTTGTTCCTCTTTAACTCGACAACCACTGAACCGATTTGCCTAAAATAGATATTTAATGACTGGAAATAAGACATAGGCCACTTTTTATCCCGAAAAAATAGTAATCCACGCGGGCGAAGCCGCGAGCGTCTGCAAGTGTAAAAGAAAAAAGTTGGCCTCATTTATAAATGCCACAAAATCATTCTACGTCGTTTTGTTTTTCGGCAAGCCATCCATATGCGATTACCTAGCCTATTTGAACTCGAACCAAATACATTTTAAATAGAAATGATAAAATAAAACCTAGGGGAAAGTTACAATTCAAATGGTTATGTAAAACGATAATTACGTCGTGGCTTAGATAATTTCACTCAGAATTGAGTAAAAAGTTTCTTGCGACCTAAATACAGGTCGAAGCCATGTTTTTGTGTAAAAACCCAGAACTATTATTACTGTGTGTTATTTTCATATATCTCGTTTTTTATACGATTTGTCACAGTCACGAACAGACAGAATGCTCGATTAGAAAAGCGTTTGGAGGACAAATGGAGGCGGAGATGAGGGGGGAAAGGGGCCCCATCGCGGAATATTGCGCAGCATTTGCTCCTGAAAACGTGTCCATAGAAAGTTCACGGCCGCACATTGACGCTACCACCTGCCGCCGTCCCGCGCCTCACTCCCAGCTCTGACTCTGACCAAGTAGTGACACAAGCAGTGCTTCAACTCCAAACTATTCACTAGAAAATATCGATTCCTTTTTATTTTATGTTTTAAAATAAAAATATTAAGATAATGAACTAAATTGTTAATCTGTATATCTATTACATATGTACATTCGTACCCATATTATAAATGTGAAAGTGTGGTTATTTGTTTGTTTATTTGTCCTGCTTTCACGTCAAAACAGAGCGACGGATTGACGTGATTGTTTGTGTGGAGATAGTTGGAGGGCTGGAGAGTAACATAGGCTACTTTTTTTATCCGGGTATCACGCGAGCGAAGCCACGGGCAGCAGCTAGTACACAATAAAACTTTAACTTAGCAATGTCTGTTTTTGAAAGATATTTGAGAAAAACAATGTTTAGGGGCATCTAATAACACAATAGAATAGAATAGAATATTTTTCTGTTCGTCTGTTTACACAGAACGTCGTTCGCACTAATCTCAAAAACGGCTTAACCGATTTTGATGAAATTTTCATTGTTGTATTGTGGTAAACTAGAGTAGGTAATTATTTAGTGTTTTTTTATCAAAATCCGTTCACAAATAAAAAAGATATGTCCATTTCAAGAATGCATTTCCATGCATTCAAGTGCTTTGCCTGAAACTTTGGTTACCCATAACCCAACAGTCTGCCAAAAATAAAATTATGAAACTCTAATTAGTTAGAGGTTCATAATTTTATAAAAATAGACTATTCTATACCAATATATAAAGCGGAAGAGTTTGTTTGTACTTTGTATGTTTGATTGAACGCGCTAATCTCAAGAGTACCATTAGGATTTGAAAAAATATTTCTGTACTGCTACTTTTCTTCATCATCGTCATCACCATCACCATCACTACAAGGGCAACGCGAGGGAGCTGCTCGTATTATTTAAAACAATAATCAATTTTCGCGAGGCAACGCACAGACCAAACTACTGAAGCTAGAATGCTGAAATTGAGAAGGTAGCTTCCTTTTACAACAAAACTGAGCACTGAGATGGGATTTTTCGAAATTCAATCCAGGGGCTTTAACAGTTGCATTAAACTTTTTATTACGTGATCAGATTTGCTTAAAATTCGGTTCGGATACTTTAAAATCTTTAATGCAAAATAAATAGACATGTGTTTCAGGATTTTTCATAACAACCATTAGAAAGGGGTAAAATGGGGTGTCAACGTTTGTATGGGAACTTTTTAATGGGTGGTGCGATTTGTTTGAAATTCGGTTTGTGTACTAGAAATGCAAAATGAATAAACACGTATTTCAGGATATTTAAAAACGATATTTAAGGTTATGAAAACCTAAGAAAATATGATTCTATTAGAAGTGTACTACGGTTTCTGATCAGAAGTGTACATAATCTTCCGTTCTGCCTTGTCCCAGCAACCGCCCACACGTCATCGTAACATCCAAATATTATTGCTTATTATCAAACTCCAATTACGAGCATTAGGTATATCGAGTGTGAACAGATTATGGTGATTCAACATTATTGTTGATAGTCACGCGTATTTTCGCGAGCCCGTATAATCTACGTCACAATTTTCCATATAGGTACCTAGTTGTTTCATGGTGAATTCTTTAAACTAAAAAAAAACAAGTCAACACAATCCCATCTGACTATTTGACTTGTGTGCCACCAGCTACGATCTTACAAAGTATATTGATAGGTTCCCATAGAAAATACAAGGTTGATAATACAAAGGGTGGTAATCGATTAGTTGGCAAGGCTTTTAGGAGAAGAGCGGAGCGGGGAGTTGGCCTTGGCTCGTTCGTTGGCCGCGGCGACTCGTGTACGCCGCGCGATAATTTCGGCAGTGCCTGAGTCTACTGACCCCGTCGTTCACAACTCAAATGATCCCCTTGACTTTATTTAAATTACCCACTCCATCAACCGCCTGTCGCTCCAACGGTTAGGTAGAAACCATGTATTCAAGGAAATAAACTTTTGAAAACATAATATAATTTAATATGTATATTCGTCCCTTTATACCAAATTGGTTACTAAGACGCATGTTTTTAATATTTTGCACAGAAAAGGTTATTTTTTCTTCTCAAAGGGGCAATTTCATTTATATGAGTTTTGAAAACCCTTATTTCAGAAACTCCAACATAAAGGGGCTTCTCAACAGAACATCGATGCTGATAGTTTTTAATTCACTTTTTTTACTGGTAATGTCTTTGTTATATTAAAAGCATAACTCAATTATTAATTGAGTTATGCCAAGAAAGTGCTTACAAATACTTGCAAGATCACGTAATCTTCGTTTTGCTTAGTCTATAACATCTTACACAGTACGTAATCATGACACGTAATGTTTGATGTTTTTTACATACGATCGATGAGAGGGCTCAATGAACAAGCAGAGTTAGTATGTACTTACGTACTTTACTTACACATCTTTACTTCACTTGTCAAAGAAAGTGATAGCTTCGCTATCAACGATGACAACAAAAAAAAAACAGTTTAAATGAAACACAAGTTGTGTTTCATTTAAACTGTTTTTTTTTAAATTGATTCTACTATGAGCGAAATTAACACGGATTTGGAGATAGGTACTCCATCATCGATTCATTTAAAATTTTTAACCGTTGAGAAAATTATATTAAAAATTTTTCTTCAATAGTTTCTGTTTCAGACAACTTTTAATGATAAACCGTTAAAAAATCTTTCAAGTTAGTTCGTTAAACCTATTTATCATCAATGTAAATGTTTTGCGTAGGATGCGTCTCAACCATTTTTGGAATTGATGTAATTATATTATAGCAGAGAATAATACGTTGGTATATCTCCACATAATACCTTCTAATTTGGGCTACGATAGCGGGATCTAAGATGGAAGATCGCGCACACTGACCTCTTTGCTGATAGAAAATAACAATAAAGCAGTCGTTCAACTTGAAATACGTGTACCTAAATAAAAACCTTGGTAAAAGGTGTTCTGATAAAATTCCTTGTTTTTTTTACCAACATAAAAATGAAGGTAACCGCAGTTTTGGATCGCTGTTGATTTTTTAGCACTTTATACAATTTGCGTCTTGGCCATTGTGGGCTCACTTCCTGATCACCCAGCTGCCGGAGAAACGCACCACCAGGCTGAGCCTTGTTATTAATAAAAAGTGAATTGGCAGAGAAATCGACATTTACATAGTTTGAGGCATTGTGGTATTTTTTTCGTGAAATGGGAGGTGAACGTATGTCATACGCGCGCTCTGACTCGTGCCACCCGTCTTTGAGGAGTTTAGAAAGGACCGAAGTTGCACGCGTGCAGAACTTTTTTGTTTAAATAAAACGTGTTATTTAGTTGGTGTTTGGAGTTTGGCGTGGTCTGGAGCATGGGACGCGGGTCAGAACTGGTGGTGTCGGCGACCGCTCGTGCGTGCACTCAACTACGTACGCGAATGCGTGTAACGGTGCATCACGTTCTCGCTCCACCACTTCACTATCACATTGATAAATGAAAAATGAGACATCGAAAACCCTCAAAAATGAGATAATATTTACACATACAATAAAACACACAATACAACGATAATGATAACGGTTAAAATAAAAAATGCTTTGTAGAGTCTGTAGGTAAGTACTTGTTCATTCCTAAACAATACTTTTAAAAGATTCAGAAACATTATTACTAATAACAAGCTCTAAGGAAAGGACATTCAAGCAGTCTTTGTTTCATTCAAGCTATAACAATTGTTTGCCACAGAAAGAAATATGGAACAACAGGGTTCGTGAAATAAAGAGGACTTTATGTCCTTGTCCGAATATCTGATGTAGGTTAAGGGATATTGTTATGCCAGGCTGGTAGGGAGTCACGACCCACATTGTCGAGAGATCAGGGAGCAACTAGCAAATTTTAATACCTTAACTACCGAACAAAATGACAATGGACCAAAAAAATCCACTAACCCTTAAGTTGACGACTTCCCTATTAAGCAAAGATTTAGGTTTAGTTCAAAATATACTTAAAAAAAAATGCAGGTAAAACCCTAGCTGCATCATTGTCAAAAAACGATGCGATTCGACCTACCCTTTCTTTAGATCTCAGATTTCACGAACAGGTAAATGTCCAACTTTTTGCCGAATGTGGATCTTTGTACGTTGGGATATCGAACTTTTCTGTGAACTTGTGAAAAAGTGCAAAATTATTGTTTAAATAAACCTTTTCTGGCACAAAAAACAGATGGATTAAAAAGTTTTTTAACATCCTTTTGTCAGACGAAATCGTAACTGACATTCCCAGATATGCGATGCATTGTGTCTTCGCTAAATGATAAAGATGAAGGGATGCCTTTCAAATCTTAGACTTAGGTAATGATAAAATATCAGCGGGATGCCGCGCAATATTTTCACAATATTGTACAAGTATTATAGTAGTATAGGTATTATTTGAATCGATATTTATTTTCGATAATACTATTTCATAAATCAAAGTTTTAGCTTGGTGAATGCAAGTTAAATGATTAAGTACACACATAATCATTTACCTACATTTAATTCTATTAAATTTTTGTGATTTTAACGTTCATCCTTTATTTTACATCAAATTAGATAGGTACCTCTTATAAAGAGTTTTTTTTTATTATTTTAACAAGTAAAGTAATAAAAACATATAAATCTCTGCTGAAGAACGAATTAGGTACTTACGACAATTAGTGCGGTAACATTTATTGTTACATTTATTGTTACATACGTCCGTTTATTTTTTGTGGCGTGGCTAGCGTAAAATAAAATATCCTAGTGCGCAGCGGGATACCCTGGACATTATTAGTGGTTCTACGTATTTTACTGACTCATTTATTTTAAGAGAAAGTTCTCACTTATTTTTGAGAAAGTTCTCACTTATTTGTATTTTTGTGGTGCTGATATTGTTTTTTTTAAAGCGTGGTATTTATCTGCTGTTGCATTGGCGAATGCAGCCGTGGCAGTACAGCGGCGCGGTGATGACGGCATCGGCAGCCGCGAGCGGGCATAGGGCGAACCCCGTTAGGATGAGGTGACTGACTCCAACATTGCAACCTGGTGCATTGTGCTCTAACGAGAACACAGCATTACGTGCAATCATAACAAGCGAGCCAACAAATATTACCGATGCCGCTCGCTTCACCTTCGGCGCTCCAAGCCAGTGCTGGTGACACTTACCTGTAACAAATAATAACGACATTTAAAATTTAACTCCACGTTGGCTGAAAAGAAAGACATTTTGGTAGCTCAAATTCACTGCCAAAGTAAACAACCAGGCCGTTAACACTTCATATAATCAATCTATATGCAAATACTGGTATTGTTTCTAAGTCAAAGTCGATTAAATGGTGCGCATACATTAACTAATTTAAATATAACTTATATTCAACCCATCGGGTATTTCTTCAGTTGGCACAGGAAATGGGTGGGGTCAACGCTCGAAATAGTGTCGTTCACTGTCGAAGGTGGCTACTGAACCTGAGCTGGATGTCCTTGAAACAATCACAAAAATCGCCAACACAGATGTGCTACTCTGCCTTACGCGGAGTAATAAGCACACATACAAACCTATATAAGTTAGCACGGGAGAGCTTGCTTACCCACACTAATGTTGGATATTACACAGAATTTGGTTACCAACACTCACAAGTTGAAGTCAACGGACCAAGATGTGAAAATTGAACGAAAAAATAACAAGTACCATCTTTGCACACAACGCCAAAAGAAACTCAATCGAACATTACATTTTTTCAGGTATAATTTAATACAAAACTTTGAGGATTTTGAATTGGTTTGATAATTAAATTATATTCACATTTAAATTCAAACAAAAGAACTTATTACAACAGACAACTTGCTCGACATACAAACTGGATGACTAATAACTAAATTTTAAATTCAATTGTTGGCAGTGAACTCTACATAACATAACTAACACGTATTTATTAAATAAAAAGAAACCAATTGGCATAAAAAAAATACCGATTAAAAGAACTGTGTAAATTTAAACTTTTTTTTTTTTAATTAGTAGATATACAATTGGTGGTGCTAAAATATTTATTCAGTTATCTTCTATGAAAGTTTTAAAAATTAGTACATATATCGACAAAAGTATTTCAACAATTGTATTAACATATTCAGGCCATGGTAAGTACCATCATCTTTGTACACCAAATTGTAATTTGCTCAAAATTCGCTCCTTTTTACCCGACTGTGACGAAGCCCAAAATGAGGGTTATGTGTTTGACCTGTATGTATGTTTGAATGTATGTATCATCGTTCCTATGTCCACTCGTATAATTTTAAAATTATAAAAATTCAAAAATTTATGCGCGGTCCGAAAAAATATTTTATTTCAAGAATCTCGAGTGGGGTATCAAAATAAAGGGCTTTAGTAAGCGAGTACGAAAATATAGATATTCTATATGTTTGAAAATAGTTTTACACCGCAGTCAGGTTTTTTAGTTTTTATATAAACCCATGTTCAAGCAGTGATTCTTCATAATAATGAGATTTATGTTAAGTACGCGAGGCCTCGCGCGCCAGGGCCAGTGACCGATGCCGAATCTCAAGGTCTGCGCGCGGTAAACAAGTGTCGACGTCGACGCAGCTAGCTCTACTCACATCTATCTTTGACTCAGCTATTGCCACAGAATATACGCAATCTAATCTAACTAGTTGAAACACATTTTTATGCAAAGGTTCGTCTATTATTTTCGATCTAGGGTTTATATTCGTAAATTTTTAAATGTTGTCCACCTCGTCCCACCATCTCTCTCTGATGTTTTTAAAACGACATACATACTCTCTACATACTCGTAGTATAAAATAAAAACGCTTTCAGCGTCTGTCTGTGTAACCGCTAGCTGCTCCTAAACCACGCAACGGATTTTGATGCAGTTTTCACCATCAGTAACGTGCAAAGCCTGGTCGGGTCGCTAGTCTAAGATAAAATAAATGAGCAACAACAAAGGATGTAAATACCGCTTTAATTTGTAATGATCGTTAATAACCTGATTCGTAACAGTTGTTTATGCAAGGGGTGTTTTGTGTGAACATCATAACTCAATACGTTTGGTAATGCGAACAAGCGTCACAATACGTGTTATTTGGCGTTGAAACTAATTTTCTATTTGTACGAGTTCGCACTAATCGATTTTTATAACGTTTTAAGTAATGTATGTTCCGACCCTACTCAAAAAGTGTGAGATTATAGAGTACATTCACTAAAAACTATCCATTACCTATTATAATACGTTATGCAACTCTGCTGCTACAGAACCAGAAGACAATCAAGTAAAGTGTTACTTATTTGGAAGTTGAATTGAGAACTTCTAACTAAATACGAGTAGATGCACGAAATTATTTTTATTTTTTTACTATCTTTACAATTACAATTAATAATTCTTCACACCTACAGACAAGACTGCAGACATTATATTAGTATTGACATAAAATAGAATGTCTATAAAGGATACATAGAAATAAATGGCGAGCACAAAAAGTTGGCTATCCTTGAATTTAAAATTAGCCGTTCGATACCACATGCAAATGTGCTACTTTGCTTTGACCACGACGGGGTCATCTAGCTCAGTGTTCCGCAAACTTTTTGTGTTCAAGGTACATCTAAGAAATCAGAAAATCTTTGAGGTACACCATAAATGAAAAATCATTTTTTAAATGCGAAACATGAGCTTGTTTAGTTGAGCATGCGTCCAAATTTGGAGTTATTTAACTGAGATACACCAACCTATGACCACGTTACACCAGTGTGCCGCGGCACACCCTTTGCGGAACACTGATCTAGCTAACCAATTTCTATCCATACCAATATATAAAGCGAAGGAGTTTGTTTGTTTGAACGCGCTACTCTGAGGAACTACCAGTCGGATTTGAGAAATTATATCTGCATGTGATAGCTAAACTCTTGAAGAAGGCTACTTTTCATTATCATCACCATATACCATCACTGTGGAGGCAACGCAAGCTGATCGTTATCAATAAAATTAAATAAAAAATATTTCCAATGTGTGATGATGAACCTAGTGTGTGATGCTATCTAGTGTAGGTATGTATATTAATTTAGCAAATTATTGCGTCATACAAGTTAGAACTGACAGCTTTTTAGCAAATAAATGTTAACAAAGCTTGTAGGTGTGACTGACAGAATGGCTACGAGGTGCTACGAGAGTGCTACGTTGCTACAATAATGAGGGCGAGCTCACAGAATAATCAGCAGTTAGTTCTAGCATTTGAAGAGCGGTCAGTGAGCCAGTGTAGCAGTGTAGTAGACTAGTAGAGTCGAGTCGAGGTCTGTGGGAAAGGCGAACGCGCGATTTGGGGAAATGGTCCAGCGGCTTTGGGGTCGCACGACACGGCCTCTGCCTGGCTTGGAACACCTTATCCGATCACAACTGCTATTCACATTGCTTTTTATTTCAATTCCATAAAATTCGCTTATGGAATTTTATTTAAAGAAAATTCTTTTTTTAATCAAGTTCAATGACTGATTAAAACTTTCCTTGAAATTATCGGTGTTGTCTGCCAAATAATTGAAGTGGTTGAAACAATAAGTTTGATAAGCGCTATCACGCTCACATTGTTATCAGGCACGTTTTGGAGGTATTGTGAAAGTAAAGCAAACACAAAATATGTTTTATAAATGTGTGACATCATGACATTTTTTTGCTGAAAATATAAGTAATAAATTACTTTTTTTTAGTATTGTACCAATCTGAATTCACTCTATGATGACGTCTTAAAACGTATAACGTTTTAAGACGTCATCGTATAATAATAAAAGTAAACGCTTACACATGTTTTAAAACGTGCTATCTTTTGTTATAATATCATTATAATACAACAATGTGAACTTTCTATGAACAACTAATATAGTAGGCATGCAACACATCGCATATGACGATTATCTAGGGAGAAAATACTGAGCTTATGTTTCACAGGTACCTACTTAAAAATGTTTTCCTGGTTCAAGAAACTATAGGTAGTGACGCGCGACAAGTCTCGGTCATGCAATTTTTTTGCGACTGAACGACAACAAAGTGCCGCCAATATTGTTCACTACATTTTATACGCATCCCATAAGGTTTTATTACATAAAAAAGCCTGCGAGCTAATGTTTCATAGACATTATCTAGTTCTCTTCCTGGTTCAAGAACCCATCCGAAGCGACGCGCGCGACAAGACGCGATCAGTTAACGCGATTTTCCAGCGAGTGAGCGACAAAGTGCCGCCTGCAGCGTGTTGTTTGATGCCGATGCCCTCCGTGAACTTTCCACTCGTTAAACTTGATCATCGGCAATGTTGAACGCTTACACGCGATTATGTAACAGGTGGATCGAGTTACTGCCTCTAGGTATCTGTTGGATCTATAAAGAGAAATGTTTTCCTTATCTTGTGATTTTTCAGTGAATCGTTATGATCACTTCATTGCATTGCTCTCATCTAAGTCTAAATAAATATTTTCGTAATGTAAAATACGTGAAATATCTAAACGAATTTCCCACTGGTGAGAATTCTGAATCAACGACCTGCAGTAACCCAACCTATCCAATGCAGTTTTGCATCGCCTATGTTTTCCTGCTCATTATAATTCTTGCATGGTGCGCCATAGGTCTATGTAACGCACTTATACCGGTTTACGTGTTCCATAGTTAGCTGCTCGTAGATAATGTCATACGCATGCGTAGCGCGTAATCAGACAGGCAGGATTCGCACGGTGAAGAGTGCAGTAGATGCATCGACGAATGCAGCGAGCGAGCGGGACGGAGAGAGTTCACTGGTATTTGATATAGTGCACCAGAGTTCTTTAACCCCTTAGCCTACCTGCGATTCTTGCGAATGAGGCAGCTCGGCCGTTGTCCCTGACTGCACCACTATCAAGCACGTATCTTTATAGGTCGCTGCTAGGCGATGTACCGACAGCAAAGACAATCTAATCCTTTCAACTACTTTATATATTTATATCAAGAGGAAAATGTTTTAAGAATCTCATTTCTCTTCTCGGAACACGGTTGTTTACGTAAACTTGAAATTAGATTGACCCAAAGTGCGATGAACTTTTTTATGACGCAAGAGTTTAATCATTTCACCTGTAAAATGTGTTAAGTTATTGAAAAGATTTTATTTTAAATTCAACAAAAAATACATTCGTCAGCCTGATGATGGCGATGATTTTGAACCAGATCTACAAAAATACTTAATTATAATTGTAATAAGTTACAATATAAATATAAGTAAAAAATTAAAAGATATATTGTTGCAAACTGCATCGGACAATGATGTAAGCACTGAGCACACATGCCAATCACGTTCTGCGGGAGCTGGCCGCATGTCAACTATAATCTAGGATTTTAAGAATTCGCGGCAGGTGGGGGCCGCGCTGGACTGGTTTCCGTTGTTTCGCAATAGCCTGGGTTCAATGACGCCTCCACGCTTATAATTGTCGACGTGTCATGAGCGTCCACACCCCTTCAGTGCAACGCACTTACGTAACGTGTATTTCTAAAAGCTGGTTTATGTCGCTTTCGGCGTATCGATCTACTTATTTTCTGTAGTCATTGTCAGTCTTCAGATTTTTAAATCTGGCTCAAAACCTGGCAGTCATGTTTTAAACATACATTTATACTTAAAACCGTCATTATTATATTTTGTATCTAGTCCATTAATCTACAAGTAGTATTGTTTTCGTTTTCCGAATACGTTAAATTTTACAGGGTAGATTTGTTTAATGGCCACTATTTCACAATTAAATGTTGCTCAAACATATTTTGTTTTAAATTATGCTTTATTTCTTTTATAAAGGTAATTATATTCTTACAAACCAAATTATGTGTTAAGAGAACCCTAGTGTCTAGCTAGTCAAACCTAACATAGGCTCTAAGACACTATTTAACAGACCCATATATTGTGTTGATGACTAAAATATCTATCTATTTATCAGTTTTCTTAAAATAAAAATGAATTCGTAAACAATTTATGATGTTATAATGTGTCTAACTACTTTAGTAATGTTTAGAGATAATACATTGATAGTTTTAAGGGTAAATAGCCTAATATTTACGATCCGGTGACCCACAAAATAGATAAGAAAGAAAATAAACAGATAGAGACAATGAATTATTCATTTACTAAATAAATACTAATATTGTTTTGATATTGACCTATTTAGAACGAGAACTTTCCATATTCGATAGCACCATTTTAGAGTCAAATTTTTGTTCAGAGACGGAGCTGTATAAATACTGTCTGTATTTTGTAGAACCAGGTTTTAGTAGTTTGACATCAAAGTTATATAAATAATAGGTATGATATAAAGTCATCATTCAGCCCAAATTCGTTTTATTTGAAATGTACCTCCAAAATTCTTGAAGCAGTACTGCTGCAAGGTTTTAAAATTTTTTGTTGATAACAAGAGTTGGTTATATCATCTAAGACATCTAAGGTATATCTGCACTTACCGGGGTTAGCTTAGAATCAAGCTAAGTGCACATTTATCAGTGCAAATTGCTTAGATTGAGCTAATTATGCTAGCTCTGGTAGATGCAAGTGGGAGTAAGGTATCTAAGTCGTGAAAGCAGGCGGGCGGCGCCGCGCCGATGACCTCGGATCGCGAGCGTCGACCCACCACTCCACTGCCAACCGCTCGCAGCAAAACTAATACCAACGATACATCTAATAGACTTGTCAATTATTACTATTAAGCTATGCTACACTAAACCTGTTGCAGAAGTCGAGTTTTGATGTCTTAAGATTAGAAGAAAATGCGTGTACATTGTTACCAATACCCTTTTGGATAAATCTATGATTGTTCTTTGGTATGTTAGAACTTTACTGCATTTGATGGCCGAATGCATACTACTCGTATATGTAAATCATATAAAATGTATTATCTCATGGTGAACGTCCGGGTTAGCGGCCAAAGAGTGTGGTTTCGTAAGCGGCCGTGGTCGATGACTCCGAGCGCGAACGTTCTACTACTCACATCAGAATTCTCTGGTTACGTAACCGCGAGAAAGTTGACATCCGGCCGACCGATCCAGCCACCTCAGCTGAAGAGTTAATGGACAGCGGTGCAACCCAAGAAGGTATTCTGTAAACTCACTTCTCACTTTATGCATTTTATTTTTTATTAGTAGCGCCCCACTTCGGTCACTCCAACTTTATAAGTAGTTGTAAAAGCTCAATTAATTGTCATATGTACAACAACTATGTGAGTCAAGTTTTCAGATCAAAGTAACTAGCTAGAGGTTTGGTTGAATTTAATCATATTCCAATTTTCAAATAAACATAAAAATTGAACTCCCCCGGTAGTTCAACATGATAAAATGCAATGGCAATGCGGCGTATGTGGAGAACCCGGTCATGAAAATGGACGCAACATAAGTATCTACTCATAATGTTATCACTTTCCTGGAATAAATAACAATAAATATCCAGTAATTATATCACGAGGCCGTCATGAAATGTCATTGTCACAGCGTTATCAAAATCGAGGACATTTTTATATAATTCTGGGTCAATGTACCGAGGCGATGTTTTGTTCGGGCTTATCTCGCTGCTATCGAATGAGCTATGTATGTCACTGATAATACACAGTACATTATTCCTTTGTTTGCCAGAACAAACCTCATAACATAGGTACCTACCTAGAAAGTTCTACGAACATATAATACCAAAGTTACCAAAATTTTATCAACGAATTCCTTATTTTAGTTACTTATAAAGACTTTCTAAGAGGCCTGCTTTTTACCCGACTGTGGCAAGCCCAAAAGGAAGCTTATGTGTTTGACTTGTATGTAATGTGACCGATGTGTCCGCACGTAAATACTCAACGCCTCAACCGATTTTGATAAATGATACGTCATTAGATTTGTATAGTTTTATGTTAGTTATGTAAAAAAATTCGTTAAAAATCAAAATGGCGGATTTTATGCCCTTTAATGTGAGGGCTTAAAATTTTTTATTTTTCATATCGCTTGAGTGGGGTTTCAAAATAACGGGCTTTAAAAGGCGAGTAGTAAGTAATATACGTACAATCTATATGTTTGAAAATAGTTTGGGGACTGACAAATCATAAAAAAAAAACTTACCTACACACAGTGGTAGTTTATTTAAGATCCCTTCCTTTTCCTTCCCTTTCCTACTCCACCTATGATTTTAGTGGTAGTACCTCTAATGTATTTGTTAAATTTAAACTTCGTATTTTTTACCCCGCAGTCGGTTTTTTTTGTTTTTAGGGTTCCGTACCTCATAAGGTAAAAACAGGAACCTTATTTTAGTACTTACAAATTTTCGCAAAACTGTGCCCATATCAATTAGCGACTTATAAAAATGCTATCAATTTTATTATGGCGATATAGTGGGTAGGTACGGAACCCTCGGCGCACAAGTTCGACTCGCACTTGACCGTTTTTTTTTATAAACTGCCTCTTGTATAATGTTCATGTGAAATAATAGTCATGCAGAGAACATTTTACAAATTTAGGAATTTTGACCGCTCCAAGCTTGTATGTGCTTGTTCTGGTATGCCATCTATCCAAATACTTACATGAGTATGAGACGTTGGAGGAAAATAACCTGCGTATTAATAGTAGAAGACAGAACCTTAGGAATAGAATACACCCAACTCTCAATATAATGAAACACACCACTAAATATCAAGCTGTAGAAATATTTAATAAACTGCCACTAGAAATAAAGTCTGTAATCCACAAAAGAACGGTACTTAAAAGTAAATTAAAATCATTCCTTCTAGATAAATGTCTATACTCGCTTGATGACCTTTGACATGCCTTGACTTGATCACTTCAAAATCTGTTTATTAAGACCTGTTGTTTCTGCAGTGTTTTTAGTTGTTTAGGCTTTGTGCGTTGGATATTTGATATTTATTAATTTTATGTTTGTTATTTTTATTTTTATCTACCAATTTCCGCATGCAATGTACTTTGTTTTTTGGAATAAATAACTATAATAATGTCACATCAGAATTAAATTCAAAAGCTTAAGCGCCATCTATTAACTAAATTTATATTTCAGCCACGTACTTTCGGTACCTAGCAAGCGACAGAGCCGGGTGTCAATGCACTTCTTCTAGTGAACTGACATGACTCAATAGTTGACGTGCGATGGCCACATAGCGGAACTTACTGTCACAATAATTGTACTCTGTACAGTCGGCAACACAATATGTCACAGCTATTTACCATGCTCATTAATATCTGAAAATTTGGTTTGCAGCTACAATTATGAATTAGAAAGATATGAAATAATATATCGCTCAAAGATAATAGATTTGAACATATTTTCAGAGTCATTATTTAAGCGCCGTTTACATGGTGCGAGTTTTTCGCCTCAAAGATGCGAGAAACTCACTCTATGACAATTCAGTGATGTGCGATTATCGACCTTCCACTGATGATTTCAGTGTTTAGTTTACATTGTAATTTTTTGACATTTGCTTTCGATAATCTGTTCGAGGCGAGAAACTCGCAACGATTAGGCACGTTTTATCATATTACAAGGACTTTCTTTATTGCATGAACAATAGGCATGAATCCTAATTTTCAAAATCTCTTCTATGATATTCAGAAGTATCTATTATGTCTAAAATATATCATATTTCTGTAGAAAATTAAGGTTTTTGTGCAATAAAAAAACATTTAAATTTAAATTTTCAAATTCACGCCAAAACGCTCGTCGGTGTCATGGCGTCTGTTTTTACGTCACGGATCGGTATAACAACCAGTGATGCCTACATAGTTACTATAGAAACAAAAGGATGTTTACCGAGACGAGACGCAATGACAGACGCCATGACACCGGCGAGCGTTTTGGCTATCATGGCGGATTGTTGTATTTTGTAGATTTATTTTAGCAAATAAATTAGTAATCTCGACATTAATAAGAGAATAAATACATTTTTCAAAATCTTTGAATCCTATTTCATTAGATCAGATAAATATTTTGGCGATACTTGATTACTGTCATCATGCCTATTGTGCATTGTACGTTTTTATTTTTCCAATCGGTCGCATGATTGTTCTCCAAAAAATATAATAATCTTTTAAAGTAGGTAGGTATCGATTAGGTAAATATGCAGGAATTAGTTTGGACCTATCAGCAACTGGTCACGTGTTTTAACGTTCGCTTGTTAGAATTGGATACCACAATCTTATCTAGAAAGGTGAATGCCTTGCAGATTTTGGCCTTGAATTCAAAATGTAATCGACTTGTAGGTAGGTAACCAGTTTGTGAAATTGCGCATAAACTTTATACAAATTAAACATAATTACACTAAGTACCTACCATCTTCATTTAATGTGAATTCTATCATCGCAAGAAAACATATGGGTACTAGTAGTTCGCCCCGAACTGAGATCTCGCGCACCGTAGATGGCTTACATTTGGACTTTCTTCTGACTACCCCTATAATTTCAAGTGCCGAGTATGCCTATTGCGCTAGCTCTTCATGGTAAAAATACTAGCATGCATGCAATACAATAATGTCGTGTCTAATTTTTCATTTACTTATTTCATATTTATGAATTCTCGTCGTATTTCTAAAGTATACGTCCTAGAATGAAAATAATAACTATTTTGGAATGTACAAATTAAGACCTTTCATTTGACACCCCACTCAATATATTTGTTTATTTAACTTTTTTTACCCCAATTATTTTCATTCTTTATCAAAAAATTTTTATCCTGAAAATAAATCAAGTAGCATCTAAAATCATTGCAAACCAAACCGCAACGATGCCACTCTCTTTTTAAGACCGACCAGTCAATGAGCTACGAAGACATCGAAACTCTATGAAACGGGAGCTCTTGCAGCTCTGGTTTCGTAGTTTTTGTTCTTTGGTCGTATTTCAAAAACTATACATCCTAGATTAAAAATAAAAACCATTTTGGAATGTACTAAATAAGCCCTTTCGTATGACACCCCACTCAATATATTTGGGTAACTTTGAAAAAAATTTACCCCCTTGGGAACCCCATATCTTTACAACCCCTTCATCGATTACGCTCATACGCTCCACAGCAAATTTCCATAGCACTACCTATTGACCTATCAAGTTTCATACAGATTGGATTAGCGGTTCGATAGTTATGCGAGAACATAAAAATGAAACATACAAACATACAAACATACAAACATACAAACATACAAAGCAAAATCGCCTAACTTGCCACTAAGATCTTCGCTCGCTTCGCTCGCTCGATCGATTAGGTATATATTACCCATCAGTCATTATCGGCATGTCCGTGAACTTAGCATATCATTTTCCAGCATATCACATTTTTATGTAAGTTCTCTTCGCATGCACATGAGTTCTTTAGTTCCTGATACTTTCTAGCAATAGTTCTGGCGATTTTACCTGAAAAAAAGTCGATTGAAAAATTGATAATGCTAACTTCTCATAGCATAATATCATTTTACTGCAAATAAAAAAAAAGGTAGTTCTTGTCACGTGCAGATGAGTTCTATTGTTCCTGATACTTTTTAGCGATAGTTCTGGCGTTTTTACCCAAAAAAAAAAATTTTTGTCAAAATAATATTCCTACTGAAAATACGAAAATTTTTATTTTAACTGTGTCAAATACTTCCTGTAAGCTAGAACTCTTACGTTTCATACGCATCCGTAACATAACTTTAACCTGCAATGCAACTGAAGTCTAGAACTATCGCTAAAGTGCCAGCATATCATGGTAGAGTAGTTAAAAAGTCGCAAAAAATGTTTTGATAGTGTTTTCACTTCTTAAAAGCTAGAACTATCACGTTTCATATGCATCCGTAACAGAACTATAGCCTGCAACTCTATTGGAGTCCAGAAATATCACTAAAATGCCAGCAAATCATGGTTGAGTAGATAGTTGAAAAGACGAAAAAAAAATGTTTTGATAGTGCATACACTTCTTAAAAGCTAGAACTATTACGTTGTATAAGTTAAATAAGTTACAAAGTAATAAAAGTTACAGTTATAAACTATACCTATCTAAAGAGCGGAAGACATTTTCTTAGATTTTTTGGCATTTATGAATGAACCAATGTTTTGTAGCTTATTCGTAGCACTAGGTGCACGTTGAAATCTTATTCACAGGTAAACTTAAGTTAGTGTTGTTGTGATGTTCGTGGACTTAGCATATCATTTATTTATCATTATTAGTATATCATTACTTAGCATATCATTCACTAGCTTCTAAGAAGTGAACACACTACACAAATAATTTTCTTCGACTTTTTTACTACTCCACCATGATATGCTGACACTTTCGTGATAGTTCTAGACTTGAATCGAGTTGTAGGCTATAGTTCTGCTACGGATGCATATGAAACGTGATAGTTCTAGCTTCTAAGAAGTGAACACACTATACAAATAACCGTCACCAGAGTTGGCCACTTACTCATACGAACTTACTTACTTACTATACAAATAATTATCTTCGTCTTTTCAACTACTCAACCATGATATGCTGGCACTTGAGTGATAGTTCTAGACTCGAATCGAAATGTAGGCTATAGTTCTGTTACGGATGCATATGATACGTGATAGTTCTAGCTTTTAAGAGGTGGATACACTAAACAAATAATTTTTATTCTACTTTTTTACTACTCTACCATAATATGCTGGTACTTTAAGGATCTTAGTGTGACCGTGATATCTGGTCTAAAAAACATTGTATACCTATCTAAAGGGCGGTATTTATACATTTTCTTAGATCTTTAGGCATTTATGAACGTATGTTTCGTAGCTAATTCGTAGCACTAGGTGCGCGTTGATATCTTATTAACAGGTAAACTTAAGTTAGTGTTGTTGTGATGTACTCTATCATTATATGATGGCACTTTAGCGATAGTTCTAGACTTCAATCGAGTTGCAGGTTAAAGTTCTGTTACGGATGTGTATGAAACGTAAGAGTTATAGCTTGCAAGAAGTGTTTAACACAGTAAAAATAAAAAATTTCGTATTTTCAGTAGGAATATTATTTTGACAAATTATTTTTTTTCTCGTAAAAACGCCAGAACTATCGCTAAAAAGTATCAGGAACTATAGAACTCATCTGCATGCGACAAGAACTAACTTTTTTTTTATTTGCAGTAAAATGATATGCTACAGGAAGTTAGCATATCATTTTTTCAATCGACTTTTTTTCAGGTAAAATCGTCAGAACTATTGCCAAAAAGTAACATGAACTCATGCGAAGAGAACTTACATAAAAATGTGATATGCTGGAAATTGATATGCTAAGTTCACGGACATATTATCGGCCATGTAGAACAAAGTAGGTAATTATTTTTGACAGTTATGTCGTCGTAGCTATAAAACGATAGAGATGTATGGTTTTACGGGTTATTTGAACCATTGGTTTTAATTGTCACCTACGCGTGCTCTAGCAGGCCGACCGGCGCGGCGCGGCGTGCTGGCACCGAGTCAATGTAACCTAACAATGTACGGTATTATTATTTGATTAAACCTACGTGATGTTCCAATAAGGTTGCTGCTGCTTAAAGAATCCCATTTATGCATTTAAAATGCTTTGCCTCAAACTTTGCAGCTATTGAGCCTTACTTATGAAAGCTGTTTAAAGTTAAACATTGGTTAAACAACGTCCTGTCTTTATTTGTGGATAGTGACAAACAGAGACAGGACGTTGTTTAACCAGTGTTCAACTTTAAAAATCTTTCATAAGTAAGGGGGATAGTCTGTAAAAATAACATTATGAACCTCTAATTCATCTATATTTATATGTATTTCTTCTATATCAATCATCAATTATCTATACTAGACTAGTGTTGAAGTTAAGCAGCGTTGTGCGCGGTCACAATTTGGATGGGTGGCCGCAAGTGGTATTACGAGCTGAGCACTTCCGTGCTTCGGACGGCACGTTAAATTGTCGGTTCCGGATTTTAAGTCGTTAAGCCATGACGGAGGCCTTTAGGCGGCCTAAAAAGTCCGTCACCAGAGTTGGCCACTTGCTCATACGAACAAAAATCCCAAACGACAAAAAAAACACGACACACACTCACAAAATTTCACGAGAAATGGTTGAGAAATGCGATCCTGTAGAGGAGAACATACAGACAGACAGACATCCGGCGGACAAACGAAAGCATTTTTGTCTAAGCTGAAGCAGAGAAGCTTTGCTTCCTTCGCTCGCTCGGTCAACTAATATAATAAAGCGCAAGAGTGTGTTTGTTTGTTTCAACGCGCTAATCTCAGGAACTACCAGTCCGATTTGAAATTATTTTCTGCATTTGATAGCTAAACTCTTGAGGAAGGTTATAGGCTACTTTTCATCATCATCATAATCACCATATACCATCACTACGGGGGCAACGCCCGCGAGGGCGCAGCTATGTAATAAAATAATATTCGTACTTTATTTTTGTTATTTACAATTTTACATACATATATTCGTTATTTACATAATATTCTATAATGTTCATTAGACTGCCTAGTAAGGAAAATTGCGTGGGTGGCAGCCCTATGCCAGAGCGCCGAATTGAAGCTCGCATGTCGAGGGTGACTGACCTACTCGTGGCAGATATTTGTACAATTGTGTTTGTAGATTCGCTTCAAGGACGCCGCTTACGTCACTCCCGGTATAACCACCAGAGTGCTATCAAATGATTTTTACCTTTATTTTTACAGACATAAAGTTGATTTACTAAGTCTTATTTCGTTGGAATTTAAAGCACTAGACGATGTGGTTCGGTTAATTTAGTTTTCATCGAGGCTAGGAATTGGGGGTCAATAGTACCGGATGTTTTTAAACGGCTAACTTAACTCTTTTTTCGAACTTAAATTTAAACTATTTATAACGAACAATTTCTGTAGACTACCTATCTATACCAATTTTCCAGTTAGAAATTAGAAGGGTTGTTTTTTACAAAGTGATTAAGAATACAAATAGAAATGCTTAGAGTGAAGTCATATCAAATTCTTGTTATTAATCGCGTGCAATGTGCACACAGGCGATGTAGAGTTCAGCGTCATCAGCCGACTAAACTCGCACAAGAGCGCGACAGTGCGCGGTCGTTCACCTCACTCCACCCTCATTTACCCCTACCCCTACACAACACAACCCTCGCATTCATAGCGTTTTCATAACACGAACTTTGTACCTTGTCTCACAAATTCGTGAGGGCCCGTCTTCTTTGATTTTATTGCACGAATCTTACACGAAATAAAACATGTTTTTCAAACTGGAATTGTTTAAAGTAGATTCATAGCTATTTAGACCTTAGCTTATACGAACTTACTTTCTTTAGTACATTAAATTAAAATTGAATTTTAATGTAGTCTACGCCAAATACCTATGTAGTCAACAAATAGAAATGAGGGCACACCTACCAGCTAACAGCTATGCAAGATTTAGTTGGCAGCCTGTGTGCGACTGTTTATTGGGCAACGTTTGAAGCCGACGTGGTCACCATATTTATTATCTTATGATGAAAAAATTAGATTTACGCAAAGTACAAAGAAAGTTAAATGACTAGAAATATATTCAAAGAAACCGTAGAGTTGAGATAAAGTTAAACGTTATCTAAAAATATGATGTAACAAAAACGATCGCTGATAGTTAATGATTGTGGTTATATATTTAAGGCACGATTTGAATTTAATTGCATCACAATCACGACATTCATGGAAAATTTATAAATGAAATTATCTTTAATATTAAAGCCTTTCCTTATCAATTTAGGACATGTCGCACGATCCTATCGGCGCCGGCGTAGCCTGCGCAGGATTGTTCTAGACTAGACTCATACAGTAAAACTAACGGCACCCGCCCGTTTCCGCGTTCACGCATTTATATATCTCCTTCTATAATATAAATATTTCACGGTAATATTAAATAATATGGCATTATTACTCACTGTAATGTCGACCATAACAATAGGAGCGCACCTAAACTGGCTTAGATCATTGACTTCAAACTTATTTCTGACAACAACAGAGTTCACTGCGGAATGTGAGGCAATTAATCTAAATCAGAGAGGTTTACTTTTTACTTTATCAGCGAAACTTAATAATACAAGGAATTCGAATAAGAATGGCAGAGCTAGACGACAGCATTATGTCAACGTATTACAGCAGGCACTAAGTTTTCGCGCCACAGTTAACCGATATAATGTAGGGAGTCGCGCACATCGAGCGGGCAACGACCGCGGGAACTTGTAACTACATCCGCGAGCTTGCAGGCAAAACGACGTAACTGAGCCTACGGGCCGAGGAGTTACAGCACTCTGCCGCGCGGCAGCGGCGGCTGCCGAGCGCTTTGAACCCGCACTCCACGGGACATACGCGCTCTTCGCAATACTGATAGGCTTCCGCGTAGAGCATCATTGGCTTGGCTTATCTGGTAGATCGCGTTATAATTATCGAGTGCATAAACTTTGTGATATAACTTTAAACTCTATTCAAATGCACACACGAATTATTGACATCGGATTTTTTCACTTATGCATCAGTCACAAGAGTAATTATAATATATAAAGTCAAATATTGATGAGCTTGAAGGAGCTAATGTATGAAATTTACTAAAGGTTCTTCCTGTTACCAAGTCTTATTATCATTAGTTTGATTTATCGATCAATATTTCACAGACATAATTGTAAACCATATAATTATAGGGACCATGAAAGCTTAGATGTAACATAATCTCTGTTTGAATAGCAGTAAGAACAGCATATAGCTTGTACGATATCTTCATGTAAACACACAAGTTTATTGGCGTTTAATCTGAATGGGCTGTGAACGCCTTTTGCCGGAAGACGTCATCGCGGAGAAAGGCCTGAGAAATTTCCCGCGTTACGACACCGGGCCGAGGCGAGCCAACAGCCCACCGCTGGAATTAGCGAGCGGCCACGATGGAAATGGAAAATCGCGAAGTGCATCGGGGGGAGGCAGGGCGGCCGGGGGGAAGGGAGGTCTCCGGGCATTCGCGTGCACTGGCCTATATGCGGTGCGACGACACCGGCGCCCGGGAGCGATGCACTCCGACTACATGCTCGTAGTGCCGCCTACTTAACGCACACTAAGGCGCACACCTTATATTCCTATGTGCTTGTATAGGGCTTTACAAAAAAGTTTACTTGAAAAGATGACTTTTAGAGCCTAAGGAAATTGAAAACATGAATCCCTACACGGCATTGAAAAGAGTCCTGCCTCGGTTACTATGAGACTCTCTTGTAACTTTGATCTTTTCCTATGGTTACATCGCGCGGCCTACTTCGTAATTATTGCATAAGATGTACTATTAGTGTTGAAGCTGATGATTTTATAAGGAATCGAGCCAAGTAGAATGTAAACATGTAACTGAATTTAGGCCTGTTTTCAACCTCCAAGATTTAGAGAAACAATTTAAATGTTTCTCTAGATCGTTATATGACTGACAATTACTGCATACCTATGCCAGAAGTAAAAAAGGTTTACATTTTGATGAATTACGCTAAAAAGCTTTTTGAAATTCTCACAGAACAACGAAAGCACTCGGTATGCATATGAAAACACTTAGATCCAGTTAGAACCAGTCAATGTAAAGCTCAACAAATAAGTTCGACAGCTTGATCGTAAAAGTGGAACGGATATCGATTGTATAGAATATGCAGGCGCAGTGGAGCAGGGTGACCGTGCAGGGTGCACACTGTTCCGGTCTGAATGCGCCTGAGTCACCGCCCGACCCAGACCGAGTTCACTTCTTATTAAATTAATCAAACGGATAAATGCATCTGTTGCCTTTTAACTGCTAAATTGAGCCTTGCATTTCAGGACATTTCTCCATTAATATCGTATTGAGAATTTGAAAGAGAAATATTATAGTTTATTGAAAATTAAAAGTCTCATTAAAATTTTAGATACCGGCGGAATTCAGGAAATAAAAAATTGAGACTTCATTTTCAATGAAATCACACTAATGTTATAAATGCGATAGTTTGGATTTTTGGATGTATGTTTGTTCCTCTATAACTCGACAACCACTGAACCGATTTGCCTGAAATGTAATATATAGATAGATCATGACCGGGAATAGGACATAAACAAGCTACTTTTTATGTGAGTCCGCTAGTATTACCTAAGTGTGGATTATTAAGACTATAAAAATGTTAAAATATAAATATATTTTAGTTTACTCAACTGTCCTTGCAATCTAAGTTTGAATTAAAATTTTAGAATGTAAAAGATCTTCTTAATTCAGAGTTTAAATTATGTTGTATGTTATAATTATAAAGTACAGACAGACAATTAGCTAAGTTGGTGGATAATCAATAAGTAAAGTAAAGTTAGGTACATCAACCATTATGTCTGTATCATAATCACAATTTTGCCCATATTTTTTCAATGGAACACAATAGAGTGTAAAATAAATTGTGAAACAGTTGTGTTTGTTCAGATGCAATACACATTTACACGTGGTACTGCATTTACCTGATTGATTACAACCATGTACCTATTCACAATAGTAAATAATAAAGAAACAATAGTGAATGATCATAACAAGTCATATTTGTATTTAAATAGTAATAATTCAACCTGAATCATTTATTTATGAAAACAACTATAGGTAAGTCATAGTTCAATGACCTCGGAGGCATTCAAGTTCATAAAATATAGGAGCTTTTCAATTGAAGTCGATAGGTATGCGCGTGTAGTTGCTCACCTGCGACTCCGCTTGGCGGGACGGGTTGGCTGGCTGGCTGCATCATGATCTGAACTCACGCATCAAAATATTACACAAGCCTCGTAAAGTGAGGTTATGACCGGCGCGCGACTCGGATAGCTTTGGCGCGAAACCGGCGGAGAGCGCGAAGCGAGCGCGTGGGGAGGCCACCGCGCATGCGCCCCTGTGACGTCAATGGACTACCCCGGGCTAACCCCTACACCCACACTTTAGAATAATGACTGTTCTGTAAAATAACCTTTGACTTTTCTATCTTCTGTAACTTTTCATTGGAGTTTTGCTAATCATGCTTTAGTATAAGCATTATAGTGTTAAAATACATAGATTTCACATAAAGAAATAAACTACGTAAATAAACACCATAGTGCACAGGGGTATTACACAATTTTCACTAAATGTCATTACTTTCCTACAATATAAATTAACCCCACCAAAGAGTCTATGTGTGTAGGTACAGAAAAAAGTTTTTATTACGACTGTCTAAAAAAATTGCCAAATAGGTAGGTACCTACTTGAAAACAAAACAGCATAAGTACCTAAAATGTAGTAGTGCATTATCTGCTCTACAAACCAATAGAATTATTTTCACCTAGCCAAATCTATAAACGTTAGAACTAAAATGTCACTGAGTTCAGCAAATTGTAAGGAAAATCTTCGCTGTGTGTGTAGGCGGTGGGGTTAAGAGAGTTCACGGCCGGAGCCCGCCGCCCTGCCACCCCTGCCCACACTGAGGCCTGCTTCTATTTTTAACCGACACCGAGCTCCATCATCTAGGAATGTACTAGATGAATTAAAAAAACACTTTTTTTAATACACGATTTACATCTTGTGGAGAAAATCAGTTTGTTTTCGGAATTTAAATAATATAATTAGTGTAAGTACCTACTTATGGGAAAAATCTTTTTTTTTTCAGTGTTTTTTAAGGTTACCTAAGCCGAAACAGGTAGGTAGGTACTTACTTGAGTTTGGATTATTGTTCCTAGTACCTACCTACCTACTGGGGAAAATTCTTCTGATGGTTTAAATACTGTAAATGACGGAAACCAAGGAATTAAGGTTTCTCACGTTGTGAAGAAGTACCTAACTTGAATCACAATAATCTCATTGTTGAACATTTTACAGATGGAAAGCTTCACAATTCTTGAATGTGATAAGAAGATTTTCTTTGAGATGAACGGTAGTGTTAAAGATCCGTTTCAAAATATTATTTTCAATGATTTCATAAAACAGCTCAAAGAATGAATAATATAACTTTAATCGAGCTATGTAGTCATGTTGTCAGAAAGCGCCTACAAGCGACATCTATCGAATGATCCGCAAACTAGCTACTCGACACCAGATGGCGCTTACTTCCGTAGCATGTTGTGTTTTTTCGTAGCAAGGTGCTACGACACCAAATGGTTTGAATAATTTTGATTTTTTATGAATGTTTACTGTATGCTTTATTTATACAAAGATTTTGTGTAACATATTTTTGTGTTATAAACGATGTAGGATAATTATGTAAATGGGTTTACTATTACAATTTGAAAGTACCGAATCGTCGCGTCATCATATTTCAATGTAAACAATTTTATTTGGATTGATGAAATTGTTTTTAAAAATGTTTGATTAATTAACAAAGTTAAATGTTAACATGAAATTGAAAACGTTGACTATTAATAGTAATATTCTATGTTCAGAATACTGTAGAACCAAATGAACTATTTTTTACTCTGTGGTAGAACTTAGTATATAATGAAATTGATGAAGTTGTACTAATTCCGACAGAAGCACCGGATGACCCGGAAAGTTAGGGGGGGTAGGTAGGCACGCTGAGGTCGTCGACCCCGCTCCCTAACCTACTCTGCGTATTTAGAGCAAGTACCGATACAACCTACCACATCTGGGTCAACACTGACTCATGACATGACCCACTACGCTTAATCATCAACTTACGCTTAGTTAACGATTACCAACTCATATTTGTATGTCCATGTTGTAAAAATCTCGTCCTATTTTTGCGAGGTCGTGGTGATATAATAACATACTTTTAACTCACATTATAAACATAACCTTCGAGTCAAGACTGAAGCGACTAAAACGCATGACGTTATGAATTGTTAAACTAACCACCACATTAAGAATTAACTATTATACTTTGTGTTTTGAACTTTATAAATCTCAGAATCTTCATAAAAAAAAATATAAGTAAGTTTAAATAAAAGAAAACACATCTGTCTTCTTACAAACTTAAAATTTAAAACTTTTTATTTGGCATTGGTGAAGCTTGTTTTTATTAATTGAAACAGTCCAATGTTCGGACTCAAGTTAGGACTCAAGGTGCAGCTTAATGTCACACTAGTGCCACATCATTGCATTATTGTCACTACTAAACATCATGGTCAAACAAAATTCTTCCAATGGATCTTGGCATTCGTGAAGTTAGCCGTTTCGATGCGCAGTGCAACTTTTTCATACAAAATTTTCTACTGCGCAGCGAAACGGCTAACTTCACGAATGCCTAGATCCATTGTAAGAAGTGCAGTTGAATAAATTTTAGTACCTATGCTGTTATGTACTTATTTATAAACTTAGCTGCTACACAAAAATTCGATTCATATCTACAATACAGGTGACAATATCGCTACTGTGTTGGAAATATGAAAAGTCAAGAAGCTGCGGTCATTTTGTTAGTCACCCTGATTATGGGTATTCGTCAACTTAAAACTGGTGCTTGGGCTATGCCTATGCCTCGATAAGTGCTGGTGATTCCTAACCGAATATAATGGCGCTTATTGTTTGTTTACTAAGAAAAATATTGGACACATTTTCATAATAGTTTAATGTTCAAAGCAATTTAATACTATTTTAATACAACTAATTATATCTTAACTTTCTTTTCCAATTTTAAAACCTTTTTAGAGGTTTAGATGTTTCCATAAATAATTAATTCAAGGAGACGCAGTGTCTTGTGAATGCCTTGTAAGGTTTCAATTCCTTTACTACTACGATGTTTTTCATCATTATTTATCAGGTAACTTTTTCACTGATTAATTCAATAAAAATATAATAATTCCGTAAATAAATTATAAAACAATTCAAATAAAAAAAAATATTTTGTTGAAAGTATTTTGAAAGTTAAAATTGTTCATAAGTACCTACCTATTACCAATACAGAGAAGTAGTTCAACAAACCAAGTCATGGCCTACTGTGCACAAAAATACTGAGCAATCGAATTATGGACAATGTTTATAAAGATCTTGTAAAAAATTGAGGCAACGAATACAATGATCTGCAAGTAGGATTTGTTAGGTTAGCAGGTTATTGGAGATGCCCACATTGCCCACACCACAAGAAGCTTAGACCTTTTGAATAAATGGTCAGGTGTTGAAGAATATTAATCATATTAATCATCTCATAAGCATATCAATCATCATAACATCGCGGCACTTAAAGCCTATTGAAATGGAATAAACGATTTGATTTGATTATTTCAAATTTATTTGTTAAAGCACAGTCAATTTTTTTACATTCACAATACTGTAGCTAACATTGTGTTCCAGTTTTATAAAAAATATTACTTACCCAACTTTTATAGGCTGCATAGGAATTCTGTTTACTTACACACATCAAAAAAGGTTTGGGATCACTTTCAAAACGTATCATATTTTTAATTACTTATTCTGAAATATGTGTCCTAATGAATTGTTTTTTTCTTTCAAACTGATCATAAACTTTTTTGATGTGTGACAGACATAGATAGATGCGTTTATTTGCAGTATTTGTGTATTGTATGTATATAATTTGACCTGTACTTATTCAGGTTTTCATAAATGTATTGTAATGTTGAAATGAAATGGGTATTTTCCGCTGAGTTGGCCGGACGAGAGCCCGCGGTATGACGCGAGCGCACCGCGAATTGAGGTCAGGGCGGCGCGGGCGTCGACCCGCCAGCCTCTCGCGCTCTGTACCTGCCCCCCCTCCCCCACTTCACCCCCTCTCTACCCCTCCACTTACTCCTTCTTTCAAACACTTACCCCATCCACCCATATAGGTACTTAAATGTATTTCTAGATTAAATTCGTTGAAAATTTTTGAGATAAAATATTTCACGGGTTATTCATTAAAAGTTTTTTTTTCAGTGAAATATTTGTTTTCATGATGTTTGTTTAATATGTAATTAAAATTCATTCACATGACCACATAATCTTTATCTAAACATAATGTACATATTTTGAGGTTCCTATTTAAACATTCTATTCACGTTCAAAAGTTAAAGCTTATCATGAATAATGATTAAAACTGAAAAAGTAAATCGAAAGTGATTTCTAAAAATATTTACTCTTCGGTTACGTAACTTATAAAGATAGGAACGAGTAGTGTTATATTTACCAACCAAACTTTATTTTTAACTGATCAACCAAATTTGCATTTTATTTTCCTTATTATGCCACCAGTGATGTGATATATTGTTATTATATGATGACTTTACAAGATTGCCTGTTATTCTCAAAATAATGTAATTAAGGTTACCTACATACCTACCGTGACGTTACAGGCGTGGATTTAGTGTGATTTAAACAGTTATTTGTGTGTGTGGGGTGTGCGGAGCGGGGCAACTGGCAAGCGTGACCCAATTGTCGGCGGGTGAACGAACTCGAGGCCTTGATCGCAATATCGCGCGCGCCCCGCTCGCCGCCGTCGCCGCGCCGCACCGTACGTCACCGCAGCCGACCAACATACTATTCTTTACTCTGCATCGCAACGCACGAAACGCAACACATTGTTACAATATTGTTACAATATTTTTCTTAGAATTCGTTCACGCCTCATTAAAATATCATATTTTATTTTTATGCAGCTACATACAGAAAGCAAGTGCGGCTAATCGTTTGATTTTTAATTATTTGTTTTATTAAAATAAATAAAATACATAGTACACGTTTGTTTTGCCTTAAATAAGCATAATACTTGTTTCGAATTTTCTTCACCTAATTCGATTCCCGTTACATAGTTAAATGTTTTAGTTGTTAACGCACAATAAGTCAGGAGTTATGTAAACTTTTTGGACTAAATAATTACCTGAAACAGAACGTAGAAACAGGCATCCTAGACTTTCAGTAGGGAGTAAAAGAGAGGACAGTTTAAATCTAGTGAGTTGCTTCGCATACGAAACGAAGTAGATTGCGAAATGATCAGTTGTCGCCATCAGCCCGCGCAGAAGCATCTCTAGCTAGAGTAGGACGACAGCATGTTCCAAGGCTTCGCGCGGATTATTATTAGAGTATCGGCGCTAGGTTATTCTGAGTCGACCTAGATAACGCGCGGGGCCGTTGACCGCGGGCCCTCCGACTGCGCGAACGGCCTCCAAAATAAAATGGCATTCAGCGATGGGCTCCACTTGCGAAACACGACTCGACCATGATGTCGAGCCCAGAGACTCACTCGATCCTCTTTATGATTGCTAATAAATGATCATTACTGATTGGTAAATATTTAATCGCTTTATTTAGATTGCGTGATGTCATAGGTTATAGGTATAGGTACTACTAGAACTAGATTATCTCTTTTCGTAGGTACTTCTGCAAAATATGGATTAAATAATTTCGTGAAACAAAGCATGACCTTTACATTATTGTAATAATTTAAAAACGGTCACAAAGAAATGTGAGTGAGTATCCTAAATAGTGTTCTTGACTTCTCAGAAATGTGTTTACTTATCTTTATCTTTATCTTATGTGTAAAGGACTCCCTAAGTCCGCCTCTGTGTTGCAAGGCGAGCGCGGGGCGCGCGCGGGCCGCGGGCGGTGGCGGTGATTAGCGACCGACGTCGAATATAGCCGGGAAGGCCGAGGGCAACGAACTCCGCTTGACCTAGATCCGCGCGCCCCCCTCGCCCACCCGCCTCTCCCCCCCCCCCCCCCCTCACGCTGCCAGCAATCACTACTCGCAAGAAAGTGAAAAGGACATTCTTACAACCCTACACTATTATCCAACTGACATAATCAGCGACCAAAAGCGAACTGTCAAATGAACATCATCACATTTTCCACACGTCACAACAGTCGATGAACAAACACGTGTTTGAACTTACTACCTTGCATTTTCAGTGCATCAATTAATTAATTAAGTGCATTTTATGCATTACGACAAAATTAGGAAGTTCAAATAAGGTTAGTGAACCGCCATTCACACAGTAAACAATGGATACAGTGACAGCGGTAGATGTCAGAATCAGCTGATCGGTCTCACCTGCCAGGACTCGGCCGAGGAGGACTTCGGCGTCATTGGGGGTGGTTTCGGCAGCATCATTGGGGTCCAGGTGATGGCACTCTGTCACAGTCATGTCGCTCGGGAGACGCATAAGAACCGCGCGAGAAGGGCGCGTGCGGCCGGCGGCGGCGTCAGCGCGAATGGCGCGCACCCGCCAGCTACGCCGCCGCCGCGTGCTCCTAGCCCGAGGTTCTACGCGCCGCCCGCCCCTAACACCTTTACAACCCTTTCCAATGTTATTTTAACTTTAAAATAAATAATTCGATCAGTACATTTAAACATATTCAAATCCTTCTCTACTGGTTTATTAATTATCCCGTCCTATTTTATGAAGGAATCAAAATTATCAGATTACAATAGACCCGTGGTGCACAATGGGTCTTAGAACTTTAGAGGTTTTATTGGATTACTAAGCCATATCTTATAGATTAAAGTCGTCATCCTGCCTAAGAATTCTAACGCAAAACATGCCAGCTTGTCGATCGCAGATACTCGTAGTAATGCTTTGCCCGCGCCGATTAGACATTGGTATCGCAGTCACATCTAAAAGCCTGCTTGGTATAGAATGTATAAAAGTTCATTGATACTCGTAATAATTTATATTGTAATCAAATCATTGACTAAATAAAGCGCGTTTCAGACTACGCTACAGCATATAGTTCATAGCACAACAATATCGCGCACCATACATTTTTATATAGTAAGCCAATAATTATATCGTGCAGTGAATAGAGAACGTGTCCATAATAATTGTATGGTGTGCGATATTGTTGTGCTATGAACTATATGCTATATGCTATCATATTATAGCGTAGTCTGAAATGCGCTTTACACGAAAATAAGCAGTGTAGTGAGGTCTAACGCAAGTGGACAGTAAGCAATATTTAACGGCATGTGTGTAATGTACATTTTAGGTCACCTCTCCCCTAGCACCTATGCCCTACATGTATGTCCACTGCTTCAGGTCAATGGTTTTGCGACGCGATAAGCGCCATTTACATAGTGCGAGTTTCTCGCCTCGAAGATGCAAGAAACTCGCTCTCTCTCGCTCAAGCGATTTCCGACCGTCCATGTATGGAATCAATGTTTAGTTAACATTTTCATATTTTGACATTTGCTTTATATATTTGCTATAATAGAATAATCGAGGCCAGAAACTACCTACTACTACTTAGGCCTTTTACATCTTTACTAGATGATTTATACAGTGTCAGGAGGCAATCTTTGCCTTCACTCATCGGGACACTGTAGTGCCTGGGACATTGTTGAGATGGAGTAGGCTTGCCCAGCACCTACACCATCCTCTCAGCTTAACCGCCCATATCCACATGAAAGACATGGTCAATACGTGTGGGGCCGGCTAAGCCGCGGGTTTCCTCATGATGTTTTCCTTCACCGTTTCACTTCACCAGAAACTAGCTCCATGTAAACGGCGCATTGTGAGGTAGGTACCTACTTTTAAAAGTTATGTATGCCAATATTTTTATAATTTAACGTAACTTTTAAAGACACAACTTAGAGAGACCGAGGGAGTACCTAGAATATCGTCTCTAGCTAACTTATTTATAATAAAATATTTTGTAGACAGACGGACAGTATGTTTTACGCCTAAATAAAGGTATTATTTCATTGTATGTACATAATTAAAACTCGAAACTGGATACTTATAATTTTTTTTAAGAGCTCACTCCTCTTCTTTAGATCCACCGTATTCACAATTGATAAGAATATTTCTATGATTCTCAACCTAAGTACATGCGTAATACAAAAATGAAACAAGCCCAGAAACAGTAACAACTCGTTTAGGATATTCTGCCCACTTAAAACGATAATTTAGTCAAAATCGGAAGCGTCCAGCTCAACCCACTGAACTGAAAACCTAAATCTAGAATTGGCGAATCGAGCGGTGTGCCGGAGAAGTGAGTTTATAGGCCAAGGCGACCAATTATACCTAGTAGCCCGTTCCGAACATTATCGCCAAGCTGTAAATAATGCGTTTTTACGGCGCGTCACAGATTAGACACCTAATTATCGCTGCTTCTTTTTATCTTTATTATCGTGCGTAATTATCGTGTATCGCGTATAATTATCGTGCGTAAGAACGAACGTATGTGCTCTGGCATGCTATGCAATATCACAGAATAATAGGTACTACGTAGAGACGGCTCACTTCGCGAAAAAAAAAAATATAAATAGCGACTCATGCTGCGACGGAACAAAGTGCAATTCAGCTCACATAAGCGCTTACTGCCTAGCGCTATTTTCACCTAAACATTACCTCTCCATCTCCATCCATTTACTACTTCCATAATTAATTCTAAAAACTGTGTTACTCTAAAATTCTTATCTCGTATTTAAGAGGCCTGCGACAGGCGAATTTCCATAAAAACGTAATACCGAAATCATTTAAAATGTAAGCATACTTATATCAGTTTATGTTGTTAGATTAAGAGAGTAGGTATTTATCTAGGTTCCTGTTAAACTTTTGTTCCGAAAAACTTACCTAAAAAGAAATGTAAGCCAATTGAATTGAAATCTTTGTAGGTACACCAAAAATGGCATTTTTTCTTTTCATTTATTCAATAGCAAGTTTTTTGGAACAAAAGTTTAATAGGAACCTAGATAAATACTGCCTTTATCCAAATAATAACGTAAAGTGATAAAAATATGCTCAAATTTTAAATTATTTTGGTATTACGTTCCTAAGTAAGTAGATACGTTCGCCGGTCCCTTAAGTTCTATACGTGATTACAAAAGGGTAGGCAACCAGTATAAGCAAATCAGGCATTCCTTCAAGGGAATTTAATAATGTAGGTATTTTGAAGTAAAATCGAGGAAACTTGGGGCAAAGTCATTCATCAAAACTCTGTCACGATTTTATTTTTATGACGATTCGTGGCGATTTTTACGCGATGTTCAAAAAATATCCTGTTTCCTGGATGTTTTTGTTCCTCCCTCACGGCACAGTGGTAAAGGCTCGCCCACCTCAGCCATGTTGTTTGCATTCGATCATTTTATAGAGATAAATCCTTCTAAAAAATATTCCTGCACTTTATTTTGTAATTAAGAATTTAGGATAATAATAATGTAAGGATAACAATGGCTTAAACTAGGTTAAAGATAGAGATTTCACTAAAATAAGATATAATAAATAAATAAAATTAATGCAGAACATTTCACACATCAACATGTTGCCCCAAAGTAAGCAGAGCTTATATTATGGGAACCACATAACTGATACTACTTGAATACTTTATTTTTTGTAAATATATGCTTTTATAAGTACATAGAAAACACCCAGACCCAAGACAAATATTTGTAGATCTTACAAAAATTTGCCCTGTCTCAGGCGGGCCTTCATCCACTGCGCCACATAGGTCATCCTTTAAAATTAAAAAAAAACTTGTCGATCAGTGCAAACTTTCGCGATGTTTTTACCTGGCTGACTGTCAAGTCACAAGGGTTATGTAAATGGCGCCTTTCTACATATTGGGTCTTACCTAGGTAAGATGTTTAAAGTTGAACACTGGTTTAACAACGTCCTGTCTTTATTTGTGGATAGTGACGAAGTAAGGGGGATTATGTTTAAATGTATGTTAGATATCTGTATAGTATGTGCAATATGTGCATGTGTTTATATATATATATATATATGTGTATGTATATTGATTTATTATGTTCCTTTACATAGGTATAATGAATCATTATGTTCATTTATTTATTTCTAATTAGTTTAGTTACTTAGTTATGCTCCAAACTATTTTTAAATTGTTCATTATCCATCCACAGATTGTCTGATAGAGATCGCTTTTTAGCGACAAGGCCGCCGATTGTATGTCATAGTTAAATGATTTTAATCTGTTATATTGTTTATATTTTTTATTTTAAAGGTGTATCTATGTTTGTAAGTGATATTCTTTATTACCACATTGCTCCTAAACGGCTAAACGGATTTTGATGAATTAAGTATTAAGTATTAGAATCGTCTCAATTTTGATACTTTTTATTTCAATAAATGAGTTATTTGCTTTCTCATTTTAATTTGGCTTAAACCAAGATAATCCTCTATCTTCGTTTTTACAGCCAAGTTTATCAATTCAAAGTTACTTGACAGCTTTATAACAAAATAAGGATTTATATAAGTAGACTCAAAAAGCAAAGTATAGGTTTTCACTTTTATTCTACTAATCTGTTTATCAATTTTAAAAGTTTTTGTACTAGTGCATATATTAAAGTGCATATACTAGTGCATATATATTATATATTGAATTTGAAACTATCAATTAAAAGATTACTAGTACGCCTTTATCTGCATTGATATACAGTTTCTGAGGTCATAGTTCGGGTTAAGCTGCAGCCGACCCGGCCAGCATCAGGTCGTGCTGACGTCAGCAGGGGTCGAGCACCTCCCCACACCTTCGTTCCACATCCAGAATGTATCCCAGGGCCGTACATCGAAGAAAAATGCTAGAAAATCTAAGCAATCTACAATATTATTAGTATTGGTTGTTAAGTAACCAAAACCTTCGATGGATACCAAAAAATATTTTTTTAAAAAGTTTTGGAATCCTTTATTCAAATTGGGTGCAAATCAATGCATTGGATGAATTTCGGGTAAGAATCTACATTTAAGAGAATACAAAGTTGCAACGAATGCTGTCAGTATTACTATCAATATTATGTTTTAGTTTCAAATTGAAAGCATTTAGGGCCTTAGCAGACATGCTACTTTCAGCATCGGCGATCGGCGATTTAGTCGCTTTTCAGAAGCTAAATGAAGCGATAAACATTCCACATAGGATGACTGCTAAGGCCCTACTGCTTATACCGCCAGTAACAGCAGTGATTGGATATATGAAGTTAAACTATTTAAACTTTAGTTAAACAAGGGTACAGAAAAACTCGAGAACCTCTTTGTCTTTTCCGATTCTTAGAAACTTTTCCAGCGATAGATCATTGTTTGTCATAGTTATTTATGTAAACTATTGTAAATAATGTTCAGTATGTATGGATATATAATTACCTACCAAGTAAATACTCAACTCGTCAACAAACCATACGTTACAGCATATACAAGTTAAATACGTAAGGTCCAAGAGTCATCAAACAGGCTTAGAACTGGCTAGGTTCTTGACCTCATCGTGGAAAGTGGACCATAATGACACCACCACTTTCATTTTCGCACAACTCTCACCGACGCGAGTTGAGATCGAAAGTGTACTACTTTTGTTGCTGCGTGCGCGCAGTCCCCCCCCTGCGATTCAACTTTCCTATGTTGGACGCGCTTTCTTCTGAGCAGTGCGAACGGCACTTGTGCAATTCGCTTTCTAATTGCATTGTGATCGCAGTGTGACTGATGACTGCTAAACATCATCTCACTGCCCTACTTTCTTATGAAATGATATCGCTCGAAAAGATTGATTGCATTCGGTGCTCTCCATGACTCTTCGTAGATGAAAGTTACTGATTTGAATATGGAAATTATTTACATATTTTGATTCTGAATACATTTGAGGCTCGGTAGTCAGTTTAATTATTCAATTTAGACACGTCTAATCCTAATGTTAATCCTTAAGTAAAAGTTTTCCTGGAATTTTCACAAATATATCAAAGCAACAGTACGAATGAAATTGTTTATATATTGATTTTGCAGTCATTTCAATATTTCACACAAAAAAAAAATCCGCAACATTTGTTTACAGATAGCAAGCACGCACATACCCCTAGGCGACGGACTCGATTGATAGATAGAGCTAACCGTGTTGCGATGCCAATCTAGGTTTTGAGCACATAATTTGTGGGTCTGATGTTACCTGAAATACAAGTAGGTATGTCAAAACATAAAATGTATCAGCTCAACCTACTCGTTGGTTTTATCAGCCTCGCCACACCAACTATGAAACTACAAAGAGTAGTAAAACGCTTAATGGCCTTAAAATCCGTTCAGTAGTTTCATTTCATGGTTGTTTCATAACGTACGTGGTATAAACTATTTATAACGGGGCGATCGAGAAGGTCGCATAAGCACGTATCTACTGTAGGTATAGGCGAGTGTGATAAGATCTATAACAAACTGTAAACAATCACGGCCGTGCCGTCCCATTGTACGTAACCTTGTGAAAAGGAACACAGAATAATGCACAAAGAATAACACAACAATTTGTAGAACTGAAAGTACCGCCAGATGTTATTGGACTGGTCAGGGCAGTGGTTGACCTCGAAATCAATGTGATTGTAACTATTATAAACCAAGTATTTATTATTTTTTACAGGAAAACGCAAAATTTCAGAACCTGTGACAGGTGCTTGAAAACAATTAATGAAAAGTAGGATGGGATAGGATGAGTGTATGGGGAGCATTGAGCACTGATTTCAGAAGGAACATTGGGTTGGGCACGCCCAATGCAGGGAGCGTTGCAGTGTTTATTACCGAAATACTTTTATATTGTTAAGTACATGCTTTACTGATTTTTTTATGAATTTAAAAAATTCAATTCAAATTAAAAATAAGAACAAGCGACCTGAAATGTATTTATTTATCAAACAAAATCCAAAACTCTTAATAGTAACAAATCGACTTTTTATGTTTCTTACAGCCAAGCAGCATTTACACGCAGAGATCGGCCTGCGGATTTTCCTGCGGATCGATCTTTGCCATTCCAACCTTTGACAGTTTTATCCGCGGATATCCGTAAAGATATCTTTACAGATATCTGTACAGTCCAGATCCGTGCTAAAAACTCTACCGTTTAAAGGCCGCTAGTTTTATCCGCGGATATCTTTACAGATATCTGTACAGTCCACACAACGATCTCTTGGTTATAAGGATTGTTGGTTTTGTTGAGAGGCTTTCTTGGTAGCTTTGTCTCTTTCACACTCGTTGTTGGATTAGTAGTGTGCCCATGTCATTTAAATTTCAGGATATTTTTACTTTATCGCGCTCGACAAAATCAGCGCTTGATTTCGATCCATGGTTTCGATCCTTGAATTCGATCCTTGATTTTGATCCTTGATTTTGATTTCGATCCTTGATTTCGATCCTTGGTTTCGATCTTGGATTTCGATCCTGGATTTCGATCCTTGATTCTTGAATTTTGAACCTTGAATCTGAAATTTTGAATCTTGAATCTTTGAAGTGACAGCTGTCAAACTTCAAATGACCATATCTCGGGAACTACTCGTCCTAGACTCCCCGTTCTCAGTTCAAATGAAAGCTATGACCAAGATCTTCATTTGAAGTGACAGCTGTCAAACTTGAAACCGCCATATCTCGGGAACTACTCGTCCTAGACTCCCCGTTCTCAGTTCAAATGAAAGCTATGACCAAGATCTTCATTTGAAGTGACAGCTGTCAAACTTCAAATGGCCATATCTCGGGAACTACTCGTCCTAGACTCCCCGTTCCCAGTTCAAATGAAAGCTATGACCAAGATCTTCATTTGAAGTGACAGCTGTCAAATTTCAAATGGCCATATCTCGGGAACTACTCGTCCTAGACTCCCCGTTCTCAGTTCAAATGAAAGCTATGACCAAGATCTTCATTTGAAGTGACAGCTGTCAAACTTCAAATGGCCATATCTCGGGAACTACTCGTCCTAGACTCCCCGTTCTCAGTTCAAATGAAAGCTATGACCAAGATCTATATTTCAGATGACAGATGTCATTTTGACAGCTGTTATTGAAAATGTAGATCTTGGTCATAGCTTTCATTTGAGCTAAAAAGGAAGAGTCTAGGATGAGTAGATTTCGAGATACGGCTGATTGAAGTTTGACAGCTGTCACTTTAAATGAAGATCTCTTCAATAGCTTTCATTTAAACTGGGAACGGGGAGTCTAGGATGAGTAGTTTCCGAGATATGGCGGTTTGAAGTTTGACAGCTGTCACTTCAAATGAAGATCTTGGTCATAGCTTTCATTTGAACTGAGAACGGGGAGTCTAGGACGAGTAGTTCCCAAGATATGGCCATTTGAAGTTTGACAGCTGTCACTTCAAAGATTCAAGATTCAAAATTTCAGATTCAAGGTTCAAAATTCAAGAATCAAGAAAAAAACTTTGTAAATTTATACCGTTCCACGCACCAGTCCAAAACTGTGACAGTGATTAACACGACAGTTTCATCTGCGGTTATCTGTACAGATATCTTTACAGATATCTTTACGGATATCTTTACAGATATCTTTACGGATATCTTTACAGTCCAGATGCGTGGTAAAAACTCATCCGCGGATATCTTTACAGATATCTTTACAGATATCTTTAAAGATATCTGTACAGTCCGGATCCGTGGGATAATCTCTATCGTGTAAATGCCGCTAATAACGGATTTACATTTTTTTAGATGACTTATATTAGCACAGTCACTAAGTAGTTAGTATAGGTATTAGAGAAAAGTAAATAACAATAAGAATAAAATAGTTACAACCAAGCACTTTCGTGATGTGAGTGTGTGGGTGCGTGTATGTGTGTGTGTTTGTGTGCAGAGTGCGTATGTGTGTGTAGCAAGTTATAGTTGATTTTTAACAGTAATATTTGATAGTTAAGTTTCATATTCAGTGCCCAAACCTGCCGTGGGGAGGTTTGGCAGTTTTAACAGAGTTTGGAAAACTTATTTAAAATCTGATTGTATTTGAAAGACCGTCCTTCACGATAATTTAGGGCAAATATTAATACAGGTTTTTGTAAAAAATAATCGTTTATTGTCATTTGTTTAAAAAAGTGCCCAATGGTCGCCTACCTTCCTTACATTAAAAATGTAATAAATGTGATATAGCAACTATTCATTACATCGTAATTGATGAAAATGAATGTGAAGACAATGAAAAATGAAGATGAAAATTGTCTAATACAAAATTAGGCTCTTGTTATTTGAACGTCAACTTTAGGCAGCCATTATACTCAAAGAGTGTGACAATGTATGCAATGTGATGCGTGGCCGATTTTCCCCCGCAATGCAAACGAAAAGTAAGAGGCTTCGGTGGCGCGCAGCCTTGATCGTACTGAATTGGCAATATCCTGGAGCTAGAGAAGCCCGATTGGCGAAACCTTGCGACCTGCAAAAGTCGGTCGATGAACTCAGCAAGGCCGGCGCGCAACCGCTTTCTTTGTTCGGCTGTCGCAACTCCAGCTCCGCTTCAGCCTCGGATCATTTTATTAAGCCTTCACTCATCTGAATTACAATCGCTGTACGTACTACGAGCGTAATCTGGCCGCATTTATTAATACATAAGAACGCAGTATATGTTGCCTGTCCAAGTTTAGATATATGGTAGTTTTGTACTTTCCACAAATTCGGCTGATTATAATTTAAAATAGTAGATAAATGTTATACACATAAATTATGTTTACTGACTCTGTCGGTTAACATATAAGGTATAGGTATTATATAGTATAGTTTTTTGATATAAAAGTATAACGTGTGACCCGCTGTGGGTTCAACACCCTGTGAGGTAAGAGCGAAAGTCTTTCGTGCCGGTAATCTCTCTCTCTAAACACTATGGTTTTACGAATCATTATTTTATTATGTAATTTACAGTGACAAAAATATTAATTGTTATTTAACGTTTTATTATATTCTTTGATTTGTATAAATGGTTATGTTTGACTAGTAGTATTCTATAGTTAGTATTTTGAATTAAATAAACATCTAACTAAACTAACTTTCAGTACAAAACTATCAGCTGATTTTCAACGAAGTTCTTAAAAAAGTACAATGATCTTGGTTGGATCTGAACGATATCTATTCCTGAAAATAAAGTCATGAATCTGATTTTTTGAATAAAAATTATTCTATTTTTACACTTAGTAGATGTAGGTAGTAGGTGATCATACTAGAAAACATTATGATCACCTACTCTATCAATACCGTTGGAAATAATATCAAGGAGGAAATCTAAATATATTTGTACAAGTTTTGCAACGCGCCGGACGAGAAAGCGTATTGAAATTCAAATAGTAGCAGCAAAGGGGATTGAACTCAAATATATGTCAAGTGAAAATACTGAAACGTTACATAAATCGCACTTAATATGTGCGCAAGTACGCTACATTTTACGTAAGATGAGGCATATTCAATCACTACCGTCTGCCGGTTACATAAAACACTTCGTTCGAGTATCTATTCTTCACTAGCGATAAACGAGCCATTGTTTCTACTGAACTACATTGTGTTGGTGATGTCATTTCAAGGAAAAACTTTATTTCTACTCGAGCACTAAAATATGAATAACCAAGTATGAGCAATATGGTAAGTAGCAATAACAGTACTCAAGATGGTATGATTCATAGTGAAGTAAGTATATTGTGTTGTAAATAACTGTTTTAACGTATTTTAAAAATAAAATACGCAGGCCAAAATAGATTGTTAAACCATAAAATTCTACCAATCATTCCATTTTAAACCCGCTCGTAGACATGCTACGATAACTGCTACGACGAAGCTCTACAGAGCTCTACGATTTTCTTTAACTATTGCTAGACTACTAATTCTATTTTTGTGTATTTTCAAGTATTGGAATTAAAAAAAAAACTTACTTTTATAAATGTAGTTTAGTCCGTCATCCTTGCCAACTCTTCTGACGTAAAGACTCGTTTTTATGTATCTATGTTATTTGTTCGTCAACTACTAAATATGTAATATATTTTACAAATAATATAAAGATAGTAGATCTTTAAATTATTTGTAAAATATATTAAAATATTAATCAAGTGGTTTATTAAGATAGTATTATTTGTACCAATTTATGTTATGTTGAGAGTGCTGTTTAAATAAGATATAACTAAAATAACTAGTAGGTTACGCTGCCGATCAATTTGTACTAGGTAAGGTATGTAAGAGAATGTCCTACACAGGCACGCCGTGTGATTGAGCACAAATAAAGGCCATGCATTTACATTTGCCGCTGGATCGTTGTTTCGCAGTTATCGTAATAGGTTCCATGGCCAAGTTGCAAAAAACCAGGCGCGTGCGCAGGTAACTCAACGTGCTTACCGCCACGGGGAGGGACACTTTCACCCAGCGAGGCTGCGCGGGCGTCGACCCCCGCTGTCCTACTCCGCTGACCTACTACGAACCGAAACACTTCACTTTCATTTTTGAGAGTACAATTAGGTTCGAGGATGCGGCTTACTGCTCGTTACACCATTATTGCGAGAGGCTCGGGAGTTATGAAGCTTTCTTCGAGGCAGCACCCGCTCGTCCACCGCTAGAGAGTTGTGACGCCGCCGCTTGCGTAAGACTTGTTATTGGCGAGAGTGAAAGTGGTGAGCGCTGTCTCCATACTAATAGCCGGACGGGTGCGTTGCACTAGCCGACTCCGGACTAGCACTGGGTTAAAGTGTCACTACGCTTTCTTGATTATATAACTAGCTTTTGCTTTTTACTGGAGAAATTACTAATAATTAAATTACCTAGGCTGTAAATAAACAATACGGGTAATAAAACTGAGAAGGATTTTATACAAATTTCTTAACTGCTTAGGCACGAATAATGAGAAAAACCAGAAATTTCAATTATTTTAAAGCTCATTCATTACTAAAGAGCTGCAATTTATCAATCCACACATAGCAAACCTAGAGTCACGTTTCAATGTCAAAATCGGGTATGAAAACTCATTAGACTGAACTGGCATCCTGCGATTTAGGTCACGCCACTGAATCCTACAAAACCCCGTCTCATTTGCAGAACAAAATTAAATCTCATCAAAAGCATTCGTCTCGGATTCTGAAATGGGACGAATTTCGAAATGTGAAGTTTCGAATAGCGCGCCAAGTCCGTTCGTGAATTTCCGTGAGTGTTCGTGTTAGTTCGGGGTGTCTCTCGGAGTAGAGTGGTGTGGAGCTGTGCTGAGCGACCTCGGGCGGCGCGGGGCAACGAACGCTGACTAGGCCGAATGTATTACAAAGTCCGAGTCGGTCGCGGCCGCTCCCTGCCACTCTGCCTGCCTTTGAGATCCAGGCTAGGCTCGCCTCTTACTGCACGCCAATGCCTACAACCTATGTCTAACTCATTACGCCAAGGTGAAACCAAGCTCCACCGTTGTTGGCTTATTATATTCCATTGTGCTACCTCAAACGCATTTAGAATATATTTATAATAGATTGCACGAATGTATTACTCGTTCTACAAACTTTGAATCTGAACTGATATGACAAAATGCAATCAATATCATATTGCTTACATTTTGATTATACTAGTAAAACGTTGCTAAACAAAAGCCTCCATGGTCTCGTCTTGGAACTCTGTATTTTATAAAGAAGGCGCTTCATGCGGTAACTAGAAACATACCTCATATTATTGTTAGTACAACAGTTATTTTACGACACGTGTATAACACAATTATTAAGTTCTAATGCAGTTACTTTTGGTCAACAATACTTTTGGTCTACAATAAGATTTAAAGATTGCATAAAACAATACACGGTCCACGCCTACTAATAGAATTAGGCCGAGGCTACATTAATCCGCGATACGCGAAGTGAGACAATGTGACCTAAATAAAAAACCTACAATGATATCTGTTGAACTATTGAAGCTTGGGCAGTATTATTGTATAACTGTTTATTATAAATTTAAGATTTTTGTTGCTATGATCAATTTTTACCCTAATTAAAAAATTTCGTTCTTTACCATGAGCTCCAAATTGTTTAGAATATTATTTTAAAATACACATTCTGTCTTGAATAAGAAAAAAATACAAACGTGTCGTAAATTTCAGCACAATGTAGCGCCGGCCTTATTCCTGGCCCGAGAAAAGGCGGTCAAGTAGGCCATACTCCTTATTTCAAGCTGAGAAATTAAAAATAAGAGACCTTGGTCCCTCGTTATTATGTACTCGTAATATACACATTACATATGGTATTGATTGACTGAGGAAAATAAGGACATATAAATAATTATGCAAGATTATATACTCGTACTTCTCAAAACAAAATAGGGTCCAGTTGAAATATTTCGATATTTTCCACAACACATATTTTCTGAACGTGTCCTTTATTTTTTCTAAATTAATATTTCTAAATTCCTAAGTTCAGTGGTAACATATTCCTAAAATCAAAATTGAAATAAGTTGTCCCTACATTCAATTTTCATTACTATTTTAAAGTTATGTTTTTCTAAGTGTGCCCTATTTTGTGTTGAGGAGTAAGTATAATTGGTTTTCGCATAAAGATATACACATTGTAAATGTAATATAGTGGTTATATGTTATTTTTGACCGAGCGAGCGAAGCCAGCGAAGCGTCTCTACTTCGGCTTGTACAAAAATGCTTTCGTTTGTCTGCCGGATGACTGTCGGACTTCTGTCTGTCTGTCTGTATATTTTCCTCTACAGGTCGCATTTCTCAACAGTCTCAACAGTTTTCGTGAAATTTTGTGAGCCAAGTTCGATAATTTTATGGAATTTTTTTGTCGTCGGGGATTTTTGATTGGGGGGTCCCCAATCAAAAATCCTTCAAAAAGGGGCAAAAAGGGGGCTACAGGAAAACTCCGCCTAATGACATCCGATTTAGATGGTTCTTTTTAGGGTTCCGTACTTCCGTACCTTCTTACTTTTTGCCATATTTCGTGATTCTAGGTCAACGGGAACTACCATATAGGTTTTCGACCCAAAACCTATAGTGTACCTACTTCCGGTTGACCTAGAATTGACAATTTTGGTTAAAGAAAAAATTTTAATTTATAAAAAAGTTGAAAATTACATACTTACCTACATAAATTAGTTAAATTTTGGTACTTGCTAGTTTTCGTGAAAATCTAAATTTTTAATTACTTACCTAACTCTTTTTAATTGTTATTGAATAATGCTGATTTCAGAAAACCAATAGACATAGATAGCCGCATAATAATATGTTGTACCTACGATTAATTTTGTTATAACATTTTGCACAAAGAGAGAGCGCAACAAGGAACGTACTTGAAATACCAAGTACAGAACAATGATAATTACAAAACTACGCCAATCAAGGCTGTCGATAACTTTATCCTTTGATTTATAATAATTATGGCATTGCTCTCAACTACTCGAGTGTTCAAGATCGTAGCTTTATTTATATTTGAAATGTCTTTAAAAAACTTCATACGGGAAGAACTGCTGTGTGGTTCGTCTGAGTTCCAGCGTCCAGCGTTAAGAGTGAAAGTTCTTCATCAATAATACTGTCTCTATTCACATCATAAAATAAAATCTCAAAAAAAAGTAGAATTTTACGATAAGATGTTTTGGATAACAGTAAGTATACTGAATGTAGAATATCTTATGAATGTAAGGTGAGGACTTTGCTTTGATTGTTTGACAGGTGTAAGGAATTGTTTCATGTTGAACTCATGGCATTATCTGTTTGTCTTTCAACAACAAAATTTCATGATAATAAATGGTTCTGGTTGAAACATTTCAATGCAAGAAGCACTCAACTATTATTCACAGCGGCTGCATTGCTAATGGCAGTTATGATTAAGACGAGGACCATTATGATCAATGTTCGACAATAATCCATGGCTTGTTAAATTTGCCAGCATTAGAATTTGCGCTCGGCGCACGTTTGCAAGATAAGTCAGTCAGGGTCGACGCGGTGCCGACGGCCGGCCATGCACCCGAGCCACAGAAAACTAGCAACCAGCAACGCAGAGATACAACTCTATAATACCAACAAGTTTTGACGCTAACTAACAACTAAAAGCTGAGAATTTAGAGGCAGATAGCCCTTTGTTTTTGTTCTGAGCTTGCGTTTTCTGAGCTTATGATACGTCAGGTAGGCCTGTACGTAGTTGAAGCACTGTTGTTGGCATACTGTGCTTGCTTGCGACACCGTCCCGCGCCCGCTCCAGCTCGCAGCCAGCCATGGGGAAAACAACAACACCCACGTTGCTGACGTGGCCTTACTCAATTTAATACGAATGCAATAATGCATTGTGCTACTTCTAACTGACGCAACTTTCATGAGCTTTTCCAACTTTCAGTAATGTTTCAGAACCTTGGCATCTTTTTTTAGTCTGTAGAGGACATTCGTGTCATGACACACAGGCAATGCGTTGTGTAAAGGTTCTGCGGTCATCTATCATGACTCAGAAGATCTACTCTTAGAAGCAAATATACAGTACCTATATCACAAGAAATAACGTACTTAAATCGCTGATTACTCCGAAATAAAATTTACCTCAATAAGCTGAACGACGATTGTTGCCACAATCACGGTTTTTCAAACCTACATTATATTTCCGCTCTACATCAAAATTCCTCTCAACTTCAGTCAAAATTGAAACACCGTTTAATGCCATCATTTTTTGTTTTATAATGACAAATAGTTACAGGGTGAATAGTGACAGTGACCATTGTTTAAACAGTTTTCAAGTTGAGAGGGGTTAATTATTATGTATACCTATTATCCGCTGTTTCTTAGAAGCTCCTTTAGAGTATATTTTTAACTGAGCAGAAAGCTTAGTCAAAAATTCACAATAAAAATCGATTTTTTGTATCTGAAACGTTTAATAGATTTTAAAATGCTCAAAAGTCTTTATACTGTAGAACATACACGTTCTTTATCACAAGATACAGATGACGCTGAAATTTCCCTTTGCACCGTAAAATTAAATTACGAAGCTAGTAATAAAGCCGAAAGAAGGATGAATAGGTAGCGTTCATATAGCTATGATGATAGGGTGGGGGTGCCCGAGGGAGCGCCCTAGTTCCCGGTCGGTGACCGGACTATATTTAGCTGGCCGGGTGCATATCACGTAGACCCGCCATATAAATGTGGAAACAACAAACACATAGAACTTTAATTAAAACTTCTTTAAATATGAGCTTTCAAACTCCTTAATAATTTTTCAGCTTTTTTGGCAATTTTTCATATTCAAGATTTATTTTTTTATTGATAATATAATAAAGTTAAAATTGTATATTCAACTATTTACTGTTGCATAAAAGGCCTAATCTGAACGAGGCCTAATCTGAAAAAAATGATAATTACATGAGTTGAGCGTTGAGCGCGCTGTACGTTCTGAGCGCGAAAAGTCTAGAACAATCTATGTATGTATACAGGGTGGAAATAATGAATGGGCCCCGGAGGGAAACTACTTTAAATCCTTAAGATACAGAATTTTACTTAAAGGAAACATTCCTTTATTTTTAAAGAGAAAGATAACTGCATTCAAAGATTTTCTAAAATTAGCTTGCTTCACCCTATCTTAAGGATTTAAAGTAGTTTCCCTCCAGGGCCCATTCATTTTTTCCACCCTGTATTATAAAAGCTGAATTATTGGTTATGCTGAGATCACTTGAAATGTAGTTATAATTTATTATATACGACTTGAAACATGGTTCTATTTCATGAATATTTTTTATGTATTTCGTATTCTTGATATAAAAGAGTTCTTTTTTTAAAAATAGCAACGTTGCTATAGTCATTTAAGTAATTTGACCGTTCGTTAAATATAGAAACATATAGAAACAGGGCATAAGTCAACTTACCACAGAGTCCCTTGTTCAGTTTAAATGTCACTTTTGATCATTATCTACCCCATATTAACTTGTGATTTATGTGTGATCTTAGAAGCATTGCAGTTGTATAATAGAAATAACTTACCTTTCTCCAGTTGATAACGTATTGAAAGTAACTCGATCGATAGTTTAACGACCGGACTTACCTGGAATAACACAAACAAGTTATCAATAACATGATACAGACAGCAAGAAAAGTGAATTTACAATTTCAGTTTTTTAAAGTCTGAAAAAAATACTTTTTCAATTCTAAAACTATCAATATTCTTAATATTTTATATTAGAAAATTGGGTAGTACGGCCAGATCTTGATCAAAATTATGATCAAAGTTTAATACTAGATAAGGAAACTGTGAGCTAGATCTATAGTAAATTACTAAATAAGAAAATTAAGATTAAACAAAAAATAATAATTCATAACTTTTAATAAAAACGTACGGTATTCGACAGTTTGCTTTTGTTTTGCCAAGGCTAATGAAAAGTCACATATTTAATTATAATAGAACATCTCTTGACTCATGGAAACTAAGTGTGGTTTATCAATCACTTTAAATTCACAATTAAAAAAATACTCTTGACTCTTACGTTCAAATTCTAAAAGCAGCTTTGCTAATTATTCTTAGTCTAGCTAGATTGTTTTATTAGCTTAGTTTAGTTTCGAGGCTATTACTTAAACCTGTTAAATATGATCTACGGAGAGCAAATACCACCGATTTACTCAAATTCCTAGAACCTAATCCGAACCTATTATTACAGGTAGGTACAGTGAAACACTTCAGAGTCAGCGTATTTGCCTAATTGATCAAATACATGTTGTTCAATCTATTGCCGTGAGCAATTTTGTTTCGTATGGTAACGTTTCTTAAGTCTATATTCGTATGCTGCAAGCGGGCGTTCGAGTCATTACGTTGTCATCGTCCTAATTTTGCAGTGTCCTCGTTTTTGAGGTCAGCCTCTATCGGGGCAACGAACCCGTGCCCTTATCGCGGGGGAGCGGCGCGGCGGCGGGGCGGAGGGCGACAAATGACTCTCAGCTTTAAAAGTATGAGTAGCCAAAGATAGATGGCGCTTTTTGATTTTGTAATTTAATTACAAATATATAAAATATTTGATAGATACCTACTAAAATTACAAACAATTATCCACAAATTTGTTTCAGATGAATCTTGACAAAGAAACTGACCAAAAAGTTAGCCTAGTAACTCGAAATTATATAAAAAGCAAAGTCTGTTTTAATTATAAAGGCATTACGTAATAAAACGTAGCACAGGTCTACGACCTAACGTAAATTACCCCGATGCAACCCTATCGGTGGTGTATAGTACCTACGTCAGCCGCACACAGAGGCAGGCTGGTGTGTGAACAGGCTCGTAGCGCGCACACAAGCGCGCGTGAACTGTAGGCGAGTACGGCCGGGTCGTTGGCCGACAACCGGGGCAGCCTTGCTCTGTCCTCCGCGCCCTATTTCTGTCGCCACAGAGCTCCCCCCGCCCCACGCGTCTCTAGAACCCTCTACACTGAAAATTACTTACTCCAATTTACAGCCACCTCTCTGAGTTTAAGGAATTTACATTTAGCAAGAATCCAATAAAAATACTTTTTTATTGTATTTTGTTTTTATTCAAATGTGTTTGTTATAAAAAGTCAAAGCTCGCCATGTATATTCATATTTTGTAACAAGATCACGTGTGCTTAAATGAACTATTGACTGTTAGAATTTCTATAAGATTAAAAAGAATTAAATTTTACTTGGTGTTAACTTTTTGTTTCAAAAATAAAACAAATTGTGAAACAGAAATAGTTGAATTAAGCAGATTTAACATGATTTATTTTGTACATAATATTATTATGTATTATCTATCATAAAGTACATAGGTGTATTAGATATTTATTGCAAAAGTAAGCGTCTAGCTTTTTAGCCTTAGTTAGCAAATGCATGACAGCTATTTATTGAATTGATTGTTTTTATTAAAACATTTGCTGACTGTATTTTAGATCTATGTTGAGGCCTTATTTATAACATTATATCTTTGAAAGATTAACAAAGGTTATCCATTCAGTTTTTTGTGGTTTTGAGTTTATTCGTATACGTAAGTTTTCAGTTTTAAAAATAATTGTACACATCGGTTTAAATCGAGTGTCATTAATGCTTAATACGATCACATACTAGTAAGTGCACACATTCTCAGTCCTGCATGTGTGTCGCCGAAGCGAGTGGTGTGACGTGGGTTGCGTCAACTTTTACTCGCACTTTCTCGTCGACGCTTGCGCAACCACTCCGGCGCAATACTGGTTCAGTCACCCGCCGTACCATGGTGACGACGTTTCCCCCACTTACTCAACTGTCATTCCATACGCTCAATAAATATAACACAATTACAATTAATCTCTTAGCTGTTCATGATATAATCAACCAAGAATCCACTGCAACTACTACTAAACAAGCCATCGCTTTATTGCACGACAACTCGACCTTAAAGATACAATCAATTCAGACAAGTATCAAGCTTCTAGACTTCTAGAGAGAGTGTCTTACGCTCTGTAGACATACCACTCTGAAATGGTAAAGAGATATCAGCATAACTGTTACTTTAGTTCAAACAAGCTTATAAAGCGAGACATTTGCTTTTACCACAGAACAATATTTTCTAAAGTAATATAATCATTTTCATTGAAAGCTAGTGGTAGGTAACGGAACGGTAGGGGGCCGCGGTGTGTGGTGGGGGGAGCGCGCGGTACGTGCCCCAGTTTCGCGCGGGTGCATGAACTCTAACGAGGTAAGGCCACCGACCGACTCCTTACTCAATGGAGACTGCACTTTATTCTGTTACGTTATGTACTGTTTTAGATTGCGGAGTGTGACGGCCGCTATATCGTCACAAAGCACCTCGCAAGCGATACTACATGAGGATCTGGGCATGATGGTAGATCCAGCTGCGGACCGACCTTCACAATTATCGCCTTCCCGAGGACCTAGATACTTTCCATTATTTCAGTATACCTACTTGCGAAATAAAAATTACAATTTTCAGTGAAATTTTCAAAAATATTCAAGAGTTACCTTTTTGAAATCCTACTTCATTAACGTTTTTGTTTAAGGACCAAATGGTAGTATTTTAGCAATATTAAGCCTAACTAACATTTAAATGCCAAAACCTCCTTTTCATAAAAAACTTGTTTGCTAAACATTTGGTAAAAAAAAAATCCAAAACGAAACATGAATTTGTTTATTATAATCTCGTTTGAACAAACTCAATCTCGCAAGTAGACACCAGTGCCACAATTGGGTCAGCGGGAGCGGGTGGCACGACAATATAAGCAGCAGAAACAGAACAAAAATAAATGTGCAGAAAATAACTTTTTGGGTGTGATATAAATGTCTTCATTATCTTATTTTGAACATCTTGTTATTTAATTGAGATTGCTATCTCCGTCCGTAAAATAACATCAACCAGATAATTTTTCCATGACTAATATTTACGGCTTTAATTATATCTGTTTACGCATAATATTTGTTACTTTGTTATATTTTATACTAGCGGACGCCCGTGGTTTTGCCCGCATGGACTACTATTTTTTATCCCACTTTCCCACATTTTTCCGGTATAACAAGCCTTATTCCCGGTCATTATCTATCTATATTTTAAATTTCAGCCAAATCGGTTTAGTGGTTGTTGAGTTATAGAGGAACTCATACATCCATCCATCCATCCAAACATCCAAACTTTCGAATTTATAATATTAGTGTGATTTATATAAACAGAGTTTTAAGCCAAACTCACCGCCCTTTAAAAAGTTCCAATACAAACTTTGAAACCCCGTTTCACCCTTTTATAAGGGTTGTTTTGAAAAATACTGAAACACATTTCAATTTATTTTTCATGTTCAATATCCGTTCCGAGTTTTAAGCAAATCGCACAACGCGTTGAAAGGTTTCACACAAACGTTTTCATCCCTTTTCACCTCTTTAGGGGTTGAATTTAAAAAAATCCTTTGTTAGAGGTTGGTTTTACTATAAAAGAAAGCTACCTTCCAAATTTCAGCTTTCTAGCTTCAGCGGTTTCGGCTCGGCGATGATGAATCAGTCAGTCAGTCAGGGTACGCTATTTTATAGGTATAGATAGATAGAGATGATAAAGGAAAATGATGTATTTTAAAATTACAATCCATTATAGTTTCAGCCGGATAGATCGGGAAGTCGTCAAAATTTGATTTGCAAAATTCCACCCGAAACGACAGACAGACAGACAGACAGACAAACAAAAAAAGTGACTTAATAAAAATGTGATCAGTAATAAAAAATATAAAAGTGCCTATTTCCTTTACTCACATCACATCTGAATCTGAATGTCTGTGCGTTAATTACTTAAATGTATTTGTGTATAGGGTATGTCTGTCACATATCTCAATGTGATTTTGGCTAACGGTTTGAATGCCTACTTATGTTCTAGATGTAGCGTATTATATAACTTTTGGTTAATGAAACAATGCCTATAATAATGTAGGCAGTGAGCACAAAGGCACAGAGTGACAGGCTCATGAATAATACAATTGTCGTGGTATATAGGTCACGTCGACGGATACGTAAACAGCTGAGTCTCGGAGGGACTATAAAATAATCTCCTCTACTTTTCGTATAAAATCTAGGACATCCAGCGGCGATAACACTTTTGTTTCCATCTCCATATAAAGATATTGAAAGTAATCATGGCAACAAAACATTACGATGTGTGTTTTGAAATAACAAAAAAGTACATTGTGATAGAAGGGTCTAAAATGTGACCCATCATTATACGAGGTAGTTTCCCGAGTTTTAGCGAGGAAATAAGTAACAAAAACAGTGTTATAATGGGTTTAAGCGCCATGTGTTACATACTATTTTTCATTCCATCTATTCGAAAAGGACGACTTGGTTCGCCTTTAAGTGCACCCAAAGGTGGTGTTTTCTTTATGAAACTTTTAGCGGGCAGTAATGAGTTTTTAATCCTCGTTTTTATAAAAAGATAATTGCGGTGCACATAAGTGCACCGCAATTATCTTTTTATAAAAACATCATTTTAATAAGTAGGTAGTCAGAAATTAAAAGAAAATAAGATTTTTATTTAAATTATTCATTTCAGTTTTTTAAAGTGAATTTCACGTTTTATTAGCGCCATAACGACGTAACAAGAATATCGTATATTTTATTGCTCATTGTTTGTTAAACATCCTGTTTATTACAAATTTTAATGTGCATTATAAATTATGAATGATATTAATTCAGTGAAACAATGCATGTAAGCAGTGCGAGTAAACAACCTGTATTTGGGGCAATAAACTTCATCAAGAACGCCAGATAATTTTGTTCGATACTTGGGTTAGTAATTATCTCATTATGTTTTCGAGTCGATAGGCGTTTATCTTCCAATTTGCATACAGATGCACGCATGCCAGAGCAAAAATGTGTTATGAACGCTCGATACAGTGAACCCTGTTGTTGCCTTCGCTATACGCCGAAGGCTGGTACCTACATGCATTAATACTTTTGCATATTTCACAAATAAACTGTTTAAATATTTTTATTTTTAATAAGTATTGAATGCTACTGTCGCATTACATCTCTGTTTAAATTAGTACTCGCATCTTAAATGTTGCGGCATCTTTTTTGTTTACGCAAATTACACAATACATAAATTTTGGGTCAAAGCCGCTACGCCGTAGCAGTACTAAATACGTTTAAAAGATTTCAACGGGGTCCGCTTCAAAGTACCTTTGAAATGAACTTATTATTTTATGTTTTTAGACACGTTTAGAATTAACTACTACAATTACTACAAATAGAACTAATGTGGAGTTACTAAGTAAGTAAGTTCGTATAGCTCTGGTAAAATTTGATTAAAATATGAACTTCCCCAGAAAAACAAGTTAAACACTAACCCTCTTTAAATCATACAATATTATGGATTTAGCGACAAATACTTATAAATCAGTCCAAAAAAACTAGTATGTAGGTATTCATTCTTTATGACGTATAACTCGAAACTAAAAAAATGCTTTTGTACTGACAAAAGGTATAACCTTCCATAATCTAACTGATACGATTATAATTTTTAAATTAAACAGACATGTTTTTTAATCCAACTAAAAGTTCTCAAACATCTTGCGATCACGGTATCTGTTTAAGGTGATATCGTCACCGTGGTATCGTGCGGAGACCATGTCACTGGAGGTTACCTCCCCCCTCTCCCACTGCGCCCTACCTCCCCCCTCCCCCTGCAGGAGCAACAAACTCTGCAAGGTTGCACTCCGACCGACTGCTGTCGTTGGCTCGCTGGCTACAGTTAATCCTCGTACACATTTATTCTGTTCGAATTCACGTTTTATGATTTTTGTTTGATTTTTTATTGATGTACAATAGAGCAACCGTATTGCGATATACTATAGTAGAATATAAGCTATAGTATAAGGACGCTTTCCTTAACGATAATTTCTATTCTATTCGGTATATGTACAGCTTAAAAAAAGCAACACCTAAGTTGGCCATGAATTTGCTTACGTTTAAGGCCGGCTTGCACAACGTTCATCATCATCATCATCATCATCTCAGCCGTTGGACGTCCACTGTTGGACATAGGCCTCCCTCAAAAATTTCCATGTATTGCGGTTGGAAGCGGCCTGCATACCACAACGTTCATAATTGTATTTAAACTAGCCTAAACGCTTTTTTGTATGGGTTAAGGCGTTTAAGCAAGCATTTAGCTTGCTAGCCGCCCTAAGGGGTCTTACACCACGATTCCTAATTGTATTTAGCTAGCCTAAACACATTTAACGCATACAAAAACAGCGTTTAGGCTAGCTTAGTCGTGGTGCAAGACGCCCTAAAGGCGCGTATACACGCTGGCCCAGGCTCGCATTGCCTCTCTCTCGCTCTCGCCTTGCATCGTTTCGCCTTCTCGTTTGCGCTCGCCTAAGCTGGCCTAGCGTGCATACGCGCCATAAGGATAGAAATGGTAAAAAAAAAACAAATTACCTACCTACGTAACTAGATTAGATACTTACCTTTGGGATTACTTTTATGTATTTCAGAGCTTTTTTATGTCATCAAACTTCGAATTTATTGACAATATTTACCGAAAATATTTCACATAAAGTTTCATAGAGTTCAAGCTTTGAAAATTGTAGATTCTTAAATATTTTCACAAAACTTGGAAATTGCTAGTAGTCTGCACGTGGCCTTAGCAAACTAATGCATTATCTATGTCAGTTACGATATCACCCGCCCTTCTCCTACGAACTGTTTTAATTATTATGTTGTCATTTATCGATTCTGAAGGTTTTAGGAATTACTTGATAATTTATGTATTCTTAAAAGTTAAGTAAAAGTAAATAAAACAACATTAAATTAATTATGTTATGACTTAAAAGGGTGTTACGTTTAAAACCTTCTCTACCACTGTGCACTGGTTTAAAGTGTAGGTAGGTACTATTGTTTAAAACTTATATTTCAAAGGCACTATGTATGTAAGAAAATTTGGTTTAATTTTCAAGTTCAAGCTTTCACATAAATTGTAAAGCTTATAACGATTATACTTTCAACAATTTGTATTAATCTAATAATTATAAGCCTGGCATACACACACATGCTACTAAATATCATTCTTGTTTGCTACTACGTAGCATATTATGCTTATGACATAAGCATAATCTTTTCGTATGTACACTTACACTTATGTGCTACTACGTAGCATATGTATTTCAGGCTTTATGATTTGACCAAGAGAATAAATATAAGTAAATGTTGAATCATTTATTACTTGTATAAAAATGCATACATTTTGAGCCAAGAGGATAATGTTAAATCAGTCTTGTATTACGACTCGCAGCGCCATCTCTTGGCGAGTAGCGGTATTTATTCTGCATATTTCTAAAGCCGTCCTTTTATCACAGCTTTTACTGCAATACAAAAAGTTATTTGTTGCTATAGAAAAAGAATACTATATAAGCTTTCGTTTAAAGTTTATTCTTCTCAGCGTATTTTAGCCCCCGATTAAAAAGAGCTGTGTTTGTAGTGTGTCTCTATATATCTGTGTATCTTTGGTCTGTCTGTGGCATCATAATGTCAACATTCCGAACTAAATCATCGAATCGGATGCATTTTCGGAAGTCTGAATCGCACTGCTGAACGGGTGAACCAATTTTAATTTTATTTTTTTGTTTTAAAGGTGTCTTTGTCGCGAGTGTTCCTGTTCATAGCTATGTTTCATTAAAATCTGTTCCCCTTTGAAGATTTTCAGCTCTTTTCTAGTACTAATAAGAAGGGATTTGTCTTTATTTGTGGATAAAATTAGGATCAGAAAAATAATATTATTGTTTTGTGATTAACCCCCTGACGATAAGGAGGGGTGTTATAAGTTTGTAGTATGTCTATCTATGTGTATGTCTGTAGTATCATAGGTTTTTTTGTTTGAAAACTGACGTGCCCGAGATGGTTCTTGGGCTATCATAATATTATATGAAGATCCGTTCAGGTTTGAAGATCATCAGCCATTTTCCAGTTGATGAAGGGATAACGTTTGTGTTGTAGTGTGTTTTTCATTTATTTTTTAATTTAACTTGCTTGTTTTAATTCCGTATCTAAAAACAAAATCTTGTAAAATCCATTCCAGCTAGTGTCAGTACGAGGAAAGATATTATTGTCGGAATTCCAAAATGCAAAGTTACTAAAATAAATAGTGGAACAGTGAGTCAAGTCATAATATTTATTGGTTTCGGAACGGGAACGATGACCGCTCGGCACCGTGTGACGCATCACCTTACGATATTCTGACGTCAAACACATTTTACAAATCGTATGATAAGCATTAGCACAGAATTTTAAATTCTTTTGACGTAAACAACATTGTTTTTAAAACACTTCTAAAATAAAACTTCAAACGCACTCATTATTTGAATACTCGTTAAATATAACAAATTGTTAATAGTTTCTCGTAACCGTTACTCATTTCTTTATTTGGGTCATTAATTTATATTACAAATATTTTGTTTGTTTCTCAGTTGTTAGGAGCCAAAACAGAACCATCTCAATTTTAATCAACACCATAATAAAACAAACAAACGGACATGGGGCAACCTCTCATGTGCAAAATGTAAATTTTGGACTTACTTCTACCCCCTCAATCCATTTTCAAAGATCTTGCTTGAATACCAGAAAAACCAAGTGAGATTCTACCACTAGGGGATAGTGTCAGCAATATTTTATGTTCATCAAGTTTAATAATAATAAGTCGTTATTTTGTATGTTTTTTTTATATTATTACATAGCAAGTAAATACAATAAGTAGGTACCTAAGTAGGGAGTGTGCACACTGCGTTTTTTGAAGCGCGTTTGTGTCGATACAAACGCGATGCGAACGCGCTGCAAACACGCTGCTCAAAAACGCGCTTCAAAAAACGCAGTGTGTCCACTCCCGGTTCGCGTTTAGTATGAATACAAACGCGCGTTTGTATCTTTATTTTATTATTATAATAAGGTGCAGCGGGGCAATTCTGGCAGCGGGGTAATTATGACACATGGCTATATCTCTCGTTCTATAACTGATACCTCGAAGAGACATCTATGTACGCGTAGAGAAATGTTTTGTTCATTCATAAACGATAGGTGGCATTTCTAGCGCAAAAACTGACTGATTTACAGCATCATTTTGACAGTCACCTATTTTTCGGAGGGTGTAAAAATATTAGCTCCTCGAGTTTTTGTAATAATTAAGTGGTTTTCGTGGTTTAATTGAAAATTGAACAAGTTAAGGAGGTGTATTTTAGACCGGAGATTATTTTAATCGTACTAGTTCGTTTCTACTCATTGTTTCTTCTGTGTTATTGCATCCGCTATAATTACCCCACAAAGTGTTGATTTTATGTAATTTTATCAAAATCGGTTGCCATAATTACCCCACCAATTTTGTATGAAGTTGCCAAAAACCAGTGATGTCCACAGCATTGAAGTAAACGTCGATAAAAATAATACTTAACTAATCGAGCGAGTGAAGATCTCAGGGTTAAATAATGCGATTTTGCTTTGTATAAGTATTTGTTTGTGGCCTTGTTTGAGCTTAATTAAACCATAGTTAACACGCATTAAAGTTTTCGATCGAGCGAGCGAAGCGAACGAAGATCTTAGTGGCAAGTATGGCGATTTTGCTTTGTATGTTTCACGAATTCTTGTTCTCGCATAATTGTCGAACCGTTCATCCAATCTGCACAAAACTTGGTAGGTCAATAGGTTGTGCTATAGAAATGTATGGTGGAGCATATAAGCTTAATCGATAAAGGGGTTGTCAAAATATTGGGTTCCCAAGGGGGTAAAACTAATAAACTTATTGAGTGCGGTGTCATTTATGAATAGTCTTTATTTGTACATTCCAAAATAGTTATTATTTTTATTCTAGGATGTATACTTTTTAAAATACGACGAGAATTCATGAACAATTAGACACAACATTATGTATTGCATGCATGCCAGTACCACCTATTATTTACCATGACGACCTAGCGCAATAGACATACTTGGCAGTAGTAGCACTTGAACATGTAGGGGAAGTCGGAAGAAATTCCAAATGTAAGCCATCTACGGTTCGCGAGATCTCAATTCAGGGCGAACTACTTCTCATACAACATCATTTTTGCGCGAGATTTTTGCGTATACTTACTCCGTTTATCGATAGTCAGCGTCCCAACACTAGCATGTATGGGCGACTAAAGAGTGATGCCAGAATTACCCCACAAAAATTTTAACAGGTTTTTTATAGAAACTGGACCATCGTAGGAGATTAGAATGTTAAAATTCGCGTGTATTGTGTTGTCTAGTTTGTAAAGCTTCTGGATTTAGTATCATAGCATCATTGGTTCGAATAATATCACCACCTGACGGAATTACCCCGCTGAGGGGCTATTCTGGCATTTTCCAGTTTTTAGTAAAAATTGTGTTATTTCACCATTTAAATATGCTTTTTCTTTAACAAAAATACAATAAAGATAAAGGCAGATAAAGGTTACATAACACCAATTTGTCAGAATTAGCGTAACTCAACAAGGAACGAGAGTATTGAAGTTTTAAATTTTGACTAAAAAATTTCGGCCAGAATTGCCCCGCTGCACCTTACCTAAGTATTTATTTTAGATTACAAATTCCATTATTACAATTAAGTAAACAAAAACATCATCACAAATAATAAATTAAAATATCAAATACAATCATAAGAATTACTACACTACAAACACTTGAAAACAGGCTGCGAACGCGCTGTTCATTAATGCGCCTCAGAAAACGCCGTGTCCCTTTCCCTTGTGTAAATTAATCCAAGTTCAGTACAAGTAACGCCATCTCTAGCAAGTTACTTGAAGCTTTCAACTTCAATAGGAGCCTTCTCTTTGGGCGCCATCTAGCGGACTTTTCCAGAACCAAGTAGGCTTTGCAGGTTTTAGGCTCGAGGTAAAAACGTACCTCGGGAAATTGCTACTAGATATCGCTTTTCTAAATTATTGTAATGGTAATAATATTAAATAACATCTTCTTCGTTAATACGTTCTCACATTCGGACATCTCAATAAGCCCTTAATCTTTCAAATTCTACGTTGATTTTCAATCCTTTATTGTTTTTGCCATAATGTCTTTGGAAAAACTGTTGGAAAAACTATTCTCAGACATTATACTTACTTACCTACTGTTTTTGCATGGCCGCATGGCTAACGTGACCATTTATTTTTTGTGTGAAAGCGGGACGCAGGTACGGAATTTTGTATAGGTACAGCGTGGGGGGGGGGGGGGGCAAATGGCGACAAAAAAAACGACAAAAAAAGTCGCTCTCTGGGCGACTATGAATAAAAAAACGATAAGTACCTATTCATTGGTATTTTCGTGACAAAAAATAGCTTTTTTTTTTCATTTTCAATAAAAATTAGCCTGTTTCATCAACTTTCATCAAAATCGGTTTAATAACGATTTAGGCGTAAAAAGGTACCTAACAGACAGTCAGATAGAAATCCTTTCGGATTTATAGGAGGTGATTTGAGTGCAATGAATTAGATTTAGGGGATTGTTTGCAAAAGCGGAACATTTTTGCTCTCGCTGCCCAGCGGGACAGACAGCCTGAAAGCGGGACAGTCCCGCCAAAAGTGAGACGTATGGCCACGTTACGCATGGCGCCTGGATATACTTAATCTTCAAACAATAAACCAGTGTGTTTGATCTAAAAACAATCCATCAGTAACCGTGCGCTAACGCATTCAGTTTCCATCCAACTTGATTATATTTGCTAACTTTATGCTAACGTAAATAACACGTAATGTAACCTCCAGCCGACTTTCGGACTGCGTCCGGAACAAAAACACGACTGACCTACAAACAGTAGCGAACATTGGAAGATAACATTAACTATCCTTTTCATACTTCAACAAGGTAGTAATGCAGAGATGAGATGGAGAATCTCGGTGCGATGACGAGCCTCTGATGCTCCGCTCAATGTCAAGTTCACCGATTATTATTAGTGCTCAATGCCACAACATACACGCAAGCATGACGGAGTGCCCGCGCCAGCCGAACATGTGAAATGTTTGCATACTGTGCATGTACGTACACACATATTAAACACTTCCTGAAAAATTCTTTGGTCCGATATTTGGCGATAGTAAAACTATACTTACCTAGGCACGTGAATAAAACGTCCCATATTAAAAAAAACTACCTACTAAAACAAACTTGTAAAGTTACACTAATATTCGAACTTTGTGAGTTTAAGTTGAATATAAAATTATGTGGTCATACTTTCTGGCTAGTACCTACGGATTACATAGCTGAAGTACCTAATAATAACAAACGACTGAAACCTCTAGTCACATCACAGTTTTGATATAATTACTAAGTAATTTTCCGACCATTTTTGCTAATAACCTTTTAATTTATCGGCAGGTAACTACTTATAAACTATTAGGTGTAAATAATTTCCTAATGCATAAACATACATTTACCTACATGTGATATTTAAATTCAAGTTCAATGTCATGATACTCATGATTGAGACGGATGTTTTCGTGCGTGTTATTTAAAATCAACATAATAATTTATAAAGATTTACTTAATTAACAAACTAGACCAGGTTCACGACCGAGTGAAGATAGGGTAATTAATGTTATTTCCATGTTCGATAGGTTTACCGAGCATTCATATTTGTCCGAATATTTGTATTCGGTGAAATCGCTCCGGCTCATCACTAATTCCTAAATTCAGGAGACGCTCACTAAGACGCATATTTGATTCGAAGAGGGATGGATAGTCAGACAAAAGTTTATGCATCAATCAGCTTCTATTTTTAACTACCTGCGTCATCATTGCATGCTCGACCTAACTTAACAAATTTCCGTGAAACATACCTAGTAGTTTTAGCGTCCCACTTTAACTGTATCTGTAAATAATAACTTTTGCTTGCTATTTTATAATTATTTTTGTTCGTGCCATGTAAAAAGAACGCTGGAAGAACGTGTTTTGTCCCATGTTTGCGAATAGGTAACCCATGCGCAAACATGAGACAAACACACAACTATATATATATTTATAGGTATATTTATAAATATATTTATTATATTTATTTATTATTTATATATATTTTATATTTATCAATATATTTATCGTTTCCAACGATCCTTAGGTGGCTCAACTGGTTCTTTTTGTAATTTATACTTTTATGTAAATATGTAGTAGTTTAGTTTCTGTAAATAAATGTTATAGTAGGTAATCGCTATGTGAAAAAAAAAATGTAATTATAAGTCCCAGGGGAGTGATTTTTTCGATGTCCTACGTGGTTGTCATATATAGGTATTTTCCTTTGAATAACATAAATACGTAGTACTTACCTAACAAAAAAGGCTTTTTAGTAATTTTCTATTCTATAATTTAAGATATTATAATATTTAGCTCGCGAATTAAATCAGCATCAAGTTAAAATTTCCACGACGTCACAGCGTAAATTAGGTCAAACAGAGGCTTTACTCAAGAAAAAACTAGTATTATTATATATTAATAAATACCTAGCGACATTATTTGTCGATAAAATCCGGCATTTCGTTGATTCAATGTCTTTTCATTAGCGAAATCCATGATAAAGGTTTTTTCGTCCGTGACGAAATGAAATATTTTAGTTTTCCTAATCTTCACGCGAATTTATGAAAAACGGTAAGCCTATTGTGTTATTAAAAACAAATTCTCATAAGAACTTTTATGTGACTAACAGATTTTGTAATGGAATACGTTAAAACATTGTTGAAAATTATGTTTTTTAATAAAAATATTGTTATCCAAATAGTGGAAAGATTAGTTTCCTAATCGTCACTGATTTTTTTTCGCGAAAATGGCTTAAACGCGACTGTGTAAATACTTTTAACACTTTTTTATCATCATTATCAAACGACCAGCCGCTCGAAATTCATCCCACACTACAAGACGAGCTACTCATCACTTCTTAGTCCATGACCAAAAGCAATTATTTTCTTATTATCATTCAATAGCCATCATAGGTAGCCTTTCAGGAAATAGGAATAGTGTTAGCTTCTTTCGGTGTTTTTTTTTTCAAATCGGATTCGTGTTTAATACCTCTTATATCCATATTCAATTAAAAAAAAGATAAATTAGGACTCTTTTAAAGGCCATAAGTATCTACAAAATGTAGTTTCTCCTAATACTCTAGCATAGGAGTAGAGTACTACCAAAATGTACAACGCGGAACGTTTACGGCCAAATGGCACGCGTCCAGGGTACCCTTGCCAACAGACTTTTCACTCCGATGCTCTCCAAAAAGTCTACTTGAATTCTTATTTATTGCATCACTTGGTATTGCCCGTGGCACCATAACCATAACTTTATTTTTCCATGATTTTGTTTACAAAGTAGCCCTACTAAAAAAGTAGCAATTTTTTTTTTAAACACATTAGTATGTATCATTTATTGCATTTGTTAGAGTGGAAGGAACGCTTTGTGTTATTTTGTTAGTGCATTTTATTATATCATTTGTAAATGATCCTTAATTTTTTATAATATTCCCCGTGTATGTTTGTACTTTTTGTCCTCCTAAGCGGCCTGTCTGATTTCGATGTTTTTTTGTACCTTTGGCGTTGTACGTAGTACTAGTATTCTGTGGTTGTACTATGAGGTCTTGTGGATGATTCTTAGCTATAGGTGAGTAGTTGGAACATGTTTAGGTAGGCTCTGTTTTCGAGTTCTAAATACCGTAAAATACGCCAACATTGCCACCAAGGGTAATTTTGCCCGAAGATCAATTTATAAGCAAATCTTTAGATTACAAAAATATTTGAATAATATTGTAACATTTTTTGAATTTGTTAGAAAATAGGTTATGTGTCTAGCATCACTGTCTATCGGGTGTGTCGCTAGCTTCACTCAGTAACTTGTTGGAACTCTTCAAGTACGGTGCGTATTTTCGCGGGCAAATTTTGGTGCAAATTCATAAGTGAATTGTGAGTGATGGCGAAAACACAGGTTGGTTTTATTAATATTATGATATGTAAGAACATTTTAGGAGTATTAATATGTTATTATCGTTGCTGAATGTCTTTTCAAACAAGAGTTATAGCGGTGGGCAAAGTTATCCAGCATTGTAGCGATCTACTATTGACAACATTGCCCGCCATCAAAATAAGCTTAGGGTTGGCACTTCAGAAACTTGTTTTTTTTTTTAAGCTTTTAATTAACTTGCAATGTTTGTATGTTTGTAAGTTCCTATGTTTGTAAGTCTGTTTATCCGGGTTAATTCTTGCAAGCTTAATTTGACCTACTTCCCGGTGTCAAATTGAGCTGAATTTAGGTAAAATTATGAGACTTCGGTGACAATGCAATAATAATAGTGACAGTTAGCTGAAAATGTGTAATAGTTTAGTAATTATTTTAATTTAGCTCCTAACATCATTTGATCTCAATTAGTATTTCATTTTCATTTGGGTACCTACATAAATATGTTGATTAAAATGTATTAAATAAATACCTGAATGAAAAATAACCAGTTTTTTTATACCTACAACAACTACGATCACAAGATCAGTTTACTAAGAAGTGCCAACCCTAGCACTTTTAATTGGTGAAATGCGGTTTGTATGAAAAAGACAAAAAATGTCAGGGTAACTTTGCCCAGCCACTTTGCTAGGAAACCTTCTATAGTATCGTTTTAATTCCTAAAGTAAACGCCATTATTGCCTAAATTCTTGTATTGGCTTTTTATTTCATCTCTCTAGAGGCTATATTTGCGTCAAAAATCAACGTGGGCAATGTTGGCTAAAAGTCCAGATAACTTTGCCCGCCATCAAAATGTATAAAATACTTAGTTAAATATTGACGCATCATAAAATCTGATAAAGTAATACATGCACATAATCTTATAATAGCAGATGATAAAAGAAAATACTTACGTTCCCATAGAAATTTTTTACAAAAATTGAAATTATTCGAAAAAAGTGGGCAATGTTGGCGTATTTTTTGGTATTTGTTTTTATTTTCCAACCGAATTAGATTTTATTTCTTCAGATTCAGCAATCCAATTTTATTATGTATAAAAAAAAATACAACGTCTCCTATTACGCTGTGTTTAGTTTCGTTCTCCAAAATGTCAGTCATTTGGCTGAAAAATTCATCACGACATTGGTCAGCGAAAAAACATGGTAGAATAGGAAACAGACGAAAATTAAAGGTTTAGTTGACGTTTTGCTTGTGGTTGATAAAAAGTTTGTTAATAGAATCGGCAGCCGGGTGTCTGGCAGGACAACGTGTGCCTACCGCCAGGACCAGTAAATTTTAGACAATTTGTCTCGAGTCTGGGTGTTTTTCTATGTACCTATCTATAAGATGTTACACACATCTTATAGATAGTTGCAAAAAAAAAATGTAAGTAGTACTATCAGTCATGTAGTTCCCATAACACAGCTCTGCTTACTTTGGAGATAGATGATGCTGTGTGAAATGTCCAGTATTATTTCATAATTATTTATTTATTTATCCTGAAAAAAAGTACTAACTGTTCCCTAGGGATCTACATTAACGCGAGCGAAACCGCGGGCGACCAAGTATTAAAACAAGTAGTAGGAAAACTTAACTGAATAGACGCATAAATTGGCAACTCCATAAACCTAGATAGCAGGACTGAAAGCTGCCCGTTACTAGTGCAGTAGACAGCTCCAACCAGCGGCAGTCTGCACGCATCTTCCCCCGCTGCAGTATCGATCGCGGCCGTGACTCACGCCCTTGCCCGACATTCACCCGTCTACCCCATTCCCCATAGCACCCCACTATGGCACTAGCCCGCTGCACGTTATCAAACTGGCTAAAATTAAAGCAATTACCATAAATCGTGCCTAACGCAATTTAAATGGAAATATCTGTAGGGATATTCTGAATTACTAAAATATTTGACTAACTGAATAAAACGTTTTATTAAACCTTCGTACAAGTCATTATCGTCTTTAAATAATACTTAATTATTTAAATAACTAGCAGCGCCCTCGTGGCGTTGCGCATAGTGATGGTATATGGTAATTATGAAAAAAAAATGATGCTAAAAATTAGCCTATATCCTTTTCCAAGAATTTAGCTATCAAATGCAGAAAGAGTTTTTCGAATCCGTAGTAACGTAGTAGTAGTAACGCGCTAATCTCAGTAGTTCCTGAGATAAAACCAACAAACAAACTCTTCCACTTTATATATTGGTATAGATTAGATACAAAAGAAATGTAAGGATGAACATATTTTATGACCTCTAATGCTCATTCCAGATCACATTTAGTTCGTAAACTCCGATAGCTATTTTTTCTGTCAGAATTAAAGTAAACTGAGTGGTATTACAATTATTAAATGAGTCCCTGTAAGAGTAAATATTTATGGTCTTCAAGCTCCCAAAAAACTTCCTTGGCGACTCAAAATGACTGTCTTTATTTCTATCCACTCACTTCTGAAAGCTCCAAGCTTGTTTTCTGTGAGATTCACCAATTTTTATTCTAATCAAAAAAGGTTATACAAAGTTGTACCATGTAAACACGTCTAAAGTAGCAATCACCAAGTTCAGCATTCGGCTTTTCCGAGTCCCCTACTGCTTTCCCCACATCTCTATAGCAATTCGCATCACGTAATGCGGCCCCCTGTGACCAGGGCACCCTACTAACTTTTATTTCGTTATTAGATCGAAGGGATAGAGGGAAAGAGGGCCCAAGCCGTCTCGGCTTCCCTACGTATTTCTTACGATAAATCTTTGTTGATGTAAAAGGTATGTCAGATATTTTAACGTTAAAATATTGCGACAGAGAAATGTTGCATGCGCATTTTATGGCTTTTATAAATCTATGGATTCATTGCATTTTAGATTTTGTACATAATTATGACAAAAATACATTTCGGATTGAATAAACATTATTTTGATTTGACGAAATGGGTACTTACTGAAGTTATTTGAAATCCAGTACCGTTCAATGTATTTGAATTTAAGAAACCTTGCTGTAAAATATAAGTGTCGTTAGTTTTAATTTTTTTTTAATTGATCCTAAAAATACAACCACACTCAACAATAACACTATATTTATGCTTGAACCAGTTAGTCATTCACTTCGAATAATCAGTATATCGGATTAAAATCGAGTGAGCATCGAGTCATGGCACACAGTTTCGGTTGCGCGAGGGTATGGCCGGATCGATGCCGCCCCACGTTCACGGTCATCGCCCTCCGCCCGCCCTACGCTTCCGCGTCACCGCACCCCCCCCCCCCCTCCGACCCCCCGACCCGACAACCCCTCGGAGCCCCTCGCTAATTATAGGTACCTGCGGCCCTACACAGACGTTACGAAACATAATTAGCCTGACTATTTCAATACAAGTATTTCATCTCTGGAATCAGTATCAAGGATGTTTGTGACTTTGTATCTTTTTGTAAATCTTAAATTCAGAATGCTTCCTTATCTAACTAAAATTTAGTACTTAACATTAAAAGTTATAGCACAACTCTTGTTACTTTTATTTTTATGTAAAGTTTTCAGATTGCACTGTACGTACTCGTACGTTTAATTCTTTGGCTCTGCAACCTAAACGGTTCAGTGGATTTTACATGATGTTAGAATTAATTAGTTAGTCAGGTAGTTAATTAGTTATTATTAATTAAAATTAAAATGTGCTATTATTAATTAATTATGTTAGAATTAATTAATTAATTGTTGTTAATATTATGAGATGTTGTTAGAATTATCTTGATTGTGAGAGTGAAATAGCTATCAAAAAATTATTTATGCCTGGAATACATAAGCTACGTACATAAGCACACTATTATGTGATACAAAGCAAGCTAGTTTAGAGCAGACGCTACTTTTTAGCACGTCTATCCATACTAAAAGAGTATGTTTAAGAAAAAGCACGCTTCTTAGTAGCAAACAAGCATGCTTTTTAGTAGCATGTGTATGCCAGGCAATATCAAAGGAAGAAGAGACAGTTGTATGAAACATCGTTATTGCGACGATCGACGCAACGGTGCGCTGCGCCCGTGTGGCATCACTCTGGGCTTATTTATTGTCTTTCGACGGTATTTTTTTTAAATACTTGCAAGTTAACTCGTCAATCAACAACCTACAAGACACTGAAATTGAAATTTTACTAAAAAAACAATTTTATTAGGCTAAGTTCAGATGAACGCGCGTCGTTGTTGTGTACATGACCGCGCGTCACGGTGACGCGCGGTTGACACGCGGTCATGTACACAACAACTTTGATTTGTTACAATCTTAAACCGCTCGCCGAGCCAACCGCGCCTCGCCGCGCGTGCATCTGAACTTAGCCTTAATTACTAGCAGCGCCCTCGCGGCGTTGTCCCCGTATGATGACGATGATGATGAAAAGCAGCCTCCCTCAAGAGTTTAGCTATCAAATGCAGAAATAATTTTTAAATTTAACTGGTAGTTTTTTTAGATCTGAGATTAGCGCGTTCAAACAGACAAACCATCAAACTCTTCCACTTTATATATGTTGGTATAGATAGATGAATTAGAGGTTCATAATTTTGGCTGTTGGGTTATGTATGGGTAACCAAAGTGTCAGGAAAAGCAACTTAAATGCATAGACGGGATTCTTGAAATGGACATATATTTTTAATTTATAAACGGATTTTGATAAAATGTTCCTGATTTACCACAGTACAACAATGATAATTGCATCCAAATCTGTTAAGCAGTTTCTGAGATTAGCACGAACAACGCACAAGCATAGATGGGTTTCTTTAAATAAACATACTTACCTACTTATGTTTTTTAATTTTTAAACGAATTTTGATAAAACAAATACTAAAAAATGATCCTAGTTTACCACAATACAACATTGAAAACTGCTTCTAAATCGGTTAAGCCGTTTCTGAGATTAGCGCGAAGAACGCTCTCTGCAAACAGGCAAACAGACAAATATTAAAACATTATATTCTATTACATTAATAGATGCCTCTTAAAATAGTTTTTCTCAAATTTTCAAAAAAAGACATCGATTAATGTAAAGATAGATAAATTATTGAAAGCTACAAAAGATGCTTCAAGAGCTCAGCATCGCAAACCTTTCAGTATCGATTTATGCATTTATTTTCTTAAAATACTTAATTCACAAATTCACTTACAGAGACCTTAAACAGGACTAACACAGCGTTGAGACCAGTGTATCGGAGGATGGAGAACGGTTAGCATACGTCCAGGAGTACATCTACCTGGGCCAAATAGTCCCCTTAAGAATCCAGGCAATAAAAAGATATCGCTCGGCTAACCGAAAATGCTTGGAGAAGTTATTGGTCCATGGGCAATTTATGATGATGATGATGATAAAAGATAAAAGGGTTAGATAAATGGGATAAAGGGTAAAAAGGGGTTAAAATGAGCTTTTTCTCTATCTCTCAAGTGCATGGATGTTTGCATCCTCCCCGTTGGTTGGAGCGCAGACCTATTCGCAGACCAACATCCAGAAGTATAAGCTCAAGGTAATAATCGCATACTCGGAGTGAAGCGAATTGGCCGTATTCGCAACACTAAGTTGCGCTTAAGAACACAGGTCACCAATGTAACCACGAAAGCTGCCAAACTCGAATGGGACTGGGCTGGTCACTTTTGCATGTCGGGAGACCAGTGGGCCAAACTGACCACTGAGTGGTGCCCTGATCCGTTGCAACGATGTCGCGGCAGACCGTGAACGAGATGGAGAGACGAGCTTGCCAAATTCCGTGCTTGAATTCCGACTGGTCCTTATTAGCTCAGGAGAGGGATGAATGGAAAGAGTGGGGGGCAGCAGTGGGACATTGAGGGCTGCTAATAAAAATCATCATCTTCCTGCCCTTTTCCCACTTACGTGGGGTCGGCACAACATGTATTCTTCTTCCATTTCCCTCTATCAGCCGTCATCTCAACACTCACTCCTTTCTTACTCATGTCAACTTTCACACAATCCATCCATCTTTTCTTTGGTCTACCTCTACTCGTATATCCATCCACTTTCATATCAAGCACTCTTCTCGTAACATGACATTCATCCCTTCTCATAACATGCCCATACCATGCCAACCTATTGCTCCTCATCTTTTCATTTATTGGCGCCACTTTCAAACTTCCTCTTATATACTCAAAAAAAAATAACAATTGCTAATAAAAATAACTAGGTATTATTATTATTATTGATAGAATATTTTAAAATCATTATTTAATCCTCGGCTCGTGTAGGTATAGTTAATTGATACACTATAGGAGTTATCGTTGCTTATATAAGCAACACTTGTAGCAGTGTCACAAAGCCCCGTTACAAGGAATCAATGCGTTACGGCCTATTGTTGTTCATAGACTCTCCTATTTATGAATTTTGAATGAGCTGTTTGTCTTGTAATAGGACGCTGCACCTCCTAGAAACTGCAACGGAAAGTAGTCAATGAAACTGGCTTACATAAAACATCGCCTTATGGAATTTATAATTATCAAAACAAAAACTTGGGAAAACCAGCATTTAATAAATAGTAGCATTTCGTCCACCGAGATGTTATCGTTGAAGTCCCTACTAATTAAAACAATTTATATTAACCACCAAAGCAGCTTAACTAGACTTGATCTTATCAAGTAATGGGTCAATTGTAGCCACGCATAGCCTATCTGCGTACAAAAATACAAAATCCAAAACGCAATCCTATCGATCCTGCAGTCCAAACTTCCCCTACTGACATAAGCTTATATTCTCCACCCCGCCTGTATACCAGACCCATATAGCAAATAACGCTGAAACTGCGTCAGACGCGACAAGTGTACTCAGACGGCGCGGCCGAGTAAGTACCTACGTGTAAACTATACCTATATCCACTTATACATTTTTGTAAGTACATTGCAGTGAGTGGGTGAGCAGACTGCAGGCAAAGCCGACTGAATCCCGGAAAACTACCGACCCAGTCTAGACATGGGGGCACTTCCCCTCTTTACCGTCCTCACCCCCCGCACCCCGCTCCCCTCCATACCCTGGCGCTTTCACCACCGGCTTGCAGGCATTACAAAAAAGAAACACACCCCAGCTTTTAAGTGATGCGGTGTGTGACATGAGAACAAAACCTGGGGAAATGGAGATGAAAAATTATAAAAGGTGTTTTCACGTTGCGTTTCAAGCGACGAGAAGTGAAGAGTCTTGTGAATTAAAAGCTGCCGCCATAATGAATACACGGCTCATTATTATCTGCGAGTACACGCTATCAATAGGCATTCGTGTAACGAAACGTGTTTTTAAGCTGTTATGTATGAAAGAAAAGCTCTTACATTTACATATTATGGAGACTTTGAAAAGCCAGATACGATGCATATTGAAATTGATTGAAATGTTTAGTAATTCAGAGGTCAATGTAAATTTTTAGAGGCGAAAAATGCTAATTAATAGAAGCCGGTTTAATTAGCACCCATAAAAAAATAGTAGTCCACGCGGGCGAAACCGCGGGCGTCCGCTAGTATAAGTATATTTAAGCTACAAGAAATCGAATAGCTATTAAATAACTACAAGTACCCATTGTACTTGTGGTACTATAAAAGACGATTATCATTACATTGCCCACTACTTGCACATTTGCATCACCTTGAAGACAATATGCATGATTGAGTGTGCTGCAGTGGGTTAGTGAGAGTGAATTACATCCGAGCGAGGAGTGGTGCAGGCGGGGGTTGCAGACGGGTCGGCAGTGGTGTGAGGCTAGACGGGAGAAGCCGACGCACCTCGTTTCCGCAGCCAAGTGTAGTAACATGTACCATCAAATGATAATCATGGCTTACAAAGCAGTATGTGTTTTGTATGAGCAAGTGGCTAACTCTGGTGACGGAGTTTTTAAGGCCTCCTTCTATGGGTTTATAACTTAAAAGCCGGGACCGCCAATTTAACGTACCCACCGAAGCAGGAAAGCGCTTACTTAGTTGTTAATACTACTCTCAGTCAACCATTCAAATTGTGACCGCTCATCAGAACGTCTCGCTTAACTTCAACCAACTATCAATAATCGCAAGTTACGCAACGATCTCTGTAATACTCCATTGCAGTTCCAAGTGTAAGCAAGCGGGAATCTAGGCTAAGTTCAGATGAACGCGCGGTGACGCGCGTTGCCGCGCGGTTCAGCTGTTCAGATGGCGTCGGCTTGGTGCATGGCGGTGACGCGCGGTCATGTACCTACACAACAACATTAATTTGTTACAATCTCAAGACACGTGCCGAGCCAGCCGCGCTTCGCCGCGCGTTCATCTGAACTTAGTCTAATGCTGAGAATGTGGTAAAATTTTGTGCCAAGTCTATGATGAAGAACTGAATTTAGGATTAGGATATTTATTCAAATACAGTTTAAACTCTAATCACCTAATCTCTGCATCAGCTTTGAATCTAGTTTAAGCATCTTGTTTTAAAACTCCACTACACTCATCTTTCTTCGAAATGAGCAGTTCTGCAAAATGTCTATCAAATGTATGACATATCTGCTTTGGTTGTACCCATTTTCGATGAATTATGAATTAAAAATGTCCATGTTGCAAATCGTCCAATGAGCAAATATATCAAATAAAATAAATATGTTATATAATCTTTATTTCTACAAAATATCCAACATAACATGAGTAATCAAACTAAGTAGGTAAGTATAGTTTAACAAATCAATGTTGAGTAAGTTATTGTAAGTATTATATTATACAAATACTTATAATATATGGTATAATATAATGCTTAAAATATATGTATAATATATTGTATAATATACCCTGTATAATATATTGCGATTTTGTACACGAGATAAGTCATTTGCCTACACGCTAATTGCGAGACTTGTTATCGATTGACATGAATCTTCGCATGCTGTAGTCCTAATCAACGCCTAATACTCGTACATTATGTACTTAATTGGAAACGAAACGAAATTTCATTCAATACCTACAATGTTTTTAAAAAGCAGTCCAAATATAAATAAGGTATGTAGGTAGAGTAAATTAAATAACAAAGAGCATTGCGTTTATCTAATGTTCGCACGAGTTTGTAGAGATGGCGGGCACAATCGAGATAGATATCGCGTCCCTGACCGCCCGGGCCTTGGCTGAGGCCGACGACTCACCACTACTGCATTATTCTATACCCACGACAGCCCTACAACTACTTGTGTACCATGTAAACGTATTCTGAACATCATTCCGCGACCCCGCTTCAATCACGAAAGAGCGACAGGGATAACTACTAGCAAATTCAAAATCGACATTGATGCACTGTCGGGGGATTGTACTCTACTACCATTGATCCCCACTTGAGCCGGCCGGACGATAACTTTCTACCGTTCCTGTCACTCACTGGCTTTTGAATAGCGTCCATCAAATCGTCATATCCCAGGAATAAGGACACTATTTGAATGGTGTTCGACCTGCGTGAGTTAAGGGTGAAATAGAAAGCTGCATTGCATCTACGTATAATACTGTCATTTATTGAATAATGTATTAGATGTATTGAACTAGCTGCATACCTTTATAGCTAATGTAAATGGAAGTAACTTTTCATTTTCTACTGCGTTCAAAGAAAACTAGTAGGTAAGTTGAGGAGATCGGGCGGGGCTGAGTTGGCTGGGATGGCTGGGTGCAGCGGGGTCAAGCGCCGGGCCGCGGCGGGTCGTCAACCGGGCCCGCGCGGTCGCATCGCATCTATATGCGCGCCCGCAGAAAGCGGGCAAAAACTGCTCCGCGCCGCGCCGCCGCTCGCTCGCCCGCTGCCTGCACTGCATCCATATCTCGATATAACTCCATTATCATCTTTTCAATTACGTGAAATAAATAACAAAGTATCAACGAAGATCCACAACAACATTTACACAGATGTTGTAAGGTAAATATTTATGTTTACAAACTGCAATTTATACTTTTTGTGACGACCCTCGCCTAGAAATGATTATTTCTCTATTAAGGTATGATTTTAATTCCAATGCTCGCCAAATCACAAAAACAAACCCTCGAATCCCCAACCTTGAATAATTTCAAAGCAATTTTGATCCAAATTGAACACTTTTCCCGAACACAGTCGATGTCAACGATTGAAAAGTGAAACGTTTATAATTGCCATCGAATGCTGGAAATAGTTCAGAGCTAATCACAGGAGCTGGTTTTCCGGAAAAGTAATTGGAGACCAGTTGAGTTTAACTCCATATTTTCACCTGTAACTCATGGGTAGTCGTTCAGCTTCGTAAGTCACGGGCACTTTCTAATGTGGGTACAACCACCCTGCAACTCTTCTACGTGTCTAATCCAATTTCAAAATTACTTAATAAGTTCGTATGAAAAATTAATGTATGTGACAAATATCATTATAATTATACTATACCCAGCAGTGGGAGAGATTGGGCTGCGGATGATGATAATATGATTATATGAACCAATGTTTTGCTTTTTACCTTTTTACGGAAGAGACATAAAACACCCATATTCTAAGAATTAACAGAAAGTAGTTTTGTAAATCCTATCAGCTCAATTATAACCATTTCTTGAAGTAAAGCTTAGCTAGCTTCAGAGCATTTCTCTATTCTTTTTTATGTAACATTATCACACGAATATAATGTAACTTACCTAATAAAAAATATTTTGAAATAGAATACAGTGGTGAATTGACCATAAAACAAATTCACGAGTCATTCAGACTGAGTCAAGCAAATTCATGGAATCGTAGGTCATGTAAGATGGTTGTCCTCAAGTTGACATCGTCTCGAAGCCGATGCCAGCGGTCACTGCATCGCAAATCACTCTGATCTTTACATGAATACTTTTTATAGTGTTTTGTTGAATCTCATTTGAAACGAGATTTTTTTCTGGAATAAAAGGATTTTTTCCTACATCCTATTTTTGGAATGAATTATTTATTTATTTATTTATTTATTTATTTATTTTCAGAAACAATTATAACACCATAACAGTACATACCAAATCAGTGTTACAAGTAAATTAGATGGTAAAATTAATTAAACAGTACAATTTATAAATTATTCAATAATAACAGAAAATAAATTAATTTGCAAAACAATAATCAGAATGAAATAAATACTATAATAAATAATAGGTAGGTATACTTATTGTGAGTTGAGCACAATTTATTTTGGAAACTCATGAATCATGTCATGAGTTTCCAAAACAGATTGAGCCATGTCCATGAGTTTCGGCAGGCTGAGTGCAAATATATCAATATCTTTCTCATTAATAAAGTTTAATATTCGAACCGCGCATTATACATTTCTTACATTCTTTTTATAAGCATTCACTGAAGATTTAGTAAGATATTTGCATATAAAGAAAACAACACACATATTAATCAAAAATGTACGTTCTTTCGTTTCAGTGAGAAACTACTTAATTGTAATCAAAAGTTAACCTGAGAGAATTCCCAAAGTTATTCTATGAGTCATCGTCATAAGGCTTTCGGAATTCCCTACGAAAATACACGTCATGTTTCCCGCCAACGAAAATACTATGATTCATCCTTATCCTAAAAAGTAATGTTTTTCCAGGAAGGTTTTCTCGTAAATGACTTACAAATGTTTACTTAGTTCACCCCTCTCGAAAAATTGGGGTTTTCCGCCTTAGTCATCATATCCTCCCGTGAATACAACATATAAAATCATGACCGGACCATTAATGTTACAATTTCATAAAACTGAATTAACAATGAATAACAATTAACAACTAGCTTCCGCCCGCGACTTTGCTCGCGTAGTACCTACCTGGATAAAAAGCAGCCTATGTGTTATTCCAGGTCATAAACTATGTAATATATTCCAAGTTTCATTAAAATCCGTTCAGTAGTTTTTGCGTGAAAGAGTAACAAACATCCATACATATTGAAAATTATATGGATTTTTTTTATTATGGATTTGACTTCCGCAATTAAATCCCGTTTGGATTTTTTTGCGAAAGTTTAAAATAGACTAAGCATCCATACATCCATCCATCCTCACAAACTTTCACATTTATAATACTCCTACTAGGAGTAGGATTAGTAGGCTGAATAACAATCAACAATCTATTGCAAAATGAGATTTGGAAGAATAAACCATAGCAAAATAACAACTCATTAAAATTAATTTTCTACGCTCTTATCATCCAAACTCACACTCACACTTATGCAAACAATTACTTAACCCGTCAGTAGCCGCATGAAGTTCTCATGCCCCATTAATAAGACCCTGAGAATCCAAGCTTTATTTGCAAGGTTCTTAACCTTATTTCTTGAATGAGAAACATAAAACAAGTTAACGTGACCGCGCTTTTTTATTTTCGTAGCTATTTCGTAGCAGCATGCTACGAGGGTTCTAGCGCGTTCTACGAGCGTTCGCTTGCGGGTCACTGGCACTACTCGGCCACTGCACCCAACTAGCTTAGATACTTCTAACATTGCAGCTTTTTTTCTATTACTAACATTCCCAGCTCGGTGCGTTCAACCAAGTTTTATATTGTAACTAGATATCTACTTTTGCGAGCCGACTCTGTAATAAGTTGTCATGTGAGCTTTTATGATCAAAAGAACTGTGAGTATGCTTCAGTCTATTTAAGATGGACATTGGTGTCATATATTATGTCGTCTTTAATATTTTGTCTAGATACATAATATATCAGTGACCGAGCGAGCGAAGCGAGCGAAGCGACTCTGCTTCAACTTGGACAAAAATGCTTTCGTTTGTCCGCCGGATTTCTGCCTGTCATTTCTCCTCTACAAGTCGTATTTCTCAAAAATTCTCGTGAAATTTTTTGAGCAGCAATACAAATACCGTTCTAAATTTTAAAATTATCGATCGCTAAATTTTGACGTTTAGAATCGACCAAATTCAATAAAATTATATAAATGAAGTAGTACTAGTTTTATCGAATTTTGTCGATCCTAAATGTCAAATTTAGCGATCAATAATAACTTTTTCATTTCTCATACACGGAAAGTACGCTTGAAGTTAACTGAACAGGGGGATGAAAGTAGTACTTTTCCGCCCTGGGAAGCAATTTTCCCTGCTGTCAAATTAAAAAAAAAATCATTCTATTTTGACATTTCTATTGAGTCATGTTGAAACTTTTTACACAACAAAAGTAATATTTGACATTTCTATTTTACCTTTTTATTGAGAATTGCTGTAAAAAAATTTTCAACAATTTATTACATGAGTATTGTTATTAATAATTATTTTTCATTACTCATACACGGAAAGTACGCTTGAAGTTACCTGAACAGAGGGATGAAAGTAGTACTTTTCCGCCCTGGGAAGCAATTTTCCCTGCTGTCAAATTAAAAAAAAAATCATTCTATTTTGACATTTCTATTGAGTCATGTTGAAACTTTTTACACAGCAAAAGTAATATTTGACATTTCCATTTTACCTTTTTATTGAGAATTGCTGTAAAAAATATTTTCAACAATTTATTAAGTACATGAGTATTGTTATTAATAATTACTTTTCACTAAATTATTATTATTTAAACAAGATTTTGAGCTTGAAATATTTACCATCTTCAATGACAAAAAATACTGGCTGAAAAAAAAAGGTGGGCGACTTTTTTTTTTTTTTTCAGTGTCAAGCTACCAGCCAGTATTTTTTTAAAGCACCAATTCGATTTTTTTATCTGTTTTGTCGATCGAGAGCAGAGATTTTTATAAAATGAGCTAATCAGGTTTTTATTTACTTTCCTAATATTCGAAATGAAAAGCAGAGTGTTTACCTCGGGTGAAATACCTATTACGGCACTCGAACTATTAGCGCCCTCGCTACGCTCAGGCGCCAAACCATCTCGTGCCGCAATAGGTTACTTTCAACCCTCGTGCAACAATCTACTATTTCACTAAATTATTATTATTTAAACAAGATTTCGAGTTTGAAATATTTACCATCTTCAATGACAAAAAATACTGGCTGAAAAAAAAGGTGGGCGCCTTTTTAGTTTTTTTTTCAGTGGCAAGCCAGTATTTTTTTAAAGCACCAATTCGATTTTTATCTGTTTTGTCGATCGAGAGCAGAGATTTTTATAAAATGAGCTAATCAGGTTTTTATTTACTTTCCTAATATTCGAAATGAAAAGCAGAGTGTTTACCTCTGGTGAAATACCTATTACGGCACTCGAACTATTAGCGCCCTCGCTACGCTCAGGCGCCAAACCATCTCGTGCCGCAATAGGTTACTTTCAACCCTCGTGCAACAATCTACTATACTTGCACTGCAAGTTCGATAATCGATCGAGCGAGCGAAGCGAGCGAAGATCTTAGTGGTAAGTTGGGCGAATTTGCTTTGTATGTTTGTAAGTTTGTATGTTTGTATGTATGTTTCACGAATTGTTGTTCGCGCATAACTGTCGAACCGTTCATCCAATCTGCATGAAACTCGGTAGGTCAATAGGTTGTAGTAAGTAAATTTACGGTGGAGCATATGAGCTTAATCGATGAAGGGGTTGTGAAGATATTAGGTTCCCAAGGGGGTAATTTTTTTTTAAAGTTACACAAATATATTGAGTGGGAAGTCAAACGAAAGGGCTTATTTTGTACATTCCAAAATAGTTTTTATTTTTAATCTAGGATGTATAGTTTTTGAAATACGACCAAAGAACAAAAACTACGAAACCAGAGCTGCAAGAGCTCCCGTTTCATAGAGTTTCGATGTCTTCGTAGCTCATTGACTGGTCGGTCTTAAAAAGAGAGTGGCATCGTTGCGGTTTGGTTTGCAATGATTTTAGATGCTACTTGATTTATTTTCGTGATAAAAAAAAATTTGATAAAGAATGAAAATAATTGGGGTAAAAAAAGTTAAGTAAACAAATATATTGAGTGGGGTGTCAAATGAAAGGTCTTTATTTGTACATTCCAAAATAGTTATTATTTTTATTCTAGGACGTATAGGTTACGTATTGATGTCACGAAAAATACAAGACAGATTTTTGAAATCCATAGGAACGTTTGACAGATTTTTGATTTCTTTTTTTTTCATAATACAGGAATTCGAATTCCATAAATTCTTAAGCCAGATTTTCATTTGGTTTTTTTTTACAAGGCAGAAATACAAAATACATCTAAACATTTTCCAGAAATTTTAACATCCAGATAATTCACTTTACCGCATGTTTGTTTTCCATATATTTCGTGATCCCGAAAAATCATGGTTCAGGAAAGACCTATTACAAAATTATGTATTCAATCTTTCTAAACGCCTACTAATTGTGCCATCTAGTAATAATTCAGAGCGTTATAAATACTAGGTACCATAAAATTAAATGACCGATGTCCATTATGTAGCTTGAAGTACTGTAGATAGATATCTAATAAATATTGTACCTAGTTACTTTTTTTTATTACCTTTAACATTTCCTAACTAATTTCGTGCTAGATGGTTAAGTAACCTCACCAAACACTTTTGGCAAATTATCAAAATTTAACCTAAATCTTCTATCCATTTCGAATTTGTGACGGCTCCGGCGCTTCGGGAAGTGCAGCCCCTCCGCCCTTGCGTAACAAAACGCAGCATCAGCACGAGCTGGAGCGGCTGAGGCTGGTCGCCGCCGAAGGTGGCGACCAAACAGCCGAAGCTGCGAAGGTGCCGCGTTTTGTCACAGCGGGCGGGGGCTGCATCTCCCTTCGCGCCTCCGAGTTCATAAAAACACTCTAGGGTAGGACAGACAAGACTACGTGGAAGTCGGGGTGGGCAGATTCGGTTCTGAGACCGATAATAACCTAAAAACGTTTCGTTTTAAGGTAAGACAGACGCAACATAAAAAGTAACACAAATTACGTAAATAATATAATTGAGTAAGATCGAAAAGGTTTTACCTATATGGCTGGAAATTTTCTGGTAAGCGTTACTTCTGTCTTTTAAAATAAGGTATAAGGATATTGTTGTCAAATGAAAAAAAAACGAACTGATAATCTGGCATTAGTGTTTCTGTCAAATGAGACTTCTGTGAAACGTTTTATCGGAGTAATAAAATTATGTAAAACAAAGTATCTGAATTTCGAGTTACTATCAAACGTTTTATGGATTTCAAAATTCGGTGTATCGTTTTTCGAAAGATTGATAGGTTACCTGCATGCATGCTAGTATTTTTACCATGAAGAGCTAGCGCAATAGGCATACTCGGCAGTAGTAGCACTTGAAATTATAGGGGTAGTCAGAAGAAAGTCCAAATGTAAGCCATCTACGGTGCGCGAGATCTCAGTTCGGGGCGAACTACTAGTTTTATAGATTATTTTGGCTGTCGGCGATTTTTTATTGGAGTTGTACTTCCTCCAAAAAGAGGCAAAAAGGGGGTTACAGGATATCTCCGCCTTATGACATCCAATTTCGATTGTTTTTATTTTTTTATTTGAAAGGTTGTAACCTTAAATTGGTTTCATAAAACTTTGGTGAAGATCTGATGAGGATCTTCAGCGTGATAAGCAGAATAACTCCTAAAAATGTTGTAAATTGATCATTGACATGACAAACACAGACTCGCGAGATCTACAGCTCACAGAACCACTAGTCTGAACTGTACTCATAGTGCAAGTGCATTGCGACCGAGAATTATGCATACCACGATTAATTGCAGTGAAACCACTGCTGCACTATGGCCTGAAGGGAAGCAGGTACCATCAACAATAGCTCTCGCTGCACCAAGCAAATTATTGACCGAGCGAGCAAAGAGGCTCCTTTTCAGCTTGAACAAAAATGCTTTCTTATGTCCGGATGTCTGTTCTCCTCTACAGGTCGCATTTCTCAACCAATTCTCGTGAAATTTTGTTAGCAGGTTCGATAAATTTTATAGAATTTTTTTGTTGTCGGGGATTTTTGATAGGGTAGGTACTTCCTCCAAAAAGGGGTAAAAAGAGGGCTACTGGTTATATCTGCCTTATTAAATCCGATTTAATGGTTCTTTTTATTTGAAAAGCTATAATTTTATAAATTATTTTCATATAAATTATTTTAAAAATTTGGTAATAAGTAAGTTCGATGAGGATCTTCAGAGTGATGCAACCTAGTCTCTTATAGTAGGTAAGCCAGTGCTTTGTCCGCCTTTAATTGGCTCATGTATTAGTACATGTCCTTTAGCTCAAATAACTATTTAAAATTTTTTGAAAACATTACATTACATAATTATATGCTATTGGCGTTCCTATTTAATAAATAAACGTATAAACTATAATTTGTTCTATAAGTGAGCGCGTTATGAATCACTTTCGCGTGGTTGCGCGAGCGCAGCCGATTCGCATCGAAAGTGCAACGGCCTGGTGAACTTCGCGCTACTTTGTGGGACGCACTATATTTACACGCAAACTGATACCATGGAAAGTACGTTAATTCTGCGGTTTGTATAATTTAGATATTTTACTAATGATACAACAAATAAGATGTAATGAGAGATACCTATGTGTTCAAATGTTTTAATTTGAAGTAGGAACTTACATACTGTTAATAATTTTTGAGTGAGAGTGAGTGAGTTCGTATAAGCAAGTGGCCAACTCTGATGATGGAGTTTTTAGGCCGCCTGAAGGCTTCCGTCATGGCTTATCGACTTAAAAGCCGGGACCGACAATTTAACGTGCCCTCTGAAGCACGGTAGCGCTCAGCTCGTAATGCCACTTACGGTCACCCATCCAAATTGTGACCGCGCACAATGCTGCTTTACTACAACGATCAATCAAGAACGTCTTAAGCTACGCCACGAGCGCTTCTCTTTATTTATAAGTATCTATATCTTATTAAACACTATAATATCTACTAACGATACAATAATGAAAATCTCAGATAAGTGTAATCGAATCACCCGTAATTGTTTTCTTATCAGAGTTAAAAATAAATCCACTGATTTATGAACTTAAGAAACAAATCACTTACACATGTATAAGTACTAATAGAAGATACTGTTGCTATTATTTATTTGTATCAAAAACATGATAATTGTATGATTGAACTAGAAATAGAATCCATTAGTTACGTTTCAGGTGCGAAAACTCGATCCACACACGCAACAAACTATACGATACCATTAATAACCAGCCGATATACATATAGAACGTCGAGCGCAGAGCACATATTTACGTCGGGCCACGCGATAGTTTTTTTCATGGCAACTTCTCACATTACAGGTAAGTCGTTAGTTAAAAGCCATACGGGAGTCTCGGTATCTGCTGTACAAGCAAGCGTGCTCTGAAATAGTCGGGACGGGATCTATTTCCCGGGCAGCTGCATGCGTTCGTTGCCCCTTCGGAGGGCGTTAGAAGTGCAACGATCTCTGCAATTATCGCTGCGCCCGCGCAACTAAACTTGAACTGGCGGCAATGCGCCGGCGCGGGCGTGCACCTCACCTTCACTGCTTAGAAAGCAACACCTATTACTTCTAACACTCAACCACTCGTAACTACCACTTGGGTAACAAGTTAAAAGCGAGAGCAGTGGCTATCCATTGCAACGTTACCTTTATAAATTGCAGTTGGTGCGTACCTTTCGTCTACTATCCCAAAGTAAACAACACCAATAACTGATTATCCATTGATATAAAGTTCGCACGCTTTCTCAGTGCATGGAGTCGACTCAATACTAAGCGATGACAATAAAGAAAAACATTTGTACGAGAGACTGTTATGACTCCGAGTCCGCATTGGGTTTTCGGTCGCTATTGATAATTCTATGGCTGTTTTCAAAACATAAACCCATAATGATTATTGAACAATAATTTGACATCTCAATTTTAAGATTAAGGATTACAAAAGAACTGATTAAAAAGTAATTAAATAACAACATAATATTTCTAACAATGTTAATAGTTTTTACTTAATTTGCTAGATTAATTTGGAATACTATGATATGATAATATGTAACTACCCATAAAAAACAATAACATGCAATTCAAGTGAAAAGTGCAATCCAATCTTCTACGTTGTCATGAATGCCTGGTAGTTGGTTGCACTAAAGTGCATTTCTCGACGCCCGCGCACCGCTCCGCACGCGGTGTGTTGTAAACGTTATCAAAGCTTATTGGCTCTTATCTTATGAAAGAGTACGGCAAACCGATTAAAACCACACAAGTTCCTTCAAACTCTAAGTTCAGAATAAACACATTTTTATTTAAAAAAAACTCCCAGACCATGTTTAGAAATTGAATCTTTGAAAATTCATTTTAATTAGGAGAAACAACAAAGTTTTGCAGTCTCAAAAGTTTTTTTCAATAGCTATCAACTCTTAAAGAAAAATAATAAATAATCTTTGAATAAAATAAGTTGGAAAATGTTTTGTTTTGTGTTGGGGCTATTGAAAATGAGGCATGTCATTATCGCTTGTTTCTTACAAAAGAATAGAAAACCTTAGTACCTAACCTAACCTAACACAGTTTATATTCTTCAAAGTTCTGATCTGGTATCAGAAATGGAGTAAGTAACTATTAAATCACAGTCTTAGGTAAGAACAGGTTCAAGAACAATAATATTGAACTGATAAGTTTAGTCGCGATCTACCAGGGCAGCTGAGCCCGCGAAGAGACTGCACGTGCCAAGAAAATGGTCCGATGCATTCTTATGCACTTCGTGACTGCTGTAACAGCGAGTGCGACAAAGATGTCTATATATTGTGCATCTGTTTGCGATCATGACGTGCGAATTGCACTTGTACTTATTTATCAAGTGTAGTTGCAAACAAAATGCATTCAAACATTACATTATTATAGTTTTGAAGTAAACCAGTAACACCCTTTCATGGAACTGGACTGACTTTCACAATGCAGATTAATGGTGCTGCACTTGTCCAAACGAGTCAGTTAATTTTTTTAATAGATAAGTACTCGTACATTTTAAACATATCAAAATTTTTTAAGTGTAGGGTCCACTAATGTATGTTAATTGCTGGTACTGTGAATAAAATGAAGACAACAGTCAAATATCTTAGGTAATTGTACCGCAAAATTAGTTGTAACTTTCAACGTTTCTCCTATCCGTAGTCCGAGCCTCTTCTTAATTACAGAAGAAAACATTGCTATCCTCGGTTGTACTTGTGCAATGACCCAATGCATTTGACGTCGCACTGTGACTGTGACGTAGCAAGGGCGACGTGCGCGCATAAGACAACTCCTTATAGGCTCTGCAATCCTAGTGACAAAGGTTCGTTCAGAGCACAACCCTTTTCTGGTCCTAAATCTGTTTTCATGAAAAGGACTTTGCTGTTGAGAATGCATTGTTTGCAAATCAATAGTGCCAGAGTGTGACGTGTACCTACCGCAATAATGGCTGAACGAGCAATCGGTCTGTTAACTGTTCATTATTCGTTGAATATATGCCGAACGTGACCCTATGTCTTTCAATAATTTGCTTTGCTTATTAAAATTATTTCGATCAAGGTCTATAAAAACAAAAAACTCTTAAGTAGATTATTTACTTTCAATTTTAGTAGGTACCCATGCCTATTTTTCATTGAAAACTACAGTACTGAAAACTGTTAAGCCCTAAAGTATTTGATAGTTTGTAAAGGGGGTCTAGTCTTCGAACGAAGTTCGCAGTTTATTTCTAAACAGATTCCACCTGTGGCTTTATATAAAAATACATTTGTTTGCTAATCCAAGTCACGATTAGCAAACAAATGAATACAACGACGAGCTATACAATTTGAATGACAAATCAGATCAGCCGTAAGTACATGGGTTGTATGTATAATTTTACAAACGCACCCATTTAAATATTGGTCAAAATCGTCTGTACTGTGTTTAGCCTATTCCTGCCGCCATCCAGTGGAATTTCCCAAGTTACTTTCATAGTCCAACGTGATGCTACGAAAGAAACTTTACTTACTGAATGCCTAATAAATTCCTTATGTTTTCATGTCATTCGAGATTTCGTAGCTCGCTGTGCTCAGTCAAATCACTCTGAGCTGAGATGTTCGTAAAGTTCCTTTTTTTATTTTAGATAAGCTGTGTTACCATTTGCTTATAATCAATTTCATAATAATTCAGTATAACCATAACTACTATACTGATTTTGATGAAATTTTGAATGTAGATAGTTTAGGTTCTGGAATAACACATAGGCTACTTTTTATCCAGGAAAAATATTTGGTTCCCGTGGGATAAAAAAACAGTAGTCCACGCGGGCGAAATCGCGTGTGTTCGCTAGTTGTCCATAAAAACGTAATACCATGTATACCAACAGTAACCTAGATAAATACTGCCTTATAATCTAAATTATGTTATAACAAAACCTGATAAAAATACCTATGCTTAAATTTTAAATTATTTTGGTATTACGTTTGTATGGACATTCGTCTGTCGCAGGTCCCTTAACATTTTTTTTTTTTGTTTTATCTTTGAAACCTGCAGTTTTTTTTTTGTTACAATTATAAAATGTTTGCTTGTTTATTTCATTCATGGAATACCAAAATCCCTATAATAACAAAACGTGAAACCTTTAAAACCCTCGCAGCTTGTAGTGTCACGGTAGCGGTAGCTGTAATGCGTGGGCTCGTTCACTCGTTCCCTCGATCTCGCCGCCATATTTAGGGAGCTCTTTATTTTTACCCGCGCGTTCATTGACCCTCCATACCTAAATACTGCGTAATAGCGTTACAGCTTGTCATTCCTAAAGACTAGAAATCTTAGAATCATTTGAATAGTTGACTACTTTAATGAAAACTTTTGGAACGAATCTATACTATCTTTAAGTACTATAAGTACTAATCTATTAAAGCGGAAGAGTTTGTTCGTTAGTTTGTTTGTTTGAACGCGTTTCAGATCGGATTGGTAGTTCCTGAGATTAGCGCGTTCAAACAAACAAAGTCTTCCGCTTTAAGTATATAATTAATTAGTAAGTATAGATTATCTTATTGTATTTACCTTTAATCTTAGACCTTTATCCAAGTAAAAATGAATTAACTTAACAATTTTTTCTTTTTTTATTTTTGCCGAAGTTTACACAAATTAGATTAATTAAGGTATTGCTTAGTACCTATGTAAGACAAAGAAAACCTTTTTTTAGGGATATGAACTGAAAACGAATTTAAACATCAATTGATATATTATTTCTTGCGCCGTTAAACACTTGTCAGTTATTGAAGTAAATCTGGCTAATTCACTTTCAAAACTAAATATTCCTTCTGTATTAATAGTCAAACATAATAAATACTTCATAGAGACATGCAAGCAACTGACATTCCTATTATTTTGTCTATTATGCTACTTTTGTATAAACGGACTCTCACTATAAAATAAACACATAAAACAGAATATAAATAAATAATGCTGGACGTTTCACACAGCATCATGTAGCCCCAAGCTAAGCAGAGCTTGTGTTATGGGAACCACATGACTGATATACTACTTATATACCTTTTTTTGTAAATATATACATATTATACATAGAAAACACCCTACACATATTTTCCTACAGACTTCCTAGACCAGAGTAAATAAGGAAAATATCAATTACAACTGTCTGATTATACTTATAAGACGGTGTATTTGTGCTAAGCGCCTTGAGAGGGTATAATATAGTTCCGGGTGCATCCTCACTCCTCCGGCATTGATCGGCCGTGACCATGGCAACGCAGCGCCGAGTGCGAGGGTCAGGGGCGCGCGGCTCGTATACAGCTACTTCTAGAACTACAAATGAAATGCTCTATTTGAAGTTTATAGGTTTGAAGATCATACATATTAAAGGTTTAGATTAACACTTGCATATTAAGATTTTGTCCAACATTTCAGTAAGAAATGTATATTGGCCAATAAATCAGATTTCAGTAGGTATTTGGTAGTCCTTTCAAAACCAAGTTAGTGTTGAAAGCAATAGTATCTACATTTAACTACTGGGTTTAACGATATACGAGTATAACAATACACTTCCAAGAAATTCAGTTCTGAAATAATACTGGATGGGGGTTGGCATGACATTGTAACACGGAGGTGTGCGCCATGGCTACGCAATACCAATACCGCAGATGCGCAAGTTCTAAACCATTAAGATGTTAATAAAGATAAGCATAAGTCCCAATAGAAGTCTATTGGGATAAGACATTACATTCAAATATTAAAAGGGGTCGACTAAACAATCGCATGAATTGCCTGAAATTTTAGCACGAAGATCGAAGAAGGGCACCAAGACCTCATTGCTCTTGGCTAAGATTACCAGCTTTGTATCCTAAGATAGACACATTAAATAAAAACTAAAAACGTAGTTTCATAAAACGTTCTTCCTTAGTCGTCAGATAATCATGGCATTGAGTAGATAAATATCTCCATTATTCAATTCAATACAGCTCTGTCTAAGGTCAGGGGCGGCTTAGATGCGCGAGCGTAATGCAAATTGTATTGCGTCTTAGAAAATAAAGGACACCTTCGGAGACATTAATTTTCTACTTAGGCACTGAAGACTTTTCTTGTCATCGATAATTCTGTGGGCGGCAATAGAAAGCTTAGGTCAAGGGCGGGATTGTAGCCTTGTCGGACCAGCGAACTGGGCCAATCTAACACGCTACTGTTTTAGAACTGCTGAAATTTTAATAACAATTCTTAATTTTAGGATACTTTAGATAACTAAATGGCGTAAAGAAACGACATCAAGTGTTATTTACCAATGATCATTATTGTCGAGTTGATTCATCTCTCTTTTCAGATTATCTATCAAATTAGGTACCTACTTCGATTTCACTAAATTCTTAGTTAAACCTAAGAAATTGAAAACAACTTTAAAGGCTCGCTTCCTAGCTCAGCCATCAGGAATAGTGTTTAGTGCAAGTGCGGCATTGATCGGCCGTGACCATGGCAGTGGCAGCACTGTGCGCCGCGGTCAGGGGCGCCCCCGCCCGACACGCTCGTTCAGCCCGCTAGGGTTGCCCGTTCACTAAATTCAGTTACCTATGTCCTTGGAACTTCTTCACCAGCGGTAAACTAGGACTGTGCTCAAAATTTTTAGTCTACTGATGCCACATTCAGAAGTTTTTGAGGCTAAAGTTTTTCAGTAGGTTATCATTATTTATTTGCTTTTGTTAACTCTATGCCTGTTTTATTGATGAATCAAAATTGTTTTTAAAAATTTAGATTTTAGAGTTATACAGTAGAGTTTTGTTCCATTCAATGTAAAGGGCCTTTAGGTGCCTTAAGGTATGCGTCCGAACTCCACTGCACGCAGCAGTGTTACCACAGCACTACTGGTCCCCATTTAATCTCTATATGTTTATATGGAGATTACAATCCGAGCTACGCAGCAATGCCCCGGCAGCAATGCAGAACAAATGAACCACAGAGGCAGCAACGCTGTGCAGCGCTGCGCAGCGCTGCTGCGTGCAGCTGAGATCGGAACTTTTAGGTAACTTCAGTACAGTTTGTTATATTGAGAAGCGTATACAATAAATAAAGTCACTAGACAGGAGATTTCCCGGGTTTTCTGGAGGCTTACTCTTTTGTTCCTCTTCAAGCAACTGACATTTCAATATTTAGGGCACTCTATTGCTAGCTAAATAGGACTTGCAGTTTCATGGCTCTAGCGATTGTTTGCGTTGCGGCACCCCTGGGCGAAGCACCTTAACATTGAAAGCTTTTACCGGGATTTCGAGCGAAAATTTAGCTAAGAAGAAAAATAAAACATGTCGAATGAGTTTGCCTGAATGAAAATGCCACTTTAATTTGTCTTGGGCAAAGATTTCACCAGAATTTGTGCAATATTTTATTAAGCCATGAAATCGGATGCAATATTGAATTGTGGTATATAGGCCACTGGTATGGGTATACGGGTGGACGTGGGTGGTGCGCAGAGATGTACCGAGTGGAGCCTGCGCTCTGAAGTTCAGGGCCGCACGTGTACTGTACAATCTATCCTATGTAGGTAATTCAACTATCGATCATAACTCTATTTCAATGTATCTGCGACTACTGCGTAGGCAGGCAAATATTGTTTATCAGTAGGTACTATTTGATTATGGATGATTAAAGGTGCCTTTGAATTTGTGCAAGGTTACATCGCTAATTTGTCCGCAGGTACGTAATAAACAAAAAGTCCATGTAATACCTACCTAGTACTTGCTTTATTAGGTTGAAGTACATAAGGCACCTTTGCCGGTTATAAAATTGTTCATTTCTTATCAACGACCTTCATCCAACTCTTGGACTTGCACAATCGAATAACAAAAGTAAAATTTGCTGATATGAGTACTCAGTGATGTCGCGTGTAGGTATAGGTTTAATACCTTTGTGTGTACATACTGAGAAGGACACATAAATAAATTATCTAATGATATCCATCCAACTAGGCTCCTATATTTACGGATGTCCTTGAATGAGTTAGTGGGGTTCGAAGAAGTTATGTTTCACAACACCATAATTGAAAACCGACCGTTTATTGGTATAGGTTTCGTTGAACCTCTTAAAATAGCGTTTATGACCTTTATTAGAAAATTGATGGGGCACGTGCTTGGATAATATGCGACCGTGACCCCTGCTCGGTCATGGCAGAGGGTAGCGGGGCGGGGCGGGGCGGGGCGGCGGGGTACAGGGGTCAAAGCGAAGGACGAGCGGGGTGGGGCAGGAACAGACGCTGGAAACAGCTTCCAGTTCCAGCTGCATCTATCGGAAACGTTTCAGGAAGTGAGTTTAGCTTGCAATTTGCAATTACTCGTACTTATGAACGAGTTGATGTTATGAAACCATTTATAAGTGTTCCGAGTGACGCTCCGCGACCTCGGCCAAGGTTGCGAGCGCCACTTCCCTGTGTGCTCAGCCGTTTATAGCATGGATGCTTACATAAATCTATACATTGTAGCCACCTACACGTAAGTAGTTGTAATGAGCGATAAAATCACTACATATGTTATTTTCCGGGGTGCTATAATAAAGGGTAGGATTAATATGTTAATGTCATCAAGCAAGCAAGTCCGTTTAACATATAAACGTTTTATTCTTAATTGCCAGTAGTATTTTTGCAACCAAACCTACAGATTACGTAGGAGAACATGGTAAAGGTTTGTTTGCTAATATCAATCTCTGAAAGATAATCAATTTTAATAAATCTTTCGATAGAACAGAATCATACTAAGTAATATTATAAATAGGACCCAGAAAAGGACAACCAAAAAACTCAAAAAACAAAATTTTACCTCCATCTCACCATTCTGACGAAATTGTAGCCTACTAGCAGCGCCTTCGCGGTGTTTACCCCCGTGATGGTATAAGTTGATGATGATGATGATGCTAAAAAGTAACCTATAAAAACGTTCCTCAAGAGTGTTCCTCAAGTTCCTCAAGAGCTATCAAATGCAGAAATAATTTCTCAAATCCGACTGGTAGTTCTCGAGATTAGCGCTTTCAAACAAACAAACAAGCTCTTCCGTTTTGTAAATTGGTATAGATTACCACTCCCACAATGAAGCCAAACCTAATGACACCTCATACAAAGAAATAGACATACATACATACACTTAAAAAACATAATCCTCCTTTATGTCGGGTAAATATTCAATACAAAGTAAGTCAAAAATATCACGACACGTGTGAAAATAGTATTGCTATTTTCTGTCAGATTTATCACGGGCCTAGATAGACCGTACGAGTACAGGAAGTAATTTGCTCGTACAGAAGGTTATGTTGATAACACATCATGTCGCACAGTTGACTCTTGGCATATACCTAATAAGTTTATTAACGCTGTGTATTTTATGTATTTTTATCCGACTGCGCGCAGAAAGGAGGGTTATGTTTTTTGAGTGCTTGTATGTAAGTATGTATGGTTATTTCTTTGTGCCGCTCTGCAGGCTCACTATTCTGACAATTTTTTTTATAGCACTCCCACAATCAAGCCAAATCCAATAAATCCATCGAGCCGTTTAGGCTGCAGAGCGGCACAAAGAAATAGACTTAGATACATACATACACTCGAAAAAATAACCCTCCTTTTTGCGGGCAGTCGGGTAAAAAGATAACGTACATAATATTAGGACGTGTGAGTGAAGATTTTAAATGAATTTTGACCGGCTTCATTATCAGCAAGGATAAGCGTTGTTAAAAACGAAATGTACCAAATATTTATTTGGACTTCCTCTGACTACCCCCTCAGACATCTTCAAAGGATCTTAAATACCTAAAGGTAGTGTCTGCAGTGCCTTAGAGATAATGTCGTGAACATTTCATTACTTAAAAAGATACAAACAAAGATACAAGTAAAAGCTTTGAAAAACATTAGAGTCTGGCAATGAATTGGACTCAACACGTGTTTCAGTGCAGCAGTTGTCAGTGCAATCACAATTTGGTTGCAGGGGTCGCACTCACCTGCGCCCGCGCCACTGACATTGCCAGATAAGATAGCTGCACAGCAAACATTGCTATTATTTTGTCACTGTATCAACCCAATGTCACACACTGAATGACGTACCCAGCACGCGTTTGTCATACTGACCTTGTGATATTTATCTAATCACGTTCGCGAAAACATTTTGGTGGAATTATTTTACATATACATAAGTTTGTAAATAAAAGGACTTTTAAATTTCAAATTCAAACCTGATGTCCTCTAGCCTCAACTGATGTGATAAGTGCAGAGTTAAAGATAGAGATGGCACGAGGAGAAGCACGTGCTTGGTATTGTCTGCGAGTTGAGGACACACCGATTTTATTCGTGCACATAATACTTGTCACAAATAGCCGAGAGGGATCCAGTGACATAATTTTTTTTAAGGAAAACAGTTGACAACAACAGAGTAACTGCATGTATGTATGTATGTATGTATAGGGACTCCCTTTTCCGCATTTAGACTCAAAAGCGGTCCTTTATGTGTGGGATGACCCTGGCTCACTAGTTTTGAAGCCAGCCTAGCTCCTCCTAGTAACTCATTCTCTACTTGAAAAATAAACGCGTTGAGTGAGTCAACTTTGAACGATCTTATGTATTCATTGGACCTATGTATACTGTTGGACATAGGCCTCCCTCAAAAATTTCCATTATGTTGCGGTTGGAAGCGGCCTGCATCCAACGTCGACCTGCAGTTTTTACAAGGTCGTCTGTCCATCTTGTCTGTGGACGTCCAACACTGCGCTTGCCAGTCCTAATCTGTTCTGCATGCTATATGCTACATCTTATATATTAAATATACCTAATGTTACAAACCTGTTCTTATGTAAGTGACATGTATTATTTATCTTTTAGAATAAATAGTTACCAAAACAAAAAAATTGTGTGCGTTTCTGCCTCACATTCTGGATTATCTCAAAATATGCAGACGAGATAGCAGACGACTTTACAGTAGAGAATTTGAAAAATGTAGCAAGGATTTGCTTTATATAATGGTGGTTAAAAAAAATCAAAATTCCCTATCTTATTTAAAAAGAAAAACTGTTATCTAGGGTTCATATCTAATATAAAAAATTAAATACCTTTTAGGGGAACCTTACTTTGCTAAAATACTCGCAGTCATTATCACTAGTTTACCTTTGCTTTTAGGTAAATATTTTTCTGTAAAAGTTTTAAGTACTTACTTATTGCATATTTGCTAGCAATTTTACTAATCATTAAAATAAAAATAAATAAAAAGAGCTTTATTTTCCTTTCCAGCTAAGTTACACTAATATACTACTTTCTTAATAACTAATAACTAATTTATCTATTTAATTATGTCCGGCTCGGTTACCCGGTAAGGACCGCCTATGGCAGTGTAAGCCTCCTCCAAGCTTTTCCATTTCTCTCTATCCTTGGCTATCCTTGGCCACGTATGACCTGCAATTTCTTTTATATCATCGCACCATCTTTTAATTGGTCGACCACGTCTTCTTTTCATATCCCGCGGGATCCAGTTCGTGGATATATGAGACCATCTGTTTGGCTCTAGTCTCTGTATGTGACCCGCCCATTGCCATAAGCTCTAAGATCTTTTGAACTATATCTTTTGCTTTTGTTTTTTTCCTTATAGTTGCATTTTTAATTTTGTCTCTAAGGCGTGCTCCTATGAAGCTTCTCTCCATCCCTCGTTGACAGACGTTTAGCCTTTTCAGCTGTAATTTTGTTAAGGGCCAGGTCTGGCTGGCATATGTGATACAGGGTGCTAGGCATATATTCATGGTTTTTGTTTTTATGGAGATGGGTAAGGTACTCTTGAATATTTCCTTCATTGCCCAGTATTTGTCCCATGTACTTTTTATTCTATGGGTTATTTCTTTCTCTGTACTCTGCCGAAATGATATTATTTGACCCAAATAAGTATAGTCTTCTACGTACTCAATAAGCAATTTTACTAATCATTATCGAGTTAAAACATGACCTATTTCTTGACTTATTTTTACCTAAACTCTTAACACGAAAAAAAGGGTAAAAATACCACCTATGTCACCTCACCTCTGTGTATATTATGTATGCTTCATCGAGGGTTTTTTGAATGTTCTTGTTTCTTAGATAATGTCTTAAAATTTTACAGGTACAGTGATTGTACAGTTATTGTTCAGTTATGTATAAAATATGCCTACTTTGTGTTATGTATAGAATATAATATCTATCAAATTACTTTTGGATGTTTTGGAAAACTATGTTACCTACACGTATGTAGATGACAACCCCACAATATTGACATGGATGCTGTGACTAGGATAGTCATTTTCTTAAGAGAAATGAAACACGATCAATACTGTACCCCGAAGTGCGATAGATCTTTTTTCTCTCAGTTCTTTAGGTAGGTAATTTAAGATTATTTAAAAAAGTCAGAGGTAGGTATGTTCAAATGCAAATTTTTCACATTTTTCAAAAGTTACAGCACGCTTAATGGAAGAACCTAAAAAAAAGTTCAGGTAAATAAAACGTATCAGGTAATAAGTTGAGTTTGTCGAGATCCTGGCACATTTCCATGTTAAAGACTCCTCCTCCCAAGCACATCATGAAGCTTTGACGCGTCCTTAAAGACTAAGGTTACCATACCAATGCAAATATATTTAGACGAGGCAATTATAATTAGACGACGTCATCGCGGAAATCATTGTATAGCTGTAAATGTTCTGTTACTGTTTTCCAAAGTAGGAAGTATAACTCACAGCGGCCAAGGTGAAGCAAAATTATAACATTCAATAACATTGCTGAGTAGATATATGCAATACATAGCAATCATATTACATTTATGTAGTATCAAGGTTGACAGCATGATAGGTAGGTAGCTAAATAATAATCAGTATTATTGGTCATTATTGGACTTATTAGTCAATGCAAGAAGCTTCGATGCTACCAATAGTACTTAATATTTGATTTTAAGATTATGACGGTTCTATCATCAAACCTATCACTAACAAAAAAGGTAGTTAGGTATACCTTGCTTGATGTACGCTACTAAACCCCCACCACTTCAGAAGTTCCTTCATAATAACACTTCTCTCTTAAGTAATTAAGCGCAATTTACAAAAAAGAAAGCACGTATGATACGAGCAACATGTTTTCATTACATAAGGGTACCTACATAAGTGTTAAAATTACTAGTTTGTAGTTTAAATTACTACTCCTTGTAGTCATTATTATAGGATCGATAATATCATGAATCATTTTTTGTTTTACGTGTCTAAACTAAGTTTAAAGCAAATCACACTACAAGTTTAAAATCCTCGTCATGAACACGATACTTAAACTTCAAAAGAACTCCAATAAAAATGTTTTCACATGTTACATCCCCCATAAAAATATAAAAAAAAGCTTGTAGTGAAGCTTTCTAACTTTAGTACTATCAGCTTGTTAAATTCGAACAAGCTAAGACATTGATATCCACAAATAGCTATGTTTGTTTACTAGTGAATTTCCTTTCTAAACATTAGAGCAAATAATGGACTCACCTAAATCTGGAATGGAGCTGGTAGGTTCTTCGAACATGGATGGCATCGGCGGCTTGTGGAGACGCGGCGGGTGGGGCGGCGGCGGCGGCGGCGGCGGCCGCATGCATTGGATGACGGAATGGTGCGGCGGCAGCAGCGGCGGGCCCAGCAACGCCGGCGCGCGGAACTCCTTGCCAGGCGGTGCCGGCAGCTCCAGCCTCCGCACCGGCAGCAGCTCCGGCTCCGCGTGCCCGTACCCCATGTCCATCGGCTCACGCTTCGGCGATAAATCAGGATAACACTGCATCGTTCCTTACTTAATACTCAGTACACGTGTGTAAAAATATAAATCTCAAATCCAAATATTGTTCAGCACAAAGTCGTAAAAGGGATCCAAACGTCCAACACGGTCTCGAAAATAATCACAATAAAAGCGGAAATCTTCATTTATTTACATAGACATTTCGACGCATTGTTTATATTGTAGAAGTGCAAGGGCGGGCTATGCCGGGCGCCGGAAGATCGCGTTTCGTGCGTGCGCGGCGCGCCGCTCGGTCCGCGAGACTCGTTCGCTCGCCGCGGCCAACTTTCTCTCACTGGCGTGGCGGGCGGTCGCAGCCGGACGAAAGTGAATCTGCAGCGGGCGCCCCGCGCCTCCGCCCTCAGGTGTCCTGCACCGCCGCCACCGCCCGCCCAGCGTCGCGCGTCGCCGCCGCTGGTGCCGAACCATGCCGCTGCAACGCCCATCCGACTTCTACTGTAACCTTAACTCTGACCTTTAGGGGGAGCACTGCACTCTAAACTAAACACAAAGGTAAATGTAATAAACTATGCTAATATGTAGGTATTTGTTATTTGACTAACGGAATTTTCCTAGATTCAGGTAAATAGTACCTACATACATACCTACATCATTTTTCAGTAATAATAATTAAATCGATAAAAGTATTAAGTTTCTTAAAAAACAATTTGAAAATCGAAAGCATTGTTGGGTGTGGGTTGTGCTTTAAGAAGTTATTTTTAGGTCCCTATTTAAATTACACCGTACACTGTTTATTTCGAAAATAGGTAAGTATCTATTAATACAAATTGTAATGATTAAGTACTTATCTAAAAAGTTACTTGAGTAGTTTTATTGGAGTGTATGCTTTTTTCAGACCCGGGGTGTATGGGTCTGAAAAAAGCGTACACTCCAATATTTACATATAATAACAAAATGAAGATTTGTTTTAGGAAGTTATAATTATAAGTTTAATGATTACCTGTATAAGTCGATAAAATCATAGTCACAAGGTCACTTGTAGGACAACAAAGGTCGAGGTGAGGAGTGTTTGACTAAGATCAAATGCCAAATCAAATAAAAATGTTGTTTTAGTTTATTTTTCGTGCTAAATGTGCTAATGCATTTTTTCCTAGGTGTGGCATAGGTCATTTGTCAGTGACTCCATGAAACTCTATTTTGACCTCTGTTATTTATTTGATAAAATCAAGTCATCGTTCTAATTAGTTTGGTAGACTGGTAGCTAAGATGAACTCTCATCGCAATACACGCATACCAAATACTGGATTAAATGTTTGTAGTCATTGGGAATCGTACCCTACCCACAGCCTACAGTGCGAAATGTGGATGTAGGTACTACCAATTGAACCACGAGCTCACGACGCCAGTTAATAACAGTTCCATGACTACAACAGACTGAGTGATGAAGAAATATATTCGAAAGAATCGTTGTAAGTACAGACAACATCAAACTAACATTTTTTATGTGGCACTAACACCTGTTTTTCTTTAATTGTTGTGCGTTTTGAAACTACTGCATAATTATGTACTATAAAGTCGTATTGCTCATTATACGGACCAAAATTGAAGGAAAACATGTCATTTTTCCTTCAATTTTGATTAGTTTTGATACGTTTTATGTCAAAATTGAAGGAAAAATGACATTTTTTCCTTCACTTTTAGTCCGTATAATGAGCAATACGACTATATAAATAAATACCTACTGAGTGTATATCTACAGGGTGGAAAAAATGAATGGGCCCTGGATGGAAACTACTTTAAATCCTTAAGATACAGTATTTTACTTTAAGGAAACATTCCTTTAGGTATTTTTGAAAAGAAACATAACTGCATTCAAAGATTTTCTAAAATTCGCTTGCTTCACCCAGGAATCGAACCAGCTAAAAATTCAAAAAACATTTGCTATTTTATTCCACTAGTCAATCCATTCAATGCTAAACATAAAATTTCTCAAAGAAATATGAGGTCTTACACTCGTCTGTCGCACAAGATTTCCATTAAATCGAATATTTAGCACACAAGGGCTTTAATTGCAATTTAGCTCTACAGTGGAATGGTGAGAGGCATCCAGTAGTGCGATTCAGAGCTTCTCTGAATTTATTCGGAATTCGGAAAATAACGTTTTTTCGCGGAAAAAATGACTACTTTTCGAAGAAAATCAACGAATGGGATGCATTTTCTGAAGTCTGAATCGCACCTTAGATAGAAAATACCGTCTAGAAAAGTTTTGTCGCGAATGGTGAAATAATAAAAATTAATGAAAAAAAATAGTAAAAAATTAATGATAGATTTCAAGATCTTTGTTATTTCTAAAACAAAATGTTTGTTATAAAGATTTTATGCTGACATTAATCCCATCGATTAGTAGAATTAAATTGAGAGTTTTGTGTTTTGAATTCTTAGCTGGTTCGATTCCGGGTGAGGCAAGCGAATTTTAGAAAATCTATGAATGCAGTTTTGTTTCTTTTTAAAAATAAAGGAATGTTTTCTTTAAGCAAAATACTGTATCTTAAGGATTTAAAGTAGTTTTCCTCCGGGGCCTATGCATTTTTTCCACCCTGTATACTTTTTTGGAAATACATACCTACTTATAAAACTTTATAACACCCAGACACAGAACAAACATCTATGGGTGGGAATCGAAGCCACGACCTACAGCACAGAAGGCAGAGCTACTACCAACTGAGCTAAGAGGCCAGTCAATTATGCTTACTTTTTAAATATTTATTCCCAATATATAACTTTTTAACATGAGTCTAGCTATGTGAGTAAAATGATTCAAATATCTCTGAGACCCTGACAATGTTAAGCTAGCAAAGAGCATATCAATGATCAAAGCAAATGCTTTGCTCTTTGCAACAGAAAAAATGTTACTTTCATTCCGAAACGGCTAAGTACAATAAGAAAGTCACTTGTAAATCCTTTGTGAATAGGCTATTTGACAATATGAAAATTAATGAATTAGTTATTGCCATCCGCGTAGATTATGGATTTTAAAAGCAATTTTCACCCAAGAACCCAAAATAAAATTATTTGTTTTGAAGTTGCAACGCTATTGATCGTAAACAGCTTTGATTGTCATAATTTACTGTGACGTCACAATTTTGCGATTCGACACTTACTTTGTTGCTCTCCAATGTTTTCTGATGTTGATTTAAAGACAAACCCCCTTAATGGTAAGCGTCCACATGTCGGTATCGTACGCATCGGACGCATCGCACGCAACGGATCGTAGTATTATTTGTATAGAAACTCATATAAGTGCGTCCACCTGTCCGCATCGTACGCATCGCATTACACAGATAATCCGCTTGATGCGATCCGTCCGCTGCGTGCGATGCCGACCTGTGGACGCTTACCATAATACTTATGAAAGATGTTTAAAGTTAAACAACGTCCCGTCTCTATTAGTCACTATCCACAAATAAAGACAGGACGTTGTTTAACCAGTGTTCAACTTTAAACATCTTTCATAAGTAAGACCCAATGACGTCACTCGTCTGACTCGATGAAATATTGCAGTAGCAAGCGTTTTGACAGCATCAACGAAATAATTAAAATAAATGAATAAATAAATTTTTATAAAGAGACGGTTTTTAGAAACTAGTCAAATAGCCCTGTTAACCAATCTATTCTTAAATGCCGTCTTCCGCAATCTTTTTGTGTTTAAGATACATCTAGGAAATCGGAAAATTTTGGAGGTACAACATAAATGAAAAATCAAATTTTTCATGCGAAACATGAGCTTGTATTTGAGCATATGCGGTCCGGAGTAACCTAACTGAGATAGGTAACCTTGTTTTTCCGATGCACACCAAATAATGACCACGGTACACCAGTGTACCGCGGCACACCCTATGCGGAATACTGCTTTAATGGTTGAGTTTTTTTTTTATCTGTATTTGGGAGTATTTTTTGCATTATTTTTTGCATTCCTGGTATGATAGTTTCTCTATTGTAAATCTTTTTAAATTTTGAATTTCAGACTGAAATGTGTAAAATGTTTTACATAGGTACCTATGTAATTTTTTGTAAGATAGTACATAATTTGAAACATTTAACCCCCTGAGAATAAAACCATGAGTTTTCATAGGAATCAGTCTCGCTCGATGTTGTCAAGCTAATTTTTCCTCTATTTTTCCATATACTTATATGGCCTTGTAGGATTACCTTGGATTACCTACACTTTATTACTGATTTTTCCATAACTAATTACGACACGGTCAACAGAAGTAACGTGTGTGCGATGTGCATAATATGTGCATGAAAGGCCTTCACACAACGTTTCTGTTTTCCGTGACTCGATCATTACTTTCTCGATATCTAGATTTTCATTACGCATAGACCAATGATAGTCGAGGGCAAGAATGTCTTACCTGTAGTTAGGCATAGGTTACCTAGTTATAAAGAACTTTAAGGTATTTTTTTCTATTCAATCGCTGCTAGGTGCTGGCCAAATCGTTTAAAATTAGAACACAATATGGAACGATCCATAGAAGCCTCTTAGAGACAGGCCTTACTTATAAACGCCTCTCAACTTGAACACTGGTTAAACAATGCCCTAAATTCGCCCTGTCACTATTTGTCACTATCTAACAAAAAAAGGATGGCAATTTATAATTCAAAAATAAAGATTCTTTGGAATATTTAAAAAAGACGAATTAGTTTATTAGAAGGTTTCTCATTTTCCCGTTGCTTAGAGTTGCTTAGTTATAAAATCAGAAGTTAGGTTCCGTGGCCAAAAAAAAATTTGCCACTTGACTTATTATTCCCCATTTATAATTATTATGGTAGGTATAATATGATAAGAAATAAATAAATTATAAATAAGAATTAATAAATTATGGTATTAATTTTATTATTTATGGTAATTTTATTTGAAATTTATAAATTCGGTGTTTCAATTTTAACAGAAGTTGAGTGGAGTTTGTAAGTAGAGCAAGCAATACACACCAAATGATATCGAGGGTGGTGTAACATTGAAGCATAGAATTCAACTCAATTTTTTTTTAATTATCCTCTGCAATAAAGCAGCGTGTAAAAATAATAGTAAGTAGTAAGTACCTAACAAAAAAGTTCCGATCGCATGGTGTATCATTTTCATTTGAAAAGCTTGCGATGCGAATAAGGCGGAACAGTTTGATTTTTTTATTTTTTTTTTTGTTGGTTTAGCTAAGTACCAACCAATCGAATTTAAAAAAATATTTCTGCATTTGATACAACTCTTAAGGACGATTATAGGATACCTTTAATCATCATCATCATCAAATACCATTACTGCGAGGGCGTTCCTTTAATCATCATTTTGGAGACTCTGGAGCCATTGTGTCGCAAATGCCCCTTACTTTCTTGTCACTTAATTTACATTCTAAAGGTACCTAACTGATCAGTGTTTTTACTTTTATTTAGTGGTGAAAATAAAATCTGCGAAAAATCTGACCTGCGAAAGGCTGCAGGCACAAGATGGATGCGTCAAGCTGAAGACAGGGCGCGATGGCGCTCATTAGGGGAGGCCATGTCCAGCAGTGGACTGCTATAGGCTGATGATGATGATGATGATGAAAATAAAATTTAATAAGTACAATAAATATAGGTTCTTACTTTTCGACCTTGAATTTCTGAAATTTCGTAATATTTCCATTAATTCGGTCAATGTTAGTATCAAAAAGATAGCACGGACAGTCGCTATCTCTTCCGTAGTCTCTGATAGAGTACCACAGAATAACCCTGTAGAATCTGTCCGGATCGATCGACTGAACGTTTGAACACGCACGATGATAACTTGATAACCATCTTCTAGATAGCACAGACTGGACACCCGTTTGGTGCTTCAAACAAGACTAGGTACATATTTTATCTTCTGGAGAAGATAATGCACGTTATTTTGTGACTTTTATGATTCATTTAAGAGTTTTTAGAAAATTTGACGATAATAATAGTTTTATACTTACTTAATTGTAATTGTTAAATCAATAAGAATCTACAATTCTAAATCGCTGTGTATGGTGTTTAAATGTGCTCATAACTAAAAAAAATTACATCTTTAAGTACTTACTTATCTATTTATTTAGGTAGGTACTTACATCTTTATGAAAAACATAAAATTTTAAAACTCGATAACACTTTTAAACAAACAGTTTGGAAAATTATGTGTATTCGACATCAATCGAACCAACAAAAATCTGTATATCTCTACTTATATTTTCTGACGCTTCTTTTTATGAGCACTATATAAAAGTGCCTAAAAATAATAAGAAAATAATTTGTAAATGATACGAACTATACTCTATATGTACCTAATAATATAAATAATTACCCACCGTACCACAGAGGGTATCGTCGGTGGTACGGTGGGGCAGTCATGAAAATATGGATCTGTGTCTGAACATTATATGATTTTATTATTATTTATAAAGATTTTAACAATTTTAAACAGATCTCCAGACTATCTCACTTTTAAATTTCGAAATATCGTATATTCCGAAAGAGGGTGTCTGGCGTGGGGTGTAGTGTAGTGGCATTAGCGTGCGAGCTGGTGACTCCGGGGAGTGGCAGGGGAGGGGTAGTTGCAGCCTGCAATAGTAACTGCTAGATATACTGCGGCCGGGGTGCGCCGGGGTCACTGCCATCGGCGGCTTACAGCCGAGACCAATGCTTGCGAATATTTTGGTGACAAGTCTCAATGACCCGTTATTTACACAGGCTTCAGCAATCGATTAAGGTGTGCACTTCGTGAAGTTTTGACTAAGGAATGTTTTGTAACATAAAAGTATAAATATGTAAACTTCTTTGAGAATTAAATGATCTCTAACCGCATTATATTGGTTTTTTACTAATTTTACATTAAGTATTAAGAATGATCTTTGGCACGTTGTCTGTATTATCAACATCATACTTACATTGACTTTTTCAATTATCCTAAAGTTGGACTAGAGACTAGAGAGTAGTAGGTAACTTTATCAAACTTACTATGTAGGTAGGTAGTTACTTATTAATGCTCTCTGTAATTTTATCACATCACACAATTTATAAATGCAAAAGTTTGGATGTTTGGGTGTATGTTTGTTCCTCTATAACTCGACAACCACTGAACCGATTTGGCTGAAATTTAAAATATAGATAGATAATGACCGGGAATAGGACATAGGATACTTTTTATCCGGGTACCACGTGAGCGAAGCCGCGGGCGAAAGCTAAATACAAATAAGCGTATTAAAAAAAAATTTTTTTAATCTCCTCTATGCCATAACCAACAGTTTGTTAAACTGTAAAATTATTACCATCAGACTATATTTTGTTCCATCGTTAAAAACAAAACAATCCACCCGATTGGCACACTATTAAAATAGGCTTCAAAAATTGGATACTTCGTTTTTATAGCGATAGATAGGTATCTGATGGGTATTTGGGAGTGAAAGTTGTATGGTGCGGTAAGGGCACCGGGACACGCGTCGGGGTGCATAGGGTGGCGCGCGCCTGCGCCCTGCAGCTCCACCATAGCGCGGTCACACCAACAACCTTGCTCTATGGAGTTCAAATACTACTAGATACTTTAAATTTATTATACGTTTAACGAAAGAAGTAGGTACACAGCAGTAAAGTACAGCTTTGTTCTACCGGCTCCAAAAGAGCTTCGAGGATCACCGAAAAGAAGCAATGCCCCGCACCAGACCGTGTTTGGATGTTTGATGCTTAAGGTTCACAGAATCTAAGGTTCTTCAAACTATTCGTTGTGGAAGAACAGGAGTAGAATCACCTAGCTCGATAGACTATTATATATGATCTCAGGGTCCTACTGAACAAATCGCCGTCCCCGGAGAACAAAATGATAACTACAAAAACGTAACTTTTCAGGAGGAGCAAAAAACATGTTTTCGTTAATAACTCCACAAATACTGGACGTAGACAGATGATTGTTAGCTTTAAGCAATGCTGTTTTTTTTGCATTCGGAATGTTTTAATGACACACGCGTAAGAAATGCCAAAATAGAGATATTTAAAAAATAAGAAGTTAGTCAAAATCAATCACCGTCTAAGTTCTATAATGTCGATTATCATTTTATTCCTCGTATTTTCTAGGCAAAACCTAATATTGTACCACTATTCTATCATGTTATTCGACGCTTTACCAGGGTGGAAGCGATTATGATAATAGTGTATTATACGAAATGCAAGGACGAGTTTTGACGAGAATAAAATGATAACATGCGGTTATCATTATCTAGACGAACATTTTTCACGAGAACATAATGATAATGATTGTTTGTCATATTAACAGGTGTTAATACAATTTGATAAGATTATAGTACAACTTTATTCTTGTAACTTCAGGCATGGGTCGATTCGTGGAATAGTATTGTAATATTTTGTAACTTCGCGAATAACTGTATGAAAGTTACGAAAAAAATTGAGCAGATGTATTAGCACCCAAAGATTACAAATATGGCATAACACTAAAACGAAGATAATGGCAGTTATCATTTTGTTCCCCGGGGACGGCGAAATGTTTATTGATACCTACTGAATAAAAATTAGTCCCTGAAAAACTTCAACTAGAACTTAGAGATTTAAATATTAATAGGTACTAACGGAATCTGCATTCAGTTGTGACCTCATTTACGCTTTTAAACCATGTTATAGTAGCAAGTATGTCAATTTTAGGAATCAATGAAACTAGCCCTTTGTAAAATAAATAAACCTTTTTCATCACACTAATACTCGTATTATAAATGCGAAAGTTTGGATGTTTGGATGGATGTAGTGGTTGTCGAGTTATAGAGGAACAAACATCCTCTATAACTCGACAACCACTAAACCGATTTGGCTGAATTTGAAATATAGATGAATAATGACCGGAAATAGGACATAGGCAACTTTTTATCCGGGTGCCACACGAGCGAAGCCGTGGGCGGAAGCTAGTACTAAATAAAGCTTGTTTAAAAAAACAAAACTTCTATGTCAAACTTTTTGCTGAAACATTTCATTACCATTTCCAATGTTGGTTCGAAAATATGTTTAAGGTCGATAAAGATCCACCTTCTAATGCAAAGGTTATGGGTTCATTCGTGCAGTAATAAGTTCAGTGACTTAGGTCAGTGGATTATAATTTTATTTTATCTCAATCATTTAGAACAAAATCAAACGTAACATTAGAAACAAAATTATATCTATTATATGAAAACACTAGCGGACGCCCGTGGCTTCGCCCGCGTGGACTACTTTTTTTATCCCACGGGAACCGTGCATTTCTCCGGGATAAAATTTTGTCCTATTCTCGGTTATATTATCTATCTAAGTTTTAAATTTCAGGCTAATCGGTTCAGTGGTTGTCGAGTTATAGAGGAACAAATATACAACAAATATAGTACAATACTCGTAATATTAGTGTGATGGTGAATACCTGACACACTAGTTAAGGCGAATTCTTATTTTTCTATTAGTTATTTTATATGAGTAGGTATCTTTATTTTGCACTAGCAGCTTTGAACAATAATTTAATTGATTCGTATCACTATGATGAAATAATTATTTTTATTATTTTTGCTCGGGCATCGGTCATACTTTTGACTTTCTTGAAATCTTCTACTGCCGACCAACGATTATTTGAAAGAATCTGAAATTAATCCTCAATTAAGAAATTATCAAAGGCCTAGAAGAAAGTGAAATCGATCCAAAAATCGTCTGTTCGGATTCCGGCCGTGAAACATCAAATGTGGAGGAAAATATCGTCAACAAATCAGTGACAAATTTATGGTGTCAACAGGCTTGCAACTTGTCAATATAGAATGCATATTTCTTAAAAATATGGGCATATACCTACCAAATATGTATTTAGATGTGCCCCTGACTAACCCCTCGGACATCTTCAAATGATCTTGAATGCCAAAAGATCTGAGAGAATCTCTTCCGCATTTCTTGATTTTTTAACCATGTTTGAAAAACTTTATTTTCTTTAATTTGTGCTTGTCGTACAGCCTCTTGACTTTCATGAGATCTTCTACCGACCATCAATTTTATTTTATAGAACCTAAATTGGTCCTATCGAATAACTAAGTAAAATCATAAGGTTATCTAAGAAATATGAAAATATTGTGTATAAATCACCCCATAAATCGGTGTGAATGCATTCTGCAGGCGGTGGCGGCAGGGTGGTCGGCCGTCGCGATCGATATGCACCGGCTAGACGTATATTTCTTCTCCCACTGAACATATTCCCTGTGGATAGAATACGCCACAATGCACTATATTCCTATGGCTATACTACTTGGACTGAGGGCGGTATTTGTCAGACAATCAACGTGTTGTTCTATGGAACCTTGAGCTTTATATAAGGGACCTACAAACCAATGTGAGCTTACTTGATTGTTGAAACAAACAAACACTGATTGAAATACAAAATTGTTCTGTAAGTGAATGTTTTCATACAAACATTTTTGGATCCTAAAATCCATAACGATAACGATTTTGGAAAATAAAAGTGTTGACTGAGAAAATGTACTTATATAAAGCCTTGTATTTGGTTCGTTAATTTCTACTGGTTGTCATTTAATCCGTGACAGTACCTACATCGGACTATTTTCAACGAAGTACATTCCTCCTAACTCAGGTCAACTGTAAATTGAACTCTGGATAAAGTTCAGAATACCTTGCAGGCTGCAGTCGAATGCCCTCAAGGTGATTACCCTACAGAGACAAATAGACTGCAAATTCGTAGGTTTTTACAAATTACAGGCTAGTTTTAAGAGCTTCCAATCTTTAGGACAAAAGAAACATACTTATGTGTAATTTCACTAGTGGCTCTGTGAGCTGTACACCTCGCGAGTCTATCTTTACATAGCTTAAAATAGACGCGCTGAAGATCCTCATCAGATCTTCACCAAATTTTTATGAGAACAACTTAAAGTTATATTATAACCTTTCAAACAAAAAAAAACGAAATCGGATGTCATAAGGTGAGACATCCAATAGCCCCCTTTTTGCCCCTTTTTGGAGAAAGTACCTCCCCAATTAAAATCCACAACGCTAAAAAAATTCTATAAAATTTATCGATCCTGTTCACAAAATTTTACGAGAATTGGTTGAGAAATGCGACCTGTAGAGGAAAACATACAGACAAACCGACATCCGGCGGACAAAAGAAAGCATTTTTGTCCAAGTTGAAGCAGAGACGCTTCGCTCGCTCGGTCAATTTAGAGTTCATTTGGAAATTATCAAGAGAAACTTGTATCTTTTCATAGCTCTGTCATTTATTTATAAATCACACTTATCACACTATCATCACACTAATATTATAAACGCGAAAATTTGGATGTGTGGATGTTTGGATGGATGTACTTATGTTTGTTCCTCTATAATTCGACAACCACAGAACCGATTTGGCTGAACTTTAAAATATAAATAGAAAATGACCGGGAATAGGACATAGGTTACTTTTTATCCAGGTACCACGCGAGCGAAGCCGCGGGCGGAAGCTAGTATATAAATAAAAACATGACGTTTCCTCAAGAATTCCTCGACTTGACTCAACTTCACTTTAAAAAAAAATCTGTGAAATCAACAAGTTGAAATGTTTAGCACACCACAAACTCACCCTGCTCTTCTAGACTACAAAGAAAAACCCCCCATTACGTTCAGTAGCATAGCACATCTCGGCGGGTCTAAAGTGGCCACTTTTGATGAAAAATCAGATGTTTCATAGATGCTTCATCTATGAAACATCTATGAAACATCTAATTTTTCATCAAATGCTTCATAAATGCTTCATAGATGCTTCATATATGAAGCATCGATGCTTCATAGATGTTTCATAAAAAATTTAAAGCATCGATGAAGCATATAAGAAGCATTTGATGTTTCATCAGATGTTTCATAGATGAAGCATCTATGAAACATCTGATTTTTCATCAAAAGTGGCCACTTTAGACCCCCTGGTCACACACACACACACAAAGATGTGCTATGGGTATATACGTTGCTACGAATGCGTATGATATCCACCAATCACAATCATTGGTCCATTTATTTTAGCACTGGTGGAAACGGGTTCAACTATGCTATTTTTTATGTAGATGGATGCGTGCTATGGATGCTTGCTATGGATGGCCGCTCCCCGTGCCTTCCCTACTGTTGATATATCGCATAGCTCGAGCTGCGCATCTTCCTCGCACAGCCCCTCGCGGCGGCGCATCTTCATAGCACATTTTACTCGCCCGCTCGGTCACATAGCTGTAGCTTAGCTTTCACATCCTTGCAGCATACAAGTAGCTAGCTGCATAGCACATCTCTGGTGGAAAAGCACCCTGGTCTGGTTATAGGTCTTGCATTATTTGTTAATCAGTCTTTGTATTTAGAATTTTAATATGTAAAACCTTTATTACATTTAAAAAATATATGCCTTTGAAATTGCTTAAAAATACGCTATCTTCGTACTGAGTTATTGAGACAGTGAAATATTATTTTATTACCGTTCTTAAATTGAACCTTGGATGAAGTTTAGAATCTGTAAGACCCTCGTAGAGTGCAGTGGAATGCCCTTGCGGGGATAGCTCAATGTCGGCCTGTGGGTGCCAGTCGATGCCCTCACATAGTTTATATATACCCCGGCCGACGCACCCTTACTAAATCGTCGCACTCTACTTAAAAGGTGTAAATAAACAAACTCAAACATAAACTTAAAAATTAAAGAGATGGAAGTAATTGGGGAAGACCTTTGTCGAGCAGAGAGAAAAGTATATATTGATGTCAAAGGGTATTCCGATGCACGTCCTATTCTACTTAGGGCACATGCGTTCATTTTACAGTAAGTAATCTATGTATGACAGGTTGCAGCTTATCACCTCTAATTAGAATACTACTTAACTGGTTTTCACTATGTTTCTTTTCATGGTTTAGTTAGAGCATGTGTTGATGCCCACATAAATTTTCAACTTAAATTCATGTAGTGCATGGCTGGGATTCGATCCCGCGGGCCTTCGGAAAAAAAGTGGAGGCACCATTCCACAACCAACGTGGTACAAGATAACAAACAAAGATGAATAAGCTACTTCTCCTTGTGATCTATCGCCGCTCCAGTGAGGAGCCAGTCGAACAAATTGAAGCACGTAAAAGTAAGAAAACATACTTGTGGAATTTAGATAAACACAAGGGATCACAACAAAATTCGCCTCGCGTCACACGCTACACTTTTCTAACTTAGGTGGCACCTTAGCTGCCTTTACTTAAAAAGTTCGACAAAACTAAACAAGATAGTAAAAACATTGCACATTCACATTATCATCTGTTGAGGGGCAGAACGACATCAGGCCAAGTGAATTTATCATTAATACAGTCATGAATAGAATAGTACGATTCCTTTACAAAATTATTCTATATGTAAGTTTTAAATCATCGAATGGGAAGTCTTACTACGTTCTCTGGAAGTATATTATAAAACAATTCAGTATTTCACATAAATAACCATTTACTTTTTCTAGGGTCCAAGGTTTCACATAAATTCTAAGTTACAAGTAAGTAGATAAGATAGAAAAAACTCATTTTAATTACAATCGTATACGTATTTTACGTTCGTTTACAGCACGGGTTCATTAAATTTCTGGTAATCGGTAGGGTGAAGGGTGGACCCCCGGGGTTTGCAGGGTGCGGGGGAAACACGAGGCGAGGCCGCGGTCTTCGCTGTCGTTGACACGGCCCGAGGACGCGCTCCAAGGTCGGAAGGCCCTGAACCGCGTCCCTGAATAAATCCCTTCCCAAACTTTCGCCCCGCACCAGAAATGGAAGATGTAAGGAACTTATTCAAACGAATTTTATATACGTTTGTATTATTCTCAGTTGCACATGATTAGTGAAAAAATAGTTTTCTTTACACAAAGGAAATTCGATTCAATCAATTCAAAAGGGGTATTACTTAAATTAAATTGCATTTAAATTAAATATTATTTGGAAGTATTTATCTAATTTTTAGTTCATTCTTAATTTGATGATAAAATTACTAAATTCAAATCCTAATTTAACATTTTTTTTTGGCCACAGTTTTCGTACATGCTCGCTTTGCCTACGTAAATTGCGTAGGCAGGGCCAATTTACTTACTTATTTATTTTTTTAAAGATAAATTTTATAGAACTGAACATTAAATAATTAATGATAATATCATCTTCACGGATCAGACTGCATTAAGGCCAAGCTCCAAAACGGTTATGATTGTTTGCCTGCAAATTGTAACTAAACGGAATATCTCATCAAGTTACAACTCCAATTATGTGATTTTTTAATCTTTTTTCTATTTAGTTCTAAAGGCAGAAACACGATTAATAGAAATTTACATGATACTTTTACGTTTTGAAAATGACACCTTTTCTCAAGATTTTTGCATTTTTCTTGAAAACTAGTTCAGCTACATATACAAAATAAATACTCACAGAAAGGAAATTTAGTCTTTTATTTGCTTCTAAGTTATCGTTTACCTAGACTGCTTATTTTTCTCATAATAAGCAAAATTAGTTTTGAGCTTTACTTCTGAGCACAGAGAGTTAAACGGATCAACCGAAAATCAACCTTATTGAGTCCCGAGTTGCTATATAAATAAACACAGAATCGAACGCAGCTCATTCCGCTTCTGGGCGGTCACAAGGTCGGATCCACGCGCGTTTTGACATTTTGACATTTGACAAGCTATTTGCCCGCCCCGGCTTTGTACAGGTAACAGAAAATGAAACCAAAAAGTCGTAAAGTTAGTAAGTATTTAGTTTTTTTTTCGATTAGGAAAAACAATACTAACTTTACGACCTTAGTAATAATGCACAGTCCCTCCCTAAGGGTAATTTTGAATTAAATAAAAATAAAGTAGGTATTTAATTACTCTGGTGAATCAAACCAGAAAATATTTATTTGAAGTAGAACTTTATTGCAACCCCTTTAAAAATTCATAACTTAGTACTTATTATTTTATTTTTATTTAAGAAATTAGGTACATTTATTTCTTAGAAACTTGCCTCCATTTTTCACCTTCTTGTTAGATAGAACAGAAGATCGAAGATCACTATAGATTACGAGTAGAACAAAAAATCGGCAAAATTAGTTTAGTAGTTACGGAGATACGTGGTAAAACAAACATTCACACAAACTTTTCTCATTTGTTATATAATAGGACTAGTCGAAATCGAATGTCATTCGGAACAAAATGGAGTGGAGTCGCATCCTCAACTATATAATTTGGCTTTTGTTCAAGGACTGTTTTGGCCAAGTGGGATATTACCCCGAATTTAGTTTTTTTTAGCTTCACTTGTATTCATCTATGTCAACAGAATCTTAGAACGTAGTTTTAATCCATTTCAAAACGTCGGATCAAAATGTGCACACTTATCAAGGATCAATGACATTATTATTTTACCACGTTTTTATTATACTTATATAGTCACTTTCTTGTTCGTCTGTCTATCTGTCTGTCGTTCCGGGGGAAATCTCGCGCGACTAAAATTTCGAGCACTTTCCGTGTAGCTGGCCGGCTAAAACTGTCAGGGTAGCTCACAACTCGATGACAACGCATTCTAAATAAATAAATAAAGACGTGGTTTTTAGTTTATTTTTTAATCTAAAATTAATTTACATAGTTAATTTTAGTACTGTAATTTTGTACTTTATCGACTCGTATGTAACTATAGCGTGTTTTTTAGTGTTTTAAACTCCGGTTGGTGCATATATCCAGTGTCGAGTGACCCGAGTGCTTATGGGCTTAATCAATGAAGGGGTTGTAAAGATATTAGGTACTCAAGGGGGTAAAAAAATAAAAGTTATACAAATAAATTTAATGGGGTGTCATATGAAAGTTTATGGTTCACAAATTGTAATTTACGCTAAACTTAACGTATTATGACAGTCCTAAGAAAGCAAAGTCGGCGTAGTTTGTAGTTTGTAGTTCACACAGTGAACACAGCATACAATTATTTGTGATTAGACTTATCTAGGTATAAAGAATATAATACATATTATGTCGGAGTTGGAGCTAGAAAAGGGAATGTTAATTGATTTGATACTTCGTTCTGCACTACATCCTGTTAACAACGCCATCTGTAGACTAATAATGGAAACGTCAAATAGACAACTGTCATTGTCACTTGGGTGTGGTCGACACAAAGTAGGCAGAGGGCGCTAAAGTCAGTTTTGTTGTTGGACAGTTCGCTTTCCTCGAGCGGGTGGCGAGCGGCGTGGCCACTTTGGTTCTGGCATCGGAGCGGAGCGGTCGCTCCTCGATAGTAATAATGTTCTGTGGGTAGCTTTGTCTCTTTCTGTTGAACTCACCGCGTTTCCATTTTGTTTTTTAAATGGTGATAGTAATTCTAATCGGCAAAAATCGAATCAATCCTCTGTTTAAGTCTTGTGAAAGTAATTGTGATTACAAAATAGACATCCTGACCACGGGTAGAAATGTTCCTAGTCAGAAGCTTGGACTTGTATATAATCTGTGCTTTGATTAGAAAACGATGTACGACATTTCGTTCTCCGCTCCTCAACTCTTCCGATTCCGAATGAGTTGCTATTTTGATGATAATGTCAATGTCAATGAATGATTGAGATCTTTGAGGGTAGGTATCTCTGTGGATGTGGGTAGTCTGTGCTCTGCTGTCTAATGTCTAACGATCATTGTGTATTTAGTTTGTTGATTTACCCCGCCTATTTCTGTTCCTTATTAGCTGCAAACGGTTTGTACCTTCAGTACCTACGATGTATTTTATGTGTTGTGTTGTACCAAGTTGTACAAATTTGCGAAAGGCCGCTGTATTCCATATTCCCAGTGTGTAGTGTAATCAGACTCAAAAAGTGGCTCGATTGTTTATGCAGTGATTTGTTGAGAAACGTGAGTTTGAACGAGATTTGAAGATACCAAGTGTGTCACAGACATTTTGAGGCCTTTATGACCCGCCCCGGCTTCGCACTGGTCACATCACACATCACAGAAACCTAAGATTTATCAGTGTTTCTCTAGATAATTTATTATGCATGTATTATCCTTCCTGTTGAATTACTCTATCTATTAAAAAAACCGCATCAAAATCTGTTGCGTAGTTTTAAAGATCTAAGCATTGATTGCTTAAATCTTTAAAACTACGCAACGGATTTTGATGCTGTTTTTTTACATAGGGACAGACAGCGGGAAGCGACTTTGTTTAATATACCTACTATGTACATAGTGTTAAGAAAAAATAAAAATAAAAAATAATAAATGATTATCTATGTTTCGTTGTTTTCTATCAACAACACCTTCTTTCCCTTAGGCCACTGACATCTACTATGGCATTGATCTCAATAGTACACATTGAGATCAATGCCTTATAAATATTGAATGAAAAAAGCAATCCTACCAAATTAATTTGTTTGGTAGAATGACAATTCTGCTCGGTGCCGGTGTAGCAGAAAAAAAAAAAGAAACGTCATACATCGTTTTCTAATAGCCAATCAGGAGCGAGTAACATCTATCTATTCTGTGAACACAAGTCTACACTAAAATGTTCCTGACATTTCCATCTGATACGTAGTATCTCTACCTAATCTGTGATCCTGACTACACGTTACATTGGTTATTTCGTGTCTTTGAACATATCGGACCATCCATACTTCACGCCCAGAACCCTCTCCCCGACAAGTATATGATCTTCTTATGAAATATTATCTTATTCTATTAAACGAGCAATATTTGTTTGTTTGTTTATTTGTACTCACGTTCTCGAAAACGGCTCTAACGATTTCGATAAAATTTGCGGTACAGAGGTTTACGGTTTACGGGGGCGAAGAATCGATCTAGCTAGGTCCTAGCTAGACCGATCGAGACCTAGCTTTTTTTAAATACATACTTAACTCATTTTTCTTTTTCTTTTTTTCTCGATTTGCACCCAAGCAGAGCTTGGTCGCCCAGATATTCTATAATAAGTAATAATAATTATGAAGGTAACAACTAGGTATCACTACCATCGAAAAAAAAAAATTGATGAAGTCTCCATGACAATGTTCGCTACTTCAACAAGATGTTAAAATTATAATTATTCCAAGATAGTTTCAAAAGTTTTAACATGTCAAAATATCGTGAATAGATAGAGGGTAGAGGGGCGTTTGGGGGGAGTCAACGATGACATTTCTTTTGAAAGCTAATCCTTAAGAAAATTTTCCAAAGAAATTTCATACATAGTAGAATGCTGACTGACATTTAATGTACAAAGGATTTTGAACCTTATCACGACTAAACAACTATCTATTATCATTTAATCTTGGTTATAAGGATTGTTGGTCTTGTTGAGAGGCTTTCTTGGGTGCTTTGTCTCTTTCACACAGTTGCAAAAAGAAAGAGACACACCGCCCAAGTTTTATTTCAAGCGGACCGCGTTTTCTGTATCAGTGCGCGTTCCAGTTACGTTAGTATAAAAATTCCTTGAAATTTTCTATTTCGTTTGAAGTCCTACGATTTCAAATTCAATTATGCCACGTATACATATAATATACGAAGAACAGATTATAAAAACCTGAATGCAGTGTAAAAAAAAACCAAGTTTATGATTTGTATCTCGAATCTGTTTTCAAACATAAAATATAAATTGTATATATTTACGAGCCCTTGATTTTGATACCACACGAGGGTCTTTAAAAAAAAGCGAAAAAAGGGTCTGTATTATGTGTATCCTTCCTATGTCTGTTAATGGAAAACCAACTAAATTTTTTTTATAATAAGTGTGCAAAGTTTCAATTTAATCGGACGTTTTGAAGTGAGTCAAAATGACGTTCAAAGTGAAGCTAATAAAAGCATGTTAATTTTTTTTTAATTAAATTAATAAATAAATTACAGTTCTCTATATACAGGGTGGAAAAAATGAATGGGCCCCGGAGGGAAACTACTTTAAATCCTTTAGATACAGTATTTTACTTAAAGGAAACATTCCTTTATTTTTAAAAAGAAACAAAACTGCATTCATAGATTTTCTAAAATTCGCTTGCCTCACCCGGAATCGAAACAGCTAAAAATTAAAAAACAAAACTCGCTCTATTTAATACCACTAATCGATAGGATTAATGTCAGGATAAAATCTTTATAACACACATTTGGTTTTAGAAATAAAAAAGATCATGAAATCTAACATTAATTTTCACAATTTTTATCATTAATTTTTATTATTTCACCATTCACGACAAAAATTTTCTAGACGGTATTTGTCTATCTGAGGTGAGATTCAGACTTCGGAAAATGCATCCGATTCGATGATTTTCTTCGAAAAGTTGACGATTTTTCAGCGATGAAACGTTATTTTTCAAATTCGGAATACATTCCGAGAAGGTCTAAATCACACTACTGGATACCTCTCACCATTCCACTGTAGAGCTAAATTGCAATTAAAGCCCTTATGTACTAAATATTAGATTTCATGGATTTCTTGTACGACAGACGAGTGTAAGACCTCATGTTTCTTTGAGAAGTTTTATCTTTAGTATTGAATGTATCGACTAGTGGAATAAAATAGGGAGTGATTAATTTTTGAATTTTTAGCTGGTTCGATTTCTGGGGGAAGCAAGCGAATTTTAGAAAATCTTGGAATGCAGTTATGTTTCTTTTTAAAAATAAAGGAATGTTTCCTTTAAGTAAAATACTGCATCTTAAGGATTTAAAGTAGTTTCCCTCCAGGGCCCATTCATTTTTTCCACCCTGTATATTTCAGTGCGTGGAAATACAAGCGCAATTGGAATTGAATCTATGTTATCCTATTTTGGTCAAAATCACAATGATGTACGGCTTCAATAAAGGTTTATTTTTATGTATCGCATAATAACAGCTCAGTAAAATTTCCGTGTAAAATACTACCTACTCTATTTACCAAAACTTCGAAACAAATAACGCTATTATATCGAAAATATAGGTACAATTATTAAAGATATACTTACCATATATATACTATTATAGGGTAGTATATACGTGCGCACATGAACAGAAGCTCGTTATAAACAATACTCAATAAACAATGGCCGAGACAATGTGAAGGTCCTTACTCCACAGGTTCAAGGCCTGTCAGCCATAACTTATGTATTATCGTTATCACATGTATGAAAACAACTCAACTTCATAAAATATTATTTATAACAATTACTTTCAATCAGGCGTAGGTTAGTTGTTTTTATTGTTGATGTTCTTTGATACTGACAGAATAGGTAAATATATGCTGAAAAAAAATAGAAAATACTTAACTAGTTAGGCCTGACTTCTTCGTCATGTCGATGACACAAATATGTAATATACCTTAGCTTATGACCATTATCTTTGACAGCTACGGTCTTATGCATAAAAACTTTGTCGCGCCTACCAGGCTTGCTAGAGCGCTCTTTTGTTTTTGGAACCAACGATCTAGTGAGCTTGGTCGGCGCACTAAGTTGCATTTGTAAAGAAATGTGCCATGTACTTCATATTGGAGTTAATAATTTATGGTAATTGGGAACATGCGTCTGATTCAAAAGCGGGTTAAATGTATTTTATTATGAACATTGTTGCTTTAGAGGTATGTATGTGTAATTATTTTTTAATATTAAACCATTTTCGATTAGAAAATAAATTTTAAAAATTGCAAAATATAGTAGGAATTTCAAAATACTTGAAAAGGATGTGAAAGGATGTGACGTCACGAGTTCATAAGACGAGTCAAGGACGAGTCAGATATAACGATCCATAGATAAGTTTTTTTTTTAATTTTCACAATTCCTAAACTCGAACTTATTGTTGTCATAGCCCCTCCAGACTCTCGAGAGAAAGCTCGGCGAGAAGTCTCGCCGAGACTTCTCGAAGAACAAACAAGTTATCCACACTCTCAATTTTTCTCCGTCGTGATGTTTGAAATCCTTTGTCTCGGCCAAAAATACCGACACCGATCGGAGAACAGGCGAGCCAGAGAACGAGAAGGCGAGAAGCTCCTCACACTCACGCTTCTCGGGTGTTCTCGGGGGTTCTCGCAGAGAGTCTGGAGGCCCTATCACAGATTACTGTTGTACTTAGTATCAATTTGACGTCACGCGTCAAAGTTCACAAATTGTTACTACAACAGTAATCTGTGACAACAATAATAATCGTGTTTCAGATGCATGAAAATGTTGGTAAATTTTAAAAATTATTTTTGTTATAAAATTTTAGTTTTTCGGCGCTGGAATTTTTATTACAGTTATTTGACGATATAACCTATCGTATAAAATCATAAAAAAAAATTGTGGGAGTTCCCTATTATTAACTCCAATTTTTAGCTAGCCAATTATACGTTATAAGTACCTATGTACTTCATTATTTCCATGTTGATATTAAATCCCCTAAGATTAACGAGTACTTATCTAATATATAAAAAATTTTCAAAAAAAAAATACTAAACCGACTTCAAAACATCTTGCACTGAAAAGCAAAAAATAAGAATATAAACAGATTTATTTAATTATTAATTATATTATTTATGTTAAATTGTTGAACTCGGTGTGCATAAAATTTAATACCTATTCTAAATCATTGTTTTATTTACACCGACTTCAACAATTTAACATAAATAATATAATTAGTAATTAAATAAATCTGTTTATATTTTTATTTTTTGCTTTTCAGTGCAAGATGTTTTGAAGTCGGTTTAGTATTTTTTTTTTTGAAAATTTTTTATTTTTCCATTTTTAGTGTTTATTTTTTATTTAGAATGACGTCACCTTACTTATTGTGTTGCGCTCATCAAGCCCTTTCATTTCATACCCATGTCACTAAAAAGTTCCATGGAACAGGTCCTGACTCCATCGTCAGATCAGCTCGCTGTCACCATATTATTACCATATTATTACATTGTAGTAGGAACTTCACAGATTTGCTGAATTCCGAGTTTCAACTCAATCAGCCAATTTATTGAGGAGTTCTGTTGAGCAGCTCTTGACTCCATCATCAGATCAGCTCGTTGTCACCATATTATTACATTGTAGTCGGAACTTGACAAATATGCCAAGTTTCAACTCAATCGGCCTATTTACTGAGGAGTTCTGTTGAACAGCTCTTGACTCCATTATCAGATCAGCTTGTTCATACCATAATATTTCATTGTGACCAAGAATCTATAAGTATGCAAAATTTCAGCCCGATAGTTCTACAAACACAATAAAAACCATAATATTTTGAGGGTTTCCCTCGATTTCCACGGGATCCCTTCATCAGATCCTGATGTGGTGACGATGGGACCACCTCGGGAGTATACCCTTTGTAACAAAAAAATAATTTTCAAAATCGGTCCACAATTGACGGAGAAATCGCGTAACACACATACAAAAAAATAAAAATAAAAAAAAAACATACAGTCGACTTGAGAACCTCCTCCTTTTTGGAAGTCGGTTAAAAAAGGCTCTGGAGTTCTAATTCTCCGTAGGAGGAATTCCAACAGCCCAGACCGAGCACGATTTGACATTTTTAGCGGCTTCTAAAATAAACAGCGATTCAAACTCCCAAAACTGCATCCGATTCGATGTTTTTCTTCGGAAAGTTGACGTTTTTCAGGGAAGAATCGTCACTTTCCGAATTCGGAATACATTCTGAGAAGGTCTGAATCGCACTGCAGGTCATTGACCAGAATAAAAACATGTTTACCTCCTTCTTTCAGGTCAAAAGCAGATTCTGGAATATTTGCAAGGGGGTTGCAGTTGTCTGGTACCGCCCGAGTGGGGGTGAAGGTGGGTTACGGTGCATCGTACTAAAGGGCAACTGCAGATAAGGCAAGCTGAGTCCAGAGCCAGACAGTCAACGTCCCGATGCACTACAGGAGCGCTGGCCCGCGCTTCCTCCGCCCCCTCCAACCCACCCTACCCCCCTGCTCTGATCCAGCCAGCCCGCATCCGGAGCTACCACGCATCATGCTTTTTGTATCCATCTATCATTCAGAACCACGTACTTGTCGATGAGTGTTGAAATCTATCAAATCAAATCAAATCATTTATTTATTTCTCTCACAAACAATATTATAAATAGTAAAATAAATATACAGAATAATTAATATTAAAAACGTTGTATTATAAAAACCTGTTTTGTGAGAGACTGGTGCCTGAAATAGGTATAGAGAAACCTGTGCTACAGGTCACCAGTGCCCTACTCCACTGATTTATATAGGTAAATACCTAAACTATAAAATTTTGAAAAACATATAAAAGGGAAAGGAAGAACTTAATATTAAAGATGGTTAGGGATTTTTTTATTCGGTTGTGCTTCCCTGTAGCGACGGTAGACGATTCCGGCTGTCCAAAAGTCGGGAGCCAGGAACACGTCCTTATACCTGGCAGCCACCCGGAGCACGTACGACTTGAAGTTGGTCTCTCTTGCAGAATCAAGCCGCTTCAAGCCATGTACGACTACTACAGGCGGTTGCCTGATTCGGCATCGGCTCCTCTCATCCACATACTGACGGATGCTTTCCTCAGTAGTAGACGGGTCCAGTCGTGATATATAAATGCCGATGGTCGGCTCAACAGTCTGCAGGGCGAGCCCGGCAGAGCGGGGGGCGGTCCCACGTTGGTTGCGCGAAGGTTTTGGCCGACGTTTTTTCTTCTCTACGAGAACGAATCCGTCTGCGTCAGTCCTCCTCACATCACGAACGGGTATTTCCTGTTGTGACAGGCTCTTCTGCGTTATCTCAACGCTAGGCGTCGGACGTGGCGGCAGAGTCTGTCGGAACACTTGTGCGTAACTCTTCTTCTGCCGGGCACGTGGAGCAGGAGAAGGCACAATCGTCGCAGGCTGAGGCGTAGACTTCCCGAGAGCCGAGGTCATCGGAGTCGGGCGGTCATTCCCCTGCGAATCGGTGTCAGTTGTCATCACACATTCGAATTTGCTGACAGTGTTAGTCTGGCCTCGTGTTGCACCGCGCCGCGCGTTCACGTTTTGTGCTGACTGCGGTGATATCGTCGACACTACAGTTTTGTGTTGCAATGCCGAGAGTTCTTTCTTTAATTCGGATACAGTTTGCTCCGAATAATCCAATTTCAGCCGAATGCCAGAGACGTCCGTCTTGAGCAACGTAAAGTCCTTAAGCAACTTCGTGATGTCGATGTGGTCGAGGGTCACGAGGGGCAGCTTGTCCAGGTTACGCGCTACATACGTAGGAACGTCGTTGGAGTCGGTTTCACGGAACACCTTGAAAATGTCTTCTATATCCTTTGTTCTGCCGCCATCACGAGGTAGTAAGGTGATCGCTGCGGTCTCAGCTAACACCTTCTTCGCATCCAGGATTTCAGCTACTGAGAAGCTGGACGACAGGATCTGGATCAGGCTGTCCTGATCCAAAGAGCCCAGCTTGAACTGAATGAACGCTAAAACTTCGTGAACAACGAGAGTGTCGGAACGTTTTGAATCTGCCATTATGCAGTAGGTACGTCGCTTTAACGCGAATAAAATCAGGTCAAGTCAGCATCGAGACAGCCGCTCCGAACCGACCGTTCGAGTTGACGACTGCGATGTGACTGAATCAATTAAGTAATTATTTTTCATAAAAAAAATCTATTAAGTAATTATTTTTCATTTGCGTGAAATTATGAGATGCAACAGCTAATTTGATCAATAAACATAGAACTTATTGCCAGACTGAAATTAATACGTAAAATGAAACCTGGTACTTATCACTTTATGGGTACCTATACTCCCACAAAAAGAAAAATTAATCCCAGAAATAATTGAAAGGTCTTCCATGACCATATAGAGGTGCATTATTTTTAGGGTAAACTGCGTAGCGGATAGATGTAGCTCGTAGCAGCGTTTCGTAGCAGAAAAGCTCTCACGAAATTACAAAGCAAATATCTTACAACATTAAATTTTTCGGGCCATTTTTTATTGTTAGTGCCTTAGTAGCGCTAAAGATAAATACAAAAAATAAATATTAAATAAGTACTGAATACAATAAATTTTATTCAGGGCATTTTTATTGATCACATTTAAAAAGACCCTATAGTAGGTACTATAGGATCCAATGTATAAAAACATTGCGTTTTAGATGAACCGCTCATGAAGGAGCAAAATAGTGCGGAAGAGAAATTGATTAACCTTATTTTGCTGGGCAAATAAAATAGCTACTAAAAAAAGCAATGTCAAAATATTAGGCCTTCGCGAGCTTCGCGCAGTCCGTGGAGGCTGCGCGCGCGTGTCAAGGCCGCGTCCTCGGCCGTGACCGCCCCTCCCCCTCTCGCCCCGCGGCCTTCGCCCCGCACCGGTATTGTTACATAGTTAAACTGCTAAATAAATCAGCAAGTTCTATTACTTAAATGTTAAGATTACACAACTTAACTTTGTACTAGCTGCGCCCTCACGGTATTACCCGCATTGTGATGGTGTATGGTGATGATTAGAGACCAGATTAAATGCAACATAAAAAGCTTGAAATATGTATGCAGGTATGCATGTAAAATGCCTAATATATGCATGAAAAGTGTCAAAAATAGTAAAAATATGCAAAATTGAATAGAAAGAAAATAGTAAGTAAGTAATTTTTTCAATTTTTATCATTAGCAAATTATAAATTAAGTAACATTTTGTACTCTCAAACTGTTCCAAATGTTCGTAAGTTAAGTGGGAAAAAACTAGATGTTTTATAAAAAAATTAGGTATTCGAGTCGTAATTGAATTTGGGTAGGTAGGTAGGTAGGTAGGTAGGTAGGTAGGTAATTATGTTAGCACTTGTTGTTTCTAGTAGTCCAGTCAGCTTAGCATAAAAATAGGCTCAACCTCGGAATGACAGATAATAAGCTGAATTTTCGTATGTAGCTTCATTTAGGCGTCCTAAAAGTTGTCTCAAAAGTCTCATAAAATCTCGTGTCTGCGTCTTAAGTTATTCAAGGTCAAAGGAAAAAAAAATAGTTTTTCGCGAATATCTCGGTTGCTATTGGTCCAATGATGTTAACATGTATTATAAAGTTGTAGAGCATACAATTTGCGACAAATTTTGTTTAAAACATTGTTTCATGCGCTCAACCGTTTTCGCGATAGAGGAGGGTGAGTGCGCAGCGCTCAGCCATACGCGTAGGTACTGTAACGCAAAGTCAAACGTGAATATCTGTGAATACCTTAACCCTTAAAGTAACTTCGTTAAGTATACTATACATTACATTCAAAAAAATCTCACGTCAATTCTAGATTTGATGGAGCTTATTTTTTTCTTTTAACTAATACCTCAACTCATTTTCTTACTTGGAAAAAAAATATGTTGACATTGCGATTGAAAGTTTAGTCAAAAATCACAAAACTCTGACGGCACCCATTGACGCTTCGTGATGGTTATGGTAGATAATTTTTTTTTTATTATTTTTACTTTACATTATGCTTTCTGTTACATAACATTTGATAACAAATATATAACGTGTACGTTTGTGCAAAAAAAAAACCTTTTTTGGTAATGTACTTTGCCAGATTTTATGTGTTTTCTTTGAGTGTATAGCATGCTATACATTACCACACTTTCACCAAAGTAGTACTTGTTTGTTATGTATACTATAATATACATTGCCACTCATTGGGAAAAAAGGTTCTGAAGGTTTTGGCGCACTTTTTTGACACAAAGTTTAAAAATTTATCTTCTCCCTTACCGTAAGTACAAAGGAGTTTTGTTTTATCGTCTTTATAGCAGTTTTGTTTGCTTTGTGGTTTTGGGTGTCCAGCATCTCATTCTATTTTGTGCTAGAAAACGGTCGCAGCAGATTTTGTTGCTAGTTCGTCACGAAAATGCTAATCTGATTCAAGTGACGGAAGGAGTAGTGAAGATGAAATACGTGGGATCTTTTGAGATCTCACTGGCACCTTCCCTAAATTCGTCTTTAGACGGGCTAAATTTATTAGATAAGTAGTAAGTACTGAACCAGCCGTTATGATGAAGATGATCTCAACTCTCAATCTGCAGAAGTCTGCAGAAAATGAAGACCAAGTCCAACAAGAGACATTAGGTCAATATTCCATCCACACACACCACTTCTTCAAGAGGTATTTCCGAGTCAATCAGAGTGTAATTTATTTGCAATTCCGCCAGTATCCTCATTTCTTTCTGTACCATCAATCCCAAATTCTCCATGCAAGCCTGAAGTTGCTAAGAGGAGACCCCCGACAAAAGGTTCTGTAAAAAGGTTCCAACATAATCCGGCATTTTATACATTTTGGCTACAATAACAATGCGCGTTATTAGTGATATTTATTATGTTACAAACTGCGCCCTTTTTATTCATCAAATGAGAGCTGATGACGATGTTTGTCTGTTCAAGATAGATAACAATGCTCTCAGCATTGATGAAATGGTTGTGCCTTATAAGGAACCTTTATAAGGCACAACAACTATTTCATCTTTGCTGAAAGCATTCTCTTACTTCTGGTATCTTGAGTTTGCTTTTCAATTTTCCTTTGCAACGTTCTTTGTCAGTATTTACAACAACTTGTTGCTATACACCTTTTCTTTTGGGTCCACTCTTAGCAACGTCAGTCAGACGTGCATTCAGAATTTGAATTTCATGGCACATAAAGTCATGGAGTTTGCTATGCTTGGCAACATAAAGACCGTATTCCCAAAATCGAGATTCAAAATCGAACAAAGGTCAAAAATTTGATGTTGAGTTGAGCAGGGCACATGGAAAGGCCAAGAACGATTAGTGGAGTAAGTTGATAACAAAACGGTGACCAAGAACAGAGTACAAAAACGTCGGTAGTCCAGCAGCGCTATGGGCTGACGACATAGCATCTATTGGGGACCGGACTTGGATGAGGAGAGCGGCGGACCATGGAGATTGGCAAACGCAAACGGAGGCCTATACCCAGCAGTGGGTGAAGTCAAGCTGCGGATTATCGATGATGATGATGGCTTAGAAAAATATGAGGGTACTAACGGAATTTCAAATAAAATACCTGCGATTGACTCGGAAATATCTATTGAAGAACTGGTGTAAGTGGAATATTGTCACCTAACGTCTCATGTTGACTTGGTTTTCATCATCTGCAGAAGTTCCAAGCTCATCTTCATCATAACTAACCATTGGTACCGGATCTTCATTCACAGTATCACATGTATCGTCGTAACTCTATAGTGGCAATGTATAGTATGCTATACATGCTCATTATCGTTTTGTTTTCTATGAATGTGGCATTGTATAGTATAATATACATGCCTTTTTTTGAAAACTAAAAAAATAAGATTTTTTTTATTTACTATTCTTGTGTCCCTATAGCCTAAATAAGCTAGTTCAAAAACAATTTTCGCTAAATTTAAAAAAAAATTGCTCTGCTACCTTAAGGGTTAAATTTTGAATAATTTGTTTTATTTATCAGTTAATTATCGACCAAGCGAGCAAAGCGAGCTAAGATCTTACGATTTTGCTTTGTATGTTTGTACGTGTAATTTTTATGTTATCGCATAACTATCGAACCGTTAATCCAATCTGCATGAAACTTGGTAGATAACTAGGTTGTGCTATGGAAATTTGCTGAGGAGCATATGAGCGTAATCGATGAAGGGGTTGTAAAGATATTGGGATCTCAAGGGGGTAAAAAAGATAAAATTTACACATATATATTGAGTGGGGTGTCCTATGAAATGACTTAATTTGTACATTCCGAAATAGTTTTTATTTTTGTTCTAGGAAGTATAGTTTTTGAAATACACATACTGAACGCTTTGCGCTCACGGCCCTGTATCGCAAAAAGGGTTGAGTGCATGGAATTTTTTTTTCTATGAATTGGTCGCAAATTTTAAGCTCTACAACTTCATAATAGATGTTAACATCACTGGACCAATAGCAACCGAGATATTCGCGAAAAACTATTTTTTTTACCTTTGACCTTGAATAACTCCTTACGGTTGGTTTGGACTGAATGTCAAAATGTACTGATCTGCATAATGTATTTATTCCAAAAAGAACTTTTTCCAAAATGACTGATTTTCTATAGGTCTTCATTATAAAATGTCGGAAATGAAACTGTCAAATGTATGTACAGTCGGCATTAGCCACTCTCTTTATTTTTAAAATAAGTAATAAAATAAAATCACATTCTATAGATGCAAACGAAATAAAAAAACATATCCTTAAACCAAGGAAGTTATATAATACATACGTAACGGGAAAACGCGGTCCGCTTGAGAGATAAAACTTGGGCGGTGTGTCTCTTTCTAAAGGGTGACCATAATTTATAAACTAGACATTCCTAGTCCATAGGGGGTCTTTTACATCATTTTCTGATTTACATGACACGTGATTTCAGGGCATGATTTTTCAATTAAAATACTGATGCAATTTTGATCCTTGATTTTGATCCTTGGTTTCGATCCTTGATTTCGATCCTCGGTTTCGATCCTTGATTTCGATCCTTGATTCTTGAATCTTGAATCTGAAAACTAAAGTCTTGAATATTTGAAGTGACAGCTGTCAAACTTCAAACGGCCATATCTCGGGAACTACTCGTCCTAGACTCCCCGTTCCCAGTTCAAATGAAAGCTATGGCCAAGATCTACATTTCAGATGACAGCTGTCAAAATGACATCTGTCACTTTAAATGAAGATCTTGGCCATAGCTTTCATTTGAACTGGGAACGGGGAGTCTAGGACGAGTAGTTCCCGAGATATGGCTGTTTGAAGTTTGACAGCTGTCACTTCAAATGAAGATCTTGGCCATAGCTTTCATTTGAACTGGGAACGGGGAGTCTAGGACGAGTAGTTTCCGAGATATGGCCGTTTGAAGTTTGACAGCTGTCACTTCAAATGAAGATCTTGGCCATAGCTTTCATTTGAACTGGGAACGGGGAGTCTAGGACGAGTAGTTTCCGAGATATGGCCGTTTGAAGTTTGACAGCTGTCACTTCAAATGAAGATCTTGGCCATAGCTTTCATTTGAACTTAGAACGGGGAGTCTAGGACGAGTAGTTCCCGAGATATGGCCGTTTGAAGTTTGACAGCTGTCACTTCAAAAGATCTTGGCCATAGCTTTCATTTGAACTTAGAACGGGGAGTCTAGGACGAGTAGTTCCCGAGATATGGCTGTTTGAAGTTTGACAGCTGTCAGTTCAAATGTCAATTTGACATAATCTGTCATTTTGACATGATCTGTCAATTTGACAGCTGCTATTATTTATTTATTTATACAGAAATTTTGATTGTATAAATTTTTTTTTATTTTGTACTTAATTGCACTAAGGTCACGGTAGGAGCATAAGGACATATTGGTCCTCGTGCTCCTACCAGTAGGAGAACCAAGTAGGAGTAAAAATACTTGACACTGGCTGAATGCACAACCGTGCGAAACCAAAATAAAGAAAAAAAAAAAAAAAAAAGTAGGAGTAAGAGAGGAAACGTATGATCGTTGTAATGTAGCTGAATGTACCTTTTGTGTCAGACTTTACGGATTTCCGACATTTCAAAATGAAGGCATAGAGAAAATCAGTCATTTTGGGAAAAGTTCTTTTTGGAATAAATACATTATGCAGATCAGTACATTTTGACATTCAGTCCAAACCAACCGTAAGGGAATTAACTTAAGACGCAGACACGAGATTTTATGAGACTTTTGAGACAACTTTTAGGGCGCCTAAATGAAGGTATATACGAAAATTCAGCTTATTATCTCTTATTCCGAGGTTAATTCCTAATTTGACTGGGCTATAGCAGAAATTCAGTCGCCTCATTTATGAAACTATCAATTTGACACAAAGCAAAGGTTAAAAAAAAGGTTGTTTCTCAAAATGTTTTCAAACTTTGTCAGCTATAACGTAAAATTTCCAAGATCCTACCAAGAAACATTGCGAATATAGCGAAAATATGCATCATCACAAGATTTTAGGCAATGCATATGCAATATACAATTGCATTCGCAGTCGGGTTTTTTGTTTTTTTAAATAATTTTTTTATGAATTTGGTGTAAGTATCGTTTTTCAACAGATTGATAGGTTACCATTAGCTTTACTTGAATACCTACTGTGTAGGTATTATATTGCCTAATTTTAGGGAAAAGGGAGCTATGTTTCTATTACCTACTACAATTGATATTTTAGGTCCAAGAAAAAAGTATGTGACTGAAAGTGGGTATTGTATGTAACAGTAACACCATCACAAGTTTGTTAAGTACCTATACGCAACGCCCACTCAGGTTTATACCTACACGTGCCAATACTGAGGGTTATGACTCGGTGAAGGTCGCGGGTCCCAAAACTCCCTGAAATCGAGGCCTCGGATCGGCCATCGACCTCCTAGGAAATCTTCCAGGGCAACCGACCTTGACCTTTACACGCGCAAGCGCCAAACCATTTCATCAAGGTACCAACCCAGTACCATGACCCTGTTATGAAAAGATCTTAATACCTACGCTGAATAATAAGGGAAATATTACGTTCACTGGTGAAGACGAAGTCTTGAGAAAAACAGATTGAAATCTTCAATGCTGACATTACAAAAGCAAGGTATTTTTTTCAAAATGTAGCATTTTCAAAGCTCTATTTCCCCCGGCGGGCGCCGGGCGGTAAGGTCAGGTGAATTACGTTAACGAAGCCTCTTGTGTCACGGCTACACCACTGAACAGATTTTGATAAAATTGATGCAGATAAATTGTATTGCTGGGTTTAGGAACTATCCCGAAATATGTAATGAAAAAAGTATGAGAAGGGATGCCGTATAGGTAGGTATGACTGAATATTTTAACGAGGTAAAGTTTTGTAAAGTTTTGTTTCAGGAGGTAATCTCCGAAACTAGTCATCCGATTAAAAATAGTTATTTGTGCAACATATTTGTGAATCAAGAAGAGTTGAGACAAAAGGTGATTGTGATGATCAAAGTTCTCCTCCTTTTAATTTACAAAATTACAATAACTGTTACTAGAAAGTACTTATTTCAAAAAAAAAGCTCTGTAGGTAGTACTTATTTTAATAGATCTCAATGAATACTTACTAAGGATTAGTTAGGTACTTCATTAGTAGGTATAAAGTTGTATCTTAGGTAGGTAAGTAATAATGTTCTCGTTGCTGAGGTGAAAAATTTTGTGTGCCACTTGAGACCAAAGTTTTTACATAAATATTATTAGTCATTGTTTTACTAACACCGACTTCAACATTATAACATAAATAATATTAATTAGTATTATTTTATTTATGTTATAATGTTGAAGTAGGTGTTAGTAAAACAATGACTAAGATAAGTAAACAGATTTATTACTAATTATTAGTAATGAAATAAATCTGTTTACTTATAATTCTCACTTTTTGCTTTTCAGTGCAAGATGTTTTGAAGTCGGTTGAGTATTTTTTTTTTATTTTTTTTTTTTTATTTTTCCATTTGTAGTTTTTATTTTTTATTTAGAATAACGTCACCTTACTTATTGTGTTTTGCTCATCAAGCCCTTTCATTTGATACCCATGTCACTGAAAAGTTCCATGGAACAGGCCCTGACTCCATCGTCAGATCAGCTCGCTGTCACCATATTATTACATTGTAGTCGGAACTTGACAAATATGCCAAGTTTCAACTCAATCGGCTTATTTACTAGGGAGCTTATTTACAACTCAATCGGCTTATCTACTTATTTACTGAGGAGTTCTGTTGCACAGCTCTTGACTCTGATCAGATCAGCTTGTTGATACCATAATATTTCATTGTCACCGAGAATCTATAAGTGTGCAAATTTTCAACTCGATAGTTCTACAAACACAATAAAAACGATACTTAATATTTTAGGGTTTCCCTCGATTTCCATGGGATCCCTTCTCATATCCTGATTTGGTGACGATGGGACCACCTCGGGAGTAAGTAGGTATACCCTTTGTAACAAAAAACGAATTTTCAAAATCGGTCCACAATTGACGGAGAAATCGCGTACCTAACACACATAAGTACAAAAAAAAAACATACAGTCGACTTGAGAACCTCCTCCTTGGAAGTCGGTTAAAAACCAACTATGCCCTTCCTCCTATTATTAGTTAGGTACCTACCTAGGTACTTTTTTTTTCATCTTTACCAAAAATGAAAAATTACCCAACATTGACAAGCGTAAATAATGGTCTAGTAAATTGAGAAAATCCACCCAAAATATTAAATATAAAAGTACCTACTTAGTTTCCCACTAAAATATCTCCTCATATCCAAAACATAGGTCCTGCTTTTTGACTTACAGACATCTTCCTTGAAGTTTCAGTTTTAATAGTCAATTATGTCAGGTACCTACATACCGTCACTTGATCGGCGAAGTACCAAGATAGACAGTGGTGGGTAGTAAGTAAAAAGCGGTGGATTGCAGTCTGGCAAGCGTGCAGTCTGGTCGACGGCGACAGGGGTGGTGGGAGAGTAGCAGGGGTGAGGCCAGACGGCGAATGAACTGCAGAAAGGGTTAACGTCCGCTTCCCCTGCAGTCGCTGAGCCCGCCCACACGGTCTGCGCTAACTGATACACCTACGGCTGAAGACTTACTTTACCTAGGCTATAGGTAGGTATTCCAGTAAGTAAGATGATACAGCAATAAGTGCATAATGATGTCTTAGGGGCACTAACTCGATACATTTTTGATATAGGTAGGGTGGGGTGTCCAACGTTGAAACACCAAAAAATCAAAGTCTCATAATTAGATCTTTCGTTTATAGCAGACCATTTGATAAACTTTCTGACTTGCCGCGGACCACCAACAGTAAGTTTTCTCTTTCAACTTTGATCCTTTGTCGCTTGTTTAATTTTTTTGGATAGCTTCGCGGACCACTTCAAGTGGTTCCAGGGACCACCAGTGGTCCGCGGACCATAGGTTAAGAACCACTGGTTTATAGAGATATGAGTCTAATTTTTTAGGTCTAAAGGTTATTTCATAGGGTATCGGATGTCATATTTTATAGTTCTTTCAATTAATGTATACCAAAGATGTATACACAGTGCTTATTAATATAAAATAAAAAAATGAGTTTTTTTCCACAGTAGTGTACAATGACACACCATAAATTGAACAGTGAAACACATTAATTTGTACGTACCTACCGGATGTTTCAAATATTGTAGGTTAGTATGTAAGTACCTATACAATATATGAAACTTAATTTAATAATGTGTGTATGATAGGTCCTACAATGTTATACCTAATGAAATAAATTATCGTTTTATTAAGTAGGGTGAAAGCACCAGTGCTCGACACTTTAAGAGAAGTGTGTGACTAAAATTTGAAATAATTTCGTTATTTTTAACATTATATCTACAGCAGTTAGTCCAAATGATAAATAATATATTCAAGAAAGGTTAGGTAGCAAATTTTTTCACATTAAAGCTATATGTTTTTACTCAGAAGACGAAAACCAAAATACCTACCAAATCTCCAGTAATGAACACCAATATTCCAGTGATAAACACTGATAAATCACCAGTTAATGACACTCCAGTTATGAACACCCAGTAATGAACAAAGCACAAAACATGCAATAATTAACATTATTTAAACTACCTACCGGAAGGGAGGGACTTGCCCTGCAGTGAGACAGCGACTGGTAATTTTATTAATAATAAATAATAATAATTAATACGTATAATAATGATAATGTATTTTGCTGAGTTAGTTATGGGTGCATTTATGTTCATAACTCCGACGATCCTCAACATATCCTCACCAAATTTTTGTGGTACCAATCGGAAAGTATACCCTTACAAACAAAAAAAGAATTTTCCAAATCGCTCCAGGCGTCTTTGAGTAATCGGGGAACATACATAAAAAAAGAACAAAAAAAAAAAAAGATTCCGACGAATTGAGAACCTCTTCCTTTTTTTGGTTAAAAACTAGACAAGTCAGCCATGAGAAACATTGTATTATAATTAATAATCAATTTGTTCGAGTGTGTAGTTTTTTCTGGGAGGCATCTGAAACCAACTCCAGTAATGAACACTTATTTTACCCAGTGTTCGACACATGTTCTTTATTGGAGAACATGTATCAATCGGTGAATTTCAAACATTAACGTAATCAGTTCATGAATTAGACTTAAATTTGGTTAAAAACTGAGAAAGTACGTAAAATAATAAGTATGGACACCTGTCGATTTCTGGAGAAGGTGAATTTTGCTGAACCAGTAATGAACATCGACTATAAAATAAAATTAAACATGCGTAGGTGCACTACTGATATAAAATTAAATCCAGAATAATATAACCTTTCCATAAAATCAATCAAAATTCGAATAAATTGAATAATTCCAAAAATGCTGGCAAAAATATAGACTTAACTTCTTAGTAATTTCGTTAGTAAAAGTGTATTTTGGTTCAGCAGCGCACCAACACACAACTTTTTCTTCAATAACTTGAAAACTAAATGGCCGATTTTCATGACGTTTTCAGGAATAACAACTGGAAATGTGTTGTCGCCGGTTTTGTGTTTCTACCATAGATATATTCAACTAGGGCTTGAGCTCCGGAATTCCGGAACTGACTCAATTCCGGAATTCCGATGAAATCCAATATCGTTTCCAATTCCGGAATTAGCGAGAGCAGTATCGGAATTTCGATATTGGAAAAAATATTATTACGCGGCTTGAGGCGCGGCTTTTTCAGCGCTCACTTACATTTGTAATCGCGTACGAAGCTCACTAAACGACGACAGCTTAAATACGCTTACGTTTTTGAAATTTCATTACGAAAAAAAATAGTACTTAACAGCTGTCGTCCGTTAGTGAGCTTCGTAATCTTCGTAGGTATGCGATTTGAATTACTACACTCTTCTTTAATTTCTGAATAATTAATGATTTCTTTTTTTTTATTAAAGTTCAAAAACTTAATGCTTTTATTTGTTTTATTTATTTATATTTCGGATACCTACTGAGGAAGTAAATCCATAAATCCATATTTGAATAATTAAAAATTTTGGAAAATTTTGCAAAATTAGAGTAGGTAAGTAAAACTTTTAACTAGATATTTCATTTTAATTTATTATCATTAGTAGATACAAAAATATACTTTTGAGTTCCGGAATTCCGGAATTCCGGTCATGAAATACTGAATATCGAAAAACAATTCCGGAATTGAAAAAGCGTCCGATATTCAAGCCCTATATTCAACCTAAATCTTATTATAAGCCAATTAAAAAAAAAATGTCGAACACTGGTGCTTGTTCATTACTGGTGCCACCACCCTAGGTACCTACTAGCTGACACGGCAAACTTCGCATTGCTTCAAGCATACCTACCTACCTAAATGGAGAGAAGCATGTAGGTACAAAGAGAAGCAGAGAAGCTTGGAAGGAGAGAAGCAGGGAAGCATGGAGGAGAGACAACCCATACCCATATCCACACCCATATCACCAAAAAGTTCCATGAAGGTCTTGACTCCATCATCATATCAGCATTGAGTTTCACTTATCAAGCTCTTTCATTTGATACCCATATCACTAAAAAGTTCCATGGAACAGGTCCTGACTCCATCATCAGATCAGCTTGCTGTCACCATTTTATTACATTGTAGTCGGAACTTTACAGATAAGTATGCTGAGTTATTAGTTTCAACACAATCGGCCTTTTTATTGAGGAGTTCTGTTGAACAGCTCCTGACTCCATCAGATCATGACCTTGAAACTTTTACGGGACAATATTTAAAGTAAGTAAGTACCTACTTTCTAACAAAAAAAGAATCAATGAAATCGGACTACGCGTTAATAAATTACAACCAGATAAGTACCTACTCATTTTGACTTTCAACCCCTTTCCCAAGGGAACCGTGCTAAATTTCGGGATAAAAAGTATCCTGTAGGTACTGGACCTCGTAGTATGCACTCAAATCATGCTAAGTTTCATTTAAATCCATTCAGTAGTTTCGACGTGATGCGCGGCCATGATACAGACAGACAGACATGAAAGAATAGTAGATTGTTGCACGAGGGTTGAAAATAACCTATTGAGGCACGAGATGGTTTGGCGCCTGAGCGTAGCGAGGGCGCTAATAGTTCGAGTGCCTTAATAGGTCTTTCACCCGTGGTAAACACTCTGCTTTTCATTTCGAATATGAAGAAAGTAAATAAAATCCTGATTAGCTCATTTTATAAAAAAATCTCTGCTCTCGACCGACGAAATAGCTAAAAATCGAATTGGTGCTTTCCCGCCTTTTTTGTTTTTTTTTTTCTGTGGCAAACTACCAGCAAGTATTTTTTTTTTTTCATTGAAGATGGTAAAAACGTAGGTAGTATTAATTTCTCTGTGATGGTAAATATTTCAAACTCAAAATCTTGTTTATCTAAATAATAATAATTTAGTGAAAAGTAAATTAATAACAATAGTCTAATATCTCTCATCTCTTATATAATAAAATTGTTGAATAGTAGATTGTTGCACGAGGGTTGAAAGAAGGTTGAAAGTAACCTATTGAGGCACGAAATATTTTGGCGCCTGAGCGTAGCGAGGGCGCTAATAGTTCGAGTGCCTTAATAGGTCTTTCACCCGAGGTAAACACTCTACTAAAAACCTGATTAGCTCATTTTATAAAAATATCTGCTCTCGATCGACAAAACAGATAAAGATCGAATTGGTGCTTTAAAAAAAATACTGGCTGGTAGTTTGCCACTGAAAAAAAAAACAAAAAAGGCGCCCGTCTTTTTTTTTTCAGCCAGTATTTTTTTCATTGAAGATGGTAAATATTTTAAGCTCAAAATCTTGTTTAAATAATAATAATTTAGTGAAAAGTAATTATTAATAACAGTAGGTACAAAGGTACTCATGTAATAAATTGTTGAAAATATTTTTTACAGCAATTCTCAATAAAAAGGTAATAAATAGAAATGTCAAATACTACTTTTGCTGTGTAAAAAGTTTCAACATGACTCAATAGAAATGTCAAAATAGAATGATTTTTTTTTTTATTTGACAGCAGGGAAAATTGCTTCCCAGGGCGGAAAAGTACTACTTTCATCCCTCTGTTCAGGTAACTTCAAGCGTACTTTCCGTGTATGAGAAATGAAAAAAAAAATTACAGTTTTGGCTTCAGTATCGATTATAAAGAGCCCTCGAAAAAAAAATTCAAAATATCTTCAATGTACAGAATATGACCCGAGTTTTAATATAAGTATTGATTGATTGCTTGCTTGACTTGCTTGGCTAAGCTTAACAAAAAATGATTGATTTGAAAATAGTAGATTTTTGTATTTTAAAGGGGGGAAATAATATTTTTACCGCGAGGGCGCTTTTTTGAATCCAGAGCGAAGTGTAGGATTCTAGAGTAGAATCCCGAGCGTAGCAAGGGATTCTTTAGTAGAATCCTGAACGTAGCGAGGGATTCAAAGAAGCGCCCTCGCCGTAAAAATATTATTCTCTTCCTCTTCCTCTTCTTCTATCGTATTAAATCCCTCATACCGTCTTTCATATAGTTCTTCCGCGATTTTGCAGGTAATAGAATAAAGTGTGCGGCAAAGATAATTGCGGCGCACTTATAAAGAGGATTAGAAACTCATTACTGTCCGCTAAAAGTTCCCTAAAGAGAAAACATCTCCTTTGGGTGCACTTAAAGGCGAACCAAGTCGTCCTTTTCGGATAGATGGAATGAAAAATGGATGGCGGGAGGCCCGCAAAGGGCTCCTTCCTTATATTAGGTATGAATTGCAAGATCTGCAACGTATTATTTCAGAAATATCGCAGTTTCATTGTGTACCACTGTTTCAATTTTGGATTGGACACCCGACCCTACTTACCTTTTTAGGATGTAGGGAGCTACCTTTAAGGTTCTTGGTAGGTACCAACCTAAACCGAGTTATGTACGACGATAATTCATAAGTTATACTTACTTAGTAGGTACTTATAAAAAATAAGACACGACACTATGTAAGTATTGCATGCGTGCCAGTATTTTTTACCATGACGAGCTAACGGAGCTAACGCAAAGCTCGCAAAGACATTCTGCACTGCACTCTGCACTTTTCATGCGGATCTGTTGCTGGACACCCAGATCACATGCTCAACAATAAAACAGTGTGTAGAAAAAGTTCCCGCTTTTGCCGTAAGACTTCAGTGGTGGCGCGGACTTTACAGTAGGGCCAGGATCTCGGCGTTCGTGAAGTTAGCCGTTTCGATGTGCAGTGCAACTTTTTCATACATTTTCTACTGCGCAGCGAAAAACCTGACTTCACGAACGCCTAGATCCGTCGGCCCAACTTACACACGGTTGTTGGTTGGTCGGTCGGTCCGGTCTAGATCGCTTGAAGACTTTTACAAACCCCCTGGATACTCCATAATTGCTGTTAGGAGACAAGGTCCCTCAATCCTTATGCTTACTCGGTCCGGTCGGCCTAAAGTTCGAGAATGCCATTCCACCATCGACAATTTGTCCTCCGTTTTGCTTGATGTAACACTCTGTGGCAAAAAACAACTTCAACAAATCATCACGCCGGCTCCATACGTTGGGACCAACGTTGGTCCCAACGTTGGGGCCAAGATTTCGTGAACCATCCACACGTTGGCGATACACCAGTCTTGTTCCGTCAGAGCCAACGTGCAGACGTCCGATGTCTGCGCGTCCGATACAGAAATTGAAATTTCTCTAAGTGATTTTACATTACTGAATACCAATTTTATCACAATCACATCACATCATGTCACTATCACACTTCACACAACACACTATATTATAAAAGCGAAAGTTTGGATGTTTGGATGTATGTTTGTTCCTCTCTAACACGACAACCACTTAACCGATATAGGTGATATTTAAAATATAGATAGATAATAACCGGAAATAGGACTTAGGCTACTTTTTATCCCAAAAAATTGCACGGTTCCCGTAACATAAAAAAAAATAGTAGACTCCATCATCAGATCAGCTCGCTGTCACCATATTATTACATTGTAGTCAGAACTTGACAAATATGCCGAGTTTCAACTCAATCGGCTTATTTACTGAGGAGTTCTGTTGAACAGCTCTTGACTCCATCATCAGATCAGCTTGTTGATACCATAATATTTCATTGTCATCGAGAATCTATAAGTATGCAAAATTTCAGCCCGATAGTCTTACAAACACAATAAATAAGGAATACGATGACATTCTCGCTCGTCAGTCGACACGTGCGCTCACGATGCGCGTCGAAACGGGACTGAGCATAGCGCCAACGTGTGGACGGATCCCCAACGTTGGCGCGCCAACTTCCTTTGATAAAACCGACACGGCACGGCCAAGCCCCAACGTTGGCCCCAACGTTGGCGCCAAGCTATTTTGTCAGCACCACACGTTGGTGAGAGGCATTGGGACCAACGTTGGCCCCAACGTGTGGATGCGGGGTCAAACAAATCAAATCAGTCAAGTTCAGTGTTGCCAATTTAGCGACTTTGTCGCTAGAAATAGCGACTTTTGGACCTGTGTTAGCGACAAAAAATCCGTTTTAGCGACAAAAAATATTTAGCGACTTATCTAGCGACTTTTGGACTTCGACCAAGAAATTAAAAGTATTGTTATTGGTGGGCTTGGTGTGTCTGTCACTCAGTGACAGACACCAAGTGACAGCGACAGAAGCCAAGCGACAGTGACAGACACCATTAGAATATGATATTGTCTTGTCTTGTGTACATTTTGACGGAATAAAAATACGGAACTTCATGTGCGTGATCACTTCGGTGTGTGTATTAAGTCAATAGCAGCATTTACAAGCAGAGATCGGACCGCGGGAAATAGCACGCGCCATTCCAACCTTTACTAAAAACCTTACGTGTAAGATGCGCGACGCTGACGAGTTCGATGTGGCAAAGTTTTTAGCACAGTTTTTTGCACGCATCACCGTTCATAATCGTATCACGCGCCAGTCCAAAACTGTAACAGTCGGAACGCAGTCCAGATGCGTGGTAAAAACTCTATTTTTAAAATATTTAAAATATTTTTCTTTTGGGTGCACCCCCCCCCCCCCCCCCCCGCTTAGCGATGGGCGAGTCGAGTTGGCTGATTCGAATAACTCGAATCAGAGTCTAAGCGAGTTGATTCGAATCAGGTTCAGTCGCAACTCGAATCAACTCGCTTACCTACCTAGAATGCGGATAACGAATGCGAGTTGGCGAATCGCTGACTCGCGACCTCGCGTGGACTCGCATTCGCATAACTCGCATTCGTGTGCATTCTTATGCGAATGCGAGTCCACGCGAGGTCGCGAGTCAGCGACTCGCCAACTCGAAACCGAAACTCGACTCTACAACGAATTTTCATTTTGTTTTGATTCGCCACGCCGCGCCGGTCACCGTCGGCACGCACACCTCGGGTCAGTGTTGCCAAATCTACCATCAGACTTGTAGCTAAATCTGCCCCGAAAAGTTGCTAGATAACCAGATTTTCCTCAAAAGTAGCTAGTAAAAGTAGCTAGATGTAACCAAGGGAAAAAAACTTGTTGTCTACGGTGTTGTCCGCAGTGTTGTCTTGGTAGGTTATAAAGATTTATGCAACCTATAGTCGTATTGTTCATTATACGGACTAAAATCGGATTAAAATTGCAGGAACAAATATCATTTTTCATATATTTTTAGTCCGTTTATTGAACAATACGACTTTAGATCTTACTTTTTTAGCTACAACTTTTTCAATTTTGTAGCTGACGGTAGCGTAAAAGTAGCCAGATCTAGCTATAAAGTAGCTAAGTTGGCATCACTGCCTCGGGTCGGTTCGGGCCGCCACACAGTGGTTTGATTGTATGGAGAGGGTTGGACATTAGTCTTTAAAAAAAGTTAATGTCGAAATATGTTAATTTAATAATGGCATTGTGTTCAGTTAATTATTTTCTTCAATAGTCATTCTCGGTACTTTTGCCGTATTGTCAATATTTCATGAATAAATTAAAGAAACGTCGATTTTTATTACAATTTTGTATGGAAATTAATTTTCAAAACCTTATATCTCGACATTGCCCTGCGTTTTCGCGGTGCGATGTCGATTTTATCGTAATCTACACATAGACCGCTTCAATATCCAATCAAATCTTGCTGCGCCAAACTCATAACAGACTAAAATACAGGATGTTTTATTTTGAGTTAACAATAACTAAACCGATTTTCGTTATCTACTCATACACGGTTCGAAAACCTAACCTAACCTGTATCTTACAAAGCCGTGCGCACTTGTTAAAAACACTAAATAACTAGTGACGAGCACTTCCTTCCTTGCTGAATTTTAGTCTGTTATGAGTTTGGCGCACCAAATTTTGATTGGATATTAAAGCTGTTTATGTGTAGATTACGATAAAAAAATCGCATCGCGAAAACGCACTGCAATGTCGAGATATAAGGTTTTAAAAATTCATTTCCTTAAATTTTTTTAATAAAAATAAACGTTTTTTCAATTTATTCATGAAATATTGCCGTTACGGCAAAAGTACCGCGAATGACTATTGGAGAAAATAATTAATTGAACACAATGCCATTATTAAATTAACACATTTCGAAATCAACTTTTTTTAAAGACGAATGTCCGACCCTCTCCATACAATCAAACCACTGTGCGCCGTCGGCGCTCGAGCAAGGTTTGAGCTCTGTGGTTTGAGAGAGAAAGCAAGTATATTTAATGCGTAAAAGTGAATAAGAGAATAAAACTGCCAAAATTACTAGGTCCGGAAAACTAGTGATGTGGCGACTGCCTGCACTGCACTGGGGCGTACGTTAGGATACCTATGGTTTTTACCAAGTTTGGGGTTTTTTTAAAGTGAACATTTTATTGTATTTTCGCAATTAAATAAAAATTGGGTAAATAAATACCATCGGTAATAAACCCTGCAAGGTACTCGCATAACATCGTAAAATGATTATAAATAACATGGAATCTATGATGATGATTTTAAATTACGTAGATAATCTTAGGTAACAACGATGTCTATGTCTATGTCTATGTATGTAGGTACTAAGTTTATTGTCTTTGCTTACGGAATGTACAGTTCATACCTAGGTACCTAATTGTGTTGCAGGTTTTTCAATGATATAGGTACCTATTTGATTTCCACTTTATTGTAGGTAGATTATTTGAATAAAAATTACGAGAGATTAAGTTTACTAAAATTCTAATCTTTCTGTCTTTAGTGTAATTTCCAAGGATGAAATACTATCACGTCTTCCTTTTTTTTCGTCAAGTAGTGTCCCAACATTCTCTTCGGGCAAATGTAAGTATATATTTCTAGCTATAAACTTAACATAAAATAAATTAGTGATAATTAGGTATGTAATGTAGGACGCATTCCGATTTTCGACATTTAACTTCATGGTAATTAATTACCTACTAATTAGCATTCGCATCCCGTCACTATTCCTGTCCTTGAACTTTGCCTTTGAAGTACCTAGGAGAAATGTTTGTTTACAAACAGAACTTTTGAATAGTTTTGAAGTCGTGACGTAGGTACCTTATTCAAAAGCAGTTTAGCGAAGCTTTAGTTGGTACCTAGTGAATTAAAAATTGGTTAGGTACCTACCTAATTGAAATGGCGCCAAACAAAAAAAGTGTGGTGTGGGACTTTTTCAAAAAAAGTAGTGACGGCAGTAAACTTATTTGTGATTTGTGTTCCGCGCAATATAAAACTACCGGTAGCAGCACGACAAATTTAATTAATCATTTGAAAAAAAAACATATAGTTCAGTATGCTGAAGCGACCGACATGAATCGCTGTAGTAGTGAAGAAAACTATGCATCTCGACCCGGACCAAGCTCTGAAAGTGCACTAGTTGAACCAGAACAAGTTAGAATTAACTTAATTCGCTCGTGTCCACCAACTTCATCATCAAATGTGGCAGGCTCAGACGGGGAGCAGCCCTTACCGCCACCATCAAAGCGCCCGCGCCAAATGCGTTTGACGGCGCCGACAAAAATCAACCAGAAAGCTGGTGATGAGGCTTTATTGAATCTGATAGTCTTGGACATGCAACCACTACAGATTGTAGAGAACGAAGGATTTATTGGATACACAAAAAAATTAAATCCCGATTACGTGTTGCCGTCACGTCAGAAATTAACTAGAATGTTAGAAGATAGGTACAACGTGTGCAGTGCCGAGGTAAAAGAAAAGTTAAAAAATGTACAAGATATCGCTCTGACAACAGACATATGGAGTTCAGATGGCCAAAAGAGCTTTATTAGTGCAACTGTGCATTTTATAAAAAATTGTACTTTGCAATCTTTGGTAATAAGTACATCGGAGTTATCGGAACAGCACACATCGTTGAACATTGCTAATGCTTTACGCGCTATTATGACAGAATGGGAAATATACGATAAAGTTGTGACAATAGTAACCGATAACGCAACAAACATGAAGAAAGCCGTACAAGATTACCTCAGCAAAAGGAATCATTTTTGTATTGCACATACATTGAACCTTGCCGTGAAAGATTGTATCAGTAACGACCAAGCACAAAACGCACATTTAAAAAATGATGAAGTGCTTCAGGTTATTTCGAAAAGTCGCGCCATAGTTACACATTTTAAGCAGAGCATAAAATCGTCGAATTCGCTTAGGGACATGCAGAGCCAGATGAACGTGGACGTTCTAAAACTAAAGCAAGATGTCCAAACACGATGGAATTCGACTTTCTTCATGTTTGAGAGACTTTTGCGAGTAAAAGTACCTTTGTCTGCAACATTATCCATGTTAGATTCGCCGCCACCCAACTTGGACGCAGCAGATTGGCAAATATTAGAGGACTGCGTTACTATTCTGCAGCCTTTCGAAAAACTGACGTCCGTGCTGTCTGCGGAGTCGTACCCAACGCTGTCGTCCATAATACCATTAGTTCGTGGGTTGCAAAGCTCTCTAATGAAGAAGGCTCCAATTACTGAAGCAGGGAAACACTTACAACATGCATTGCTGGAAGTTGTAGACAAGCGACTGAGCGTGTATGAGACTAACCGGACTGCGGCAAAGGCAACTATCTTAGACCCGCGCTTCAAGAAGAAGGCGTTTGGCATCGATAGCACAGCAGAAAATGCTGTCAAATATGTTCTTGAAGAATTGGCTTACTTTCAACTGCAACCAAACCAAGAAGAACATAATTATCAGCAGCAGCAACCACCAACAGTTACCACGCATGAAGCCTCTTCAAGTGCATCTACAAGAAACGACGATGACATTTGGGAGCACTTTGATAAAAAAGTAAATGAAAGTGTAGTGCAACAAACGCCAATATCGTCCGCATCAATTGTTTTAAAACAATATTTAGATCTACCATATTTAGATCGGAAACAAGATCCCCTGCAATTTTGGGAAAACCGGAAACAAATATTTCCCGGTCTGTGCCAAATGGCATACAAATATTTGTGTATACCCGCGTCCTCCGTGCCTTCGGAACGGCTTTTTTCAAAAGCTGGGTTCGTGACAAATCAGCGAAGAAACCGACTTAAGCCAAAAAAAGTAGACCAAATTTTATTTTTGAACTCATATTGTAAAAAGAGGAAGTAAAAAAATAAAATCTTGTTTTATCTTGCAACTGTTTTTGTTTATTTTATGTATCAATGTAGGTACTTACAGTATTTATGTCGATGACGATATAAATATTTGGTTTTGTTGCTTACGTAGGTAAGTACCTAATTTTTTTGATATGTAGACTGTTTTATAATATTTCTTTAGATAGTGTACCTACGCAAGAAAAACGCTACGGTTCTTATTTTAAGTTTCACAAGCTACTATATTAAATAATTTGTGTATTAAAATAATTTGTACCTACCTACCTACTTAGCGTTAAGGTTAATCGTGTGCCAAAACTAACATAATAATTTTAAGTCCTATTGTTACTAAACTAGTGAGACTAAACTAGACTAGGTATGTCTGAAATAGACGATTTTTATTTTAAAGAATTTAAAGACTGACAAACATGTTCGTTATCTTAATAGGTATATATTTTTTCAATAGGTAGGTAGTTTCTTTCTGTTCTATTTTCATTTAACTTTCATATTATTTTTTAGCTGCAGCGAAGATTACCATAGGTAGACTTGATTACCCATAGGTTACATAATACGCCAAAACGGGTGACTAACCATTCGTGACCCTTATTACAATGCGTATAGAGTGCACGAATAGTCAGTTACTGTGTTGGCGATGGTATATTACGAAACAAATAACACACACGCACAGCAGTGGCCGGCGAGTGGAGCAGTGGCAATCGGCAATGCAAGTGTAAACTCGAATCAAGAATAAGAATATGAATACGGTGCATTCGACTCGACTCGCCGATCCGTTTGGCTACTGCCGCGAAGCGGATCCCATCCGGTTGATGCGAGTCGAGTCAACTCGCGTTGCGATTCGAGTTAGCGGCCGTTGGCTGCTGCCGCGAAGCGGATCCCATCCGGCGGTTGATGCGAGTCGAGTCAACTCGCATTGCGATTCGAGTTAGCGGCCGAGTCAACTCGAGTTATCCGAGTTGGAATAAAATCAACTCGTAACATCGCTACCCCCGCTAGCTCCTTTGCCTCTTTTAGCGACTTTCTAGCGACTTTTCACACTCAATCTAGCGACTTTTAATTTTTGGAGTTGGCAACACTGGTCAAGTTAGCCTTCCTTCAGAAAATAATCCTGTCAAAAACGAAACATTTGGCAGCAAACTCATGAGATTTTCGTAGATTTATCGTTTATGTTTGTACTCAAAGTAATTTAAAATATGCCGAAGAACAAAGGAAAAGGAGGTAAAAACAGGAGGAGGGGAAAGAACGAAAATGAGACGGAAAAACGTGAGTTAGTCTTCAAGGAAGACGGCCAAGAGTACGCCCAAGTCACAAAGATGCTCGGTAATGGCCGCTTGGAGGCCATGTGCTTTGATGGCATAAAACGTTTGTGTCATATCCGAGGAAAACTTAGGAAAAAAGTGTGGATAAACCAGGGTGACATCATACTAATAGGTTTACGAGATTACCAAGATGCCAAGGCTGATGTAATCTTGAAATACACACCTGATGAGGCAAGGAATCTGAAGACTTATGGAGAGTTCCCTGAGACAGTACGTATCAACGAGACTGTTGTGTACTCTGTGGATGGCTTGGATGAAGATATTGAGTTTGGTGATGAAGTAAGTTCAGAAGATGAAGCTGATGCGGTAGATAATATCTAAGATCACTAGCTCTTAACTACCTACCTACTACTACAGTAAGTTTGTGTAAATTTATTTTGCTGTTACAAATAAACATGACTTTGTGATTTATAAATTAGCCTTCAACATTATTTCTTTCTTATGCCTAACTTGTAAAGATTATTTATATGTCAGTTCACTATAAATTTATGTGCTAAACCACTACTCGGTGAATATATATTCTGTGCCGTACGTAGTGTAGGTAGTTGGTCAAATAGATTTAACTAAACAATTCATGATGTATGTGTTTATAACACACTTTTGTGAGGTATAAAAACCTTTATTTATTTGTGTAAAGTTTCAATACCTACCATTTATTACATTGCAAAACGGTCAAATTGTTAAAGTTAAACATTCCTTGAATTGTTCTCAGTTAAGACCATGGAAAGTATTTTTAAAAGTTTAAGGAATGTATATAAATTAAATAATTGTATGATACAGTTGCTACTATTTTCTTTAGTCAATCACTATTTTGCAGTTACATTGTATTACGATCTCGTCTCTCTCTCTAACAATTTGTTAGGTACCTGCCACCCCACCTGATACACTACCATATACTTATCAATGAATAAACATTCAAATACAATTTTATATAAAATGTTTGGGATATGTACCTACTAGCGGATGCCCGCAGCTTCGCCCGCGTGGACTACTATTTTTCTTATCCCACGGGAACCCTGTAATTTTTCGGGATAAAAAATAGCCTATGTCCTATTCCCAGTTATTATCTATCTACATTCCAAATTTCATCAAAATCGGTTAAGTAGTTATGGAGATACGTGGCAACAAACATTCACACACACACACACACGGACTTTCGCCTTTATAATATTAGTAGGAACCTATTGAAACAAGTTTATTATCCTTTGCTTTGAGAGATTATTATTTCTTTGGTAGGCACATTTTATATTTGTTTAAAAAAATCTATCATTTTATGTTCACTAAACGCCTAATTATAATTACACAACTTGACAAACAATTATTTATAAACTTATACATTATTTATACATAATAATAATAATGAAACAATGGAAATCAATTTAACACAAATACTTTAAAAATACCTACATTGATTATTTCATTGCTCTCATTTTGAATGTACCATACCAACTTATTAAGAATTCAATGTCAATATTTATATTAAATATCTATTCTTATATACTTGCATAATAAGTAGAACAATTATAATTGCATTCCCCAAATTCCGTATTTGTGATTTAAAAATTTTCCTAAGTAGGTATGTGTATGCAATATTTGAACATGATGACTCGCATGGATGGTCTCAACACCGAGTGAAAGAGCCAGAAATGTATAATTTTTAGCTCAATTTGTTCCCAGTATTGAAGCCAGGAATACTTTGCCAAGATTTTATCATTCAAGGATATTAATGTGCCATGTGATTTTAGTACCTACTTCAGTAGGTAGGTACTTACCTAGATTAATAAAATACACCTATTTCTGAAGATAGCACGAAACTATTGTCCTATCCTAATCCTAAGTAGGTTCTTATCCTATCCTATTAAACGAGCAATATTTGTTTGTATGTTTGTTTGTCCGTACTCACGTTCTCGAAAACGGCTCTAACGATTTCGATGAAAGCGGTACGGAATCGAAGAATCGATCGATCTTCTAGGTCTCATGAAAATTTGTTTTCTCTGCATTTTCACGCAAAAAGATTTACCAGTGCAATGTGGTTCGTAATTGAACCCCTAGATGGCGTTAGTGGGTTGCCAACTATTCGAGAGATGTTTAAAAATAAATACCAAAAAACCAGACTGAAAAAATTAAATAACCGGCCATGTAGGGTTCCGTAGTAGCCCGTTAACACACTAAATCGGTGGTTCCCAAACTTTTTTTTCTCATGGACCCCTTTACTGGTTTCGGTGGACCCCCTGCTGCTACGTTTCTACCATATTCCCAAAACTCGTCAGAAAATGAGAACCAACGTGGACCCCTTTCTAGTCTCCCGTGGACCCCTGGGGGTCCACCTGGACCACTTTGGGAATCACTGCACTAAATAGATCGATTCTGTTCTCTGTTGTCCTCTGTTGTCCTAGTTCTAGGGCCTTACTTATGAAAGATGTTTAAAGTGAAACACTGGTTAAACAACGTCCTGTCTTTATTTGTGGATAGTGACAAACAGAGACAGGACGTTGTTCAACCAGTGTTCAACTTTAAACATATTTCATATATGTAAGGGGGCTAGTACATAGTTCTGCTTTCGTCCGAGTAGTCTATCGGACTTCAGTGGTGACGCGAACTCTACCATTGACAACAAAAAAAAAAAATATATGTAGAGAACTTTTTGATTTGGCACTCTAAAACGTCTCGCTAGCAGTGTTGCCAATTTAGCGACTTTATCGCTAGAAATAGCGGCTTTTGGTCAAGTGTTAGCGACTTATCTAGCGACTTTTGGACTTCACTTCAACCTGGAAAACAAAATATTAAAATAAAATAATATAGTTCTTTAGAACTTAAATAATTATAGAATATTACTTTATTGTACACCATAAACATACAGCATTAAAATAAGCCCTAATTAAACAAAAGTGTAACAATGGGCGACCTTAAACAAAAAATAAAATTCCTAGCAAATTATGATTAAAACATCGAGTTGCAACATGATTTTCAAACGTTACGTTACACAACATACCCCCTCCCCCCCGCTCTTGGTTGGGATCAGTTTTTCGATCGACTTTTCAGATTCTAGCGACTTGGATTTTTTGGAGTTGGCAACACTGCTCGCTCGGCGCCATATTGGATTTTGTTGTGCTTCGAAAACATAGTGAGCACGTGGATTGTTTGAAAAAATTGGTGAAATTCAGCAGTAATTACAGTTAATTCATCGTTTCAGAATATATTCAATATCTATAATAAAAGTGCAGACTCAGATTTTGGAAAATCTTTGTAAGTATACCATCTATGTATTTTGTTACCGGTGGCATGATTCCAGTTTTCGGACCATGCATGCTCTAAATCGGAATAGTGCTTTTGTAGGCTCGTAGGCTGCGGTCGTAACGTATTATTTGTAGTTTATATTCGATACAATTCAAAAGGAAATACATTCATCATTTTATTGATATACCTACATAATGTTACTATCAATAGGTACAGATTTAATTGCGTAACCTTTCATTTACCATTCCACATTTGCTTACGTGTTGCCCGTGAAGGTTTCCTCATAATGAACCGCTTTTGACCCTCACCGGTTTATTCAAATCACATTATAATGTTCTTACTACAAATTATACATTATTTATGGTTGTTCAACAAAGGTACATGTCAATAATAAATAGATTTTCCTAGAATAGCTGCAGTAATAGAAGTCAGTCAATTCACTAGGTATCCCATGAACATCATTGAGTCTCATACCATGTATTAGTAAACCGTAATATTATAATAATTACTTTTGGGTACCTACTATTTTTAGTTTCCATGTGCCAATTTAGATTGTAAATAAACACGCGGGACAATAACCTATTTACGTTTGGTGTAATCACTGGTACAATCGTTGTGTCAAAAGATTACCTACAATAAAATCCATGTGATGATAAGACATTTACTTTGCAAAATCAAAATGGAGTGTCCACATGTAAGTACCTATGTCAACTACTTTATCTAAAAATTATCAATTTGGCAGAATGTGTAGTTTGTAACAGTTTTTATTTATTCTACCTGAGAATGTGGAGTAGTATTTTGATTAGAACGCAATCTCTTTAAAATAAGTATTATAAACCCAAGTACCTACCTAGAACTAAAAAAGTTTTAGAAAACTGATTAAAAAATATATTTCTTACCTGAGTTTAATATGTGAAGTAATATCATGGTAATCAATTTCTTTGTTTTAGAATAATTCTAAAAGTGGCTCAACAAAATGGCACCTTGTCGTCAGTTACTCATGTGGTCTGTGCCATCAATAGCCGTATTGTTGGGAATATTTTGGTTCAAGAAAAAGAGGGAATATGCCAAATCTGACCCTGGTGGAAGAGAGAGGTTGAAAAACCTTAAAGAAGAACTTGCAGAAGCTCTGAATGCCCACGCTGAGGCCCAGAAGGCATCTCCTCTAGGGAAAGCAGATCGCTCAGTCATCAAGTCTGCTCCAATTGATATACAAACCAACGGAATAAACTCACAGAGATCCTCTCCATTGGTATTGACTGATGAAGAGGTGGATATAGAAATAGAAAAAATTATTAGCAGAAAAAAATCTGTTGTAAATGAGAACAGAATGTCAGCTGGTTTTGACAAACAAAGTTTAGTGGTGAGCTCATCCGCAGTTCAAGCTTCATTCATTGTGAAAGAATCATCTCCTAAAATGTGTTCACCACTCAAAAATAATGTGTATTGTCCAATAAATGAGACTATATCTTCAGTGAAAAATGAAGAATGTACAAATGATTTAGATATTATTACTGAGAAAACTGATTTATCTCAGCAAGCTAGTACCAAGTCTGAGGTGACAACTTCAGAAATGAATACAAATGAAGAGAGTACTAGCATTGAGGCAGAGGCAGAGGAATTAAATGTCAATAATGATAGTGATGAACCAAGTGAAAATAGATTTTCCACAGCACAAAGTAGACATACCTCTGAGAGGGATTCTGCTAACCACAGCCCTGTGGATCCAATGCTAGCTAGTCCTTCTATGTGTCACTTTTCTGATAATCACAGTGAGGTAAATTAATACAATATTATACACTATTATTTATTTACTTGTTATTCAAAAATGAAACTTATGAATATTAATAATTTGCAGGGTTCAAGTGACAGCGGAAAAGGTTGTTCAGAAGCCGCCAGCCCCCCTCCAGCCAATATGAACATAGTTCCATCTGAAACAGCTCTTAGAATACACCAATTCCTCATATCACAGAGCCTGGTAGGGCTTCTCATAGGCAAACATGGATCATTTGTAACTCAAATTAAATCAAAAACTGGTGCAACAGTGTATGTGAGAAGGCATCCTGATTCTGTCAAACAAAAAATTTGTGCAGTTGAAGGTAAATAAAATGCTCCAACCATGTAGATCTGTAAAATTATAGAAAATAAACTTTACTAATATCTTTATTTTTCAGGAACTCAAAGCGAGATTGAAGCAGCTTTAGATATGATTAGAGAAAAATTCCCTGAAAAGAAATTCCCCACATTTTCCCTTCAAGAAATCAGTGCAGAACTATATCAAAGACTGACTCCACTTGTGCCTGAATTCCTTCAAGTAAGTGCTGCAGCTGTAATTTCTAGCAAAAATTAATTACCCAATATGCAGCCTACCTTAAAAAGTTACTGCATTTATTATTAAATCATAAATTTAACCACTATTCAATTAAACCATCAACATGCTAGATCCAGGAAAATACAATAAGTTTACTTATAGCTGTTCAATCCAGAGCATTCAAAAATATAATTTGCATTTAACTTCCTTGTTTCTTGCCCACAATGATAAAGGGCGACATAGAATTGCTACTGCTTAAAAACATTAATTTCAAGTTGATATGATGTGTAAGCCCTACATGCCCCTAATCCTTGACACTAAATAACTTGATAAATCATTGGCTTTTATTAAACTTTTGTTAATGTTATCTTTGTTCTCATTATAAATATATATGTATCCGGATATTTATCACGTTAATTACCTTTCTTTTACCTTTCTTGCACTAGCCATACTGTGTGGGAAAATGTGGGTGCAATCCAGTCGAAACGTATAGTGCTTTTCTCAAACATGTAGGTAAATTAAAGTAATTAAAGTCAACATTAACTAAGGCCTTTACATCTTTACTAGATGATTTATACAGTGTAAGGAAGCAATCTTTGCCTACACTTATCGAGACACTGTAGTGCCTGGAATATTGTTTGAGATGGAATAGGCTTGCCCAGCACCTAAACCATCCTCTCAGCTTAACAGGCCATATCCACAGGAAAGACATGTTCAATACGTGTGGGGCTGACTAACGCTGACTATGCTGGCGGGTTTCCTCATGAAGTTTTCGTTCACTGTTTAGAGCTCGTGTTAATGAGCAAATCAATTTTTCGAAACAAAAATCTTTGACTCAAGGCCAGGATTCGAACCCACTACCTTCGGATTTAAAGTCGAGCCCCTCGACCAACACGGCTCAAAGTTATCATTAACAATTAAATTATACGGAGAATAAATTGTTCTGATTGCGAAAGTTTAAAAAGACATTTTGTTCTCATTGTTTAGTGAATGAAATCCCAGTGAAGAACATAAAACATTGCCCTTATTTTTCATACAGGCTTTTAATAAAAGCTGCTTCCTAATGAAAACAACAATAAATTAAAAAAATGTTTTTATTTATTTCACATAAGGTGCAGCGGGGCAATTCTGGCCGAAAAATTTTAGTCGAAATTTAAAACTTCAATGCTCTCGTTCCTCGTTGAGTTACGCTAATTCTGACAAATTGGTGTTATGAAACCTTTATCTGCCTTTTTCTTTATTGTATTTTTGTTAAAGAAAAAGCATATGTAAATGGTGAAATAGCACAATTTTAACTAAAAACTGGAAAATGCCAGAATAGCCCCTCAGCGGGGTAATTCCGTCAGGTGGTGATATTATTCGAACCAATGATGCTATGATACTAAATCCAGAAGCTTTACAAACTAGACAGCACAATACACGCGAATTTTAACATTCTTATCTCCTACGATGGTCCAGTTTCTATAAAAAACCTGTTAAAAATTTTGTGGGGTAATTCTGGCATCACTCTTTAGTCTCCCATACATGCTAGTGTTGGGACGCTGACTATCGATAAACGGAGTAAGTATACGCAAAAATCTCGCGCAAAAATGATGTTTTATGAGAAGTAGTTCGCCCCGAACTGAGATCTCGCGAACCGTAGATGGCTTACATTTTGACTTTCTTCTGACTACCCCTATACTTTCAAGTACTACCACTGCCAAGTATGTCTATTGCGCTAGGTCGTCACAGTAAATAATACTGGCATGCATGCAACACATAATGTTTTGTCTAATTTTTCATGAATTCTCGTCGTATTTTAAAAAGTATACATCCTAAAATAAAAATAATAACTTTTTTGGAATGTACAACTAAAGATTTTTAATAAATGACACCCCACTCAATAAATTTGTTAGTTTTTTACCCCCTTGGGAACCCAATATTTTGACAACCCCTTTATCGATTAAGCTCATATGCTCCATCATACATTTCCATAGCACAATCTATTGACCTACCAAGTTTCATGCAGATTGGATGAACGGTTCGACAATTATGCGAGAACAAGAATTCGTGAAACATACAAACATACAAAGCAAAATCGCCATACTTGCCACTAAGATCTTCGTTCGCTTCGCTCGCTCGATCGAAAATTTAATGCGTGTTGACTATGGTTCAATTAAGCTCAAACAAGGCCACAAACAAATATTTATACAAAGCAAAATCGCATTAGTTAACCCTGAGATCTTCACTCGCTCCATTAGTTAAGTATTATTTTTATCGACGTTTACTTCAATGCTGTGGACATCACTGGTTTTTGGCAACTTCATACAAAATCGGTGGGGCAATTATGGCAACTGATTTCGATAAAATTACATAAAATCAACACTTTGTGGGGTAATTATAGCGGATGAATTAACTCAGAAAAAACAATGAGTAGAAACGAACTAGTACGATTAAAATAATCTCCAGTCTAAAATACACCTCCTTAGCTTGTTCAATTTTCAATTAAACCGCGAAAACCACTTAATTATTACAAAAACTCGAGGAGCTAAAATTTTTACGCCCTCCGAAAAATAGGTGACTGTCAAAATGATGCTGTCAATCAGTCAGTTTTTGCGCTAGAAATGCCATCTATCGTTTATGAATGAACAAAACATTTCTCTACGCGTACATAGATGTCTCTTCGAGGTATAAGTCATAGAACGAGAGATATAACCATGTGCCATAATTACCCCGCTGCCAGAATTGCCCCGCTGCACCTTACATACATACTTTTAAACATTAAAACTTAAATGAAGGTCTGTCGTTAACATTATTTTCTTTTTAAAGATAAAATGTGACGCCATGAATTTATTTAACTCGCGAAATGCACTACGATTTTTCTCTTGGTAACTTGTATTAAAATAGACAGTGGAAATGTAGCGGGAATCTATTTTACTTTCAACTATAAGCAGTAGTTGAAGAAAGGCCGTGACCTAAAAATTTTTAGCATGTAAATGTAGGTTTATCTACAAATAGTTTACCCACTAAAATAAACAAGATTTGATTAAATAAAGTAGATTTGCAAAATCTTTTAATCCTGCTTAATATTATAATAAAAACAATACCATGTCTTTTCTCAGAAAGTTAGACATCTGTAAAAATTCAGACGTACGCTTTCATTCACACCACTGCTAAAACTATAGTTCGCGTCATGTAAAAAGAACGCTGGAAGAAGGTGGAAGGGTGTGTTTTGTCTCATGTTTACAAATAGGTAACCCATGCGCAAAAATGAGAAAACACACCCCCTCCACTTTCTTCCAACGTTTTTTTTACGTGACGCGACTTATACGATACACACTCCTAAAGTTCCGATATTTAGAAATTTGTTTTACCTACGTCACTTACATGCACACAAAAATTCGTACATTGATTGTACGAATGTTTGCCGTTTAGTAAGAAAAAAAATCGCTTAGGCATTTGCAGATATCATCTTACACCGGCATTGGGCTATACTTTGACTACCATGCCAGTCACTCACATTTGCATGAACTGAATTCGTACTAGATGGAAAACATTCGTACATTGTACCAAGGTATGAGCGCATTTGAGTGACCCTGGTAAGTGTATTATTTTTTGCTAAAAATTGTGTCCCACTGCCAATCCTCCGCTAATTTGTTCCATCTGTGAAGCTTGCGAATGTATAATTGCAGCTAGTGGAGTCTGTGAACAATGACACTATAATGACGTGTCTGGTGAGCGCGGGACATTTCTTCCTGCAACAGCCGCTACATCCGACATTTCCATCGCTGCACGCGCTGCACCGCCTTATGGCCTCCACATACCAGACGCCGGATGTGCCCTCCTTGCCGCGCCCTGTGAAAGGTAATGTCAGAACCAGTTCGCGGTTACGACATAGCATTGACATGAAACTGGACTTGCTCTCCTTTTACGTGTCTTATGCTGCCTTTCTTTGTATGTTTTGTGATTGAATTGTTATTTTGCATAGTGTAAAACAAGCAAAGATATTTTTAGACACCTGCACTAATTACATAAATAGCTACAAAATTCTAAGGGCCTAAAACAAAAATAATACAGATTACAGAAGTCACAAGAATAAAGGAGTAGTTCCCAGTCGATAACACCCTGTTGTCAACACTGTAAAAGAAATATCTCGATACTGATTGTACCTACGACAGGAGAATGCATGAGTTTGTGTATCCTCCACAACAGTCCAGAAACAACCAATCTTCAGAATCGCTGCACCTATTTGAATATTTTTTTTTTTTCACTGTTAAATATGCAATAATATCCTGACGAAGTCGAGGCGGGCCGCCACTACTAAAGTTTTTAATTAATGTAACCAATTATTTATGAGTTAATAGTTCAAGCATCATCATAAAGTTATTTATTTTATAATCCTTGCATTTGGCTATTCAAACTCACTTTGCCTTTTTAAATTATGCATACCTACTATTGATGCAGAGAATAAAATATGCAAATACTAGTTATGTCCACACACTGCATCCAAACATGTCACAGTCTTTATTAGTTTTGACGTTGCCGTTTCTTAAAGTTATGTAGTTATGCATACAAACCTCTTGTACATCATTGACTATTCGCAATCATGTTATCCCAAAATTATGCAACTTATGCCCGAATACTGTAACGCTAGGTACTTAAATATTTGAGACGTTCTTACTCTTCAGAATAATAATAAAAAAAACCTGTCAATTGCGAGTCGAACTCGTGCGCCGAGGATTTCGTTATACTGCCATGGAAATTGGTATCATTTTTATTGGTGGCTAAGTGATATGGGCAAATTTAGATCATTGCGAAAACTTGTAAGTATCAATATTTACCTTTTCAACTTATTTTATTTTTTCGAATTTTTCCTTTATTTGTGCCGTAAGACCTTGCTTTTTGCCAAATTTCGTTATTCTAGTTCAACGGTAAACCATAGGTTTTCGACCCAGTAGGGTCCTTTCTTTCAACCTATAGGGTACTTCCGGTTGACCTAGAATTGCCAATTTTATTTAAAAGCAAGGTCTTACAGCAAAAGTAAAGTAAAAAGTCAGAAAAAGAAAAAAAGTTGAAAATGAAGGTACTTACAAGTTTTCGCGAAAATCTAAATTTGCCCAAATTTTTTTATCGTGTTGACTCAGGATCTTGATTTTTATATACCTAATAGGGACTATAGACCTCAGTATCTGGTATATATTTCTATTTGCTAGGTCCACCCGTTCCTGAGAAAATCGGTGGTGACAGACAGACAGTTGGATAAGAAAGTGATCTTATAAGGGTTCCCTTTTTTACCTTTTGATGTACGGAACCCTAAAACTGACAGATAATGTCAACGATAATCACCACTTAAACTAAGTAACGTTTCAGTATTCGGGTATTAGAACAAAAAAAACATGTCATCAGATGTAAAATTGCATTCCTGAGCAGAACAGAAACTAATATCCTATCTAAATTGATTAATATATTACCTTATTTCGAATAACGAAAATAACTTGACAAAACATTATTAATGTTAAGAATCATCTGATGTCATGTGAGAAGCCAAACCACTAATTGTCGTCAATCGTTAGTCTCTCACTTTAGATATAATGCTTGTGTTCGTCTATGATAAAGCTTAGATCGAATAAGTACTAGATGCAGGTTTATAATTCAGGTTTGTCTGTACATATTTGTTCTATCTATCCTTTTGTTTTCATACCTTTTGAAACGAATGGTTAATGTACCGGTCTGGTACTGGGGGGTGCTAGCCTGCTTGAAGGGTGTCGTGAGAGAAACTCCAATTCTTGTTCGATGCTACTTTGATACTAAACTTTTTATTCAAAATGTCCTTATATTTATACAATGGTTGACCTGGCCGCGACATGCGGTGGAACAAGCGCGTGATTTTGCTCACGCCTACTAATATTGCATTAAGTGCATTACAATTTTGCTCTATTTATTTCTTATTATAATACAATATTACTTATTTCCTATTACATTTTAATATCCTACCTACTTTTCTATTATCCTACCTAGTAATAAATTCCTGACTCATTTTCTTATTAGCCTATTTCTTATGAGCCTATTTTTCCTAAGGGATTTGTCCTAAGGGGTAGGCAGTAAAACAATCCTAACTAAACGTTACATTTTCCTTATGCTAGTGCTTATAAAACTCAGATCACAGTTTATTCACAAAATTAAAAACTAAATATTTAAAGCACTCTCTTAACTTATTGATCGTCCTGCACATTTCTCCCGCCGTACAACGCTGTTGTACCCTCCATTGGGTGTAGGGCGATGTCGTCCGTCTGCAGGATCACCAGCTTCCTCACTGGCCGTCGCAGGGTCCCGTTCTTGGTCGTCACGTCGACTGCGCGTACGATGCCGTCGGGTCCAGGGAATGTTGCGGCGACCTTTCCTCGAGTCCAGAGGTTCCTTGGCTGGTTGTCATCCACCACCTTCACCAGATCACCAGGTCGGATTGAGGGTCCTCGACCATGGGGTTCTCGGCGGTTTTGGAGATCAGGTAGGTATTCCTTGAGCCATCTGTCCCAGAAGATGTCAGATAGTCTCTGGGAGGCTCGCCAGCTCGCTCTCGTCACTGTGTCCTTTTCGGTGAAGTCTCCTGGCGTTGGTAGGTGTCCCGGTCCGCCCAAAAGGAAGTGATTGGGGGTCAGCGCCTCGGGGTCCTCTTCGTTCACCGACACGTGTGTGAGTGGTCGGCTGTTGACGGAGTATTCCGCCTCCATCAGAAGTGTATGGAGTACTTCTTCGGAGGGGAATCGCTCATGCAGGGTGGCTTCTAGGGCGGTCTTGACTGATCGGACCATCCTCTCCCAGGCGCCCCCCATGAATGGAGCGCCGGGGGGTATGAATCGCCAGGAGATGGTCTTCTTGGCCGCTTCCTCCGCTGTCGCTGTGTCGATGGCTCTTCGAAGTTCCTTGTCGGCTCCTCTCAGGTTGGTCCCGTTGTCAGACCAGATCTGGGTGGGCTTGCCGCGGCGAGCCATCATCCTTCGGAGCGCCATGATAGCGGAGTCTGTACTGAGCGTCGCTGCTATTTCTAGATGCACTGCCCGGGTAGTTAGGCAAGTGAAAATTGCGACGTATCTCTTCTGATGCGTTCGCCCCACTGTTATGTATAGTGGGCCGAAATAATCCACACCGACATATGTGAATGGCCGTTTATGGTGGGCCAAACGACATAGCGGTAGATCACCCGTTCTCGGATGCGGCGGGTTCTGTGTCCTCACTCGGCAGAGTAGACACTGGCGTATGAGCGTGCGAGTGATGGGTCGCAATCGCAGGATCCAATGTTCTTGGCGGCACTCGTTGATGGTTGCTTCGACTCCGGCGTGATGTCTTCTCTTGTGCACCGCTTGAATCCAGAGCTTCACTGTTGGGCTGTTCCCGTCGAGTACCAGTGGGTTCTTGAGTTGTTCTGGCACGTTCTCAGTAGCTTGGATTCGGCTTCTTAGTCGCAAGGCTCCATCAGTGTAGGTGACGCTCAGCTGTTTCAGCCGACTTTCCCTGCTGATCGGTTTTTCTTTCTTGAGATCTTCAATCTCGCTCCAGAACGCTTCTTCTTGCGCCGCTCGCATCAGTAGGTTTTCTGCTCGCGATAAAAGCTCTGCTGAGAGGGGCAAAGCTTTCGCGATTTCTTGGTTCTTCTTTATGTTCGTGGGCTGAGTGGGTGTCATCTTCTTAATATTTTTCTTCCAGTCAGGATCGGAGTCGGCGTTCTTCTTGGTTCTCTTGTAGTTCACGTGCTGGGTGGCTGTTTTACAGAGTTGTATGAACTGTAAAACCCGTGCTGTGGCGAATCTAAGCCGGTCCCAGCTGGAGAACCGCGTGACTTCCGGGAGTCCCTCGGAAAGTCTCAGGTGATCCTTGACCGTGATGTGATGAACTCGTTCTTCACCCGTGGCATCATCGATCGGTGATGATGTTGTCTCCTTTGGCCAATCTTCCTCTCTGGCGTGTAGGAAGTCGGGCCCTTTGTACCATCTGTGGTTCTTGTCGAAGTCGATTGGTACATCTCTCGTGGCGTCGTCCGCCACGTTCAGCTTCGTGGGCACCCATCGCCATTCGTCGACCGTAGTGACGTCTTCTATTGCTGCGAGTCGATGGGCAACGTACGGCTTGTACGATCTTGATCCAGTCTTGATCCACGCGAGGACTGTTCGGCTGTCTGTCCAGAACGTCTTGATGTCGGGCTTCTGTTCGTGCTCTTCTATGACGGCTTCGGCGAGTCGCGTTCCCATGACAGCGGCTTGTAGTTCGAGTCTCGGGATCGATGTGAGCTTGAGTGGCGCCACTTTCGCTTTCGCGATAATAAGCGAGATGCTTATTTCGCCGTTCGGCGCGATCGCTCTCCAATAGAGTACCGCGGAGTAGGCAGACTCGCTGGCATCGGTGAAGACATGTAGCTGTAGCTCTCGCGCGTCGCTATAGCGTAAATACCATCTCGGTATAGCGACATTGTTCAGGCTGCGGAGATGTTGCATCCAAGTCTTCCATTGATCCGCCAGGTCTTCCGTGATCTCGTTGTCCCAAGACGTTCCTCGGCGCCAGACTTCTTGGAGAATCTGTTTCGCTCTGATGGTGACTGGGGAAGCGAAGCCGAGCGGGTCGAATAGTGACATTACTATTCGCAGGGCTTCTCTCTTGGTCGGTGTCTTCCCATCGAGCAGTGGTTCGGTGATTCTCGTGAGATTCAAGTTGAAGGTGAGCTCGTCTGACTTGGGCTTCCACATGAGGCCCAGGACTCGTTCTGATTTCTCTTCGCTTCTGTAGAGTTCAGTGTTCTGTTCAGCGTCCTGTTCTCCAATGGCCTCGATGAGTGTAGGCGAGTTCGACTTCCACTGTTTTAGTTCGTAGCCGGCTTTTTTCTGAATGTCACGTACGTCGCTGGCTATGCGTACGGCATCTTCTAAGTTCTTGAAGCTGTCCAAGTAGTCGTCAACGTAGTGCTTCTTTATGATCGCTGCAGTCGCTTCCGGGTGAGACTGTTGATATTTCTCGGCGTTGATGTTCTTGACGTAGATCGCTGTCGATGGTGAGCTCGAGGCCCCGAAGATCAGGGAGCTCATGCGATACTCCTCAGGGGGCTGGTCATCTCGGCGATCCTTACGCCAGAGATATCGTAGGGCGTCTCTGTCGGCTTCACGGAGTTTGACTTGCATGAACATTTCTTTTATGTCCGCCGTCACTGCTATCTCGTGCTGGCGGAACCGCATGACGACTCCTGGTAGAGACTGAAGGAGGTCAGGGCCCTTGAGCAGCATGTCATTGAGAGAGACTCCTCTTGTCTTGGCGGCGGCGTCGTGCACCACCCGCAGCTTGTCTGGCTTCATAGGGTTTATGACGGCGAAGTGCGGGAGGTACCAGGTTCTGTTTGGAGTCTTCTCTGGTGGGGCTGGTTCGGCGTACCCCTTCTGGACAAGGGCTTCCATCTGCTCGTTGTACTTCTTCTTCAGTTCTTCATCACGATCTAGCTTCTTCTCTATCCCAAGGAGCCTCTTAAGCGAAGAATCGTAGTTCTCAGGCATAACGATGTCTTCCTTTTTCCAGAGCAGCGCGGTTTCGTATCTTCCTTCTTTGTGGACTGTATGTTGGTTCAATATACGAATGGCTTGTTCCTCTGGGTCGGTTCTGGGCTTCTTAGGGTTCAGGCAGATCGCATCCATTGCGAAATATTGCTTCATCATTTCTTCAATATTGTCATCGGAGGAGGCTTCCGATAGATGTGACACGAAGTGGACGCTGCGACCGAGTGAGCGCGTCGAGCTTCCGTGTAACACCCAACCCAGTGGCGTGAGGGATGCCACTGGTTGGTCGGCGGTTCCTTTTCTGGTCTCCGTGGCAAGTAGGAGATCCACGTTGTCCTCTCCGATGAGGATCCCTGGCGAGGCCTTTTCATAGGTAAGGCCCTCGCTGATGTCTTCTAAGTGTCTGCATCCGCTGATCAGCTGTTTGCAGACCTCCTGTGGCGATGCGTCAAGGGTCTTCAGAGTGTTGGCCTTGATCTGCACAGACTTCTGGTTCGGCCCCTTGATGCTGACGGTCACTCTTCTCGATTCAGGTTCAGTGGTTTTAAGAGTGCCGATGGCTTGGATGCGCAGAGGATTGACTGGTCCTCGTGCGCCGACTGATGATGCGATGCTCTCTTCTATGAGCGATACTGTTGATCCATCATCTAGGAGCGCGTACGTGTCGAAAGTACCCTTTGGTCCCGATACCTCGACTGGGATGATCTTGAGGTAAGACTGCTTCTTTCTTGTCCATGTAGAGTTGATGATGGCTTCTGTGGTTTCTTTAGGTTCCGCTGGCTTTTCTTTCTTCTCAGAGTGCAACAACCGGTGGTGATAGTGTTTGCACTGGTTGATCTCGCACGGTATGGATTTGCAGCGGTGAGTTCGGTTCCTGGGGCCCAGACAGCGGAAACATAAACGCTTGTCTTTGGCCGTGTTCCATCTTGCATCTACTTCTTTGGACTTCATGGTCTCGCAGTCGGCGGCGGCATGTCCAGTCTTATCGCAGACGGGGCATTTCTTCGTAGGCGGCTGATGCTCCGTGACTGTGTTCACTCGCTGAGGACGCTTTGTTTCTTTAACCGGAGCGACGTCCTCAGGGCGCGCGTAGGGCGCGCATAGTTCGGCTTGTTTCTTCATGAATTTTTCAAACTTCATGAGAGCTGGATCTTTTCTTTCTTGCGTGTCGGCGAAGTCGTAGAACTTGAGTCTCATTGAGGGAGAGATCTTGTCTAGTAGAGCCGTAGACACCTCCGGGTTGTGCAGGTAGTGGACGCAGTCGAGAGTCTCCAAGATGGATACCGTACATTGGGGCTATGTGGGACATTTTTTGAAGAAAAAATGATTTTGCACAAAAACTGACGATTGTAACGCTTGAACAGATTTTTTTTATAGTAGATCTTACCATTGCCCATTGGAGACTTGCTGCAGTATAGCTGTATTGTTAATATTTATAGAGATATAGCATTTCAAAGGGGCTGTTCCAAATATCGCCATTTTGGGGCTATTTAAAAATCACATATCTGACTTCAGTTTTTCTTACATTTTCAGACCTGTATTTATTAAAAGTGGACTAGCGATATTCAGAACTATAAACGGGAATATGTTCTTTCATTTAAAAATACTGTGCTTTGATTTCACTAGAAAACTAACTAGAAATCTCAATTTAAAAATTATTCAACATTTTATAAATCAAAACTTCTGGGTTATTTGGAACCCAAAGTAACTTGCTTTATAAACACACATTACGAAATAGGGCGATATTTGGAATTTAAGGGCAAGTTATATTTTTGGTAAAATAAAAAGTATTGCCAGTTAACTGCATTATATCTGAAAAATAAGAACTATTGATATTTGCCTTTTCGTGTATTGGTATTTTTCGTTGTTATGTATATATTCACCATGTTTCCAATACTGTAACAATACAAATAATTAAATACAACTATTGGAAATTTAGAGTATTGCATCCCCTTAAATCTAACCAAAAATGAGCACTTGGAGTTATTTGAAATTGCAAACAAATTGTTTATGAAACCAAAACTGAAATAGCAGGGGCTAATTGGAATCGGATTCCAAATAGCCCCAAAACGGCTCAAAAAGCACGTCAGTCCGTATAATTCTAAAAATATGGCGTTTAAAACGAGCTATTCTCAAATGAAATACACCATTAGAATCCCAACAAAATGCAGATGAGCATGGTAGCACTCATTCTTTAAGCATCTTTATAATAAAAGGGCTGCAACTGGAAGTTTGACACGCACATTTTACTACCGTCAACAACGTCTGTAAACAAATTGAGCTAGCGGTTTGTGTGAAACTCTGATAACTTCAAAACTCGAAAGTAACATTGTAATTGAGTCAAAGTATTGACATGTTGTAAGGAAAAAAATCTACCACGACTAGGAAAAAAGATACATGCACTCAAATCTTTTATTTAAAAAAATTCCAAATATCGCCACATTTCCAAGTAGCCCCAATATACGGTACGGCGTTGGTGACTTGCGTTGAGAATACGCAGATGTCACGAGGAGCATCGCTGAGGCGAGGTAGGTTCCTCAGCGTGTCCATCTCGAGCATGGCGATAGATTCGGGGCGTCCAAACCTTGATTCCAGGGTCTTCATGATGGTCGAAGGTGCAGTGTCGCTGACTAGTAGGCTCTGCACGGCTTCCTTGGCTTTTCCCTTCAATGATTTTCGTAGTCTGTTGATGTTCTCGACTTTGGAGAAAGTCTCTTCTGTTTCCTTGAACGCTGCTCGGAACGGCAGCCATTCACGATGTGATCCAGTGAAGTCAGGTAGTTCGACGAACTTTGGGCGGTGTCCCGCCTTGATAGCTGTGGTGATCGCTGCGGTCAATGCAGTGAGGGTCTGGTCCAGACTGACTCCCGCCGGTGCTGGCAGTGCATCGGGCGGGGTTTTAAGGTTCGGCTGTTCAGGCTGGGTCCCCTCTACGGCTGGTACGGGCGCTGGTGCAGGTGCAGGCAGCGGCGCAGGATCGGGTTCGGGATGGTGGCTGGCATCGGTGATGGCCAACATCGTAGGCTGGGACTGGTTCATCCAGTTGTTCACTCGTTCGGCGACTTCTGACTCGGAGTACATAGATGCTTCATCTAGTTCCTCTTCTTCCTCTTCATCCTCTGTGTCCATCTCCATTCTGGCTAGCGTGGCGGCCGCTAGCTGGGCTTGGATGCGGAAGAGTTCTTCTTTTGCCTTTGCTATTTTTCGCGCCTTTGTTCGGGACCGCGTGGACTTGGCAGTGTCCAGCAGTGGCGCAGGATCATGGGTCTTGGTCGTCTTCTTCTTGAGACCTGCTCTCGGCGGCGGAGCAAAGTCTCCCTCGACCGCCCTCGGCAGCGGGGCGGGAGGATCCCGGGCGACGACCGTAGACGGAGTGGTAGCACGTGGAAGTTCTTTCGTCGAAGATTCAGTTGCAGTGGTGGTTCTCGTCCCGGAGGTTTCCTCCGAGTCCGTTGTCGTTGCCGTGGTCCCCGTCGTGGTGGTGGTCTCCGTGGTGGCAGTCCTCGAAGATCCCGTTCCTTCCGACGTCGATGCGGATGGGTCGGAGCCTGACTGTGGCGTCCGACCCTTTCCGACGGAGCGTGTCACCGGCATGTTCTTTCTTCACTGATAAATCTTCTTTTTTCTATTCTTCAGATCTGCAAGGCTGGCTGAGGTTCTGATGATCCGGCTCGAATGGACCAAATGTACCGGTCTGGTACTGGGGGGTGCTAGCCTGCTTGAAGGGTGTCGTGAGAGAAACTCCAATTCTTGTTCGATGCTACTTTGATACTAAACTTTTTATTCAAAATGTCCTTATATTTATACAATGGTTGACCTGGCCGCGACATGCGGTGGAACAAGCGCGTGATTTTGCTCACGCCTACTAATATTGCATTAAGTGCATTACAATTTTGCTCTATTTATTTCTTATTATAATACAATATTACTTATTTCCTATTACATTTTAATATCCTACCTACTTTTCTATTATCCTACCTAGTAATAAATTCCTGACTCATTTTCTTATTAGCCTATTTCTTATGAGCCTATTTTTCCTAAGGGATTTGTCCTAAGGGGTAGGCAGTAAAACAATCCTAACTAAACGTTACATTTTCCTTATGCTAGTGCTTATAAAACTCAGATCACAGTTTATTCACAAAATTAAAAACTAAATATTTAAAGCACTCTCTTAACTTATTGATCGTCCTGCACAGTTAACTCGACATGGTTCCGAGAAATATGATCACGACTAGGTTTCATCATGGCGCTGCAGACCTCTCAGCTCTTTAGGATCAAATCTTTAGATCAAGATCCTTTGAAGTTGTCAATTTCTCACAAAGACAATAATTTTCAGAGGGATCGATCTGCGCTGCGCCCACCGAAAACAACTGGTACCGCGCGCAAGTGATATCCACCTCGGAGGAAAATGACACGTCTGTTGTGAAACTGGTCGACTTCGGCGGATACCTTACCGTCGACAACGACCAGCTCAAACAGATCCGTTCCGACTTCATGACGCTGCCTTTCCAGGCCACAGAAGCGCTACTCGCGTTCGTGAAACCCGCTAATAATGGTATGTTTTAATTTAACTTCTGATTGAAGAAAGTAAGTGAAGTCGGTAAATAAATATTGCGTCTCTCGATTGGGTCAATTTGGCAAGGTAACCTCAGCCAGTCTTATCTGATTCTGATGGATCTCCTTTACTTCCATGAGCTAGACTTGTTGAAGGGTCTTAAGCCGATCGTCCACCGACAGCAAAACTAAGTGAAAACTAAGCTCGTACCTACAACGTAGCTTATGGGTTGAATACACCTAACGAGTACAGTGAAGAGACAGTGTAAAAAAAGACTAAACTAACTTAGTTTAGTTGGCGGTGGACGATCGGCTTTAGGGTGTCTGGTTGCCGATTATACTAACAAACTTTTTATCAGCCACAAGCAAAACGTTGACTAAACCTCAATGGGTCCTGTACTCCGTTGGCCATGATGGACGATCACAGGCCAACGCGATTGTGTAGAGAGCGTTAACGCCTGTAATCGCCCATGATCGGCGACGATTGAGCATAATAGAAGTTGTGTTGTTTTTTCGGACAAAACATCAAAGGATGCCCACATGATCGCCGTAAACTACGAACTGAGTGGTCGGCGAAGTTCGTAGTTTACGGTACGGTGCGGATACGTGCTATTTTTAACCGACTTCCAAAAAGGAGGAGGTTATAATTATGTTCGGCTGTATGTATTTTTTTCATATTTATCGCTTATCTACCTTGTTAGATTTTAAAAACTAAGTCAGAGCCGAAGTGGACCTTCCACCACCTTCTTCGCCTCCTTTTTTTTCACGACTCTTACGGTGAACATAATAAATAGCGGCAACTGCTACTGTTGCGACGTCCACACCCATTGGATGACAATTAACAAATGTAGGATGCCCGATTATGTGGTGGACTGCTGCGCGATCATGGTGGCAATCATGACGCATTCTGTGATTGTCCATCATGGCCACTGGTGTAAGGTTGCGTTTCCACCAGAGATGTGCGATGGAAATGTGTCGTGCGAGGATGTCTAGCTATGCTGTGAAAATGTGTGGGTGTTTCCACCAAAGATGTGCGATGGAAATGTGTCGTGCGAGGATGTGTAGCAGAGCTGTGAAAATGCGCATTAATGTGTGGTGCGAGGATGTGTTGCGAAGCTGTGAAATGTGTCGACATGAATGAGTAGTGTGACCATGTCATTCAACAACACATTCCTCGCAACACATCCCTCGTACACATTCCTCGCAACACATTTCTCGCAACACATCCCTCGCTTGTTTTGTATACGCAAAAACCTAGCTCCGCTGAGCCGTTTTCACCAGAGCTGTGCTGACCGAGGCGAGGTAAATGAAGCGATTCTATTGATCTATTTATTCTTTACAAACACATTACTCGCTACGCATTTTTGCACATCTCTGGTGGAAACGCAGCCTAAAGGGGGTGTTAGATTTTCGTCTGTTTCCTATTCTAATGAATGACCAACAAGTAGTAGTGACGTTTTCAGCCAAATGACTGACATTTTGGAGAATGAAACAAAACGCAGTAGAATGGTAAACGTTGTAAATTAGTAGTTGGATCGTAGGGAGTATTTATTACTAGTGAACGCCCGCGGCTACATCCGCTTAGACTACTTTTTTATCCCACGGACACCATACATTTTTCCGGGATAAAAAGTAGCCTATGTGCTATTCCAGAACCTAAACTATCTACATTCCAAATTTCATCAAAATCGGTATAGTAGTTATGCAGATACGTGGTAACACACATTCACACACACACACGGACATTCGCTTATAATATTAGTAGGATGTTTCTTGAGTTGGATAGAAGACAGCAATGTTCCAACATTTGTGACGATAAATATTATTATCAACGGGATAATTACCATGATTATTGAATTTTCTTGCTATCAATAATCATGGTAATTATCCCGTTGATAATAATAATATTTATGTTCGTAACCATGATAGTTTCAAAAGTTATTTCTGATGTTATGAATGAGAAGGCACAGGAAACAATTACAACTTACATTTTATCATGGCTTAGCTGTAGGTCGCTAATTCGCTTACTTACAATTTTATCGTGATTCGTCACGTAGTAGGAAACTATAATCGGTCCAAAGGTTAGATAAAACTGTTCTGTCTAAATAGTGTAATACACTTCGTTTCTATGAGCTTTATTTTAATTGTGGGTTTAATATAAAATTTATTTTTAATTTGTTTTTTTTTCTATAACAGGTACATAGTAGGTACCTACGTTTGACGTAATTCTAAGGACTTGACAAGTGTTATGGAATGTAGCCTCGAACACTTGATATGAAATAATAATAGACTTTGATAAGGATTGTAATTTGCAAAACACGATGACATGTCCATTTGAAACAGTTTAAATTGAACGTGTCATCGTATTTTGCACATTTTGTCGTAATTACGTATGTAACCTACCTAAGGGTTTACACAGAATAACGTTACTGTTGTACGCATCCTACTGGTTTACAATGTTTTAACTTTTTCGGAGAGGCAACGCATTTTTATGAACCACCTAAGTGCAGCCACGGTATATCGATTGACATAGCATGATTGAATTTCAGTAATTAGTGCGTTATATTATATGAAATGAATTTACTTGCTTTACGATCACTGACCCAGTCAACCTGCATTATGTATTCTGATGAGGATGTCTAATATAACAAGGCATATTACACACAACATTATTTCTCGAATCCAATCTCTAGCTAGAGTACTTTCTCCCGCGGCAAAGAGCTAGAAAATCGAAACCACTTGATTGTCCTATTTAGGTCCCAGCTCTTAGGTTAGGTTAGGTTTAGGTGGCTGGACAGGATGTGTTTACTCTCTGTTTTTACCCGACTGAGGCGAAGCTCAAAAGGAGGGTTATGTGCTGTGTACCTGTATGTCCGTTCCTATGACCGCTCGTAACTACTCAGCGGCTCAGCGGATGTTAATAAATGATACGTCATAACTGTCTCTTGTTGATTACATTACAACCCGACCCGAGACAAGAGAATAAGATTAACGAGTTTGGAAATTAACGGTAAAAAAAAAGTGAGTTCGTAGTGGCCAACTCTGGTGACGGAGTTTTTAGGGCGTCTAAAAGGCCTTCGCCATGGCTCCTCGGTCCCATGGCGGACCGGCTCTGACCGACAATTAACCGAAATGAACGGTTGTGTGAAAGAGGAAAACATGTCATGCCGTGCCGACCCCACTTTATTAGCGTGTGATAAGGGCAGGAGAATGATGATGATGAACGGTTGTCTGTTGTGACGTGCAGAAGCTGAATGGAGCGGCGAGGCGCTGCGCATAATGGCGGGGCTGACCGCGGGCCAGCTGTTACACGCGCAGGTCGCCGGCTACGACGAGGCGGGTCTGCCGCTCGTGCATCTCTATCTCACGCTCCATCCTCAGGTACCAATCTATACTAATACTTAATTATATAAAGCTGAAGAGTTTTTTTTATTTGAACGCGCTAATCCCAGGAACTACCAGTCGTATTTGAAAAATTCTTTCTGCATTTGATAGCTAAACTCTTGAGGGAGGCTATAGCCTACTTTTCGCCATCATCATCATCATCACCATATACCATCACTACGGGGGCAACGCTGCGAGGGCGCTGCTAGTCAATCTATACGACCTCTGTTGCGCAGTGGGTGAAGGCCTGAGACGCACGAGGTTGCGGGTTCCATCCCCGCCGCGGGACAAATGTTTCTTCTACATATAAATGATTGTTTCGGTGTTTTCAGTGTATAGTAACTTATAAGAAAACACCTTATTACTTGTTATTAATATGACGTATGTATTTACAAAAACAAAAGAGGAAAAGGGAAACAGATGTAGTGACACAAACTTTTTTCTTCTAGCTACGCCCCGCGTCTTATATAATATATGGTGAATACGAAAAATCGATTTCGAATGATCTTATTGGAGGTTGACATCTGGTTATTGACAGTCTTGACCTTCATCAAGACTGTTAATGTTCTGGGCTATGTTATACTATTTATAATAAATAATTAGCCATCAGGAGGCAAACTGCCTTTTGGATTTGTGAAATACACCCATGTGACACAAAATAATTATTTCTTGCTTCTCCATTTTTTTTTTAAACTATGGTGCTCCAGAAATTTTGATGGGTACACTAGTAACCCTTATAAAGTTATCACTTGACACTGGTACACTAGTAACCTTTCGTATGGACGGTGTCTGTTCCTGATGTCGCAATCGACCTCGGCAGAAGGTCGTCCACTACACAGACATTTAATTTTAAAATATCAATGAAACATGTGTAACGCTAAAAGATCAAGGTCCCGACGGAATTTACCACAATAAAAAAATTGGCATCGGTTCAATGTTGACGTTGTTGGGTTGTGTGTTGCAGCAAGTAATATTCCTGAACCGCGAGCTGGTGGACCGCGGTCTGGCCGAGTGGGACGTGCCCGCCGACTCGTGAGCGCCGGCCCCCGTCCCGCCTCGCCGGCACATCTACCTACTTCTTATGTATAATGACGCTGACTAGTTGTATATTGGAATAATTGCATTTCATTTCATTGACACATGTACATAATATTTTACACTCGAGACTAATACCGGCTACCTAAAAGTTGAAGCCAGGTCTCTCAATGGCTATGCTTTTAGTCTCACCCTGATGAGTTGTGACACGTAGCTGATAAATTAATAAATGTTTATTTTCTATAGACATTATTTTGATGTAGATTTAAATTGTTTACGGCCTGTTATACTGAATCGCTTTTGATGAAGTAGTAAAAAAACAAAAGTAGGATTAATATACACACTTGTTGACCTGATCCACTATAATTATTGTTATAACAGGTACTAATTCGTCTTAGCTCCCACATTATGAACATCGTAAAGTAATACAGTACTCATATGAATAAACTGTTTTGATTGTTAGAGATCATTCGGGATTATAGAGATAATGTAAGAGTGTTATCTGGCACCAGTAAATAAGGGCCAATTTTAAATATAAAATGTTACAATGATTCATAGTGAGTTTATAATAAGAAGTTCAGGATGCTCATTATAAATTAATACTTGCGTTACTGCCGATTTGCATTTGAAGTCAAGTTTGTTTTAATAAAATCCACTTGCTTTCTTTCAACTTTTTTTATGCATTTTAAATTCAACAGTGCTCTTAGTGCCAAAATTCTGTCACGATATTTACAGTGTCTTATAGAACGATGTAATGAAACAAACAAACTACCCCTGGCTTATATGCCGTATTACAACAATGTGCCTTTGGATCTCAGTGCTATCATTTTTGTGACAAAGCTGTAAGTCACAAAATGTAAATTTGAAACAGTGAAGTGTGTCCTCACTTTATTTTTAATGCTTATTGTTTCTCTTTGTGCGTAAAGACTGAAAAATGTATAGTAATGTACAGTTATACGAAGTGTAGAATAATGTGTAGAAGATACCTGATGGATCGTGTGTGTCAATTTGCTGGTATGAGAGAGTTTCATGAAGTTCTTCATAGCTATGAATATGGCTGGAATGTTTGCAGTAAAATAAATAAATTTTTGCACCTATATTTATTGATTTTAGATTATATTCTGTACTTATGAGATCCAAAAATAATCTGCTGCAAATGTTTTAGTCATCTACAATAACAGCATCTTTGTGCTTCCATTTTTTACTTTCAGATGGCACTATACATAGATTCTATTCAGAGAATTCAGCTGTCTACGTTTATGGAAAATCTCTAGTAAATTCTATACCTACGGTTATAATGAGCACTTGCGTATCCTGACTTGTTGAGTAAATTAATTAGTGTGTAATGTAAAAAGTAGATTTAAAGCAATTTGATATTTCAATGTTTTTAAGTAAATTCAGTATTTTGATAAGTTGAATGATTAGTGTTTGTTTTAGAAATTTCTTGTACGAGTAATTTTGTAGTGAATTTGGCAAGCTTTTTTTTTCTAGAAAACATAGATTGTGATTTTGACCGTTCTTATGTAGAAGTCAAGACTACTTTAGATTATTTTGGAAGTATGAAGCCAGTTTAGATTTGTAAGTATTCGAGTATTTGGTCAATATACAGTAATGTAATCTTAAAGATAGCTACTTTACAAACCTTGATTTGTAATCTAATTGTACATTATTCGAATACACAGAAAAACTGGTCTTCCGTTTTCATTTTTGTTGACGTCCTTATTTTTGTACATAAACTAATATATTTGCGGTTAAATCAATAAATTATCGTTTTAAAATATTTTTTGTTTGATTTTAATTACATTTGTGTAGAATTTATTTATTTATGAATCATCAGAACAACCACCAGTATCTCAAGTAGACAATAATGGACCCATAGGCTTGTTATAGTTAAAACTGCCCCTAAGATGTCAAGAGAAAAACATTCTATAGAGCCGTACTAATTGGACAGTAGTGCCGTACTTATTGCACTATGACCCACCCCCCGTGGTACGGTGCGGTTTGCATGTATTATGTGCGTGGTGCTAGAAGAGCTAAAAGCCTGGCCACTTAGACCTATCTACTATATTAATGGCATGGCAAGGCAACGATCACAGAACAGAAAAAACGCATTGTGTGGCAACGATCATTCTACAAGTTAGCGCGTTTCTTGGAAAACTAATTATGTACTCTAATAAAATGAATACAAAAAAGTCCAGAACTGACGGAATTCGGCTATTTTCCGGATCGTTTTTTCCTTGTAGATCTAGGTTCGATAAAATAGTACCTACTGTAACTTCTGATAACATAACGTGCAGAATTTGACTATTGTAAGTGTTTGTGTTGTGTATAATACCTACCTCATATTGGGAGTTGGGAAAGTAGCAAAATAAAAAGGCATTAAATAATAATATAAAATATATTTATAAAAGTTTAATTCCTTATAAACTAAATGCCCAGTCCACTTACATAGAATATGTCAACAAATATCAACATGTAAAAAAGTTACATTTCAAAACAACAGCCATTCAAATCCTAGATTTATTCATACCCAAGAAATTACAAAATATGTTATAATCAACCGTCAATGTAACATCTGTACCCTGTTCAAGTAAGATAAAAGTGAGCGATCAGTATTTCCTGAAGATAGTGCGATATCATTGTGCTCCGTAATCTAATTCGGAGCAGCGATTCAGATAAAAAGATAAAAACTGTCGCTTATGCCATAAACGGTTAGTATAATAATTATATCACAATCATAGATATCCATGAAACAAATTCAAATCAATTTAATGGTAATTTGTGCTAAGTAAAAATTATCTACAGAAATAAATTTGTGGACACTGAACACAATTAACTTACTGATAAAATTGTTCTCAATTTTACTAAATAAATATAAAAATTATCTATATCAGACAATATGTAATTGTTAACTTAAAATTGATTCAGTGTCCTTATATAACTGAATTTGTTGTATGCTGAGCTTAGCTCCATACGTCTGCGGAATATTTCTTCATCGACTCAAGTTTCTTGAGGTACTGGATAGCGTCAGATTCGGTCTTGCCGCCCTTTTCTACTATCGCTTTTAGTACTAAGTTTCTTACATCCACAGCCATATTCTTAGCGTCACTGAAACAAAGAAGATTGATTTTGAAATCTCTATTCTAATAAAAAAGCTAAATTAATGAAAACCAAGACATTTTTTCCATAAGTACTTAAATGAATGACGTGTGCGCAATATTGCATTATGGAATTTTAAAATCATATTAGGTATTTAGTTTGCAAAAGATGGATGGATTGTGTGTGAGAGGACATGCGTGTGAAAGGAGTGACTACTGAGATGACGAATGATAGGAGGGAATGGAAGAGGAGAACATGTGCCGACCCCACCTAGTGAGATAAGGGCAAAGAGATGATGATTAGGTCTGTAGTTTGCAAGTATCTTCTTATATTATGCAACGGACCTATTGCTTCACAAGCTTACCCGCAAATATAGAAATGTCCATTTCGGTTTCCCAAAATGTCCCAAAGTTGGTCCAGCTTTTTCTCCAATAAATGCGTGACGTACACCTTCTGCGCTTGGTCGCGAGAGAACGCCAAGTTCAGCTGTACATCGCCGTTCTTTTCATAATTCTCCAATTCCTGAAAATCAGTATAGTATTAGGTATGTATACTAAATTTAATCTTCATGTTTTAAAATTCTCTAATTTAGTAAGTTAAGGGTCGATTCCCATCTAACAGAAGATACGTCGCATATCGTCGGTCGCGTAACTCTAACTACGTAGTACTATTATTCAGTGGCGTAACGCCAAAATGGCTAAGGAAAGAGACGGCATAGCAAATAGTGCAATTCCTAATGTAATTCTGCTATTACGGCCTTTTTAACCCACAGGTGTGGACTGTGGTACTGGTATAGCATATCACTACAGATTATTGGAAAAAATCTATCGGACGAAGGTTATTTCAACGGTCTCGATTTAGCTTTGAACAAAAATAAAGATGTAGGTAAATAACTAACCAAACCAAGAAGTGATTATCGAACAGGTTAGAGAACGGGTTTCGGACGTCATGTTTTATTTGTTTCGATTGTGACAAGGCAAAAACACCAACATGAGTTTAAAATAAGTTGTCCTTTGGACTTAGTATATATAGGATAATGATTCGTATCAATATGTAGATCCAATTTGGATTGACAATTTGAAATGACAGTGAGAAACGATTTTTGCTGTGTAATGACAAAAATCGTTTCTTTTGGATGATCCAAATGACAATGAGAAATGATTTTTGCTGTGTAATGACAAAAATCGTTTCTTTTGGATGATCCAAATGACATTGAGAAACGATTTTTGCTGTGTAATGACACGCATCCTCAGCGTGTCCGAATGCCGCAATAGTGTATCTGTGCGTACGCGTGTAACACACACACACAATTCAACATATTACGAATCATAATGACAAGTATGAATTATAAAAGGAACGTTGTAGCGGTCATTTTAGCCTCCCTGAACACGGAACAATAAGATTAAAGTATTCAGATAAGATAACAAACCTCTTGATAGATATAGTCCTGGTCGCGATGCCTGCAGCCGAAGAACAGAATGCTCTCGCCGACTTCCTTCCCGTTGGCGCGGGCCAAAGCTCGCTCCTGGATGAACCCTCGGAACGGCGCCAAGCCCGTGCCGGGACCCACCATCACAATCGGAGTCTGAGTCTGCATCGGCAGCCTGGTAACAAAAACAGCTTTTGAACGATATTCTCACTATCCTTTAACTTTACTTCCTATATATCGCTTAAAGTAGATACATACATACATAAAATCACGCCTCTTTCCCACAGGGGTAGGCAGAGACCACGGATTTCCACTTGCTACGATCCTGACACACCTCTTTCGCCTCATTCACTCTCAACACATTTTTCATAGAAGCTCGCCGGTTTAGGGTACTTAAAGTGGATCTCCCTTTTTAATAGGCAGAAGCCTTATTAGGGTCAGCTCGTCAGGTGTCTCCTTAGTTTTCCTCTACCATCAAAATCACTCATTTCATCTAAGTATTACTTAAACAAATAGACAATGTAATTTGCTAACCCAAGTTGACCAACTCTAGTAACTAAGTAATACGACGACCCCCTGAATTCCTAAACTGCACACACCGTCTATACTACACACATAACTTTTGAATAAGCGATAAACATAACCCGGTGACTTGACAGTCAGCAGGGTAAAAATAATTCTATCCAAACCAGCCCCTTGTACAAATAACCCATGATCGTCATTCCCGCTGTAAGGGAAAAACAAAATACTGACCATATTTCCCTATTACCTCTATCTGCCTTAAATAACCTCCTTTACCTAGAAAAATCCCACTTTATTGGTATTTACACAATGCACCAGTTAATTGTTGTTGTTTTCCTGATTTTGGTACTCCTACCCTGACAACTAAATAAGGACAACAGGCCTAAAAAACAACACAAACTACAAATGATACAGAGCAGAGCCTACTATCAACTTAGTGCGAATACATAAAATGAACCTTTGTCTAGCAATAGAATAAAAATTAACCTTTTTTCGGCAATAGGATAAAAATTCAAATACTTATCGTCGGAATTGATAATTTTGATAAGATTTTTAATTTTCAAAAGTATAAAAAATATTCTTTGCTCTAACCATTTGTTCTTGTTTCTCAGAATTTTCAAAATGACTTTGCTAGAAGCATAATTAGGCGGTCATTCATACATACACATTATTTTAACTCTTTTGAGACATGTAGTACCTAAGTACCTATTGTATATTATTTCATTCTGTAAATTGCGTATCATTATTCCGCATCCGTATCGCAGATTTGTGTGACAATAATAATAAGTCATGACGGAGGCCTAAAGGCAGCCTTAAAACTCAGCAGTTAGCCACTAGCTAGGTACGAACAACGTAGGTACATACAACAATAATCCTCTGTTTAACATAAACGAAATAATAATGTAAAAATTGGGTATAATAGGTAAAATAAAAATAGACGACTTATCTAAAGATAAGAAGCGTAAATACATGCTGTTATCGCACCTACGTGGAATACAATTACTAGGTACCTACTCATTTACTTTTTATAATAGCTGTCGCCAATCTTTCTATTTCCTTCGATTATCTCTTATATATAATTGCACAACACAATTAGACCAAGAATAGAAATACCTAGGTACAGGGAAACTACCTTCACGAAGGTAGCGTGTAAGGAAAATGGCAATGCATAAATGATATGTACTACTAAACTGGAATGCAGAACCTCGGTAATTTGCTTATTTCCTGTTTACAATTTGAGAATAACCAGTTTATATGCACAAAAGCACAAAATTATAAATAAACCATGTCGCAGATATTAAGTAAGTACACAAGAAGGTAAATTAAAAGAGCTGTAGTGATTTTATAGTGATGATATCAAGCTAAACTATTGCGTGCGTATCTGCTTTTAGTGCACTTTAAACATCATTATAATAAGATTGAAATAATATTAACAAATATTTGTTTAATTTCGAACACGCTGCTAAAATGTCGGCACCTCTATTCATTGACTTCAATTAATTAAGTCAATGAATAGAGGTACCGACATTTGAGAGTGACAATTTTCTAGGTGACGATTTTTAAATTCCTAATTACACTTTTTTCTTGCTTTTGAGATCTTACGTAAGAATAATCAAGAGTTCTAGACCCTCCCTCACACTCTTATAAGAAAAAATAAGGCTTGTTTGGACCTCTTCCCCCCAAATCGTCTTACGTACAAAATTAACGCTCCTTAGTAAGTGTTCGGCGCTTCGGCGTTCGGGGGGGAAGGGACCCGCCTAGATCTTATGCTGCGAATACACGCTGGGCCAGCCTAGGTCAGCTTCGCATTGCCTCTCTATCGCTCTCGCCTTGAATCGATTCGCCTTCTCGCTCGCACTCGCATAAGCTGGCCTAGGCTGGCCCAACATGAGTTAGCGCCTTTAGGGCCCAAGCCAGCCTCACGCGCCAGTCCGTACCCCTGCTGTATAACGAACGAGGCTCTGGTGTCGGATTACCCTTCGGGGTTGGGGTCAGACGGCAGTCGCTCCCGTAAAGGCCACAATTTAGCCAAATAAAAATGGAAAGTCAGAAAAAGTAAGTGTTCAGCGCTCACCTGAACTGTGATTTCCTGATGTAAACAGGAACGCGCGGCAGCGGCTTGCCCGGCTCGGGCTTGTGGCCCGCGAGCCACGTGGTCGCCACGCCCTTGTTGACGCGCCCCGTCGGCGTCTTGTACTCCACCACCACAGCGGTTATGTGCACCGTCTCGGGGTGAAGCTGAAATATTACTACTTTATACAAATATTCATTTGAAACTGTATCTTGTATCACATTGTGAACCTGTAATTTCCTTATCCTAAGAAAAGATGTATACCTAGGTACGTAGTATTATTATCTACTAGCTGCTGCCCGCGGCTTCGCCCGCGTGGTACCCGGATAAAAAGTAGCCTATGTTACTTTCCAGCCCTCTAACTATCTCCACACAAAAAATCACGTCAATCCGTCGCTCTGTTTTGACGTGAAAGCAGGACAAATAAACAAACAAATAAACACACTTTCACATTTATAATATGGGTACGGATTCTATGACCTAGGTATTATTATATATTCTATGACCTAGGTATAATCTGTAATGTACACTTTTGTTATTTAAATTGCTCAATAAACAATTTACAATTTGATTTAGATTGTGTGATTATTTGATTTATTGAATGTGAGACGCGACCGCGAGGCAACCGTGAGACGGTAACCTTGATTTCCTTGTGTTGATAGTTGATACAATGTCAAGTACAACTCACGAAAGTTTTTAATGTGAAACTATTCTTTTCACGCCTCTTTCTTTTGGGGGTAAGCAACCACAGATTTCCAATGCAACAATTTATTCCACTAATAATCTTCTACCCTATATACTCTTTTAGTTATTCCTTAGACCAGTTAGACTACTAAAATAGTTTTAAGATTACTAAGTTGATATGTCGATGTAGTGAGTGAGGTTTTCAAGGTCCTTTCTATGATAATATCGACGTGACTATTATACCACTCTTATGCCGCCTATACCTACATGTTTGACAAGCCTAGGCCAACAAGAGTGAATGCCAACGTGTAGACAGCATATTTGCCTTGCCTTATCGCTCGGTGTCACTCGCCTAGCTGGCCGAGTGAATACAAGCGCATGGTTTGCATAGACATGCCAAACGTGTAGGTAGAAGGTAGCACTTGCCTTGCATCAATTTACCTTCGCTCGCTAGGCTCGCCAAACATGTATAAACGGTTTTACCTACTATCATTATTAGTGACGTCAGTATATTTAATAATTATATAATACTGATTAAAGGTGGCCGCACACATATCCACGCCGAACGCGCGCAACGAATCGAGTTTTAGAATTCTTTATATGAAATCGTATGAAACCTCGCCACACCTGTCCGCCGAATCGTCTGATTCCACCGAATCTGGCAGTACTTCGAGAGTTCGGCGCGTTCGGCACGGATTAGGTGTGCGTCCACTATAAGTATACCCATACCCCTATTTATAAATGTGAAAGTGTGTTTATTTGTTTGTTTATTTGTCGTGGAATCACGTCAAAACGGAGCGACCGATTGACGCGATTTTTTGTGTGGAGATAGCTGGCGGGCTGGAGCCTAACATAGGCTACTTTTTATCCGGGTACCACGCGAGCGAAGCCGCGGGCAGCAACTAGTATTGTAATAATTATTATTATATTGCGTGTTAATAATACCTTAGGACTTGAAGAAATTGAATAGTATCTAGGTTGGAGACGCGGAAGCAGCTCACAAACGTGGTCGAGCGGCGGCTTACACGACGGAATGTCCTCCAAGATGTGAACAATGTTCCTACATGCTTCGACAATGAACGACTGGTATAGCGCCTTGCCTTCCGTCGAGTTTGTGGCCATAAGGATGAGTTTTTTCTTGTCCTGCAAAGAAACATAAATTAAGTACCTACTTACCATGTTTGCAAAAAAAAATTACAAAAAAATAGGTAGGTGATACATTATAATATCATGTCTAATAGTAGATGTAGACGGTATCAGAACTGTGTAGAATTCTTAAACAAAGATTTAACAAGGCAAACGTAAATAGGCAGTTATGAGCAAAGTAAATTATATAAAGCTTATAAAAACGCTGGCGGGAACGTGACCTTGCTAATCAGTAATCACACATTTCCTTGTCTTTGTAGCAAATGTACAAGAATAAAATGTTAGTAGTGAACGATCGTTCGATAACTTTTTTAGGAAAAAATAAACATTGCAAGTAGGAGGTATTTAGTGATAAGGTTTCCACTGATTGGAAATCAACGCGTTGGGAATTGCGTCAGTCAATTGAACATAAGTACCAACTACCAAGTGCGCAAGTCATGTACTTGTATCAAACTAAATATTTCCGCACAACTTATTTATTTATTCTATTCTATGAAGACAAATCATTTGTGTGCCTATGTTTGCAGATCTAATTAGTTTACAGACAGAAAGATTCACTTGACAAAAGGCGTAAAGCTTAGGTACATACATCTCATTGTTTCCACGGAATTTTGTAAAACAACGAGATCCAGTTTTGTATAAATGAAACTAGCAAACACCCGAGATTTCACAGATATGTTATAAGTATAACTTATATCTAAGACTAGATGTCGCCCGTGTGGGAACCCTTTATCGCGAAAATTTGACTTTTGCTGGAATAAAAAGCAGCCTATGCCCTTCTTCAGGGTTCAAAATATGACCATAAAAAATTTGCTAGAAAGATAGACAGTTACTTTCGAATTTGTAATACATATTAGGAAGGATTCAACAAAAACCGTTTAACAGTTACCTATATGGTGATTTAATTATTATTTCATTCTTCATTTTTGTATTTATACTTACTTCTTCATCAGTACAGTATTCTGCAAGTTCTCTCAAAATGTGTGTACGCGGCAACGCGGTTATTTCAATATAGTGAGACAGCGCGGTGCGGTACGACGTAGGACATGGGAAAGGATTCTTTTTGGTGCTTTCCAGGTCGGTGTTCACAAGAGAGAAGATCTCATCCAAGTTAGCCCCGGACAGATCGCCGAGCCTTGTAACCAAGTTACTGTCATTGATAGGGTAGACAGCCACGTGGTCACCTGTAAATATATTCCGATATTAAACAAGTCAACGATCCTCTTGACTTTTGCAGCGCCCGATTTATTAATAGCCCTATTAGTCATGCTCAATGATCGCAGGCGTTTTAAAGCTAAGCCATAACGTGCAATAAAAGTAGGATCACTTCACCCCTAAATTATTACACCTTGTCGTGGATAATTAAGTATTCCTCGATAATTTACCTATTCAAATTTAATGAGAATATAAATAATTCAAAAGCTCCTGCCTGCTGGTGGTCACGTAAAACAAACTCGTATTTACAGAGATCGCGAACGCGCTGGTCAGAGCAGTTCAACTTACATAATGATATGTAAATGACAGTGTAAAAATAATTTACATACAATACTAAAGGTCAATCGTACCGTAATACGTGTACTTTTAAATTGGTACTGAAATGCATAACACGTCAAAATTTGAAGATTTGCAAGCTAAAGTTGAATTAACTTGGTATAACTAAACATAGCCAAAGATAGTTTTTAAGGTAAATGAGAACTAGTTCACACTAAAGACCTTATTATAACCTTGAACACTAGTTAAATAATGCTTAAGATTCGCCCTGTCTCTATTTGACGCTGTCTAATAAAAAAGGATGGCAACTGTTTAGTATTCGGTGTTTCATTTTTAACAGAATTTTATAGGTAGAGGGGTAAATACACAGTTATAGGTACCGATACTAGATCACAGAATAAATAGGTCACTAGGTGTAAAAAGACGACCCCTAAAAACTGAGATAAGTCCTACCTATCAAAAATTGTTGTTTAGTGTTTTTTTATTATTTTTCGTTTAGAAAGCATGATTAACAGTTTTAGTTAAAGTTTTTAGGAGTAGACTTATAACTAATAGAATATTAATGTTTTAATTATGTACGTACCGGCTTCATAACGCATTTTGGAGTCTGAGATATCCAATTCGACGTGAAGGCATGACCTGCCTCCTCCTTTGTGCAACTCTCTGTTGACTGTGATTTGAGCAAGGAACGGATTCTTGGCGTCATATGGCCTACAAAAACACAAGTTTATTTATTCAATCACCTATCAATAACTAAAAATAAAAACGCCATTCTGTGCTTTGGAGGGCACGGCTTAGAAACTCCATCACCAGAGTTGGTACACTACACATACATCCTTCTAATAAACTAGCAGCGCACTTGCGGCGTTGCCCCCGTAGTGATGGTATATGGTGATGATGATGAAAAGTAGCCTTCCTCAAGAGCTTAGCTATTTAATGCAGAATTTTTTTTTTCAAATCTGACTTCTAAGATAGGTGCTTTTAAACAAACAAACTCTTCGGCTTTACATATTGGTATAGATAAAAATATAGTATTTATGGGAATTTAAAATAATAATGTAACAAGCCACAACTGTACTTATTCCAAAGAGTTAACATATTTTCATAAGTAAGCTTTTTTTGTATTCAACTAAAAAAAAATACTGGCCAATATACACAGTACACCATAACATTGTAGACAGTACATGCTAATATTATGTTATATTAATAATATCATGGAATCAATACTGCCCACCTATAATGTAGTACAAAGAGAAGGAATAAACAGAGGCATAATTTAGTAAAAAAAGTATATAGTGAAGCTGCATTTTTGCAAAAGTAAAAAAAGGAGCAAACAGAGCATTTGATCCTGAGATCATTATACAGTCTCGAACAATTAGAGATAATTTATTTGTGACTAATATGCAATGAATACTTATCTTAATCTGATTAAATTTTAATGTAAAAACCACTAAGGGTGACTAAAATTTTAACATTATGTTTTTTTCTTTTTTTTTAATAATAATAATAATAATAATAAACTTTATTTCAGGCAACATTAGAATAAGTTACAAGATGTTATTTTACTTAGTCTACGGCCCATAGCAATAAATACCTTACAGCTAACATACATATTTTATAAATAGCACTACACTAAATTGTCACGTATTATCTGTACGCACTAACGGGGTGTCTCGCAGGCGTCCACGGAACCAAGGTAAAACATTGACATTAAACATAAACTTAATATTTTGTTGCAAACGAAAATATTAAATAAAATACTTACGGCCTTTGTACTTGTAGAGAGTGCAATCGAGCGATTTCTCCCGTGAAAACATTCTTTGTCTCAATGTCACCGGGTGAATGCTGTACCAGGCTGAACTGGCGAGTCAACTCTTCCTCACCGGTGCTTTCAATATTAAACTTCTCGCAAACAGCTGGCCAAAATTTATCTTTCCATGTAATGAAATCATCTTCAATGCTAAAATGGAAATGAATATTTTAAGTTCATTGTCTAGCGAAGGTAATCATCATAAGATTGCTAGCTACATATAGTTAAATAAGATCAAGAATTTCAAACAGATTGTGTAAATAGTAAATAGGTACAGGAACAGGAGTAGAATCACCTAGCTCTTGAGACGATGCAAAGTGGTACACTAGTGATCTTACTGAATAAATGAATTTGACTTTTGACTTTTGGTAAGTTTTATTTTGACGTAAATAAAAAAAAGAGTAATTTTGATAAACTAAAAATGGAAGCAGAACATAATATCAGACTAGTTACTTAATTAAGTATTTATTTTTTCTTACTTGGCATCATCATCTCCCATTCCCAGTTCGTACACACGACAAGCACCAAGCTCTTCCAACCTTTTGTCCAAATATATTGCCACAGCATTATAGTGTTCATAGGTTTTGTTTCCCAAGCCGAACACCTGAAATAAAGTTAAAAATTACATAAAGAATTCAAAAAGCTAAGTGAATAATAAATAAGATTTGGCAGCATCTAATTGATATCCGGGCATAGAATAGATAATAATACTACGTTCAGGGTCAAATCTTCACTATTTTTTTGCCAACAAGCTATGAAACAATTCATACCATAAATCTTAATTTTGATATAGCTGACACGAACAATCGCCGTTTTACTACTCGTGGAAGGATTCCAATAAATACACTCATTATTTCAGCTTAAATTTACGATACCCTGACTTAGATTCAATCATTAGATTTATTTATATTCACAAAACAATAATTATTATTATGATGTAACTAACGCGAAGGTTATGTATGCGGTTTAACCACTCAGGCCTGATAGCAAAAATATGATTATTCACCAATAAACATTGACACTAGTTTTGTTTGAAATCGGACTAATAAAGATTTTAATTCCACAGTATGGCTTGAAATCCACATTTCCGATTTTTGTTTGTTTTTTGGATCGATCAGCTGGCCAAAGCAAAATCAACAATGAGCACTCGCTCCAGTGTTGCCAACTCCAATAAATCCAAGTCGCTAGAATGAATCTGAAAAGTCGCTAGAAAGTCGCTAAAAACTAATTCGAACCAGGAGAGGGGGGGGGGGGGGGGGGGATGTCGTGTAAAAATAATCATTGTTACAATCACAAATTGATATTCTAAACTTGATTTGCCAGAAATGTTTTGTTAAAAATATATTATTTAAGTTATTCATCGTTCGTCGTAAAAACATAACTACCTACTTCTGTAAGTAAAACTAATTACAACAGCATCGGCAGTCTTTAGTTAAAATGAAAATTATACCTCTATAATTATTCTTTTCAAGTTGACTTTCTGTCCTTTCCACCTTTTCATTACTTGACCTAAAACTGTTTTGATTTGTAGGTTGAAATCCAAAAGTCGCTAGATATAAGTCGCTAAATTTATTTTGTCGCTAAAACTGATTTTATGTCGCTAACGGCATCATGGTGTTTGACTTTGACATTTGAATACAATGACATTGACATATTATGTATGACTGTGAGATTAACAGGTGTTAACAGGATGTTCCTATTTCATTTTTTGAGGTATGTACCTATTTCAAAAAGTTTAAAAATTATGCAAGTTTGTAAAGGCGCTAACACATGTTGGCCCAGGGTCGCATTGCCTCTACATCGCTCTCGCCTTGCATCGATTCGCCTTCTCGCTCACACTCGTCTAAGCTGGCCTAGGCTGGCCCAACATGAATGTGTTTGAGTCTTAAAAATTAAAAACTTTATAACTTACTGCATAATTCAATCCGGTTAGATCGGGCTCTCCGTTCTTTAACCATTCGTAAAATTCCATCGCATTATCAGTTGGATCGCCTTCTCCATACGTCGCCATGCAGAATACTGCTAATGAATCTGATATTTCTTGTAATTTCGTTAACTCTTCCTGCAAAATAAGTAAGTAGAGGTAAGTAGGTACTACAATTATTTTTTCATTCCATCTATTCGAAAAGGACGACTTTTTTCGCCTTTAAGTGCGCCCAAAGTAGATGATTCCTCTTCAAGAAACTGTTAGCGGGCAGTAATGAGTTTTTAATCCTCTTTATAAGTTTAGCGGGCATTAATGAGTTTTTAATCCCCTTTAAGTGCGCCGGAATTATCTTTGCCGCGCACCTAGTACCTCAATAGGTGCAAAGATTCCACATTCAAGTCTCGAATCTAGCTAGATGAATGAGGACTCTTCCAAAAACACCACAATTGTAATCACATTTAGAGATTGATTACTCTGCGGTTTTAGCATAGCTATCGATAGCTAGCTATCCATACAAAAATTGTAAGTCCAACCTCATAAAATCCTGTGCGTTTTCGTCTGTTTTCGTCAGCGCGATCTAGAAAACCGCCATCTAGTTTGTTTTCATGGAACTATTGATGGCTGTTCTAGAGTTTTTTTGTTCGAACGCGCTAATCTCAGGAACTACCAGTCCGATTTGAAAAATTATTTCTGTATTTGATAGCTAAACTCTTGAGGAAGGTTATAGGCTACTTTTCATCATCATCATCATCACCATAAACCATCAGATAAACATACCGCCCACCATTCAGCCGGCGCGCGGCCGCCGTCTAAATAAAAAAAATTTAATCCCCGATTACTCTTCTCAAGTGGAACTTCGTCGATTTTACACATTCTTTTCTCTTCCCTTTTATTTTCTCATAGATTGTAATGAAAAGTAGAGTGTATCACTCGGGCGCAAAATATATTTTTGGCTCGGGCGATGTACTTTAAATCCCTCGCTACGTTCAGGATTCTACCAAAGAATCCCTCGCTACGCTCGGAATTTTACTCTAGAATCCTGGATTCAAAAAAGCGCCCTCGCCGTCAAAATATTATTTTGCCCCCTTATAATACAATCTACTATAGTTACATGTACCTACTAAATTAAGTGCTATTCAATAGACAGAATAGCATTGTTAAATTCAGCTATCCACCAACAGATGGCGGGAATGCACATTGACATTTTCTTTTACTGGCGCTGATTCTGTTGTACACTGACTAGGAAAGCTCTAGGGGCCCCGTTCATTTACTACGTAAAACGATTTGGGGGTCCAAACAAGTCTTATTTTTACTTAATAATAGGTTAATTTAGGTACTTAGTTCTTATTTTTTCTTACGTAGGGGTCAGAAAGTCGTTGAAATTGTCAAACTTATAAATGAACAGCCCCTTATTTCGGTTAATTATTTATGTAGGTAGGTACCTACTGAGTCCAAGAAAATTACAGCCTGAGTGACATTTCTAAAATCACTATACCTACTCGAGCCATTTTGAATGTACAATGTTTACTAACATTGCACTGACAGATCAATCAGCTGATAGCAGGAATAGACCAATCACAGAAAAGTGAGATTCATTATGATTGGCCATATTGAATTACTGCCAATCATATTTAATCTCAGTTTTCTGTGATTGCTGATTGGTCTATTCTTGCTATCAGCTGATTGATCTGTCAGTGCAGTGTTAGTTAACATTGCACATCCAAAATGGCTCGAGTACTACTTATAGGTATATTTTCGTAAAATTGAAGTGTTTGCGTAAAATTAATCCAAGACCAATTTTGTCTCTGACTAAAACTACGAATAACAAGTACAGTAAAACCAGAAAAAGAATGCTTTTCGGAAAACATAGGAAACAATTAAAATTGCTTAAAATTACAAAAACGATTGACGAAAAGTCATTTGGAAATGAAAATTACCTACTCATAATTTCAACTTTATCGCAAACAAATAAACAAGTAGGTAGGTACTTATCAATGTCATTTTTAAGAAAAGCAAATTAGTTGCAAGCCGTGCGAACTGCGCTACGTGCACTTCTGTCGCATTGTCTTGCTTGTGGAATCATACATTGCTGTCGGACATATTCGGAAAACACGACAATAACCGATGTTCATTATAGAGCTATTTTAAAAATTTACTGCAATTTTAAAAATTTCACTTTCAACGCCAAGCTGCTTTGGTTTTTACCTAGTAGCGTTGAACGAAAAAAGAGCCATCAGAACAAAATCAGCGCCATTGGCACCGATTCTGTTGTGCTCCGTAGATAACTAGTAGTTCGCCCCGAACTGAGATCTCGCGCACCGTAGATGGCCAACATTTGGACTTTCTTCTGACTACCCCTATAATTTCAAGTGCTACTACTGCCGGGTATGCCTATTGCGCTAGCTCTTCATGGTAAAAAATACCTACTAGCATGCATGCAATACATAATGTCGTGTCTAATTTTTCATTTATTTCATATTTATGAATTCTCGTCGTATTTTTAAAAGTATACGTCCTAGAATAAAAATAATAAGTAACTATTTTAGAATGTACAAATAAAGACCTTTCATTTGACACCGCACTCAATATATTTGTTTACTTACTTAACTTTTTTTACCCCAATTATTTTCATTTTTTATCAAAATTTTTTTTATCATGAAAATAAATCAAGTAGCATCTAAAATCATTGCAAACCAAACCGCAACGATGCCACTCTCTTTTTAAGACCGACCAGTCAATGAGCTACGAAGACATCGAAACTCTATGAAACGGGAGCTCTTGCAGCTCTGGTTTCGTAGTTTTTGGTCTTTGGTCGTATTTCAAAAACTATACATCCTAGATTAAAAATAAAAACCATTTTGGAATGTACAAAATAAGCCCTTTCGTATGACGCCCCACTCAATATATTTTTGTAACTTTCATAATTTTTTACCCCCTTGGGAACCCAATATCTTCACAACCCCTTCATCGATTAAGCTCATATGCTCCACCGTAAATTTCCTTACCACAACCTATTGACCTACCAAGTTTCATGCAGATTGGATGAACGGTTCGACAGTTATGCTCGAACAACAATTCGTGAAACATACAAACATACAAACATACAAACATACAAACATACAAAGCAAAATCGCCCAACTTACCACTAAGATCTTCGCTCGCTTCGCTCGCTCGATCGATAACGTAGGTACTTAGGTAGTTTAATTATTTTCGTTTATCAATTTTAGGATACCTAGGTACTAGGGCTTGCAAATATTCGAAAATTTTGATATTCGAATATTCGATTTTTTTTCGGGGAATATTCGAATTATTCGAATATTATTCGAATAATAGACAAAAATCTTTGTTTTTACTAAAATCACATCTTCTTTTATTCTTTCAAGTGTTATTTGCATAAACAAAAGATTGTGTCGGCGTAATGAGACATTGGCGATTATTGCACGCACAATCAACCACGAATTCTCAGTAAAATCAGTCAACAATATCTGTACTTAATATTATAAAGAAGTAAAATTTGTTTATATGTAGGAGGTAATCTCTGAAACTACTCATCCGATTTAAAAAATGAACTTTCAGGATGAACAAAGGCTACTATGTTATGTAGGTACCTAGCGGGCAACGCCGTAGCCGGAAGCTAGTCTACAATAAAATGACTATGCTGATTTTGTATGGAAGGTTGGTGTCTTATTTTTCGCGCAGTCATCAACCAAACAAAAATCACCTGATGCTTGAAAGAATGCAATTGTCACCATTTTGCACAAAAAGGGAGACTGCTCGAAACTAAGCAATTACAGGCCCACAAGTCTCTTATCTCAGGTGTAAAAGCTATTTGCCAAGGTGGATGCAATCAGCTCACTCGCCAGTTAGATGAGTACCAGCCCGTCGAGCAAGCCGGCTTCCGTAGTGGTTATTCCACGATCGACCACATCCACACCATGAAGCAGCTGATGGAGAAGAGTTCAGAATATAACCGGCCCCTGTGCTTAGCTTTCGCCGATTACGAGAAAGCATTCGACAGCGTCGAGCACTGGGCTGTGTTTAACGCTCTCTATCGCTGCCAGATTGGCGCACGATACGTGGATGTGCTGCGGGAGTTATACGGCACGGCAACCATGCAAGTCCGCCTTCACGACACTACCAACCCTATTAACATTAAGAGGGGAGTGCGGCAGGAAGACACAATATCACCCAAGCTCTTGCGGCGGCTCTTGAAGACGTTATGAAGATGCTTGCATGGGATCTTGCGGAATAAACATCAATAGTGCCTTCCTGTCACATCTCAAGTTTGCCGATGACCTCGTATTGTTTGCCCATAACCTGGAAGATCTCCAACTCATGATCCAACAATTTTTTGATGCCTCTTTAGCCGTTGGCCTTAAGATGAATATGTCCAAGACAAAGATTATGGCGAATGCTTCTGGAACCTCGAATTTTACCGTAACGGTGAAACGAGAGACTGGAGGTAGTTGACAAGTATCTTTATCTTTTCGGCATATTCTATCTTAGAGCATCAGAGTAAGGAGATCTCCAGAAGGATACAACTCGGAGGGGCCGCGTTCGGAAAACTGGCAGATGTGCTTCAGTCGAAGAAAGTTCCACAGTGCCTAAAAACCCGTCTCTTTAACCAATGTGTCTTCCAACTTTGACTTGACGTGGTCGCTTACTAAGGAGACTGTGTTCAAAGTATAAGCTACACAGAGAGCCATGGAGCGGGCCATGCTCGGCATTAAACTCCAAGAACGAATTCAAAACACCGAGGTCCGGCGCCGGACTAAGTCCAAGACGTCAGAGTTAGGGTTACGAATCTTAAATGGAAATGGGCTGGACACTTGGTTAGACGAGGTGATGGCAGGTGGCAATAGCGACAAAACACTCAAAAGAGTCTTGGGTAACCGATTTTGATAAAAATGTAAAACTGCATCATTAGATTTTAAAATAATAATTCTCCTGGCCAGGAATCAAACATGTAGATTAAAAAAAACTTTGTGTGTAGATTTGCATTTTCCTGACAAAGCACCTCCACTGGGTTGCCGGCAAATACGCGAAAGCACTACGCAATCACGCGCAGCACTCTCGAGTGTTTCCGAATCCTATAAAAGTGGCATTTTATGCACATCAGAGTTCTGAGTTTGGTGTTATTAATTTTTATCGAATATTCGAATATTTTATTTTCAGTATTCGAATATTCGAACGAATTTAATATTCGAATTATTCGAATATTCGAATGCAAGCCCTACTAGGTACTTAGTGATAGTAAGTAATTGTTTTCTTTGTTTGCTTTACTAAAACCATAATAACAATAAAAAACGAACCATATCACATTCCTCAGGGTCTGCAACCATGCCTTTCATCTTATACCGAATGCCTTCTTTGGCCAGACGGCCAGCGAATTCTTCTCCAGTGCCTGTTTGAGATCCATAGAACACAACTAAACTTCTTCCAGAGGCTTTTAGTTTGTTTATGAACGAATTTTCTGTCACTTGTATCGACCCAGCCGGCCTGTTAAACAAAAAAAATGAGTTGAGTGATTAAGTAAGTGATTAAATAATCATAGGTACACTAAAATATAGACAGAAGGTAGGTACATAGTACCTTTACCTATCTAATGATGCGGTAGGTAGCTACCGTAAACCGGGGTTTCATTGATAAATTTTTGAGTTAAAAGTAGTCCAAAACTTTAACAGGTAGGTAGGTAACTAGAAAAATCTATAATAAATATATTTTGGTGGACATGTACTTTTGAGCTTAGCTTTGGAGTTACTTATACCAAAAATAAAAAAAAATGAAGGGGATCACTTTGATACACCCTGTTTCAACTTGAAATGATAAAGACGCCTCTTCTAAAAATTCTAAAAATAGAATTTTTTCACATGCACTATTAATTTTTTTGCTCCCGATCCCGAACGGCTTGCTTCCTTTCCTTGCACTGAGACCAATAGTATTTTGCTCTTTGACTGAGACTGATTGACACTGATTGACAAAATGGCGAAAAAGTCAATGCTACAGAAGAAAAAACCGGCGAAGTGCGTATCGGGCCACGCGCAGTGTAGGGTTCCGTAATAGCCCTCCGCTATAAACAAGCAACTATTTCATCTTCACTTTAAAGGATTTATTCGATTTTGTATTTGGTACAAAATTATCCCACACCCAAGTTCAACGACTACCTATAGTCGTATTGCTCATTATACGGACTAAAATTGAAGGATAAAATGTCATTTTTCCTTCAATTTTGATTAGTTTTGATACGTTATATGTCAAAATTGAAGGAAAAATGACATTTTATCCTTCAATTTTAGTCCGTATAATGAGCAATACGACTATATGTACTGCTAAACTAAACATAACCCTGTGACTTGACAGTCAGCCGGGTAATAAAGTTATCTTAACCGCTTCTTAACTTATCAATAATTTTCCTTTAAAGTTCATGAAATGCACTATCATCATGAATTTTTACAGATTTTCCAAGCCTTTTTTTAAATGGCTTTAGCTTTTAGAGAGGGGGAAACGCCCTACTGGAACAAAAATTTGCACTAAAGTTTAATATTTCGTAAATGGAGCATTAAATCGAAAACCCATAGGTCATTTTAAAAGACCTATTCAACGATACCTTACACGACACGGGGTAGACGATGATAAAAAAAAACCGGTCAAGTGCGAGTCGAACTCGTACGCCGAGGGTTCCGTACCTAGCCATGGTGCCAATTAAGCTAGTCCGCTTGATTGTATGAGCGCCCATACAACTCGGAGGACAATTTTAATTGGCGTCAACTATGTATGTATGGGAACACCCTTTAATTTTCAACTTTTTTAACTTTTTGGAATTTTTCCTTTATTTGTGCTATAAGACCTTGCTTTTTGCCAAATTTCGTTATTCTAGGTCAACGGGAACTACCATTTAGGTTTTCGACCCAAAACCTCTAGGGTACTTCCGATTGACCTAGAATTGTCAATTTTGGTTACAAGCAAGGTCTTCCAGCACAAGTAAAGGAAAAATTCCGAAAAATAAAAAAAGTTGATAATTAAGGTAAGTTTTGGTACTCACAAGTTTTCACGAAAACCTAAATTTGCCTATATCTTTTTATAGTGTTGACTCAGGACCTTGATTTTTATACTCACAATAGGTACTATAGACCTTAGTATATGGTATAAATTTCAACTTGCTAGCTGTACCCGTTCCTGAGATAATCGATGGTGACACACGGACAGACGGACAGACAGACAGACAGACAGACAGACAGACAGACAGACAGACAGACAGACAGACAGACAGACAGACGGACAAGAAAGTGATCTTATAAGGGTTCCTTTTTTTACCTTTTAAGGTACGGAACCCTAAAAAATGATCCCCACTTCACATGTAGGTATGGAGCTACCCTAAAAAAATATTTTCCAAACTTTTATTTTACCACTTTGTCGGCGTACCTAATTGATAAACACATACATACACACACCCCACCCCAACAACTTTACAGCTTTGTAGTACTAACGGTCTCTTTGCAAAACCTCGGACAGACGGACAGACAGACGGACATTAATATTATTTAAGTAGGTACATTTATTATTGCGAATTATGTTATGGTGGCCGCACACCTATCCGCGCCGAACGCGCCGAACGAATCGAGTTTGAAATCGTATGAAACCCCGCACACCTGCCCGCGGACGAATCATCCGATTCGACCTAATCTGGCAGTAGGTACTTCGAGAATTTGGCGTGGATAGGTGTGCGAACGATCAGCCTTAGTTAGGTGCTATTATTTATTTTTCTTGTCATAGAATTCAACTCCCTGGAAAAGTTTGCTTTTAGTGTTTTACTACCTACATTAAATGTAGGTAGGTACCTAACTGGTCGGTATTAGAAAGAAAGTGGCATCGTTGTGGTTTGCAATGATTTTAGTGGCTACTTTATATTTTTTCTTGATAAAAAATGAAAATGTCCGGAATCCTAAAAATAAACTACCTACCTAGGTCCTTTGCGCGCATGCCTGTAATCATTCTTTACCATACAGAGCTAACGCCTTAGACTAGACATCATTGTGTAGTGAACTCAGCAGAAGTAGCAATTAAATGTATAGGGGTAGTCAGAAACAAGTCCAAATCTAGGCTAGTTCGGGGCGAACTACTAGTGTTCCTTTACTCCAACAGCGAAATCTTCCCATTTATGCTTTCTAGTAGGTAAATAGTACCTACCGCTACGCTACCGAACACCTATAATTTTATATCACATAGTTCTCGTTCTCTCTACATTAAGGTGTCCCAGGCTATAAGGGCGAAATTTTTTTTTTCGAATTTTGGAACGCATACCCGCTATTTTTTTTCCTTTTGACCATAATAACTTAAATAATAAATATTATTGTTATCGGATATCGATAAGCCGTGCCGACTTGACGTCAAACTTTTAAGTGGAAGGTTAGTATAGAAGCCTTAGAAGAATTTTAGAACTTTATGTTAATTGAGTAGAAAAATACTTTTTTATCTGTATTTTAAACATTTATTAAGTACCTACTAGCATCAACCTCGCGGCGTTGCCTCCGTAGTGATAGTATAATAGTTATGATGTTAACGATGAAAAGTAGCCTATAACCTTCCTCAAAAGTTTAGCTATCAAAATGAAGAAATATTTTTTCAAATCGAACTGGTAGTTCCTGATATCAGCGCATTGAAACAAACAAACTCTTCCGCTTTATTATAGAATAGATAGATTTATAAAAACAGGACTTTATTCACAAAATTTTCTTTTCAAAGTTTCCTTATACTTGTCTGTGTTCTTGTACGCAACGTAATAACTACATCTTTTGTTTCCTCTTCAACAGTCATAAGCAGTGATCGGAATGAGGCGGGCTAAAATACCTAAAGTTCGAAAAATAACAGAGACAAATGGAGACGCCTTAGCCATCCAGACGTCCACGGTCTCGTTCGAGTCCACGGAAATTATAATGCCTAACGTCCTGGTCTCTAACGTAACCAAGCGCAAAAAAAATATTTACAATTTTTGAAACCATCCATCCAGCAAAACTAAATGGCTAAAAGACTATGTTCCATGACAAAAGAACGGTTAATAATGTTCACTTCCGGTACAGATATTGTTTTCAAGGCTGGCAATCTTTTTTTCGACAAAATAATCATATTTACTTTTCATTTTGATATTTTGTGATTTCGAGTGAATTGAATAAACCGGCTTGCGGAAAATGTGGTAAGTACTCTGTTTTTACTACCTAATTTCACAAGAATTATATATCAAATTAAAGATAAAGATGTACGCTTTACGATAATGTATGATAACGAAAGTTCTGAAACGAAAACTTTAAATAATACAGCTTCTAAAGATGTGCCGTCGTAATGGCGGTCGTTTTTACAACTTTACTTTTGTATTAAATACAAGATTTAGATTATTTTCTGAAGATAAATGCTAAAACTAATAGAAGGATTCATTGTTATCATATATTTGTACGCTTACAAACGTTATGTGTCTAATTTTCTCTGATTTTCATAGTTTTCAAAAGTTTCATTCGGAATTTTTGTGTTGGTCTCGTTCGTAACCATAGACGTTTCAAAATATTACGTAAATTATGCTCTTTTCACATGGCTATTTGGATAACATTTTGGTGTCATATTTTAATTGTTATTTTGGGTGGTTTAGTATTTAATTAATAAAGATTTCGTAAAATTAAAGCTTTTGTACCGTATAAAATTTTCCGTTCGACTTGTAGTTTTTGAGAAAATCAATAGGAATTCATTTTGTAATAAAAAAAAATAAAAATATTTTATTGACTTTTCGTAGAGATCTTGTAAAAATAAAGCATTTTTATCGTATAATTTTTTTTTGTCCGACTTGTAGTTTTTGAGAAAATTGATGATCAATTATTTTATAAAATTTTATTATTAATTTTATTATTAATTAATATTTTTCATATTATTGACTTTTCGTACAGATCTCAAAAAATTAAAGCTTTTTTACCGTTCAACCTTTTTTGAAAGTAGCAAGTGTGGACGGGTCATTAGGCGGCCATCTTGGCAGATTTTTGAGTCGCCAACCAGTCGACGACCTTGTGAGGACTATGTAGATACTTTTGATAATTTTGTAGGCAAAGCATAATATTTATATTGAGATATTGATATCATAAAAAAGGGTAGATCATGTACTTTAATCCAGTATAGGTTTTATTTACTAATACAATAGTGTTTTTAAGTAATACTCAAAATAAAAACGATTACGGCAAAATTATTGTGATATCCAAGTTTAAACTTTTATTTACCCTGTGTACTTCAATTGAGGAAAGTTACTTTTCATATAATTAAATTCGGCATTTTATAAGCTTTCCGCAAGTATTTTTTGTTTGGATCTAGCCATGGTACTTTTGCTGCTCTAATCGTTTTTTGATCAGAAGGTCGCTCGCGCTCCGCGCGCGCGTTAGAGCGCGTACGGACGCGAAAGTAGCGGACGTTAGGGGGTATAGTCGCGCGCGCGCTCGGACGCCTAAATGGTTAGGACTAAATATTTTTCGACCCAATTATTTCCGTTTCCGGGACATTAATAAAGAACATCTAACATTACTTCATTGGAGACACTCACTCCTCCATCTTCGATGCCGCCGCTGGTATTTCCCTGAACGATAACTTCGTCAAACTCATCAGCTGGTACGACAATGAATATGGTTACTCCAGCAGAGTCATTGATCTCATCAAGTACATCCAGACCAAGGATTAAATATTTAAACATTAGGAGTACCTAACTATTACCATTAATTTGGATGATTATTAATTACTTTGTCGAGATTATCGGCCAATATTATATTTAAGTTTTAACTGTAAACGTGTATCTAAATTATTGAACTACTTTGATAGTAGTGTTGTGCTTGAGTTATTTCATCGATTTATTTAAAACTGTTGATTGCTTATAGCAAAAACCAAAAGCATGTATGAGAAGTTGTAATAAAGTTGTAAAGTTACGGTGAACCAATTTTTTACCTGAGTTAATAACAAAAACTAAAATGTAAATTTTATAATTTCTAATAAAAAACTTTTATCCGTCGGTCAAATAGAAAAATTATTTGAATTAGTTCACAATCTTATTACTTAATATTAATTTTAAATGTACTTACTCACTGTGAAAATTGTGCCAACTTTCAATAAAATTCTTACTACAAGAATAAAATTCTTGTAGTAAGGAAGTCTCCCTTTTTTTGACTCTGTTCTTTGAAGTTTAGGTATTTTAGCCCGCCTAATTCCGATCACTGGTCATAAGCCATCAAAGTCTTGCATTAACAACACTTCATCTGTCAATTAAATGCAGGAAAAACTTCTGAAAAGCTGTTTTTGTCGATTTTTTCGTAAACTTTCATGGCTTTCAAAAAAGCACAAATCTTGGTAAGGTGCTTTCACTGCTAAAGTGCATTGCAGCCAAGTATGTACCGATGAACAGGCAGACATCACAAAACCACCTTATCCTTGTTTGAAATTCTTAATTGAGAAAAAATTAATTATATTTTAATGGATAATTTGCTTTCGCCATCCATACCTAGAGCTTGGTGCATGGGCCTTTGAGGCCGAATCTTTTATTTATTCTCAGTATCACCGCCAAGAAATATTATTGAAGGCTCTATTCATTCTCATTATCTAGTCCTCTCTAGCAATTTCTTTCGTCAATTTATTTTGGTAAAATTCTAGCAGTTTGTTAATTTCTGAAACATTAACCCAGGCCAGTACTGTCCATTAGAGAGAAGTTTTGAACCGATGTTGAAATTCGATGTTTTACGTCCCCTATTAACTAGATTTCATTTTTAGAACTGCTTAATTCCACTGACATGTTGACTGAACAAAAAAAAATGCTGTTACTAGAAGAAAAACTAGTAATAACAAGCCTAACGATACGTTAGCTCCCGCACGCCTAGTATGCAAGTACTGAGATTTTCCGATGCAAGTCGGCACGGGTTACTGTGGTTCTACGTACATGAAACTTTATTTACGATTGTTTTGACATCATTCTAACAAAATTAGAGGGTATGCGTTGAAAAAAAATAACTTTCATTTTTTTGGGACGCCCTACTCTACATATAAGACAATACAGATTCGCGCAATGAACTTTGGCCAAGCTCCCTGATAAGATACTGTGCCTCGAGCCTCAATAACGTGTAATTGGATTATAATGGATGTAGGAGAACTCGCTTGTGTTTGAGCGACACACACAGTTCCCAACTAGATACAAACAGAATAAATTCCATTTCCATTCCCCATGAAAAATATAGTTTATCCTATTTAAGGTGGCCGCACACCTATTCGCGCCAAACGCGCCGAACGAAAAGCGCAATACACACCAAACAAAACCGCGTTTTGCAGGCGATTCTTGCAAAACAAGCCCGGCGACCCAACCCGAATGAAACTTGGATTAGTTCAATTGGTTCAAGTTTTATTTCGATTGGTTCTATCTATTGTTGTTGAAACATAAACAATTCGCAAAATTGAAATATTATGATGGATACCTACTGGGTACACAGCTCTTGTCTGTGAAGTAAATCATCGTAATAAAACCGGTTAGACGAGTAATCGAGTTACGTAGTATGGCATACCAACTGAGCACTACTGAAAATATGCCTAGCCTACGTATTTTTAAACATGCCTTTGTATACTTACCTACATCCATCCTCAAGTTATCTTGAATGCCGGAAGATCTCGTACCAAGACCTAGTCCTATTCTATTAAACGAGCAATATTTGTTTGATGTTTGAAGTTTGTTTGTATGTACCTACTGAGGTTCTCGAAAACGGCTCTAACGATTTCGATTAAATTTGCAGTACCTACGGGCGTTTACGGGGGCGAAAAATCGATCTATCTAGGTCTCATATCTGGGATAAGCCGTTTTTTCGGCATTTTCAAGCAAAAAGATTTACAAGTGCAATGTGTGTGGTTCGTAATTGAACCACTAGATGGCGTTATGCACCCGAGCAGAGCTCGGTCGCCCAGATATTTGGTATAATAAAGTAGGTAGGTACCTAAGTAAGTTCGTAATCGTATGAGCTAGTGATCATACTTAAAAGCCGGGACCGACAATTTAATGTGCCCTCCGAAGCATGGAATCATAGTATACTATAGGACCTATACCTACTATTAAACGAGCAATACAAGCATAGTATACTATAGGACCTATACCTACTATTAAACGAGCAATACTTGTATTAGGTAGGTACCTAGTACCTAAACCCGTTAAGTAGGTACTTGTATAAATATTTGTATTCCTGTAGGTACTTAGGTACTCGAATACGGTTCTAACGATATCGATGAAGTTTGCAATATGCGGCTTTACGGGGTCGAAAAACCGGTCTCTATCCAGGAAAAACTCGTTTTCTATTTTCACTCAAAAAGGTTTCTCAATGCAATAATGGTTCGTAATTTCGCCGCTAACACTATCATTTAATGAGTAAACATTGCGTTTTTTGCAGCGCTTTTGTACCGATACCCGTTTGTATACACCCGAACCCGAGCTGAGCTCGGTCCCCTATTTTAGTAAGACAACGTTTGTATGAATATGAACGTATACTATTTAAAAAAAAATCCAATCAAGCAGTGCCTCACTCAACCCAAATTGCACAGCGAAATCGAGCAAGGTTCGCCGCCGCGCCGTGGGTTAACGTGAAAGTAGAATTTTAACCATTTTTATTAAGTAAGGTACCTAGGTAGGGGTAGGTAGGTACTAGAGAAGTTATTTTTTTGGTAAATGCAGATCTCAATTTGAAAAGGCTTCAATTGTTGTTTACTAGGTACGATGTTTTAAATAATAGGTAAGTAGTCTAGTTGGTAAGTATTACCATAGAATAGAAAATAATACTACGTACCTAGTATTACTTAAAATCCAGTTATTGCCAAACCCAGAACGGTCGATTTTGATTTTAGGAGGACTATTATTTTGCGCCAACTAGAGTCCGCGCCAGCACTCAAGTCCTACGGCAAAAGAGGGAACTAATTGTTTTATTTACTCTAATAAGCTCTTTTAGTCTATTTTAGTTGGTCGTTCAGTTGTTCTGGTGTGTAGAATTAAAAAACGTACAAACTTGCATAATTATTATTGTTCAAGCCTTATTTGGACAATTAGTATTTTTTTACCAATCTAGTTCTGCGATAGCAGCGCCGCGTCTATCGGACTTCAGTGGTGGCGCGTACTCTAAGAACAAGTTTTGAGACAACAGCTGACGATAAAATAGACGTTAGTCTATAGTCATGCTGAGCAAGCAACTAGGTATTTTGTAGGAGATAAGGAATCACTACTCATTGTGTCTTCTACGTTTTAATTATTGTCTCTAAGTGATAAAATCACATAACGACTAAACGACTAATAAACTAGGACACAGGTAGGACCTAAAATATAGGAAATAGTTATTTGTGCAACAAGATATTTATAAGAAAGATCACTTAGAGACAATAATTAAAACGTAGAAGACACAATTGAGTAGTGATTCCTTATCTCCTACAAAATACCTAATTGCTTGCTCAGAATGCTCAGCATGACTTTATACTAACGCTAAGGCTAACGTCTATTTTATCGTCAGCTGTTGTCTCAAAACTTGTTCTTAGAGTACGCGCCACCACTGAAGTCCGATAGACGCAGCGCTGCTATCGCAGAACTAGGTTATGTAAAAAATTACTAATTGTCCAAATAAGGCTTGAACAATAATAATTATGCTAGTTTGTACGTTCGTTAGCCCTTCACACCAGAACAACTGAATGACCTTGACTAAAAGAACTTAATAAAGTAAATAACACAATTAGTTCCCGCATTTTCCGTAGGACTTGAGTGCTGAATCCTACTCTACCTAGCTGTTTAAAGGTGGTCGCACAGCTTTCCGCACCGAACGCGCCGAACGAATCGAAATTTAGAATTATTTTTATGAAATCGTATGAAACCTCGCACATCTGTCCACGCCGAATCATCTGGTTCAACCAAGGGGTTCGACCAAATCTGGCAGTAGGTCTAGGTAGGTACCTACCTTCTTTGAGAATTCGGCGCGTTCGTCGCGGATTAGGTGTGCGTGACATTTATCAACATGTTATATTTCTATTAGGTAGGTTAGGTAGGTATAAGCCAGGGGGACTACAAACGCTAATTTTCACTAGGTACCTCTACTTACCTACTTTATTATCTTAAAAAAATGTTACCTAATATAGGTACCTACAGGGAGGAAAAAATGAATGGGCCTTGGAGGGAAACTACTTTAAATCTTTACGATACAGTATTTTACTTTAAGAAAACATTCCTTTATTTTAAAAATAAACATAGGTACTTACCTGCATTCAAAGATTTCCTAAAATTCGCTTGCTTCACCCAGGAATCGAACCCACTAAAAGTTCATACACGTAACACTCGCTAGTTTATTCCACTAGTCGATACATTCAATGTTAAACATAAAATTTCTCAGAAACATGAGAGGTCTTACACTCGTCTGCCATACAAGATATCCATGTAGGTACATATATATCCACATCCATTTTCGGAAGTCTGAATCGCACCTCAGATAGACAAATACCATCTAGAAAAGTTTTGTAGCGAATGGTGAAATAATAAAATATAATGAAAAAAAATTGTTGAAAAGTTGAAAATAAATGTTAGATTTCATGATATTTTTTATTTCTAAAACCAAATGTTTGTTATAAAGATTTTATTCTGACATCAGTCCGATCAATTAGTAGATAGAATTAAATAGCGAGGTTTGGTTTTGAATTTTTAGCTGGTTCGATTCCCGGGTGAGGCAAACGAATTTTAGAAAATCTATGAATGCAGTTTTGTTTCTTTTTAAAAATAAAGGAATGTTTCCTTTAAGTAAAATAATTATCTTTAAGATTTAAAGTAGTTTCCCTCCAGGGCCCATTCATTTTTTCCACCCTGTATATATCAGGATAAAATAGTAAGGTAGGTAGGTACCTAAAATAGTAGGTAAAGTACCTAGGTACTTACTGTATTGAATATTTACTGAGCAATATTTCATCTTTCTTGTTTTCCTTCTTGGAGTTGTAGAGCCACCAAATAGTGCCACCCAGCAGAATGACAAGCACTACAATGTCAAACGTGCTGAATAGCGAGCCAGCGGCAGCCGCCGCGACTGCACCTGTGGCTGCATCTTTGAGCACGTCCTGCGCATTATCCGACATAGCAGCACTATTGTGTTTACGCAATTATTTAATAGTTGGTAATCACTCCGAATGCGAGGGTACAAGGTCACTCTATAGTACTTCACGGCAGAACAATTAGCACGCCCGGCGACCACGCGCCCCACATACAAAATACCTACTAGGTACTAGGTACTTCACTGCACTGCACACACTCAAATGAACGATTGACTACTGCCACCGGAACGTTTCGTTGACGCAATATTCGATGCGAATACAGCCGATTTGTATTGTACCGAATGAAGCTGTCTACGTGGTCAAATCCACAGGCAAAATATAACCACTCTATTATCACTTGCTTTGAATCAAGTAGGTACCAGGAACTTACATAAGATCAAAATAATTTAACAAGTAGGTATTTGTGGGGTTAATTTGTGCGCTTCGAGTGGACGCGCACGCTAGCTTCGAATACTGATTTCTGACTGTCTGTCTTGCTTGCTTGCTTGTCAGATCTGACTGGGTTGGGTGGGTGGGAGACGGGCGGCAGCATTATTTATTCTGTGGCGGCAGGGAGCACTACGCTACGTTAATCAGAGTTGGGCATTTTATCTAGGTAATTAGGTATTTAAATAAAAAGTTATTCGCCATATATTATTCGCGAATAATTTTTTCACTAATGATTTCTTTCGAATAATTTCTTTCTTTCGAATAATAAAATAAAATAATAATAATAAAATAAACTTTCTTTCGAATAATAATAATTCGCAATTTTATTCGTTATTTCAAATAATGTATGAATAATTTCGTAAGTAGGTACCTACACAACATGAACAAAACAAAAATAAACAAAACACTCTTTAAACATGAATTAGCCAGAAAAGTGACCAAAAATACGATTGAGTCTGAAAATACCTACAGTTGCTTCTGATAAAGAAAACTCATTTTTTGCCTTCGAATCAGACTGGAAGCGAAACTGACTTACTAGTGCAACAAAGACAATCACCAAAAACCAGAGCTCATGTGATCACAAAACTTTGCTGTACCTATCACAATATTTTGCTGAAGAAGATCATACTTTCAAAGTTTAGTTAGATCAATATCCTGAAGTCAAATCATGCCTATTCCAAAAATAAAATACACCATTGCCTTAGTTTGCCTTGAACAGCATCGGTAGAACGAGTTTTGACCACCCACCATGATAAACCTAAGCCCAAAGACAAGCAAACTGTCGGACATTATGTTTAGTCATGAAAACAAACATTACTAGCATTAAGAAATAATAATATAGTTTACTGTAATCTGCTAATTGAAAGCAAATAAATATTGATCATAATATACGAACATTATTTGCTTTATTTTTATAAATTATTCGAATAACGAATAAAATAATTTATTCGTCATTCGAATAACGAATAAAATGATTTATTCGTTATTCAAATATTTTTTCTTCGAACGAATTATGTTATTTATTATTTGAATTACAAATAAAAAAAAATATTTATTCGTTATTCGTCATTCGAATAAATATTGCCCAACTCTGAATTCGTACTTACAATACCTTCGTTGGTACTTATTTCTTTGCTTTACTGGATTCGACCGAGACAAACTTTGATCGCTAAGTTGTTGGTTTTTTATTTTGATGTAGGTAAGTTATTTTATGTGTACCTACCTACCTAACCTACCTATATAATATACAGGATGGAAAAAATGAATGGGCCCCGGAGGGGAACTACTTTAAAACCTTATGTGATACAGTATTTTACCTCTCACCATTCCACTGAAGAGCTAAATTGCAATTATAGCCCTCGTGTAGGTACTAAATATTAGATTTCATGGATAACTTGTACGACAGACGAGTACCTATAGGACCTCATGTTTCTTTGAGAACTTTTATCTTGTACATTGAATGTACCGACTAGTGGAATAAAATAGCAAGTAGGTATTTAATTTTTAGCTGGTTTGATTCCTGGGTGAAGCAGGCAAATTTTTTAAAATGTTTGAATGCAGATATGTTTCTTTTTAAAAATAAAGGAATGTTTCCGTTAAGTAAAATACTGTATCAGTTTCCCTCCAGGGCCCATTCATTTTTTCCACCCTGTATATGTAGTAGGGTGGGGTCAATAAGATTTTACCAATAGAGACGTTCTACGTACTTACCACTCAATAAAAAAAAGCTCCTAAAACGCGGCGTTTAGACGTTTGGCTAAAGTTTGTTTTATGTACCTAGCTCTTTTTACATAAAGCTACCTACCTAGATCTGCGTAGGTACCTACCTATACTTGGTTTTGAAGTTTCAAAGAGCGATGATGCGGACAAAACAAAACGTCCTCGATTTTAATAATGTATGATGAAGCTGTGACGCAATAGGAGGTCACTATTCAAGGTGAGGGCCAGCCAGTCAGGCCGCAAATGAATGCGTGCTGTTACGCCCGCACGTAGAGTTCGCGCCAGCACTCAAGTCCTACGGCAAAAGCGGGAACTAATTGTGTTATTTACTTTAATGTTTACATAATTTTAATTTGCTCTCACGGTCGTTTAGTTGTTCTGGTGTGCAGAATTAACGACCGTACAAACTTGCATAAATGTTTAGTTCAAGCCATAATAGTAATTTTTTACCTAACCTAGTTCTGCGATAGCAGCGCCGCGTCTATCGGACTTCAGTGGTGGCGCGAACTCTAATATTAAGGAATAGGCGTTTTTCCACTGGCACGGCAATCATGGGTGCAAAAATGTCATGAAAATGTACGGCTCGCCTTTCCACTTACCGGCGGCGGCGCTGGCACCGGCACGGTTTCATACATTTTTGCATCCCCACCACCGGCCCGTCGGTCGGTCGCCGTCGCCGTTGCCGTGCGTGAGAAATATTAAAAAAGAAAAAAAACTTACAAAAATAAACTTTCACTGGCTGAGATTCGAACTCGAAGCCTTCGGCTGAAAGGCGGATACCCAATCCACTCGGCCACTTCGGTCTCAACAAATGTGAAATTTCGAACCACATTGCACTGGTAAATCTTTTTGCGTGAAAATGCTGAGAAAACGAATTTTCCCAGTTAGGAGACCTAGCTAGATAGATTTTTCTCGCCCCACTCCTGTACCGTAAATTTCATTGAAATCGTTAGAACCGTTTTCGAGAACGTGAGTACAGACAAACAAACATACAAACAAATATTGCTCGTTTAATAGAATAGGAATAGGATAAAAAAAAAACATGAATCATTTTTAGATGTTATTTATTCTTATAAAATATAATATAGCATTTTGCTTAGGGTGCCGATCTTGTTGGCAAGGTGCATCACAGTGCATCACCAGGTCTGAAAGAAAATAAAATTTATTAGACAGGTACTGAAAATTGTTTAAAGTGTTTTGAAATAGTGAACTATTATTTTCAGAGTTGTGTATTTCTTATTTCATTCTCTATCAATGAGATTCCCACAAGATATCATCATGAAACCGCGTAATTTAGGGCTGAAGACAAATTCTAAAAAACGTCGTAGGCCCAATTTAATAATAAAAATTACTTTCAAAGTAAGCAAATTAGGTAAGGCCAAAGTAATACATATTTAATTCAGTACAAATTATCAACATTACTTACAGCAATTTGTTTATATGATGCCAATCTTGTTTGCAACATCTAATGCGTCGTAATCTCTGGCTAGCCGGACGTACGCCTTCTTCTTACCATCAGGCCTGAAAAAATATATATAATGTTAATTATTCACTGGGAAAAATGCAGATAGTTTTACAAAAATTGTGATTATGATTACAGATCAGAGGTGTGTAATTTTTATTTCATTTTCTTTCAATGAGATTCCCACAAGATTACATCATTTCAATAAATTCTACATAAAACCAATATATTAGAGTTAATAAAAAGTATGTATGAATAAAATACATACTTAGTTGTTATTTATAACCAAGATATAAAATAATATGATGTACATTACCGCCGCGGCCCACAAGTGCAGCATTGCCGGACGATTAGAGCAGAGGCACGCATCAGAGTCCGGCAATGCTCAGTTGTGGCCAAGGCTTGTATTGCAGTACTTTACGCGGGTATATGCGGGTAAATTAAAGTAGGTCTAATCTTCAAACTAATTTTGCAAAATAGCCGCGCTCAATTAGGATTAGGTATCTTTTTTTTTGTATTTTATCAAAAAACATTGATGCTTAATTCATTGGTGCACCTTGTGTAAGTAAAGCAAGAAAAACTGGTTGCAGGAACCAAAAACATCATACACATCACATGTATCAAGATGAGATCACATTTTTACTATGCAAACAAAACTAAGTACTGGTTGCAGGAACCAAAAACATCATACACATCACATGTATCAAGATGAGATCACATTTTTACTATGCAAACAAAACTAAGTACTGGTTGCAGGAACCAAAAACATCATACACATCACATGTATCAAGATGAGATCACATTTTTACTATGCAAACAAAACCAAGTACTGGTTGCAGGAACCAAAAACATCATACACATCACATGTATCAAGATGAGATCACATTTTTACTATGCAAACAAAACTAAGTATGAGTACCTATTTTATACTGAATATTATTTATTATGCATCAAATATCAATTTACCTGATCAGGGTGTTAACTTTAGCAACATTGATGTCATAAAGCTTCTTGACGGCGGCCTTGATGTGGTGTTTGTTCGAAGTAGTGTGGACGATGAATACCAAGGTATTGTTGTCCTCAATTTTCTTCATTGCAGCCTCAGAGGTGAGCGGGTACTTGATGATGTTGTAAGCATCCATGCTAAAATGAAGATATTTAATTTAGTAAGAAGCAGAACCACATTATACTTTTCCACCAAGAATAATAGGTGGGTACTATGGTTTTGTTAGTCTGCGAAGGGTTCTCTCCAGAACCACTGCACATAAGGGGTAGTGGTAGGCCTAAGGAAAGATGGATGGACTGTGTAAATGTGTATGAAATAAACACAGTTGGTCTAAAAAGGCCACTTTAGCTAGTGGGATGAGGGCAAAGATTCTTGATTGGGCAAGAGACAAAAACCTATAAGGCTGGCCTCACACAGCCGGAAAACCTATCTGAATTAAGAATCTTAATTCAGACTCTTAATTCCGGCTCCTTCAACTCACATTATCTTAAAACTTGAGATAGATCAGTAGTCTCTTGTTTCACGACACACGCAAACGTCTCGAAATGGAGGAGGAATTAATACTAATCGCATTGCTATTGGCTCAATACAGAAAAAAAAGAAATATTCATAATCTGAATTCAATATGTGTGTGTTCTATACAAATGTATGGGATTACGTGCGTTATGAAGTCATAATCTTAAATATTCAGACCAGGAATTCCGGATGCACATCAGAATCATTCTTACAGATCGATCTGAGAAATTCATAATCTGAAAAAATCAGAATGTATGTGGATCATAACGACTTTGTATGGGATTCCGGCCTTTCTCGGCCGGCCTCACACAGCCGGAATTCGTCTCTGAATTCATAATCTGAATTCATATTATATATATATTCATATACAGTTAAGAAAGGCCGGAATCCCATACAAAGTCGTTAAATTCATAATCTGAAAAAATCAGAATGTATGTGGATCATAACGACTTTGTATGGGATTCCGGCCTTTCTTAATTAATAATATGAATTCAGAGACGAATTCCGGCTGTGTGAGGCCGGCCTTAGTGTGTCTGAACTTGAAATGAAAGAAAACTGAAAAGAGAATTCACTAATCATTAGTAAGTAACATAATTAGTGACTAATGAAACAATCGAACACTGTCAGATCGGTTCATTCCTGAATAAAAGGAAAATGAACACGCACTCTGAATGAAAGCAAAATACACATCTGAACATGAAAATGAACATTCACTGGGAGTCGGCCATCCAAGACGCACAACTTCATTCTATGACATAGACAAGAATAGAAAATGAATGTTCATTTCTTTATCATTCCATATTATAATGTGTGATCATGGAATGAAAGGAAAATGAATCTATCACTTGAGTGACCTTTCTTCCGAGTGAACCAGCTGATCCTGGCTTTACCGTTTACAGTAATGCAACCAGTGTGCACGTTCAATTTGTAGATCCAATAACATAATGTTTACGTTCGATACAGTAACGTATCCAAAGCGCGGCCGGCCTTAATGTGGGTAAAACCTCAGTTGCAATGTAGTATAAACTAGGTCATATTACTTCTTGCAATTTAACTTACCGGTTCCTCTTAGGTAGAGATTTTCTGGGGTACTTGGGCTGCCTGGGAGGCTCAAAGGTTTTTGGCCTGCGGAAGTGTACCGAGGTGCGGATTTGACGAACGCGCTTGCCATGTTCTCCTTTGACTACCTAAAAAATAAATAAAATTGATGTTTCAGCAAGATTAACAAAAAGCGGATGATTTTTCAAACAACAATTTGAACTTTGAAAGATCTTACCTTCCTTTGGGCTTTTAGAGCTTTAGCAACTGGTTTCACAACCTGTTTCTTCTGACCCTTGATGCCAGTCTTCTTGGGCTTAGGAGCAATCTTAAGCTTGGCTGCCGCCGGTTTGGGCTTGGCAGCTACCGCGACCTTCTTCGCGGAGGGCTTCGCGCTGGACTTTGTCTTTAGCGCAGCAGCCTTAGCGGAGCCGGGCTTAGCGGACGGTGCCGAGGCGGGCTTCTTCTCCGCGGGCTTGGCGGCCGGCGCAGAGGCTGGCTTAGCCGCCTTGGGTGCCGCAGCCTTAGGAGCGGGAGCGGGAGTCTTGGCAGACGCAGCCGGCTTCGGCGCACTGCTAGTCGATGCAGCCTTGGGTGCAGGTGCAGGAGTCTTAGCAGTGCTCTTTTTCTCAGCGGGTTTGGACCCGCTTGAAGCTGAAAGTTACAAAAAGTAAGGAGATAAAAACTTAACCTCAACATGTTTTCGGTAGATGATATCAACATTGAAACTGACAATGAAGGGTGTAAGCTACCACTACCACTAAATATCTTCTTTTTAAGAAGACATACAATATAACGACGTCAACGTTAACACAGTAGGTAATCTTCACAGTCACAACATGTTTACCGCGTGGCCATTCATGTCACTTCACAAACATAGTTTTCACTAGCGGATCACTTGAATATAGAAACAAACAATAGATTCCTTATCTTGCACGCAAGTAATTGTGAGATTTTTCATTCCTTTTCCCACAAAATTATCTACGTACCGGATTTCTCTGGTTGCTTCTTGGGAGGCATCGTGACGAAAAGATGGAGGAAGCAGTGTTGCCAACTCCAATAAATCGTAGTCACTAGATTCAATCAGAAAAGTCGCTACAAAAGTAAAAACTGATTATAATGAAGTTATTCATCGTCGGTTGAAGATATTTAAAACACTTCCTTTTTAATACCTAAAAAATTTTATCTAAACTTGGTAGGAAAGTAAACTAAATTACAACGACAGTCTATTAAATTTCATATTATGAAAATTATACAAATATAAAATAAACAAAAAAATTATTTTTTTCAAGTTGACTTTTTCTTTTCCTCCTTTCCATTACTTGCCCTAAAATTGTTTTGATTTGAAGAGATTGAAGTGAAAAAATCGTAAGTCGTTAACACTAGAGCAAAAGTCGCTATTTCTAGCGACAATGTCGCCAAATTGGCAGCACTGGGAGGAAACAGTGCTGCCAGTGGCTGCCTGCCAGCCAACTTACATAGTGATGTGATGTGTCACTGTCAACTCGAGTTGAATCTCTCTGACGACCCGAGAACAGAATTAGGGATGTTCCGATACCTACAAAGTATCGATTCCTACTCAATGAGTAAGTACTCTTATCGATTAATATCGATTCTTTTAGAATTTTTTTAGGATTATTAATGAAAATATATTTTTCATTATTGCTAAAAAAATTCTAAAATGAAATCCAAATCCAAAGTAATGAAATAATCGTTTTTACTTTCGCTAACAAAAAGCAAACAAGTGTACTTTCGTTTTAGCTCTTCTTCAGTGACTGACACCGACTGGTCGCCAAACAAACAGGGCCTTACTTATGAAAGATGTTTAAAGTGAAACACTGTTTAAACAACGTCCTGTCTTTATTTGTGGATAGTGACAAACAGAGACAGGACGTTGTTCAACCAGTGTTCAACTTTAAACATCTTTCATAAGTAAGGGGGACATTGTCAGAAAATAAATATGACGAAATATCTGGATAAATAGAGAGCCGTGTTGGCCGAGGGGATTAGTAGAGTAGGATTCAGCACCGATCCGATAGACACAGCGCTGCTATCGCAGAACTAGGTTAAGTAAAAAATTACTAATTGTCCATATATGGCTTGAACAATAATAATTATGCTAGTTTGTACGTTCGTTAGCTCTACACACCAGAATAATTGAACGACCTTGATTAAAAGAGCATATTATAGTAAATAAAACAATTAGTTCCCGCTTTTTCCGTAGGACTTGAGTGCTGAATCCTACTCTACCTCGACTTTCGATTCGAAGCCTTCGAATCGAAAGTCGAGGTAGAGTAGGATTAGACGAAAAATCTATCCAGGTCCAGGATTCGAACCCACGTGGGTTCGAATCCTGGCCGTGCATCAATAGATTTTCGAAGGTCGTGGGTTCGAATCCTGGCCGTGCATCAATAGATTTTTCGTTTCGAAAAAAATATAAGTAGGTACTTATATGCGCATTAACACGAGGTGCTGGGCAACAGTGGCGGCGTAAGGGGGGGGGGGGGGGGGGGGGCAGGCCGCTTTTTTTTATATCTACCTTTCAAAGGGAGTGCCAGGGTGTTCAAATTGGTATTAATATACTAGTAGTTCGCCCCGAACTGAGATCTCGCGCACCGTTGTATTGATAGCCTAGATTTGGACCTGTTTCTGACTACCCCTATACCTACGTTAAGTGCTCCTTCTAGTGTTTACCACAGAATGATATCTAATGCGCTACCTCAGTATGGTAAAGATTATAGGCATGCATGCAATACATTAAGTCGTGTCGTGTTTATATTCAATAGTTGACACCGCGAACTTCGTACCGCGCCTCAGGGAAGGCCTCTTAGTTCGAGAAATTATTAAAATAGCAGTTCAATACGAAATGTATGAGAAAATCAATTCCCTCCCCCTCCCTCTATAATTTTGGTACATGCCCAGCCCACTATTTGCAGGAGTTAGCATTTGCATACGTGACAGGTTGCAAGGCCATCGCCACTATTAGAACGTTAACTGGTTTCCTTACGATGTTTTCTTTCACCGTTTAGAGCTCGTGTTGCATGCGCATTTAAATTTTTCTAATCGAAAAATCCATTGATGAGCACGGCCAGGGGTCGAACTTACGACCTATGAATCGAAAGTCGAGCACTCTTCCAATCGGCCAACACGGCTTTTATTTTCAATCTCATGAAAAAATATCAAGTAGGTAGCAACTAAAATCATTGCAAACCAAACCACAACGATGCCACACTCCTTGTCTGTTAACCAGACCTACGAATACATCGAAACTCTATGAAACGGGAGCTCTCTCCATACTTCCGTTAATTGGTTTTCATAATTTTTCTTTTTGACTGTATTTCAAAAACTATAGAACCTAGAAGAAAACTAAAAACCATTTTGGAATGTATAAGTTGAGTACTTTCATATGACACCCCACTCAATATATTTGGGTAACTTTGAAAAAAATTTACCTCCTTGGGAACCCCATATCTTTACAACCCCTTCATCGATTAAGCTAAACAGAAAACCGCCCCGGGTGCCAACCCATGCTACGCCGCCACTGCTGGGCAAGCCTACTCAATCTCAACATTGTCCCAGGCACTACAATGCTCCGATAAGTGTAGGCGTTCTATAAGCTCGAAGGTGTAGGCAAAGATTGCCTCCTGACACTGTATCAATCCTACTAATCCTACTAATATTATAAAGGCGAAAGTCCGTGTGTGAGTGTGAATGTTTGTTACCACGTATCTCCATAACTAGGTACTGAACTGATTTGGCTGAAATTTGAAACAGATAGATAATGACGGGAATAGGACATAAGCTACTTTTTATCCCGAAAAAATGCATGGTCCCTGTGGGATAAACCAAATAGTAGTCCACGCGGGCGAAGCTGCGGGCGTCAGCTAGTCATCTAAAGGCCTAAGTTTTTTTTGACAATCAAACCAATAAGGCTGGCTCAACCAAACAAACAAATGGCTGCTATTGCCTGGCTGGTGACGGGCGATGACGCGCCGACGACGATTGCGGTGCGTTCATAGGTCGTAATTATAAAATTTCAGGCAAATCGGTTCAGTGGTTGTTGAGTTACAGAGGAACAAACATACATCCAAACTTTCGCATTTATAATTAGTGTGATAGTGTGATTATTATATTAAATAAGTACTTCAAGACAAATATAAATTAATACTTAAGGAGAAATACATTTTAATTTTTAAAACTGCCCTTTCAACATCACTTTGTTGGGTAAATTGGGTATAGTAATTATTACAATAATTAATTAAAGCCTTCTAATGAATTTGTCTTTTTACTATAACTCCAGCTGTTCTTAAATGCAATAAAGAGATTAATATTACTTAAATGTATATACCAAGGTACTAATACAAATTTTGATAAGAACAGATAAATAATTGGCCATAACATAACAACACTATATTGTACCCACATAATATCAACTTCTATAATACATTGTAGTCACTTTGAGCTTGACTAGAACTAGCAGTTGTACGGTGGAAAGAACCAAAATGTAATAAAGGAGTGTTGTAGTTTGCAGCAACAGAACCTTGGTGAGGTGAGCTAACATTACTAGCTGCTTGAACAGGTCTTTTACCAATGATTAAAGGAAAACACTCATCAGAGATACAAGACAGAGCTGACTGTATTCTTTTCGTGCGATTCAAACACTCTTCAAAATGGTCAGTTATGTACTTTAGTTCAGGAGTTGTGGCCAAATTGTGATGGGTCTTCAAATTTTTATCAATCACTTTTAGGCCTTCTGCAGCTGTATAGGTCACTTTCTCTCCACTGTAGAAAAATAAATCTAAATCTGTTCCATTTTCCATAAGCTGACATTTTGCTAATGGAGAGTACAAAGTTATTTTAGGTGTTTTTGCTTTGACAAGGTCTACAAAACGGGCTGCGTAAAGGTATTTCTTCCAATGCTTTTGGGGTAAGTTATGGTATGAAAACACTTCATCTGGATGAGGGTCATATTCCATATTTCCATTTTTACCTCTATTATTGTCCACTGTATAAATAACTATTTTCATACCATCTTTAGATATTTTACATATTTCTACTACCTTTTCTTCCCTTTCTTTTCCTTTCTTTTTTATAAATTCTACAATAACACCTGAAGGTTCTATTTTCAATATGGCATTGCGGGTTTTGTGAGATATTGATGGCAATCTGTCAGCGCAAAGAGGTGGAACACTCAACACATTACAAGTTGGCTTAGGGACATTTTCCTTATTTTCTTCATCACCGGTATTATGAGCATGTTGGCCCTTGTTGCTTGAAATTGCAATTTTATTTTTGCTAATTAAATCTTCCCCACTACTACTTTTGGTTTTATGAAGGGGTAATTTATTACTTTGGTATTTCATGTCAAATAATTGAGCAGAAGCATTTTCAGTTGAAACATAATTTTGATTGGGTATGTTGCCACATGAATGGGTGCTGTGTTCTTGCAAACCAGATAACACATTAAAAGATCTGGGTCTACTCTCAAGAGATTTCTGTTCCCTACACAAGCCTAGATAGTCAGAATTATTTTTCTCTTCACATCTTACTTTATGGCTATGTTGGGTGCTGTGTAATGTTGTGAGAAAACCAGAATCTCTTGATAAGTCTTGCTTGCACTGTGTAGCACTTATAAAAGGATGATCCATTACTTCTTTCAGAGTTATTCTTCTTGTTGGATCTTTGCATAGAAGTTTCTGTAACAGATCTTGAGCTTGTGTTGATAGTTCTGCAGGGATTTTGTAATCAGCATTGATAACCTTATTCAGCGTTGTCTTTACATGTTGTGTATGAAATGGAGGACTACCAACTAATAAAGTGTATAACATGCAGCCTAGGCCCCAGACATCTGCTGGTAGACCATGAACTTCTCTGGAGGCCACTTCTGGTGATATATAATTAGGAGTACCACACATGGTAACATGCTTTTCATCTGGTCCATTCAGTTGTGTTGCCAGTCCAAAGTCTGCTATTTTCACATTGAGGTCTTTTGTTAGCAGTAGATTGTTCAAAGACAGATCTCTGTGTATAATATTATGTGCATGAAGATATAAAACACCACAAAGCACTTGTCTAAATATGTCAGCTGCAGCTTTCTCTGAAAGCCCGTGAGTTCCTAGCTTAAAGTGCTTAGCCAATTCACCATTATGAGCTAATTCTAATACTAAGTATACATAATGTGCATCTTCAAAAAATGTGTGCAATTCTAAAATAGCAGGATGCTTCAAACGTGAATGAATTGTGACTTCTTGTCTCACTCTTCCTATCATTCCTGCACCTGCCATCAGTGCTTTGTCTATCATTTTGATAGCAACAAATAATCCTGTACGCCGACATCTTGCTCTATACACATGTGCAAACCCTCCTTTCCCGAGATGTTCTAATATTTCATACTCTTCTATTCTTTCTCCAAACATATTCATTTTACTACAATATGCGTATGTCATGAATGAAACTAAACTGGCTATCCGGTAAGCTCATGCATATCTTCATAGACATGTCCATCATTGATGTGTATACTGAAACAGAGAAATTAAAATCAATCAAGTAAACCTATTTATGGTGAACACAGAGGTGTCCATGGATCTCCAAAATTTACCTTATTGATGATCCATTTAGAATCTTCAATACTCTTACTGATGATTTCTTTTACTCTTTGAGGATCAGGTTCAAATTTATGTTGGATGTAACTCTGAAAAAACCGAAAGAACTGTTTTAGTTTGTATTAGGTACTTTGTTGTGTAAAAAAATATACTTGGGTAGACAAGACAACTTTTGCATTTATTAAATTGTTATGCATAATTTGTCTTTCTGTATTTTTATAGGTGAAGGCTTCCCCCTTGCTTTCCATCACTATCGATCCTTTATTTGATGATTCTCTACTCCTACAATTGCAATGAAACTGCGAAAGTGCACTATATTAGCACTTTACTAAAACAATGAAACCAGATATTAATAATACATGAAACAACGAAAATAGTACCTAGCGGTACTATTTGATGTTGGTGTGTTATTGATGATCATACTATTTAGTTTCTGTTACCTACCTGTTTCACAGCGAATTTGTAATGTTTACACGCATCAGGGGGTAACCTTTCACACTGACGTAACAAATATTTGTACAACTTTAGTTAGCGGAGTCATAACCAAACTGGGATCATTTGACGATTGTGTGAATTGTCGTCGAATAAATAGTGCGAGCATTTACATTTACAGATTGATACACCACACCTAATTAACTCTTCGCACCACACACGGAGTAATAGTATTCTGTGCCACACAACACAACACATCCACCACAACGCAACGCAACAATCCGCGTCTATATTTTTTTGTTTTAATTGGATTGAAAGTTTGAAATTAATTAACCAGTGTGTCCAACTCAGTGTTGCCAACTCCAATAAAATAAATGGATGTTTCTAGATTGAATCTGAAAAGTCGCTAGAAAGTTGCTAAAAACTAATTCTAACCAGGAGCGGAGGGGGTGGGGGGGTGGGGGGGTTGTCCTACAAAAACCTTACGTTTGACAGCTTGTTGTTTTAATCATTATTTACCAGAAATTTTATGGTCAGTACAAATACGTAACGCATTATTTTTCTGGTTTTACCGTTAGTTATTCATCGTCAGTTGACAAATTAATAAAAAAATATTAAAAAAAAAACAAAAACCCGACTGTGTTGGAACTAAAAAGAAAAAAACAAGCTTGCAAAGAATGACTCACAGTCGGTACCCATTCATTTTATTACCAATCAAATCTTCCCAATGTTAGGGGTCCCGACTGTGAGTAATTCTTTGCAGGCTTGTTTTTTTACCCGACTGCGCAAAGCAAAGGAAGGGTAATGTGTTTATCAGTCTATGTTTGTATGTTTGGATGTTTCTATGTGGCACTCTAGAGGCCAAACGCGTGGACCGATTTTGATGATTCTTGCGTCAATCGATTCGTCTCAACCTTGGGAGTGTCACTAAAGACATGACAGTTATCAAAATTCACCAGTGCCACAACCAGACGCCATATTGTCAAAATTAAAAAAAAACAAAATCGTCTCACAATATCAAGTGGGGTATCGTTGAATAGGTATTTCAAAATCAACTTTAGGTTTTTTTTACCATTTTTCATTTTAAGTAATAGTTTAGGAAAAATAACGGTTTAAAGTTGATTAATAATAATTCTCGCTATAGATGTTTCTATGTGGCACTCTAGAGGCCAAACGAGTGGACCGATTTTGATGATTCTTACGTCAATCGATTTGTCTCAACCTTGGGAGTGTCACTATATGATATATGACAGTATGACATGACATGACATGAATGATATGACAGTAATCAAAATTCACCAGGGCTACAACCAGACGCCATATTGTCAAAATTAAAAGAATCAAAATCGTCACACTATATCAAGTGGGGTATCGTTGAATAGGTATTTTAAAATCAACTTTATCATAACTAAAAAGTGTTAAATAAAAACTTATTTAAAGTGTTAAAAAACAAAAACCTGACTGCGTTAAAACTAAAAAGAATAAAACAAGCCTGCAAAGAATTACTCACAGTCGGGACCCATAACATTGGGAAGATTTGATTGTTAATAAAATGAATTGGGACCGACTGTGAGTCATTCTTTGCAGGCTTGTTTTATTCTTTTTAGTTTTAACGCGGGTTTTTGTTTTTTTTTAAATAAGTTTTTATTCTTTTTAGTTTTAAAGCAGTCGGGTTTTTGTTTATTTAAATATTTTTTTATTTTACACTTTTTAGTTATGATTTATTAGGTGATTTTAAAATACCTATTCAACGATACCTCACTTGATATAGTGTGACGATTTTGATTTTTTTAATTTTGACAATATGGCGTCTGGTTGTAGCACTGGTGAATTTTGATTACTGTCATATCTTTACTGACACTCCCAAGGTTGAGACAAATCGATTGACGTAAGAATCATCAAAATCGGTGCACGCGTTTGGCCTCTAGAGTGCCACATAGAAACATCCAAACATACATACAAACATACAAACATAGACTGATAAACACATTATCCTTCCTTTGTTTTGCGCAGTCGGGTAAAAACAGTTCCTTTTGTATACAAGATCATAAAGTACCTAAGTAGGTAAACTATATTACAACAGCACAGCAGTTTAATCCTTCCCATATTGAAAATTCTCCAATATTTTTTCAAGTTGAGTTTTTGCCTTTTCTACCTTTCTATTACTTGCCCTAAAACTGTTTTGATTTGCAGGTTGAAGTCCAAAAGTCGCTAGATAAGTCGCTAAATATATTTTGTCGCTAAAACTGATTTTAAGTCGCTAACACTAGGGCAAAAGTCGCTATTTCTAGCGACAGAGCCGCTAAATTGGCAACACTGATCCAACTGTCTGAGTCTGATTTGTTTGAGTCAAAATTACAGTGTTACGGCTAAAAATACAGTAGAAAAGGTAGAGTAGAATAGACTTTTTACTAAAAAACATTCTGGAAATATTAGTTTTTTTTTTGGCGTCGCACTTTTTGTTGCTCAAAGCCTTTTTGTGCTTAGTAAAATAAAAAAAATTTTTAGTCTGTATAAATCAAGTTTCAAAACTCATTCAATTTGTTCACTCATTCACTCACTCATCTTTCTTCAAAGGAGATAGAGAGAGACACATTCGTAATTTTTCTATTTTCTCTTCTGAAATCTAGCAACAAAATGAGAAAAATGTTTAGTTAGCAGTTTTGTTTTCTCCGGAACCAAATAAATGTATTTTGATCGCATCTCATGACATGTTTTCAGTATTCGGTGTCCGTCTATGATTCACGTATGGATTAGTGTTTTGATAAGTCAGTGTACCATTTCTCTTAGATTGTGATTGTTGCTTTTACGTACCGAAGTAGCTCTATAATGATTCGTAAATGTTAATGTGGTATGGCACTCGTTACTATTAGGCGTTCTCCGAGTGTGCAAACACCAAGGAAAACGGTGAGTATCAAACAAAGGCGGACGTTACAACTTATCCATTGTTGACTAGATTCTGCTGCAGACTGGAAGAATCAGCCGAGTGACCATTGGTTTCGCCTCTATCTAGAAAATAATAGTTTAAAATCCAATAAAATTGTGGTCAATTTTGCCATGCAATGCCAGCAACTGAAACCTATCAGGATATAATAGATAATGTATCTGGTACTCGGACGAAGTAACCACGGGACGCGAATTGCCATATGTCCCACTTGCTGGGGGGGAAGGGAGCCAACTGTCACACATGACATATTTTTGACATAATGATGATATATTTCTGTCATACATGAAAACTTATAGTGATACCACTATCATAATTTTATGTTCCCCGATTTGAAAATATTTTGTTGAGACGTGTAGCACACTTTGTCTTTAGGTAATCAATAAATATGGCGTCTGGTTGTAGCACTGGTGAATTTTGATTACTGTCATATCTTTACTGACACTCCCAAGGTTGAGACAAATCGATTGACGTAAGAATCATCAAAATCGGTGCACGCGTTTGGCCTCTAGAGTGCCACATAGAAACATCCAAACATACATACAAACATACAAACATAGACTGATAAACACATTATCCTTCCTTTGTTTTGCGCAGTCGGGTAAAAACAGTTCCTTTTGTATACAAGATCATAAAGTACCTAAGTAGGTAAACTATATTACAACAGCACAGCAGTTTAATCCTTCCCATATTGAAAATTCTCCAATATTTTTTCAAGTTGAGTTTTTGCCTTTTCTACCTTTCTATTACTTGCCCTAAAACTGTTTTGATTTGCAGGTTGAAGTCCAAAAGTCGCTAGATAAGTCGCTAAATATATTTTGTCGCTAAAACTGATTTTAAGTCGCTAACACTAGGGCAAAAGTCGCTATTTCTAGCGACAGAGCCGCTAAATTGGCAACACTGATCCAACTGTCTGAGTCTGATTTGTTTGAGTCAAAATTACAGTGTTACGGCTAAAAATACAGTAGAAAAGGTAGAGTAGAATAGACTTTTTACTAAAAAACATTCTGGAAATATTAGTTTTTTTTTTGGCGTCGCACTTTTTGTTGCTCAAAGCCTTTTTGTGCTTAGTAAAATAAAAAAAATTTTTAGTCTGTATAAATCAAGTTTCAAAACTCATTCAATTTGTTCACTCATTCACTCACTCATCTTTCTTCAAAGGAGATAGAGAGAGACACATTCGTAATTTTTCTATTTTCTCTTCTGAAATCTAGCAACAAAATGAGAAAAATGTTTAGTTAGCAGTTTTGTTTTCTCCGGAACCAAATAAATGTATTTTGATCGCATCTCATGACATGTTTTCAGTATTCGGTGTCCGTCTATGATTCACGTATGGATTAGTGTTTTGATAAGTCAGTGTACCATTTCTCTTAGATTGTGATTGTTGCTTTTACGTACCGAAGTAGCTCTATAATGATTCGTAAATGTTAATGTGGTATGGCACTCGTTACTATTAGGCGTTCTCCGAGTGTGCAAACACCAAGGAAAACGGTGAGTATCAAACAAAGGCGGACGTTACAACTTATCCATTGTTGACTAGATTCTGCTGCAGACTGGAAGAATCAGCCGAGTGACCATTGGTTTCGCCTCTATCTAGAAAATAATAGTTTAAAATCCAATAAAATTGTGGTCAATTTTGCCATGCAATGCCAGCAACTGAAACCTATCAGGATATAATAGATAATGTATCTGGTACTCGGACGAAGTAACCACGGGACGCGAATTGCCATATGTCCCACTTGCTGGGGGGGAAGGGAGCCAACTGTCACACATGACATATTTTTGACATAATGATGATATATTTCTGTCATACATGAAAACTTATAGTGATACCACTATCATAATTTTATGTTCCCCGATTTGAAAATATTTTGTTGAGACGTGTAGCACACTTTGTCTTTAGGTAATCAATAAATCTTAAAATTGTAACGATTTTATTTACAGAAAGTGATCTCCCCCAATTCTACTAGATGACAACGCCAATCATTCCGCTGCGTTTTGGTTCGATCTCATAAATGTCAGCCATTTGGTGAATAGTAGAATAGCTTTTCAAAAATGTGTTCTGCCAAAGTCCAAACCTTAGCTAAAACCTCACCACAACTGAGTCGTTTGTCATTAGTAGAATAGGAAACAGTCGAAAATCTAAAGTTTAGTTGAGGTTTTGCTTGAGGTTGATAAAAAGTTTGGTACTAGAATTGACACCCTGCTAATTAGTTAAGTAAGTAGTTAACTTTACAAAGTAGGGACCTACATCACCTACATCTTTAGATTTCTCAACATGTTCTTACATTTATAGAAATATACCTACCTACCTAATATATTTTACTAGCAGCGTCCTCGCGGCGGCTTAGTTTTTGTGTGAGAAAAAGAGAAAAATGATGTTGCTTGTCACAATTTTTACATTATAAACTTTTAGTTAATCTTAAAATAAAGCTCTATCTACTTACTCTAAAAATCTGTACCTACCATAAAATATTGCGAGAAAATATACTGGTATCACTACTACCAAATTTACTTTTGACATGACTTTCATAGGGATTGATAAATATCGATATTGGAGATGTCGATGTTTTTTACACTAACAGTAGAAAATGTGTAGATACCTATATTAGGTTACAAGTTTTTTACCATTTCTATCCAAAAAAATACTTGTAATAAAAGACTAGGTAAAATCCAGTTGATCTAATGTCTTGTAAAGCTTATAATTGTTGATTATAAAATTAAATAAAAAAAATATTGCTGAACATTTCACACAGCGCCATCTAGCCCCAAACTAAGCAAAGCTTGTACAATGGGAACCAGATAACTGATAGAATACTTATATATCTTTTGTAAATACATACCTACATAGAATACTTTATAACACCCAGACACAGAACAAACATCTATGTTCATCACACAAATGTTTGTCCTGAGTGGGAATCGAACCCACGACCTACAGCGCAGAAGGCAGAGCTACTACCAACTGAGCTAAGAGGCCAGTCAAATTGTACCTAATTGTACCTAGAGTCCGCGTCAGCACTAAGTGCTACGGCAAAAGCGGGAACTAATAGTTTTATTTACTTTAATAAGCTCTTTTAGTCACGGTCGTTCAGTTGTTCTGATGTGTAGAATTAACTAACGTACAAACTTGCATAATTATGATTGTTCAAGCCGCATTTGGACAGTTAGTAATTTTTAACCTAACCTAGCTCTGTGATAGCAGCGCCGCGTCTATCGGACTTCAGTGGGGGCGCGCACTCTACCTATTGTTATAATGTTCAAACGGCTGAACCGATTTTGATTAAGCATGTCTATGAACCATTACTAATAAAAAACCTGCTTTCAAATAAATAAAAACCGCATTCAAATTGGTTCACCCTTTTAAGAACTACGGTGCACACATACAAACATAAACACACACAGCGGTCAAACTTAGACACCTCTTTTTGCGCCGAGGGGCGGGGGGAGGGGGGGGGGGGGTTAGAAATAAGTCAACAAAAAGTTTATAGGTACTTCATCATAATCATCCGCAGCACAACTCGACTTCCCCCATTGCAGGATATAGGCCTCTTTTTGGTCGTGCCACTGTGTTTGTTCTCGGCTTTGTGCTAGGCTCATCCACTGCGTGCACCAGCACGACATTGTCGGGCGCATTTTACTTACAATATAATTACAACAAATAAATTATAGAAAAAGTAGGTAGGCACACGAAAACGTTGAAAATCTTAATAAGATACTTAGGTGTGATTTAATACTATAAAAATTATAATTATGTTGTTATGTGCCAATTTGCACAACTACACAACTACCTAGGTACAATACAACATAATTTAGTATATTATGTAACTTCAAGAAACTTAATGTAAATGGTTTTATCGATATCGATAAGGAGTAATAATTGTACATTACCTCATCGTAATGCATAGACTCGCCACGTCAATTTTGTACCTTCGTAAACCTAAATTATTCAAAATTCGAACTATTGCTAATCGCAATAAGGCTAAACATAATTTTAAAAACCGCATTAGTATCGTGGTACTGTCTCTCAAGACAGTTGTCATTAGACAGTAGTGCATGAGTGATGTCCAAAATATAGTAATTAATAGACATTGCTAGGCAATTATAGACCGTATCCACCGTATCCGTTACGATTGAAAATTAAACAGAGATGTGACGGCAGGCGATGCGATCTTTTTCATTTTAGTCGTATATTTTTTGAATCGATGTTTTAACCTCAGTTAAAATAAAATAATGTTTATTGAAGTAGAAAATCAGCTAAAACACAAAAAAACATTTACATAATGAAATGTTACACCATATTTTAAAGATTTGAGGTGTAGTGGATTTTTATTGCACTGGTATAGCACCATAAATTGGCATTTTCATGGAGCACCTTCCTCGGTGATAACGATACGGAGACTGATAAGAATCGATTATTAGGGTAGTTTTTATTGACGGTACAGTAGGGCCAACGGATCTCGGCGTACGTGAAGTTGGCCGTTTCGACGCGCAGTGCAACTTTTTCATACAAAATTTTCTACTGCGCAGCGAAGAGCCTGACTTCACGTACGCCTAGATCCGTCGGCTGAACTGTACCTGATTTTGATTTGTCAAAGTAATCCTAGCCGTTGGCTAGAGGGGTAAGATTTGTAGGATCATAAAGGCGCGTCCCGTTCTTTCGTCCGAGATCTGGTATCATGGTGTAGTAAGGTTAGCAAATCACAATTGTATTGGTAATATTTTCGTAGATAGTGATCAGATAAAAATAGTATTCAAAATATCTTTTATGATCTTGCCAAAAGTAAGATCAATTTACCTAGTGGCTGTTCTTTATTAATAAACAAACCATTATTTATATCAAAATAATATGCAAAAAGCTTTTACAAAATTATAAATGTCCCAAAAGGGCAGTTTTACAAATGGAACATCTGTCAGCTGATTTATCGGTATTATATTAGCACTAGCAGTGCCCTCGCGGCGTTGCCCCCGTAGTTATGGTGGTTGGTAATGATGATGATGGTGAAAAGTAGCCTATAACCTTCCTCAAGAGTTTAGCTATCACATGCAGAAAGAATTTTTCAAATTCGACTGGTAGTTTCTGAGATTAGTATGTTCAAACAAACAAACTCTTCTGCTTTATTATATTAGTAGGTATGTCTCCGTACAATATGATTTTGTAGCACTGCCTACATTACAGACACCAGGACAGGTGAAGCTAAATAAAAGCTTGTAAAAAAAATTTGCCACAGCTAGCATTATTAAAAAACAAAACTAATGTTCATAAAAGAAACACGGTAAAACAGTGATGTTTAAAACCCTACAAAACTTTGTGATACATGGGTAAATTGATAAATTATGTAAAGTTCCGAGTTTCTTTTTTCTTAATAATCATTTTTGTTTTAGGATGAGGCAGAAAAGACTGACGAACTCATTGAAAATGATGTTGGAAAATGCTTCAGTAAAAGGTATGCAGATTGATATAAGTAGATAATTTAACCCCATTATTCATGTCATAAGATTAGAGGTTTGTTGTCTTGTGATGGCAATTTATTTATTTATTTATTTGGGAAACAAACAGAACAATGACACTTATACATTAAATAATATAAAGTTACAATGTATTCAAATCATAAGAAGCCTATCTCTGTTAGTCGTAATGGACTTAAAGCTTGCTGGAACTTAGATAGCTGCTAAATTTGCTGCTGTCTCTTTTAATTGACATAAGAGTGAACAGACAGTAATTGACAAATTATTATGAATATAAGTTAATTTAGGGGGTATGAGTTAATTATGAATAACAGGATAATTTTATTGCGGATTCACAAATTGAACAATTTGCATGGATTTTTGTTTCCTATTGTGTTTTATTTTACTTATCTCATATGGTGTTGATAATAAATCAGAGAAACATTATGCCTTCGATATACATAGATTTAATAATTATTATCTTTATTATTTGTACATTGTTTTTAATATTGTTTAAGAATAGCCAGGCCTCTCTATTTTGATGGATTTACTTGGTCATTCTGCTAATATTATTAACCTGAAAGTTTGTGGGTATGTTTGAAAGCTTAAATATATCTGACTCCAAAGTATGAAGCTCCTTCTATACTTATTCATCTCAAGTTTAAAATTCATGAATTTGTAACTTTTATCACTGTGGTCATCTTTGTCAATAAATTTCTGATTCTGATTCTGATTCTGATTGGCTTGTACTGTTTAAAACTCACAAACTGCATAGAAGGGATTTAAGAGGGTATAAACAAGGCATCTTTGGTAAAAGGGTTTCTGTAACAGTTATCATCCTAATATTTAAGCCTATGAAATTTTGAACTTTTATTTGTTTAAAAACACAATGGGTAATAAAAATTCTCACAATGTTATTTTTTAACATCAGTTTTACGCAGTATTTGATCATATTAAGAACATCACAATATGGCTGAGTGAATTTTATTTTGTTAAGAAGCCTTAAAGTATTTCTTCACTTTGTTTGTTTTCATTTTTCGATAGGTTATTTATTTGTAATGGGGTGAAAATGGCTTTTCTGTCGTCAATACATCGTACATGTCCAGCACGTTGTCCCTCTCCCTCATGACAAAAATATTTAATTTACCATCCTGCTCGTATGTTTGGTGCATGGTGCCCTCATCATTCTACGCCCAATGTTGGCGTATCAAATATTTGCGAACCTCCTGATAGAAAATAGTTGTGAAACCCGTAAAACATCTAGGAATTTTGACATTTTCTAGCTTATGCCATAAACCCCCTAAACCCAACAATAACGTTAAAAAATGTTGAATATCAATCTGCGCTCGCGATTTCTAAAATAACTTGATTCAACTTACCTTGAGCTAAGCTAAGTAAGTTGAATATTACAAGGATAAAAGACTGAAAGCATAATGTGCTCATTGTTTGACCTCAATTTATTTTAGATCATTGAATGGTTCAGTAAATATTTTCAACATGAATTTTGATTTTTTAATGTACCCTACATTTATGAATATCTCTGACGTATGAACTTAGGGAGGTATATGAAATTTCATGGCCTGTATCATTGTTTTGTCCATTTTAGAAAAAAGACTTCTAAAACCATGCTTGGTTTGTTATTTAATTAAATCACTACCTATTATTACTTTCCTCGTAAAATTTTTACATCACGCAATTTACGTTATTCACAATAATTGTGTTTGAATTTGAACTGAACACTTGATTAATACAAGGCGCGTGTGTGCGTAAAAGTTTATTCCTTTCCTCATCGCCTCGTGTTCCTGTTCGGTGGCGTTTCTATATTTACGCGGCAGTTTGCGCCGAGTTCAGAGGGAAGCTGCGAATGCTATGACGTCGTCGGTCGGGTGTTCGGGCTCGTCGCACAGTGGCTCGATCGTATGGAGAGGGTCGGACATTCGTCTTTAAAAAAAGTTGATGTCGAAATGTGTTAATTTAATAATGGCATTGTGTTCAGTTAATTATTCTCTTCAATAGTCATTCTCGGTACTTTTGCCGTAACGGCAATATTTCATGAATAAATTGAAGAAACGTTGATATTTATTACAATTTTGTATGGAAATGAATTTTCAAAACCTTATATCTCGACATTGCCCTGCGTTTTCGCAGTGCGGTTTTTTTTATCGTAATCTACACATAAACAGCTTCAATATCCATTCAAAACTTGCTGCGCCAAACTCTTATAAGACTAAAATACAGGATGATCTATTTTGAGTTAAAATATATGAACGATAACTTGTAATCTACTCGTACACGGTTCGAAATGTCTTAATTTAATAATGGTATCGTGTTCAATTAATGATTTTCTTCAATAGTCATTCTCGGTACTTTTGCTGTAATGGCAATATTTCATGAATAAATTGAAAAAACGTTTATTTTTATTCAAAAATTTTAGGGAAATAAATTTTTAAAACCTTATATCTCGACATTGCCGTGCGTTTTCGCGATGCGGTTTTTTTTATCGTAATCTACACATAAACAACTTTCATATCCAATCAAAATTTGGTGCGCCAAACTCACAACAGACTCAAATACAGCATGCATGTTCTATTTTGAGTTAAAATATTATGAATATTAACTTAACTGATTTTTGTAATCTACTCGTACACGGCTCGAAATGTGTTAATTTAATCATGGTATCGTGTTCAGTTAATGATTTTCTTCAATAGTCATTCTCCGTACTTTTGCCGTAACGGCAATACTTCATGAATAAATTGAAAAAACGTTGATTTTTATTACAATTTTTAGGAAATGAATTTTTAAAACCTTATATCTCGACATTGCCGTGCGTTTTCGCGATGCGGTTTTTTTTATCGTAATCTACACATAGACAGCTTCAATATCCAATCAAAACTTGCTGCGCCAAACTCATAACAGACTAAAATACAGGATGTTATATTTTGAGTTAACAATAACTCAAACAATTTTCGTTATCTACTCGTACACGGTTCGAAATGTGCTAATTGAATAATGGTATCGTGTTCAGTTAAAGATTTTCTTCAATAGTCATTCACGGTACTTTTGCTGTAACGGCATTATTTCATGAATAAATTGAAAAAACGTTGATTTTTATTACAATTTTTTTGGAAATGAATTTTTAAAACCTTATATCTCGACATTGCCGTGCGTTTTCGCGATGCGGTTTTTTTTATCGTAATCTACACATAGACAGCTTCAATATCCAATCAAAACTTGCTGCGCCAAACTCATAACAGACTAAAATACAGGATGCTATATTTTGAGTTAACAATAACTCAACCAATTTTCGTTATTTACTCGTACACGGTTCGAAATGTGTTAATTGAATAATAGTATCGTGTTCAGTTAAACATTTTCTTCAATAGTCATTCACGGTACTTTTGCTGTAACGGCATTATTTCATGAATAAATTGAAAAAACGTTGATTTTTATGACAATTTTTATGGAAATGAATTTTTAAAACCTTATATCTCGACATTGCCGTGCGTTTTCGCGATGCGGTTTTTTTTATCGTAATCTACACATAGACAGCTTCAATATACAATCAAAACTTGCTGCGCCAAACTCATAACAGACTAAAATACAGGATGTTCTGTTTTGAGTTAATATATTATGAACATTAAACTTAATCAATTTTCGTAATCTAGTTGTACACGGTTCGAAATGTGTTAATTTAATAATGGTATTGTGTTTAGTTAATGATTTTCTTCAATAGTCATTCGCTGTACTTTTGCCGTAACGGCATTATTTCATGAATAAATTGAAAAAACGTTGATTTTTATTACAATTGTATGGAAATGAATTTTCAAAACCTTATATCTCGACATTGCCCTTGGCGCACCAACTTGGCGCACCAAGTTTTGATTGGATATTGAAGCTGTCTATGTGTAGATTACGATAAAAAAAAACCGCACCGAGAAAACGCACGGCAATGTCAAGATATAAGGTTTTAAATATTCATTTCTTTAAAAATTGTAATAAAAATCAACGTTTTTTTCAATTTATTCATGAAATAATGCCGTTACAGCAAAAGTACCGTGAATGACTATTGAAGAAAATCTTTAATTGAACACGATACCATTATTCAATTAGCACATTTCGAACCGTGTACGAGTAGATAACGAAAATTGTTTGAGTTATTGTTAACTCAAAATATAACATCCTGTATTTTAGTCTGTTATGAGTTTGGCGCAGCAAGTTTTGATTGGATATTGAAGCTGTCTATGTGTAGATTACGATAAAAAAAACCGCATCGCGAAAACGCACGGCAATGTCGAGATATAAGGTTTTAAAAATTCATTTCCATAAAAATTGTAATAAAAATCAAAGTTTTTTCAATTTATTCATGAAATAATGCCGTTACAGCAAAAGTACCGTGAATGACTATTGAAGAAAATCTTTAACTGAACACGATATCATTATTCAATTAGCACATTTCGAACCGTGTACGAGTAGATAACGAAAATTGGTTGAGTTATTGTTAACTCAAAATATAACATCCTGTATTTTAGTCTGTTATGAGTTTGGCGCAGCAAGTTTTGATTGGATATTGAAGCTGTCTATGTGTAGATTACGATAAAAAAAACTGCATTGCGAAAACGCACGGCAATGTCGAGATATAAGGTTTTAAAAATTCATTTCCTTAAAAATAGTAATAAAAATCAACGTTTTTTCAATTTATTCATGAAGTATTGCCGTTACGGCAAAAGTACGGAGAATGACTATTGAAGAAAATCATTAACTGAACACGATACCATGATTAAATTAACACATTTCGAGCCGTGTACGAGTAGATTACAAAAATCAGTTAAGTTAATATTCATAATATTTTAACTCAAAATAGAACATGCATGCTGTATTTGAGTCTGTTGTGAGTTTGGCGCACCAAATTTTTATTGGATATGAAAGTTGTTTATGTATAGATTACGATAAAAAAAAACCGCATCGCGAAAACGCACGGCAATGTCGAGATATAAGGTTTTAAAAATTTATTTCCCTAAAATTTTTGAATAAAAATAAACGTTTTTTCAATTTATTCATGAAATATTGCCATTACAGCAAAAGTACCGAGAATGACTATTGAAGAAAATCATTAATTGAACACGATACCATTATTAAATTAAGACATTTCGAACCGTGTACGAGTAGATTACAAGTTATCGTTCATATATTTTAACTCAAAATAGATCATCCTGTATTTTAGTCTTATAAGAGTTTGGCGCAGCAAGTTTTGAATGGATATTGAAGCTGTTTATGTGTAAATTACGATAAAAAAAACCGCACTGCGAAAACGCAGGGCAATGTCGAGATATAAGGTTTTGAAAATTCATTTCCATACAAAATTGTAATAAATATCAACGTTTCTTCAATTTATTCATGAAATATTGCCGTTACGGCAAAAGTACCGAGAATGACTATTGAAGAGAATAATTAACTGAACACAATGCCATTATTAAATTAACACATTTCGACATCAACTTTTTTTAAAGACGAATGTCCGACCCTCTCCATACGATCGAGCCACTGTGCGTCGGGCACATCAAGAAGCGTATGTGTAGTATGCGCGCGCCACACGCCCGGCACTGCCGCTCAGGGTGCGCTGCGACTGCGACGGATGGCACATCGCGAATACGGCCCTCCTTGGCCCAGCGCCGCCACCCCGGTGTGTGCGTATCCGCACTCAGCCCTACCGCATCCGTAGGAAAATTGCAACCACAGGACCACAACCTTTTTGCCTGGATTCTAATATGTGACGTGATACCTGTGCGAACTTGTGTGGTGTGACATTTGTTACTCGGATTACCTGTACCTTTTGTCTTCGACATGGTTGCTTTCAGGTAAACAATGCACTGCTGGTATCTTGTACTCGTATTTTTGCTTTTTTATCCTGAACACTACTCATGTGTTTTTATTGATTAGTTTTATGGCCTACTTAACTACGTTTTGAGAGACTGTTTTGTTTATGTTATAGTCACTAGGTTAGTTTAATAAAGTTATGGAGATAGTTGGACGTAATAACAATCTATTTTTTAACGAGAAATAGAGTTGCATTAAGAATTTAGTTTATGAGAAATTATCGATCGAGCGAGCGAAGCGAGAGATCTTAGTGGCAAGTTAGGCGATTTTGCTTTGTTTGTTTGTATGTCAGTATAGTTTCACTTTTATGTTCTCTGTAGGTCAATAGGTTGTGCTTGTGCGATGGATATTTGCTGTGGAGCGTAATGAACGTAATCGATGAAGGGGTTGTAAAGATATTGAGTTCCCAAGGGGGTGAAAAAAAATAAAGTTAAGTACCCAAATATATCGAGTGGGAGGGGGGGGGGGGTGTCATAATGAAAGGACTTAATTTGTACATTTACTCTAGGATGTAGTGATGTAGTTTTTGATATATACGACGAAAGAAAAAAATAAGAAACTAGAGCTGCCAGAGCTCCCGTTTGATAGAGTGTCGATGTCTTCGTAGTTCCTTAACTGGTCGGTATTAGAAAGAGAGTGGCATTGTTGCGGTTTGGTTTGCAATGATTTTAGTTGCTACTTGGCACGTATGGTACCTGCTTAATTAAAAATAAAAATTGACACGCCTTAATGTATTGCATGCATGCCTGTATTTTTTTCCATACTGAGCTAGCGTATTAGACATCATTGTGTAGTGAGTGAACTCAGCAGACGTAGCATTTAAGCGTATAGGGGTAGTCAAGGGCGGATCCAGCTTTGGTGCCAGGGGGGGGGGTCACATAGTCGTGGTCAAGTCACAAGAAGTTATAATTTAACTAGCCGTTACCCGCGACTTCGTACGTGTTAGATTACTTTCTTAGGTAAGTACCTACGTAATGCAGTAAGTAACTATTTTAGAGAAGTGAGCCGTTTTTTTTAAACAAATGCATGTACCTAACACTGTGTGACACTTGATGTTGCTAACGGTGCTCAAAGAAAAGGCTGGCTGCATGTCAGTTCCAATTCTCTGGTCAGACATAACTTACTTTGCGCATTAAATACTCGTGAAGCTAAAAAGCGAGCGAAGCGAGCCTTTTTTTTTTAGACAAATACAACATTGATACTTGATTTTGCTATTACGGTGCTCAACGAAAAGGCTGGCTGCTTGTCGGTTCCAATTTTCTGGTCAGACATAACTCACTTTACGCATTAAATACTCATGAAACTAAAAAGCGAGCGAAGCGAGCCGATTTTTTTTTAGACAAATACAACATTGACACTTGATTTTGCTATTACGGTGCTCAACGAAAAGGCTGGCTGCTTGCCGTTTCCAATTTTCTGGTCAGACATAACTCACTTTACGCATTAAATACCTACTCATGAAGCTAAAAAGCGAGCGACGCGAGCCGATTTTTTTTAGACAAATACAACATTGACACTTGATTTTGCTATTACGGTGCTCAACGAAAAGGCTGGCTGCTTGCCGTTTCCAATTTTCTGGTCAGACATAACTCACTTTACGCATTAAATACCTACTCATGAAGCTAAAAAGCGAGCGAAGCGAGCCGATTTTTTTTAGACAAATACAACATTGACACTTGGATTTGCTATTACAGTGCTCAACGAAAAGGCTGGCTGCTTGTCGGTTCCAATTCTCTAGTCAGACATAACTCACTTTGCGCATTAAATACTCATGAAACTAAAAAGCGAGCGAAGCGAGCCGATTTTTTTTTTTGACAAATACAACATTGACACTTGATTTTGCTATTACGGTGCTCAACGAAAAGGCTGGCTGCTTGCCGTTTCCAATTTTCTGGTCAGACATAACTCACTTTACGCATTAAATACCTACTCATGAAGCTAAAAAGCGAGCGAAGCGAGCCGATTTTTTTTAGACAAATACAACATTGACACTTGATTTTGCTATTACGGTGCTCAACGAAAAGGCTGGCTGCTTGTCGGTTCCAATTCTCTGGTCAGACATAACTCACTTTGCGCATTAAATACTCATGACGCTAAAAAGCGAGTGAAGCGGACCGATTTTTTTTAGACAAATACAACATATTGTGACACTTGATTTTGCTATTACGGTGTCCAACAAAAAGGTCAGACATAGCTCACTTTGCGCATGTAATACTCATGAAGCTAAAAAAAAGCGAGCGAAGCGAGCCGATTTTTTTTTGCTTGATTTTGCTATTACGGGTCTTAAAGAAAAGACTGGCTGCTTGTCGCTTCCAATTCTCTGGCGATTTTTGTAGACAAACTCAACATGTGACACTTGATTTTGCTAACGGTGCTCAATGAAAAGGCTGGCTGCTTGTCGGTTCTTATACTTTGGTTAGACATAACTCACTTTGTTCGCAAAATACTTATGAAGCGAAACGAATTTTTTAATGTTCTTAAAGAAAATCCTGAAACACGTGTCCATTATTTTGCATTCACAGTATTTTAACAGAGTTTCAAGCAAATCACAATACGCGTTATAAAGTTCCAATACCAACTTTTACAATCCTAGCACCGCGTTTGGAGGTAGTTTTCAAAATCCTGAAGTACATGTTCCATAGAATAATTTTATTTAGTGTTCCACCTAGGTCCTGGACCCGCCCGGCCCAACCCGGCCCAGGGGGGGGTCATGACCCCCATGACCCCCCCCCTGGATCCGCCCTTGGGGGTAGTCAGAAACAAGTCCAAATCTAGGCTATCAATGCAACGGTGAGCGAGATCTTAGTTCAGGGCGAACTACTAGTTGTTAGGGGTAGTAATGTAAATTCATATAAGGATATAAGAGATCAGCAGGCTTAAAAAGGTCGCTAAAGCAGAATCACAATATGAAATTATAAACTATAATGCAGTCTCTTTTCACTCTCAGTCAATGAAAAGAGATGGCAAATAGTTCAATTCCTAATGCGATTCTGCAATAGCCACCTTTTTAAGCCCGCTGGTTGATCGAATTGTGATTTATATTACTGAAACAGATATTACATCCTCGGACTCTACTAGTAAACATAGTGCAAATATTCAATACCGATTGTGTCTATTAGTTGTATGTTGTAAAAATTGATTTGAATGTCGCTAATTTACTGGCCAGACTCGACCGTGAATCTAGCAAGTTCATTGTTCATAAACGTGTATTACCTACACTCGATTCGCATTTACAAAAAAATCAATAAATTTTCGCGTACCTACCTATATAAAATGCAAATAATTGAACTACCACTCCTTACAAGCAGTTAAATTTAAAGGTCATCGGGCATATCTGACCCGCTTTGCGAAAAGTGGCAGACATTAACCAAAATAGTTTTAAACTAAGGAGAATAATGTGACCTTTCATTGCATATAATTATTTGTTAAAAAATCGATGGGGGAAAATGTACAGGAGCGTTTGAAAAAAATAAATAACAAACGATTTCTGAGGATTTTATTTCATCTTTTGGCAACGGAGTGCGAGACAGATCGCGAAACACATGCCTTATGAAAATGACCAAGACAGTTTGCACAAACAGCAGCATCTGGGGGTCTAAAGTGGCCACTTTTGATGAAACATCAGATGTTTCATATATTATTAGAAGCACTTGATGTTGATGAAACGCTTCATAAATGCTTCATATTCTTCATATAATTATGCTTCATACTCGTATAATCCATACCCATATTATAAATGTGAATGTGTGTTTGTTTGTTTGTTTGTCCTGCTTTCACGTCAAAACAGAGAGACGGATTGACGTGATTTTTAGTGTGGAGATAGTTGGAGGGCTGGAGAGCGACATAGGCTACTTTTTATGCCGCAAAAAATGCATGTTTCCCGTGGGATTAAAAAGTAGTAGTCCACGCGGGCGAAGCCGCGGGCGTCCGCTAGTGCTCCGCAAATGCTTTCCAAATGCTTCATTTATGAAACTTATCACAATAGACGAAAGTAACCTATTTACGTACGAGATGTTTTGACGCACGAGCGTAGTGAGGGCCAAATCCAGCTCTAAATCCTGATCCAGATCCAAATCCAGCTCTAGAGCCAAAATCCAAAAGCCAAAATCCAGATCCAGATCCGGAGCTAGTGGATCTGTATCTGCATCTGGATTTTGAGCTGGATTTGAATCTGTATCTAGAGCTGGATTCGATCCAGGTCCAGCGGGCTTAAAAAGGTCGCTATTGCAGAATCACAATATGAAATGAACTATAATGCCGTCTCTTTTCAGTCTGACTGAAAAAAAAAGTAGCCTATGTCACTTTCCAGCCCTCCAACTATCTCCACACTAAAAATCACGTCAATCCGTTTCTCTGTTTTGACGTGAAAGCAGGACAAACAAACAAACAAACACACATTCACATTTATAATATGGGTATGGATGTATGAAGTACGAGTATGAAGCATAATTATATGAAGAATATGAAGCATTTATGAAGCGTTTCATCAACATCAAGCGCTTCTAATACTAGTAGTTCGCCCCGAACTGAGATCTCGCGCACCGTAGATGGCTTACATTTGGACTTTCTTCTGACTACCCCTATAATTTCAAGTGCTACTACTGATACTGCCGAGTATGCCTATTGCGCTAGCTCTTCATGGTAAAAAATACTGGCATGCATGCAATACATAATGTCGCGTCTAATTTTTCATTTAGGTATTTCATATTTATGAATTCTCGTCGTATTTCTAAAAGTATACGTCCTAGAATAAAAATAATAACTATTTTGGAATGTACAAATAAAGACCTTTCATTTGACAGCCCACTCAATATATTTGTTTACTAAACTTTTTTTACCCCAATTATTTTCATTCTTTATCAAAATTTTTTTTATCATGAAAATAAATCAAGTAGCATCTAAAATCATTGCAAACCAAACCGCAACGATGCCACTCTCTTTTTAAGACCGACCAGTCAATGAGCTACGAAGACATCGAAACTCTATGCAACGGGAGCTCTTGCAGCTCTGGTTTCGTAGTTTTTGGTCTTTGGTCGTATTTCAAAAACTATACATCCTAGATTAAAAATAAAAACCATTTTGGAATGTACAAAATAAGCCCTTTCGTATGACACCCCACTCAATTTATTTGTGTAACTTTCATAATTTTTTACCCCCTTGGGAACCCAATATCTTCACAACCCCTTCATCGATTAAGCTCATATGCTCCCCCGTAAATTTCCTTACCACAACCTATTGACCTACCAAGTTTCATGCAGATTGGATGAACGGTTCGACAGTTATGCGCGAACAACAATTCGTGAAACATACAAACATACAAACATACAAACATACAAAGCAAAATCGCCCAACTTACCACTAAGATCTTCGCTCGCTTCGCTCGCTCGATCGAATATATGAAACATCTAATGTTTCATCAAAATGGCCACTATAGACCCCCAGATGCTGCTGTTTGTGCAAACTGCCTTGGTCATTTTCATAAGGCATGTGTTTTGCGATCTGACTCGCACTCCGTTGCCAAAAGATGAAATAAAATCCTTAGAAATCGTTTGTTTTTTATCTAGCTCAAAATCCAGATGCAAATCCAGATCCAGAAAAGGCACCCGCTGCCTTTTTAATTGACCCTATGATTGATTTGGGTCAAGTTGAATATAAAATATCTTAATGAATTAGCATTTTATTTAACTTCCCTGTATCACTATGAAACACTTGAACACTTAATTTTTTCGAGATTCCAGTGGCTCACATTAATGCGACTAGTGCCATAGTAAATCAGAGCCTTAAAACATTACATTCTGCTATATTTCGTTTTTGTCCGCCGTGGGTATGGTTTCCATACTACGGTGCCCGATGACCTTTTAATGAAAAACCACAGACATATCATTTTATCAAGTAGAAAAGAGCTGATGATTTTCAAACGCCTAAACAGATATTCATAAATTATAGCTAAGAACCATCTCGACCACGAAAGCATAACTCATTTATTCAAAATCGAGCCCGTAACTCTTAACATGACTTTTCGATAACTCGATAACTTTATTTATTTATTTATTTTTTTCGGACTTCTCCTAAGTGGCCCTGAAAAAAAAAACTCACCTGTAGGTATTTCTCAAGAACTACTAGTCAGATTTGAAAAATTCTTTCAGCATTTGATAACTATACTCTTGAGGAAGGTTATAGGCTATTTTTTTTCATCATCATCACCATATACGAGTACTATCACTACGGGGACAACGCCGCGAGCTAGGTTTAGATAAATCTAAACAGAAAATACGCTCTTGTACCTACTTATTGATTTGACTATTCGAGAATGAAATCCGATGAGTGAATACAGAGCACAATGACGATAATTTTCAGAACTTTGTAATAGTGATACTAGCTAGGTAGGTACAATACAAATTGTAAGCAATTGGTCGTGTCCTTGCTTGATATTTAGAAACGTTCAAATTGAGTTGCACACAAATTAAATATTTACGACTAAACATCTAAAGAAAGAGAGCTTTTCGAATTGTCCATAAATTAAACTTTGTTTGACTGGGACTGATTCCGTTTGAACAAAAATATAACATTCTGAATTACAATCAGTATCATCTCCACTCCAGTAATTTCTAGATGAAAATGAAGATTCGATCTAATATTGTTTTTGTAGAATATAAATGCTTGTATGGTATCTAAGAAAAATATGCTCTAACTAAATAAACATTTTATTGCATTTGAATGAAACTTCATATTCCAATGATTCCCATAATTTCGGAGATTTAATATCTGTCGAGTGCGGTAGAGCAGTGCGTGTGCGTTCGCTTCGGGCGCGGTGCGGTGCCGCGGCTTCGTGCTCCGAATTGGGTAAGGAAGGTTGATGGCAGCGCGATGGGCGGCCGCCGTACTCTCGGCTCCCGCGCCTCACCACCTATAAGAATGGGCGGGCTACGTTTTGGCAACACGCCGCCCGTCGCTCGTACACGCTATTTTTAATGAACCTTGAGAGAAACCGCCCTTGTCGCTTAAATACAAGTCAGCTTTTGGATATTATCGCGTATCATCACATTTATTCTAGCTCTATTATTATCCGACACCCTCCTTCCTTGTAAGCGTATGGCTGAATTTACTCATCCCACACATGTTCCCGCGGAGCTATTTTCAGATGACCTCATCATGCATTTTACGCCCAATATACTACAGCTACCTACGGCTTTTAAAAGGCATCCGACCCGTATGAAGCTAAATGTCATCGTGGTTCATGAAACCATAATTGCGTCTTTATCTCGATAAAGGGTATTTTAGGTAGTATCGCTCGGTGAACTACGCTGCACGTTTTATTCTCTTGAAAGTATTCTTGTTAAAAAAAAAAACAGATTGCTGTTGTCTCTTCGCTTAGTGCATCGTCGTTTAGCGGGAAATGAGGTGCGATAAGTTAGGATTGAGATTTTATGGTTTCGGTAGCGATGAGTGTGGAGCAGTGTGAGTGTGAGCACGGTTGAGACTGGTAGGCGACAGGCCAGCCAGCGCGCCTTTGGCCGTCGTCCTCCGCGACCGTCGAACGTGTCGACTTCACTGAGTCTCGCCCCGGTGAAAGGGAGGTTAAACGCACCGCCTGCAAGACGAATTGCCGCAACTTTACTAAAAATGGCGTCATTCATACATTTCGCGGTTACATTATGTCTTTATAGTATCAACCTACCTAAGTAATTATAGCATCAACCTACCTACCGACAGTGCATCTGACGAATCTCGTGCGACTTTGTTGAAGAACCTGTTCATGTTCAGTATGTTGAAAACTTGAAATGTAATAATGTTAAGTTCATTCTTAATGATTGTTGGTAATTCTGCTTACTATCTTGGTAAAACGATAATGATTTATGCGTGTTTAATTGCAGTTACGTGTCCTGTCCGGTACTAAATAATGATTTTGTAGCATTTAGTTATGGATTGTTGTTTGTTGCAGTCTCAATGAGTGCTATTTCGCGAACAAGGGCGCCGCGGTGGTTCTGGGCGGGTCTGAGCGCGGCTGTGGGGACCAGCGCCGCTCGCCGGTGCGAGCGCAGCCCCCTTGTGACATTCAGCACCACCTGCAGTCAATGTTCTACTTGCTGCGTCCCGAGGAAACGCTTAAAATGGTATTCTCTTCCTCCTCATCCTTTTGTTGCTGTTTTCATCTCTTTTTATGCACTGGCTAAGTTCTAAATAAGACTATTGATTACTGAGGAAAACAGTTACTTGTCCCAGATTATCCTTATTGACTGAAAACAGGTGTACAATAAACTAGCTTTGAAGCTGTGTGACGTAAATCCATTTTATGACATTTTCATGCCTATTATTTTCACATCCACACGGGATTCAAAAATATGAAAAGAAAGGCTACTCTTAAAATATGGGATCGTTGACGAAAAAATTGAAATCTTTTATCCTATCATCCATCCATACCCATTTGTACTAATTTAATAAAGCGGAAGAGTTTGTTTGTTTGAACGCGCTAATCTCAGGTACTACCAGTCCGATTTGAAAAATTCTTCTGCATTTGATAGCTAAACTCTTGAAGAAGCTTATAGGCTTAGGATTTTCATCATCATCACCATTATACCATCACTACGGGGGCAACGCCGCCAGGGCAGATAAGATAAGGGGAAGTCTGTTTTGGCAGACCTGTGTTTTCTCGGCAGCAAAATACAATAGATACTATGGTGACAGCAAGATCTGATGATAGAATCAGGAGGGTTTTAACGGGACTCATCAGGGACCTCAATAAAATACCCATGTTTAGGCTCATTTAAATCAGCTTGTCTTCTAAGCATGTTTTGAAGACTATTTCATCTATTGTATCTGATACCATCAGGCGGTGAAACTGGAGAGCGCGCATGCGGGTCGCACGCGGTACTTAGTGGTGGTGTGTCGTAGCGAGGAGGCGGCTCTGCTCGGCATTGACTGCAACGAGCGCACCTCCGTCGGCCTTGTGTTGCGCGTGCTAGCCGACACTTCCATCAAGCTGGACGGCGATGGGTGAGACTACACACATACCCTTTTCAGGACCCTGTAGAAAAAATATTATGGCCAAAAGAGTTTTCAAAGGAGTTTGGAGTTGCATACCATTACCATTAGGTACTCAGGATTTTTCAAGTATTTTGTTAGCAGATTTTTGCTGGCGAAGACGACGTGTCTTTTTTAGGGTTCTCTAGGAAAACCCTGCTATAAAGTTGCCGTACACACCAAGTCAACAGCGCATGAAACCAAAAAAAAAAAAAAAAAAAATGAAACATCGAATATGACCAAAATGAGTTGGCTGGGAGTTAAAAACCATTACAGCCAATTCTTTTTGGCCTTTTTTTAGCTGCTTTCAGTTGACGTAGACGCTGCGTCATCTCTTTCCCTCGAAATCAAAATAACAATGACAAAACTTTTTGTACATTGCATTAGTCCTATTATATCCTATCGTTTTATGCGAAATCAATTATGAGTGCGTGGACGTGAGATACCTATTATCCCATGATCCCATCCCGACTTCTTGTTAATGAATTACTGAGATGTTCCTCATACTTTTATTTTTTTTTTTCCCAAAAAACCCATAGACTTTTATTGGCTTCTTTGTTACTCGAATTCTTGTGGCATCTTCGGCTCTTACAATAATGGATGGGTAATGGAGACCCGCACCTTAGTAAATAAAAAGTGACTCACGAAATTTGAGGGAAAAAATAATACAATTCTGATAAAAGTAAGTGTGTTATTGCTTTTTTAACTAGCCATTTCATAAGCTAATTAATTTAAAGGATAATTTAATTTGTGTATATTGTGTAATCAGATAGATCTTGACTTGAGTTATGTCCGACAAAAAGGAAACATGTTAACTGAACGGAAACATTCGGTACATTGAATTCTAATGATACTTTAAACAGAAGAATGTATTTGTTATTTTATCGCAAGAGGAAGTCATTGCCTAAACCGGCTCAATTTAAGTAATTTACCCTTATCTGTTTGTAAGAGTTCGTAACAATGCATTACAAGAATGACTCATTACGACTGCGAATTATCTACTTTACAAAAGAGCAAGGTATATTGAGCTAACCTTGCGAAAATGTCATTATTTCAATTCCTTACATTTTTGTAACGAAATGTTAAGAATGGCCCATTTACATAATCTATTTATTTGTTCTTAATTAGGCGCATGCTTGATAAACAATGCGTGGTGTGTAACGATATGCAATGGGACGATTACGAAGCAGACATATTTCTAATGAAACTAATTTTATTTTACTTTCATAAAACCATTATTATACCTACCTAATTCATAAATAATGATCATCCTGCCTGACAGATCGGATCAGCGATCTTCGTTCAACTATTACAAGTACCTTATTATGGTAAGCGTCCACATGTCGGTATCGTACGCTTCGGACGCATCGCACGCAACGGATCGTAGTATTATTTGTATAGAAACTCATATAAGTGCGTCCACATGTCGGCATCGTACGCATCGCATTTCACAGATAATCCGTTTGATGCGATCCGTCCGCTGCGTGCGATGCGGGCCTGTGGACGCTTACCATTAAGAGTAGTTGAGCAGTGCGATTCAGATCTTCTCGGAATGTATTCCGAATACCAAAGGGAAGTTTCTTCGCTGAAAAAAAGGTCAGCTTTCCGAAGAATATCATCGAATTGGATGCATTTTCGAAAGTCTGAATCGCTGATCATGAAAGTTGGCATCGTTCCATTTGATATCCTTTTAAGTCGGGAATATTATTCATTTATTACTCCGAAGAATTATGTCCCTTTACAACAACAATATTTAGTTCACGGAAAACTTTTATGTTAACACGACATGGTTACACATAACCGGAAGATATTACGAAAAAATAACAAATAGTCCAGTCAAAGTAGACATCCACCCATGCAAAAATTCCCAGAAAGCTGAAAATTGGTAGGAATTTTATGAACACCATTGTCAACAAATAAATAAATAAATACTTAAATAAGATGTGAAAAGTCTCCATATTTTGGGCTATTTTGACTGGACTACAAAAGCATGTATTACTTTGATTCGTGTGTTGGCAGCAGTTTAGAATCATAGGATCCTCCACGTTTATTTTAATAACTAGTAGTTCGCCCCGAACTGAGATCTCGCGCACCGTAGATGGCTTACATTTGGACTTTCTTCTGACTACCCCTATAATTTCAAGTGCTACTACTGCCGAGTATGCCTATTGCGCTAGCTCTTCATGGTAAAAAATATTAGCATGCATGCAATACATAATGTCGTGTCTAATTTTTCATTTATTTCATATTTATGAATTCTCGTCGTATTTCTAAAAGTATACGTCCTAGAATCAAAATAATAACTATTTTGGAATGTACAAATTAAGACCTTTCATTTGACACCCCACTCAATATATTTGTTTATTTAACTTTTTTTACCCCAATTATTTTCATTCTTTATCAAAAATTTTTTTATCATGAAAATAAATCAAGTAGCATCTAAAATCATTGCAAACCAAACCGCGACGATGCCACTCTCTTTTTAAGACCGACCAGTCAATGAGCTACGAAGACATCGAAACTCTATGAAACGGGAGCTCTTGCAGCTCTGGTTTCGTAGTTTTTGTTCTTTGGTCGTATTTCAAAAACTATACATCCTAGATTAAAAATAAAAACCATTTTGGAATGTACAAAATAAGCCCTTTCGTATGACACCCCACTCAATATATTTGGGTAACTTTGAAAAAAATTTACCCCCTTGGGAACCCCATATCTTTACAACCCCTTCATCGATTACGCTCATACGCTCCACAGCAAATTTCCATAGCACTACCTATTGACCTATCAAGTTTCATACAGATTGGATAAGCGGTTCGATAGTTATGCGAGAACATAAAAATGAAACATACAAACATACAAACATACAAACATACAAAGCAAAATCGCCTAACTTGCCACTAAGATCTTCGCTCGCTTCGCTCGCTCGATCGATGATAATCATTGTCTGATCGTAACGGTACCTATTTATGCGTACCTTTGTAACGTCTGGAATAATTATTTGAACAATTAATACTCGAAGGAATCGTTGATGCATTTTCCTCACATTCCTGGCCACGGTTGACAGTTAGAGTCCATACTAAGAAGAGACCGCTCACCTCATGAATTCTTTTAAAGCACAGAACAATAACTAATTAAGGATTCATTGTCCGCAGAGGGTTCAGCGTATGTGTGTGCAGCCAGCAACACATATTCAAGCCGGTGTCCGTGCAAGCCATGTGGTGAGTTTCGTACTTCATTCAGTTGTACAAGATAGCGTATCTTAGTTTTAGACCGTATCGTATTGATTATTGGCTCACTCATGTTTAATCAATGATGTTCAAAATTAATTCAAAGCCGAAAACAATGAGGTGAATTTTCGATTGAACACGCAATTAAGTTACATGACAAGTTTCTACATCTTGTATTTGCAATACTTTATCTGATAATGTAATGTTGTGTACAAGAAATGCTCGCCGTGTAGCCAGAGAGTTAATATGCTGATTTCAAATAATAATGAGAGTAATAAAGGTCTACGAGACGGAAGTACTTAGGTACGCTTAGGCGCAGGCCAAACAGAAGAGACGTAAGACGAGGACGCGTCGCGGACAGGGCGCCAGCGAACAGAGTTGCGCCCGCGCCCCGTCTCTTCTGTATGTTTTGCGTCGCGACGCTCTTATACATTTTCTATGAAAGGGACGCGGAAGAGACAAATGTCCGCGCCCTTTTGCGACTTACGTCTTTTCTGTGTGTCCCGCGCCTTACGACTGGCAATAGGCATTGTCTTGGATCTATCTGTCTTACAATCATCCTTAGATAGCTCAACTGGTTCCAGTGGCGTAACTATATCGTCTGGGGCCCGTGGCAAATTCTTTTGATGGGGCCCTATCCAGGGACGTAGCTATAGCTTTGATAAGGGGGGTCCAAGGGTTCCAAAATACAAAGATTGACTAGTTTTCTGCCGCACTTAAATTGTAGATCCGGGGGGGGGGGGGTTGAAGGGTTCCAACCAAGTAGTGGCGTATGTTAACTCAGAACCCCGGGCCAGCCTGGCTTTTGCCACCCCATAGATAGGTTCAATACATTGTGACTCGCGACTTCGTACGCGTTAGGGCTACCGTACTCGCACGCAACGCAACGCGTTAACGACATCGATTCCCGGGCTAGAAACTTGGTTTACTGTCCGCTCGCAAAATACTCATGAAGCTTATATGCGAGCGAAGCGAGCCCAAATTTTTTAAAGACAAATGCAACAAATGACACGTGATTTTTAATTTTTCTTATGATGCTTTTGAGCACTATAAGCCTGGCTGCTTGTCGGTTCCTATTTTATTATGGAAGCGGAGCGAACCAATTTCCAATCTCAAATGCAACACGTACCTAACATTTGATTTTGCTTAAGTGCTCAAAGAAAAGGATGGCTTTTTGTCGGTTCCTATTTTGCGGTCATACTTAACTCACTTTGCTTGCAAAATACTCATGAAGCTAATATGCGAGCGAAGCGAGCTTAATTTTTTTAAGATAAACGCAACAAGTGACACATGATTTTTCTTATGGTGCTCAAAGAAATGGCTGGTAGCTTGTCAGTTCCTATTTTATTATGCGAGTGAAGCGAGCTGATTTTTTTTATCACAAATGCAACATGTGACACTTGATTTTGCTTACGTACTCAAAGAAAAGGATCGGTTCCTATTCTGCGGTCAGACGTAACGCACTTTGCTCGCAAAACAGTCATGAAGCTGTATGCGAGCGAAGCGAGCCGAAGTTTTTTTAAGACAAATGTGACACTAGGAAATGTTTGCCTGAAATCGCCTCGAGGATTTATTCCCAGAATCCCAATTATTGTAACGGATTATCCCTTCGAGTTTTAAAGAATACCTACAGTTTCCTGTAAAGTTAAAAATCGCAAGGCCAGTCTCAGAAAATGGTCTGTCAATAATAATTAGTCATTAGATTACTAATAAATTACACAAGTCTTGATGTCTATCAAACTTACAACCAAATGAGTTTGTTTTAGTTGTTGTTAGTTAGGTAGGCTTTTCTTACACTGGTTCCAAAATGTACAAAGATTAACATTACGCCCAGGGGTATTTAATAATAGAAGTTGTGGTTTTTTATAGTTCCCAATTTTTTTATAAGTTTAATAAATTGTTCTGGCCAAGCATGCTAAAAAAAACATTAAACAAGCAATTTATTCAAAAATAAAAAATCCCGGCTGAACTGAAAAGTTGGAAACAGCATTATCTTATCAATCACAAAACAAAATTAAATTACAATTTTATTATTAGGTAGGTATCTAGGGTTCGATGCCGTGCGCATTTTCCTTAACGTTGTTGTCACAGTTGACACACAGATGGCTCTGTGTGTCTTTATTGATGCGTAAGTTATTTCTTAAATATGAGATATCTCCTAAATGGCTGAACCAATTTCGATGCAGTTTGTTCTAAACGTTGCGTGTGACTAAATATAAAGTTTAAGTATGCGTTTTGGTTAGCAATTCTATTTAGGGCGAAAAATAGATTTTCAAAAATTTTGAGACTCGATTTAGTCTTCGAAGATGTCATGTTAGATTTAAAAAAAAATTATATTTGATATCAGTCCACTAATTTCTTGATTTTGACATGGATTTTGATATGATAGCGTGATTTTCATTTTGAAAATTCACACATTGTTGCATTTTTTAGCCGCACTATTTGATTTATCGAAATAAAAAGTATCCTAGAGCACAATCCAGATGGAGACGATTCTAACGATACCTCATTCATCAAAATCCATCCAGCCGTTTAGGAGCAACGTGGTAATAAATAGAAACGCGCGATCTACATAACCCGGGTGACTTGACAGTCAGCCGGGTAAAAACATAACTCGAGAAATACAAAACATCGGGTGTACCTACCTAGTTTAATATTTTTTTTGGACGTCATGAACCATCTGTTTACGAACGGAAATACCTGTTCCGCCAGTTTTTTTTATGCTATTGCTAAGGAGGGGGGGGGGGGGGAGGGTCTGAACCCCCTAAACCCCCCCTCCCCCTTATATACGTCCCTGGCCCTATCAGTAAAAATCATCACGAGCTCGCGGCCTCTTGAGCCGGGGCCCTCTGGGGTCGGGGGCCCGTGGCATTTGGCCACCCCTGCCACCCTATAGTTACGCCACTGACTGGTTCTAATGTACCTATTTGGTAAAGTGTTTTAAATTAGTTTCTGTAAATAAATATAATGTTACGTCTAATACAACTCCCGAAAATGTTGAATGTGAAATAGCTTATTCGTTTGCAGGTCAGCATTGCAGACATTGCATCGAGCGAGCGGCCGAGCCCGGGAACTGAACCATTTCGCCGGAGGGACGTCGCACGCCTGGTGCGCTTACTATGAGAGCCATGTGGACTCGGACCGGTCCTGTCTCAACGAGTGGCATGCTATGGACAGCATTGAGTCGCGACGACCACCTTCACCAGACTCACTTAGGCACAAGTGAGTCTAATACTAATATTATACGTCGATGCTGCGTCCTCTAGATTTAAAGAAAACCATGTAGTCCGCCTTCCATGTATAGCATCGCAACACTGTTTAGCGCTATTTTTTAGGCTAATTTTGAAGATCTGAAAAATATTCAAACAGAAAAAATGAGAGTGGAACACTCGTTTCTGTTACTTTATAAGTACCCGCGGCGAGCGCATCATTCGTTTTTCGTGTTCCGCATCGTCAACATCGACTCGATTATTCAAAGTGATAATTTATGCAAAGTGAATGTTGTTATATGGAGTTTATGGAGAGTAAAAAAGTTGTTATGGAGTGATAGTGATATTCATCCAAAGAATTCTACGATTCGAAGAAAGAAAATTGGAGCAAAATAAAGGTTAGCAATGCACAACTGCCCACACTTACGTACCTCTTAATGTGATAATACGAGATATTATCCTGATGGTTACAAAATTTTTATTTCTTAGCGTGGTAATACGTGATATTATCCTGGAATAATACATTTTTTATTCCTTAGCGTGGTGATACGTGATATTACCCTGGAATAATACATTTTACTTTCTTAACGTGGTGGTACGTGATGCCATCCAGAAAGTAAGGAGTTTAGAAGATTTATTTCTTCTATACCTACAGATCATAATCATAGATCAGAAACTCTGGTGTGGTTACTACTAAGCACAATTTGACTATTCACAAATGCTACCTGAACATAATATACACAGGTAATAACCTGATGACATAACTTTTAACCCTTAACGTGGCGATTCGAGATTTACAATAGAATAACTAGTAGTTCGCCCCGAACTGAGATCTCGCGCACCGTTGTGTTGATAGCCTAGATTTGGACTTGTTCCTGACTACCCCTATACCTACGTTAAGTGCTCCTTCTAGTGTTTACCACACAATGATATCTAATGCACTACCTCAGTATGGTAAAGATTATAGGCATGCATGCAATACATTAAGTCGTGTCGTGTTTATATTCAATAGTTGACCCCACGAACTTCGTACCGCGCCTCAGGGAAGGCCTCTTAGTTCGAGAAATTATTAAAATAGCAGTTCAATACAAAATGTATGAGAAAATCAATTCCCTCCCCCTCCCTCCCCCTCCCTCCCCCTCCCCTCCCCTCCCCCTCCCGTCCCCCTCCCCTCTCCTCCCCTCCCCCTCCCCCTCCCCCTCCGTCTCCCTTTATAATTTTGGTACATGCCCGCCCAGCCCACTATTTGCAGGAGTTGGCATTTGCATACGTGACAGGTTGCAAGCCCATCGCCGCTATTAGAACGTTAACTGGTTTCCTCACGATGTTTTCTTTCACCGTTTAGAGCTCGTGTTAATGCGCATTTAAATTTTTCTAATCGAAAAATCCATTGATGAGCACGGCCAGGGTTCGAACTTACGACCTATGAATCGAAAATCGAGCACTCTTCCACTCGGCCAACACGGCTTTTATTTTCAATCTCAAGGAAAAATATCAAGAAGCAACTAAAATCATTGCAAACCAAACCACAACGATGCCCCACACTCTTTGTCTGTTAACCAGACCTACGAATACATCGAAACTCTATGAAACGGGAGCTCTCTCCATACATCCGTTAATTGGTTTTCATCATTTTTCTTTTTCTCTGTATTTCAAAAACTATAGAACCTAGAAGAAAACTAAAAACCATTTTGGAATGTATAAATTGAGTACTTTCATAAGACACCCCACTCAATATATTTGGGTAACTTTGAAAAAAATTTACCCCCTTGGGAACCCCATATCTTTACAACCCCTTCATCGATTACGCTCATACGCTCCACAGCAAATTTCTATAGCACAACCTATTGACCTATCAAGTTTCATACAGATTGGATAAGCGGTTCGATAGTTATGCGAGAACATAAAAATGAAACATACAAACATACAAACATACAAACATACAAAGCAAAATCGCCTAACTTGCTACTAAGATCTTCGCTCGCTTCGCTCGCTCGATCGATTAATTTTATTTTCTTAACGTGAGGGTGTCTACGCAATGCCGATGTAAGGAATATAGAAAAATATAATGTACCTACATTATTATATTATTATAATTTTTTCTATACAAATTCCGGTGTCCGTCTAAAATGTGCCTAAGTGACGAGAGAAACTCGTTCAATATTCCGACATGCCGATCGGATGATGACCTTCTAGAGGAAGATTAGCCAGAGCCAAGTACGACGTCCACGTGATGGGTGAGGCTTCATCAGTCTCAGTTCGCAAGAGCGTGCCAACTGCACGGCAGTTTGTTGGCTCCCATGCGGTGCCAGTACCAGATGAAATCTTGGAAATGTTATGTAAAAAAATGGGGTGAAAAAACCCCACTAAAATCTCCAAACTTTGGGGAAGATACTGCTGGACGGTCTCGACGGGAAGAGGAGCTGGAGGGACGCCCCGAAAGAAAAGTTGCTGATTCCTGAGATTTGTTGCTAGTACGTACTCCGAAAGGCATCCCTTAGGTAAGTGCTGTCTTACTTAATTATTTTTTACTTATTGTGAACCGATAAGAGATTCCCAAAAACCGCTGGGACCACGAATATATAACTGGTCCAGTTAACCTCACAAAATACCTACCTGACACTGTACGTAGGTATGACGTTGCCAAACTTGAGATCATCAAGAAATTGTCGGAAGTGTCATAGGTAAATGTTGTTAGTCTCTCACCATGACAAAGGTCATCGAAACGTCAAGCTGACAAATTAATAAATCCAGTACCTCGTAGAACAGATCCCAACTTAAATTTTCTGGATCGGAAACTTTGCGATTCCCACGCCGTCAAAACACCGTGAAGACAACTGCAGTCCAGAACCGGTACCTACTACGAGCAGCAGCCGTCCACGTCGACGATGAGGAGTTCGAGTTCAACCCGGCCGTCAGACCTTCCGCCGCCGCCGCTACATCGCAAGCCGCCACCGAACAAGTCCCGCAACCGTCGACGACAATAGAGGTACCTCACGCTGCGCTGGTAAAATTTAATTTTACCATATAAAAACTGATTATCAATTACTGATGACCCAATTGTATTGCAGGGTCTTTAAACTTCTTTTTTAAAAATTTGTATACTTACCACAGTATATCGAAGCCTGTGACCCACCATTTCCTAAAGTTGAAATGAGCAACACCGTATCAAAACTTGTACCTAAGTTTTACAACGGTGACTTTTAGTTGCAAATCAGCATGTACTGAGTAGGCGGGTCAGTTTCTTTCACTAGTTTTGATTGTTATATAAACAAAACAGGACACCTTCAATACTGCGATTTATATTATGTCAAAACATTTAACAAATACTGATAATGGTAATTACCATTGCGCCCCATTTTAATATGGAGGATATTTACACTGTAAAAGCTAGTAGGTAAATAATGGGCGTATCTACCTACATGACTACTACTGATCTTAAAAAGGCATATTTTTTCTTTTAACTGCTTATAATTACATCATAATTATCATTTCTAAGAGCCCAAAGTCGCAGACTAGTAGCTTATCTGGATGATATGTTATATCAGCTCAACCAACCTACATAGAATGAAAAACATAACATAAAGTAAACTCATTTGGGATCGTTATTTGATAAACACTCAATTGCGTAAATATTTAAAAATGAGGCTTAAATCAACACAACATAAAGATATATATAAATATATATAGATATATTTTATGTCACTGCAATTACCGAAGATTCTAATACCTTTTGTGATTTTGCTAAATTTATAAGTATTTACAATCACTGCATTTTGTCCTGTACAGAGCATACGGCTCGGTGTAACTACTGTACACAAAGCGTTTTGAACGCGAAAAATAAAAGGTATTTCAACAAAGAAAAAGACAAATCAGACTTAATTATGTCAAAAATCTTTCATTGTTAATAATGTAATGTAAATGTAATAAAGTGTTTAAAAATATCTGCTCGAAGCATAAAGCCCAAAATAGATATCTTCTTCAACATCTACAATTTACAAACTATAAAGTGCTGATCCGTCAGTTAATGGTTGGGGTGTCATAAGTGGTGATTGATGATATATAATTATGGCTAGAGGTCAACCGCTGATCTGCAACCGAAACGGCTTACCATAGCCGCCTTTTTAGGTTTAAACATCATTTCGTCAAAATTACTGCTATACCTACTGCAGTAATCTTTACATACAATGAGTTTTAAATAAATTATAGTTGTTATTGTTACCTACTATTATCATAGTAATTTTTTCATAGGTAAGTACTTAAAATCAATAACAGGTACCGCTGTATATAAATAGGATGGATGGAATAGGTACATATAATTTCCACAACTCAATCAAATTTCAAAAATAAAATGTATTGGCATTATAGTACAATAGGTATTCTATCAGTTATCTGATACTACCTTTGCTTGGGATTGATGGCGCTGTGTGAAAAATGTCCACCAAAATTTATTTATTATTTAAAATTGTCAAGCTATAAATGTATCTATTTTTTGTTTCTTACATTATAATCCCGCAATATTAGTGATTCAGACCGGGATCCTAAGCAATACTTACTTGCCATCTAGGTAATCTGGAGTATTTATAATAACTTATTTTTTTTTTTAATAATATTTATGTTCGTATAATGTTAGGTCGTTATGTGTGTATAATGTTAGGTCAACCAAATACCAATTTATTTGCGTCTAGCTTAAATTGAAAAATGTAATCGATACGTCTTTCGCTATAAATTAGGAAAAGTACCTACTGCTTCTACGCATTTACTCTATATGCATTGGTACTGAAATGTTTTTTTTTGTTAAATTGTAGAAGACGAAGCTCCTGGTATATTTATTCTTCCTAGTCAACCAAGGGGACATCACCCGTTTTGGCGCAACCTTGTCCAGGCGTGCGCCATATTATGCAGCAGGCGTACCTACCCCTTACGGTTGGTTTGGACTGAATGTCAAAATGTACTGATCTGCATAATGTATTTATTCCAAAAAGAACTTTTCCCAAAATGACTGATTTTCTATAGGTCTTCATTATAAAATGTCGGAAATGAAACTGTCAAATGTATGTACAGTCGGCATTAGTCACTCTCTTTATTTTTAAAATAAGTAATAAAATAAAATCACATTCTATAGATGCAAACGAAATAAAAAAACATATCCTTAAACCAAGGAAGTTATATAATACATACGTAACTGGAAAACGCGGTCCGCTTGAGAGATAAAACTTGGGCGGTGTGTCTCTTTCTAAAGGGTGACCATAATTTATAAACTAAACATTCCTAGTCCATAGAGGGTCTTTTACATCATTTTCTGATTTACATGACACGTGATTTCAGGGCATGATTTTTCAATTAAAATACTGATGCAATTTTGATCCTTGATTTTGATCCTTGGTTTCGATCCTTGAATTCGATCCTTGATTTCGATCCTTGATTTCGATCCTCGGTTTCGATCCTTGATTTCGATCCTTGATTCTTGAATCTTGAATCTGAAAACTAAAGTCTTGAATATTTGAAGTGACAGCTGTCAAACTTCAAACGGCCATATCTCGGGAACTACTCGTCCTAGACTCCCCGTTCCCAGTTCAAATGAAAGCTATGGCCAAGATCTTCATTTGAAGTGACAGCTGTCAAACTTCAAACGGCCATATCTCGGAAACTACTCGTCCTAGACTCCCCGTTCCCAGTTCAAATGAAAGCTATGACCAAGATCTTCATTTGAAGTGACAGCTGTCAAACTTCAAACGGCCATATCTCGGAAACTACTCGTCCTAGACTCCCCGTTCAAAGTTCAAATGAAAGCTATGGCCAAGATCTTCATTTGAAGTGACAGCTGTCAAACTTTAAACGGCCATATCTCGGGAACTACTCGTCCTAGACTCCCCGTTCCCAGTTCAAATGAAAGCTATGGCCAAGATCTTCATTTGAAGTGACAGCTGTCAAACTTCAAACGGCCATATCTCGGGAACTACTCGTCCTAGACTCCCCGTTCCCAGTTCAAATGAAAGCTATGGCCAAGATCTTCATTTGAAGTGACAGCTGTCAAACTTCAAACGGCCATATCTCGGGAACTACTCGTCCTAGACTCTTCCTTTTTAGCTCAAATGAAAGCTATGACTAAGATCTACATTTAAAGTGACAGCTGTCAAAATGACATCTGTCATCTGAAATGTAGATCTTGGTCATAGCTTTCATTTGAACTGAGAACGGGGAGTCTAGGACGAGTAGTTCCCGAGATATGGCTGTTTGAAGTTTGACAGCTGTCACTTCAAATGAAGATCTTGGCCATAGCTTTCATTTGAACTGGGAACGGGGAGTCTAGGACGAGTAGTTTCCGAGATATGGCCGTTTGAAGTTTGACAGCTGTCACTTCAAATGAAGATCTTGGCCATAGCTTTCATTTGAACTGGGAACGGGGAGTCTAGGACGAGTAGTTCCCGAGATATGGCGGTTTTAAGTTTGACAGCTGTCACTTTAAATGTCAATTTGACATAATCTGTTATTTTGACATGATCTGTCAATTTGACAGCTGCTATTATTTATTATTTATTTATTTATACAGAAATTTTGATTGTAAATTTTTTTTTATTTTGTACTTAATTGCACTAAGGTCACGGTAGGAGCATAAGGACATAATTGGTCCTCGTGCTCCTACCAGTAGGAGAACCAAGTAGGAGTAAGAGGAAACGTATGATCGTTGTAATGTAGCTGAATGTACCTTTTGTGTCAGACTTTACGGATTTCCGACATTTCAAAATGAAGGCATAGAGAAAATCAGTCATTTTGGGAAAAGTTCTTTTTGGAATAAATACATTATGCAGATCAGTACATTTTGACATTCAGTCCAAACCAACCGTAAGGTACCTACCTACCTATCTAAAACACGGCATATTCCTAGTGACTCCGTTGACAAAATTAATATTTCTGAAGAAACTATCAACAAGGGTCCTGCGGGGGGTTCGAGGTTTTAAATAAAACTGTTCGATCCCGTGGAAATACGAATCAAAATATATTGCTCAATCAACTGACCTCAGAAATTATGCAAAACGCAACGATAGCGCGATCTAGGAATTGACCAAAGTTACTAGCGCCATCTAGTTCTGTTTTCGAGAACTAACGGTTTTAAGACTAATGACTACCTTGAACATACCGCCCACCAAGGACATTATGTGAATGTCCTTTAACCTTACTAGCTAGACAACCGCCCACCGTGAGGTGAGATGATAACAACAAATTTAATGTAGCGCTGTAAATTTGCCCATTCCCTTTCTTACAAAGCGGACTGTATTACTTATATAAAATCTTATTGCTTAACTAGGAACTTACATTTGACTGAAACTTAACTACTTATACTTTATATTTTGACTTTACTATAGATCTTAATCAAACACATTTCGTTTGATAAGATAAACTGAATAAACTTAAGATAAACTTTCTTTTAAACAAGTACTTAGACACTAAAATTCATTAGGAATTATTCCTAATCAGATATAGGTAAAATACACAATTTAGATACAGGTCGTTTTATGACCGATCCGTTACACTTGAGTGTAACCACACGACAAATCTTGTCCAAACCAGGATGCTTCTCGGTGACTTTACCCAAAAGCCATCGAGCTGGAGGCAAGTTGTCCTCCTTTACTAGGACAATATCTCCTATGTTTGGCTCAGGAATATGCTTATTCCATTTATATCGTTGCAGTAAGTGCACTAAATATTCCTGCGACCATTTTCGCCAAAAATCCTGCAACATACGCTGGGTTAATTGCCAACGTTTTAAACTACCCATATTGAGATTCTCATAGCTACGATCGGGAACTGTTATTAACGGTTCACCAATTAAAAAATGACCCGGTGTGAGAGGTATAGGATCATTTGGACCGTCGGGCATCACCGATAACGGTCGAGAATTAAGACATGCTTCGACTTGACACAAAACGGTGGACAACTCTTCATATGTAAGTGTTGAATCCCCGATTATTCTTCGTAAGTGAAATTTCGTCGATTTAACACCGGCCTCCCATAGGCCCCCAAAGTTAGGCGCGTGAGGTGGTATAAAATGCCAGGAAACTCTGTTGTTGCCTAGCCACTCTTGAATTTCGGTGGCAACTGACGACTTTTCTATGTCCACAAGATGTCGGAGCTCCTTTGAAGCACCTACAAAATTTGTCCCGTTGTCGCTCCACATGTCGCTGACAACACCTCTTCTGGCAACAAATCGCTTGAATCCCGCTATAAAACCTTGCGACGATAGATCGCTTATTGCCTCTAGATGAATCGCCTTGGACACCATGCAGATAAATAGGCAAATATAGCCCTTGTAAGATTGATGTCCACGGCCTTTGGATGTACGGATGTTAATCGGTCCTGCAAAGTCAACACCACTCTGCCGAAATGCTCTAGCTGGAGTCACCCTACTGGCTGGCAGTTGGCCCATTAGTTGTGTTTGGGTAGCAGCAGCGTATCTCTTGCACTTGACACATTTGCGCACATATGTTTTCACGAGAGTCTTGACCGAGAGAATCCAATACTTGTTACGCAAATGATGTAGCATGAGGGTGGGGCCTCCGTGCAATGTCGCTTTATGTGCTTCAGCAACCAACAGTTTCGTGAAATAGTTACTGTGCGGCATGATGATGGGGTGTTTGACGTTTTCATTCAACGATGCATGTTGAAGCCGACCGCTGACACGCAAGATTCCATCATCGTCGATTATTGGACAGAGGGACTTTAATTTTCCTCTTGTCGTTGCCTTTCCGGTTTTCTTGATGCTTTCTAGATCTTCGCTGAACTCTTGCCCTTGGACATGTTTAATGCAAACCTTCATTGCATCATCTATTTCCTCCTTTATCAGGTAAGTTTCATATCTTTTGTTTTCATTTACTTTAGGTTTCCATTTCAAAACTCTTCTGCAATAGGCAATGACACGCACCAGTTTTTGTAATGATGAATATCTGGTCCATAAAGATTCATCTGCATTTTCTGTACCTACATGAGCCTTGACACTTCTCTGCTCCATGCTGGTGGCTATTGACTTAGGTCTCGTGTAGTCGATTGTCCTGTTGTTTAGCCACGATGGTCCACGTGCCCATAACTCATTGCAGGCCAGTTCTTCTGACGTCACTCCTCTGGATGCTATGTCTGCAGGATTTTGAGCTGATTTGACATGAGCCCAATGTGAATTTTCTAACTGAGTGAGGATGGTGGAAACTCTATTCCCAACAAAGGTTGTCCAGCGGCTTGGATGGCTGCTGAGCCAAGCCAGAACCACTGTTGAATCAGTCCAAGCATGTATATGAGTTTTATCAACTCTCATGACTTCAGCTACTTCTGTTATTAGCTCGGACAGCAAAACTGCTCCCATTAGCTCAAGTTTCGGGATCGACAGCTGTTTTACTGGAGCTACCCTCGTGCGAGCTGTGATGAGACTGGTTGTGATATTTTCGTGTACATCAATAATCCGTAGGTACACGACCGCCGCATAGGCCGCCTCAGAGGCGTCGCAAAACCCATGCAGTTCAACCAGCAAATCATCAGCGCTTGTATTTACCCATCGAGGTATGCTAAATTGTTTCGTTTCTAAAAGATTCTGTCTATATGTTTGCCATTCAGTTAACAATTCTGGTGTTAACTCTTCATCCCATTCTAGTCCAGATAGCCACAGCCGTTGAATGAAGATTTTCGAAGTGATGACACAAGGAGCTGCCCAACCAAGAGGATCAAATAAGCGGGCGATGTCTGATATCACTCTTCTCTTCGTGATTGGCGCCTGCTGTAGCGGAAGCGTCACTGAATATTTGAATTTATCCCCTTCACGATCCCAACTGATTCCTAATATTTTAACTATTTCATCCATTTTGATGTCCTTCCTTCCTTGTTCCTCACCTTCCTTCTCTTCCACATTGATGAATCCGCTTGAAATTTTACTGTCCAACTCCTTACAGCTGCTCACCCATTTCTGCAGTTGGAAGCCTCCCTTGGTAAGTACTGATTCTATGTTTTTATGCAATGTTAATCCTTCTTCAACTGTTTGACATCCTGTCATTAGATCGTCTACATAAAAATCATTTTTTATGATTTCAGATGCTGCTGGGTACTGCGAGCCTTCATCAACTGCGATCTGCTGCAACGATTTCACTGCAAGGTAAGGAGCTGAGGCAGTACCAAATGTTACTCTCAATAATCTAAACTCTTCTATTTCAGATGCAGGTTCGTCGCGCCTAGGGCATGCAATACCGGGACTAATCTCAATACCGGTATTGAGTTCGGTATTGGAGCCCAATACCGGAATACCGGTATTAATACCGGTATTGGCGTTTTTATTTGAGATTCTAGTTTTTCCTAAAAAACAAAAATATTGAATGTAATTTAAGCTAATTTTAGCAAGATTTATTGGTCAAGGACATGATACTAAGAAAAACTGCAGGAATAAAATCAAAATAATTTGTATTTCTATGAACATGTATAAAATATAGTATGTATACTCACATAACAAAAGAGATCAATCAATAAACTTCAATTTCAAATAAAAACAAATTATCCTGGTTATAAGATAAGATAAGATGTCAACTTGACAATGTCAAAATATACAAAAAAAACAGTAGTTTATTATCAGGGATCGGAATTGGGTGTGTGAAAATACCTAAAGTTTGCAGCGGGACATAATATGGAGCTGTTACAACCACTTAAGTTCAACCGGTTTTGGATTTTACCGTTTTAGTTTCGGTTTTTTTTTTACGTGTTCCTTACCTTTGAAACACTGAACTATAAACATTCACAAGCTGCTAATACAGTTCTAAATTAATTTTTGTTGTTATTAATTAGTTTGTCGGAAAAGTACAAAACAAAAATTCATTTAGAACTGTATTAGCAGCTTGTGAATGTTTATAGTTCAATGTTTCAAAGGTAAGGAACATGTAAAAAAAAAACTGAAACTAAACCGGTAAAATCCAAAACCGGTTGAACTTAAGTGGTTGTAACAGCTCCATATTATGTCCCACTGCTAACTTTAGGTATTTTCACACACCCTATTCCGATCTCTGTTTATTATCGAGTAAAAACTTAATCCAGTTTGGTCGAATCCAGCCAAAGTAAACATTGCGAATAAAACAATATTTTACTTACATTATTGGAGCGATTCAGCAGCTAATCCAGCGTCACAATTTCACAAAAGTAATCACACTCACAGATACAACATTTGCGAACTGACTGATGCGATAGTATGCGGCGCGGAAGCGGGGCACAGTGTGGGATTTGACGTGATTTTCGGACATGGTCTTTTTATTGCAGAATTCGTTAGTATTAACGATTTAAAACGTTAGAGTAGAACTCCCGTGTTTCAGTTAAGTTTAGTTTCAGAGATGTGAATTTTTGAAAATACCTATATTTTTTGTGCCAAAAAAATTTAAAGCGTTGGTGCGCCTACATTATAGGATTATTTAATAATTTGATTTCTGTATACCTAAGGATGTTTTGAGCTGCAATTTTAGAAATTATTTTGAATCTTCTATATGCTGTAAAACGCGAGTAATTAATTATTTTATATTTTTGGTTTTTATTTTTTTACTCCGAATTTAGGTCGTTGTAGCACATAATTTCTTCATAACACATAGCCCCAGATCCTAAGCAACAATGTGGTAAAAAAACGGAAAGCTAATCTCGCGTGGATTGGAAGTTATTAAATAATAACGTTTTTGCCGAAAACTTTACAGTCGGGGTTGTCACTTTTTAAATAATAATTTTTTTGCCAAAAATAAGGGAACTTATTTTTTTTTAATTTTCCTTTAAATCGTTTACAACGATCCTTAGATTATGCTATTCTCAATTACATTATATTATTGTGCATATTATTGAGGATAACACTTTTTTTACATTTAGAATCGCTATATCTCAGAAATGGTGAATCTTAGGAAAAAGAATATTCGTCAAATTTTGTGGAAAATAGCATGATCTACATTTTATATTAATAAATAAATCTGTTTTTCATAAATACCTCGTTTCGTTCTATTACCCAAAAAAAAAAAATTACCCTGCAGGGGTAAATAAATATCCACAGGCACGGTATCACTGAGATTTTCAGCTCTATCAATTTTTTTAAATGTTTTGCCAAAAACGTTCAAAATTTTACCAAATATTTGTGGCAACCATAACGAAAAAACTTAAGTCACTGTAACTTCCAATCCACGCGAGATTAGCTTTCCGTTTTTTTACCACATTGTTGCTTAGGATCTGGGGCTATGTGTTATGAAGAAATTATGTGCTACAACGACCTAAATTCGGAGTAAAAAAATAAAAACCAAAAATATAAAATAATTAATTACTCGCGTTTTACAGCATATAGAAGATTCAAAATAATTTCTAAAATTGCAGCTCAAAACATCCTTAGGTATACAGAAATCAAATTATTAAATAATCCTATAATGTAGGCGCACCAACGCTTTAAATTTTTTTGGCACAAAAAATATAGGTATTTTCAAAAATTCACATCTCTGAAACTAAACTTAACTGAAACACGGGAGTTCTACTCTAACGTTTTAAATCGTTAATACTAACGAATTCTGCAATAAAAAGACCATGTCCGAAAATCACGTCAAATCCCACACTGTGCGGGGGTAGAGTAAGTGTGAAATTACAGTGGGAAGCGGGTAGCGGAATCCGCTGGCGTGTAAGACAAGCACATACTTGTGTACCAAGGTGCACCAAGTGCGGGCGGGGCGGGCGAAACTGTGTTCATCTATTGAAATGAGCGTTTTCCGCTCGACGCGTCACCCGCTCATCCGCCCCGCCCGCTGCCACTGTAATTTCACACTAAGAGTGAGAGAGCGCTAGAGTTGGCCAGCGAACCATTTTTAAGGCGCGTTCACACGCTCGCGTGCAAACAGACAACGAGCAAATTATTTTCTGTTGCGTCCGGTCTCCTCGAGATGAAAGTGACAGAGTTACACCGTGCTTGATCTAATCATATTTCTGTCTCGATGAATTTCTGTTTGCACGTGAGCGTGTAAACCCACCGTATTACCACTTGCCGGCCGCGACGTAGTTTATGATCTGGAATAACACATAGGCTACTTTTTACCCAGGTAGGCGCAGTCGCAGGCACATGGATGCTAGTAATTCTTATGATAGTAATTAAAGTAAACATAGACGTACAATACGATTAGCGTATCTAGGCATTCGTAAAGTTAGCTGTTTCGATGCACAGTAGGTATACAATTTAGCAAGAAAATGCTCTACTGCGCACGACAAAAGACCGAATTCCGGGATCCGTTAACCATACGGAATACGTACGGAATTATTTGATATTGATTTCCTCAATACCGGTATTGTCCGGTATTGATTACTTCAATACCGGTATTGAAATACCGGACAAATCTTCCGGGATTCCGGTATTTCGGTATTACGGGATCCCGGTATTCATGCCCTAGTCGCGCCACACTACCCTCTGGAAGTCTGCGTGCGCTGGAGAGATCTTCACTTGCCTGTACATCTTGACGATGTCGGCGCAAAGACTGATAGGATGCATTCTCCATCGCATGATGGTGTGACGTAATGGTGGTTGCAACGCTGGACCAACCATAAGATCATCATTCAACGAAACTCCGTTCATACCTTTCATAGAAGCGTCGAATACTATTCTCACCTTAGTCGTTGTCTTGTCATTGCGTATGACGGCGTGATGTGGCAAGTAGACCGTTGATGGTTTGCTCACTTCGTCGGATGGGATGCGCTCCATATGACCAAGGTTTAAATAGTCATGAAACACTTCCGAGTATTGTTTCTTAATTTCAGGTTCTCTTTCAAATTTCCTTTCGAGATGCTGAAACCTTTTAACAGCTAACTCTCTGGACCTTCCAAATTGACATTTTGGATTTTGTGTTCGGAACGGAAGATTTACTATGTACCTACCACTATCGTCTCTAGTGGTGGTTTGCTTGAAAATCGATTCACATTGCTGCTCCTCTACCGTTAGTATCTTCTGTTCCGGAACTGCCGACTCTATCTCCCAAAATTTCTTCAACAGCGCATTGTCATCGGCTTGGCTCACTACACGGTGATGACACCGTGTCGAGGAGGTTTGATAATCATCTGCTTCATGTGTGGGACCAGAAATGATCCATCCCAATGCTGTGTGTTGCGCAGTGGGCATGCCCTTGGGACCCTTTGTCAGACCTTCTCTGATTAATTCTCCATACACGTCGGCACCGAGCAATACGTCTATTTTGCTAGGAATGTAGAATTGGGGATCTGCGAGTGTGATCTCGGCGAACTCTGGCATTTCCTGATTTATTCTTTCCGATGGCAACAGACTGGTTATAGTGGGAAGAACGTGCGCTCTTACTTGGATTTTAAACTCGGGATCATGGCGTGAATGGATGTTGATCACGATGACATATTTTGACGCCAACGTATCTTCTTTGCTGCCGCCTAAGCCTGATATGCTGCTCCTGCTGTGTATCTTCTTCAGGCCGAGTAACTGTGCAGCTGACTCAGTAACGAACGATGCCTCCGAACCTTGATCCAATAAAGCTCGGAGGGTGTGCTTGTTTCCATCTCTTGCTTCAGCTTCAACGAGAGCGGTCGCCAGCAGAATTTTGCTTGACGAAATCCCGGTTGAAAAATGTGCTACTACCTTTGATGTTTGACCTGGATCATCCAATGATGTCTTAATTCTCGAAACCGTTTCAGTGATCTCCGCCGCTACATTTGACTTGATTGATTCTGATGGTTTCGGATGGAGCAATGAGTGATGTTTTCTATGACAAATACGACATCTGACTGGTGACCGACAAATGGTTGCGGAATGGTTGCTGCCTAAACAGTTAAAGCAAAGCTTGCTGGTTTGGACAAAACTATGACGCTGGTCATAATCAAGCTTGATGAATTCTTTACAATTGGACATTTTGTGTTCATTGCATTTACAGTGTGAGCACCACCCTTTAACAACTGCTTCGGAACTGCCGGTCATCGCATGCATCACCTTTGGTCGATGGTTGGAAAAACCTGGTTTAGATTTTTGCTTGGGGTTGAGAAACTCCAGAGAGCGGAACCGAGATTCCAAAAACTCTCGCATTTGTATCCAAGTTGGTAAATCATCTGAGCTACTTATTTTAGATTCCCATTCCTTGCGAGATTCTGTGTCCAACTTGGAGCAAATGGTGTATATGACTATAGTATCCCACGTCCCGACATCAATCCCCAAATTTTTCAAACCATTGAGCGTATCATTGGTTACATCCAAGATATCTTTCAGAGCACTGCTTGACTCGGATGCTAGGCTTGGTTGATTCACAAAACGCTTGAGTAGACAATTAGCTAGATATTTTTTATTGTTATATCTATTGTTTAGCGTGGTCCACGATTCTTGATAATTGGCTGACGTGATAGGAACATGTCTCAATAACTGTTCAGCCTCTCCCGATAAATGACCTTTTAAATAATGCATTTTTTGCACATTGTCTATCGCAGCATTATTGTGAACCAACGATTCATACAGATCTTTGAACGTTGTCCATTCCGAGTATAACCCACTAAAGGTAGGGATAGATATCTTGGGCAATTTTACATTTATACTCTCAAATTTTGAGGTATTGGTTGAAGCTTGAGATTCTATGCCTGACTTGCTTGGCTTTAATTGCGACAAACATTCCCTAATTTCTGCTTTACATTCAATATACAACTCTTCAACACACTCATACATGTTTTCAGAAATATAGCGAGTTGCCGCAAGCTCTTCAGTAGAAATTTCGGTTATCAACCTCAAATGAGTGTCTGAGAAAACCTTCCATTTCTCTTCTAATGATTCTATTCTCGTGAGTAGATGAGATTCTTTCATTAACCTATCCTTTGGAGATTTCTTAAAATTTGCATAAGTCCTTTCTATCAAGGACTTATAGCCTAGTTGAGCTTTTAGCAGCGTTGTTAGAGACATAGTGATAAATTCTTATTCAAGCTTCAATCAACAATTACAAACAGAAGTTCCAAACACAAGTTTGATAAGAGCGAAAAATTTTCTAAGTGTTTGAAAACCGGACCGAAATCGGGCATAGGTTCCCCGTCGGTTCTGATTTAACAAAACTATTCTAAGTCTAAAAACTAAACTTGAAAATTTTACAAGTATTTGAAATTCTGACTGAAATCGGGCATAGGTTCCCCGTAGGTTCTGTTTTGTTGAAATTATTCTAAGTCTCTAAAACTACACATAAAAATTACAAGTCCAAAATCTTAAAATTTTCTAAGTCTAAAAACCAGTAAACTGAATTTGCACTGCACTCAACACAAGAAAAGGTCAATGTACTCACGGTTTCACTCGTAGGTATACTACTTGCCGATGACTGCCTCCAATCAATGACGCTCCTTGTACGTCACTGTTGTGACGCAGCGATACCTCCTTGTACCGCCGCGTTGCCTGCTCCTGGATGTCGGCGTGTGCTGTTACGTCACTCCTGACGTCAGCACTGAACAGCATGCGCGCGCCAGCCTGGGTAGCTTAGCGCGGGCTTCTTCGGGTTTTCTTCCTTGGACGGATTGGGGGTTGGTGCGCTGCGCAATACATGCGCATGCGCTCACAACAAATTCTCCACTTCACTTCTCACTGCAATCCATCCACCAGCCGTGACAGCACTCCGGGTCAATCAATGACCGAATACTGCCCGGTGCGCACCGAGTGGCGATCCACCACTTTCCCTAGTGCGTGATACAAAAAACCAGTGGAAACGGTTCCAACAGGATTACATCCGGCTCGCTAGGACCATGAAGAAACTATCAACAAGGGTCCTGCGGGGGGTTCGAGGTTTTAAATAAAACTGTTCGATCCCGTGGAAATACGAATCAAAATATATTGCTCAATCAACTGACCTCAGAAATTATGCAAAACGCAACGATAGCGCGATCTAGGAATTGACCAAAGTTACTAGCGCCATCTAGTTCTGTTTTCGAGAACTAACGGTTTTAAGACTAATGACTACCTTGAACAATTTCCTTATCAAAAAACGTTTTGAATTTATTATAATCTAACTTTAAAGCAGTGGTATATCTTTTGTCAATCAAATAATTTAGATTGTTACAGATCATCTATCTAGCTGTTATGGAAATACTTTTTCGACAGAACAGTTCAAAAGGAGCTGTTGAAGGAACTTAATTAGTAACGGTCAGCGTTATCATAAATGTTATTGGTAAGAACACTCGTGCACACCAGTAAAAAGTACGGTAGGTACCAATAGTAGATTCTTTACAGGTATTTAAAAAAAAAAAAAAAAAAAGACAACCCACTTTTTTTTCGAGATATTATTCGACTTGGCAGAAGCATTGCCTTGGAATATACTTATTATATCAAATCAATTATCGAAATATCCAACCATTCTAGGTACCTCACTGGATGTACTGTCGAGAAAATTGGTACTTTTTCTACGTTGTTAACAAGACAACGCTCGCAGACTTTATCTGCCATATTTTATATCAATTTATTTACAAATATTACTATTAGATCCTGACTTTATTCTACGTATTATTATATATATATTCTCTATTCTACCTTAGTAGGTATATCATTATTTAGAGAAAAATATTGTTGAATTCTCCTCCGTACACAAACCATTTGATATCAACTGTGAAATAATCTGTCCACAACGCAACCTTTCAAATAATTATTCGATGGATCAAACAAATACGTTGCATGAGAGCGGAGTGAACGTGTCCGTGTTTATTTGTTTCTTTCTCGGCCACCTCCGCCACCAGCCGGGCTGGGTTCTCCATCGACACTTGACAAACACTATTAAAAGTACGGTCAGGTGGACAGGACGCTTTCTCTGTTTCGCAAAAATTTTAAAATATTTTTTTTTTTTTTTTGTCTTTCTTTCTACTGAAGACACGCCTCTTTCTGTGGCTGTATCAATGAAGTACTGATAAGTACTAATAAGGGTATACTTACGTATGATGCTTATAAATATTGAATATACTTAAGTAAGTATATGAACTTATATTTGTGATTTTTTATGTTCATTCTGCAACAGACGCTAAACATCTACATGGTTTTCTTTAAATCTAGAGGACGCAGCATCGACGTATAATTAATGGTTAAAAGAACTTACCTGAAGTGAATTTCAACCATAATTATACTAGATGCTGCGTCCGAATAGATTTAAACTCCCGCCCACCCTGAAAGGCACAACAATTCTGCGTGCTTCGCGGTTATTGTGCCAAACCCAAATAAATAAATGAATGTTGCAGAATGCTGATCGTGCTGAACGTGCTCTGAAAAGAATGATGCGCTCGCCGCGGGTACTTATAAAGTAACAGAAACGAGTGTTCCACTCTCATTTTTTCTGTTTGAATATTTTTCAGATCTTCAAAATTAGCCTAAAAAATAGCGCTAAACAGTGTTGCGATGCTATACATGGAAGGCGGACTACATGGTTTTCTTTAAATCTATTCGGACGCAGCATCTAGTATAATTATGGTTGAAATTCACTTCAGGTAAGTTCTTTTAACCATTAATAACTAGTAGTTCGCCCCGAACTGAGATCTCGCGCACCGTAGATGGCTTACATTTGGACTTTCTTCTGACTACCCCTATAATTTCAAGTGCTACTACTGCCGAGTATGCCTATTACAAATAAATACCTTTCATTTGACACCCCACTCAATATATTTGTTTACTTAACTTTTTTTACCCCAATTATTTTCATTCTTTATCAAAAATTTTTGTTATCATGAAAATAAATCAAGTAGCATCTAAAATCATTGCAAACCAAACCGCAACGATGCCACTCTCTTTTTAAGACCGACCAGTCAATGAGCTACGAAGACATCGAAACTCTATGAAACGGGAGCTCTTGCAGCTCTGGTTTCGTAGTTTTTGTTCTTTGGTCGTATTTCAAAAACTATACATCCTTGATTAAAAATAAAAACCATTTTGGAATGTACAAAATAAGCCCTTTCGTATGACACCCCACTCAATATATTTGTGTAACTTTCATAATTTTTTACCCCCTTGGGAACCCAATATCTTCACAACCCCTTCATCGATTAAGCTCATATGCTCCACCGTAAATTTCCTTACCACAACCTATTGACCTACCAAGTTTCATGCAGATTGGATGAACGGTTCGACAGTTATGCGCGAACAACAATTCGTGAAACATACAAACATACAAAGCAAAATCGCCCAACTTACCACTAAGATCTTCGCTCGCTTCGCTCGCTCGATCGATAAAGCTGAAGAGTTTGTTTTTTGTTTGAGCACGTTAATATCTGAAACTAGCAGTCGGAAAAAAGCTTTTTAACCGAATTCAAAAAAGGAGTCCATGAGGTTCTATGTTCGGCTGTATTTTTTTAATGAATGTTCAGCGATTTCACCGTCAATTCTAGACCGATTTTTATGTTTTTTAGGGTTCCGTACCTTAAAAGGTAAAAAAAGGAACCCTTATAAGATCACTTTCTTGTCCGTCTGTCTGTCTGTCTGTCTGTCCGTCTGTCTGTCCGTGTGTCACCATCGATTATCTCAGGAACGGGTAGAGCTAGCAAGTTGAAATTTATACCAAATACTAAGGTCTATAGTCCCTATTGTGACTATAAAAATCAAGGTCCTGAGTCAACACTATAAAAAGATATAGGCAAATTTAGGTTTTCGTGAAAACTTGTGAGTACCAACGGGCTTACCCGAGGTTACGTTTGCGCCATTGATTTGCCCCATTAATGGTGGAAACGTAACTGATTAGTTATGTTTGCGCCATTAATGGGGCAAACGTAACTGGTTAGTTATGTTTGCACCATTGATTGATAGGGAAATGAAAAAACAGACAAACAGACCGTATTAAAAAAATTGAAGTGTGTATCTAGTTAAAACTCCTTCAGGTGGCAACTATTAGACACTTGATAAACAGATGTCAAAAATGACAGATAATGTCAAAAATGACAGATAATGTCAAAAATGACACTGGATGTCAAAAATGACAATTTATGTCAAGAATGACAGAATATGTCAACATGACAGATGATGTCAAAAATGACAGATTATGTCAAAAATGACAGACTATGTCAAGAATGACAGAATATGTAAAAATGACAGATGTTGTCAAAAATGACAGATTATATTAAGACTGAATATGTCAAAATGCAGATTACATATAAATTGACAGATTGGCCATATCTCAAAAACCAGTTATCCTAGACTCTCCGTTCTCAGTTCCAGTGAAAGCTATTGAATAGATCTTCATTTAAAGTGACAGCTGTCAAACTTCAAATAGCCATATCTCGCAAACTACACGTCCTAGACTCCCCGTTCTCAGTTCAAATGAAAGCTATGACCAAGATCTTCATTTAAAGTGACAGCTGTCAAACTTCAAACGGCCATATCTCGCAAACTACTCGTCCTAGACTCCCCGTTCTCAGTTCAAATGAAAGCTATAATCAAGATCTACATTTAAAGTGACAGCTGTCAAAATGACATCTGTCATCTGAAATGTAGATCTTCATCATAGCTTTCATTTGAACCGAGAACGGAGATTCTAGGACGAGTAGTTTCCGAGAAATGGCCGTTTGAAGTTTGACAGCTGTCACTTTAAATGTAGATCTTGGTCATAGCTTTCATTTGAACCGCGAACGGGGAGTCCAGGTCGAGTAGTTTCCGAGATATGGCCGTTTGAAGTTTGACAGCTGTCACTTTAAATGTAGATCTTGGTCATATCTTTCATTTGAACTGAGAACGGGGAGTCTAGGACGTGTAGTTTGCGAGATATGGCTATTTGAAGTTTGACAGCTGTCACTTTAAATGAAGATCTATTCAATAGCTTTCACTGGAACTGAGAACGGAGAGTCTAGGATAACTGGTTTTTGAGATATGGCCAATCTGTCAATTTATATGTAATCTGCATTTTGACATATTCAGTCTTAATATAATCTGTCATTTTTGACAACATCTGTCATTTTGACATATTCTGTCATCCTTGACATAATCTGTCATTTTTGACATCATCTGTCATTTTGACATATTCTGTAATTTTTGACATCATCTGTCATTTTGACATATTCTGTCATTCTTGGCATAATCTGTCATTTTTGACATCAGTGTCATTTTTGACATTACCTGTCATTTTTGACATCCAGTGTCATTTTTGACATCTGTCAGTTTTGGCATCCAGTGTCATTTTTGACATTACCTGTCATATTTGACATTACCTGTCATTTTTGACATCCAGTGTCATTTTTGACATTATCTGTCATTTTTGACTTCCAGTGTCATTTTTGACATTATCTGTTATTTTTGACATCCAGTGTCATTTTTGACATCCGTGGTACCGTGGGTAAAAATAATTACCCACTGTACCACTGAAGGTATCGTCGGTGGTACGGTAGGGCAGTCATACATGTAAAAACACCATGTCAAAAACAAACGCTAAACAAACAATTTTTTATAGATTTTATCTACGGCGAGGAAAGCAAGGTTAGATTAGTTGTATCAATTTGAATGGCGCAAACATAACTAATCAGTTACGTTTCCACCATTAATGGGGCAAATCAATGGCGCAAACGTAACCTCGGGAAAAAAAAACTTACCTTAATTATCAACTTTTTTATTTTTCGGAATTTTTCCTTTACTTGTGCTGGAAGACCTTGCTTGTAACCAAAATTGACAATTCTAGGTCAACCGGAAGTACCCTAGAGGTTTTGGGTCGAAAACCTAAATGGTAGTTCCCGTTGACCTAGAATAACGAAATTTGGCAAAAAGCAAGGTCTTATAGCACAAATAAAGGAAAACTTCCAAAAAGTTAAAAAAGTTGAAAATTAAAGGGTGTTCCCATACCTACATACAAAGTTGACGCCAATTAAAATTGTCCTCCGAGTTGTATGGGTGCTCATACAATTAAGCGGACTAGCTTAGGTAATTGGCACCATGGCTAGGTACGGAACCCTCGGCGTACGAGTTCGACTCGCACTTGACCGGTTTTTTTTTGTTTGAAAGGGCATAGGTACCCCTAATGTGGTCCTATAGAAATTAGGTGAGGATCTGACAAGAATCTTCGGAGTAAGGCCATTCCTGAAAACTGAGACAATGTATAATATTCATACCATTATTCTATGTTCCTGTAAATGGGAAATATACTAGGTACTTAGATACTTTATTTTTTCAAATACTTACATACATATTAAACATAGAAACCACCCAGACCCGAGACAAATATTTGCAACATACAAACGTTTGTCCCATAGCGGAGATCGAACCCACAACCTCCTGCGTCACAGGCGGGTCTTCACCCATTGCGCCACAGAGGTCTTCAAATATAGGCAGTGGCGGCCTTTGGGGGTGGCGAGCAGGGCACTCGCCCGGGGCCTCGCGCTTGTAGGGGCCTCGCGCAGCAAGCCGACTAGAGAAAATCTTTTATAAGCATTAGTAAACCTATCCGTTAAAGATTTTCGTTCACAAATTCTATTGTGAACTTCTCTGTAAACCTATAAAATAAGAACAATGCCTTCTACATTATTTTGTTATTATCTCAAAAGGAATAGGCAGCTTTTTTTAGGAAAACTCCCAGTTGGCTATTTTTTTCCAACTTTTTCAACAATCATCATCATATTTCAACCAATTTACACAAAACCTAAACGAATTAAACACCTACCCTTCCTCATGAACCACTCTAGCTGTCTATTGGTGAAAAAACTAAATCGCCCCCTCATAAACTACACTGAACGGATTTTACCGTTCAGTAGTTTATGAGGGGGCGAGGGACTTTGTTTTATAATATTATGTGCGCGACTCCGACTTTTCGTCATCAAAATTTCAATACCTTTTAGGTACTTTGGTAGGGCCTCGCAATGACTAGGCAGGCTCGGTCCCAGGGCCATGTCACCCCACCCCCCAAAATCTTTGACAAACCTCTAATATCCAGCATTATAATGTCTTAAATGCTTACCTAAATGCAAAATTCGGAATTCTAAATTTTTCGTAAAAACGTTTTTAACCCTTTTCATCCCGTCATATCAATGTGTCTTCGCTCATGCGTATTCTGCGAATAGAGTGAGTTAAATCTGATCGCAGAATAGAAACCGACAAGCAGCCAGCCTTTTCTTTGAGCACCGTAAGCAAAATCAAGTGTCACATGCTACAATTTTCTTTAAAAAATTTGGGTCTCTTCGCTCGCATTTAATTCATGGGTATTTTGCGAGAGTAGGGAGCTTGTAATATATTATATTAGGCTAATTATTTTGCTAGCAAAGTGAAAAAAAAATCGGCTCGCTTCGCTCGCCCCCCCCCCCCTTAACATAAAATCGTGAGTCCCTCCCAAAAAAAAATCTTGGTCCCACACCCGTCACCAGGGTCCTCGCAAAGAACTACCGCCCTGGGCCTCGCGATAGCTAAGGCCGCCCCTAAATAGGTACATATAATGCTACATATTAGGTTGGGGAAAAAGTCTTTTCGCATTATAGTATGTATGAACTTGTAATAAAATATCTTTGGCTATACTATATGTATCTGGCTGGTTTTGGTATCATTAAAAGTTTAAATTTTAAAGAACATAATTCCAAATTAAAATTAGGAAAATGTGTGATTTTCATTTGTTTTTCGTACCGTTAAGATGAGTGAATCTAATGAAGAAATTCGATACATTTTAAAATTTTACTACAAAAAAGGTAAAAATGCAACGCAAGCCGCGAAAAAAATTTGCCATGTTTATGGACCTAGTGCAGTGTCTGTGAGAGTAGCACAAATTTGGTTTAGGCGTTTTCAATCCGGAAATTTTGATGTCAAAGATGCACGTCGCTCTGGTCGCCCTATTACGGATAAAATGGATGCCATTTTTGAAAAAGTGGAGCAAGATCAGCATATCAGTAGTTACAACGTAGCTGAAGAACTGGGAATTGACCACAAAACAGTTTTGGCGCATTTGAAAAAAACTGGGTACACAAAAAAGCTCGATATTTGGATACCTCACGAGCTCACTGTAAACCTAATGAACCCTGTACTCTTTTGTGTAATCCTGTAATCATTTATTCATTATGAGCTGTTACCACCAGGCAGGACCATCGATTCTGAACTCTACTGCGAATAACTGATGAGATTAAAGCAAGAAGTTGAGAGAAAGCGGCCGGAATTAATCAACAGAAGGGGTGTGGTTTTTCATCATGATAACGCTAGACCTCACACATCTTTAGCCACTCAGCAAAAATTAAGAGAGTTTGGCTGGGAGGTGTTAATGCATCCGCCGTATAGTCCTGACCTTGCACCTTAAGATTTCCACCTGTTTCGGTCTCTTCAGAATTCTTTAGGCAGTGTCAGGTTAACATCACGAGAGGACTGCCAATACCACTTGTCGCGGTATTTTGATCAGAAGTCCCAAAATTTCTATAGCAATGGGATCATGTCCCTACCCACAAGATGGCAAAAAATTATCGAACAAAATGGTACCTACATACTTTAGTTAAATATAAATAAACTATATTAAAAAATGTTTTGAATTTTCTTAAAAAATGCGAAGAAACTTTTTCCCCAACCTATTACAATGCTGCTTGAATTTAGGTAAACGCTAGAATTAGAGTCTCCGTGGTTATATTATAATTATAACCGAAAGTGATTGAACTGTAGCGCCAGATGGCTTCGATACCTATTTACCTACTTCCAAGTTTCTAAACAAACATCTGGGCTAGCTGAAATGCTAATTAATACCACCGCAAACAATACAAGTTGATGAACTTTGACGGGTGATTAGCCACCTACCAACTGTAATGTATTGTCTAGCTAGCAGATTTCGAAGAACAATAAATAGAAGAAACTAATAATCATTGTTGTGTTGATGAATTGTTTATTCAGGCGTCTTGTATCCATGTTAGTGTTTGCGCCTAGACCTAGTTTCTTGGCCTCTAAAAGGATTGTTTCCGTTATAGCGCTAATTAAGACATGTTATCTGCATGCGTGCATAAAGGCTAACTGTAATTTATCGAGATTTAAAATGAATACTTAATTGAATTATAGCAATCTAGTACATTCATTCTAGATTTCAATGTATGGAAAATTTGGCAAATTTAATAATTAAGTTTTGATGCTGGTGTGTTATACCTATAGGTGAGTACATTAAAAAAAACAACTCTCCCCCCCTCTCAACCTTCGGCGTCACCCCTCCCCCCCTTGAAAAGTGTCCCGTTTTACAGATTTTCTCAATTTTCAAGAAAACTATACAAGCTAGGACAAAATGATCAAAGACAAAATTAGTTCTTAATAAATTGCCTACAAATAAATACTAACATTTATTTTGATACGAGTTATAGTTTCCAAGCTATATAGCGTCAAAGTTTACCAAAAATCTGCGCCTAGCAAAAATGAACATTATACACAGAAAACAGTAATATTTGTTATTTCTTACAATTAATGCGCTTATACATTGCAACAATAAGTGGTTGCGATACTGCATCAGCATTCTACAGCAAAGTAAAGGTTCAGTCTGTTCTTCTTAGTAAAAAAATCTACTTGCAAGGTACGATAAACGTTTTCAATAACCCGGATGCCGCATACGAACAAGTAGAAGAAGCTCCGAAGATCCTCAACAGATCCATTCCAAATTTTTAGGACACTAATCGGAAAGTATACCCTTTCAAATAAAAAAAAAATTTTTCAAATCGGTCCAAACGTCTTCGAGTAATCGCTGAACATACACAAAAAAAAGCACAAAAAAAAATAAAATAATTAATGATTTCGATGAATTTTGAGAACCTCCTCCTTTTTTGAAGTCGGTTAAAAACTTTAAAAGATAAGCATGACGATACTGATTTATTTTAAAAAATAATTACAATATATAAACGCATTAATTGTAACAAATAACAAATATTGCTGTTTCCTGTGTATTTGCTAAGCGCAGATTTTTAATAAACTTTGACGCTCTATAGCTGGAGAACTATAACTCGTATCAAAATAAATGTTGGTATTTATTTGTAGGTAATTTATTAATAACTAATTTTTTCTTTGACCATTTTGTCATAGCTTGTATAGTTTTCCTGAAAATTGAGAAAATCCGTAAAACGGGACACTTTTTAAGGGGGGGAGGGGTGACGCTGAAGGTGGAGGGGGAGGGAGAGTTGTTTTTTTTAATGTACTCACCTATAGGTATAACACACCAGCATCAAAACTTAATTATTAATTTTGCCGTTAAAAAATCTAGAATGAATGTACTAATCTTAAGCCCAAAATTACTAGGGGCCGACAGATCTTTGTTTGGTTTATACAATAGCGGCCTTTACACGGTAGAGTATCTGTACAGATAACCGCGGATAAAACTGTCAAAGGTTGGAATGGCGCGTGCTATTTCCCGCGGCATCTGGACTGTACAGATATCTGTACAGATAACCGCGGATAAAACTGTCAAAGGTTGGAATGGCGCGTGCTATTTCCCGCGGGCCGATCTCTACGTGTAAATGCTGCTAATGTTGTTCATGTTCTCAATATGAAAGTGTATTCAATAGTAGAATTTTCTAAACTAAATATTTATATTGCAGACCACGTCAAAGAGACGAGACGGAACGCGTGATACGTTGCACGCTAAAAGAGATTATGATGAGCGTAGACTTGGACGAGGTGACGAGCAAAGCGATCCGCGGTCGCCTTGAGGATGAACTGGATATGGACTTGGCTGAGTACAAGTCTTTCATTGACCAGGAGATGCTCACGATACTCGGACAAATGGACGCGCCCACCGAAATATTTGACCACGTGTACCTCGGCTCCGAATGGAACGCAAGCAATTTAGAAGAGTTACAGCGAAATGGGTATGTAGAAACTACTAGTTCTGAAGACCTCAATGTAAAGTATACTTTGTTCTAACAGTTTCGTCTCTTGGTTCCAGGGTGAGACACATTCTAAACGTAACGAGAGAGATCGACAACTTCTTCCCCGGTATGTTCGACTATCTCAACATAAGAGTGTACGACGATGAAAAGACTGACTTACTTAAACATTGGGATAACACTTTCAAGTACATAAACAAAGCCAGGAACGAGGGTTCAAAGGTTCTCGTCCATTGCAAAATGGGCATCAGCCGGTCGGCCTCCGTCGTGATCGCCTACGCCATGAAGGCCTTCAACTGGAACTTCGACAAGGCTCTCAAGCACGTCAAATGGAAAAGAAGCTGCATAAAGCCGAACACGAACTTTCTGAACCAGCTCGAAACGTACCAGGGAATACTCGACGCCATGAAGAACAAGGAAAAACTACAGAGATCCAAATCCGAGACAAATCTGAAGGCTCCCAAATCGGCGGGAAAAGCGGAGATGAAGGTGTGCGACGTGACGCCGCTGGTGCTGGCGCTGACGGCGGGCGGCGGCGCGCGGCCGCGCTCCTGGTCGCCCGACGGACGCCTGTCGCGCGACCTGCTGCCGCCGCCGCCGCCCACCTCCGTCTCGCTGGAGCATCTGCCCGAACAGACGCGCCACATGCTCATGCCTTGCGCGAACGGCAGCTACAGCGTCTCGCCCAACCAGATCATCCGTCTCAAGGAGGAGGGCGCGCCCTCCGTCAGGCACATCGTCAGCGAGATAGAGAACGCCGCCTCCAGCGACCGCCGCGAGTCCAGCCGCCGCTACCAGCGCCTCATCAGCTGTCTGCGCGCCGAGCCGCACGCCGACCTGCACGCCGAGCCCTCGCGGAACCTCTGTCCCAGGACTCCTCACTCCTATTTCGAAACTGAAAGAATTCACACGTGGGATCCCGGGGAGGCGCCGTGGCCTCGAGAGGAGGAGAGCCGCCTGCGCGCGGACACCGACGCTATAGTGAAAAGTGATAGTGGTATAATAGACGTAAAGAATAAAGTGACAGTGACCGAGAGCACGGTCGAGCGCAACCCGGAGTTCTCGGAGGAGCGGCGGGAGTCGGACGCGGCGCCGAGTCGGCAGAGCTCCTGGAGCTCGTTCGACAGCGCCGTGGGGCTGGACGCGTCGCGGCACTCGTCGTGGGGCGCGCCGCGCGTCGACGATCCGCTCAACCTCGCCAGCATCACCGAGCACCGCGAGGCGCGCCCCGCGCACCTAGCCGCCAACGAACGCAAGTTCAACGAAACCTGTGCCATACTGAAGGAGCTGGCGGGCGCGGCGGCGCGCATGGAGAGCGCGCGGCGGCGCGGCGCCTCCACGTGGAGCGGGCGGCTGTCCGCGTCCGCGCCCGCCGGCACGTGGCTGCGTGCCGGGCCGCGCCGCCGCCGTCTCGCGGCCGCCTCGCACGGTGATCTGCCGCGCGCGCCCGCCGCCTCGCCGCTCGGCCTCGTCGGCAACCTCAAGAAGGAGTTCGAGGCGCGCTCGGAGGCGGGCGAGGGCGGCCGGCGCGCCGAGGACCTGTCGGTGCGCGTGCTGGTGGGCCGCTACGACCGGCCGCCGCCCCGCGCGCGCTGCGAGTCGGCCCCCGAGCCGCCGCGCCGCACCGACCGCGCCCGCCCGCTGCCCGGCCCCCCCTCGCCCGCGCCCGCGCCGCCCCTCGACCGCCCGCCGCCCGCTCCGACTGTCGTGTCGATAGCGCCGATTGACTATAGCGATGTGGTCGTTTCAACTGTGATGTCGAAAGCTCAAAATAAAAAACAATTGCAACACGGGAAGACTCATCCGTTGACGAGGCTCAACCTGAATCGGTCGAATAATAGATGTTCAAATCCTGTATACAATACCATGTAGGAGTATTTATGATTTTTTTTTATTTATTATGAATTCTTGCCAAACTCGATATTTTATCTTCTAGAGTTTTATAAACTATATTTACAAAATTAAATCACTGTATTTGTCTTTCACATAATTTGTATTAAGCGGCTGTTTTGAGTAGAGAAATGTTACAAGAGAATAAATTAATACAACTGATGTACAACTTTTATGAGTGAATTTCTTATTTATTTAATTTTTCAAGTCGAAACAGTTGTTTTTAGCCAAAATCCACAGTTTGCAGCCTTTTCCCCGTCACAAAAGAAACACGTGGTACATTCTTTATTTCGCTTATTTTTTTGTAGGTTTCTGGTACTTTTTGTGGTTTTCTCCTTACAGTCCCAAAATCAAAAGAATAAATTCCGCCTGGGTTATTTCGTATACAGCATTCTGTCTGAAAAAGTCAAACGATATCAAAGACAAATTATTTGTTTGAGATGGAGTAGGCTTGCCCAGCACCTAAACCAACAGTTCCCAAACTTTTTTTTCCCATGGACCCCTTTCAAAATTTTACTGATTTCGGTGGACCCCCTGCTGCTACATTTCTACCATATTCCCAAAACTCGTCAGAAAATGAGAACCATCGTGGACCCCTTTCGAGTCTCCCGTGGACCCCTGGGGGTCCACCTGGACCACTTTGGGAATCACTGACCTAAACCATCCTCTCAGCTCAACTGGCCATATCCACAGGAAAGACATGGTCAATACGTGTGGGGCTGACTGATTAAACCGCGGGTTTTTCACGATGTTTTCCTTCACCGCTTAGATTAGAGGTAGTGTTAACTTGCGCGGTCCGAGTCCCCTCCCCCCCTCCAAAAGTCCGCAGATGACGCGATTTACGGGCGAGCCCACTCGCGCGTTTTAATTTTGTATGTAGCTCTCTAGTATCTCGAAAACGCGAGAGTGTGTACGCGCGAGCGGACTCGCGCGTGAAACGCGTCTATCTGGACAGGCTCTAACATCCTGCAAAAAAAAATAAAAAAATCCATTGATACACAGCCAAGATTTGAAACCACGACCTACGGGTTGAAAATCGAGTCCCGCTCAGCCAACACGGCTCACAAATGGAATGGAAATAGAGTATTAAAAATTTAAAATAACAGGAGGTAAGTACGTATGTATAGTTCTTACATTTTTCATATTAATATCCACAACGCGTAGTACGTTCGAGTCAGACCCACCGCAAACTATTAGATTGGTTTGTGGCACTAGCTTCCCACAGTATAGCTTTGAATTATGGATGTCTGGCACTATAGTTTCGATCAGTTTACACGATCCGTAGTCCCAGAGCTGTATACAATCCTTCTCTTGCCATGAACATGTGAGTATCTTAAAAAAGTGATAATATTACTAGGTAAAGTTACTCTACATCTATCTGCTTTGGCCTAAATAACTTTTCTTATGTTATGAAGATTAATGTCGGTAGGTATCTATAATTTATACCTACATAGTTTTGTGACGGATCAACTTTCATGATTTAAATTACCTGCTTTCCCGGTTTATCGAAATCTAAGCCTTCACCACACATGTGTACACCGAAGAAATGTCGGGTCGCGTAGGGTTGTCGGTCATCCCAGCACATTACAGTGTTGTCCCATCCGCCAGATATCAGCTCGTGGTGAGATTTAGGATTAAACGCACACGCAAATATTCTGGATGTGTGGCCATCGATGATACCTTTCCTTGCACTGAAATAATACAGTTCTTAATTAATGACCACAGAATTGACCTAGGTTTAGTACCTATACCCTGTATACCACCTGCCCGTAGCACTCTACGTCAGAATCATAGAATTAAAAAAATTTAAAAAAAAAAATATACTTAACCGACTTCATAAAATACTTTCACTAAAAATCGAAAAATAAGACTACAAACAGATTTTACCTATTTAATTTGTTATTATATATTTGTTATAATGTTGAAATCGGTGTGCATAAAATATAGTGATTGTTTTACTTAACACCGACTTCAACATTATAACAAATATAAAATAACAAATTAAATAAATCTGTTTGTAGTCTTATTTTTCGATTTTTAGTGAAAGTATTTTATGAAGTCGGTTAGGTATACTTACTTATTTTTTTTTTGAAAAATTTTTATTTTTCCATTTTTAGTCTTGTTTTTTTAAGTAGGTACCTACTTACTTGTTTCTGTTTTTTTAATTTAGAAAGACGTCACTTTATTTATTGTGTTTCGCACATCAAGCCCTTTCATTTGATACCCATATCACTAAAAAATTCCATGGAACAGGTCCTGACTCCATCATCAGATCAGCTCGCTGTTACCATATTATTACATTGTAGTCGAAATTTCACAAATATGCTGAGTTCCGAGTTTCAACTCAATCAGACTATTTATTGAGGAGTTCTGTTGAGCAGCTCTTGACTCCATCATCAGATCAGCTCGCTGACACCATATTATTACATTGTTATCGGAACTTGACAGTTATGCCGAATTGCAACTCAATCGGCCTATTTACTGAGGAGTTCTGTTGAACAGCTCTTGACTCCATCATCAGATCAGCTCGCTGACACCATATTATTACATTGTTATCGGAACTTGACAGGTATGCCGAGTTGCAACTCAATCGGCCTATTTACTGAGGAGTTCTGTTGAACAGCTCTTGACTCCATCATCAGATCAGCTTGCTGATACCATAATATTTCATTGTCACCGAGAATCTATAAGTGCCCAAAATTTCAGCCCGATAGTTCCACAAACACATAAAATTTGAGGGTTTCCCTCGATTTCCATGGGATCCCCTCATCAGATCCTGAGTTGGTGACGATGGGACCACCTCGGGAGTATACCCTTTGTAACAAAAAAAGAATTTTCAAAATCGGTCCACAATTGACGGAGTAATCGATGAACATACATAGAAAAAAAAAAACATACATACAGCCGAACATAGAACCTCCTCCTTTTTGGAAGTCGGTTAAAAAATCAAAGGTGTAGGTAGTAGAATTGATGCTTCTACTGTAGCTTCTCTCACACGCTTCACACACTCGCGCCGCGGTACCAACATTTAATACCTATAGCATAATGCTATTTGTCTGGTTCCAATCGGTCGACTAAGGCACCTAAAAGGTGTGAACTATGATTGAAAAACATTTTGTATGTTTGGACGGTTAAAATGTCCAACCAAAAAACATACTTACAAACTTATTAGACTTAGGACTTAAAATTAGAGTTACGTATTAGACTTATTAGTAGGAGTAGGTACCTAGAATAGAAAGCCCTTTCTTGCGTCTGTGCTTCTTCGTCATACATGTTAAGTTTAGCGTCATCTCCGTAGGTTACGAATTTGCTATAACGAGGATGATAGTTCAATCCTAGAGTCTGTCTCTTTTCTCGGATCGTGTACAAGCACTGATCGTATTTGTATTTCCAACATTTTATACAACCGTTTACATCTGAAAAATCAATGATAAATAATTAACTATAATTTCTACTCGCCGATAGATGGCGTTGATTTTTTTTCAAGGTAAACCAATTGATGCGGTTTGAATCCCGTCGGAATTGATAAGAATTTTAGTTTTCGATGAAAGTGTGGTTTGACACTTTATTATTTAAAAACTATACCTATATAAGTACCTAAATAAGGTAAGTTGGTAACTTTTAAAATAACTAGATTGTTAACTAGAAAGCTACACCTGTGCCTACACCAATATTAGATGGGGATATACCTAGGCTAGGTACCTACCTAGTCTGATAGATATTCTGGCAAATGTAATAATCTGTAGGTAATGGTTCTATTTACTTATTACGTTTTATCAAAGTACCTAAGTGCATTGTTTCTCTCAGCTATTTTTTAGCGTAGCATAGCATACAGCATGGAGACTCACACGATGAAAGCAGCATATTCGTTATCGGATGCGCCTTGCTAACTGGCCGGTGCTTGATAGCAGTGACAGGGCCAGGGTAGGCTCGGCACTCATCATCCACGAGCGTATGAGAACAGTTTCCAGTGTTGCAGTTAAACAGTCTGATAGTGCCATCGGCAAATCCTGCTGCTATATCGTTAACATCCTCCGTATATTTACAGCACATTATATCTTTATTTGTATCACTGTAACAGGATAAGATGTTATTTCTATCTACCTACCTACCTATTACTTACCTAATTAGGTACTGGTAGTAGGTATGTAGATATGTACCTACCTACATCTACATGATTTTTTTCCATGACAAAGTAAACATACATACTTACTTGTAAATGTTTGGATGTAGGGATCGTTATTTATTTTATTTATAGGTAGGTAGGTACATGTTTTTGCCCTTGGGCCATGAGCCTATGACGTAAGTACCTAATTGAAATGCTAGCTTTTGTTTGAAGCTTTGGAACTCAAAGTTTGAACTCTGAAAATCCCTCCGCGCAAAAGCTTTCTGCACCCCGCGGCAACCTTGCAGCCCCATTCCTCGTATTTTGGGGGTTGGGTAGGTAAAAGTTGGGCATCAAGAAATAGGAAAATATCTACTTTTATCGAAATTCAAATTTTCTTAGTTTTTTGCAATTTGCAGGACTGTGTGAGGTTGTGAAAAATCAAAATATGATTCGCGCCGTGCGGATCCACCTACTTATAGGAACTTTGTAGACCCTCAGCCAAGGGATTTAACATAACAGCTTATAAGGAAAAGACTTACACTATTGAAAGAATATTAATTTCGCCTTGATAGACTTGGTTTTGTTCAGCGTGGACAGAGCGTTTTTCAACGTGAGGTGTGCTTGTATGCACTGTAACAATTTCTTTCTCAGGTGCATTACTTTTCACGAAAGTATTGGTGACGGCAAAGCTTTTCCGTGCTGTTTTCATACTAGACGGAGCCATTGGACCAGCCGCGGATTTTCTTTGTGGTTCCATAATACGAAATAGTATTCATTCTTTAGAGTAAGTACCTAGATACCTAACTAATTACAGTTTTTCCCTATAAATTCATGGAAAATAAATAAAAATTGCAAGTGCTGAAATAAGAGTAGGTAAAATAAACAAATTAAGCTGAAACTGTCACTGGAATATTTAATTTTCAGAAGTCAAAGTTACAGAAATCATTCAATCCAAAAGAGATACTTCTTGACAGCTTCATAGACTTAGCTATGCTTACCTAGGTAGGTACTTGTACTAATAAATTGTACTGTACTTAGATCCCAAAGATAAAGTATCATCCTTCGTTAGGTATATCCATTATTACAATGAAACAAATTTGCAACGCTAAATAAATGTTTATTTCATGTCAATTGGTATTTTTCACACTCAAAATAAAATGTACTTACAACTTACTCTAAACAACGTCAAATCTGTAAAGCAAAATACCTATCCCGGAGCAGCAACGAAGTACCTAGTGTAGGTATAGGTATTATTAAGTTCTGTGTTGTAACTGTACTTCCCTAAATAATAAAAAATTAAGTAAGTAGGTAAGTACTTACCTACATAGAGTATAATCTACGCCTATTTTTTATAGGTGTGCATTTCTTGGATGAACCTACAATAAGTATAACGTATTTTTACAGCTGTAAAACAGTTTTAACATTGCTTAGAGGGTGATAATTATGCTAAGGGTCGGACCAAAAGAAGTTTTTTTGGAGGCGTTGTATTTGGATTTATACATTCTTAAGAATGTATAAATCCAAATACAACGCAATCTATTGGAAAACTCTAAGTTGCTGCGTCCGTCGATTAAAAGTTTTTTTACTCTTACATTTTGCATAACGCTAAATCAGCTTAAATCGGCATGTGGATAGGTAAGTAATTTAGGGTGTTCTGCGTGTTCTTACCTAACTATAACGTATTAAATTTTTTAGGCATTTCAGCAAGTACCTACTTAACTAAGTTTTTTTACACTTTTTGAATGGCATAATTTTATTGGTACATTTATGTATGACAATCGAATCTACCTACCACCCTACTACATAATACAAAATGACTCTAAATTAATAAATACCACAATCATTTACATCCTACCCATAAGGTCACAAATAGCCATAAACACAATTACTTATTAATTTATTAGGTAAGTCTAACTAATAAATTGTAGCCGACATATTTAAAATATATCTGTATCCATCCACAGTGGAAGACATGACGATCAACCAAGAGTTAAAACAAAACAACCAAATTTCAGGGTGGTAGACGGTCAGCACTGAAAGCACATTATAACATTGAATAAATTTCACGAGCTTCACAGCGAAATGGTAACTTTAAGTTGAAAATACAATACATGTGAGTCAAGCAAAACGATTACCTATTCAAATAAGTAAAGTTTTTTTTGTTGAATTGGGTAAGAGTGAGCTGATTCAAACGATTGTTATTCACTGAGAAGTGCCATTGAACAGGTCCCGACTCCATCATCAGATCAGCTCGCTGTCACCATAATAGTACCTACCTACCTACATGGTCACCGAGAAATCTATAAGTGTGGCTTTCAGCTCAATCTTACACTGAAAAGTGATAGGTAGGGTCAAATTTAACTTGCAAGATTTGACCCGAACAAACAGGTACACTATATACAAACATTGCAAGTTAATTAAGAGCTTGTAAAAAGATATAGGTAGGTAAGTATGTCCGAAAAGTAAAGTAGCTAGCTTCTACTAAAGTAGGTAATCTGCTTTTTAAAAAATAACTTACCTATTCAAATAATTTTATAAGCTTCGTCACTAAAATAACAACGTCAACGATTTCAAATTACCCACCTACCTACCGCATACAATTAAAAAATCATGAATAAGTAATGCAGATGGAGAATTTAATATATTAATTTAAATAGTAGGTACCTACCTGAAATAGAGACATTCTTGTTGTTTTATTATTGGTTAAATAAGTGCAAAATAACAATAATTTATGTTACAAATAGGTATGACTGCAATATTTTGTGGTACAATTTACACATTCGTTTCTATTACCTATCGATTTTAGGGTTTACATAATTTGTCTATTAAATAATTTCTTGCATAAGTATATATTCGCAAAATTTGCAGTTTTCATTGTTTTAAAATCGCTAGCAAAATTGACTTTATTGATATTAGTAGAGCTAAGTAGGTACCTACCTACCTACCTATTATTTTTTTATTTTCGTCAATTTTATTAGGTAGGTACCTATAGGTAGGTTTTCGTAGGCTTCTTTACATTTTCGGTAAGTAGGTATATGACATGCACGTTATTTTTAAATTAGAACCAAACAACAAATAGCCAAATAAGTTAATACAATCGAAATCAAGCAAAACACATACACAAACACTTATTATTAGGTAAAAATCCCTCCTCAAATAGACCGTACTAAATAATAGTTTAGACAATTTGTACTTGAAGAATGATTACCTACTGTGAAAATAATATTACTTACTTAAGCCACGACGAAAAAATACCTACTTATATCGTTTCGATCGATAAAAAGGATAGTATTTTCATCAACCATCAAAATAAACAATGTTTTAGATGTAACAGATGTTGACTGGTAGTGTTTACTTAGGTATGTATATGTAGGTATACTACGAAAAGTGGACATAAACCATGTTTAATCTATTCGCCCATTTCAATAACAAAGGTACTTTATAAGTATGTTGCAAGTAAGTACATTCTCGTACTATTCATGACATAAATATCAGGTTCATCAAATAGTAAACTAAAAATAATTGTTTTAAATTAATTTAATTTAATAATTAAATCATCATTGTTTAGGGGAAGCGCCTGCGCCGTCCATTGCATATGAATCTTTAGGTAGGTACCTACCTATCTATTATGCTACTTAATGCAATTTGAAAGACTCATTTTAGAATATTTGTGGCAGTGCAGGTGCCTTAATATTCAAATTTAAACAGATTATTTAGTAAGTAATACATTAAGTATACAGGGTGTGGCAAATTCTTGGTCACTGAAGGGTAGCTACCTTTTCTCTTGTAGTTAGAAAGTTTTGTTCTTAAGAAACTATTGTTTTATTTTGAAGCAAAAAAATAATTGCATTTTTAGATGTTTGAAAAAAGTACAGTTAGCCTAAAAAATTGCATTTGTAAAAAAAAAACAAGTTGGTCTTAATTGACTCTATTTCACAAAGTAACTTACCAAATCAAAGGGTAAGTTTTTGCAATATTTCAAAAAACACACCCCATACATTTTCTATGAAATTAGGAGTTCTAATCATTACAGTGCCGCTTATTCAATGGTTCTTAATTTAAATTCGTTACTGCTCCAGCAAGCTGAGGCTATTGTAAAGCGCGTATTTAAATAAAGAACAAAGTGCTTCCCTGCAGAAGTTCGTATGGTATGCTCCATGCATACTACCATTCACTCTTGCGGCTCTGTCTGAGGCGCATAAGGCTTTACAATAGCCTCCCAGCATGCCGAAGCTGTTACGAATTAAAGTTAAGAACTATCGAATAAGTGGCACTGTAATGTTTACAACTCCTACTTTCATAAAAAATGTATGGAATGTATTTTTTTTAATTTTTGCAAAAAATTACGATTTTATTTGGTAAGTTACTTTGGGAAAAGTGTTCCTGGTGGGAAATAGAGTCGATTAAGACCAACTTGTTTTTTTTTTTGACAAATGCAATTTTTTAGGCTAACTGTACTTTTTTCAAAAATCTAAAAATGCAATTATTTTTTTCTTTAAAATAAAACAATAGTTTCATAAGAACAAAACTTTCCAACTTCCAAGAGAAAAGGTAGCTACCCCTAAGTGACCAAGAATTTGCCACACCCTGTAAAGTTCGATTAGATCGAATTCATAATTATTATTGCATGCATACCTACTTAATCGAATTCGTAGTCGTTGATAATACAGCTATGGTTCAATCTGGAAGATACCTCTTTGTAATAGAATAGAAAAAATGATAAATAGGTCGCCTACAATTAGATATTACCTACATAGGTAATGTGGACGAAAAATATTTGACAGAGTTTAAAATAGATACCTAGGTACTAACTAATTTTCAAAATGTTTGATAGGTTTAAAACACATCCTTAAAGGTAGGAACTAGTGTTGTTTTCCTTGAAAGTTTTTACCTAATATTATGTATGTAGGTACCTATGTTGGGGGGAGTGGTTGGTTATGATGACGTGGACATGGGTTCATCATTCTGGTCGAGGGAAATACTGGCTGAATCATTCCTAATTCTTTCGTGCAGATATTTACATTACCATTCACATTTGTTTCTATCCATAAACATCTCAATTACCTCACTGTGGGCAAACACATCTTACATTTCACAAAATATATTTCTCTATTACCACAATTAAGTGTGCATACAAAGATGTACATTTTCTAATAATATGTATATTATATACAATTACGAGGAGTGGTTTGTACTTCATATTTCGGGTAACGATAACACTATCTACTCACCAACCTTTCTGAATTGTAAACAAACAGTATTTATAAATACTATAAAACACAAATTTACTAAGCACACAATATTTGCCTACAATATTTTGTTTCCTAACTTTTCATTTTACTTTATTGCATTTTTGATTCAAATCTACACTTGTATGTAGTACTTTGTAAGTAAATACATAACTAAGCAGGTATGCATTAAATGCAGGTTTACAAACTGCTTAAACTTGCATTACAATATTAACAAATATACTGATTTCACATCTCTAATTGATTGATCAATCTTCTACATAGAGGTAACTTTGAGTTATATTTTTCAGTAAGTAATTATATACAGTCTTGCAATTTGTACAATCATCCTGCTGATTTTTCTATTTATGTATTTACAATGGTTTTATCACTGCACCATAGCTATTATTTATATACCCATTCAGTAAACAATCCCACATCACAATAGTAACAAAAATATTCTATTTATTTTGTGAAAATAGACATCTGACTATATTTTTCATACCCACATCCACCAGAAGAAACACACTATTTATTTTCATAATATTCAACATTATTTGTTAAACAATGATAACAATCAATAGATTTTCTCTTTAATATAATATGGTTTCATCATTAACAGTCTGTAGTTGCAATTTATATACCTACTAATATACTAATTTAAACAAAATGAATAGTGGTTTCTGTTATTTTCATTAGATAAAAATTATAATCACATGTTGTTTATTTATTAGTTAAAAAGTGATTGAATTACAGCATTCAAGATTAAATAGTGATACCCATCCACTATTTAGGCAGCTATTGTTTTATAATGACCAGTTAACAGTAGGTATACTATCTTTGATTTTGTTTACTGTCATAATATATTTGACTTCTTACTAAAAATGACAAATATCTATACCTCTACCATGAGTTTGACTCAAATGAAAGAAATGTATGAAAAACTGTTAACATCAACTATCCATCAAAGGCTCTGTACAAGTTTTCATATTATACTATGCAATCTACACACAACTACACATGCTAGATTGGCAAAACAATGGTAGAGGTACTTACCATAGTGAACAAAATAACAGACAGATAGAATAGAATATTGAAACAGGTCTATAAAAAAACCAGTTTATTACAGTAGTATATTATTTCAGATTTTATCAATTAATGAGACAAAAAAGGATATAGGTTGATTATTGCAGTTATTTTATTAACTGTATGCACGTACATTAAATAACACCATGAAAAACTAGCTTGTTGTATTTATGCCAATATGTACCATATTATTTAAAAAAATTGTAGACAATTTTACACAGAAAACATTGTTTCATCATTTAATTTTAAATTGTTAAAGATATTTGTTATTTTACTTATAAACCTCTATACCCACTATGTCATAAATGGCTCAGTAATTGTTACAAATTGATACATAATAGTATGGTTAAAGTTAGGTGATGTGAAGGTCAGATTGTATTAATAATACAAATTGATTAAATTTGATGTAGTATGATAGTACGTAGGGTACAAGCCCTTTAAAACTATAATATATCAATTGACAAACAAAAGCACAACAACAATAATTATTTTAATAATAACAAGTTATTTCATACTTTAAATACAAAAATAAACTATGTTGCTATTTGTAATAATATGGCTGATCCATAACACTGTTAATTAGATAAGATAAAATATGATAGGATTTCAAAGAAAATCAACAAAACACAAGCAATTTTACATAATTAATAAATAACATCAGTGGCAAACTGTGTACAACTCTTCAACAGAACAACCCATTTGAATCATAGATAAAACAAAGGATAAAATTATCTAGTTGTTGCTACAATCACAGAGATTATTGTGAGCTTGCTGCATCAGATAATAAGATCAAACAGAATGGCCCTGGGACTGGTGTCGCTGCCCCCACTGACTAGATGGTCCCTGGGCTGAATTACCTTGTTGCATCCATGAAAGGAAGTTGGGTGGAGCAGGAGGCGCAGATGATGCTGGACCTGCGAAGGCACCTTGCTCAGAGCCACCAGATGGTATATTGTTTATCAGACCCCAGCCAGCTGCTTGATTCAAAGCAGCTGCCACTAAAGCTTGATTCACAGGCAACCCTCCCATCCCGAGGGGCATACTACCTCCTTGGCCTTGTCCTTGACCTCCTGCTACAGCAGTCTGCCCGTGCTGACCCGACATACTCAGAGCCTGCATGTTCACCATGTCCATGTTACGGCTACTCCAGGAGTTATTATTAGAAGTATTGTGAGGATGCCCCTCTTCATAATTTCTGTTGGACATGTTGCGTTGGTTTGCTACCCCTTTATTTTGTTTTGGCGAGGCATTTGAAACATTTACAGAGACACCTTTGATAATATGATCTTGACCACACAGGCTTTGAGCTACCTCTGGATCTAAAAAGGTTATGAAACTGAAAGCTCTGAATGGTTTTGGTATAAATACATCAGTTACTTCACCAAACTGTGAAAAATACTCTCGAAGGTCATTCGCTGACAAATCTTCAGTACAGCGGCCCACAAACACCTTGCAGGGCATTGATGCAACTGAACCTTCTTTTGAATTTGGTATCCTCACATCGCACCACCTACCATCTATCATGTGTCTCTGTGCAAGCACTCTCATTTGTGATGTGTAAGAGGCAAATCGAATGAAAGCAAAACCCTTGGACATACCAGTTTTAGGATCTCGTTTCAGTTGTGCCATCAACACTTCTCCAAATTTCTCAAAATACTCCCGCACAGTTTGTTCAGTAGCTTTCCATGGCAGACCCAAAACTATTAAGTCGGAGCAAAGATTGTCGTTCCGTTTGTTTTTGGAGCTAGATGCGTCAGAATGGTCTCCACTCTTGCGTTTACTTTCTTTTGGAAAGCTGCAAATGTACAGCTGATTACCCCATCCTTCAGGGGGAGGGTACAACCTGCCGTCTCTTAACCTTATGCCCCTTATAGTTTTCGTTTCGGGATGTCGATATTTGAGGCCGCAGCAGCCAGGAAATTGCGCGGACACAGTCGTCAACATCAATGTTCCATCTTCTTCGACTGGTAGTTCTATGGGTTCCTCGTTTTCGTCTTCTGCCACGGGCAAATATTCGAATGACATTATTTCTTAGTCATGAACAATATTTGTTGGAAAATTGATAAAAATATACACTGATTTTACACTTATTCCTATTAAACTGTACAATTTCTATGCCTTAAAATAAATAAAATTATTTAGACGTCACCTACGGGTTATGAACCCATTGCAATTTGCGTTGAAAACATAGCGCAATTAAACCACTTTGATATTTTAGGAAGGTCAATTCAAAGAAAAAATATCCTCTAAAAAGTATCAAGTCTAAACAATCGCGCTATAGCAGACAACTTTCTAAACTCGACATTTCAATGTGAGTGTTGCCATCTGCACGTCATCTGTCTGTGTTGTAAAATTAGCACAGATTATAAATACTCCTGCTCCAGCCATAAAGTTTTTTTTTAAAGAGTAGGGGCCTTACTTATGAAAGATGTTTAACGTGAAACACTGGTTAAACAACGTCCTGTCTTTATTTGTGGATAGTGACAAACAGAGACAGGACGTTGTTCAACCAGTGTTCAACTTTAAACATCTTTCATAAGTAAGGGGGCGATGTATTCCCGTTGTCCCCGGTGGTCGTGTCCCCGGCCCGGGGACAACGAGACGTCATTTTGAATCATTCCCGTTGTCCCCGGTGAGCAGATACGGCCAACGGGGACAACGGGAATTCTAAATTTCACGTGTCGTTGTCCCCGTTCAAGTTTTTTATTTTAAAATAAAAGTTTTGATGCGGTAGTATAACGCTAGTCTATCAAAAGCCTATGTCGGAAAGTGGTTCCTTTTTTATATCGCGTGGCCATCAACCAAACATCAAAATATAAACTCTTAGGAGTATAACAAACAATATTTGTGAGAACGGTATAGGTACATCTACACTCAGTCAGAACCGAGTAATACAGGGTGAGTTTTTCAAGAGTGCCTCTAGGGCCAAATCTGAAACTATTAGCGATAGCGAAAAACACTCATAAGAGTCTCGAAACCGATTTTGATAGAAAATAAAACTGCATCATTAGATTTGAAAAATAATCATTTTCATGGCCAGGAATCAAACCTGTTAAAAAAAAACCTTTCTTTCTATATTATTATACCATCCGATAGTGTAGATGATAAGGATAAATTTTCTTTGAATAAACTGCATATTATGTCAAACTAATGGCAAGTGTTGATATTTAATAAACTGATTAAAACTTTCAGTATTTCGTACATTGCCCATAACTTTTTTTATTGGTTTGCCGTATGTAGTAACTTCTCAGAAATTGATCCTTTTCATCTATCTACCTATTACACTATCGGATGGTATAATAATACGGAATTATTATTTTGAGCCAAATTCCTGGCCAGGAAAGTTATATTTTTAAAATCTAATGATGCAGTTTTACATTTTATCAAAATCGGTTACGAGATTTCTTTCAGTGTTTTTCGCTATCGCTAATAGTTTCAAAATCGGCCCTAGAGGCACTCTTGAAAAACTCACCCTGTGACTATAACTCGATTCTGACTGAGTGTAGATTTATACTGCTTTCACAAATATTGTTTGTTAACTCCTAAGAGTTTATATTTTGAACGTAGGTTGGTGGCCGCGCGATATAAAAACAGGCACCAACCTCCCTGTACGGTCCGCACACACTGGCAATAGGTTTATATTTCAAAAGACCAGAAAATCACCGCTAGTAAATTTTAACTGATATATTAACGATCTTATGATACTAGTGATAATGATAAATGAGACGCGCTTCGATTGATTGCTAAACGCGAACTGATTGCTCAATGATTTTTAAGCTAATTATTTTAATGGCGTAAAATGCTGCAATGACAAAATTAATTAGGACAATGTATGATGCTCGTACACTCCCATACAAAATCGGCATGGCCATTTATCAAATTCGTGGACAAAGACTTTCTAGGGACTGGCTAACTAGAGCACTGAGTAAGCAGCAAACTATACTAATATCAATATTGAATAACAATCTAACCGATAGGTTAGGTATTTAAAATACTTTCATAGTAATATTCATTGAAGTTAGGTATAAAAACTTACTTATAAAAACTTTTAACGTCGGCACAAAAAAAAAAAAAGATGGCGACATTTCAAAACGAACATTTAATCTTTAATCATTTGAATCAATGGTGCTCACAGGTACAGCCGTCTATAGGTACAATAACACTTGTCCATAATTTTGCATCATATACGAGTACATTTACTGATTTTAAGTAGAAATCAAATGTAGGTACTTACATGAGCTTTGACATTGACACTTCCTTTTCACTACGTCATTAAAATACGTTACATCACAAAATTAAAATACGTCATCTCTTGATTCTGCTAACACCGGGGACACCGGGAATAATTTTTAATCTTTTTATTTCATTATTTCACCGGGGACAGAGACCGGGGACAACGGGAACTATTTTTAATAAAAATAATGTATTCCCGTTGTCCCCGTTCACCGGGGACAAGCTCACCGGGGACAACGGGAATACATCAAGGGGGCATGATTCACAAGTCTTAGGGAAAAAGCGGGAACTAATTGTTTTATTTACTATTTAGGCTCTTTTATTCAAGGTCGATAAGTTGTTCTGGTGTGTAGAGCTAACGAACGTACAAACTAGCATAATTATTGTTGTTCAAGCCATAATTGGACAATTAGTAATTTTTTACATAGCCTAGTTCTGCAATAGCAGCGCTGCGTCTATCGGACTTCAGTGCTGAATCCGACTCTAGACACCTCGGAATAACTTCTGTCAAAGTTGCGCCACGGATTTAACTTTTGCCCTCCTTATTTGTCACTTTCTAACAAAAAAGGATGGCAATAGTTAAATCCTTGGCGCAACTTTGACAGCAGTTAATGAGGATTTTCGTAAGAAAATGCCACAGTGACTAACTTGAAAATAATTTTCCAACCTTATTATTTCTTTATCTATTTGATTTAATTAAATCAGAAAAGTATTAGAAATATCAAAAAACTAAAGGAAATCTTTATCTACCGAATATTTTAAGAGTAATCTCAACATTTTTGGAGCAAGGTAGTAGAAAAAGTTCCTGTTAGTCACAACTTTCTTCCTGTTATTAAACTATAATGCGCTGTTTTATTTAATTTTTTTTTACTAGAATCAATGTAAAACTGTTTGTTTTTCATAATGAAAAGAACAATCATAGTCTTAATATCACATAGCACAAGTAAATCAAATATTTAGATAGATAGATAGATAACACTTTATTGTTTACCACAAAGAAACCTTAAGTATAAATTATCTAAACATAGGTAAAAACAATTGGCGGCCTTATCGCTTAAAGCGATCTCTTCCAGGCATATTTATTTCAAGTTAGTCACTATCAGGGATTTTTGATCAAGTATTTTTTCATTTAAAGGAAATGTTCTTACTTATTAGGCAAACTAGCACCTGTAACGGTAAGTCGAATCTGTGTTTTATAACTTGTAGTATTTTAATATCACAATTTAGTCCTACATTTACAAAATAAATCAACTTTTCTCTCATAAAAATGGTGAGACAGTGACAATGTGGGAACTCGACGTTACTAACTTGAACAAGTAAATCATCGTTCACAACATGCAATTTTATAGCGTAAACTAGCGAACACCCGCGTCTTCGCCCGCGTGCACTACTGCTGTCGGTAGATATAATGTAGGTAGGTATTATGTCAGATCTTTAGGCATTTTTTAGATGTTTTGAAGATGTCTGAAAGGTAGTCAGAGGGATTTGATGAGAGGAGGTAGGTAGGTAGGTACCTGTACCTTCACCTAAATTTTGATGTAGGTAAGTACCTAAGTCGATAGGATTATACTACCTACCTATAGAAAATAGGTACCTAAGTACCTTGGCAGGGGGTTCAAATTTTTGGACTGCTACCTACTTAGGTAGGAGTCGTTGAGTTGCACCATACCTACATAGATAGGTACTTAGTGATTTAGATGAGCTGTTTGCAGCAAGGTTTTATTTCTTGCAATGTTTGTGTAGGTTCAAACGCGCTCGTTGAAAGTCGTGCAGTGTGACCACATTAGACTGATAGTTTTAGTAATTCTTATGAAACCTATTAATAAATATTATACCTATGTATAATATACTAGGTATGTATAATATTGTAAGTATTTACAAAAAAGTATTTAGGTAGTACCTACATATTTCCATGTTGGGTCAAAAATATAGTCCGCAGACATTGGGCGTTTTTCCATTAGCCAGCACGGCACCGGCACCGGCACCGGCAAAAAAAAAAAAAAAGCTGCTGGAAAGGCAAGCCGTACATTTTTATACATTTTTGCTTCCCCGGCGCCGCACACACGGCAAAAGTGACGATTTAGATGGTCAAAAATAATTATACAATTAAGTTGATTTGTGAAGTATGGATTTAATTTATTATGATACTTAAACGTCTACTAAAGCAAGAATAACATTAGCATTAGGTACTGACACCCTTCCAAAAAAAATAATTTTTTGATTCACTAAACTTAATTAAATAAATCAAAATAACAAAAAAAAATGTTTTATAAATGTAATTTACTGTAGAACTTTCAATTTAAATTGTCATCGTAATCGATTTTGTCATTGGTTTCATCATCATTATCATCAAAATCATCATTTGTCATTAATAAAAAAACATCAATAACTTCCAAAGTGATAAAAAGTGATAGCTAATTTTTTGTAGGGAGTTTCTAAAACACATAACAACGTTATTATGAAAAGGAAAAGAGGGTACTCCGGGATACTTTTTAGTTATCGTCTATGAAATAATTATTTTCTAGTTAATTTTAAAGCATTTCTTTAAATAGTTGTAACTCGAAAGTTATGACATATAAAACAGTAAAAAATTCAAAACTTACTTGTAAGGAGTCCTACTTTAACAAAAAAAATCATTCAAACAGTTTCAACAACGCAAACTATAATTATACTGGGGTTAACGCACATGCCTGACTGAGGTTCGTACGCGACCTATGAGCATTGCGTGAGTTTCGAGTAGTCTTGTAAAATAATGTGTAGTGTTACTTCGTAACTATTACCGTCATTTAGTTGGCCAACTATTAATGAACGTTGACACATAATATCATCGCGCTATGAGAACATGGAAAAATCGATTATTGTCCATCTAAATCATCACTTTTGCCGTGTGTGCGCCGGTGCCGTGCCGGGCTAATGGAAAAACGGCCATGAGTTCTAAAAACTTCACATAAGCAAAAAAGCTATAACACTTGACATGTTCACAAATATATAGATAAAATCAACAAACTGCCGGACATACATTAGTTAATGATATAACACGCCTTTACAGTTAACGTGACGGCGGGGATGTGACGTTGACCAACTTCGACCGTAATTTTATTTATAACACGATATTCAACAATGTTATAAGATATTTAATTGCAAAATCTGTTGGTCACATACTTGTTCTATAGAGTATTTGTTTTTAATAATACAAAAGTCTTACCGTTTTTCATAAATGACGTGACAAGACAGGAAAATTAAATTTGGCTTTCACGAAGCAACAAACAAACGTCACGGATTTCGCTAATGAAAAGACATTAAATCAACGAAATGGCGGTTTCCATACACAGCTACTGTCGCCAGGAATTGAAAAAGATACCATAATAGTCGTTTTTTGTTGAGTAAAGCCTCCGTTTGACCTAATTTACATCGTGACTAACGGGAATTTCCTCATTTTGCTGATTCCATTACCCAGCTAAAAAATATAATATTTTAAATTATACGAGGAATTGGCTTTAAACAGTCATTATTTCGGATAAAAGACAAATTTTTACTAATATAAATCCATTTTCGGTAAGTATTTATGATATCCAAAGGAAAATACCGTACTTTTAAATTTTGAAATAACGAGTAGGACATCGAGAAAATTGCACCCCTGGAACTTACAATTACTTATTTACATATGTTAATTCCTTAATCGTATTAAAATATTCTGTTTACGTAGCAAAAAAATAGGTAATCTTTCAATGGAACCTCTATGTGAGGGTTATTGTGGTCCTATGGCTTTACAATTAAATTCTAAAGTTGTAGGACATCGTTTTTTGGCGGTTTGTGCACGGGCTTTTTTTGACGAAACCGCCCTAATACGAGTTTATCTATAGGCCCTTGGCTTCGAGCTTATAGGGGCGGTTTCGTCAAAAAAAGCCCGTGCACAAACCGCCAAAAAACGATGTCCTACAACTTTAGAATTTAATTGTAAAGCCATAGGACCACAATAACCCTCACATAGAGGTTCCATTGAAAGATTACCTATTTTTTTGCTACGTAAACAGAATATTTTAATACGATTAAGGAATTAACTTATGTAAATAAGTAATTGTAAGTTCCAGGGGTGCAATTTTCTCGATGTCCTACTCGTTATTTCAAAATTTAAAAGTACGGTATTTTCCTTTGGATATCTTAAATACTTACCGAAAATGGATTTATATTAGTAAAAATTTGTCTTTTATCCGAAATAATGACTGTTTAAAGCCAATTCCTCGTATAATTTAAAATATTATATTTTTTAGCTGGGTAATGGAATCAGCAAAATGAGGAAATTCCCGTTAGTCACGATGTAAATTAGGTCAAACGGAGGCTTTACTCAACAAAAAACGACTATTATGGTATCTTTTTCAATTCCTGGCGACAGTAGCTGTGTATGGAAACCGCCATTTCGTTGATTTAATGTCTTTTCATTAGCGAAATCCGTGACGTTTGTTTGTTGCTTCGTGAAAGCCAAATTTAATTTTCCTGTCTTGTCACGTCATTTATGAAAAACGGTAAGACTTGTGTATTATTAAAAACAAATACTCTATAGAACAAGTATGTGACCAACAGATTTTGCAATTAAATATCTTATAACATTGTTGAATATCGTGTTATAAATAAAATTACGGTCGAAGTTGGTCGACGTCACATCCCCGCCGTCACGTTAACTGTAAAGGCGTGTTATATCATTAATTAATGTATGTCCGGCAGTTTGTTGATTTTATATATATATTTGTGAACATGTCAAGTGTTTTATAGCTTTTTTGCTTATGTGCTGTTTTTAGAAGCCCACTCATGGCCGTTTTTCCATTAGCCCGGCACGGCACCGGCGCCGGGGAAGCAAAAATGTATAAAAATGTACGGCTCGCCTTTCCAGCAGCTTTTTTTTTTTTTTTTTTGCCGGCGCCGGTGCCGTGCTGGCTAATGGAAAAACGCCCAATATCTGTGGGCTATATTTTTGACCCAACATGGAAATATGTAGGTACTACCTAAATACTTTTTTTGTAAATACTTACAATATTATACATACCTAGTATATTATACATAGGTATAATATTTATTAATAGGTTTCATAAGAATTACTAAAACTATCAGTCTAATGTGGTCACACTGCACGACTAACATTGCAAGAAATAAAACCTTGCTGCAAACAGCTCATCTAAATCACTAAGTACCTACCTATGTAGGTATGGTGCAACTCAACGACTCCTACCTAAGTAGGTAGCAGTCCAAAAATTTGAACCCCCTGCCAAGGTACTTAGGTACCTATTTTCTATAGGTAGGTAGTATAATCCTATCGACTTAAGTACTTACCTACATCAAAATTTAGGTGAAGGTACAGGTACCTACCTACCTACCTACCTCCTCTCATCAAATCCCTCTGACTACCTTTCAGACATCTTCAAAACATCTAAAAAATGCCTAAAGATCTGACATAATACCTACCTACATTATATCTACCGACAGCAGTAGTGCACGCGGGCGAAGACGCGGGTGTTCGCTAGTTTACGCTATAAAATTGCATGTTGTGAACGATGATTTACTTGTTCAAGTTAGTAACGTCGAGTTCCCACATTGTCACTGTCTCACCATTTTTATGAGAGAAAAGTTGATTTATTTTGTAAATGTAGGACTAAATTGTGATATTAAAATACTACAAGTTATAAAACACAGATTCGACTTACCGTTACAGGTGCTAGTTTGCCTAATAAGTAAGAACATTTCCTTTAAATGAAAAAATACTTGATCAAAAATCCCTGATAGTGACTAACTTGAAATAAATATTTGATTTACTTGTGCTATGTGATATTAAGACTATGATTGTTCTTTTCATTATGAAAAACAAACAGTTTTACATTGATTCTAGTAAAAAAAAATTAAATAAAACAGCGCATTATAGTTTAATAACAGGAAGAAAGTTGTGACTAACAGGAACTTTTTCTACTACCTTGCTCCAAAAATGTTGAGATTACTCTTAAAATATTCGGTAGATAAAGATTTCCTTTAGTTTTTTGATATTTCTAATACTTTTCTGATTTAATTAAATCAAATAGATAAAGAAATAATAAGGTTGGAAAATTATTTTCAAGTTAGTCACGGTGGCATTTTCTTACGAAAATCCTCATAGGCCCTTTTTTTTTTTTTATTTTTTTTTTTTGGCTTTGCACGGTTGTGCATTCAGCCAGTGTCAAGTAATTATTATTCTTTAAGTTTACAGATAAATAGGATAAATAAATACATATTACAATACTTAAATATAATATCCCACCCCCTCCCCTTGTGCCTCAGTAAAGATGTGGGCCTTTACTGAAACATCAACACGGACTTTTTGGAAGAACTTGAAAAGCAATGTTAACCAATTTTGTTTCACTTCCCCACACTTAATGCACGTTCACGAACACTTAACGGTTAATAATCCACCATTATTACACATTAACATTCGAAGAAACACATGTTTTGGAAAATAAAACAAAAATGAAACTTGACTTCTCAAATTCCCGCCAAAAACCCTCTTATAGTCGTATTGCTCATTATACGGACTAAAGTGAAGGAAAAAATGTCATTTTTCCTTCAATTTTGACATAAAACGCATCAAAACTAATCAAAATTGAAGGAAAAATGACATTTTTTCCTTCACTTTTAGTCCGTATAATGAGCAATACGACTATAGGCCCTTGGTTAGTAAATTAGTAATCTGTGCCCTTGGTTTTGGTTTGATAGTTTGTTTGTTTCTACTGTCAACCCAAAACGATCAGTCAGTCAATTGAATGATCCGAATTTGTGGTACTTAAAACTGAATTTCCCTATATTTGTGGTAATACAATTACATCCAAAATATTGTCAGCAGCAAGCCATGATGGTATTATCATTCATCATTACCAGTGATCGGAATTAGGCGGGCTAATATACCTAAAGTTCAAAGAACAGAGACAAAAAAGGGGAGACTTCCTTACTACAAGAATTTTTTTCGGCTTAATTGGGCCGAAAGTTGGAACAATTTTCGCAGTGAGTAAGTACCTACATTTTAAAATGAATGTTAATAATATTGTGAACTAATTCAAATAATTTTTCTATTTGACCGACGGAAAAAAGTTTTTTATCTTATAACTTACATTTTAGTTTTTGTTATTAACTCAGGTAAAAAAAAAAAAAATGATTTACCTTAATGTTAGATGTTCTTTAGTAATGTCCCGAAAACGGAAATAATTAGGCCGAAAAATATTTAGTCCTAAGGCGTCTCCATTTGTCTCTGTTATTTTTCGAACTTTAGGTAGTTTAGTCCGCCTCATTCCGATCACTGATCATTACAGAAATAAAATAAGTAAAAAACACGGTTTTATTGTAAGGAAACAATAAATAATGCGGGGAAATTAAATATTTACGTTGGCAATACTGTATTTATAAATTGGCTTTCGAGCAGGGTCTATCAACTCATATAGTGAATCTTGTGTTCTTGAAATTGCACACATACGTAATCTTTGATTGTGTTTGTTGCTATAAGATGCCACAGCAAAAAAAAGTAACTTTTTTTTTTCTTCTGGCAAGTCAAATATCAAAGTACGAAACAGTGTTGCTATATGAGCTTTGTTTTACAAAATTTGGGCAATTTTCTAATGGATCATCAATATAAATAAAAAGTAAATTTACTGCCGATTAGTTTCAAACAAGTTTCAAACGACAAATAATTAAATCATAGTCTATACAACATCTAATCGTTTTGTCTATTTATTAAAGATACACCAACCACCATAAATTTCATAAATATTTTGTGACAAATGTGGTTAATTTTCAAATTTTAAAATGGCCACACTAACTGTCACCACTGACTTCTGTTTTTTACGAAAGTCCATGTTTATTACATACAATTGTTGTATTATGTAATATGTTACCGGTGTTTAATCGCTAATTGTTTTGTGCTTACTACGAAAGGACGTTTATATTTAGTGCATAAGTTATGATAGGACATTTCTTAGGTTAGTGTTTTACGTTGGTGTTTTTAGGTTAGTGTATTACGTTAGGACGTTTCAGTTAGTGTTTTGTGTTACAATGTCAGTTAACAATCACAGGAAATGTTCCAAGTGTGGTAAAACACGCGCTGAAGATCCATCGGTGAGCTATCACAGGTTTCCGAAACCAGGCGTGAAAAATCTCAGAAAGTAAGCACTCATTTTTATTATGTTGTTTTCTTTTATGTTTTGTATCGCCTTTTACCCTTGGGGGCACTTATGCCTACATTCCAAATAACGGCTAATGCTGTCTTACCACACTAGATAGATAGATAGAAAATAACACATGCTGATTTGTTAGTATTCATATTTTTCTCCGCTTTATTCAAGTGATGTAATTCATACCTATCATGATGATCTGTGGCTGATGCTGAAGATTACATTAATATAAGGTCTACAGCTTGGGTACAATATGGCGCAATAACTTTTAAGTTAGTACTTATCTTAAATTTTGTTTCCTTTATTTTATTTATGTTACTTTCAGGGCTCGAGCTTGGGCTGAATATTGTTGGCCAAATGATGATTGGAATTCTGTGGCATCTTTGGCTGCTATCTACACTTCAAACAAAGTTTTATGTGGACGGCATTTCAGAACATGTGATTACTATGATAATAAGCGGCAGAAACTTAGCATATATGCCTTACCTTATCCCAATGATTTGGAAGAGACATCAAATGATAAAGAAAATATTTGTGAACAGGTAAAAAAAGTAGAATTTATTAAGGTTTGTTACCATTATATTTTTTCTGAAAAAGTTTATACACAAACTTAATAGACTTTCTTTTTTTCAGACTCCAGTACAAGGGAGAGATGAAGGACCAAATCCATTAAAACGAGTGCCTTTTTACAAAAAGAAAACATTGTTGATGATCAGCCTTCTACAAGTGGAATACAAAGTATTCATGGTTTGGAAAACACAATGTCTAAATCGAGTGTAGAAGAACAGGTTTGTAGAATATATTTTTATGGATATAGATATATTATGATTTCTATGGCTAAGTCTATTACCACTATCCATTGGGTGATAAAATGAGCCAATCATAAGCCAGTATCTATAATATAAAATGCCATTAAACACCCAACTAAATAGACTCTTTTTTTCAGAATCCAAAACAAGGGACGGGCAAAGGACCAAATCCATCAAAACAAGTTCACCTTTCACAAAAAGAAAGCAGTGATGATTATCAATGTTTTCTGATGGCGGATCAGCTTTCTACAAGTGGAGGACAAAGTATTCATGGTGTGGAAAGAACAACGTCTAAATCAGGTGTAGAAGGACCGGTTAGTAGAAAAAATGTTACATAATTATATTATGATAGAGCGGTGGTAGCTCAGTCGGGTGAGCACCCTTTCGTTTGCTTATCACGCCTATGTTAATTAGGGTGAATGTAGCTTTCAAATGATGAAAGAATTTTTGAAATCAGCCCAGTAGTTTTTGAGTTTATTCATAACAAACATATAAAAATACAAATCTTTCCTCTTTATAATAATAGTGTAGAGATGTACTTATGTATTTGATGGAAAATATTTTTATTTCAGCTCCTAACACAAAACCAATGTTTGGAATTGACATCGGCCATAAGGAATGATTCAAAAGGAATATTAGGAAAATTAAACGTTAAAAAGCTCAAAGAAATGACTCCAAGAGAGACAAAGCTGTACAAAATTTGTAAACGAAAAATGAAAGAAATATTTCGTCTTAGAAAAAAGGTGAAAAATATTAAGGCCAAGAATATTATGAAGAACATATCAGAGGATGACACTATAAAAAGTCTTTTTGACTTAAAAATAAGTAGCTCATTAGCTATTTTGCTACAAAGCAATTTAAAAAATTGGCCAAGAAAGGCGAAAGGCAGAAGATATAGCCTAAAAGATAAAACCATGGCTCTTGTGTTATATAAAAAGTCTCCAGCTTGTTATAGACTTCTGAGAAGAATGTTTGCATTGCCGTGCCAAAGCAGCTTAAATAACATGCTTAACAAAGTGCCACTGATATGTGTGTGGCTTCATATTCAAAAAGCTCCGAAACAACAATTGCCTACAATGTCAAAAGGCGTTTTTGACGCAAAATCATGAAGCCATACACATATTCACAAGCTTTAAAGAATACAATAATAGTGACTCTTTGCACTACATTGAAAAAAATGTTATTCAGGCAGTAGAGGCCATGGCTATATTAATTAATGAGTTCTTGAAGACAAACGGATTTAACCCGTTTTTGAAAGAAAAAATAATGCATATTTTAAATGCAATCGATTTAAATTTTTTGCATAAATGTCCCACACATTTCATTATAAACAAAACACATTTAAAAGTGTGTACTTTTTTATATGTATTAAAAGATTCACTGTAATTAAAAATAGGGAAATAGGAGAAGAAGATAGAAAAAAGTCTTTAGAAAGGAAAATGAGAATTTTAAAAAATAAATAAATAAAACTTAACACCTTGTTTAATTTTCCCTAATATTAGTTTCAACAAATCAATAGAGTTTCTCATAAATAATTAAAGTAACAGATTATCATGAAATACACACATTATCATAACAGATTATCAAAGTGTATTTCATGATAATCTGTTACTTTAATTATGAGAAACTCTAATATTCAGTACCTTACTTACCTATTTGAATATTCGCGCGCATTTTAGTTTACTTGCTAAACCGTAACGTCGCTAGTATACGTGTGTGTATGTATCTGTGGTCGCATTTTTTATGTACAGAGTTATCGTTCTTCTCTCGGTAGAGAGTATTATGTTCCTTGCTTTCGAGTGAAATGAATGGATGGATGCAGAAAATCCTAGAATTCCTAGAAGTGAAATAAATAAAGTGCTCTCGATGCGATTTGCTTATAGATTACGTAGATTTAGGAAATACTAATTATTTTAAGCTGATGTGAGTTTGGACTTGGAGTTCATCTACTTAACAAGATTTAAATTTGTAATAAAACTAACCTTTTCGCATTGTGTGTGTATTTCAAGCTTTGTTTTACATAGGTATTCGTCGTACTATCTATGATTTGATTTGCTATGGATGATGATTTTATGGAGTACAAAAGAAATAAACCACAGCAGAGATTGTATAAACCTGGAAGTGGTCCTCTGAGGCGATCATGCTACGGTTTTGACACAAACATGGACACATACAATACTGATATTGTTAGAAGAGAAAAATATCAAAATCATTATGGATCTCAAAACTCTGTTAACGATGTAAATGTTGGGAATAGAGATCAGTCTGCTGCCAATATGCGCCAAAAGAAGCCAGAGCAACCACTGTATGTAGCCAAGTCTAGTGATTATTCATCTGACACTGATAGAGTGTCCAGAGGGTCAATTAGAGGCGATAGTGCTAATCTTTACTATAATAGAAGAGGGCATTCAGATTCTGATAAATCTTTCGTTAGTGGCACAGGAAGGCATTCAAGAGGTGCGCCTAGAAGAGACAGAAAATCTGATAATAATTCAACAAATGAGGGCTACAACAATGACTACAATAGACCCTTTAGACAAACATCTGAAACTAGGTCTATATCTCCTACACATAATGCAAAAGATCAAAACTCTTTAGACAGAAACCGAGACAGTAGGAGCATGGAAACATCAGGTGGTAGACATTCATCCACAGCTGGTGGGAAACCTCCTTCAGGGAGACGAAACTCGGCAGGTTATGTGTCTGATACTCCAAGACCTAAGTATATGGTAAATTTAGATAATATACCTCCAAGATTTAGAAAGAAGTATTTAGAACAAGCAGGACATTACAGTTCAAAGAGTGTGGACCAAATATACAGAGATAAGAACATGTCAAATCCTGCCATTCCACCTTTATCCCAAGATCAGTATAACAATCCTGGACCAAACTGGTCCCAAACCTTGCCATCCCGAGGAAGAGGGCGGCTACGAGACAGTGAAAGTTTTGACAGGGAGAAATTTATGAACAATTATCTAAGAAACCATGAATTACAAAATTCTAGAAAATCAACCCCTAGTGGTTCATACGCAAATCTGTATGATGGGCATGCAATGAATAACTTGCACATCAATGAAAAATCTGATAACATAATGGACACCAGCATGGATAGTCAGAGAGATATAAGTGAAAGTGGTATGTTCGTTTTTCACTACCTGCTTGTAGTAAATTTTCATAAATCAATAGTTGTATACAGAAATTTAATGAAACACTCTTTCAGCATCCTTGAATGGAATCAGTATGCAATCAAACACTGCCTCGGGGACGCAGATTGATTCACAGAAGCAGGAATCTGATCATGACAGTGAAACAACTTCTCAGATTTCATCAACTCTACTTGATGTGACAAATCTTGTAAGTTGTTTTTTTGCAACCACAATATCTAATAGAAATGGAGAATATTCAACTTAATTATACATATTTACAGGACTGGACAGAAGAAGTTGAAAAAAATATAAAATTGGATGATGATCCAACATTATCTTTCTCTCAAAATATAAAACCATCTAAATCAGGAGATTTAAAACCAGTTGAGCATAGAGAATCTAAGAAAAGTGGCAGATCTCGACGTAAAGATAGAAGGTATTATGAACATTTTTAACCTATTTAGAAAAAATAAAACCGGTCAAGTGCGAGTCGAACTCGTACGCCGAGGGTTCCGTACCTAGCCATGGTGCCAATTAAGCTAGTATTAATTGTATGAGCGCCCATACAACTCGGAGGACAATTTTAATTGGCGTCAACTATGTATGTATGGGAACACCCTTTAGTTTTCAACTTTTTTAACTTTTTGGAATTTTTCCTTTATTTGTGCTATAAGACCTTGCTTTTTGCCAAATTTCGTTATTCTAGGTCAACGGGAACTACCATTTAGGTTTTCGACCCAAAACCTCTAGGGTACTTCCGGTTGACCTAGAATTGTCAATTTTGGTTACAAGCAAGGCCTTACAGCACAAGTAAAGGAAAAATTCCGAAAAATAAAAAAAGTTGATATTTAAGGTAAGTTTTGGTACTTACAAGTTTTCACGAAAACCTAAATTTGCCTATATCTTTTTATAGTGTTGACTCAGGACCTTGATTTTTATACTCACAATAGGGACTATAGACCTTAGTATATGGTATAAATTTCAACTTGCTAGCTTTACCCGTTCCTGAGATAATCGATGGTGACACACGGACAGACAGACGGACAGACAGACAGACAGACAGACAGACAGACGGACAAGAAAGTGATCTTATAAGGGTTCCTTTTTTTTTTACCTTTTAAGGTACGGAACCCTAAAAAGGAGTTTTTCGATTTGTGGGAATCTTTTTTTTGTTCATTTTTTATGTAAGTATGTTAACTGATTACTCGAAGTTACCTGGACCGATTTGAAAAATTATTTTGTTTGAAAGTGTACTTTCCGATTGGTGTCACAAAGTTTTGGTGAGGATCTGTTGAGGATCTTCGGAGTTATGAACAGAAATGCATCTCTCATTATGCTCGATCCTATATAACATTCAAGTCTGTTTTTTTAATTTTGAATTTAGCTACTTGTAATTGGTAATGTTATGCCTACTAAAATTAAGGCCATGTAAAATTATGTTTGTTGTTCCTAGGAGTTCTAGCAGGAGTCTTAAAAACAATGAAAAAAAACCAGAAAGAAATAGAAAAGATAGTACAGCTAGTGTGCATGTTGATCATGGGATCATTAGAAAAGACAGCATTCCATATGAGTCACTGCCTCCTAGTGTTAGGCACAGGGAGAGAAGGGACAGTCATCGAAGCAACCGCTCTTCTACAATAGGCAATAGTAGAGATGACTTGGATCGCTGGAGATCATTGCGGTCATACAGCAGGGAACAGAGTACTGAAGGGTAAGGTTTTAAAAGCACTTAAACGGCGACATTTTTACTTTCAAATCTTGAGATAGAAATATCAGCCCTGTATTTTTTTTGTATGCTAGTAATATTACTAAATTATGAGTGAGCATGTCTAACTGTTTGTTTCAATCACATCTCAAAAACTGAACTAATTTAGGTGATTCTTGAAATAAATTTATTTGTGACCTGAAATAGCGTAAAGGAATTAAAATTGATTCTACATAAAAACGGATGTGGGCGTAAGCTAGACTGAATGTTATATTTTTTCAGAAGAATCGTTTCACAGTGTAACAGCAGGGACGGGTCAACAAATCGCACCACAAGTCCCAGGGATAATGATGGATTTAGAGTGCCGTCAGCAATCAACAAATCTGCTGCTTGGATTTCCAACAACCAGGCAAGTAATTTTTGTTCAAACATCAAACCAGCCCCCTAGCCATATTACACTATCTATCGTCGTTTCAAGGTGATGAGTCACGTGGTCAGAACGTCAATTACTATACATTTTGAAGTATTCTATTCTATCGCGACGATAGATAGTGTAATATGGCTAGGGGGGCTGGTTAATTGCATATCAATAACCCAGTGTGTAATCTTCAAATCATAATGTAAATAGGGTATTTCCCGGATTGGCGAAACAAATGTATCGCGAAACCGACTTCTTGCGTCGTAAAACGATGGACTAACGGATATCGTGAAATGAAATATTATTAGTCTTATTCATAAGTAGCAGCGCCCTCGCGGCGTTACCCCCGTAGTGATGGTGTTTTGTGATGATGATGATGATAATAAAAAGTAGCCTATAACCTTCCTCAAGAGTTTAGCTATCACATGCAGAAATAATTTTTCAAATCCGACTGGTAGTTCCTGAGATTAGCGCATTCAAACAAACTCTTCGCTTTATTATATGTATTAGTATAGATAGTATAGATTAGCCTAGGTATTGTGTACAGTTACCTACATGATAAAGTTAGACTGATATTATTCACTATCAACCAACTTAACTAGTTTTTAGGGTTCCGTAGGTACCTCAAAAGGTAAAAAAAGGAACCCTTATAATTTTTTGTTAGTAAATATGATGCAAAGTGATCATAGTGGTCCTACTGGTGATTTTCTAATTTTGATGATCAATAAATAAATGTATGATCTAATCATACAATGAAATTCCTTTTTTCTTTAAATATCATTCTGGTGTCGATTCGGTTAGCACCAAACTGTTAGTCAGTTTTGTACTAGGCAATTAAAAATCTCTAAGTTTCGAAACTTGACTTATTAAGATGTGCCATACCTTAAATTGACTTATATGCTGGTTATAGTTAAAACTGCCCCTAAATCTGTTGTTATTTCTTTTCAATGACATGTAAAAAAAAAAACATTCTCCAAAGACGTACTAATTTGACAGTTGAATAATATAGAATAATGGGGTGTGACTGAACCGGACTATTCCAAATGAGGATGACAGTAAAAAGGAGATACAAAGTTATGATTTGCGGTTCATTAATACAATTAGTCCATTAGCAGCTTAAATAGAGGCCACTAATTCGGAAAAATAAAAAAACCAAACAAAACGTGATCACGACTATCTCCCCCCCTCCAGGCGTAGTCCTCTCAGATCTTTTGATCATTCTAGAAACTGAAAATGAATTTTGTTTGAAATGGGGTTTTCATTCGGCTATATTCTCATACATTTCCTTTATAGAAGAAAAACGTGTCGTCTAATGGGCGCACACCTAGTATGGAGCGAGGGCGTCAATCACCGGCGCCAGCGGTGCCAGTGGAGCCCAGTTCTGGCGGCGGCTCCCGACGCTCAAAGCGGCGTAGCGGGAGGAAACGATCCCGGGCCTTGGACGCCCATCCACCGACTATCGCTCCACCTGTCTCCCACGCCCCGCCCGCGGCTCACAACTTCTCGACACCAATGAATTGGCGCGAAGAAATATTGGCAACCAAGGGCTCACATGACAAGTGAGTTTGATTTTGAATTGAATTGATTTTGATTTGAATTGAATATATGAACTAGCTGCTTCTCTCACATGGTATTTTGATAAAACTGTTGCTTCCTATAGTCGTATTGCTCATTATACGGACTAAAATTGAAGGAAAAATTTCATTTTTCCTTCAATTTTGATTATTTTTGATATTTTAAACTGAAAAATCTTATCAAAATTTTCAATTCCTAATTTTGATAAGATTTTTCAGTTTAAAATGTAAATACCCAAGTGTGGATTAACACTATAACAAAATAAAATTGTTTTTGATATGTTTTATGTCAAAATTGAAGGAAAAATGACATTTTTTCCTTCAATTTTAGTCCGTAGGCCGTAGAATGAGCAATCCGACTATAGTATATTTTCAGAATGGGATCAGTAGATATTTGCAAAGATGACCCATTATAAACAAACAAATTTTATCTCTATAAAATACTAGTACAGATCAGTTAACTAAACTCTTTGAGAAGCTCAGAAATCGATAATCTTGTAGAAGCGTGATGAATTATTGCAACTCACGTTGTAAGCAAAACAAATTTGCTTCACAGTCACGCTGCAAACTTATGGAATGCTGTAGTTTTAACAGAAACGTTAAAATTCTAACATATAAAATTTTACCATAAATTCTTTGCAATCAAACCTATTAAAGACTTGATCTGGAGAATTGGAGATCATTAGTTATTATTGGTCATTGATTTGATGAGTAGTTTCGTTTAGAGCTTAGAGTAAATTGAGGATACATTTTATTCATTCAATTAAAACTAATACTTAGTTAGTTAATTGATTCAGGCGTGACTTTGCGGAAGTCCATATCCATATCTAGTACTCCTCCGCTAATCTATACCAAAAAAGTTTCGTCAAAATTTTCACGCTAAAGCCCATCACACACACAGCAGATAATATATCTTATGACAGATATATTTTCCGATCGCTCCCATACAAATTCTATGGAGCGTCACACACAGCGCCTATAATATATATTACAACAGATAAAATTCCGATTGAGAAATATATCTGTCAACCTATCAAAATATAAACTACAGGATGTTCTCGTAACTCACAAGAAAAAATTTAACTGCAGTTCATCAGTTTATATTTTACTTCCTTAAACCAGAGCTGCGAGGCTAATAAGATCGTTATAGCAGAATCATAATAATGATTCTTAGCGTGATTTTTCTATTAGAAATCACAAAATTGACAATTCATATAGTGATTCGTATCGGCACGCTTTTGCCGTATGCCTTTACCAAGGAAGTTATATACCTACGTAACTGGAAGGTTAACTGAGACAGAAAACGCGGTCCGCTTGAGAGATAAAACTTGGGCGGTGTGTCTCTTTCTAAAGGGTGACCATAATTTATAAACTAAACATTCCTAGTCCCTAAGGGGCCTTTTACATCATTTTCTGATTTACATGATGTTTCAGGGCATGATTTTTCAATTAAAATACTAATACAATTTTGATCCTTGATTTTGATTTCGATCCTTGGTTTCGATCCTTGAATTCGATCCTTGATTTCGATCCTCGATTCTTGAATCTTGAATCTTGATTCTTGAATCTGATAACTGAAATCTTGAATCTTGAATCTTTGATGTGACAGCTGTCAAATTTAAAACTGCCATATCTCGGTAACTACTCGTCCTAGACTCCCCGTTCTCAGTTCAAATGAAAGCTATGACCAAGATCTTCATTTGAAGTGACAGCTGTCAAGCTTCAAATGGCCATATCTCGGGAACTACTCGTCCTAGACTCCCCGTTCTCAGTTCAAATGAAAGCTATGACCAAGATCTTCATTTAAAGTTACAGCTGTCAAACTTCAATCAGCTATATCTCGAAATCTACTCATCCTAGACTCTTCCTTTTTAGCTCAAATGAAAGCTATGACCAAGATCTACATTTTCAATAACAGCTGTCAAAATGACATCTGTCATCTGAAATGTAGATCTTGGTCATAGCTTTCATTTGAACTGAGAACGGGGAGTCTAGGACGAGTAGTTCCCAAGATATGGCCATTTGAAGTTTGACAGCTGTCACTTCAAATGAAGATCTTGGTCATAGCTTTCATTTGAACTGAGAACGGGGAGTCTAGGACGAGTAGTTTTCAAGATATGGCCGTTTGAAGTTTGACAGCTGTCACTTCAAATGAAGATCTTGGTCATAGCTTTCATTTGAACTGAGAACGGGGAGTCTAGGACGAGTAGTTCCCGAGATGTGGCGGTTTGAAGTTTGACCGCTGTCACTTCAAAGATTCAAGATTCAAGATTTCAGATTCAAGGTTCCAGAATCAAGGATCGAATTCCAGGATCGAAATCCAAGATCGAAACCAAGGATCGAAATCAAGGATCGAAATCAAGGATCGAAATCAAAATCAAGGATCAAAATTAAGGATCGAAACCAAGGATTGAAATCAAGGATCGAATTCAAGGATCGAAACCATGGATCGAAATCAAGCGCTGATTTTGTCGAGCGCGATAAGGTAAAAATATCCTGAAATTTAAATGACATGGGCACACTACTAATCTAACAACGAGTGTGAAAGAGACAAAGCTACCAAGAAAGCCTTTCAACAAGACCAAAAATCCTTATAACCAAGATTAAATTATAATAGATCGTTGTGTAGTCGTGTTATGGTTCAAAATCCTTTGTACATTAAATGTCAGTAAGCATTCCTGTATGCCTTTACCCATATGCGTCTGATTCACAAGCGGGGATTTTTTTTTTATTAACATTATTGCTTCAGAATTAAATAAATAAATATTGCTGGAAATTTGACACAGCGCCATCTAGCCCGAACTAAGGCAAGCTTGTAGTATGGGAACCAGATAGATTACTTATATATTTGTAAATACATTCTTATAATACTTTATAACACTCAGACACAGACAAACGTCTATATTCAAAACTGTTTGTCCTGCGTGGGAACCAAACCCACGACCTACAGCGCAGAAGGCAGAGCTACTACCAACTGAACTAAGAGGCCAGTCAAGAATTATGCGTGTGTAATTATTTTTTTTATATTATTTCGTAGCTGTCAATTATGTCTAGCAATAGTAAGTTTTCTACGCGCTTAATTGCAAAAACTGAACACTCTGTATATGAACAAAACTCCACGTCAAAACTACTCGCAAGACGGGTTCCTGTAATCCATACCCGAAGATCTATACCCGCTGTAAACGGCTACCAAATTTATTAGTTAATGTAAATAATAGGTACCCGTTTTCTATGACCTTCAAGTTATTTTAAATTGGTACAGTCAACTAGAAAATATCGTATGAAATTTTGACAGCTTTAACAAGAGCAAACAGTGTGATTTATTAGGACGAGTAGTTTCCGAGAAATGGCCATTTGAAGTTTGAGTGCTGTCATTGAAAATGTAGATCTTGGTCGTAGCTTTCATTTGAGCTGAGAAAGAAGAGTCTAGGATGAGTAGTATTAGAGACATGGCCGACAATAAAATAATGAAAATCTCTCAAAATGACATAATCTCTCATCTTGACTTAATCTGTCAATTTGATATAATCTATCAACTCGACATTATCTCTCATTTTGACATATTCTGCTATAATTCATCAGTAACCTTTATACTTTTATTTTTTTCCGTTGGTGTCCGTGTAGTCACGGGACCTCATGGGAGTATCCAGCATTAGCTGAGACTGTGCCTTTTTAGCACCACGTGTATGTGAACCTTTTTATTGTGTGTTTTTATGTTTATAACTTGCTCTGTGTATCTTTTTCTGTTCTGTATCCTCTGTGTGTGATCATGCCTATTTTATTGGAAATCGTTGTTGATTTCTTATGTTATTTTCATGTGAAATATAGATTTGACCTATTTTATTCGTTTATTTGCCTGACTGTACTTCACCTTAATAATGAGAAAAGGTAGCCATTTTCGTCATCGTTTACTGGATTTTGGAATGCGGGTACAGATTACAGATAAATTCGGTACTGGATTATCGGGGACAGTTTACAGGAACCCCGCAAGACGGCTTCGATGATTGATGACGTAGTTGGGATATAACTTATATTATCTGCTGTGTGTGTGATAGCAAAAATATAAAATATTTACATTACGACCTATAACTTATATTATCTGCTGTGTGTGTGATACGCTTAAAGCCACCACTACTAAATATTTTGGAATTTTCAAAAAAAAACTAATACTTAGTTAAAAAAATATTTTAATTTAAGAACATTCTCCAATTTTATTTTATTCTTATCAATTATATGAGAAATCGTAACAAACAGAGATGATAAGATTTATCATATTCAATGAAAAGCTTACACAATTATTACTAATGAGGCGCCTCATTAGCTTTTTTAAATGTTGTGGATGAAAAATCAGTTAAAAAACTTTTTATTTCAGACAAGAACCTACACATCAACGTAACAGATTGAACAGCGCCGTTTCAGAAAAATCTAATCCTGATTCAGGCAATTCCCATCCTGGGCTCATAATGCTGCCACAAAGCTCGATTAATCATTTACAAAAAGACCTAGGGTGAGTTGGTATCATTGTTAAAAGTTATACAGGGTGGTCTAAACAGTGACGTCCAAAGTAAAAAGAAATCACTCACCCCCAGGGGTATCCGAAAATACGATTCGAGTTATGATTTATTGTTGAGAATGCTTTTTCCGCAACCGTTTTTTTAAACTTATAAAAAAGATTGGTAGGTTTTTTCAAGATTTTTTTTCTTGTAACAACAACCCTGGGTGTAAATTAATTTTTTTCTTTGGACGTTACTGTTTGGACCAGCCTGTATATTGATATTTTAATATTCAAATGCTAATTTCTCTGCATTATTTTCAGGCGAGCAAATGTGGAGTCACAGAAAACTCTCTTTGATCACCACAACCCGTCCAAACCAATAATTGTTCAAACTAATCCTTCTAAAATTGATATGAGGATGGAGCAAGGTTAGTACCTAGTTTTAATTTAAACATCGACCATTCTTTACTTTCAAAAAAGAAAGTAAAAAATATGAAATCTACAATTTAGAGAATTTCTCGTTTCTATTCGATTTCGATACATACTAAGTTTATACGTATCACGTTTATTGAGTCGACATGACAGTGATACGCGTATAAAAATCTGTTGCGTAATAAATAAGCACAGAAAGACGCGGACAGAGACTAGGTTTTAAACTATTTAGACCCACTTGCGCGTTCTTTATCACGCCATGCTCTCCGATCCTTCGCGAGTCTCATTCATTCCCGACCACGTTTACAATGTCATATCGTCGACGATACTGCAATAGCGCTGAACTACCATCTGCAATACCGCGAAACTGCAAAAAGTAGCGAAATTCAAATTTGCGTGCCACGCTATCCTATATAGTCAGTCATTGGCGCAAGTTGGTGAAGACACCACTTTGAATAAGCCATCAGAAGCTCTCTGGTTGTAGTTGGGAGGTGAAGTAACTTATCAAAACGTAAACAAATTGTTGTGTTTACTTTGCGCTCCGTAAAAAAACTGTTTATTTTCCATATTTTTGTGATTGAGAAGTACCTTCCGTTTGTGTTTCATATGAATAAATTGTTTTGTACTTTTTATCATAGTTTCAATTTCGCGTATCTGCCAGTATCTGCCCATATTGAGACCAGATATTGATACAAAAAAACCGGTCAAGTGCGAGTAGAACTCGTACGCCGAGGGTTCCGTACCTATCCATTATACCCATTATGTTATTGTAGCCCGCTTATTTGTATGAGCGCCCATACAACTCAGAGGACAATCTTAATTGGCGTCAACTATGTATGTATGGGAACACCCTTTAATTTTCAACTTTTTTAACTTTTTGGAATTTTTCCTTTATTTGTGTTATAAGACCTTGCTTTTTGCCAAATTTCGTGATTCTAGGTCAACGGGAACTACCATTTAGGTTTTCAACCCAAAACCTCTAGGGTACTTCCGGTTGACCTAGAATTGTCAAATTTGGTTACAAGCAAGGTCTTACAACACAAGTAAAGGAAAAATTCCGAAAAATAAAAAAAGTTGATAATTAAGGTAAGTTTTGGTACTTACAAGTTTTCACGAAAACCTAAATTTGCCTATATCTTTTTATAGTGTTGACTCAGGACCTTGATTTTTATAGTCACAATAGGGACTATAGACCTCAGTATATGGTATAAATTTCAACTTGCTAGCTCCACCCGTTCCTGAGATAATCGATGGTGACACACGGACAGACGGACAGACGGACAGACAGACGGACAGACGGACAAGAAAGTGATCTTATAAGGGTTCCTTTTTTTACCTTTTAAAGTACGGAACCCTAAAAACCGCGTAAGTGACATAAAACTCGAAAACTACTAGGAAAATCGCAAATTGTCTACCACTGACTGATGGCCTGGTACTCTAAAAACACTATTATTTCATTAAGATGCGCCTATCATTCGAAATACTAAAATTAAAAAGTTTTTTTTTATCTCCTGTAAAGTTGTCAACCTTGTAGTTACGCACTATTGCAAATAGTAGATCCGCGCTTTTGCAGTATCGACGACGAAATCATAAGTTTAATATTACAGTGGCGAAGGAGTCATCGTCCCGTGGTCTCGGGTACGAGGCGAACGATGCGGCGCGCGCGGCTCGGCATCGCACGCTGCTGCAGGAGGTGGACCGCGCTGACGTCATCCTGCAGACGCACTCCATGCGGGGACCGCTCTCTCTAGCCAACCACTGGCCTGATGTCACCAAGACTAGGTAAAAAAAAAACTTAGGCCTTAAGGCTTGTTTCACTCTTCAGCGTGTCACCGGTCGCGTCCACGTGTTTACCATTCACAGCACATTTCTCTGTGCTGTGAATGGTCAAAATTAATTTCTCTTTGCTGTGAATGGTTAACTCGCGGCACGACCGGTGACACGCTGAAGAGTGAAACGAGCCTTACTTCTTTACTAGATGATTTTGCAGTGTCAGGATGAAATCTTTTGCCTACACTTATCGGGACACTGTAGTGCCTGAGACAATGTTGAGATGGAGTAGGCTTGCCCAGCACCTACACCATACTCTCAGCTTATCCGCCCATATCCACAGGAAAGACATGGTCAATACGTGTGGGGCTGACTGAGCCGCGGGTTTCCTCACGAGGTTTTCCTTCACCGTTTAGAGCTCGTGTTAATGCGCATATTTTAATTAACTAATTCATACGAATATTATAAATATCCTGTCTGTCCCCTGAAGTACCTTTTCACGTCTAAACCACTGAATCAATTTTTGATAAATATAATCAATCATTTCTCAAGTAAGCGATTTACATAAAACTCATCATATTGTTGGCAAGATAATAAAGAATGTTTCTGTGTTTTTGACCAATCAAGTTGATTAGAGGATAAATATTTTTTTTGTGTTATTAAATTGATTGATACTAATTCTACGTAGTAGTACATAGTCATCAGCTAGTGGTAAAATAATTAACACTTGATATCTCCTTGAAAGCGAATGTCTAATGCTGGAGATACAATCGTAAGGAACGTACAATCGTTTAAGTCCTTGAAGATAATCTTAGAATGAGACAATAACTGAAAAACGAATGTAAATGGGCGTTTTTCCATTAGCCAGCCCGGCACCGGCGTCGGCGTCGGTGCCGGGGAAGCAAAATTGTATGAAAATGTATGGCTCGCCTTTCCACTGACCGGCGCCGTAGAAAGCTTCCCACTCGGTGCTGGCCCGGCAAAACTGCATGTGTATTGTATATAAATTGTAGCCGTGTGCGTGTGTGAGTGCGCGGGGCGGGTAGGAGGACGCGGAGCGGAGGGAGAGAGACTCTTATTTGGTTTGTGGTTCGCTTTCAGTGCGTACGCGTTTCATAGAATAATTATCATTTCGTAGAATTTTCTGGCGTCCATTTTCAACTTAGGGTCAAATAGGGTATAATATGTTCCTTCTAGGTATCTGACTTTTAGTATTGGATGAATCCAAAATTCGACGTTTTTGTATTGGTATTAACTTCGATGTAAAAGATTTAACAAATATAGTCGACGGCTTGACTTTGTTATATCTACGAGTTGTACTTTACGTGTCGTCGTGCTAAAGTCCGTGTCAGTACTGTACCACTCACCGGGCGTAGACCGTCATCGACACCGACGCATTGGAAAAACGAAGCCCCGGCGCCAGTGCCGATGCACGGCCATGCCGGTGCCGTGCCGGTGCCGGGCCGGCTAATGGAAAAACGCCCAATAGGTCGATAAGTGACGAAGAAATAACACCGCTGTAATGTGTTATTTTATTTGTTCACAGAATGTTTTTGCAAGGCGCTCTCGAGAAACTCCTCATGTCAGATCTAAAATATTGCCAAGCGGATAACATTGAGCACCATTTCTGGAAAATATTATACTACAATTTCATAGAAGTGCTAAGGAAGAGCTTTACGCAAATATCTCCAGAAGATAAGCCAAAAGTAGTGAAATTGATCAACACAATCATTGAAGAAGGAAATATTTATTTTGAGGGTCTTGTTCAGATGCTGGAAAAAACATATAAGTTCAATGTAGATGATTACATAAATGACAATCATATACTGCCACCTAAAGGCATGGGCTACTTAGGTCTGGCTTTGATATCAGTTCAAAAGTTGTATGTATTTTTGGGAGACTTGGCGAGGTATAAAGAGCAAGTAAATGAGACTAATAATTATGCAAAAAGCAAATTTTGGTACACTAAAGCCCAACAAATTAATCCTAAGAATGGACGTCCATACAATCAGTTGGCGATATTAGCTATTTATGCAGTAAGTATCCGTATAAAGTCTCATCAATGATATTTGTTCTCAAATGTTGATCCAGAATGATTCTTATTTTTTCTTCCAGAGAAGAAAACTCGACGCGGTATATTATTATATGAGAAGTTTGATGTCATCTAATCCATTTCATTCAGCACGAGAAAGTTTGTTATCGCTATTCGAAGAAAACAGGAAAAAGGTTTGCATACAATGAATATTTTTTATAAAAGAATTGGGGTCTTATGAATAATTACAACATTATAATATAACTTCTTAAAATACTATCTTCCTGTTTTGGATGTGAGACAACACTAAAATAAGTAAGTTTGTATGAGTTGAAATTATTGAGGAAATCATTAAACCGATAGAAGGCTTCCGTTACGAAAAAAAATTTTGTGTAAGTTCACGTAACGTTACTTCTCATCTTCATCAGGCTATCAAAAACAATTAGCGTCAGTTAGCAAACTTTTGGTTTGTTCAAATGTTCTCAAGTTAAAAATTGACGGTTGCGACATATGAATATCTTTGGATGCAGTTTTTTGTACGGTTTATATTTATTTTGTTTTCAGTATGAAGCAGCGGAACGTAAGCGTCGCTTGGCATTAGAAAACAAAAATGCCGAAAGTAGTAATTCGACTGATGACAAAAGCATAGTACAAGGAAATAGACGAGAGGTGTGGGTGCGACCGAGTGGGCATCGAACCACAACAACGCCGCGAATAGACCCGCAGGCAGAACAACTGGCTGCTATGTCGTCTGTGGAGGTAATTGAACCATCATCAAAACATAGTTAAAGGTCTTTACGTCTATGTCAGACGATTTAAACAGTGTCTGTTTGGGCTAAGCATTTTTTTATGGGTATTTAAATCAATCTGGGAGCGGGCAGTGAGATTTATGTAATTTTTAGTATAGAAGTAATGTCAATATAACGAAAGAGTGAAGTAACCGCAGTAAGCAAAATCACAGATAAATATTGAAGCTGACCGTAAAGAGGAATAACAATAATGATAATGAAATTATCTCTGTTGATCCGAGTTGCTACAGGCATCTATAAATAAACCTAGGTAAAAACCTGCATATTTTGTGTCTATCTTTTAATTAATAAATTCACGTTTGATCGACTCCTGTACATTCATCATACCATAGATTTGATTACGATAAAGTTTAGGTGCGTGCGAAAAAAAGAAAAGTATGCATTTCTATTTTGTTTAGTTTGTCTATTTTTTGTTTATCTTTTGTTACAGCTAAACAAAACCTTCATCACGAGTTATCTTCACGTACACGGGAAACTGATTACAAAAATCGGGTATGTATTTTTGTACGATTATACATGACGCGATGTTTGTGGCAGGACAACATCTGCCTTCCGTGTCTGCTTGTGTTAGATAATAGCTGCGCCCTCGGGGCGTTACCCACGTATAGTGATGGTATATAGTGATGAGGATGAAAAGTACCTTCCTCAAAATTAAACTATCAGATGCAGAAATAATTTTTCAAATCACACTGCTATTTCCTGAGATTAGCGCGTCAAAACAAACAAACTCTTCCGCTTTATTAAATTGAAATATATATTCGTAATCGGCATTACAGACTGAAATCTTTTTTAAGGACAACGTCTGCGTACCGTGTCCGCCATTACTAGATATAATCCGCATTAAGGCGCGGACCAACCGTGGCGCATGCTGTGCACGGGCACGCGGCGCTTTTTAGCTGCGTGGGTTCATTTATTTAATAACGTGGGTCTACTTTTCCACTGCAGTACACTAATATGAACCCACGACTATGTACAACTGTAGAGCAGCACAGTTTTGAATTCATACTAATCATAATTTCGTGTACCGCGTGCATAGCGTGGACAGCGTTGAGCTGCGTGGTCGCCATATTCGAGCAAAACACGCGTGTACCAATGACATCAATTCATGCGTAGCGTGTCCGTGGGCTGCAGTGGACACAACTACATACAGTCTTATTAACGAATCAGTACAAATAACTCACGTTTAAAGAAAACTGTATAATTGATAGGTGAATAATAATAATTGAAGTAAGTATTTAACAAAATGCAGCTAATAATTTTAACAAACTTTGTTCTCTTCTCCGTTCAATTACCCTCGTTCGAATGGCCGTCGTGTCCGTCCGGACAAGCGAGGCAAGCCCCATGACGTCACTTCCATTTCTTTCGTTCAGAAACGCTTTCTAGGAACAAAACTAATCTGACTTTTTGTGAACGCTAACAGTCTCCTGCAAAACGAAGCTTGACGCACGTGCGTAGCCTCTCCGTGGGCCACGGTTGGTCCGCGCCTTTACTGAAGAATTTTTTTCTATTATCAGTATGGAGACATTCCACGAATGCGCGAGTCAGATGCTGCGTCAGTTCCGCGCGCTGCTTCACCGCAAGCCGCTGCCGACGCCGGCCGCAAGGCTGCTACAACTCACGGCACTCAACATGTTCGCTGTAGAAAGTACCGCCGCCTCACTCAAAGGTACCTTTTGTTTCAAAATTCCTCCTTTCGAAAATAGTTATTTGTGTAAAGAGAGAGCAAAGTTGATTTTTGCTTCGAGTGCTGATTTTGAATCCCGAGCAAACGAGGGAATCACGAGCGTAGCGCCAGCGAGTGATTCTACCACTCGAATGAGGCACGAGATGTAAAAAACTTGTCTCGTGTAACACACAAAATTTTGCACCTCAACAACGAAAACATTACCTACAAGTAAAGGATGCAACTTTGTATGTACAGTCAGCGTCATCAATCGGTATCCCCCTATTGATTTGAACAAAGACTCTTTTCATTTCAACCTTGGATTTCAGTCGGGTATTATATCAGCTATTTTTGTTTAGGAACTCGAGCGAAATAAGATATCCATAAGTAAGCAAGGATGTAAAAGTTTTTACAAAAGTTGAGATCAACGGCTTGCAAACCGACCTCTTACTAGGGGGATACCAATTAATGACGCTTTCTGTACATAACGAAGCAACTAATCCTTAATTGGTATTCATTTATTTATGTCTATTTAAAACAACGCATTTATTTTAGAAATTGAAAGTAACAGTTATTGTAATTTTGTAAATTAAAAGTTACTGTTTTGTGCGGAACTTACGTGCTTTTCAGGAAGGGAACTTTGTTCATCGTAATTACTTTTTGTCTCAAATCTTCTCTCTGGAGGTAAATTAGTGTATTCGTCACCGGTTTCACTCATCTTTAATGTTTTTTGAATTTTCAACAAATAACTAGCGTTACAAAAAACAAGTAAGTAAGTATTAAATTCCCGCAAAGTATTTTATTTTTCAAAGGTGCGTTATTTTTTTTGTTCGTAGACAGGCTAGCGCTTGACCGCCATGCACTATCACGTTCTGAAACCCCGTCGGTGATATTCTTTCATAATAAAAAACCGGTCAAGTGCGAGTCGAACTCGTACGCCGAGGGTTCCGTAGGTACCTAGCCATGGTGCCAATTAAGCTAGTCCGCTTAATTGTATGAGCGCCCATACAACTCGGAGGACAATTTTAATTGGCGTCAACTATGTATGTATGGGAACACCCTTTAATTTTCAACTTTTTTAACTTTTTGGAATTTTTCCTTTATTTGTGCCATAAGACCTTGCTTTTTGCCAAATTTCGTTATTCTAGGTCAACGGGAACTACCATTTAGGTTTTCGACCCAAAACCTCTAGGGTACTTCCGGTTGACTTAGAATTGTCAATTTTGGTTACAAGCAAGGTCTTCCAGCACAAGTAAAGGAAAAATTCCGAAAAATAAAAAAAGTTGATAATTAAGGTAAGTTTTGGTACTCACAAGTTTTCACGAAAACCTAAATTTGCCTATATCTTTTTATAGTGTTAACTCAGGACCTTGATTTTTATACTCACAATAGGGACTATAGACCTTAGTATATGGTATAAATTTCAACTTGCTAGCTCTACCCGTTCCTGAGATAATCGATGGTGACACACGGACAGACGGACAGACAGACAGACAGACAGACAGACAGACAGACAGACAGACAGACAGACAGACAGACAGACGGACAAGAAAGTGATATTATAAGGGTTCCTTTTTTTACCTTTTAAGGTACGGAACCCTAAAAATTGATAAGGAACGTTGCTGAAGCTAGAAATTAATTATCTTCATCATTAAGGTCGTCTTATTTAATTAAATAAATTAAATTAAACATAAATTCAATTATGTAATAACTCGACTGTGTTCAAAAACAAAAATCGCGTTTGTAAGAAATTAATTTAATATAAATTTAAAAACTTTAAATTATTTAAAGTTTACGGTAGAATACTATGCGTCTCAGAATGCACCAAAAATGTCAATTTACGACATTCGAATTTCAAATTAATGCCATTTCGAGCTGCTGAGGTGAAAATGTATGTGTGCACGAGTGCCCCCGAAGCACATGGTTACTATACCTATGCAATGCTTTGCTTCATCGGGGGGTACTCAGGGGGTGGCAGTCAACTTGTTAACAAGAGCAATTTACCGGTGAAGGAAAACATCATTAGGAAATTAGATTGTATTCTAATAACGGCTTGCAAATTGTCATATATTATGGAATGCTACTAGATTTGGACGCATGTCCATTTTTTGGAATAGTTAGCATTCCAATAAAAGTATAGTACCTATGTCATTGTGCATTTGACCGTGCCTCTGTCTAACCGTGCTAGACTAGACATGGCCAAAAATTGAGCGAATTTCTTCCGTGTCCTGAGTATTTTTGTTTACTAGCAATGAGCAGCACAATGCATGCGCGTATCAAATTGTTTTGTCTTATTCGTCGTAGAATGTACCTACCTCGCTTTGCTGCGCGTTAAATTCAGATGCATGTGATATTTCTCAACATGGTGAATGCGAAAGACATAAATTTTGGGTTACGACACTTTGCACTTCAAAATCAAAATAATATGTACCTACCTATCATTTGTTCGATATAAAAATATTGAATATGCACGGGAATATGTAAAAGGTGAAGAAGCATGGTTTTTCCTAGTATGACTAGTCCAGCTGGGTGTGAGGGCAAAAACTATTATGTCGTGTAGGTCGTGATTCTGCTTATCGGTAAATGCTTTCAACTAAGTACTGGATGCTGCATAATGAACCGTGATATTGCCACAATTGACGTTGGTTGCTTTCAAGAGTAAATCGTTTAATGACTGATGCCTTTGGACCTTGGACGAATAACGTCAAAGTTTTGAACAGCTTAAAAACACCAGAGTTGGGCACTCATACGAACTTACATAGTAAACTTGATATGCGCGAGTCATATACAAATATACAATACACCGACAGTACAGTAAAATCAGGGGCTCGATTCCGGTACCGAACTTTTTATCAACCTTAACCAAAACCTCAACTAAAGCGACTGTTTCCATGACTACTAATAACAAACGACTCAGTTGTGGTGAGGTTTTGAACTTTGGCAGTACAAATTTTTGAAAAGCTATTCTACTATTCACCAAATGGCTGACATTTAAGAGTTCGAACCAAAACCAAAGCGGTTGTCATTTAATAGAATACAGGCCCAGGGCCTGTATTCTCAGGCTCTGTATTCGAACTCTTAAATGTCAGCCATTTGGTGAATAGTAGAATAGCTTTTCAAAAATTTGTACTGCCAAAGTTCAAAACCTCACCACAACTGAGTCGTTTGTTATTAGTAGTCATGGAAACAGTCGCTTTAGTTGAGGTTTTGGTTAAGGTTGATAAAAAGTTCGGTACGAGAATCGACCTGCTGAACAAGAATGCTTTTCGGCAAACATAGGAAACAATCGCATAAAATTACAAAAACGATTGACGAAAAGTCATTTGGAAATGAAAATTACTCAAAATTTCAACTTTATCGCAAACAAATAAATTTCAATGTCATTGTTAAGAAAAGCAAGCCGTGCGAGCTGCGCTGATAACGACGTGCACTTCTGTCGTATAGTGTTTTGTGGAATCATACACTGCTGTCGGACATATTCGGAAAACACTAAAATAACCGATGCCCATTATGAAGCTTGAAGTACGTGCTTGTATCTACAGGCTGATTGTCTAACTTGTCTCAAATCTCAAATTGATCTCAAACTGTCAAAAAAATCGCGTAGGTATCATTTGTAGCGTTCGGTCTCGCTGAGATTACAGAGCTACTTGCGTGGTCATATTTGAGAGTTTGAGACCGATTTTGGTCGCCATCAAAGATAGACAATCAGGGGACTGAACGAATTACGAGTATCATATTAATAATTTTTTTTGACACTGAAGCTTTGGTTCTGTAAACTCTCACTCGAAACAACATTACGATGACCTTCGATAACTACGAACTCCACCGCACCTGTCGTATGTTGTGTTGCATTGCATGTGAAGGAAAACATGATACAGTAATTAGCCTACCCTAGAATCATTAAATTCGAAACGAGATTGTCCCCCTTACTTATGAAAGATGTTTAAAGTTTAACACTGGTTAAACAACGTCCTGTCTCTGTTTGTCACTATCCACAAATAAAGACAGGACGTTGTTTAACCGGTGTTTAACTTTAAACATCTTTCATAAGTAAGGCCCTGTAAGTGTAGGTATGCAGTGAATACAAATATTATGGAAGCATTTTTTCACGAGAAATAGACGTGCAGTTTGATACAGAATCGATATCACACACCGAAATTCTGTCACTGATTGGCCAACATTTATATCACTTTATTTGACTATTACGCGCAGTTAAAAATCGGCCTTTTTCCTGAGAGTTTGGGTTCTTTACCGCGGCTCAGTTTGCCTAATGCAAACTGAGCTGCTCTCTAGCGCAGTCTCTCTATCGATAGAAAATATAGAAATGCTTCCATGTTTTACCTGCGTTCACTAAGTAGGTACGAAAGGATTATTTAAATAAATGCGTCTTTACTCCTAACTTAGAAATCTGCCTCTAAATCTGAAATATCTCTGATGTGAGCACAGTATGAGGCTGTTTATATTTGTTTAATTTTCGCTAAAATAATAGCAATCATACAATGTTCTCACGTTTCTCTACAAAATGGCACCTGGTTGTTAATGTTGGCGCCAGTTCAATTACGTCTAAGATATTTTTTCTTAAGAACTCGAAAAGGTATTCTAGGGAACATGTTGAGGTCTGGACGTCCTTGCTTACTAAAATAGATTTATCTATGCGCTATGCATAGCGAGAAGTAGGTGTCATGCTCTTAAACCTGTCTGCTTCGTAATCATAAAATATGAATCACCTTGCGATCTTCGATAAAAGTTCGACTTTACAGATTTTATAACAGCTCGATGTAAGTCATAAAAAATGGCTTTCATTTGATTAAAGCTTTAAATGCCTTACTAGTTAATAAAGCTTAAAGTTATTAAAGCTTTACTAGTTCCTTCTCCAACATGTTTTTAATTAATTAAAAGTTTTACTCATTAATTAAACTATGGCATGTGGAATTAAGAGCTATTCATCCCACCGCATTTTAAATTCCTGCTTAGCAAATTATAGATAAAAACGCATCTTGATTTTTCTCAGCAGTCCATCAATATATCTGCTTTAAAATATTAGCACCAATTCAGTAGTCGTATTTATTACATATAGATATTTATTATCTCTCTCTTATACTGTATCGCAGTAAAATAAATCTTCACAGAATTGACAGTTACCTGGCAATTATGTGATGGGGCAATATGCATTTTAATAGCGCATAAAAATAATAACGGTTTGTATTAAAACGTGCAATATGTAGGGCATTATTAAGAACTTAACATTTTAGTTCGAAATGTACCAATCCATTTCTTAAGGTTGAAATAAGGTTAATTTATTAGTTTATTGCCACGGTAAATTATTTTAAGTGCAGTTATAAAGTTACTATAGGTAAGACGAAGATATTTTAGTCGCGCATATAACCACATTAAAGAAAGTAAGTGGGTAAATGGTCCATCCAACCTTAATCGTTACATAATTTAATTGAAATTAAATCGATAAAAACTATTTTACGACTTTTAATCAAAATTGTAATTAAACTAGCTGTTCTATTTTTCGCCCTGCAATGAAGGAATCGTTTAACATAAAAATTTAATGATGTAATGCTGATAATCGATGTGCTCATAATATGAACATTTCACAATAATTAACTTATTTTTAAACCCCGACAAAAAAAGGGGTGTTATAAGTTTGTGTATCTGTGTATCTATGTATCTGTGGCTCTGTGTCTGTCTGTGGCATCGTAGCTCCTAAACGCATGAACCGATTTAAATTATTATTTTTTGTCTAAATGGTGTCTTTGTTGAGAGTGTTCTTAGCTATGTTTCATGAAAATCTGTTCAGCCGTTCGAAGATCATCAGCTCTTTTAGTTACTAGCTATCTCCGCGTTTTCGTCAGCGCGATCTACGATTGGGTCATCTACGAATTTGGAAAACCAAATTCTGAAATTCTGGGTGGCGTTCCATTACACGTTTTATATACATTTCTACCTAGTTCACACTCAATGCTGCAATGAGGCTCATTGCAATTCTATAAAACAATTGCGTAGAATGAAACATTTCTGTCACATAAAGTGTCGGTTATACTTTCTTAATGTTTCAGCCGGGTTTTAACCGAACTTCAAAAAAAGGAGGTTCTCAATTCGTCGAAATCTTTTTTTTTGTGCTTTTTTATTTTATGTAGGTACCTACATGTTCACCATTACTTGAAGGCACCGGGACCGATTTCAAAAAATATTTTTTTGTTTGAAAGGGTAAACTCTCCAATTGGTCCTTTTGGTCATCAGGTCAGGATCTGACGATGGGATCTTGGAGAAATCGAGGTAACTCTTCAAATTTTATAGGCACACTTGAAGCGATTAGGGTATTTTTTAAAAGCTTTATAGGTTATCGGTGACAATGCAATATTATGGTAACATTGACCTGATCTAATGATAGAGTCAGGAGCTGTTCAACAGAACTACTCAGTAAATAGGCCGATTGAGTTGAAACTCGACGTATCTGTCAAGTTCCGAATACAATGTAATAATATGGTCACAACGAGCTGATCTGATGATGGAGTCAGGACCTGTTCCATAGAACTTTTTAGTAATATGGGTATCAAATGAAAGAGCTTGATGAGTGAAACACAATGCTGATATATGATGATGGAGTCAGGACCTTCATGGAACTTTTGGGTGATATGGGTAAGTATAGGTTTTCTCTCTTCCATGCTAACTGCTTCTCTCCTTCCAAGCTTCTCTGCTTCTCTTTATACATGCTGCTCTCCATTTAGGTATGCTTGAAGCTATACGAAGTTTGCCAGGTGAGCTAGTATTCGAATAATAAATATTTGTCGAAAACTCCACACTTGGGTTTTAGCAAGAAATATTTTAATTAGTACTTAATTGAAACGTAAAAATATGTACCTCGCACGAATTCAATTTACAAAATGAATACATAACGTGAGCTTATAAGTGTGGCTATTTCCTGTGGCTCGGCCCGGGCGCAGTGAAGGTTTGTAATTACAAATTACAAGTTATCGGAGGTTGATGCACCGGGACCCTTCCCCGCGGCCGCGGCATTGCCCCGCTCCTCACAAATGCACACATTTGATGGAGACAGGGTCAACAAACTGAGACGAACGCCGCGCTTGAGCTCAGAGAGGCGACCGCACTTTTACGCCATTACAAGTAATGATGTTTTGAATTATTATAGAAAAATTACGGCCCACGAGACCCTTAATTATGGCGTTTGGCAAGGCGATGCCCTGTAGCAAAAACTTTTACGCTGACTTTCCAGGAAAGATATTCAGATAACAATGTTTTGTATGCGTTGTCTGGTTGCATAAGTATTTTGTTTTTAATGAGATCTGTCGTTTCTTTGGAAAATAACTCGTTTCACTTTGCAAAAATAAAACTGCTATTATCGCTTCAAGAAATTAATACACTGTATCGACACTCACGTGTATAATTTTCGCGTAAAGTGTCGTTGGGGTTTCTTTGTTCAGTGACAAGATGATTTGAGATTGCTGTCCGTATTCCACATAAGTGTCATGGTAAAAACATATTGCGTGACATAGGTGTTTGTTTTTATTGCTCTTATAAGCTCTGTAGGCGTTTGCAGGTGCAATCCGTGCTATGTATTTTTAGATTGTTGTGTCTATTTTTATCAGACCGGATCGCCAAGACCGGTAGCTGCCTATGATCCGACGAGTGAGCGACATGTCTATGTAATATCACTATCGTCTAAGTCTTGTTCCAGTCTGTTCTGGCATTTATTTTCAGAACGACTTAGTATGCACTATGATTATACTAGGGTTACTATGAGTGTAGATTACTTGAAAATGTTCTTCCGCTGCTTATCCATTATGGTAATGGATACATTTTCGTTGTCTAAATAGATTGTAGAATTCAAATTTATCGAGAAGAGATAATTGTATTGTGGTTACCATTATTTTTACGTGTCCTTTAGAAAGGACTTAATTTTTTACATTGTTGTACCACCAATAGGCAAGGCTTCATTTACGTAGGATCCTAAGTTTCAATTCAATAGTAAAGATCGTGTATGAATTTCCCATAGCGGTTGTTGACTGAACAGTAGCGTTCCGGTTATTTCTGCTCGGCGATTACTGCACACTGATTTGCGAGGATAGGACTGGTCCGATTGCTTGCAATTAATATTTGCTTGTACTCATAAATATTTGAATAAAATGTTATGTTTGCCTGCGTATTTTAATTAACGACGATATAAAATTTTAACATTATGCTATCATAACTAATACCTTGTTTGTATGAGATTGTGATTCAGAAAATCTGAATACTCGGATCTTTATGACCAATCATGTCTGGGATTTACCGTTGTCTGTTTATTGTACAATCGATTGTGTTAGCAGATAAGAACAGCAACGGGGAGCGTTCAGCGTGGCTGGAGTGTGCTCTCGGCGTGTCTCTACTGATGTTCGGCGCGCTTCTTGAAAGATGCTGTGCCCTTCTACCCGAACCGGCGGATACCCAGCAACATTCGGATGCTTTACTGCTGCTGCCTGCTATAAAGGTAAATATGCAGTTTCTCCTCACACACGGGGAAAATGAGAATTCCTCAAGAAATATTTTTTACAAACTTGTGCTCAATTATGAAAGATGTTTGAGTTATCATTATCAAGTTGAATGTTAACTCTGTTATTCGATCCAGTAATTAGCTATAAAGTTTCATGTAGCTGAAGATATTGCTAAGTCTGTTACCATATTTTATTGACATTCAAGTGACAGTGCATTTTTTCTGTTCATCTGTTTCTTATTAAAAATTTAAAACAATATGCTATATTTGCTTTGTCGATGAATTGCCAGAGTAGTAAATTTAAAAAAACTCCTGGAAAAGGCAAATAAAAATGTTAAATAATCTCGAAGCACGTAAAGTGGAATGGGATTCTAGCCAGACGGAACTTGCAGTAATCGACCGTTATAAAAGGCTGTTTGCCAGACGACTAGATTTTCATAAAATAATTGCCGGTAACTGTGCAAGGAATTTTGTAAATTTTGTTAAATGGGTAATGCCTAGTTTAGTTACTTACAACCACATATCATTCTAATGCGAGCGATCAAGAGTTGAACATCACTTGGCTGGATGGAGGCACACTTTATGGCTCTTATAAACTAGTAGTTCGCCCCGAACTGAGATCTCGCGCACCGTAGATGGCCAACATTTGGACTTTCTTCTGACTACCCCTATAATTTCAAGTGCTACTACTGCCGGGTATGCCTATTGCGCTAGCTCTTCATGGTAAAAAATACTAGCATGCATGCAATACATAATGTCGTGTCTAATTTTTCATTTATTTCATATTTATGAATTCTCGTCGTATTTTTAAAAGTATACGTCCTAGAATAAAAATAATAACTATTTTAGAATGTACAAATAAAGACCTTTCATTTGACACCGCACTCAATATATTTGTTTACTTAACTTTTTTTACCCCAATTATTTTCATTTTTTATCAAAAATTTTTTTATCATGAAAATAAATCAAGTAGCATCTAAAATCATTGCAAACCAAACCGCAACGATGCCACTCTCTTTTTAAGACCGACCAGTCAATGAGCTACGAAGACATCGAAACTCTATGAAACGGGAGCTCTTGCAGCTCTGGTTTCGTAGTTTTTGGTCTTTGGTCGTATTTCAAAAACTATACATCCTAGATTAAAAATAAAAACCATTTTGGAATGTACAAAATAAGCCCTTTCGTATGACACCCCACTCAATATATTTGTGTAACTTTCATAATTTTTTACCCCCTTGGGAACCCAATATCTTCACAACCCCTTCATCGATTAAGCTCATATGCTCCACCGTAAATTTCCTTACCACAACCTATTGACCTACCAAGTTTCATGCAGATTGGATGAACGGTTCGACAGTTATGCTCGAACAACAATTCGTGAAACATACAAACATACAAACATACAAAGCAAAATCGCCCAACTTACCACTAAGATCTTCGCTCGCTTCGCTCGCTCGATCGATAATCGAGCTTTCGGAGCTTTTAAATATTGACATTTGAACATGGTAAAAATGTATTATTATTATTATTATAAACCTGTACTGTCCCACTGCTGGGCAAAGGCCTTCCTAATAAACGTATACTTATCATTATTTCTGTACCTCAGAGGTGTTCAATAATAACTCCTTTTTTTTTCGAAATTTAATTTTTTACCATTGAAATCGTAAGAACCAGATCTACGCAGTGGTGTAGTGCATTAAGTCCTACAAAGTCTAGGAAAAGAGGTTATCAATCGATTATAAAAAAATCAAAAATACTTTTAGGCTATAAGGACATCAATTATGTATGATTATTTATCGCAAGTATGTGTGATTCATAACATTTTGCTTTTAATGAAAAATACAGTTCATTTTATTTTAATAACTTAACAAAAAACATCTCAAGATTAGAATCAAAGTTTCGCTCCCCGCATTTTCTGCTCTCCTGTAAAATTTAGGTTTAGTCGCTTAATGCTGTAGTACACCTCTGAGGTTACAGATTTATAATTGCAATTCTTTTGTATTTTGCGTTAAATATTTCTAATGAGATGACAACCTCAGAAAGCCGATTGCATGCGGTCAAATACCGTAGAAGTCTAAATTGTAGCAAACACTTAACTCCATAGTCGTTAAATATTCTGAATGCCACAGTTTTTGTAATGCACGACGATTTACAGACTACTCTAACAACACCTAGCAATGCGAACAAAAAACGTGTTACATGTCTCACGAACGAGTTCGATATATTTTCGAGTCGTAATCATACATTTATATGAATTATTTATTGCCCCATTCAATTCAATTATACTTATTTATTTTTATTGCAGGTGTGGTCCGACTGGATGCTTTGCCACAGTAGTGTATGGAATCCGCCACCGACGTTTGAAAACTTTGAAACCGAGTATGTGTAATTAATTATAATTAGTGCGTCGGTTTTTGCTATTTTAATGCGCATATGTAATTATGCCTTACTTATTTGTTTTGTAGCTCTGAAAACGACCCATGGGATTGGCTTGCGAAGCTTATGAACATCTTAGAAGCTTTAGACGACAAGACAATACAACTGGAGAACGAAACCAAAGAAGGTGAGTTAATTATCGGATCTGGCACTTCAAACAGTACAAAGCGACTCTATTTCTGGTAGGAGTATATTATTTTATTAATAATCTATTTTTTTTGTGTTCAAGAGAGATAATAATAATATGATATGGATAGGTTGACAAATAACATGAGTGAGATTATGAATATGAAATCTGATAGATGGAGTGGCAGAAAATAACATAACTATTGTGTCAACGCCTTTTATGAGCACGCAAAACGCACAATGACATTTTTGTCTAATAGTCATCACGAATCCCTTTCAGTTTCTGCAATTTTTTATTTCCTATTAAGTGAATCACTCAATGAATATTATATTATAGTTGATGATAATATAATTAAAACTATGTATGTTTATTTATATAAATCATAAACTTAGCTTATCCTGAGTTATGTTATCTGAGCGGGTTTAGAAAACGCGGCGCGTACTAATTTACGTGGCTAATTAGTTAGTTATAAATGTGAGGGCGGTGCGTCGTTCGAAGAAATGATTGACTAAGAACGCGCATTACCGCAAATGGCTCGCTCATACAAATTCAATGTGACCGATTGAGTTGTGCGTCTACTTACCCTTTGAGTGTACTCACTATTCGTTTTACATGACTCATGCGCTGTTTTTCTTGGAGAAAAGTAATAGCTAAAACAATGACAATGCATAAATCACAAGGTAATAAGATTAAGAACTTCATAAACTTGTAACTTTAACTAAGTTTCGTTGCCTGAAATAAAATTTATATTATTATAAAAAGCCCTTATCCATCCATTTGTTATTTTAAATGGCTATAATACTTATATTTAAGGATACAGCATAGTTTGACGTGTGAAGAGTGGGGATGGGGGGAGCTAATGTGGCAGTTTGTTGGGTTTAGGTATGTCGGGAACTTGTGATTGTGACTTGTGGATACCGTATTTTAGCAACGAAGCCAAGTCACGAATGTGCTAATGACGTGATTAACCACGAAGACGTGTGGTGCGTGTGCAAATAGCGGCAAGCTCTGTAGCGGCGCGGGTGGGAATCCTGATTAAAAGACTTTCCGTCCAAGATTTCAATTCTTTTCAATGAGCACCCTTTTCCCTGGTCTTAGTTCTGTGTATTTCTAAAGTTCATGAAATGAACTATCATCATGAATTTTTCTAGATTTTTCAAGCCATCAGTTTAGCTTTCAGAGAGGGGGGACGGGGAGGGGGACGGGGACGCCCTACTGGAACAACATTTGCATATTTCGTAAATGGAGCATTAAATCGATAAATAGTATCAGCAACCCCTAAGTCATTTTAAAAGACCTATTTACCTATTCAATGAAACCCCACACAATGGGGTAGACGATGAAAAAAAAATTCATCTCCACTTCACATGTAGGGGAGCTACCCTAAAAAAATATTTTCCAAAATTTTATTTTACCGCTTTGTTGGCGTAATTGATATACACAAACACCCCTACAAAATTACAGCTTTCAGACAGACGGACAGACAGATATTCAAGACAGCATCTCTGAGGCTCGGAAGACATTTTCTCAGATCATTTGGCATTCAAGATTTTAAGGGGGTAGTAAAGAGATATGTCCAAATATTAAGTACATGTTCAAATTTGCAGAAGTTTGCATTCCACACGTAACAAGCCCATTGAAAGAAAAATCGGACCACGTTTAGTAGAATAGTTGAACTGATTATGTACGATGAAATCGGAATGAGACTTCAGAGGTAAATAAATAAATAAATGGACTTTGACTTTGACTTTTGAAAAATTTGAACCTGCAATCTGGTGAAATTTTGTGAGTACATACTTTACCTACAGCTTTACGCCGTACGATCTTAGGATGCTTTTTAAAATCTTTATCATCCCTAAGTATGAGGTTATTCACTAAACAATAAAGTATAGTTTTTTTACAATGGTGAACAGCATGGTGATTCATCAGATCTTCGAAAACATACTAGACGGAAGCCCTATGAATAGCAAAAAAACCATTCTAGAAAGGGGTCATCCATAAAGTACGTCACACTAATTTCGTCATTTTTTGACCCCTCCCCCATCCTTTTCAGTTGGTCACATTTGTGAGACCCCCCCCTCCATAGTATGACGTCACATATTTTACAATTTTACATCTAGATTTTTTTTTAAATCATATTTCGTCTCACTGCTGCTGGGCAAAGGTCTCCCCCAAACTCAAATTATAATTTAAAATAGTTTTTCGTCAATAGTTCAAATGTGACATTTCAACACAGATGTATAGATTTTGAAATGTGATGTCACGAAACTTAGGATCCCTTCCACCCCTTGTCACAAAATGTCACACTTCGTCGACCCCCTCTCCCCCCCTTAACGTGTGACGTACTTTATGGATGATCCCAAAGGTCACTTTTTAAAGAAGATCTAATCGAATGCAGTGGAGTAAAGTATGAATCGTCCTGCAGGTGCCGTGTTGGCCGAGGGGATTAGTACCTCGACTTTCGATCCGAAGGTCGTGGGTTCGAATTATGGCCGTGCATCAATGGATTTTTCGTTTCGAAAAAATTATATGCGCATTAACACGAGCTCTAAACCATGAAAGAAAACATCGTGAGGAAACCAGTTAGCTTTCTAATAGCGTCGATGGGCTTTTAACCTGTCACGTATGTAATGCTAACTTCTGCAAAATGTGGGCATGTACCAAATATGTATTTGTAAATACCTGTGACTACCCCCTTAGACATCTTTAAAGGATCTTTAAAGGCCTAAAAAAAGATCTGTGAGAATGTCTACCGTGCCTTGGGATACAGTTGTGATCATATTTCGTCGTGCAGGTCTGATGTGCGTGCGGTTGCCGGAGGACGCGTCGCTGGGCGGGTTCACTCCTCTCATGTACATGGAGCCGGGCGTGGCGTGGGTGCACGCCGAACCCTCGCTTCCGTACCACCGCGCCGAACACGCGCTTCGCACGCAACGACTGCTCTTCTTTGGCACCGAGTGAGTTAAACCTTTCAGCGAGTCAGACGCAGCTTCGCTCGCGTGGTAACCGGATAAAAAGTAAAATAGCCTATGTCCTTTTCCTAGTCATATCTATCGATATATATTTTAAACATCCAAATCGGTTCAGTAGTTGTCGAGTTATAGAGGAACAGACATACATCCAAACATCCAAACTTTCGCATTTATAATATTATATTATTTGTGTAATAGTGAGATAGTGTCTAATGTAAATATAAATCAGGTAAGGTACGATACTATACTCGTATCGCAACTACGTCAGTCTATCCTATCTGAAGCCGTCTTGCGAGTCGCAGGTTTTGTTCTGGGACATTGTTTGACATAGAGTAGGCTTGCCCAGCACCTTAACGGCGCGGATAGGTGTGCGGCCACCTTTAATCGGACACTGGGAAGTGGGTCAGATTTAACTTCCAAGATTTGACCCTTTATAACTAACACGGCAAGTTAAATAAAGAACTTGTGAAAAAGATAATATCGCCATCTCCAATTAAAATTCAAAGTAAATTTTGCAGTTAATTTACGCCATTTTATAGCCAATTTTTGTAACCGGAGTCAAAAGGAACTGGCAAACCGTACTTGAGACACTACTTGGTGAATGTATTGTGACATTGTGAGTGCATCATTAGCTACCGGAGTCAGTTTTCGACCCGAAGATGTACTTTCCAAGTGTCCATGCCTTCTAATCAGCTGCAAACATTTTTTTTAAATGAAATGGTTCACAAATTAAAATTTGAATTATTAATATGAACATTTGAAGTAAGAAATTTTGATGTGGAAACAGGCATAATATATGTTATATGATTGTTGGGTATTATTTATTTATACTGCAGCATATTTTTAACCTATTACGATTGCACAATGCACGAGGAAGATAACGTTTGCATACATGTATACTTGAATTGTACAGGGCGGCATTTTTACTAGTCTCTAATAGTTGTGCAGGCGCTTCTTGAAAATGAATGTAGCTCTGCGTTTAACCCGTTTTGCGGCCGTTTTTAAAGACAGTATTTTGTTCTGAAATATGCGGAATGCTGAAGGGTAGTTAAAGCTTTAAAATGTATGAGAGCGGCCTGTATTTACGTAGTACTATTATTCATTCTGGACATAAAGTCAGCCGGATTTACATTTTGAAATATCACTTGAAATCACTTGAATTGGAATTGAATTTTATTACGTTGACGTTCCAAACTGTAAATTTCTAACTAATATAATATTAACGTGATTAGGTGAGTTCTTGGTTTATGCCAGTTGGAGGCAAATGGCGCCCGGCCCACCTGTTGGTAAATTACTGATATTTAATTAAAGAAGAATATTAAAGGAGCTGCCATTAACCAATTTTATTTTCCTGTAACTTCGCCGCCACCTGCCCTATAAACCAGGATAATAGGAATGCAATTACATACGTACTACTAAACCAAAGACCTTTTAACATAGCCAATACGTTTTTCAGCAATTTTATATTAAAATTGAATCTAATTAAATTATATTTGTACGACGCAGTTACCATAAAACCCAGTACGGGTTGTCAAGGCAGAAATACGAAATACCTGGATTAGTACTGTGTCCAATTTTGACTACCAATTTTTAACGCTTTCAGAGTTTTGCAATGTTTTGTGTGACCGATTTTATTAATGAGATCGGCCCCCTGATTGTCTAACTTTGATAGAGACCAAAATCGGTCTCAAACTGTCAAACATGAGTTCAGTGACCACGTAGGTAGCTCTGTCACTCTCATCTCAACGAAACCGAACGCGATAAAAGAGATCGTTTTGACAGTTTGACACCAATTTGAGGCAAGTTAGACAATGAGGGGGCTGATGTTGTTTTGCGATTACATTACAGATACCTAGTGGGAGTGGAGCCTCCAGTACTACGATTGGAGTACCCCGCGAACGCCGCTCCTCGTTACGTCAGCGCGGTGCAAATAGCGCAGCCTAATCATCCGCCACTACAAAACTTGGTTAGTCCTTTTTCGTTTTTCTTTGTGTTTTTACGTGAAAAATAAATACCTTTGAAAAATAAATGTATTTACATATGTATTTACATATGTATTTATAAAGTTTTTCTGCGAAACATTATGATATCAAGGATAACACATGGGAAATATGCACGTTAAAATATCATCAATTTAGACATTGACGATAACGTTTCATCTGGAAAATATTCATCTGGGTAAAAAGTAAAAAAACTTGTGATCGCGTTATCAAGATCGACGATAGGTTAACGTGAATAACTCCCCTGTGTTGTTATTATAATTGGTTAGTCACGTTACAATTTATAATTTTTAGTTAGTGACATCATTTGTTGATACATCAGACCTTTGAGCATTCCTATATCCTAGAAGGATGCACCCACTGACCTTCAACGCTATTGTGAATGAATTGGCACTAACTGCTTGAAGCAAATGTAATGAGCCAAGTCACTCCTAACCTGTTTACGGAAGAATTCCTATTTGCAATAAGGCCACATGGTCACGTTATACTGTTAACTGCTTTGTTTATCAGTTCAAACCTACCTAGTAAATCTTTATAGGTTTTATCAACATTATAAGCAAGTTTTGTGTTTAATGTTGTATCAACTCTATGTACACTAAAATGTTGTAGTATGTATTTGAGCTCTTATGTGTTCTTCAGAAAAGATTCAGTTGCGGTTCGACTGATAGTTTATTTGAGAGTAGATTTGTGTTTGGATCGGAGCAAGTGGAAATCAGTTGTCACTTTCTACCCCTACGCGAAAGAGGCGTTATTTGATGATTTTAAGTACAATGTGCGTCTAGCACGCACATTGTACTTAAAATCATCTAAATTGTGACTTATAAGAGGGGTATATAAATTTAAAACCCGCCACAAGATCCTGTTCAGCGGGGCTAAAAAGGATGAATTGCACGCCGTCTTTTTTCATAGACATGAGAGTGTCAAGAACAAAACGTAACACGAATCATAATTTCTGCTATAACGGCCTTTTTTCCCCGCGGTCCGTTGTTGTTTCATTATAATAGGAATGCTGTTTCTTAACTTGTATGAAGAAATAAGAGGAAACATTTCTAATCTTGCAGCCTGAAGATTTAGAAGACGATGACAGCGCTAGTGCGAGCGCCAGTGGGCCAGCCAGCCTTACGGAGGGATCCGTCGTGGAGGGCGCAGACGCAGTTACTAGGAAGCTACTGCGCAGAAAGGAACTACTCGAAACTAGGAAGGCGACCTTGGATCGACAGCGGGAAAGAGTACAAGTGAGTCAAAAAAGTTAAATTAAAAGCTATAACGCAGGCCTTTACATCTTTTACTATGATTTATAGTGTCAGGAGGCAATCTTTGCCTACACTTAACGGGACACTGTAGTGCCTGGGACAATGTTGAGATGGAGTAGGCTTGCCCAGCATCTCTCATCCTCTCAGCTTAACTGGCCAATAAAAGCTATAATCACGACGATAATGTGTAAGATAAGTTACTCTATCTCTAGATAGTAATAATTGTGAGGTCATCAATAAAATATAATTTATTTGCAGAAAACATCTTCTGATGATTCTTATTCATTCCTAAACCAGAAGCCATATAAAAATGAAACTTCATCTTATCAGATAAGCCTAATATTACATTTAATATTCCCACATTTCTTAGCTTCATCAGATTTGTACTCAAATTTTCCTTTCGATTTTCAGGAGATATTACGTGGTGGCGCGGGCAGCGAAGTAGAGGTGCGACCGCGGTGGTTAGTTCCCGACACCAACTGCTTCATCGACCACTTGCCGCTTCTGCAAGCGATCGCCGCGGCGCCTTCGCAGCCTTACTTGTTTGCTGTGCCGCTAGTCGGTTAGTTAAATTGCCTATATATTCAAGATAGAGAACAAACGTAAACAACAAACAAACGCTCCTTCCCAAGGGACGGTCCCTTCAACCATCAGATCTTCAGATTTTCAAGATCATTTGAATATGTCTAGGGGATCCAGCAATCAATTCCGAATGCATGTGGCTGCTTTTTAGTCTGAGAAATATTTTTATTACAATTAAATATCATGTTATTTAATACTGTCTTCCTCCCGCGGTTCGCTCGCGTGATATCTACTGGTCATAAACTGTGTATAGGTACTCCAAGTTTCAACTGCATTCGATTCCAATATTTTCTTCGAATATGAAAATTTCCCTAAAAAAACGTCAACTTTTCGAAGATCTTCAAATCAAATGCATTCGTAAAAGTGTGAATCGCTATGCTGGATAGGTTAATCAATTGGCCACCTACGTTAAGCTCCTACAAATATCTAGAATACCACAGTTTTATTATGTTATCACGAATCAATCACTTTTTTTTTGTACAGCATTATTTTATTTTATTATCAGTGATGACGGAGTTGGAGGGACTACAGAAGTGCTCTCGAGTCGGAGGCAACGCGACGCTAGCTCTCTCGTGGGTGTGTAATGCGGGTCCGGGCGTGCGGCTCGCTACCTCGCTGGGCTCGCTGCTTGCTTCGCGCGCCTTCACCGACGAGAAGGAACAGTCGCGCTCCACCAACGACGACAAGGTTTTAGCGACTGCGCTCAATCTGCACGCCAATCTCACTGCTGTCGAATCTGGTAAGTAGTCTTAGAGCACGTGATTTATCTCGGATTTGAGGAGTCCTTTTACCTTCAAAGGTTCTAATTGAATGTTCTGAAGGGCTGGTTTTGCTTACTGTTATCATAATAACTTTGCTGTTTTGCTTACTGTTACTGTAGTTAATATATTTGTCATTTTCAGTATAGTCAAATCCACGAAGAATCTAGAAACTGGCTGTTATGCAATTCCTTTTATTAATCAGCGGGGCTAATATCCGGTTGGTTTTAATAGAATATAGCAACTCAGCTAAAATTTTACAAAAATATAGAGGAATTGCTGAGGACACTTTAGCTGAATACGAATCTTATTATGATTCTGCTATAATGGCCTTATTAGCCTCGCAGAGTAATATTCTAAATTTGAAGAGATACTAATATTTGTCATAGCGTAAATTCATACGAGTGTGATGGGTGAGATGTGAAATAAACAAAATAATGAAATGAAATGAAATGAAATGAAATGAACTGAAATAGAGAGCAATTTAATGTTATAAATTATGTTAGCCTATTAAATAATTTATCCATAAAATATTCGTTACGTTATAAAGTTACGTCTCCGCCTTTTCAGATAAGATTGATTGCTGCGCTTCAGTAAAGCGTTACTTATGCCTATTGATGCACGGCCAGGATTCGAACCCAAGACCTTTGAGTCGAAAGTCGAGGTACTAACCAACCGAAGGTCGTGGGTTCGAATCCTGACCGTGCATCAATGGATTTTTCGTTTCGAAAAAATTATATGCGCATTAACACGAGCTCTAAATGGTGAAGGAAAACATCGTGCGGATACCCGCGGCTTAGGCAGCCCCACCCGTTTTTACCATGACTTTCCTGTGCATACGGCCGGATAAGCAGAGAGGATGGTTTAGGTGCTAGGCAAGCCCTACTCCATCTCAAACAATGTCCCAGGCACTACAGATTCCCGTTAAGTGTAGGCAAAGATTGCCTCCTGACACTGTATAAATCATCTAGTAAAGAATGTTAAAGGCCTAAGTTTTTTTATTATAAAGTTAAATGGCCGCCTTTTTGCTGCGCTTCAGTAATACGTTACTAATGCCCATTATGACCCCAGGAAACTTCTGTGATTCTGGGAGGAGCTAGGCTGGCTTCAGATTTAATGAGCCAGGTATACGCATAAAGAACCACCTTTGAGTCTAAATGCGGAAAAGGGAGTCCATATTCGCACCCCTAGACGAAAACCCCGGTAACTCGAAAATCCTACTTTTCAGAAATGACAAAAAACTGATTTAAAAATCTATGACAGACTATGAAAAACGTAAATTTATTTATGTAATTTGAACAAAACCCTTGAAGGTATAGTTACGTGAGTTATAATATCGTAGTAAGTAAAATCTGTATTCAGCTATGTTCCACAATAAATTATTATGAATTATATATTACCGTATAGGTAATCTTTAGGAGTTCGAAAACGCAACTAACTCCATTTGGGCACATTTTGAGTTATCGGAGTTTTCATCCAGGGGTGCGAATGCCCATTATGCTTTTCGTTGCAGAGAATCGCGAGGAGGGCGCTGCGGGTGGAAATGCGGGGGGGAGTGTGGGGAGAGAGGGTCGGCGCGTGCGCGACGTGGTGCTACTGACTGACGACCGCAACTTGCGCGTCAAAGCGCTGGCGGCTGAATTACCCACGCGTGACCTGCCTTCCTTCGTACAGTGGGCAGGTTTGAGTCGTGACGATACTTCTACGGTAAGTGCACTGCACACTTAATGTACGCTAATAGACGTTCCTATTCAATCAGATGGAATTACTTGAATACTTACGTTTATTTCGTTGCATGTTTCTTAGAATTATACCTGATTGCTCTGTAAAAAAAACTGTAATACTACCTTCTTCATAAACACTAGCCATGATTTCAGTTAGGGGTTATGCAAACGTAAGCGTTAATAATTTGTTAATTAAGCATAGCTAGGAATGGACAGATTTAACTGCAATTAAGTATAAATTGATAAATTTCTTGTCATTTTCTCATTACGCTGATGAATAATGGGATTAACTTTTTAACACTGAAGGTATGACAGAAGTCGTCTTATTTTGAAATTAGTCTTTAAAATTTTAAACACTACTTTTCTGAATGAAGAAGTGTTATTATTCGTAGACATTTTTGTTACAGGATAAAAAAGCCCCATCCACAAACGTTACTGCCAGCCGCCAATGAAAGTCTGAGGAGAGAACGAGAAAAGTAATTCTGCTCATTCTAATTTTCATCTTGCAATGCGACGTTATTGTTGCGGCGACGACAGTGCTTAAATAAATAATCGCATTATCTTCCGGCGCGACTCCGCGCTCCGGAGCGTCACGGGTGCACCTCATCATAGCATAGGAATTGAATAGATTAAGTGAAACTACACCAATAGACGGTCGGAATATTGATTTCATTAAGAGCTCCCAGGATTCCACCTCAGTGTTCCTGATAAAACAATATTGTTATTTTTTATGTATTTTCGGTTTTAGTTTAGTTAAGGTGATATCGATGATTCAGTCTTTCTGAGCTTTTATTTTTATTCACTTTTTTTGTAATATAAGTACTAAGTATATCATTTTATTTTTGTAGCTAGGTAATTAAATTGTAATTACGAATCTATAGTCAAGTACAGGTTGCATGGTCTCAATTCATTTACACTTTACACTATTAATTGATACTTTATGAGTAATGAATTTATGATGTTGCACTTTTATTAAAATGATTCTTAACTTTTAGATACTTACTAGTTATTTTCAAAAGTACACTTGCGTGTGTTTCACTAGTGTGTGTGTGTGTGTGGTTGCGTTGCTCGTGCCATTCATCGCTGACGTTGTATGCGGAGTTTGCTAGATGCTAGCTTTTATGTTAGATTATTTCTCAAAACTTTGCCTAAACTAACTTTTCAACACGCTGTCTTTGAACTTTAAACTGAATTCAAATAATTTTTGGTAACAAAACGTAGTACAAAGTATTTGACATTATTGTTATGTATTTTCAAGTTTTTATAGACTAGTTAACACTCAAAATATTCTTATCAATATTTTTAAATCGGCATCATTGTGAATGAATTAATTACATATTAGTGTTATTATAATATGTTTTTATGGAAGCTTATAAACAATGTTCATGTTTATTGTTTTGACAAAACACTATAAATTTAATACTCAAATAAGATTTGGGCTAACATCGCGATCCTTGGTCAGTTCATTAATTTCACTCAATTATGTACAATTTATTCATTTTTATGAAAAATATTCGAAGTACAATTTTACCAATGGGTATTGTGGTATTACAAGGCAGAATGAATAGTCCAAACATTATTTAGAGTTTCATATAACTATATACTGTTACATAAAGCAGATTTGTTACAAAGTGATCAAAAAACCTTTATATATTAGGTATATTATATTTCTTTGTAGATATTAAAAGTATTGTATAAAAACAAATTATGATTAACTAGATAATGTAATAACGTTTTTTTATTTTTTTGGAACAAATTTGACGCTGTTACTTTTAATCATGACGTTTTAATAAACATTGGATTATTTCGAAATTAAACACGACTTATCATTTCATGGGACTCTCGCGTATTAGCAAAGATCCAGGTAGTACAGTAAAACCAGAAAAAGAATGCATTTACAAAAACCATTGACGAAAAGTCATTTGGAAATGAAAATTACTCATAATTTAACTTAACTTTATCGAAAACAAATAAATATCAATGTCATTTTTAAGAAAAGCAAATTAAAGCTGCTGTCGCATTCTGTTTTGTGGAATCATACACTGCTGTCGGACGTATTCGGAAAACACGAGAATACCGAGATCCAATCTAGAGCTTACGTACATAAATTAAGTCCTTTCATCCTAATATTATGTTATGAAGGCGAAATTCCGTGTGTGTGTGTGTGTGTGTGTTTGTGTGTGTGTGTGTGTGTGTGTGTGTGTGTGTGTGTGTGAATGTTACCACGTATCTCCATAACTACTGAACCGATTTGGCTGAAATTTGAAACATAGATAGATAATGACCGGGAATAGGACATAGGCTACTTTTTATCCCGAGAAAATGCATGGTTCCCGTGGGATAAACAAAATAGTAGTCCACGCGGGCGATGCCACGGGCATCAGCTAATATGACATATTTGTGTGTAAATTTTTTTTATTACCCCCTGGGAACCCAATATCTTTATAACCCCTTCATCGATTACGCTCATATGCTCCACAGCAAATTTTCATAGCACAACCTATTGACCTATCTAGTTTCATGCAGATTGGATAAGCGGTTCGACAGTTATGTGAGAACTTAAAAGTGAAACATACAAACATAACATACAAAGCAAAAACGCCTAACTTGCCACCAAGATTTTCGCTTGCTTCGCTCGAGGTACTTATTGAAAATAAAATATATTTTGAGTTTTTAAATCCAAAACGAAGAAAATCCCGATAATGTAAAAAAACAACGTTAATCTACGACATTAGTATTTCAACGTTTTTGTTCGCTGTTTTGAGTTATTACTTTAATGCAAAGGATGTAGATTTGTGTTCGGGTCACGCCGATAATATAATAACATTCTAGGTAGCAGGTAATTTAAATTTATTACTGTGTAATAAGAGTAGGTAGGTAGGCACTTTGTTCATTTATACGCATGTAGAGAAGGCCAGATCAGCCTTGTATCAACAAAAAGTGTATACCTATATAGGTAGGTAAAGTGGAGGTGGAGGAGTCCACTCTGCACCCATCGTGTACCTAATGTGTTAAAAATGAATACATAGGTATAGCAAATCTATTCATGTCCGTACAAGTGAGAAATTCCAATGCCAGTCTTGAGCAGTGGGAATTGGCAAGCCTCCGAGAGTTAGCTAGGCGCACCGGTCGGTGCTTCGGTTGTAAAAGCACCGTTAGACTTATTTACCGTGCGCATCTTGCTTTAGGCGCTACGTTATGTACTTACCTATATTTTATGATAGTACGATATGCGATTTATAAACACTAAGCATTATTAATTGTCCTGGACCTATAATATTTTTATTTACGATGCCTTACGGGGCGCGTTTCTTTTTTTTATCGAATATGAAAATTAATACATGCTCCCGACTTAATGCTCGAGGCAGGACTTAGGTTTTATTTATTGCAATAAATTACATACCTAACGTCCTTGACTGACTCACATGCTGCCCTAAATTAAATAACTGTGTTGCTATAATACCGAACTTACGAGCAAGTGGCCAACTCTGGTGACGGAGTTTTTAGGCCGCCTAAAGGCCTCCGTCATGGCTTAATGACTTAAAAGCCGGGACCGACAATTTAATGTGCCCTAAAAAACCTACCTACCTAAGTATAAAAAATGTTATTTCTTTATAGTGTCTAGGACTGGTTTGGATACCATTTGGTTTGGATACCATTGCTCTGAAAAAATGTTTCACAAGACAAGGAACCAAATCAACCCAAAACAGTTTATAAGTTCCCATTATTGGCATCACAGATTACTCTACAGAAGCTTTAATTATTCTTATCCAGGACAAAAAATATTTTTATGTTTGTTGTGAAATTAGAAAAAAAAAAACTGTAAAAACATCTATTTGCCAGTCTGGCTCGAACGTATCCAGATCGTCTCGCCATCTTTTCCTAGGTCTGCCGCGTCATCTCCGACTGTCTTCGGGCATCCATTGAGTGACGTGACGAGCTACGCCCTAGTTCTGGATGCATAATGAGCCGCATGGCCTGCCCAAGCTTTCAGTTTTGGTTTATTAATATCAGAGATACCTAGATACGAAAATAACTTCGTAAGTACTTATTTTTATACTTGTAGGAATCTTGCGGGATTAAAACAATATCATTCAACATAAAGCTTATTATAATGAGGTAATTCAAAACATATCATTTTCCTAACGTATACCTCCTACAACGAAGCTCAACTACCTAGTTGGCTCATCAATTTCCGGCTGCTTTTGCGTACCGATTAAGTATAAACTTTATTTTGTTCAATCTTCGGTGTAATAGACTACTTGACTCATACTTAATTTGAAGCAATAAATTAGTATTTCCTGCAGTTTTTAACATTATGAAACCAAAATATTTCGATTTCAGGTAATAAAAGTGCAAAATGGCTGCGTAATTTCAAATTGAAAATAGATTTTTTTAGTTTTTGTTTGGAACGCTGAAAACGCTATCGGCCATGCTATCGGCAGGATGTGACGTCAGGCAATTTGTAAGTACCTACCTACTTATAATTTTTTTTACACTGACGAATGTCTTCAAATAAAATTAAATGCTTGTTTGTTTAGCCGTTTAGCCCTATGTATATGACGTCACACATATCCGTACATGCGTACCCATACCTATTACAAATGTGAAAGTGTGTTTATTTGTTTGTTTATTTGTCCTGCTTTCACGTCGAAACAGAGCTACGGATTGATTTTTTGTGTGGAGATAGATACCTAGTTGGAGGGCTGGAGAGTAACATAGGCTACTTTTTATCCTAGTACCACGCGAGCGAAGCCGCGGGCAGCAGCTAGCATCTAATAAATCATTAGAGCTTTTTTAAGGACCTACCTACTTATTTGAAGTAGGTAATAATTACGTATATTTTGGTTATAGAACTAGGTACTGATGTAAAAGGTGCATTACCGACAACATTGGAATCCTTTGTTGGCTGATTAGTGATGTCCGTGAACTTAGCATTATCATTTTCCAGCATATCACATTTTATGTAAGTTCTCTTCGCATGCACTCTTCTGTAGTTATGTTCTCTTCGATAGTTCTGGCGTTTTTACGCAAAAAAAAAAAAAAAATGACAAAATAATATTCCTACTGAAAATACGAAAATTTGTATTTTACTGTGTTAAACACTTCTTGCAAGCTATAACTCTTACGTTTCATACACATCCGTAACATAACTTTAACCTGCAACTCGATTGAAGTCTAGAACTATCGCTAAAGTGCCAGCATTATAATGATAGAGTACATTAAACTTAAGTTTACCTGTTAATAAGATTTCAACGCGCACCTAGTGCTACGAATTAGCTACGAAACATATGTTCATAAATGCCTAAAGATCTAAGAAAATGTATAAATACCGCCCTTTAGATAGGTATACATACAATGTTTTTTAGACCAGGGGGTCTAAAGTGGCCACTTTTGATGAAAAATCAGATGTTTCATAGATGTTTCATAGATGAAGCATCTATGAAACATCTGATTTTTCATCAAAAGTGGCCACTTTAGACCCCCAGATATCACGGTCACACTAGGATCCTTAAAGTACCAGCATATCATGGTACAGTAGTAAAAAAGTAGAATAAAAATTATTTGTTTAGTGTATCCACCTCTTAAAAGCTATAACTATCACGTATCATATGCATCCGTAACAGAACTATAGCCTGCAACTCGATTGGAGTCCAGAACTATCACTAAAGTGCCAGCATATCATGGTTGAGTAGTTGAAAAGACGAAGATAATTATTTGTATAGTGTGTTCACTTCTTAAAAGCTAGAACTATCACGTTTCATATGCATCCGTAGCAGAACTATAGCCTACAACTCGATTCAAGTCTAGAACTATCACTAAAGTGCCAGCATATCATGGTAGAGTAGTAAAAAAGTCGAAGAAAATTATTTGTATAGTGTATTCACTTCTTAGAAGCTAGTGAATGATATGCTAAGTAATGATATGCTAGTAATGATAACTAAATGATATGATAAGTCCACGAACATCACAACAACACTAACTTAAGTTTACCTGTGAATAAGATTTCAACGCGCACTTAGTGCTACGAATAAGCTACGAAACATAGGTGCATTCATAAATACCAAAAGATCTAAGAAAATGTCTTCCGCTCTTTAGATAGGTATAGTTTATAACTGTAACTTATATTATGTACTTTATTTAACTTATACAACGTAATAGTTTTAGCTTTTAAGAAGTGTATGCACTATCAAAACATTTTATTTTCGTCTTTTCAACTACCTACTCAACCATGTTATGCCGGCACTTTAGTGATAGTTCGGAACTCCAATAGAGTTGCAGGCTATATTTCTGTTGAAAACAAATCAGATTGAAAGTTTATTTTTTCAATCTGATCGCAAACTTTTTTTGTTGTGTGCTCATAAGCAAACAGTTTGTTTTTGAAAACCTATGTGTTTCTGTTATGTTTGACGACTTGATGAGATTTAATGACGCCCCCGCACGCACGCAGCATTGGACGTCCACCGACAAGATGGACAGACGACCTTGTAAAAACTGCAGGTCGGCGGTGGATGCAGGCCGCTTCCAACCGCAACACGTGGAAATTTTTGAGGGAGGCCTATGTCCAACAGTGGACTGATGATGAATGACGCCCCAGCTGAATTAATTTTAATAAAATGAATCATGGATTTTTCAGACCTGCAGGGATATTTTGTTTCCCACGTAAAGTCGCTAGCTCGGAATCGTTCAAACCAAATTTTTTTTTACGATGAATACTTTGAAATGGTCGAAGATGGTTTAACCCTCTACTGCATGAATTATGAAGAAGAAGAATAAAAAAATGATTAGTGTGAATAATGTTTTATTGACGTACCAAAAAAAAATATTCAAAGTCAAATATTTTAGATTTTTTTTCGTAAAACCAAATATGGTTTCGTATGCATCAGTGCAAAAATTACGAGACCATATTTGGTTTCGCATGCATTGAGACTAGGTAATGTTCGCAGGTTTATTCACATTATCTTTAATGGTTTTTAATTTTGATAGCTCTATTATCGGCGATATTAAGTCTACCAGTATCAGAAATAAGTTACCAGCTCTTGTATGTTGGGAGGTAGTTCACCCTCTCTAGTAAAAGTACTAAAGTAGTTTGGATTGTAAAGAGCCAAATGATCGTGCTTTTTCAGGAAGGACTTTACCAAAAGGACGGATGGTTGAATGTCATTTTGTTCTTGACAAGACTAGCTAGTGGAATATTGGGTTTCTGAACTTTCACCGTCTTTTTCTGGGACGGTCTGGTCTTCTAACTGACACAGATTTTTATCTTCAGAATACAACTCTACATCATCGCTTACCATGTCAGGGATTGTACCTATACTTATTTATTTTAACCGAAAAGTAGCGAGGGTCCATTCTGCCAAAGAATGAAAAATAAAAAGTAGAAAGAAAAGAAAATAAAGCATTACATGCCGACAAATTATAAATTTTATAGGTACTGCAAACATTTGCTTGAATGCACACGAAACCTAATATGACCAAGTAGAAAAATGTTTCAATGCATACGAAACCATATTTGGTGCCAGGAAAAATATATAAGAAAACAATAAAAATCAGTTGAAAAGCTGAAAACTAACTACATAGACACAAAGAGGAGGGTATGTGAATTATGAAAATATTTTTTTTGATAAAAATAACTTTCCTTTTTCTGTTGTTTTTATTTGTTGAAGTTGAGTTTTGCTCACACTCGTTTACGTTGTTCGACCACGCACAAAAAAGTGAGGATATATTGAAATGTTATCTAACCATAGACAAACCAACTACATATCATTATTCCCAGGTAACATGTCAATGCATTTAATTTGTTTGAAATGTTTTTATAACATTCTAAAGGGGTAAAAAAAAATTGCAAAGTTGTTACACCTTAGTTGGTTTCGTGTGCGGTAGAGGGTTAAAAGTGATAGACATGTTTGTTGTGTAAAATATGAAAAGTAATTTTGCACTAAATAACTTTAATGTTGTTCGTAAAAAATCAATTTGTTGGAACCAATCCGAGTTAGCGACTTTACGTGTGAAACAAAATATCCCAGCTGGAATGTGATTTTTATACTATCTTGGGCAACGCCCCTAGAACGCGAGACAAGTACCTACCTATCTAATTAATGAGAAATAGGAACATCTGAGAGAGATTTACATGAAAGTGTTCATGCGATATTCAATAAGTATAAACTTCGATTTCATTTATGAATTCCAATTGGTTTATGTCGTTTTAAGGACTCGTGGTATTTAATGTGACAACGTATCATTAGTTGGGGTAAGTTTATGATGTAGGTACCTAGTTAATTTTGATACTATCTATTTAACTATCTTGGAATAAATTATCACGAAGCATGAGTAATAATTAACAACAAAACCAACAGTATGAAAAACTTTGTCATACACAAATCAAACTGTGTGTAGTGTAGCCCGGAGAACGTTTTCTACACAGACATAATTGGCCATAGCTCCCGTAACAAGATTTACAAAGGACTCCATTATTATTTATTTGGGTTACCACTTCGTAACTAAAAACTTCGTCACTCTCCAAGCAGAGGATTTAGATTGAAGACGATAAGGAAACTTGAAAATGTACGAAAATGAAAATGTACTGAAGAGAAGTTTTCATGAACTCAAGCAGCAAAAAAGAAAAACCAAAATAGATAAAAAGTCGTACGCACTCGCATTGTTCAAATTAAATCATGAGCATTCAGACTTCAGTTGGTAGAGTTATAGCACGTTATAGATAGGAAAAATACAAATCCTTAAGTAGGTATAGTTACATAAAGCGATAGAACTTCTCCATACAGTACCTAATGGTAATGATTATTTGCTAATTATGCTATCACCCCGGAGATATTCACAGCAGCGTGCAAAGATTTCTTACTCCTAGTCTGCAGTCGAGCCTTCCGGCATAATCAAACCTGTGCAATAAAATGTTACAGCTTCAATCACGACTCGCAATTTATCACTCTGTTATAGTACAAGGGAAAAGCAAGATGTTTCTGCATTTATTTGCACCTTATTATATTTTCTGATGATGTCAACTGAAGTCACTGTAAGTACGTAAAGACAAACGTGCCTAATCTAACATCAACATAGTCATCATCGTAGTATGTGATGTCAACAGAGGAAGTTAATGTCAACAAAGTTTTTTTATTGACTAAAGTGTCCAAAAGACAAATTATTAAGTAATCAGTTCTAAGAAATGTTAAGAGAGACTTTATTGTCAGCTCAAGTTAAATAATTGAAACATATAAGGGGGAGGGGGGGATAGGGGTCCGGACCTCAATAATCATCATTTTTTACTATACATAAACATTAGCTAGGTACGTTCTTATTAAATACGCAAGCTACTTACATTTACATACATTTAATTGTGATAGGCTACTCAAAAAACAAAGCTATGAGCTTTTTGCGTTGAGATTATACCCTGGAAGACGTCATCATGTTGACATCAGCATGGACCATTATGTGAATAGTATCCGGTTCATCTGCACGATGATCCCGCGATACATCCATGAATCATCGCTTCATTCATTTTAGGGTTCAATCTATAAGGTCCTGACCCTCGACTCAGCTCACGTTTCCACGAAGAGCCACTAATAAAACAACTTTGCAAAAAGTCTACTCTAACTTCACCATACAAAGTTTTTTCTCTAGAACTTTTATGTCGGAATAGTTTAGCCACTTATTTTCGACAGCTACTTCCGCTTCGAGTGTAGGCACAGTCAGAAACAAAAATAGATTAACATTAGAAGTCGAAATCACAGATTTTTAATTAATTTTCTATCCAACATTCAAAGAATTAACATTCAAAATGTTTACATTCTTGTTACAAGGGTTTTGTTACCCTTAGGGGAGCGGAGGGTATTGCCGTACAGCGGTCAATACCGTACAGCGAAGTTTAGAGTGAAGGAAACGAGATAAATGCGTTTATCACTGTCAAACACATCAGTTGTATGTAGTTTTGCATCTTTGCAAGTTATTACGTTAGTCTGGGCTACGTCACCGGTGAAATTTATTGACAAGTGGTTTCGTGCTCGGATTTACAGATTTGATTTTTTTTATCAAATTTCGTTAGATGAAACTCGGCAATTTCATAGTCTCGTAACCTATTACTTGATCATTTACGATTCAAAGTCATTCTAAAACAATAGCTAGATGGGACACATATACCTACACCAACCGGTTCGATGGAGCAAATTAGGGTGAGGTCTTCAAAAATCTCAAACTGTTGATTAACTTTTGTTGTCAACTGTACCTATATAGGTACTTACTATGTATTTCCTAGTCCTACTAAGTATTTCGTTGTGAGTTCATAAATTAACAGGTATGTATCTATTTTATTCTTCTAGCTATCCGGGCACTTAAGATAAGCAGCATGTGTCCACTTTGTGATCAAATGAGTACCTATAGTATAAGACGGTCAACTAGGTACAACAAATTGATGTTCAATAAGATAGATATAGTTTATTCATTATACCTACATGGACAGATACTTGCATAGTAAGTAATCGCAGTTTGATGATGATCACCGTGGATTTCCACTTCATAATAATGATAGAATTTGATAGTTTTGTCAGGGTATTAATTTTAGTCGATGATTGAGTTTTTTACAAGGTAATCAAATCAATGAGTCGTGCGCTAGGACGGGGCGGGTTAGCTCATCCGCCAAGCATTTTGGTGGTTTTTGTGACCAAGCCGTGCGAGGAAGGCCTCAGCCGACACGATTTTTAAAAACAAATGACGACATAAATAAGCTCTTCTTGCTTTTCTCAGACAATAATAAATCCTAGGCTAGATGTTCCTACACCTCCTTTTTTCAGTAGCTATAGATACTATACTATTATTAATATTATATCAAATAACAAGAATGCAAAAAAAATAGATTTCTTATAAAAACTAATAAGTTCTGTTAATAATACCAAGCAAATTGGCATTAATAACTACAGGCTCATTTCATGATAAAGTTTCACAGATTGTAGCATTCATGCCCTCATAGTTGCAGTCTAGGTCCTCATGTTTAGGCGGTAGTTTGTCCTTTCAATGGCAAAGCGGATCTAAGACAGTTTTTCGTGGATATGTTATACTTACTCGTAAGTCTACGAGGACATCACACGACAAGTGCCAATATTTGTATCATCAAAATCACGTATTCTGTGGTATTAGCTAGCTAGAGTATCACGTAGCACAAGTGCTACGCGCGTGCGTGTAATTTCCGTGTAATAGACTTCAACGCGTAATAATGCGCAGTATCTATCTACCATAGAAAGACATTAGAATGATATCTGTAAACAATTAAGTACTTATAAGTGTTTTTACCATTACTTACCCCTTATTTTTTTTGCGATTTCGTACCTTTTTTACAAATATTGAAATAATTTGCTAAAAACAAGCGATTTCATAAAAACTTTTATAAGTAAGTAAGTATGTCTATAAAAATATATCGAGGTATCATACTATTACAATTGATTGCACAATTAAGTAGTAATTATACAATGTTGCGGCGAGGCGGTGCGCGAGCGCATCAGTAGAATTCATCCCGTACTGTGCAGAAGGCTCGATGCATATTTCCCCAGTCACGTCCAACCACTCATTAATGAGCTTAGTTATAAAATAACCTAAGGCTCTTAACTGCCATCCAGCAAGATTGCTTTTCGTGGTTGGCGTCTATTAATAGTTATTTATAGGCAGAAACTAAAGAACTGCGCGCCGCAGTTCGTGATGGACGTCCGAAGACAATGCGTCACTCTGCATCATTCCCATGAGAATTAGCTTCTTCTGGTATACGAGAAGGGCTTGTTAAGAATACTTTGTAGATGATGTAACTAGTAGAATATGCTGTTCAGGGGCCTGCTCATCGGCAATCAATAGACTAGGTAGCGGATGTATCATTCTTCCACATCTATAGTTTCTTCATAGTTATTAATTAAAGTCGACGCAGTTAACGATCTTTGCGATGGGCCTGTCGATAAAGATAACGGTGTCTGCACTTTCATATGTTATTTTGAAAAAATTATAGGGTTCCCTTTTAGTAGCGTGCAAACGTTATTTTACGTTTGGATACATTTGAGATAGATAAATGAAATGATATGGCTAGAACGTTTTACAGTTGGGTTTTTATTATTTATGCAGATGCAGTTGCACAATTTTCAGACATAGCTATCATACTTTCATACATTAATCTACTTAATATGGTACACGCATTCATGAAAGCTTAGCAGGTTTTATAAATTCGGAGGAATTCCTAGTTTTTTTTAAAAAAACATCAGAACTCTTTTACGACTGTTATGTTGTAGGTAAATTTATTCATTAGGATCAACGGCAGCAGACATTTCCGATAACTGTCTAGTTAGATAGTAGGATGGAGCATTCGGAAATTGGATCAATTTGCATATTTTTTACCGTTTATGTTATTTCAGATTTTATGATGGACTATCAATCAAAAACAACGGTCAGGCCTGGCTAATTAGTGCAAAATGACAACAGTTATATTAAGTGCTCTGGAATTATACGTTCCGTCCTGTACCCAATTGCATAATTAAGGCCAAGTCCACCAACGCACAAACAAGCTGTAACCATCTGATATGTTGCTGTAGCAAGGAAACTTCCGTCAAAATAAAGCGGTTGGTTGCAGCGGTTGCACAGAAGTTGAACTGTTAAGACCACAACGTCAGCACATTTGTTATTACAATTAGCCTGAAATATAGATACCTATACACTTTCAAGTAGTTTGAACGTAATGAATTTCCTGAAATAAATAACGGCTAAGGAAATACTTGATCACAAAAAGTATGATATGCGGAAGTAATAGTTAATTCACCAACAGTTCGCAAATAATATTGTGCCTACTCTAAAAGTGCATGTTTGTGTTGATTTTAAATAAGTCGCTAAAGTTTATAGTGATCTTTAAAGTTTATTAAATAGTAAGTATAGAATAATATAATGTCACGATAACACGGTCAAAGACATTAACGGTTCTCATATTATATGGTAAGTACATACCTACATAAAATAATGAGAACTGTTCATGTCTGTACATAATACAATATTTACTGTAAGTACCTAGGTACATGATTTTTGAAAATGAGTAATTTTTAAATTAAATTAAACTAACAATAAAGTAATATAAAGGATGTATTTACTTTACTTACAGGAAACTGTTTGCGCGATATTGCACTGCATTATGTCGCCTTGAGATGCTTTTATGTACGCTTTAATAACTTTGCGGTATTTCTCTTCAATGGAGGTTAGATGCCTTGCATAAACAACAAAAATTGATCATCTGTTTAGGTATGCATTCAAAAAGTAGTTAAATACTCATAAGAAAATATACTGCAGATCTTCTTCTGTGTAAGTAATATCAGCCAACCGACAAATAAACCTGTAAAGTCAATCTTGGAGTAGATTAGTAATTGATAGCCTCCGTAAGTAGAAATGCGACAAAAAGTCGAGTGTTATGTAAAATCGATTAGCGAAGCGCAAGTGCACCCATGATGACAAATTAGCTAATGCACTAGACGTGAGAGAACGTTAATGACGAAGAACAGCATAAATAGCGTCGGCTCGGATTACATGGCGTTGCTGTTGCCGGCCGGCAAAAATTCCGGCAGACGCGTTTTTTGCCACTAGTCCAATTTAAATTTAATTTGAATTCGGTATCTTACGGTAGGGATACATGTTTTGATTGATTTACAGATTCGATACATAAATAATGTTTACAATCTGACCCTCAAAAATACAAAGTTATCAATAAAACTAATTTAAATAATTAAAAGAAATTACAAAAAATATATTTATTCGCACTTATGAATCAAAATATAGTACTTAATTAAGTACTTATAAATTACAAAGTAACTGCAAAAGTTAAATATTGTTTTCACCTTGGTATTTTTTCAATACCTAGGTGTTTAAAAAAGATTTTGATCAACAACTCGTGAGTGGCAAATTCGGCATGACTATGAAGGTAGCAGTCAGTAGGCAGTAGTCAGCAGTCAGCAGACGGCATTCGGCAGGATCTCCGCCGGCGGCGGCGTGTAGTCCCGCCGTAGTACCCTTGAACCTAAAGTGGCAGCTCTCGGCCGCCTTGCCAATGACCCCACTGGCAGGCGCCCGCCGCGTCTCGGACCAGCTCGCTCGCTAATTGTTATGTAACAGAGAAAAGTTACGAACATCGCACCCGAATATCTGATACATGCCAATTTTATCTCGCTCTACCGGTAACAACATTTAATTGGCTCCCAAAATCCCCACAACAGCGGTATCGGGCGGGATACGTAAACAGGTTCGGAACGCGAATGCAGCTTCTTGCCAATCCCAAAGGGAAGGTAGAGTCACTGAACTTACACGTCGTATGCTAGGTACATCTCGCTCCTTACTTCATAGTTCTTGTGATTGTAAAATCATTCTTTGTGAGATGCTGTTATTATTAGTACATTGCAATTTGTAGGTGTTTACTTAGATGGCTTAGGTGGCTAGGAAGGTAAGTTTGCTTTAGGAACTAGGTATGTAGATTCTAGAAGCAAGATGTGTTTCAGGATTTTGAAGAATTGAATTTCATATTCCTTTAAAAGGTGAAGGTTATCCTTCTAAGAGTTCATTAATAATACCAAGTTTTAAATTAGTAAAACATTTACAATTTTATACACACCTTTTACTTATTTTGTGTATCACCAGGGCTTCATTATTCAGATGACCTTGTTCGATCCCAACGTGGCTAGCTGATAAGAACTGTCACTGTCACAATATAATGGGGATATCATCTGATGATTAGCATCTCTACCACCATTAGTTATCAAATGGGTCATAATAACGGATGTGGTTGAGAATAATTCAAGTGTGGCGTTTGCTTTTAATGACTAATGCAACCTATACGGATTGATATGGTGTACATGTTTCACAAAAACAGTCAATCAAACCTGTGATGTTACAAACGCAATGAAGTTCTGGGCCATCTGTTGAGCAAGAGACAGCGCGACTGCCTCGGGCTTTTGTGCTAGAATTTAGATTGATATTTTTTGTCCGTTAACTCGGTCACAATAAGATGACAGCGGTAACAAGAGAAGTGCAAAATAGACTTTAGTCGGCGTAACTGAAAGTATCAAGGTTAGGCGGTGGCATGGCGTGGCGGGGCGGCCGAAAGTCGGCTAACAGTAACAGTACACCCACGAACGGGGCAAAAACCGGGCACCCAGACCGCCTTACACAAACGCTTACCTTTGTGCTCCGCCATCAGATCTAATGGCTTCAAACTGGTGAATGGACGAACGACGTGTTCCGTATACCTTGAATCAATGAGCAGGATTTAATTAGCGAAACGTTCGAAGCTTGTATGTAGTACTAGTATTCTGTGCTTGTATTACATTTTTTTGCATAAGTACCTACTTATTTTGTTTAAATAATAACGGAGAGAGCTTTCGCGATGTCGAGATAAAATAACCTGTCTTTTTGACAAAACATTTGATGGTAAGATAATTAGTATTTATTGAAGTAGAAATTGGTCCAAAAAGAATATGTAAGTACTTTCGTTGGTTCCGAGTCCGGCCGTGGCTCTGACGGCCGCGCCAGAGTGCTTCGTGCTTGGGGTTCGCGCCGCTTTCTCGGCCTCATTCTGAGAGTCAGAAGGCGCCGTGTTCTCATAGTCGACAAAACGATGTATCTATGTCGATTGCTTGTAGGCGGCCTTGAGCGGCAACCATTAATTTGTGTGCGGAGCCGCCAGCGGGATACCGTTAGCCACCGCCTGAATCTCTGACCACTCGTTGATATCGCAGACATACCTACAGTGACATGGTACAAAAATAAACTCTCATGTAACATAATCTGCTTACTTAGTATGTATGATGCATTAAAATCACATATTCGTAGTAATTTGTTCGCGAGTTGATTCTGCGCATTGAAAGCCTCATCGTGGGACTTTTAACAGAGAACCTTTTCGAGGTTGCAGTTAGAGATTTTTGTAAACTATGAATCCAATAATCGTGAAGATATTACAAGTTTTGAAACAATTGCCTGACACGTAATAAGAAAAATTTTAATTAGTGTAAGTATTTATTCAGGGCTTATTATACCCGAGACCCAAACAGACCATGCTTCATAAACGAATACCTACTACAGAATCGTTGCTGTGCTTAGCTGTCTGCAAGCAACCACCCTGTAATCTGTAGTTGAGGTCGTGTTATGTGACGTGACGTGACGTGTTATGTGACAATTTCAGCGTTGTCAGAATGTTAGAGATCTTTTACAATACAATGCACTTATTCATTTATATCAATAATGAAATGCACTATTTTGGAGTAGATATATTATCATGCCACTGACATTTATATTCAAAACCACCACGTAACTACTCACCCGATAGTTATCTAGGTCAAGACGTCAAGAGGGTGGTGTGAGGTGATGGACAAATCTTCCTCAATAACGGTACAACAGGGCCAGTGCTTGTAGAGACACTTCACCTGTTAGTAAGTGTAGGTAAGTTAAACGCAACAGCTAAGTAAGAAAAGTAATTCTGTAAGTTTCAGTTAAGATTTAGTTTACCTATATTAAAACTATAGGCAACAGCTCAGCTTCCATGCTTAAAATTTGAAGTCCAGCCAATGTTCTCCATTGTTGCCAAAAAAAAAAGAAGGTGGTGTTTCGGGCTATTTTTACAAAATCTCGTGCATCTCTATCATGCATTACCTTTAGTCCTCTTCGAAATCGCTTCTCCCAAATTCTCCCTTTTCAGCTCTTCTTGTTATGCGAAACATAGTTTGTTTGTAGGTATTTCTTCTAGGCACATTTTATTGTAGTGGCCAGTGCTCTATGGTATGCTAAGCAGCATACGGTGTAATAAGTTCAGTGTGCAAAAGTTGGGTCGAGCGGACTCGATCGCTGACGCCGGCGTTCGTGTGAGTTGAATTTGTATCGCAGCCTGGGAATAGCTCAGATACTGCTCTCATTTGCCGAGGGAAAATCCTTAGCATTTTTAAACAGTACGCTTTGCAACTACGAATGGAGTATGCTTTTAAAGTATAGACGTGAATTTACATACGAATAAAATTACGGCATTGTAACTGGTACATGTCTATTCCTTTAATAAATCTGAGGTCATCTACACAGCTTTTGCATAAAATGAGACAGGTTGAGAATTTGTATAAGTATGTCATTTTTTAACTGATAAATATGCAGATCACATCATTCAGATGCTTATCAATAAATATTGCGCAATTTGCATGGATAAATCTGACTGAGTTTGATTGAAATAACTGTAGGTATGCTAAAGAAGAGGGTGCTTTCATTATGAAATAGTTTTTTACATATAGTAGGAAAAGAAAGCTAATTCAAAAATCAGATTCCATGGTTACAGGGCCATAGCACAAACTATAGCAAAATGTGCCGAATGTATTAGGTTAGGATGTGACCTTGGCTATCCCTAGCCATTACAAAAGGGGTTTTGAAAGATCTGAGAATAGGTCTAATTATAGTAAGCTAAGTATATAACACTATTAAAATCATGATTACCTACTGAAACATTGATGAATGATAATATATTTTTAAAGGCTCTCAATGAACGTTTCTCGGCACAATGTCACTTCCGAACGCTTCCGAATAGTAATAGGGATATCTTAGCATGACAAGAAGCAGAATGGTGCGTGCGACACGACGGCCGCGCCCGCCGCCGACGTGACACCATTGTTGCCTTAATAGATAATTAGTTAGGTGCCGTTACCTAACACGATCCGATAGCCATCACCATCGGCCCACATTGCCGGTGAATTGAGTGACAGCATTCTGGTGGCTGAAAGTGATCGTTTTGGCTCCTGAAAACGACTGGCCTGACGCGACGGGACGGAACCTCAACAGTCACTTTCACTAAAAGATTATTTTAGGCTATTGTACAAAAGTGCCCCAAGTTGTACTACTATTTATTCTGTGTCCAATTCTGAAAGTAAGTATACCTAATGTAGCTCCATGTTGCACAGTGTTCGTGCGCCAAGCACAATTTAGCAATCAACTAGTCCGTTTGCGATCATCCTAACTGCATTGTTCTCCACGCGTTAATTTATTAGCCGATACCGGAAAACTGGAACACACCACTCGCTCCACATTTTGGAACTTTCCGCACAACCTATCGTACATATTGAATTGGTTTCTTCAAAATTGGCGTGCCTGATCGTGCAGACAGGTGATACTGTCACCGTTACTGGCTGTGAAATGTGTGTGAATCAATCTTTCGCAATTTAAACTCGGTTAAAGATTTTTGAACTCATTCATGATCTCAAGGTAAACAGATTGAAATGTTAACAAAAGTTGTTGAAGATTTAAAGGTGTTGAATTTAAAGTGTGATATAGGCGGGCGTGCTATTTGCGAAGTAATAATTTGTCCATTGTTATTTAATACGAAGATGCTAACTCTTTATTGCGCTACATTAACTGTAATTAGCACTTAGCTTACTCGCACACAACATTGTAGTTTTTTGATCATCCTGAATGAATCTAATTCACACGACATTTTAAGTGTAACGGCACGTAGCTATTGTCTGGACTGTGGAACGTGAAATAAAAGTTATGTACGGGAAGTGGAAGCGAGCTTTTCTAATTGCTAACATAAATAAAGGTGATCCTCGACTTTAACCATAACAATACGATAGGATAGAAGGATGAGACGCCAAACAAAGATACTTTTCGAATGTAGTTCTTAGGCCTCGTTCGCACGAGAGTTTTATTAACGTCCGTTGAAAAAGCGTTGAATTTTAAATCGCGCGTCAGCGCTTTTAGACGCGTCGCTTTTTTAATTGAATTTAAAGCTACGAGTATGTTCCAATTTAAGCGCTGGGTTTTAATTGAATTTGAGTTTTAAATTCGCCCAACTCTCGTACGAACGAGGCCTTAATGTTCTCATTTCTGACCCACTGATGGGACGTCTGACGCTTTTGTCGTCATTATTCTGCCACTTCCACCCGCGCTCTTCATTTTGGATGTCGCTTTTGAAAAAGTACAAAGTGCTCGCGTCAATTGACATGGTCGCTTTGTAAATCACGCTTTCAATAGTATTTTAGCTTTTTAGTTCATATTAATTTTTATGTGTGCAAATAATTTATTCTGGAACAGGCCATTTATGTTATGTTCCGATTAAAAACAAATTAATTGCATTTACATCAATATGTAGTACCAACCTACCTACCCATAGACGTATATTTTAAAGTTTAAGGGAAAAAGTTTACTGTTAAAAAAATAAATTTCAAACAACAAGCTTTTATTACCTTATAATAAAAGCTGTTTTTGTTGTTGTTTGAAATATATTTTAAATCTACTATCGATATTCGCTATTTCGCTATTATCGATATTCGATATTATATAGGTAATCGCGAGTATATTCCAATGAGCCTAAACACGAGTACTTTACAGTTGTTCACTGAGGAGATCCGTTGAACAGCTTCTTCCTCCATCATCAGAGCAGCACGCTGTCAAACATACATTTGCTATTGTGTTTTATTTGTTAAATAAAAGCTTGTAAAGTAAATAATAAAGCGTTGATCCTTAGATTCCATACAAAGAATACCGAGGCGAGGCGGTAAGGTTCGGGTGCGGAGTTGAGTTGCCAGCTATGACTTAGTGCGATATTGATCATTTACAGTGCCTATCTAAACGTACACTTTTGAATTAATTAAAGATTAGGTAGGTACGTACATTATAAGGTATTATTTTCTGGAAAAATATAAAAAAATACCTACCCGAGAATTGACGGTATAGTTTAAAAATACTTACTTGTAATCCGTAGGTTATTCTCGGCCGGATGTGAGCTGCAGTATTTGCGTTTTACAGCCCCATATCACGAGCAATCGTGGGGCTTCACGCATCACAAACTATCAACTTCTTAGAATAAAGATACGATACAAAGTAGGTAGGTATTTATCATTTCAAAATAAAAATAAATGAGCTCAACCCTACCTTCCAACCTTCTGGTCGGCTTGTGGTCGCTTTATTATTCAAAGAAAATCCCTCCAATGCAAAGTAAAAAGTGGATTTATCTTAAAATAAAACAGAACAAGTTATGTTCTTCGTTACTTTGTAATTATTTATTGTAAAGTCATTCTAAATGAACATTATGAAGTCAGGGTGTATAAAAAATCCGTGAACCGGGTCATGACCACGATATGAAGATGAGTCATAATACTACAAGGAAGATCTGGAAGCCATGCCGTCATCATTGGCCGCTGCCACCGACCTCATCACGTTTTGCCATTTATCACTACAAAATACAAAATACATTAATAAAATCACATTATCACCGATTAAGTAGCGAATCCAACTCTCAGTCGGGGCGCTGGTCGTTGACATTGACTTGATTTATTTTCACTTTCAATTAATTTATTATTTAAGTACTTTTACTTTTGTCTATTCTATATTATCCACAACTTGCCAATAGGCGGAGTAGAACAAACTATAGGTAAGTATATTGTGCAATAAAGGAAATTTATCGCATCATAAGTCAAATAGGTACCTATCAAAACATCTCGGATTGTCCTATAAAGTCGTGTTTGTATATTTTCTTTTCCTGAGCAGAAAAAAGCTCTAAAGACTTTAGCATATAGTTGCACGCACATTGTTTATTTTTCTGGTGATTCACCACAAGGTATGCGTTTAGTTCTTTATTTTTAAGGATAAACGTTACGTGTGCTTGTTATTAGCGAGCAAGCATAAAAATTGCATTTGTTATGTGATCTCATCATCGTGGTTTTATTTTAAGAAGCCCGCTAATCCCTTTGGTCTCATTTCCCATAACTGCTCTAATCGTAAATTCTACGAAAGGAACTAAACTTTTAGCATAAACATGCAGTTCTAAATAATTATAGGGAACGTTCTGGAGTCAGATGTGAACATCTAATTTTAGTTTGTTCAAAACATTTCCTGTAGTTAAAGTGTGCAATTAGGTAGTGGTTGTTTTTTGTTCAAGATCAAGTTTTCTTGCTAGCGCCTCACGCAGAAGTCGGACGTGATAATTTTGAAATACATCGGAGTGCAAGTACTGGTTTTTTCCGTGATGAGCGGCAATGAAGCAATATTCCAAATTTTCTCCGTACGTAATGAGATGTTCTATTTTAGCGTGGTCTCGACAATTTACTCTTCGGTCTTCGACGTGAAGCGTGACGTGAGTGTTTGCTTCTTCAACCATTCATCTATTTTACAGTTTAGCCATTAAGATGTTAGGAGCTTGTGAGAATTTAGTGTCATTATCTACACGATAGGTACTATATCCTTTATTTTACTTACAAAAAGGCGATTATTATGCATCTACATTAAATTGAGTAGCTTTGAGCGCACAGTGGAACTTTTGCAGTAGAAGAAGATAAAATAGATAAACATATTATTATCTGTTTTCTACTAATTAAACTATACGATTTTTATTAAGTATTATGCACTTTGGATGCTTATTAAAGTACGTACTTACTTTGAACGTTAGAATTACAGGTGCGCCAAAATGCTCGAGGCAACTTTGATACCTTAATCCGATATGTGGATCAGCACACCCGACCTAGACATTGATTCTGAAAATGTATTATCAAGGTATATTATTGTGTCCATTATAAACTCATTAGTGTAGCGGGCAACGGCACTCACGGGCGCCAAATTACCAACATTATCAATTTGTACTGACCGTACAAACAAAAAAGACGAATGTAGATGACCGGTTCCCGTTAACAAATTCGTATTGTGCAATGTGGAAGAAAAATTGTAACGCATGTTTGTGGGTTATTACCGCTACAGTTGGATGTAGTACATTTATACTTAAATGCTTTCACTGCGCCCAACATTAATCATGGTACGTGGAACGAAGCTATACTTACATTCGGGAGTTTAGTTTTATGTTATGCAAGTCTATTCAGAGTAGAGCCTTTAGCTCCTTTGTCACGCGTTGCACAGACTTGATAAGTAAATCTCATGTTTAAACTTCCTGCCTTATCATGTCACGGCGAATTAATGAATTGCTCTGAAGCTCCATCATGGGGCGCACAATGTTGGACCTACTTAGCACATTATTGTAGTTATGATGATTTTATTGAATTTTGGTTGATAATTTTCAAATGACTATTGCTAAGGTTACCATCTATAAGTATTTTGTAGAATTAATTGTAATATTAGAAACTTGATCATAACGAACGAGAACGAACGTATCTAAAGGGAAGTTTGAAAGGGTAGGTACTGAAAAGGTGAGGAGATTACGTGCGACACGTAATGAGGAGTCGAGCGGTGAAAACAATATCACCAAAAGAGTTATTGTGGCCGAGTACGCAAGTAGAGGAAGGTCGAAGAGGAAGTGGTTTCATTGTATGAAAGAGAATTTTAATGTCAGAAGAGTGGATTCAGAGTTGACGAATGATAGAGGTAAGTGGAAAATGAAAACATGCTGTGCATACATACCCCAATTAGCGTGAAAAGGGCAGGAGAATGATGGATCATCACCAATTAAAGATCTTGGTTGTATTTAGTTCAAAATAAAAATTTTAAAGATCTTTTAATTATTCTTGCTGATATTCCTGCCAAAAACCAAACACAAAGTTCCAATATCTAGATTTGTGCATTGATTTATCAGTTTCAATATTTTAAAATACCTATGTCTATATTAGATTAGGTACAAGTAGGTATATACCTCGTATATACTCATACATTTTGAGTTGGATCTTAGATCAACTGCGAAAGTTGGTACTTCAACAACGAATAAAATAGCGGCCTTTACCCGTAAAGTTCTGAACGCGGAAAACAGCACTCCAAAACCTACATGTAGATGCGCGAGGCTGACAGTTCGATGTGGCATGTCGACATGGCATGCAGACAGTTTTTGTGACAGTTTTATGCACGCATCACCGTGTAGACGCCATCGTCAGTCTAAACTGCAGTAATTAGCACGACATATTGATCTGCGGTTCAAACTGCACAGACCCATCCGCGGTTCGGAACGCACGCAGCCCAGAAAACAAAATTTTTCCTTGAACTATTAACCTAAATATTTTGTGAACTCTATGTTAGAGTTATAATTATAAGAGTAGGTCTACATAAAAATATACTTACTATAATATCGGTTTTCAATAATCGTATAGTTGTGACACTGGACTCACCACTCTATGTCCGGTGTCCGCGCCAGCCGCTGCTTGTGAGCGACATTTCATTATACAAGTCATTTGTTATTAACTAGACGTCTGCCTAATTGATTTATTTAGGATTATGCTGCACTCTGCTGCAGATTCATGTTTTGTGCAAATATCCTTTTGAAAGAAGACCCCACAGATGAAAGATTATTAAAACAAAAGCGATAAAAAATTAAAGCAAAAATAAAGCGTAACAGGATCACGACTGTATCCCCAAAGCACACTAGACATCTCTCAGGTCCTTAAGAAATTCAAGATTATAATCTACATTATAAGAAATAGGTACCTGTTGATAGTATAAAGGTAAATAGATAGGTAGCTGACACCCTGCGTTAGCCGGAAGCAAGCCAATCAGCAGTCAAGCCAAGTTCATTACCTTAATTTATTGATTATGGATGTATTTCACGGTAATTTGGTGAAATAAACGCGTTAATATAAATCTTCTTTTATTAAAAGTCGTGCGTGTCGAAGTTGTAAGTAATACGCGTGTTTGAACAGTTTCAGCAATCAAAGGTTACTTCCTTATGTCTAAGTTCATCAAGTTTGCGTAATAATCCTAGAGCTCATCACGCATCCATTGGCTAAGGCTTATACTTTGAGATACGGACAATTTGTAAATTATCAGTTTTTACAAGGTCCCCACAGAGAGTCCGGACCCGTGTTTCACCGGGTAAAAACGATAAATAGTAGATAATTGTGAGATTTAGGTAGCCAGAGGGTAGCCAGAAGCATATCTATATTTTTTTAGCATATGCTCACATTCAGAAGCATTCACATAAGCACCAAGTTTCATGCAGATTGAAAAAAACGGATAGATAGTTATGCGAGAACAAGAATTCATGAAACACAAACATACAAACACACAAATATACAAAGCAAAATCACCCAAGTTGCCACTAAGATCTTCGCTCGCTTCTCTCGCTAGATCGATTAATTCCTATTTACAGATATTTCAATATTAAATGTAGGCTTTGATTTTTAGCTCAGTTGAGTGAATTACCAATTATTTGGCATAGGTACACTTGATGACTTGTATTGCTTTTTCAAGACTAATGTCCAAAATTCAAAATGTCCAACTAGGATTAATATCCAACACTTTTTTGTCCTACACGAATTTTGTCCAACACGAATTTTGCCCGATAAGAATTTCTCAAACACCAATTATGTCCAATATAGATTTTGTTCATCTATGAAAATTGTCCAACTTAAAACTAATTGAAAAGATGGAAAAGGCATTTAGTTTATTACCTAATAATTAAATCTCAACTTTTATTTCACTGTCTGGTATTGATATTAATTTGTGTAGGTAGGTATATCTTAACTATAATATCATAATGGGTGCTAATTAAACAGACTTCTAATTAATAGCATTATTTGCCTCGGTTGTATGGAACTTGTTATAGCTCGTAGCGATTTGCTTGCTTGACTCGGTTTGTATGGTAGGTACTTAAAATTTAAAATAAAAAATGACGTTTTTCAGAATTTTTCAAAACAACCCCTAAAAAGGGTTCGTCGGAATCTTTTGATTGTGTACGAGCATGTTCACCGATTTCTCCGTCTTTGTGGACCAATTTTGATAATTTTTTTTTATTTGAAAGGTTATAGGTAAGTACCTAGGTACTCCCCAAATAGGTACTTCCCTTAAAATTGGTAAGGATTTGTCGAGGTTCCTCGGAATTAGGAACAGAAAATGCATCTCGAGAGTGCAGAAAATTGCTCAGATTATAACGTTGAAGTCAGTTTTTTATATAAGTAAGTATGTAATATTTAATTAACCGTTAGTATTACTGAAAAAACTAATTTTACACAACCACACGGAAAGAATGACAGTAGCTTTCATTATGGATGACGACGGAATCGTCGTCATCCATAATCTAAAGATGCGATTCCCAACTAAAATTACCTACTAAGTAATTTTTAATTTTTTAATTTTGAATTTTATATGGGTTTTACCTATTTTTTTCTTTTAAATCATTTTCAGATTTTGAGCTTTTGAGTGACTAACGCACAGGCAAATATGGTATAAACGGCTTTGTTAACTGTCGTAATGACTGACGCGTGAGTTGTGCCAACCGGATTATACCAATAATTGAGTTAAAATTAAACTAAAGTTATTAAAAAGCAATTTTGGGTCGGTTACTCGTCTGTGCTATGAGCCGTCTATTCCATTTCATTTTCCTCTATTACGAGACCCCTTCACTCCTGGCCAAAGCTAATATGAAACATCCACCTGAACCCCATTTCCCTCAAGTGCCTGCTCACTGCCTTGATCACGAGCCTGTGATCATTTTTGAACTTTATGCACAGAGTGTGTACAAGATTTATCTTCAAGTAACTTAACATTTTGCTTTAGAAATTTATTCAAATACATAAGTGGTTTTCCCTTACAAATAGAAAAACAAATCCTTTCAGAACAGATATACACAAATAAACTGTGTAAAAATGTTTTTTTTTATAGCCGCCGTCTTCATAGGTTTATTAGTTTCTTTGTTATATAGCCTTGATCCTTCGTAATATTTTTGCATTCTCTATGATTTTAAATAAAAAAAACCAATAGTTTTCGTATCACACAAACTTTACATCTTTTATAGTGCTTGAGAAGCGTGAACGCGCGTAATGTTTGTGTTATCAAGTTTATCTAAACATAAGTAGTCAACATGGGATTAAACGCTTAGACATGGCCGACACGATAGCTCACGACTTGCTTAGCATTTTCTTATTGGTTTGGCAACTCTTTGGCAATAATTGACTGTTAAATATTCCTTATCGTTATCAATATTAATTTCTCCAAAAAAAAAAAATATTGCCCTGGTTGTTATAAAGGCAATGAAGATTATCATGGCAAAGTCTAGAATATTATGATGTCGTATCGGTCGATATAAACGAATATTTTACTATTAAAATTGTGTGGCATCAAGGTGTAACTTCTTCCTTACTCTTATAATCAAGGTTTCAGACAATTCTCAAGCTACATAAGGACTTTTGAGTTTTCGATAATAGGAAGTCGCAAACATTCGTTGAAATGAGTCATGAGACGAGCATATTTAACGTCGATTTCTCGTTATAAAATCAAAACAAGTAGGTACAATTTTAAGGTACACGGAATTTATTTATGAGTTACCTACTCAATAACACAACATTATCATGATGTGTTTACTCTTTGAAACATTTCAGCGAGTTCGAAACAACAACGCAGTGTTTTCAATCAAGAATTACCCACCTACTTTTTAGTTCGAAGAGAGTTCGCAATGTTACAAGGCACTTTCTTCTTCGACTGGCCCCTAACATACCTACATGCTTCAATTAATACTTTCAATCATGCCGTACAAAACATGTCAGTGAAAGTTATCTCAACGGTTGATTAATTTTTGAATTGGATATAATCGTGCTAACTTGTATTTAAATGTAATTGCCTAAATTTTTTCTTAAATGTTTTTTTGTTTTAAATATTATTTTAATTAATCACTAAATACTGTACGTAATTTTTAGAGCAATTTGTGGTTATCCGATAGAGTTCGTCAAGTATATGCTAATCGCAAGAACACGAGGTATTCCGTTTTAAAACATGGTTACTGACTAAAATTTGTTTAAAGTTTAGCTATTTTAATAGTACCTAGGTATATCTTTAAAAAGTTAGTTTGTGTTTGATAAATCGACAACATATAGAAAAAATAATTAATAAGTTTATTTTACACAATCCGTACCCATATTATTAATGTGAAGTGTGTTTATTTGTCCTGCTTTCACGTCAAAACAGAGCGACGGATTGACATGATTTTTTGTGTGGAGATGGTTGGAGGGCTGGAGAGTACACGAGTAACATATTGGGAATAACGTAGGCTACTTTTTACCCGGGTACCACGCGAGTGAAGCCGCGGGCAGCAGCTAGTATAGAATAATTAAAGGATGCGAGAGTTGCCGATTTTGCAATATTCTTTATTTGTTTATATGGGTTCTGTCTATTTATAGACGGAATACCCTAATAGAAGGAATAAGAACACCAGTTCCTTCTATCTACTCAATAATCTTATCGCTTTCTTATTGCGTACAGACAAACAAACACAGAGAGTTGATAAATGACCTCGTTATTATAACGGTTACAACTGCTGCATGATTTTCATTTCTAGGCCACTATATTTCTTTGTGAAGCATGTTACATTTTTTTTTCGGCATGATTTGAATTTTTTTTTGTTAGAAAAATTAAACGTGTTAATATAAATAAACACTTACCCCCTTACTTATGAAAGATGTTTAAAGTTGAACACTGGTTGAACAACGTCCTGTCTCTGTTTGTCACTATCCACAAATAAAGACAGGACGTTGTTTAACCAGTGTTTCACTTTAAACATCTTTCATAAGTAAGGCCCTTAGGCCTTAACATCTTTACTATATGATTTATACAGTGTCAGGAGACAATCTTTGCCTACACGTAACGGAACACTGTAGTACCTCGGACAATGTTGAGATGGAGCAGGCTGGCCCAGCACCTAAACCATCCTCTCAGCTTAACCGGCCATATCCACACAAAAGACATGGTCAATTCGTGTGGGGCTGACTAAGCCACGGGGTTTCTCACGATGTTTTCCTTCACCGTTTGGAGCTCGTGTTAATGCTCATATAAATTTATTGAAATGAAAAATCCATTGATGCACGGCCAGGATTCGAACCCACGACCTTCAGATCGAAAGCCAAGGTACTATACGCTCTTAATAAAGCTTACAATAACAAGAAACGGATTTATGATTTTGTATACGCCATAATTACATAGATAAAATTTAACTTAAAAGTCAACTCTTGAGAAATCCTGTCAGTCAAGGGTAGAGAGAGAATAGAACTGAATAGCAGCACAAATGCGACGTCTCTTTAGTTGACCTCATCCTCGACGGGCACCTTCACCTCTTAACCAATACCAAACATGTTTTTCACAATATTTACAATGCATCTTTTAATTAAAATAATAATCACGTAAACATGCGGTTTGGTAGGTACCTAACATTATATTATTCTAAAACATAAAAGAGTTTGCGCGTAATATGTGTTTTGTGACTCATCCCAGGTCCCTGACGTTCTCACAAAGATACTCGCAGGAAAGAGTTATTAAGCCATTATGATAATGTCACCGTGAGATCCGAACACACAGTGAACTGCAAGGCGATGGATGAGTTAGATTTGACACGCCATCCTTCCTGCAATTATAGAAAACACGGCGATCTTAATCAAGAATCCAATTTCAAAGTCATTTTAATAAAAATTATAATTGAACCTGAGTCGGAGTCGACACAGAAACATAACCTACATGTACGCATGCGAGAGCATTCATAACTGTTAGTGTATGATGATAAATACAGGGTGTCCGGCGGAGCAGGTACATTAGTGATGTTTCGCCGAAAGAAGGCCGTGTTGCGACCTTCCAAATTGTGGGCGCCGATCGTTGACCGAGCTCGGATCGCTTCGTTACACTCAACTGCCAGAATGATGCCTCAGCCTCAAGCTTGGGCTGCGTGGTACCTGGCTTGTATTCTAATTAACTTGCGGTCTACATCCGCATCGCAATTTTCCACATCATTTTAGGGATTTTATTTTAGGAATCGGGTGGATACCTACCTACTTAAAAATTTTATACTTGGCAATCAACGTTTTATGGATATAAACACAAACTCACGATTGTGATGGACTGTTCTTGTCTGATATAAGTAAAACGAAGAACCGGTAGGTTTTATTTCATTTTTAATGAAAATAACTTTTCATTGTAAATGCTAGTGAGTTATTGCAGTATACTTTAATAAGTCTATTAGAGCTTTTGATGAGCTTTTCTGTTTTGGTACATTCCCACTTTTTGCAGAAGTTAACATTCCATACATGACAAGTTGCAAGCCCATCGACGCTATTATTATAACGTTATTGCTGTGTGCGTTGCCAAGTCATTCTAAACCGACTTGGTTTACATTCGATTTCACAACTTTTTACGGCAGAAGAACTCTGTTGCGAGACTTGTGCATTTTTGTACATTGTTATGTTTTTGATGGGATCTCATTTATTTTTGTAAGGAACATCAACTTTAACTGCCCCCAAGCTCTGCTAGCTGCGAAACGTGTCGCGCGCCCTTCAGATTGTATAAAAACTGAAATTCTAAAAATTTGGAATTTTATAGTTTTTTCTTGCTTTATCACACTAATATTATAAATGCGAAAGTTTGGATGTTTAGATGTTTGAATGTTTGGATGTATGTTTGTTCCTCTATAACTCGACAACCACTGAACCGATTTGCCTGAAATTTAAAATATAGATAGATTAAAAGGACACAGGCTACTTTTTATCCCGAAAAAAGGCACGGTTCCCGTGGGATAAACAAAATAGTAGTCCACGCGGGCGAAGCCGCGGGCGTCAGCTAGTATAACAATCACTGTGTTCGAAATTTGGAGTCTGCTAAAAATCAAGGAACTTTGACTTGCAATCATTCATAAACTACTGGTAATAAAATACTGGTTCAAATTTAATGTAAGTTAGAAATATATCTAGCTATGTGATGCCCTCTTGGTCACTGAAAATTTAGGCTTTTCCACAACAAAGTTAGAGAGGGGTCGAAAATGGCCCGAATGGCTTCGAGAAAAGGATGGTACGGCCGTGCTCGACTTGGTGGGTGCACTTTCCGTGCCCCCATATTTTTACAAGCTTTTTTGTATGTAGGTACTCGTATGTTTGTTCGGGTCAAATCTTGCAAGTTAATATTGACCCACTTCCCAGTGTCCGATTGAACTATTTGATTTGGCACACTTATAGATTCTCAGTGACAATGCAATATTATGGCAACAGAGCGAGCTGATCTGATGATGGAGTCAGGCAGGAACTGTTCAATAAAACTCCTCAGTAAATAGGCCGATTGAGTTGAAACTCGGCATATTGTTCATGTTCCGACTACAATGTAATAATATGGTGACAGCGAGCTGACCTGATAATGAAGTTTAGACCTGTTCAATGGAACTTCTCAGTGAATAACAGTAGAACATCCGTGGCTCATTTGAATCAGCTCCCCCCTAACACAATAAAAGATTGCGTTGAAAAACATTTTTTCAAGAAAAACTTATTTCTACTTTAAGTCGGATTATTACGCTTATAAAACGGGGGCCAGGTGGAGAATTGCCGTACGTGGGACAATTTTAATTACTTATATACGTAAGATTATAACTAATTACCGTTACAGTTACTGTTTTAATGTTTATTCACATCCTCACGATACTGGACACACGAGATATACTTTCTGTAAACTTTACCCCCTATGTACGTAGGTACCTACTATGTATGCGAGTCCTAACCACCTACCTCCTTTTGTTTGAGAGCTTTATAACTTTTCTTTTATGGTATTGTTTTCGAAGATTTGGGAGATTCGCACTGCGATTCAGAACTTTTCAGAATGCATTCCGAATTCGAATATGACGTTTCTCGGCTGAAAAAACTTTCCGAAGAAAATCATCGAATCGGATGCATTTTCGGAAGTCTGAATCGCACTGCCGGCGATTGGGAGATCAATTATGCATATTCGGACATCACTAATAAGAGACAACATAGGTACCTATCTAATATAATATACTTAAATCTTTTAATATAAATCTTTTCATAAACTACATACATACCTACTTATAACAACAAACGAGTATAACAATAAACTTACCACCGTAATAACCAACCTACTTAATAATTTCCGTAGCTTCCTCCTATCTCTTATGTTCTTCTTTTCAAATAAAATTTTAATAAGTTGGTAGGTATCTTACGTATCTTTTAGATGTTCCATCACAAACCTAAACGGCACAATAAACAAATTCTGCTTAGTGTTCATTGGCTAAAGTTATGATTACTAGAATCCCATTTAGGAGAATGCAATCATGTTGTAATTGCTTGTAACTTTACCCGTATAAGTATACTACTTAGCTGTACATAATACTCGTTACGTTGTGTTACGGTTCAAAGCACAAGTACTAGGAAAGACATGATTACTAATAAAGTATTTGATAAACTGTAAAACTTTCAAATTTTTTACGTACCTATTATTTTATATTTAGGTAAGTATATAAGTTAAGCGCAATTTATTTTTACAAATACAGACGATCAGATTTTTCCCTGATAGCATATCATCAAGCATTAAAGAGATAAAGCTCATTATAGAGTGAAAGCCCAGTATGAGTGACACATGATTTACTTCCATGGTCACTCGAGTTCTGCTATCCTCCCGAATGAAAAATGCGATGCAATAGCGCGTAGATTATGGCAAGCGTATTAATAGTGGGCTTTTACTTTAATAAGGGGCTTTTTAACTTTTACACTACGATTAATGTTTAATAACTTACGTACTTATCAGATTTTAGCACTCTAATCTATACTATCTATTTTTTTATTTTTTTTTATTTTGAGGAAGGAAGGTTATATAACTTATAAGTTACTTTTCATCATCATTACTATCCTCATCAGTAAGGGGGCAAGGGCGGCGCGAGGGCGCTGCAAGTTCATGATAAAGCAGATAGAAACGTTTTCGACTGCCACTTGACGGTATTACAATTATTTGTAAATGTTTGTACGATTTGTTACTCACTTGTTAACGCGTTCTCTCGATCTTTTGTGATGGTGAATTGTGATAATTTGATGACAGGTGCGTGCGACCTGAGTGCTTGCAAAGTGTTGACACGCGTCCCTTGCACACCTAGTCCGATTAGACATCTGTGGAACGGTATATACTCGTATAAGAGGATTTTAAAAGCCAAACTAGTTTTTGCGACTGTGTGAAATTTCTACTAATGTAAACATTTTTATTGTTATTACATCCGCCCGACCTACTTACTGTATTTTATTTTTACTCAAATAAGTATTTCATCTCTTTTCAAGCCTAATGTGCTAAAGTAGGTATGTGAGGACCTAAAGTATGTCATAGTTATCGTAAAGCACGAGCTAGAAACTATTTTTATCGGGGAATAATAAGTCGAGCCGCAGAATTTTTTTTTGGCCACGGAACCTAACTTCTGATTTTATAATTAAGCAACGGGAAAATGAGAATCCTTTTAATAAACTAGGTAAGTATGTAATTCGTCATTTTTTCACAACACCAACTAAATATTACAAAGAAAGCGTACAAAATAAATAAACGGTACGCGATAAAATCCCGTAATAATAATTATCATTATACAACAATTATTTTTAGGTAGGTACTTGACCTACTGACTTATAGGTAAGTACATCGTCATCAAATTTACTAACTCAGCCACGGATTTTACAAATTTAACCAACATTTTAGGTTAGGTTAGGTTAGTGAAATAACAACGCGCGAGGCGAGCGAGAGTAGCGAGCGTACCGCGGAAGCGGCCGCCGAAGCACCAGAAATCTAGTTCATAAGGAATACAACATATTATACTCAGGTATTTTCGACATTTTAAGCATTCTACCTTCCAAGTATCGACTTTATAAACTTAGATCAATCGATCTTTGTACGTTTCAAACAATCTTTATTTTGAAATTCGCTATTTTAAGCTTCGGTGTTTCAATTCATGTTTCACTAAATTTTAAACATGCTGAGTTATAAAATTAGACTTACCTTATTAGTGTCATATTTCAATATTTTAGGAGCTTGAATATCTGATATAGTAGATGCTAAAAATAACTACCATGCTGAGTTGTATTTACAGTGGCTTACACTGAAGATAAATAGTGGATAAGTTAGTATTTTTCAGACGCACATTGATAGTGGCTGACTTAGTAATTCAGAGGACATTGTAAATTTTCAGAGGCGAATAATGCTAATAATTAAAGTCTAATAATTAAAGCTTAAAATAGCGAATTTCAAAATAAAGATTTTATTTTGAAATTCGCTATTTTAAGCTTCGGTGTTTCAATTCATGTTTCACTAAATTTTAAACATGCTGAGTTATAAAATTAGACTTACCTTATTAGTGTCATATTTCAATATTTTAGGAGCTTGAATATCTGATATAGTAGATGCTAAAAATAACTACCATGCTGAGTTGTATTTACAGTGGCTTACACTGAAGATAAATAGTGGATAAGTTAGTATTTTTCAGACGCACATTGATAGTGGCTGACTTAGTAATTCAGAGGACATTGTAAATTTTCAGAGGCGAATAATGCTAATAATTAAAGTCTGTTAATTAGCACCCTACTTTATCCAGCGTAGGTGTTTCTATATTAGGTATACCTACTTACTTCAGTTAAAGTTATTGTATTTTTATTTTTATTCTTTATTGTACCTACGTTTTTCTATATCTATGCTTTCTCTATGACTCTCTGTATATTCAAAGAGAGTAACGCCCTTTGTGTTCTTTGTTTTGTTACAAAATATTGAACACCGTTTTATTTAACACCAACACACAAATAAGGAACGACAATTGCTTAGAGCAAAATAAGTTTCACACACAGTAACATAACTAGATAAGTACCTAAAGGTTACATAACGATACCGTTTGTTTTCGGCGACATTCAATACAAATGTAATGCATTTTCGCATGTAAGTAGATACCGAGGTAATTAAAACCTTTTAAAAATTAAATTCTATTTGTCTCTTTAACGGTTCAGTTGTAAGCAAATTTAAACAATTTGACGGTCTGGGTCTGGGAACTTCATTTGTGGTATTTGCAAAATGAATATCGGTAATTAAAGAGCGACGTATTGATCTAGCGAGCTTATTTGAACAGTTCCATGTCAAACTTGTATGACTAGAAGCTTGGGTAGGGCAGCCAACTCGCTGTCAGCCAGACAATATGAGGTGTCAGGAAGTGAAACGAAGCGATTCAAAAACCATTTAAGAAAGTGTTGCGAGTGTAAGATAACGTTAGCGGAAGCTGCTCTCAAGTACCTAATTTAAACGTATTAACAAACTGAACGTTGTTAAGCTCTTGTTGAGCACAATAATTTAGTATTGAATGTGTAAACAAGCTAATGGCATACCAAAGATCATGTTACGAGAATGGATACCAGTTTGGTGGGTCCCTGAACAAATGGTGATGTGCGCTTGCACTGCACAAATCTACGCAATGGTGCGCTAAAGTGGGAGTGCCAATGAACTTGGGACGGCTATTGACAGGTATTGCGTTAAGACAAATAGACGTTCCGGCGGCTAAGATGGACCTCCGTTCACTTGACCATATACGAGTATAGTTAGGTACCTACGGCCGGAGCCTCCTGAGAACTTCTATGTAAATAATCACCTATGGTAAATACGGAATTCTTGTAAGCTTGTAGTACCTTAATTTTCTAACAGTACGCAGTGCGTTGTAGCGCTAAATATTAGACGGAAATATCGTTAGTGTTAGAAAAAGTTTGCCAGAAGTCAATCGATAAGTATTTATTATTGTAACATACAATAATTAATTAAGTAACCATTACACCAATGTAATAAAAATAGGTAGGTAGAATGTTGGCTTGCGCCGTGTTTTAACGCTTCCTACATTGATCAAACATCTTTGTAAAGAGGAATAGTCCCACCGCGCAATGGCGCCAGTGTAGCCTCGCTTACATTTTCTCAAGTTAACTCTGTATATAATTTGCATGTAATGTGAGTACTTATTTTACATAGAATAAAAAAAAACACACGCTTTCCGTATTTATCGAGAACTAATCAAGATAGACTGATAGTAATGTGATGTTAAACGTTTGTTTTAAAAACATTAGATATAGTTTTTTGACAGGTAGATTAGAACAACAAAGAGATGCCCAATAATTTAAATAGGTATTAGCTAAAACTCACTGATCGATCATCCAATAACTTTATCAAAGAGTTTTAAAATCAAATTTTTGTCATAAACACCTTGAGCTCAATTTGCATTTTTATTAAAGGCTTCCTAGGTAAAATTTACAAATTTAATCAATACTGACTGACCTAATTCCAGTGCATCCACTAACTGAGGCAGCACAGATAATTTTTTTCTGAAAAAATTCAATGGTGGCTGTAAGATTTCTCAGATCCTCCTTTTAATCCATAATTAATTTAACTTAGTTAATACTTACTTTTTACACTGTTACTTTGTTAATACTTTATAACAATTTAATAAGTACAATTTTATCTTAAAGTATGTGTGTATATAAAGACCAAATTGTCTACACAGAGACTCAAAATATCAAATTGAAATTGTAATTTTGCTCCTCACAGCATTTTACTGACTACTCGCTGTTTTCAATTTATTCGATACCACAAGACTTAAAATAATACTGTCATAATGTTACAATATGGCGTAACTGTGTGCTATTTTATGTTTCCAGTTGAAATAGATTGTGTTGCAGCTGAAGGTAATATTGAGAAAGCAATCAGGACATTTCTTTTTAGATGTTATTTTGCATATTCATGTGATGGGGACGAGTTTTGTGGTTAAGTAATAAGAGGTACAGTTACCTGTATGAAATGGAAATAATTGTTTTCTATTCCAGGGAAGACGGGTCGGCGGCGCTGGTTTTGATGGCATTGCGACTGAGGGCAGAACCATCAGTCGCTAGTCTGCTGGTTATTGATTGTGACACGGTAATGGGCCAGTCGGTGCGTGGCAATAAATCACCCGAAGTACCCAGCCTGCACACAAGTGTAGCGTCCACCAATAAATGTTATAGGTTTTTCTTTCACGTAAAACTAGTTAAGTTTCTCATGTGAATTCTACAAAGGGACTGTATAATTGATAGTTTATTCAAACGAGCGTATCAGGCATGACCAACGATACGTCAGTAAAAAGAGGACAGGGTTTTTATCTACCTCATGAATTCATCATAAAATAGAACTAAAACATGGACTACAGTACTTGTACATACTGTTTATATCTACAGACTTTGAACGTGGCAGACACGTATCGTGCGCGTAGCGTGCCCACATCGACAGGCAATGACAGACACTGTCAGTCGCGGCCGCTCTCAAATAAAAAACTGAGAGAGAAGAAGCACTAAGTACACGGTACGTTACGATGCTCTATTCACATTGACCAGCAGCCAGCGTAGGTACCGTATCCGCACTTACAGACAAGGCACCAAATTCTTTTGTGAATTCGCGCCGGGCCGTGCCCGTGTCTGTGCGTGTCTGCGTGGCCACGTTACCTTAGATATGGATAGAATACGTTCATACGGACTGTATTGAAGAATATTATTTTGTCTGCCACGGCACGGGTCTGCCATGAAACGCTCTGTGTCTGTAATTTTAAACGGACCTTTAAGGCTGACTGAAGACTGAACATATTAAGATCTTTATTATAAAAAAAACTAACCAGTAAACTTTTTAATTTGCTCTCAACATGATTACCAAAACACGTTGACACAAATAAAACATAACTTACGCTCGATACCAAGGCAATTTAAACCTAAAACAACGAAGTGTGTTCAGGAAAATTAAGAAAATTTATAGGAAGGGGTCAGATTACTTGGGGTCAAGTCAGTTTCGCAGTAGGTATAAGTCTCGGCAGCGCCGAGTGCATTGTCTGCGTCTCAAAATTTGAGCGGCTCGCTGTTGCTCGTTGCTCGCGACCAACGCTCCACATGTCACTCTATTAGGGTTTATTAATCCTTGAATCGCCAGCCCTATGAACATTGAATTGTTAAGGCGATACTGTCGTTTGAAATAAACTTTATTGCTTACCTGACATCTTCTTGAGCCAATGACCCATAGTCGCTTACGGTACTTCCTGGATTTGCTGTGTACTTACATTCCTAGAGTCGTTATTACTTGCATTTACTACTCAAATAATCTTTTAGATTTTCTGTTTTTTGTAGAGTTTCTCTACATTTACCTACAAAAAAAAATCTGTGCTCAGACAAGTTAAGACAATGCAAATATGAGTAGGAGGTCTTATAAAGTATTCAAGGATGTAAACTGTTTTCAAGAGCGATGTTCACAGAGCATTACCATTTAATCTCTGCATTGGGCCGGGCGCTGTTGGTACAGTTACATACACGACAAATTTGCAGTCAGCAAACGTAAAGCCTAGACGCTTAAAAATATAAATAAGAGATTGGGTGCGAGCCTTATTTGAATTCACAGGTTCAACTTTAGTATTCAGCAGATTTGAATCTTAAACTATGAATGTAGGCTTTGGCTTAACGCATAGCGTTCTGTAGCAAATTGCTGTGCAAAACCCAGACTACCTTAATATAAGCTAAGAATATTTCTAAGGCTTTTAAATATAAATGTTAATAATTAATTATTATACTTAATTATTGCCAGAAAGTTATTAATGCCTTTGAAATGCTATCAATGCTATCAGGTTTGGATATATTATAAAAAATACGATCTGTGTTTGTTTTATGTAAAATAGAGAGATTAGTCACCCCTTCAAGATGTGGTTTAATCTTTCAGAAGTGTGTTTTATGTAATTTTTTTATGATCTCTACTTGCGGTGACAGTTCTCAAAGAACTTTAAAAGGGGTGATAGACGTACAAACATAAAGAACGCGATTTATAAGGTCGCGAACACACGGTGAAGTTTGCTCAGTCTCTATCGCGTTCGCATACGCTGGCACACGGACGAGTAAGCTCGCCAAGCCATAAGCACTTACGCGTACTTACTCGCACGTCTATCACCACTTTTAACTGTTCAATTTAAGAACGTTTCCATTTAAATTTTATCACGGAACCTTAAATCCGATCGGGTCATGCTCCAACGGCTATAATGATGTCATCACAACTAGACGCAAATCGTTATCAATAAAAAATGCAATGGCGCTATTATCTAATCAAAAATGTTTTCGGAGCTTTAGAACAATCAAGTATCTACATAATTGGCTAATTTAGTAGAGATCTCTATGTCTTCAAATCTGTATAAGGAAAAACAAATTATGCTTCTTAACAAGTTTCAATAATGTCATTGACATGCGACACGCCCGCTGCAATTGAACATGAGGGTTGTTGATGGCTTCCATTAGCCAAATTAATTCGCTGAACTGTAAGCGAACACAGGGACAGAGTAAAAAGTACAAGAGCTGACGGAAGTGCAAATCATTCCCATGTGCGGCACACATGCTCGAAACCATGCTTTGTTCTCTGGATTTGATTTGTGCAAAGAGAGATTTTCCACACCATCATTATAACATAAGGGAACTGTTAGTTAGAATTGTTCGTAAGTATTTTTGTAAATCACTTATTTATGAACCTTGGAGCCGTGTTGGCCTAGCTAGTGGGATAATGCTTAGACTCTAGATCCGAAAGTCGTGGGTTCGAATTCCAGTCTATTCAACGATTTTTCAACGAATCCCCGGATTTTTCGTTTAGAAAAAAATATATTATGCTCATTGAACTCGTGTTAGTAGGTAAATGAAAACATCGTTTTAGCGGCGCGCGGTGATGGTTTTTCAACCTGTCACAAAAAAATTTGTAAGTATTTGGATATACCTCTGACTACCCCTTACACCTCTTTAAAGTATCTACAGATCTAGACAGACAGACATATGTCTGTCTTCCGCGTCGGGGGTGTAGTGCAGAACAGTGATCATAATATAGGTAATTTGGTTTCTTAAATGTTGTTTGAGTTGATTTATGCAACTGCGGGCCCTAGATTGATTGACATACACGTTGAACCCAAACGATCTTCAATATAAACCCTAAATGGTATATAATATTGTGCAATTCGTAGATAATATTGCGCAATAAAATTGATCGTTTATTTTGCACCCTAGGCGCAGGCCAGATAGAAGAGACGGGGCGCAGACATTTGTCTCTTCCGCGTCCCTTTGATACAAAATGTGACGGCGCCCCGTCTCTTCTGTATGTTTTGCGGCGCGACGCTTCTATACATTTTCTATGAAAGGGACGCGGAAGAGACATAATATATGTCTGCGACGCGTCCTCGTCTTACGTCTTTTCTGTATGTCCCGGGCCTTATACTCAACTTCGTTTTTGTACACCCAATTGTTTACTTAGTAGATTTTCTTTAAAATCAATTGTAAAATGGTGTCTTATTATTTATTTTATTTTATCTTATTAGCTGCCTTTTTTATGGTGCAAACACTCGCTGGGCCAGCCTAAGCCAGTGCGCGCGAAGGCGAACGATGGCAAGGCGAGGCGAGTGGTGCTGCCCATACGTTGGCCATGTCTATTAATAGACCTGATCATAAACTTTGAATAAAAACTGTTTTTTTTCAATATTAATTGCCATTTACGCTAAAGGCGCTAACACACGCTGGCCCAGACTCGCCGAGTGAACGCCACCAGTGCCACCGTGTGGGCGTGACAATAATTTTTTAGAATGTTTTAATTTACTTATAACATTCTTAAAAATAACAATTATTTCTTAGAACATTCTAAGCTATAATGTCTCGTCCAAGCCAAGCCCTTTACGTTTGAAAGTAATTAGAATTAGCAAGAAATGAGCAGAAGGCGTCCGTTGACACTGCGAAACATGATACAGCGGCACCGCCACCAATCGGGCATTTGTTCTTTTATTTTTTGCGCTCATTATTCTAAAGCACAAAGAAGGTTGTCAATACAAAAATAAATAAGTAAGTAAGTAAGTACCTAAGTACTTGTTTTTTCTTAGATAACATACAGGTGGTTTGAATACACTTACCTATAGACATTAAAGAAGTCAATGAAGTTTTAAAAAAGCTTGCAGCTGTCGAAAGCTCCTTAAGCTAAATGACTCATAATTCATCCATCCATATTCACAAACACATTAGTGAGCGAATTCGCGGGTTCGGGTGCAGCCCGGCACAATGAGAGAACACCGATTGCAGCGGTCAGCTTCCGTCTAGACAGAGATTATGTAAAATGGAATATAAACTCATCCGTTTTTCACGTCCCTTTATCGCTAAAGCTTTGCATTGCGCGCCTTGGATATTAGCTCTCGTTTTATTTTATTACGTGATTTCCCAGAGATTTATGTACGCTATCTTATTGAAACGCCCTTGTTTGCTTTGCGACGACGTTTGCATTTCGACATCGAATAAAAACAGAGTATCCTTCACTAAACGTTGTTTTGCTTGTCGCCATAACTGTAAACGAGTCGGATGGCTGTGAGCTTGATTAAATCGAGTCGCATACATGACAACGGCAAATGTGAATTGTTTGAAAGTGCCATCTCCTTTGCAACAGATGGCCATGCATTGATAGGAAATTAGCCGACTAATATTACGCATTGTCATTATTGATGGCGGCCGGTCGGCGTCTAGCCCTTCGTCGAACATACAAAGGAAGGACCGAATTTGCAGCGCTAATGTTTACCTCTCTGTTCCCTCTAAGCGAAAATTGCGGAAACTTAATATAAATCGCATAATCCATTTTTGCAGGGGATGTTTCGGGAGGATAAATCTCAATCGGGGGTGCGGGGCGGTGGTGCAGCGGCGGCGGGGGGCAGACACGGCTCCAGAGCCGGCCATCTGCCGCGCCATAAAATCGATATTATTTAGCAACCGGCTTATATTGGTCATGTGGTTCTATGGTGTTTAGTCAAGCTAAACCACGCACTATACCTATACTCCCGCTATTGCTTTAAAATTATAAATATTATAATTGTACCCATCTGAACTATAGACTCTACAATGTAGAGTATAATATAATATAATACAATATAATATTTTACTTGATATCTTGGACAAAGGACTTGGAAAGTTGTCTTAAACCCTTAATTAATAAGCTCAACTGTAATTTAAAGTACCTGTCCCACTTGCTCATAATCCGCTGAACACCCGAACTATGCCCCAGAGCGGTACGATAGATAAATTCCAATGCTTACTTTTTTAGTACCTATCTCTTTAATAAACATAAAACTTTAGACATTTTCCTTATAGGAAATAACTTATAATATTTGTGTTCTAGCAGAGCGAAAATTATGCTTGTGAAGATTAATAAAAGACATACAAAATTCCCTGCTTACTTAATTGTTATTAAGAATCCATTACTCACCCTAGGGTAAGTAACATGTTATTTACCTATCGTGAATAATTTATAGTCCCAGTAAATTCCAATACATAGTAGGTACCTAATATTAGTATAACTTTTAGATTTGGAAATCCAAGGGAACAAACTGACATGGGGGTAGTCAAAGGGATGAACTATGTGGTATTGTTTTCCATATAATTCAATAAGTCATAAGTTGCAAGTCCATTCCCACTTCTTGCCATAGCTACCGTAAGTAACTAACGAATAGTCTAAACAAAACTAAGTTCATACCTGTTCAAAGTGTGCAGAAATGGTTTCGTTCGATGTTATTAGCAGTCTTTGCTTACTCCTAAATAATTCCTACCACTTCACTTTCCAGGCACCTGGAGGATAGCCACTAGTTTTTAACATTATCGAGTAGAGAACGAACTCTTCCCAAACAAAATCTATCGAATACAAGTTCACAATAACAAAATAAAATCTGTAATGTGTCAAAAAAATGTTTGTTTTTGTAATTACCTAACCTTTTCTATAGGCACTGGCCTACTCTCAGTGAGTTTATGCAAGTAAACAATAAATGCTAAACCGTGGAGTGAGTGAGAGCCCCTGGTGACCTGTAACACAGGTTTGTTATAAACCTATTTCAGACCATACCCATGCCATACCACTTTGTTTCATAATCTTCCACTAAAAGTATTTAACCATTTTGTGTTGTACGAGATAAATAAACTTTATTATAATTATTTACTGACAAGAGAGAATATTCGGATCGAATAAATGGTGCGATGCTCAGGGTTTCGCCAAAAAACCTCGAGCCGGGTGGAGCGCGTTCGGGGGCTCGGCGCTCGTCATCGAGCTGCTCGGCTCGCTGTACTGACACGCCGAATATTCAACTTGTAACGTGCTCACATCGAGTGAATATTCAAGTCAGTCGGCATCTTTATATTTTTCTATAAGCCAAAGCATCCAGGGCTGTGCTAAGGTTCTTGGCTGTCGTAAACTTCTTTGATTGACTTAAAATGCGTGGATTCGGTCTTGACGTGACACGTAAGCGAATCTCCGACTTCTGCTTGATTAAAATTAAACATGTTTTCGGTACATAAGTACAAGTATTCTATTTACCGAAGTATGTTCGGCTATGGTTGTTGTATTGCGATTGCAAATATTGCAATCACATAGTACACACATTTGTTTTAGTAATTTTATTTGTTTTTTTAGTACTTACCTATATACTTTAACTTAGTACTGAGTCATTTATTGTTCAGTTTACGTAAGTTTGAAGCTTTCAATGTTGGCTTGGGTCACGCAAACTTAAACAATGTAAGTACCTACATATAGCGAAATGAGCTTCATGTAATAAAATATTTTTCAGATCGCCACTGTTTTTCAATATATAATAACAGTGGATTATATTAATGTTATTATAATACAAAAAAGTTACCTATCGGTTTATTAATTTTATTAATTTATTTATTTTGCATAAAAATCACATTTAAATTGTATTCAAATGTTTATTAAAACTTACATTTGCACTTAAACAAAAATTATCATTTGCATTTATAAATCTTACATTTTCTTTATTATTAATGGTAAGTATAGTAATATTCTACATAACTAAGTTAAACCTAGTGAATATACATTGAAATACCCCTATTCCAGAATACCTGCACCACATGTCGAATGCTGAATTTTGCCATTTTGCGTTCAACTTAAAATTTTACCTATAGTGATGTTTAGATGGTTTTGATACCTTGCAGATTAACAGTTTATGAATTTTGCTTCAATTTAATGAAGGTCTTATTTCTTAAAAACCTAAAAAAAAAAAAAGACACAGGCCTAAAACAAAATGGTATTCCAAACTACCTACCTTCCTTTCCTCTACCTACTTTAATTGCCGTTATCTTAGAACGTACATACCTACGCAGTATTATTATATTATGTTTTATGACGTAACTTACCGAACAAGGATGAATTTTAGGCATTGGACATGCAAAAAGCCCACTCAAAAATATTCTCAAATTGCCAAAGTCGATGGCCTCAGGGGAATTAATTTGAACCCTTCTAAAACTAAAGAAAGGAAATATTTGTCACGGATGATTCACACACTGAAGGAAAATTTGAGATCGTACTTAAAATTGATACGTAGCTGTTAAACTACCACTGACGTCTGAACTGACTGCAAGAAATCAGCAGCAAATTATCCATCACGTATTTCCCCAATTTACGAGCAGATGTCATGAGTCATTGTAGGATAATAATCAATTTCTCGGACACTGTTCTTACATTTTCATTGTGACTCTTGAAAACCACTGGATGGAATGTTTTCAAAAAATATATTCCTTACATCTTTATTTGTTTTATTTGAAGTATTTTAATCCGCATTACATTTATCTAGGAGTCCAACTAGAAAGGGATTGTTTTTGCGGAGAGAGTGAGGCGAGTGCGGTGGCGGTGGCGGCAGCGGACGCGGCAGCGGGAGCGGCCGCCAGGCCCGGGGCGAGCGCTGCGCTCGCGACGCGCCGCGTCGCCCGCCGACATTCCGCGCGATCGTTGCCTCCCTTATTCGCAGCCTTCTGATGCAATATTCAACTTTACTGCGTCCTTGCAATGCCGTAATTCATTATAACAAGTTTAATCGCTGTGAAGTCATTTTTATCATTTTCTTCTGTACAACCTGTATGTACCCTATGATGTCTTACATCCAAGGCCACTCCAACGACCTTAATTACCGTCAGACTGGAGCCACTCTATGGATCATGATACATTTAAACGGATCAAAGATACATTAAGTGTCTCAAAATAGAATTTAAAATACTTGTCTTCGAGATTGAGTGGTTAAGAGGGCAGCGACGAACGAATTCTCCATACAAACGTACTACCGAAATCATTTAAAATTTGAGCGTATTTTCACCACTTTATGCACTTATTTAGATTAAGGAAGTATTAATCTAGGTTCCTGTTAAACTTTTGATCTAAAAAACTTACCTGAAACAAAATGTAACCAAATTGTATTTCTAACATTTTTACAGCAAAAATATCGTGTTTTCGTTGCATTTGTTCTGTATGATAAACAACAATGATTGTAATATCCTTTTAATAGGAACACAGCTTAGAGTGTCTAGTTACAGGCCATACAAAAAAAATTGCGAAATCATTAACTTTTCATTCATCATTTTTGGTATTACGGAATACATCGTAAATTCTTGTAAATTCTGAACTCGAGTATTGCCGTACGCGTTGCTCGGATGTCTTCAATGTGTGTGTATAGTCCCGGAGGCGGAGTTTCGACACTCACACTAACGCAAAATTGGTTTGCAACGACCACCGCTTTTTATAATTTTTAGCATTTTTAGCTCGCTCGATGTGTAGGTATGTAGGTATAGGTGTAGGTAGTAAGTATACACACTAACTAGATAGGTGTACCTAGCGTAGATTAGAATTGATTTTTACTTTGAACAATTATTTCAATTTTAAATGGTATGTAGGTAGGTAGGTTTTGTAGACCCTTTTATGAAAATTACTTTCTTTTTAACCGACTTCAAAAAAAGGAGGAGATTCTCAAGTCATAGGAATATTTTTTTATGTAGGTAGGTATGTTTCTCGAGTATCTACTTGAATAGGTGAGCCTGGACCGATTTGGAAAATTATTTTTTTGTTTGAAAGGGTACCAGGTGGAGCTATGGTCATCAGATCAGGTCAGGATCTGATAATGGAGTCAGGAACTGTTCAACAGAACTCCTCAGTAAATAGGCTGATTGAGTTTAAACTCGGCATAATGTAGGTAAGCTGTCTTGTTCCGTTTCGTTCCGACTACAATGTCATGTAATATGTAATACCCATGCGTACCTATGGTGATGGTGACTGCGAGCTGACCTGATGATGGAATCAGAAGCTGTTCAAAAAATGGTGCTGGTGATGATGATGACGAGTTTCAGCTCAATCGACCTATTTAGATTTAGGTAGGTACTGATGTGTTCTGTTGAACAGCTCCTGACGCCATCATCAGATCCTGACCTGATCTGATGACCATGGCACCACCTGGGACCCTTTCAAACAAAAAAGAATTTTCCAAATCAAAAAAATTCCAAAAACATACCTACCTACATAAAAAAATATTCCTATGAATTGAGAATCTCCTCCTGTTTTTGAAGTCGGTTAAAAAGAAAGTAATTTTCATACTAAAGTTATGAAGTTGAAGTTATGAAAGAAGTTGAAGTTATGTTTTTAAACTTCAAAGTCTATAAATAGAACAGTAGGTAGTCGTTTTGTAATGACGTCACAAAATGACGGCGGGCCATTTGAATCTGCCAAGAGGGGCTTTTCCATCCTACTAATAATTTTACAGTGTGAAAGTTTGTGAGGATGTATGGATGTATAGATGTACCGCTATCTAGGGATGTTTGTATGTTTGTTACTCTTTCAAGCAAAAACTACTGATACACGCGCGGTCCGAGGGGGGGGGGGGGTCATGGGGGTCATGACCCCCCCCCCCCCCTCAAAATCCTTTTGAAACCTGTAACATCCAGCAAAAAGAGAGGTAGGTACGCACTACCAAAACTAGTGACCCCCCCCCCCCCAAGATCAAAGTCTGCGACCGCCAGTGCTACTGAACGGATTTTAATGAAACTTGGAATACATATAGGTAGGTACTTAAGTAGGTAGGTACCTATACTTACCATAATTTATGACCTGGAATAAAACATAGGCTACTTTTTATCCGGGTAGGTATCACGCGAGCGAAGCCGCGGGCGGAACCTAGTATATTTTACATTTGTCTCTCTGATGTTGGCTGTTAGGTAGGTATTATCTTTTATCTCGCTTACATAGATACCTACCTACTCTACTGCCTATAACAGTGGCGGATTTCCAAATTTGCCGCCAGTAGGCTATTCAACTTTTGCCGCCCCTACACTCGATACCACATCACAATCATATTAATTACATTTTTTTTGTTAATGAAATTGAAACTTTTATGATTTGTGTAAAATTATTTTTAACCGACTTCAAAAAGGAGGAGGCTCTCAAGTCGACTGTGTGTTTTTTTTTATTTTAGGTATATATTTTTTTTAGTTTTTTGTGTGTGTGTTACGCCATTTCTCCGTCAATTGTGGACCGATTTTGACAATTATTTTTTTTTTGGTTACAAAGGATATCCTTTGTAACCAAAAAAAAAATAATTGTCAAAATCGTTGGAGTATATACTCCAGAAGTGGAGGATCTGATGAGGGGATCCCATGGAAATCGAGGGGAACTCTCAAATTTTATGGTTATTTATTGTGTTTGTAGAACTATCGGGCTGAAATTTTGCACACTTATATATTCTCGGTGACAATGAAATATTATGGTATCAATCAAGCTTATCTGATGATGGAGTCAAGAGCTGTTCAACAGAACTCCTCAGTGAATAGGCCGATTGAGTCGAAACTCGGTATATCTATCAAGTTTCAATTACAATTTAATAATATGGTGACAACGAGCTGATTTGATGATGGAGTCAAGAGCTACTCAACAGAACTCCTCAATAAATTGGCCGATTGAGTAAAAACACAGCATATCTGTGAAGTTCCGACACAATGTAATATAATAATATGGTGACAGCGATCTGATCTGATGATGGAGTCAGGACCTGTTCCATGGAACTTTTTAGTAAAATAGAAATAGAAATAAGTTTTATTTTCGCCACTACGATACATACAACACAAATCGGAAATGCTACATTACAGTGACAAGAAAATAAGGTTACCCCTCAGCATTTGCTCCAGCAGCGCCATGGCTGTTAGAGCGCTGGTTTTCAGTATCTTAGTTTTTAGTAGTATAGTAGTAGTGACATGGATATCAAATGAAAGGGCTTGATGAGCGAAACACAATAAGTAGGTAAGATGACATCATTCTTAATAAAAAATAAACACTAAAATGAAAAAATAAAAAATAAAATACTTAACCGACTTTAAAACATACTTGCACTAAAAAGCAAAACATAAGAATATAAACAGATTTATTTACCTAATTACTAATTACGCGCACTCCACACTTTAGGTACGAAGCTACAAGTACATTGGTGGGCCCGCCCGGGCGGGCCTTGGCAGGGTTCCCACTTGCCACTCGGCTCTAATACCTATCGCGTGACAACTCGACAACCCTTCCGCGTCACTCTACGCCAGACAGTGACAGAGTTATGCGTTAGAAAGAGAGAATTTGTGTAGGCACGTGTCAGTGCATATTGCACTAGGCAAAGAACGCTTACGCGAGCTGAATTGAACTTTGTCGCATAATTCTGTGCTACAACGTAGGTATTTTATTCAAAGTTTTCGTCAGAATCTACGACTTTTTGCCTTTTTGAGAGAATCATTTTGAGACAGAGATTCGTAGATCACACATACATTTGTCTCACAGGCAGGCAAAAGGAATTAAATTTGCAACCTTCTGTGTTTCAGCAGGCCTGTCTCACTTCTCACTTTAGGTATTTATCGGACGCGCGCCGCCTCGGGGGGCGCGCGACATAGGTTGCCACTTGCCGCTCGCTCGGCTCGCGGACTAGACGCATTGTGCGTAATTATCGTGATCTCGTATACATCGTTTCTTGTGATTTTTGCACGATAACTAAACGATCTAATCCGTATAAAAGATACTGCTGTGTCTACGGGTGTCTAAACAAAAGGAAAAGCAATGAATGGACATTAACATTCCACAAAATTCCGGAAGATATTGAAAGGTTGGTAGGTACCTACTAAGCTTTTCTATAATTTGTTGTAAGTACCTATTTAAATAAATCATCAATAAATACCTAGGTAGGTACTTACTTTTACCACAGAATACTAGTACTACGTACAGAAGGGTCACTTCGCGAGTAAATTTGTTTAAATAGAGACTCTCGCGGCGAAGCTATAAAGTGCAATTCAACTCGCCTATGGGCCTATTACTTATCGAGATATTTGCCTAAACATTCCCATCCTGCTCTAATGCGTAACTGTGTCCCTGTCTGGCGCGGTGTGATGCGACTCGTAAGGGTTGTCGAATTTTCGCTTGCGACAACACAAATAAATTAATTTATTTTATCTGTCACAAAAACAGTACCTATAAACTGTAGGTAGGTACCTACAGTTTTGTTTATTTACATATGTACCTAAAAGTAACTTATCCATTAAGTAGGTACCTAACCTACTTAATATAATAATTGTAAGTGTTTAGAAATTACATTACATTCATAGAGCCATGTTGGTCGAAGTGATTAGTACCTCAACTTTCGAGACGAAGGTCGTGGGTTCGAGTCCTGGCCGTGCATTAAATTGCAAATGTGATTGCAAACCTAACATTAAAAGGGTGATTATCGGATAACGGCTCCCGGTCTAGTTGTGTGATGATGATGATTGTGTGTGTCTGATCGATGTCTAGGTAGGTATGAAGGTATAGATATTTTGAAATGCAATTGTTTACAAAACGAACGAGATAATAATGTATCTACCTACTTCACCTACCTACGTACAATACCTACGTAGTACCTACTTACTACTATTTATTCTGTGGTAACGGTAGATTAAATTATATTTAGGCCTACTTATTTTAGAACTTAAGTAGGTACTGTTTTTGTGACAGATAAAATAAATTAATTTATTTGTGTTGTCGCAAGCGAAAATTCGACAACCCTTACGAGTCGCGTCACACCGCGCCAGACAGTGACACAGTTACGCATTAGAGCAGGATGGGAATGTTTAGGCAAATATCTCGATAGGTAATAGGCCCATAGGCGAGTTGAATTGCACTTTATAGCTTCGCCGCGAGAGTCTCTATTTAAACAAATTTACTCGCGAAGTGACCCTTCTGTACGTAGTACTAGTATTCTGTGGTTTCAGGCGGGCCTTCGCCCTCAGCACCACAGAACATTGTTGTCATGATGAATAATAATGGATTCATAACATGTCGCATATTGTGGCTGTTTTCGGCCTCCCGTGATCGTTTCACTAAGTTTTAACAGTTCAAAATAGATGAGATTCTTCTGATCCTACCAAATACAGGGGGTTAGACCCCCTGTATTTGGTGGCCACTTTTGATGAAAAATCAGATGTTTCATAGATGCTTCATCTATGAAACATCTGACTTTTCATCAAATGCTTCATAAATGCTTCATATGCTCATCGATGCTTCATAGATGTTTCATAGATGCTTCATATATGAAGCATTTATGAAACATCTATGAAGCATTTCACAAAACATCTTTTTTGACAGATCTATGTGCGAGGTTAAATTTATTTTTATAAATTAAATAGGTAGGTACCTACTTAGTTTTTTTATAGAAATGATTGCACTGCGCCACCCTGATGGACATATGGAAATATTTTTGAGGCACACGAATAAATAAATAAAAACCGGTCAAGTGCGAGTAGAACTCGTGCGCCGAGGGTTCCGTACCTACCCATTATGCCCATTATGTTATTGTAGCCCGCTTATTTGTATGAGCGCCCATACAACTCAGAGGACAATCTTAATTGGCGTCAACTATGTATGTATGGGAACACCCTTTAATTTTCAACTTTTTTAATTTTTTGCAATTTTTCCTTTATTTGTGCTATAAGACCTTGCTTTTTGCCAAATTTCGTGATTCTAGGTCAACGGGAACTACCATTTAGGTTTTCGACCCAAAACCTCTAGGGTACTTCCGGTTGACCTAGAATTGTCAATTTTGGTTACAAGCAAGGCCTTACAGCACAAGTAAAGGAAAAATTCCGAAAAATAAAAAAAGTTGATAATTAAGGTAAGTTTTGGTACTTACAAGTTTTCACGAAAACCTAAATTTGCCTATATCTTTTTATAGTGTTGACTCAGGACCTTGATTTTTATACTCACAATAGGGACTATAGACCTCAGTACATGGTATAAATTTCAACTTGCTAGCTCTACCCGTTCCTGAGAAAATCGATGGTGACAGACGGACAGACAGATGGATAGACAGACAGACAGACAGACGGACAAGAAAGTGATCTTATAAGGGTTCCTTTTTTTACCTTTTAAGGTACGGAACCCTAAAAAGAATCAATGAAATCGGACTACGCGCTCATGAATTACAACCAGATACTTATTTTGACTTTCATCCCCTCTCCCTAGGGAACCGTGCTGAATTTCAGGATTAAAAGTATTTTATATTAGACCTCGTAGTATGCACTCAAATAATACCAGGTTTCATTTAAATCCAACCAGTAGTTTCGACGTAATGCGCGGCCATGATACGGACAGACAGACATGAATGAAAAAAATTACAGTTTTGGCTTCAGTATCGACAAAAGAGAGCCCTCCAAAAAATATTTCAAAATATCTTCAATGTACAGAATTTGACCTGTTACAGTTTTATTATAAACTAGCTGCTGCCCGCGGCTTCGCTCGAGTTGTACCCGGATAAAAAGTAGCCTATGTTACTCTCCAGCCCTCCAACTATCTCCACACAAAAAATCACGTCAATCCATCGCTCCGTTTTGACGTGATTCAACTACAAATAAACAAACACACTTTCACATTTATAATAGGGGTACGGATACCTATTGATGTTTGATTGGTTGATGATTGATGATGATTGATTGATGATGTGAAATTTAATGATTAATGAAAATAAAAATTATTCGGTACACATAGGGATTTTTCGTACATGACGACCTTACACGTGCTGATTACAGCTACAGAAACAAACATGATCAACAGGTAAACTGTTGGAAATTTTCGGGATACTACTGTAATTCGCGGGCCCATCTAAACGCACCGCCTTTATCGCTCGTTTCCAATCCAATTATGGAAAAAAATTTTAAGCAAAAAAAGCTCTCACTCTAACAATTTTTAAAACATTACTTACATGTTGAATTGTTTGTGTGTACATAATAACATAGCATTATCAATAAATATAGGTAAATATTATTTTTCTGTAACACAAAAAAAATTGTTCCCTATTTGCCGCCCCTAAAATCTGCCGCCCTAGACTCCAGCCTTCTCAGCCTATTGGTACCACCAATTGATTCACCACGTCATAAGTACCTAAATATGCGTTATCCTTTGTTGCACTTATGGGGGCATCCATTAATTACGTCAGGCTTTTAGGGGGCGGGAGGGGGTTGAGCCAAATCGCACCTAATCCCATGTGGGATTAAAAATGAAAGGGAGGTCTCGGCAAATCTAGGTAGGTACCTGTTTAAGATTATTTTTTTTATTCTCACGTGAGATTAGGGGGTGGGGGAGGGGATCGAGCCAAATCTCAGGACATCTCACCAAGGGGAGAGGGGGTGCGGGGGTTGAAAAATCGCAAAAATCACCTTTAATTTTTATTCTTTAATTTTAATTAATGGACGCCTCCTAATTTCAGAGGGACAAACATCCGTTGTGACTTCAGTAGTTAGGTAGGTTAGGTAAGTACCTACTTACCTATAGACATTGGACAGAAAAAAACATAGGTAAGTACCTACTTAGGTACCTACTTCCCTTTGAAAATTTAGGTAATTGTGTACCTACTTATATAGGTAACAACCCACATATTCTGTCTAGCGTTATAATATCGATCTCATCCCTCCCTGAAAATCTTGAGAGTAAGATGGGTAGGTAATTACCTAGATATTGTAGATAAATTTCCAAAAAAAGCATTTTTACCATACATTTATCTAACGATTCCATGAAATAAAATGAACATTATTCATTAGTGACTGACAATATAACATTTTTGGCCTCTCCAAAGATGCAAAAACTCAATATCAACAGGAATTGATCTCCATTCCGCAAGTACTCACCGCGCTGCAAGCGGAGCTCACAACCACTGAGCCAAACGTCCTGATGCATTTGTATTTGAAATTATTGAACAGTAGCTGCGCGTAATGCGTCCTGAATCGCGCTAAAAAGGGCGGGCCTCATGTCAGACTCATATCTGCCAATCACAGATTAGGTAGAGGTAATACTGCCAATCGGGGCTGTGATTGCTCATAGTAGACTGAGTAGTACACCTATACTATACTACATAGAGTTTTTTGCGTGACAAGGACGAACAATTTAGATAGATACGTTGGAAGAGAAGTTCCGAGCTCGACTCACCGCAACCTTAAGGTTGCGGTACGTGGAGCTCGGAACTTCTCTTCCAACGTATCTATCTAAATTGTTCGTCCTTGTCACGCAAAAAACTCTATGTAGTATAGTATAGGTGTACTACTCAGTCTACTATGAGCAATCACAGCCCCGATTGGCAGTATTACCTCTACCTAATCTGTGATTGGCAGATATGAGTCTGACATGAGGCCCGCCCTTTTTTGCGCGATTCAGGACGCATGACGCGCAGCTACTGTTCAATAATTTCAAATGCAAATGCATCAGGACGTTTGGCTCAGCGGTTGTGAGCTCCGCTTGCAGCGCGGTAAGTACTTGCGGAATGGAGATCAATTCCTGTTGAAATTGAGTTTTTGCATCTTTGGAGAGGCCAAAAATGTTATATTGTCAGCCACTAATGAATAATGTTCATTTTATTTCATGGAATCGTTAGATAAATGTATGGTAAAAATGCTTTTTTTGGAAATTTATCTACAATATCTAGGTAATTACCTACCCATCTTACTCTCAAGATTTTTAGGGAGGGATGAGATCGATATTATGACGCTAGACAGAATATGTGGGTTGTTACCTATATAAGTCGGTACACAATTACCTAAATTTTCAAAGGGAAGTAGGTACCTAAGTAGGTACTTACCTACTATGTTTTTTTCTGTCCAATGTCTATAGGTAAGTACCTACCTAACTACTGAAGTCACAACGGATGTTTGTCCCTCTGAAATTAGGGGGCGTCCATTAATTAAAATTAAAGAATAAAAATTAAAGGTGATTTTTGCGATTTTTCAACCCCCGCACCCCCTCCCCCCTTGGTGAGATGTCCTGAGATTTGGCTCGATCCCCTCCCCCACCCCCTAATCTCACGTGAGAATAAAAAAAATAATCTTAAACAGGTACCTACCTAGATTTGCCGAGACCTCCCTTTCATTTTTAATCCCACATGGGATTAGGTGCGATTTGGCTCAACCCCCTCCCGCCCCCTAAAAGCCTGACGTAATTAATGGATGCCCCCATAAGTGCAACAAAGGATAACGCATATTTAGGTACTTATGACGTGGCGAATCAATTGGTGGTACCAATAGGCTGAGAAGGCTGGAGCCTAGGGCGGCAGATTTTAGGGGCGGCAAATAGGGAACAATTTTTTTTGTGTTACAGAAAAATAATATTTACCTATATTTATTGATAATGCTATGTTATTATGTACACACAAACAATTCAACATGTAAGTAATGTTTTAAAAATTGTTAGAGTGAGAGCTTTTCTTGCTTAAAACTTTTTTCCATAATTGGATTGGAAACGAGCGCTAAAGGCGGTGCGTTTAGATTTGTTTGTTTATTTGTAGTTGAATCACGTCAAAACGGAGCGACGGATTGACGTGATTTTTTGTGTGGAGATAGTTGGAGGGCTGGAGAGTAACATAGGCTACTTTTTATCCGGGTACAACTCGAGCGAAGCCGCGGGCAGCAGCTAGTTTATAATAAAACTGTAACAGGTCAAATTCTGTACATTGAAGATATTTTGAAATTTTTTTTGGAGGGCTCTCTATTGTCGATACTGAAGCCAAAACTGTAATTTTTTTCATTCATGTCTGTCTGTCCGTATCATGGCCGCGCATTACGTCGAAACTACTGGTTGGATTTAAATGAAACCTGGTATTATTTGAGTGCATACTACGAGGTCTAATATAAAATACTTTTAATCCTGAAATTCAGCACGGTTCCCTAGGGAGAGGGGATGAAAGTCAAAATAAGTATCTGGTTGTAATTCATGAGCGCGTAGTCCGATTTCATTGATTCTTTTTAGGGTTCCGTACCTTAAAAGGTAAAAAAAGGAACCCTTATAAGGTCACTTTCTTGTCCGTCTGTCTGTCTGTCTGTCACCATCGATTATCTCAGGAATGGGTGGAGCTAGCAAGTTGAAATTCATACCATATACTGAGGTCTATAGTCCCTATTGTGAGTATAAAAATCAAGGTCCTGAGTCAACACTATAAAAAGATATAGGCAAATTTAGGTTTTCGTGAAAACTTGTAAGTACCAAAACTTACCTTAATTATCAACTTTTTTTATTTTTCGGAATTTTTCCTTTACTTGTGCTGTAAGGCCTTGCTTGTAACCAAAATTGACAATTCTAGGTCAACCGGAAGTACCCTAGAGGTTTTGGGTCGAAAACCTAAATGGTAGTTCCCGTTGACCTAGAATCACGAAATTTGGCAAAAAGCAAGGCCTTATAGCAGAAATTAAGGAAAAATTCCAAAAAATTAAAAAAGTTGAAAGTTAAAGGGTGTTCCCATACATACATACATACATAGTTGACGCCAATTAAGATTGTCTTCTGAGTTGTATGAGCGCTCATACAATTAAGCGAACTAGCTTAATTGGCACCATCCTCAAATAAGGTAAATAAATAAAATTGTGCTATTGTGTGAAAGTAAATAAAAGAAAATATTTATTGCAATATTATGCTCGTGTGCGCAGAACATTTGCGGCGCTGCTATCGCAGAACTAGGATATGTACAAAAAAATTACTAATTGTTCAATAACTTAATGGGTATAATGGGTAGGTACGGAACCCTCGGTGTACGAGTTCGACTCGCACTTGACCGGTTTTTACTTTGTTTGAAAGTAAGTAGGTACTTTACATATTGTTCCGTAAAAATTTCAAGGTCATCGGTTTTGTAGTTCCGAAATTACAAACAGCCGGAATCCTTGACACCCGGAATGCACAGGAACCGTTGAATGTACGGCTCATCTTAAGCTGGTGTGCAAACAACTCCAAACGAGTTGTCGGTGCTGGTTGTTGTTGTTGGTGCTGGTTGTTGTTGTTGGTGCTGAGGTAATTGTCTGGGGGTCTAAAGTGGCCACTTTTGATGAAAAATCAGATGTTTCATAGATGCTTCATCTATGAAACATCTGATGAAACATCAAATGCTTCATAAATGCTTCATAATATGCTTCTTAAATGAAGCATCGATGCTTCATCAATGCTTCATCGATGCTTTATAGATGCTTCATATATGAAGCATTTATGAAGCATTTGATGAAAAGTCAGATGTTTCATAGATGAAGCATCTATGAAACATCTGATTTTTCATCAAAAGTGGCCACTTTAGACCCCCTGTATTTGGTAGGATCAGAAGAATCTCATCTATTTTGAACTGTTAAAACCTAGTGAAACGATCACGGGAGGCCGAAAACAGCCACAATATGCGACATGTTATGAATCCATTATTATTCATCATGACAACAATGTTCTGTGGTGCTGAGGGCGAAGGCCCGCCTGAAACACAGAAGGTTGCAAATTTAATTCCCTTTGCCTGCCTGTGAGACAAATGTATGTGTGATCTACGAATCTCTGTCTCAAAATGATTCTCTCAAGAAGGCAAAAAGTCGTAGATTCTGACGAAAACTTTGAATAAAATACCTACGTTGTAGCACAGAATTATGCGACAAAGTTCAATTCAGCTCGCGTAAGCGTTCTTTGCCTAGTGCAATATGCACTGACACGTGCCTACACAAATTCTCTCTTTCTAACGCATAACTCTGTCACTGTCTGGCGCGGAGTGACGCGGAAGGGTTGTCGAGTTGTCACGCGATAGGTATTAGAGCCGAGTGGCAAGTGGGAACCCTGCCAAGGCCCGCCCGGGCGGGCCCACCAATGTACTTGTAGCTTCGTACCTAAAGTGCGGAGTGCGCGTAATTAGTAATTAGGTAAATAAATCTGTTTATATTCTTATGTTTTGCTTTTTAGTGCAAGTAGGTATATTTTAAAGTCGGTTAAGTATTTTATTTTTTATTTTTTCATTTTAGTGTTTATTTTTTATGAAGAATGATGTCATTGTAGGTGATGTGCACAGTGAGACAAGTTTTATATCGTAAAGGTGAGAAGGGTGGAGAGAGGCAACACGTCCGTGCGCTAGCGATCCTAAAGATGACTGGTTAAACCATATTTTAACTACTCGTGTGCGTCCCTCCCGCCTTATCCAGCCCTTGAATTTATTAAATAAACAAAGCATACAAAAACAAAGAAACGTAAGTAGGTAGGCACAATAAAATCAATACAAAATTAAAACACAAAAATATCAAGTAATTCACGCGTCGTTAACATTCCCCTCCCTAGTGCTGGAACAGCACTCATCATCCATCGGGATAGGTGCGACGCGTGTTGCGTTCTGTCGTAGAAGTCCGGACTTTGTTTGTCATAACATCCACAACTCGAACTCGGCAGTCCTTGCCGGTTGAAACGGCATGTATCAAATCTTTCTGCTATAACGGCTGCTTGTTCTAAGCGCGGCATTGATACATACTTCATAGGAGCAACTCTGCACTTATTGAACACAAAGGTGGCTTGGATTTTTTGTTTACAATTAATCCAACGCCAGTAAGCCAGAGCGCACAACGCTTGAGTCAAAGCGCCACAGAATATGTGTAGTTGTAGGTTTTTATAACGCTCACTCTGTGAGGGCGGCGGCGTGTTTGGTGGGCCAGCATTGAGATCTTGCTTCTCGCTCTCACGCGCTTCTCTAGTGGCCGACTCATAGTGTCTAGGTAGGCGAATTTGTTCAATGTTTTTCATTACGCCCAGCCACTCGATCCATTTTATAAATATTTGGTCAGAGATTTCGTCGTCCCAACTAATGCCAGATCTCCAGGTATCTTGTAACATGATTTTGCCTTTGATCGTTATAGGCGATAGGAAACCATAAACATCGAAGATTGACATCAACACACGAAGCATTTCTCGCTTAGTAGGTTTCTTTTGTCCGCTCAATATCGGAGGTGGAATTCTTTTGAATGACACATCGAATCCCAGGTTATCATCGTTCGGAAACCAAATCAAGCCCAGCGTGCGTTCTCCGTCATATTGCTGTCCATTCTTGAATGTTACAGATGTTGATCTCAGACTTTCTTTGGGTAAATCTCGCAGTACAGATTGAACATTGGAAGTCCAATTTCTTATCTCAAATCCACCTTGTTTGTGAATGTAGGTGACGTCATTCACAAGTTGATTTGTCGTTTCTTTATCATTCAAAGAATCAATATAGTCATCAGCGTAGTGTTGTTTACATACAGCTTGCGCCCCGGTCGGCATTGATGTTTGTTGACGGGGTTTACAGGAAATTCCAACAGCTTCAATCGCAAATGACTGGCGCACCTCGTCCTTGATTTCTTGTAAGATACGCTCACATTCAGAGTTCTCTTCTGACAGGAACAGAGAAGACTGCAAATTTGTATCATCATCAGCCACTGACTTAGTGCGCATACACCCATGCGCGCACCACCCTAACGGAGTACGGGTGAAGTAGGGGTCGGTAGGTTTACCCTTAATTATTTCCAACGGTAAGAGTAAATCGTAATTGTCCTGCCCTATCAAAAGCTCTGGTTTATTTAGTCCATCACAAATCACACTTTTAAGTTCCGGTTTCATCCGTTCATAGTCACTCAAGTCCACTGCAGACACATTTTGCACTGGTAAGTTCAAGTCTGTTACGCTACGCGCGCGAAGCGTAAACTTTGTTCCTTCACAGTTAGATAGGTCAAGGTCGACTATCTCACCATGGCACACCACTTCACTTTTGTCCCATGCGCCACTCACACGCAGAGTTTGTTTTTTACCGCGTAACCCGACTTTCGCGGCGAGCGCAGCGCTTATCAACGTCACCGTCGATCCGTCATCAAGTAGCGCGACACTTCGGAATGTACCGTTAGGTCCGTGTAGATCAATAGGCACGGTTTTTAACAACACTTTATGGCAGTTCATTTTGAGATGATTGACGGTCTCCACTCGTGGAACAGTCTCAGTTTCAGTAACTTCGGTTATATTCACACTATTTTGCGGCGCTGACTTTTTGTTCGCAATGTAGTGCAGCAATCGATGATGGGGAAGTCCGCATTCGTCTACGTCACATGCCGGAGCGGCACAAGTATTTTGTTTATGTTGTGACGTCAAACATTTATAACAAATGCCGTGTCGTTTCACAAATGACCATCTGTCCCTGCGCAGAGTTTTTATAAACTTTTTACAGTCTTGCAATGGGTGCTCAGAGACGTGACAGTAGCGACACTTGTTATCGCTTTTTTGTTCGTTGTTCATCAATAGAGTACGATGTTTATAGTTCTCGTTGTAACTTTGTTTACCGAAGCTTTGGACGTTTGGTAGGTTCACGGATGTTTTTGTGACTTTTATCGCTTCTTCGTTCAGGAACTCGGATAGGATAAGCAGTTTCGGTTTTTTCGTGTCACTGATGATAGGATAACTGTAGTCCGTCCATTTCGACAATAGTACTATCGGTAGTTTTGAGAGAACTACTGAGACAACGTTCATTCCTTGCAAATAATCTTCACGCCCGATGGCAATCACAGCTGCAACACAGTTTCTGACCTTCACAGAAAAGGGAATAATATCTCGGTGATATTCCTGTGCCATTGGACGAAGTTTATTCAAATCCTGTAGTATCCTGGATATGATAACGTCAGGATTTCCAAACTGTAGTTCAAGTGTGTTCATGATGTCGACTGCGGAGGTAGCACCAATGAGTAAGGCCATCACTGCTTCTTTTGCTGGTCCTTGAAGGCTCCTCCTCAGACGCCACAGGTTTTCTTGATCACTGAAGCTGCACACTTGAGACGATTCTTCAAACGCATGTTTGAATTGCAGCCACTCGAGCGGATCACCTGCATATTTAGGCAAATCCCTCGGCGTACATAAACGATTCAGCATTTTATCGTTAGATTTGCTGGCACCAGTAGCGGAAACAGCAGCCAGATCTTTTAGGGCACTTGCAAGAGCTTGCACGGTATCAATAGTACCACCAGCAGCTGGTGGTGACGAGCTAGCTTTGAGCGCGGCATTCGTTGCAGGAGATTGTGGGCCGGCGGGCCCGCCAAGGTGCAGGTTCGATTCCTGCGGCGCCGGACACAATGCGTCTTCATAGGTACCACGGGTAGTGACGCACTGAGTTTTTATCTCCTGCCGACTACTTTCTAGCCACTTTTCCACTGAATGGTCGTAGTTTTCACTAGATTTTTCTGAAGATAAGCTGCAACTTTCTTCATCTTCTAGTTCAGCTAGTTCCGCATCTAGTTTTTTATCAATCAACTCCATCCTAATCTTAGCTTTTTCTTGAGCGGCTTCATATTCTAGCCTTTTCTTTCGTGCCAGGGTAGATGAAGATGATGATTTATTGCGGGCCGACTTCCGGACACTTTGGGCTCCCGTAGATGGTCCAGGATTTTCTTGCATCTTGTTCCCGGGTTCATCAAGTTCTACGGCTTCTTTCGAAATGTCTGGATGTTCGGTTTTCAATAGTTGAGCATCTTTTCGTAACGCTTCCTTTTGCGCCTCTTCTTTTTTTCTCGCACTTCTGGTGCTCACCATGCTTCGCGGTGGTGTATGATACATCTTGCGATCAGGTTCGACGATCAATTAATCTTAAGATCCGGTTCGAAGGACCATTAATGTAGGTGATGTGCACAGTGAGACAAGTTTTATATCGTAAAGGTGAGAAGGGTGGAGAGAGGCAACACGTCCGTGCGCTAGCGATCCTAAAGATGACTGGTTAAACCATATTTTAACTACTCGTGTGCGTCCCTCCCGCCTTATCCAGCCCTTGAATTTATTAAATAAACAAAGCATACAAAAACAAAGAAACGTAAGTAGGTAGGCACAATAAAATCAATACAAAATTAAAACACAAAAATATCAAGTAATTCACGCGTCGTTAACAGTCATCTTACCTACTTATTGTGTTTCGCTCATCAAGCCCTTTCATTTGATATCCATGTCACTACTACTATACTACTAAAAACTAAGATACTGAAAACCAGCGCTCTAACAGCCATGGCGCTGCTGGAGCAAATGCTGAGGGGTAACCTTATTTTCTTGTCACTGTAATGTAGCATTTCTGATTTGTGTTGTATGTATCGTAGTGGCGAAAATAAAACTTATTTCTATTTCTATTTTACTAAAAAGTTCCATGGAACAGGTCCTGACTCCATCATCAGATCAGATCGCTGTCACCATATTATTATATTACATTGTGTCGGAACTTCACAGATATGCTGTGTTTTTACTCAATCGGCCAATTTATTGAGGAGTTCTGTTGAGCAGCTCTTGACTCCATCATCAAATCAGCTCGTTGTCACCATATTATTAAATTGTAATTGAAACTTGATAGATATACCGAGTTTCGACTCAATCGGCCTATTCACTGAGGAGTTCTGTTGAACAGCTCTTGACTCCATCATCAGATAAGCTTGATTGATACCATAATATTTCATTGTCACCGAGAATATATAAGTGTGCAAAATTTCAGCCCGATAGTTCTACAAACACAATAAATAACCATAAAATTTGAGAGTTCCCCTCGATTTCCATGGGATCCCCTCATCAGATCCTCCACTTCTGGAGTATATCCTTTTTAACCAAAAAAAAATAATTGTCAAAATCGGTAAACAATTGACGGAGAAATGGCGTAACACACACACAAAAAGCTAAAAAAAATATATACCTAAAATAAAAAAAAACACACAGTCGACTTGAGAGCCTCCTCCTTTTTGAAGTCGGTTAAAAATAATATTACACAAATCATAAAAGTTACAATTTCATTAACAAAAAAAATGTAATTAATATGATTGTGATGTGGTATCGAGTGTAGGGGCGGCAAAAGTTGAATAGCCTACTGGCGGCAAATTTGGAAATCCGCCACTGTTATAGGCAGTAGAGTAGGTAGGTATCTATGTAAGCGAGATAAAACATAATACCTACCTAACAGCCAACATCAGAGAGACAAATGTAAAATATACTAGGTTCCGCCCGCGGCTTCGCTCGCGTGATACCTACCCGGATAAAAAGTAGCCTATGTTTTATTCCAGGTCATAAATTATGGTAAGTATAGGTACCTACCTATATGTATTCCAAGTTTCATTAAAATCCGTTCAGTAGCACTGGCGGTCGCAGACTTTGATCTTGGGGGGGGGGGGGGGGGTCACTAGTTTTGGTAGTGCGTACCTACCTCTCTTTTTGCTGGATGTTACAGGTTTTTCAAGGATTTTGAGGGGGGGGGGGGGGGTCGTGACCCCCATGACCCCCCCCCTCGAACCGCGCGTGTATCAGTAGTTTTTGCTTGAAAGAGTAACAAACATACAAACATCCCTAGATAGCGGTACATCTATACATCCATACATCCTCACAAACTTTCACACTGTAAAATTATTAGTAGGATGGAAAAGCCCCTCTTGGCAGATTCAAATGGCCCGCCGTCATTTTGTGACGTCATTACAAAACTACTACTGTTCTATTTATAGACTTTGAAGTTTAAAAACATAACTTCAACTTCTTTCATAACTTCAACTTCATAACTTTAGTATGAAAATTACTTTCTTTTTAACCGACTTCAAAAACAGGAGGAGATTCTCAATTCATAGGAATATTTTTTTATGTAGGTAGGTATGTTTTTGGAATTTTTTTGATTTGGAAAATTCTTTTTTGTTTGAAAGGGTCCCAGGTGGTGCCATGGTCATCAGATCAGGTCAGGATCTGATGATGGCGTCAGGAGCTGTTCAACAGAACACATCAGTACCTACCTAAATCTAAATAGGCCGATGGAGCTGAAACTCGTCATCATCATCACCAGCACCATTTTTTGAACAGCTTCTGATTCCATCATCAGGTCAGCTCGCAGTCACCATAGGTACGCATAGGTATTACATATTACATGACATTGTAGTCGGAACGAAACGGAACAAGACAGCTTACATTATGCCGAGTTTAAACTCAATCAGCCTATTTACTGAGGAGTTCTGTTGAACAGTTCCTGACTCCATTATCAGATCCTGACCTGATCTGATGACCATAGCTCCACCTGGTACCCTTTCAAACAAAAAAATAATTTTCCAAATCGGTCCAGGCTCACCTATTCAAGTAGATACTCGAGAAACATACCTACCTACATAAAAAAATATTCCTATGACTTGAGAATCTCCTCCTTTTTTTGAAGTCGGTTAAAAAGAAAGTAATTTTCATAAAAGGGTCTACAAAACCTACCTACCTACTGTAACGTGTTGTTTAGATTATTTCTATTGTGCGCCTATTTTAGTCTGTATTCTGAATGCAATGACAGCGTCACTGTCATTATGGCATATGTATGATTTGACATTTGAAATGACAGAATTATTTTACGAGCGAAACAGTTTTGTTGTCTGAGAATCTAAATTGCAATTGTACTAAGTTATTAAATGATTAACGATGATTATATCAATAGGATTTCATTGAGAAAGCCACACCCTAGCACCCGCACGAATTGGACCTTACAATTCGGAAGCGGATTACCCACGCAAGCCCACGCATTATGGACACGATACTACTGGTCGTAGGTAAAATAAACTGGATTAAATGAGGTATGTACAAGTGAAACCTTAGTTCAGGTCATAGTTACTGAAGGTATATTATACCTATTCGCATTACCAGACTCATCGAATGCAATGTAAAGCTCTGGACCCCCTCAAATTGCTTGGCATGTTGCAAGATATTTTCTTGTATTGAAGATTATTTGAAGTATTGATAAGTTGGTATCAAAGTATCTGCACTTACCTACCTATTCAGATAAATCGGTGAGCATAGATTGAGTGTATAAAGAGGTTGAAAAAGTGGCTGTGTCTAATACTTACCTATTTTACTTATAAAACTTTATAAACTGAATGGCGCCTACAGTTAACCAAGATTGATAAATATTCAATAACAAAGATAAGTGAAACAATCAATCATAATGATTTTAAAGATCCGATTAAGCAATTGAAGGAATCTTGATGATTCTCTGAGGTCGATTCCACTAACAAGCTTTTTGTCAGCCATGGCACAGCGTCGGATAGACTTGGATTTCGTTTTGTTTCCTAATAGACTAGTGACCTGCATCTCTGTTGTGTTGATGTTTTCAAACAAATGACTGTCATTTGGAAAATTAAGCAAAACTTAGCGGTAATGATAACTAAATGGTTGATGTTTTAAATTAGTAGAATCGGGTCCTGGTCAGACACCAAATTCCCTTAGCATATTCAATGTGACAATGATTCATTTAGTTACCTAGTGGTAAATTAAAATCTTGATAAGAAAACAAAAGAATACCTAAGTGAAATTACAGAAATTACATTATTAGACTAACATGAGAAATGCAATTTGGTAAGTACTGCAATAGAATAAGTAACATCATCACTGATGTCAAGAATTCTCGCTCAACCCTGCCCAGTTGAACTTGTGAACATAAATAAATAGGAATCTAGAAAGAATGCATGATGAAACATGATGTTTGATTAATAAAATATTCAATTTAATTATTTTAATTAGAAAATAAGAAGTTAAAATAAGAAGTTTAAAGTTATCAAAAGCAAAAACAATTTAGTGATAACTAGCTAGAAATACTTAAAAGGTAAGTATATGGAAGTTTTTGCATCAATCAACACAATTGGATTAGAACAAAAAGGAATTAATAAGGGACTTTTATGTAGTATTATTAACCGTTCTGCACATGAAAAAGTTAAAAGGTTTAATGAACTTGATTTGTGATTGAGCTTTATGTGAACATGTTCATATTATAATACTTCTGATGAAAGGACAATAGGTAAATATTTTTGAATGTTGTAGCACAGTGAACAAGCGGCACTTCTAATGACAAGGCTTTGGAGGTTTTAGAGACATTTGACAAAATGTGATCAAATAGTAGCTTGGAGTTCCCCAACCGTGCTACATATTGTTGTGGAGACTAATATTGAGGGGAGTACAGTATGCCTTGACCATGCAACCCCTGGTACTTGCAGAGCCGTTAAGATGAGATTTGGTTCATCTTGTCTCAAGATTGAGAATTACTTGATGATTATTGACCATGACTAGCGATTACCTTTGAATAAATGAATGGAAGTAAAAACTTGCTTAAGATAAGGAATGGAAGCCCATGAGAGAGAAAAAGGATAAGACTTCAAAAAAAAAAAAAACATTAAAATGAAATAATAGGTAAATTACATTTATGACATAAAGTATATAACTTGAGTTTTGAAAATTACTAGGATAATGATAATCTTGAATAGCAAATGGGATACCATTATGGACAGGGATCTCCTCAGGCTGAGATTTTTGATTGATTTGAGATGATTGAAGTTGCCAGGGAATTGGCATAGTTAAAAAAAAAACAGAACGTATAATATGCACTAATGTTCATTCTGAACTAAAAACTTTACCTAAACTAAAGTAGTATCAACTCTCAGCTCCAAAACGAATGAGTGCCTACCTAAGTTTTGTTAAGGATATCCATGATACCTACAGTAAAACAAAAATATACATATATGTACTTAGTTATAATTATAAATTAATAGGAAATGGATACATTATGGAAGACTGAGTGTGAATAAATTGGTCTTAGATTCTCTGCCGGATTTTATTCAGTCGTGAATTGGCTTTGATAAGTACTACCTACCTACTGTGATCAAAAAGGCTGAGACAAATAGACTCGAATCTAGACAAATGCAACTCACACCATGAAATCGGTACCTGCACACTCTTTTTGAAAAGAACGAGTGATAGTTATTTATTAGAGATCACAAAACATTACAATCGTTATTTATGGTTGCAAACTGAATACCTACCTGCCTAATCCTAGATTCGTAATCAAAATGATGTGAACATAAGAGTTAGTGTTGCAAGAATAAAACTTAAATTAAGTGAGTTGAGTGAAAGTAAAACTATAGGTACCTACTTACATTAGAAAAGAAATTCAGTACCTACTAAGATTTTATGGATAGGTACATATATATTCTTTCTTTATTGAAAAAATAAGACCATACAATAAAATTTCACAATGACAGGACATGTATACAGGCGAGCTAAACCTTATCATGCACATAGGTACATCCAAGGTACATCTTTTAAACCTGCCATCATGTGAATCAAAAATATCCAATTCATGTTTGGTTGGACGTAGGCATTAGGTACATCATATCGAAGAGGACTTAGAAACGATGTGTTATTTCTGAAAACTGTCAATGCAAAATTCGGTGGATAACTGAATTTGTAGGTACCCAGTACCTACACAATACACGTTTATTTATGATGCTATTAAAGGAGCGCAGTCAATAGTGGAAAGTAGAATTTTGTGAAGATAAATAAGTAAGATTAAAATATTTCTATAAGAGAACAAAGGAACAAAAAAAATAATAATAAGTCTTTAAGTAGAAAAATTAGGTACCTACCTACTTTGGGTTTTAATTATTATAAAACATAGACTTAAAGCTAAAGAGACTAGATCCAAGTTGTGAGTGGCGCACAAGGGATGAGTCCACTGCACTGGCTTGATTTTAGCGAGTGACTACCGTGTAGTGAAACATTCTGTGAAAGAAATTACACAAAATAAAATGCAATGTGAATTATTATTAGGTACCTATGACACTAGAACAAATAAACCAACATCGTAAACTTTGTGATATGAAATTAATGATTAAACGAACTTACCGTACGTGAAGTTCTATCATAATTATACGAAGGCTTCATCCGAAGAGATTAGTATACAGATAGGTATACTTGTAGTAACGCATAGTTATAGTAATGAAAAATGATGGTAATGATTATTAAATAAATTAGATTGTTTGAAATTTAAATTGATAAGTAAGAATAATGATACTAAATAATAATTTAAAAAAATATATGCATGACTTGTAATTGCATGAGTTTGAGTGACTTGAGTATTTGTGACATTGATTGTGAGTGTGATGCAAAGAACGGCATATCAGAGTTGATAGGTAATACCAAAAGAAATGGATCGAATAATTGTTAAGTAAGCATGGTGTAAAGAAGAGAAAGGTATGTGCCGTAAAAATGCTTAGGAAGCTCCTTGTGCAAATTCACTAATGTGGTCGAAATGCGGGAAAAAGTTAAGCATCTACATAGGTAACAATAACCAGATTTTGGAACAGCTCAAGTTATGAAGCTGTACGGTCATGAATAGTCAAGAACAGGGATACGAAGGTAGAAAATCAGAGAGTCGCTAAGTGAGCCGGCAAGTAGTTCTGCTTGTGGTCACCTTTAGTTCGTAGACCGCACTCCAATCATGAATGCTGAAATAAAAATGAAACGTGACTAATTACCAAACGCCAACTGACTGCCTAAGATTGCTGACGTAAAATGCTTAGATGACAAATACAACAGTAGAAGAGCTTGTACAAAGTACTTTATTAAATTGAGTGTAGTTTGTTACAAAATAACGGTAATAATATTGTAGTAGGTAATAATATTGTACCTACTTCTGACAGATAGAGACAAGGATTGACAGATTCACCGGAATTCTTAAACTTAATGTAAACGACCAAACAAAGAATTAAGTAGCTGGAAAACAATTAAAATAAACTAGAAAATGTCATTTATAAAAACTAAGAAGGAAAGTAGTCTAAACACGAACCTATTCTAGTTAAATAGTGAACCATGCTGTAAACTACCTAGAATGTGCCAGCTAGACGTTGTTGCTGATAAAGACTGCTATACCTAGTCCATGTAGACTATGCTAACTTGATGACCTCCACATTGTATTATTATTATATTATTGAGCTTCAATCTTGAAATTAAAAGGTCAAGTACTTACCTAAGCGTAAGCGATTAAAAAGCCATGTGCGATGGATTGAACTAGTTGAGTAGAGCAGAGTATACTTTTTGAATAAAACATTACTTAGATAAAACGATTTAGATTTCCAAATGATTATTTTCGAATAATAATGAACAATTACGTTAAAATTACACGATCAGCGTTGAACATGAATTTATTTATTTATTTATTTAATACAGTTATGACAGAAAGCTTACAGTAAGAACCAAAGCGCTATCTATCTTAATTAAAACTTAAATATAATCTCAGAGAGTTAAATATAGCGGAAGGACTATCATTAAAGATGTCTATATGTTGGACCTCGTGTACAAATGCATTCAGTAGAGTAAGCGCCCTCAGGGTTGGTGCGTTGTTCGCGTGATGGGATGAATATAGAGATAGATAAACACGTGGAGTATGCTAGAAAAAAATATAGAACGTAGTACGGAAATGCGGATATGTAATGTGAAATGAGTGAGTAGTGAGAAAACAAAAGATAAAGAGAGGAGCAGAGAAAAGAAACATGGTTTGCCGACCTATGTGGGTTAGGGCAGTAGTGTTGATAATTGATTGATGAGGATAGGATGAAAACTGATAAAAAAAATTGTTGAATGGCAGCCAGTTAAACAAAATATCTAGGTTCTAATTTGTCTAGTCAAGCAGGATTAAGAACCATTTAACTAGAGAATTAATGAGCAAGGCAACCGACACGTCGATACATCTAAGTTAAACTTGCATTAGTGAATTAAATGTTCGGTACCTACCAAAACGACGAGTAGAAGTGATGGGAGAAGATTTGAGAAAATAAACTCCGCTAGTCGCTGTCAAATCAAGCTACAAAAAAAAAGAGAGTTGAAATGCCGTTGAATTTTAGAGAGAATTTCGAAATGAGGTTTTATGCACGCACACCTGATGACTTAGATTAGACAACTAAAAGTGTCCGAACTATTTTAAATTGCTGACCCAGATCCAATAGCCTACTTAATACCTACATGAACCATGCAACCATGACATTTAGATAAAAAAAAAAATATTGGGATTTGAATAGAAGCGAAATAAAACTGTTTTAATTCTAGAACACGAGTGAGTGATCCGCGCAATCGAGTGTGTGTTTGAAATGATCACAGCAGCGACAACTGAAAAGAAGCGCGGCGTAGCAGGAGCTACAGCCAATGCAGAGATGGCCGAACCAGTGTCTCGCTTTGTGAGGGCTTGACTGGCACAGCAACTTGCCAGTCAAGCGAGGGCATTATTGACATGTGAAGCGCTCTTGGCGTAGCTTGCTTAGGCGTTCTTGATTGAAAGTCAAGAGTCAAAATTCAAAGATTATTCAATACCTTAGATCATGTAGGCCTCACTTTGACATCAATGATTTAATATTTCATAACGATTTAATTAACGGAGTTAGAGCATATTCATTGATCGTTCGGGGCGCGTTGAATTGTCGAACCCGGCTTTTGTTGAGTCGAACCATGACGGAGGCCTTGCGGCCAACAGACTCCGTCACCAGGATTGGCCGCTTGCTTATACGAACTTACTTGCTTACTGACATTGGAACTTGTCTTTATTTAACATTGCGATTGTTTTCCTGAATAAGTGATGACTGGCATATGAACTTGCATGTATGTATATTTATTTATTTTTATTTATTTATTATAAGTACACACACATGTTAGCGAGGGCATTACTGGCATACGAACTTGCCGCCCATTATTAATTATTTTTATGAATAAGTGATAACTGGCATATGAACTTGCCACCGATTAAAAATTATGTATGTTTATTTATTTATTTAATTATTATAAGTACATATACATATTAGCGAGGGCATTACTGGCATATGAACTTGCCGCCCATTATTGACTATTTGCACGAATAAGTGATGACTGGCATAGGAACTTGCCACTCATTAATAATTATGTATGTATATTTATTCATTTTATTTATTACAAGTACATATACTTATTAGCGAGGGCATAACCGGCATAAGAACTTGCCGCCCATTAATGTTTAATTAATGATTATGTGATATTAACTGGGGCATCACCGGCATAAGAACTTGCCGCCCACTATTATTTATTTCATGATTATGTGACATTAACTAGGGCATCACTGGCATATGAACTTGCCGCCCTTTTGAATTGTTTCAGAACAAAAGGATGTCGTAAGTATGGATTTGACCATTAAACAAACTAACCACCCAGCTGAAATAATTATTGTGCTCAATTATTGCTATCTGACTTAATCCATGCCTGATTTAAGAATAACATTATTTACAGAACAAAAGGATGTTGTAAGTATGGGTTTGACCGATAAACGAACTAGCCACCCAGCTGAGATTATTTTTAATTATTAACCCCATTTATGTGCCAACTGATTATAGGACTAAGAGGTGACACGACTGATTTTTAAGTAAAAAAATTGACTTCTAAATGTTGTGAATATTCTTGGTATGTATTTCTTAAACAGTAACGTCTGTGATTTCATTAGAAAAATTGTGTCTGACTGATATAAGATTTTGATAACTGGGTGAATTTTATAAAGATCTGTTATTTTTGTTTGACCATAGCGATGCATAACTGTAAACGGAATTATTATTATTGATTGGAAGTTCCTATTGATTTAAACACTGCTCAATATTATTATGATATATAACCGATTGTTTTTGAAATACTAATTAATTTACGCAGTACCCTTGACTTGTAACGACTGCTGGACTTCTGTACAGAGAGTATTCTGTTGATTCAATATACCTATTCTGTTAAGGTGGCGACTGTATGGAGCGATCTCGATCCTTGACATCGTGACGAGGCATTCGTAGCGAACATGGCACGATGTGACATTGCTGGCTGATCGACGGCGGTGCACCTTTTACCGCGGTTGCTCGACTGTGGTCTTCATTCGTGGTCGAGTCGTCAGACGAAGTTGTTGTGAAGTAGTATTGCTGGCCAGGCACCACCTTTATGATACTAAAACTGAACGAAGAGACTCGTTCATAGTAGGATGGCCGAATGTAACGTGTTGTTTAGATTATTTCTATTGTGCGCCTATTTTAGTCTGTATTCTGAATGCAATGACAGCGTCACTGTCATTATGGCATATGTATGATTTGACATTTGAAATGACAGAATTATTTTACGAGCGAAACAGTTTTGTTGTCTGAGAATCTAAATTGCAATTGTACTAAGTTATTAAATGATTAACGATGATTATATCAATAGGATTTCATTGAGAAAGCCACACCCTAGCACCCGCACGAATTGGACCTTACACTACATACCATTTAAAATTGAAATAATTGTTCAAAGTAAAAATCAATTCTAATCTACGCTAGGTACACCTATCTAGTTAGTGTGTATACTACCTACACCTATACCTACATACCTATACATCGAGCGAGCTAAAAATGCTAAAAATTATAAAAAGCGGTGGTCGTTGCAAACCAATTTTGCGTTAGTGTGAGTGTCGAAACTCCGCCTCCCGGGACTATACACACACATTGAAGACATCCGAGCAACGCGTACGGCAATACTCGAGTTCAGAATTTACAAGAATTTACGATGTATTCCGTAATACCAAAAATGATGAATGAAAAGTTAATGATTTCGCAATTTTTTTTGTATGGCCTGTAACTAGACACTCTAAGCTGTGTTCCTATTAAAAGGATATTACAATCATTGTTGTTTATCATACAGAACAAATGCAACGAAAACACGATATTTTTGCTGTAAAAATGTTAGAAATACAATTTGCTTACATTTTGTTTCAGGTAAGTTTTTTAGATCAAAAGTTTAACAGGAACCTAGATTAATACTTCCTTAATCTAAATAAGTGCATAAAGTGGTGAAAATACGCTCAAATTTTAAATGATTTCGGTAGTACGTTTGTATGGAGAATTCGTTCATCGCCGCCCTCTTAAGTGTTCTGGGAGCTAGGCGAAACGATCACAGAAAATTGAATTCAACAAGTCCTTTTCTTATTGCGTTTGTCGGCATAAGTTGTACCCATTTTAGGAGAATGTGCTGTAGAATATGGCCAGTGTATGTATTGGGCACAGAAACAAATATATCAGATCTAGTGGTCTAGTAGATCACGTTAACGTTATACAAATAAGGTGGCGAGTGTCTGTCATGTTGAGTGGCAAATTGGCGTCGTCTCCGCATTTGTTCCACGCCGCCGGCCGCCGGCGCCGGCCGGTCGTCGGTTGCAGATCGCGCCACATTCAGCCTTGTGCCTCCTCACCAGTGCCTATGCCATTGTCGCACGTTTCTCGGTAATTGCTTCGCAAAATAAAACAACCTACAGGCTATTTAGGTAATTTACTGATTCACTTTTCTGATTGGTCTAGGCCTTTAGAGATAGGTACTTTGCTAAGTGCTGGGTTTGTTTTATGAGATTATCTACCTACAGGTGATTTTATTTGTGATATCACACAAGTGTTGTTTGTGTGTCCGTAAACGAACCCTGGAATTGTTATGCCGTATGTGTCTAAGTACCTCTCTATAGATGGTTCGATAGCAGATAACCCCTTGGCACCGAAGGTATACTCGCTCGATAGCTTCGGTTAGAACTGCCGTTACTTGTAAAATCACACGCACAATCCTCATAGCATTGTGCCGGGGCGCTAACCACTTTTCAAATATTATATCAATGCCCTTATTTAATGTACGGTTAAGTGCGTGGTTTGTTTTCGTGTGGTCAGACGCTAGGGTAAAAACAATGAGTTAGTAGATTGACACAGATTGGGTACTTGGAAAATTGTATTCAGTTTACATTTTGCTTACAAAGATTGCTTTGTTAATTTATTTTTTTGTTGATTTAGCAAAAAATGGCAGGATGCGGAGTTGAAGGCGTGTCGAGTGCTAGCGACTTCATAGGGCTGCCATGGGATGTGCATAGAATCATAGCAATTTCGCTCAATTATCATTAAGCGAAATAGCTGAATATCTACAAGATCATAGTAAAAGAGACATTAAAATATTTCTGCTGTATTGTGATAATATAATTATTATACTGTTTATATTCTTCAATTATATTATTCTAAAACTGTATAATGAAATTTTATTATAGTACCTACCTACTTTATTAAAAATAGACTGCAGTTTTTGATAATTCGTATGGGTATAGTCATTACCTACAAGTTTGAAATTGGCACGGTGCTTTCAAGTTTGTTATGCGAAAAACGTTACGGGAAGAATGACATTTATATATAAACGGTATTGGAATGGCAACCCTGGAGGAATGGCGGAGGCGGTGGTGCGGAGGATCACGAGGCGCGGAGGGGAGGGGGGGAGGGGCAAGTGAGGCTGCTGCGAGTGTCCGCGGCTGTCGGGCCGGACTAACCCGTCGCTCCAGGTCAGCGCTCCAGCCGGCTATTTATAGAGGTGCCCCTTAAACAGAGTAATTATTCATTGATTAGCACTGCGAGGAATAGAGGATTGCGCTTCTGATAGCCATCGCGCAAACGAGAATCGTCGCTGGCGCCGCGAATCGCCGCCCGCCTCCTTAGCGTACCGGCGACGCGACGTTTCAATGTTGGAGCTTTATATTTCAATAATTATTTTAGTAAGTGTGCTTAAGAATTGGTACACTTCAATTTAATTAACAATTCAAGAAGTTAAAGTATTTTAAATTACCTAGTATGATAAATGTATCGATAGGTTTTTAAATGCATCATAAACATATTAAATAAAACTACTTACTGCAAATTCCGCCTAGTCGTGGCTTCCGCTATATGACTATGGAGTATATCGCGTTCAGACTAAGGTTGCTGGTACAAATCCAACCTGGGTGCTATTTCGGGCTGTATTTGAAATTTTTTACAGATTTCTAAGAGTGAAATTTACCCTGTTAGGTATTTATAATCGACTTGTAACCTTTCTATAGCTCAGATGGCTGGCAAAATCTATTGCAATCTCTTTAAGGTGACAAAGAAAAAACATTCACTAAAGCCGTGCTAATTTAACAGTTTACTAAAACAACAACGGGGTAACATCTATACTTACATATAATAAAACTGTAACTTATCGATGTCTGTTTTTGAAAGATATTTGAGAAAAACTATTTTTAGGGGTGGGTATCTATTAACGCAATATCATAAAATATAATGTTTTTTATTTGTCGGTTTGTCTGTTTGTTTGCACAGAGCCTTGTTCGCGCTAATCTCCGAAACGGCTTAACCGATTTGGATGCAGTTTTCAATGTTGTACTGTGGTAAACCAGGAATATTTTTTTATGTTTTATTAAAATCCGTTTAAAAATAAAAATAATTTTTATTTATTTAACACTTTCACACATGACAAAATAAAAATAAAAATATATGTCTAAGTATTCAAAGAATCCCGTCTATGCATTTAAGTTGCTTTGCCTGAAAATTAATGCATAGGGGGGGGGGGGGGGGGGGGGGGGGGACGACGGACCGAATGGCGACTAAAAAATAATTGTCATCCGGCGGACTATAAAAAAACATTTTTAGTTTAGCCTGTTTCATCAACAACGGTTTAGGCGTAAAAAGGTAACAGACAGACAGACAGAATTACGTTCGCATTTATAGGTACCTTGGGTTAATTCGAGTGCAATGAATTTGATTTGATTTGAGGTAAGAAAGGTTTGTTTACAAAAGCGGGACATTTTTGCTCTCGCTGGGGACAGCGGGACAGACAGCCTGAAAGCGGGACGTATAGTCACGTTACCCATAACCCAACAGCTAGTAGTCTTTAAAAATAAAATTATGAATATATACTTATGATATAGGTTATATTATATTCATATAAATATGGCGCTGCTAGTATAAAATAAAACTCTGTATCAAAAAATCACAAATCAATAGACTTTTCATTTCTCATACACGGAAAGTACGCTTGAAGTTACCTGAATAGAGGGATGAAAGTAGCACTTTTCCGCCCTGGGAAGCAATTTTCCCTGCTGTCAAATTTAAAAAAAAATCATTCTATTTTGACATTTCTATTGAGTCATGTTGAAACTTTTTACACAGCAAAAGTAATATTTGACATTTCTATTTTACCTTTTTATTGAGAATTGCTGTAAAAAATATTTTCAACAATTTATTACATGAGTATTGTTATTAATAATTACTTTTCACTAAATTATTATTATTTAAACAAGATTTTGAGCTTGAAATATTTACCATCTTCAATCTTCAATGACAAAAAATACTGGCTGAAAAAAAAAGGTGGGCGCCTTTTTTTTTTTTTTCAGTGGCAAGCTACCAGCCAGTATTTTTTTTAAAGCACCAATTCGATTTTTATCGGTTTTGTCGATCGAGAGCAGAGATTTTCATAAAATGAGCTACTCAGGTTTTTATTTACTTTCCTAATATTCGAAATGAAAAGCAGAGTGTTTACCTCGGGTGAAATACCTATTACGGCACTCGAACTATTAGCGCCCTCGCTACGCTCAGGCGCCAAACCATCTCGTGCCGCAATAGGTTACTTTCAACCCTCGTGCAACAATCTACTATTTCACATCTCTATCAGAAAGTTTTTATATATCAGAATCAGATGAAAAACCAAGTAAGTACAGCCAATTAAAAGGATGCTAGAGAGCTTTAGGCAATGTTCTTCACTCCACCCTCCCTTTATCATACGTGCCAGGAATCACGGAGCATACATTGATTCTCTGAGTTCATTGATTTTCTGGGAGGCAGTAAAGAATTCGTTCAAGCAATTATAGTATTGAGTTCTATGAAGTGGAATGGCATTGTTGGTACCTACGTGTCTTATTTGCCACTACTTCTATGATTTAAAATCAAATACCTACTAGAGTAGGTATGGTAGAGATAAGAGTACTGAGGTCTTCGTATGACGCACAATCAAAAAATTTGGTGGTGGTATTAGTGAATGTTTAGTAGTGATCGGCGACCTGTATAGAGTTTAATAATTCTAATTACTTGTTCGAAGTACTAGTTTTTTGCTGCTCCTAAGCCGTATCAATAAACTTGACTCAACAGCGTGTCGTAGGTATATGCAGGTCATGTGAATATTCGAAGAATTGGCTTCGCAAACATAGACACCCGTTATGAAAAATTATACTAAAGTGGTACATTAGTCACTGTATGTTATTGTAGATATGAATCGCAATTCAACAGGAAGTGAGAAAGTAGTGTATTTTTCAGACAAAGTTTAAATGAGATAGGTAGCTCATTATTTTTCTTAAACTTAATGAGCATATGAAAAAAAAATCTTGGATAAAAAATAATAGATGTAAAAGTTCTAGGAGACCGGCAAGGAAACTGAAGACACAGCTTTGAATGAAGACCAGTGGTGGAACGACAAAAATCAGCGAACATATTAGAGATTGATGATGGAAGTATCCCTCACACCATTTACTACGAAAATTAGTGGACGTCAGTAGTGGTTGGTGATGACGCATAATCTACATGGTTATGGAAAAATAATGATTCATTACGTATGCCGGTTATTTTAAACCTAGATTGGAAGAACGTTCATAGTAGTTGTTCTGTCATAAGTTTTATCGAGATGATTCATTTAATTCGGGTTCTTTCTGGAATTTTTCTTGAAACAACTTAAATTATTCTGACCAATCTGATGAAAAGAAAATTATCACTAAGTAACTAAGTATTTATTCCTGAAAATGGAATAAAATTTTAACGAAAATTGCCTAATTTGGCTCTTAAGATAAATATTTATGATATTAGGCCCAATAGTAGTTCGTGCTTATTCACTAACGCCTTACTAGTATAGTATTATATTATCTGTGCTTACGCGAAGCTTTATTACTACCCCGTTATGCATAATAGACTTACAAGCTTCCTAGAGCTCTGGATGGTAAAGCTCTGGTCACACCAGGTGCGTGATGCGTGGTGTGTGCGTGGCGTGTAAGTTGTAAAGTATGAAACTGTAAGAAAGATGTCAGACCATTAATACCTTGTGCTGCGCACGCCACGCACACGCCACGCATCCGGTGTGACCTGTTAACTCTTTTGATTGACATAAGAGTGGTAAGACAAAAAATTCACAGATTTCGTGCCTGACACGACTATCGAGCACATTGGAAATTAATTTACGGAATTAGAAAAAATATGTCGTTCTGACTTTTTGACTTTTTTCAAAAAGGTAAGGCTCCAGGTAAGCTACAGGGCAAACCCTTAACCCGATCGCCTGTTTTAGGCTCAAATTGTAGCTGACTAAGTAAATTATCCAGAGAAATTTTTCTCAAATTTTTGATATCATTCTTTGTTTCCAAGTCATCAAAATACGGTTTTTTTTTTAACTAAGTACTTATTTCGACCATAATTTCTTTCGTTTTTGACTTTCTCGTGAAATCGGAGCCTACACTCTGGAACGAACGAAAAGACATTTCCAATATCAAAATATTCTCTAAAGCCGTGTTTATTTGGCAGTTGAATTTGAATAATGGAGTACATTTCTCACAAACAATGGAAAACAGAAACAGAACGTACGTTCCTATCATTTCGCCCTATTATGACTTTCCTGTGCGTTTTTCAATAATTTTTGGATAGCCTTTTAAACACATCACGTATCGGGCCAGCGCGCGATTCTCAGGCTTGGCCGGTTTTATAATCGGGAAATTCGTGGAAGGCTCGATTCGACACGGTTGAGAGTTTTAAGTTTCTGACCCTTCGAATACTTGTATTTTTTTCCGCCTCTTACCGTTAAGGAAAAATTTAAAGCTCAAAGCTTACTTTTATACGACATTTAAACAAATAATACTCAAAAATAAACTGTAAATAAAGCAAGCAAACCACAAAACATTTGAAAATAACATTTATATGGAAGTACATTATGTTAGAAAAAGATTTCTCTATCTCCTTTATTATTGGATAACAATATGGCAAGTTACTAAAACAAAAGTTTTCTTTAAATGACGAATCGCTCATATTTTTGTTTCTTAAAAATTCAGTCTATTTATAGTACCTACTAAGTAAATAAATGTAGGGACTATCGAATTATATAAGTTAGCCTGGTCGCATACGAGCCACAAAATGCCGCTCCCGACCTATTTCCTGTAGTTTTCATCGATCGAGCGAGCGAAGCGAGCGAAGATCTTAGTGGCAAGTTAGGCGATTTTGCTTTGTATGTTTGTATGTTTGTATGTTTGTATGTTTGTATGTTTCATTTTTATGTTCTCGCATAACTATCGAACCGCTTATCCAATCTGTATGAAACTTGATAGGTCAATAGGTTGTGCTATGGAAATTTGCTGTGGAGCGTATGAGCGTAATCGATGAAGGGGTTGTAAAGATATGGGGTTCCCAAGGGGGTAAATTTTTTTTAAAGTTACCCAAATATATTGAGTGGGGTGTCATACGAAAGGGCTTATTTTGTACATTCCAAAATGGTTTTTATTTTTAATCTAGGTTGTATAGTTTTTGAAATACGACCAAAGAACAAAAACTACGAAACCAGAGCTGCAAGAGCTCCCGTTTCATAGAGTTTCGATGTCTTCATAGCTCATTGACTGGTCGGTCTTAAAAAGAGAGTGGCATCGTTGCGGTTTGGTTTGCAATGATTTTAGATGCTACTTGATTTATTTTCATGATAAAAAAATTTTTGATAAAAAATGAAAATAATTGGGGTAAAAAAAGTTAAATAAACAAATATATTGAGTGGGGTGTCAAATGAAAGGTCTTTGTACATTCCCAAATAGTTATTATTTTGATTCTAGGACGTATACTTTTAGAAATACGACGAGAATTCATAAATATGAAATAAATGAAAAATTAGACACGACATTATGTATTGCATGCATGCTAGTATTTTTTACCATGAAGAGCTAGCGCAATAGGCATACTCGGCGGTAGTAGCACTTGAAATTATAGGGGTAGTCAGAAGAAAGTCCAAATGTAAGCCATCTACGGTGCGCGAGATCTCAGTTCGGGGCGAACTACTAGTATATTTTGTATAGACTCGCCGCACACGTGTAGCCGGTGGCGGCCACTCGCTACAGCTACAAAATAATATGATAAGTCGCTGTCGTTGGCATTTTGTGGCTGTGGTCGGTGGCCCGTTTGCGCCGAGCCTTAGATCGATATAAGCTGCAGTACTTTGAGGGATAAATTTAATAACAATTATGTAAATCTGGTTAAATGAATTCACTTAGTAAGCAAGTTGCCACTGGCAAAACGAGCGCTCCACCGATTTAAGTGTAGCATACATGCGATAGTTTGAATAGATGTTTGGATGTATGTTTGTTCATCTATAACTCGACAACCATTGAACCGATTTGCCTGAGAGCATATATTTATCACTTTGTGTTATTATTTGGATAAAGGCAGTATTTATCTAGGTTCCTGTTACACTTTTGTTTCAAAAAATTTACTATAGAACAAATGAAAAGAAAAAATGTAATTTTTGGTGTACCTACAAAGATTTCAATTCAATTTGCTTACATTTCTTTTTAGGTAAGTTTTTCCAAACAAAAGTGTAACAGGAACCTAGATAAATACCTACTCTCTTAATCTAACAACTTAAACTGACAAAAACATGCTTAAATAAATGATTTCGGTATTACGTTTTTATGGAAATTCGCCTGTCGCAGGCCTCTTAAGATTATGTCATATCCTACCTACTAGAATAGGAAAATAAGCTTTAAATAGGTACATTACGGAAAGCCATTGTAATTATTTATGCATGTTGCGGATGTTAGAAGTTTATTCTACTTTATATAAACAGGCACAAACGCAGTAAAAAGCACGTGTAAGATTTTGACACACTGTGAATTTGGACACGCAAGTGGGAACGCTTCCCGGTAGAGTAGATTCTGCGGATCCGTGTTCCACGTGTGAATGTATCTTTAGGCGGAAAGTTCGATGCAGTTCGGCGTGCGGTCTGGGGTGGACAAAATCAATAGTCGCTACGAATAGCTACCCTATAGCCACGAATCTGCACACATCGCGATTCTTTATTCGGCGTACGCCCGCCCCCGAACATCCCAAATTATCTTCGGAACAGGTGGCGTCTACGATGAACTTTACGTCGGGGGTCGTCCGGAAATTCTATTATGAGGTCACTTATATTGCAATGTATTACAACATAAAGAACAGAAAGCATTTTATGAAACACTTTTTATGGGAAGTCCTTTTTGCTGCGCTCTTTTCTTTTAGATATAAACTAAATTACCCAATTTTTAGGGGGTGAAAACAAGTCTTATATAGCGCTATATTTATTTGCAGCTGAAGTACCTCAGTTTATTTTAATTGTTAATTTGCTTTACGTAGGAGAAAAGGGAATTTTAGAAAGTATTGCAACTCTTTTTTTTTATAAGCTAGATAAATTAGAATGGAATATAATTAGAACAGTGATTGCTGAGAGTCAAAGAGATAAATATTTTGGACTCGCAGAAGTCATAAACTGCCTACCTACTCGTGATTTGGAACGCAGATTAAGATTTGCACCTAAAGCGTCTTGCAAGAGACAAGACAACTGAAGCATACTTAAACGGTCAACTATCAATCATATTTCCGCTACAGTTACGTCCTAAAATGTGTGTCACATTGCGGATGCTGAGAAAATACCCTAATAATAAATTAACATAGTAATGCCTGCGGCCGTTATATTAGGATTGAGTCCGTTTTAATTAACGTAAAAAGCGGCGCTTGCCGGTGTCACTGGCCTTCAGCTTAGAAGGATAAATATCTCATTGTGGCAAAGAGATCATGAAGAATGATGTGATAGTAGATGGTAGCTTCGTTCTGACTGTTATTTGTAATGATTGTGATTACTTATGATTTCCTTCAAATACATCAAGCATTTGAAGGAAATGGGATTTCAAATATTTTAAAAATGGGTTGATAACCAATAACCAATAACCAATGGTGTAATATGATTGATTAGTTTTGTTAGTGGGCCAGAGGCTTTTTTGATACAATAGAAAATTAGATTGGAAGGAAAATAAAACAATGTTTGTGTTAAGGTAACAATGTGAACGTGGAAATGCTGATAAGGAAATGTCGGTAAAATTAGGAAAGCGAATGTTTTAAATTCGTCAAGCGTTGAAGCCAGCTAATCTTGTGTAGTCGTAATATGAGTAGGTTTATCTGTAGCTTTGGCTCAATGTTTACATGTGGGTGTCCCTTTATATATAGACTAGTAGTTCGCCCCGAACTGAGATCTCGCGCACCGTAGATGGCTTACATTTGGACTTTCTTCTGACTACCCCTATAATTTCAAGTGCTACTACTGCCGAGTATGCCTATTGCGCTAGCTCTTCATGGTAAAAAATATTAGCATGCATGCAATACATAATGTCGTGTCTAATTTTTCATTTATTTCATATTTATGAATTCTCGTCGTATTTCTAAAAGTATACGTCCTAGAATCAAAATAATAACTATTTTGGAATGTACAAATTAAGACCTTTCATTTGACACCCCACTCAATATATTTGTTTATTTAACTTTTTTTACCCCAATTATTTTCATTCTTTATCAAAAATTTTTTTATCATGAAAATAAATCAAGTAGCATCTAAAATCATTGCAAACCAAACCGCGACGATGCCACTCTCTTTTTAAGACCGACCAGTCAATGAGCTACGAAGACATCGAAACTCTATGAAACGGGAGCTCTTGCAGCTCTGGTTTCGTAGTTTTTGTTCTTTGGTCGTATTTCAAAAACTATACATCCTAGATTAAAAATAAAAACCATTTTGGAATGTACAAAATAAGCCCTTTCGTATGACACCCCACTCAATATATTTGGGTAACTTTGAAAAAAATTTACCCCCTTGGGAACCCCATATCTTTACAACCCCTTCATCGATTACGCTCATACGCTCCACAGCAAATTTCCATAGCACTACCTATTGACCTATCAAGTTTCATACAGATTGGATAAGCGGTTCGATAGTTATGCGAGAACAAAAAAATGAAACATACAAACATACAAACATACAAACATACAAACATACAAACATACAAAGCAAAATCGCCTAACTTGCCACTAAGATCTTCGCTCGCTTCGCTCGCTCGATCGATTATTGATGAAATAATACTCACCGATGGCTAAACAGCTACAGGACAATTGGATCGTAATTCTGTGATTTCTGTGATTCTTTAAACTATCTGTTTGTGTTCTATGAATATTCTAATGCGGAACTGGCTGTTAAATCAAATATTATATACCTACCTACGTATTAGTAATAGCTTTTTCTCAATTTAGGTAATGCATAAGTCATACATTATGTTACAAAATAAAATTATCCCGTTATTTTTTGGTCGTTCTTAATCATTAATCAATCGTCGATTTATTGAATTTTATGTATTGTTTGTGGGGTACCCTATACATTGTATAACTAATAAACATTACAATTACTTACATGTTTACATTTGTGTGACGTAATAAGGAAAATATAAAATAAGATAAAAAAAAAAACTGAAAACCGACTTCTGATAACACACCGTTTTCTTAAAAACTACTGATCCGATTTTGATGAAACTCATACTGGCCCCTAAGTAGAAGTAAATGTAAGCTAATTATAAATAATTGTCATAATCCCATTATCTATATTTTTCTGAGAAATATGTGGACAAATATACAATACAAACATACACACATTTTTATAGTTTATTTGTTTGGAAGCCATAATAGATCAATTCAATTCCAATAATATTACGTACAAACGTGTCGACTTGATTAGGCTTCCTTTTTTTGAGTCGTTACCAAAACTGTTTTTATTATTGAAGCATATTGTTACTTTTGAAAAGCCTATTTTTAAAATCATTGTTAGCCTGACCATCTTTGCAGATATTGTTGACGACCTCGCAAGTCACCAGCGAGATGATTAATAACGATTTATCTGAATGATGCTACTAGAATATACAATAAAAATTCCTTGAACACCTCACACTTATCTTAAATCTCGCTAACATTTTTCAATAATGTAATTAATAAGTAGGTACCTAGAAAATATTTTTGTTCCGTCCCCACCTGCGTTAGAGTTAACGTTAATGACCAACTACGCGTTAAAGCCTTCGTCTACATTTATGTACTGCGCTGTCAAAAGCTATTTAGCGTAGGGCCACCTAAATTAACACAATGATGAGTGCAACTTCAATTACTTGTCTTAGTTTCGTTAAAATAAAGACGAATTTAGAATGCGTTCATTTGCGGCGCTTACGACAGCTGCGCGCTACGAAACATGACATAAATGCAATTTTTAGGAATCATCACTATAACAACAAATCGAAAAATTAATTTGGTTACTTATTATGTCAATTATTAAATAACCTATCCAATAGTGTAATCCAAAATTATATTTAACATCAACTTTAGAAGAACATGAATATTTCTCTTATTGTTAGTGGTTTTATCGTTGATTTATTATCAAGCAAATACGACGTTAAATAAAAATGTAAATTGGGGGATTCAAAGGTAAAATGTTAAGACGCAGGTGTGGACGCAGAATTAGCAAAAATGACTGTAAAGAGTACAACTACTACGAAAGCTCTACGAAAATAAAAATAATGTTTAAATTGACATCATAAAAGTTAGCCTTGTTTTGTGTATACATTTTTCGTAAAAAACCGTCAAGGTTTAATTTTTTTAATAACCTAATTATTATAATCAAATGTACGAGGGCCACACACACACATTTAATTGTCTGAATCGAAAATTAAATAATAATTCAGAGCTTTACTTAGAATAAGCATGATAGTAACTTGATCAGTTTTATTTTCGTATCTATATAAAGGCAACTTCAAAATGATTGTTGGTTTCCCGCTGTGTCTTATTAGAGTCTTCTTGTAAAGTCTCGTAGCAATTTCTACCTGTTGTTACGGATAAAGTATATCAACTATTTTGTTTTATTTGCAGAAAAAACATAATGTATTTGTTCATTTCTTTATTTATTTTTAAAAGAAAACTCAAATTTGTCAGCAACTTTGGTCGACTAATTCGAAGATTTCCTGGTTCTACGGATCCAATAAATCAAATCATTTATTGCATTCAAGATTGAGTTTCAGAAGGTATCAATTTTTTTTGTGCTGTACAATGAAAATGAAGTTTTGTACGGATAGTTTTTTAAACTTTTAAATCAATCGTCAAAATCTTATCAAATAGTTATCCCTCCCTGCCTCATTCCACACTTCAATACGCTCTCTGAAGAATCTAAATTGAAGAGTGATATGTATGAGGGGGGTGGGGGGGGGGGGGGGGGAATAAAGTCACCGAAGCTTTTTAATTTGTACATCAATCAGCTGATCAGCTGATTGGTGAGCTCAACAGAACTAATGGGGTTGTTCATTCATGATCATAGCATTAACAACATCATCTACGCAGACGATATGGTTCTGTTGAGTCCATCAATCAGCGCCCTGAGACGATTACTCAGTGTTTTTAAGGCATATGCAGCGGCCCATGGGCTCAGACGAGACATAACGTCAATAAGAGTCAGTTACTTCTTTTCAAAGCTGGTACTAAAAGCTACTCGGTACCACCCGTTACGATTGATGGATCTCCTACTAGTTGGGTCCATAAATTTAAATATCTGGGCTATAGGTCACTGAGGATATATGGGATGATGTAGATGCAGTAGATGTTGATAGTGAGCGCAGGGCATTGTCGTTGAGGTGCAATATGGTGGCTCGCAGATTCGCACGTTATACTACGCCATTTAAAAATAAATACACGAGCTGTCTGTGGGCCAGATATACACAAAAAGCCTATAATGCTTTGCTTATCAAATATAATAACGGCTTCAGGTTGCCATGATATTGCAGCCTATCAGGTATGTTCGCGGATGCGCATTAGGATGGGTTCGAGGCAATCATGCCAAAAAGAATCGCTCCCTGGTAGGGGGCATGCGCCGCAGCTCCAACGGCCTCCTGGAAGCGGTAGCGCGGGATGTGGGCTCCAGCATCATGAAACACTGGATGATGGTGATTAGGCCCTTGACCTCTTTGCCGCGTTTTGATTTCGTTGTTTACATGTGATTGGTCAATTCATGCACCGCTAAGCACCGCTCCGCCCAGCTCCGCGTCAATGGAAACGCAGCCTAAGTCTGTTTCTTTTTTGTTTTATATCTATTTATTTATATGTGTTGTGTACTATGTGTACTAAATTATTATGTATCAATTTTGTGTCTGAAATAAATGAATTTTATTACTACAAAGGAAAATTAAAAAAAAAACAGTAGGTACATCATGAACTCTAAGTTTCCCAACTCATACCATTAGGTACAAAAATTTTCAGTACGAAATGGGAACTTCTCATTTGCTAGAGTTTTGATAACGTTCAGATATTTTTTCAATAATGTTTTCGTGAAAAAAGGTGATGTGCTGATGGGTCGATGATGTGAGTACCTCGTTATTACATGTCGTGAGTATCAAATGCAATCACATATTTCCCGTTGAGTTGAATCCGTGCATTAGTAACACGCATACAACCCACAGGGACATCTAGGTACCGGGCGGTGCAGGTTCTTAGTTCTTACTATACGATGCCGCGATCATTTGGCAGCAGGTAAATTATTTATCATCATACCAAGTTGGACATCCATTGATGAGTTTGGCCGAAATAAATAAATTTGTTTTAAATCACAATTACAAAGATTACTCTCATTCAGTCTCCACTTACATGCAAATTATTGAACTAAATGACTAATCCGGAAATAGTTACTGTGACCCTTCATTTCGCCTGCAGCAGCTGAACCGCTATACCAACGCTCGATGTGAGATCACATAATGTAGTATAATACACTCCGATGTACCGACCGTACTTTGTACCAATGGTGATAAAGACTTTTATTGGCTAAACCTAATACTCTATTAGGTAGGTAATAATTTTAATTGCCTGGAAGAAATCGCTTTTAGCGATAAGGCCGCCCATCGTACTGATTTTTAAGCTGTTTTTCCTGTTTCTTGTGATTACTTCTATTCTTTTTGTTGTACAATAAAGCATTATCTATCTAATAATAGCATCAAACATAATTCTTATCCTAGGACGCACTAGGGTACCTTGAGTCGTGGACATTACCGAAACTCACACACCTCGTGTATATGTCCCAAGAAGTCACACCAAATGGACTGCTACCATCATGTTGATAAAAAAATCATTTGGAACTAGTCACACTTGCCCTATCGAACCTAGTTGACCAAGTGGAAAAGAGCTTCAATCCGAAGGTCGTTATCAAATTGTCAAACCCGAAAGAACGGATTTTTCATTTTGGAAAATGTAAATGCCCTAAATGCTGAAGAAAAAAAGTGTGAAGAAACCTGTTAGTAAACCAATAGGCGGCGGGCGATAGGCTTGCAACATGTCACGTATTTAATACTAACTAGTAAAAAGTAGGGACATATGCCAAATATTTATTTGGTGTGCCTCTGACATCCCTCTCCAACGTCTTCAAATGATCTCATGAATCTCAAAAATCAGAGAGAATGTCTACTCTGCTTTGAGGATACTGTCGTGATCCTGTTCTCTTATATTTTTTTTTTTTCCCTAACCTATCTCGTCCCACTGCTGGGCAAAGGTCTTCCCCAAACAGTTCTCTTATTAAGTAAATTTATTACAAAACCCTTTGAATATGGCTGCAGACATCGCCTCAGGTCTTTAGATACAGAAGTCTAGGTAGTCAGACGCACGTCCAAATATTATTCTTTCTTTATTCTGTACTAGCTGCGCCCTCGCCTGCGTAGTGATGGTATATGGTGAAGATGGTGATGGTGAAAAGTAGCCTATTAATTTCCTCAATAAATAAGCTACCAAATGCAGAATTTTTTTTTAATCCGATAGGTAGTTCCAGACATTAGCGCGTTCAAACAAACAAACAAACAAATTTTTACATCCATAGCGAGTTTACTAACTATTACTCTTAGCTGGTTCGTTGAGAAATGTGACGTCACTTGAAACTTGGATAAGTTTCATATTTTTTTAAACAAACATCCCTGCTTATCACAATACAACAGCGAAAACTGCATCCAAATCGGTTACGCCGTTTCTAAGATAAGCGGACACAAACACACAGACAAACAGATAAACATTGATATGGGGTCTATTGTGTAGAGGTATAGATGCCTCTAAAAATAGTTTTTCTCAAATATCTTCAAAGAACAGACATCGTTTAGTTACAGTTTTATTATTTGTATGGTTGTACACCAAAAATATCAAACAATTAAAAATAGACAATAAAAGAACTAGAACTAGACTAAAAAGAGTTTCCTTCCAGTAAACCTTTGAGGCAAGAGATGTTTATAAGCGCAGGGTCGCGTATTCTACACAATAAAAACTTAAATTAGAAAAAAAATTAAGTAAGTAATTAAAAGTATTACAAATTGACGACCTCCGTGGCGCAGTGGGTGAAGGCCCGCCTGTGACGCAGGAGGTTGCGGGTTCGATCCCCGCCGCGGGACAAATGTTTGTATGATCTGCAAATATTTTGTCTCGGGTCTGGGTGTTTTCTATGTATATTATGTATGTATTTACAAAAAAAATGTATTTAAGTAGTATATCAGTTATGTGGTTCCCATAACACAAGCTCTGCTTAGCTTTGGGCTACATGATGCTGTGTGAAATGTCCAGCATTATTTATTTATTTATTTATTCTAAATCATATGTATACAAACATAATAAATCTACTTATATTTAAATTTACTATAAGTCAACAACAGTGATATTAAATTTGCCATAAATTTATTATACTTACTGCAGGTTGCAAGCTTGCAAGCCTACTGCGGTCTAGAACACATAAAACCACATAGTAAGTAATTAGGTACTTAATGATTTTACTTACTTTTTGAACATAAAATTAAATAAGTAATTGACAATAATGCGGAAGGTCGTAAACTACTTGACTATTTTGTAATATTATTGAATGATAAAATTATGATGCATGAATGACTGCTATTCGCACAACCTTCAGTACCTACTTTTACTGAAAAGACATCAAAGTCCTGGCTTGGTAATTATTATTAAGTAATTCATAATAAAATAATTACCTATCATTATTAAAAATACAAATACATTTTTTATTAATTTCATTTCTTGAAATGTTTAGGCCCGTATTTAGAAACGTCGCTCAAACATCGATCTGTACTTGAGAGTCGATTTGAGTTTCTTATTCAAGAATATTGCTTGAGGGCCGAATAAAAGCGAACCCTAAATAGAGATTCTACGCCCAAGCAGAGTTCAGCTGAACTGAGTTCAAATGCAACATTTCTGAATACGGACCTTAATGTTGTAACGTGCATTAGAATGGGCATCTCAAGTGCCAAATAATAAAATATAGATTGCGGATTAAGATATTATCACGAAACTAGTCAGTCGAGAAACCAATGTATAATTTAATCACTAATTCGTGCTAATAAATTATTTACAGCGTCCTTCCGGAAGGTATTCGAGTAATTGGCAAAAAGGAGCTCCTTTCGTTTTAACGGTGGTTTGGGTGATTTGGCCGGTACCGTTGCTGGGGTACAAAAACCGTAAAATTAAATCTTAAAGAGTCCTCGAAATTTCGGGACTGGGGCCTTCTGAATATACGATAGTAACTCAGTAAAATTTAACTACAACGACAAATTCCCCTTGATTAGAGAAGCGAAACTCCAAGCGTCCCGCGGAACTCCAGAGATTCGCGGAACTCTAGGAGGAACAGCCAAAAAAAAAAAAATTAATCCTTTGCATATTTACTTGATGATTTATACACTATACAATACAGTGTCAGGAGGCAATCTTTGCCTACATTTAACGGGACACTGTAGTGCCTGGGACATTGTTTGAGATGGAGTAGGCTTGCCCAATGCCCAGCTTTTTTCGTTGGACGCCCTCTGTCCCATCGAGGGGACATAGGAACTTAAGTCAAGTAAGTTAAGGCTTGCCCAGCACCTAAACCATCCTCTCAGCTGAACCGGCCATATCCACAGGAAAGATAATGGTCAATACGTGTGGGGGTGACTAAGCCGCGGGTTTCCTCACTATGTTTTCCTTCACCGTTTAGAGCTCGTGTTAATGTGGATATAAATTTTTCGAAACGAAAAATCCATTGATGCAGGCCAGGATTCGATTCCACGTCGACTTTCGGATCGAAAGTTGAGGTACAAACCAACTCGGCCAACACGGCTTTTATGACTAGCACTACTAGATAACCTCTGTGGCGCAGTGGGTGAAGGCCCGCCTGAGACGCTGGAGGTTGCGGGTTCAATCGCCGCCACGGGACAAATGTTTGTGTAATCTGCACATATTTGTTTTGAGTCTGTTTTCTCTGTATATGTTTTCTCTATGTATAATAAGTATGTTTTTACAAAAAAAGTATATAAGTAAGTAGTACATCAGCCATGTGGTTCCCATAACACAAGCTATGCTTACTTTGGGGCTTCATGATGCTGTGTGAAATGTCCAGCATAATTTATTTATTAGTCAAAAGTAAACGCTAAGTGATGGGTTCATGCCGTAACGAATTACGAAGTATTGCATGTGGGATACGCACGTAGGACTCAAAACGCGCCGACCGACAGTGCGGCATAACTCCTCTTTTTATCATCATTATCAGGTACCCTACGGGTAATGTTTTGGAGCTCTTCAGTTCTCTTTATGTCAGTCAAACCTGAGGTTTATTAAATTATTTTTAGCATAAGAAAACCAGAGTGTAGCAATTTATTTTGATCTCATGTGCCGCAGGATTGCTAATAGCTCTACTTAAATAGTGAAAATGAATCCGATGGCTATTACCTTGGAGCATGACATAGGTTGCAACTGGTTATCTTATAATTATACGTAACATATGCGCATCGATTACGGAAAGAGTCACGATTGTCGCAGCCCGTTGGTGAGAATTTTGCTAATTGGCTGTATCTCATAGATAAGCAATAAAACCAATGGGTAGGACACCGGCTGCATCTTGAATTTAAGTATCGGCGGATTCGCGATGCGCCGGGTTCGACGCTGGCCCCCGCCACCGGACTTCATATTTATACGCTAAAGCGGACACCGCAAAGAGTTCAAACGTGCGTTGGGCGCTCGGAACAGTAGACGGTCGAGAGAATCGCATCGCGTGGGTAGACGAGGGTGAGTGCAGTGTGCAAGTGCGTGCGGGTCGTGTGTCGCTGAAAGCTCGCGCCGCGAAGCCTCCGAGGAGCGTCGAGCGGGGCATCGCGCGAGCGCCCGCCTCGCGTCAGTGCCGGCCCGGCCGCGCCGTTAGCATCACGCTCCGGCTTTCTTACAAACAATAATACTCTGGACACTGGACACTCACATTGTATCAACAACTTTGCCTTCCACTCTATCGCCACTTCAAGTGATCAAGAATATATTTATCGTGCAGAACTGGTAAGTTTTTTTACATTTCCTGTTATCAAGTAGACGCTCTTTGCAAAAACATTCCGAATTTATCACGGTATTTCGGTTTCTTTTCAGTGAAAAAGTCAACATTTGAATATCTTTAACAATGATTTATTGTAAATAAATTAAATTAAATTTAGGTTTATGTTATAATCACTAGTTAAGCTCACCACGAATAGCACGAGAGTATAGCGTCTGAAAAAGCCGGTCAGCGAGCTTTTCCGCTGTTGCACTTCAGGGAAATCATATTACGGCTATAAGTTATTGAATGTTTCTATAAATTCGTTTCTTTTATGAAGGAATAATTAAATAATTCAATCAAATCTTACATTTTAAATAATGTTCTGGGAAATTGTTTCATTGATCAGGGTTTTCCGGTAAAAAAGTAAAATACTTATCTATTACCTAAAAGTTTTGCGTAATTGTGTTGAACTGATTTTTGGTGGCCTAGGAAAAGGGAAATGATTATGTTGTGAACATAGAAACCATTCATTATTTATGTCAAAAGTGTAATCCGAATTGGTTGATTAATTGGCATTAACTAATATGTTTTATAATGGCGTCTAAAAGTCTCCTAAAAGTCTCATACATTGACTTATTATTTTATTCCTGCCTATTTTTTGTGATTCAATGTAGGTATCAGATTAGAAATTTTTGCATTCATCTAGATCATCAATTAACTTTTATGGTAATGTAAAATTGCAAACTCCTTTCAGAATAAAAAAAATGAATAAAAGGAGCACAAAATATTAAAATGATTTATTTTCTGTTATTATCTAATTGCATTCGAATTGGTAATAAATACAAAAAAAGCGAACAATAAAGCATGAGTGGATCTGATGGTGACGCGTGCGTCGTAACAACGAGCGCGACTGATTCAATATTTCACACTCACCACTGCTAATCGTTCACGATTATTAAACATTACTTTTAAAATAAAAGTAGCTTAGATTTAAACTTAATTTCTAATTATTTTTTTTTATTGTGGAGAAAAATATTTTTCTAGTTAATCGTTGATAAAGAAATAAATTGTTTGTTACCTACCAAAATATAAAAATATTGATCTAGTCTTCTTTCCGAAATCAATTCTTATCATTTTGTTTTTTGTGGACTTCATTCGGAACAATTTATTTGTAGCGATGCAAAACAATACTACAAAGTGTTATACGCCAATCTATTTTTAATTGAATTGAAAGGCTTTTCATCCGCAAAAATATTTGTAAGCACTCAGCTCTACATCGGCTACGTGAGAGCGCGGCTCGCACGTACACTTTGGTGTCAAGCGAACAAACTCTTGGGTGCCAGACACTTAACTGTATCCGGAGTTTACATAATCTATCTAAATAAATAGGTACTACATTCCTCCAAAAACATTTGATTTCAAAGCCATTTCATATTCTTTGACTTTAATTCTGTGATTACCTGCATAGGCGTGTTTAATCTATGATTCGTCATTTTCCATTCGAGGAAACGCCGAGAACGAATGCAAATACCTACCCGGAATAATGCACAAACACGCATCTGGTTATTACGAGTTACCGTGCGTCTCGCGGTTTAAGTTCTTGTCCCCCTAGAGTCGTGATTACGAATATTATGCAAGTGTCATGAATTACCGCAGTAATTTGTCTTATAGGCGGTGGAGCGCGGCGAGCTTATTACGAACTGCAAAGTTAATCTAGTCGATAGGCACTTTGGTCCCTGTTTGTGCCGCGGAATATACTGCTCTCCCCTCGACGCAGGCGGTCGGACTTTATTCACCTGAGCCTCGAGCATCAGTATGCACAAGTTTACTATTCGATCCGTGACTGTAGTATAGTCTCTCAAATGTATGGGATTCCGGTGCAGCGCCTCCAGTGGTAACTTGACTGAACTAAAATCCCAATACATTTGAGAGACTTTACTACAGTCACGGATCGAATAGTAGACTCTGTGCATACTCGTGCTCGAGGCTCTGGCTATAACTTTTCTCAAGTTTTGCCTGAGCCATCTTGTTTTTGTTGTTTGCCTTCCGCTAAGTTAACGAAGGCAGTTTGTGAGATACTGAACCTGACGCCCCCTGTTTTCCCTTTGTTGTTTCTTTTTTAATATTGTTAAGTCACTGCTACTTGAGTAGATACTGTAGCTTTGAACTTTTGGTTTTCGCACGATAAAAAATATTTTTTAGATGTAAGCCGTTATATGATTAAATTTTACTGCTCATTAGCATAAACTCTTTGCTCGTTGTCTTTGCAGTTTTTATAATTATCAGGTTTTAATATTTTTTTGCGATAACTTAATAATCATTAAAACTCCTGTAAATAAAAGTTTTTTATACAGATATGCAAATAGATATTATTTTATCAGAATTTTCCATCACAAAGAAAATTACATGACATACATCTACACTGCTATTAATCCACTATGTTAGTTTATCGAAGTGAACATCGTCATTAGGAGGAACACCGCTCTTGACCGTGAATCGTGGCAAGTATTTTTTTGTTCCCAAAACAAAAACGCTAATAGTGAAGGCATTACAAGTAGGGATCCATTGTCGCGGTTGATAGCGCAAAGAAAATGCGCAAGCTTGCTGTGAAGTTCAAGTCCAGGGTGAAGGTTTTCATACGATTATCTACATCAAAGCTGAGGCCAACCCAGACCGTGTACTCTTAAATCACTTTGGTGTGTATATTGCTTTGACAAGACGGCAGATTACATTAAAATAAAACATGAATGTAGTGTGTGATAACAAAGTTATAAAAATTAATAAAACGTGTAATATTTTACACGTATTATTTTGAAATAAAAAAAAATCTCTAATTATTATATATCCATTTATTTCTAAATGTCTACTAAAATTTTTACTACAGAGTATACAGTACTTCAAGCTTTTATTGGACATCGGTTATTTTCGTCTTTTCCGAATATGTCCGACAGCAGTGTATGATTCCACAAAACAGAATGCGACAGAAGTTGTTTAGTTTAATTTGCTTTTCTTAAAAATGACATTGATATTTAATTTGGTTGCGATAAAGTTGAAATTATGAGTAATTTTCATTTCCAAATGACTTTTCGTCAATCGTTTTTGTAATTTTAAGTGATTGTTTCCGATGTTTTCCGAAACGCATTCTTTTCTGGTTTACTTGGTATTTCATTATTTACGTTCACTTCTGTTGCGTTTTTTGTTTCTTCCTTTTTTTTTAATAAATCAAAGCACCACGCGGTAAAACCGATTTATTTGCAACGTAATTTTAAATTTTAGGGCTAGAGCAGACATGCTGCCTTTAGCATCGGCGATCGGCGATTTTGTTGCTGTGTCTATGCAGCATCGCGTTTTGGCGACTCTCTGCTTTCGATCGCAGTATCAAAATCGCGCGTTTTCGCTTTTTAGCAACTGCTGCAATCGCCGGTCGCCGCGTTTGGCGTTTTTAAGTGTGCTATTTGGAATATTGGTTGCTGCATTTGGCTTGTGAAAAGCGTATAAATTGACGATCGCCGATGCTAAAAGCAGCTCGTCTGCTAGAGCCCTTAAGTAAAATTTAAATAGAGATGGTAGCGTCAGGTACATGCAGGTGCAAATATAGAAGCGCTAAATGGTGTGAAGACATTGCGAGTAGCCACGGATCCGGCCGCCGCCGGTTGATTGCATAAAGCTCCGAGTTCAAGTCCAGGGTGAAGGCTTCCATTAACAGCGGTTACAGCACTCACCGACCAATAAAACAATTACCATTTCATCAAAATAACTTTATTAATTCTTCGCATGTGGGGCACAGAAGATTAGGTACTCGAAAACATTAACATTCATAGTTGACCTAAATAGTTACACAGCTATTTTTTTTTTATAAGTACTACATGTACTCGCATTATCAGAAAGACAAATGATCTAATGTTAATGCTGGTTTTAATACCATTTATAGGGTCGTGGGGTTGGTGTTTATGGATAAAACATTGGATAATAGCTATCAGGTGTTACACGAATGTTATTAAGTTAGGCATTTGTTTTAAGTAGGTAAGTACCTTCTTATTTATCGTAAAGAAATAAAAATAACTAAATTGATGTGCTCGATCATTAGTTGATGTGTTTGTTTAAATATATTTTATTAAAATTATTCATTTATAGATTAAATGCTTTTATGTAGATTCTGTATCGTAAACATATAGGTAGGTAATCGTATATTCAATTGTGCAGTTGTTTATAGTTCAACAAACTTGGATGATGTAATACTTAGTAAAACAATGTCAGTATTACCATGCTGTTATTGAACAAGGGGATGTGCAACATCCTTTCGAAGGGAAGCGTGCCAATCAATAAATTAACAAAATAAATATATTTATCATGGCGATTATCAGAAAATTTCGTACAAAAAACCTGAGAAAGATATTTATATGTTTGATTTCCAGAAGTTGTATAAGTTAAAACAAAATCATGAAACGAATAGGTAATACCAAATGATTGTAATCATTGATGGCTTTGGCAAGGTCGTCATGTTCCGACTCTTTTGTTTTGATTAGCTCACAGCGAGGAAACACGCTTAGTTGACGGGAGTTAAGTGGCTGGATGACGTTCTTCCTTCACACCTCACGACCATGATGTTAAACACAAAAAATATAACAATGCAATCATTTATCACTAAGTCGAGATGCGCAAAAAATAACTCTACAGCAATAGCCGGTGTAGACCTTCAACTGAAAGTCGACAGTCACGAATGTAAGGCAGTGGTAAAAACTTACGGTAACTTTTCCCATCCACACCGAACCGACGATTATTAAGAACCAACAGCTATAAAATGAACGCTCTCAAAAGTGAGCAAGTCGCGTGGTGAGTCCGGTGAGTTCGCATTAATGCGTCCGCACGTGAATATGCGCGCGCGAGTCCCAGAATGCGCCGCCGCGCCACGCGACCGCGCCGCACCGCTATTGCCGCGCGACACCGCCTGCTGCTTCCTGAGAAAATGGCAACTTATGGGGAACTGAATCTGGGCCTCGCAGGTGCCATTGACCCATGCAACCTGCCACACTCGACGCACATGTGTTTGCCATTCACATTTCATATTTACCCACATACCTGCGATATACATATAGGTTAAAGACGCGTAAGAATCGAAAACCACAATGGGGTGGAACGGCCAATGGTTTTAATGACGACTGCGGTGAATCGAGCTAACAGGCATAACAATCTGCAATGAAGGTTTCTCTTAAACGCTTTAATACGGTCATGATTTACTCTATCTTATGTTGTCTACTATAAACATTCGCTTGCTTGCTAAAAGTCAGAATACGGGTTTTGGGTGGATTATAATCGCAATTTTGTGAGTGTGGTGCGATCTAGTCTGTCCAGCGCGACGGGGCGAGCTGAGTCTGCGACGACTGTAGGCACCGAAACCGTTACTGGACCACAAAAATGTCGCAAAAAGTTTGTAGACCGTTTCTACACCAGTTGTGATCTTCTTCACTCCTTTGTGATAACTTTATCAATAGGATAACTAAAATAAGTAACTTTAAACTTAGACAACTAAAAATCAAAAAGGGAAGTTGAAAGAAATCACTTAGCTACTTTAATCCTACATGCATAATTACCTGCTTAATTGTAATTTAATATGAAATGATTTAAGATCTAATTTAATAACGTGAAAATTACATAACATTTTGTAAATTTAAAAACTCAGAATACTGTCAATATCCGGGACGAGTAATGAAAAGTATTGTTTTACAAGTTGATGGTTATGTTATTGGTCTCCATGTAGGTACAGAAGTGTGGTAGTGAGACTATAAGAAGCCTCGACATGGCTCGCCTCCTGAATATCAATATCAGAATTTAGCCGAGCTGCGATGCCGACCACATTGACCGATAAACAAGCACATACGAATATGACCCTAAGTAGAAACTCTTTAAAATTTACATTCAAATACGTAGCGCTAGGTGCTCGCTGCCACCTAATGGTATGTAGGTTATGATGTTATTTAGCTCGAGTTTTTTTGCCGGTCTAAGTTTTTATTAGATACAATAGCGAGTTGATATCTCCTTTCGTATCAATCAGATTCTTATGGAGAGAAAGTAGTGACGTCATCAGGCCAAATTTTGTTCTTTAAATTACCCGTGGCTATTATTAACGAGCTAGATTTTTACCAACGTGGGAATAACATTGCTTTAACTTCTTATCTTTCGACTCAGTTCATTTTGTTGGTTATTAAGGCCGCTCACCTACTAAGATTATTTGAATTTGTCTAGATAATCTAGATTCATAGTAAAGAGTACGAGCAATATTTTGAAGAAAATGATGGATATTAATAAAATTCATTGAAATAATAAATGTCTTGAAATCCTCGCCAGGTATGATTTACAGCCGCGTAAAAGAGTCTGAAGCCTCCATAAATCTGTTCGCTTTGTGAGGTACGCCAAGTGCGGAGACTAACAATGAGGATCATATCAATGCGCACTGGCCCTCATCTTTTATTTTCCATTCAGGGTCCTTTTGTTGCTAACTTTTAAAACTTTAAGCCATCTAAAGGATCATTTGCAGCACTAACATTGCTTGAGCTAGTGTGCATTTATTGTGGGAGATCTCAATATTTTGATAATAGTATCCGGTTGCGATTAGCCGCGGCGTGAAGAGTTGCGTTCGCTACCTCCCTAAAGAGCCTGGCTCTGTGCCCACGCTCATGGCACCCACACTCTAAATAACAAAACAAATAGACATGTCCACTTTACCATTTACCGAGTAAAAATTCTCATGTTATATTTGAATAGGTCTTTTACCAATTAGTATTTGTACCGATATATATGACGTTTGACTTGGTTTGTCTGTAGCACTCGGGTAACTTTGAGTAGCGACCGACACCCTCCCCGGTTGAGAAGTGAAGTGTGAGAGAATAAGGACTCTTACCTAACTACCAACAACCCATTGTTTGTGTTCAAATACTGGCCCTTTCTGTGGGGTATTAAAAGTTATCTTCACAAAACAATATTCACAAATAAAATGATTGCGATTAGGCTTAAAAACATTTGGGGAACCTTAAAAGATCAATGACAAACAAAGGAAAAAAATCAGTAGGTACGTGTCTCACCCGATAGCTGTTTTAAATACAAATCGATGTTTCATGCATTAAAGAGAACCTTTACCTCCTTTCGTGACCGAGAAACCAGATTTTGGGGATTGTTGCGTGTGTCATCAGGTATCGAAGCGCCCATGACGGTTCCGGTGAACGCTCTGAAACAGTTCAGTGCTCGCGAAGCATGTTACCTACAACAGTTACAGGCGCAATTATTGTGAGTTTGTCTAGGTTTATGTGCGAATAAGAGTTAACAGTCCATAATGTCCAGGTTGTTTTATCGTGTGGAACGTGCGATGTCATTGTCCTTCGAGCGGCCGAGGCGCATACTTAACACTGCCACCTCCGCGCTGCGCTCTGCTACTACTGAAAACGTCTCGGACTTTTCAATCCATATAAATAGCGCTAGCAAGACAATACTTTTTGCTTGGATTATCGAGCGTGATACAAGGGAAAACGTAATGAAAGCTTTATGAAGTCACTTTTAAAAAGTGTTTTTTAAGAAAAACTCGATCCTTCCCCACGCGCCCTCTTGAAAAAGCTTTAAATAATTAATTATAGCGAACAAGTAAGGTAAAGGCATCTTATTCCGCGGGGTCCTAAAAATGCCACTAAATTCCGATGTACAATGTTAGAAAAAAGGAATTTTCAAGCCATTTGCAAGCCCTTTTTTACAGGATACATTCAATTAACAATATATTATAGTCGTGCTTACAGTACATCAAGCTTTATATTGGATCTCGGTTATTCTCGTGTTTTCAGAAGGAATATGTCCGACAGCAGTGTATGATTCCACAAAACAGAATGCGACAGACGTGCACGTCATTATAAGTGCAAGTCGCATGGGTTGCAACTAATTTGCTTTTCTTAAAAGTGACATTGATATTTATTTGTTTGCGATAAAGTTGAAATTGTGAGTAATTTTCATTTCCAAATGACTTTTCGTCCAAATGTTTTTGTAATTTTATACGATTGTTTCCGATGTTTTTCGCGCCAGCAGCTGACTCGAACGCACTTTCCATGCATATTGGACCTTATGCACATAAGTACTACGATTTACTAAATTGGATTACTAAAATATTCGATAAAATATTTAATTTTTCAGCGAAAACATTCTGCATTTGTGTACTTTTCTTCACAAATTAAGATGAAAATACGTTTAAAATGCCACAGGATTAGGTGCCAAACAATTAAGTTGGTTTCTAAGTTCCGATGTATACTGCGGAATTGTAAGAATTGACGAATACCATTATGAGATTCCGAATATTCAAACTCGGTGAGCACAAAACACTAAAGCGTTCATAAATAAAATACTGGAGCAAAATTCACCCCCATCTGGTGAGTATCTTACACATTCGCAGCCGGTCTAAATATATATTCTTTGTTTTCCTTTAATCTTAGGAGGAGGGTCTTTTTGCGAAGTAATATGTCAACTGAATCCCCATATGAATTATTTACACGTGGAATGCCCAAAGGAAATGAGCACAAAAATATAACCGAATGAAACTGATTATTGGAGATGGAAATCTTGCCGTTCAAAGGTCCAAGACTTGAAGTGCCTTCTGCTCCCATGCATTATTGAGCACGTTGATGTATATTCGACTTTCTATACCAGCAACCATAATAACATCGTAAATCGAAGTAATTAGCTGCTATTAGATGGTAAATAGAGTCATACATCAGCGTAGTAATCATTGACCTGAGTGCAGTAACTACTCTATAAATTGTATTTTGATATGACTTATAAAAGCAAGTGTCGAACTTTACAACTGTGCCTACTTAAATTAGATTTGTTGTAGGTTTCGTGTCGCCCGCTATTTAAATAACAAAAGGGTTTTAAGTATTTCTAATTTTAGAGGTCTCAATAATATTTGAATGATAGACTAAAAGTATTAATTTAAAGCGACTTCCTGATTCACGGCTTCCCTGAATCTGCTCATAAGCATTCGTGAGCCGACATCTTCACCTTGAAAGATCTAAGGATTTTTTTCAACGTCTGTTTTTTCTATATTAATAATGATATTTTTTAAGTATTCATTCAATATTTTAATGCTGTAGCTAATCACGACTGTTGCTGTTCTTAAATTACTTAACAAATTATGCTTTAAAGCTGCTTTGATATAACTAAAGAGGTGACGTACCAACACTTTACTTCCTTACTTTGATTTCATTTATATGGATAGGTTTGTTATTTACAAAAGTAATGTTTTCAAACTGATGTCCATTATTAAACGGAGAGCACACCGTGCTAAGCTAAATTATCTTAGTTTAGCTTGCATAGATTCGCTACGTTTAGCTGGACGTAAGTTTAAATATGTTAGCATGCCTCACGGTAGTGAGAGTAATCATAGAAAACTCGGAGGGTATATTTATGAATGGTTCTATTTATTTTGGAGAGCCGTGTTGTCCGAGGGGATTAGTACCTCGACTTTCGATCCGAAGGTCGTGGGTTCGAATCCAGGTCGTGCATCATCATTGATTTTTTATTTTCCTCAATTTTCATCAATCACTTTGGCTTTTGGGACCAACCATGTATGAAGCCTAAATGACCTTTTCGATAATTTTTAAGTAGTCATGAAGGGTCATTTTTAGGGCACCTTTAATAATGAAATATGATCTGCGCAACAAAATAAGAATTGCACAAAAAAATATGATCCAACGGGTAGATTGTTCAGATCAGAGATGTCAAGGGGTCAGCATTACGATGTGAAATGTTTAAAGAGAGCTGTAGCAATAATCTTTTAAATAATCTCTGTTTTATGATCAGGTATATAAATTGTATTTTGGCGATAAAATCTTACTAGTTACCTTTCGTGGTAACTCGGTGCTCAATTTAATTTATGATGATTTACAACCGTAAACTAAGGTTTTGGTTGCTGCAACTGGCAACCTTTAACGAAAGCTTTTAAAAAGTTGATAGTTTCTTCAACTGAAGTTGCTCTGTCTGCGTCGCGCCTAAAGGCTGCATTACACCGGGGCAACAACGTGCGACAGTGCCACATGCTACATATTGTGGCATGTGGCATCTTGTGGCATGCTACAAATAGAAAGCATTTGCGGCATTAGTGGCATGCGGCAGCCTATTTTACGCCGAGGCAACATCGTGCTTGGGTCAGTCTGCCACATGACGCAAGGTGTTGCCATGTCGCACGGTTCTTGCCACAAAGTGCGACATTTTTTATTCTGTAGCATGCGGCCTTGTGGCATGCCGCAACGCCGCACAGTGTTGCCCCGGTGTAATGCAGCCTTTATAGCTTCGTTGGAAATAACGCTTATTAACTGTGAATTTAAAAATATACGTTAATATTCAGCCAGTGCTATGCCTTCATAAAATCAAACTTCTTGATTTTTCTATTAAAGACTCGGTAAAGCTTGGTAGTCAGAGTTATAAACAACTGGTTCTGAAATATAATTTAAACAGCAAAAACGAATATACTATTTAAATAAATTGAATGATGTTTTGTTTCTGGCAAATTGTTGCGTCGTATGCATCCGTAAAGTAATGCCCTCTTATTATAGCACGTAAATGTGCATCATTTACTTAAGTGCTTGCTTAAAAATTGCAGCATTGGCCGTAACGGTACTAAACCACCATAAACTTCGTATGAATTACATAACAAATGAGCGAAACAAGATAATTTCCTGCTGTGGGTTCTCTTTACATGATCATTGGATATTAAACTGTGCACTCGAGCAGAAATACAGCCTGTCCAATGCCGTCTTTTATTGTCCCCCGTGCAAATTGAGTGTTAGCTTGACGGGTTTAAATGAGCCTTGTCGGATATTTGTTGGATTCTGTTATTCCCTATTGCAGGGTTTTAGCATTTCCCAGAATAACAGATAAGTAGGTAGTTAAACATTATTAATTAGGTAGGTATGTATTTCAATTTACGTATCTATTCATTATTATACCAGTGGCTCTGCGAGCTGTAGACCTCGCGAGTCTGTGTTTGCATAGCTTAAAGAAATCTAAAAGTGAGCAATTTACTACATTTTTAAGATTTATTCTGTTCATCAGAATCCTCATCCGATCTTCACCGAAGTTTATGAGACCAACTTAAAGTCTTTCAAATAAAAAAAGAACCATCGAAATCGGGTGTCGTAAGGAGGAAATATCCTGTAGCCCTCTTTTTCCCCCTTTTTGGAGGAAGTACCCCCACAATCAAAAATCCCCGACGATAAAAAGTTATATAAAATTATCGAACCTGCTCACAAAATTTCAGGATAATTGGCTGATATATGCGACCTGTAGAGGAGAACCCGGATAAAAAGTAGCCTATGTCATGTATTCCAGGTCATTATCTATCTATACATATATTAAATTTCAGCCAAATATGTTCAGTGGTTGACGACTCATAGAGGAACAAATATACATCCATCCGTCCAAACATCCAAACTTTCGTATTTATAAAATGAGTGTGATTAGTGTGATGTCTATTCGATGTCTACGTCACAGTTTTGGAAAGACGTATGTACTGCAGCTGTAGGTGATGTGTCAGTGAAGTAAAATGAAAAGTATAAAATGTAATGGTGTTAACTGAAAAGTGAACTTCACAGTAGGTAAGGTATCGACCGTGAGAACGTATTTGACTTGTTATTTGCCTAGCTAGATCGATGATATTGGTTATGGGTGAGTGTTGGAATGATGCTGTTGATGTGTCGGTCGCCCTCGCGAGCAGCGGTGCGCGGGCGCGGCCTAGCCGCCATTGTGGCTCCGACTTACTAAATCAATATTTGCGCAGATGTCGGCACAAGAGCATGCTATACTTGTAGCGACCTAAAATTCATACAGCTTATATGGCAATGGTAGCGGTAAATTTTCTCGGCAGCTACTTGTAATCCTTCAAATGTGGGTCGGTGTTGCACGCACAGACTGACCCCGGCGGCTGTGCTCTGCTGAAGGGTAATTCATTCAAATCAATGCTTCGCTCGTTCTAAATAGATTCGATTCTGGCAGTGAGGCTAACGCTCACTGATCAAGTGGCCCCCAAGAACCTTTTCCCTGGATATCTCCATAACTTTTCCACGTATCATTTGAAAGCTCTCATTGTTTTATAAGCTCAGTTTAACTTAATAGGTCCTGAATATAAATTGAGTATCTTATTCCATGCAAAGTAAAAAGCCTATGAAAGAAGTAAGTTCTGGTTGTCTTGAAAGTATTATTAGTGAAGCACTATATCTCCGGGGAATAATCCTTTGGTACCGAGCGTAATGAGCTATAACTCTTGGGTTTACGAGCTTAGATAGCTGGAGTTACATGTAGCTACACCCACAAAAGGTAGTGTTTGTTATATAGGATAATCGCAAATACGAACAGGATGTTTTATAGCGTCATTAATAATAGAAAGATGATTAAAAACCCACTTTTATGGTTCGCGTTTTATAGCATAAACCTAAGCCTATCTAGATAATAATGGTTTCAGGATATCGTTAAGTCATCATGTGATTATAATTGCCATGTATCCATTGTCGGCTCGCAAGTATACCATAATTATAATTTCCAAGCAGCGGGATACGGAGGGGAATACATTCACCACGCGGATGACTTATCTAAAAAAATACGCCACTTTTTTCGCAGACGGTGGTTTCCAAGTGAAAACGAATAGAATAATTTTCTAAGCGATGACCACGATTCCCTTGTAATATGATAATGCGATGTATAAATATTTCATGTCTAGGGCTCTTTATTATCGTTTTTGCGCTATAACCAGTTTTCTACCATCCAGTCCCACAGCGAAAACAGGAGACTGCCATTATTGTTATTTCTGTACTTGAGTCATTTCATGCAATGCGATTCCGTTCCTGTGACTTTATAGTACTATTAATAGTTTTTCTTATTTTACATGCTAAATGCACATAGGTTCCACGACTACTAATCACGACTAAATAAAGAAAATGTAGGTATTATACTAAAAGGAAATTTTATAAATTATTTCTTTTTGCGCCTTTTATGCGTTCCTATTTCATCTGAAAACGATGAAAGTTTGATGCTCGTTTTTTTGTGTGCTCGCCCAAAAAAGTTTCTGGTAAAAAAGATGTATTTGCAACGTTTGCATCACAGTTAAAAAACATGCAAAAATATCTAAGTGGGTAACGGAAAATTCTCATAGAATTTGCATTGGTACGTATACGTGCCTGTGCCCGCTCGTTTAAAGCTAAGCTGTGACGTTCGTTTGTAAGCACTTGCCATTCATTCTCCGCATAGAGATATGGCTCGTAATGACTGGCCGGCCAGCTATCGGCCAGACGCTCGTAAACACTGTTCGACACGAAGCATTCCAACGGAGCTGTGAACGCAACTCAATAGACATGACGCCGGGCCCTCACTTCCTGGAAACAAAATGGAAGTAAGAACCCATACAATCACGTCCCTACGATAACAAAAGTTCTGCGACAGAATGTAATTAGATTTCGCATTAAAATGACACGGGGCTCAAAGGTCACTGATTTAGTGGCTGACGGGACACATGGGTTAGCTTGTGCGTGCAAGGGGTGGATGAGTGGCACGGGTCAGCACTCGCCCTAATAGACAGGGCAATGTGAGCCACACTGCATGGCTGGATGAATGCGAGGGCGCCTATTGCTCGCTGCTAAACATCACAAACATCAATTGAATCTGTAATCTTTTGCCAAGCCTGCAGTTTATAAATTCTTTTACTAGAAGTAAAAGAATTTACAAATTACCTTCGATCGCAGGCTCGCAAAAACGAGCCTGCGATCTAAGGTAATTAATTAAACAATGAACAACAAAACGTGGGAGATATTTGTAAACGGCAACCCTGGAGCGGATTGCAGGGGCTGGCGCACTTGGCACAGCTATAGCTAGGAGCGGTGCGGGGGCAACGCTCATCGTGTGAGCGACGCGCCCGCGCCCGCGCTCGCGATTCAACAATCGCGAATTCAACGTATGCCTAGCAACAACCACTCACACTAACGGTGGCTTTCTTCGAACACACGGACATAGAATGCACTCACGAGCCGAGGCTTTGACGGACTCTACGTTAAAGCCGGCTTTTCTCATGACTTGCAATTTTTCAAGAGCACGTTTGGCATTAACATCACACCTACTTCCAATAGGTAAAATGTAGACGGCATGCGCATGAAATGATAATGATTCCTGGTTTGAAAAAAACCAAAATTCTCGTAGTTGATCGAATCGAAATCACGAAATTGCATGGAAATAAGATAATTCGTAGGAGTGCTCGGACAGAATGCTAACGCGAACTAACGGTAGCGAAGATGTCTAGTGATCTGCCTGAATTATTCGGAATTCAGGCTTCGTTGAAGATTGCCAGCCGTCGTCGGTCGCACACGATCATATTATTTTGTCGCCATCTGGCCATCAGCCGCACACAGGTACACAAAAATATATTTTAAATCGCCTCATTTTAGTCTTCTAACGCGTGAAAATAGCTTTATGCGAAGCGAATTCAATCAGGCATATTAGCATAGCTTTTACGAAAAACAGTTTAAAATAAGAGTCATATCTAGCTAAAACATGCGTATTTGCATAATGTTATGTATTTAAGTCAGTTAGATGAATTTCATAACCATTCATTAATAAGAGTTTTTGCTAATAGATAAGGAACTGTTATACGAGAAAGTTTATAAACGGTTTCTTATACCTGAACATGCTGCCACAAAATTCACACAGGTCAATGAACCGCGAGTTCCAGCCTCATGAAGGAAACTAATATTTGCTATCTTCCTACGTATTCTCTTGAGGGCACAAACCCTGCCACGTCGTGTTACTTCCGCGCGACTTAGAATGCTCTACTTATTATCCATGAAATGACTATACATCTTGAATAAGTAAATACAGTGTATCACAAATTTATAATGCTATTAATTTAAATTATATTTTACTTTAAATGTTTAACTCGATAGAAACTTACTAAAGATAACAAAGTAGGTACACATGCCAGACTTTTATAAAATACTTATTTTTTTTATGGAATCGATTGAAATAGTTATTTGTGCAACAAGAGCGCAAAGTTGAGTTTTGTTTCGAGTGCTGATTTTGAATCCCGAGCAAACGAGGGATTCTAAGAATTGAATCACGAGCGTAATGAGTGATTCTACGCTAGAATACTTAGAATCCCGAGTGTAGCGAGGGATTTAAAGGCACGAGATGTAAAAAACTTTGGTCTCTTGTGGCACACAAAATTTTACACCTCAGCAACGAGAACATTATTACCTACAATACAAGCAGTTATATTATATCCTAGCTAGAATGTTACGTTTATAACTTACGACGTTTAAAATCTGTTCCCACTGGTATCCATACCGATATAGTGCACACAATGTTAACAAGTTCCGCTAATGAATATTACATACATTTCATAACACAATAAGTAGCATTTTTTAAATAGCACATTAGAGCATTTTAAATTTCGAGCACTTTCCGATTACCTAGTTATCCGACTAAAACTTTCAGGGTAGCTTAACTTGATGACAATCAATTTAAAAAAATAATTATAAAACTTTCTTCACATCTATATTACTTTGCTTGTTTATCATTAAAATTACATTTAATCCATATGACGTTCATTTAGGACACATTGTAAATTCAGTTAGGTCGTTTATGTTTACAATAAGTTCAGTTAGCGACACTTTTAGAATTTTATCGATTGATTGATTAAACTTAAAGTACGCCTCACTGAAGTAACAGTAAACAGGTAAAGTAAATAAGATTATTTGTTATGCCATTCAAACTAAGCTTTTCATAGAGTAAATAAAACTCCTTTATTAATTCGCTAAAGTATTACTTTGTGGATTTAAAACATTCCATTTATGTAGTTTAAGTGGTATGCACGTCGTACATGAGTCGGCTGCTTAATATGTACGTGACCGGCCGAGTCTGCCGTTAATCGACCGCTACACTTCACCGACAATTATCGCCTAATAACGATGTAGTGTCACCATGTAACCGAATCTAATAACGATTCGGGCGTCGGTCGGCGTAGCATGTCCACGACTCTATGCAAATAGAGGGTAATTTACGACGGCCGATAATCGCGACACGCGTACGTGAGCGCATTGTGCGAACGGCGCGCGCGCATTCTTGCCTCCCAGACCCCGACGAGCGAATTTCTTCGAGCGTCATACCTCCTTCCCGTGAGAATCACTAATCGGTGCATTAACACGATTTCATATGCATACTCTGATCACAATCTACGATTAGAATATAAGTGTCCGTACACACGTAGAGTTCGCGAAGTGGGCGGGAGCTGTGCCCTCCTGCCGAGTGACCCGCGGGTCATCGCGTCTCGCATCTAATGCGCTGCTTTTTAGCATAACTATTTATACTGGCCTAGTAAGTAACTTTTATCATCTGAACTGTTTTATGGTGTCTGAACATAATTGTTGGTTTTCAGTTAAAGCTACGAAAACTTTTGCAATATTATTTTGTTTGTAATCACTGATTGATCAGTGTCAAAAGAGACATTCAAGCTCTACTATTTTGATAAAAAAAAATCTCATGAATTCTATGACGAATTAGTATTTTATTTCATTTTAGTATTTATTTAGTACATTGCAGTTACATCAGGATTCTTGTGCTTATCAAGTTTAAGTACAATAATGGCTTCCGATCTCAGAACAGTTGTCCAATGTTCATGAAATTGGTGTCAATGCTCGCTGCGGTTGCAGTGTTCCGAAATTATGTGTTGGGTAACATCGCAGTCGGGCAGACACGCCGCTGCGTCAGGCGGACACCGACCCACCGCCGCTCGCCCACTGCCTAATAACGCCCTTCCGATCTGATCGAATCACTTTATCGCAACGCGAGCTAATAACAGACAAAACTTACGATAACTTACCTTTGTTTCGAGATAAATTATGTTATTATGCCTTTTATCAAGCACAGATACTGTCTCGTAGCGGCGTCGTAGCACTTTAGAACTATTTGTGCAAATTGAATCTTTGGTGCAGTGCGATGTCTTAATCAATTACACTATACACTAAAAGACTAAAAAATGTAATAGTTTTGTCTATTTTAATGCATTAGTAAGTATATATATATTTTAATCAAAGTAACTGTTACTGTTGATGTTACCTACTCACCGGTGTAGGAAACGGTACGCCAAATTATGCATGGGAATTGGGTTTTCATTGTTCACAATGAAAAATGTTCCTCTTACTGACTTTGAAAGAAAACTACTTTCTAAAGTGGATCATTTGGTGCAGCCCAAAATACACTTAAACGTGAGAATAGATACACAAATATGTACAAAAATCTTGAATCATTCGAGTGGCTACGACTCTCGATGTCTGACACACGTGGTTCTTTAGTAAAGCAAATAAATAGATAGTGGTGAACTCCCGGCACCCTCACCCTCCCGAGAGGTGACTTGCGAAGAGCGTCTAGACCATAGATTCTCAACCTTATTTTCCCCACCGCCCACTTTGAAAATATATTTTTTTCTAACGCCCCCCCCCCCTTTCTTACCTACTTTTTATTTTTCTTACTGTCGCGAATTTTAAACACCTTTTTGGAGCACGGTGGCTATTACTTCTTTAACTGCTGTTATTTAGTGAACTATCACTAAATAACAGCAGTTAAAGAAGTAATCACTAGATTAGGGCATGGTCGTCACACTTTTCTGGTTAAGGGCCGCATAGGACATTGTGAGGTATCACTGCGGGCCGCACATTCTTTATTTAGTTGACGATTTTTCGAAATTCCTAAAGGGGTTAAAATCCTAGTAGGCACCAACGAACTTGAAACTTATCATAAGTTTACGGGACTCGAAGACTCGCTGCTTATCAGTTCCTATTCTGCGGTCTGACAAAACTCACTTTGCTCGCAATATAACTACTCATGAAGTTAAAATGCGAGTGAATTGAGCTTCAAACCAAGCGAGCGAAGCGAGCCGATTTTTTGTAAGTCAATACGTGACATTTGATTTTTTTTTTGCAGGTTTCTAAGAAAAGCTAGCTTATTGGTTCATATTCTGTTGTTAGACTTTACTCACTTTACTCGCAATATACCTTACTTATGCAGAAAATGCGAGCGAAGCGAGCCCAATTTTTTAACACAAATGCAACATTGTGACACTTGATTTTGTTTGCGGTGTTCAAAGAAAAAAATCGCTGCTTATCGGTTCCTAGTCTGTGGTTAGACTTAACTCACTTTATTCACAATATAACATTATAAATAAGGATTTATAAAGTTAAATGCGAGCGCAGCGAGCCAAATTTTTTAAGACAAATGTAACATGTGACACTTGGTTTTGTTTGCGGTGCTTATAGAAAGGCTCGCTGCTTGTCGGTTTCTATTCTGTGGTCAGACATAACTCACTTTGCTCGTATGATACCTACTCATGAAGCTAGATGCGAGAAAAGCGAGCTCCAAACCAAGCAAACAAAGCGACCTTCCCTATCTCGAAGTTTTATAATCAATTATAATTATTATTGTAGCAACGTACAGTTCGGCCGACGGATCTAGGCGTACGTGAAGTCAGGCTCTTCGCTGCGCAGTAGAAAATTTTGTATGAAAAAGTTGTACTGCGCATCGAAACGGCCAATTTCACGTACGCCGAGATCCGTTGGCCCTACTGTAGGTAGTTTCATTCATCATCATCATCATTTCCTTGCCCTTTTCCAACTAGGTTGGGTCGGCACAACATTTTCTCTAACGTGGCATCATTATCTATCATCATTATCTATTATCTATCAAAATTGTTTGCTTGGCCGTGGGCTGCACCAATACCGTCCGCGGGCCACACTTAGACGACCACTGGATTAGGGTGTTTTATTTGCCTATTTTAGATTACATTATCGCCCCCCTGCTTCATCTCAACGCCCCCCAATTTTCTCTAGGTCTTCTACTGCCCCCCTGAAAGTCTCAAACGCCCACAGGGGGGCGTTATCGCCCACGTTGAGAACCTATGGTCTAGACGGAGGGACCCCTGCAGATACTTAAAACATAACTATACCACTTATAGATTTTAATGTATTTGCGAACATAAGAGACGTCTTCCTTTCGAATAAATCTAATATCCATGCAAATGTACTTATAAATAGTGAAGGGTAGGTAGCATAACATCTCTATAACGGGGCTCCTCTGCTTGGGAAACCAATTGTCTCGAATTCCCGGAAGCATTTTCTTTCAAAACATTTGGTGCTTTTGCAATGATTTGTAAAATAACATTCATGAAGACAATTTCTGAGATGGCTCCAAATGAAAGGTTTACCTTACGGGTATGTGATGCCTGTGACGAAAGCCTTTGTAGAGCAGTGAATCGGACAAAACACTTAACGTACTGGTGTCGTGACAAGGGAGAAAATAAAGGAAGCCTCCCTTGGAGACTTGTAGAGGAGGTAAGGGTGTCTGTTGAAAAATGCGTACAAGAGGTAGTACCAACGTGGCATGTAATGAGTAGATATGAGTTGAGTACATCTATACACAAGTATTCTTCGTTAGATATTTTGTAGGGAACCTGCGAGTAAGTGTGCTGAATGAGCACGAGTGAATGCGTTCCCACGGTAACTCGGGCTCAGCCCGTGGACTCAGGAATTACGATAATTTCTTCATAGCCATTGACTCTCTCACGAATAACCTTTTAACGTACAGTCAGCGTTATCAATGGGTATCCCGCTATTGATTTGAACAAGGACCCTTTTCATTTCAACCTTGGATTCCAATCGGATTTGCTAGTATAGGAACTCGAGTGAAATTAGATATCCATAAGTAAGCAAGGATGAGAAAATGAAATGTAAAAGTTTTTACAAAAAGTTGAGATCAACGGCTTGCAAACCGATCTCCTACTAGGGGATACCAGTTAATGACGCTTTCTGTACCTACTTATTTACCTCGAAGATAAAAACTGCTTCTTTATTTAATTAACAAGCATGACCTAAAAAATAATCGCCAAAAGAATTCCAGTTGCAGATATTTTCCTTACGGTTGGTTTGGACTGAATGTCAAAATCCCTTAACTTATTACTCCTAGCGGAGTTATTTAGGAGTTTATTTATGATGGGGTTAGTTATTTTATTCTATGTCTGTATAGTCACTAGACTTTCATGTTGAATCATAATGTTGAGATTTTGATTCAAACAATGAATGACAGTTAATTACAGATTCTAATCGATTTCTAGTCAATTAAAAGCAGTTTTCCCAGACGTCCCGATTTTCACAAAATTAAATGTCCCGCACAGGCTCAGTCCCGCTTTTCGGGGATAAATCGAATGTGCGAAAATAAGCTAATATGCTTTGATAAAATAAACATTTATTCACAGACACTATTAACTACTACATATTTACATAACATTATAAAACACAATAAGAACCAGTTGAGCCACCTAAGGATCGTTGGAAACGATCTATAGGTAGCTCAAGCCACTGGTCCAAGCCACTGTCAGTCGGAAGCGTGGCTAAGACACTGGCAGCATTACCTCGCTGAATGGCGATGCTGATCCGTTGACCTGATCCGTTGTTGCCAAATAAGCGCCAGACTTTGGATCACGCTTGTCGCTTCGATTAGACGCAGAAACCATGAAGAATACGCATGCTTTGATAATAAAGCTCATAAGCTTGTTATTGGCGTAGTGAATTTTTTTCATGTAAAACTTCTTTTACAGCTCATCATTGTAACTTAATTTGAAATTCACTTTTATGGATAAGTTATAAAAAAGGCAACACTTTTATTCGCATAATGTCATTTGTCATGAAAACTGATGAAAACTAATCTAACGTTTTTTTTCTATTATGTCCCGCTTTCGGCGAAAGAATCTCGTGTTTTGTAGGTACAGTCAGCGTCATCAATCGGTATCCCCCTATTGATTTTAACAAGGACCCTTTTCATTTCAACTTTGGATTTCAGTCGGATATGCTAGTATACTAATGGATATCTAATTTCGCTCGAGTTCCTATACTAGCAAATCCGACTGAAATCCAAAGTTGAAATGAAAAGGGTCCTTGTTAAAATCAATAGGGGGATACCGATTGATGACGCTGACTGTACTAAAATTTTGGGTAAATAATAAAATATATGTAGTATATTTTTAAGATCTATCACAGAGAACGTGATTATAAAATTTTGATATACAACTACTTACTTACTTTTACCGAAATAACTGCTTCAAAACAGGTACTTGAGTTATTGCTTTCTTCAAACACTTTACCTTGTGACACAGAACATATAATAATACTACTGTGAACTAGTGGAAATCCCTTGAACAGCAAGCACCAACATTGTTTAGAATAGCTCACCGTTTGAATGGACAGTTAAACTCCCTATTCACTCAAAGTTAAACGGCCACATTTTTGCTCGAACCTCACGTTTCCGCGTTCCTCGTAGCCTGTGCATGCATTGAGGACTCACATAGAAGTTGCCTGCTGATAGCCGCGGTTGGCAAATTGTAGGTTATGTCACATTGCTGACACAGTAAGCGAGGAATAAGTTTTCATGCATGTTATTTTAAAACTCCAACTCGTCTTAGTTTTTACGCAATTTGCTGGTTTTAAAAGGTTGTACATTGCCTGAAAAATCTCCTTTATTTTAATTTCAACAACTTAAAGATTAATAATTGTGTCTATTCACTTACCTGGTTACACTGACAACTAATAAAAAGATATGTAGGTATATTTTATGTCTTAGTTTCACTATCTTACTATCTTCTACTAAGTTGAATAGTTCAAGCACTCATGTACAATGTAGTTAGCAGTAAGGACCTTTCCTCGATCCTTGGCTGGGCACTCAGGCACGCCTCGATACTTACATCCGCGACACAGTTTGCCGGGTCCACGTACCTACCTTATCCCAGTATATTTCCTCTATAATGCTCCCTCAGGGACTACTAACAGGAAAACATGCCGCCTCTCAAGGAGGAAATAAATACTAATTCGTGAAGAACTTGAGCTTCTTTGTTCCTACCAGGACGACCCGCGCTGAACTATGATATTTTACATCAGCTTGATTTTGACTGCGATGATGCATTCGCAAAAAAACAAAAATATCACAAAAAGCCTTCGTTGCTAAAATATCGGTTGTTTTATTGGTAGTCGTGTTACATAGATAATATAATTGATTTTGTACGCATCGTTAGATGCTACGGGTATGTCTTTGGATTGGCTGTTACAAGGCAAGCATAAAGCCTTATTGATGGTCGGTAAACGCACCTATTCTAAAACGATGAGGCGTGAAAATCACTATTATTGAGTACCTACCGTAAACTGGAAATCACTTTTCATCGTGTCTGAATGAATTATTTTCCTCACACAATGGTTGAAGATAAATAGCATCAGAAAGAGTTAACATTTTATATAATTACAATATGTAGTCGATTACGGGAATTGACTACGACGAACGAAATTGAAATTGGCATGCGACGAAATTGAACACAAATAGCTTGGCATTGGAGTGACAGAATGAGCGGGGTGGCTTCAGATTTGAGATGACTGTAATTGATTGTGTTTTGTTGTTGCAGAAGGCCGGGGTCAGATGGATCGGCGGCGCGCGGCGGGGGTCCTGCTCGCGCTGGCCGCGTGTGTCGCGTACGCGACAGCGGGTAACTACTTTACTATTAACTATTCTACCTACATTACTATTACTTTACTATGTTTTGATATTAGGAGTATTTTTTTTTCAGTTTTCTCATCATTCATTTTTTCAGTTATCTGGGGATCGTTTCTTTACGCTTACCACTAAGAAGCAATCTCTCCCTTAGTACAATTTATGCTTAAAAGTTTATAAAGTACTTATTTGCATTTTACATTCATTTTCCGAAACAATTTTTTTTTTTTACACGGCCAGGATCAGCACTGCGATTCAGTCCGTCTCGGATTGTATACCGAATTCGGAAAATGACATTTCTTCGCTGAAAAAACGTCAAACGTCTTTCCGAGAAAAATCATCAAATCGGATGCATTTTCGGAAGTCGAATCGCACTGCAGATCTACGACTTTCTGTCTGAAGGTAACCTGTTATTCATAATGGACTTTTAAGCTAGCTAGAACTCAAATGGCAGTTTTTGTTGTCATCTCTTTTCACTGACAAGTGAGTGACAAAAAAAAATATCTTCAAATCAGTTTTTAAATGACAGCTGATTTTATAAATAATGGGGTAAATGTACCTTCCTACAAATATGACATATAAGAGCTTGATTATCGAAGTACTTATAACGAATTCAAATAATGTTGAAAGATTTAGGTACTTACTAGTCATTGTGAGGTCGCGATGTGGGATAAGAAAAACAGTTTACCTTACTTAGCACGTTTACGATAAATAATAGCAGTAAAATAATCATAAAAGTCGATAATTGCATTAACCAATTTAAAAATTTAGTTCATAATCGCTGGGCACCAGGTAGCTTAGCAGTAAAAGAACCTCGATTTCCGATTACCACGGCTATCAAATGCAACAGAATACGGACGTGGGCAGGCAATAAATAACTTTTCTTATATGTAATAAATATCTATGAAATGCGAAGATATAAAACACTTTCGTAACTACAATGAATAACGGAAAAATAGTATGGAAGATGATAGCAGGTGCAATAATACGTTAATGGGATTATATCGGTATCAGAGTAATTCTTATTTATTGTGATACTAACTTGATGGCAAGGAACAAGTATCTACCGTTGTTTTATTTCGTGACCCGGAATACGACTACGCTCGTGAGAAGATTTCCGCGCGTGATACCTACTGACAACTCCACTCGTATGCATACCTAGGTAGTTGGCAATCGGCGAACAGGCTTATTGCAACTGATGCACTACCAACGCCTGATAGTATGATGATTCTTTAAAAAATCACTACTCTTCATTACGAGTATGTCACGATCTAGAAATAATTAAAACTGTTATTTTTTTAATGGATTGGTTTATGTGGTCTAGTAGCTCTTAAAATACAAGAAGGTTAATCATAACTTTATTTCGATTCTAAATAATAAAAGCATTGCTTATTCGTTTAAATTCCCTAGCGTCTCATATCGATCTGCATCGAATGTATAAGCATGACGTATCTTGACTGCTTAGCCCAGATTTATTTATTCATGTGCTATAAAAATGACGTTTCGATGCAAATAAAAACCTGTTCTGAGGTTAGTGATCCAAACCAAACAATAAATTACATGTAAATTGCATTAATATGATGTTGAATTTTTACTACTTTCTATGTTTTCCGTTAGTTTTTGTAGGACAGGAAGTTATACAAAAAAAAACCCAAAAAAAAAATATGTAAAAGTGATTTCAGAAGTAAATTAATGATGATAATGGTGAAATATAACAAAATGTATGTAGTTTGTCTAATTCCACTTAAAGAATGCTTTATAATGATTAACTGGCTTCAATCGATTTCAAGCGAAAAAAGTAGTAGATCGTGCTTGTTTAAGAGGCATGAACGAGTGCCAGTGAAAGTTCAGCGAAAGACACACATCCTTTTCTAGAGTATCCAGGCACTCAGGATATGTTAAATAAGCTATACGAATGATAAAATGAGTTTGGTACAATTTGTCAGCTGTCAGTAGTACAATAAGCCGGGAGAGGCGGGTGCGGGAAGTGAAGTGGCAGCGAGGGCCGGTCTCCCGGCACCGACTCCCTGCGCCTAACTGTACCCACACCTCTGTGTGCGTGTCTCTTTCGCAATGCATGTTATTAGATGATGCTATTTTTGTACTAACAGATTTAGTATCCTTTGCACGGTTACTTCAAAGAATTCCACATGAATTTATGTTTTACATAGGAAGTATATTCAAATGAGACCTACAATGTTTAGGTCTACCCGTGTGAACTTCATCACGCATGGCGACCACGGCGACATTCATTCATTGAAACGACGATCCATATTAATGTAGTGCAAATTTTAAATTCAAGCTGTCTCCTCGTTTAGATCGGCCGGGCCTATGTACCTAAGCGCACGTTTTTGCATTAAGTAGATTTTTGTTCGTGCAAAGCCATCTGTAACGTCACACTTATTCGTAAAAGTGATTCATTACATTAGGCATCAGGGAATTACAGATAGAAATTATAGATGTAGGCCGTGGCAGTGATCGGTAGGTTATTATTTTTAACTTAGACATTTTAGAATTTCAACATTCTGTCGCACCATTGCCTGCGTGAGAATAACCTACAGGGAGTAAAATAAAGTTTTATTTTCGCCTCCAAATACAATGTCGTCGATTTTAGTTTCAAGATCTTTACTTTCGTGGTTATGAACTTATGAGTGTAAAGAGTATCACGAGTAGATAATTTTGTCGATTTATTGTATCGTGAGAGTGAATTGTATTATAATTAAAACGTAAGTTAGCAAAAACTGGATGCTAACGACATTCCTGGCGACCGTTAGGTGGACGATCTCGCGCGGCGGCGACGGCGCCACTCGAGGCCGTGTTCCACTCCGGCCGCCATATACAGGCGGCTCGCGCTGCGCCCTAACGGGGCCGATGCTGCGTCCGTTGATAAGCTTTGACCAACCCTAATGCACCATTTACATGGAGCGAGTTTCCCGCCTCGAAGATGCGATTCTCGAAGGCGAGAAGGATTCAGTGACAAGCAATTATCGGCCTCCCACGTATGATATCGCACCTCCGATAAAATAATGATTACAACTTGAAAACCCTTAATTTTAAAGAGAACGAAAATAAACTCACTGATTCGATATTATTATTATTTATTTTTATTTCATCAATTAAATAAAATACAACAAGTAAATATTTGAAAAGCTCAAAAAAAGCTTTCAAATTGCATATTCGGTTTGGATATTTTCCTGAAAAAAGCCTGAAAAAGCCTGAAAATGTGTAATTGTAACGCTATTCTGGATAGGTTTTTGCACATTTGTGAACAATATTTGTGTAATGTACGTACATGTGCTTACACAAATAGTGTCCACATTCACAAATCTAAATGTCAAACTCTGAGACCACTGAGTCGCAAAAATATCTTAATTTTAAAGCGTAACAACTTCACCTAGCGGTCATTTTTAGAGCTACAGTTTTAATTTTTGAGGAGAAAGACGGTTAAATTTCGAGCATTTCTGTATAATTAACTCAAAATACAACTTTTTCAAGTTGTAACCCTATTTTATCGGAGGTGCGATTTCAATGTTTGTCAAACATTGTCATATTTTGCTATTTGAGATGAGAAACTCACACCATTTAAACGACGCTTAAGATTTCATGACACGAGCTTTCGGCACACGCAATCCATCTATTCAGCCTGTCTCTGTCCAACTGATTGGACGTCTACTAACAAAATGTACTTAATAATTCCCAGTGCACGTCTTTCATAATACCACAGAAGTTTATATTTATTAGCTACAATCATCTCCAAACCAAAGTTTTGAGTACAGATAACAGAACCGCTATTAATTGCTACTTGCATTCGTAGGTAGCTAGTACTTATGATGGTAAACATTTTCGTAATGTAACTGCGTTCATGTCGTAAGTTAATTATAATTACTATCATTTCGAGTCCGTGTAGACAATCAACGGCAGTTCGCTGCAGTTAACGCGAGAAGAACGGTATCTTGAGAGTGTGGTGGTTCAATATCCGTCAATCGATTACATACAAGGCGTTTGTGAAGTTATGACTTTTGCCCTGCGGAGAATCGCAGTAAAGCTGCGGTTTCGATGTTAACGACGCGCTCCGTTAGTTTAATTACAGCTTTGTCGCGTCGCCGCTTAGCTTCAGTAATTATACGCAGTAAAACGGATATGTAAAATGACTTAAGGTTAAGGCGATAACAGATCACGGGTTTGAGCGATTTGCAGTTAATATCCTGCCTTCTGTGACGAGCCAAATAAGACCAACCAGAAAACTGCTGTTAAATGAACGAATCGCTTGTCTCATGTTCACCTACGTCGAGATCAGTTTTAGGAAAGATTCAACTTTTATGTGCCTTGCGACTGTCGCATGAATTCCATTTAAATATAATATATGTCATAAGATTATTGTGCAGAAAAGGTACAAAAAAAATGCCACTGAAGCAATCATACAAGCGGAATTTATTAGCACACGTTTTCAGCATAAGGTTGATAAGAAAATTATAAAACGTCACTGATCAAGAAAATTAGAAAACCATGCGTCACGTGCATTGCATTACCTTTCTTTACAACCGACGGACGTCTGATGAGTTTGAGAGGAAGCGTCGATAGTAAATGTATTCAAAAGATATTTACTAAGACCTGATTAGATATTAGCATGTGCAGATTATAAGTATATTTTTAATGTATGACCTACCTACATATTCAAAATTATAACAATAATATTATAAGTAGCTCATCCCATGATAACTAATTGGTGACCTTTTTAAATAATTTTGTAATTTTTTCTGTTTCCAGCACCAGCTAGCAATCACACGTCGTTAGATATATACGATGGTAAGTTTAACAATATTAGACTTCGGAATAAAATAAATAAATAATTAAGCAAAGTGATTAAAAAAACTTTTATTCATTCATGATAGATTTGTCTTATCTTATAAGATCACGGTCTTTAAGCATAGTTTCTCTTTGGGGGTGGTCCTATTAGAATCTATATAAACAACAATAAGAACAAAAATAATCCACAAAAAAAACCTGCTATAGATGTAGATCGATAGTTTGAATTTCGTATAAACCATAGAATGTCAGCGCCATTCGAAAAATGACACGGAAGCTACTAGTTCATAACTATAAGTACGACATTACCATTTCAGGTGCCCCAGATGGATGCTACTACAACTTTCAGCACTACGGAGAAGGCGACCGCATCATGACGAACGAACCCTGCCTGAACTGCACTTGTCACAATCGGATGCTGATGTGCTACCTTCGGGTGTGTCCGTTCACCAAAGCTATCGGCCAAGACTGCACTATTGAAAAACGGGCGGACCAGTGCTGTCCTATAGTGACGTGCCCAGATGGTAAGATTCGTTTAGTACATAGGTTCTCAACGTGGTCGATAACGCCCCCTTGTGGGCGTTTCCCAGATATTTATAAAAATATTATTTTATAAAACTCCTACAAACACCTACAAACTTACCTAAGTAGGTGACTTTTTATGAGCATTGCTAATATTACGCTACGTACCGTGAAAGTTCTCCTGCATGCCAATCTAATTTTCAAACACAAGAACCTTGAAATCAAATTGACATTAAATAGTTTTTAATAGATACGTTCTCTTGTGTAGCGAGAATGTTCTAACCCATATATTCTTCATATTAGTTCCAGTGGACCTGCTTACCTCAACAACGACGTCGCCAGCGGAGTACGGAGCCACGGGTCTCGGCAAGCTGGACAAATTCGGTTGCAGTATCCATGGAAAATATTTCCCAGAAGGCTCCAAAGTACCTCCAACTCCGAACAAACCCTGCGAACACTGCTATTGCATACGAAACATGACGACTTGCGTAATGCAAGAATGTACTCTTCACGTCGATGGTTGTACACCTATCTACCACAAAGACGTTTGCTGTCCAGTTCGATACTCTTGTGGTTCGTATAACTTCTACGTTACTCAACCATAGGTTAATTAAGGTGCATTGTTTATATTTTATTGGTTTATACTTTTCATTTTAGATCACCCTGAGGATGAAATGCCCCTACTGGATGATTTATCAACGACCGTGCGACCTACACCAGGTTTCTTGTTGACTACAACTACTCTTTCACCAGTTACACAGATGTCACAGGATTGTCTTTATGAAAACCAAGTGATTCGTGACGGTGCATTAATAAAGACTGAAAAGGCTTGTGACCACTGTTATTGCATGAAAGGAGATATTGTGTGTGTCGTACAAGAATGTGGAACTCCAATGGAAAATGAAGGAAAGAACTGCACTGCTTTAGCTCCTCGTGAAGGTGTGTGTTGCCCAGATACATATATTTGTGAAGGGGATGAACCTACCACAAGCACTTATGAAACAGATTACACTGCTGAACTAGAAAAACTTACTACATTAACACCACCGAGAAGATCTGAATCTGAAGGAAGTGGGTACAGAAAAGAAACCGATGGTGTTCCAGATACTGAAATTCCTTCTACTGAAACTGAAACTGAAGGAAGTGGCTATCAAGCAACTATTCACCCAACTATTTTAACTGAAGCACCAGAGAGTCATAAAATTGAATCTTCTGACGAAACGTTGTCAAGTACTACAGTTAAAGAATCGAATAATTATGATGTAACCACTGAAAGCGAACTTCAAAAAGACACTGAATCTCATTATGTATCAAGTACTACAAGCGCCTACATATCGCAACAAGTTGATGAATCATTATCTACTAAAGCTCAAGATGAAGATATTGGCTCAGGTGAAGAGGATATTATAACAACTCATGAAGCAGTCCCCACCTCATCTGCTCCTGCTGTAGAAGATCATGAACCTACAGTTTCAAGTGAGCAAAATGCTGTGACGTCTGACGCTACCGAAGTAAATGACTCTGAAATACTCGTTAAGGCTACTACAACGAGTAGACCAACCAAAGTTGAAGACAAAATAGATATTTCAAATGAACAAAGTGTTGACAATGTTGTCGACGTTACAACACGTCACTCTCTTGGTGAAGATGAAGACGTTGAGACAAGTACATTTGATGATGAATACAAATTCACTGAACATGATAATTTACAAACCACCAATATTCCTATTATTGAAGAAAGTGCAAAGAAAACTACTGAATCTCCAGAGCAAGACAAGAAGACGTCTGAGCCCCATCATTATGCAACACCTCCAATAAGTGCTCCTGGTTTTGAAGATGATACAGTTACTACTGAATCACAAGATACGGCAACAGATAGTTTCGAAGGAACTGTTCCTGACTTTGATGACCATCATCATATGACGGTAACAGCAAGTACCCCATTGTTAGAGGAAATAGAAAAAGATACAACTGATCAGGAAATTATTCGAGATGACAGTACTCCTGACGTAGGTAAAATCAGTATGATTGCATCGAACATTCCCACTGAGGAATCAATTAACAAAGATAGTATGATTCCTGATGTTATCGATGAAACAATCGCTACTAATATTTCTACAACTGTTTCTACATTTGAAGATGATGTTGTGAGAATTTATGATGAACAAATAACTAAAGAACCCACTTACGAAGATAGTTCAGAGCCCCAACAATATTCTCCTACGACGATTACTTCAATTTCTGGTGATGAAACGGAAAGCACTTTATACATAGAATCTATAACTACTTCTAAGTCTCAAGAGAGCCAAGATACCAGTGAAAATTCGGACCACCATCATGATTCCACAGCCAGTATCCCTGTACTTGAGGATAAAACTAAAGAAATAACATCATTAGACGATGTGACTACTTCTAAGTTCGACGAACGCCCAGAAACAAGTGTTGAACATAGCTCAGAACCACAACAACACTCTCCTACCACCAGTGGTCCTAGATATGATGATGAATCAAAAGAAACAACACAAATGGGTGTAACCGCGGTAAAAGAAAGTTCAGAACCTCAGAAATATGACTCTACAACCATTGCTGCTATTTTAGACGATGAAACCAAAATATCAACACCGTCAGATGCTACGACTTCTAAGACTCAGGAAGGTCAACAAACAAGTATTGAAGATAGTTCAGAACCTCAACAATATACACCGTCTACCAGAAACCCTCTGATTGACAATGAAAACAGGGAAACTACTTTTATGACTCCAGAGGATCAAGAAATGAATGTTAAAGATGTTTCAGATTCACAACATTATGTACCAACCACCAGCGCCTCTATGTTAGAGGATGGAACAAAGACTTCAACACCGATGGTATTAGATAGTGAAACTATAGCTAGTTCTGGAACTCCACGCACAACCAACGTCCCAGTATTTGAGAACGAGAGCACGAAAACAACACCATCAGATGACTTAACTACTTCTGAAGCTCAAGAAGAGCAAAAGGTAGATACTGATGATAGTTCAGAATCTAACCAAAATGCTCCCATAACCAGTGCTCCTATATTTGAGGATGAAATCAAGAAAACAACACTCTCAGACGTTTTGTTAACTACTAAAGGTCATGAAGACCAGAAAACCGATGTTATTGATAGTTCAGAATCTAACCAATATGCTCCCACAACCATTGGTCTTATATTTGAGGATGAATCCAAGCTAACTACACCATCAGATTTTATTACTACTACCAGGATTCAAGATGGTCAAACCCAAAAATATATTCCTACAACCAGCGCTTCTACTTTCAAAGATGAATCTAAAGAAACTACTATTTTAGGTTTTGAAGAAACTTCAACTATTGTTTCTGAGTTCGAAGATAAAACAAAAGAAACAAGTAGTGAAATCACCGTTAAACAAAATGAAATAACAACTACCGAACCTGATAAGGGATTAAATACTATACCAAGCGGATCGGTAGAAGAAGAAACCACTGAATCTCCAGAAGTTACAAAACACACCCATACAGACGAAGTAATTCCGATTGAATCAGCAACTGAACAAGGAACCAAATTGTTTGATGTAACAGAATTAATAGTGGACAAAGCGGATCATACCATACTAGAGACATCAGCATCTCCAGAGGATCTATTAACACGATCCACTGAATCAACAATGAAGGAGATTATTTACAGTTCAACAAAAATGTATGACATTTCTGAACAAACAACAGTTGTTCCTACTGAAGTAACTGAAGGAGAACTATCTACGTTGACACACGATCGTCAACCAAGTACAAAACATCCTGCGACAGAATACCAAGAAAGTAGCACTTCCACTCAACCTTCCAACACTGGAGCTGACACTGAGAAACCAATTGCTACATCCTCTTATGAAAGCTCACCTCAAACTACGAGTTCACAAAGCTCAGAACAAAGCCAAACAGTAACAAGTTCCCCATCTTCCACTACAGTTTCTGTATCTACTGCAGCTGATTTAGAAGAAAATGAAATTTCCAATGAATCTAGAATTCCAGGTGAAGGAGATTGTCTTCTCAATGGAGTTACATACAAAAATGAAAGTGCAGTACCAAGTACAAACAAATGTCAATCGGGTTGCAGATGCAGTAGCAGCATTATTAAATGTGATCCTATTATTTGCAGTCCACCCCCAGAATACATGGATAACTGTCAAACGACATACGATTCACTAGATTCTTGCTGCCCTACATATGTTTGTGATCATAAGACAGAAACAATGCCTCCTCAGTCGCATAGTCAAATGTCTGGTACTGAAGCACCGGTAGAATCTCCTATCAAATGTGCTGGAGATGAATGTATTTTGAATGAGGATAATAAGGAGACTGTAGCAACCTCTGAACTATGCGATTCTGGTAGCTGCTCTGAGCAAGCTGAATCAGATACTCACCCGACTAATGTACCGGAACAACCCGCAGGAGATCGCAAAGAAGAATGCACAGGAAGTTTATGTAGACCTGATTCTAATGAGTGTAGTCAAGAAAATGGCTGCCAAGCTGCCCCAGTCAAACCATGCGAAGGAATTGAATGTGAAGTTTCGTCTGAAACCTTCCCACCACAAAAACAACAACCATGCATTGGTAATAGTTGTGATATACCTGTCAGGGATTGTAGTACGGGTGAATGTGATGATGAAAATAAACATGATATTGAAAAAGAATGCACAGAAAAATCTTGCAAGAGAAAAGAAAACTCTGAATTCGATCAGCAACCACCGAAATGTTCAGGCTCAGAATGTCCATTAACAGAAACTACTTCAGAAATTGAATTAACGACAGTGGGTACTCTTGAAGTGGAAACTGAAAAAGTAGAAGAGCCATCTCAACCATCAGCTACTGATGCAGGCTTTAATGAAATCGACGATTCAAAAGAACGTGTGACTGAAGCTGTTATTCTTTCAGAATCAGAATCGACTACAGCTCTTCCAAGTAAAAGCACTAAACTTCCTGACCAGGAATCCAACAAGGACGAAATAAGTACTTCCTACGAATTTACTACACCAAATGTTTACACAACTGATAAAATAAAATATGACGTGACGTTTGAAGCTGACGAATCGTATACAAAAATTCCTGATATGTCTATTGATGATAAATCTACAGTGTATGTCTCGGCTGAAATAACAACTGGTTCTCCCAAAACACATACATCAGAAAAAGATGATTTTACTAAAGTACCATTAGAAAGTGATAGTCAAGATATAACGACACTATCATCTCAAGAACAAAAGACTACGCAACCACCAGAAAAACATGTACATGAAGATATTTCTACAAGTATCTCAGACGAAACTACCTCTAAGATTTTGATATCTCAAGAAGTTGATAGTGATGCAATGAGTACAGAACTACCAGGTTCTTCAGACTCAATACCTTATGATACTACAAAATTGCCAGTAGACACGAATGAAGAAAACACAGTCGCATACGATAGTGAAGATGTGACAAAATTACCTCAAGTAAGTGAAGAAATCACATCAAAGGCTAGTGAAGACATTGATACAACTTCTAAAATTACTAAAGCCATTGAAGACTCTACAACACAAATAGCCGATATAATTGGCACAGAAATGTCCAAACCTCACTCAACAGACCTTCAGGAAACCACTGAAATACCAAAAGATTCTCAAAGTGAAGAAACTTCAGTGAAAACTACAGACGAATTTGTCACCCAGACTGAGATCTTGACAACGACTGTACCATCTCGAGCACAGACAGAAATAGTATCTGAAAGTTCTCTGCCCGTTGACTCGGAAAAAACAGAGGATACACAATCACCAGATACAATTCAATCTGAAATGACCACGATAACTAATATAGAAGTTGTAAAAGCAGAGTCACCAAAACCATCTGAACCAGATGTCCCGGAAGTCACTAAATCTTCAGAAGAATCTTACAGTAAAGAAACGACTCCTGGTACAGATAAGGAAATTGACACGCAAACATTAAAACCTTATGATACTCAATCACAGGAAGCCACTTTATCTTCAGAGAAAACTGAAAGTGAAGAAATTACAAAAATACCAACTGTGACTGAACCATCTCCTCAGATAGAAGACGAAATAGTTACTAAATCTCCAGTAGCCATCGATTTTACTAGAACAGATGGTACATCACCTATTTCCGAGAAAGAGCTATCAAAGGATGATGAAATACTACACATAACAGTGGCACCCCAGCAAGATACTGAAGCAGACATCAACAAAATTGAAGATGCCGTTACTGAATCTGCCAAACCTTTTGAACCAGAGTTTGTTAGTACAACAAAATCTTCATTGGCTGATTCCGAAACTCAGGAAACAACAGCAAAGATTGAAATAGGAACAGATATGGAAACAACTAAATCTGATGAAATGGAATCTCAAACAGTTACACAATCTGCAGAATCTGTTTCAGTACCATTGTTAGACGTAGACGTTACCACTATTAAATCAGCAGGGGATGATCAAGAAAACACAACTCCGCAACCAGTAATAGTTTCTGAATTGACTACTCAATCCATTTTAGATCTAGATTCAAAGATTACTGAAACAGGAGGACCAGATGACAACGAAATTATAACAAGAATTAAAGAACCAACTGAATCTGTTATGGAATTGGCGACAGAGTCCTTAGAAAAAGCAACATCTACTTCGTCAGAATCTTCTTCTGTAAAGGAGGATGATATTACATCAATCTCTCATCATGAAATTACAACAGAATCTTCCTTAGATCTTACAACAATACCTCTGTCTTACTCTGAAGTAACTGCTTCTTCTGAAAAACCTGATGAACTTTATGAAACAACATCTATAGATATTCATAGTAGCTCTTCTGTTCAAAGTGTCACAGAACATCCAATTGAAAAAGAGAAAGAAATACCAACTGATATTAATAAAACAACCGTAACAGTTATAGACTTAACTGAAGACGCTAAAACTCAAGTTCCAGACATAGTTGAAACAGAAAAAGACACTACGATTGAACAAACAACGTCAAAACCAGGTGATACGACCCATCTTCCATATAACGTAGACAAGAAACCAGAACAAACCGAACCCATTGATTCTCATGAAGAGCTGCCTGCAGAACCATCACGTACTACCACGGAATCAGTTGTTCTTGAAACTAAACTACCTGATGGCTCCGAAGTTGAACCTGAAAGCCAAACTGACAAACCCTTCATACACAAAGATGAATCTAATTCAGAAACTCCTCTTAGTAATGAAATAACTACCGTCGTCTTTGAAGAAAAAACGACAGAAAATCCGATATATAAGGTAGAAGAACCAAAAACCACCCAGTATTATGAAATAAAGCCAACAGAGTTTGGAGAAGAGATGTACACTAAGATATCGTTGCCAGTTTCTTCAGAAGGAAAAGACAAAATTATTGACGATGAATTAACAACACCTGCCATTAAAATATCTGAGCAAACAACAGAATCAGGTAATTTGTTTACAAATGCACCTACTGAATCATTTAGTTTACAAAATGTAGACACAGAAATAACTCAGAAAGAGCCTTTGGATACTGATGTCACTGAACAAGCAGAAACTACTCCTGATACAGAGAGTTTACCAGATAAAGAAACTCCAACAATGGTTCCAGATTTATCCTCAGAAAAAGAGTCTAGTACAAAAGAACCGCTTCCAACTGTCATTGTTAAATTGACGACAGAATCACCCAAATATACTTACCCTGAATCTTTAGACGAAAGTGGAACAACTGCGAAGCCTGTCTATACAGAAATAGTAACAGAATTTGTTGAAGATACGCAGGACGTAGAAGAAAAAATACCTGAAAAAGAATTCAAACCAGCGACAACTGTATCTGAAGAACAAATGACCGAGGCTCAAGATCAAGGAGATAATGTAGCAACAGAAAAAGGAATTACTACAGAATCTACAAAAGTTGAAACCACGAAGGCACCGGTAGCTATCGAAACTGGCACAAAGGTAACTGATATAAATACAAGCCCACCAGAGGAAGCTGTTGGTACATCAACGCCTAAACATGAGTTGTCTGAATCAACAACAGTTGCTAAAGTTGAAGATGAAATTGCACATAAAGAGAAAGAAACCACTGAAACACCAACAACAGTTTCCGATCAACAGACAATTGGAATTGTAACAGAACGTGAACCAGTTGGAACTGACACAACAACGAAAAAACAAGATGCAGAAGAAGATTTTATTCCTAGTAAAACAGAAAGACCAGAAATGTATCCAACTTCTTTATCTGCCACCGAAGAACCTGCAAAATTAACACCATTACCTACCGAGGAAGTATCAACAGGATCTGACCAGCCAATTACAGACCAGCCAATTACAAGTGAATCAAATGCATCAGAAGAAGACAGACTAACTACTAACGTAGCATTTGACGTCGAAAAATCATCAACACCTAAAACCCCTGAAATCGAAGTACAGACTGAAAAAGTAATCACTCCTGCCGAAAGTCCTATCCAACCTGAACCATCTCCTGTAACAACAGCACCAGAAGAAGAAAAACTAACCACGGCACGAGAGGTAGAAAAGCAAACAACAGCTAAAGCAGAAGAATTCACCACAGCGTACCCAGTGTTTGACAAGTTTACGAAGACAACACATAAACCGACCGATGCTCCAGCAACTGAACAGCCGAAACCAATTCCAACAGAAGAACAATCAACTGATGATATCCTGCCTCCTGACGAAGAACCATCTGTGCCACCAAGTGGATACGGAACAGACCCAGACTATATGGAAGAAGACCAGACATTTGGTCCTGGTACATGTCGATATGGAGGTAAAGTCTACGTATCTGCTCAACAGATTCCCAGAGACGATCCATGTGACTTCTGTTTCTGCTTCAGAAGTGATATCATTTGTTTACAACAGAGCTGTCCTCCACCCATTCATGGATGTCACGAAGAACCTATCTCAGGATTTTGCTGTCCTCGATATGAATGTCCCGTTTCGATGGCGACAACAGTCAATGTCACCACAACGACAACAACCACTACGACAACGGTGCCTCCCCACTTCCCGGTCCACTCGTACAAGGGATCGGCGCAGAAGAGAGGCTGCCTAATAAAGGGCCACACTTACAAAGTAGGAGAAGTCGTGCGCGCATCATCAGGGCCATGTTTACATTGCACGTAAGTATTTAAATTCATTAAATTCCACTAGTTACAGTTTTTACAATTACAGTAATAGTAGTTCTGTTTATTTAGCTCTTACAAAAAGTAATCAAAAATATTTCTCACGATAATTTTAGATGCGGAGGAGACGGACAAATGAAATGCGATCCCAAACAGTGCACTCCAGAACCCATGCTGAGGCAGATGATAGCGGCTGCTGTCTCAGCAAAGCGGCGAAGATGAAGACATTTCGCTAAGTCATAATTTGTTTCGAACGTCATCACAAGGATAGTACCTGGTGATAAAATTTTCCATCTTCTATGAAATGCACAAGAATAATGCTCAACTCAAATTATCCCGATGGAATAGTATAAGATTTCGTGTCATAATTATGTAGTGATCGATTTATATTTTAATAGTATTAAAAGTAATTCCGTACAGTGTCATGGCACGCACAACTCAGTAAGAAATCAATCAATCAATGACTGTGATTAAAATGTTTTAAAAGGTAATGATTTCTGCATATTATTATAACTTTTGTGAGTTTTATCTTCAGTTAAGGCTAATTTATTTTATTATTTATCTTTGTCTAAAGTGCCAAACGATAGTGCTAAGTTGTAAACGACTATGCCTTTATGATAAAGAGGTTCAAAATTTATACTATGTAACGTCAATCGAAATTTCTGACCAAAGCGAAGCTTCATGAGCAATGAGCATAGACCCGTGCTCACACAATACATTCAAGCTTCTCGGTCAACGACGAGATCGCCGAAATCTTGACCATTTTACACGTAAACTTATTTGTTTTACCCATGTAAGTTTAGTCAATATCTTTATTTTTACACGATGTTACAATACATCTTCTAGTATCGTGTAAGTATAAAGTAAAGTTAAGGATCCCTGATGTAAATGCCTTACTTAATTTGTAATAATTTATATATTTTAGGTGTATAGTACTTAAGCCATGTTTTGAGACCAGTGACTATTATAATTTTAGAAGTAAAACGAAGACCCTTTACACACTGTTGAAAAGCCGCGGCCGATGCCTCGCTCCGCGCCGCGCCGCGCCGCGCCCCTTGGCCGCCGCTTTTCCTTCTAGCACGACTTACAGAAAGTGACTAATCTTGTTTTCTTTAATTCGTGAAAGATCAGCTTAGCTACCTAGCACTCACCAGTGATTTGTGGCCGATGTAATCGTTTTGTAAAGAATTTATGCAATATGATACAACATATTGTACGAGTTTTTGTAACTTTTGATATTGAAGTTAGAAGCTGGTAGAATTTTACATTAGAGCAGATTAAGATAGGTACGAAAGTCAATAGGACTTTTGTGATCGCTTTTGGTTTAGAATATCTAAGTAGGTGTATTATAGCGGTCGCATTAATTCGTACAAATCTTTTCCTGTGTTCACAGGTTGTAGGTATAGCTATAGTTCTTCTTATTTATTTAAAGTCTTAGCAGTAAAACTTTTAATTTTTGAATAATATTTACTGTGAATCAAAAATAAGTTTAGCAAAATAATCAAGACCTCTAAACATAATAAGACAGCATAATGAAAATAATTGAAGTCATGCTCTATTGTTTATTTCTGTTAACCGATCTAGCTAATTAGCTGTCTGTACAATTGTGGAAATGACTTTTCAATAAAATATTCCAAATGAGTCTGGTTTTCATTCCTCTATCCTTGATCCTTGGTATACTTTCCAAACTTTCAAACATAGGTAAGAGCCTGTCCAGATGACGCGTCTCACGCGCGAGTCCGCTCGCGCGTACACACTCGCGCGTTCTTGAGATACTAGAGCTACATACAAAATTGAAACGCGCGAGTGGTCTCGCGCGTAGATCGCGTCATCTGGACAGGCTGCGCGCGAGTGGTATCGCGCGTGAAACGCTTCATCTGGACAGGCTCTAAGTAAGTAAGTATGGCATGGTAATCATAGTTATTAACAATTAATAGGTCACGTTTGACATCTGTCAGTCCTAACAAAATCATTCGTGAAATTGCCTTTTTTATCATTATTACATAATATTATAATAATATAATATTATTACATACCTATAATATTTTTAACTGAAAAAAGTTAAGCAATTGTGCAGATCTGACTTTGAAAAATCTAATTGTGCTCCCGCGGTTACAAGGTTACGTTGTTGAATTTTGATGAAGTGTCAATTGTGACCTATTAAATAGGCTCGACTATAGAACTTCATTTTTTGTTTGGACTCATCTAGATCAGCTCACCCTTTCCCAATAAAAGCTTATCTTGAAAAATATTTTTTCACCAAAATACTTATTTATCATTGAAGATGGTAATTTTGTGAGGAAGCCAGTTTAAGTAACTTTCTAATAGAGGCGATGGGTTTGCAACCTCTCACGTATGGAATGCTAACTTTTGCAAAATGTGGACATGTCGCTCATTTGGTAGAACAATGACGAAATTACAATTTTGTCAAAATTGAGTTATGTGTATCAAAACTTGTGTTGAAGTTGATTACGTAATTATTTTAATTATTATAATATACAGGTACTTACCTACTTACTTAATTTAAGTTAATTTATAAAATTTAAAATATTTTTATTATTTATACATTTATAAAAGTAAGTTACTTATAAATGTAATAATTTGACACACAGGGAAAATCTTTTCCAAGGGACGAAAAGTACTATTTCTTTTCATCCCTGTGTTCAGGTAACTTCAATATGAGAAATCATTTGTAACAAGCGTCCGGTTTATTTAAATAGGTAAGTACTTACTTAGTAATATTTTGAAACTCATCACATCAACTTAAATAAGTATAAGATAACTGATTTCCCCCATTATATTTTCCATTAGTGTAGAAATATACCTACCTAGGCATTTATTCCTTACAGTTACGAACGCCCGCGGCTTCACCCACATGGACTACTATTTTTTTATCCCATGGGAACCATACCTACATTTTTCCGGGATAAAAAGTAGCTAGCTAATGTGTTATTCCAGAACCTAAACTATCAACATTCCAAATTTTATCAAAATGGTCCAGTAGTTATAGTGGTAGTGACTTTCGCCTTATAATATAAGTAGAATGTTTCCGTTGAATTTAAAATAAAAAAAAATATTATTAGTAGCTATAGCCGCACAATGGTAGCCATGATTGCTAGTCTCAAAAATGCAGGCATCGGAACCTTATAAACAAAGGTCGCACTGCCAAAGGTTGCCTGAACTTTATTAAAAGCAATCGTCTTTGTACATACGTTACCGAAAACGAAGAAGCACATGGAAAAAATATAAGGAAGACTTATTCAACGATAAAAAAAAATATTTAAAGGGCACTAATGTATTTTTTGTATTTAAATAAACTCAGACACTAATAAATAAAGTAAATATAGCTATTTTTAACTTGCATTAGCTAGCTACTTTTTTAGAAGCATTTAAAATCAAGAAAAACTTACTATCATAATAAATTTTACTTTTATTAATTAAAATCTTTATTTTACTACAAAATAACAAGAAACTATGATCACTTAGCTAATTCAAATTCTATTTCAAAGTTTTCCACAAAAACATCAATATTCGTTCTCTAAAGTTGAACAAAACATCTGCTAGAGGTCTCTACCTACAGTCGAGGGACGGCACAGGGATACGGGATACCGGGATACTCATGGACTCCCTATCAAAAGATACAAGTCCCGAACCACAGATGTCGTTATCTACCTCTAAAAATATGCATTGACTTTTACTGTAATATTCGAAATTATTCTTGCTACAAAACTAATTAATTCAAGGTCTAAGTATCTAAAAACTGAGGGGATTAGTAACTCGACTTTCGATCCGAAGGTCGTGGATTCGAATTCTAGCCGTGCTTTAATGGATTTTTCATTTCGAAAGATTTATATTATGCGCATTAACACGAGCTCTAACCGTTGAAGGAAAACATCGTGAGGAAACCCGCGGCTTAGTCAGCCCCACACGTTTTGACCAAGTCTTTGTTATTGCGGATTGGCGGATTTGGCCGGTTAAGCTAAGAGGATGGTTTAGGTGCTGGGCAAGCCTACTCCACCTCAACAATGTCCAAGACACTACGACAGTGTCCCGTTAAGTGTAGGCAAAGATTGCCTCCCGACACTGTATAAATAAATCATCTAATAAAAGATGTAAAGGTCTAAAAAGAGAGCTTCTATGATAAACTTAGGCCGGAAAATTTTATCCACGGAACAAAAATTAAATCAAATGTGAACTAGAAGATTATAGTAGAACTGCCCGTGGGTTAAAATAATAATAAACACAATTGGATATTTATTTATCCTAAAAATATCTACCCACCTATTTTACATAATGGTATCGAAACCTATTATGTAGAGCAGCTATATTTTCTTGTGCTAATAAAGAGGATAGACCTATTTCAATGTTTTAAATAAACGTATATCGGGAACACATTAATAATTCCTAATTCCAAACTACGAAAACAACCTACATAATATTCAAACAGTGTAAATACCTGTTCTTGAAGTTGCTCCTGCAACTCTCTTCAACTTTTCTACTTTTTGTTCAATAAAATCATAACATGGAAATACCATTCGTGGGACGTCATTTGAGCTTAAAAGGGCTATTGTTTTTTTATTGGGTTTTTATTGAAGCGTAAGAGCTGATACGAACTCTTTTGGCATAGAGCCACTTTGATGAATGCAATTTTTTGTTTTATTAAGTAGGTACCTACATATTTTTCTTAAACTAATTGTTATAAGTAAATTAATAAAAAACAAAGAATAATTATCTTTATAAACGAGTTCAATATGTACAATTTAAGAATTTAAAACGCATTTGAATCGACTTTACTGCCTACAAATAATACAAGAAAACCTAACAATTTATTAATCAGCCAAAATATTACAAGAAATGCTAAATTAAAAACCTACTTATAAGTACATACTTACTAACTTATTTCAAAATTAATTAATTACCTACCAGCAGAAGAATTAAGCAGATTTTTTCTTCTAAATTAAGTAAAGCTAGAAGAAAACGTCTAAAAAAATCACCTAAATAAAATAAATAATGGCACGATGATAAATGTGCCAATTTACTCGTAGGTAAGTGATTCATAACCCAAATTCTGCGACCGGAATATCCATACTTTTCTCAACAAGCTATTTGTTACCTATGTAGAAATATGTACCCTCAATTTGAATAACTTCCTCTCGCTTGCACAAGTGTCTGTATACGTTTTCCGTTCCACTCTTTCCCATTACTTTTATATTGTTCGCTAACTTTCTTGTTTGTATAAGCAAATATACGTATTTGAAAGTTTGTGTATTTGTAGATTGTATTGTACAGTAATAAGTATACTGTAGTATAAGTAAGTAGGTATGTACATATTTGTTGAGGAAAATCAATACCTACTTAAGTCTCTTTTTCGACTGTCTTAAATACTTAAAGTTCCTTAAAGTTATTCTTCGTAAGGTCTTTGACCGTGACCGTGTCATGAAAAATGTAGAGCATCTTGTACAATAAGTAAAAGAAATAAGGCTGTTGGGTACAATCAGTTATAAAAATTGATAAATATTTCAAGTAAGGTGTGGCTCCCAAAATGCCATTTTAAATGTGGAATCAGACGGTTCACTCGAGTAAAAGATCACTCGAATAAATGCTGGGGTTTTCTATGTCACTTTTCTTTCATTTTATGTTCAGACGTGTCACTTTTAGTGAAATATGCAAAATGAACGACGGAAATGAACAAAAAATGAACCGTCTGATCCCACCTATTCGACACGATGATGATGATGTTATAAAAAATTGTAAGTAGGTACCTAATCATCTTTTTTTTTAAACAGTGTATAGTATTATAGCAATAGCAACCATTTAAGGCTTAGATCAGTGATTCCCAAAGTGGTCCCGTGGACCCCTGGGGGTCCAAGGACTCGAAAGGGGTCCACGTTGGCGAAAAATTTTGGGAATATGGTAGAATTGTAGCAGCAGGGGGTCCACCGAAACCAGTAAAATTTTGAAAGGGGTCCATGAGAAGAAAAAGTTTGGGAACCACTGGCTTAGATGGTTGCTTTTGCTATAATTATATAAACTTTAAGCCCTTGCATTGAAAAACATAAGGTTACAACCGTGCAGGGTAGGGTACCTAAGTGATAAATACTCTTTCGAACATTTTGAAAATGCGACTCACTACACTACCCTCTTTAGAGATTTAGAACAGTCGTAAGCATATTTATTTACTTATTTTTTATTGCAACTTGACTTGCAAAGTCGTTATTGGAACGTGCTTACATCCCCAATGCAGCCCAGACATCACTGCTATGCTTTAATTGGTTGCTCATGTAATTGGTAAAGCGTCAATTAAGGGCTTCATTCAATTGAAGCGATTAATTAGTAGTAGGTGGTCCACCTCCGTTTTGATGCCAATAAATTGAAATCGAATGATAGCGGTTATTTTAGTTCCCATCCTTTTATTATATCTACCAATATGAGTTGTTTGCAAAGCTGTTAAAATAGTCCATCAACATTAATATATTTTTACTGACTGAAATGACAGATGGAGGGCTATGATTTTAGCAGTAACACGACAAAATCTTGATCTTTATCGTAGCGCATAGGATACGAATAGTATTTTTGACAAATTAGGACAAAAATGGTGCATTTTATGGGCATTGGGCATCATTATGCTGTATCTTAAATTGTTGGCTAAAACTGAAATCGAAAATTCCCAATTACTTACTTTTTAAGTAATATTTACGGAAAGTATCCCGTCTAAAAGCAATTTCTTTGAAAAATCGACTAAAATTATCATAAAGATTCACGAATTATTTTCAGGAAGCTATTCCCAAGTCCATAAACTATGTTGTACCCATATCACGTCAAATTTAATAGGGAGTGGGCAGCTGCGTAGGTAGGTTAGGTACACTTCACTAATATTATAGTCGTATTGCTCATTATACGGACTAAAATTGAAGGAAAAATTGTCATTTTTCCTTCAATTTTGATTAGTTTTGATAAGTTTTATGTCAAAATTGAAGGAAAAATGTCATTTTTTCCTTCACTTTTAGTCCGTATAATGAGCAATACGACTATAAGTGTTGCTTTAAACTAAGAAACATACATAGGTACCTACTAACTAGAATTTAAACAACAAAAGGTGCAATTCACTAAAAGTTGGTAGGTATAGTTCGCGTCATGTAAAAAGAACGCTGTCAAGCTGCGCAGTAAGCAATTTATAAAATTTAGACTTTATACCTACCATCGCACACAAAATTTTTTAATTAGGAAATGGTTTTCCATAGAAAAAAAACAAACAATACAATAAAACAATAGGCCTAGTACTTTCATGTGCAAGTGTACCCATGCGCAAAAATACCTCCTCCACTGTCTTTCAGCGTTCTTTTTACGTGACGCGACCTATATTTACCTAGCTAGCCTATACATTGATGATGTTAGGGTACGTACCTAGTTATTTTAATATTTTTTTAGTATAAGCGACTAAAGAGTAGAATTCCCGAAACCTACTGAAAATATCAAATAAAAATAAGGTAAGTACTCACTTCAATTAAAAATTTAATGAAAAAACCCCCGACATAACCCTTCATCAACTAAAAAAAACAACCGGACAAGTGCGAGTCGAACTCGTGCGCCGACGGACGGTTCCGTACCTACCCATTATACAGCCATAATAAAATTGGTATCATTTTTATTAATGGCTAAGTGATATAGACAAATTTAGATTTTTGCGAAAACTTGTAAGTACCAAATTTTACCTTGATTTTCAACTTTTTTATTTTTCGAATTTTTCCTTTATTTGTGCTGTAAGATCTTGCTTTTTGCCTTTCGTGATTCTAGGTCAACAGGAACTACTATAAATATAGGTTTTCGACCCAAACCCATAGAGTACTTCCGGTTGACCTAGAATTATCAATTTAGGTTTAGGTTATAAGCAAGGTCCAGCACAAGTAAAGGGAAGTCGAAAAGTAAAAAAAGTTGAAAATTAAGGTGGGTAAATATTAGCACTACAATACTACAAGTTTTCGCGAAAATCTAAATTTGCCCATATCTTTTTATTGTGTTGACTCAGGACCTTGATTTTTATACACCTAATAATAGGGACTAAAATCTCAACAAGATCTCAGTATCTGGTTCAAATTTCAACTTGCTAGGTCCACCCGTTCCTGAGAAAATCGGTGGTGACACACGCACAGACGGACAGACGGACAAGAAAGTGATTTTATAAGGGTTCCTTTTTTTACCTTTTGAGGTACGAAACTCTAAAAAGAGCTGATGATCTTCAAACGGCTGAGCAGATTTTCTTGAAACATAAAATATAGGTATTATAATGTTTCAAGATAAGAATCTCCATGTTTCAAGAAACTCTCGATGAAGACAAGTTGCAAACAAAAAATATATAAATCGGTACAACCGTTCCGAAGCTATGATGCCACAGACAGACACACAGATACAAATCTACATACCTACACAGTTACACAGATACACAGTTACACACTACAAACTTATAACTCCCCTCTTTCTCGTCGGGGGTTAAAAAATACTCTTCCTGGTCCTATGCTGCAAAATATACCTATCATCACACTCGCTTAGGTCTCCTAAAATATATATGACCTATAGAAACTAAGACTTAGAGCAAACATTTAGGTAGGTATCCCACAAATTATATTTCATCTTATCAAAAGAAGTAGATACCTACCTCAAACTTTCCCAATGAAAACTTGAAAGAAGCAAATAAATTGCGAATTTTATAGAGGGATTTGTCCCAAATGAGGTTGTATCTATTTTTTCATTTGGGCCCGCGGGTTTCGCGAAGTCCCGTGCACCATCCCGAGGCGCGGCGCCGCCCCGCCAGTCCGCGGTCTCCATGGCGACCAGCTCAAATGACGTATCGATCCCGCGGAGGGGGCGCCCCCTCCCCCCCGCGGGGTGGCGCCGCTCCACCCGCTCGCGACTCCCTTGCACCCCTGCTGCCACCACTCGACCGTTGGCCCATGCAAAATGACGGATGTAAACTTTGGATATACCTCCTTGGAAGAAAATATTTTTCATTAGAATGAAATGTGGTAATGTTTCAGATTTTTTTTGTAACATCTAATGTTATTCAATATGGACTCATAGGTTTTGTATCAAGCGGTTGCTAAATCCACTAAATCGTCATGTAAAAGAACGCTGGCTGTCAAGCTGCTCATTAAGCAATTTATGAAAAATTGGGCAAATTAATATCATCGCGCACAAAAGTTATTAATTACGAAATGGTTTTTCATGGAAAAAAAACTATAAAGAAAACAATAAGCCTAGTACTTTTGTGTGCAAGTGTAAAAAAACAAGTTGGTATGGTAAGAAAATGTATGGAATATTTTTTTTTTTTAATAATTGCAAAAACTTACCATTTGATTTCGTAAGTTACTTTGGGAGAAGTGTTCCGTATAAGAAATAGAGTCTATTAATACCAACTTGTTTTTTTTTACAAATGTATTTTTTTAGGCAAACTACATTTTTTGAAAAATCTAAATATGCAATTATTTATTTATTCAAAATAAAACAAAAGTTTCTTATGAACAAAGCTTTCTAATTACAAGAGAAAAGCTACCCTGAAGTGCCCAAAAATTTGCCACACCCTGTATACTTATAACTAAAAATATATTTCAGTCTCAAATAATAAAAACATTCCTTTGACTTGTAAATAGGATCATCTCTGCGCTCTGCGTTAACTAGTTATGTGAGAAATTGGTTAGCAAACAATACACCAACTTAACCATAAATGTAACACTTGAAATTCAGCAGTGCGAATAATATAAACTCATATATTATTATCTCCACAGATACAGAACAAAGTTTCAGAAACAACGACTAACTTTGATTAGTTTCAGATATTAATTTCCTACGAATGTTTAAATGCAATCAGGGCTTAGAAATTTGGTTTTCCTGGTTGGGTGGCAGGTTACAGGGATGAATGAAACCAACTGCTTTAATAAATCACAGATTATCCTGACACTGACATGCAATATACTTTTTATTCCTTTTTCAAAGCTGTTTGATTAATGGTTCTTGTGACATTCAATCGAAAAAATAAAATGCTTTCAACGACACAACCATACTCTGCAAGTAAAAATATTGGCCCTCTACTCGTACATGCCCACATCTACCACTTCTTATTTAACTTTAAATATATAAATAATTAAATCTTATTGATAAAGTAAATATCCTGCAAGTAGAATCTAAAAAACTAAAAACCCGACAGAAGTGTAAAAATACCGAGTTCATGATTTGTCTCTCCAAACTCTTTTCAAACAAATAGATTGTATATATTTTCGTACTCGCCTTTTAAAGCCCTTTATTTGATACCCCAATCGAGGGTCTTAAAAAAATGTTTTTCATCCCGCACATTAAAGCGCATAAAATCCGCCATTTTGATTTTTTAAGAACTTTATGGTACCTACCCAGTGAGTGTGACACTCGCGCCGCCATCAAGATGAATCTGATGACCTATCATTTATCAAAATCTGCTGAGTCGTTGAGTAGTTACGAGCGGACATAATGAATAACATATACACACACACACATATACTTACATACAGGTCAAACACATAACCCTCCTTTTGCGCTTCACCGCGGTCGGGTAAGAAATGGCTCAAAATTCAATTAATTTAATCTCATAATTGCTTTTGATGAGGTACCCCAAACCAATTACATCACAAAACGCCACGGAATAGGTACATCCCTGAAAATACATTTCTACCCGAAATCAAAAATAACCGTCATAAATGTACAAAAATACTATTTTAAATTAAATAATTGTCGTGTTTAAACGTCTCTTCTAAAATTTTGTTTCAAACATTAACATAATTAAGTGGTTCTCAAAGTTTTCCCATTATAAACTTAGCAAGAAATTTTATTTTTCCCTCAAGTCATGTGTCTTAGTGTGCGCTCGTGTGGACGACACAGCGAATTGGATTTTCCGTAGTGTGAGTAAACCTACTTTTGCAGAGAGAACAGTGAAACCTTGGAGATTCATGAAATATTAATATCAAACGACTGAGAACTTATTCCAAAGGTAATTTGAGCTTATGTTGCTAACATTATTTTATGCATATGTAGCTTTAAATACGCTACCTACATCTCGATTTCAGGAAATGTAAATGTCATTTATAAATAATATACGAACATGAAATGAACATAACATTAAATTAGTTGATTAATAAATTAATACTTATAAAAATATTTAAGAAAAAAGCTTTTATTTATTTGCTTGATAAGCGAAAAACAATAAGTAAAGTGACATCTTTCTAAATAAATAAAAAAGAAACATGAACAGCGACAACTAAAACTAAAAAAAATATATAAAAATATTTAAAAAAAAAGATTTTCTCTAAAAGGAAGAAAATAAACTTTACGAAAATAAATTAAACCCATCAGTTTATTACATTACACAATTTTTATGTTATAAAAGCTTATGTTTAGAATGATGTCACCTTACTTATTGTGTTTCGCTAATTAAGCCCTTTCATTTGATACCCATATCATTAAAAAGTTCCATGGAACAGGTCCCGACTCCATCATCAGATCAGCATTGTGTTTCGCTCATCAAGCCCTTTCATTTGATAGTTACCCAATCATTAAAAACTTCGATAGAACAGGTCCCGACTCCATCATCAGATCAACATTGTGTTTCGCTCATCAAGCCCTTTAATTTCATACCCATATCATTAAAAAGTTTCATGGAACAGGTCCTGACTCCACCGTCAGATCAGCTCGCTATCACCATATTATTGTATTGTAGTCGAAACTTTACCTACAGATATTATGAGTTCCGAGTTTCAATAGCCCTATTTATTGAGGAGTTCTGTTGAACAGCTCCTGACTCCATCATCAGATGAACTCGCTGATACCTTAGTATTGCATTGCCCCCGAGAATAAATGTGCAAAATTTTAGCTCAATCGGACTTGGGAAGTGGGTCTAATTTAACTCGCAAGATTTGACCCTAACAAACATACATATATTGCAAGTTAGATAAAAGCTTAAAAACTGTTTTTTTACTAGCTGAAAACAGTTGTCATCATCATCAATATCCTGCTCTATAACCCCCTGTTGTTATCTCTCACAGTATGTTATCTACACAGAGGTTAGAAGAAATTTCAATAAAAAATCCGGAACTGTTCTTGTCAAATAGTCTATAGAATTGTTATTCTATAGACTTATATAACTATATAAAAATCCAAGCAGATTTTCAATTTTAGTCCTTTTTTTAGGGTTCCGTAGTCCTGACAAGGAACCCTTATAGTTTCGCCATGTCCGTCTGTCTGTCTATCTGTCCGTCTCACATACGGGTATTTTGTATACCTAGCCGGGTGAAATTGGTAAAAAAAAAATCTAAGTTAAGGTTGAAAAATCTGGAAAAATTCATGATGATAGTGCATTTCACATTAACTTTAAAGGAAAACTATAGCGGTTAGGATAACTTTATTAGTTTAGCAGTAATAGTCGTTGAATTTGGGTGTTGGATAATTTTGTACCAAATGCAAAATCCTTTGAATGAAACCTAAATAACAACAGAATCGTTCTATATTGTGATAACGGGCTACTACAGAACCCTACACTGCGCATGGCCTGACACGCACTTAGCCGGTTTTTTTACTAATTTTCTAGTGGGAAATTAGCCATTAGAATAGACATAGGTCTAGTTGGCATCATCATTTGCATTGTTTTCATGTAATTAATGACCTATAAGTATCTAAATATTTGGGTAAACTTCCTGGTAGCACTCAATGTAAAACGATAGCTAAGCCAACACAAAAACACAGAACAAAAAACATATTTGTACTTATTTTTGTTATTAAACTATTTAAAAAATAAACAGGACGAGCTACTCTAAAGTTTTAAGTTTCAGTCATAACGTCTTCCCTCGATGCGAACTAAGAAATATAGATCCTCGCGAGCAAAACCTGTACTAAATCACTAGCCAGCATTATTACACACATATAATTCCACCATCAGAGAAATTTATTTATCGTGTATAGATTAGTTTCCAAGTTAACAATTTATGATTGGATAGAAAACTTACTAACCTCATGGCATTATTGACTAACCTTATCTTGAGGTGAGCAAACTAAGCGAGCTATACAATTGTAGCTACTATCTGTAAATCATTAACCCGTTTTATGAGAAAGCTCTATGGCGAGAAAAATAGTTTTTGACGAGATACCAATAAGGCATAATTTAGTATGACATCGAATCTCATGAATTTTAAATGTTATGAACTTATGACTAATAAAGTTATAATTAGTGATGTTAAATTTAAAAAATCATTAATGTTACTTTATAATTATGTCGTAAATCAATACAGTTTTAATAACTCTGAATAATGAAATTATGCGGATCAAACTTTTTGTAATAATACTATGTAGGTACTTATTTAAGTCTCGTGGTTTGGTCCTCGTAGGGTCTCTAGGAATCAAGGGATCTGTGGTGATTTAAAAAAAATATCTAAACAACATATTTTGTACATATTTTGTATCTATTTTATCTAAACTAAGTTTAATAACAAAAATAGACAAGCTTTTCAAAGCACTGGCAGCATAACCTCGCTGGTTGGCAACGCTGGCTGGTCCGCTGAGAACACTCGCGGATCACGCGTGGCTTCGACAAGACAAGACGCCTTGAAAGAATTTAGAAATGTTCCTGGATGTGTGGTGTATTATACTGTTTGTACTGTCAATCAGTCAATTTGAAACGTAAAGTCGCGTATTTTGCCATATTTAATCGCTGCATCTGTATCACCGTATCGTCCGTCTCAAACTTAGTATTTGTGCGCTCCAGTTAACTCCGTATCGTATCAGTAGGTATCGTATCTTTTGAATTACTTATGTGATGATTGGACAACAAAGTTAATTTAGAAGATACTTCTTATCAGCTTCCATACAGCTAGCTAACGACTCTTTTTTTTGTAAAGGCCTCTGTCATGGCTTATTGACTTTATAGTCCAGAATAGATCTGTGATCAGAGTCCACACCTATTCTGGATAAAGATAATTCTATTCAGATAATTCTGGATAAAATTGGAGATCAGAGTCTGATCTCCAAATTTATCTGGCTTCTAGGCCACGGAAGCGCTGAGTCATAGTACCATTGGTACCTCTCAATTTTTGGTTTCTACAAAAGGCTGCCCAACTTCGGTAATCTCACTAATTACATTAGGAACGACCAAGCAAGCTGCAATGAACGACTAGTTCGAGAAGCTAATCAAAAGTTTTCTTCATATTTTAATGTGAGTTTATTATTATAACAATTTCAATATTTTATTTTCTTTATAAAATTCTATTCATTAACTTATACATTAAATTTCATGTTTGCTAGGAGCCATTAATAACTTATATGGGCATAAACAAACTTCATGCCAGATTCTGTAATAATATGTGTTTAGTTACGAAGTCATTAAGTACAGTTAACAATTTCTCCTCGGACCGGTTTTTGAGTTACAACAAACTAATGTAGGTACCTATACTTTATGACTGGTTATTTCACTAATCAAGACATAATTTTACTCAATGTTATATACTATGGAGCTTAATACTATAATCACTTCTCGTATGTATGTAAAACTTTATTCGCGTTTATTGCTTCAAATTGTCGGTCAAAGTAGGTACCTATTCATTAGTAATATTAAATATTTTTTTTGTTTGAAAAAGTATAAGTATAACCTACTTTCCGGTTGGTGCACTAAAAATTTGGTGAAGATTTGGCGAAGATCTTTGGAGTTATGAACAGAAATGCAACTCGAGAGTGCAGACTTCCTCAGCTTAGATAATATTGAAGTAAGTTTTTTAAAAATTTTAATTTAGCTACTTGCTGTTTTCCAACTTGGACAATTTATGCCAAAATTATGCTGTATCTATTGAAGCGAGCCCTTTTGTCTGAATAAATCAGTTGTATATACCTAGTTGAAGAACCAAATTAATTCTCCAACAAAGGCTCTATCACGCGTGAAAATTGGTACATTATAAAATCAATTTGTTTATGAATGGAGCGAACGTACAATCTTACTGAAAGCAGCTCACCTAACATCTGCATCAGGGTTGTTGCTGATGCAGTTTTTTTACACATCAGCGGATGCTGATGCTGATTTTTAACCGACTTCAAAAAAAAGAGGTTCTCAATTTGTCGGAATATTTTTTGTTTTTTCTTTTTTGAACATAAGTCTAGCAATGGCTTGGACCGAACTTCTCGGAAAACTCGAAGGGAGGCCTTTGCCCAGCAATGGGACAGTGTAGGCTAAATACAACAAAAAAATGCCTTTAGGATTATGTTCCCAATTGTGCACTATTTTTGTAATTTTGTGCATTAAAGAATTTAATCAAATAAATAAACAACAACAAACATAAGTCTGCGAACGATGTATAATAAGCCCTGCCCCCTATGTCCTGTCACGACTTGAACATCAGCATTGAATATCATCAGCATTTGAAATGATGCTGATAATCAGCGGATGCTGATGCTGATGCTGATATTCGCAACAACCCTGATCTGCATACTCCTATCGATTGAAGTGAGGGAAATGGTTTGTTAGTGTCGTTGCGCGACTCTCACGTTCAATCATCTTAGATAATCTGGATTAAATTATAAATCAATCTTTTACCAAACGAAGGTATTCTAAAATCACAAAAACTGTTGATGAGCTAAATAACTCATTATTGATCGAGCGAGCGACAACAATGGCAACTTTTAGATCAAATACCTAGATTGATTTTTAAATCAAAGTTTTGCGCACTATTTTGTTATCTGAGGTCCATCTCAGCCCCATATTTCTGAGTGAATTTACCTTGTCGAAAAACTTAATGTTTTTTTTTTCTAAGCACTGTTTTTTTTAATTTTTCAGAAACATATCATAACAATATACTTAATCTTGGCATTTTTGCTAGGCAGGATCTCAACTGTTTAAATTAATTATCTCAACTGTACAACCAAAACCATTACATTCTGTAAATGCCTAGGTTATTAATATATAGGTACACTCAAAAAAACAACTCTTCTTTTACAGGGTAAAAATAGAGCCTTCATTCCTCGCGATAGTTTGCTAAATAAAATCATTACTCTCGAACAAAACCGCAGAGTTGTTATTATCATCATGCACTTAATTAATAAGTTGTTGTCCGGGACAGCGATGACTTGCACAATGGAACGCCCCCTCCCCACTCGCCGGCTGGAATGCCCATTGTCCCACGACGGTATGATATTCCAAACCTATGTCACTTTAAATTGCCACTCAATGAAATGCTGTCTTTGTAACATTGATTTTAGATTCAATTTGCTTAATTCATTATTGGAAACGAAATTATTGTATCATGTTAAAAAAAAAGCTTTTACACGCGACCTCCCCCCTGATGGTTTATCTTTGATGGCGACCAAAATCGGTCTCAAACACTCAAATATGACAGTTCAGTGACCACGCAAATAACTCTGTCACTCTCATCTCAACGAGACCGAACGCGACAAAAGATACCTAAGCGAACGTTTTGACAGTTTGAGACCAATTTAAGATTTGAGACTAGTTACACAATTAGCCAGCTGATTCGAATAGGCAAATGTCAAAGTCAATGAGCATAATGCAGAAGAATAGAGAGCTAGAGCTAGGTGTTTACTCATGTTATTGCGCAATCTGTAAAGAATTAGGGCAGCAAACGCTGTTTGAGGCTGTTTGAGGTTATTGTAGCTTTACTTTCTAAGATTTGCCGGGTTTACTGTTGTTCCATAAAGAATTCCATTAAGCAGCTCCTGATTTCATCATCAGATCAGCTTGTTGTTACACTTTGTACCATTACCAAAAAACGTAGCAAGATTTTCAAAAACAATTAAGTAAACTATTTTTTTAATTTCTAAGCAACTTCTGACTCCATCATCTGATCTAAGTACTTCAAGCTTCAAGATCTTTAATGTACATACAAACTGAACTGACTATCACGTGGTGATAAAAAAAAAATCTTTACAACAATCAGCCAACCTTCAAGTTAGCAAAGCTAACTGGTAAATAAATCTGGAATTAAATAATATTTCATTTTAAATGAGCATATTTATATTTACACGAGCTCTAAACGGTGAAGGAAAACATCGTGAAGAAACCAGAAAGGTTTCTAATAGCGGCGAGGAGCTTGCCAACCTGTCACGTATGAAATGTAAGCTTCTACAAAATGTGGACATGTACCAAATATGTATTTGGACATACCTCTGACTATCCCCTTAGACGTGTTCAAAGAATTTAGAAATTATAAAATTATAGTAAGTATTAAATTATATCTTTATTTAATTTAAAATATAATATTTAGAAATAGAAACATTGGAATAAAATTATGTAGGTACTTTACTTACCCATATAGTTTCGGTTCATGATGATCATAGAATAGAGGGCAGCAGTGCGATTCAGACTTCCAAAAATGCATCTGATTCGATGATTTTCTTCAGAAAGTTGACGTTTTTTCAGCGAAAAGTCGCTGAATGTTCTTTTTAATTTAACGCCAGGTAATAATTTTTCACCCAGTATTACTTTTCTCGAATCATTATAAATGTTTATAAGTAGTGAAATATGGAATCTTTGCTGATGTTAAATATTATGCTTAGGTACCTGAAAAATTAGGTACCTACCTACGTACTTTACGAGACTATTCGATGCACTCTATGAAGTACTTACCTAGGTTCTTTCGACATGCATGATAATTTTAAATTCTATCAGTAATTGAAGAAATAGACGTTTTTATCTTACTCTTATCTAACAGTAAAGTAAGCAAGAATTACTTTCAGTCCACAGTTTTTAAAATATTTATTAGAATAGACAATACCCAAGTGGACTTGGGTATCTCTGTTTTTTTTGGAATATAGGACTATTAAAGAAAACAACCCTGTGACACTTAATTTTATCTGAATAACGGCACATGAGGTGTTTTATCAATAGGTATTGATAAAACACCTCATGTATATAATACTCATATCATTATAAAACTGCCTTATAAGGTGTTGTAAGTTAGTACAATAAATCAGGCACGGAAGCCAAAATGAAAACAGGCTCGAATTTTTTTGTCTTCATTAGGTAGGTAGATGGTTTTTCTTTTCCTCAACTAAACAACAACTAAATATAATTATTATAACCTAGTAATAAGTATATGTAAGTATAAGTACCTAATAAAAACATAAGATTGATATTTTCACTAGGTATAGGTACTTACCTACTACATTAAATATATTTTGAACAGGACAGACAGGCGACATTATCGTAAAATATCTTAACATCATTTTAAACAGAATAGTATCTTATAAACCTTTATAAAGCCGTAACGTACGAGTGTAACAAAGACATAAATGGCTCCTATTTAGGTATTTTACGAAGACAAACGAGCATCCACAAATCATGTTTTGTTGAACGCTGAAGTCGCGCGTCGCGCCTCGCCCGGAGAAATGTGTCGAGGCGACGCATTCTAGTACGTAACACATTATTGTAACGCATAGTTGCATCGGTATTATAATGTAGTGGAGTTATTAGTGGTTGGATCTGGAGGCTCACGGAGCGAGCTCAGCTGTCAAGGCCAACTGAGGTCACTCCTCCGACGCTCTCCGCGTCCGCGCCACGATACCACGGACCGGTTCTACAATTTTTAGTCTCTTTTTATTTTCATTTTTGTATACACAGCGCTGAGACTAAACAATGTTTATACGAGTCAACATGGAATTAACTTTTATTGCAGAGGACTGAAATAATTTAAAATATGCTTTTATACTTATTTAAAAGAGACACAAATGTTATTTTTAATTTACGGTCGTAAAATTGTTTGGATGTCGTCATGAGTACCTAATCACCCACTTCACCTACTTTAGATAAGCAGCAAAACCATACCTTCCTAGCCTACATAAGTAAGCTGGAAAGGTATAGTGCGACGTACATAACATATTATATAAAACATTTTAAGAATATGAGCTTATTACTAAAAGAAAGTTTGACTTGACCAACTCAGTAATACCCTTACTTATTATATTATATAATCGTCGGACCGTTCAGGAACAATTCTACTTAGTTTTTCTAAATAAGTTAAATGACATGTAAACTCAATCAACCAATTTTAACGCACAGGTGTACCTTTAATGAATAGTTATAAACATTGTATAAATTCCAACTCTGTCTATTTATGATAGCTACTATGTTTGTTTACTTTCACAGAAAGTTTGTTTTTTCTCCGATGTTTGATGGCCGCCAGATGGCGCGACTATAGTCTTGATGTTGTAGTTACTGTATGGTTTCATTCCTTAACAGCTATAAACAGGCACCCTCGTTGTCTATGGAATTTTTACACACACACTTTACTTTTAATAGCTTCACAATTTACTTAAATGTAGTCGTTAAGATTCTTGCAAAGTTTTCCAATGAATCTAACAGGCAATCAATAGGGAGACAATTTGTAGAGAGCCTAGTGAGGTACGTCGGGACTAATAGTTTCCGTTGAATACTGATAGTCACATTAAGTGGGCAGAAAAACTTTATTTATGAACAAGACAACCTGTGTATCTTGTATTTTATTTGACTTACCTACAATAATGTACGTACTTGGAGTAGGACATAAAACGATTAAAAGGTTTGTAAGTAACATTATGGAATCCCAAAAAAAATCTGCAAAAAAAGATGTCCCAAACACGAAACAAAAGACATAAACGCGTGCGCGTGAGCAATAAACAATTGCACAAAATTAATTAAAGTGAGGCGATACTTTTATCAACACTCTTTTCTTTTAAAGCATAAAATAATATAAACTTTACACCTAAAATATTAAATTAGAGTAAGTGGATTATGAATCATATAATTGTCAAGAGTAACTAGATATGAGTCATATAATTAACAAGAGTAACATTGCTTTATAGCACTCATGCTTCGCTAAGTATATTATGTGTGTATCACTTTAAATATCGTCCAAGCGTTGAAAATACTGGAGAAATATCAACGAACTAAAGAACAATGGTGTATTATGTGGTAATATTAGAAATATATTCGTTCACTTATGCGTGGAAAAAGTATCTAAACAAATCGCAGCATTGTTTTAATATACTTGACGCAGGGTTGAAGCGGCCCATACATATGGAAACATTCCATAATAGGTGCCTCTGCGTATGTTTTCTATTTTTATTCCAAACAAAATCATCATTTAATCTTTAAGTTATGGAATCCGATTTTCATCGTAAATCCAACTTTATTTGTTCTTAAAATCCTTTTAAATAGGTATGTATGTCTAAAAAGCCTGATTCCACAAGTTACTCTCAATTTAATCTTATATATGTGCTGCCAGTGTCTTGGGCATGCTTCCGACTGACAGTGGCTTGGATCAGTTGAGCTACCTATAGATCGCTTCCAACGATCCTTAGGTGGCTCAACTGGTTTTATTTTTATTTTATAATGTTATGTAAATATGTAGTAGTTTAGATTCTGTAAATAAGAGTTTGCAATTACATCTTATATTAGATACTTATACATATTTGTATTAAATATGACTTTTATAATACCTATCTTAATCTTTTTACCTTGTTCTAATTTGGGATCATAGACAATTATACAAAGAACTATATAGCATCGCCTGACTCCATAGAAAGTTGATTCAAATGGGGTGTTTTACTAAGGCTCTGTGGGTCTTTCGGCGTGGTCACATCCGAGGCTTCAAACGAGTAACTTGTCGGGGTCATAACCTGTTTGCGACCCCTCCCGACGGGACCGAAGCTTGGATGTACTCTAGTAACCTGGCCTGACTTATGAACAGTTGAAAACAATATTCTGTTGGCGAGTAAAAGTTAAATAAACACAAAGTTTTGACAAACTTAGTCTTTTAAAAAAATCCTATTAAGACATATTATGCCTAATAGGATTACATTACATTACTACCAATATACTTAATCAAGTGTTTAAAAAAGGGACTTTAAACACTAAGCTATTTAGGAATAAAAAAATGTTATGTAAGCCGTCGTCTTTATTTGTAATTAATACATTTGATTTTTGAGTAGATACGTCAATAATAAAGCCTACTGTACTTTCTAATTTTGAACGGCGATGTTCTCGGAGGCAGAGGTAGAGACAAAGCGGAGGGTTGGTATAAAATTCAAATCGTCTGGAATGGTCGATTGGAGTTTGTTTGCGTAGGGTATTTGATTTGTTGAAATGACATCGTGGACGTGTTGTATTTATTGGGCAGTGTTCCCTGAGCCGTGGATATTGTTAAGGCACACAATGCCAGTGCAGCGGGCCGTTGTGCCTTGTGAAATGTTGCGCGACTACTTTTTTCGTCTGGATTCTATACTCACGATACTCGTTTTTTGAGCCGCGAGCCCGAGATGTACAGGTTTATCTGTTTAAAATTTATTAACATCGAGAAACAATTTAAAACCTTTTCTATAGACGGTCCATGAGTGATTCATGATGAATGGAAATGTATTATGGCTATTATAAGTTATTACCGTGCAACATCATACTTGTAATGTTTAAGTAGGTTTATTTATTAAGTATATAAAGACATTTATTGCTAAAAATATATTTATATCTAATACTTTAATAATTTTAAGATAAACGACCCTCTACAAGTCATTTTTAGTTAATTACCTACCCTCTTATCATAGTCATGGATTGAATGTACCGTTTTATTTTTCAATGGTCTTGTTACACCCTTATAACTCAATTTTTAAATTTAAAAAAATCATAATTAGCCCACGTGATTTTATGAAAAAAAGATATGGGATATTATGTTTTTTTTTTAAATAACTGATACATTAAATATCTAAATGTGTAAGTAAATTAATGGTTCAATAATGTTCTAGATATATTAAGTTACTTATATGAAATCTACCTTAAGTGCACCACATAGAACAAAAGCAAACTGCGCACAACATTCTCTATAATTATAGGTTTTTAAAAACATTGAGGTCGAGATAACGAGTTGTACAGTATGACTTTAATATTATAAACTGTGTACCTATTTATAGTTTTTTCATTTAAATTTATAATTTTAAAACATGTTATTGTTTTCTAACTAACTGCGCCTATTTTCGGAGACAAATGAATTCTTATACTTACCTACTTACATAATATTATTTTTAGTGCGTCTGTAGAACCAATTTATTCAAATAAATTGTAAGTGACTACTAAAATCGTCAAAGAATGTAAATAAAAACATAATTAATTACAAAACAAAAAGCTCTTAAAAGATTTCCTTTCCAAACCAAAGTAGGGTTGGGGTGGCACCCCTCAATTAATAACTATAGGTACCGTCTGGGCTAGATATTATTCTAAGTGTATGTTCCTACTTTTGTACGTGTGTTTTCTATTTAATATTAAGGCTGACGTACTTATTTATTTTCTATGTAGGTCTTCAACCTCGACATTTAAACAGAAGTTGAAGTAAATGTCAAATAATAATAAATTTGACTGATTATACTATCAAAATGCTAGCGTATTGCATTTGTGATAAGGTGATACGTAATTTTTGAAAAACTTATTGGCGATGAGAATCAAACATGTTAAAGAAAAAATGTAAGCCGTCGCGGGACGCCTGGTAAATGTGAACCATTAAATTTATTTCTCGTCACCACACCGTATAGTTTTATACTATCATTATAGCGGCGTGACTTTGACTTTGACTTTGTCTGAGAGCACCATGGTGCCTTATGATGATGATGATGATGATGATCACCACAGCGCTCTCCTCTGGAGATGATGTATAATTTGATTCAGTAATAATGATAATTAATTTAATTGATCACCGTTTATGACATTTCATACTATCAAATAGCGTGGCGTCGCGAAGTTGTGACACTTCGGTTAGACTGATTTTTGGCTATTACCTTGTTAGGCGTTTACCGTTTTATGTGATTTTTTCTCTCAGCAGGGATTTTTATAAGTAATAAAAATATGGAAATCAGATTTTTCTATGTAAAAAATCAACTGAAATAATGCATTTACAGACTTGGTGCCCTAATTAAAAATACTCGGATTGACTTCCAAAACGTGACCATACACTTTTTTTTTTCTTGGCCAGCACTTTGGCTTCTGGGCCCAAAATGCATGACCTTCTTTCAAAGTGATTAAGATTGTGCAGAAAAGGCAAAATAATACGATGAAGAGTATCTTTGAGAGCAAAGTCGTCTTCTCTCCCTGTTTGCCTCAAATACACATTGAACATCACACAATACACTAAACGTTTTGTATTTTAATATTTTGTAAATAACTAAATTTTTTTACGAAATTGAGGTTCTGCCCAGACCTTCTCGGAATGTATCCTGAAATCGGATAGTGACGTATCTTCGCTGAAAAAACGACAACTTTCCGACTGAAATCAGCGAATCGGATGCTAATTCGGAAGTCTGAATTCAGGTAGGTACCATTTCGATCTCGCGCTCCGCTCGGCAGCGCCAGAGCCGCCGTTTGTATGAAGGTCTTCAACCTTTGAATTTAATAATTTAATTTAAAATGCAAAGAAAGAACCAGTTGTGTTTTTTCGAACTAATCAATTCAAAGGCTTTATAATTTTTAAGGGTTATGTTCTTAAATTTTTATACGATTTTAAGAAAAATGCTTACATTAAAGTAACGTGGGTTTAGGGGAAGTCTATGGTTTACACACAGAACAACTCAGTTACGTTTTTTCGAAGTAATCAATCCAAAGGCAGTGTAAAATTTAATTTAGGTTATGTTTGTTTGATTTTTTTGGTTGTAAATTGAAGTAAAATGAAGGAGCGTCCCGAGCCGGGACGGAGCGAGTGGAGAATAACACATGGGGTGCAGCGAAGGGTGCGGGGCGGCCCACTGAAAAGTGCGCGGGTGGGGCTGAACAAACTCGCGGGGACATGCAAAATGGGACGCGCACTTTGCTTTTACTGTTTTATTCATCATATTTTCCACTAAGTTTTGGTGACCCTATAGGTACTACACTGATCTATTAAACAAATCCATCAATGGATTAAATTCCCTTTATTATCTGTAATCTAACATAACTAGAATTAATGGATTGTAATGAAAGAAAAGAAAGAATCTTATACATAAATGGATTTGTTTAATGGATTGCTTGTACGTCAAAATACACTTAATTTTTCTTGAAATTATCAAAGAAGTATAATTTTGTGATCTATTAACCAAATTAAATTCTTATTAAATAATTACAAAAATATTAGGAGATAAAAGGTCAGGGCGTCGATTCTCGTACCGAACTTTTTATCAACCTCAACCAAAACCTCAACTAAAGCGACTGTTTCCATGACTACTAATAACAAACGACTCAGTTGTGGTGAGGTTTTGAACTTTGGAAGAACAAATTTTTGAAAAGCTATTCTACTATTTCACCAAATGGCTGACATTTAAGAGATCGAACCAAAACCAAAGCGGTTGTCATCTAGTAGAATACAGGCCCTGGCCATGTATGTAACATCTTTTATCTCTACCATCTATTTAATTAAACAAATAAAAACATTTTAATACTAATACTATTGCTAAAGTTTTCACTTAGTTAGTAGCAGTACAGTGGTAGGTATATAAAACTTGTAAATATTAGTCTTAAATTCAGGTCTGAATTTATTATTAGGTAGCTCTTTTACTAGACAAAACACTTAAATACATTGCTACATAAAATTTCACTTCGCAAAAATGTAGGTAAGTAATTATAGAACCTGTTTCCAACAAGAGGTAAAAATAAAATTACATTTTGCAAAGAAGGTAACGCTCTATTAAAATATCTTTGTTGTTAAACAAAACTAACGATACAGCGAAACAACTTGTTTAAAACAATATAGATAACAGTGCGATAGAAAGTGTGTCACATTCACGTTCCAATGAAGACGCATCCGGTCGTAAATCTTATGTAAACTATTTGCGATAATTAAAAAAAATATTCATAAATGAAGGAGAAAAATTGGTGCCGCTGTTGAAAGTCCCTCCAGCATGTACTCTCAAATAGGGGAACAAGCATTTTAGCATTACCCCCGTGCACAACTCTTCCCGCGGGGAGGGGGCGGGCCCACGGCGACGTAAAAATCAATATGCTGGAGTTGTTAAATCACGCTTATAAACGAGCACTCGTCTTCGTTTCATTCCTGAAATTACTCAAGTATACAAGGTTAGTTTCCATTTTTATATCCACGAGACTGGTGAAGCTAATTGGCTGACCGACTCGGACTTTTAAAGGATTACAATCTGTTTTGTTCAAGTCTAGGGTTTCGAAAACTTCTTCGTAAAAAAGACGAAATGTTGACATTAATTAATTCTACATTGATGTATTATATATTACTGTGGTATTTATGTCATTGTTACCAATGCCTTGTAGAACCGTGTCCAGCCAGTGAGACTAATTAAAAACATATCCAAATCAATTTTTAATAAATAAAATGGAAAAGTTACTTTCGTTCTACTAATCATATTTTCTGGTAGGACTAAATACGAGTACTTAACTATTTTTAAACGTATTTTCTCTGTAAGTATAAAACTGTTTGAAATTCGATAGGAAAAATTAAATACTTTTATTTTTCTTACACGAACTAAATTCATACTGTCACGTAATTTACTTCTTATAATCAGACAAAACTGATTAAATCTGATAAATGACAACTACTTTAGGTGTTGATGATCAGATAGGAGCAACCCTTCGATCTCATTAATCGAGCGTGCGGAATTAATTACAAAAGGTCAACCGGGGAACAATGCCGCCAGTCTCGTTCATTATTGTACACAATTTATGTACCAACGAAACAATCATAAATCGTTACTTTAACATCAAACCAAGTACCTACATACCGAAATGTAAATTTTCAAATCAAATTAACGTTATGCGGCGGTCAATGAACTTCACGAGCTCCAAAACAGGAAGATAAATTGGATTGTGTAACAAAAAAATTAAAGTATCCAACTTACATCGCTTCACCAAAATAAGGGGATAAAAATAAAAACAAACAGTCAAAGAATTGGGGAGAATATTGATTTAGGTCTATTTCTCTTATCCCCATTTGATTGACTTTGGTTGGGGCCTCTTTGAGATATATTGCTAATAGAATTTGTGCTACAAAAATGGACGATGAAAACAGTTCGTCGTTAATGTAACTTAAAGGTCTTTGTTCTTTAAAAATAACTTATTTTGCTCTCTTTTGGTTTTAATTACTAAAAAAACATTAAAATACCAATGATATTGTGCCTTTTCAGTTTCATTTTGTAATGATTAAATTATAGCTCCATTAAATTTGCCATAACTGTTTTTTTAAGTCATAAAAAATATGCCTGTGTGTATTTTACTGAAAATATCTTCAACAACTTTAACAAAAGCTATCTCAAAATTCCCATTCACCTCCTCCTTTAAGGAAAAAATTAAAAGTTTTCTTCACTTAAACTTTTGACTCCGAGATTAGGTTCGAGGGACCTTTTTCCGAATCCATTAAGACTTAAGAGGTAGGTATTTTTAGTAAAATAACTGAATTTATGAACCGTAATCGACACTCAAATTGCTGTCGCACTGACAATAGCTTTTCCAGATTTTATTGCTGGCCCCGCCGTTATTGCTGTGCTTCTACGAAAGATTTTTTCCACAACATTGCTTAAATTGGTTTTTCATGAACGTGTAATGAGAACCTACATGATATAAATTTTACTATACTGCGAATGAATTTCACAGAATCTTACATCATAAAATTATTATTCAGCAAAACATAATTAAATTCAAACGAATACACTCCCTACACAAAACAAGCGTGTGGGATAACGAATACCAACACACACAGGGATGGATGTGTGTAAACAAGCTCCGTCAATATCGCAACATAGACATAGACATACAATATACGAACATAGACGTACTTGTATACAATTTGTACAGGCATTGTGTTCGCTTAGAATCAGACGTATGATTGCTTTCCCCTTTATAGACTTTACATGTTTCTAAATTTTCCTGCTTTCTTGCGAAATTCAAATTGCTTTCAGATAGAGAAGGAATCTTATGATCGTCGTACTGGTTGTACCTGTTTTATCTTAAACCAAAATTACAAAAATAAAAGAGTAGAGAACGTAGAAATACTACTTAAATAATGTTACCTAAAATGTAATCGTTAATCTGGTACTTTTAATCAATGTTTAGTGTATCACAAAACGTAATTACATTATTAATAGAAAAGAAACAGTACCTACCTATACTTACAATGTAAATTAATTGTACGATACGTAATTTAAAATTTTCAAATAACTGTAAAAGCGTAAGAAAGTTAATAATAAAAGGATGTAAGAACCTAATAATATAATCGCGATAAAACATGAAATAGTTGCCTAAAAGTAAAAAGTAATATTACTTGTCCCGTTAAAGTGGGTCACCCCCTAGCCCCCGGGGGCTCCCCTCCCCCGGCGCCGTCTCTCGAGCGCCTCGCGACTGTCCCCACTCCCCACTCCACCCCCAACATTCATTGTGCCGCAATATATTTCTTTTTATGTGCAAACAGAAAAGTCATTTATTTAAATTTTCTCACGAATTCGTATCGCAATTTTATTTTATTATATTATCTGTATCACATTTAGAGTGCTTCGCGTTGTATCGTCGTATCAGCACGTACTCGCATCTACTGATGTGCGAATATGTTCGGCAATGGACCACGTGCTCACGTATTTCAAATATAAATTCAATTCAATGTAAGCTCTCAAACACGCCCGTGATTAAATATGTTTTTTTTGCATTCATAAAATATTGAAAGCTATTATCTTTCGCTGAATTTTGGTGGGCGTGCTATCTCCCTCTAGCAAGTCTACGTCATAGCTGTTGTCCCCATATAATTCGATTTAAAGCTCTCGACGTAGAAGGGAATAATGTTAAACTCAATTGCATTGCAAAGATCACAATTTCCCGGGTTTAACAAGAAACTCGGACAGTTTAATATAATTTTATTATTGCTAGTCCACGGTCAAAAGAACTTCGCAGGTTGGATTTACTATTCTAAAAGTAAAAGTTTAAACTTTCATTAAGACAAGTTAATCCCACCAAAATAATTTTCATGTAAAATGTAGCCGAGTCCATGTGGCTCGCACTGTCAAAAAGTTACCAGATCTCATGTAGAAACAAGCTTCTAACTCTACACGCCCTAACTCTACAAGCCCTAACTTCACAAACTCTAAACCTTCGTCAAATAACGTGTAATGTAATGAACAGAGAATATTATTTTCTCCTTATCAATCAATTGGCCAAATATTTACCATTGGTCCATTTCGTAACTGTTTTTCATAACCAGTTACGTTGACTAGGTGTAGAGATTGTGAAGTTAGGGTTTGCAGAGTTAGAGTGTGTAGTTAGAGAATTTTGGGTTTATTTGGAACAATCCAAACCCAAGTTTTGAGGTTCAAAATAAAAACCGATCAAGTACGAGTCGAACTCGTACGCCGAGGGTTCCGTACCTACCCATTATACCCATTAAGTTATTGGACAATTAGTAATTTTTTTTTACATATCTTAGTTCTGCGATAGCAGCGCCGTAAATGTTCTGCGCACACGAGTATAATATTGCAATAAATATTTTCTTTTATTTTATTTCACACAATAGCACAATTTTATTTATTTACCTTATTTGAGGATGGTGCCAATTAAGCTAGTCCGCTTAATTGTATGAGCACCCATACAACTCAGAGGACAATCTTAATTGGCGTTAACTATGTATGTGATCTCACATCTCACTTTTGGATTTAAATGCAATCATATTTTCCAGAAGGTAGGGAGATCATTCCATTTCACAGAATGTGATAGCTTTGAACTGCATCCCGCGAAACGAAAATGTCTAGAAAAAGGCACATCCAAACTTTTTTATATTTGTACATAGATTATTAAAAAAAAATAACAAGTAAAAAAACTATTTATTCGTGATAGAAACTGGAATTCAAACCTTTCTGGATTTAAAGTCAAAGGTAAACACTAAACCAACACTATTGAAAGTAAATAGATTAGAAAAGCTAGAATACTTGAAGTTATTAGCTTAAATAGCATAATGTAATAAGATAAGTATAAAGAATAGCAAATACTTCTTTTAGATGAATTATTTGATATTTTCTGATCTAGATTAACTTTCAATCTAAAATACCTAGGTACATGAAGTATATTTTGATGTTTGGTTGATGGCCGCGCGATTTAAAAAAGGCACCACTTTCCGGCATAGTAGGCTTTTGATAGACTAACATTATACTTTACCGCATCAAAACTTTTGTTAAAAAAAAAACTTGAACGGGGACAATGATACGTGAAATTGAGAATTCCCGTTGTCCCCGGTGCCAAATCTGCTCACCGGGGATAACGGGAATGAATCAGTTTTAGGACGAGTGACACCATGTCTGCAATCTTATTTCTGCCTGATACCAAAATGAAAACCACTCAGCCACAGCTATGGTCGTCATGTTTGCATTACATAACTTTTTCTCATTTATGATTAAAAGATGCTTAAAATCTTGATATTGTTTAAAATAGAAATATGAACAAAAATGCAATCTGTAAAAAATAATCTGTTTTCGAAATTGTGTTACACAAATCGTTTCTAATAATAAACCTACTGAAGTACTTATAATCGTCACCTACTGAAATCTAAAACTGTTAATCCGCACTTACACTTAGGTATTATTTCATCGAAAATTAAAAGCGGGTTCGAAACCCTTCGGAATCGAAAATTTTGTTAGACTTTTAATTTTCAATGAAACTACATTATAAATTAGTCAAGACTTTGATTTGATTTTTCTCAATAGTATAAATATAAAAATACGATTTTCAGCTAATTAACTTTTGTTACTAAAAAAACGTATGCTTAAACTCTAGCAACGAGGGTTCCGTGACGTAAATTAAGTTCTATCCGTAAAAAAACTTCAATCAAATCAAAAATCAAAAGTACAAACATAACATTGTTATTGAAATAGATAGTTTTTATACATTTCAACTGCAAAGTTTGTAATCGTATTTGTGCTAAGAGACCTGTTTTGTTTCCAAATTTCAAAATTTTAGGTCAACGGGAAATATCCTGTTGGTTTTGATTTACAATTTTTAAATACGCACCAAGCGATCCTATTACGAGTTCAGTTTTTTTTTCTTATAAGTACGGAAACCTAAAAAAGGTTATATATTTGATACATTGTTATTAATTGATGACCTTCATTATTTTATCAAGTAAGTATAGTAAGTAACTCGCTAATCTATAGCGACAATTAGACCCGTAGCAATCCAATGTTATGCGTAGAGATCTCGTAGCACCGTCGTAGCACCTATTAAATTATAATATTATTAATTGGTTTTGGATCATCTTTTCTAGAGGTGTTTCAAAGTATCTTTATCCCTCTTAGAAGACATCAAATTCATGAGTTTTGATAAAACAAATAAAGAACAAAGTTATTTTCAACTCCGATAAAAAAATTAACAGTAATTTTAACAAAATTTATTTTTTAGGAAATATCTTAAGAGCAATGCGACACGGATGCGTTACGTCAGCGTTGCGTCAACGGTGCGGTGACGCTGCGTTGTTTTCCATACAAATCAGACATGTCAGACGGTGCGTTAAAACGACGCGCGTTGACAGAATAAACAGACTCTGTCATAGCGCCGCCGCGACGACGACGCAACGGATGCCGGCAACGAAAGCCCGTATGGCATCGCTCTTACAAAATCATTGCAGGCATCATTAATTAAAATGTGTTTGATTCAGAAACTAAAGAACCATGTTCTTCATAAAAATTTTATAATACTAGCTGACGCCCGCGGATTCACCCGCGTAGACTACGATTTTGTTTATCCCACGGTAACCGTGCATTTTTTCGGAATAAAAAATAGCCTATGTCCTATTTCCGGTTATTATCTATCTACATTTCAAATTTCATCAAAATCGGTTAAGTAGTTATGGAGATACGTGGCAACAAACATTCACACACACACACAGACACACACACTTTCGCCTTTATAATATTACTAGCGGACGCCCGCGGCTTCGCCCGCGTGGACTACTTTTTTTTACCCCACGGGAACCGTGCAATTTTTCGGAATAAAAAGTAGCCTATGTCCTATTCCCAGTTATTATCTATCTACATTCCAAATTTCATCAAAATCGGTTAAGTAGTTATGGAGATACGTGGCAACAAACATTCACACACACACACGGACTTTCGCCTTTATAATATTAGTAGGAAATAGTAGGATTAGGATTACTAGATGCGAGTCCCGGTTTCACACACGCTCCACTCTCACAAGAAAAAACACGGACAATCGGGAATAAGGTAGCTTTAGTATTAAGTAGCTGTAGCTTTTTATCAGTTAAAGAAGAACAGAATCAGATCAGTACTTTCAGAGTTTAACTTGTACAGAACCTGCCTCTTATGTTAATTTTTATATTATATATTTTATATTTATGAAGGTTTATGGTGATGATTATGATAATAAAAATTAGCTTATAGCCTTTCTCAAGAGTTTAGCTATCACATGCAGAAAGAATTTTTCAAATCCGTTCTACTTAGTTCCTGAGATTAGCGCGTTCAAACGAATCGCGTATCAAACAAACAAACTCTTCCTCTTTATTATATTAGTATATAGATAAAATAGATTTAAAATTTTCTGTTCTGATAGCTTTAAAAACTTTTCTTAATAAACTTCAAATTAAGTACAAACTTCAATGGATATGTTTACAGTTGTCAAAAATCTTTGTTAGCTTGGATGAGGTGAAATGGACCTCGACTTCAAATCTTCGTGGACTCAATCCCGGCCTTGCATCTTTATTTGTGTTCTTTGATAACTAGCACAAGGTCAAATACGATGAAAATAAATGTGAAGAAACCCACTTCCTTGTCATCTGTAGATAATAATCTAATACTGCCTGCGGTTCCAAAAAATCAAAAAAATCAAAATCAAAATCAAATATCATTTATTCAGTAGGACCGTTATGACCACTTTGAATCGTCTTAAGAGCTAGGTGATTCTACTCCTGTTCTTTCGCGACCAACACCGTGAAGAATCAGGGCAACAAACACGGTATGGGGCCTAGCTTTCTTTTCGGTGATCCATCCGCTTAAAATCTAAATAGTCAAGTTCCAGTGTGGAGCCAGTCGAACAATGTGAGTCTCGTCAAAGTCGTCAAAAGAAAAAAAGGAGGATTAATACATCAACAAAAATTCGCCCGGCATCACACGCTACACTCGCTACGCTCCACTCCCACATATCGGGTTCAAAATATTAATTGAATACATTATATTATTGTAAACGCTTTTAATATGATTGAGGTTGTGTAGGATGAGTAGAGCCGTATTGGCCGAGTGGGATAGTACCTCGACTTTTGATCGTGGTCGTGGTTTAGAATGCCGAATGTGCATCAATTGGATTTTCCTTTCGAAAAATTTAAGCTCTAAACGGTAAAGGAAAAAACGTAGGCCTTTACATCTTTACTAGATGATATACAGTGATATACAGTGTCAGGAGGCAATCTTTACTACACTTAACGGAACACTGTAGTGCCTGGGACAATGTTGAAATGGGTAAAGGAAGGTACAATGGGTAAAGGAAAACATCGTGAGGAAACCTGTGGCTTAGTCAGACCCACACATATTGAGCATGACTTTCCAGTGGATATGACCTGGGGGTAAGCTGATATGTGGTTTAGGTGCTGGGCAAGCAAGCCTAATCTATCCCAACAATGTCCCAGGCAATACAGTGTCCCGTAAAATGTAGGCAAAGATTACCTCTGACACTATTTTAACAGTACTGTATTTTGACTGCGAATGATTTATAGATCATCAAAATAAAATTAAAAGCCCATCTCAAGTTATTATTTCTCAATTCATATGAGCTAGTAGGCCAACAATAGTGACGGATTACGGTCGTAGGTTTTGAAAAACTACGGCAGGTTTTTATTTAACTACAAAACAGGGATTTAACTGGATATTACAGAATAACAATATATAGTTACAATATGTTTTATGAATTGTGTAATAATGGCTATAATTTATCCGAATATAAAAAATAACATGTTTTAATAAAATAATCGGGTATATATGAAAAGACCGAAAACCAAAATGCCGATGCTTGAAATAACAAATGCTAGTAACATACCAACAAGATACATACAAGAGCAATGTCTTGCTAATGCCCATTCATCAACGTTTTATTCATAACCGTGAAGGTAATCGCCTGACTTGCACATATCGCACATATAGTAAACTCGTCAATCAAATTGATTGACACACCCAAACAAGCAAATTACAGGTGTCAGCAACTAACCCGTCGGTTTCGACAAAGCGGCGATAAAAAGCGCGTTCATTCATGAGCGAGCCACGCGCCACGCGCCACGGGCCCGGCCGAGCCGGGGCGGCGGCCGCACACTACGTGTCACACGCATTCTTTGACAGCTACACCTCGTTTACCTTCGTATTACTGGTTTGCCGCATTTGCTGCATACCCACGATACCGATAATTTCTCTCTCTGACGTGTATTTAGAGATAGAAATTCTCAAACTCAACTAACTAGTAGAACTGCCGGGACCGGTCCGACGAGAATTCCAGTGAAGAATGCAGTTGCAGAAACTCATCACTTGATTTATCTGACCGAAGTATGTTACCCGATCAAGTAACTTAAAGGAAATCTGTTTTTGACAGCAGAAATACAGAGCAAGGGCGGCCTATGCCTCTAGCTATTTGGGCGGGCGGGATATTTCTCACAACTGATTGATTGCTATGATTTCCTCATACTAAGAGACGTTACGCCTTGTCTGTTGACATAAGAGTTATGACCTGAAAGTTACCTGTTAAGCCCCGACTGTTACCTTTCTCCGTAAAGGGAAGCCATCAATTGCAAAACTTACCTGAAGAAAGAGGCAGAATGTTGAGGAAACATCTGCTTTTATTTTCATTGAGATGGGATATAAACAAGGCTGAAGCGGGGTCACTTAAAGTTAGTGTCGGCTCGTAAACGTATCGGCCAGGCGGCTACCGGCGGCGCCCCCGCGGCGACCGCACTCGACACGGTGCCGCACGTCGCCGCCGCTCTGAATCGCACCCATTCACACATTATCTTAGACTGGATAAACCCTCTTTATTTACAAAACTATTGTTTCCGCGAACTCTGCTCCTGAATAATCTTAACTGCACTGAATAGTACTGCTCTCAGATAGGTTCATGAACAATTGAAATACTTTCACTATTAAATCATTTTCACAGTAAGACCTTAATCGATACAGATACTCAATGTCATCAATACAATAAATTGTCCGTTTCCTACGATATTTGGATATAATCACTGTTGTTTTTTTTTCTGAAAAATCAATCAAAGAAAAACCCTCATTTTCAAAAGCAAACCAATTTTCACTTTATCAATATAACCAATGCAACAAGATGGCACATTATTGAATCCGGAAACAGTGAGCGGAACGTTGCGATTACAAGGCGTGTCCACAATAGGCTCCCCTGGGAAAGGCGGCGGCGGCGCTCCGACAACAGACAGCGGGTGTCAGCCAGCCACGTGCTACCCAAGGCCACTCGCTTAGTGTCAAGGTCATTGCCACTCCAGCTCGGTACACGCGGCACCCACGCTTCTCCTGTCACCACAAATAGACCGGCTACTCCGCACCACGCGCTGGTGCCTCGCTCGGCCCATGCGGCGCGCCCCGCCGCCAACAGACACTTTTATGACACTTGCACTCGAAAGGCTCACCTTCATGCATGGATTTATAAAGATGTAGAGCTCGTTGGTTTGTTAACTACGAGCTCATTCACGTCTGAAACTATGTGGTACCCTGATGTTATGCTCAATTTATTCTAACACTTGTTTTTTCAATGAAGATGCTTCCACCACCAGTGTTACAGATTCCTTTGAGTTTATTTTCCACAATTACTTGTCAAGCTGCAGAATTTGCATAGTCACAAAATTGGTGATGATATATATATGATAAGTAGATATGTAAAGCTCCAGATATTTTTTTCTGTCTTAGAACAACAAGTACGTAATTAAAGTAACAAACAACAATTTCTCACGAAGTCAAAGTATCTTGAATACTTTTCATTACTAAATGTTTAAAAAAATACAGTCTCTACTATCTACTTACTTGATAAGCTGATACATAATTACATGGCCGGGACCCGTGGGAAATTAATGTGCTTCAATGGTCGTAACGTTTGCATCGTTCCATAATTTCTTACTCAATATTCTATACGCAAATTAATATATATCTACCACAAATTATGACTCGTGCAATATGTTTTACAAGGCAGGAGGAATTATAGTAGTTTCTTTGTCTTAATTTCTTAAAATTATATTATCTTTAATCAAATATCACATTTTCTTAGAAACTCATTTGAAAGAACAACAGCTAAACCAATATGTGGCGCTTGCCCAGCAATGGGTCACAATTTCTTAATAATTAAATAGAGAACCTTTAGATTCTGTTGTATACATGAGCTAACACTAGTGTCTCGTCTAACCCAAGCATGTAGGTGTTCTACAAAGTTTAATTTTTAGAATAAAAACTTATGAAAGAAAATTGACACTGAAATGTTGACAAACTCAACTAATCTTGAAGAAACTCTCTGTTCATTATTAACAAAATCACTCCACGTTCATGCCATAACATCTCATAACATTGTGAAACTGCAGTTTTCTTTGTTTTTGACTAAAATTTGTCATTTGCTATAACGTTATAAGTACCTAAGTTCTCAAGTGTAACGGTCTTAGGGTCTTAGGAAAAAACAAAACAACGCCCTAGCGGGCCTGGTCTGCGCACTATGTTTTTAGTCATAAGACCACACACACCCTTTGATCATATCAGGTGTATCATCGAAGATAATACCATACTAAAATCTAAAAGATTTACATTCTGATTTTGAAGGTCTATTGTAATGTAATGTCAAGAACTGTTTATTTCGTCGTTTTGCCACTTGATGGCATAAATTCTCATTTGAAAGTTCTCTAAAGGTTTAAATAACAATATATTTGCCAGGAAGAGAATTGCAAAGATATTGCCTACTTATTATATTTTTAATCAAATCCAATTGATTTAGACGGAGTATGCCCTACGTAATTGGTAGAGGCCGAGCATAATTGGTTTATTTCAGTCCCCTCCTCAATACGATACAAATGGAACTGATATTAATTTGATTTACGTCGTATTGTGGAATGCAGACATGGGGAAGGTTGATTGTAGCCACTAAAGAGCGATAACCATCACTAGCAAAATACTTTAGCCTCCGTCAAACCAGTACGTAGTTCGCCCCAAAGGAATTGTTTGTGTACTGATACTGATATTTCCCACACATTTCTCAATTAATTGATCACAAGTCCCTATTCATTACCATAGTCATCTTATTTTGATAAATATCATAAGAAAGATAGATATACATGTTGTTACATTGAATTGCAGAAACGTTTGTTGATTTAGCTAGTTAACGATCGAAGGAAACGTTTTGATCAGTAAATTTTTCGTCTACATTTCCATTCGAGAAATTCGGGATTCTATACCTTAATCCCTTCATCTGTTAGAAACGGGATCTCTAATGAATGACGTCAAATTAAGCTCTAAGCTTAACAGAAAACATTACTGGAACCTTAATTCGCGTTTAAGGCAAACATAGTGTGCGGGGTGAGTGGTGGTGTGGAGACGAAGGCTGCGGAGCCAGTGCATGCGCCCGGGGACAGTTCAGCCTTGGGACACGACTTCTTCCGTATTTTGTTTCAACTATGCAAAAATTGGCGAGGATTGGTAATAATGTCTTTGATTTGAAATTGTTTAATTATAAAAGTACTTATATAAATACTTAGTTAATAAATTCTTACTATGCTTTTCCAACGTTATGGTTAGTATTTTAGGACAGTTTTAGCATATCAGCATGGAATAAATTGTATCTGTGTACTCCTACTCCTACTCACTCTTAGAACATTGAGTTGGGGTGAACAGACACAATTATTATGCTGTATTATTATATAGATTACTGTAGACCTCGATAAAAATATTAATTTGTGCCTAAGATTACTTTCTTGTTTTGCAAACTAGAATGAGAATTTATTTACAGAAATTAATCTACTACACATTATATTTACGAAACTTCGAACCAGTCGAGCGAGGCATCTAAGGATCGTCGTGAACGATCTTTAAGAATGATATTAATGATTAAGTACTAAATTTATGAAAATCTAGGTTTTGCTATCTGAAATCTTCTCTTCCGCGTGTTTTTCGTAAGGCTTGTTTCACTCTTCAGCGTGTCGCCGGTCGCGTCCACGAGTTGACCATTCACAGCACAGAGAAATTAATTTTGACCATTTACAGCACAGAGAAATGTGCTGTGAATGGTCAACTCGCGGACACGCTGAAGAGTGAAACAAGCCTTAAAGTGGGGTCCCGTGGCTGTTTCGTCCTAGAATTGCCCCTCGCGCCACACGGGTGTGTGCGGGGCGCGGGCGCGCGGGGGGGCGGGGCGGTGCGCCGCGGGCCGCCACTTCTCTGTACTCGAGGAGCGCCGGTACACCTCTGTTTCCGGCGGGGCTCCCTCGCGGATTCGCAAGTACCAGCCGGCCCGCGTGCCGCCCACGTGCTCACTCACCTACTGGTCACTGACATACCACGCTTTTTACGCGCACCCTTTATAACACCTGTAATGACCGTTGATTGATAAACAAACTGTATTGTTTACTGAGTGCATGCGTTTGCTTGCGAGTATTTTTTCACATTGCGTAAGAATTTTTTCTTGGGTTTTTCTTTTCTTTATCTTGAGTGTTTTTTCATTGGAAACCAATAAGAATATCTGGCTACTTTGGTGCAATTTGACATTTTATTTACTTACTTAAGTACATTTTTTTTTAATTTTCAAGCAAATTTATAAAAAAGTTGTTTGGTGAATCTTATTAAAAATATACTTATCAAAATAATATGTGCGCCAAGACTTGATAACAGGAACACTTGCTCCGAACGAGCTAAGTCGCCGTCGGCAACGTTACGCAAGTTATTGCTTCATAAAACTTTTAATACTGAATACTATAACTTGAAAAACAATGTTATTGAAAAACGCTGGTTTATCCATGTCCTATAACATTTTGCGAACTGTAATTATTTTGCAATTAGTTACGTTTACTATCAAGTTCGCATCAATAACTACACTCGTGCACTCGGATGTCGAACATAAAACACAAGAAAATTGTAAAGTGGCTGTTTTACTTGTGATATGCTTACTAGTTATTATTAATCTACGGTCATCTAGATAAACAGGTAGAAAGTTCTGTCAAATGTCAGTAATGTAAAGATAATAAATGGACCGAGTAAGAAAAGTGCTAAATACTTTGATGAATGAAACAGAATGGAATCTCAGACAGCTTTGGACGACCATGACCGATCCTACAAGATTTATAACATGTACAAGGTAAGTATTTATGACATATTAGTACATAAACAGAATAAAATAAGACAATTCCCATAGTGAATTGTGGGATTAAAATGGTTGGTAAGCAATTAAGTATATTTCCTGATCGTCATTATAAATTGTCGTAATCAAAGCTCTGTTATGAATGAAAATTTTGAAAATAATCTGAATCTCACAAGGCACTGTATAATTCTGTTATTCTTTGACAGAAATAATCTTTGGAATTGTTTTTTTTCAAACCCCAAATGTGACCCATCACTCCTAGCGATTTCATCCTGGAGAAAAACAGTATTTAAAATAAAATATTCAATGAATAAATAGAGAAAACATAGCCTGGTACCCTTACAACATGAATGTGAAGGGTTTCTGCACGACACCCAATGACATTTTTTCAGCATATTATAGATGGATTCTACAGCATCAGGAAGCAGCTTATGCCTACGTTGAAAGCGATTTTACCAATACCAATTGCAATGCTTCAGAAGAAAGCGTTAACGGGCAAACGGCATTTAACTTACGTTGCCAATTTATCTTTTCATTACGCTGAGATGAGTCACAATTTATTTGCCGATTTGTAAAATGTAAAAACACGACTAACGACAGTGTACTATCTAAAAGCATTTTTAATTCTTTAAGTATAGACATCTAGGAAGGTATAGGGAGCAAATTCAAGCACACGTTTGACACATGCTCACATCGTTCTTAAGGCAAATCCATACCTCCGTACCCATATTATAAATGTGAAAGTGTGTTTATTTGTTTGTTTATTTGTCCCGCTTTCACATCAAAACAGAGCAACGGATTGACGTGATTTTCTGTGTGGAGATAGTTGGAGGGCTGGAGAGTAACATAGACTACTTTTATCCGGGTACAACGCGAGCGAAGCCGCGGGCAGCAGGTAGTACATATATAAACGAACCGATAGCGTGGCAGAGCGTTTTTATTTTGTAATGTATGGTATCCTATATATCTAGTCACATAGAAAAGCGAAAGCGAACCGATACATTACCATACAACATTCTCCACATTTCGGTTCGGTTCGCTTCGTATTATGTTTGACATGGCCTTAATAGTTAGCATTTCACGTGATATCGCCGCTTAATGTAATGCTTACTGGTTTCCTCATAACCTGCACCTTAATAAAACTAGTGACTCTGTGAGCTGTAGACCTCGAGAGTCTATCTTGGTATAGCTTAAAACAGAACGCACTTCACTTCACTTCAATTCACAATTCTCTAATTTTGTAATGAGAAGGTGGTCTCAGGTGCTTCATCAATCTCTACTAAGTAGTTAAAAAGCCGATTCCACTGATATAAATCTAAAAGTAAGCCATTTGAGGATTTATTATGCTCATCATGCTGAAGATCCTCATCAGATCTTCACCAATTTTTTATGAGATCAACTTAAAGCTACAACATTTCAAACAAAAAAAGAACCATCGAAATCAGATGTCATAAGGTGGATAAATCCTGTAGCCCCCTTTTTGCCCCTTTTTGGAGGAAGTACCCCCCCAATCAAAAATTCTCTTTTTAATGTTAATCAAACAAGAAAAAGGTTTAAAAAGAGAGCTAAAAAGAGGCATTAGTTAGTTAGACCAATTTAAGCAGACTTATGCTCAAAAATTGGCCTAGTGTCGATAATTAGTCTACTCATGCAAATCTCGGAAAAACTAATTATTGTCATCAATGCCAATAAAATGGAAATAAACTAATTTTGCTGTACCAAATTTTGGCACCGCAATAAAATAACAAAAACAATGCAATTCATAAAAATTTGTTCTCGGGAAGCTCGAAAAATATGTGTTCAATTTATTTAAAAACAATAGCAAAGTAAAAGCCCCCGATAAACTTAGATTTGCTAAGAATAAAAAAGCTCTTACCATAGCAAAAAACTAGTTTTCCACTGGTCCAATCGAGACATTTTTATAATTGTTGTACCGACGCCACTATGTTTATTTTTTCGTTTTTGGTTTTTCAGTATTGTAGCTAAGGATTGTTTTACTCGATTTAGGTAAGTTGTAACACCGTAAGATTCGGTTGTTTATTAATAAATAGGATAAATCAGAGAAGTGCCAATAGTTAGTAGGGTGCCTAAATTAGGGTCGTTTACCCTATCTTTGTTAAATTTTAAATTGATAGACACTTTTAGTGGGTTAGAGCATGTTCGCGTTTCGAAAGAGTTCATATCGAGTTCATGCACTAGAAGTTACTGTAAAAAATAGTAAAAGAATAAATTAATTTTGATGATACAATTAATTTGCATAGAAAATAAAATAAAAACCGTAGGTAGATAAAAACCATGAGCACAAAGCCACCTTGTTTCCTCATTCCTTTGGTGAAAGGAGCCAAATACTGAAATATTCAGGGAAACTCTTCGCATTTAAATTGGTACTTTTCCATTTCCAATTTTATACAAGGATGAGGTAAATATACCTTTCTGCGTCCTTCAGACTGCGCGTAACCCCTTATATTTATTTGGCGTATAGATTTTAAAAAAAAAACCGGTCAAGTGCGAGTAGAACTCGTACGCCGAGGGTTCCGTACCTACCCATTATACCCATTATGTTGTAGCCCGCTTATTTGTATGAGCGCCCATACAACTCAAGAGGACAATCTTAATTGGCGTCAACTATGTATGTATGGGAACACCCTTTAATTTTCAACTTTTTTAATTTTTTGGAATTTTTCCTTTATTTGTGCTATAAGACCTTGCTTTTTGCCAAATTTCGTGATTCTAGGTCAACGGGAACTACCATTTAGGTTTTCAACCCAAAACTTCTAGGGTACTTCCGGTTGACCTAGAATTGTCAAATTTGGTTACAAGCAAGGTCTTACAGCACAAGTAAAGGAAAAATTCCGAAAAATAAAAAAAGTTGATAATTAAGGTAAGTTTTGGTACTTACAAGTTTTCACGAAAACCTAAATTTGCCAATATCTTTTTATAGTGTTGACTCAGGACCTTGATTTTTATAGTCACAATAGGGACTACAGACTTCAGTATATGGTATAAATTTCAACTTGCTAGCTCCACCCGTTCCTGAGATAATCGATGGTGACACACGGACAGACGGACAGACGGACAGACGGACAGACAGACGGACAGACAGACAGACGGACAGACGGACAAGAAAGTGATCTTGTAAGGGTTCCTTTTTTTACCTTTTAAGGTACGGAACCCTAAAAATAAAACTGTTTAAAATTAAAGAAAAAACGATTATTCTTATGAGTAGCGAAAATGGTACTATCTAGTGATATAAAGGCAGTTATGTCATCACTTTGATTTTTGATAGGCATTCGCTCTGTTAAGTGCACTACATGCAAACAGAGAGCAATTATACCAAATCTACGTTTATGGACATGCCTTCGATTACACCTAACACATTTTCAAAGAAGATATACTTGGTGATACAGTTGTGAACCTGTTTCCGTTTCTGTCTTTTTTTTCGAATACTAGGACTTTTCCAGGGTGATCAAGTTCTTATGCTTAATTTGTTCCGTCTAGTGATTTCTGCGTAAATCACGAAAAAAACAAAATGTTACGTTCCAGGTACCTACGCGTGTTGTTTCACTTCACTGGCTTCATTGCTTATAATCGAAGCCTATTTATAGAAATATCTATTGGAAGATGTGGGTTAAGCTTTTTCCAAGCTATATAAAAGTTTAATACCGGGATTAAAAATAGCATCGGACTGATTTCCCTAAAAAAATAATTGTGCATGTTTCCGAATGTTGCCATAAGGCTGAACTGATTTTGATTAAACTTATTTGTGAATATGAAACCATGTCTAAATCCAATCGCGATTTTGTATATCTTGCTAGTAGGGGAAAATTGGGGGTTCTGGATATAAATATCCAGAACCCCTCAATTTTCCCTATTCATCTATTCAATCTACTACATCGAAGTAACCCTATTTTTACTTTTCATCTATTCAAATAAGACTGTTTAATCCAGAATTTTCCCTATTCATCTATTCAATCTACTACATCGAGGTAACCCTATTTTTACTTTTCATCTATTCAAATAAGACTGTTTAATCTAGAATTTTCCCTATTCATCTATTCAATCTACTACATCGAGGTAACCCAATTTTACTTTTCATCTATTCAAATAGGTAAGTCTGTTTAATCCAGAATTTTCCCTATTCATCTATTCAATCTACTACATCGAGGGAACCCTATTTTTACTTTTCATCTATTCAAATAAGTCTGTTTAATCCAGAATTTTCCCTATTCACCAGAATTTTCCCTATTCATCTATTCAATCTACTACATCGAGGTAACCCTATTTTACTTTTCATCTATTTAAATAAAACTGTTTAATTCAGAACCTGGTTTTACTTTTAATCAATTTAAGTTTATTATCTATTCAATCAAAGTAACTATCTATTCATAATAGAGAAAATAAACTAATTTTAAATAAAACAAAGTCATTAGGTAGGTACACATTACAAAAAAATTTATTCAAAAATATTGAAGATACGATATTCTTAAGCGTATTAGATTTTTTAAGATAACTTATTACTATAACTAAAACTCAATCACACAGTAAACATTTCATGTAATATTTTGCAGACACCATTTTCTTAGACATAGTACGTTTTTAAGTGCACATATATTATTGTGATGAAAACAACTGACAACATCGCTTTCTAATTCATATTCCTTGTATAATTGTACAAAATTGATACAGTTCTTATCTTCTAAGTTAATTACACATTTTTCAATATCATTGCCTTCATTTAAAATTTCTTTAATCCATCTTAATTTTTCTTGTCCTTTAGTAAATATGCGGTCTTTCGTCAATAAAATATTTGTTATTATTCTTTTATGATCTTTGTATGGTATGAATCCTTCGTTCCAATATAATCCTCTATTTCTCTCAATCCAACTAACCTGTTGTCTCTCAGTTTTTGTTAGCTCATAAAATGGAAATGGTGGTTTGAATAGTAAAACAAGAACTTTGCTTTGGCCACACGCATTATTACATACAATTGCTATTTCCTTTAAAATAAATTTATTGTTATCTGTTTTAAATCCTTGCACATCCACGATAGTATTCATGATATTTTTCGAACAATGTTACTCAGTGGTTTGTATTCTACAAGCCGCTCATTTAATATGAGACAATACGCAGTGGTATTTTCAGGAATGTCCTCCAATGTCTCGATTTCTAATCGCACATCGACAGGACCTGTCTTTAGACTATCGTTTTGTCGTGAACAATCAATTACAAATAAAGGAGCTAGATCTTTAAATTCAAGCAACCCAAGCAATGGATCAACTGGACGATCATAATAAGACTGACGGAATTTAGCATACATTTCGTATAATATATTGTATTTGTTGTCATTAAAATTCAAATTCAATGCCTCATATGGATAATATTGTGAATTTAGAAATAACTTTAAGTTAGCAAGTTTACAGTGATCAAACTGCGAACAGCTTTTGGATTTCGAGTTTTTTCGTTTAGTTTGTAGACCAAAAATTACATAACGAGGCTTTTCTAGCTGTGAAGCTGTCTTAACTGACCATGAATGTTTCATAGTTTTAGGTAATAATGGATATTCATATAAATCCCAATTCCGGAACGCCATTTGAATTGGTTTATCTTTTTCCATAATCTTAAGCAATGAAATTCTTTCTCGATCGGATACTTTTACATGAGGAACACGCCACTGCACTCTCTGTATATTAACTAAGATATCTTCTTCGTCTAAAATTTTAACGCTATTAAAGTTCGTATTACCTCTGTTTAAAATGAGTTCATGCTTACAATTCATTATAATTTTATTGTAATCCTCAGCAAACCCCATTATTCTGTTAAGTGGTACTATCGCACTGAAATGACCATTACTTTTCAGACCGTTCAAATTCCATCCCCACATTGCAGCCATTTTACTATCACCTTCATTCATAGAAATGTACGACTTTATTGTGGTTGTAATACCAGCATTTTTTGACCGATCTATTTCAACACCATTTATTTCATACCTAATATCTTGAAACATAAACATGATAGGATTATTAGTAAATTCTACAACCTTTGCAACTGGTTTCTTATCTTTCCCAATTATTGTTACATGTCCTTCAACATAAATAAAACTCGCAGACGGTAAAATGTATACATCTTGTTGATGTATAGGAATTCTAATTTCATCATTTTCTCTAAAACTGTTGTTGTAAGGGTTATAAGCATGAACTTCGTAGCTCTCGATGGAGTTATCAAATTGAGGTGAATCAGATATATGAAGAATACTCATATTTTAAATCCAAGTGCTTTGAGAAATATTTTATTATTTTTTGTAACTTTTTTATTGGTTTTGACACGTCTGATAGCTTTAATGCCACGCTGAGTATTGCTATTGTTTTTCAAAGCGAAAGGTATTTTATAGAATACGATCATCTTATTTTTCGTATATGAAGACGCAATTGAATTTTTTCTTCTCTAAAGTCTATGAGATTACCGCGGTCGTCAACTATTTTAATGGTTACTGAAGATATATTTCTTCTATTGATGGGGTGATAGACTATGTTACTCGGCACTTCAATATATCGATGACCAGGTGGAACGCTAGGAATAAATTCATAAATCGTATGAGTTGGTAATCCGTTAAGGTAAGATCCTTGTATGATATCACATTCGATTCGTATCACGGACAAAGGAAGAATGTTGACCAGGCTCTGCGAATCATGCCATTTATTAGCTTCTAGTTTCATCTTGCCGAAACCGAGAAGCTGTCCAATACTATTTTCCTTTTCAAAATGAATGGTTTTTGAACAATATACTGAACATTTTAGAGTGTTACTATTAGATTTCAATTGAACTGTACAATCATTTAAATTTTGCGATAGGTAGCTTTCAATGTCAAGCAAATCATAGGCGCCAACAGGTATTTGTAACTCTTTACCTTCATCTCCATACGAAAAAATGTTGTTTGTTAAATTTATATTTGACACTGAATTTATTGCAGAAAAATACAATAAACCACATTCAAAATGTTCATCTGCATTCAATGGAGGGTGAAAATATGACTCCAATAAAGACTTGTCCCCAGTGAATGTAATCGTCACAGACATGATTAGTAACTGAACTTCAGACAAAGATCATAAACTATTTATATTTGTGTTTTTGCCAAAACATTCTAAGAAAATTTAAACAGAGATGACCACAATTATATGGATGATCTTTCTGCATGTTTTCATAATTATAATTAACATTAACTTTGACATATTTGATGAATTCAATGGGTGGTTTTAAGTTTCCGTAACTATCGAAATACTCCACATAATCATTTAGCTTTGCGTAGGCTACCCAATGAGTACCTGCATTTTGAGAGCTGTCTAAATTGATAATACCGCACTCGATTCTGCGAGGACGCTTTGGTAGCGTGTCTCTCATGAATACTCCACGAAAATGCGGAATATCTTCCGAATGGTTAATAATATCAATATTAGTGAGCGCTCGATTGGGTAGCCGCTTTAGTTTTTTTTATTAGATAGATATAGCCCCAATCCATCCTTATGAGGTTTAAGATGTAGTCCTTTCCCGATACACAAAGCTTCCATTTTTTCATTATGTCGTTTTAATTCTGCTAGACGCTTCTTAGCTTCTTTGTATTCATTAATAGCTTTGACGATTCCAGCAACACCGCCTGCTATACTACCTGACGCGGATAGCCCAGCAAATATTGGTATTAAAGGTAATACACCACCAGTTTTCGGAATAGGTATTAAGCGTGGAAGTTTTATGTTTGAGTTGTTTGTCATTTCTTTTACAGCGGCTATAGCTAATTCAATAGCTGTTTTTTTACACTTAGGTTTAACACTTTTCAAGCATTTCTTGGCATGTAAAATTATATTTTTTAATGGCTTTTGTATACCAGTTCCCTTACTTTTAGGATTTTTTATATTTCTACAACTATTCGCTATTTTAGCTAACATTGCCTTGTTAACTAAATGAGCTGCTACTTTTTCTCCCCTAGTTGCATCAGAAGCATGAATACGTTTCCTGGCCATTTTCATCAACCTTATATCAGCTATATTACGGTCTTGTGTAGATGTAGACCCTGCGTAAGCAATATCGTGATCCTTACAAAATTCGTCTAACTGATTAACACCTTTATCACCACGAGCAAGTCTTTTCATCAATCTTGTACCAGGTCCACAGTAATTATATCCAGGTAAATGAATTTCACACGGTAGATGATCAATAAGCCAATTCACAACACTGCCTCTTTTCATAACACTAACAAAACTGATTGCAATATGTGATTGCTCATTGCTTTTATAGTCAATTATCGTCTATCTATAGAACGTTATTTTTATCAATCCAACTATTTTCATGCGATGGCAAGCCTAACCATTTAACATATACTTTATTATTTTTTCTTCTAAGTACTTTTTCTACAAGATATATTTCAGGATACTTTGTTTTTTGTAATTCTTGCGAATAAAAAGCTCCTACGATGGGCTGATGTCTCACATCCTCCAGCAGATAAGTAGTTGGGTTGGTTGACTGAACTTTAAAGATTTTAAAAATTTCTGTTGACCAATTTGGCATGTAGCCTTTTTCAAAAGTCCCTTTGTACTTACTTATTCGTACAAAGTCATTGACTTTTAAAGCTTTGCTTCTTTTCGCTAAAGAAGTGCTTGCGATTTTTTCATATCTTTCCAATACATCAGTTTTATTGCTTTCAGTAACTTCTACTGGTTTGCAGTTGATTGTTCTATGATAAGTGTTATTATAGAGTTTAGTTATTTGATCTAGAGTACCATTTACCCAATTATAATTTCCGTTTATTCCAAATTGTTTATAAAGTTTGCTTTTTAAAGTTCTGATAACTCTTTCCACAATTGATGCCTTTTTAGTAGAATAAGTAGAATAATGATTTACTTTGTAGACACCTGTCAGTTTATTTATTTTTTCATTATAAAATTCTGTTCCCAAGTCTGTTTGTAAGTTTTTCGGTACTCTGCCTTTCTTGAATAGATGCTCAAAAGCAGAACAAACTTCTACTTTAGTTTTTCGTTTTAATGGATATGTCCAAACAAATTTTGAAAACGTGTCGATAACTACTAAAACAAAATTAAAGCCGCGGTTTTGCTTAGAAATACGTTGCAAATCAATTAAGTCGGCTTGCCATAGATCGTCTATATCCTTCATTATAACATGTCTACGTTTAAAATTCACTCGCGCATTTCTATATATCTCATTTATGACGTCGGCTTTGCTCATTTTTGAATTGTGTTTCTAGAATTGAAACTTTCTTACTAACTTCGTTAAAACACTGTTCCAGGTATTTAATTTTATTTAAATAATGTTCCAGTAAGTTATCCACGTACCCTTTTGTAGCACTGTCTTCCGCATCAACAGGATTCTGTAATTGTTTTATAATTTTATTCTGTGCATTAACATTTCCATCGCTTGTATTTTTCCACCACTTTTCATAATCATTTGATTTTCTCTTATACAGGTGAAGACCAAATTTATCGACGTTCATCTTTGATTAATACATTCATACTAAACATTAGATATGAATCTTGATCTTTTTATTCTTTAATGATGCCAGATTCTTTTAGTTCTTCAATTATTGACAGTATTTCGTTATCGTGGTTGCTGTTACCAGCATCTCTAGATGCGATTAATATTTTCAAGCGTTCTATTAACTCATTTGGATCGTCCCAATATACTAAATCAGTATCTTTCCTGTAATTCTTCAAAATAGGTAATCCACTACCAGTTTTATTACATTCAATTTCAAACAGTTGAGCATTATTTGTAGTGTCTAAAAATAATGGTCTTATAATTTCACGATATTTGATACTTTTATCACCTTTGATTTGCCCATTCGGATTGTAATATCTTTTATGAGCGTTTGTTATGTTGAGAATATCTTTATATACTAATTGGTCTTTAGTTGATACTAATGACAAATCTGGCGTCTTTCGTAGTAATAGTTCTTTTAGACCAGGCGTCAAATCATATTGCTTATCATTAATAATAATCAAATGTTTTTTATTGCTTCGTAATGGATTATCTGAAACTAATAGTTGTACTTTTTCATTCCCCATTAAAAATTGTTTGTTTTCTGTTCTAACTCCGAAAGGTATATTAATGTTTTCATAAATATCTTCAAAATCATCTTTGTTTAATGATCTTTCTAAAGACTTCCCAATATCATTCGACACATTATTTGCTGAATTTTGGTTCGTTAGGGGAGACATATATTTATTATCATCATAATTATTAGTTTCATCATATTCTTCTAAATCTTCATAGTTTGAATCGGAGCTGGTATTATCTAAGATTCCAGATTTATTCATAATCGATTTTTCAGTAAAGTTGTTTTGTTTCGAATAGCCAATATCTATTAAAGCTTTTAAAGGTTCAGTCACAGGTTTTAATACTCTATTCATAGTCAAATCGGTTTTATCTTCATTATCACGCATTTGTTTTAATTTATTTCTTATAGCATTAACAGATTTTATCAATTGTTCCTTATTGAATTGCTCCATATTTATAAAATTAAAGGACAAACACAACTTAAGTTGAGTGATTAGGCTACTAAACTGAAATCATTAGATCCATATTCAATTTAAATATTATAATATGCTATCGCTGCGCTTACTTTCTTTATCTAGTATGATATGTCAAAATCGATAAAAATGTCAAAGCCCTTTCGATATCTTCCTTCATTAATACAACAGTCTTTGTTTATCAATAAAAAATTATGAGGTTCTTTCCATACAAGAGAACATAGATTTTTAAATTTAAGCCATTCCATATCTGTATTAACATGTTCGTCATAAAGATGCTTTAAATTTACATCATCTTGCTTGAAGATAATTAATAGATTCACATTGTCTCGAATCAGCTGCTTTGGTATTTTTGAATAGGTTTGTGCTAGATAAAAGCAGTCGATTTGGCGATGTCTCCCCATCGCAAAATAATTCCGTATATTAATTTGATTTTCACAGCTGACATCATCAAATATTATTACAGAGTTTTTCAAAGCTTCATTAGGATGTACAACTTCTACATTTGAATTGAAAATGAAAAAATTTATATTCGGGACTCGACGCAATACTTCTTTTAAAAACGTGTACTTTGGTTGAAAAGACGTCTTAGAATATAAATATACATTTTTAAACTTGAGCCCGTTTGCGTCTAAAAGCAAACTAAGCATGACATTTGTTTTACCACAATTCGAGGGACCGCATATTATGCTTCGAATCGAATTCGGTAACAGAGAACTATGTTTTATAATACTTTTTCCTGTCCTGTTTATGTCTAGATTCTTAACTTGTAAAGAAACTGGCTGCTTAATTAACTTCATTTAAAAAATAAATAAGAAATCAACATAATATATTTCACACAATTATAATTGATGTTATTTCAGAGAAGTCTCTTTATTATCTGCAATTTTAATCAAAGTGTTATAACTTATAAACAATATATTTTTGTACTTAGTTATATTTTTAAGGAGGCTTATTATTAAATAAATAAAATAACTGGTACTGGTGTGTAGGTGCATTTATTTATTTATTATATTAAATAATTTGTTATTAACAAAGGTATTATCTAAAAATAATATTAATGCTTACATAGTTATTATAAGTACACTAATGATTATTGACATGACGCATGGATTAATTTAAATAAATTCAATAAATTACTCTCAGAATACCGTATCACAGTGACCCCATGGTAGGGTATGGATCTGATCTTTCTGTATTTGTCTTTTATCATCATTTCCATTAAGGAGTTGCTTGTTTACCTCTTGCGTATATAACACATGCTTTATAGATCTTATTAGTTTGATATTACATCTTGTTGTAGTATTATTAAATAAAGTATCATTATAGTCACTCAATTCTATTTCATTAACAGCTGTCTTAGTTATACCTTTAGCTTTTTTTATTGTAGATTTCTCACTTTTTATACAATACAACTTTGCTCTTAAACCAGTAAATTCAGAAATAATGTCACCTCCCATCTCATCTTTAAACAAACCAAGTACTTTTTCATTTACCTTCGGAATATTATAAACATTGTTTGATGCATAATTACTTGTATCGAATTGAGAAATGTCATTTCGCAAATCTTCGTAAAAATCATTGGTAAATATCAAATATAACAAACTGTCAGTGTCTGTATAACAAAGCTGTGCATTGTCATTGTACTTGTTTTTAATAAAATCATAGTGAAATTGATACATATGTTGTTTAGCGTACTCTAAAACGGAAAAACCAATATAAATAGGTCTATCTAATACAAGTTCATCACGATTCAATTGAATAGCTACAAAGTTTTCAGAAAAAACATTAACACTGTTTAAATTCGGTTTTGATATTAACTTTTCAGCAGTAATATGTTTATTCGTGATATTTTGAGTTTCTCTCCATCTTGTTACCAGTTTAATATCAACTTGTTTTCTTTTATTTTCAATCGTTTTACCGAAAATTGCGTTATTGAACAACTTAAATAAGTTTTTTTCAAATAGTGTTTTTGATGATTTTCGAAGAGTAGTATTTAGATCAATATAATTTTTCAAAAAACAATCTTGCCTGAACCCAATGATGCGATGTATTTTTGTCAAAATTAGTCCGTGTTTTAAGCATTCCTTCAAATGCACGTAGTGAATGACATAGTTGAATTTATCATAGAGATTTGCGATCAATTTTTCAGTTTTACTTCCAGGTGGAATAAATTTCTCTGGAGCAAAGGGTAAATCTTGATGCGACTTATGCAAGTGATCTGGATATAAAAGATCCACTTCTAAAATATAGCCAAAGTCACTATCATCCGAAACATTCATTACATTAAAATATTTTATTTCTCGTGTAGATAAAAATCTAAATTCAGAAATTGGATATTTTTTCGTCATTGCGTACCCATAAAGATTAACACAGTCTAAATAAACCAGATAACTAGATTTTTGAGACTTATCGAAGTTAGGAAGATATTTATTGGAAGCCACAGCATGACGTAACGAGCACTGAGCTAGACCTCCACGTATACCTTTCTCCAACATTTCATACATTTCTATGTCACTAATCAATTCTAGTTTAACATTAGTATATAATAGCATTGCATCCCAACTTAAGCTGGGTGTTGTTACATAGTAAGCAGGATCTAGTTTATAATAATGGAGGCTCGTCTTTCTGAATTTTTCGAAAATATCACATAGTAGCAACACATCAGTTTTCAAGTATAAATCTGTATATTCGCCAAGATTTTTGATGTTAAAATATTTCCACACATCGTGGGCATGTGTATAATCATTATCAGAAATGTGTTCTCCCTTCAAATAGTTGTAAAAACAAGATTTAGGTGGAAGCCGTCTTTCATTAAATTTTGACCAATTATTCATGTAATCATATGGATACACACCTTTTCTACGTAATAAATCAAATTGCTTCTTGTCATCAAAACCGTTCAACAAATGAACAAAATCACTTTCAGATAAACTTTTACTTAATAAATCAAGACTCGAACTTAAAAATTGAAAAGAATCAATGAACTTCATTTCAATAGAGCGATTGTATGTGTCGGACTTAATAACTTTAGTAATAGAAAGATACTTTTCTTTAGTCTTAGGAATAATTCTCAGATCACCTTCATATTTTGTCAATTCTTCAATAAACAAATGTGAATCATAGCCGGATAGATTGTGAAACACTATTGGAATGAATGGACACACTCTATGCATCAAGTTACAATGAGAGTGTGCCGCTCCTCTAAATTGAGACGTAATATGATCATGATCTCGTACCTTATCACCGAGTAATACTTGTTTACATATGTAGCATACAGTAGCATTGCGATATTGTTTTTCTTGATCTACTGTTAAAGGAGACATTGGTTTTTTATCTTGCAGTATAGCATGAATTCTTTTAACTTCTTTAATTAAGCATTTTATAAATATTTCAACACAGTTTTCACCTCTATACGCAACATATTTATTTAAGTTTGGATCATACGAGCAGCAAATATAAAAGCCAAAGCAAGAAGGTTTATGTATCTGTAAAGTTTTAGTGTTTTCAGAGATTTCATTTTCATAGTTAAGTAGTAGACATTCAAAGTCAGCGTATATGACGAAGTTAATCCTTTGCTGCCTCTCATATTTTTCAAATTTCAAAATAGAATTCTCTTTAGGTAAAACAGTTAATACTCCGTTACAATTGTGTGATTTGTGTTTAGTTTCGCAATAAAAACATTGTAAACAGGCTTCACATAGCATCATTTTTCCTTTATGATGAGACATTTGACGTCGTACTAATCGCATTAGATCTTTTATCAGACAGTAATGACCTTTATTATTGCGTTCAATATAGAGCAAATTAATGTGATTACTTTTACGATTTTTTGTAAAATATAGAGGTCCATTTACACAGCATTTGTCGTTTAGACCGTAGATATTGACACTAATATTAGGATTATTCATTTCAAATAATGCAATGTCTTTATAGGTCGGTGGAAAAGTCATTTCCTTTACATTAAGCACAGAAGAAAAGTGTGGATATGACTTCACATTACACACATTATTCTTTGCAGGAAATAACTTAGCAACCACGCACCAAAGGAAACAATAATCATCATGATTCTGAATATTAATACAGCTTTTTGTATTTTTAATAGATTTTGGTAAATCTATGTATGTGCCACCTCTCAGAGGACAGTATTTGTTAATATTAATTTCTAAATGACTCATAGATTCATAACTCCAGCCCGATTCACAATGTTCAAATTCTGATAGTTTCGTCATAAAAATGTCAAGCAATCTCGATACCATTTCATTCAAATCTGTACTTTGATAAATTATTTCGTATTTTGTGTTAAATGACTTTAGTTGCTGTTCATTTGACTTCGGTAAAATAAAATAAGCAAACAACTCAAAGTTAACCTTAATACACTCATGTTTCCTTAGCGACATTTTTATTAACTGTATTATATCTTTTCGTTTATTTCTCAGATTCACCTCTACAGGGAGATGCGTGATATTTTCTATGGGGTTCAAACGATACGTAACGATTCTATTTTTGAATGCAGTGGCAACAATATCGATATTATCAAATTCAGTCCTCAATAAACAGTTCGATTTATGCAAGTTAGTTCTCAAATGATATCTATATTCATTTCGTGATATTTCAATTCGACATTTTTCACAATTTATTAATTCATCAATTTCATTAGCTGGTGGCAGGCTTGAGTGTGACACAACTGTAAAAGAAATAAAAAAGTGTAATGAAACGTTAATACTTTTAATTTATTCATAATACCTACATACATGAGATAACGAAATAAACTTAATAATATGGTTATAATACCTACTTTCTAGATTACATGCGCTTACTATGATTACACTGAGTAAATAGATCCATTAATTAATATCCATACCGAAAGATTGAAATTATCAATGCGCTTACGCTATAATTACAGTGAAAAATAAAATTGATGATATTCCTACACCGAGGGTGAAAGCACCTTGATGAGTTTATAAAAGCAACTCGAGAAAGGATTATAGTTCCTGTTAACGGTGTTAAGATTAGGTATTTATTTAAATACTATCTAAATCTTAACAGCCGTTAATAATATCAGGTCTACAATCCTTAAATTCTCTACGAGTAGCTTTAATAAATTCACTGAGGTGCTTCCACGCCTCGGTGTTATCATCTGTTCTATTTTTTATGGTAATTATAGCATGACGCCACCTATTCATTGGCTGGATATTTTTTATTTCCTCGCAACTGTAAACTTTGAGCTCCACATAGTGGGTACCCTCTTTAGTGAGATCCGACTGTCGCGATACACCATGAGGAATTCGTTTCGTGAAGTAGGAGCATACACTGGGAGTTTTTTTAGTACCCGGTAGGATGGCTTGATCGTCGTCGCTGTCGCTACCGAAGACATCCCGGGCAGATGTTTTCCTCGACGTTGACGTTGAAGCAGCAAAGGCAGCAGGCGGGGTACGATGCTCCTTCCTTTGTACTTCCTCACACCGGCGATGAGGTTTCTGCGACACTTCTTCTTCTTCTCTTGATCTTTCTGATGGTGAAATAATATTCCTGATTAGAGGTCGATCGTCTCTCAAACAACTAAAAATAAAACAGTTTCTGATCTGTCTCCGTGCAGTTTCTATAAACTTTACTAGGTGGTACCATTCTATTGTATCGGCGTTTGATCTTATTTTGATGACTATATCTGGATGTATTATATTATTTGAGTTATAAATCTTGGTGATAATGTAATATATTCCTGTGTCTATTTTCCGTACCTGACGTGAATATGCTTTTAAACATCTTGTTATGAAGTATGAGGTAAGATCTTGAATATTACCATTTTTGCGTGGTCGAGGATCCTCTATTTCTTCCTCGCTATCCGTGCCGAATAGTTCGTACGGCGTGGGCTTCTTCGGTGGAATCACCGGGGCGATCTTGTTCCTTCGCTTCTTCGCCACCGATGACGACGACGTCGAGGGCATGGCGTCGGTGATGGCAAGCGACGAGCGTGCCTTCTTTGATGGTAGAGCGGTTGCGCTGCGGTTTGAAGTCGGCACGCTCACGTCGTCGTCGGAGTAGTTCAAAGACATCATGCTTCGGGACCTGAAAATATAAAAATATTAAGGAATTAATACAATGAATTGATGAAAGCATGAATGGATTAATATATGAATAGATGAATAGAGATAACTGAATGTACACTTCTCACAATGGATCTAGGCATTCGTGAGTGAATCGAGTAACTTCACGAATGCCTAGATCCATTGGGAGAAGTGTATGTAACTGAATAGTTTGTACTTACATTTTTAAAGTTGAACGACGATTTTTTTTTTTAAGTTGAAGGATCGGAAGGTTTGCTGTTCCAGAGAAGACTGTCTCTTGTTTTGGACATCATCCTGGCTTAAATAGTCTCAATTCACGTGCACATTTTTACATATATGGAGGTGTATTATTGTAATAAAACGCTCTCTATACATTTTTGTCAACAAAGTTTGATTTGAATTATTAGACTATGTTTATCACTCGGATTCGATTTAAGTAATTGATTTTTTATCGATTACTTTTACTGCTATACATATTATTTAATAGTAGGTATATAAGAATAAAACATGTTTTTGGCTGACCATCCATCATACATAATATTCTAAATTTTATTAACTACCTACATAACATTGACTAAGTTAGGCTGAAATATATATACTTATATAAAAAGGTAGTGTAAATTGCATTCCACTAATAATAATAATTAAGCTAAGTTTGTTTGAATGAATCTAAGGACACACGCATAGACATCCAAACCGATTGATCTGCGATCTGATCAGATGCCTACCTACAGGTCGGATCAGATCAGGACAAAGACCACCAAAAGGTTTTCAGTGATAATGCAATATTATGGTAACAGCGAGCTGATCTGATGATGGTGGTAGGATCTGTTCAATCATCTCAGTGAATTACAGTAGAACATCCGTGCTTAGGCTCATTTGAATCAGCTTACCCTTACCTATACCACAAAAAATATAGTGCTGAAAAAGTATTCTTTCAACAGAAAACTTATTTAGGTACCTACTTATTGTATCTTGAATCAGTTCTCATATTATGAAAATTCCAACTACTGAAGACCTCATAGGTAAAGTCATGCGCTAAAGAAGTAGGTATACTTAACTAATAATGGTTTCCATAAATATCATTATATCTACTTGTAATAAAATAAATAATAATAAATAATGCTGGACATTTCACACAGCATCATGTAGCCTCAAAGTAAGTAAATAATACATTTTATCGAACCCGCGCACTGCAATGTCGACCAACCACTAGGCTGCAGAAGTGCAGATATCTAATCATATGAAGAAGCCTATATTAGGTTTAGTGTAACTTACTCATAATCTACAACACTACACGTTGATAACACTTACGGTGCATTTTCGCCATAAATATTAGCCATTCATACAAGGTTCTCAACTCTATTTCAAATTAGATAAACCTATAACCTATAAACAACATACATTGAACCTATAAATAAAAATTAAAATTCAAGTTCATTTTAGTAGCATCAATTGATATCATTCTATACACACGGAACAAAAGCTTGGAAAATGTCGGTAAGAATTAATTGTCAGATATCAAGTGCATAAAATTAATTACTTAATAATTAATATTTGATAGTAATTGAAATAATATTTTCAGTACTCACCATGGATTTTATCGCCGCCTGCGACTGTAAGTCCACTTAACATGCAAGAAGAAGTCAATTTACCATCAAATGCTCCCGCGTTTGTGCAATTAACGAACAGCAAGCAACTGGCGTCCAGTTTTAGAACTAGTGTAAAAGGAGTGAAACTTATTCGAATAGAAGTATATGATGCGGAACAATTTACTTGTTTTGAAGATTCTATTTGTAAATGTAATGCTGTCATATGTGCGCAGCATGTTGTTGCAAACTTTTACTCTGATCATTTATATGAAAAAATAAGAGAACTTCTGAAATCAATTGATAATTCAATATATGTGAATTTATAAAAAATAACTTTGCTGAATTAATAAACCAACTATTATATATTATTCCTTGTTTTATTTTTATTTTAGGTTCAGTCTTTATAGGTTAGTTAACATTTGAATTAGGCAAACCTATGTTTTTTTTTCTATAAATGAATAAATACTTTGGTTAAATATGTAGATTGAATACTTGAATTGATTAAAAGTAAAATCGGGTTCTAGATTAAACAGTCTTATTTGAATAGATGAAAAGTAAAAATAGGGTTACCTCGATGTAGTAGATTGAATAGATGAATAGGGAAAATTCTAGATTAAACAGTCTTATTTGAATAGATGAAAAGTAAAAATAGGGTTACCTCGATGTAGTAGATTGAATAGATGAATAGGGAAAATTCTGGATTAAACAGTCTTATTTGAATAGATGAAAAGTAAAAATAGGGTTACTTCGATGTAGTAGATTGAATAGATGAATAGGGAAAATTGAGGGGTTCTGGATATTTATATCCAGAACCCCCAATTTTCCCCTACTCTTGCTTGCTAGGTTCTTTAAGCCTAAAGCCGCAAAGCAACGGGAAATTGTGTTGGTAAATACAACAGAATTGAACTAAAGCGAAAATGTTGTGACGACTTCAAAAAATCTTGATTGCCTGAAGATCTTAGGAGAATTGTCTACGCCATGTCTATCTCTATGTGGTCGACGAGTGCGAGATGAACGTGACAAATCTCGAGTCGTGAAACGAGTCGATAGGTCAACCTGCCCTATCATCACACTAATATTAAGATTATAAATGCGAAAATTTGGATGTTTGGACGGATGGATGTATGTTTATTCCTCTATAACTCGACAACCATTGAACTGATTTGGCTGAAATTTACAGTAAAGATACTGACCGGGAATAGGACATAGGCTACTTTTTATCCTGGTTCGACACGAGAGAAGCCGCGGGCGGAAGCTAGTCACACTCATCACACTAACAGTGGTCGTCAAAGTGCGGCCCGCGGGCCGCATGCGGCCCGCGGGCTATATTGGTGCGGCCCGCGGACGATATTGGCCCGCGACCAAGCAAACAATTTCAGTAGATAATGATTCTACCACATTAGAGGAGAACATGTAGTGCCGACCCAAACTAGTGATAAAAGGGCAAGGAAATGATGATGATGAATGATGCTACCTACGTTGCTACAATAATAATTGTAATTGACTTAAAAACTTCGACATAAGGAAGCTTGCTTTGTTTGGAGCTCGCTTTGCTCGCATTTTAGTTTCATGAGTTGAGTAGGTAGGTAATAGAGCAAAGTGATTTATGTCTGACCACAAAATAGGAACCGACAAGCAGCGAGCCTTTTTATGAGCACCGCTAACAAAATCAAGTGTCACTTGTTGTAGTTGTCTTAAAAAATTTGGCTGGCTTCGCATTTATCTTCATAAGTAAGGTATATTGCGAATAAAATGAGTTAAGTCTAACCACAGAATAAGAACCGATAAGCAGCGAGTTTTTTCTTTGAACATCGCAAACAAAATCAAGTGTCACATGTTGAATTTGTTTAAAAAAATTCAGCTCGCTTCGCTCGCATTTAACTTCATGAGTAAGGTGGGTATATATTGCGAATACAGGGAGTAAAGTCTAACCACAACATAAAAACCGATAAGCAGCGAGTTTGTTCTTTGATCATCGCAAACAAAGTCAAGTGTCACAATATTGCATTTGTCTTAAAAAATTCGGTTCGCTTCGCTCGCATGTAACTTCATGAGTAAGATATTTTGCGGAAAAGTTAGTAAAGTCTAAGTAAAGTACCTAGGTATAAGAACCTATAAGCAGCGAGTTTTTTCTTTGATCACCGCAAACAAAATCAAGTGTCACATGTTGAATTTGTCTTAAAAATTTCGGCTCGCTTCGCTCGCATTTAACTTCATGAGTAAGGTGTATATTGCGAGTAAAGTGAGTAAAGTCTAACCACAAAATAAGAACCGATAAGCATCGATATTTTTCTTTTATCATCGCAAACAAAATCAAGTGTCACAATGATACATTTGTCTTAAAAAATTCGGCTCGCTTCGCTCCCATTTAACATCGCGAGTAAGATATTTTGTGAGTAAAGTGAGAAAATTCTAACCACAAAATAAGAACCGATGAGCAGCGAGTTTGCTCTTTGATCATCGCTGACAAAATTAAGTGTCACAATATTGCATTTGTCATAAAAAATTCGGCTCGCTTCGCTCGCCTAAAACTTTATGAGTGCGATATTTTGCGAGAAAAGTTAGTAAAGTATAAGAACCTATAAGTTGCGAGTTTTTTCTTTGATCACCGCAAACAAAATCAAGTGTCATCTGTTGCATTTGTCTTAAAAAATCCGACTCGCTTCGCTCACATTTAACTTCATGAGTAAGGTATATATTGCAAGTAAAGTGAGTAGTCTAACCACAGAATAAGAACCGATAAGCGGCGAGTTTTTTCTTTGATCACCGCAAAAAAAATAAAGTGTCGAATTTTTGCAAGTCAAATGCATTATGATGCATTTGACTTGCAAAAATTCGGCTCGCTTCGCTCGCTTGGTTTGGAGCTCTATTCGCTCGCATTATAACTTCATGAGTAGTTATATTGCGAGCAAAGTGAGTTTTGTCAGACCATAGAATAGGAACCAACAAGCTGCGAGTCTTTTTGCACCGCAAAATTATGCTAAGTTTCAAGTTCGTTAGGAGGTAGTTAAGTACCTACTAGGATTTTACCCCATAAGTATAGGAATTTCGAAAAATCGTCAAATAAATAATTCAAGAATGTGCGGCCCGCAGTGATACCTCACGTTGTCCTATGCGGCCCTTGGCCAGAAAAGTGTGACGACCATTGCACTAAAGCTAGTGATAGTGTATCCTAGTGATACATAATTCTTAAGTGCTTAAATCTATAAGTAATTAATTTATCGGGCTTTTTGGCGGGAATTTGAGAAGTAAAGTTTCATTTTTGTTTTATTTTCCAAAACTTGTGTTTCTTCGAATGTTAATGTGTAATAATGGTGGATTATTAACCGTTAAGTGTTCGTGAACGTGCATAAGTGTGGGGAAGTGAAACAAAATTGGTTAACATTGCTTTTCAAGTTCTTCCAAAAAGTCCGTGTTGATGTTTCAGTAAAGGCCCACATCTTTACTGAGGCACAAGGGGAGGGGGTGGGATATTATATTTAAGTATTGTAATATGTATTTATTTATCCTATTTATCTGTAAACTTGAAGAATAATAATTACTTGACACTGGCTGAATGCACAACCGTGCGAAGCCAAAAAAAAGAAAAAAAAAAAAAAAAAATTAATTTATCTGGTTACTATTTTTTTCCTTAAAGTATGCAACTGTAGGTACCACAATTTCCAATTTGTAATATTAATTTGATTCAAAACCAATTGGATAACGGTCAGTTTGACTTCCTTGATCTACTCGTACTACAAGATCACAGGACCAATTTTGATGAACAAAATTGGTCCTGTGATCTTGTAGTTTTATAGTAGGATGTGGTTTTGTAAAAAAACATTAGTCCAATGGCGATTTAAGTAAAATAAATATCTTAAGGGGCCTGCGAGAGACGAATTGTCCATATAAACGTAATACCAAAATCATTTAATTTAAACTCAAAACATCTAGAATTTTTTTTTTTTCAAAGTGGGTGGTGAACAAAATAAGGTTGAGAAACTATAGACATTCGTCTGTTACAGGCCCCTAAATGAAATAAAAACCATCATCGTCTCATCCCTTAAGGCGCTCTATTAAACCAGGCACATTTTGGTGATTCTCTTCCTCTCTCTTCAATCTTTCATGACAGTACATAAACGCTCCTTTCTCATTAAAAATAAGAGTAGGTATGTACCTATAATAAAAATTATAAGAGCATATAAAGTAGGCAAAAGCAACATCATAATTAATTAATTATTGCAGTTATTTTTTATTATTACCGTTATTTTGCATGAAGATAAGTTTTTATAATAACTTATCTTCATGCAAAATAACTGTCGTAAGTTCTTCATCAAAAACTCAACAGTTCGAAGCGTCCTGTTTTTAGGGTAATCTTTTTATGTTGTGTTTGAACGAACGGTCAGGTATTTTTTTATGAGTTGGCTTGAGAGTTGAGACATGGGCACAGAGTATTCATTTCTCTGTGCTATGGGTAAGAGATAGCAGCGCCGTTGGCTTGGCGCGGCGGGCGGACGCACTAGCGACGGGCGACGGGCGACGCTGCCGGCGAGGCCCCAGCCCCGCCGCGCCGCGCCGCGCCGCAGCGAACACCGACCGCCACGCAGTCTTCCCGCGCGGCCCGCACGTGCGTCTAGCGTGCCTTCGCCACGTCCTCCCACTAAATACTTCCGAACGATATCCAAATACTCTATTCAAGTGGAACTAATTAATATTAAGAAAATTGTGCCGGCAGCCGCACCGTGGTATTACTGTAGTGAATGAACAGTGCTCTACCTATTTTATTGTTGAAATTGTATTAATTTCTACTTCCTCTGAACATTAATTACATCTTATGGAACCGGAACGCATTCGTTAATGTGTTATCAATTAAATCGGCGACGTTAAATGGGATATTATTGCTGAAATTTTAAATGGTAGGTGAAACTTTCTCTAATTAGATTTTAATAAGATTTTATTTGTACTTGTAAGTTAGGTATCTACGCTAAGTAAAGTACTAATAGCTAATTTAACTTTTAAATTGAAATGTTTACGAGAAATCAGCTAACTTGAATCGGTTTTATTTCCATAAAATCGAATACTTATCTACTTACCTAAATAAAATAGGTAGGTAGGAAAGTCCCACTCAGGTTGTTAGATTCCTACCGTATTTGGTATTAGGTATGCAGGCTTCGTAAATACTTGTTAAATAATTTTACAATACTTTTTATAAACCTACATTCCCAAAGAATGAATAAGTACTTGAATGTGAAATACAACCATATCTATAAGTTATAACTAGGACATTGATATAGAGATAAGATAGAGCGTTAATTATGTATTTCTTGGGCTGTCACTATTCTATAAATAAAACTGAATAAACAGGTCGCGCTCGTAAACCCAAATTGAATTTTATTGGAAAAGTGTTATCTTTTATGTTTGGCTTATATAATAAGTAATAATACTTATTCTTGTTGAATTTTTTTTTAAATATGATAATGTAAACTAAACATTGATATCATACGTGAAAAGTCGATAATCGCATGTCACTGAATTGTCATGGAGCGAGTTTCTCGCATCTTCGAGGTAAAAAACTCGCACCACGGCGCTTTAGAGTTTTGAAAGACATCCCAAAAATTGCACCCATATGAGACTCACAATTTTTTGGGCTTATATAATACAAGCTTTAATTAGAATATTTTTTGATAAGTCTGGGCGCCTAGGTTGTTAGCATTGATTTGATCGCCGCTTCATTTTGAATTTACCTACAGAAGACGTAATATTGAAAACAGCGTTTGCGGTGAGATGCAGTTTGATACACCATTTTAGGATTAGGTACACACGAAGAATGATACTTTTTCTTTGGTACACACCATTTTTGGATACTAATGCGCCGTTTACATGATGCGAGTTTCTCGCCTCAAAGATGCGTTAGGTATCGAAAGCTAATGTCAAAAAAAGACCATGTAAACTAAGGATTGATTTAATACTTACGTCATAAGTCAATAATAGTTTGTCACTGAACTGTCATGAAGCGAGTTTCTCGCATCTTCGAGGAAAAAACTCGCACCATTTAAAGGGAGCTTAAAGGCAGTGCCGTGGAAGAAAAAAGTAAAGAGTACCTATTTGAATATTATGAATGGAGTAGGTAGGTACCTTACCTACCAACTCAAATATGAATTATTATATTTTTAACATACCTAATGCCGTTATAGTATATTCATTAGGTACTTCTAGTTCCTTGATCTCCATAATTAGCCTTAGATAAGCAGGCTGATACTGAAGCGTATTTTATCATATTGCCTCTATGTCGTTTCTAGATTTTTTACACTTTCTACTTATACTTATTAAACAACTGTCCTAACTTGAAATTACTTAGTCTAAGTATAATGATAATTGTTATTGGTGCAACTTATGGCTCCAGAATAGGTTTAAAAATAGCTTTAATTACATTTTGCTCTTAAATATGTTACACAACACAACAGTGCCCTCTTTGCGATGTATTATACGTTTTATCTACATTGTTTTTGTTATAGTTACTCAAATTCGGATCTTTTAACATAATGTTTGATCTTTACCTAACTGTATGATAGGTATTATTATAATATTTATGTTCTGTGATGATACGTTAAATAAAAAAAGGTCCTAAGATTCAGAGAAATACGAGTAAGTCTCCTGAAAACCTCGATTTTGAAAACTTTTTCCATGAATTTAGATGAATAGCTCATTAAATTGTAAAATTTTACTCATAAATAATGTGGAATCATTCGTTATTTCATAAAATACATGTATATAAATGAGTATTTATAGCATGGGAGTTAGGGTGGGGATGCAAGGTGCCACCCCACCCTCCCCAACCCGCCTCCCTCGAACTCGAACGTTCAGCTAAAATATTCGCATGTTTTTCAAGAAAATTTTAATCAAATTACTTAATTTATAAACATGCGGCCATTTTACGCAGTAAACCCCAAAACAATCTATTAGAATGTACTGAAATAGAAACGTTCTAGACCGAGATTTTGCTATGATACCAGAACTAAATTCTTAGCTATGTTATTGGTACCAAGCGTAATAAAAGCAATAATGTTCAAGATAAGAAATACCATTCTTTCAATTGTGCATTTGAATACCAATTTACGTACCTAATACAAAAATAACACCAACAGTATCTAGCAAAAAAGCATAGATTAAGGCCTTGTCAAAAATTACGCGAAGCAAATAACCGAAAACGTCGAAAATGTAATGTACCTATGTAATATATCGATTCGCTTTCACATTTTTATATGACTAGATTCAAATGAAACCAATAGCAGGTATCCTTTAAATCTAGACTAATGGATCTTACATACCAGAATGGATCTTACATTACAAACCAACGTGGCCCTGTGTCCAACCTGGCACTCTTCTAAGTCACCGAGATTACCAACATTATTGCGACTATACACTTAATACAAGTATGTATCCTAAGTGCATGAACTCTAAGTGCAAAGACTGTACTACCACACATTCAAATTTAAATTGATACCGAAGCTTAATTGAGAAAGAGAAGCCATTGATACGTCTTTTAAACTTGAGTATTTAGCCTCTAAACAACTCATAGTAGAGACTAACAGAATGGCTTAAACATTAGGTCTACAAAGTTTTTATTTTAAAGTGTTTATTTTGTATGTATTGTTCTCTCCTAGGTAGGTACCTATATACTACTTATTTACCTTTGCATCCCAGCCAGCACTCGGTGTGGTAAGTCTATCGAACGAAACATATTCCAAAGTTATATCTAACTTGGCGAAACATAACATTTAAAACATCATAAACATTTAGGAATAAGTACTATTTGTAGTGTGATGCTACTAAAATAATCTACTAAAGAACAATCTCGCTTTTTCTATCTAAAGTAGGTAGTTTATGTGTTATAAACTCAATAATATGTGGTACAGTGGGTAAAGAGAGCAGATGCCCTAAAAACGAAACCAGTGGACCACGGTGAAGCCTTAATAAGGCGGTGTTAGCACATTTTATAGCGGTAAAACTAAGATGATAATACGAATATTTAACACTTGGTTTATTTTATTTTCTAATCGTAAAAGTTAACACTAAAATAATGCTCAAACCACTTGTTTACCTGGCATGATAAGTAAGTATACAGAAAAAGGTACTTCATTTATGTTGCATGTATTCCGTCCCAAAAGTGTATTTCGCCTAATTTTTTTTATATAGGTAAGTACTTAAGTACTTATAAAAATTATACCTAATCTTGTTTTAGAAACTGCCCCCAAAGATAGGTGACGTGAAGCTAAATAATGATCGTACCTAATAGTTTTGATAGATAAGCATCTTAGAAACGCTTTACAAAAACAAACAAAAAAACCTAAACATTGACCAAAAAGGAATGCACCTGTTCATTTCTTTCAAAATGTCGCGTCTCACCCACATTTTGTGAGCAAGTTATGAAAGCGTTCCAATTGTAATAACATCAATTGATTTAACGCTGTTTTAGTGGAGGAACGGAACGGGGTCAATGACCGACAATTACGTCCTCATGGAGTCCACTACATCCCAAATAGACAGCAATAGAAGCCATGCTTTATTTTAATGTTTTGTTGCTCAATGGCCCATCTACGTTTAGGCTACAGCTGTAATATTACCTACCATTATGTTTCAAATAGTAATAAACGTCGATACGGCTATGTTTAGGCATTTAGGTAGGTACCTAAGTATAATTCTTTTTCGGTACCAACACTTAATTACTTAGATACCTATTTAAATAGAGTAATTTTATGATTATCAAGTCAGACTGAAATTATTTATTTAAAGCATAAACGGTTGTTTCAAACAATTATCTAAGTAAAACATACTTTCCGAAGTGTATTAAGTTGCCTACTTTTGAAGACTTTCTACTTTCCACGCTCTAAAAACATTATTAGAAACATCGTATCGTTATGGATGCCACATCACAATCGACTACTGTTCTGATTTCAATCATAAGAATATTTTGTATCAAAGCTTTGATTAATTTAAGATTTTACGATCAATAAAATTTTTTTAAAAAACATTTGCCAGTATGGGTTTCTGTTAATAGGAACTTATGGTCAATGAATTCACAAATGTTTCATTTAGTAGGTAGGTACCTTAGTATCTAGAGATACCCAATCTCAAGGACTTGCTGTTGTTTCGGACAAAATATTTTGGGCCACAGTGTCCCAAATGACACTTTTGATTTTAATATTTTTGTTACTGTCGATTCGGACACCATGTATGTTTACCAAAACGAAATTTATTATTGAAATACTTAATAAACTATAAAATGAGGAATTATGAAAGTTACGATAGATAAGTTTTATCGAGATATTTTAATTGTTCAGTTTAATTTGTTCTTTTTTATTCTTAATCGAACCGTATCTTTTAGTGAACAAATACAAATCACGATATATATTGAAAGTGGTCTGGACTATTCTCATTTGCATGGAGAACTAACTGCAAGAAAGATAAAAGGCACCTGCCTCTGTTATGTCCCCGATGCAATATAAGCCTGTCGAATATGGATATTTTATCAATAACTAACGTTAGTTACGAAATCCTGTGGCACAGAAAGCAATTATTGGCGTGTCCTTTCACTTGCCTCGTAAAGTCAGCTATAGAAACTGGAGTATATTCTGTGGTAAGGCACTAAGGCCCATTGGACCACAGCCGGTGCCAAGAAACCGGTCCGGGAGGCAAGAGACTAACTCGTGGCTCAAGCAAGGCTTATACAATGTTGATCAATCGCATTTTGGAACAACGATTAAAACGGTTCTCATATTTGAAAGGAGTAGATACTTATCCGAGATCGGAGATATTTTGAAGAATGTTACATTGTTTTTTTGTTTAACTACTTATGATGACCTAATAGATGAACTAATAGGCACAGTTCTAAGCTTCATCAAAATAAGAAATTAAAGCCTAATGCAAGCCAAGTACCTAAGATATCATATTAACAGTTTTTTTTTGCTGTAAAGTTTAAATGAACCATTACTACTGTAAAATATCGTTTATTCGCTTACCGACGATGTTTTGATTCATTCGAGGAATTTTCATCTGGGGAAGAGGAAGGAGGGGCGAGGAAGGATTCATTAAATTAATGATTTTTGAGATATACATAGGTACTTATCTATAATCGCTTAAACTAAAGGCTTTAATTTGTTTTTTAGATGCGAGATTACATTTCATGTCAATATTCATAAGTAAAGGTAGAGTCGCTTCGAGACTGAATAGTCTCAAGTCCCGCGGGCATTTGCTAATCTTGTTTGTCTACAAAATTAATTCATGACAAAGTTTTGAACGTATCTAGCAACTTTAATAAATAATAACAAATACAAACTAACAGAGAACGGCATTCGATACGAAATTCTGAACCATTCAATATTGCAATCTTAAGAAATACCTATCGACTAACTGGATCAAGTCAAGAGTTGGCGAACCAAGTTGCAATAGTCAACACGAAATAAACAATATTATTACAATGATACCTTTAGCATAGTAAGACATAAATGCATTGATAATATGGAAATGAAACCTAAGTCGTGACGAAGAAATGATTAGATTTATAACGATTTAAATTGGCCTAGATCGTAGTAGGTAACATGTCGGGATAAAATGTTGGAGAAATATTTTCCGCAGAACATGTGCCTTCAAATAGCGTAACACTCATGAACAGGTGTAAAAGAGGCTACAAAAACATAGTTAAAACATTTTACATGCCAACAAAAACCAATAATAACCATTAATGTTATGTATTTACGTCAGAAACAAATCGAGTTTACATCGCATGTTCATCTCGATGCCTTTAAACGGGGTAGACGCAATCAACAATTTACTTAGGGCACTCAATAAGACCCTGGAGGAATGGTATGGCCACATTCACATAGAAAACAGTAGGCTAGTAGGTATGTAGTTACAAGTAAACTGATACAAGTACAATGTAAATAATAAGGTAAAAAAAACCGGCCAAGTGCGTGTCGCACCACGCGCAGTGTAGGGTTCCATAGTCGGTGTAAATGATATACACCACCCCTACAAAATTACAACTTTCTAGTACTAACGGTCTCTTAGCAAAACCTTGGAGAGACGGACAGACAGATAGACGGACATGACGAAACTATAAGGGTTCCTTGTCAGGACGTTGGTAGACAGAAAGCCGGCAGTGAGCCATAGGTACAACAGACCTGCTCCATATAATCTAAACGTAGCTTTTTTATAGTAAAAAGTTATAAAATCGCTCCTAACTATCGTGTTGGGAAGTTAACGAGCTTGTTGCGGTTCATGGTTATTGGAATTATTAGTGTGATCACTAAATTGCTCATAAGTTTAGACATACCAGGAAGTTTTAGCTTTGGTTTAAGGTGAAACAACGTGAAGGTAGTTTCTAAATATTTTTCAATAGTTTAGCATTAGGCATTAGGCTTTAGCATAGGCAGATGTTGTCCAAACATAGTACAAGAATAAAAATCCGAATCTCGATAACAGGCCTTTCAGCGCCAAGTCACTTAGTCTATGAAAATACAGTTTTAGAAAAAAGCCATACTCAGACTTATTTTGTACTAGCTGACTTAATAGACCTTGTCCTACTCAAAGAAGAACGAACATTTTGGCATACTTACTCTTCCGCCATTTTGAAAAAACCTCGATCTTGCAGCAGGTGATGAAACATGTGTCAATCGATAGGGGAAGTGATTACAAACAAAATATATTCAGTAATAAAATCTCGTAATCTTTATACTTTCCGAGATATTTGAGTTTGAAAATGTAAAAATTAAAACTTGAAAATGCTAATTAAGCTGCCAATAATAACCGGTAGGTATTTGAATATGTCTACTGTGACTGGGGATAAAATCGTGAGCTAATTTCGTTTAATTTTTAGGTAAAAAATTTTTTTTTACATTATACAGGCTGAATTTTTGAGACGGGGCAGTAAGGGCAGCTACCTTAACCGTTGTAGCTACAGGAAAACGTTCTTATGAGACTATCCTTAACTTTTGAAGATATTTCGACCTGCATTCACAGATTTTTAAAAAAATGTACAGTCAGCGAGAAAATGGCCAGTTTACACAAAAACTTTTTTTGATGCCAATCGATCCTATTTCACATAAGGATTAAAAGGCCCTAGCGGACCAACTGAGATTAGAGTATTAGAAAAGTCAGATAACGCTAAAATGTATTTTTGGGACGGGGTAGTAAGGGCTACCTTAACCGTTGTAGTTACAGGAAAACGTTCTCAAGAGACTATCCTTAACTTTTGAAGATATTTTGACTTGCATTCACAGATTTTGGAAAAAATGTACAGTCACCGACAAAAATGGGTATTCTACACAAAAACTTTTTTTGATGCCAAACGATCCTGTTAAAAATAAGGATTAAATGACTCTATGTGACCAACTGAGGTTAGAGTACTAGAAAAGTCAGAAATTGTTAAAATGCATTTTTGAGAAGGAACAGTAAGGGCAGCTACCTTAACCGTTGTAGCTTCAGAAAAACGTTCTTACGAGACTATCCTTAACTTTTGAAGATATTTCGACAATAGATGAAAAATGATGACAAATGACAAAATGATTTTTACGAAATGTTTAGTCAAAGTTTTTTGCAATTTCTGTCTTTTCTAGTACTCTAACCTTAGTTGTTCCGATAAAGCTTTTTAATCCTTATATGAAACAATCGATTGGCATCAAAAAAAGTTTTTGTGTAGATTACCCATTTTTTTCGGTGACTGTACATTTATTCCAAAATCTGTGAATGCAAGTCGAAATATCTTCAAAAGTTAAGGATAATCTTCTAAGAACGTTTTCCTGGAGCTACAACGGATAAGGCCCTTACTGCCCCGTCTCAAAAATTCACCCTGTATTTTTTGAACACAGTTTATTTCATCATTCATTTTCTACCTAGGTACTATTTAGCACAAAATGATGAAATAAACTGTGTTCAAAAAATATAATTTCAAATAAAAAAAAAAAAAATTACCTAAAAAATAAACGAAATTGGCTCACGATGTTATCCCCAGTCACAGTAGACATATTCAAATACCTACCGGTTATTATTGGCAGCATAATTAGCATTTTCAAGTTTTAATTTTTACATTTTCAAACTCAAATATCTCGGAAAGTATAAAGATTACGAAAGAGTATAAAGATTACTTTCCCTATCGATTGACACATGTTTCATCACTGGCAGCAAAATCGAGTTTTTTTCAAAATGGCCGACAGTAGGTATGCCAGGCTCCATACAAAAATGTTCGTACCCTTTTAGAATTCATGCATTTCTTTTACGGAGTTTTCGAATTGGCTAGGGCTATAACATGAACTCTTAGAGCAATGTTAAAACAAACTTGAAACAGTCTTGCTTTAGCTTGGTTTCAACATTCCTTAAGCAGGACTGTTTCAAGCTTGTTTTAAGTTTGCTTGGATTCATACCAAAACAATATTGTTTTAGTACTGCTGCATGACTCCTGCAGTACTGCATGTCTGGTCATTGTTTTATTTATTTTCTCTTAAGACCTTATTCATACTAATATAGACATTTAAACATTTTATGCCGTTTACATGGTGCAAATTTCTCGCATGTCGAGTTTCTCGCCTCGAACATGCAAGAAATTCGCTCCATGACAATTCAGTGACAAGCTACTATCGATCTTCCAGTATGATAAATGTTTAGTTTACACTGTCGTATTTTGACATTTGCTTTCGATAATCGCATCTTCGAGGCGAGAAACTCGCACCATCCGAAACACTACAGTATGCCTTTGTTAGATAGGTACATAGGTCTTTTTAACCTCGAAATGATTTCTGTGGGAATCCCCATGAGGCTAAAACTGCGGGACGTAGCTTGTTTTTTTATAAGCACAAAATTTATCAACACCGAAAAGAAACTAGAGTAATCTGACATTTAACATTTCTTGTTACAGCGTCCTGAAAATCTGGAGTCCCCGTTGCCTGCCCCTCGGGACGCAAAGCATATTGTTTACAATATGAATGATCAGGTAATTTAGTTCTTACTACTATCTTTGGATTGTTTCAAATTATCCTTCCTTAAGGCTTGACCAAACCAGAGCGTCCGCGGTGGCGTGCAAGGTGGCGATCAGTTGTTGTCCAATCAGAGGACGCATCGTGACACCGATGATGACAATTGTCTGATTGGACAACAACTGATCGCCACCTTGCACGCCACCGCGGACGCTCTGGTATGGGCAAGGCTTTAGATGGCACAACTTGCTTTTGTGTATATGCTGTGAAGTCAATTTCTACAAATATGTTTTCCTCTTCAAACAAAAACTACAGCGCAATTCATAACTAAGTAGGTACTTAACTAATTTTTACCTTCGCACAGCTGTCAATGAAGCCACAAAAGTATGGAATTTGAATTCTGGCTACCTAATGCTTAATCATGATCCACTGCGCTAGCCCCCCCAATGAGGACAACAAAACAAAGGTTTTAAATTAACGAAAAACGATATTCACATCGGAACGACCTTTCTATGGATATGTTAAGTTTAATTTATAAGTGTCTGGCTAAATTAAAAATTAAAAAAGAAACCGACTTTAATGTTATACTTAAACTGAGCAACTTTCTGCACTCTCGAGGTGCATACTCCGAAGATGCTTGACAAATTTTTATGGCAGCAATGGCCCTTTCAGCCTTACAATCAAAAAAGATTTTTCAAATCGGTCCAGGAGGCGTGTAATTCAGACCTTCTCGGAATGTATTCTGAATTCGGAAAGTGACGTTTCTTTGCTGAAAAAACTTCAAATTTCCGAAGAAAATCATCGAAACGGATGCATTTTCGGAAGTCTGAATCCCACTTTGTCTTCGAGTAATCGGGGAACATTTCCGTCAAAATGAGATCCTCCTCCTTTTTTTGAAGTCGTTTAAAAATAGAGAGTTTCTGAAAAGGTTATTATAAGCTATTTTGAGATTTAGGGATGACACAATCGTGATCTATGGCTTGTGTTTATGTGCGATTGTAAATAATTTGCAAACCTAAGCAATTGAGCACCATCGTGCTTTGAAGGACACGTTAAATTGTCGATCCCCACTATTAAGTCGTTAAGCCATGACAGAGGCCTTCAAGCACCCGAAAAACTCTGTCACCAGAGTTTACAGAGATAGCTTGTATACGAACATACAACAATTATTGTAAACTTGATTTATCAAAGTACCTATTAAAAAAGTTTATACTTAAATGAAAATTAGCAAAACAGCAAGAAATTTTGCAACAATAGCACAATAATGGTGAAAACTTCTTGTCGCCATTAACATTGTAATGCGACTTCTTGTGCCTCAGCTCAGCTCTCTAGGACGCAAAAGTCGCGTTTTTAGTAAAATTATTGTAAGAGACGGACATAAAATAAAAGCAGGTACCTACCTAGCTATTTGTACTTAAACAAGTTAGTTTCGAGCAGTAGGTAGCATAGGTACAATTAGCAAGCGTTTATCCGTACCTACCCATATTATAAATGTGAAAGTGTGTTTATTTGTTTGTTTATTTGTCCTGCTTTCACGTCAAAACAGAGCGACGGATTGATATGATTTTTTGTGTGGAGATAGTTGGAGAGCTAGAGAGTAACATATGCTACTTTTTATCCGGGTACCACGCGAGCGAAGCCGCGGGCAGCAGCTAGTAGTATACACCGTTAATTCTGGGTCAGTTTAAAGCCAGCACCCACTGCTTGTATTGCTTAATCGTATTCGTGTCGTTGGTTTAGTTTTTGAATTTGATAAGTATTTCATACGAAACTAAATAGTTAAAAGATTAACAAAAGTGAGGAAAACACTTGGTAAGGTGTCGTAGGCGCTCAGAGCTAATGACCTAGGTATCTATGTATGACTACGACGCAGCATAGACTCTACGCCGTAGCAACAGCTGAGCACAGAGCACGTATCTCCGTGATTTATCCTGCCTATGTTTCGTGATATTATTAATTGCAAAAAAATAGATCTCATTTTTATTATTATTTTTGAGTAAGGTTATCGATATAGATTACGTAGGCGCCGGCTTTAAACTGACTAAAAATAAACGGTGTATACAGGGTGAAGTTTTGGGACGGGTCAGTAAGGGTAGCTACCTTAACCCTTGTAGCTACAGGAAAACGTTCTTAGGAGACTATCCTTAACTTTTGAAGATATTTCGACCGGAATTCACAGATTTTGAAAAAAAAATTACGTTTCATATAAGGATTAATAAATTAATAGTAAAAAACATTTTTTTAAACAAGCTTTCATTTATACATTCTCTAAAAAGAAGAAAATAAACTTAATAAACCCACCAATTCATAACATTACACAATTTATATACTTACTAGCTGCTGCCCGCGTTTCGCTCGCGTGGTACCCGGATAAAAAGTAGCCTATGTTACTCTCCAACCCTCCAACTATCTCCACACAAAAAATCACGTCAATTCGTCGCTCTGTTTTGACGTGAAAGCAGGACAAATAAACAAACAAATAAACACACTTTCACATTTATAATATGGGTACGGATTATGTTATAAAAGCTTGTTGCGAGATTTATCTGGTTGAGGTAGGTATAATATTTTTAGGTAGGTAGGTATAATGTTTATCTACCCATGTAATTCTCGCGACAAGCTTTTATAACATTTAAATCGTGTAAGTACCGTTGTAGTTAGAACTTGACAGATATGCCGAGTTTCAACTCAATCTGCTTATTTACTGAGGAGTTCTGTTAAACAGCTCCTGACTCCAGCATCAGATCAGCTCGTTGATACCTATAAGATTGCATTGCCTCCGAGAATCTATACGTGTGCAAAATTTTAGCTCAATCGAACATTGGGAAGTGGGTCAAAGCTAGAACTCTTACGTTTCATACGCATCCGTAACATAACTTTAACCTGCAACTCGATTGAAGTCTAGAATTATCGCTAAAGTACCAGCATCCAACATATCATGGATATGGGCGTTGAAGCTGCTACACAGTTATTAACTTTTGCAGTTTCATCGTACTTCTGTAAACTATGTTCCTACTTGTCTGTTCTGAATAAAATGATTTGATTTTGATTTGATGGTAGAGTAGTTAAAAAGTCGCAAAACAATGTTTTGATAGTGTGTACGTACACTTCTTATAAGCTAAAACTATCACGTTTCATATGCATTCGTAACAGAACTATAGACAACAACTCGATTGGAGACCAGTGCCTCGAGCACCAGTATGCACAAGTTTACTATTCTATCCGTGACTATAGTGAAGTATCTCAATTGTATGGAATTCAGTGCAGCGCCTCTAGCGGTAACTTGACTACATACTTTACTATAGTCACGAATATAATAGTAAACTTGTGCATACTGGTGCTCGAGGCACTGAACTATCACTGCTACTATCACTTGATGGCCAGCATATCATGGTAGAGTAGTAAAAAAAATTAAAGTCGAAAACAGTCGAATAAAAATATTTGTACAGTGTATACATTTTTTAAAAGCTAGTGAATGATATACCTATTGCAAAGTAATGATATTATGCTAGTAATGATAACTAAATGATATGCTAAAATCACGGACATCACAACAGCACTAACTTAAGTTTACCTATTAATAAGATTTCAACGCGCACCTAGTGCTACGAATTAGCTACGAAACATAGGATCATAAATGCCAAAAGATCTAAGAAAATGTCGACCGCCCTTTAGATAGGTGTACAATGTTTTTTAGACCAGATATCACTATCAGGGTCAATAAAGTGCCAGCATATCATGGTAGAGTTGTAAAAAAGTCCAATAAAATTATTTGTATAGTGTATACACTTCTTAGGAGCTAGAACTAGCTCGTTTCGTTTTGCATCCGTAACAGAACTATAGCCTACATCTCAATTGGAGTCTAGAACTATTACTAAAGTGCCAGCATATCATGGTTGAGTAGTTGAAAAGACGAAAAAAATATTTTGAAATTGTGTACACTTCTTAAAAGCTAGAACTATCACGTTTCATATGCATCCGTAACAGAACTATAGCCTACAACTCGATTTGAGTCTAGAACTATCACTAAAGTGCCAGCATATCATGGTAGGTTAGTTAAAAGAGAGAAAAAAAATATTTGTAAAGTGTATAAGTACCTACACTTCTTAGAAGCTAGTGAATGATATGCTAAGTAATAATATGCTAGTAATGATAACTAAATGATATGCTAAGTTCACGGACATCACAACAGCACAACTTAAGTTTACCTGTTAATAAGATTTCAACGCGCACCTAGTGCTACGAATTAGCTACGAAACATAGGTTCATAAATGCCAAAAGATCTAAGAAAATGTCGACCGCCCTTTATATAGATGTAAGTACAATGTTTTTTAGACCAGATATCACGGTAACACCAGGGTCACTAAAGTGCCAGCATATCATTGTAGAGTAGTAAAAAAGTCCAATAAAAATTATTTGTAATTTTAAAATTATTTATTGCTTTTTCAAGCACCAATTAAAATAAGAAACGAGAGTTGATGATGATATTTTTTCTGAAAAAATAAACTTTAAACTTGATTTCCCACAAATAGCATTTTGGCGCTTTAGCGTTTCTTCCTTTCCACTAACGTTCTCTCATCTAAGTAGGTATAGATACCAAAAATATAAAGCGGAAGATTTTTTGTTTTGTTTGAATGCGCTAATCTAAGGAACTACCTACTAATCGGATTTGAAAATTTCTGCATTTGATAGTTAATAAAAGATAGGTAGGTGATAGGCTACTTTTCAACATCATCATTATCACCATATACAAACAGTATGCAATTAGTATTTTATAATCTCGTTATCATAAACTTATACTTACAGTGATTTAAATTAAAAAACCACTTCAGTTTGATCTTTTAACGTAAAGTTCTACGACCCCAGACCAGACGGATTACGCAGAAAAAGTCCAGACTACTTAAAACTTTTACTTACGAAATTGTGCAAACTTTACGTTTGTATTAGCGATGTAGGTACACCGTTCAAAATATTATTTGTTTCTGTAAAAAACGAAATAAATTTCGTGATATTAGTGATGTCGTGTTTTCTACGATACTTAAAAAAAAAAACAAAAAAAACACACATTGTTCTTATCTTATTTTCCTACTACCACACAAATATTCAAACCCCATCTATTCTCAAATTTGTTATTGCAATCTTGTCAAAACTTAGATTACCGTTCGTGCATTGATTTTTAATTCAAGAAAAAATCTAATATACCTAGCTCATTATAATAAAGCGGAAGAGTTTGTTAGCGCTAATCTAAGGAACTACCTACCAGTCGGATTTGAGAAATTATTACGACGCATTGTACGATTACTCATTGGGTTATTCCTTTTTCAATGTTATTTTAAGTTGTGGATGTACAATAAAGAGTTTTCATTAAGTAGGTAATTAAGTAATTAAGTACTTATTTCTGCATTTGATAGATAAACTCTTGACGAAGGCTACTTTTCATCATCATCATCACTATAAACCATCACTACGGGGGCAACGCCGCGAGGGCGCTGCTAGCTAGTCTCAAATAAGTGTACCTAGACAAAAATTAGCAGTGATCTTGTTTTACCTACACTGACTTACTTTATAATCTTTGACACCTTAATTTTTTCAGTTTAACATTTTATTCCTTTCTTTCAGACATTTCACACACCATCATTTGGCGACGAAGAGTTTGACATTCCACTGATGCACGGCCAGCATGCTGCAGCGGCCAACGTGCAAAGCTCACACATACAATACACGCAGTTGCACCACTCCGCTCCTCAGGTAAGTAATCTACTTTACCTTGGTAAGCATAAAAAATAAAAGAAAAATAAATACTATCTTTGTAAAAAAAATATGTTATAAAAAAGATATATGTAAAAAAAAATTTGTTGTAAAAAAGATATTATGTTACTTTCTTTGTAAAATTAAATGTTGAAAGTGACTTTTAAAAATATTGTACCTACACCATTTTCCAATGGTAGCATAGCGATCTTAGTAAGTAGGTAAGTATAGTATTATGTGATCTGTATTCACCATAGGTGAATAAACTAATTATGAATTAAGAAACAAGATGACGACACGACGTATTGTCAAGGTTGTGTAGATAATCTCTTACAACAATGAGGTTTTTTAAAAAAATCTAACTTTAAAGTCGATTTTTTTTTTTTTTTAATTTAAGTAGCTACTTTTAGAAAATTCAAGATCCTTCGAAGAGTCCTAAGGAGAAAGTAGGTAATCTGAGAGACGCTCAAACATTAAGTAGGTACCAATATTGTATGTCTTTTCATTTTCTAACTAAGACATAGGTAAGTACTTAGTCAAAGATCTAGAATTTCCTAGAAACTTAAGTACCTACATATATATTTTGCACGTTTCCACATTTTTCGAAAGTTAGCAATAAAAAAATAACAAGATAAAAAAAAAGTACCTAACCTAAGTGAAAGTTACTATACTCACAATGGATCTAGGCATTCGTGAAATTAGGCGGTTCGATGCGCAGTGCAACTTTTTTAACTTTTTAAATATTTTCAATAGGTAACTACCTGGCAAACGGTGGCCTTGGAGCGTGATGTGTGGAAGTTGAAGGGGGAGACCTTTGCCCAGCAGTGGGACATGATAGGTTGACAAAAAAAAAAAAAAAAAAACTACCTAGGTACTTAAATAGGTAGGTATGTTTATGTTATGTTATGTTATGTTACTACGAAATGCTACTGTGTTACGACCGTTGTCTTCCCACTGAGTTTTGAATTTAGAAGGTAGGTACCTAAGTATATTAAATTCAGATACAGAATCGATCAAACATTTACAGGCACCTGGCTATTCTTTAAAATCTAAATTATGCAACATGGCCTGCTTGTCTATTTTGTAAAGCCAATGAAACTGACAGGTTACAGAACACTGCCCTACTTTTTAAATTGGTTTTATTAAAACTGAATTGCTTTAGTCGGTCCTTAGCGACCTATCGATAGAATCCAAGATATTTTGTATTGTAGGTCATCATTGAGTTTTTTGTTTCCTCTGATGGATCATCATAATGGGCTTTACTTATGAAAGATGTTTAAAGTGAAACACTGGTTAAACAACGTCCCGTCTTTATTTGTGGATAGTGACAAACAGAGACAGGACGTTGTTCAACCAGTGTTCAACTTTAAACATCTTTCATAAGTAAGGGGGAATGTTAACAACTACCTATTGCTACATAAGGGCGTGTGCCTAATGTAGGTAAGGTACCTACTTATTGGCCGACATCCGTTTGTCTGTTTTCTGCTGAAAAAATTTTTTTCAAGACAAGCTTTTAAGTGTTGGGTAAAGGTGAACTGATTCAAATGAGCCCAAACAAGGATTTTCTACTGTTATGCACTGAGATGTTCCATTGAACTGCTGCTGACTCCATCATCAGATCAGCTCGCTGTCACCATTATACTTATAATTATTACCTACCTACATCATAGTCGGAACGGAACTTGACAGAGATAATAGCGGCCTTTAGGTACACTGTACCGTTTTAACCGCGCATCTGGAGTGCGTTCCGAACCGCGGATAAATCTGTGCAGTTTTAACCGCGGATAAAACTGTCGTGCTAATTAATGTCACAGTTTAGCTGGCGCGTGGTACGATTATGAACGGTGATGAGTGCAAAGTACTCTCACAAACACTGTCTGTCGACATGCCAGATCGAACTGTCAGGCCTCGCGCATCTACACGTAAGGTTTTGGAGCGAAGGATGGAATGGCGCGTGCTATTTCCCGAGTTGCTATGCCGAGTTTCAACTCAATCGGCCTATTTACTGAGGAGTTCTGTTGAACAGCTCCTGACTCCATCAGATCAGTTCAATGTTACCATGACCGATCGAGCGAGCGAAGCGAGCATAGATCTTAGTGGCAAGTTAATTTCGCTTTGTATGTTTCACTAATATGCATAAAACTTATGGTAGGTCAATAGGTGGTGCTATGGAAATTTGCTGGGGAATATTTGAGCGTAGTCGATGCAGGGGTTGTCGAAATATCTATTAAGGGGGTAAAAAAAAGGTAGGTACTTACACAAATATCAAGAACCCAACAACGACGGCCACGTGGTAGAGTCAGGTGGCGATGACGGGATGAGCTTGACTTCTACTGCGAGAACTAGCTCCAGCAGGCACAGGATAGGGATCGGTGGAGGGAGGGAAGGGAGGGCTTTGCCCTGCAGTGGGAAACATCAGGCTTATAGATAAAAAATAAATAAAATACTTACACAAATACATGAGTGGGGTGTCATAGGAAAGGACTTACTTTTTATTTTAATTCTGGGATACTTAATTATAATACCTAGGTACCTAATAATTTATGAACTATATTGAGGACACAATTTTCACAAAATTTTAATAGGCAATTTTTCGACGTTGCCCGTTGCAGCCCGTTGCCAACCTACCAAAACCAAAGAGAATGTAACGCTAGAGGACTGTGTGAATATTGAGGGACCATATCAAAAAACAGCAAATAAAGTATCCAGGGGATTTGTAAAAGTCTTCAAGCGATTGTAGAACGAATAGGCGTTTTTCGACTAGCCCGGCATGGCACCGGCACCGGCACCGGCACCGGCGCCGGCGACGCAAAAATGTATGAAAATGTACTGCTCGTTTTTCCACTTGCCGGCGCCGGCACCGGCACGGTTTCATACATTTTCGCATCCCCACCACCGGTGCCGGTGCCGTGCCGGCTAGTCGAAAAACGCCCAATCGGCGAATTTGTAAAACCTCTAGTAAAAAAGTTAAAGCACGTTTTGTATGGTCCCTCAATCCTCGCACTGAATTTTCCAGATCTCGGAAAGTATATTGAAACTGAAGATAACGTGACTACAGACCTTTTGTAAAAAGTTTCCCACGATTACTTAACTGAAAACCAGGTCACGAAGTCATTTCTACAAAAAGATATAACGTAAAAACTATGGTCCCTCAATCCTCCAAAGCATTTTTGTAAAAATCTCTCATCTAGATCTTTTCTAAGAGCTTTTAATTAAATTTAATTAAAAGCTCCTAAAAATATATTTATATGCTTGGGTAGGTATCTAAATGACGATTTCAAGAAGCTTTAGTTTCTTCGAATGAAACAATTGTTCCTCAATAAACTCAGTTAAGGTTGTGGGCATGCCCGCCGTGCCCTTATAGGTGGATCCGCGCCTGAAATGTGCCTAAATCAACTAGTTAGTAGTTCATAGAAAAACATGTATTGTGCTCCTATTTATAATAGCTCTTGGTGACGTTACCTATCCATGTTTTATGAATTAAATAAATAAATAAATAAAGCGTGAGTTTAACTATGTATTTATGTAAAACTCAAAGACAAAGAAAACATCTATAGTAAAACTCTTTTCTGTCTTAGTGAACCTTCCAGTTACGTATAATATACTAATTCCTTGGTTTTAATTAGAGAATGCTACTCGCCGCTAGAGGGCGTCCCTAAAATATATTGGCAAACCGTAGATAATAGTTTAAAAAAGTAGAACAATCAAAGTAGGGATGTTCGATATTTCGGATTGTATCGATATTTCGTATCGCAATATATCGTAACGCATTGTATCGATACGCGTATCGATACAGGGCATTTGAAACGATATATCGTATCGATACAGTATCGAATCAAGACAAAGTATACCTACTTTAATAATTAAAATATTTTTTTTTAATAATGTGCACTATTACGAGAATGTGCGTAGTTATAACTGTCAAAAAAGGATTTTTATGATATCAAACTAATATTAAAAATACGAAAGTTTGGACGTGTGTTTTATCCTCTAAAACTCAACAACCACTGAACCGATTTGCCTGAAATCTAAACATAGATAAATAATGACCGGAAATAGGACCTATGCCACCTTTTAACCGGGTAACTTGCAAGTCAAAACAATTCGTTACGAAAATAATTTGATACGATACTTTCGATCCGATACACCTTGCATGTGTTGTATCGATACGCCGTATCGTATGCCATTGTATCGATACAAATATCGGGTGTATCGTACAAAGAAATTGTATACATAGTAGAATGCTGACTGACATTTAATGTACAAAAGATTTTGAACCTTATCACGACCACACAACGATCTATTATCATTTAATCTTGGTTATAAGGATTGTTGGTCTTGTTGAGAGGCTTTCTTGGGTGCTTTGTCTCTTTCACACAGTAGCAAAAAGAAAGAGACACACCGCCCAAGTTTTATTTCTCAAGCGGACCTTGTTTTCTGTCTCAGTCAGCGTTCCAGGTACGTAGTATAGAAATTCCTTGGTATCGTATGTCATTGTATCGATACACGAAAATATCGTTTTGTATCGAACATCCCTAAATCAAAGTTGATTGATTCGTTCCCTTTTGTCACTGTCAAATGTGTCTCAAATCGAAACCTCGAACGAAAAAACGAGACCAAAAAATTATTTTGTTAGTTCTTCGTTAGATTCAGTTTTCTATTCTTTCTTGCGCTTTTCTTTCTTTATATTATAAATCATTCAAAACTTAACTATAGCCAGATAAAAAAGATTATTTTATACATGAAATCAAGCAAATAGATATTTACCGCCAAACGGCCAAACACTGCGGCAATGTGGACATGTTTTAGGGTCATAGTAAGTTCAGGGACGTGACTGAATAACTGAGATATGAAATTTATCGCTAGGTTGGCATGATGAACCCCGCTCAAGACGGCTTAGCACCTCCCGGCGGCGCACCTTCTTACCAGCAGCCTCTGTATTTACAAGAGCCACACACACCTGTTACATCTCATGGGTATGTTTATTGAATACCTATATAATTAGTTTATTGAATACCTACTACAAATACAAAAAATGAAGTGAGTAACAATATGTTATTTTAGTGGCGCTGGCGCCCCAGCCGGCAACTATATCATCCAACAACAACCAGGAGGTCAACAAAGGTTGCTTATGATGCAGCCAAGCCAAGTGATGAGTGGGCCTCCTACCCCAAGCACGCCCACTCAGCCTTCAGTCCCAGTGTATGGCTCACCTCAGAGGGCGTCCCCTCCAGGCACAACTAGTGATGATTCCGATGACAGTGTACCATCACATTCGCAGGTTAGATTTACTTATCTATAATTTTAAATCACACCAAAATACATTTTGTTCGATGGTAATATTGCATGAAATCCCATACCCTATAATCACTTGTCAAACATGTAAAAGAATCACATCACCTTTGCCTGCCAAGTTAGGTATAGTTTTGTATACATTTACCTGATTTGTATCATAAATATAGTTCACTGGCATTCAAATCAGTCATGATTGTTTATTGCATATTATCAGTAACATAGTTAGAAAATTACTAAGTATAGAAAATCTAATTAATTGGTTGTTTGTTGGTAGTTGCCTGGTGATGCGGAAAGCCTTCTGCCTATCCATTATTGCTCAGCGAGCCGGCAGCAACAAACTACGCTTCATCAGGTATAGGCAAATTTTATCGCTTCTATTGCTTTTATTTAACTGACATTATTTACACTATTCCTGTTTGTTTTGCCAATGAACTATATTTAAAATATTTAAGAAAATGTTGCTATTTTTTTTAAATGTGGTAATGTAATTAAGTATTCTCATAACTTTTCCCTGTACAGATAAATGTTGGGAACATGGCTGTGAAAAGGTCTTCCCCTGAACCAATGGACAATGGAATTAATAGAGGTCAAATGCAGAAAAAACCTAAGGTCCAGAAGAAGAAGAAGAAACGGGATCCAAATGAACCACAAAAGTAAGAAACCATCTGTTGTTATGAATAATATTACTAAAATTGTTTATTTTGTGTCACACACATAGAAAAGTTACACCATAAATGATGCCGTCTAGTCTAGATAATACATTAATGCCGTCTAGGTATTATGTGCTTTTAATGATAGTTTAATGTACCTAAATGTTTTATTTTTGTTTAGGCCTGTGTCAGCATATGCCTTATTCTTCCGAGACACGCAGGCAGCGATCAAGGGGCAAAACCCAAATGCAAGTTTTGGAGAAGTCTCAAAAATTGTGGCATCAATGTGGGATGGGCTGGACTCTGAACACAAAAGTGTAAGTTTAACAAAAAAAAATTAACCTTTCCTATGCCAGGATTCCATACACAACAGAAAAGCAATTGTGTCGCACGCCGATCGACAAACTGGCATATTAAAGATTAATGACCCATTAAAATTATCAGAATTTATTCCTATCTTATACATATTTTTATAAACAGGTCTACAAACAGAAAACTGAAGTGGCGAAGAAGGAATATCTTAAAGCCCTTGCTGCATACAGAGCAAGCCTTGTTTCTAAGGTAATGTATCATTTTCAAATGAAATATCATTTATTTTTTAATGTGCAAATAGAAAATTTTCATGCAGTTTGCATTAGTCTTTATTCTTCTTGCAAAACATAAAATAATGCTAGATAATGTAGCTTATTACATAGCGCAGATTATTTTATTTTTATTTCTATTTCCTGGGGAAACAAACAGTCTTAAAAACTATAACGATCAAGTCCCTAAAACTATGGACCATTTAAAAGTTTCCGCTACTTAGCATGTTTCTTCAGTGACATGAAACAGGTTTTCATAATTGAGATTCACACAATTTGGTTTTATTATACTCATTGCTTCACCGACTCACATACAAACTTTGTGAAGCTTGGCGTCAATACCGCCATTGTCCTTGAAAAGCTCCAAACAGAGCTTTTTAAGTTTTGCACTCACGATCGCTAGATGGCGCTGTTCCTTGTTACTGATCTGAATTATTGAAGAAAAAGCTTCAAGCAAGGCTCAAGCCAAATGCCATACCAAACCAAGCTTCATTCAATAATTATTCACCTTGAAATCTATTCTTGTGTTTGAATAGTGATTATTTGCTTGTTTTGTGAAGAAATTTGTAATTCATAGTAAAAAAATCAAAGAATTACATTCATTTTTGATCTACACAAGGCTGATTCTCTAGAAACTGGTAAGCTTCAGTAAAATTCTCTGAAAGCTTTGTCTGTTAGGTTATAGAATTGAGTCTATTTATAAACAAAGAAAATAAACAAGTTATTGTACCGCAGTTTATGCTGTCGGCTCCGTGTATTTGAGTTTACTCCTTTCATTTTATGAATTTATTCACATCTTCGTCTTTCATTCTTTGTTTTTACAATTATAAGTGTAGCATGAACACTGTTCTTTGTTTAAACAAATTTAAATAAGTCTAGCAAAATGTAACACAAACATTTATTATTTATTTATTTAACATGTATTTTTATGATGCTTTGGAGGACACGTAAATTGTCGGTCCCGGCTTTTAAGTCGTTAAGCTCTAAAGGAGGCCTTTTAGGCGGCAAAAAACTCCGTCACCAGAGTTGGCCACTCATACGAACTTACTTTTTTAGGGTGGTGAACAAGAAAACCAGGCTATGTATAATCACACCAACAGTGCCAACCCGCCTTATGGAAACTACTACCAAGGCCAGACTTATGGCAATGGTCACTCCCCACAAGGGTACACAGGAAACCCTCCTCAGGGGTATTCTCCTCAGGCATACCCGGGCGGACAGCCCCAGACTGCGTATGCTAGTCAAACACCACAAGGCTATCCTCCGAACCCACAACAGTCACCACAGAACTATCAAGGAAATATGCCAATAAATGCTCAAACTTACCAGGTAAGAAACTTTTTCAACCAAAATATATGGATTGTTTTGGCAGTAACATTTGAGATTTTTAAATGTTCGAAACTATGTTAGAATGCCTACCTCTACTATGAGCACAGAATAAATTTCTGTGCTATGATTATTAGTACCTAATATAGCTGGTTTTATGAATTTAATTATGATATGTTATGTTATGAATTATGTTATGAATGATACACTAGCAGCTATAGAGCTGACGCGTGTATATAATTATCAATGCACTATTTTAAAATGTTCATCAAGTTCAAGAAAGAGTTCACTGAAGGAGCACTATACACGGTTAGGCAAGAAGTGTTTTCTAGGATTGCTTGTCCCAGCCGAATTTACTAGCTTTAGTGAGTGTACTCTCTAATTGTTGGTTTTTATGTTTTTCTAAGTTTACAAGGCACAAAATTATAATATGTTTAAGTATAGTAAAGAAATATCTCTTTTCCAGGGAGTGCCAGGACAATCTCCACAAAACTACCAGGTCAACCAAAACACGTCTCCCCAGAACTGCCAACCGAACATAGCGCAATCGCCAAGAAGCTACCAACCAGCTCAGTCGCCCAACTACCCCGCTAGTACGGGCATGTCGCCCCCGGGGTACAGACAGGTGCAGTCACAGTCGCCGCCCATGGCGTCGGTACATGCGGCTATGCAGTATCACCATCCTCAACAGGTAAGGTTTTCAACACAAACACACCGTTACTTTCATCTTGTGTGTTCATAAACCCCCTTACTTATGAAAGATGTTTAAAGTTTAACACTGGTTGAACAACGTCCTGTCTCTGTTTGTCACTATCCACAAATAAAGACAGGACGTTGTTTAAACAGTATTTCACTTTAAACATCTTTCATAAGTAAGGCCCAAAGTCACTAAGACTCATTGTGCTCATGATAAAAAATAATCATTTTGTATTTCCACAGCAAATGCAGCAAAATCATCAACAGATCCATCAAGTACAACAGTATCAACAACAGCAAATTCAGCAACAACAGATTCAGCAGCAACAACAACAAATTCAACAGCAACAGAATCAGCAACAGCAGCAGCAGAATCAGCAACAGCAACAACAGAACCAGCAACAGAACCAGCAGCAACAACAACAGAATCAGCAACAGAACCAGCAGCAACAACAACAAAATCAGCAACAGCAGCAGATTCAGCAGGCGCCGCAACAAACTCAACCACAAAATCAGGCTGTTAAAGTTGAACAACATTCCCCAACCAGTAATGGAAGCGCGGGTGCGCCACACCAGTCACCAGAGGTGAGTTTCTTTTTTGTGAACATTCCTGTACTATATTTTTAAATCGTTAAAGTATACTTAGCAAAACCTATGGTGTAGAGATTTTCTTTTTCCGAAAGGAGGGTTATTATTGGTCCCGGCTTTTAAGTCGTTAAGCCAGATGACAGAGCTTTCAGGCGATTTGAAAAATCCGTCTCCAGAGTTACCCACTAGCTCAAACAACATCATTATTTCCCGTGTAAAAGAGATTAACAAAAGTTTTCTTTTATAATTTCAGCAGAACGAAAACCGTGGAACGCCGTCATGCATCCGACAGGGGTGCACCAACCCAGCCATAGCCAATAGTGAGTGGGAGGATGAATACTGTTCCAATGAATGTGTTGTCAGCCATTGCAGGTAACAACACTTTTGTCTCACACCACCAAAAATAACAATATGTTTAAATGGTGGTCCAATGGTTGTTTATCAGAGCAACAGAAATCGGAACTTTATATTCATTCAAATATTGCCATAGTGTAATTGTGTATTACAAATTTATTTTCTTATCCTAATTTCAGAGTTTTGTTTGTGCATAGTATAAATTGTAATTATTTTTCCTTTTACAGAGACGTCTTCAGCTCATGGGTGGCATCAAACAACAGCAATCAAATACAAAATTTCTCTGCAGTAAAATAAACTTTGGACATTTTGTAGGTACATATCAAATTTAATAACACCCATCTGATATTAGTGTATCTTAATTTGATTTTAAAATACACTTTGGTTTTTAAAGATTTGTTTCCAATATAGTTCCAGTGTAGGTACTGAATGAGGCTATACTCTTTCACTCGTGTATTGCTAAAGTAAAAAAAATGTTTTAATTTTATTTTGTGATAAGATAGACTTTAATTGGATTGTGAATCAGCTGTTCTGGCGATTTTTAGGTACCTAGTTGGTTTTTGTAGATAAGTATATTTTTGTAGCTAGGAATTCCGTTAATAAAATGTTATGTTTTGTTTATAAAATAGGTAATCAGTATTTGTTAACATTAATTATCATCTCTTTAGCTAGCATTTTATTAGACTATACTTTATATTATTATGATTATTAAATTAACTTGATGGCCGAGGTTGATGCTGCCTAGAGCACAAGCCGAAGTATTGTTTAGCTTCAAAAGTAGATCCTATCTGAGATAGGTAATAAATTGTTGTTATAAAGACGATAGTTTTATCGGTCGTATCGTATTTTCATAAAATTAATTAATATTATTAGCAAGTTACTCCTATAAACTTCCATGTAAATTTATTAATAAATAATAAACTTATAGCAATACTACTCATTTCTCTAGGAGTTGCCTTTAGTATAAATAGTATGTAGCTGGACCAAAATTTTTCTTTGTACTCGAAGCTATTATGATAAAAGATTTAGTGAATTATGATAAGTAATGTGGTTAATTGTATGTCCAATACAATGACTAATTCTAATTATTGTAAATATACACTCGCAATAATAGAAATAGAAACTCTGTTAGGGCATAACATTTTTTATGTTATTTATTTAGTAGTGAATTAGAATTATACATTAGGAACAAAACTATCGTTAACTTATGTAAAGTATAGGTAACATGTATAAAATGTAATTAGAAATTTGATTTCAATAAATTTCTTAAGCGATAGTCTATTATTTTATTAACGCTACCCCAAAATCGTGTTTTCAGTGCCACACACAAGGAATTTTTAAAATAAAGGCCACACAAAATGCATAGATAAAATAGCAGAATTTGAACCATAGAATCGCAAGTGTAGGTAACAAAAATCAGAAAAATTAATTTTCCACCAAACTGCATCAAATAGTAATTTTCGTCAAATAGACGAGAGTTACGAGGTTTTCGAATTTACACAGCTGGTGTGTATGTGTACACGCACGAAAAAGTTATTCGTATGATGTGTGTAACATCATACGAATAACTTTTAACATTACAAAAAACCGTGCAGGACAATGCCGTGTGAACGAAGCCTTAGTTTAATCAGAGAATTGTGTATTATATAATTGAGGGACCATATCAAAAAACAGCAAATAAAGTATCCAGGGGGTTTGTAAAAGTCTTCAAGCGATTGTAGAACTTATTAGAAAATTTGTAAAACCTCTAGAAAAAAAGTTATAGCACATTTTGTATGGTCCCTCAGTTCTCTCACTGAATTTTCCAGATCTCGGAAAGTATATTGAAACTGAAGATAACGTGACTACAGACCTTTTGTAAAAAGTTTCCCACGACTAATTAACTGAAAACCAGGTCACGAAGTCATTTCTACAAAAAGATATAACGTAAAAACTGTGGTCCCTCAATCCTCCAAAGCATTTTTGTAAATATCTCTCATTTAAATCAAAATAACCAGCTCTCTACCATTGTAAAAGTTTGTAAAAGTGCTATAGACATTTGTAAAAATAAAAAGAAGCAATAATACTGTCACGATTCCGAGATATACGCGGTTTTGTATGGTCCCTCAATCCTCACTTTAAACAATTGGGAATAACTTTTTGTAAAAAGGAGTAATAGAAAAATAAACCTGCTCATCTTTTAGTAAATTTTTTTTACAAACGGATAGCAAAGTTACATTTGGGATCAACGATATATTTGCTGAGTTATTCAATAAAAACTAATCCTATGATAGTAGTGTGACCACACATTTAAACAATTAAGGAAAAGTACAATGTACGTTAGTATGTACCATGGACCTATTAAAGATATGGACTACTAGTTAGCGTGCCGCCAAAAGGGACAAAAAATTAAGTGTATCCATGTTTCATAGTACACATTGTGTAATAATCGGTAACTATGAAGTAACTTAACTAGGGTATAATAATCATTGACTCTTAATCCTTATTCTAATCTGTTAAATTCTAATATTCAATTAATCACCATAATGTATCTATTGTCAATAATTGAACAACTTTATTGCAGTGACGTTTGCATGTGTAATTGAGGTGCCACACAGTTTATGTTTAAGTACCAAGGTATTTGTATTTTATTTTATTTTATTTGAATGTACTAGTGCACACCTCGATGCAACTATTAAATAAATAGATACTTAAATAATATGAACTTCATAAATATAAATAAATGGTACCTAATACCATATATATTTGTATTTCAGGTTCATCAGTAACCTGAGTGAGTATTGATATTTCCTTCACATGCTCTCAACATCTACATGGTTTTCCTATATTACTAACCTACTACTGTCGAGGACAGAGCACGAGTACCTATAATTAATGATTTAACGAATTTACCTGTACGTGAAGTTCTATCATAATTATACGATGGGCTCCGTCCGAAGACATTAGTAGGGTAACACCCACCCTCCCTGTTAACCCAAGCCGTTGCGGAAATATCCTCTAAACGTAATGATGAGCAAATGGCTGAGCTCAAACAGGAAACATGGGCTGAGTGGGGGTAATCGGAAATTTTGAAAAAATAAAAGACTCTGTGTTGCCATTTACGGCAACATTTAATTTAATTCTATTTTATTTTCTAAACTAAAGTGCTGAAGTGGGATCACTTACGCGATACTACATTGTGTTCATATATTACTAACCTACTAAGGTAAGTTCGTTTAATCATTAATTTTCCTTTAGACATATTGTATGGAATGGACCCAAGTAGTCTGAATAAATAAATATATTAGTATTAATATTTACAAAGTACTTACCTACCTACTTAGGAAAACAAAAACATTGTAGGTAGGTACGTACATACCAACTTACATGTACTTTTCCTTAATTGTTTAAATGTGTGGTCACACTACTATCATAGGATTAGTTTTTATTGAATAACTCAGCAAATATATCGTTGATCCCAAATGTAACTTTGCTATCCGTTTGTAAAAAAAATTTACTAAAAGGTGAGCAGGTTTATTTTTCTATTACTCCTTTTTACAAAAAGTTATTCCCAATTGTTTAAAGTGAGGATTGAGGGACCATACAAAACCGCGTATATCTCGGAATCGTGACAGTATTATTGCTTCTTTTTATTTTTACAAATGTCTATAGCACTTTTACAAACTTTTACAATGGTAGAGAGCTGGTTATTTTGATTTAAATGAGAGATATTTACAAAAATGCTTTGGAGGATTGAGGGACCACAGTTTTTACGTTATATCTTTTTGTAGAAATGACTTCGTGACCTGGTTTTCAGTTAATTAGTCGTGGGAAACTTTTTACAAAAGGTCTGTAGTCACGTTATCTTCAGTTTCAATATACTTTCCGAGATCTGGAAAATTCAGTGAGAGAACTGAGGGACCATACAAAATGTGCTATAACTTTTTTTCTAGAGGTTTTACAAATTTTCTAATAAGTTCTACAATCGCTTGAAGACTTTTACAAACCCCCTGGATACTTTATTTGCTGCTAGGAAAGAAGGTCCCTCCATCCTCACGCAGACAGACTGATGTACGTGGTAGAATAGTTGGGGTGCAATTGCGAAGCAATCACTAAAAAAAAAGATGTGATTGTTGTCGATGGATAGAAAGTCTGACATCATGATTTTGACATGTAGCTGCTGACGTGACGTGAAGAAGCCATAGAAAAGTTAAAACATGGCAACACCGTTTCGTAGATTTCCTTGAATTTATAACCATTGCATTGCATGATTTTTCTATCAAAAACTAATTAATTGCATGTAATCTTCAACTGAAAACGAACTGAATAAGTTCTTCGATAACTTTTTCAAATAATCTCGAGTAGTTCGTTCCAGAAATTGCGCCAGTGATGCTTGAATTTTGATTTTGGACATCATCAATCCTCTCAAAGGATTATCCGAAAGGAATATGATGGACGGAAGTGATTTAACATCAGAAAATAGCCGTAAAGGCATATTTTCACAAGCATGGACACGACTGTCCCAGGTGAGTTACTCTGGTGCTTGTGATTCACAAGTAAACTACAAACTGCCAATAGAACTATTGCCCATGTTTGTGGTCAGTTGGACTCTAATTAGCTGATTAAAAAGTGGAAAATAGTCTGTTAGGAATAGTAAAATTACAGCTTGATTACAGCTGATTACTAAAAAAAAGTTTAAAAGAAAAACTTAGTAGTCTGCTCCGAGATTCCTAACTTCAAAAGTTAACCTGTCACAATACCTAAAAATAAAAAAAACTTTGATAGACATTTTATAATTTATTAGTAGTAAAATAAGTCATAATATGAAGACATTTCAAAATTTTAGATATTCAGTAGTCTCATTATAGAATCACATTCAACTAAATTAGTAGCAAACATTGGCTACTTAGGGTGGAACAAGGCCAGTTGTGGGGCATTCCATTGAGACTAGTGGTATGTTTGACTCCAGAATTTGACCTATGGACACCGGTCCCGCTAGTCACAATCATTCAACAAGTAGTTACAAAGATCTCATAAAGTATATAGTTTTTTATTTTTATGAATTGGATACAGTAGTCTATGTTAATAAATATATTTGACAACTGTATAAGTTTCAATAACATAATTATAGCTCCCAATAGGTCAAATTCTGGAGTCAAACATACCACTAGTCTCAATGGAATGCCCCTTGTATACTTTTCTTTAGCCTCCAACATAGCATGAAATAGTCTGATCTTATCTGCAATCATGATCAAACATAATGAACTATTTACATAATTTTTAATGAATTTACTCTTAGGACAAGATAAATATTACTTGTTTTAAAAGTAAATTCATGTTTTTGATTTAATCACAATACAATTAATATTTCAGGTGTACCAAGGAACACTTGATAAATGGACACCTCATATGAAATCACGATGGTTTGGCAGTGCTGTGCTGCTAGCAATATTCATGCTACGAATATTTACAAAACAAGTATGTAAAGCAATGAAACACTAATTCTATACAGGGTGGAAAAAATGAATGGGCCCCGGAGGGAAACTACCTTAAATCCTTAAGATACAGTATTTTACTTAAAGGAAGCATTCCTTTATTTTTAAAAAGAAACAAAACTGCATTCATAGATTTTCTAAAATTTGCTTGCCTCACCCGGAATTGCACCTGCTAAAAATTAAAAAACAAACCTTGCTCTATTTAATACCACTAATCGATAGGATTAATGTCAGAATAAAATCTTTATAACACACATTTGGTTTTAGAAAAAAAAAAGGTCATGAAATCTAACATTAATGTTCACAATTTTTTTTCATTAATTTTTATTATTTCACCATTCGCGTCAATACTTTTCTAGACGGTATTTGTCTATTTGAGGTGAAATTCAGACTTCCGAAAATGCGTCCGATTCGATGATTTTCTTCGAAAAGTTGACGGTTTTTCAGCGAAGAAACGTTATTTTCCGAATTCAAAATACATTCCGAGAAGGTCTGAATCACACTATTGGATACCTCTCACCATTCCACTGTAGAGCTAAATTGCAATTAAAGACCTTATGTACTAAATATTAGATTTCATCGATTTTTTGTACGACAGACGAGTGTAAGACCTCATGTTTCTTTGAGAAGTTTTATCTTTAGTATTGAATGTATCGACTAGTGGAATAAAATAGGGAGTGTTTATTTTTGAATTTTTAGCTGGTTCGATTCCTGGGTGAAGCAAGCGAATTTTAGAAAATCTTTGAATGCAGTTGTGTTTCTTTTTAAAAATAAAGGAATGTTTCCTTTAAGTAAAATACTGTATCTTAAGGATTTAAGGTAGTTTCCCTTCAGGGCCCATTCATTTTTTCCACCCTGTATACCTAACGTGACCATACGTCCCGCTTTGAGGCTCTCGGTCCCGCTGTCCCCAGTAAGAGCCGAAATGTTCCGCTTTTGCAAAAAAACCTTTCTTACCTACTAAATCAAATTAATTGCACTCAATTCACCTCATTGATGCAAATTGAAGAAACAAGCAAATTATTAAAAAATAAAAAAAGGCTAATTTTTTCGCGTAAATAGAAATGAAGATCTGTTTTTTTTTATAGTCGACGGGGACTTTTTTTAGTCGCTATTCGCCCCCCCCCCCTCGACCCCCCCCCCCCCCCCCCCACCATGCTGTACCTACTAAATTCAGTAAGAGTCCCGCTTTGACACAAAAAATAAATGGTCACGTTATGTATACCTAAATAATACTTAGGCTAGGCTACTTCCTCATACATAACCCAAACTTACTTGACATGTACACAACATAGTTTACTAACACTAAGCAAGTTCATATGAGCTAGTGGCCAACTCTAGTGACAAAAACTAACTAACATTGAACTAAAAACAAAAAAACTTACAAACTTTACTAACACTAAAACCACTGAGCAGGTTTTAAAAAAATCTTCCACAGGTAGAAACTTACATTATTGCTCAGTGCGCCTATGTTGCTAGTAAATATATGTTTGCATTCTATACTAACCCTGTGGCTTTCAAGATACAAAAAAAAATAAGCATAGTAGACCCATCAATATCCATAGCCATATAAACGTGAAAGTGTGTTTATTGGTCCTGCTTTCACGTCAAAACAAAGCGACGGATTGACGTGATTTTTTGTGTGGAGATGGAGGGCTGTAGAGTGACATACGCTACTTTTTATCCGGGTACCACGCGAGCGAAGCCGCGAGCAGCAGCTAGTGCAATCATGTATTAAAAAATTAACTTGGAAAAAAAAGGTTTACATGTAAATATAGGGCATTGGCATAGGCCCTACTAGCAAGGTCATGAGGACATTCCATTCATTAAGAGTTAGTATGACAACAGTGGGTGTACCGGCTCACAATCATTAATCAAAAATTACTATCAATTGAACGGTAATATTTTTTTTAATTTTACAGGGGTGGTACATTGTGACATATGCACTGGGAATCTATCATCTAAACTTGTTCATTGCATTCCTGACTCCTAAGATAGATCCTGCAATGGATTTTGATGGTAAGGACATGTTAGCATTGTATTGTTCTATTTCACCCTCACATTTATAGGTACCTTGACTTATAAACTCCTCTCAACTTCTTTAAAAAGTTAATCACCGTTTAAAATAATGCCATCCTCTATTGTTACATAATGACAAATAGTGACAGCGCGAATCTTAGACCATGTTTAAACAGTGTTTAAGTTGAGAGGCGATTACAGGTAAGGCCGTTAATTTTTAAGATTCCAAAGATATATTGTTAACTCTACAAGGATGTTGTCACTATGTTAATTAAAAATTTAATTCTGATGACGCAACAAATGAAAATGTGTACAAACATTAATCTTAGGAGTGTATGAAACATCACAATATTGACATAGGTAGTATTTTTTTTATGTTTAATTACTTACCTTATTTTATTTCACATCAAATTCCTTAGAATACAAAGAAACTGTCATACCATGATGTGTTTATAAATAAATAATTCTGGACATTTCACACAGCATCATGTAGCCCCAAGCTAAGCAGAGCTTGTGGTTTAGGAACCACATGACTGATATACTACTTAAATACATTTTTTTTTGTAAAAACATACATAATATACAATTATAAATGTAATAATGTAAATAAATATAATAATGTATACATGTAATTTCAAAAATAATGCAATTTCAAATTGATTCCAGATGATGAAAATGGTCCAGCCCTGCCAACCAGATCAACTGAGGAATTCAGGCCATTCATACGAAGGTTACCAGAATTCAAGTTCTGGCTATCTGTTACAAAGAGTACATTAGTGGGATTCTGTTGTACTTTCATTGATGCTTTCAATGTACCTGTGTTCTGGCCTATATTAGTCATGTATTTCATCACTCTGTTCTGTATTACAATGAAGAGGCAAATCAAGGTAAGCTATTATTATTCTCAAAAAGAATTTTACAACTGTGCTATTACTAATTTTGAAAGGGTAATGTTTAAATTTTGTAAGAGGTAATCTCTGAAACCACTGAAACGTCTAACAATAAGTATTTCATTGCTAAAAAGCTTGTAGTTTTCCTTAATCAGTACCTACCAATATATAAAGAAGAGTTTGTTTGTTTGAACGCGCTAATCTCGAGAACTACCAGTCGGATTTGAAAAACTATTTCTGCATGTGTTAGCTAAATTCTTGAGGAAGGTTTTAGGCTTCTTTTCATCATCATCACCATCACTACGAGGGCAACGCCGCGAGAGCGCTGCTAGTGTTTTATAGAAATGTGTTTAGAATTGTTGATTCCTGTGAAAATCTAACCTATGGGTACAACCGCGGGACATTGCTAGTTTAAACTTTGATGGCCAAATTCGTTTTACCTTATTTTACTAATTTTATCCTGCCCAGTTTATTTATACAGTATCCAATGGTTATTATTATCAATAAGTTGATTCGTCATGGGATAACTTAGTTCTCATTATTGCAATTTAGAACCATCACTGCTATTGTTATTTTTTTAGACTAAACCACAGAACAGATAATAATACTACGTATAGAATGGACACTGACTATACCTACAATAAAATACTTGAAAGTCTTGAAAAGCATGGCATGTAATTTTAAACAAAAACAAATTTTCCGTCATCTCAACGCCCTTGCTTACTTATGTCACCTTTCACAAAATCCATCCATCTTTTCTTTGGTCTATCTCTACTCATATAAAGTTGTATTCGTCCGCTTTCAGATCGACTTAAGACCAATATTTATGTACTTTCTAAATAGTAGTTATCTATGACTAATCCGTAATAATCATAATCAGTCAGCTAAAAATGCGGCTCTTTTTCGACTGGCTTGCTATCATTAGTTCAGGCTGAAATATTATTCTAACTGACATAAAGAATAGACAACGTTACTTCTGGATAATGAAACTGGCTAATGGTGAAATAGTTATTAAAATCGGTTCAGTAGTTTCAGAGTTTTTCGATTAAAACCAACAAAAATCTTTCCTCTCAAAATTAGTATAGAAGATAAATGCACAATCATCACGTCTGCCGGATACGTGATAAACTGGGAACACGCTGTTATATTGTTTCTATGACGTGTACTTTTCTAGTATAAAATCACATAATATGGTTTTAAATTTATATTAGATGCTAAAATAAATTTAAAAATAAATGCATAATGGTTTTTATAAGTAAGTAAATAAGTTCTTTGAGCTAGTGGCTTACTCTAGTGACGGAGTTTTTAGGCCGCCTAAGGGCTTTCTTTATGGCTTAATGTCTTAAACCGGCGGCCTGACCGACTATTTAACGTGTCCTACGGAAGCGCTCAGCTGGCTCGTAAATTGATGAGACTGACCAGCGCGGCCAGGCTAAAAAGGTCGTTGCAGAATCATAATATTATGATTCATAGCGAAATTCTCGTATTAGAAATCACAAAATTGGCAATTCCTATAGTGATTCGCATCGGCAATTTATTTTAACAGTTTGACTGGTCAATCAACAGTAGATACGGCCATTTTACGATTCTCTACAAAACTGTCAAAAAAATAAATTTGCCGATGCGAATCACTATAGGAATTATTATTGTAATAGGAATTGTCAATTTAGTGATTTCTAATACGAGAATCTCCCGCGGATCGTGAAGAATGAGAGGAGCAAAGAGAGACCTATGATGTGGGTTAAGACTGTCTGCATGATGATTTTGCTAGACATTTTATGCTCGACTAGTAGGAAGATAGTTCGGTTTTATTAGTGTGAAACTAAACTAAAAACTAAAATAATTTCGCGTCCATTTTCTCTAGAATAATCGAAATTTCAATGGGAATTAAAACGTTATTTTGTTTTCAGCACATGTTGAAGTATCGATATCTACCATTCACTCACAGCAAGCCAAAGTACAAAACCGTTGACCCAGCAGTCACCGTCAACTGACGACATACGTCTTGTAAAAATTAAGGACCCTAATGTATTTAGTTAATTTAACATAAAATATCTGTTGTATGCAAATGTTTCTAGAAATACAGTTTTTATTGTAATGTTTCTTGAATTTTTACTGCATCTAGACCAGTGGTTCTTAACCTATGGTCCGCGGGGGGGTTTAGGGGGTCCCGGACCCCCTAAACCCCCCCCCCCCCCCCCTTAGCCCATTAAGTTCGGAGGAAACCTAGTCAATTTTTGTATTTTGGAACCCTTGGACCCCCCCCTTAACAAAGATCTTTGTATATTGAAACCTTTGGACCCCCCCCCCCCCCTTAACAAAGCTATAGCTACGCCCCATACATAAAATAAACACAAAAATTAAATAAGCCTTAATATAAAAATAAAGTGTTAAGCGCATTTCAGACTACCCTATAATATATAGCTTATAGTTCATAGCATAACAATATCGTGCACCATACTTTTTTATAGCAAGCCAAAATATCGTGCAGTACAGTGTGAACGTTTCCATAATACATGTATGGTGCCGTATTGTTGTGCTATGAGCTACAGGTATGCTACATAATCTGGGAACATTCGTTTTCTCGGCATTTTCACGCAAAAAGATTTACCAGTGTAACATGGTTCGTAATTTCACATGAGCTGGTGGTGGTCAGAGCGGCTATGGTATCAGCCTTTAACGCCGTTTTACTGCGAGTTCGAATCTCATCATTTAAGTGGACATACGATTTTTTTTTTTTTTTGTTTTATCAGTTTTTTAAAGTTTTTTGTTCTATTTTCGGGTAAATTTTAATTTTTCTCTATTTGCACCCAAGCAGAACTCGGTTAGGCTAGATCTAAAATACGAATTTTAAGCGAAAAATGTAGCCCACAACGTGTAGTCGTCAGTGGCGGCCTTGGGTCCCCGGCCGGTAGAATTTTGCGAACACCGATCATTGCGAGGCCCTGCCCTGATAGCAATGTATGTATTCAAATAATTGACGACGATCTCATGTGCCTTAAGATAGGGATATTTATCTTTTAATTTTACTGGCAGCCTGAGAACACGAACTATGACGAAAATAAACGACCGCCTATGAAAAGTTACAAAGCGATTGTTAGGTTCCGTATCTAACGCAGCTCGCTAAAATAAAAGGTTAAAAATAGTAGCTGGCAGTAAAATTAAGAAATTGGTATCGTTCGTTACTGTTTGTGTTGCTACTATTCAGACGACCACCGGTGACTAGCGGATAAGTATAGGTAGGTAGGTACCTAATTTATAAATAACAGAACATCCCAATTCCCAATCCCAACCAAATATTTTTATATTAATTAATGTACACTTAATTCGTTTTAATATACATACCTACTTACTTACATTAAGTACCTAGATAATTATTTTTAATAAAAATCGTGAGAGATATAAGTACCTACCTACACCTAATAAGTACCTAGGTACCTACATAAATGAAATGAGATCGTTTGATAAATAACTTAGCTTAATCATTTGTATTTAATAGGTAGGTACTTAGGTAGGTTACCGACTTAGTGAAAACGATGGTCGATACTGTTTTAGACTGTCTAGCTAGTTAGTCCAGTTTAGCTAGAGCAAATTTCAATCTATCGAGATTATTAGCATACTACCTATGTTTATTTCAGAATTAGAACGTGACTCTGAAAATACGAAACGCGGCCGTCTTGATTGTTATGGATTTACATTGTGCCGCGCCCTTCATTAGCGCAAGCGTGTTGAGTGAGGGAGACGATTGTGACAATGTACTGTGGCGTAGAACAAATTTTGTAATTCATATTTGCCGCGCTTTTGTCATACATCCTGTATGGCGTGATATCATGTTAAGCCATGAATAGATTCAAGTCGCTTTTTTTTTGTACCTACACAACTTAATAACATTTAATGTAAAATGTATAACAAAAACTTAACATCTCATTAACAGACAGAAGTAGGTAAAATCAATATTTTTTCCAAACTTGTGGTCACGAAACTTAATATTTTATATTATTTAATTTTATCAATAATTCGATTATGCCATTTTTCACAACTTTCGGGATAGTAACGAGTGTAAATAAAGTAGGTATTAAGTTACACATTTTCTTACTCGTAGACATTTTTACTTTGTTTTAAAAAAAACAATGTTTTCTCTGCATTTTATGTTTTTTTTTTTGTGAAGATTTGCAATACACTTAGTAACTGGCAATCATTTTCTAAATTGCCATGCATGCCAGTGTTACTATATTTAATGATATTTTCAAAAGTAATAAAACGCGCTCGATATCCCTGTTTATTTTATTGACCACTCGCCAGATGTTTGCGCATTGTTTTTCAGTGCGCAGTAGTTTCTCTGTCGTGAAATCGGGATTCTGTTTTAGTATTATATCTATTCTGCCATTTTGAAAATAGTGGCGTGTATGGATTAGACCTAGTGTTTTATAGGTGACAAATATGTCCGGGAGCAATGATAAAGTGTCGACTACGCAGCGTATGATCCAAAGTGTCGCTTTCCCTCCCAGCCACAAGCTCACAGTATCGGAAGTATTCGATGAAAAAGCTGGGAAGCCACTACCAGAAGTATTGAAGCAACATTTTATCCTAGAAGGTCGGATTGAGGAAAATGCGGCTCTACGAATCATCCAAGATGGTGCCACCTTATTACGATCAGAGAAAACGATGATTGAGATCGATTCTCCTGTGACAGTATGCGGAGACGTCCATGGTCAGTTTTACGACTTGATGAAATTGTTCGAGGTTGGAGGCTCGCCTGCTTGTACCAAGTATTTGTTCTTAGGTGATTATGTCGATCGAGGTTATTTCAGTATAGAATGTGTTCTTTACCTTTGGGCTTTGAAATTGTGCTACCCGAAGACTTTATTCCTATTGCGCGGTAATCATGAATGCCGACACTTGACAGAATATTTCACCTTCAAACAAGAATGCAAAATCAAATATTCCGAGAAGGTTTACGATGCTTGCATGGATGCATTCGACTGCTTACCTCTAGCTGCTCTTATGAACCAGCAGTTCCTATGTGTGCACGGCGGATTGTCGCCCGAGATCAACAACTTAGATGATATTCGTAAACTAGATAGATTCAAAGAACCACCTGCATTTGGGGCTATGTGCGATCTACTCTGGTCAGATCCACTTGAAGATTTTGGCAATGAAAAAAATGCAGAACATTTTTCGCACAACTCAGTGAGAGGCTGTTCATACTTCTACAGCTATGCAGCTTGCTGTGATTTTCTACAAAGAAACAACCTGCTTTCAATCATACGGGCACATGAGGCTCAAGATGCTGGTTATCGAATGTACCGTAAAAGCCAAACTACTGGTTTCCCAAGTCTCATTACTATTTTCTCTGCTCCCAACTATCTGGATGTCTACAATAACAAAGCTGCTGTCTTAAAGTATGAGAACAATGTGATGAACATCAGGCAGTTCAATTGCTCCCCGCATCCCTACTGGTTGCCCAACTTCATGGATGTCTTTACTTGGTCGCTGCCATTTGTAGGAGAGAAGGTCACAGAAATGCTTGTCAATGTGCTTAACATCTGTTCAGATGACGAACTGATGACTGAGGGAGAGGACGCTTTGGAGGAAGCTAATCTCAGAAAAGAAGTCATTCGCAACAAAATCCGTGCTATCGGGAAGATGGCACATGTGTTTTCAGTTCTTCGTGAGGAGAGTGAATCTGTTTTGCAGCTCAAAGGGCTCACTCCAACTGGCGCTCTGCCCCTGGGTGCCCTCTCAGGCGGCAAAACATCGCTCAAAAACGCTCTACAAGGTTTCTCTCCAAATCATAAGATCACTTCCTTTGCTGAAGCTAAGGGTTTGGATGCCATCAACGAGCGTATGCCGCCGAGGCGCGATGGACAGCGCACTCCTGATCCTCAGGAAAAGAAACCGCATGTGAATAGCAACGCACACTCGTGAAGTGTTCGCTTCTTTTTCTCTTCGATCCTTACTTTTTTGATCCACAAGTATAGTGGTAGTGAAATATGTGTGAAGGAGACTCGGCTTTGGAATGATATTTCACATTCATAATAACTAGGTGGATTTGAAGGGAATTGTCGTAATAAATACAAAATATTTTTAAATTTGGATTTAACTTTTTTTCAATAGTTGAAGTTAAAAATTTCTCTTAAGATATTACCTCTCGATATTTAAATAATCAGATCTGCAGGCAACAAATTTATTTAGTCAATTAAATGTTAAGGTATGCACATTTATTTATAATGCGCTGCACTGTTTAATTTTTGGTAAAGTAATTTTAAATTTTCATATGAAAAGACATGATATTGTAATGTAAATTAATTCAGATTGTCTACTTATACTCTACATTGTTATCTACATTAGTGAAAATTAGACATGTCTTTAATTTTCAAAGCATAATTAGCTGTGATATTAAGCGATGATCAATGTATTATTTAATAGCGAATTGCTAGTGGTACAGGCATGTTCATTGGCTAATCATGCATTGAAATCTGTAAAGTGAGTGGAGAAGTCTCAGCTTGGGCGTGTCTTTATATTCTATTTAAGTAATAAAATTAATTATGTACTATAATGTGCAGCACCTGTGTTGTTGCTATGCAGTGCGTGTGTCTGTGTAAATATGCCTTGCGCGTACACACACGTTATTGCAGCTTTAACACTTGAGATATAATTACTCTCTTTAATATCTTTGCTACAAGTTGTACTTAATTGTATTTTATTGTACAAAATATATTAAATTAACTATCTATGAACTATTACTTAAAAATAATTTATATTTGGGTGTATGCTGGCCCCTTGTTGCCTGCATGCAGCTGAACTTGTATGCTGGAACATCACATAATAAAGTTTCTTAGCTATAATGTTTCGGTATATAAGGTGTAGTAGGTGGCTAGTCTAATTGCAGATTTTCTTACAGCTTCTATTCCAATTTTCACTTATATTATAAATAAGGTTAACTATTATAATGCACTGTTGGAAAATCTCTTTTGGTCTGCCAAATAATCATTAATCAATGCAATAAGTTCATATTGTGAATACTAAAAAAGTGGCTTACATCATTTTCAAATTACTAAGTATTTTATCTCAATTCAGTGTGTAGTCCTTCATATGTTCTGTACTTTTAAATAAATTTTATCTATGTAAAAACTAACAATATATTTAATTTTATTTTGTACTAATCATGGGAAGTGTTGTTTTATCCTTACAAAATATATTAACATTGAGCTCCATAATATTATGGTTTCAATATTGTCCTAGTGAAACAAATAGGGATTATTATTCAGTTACAATGGGACACTTGCATAAAGGATAAATGAGGTGTTGTGATAGGCAGTTATGTAGTAGGTATTCACACTGTAAACAATTCTAAAATAACTCTAGCCTCGATCACAGTGAAGTGAAAAATGGCTCGAACGATCTGCCGCATTTAGTAATTTTTCAGTGTCCCATTTTACTAGGTTAGGTAGGAAACACCCAGCGGGTTTAAAAAGGCCGTTATAGCAGAATCACGATTACGATAGGAATTGCACTGTACATATGCCGTCTCTTTTCATAGACTGAGAGTGACAAGAACGGCATAGGTATTGCAATTCCAATTGTGATTCTGCTACAGCGGCCTTTTTAGCCCCGCAGATTAGATCACATGTCAAGTGATGGCCTGTCTGTTCTGTCTTGTTTCGGGCATTCGGGTGTGTAGTGTTTGTACTTTGTATCTATACAATAGATATATTACATTGTCTCATGTACACCAGTTGAGGGCAACACTGAGCCGTCAATCGTCAGTCTAGCGGTAGACGCGGTGCGGGTTGGACGTGCGCGTGTGCTCGGATCTGAGTGTAGTAGTGAGCCAGTGAAGCACCGATACATTAGTGATTTCTCTTTGTGTGATAGTGATCACTACAAGTGGCGACGAGTATAAAAATCAGTAAATAAATTTATTTATTCGTTTAAAAGGGAAGGAAGGTGACAGTAAAAAATAGTTGAATTTTATACAATCCATACTTGGTATTTTTATACCGTATTTATACTTTCTTACTAGGCGGACGTAATAGTTTAATCCTATTCTATTAAACGAGCAATATTTGTTTGTTGTTTGAAATTTGGAGTTCGTTTGTGTGTACCTACTGAGGTTCTCGAAAACGGCTCTAACGATTTCGATGAAATTTGCAGTACGGGTGTTTACGGAGGCGAAAAATAGATCTAGCTAGGTCTCATATCTGGGAAAAGCCGTTTTCTTGTCATTTTCACGCAAATAGGTTTACCAGTGCAATGTGGTTCGTAATCGAACCACTAGATAGCGTTATGCATCCGAGCAGAGCTCGGTCGCCCAGATATTAGTAAAATTAATCTGATAAAATCTAACTGATCGATTTAACAGTTAGATCGATAAGGAATGTTTTTTACGCAAAATAATTCCAGTAAGTCATCCGTTTCATTCCACTCTTTTCTACTTGAATCGTAAAAGTTCAAGTTGGTATGGATGAAGAGAAATAAAAATAAGAAAAAAACCATTAGATGATTATGTACCTTCCTTATCTTTTGACAAAATTAAAAGAACAGAAATTGCTACTTACTGTTAAATTATTCCGTGTAGATAAAATAGGAATATCTAGTCGAATGACTCATTGTTGTTTATTGAATAAAGTGCAGGGCGATTGCATTGAACGACATACCTACCTACCTAGATTTTTATAAACTTTCCTAGTGAGGTCAGCGACCTACTAATATTTTATAGGCAGTTAGGTACAAGGAGTCGTAATGATAGGGACGATTCCTTAGGTAGGTAGGTACATAAAGGTTGTTTTGAAAACCCTTTATCGAGTTGTTTTGTTATTGTATTTTGACTGAGATGGAGGGTACACCGTTTTGTCTGCACATAACTTCTATCTCGCAAAGACTTCGGTTACCCGTGATCATGGTGCATGCAACTGCGTTGAAATATCGGGAAGCAAGAAGACTCAATAATCATGAGTGTTTTCTATTTATTCGATTGGCCTCTTGGCCCAGTTGGTGGTGGCTCTGCCTTCTGTGCTGCGGGTCGTGGGTTCGATTCCCATCCAGGACGAGCATTTGTGTGATGAACATGGATGTTTGTTCTGTGTCTGGGTGTTGGAAAGTGTAATAAATGTGTATTTACAAAAAGTATATAAGTGTTCTATCGGTTGTCTGGTTCCCGTGGAGCAGGCTTTGCTTGTTTTGGGGCTGGATGGCGCTGTGTGAGGTGTAACGATATTGAATTATTTATATTTATTCTATTTTCTATTTATAATTTGTATAGATAGATTTTATGTAGTAGTATTATATTAGTACCTAAGATTTAATATCTGTTTATTAACGCTATCGTTTAAACGGAGCATACCTAGGTAAGTACTATAAATATTAATTAATAGGCATCAAATAATAATCATAACAGCACAGGCCTTTCATTCGGTTAGATATTATTATTATTATTATTATGTTTTGTGATCTAGATAAGCTCGGCTCAGAGAAAAGCCGGTAATTATCTAGGGCACACGGGCCTAGGCCAAGTGTGCACTAGTTGTTGGTTGGGCATTGTTATTTGTTTGTAACATTTCAGAAGAGAGAGAGTCATTTTATAAGAATTTTCTGACTTGCCTACATGTATTTAGTATTACAGCTTTCTGTAGTAGAACAAAGATCTGCTTTGGTAATTCCAGCATATCCAGGGACTGGAACAGCTGGTTTGGAATAACTTACAGCTGGTTGCAATAACTAACAGCTGGTTTGGAATAACTTTATTATTATTATTATTATTGATTTTCAATTCTTATCGACTCGGTTAATTAATGATGAACACAGGCCAAAGCCAAGTGCACATCATGTGGGGTTGATATGAGGTTTGATGTTATTATTATTATTATTATTTGTACTTATGTTAAGGTTTAACATCTTGGGACTATGGAGTCCCGGACCTTTGATAGGTATGCATGGGGCCGAAGCGAAAACACAGCCCTTTTGACAACTTTGATTATTTGTTATTATTATTGGGGTCATAGTGCCTACTTACAATCAATGAAATGAATAATAATAGATTTTTATTAGAATTGAAATAAACCAACTCTTTGATTTTCATTAAATTAAAAATATGCAGATACCCACAACAAAATAAAAATCTTGATTTTCATTTAATTGAAAATAAACTGGATTTCCATTAAATTGAAAGTACCTATGTTATGTTACAAATTGAATTTGAGACTGCAGGCTTCTTTTAAATAAGAGGTAGGTATTATACGTAGGTGCGTACCATACGTATGGACTTTCATTAAATTGGAGGTGACTTTCATTGAATTGGAGGTATCTAGACGTCTATTTAATTGGATGTATGGACTTTCATTAAATTGGAGGTGACTTTCATTAAATTGGAGGTAAGGACTTTCATTAAATTGGAGGTGACTTTCATTAAATTGGAGGTAAGGACTTTCATTAAATTGGAAGTGACTTTCATTAAATTGGAGGTATGGACTTTCATTAAATTGGAGGTGACTTTCATTAAATTGGAGGTAAGGACTTTCATTAAATTGGAAGTGACTTTCATTAAATTGGAGGTATGGACTTTCATTAAATTGGAGGTGACTTTCATTAAATTGGAGGTATTGACTTTCATTAAATTGGAGGTGACTTTCATTAAATTGGAGGTATGGACTGTCCGTGGCACCGATGTTGTACAGGTGTTTGTTGAGGGGACAGTGACCTGTCAGGGTCCTGTGATTATTTTGAGGTATTTCCTTTGTAGGTTCATCAGGCGACGTGTCAGTCGTGGTGTGGCTGCTGGTATCGCTGCTCTGGACTGTCTGCAGTCCGTCCACCGATCATTGTGAAGGTTTTAGGTGATTTTCCGTATCTAGGTGTGTAGCTGGGAGAATGGCAGAGAAAGGATTGGAGCTGGGCTTTCCATTTGTGTTTCTGAGCCCTTTCTGACTAGTCATCTGCGGCGTCGTTTCCCAGTGATCCACTGTGTCCCTTGATTCATTGCCGAGTTACCCTGTTCCTTGCGGCGATACTCTCAAGGGCAAGGTGACATTTGTATATGAGCTTGAAGTTGCACGTTTGGCTCTCCAGTGCTCTGAAGGTTGCTGTACTGTCGGAAAGTATTCGTAGGCCGTAGTCTTCTATCCCTCTCCGCTTGACTGCAGTGGCAGTTGCGGTTATGGCCACACATTCGCATTGGATAATGGAACTGGTGAGCTTAGTGTACTCCGACGCCGGTTCCCTGGTTTGTTTCGATCCGTCAGCATAGACCTGGACTTAGTTGTTTCCTGAGTTCCTGACTGATGTCTTTGGTTTTCATGTATCTGTAGTTTTTACAGATGTTGATTGTCTGGGGATCTTATCACAGTCACACGGGGCGCATATAAACGGTTCGTGTGATATGGATCTGTCTAGGATACATGCGTGAGAGCTCCTGGTGTTCTTCCATAGGTTCATATGTGAGTCTGATCGACCAGTGTCGCTTCCTGGTGTACGTAGGAGTCTAGTGGGATGAGGCCCAAGATTATCTCCATGGCATAGCTGTCGGTGTTGTTCTCATGCAACCCGTTATTGCAGAACATGCCAGTCTTTGAAAGCGTTGTAGTTTGGTAATTGCAGTGTTGAGTTTAGTCTTTTCCACCGAACAATAGCACCATATGTCACTTTTGGTCTTACTATGGCTGTGTATAGCCATATGGTTATTTTGGTGTTAACTCCCACAATTTCCCAAGTATTCTGCTGCATTGAAAGAAGAAAGTGCATGCTCTCTATAGTTTGTGGTCAAGATGCTTATTCCAAGCAATTTTCTGTCCAGTATGACTCCGAGATACTTGACTTCGTTGGTTAATTTGAGCTCAGTACCTATTGAGAAGTTTGGGGGGTCTTATATTGCTAAGTTTCTCTTGTGTAAACATTATGAGTTCTGTTTTGGTTGAGTTGACTGATATACCGTGGCTAGTGCCCCAGGTTTCCACCATTTTTGAAGGCTGTTTTCATCGTGTCACACAGTGTACTCTCGAAGCATCCAGTCGCTAAGATGGCGAGATCGTCTGCATAGCCTCCGGTGACGAGCCCGCGACCATTTAGTTTGCGGATAAGTCGTCAACTACTATGTTCGAGAGAAGGGGTGAGAGGACGCCGCCCTGGGGGCAGCTCTTGCTACAATTCCTCTGGTCGTTTTGTAACTGTTAGCTGAATCGCTCTGTATGTTGTTTATCCATTCTGCTAGGCTAGCGTCGGCGCGATCCCGTATCTTTCCAGTGCTAGGTTTATACTGGTGAATGTCGTTTTATCAAAAGTGCTTTCTATGTTCATGAAGGCACCTAGTGTCGATTGTTTTGCTGATCGTCCGTCTCCGATCCGGGAGACTACGCTGTGGAGAGCGGATTCTGTCAAATTTGCAGGGCTATAAGCATGCTGGTTGGGGTGAAGTAGGTTGTGTAGGAGGGTGTTACCTCTGATTTCCTGGTCACATAATCTCTCGAGGGTATTGAGAAAGACGACTTTAGACTGACTTGCCGGAATGATTTTGCTAGTGCGTAGTCGCTCTTGCCTGGTTTGGGTAAAAATACTATCTTCACTTCCCTCCATTTTTTTTGGGTATGTTGCGATGAGCTATTCTCCTCATGTTGACTAGGTGGTCGGCTATTAGTGAGCTACAACATATTAGTAAACCCGGGAATATTCCGTCTAATCCCGGTGATTTGAAGGGAAGAGAGCTGTTGATTGCCAGAGTACCTTTTCTCTGGAGACCAGATTTTGGGGCTACGTTCCAGTCTTAGTTGCCTGCTGCCCTGTCGCAGTGCAACATCCATTTGTGAGATGCCGTTATTTGGCATCCAGGAAAGTGAGTCGCCAGCAGTAGTTCGCTGGTTTCTTCATCTGTTTTGTGTAGTTGTTATTGTACCTTTTAAGGTGTCCGATGGTACGTTCGGGATAAGGCGATAGTATGCCTTTGATTGTGAACAGGCATAAAGTACCCATGTTGAAAAATATAAATGAGACAGATAATGACACTGAAGTTAGAGATCAAGATAAGTTACAAAATGAAAAAGGAAAGGAATGAAGGAACTGGACAGGGACTACGAAGGAATGTGGTGTGAAAATGAATATTAGTGGTAGAAGAGACCAATGGAAATGAGGATCAGATAAATTATATTAAATTAAATTAAAGATAAAGATATAAATAAAGCTATAAAATTAAAATTTAATGCTAAATTAGAAATGATTGATTGTCTTAGTAAATAATAACTAAATGATTATCTATAGTATTGATTACATTTAAAACAAAATAAAATTTGTTAAAAAGGAAGGGATGTAGTGTTTGTACTTTGTATCTATACAATAGATATATTACATTGTCTCATGTACACCAGTTGAGGGCAACACTGAGCCGTCAATCGTCAGTCTAGCGGTAGACGCGGTGCGGGTTGGACGTGCGCGTGTGCTCGGATCTGAGTGTAGTAGTGAGCCAGTGAAGCACCGATACATTAGTGATTTCTCTTTGTGTGATAGTGATCACTACAGGGTGTCCCTTCTCGAACTTCGAGCTTATAGACTTCTGAATGAAAGTATTTACAGCTAGGTAGGTACTTATTGAGAGATACCTACACCGATTAAGGGTAGACGGATTCGACGGTGATCCCAATTAGATCTCTATCTGACTAGGTAGGTAGGTACCTAATTATTATTCTATCGCAGTTTTTTGATCAGCAGGCTTAAAAAGGTCGCTAAAGCAGAATCACAATATGAAATGAACTCTAATGCCGTCTCTTTTCATTCTCAGTCAATGAAAAGAGATGGCATATAGTTCAATTCCTATTGCGATGCAATAGCGACGTTTTTAAGCCCGCAGTTTTCTAACGATGTGTAGGTATATTTAATTTAGCTACATACGTGGCGAAAGGTAGGTAAATAGACCAGTCTAAAGCCTTGCTTCACAATTTGATTACCTAATTCTGACTTAGCAACAGAAACTTAGCATCATGTAGCACAGTTTAGGTATGCTACGTCAAATATCACAAGTAGTAGAGTACCTAGTAGTTTCTTACGAGCAAGTGCCCAACTCTGGTGGCAGAGTTTTTAGGCCGCCTAAAAGCCTCTGTCATGTCATGGCTTAATTTTAACGTTCTCTCCGAATCACAGAAGCGTTCAACTCGTAATGCAACTTACGGTCACCCATCCAAATTGTGACCGCGCACAACTTTGCTAACTTCGACGATCAATCAAGAACGTCTAATCTAAGCAAGCTACGCCACGAGCGCTTCTAGTAGGTACCTACTGATAGTGATACTTTAGATTCTGAATTAAGGCGCTAACACATCTTGGCCCAGGGTCGCATTGCTTCGCTCTTAGCGCCTTACAGGCTGAAACACATGTTGGGCCAGCCTAGGCCAGCTTAGGCGAGTGCGAGCGAGAAGGCGAATCGATGCAAGGTGAGAGCGATAGAGAGGCAATGCGACCCTGGGCCAACATGGTGTTAGCGCCTTTACAGTTAGTGAGTAAGGAAATCTAAGTTGACGAAATAATGATATTTTTTTATTACTATGGAAATACTTAATAATGTTTATTGGCGCGAATCTTATTTTGATCAAGATACAACTTAACACCACTTATTAGATATTATATTATGTGCTAAATGTAAGTTCTGCAAATTGCAAGACTTGTATTTCTTTGAATTTCGCGGACTACCCGTGCGGATGACATCTAGTGGGCCTTTTCGTCAACGAACTTGTACATATATTTGTGAAAATTAGTTGGATAAGGCCCACTAGATGTCGCGATTCCGCTTAATAAAGGGATCAAAGCTCGCTCGCAACTGCACTCTGAAACAAGGGATGAAGGTACAGTAAAAATTATTTTTAGGTTTTAAGTAGTATCAAGTACTTTTATTCAAATATAACTTTCTACATACTAGTCTTATATCTAAATCATGTAGAAGTGGCACTGTGCTCTCCTCGCAATCAGGCACTTCATTGTAGTTATCTAAATTACATTTAAGTTTGTTGTTACCCACACATACACAAGACATGGCCATTGAACACTTTCTTCTTTTTAGCACTGTTTGTGCCCTGTAATGTGAATAAGGATCAACTATTGTGTTAATACTATTAATATTTGCAGTTAAAATCATGTTTGAGCTTGGATAAATGAAGAACGCAAACATTGTAAGAGCAACAAGACATTGTATAGGAATTGCTGTTGCCCAATATTTTTGGGGGTAATAGTAAAAGTTGAACATGTGTAAGTAGTAATCAGGAGTAAATGCCCAAATACAGTATATCCCTAGAATAGTTTTGCTAAATAAATACATGAAGAAGCCATACAAAGATCTGGCTGGGGTAGGTGCTGGTGTGTGTTCAGGCATTTTAAAATTATTATTAGTTTTTGAACTGATCAATTGTTTTTGCAATGAGAAGAATATTTTTGAGAACACCGTTGAGTGCTACCCGTAACCTCTTCAATTCAGTCCCATGTAATGTTCTGCAACAAAAGAAAGAGAAATTAAATTCAACATGTAACATAATCAGTCAGGTTACACTTAAATACTTTCAGTAGCCTAAAAAGAGACTACATGACAAATAATATTAATTTGCAGTGATTCATCTCCAAATCCCTGAAGCACCTGTTAAGAATTTTGGAAAATTTCAAGCTCCAACCAATAGTTTGGGCTATGCACTGATTTGTCAGTGTTTTTTCTTTTATACCTAAATTTAGATATAAAGCACAAAAAAAAAACAACCTACATTTCTAAATTAGTTCCTTCAACACTTATTTCTCTTCGAACTTCACTCCTTGCAACTTCCTTGTCTACACTAAGGACGTCACATGCCAAGGCTGCAGAAGAAGAAGTAGGAAACGGCAGAGTCAAGCATCTAAAACAAACTACTTATTTAGAAATAGGTATCAGTTACAAACAATTCTATAGATAACTGGCTAAAAGCCAACTGGGTTTAACTTTTGTATTATTTCATTGGAGAGTGTGAGGTATAAATTCATAGTGAGACAACAATCTGGTCATAATTAAATGACACAATGGGCAATGACAGAAATCACACTAATCTTATAAATGCGAAAGTTTGGATGTTTGGATGGAATCCTTCCAGATGTATGTTTGTTCCTTTATAACCCGACAACCACTGAGCCGATTTGCCTGATATTTAAAATATAGATAGATACTGTTATAACTTCAGGGTTTCCAGGTTTTTATAGTTAAACACATTTGTATGATGAATGGACGCCAGTTTATTCGAGGTTCAGTTCCTGCCTAACCTGTACATAACCTAAATACAAAACTTCAATCAACGAAGACATTGACATTTGATTGACCATAGATAATATATAACACCTTCCCTCTTACTTTTGAGATCATGACTAATTTTTAATTTTAAATCAACATTAACTTCTAATCATCAACATCCAATAATTTCCCTCCACTCTTCTGGTGGGGGTATCACCACATCTGACTCATTGTCATTACATTCACTATTCTGTGTACTGTGTTCATTTTCAGCGCTTGCCTGCGATGCATGTGGGGGCCTGGTCCTCAGCAGCTGGTCCACATGTCTGCGGTGCCGTCCTCCACCTTCAGCTTCCACCTCATACACCGCTGGCTCCCGTCTGCTTATGATCCTCCCTCTCTGCCATTTGACATCTGTATTATATAGTCTCATTAAAACATATTCACCTTCTTTAAATACTTTCTTTTGTTTATCTTGTGCCTGGCCTTCCTCCTTCCTTTCCTCTCCCTCTGTCTCCTCAGTATTATCAGCATCTGGATGTAGTTGAGTAATAGGTGTCCTTAGCTTCCGGCCATTTAACAATTCAGCTGGGGTTTTACCAGTCACTGTGCTTGGAGCAGTTCGCATTTGAAATAACATATTGGTTACTCGCTCTGCCCAAGGCATGCCAGGAGGTTGTTTTTTAAGCTTCGTTTTTATTGTTTGAATGGTTCTCTCAGCCTGGCCATTTGTAGCTGGATGATAAGGTGCACCAGTTAGAAGTTTGATAGAATTTCTTTGGGCAAACTCCTTGAATTCACTTGAAGTAAAAGCCAATCCATTGTCTGAAACTATAATATCAGGTAGTCCATGATCTGCAAATGCTCTTCTTAGCATTTCAATAACCGATTTGCTGGACATGGAGGGAACCATTTCAACAATTGGCCATTTACTGTAAGAATCAACCAGCACCAAAAATGTCTTGCCTAGGAATGGCCCCATGAAATCTACATGTACTCTCGACCAGGGTCTTGTAGCTGCTTGCCAGGTGTGTTCAGTAACAGGTGGATTATTGCGACCAATCTGGCACAACTCACACCGACTGACTAGGTCTTCTATATCTTTGTCCAATGTAGGAAACCATAGATAGCCTCTAGCCATCATTTTCGTTTGGACCATCCCAGTATGTCCATCATGTAGTAATTTTAAAACCTGTTTTTGTAATGCTGTGGGAATAACCACTCTATTGGACCACATCACACATTCTTTGTTTAATGTAAGATATTCTCTTCTTCGATGGTATGGTAGCAATTCCGCATCTTCTATCTTTTCTGGCCAACCATTCAAGAGACAAAACTTTACTTTCTTCAGTACTTTATCTTTATCAGTCTCATTGGCAATTATTTTTGAATTAACCTTAGTGCTACCAATCTGGTCCACCAGCATTACATCTTCACGTGTTTGCATTTTACTTGGTGTTGGCCATCTGCTAAGGCTGTCTGCATCTCCCATTTCCTTACCTGGTCGGTACCTCAGATCATAGTTGTATGTGCTCATGATCATTGCCCATCTCATCATTCTGGCTGACACTAACTCAGGAATAGGTTTGTTTCTTCCAAAAATGCCAAGCAGTGGTTTGTGATCTGTAAATATTACAAATTGACGTCCCAACAAATATTGTCTAAATTTTACTAAGCCAAACATTATTGCTAAGGCCTCTTTATCTATTTGAGCATATCGGCGTTCATGTTGCTGTAGTGTTCTTGACCCCATTATGATAGGTCTTTCAGTACCATCCTCCATTTTGTGAACCAATACTGCACCCACTCCATAGTCACTAGCATCGCAAATCATGTGTAATTCCTTGTCTAAGCTGTAGTGCGTAAGGGTCAGGTCTGATGTTAACATTTTCTTTGCTGTTTCAAAAGCCATTTGCTGTTCCTTGCCCCATTGCCATTCTGCATCATTCTTCAATAAGTGATGTAATGGTTCCAATGTTGTTGCCTTGTTTTTAACAAATCTTTCATAAAAGTTGTACAGGCCTAAAAATGCTTTCAGGGCAGTCTTATTTGTTGGTGGTGGTTTCTTAGCAATTTCTTCAACCTTTTCTTTCGATGGGTGTACACCCTCTTCATCAATTTCAAAACCTAGAAAAGTTATCTTCTTTGCTGCAAACACACATTTTTCTTTATTCAATGTCAAACCAATGTTGTTTAATCTTTTTAACACCTCTTCTACTCGTTCATTGTGTTCTTCTAATGTGTAACCGCAAACTGCTATATCATCGAGAAGGCAGGCTACTCCTTCAATTCCAGACAACAGGGATATCATCAGTCTTTGAAAGATGGCAGGGGAAGCATTAACTCCAAATGCTAAACGGTTCATTTTCATCAAGCCTAACGGTGTATTCAAAGTCAGAAGTTTTGCAGTATCCTCATCCACCTTCAGTTGATTATATGCCTGCTTGAGATCCAGTTTTGAAAAGTATTTTCCTCCCGATAAGTTGAAAAATGCTTCATTTGATGTAGGTAGAGGAAAGTTGTCTACCAAACATCCCGCATTTACTGTTGTTCTGTAATCTCCACATAGCCGCAGTGACCCATCAGGTTTTGTAACTAATCGCAATGGTGTAGCCCACTGTGAATGTTTCACCGGTGTCAAAATATTATTTTCAATCATTCTCCTTATCTCTTCATTCACCTTTTCTCTCAATGAAAATGGCACAGACCGGGCAGGCAGAAATACTGGTTGCGCATCCTTCTTGCAATCAATATGTACCAGTGGACCACAATATCTATCCAACTTATCCTTGAATATTTCTGGAAACTTCTCTGCAAAGTCTGTGACCTCGTGATCAACAGTATGGACGCCTTGCATGGAAATACCTAGCGCGTCGAACCATGAACGGCCTAGTAGGGGGGGACCATTGCCACAGCTGACCACCAGAGGCAGTTTAGCTTTCCTTTCACCATACTGCACTTCAACATCCTCCCCTCCCATCACCTTCAACTCGCTACCAGTCCACGTGACCAACCTGCTCTTAAACGGCACCAACGGTCCTGGGAAAGCATGTGCATGTTGCACATAAAGGCTATGTGGCATAATAGTACGTGCCGACCCGGAGTCTACTTCCATTTGTAGTGGTACACCGTTCACTGTTATCTCCACCATCATTGGTTCCACAGCCACCGTGCCCACACTTCCAGATACTCCATGTATCCTTACCCCGAAGTTGTCTTCAGACTCTGAGCTTCCTTCTCCGTTTACTTCACAAGATTGCACCTTGTCTGCACTCTTGATTTTGCAAGCAGCTCTCGTGTGCCCCTTTTTGTGGCATTTATAACATGTTGCATACATGAATCTACATTTTGATTCTCCATGTCGCTTCGCACAATGAACACACGGCGATTTTGAAGAGATCGCGTCGACACTCATAGGCACATGCGCAGGCGCACCATCCACCTCCGATGACGATAAACTGCTGCATGCCACACCTTTTTGGATTGCTTCATTGTTTAAGGCTCGTTGCACCACAGAATCGTAGTTTAGATCCACAAATTTCATCTTGAGGAGTTCTTTTCTCAAAGTGTTGTCTCTCACACCCAATACTATTTGTTCAGTCAATCGACGTTCGATGTTATCCTGGAAATCACAACGCGCACTTATCTCATGTAAAGCTGCGATAAAAGTTGTGATCGTTTCGTTCTCTTTTTGTTTACGCTTGTAGAACTTGTCCACTTCTAGTATCGGGTGCGGCTTCGGTACGAAAAACTTGTTGAGAACTTCTATAATATCTTCGAATGGAACTTCACTAGGTTTTCTTGGCGCCAACAATGATACCACAACCGCAACGCCTCCTTTCCACATTGAGACAGGAATAGGGCTCGTTTCTGTACGCTATCCACTGGTCCTGCAGCATCCAAAGCGAAAAACAACTGTTCCCGGTAATTTTCCCAGTTGTCCTTTTGTGGCTCGAATTTTCCGGGCAAAACCAAACTTGCGATGTGCGTAGCCGCCGCTCCAATTGTTGTACTCGTCGCCATTGTTATAACTTCAGGGTTTCCAGGTTTTTATAGTTAAACACATTTGTATGATGAATGGACGCCAGTTTATTCGAGGTTCAGTTCCTGCCTAACCTGTACATAACCTAAATACAAAACTTCAATCAACGAAGACATTGACATTTGATTGACCATAGATAATATATAACAGATACAGACTGCGAATAGGACATAGGCTACTTTTTATCCTGGAAAAATGCACGTTTCCCGTGGGATAAAAAATTATAGTCCACGGGCGCAGCCACGGGCATCCACAAGTAGAAAATATTTTGTGGTCCATTCCCATTTGGAAATTAGCGAATTTATAGTTTGTAGATGATCTAAGCAGAAACTTAAAAAATAACAACCTGTCATATCTGGGAGCCCTGCTCCATATTAGATGGAAATATCCTGGTTTATTTATACATTTTTAGGTCAACTAGGCAAGCTATGAAACTTACACAGTTCGTTCAGCCATTATACTGAGAGCACAAGCATGGAGGCTCTGCGAGCTTTAAGTTTCAGAAACTGCAATAATCTTTCGAAATCACAGGATCGTCTCAAAGCCTTGCGATGATGAAGTAGGCTAGGTACGTACCTATGGAAGGAAAATAAAAAAAACAAGGTGAGTAAAACTAATTTCTTTCCCTTATGTTCAAGAACAGATAAGAGGATTTATATACAGTAGGTAGGTAGTAGTAAGGAGCCGTGTTGGACGAGTGGGTTGACTTTCGATCAAAAGGTCGTGGGTTCGAATCCAGGGCCTGATCCGCTTCGAAAAATTTACATGAGCATTAACACGAGCTCTAAACGGTGAAGGAAAACATCGTGAGGAACCCGCGGCTTAGTCAGCCCCACACGTAGGTATTGACCATGACCATGTCTTTCCTGTGGATATGGCCGGTTAAGCTGAGAGGATGGTGTAGGTGCTGGGCATGCAAGCCAACTCAACAAATACTCCATCTCAACAAATGTCCCAGGCACTAGTGTCCGGTTAAAGTTTAGGCAAAGATTGCCTCCTGTCTTGACACTATAAATCATGTTAGATAGTAAAGATGTTACCTAGGGCCTAACTAGTACAGTAGCTTGACTAAATCAACAGAAACAAAGGGAACCTTCGTTTAGCTTGTTGTAGTTTTCGTATTCTGTCTCTACGATGATACGAATATTTCGGTCAGAGCAATTTTTGAGAAAATTATATTACAATACAAACATCACAACCAATCACAACCAAATGAACCAAACCAAAACAGAAAATTGGCTGATGACATGACATGACAAAGACATCTTTGAGTGTTGACACTGACAGTTCAAAATAAGCAGTGCGTGCGTGATACCATAGATGTGAGTCTATGGTGTAGTGTAGAGAGCAGCATCAGTGGGTCGACACTGCCTAGGAAAATATAAATAGTAATTTTTATCACTCCAAATAAAGCCTAATTGAACTGTGAGAAAGTCTACATTCGAATAACAAATTCTTCGTGAAATGCAAGCAGATTCATACCAACTTACAACACACGAACATTTTTTTGAACAAGTTGGCGCCTTGGCGCAGCGAAAAAATAAAATGGCGAATCTTGACATTGCTTGACATTTTCGTCCGTTTGGATTAGATTGAGATTTTAATTATTTATTACAAATATTACCAAATATTCTGTAACATGGAAAGTATTATAATATAGTACTCTGCGATGGAAAGTCAGTGTTACAGGAAGTGTGCCATTTGTGGTAAACGAAATCTGCTTAGAACGGACATGCTTCTTACAAGTTTTCCACTAGACCCTGATCAGTAGGTACCTAAGTTACTGTATAAATTGATGATTTTACACGGTTATTGTGAAGCTGGATCCCATTGCTCGGAAAAGACTTCCCTCCTTCCAATCCAACAGTTCCAACAGTGGAATCCAGCGAGCGATAAAATAAGGTTGTGTTAAATAAAAGTGTGAGTTGAAAATCAATTATATAACTAGATAACTTTATTTTTCAGATGTTGTAGACAAAAACATTGAGCATAGATGTTGTACACCAGTTGCACATTGCCCAACGAGTACCTTGCATCCAAGTTTTCGCTGCATTATGGAATGGTTTAAATCTGAGGCTCATTGAAAATCTGCGAAATAGTACTTAGTTATATATTATTTAGTGGTAGTACCTAGCTTGCTTAGACGCTCTTGATTGATCGTTGTGCGCCCTCATCAATTGGATGGGTGACCGCAAGTGGCATTGCTAGCTGAGCACTTCCGTGCTTCGCAGGGCATGACGGAGGCCTTTACGCGGCCTAGAAACTCCGTCACAAGAGTTGGCTACTAGCTCATGCATACGAACTTCCTTTTTTTTTCCTTCGGTTTGGCTTCGCACGGACTGTGCATTTAGCCAGTTTCAAGTAAGTTTGTACTAAAATCATGCAAACTGATAATGGTGATTTTATAAAATCAAAATATGATGTTTTAGGTAGAATTAAAAGAAGCACAACAAATTAAAGAAAAGTATAATGTTCAATTTGTTATTTATTTTAAAATAACTATGTCACACAGAATGTCTACGAAGGATGAATAGGTATTAACATTACCTATCAAATAATTTGATTCTTGTGATTCTGTGTGACATATTTATTAAACCTACCTTGGCAATTTAAATTCCTATATTAATACCAGTAGGGTATCGATATCGAAAGTAGGTACAACACTATTTTATCGATATCGATAGACAACTATGCACATCACTATGGCTGTCAAGAACGAATCGAATTGTTATGTTGGCAGAATTATCTACTATTTGGTTGGTATTGATCTGCTTGCAGTTTATGTTTGTGTGAGTGAGCTCAACCCCGTGTAGGGAACTGCCGTCTCTTAAAACGTAGTATTAATTTCTCTGTGAGCAGCATAGATTGATACAGATTACAGGGTGTGGCACGCACGGTCACGGTTCAAAGTGAGAGTGAAGCTTGGTCGAGTGAGGGCATGGGCACGGTCTACTTCAGTGATTCCCAGTGGTCCAGGTGGACCCCCAGGGGTCCACGGGAGACTCGAAAGGGGTCCACGATGGTTCTCATTTTCTAACGAGTTTGGGAATATGGTAGAAATCACAGAAGTAGGAATTCTCAATTCTGTGGTAGAAATGTACCAGCAGGGGGTCCACCGAAACCAGTAAAATTTTGAAAGGGGTCCATAAGAAAAAAAAGTTTAGGAACTGTTGGTCTACTTCAGTGTTCCTACTCCTACCACAGAATAAATAGGTAGGTACAGAAGCCTGACTGCGCGGAAACATTTTTATGAAACCTCGCACACTGCCCGCATCGAATCGTCCAAATCTGGCTGTAGGCTGTAGGTACCCTGAGAATTCGGTGCGGATAGGTGCGCTTACCATTATATCTAGCTAAGTATATCTATTTATAAAATAAGTACTTTAAATTATGTATACGTTCTTCCTGAATTTCTTATTCGGCTCGAAGGACCATTATTGTACAGCGTCTTGTACATTAGAGGTGTTAAAATGACAAACACACTGATGAGGAAGTTGTTTAGTGAACGAATAAACTTAATTTAGATTCTGATGATAGTGAGCACGCGCGCCCTTGGTAGCTGAATGCGTACTGATGATTTTTTAGTACCTACCGTAACACCGACGATACCCCCCAGTGGTACGGTGGGTTATTATTTTCCCTAAATTACAGTCCACTCCATAAGAGCTGAAAGTAGGTCGCATACGCGTTGCCTTCCTACTGACCTAGGAAGATGCACGGTGACTTGTACATATGTACCGCACAATAGTCATTATCGTATTTAATTGAAATACCTAGAAAGGTTATAAAATTAAACACCACAACAGATTATTTTGTAAAAGATTTTTATTAATATGTTCAAACACAATTTTCTATGTACAATACATTACTTTGTAAAAATATTCATTTTTGTCTTATATTTTATTGATTTATTAATTAATTAATCGTAGGCAACACTAAAAATTATAGAAAATCAATTATTATTATGAAAATAGAAACTTCATTTTATTATAAGTACACAGAATCAGTATAATTTTTTGCGCATTCCAAAAAGGACGCTTGGAATATATTATATTGTATAATAATAACTAATAGCACATAGCTATAAATACGAAAGTTAACAACAACCTATCCCCATCTCATAAATGTAAAAAACAACAGAATAGTTGATGAGTCAAAATCTATCAGCCCATACAATTAAATAATTAAATTTCATCAAGACAATTCAATCCAGCACATTATATTCACTGGAATCGATACGTATTTGTAAAACAACATACTTCACTACATTATTATGATTTTTATTATAGTTCGATTATAGTCCAGGGAGGCTAAAATGGCCGCTAACGCAATTCCTTTTATGAATCATAATACATATTCGTATAATGTTTTTTCTTGTAACTCTCATGTTTAATAATAATAAGAGACGGCATAATAATACAATTCATATTATGATTCAGCTAAAGCAGCCTTTTAAGACCAGTAGGAGCCACGATTTTTGATATGGAATAAATACATAAATAGTTCGGCTTGAACGGAACATGATTGCACGCTACCGGGGGGGGGGGGTTTAGCGGCGGGGTCCCCAGGCGGCGGAGGGGGCGGAGGCCTGAGGGGCGGGCGCGGGGGCGGCGCGGGGACCGCCCATTGTAGGGAACTCGTGTGTGGAGGCGGTGTCTGGTGCGCGTTGTTCCCACGGTCCGCCCTTCACCACGAAGCCGGGCGCGGGCGCGCCTCCCGCCGCCGCCGCCGCCGCCGCGGTACCATTCTCTGTTGTAGTAGTACTAGCCACGGCGAGCGCTTCGCCGAAGTCTGCTAGAGATGGACCCGACGGACGCTGGTAGCGGTCTACCACATCTTGCAACTGTTGATAAGAAACCTCTCTTTACATTCAATACTAGTGTAAATGTGAGTGTGTGCAAATGTTCTTAACCCATGTAGAACTGGGGGTCTAAAGTGGCCACTTTTGATGAAAAATCAGATGTTTCATAGATGCTTCATCTATGAAACATCTATGAAACATCTAATTTTTCATCAAATGCTTCATAAATGCTTCATATATGCTTCATATATGAAGCATCGATGCTTCATCAATGCTTCATAGATGCTTCATATATGAAGCATCTATGAAACATCTATGAAGCATTTCACAAAACATCTTTTTTGACAGATCTATGTGCGAGGTTTTTTCTTTTTTTTTCTTCTTTATTTTGGCTTCGCACGGGTTTTGCATTCAGCCATCCGTTTTCTATTCAACCTATATTTACTTTCTAAAAGTAAATTTAACCTCGCACATGGCTTTTTGGCGGGAATTTGAGAAGTCATGATTTCGTTTTGTTTTATTTTCCAAAACTTGTGTTTCTTCGAATGTTAATGTGTAATGATGGTGGATTATTAACCGTTATGTGTTCGTGAATGTGCATAAGTGTGGGCAAGTGAAACAGCTTTTTGACTTCTAGCAAAAAGTCCGTGTTGATGTTTCAGTAAAGCCCCACCATCTTTACTGAGGCCAAGGGGAGGGGTGGAATATTATATTTATGTATATTTTGTAGGTATTTGTATATCTTATTTATCTATAAACTTGAAGAATATTAATTACTTGACACTGGCTGAATGCACAAGCCGTGCGAAGCCAAAATAAAGTAGAAGAAAAAAAGAAAAAACCTCGCACATAGATCTGTCAAAAAAGATGTTTTGTGAGATGCTTCATAGATGTTTCATAGATGCTTCATATATGCTTCATATATGAAGCATCGATGCTTCATCGATGCTTCATATATGAAGCATATATGAAGCATTTATGAAGCATTTGATGAAAAATCAGATGTTTCATAGATGAAGCATCTATGAAACATCTGATTTTTCATCAAAAGTGGCCACTTTAGACCCCCTGATGTGTAAGATAGTAAATCTAGAAAAGGTTCCTGTTGTTATTGGAATAGGAATCATCCAGTCCAAAGTACGCATGATCATAGAATCTAACTAGACGATCTCTATATTCTAGATATTATTGATATAAATTTTTGCAGATCAAGCAAACATTCTTTCTATTTTTGAACTCTCAGCCAGATATGATATTTTCTAACACAAAGCAGCCTCATGATAAGAAAATGAGATCAAACACAGTTTAACATTATCTATGTACGATAACCATAATCCTCTTTTGTTTACAGATTGAGCAGTGTACGTGTATAACCATTTAAAAAAATGAGGTGATGATATTTTCTTTCTGTGATGTAAAAATAATATGGTTCGATTTTCATTGTCATTGGACGTGCCTTAGACTACATAAGACACTTTCAAAATGATTTTCGATGCCTACAGATCTGAGAGCGCAGCTGCGAAACAGCATCACGATTGTATCCCCGCACTAATATCTACGTTTATGTTTGTGTGGTAACTCACAACGAAAAGGAAACGACCTCGGGGGCGTTCACCTACCCGCTGGTCAGACTAAATCAAAGCGATAACGGGACTCACTATACCTACTGCCCTGAGACAAGCCCAGGATAGAGCAATGTGGAGAAAAATTGGCAACGTTTTCCGTTAACGAAACGATACGTTTCCGTCAAGGCGTTTCAGGACGGGCAAGACCTTCAGCAATGAAGTTTACGACGAAGAAGTGGTAATTTCACTTTCAAAACTTTCGTGAGTTGTACTAGACATTATTTAACACACGGGAATTACTCACGTAAAAATATCGTCGATTTAGATACCGACAATGTTTCGATTCATCCGGAGAATCTTCATCTGGGTAATGAGGGAGTTGCGGCAAGGTTACTCCTCGCGGTCGCGTCTCATACTGCAGTATGAAACATTGTCGGTATCTAAATCGACGATATTTTTACGTGAGTAATTCCCGTGTGTTAAATAATGTCTAAGAAGTGGTAACTCACATATTCCTCAGCCAGGTTAAGGAGATGGTCCTTGGCGTCGAGCACGTTGTCTTCCTCGCCGGCGATGACGACGGTGCTGTCTTCGTTGTTCTTGGGGAAGCGTATGTCGACGCGGTAGTCATCCATGATGCGCTTTATGTTCTTACCACGCAGCCCTATGAGCCGCCGGTGCACGCGTGGGTCAATGTCCACTTCCTCTCGGTATTGGCTGTCCTGTTATACAATATAAGCACATAATAATAGTACAACGTATAGAAGGCTCACTTTGCGAAAAAAATTATATAAATAGCGACTCTTGCAGCGACGCAACAAAGTACAACTCAGCTTGCATAAGCGCTTAATGCTTAGCGCTCTATTCTTCTAAACATTGCCTCTTTTTGTAAAGCATAACTCTATCGCTGTCTGGCGCGGAGTGACGCGGAAGGGATGTCGACTTGTCGCATAAATATGTAATTGACGCGGGCGACTAGCATGGGAGCCGAGCGGAAAGTGGGAACCCACTGCCATACACCTGCCCGAAGAGGCGCGCGGCCAAACGTACCTAAACTGCGGAGTGAGACCCCCCTGATATAAGTAACAATGTACTACCGCTTATGTTGCAAAGCCAAATGCAATGCAATCTATGTGCCAACTAACACTATTCAAAATCATTTATTTCATAAGATCATGTACATCATGTTTAATAAGGCCCTTTCCTCCTGTTTCTTTCGCGATCATATTCGCTGAACTGACGCTTTGAATAAGAGTTTTGAAAATATAGTGAAGCATTACTCTTGAATCATACTATCGCATTTTTAGGATCAGTAGTGGTGGAATCAACTACTTTCGATCTTAGATGCTGTCATAGCAGTGAAAAATCACAAGGAAAGTTATGATTAATGTGATAGGAGTATTACTCCATGTGGTTGGTTGGGAGTAATATAATAATAATAATAATAATTTTCATAAAAACATTATAACATACCTACACACATAGGACACAAATAGTTTAAATAAATAGGGCAAATAATTTACAAAGACCCCGCACTAGGACAAGCCTGTATCGCGGGAGTCAGTAAATACCTTACAGACTAACATACATATAAAAATTATAAAATAAAACTAGTTAGGAGTAACTTACTTGTTGGCGAACAATAGCCATGATGGCGTCCTTGGCTTGATAAGCCTTCTCCTCGTATCCCTGGATGGTGATGACGTCATCGTCGACCTCGCCGCGCTTTGGCAGGTTGATTTGAACGCCGAAGTCGGTGCGGATCTTAGTGATGACCGCACCGCCCTTACCGATCACTAGTGGATGGTATTCCGGTTCCACTTGGAATTTCAGCTCGAACGACCTAAGATGAGATAATAGGGAACTCCCACAATTTTTTTTTATGATTTTATACGATAGGTTATATCGTCAAATAACCGTCATAAAAATTCCAGCGCCGAAATACTAAAATTTTATAACAAAAATAATTTTTGAAATTTACCAACATTTTCACGCATCTGAAACACGATTATTATTGTTGTCACAGATTACTGTTGTAGTAACAATTTGTGAACTTTGACGTGTGACGTCAAATTGATACTAAGTACAACAGTAATCTGTGACAACAATAAGTTCGAGTATAGGAATTGTGAAAATTAAAAAAAAAACTTATCTATGGATCGTCATATCTGACTCGTCCTTGACTTTTCTTATGAACTCGTGTCGTCACATCCTTTCACATCCTTTTCAAGTATTTTGAAATTCCTACTATTTTTTGCAATTTTTAAAATTTATTTTCTAATCGAAAATGGTTTAATATTAAAAAATAATTACACACACATACCTCTAAAGCAACAATGTTCATAATAAAATACATTTAACCCGCTTTTGAATCAGACGCATATTGCCTATTGAGTAAGTATGCGATATTCACTTCACGACGAGCCTTCAGTATCCAGGCGCAGAATTAACTCCATTTAGAAAGAAAGAATGAAAGAACGAATCGTTTATTTGGCACATACAGAAAAAAATCATTTGGAATTTCAGCTCGAATGACCTAAGAATAAATTATTGAGTAAGTTTGCTATATTCTATTCATTGCGAGCCTTCAGTATTCAGCCGCAGAAATAACAGTTGTTTCTTTTGTAAGAATTATACCAAAATTCACAAATTATTTAATTGTAGATTTAAAGCATGTGTGAATTAACCCAACACAGCAGCAGCTGTTCTGTTGAGCAAAGCAGGCAGACTTATAATGCTTACAAATATATTGGAATTGTTTAACAGTTTGGCTGTTATGCAAAAACCAGTAGCTAAAACTAAATTCGCAAGTATTATAGCCAAACGAATAATGGTTACGTTACGTTACGACTAATTAATAAGTTGGCTGGCATAAGTGTTTTTGCCGCCAGACTTCACATATTATTATATGAGGGACGATTGTTCAAAATATAGTAATATAAATTAGAAATCAAAGGTCAAATGTTCATTTTGACTGGCCTCTTAGCTCAGTTGGTAGTAGCTCTGCGTTCTGCGCTGTAGGTCGTGGGTTCGATTCCCACCCAGGACAAACATTTGTGTGATGAACATAGATGTTTTTTCTGTGTCTGGGTGATAAATAGTATTACAAGTATGTATTTACAAATATATAAGTACTCTATCAGTTATCTGGTTCCCATAGTACAAGCTTTGCTTAGTTTGGGGCTAGATGGCGCTGTGTCAAATGTCCAGCAATATTTATGTAAGTTTTTATTTTCATTATTATGTGTTCGACCTTGTGACTTGGGGCAAACTCATAGTATTCATGAAAATACTTGTGTGGATATGGTTTTGGACTAAATATAAAGCTAAATAGTTCTATGACCATAAAAAACCCTAGAGCAAGTGGTGGATATTAAAGTGTTTCTTACCTGAGAGCCCTGTCTTCTTTTTCTTTTTCCATCTCAACAATCTTCTCAGCGATGGCTTCTTTAGCCTTCTCAACGCTCGTTGGCGTGCCAGTCACCTAGAGAAAATAAGAATTTGTTTAATATGATGCCCTTTTCAGTTTTTGGGTCAACGTAAAGTGGACAATTATTCATCTAACCAAGGACTTCAAAATATACATGGATTATAAGGTTTGAAAGCCAAAATCTGGCAAACCAATTAATACATTTTTAAGAATATAATCCTTTTACAGACTTTACAAGCAAACATTGAATTTCAATAAGGGCACATCTGAAAGTAACTGAATCTCTTAAACAATATTCTAACAAAGGTATCTGTGTAGCGACCTCTATCTGTCGCTAGTTGAACTACATAGACATGCTACGAGCTTCAGCGAAGATGGCGCCACTCCACATCAGAATTCCTAGATCGCGCAAGTGAACTACTCAAGGCTGATCGGGTTTTATACAACTATCCGACATTAACTGTCGGATAGTTGCAGAGGAACCACCTACTCTGCCGTTGGGGAACGATTCCACCTTGTTTCCCAAAATCTCAATACTGAAAACCGTATGAAAAGTGGTATATCTGAAATAATCCCATACCTTCACAAAGTCACTGGTTTCATCGTTGGGTGGGAGTAGGATGTGGACATCGTATGTCTGCATCAGCTCCCGTCGCTTCTGGCCGGCCAGTAGACGATGAAGTTCGTTGGGAACCTCCACTTCGATTGTAACTGGCACCTAGCAAGCAAACACAAATAAATAAAAAATAAATAAACTTGGCCTTTACATCTTTATTAGATGATTTATACAGTGTCAGGAGGATCTTTTGCCTACACTTAACGGGACACTGTAGTGCCTGGGACAATGTTGAGATGGAGTAGGCTTGCCCAGCACCTACACCATCCTTTTAAAAAAAACTCTAAAAGAACCTCAAGTCAAGAAAAGATATCTATGACTTGTTCGTCATCATGACGATCATTGATTCATTGCCTTATTAATTGCAAGACAGAGTCAACCTTTATTTTTCTCTTCTCTTGAAGAACCTGCATCAACAGGTTCGTGATAGAAAATACAGTGTCCACAGGCTGATGATCACACTCGTAATCAGTGTCAATCTATGTTCAGAAATAATAGTAGTGATGACGTTGGTTAGGTAGGTATAATATTTTATTTAGAACTTATTTTTTGCTATAACACCATGATTAATATTCGCAATGAAATTAAAAAATGATGTCATCTACAATCAAGATCGTAATGAGCCGTGTTGCCAAGTACAACGACATTAAAACTAGCGCGGATGTTGTTTGGAATGTTGACACAATTACTTTCTATTAATACATTTTGTTCATTTTCGCATCATCAATGAGTCATTTCGGACTTAATTTAGGTTCTTTAATTATAAACGCCTGCTATCCGTCTACTAGTTTATCTATGCTAAGTCGTGAATTCGCTAGGTATCACATTATGTTTTTTTTTTATTCTATGGATACTTAAAATCTTCTAATTCGCCAGTTTATATACCACGATATTTTTCACGAACTACTTATGTTATCGGTGACCTGCGGAGCTAAAAAGGTCGCTATTGCAGAATCGTAATAAAGAAATTGAACTATTGCCACCTCTTTTCATTGACTGAGAGTGAAAAGAGATGCCAATAGTTCAGTCAATAACATAAATATAAGCACATTCAAATTCAAACAAACGACTATATATTTCTGAATGATTGGACCAGTCACTTAAAACAGTAGTCCTACTAATATTTATAAATCTGATAGTTTGCATTGGAATAGGTGTAGTAAATCATGACTTGAAATAGCGTAATTTATGTAGGTTACATCGACAACGAAGCTATGGATTGTTTAGTTAGGCAATCACGCAAAAACGGCTAAACGGATTTAGATTAAAATAATAGGTCACAGAATTATATCGAGATAGAAGTAAAGAGTGTATGTACCTCGCGTGCCGAAAAGAAGGGTTGAGGACTTCTTTGCTCGCCGTGAAGTACATTCCGAATTCATTCCATTGCAGCTTTAATTTGACGCGCCAGACTTGGCGAGCATTGAAAACCAGCAATGTAAAAATAAGCAATCCAAACTGTCACTTGCGTTCGTCAAAGTACCTACACAAAATGTTACACGGTCGGTTTCCATACAAATCAACGAACTTTTTGCTTCTATCTCGATATAGTTCTGTGGTATAGTCCTGGCCTGATGTTTTAGCAAATCGATTTAAATGTTGGTAACTCTGCTAGTATTTCTATAAGGATCACATTGGCACATAGTAGCATACCTGTTCAAGAAGAGCTTTCTTAGCGGCCTCGCAGTTCTCAGGGCGTCCTGTGATCCTGATGATATCGTTCGGGCCAGGCTCGCCGTTCTCTTCCGTCTCTCTGACGGGCACGTCAGCGCCCTCTGTGTTGTCGCGTTCTGGGAACTTGATCTGGACGTCATGCTCTGCAGTGATGTCCTTGACCTTAGCTCCACGGGCGCCCATCACAGTACGGTGGTGCCTTTGGGCAATCACGCATTCCACTGTCACCTAAGAAATAAGGTAAATATGTGAAAATGTATCACGCGCGTTTAGTAATTTCTAAGCCAAGGCCGTTGTTTTGCGTTGTAGTTAAGCACATTATCAACACTATACACATTTTACGAGGAGGTTCGTTTCAATGCCAGTGGAAAGAACTTTTCATTTTTCACACGTTACGGCACGGATGTGTCGAAATCTAGCTAATATTTGATAATCACTTGGAATAAGATTAATAAAATCGTACCTTAGCTTCCAAATCTTCAATGATCTCAGCGATGCGCACTTTAGCTGCTTCGATGCAATCCTTAGGCCCTTTCAGTACAACGCGGTCGCTGTTTACGCCCTGTCGCGGGAAGGAAATCTGCACCCCACCGCACTCGTCAGCAATGCGCCGGAGGACCTCGCCGCGGCGTGCTACGAAATGGCGGTGATGGCGCGGGGCAACCGCCATCTCTCCTTCGGATACGTTGCTGATCTCAGCAACAGCGGTTTCAAGCTGCTTCTTAGCTGCCGCAACTTGCTCTTCACGACCTGATGAAAAAAAAAATGTGTAAGAAATCTCTTTCATCTACTAAGTTGACCGGCCGGGAGATGGTTATTTGATATTTTTTTTTACACAGAATTTCAATAAACTAATTTCGTAATGATTTATTATAAAGACATATCGCAGTTTTCACATAACTTACCAATAATGAAAATAGCTTCTTTATCCTCATCCTTTTCAGTCGGGAAAATGATGCGAGCACCAGTTTGCTCGCGAATCTTCTTAATATTAGCACCATTCTTTCCAATAAGGAACTTGTGATGGTCGGACTTGGCCCGCACCTGAGCCGTGTGGGAGGTGAGCTCGCGTTCGTTGGCGTGAGCTAGCAGTTGCTGCTTAGCCTTCTCGACGTCTTCAGCCGGCCCTTTGATAACGACTTTGTCGCTGTCGCTCTCCGCGGGCGGGAACTTAATGAGAACTCCTCCGCACTCCTCCATAATAGAATGGATGAGTTTGCCTCCGGCGCCGATCAGAGAGTTATAGTACTTGGGCGCGATCTTGACCTCTTCAGTGACGATGTTCGCCTTTTCGTTGTGAATCTGTTGGATCTTCTTGACGGCCTCCTCGACGTTCTCGCGCTTGCCGCGAACGGTGATGACGTCACTGTCATCGCCCTCCGCCGGCAGGTCGATCGCGGTCTGAGTCTCGTCTCTGATCTTCCTTAAATTAGCGCCCCCCTTACCGATGATAAACTTGTGGAATTGCTTGAAAATTGGCACTTCTTGGACGTATGACGATTCCGCGATTTCTTTCAGTAGCTTATAAAGGTACTTCTCACACTTCTCTATATCCTCTTGGGGTCCTCTTAACTTAATGGGGCTCCGCTTCTGCCCTTGATCGGGGAGATTGATCAGAACATTTTCAAATTTATCGCGGATTTCCTTAATTTTTTCTCCTCTTACACCAATAAGTGATTTGATATATCTATGATCTACGTAGACCTCTTTCGTTCTTTCGTTTTCTAATTTGGAGACCATTTCTCTCAATTCCTTTTCTGCGTCGGCGACGCCAGTGTGGCTGCCTTCAATACGAATAATATTGTTGCCGTCGCTTTCCATAATATTAATTACTACACCAGTCTCAACCTTCAGTCTATTTACTGGAAAGAAAGAAAAATATTTTTTACATAGAAAAAATTACCTTTTTTATCTAACTTGAAGCAATAAATGATTATTTCCTGCAAAATAGAAACGAAAATATAGGTATCGATTTCAATTAAAAGTGAAAAATAGCTGCATAATTTCAAATTTAAAACAGTTTTTTTTACTTTATTGTGATCTCAGACTTGGCCGCACCGCAGTCGCCGCAGTCATCGCTTTTGTTAATGGCGACGGGAACGACTGCGGCGACTGTAGCGCGGGTAGGTGTGCGAGGTTGCATAGAACTTCATATAAAGAATCGGAATCGAATGCGGGGACTGCGGCTACTGCGGTGTGGTCCGAGTCTGCGTTCACCATTAAAAAGGAGTAAACTAGCTTATTAAAATTAGAAAATTGTAGTACTCACTGTTTGCCCCACCCTTTCCGATAATGTGCTTGTAGAATTTGGGATCGACCGAGAGTTCGACGTAAGTGAGAGTAGCGAGCAGGTTTTTAACGAAGTTGTCAAGCTCCACTTGCGCACGTTCCACTTCTTCGGGCGGCCCATCAATCTTAACCTTGTCTTCAGAGTGCGTGATATCAACGTGTACCTGCGAATACAATCGCCACGTTAGATGCAATTATTCAATCAAGATATCAATTTCGAAGAGATTGCAGTGTGTATTGCATTCTGTTTAAATCGATTTCTCATACTTTTCAAATTTACCTTTGAGAAGTCCTGAGTAATCTTTTTAATGTTAGAGCCGTTCTTTCCAATAATGTACTTGTGGATCCAAGTTGGTGCATCTACGGTGGCAGTTTTCACAGAGTTTGCTTTTTCGCACACCTTTGAGAGAGCTGTAACAATTATACAATGTAAAATTAAAAGATTGTTGACTTTGTTCTTCAAATAAATAGCAATTTCTTCTTAACTCACATATCTTTATATGGAATCGTTGTATCATTCTAATACAGTTCTAAATACAAACCTAATCCAATCTTGTTGTGGGGTCCATGGAGAGTGATTGTTCCAGTAGTCGAATCAGGTGGAGGCATTTCAACAGAGACGCCGGTTTCCTTCAAAATCTCTTGAATGGTAGTACCACGGGCGCCAATCACATATTTGTGTTGGGATTTAGGCACTTCAACCATTACAGTCGAGCATTTCTTGACCTAAAAGATGATTACAATACAATTAATGATCAATTTATTGTAATTTATTACTTTATTCATAGATTGTACTTAGAGCTACTATTAGAATAGGGCAACTTTAGTAGCCCCATTACTTAATCGTATTTTAACAGCATAAAGTTCATGTAAAAGGTTTTTTTCAATCAAAAGAGATATTACCAGATTTAACAGCTATCAGAACTCTAGGAAGCTTGAAGATCATTATGAAGCGCTTGTGGCGTAGCTTACTTAGACCTTCATTATTGATCGTTGAAGTTAGCAGCGTTGTGCGGGCTCACAATTTGGATGGGTGACCGCAAGTGATATTACGATCTGAGCTCTGCCGTGCTTCGGAGGGCATGTTAAATTGTCGATCCGGCTTTTAAGTCGTTAAGCCATGACGGAGATCTATAGGCGGTATTATGTCCTGAATGTTCATGAAAACACGTAATTTGATAGGTATCCGTTTATTCAGCTAGGGAGCTGTGTCTCAAACTGAGGGTACAAAAAACCATGCCAATCTACCTACATGTTACAACTTTATTATACTCAATAAAGTTGTACAGCAAAACCCTACATAGCTATATATGACAGGCGGCTTAAAAACTATGTCACCAGAGTTGGTCACTAGCTCATACAACCATACTTTTATTATGAATAAAGGTGTAAAGACTTTGCATGGACCTCTTCTACCTCCTTTATTTCTTGTTTATGATACTGGTGATTCAAATCATTGAAATAAGACGTTCAAGCACATACCATTTCCTCATGTATAGCTTCAATCTGCGCCTTAGCCGCGAGCACGCCGTTCTTCTCTCCCGCGATGACGATCTCGTTGCTCTGAGTGGACTGCGGCGGGATGTGGATTCGAGCGCCTGTCTCGGCGCTGAGAGCCGCGGCTCTCTCACCGTACGGCCCTTGGATGAACGGATGGTAGATCTTCGGCACAGTGACGCGTTCTAATGCTTTACGCGACTGTAAAATTAAAAAATATCTTAAATTATTTATTTTTACTCATGGATCACTGTGAAGTAGAAAATGTATCAACTATTTATTTTATCTTAAATGTTTAATTAAATATTTTTTTTCACAGCAGAGGAAAAGTATAATGTCTCTCTCTCTAATAATGAGGAATATTCCTCAAGACTATTATTTGATAAAAAGTAAAGTCTCCCTCGATAAGACTGTGTTATTTGGGAGGTGTGTTGTTTATCTAGCAACTACTAGACCGCCAGAATAATGTTGTATTTTATACACAAACATACTGAGCAGGAACAATAACAATGCCTAAGACAATCTGTAGTTCCTAAAGTTACCTTGATCACAGTCGGTTTGCTTTGCTACTTAAAATGTAAATCCGTTATTGGCTTTCAGTAATAAATTTAAGTTTTTAAGCTTACGTTTTCTAAGGCTTGTTTCACTCTTCAGCGTGTCACCGGTTGCGTCCGCTAGTTGACTATTCACAGCACATTTTTCTTCTGTGCTGTCAAAATTAATTTCTGTGCTGTGAATGGTCAACTCGCGGACTCGATCGGCGACACGCTGAAGAGTGAAACGAGCCTAAGAGCTGTGCATTTTGTTAAAGAACTAAATAAAATAAAATTACAGTTCCAAGTGGAATTTATATGCAGGGAATCATTGTTGCGCACATTGTTTACACAACAAGTAAGTTATTTGTTGTTGCATACCTGTTCCTCTGAGCAGATCCTGATCTCATGTTCAGCCTTCTCGATGCCCTCCTTGGTGCCGGTGATGGTGATAGTCTCGCTGTTGTCGGCGATGCTCGGCACGCTGATCTTAGTCGCGGTCACCTTCTCGAGCTCCTTCAACTTCTGTCCTTGCTTGCCGAGGATCCAGCGGTGGTGCTCCTTGGGAATGTTTATTTGCTTGCTAGCCTAGAAAATAAATATGTACATTTTATATGTAAACAAGTAGCTAAATTAAAAATTAAAAAAAACCGATTTCAATGTTATAAGCTGAGCAATTTTCTGCACTCTCGAGGTTCATTTCTGTTCATAACTCTGAAGATCCTCGATAGATCCTAACCAATTTTTTGTGGCGCCAGTCGGAAAGTATACCCTTTCGAACAAAAAAATAATTTTCCAGATCTGCCCAGGCGTCTTCGAGTAATCGGTGAACATACCTAAAAAAACACAAAAAAAAAGATTCCGACGAATTGAGAACCTCCTCCTTTTTTGAAGTTCGGTTAATGATCAATGACCTCTAATATCTCTTTGATGTGATAGAACATTTTACATTAAATTACTTACGTAATTCAATTAGTTATTCGTTACAAACCAATTCAGAAGGGGCACTTTAATCTTACTCAACTGGTAAAAAATTGGGTAATTTTACAAAAGCATTTTTAGGGCAACAAAAAAAATCTGGATTTTTGTGTAATATAAGGTCGAGCAAGTTTACTTTGTGTAGGTATTATTTATTAATTGGCTTGTACTACTACCAATACTTGATTACAAAATATCTTTGTCATTATCAGTTACTGTTAAAATAACATTCGATTCGCTTTTGTCAGGAATATCAGGTTCCTAGGAAAGTAACTGGTGATAAATTAGGCAATTATACCTGTTGTTGGAAATGTGTCAGAATCAGACGCCTAGCATCTAGCACAGCGCTGTGCTTGCCAGTGATCAGGAAGGTAAGACTTCCATCCTTGCTTGTAGAGATTTCAATATGAGCGCCGGTGTCCTTGGTAATCGATTGGCAGGTCCTCAGCGATTCTCCTTCGCCGAAAGTGTTGGCATTATCCAGCTTCCTTTCTTCATATGGCACGTGGAAGACCTACGAGATTATAAATCTTATGAACTGAATAAGGCTATTAAAACAAGTGTAGGTGCGTCGTAGTGAAGGTGCCCTATTGTCTTTTGGCTCAGTCTTGAATAAAATTATATCTAAGTTACGTATCTCATAAATATTTGTCTACCGCTTTTCTTGCGTGAGGTAATACCTAATCTTCTATCATGATTAAAAGAAATTGAAATTTTATCTTCTAAAATCATGCGAGTCATTTAGATACACTGTGATTGAGTAATTCCTTTTGAATTCAATAGTGTGTTGGAAATTGTATTGTCCGAAATAGAATTCATACGATTATGTAATTGTGCCACACAAAGTAATGTATGTATCTATGTATATTGAATATGTAGGTATGTACGTTAAAACTCTTATCAAAAAATTCGTGTCACGGCATTACAAAACACATTATCGGAGTAATTATCATGTGCTTTTGCCTTTTAGATTAATTATTTAACTGCTATTAGCTTAACTTCATGCCACATGGCTGATATTACAAAATACATATGCAATAGGGGCTGATAAGATTCAGAGTCTGTTTGACATCCTGCGGTTAAGTAGCTATATTACACGCGTCAGCGTCAGTATGGTAATACCTAAACTGATTAAAGAAATCCTTCCATACCACTTGTGGATTCAACATCTGTGCAATTGACTCCTCCACTCCACTTGCCTGTTTACGTACAGTAGTCAACTTTTGAACACGTGTACAGGGTGGTGAATATACCAAAACTATGCCGTGTTGAGCAAATTGCTCTAAAGTTGAAGTCTTTGTTGGACATTTCAATTTGCTGTAAGTATCCTACTAAGTAAATTTATATTCTTCAAATTTATTCTGGCTTGTGGTGCAGCTTGGAGCTCTTATAAATATATGTTTATATAGTTTGCATTTATGTTTACTGACACGAGCGAGCTAAAAGCGTGGAAGTGCAAACGCAATAGTGTGGAAGAACAAGAGAAGGAAGGCCCAGCAAGAGAGTTTACTATTGAGAGGACAGCCATATCTCACATTAAAAAAATACGTGATTAGTAATAATGATTTTAAACTTGGTAATACACATGTTTTAAAAACATCTTTGATCTATGTGAACATAATATCTAATATTCCAAGTCAAAGTAGTTTTACAAGTTTTATTTCTAAAAACTAACTTCGAAATTCGACAAAAGACTAAGGTCGAGGACAAAGGTAGAAGGATAAACCAGTTAAAGTGGAGATGGGCAGGCCATTTGGCAAGGCGGGAGAGACGGTAGATGATCGAAGGCAGTGACCAAGTGGTCGCCACGCCATGGTCACAGAACACCAGTCAGACCACCTGCCAGATGGTTTGATGATATAGTTCCTTAACTATATCATGCTACCTTTAGCAGGGAAGCATTGGATTTGACTGGCACAGGATCGATAAAAGTGGCCTGAAAATGAGGAGGCCTACTCAGTAGTGGGTGGATGTGGGCTGATTAGATACAGATATCTGAAAAAAGTTATCCTTACCTGAGTATGCAAACTAGAGCCAACTCTAAGTTTGTTGGTGGCCTGTTGAATGTTGCGTTGGACCGGCGGCGCCGAGTGTGGCAGTGCCGGAAACAAGTCATCGTAGGCGTAGGAGCCGCTGTTACCGGAGTCGTAACCAACGTTATTCACGTTGTTTACGTTATTCACGTTGTTCATCTCGTTTGGGTCATGCACGGGTATTTCAGAATGTACGGGAATCATGTCTCCAACCATCATGGATTGCTGATGCATCATTTTCTACCTCTCCAGCAGTCCTTGTCCGCGCCAAGTCGTTACAGTACTGTGTAATAAAACATAGTTTTAGATAGTCCTTCTTTACATAGAAAATCCTTTTATTAAATACCTAATACTGTTTAGTTAAAGCTTAGCAAACTAAACTTTTTGTATCAGTTTTAACTTTTCCATAACATCAAAGTCACTACATCGGTAATGAAGCTATATAACAGAAGAACAAAGACAAAGATAGGCAGCATTATTTAGAAGGCATATTATAGTAGTAATAAATACTAGTAATTTTGTGACTTGACCACCTCTATTTATGTCCAATTGGAATCTCCTTTTCTAGAGTTAGCTACTAGTCAGTTCATACAAACTTACCTATATTAAACAAAATTTTCAAAGACACAGCATGATTTTTATCACCATTTGTGTTGAATCTCTATTTGTTTAATTATGTTTGAACAATTGATTACACTCTATTCAAAGTAAATTGCGTTCATAAACTGAATTATAGTTCACCTACTGATCACAAAGCAAATATCAGAACCACTGATGACCTCATCGATCGAGTTAGCTAAGAAAGTAAAGTAACATACATATAATATGCTGTGATGAAAAATAATTAAGGAATAGTTCAACTTATATCAACAAAAAGTATTTGCATTTGGGTGCAATTCTACTAACAAACTTTGTATTAACCACAAGCAAAAAGTCAACTACATCTTAGACTTTCCTCTCCTATTCTACTAATCTAACTCTGGAAAAGGAAACAAAACTACAGAATAGTAAAATTGACCTGCTGGTTAGAATGTAATACATTCTCAATCGGTTACAATACATATGAGTAAATTAATTTCAGAGGACATAGCTACCTTAACTCTCTCCACAGTATCACTTGCAACAGTGGTGTACTGATATATTCCCGTTGGCATTATAGTAAATACATTGAGCTAAAACCTCATTCACCATCATACTGAGCAAGTGATTAATTCATTAACTAATTTAGGGATTCATAATTACTATTTTTTTACTATAAACAAGTCGATATAAAATTAGTTGTAGTGTATGTACGTACTGGTATTGTAGTATATAGAATACAATTATCTAAACCAGTGATCCGCAAAGCGTGTGCCATAGCACACTGGTGTACCGTGGTCATTAGTTGGTGTGCCTTGGAAAAATAAGGTTACCTATCTCAGTTAAGCTACTCCAAATTGGGATCGCATATGCTCCACTAAACAAGCATGTTTCGCATAAAAAATAATTTTTAATTTATGGTGTACCTACCTCCAAAATTTTCCCATTTCCTAGCCTAGATGTACCTTGAACACAAAAGTTTGCGGAACACTAATCTAAACTGTCTCCATTCTGTATGATCATAAGCATTTAAATGTACTTTTCCACAACCACATTTGTAAATGTTATTAATTTGCATTTGGATTCTTAATTCTTACAATACTAAAATTGAAGATAATAGTTTTGTGGTCAAGCCTAAATATAGTAAAGCCATTCTGTAGTAAAGCTCTGATTGATATAAATTGGCAGTAACTAGTTCCATCAATGATGTCGCATAAATACTCAATTTGTGATATCAATAAATGTGCAGCTTCCAATCTCTGTGTAGTAGGTAATTTATAAAATTTGAAGATGTAGTTTTTTCAATTTTATAATAGGTGTTAACACAATATTTATCTATGAAATTGCAAAAACTGTTTTAAAATGTTGCGATAACACACATTTTTCAGTTAACATGTGCTAGCAAAGAATTACTTTCATTGGCATTTTGCTTTTGATAATACGTGTCACCTTCCAGCACATTTGACGTGGAACCAGTCTTCTAGCATTTTATCAAACTTACCCACAGTACTGTAGCAAATCCACCTGGAAGATTATCCTTTAGACGCCAGGGTCGCTTTTTTCTTCTCCTGTAGGAAAATATTTAACTTCGCATCATTTATTACCAAAAAAAGAAATAAATTAAAAATACCGAGCAAAAATACACGTACCCAGCAGCCGAGGGCGAGAGAAAGATGGCCACAGATAACAAAGCAAAACGGAATGTCGTCGATTTGAAGTCGGTCGTCTCGGTCGGCATCGGCAGGAGGAACGAGGAACGACGATACTTGTCTATGGTTGTGGCGTAGTCAGGCATTTTCGCGGATAAAAAAAAGCCGGTTCCAAAATAGCCAAAAAATTATATTTGATATCCTACAACTTTAGAATAAAAAAAGGCCTAAGACCACTTGCAATAAGCTTCACAAAGAGGATCCATAGATTATTTATATTTTTGAAGGATAAACAAAATAATATTACCTACGTTAAAAGAATTTACTTTGATAAATAGAATTGTTTTATGTCCCAGGGGAGCGTTTTCTCGATGTCCTACGTGGTCGTACATACCTCATTTACAGTACAATCTTACTAATCCGGCACTACTAAAAACCAGAGGGTGCCGGATTATTGGAAAGTTCGGGGGCCTTACTTATAAAGATGTTTAAAGTGAAATACTGTTTATACAACGTCCTGTCTTTATTTGTGGATAGTGACAAACAGAGACAGGACGTTGTTCAACCAGTGTTCAACTTTAAACATCTTTCTTATGTAAGGGGGCGGAAGTCTAGCCTTCTGTGCGATAGGAGCGCTGCATCTATCGGACTTCAGTGGTGGTGCGGACTCTACTGTCTTGTCTTTGGTCTGCGCCCAGCTTGTTTTTTTTTACCTGTGGTTTTTTTTTATCTGTTCTAATAGGAAACAAGTCTGTGGGGTGGTTCTCTTGTCTATGGTAGGGCTTGCGTGTTTTGTGGTGCAGATGCACAAATAATTTGCGAAAATATGGAAATAAATCGAAGAAATTCCATTAAAATACAACTCAAAGCCGTATGACATTATTCTCTGATGTTATTTTTGTGAAATATGGATAAAATTCCTCGAACACATGAAGGTAAGATTCGATGAAGCCAGCCATTTTTGTAAGGTTCAACCATTTCATAATGTTGTGAATGATTTTGTACTGATTAGTCCACCCACAAGAGTTGTCTAGCGTTGGTTATCTGCATTTAAATATTTATAATACACAAACATTTGTTGTGGGTAATTCTAAATCCAATCGATGCCATCTACTATAATGATTGTTCCATCAGCATCACTCATCCATCATCATAACCCAGTTTTTACACACAGAAAAACCATCCACCTTAGGGCCCATGAAACAATAGAGAATTAAAAAAACAGGTGATTCGCTTAAAACTTAGGGCTTCACAATTTCCTTGGCCACTCATATAGCTTCATAACACAGCTTCGTTATAGATTTAATCAGTCCAGGAAATGAGGTAGCCACAAAATAAAATTTTCAATATCACTAACCTGTCTACCAGTTTATAATGATGATTGGATCAGCTGCATTATGTTATTGTGCAATACTTCAACGATGGGTTCCAAATTCCCAGGTTGTAGAGCTATGTTTATAGTTTAGTTTTTATACTTGTGCAGTGAAAAACAGTTTTTAAGGTTGTAGTTAATTTTTTCTATAAATTGCAGCCATAGAGGCTCAAATTCGTGAAATACAATCAAAGAAAAGTGAGCTGCCTGAAAATGGAAATTCAAACAAACAAGGAGTGTCCCTTGCGGACACCTATTATGACAGTGATATCTATGATAATGCTGGCAAAGGTGGCAAGTCACGGTATGATGGATATGTGACCTCGATTGCTGCTAATGATGAAGTTGAAGATGATGATGTAGAAAATGTACCAATATCACAGAAAAGATCAGGATACACTGCTCCAGCATCATTACTAAATGATGTGGCTCAGGTTGGTATTTCTCTAAACTACTTTGTTTTTATACTTTCACTTTTTTTTTGTGTCTAATTTTGGTAATGATACAATTTTTTACAGAAAACCAAAGTGCCCTACTAAAATGAACATTTTCTTTTGATTTTGATTCTTCGTAAAAGATTTTTGTTTTTTTTTCTAATTTGGTTTAATGTATTTCAGAGTGATAAAGATTATGATCCATTTGCTGACAAGAGGAGACCAACTATTGCTGACCGAGAAGATGAATATCGTCAGAAAAGGAGAAGGATGATTATATCCCCTGAACGATCTGATCCCTTTGCAGAAGGTATGATTGATGGACAGTAAATTCCAGTTCAAATTCATTAGGTTTTTTATAATTTCTTCCTAAAGCCTAGGTTTTTCCTAGGTTCCTATTCTATTATTTAAATTTCTATGTTTATTTGCAGGTGGAAAAACTCCTGATGTGGGGTCTAGAACCTACACAGAAATTATGAAAGAACAGTATCTACGTGCAGAAGAAACTGAAGTAAGTAACAATAGTGTTATTGTGAAATGTATATTTTTTGAAAAATCAATTTGAAATCATAACAACTTTTTTACTTTGTTTGCAGTTGAGAAAGAAACTGGTGGAAAGGGCTCGTGAAGGTACACTAAAACCAGTGCAGCAATCCAATGGTGATGCGCCAAAGCAAGCACCTGCCAAGCGCAAGGGTCGCTGGGATATGAGCTCTGAGGACACTCCACAAGTAAAGAAGGTTGTCGCTACTACTCCTAATTCACAAGCTACGCCATCTTGGGATGCAGAGGTAAGTCACATTAAAGGACACATTACAAAGCCTTCTTACACTTTTATTGCTATAATATGCAAGAAGATTGGGACTACTTTTGTTTGCCTTTATTCCAAATGTGAAAGTTTGTGAGTCTGTCTGTATGGTTAGTTAGAAATAAATTTTCATGTGTCTTTGTCTGTAAAAGACAGTAAAATCCGTTTATAAGAAAACTTTTGTCTTTTATTAAACCAAGGAGGCGCAGCTAGTTCAGGATAAAACTCACATTAAAACTGGCAGTATTCCAACCTGTATTTCTGTGTCTCTGTAGTATCCATAGTTGCAATACATCCGGAACTCTTAGGCGCTGGACAGACAGAAAAGACGTAAGACGCAAACGGCGCCCCGTCTCTTCTGTATGTTTTGCGTCGCGACGCCTCTATACATTTTGTATGAAAGGGACGCGGAAGAGACAAATGTCTGCGCCCCGTCTTACGTCGTTTCTTTCTGGCGCGCGCCTTAGGCTCAAAAACTTAGTCAACAGACAACATAAATCTCTAAGCAATAGTTGTCAGAGAACCAGAACACCTTCCTGCAAAAGTTTGTTTATATCTCCAGAGAGGTGCATGGGAAGAGACGCCCGGCGGCACAGGTCGCGGCGGCGAGACGCCCGGCGCTACACCGTCCGCGCGCGTTTGGGACGCCACGCCCGGACACATCACGCCGGGACACGCCACGCCCGGTCGGGAGACTCCCGCTCAAGCTGCCTCGCGGCGTAACCGGTGGGATGAGACGCCTAAAACTGATAGAGGTAAGAACATAACAATACACTCTGTGTCTGTTTAGAAGGGTTTGTTTAGAAATTTTATGGATTGTACAGAATTGATATCAGTAATTTTTAAAGTTGATCACTTACATAATACCACAGAAGACATGACATGAAGAAGACTGTCTTAGAACAAGTAACTTTAAATAGAAATGTGAATCTGCCTTAGTTTGTAAGATTTGAAAACAAAATAAAAAAAAAATATTATTTGAGAAGTATTCTACATGCCTAGAATAGTTTACGTTGTAAAAATTAATGACACTTCACTTCAATTATTGGAAACAAAGTTGTAAAACCAAAATAGTTCAAAGTAACTTCAGACGTTGGTCAAAGATTAGATAGTGTTTTGTTTAATGAGTTAATTTTACCAACTTGTCATTTCATTGTGTTTTCAGAGACACCTGGGCACAACAGTGGATGGGCTGAAACTCCACGCACAGACCGCGGGACCGGTGTAGACACGATTCAAGAAACTCCAACTCCCGGTACAAAGCGTCGCTCGCGTTGGGATGAGACACCAGGCGCCACGCCTTCCGCCGCCGCCACGCCCACTCCGTCGCACACTACGCCATCTCACGCCACGCCGTCGCATGCTACGCCGTCACATGGCACCCCATCTACTCCCCACACGCCGATCTTCACTCCTGGTGGTGTAAGTATTTATCAAAATAACTAATTACATTGTAAAAAAATAAATAGAATGAGATTCCTTCAAGACTTTCGTTTGACTTCTGTGTTTTCTTTATGGTCTCAATTTCAGCTAGTAGAAGAATTAAGTACAATGTGATCGTAATTGTTATCATAACAATTTTAAGGAAAATATCCTTTTCACTGCTGTTCTAATCAAATCGTTATCTTCTTATTCTACAGTCTACACCAGTGGGAGTGAAAGCTATGGCTATGGCCACTCCCACGCCTGGTCATGTGGCCGCTATGACCCCGGAGCAACTGCAAGCCTACCGCTGGGAAAAGGAAATCGACGAGCGCAACAGACCTTACACCGATGAAGAGTTAGACGCCATGTTCCCAGCCGGGTACAAGGTTTTGCCGCCCCCTGCTGGTACGTATAATCGTATATGGGATAGCAATAATAGCAATACCATTTTGTATAATAGTGTTTCTCTCTATCAAGTATTCAAAGGTAACACCATAGTCAATAATCAAAACTTGAGTTTCAGGAAAATATTATTCAAAGCCATCGCCGATCGGAAAACCGCCGTCACAATGAGACATAAAATACACAATTTTTCAAATCAATTAGATAATAATTACTACTCCATTTCTCTTTCAGATATGATGACAATGGCTTACAGTCTCATGCCGCGGAACGCCAGACGCTTTATGATTATAATTGCTGAATGAGATGAATAAGGCATGCTAGTTCGCGCGGCATCGGACCTATGTTGATTTTTTATGTTGTTGGACAGGTTATGTTCCGATTCGGACGCCGGCTCGTAAGCTGACCGCGACCCCGACTCCCTTGGGCGGTACCCCAATCGGCTTTTTCATGCAGACGGAGGAGGCGGGCGGGTCTGCTGCCGCGGCTGCTCGTCTACTGGATCCGCAGCCCAAGGGCGGCAGTCAACAGCTGCCCTTCATGAAGCCGGAGGACGCGCAGTACTTCGACAAACTGCTCATTGATGTCGATGAGGACGCGCTCTCGCCGGACGAACTCAAGGAGCGGAAGATCATGAAGCTCTTGCTGAAGATCAAGGTAATATTATTAGGATTTTTAGCGCTTCCGTGCTTCGGAGGGCACGTTAAATTGTCGGTCCCGGCTTTTAAGTTGTTAAGCCATGACGGAGGCCTTTAGGAGGCCTGAAAACTCCGTCACCAGAGTTGGCTACTTGCTCATACAAACTTACTTACTTTTTAGTGGGAATTGCAATTCTAGTTTTGCGATGAAACTGACATTATATTTAATGAACTGAAAGCATAGTAGATCACCGCTATGGTAAACTGTTTTTCTAAGATAAAACTACATTCGCTACTTCATAAGTTATGGATATCCCATTGGTAATTCCTCCCCAATTAGACTCTCACCTCGACCTTACTGAGTGTACTATTTTCCACTATTTTTCACATAATTAGCTGTATTTCAGAACGGAACACCGCCAATGTGCAAAGCAGCTTTGCGTCAAATCACGGATAAAGCGCGCGAATTCGGAGCGGGCCCGCTCTTCAACCAAATACTGCCTCTGCTGATGAGTCCCACTCTAGAGGACCAGGAGCGTCATTTGCTCGTCAAAGTCATTGACAGGATCCTTTACAAGTTGGACGACTTGGTGCGCCCGTATGTACACAAGGTAAGTGAGACATTTCAGACAATAGATTATCTTATGATTTGTTGTGATACAGTTGTTTGTGATGTGATGATGATCAACAGAAACAGACAATCAACAAAAATTGCTATGCTTAAACTTTCTTTTTATGTAGCATTTTTTCTCTTATTCTGTATGGTTGTGGAAATTTCAGACTCTACTGTGTGACTATCATTTCGCTAAAGAAAAAAATATTTTTATAACCACACAATAATTATATTTATTTTCTACAATACTAAAAAAACTTTCCAAAATGTTGCATGATATATTATTTTCCAGATATTGGTCGTAATAGAACCCCTACTGATTGACGAAGATTATTACGCGCGTGTGGAAGGTCGTGAGATAATCTCTAACTTGGCCAAAGCAGCTGGTCTGGCCACCATGATCTCCACGATGAGACCTGATATCGACAATATTGATGAATACGTCAGAAACACCACTGCCAGAGCTTTCGCCGTGGTCGCATCTGCTTTAGGTAAGGAAAGGACCTTAAAATTCGGAAAAAAGGAAAGTCCGTGTGTGTGTGTGTGTGTGTGTGTGTGTGTGTGTGTGTGTGTGTGTGTGTGTGTATGTTTGTTACCAAGTATCTCTTAGCTACTGAACCGATTTTGATGGAATTTGGAACTTAGATAGTTTAGGTTCTGGAATAACGCAAAGGCTATTTTTATCCCGGAAAAATGTAAGTATGGTTCCCGTGGGATAAAAAAAGTAGTCCACGCGGGTGAAGCCGCGGGCGTTCACTAGTAATGATATAAATGAGAATCTATTGCTGCATGTCTGAAAGATCATCAATTCATCACTTAGGTATAGCTTGATTTTTTTGAGTTCATATTGTCAGAACAAGGTTTGTATGAAAGAAACTTTAGGGAAAAATCTACCGGATTTTTTTTTCAACCCGAGCGACGCCCCGGTCACGATCAGCTAGTAATAAACAAGAGTATGTTTTTGCACATTGCTAAGATAAGCTAAAGCTCTGTCTTAAGATGTAATAGTTACTTATGTATCGATTTATTTACAGGGATACCATCTCTACTTCCCTTCTTGAAAGCTGTGTGCCGTTCTAAGAAGTCTTGGCAGGCTCGCCACACTGGTATTAAAATTGTGCAGCAAATTGCCATTCTAATGGGATGCGCCATTCTACCACATCTCAAGTCACTTGTGGAAATTATTGAACATGGTAAGTCAAAATGCTAGTAACGAAACATGTATCGAATCGAACTAAAAGCCTTTTTAGAGAGTTTTTCTATTTAGAATTTTCTTGTCAAACTCATTATTTTGAAGGCATGGTCTAATCTGATGCTTCCATGAAGACCATAACCAAAACCACAATATATGTAATGGTATGTACTAAATTTAGCTTACATTTCCTAGACATATATTAAAATAAGTAACAACTTTTCTTTGTAGGTTTGGTCGACGAGCAACAGAAGGTCCGTACTATCACCGCTTTAGCCAGCGCCGCGTTGGCCGAAGCCGCCACGCCCTACGGTATCGAATCCTTTGACTCCGTCCTCAAACCCCTGTGGAAAGGTATCCGAACCCATCGCGGTAAAGGATTGGCTGCCTTCTTGAAAGCTATTGGTTACCTCATCCCGCTTATGGACGCTGAATACGCGAACTACTATACGCGTGAAGTGATGCTTATTCTCATTCGTGAGTTCCAGTCGCCTGATGAGGAAATGAAGAAGATTGTGTTGAAGGTACGTAAATCTTGATTATTGATATTTCTGGCCTGTATCATCCCATTACAGGGCAATGGATTCTCTATTACGAACTTACTTACCTCAAACGTATGAGCTAGTGGCCAACTCTGGTGACGGAGTTTTTAGGCCGCTTTAAGCCCTCCGTCGTGGCTTGACTTTTTAAGATCTAATGCTATGGATGACCAATCTTCTATAAACGAGTCTAGCTCATCTTGCCACCTCAATCTCACGTAAATCTTTGCATTGCTTATAACGTGTAGTAAATTGTAGCTATACTTAGTAAAGTTTTTTGTTTACACCAATCTGAAATTTGTAATCTCTTTCTAAATACATATAAACATTATCCTAAAATACGAACAACGAATCTTTTCTATTTGAATTTGAATAAAAGTGTTCGGTAGTTAAATGACGATAATGTTTTCTGTTTGTCATTGTAGGTAGTGAAACAATGTTGCGGTACGGACGGTGTGGAACCCCAGTACATAATGGACGAGATTTTACCTCACTTCTTCAAGCATTTCTGGAACCATCGCATGGCGCTCGACAGACGGAACTACAGACAACTTGTTGACACAACTGTTGAAATTGCAAACAAGGTAATTGTTAATTTAATACTAAAACTTTGAATTCGCGGGGGGCGGTCTAATATTGGTCTAATAACATCAGATACCCATATAATGCAGCCTAGTTCTAGGTTATACAATGTATCATCAGAACAATTCATATAAAACTACTTTCGAATATTGATATACTAGCTGCTGCCCGCGGCTTCGCTCGCGTGGTACCCGGATAAAAAGTAGCCTATGTTACTCTCCAGCCCTCCAACTATCTCCACACTATCACGTCAATCCGTCGCTCTGTTTTGACGTGAAAGCAGGACAAATAAACAAACAAATTAACACACTTTCACAGTTATAATATGGGTACGGATTTCAGACGCGTAAATAATCTGCTAAACTAATTTTTCCACTTGTTTGTAACGATTTCTAAACTGTTTGTATTTTAGGTCGGAGCTTCTGAGATTATAAACAGGATTGTGGACGATCTCAAAGATGACAATGAACAGTACAGAAAAATGGTTATGGAGTCTATTGAAAAAATCCTTGCTAACTTGGGTGCTGCCGACATCGATTCCAAACTCGAGGAAGCCCTTATTGACGGTATATTATATGCCTTCCAAGAACAGACTACTGAGGTAAGTGCTGTATTTTATGACTACCTAATTTCAGCCTGGCCGCATACGAGCCACCGAACACAACCACAAAACGCCGCTACCGACCTATTTCCTGTAGTTTTCATATATTTTGTATACATACGCCGCACACGTGTAGCCGGTGGCGGCCACGCTACAGCTACAAAATATATGAAAAGTAGCTGTCTGATATAAAGGCCCGTTTATTGTTTTCTGAATCGACAACATTGTGACAGGGGTTATAATAAAATATTTTGTATTTCAGGATGTGGTAATGTTGAATGGTTTCGGCACAATAGTGAACCAACTGGGAAAGCGGGTGAAACCATATCTGCCGCAGATCTGCGGTATCATCCTTTGGCGAATGAACAATAAGTCTGCTAAAGTCCGTCAGCAAGCCGCCGATCTCATTTCCCGCATCGCTGTAGTCATGAAGACCTGTCAAGAGGTAAGCACTGACTGACACTTTTCTGTGTAGAAAAGTGAAGGTACCAGAGGAAAGTTTTTTTACTAGCTTCCGCCCATGGCTTCGCTCACCGGATACCCGGATAAAAAGTAGCCTACGTATTATTCCAGATCATAAAACTACGTATATTCCAAGTTTCATTAAAATCCGTTTTTGCGTGAAGAGTACCAAACATCCATACATCCTCACAAAGTTTCGCATTTATAATATTAGTAGGATAGAATTCAGAATAAAATGAACTCTCAGTGTGAACTCTGGGCGATAGCGCGATCTTAAACCGCTTTGGGAGAAGGTTCAGAATGTAGAGTTTAGTTAGAGTGGGAACTTGAGGAACTTGAGGGATCAAGATAGAAAGAAATTAAAATGTATCTTACGTAAATAAATTAGAAAATCAGCTCGAGGTTCCAGGTTTGAATCATATCCGTCAGTTACTTAATTTTACTACATATTCTAATAGAATTTGTTCTTCTAGGAAAAACTTATGGGACATCTTGGTGTTGTGCTATACGAGTACTTGGGTGAAGAATATCCCGAAGTACTGGGTTCTATTCTCGGCGCATTGAAGGCAATCGTTAACGTCATCGGAATGACGAAAATGACGCCACCCATCAAGGACCTGCTGCCAAGATTGACGCCAATTTTGAAAAATAGGTAAGCTATTTTCCACTTTACTTACTTATTTTTTATAATTGGTTATTTGTTATCAATGATAATAACAAAATGTGTATTTCAGGCACGAAAAAGTACAAGAAAACTGCATAGACTTAGTTGGACGTATCGCCGACCGTGGACCTGAATTCGTATCCGCCAGGGAATGGATGAGGATTTGTTTCGAGCTGTTGGAGCTTCTGAAAGCGCATAAAAAGGCTATTAGACGAGCTACTGTAAACACATTTGGTTATATTGCTAAAGCTATCGGTCCTCACGATGTATTGGCAACTTTGCTCAACAATTTGAAAGTACAGGAAAGACAAAACAGGTAACCATAATTATATCCTAACTAATATTATTAACGCGAATGTGAGTTTCTTTGTTACGTTTCCATTTTCACGCCATAACTACTCAACTGATCATCTTGAAATTCTGCATACACGTCGGGATTATTTTCATCCCGAAAAAAAGTACTGTTCCGAGGGTGAGAAAAATTACAAAGGCTACATAACAACAAGCAAAGTCGCGGGCAAAAGCTAGTAAATTAATACATACTCAATAACATGGTTTTTGCAATTATAACCTTTGTGACACTATAATTGTTGCTAACTAAAACGAATGCATTCATAACACTTATTTCATTTTCAGAGTGTGTACAACAGTCGCTATTGCCATTGTAGCAGAAACGTGTTCGCCGTTTACAGTATTACCAGCACTAATGAACGAATACAGAGTGCCGGAGCTCAATGTACAAAACGGTGTGCTAAAGTCTCTCTCGTTCTTGTTCGAATACATCGGAGAAATGGGCAAGGATTATATTTACGCAGTGTGCCCATTACTTGAAGATGCTTTGATGGACAGGTCAGTATGGATTTATTTTCTAAATATAAATTAAATGACAGTTTTTGCAGGTATTTCGAGTGTCGTAAGCAAAGTTGCTTGTAATTTAAATAAATTTAGGCTAGATGGAGATATTGGGCCTAGAAATAATAAAGTGACTTCGGTCATGTCTACACAGCCTAGTATCACAATATGACACTTGAAGCTACAATGTGTGTCTTTTAGTACTACAGAGAGCCGTCTACGTCGTATAAAGTAATATATCGTCGTCATAGGAGTATCATCGTTTCCTTCCAATCCCAAAACAATTTATAACAATAATAACATGTAAAATGTAAACTTTAAAGAAACAGACGACATGTTCACGGTGCAACTATTCCACTAAAATGACAAATTGTAATTATGATTGTATTATTTTTCTTCCAGAGATCTAGTGCATCGTCAGACAGCGTGTGCCGCCATAAAGCACATGGCGCTCGGCGTGTACGGATTCGGCTGTGAAGACGCGCTCGTGCATTTACTGAACCACGTGTGGCCGAATATATTCGAGACTTCGCCGCATCTTGTGCAGGCTTTCATGGACGCCGTAGAAGGCATGCGAGTCGCGCTCGGACCTATCAAAATACTACAATACGCTTTACAGGTACTACTTTTAATACATACATTGACATTCTTTGTAGATTACTAGTGCATCCTCATACCTCTTTTGCAAAGTTCTAATTTGTGTCTTGACATTAGTGGGGAAACTCCACAACTTTTTTTTAAAATTGTCATAATCCCCACTGGTGGAGACAGCTTAGTGGAAATTGTGGCAAAAAACCCAATAGAACCCATGACCCCATAAGTACAAAAATCACAAAAATCGGACAAGCTCAAGGGATTACAAACACCGGAATTTTATGAATAAAAATAGAAAATTCTGCCACAGCTCGGGGTAAGGTCGGGCGTGCTGATTTTTTACTAACTAGTAAGTACTTGCAAAGTGCAAAGTTCAATGTAAATACAAAATGCAGTGAATGCGTTGGCTACCCCTTTAAGATCTTAAGAGCGTTTTCCCACGAGCACCACACGATTTATAAACGACACGACGCACGGCGCACGGCACACGATCTGTCGTTTGAACGTTTTCACACGAGCGACGATTTCAGCAACGACACTGGCAGTCGCGTTTGTATTTCATCACCTCACGTACGCACGCTTCAAATCAATCAACTGAACTGAGTGATCGAACTGTCGTGTCGTGTCGTGTTGTCGCCGTGTACAAGTTCATAAAGGTTCTGGACAGTGCTAATTCGTCACCGCAAAAAAAAAAACGGAACAACATAGCAGCACCCAACGACATAGCGAATTGTCGTTTTAAAATCGTGTGTCGTGCTGTGCGGTGTCGTTGCGTGTGTAAACGGTTCATAGAAATGTATGGCGTCCGGAGTAGTCACCGCATTTTATCGTGTCGTGCGGTAGTTCGTGTGAAAACGCCATAACGCTAATTAGGTAAATAGTAAAGGTAATAGTCATTAAAGGTAATAGTCATGATGACTATTACCTTTACTATTTACCTAATAAGGTAAATAGTAAAGGTAATTAGGTAAATAGTAAAGGTAATAGTCATGATGACTACTTTACTATTTACCTAATTGGCGTTATGGCGTTTTCACACGAACTACCGTACGACACGATAAAATGCGGTGACTACTCCGGACGCCATACACATGACACATTTAAAGTATTAGTGTGATAAATAAGTTATTTTTTTCAGGGCCTGTTCCACCCCGCAAGAAAGGTTCGCGATGTATATTGGAAGATCTACAACACCCTGTACATCGGCGGGCAAGACGCCCTCGTCGCTGGTTACCCACGGATACAGAACGAAACAAATAACCATTTCCTTAGATATGAGTTAGATTATTTACTGTGAATTATTTAAATTAATTGAAATAGTTACTGGACATTTTTCTTTACTCTTAGATGTTTGAGTCATTATTTTGTTTTTTAATCTGATGGGAAATAGGTGGGTCAAATAAATAGTTTTTGTCCATCAAAATGGCATTTTATTAGTTTGTCCGATGATTACACAAGTTAGTGTACTGTTATCAATATCACTATAGTCGGATTGCTCATTATACGGACTAAAATTGAAGGAAAAAATGACATTTTTCCTTCAATTTTGATATGTTTTTAGTCCGTATAATGAGCAATACGACTATAGAAAGCAAACTTCCTATTTGGCCAACTGACCCAACTGTACTACATCTTCAATAATCACTTTGACAGCTGAACGAAACAAGTCACTACATGCATAATCAAATCAATCAGCCATTTATTGAAATCCGAGAAAATACGGATGCCCATTTCTACAGGTTTTGCTGAAAGTATGCACGCATCTTTCAGTGAATGGTTTAATGAAATCAAGAGCTTCTGAGTTTGTAAAGACACCCGATTTTTCTCGGATTAGATCCAGTGGATAATCACCTGTGAGAATGGCTTATTCCATTATGTTCCCACTTCGTGATCCTAGTGGAATCATACAAAACTTTCGAGTTCATTAATACATACAAAAAGTTTCATTGATCCCACTGGGATCACGAGAGTGCATACGGTAAGGAGCATAATGAAATAAGTCGTGAGAACCTATGCATACGGTACACTTCAAATGCAATGTCGACGCGCGTCGAACGCGAATAAATATTCGGTTAGATAAAAGAAATAATAAATACAAATAAAACTCAATTCATCAGTTCAATATAGTTTTATTTAATATCTTTTAAGAGTAAAGCTTAAGCTAGTTTTGCTGCTTTTGCTATTATTAAAATAATTAACTAACACGTTACACACATACACATTAAAGCTGTGCGTCCACTGCTTCGGTATCGGAGCATACGCAGCGTCAGTCAGTATACAAAATGCCGATATAGTGCTTTCAGATTTTGCATCGGCATCGGCAATACACAACACGTCAGTACTCGGATCACTGCGGATGACGTCATCTACAGAAATACCGGTCTCTGGCGCAGAAATGCCGATGCAGTGCACGCAGTACCATAGAAATAAATACAAATAAAAGTAATAAATCCAGACGCTCCTTAGGCTCCGATTCCGACGCAGTGCACGCACAACTTAAAACCGTTTAGCCTTATAATCAATGATTACATAACCGTTTATTGTGTCTGTGAACAGTGGCTTAAAAGAAAAAGGAATGTACACTGGGAATGACTAGATTGACTTTGTGTTATATATTTTTACCACCAAAGTATTAAAATTACAATTTTACAATAAATAAGAGTAGGTTTACACAATCAAACAATAAATGAGCAACACTTTCTAATAGCAATTCGAGCTTGGAAGATTAGTTTTCGCCAAGATAATCTAAAGACAAAATAATACTTTTACATCATAGCCTTAAAACTGGTTTTTGGGAAAAATAGAGATCAGTTTCTCACATGAAATTTGCTTAAAAACGCTTCGAAGAAATTAGGAAGTTCTTCCTCTTGCGGTGACGTGAACGAGGGCGCCATTCATTATGCTTTGCCAGGAGGTACCGACAACGTTGTCTATGGTGACACCTTGTCTTCGCTGCAGAGTCCCATCAGAGCAAACCACCCACACCTCTTGATCCATGCTCGATACATGCTTGAATGACATTTCATCTGAAAAAGTGTCCGTAAGGTAAATTATTATTTTAGGCATTATGTATAAATTGCCAGTCAGAATTATATTTTTAGGTAGGCAAAAGGAATTAGAGGTGGAATAGGTTAGTAATAGTACTTACTTTAAAATAAAAGGAGATAAGGAAAAGTAGGATTATAGGAGCTATCATTTTACGAGGGCGTCTATTTATCATGTATAGATGAGTGGATATTGTGAGTTCTTTTTTTTTGGCAAACTTGTTCAACCATATTATGGAATTTCGTTATACACACATCTCGTGACACAGACGAGATGACATTTCTGAATAACGAAATTCTATTTTGTATTTTGGTTACTTAAACATCTCTTGTCTCCGTTTTTGTGGAGCCTCAGCCTTAGACACGTTTAAACACTTTACTTGTGAAGGATTGCTTAAAATATATTACCTGTTAAGAATTTCCATTCTTTGCCTTCCTGTTGCTCTATATAAACACAGGTTCTAACAGCAAGAGCTCCATTGGAAAGAATCACCCAGGCTGCGTTCTTCGTCAGTGACACCATCTTTATGTGTACTGCTTTATGACTATAGGGATATCCCAACTTGGGTTGCTCAATTAGCTTCCAGCTGGATCCTCCAGGGTTTTCTTTGGTAACGCCTTCCCTGTAGTAAACTTCTCCTCTACGACCCACTGCCCAGACTACGTTATTGCAAGTGCTTATAGCGATCAATGACTGATGGCTGTTTACGTGTTCCCAATGTAATCCCTGAAATTGAATATATATACAGAATTAATAAAGATTTTTCACATTAATCATCTTCAAACCATTCTCAGTATTTTCATGGACCAAATAAGTAGGTATCATTAATTATGTTCTGACCATACCTACTAATTTTCGCTATTTTTTTATCATACTGAGAAAGTCTCAAGATTTCAAAGAACCTTTTGCATGGTCTCTTCAGTAAACTTGAATAACTACGGAAAAAGTAACATTTTATTTTAATTACCGCAGGTGTGGACGATGTTACTCCAGTTCGATAGATAGCGTCGCCACCGACAGTGATAGCCCAAACAGACGCATCAGCACCTTCGTCCTGAAAAAAAAGGATGCGATTGTAAGAAACCATGGATTGTAATTGTAACTGATTGAGATCTATAATCACCTCTACTAGCGCACTATTATTACCTAGTCACTAGGTCAAAATTAGAGCATTGCACTAGGTCCTAGAGCAATCCTCTAATTTTGACCATGATAATGTAGTCATTCATAGTGCATATTAGCATAAAGGTACAGTTCGTAGCCGACTGCAGACAGCAGCAACAGACGACGTGTCGCCGGCGACACTAGGTACTGGTTTCTATCATTTCTATCACAGAACTATATGTGGTTTCTATGTATTTCTATGAAATACTTTCCGTGGCTAGCGACACGACACGTCACCGGGCCAAATGGTAATCGAAACTGTCGCTGGGCGACACGTAGTCTGCTGCTGCTGGCTGCAGTCGGCTACGAACTTGTACCTTTGGATTAGTTAGAGTGTCAAATCGTACCAAATCACACTTAAAGATTCGATTAGAATAGTTGAATGTCAGCAGTCTTTTTTTGGGGTAGGCACTGCCATAACAATACAACCTTTTACAAAATAATTACAAATTGTTAAGTTCAACTATTTAAGGAGAAAGATTACCCATATCGAAATATCCAGCAATGCAGTGCTACCAACGCGAACCCACGGCCCTTCCGTGTTTATTTGAGCCTTTCTATACCACCTCCGGCGTCGCACGCAGTCCGTGAATACTTTCTTCCCGTGGTAGGGCGCGGGGAAGTCCGTGGCGTACTGCCATCCATCACCGTCGACACCGCCAGGTGTGTTGTAGTCAATCATCCATTCCGATATCTGCAAATTTCTTGAATTTTTAAATGGAACTAGAGAACTAGGCTCCAAGCTGTTTGTTGCCCTTATTCATTAAGATATTGATCGCGAAAGAACAGGGGTAGAATCAGCTTTTTTAGGAGATTTGATTCTAGACAATCATGTTCAAATAATCTGTTATCATTATCAGTGACAGAATACCCTATAATTTTTATTACTTACCTATAAGGTAAGTATCATGAAACCTTTATATTGATTCAAGAAATTGCTTTTCAGATTTTTTCATAGAACAAATAATAGAACAATAAACCACCTTGTGAATTATTAAACCTTGTTACGCAAAAAGGTAAGCTGTGCAGCGTATCTGTGGCAGCGTGCAGTAATTCTACAGCTCACATCTCGTGACAACTCGTGATTAGGTATAATTGGGTTCGCTATTGTAACCTAAATTGGTGGTATATGGTACCTATTTAAAGTTTGAAGCATATGACTCACCCAATGCCAATGGCGACTAAGTAACTTCGTGTGTTCTCGAGTCCTTTTATGTTTGCCGGTAATATCACTCCACATGTAACGATCAGTCGGCAGCCCAGTCGAGGTATATCCAGAAAGAGGATTCCATCTTTGATTTTCGTAAACGCAATAGGTTTGAGTGTCTGTCATTGAATGTATACCATCTTTGCTACCTATGCCTGGAAAATTAGCGAATCTTTAGATTATTCAAAATTTTATGAAAAACCCCCGACTCATCCCTTTATAAACTAGTAGTTCGCCCCGAACTGAGATCTCGCGCACCGTAGATGGCTTACATTTGGACTTTCTTCTGACTACCCCTATAATTTCAAGTGCTACTACTGCCGAGTATGCCTATTGCGCTAGCTCTTCATGGTAAAAAATACTAGCATGCATGCAATACATAATGTCGTGTCTAATTTTTCATTTATTTCATATTTATGAATTCTCGTCGTATTTCTAAAAGTATACGTCCTAGAATCAAAATAATAACTATTTTGGAATGTACAAATTAAGACCTTTCATTTGACACCCCACTCAATATATTTGTTTATTTAACTTTTTTTACCCCAATTATTTTCATTCTTTATCAAAAAATTTTTTATCATGAAAATAAATCAAGTAGCATTTAAAATCATTGCAAACCAAACCGCGACGATGCCACTCTCTTTTTAAGACCGACCAGTCAATGAGCTACGAAGACATCGAAACTCTATGAAACGGGAGCTCTTGCAGCTCTGGTTTCGTAGTTTTTGTTCTTTGGTCGTATTTCAAAAACTATACATCCTAGATTAAAAATAAAAACCATTTTGGAATGTACAAAATAAGCCCTTCCGTATGACACCCCACTCAATATATTTGGGTAACTTTGAAAAAAATTAACCCCCTTGGGAACCCCATATCTTTACAACCCCTTCATCGATTACGCTCATACGCTCCACAGCAAATTTCCATAGCACTACCTATTGACCTATCAAGTTTCATACGGATTGGATAAGCGGTTCGATAGTTATGCGAGAACATAAAAATGAAACATACAAACATACAAACATACAAAGCAAAATCGCCTAACTTGCCACTAAGATCTTCGCTCGCTTCGCTCGCTCGATCGATAAGATAAGAAAAGAGCTGATTATCTTGAAATGGCTGAACCGATTTTGATAAAGCACGTCTAAGGGTGCGTTTCCACTGAGGCGGAGCTGAGCGGAGCGAGTTTAGCGGCGCATGAATTGACCAATCATGTGCATTTTGCCGCGTTCTGATTTCTTCGTTTGACATATGATTGGTCAATTCATGCACCGCTAAGCACCGCTCCGCCCAACTCCGCGTCAATGGAAACGCAGCCTAAGAAACATCGCTAAAAACCTGCTTTCAAATCGGTTCACCCGTTTAAGAGCTAGCTACAGTGCCACAGACAGACAGACATACATACATACAGACAGACACACACATAGCAGTCAAACTTGTACCCTGCTTTTGCTTTGGGGATTAAAAAAAAAACAATTCTTAAGAGAGATAAAACCCATAAGTAAGTATGTTTATCAACAAACCTTTTAAAATGCCACCGCCCCATCCTCCTGAGTATACCCAGACACGATGATCGTGCGATATGCCCCACACTATCCCATTTTGGGAGCACTCCACTTTTCGCAAATAGCCACCAATCATTCGCCAAAACATTTCTTCAGCACCTATGATCAAGCTTGTGGTAGAATATTCCATAGTGTAAAGTTTTAAGGGTCCTTTTACAGTCACTGCTGTAATACTTTCTGGACTTAATCTATGTTCATAGAGGCAGTAATGTTTGTCATTTACTCTTATTTTAAAAACTTGTACATCACAAATAATTTCAATAGAAAACTCTTGGCCTCGAGCAACAGGTAAGTCATGGCGTTGTTCCACTCCCCAACTGCCGAAAGTTTTCGTATTACACACAACTGTATTCTCATCAAATCTCACATTAAAATGAAGTGGTATATCTGTCACTTCCATTTCAACCTTATGTCTTTGCTTCTTAACTTCTGGCCCTTCTAGATTTATATTAAATCTTCGTATTTCATCAAAAAGACTGCCCGTTATTTTAATTTTGCTTCCAGGTGGAAAATTATTGTTCAGATTGGTTGAATAACCTGGTATGATGTCCTTACCAAATACTTGAAATTCCTTTGTAAAAGTGCCATTTTGGCCCATATTCAAGCATGCAGGCATTGGGTCCCAATTTAATACATCTCCTGAATTTGTGACTGCCCATACAGAATTGGCAGATGGTTTACCTGAGACACCATTAATTTGTGAAGTAATTTCTACTAGAACACTCAACCATTCCTCTTGTTCCATTTCAGAAATAAATTGAACTTTAATGGTGCCCTTGTTCTGACGAGGTACAGATAAACAAATTCTAGGGCTTCCTGGTTCTGATATAGAAAATACATTAGTTACTTCACATAAATTTAGTATGAATTGAATTGTACCATCTGGTTGAAACACAGACAGTGTTCCTGTATTTTCTAGGTCATTCCAGTAAAGTGAAAGTATGCAATCATCCATAGAATTACTTGAATTGACTAGCCTGGCTTCACAGCTTCGAGTCCAACCTTTTTCTTCAACTGCAACACCATACTTGGATAGGTCTATCATAGAGTTCATATTGTTTCTGTTTTTAAGATTATCTAAAATATCAAGTCTCCATTTGGCTGATAAATCTGTATTGTGCACATTATGAGAGTCTGAGAACCAGTGAGGCACTTGAACAGTGTCAACACAACAAGCACTGCCCTCCACAAATGCCCATGTGGTGTCACATGTTCCCCAAGCGGTCTGGCTAACTTCATCGTCAAAATACATTCCAGAGTCCACATCGAAGACACTGCTGTCACTGTCCGGTTGGGCTTCCATGCCCACAACTGAGCCAACACTCCTGACTGGGCTCCAGGCTCTGGGGTTCTTCAATGTAGTTTCATAACTTTTTCCTGTAAGATCTATGCTCTCAATATTCACAGCTCCCTTCGGTCTAGGATCTTTAGGATGCTTTATCGGCATTGTGTGTTCAATAGGTGCAGAGTGTGATTCCTCCCAAGAATTGTGTAAATTAATATTTGTTTTTCGCTCTGGAGTTGTTTCAGTGAGTGTGGTCAAACTATGGTGTTTGGCATTAGAAACAGATGACACTACACTTGCTGAGCTTGATGTTCGACTCAGCTGCATGTTTGCCTGAACCATTCTCCATCTTTTGCCTGTCAGTTCAGCTGGTGTGATTCCACTTCTCCAATAAATACTTCTGTCAGTTTCTCCAATTGCAAAAACTTGATCATTAATGCCAACAGATACTTGTATCATGTTACCTGTAATTTCCAACCATCCACTACCAGTGGCAGAAGATTCAGAAGTGCCTGCACTGTTTCCATCTATTCCTTTTCTAAACCATACTCTGGTATCAGAGCTTACAGCCCAAGCCACATTGAAGCCAACAGAAATAGAGAGAATTTTAGTTTCATTTGGTGATTTAACTTCCAGCCAGGACTCACCTGTTTGGCAGTCTTTAGTGATACCTTTCCTTATAATTACTCTTCCAGTCCAAAGTAAGGCCCAGACTAAACCCGTAGGACCTACTGTGATTTGCTTAATGTCACAGTTAGGTGGAATACTAATGTTGATCCATTTTAATCCTTCAGGAGATGTAGTGCTAACTCCAGCTCTGTACATAACTCTACCATGAGCTGTTATGGCCCAAACTGATAGAGTGCCAGGTGCAGCATAAGGCATTTGGTTGCCACCAATACTAACATCAATGAAGGGTTCTTGTGTGGGATCTTTGTGCAAAGGAGCTATTGCGCACCAAGAGTTCATGGCACTAAATTTTCTATAGCGGATCCACTTTCGTCTCCTCACACAAGATTTCCACTGTTTGGAAGGGCCAAATTGGGCAGGAAAATCTACTGCATAGCTCCAACCGTCATGATCTAAAGGCTGTCCATCCAGAGTTAGCTCCAACTGCCAATCACCTTCCCACTGCCATGCCATTGACGGCAGTCTAATACGATCAATTGCCCTGTCCTTAGTGCCATCTTGAGATGAAAAGTGATATCTGTCGGTGGGTAGGAGTCTGCTACTAAAGCCATCGAGCGGCAACCACCTCTCATTTTCGAAGGATTCTTCTTTGACACGAATGGGAATTTCTAAACCATGAACGTGAAGATATATTTGTCGGTCACCGCCAACGGCCCATAAGAAATGTGGAACCGCAGAAAGGGTCTTGAATTCCAAACCTAAATACATGAATTCTCTCCAGCACGAGCCACTGGTTGATAGAGCGTAAACTTTACCTTCATTGTTGATAGAAAACAGTAAAGAGTTACTAGACATATCAGCAATGTGTACGAGCCACACAATCTCACTGGTTTACAATACTTTACTTGTTGCTGCCAACATCTTCCATTTATTTTTTGATTTATTTACTTCTTCTTTACCTATCTAACTTAGAACAAAAAAACTGCTGATCGTTCAATATTTTCTTTCCAAATCTTACGACTTCATAGTTTTTTTTTTTTTTTTCTTTATTTTGGCTTCGCACGACTTGTGCATTCAGCCAGTGTCAAGTAATTATTATGCTTCAAGTTTATAGATAAATAAGTTATATAAATACATATTACAATACATAAATATAATATCCCACCCCTCCCCTTGTGCCTCAGTAAAGATGTGGGGCTTTACTGAAACATCAACTCGGACTTTTTGGGAGAAGTCGAAAAGCAACGTTATCCAATTTTGTTTCACTTGCCCACACCTATGCACATTCACGAACACTTAACGGTTAATAATCCACCATTATTACACATTAACATTCGAAGAAACACAAGTTTTGGAAAATAAAACAAAAACGAAACATGACTTCTCAAATTCCCGCCAAAAAAGCCGACTTCATAGTTCTAGAGTTATGAAAAATTTGACACATTTTTGACAGTGACAATGTCAGTCAATTGACGAGGTTAACGTTTTTGGTCAAGCATGACGATGTTTGGTGTACAAATTGTACGGTTGTACGGTCTGTTCGCCCTTGGAACGTCAAATCGCGGACAGACGCAATTTCTGTTTATTGGTTTTTTTGAGTTTTTTAGTTTTGGTAGTTGAACTGATGTGGTGGCATCAGAGTACATTGAATGTGATGGCGAATAGGCGAAGACAAGGCCGTGTTCAATTTTATATAATCATGAAAGGTGTTTCTAAATTAAGAATTGTTAATTTTTCAATATTCAATTCGGTTTCTGAGAGAGAAGAGAAAGATTTACTTACCGTTCTTAGTAGCATAATACAATAATTATAAATCTACCTTTTTTTATTTTTGAGCATGGATAGAATTTTTAAACTAAAAAAAAGAAAATGAGATTGCTATCAATCAATTAAGAGTTATTTAGATATATATTGAATTTATCTCAAGCTCTTTCTTTCTACAGCCTATAAAGGATTAACAGCACCTAGATATTTTGAGTAGGTAGGTAAGTAAATAAGGTTGAGTAGGTACAATAATTTATTTTTAGCGTACATCGTCCCTCAGAATGAGGTTAAATAAATAACATATTTTCTAAAAGGTTTCTATTTAACAAATTCTACGGTCTCACGTGGTATTTCTTAATAAATGAAATAAGAGGAGGATGTTTTTCTACGTTTCTTAATTAAATTACCTACTTACTTAAATTACTACAATAACGTTATATCAATTATTACAATTTACTAGAGTAATATAACGTAAAACAGGAACAAAAATAATAAATACAGATACTTACGTGGAAATTGTAAATCTCGTAAATATTTAGGTAGGTATTTTACACCTATGTATTAGGAATTATAATGGTTTTACCACTAGGTATTAATTTGTAATATCACAACGTAAAAGTATCGCAGTAAAGAAATATACTTACTTACATAAGAAATGTTATTAAATATAAATACTTCCTAATACTGGAACATCTATGATGTTAGCAAAAATCATGAATTTAGTAAATTGGCTAAACTAATATTAGAACTACATCAACTTATCTTAAGTAGTTGAATAGGATTTACTTTAGTGGGAACTTTTTCTTTTTCCAAGTGTTTCATATAAGCTAAAAAGCACGTCCATATCAGACTACAACCACTTATAAATGGAACTCTGTTCCTTGGTGGGATAACACAAAAGTTGAACATTGCTACTGCAGGCCAAACAGAAGCACCGATCTGAAACAAATAATAATAATGAGTCCATAACTTACAAAGTTCTAAATATTATAAAGGTTAGCAGTTATTATAAAAAGCGGACTTACTTTGTATGTTGGCCAAAATTTTACTTGCACTTCAGCTACGGCTTCATCAATAGACTTTGATTCTAGTAAGCTCATACCAAAGTAGAAGCTACACATTGCAAATGGAGTATAAGTTATTGTTTCCACAAAGGTCTGAAAAAATAATATCAATTGCTAAATGCACAAACCGTGCGAAGCCAAAATAAAAAGAAAAGTAAAAACAATTACTATCACCTAATTTAGTAGACAAGTAGTAGTATGTAGGTAGGTACCTACTTAATCCAACAGCTCGCTCTACTCATGAAAAAACTCCAAAAGCGATAATTAAAAAGGAAATAATAAGTTGAAAAATTATTATTGAACTTAGGTATACCTACCTATTGATATTTTTTTGTTTCTTTTAAAAAATAATAATTATCAGACCTATTAAAATAAAATAAAAAACTTAACTAAACCATAATTTACAACAAACAACCTCTAACTACCACAACGATCTACCTTTGTATTAGAAACATGGAAAGAAGTTAATGGTTGTATTTACCTTTACTAGACCTAAACGAATGGATTTCCCAGGCCATACATTATTAGCTATTGTAAGCCAAGTGTATAGTGTTGGTGCAACGTAGCAAGATCCATACAATCCATACCGAGCACATCTCCACCAATCATACTCATCTGAAAAATAAATGCTAATTAAGTATATTTAAAATTCATAAAGAAAATTTATTACCATTATAGGTAGGTAGGTAAACCTTTGCTAGAATCAAACCCGTACCTTTTGTACCTGCTCGAGCTTTTGCCTGGCATATTACAGAGTTCGTTATGTAAAGGTAGTTATTAGGCTTCTAGTACCTACACTTATCCCAGCTTTACTAATTAATGTTTTGTACAAAACAATTATTTATTTGCAATTAAAAAAAAATTATATAACAAAATAGTAGGTATAGGTACCTTCCCACCTATTATGGCACTTTAAAATTGAATTATTAAGTAGGTAAGTACCTACCTAGTTCAGTAGAAATAAAATTTATTCTGAATTAATGTTCCAAAAGTATTGAGGCCAACTTACCAACTTTTCTTCCTTCGAATGATTGCTGTATTAAACTAGACAATGGCCAAATAATAGCATACGAAGCCATACCCCGAATAAGGGGATATTTTTTAAAAGGTCTAACGACATATCTGCTGAATACAGTCATTTTCTGAATTTAAAAATATTAACTATAAATAAAAATTAAATTAAACTAAAAATAACATAGCTGTAACTTTTCACAAGACATTTTACTTGAAACTGAAATCTGAATTTACTCATGTGTAGGAAGTAGAATGTCGTGTCGTGCAAACCTACATTCTGGAATTTCGCCAATCACACCACAGACGTGAAAAATGAATTGAAAATAGTACTCGCACGTGGAACAGAAACACACAGAAATAAAATATCAAAGTAACCAATCGGAGTGAATGAAAAGCTGTTAGTGTGCATTAGAAGAATACTGTGTTGAGAGCGAATGCGTAGGAGTTGACCTTGGCTAGCGTTTTCCGTGTTTAACTGATGATTACAGTAGTTGCGTCATACCAACGTACAGATCAGTTGATTTAAGCAACAGACTTTCAAACAAATCTGTCGAATTTGTCTGATGTCAAAACGGTACGATACGTCTGTGCCTCCGACAGGAGCATTTTACGCCCTACGTGTGCCTGTCTGCGTGAGGATGGAGGGACCATGTCTCCCAGCAGCAAATGAAGTATCCAGGTGGTTTGTAAAAGTCTTCAAGCGATTGTAGAACTTATTAGAAAATTTGTAAAACCTCTAGAAAAAAAGTTATAGCACATTTTGTATGGTCCCTCAGTTCTCTCATTGAATTTTCCAGATCTCGGAAAGTATATTGAAACTGAAGATAACGTGACTACAGATCTTTTGTAAAAAGTTTCCCACGACTAATTAACTGAAAACCAGGTCACGAAGTCATTTCTACAAAAAGATATAACGTAAAAACTGTGGTCCCTCAATCCTCCAAAGCATTTTTGTAAATATCTCTCATTTAAATCAAAATAACCAGCTCTCTACCATTGTAAAAGTTTGTAAAAGTGCTATAGACATTTGTAAAAATAAAAAGAAGCAATAATACTGTCACGATTCCGAGATAAACGCGGTTTTGTATGGTCCCTCAATCCTCACTTTAAACAATTGGGAATAACTTTTTGTAAAAAGGAGTAATAGAAAAATAAACCTGCTCACCTTTTAGTAAATTTTTTTTACAAACGGATAGCAAAGTTACATTTGGGATCAACGATATATTTGCTGAGTTATTCAATAAAAACTAATGCTATGATAGTAGTGTGACCACACCTTTAAACAATTAAGGAAAAGTACATGGGCTGATCGGCGCATACCTAGCCCAATATTTGGCCAGCCGTAATTTTATGTACTAGAGGATGGAGGGACCATGTCTCCCAGCAGCAAATGAAGTATCCAGGGGGTTTGTAAAAGTCTTCAAGCGAATGTAGAACTTATTAGAAAATTTGTAAAACCTCTAGAAAAAAAGTTATAGCACATTTTGTATGGTCCCTCAGTTCTCTCATTGAATTTTCCAGATCTCGGAAAGTATATTGAAACTGAAGATAACGTGACTACAGACCTTTTGTAAAAAGTTTCCCACGACGAATTAACTGAAAACCAGGTCACGAAGTCATTTCTACAAAAAGATATAACGTAAAAACTGTGGTCCCTCAATCCTCCAATGCATTTTTGTAAATATCTCTCATTTAAATCAAAATAACCAGCTCTCTACCATTGTAAAAGTTTGTAAAAGTGCTATAGACATTTGTAAAAATAAAAAGAAGCAATAATACTGTCACGATTCCGAGATAGACGCGGTTTTGTGTGGTCCCTCAATCCTCACTTTAAACAATTGGGAATAACTTTTTGTAAAAAGGAGTAATAGAAAAATAAACCTGCTCACCTTTTAGTAAATTTTTTTTACAAACGGATAGCAAAGTTACATTTGGGATCAACGATATATTTGCTGAGTTATTCAATAAAAACTAATCCTATGATAGTAGTGTGACCACACATTTAAACAATTAAGGAAAAGTACAATGTACGTTAGTATGTACCATGGACCTATTAAAGATATAGACTACCAGTTAGCGTGCCCCCAAAAGGGACAAAAAATTAAGTGTATCCATGTTTCGTTGTACACATATACTGTGTAATAATCGGTAACTATGAAGTAACTTAACTAGGGTATAATAATCATTGACTCTATTAATCCTTATTCTAATCTGTTAAATTCTAATATTCAATTAATCACCTTATTGTATCTATTATTGTCAATAATTGAACAACATTATTGCAGTGACGTTTGCATGTGTAATTGAGGTGCCACACAGTTTATGTTTAAGTACCAAGGTATTTGTATTTTATTTTATTTTATTTGAATGTACTAGTGCACACCTTGATGCAACTATTAAATAAATAGATACTTAAATAATATGAACTTCATAAATATAAATAAATGGTACCTAATGCCAGGTTTATTTGTATTTCAGGTTCATCAGTAACCTGAGTGAGTATTGATATTTCCTTCACATGCTCTCAACATCTACATTGTTTTCCTATATTACTAACCTACTAATGTCGAGGACAGAGCACGAGTATAATTAATGATTTAACGAATTTACCTGTACCTACGTGAAGTTCTATCATAATTATACGATGGGCTCCGTCCGAAGACATTAGTAGGGCAACACCCACCCTCCCTGTTAACCCAAGCCGTTGCGGAAATATCCTCTAAACGTAATGATGAACAAATGGCTGAGCTCAAACAGGAAACATGGGCTGAGTGGGGGTTAATCGGAAACTTTGAAAAAATAAAAGACTGTGTTGCCATTTACGGCAACATTTTATTTTATTCTATTTTATTTTCTAAACTTAAGTGCTGAAATGGAATCACTTACGCGATACTACATTGTGTTCATATATTACTAACCTACTAAGGTAAGTTCGTTTAATCATAATTTTCTTTTAGACATATTGTATGGAATGGACCCAAGTAGTCTGAATAAATAAATATATTATTATTAATATTTACAAAGTACTTACCTACCTACTTAGTAAAACAAAAACATTGTGGGTAGGTACGTACATACTAACTTACATGTACTTTTCCCTTTGATTAATTATATGTCTAGATGGACTCTTTCGCTTCAATCGCAACAAGAACAAGCTTTGAAACGCTAGTGTGCGTATTACGCACACAAGTATGCATATCTTCTATTGTCTATACAAGTGCTTTGCGTCACCTGTCAACATTGTCATCCATTTTTAGTGATACCAGCTCTTGAAAATTTCCCATAAAATAGGGGAAAATATGTTATGATTTCGAGGTGTCTCTAAAAATATTTGGCCGAATACTGCCCCAGAGCCGAATATCGAATTAGACTATGCGTCTGAATAATATTATTTAAATAAAATATCACAAAATTAACTGGTACATACAGAATACTTAGATATCTCGTGCCTTGTGGGAATATAATTATGTTATTTTATTAGTAACTTTAGTCACTTCCGGTACTACAGTCCGTAATGCCTCTCCAGACTCACGGCGAGAAGTTTCACCGAGACTTCTCGAAGAACAAACAAATTATCCACACTCTCAATTTTCTCACTCGTGATCTGTTTGAAATCCTTTGTCTCGGCCAAAAATAGGTACCGACACCGAAGCGCGAGAACAAGAAGGCGAGAAACTCCTCACATTCACGCTTCTCGGGTGTTGTCGGGGTTTCTTGCCGAGAGTCTGGAGGGGCTATTAGGTATCACAGAGAATATTTTATCAGGTAGACCTACCTTCTTTTTCGCGGTTGACATGACACTCAAATAGTAAACAAAACAGACGGACAAGAATTTGACAGATGTAAAAGGAATTTCGTTGAGTTTCAGTTGTGTGATTGTGTTGTGATGTGATTTATGAGGATTTATCATATTTTATTTAAAATTACAAACAGTACTGACGCCTTGGGATATGCATACTGACTAAAATGGAAGTGGGCTGGACATGTAGCCCGTCTACAAGATGGAAGATGGACTAGGAGAGTGACAAATTGGGAGGGTCCAAGAGGTCGACGCTGCATAGGAAGACCATACGCTCGCTGGGACGACGACATCAAGAAAACTGCTGGACCAAACTGGCTCCGAGTAGCACAAGACAGGGACAGATGGCTGGCTTTGGAGGAGGCCTTCACCTTAGGGGTTCTCTAGTACCTACTTAGATTATAAACATTAGTGATAAGAAAAAAATGTTAATCGATCGAGCGAGCGAAGCGAGCGAAGATCTTAGTGGCAAGTTAGGCGATTTTGCTTTGTATGTTTGTATGTTTGTATGTTTGTATGTTTGTATGTTTGTATATTTGTATGTTTGTATGTTTGTATGTTTCAATTTTATGTTCTCGCATAACTATCGAACCGCTTATCCAATCTGTATGAAACTTGATAGGTCAATAGGTTGTGCTATGGAAATTTGCTGTGAAGCGTATGAGCGTAATCGATGAAGGGGTTGTAAAGATATGGGGTTCCCAAGGGGGTAAATTTTTTTCAAAGTTACCCAAATATATTGAGTGGGGTGTCATATGAAAGTACTCAATTTATACATTCCAAAATGGTTTTTAGTTTTCTTCTAGGTTCTATAGTTTTTGAAATACAGTGAAAAACAAAAATGATGAAAACCAATTAACGGAAGTATGGAAAGAGCTCCCGTTTCATAGAGTTTCGATGTATTCGTAGGTCTGGTTAACACACAAAGAGTGTGGCATCGTTGTGGTTTGGTTTGCAATGATTTTAGTTGCTACTTGATATTTTTTCTTGAGATTGAAAATAATAGCCGTGTTGGCCGAGTGGGAGAGTGCTCGATTTTCGATTCATAGGTAGTAAGTTCGAACCCTGGCCGTGCTCATCAATGGATTTTTCGATTAGAAAAATTTAAATACGCATTAACACGAGCTCTAAACGGTGAAAGAAAACATCGTGTGGAAACCAGTTAACTTTCTAATAGCGGCGATGGGCTTGCAACCTGTCACGTATGCAAATGCTAACTCCTGCAAACGGCATGTACCTACCAAAATTATAGAGGGAGACGGAGGGGGAGGGGGAGGGGGAGGGGGAGGGGAGGGGAGGGGGAGGGGGAGGAGGAGGGGAGGGGAGGGGGAGGGGAGGGAGGGGGAGGGAATTGATTTTCTCATACATTTTGTTTTGAACTGCTATTTTAATAATTTCTCGAACTAAGAGGCCTTCCCTGAGGCGCGGTACGAAGTTCGCGGGATCAACTATTGAATATAAACACGACACGACTTAATGTATTGCATGCATGCCTATAATCTTTACCATACTGAGGTAGCGCATTAGATATCATTATGTGGTAAACACTAGAAGGAGTACTAACGTAGGTATAGGGGTAGTCAGAAACAAGTCCAAATCTAGGCTATCAACACAACGGTGCGCGAGATCTCAGTTCGGGGCGAACTACTAGTTATAGAGAAATAAAAGGCTTTTTATTTTATTTATTTATATCATATTTTATTTTAGGTGGTAAGTACAGAATCACTGCACACGAGTGTAGATAATTTTATTGATGAAATTCTCAATTTTTCCTAAGTACTTTTCTTTTTTGCTTTAAATTGTAGGTACTGGGAGCACCTGTGTGCGTCATTTATTTTCTATACCTACTTCACTTAAAATTCTGCTAGTCCTAATTATAATAATGAAAAAGTAAATGTTCACACAGCGCCATCTATCCCCAACGTAAGCAAAGCTTTTACTATAGGAACCTTAAAAATATAGTTTCCTAGGTTCTCCGTTCATGCTGGGCGTCATAGCCTGCTGCTTTATATTAGAATAACTATTAAATCCCACTATTTAGAGGATGAAGATGAATGGAGACTCATTATAAAATAAAAAAACAAACCCAAAAATCCCAATTTGGTCATGACGCAAGCATTCTTTCCTGTTGGCATCTGTGGGGCAAATTTATTCGAGGAATCGGCCATCTCTTTTGTTTCAAATTTTTTGCGGTCAATACTGGTTTTTGTTTAGGTACTTAATTTTTCTTGTAAGTATTTGATCCTTGGTTTCGATTCTGGATTTCGATCCTTGATTTCAATCCTTGATTCTTGAATCTTGAATTTGAAATCTTGAATCTTTTAAGTGACAGCTGTCAAAGTTCAATCCGCCATATCTCATTAATTACTCGTCCTCAAGAAGATTCTAAACTACGTAACTGGAGTTCTTACTGACATTTAATGTACAAAGGATTTTGAACCTTATCACGACTACACAACGATCTATTATCATTTAATCTTGGTTATAAGGATTGTTGGTCTTGTTGAGAGGCTTTCTTGGGTGCTTTGTCTCTTTCACACTCGTTGTTGGATTAGTAGTGTGCCCATGTCATTTAAATTTCAGGATATTTTTACCTTATCGCGCTCGACAAAATCAGCGCTTGATTTTGATCCTTGGTTTCGATCTTGGATTTCGATCCTGGATTTCGATCCTTGATTCTTGAATTTTGAACCTTGAATCTGAAATCTTGAATCTTGAATCTTTGAAGTGACAGCTGTCAAACTTCAAATGACCATATCTCGGGAACTACTCGTCCTAGACTCCCCGTTCCCAGTTCAAATGAAAGCTAAGACCAAGATCTTCATTTGAAGTGACAGCTGTCAAACTTCAAATGGCCATATCTCGGGAACTACTCATCCTAGACTCCCCGTTCTCAGTTCAAATGAAAGCTATGACCAAGATCTTCATTTGAAGTGACAGCTGTCAAATTTCAAACGGCCATATCTTAGAAACTACTCGTCCTAGACTCCCCGTTCTCAGTTCAAATGAAAGCTATGACCAAGATCTTCATTTGAAGTGACAGCTGTCAAACTTCAAATGGCCATATCTCGGGAACTACTCGTCCTAGACTCCCCGTTCTCAGTTCAAATGAAAGCTATGACCAAGATCTTCATTTGAAGTGACAGCTGTCAAACTTCAAACGGCCATATCTTGGAAACTACTCGTCCTAGACTCCCCGTTCTTAGTTCAAATGAAAGCTATGACCAAGATCTTCATTTGAAGTGACAGCTGTCAAACTTCAAATGGCCATATCTCGGGAACTACTCGTCCTAGACTCCCCGTTCTCAGTTCAAATGAAAGCTATGACCAAGATCTTCATTTGAAGTGACAGCTGTCAAACTTCAAACGGCCATATCTTGGAAACTACTCGTCCTAGACTCCCCGTTCTTAGTTCAAATGAAAGCTATGACTAAGATCTACATTTCAGATGACAGATGTCATTTTGACAGCTGTCACTTTAAATGTAGATCTTGGTCATAGCTTTCATTTGAACTGAGAACGGGGAGTCTAGGACAAGTAGTTTTCGAGATATGGCGGTTTGAAGTTTGACAGCTGTCACTTCAAATGAAGATCTTGGTCATAGCTTTCATTTGAACTGAGAACGGGGAGTCTAGGACGAGTAGTTCCCGAGATATGGCTATTTGAAGTTTGACAGCTGTCACTTCAAATGAAGATCTTGGTCTTAGCTTTCATTTGAACTGGGAACGGGGAGTCTAGGACGAGTAGTTCCCGAGATATGGCCATTTGAAGTTTGACAGCTGTCACTTCAAATTAAGATCTTGGTCTTAGCTTTCATTTGAACTGAGAACGGGGAGTCTAGGACGAGTAGTTCCCGAGATATGGCGGTTTTAAGTTTGACAGCTGTCACTTCAAAGATTCAAAATTCAAAATTTCAGTTTTCAGATTCAAGAATCAAGATTCAAGATTCAAGAATCAAAATGAAGGATCAAAATTGTATCAGTATTTTAATACAAAAATCATGCCCTGAAACATCACGTAAATCAGAAAATGATGGAAAAGGCCCCCTAAGGACTAGGAATGTTTAGTTTATGGTCACCCTTTAGAAAGAGACACGCCGCCCAAGTTTTATCTCTCAAGCGGACCTTGTTTTCTGTCTCAGTCAGCATTCCAGGTACGTAGTATAGAAATTCCTTGCTCGTCCTAGACTCCCCGTTCTCAGTTCAAATGAAAGCTATGACCAAGATCTTCATTTGAAGTGACAGCTGTCAAACTTCAAATGGCCATATCTCGGGAACTACTCGTCCTAGACTCCCCGTTCTCAGTTCAAATGAAAGCTATGACCAAGACCTACATTTCAGATGACAGATGTCATTTTGACAGCTGTTATTGAAAATGTAGATCTTGGTCATAGCTTTCATTTGAGCTACAAAGGAAGAGTCTAGGATGAGTAGATTTCGAGATATGGCTGATTGAAGTTTGACATCTGTCACTTTAAAAGTTTAAATGAAGATCTCTTCAATAGCTTTCATTTGAACTGAGAACGGGGAGTCTAGGACGAGTAGTTCCCGAGATATAGCCATTTGAAGTTTGACAGCTGTCACTTCAAATGAAGATCTTGGTCTTAGCTTTCATTTGAACTTTGAACGGGGAGTCTAGGACGAGTAGTTTCCAAGATATGGCCGTCTGAAGTTTGACAGCTGTCACTTCAAATGAAGATCTTGGTCATAGATTTCATTTGAACTGAGAACGGGGAGTCTAGGACGAGTAGTTCCCGAGATATGGCGGTTTTAAGTTTGACAACTGTCACTTCAAAGATTCAAGATTCAAAATTTCAGTTTTCAGATTCAAGAATCAAGATTCAAGATTCAAGAATCAAAATGAAGGATCAAAATTGTATCAGTATTTTAATTCAAAAATCATGCCCTGAAACATCACGTAAATCAGAAAATGATGGAAAAGGCCCCTTAGGGACTAGGAATGTTTAGTTTATGGTCACCGTTTAGAAAGAGACACGCCGCCCAAGTTTTATCTCTCAAGCGGACCTTGTTTTCTGTCTCAGTCAGCATTCCAGGTACGTAGTATAGAAATTCCTTGTCCTAGACTCACCGTTCTCAGTTCAAATGAAAGCTATCTATGACCAAGATCTACATTTCAGATGACAGATGTTATTATGACAGCTGTCACTTAAAATGAAGATCTTGGTCATAGCTTTCATTTGAAATGAGAACGGGGAGTCTAGGACGAGTAGTTTCCGAGATATGACCGTTTTAAGCTTTGAACTGACAGCTGTCAAACTTAAAACGGTCATATCTCGGAAACTATTCGTCCTAGACTCACCGTTCTCAGTTCAAATGAAAGCTATGACCAAGATCTACATTTCAGATGACAGATGTCATTTTGACAGTTGTCACTTAAAACGAAGATCTTGGTCATAGCTTTCATTTAAACTGAGAACGGGGAGTCTAGGACGAGTAGTTTCCGAGATATGGCCGTTTTAAGTTTGACAGCTGTCAGTTCAAATGAAGATCTTAGTCATAGCTTTCATTTGAACTGAGAACGGGGAGTCTAGGACGAGTAATTCATGAGATATGGCGGTTTGAAGTTTGACAGCTGTCACTTCAAAGATTCAAGATTCAAGAATCAAGGATTGAAATCAAGGATCGAAATCAAGGATCAAAATCAAGATCGAAATCCTGGATCGTAACCAAGGATCGAAATCAAGGATCGAATTCAAGGATCGAAACCAAGGATCGAAATCAAGCGCTGATTTTGTCGAGCGCGATAAGGTAAAAATATCCTGAAATATCAATGACTAAGGCACACTACTAATCCAACAACGAGTGTGAAAGAGACAAAGCTACCAAGAAAGCCTCTCAACAAGACCAACAATCCTTATAACCAAGATTAAATTATAATAGATCGTTGTACAGTCGTGATAAGGTTCAAAGTCCCTTTTACATTAAAGTCGACTTAACCATCTTGTTTGTATATAAAATCCTTGGATTCAACATTTTTTTTTATTTGCTCACGCTCTCACATGGGTAAAATCAAAGAATAATTATGGCAACCCTCCTAAAACATGTTAGGATAAAATTACAAAGTTTGATTTTCTAGTTTTCAAAACTTATAGTTATTTATAGTTTACTTACCGATGCTATGTAAGTTCCTTATTTATTTTTAGTCGTCCTTTGTAATTCCTGCACACTTTGATGGCACAAATCGCCATTTTTTTGTTTGCCGCCAAATTCATGTTTACAGTACAACGACCTTAGCGCGACTGAATGAGCGAAACGAACGAGTCAACCAACAGTTGGTTGATCTTTATGTTGGCGTTTTGACGCTCGAAATCGGGGTCTAGACATCTAGTTCGTCCAAGACTTTTCCTTAATTGTTTAAATGTGTGGTCACACTACTATCATAGGATTAGTTTTTATTGAATAACTCAGCAAATATATCGTTGATCCCAAATGTAACTTTGCTATCCGTTTGTAAAAAAAATTTACTAAAAGGTGAGCAGGTTTATTTTTCTATTACTCCTTTTTACAAAAAGTTATTCCCAATTGTTTAAAGTGAGGATTGAGGGACCACACAAAACCGCGTCTATCTCGGAATCGTGACAGTATTATTGCTTCTTTTTATTTTTACAAATGTCTATAGCACTTTTACAAACTTTTACAATGGTAGAGAGCTGGTTATTTTGATTTAAATGAGAGATATTTACAAAAATGCATTGGAGGATTGAGGGACCACAGTTTTTACGTTATATCTTTTTGTAGAAATGACTTCGTGACCTGGTTTTCAGTTAATTCGTCGTGGGAAACTTTTTACAAAAGGTCTGTAGTCACGTTATCTTCAGTTTCAATATACTTTCCGAGATCTGGAAAATTCAATGAGAGAACTGAGGGACCATACAAAATGTGCTATAACTTTTTTTCTAGAGGTTTTACAAATTTTCTAATAAGTTCTACAATCGCTTGAAGACTTTTACAAACCCCCTGGATACTTCATTTGCTGCTGGGAGACATGGTCCCTCCATCCTCTAGTACATGTAATTTTATGGTAGAAAGGTATTTACCTAAGAAGTCTTTCTGCAAAAGTTTTAATCACAGATGACTTATAGTTTTTCAGATATTAATTTTTAAAGTTTCGAAATATTTTGAAATTATTTGAAATGTTTTGGCTGTGGTCAGTTACTGAACGCATCTTTGACACTTGATTGGACGTTTTTGACGTAAATATACACGATGTACGCCATTTTGATTGTCAGTGTCAATAAAAAGCGCGGAATTTTGAGTTGTCAATGTCAAGATATACTTCAAACTTTAAATGAGTGACAGATCCGACACAGAGCACCCCGACTTGAGTAGGTTAGGTTCTAAATGAGTGACAGATATCAGATCATGATAACAGGTAAAGAATAATCTTGTTAAGAAAGAATAATCTTGTTAAGAAAGCGTACTATTCTCTTGATAATTATATTAATGATAAAGTCGCGTGGCCTGATGTCGCTCTGCCCCTCGACGGCTGATGTGTACTGTGCAATGTCTTTACTATCTTGCTTAGTTTTATAATTATTTTCAAGTAGGTAACTGCTAGGTACCACCTAAGTTAGCCAAGTGTAGCGTGTGATGCCGGGCGAATTTTTGTTGAGGTATTAATCCTCCTTTTTTTCTTTTGACGACTTTGACGAGACTCACATTGTTCGACTGGCTCCACACTGGAACTTGACTATTTAGATTTTAAGCGGATGGATCACCGAAAAGAAAGCTAGGCCCCATACCGTGTTTGTTGCCCTGATTCTTCACGGTGTTGGTCGCGAAAGAACAGGAGTAGAATCACCTAGCTCTTAAGACGTTTCAAAGTGGTCATAACGGTCCTACTGAATAAATGATATTTGATTTGATTTGATTTGATTTGAGATCCGACACAGAGCACCCCGACCCCACGTGGTCTTGTGCGTGACACCCCTAGAGTGTATATAAAAAACGCGGAGCCAGAAGCTAGCGTGGGAGGTTCTGAGTGGAGCGAGCCCTCTCAACCGAGCTAAGCGAAGGGGGGAGGTGGCGAGCGAAGCGAGCCGGCGACCTCCGTAGCGCAGTGAAGGTTGAGGGGGCGAAGTGACACTCAGAGGCGACTTCGCGAGAGTTCTGGCGGGAGCCCATCCCAGAAAGGCTTGAGTAGGTTAGGTTCAAAATGAGTGACAGATCCGATACAGAGCACTTTATTTTTACAATTAAGTACAATTCTATTTTACAATTCTTCAAGTTAGGAGTGGTAAGGGGGGGTGGACCCCCTTCCACCTACCCCACCCCTCAAAAAACCCCTATTTATTGAGTCTTTTCCCTCAGTTTTGAGAACTTAACCTCAAATTTTCATTTCTCTTTTTCTCATAAACTACTAGCTTTCTTTGACCCCTCCCACCAGGGGGGGGTCTACCCCTCCCCCCCCCACCCCCCACCCCTCCCACCCCCCCAAAATTACAGGGCTAGGTCTGTGCTAGCTTTCCAGTAACATGTAAGTTGGTATGTACGTACCTTGGACGAACTAGATGTCTAGACCCCGATTTCGAGCGTCAAAACGCCAAACAAAAGATCAACCAACTGTTGGTTGACTCGTTCGTTTCGCTCATTCAGTCGCGCTAAGGTCGTTGTACTGTAAACATGAATTTGGCGGCAAACAAAAATGGCGATTTGTGCCATCAAAGTGTGCAGGAATTACAAAGGACGACTAAAAATAAATAAGGAAGTTACATAGCATCGGTAAGTAAACTATAAATAACTATAAGTTATGAAAACAAGAAAATCAAACTTTGTAATTTTATCCTAACATGGTTTAGGAGGGTTGCCATAATTATTCTTTGATTTTACCCGTGAGAGCGTGAGCAAATAAAAAAGTGTTGAATCCAAGGATTTTATAAACAAACAGGATGGTTAAGTCGACTTTAATGTAAAAGGGACTTTGAACCTTATCACGACTACACAACGATCTATTATAATTTAATCTTGGTTATAAGGATTGTTGGTCTTGTTGAAAGGCTTTCTTGGTAGCTTTGTCTCTTTCACACTCGTTGTTGGATTAGTAGTGTGCCTAAGTCATTGAAATTTCAGGATATTTTTACCTTATCGCGCTCGACAAAATCAGCGCTTGATTTCGATCCTTGGTTTCGATCCTTGAATTCGATCCTTGATTTCGATCCTAGGTTACGATCCTGGATTTCGATCTTGATTTTGATCCTTAATTTCGATCCTTGATTTCAATCCTTGATTTTTGAATCTTGAATCTGAAATTTTGAATCTTGAATCTTTGAAGTGACAGCTGTCAAACTTCAAACCGCCATATCTCGGAAACTACTCGTCCTAGACTCCCCGTTCTCAGTTCCAATGAAAGCTATGACCAAGATCTTCATTTGAACTGACAGCTGTCAAACTTAAAACGGCCATATCTCGGAAACTACTCGTCCTAGACTCCCCGTTCTCAGTTCAAATGAAAGCTATGACCAAGATCTTCGTTTTAAGTGACAGCTGTCAAAATGACATCTGTCATCTGAAATGTAGATCTTGGTCATAGCTTTCATTTGAACTGAGAACGGTGAGTCTAGGACGAGTAGTTTCCGAGATATGGCGGTTTGAAGTTTGACAGCTGTCACTTCAAAGATTCAAGATTCAAAATTTCAGATTCAAGATTCAAAAATCAAGGATTGAAATCAAGGATCGAAATTAAGGATCAAAATCAAGATCGAAATCCAGGATCGTAACCTAGGATCGAAATCAAGGATCGAATTCAAGGATCGAAACCAAGGATCGAAATCAAGCGCTGATTTTGTCGAGCGCGATAAGGTAAAAATATCCTGAAATTTCAATGACTTAGGCACACTACTAATTGAACTGAGAACGGTGAGTCTAGGACAAGTAGTTTCCGAGATATGACCGTTTTAAGTTTCACAGCTGTCAGTTCAAAGCTTAAAACGGTCATATCTCGGAAACTACTCGTCCTAGACTCACCGTTCTCAGTTCAAATGAAAGCTATGACCAAGATCTACATTTCAGATGACAGATGTCATTTTGACAGCTGTCACTTAAAACGAAGATCTTGGTCATAGCTTTCATTTGAACTGAGAACGGGGTGTCTAGGACGAGTAGTTTCCGAGATATGACCGTTTTAAGTTTCACAGCTGTCAGTTCAAAGCTTAAAACGGTCATATCTCGGAAACTACTCGTCCTAGACTCACCGTTCTCAGTTCAAATGAAAGCTATGACCAAGATCTACATTTCAGATGACAGATGTCATTTTGACAGCTGTCACTTAAAACGAAGATCTTGGTCATAGCTTTCATTTGAACTGAGAACGGGGAGTCTAGGACGAGTAGTTTCCGAGATATGGCCGTTTTAAGTTTGACAGCTGTCAGTTCAAATGAAGATCTTGGTCATAGCTTTCATTTGAACTGAGAACGGGGAGTCTAGGACGAGTAGTTTCGGAGATATGGCCGTTTTAAGTTTGACAGCTGTCAGTTCAAATGAAGATCTTGGTCATAGTTTTCATTTGAACTGAGAACGGGGAGTCTAGGTCGAGTCGAGTAATTCATGAGATATGGCGGTTTGAAGTTTGACAGCTGTCACTTCAAAGATTCAAGATTTCAAATTCAAGATTCAAGAATCAAGGATTGAAATCAAGGATCGAAATCAAGGATCGAAACCAAGGATCGAATACTTACGAGAAAAATTAAGTAAACAAAAACCAGTATTGACGGCAAAAAATTTGAAACAAATTATAGAGACACCTCGAAATCATAACATATTTTCCCCTACTTTTATGGGAAATTTTCAAGAGCTGGTATCACTAAAAAAAACCGGTCAAGTGCGAGTCGAACTCGTACGCCGAGGGTTCCGTGCCTAGCCATGGTGCCAATTAAGCTAGTCCGCTTATAATTGTATGAGCACCCATACAACTCGGAGGACAATTTTAATTGGCGTCATCTATGTATGTATGGGAACACCCTTTAATTTTCAACTTTTTTAACTTTTTGGAATTTTTCTTTTATATGTGCTATAAGACCTTGCTTTTTGCCAAATTTCGTTATTCTAGGTCAACGGGAACTACCATTTAGGTTTTCGACCCAAAACCTCTAGGGTACTTCCGGTTGACCTAGAATTGTCAATTTTGGTTACAAGCAAGGTCTTCCAGCACAAGTAAAGGAAAAATTCCGAAAAATAAAAAAAGTTGATAATTAAGGTAAGTTTTGGTACTCACAAGTTTTCACGAAAACCTAAATTTGCCTATATCTTTTTATAGTGTTGACTCAGGACCTTGATTTTTATACTCACAGTAGGGACTATAGACCTTAGTATATGGTATAAATTTCAACTTGCTAGCTCTACCCGTTCCTGAGATAATCGATGGTGACACACGGACAGACGGACAGACGGACAGACAGACGGACAGACGGACAAGAAAGTGATCTTATAAGGGTTCCTTTTTTTACCTTTTAAGGTACGGAACCCTATAAATGGACGACAATGTTGACAGGTGACGCAGCGCACTTGTATAGACAATAGACGATTCGCATACTTGTGTGCGTAATACGCACACTAGCGTTTCAAACCTGGCCTGTTGTTCTTATTGCGATTGTAGCGAAAGACTCGTTCTAGACATCTATTTCTTCAAAGGTACGTACCTACCTACAATGTTTTTGTTTTACTAAGTAGGTAGGTAAGTACTTTGTACATATTAATAATAATATTTTTATTTATTCAAACTACTTGGGTCCATTCCATACAATATGTCTAAAAGAAAATTAATGATTAAACGAACTTACCTTAGTAGGTTAGTAATATATGAACACAATGTAGTATCGCGTACCTAAGTGATTCCACTTCAGCACTTTAGTTTAGAAAATAAAATAGAATAAAATAAAATGTTTATTAATACAGTCTTTTATTTTTTCAAAGTTTCCGATTACCCCCACTCAGCCCATGTTTCCTGTTTGAGCTCAGCCATTTGCTCATCATTACGTTTAGAGGATATTTCCGCAACGGCTTGGGTTAACAGGGAGGGTGGGTGTTACCCTACTAATGTCTTCGGACGGAGCCCATCGTATAATTATGATAGAACTTCACGTACAGGTAAATTCGTTAAATCATTATTTATACTCGTGCTCTGTCCTCGACATTAGTAGGTTAGTAATATAGGAAAACAATGTAGATGTTGAGAGCATGTGAAGGAAATATCAATACTCACTCAGGTTACTGATAAACCTGAAATACAAATAAACATGGCATTAGGTACCATTTATTTATATTTATGAAGTTCATATTATTTAAGTATCTATTTATTTAATAGTTGCATCAAGGTGTGCACTAGTACATTCAAATAAAATAAAATAAAATACAAATACCTTGGTACTTAAACGTAAACTGTGTGGCACCTCAATTACACATGCAAACGTCACTGCAATAATGTTGTTCAATTATTGACAATAATAGATACAATAAGGTGATTAATTGAATATTAGAATTTAACAGTTTAGAATAAGGATTAATAGAGTCAATGATTATTATACCCTAGTTAAGTTACTTCATAGTTACCGATTATTACACAATATAGGTACTACGAAACATGGATACACTTAATTTTATGTCCCTTTTGGGGGCACGCTAACTGGTAGTCTATATCTTTAATAGGTCCATGGTACATACTAACGTACATTGTACTTTTCCTTAATTGTTTAAATGTGTGGTCACACTACTATCATAGGATTAGTTTTTATTGAATAACTCAGCAAATTTATCGTTGATCCCAAAAGTAACTTTGCTATCCGTTTGTAAAAAAAATTTACTAAAAGGTGAGCAGGTTTATTTTTCTATTACTCCTTTTTACAAAAAGTTATTCCCAATTGTTTAAAGTGAGGATTGAGGGACCATACAAAACCGCGTCTATCTCGGAATCGTGACAGTATTATTGCTTCTTTTTATTTTTACAAATGTCTATAGCACTTTTACAAACTTTTACAATGGTAGAGAGCTGGTTATTTTGATTTAAATGAGAGATATTTACAAAAATGCTTTGGAGGATTGAGGGACCACAGTTTTTACGTTATATCTTTTTGTAGAAATGACTTCGTGACCTGGTTTTCAGTTAATTCGTCGTGGGAAACTTTTTACAAAAGGTCTGTAGTCACGTTATCTTCAGTTTCAATATACTTTCCGAGATCTGGAAAATTCAATGAGAGAACTGAGGGACCACACAAAATGTGCTATAACTTTTTTTCTAGAGGTTTTACAAATTTTCTATTATGTTCTACAATCGCTTGAAGACTTTTACAAACCCCCTGGATACTTCATTTGCTGCTGGGAGACATGGTCCCTCCATCCTCTACTACATCGTGTGCCTTATGTCTGTGGGAAGTGAGAGCGTGGGTGGGAGCCATAAGCAGCATTTACACGCAGAGATATCTGTACAGACATCTGTACAGATATCTGTACAGTCCAGATGCCGCAGGAAATAGCACGCGCCATTCCACTTAAGAGTTACGCCAAGGTCCAATGCTGCAGGATATGCTGATGCTGGGTCCGTTATGCAACAGGAGTGACTTGTTAGCTTTTAATCTAAAGACGTAGAAAAGGTAATTCGTGGAATGCAAAGAGGCAAGTCTCCTGGGCATGACGGTCTCAGTATAGAGCATTTAAAGTATGCTGGTGTTCATTTGCCCCGTGTACTCTCCTGTTCTACTATCTTTGCTTGTGTCATGGTTACATACCTGAAGAGCTGACCAAAACAATAGTGGTCCCAATTATTAAATGTAGAACGGGGGACGCTTCAGATGTGAGCAATTATCGTCCTATTTCTCTGGCGACGGTTATAGCGAAAGTGCTCGACAGTATGCTTAATAAAATTCTAACGCAGCACATAACACTCAATGACGCACAGTTCGGCTTTAGAGCCGGGTTGTCGACAGAGAGTGCGATCTTGTGCCTTAAGCAAGCTGTCGGGTACTACACTCAGAGGAAGACGCCGGTATACGCCTGCTTCTTGGACCTCTCCAGAGCCTTTGATACAGTTTTGTATTCGAGGCTTTGGGAGAAACTGGAGGCGGCGGGTGTGCCGGCTGAAGTTACGTGTATCCTGAAAAAGTGGTATCGCTGCCAGCAGAATCAGGTACGATGGGCAGGGGCTCTATCTGAGGCATATGGCCTAGAATGTGGAGTGCGACAAGGCGGAATCACCTCTTCTTTGTTATTCTGCCTTTATGTCAATGACCTCATTGACGAACTCAGCAGCACTCATTCTGGTTGTTTTATTGATGGAGTCAGCGTCAACAACATCAGCTACGCAGACGACATGGTGCTGATGGGTCCGTCAATTGGAGCGATTCGCAAGTTGGTAAAAGTATGTGAATCATATGCGGCGGAGCATGGGCTGAGCTTTAATGTCAAAAAAAGTGAAGTTTTAATTTTCAAGAGTGGTACTAGCAAACCAGCCCATGTTCCGCCCATCATGTTAAATGGTGCGGCACTGCAGGTTGTTAACAGTTTTAAATACCTTGGGCATATTGTCACTGATGACCTAAGAGACGACGCTGATATTGAGAGAGAGCGTAGAGCGTTGGCGATCCGGGGAAATAAGATCGCTAGAAGGTTCGCCCGCTGCTCGAGAGAAGTCAAGATCACCCTTTTTAAGGCGCACTGCCAGTCCTTTTACTCGAGCAGCCTGTGGGTAAATCACACTCGTCGGGTCGCCAACACTCTACGTGTACAATACAACAACATCTTCAGGATGTTGATGCGGCTGCCTCGCTGCATCCGGCATGTTTGCCGAGGCGCGTACGGACGGCTTTCATGCGATTATACGTAAAAAAGTCGCTTCTCTAATCCAGCGAACGCGAGCCAGCCGCAATGGCATCCTGCAGATGAATGTCTCTCGGTCAGATTGCCCAATCCAGCATAAGTGGATGCAGATTACTATGGGATTGACCTGACTTTTAATTTATTAATTCGTTTATTATTAATTTTATTTCTATTGTAACTGTCTATGTAATTTTAATATTGTTAATGTGATTTTTAATTTAATTTAATTTATGCATTTATTTGTTATTAGTTTTAGCATTACTATCTTTTCTGTAAATTATTGTTAATGTTGTGGAAAAATTATGGACAATGTCTGAAATAAATAATATATAATAAAATTCCAACCTTTGACAGTTTTTTTCGCGGTTATCTGTACAAATATCTGTACAGACATATGTACAGATATCTGTACAGTCCAGATCCGTGGTAAAAACTCAACCGTGTAAAGGCCGCTATAGACTTATTAAGTACATTACTAGTGTGTTAAAATAAGGTCGTGTCCGTCCTGTATTATGAACGCTGAAAGAAAGTGCAGGGGTGTGTTTGAAAGTGTTAACACACGCTTGGATTTGGTCCGGAGCGTACAGCGTGTTCGGTCTGCTTTAGACCATATCCGAGCGTCTGTAGCGCAGTCTGCGAACTTAATATTATCTCCGGATTTGGTACGTTTTGGAATTGGGATAGGATTCATACTAAGTTTGGGGGTAAATACATTTAGCCATCTGGCAACACCTTCGGGCAACACTGCCCATTTTTAGGGTACTATTATTTATTCAATGTTCGTACCAAATCTGAGGCATCCCCGGATTTGGTCGGCGGATTTGGTCCGCGGACCATATCCGGGGGTGTGTTATTGGCTATTATTCTACACTCTGTGCTATCACATGGCTGTCACTTTTGTCACAAGATCGAACGTCATATCACTTCACTGACGCTTTCAAATTTCAATTTGTTTATTGTTTATTTATCTCGCTCGCGCGATTCTTGACTCAAATCTCGAATCCAACGAAACGTATTGGATTTGTTTGTTTTGTTTTGACTTTAAGGAGGCGAGCAAACATTTTGTTTGTGTTCTAAACAAGTTCTAAAGGTGCACGTTGCAATATGCCGACATACGAATGGTAAGTATTATTCGTACCTAGTATCACCCAGTATCACCTTATCATACTCAATCAAAGGCACACTAATTCAACTTTAGACCTTCTCACCTAACTCAGAACAAGAAATAATATGTTTTTACATTAACTATTTCAGGACTGCTTGTAAAAAAGCAACTTCTAGACGTCGACATCTACCTTCGTTTGAAGTTGCAAATCATCCACTGAAGACAACAGTGGTATCTATGGTAAATTCCCATTGCAGTCAGTAGGTACCTACATTAACCACTTAGTAGGTACCTTTCTAACAATGTTAACAATTTTTTTATTCTTTATAGAAAGAGAGTTCTAGCAAACTGTTTATTGATCAGTTAAATAAATGGAGTTCAAACTTTGAAGAAGTGGACCCCTTACTGAAGTTTGAACAAATGAATTTGGAGGAGGTATGTTGTCTTATGTGCAGTACAAAATAATTATTTTATGAAATCAGATGATGCCTTAATAATCAAATGATGTCCAAATAATTATATTGCAGGATACAATTCCTTTGGAACCAATTGATGAAGTCACAAATTATTTGAAGTCATGGAACAGTAGGCGGACTAACATACTCAATAAATACACAACTGGTGAAAAGCTGACCATTGTCAGTAGCTATTTACCAGGTGGTGAAAAAAGTAAGCAAATCACATATACTTGAGCCATTTTGGATACTTATACATTTTACAATGTTTACTAACACTGCACTGACAGATCAATCAGCTGATAGTAGGAATAGACCAATCACAGAAAACTGAGATTCATTACGATTGGCCATATTGAATCAGTGCCAATCATATTTAATCTCAGTTTTCTGTGATTGGTCTATTCCTGCTATCAGCTGATTGAACTGTCAGTGCAGTGTTAGTAAACATTGGACATCCAAAATGGCTCGAGTATAGGTATAAAGTTGCTAGTTTATTGTATCCTCTCAAGTTTATCTTTGAGAAGGCAAATTACTAGTTAATTAACTTTTCCTAATACTATGATGTTTACTATGACATGTTATTTATATTTTGTTTTGTTTTTTTTTTGTTTGGTTTTAAGTTAGTTCCTTTTCAGCTCTTATTAGACAAGTTTCTAATTTAAATGAGAAAGTAAAACACAGGCTGGAGCAGTTAGATGAATTTGATGAGAGTTCTGTCCGGAAAACAATGGGGTTGAGCCAGCAAGAGTATGTGTCTAAAATTAATATGCTCAATGATGAAATCAAAAAGGTGTAGTATTTTCAATTACTTATTGTAATAATATTAATCTCATAGTAGTAGAAGCACCATTGTTTTATTCAAAAGATATTGATAAAAAATGATCAAAAGTTATTAAGGTTTTAAAAAAAATGTAAGTACCTACCAATAATTCTTTTAAAATTTTTTCCAGGCTTGGGAAACTGAACAAAGGGTAAAAGCTTTTAAAATTGCCATCCAATGCTCTAAGTTACTGTCTGATATCAGTGTGATGCAGTTTTATCCCAGCAAATTTATACTGATTACGGATATATTGGATACATTTGGGAATTTAGTTTTTGACAGATTAAAAGAAAGAAGTTTTGGGTAAGTAATACAATAATACAATTCTTATATTTTTTTTAAAGACTAATAAACAAACTCTCTAATGAAAACCCAATCTTTTGATGAAATAGAAGATCTAAGCTCTAACCTTTTGGGGTTGAGACTCTGGGTCCGTGGGGTACCGGGGCCCATCGCGTTTTCAAAATTCTTTCAGGGCATCTTATCGAAGCGACGCGTGATCCCAAGTCTGGCACTTTTTTGGCTCAACATATCAGCATTGCCATCCAGCGCGGTAATGCTGCCAGTGTCTTGGGCACGCTTCCGTCTGGCAGTGGCTTGGATCAGTTGAGCTACCTATAGATCGTTTCCAACGATCCTTAGGTGGCTCAACTGGTTCTTTTTGTATTTTATACTTTTATGTAAATATGTAGTAGTTTAGTTTCTGTAAATAAATGGTAGTAAATATCTCTATTCTAAGCTCTTATAAATAACGATTTCTTTCATTATATAACTGATTTAAATTACAGAAAAACTACAATAAAAAACATATTGGACATTGACTCCAAGTTAGTCCCCGAGTCAGCTAAAGAAACATGTCAAAACTGGATGTATAAAATGTCATCCATCAGGGAGCTGCTACCACGCCTCTATTTGGAAATGACTCTTTTGAAATGCTACGTTTTCACCTCAAAGGATGAAATAAAGCCAGCGATAGCGCGACTTACGACAATGATTCGAGGAATCGGGAATCCGTTGGTTGCTACTTATTTGCGACTCTACTTGTGTAAAGTAGCTTCGAAATTATTGGGAAAGGAAAGTGAGGAGTATTTTTACTACAATTTGAAGGAGTTCCTTGAAGAATATCAACAGGTTAGACAAGGGTCATGCAAGCTGAAATAATATTTTGTAGATTTCAGACTAATCATAGTCTAAAGAACGTTGCGACATTTTGGGCCCCCTTGTCCAACAGTGATGATACATATGTCATATGAAAGCTCTTCGAATGTACTTTATTTCATTCTATTACAGCTAAGTTAAAATCGAGCGCGAAAATGGTGTTTTGGTGCAAAAATGGCGCGATGATGGTGGTTTCTTGAACGAAACTAGAAAGCTGAAACTTGGAATGTAGCTTTCTTTTCTAGTAAAACCACCCACTAAGGGTGGTTTTACATATCTGGCTATGAAACATGGTTACGTACATGAAATAAATATTCTTTTTTAATAACCAGTTAACAATCAGTGAAAAAAAATCTTCTTTCGTAACTGGTTGTGAAAAATAGTTACGAAAATGGACCAAAGGACCGGGTAACCAGTGCCGGGTAGCTGGTGGCGAAGTGTATGCAAGTGACGCCGGTACTTGCCTGCCCTGTCCTTAAAAAGTTCCAGCACAAACTTCGACACACCATTTCACCCCTTTTTAAGGGTTGTTTCGAAAAGTCCTGAAACACCATGTCCGTTTATTTTGCATTTATAATATACAACCCGAGTCTCAAGCCAATTGCACCGCCCTTAAAAAGTTACAATTCAAACTCTGACACCCCATTTTACCCCTTTTTAAGGGTTGTTTCGAAAAATCCTGAAATATATGTCCATTTATTTGTCATCAATAGTATTCAAACCCAGATTCAAGCAAATCGCACAACCTGTTAAAAAGTACCCATAAAAACTTTGACACCCCATTTCACTCCTTTTTAAGGGTTGTTTTGAATAATCCTGAAATACGTGTCCATTTATTTTGCATTTTAAGTATGCAAACCGAGTTTCAAGCAAATCATACTACGCGTTAAAAAGTTTCATACAAACGTTTTCACTACTTTTCACCCCTTTAGGGGTTGAAATTCGAAAATAAAATGCCTTAGTGGGTGGTTTTACTAGAAAAGAAAGCTACATTCCAAGTTTCAGCTTTCTAGTTTCGTTCAAGAAACCACCATCATCGCGCCATTTTTGCACCAAAACACCATTTTCGCGCTCGATTTGAACTTAGCTGTAATAGAATGAAATAAAGTACACTCCAAGAGCTTTCATATGACATATGTTTCATCGCTGTTGGACGAAGCGGGTCCAGTGTTCAAGCAATGATGCCCATGGTTCTTTATTTACATGACGAAATTGTTTCAGATATTTCATGTATCTATGAGGAAGAAATTCGATACTCAGCTAATGACTCTAGACAGATATTTAAGTCTGTATGTACCTGCTGTTGATTGGTTACTCTATGGCACTCTCAATTCAAATAAATGCAAACTGACGCTTTTGGAAGAGTTTCTTCAACAATGTGAAGAAATAGAAAACAAGTGGGTATCTTATAATGCTGGGTCCACACTGCGGGGATATGGCAAATTATTTGCCGGTATTCTGTATTGTGGCTATACGAAATTTGGCAAATAATTTGCCATATCCCCGTAGTGTGGCCCCAGCATAAGATGATGTAAGGTGATTTAAAACTACCAAACCTTGTCTTGTTCAAATCTTGTTTTACTACTACACTTTTTGATGACGTCTAACTTACCTCTATATTTTTCTTATAGCGATCTGTTTTTGTGCTGTGTCATCTCATCTTTCGACTCAACAAGCATCATAAAAAAGTCGTCAACAATTTTGGAAATGATCCACAAATCTGCCGACAAAATGGGTAAGCCAAGCCTATTATCGAGGGATATTTTTAATTAGTTCTCAGAAAAAACCAAACATTACAACATCATCAATAATCATCATCATCATCTTTCTGCCTTTATCCCAGTGAGGTCAGCACAACTTAATGTTTCCTTACTCCATTTCCTGTAACACTCGTCATCTTAGCTACACAAGTAATACAGTGGTAAAAATAAAATTACTGGCCTCTAAGCTTAGTTGTAACTTTGTAAGTAGAGTAGGATTCAGCACTCAAGTCCTACGGAAAAAGCGGGAACTAATTGTTTTATTTACTTTAATGGGTCCTTTGCAAAAAAGTTGTACATTTTGAAAAAAAATTGTTCCCCTCCATTCAATTAAAGATTAAAACAAAACTATAGGTAGTACAATGATAAAAATTAGTTACAAATGTTGTTCGGAAATCATGTATTTAATCTAACGTAGTATTTATCTTTATTTCTATTATTTTCTATTTCAAAATTAAATTCAAAAAACTGCTAATTTCTCTCTCCATACAAAATTCTGATGTCCACTTTCGGTTTTCGCAGGTTCAACATTTAAATTTATGCTACTAACTTCATAATATTACTAGATTAGTTAATGGGTACATCAGATAAGAAGTTGCGCTATATAAAAATGACAATAATAGTATTATAACATTAAAAGTGAATTATTTATTCGAGTTTAAAGTCGTGGTCCCTGTTTTTGGTATTTTGTGTAACTCGCCCTGTGTAACGCTCTAGCTGGGGTATTTGGCTTGTTGTGAACGTATGCATAATTTATTTTAAAAGTGCACCATTGGAGGAAGCTACCAATCTAAGGAAATATAGCGTAGCGATTTTGGTTTAGTAGTTATTCAACAAAATTTGTGGTGGTTGGGTTTTTCACAAGATGTTTTTGTGTAACATAACGCGAATATTTATGAAAGTTGAAGTAAAAATCACAAATATTTTACTGCGTTGTGTAGTTTCATACAATAGACATATAATACAAATGATAATTATTACAAAAAGACGATAATTTTTTTTATTAAATTTTTTATTGTGACACCTCGGTGATATTTTATGCACAAATGTACGTAAAATCGTTACACAAAAATACTTTCTGAGACAAGAAAATGTACAAATTTTTTGCAAATGACTCTAATATGCTCTTTTATTCAAGGTCGTTCAGTTGTTCTGGTGTGTAGAGCTAACGAACGTACAAACTAGCCTATTTGTTATGGTTCATGACTTATTTGAAAAATTAGTAACTTTTTATATAACCTAGTTCTGCGATAGCAGCGCTGCGTCTATCGGACTTCAGTGCTAAATCCGACTCTAGCTCTGCCTTGTGCGCTGTGCGCTGTTCGATTCCCACCCAGGACAAAAATTTGTGTGATTAACATAAATGTTTGTTCTGTGTCTGGCTCGGTGTTATAAGTATACCTATGTAAGTATATTAAGTATGTTACACATATTTACAACAATATAAATGTCTGGTTCTCATAAAACACGCTTACTTTGGTGCCAATTGGCGTTGTGTGAAATGTCCACAAATATTGATATAAATATGAAAATTGAAAAAAGTAGACAGGTCCGGCAGATGTACCTTTTAGGAAAACATGATCTTTTCACTTTCAGTACTGCTAAACGATATTTTGGCGTCACTCGGCGAGCACATGTGCAAGGCGGATAGCTACCGGCAGATGTCGTCAGAGTCGCTGATACAGACGTTTTGGAAGGTCGCCAGCGGGATGAGAACGACGGCGCATTTCTTGCAAGTCTTAGAGCCTTGGCTACAGTTTGCTTGCACACATTTATCGGTGAGAATTTGAATGGCGGATTCAAGAATGAGTTGTTTGCCAACTTTATTTCGTGCCTTGACAAATTGCACATTAAAATAAAATAAAATGTGGAAAGAATTCTGATTTCTCAGATTCGTAGGTACCTACGAATCAACAACAATTAATCAACGCGTGCTTAACGCATTTTTGTAATGGAAATGGACATATTTTCATTAAAACATCTGTATAATGTGCTTGATATGGTTGCTTGTATAATTTTGCTCTTAAAGAATCTTCGGATCCTTAACATAAATTTTTAAATTGTTTTGCATTTAGAATATAGGTATTTTTTTCAGTCACAACACGTGAACATCTTACTACGAGGTACAATACGGAACATGATCAAATGGGGAAGGTCGGCGGATGAATTCTCAGGAAACTTTTTATTTGTCATCAAACGAATGCTAAAATGTATACCTGATGTTGAAGAAATATTTTTGATGGTGAGATATAATTACAATTTAAAATGTAATTTTGATCCATAAAAGGAATTGCATAGCACCATTTTAGCCCTTCTGTTTATACCGTTTCTGGTAGTTTGTGAATCATACCCAAAATACTATGTATCTTCGACAAGCTGCGTTCAGTGGCTTACATAAAAAGGTTTCGTTTTTAGTGGCTTTCTGTCATTCTACGGGCAAGGCCGCGGGTTAAAAGTATCCAATTTTTGTTTATCTAGGGAATAAAGCTATGAGAATTCTAAAGTTCATTCAAAATTCATTTAGTGAAGTGAAAATCATACATGGGCACAGCCTCACAAACTTTCGCATTTAGTGTGGTAATGTGTACTTATAAAGTCTGGGTCAGAGGATCAGATGATATTCAATATTTATCTATCTATCCATTATGTTTTCCCCTCAGGATGCTTTCATGCCTCTAGTGGAATTGGCGCAGACCCCGAACGCTCGCACGATGTTGGCCAAGACAGTTCTAACGATATTCTTCTCCCGATACAACGCAGTTTATATCGACGATCACATTGTCATCTCCAGTCTGATGAGACTGTGCTGTATAGTACACGACTCCATCAAGTAAGGCATAAGTATATTATTATAGAATACTATTTTGGCGTGAATGAGGCGAAAGAGGTGTGTCAGGATCGTAGCAAGTGGAAGTCCGTGGTCTCTGCCTACCCCTGTGGGAAAGAGGCGTGGCTTTTATGTATGTATGTTTGTACTATTTTTACCCGGCTGACTGTCAAGTCAGACAGGGTTATGTAGATCGCGCGTTTCTATGTATGTTCGTGGGTATGTAAGTAATATTCTTTATTACCACGTTACTCCTAAACGGCTGGATGGATTTTGATGAATGAGGTATCGTTAGAATCGTCTCTATCTCGATTGTGCTCTAGGATACTTTTTATTTCGATAAATCAAATAGTGCGGCTAGAAAATGCAACAATGTGTGAATTAAAAACTTAAACAGTATTACCACAATAAATAAATAATCTATTTTTCTCTATACTTACTACATAAAACTATATAAAACTTAAACTGAGCCAAAATCTTCTAACTAAAAATAACAAACCGAATTTTTATATTGAAAATTGAACCACCCTGTATAGCCTGTTGTTTACTATTTCTATTCAAAACGCAGTCGGTTGGCCGGCCTACGCTCATCCAGGTTCTATATAATCTCGTTATCTCGCTCTCACTGCGCCCACATGCGGGACGTGCGGCTGAGACGGAACGCGTCATAACGCATTCCTTATCGTGCTGTATTGTATGAGCGTAGTTCTGCGAATGCGAACTACCTACTCATTATGATAACTTGTTACCTTTAACTAAATGATGTATGTCAACTAAACGTATATTGTTACTTGTGTGTAAGTAAGTACTTACATTGCGAAGAAGACGAATGTGAGTGCCTACACAAACCCAACAGGGTTTAAAGGCACAATATTATAATATATCTTATGTAATTTCTTAAAGTGAAAATAAATAAATAAAAAAAAAAAAAAAAAAAAAAAAAAAAATTTCAAAATGAAAATCACGCCATCATATCAAAATCCATGTCAAAATCAAGAAGTTGGTGGACTGATATCAAATATATTTTTTTTTTTAATCTAACATGACGTCTTCGAAGACTAAATCGAGTCTCAAAATTTTTGAAAATCTATTTTTCGCCCTAAAGAGAATTGCTAAACAAAATGCATACTAAAACTTTATATTTAGTCACACGCAACGTTTAGAACAAACTGCATCGAAATTGGTTCAGCCATTTAGGAGATATCTCATATTTAAGAAATATCTTACACGCTTTTAATTTTACACACAGAGCCATCTGTGTGTCAACTGTCACAACAACGTTTAGAAAAATGCGCATGGCATCGAACCCTAGATACCTACCTATTAATAAAATTGTAATTTAATTTTGTGATTGATAAGATAATGCCTGTTTCCAACTTTTCAGTTCAGCCGGGTTTTTTTATTTTTGAATAAATTGCTTGTTAAATTATACAATCATTCTACTTTATGGAAAATTTTATTTATAATTTACTTTGACGAGCTGGATGCCTTTAACATCTGGTCCAAGTGGCACAGGACCGTGATGTTTGGAAGGATCAAGGGGAGGCCTTTGCCCAGCAGTGGGACACAATGGGCTAATTATAAGAGATAATAATATTCTACTAAGAAAGAAATATTACACTTTGTGTAGAAGATCAATAAATAAAAAAATATTTAAAAAAACAAAAACCCGACTGCGTTAAAGTTAAAACTAAAAAGAAAAAAACAAGCCTGCAAAGAATAACTCACAGTCGGTACCCATTTATTTTATTACCAATCAAATCTTCATAATGTTATGGGTCCCGACTGTGAGTAATTCTTTGCAGGCTTGTTTTTTTCTTTTTAGTTTTAACTTTAACGCAGTCGGGTTTTTGTTTTTTTAAATATTTTTTTATTTCAAACTTTTTAGTTATGATTTATTAGGTGATGATGATTTTTATGATTAACTAGCTGACGCCCGCGGCTTCGCCCGCGTGGGCTACTATTTTGTTTATCCCACAGGAACTATGCATTTTTTCGGAATAAAAAGTAGCCTATGTCCTATTCCCGGTCATTATCTATCTACGTTTTAAATTTCAGCCAAATCGGTTTACGCGTTTGGCCTCTAGAGTGCCACATAGAAACATCTGTAGCGAGAGTGAATATTAATCAACTTTAAACCGTTATGTTTCCTAAACTATTGCTTAAAATGAAAAGTGGTAAAAGGAACCTAAAATTGATTTTTAAATACCTATTCAACGATACCCCACTTGACATAATTCGTCAATTTTGATTATTTTAATTTTACCAATATGGCGTCTGGTTGTGGCACTGGTGAATTTTGATTACTGTCATGTCTTTAGTGACACTTCCAAGGTTGAGACGAATCGATTGACGTTAGAATCATCAAAATCGGTCCACGCGTTTGGCCTATATAGTGCCACATAGAAACATCCATACATACCCACATACAAACATAGACTGATAAACACATTACCCTTCCTTTGCTTTGCGCAGTCGGGTAAAAACTACAAATATGATTAAAGGCTAGTTATTATAAGTAGTTTATTATAATAAAAGCACGATTTTAGGTACATACTATGTTTTCCTACACCATTCAGCACACTTTCACAATACGTAAAATACATAAAATCACACTTACGATTACGGATTTTCACTTGCTACGATCTTTCGCCTCATTCACCATTACATTCTTCATCCAAATTCGCCGGTTTAGGGTAGAATTTGACCTGGATTAAAACTTTGTTTCAGCGCAGTAACAGTGGACGATGAAGTGAAAGTGTGCAGTGATCTGATCAACAATTTCGTGCTATCCGTTACATATCAGGATGATTTGGAGCAACAGCTGAACTTCTACGTCGAGTGCCGTGCGTCCTTTATCAAACTCGATGCGGTGCTTGTAGCTTTAGTACATGTGAGTAGTTCCCTTGTTTTAGCTAGGTTTTAGATAGTGTTTTTCTCTTGTTACTCTCATGTTAAAGAAACGAGAAAGTGACATATTTAATAGCTCTAGGAACTAGGAACCCTTTAAAAAAGCTTTGTCCTTTACATCTTTAGATGTAAACTCATAAGACACAGTGTCAGGAGGCAATCTATTCTTACATATTACGGGACACTAGAATCTGAGACGTTTGTTAAGATGGAGTAGGCTTGCCCAGCACCTAAACCATTCTCTTCCACAGGAAAGACATCGACAATACGTGTGGGGCTGATTAAGCCGCGGGTTTCCTCACGATGTTTTCCTTCACCGTGTAGAGCTTGTGTTGATGCGCATATAAATTTTCCGAAACGAAAAATCCATTGATGCACGGCCAGGATTTAAACCCACGACCTTCAGATTGAAAGGTTGGCCCAATCGGTTAAAACGGCTTTAGGAATCTTTATTTCCACTATAAATAACAGGTTAGCCTGTAAACACATGAGATCAATTTATTAGATTGCCTGGCGAAGTCAAAGATCAAGTCAAGAGGCATTTATTCAATAAGTCCACTGAGATCATTTGAATCTTAACTCGTTCAATGCCAACGACGCACATAATATAGTACCTACAAGTGATTCTACTACTGTCTCTTCTCGACCAATATCGTGAAGAATTAGGACAACAAACACGAGGACCTTGTTTTAATGTCGGTGATCTAAAGATTTTATTTGAATTATTGTAAAGCTATTTAAACCTATGTATTTAGAACGGAATTGACTCCATATTCTTAGTGCGAGAACACACACACAGCGTATCTTACGCAACTCAATTTACGTCGCGTTACGCGTAAATTCTCATGCGCGGCCTCACCGGTAGGCCTAAGATGCGCAACATCGTACAGGCGTATTATACGCAGAGTGTAATTGGGCATAGAAGTGCATCGTCACACGGCGCAAAATACGCTGAGTGTGTTCTCGCACTTAGAAAGCTGTAAGTCCATTATGAATAACAGATTAACAGACTGTAAACACAGGGTAACCTTTACAATTCGATAAATAAATAAATAAATATTGCTCGACATTTCACACAGCATCATGTAGCCCCAAGCTAAGCAGAGCTTGTTTTATGGCAACCACATGACTGATATGATATACTACTCAATTTTTTTTTTTTTTTGTGAATACATAATATACATAGAAAACACCCAGACCCGAGACAAATATTTGCAGATCATACAAACATTAATGCTTACCTCTGTGTTATACATAGGCAGTGAACACTCTGTCGACTCGTGCGAGCCCGGTGCAAGGTCGTTGGCTGCATCGCGCATGCGCCGCGTATTGCTACGTCACAGCTCCTTCCCTACGCTGCACGCTCACGAAGGCACAACTCTATCTGCTGTCGGGACAGACGGCATTGCTCAACAACTGCATAGGACAGGGTAAATATAAGGATATTCACAGCGCCATCTAGCCCTAAACTAAGCAGGCCTTGTTATAAAATAACCATATTTTATTAACATTTAGATACAGAACAAACATCCGTTTTTAACACAAATATGAAGCAGTTTAAGAAGCACGAAAACACTGGCGGCTGCTGCGATGATCTGCACCAATATATAGATTTCACCACCAGATCCTCGATACCGGCCAATAGCATTATGTATTGTATAACAACCGTTATGTATTTGTGTATTTCTACATGGAAATCGAACTCACGACCTACAGTGAGAAAGCAGTGGTAACTGCGCCAATTGAGCTGTGAGGCCAGTCAAATATAATTCAATGACGGCTTGACCGTTTTTGATTTTTTAGCGTTGATGCGGTTCCTATTGAATTTTCCTAGCGAATTTTCTTGGCTATAGTTGGACACGGTGGTGCTATTATCGAGATTCAGTTCTTATTTATTGATAGCGAGGTCTGTGGTAAGACAACAGCTCTGCCTACAGCTTCAGCTACAGTTTTCAGATAAATATCATTGTCTATATACGTGTCAATATATACAAAAATAAACACATTGTTTCGATTCATCCGGATAATCTTCCACTGGGACAGTGGGCGGGACTGAGACACAGTGTGAGACGCCGACCGCTAGGAGTGACCGTACCGCGATTCCCTTCTTCGTACCCAGATGACTTCTCCGGATTAATCGAGACATTGTCGGTTTCATTTGTTCATATTTTAAAGACTCCACGACCAAGAGGCTGACCACCCGCCCGGTGGTCGAATGATATTGTAAACATGGTCGGGAATCAGTGGATGAGACTCGCGAGGGATCGGAGAGAATGGCGTGATAATGAGGAGGCCTATACCCAACTCTTATTAGGGTTAAGCTCGCCTTTGTACATGCCATTTGTTTAAGTTTTTTTCTGTATGTATTTTTGTGTACAATAAAGAATTATGAATTATGATGACAGTGGGTGGAAATAGGCTGAAATGATGATAATGATGATATTTTAAAGAGAGTAATTTCCGTGTGTTATTATAATATGCTAAGTACAACAAAGTTTTGAAAGTGAACTAGACACATTATTTTACGGTTGCTGTATTAATTCACATATAAACTAACAAGTTTATTCACAGCTGAAGCGAACTTCAAAGCTCTTATTGGACTGATACCGGACATCCCGGAATTCGTAATGGAAGATGGTCAGAAGAAATCCACGAATTTCAAAGTCGCTGCAATATTGAGCGACTTTCTATCGACTGTGTTACTTTTACCTGTGAGTAAAACTGTGTGTTTATACTTGCATAATATATAATCTGGGCGACCGAGCTTTGCTCGGGTGCATAACGCCATCTAGTGGTTCAATTACGAACCACAGTCCTCTTGCAAATCTTTTTGTGTGAAAATGCCGAGAAAACTGCTTTTCCCAGATATAAGACCTAGCTAGATCAATTTTTCGCCCCCATAAACACCCGTACTGCAAATTTCATCGAAATCGTTAGAGCCGTTTTCGAGAACCTCAATAGGTACTTACATACAAACAAACTTCAAACTTCAAACAAATATTGCTCGTTAAATAGAATAGGATACACGTGACGATCTATACCTAACTAATTTTCATCCAATTTTCATGAAACACAACATTTAGCAGAATATAGTATGAAAAAGAACTAGTAAACTGAAAAAAGGTGTTATTTTCAGGATAACATTGACAGTAACTGCAAAGCGTACATTCTAAGTGGCTTCATAAAAACAATGGAGATAATTCACTGGAAGAAAACTGACCCTCTCTACTACACCACACTTTTGCGCACATTGGATTTGCTTTGCGAAATGACTCAGGAAAATTACGCTCACCATATTGATGGCGGTAGGTCACTCACTATTATTATGTACTATATCCACAGCTTCGCTCTTGTGGTACCAACATTTTGAAAAGCCTATTATGCTGTTACAGACCACGATCTAATTTTATTCTATGTTTAATCCATATCGGGCAACTGGTCACTGCGTCAATGAAATACAAACATAGGAAGTAATATTGTAGAGTGAATTTTGTGAGGTTTGTGTGTGGGTGATCTTCAGTAGTACGAGGGCAGTATGATAAGTACTTGGCTTAAGTTAGATAAAACACTGCTAATATTAAAAATGTGTTATTTTTCGCTAACTTAACTTTTTTTAGTAATACTGTCAAATTCTGAACTTTCTAGATGGTTTAGTTTTTATATGACAGCCATTTAAACAAACCAACTTTTGTGATTTTACAAAAATGGTAAAAATCGAACACCGATTGGTGATAAACTACTTGTTTTTGAAATAGAAAAAGAGTGATATGAATAAAATTTAGTTTTCCAAAGTATACTTAGGACTCTGTTCCATCGTTAAAAACCATAAAATATTGGACAGCTGAATAAAAATGTGACCTTATAAGCATTATTGATGAAGACCGTCCTGGTCGTTCAAATTATGCCCCCGATCCAGAAATTAATTAAAAAATCTATGATTTAGTAATAACCGACCGGAGAGTAAAAGTGCGTTAGATTACTGAGTCTATGGACATCTTAATTAAATGGGAGTTAAATATTCGATCGAGCGAGCGAAGCGAGCGAAGATCTTAGTGGTAAGTTGGGCGATTTTGCTTTGTATGTTTGTATGTTTGTATGTTTGTATGTTTGTATGTTTCACGAATTGTTGTTCGAGCATAACTGTCGAACCGTTCATCCAATCTGCATGAAACTTGGTAGGTCAATAGGTTGTGGTAAGGCAATTTACGGTGGAGCATATGAGCTTAATCGATGAAGGGGTTGTGAAGATATTGGGTTCCCAAGGGGGTAAAAAATTATGAAAGTTACACAAATATATTGAGTGGGGTGTCATACGAAAGGGCTTATTTTGTACATTCCAAAATGGTTTTTATTTTTAATCTAGGATGTATAGTTTTTGAAATACGACCAAAGACCAAAAACTACGAAACCAGAGCTGCAAGAGCTCCCGTTTCATAGAGTTTCGATGTCTTCGTAGCTCATTGACTGGTCGGTCTTAAAAAAAGAGTGGCATCGTTGCGGTTTGGTTTGCAATGATTTTAGATGCTACTTGATTTATTTTCATGATAAAAAAAATTTTGATAAAAAATGAAAATAATTGGGGTAAAAAAAGTTAAGTAAACAAATATATTGAGTGTGGTGTCAAATGAAAGGTCTTTATTTGTACATTCTAAAATAGTTATTATTTTTATTCTAGGACGTATACTTTTAAAAATACGACGAGAATTCATAAATATGAAATAAATGAAAAATTAGACACGACATTATGTATTGCATGCATGCTAGTATTTTTACCATGAAGAGCTAGCGCAATAGGCATACCCGGCAGTAGTAGCACTTGAAATTATAGGGGTAGTCAGAAGAAAGTCCAAATGTTGGCCATCTACGGTGCGCGAGATCTCAGTTCGGGGCGAACTACTAGTTTAACAACCCATTTAGACATTAAAATGCTTTCCGAAATATGGCTGCCGCGTTTGCTCACAATTGACAATAAACACAAATACGCACTTGCGTACCCGCCATAGCAAAATTTTATAAATTAAGGTACCAATTGCCTCTTTCTCTATTTTATTCGTAAGATTTAGTATCAAGCAACGATTTAATGTAAACAAACATCAAAAATTTACTTAGATTTTAATAAAATTGCTCTCACGATGAGTTTACTACTGAAAATAAGGCTCATTTTTAAGGGTTGGAGCAATTGAATTTTTAGAAAGGTTTTAAAAGGTAGAAAACAATGGGGCTTGGTATGTAGCCCTGAAAAATGATTATGTTGAAATATAAAATAATTCATAGAACCATTTTTTCTTGTCAAGGCCAAGAACTTATCAAACGACCCTCGTACTTCAATAGTACATCAATGTCAATGGACATAGGGCTATATTAGTAACCCTGGCAAAGTAGGGGTGGGCCGCTAGTTTAATTGTAATCAACGATAATTTAATTATAATCAACATTCGAGTTAATAATGCCTACTTCGTGTAGGTAATAGTAATATTCAAGAAAATATATTAAATACGAGCATGTACCAAGGTTTATTGGACGTTCTTCTGACTACCTCATTAGATATTTTCAAGCATAGTCTTTCTAATCATGTATTTGAGAAACTACTAGTGATATTTTTCAATTATACCGATATGAAAAAAGTTATACTAAGTACTTATTTTGTAATCTTTTTCATTTTGTAGTTCTATCAAACGACAAGCTATACGGATCTGAAGAGGAGTTCATAGAGATAATAGAAAAATACGCAACAAATGTATGCCAAGAACTGCTGATCGTGCTAAAAGCTTTGGGCGATAACAAGGAAACGAAAAAGCAGTATAATCTTGCTTTAGAACTGTTCTGGCGCGTGATACGGAAGGGTAACTTACAAACACGCCCCATGATAAGCCTAGCCGCAAATCTCTGGATGTTGTCGCAGAAATTGCAAGACTCTAACAATAATATTTCGGTGAGTATGATCTGAACAAAGGGTACAGAAGTACTCACACATTTAATCAATCACGTGTAATACTTTCAAAAAATGGGCATAAACAAGATGTTTATTTGGACGTGCCTCTGGCTACACCTCTAGATATTTTCCAAGGATCTTGAGAGTGGGGATTTGAGTGTTTACTGTTAGTTTTTTACACAACGCCACCGTGTTATTACAGTAAGGTGAACTCATATGCAGTCACAGAAATAATACATAATTATATAGTAAAACAGCCTCATTCCGAGTCATTTCATTTTCATATTATTCTTTAGTTTATTAAATATTTGTTTAATTGTTTATTATTAATTAGTTTTCTTTCTTCGTTTCAGAAAGCTATACTTTCGTCACTGCAATCGGCTACCGATCCAGCTAGTCAGCAATTGTTACAAAAACTTCTCAGTTAATAATTTTGAGGTCTCGAATGATCTGCCTTTATTTATGTGTAGGTATTTGGATGAATGTACAAATCAACATTCCTTAGCTATCAATCATAAGTATTATCGAAACATTTACTTATATTGTATAAATTGAGAAAGTAGATTTAGTTGTAGATGCCACAATTTATTGCATTTATTTATAATTTTATATGAAGTGTGTTTTAAATAAGTATATTTGTTTGTATTACCTAATCAATGTATGGTCTCAAAATATAATATCTAGATATCATTCTTTTTTAGTCTCATTTTAAATTTCAAATAATATACGATAGAGAATACATTTAATAACTAGCCTCTGCCCCGCCTGCGGTTTTAATTGCAGATTACCAATATTTAGATAGCTTACAATGGCTTACATGCTAATCCTTGTCACGAAATACATATATTCCAAGTTTCATCGGCTTATTTCATTATGCTCCCACATTCGTGATCCCAGTGGGATCATACAAAACTTTTTAGTTCGTTAATAAACTAAAAAGTGAACGTTTCATCTAACTGTCCACTGGTTAAACACTCGCGTTCAGTGCCCGCGACGCACATGTGATGAGACCGCAGAGGGGGAGGGTATGTGTTAAACATTAATTAAGTCGTGATCGAAACACAAACATTCAAGCGTGTTATCTTTCATATTTGTGATATTAGCAGGACAAATATGGGGCGGTCGGTGATCATGGTAGGTAAATGTGTCGCGTTGGTTTGCCCTCTAGGGCCGGCCCTGCGCGACGGCGCGCGGCGCGGTGGAGCAAGCGGACATTGTGCGCCGAGACACGCTTCAATGGTGCGCGGGCGGTTGCGCCGCTCTTTTACCTGCGCAACATTGTCGGCTATAAAACCTTGTCATTTCAATAATGTCAAGATACTTTCATCCCAACACAAACTAGAAAACAACTCCTCAGCGAGGGAGCAGTCGACGCTAAAGGAACACACTGGGTTGATACCCATTTTGAAGGATGTCCAAATTGGGGTGCTTGGTACGAACTGTTCTATTCAATTGTTCATGTTTTGGAGATTTTCCAAAATTAATTTTGACATATTGTTGCAGTTGACTTTATGGGCGATTTGTGATGGAGTGATTTCCAGTTCAGAGGAAGAGGGATTTGTGCAGCCTTTAGATTTTGGACCTATTTTCAACTATGGTGATTCAGGTAAGTGTTTTTAATTAAAAATTGCGGTAACGTAGAAAATTTACTAACTATCTAATGCTTTTGCTTGTTAATCTTTACAGGGCTCACCTCATTGGCTTCAAATCCTATTGCCGCTGCCGTGCTTAAAGTAGATAAAAGTCAATATCCCCAGTTGTTCGACACTATCGTTAGTAGTTCAATCGATTCCATCCAAGCTCGAGTAGCGCCCAGTGAGAGTATATTTTCTGCTGATAATTTTGGATTTAATCCAATTGCAAGTCAAAATTTCCGTCCGCCTGGTAAATCAGCTAGACTAGCAGTTGCGCCGCCGAGGCAACATCTACAAGATCATACATTACTAAATGGTCAGCAATTTGCAACTCCTCTAAGATATGATATAAGAACGGTACATGATGCCGATTACAAAGTGTACAAACCTGAAGAAACAAACGAACAAGGGGAAATATTAGCTGCTTTGAAAAAAAATCCTTCAGTCGCTTCGTATTTTAAGCCCGCCCATACGAATGTTGAAGTGTCGCATCCGCTAAACTATCGCAAGGAAAATGTAAATGACAATGAAAGTCTTGAACTTGAACAGAACTACAAGCCAAATGCTTACGTTACAGGACCGGCCCGTATTCGCAGATACACTAGTGGACGACAGCGGCAAAAAGTGAGGAAGAACGACGACGAAGAAGATTCTTACAGTTACAGACCTAAAGCTTTCGATAGCTCAGCCTACAGCGCGTATACAGAGGAAAAAGACCCCAATAAGGATTACGAATACCCGTACGGCGACTATGATGCTGGTTATGATGACAAAGCTTATGAAAGAATAAAGGAGTTGTCTGATAAACAAGCAGCAGAAATTAAACAAAATCCAGGAAATTGCAAGGAAGTGAAGAAAGACGGTATGACTTGCATGACGTGCAAGGATCCTAAAACAGGTGGAAACTACGAATCTTGTTCATACGTGGCTGAACCTAAAAATAACCAGTATGCATACTCGAAAGAAAAAAAGTTCGACAGTAAAGACGAGCCCGATGAACCGGAAAATGAACAAGAAGCTGAACAACCTAACCGATCAGCAAAATACGAAAGAGATGAAAAAAAAGGTTCCCCAAAATACGAAAAACTAACGGCCGAATCTTCGAAACCTTACAGCAATTACAAGGAAGATGATAGAGACGATGATAGTTCAGATGAAAAAAAATATAAGGGATATTATGTCCACACGTCGAAACCATCTCCCAGTGAAGCTCTGCGTGCTTCAAGTGAAAGTGAAAATCCCGACGACGAGACTGAATCGGTAGTGCAACCTTATAACTACAAAAAAGCATTACCTGGTTTTTACTCTGATAACGAACCAAAAAAAGACGTCGAACATGTTTTAGCTGAATTTAAGAAAAAAGACAGATCATCATGTAGAAAAGTTCATAAGAACGGAATGACTTGCTTCCAGTGTATCGATAAATCGGGATTGAAAAATGAGGAATGTATGTATGTTTCCGAATCAGCCCCTAAAAGCAGCCATTTAGCTTACCAAGAAGTTAAAGAATTCACATCGAAACCAGCAACTTTAAACAATGAAGAAGCTGCGAGTCACACTGTAACTACAAGCGCACCTCTACCGAAAGCCGCTGCTTATGTGGTGGAAACTTCAACATACGGCAAAAAGTTAAAACGCAAGAAAGCTCCTCAAACAATAGCATTGTCAGCTTCCAAACCAATCATCAGTGTTGTTCCTGCAGCACCGGTTCAAATACCATTATTACAAAGAAATGCGCACAGAGTCAAAAGAAGCGAAGAATCAGAAGCCGAAAAAAGAGCAAGTATCAAAGATGAAAATAATATTCCAGCACCCGAAGAGTTTTCCGGAGATAGCTCTAAAGGAGCTTTTTGGGCGGAAACTGAACCTCGATACAGCGCAGCTTTAGGCGTTACATTGCCTGAATTTATGCTTTCAAGGTCAGAGCACGAAGTTTCATTTGACGAAACTGTTGCAGGCGCGTAAAAGTTGGCTTATTAGCCAACCCAATCAGTATTAGTAGAGCGTGTCCGTTGTAGCGCGTTAGATAAAGCCTGACCAACGGGCATCTATTGTTACGTAATAAATAGGTTTCACAGACTTCGAAAGAGACATTGGTTTCAAGTCAACGATGGTCAAATCAAAATCATAGTATTAGGGCAATTTGGATGTAGCAATAAGCTCCCATATTGACAAGGTACTCTCGGAAAATTTAAAAGCTTTTGATTTATTGACTGTCCTTTATTCTGATGTTATTGTTAACTAGTTTTAATTTTTGAAATAAAATTGAATTGATTGTTAATAATTGAGTTTTATTGACGACCGATAGGCGAACATGCTTAGATAGGTATAGCATGTAACTATAATCTACTGTAGCCTATGGATGCTATTTAGGGCGAATCAAAGCTCGTGTTTTTAAATTCTGGACTTTTAGTAGGTACCTTGTACGTCAATCAACCTAAACTAATAAATAACTACCTCTAGTATCATTACTCTACGTTTGTTGATGAACAGAATGAAAACCGATTGTTGGCATGGTATTCGGTCAGCGTCCTAGTTGTCAATACAGTTTTAATGTTCTTATTTTTACTGGTAATTGTCCAAGATAGACGTCACTGAGAACAGTCTCAACTCTCAAGAAGCAATGTAGGTACCAGACTCGGAAGAAAGTAATTAAATTCAGTCGTGTACTGGTCATGCGTTGGATCGGAGTCTTCGTTTATAAATAAAGTTGAACGAGATTACGAGCCAATAATAAATATTAGCGGCGTTCTCTATTGTGCACAACGAAAGTGAAGTTGAGATTGAACGGGACCGGTGCGACTTGTGCTTAGTTTGCGAAATAATTCGATAATTGTAAGTAAAACACCACTAAAACACACTACTTACCTATTATTGTTTTTTATACCAGAAAAGAGGTTTTAGGAGCATTCTAACTGCTGGTTACTCCTAAAACAACAATTTCAGACCTCGGAAGTATTCTGAATCCAGGAAGTGACGTTTCTTCGCTGAAAAAAAAAGCCAACTTTCCGAAGAAAATCATCAAATCGGATGCATTTTCGGAAGTCTGAATCGCACTGCAGTTCGTTGAAAAATGTTTTACTGGCTTTTAAATAAAAACTCTAGCTATCTCTATGTCAGAACTAAAATAAATTGATAAATTGATGAACAAGTTATTTGGACAATGCCATGATGCAGTGGCGCCGTAGACATTGAAAAAATGATTTCTTGTCTCGATGCCAAGCTTTGATTGAATAAAAAACAGGGTTAAGCAATTGCGCAGCGATTTTCTAGTTTTGATTGCTGGTTTCTCGTTTTTGTTGGGAATTAACCGCTTGGCAAACCGCGAGAATAAGGTGCTTTCATGAAACTTTTTTGAGCCTAAAATGATTAGGTCATAGAATCGAAGTAAAATAGGTCAAGTAGTAGGTAGGTACCTAAGCATAAAGTTAGTAGTTTTTAGAGAGATAGGAATTTCACAAGACCTTTCAGAAATAGGATAGAGCTAGAGAGTTTCGCGATCCAAACCTCTTATTACGAAAATACATTATTAATAGTAAACTTTAAAACTTACAACAAACATTGTTCACTACAGGAGTAACTAGAGTTCGGAAGCATGTCGTCGTATGAATTTGATGAAGAAGAGTATGTGGACGTGAGGTCGTTGCCGCTAAGACCACCGCAGCCTCTTGTGCAGCCGGAGCGACCGGTGCGCCGCCCATGGCATCCCGTTATGTGGGACGACTCTATCTTAGGAGTTGTGCCGCCTACAAACACACAGGAAGATGAGGAAGAGGTAGGTTTTCAATAACAATGAATGCTTCCTTCCGAAACAAGGAAATCCGTAGCACAAGAGTAAGCGACATAGTTCTTAGTATCAGCAAGTTTAACAAAGGGCAAAAGTTGGAAAAACCTATAACCGTTGGGTAATTAAGGTTCTGAAATGAATGTATTGGTAAATGAAGTGTAAGACTCGCCAGCCGATGGTCTGATGTCATTGTAATGGTAGTCGGTGGATGGAGGTGTCATAAGCCGTTCGTTCTGGAAGCATATTGAGAATGCCGATGATCTTATGATAATGGTGTTTCCATCTTGCTAAATCAAAGCGCCAAATGTATAATTATAATAGATCTTTAGCGTTAGTAGTTTGTACGTAAAATCATACTTTGAGGGCTAAACAGATTCAGATGAAACTAAATTGTAATAGCATGGGCTTCTTTCAACTAAACGAGCATAGTGGAGAGCAAGTGAATGAAAAACTAACAAATATTAAAATTACCTAAACTTACCACAGCATGGGTCCAGCTTCTCTTTTTTTTACTAAGTATAATTTTCTTCCATTCCATGATATCCGCTGTAAGGCATTTTAAATGTTATATTCAAATGAAACACTCAAAAGTGCATGTGCGTCATGAACGCTTCTTGGAAATTGCGATGTTAGCCGTTCTAATTTTAGAGCAAAAACAATGCTAATGAACTTATATGTTATATTTTACCTAAATATTTGTTCCTTTTTTAACCGTTTCTGTTTTCCAGTACTTATTCGTTTTTGTACATAGGTAACTAACTCTTTATACAGTAGGTAACTCTTTTAAAAATTACTTGCGTAATTATTACGTATTTTATTATACGTTTACTTGTAGCATATTATTAAAATCGGTCAGAATGGTTATTGTATTACGTTTCCACCCACAACGATTCTTTGCCAATTTATGAAGGCATACTTACAAGTAAAAATTCTTGTTTCAGAATAAAAATGCGTCTCGTGAATACCCACACAAGCAACGCATACGCAACCTTAGAAAACTGATCGCGGCTGGAAAAGTGAAACCAACGCCAGAAACTCTTATCTTCTTCCTGTGTAACAAGTTTGCGGTGTCAGATGAGAGGCAGATGAAGACTAAACAAAGAGAATAGACTTTGATTGCTAGAGATCTCACTCTGGACAAGCTACTTTCGTCAAACTCAAATTAAGGGGGTATCTTGTCAACTTATTTCTATATAACACTTAATTTTATATTTCAGTAAACGCAACTATGTATAGATGTTTGAGTAGGTCATTAGTACAATCGAAAGTAACTTGTCTAGATCTTCGGATTTGTATTCTTGATGTATCTATTTGTATTCCGCTGGATGGCAAAAGTTGTTTCGATTTGTGTACTTTATATTTCCCATTTGGAACTTTTCCAATGCCTATTTGTTATTGTAATTTATACTAATAAACTATTGTTTTTATGTATGAGTTGTTAAGAGTTTGGGTATGTAAATATTCAAAACAAGGTTTCTATTAAAAATCTAGCCTTGTAACTTTAATTAATTTAGAAATTGCAGTACTCTTCATATATGAACATAAATCTCTATTTTACATAAATCTATTTTTTATGTATAAAAATTATGCAGAAGATAATAATAATTTACACAATTGCGACAGGTGCAATTCTTATCGACAAATTGACTCATAGAGTTACTCGTCCCGGGACAAACGCGCGGTGGTGATATCGTAACTTTTCGAAGAACTAAAGTCATATTAGGTACATATACTTTATATTCTTCATAAAAATTATCTACACACAAGACTTTATTATAAAAACAAATCGAGTTTCTCAAATATAACTTACATAAAGATTTTTAAGATAACCGAAGCGAGCTTGCGATCCGAGGGACGAGATCGCCTCTATAATTTACACAACGAGACCCGGCGGCGTCCTCCCTCGCTGCGCTCATAAATAAATTAATCAATCGTAAAATAAATGATCTCTAAACGCGGAACTGCGCCTGTCACCGGGGGGGGGGGGGGTTGTGTCCACGAGCACTATGTGTTCAATTCACTGCGAGTGTTGTTCGGTCACACACTGGCTGGGTGCGCTAGGTGGCGGGGGGCGGGGGGGCGGGTGCGGGCGCGGCGCCGGCGGGGGTGGCGGCCCCCCCCGCGCTCCCCCCCGCCGCACCGCCCGCCGCAACCGACCCACCTGTCGTCTCCTCGTCTTCCTCTTCTTCTGGGTCGAACTTCAACATCAGCTGTTTGAACTGTGGGACAAAATGTTTTGCTATTGATGTCTGAATAATATTATGCCGAACCAAAAGAGCAAAGCTTTGAAGTAGAAACTGAATGAGCGAGTGTTAAATGGTTTCTGCATTCAGCATGATTAATGTACAGTGCGTAGTTATAGCCCGTTATAATTACGTACTGTACATTAATCATTACGTAAATTACGGGTAAGCAAGTAAGTCATCTAAGTTCTGGGTTGTCCTGTCTCAGTGAATGCATACTGCATTTATTTAGTTGACAGTCTTGAGTGTGTCTTAAACGGAATTTCATGTAAAGGTTCATCTAAACTAAAACTAAGTTATATTTTTCCAGTCCAGATATACCAGGTGAGTTTTTTTCAGGGCCACCTGAAGGAATTCTGAAACCTGAGAGTTATCAAAAAGTCATGTCAAAAGTTACGGCCTCAATTTAGAAAAAAAAAGTTCGGCATTAAAAAAATTAAAATGTTATTCTAGTTTTGGTGAAAAAGTGGGTATTTCAATTTTCTTTTTTTTTTTGCATTTTTATTGATAATAAATAAATAAACGTATGAAGACTGTGCGTTTAAAGTTGTTGGAATGGAACACCGTCAAAATTGAAAATTAATTAATCAAATCTAAAGGATTTAGTTTTTTATAAAATTTCAGAGGTTTGAAATAGTTTGAAGAGCTTCGCTTACGCGTAGTCTGTACCGTCCAACCTCTACTTAATTTATAAACCTGAATATGAAAATTTGTTATATTGAAGGAAGGTGTTCCAACAACAAAGAAGTCAAAAATGCAAACTATTTTTTAATGAAGAACTCATTTTTTTTTTCAAAATTCGTAACTCCTAACATTATTTTTCGATAACTCTCACGGTTTCGGACTTCCCTGAAAAAAAAACTCACCCTGTATGTGGTAAGTGCCTGGTCAATGATGTAGAGATGACGAAGACTCTTTTTTTCACGATGTTTCGTCGGCTATCGTAATCGACCAACAAGTGTTCTACTTAGTTAGAAGACGCACCCTCTTGACTGTGACTAGTCGACATATAATAGCTCTTTTGGCGTAGGCAATGCTAGACAGTCATAGCTAGACGCTGGAAAGGCTGGTCAGCTGTACAATTTATATGAAGCGTTATGCCGGACCCCGTGTGAATTCAACTCAACTCCGCCGGTCCGGCATAGCGAGAATGTGGCTAGTCCGGGCGCCGGTTCCCGGAAAATCTGCTGGCCCGGCATAGTGGTAACGTGGGCATATAGTGCATAAGTAGAGGTCACGTCATGTAAAAAGAATGCTGGAAGAAAGTGGAGGGGGTGTGACAAAACACACCCCTCCACTTTCTTCAAGCGTTCTTTTTACAGTTCGGCCGACGGATCTAGGCGTACGTGAAGTCAGGCTCTTCGCTGCGCAGTAGAAAATTTTGTATGAAAAAGTTGCACTGCGCATCGAAACGGCCAACTTCACGTACGCCGAGATCCGTTGGCCCTACTGTACATGACGCGAACTATACCTCCAGATAGTCGTCGACGAGCCTCCGCCGGCCCTGGTCGTCCAGCTCCTCGTCCCGGTCTTCGCGGTCGTGCAGTTGCGCGATGGTGGCCTTCGGCTCGAACATCGGCGCCAGCCGCCGCGATACCGCCTTCTCGTACACTTTCACGCTCTCCGACGGCGAGTATTGAGTTATTTTCCTGGAAACATCGTTATAGATTAGAAAGGATAGAATGAAGAATCGATCGCTACTACGGTACTAAAAACAATAGTGATCACTGTTACATTTCTCTGAAGTGCCTCGACGTGACGCCACTTTGTTTAATCAAACAAATGCCTAGCCCCCTTACTTATGAAAGATGTTTAAAGTTGAACTCTGGTTGAACCACGTCCTGTCTCTGTTTGTCACTATCCACAAATAAAGACAGGACGTTGTTTAACCAGTGTTTCACTTTAAACATCTTTCATAAGTAAGGGCCTAAGTTCACAAAATCACTTTTGTTTGGATTATGAAATTTTTTTCTTCGGAGTTTTTAAGAAAAAAAAATGATACTCACGCGTCAGTGAATCCGTAGAGCTGCTTGAGATGCTGCTTCAGCACGAGCAGCAGCAGACAGCCTCGCGCCTGCCGCATGGCATCTCGTAGCGGCCGCATCTCGTCCGGTAGCCGCGTGACCAGCGACTCCGCCTCTTCGTCGTCCTCTTCCTCCTCCAGTGCTTCCTTCTCTGTGGTAGCTGTTTGTCTCAGACCCTGGAAACAAAATCATTAAGGCCCCGACCTAAAAGCACGTTGATGAGTGCAACTTCAAATATTTGTCTTAGTCTCGTCAAAATAAAGATGAATTTAGAATGCGTTCGGCTGCGGCGCTCACGACAGGTTGTACTACAGCTCTCTTCTTCGGAGAGCACCGCAGAGACCATTTTAATAAACTTATATCAACTCTAAAACACTTCCAGACAGACATTTCTAAAGCATTCGATTTTGTCCACCTAAGTTTTCACTCAGTTGAGGGTCGTTACTATTTAGTATTCTAATGGTTATTGAAAGGGGTATAGACGAAAAGATGACGATTACTATTACCGACTTACCTCTCGAAAAAGCTGCAATAGATTTGATCCTGATGTTGAAATGATTATGTCAATGTGGTGTATAATAAAAAGTGGTTCATCTTGAACTTGAAATGGGAAGTAGCTTAAATTATCCGCTAGGTACAACATTTGATCTATTGGTGCCGTCTGAAAACAAACAAATTGAGACATTAGTTCTGCAAGTTAGTTCTTGGATAATGAAATATGAGACATAATGTAACAACTCGATTAGTTACAGTTTTGCAAGAAACTTACAGAAACGTCATCGAATTGCTTGAGTAACGACAGAACTAATGCTCGCCGTTGTGGCCTCGTGTTCCGTAGTAAAGAGTACAAGAAACCATTGAGCGCTGATGGTAAGTCATCTTGATCTTTTTTCCTGAAAAAACATTAAATTAAAATTCAATTAAGTAAGTACATCGAATTAAATTTAAATTTAAAAAAATTACAACCTCTGGTAAACACGATAATTTAAAGAACTCCGTGACGATTTATATCTGATATTGATCAGGCGATATTTTGCCATAAATGGTCTGAGTGCATAGTACGGGTTTTTTTCTCTGTTCGGTATCGACGCCAGACGCGATCAGAACAGCGCCAGCTTGTGGCGAAAACGTGAAACTTAAGCGTTAGGGTTTGTGATTGGCTGATCCCATACAAACAAATCTACGTTTACGGGTGTAGATAACGAATAATGATACAAACTCGTACTAAAAACCCTGATCGGTTTATTTTATTATTCGTTATCGACATATCATATCTCAAAAATGTTCACTTAAAAAAAAAACAATGTACATCCACATAAATGGACTCACGACCGACGTGAAGTATGCTTACCTAAACCCTCGTATAATGCCTTTGATTGAATCGCCTTGTAATATTTTTTGTAACTGGTAAGACAATCTGATACCAAGTTGCGCTTTCATATGAATAAACCCGGGGTACTTCTTATCAATCTCTTGTAAATTCTTATCTGCCGTGTGAGATACGGTGACTTCAGTGTCTGTGCTCATAGCGATGAGGTAGGGGACGATCTGTAAATAGTAAGGTATTATAAACCATTCGGGTAAATAGCAACAAAAAAGAAACAGGGAAAAAATATGTGACGATATAAATAATGAAGCTTGTCAATGACTGATAATGAGCAGAGACCGGAATTGGGTGTGTGAAAATACCTAAAGTTTGCAGCGGGACATAATATGGAGCTGTTACAACCACTTAAGTTAAGCCGGTTTTGGATTTTGCCGGTTTAGTTTTGGTTTTTTTTTACATGTTCCTTACCTTTGAAACACTGAACTACAAGCTGCTAAAGCTGCTAAACATTTACAAGCTGCTAAAGGGACTAAAAAACCGAATTTTAACCGGAAAAGTACAAAACAAAAATTAATTTAGAACTGTATTAGCAGCTCGTAAATGTTTATAGTTCGGTATTTCAAAGGTAAGGAACATGTAAAACAAAAAAAAACGAAACGAAACCGGTAAAATCCAAAACCGGTTTAACTTCAGTGGTTGTAACAGCTCCATATTATGTCCCGCTGCAAACTTTAGGTATTTTCACACACCCAATTCCGATCTCTGATAATGAGACATGATTAGAGACAAATACAACAGAAAAATGGTTGCTCTCAATTCAGAAACTGTGACTTCAAAATATTGCTTTGAAAAAGTGTTATAGTCGTATTGCTCATTATACGGACTAAAGTGAAGGAAAAAATGTCATTTTTCCTTCAATTTTGACATAAAACGTATGAAAACTAATCAAAATTGAAGGAAAAATGACATTTTTTCCTTCACTTTTAGTCCGTATAATGAGCAATACGACTATAGTTACCAAATTATTCTTTTACTTTTTCGGCGGGAATCGATCATGTCTGAAGCCTCCTACTTGAATTTACGAGAGTAGTCTTATTACACTCAGTAAAAAGATAATTCTAATGACATTTTAGTGTACCAATAACAGTTTAATACTTGTGTGTTACTTACCTGAACTGGATGCACTAAACCCTGCGCCAACACAAGTTGCACAACTTTCATGGCACTTGACCGCACTATTGTACTCGCGTGAAGGAACGATCCAAGGATCTCCTTCAAATACAATTGAATCACGGTCGATGCCATACCGGATGATACGTCGCCCATTTCTTTGAGATTCTCGTGTTTTGACCGCGTGGACCCTGAATAAACATTGTTTAGATTCTTTAAATATTGTTGTTATAGATAGATGGACAACATATTTCTAAAGCTGAACTATTCATGTTCCATTAGGAAATCACAGCGAGTGGGGTTTGAAAAGTGATATCCTGCACCTATTGCACTGAACGCAAATAAAACATGGAAGCATATCTATCGCCAGAAAAGAGAGAAGCCACAGTGAGCAGAGCTTACCAACTTAGCCGCAAGCGAGAAACCCAAACACCCAGGAAATAAGATCGATTTTTATACTGTGCGGATCAGTCGTCATGAAATAACGTAAATTTTGACAAATCAGTGACAGTATTCCGATGTACGTAGTACAAACGTACACTGTTTGTACGATTTTGTGTTGTTTTGTTTGCAATTACTGACTCATTACAATAATGTGGGTCCATCGAGATGGAAACCAAGTAGAGTGATCGAAAATTAAAGATAACTATGCAAAAAGGTATGTACGTAAAATAGTATCGGAATAGGATATAACTTACACTCTTTATCCTGCCTGATCATCCGTTGCTCCTCCTCTTGTAAGTACATTTCTATATTCCTCAGCACGTCCGCCTTCATATCGATGGGCGCCAGATCTGACGTGAGCAGTTGGTGATAGAACTCTTTCAACTCTGGCCGCAACATAAACTCGTAATGCCTCACACAAACTGAGCCTAGCGCTTTCAGTGTGTGTGACACAAAATCTTCATCTTCTAGGCCGACGAAGAACAATAACGTGTTGTACACTTGCTCTTTTATATCAGCCTGCAATAAATATAATAATTATAAAGACGTCGCGTCGTAATAAATGCACAATATAAAAGATCGAATTTTGAATACTCTCTTTCATTGTCCTAACTAGTTGGCCTAATAACGTAGGAGACGAAGTTTTCTGGTTTGTGATGTCGCTAAGTATAAGGCTGATAGTCAACGGCTGACAGCTTCCCATATGTTTTAGATAGAGTGTTCATACAACGCGTACTGTACGCAGTTTATGGCATATAGGTTTTTTTGGGAGCTAGCCATCAGCCGCAAACTATTTCCCTAGGGTCAACAGCCTTAGGGTGACAAATCTACATCGAGCTATGCTGCGCTGTACTGCGCTGTGCTATGGTTACGTCAAACAAAACGTCGTAAACAGAGCGTAGCCTCACACAGCGCAGCACAGCATGGTTTGTTTGTAACGTCATTGAAATATTAGACGAGCGAGTTGACCAACCATAGCACAGCGCAGTACAGCGCAGCATAGCTCGATGTAGATTTGTCACCCTTAGAGTTACGTACCGGAAGACCATCTATGACTTTAGTCTCGGTAAAGTCAAAATACCGTAGCAAGAGGCCAACGATAAATAACGACCTCCGAAAGTGAGGCCGCGAATGTGATGTTCGTGTCAGTTCTGGATCCCTCTGCCAACTGGTTTTCCAGTAAAGGAGTACATCTGGAAGATTATTGTTTTATTATTACACAAGTTTGTAGAAGATAAAAGGCGGATACAGAATTCGGGTTTGGAACACTTACTGTGATACTTTTGGAAGACATCTCTGATGAGTTTGTAGTTGTGCGTTAGGTTATTGACTATAGCGGCTAGACACGCGATGCACGAGGCTATGACTAGCTGACCTCTTTGGAGGATCAGCTTCACAGCATCCTCTTCGAGTTGCGCTAAAAATACCTCACTCGGGTGCTCCATCAAAGGCACTACCAGTTCTAAGGTCGATGCCACTGTGGACATTATCTGCTGTTCATATTGATTCTGAAAAAGTTTATTTGAAAATTCATTTCCTGCCAGATGATAGTATAAAATTCATCCTCCAATGGTCAAGTTTTTAACTACTGGAAGAAGAGGCTCAAATATATTTTTGTTAGAAACACTCACTTGACACTTTAAGCTCAGGTACGGTTGTAACGTTAAGGCATGGTTAACTAGTAACTGTGGCCTAATCTTAGCAAATAAATGCAGAGTTGAAAGGCACGCTAAAATACGCTGTGATGAGCTAGTACCTGTAAATTGAAACACAGCATTTCATAATACACTCTGTATGTGGATTTCAGTCAAGAACACATTACACCTCGGAGAATTTACTTGACATAGCAATATTTTTTTAATCTACAGTCTGATAATTTACCTTCGGCAATACTTTCTTCTAACTGGAGTAAGTTCTCAATGAGGCAGTCGACGATTTGTTGGCACGCAAGCAATAGCGATTTTGGAGGCTGGTATATAATTTTCGTCGAATCATCTTTGTCTTCCTTAGGTTTGAATAACTGCAAGAATGATAAATTATTACTCATATTGTCTCAATACAACTGCATATCACGATGCTCAGACTTGCAAAGTTAATACAAATCCGCGTTTTTTTAAATACAGTCATGATCTGTCTAATGTTGATACTTACGCTCATCAACAGCTGCTGAAACCATTCGAGACCCATGTCCCTGGATGAAATGACGACATCTGTGATGTTGAGCACTTTCCTAGTGAGCGGGTCGGCCGCCGCCGCCGTCATGTCGAGCGTGCCGAGCCGCATCGTACTCGCGCACGGACTGAACCACATGTTTTGAAACACTTCCATCACTAATTTCCGTATACCTTCCTCATCGTTCACTCTCCTAATCATTTTTACACAAATCTCGGGAATCTTAGGAAATTCTGGGCACTCTATACAAATGTCTTTTAGAATTTTTATCACACGTTTTCGCACTGAAACTCCAGTGTCCTGAAAATAAATGAAATAAAGTTATTAAGTGTTGAATCATCGTCGTGTCTAGAAAGCTTTTCAAGGAACAATTTATTTTCATAGCGCTGCTGCGAAGAGACTTCTTTTGCGAAATGGTATTCAAATAAGTCGGTGCTTTGTTCTGAATTGAAACGCGTCAAAGTAAAAACAAGGAGCTAAATATGAGAACTACGAATAAATGTGTGCGTGACCATTTATGGTTTAAAAATGTAGCGAGCGTGCTATGCCAAAAAGAGCGTAAAACACGCAGAAAAAACACTAATATGAAACCGCCGGGTGCTCGACCACACATTTTAAAGTGTTGTGTTAAAGAACTTACCAATATTCTGTTTGAGAGCATTCCATAATACTTGTCAATGAGATCTGGTCGGCTGAGCACGAACTTGCCGACGAGGTCGACGGCCGCCTCGCGCACCGCCGTGGACTGGTCCAGGAAGGATCGGTTCACGCCGATCTGCATGTCCGGCCGCGCCAGCACCGCGGGGTCCGCCTCCACTATCATCGCGAGACACTTCATCGCCTTCGTCCTGATAGCGATCGTATTTTCACAGAGGATCACAAGAATTTTCCTGAGGTACTTGTCGAAACTTTGCGAGAACGATCTCTTCGATGCGAGATACTGCGATATGAGCTCCGCGCCTCCGTAGTCGATGTACGATTGCATCACTTGCACCTGCGTGCCGCCCTGGTACCTGAACGGTCGGATCTTCTCAAGAAAGAAATGCTTCCGTCGCTCGATCGTTTTAAATTTCTCCGCCGACACGATTGCACTGGTGCTTTTCTTGACGCCACCGTCGCTGTCGTCGTCGGCTTCGGACTCATCACTGGTTTCATCCTTATATCGTTTCTTAGATTTCTTCGTCTTCTTGGTGGGCGAGGTTGTCTTGGGTTGAATCACCATATCCCTAAACCACTGAGTGATGTAAAAATGCCTCGCACAGTTCCAAGCTTGGTCCTTCTGTCCGTTGATTGCAAGGTAGTCAAGGAGCACTCTCTGTAGAAACTCGGTTCTCTCTTCGTCTTCATCGAGACCCGATGTCGCGTTCTGAAAATAATTTATTCAGTAAGTCAGTTCATACACGCTATTTGTATGCATTTCATAGTAGCAGATAGTTAGCTAAACAAATCAAAATAAAAGACAAATCAAAGCGTGAGGTTGACTGAATAAACTGTAAAATAGACAAGTGAGTGAGTGGGAGAGAGACAAAGCGGGTGATTGTTACAAGTGAGTGAGAGCAACCTGCGCAAGTGTGCCATCCTTTTCCTCCTCAGCCCGGATATCCCTTACGACGGCGTCCATGGTAGACAGCTTGGCGCGCGATTGCACGCTGTCTCGCCGTAGCCGCGCCGCGACCAAGCCAAGGTACTCCAACGACGCGACCCGCACAGACATCTCCATTGACTTATCTGACATGTATTTTACCTAAAGAAAATGCACAATTAATTTCACAATTCCATAACCCTTTGACCAGTTGTTATTATGATGTCAACTCTTGCAGTGCAAAAGACTTCCGAAAATGCATTTGATTCGATAAGACCTTTTTTCATCGAAGAAACGTCACTTTCCGAATTCGGAATACATTTCGAGAAGGTCTGAACCGCACCGCTGCTGGTCGCGAAGGAACAGAAGTAGAATCACCTAGCTCCTAAGACGATTCAAAGTGATACATGTGATCCTATTGAATAAATGCGCTTTGACTTTGATATCTAATTGAAGGAAGGTATGTTACTTTAGAATTAGACATTTTCAGTTGTTTTAGTTTAACGCGTTCAGTGCCCTCACAAGTCTTAGGGAGTGTACACATTGCGTTTTTTGCAGCGGGTTTGTATCGATACAAACGCGATTCGAACGCGATGCGAACGCGCAGCCCCCCGCGCAGCCCCTCCCGGTTCGCTTTTGTATGGAAAAAAACGCGTTGCGAACGCGCGTTTGTATCGATACAAACGCGCAGCTCAAAAACGCGCTGCAGAAAACGCAATGTGTACACTCCCTTACGGCAGCAGGCTGGACCGCTCCTTTCGGAGAGCACCGCGAAGACGGGGCAGAGAATAGGTTACGGGACAGATAGACAAGCCACGCGTGCTTTGGATTAATTGCATAGGAAACAGTTACTTTTTTGTTTTTCGATCCAGAATAAAAGGCAACAAGTAGGCTCATAACATGAAACTACAAATTGATATTTGAGACACTTACCAGCATAGTTCCAAGTAGACTAAGCAGCAGCTCAGTAGCAGGCCACTCTGGTTTGTTGACGGTGGTAAGTAAATCGTGCACGAAATTTTCGAACAGGGGCCGGAAGTCAACATCTTCGTTTCGACTCCGGCACTTGTTCAGGAATGACGTCAGGAATGTACCGCCCACACTGATCGCTGCTTCGTACTTGGATATTATCAGAAGATCTTTATCTACATGCTGGAAATAATGGAAACGATTGAATTGATCATGCAGAGTACATTAAAACTACCTTCATTTCATTGAACTAATACATGACGACATGGATCGAATTACTGAAAAAAAATTTTTATTGCGGTTACAATTTTTATTAATGCACTTACTTTTTTACCATCAGAAGTTTCAGCTTGGTTCTTATGCTTGTCCTTTTCGTGTGATTTGCACAGAGTTTCGGGCAATGTTACAACACATTGCACCAATTGCAACACAAGGGCAGTAAGCATCTGAATATGTTGGTCGGAGTTTAGTTGGTAGGAGCGAAGGTTGTGTTTTGAACTCGGTATCCGAGCTATTGACGCTAAAATATCTTCTAGAAGCAGTCGCCGATGCTGCTCATATTTTGTGAAAATCTGTAAATGGAAATAATCGGTTTTATCGGACACAATCTCGATCGTTAGATCGAGATCCCATTTACAGAGCAGAGACACATCAATAAGGTCATCTAACCATCAATAAATAAAGCGGAAAAGTTTTTTTTTTTTTGTTTGAACGCGCTAAGCTCAGAAACTAGCAGTAGAAATTGAAAAATCTTTTATGCATTTGATAGCTGAATTATTGAGAAAGGCTATTCATCATCATCATCATCACCAACATACACCATCACTACGCGGGCAACACCACGAGGTCGCCGCTAGTATGTTATATTTATCTTCAAGTGAAGTGGGCTTCACACCGCAATAAAAAGACAGAGCATTTACCGTAGTGACGAGTTTCAAAGCCGCGAGTTGCAGTTCGCTAACATTCTCCACAAAGAACGGCGAGACTCCAACAGTGGAAGCGTGCAGCACCGTGGTATCAGTCAGATGATGCGCGGCTAATAGTTCGGAGAGGAGAGTTACTGACTCATGCGCGTGAGTGTATAACTCCCGGATAGCGCGCGTTGAACCGGCGCCTTTTCGGGTTGCGTTGGTGGCGCCACCGCCGCGCCGTTTGCGCCCGTCAACTATGCACACAACGAACATTTCATTTTATATAAGACGCGGGACAGACAGAAGAGACGTAAGACGAGGACGCGTCGCGAACAGGGCGCCAGCGAACAGCGTTGCACCCGCGCCCCGTCTCTTCTGTATGTTTTGCGTCGCGACGCTTCTATACATTTTGTATGAAAGGGACGCGCGGAAGAGACAAATGTCCGCGCCCCGTCTGCGTCTTACGTCTTTTCTGTGTGTCCAGCGCCTTAGGTTCCTCTGTATTTTTCTTTGTTCCTCTCGGTTTTATAGAAGAACTCCTTCATATTCTTTTTATTAAAAATTCCGGTGGACGTCTTTCATTATTATTTTCCTAACTGCTTGAATGATTTTGATGATTTTTTTATAAATGGTCTTAGCTAGTATTTAGACCCGGGAGGTGACAATGCTGTCGAGATTAATCTCAAAACACATAAAGATTATACATGGAAAACACCCAGACCCGAGATAAACATTTGCAGATGAAACAAACATTTGCCTCGCGGCGGGAATCGATCCCGCAACCATCTGTGTTTCACAAGTGTTTCAGGAGGGCCTTTGACCACAGAGGTCGTCATCGTCTGTAGACATCAATTTTGTTTTAAATTTTCATGATGATTTTTTCGTATAAAATCTTACCTTTCTTTTTGGATGTTGACTGAATACTGTAAACAGGATCATACACACAATAGATCGTGTTGTTCAATTGAAATTTTATGAACATAATAATTCTATCTATGACGTCTTCTAGAAAAATGCGTTTGGGCATACTGGGAGAAGTCATCACGTACAGAGCAGTCAGACATGCGTCGGACGCACACATCACCCTTTCTAGGGCTGACTCTACCCATATCTGTCGCATCTCTTCACTATCCTCCTGAAAGAGATGAGGTAAATAAAATCCATTAATTCTAATTATTGATTCCATCTGGTTTAGATTCCACGGTCGTCTGGTATATTTAAATATGTATGTATGTCAGAAAAAAGCTGAGTTATAAAAATTACTTACTGGATCTCCGACAAGGGACATTTTTTCAGCAGCCCTGATATTTTTCTCCAAAATATTCAATAATCGAACTAGTCTGTCAGAAGGTATTGCTTCCATAGCACCAAGATTTTTCAACTTAGCTGCTTCTGAACACAACTCTTGAAGCTGATACCGTGGCAGTAGCAGTTCTTCAGGAATGTCAGTGCCCTCTGAAAAAAAGACAAGAAATTTTACAAAACTTTTCAAATAAAAAAAGATAATAATAATGAAATTTTAGTAAAAAGAAATTGTAGTATAAAGATTATAGTACTAATTGATTTTTATTTACCCATTTCGTCCGTTATAAGCACGTCATCATCGATGGCATCAAACACAGACTCAATCAATTTGTTAAACCGTTGATATGTATTTGTCTCCATCAATTCATCAACAGACAGCATTTCGAGAACAGGCACTAGTCTCCTTTCTACTTTTCGTAGCTTAGGTCGCACTGAAAATACGAATCAACCTTAAAGTGACTTATCTAATCCAATGAGAATAAAACACAGGTACTTAATTCATGTTTGCTTACCAATCGTGGCCTCTGCCTCTTCTTTTTTACTGGCTTCTTCATGCTTTCGTTTCACAGCCTCCCAATTCTTCTCTCTAGCTATATCTATTGCTTCCTTTTCTTTATCTACGGCTGGTGGATTATTAATAGATTTTGATTTCAGTGGCATATTGTCATCAGAATCCGATTCAATCGCACTACTTTTTCGCGACCTGTCATCATTGCCATACTCATGTTTCTTCAGAATTCCCTCCTGAGAAAAACAAAAATTGTTATAAGAAAATGTAAATTAGTTTTCGACATTTTTAAGATAAGCTAGCAAAGCTACCGGCTTCAGTAAAAGTAAACTAACCGATAGTCTTCCAAGCTTAACAACAGGAAATCTTATGATGCTTTTGTTTGGGTCTGATTTTTCTTGTACAGGCGCGTAAGGAGCACCCATGGAAGGCTGAGGCACTTGAGGTTCTTGGCGTAGTGGCGACGGCGCCACACTGGCTTGGGCTGGAGACTGACCTGTCATTACATTACCACCATCTGAAATGTTTAATACATTTTAATAAAGAACAAGCTATTCCATTATATAGAAAGAGAGAAAGATTCCAATATTACCTTCTATTTTTAAAGCTAGCTATGCAATACATACCCTGATCAAAGGTCTTCTCTTGAGATTGCATTGTCATTGGCTGATCAGTTTGGTTCGATGGTGACATGGCTAAAGGGTCTCTATCCTCCAAATTGGTATCAAAACCTCTATTATCCTGCACCAAACTATTGTAAAATCCCCCATTTTGTGAATTTGGACAAGGTGTGTTTGATAGGGGGCTTGTATAGACATTTGAGGAATTTGCACTGTTCCAAATAGGAGAAACATTGTTTTGGGCAGAGATGTTGACCTGGCTGCCAGGCCTAGCTTGCGAAGGCGGAGAGCCCATGTTCACATGCGGGGATGACTGAGACGGTGGAGCTAGTAACTGTTGGTTTGGAATGGATGCTGATTGCACTGCAGGACCCACTGGCGATGGGCTCGAGGGAACAGCGTTGTGTGAGTAACTGTATGAAGGCGCAGGTGAAACCCCATTAAACTTTGCAGTGCTTAGGTGGTTGCCATAATAATTCCTTTGTTGTTGGTCAAACACATTGGGGTTCACATTTAAGATTGCTTTTAACAGTTCAGGCGTAGCTGGTTGTGGGGCAGGGCTCACAGCATTTGGTATAGTTTCATCTTTCAAGTCACTGCAACCAGAATTTTAGATATCATTTCAAGAAAATTGAAAAATTGTGTATCTTTATAAAGTATTCCTTACATGTGCTGAACTGATGTTTGCATAAGAGACTGGAGCAGTAGAGTCACTAGGTTGTCATCACGAGTTGCGAGAAGAATAGCAGCCTCCTCAGCAACACGGGGGTGAAACAGTTGTGACTTGTTATTTAATGTGGATGGTAAAGGTGTTGGTAGGGGTAACACTGGTAACACTGAAGAAAAATAACAAATTTAACCATAAGCATCAGCAATGGAATACTAACAGTTGCATACTGAAAATCAATAACAAAATTATTTTATCCATTTAAATCACAAGGGTAGTTTTTAATCATGTTGATTTTATGAATGATTTTAGTGACCAAGCTTTACAGATGAAAAGCTGAAAGTCAAATTTTAATTTTAGGTAAGGAGCATTAGAAAATGAGTAGGTATACTAAGTTTTTTAACACGCTTTTATTAGCTTCACTAGTATCTATGATAAGATGATTTGATCTGCTACAAAAGCGTGTTTTTTTAAACCAATATTTACTTAAATGTGCACTTAACTGTTAAAGTACTTTTTATGTTATGGACTAGCTTGCGCATTAAAAGACTAGAATTATTAGAGAACTATTATTTTTATAATAAAATAGATGTCGCCCATGTGGGAACCCTTTATCGGGGTAATTTGATTTTTTCCAGCAGAAAAAAGAGCCCATGACTATACCAAGTTTTATAAAAACTTGTCAAGCCTGTAAAAGGCATCAGACAGACAGAGTTACTTTCGCATTTAGAATATTAGTAAGGATTTTATTATTATTCATCTCTTTATTTGAGTTAATTATACTTTTAAGATAAGAGATGACCAAAATCTCATTCTAAGTTAGCCTAGACTTTGGTTATTCTGCTTTACAGTAACAAATTCTTGGTAACTTTATAATTCTAGGAATGTATAATTCAATATTTATAATTAACACATCCTATGAAATAAACATTGTTCTTTCATTCATGTTTATCACAGGACAAGTTGTGGAATAAAGACTTATTAAAATGGGGCATTTTAGCCAACAGGTGAAGAATTAATTATTTTATATAATATATCATATTATGAAACAACATAATACATCATAAATTGTAGTAAATAATGTGCCTAATATAATAACATAAAATAAACCAGCATTATTTTACCAGAACACAAACACCGAATTTAGAAAAAAAATTCTAAAAAACAATTAAGGGACAGTGGCAGCACATAGTTGAACAAATTAGTAATTTTGAACATAATTCAAGTCAATTTTCAGGTAACATTGAGCAGTCCAATCAAAGTTGGTGTAAGTAAATTTTGTAAACATTAGAAGGAACAAATCCAGTACAACTTGATGACAAAAATTAGCTTGAAAACATGCCAATAATAAAGGTTCTATTTTTTGTAAATCTAAACCTGCCTACTAACCCATGAATTTTGGTCTAATGAGAAAAAGGGTTTCATTTGCATGCAAAGCTACTGTCACAATCATTTGGATTCTTGATTTGGTTGTGATACTTACAGTCTGTGAGGCTGGCTACACCTGCTAATGTTGTAATAGGGACACTTGGTACGTCCCTCTCATTCATCTTGATGTTTTCACTTATTTCGCCAGGTTCACTATTACGTTCCTAAAAGTAAAAAGAAAGTATTTTCCTGCTTGCTTCAGAAATGGGCAACAAACAATTTGTTTGCGTGAATGAAGTCTTTCACATTTTACACACGTAACACTTTTCATGGTTTCTTGTTCCTGTTTTATTTTCAACGCTTTATATGTGCTAATAATTATTTATTTGATGTTATTTTATTTCAAACACTGTTGTGTAAATGGGGCAGCCGTCAATTTGATGCTTTGTTGTGCGTTGTGCATCAAAACGAAGGTCAGCGCATCTGTGCGACACTCCCATTACAAACTGATAAATGTAATTATCACATACTTTGCGTCGTCTCCATTGACTAAATTCGAACAATACTCACTGAAACATTATGATATTCTTTTAATATTATCCAGGACAAAATAAACTCATTCCCAACATTTAGCTCAAGGGATCAAGAAAGTGTTGCCAAATGTTTGAAATTTTCACCACATGACGCCATTATTTTATTATATCATACCACAGATACAAAAACGAAGGCCCTGTTCAAACAAGGAGAGCGGCAGTGCTGCCAACCCCAACTTAGTGAAAAGCTACTTAGGCTTAACAAAAATTGTGGAAAACTGTGAATATTCACTTTAAAACTGCAAATCTACAGCTTTTCTTAGTTTATGCCATTCTTACTATTATTATTATTTAATGTACAGGCAGCTTATAAGCTGATGAGTGCAATTTAACCAGTTGTTTAAGCCGTTAGCAACGCCATTTATGTAGAGGAGCCATGAGGCTTGAGCAGAAAGAAAAGAAATGATGACATTTCTGTGGTCTATGGTGAGATCGTGTTTTATTTGTCAATGTCAATGTCGGAACAGACAGACAGACAGAGAGACAGCTACAAAAAAAACTTCAAATCGCCTTGTCTTGCCTTGCCTTGTTGCCTTGCCTAGTTCGTTCGATTGTTTGTTTTTTGTTTGACTTTGCTCAGCTCAGCGACTCAGCGTTCATTTCTTTACTTCTTTTTCTTTCTGAGTTCTGCTTCTGACTTTGTAATATTAATTTCTCTGTGGTTTGTACAATTTTTGAATTTGCGGCTTGTAAAATTTAGGTTACTGGATAAAAGATAGATTCTGGTATGTATTGGAACCACTGTTCAATTTGAATCTTTCTTTTTAAGGTAGGGATTGTGGCTCCACGTATAGTTGTAACAATGGATTTATGCATTCGTGAAATTAAGCTTTTCGCTGCGCGGTAGAAAATGTTGTATGAAAAAGTTGCACTGCGCATCGAAACGGCTAACTTTACGAATGCCAAGATCCGTTGGAATAAGTGTACCTACTTATCTCTATAACGTTGACCCTTGTTTCTGTTTCTAACCTTTGTACATAAGCTATCAAAGTTCCTAGTTACCTTTAGACCTACTATCAAATTGTTAGTATATGGGTAAATTATAACAATATTCAAGATTATGTTTTGTCCTTTCTGTTCAAGGTAACCAGTGGCTTTGTTGTACCTAGTTATTTTTTAAAAAATTTATTTCAGGGGTGTGGATTACTGATTGGATTTCAACATGAGGCTTCATTCTAATATAGATGCCTCTTGGTACATGAAGTATGTTGGTATACCTTTGACCTTAGGAGTCACAATGTTTGGATTGCTAAACCATTTATCTCACAGAAAGAGAAGAGCAGCATTAGAAGGAAAGGTATGCTAAGCCACCCTCTTGGTTTTGGGCTTGTGAAGTGATACTTAACATTTTATTTGAAAATTATTGTATTTAATTTACCCACCTACCAAAATTAAAATAAGTTGTATATTTTTCTAGGTGGTGGTAATAACTGGTGCCAGTTCAGGCATAGGAGAAGCACTGGCACACGCCTTCTATGAGGCAGGATGTAGAGTCGTGCTAGCTGCTCGCAGAAAGTCTGAACTGGAAAGAGTGAAACAGGATTTAATTTCAATGCAACTTGTAAGTTATGAACCAAGAAACTTTTTTTTAGTTTACTCAAAACAAATACTTACTGCGTACTTGTAGACACTATCAGAAGTACAATGTACCTGCATATTGTGCTATTACTAAATTGAATATTTTGTAATCTTATCAAGTTTTATGTGTTGTGACTATAAATATTAAACTTTTCAGTCTGGGACTCGGGAACCAGTTGTTGTGGAGTTGAATCTCGCTGACCTTGAAAATCTGGATACTTTTGTACAAAAAGTTTATGACCAGTGTGGTAATATTGATATACTCATAAATAATGGTGGAATCTCTTACCGAGGCTCAATACTAGAAACAAAGCTTGAAGTGGACAAAGAGATCATGACAGTGAATTACTTTGGATCAGTGGGTTTGACAAAAGGTAAGCTTTGAAGAAATCAGTTGGTACAAATATAATTCTACACTATATTATTGTTTACACACTCAAGTTATTTAATATTTTTCCAGCTGTGCTTCCTAAAATGGTCAAGGAAAGAAATGGTCACATAGTCTTTGTAAGCTCAGTGCAAGGACTTATTGCTATACCAGATCGTGCATCATATGCAGCTACTAAACATGCCCTCCAAGCTTTTGGTGACTGTTTGCGAGCAGAAATGCATCAGCATAATGTCAATGTCACTGTTATCAGCCCGGGATACATCCAAACAAATGTATCAATCAATGCTCTTACTGGCTCTGGTAGTAAACATGGAGGTTAGATAACCAAAAATTGCTTCTTTAAACTTGTTGAATGAAAGAATTTGAAAATCAGTTGTTATTAGCCTCAGACTAATCTTTTTTGATATGGTCAAGCATTTTAGGACCAAGGATAAATTGTGCCTGTTTAATATTTCATTAACCAATCATCTATTAGTAATTTATTGGTGTTTTTCAGTAATGGATGCCAGCACTGCCTCAGGATTCACACCTGCGTATACTGCAAGCAAGATACTCGATGCGGTAGTGGATAAGAAGAGTGAATTGGTGATCAGTCAATTTTTACCTAACCTTGCTATATTCCTAAGGCAAGCTACTCCCAATGTTTACTTTTGGTTTATGCGTAAAAGGGCTAACAAAACTTTTGTGGAGAAATTAGCTTGAAATGCTAAACAGAACTAACATATAGTATTTTAAATAAGTCTATTTCAGTCATGTGTAAGTCATTGTAAAATCCAAATACATTGTAGGTAATGTTGGGCATTTAATTTAGTTATTTATAAACTGGTGTAGGGCCTCAAAATGGCAGAGATCAATAAAAAGTAAGTCTCAGTCACTTTCACTTACATTTGTCCACACAATATTTGATTTGTGTAATCATAAAATGTAGTTGATTACACTAATTCAATATTGCATAAATAAATGAACTGCTGAGTGCTGCCAAATTTAAATATGTAGTAAAATGCCTTTTTAGTAATTATGTCACACATCTAGTTAGAAGAACTCTCTACTTTTTTATTTATTGTCTTAGTACTGGAGCAAATAAAACATCAAATATTTTATAATATTTTTATTGCATTTATGAGCAGTGACTGTTCAAATCCTAAAGGCCACTGGTAACAGCTATTTAACAGAATACTCTACTGCTAACACTATCACACTTGATTATCTAAAAAGCTCCTTATAACAAAATATTTTTTGTACAAGTATTTCAACTAATTCTACTATATTAACATTTTTTACATTGACTGTGTCTTACAGCAAAATTAAAATTACATACTTTGACTCTTAGATATAAAAAACCAGTAATTGAAGTCTATAGTTTAATTTCTCTTCCTATATCATGCAAAAATAATGTCTCTTCCAATTTTAGCATATAACAATTTTAAAGCTGCATTTATTTAAAGATCTTATAAACCCTCCATAAACATATTGCAGCAGCTGCAATTGAGATAGTATTATGAAGTATTATTTTTCTTTTATTGTCTGTATGAATGAGGACTACGGGAGATGCAGATGTGAGGTCACTCAACATTGGCAAAGTGGATAGATGTCGGCGATCTTTTTCTTCTTGATATTTACAGCAAGGATCCCATTGCCATGACAGTGTGTAACATCCAGCACATAAAACAGAAACTATTCCAAATGGAGTACAGGCCAATGAACTCCATGCAATACCTGAAATTAAGAATGTTCCCTCAATATTTGTTTACATTTTTAGACACTCCTTTGTTTTAAACTGAACATCAAAAAAAGGAAGAAGTTTTCAATTTGCCGCAATCTTTGTTTTTATTTATGTATGTTCACAGATTACTTGAAGACACCTAAACCGATTTGGAAAATTATTTTTTCGTTTGAAAGGTCTCAGAAAACTTTCCAATTGGTGCCACAAAAATTTGATGAGGATCTGTCAAGGATCTTCAGAGTTATGAGCAGAAATGCACCTAGAGAGTGCAGAAAATGGCTCAGCTTGAACTTTGAAGTCGGTTTTTTAATTTTGCTACTTGTAACCTAATAAATTGTTTGAAAGAAAGCACAACATTATTTTGCAGGTCCTGGTTTTATGTCGTTAAGTCATAATGGACACCTTCAGGGGGCCTAAAAACTGTCACCAGAGATAGCCACTAGCTCATACAAACATACATAATGCAGGTTTCAAAGAATTGAAGAGTAGGTACTATTTTTGAGGGCCCATAAATATTGGAGAGTTTCTTAACATGATTGAAACTATTGATATGTGTTACAGCAAAACTGGTCCAATTTACGAATGATTATGCAGCAAACATAACTTGAGAAAGACTTAATCTAAAACCAGTAGATTTCAGACTGTTTTGTTTAGGTCACATTATAGTATGGCACAAAATTTAACTTGCCTGAAGCAACACTGCAGAGACCACTGTAGACGGAGACCTTATGCAAGAGGTTTCCTACATAAATCCACCGAGCTGTTTCTTCACCCAGTGGCTCTGGTTCTATAACTATTACACTCACGCCGGCCTCCAGTGCTCTTTCCAATTCCATTTCAAACTTAATGTGAGCATTTTCGCTATCGTAAACTTCTCTTATGATTGCTACACTGGATGGCTTTAGGTCACTAAAAAAGAAACAGCAATGAGGATTGTTGCTCTCCACGTTTTCAAAAAAAATACTTCTTGTTACAGTAAAGTTCGTAGAAATTAAAAATTACGAAATTTTTATTCTCTTCCTATTTACAAACCTGTCACTTTCGTCACCCGCCATCTTAACTATAGACAAAACTGAGTGACAGCTAATATCGTCATTCATTCACTGTAATTTAATTAATAGACAATTTTGCACAGATACAAAACAAATTCATTTTCTAGATGATTGAAAAAACTATGTATTGTAGAAAAAAATAAATTACTCTTTTAGTTACATTAAAATACGTATAATAAATTCTAATTATTTTTCTGATTTTTGCAGGTCATCTCAAGATGTATTTAATAAAAGATAAACAAGTTGTTTTGATAATTTTCTGCATTACCGGCTACTTGCTAACAGATGGCGCTATCCACAAACTGTGCATAACGAATATCTAGAACACAGATTAGGTAGAGATACTACGTATCAGATGGAAATGTCGGGAACATTTTAGTGTGGACTTGTGTTCACAGATTATATAGATGTTACTCGCTCCTGATTGGCTATCAGAAAACGATGTATGACGTTTTTTTTTTTTTCTGCTACACCGGCACCGAGCAGAATTGTCATTCTACCAAACAAATTAATTTGGTAGGATTGCTTTTTTCATTCAATATTTCTAAGGCATTGATCTCAATGTGTACTATTGAGATCAATGCCATAATAGAGGTCAGTGGCCTAAGGGAAAGATGGTGTTGTTGATAGAAAACAACGAAACATAGTTAATCATTTATTAAGTATTATTTTGTAAATTTTTTCTTAACACTACATAGTAGGTATAGGTATTGTATAATAAACAAAGTTGCTTCCCGCTGTCTGTCCCTATGTAAAAAAAAAACATCATCAAAATCCGTTGCGTAGTTTTAAAGATTTAAGCAATGCTTAGATCTTTAAAACTACGCAACAGATTTTGATGCGGTTTTTTTAATAGATAGAGTGATTCAACAGGAAGGTTTATATGTATAATACATGCATAATATAGTACCTAGAGAAACACTGATAAATCTTAGGTTTCTGTGATGTGTGATGTGACCAGTGCGTCTCGTTCTCGTTCTCGAAATCTCGTTCAAACTCACGTTTCTCAACAAATCACTGCATAAACAATCGAGCCACTTTTTGAGTCTGATTACACTACACACTGGGAATATGGAATACAGCGGCCTTTCGCAAATTTGTACAACCTGGTACAACACAAGTTAACACAACACATAAAATACATCGTAGGTACTGAAGGTACAAACCGTTTGCAGCTAATAAGGAACAGAAATAGGCGGGGAAAATCAACAAACTAAATACACAATGATCGTTAGACATTAGACCGCAGAGCACAGACTACCCACATCTACAGAGATACCTACCCTCAAAGATCTCAATCATTCATTGACATTGACATTGTCATCAAAATAGCAACTCATTCGGAATCGGAAGAGTTGAGGAGCGGAGAACGAAATGTCATACATCGTTTTCCAATCAAAGCACAGATTATATACAAGTCCAAGCTTCTGACTAGGAACATTTCTACCCGTGATCTAGAACTCAAAGGCGAGCGGGAAGAGAAATTCGCTTAGGAGAGACTGCAGAAAAAATGTTCTTGTTTAAACTGTGAACACGAATTTGGCGGCAAACAAAAATGACGAGTTGTGCGATCAAAGTGTGCAGGTATTACAAAGGACGACTAAAAACAATTATGGAAGTTACCTATCATCGGTACCTAAGTAAACAATATAGCTATTAGTTACTTAGTTACTTACGATGATATTGTAACTTGTACCTTCATTGTATATTGTTTCCATATCTAATAATAAATAAAATAATCAAGGACCTCGCGAGTCTGTGCTTGCATAGCTTAAAGGATATTGACCATTTTGGACCAAATGCTGCCCAGGCATGGGTATACCTTTATTTTTTTCCTTACATGAAGAGATATTAAAAAAATAATATTTAAAAAAAAAACATCCATGGGTTCATAAGGGTGATTTTTTGAGACGGGGCAGAAGGGCAGCTACCTTAACCGTTGTAGCTAGAGGAAAACGTACTTAGGAAACTTTCCTTAACCTTCGAAGATATTTGGACCTGCATCCTCTGATTTTGAAAAAAATGTACAGTCAGCGAGAAAATGGGCAATTTACACAAAAACTTTTTTTGATGCCATACGATCCTGTTTCATCTAAGGATTAAAAGGCTCTATCGAACCAACTAAAGTTAGAGTACTAGAAAAGTCAGAAAACGCTAAAATGTATTTCTGAGACAAGACAGTAAGGGCTACCTTAACCGCTGTAACTAGAGGAAAACGTTCTTAGGAGACTATCCTTAATTTTTGAAGATATTTTGGCCTGCATTCACAGATTAAAAAAAAAAGTACAGTCAGCGAGAAAATGGGCAATTTACACAAAAACTTTTATTGATGCCAATCGATCCTGTTTCATCTAAGGATTAAAATACTCTATCGGACCAACTGAGGCAAGAGTACTAAAAATCAGAAAACGCAAAAAACTTTGATTATACATTTCGTACGAAATCTTTTGTCATTTGCCATCATTTTTCTTCATTTTGTCGAAACATCTTCAAAAGTAAGGGTAGTCTCCTAAGAACGTTTTCCTGTAGCTACAACGGTTAAGTAGCTGGCCTTACTGCTCCGTCTCAAATATACATTTTAGCGTTTTCTGACTTTTCTAGTACTCTAACTTTAGTTGGTTCTATAGAGCCTTTTAATCCTTAGATGAAACAGGATCGATTGGCATCAAAAAAAGTTTTTGTGTAAATTGCCCATTTTCTCGCTGACTGTACATTTTTTTCAAAATCTGTGAAAGCAGGTCAAAATATCTTCAAAACCTAAGGATAGTCTCCTAAGAACGTTTTCCTCTAGCTACAGCGGTTAAGGTAGCCCTTACTGTCTTGTCTCAGAAATACATTTTAGCGTTTTTTGACTTTTCTAGTACTCTCACCTCAGTTGGTTCGATAGAGCCTTTTATTCCTTAGATGAAACAGAATCGATTGGCATCAAAAAAAGTTTTTGTGTAAATTGCCCATTTTCTCGCTGACTGTACATTTTTTTCAAAATCAGAGGATGCAGGTCGAAATATCTTCAAAAACTAAGGATAGTCTCCTAAGAACGTTTTCCTCTAGTTACAGCGGTTAAGGTAGCCCTCACTGTCTTGTCTCAGAAATATATTTTAGCGTTTTCTGACTTTTCTAGTACTCTAACTTTAGTTGGTTCGATAGAGCCTTTTAATCCTTAGATGAAACAGGATCGATTGGCATCAAAAAAAGTTTTTGTGTAAATTGCCCATTTTCTCGCTGACTGTACATTTTTTTCAAAATCTGTGAAAGCAGGTCGAAATATCTTCAAAAACGAAGGATAGTCTCCTAAGAACGTTTTCCTCTAGCTACAGCGGTTAAGGTAGCCCTTACTGTCTTGTCTCAGAAATACATTTTAGCGTTTTTCGACTTTTCTAGTACTCTCACCTCAGTTGGTTCGATAGAGCCTTTTAATCCTTAGATGAAACAGGATCGATTGGCATCAAAAAAAGTTTTTGTGTAAATTGCCCATTTTCTCGCTGACTGTACATTTTTTTCAAAATCAGAGGATGCAGGTCGAAATATCTTCAAAAACTAAGGATAGTCTCCTAAGAACGTTTTCCTCTAGCTACAACGGTTTAGGTAGCTGCCCTACTGTCCCGTCTCAAAAATTCACCCTATACTTATATTTTTTTTCTCAAGACTCCTCGGATAGATTCTGAAGCGCTTTTTGTTACAGACTAGTATTAGTCTAAGGAACATTATGCACTATGATTCAATGTTGGGCAGCACTTGGTCCAACGTCCATACAAAAATGGTCAATCTCCTTTAAAACTGAATAAATATTCACAATTCTCTAGTTTTGTGATGAGAAGGTGGTCCTAGGTGCTCCATCAATTCCTATCTAGTAGTAAAAGGGCCGATTCCACTCCCACTGGTAGAAATCTAAAAGTGAGCAATTTACTTCATTTTGAGGAACTATTCTGCTCATCACGCTGAAGTTCCTAATCAGATCTTCACCAAATTTTTATGAGACTTACCTACCTACTTAAAGTTACAACTTTTTAATTACCTACTACCTTTGTTTGTTTCAGTCTACCCGTGACCACGAGAGCTGTAACGCACTCGAAACTTCGGGAAATAATAAACAAAGGTAATTACGCGATAGTCCCGTTAGTTCGTTTAAATTATGGTGAAGGAAAACATCAGGAGGAAACCCCCGGGCTTAGTCACCCCACGCGTATTATTGACCATGATGGATATGGCCTGTGTCCTGTGGATATGGCCGGTTAAGCTGAGAGGGTGGTTTTGGTGCTGGGCCAGCCTACTCCATCTTAAACAATGTGCCAGGCACTACGTGTAGGCAAAGATTGCCTCCTGACTCCTGTCAATTTTTGGACAAAGGCCTCCTCTATGGTCGGCGAGTCGCGTCCACGTAACCCCGGCTTCATAATCTCTCACTTGGTAATTCCAAATCTAAAACTTTGTAGAATAAACATAAATCATACTTATTAAAATCTATCTAGGTACCTACTTATCTCATACCATCATCATCATCATCATCCGCAGCCCGATTTCTTCCACTGCTGGGTATAGATACCTAGGCCTCAATCAATCAATCAAATTATTTTATTGCGTAATAAGGGTATTAGGCCTCCCTTTGCTCTTGCCATTTTCCCCGGTCCTGCCTGATCCACTGCCGATGCCGATGCCGATGCCGGCCCGCTTCCCTAACAATATTGTCAACCCATCGTGCTGCTGGACGTCCAAAGTTTCCAACGCTTCTTTTTACAGTCCTCGGCCGCCATTCCGTTAAAATTTTGCACCACCTGTCATAACCACCCCTCGACAGTGTCCCGCCCAACTCCATTTGAGTTCCCCATTAACCACAGAGAAATTAATACTACGTTTTACCATTAACCGTAACCGTAACTTTGACCTTGGTCCGTCTTCGGATCTCGGTATTGGGAACTCTTTCTAAAAGCTCGATGCCGAGCATGGCACGCTCCATGGTCCTCTGCGTAGCTAAAATGGTCGCTAATGCAGATTCACAAATGATTTGCGTCGAGATTCTCGTATTAGAAATCACAAAGTTGACAATTCCGTACCGGCAATATCATCTTATTGTTTGACAGTTTTGTGGAGAATCGTGAAATAAAATGGCCACCTATGAATTGGAATTGCACTAAGTGTCAATCAAATATTATTTATGTTTAATAATGATAATAAAACATACTACCTAAATACTTACTTAAAAACCAAATACTTATTTACAGAGTATTAGTAGGTAGTAATAATACGATGCAATATTAAATGAAAACCAACCGGGTTATTTTTTTTCGTGTGGCAATTTAAGACCTAGCATGTGATTCTGCTGTGAATTGAATTGCGTACAATTCAGCTAGCATTTGACGGTAATTAAAGATGAAATGCTTTAGCAATATCAATACAAATCACCAGTGAATCATATTATTGTGAATCTGCATTAGCGACCATTTTAGCTCTGCTGTAGGTACAACCCTCATTTTGTACACAGCCTCATGCGTGAGAGTCCAGTCTCGCTCGGCACCGTAAGTCATGGTGGGTGAACACAGGTAAGTTGACAGATTTTAAAATGTCATCGAATTTTCCAAATGCAGCTCACCCAAGCTGTATTCACCTTTAGATCTCCTTTTTCTGATGCTCTTTGCCAAAAGATAGAATAGTCTATGTCTAAGATACCTGTACCATCTCCAACCTCACATTTCCAACTGTAACAGCACTACGGTGCTGGAGATGTTTCCCATTAGGTACTTTTGTCTTGGACATACGTATTCATCTCCAGCCCTACCTTCAAAGACGACGCATTAGGTACAGGTGCTGTAGCAGGATTTGCAAATTACATTACATTACATTACCTACTTTCAGCGCCCTCGCGGCGGCGTTGCCCCCGTAGTGTGATACCTATAAGTATGGTGATGATGATGATGATGAAAAGTAGGCTATACATTCCTCAAGAGTTTAGATATCACATGCAGAAAAAAGATTTTTTCAAATCCAACGGGTAGTTCCTGAAATTAGCGCGTTCAAACAAACAATCGAACGAACAAACAAACTCTACCGCTTTGGTATAGAATAGACGAATTACGATAAGTAGGTACCGTACATTGGGGCTATGTGGGACATTTTTTGAAGAAAAAATGATTTTGCACAAAAACTGACGATTGTAACGCTTGAACAGATTTTTTTTATAGTAGATCTTATCATTGCCCATTGGAGACTTGCTGTAGTATAGCTGTATTGTTAATATTTACAGAGATAAAGCATTTCAAAGGGGCTGTTCCAAATATCGCCATTTTGGGGCTACTTAAAAATGACATATCTGACTTCAGTTTTTCTTACATTTTCAGACCTGTATTTATTAAAAGAGGACTAGCGATATTCAGAACTATAAACGCGAATATGTTCTTTCATTTAAAAATACTGTGCTTTGATTTCACTAAAAAACAAACTAGAAATCTCAATTTAAAAATTATTCAATATTTTATAAATCAAAACTTCTGGGTTATTTGGAACCCAAAGTAACTTGCTTTATAAACACACATTACGAAATAGGGCGATATTTGGAATTTAAGGGCAAGTTATATTTTTGGTAAAATAAAAAGTATTGCCAGTTAACTGCAATAAATCTGAAAAATAAGAACTATTGACATTTGCCTTTTCTTGTATTGGTATTTTTCGTTGTTAAGTAATATATTCACCATGTTTCCAATACTGTAACAATACAAATAATTAAATACAACTATTGGAAATTTAGAGTATTGCATCCCCTTAAATCTAACCAAAAGTGAGCACTTGGGGTTATTTGAAATTGCAAACAAATTGTTTATGAAACCAAAACTGAAATAGCAGGGGCTAATTGGAATCGGATTCCAAATAGCCCCAAAACGGCTCAAAAAGCACGTCAGTCGGTATAATTCTAAAAATATGGCGTTTAAAACGAGCTATTCTCAAATGAAATACACCATTAGAATCGCAACAAAATGCAGATGAGCATGGTAGCACTCATTCTTTAAGCATCTCTTTAATAAACGGGCTGCAACTGGAAGTTTGACACCCACATTTTACTACCGTCAACAACGTCTGTAAACAAATTGAGCTAGCGGTTTGTGTGAAACTCTGACAACCTCAAAACTCGAAAGTAACATTGTCATTGAGTCAAAGTATTGACATGTTGTAAGGAAAAAAATCTACCACGACTATAAGTCGTATTGCTCATTATACGGACTAAAATTGAAGGAAAAAATGTCATTTTTCCTTCAATTTTGATTAGTTTTCATACGTTTTATGTCAAAATTGAAGGAAAAATGACATTTTTTCCTTCACTTTAGTCCGTATAATGAGCAATACGACTATAGGAAAAAAGATACATGCAGTCAAATCTTTTATTTAAAAAAATTCCAAATATCGCCAAATTTCCAAGTAGCCCCAATGTACGGTACATTAGGAGGTTCACATAATTTCATTTTTACAGCTGTTGGGTAACTAATGTTTTAGACAAAGCAACTTAAATGCATAAACGGTATTCTTTAAATGGATGATGAATGAGGAATGATGAGGAAAATGAATTTGTGGAGCGATTTTGAAAATTCCTTTTTCTTTCAAAGGGTATACTTCCGAGGTGGTCCCATCGTCACCAAAGCAGGATCTGATGGGAGGATCTGTTGGTAAGCAAGCTAAATACAATTATGACACGTTGTTTTATATTCAATTTATTTCGAAATAAGCAGGTACTTATGTTTTTTCATTCCAAAAAGGAAATGGCCTCGAAAGATGTAGGTATAAGTGCAGGCGTAGGTATTTACCTAGGTACCTACTATTTTTTTCATTGTTTGGAGATGTCGATCAGTAAGCACTACAAGAGCAGTATTATCACTGAGTTGGTAGACTATAATTATATCATATCAAGGGGGTGTGTTTTGTCTCATGTTTGCGAATAGGTAACCCATGCGAAAACATGAGACAAAACACACCCCCTCTACTTTCTTCCAGAGTTCTTTTTACATGACGCGACCTCTACCTACCTCCTTAATTCTTAATTAGCCAAATTATGTTTCTTTATATTTTTCTCCACTCATACTGTCGCCCACTATTGCCGTTCTAAAATCCGCTTGCCTATTTAGGCAAAGGTGAATGTTGCAAACCAAGCTCTGGGTAAAATTAAATTGAGAAAAAACTCTGCGTCCAGCCAAGCGAATGCAGTCTTGATGCCATTGTATAAGTTATAAAATAGTCTGGCATGATTTTGTCGCTTTGGTCATTTGACCACATGAACAGTTTAGCTCTAAGTTCGAGATACTTACATAAAAGGCATGTGTGGGTGCAAGGTTGACCTTATAGGCTCCACCCACAGGCTTTGCTAAACATTTGTATGATTTCTCGTCGGCCTACGCTTCAAAGCTATTATTACCATATTTCGATCTTTATTGCCAACCCAAGAGTCAAGACTAACGAATCAGCACCCATACTAAAATTAAAAATGAATCCTTCTCATGTTTGCAATAAGCTCGATCTTATAAGTAAGTAATAAAAAAATATAGAAGTTTCCAAGTAGATACAAAATATGATAAGTAGGTAGGTAGGTATAGGTAATCAAAAAGCTTATCTTATCTTCTAATAGGCAGTTGATGTTATCTAAAATGACGACCCTTTATAAGGGTTGCTTCGAAAAATCCTGAAACACATGACTAGGTATATAATTGTTATTTTTATTAACCAAACCGAGTTTTAAGCGAATCACACAACTCCCCTATTAAAAAGTTCCATACAAACGTTTTCACTCCTTTTCACCTCTTTATAGGTTGAGTTTGGAAAAAACCCTGCCTTAGTGGGTGGTTTTACAATAAAAAGAAGCTAGCTTTCAAGTTTCAGCTGTCTAGCTTCACCGTTTTCTCGCCATTATTGCACCACCATAACACCATTTTCGCGCTAGATTTGAACTGAGCTGTACCTACTCGTAGTAAACGAAATATATACCTACACTCCAAGAGCTTTTTTGTGTTCCATCACTGTTGGACAAATTTTGAAAAGTGGGTCCAAGTGTTCAAACAATGATGCCCATGGTCCTTTAATCTCGATTAATGGTATAGGATAGGGTAGGATAATATAATAGTAGGCAATTATAGGATTTGCAAAACATGTAGGTAAGTAGGTACTTCACTTTTTTGATTCAATTTCGTATTGAAGCCATCCGCCCGACCCATATTGTAGGATGGATCCATATCATTCATTCTTGTGTATCTACGTTAGTACCCGACTGCGGCGAAGCCCAAAAGGAGGTTTAAGTGTTTGACCTGTATGTACCTAATGTAGGTAGGTACCTACAGTAAAACCAGAAAAAGAATGCGTTTCGGAAAACATCGGAAACAATCGCATAAAATTACAAAAACGATTGATGAAAAGTCATTTGTAATCCCTTCCTATGTCCGCTCGTAACTACTCAAAGGCTCAACCGATTTTGATAAATGATACGTCATTAGATTCGTCTTGACGGCAAGAGTGTCATTGGGTAGAGTTACTCTACCCCAAAGACTTAAGTCTTTGCTCTACCCAATGCCATGTAGGTAGGTAGGTACTCTACTAGAGTAGGTACCTATTGGCTAGGTACATAAAATTCTTAAAAAAACAAAATGGTGAATTTTATGCACTTAAATGTACGGACCAAAAAATTTTTTTGTGGTAGGTACCTACCACTTAAACTTGGTAAGTATTTCTTACACCGCAGTCGGGTTTCAGGTTTTTTATAAGCTGCCCTGTGTTGATAGTATTTCTATCAAACTGCGTCAGAAGGAGGGTTGTTTTTTTTTCAATAGTGATAATAACTTTCTACCTACTGAAGAAGAGTAGGTACCAACTTAGCCGGCTTATTTTACTTTATTTCTTAAAATACAAATTCACTTGTGCTAACAAACATAGGAAAATGATGTCGAACAAACATTGGTATTCGCTGTGTAATAAGATGCTTATCTACCTACTTTTGCTCTAATTTTGTTCTGAACATGCAAATAGAGAGTATTTCATTTGTTGATACATACATTTTTCACGTATTCCTATTTGTAAAGGTGGTTTTGTATCTACCTACTTTCATTATGAAATTGAATACAAACAAGGAAAACATTTTCTTCTATTTGTCACGCTACGTTTAGAGCGGTCCCAAATTCTGTGATTGGTCCCGTTTACAATATGGTTTATTAGCCCGTTTACCTATGACGCGAGCGAGAGAAAACTCTAGGTGACCTAAATACTCCATGACTGGTTATGTCAGGTTCATGTATGATCTAAAATATTTAACAAAATACCTAGTAATATTAAAAATGAGGAAAGTTTACAAAAATTTAAAAACCTTTTAAAAAAATACCTACTTATAAACTGCTTTTACTCTCTGCAAGAGTTTTTAAGTGCAGATTAGCTGTAAGATACCTGATCTCTTAGTTTTAAGCCACATAAATAGCCAATTTTAATTTTATAATAAATACCTACCTAGATACTGACTTAATTAAGTACCTACGTAACTAAAATTTTTGCAACGTTACTTCAGGACTCATGTACAAAATTGATAAGATCTCAAATGTACCTACTTATAACTAAATAAGTACTTTTTACTTTTGACTTTTGACTTTTATCTTCTGTACCTGTTAACTTAAATTATTAACCCTTTATCAATGTTAAGCAATTTGATGATAGTAAAAGATGATGCAATTGATAAACAACAGATACTTACTTAGGTAGTAGGTAATATAAAAACAAGAGTTTAAATTATATGCTACATAATGTACAAGATTAAAGACATTTGCATAAGGGCTGACCCTCGAACAATATAGTTTCTAGTAGGTACCTTTAGTCTGTTATGGTGTAGCCTCATTGTAGACGGTTCACGATGGAGCGAGCGCGGGTAATGAACCCGAGCCCGAGTCTGCGGGATTCTCGAGCGAGGCAGCGCGCAGCGGCCTCGCCTCATGCTCACGAACTTATAAACTTGGGAAATTCTTCGGACTTATTTAAAGATACCAACATAAAGTAATCCCATTCCATCCGTACTTAAAACAATAAATTAAAAAGGTTTCGATTGTGATTTTATGATCCAAAATAATTGAGCTTTATAGCTAAAACAGAGTTAAAAAATATTCCGTGACCGAGATTGTAAGAAGACTATGTTACTACTGGGACGAAGTCACGGGTGGAGTATAATGGTAAACACAAAATGAGAATTCCATCGATCGTTTGTTTACTTAGTAGGAGCGGAATGAAACTTGACTTTTATAGCGTGACTCTATCGTGTATACTTAGATAGATTAAAAGCTTTTTGTTCGTTTACTTATTACGTAGTCCCTCCCAACAACAATTATAACCGACAAAACTAGGTACCTAATTCAGTAAAACAGGTATTTCAGTTTTGTGAAGTAAAGTCTCAGTTAGGTACTTAAGCACCTACTTAATCATAATAAAACTTATCTTTGGAATATTACATTAATTTTACAGTTCTCGGATTTTGAAGTGGCGCTTATTACAATTTAATATAATTTGATTACGAAAATTGTTGTTTCTGTATCGTCGTAGAATAATTTATGGGGCAGAATACAATGAGCTACCTACTTACCTAAACTGTCCGAGTGCCGCAGCAACTGAACAAAACTGTATCATTATTATAATTAGTTTCAGACATCCTACAGAAAAATATCTAGAAAACAAAAACTGGCAAATGTAACGCGGAAATGGGGCAACATAATTTATACGTCTTTTTGTTGTTGAGCTGTAATTGGCAGAAGGTCTAATCGTTGATGAGTAGTTTAGTTTCCTGGTACACTATGTTTTTGTTAACAATGGCTTCCAAGTGTGTGTAATCTTTGCGTCTCAAAATATGTAGGTACGGATGTTGGCATCTAACACCTTTTTCATAGAGCTATGACTCATCGTAGTAGCACTATGAAAAATGAAATCGAAAAGTAACGTTAACGAAAATGGAATTTACATTTAACACCCACACGCAGACTACGCAAATCATTGCAATGTACAGCGACAGAATAGTACTTTTCAAAGGAATATACAATCTAGTTCCCAGCTGTGATTTTTTTCGCGCAATACAGTCACATCACAAGCTATGTCACATCAAGTGGAACAGAGCTTTTTTTTTAAAATAGTGACTAGTGATGAGTTGTTAGGATATTATTACAAAATTCCAGATTTAAAGAGAAACGTGACTATAAACCTGGAGGAGACTATCCAGGTTTATAGTCACGTTTCTCTTAAAATCTGGAAATGTTCATCAATTTCAGGGACTGTCATGTCTGTCAACCCGTTTTTTTAAAATTGCTTAGACCTATCTCTGAGGTATTTTCTTTCCTAACAAAAATTAGCGATTCTTTACGTTAATTATTATAAAATTACACTCCTAAATAAACTAGTAGTTCGCCCCGAACTGAGATCTCGCGCACCGTTGTGTTGATAGCCTAGATTTGGACTTGTTTCTGACTACCCCTATACCTACGTTAAGTGCTCTTTCTAGTGTTTACCACACAATGATATCTAATGCGCTACCTCAGTATGATAAAGATTATAGGCATACATGCAATACATTAAGTCGTGTCGTGTTTATATTCAATAGTTGACCCCGCGAACTTCGTACCGCGCCTCAGGAAAGGCCTCTTAGTTCGAGAAATAGGCAATATGCATCAATTTTTTTTATGGTTTTAAACGATAGGTTATATCGTTAAATAACCGTAACAAAAATTCCAGCGCCGAAAAACTAAAATTTTATAACAAAAATAATTTTTAAAATTTATCAACATTTTCATGCACTTGAAACGGACGTGACGTCACAAGTCACCAAAATTACACGCGCTTGTAGGTAGAAAAAAAAACTTTCTGTCGAGTTTGAAGGAGTGTGACGTCACAGCATACGTGACAAATAGCGTTGCGTTTCAAGTCTTATGAAATTCCCACTATATTTTTGCACTTTTTAATTATTAATTTCTAAGCGAAAATGAAATAATATTAAAAAATAATTACACACACATAATTCTAAAGCCATAATGTTCATAGAAAAATACGTTTAACCCGCTTTTGAATCAGACGCATATTGCCTATTATTAAAATAGCAGTTCAATACAAAATGTATTAGAAAATCAATTTCCCCTCCCCTCCCCCAGCCCCTCCTCCCCCCCCCTCCATCCCCCCTTCCCCTCCTTACCCCCCTCCCCCTCCCTACCCCCTCCCCCTCCCTACCCCCTCCTCCTCCCTACCCCCCTCCCCCTCCTTACCCCCTCCCCCTCCCTACCCCCCCCCTACCCCCCCCCCCCCTCCCTACCCCCTCCCTACCCCCCCTTCTACCCCCCTTCCACAACGATGCCACACTCGTTCTCTGTTAACCAGACCTACGAATACATCGAAACTCTATGAAACGGGAGCTCTCTCCATACTTCCGTTAATTGGTTTTCATCAGTTTTCTTTTTCACTGTATTTCAAAAACTATAGAACCTAGAAGAAAACTAAAAACCATTTTGGAATGTATAAATTGAGTACTTTCATATGACACCCCTCTCAATATATTTGGGTAACTTTGAAAAAAATTTAACCCCTTGGGAACCCCATATCTTTACAACCCCTTCATCGATTACGCTCATACGCTCCACAGCAAATTTCCATAGCACAACCTATTGACCTATCAAGTTTCATACAGATTGGATAAGCGGTTCGATAGTTATGCGAGAACATAAAAATGAAACATACAAACATACAAACATACAAATATACAAACATACAAACATACAAACATACAAAGCAAAATCGCCTAACTTGCCACTAAGATCTTCGCTCGCTTCGCTCGCTCGATCGATAAATTAATGCTGGACATTTCACATAGCATCATGTAGCCCCAAAGTAAGCAGAGCTTGTGTTATAGGAACCACTTGACTGATATACTTACTACTTATAATACTTTTTTTTTGTAAATCATAGGTACCAACATTTGTCCCGTGGCAGGGATCGAACCTGCAACCTCATGCATTTCTGGCAAGCCTTCACCCACTGCGCCACAGAGGTCGTCATAAACTTGAACATTGATCAAGAATAGGTAGGTAGATGAAAAAGATACTCGTAATAGTGTCCCGAGGGGCTAAGTGGCCACTTTTGGTGTTTCATAATAAAATAATATAATATGAAAATTATAAGCCCGAGCCAAAAATATATTTTGCGCCCGAGTGATAGGTACACTCTACTTTTAGTTACCCTGTATGAGAAAATAAAGGCGCCTAATATTTTATGGCGCCTCTTGCATTTCTCCATTCAATAAAATTACCATAGGCTTTCACATATTTCTCCTGCAATTTTGCAGGTAGGTAATAGATTAAAATGCGCGGCAAAGATAATAGGCAATATGCGTCTGATTCAAAAGCGGGTTAAATGTATTTTATTATGAACATTGTTGCTTTAGAGGTATGTGTGTGTAATTATTTTTTAATATTAAACCATTTTCGATTAGAAAATAAATTTTAAAAATTGCAAAAAATAGTAGGAATTTCAAAATACTTGAAAAGGATGTGAAAGGATGTGACGACACGAGTTCATAAGAAAAGTCAAGGACGAGTCAGATATGACGATCCATAGATAAGTTTTTTTTTTAATTTTCACAATTCCTATACTCGAACTTATTGTTGTCACAGATTACTGTTGTACTTAGTATCAATTTGACGTCACACGTCAAAGTTCACAAATTGTTACTACAACAGTAATCTGTGACAACAATAATAATCGTGTTTCAGATGCGTGAAAATGTTGGTAAATTTCAAAAATTATTTTTGTTATAAAATTTTAGTATTTCGGCGCTGGAATTTTTATGACGGTTATTTGACGATATAACCTATCGTATAAAATCATAAAAAAAAATTGTGGGAGTTCCCTATTCGGGCGCAATGATATATGAAACACCAAAGTGGCCACTTTAGCCCCGCTGATCGGCTTTCTGCACCTCCCGAAAGGTGCTTTAGTTTGAGTTATGACTGTCTGCAAGGATATTGCCTTGGTTGATTTGGTTACCGTTAAAGTGGGCAGGCTGGCAGCGGGAGCGGAAGCAGCCATATCCTGGCCAATGCCACGGCCGAAGCGCCAGTTTGCATATAATCACTGCTGTAATAGCCCCCTAGCGGCAGGTATCGCCAACCTGAGCTAACGATCACCCACGCGAATCTTTATCAGGGATGTTGCAAATAACATTTAGATATCGTTTATGCGAATGCTATTTACATAAGAGACTATACTTTAGTTAAGACACTCGATAAAAAAATGTCTGATATGTATATCTACCTAATTTAGCTAGTTCGAGGAAAACGTTTTTCTAAATAAAGTGGATTTGTAATGTGGTTTCTTAGTAGGTACCACGAATGTTATTTCCAATCTCTATAAGACAGTGTTGTCATGCCATGCGTCAGACCAAGCGCCCCTCCTCCCCCGCGAGCCCCCTCCCCCCCCGCGAATACCCTCTGCCCGCCACGGTCACCGAGCACTGTGACCTTTCGCTGAATATCCACTGCTAACATTACGTAATTCACACTACCATCATTCCAGGCAAAAACGATTATGAATAATAAAAAGCCAATCAATGTGTGCATAGGTATGGCTTTCGCAATAGGATACCTACGCATTGAATGCTGCAGTTGACCAATGCACATTAATACACGTAGCTTTCAAAGATTTGTATTGAATATATTTATATCAACGTCATCGAGCTTTACAATTATATAATTATTTACAAATGTGTCTGCAATAATATCAAATGATTAAGAAAAAACCTATTTCACAACTTAATCTCATCTTCAATGTGCTATTATTCTAGTACAGCATTCCCATTAGACAGAAACTTTAACAAACTGTTACTGATAGGATCTAAAGTAAAAAATGCATTGTAATGTCGAGAAAGATTGATATCAAACGGGTAACTTTCTACAGTGCCGCAACAAGTACTTACTCAAGACAGAGAAATTATGGCCACATGAGAGGTCTCAAAGTGATCAGGAATCATGTATTCGTATCAAGGAAAAAGTTAGTTTTTAATAACTTAACTTAATCCAGATTTCAAGAAAATAAAATGAGTGACTGATAGCAGTGCGATCAACTTTCCATAGAAAAGATTTCAACGCGCTTCAACACCATAGGGATCAATTACATTTTGATTGAATAATCTTTATAATCGTTATTACTCGTTTATCTAAGAATTTCATTCCGTTTCGAATGATAATTTTATTAAAAGGTGTATTAAATTATTTGTACCTAAAAACATAAACATAAAGTAAGATATTTTGTTGTTATTCCTATGTTCGATAGGTCGACGACGATACTGGTCAACTTAGTTTTTATTATTATGTACCACATATAAATGTCAAGTTTCTGGTTTTAAAGAAGACCTTTTTATATTTTTATGTGATGTATGTATAGCCGGTTAGGTTGTAAAAGTCTTTTAATGGCTAATTAAAATAAAATTGTTCATTGCCCACATCTTGATGTGTATTTGAAGCACTCGGCGCAGTGAAAAATGTTCTATTTTGCGCTAAAAAGAGAGGAGAGCTCCATTTAAACGCTATAAAGATGCGCCGAGCAAAAAGAAAACGACAATTTAACGCAATCCAGTGTATGGTGGAATGTTGATCCTCGTTCCTAAGAATCAAAACAGTCTCAGTTTTGTACTTGGTGCATAAAAGTAGCATTGCATTAAAATTTAAGCTTAACTTTCGAGAACATTCTAGTGTAGCCATTTCATTAGCCTTTACTTTTTCTTTTATGAATATGTATGAATACGAGCCGTGCATTTGGAACTGTTTTATTAAATAAGCCCACATATTTTCACAAGCATTCTCTTGGTAAATAGTCATGTAGCGGTTCACGTACAGTAGTAATTTGTCGACAACCGTTTGACGGTGAGTTTTGTAGAAATGTGTACACGGGGATCATGTTTATAGAACTGTAGTTTTACATACAAACTGAATATTTTGTAAAAAAAAGAAAGGAAAAAAAAGTAGGTAAGTAGGTACTTATACATACACACACACATCTATCGAAAATTTAAAATTATTTGAATAATTAAGCTATAATGCACCCAAGCATTTTTTTTTGAAACTTTATTAATGTCATCTGTGTCTTCCTCGAATTTCGCCGGTCAGTTGTGTGATTGTGAGGTAAAATAGTTGTGCTTGATATGAGTCCTATAGAATCAAAGGCGGTAATCTGTCAAATTTGTCAAAAATGACATAATGGTATGGCCGTTTAGGGAATTTAAAATAACGTTTCATTATTTTCTCAATCTGTATCAAAGGTGGCATTCAAGCGTTCAAAATTGACGTCAAAAATCAGCATTAGTTTCAAATACGGCAATCTTTCTTTCAAAATAATTTCAAAACAGACTTAGTAAAACGTTTTTATTGAATTACCAAAATTCAGCCCAAGTACAGATTACCGCCTTTGATTCTATAGGACTCATATATAGTTTCCGATACCTGTGAAAGCCCTTTAAATTACATTTGCACCATCTCTGAGAACTTCAGCCGAACTGGAGACACCGTCATGGCATCTGCTCAAACACGCGAACGTTGAACTCTCTGATGTTAATGCGTTTGGAAGTACAAATGGAACTGGTATCTCTATCCCGTTTATAATTCAATTACTTATAAACAACTCACACGCTACCGTTCCGACTTTCGGAGAACTTACGGTGTGGAAAACGCAATTAGATAAGCTAAGCTTTTCGGTGAGTCGTAAAAGTTCTCTACTATAGTTATGTTGTATATTATAGCAAAATAATTAGATATGCTCAAGTGTGTCATCAGTCACCTTAGAAATAGCAAAATAGGTTATAAGCAATCACAAGAAACCACTTTTGTATCGCGGCTGCGCATAAAAATTAAATACAAATTAAAATAGCTTCGAGGACCTACTTCATGGCGGTCTCCAGGAGAACAACAAGACAAAATATAAAGTATTTTAATGAACGAGCGTGTGTTTAATTTGTCCGTGCTAATTAATTGCATCGCTTCTGTTCAGGTATGCACTACTCATCTTACATTTTAACCAGCTTTGATGAAAAGGAGTTAATTATACAAGTCTAATAGTGATTCATTTTTTGCTAACCTCATAATACTTACATACTTGAATTTTGAAACGAAGACAAATTGTTAAGTAGGTATCGTTTTTATTCAGCCAACGCTTTATTACCTACCTTAGGAAAATTTATAATAATAGGATTCATTTATCTACCTGCAAGGTACCTAATCATATACGAGAATAAAAATGCAAACATCATCTTGTGCAGACTGTAGGTACTGTTAGCAGGTAACCATCGATGCTTTGATTATTTCAGTTATGTAAGTACTAGGAATAGTGCATACTAGGCTGTATATTTGGCCTTGACACCTATTGTACTCGTATTATAGAATAGAATAGAATTTATTTGGGTGTTTTTTTATGCATAATATGTATGTATTTACAAAAAATAAGGTAACCTATCAATCTTTCGAAAAACGATACAATGAATTTTGAAATCCATAAAACGTTTGATAGAAACTCGAAATCCAGATACTATGTTTTACATAATTTTATTACTCCGATAAAACGTTTCACAGAAGTCTCATTTGACAGAAACACTAATGCCAGATTATCAGTTCGTTTTTTTTTCATTCGACAACAATATCCTTATACCTTATTTTAAAAGACAGAAGTAACGCTTACCAGAAAATTTCCAGCCATATAAAACCTTTTCCATCTTGGGTTGGATTTAGTATTACGAAGCAGGATTTTGAGGGGGGTGGTGAGGGGGGGTTCCTCCTCCCCCTGATACCACTCCTATTACAAGGTAACGCACCATTCTTGAGAAAATAAAATTATTGTAACCTAACCTAATCTTTTTTTTTTATCTAACCTAACCTACACGGGGCAACCGACACGGGGCACCCTGTAGGTTAGGTTAGGTTTGTTTATAAAAAAGCGAACGAAACGAGCCCACCCACAAAATTTGGTCGCATAAACCCTCATAACATCTAAAAGAGAAACTAAATCAGATCCGACACGGGGCAACCTGTAGGTTAGGTTAGGTTTGTATATAAAAAAGCGAGCGAAGCGAGCCCCCCCACAAAATCTGGTCGCACAAACCCCCATAACATCTAAAAGAAAAACTAAATCAGAACCGACACGGGGCACCCTGTAGGTTAGGTTAGGTTTGTATATAAAAAAGCGAGCGAAGCGAGCCCACCCACAAAATCTGGTCGCACAAACCCCCATAACATCTAAAAGAGAAACTAAATCAGATCCGACACGGAGCACCCTGTAGGTTAGGTTAGGTTTGTATATAAAAAAGCGAGCGAAGCGAGCCCACCCACAAAATCTGGTCGCACAAACCCCCATAACATCTAAAAGAGAAACTAAATCAGATCCGACACGGAGCACCCTGTAGGTTAGGTTAGGTTTGTATATAAAAAAGCGAGCGAAGCGAGCCCACCCACAAAATCTGCTCGCATAAACCCCCATAACATCTAAAAGAGAAACTAAATCAGATCCGACACAGGGCATCCTGTAGGTTAGGTTTGTATATAAAAAAGCGAGCGAAGCGAACCCTTTCTAAAAAAAAAAAAAAGGTTAGGTTAGGTTACAATAATTTGATTTTCTCAAGAACGGTGCGTTACCTTGTAATGGGAGTGGTACCAGAAATACTGTTAGGTACCAAATACTAAATTTTTACCAATTTTTACCAGTTTGTATTTGAAAACAATAATTTGATTATCTCCGGAACGGTGCGTTACCTTGTAATGGGAGTGGTACCAGGGGGGAGGGGGAACCCCCTCTCCCCCCTCCAACCCCCCACCCCCCAAAATCCTGCTTCTTAATACTAAATTTTTACCCGAAACGTTTTTAGGTTATTATCGGTCTCAGAACCGAATCTGCCCACCCCGACTTCCACGTAGTCTTGTCTGTCCTACCCTAGAGTGTTTTTATGAACTCGGAGGCGCGAAAGGAGATGCAGCCCCCGCCCGCTGTGACAAAACGCGGCACCTTCGCAACTTCGGCTGTTTGGTCGCCACCTTCGGCGGCGACCAGCCTCAGCCGCTCCAGCTCGTGCTGATGCCGCGTTTTGTTACGCAAGGGCGGAGGGGCTGCACTTCCCGAAGCGCCGGAGCCGTCACAAATTCGAAATGGATGGAAGATTTAGGTTAAACTTTGATAATTTGCCCAAAGTGTTTGGTGAGGTTACTTAACCATCTAGCACGAAATTAGTTAGGAAATGTTAAAGGTAATAAAAAAAAAGTAACTAGGTACAAGATTTAATAGATATCTACCTATAGTACTTCAAGCTACATAATGAACATCGGTCATTTAATTTTATGGTACCTAGTATTTATAACGCTCTGAATTATTACTAGAAAGATTGAATACATAATTTTGTAATAGGTCTTTCCTGAACCATGATTTTTCGGGATCACAAAATATATGGAAAACAAATTATATGGAAAACAAACATGCAGTAAAGTGAATTATCTGGATGTTAAAATTTCTGGAAAATGTTTAGATGTATTTTGTATTTCTGTCTTGTAAAAAAAAAACAAATGAAAATCTGGCTTAAGAATTTATGGAATTCGAATTCCTGTATTATGAAAAAAAAGAAATCAAAAATCTGCCAAACGTTCCTATGGATTTCAAAAATCTGTCTTGTAATTTTCGTGACATAAATACGTAACCAAAAAATAAATGTAAATAATATATCAGTCATGTAGTTCCCATAACACAAGCTCTACTTTGGGGCTACATGATGCCGTGTGAAATGTCCAGCTTTATTTATTTATCTATGAACTTCTAAATAAATTAGGTGAAATTACGTAAGACTTTCGAATCGAAGACAAAGTCACACATAAACCGAACTCGGCTCGTATCGGCTGTATATCGGATGTATTATGAAGTAGGTATTACCACAGTTATTACCGTAACATGACAGTTGAACCTAATCTACGATCCCATCAAGCGGACAATACTCCGCATTATTTGCCATCATGTCATTCTTGTGTGATAGTTGTCTATGTGAGACTAGCTTGGTGGAGATTATCAAATGTATCTAGACTCAAAACTAGTGTAGCAAGTTGCAGTTTGCTAGTGTTATCCGGTTTGAAGTATTGTAGAGAAATACCTACCTGTTAAACATTCTAGAAAATGTTGTATCAAGAGGTCTTTTATTTAGGTATTTAAGAGGCCTGCGACAGGCGAATTTCCATAAAAACGTAATACCGAAATCATTTAAAATCTAAGCATATTTTTATCCGTTTATGTTCCTGTTACATCTAGGTTCCTGTTACACTTTTGTTGCGAAAAACGTACCTAAAAAGAAATGTAAGCCAATCGAATTGAAATCTTTGTAGGTACACCAAAAATGGCATTTTTTCTTTTCATTTGTTCTATAGTAAGTTTTTTGGAACAAAAGTGTAACAGGAACCTAGATAAATACTGCCTTTATCCAAATAATCGCCGGTCCCTTAAGTCATTATGTTTAGGTGTCTTACAAATCAAAAGCTGACAGTTCGCCTGGTCTCGGGTCTCCGGCGCGAACCGAGCAAGCCATAGGATTCATAGATGGCTATGAATTCGATATGGCCAATAGTTTCCTACTTTAATGTATATTGTTCATAAAAAACCTAAACACATTATGTCACTAAAGTCAAATCTTACAAAACTTTTGTTATTTAAGTCAAAGATCAAGTATCGTCGTTCCTAGTAGTAAATAAATACATTTTCTTTTTTTCATTTTCCAAAAACATTGTAAGTTGCCAAGGAAAAACATTTGACAAACCAAGAAAACAATTTTGGTTTACGTCAAGATCGGTCTTTACAGTTACGATAACACTTTCAGTTTCTTCTAATGAAACTGTACATTTGAAAATGTCTGCATGTAACTTGTGACACATTACACCTACGTTACACTGTTTTTTTATTGAGTCTACCTGGTTCTATTAAGTTTTATGTAAAATCATGTACTTACTTAGGTACTATTGAACATCATGAACCAGTTTCCTGTTTTAATTCGCTCTTTCAGAGACTGCACCAGGTTTTCAGCATTTAATATTTTGGGTGGTTTAGTGTGTGGTATCCAGTATTTTGGTTGTTTTAAATATTTTAGCTGTCGTGGGTTCGATATTTCTTCTGGGTGGGAATCGAACCCACGACCTACAGCGTAGAAGGCAGAGCTACTACCAACTGAGCTAAGAGGCCATTCAAATTCATCCTTAGTTAGAGAGTTGCTTCTGCTAAGAATAAAGCTTAATAAATATTTAGTTTTAATACTTAAATGTAATAAATGTAAGTCCCACCACAATGGGCGTTTTTTCACTAGCCCAGCACGGCACCGGCACCGGCACCGGCACCGGCACCGGCACCGGCACCGGCGCCGGCGACGCAAAAATGTATGAAAATGTACTGCTCGTTTTTCCACTTGCCGGCACCGGCACCGGCAGATTTTCATACATTTTTGCATCCCCACCACCGGCGCCGGTGCCGGTGCCGTGCCGGCTAGTGGAAAAACGCCCAATCAAATCACATCAATCTGACAGGAAATACAAACATTTCTTATTATTTTCTCATTGCATTGAAGTTCCGTCATCATTTGTCTGGTGATATCACCATTTCAAACAGAACGAGGAATCGTGCAGTCGTGGATCCTGTCAAATGACATATTATGTTTTATGACTCTTGTTTATTAGCTTATGTACAAAAGCCTAGCTCATCAGGCGCATTGTAATTTTATTTTCTTGGAAGATCTACTGAGGATGTCCATAAAAGTTAAAATAAGATAAAACTGTTTATTCTGTAAAATACGAGTATATTATAACTTTAACTGAGGGCTTTATTAGTTATAGAATCTTTAATTTTTCAGCTCGGCTGAGATCGGTTTGTCATATACAGGGTGGAAAAAATGAATGGGCCCTGGAGGGAAACTACTTTAAATCCTTAAGATACATTATTTTACTTAAAGGAAACATTAATTTATTTTTAAAAAGAAACATAACTGCATTCAAAGATTTTCTAAAATTCGCATGCTTTACCCAGGAATCGAACCAGCTGAAAGTTCGAAAATTAAACACTCGCTATTTTATTCCACTAGTCGATACATTCAATGCTAAAGATAAACTTTCTCAAAGAAACATGAGGTCTTACACTCGTCTGTTGTACAAGATATCCATTAAATCTAATATTTAGTACACAAGGGCTTTACTTGCAATTTAGCTCTACAGTGGAATGGTGAGAGGTATCCAGCAGTGCGATTCAGACCTTCTCGGAATGTATTCCGAATTCGGAAAATAAAATTTTTTCGCTGAAAAAACGTAAACTTTTTGAAGAACCGTATGTATTTTCGGAAGTCTGAATCGCACCTCAGATAGACGAATACCGTCTAAAAAAGTTTTGTTGCGAATGGTGAAATAATAAAAATTTATGAAAAAAATAGTGAATATTATTATGTTAGATTTCATGATCTTTTTTATTTCTAAAATAAAATGTTTGCTATAAAGATTTTATCCTGACATTAATCCTATCGATTAGCAGAAATAAATAGCGAGGTTGGTTTTTGAAATTTTAGCTGGTTCGATTCCGGGTGAGGCAAGCGAATTTTAGAAAATCTATGAATGCAGTTTTAATTCTTAAATAAAAAGGAATGTTTAAGTAAAATACAGTATCTTAAGGATTTAAAGTAGTTTCCCTCCAGGGCCCATTCATTTTTTCCACCCTGTATAATGCCATCTTCCAATGAATGAGATCTCACAAATGTTTAGAAATACATTGTCTTTACAAATAAGGCTGCGATTATTAACGACATTATAGTCAATTTAATAACTAGTAGTTCGCCCCGAACTGAGATCTCGCGCACCGTAGATGGCTTACATTTGGACTTTCTTCTGACTACCCCTATAATTTCAAGTGCTACTACTGCCGAGTATACCTATTGCACTAGCTCTTCATGGTAAAAAATACTAGCATGCATGCAATACATAATGCCGTGTCTAATTTTTCATTTATTTCATATTTATGAATTCTCGTCGTATTTCTAAAAGTATACGTCCTAGAATAAAAATAATAACTATTTTGGAATGTACAAATAAAGACCTTTCATTTGACACCCCACTCAATATATTTGTTTACTTAACTTTTTTTACCCCAATTATTTTCATTATTTATCAAAATTTTTTTTATCACGAAAATAAATCAAGTAGTATCTAAAATCATTGCAAACCAAACCGCAACGATGCCACTCTCTTTTTAAGACCGACCAGTCAATGAGCTACGAAGACATCGAAACTCTATGAAACGGGAGCTCTTGCAGCTCTGGTTTCGTAGTTTTTGTTCTTTGGTCGTATTTCAAAAACTATACATCCTAGATTAAAAATAAAAACCATTTTGGAATGTACAAAATAAGCCCTTTCGTTTGACACCCCACTCAATATATTTGTGTAACTTTAAAAAAAAATTACCCCCTTGGGAACCTAATATCTTCACAACCCCTTCATCGATTAAGCTCATATGCTCCACCGTAAATTTCCTTACTACAACCTATTTACCTACCAAGTTTCATGCAGATTGGATGAACGGTTCGACAGTTATGCGCGAACAACAATTCGTGAAACATACATACAAACATACAAACATACAAAGCAAAATCACCCAACTTACCACTAAGATCTTCGCTCGCTTCGCTCGCTCGATCGATAAGCTCTACGCTTTGACGTTGGAATCGTAAACCATTTTATTTTATGGTTCCACATACCAAAAGCGTAACATCCCGATTGGACAGCATTCTAATAAATTTCTAATCCTCTTTAATGTATAATTCCCAGTTTCCTGGTTAACGAAGCTAACGCTACACAACACACTACAGTTAGCTAAGGATATGATGAGCAGTGGGCCTAGCATGCGCAACATCGAGAGAGATATCTCGATCGGTCGAACTGCTCTAATGTATACGATAGAGCAGTTTAACCGATCGAGATATCTCGTTTTTCAACTCTCGGTGTTGCACATGTTATGTTAGGCCTACTTTAACTGGACTCAATAAAAAAATCAAGAGATGTGAGAGACTGGCGATAGAGAACCGTCAGTTTAAATGACAACGCTCTCCTCTGTCTCCGGTCTCAGTTTCCGGCGCAAACCAGCAGCTAGGTGAACGCAGACCTGGGCCGCACCGCAGTCGCCGTAGTCCCCGCATTCGAATTCTTTATATATGAAGTTCTATATGCAACCTCGCACACCTAACCGCGCCGCAGTCGCCGCAGCACCTGAAGCAAAGCGATGACTGCGGCGACTGCGGCGCGTGCGGTGCGGATAATTAGATTCTTGCCCATAATTGTAGGTCAACGGGAAGTACCTACCCTATAGGTTTTGATTTACTTGCGAGTGTTAAAATATAATACAAAATAGCCATAGGTAAGTACATTTTAAATATTAATTAATTACGTTGACATGCTTGTTTTTTACAGGTTAAAAAAACAAACATATTATGTTGGGACCATATTATGTTCATGTTCGATGTTACATGTTCGACATTTTCAATCCGTTCCTGAGAAAAAGGGTCTTGACAGACAGACATGCGGACTGAACAGTAAGTATTCCAATAAGGATTCCGTTTTTTAACCGACTTCGAAAAAAGGAGGAGGTTCTCAGTTCGTCGGAATCTTTTTTTTTTTTTTGTGCTTTTTTTTTTATGTATGTTCACCGATTACTCGAAGACGCCTCGACCGATTTCAAAAATTCTTTTTTTGTTTGAAAGGGTACACTTTCCAATTGGTCCTTTTGGTCATCAGGTCAGGATCTGATGATGGGATCTTGGAGAAATCGAGGTAACTTTCAAATTTTATAGGCACACTTGAAGCGATTAGGGTATTTTTTAAAGCTTTATAGGTTATCGGTGACAATGCAATATTATGGTAACATTGAGCTGATCTGATGATGGAGTCAGGAGCTGTTCAACGGAACTCCTCAGTAAATAGGCCGATTGAGTTGAAACTCGGCACGTTTGTCAAGTTTCAACTAGAATGTAATAATATGGTCACAACGAGCTGATCTGGGGATCTGATGATGGGATCTTGGAGAAATCGAGGTAACTCTTCAAATTTTATAGGCACACTTGAAGCGATTAGGGTCTTTTTTAAAGCTTTATAGGTTATCGGTGACAATGCAATATTATGGTAACATTGAGCTGATCTGATGATGGAGTCAGGAGCTGTTCAACAGAACTCCTCAGTAAATAGTCTGATTGAGTTGAAACTTGGAACTCAGCATGTCGGTCAAGTTCCGACTATAATGTAATAATATGGTGACAGCTAGCTGATCTGATGATGGAGTCAGGACCTGTCCAATGGAACTTCTCAGGGAATAACAGTGGAACATCCATGTTTGGGCTAATTTTAATTAGCTCACCCTTAGCCTTACCCAATAACAATTTGTATTGAAGTCGGTTTTTTAAAATTTTTAATTTAGCCACTTGTTAGGGTTCCGTAGTCCTGACAAGGAACCCTTATAGTTTCGTTATGTCCGTCTGTCCGTCCGTCCGTCCGTCTGTCCGAGGTTTTGCTAAGAGACCGTTAGTACTAGAAAGCTGTATTTTTGTATTGATATGTAGGTATACCGACAAAGTGGTACAAAATTTTGGAAAATATTTTTTAGGGTAGCTCCCCTACATGTGAAGTGGGGATGATTTTTTTTTCGTCGTCTACCCCATTGTGTGGGGTATTGTTGAATAGGTCTTTTAAAATGACTTAGGGGTTGCTAAACTGTTTTTCGTTTATTGCTCCATTTACGAAATATTCAACTTTAAAGTGCAAATGTTTGTTCCAGTAGGGCCCCCCCCCCCCCTCTAAAAGCTAAACAGCGGGCTTAAAAAATCTGGAAAAAATTATAATGATAGTGCATTTCATGAACTTTAAATGAACATTATAGCGGTTATGAAAACTTTATTAGTTTAGCAGTAATAGTCGTTGAACTTGGGTGTTGGATAATTTTGTACCAAATACCAAATCCTTAGAATAAATCCTTTAAAGTGACTAAGATGAAGTAGTTGCTTGTTGTAAGGGGCTACTACGGAACCCTACACTGCGCGTGGCCCGACACGCACTTGGCCGGTTATTTCTTTTAGTAGGTATGCTACCCTGAAGATAGAAATCTACTAGTAAAGATCTTTCAGTTAAATTCTTATTGTTTTACATGTTGTAAAATCCATATTATTTTTTATAGATATCGGCTAGACAATAACAGTATAATAAATCAGTGCCTCCAGTCAAAAAGGGCACAACTCAAATTCGGCACTTTTCAGGAGAGCCAAAAAACCAAACTTTTAATGTTTTTTGCTATTTCGCAAGTTAAATCAAAATTTCTATTGATACAGAATTGTCGACAAAAAATAGCCCTTTCATTTAATGGTAATCACTTTTACGTTCGTTAACTATTTTTTATATTTTTTTCTTGTTTTACTTGGATTGTGCCTTTGTTAACGCAGATGTAATGGAATAACGTTAACTATTCTAGTCAGTTTACTCGTACTAAAAGAAATATTACGACTTGTGCCTTTTGAATAATGGAATAACTTTATTAATACTAGTCGATTTACTCCTATTTAAAGAAATACTAAGACATAATCCATTAGTAACGAATACTTATTATGACAATAACGGCTTATTTCCATCAATTACTGATGTTGAGAGCTGTAGTTATGTAAATAGAATCTAGAGTTAAACAATAATTATGATTTTTTAAATATTTATTTCAAAAAAATCAACATTATAACAAATGGTTTCAGTAAGTAAATTCTAAGTATTCCTCGGTATTTTAATTTACTTCCTCATTTTCTGGTATAAGGCACAAACCGGGGTCGTCTTCAGCTCTCTCTGATTCAAAATTCAGTAAGTTGTATAAAAATCTTGATATAATGGTAGATCCTTTATGCGTGGGGATAACCTGACTCACTAGCCAGCTTTGCTTCTCCCAGAAGCTCAGAAGTTTCCTGGGGTCTTCACATGCTTCGAGGAGCGACCTCGAGTTGTTGAGGATATGCTGCCGTTGTGCTGCTACGCCCAGGTATTCCAGGACTACGTGGGCTGCTGATTCTTCTTCGGTTAGACATCCTCTGCAGAGTGGGATGTCCGTGGCACCGATGTTGTACAGCTGTTTATTGAGGGTACAGTGCCCTGTCAGCGTCCCTGTGATTATTTTGATGTCTTTTCTTTGTAGGTTCATCAGGCGACGTGTTAATCATGGTGTGGCTGCTGTTATCGCTGCTCTGGACTGTCTGTAGTCCGTCGCCCGTGTCCATCAATCGTTGTAAAGGTTTTGGGTGTGTTCTGTATCCAGGTGCGTAGCTGGGAGAACGTCAGAGGAAGGAATGGGGCTGGGTATTCCACTTGTGTTTCCGAGCCCCTTCTGGCTAGTTCATCTGAAGCGACGTTTCCCAGTGATCCACTGTGTCCCTTGATCCATTGTAGAGTGACCCTGTTCTTTGCGGCGATACTTTCAAGGGCAAGGTGACATTCGTATATGAGCTTGGAGTTGCATTTTTGGCTCTCCAGTGCTCTGAGGGTTGTTGTACTATCTCGGGGAGTATCCCTATGCCCTAGTCTTCTATCCCTCTCCGTTTGATAGTAGTGGCAGCTGCGATTATGGCCACGCATTCGCATTGGAAAATGTAACTGCGTGAGCCTAGTGCCATAGATAAGATAAGATAAGATTAGTTTTTATGTGTTTGTATTTTGTAGTGTTTCCGGGATGTCGATTGTCTTGGAATCTTATCACACGATATTATGGTAGAATAAATAAGTATCTCGTATCATGTGGTGGTCACCAAAACTTTTTCTAAAACTTAAACAAAAATCGTCAATTTGGTAATACCGGAAGGCAGAACGAGATCAATTACATTAAAAAACAAAAATTTAGACTTATTTCCTTCATCACATTAAATCAATCAATACCAGCGATACACAGATTATTATAATACTTACTACGTAAAAGATACATTTATGTCTCATTATTATCCATGCTTATAATCACTAAAAGCAACAAGTAGAGATATTCCCTTAGAAACATGCATAACAAATGGATCAACTTCATTTATTTCTAATTCTGTTTATCTAATGCATTGGAACATCATGAGTTATGCCTTTTTGTTTCATTGTAATATTTTTTTAACTGAAATTATGCCTTCATGTGCGATGATGCTTTGGGCTTACTGCTACTTATTTCCTTTTAGTTGGGAAATTTTGTCGATAACTAAAGACGTTCCCTTTCTGACAGTCGAGTTATACCCATGATGTAATTGAAAAAACCAGGTTAGGATGCAGCTAGAGTTATGAATTTTTGATATGTTATGTAACTGGATACGTAGATCACGATAGTGCAATAAAAACAAAAGGGCACAACTCGACTTAGGTATGTCCTTTTTGACTGGAGGCACTGAAATAATCTTCGACATACAAGGAACATTTTAACAGAAAACTTAAAATCTATTCGGTGATTATCAATTAGTATTTGATTGGCATGCAGATCTCATGTGACCCTCTCATTAAAATGGTCATCGGCGTATGGATTGAAGCTAAGTATATTATTCTATTTACATTCTTGTTTTCATGAGGCAAACCACCATTATTATTTTAATAGATATCCAGTTTACTAAGGCATCACTTAACCATCTTTATTGTTTTGTTGAAGTCACAGAGGACAACTGCTTTGGATCAACATCATAAATTGATTAAAAAATATAAAGTGGGTTGGATTATTGAAATTTGAAACTGCTTTTATAATAGCATATTCGAATTTTATGTAGGTAACTAGACCTCGTTCAGCTTTAAAAATATAGATCAAGAATGATAATTGAGACAAGGTGCCATAAAATAAAATAAGAATGTTTCTGCTGCGGACTGTACGTAAACAGCCTTGATAAAAACCTTTTCTTATTTCATAGTTGAGAGCAGCGATGCTCAAGGCGCTGATGTCATACATGCAAACATAAAAGCTAACACGGCGCCTTCTTAGAAAATAATAATCGACAGATATTTTCCAATCACATGATTCAGAGTTTCTATGTTTATGGACATGGACATAATTACAATTGAGCAAAGTTACTTGCATACCTGTATTTTTTTACATTAATTAATTACTTTACTATGAGCAAGAGTACAAACCAAGTAGTTGTATCTATCTATATCAATATGAATGATGTTAATAAGTCAATTAAAATTTTTATAATACGTTTGTTCCTATTACTCATCCATGTTTAGGTACGCCTGGCGGATGTTGCGGCTTATTATTCCAGACATATACAGGATGATTTATGTAGGTACGTTATTGTCGAATGGAACAATGTGGATGCCGTCGGCGTCGGTCGGTCCGTCCGGTCAGCCCTGTTTTTATTCCTCCTCAGCTCCAGACAGCGCAAAACGACCTCGGAGCCGCCATTCAGATCCTGAATCTAAATTAAGAAAGTCTGACTTTCAAACGTCCGAAACGTCTTTCGGAACAATTGAATAGCATTCGTTTGTTATTCGTTTCGAGACCTCCAGCTATATTATCAGTTTTATGATGACCGCCGATGATTTCATTTTCTAATTTCATCTCGAAAGAATCTTGTTACGTTTTATTTTATTTTAATGATGATCGCACGTGATCTCATCATAGATGAACTTGAAACGGGATGTAGAGGTACGGATAGCAATGACTTTTCACATGAGCACGGTTGTTGGTCCATTAAAATAAGTTCATATGAGATGTGGTCAACTCTGGTGACGGAGTTTTCAGTCCGCCTCAAGGCCTCTGTCATGGCTTAGTGACTAAAAAGCTGGGACCGACAATTTAACACGCCCTCCAAAGCACGGAAGCGCTAATGCTAATTGCGGTCACCTATCCAAATTGTTGTTGTTCCATTAGTAACGTGGTTTTAGTTTGAAGTCTGTTACCGAACGTTGTGACATATCATTGGGTACATGTGAAAGGGCATTAAGTAAATGCATTTTTTATATATGCATAGTAAATTTATTTAATGCAGAATATGATACTAGAATTTTTAGTTATTGGTAGGTAAGTATATTATTCACAGTTTTTAATGCAATACTAAGTCTTTGAAATATATCTACCGTAAAATACGCCAACATTGCCCGCTTTTTTCGAATAATTTCAATTTTTGTAAAAAATTTCTATGGGAACGTAAGTATTTTCTTTTATCATCTGCTATTATAAGATTATGTGCATGTATTACTTTATCAGATTTTATGATGCGTCAATATTTAATTAAGTATTTTATACATTTTGATGGCGGGCAAAGTTATCTGGACTTTTAGCCAACATTGCCCACGTTGATTTTTGACGCAAATATAGCCTCTAGAGAGATGAAATAAAAAGCCAATACAAGAATTTAGGCAATAATGGCGTTTACTTTAGGTTTTAAAACGATACTATAGAAGGTTTCCTAGCAAAGTGGCTGGGCAAAGTTACCCTGACATTTTTTGTCTTTTTCATACAAACCGCATTTCACAAATTAAAAGTGCTAGGGTTGGCACTTCTTAGTTAACTGATCTTGTGATCGTAGTTGTTGTAGGTATAAAAAAACTGGTTATTTTTCATTTAGGTATTTATTTAATAAACTTTAATCAACATTTATATAGGTACCCAAATGAAAATGAAATACTAATTGAGATCAAATGATGTTAGGAGCTAAATTAAAATAATTACTAAACTATTAGACATTTTCAGCTAACTGTCACTATTATTATTGCATTGTCACCGAAGACTCATAATTTTACCTACCTAAATTCAGCTCAATTTGACACCGGGAAGTAGGTCAAATTAAGCTTGCAAGAATTGACCCGGACAAACATACTTACAAACATAGGAACTTACAAACATACAAACATTGCAAGTTAATTAAAAGCTTTAAAAAAAACAAGTTTCTGAAGTGCCAACCCTAAGCTTATTTTGATGGCGGGCAATGTTGTCAATAGTAGATCGCTACATTGCTGGATAACTTTGCCCACCGCTATAACTCTTGTTTGAAAAGACATTCAGCAACGATAACAACATATTAATACTCCTAAAATGTTCTTACATATCATAATATTAATAAAACTAACCTGTGTTTTCGCCATCACTCACAATTCACTTATGAATTTGCACCAAAATTTGCCCGCGAAAATACGCACCGTACTCGAAGAGTTCCAACAAGTTACTGAGTGAAGCTAGCGACACACCAGATAGACAGTGTTGCTAGACACATAACCTATTTTCTATCAAATTCAAAAAATGTTAACATATTATTCAAATATTTTTGCAATTTAAAGATTTGCTTAAAAATTGATCTTCGGGCAAAATTACCCTTGGTGGCAATGTTGGCGTATTTTACGGTACCTCTTGAGGTGAGTATAGACTACAACATTTTCTCGAGCATTTCTGTGTAATGTAACGTTCTTACGAATGGTACAATACAGACAAAAGCTCAGTTTCCAAAGCATTTCCATGTAATGTATCGTTCCTGCGAATGCTCGGCGTAAATGCTCACAGCGAGTGAGTGTGCATTTACCAACATTTCATTGCACCTTGCTTTCATTCTTCTTTGAAATGTCAGACCTACAAGTTACACCAATACGCTCGACGAAATGTTACACCAATATGCTCATTGCTTTGTACTAAATTTAGGCTCATTGGTTTGTATTAAATTTACTACTTTTAGGCTGTAACAAAGAGGTGAGCGTGCTCGACGTTTAGTTCGTAAAAGGATGATACACTAGAACATAATATCACAGAGCGGCTCGTTGTTCTGTTACAAGTAAATGTTGTAGTCTATACTCACCTTTCGGTTCCAATCGACGGAAAGTGGCGTCGGGGTCGGCCGAGAAAACGTTGGCGAGACGATCTTGTGTGATAGGGAAGGTTGGAAGAGTTTGGGTCTCCACCTTTGCCCAGCAGTGGGACGAAACAGGTTAAGATTAAAAAAAAAAGTTTTTGAAAGATATCCACAAATATTATTGCATGTATAGTTAAATAACTGTTGCGAGATCACCGATAGGTCCTAGTAAACTAAACTATCCCTGATAAACAAAGTTACAATTACCTACAATTTCCTATTTATCGACTAGTGGAATCATAGGTAGGTCGGGTAATCGGCTTCGATGTCCAGTCTCGTGAGAACTCATCTTGAACAGATCTAGATAGTTCCCGGGTCCTATAGCTACGGCTAATTATGAGCAGATTGCTTCGACCCGTTCGTTGCTCCCGCCGAGCTTTGCTTATGCATTATGCAGGGCCCTGGTACATCGCCTGCGGACATCTCTACACCTTTGTTTTATTAAGGATCTGTGCCTGTGTATTCCAGAATATTCATCAGCAATTTATTACATTTAGTGCTTGGAGTAACAATAATTCATGTTGTAAGAAACGGAGCAGTGACTTCATTAGAGATAGTAGTGTTTCCTTGTATTATTTTCAAAAATCTAAATCATTGAGTACCCTATACTCGTTGATCTAAGTCATCTTCAAAAATCATATGAATGATTCATATTGCCCTGTGTGACCTATTGCATTTACAGTGTTTTTTTTTGTCCTGAAGGTTTAAAACTGACATCACCATTGCTAGTTCGTGTAACTGACGCATTGAATAAATTTTGTGACAACCTTGAACATTTATTTAGCACTTTGAGACTTAGTCAACCACCTATTGCTCCATGTTCGACTACAAAGTTAAAGCACTTGCATAGATAGGTACCTACCTACCTTATTTAAAATAGCTCTTGTAATGTGCCCTAGACAAATATTTTGCAATTTTGAGTACAAACTAAGTAAAGTAACTAATATTATTGGAGACGTGTGACGAATTTGAATTTGTCAGGCCAAGGCGGGCGATAAGCCCAATACGATTTAGTATACAAAGTATGTGAAATGCTCATTGTTTAACAGATGTACTGTCTGACTAAGTGTGTTGCCTGTTCGTCCAAAGATGTGTTGCGTAAGCGGAGATTTCGACAGCGCGGCTAGGCGGCGGATATAGCACGGGGCTGTCGCTTGTTTCGGAGCCCGCGCCGAGCCTTTATTTGAACAACATTGCTCTACACCTGCTAAATAATAGAACAAACGGACTGGGCTCACCAAATAATAGATATCTCATCATTATTATGTTGACTCTACCATTTTTATTCAACGAAAAAAACGGGGACGATACTTTTTATTTTCTATAGGTAGGTACCTATACCTACCTACTTATCTCCTACTAAATATTTTTGTTTAAAGTAACTAAAATTAAGACATTCATATTCAAAGTATGTGACACAACGTAAACTAACGTTGGCATGACGTTGCTATCATCAGCAAACGATTTGCACATTTGCACAAGGTTTTTGGGGTCATGGTGGCTGCGACATGACAATGAAGCTCTATAGAAATTCAATAGTGTTGTAGGTATCTGATCGCTACAACACTATTTTAGTTATTATGTTGGTTTCATACGATTTGTCCTTAGGTTACCTACCTTTAGGTTATTATTTTTCTCAAAGATTATTTTTTCCTTTATGGTTTTAATAGTATTTATGTTCGAACTGCACTGGCTTTATGAATAGGGTATAAATTATACACCTCCAATTCAATTGAATTACTCTAATAACAGTGGCATTGGCCATCATGTTATTTTTAAATAATAAGAGGGCTGAATCGATTTCAATGAAGATGAAGTTCTGAACAGCTCTGTTTCATTAATAAAAACCGGTCAAGTGCGAGTAAAACTCGTACGCCGAGGGTTCCGTACCTACCCATTATACCCATTATGTTATTGTAGCCCGCTTATTTGTATGAGCGCCCATACAACTCAGAGGACAATCTTAATTGGCGTCAACTATGTATGTATGGGAACACCCTTTAATTTTCAACTTTTTAATTTTTTGGAATTTTTCCTTTATTTGTGCTATAAGACCTTGCTTTTTGCCAAATTTCGTGATTCTAGGTCAACGGAAACTACCATTTAGGTTTTCATCCCAAAACCTCTAGGGTACTTCCGGTTGACCTAGAATTGTCAAATTTGGTTACAAGCAAGGTCTTACAGCACAAGTAAAGGAAAAATTCCGAAAAATAAAAAAAGTTGATAATTAAGGTAAGTTTTGGTACTTACAAGTTTTCACGAAAACCTAAATTTACCTATATCTTTTTATAGTGTTGACTCAGGACCTTGATTTTTATACTCACAATAGGGACTATAGACCTCAGTATATGGTATAAATTTCAACTTGCTAGCTCCACCCGTTCCTGAGATAATCGATGGTGACACACGGACAGACGGACGGACAGACGGACAGACGGACAGACGGACAGACGCACAAGAAAGTGATCTTATAAGGGTTCCTTTTTTTACCTTTTAAGGTACGGAACCCTAAAAACGAAAAATCTTATCAAAATTTACGATTTCGACGGGACTCGAACCCGCACTATGTTTGCTCTATGTTATTCGCATTCAAAGTGTGTAAAAAAACATAATTCTGCGTGTGATAATTATTAATGTCTGTGGGTACTTAAACAATAGAGGAAAGTAACCAAATATGGAATACATGTTTGTTTTTTAGGCATAAATAAAACAAATATAAAAAATTTAAAACTTTTCATCGTAATTATGAGCAATCATATATTTGCGCTTAACTTAGGAACAATCTTGTATTATATTTATTAATTTTATGTACTGTAATTCCCCAAAAACAAAATAAACATAATGGGATCCAATAATGGAATAGGTACCCCAAATATGGAATAGTACAAAAACTATCAAAAATCTATAATAACTTCTATGAGAATCGTGAGGATCTTTTGTCAAATACAAAGGGAACTTAAATTATTAGCAAAAATCATAAATCCAGGTACAGTCTCACTGTCTGTGTCAAAGAGTCGGCACCATTTCAGCATCATCTGAATCTGCTGGATTCTTCTTAGACTGGTCTTCGCTTTTGATTTATTTTTGTTTTGTTTTATATTCTTTGTCTTTGTCAATTTGTTTTCTATTTTTTTTCTATGAGATCAAGTATGAAAATATGTCAAGAGACCTAAGCATGGAATATTCCATATTTGGATACCATGAACTGTCCATATTTGGCATTTTCTTTTAATTAAAACTTATATTCATATTTTTTTACTTAGTAAACAGATATAATAAAATACCTCTTAAACATTAAAAAGAATATGTATACAATGTATAGAAGCAATAAATACAATACTAGTTGCAATTACATAACGAAAAATACTTAATTTTTATGTGCGTGAAAAAGTTTTCTGATTGGATCAAAACAAGTGGCTAAATTAAAAATTTAAAAAAACCGACTTCAATACAAACTGTTATTGGGTAAGGCTAAGGGTGAGATGAATAAAATGAGCGCAAACATGGATGTTCCACTGTTATTCACTGAGAAGTTCCATTGAACAGGTCCTGACTCCATCCTCAGATCAGCTAGCTGTCACCATATTATTACATTGCAGTCGGAACTTGACCGACATGCTGAGTTCCAAGTTTCAACTCGATCAGACTATTTACTGAGGAGTTCTGTTGAACAGCTCCTGACTCCATCCTCAGATCAGCTCGTTGTGACCATATTATTACATTGTAGTTGTAACTTGACAGACGTGCCGAGTTTCAACTCGACCGGCCTATTTACTGAGGAGTTCAGTTGAACAGATCCTGACTCCATGATCAGATCAGCTCAATGTTACCATAATATTGCATTATCACCGATAACCTATAAAGCTTTCAGAAAATACCCTAATCGCTTCAAGTGTGCCTATAAAATTTGAAGAGTTACCTCGATTTCTCCAAGATCCCATCATCAGATCCTGACTTGATGACCAAAAGGACCAATTGGAAAGTGTACCCTTTCAAACAAAAAAAGAATTTTTGAAATCGGTCGAGGCGTCTTCGAGTAATCGGTGAACATACATAAAAAAAAAGAGCACAAAAAAAAAAAAAATAAGATTCCGACGAACTGAGAACCTCCTCCTTTTTTCGAAGTCGGTTAACAAAACACTCTCATCACCCACTCAGCGATCGCTTGATTGATACGTCGAAACCTATATGCGTGAATAGTCATGTAAAGAGATAGATGATCACTACTTATTGCGTCAAGAAGTGTTAGTTTACGAGAAACACCGGTATTCCAAATTAGGGATACTATTCCATATTTGGTTACTTTCCTCTATATTTGTGTAGGTACTTAGTATTGCAAACCAAAATCCTAGACTACAAAATAATGGCATGGATGATGAGAAATTTTAAACTGTTAGAATTGATATTACCTAACTTATGCCAAGATGTTTTTTTTAATCAACCTATCTCGTCCCACTACTGGGCAAAGGTTTCCCCCAACTCCCTCCATCTATCTCTATGCCTCGCCGTCTCCGAAGATGTATTGCGTGTTTAATTTGTGCGTCCTTTTTTGCTCGTCTTTGTCTGCAAGGCTAGAGTTATAAAATACAAGAATCTCATCACAGAGATTTAAAACACTTTGAGTTTTAAATATGATATTCGTGAATCCTCAGGTCGACTACCTAACGTTTTGGCGGTCAGCTATAGGTAGGTACACCAATCGAATAATAAGCAAAACCAGTCGAAGCAGTGACATCACCTTCCTGTGCAGGAGGCCGTGTCCTTTACGAGTTATATTTGCTTTTCATATTCTAAATAACAATTTAATCATATTTTTCCTTTAAAAATGTGAAGCCTGAAATCACTATTTTATAATTGTTTTAACTTCTCAGTTAATTTACAAAGTAAATGGTTCATAAAAGTTTTTTGCGATGTACTTTGCGTTATTTTATGGATTTCTTATTATGAATCCTTGGAGTGCCTTTTAGCTTGAGTGCTGTTAAATATTTTCGCAATCAGTTTGAGTAGAGTAGACCTTACGTGCATATCCAATAAAGAATTAGATAGGGTCAAACATTGCATCATTTCTAGCGATCCATGGCGAGATAACAATGTAGAATCCATTGTTTTATTTTTTAGATTTACAACAATGAGCTCTGCGGATGAAGTGCAGCGCCTGCCCATCCATGATGCTAGCAGCTGAATTAAATAGCTATTTGTGTAGCGAGTTTCGTTTACAAAAATAAACGAGTAAGTTTTTTTATTTATTGTGAAGTAGGTATGCATTTTATAGTTTTACCTATTTATTTTATACTAGTGAACGCCGGCGGCTTCGCCCGCGTGGACTACTTTTTTATCCCACGGGAACCATAAATTTTTCCGGGATAAAAAGTAGCCTATGTGTTATTCCAGAACCTAAACTATCTGCATTCCAAATTTCATCAAAATCTGTGTAGTAGTTATGGAGATACGAACAAACATTCACACACACACACACGGACTTTAGCCTTTATAATATTAGTAGGAAGTATTGCTCGTTGATTTTTTCAAGTGTTATAAGATTATGTTAGGTATAGTATACCTACTTACCATGTTTTTAAATTCTTGGTACCTACCTATGTTTAAAAATAGTAAAATGTTGATTAAAAAATTAATCTCATAACCACGTTTATTTATAATTTTTTTAGAATGCATTGTCATAGAGTAGTGAGCTACCTATCCTGAAAATTTCAGCCAGTTAGCTAATAGGGAAGTGCTCAAAATTTGAGTTGCATCATTCCACCCGAAACAACAGACGGACAGACAAACAAGAAATAGTAAAAACGTGGTACAATAAGTTTCGTTTTCCGAATTCAAATAATTTTTGTGCAAAAGCTTGCTTTAATGGTAAGAACAATAAAAAAACATGCAGCGTTTTCTGCAGTTCGCGTCGGTCGTCGTCTATTAAATAAAAATACTGGTTTACTATAAATGTTTATGGTAAAAGTTTTACTGACGTGAGAAAAATCGTTAACCCGTCTAGGTTTTATGTGCAATTTCCGATCTAATGTTCAGGTTCATCAACATAGTTGCTGGAATCGCAACACCGGCTAAACGCTGAGGTATTTGCAAGTCGACTTCAGTGTCCTTGCCAAGTTGGAGGTATGTCGTCAGGCTCGGTCGGTGGATCGACAAGATGGCGGTTATGCTTCGGGGACTCCAGGGAGGGACGGGGTGTCCGGGACAGGTCTCGGCATCGCTGGCCCTGAGTCCGATACAGGCTCTATTTTTAGCGCTGTGTCACCGTTCGCCTGCGCCTCCGAGCTCCGTCCTCGTACCGCTCTTCACGAATGAGTCCACGAAAGTGTCTTGAACTTGCATATATTGTGCAGAGATTTTAATTTGTAATAACTAAAAAGGAATGTTATCCTGCGTTAAAATCAAAAACTGGTTTTAAAAATGCACATGCAAAAAGTTGGAAGTGCAAGAACAAAAATGTACGAACTAGGGTTGTGATAAAAAACTTGAGTTGTTTGCATTATTTTCCTATTGGATAGGGTATCGGGAATATAACAATGAGCCTTATCTCCCGTAGAGATGTATTTACACAACACCGACATGGTGCACAAAAACTGTGTACCACGGAGGAAAGAAAGGTCACGTCGTATTTTTTTCCCGAAGAATAAATCTCGGCTCTTTGTCCCCGCGTCGCAGCGGTCATCGAGGTGTTAGGAGGTGGTATTTTTTTATTTAGCTCACGTATTACGGTCTGTGTAACAGTAAGTAACGCGTCATGATGTCATCGGCATGTGATGAATTGTGATGGGTTTTGTGCCCTTTTAGGCTAGCGTTGTATAAGACGGTGACATTATCTCTATCTGCTTTTATGTAGCTCTTCGTGTTAGGCGTGAAGCAAGATTGCTAAGTTGTAATTTATAATTGCAATTATATTATGTAAATAAATGCTAGTTTAAGTAAAATATACTTTAGTTAGTTGTTGCTTTGTTCACCTATTATTTCGGTTAAAAAATTAAAAAAGAAATCTGAAGTTTGAAGGTTGATTGTTACGGAAGTTACATTATTATTTGTCAAGCTACTAATTGATAAATACTTTGTAAGTAGGTAGGTATTCCAGTGATTGTGATCTGGCAACCATAAACTTAGTCGTAAACATGTTCGAGTCCTTGCTTTACGTAGTAGGGCGATTAGTAAGCGTATCTAGATCCATTGTTTTTCTGATCTTTGTCGATTAATTACAATTAACAGACCTAGCTCAACGATAAATTACAGTTATCATCCGCCATCTGCTTTATGAATGGGCGCTTTGAAACGGATTGAGCCACAAAAACTGCTCAATGGCCCAGTTGTGTAACACTGATATCGGCTTATGACAATGTTGAGCGTCAAGGAGCTGGCCTATACTTTATGCACACCCACACGGACGTATATTTTCGATGTCAGGCTGTGAGTGGAGGTTCTTGGCATCCATTCTCCGCGACCCACACGGAGGCGCCGTCATCGCCACCGAGGACTCTGCCCACGGCCCTGTTAACATTACACAATGACTCAAGCATTTTATGAATGTAGGTACTAAATGATTATTGATTTATTTTCCCTAACCGACAGTTTCAGGTAAACAATTGTTTTAAATTGTGCGGAATCAAAAAAGTATGAAAACCTGATGAGACCATGAAAATAATGCATCCTCACCAGTAAGTTTGCAGTTTTAAAGCTTGAGAGGACATTTTTGTAGATCTTATCATTATTTTTTATTCTTTTAGACTTATATAGGTACTTACCTAAATATATTTTAGGACTGTAAGTATTTCTAAACGTGCCTAAACATTTCTAAAATGCCCAAAGCCCAAAGTATAAATTAAGTCTATCTTATATTAAGTAATAGATTCAATTAATTTGTAATGAAGCATTAAAATCGAGCAAAAGTCAAATTCTTAGACATTTAATTTATCAGTTGAGTATAATTTTCAAAGAACGCAACTGCGAAAGACAATTCGTGCTCATTTCTCAATTTCTCACGATTTCAAATACTTACTATTGTTCGTTTTCATTTCGTATTTTATTAGGTACCTTCTCACTTTTAATTTTAATAAGCATTGTGTTGGGTACCTACTTAATAATCTACCTACCTGTTTTTTCATATAAGTACTGTAAGTACTTACTTACCTACATGTTTAAATAATAGACATGCTCAAATAAATGTGAGTTGCAACTCAATAAAAGGATAAAATCAATTAAGAAGGTTTAAACCTAGCAGGCGGACAGCAATTATAGAAACCGGATTCGTGTTTTTTTCTGTTAATATTCACAAGATATTTTAGAAGCATTGTTGACTCATATCATAATGTGTGATGGTCATGAACAAACCTTATTAAATACGAAAACTTTAAAAGCCAAAAGTAATCTACAAGTTTCCTTTTTCATAAAACTCCTCCACATGACATGATTCACTATTAATTTGCCATTTCCAAATAGTCAGGTATGAAATCAGAATAAATAAGTAGTTTGCTATAAAAATGTGTTAAAAGTTGACTGCCTTGATATTTGGTTGTTGATTACTTCCAAATGTCAGTGAGTTCGCCAGCGACGCGCGACGTGGCGCGCTGCAGAAGAGTCGGCCACACGTCTTGTTGCAACACACGGAGAAAGCCAAACTCGTCTGGCGAAATCACACCCACTGCCGTTGTGCCAAATATTATACTTGCTAAATATATCCCTCACTCACGTATAAGGCAAGCTTTAAGTAACAGATCAGTAAAAGTTGTTTCAGTACGTAAGCAATAACAACCAACGATTATCAAGGCGAAGATCGTTTAACAAATAAAGTAGGTAAATACTTGATTAAATCTTTAGGGATTTAATTTATTTTAATTTAGGCAATACTTAACACTATTTATCACTTAATAATGAACAACTTTATACTTTCTTGAATAATGATAATGACTCTGTTTTCGTAAAGCTTTTTCAGAGGATTTTGTGAAATAGTAGAATAATTTCTGTAACTTTTGATCGCCCTCGACTCGGAAGTATCACAAAACAATATCAATGTTAAGGTATAATAACAGAAAAAGATGGTCTGGAAATCATATGATTATCGCATAATAACGGCATGGCATAATGTTACGTGCGGACACGTATGCATGCAACCTTGTGCGATGGCGGGCCATGATTGCGATGACGAGCCGGCCGTGACACTGACGCGGGCTATGATAGCAACGACTTAATATGTACTATTGTCGAGATTCGGAGTAAGTAAGGAGCCCGCGTCTGCCCTCCGAAGTGAGGTACCACGACCGTTATACAGTCAAGTCACCGCTACACTCTAAGCACGCCGCTGGTGTGCTATACCATGGAGAATGACTAAAACTTTCAACCTTTGGGATTTACAATTACAACGGTTTACGGTGCTTTTATTTTAACCGAGTACACCGTGCCTTATGTTACGCATTTGTGATCTGTTAATGTTTTTTTAACTGAGGGATTAGCCTTGTCATACACGATTAAGAATTATCGACCCAATTTTATGTAATGTCATTTTACAATACACAATTAAGTACCTACCTAGTTACATACAATATGTTACAAATTTTCATTGTCTTTAAAAACTGTTATAAAATTCACTCAACTCATACACGTACGAACAGACGAATAATGCTCTTTTATAGTGCCATTTCTTGCTGATACTTCAGTTTACGGTTTATAAACTACAGAACTTGTACATTCGACGGAATAGAGTCATGTTGAAACAACATAAGTATAACTTTGTAGGGAAAAAGTAAAATAAGAATAAACAGTCAACGCAATAATTTTTTTCATAATATGAAGGAAAGAAAAATAGTGACAAATAAATACACCAGAACAGCAGGTGCGTTTATGTTTTTTGTATGAAGAAAAGTACACTCAAACGATTTAAACAGCATCAGGAGGCAATCTGTGCCTACACTTAACGGAACATAATGTAATGCTTTGGACATTGTTGAGATAAAGTAGCCTTGCCCAGCCTCTCAGCTAAATCGGAGTTATCGAAAGACATGGTCAATTTGTGTGGGACTGATTAAGTAGCGGGTTTCCTCACTATGTTTTCCTTCACCGTATTAAAGCTCGTGTCAAAGTGTATACATTTTTTGACAAAAAGAAAAATAAGTGCTTAAAGGTAGGTACAACACATTCAAAGAAAACAGAACAGTAGAAGCGTTGTTGTCTTTTGTATGAAAAAATGTAAAAACTGTTTGTAAAACTAAAACATGTTAATTTTCATTTTGGAAGAGTCATTTGCATTTATATTTTATTACTAGCTGCGCCCTTGCGGCATGCATGGCCCACGTAGTGATGGTGTATGGTGATGATGATTATGAAAAGTAGCCTATAAATTTCCTCAATGAATAAGCTACCATCACAGGCTACCACATGCAGAAATCATTTTTTAAATCCGACTGGTAGTTCCAGAGACTAGCGCGTTCAAACAAACAAATAAACTCTAGAGCTAGGTGAAACAGACGAGTGTAAATAAATAAAAACAAAGTAAAAATTTAAATCAGACAAACAAACAATAGAATACAAAATATTAAAAGAAAAATAAACTTTTTAGATTTTTTTAAATCAAAAGTCAAATTAATTTAAGTAGCAATGCTTAAAACAACTTCCCTGCGATATTTAGGCAACGTCGAATTAAGTCTGACACTAGTTAGGTGATCATTATAAACATCGATTCAGAAATATGTTACTCCTGTAGTTTGTATGAACAGAAGGCAACCAAAAAGTATTTTTTTTTACGGGCAGATAATCGGGGACAGTGGAAATATACATTTTCAAGCAAAAATTTAGAGTCAATTCTAACTGAAATTAATTTACAGAGAAAAAATTGATCTCGTACATTTCTTCTAATCCAAAGACTGGTTATGGTCTCTACAGACATTAAGGGAACCCGGTATCTATAGATCTTATGCAATTTATTTTGAATCTGATCCTGACACCTGAGTTATTTGTCATACATTTCAATACGAACTGTTTGGCCACGTCGCTGGCCACGTGGCCAAATAGTTAGTATTGAGATGGCGTCTCAGCGTGTTATATAGCTCTTACTTTGTTAATTACTTTCCTCATATCCGAAATGAAAAGCAGAGTGTTTACCTCGGGTGATATGGGTTCTATTGCGTTCATAGAAGCTCCTAAAAATAGTTTTTCTCAATTATCTTCAAAAAACAGACTTCGATAAGTTACAGTTATATTCTATGAATGAAGATGATGATGATGATAATTGTGTCAATACTAAACTTCACTCAGCAAAGAGAACACTTTAATGTCTTTTGTTTAAGAAGAAATACAAAAATCTACTAAAAATTCACCAAAGAGTGCGTTGGTCTTTTGTGTGTAGTAAAGGTGGGATCAGACGGTTCATTAGTTGTTCATTTCCGGCGTTCATTTTGCATATTTCATTCAAAGTGACACGTCTCTGAACATAAAATGAAAGAAAGTGTCTTAGAAAACCCCTGCATTCATTCGAGTGATCTTTCACTAGAGTGAACCGTCTGATTCCACCTTTAAGGATTGTCGTTGATGGCTTTTGTAAGGAGAAAAGTAAAATAACTTTCAAAAGAAAACTCATCGATATCTTTCGTATGAGTAAATTAAAATCTTTTTTGCTTTGGTCAGATGTATAGAACTGCGATAGAAAAAATAAACCACGTCAATCTTCACCCAGGCCTACACTTAGATACGGTATGTTGCAAGCCCAGGACATGTTTCTAAATGGACCAGGCTTGCTTATTATCTACATCATAGCTGCAATCGATACACACAATCATGTTTTATACACAATTACAATAATTTGAATATTATTCATTTTCAAATTTAAATACCCAAGTGTGGATTAACACTATAACAAATAAAAATTACAATAATCTTCCTTCGTTTAAAATTATTTTTAAACGAAGGAAGATTATTGTAATAAAACAACGGAACAGAAGGCGCGTTGATGTCTTTTGTATGGAGAAAAGTTAAACAAGTTTAGTGTGTACCAAAAAATAATCCTTAATTAAAATATTAAGTAGGTATGTACCTACAACAAATTATAAAACTATTACTAGTTATTGGACCACTCTTCAATACCTATTCCTCTTCTACCTATCAGCAGCCATCACCTCAGCACTAGTTCCATGTCATGTCATCATTCACTCGATCAATTCACATTTTCCTAAGTTTACCTCTTCTACTATTTCCATTTACTTACATTATTTTTTCTCTTATTTCGTTCACGCTAAAAAAGACCAAAACAAAACGAAATTCTGAGTGGCATTTTCAAAGTAGGTAACTATATTTTAGTAAAAAAATGAAAAATGTTTGTAGAGGTCAGATTAGATTGTAGTTGATAGAGGTTAATTTCAGATTCTGAATAAAACTAGGGTAAAGTAGGTACCTTAATTTTGGCACCCCATCAACTATTGGCACTTCTCTGATTTATCCTATTAATAAACAACCGGTACAACAGCATCAAAAAAATGTCTCGATTTGAGCAGTGAGAAACTATGTTTTAGCTAAGGTAAGAGCTTTCTTAATTTTATCGATTCTAAGTTTATCAGGGGGTTTTATTTTGCTATAGTTTTTAAATCATTTCAACACAAATTATTCGAGCTTCCTGAGCACCAAATGTTTAAGAATTGCATTGTTTTTGTTAGTTTATTGCGGTGCCAAGATTTGGTACAACAAAATCAACCATTTTATTGGCATTGATACTTGGTTACTTGAATACTTGGTTTTTCCGAGATTTCCATGAGTAGTCTAATTATCGACACTAGGCAATTTTTCGGCATAAGCCTGCTAATAATTATTAGTCTAACTAACTAATGAATCAAACTAGAAAAAGAGGAAAGCAAAAAAATAATAAAGAAGTTGAAAGTAAAAACAAAATAGACAAAGCCAAAAAATCAACCTTTAAATCAAAATTTAGGAAGGAAATAACAAAAGAGTGAACGTAAGTGACGAGCTTCTGTTAACTGAAAAGCTAGATACTGTGGAAATACCCTTAACTTCCAAAAAGAAGACTGTTATCGGAATGAAAAACAAGACGAAAAAAAGAAAATGATAGTGACTATGCTAATATAATAACAGACAATTAATGAAACCAAGCAAAACAAAATACTGCATCTCAGCTGCACTTCAGCTGAAATAAAGAATTATTAGACTGAGTTAGGAGTACCAATGTTTAAATTGCCAAGCTTCCGAAAACGACGTCGAAGACAGAGCGAAGTGGAGGAAAACTATCAGGAAATCTGCCCCCTAGCCATATTACACTATCTATCGTCGCTGTAGAATAGAAACACTTCAAAATGTATAGGATTTGACGTTTCAAGTAGATAAGTCACGTGGTCAGAACGTCAAATCCTATACATTTTGAAGTGTTCTATTCTACAGCGACGATAGATCGTGTAATATGGCTAGGGCCCCTGACCCCACCACTATGTGGGACGCATAGCTTGGAAGAGAGAGATTTATGCGCAACTAGTATATTAAATAAGTAAATATGTCTTTACGAACGTATTTTAAGCTCTCTTTAAGCGATTTCCTTTAATTTACTCAACAGTTACAAGTGCCAATAAATTGCTCCAACTTGTGCCGGTAATTAGTCAAAGTATGCCAATATAATATGATAAAATAATGTTTTTAAATAAACCGCAAAAAAAATAATTAAGTACAAAACTATGTACGTTTCCCATGTATTAAAAACGTCAATAGCCTTCATTCTATCATTTTGACAACTTTTTTTGTTCGCCATACATAACAAAGACAATTATCATTATTTCAGTACCTACATCGAGATCCTTAAGAGGCCTGCGACAGGCGAATTTCCATAAAAACGTAATACCGAAATCATTTAAAATTCAAGCATATTTTTATCAGTTTATGTTGTTAGATTAAGAGAGTAGGTATTTATCTAGGTTCCTGTTAAACTTTTGTTACGAAAAACTTACCTAAAAAGAAATGTAAGCAAATTGAATTGAAATCTTTGTAGGTACACCAAAAATGGCATTTTTTCTTTTTATTTGTTCTATAGTAAGTTTTTTGGAACAAAAGTGTAACAGGAACCTAGATAAATACTGCCTTTATCCAAATAATAACATAAAGTGATAAAAATATGCTGCAATTTTAAATTATTTCGGTATTACGTTCCTAGGTACGTAGGTACGTTCGCCGGTCCCTTAAAGTGCCAATAATTGGGGGTTTTACCTTACTTAGATAAACAAAAGATTTTTATAGACTTCATGGTCACACAATCACGGTCTAAGAGAAAATCATATCTACCAGTAGGTACAATTATTGGTAGTGGTATTGTAACTTATCTTTAAATTCAATAGACGCAGGCTTCAAACACAATCGAAATTGTGGAGCCATTACATTGAATAGCTCGATAAAAATAAATGTAAGTAATTGGTGATGAAAAAAAACGAGAACGTTTATTGAGTTCGGCTCTACATAGAGCGCGGCTCGCTTTATACAATAGGAAGAAGTAGACTTGAAAGTAATATAACCATATCTATCGTTGTACATTTTTAAACAAAAATAAAATACGCTTTCAATTTATCAACATTATTTTGTTTCTTGTTGTTATTATAATGTGCGTTAAAACTTTTTAGAAGACATTACCTGTTTTTTACATTTTCACTCATTTTTGGAGGTTCTTACTAGTTTCTTATAAGAGGGTAAGAAAGGTTCGTAGTAAATTCAGAATAAAGACGTTTTTTCTATAGTAAGCTAATAAATTATTGATGTCTCATTTAGAGAGAGCAGAAAGGTCGTAGATGAGATGTTTTTTTGTAGCTTGAGGAACGAGTTTAATGTTCGTTTAGTCGCCCTTGCATCGCTATATACTTTATGCTTAGGTAGAGCAAAGCAGGGCTGGCAAAAGCTCGGCCAGTGGGAAATGCGTCCGAGGGTGAAGTGCAGGGCAGAGAGCGGCGTGGCGCGGGGCGGGTTGGGTTGGCGTGGGGGGAAGGAGGGGGGCGCGGGGCGCCACAACCTGCGCGAGCGCCGAAGCCTACGATTTCGCCCCGCGCTCAGTCATTGTCCGGCCAACATCTCGGTCGAACATAACATCGACCGGCGCGTCGTCGCTACATTAACTGTCGAGTGAGTGCCCGTTAAACGAACGGTTTACTCCGAATTCTGGAGTGCAGGTGAAGTGCTAAGTGATAGTGTGTTTTTAGCTATACAGTCAATAGTGTATCGCTAACAAGTATTACTGTCAGCGGTTTGTGGCGAGTTCCTCGGAGTTGCCTAACGGCTGTTCGCCTGCCGGCGAGGGAAGGCGGATCGCTAATACCGGGAGGAATGAGCCCCGTACATCACCGTTCCCGCACTCACCGATGATCTCAAGGTAATTTTTGTGATCTCTTATACAGCTGTAATCAAAAGCACGATATATGTTGTAAGCGCAAATGAACACGACACGACCGACCTCAAGACCATGCTCACATTCTACCTTTACTTGATTCTGATTTCATTCCAATAACATTCATTTCGAGCTCGCTTACTGTTCTTCGCCGTCGAAACATTCACTTACCCACCTACTTCACTACATCCTTATACAGACAAAATGAATGCCGTAACGAAGTGAACTACAAATTACATTAACATGTTTATGAAGCTATCTTAAAACTTGTCAGAACTTTATTCGATTTGTAAAGTAGGTATAGGGTCAATTAAATTACCCTGGGTCTTTTTGTTTCCTAAATCAAACATAAGTTGCTTACTTAAAGATCATTGACTGAAAACAGCTGTTTTTCTTAGGAGCTAAGTATGTTTAAGGAGTAGGTACCTGAGTCATTAAAAGGAGGAAATTACATAAAGACTTAACCTCTTAATGTCTATCAAACTCATTATAAACTGGCTACAGACAGCTTAAAGCACGGTACTTTATTTCACTTATGTAAGCTAGCTCATACATTTCCATTTAAGGCTTAGCAGATTTTCCCTAGAAGTATCCCGTAAGGCGCTACACAACTTAAGATGATGCAACCAACGTATGGCGTGTTCTTAAGTAACTAGATAACTTGACAAGGATAGATTTCCTATATTTCTTGGTCAAACACTATTCGAAATTTTTTGAAGTTTCATGGCCTAGTTTAGAAGTTGGAAGTCTAAGTTGGAAGTCTCAAGATTATTATAAAATACTAAACAATCATCAGACTTTGTGGACCATGTAGACAGTTCCTAAATAAGTAAGGCAAGTCAAATATCTACACAAGTTTATATTTTTTTCGACCTAATAGCAAGACTAAAGAGGTACCTAGGCACTATGTTTAAAAAAAAATCACGTTGCCTGGCTCGACGACCGACGTTCCGTGTTATTAAAACTATCCCTTAAGCTTGATCAGTCAGCCTTATTCTTAAGTCGTCTGTGTGGAGCTGGCTAAATCATAAATAAAAAAAAAACAATTTCAATGTTAAAACTGAGCTTACGAATTCACGCTTCGAAGATTCTCGACAAATCCTCACCAAATTGTGGCACCAATCGGAAAGTATACCATTTCAAATCCATCCAGGCGTTTTCGAGTACCAATCGGTGAACATGCATAAGAAAAAGGATTCCGACAAATTGAAAACGTCTCCTTTTTTGAAGTTTGTTAATAATACAAGGAGATTAGACTCAAGACTTTCTGATCGAAAGTTGAGGTTTAGGGTGCTGACACATTATCACGTCTCTACCCCGTCGCATAGCATGACCGTAGCAACACCGTCCCGGCAAAAATGATATTCTTTGTATTGAAATGTACCGGACGCCCCACACCACACCGTTCCTACACCGTCGCGTGCCCTGCCCGTGCCATGGCCGTCTTGTCAATCTCCGGCCGCCATGATTATTTTGCTGACAATCAATGACAAGCCCCGCCCATCTGTCAATCCATGTAACCATCATATTAGTAGCGTAGCCAGGTCAGCCCCTAGGGGCAGCTTTTCAGCCTTTTTCTATAAATAAATAATGCTGGATATTTCACAGCATCATCTAGCTCCAAGGTAAATAGACCTTATATGGAAACTATATGACTGATAAACTACTTGTAGGTACCTATCCTTGTTTTTGTAAATACATAATATTACATAGAAAAACACCCAGACCCGATACATATATTTGCAGATCATACAAACACTTGCGTCGCAGTGGGAATCGAACCCGCAACTATCTGTGTTTTAGCTGGACCTTCGCACACTGCGCCACCGAGTTGGTTCGTTTTGTTGGTACTGGATGTTGATTTATGTACACGGGATTTTATCGCGTAATTTACCTTATTTATCACGACGCGACGTTTTGGCTGTTACAATAGCCGTGGTTGCGGGCAGTCTGCCCATGATTATGTCAAAATGACAGATCATGTCAAAATGAGAGATTATGTCAAAATGACAGATTACGTCAAAAAGACAGATTAGGTGTATATTAAAATGACAGATGGGCCATATCTCGTAAACCACTTATCCCAGACTCTCCGTTCTCTTCAAGTGAAAGCTATTGAAGAGATCTACATTTAAAGTGACAGCTGTCAAACTTTAAACGGCCACATCTCGGAAACTACTCGTCCTAGACTCCTCATTCTCAGTTCAAATGAAAGCTATGACCAAGATCTACATTTAAAGTGACAGCTGTCAAACTTTAAAAGGCCATATCTCGGAAACTACTCGTCCTAGACTCTCCGTTCTTAGTTCAAATGAAAGCTATGACCAAGATCTACATTTAAAGTGACAGCTGTCAAACTTTAAACGGCCATATCTCGGAAACTACTCGTCCTAGACTCCTCATTCTCAGTTCAAATGAAAGCTATGACCAAGATCTACATTTAAAGTGACAGCTGTCAAACTTTAAACGGCCATATCTCGGAAACTACTCGTCCTAGACTCCTCATTCTCAGTTCAAATGAAAGCTATGACCAAGATCTACATTTAAAGTGACAGCTGTCAAACTTTAAAAGGCCATATCTCGGAAACTACTCGTCCTAGACTCTCCGTTCTTAGTTCAAATGAAAGCTATGACCAAGATCTACATTTAAAGTGACAGCTGTCAAACTTTAAAAGGCCATATCTTGGAAACTACTCGTCCTAGACTCTCCGTTCTTAGTTTAAATGAAAGCTATGACTAAGATCTACATTTCAGATGACAGATGTCATTTTGACAGCTGTCACTTTAAATGTAGTAATTGGTCATAGCTTTCATTTGAACTGAGAATGAGGAGTTTAGGACGAGTAGTTTCCGAGATATGGCCGTTTAAAGTTTGACAGCTGTCACTTTAAATGTAGATCTTGGTCATAGCTTTCATTTGAACTGAGAATGAGGAGTCTAGGACGAGTAGTTTCCGAGATAATGGCTGTTTAAAGTTTGACAACTGTCACTTTAAATGTAGATCTCTTCAATAGCTTTCACTTGAAGAGAACGGAGAGTCTGGGATAAGTGGTTTACGAGATATGGCCCATCTGTCATTTTAATATACACCTAATCTGTCTTTTTGACGTAATCTGTCATTTTGACATAATCTCTCATTTTGACATGATCTGTCATTTTGACATAATCATGGGCAGACTGCCCGCAACCACGGCTATTGTAAAGTCTTAAGTATCACCCCTAAATATCAAGTAGGTATATAATTTATAATTTTTACCTACGAAAATTCCCCAAAGGATTTCCTCCTGAGTCGATAAATACCCCAAATTTGAATTAAAAACCCCCCATCTAGCATCACTGAATGCGTTCTGTACGTTATGTGACATTTATCAAACGTCAAAATCCAATACTGCCCTCCGAAATCAAAGTGTAGTAACAGCAAAAACACGATTTCGAAAAAAAAGATAAGCTTACAAATTAAAAAATATCCAGAAGAGGTTATTCATAAAACCTTGAATGTAGAGTGAAAGTACACTTAATCTATACCAACCAACCAGTAATAAAGCGGAAAAGTTTGTTTGTTAATTTGTTTGAACACGTAATCTCAGGAGCTTTGAGGAAGGATATAAGCTACTTTTCATCATCATCATCATCATGATCGCAATAATAATTATGCCATCACTATGGATTATAATTGGGTTTCTAAAAGGGTTTCTTAAAAGTCTGTTTTTTTAAACCTTGTAGATAAAACTCCCATTTAAAGTTACACAAAATATGATGAAATATTGCACTTTGCTAGTAAACCCGACAAAATGTGTGCAATATGTATTTTAGTGTGGTTTAGCTTGTAAACGCTCTATATTTACTATAGTATTTTACAAAAAAAATTGAGTGATAAGTTTTAAAATGGGCTTTCAGAATAATTGTGTATTTAGCATAAAACCAACAAAATGTCTATTACTGTGGTATAGGCTCGGGATTACGCTTCGCAAAACGGTTATGAGACGGTCCTAGTTTGATACGGTCTTAGTGTGTAAGGTGCTATTTTCGTGACGGGCTCGGTCATGGCTCGGCCCGCTTATGATACTGCGCAGTGAGCTCAGACCTTTAAGACGAAATAGCCGTGTGATATTTAATATGGGAAACCAGTTTTGAAGAATTTCATCTCAAGAAATAAACAATTAAGTATTGTTTTATTTTAAGTATGTTACAAGATTTCATGAAGAACTTTATACTAAACTTGATTTGATTGAAAGCTGATTTAACTCAATATTTATTGTATTTAGTGCCCATCATTTAGCTAGCGTTTTTAAGTTTATATTTTAATGAAACCGTACGTAATTTTCTTCTGTTATTAATATGATGCTGCTAAGTATCTATAATTTACTGGGCTCTTGAGGTTGTGGGCAGATACTAGACGTTCAAATCACTGTGACACAGATGACGTGGTTTTCAGCCTTGCTTGAAGTTAACATAACTGAATATTTATTGGACAATGCTTTACAACTTACAATAACTATATTTTCTCTTCAATTTTGTTTCATTGTTTAACTAGTTAAGAAATAGCTCAGACATTCGTTATACATTTGCAAACCGAATGGGTACTGTATTGAGTTTAGTCAGCTACAAACGTTGATTAGTTGTTTAAGTTTTTAAAACATTGTCACGTCGAATTGAATATGGTAGGTAAGTAGTTTATTTTTTGAATAGTTTTTATAAGTAAATATTACACAGCTTACGTAAAATGATTTGTAAAAAAAAAAGTTGATAAGGCTTTAAAGTAAAAAGTAAGTTTTACTTTTGTTCAGCCTTTGAAATGCTAAACGTTGTCGCTAAAATATCAATAATTTCAGATACTTAATTGTTTGAATAGTTTTTTAAAAGTAAATATTCACAGCTTACTTATTATATGTTAAAAAAAGTTGATTGTGTTCAGGTTTTAAAGGCAAAAGTCAGTTTTACTTTTGTTCAGTCTTTGAAATGCTAAATGATGTCGCTAAGATATCAATAATTTCAGATAAAAGTATTTATATATTTTCCTTAGCTACGACATTATTATCCTTTTTACATTAGCAGCTTGCTTCGAGAAACAACATAGGTCTCAACTTCTCATAAAACAGTTAAGAAGCTAGTTGAATACCATTACCTAAGGCTTCATAAAAACCGAGTTTAAAGATGAGATCCGCAGAGTGAACACATAGGTAAGTACATTTTTTATCATTTATAATACTGTCAGCGTAATTTCTGCTTTAAATTTACGATTTCCGTCGTCGTTAACCACTACAATAATAATAATCTTACCGCAAAGTTTATTTTTCGTATTCTTTTGCACAGAAATCTGCAAAACATTACTTATACGAATTAAGTCCACAATCATTCGTTAGATACGCTTGAAAAGCAACATATTTTTTGTCGATAAAAGATGCTATTACAGGTTTGACCGCCAAAGACATAATGATCGCATATTACCTACTACACTTTGGGAATGACACGGAGATTATTTAACAATAAATATTTACTATGACTGACTGCTAAGATAGTCATATTTAGTACTTTACTTACTTTAGTTTTAATAGTTTTGTACCTAATGTTAATATTGATTTGGGCTTTCTCAGTGTAAAAAGTAATTTCAAAGATTAGTTCTCAGGCAAGTCTCGACTAAATTAATATCAACTCAAAGAATGAAAATATCGTCGATTTAGATACCGACAATGTTGTATGTAATGTGTACCTACAAGACAAATTGTGTGTTAAAACAATATGTAGTAGGTACATCTCACGAAAGTTTTGAAAGTGAAACTCAGAGTATTTGATATCTATCGGTTTATTTAAAGACTAGCGGACGCCCGCAGGTTCGCTCGCATAGACAACTATTTTTTATCCCACGAGAACCGTGCATTTTTCTAGGATAAAAAGTAGCTTATGTCTTATTTCCGGTCATCATATCTACTTATATTTTAAATTTTAGCCAAATCGGTTCAGTGGTTGTCGAGTTATAGTGGAACATATATACATACATACATCTATCTATCTATCCAGCCAGCCATCCAAACATCTAAACTTTCGCATTCATGATATTAGTGTAATCGATCGAGCGAGCGAAGCGAGCGAAGATCTTAGTGGTAAGTTGGGCGATTTTGCTTTGTATGTTTGTATGTTTGTATGTTTGTATGTTTGTATGTTTGTATGTTTGTATGTTTGTATGTTTCACGAATTGTTGTTCGCGCATAACTGTCGAACCGTTCATCCAATCTGCATGAAACTTGGTAGGTCAATAGGTTGTGGTAAGGAAATTTACGGGGGAGCATATGAGCTTAATCGATGAAGGGGTTGTGAAGATATTGGGTTCCCAAGGGGGTAAAAAATTATGAAAGTTACACAAATAAATTGAGTGGGGTGTCATACGAAAGGACTTATTTTGTACATTCCAAAATGTTTTTTATTTTTAATCTAGGATGTATAGTTTTTGAAATACGACCAAAGACCAAAAACTACGAAACCAGAGCTGCAAGAGCTCCCGTTGCATAGAGTTTCGATGACTTCGTAGCTCATTGACTGGTCGGTCTTAAAAAGAGAGTGGCATCGTTGCGGTTTGGTTTGCAATGATTTTAGATGCTACTTGATTTATTTTCATGATAAAAAAAATTTTGATAAAGAATGAAAATAATTGGGGTAAAAAAAGTTAAGTAAACAAATATATTGAGTGGGCTGTCAAATGAAAGGTCTTTATTTGTACATTCCAAAATAGTTATTATTTTTATTCTAGGACGTATACTTTTAGAAATACGACGAGAATTCATAAATATGAAATACCTAAATGAAAAATTAGACACGACATTATGTATTGCATGCATGCCAGTATTTTTTACCATGAAGAGCTAGCGCAATAGGCATACTCGGCAGTATCAGTAGTAGCACTTGAAATTATAGGGGTAGTCAGAAGAAAGTCCAAATGTAAGCCATCTACGGTGCGCGAGATCTCAGTTCGGGGCGAACTACTAGTTTATATAAACAGAGTTTCAAGCCAATCTCACCGCCCTTTAAAAAGTTCCAATACAAACTTTGACACCCCATTTTACCCTATTTTAAGGGTTAATTCAAAAAACCTGTTATGCATGTCCTTTTATTTTGTGTTCATAATATCCAAACTGAGTTTCAAGCCAATCGCACCGCCCTTTAAAAAGTTCCCATACAAATTTTAACACCCCATTTCACCCTTTTATAAGGGTTGTTTTGAAAAATCCTGAAACACGTGTTAATTTATTTTGCATTTTCAATATCCTTTCCGAGTTTTAAGCAAATCGCATTACGCATTAGATGGTTTCATACAAACGTTTTCTTCCCTTTTCACCCTTTTAGGGGTTGAATTTAGAAAAATCCTTTCAACAGAAAGCTACCTTCCTTTCAGCTTTTTAGCTTCAGCGGTTTCGGCTCGGCGATGACGACGGTAGTCAGTCAGTCAGTCAGGTTAAGCTTTTTTATCAATATAGATTGATTATTATAGGTACCTATATAGAAGAAGAAGATAGAAGATATTGTTTAATCATTCTTTTTACTTTCATCTTAAACAGTTGGATTTATTTTGCTTAGTGTGGTGTCTTTGTGTTTGTTTTAAGCAGAAATAATAAATTATAGTTTAGTTACATTGTCGCCTAGAACTGAGATCTCGCGCATCGTTGCGTTGATAGTCTAGATTTGGACTTGTTTCTGACTACCTACCCCTATAGTGTGGTACTTCAGCTGAGTTCAATATAGCATGCCAGCAATGCATTATGTCGTGTCTAATTTTTTTATTTCCAATAAGTTGATTTTTAGGGTGACAGACAATAATTTTCATTGTTTATAAAAAAAAAATATTACTTAACTAAAATCAATGCAAATCACAACGATACCACTCTTTAATATCAGTTAACCTGAACTACGAAGACATCGAAACTCTACATACGGGAGCTCAAGTTACATCAGTTACTTATTTTGGTTTTAGCATTATACCTACATCCTAGAATTAAAATAAAAACCATTTTACAATGTACAAATAAAGTTCTTTCATAAGACATCCTACTCAATATATTTATGTAACTTTTATTTTTTAAGTTTCATGCAGATTGGTTCAACGGTTCGATAGTTATGCGAGTAGAGATATTCGTGAAACATACAAACCTCGCTATCTAAACCTCGCTACAACGCTCGCTCGATCGACAAACCCACAAAAATACAACGCAAAATCGCCACTAGTTGCCACTACTACTACTAAGTTGCCACTAAGATCTTACTTAGCTCACTTCGCACGCTCGGTCGATTAAACTGTAAAAATTGATTTTAATTTCTAACTTTTTATGTTAACCTTACTGCGATTTCTCTTCGATCTAGAATTTAAAAAAAAAACACAACTTTTGAATACTTGAAACTCTTTGTATAAGTAGTTGATAGATAGGCACCAACATCCGAGATAGGCACAGACAGCCAGAAAAGCTTGTTAATTATTTAAAATCAAATAGATTTAAAACTGGTATACTTACTTTGGGTAAAAGGTAATGTTAACAAAAATAAAAAACCTTGACTTTTAACAGTCAACAACATACATAACAACAATTTATTTTAACCTGATCTTTATAAAACTGAAACTGTTTACTTATCTAGGTACTTCTTTATGACTATCATTCAATCAATCAAACAGGTCCAATTCTGTACATTGAAGATATTTTTAAAAAATTGTTTTTGGAGGGCACTCTATAACCGATACTGAAGCCAAAACTGTATCTGTCTGTCTGTCTGTATCTTGGCCACGCATCACGTCGAAACTACTGAATGGATTTGAATGAAACTTATGAAATTTGAGTGCATACTACGAGGTATAATATAGAATACTTTTTATCCCGAAATTCATCACAGTTCCCTAGGGAGAGGGGATGAAAGTCAAAATAAGTATCTGGTTGTAATTCATCAACGCGTAGTCCGATTTTATTGATTCTTTTTTTGTTTGAAAGTAGGTACCTACTTTAATTTATTGTCCCGTAAAAATTTCAAGGTTTTGTAGTTCCGAAATTACAAACATCCGGAATCCTTGACACCCGGAATGCACAGGAACCTTTGAATGTACGGCTCATCTTAAGCTGGTGTGCACATTGAGACAACTCCAAAGGAGTTAGATATTGTCTAATGGTCATTCTACACAGTTTGGACGTCTAAAATAACTTGAAGTCTAATTCCTCCTGATCCATTGATCAGATTGTGATGAAAATTTTCTTAGGATCGCCCGCGAGGGTTTCTAGCCCATAAAGTCTACCTATTTATTAAATAAATAAATAAGTAGGGCGATACCACGTAACAGATAATAGGTAGGTAATACTACGCGATTACAGGAGAAAATTCGTAATTTTTAACAATTATTAACATTAGACCTCCATCGACAGAAATTGATTTATTGCATTAATAAGTTTCACTGACGTTTCGTTTTCACGCTACTATAGTTCGCGTCATGTAAAAAGAACGCGGGCTGTCAAGCTGCGCAGTAAGCAATTAATAAAAAATTGGCAAATTAATACCAACACGCAAAAAACCTTTTAATTACGAAATGGTTTTCCATAGAAAAAACAAACAATAAAAAAACAATAGATCTAGTACTTTCGTATGCAAGTGTACCCATGCGCAAACATACCCCCTCCACTGTCATTCAGCGTTCTTAATTTCTTAAGTCCATTAACTTGGCATTTGCCAACCTAGAAGAAATAACTTGACTCAAAACCTTCAAATAGCCAAACATTAAAACAATCACTATAGTCGAATTGCTCATTGTACGAACTAAAATTATATGAAAAATGACATTTTTGTCGTCAATTTTAGTGCGTATAATGAGCAATCCGACTATAGAGCTGAACGTTTACTAGGTATTACGTTTTTTTCAGGGCAACTTATAGCAGAAGTCTGAAACCGCAAGTTATTAAAAAGTCTTGTTAGGAGTGACAGGCTCGATATAAAAAAAGTTCTGCTTTGAAAAAAGTTAAAATGTATTTCTACCCCCTTACTTATGAAAGATGTTTAAAGTTGAATACTGGTTAAACAACGTCCTGTCTCTGTTTGTCACTATCTACAAATAAAGACAGGACGTTATTTAGCCAGTGTTTAACTTTAAACATCTTTCATAAGTAAGGCCCCTAGTTTTTATGTAAATACACATGTTTTCATCTTCATTATGTTTTTAACAATAGAGCATGTTCATTTATTGATTGAACCTGAGGAATAATAAGTAAGTACTTTCAATTCAACGATTACTTAATATTTTATGCTAAACTCAAAGTATTTTACGTAAACTTAAAAAATCGCAAAGTATTTTGACTTATTAATGAAAAATATCTGGACGACCGAGCTATGCTCGGGTGCAAATAGAGAAAAATTAAAAAATAAAAAGAAAAAAATCTTACAAAAAATAAACTTTCACTGGCTGAGATTCGAACTCGAAGCCTTCGGCTGAAAGGCGATCCACTCTGCCACTTTGGTCTCAACAAATTTTGTGAAATTACGAACCACATTGCACTGGTAAATCTTTTTGCGTGAAAATGCCGAGAAAACGAATTTTCCCAGATATGAGACCTAGCTAGATCGATTTTTCGCCCCCTTACCGCAAATTTTATCGAAATCGTTAGAGCCGTTTTCGAGAACGTGTATACAGACAAACAAACAAATATTGCTCGTTTAATAGAATGTAAATTAAAAGACCCCAACTTAGGGTTTTTTGGGAAAATACCGCCAAAAACCACAAGTGTGTAGACTTGTACTTTTGTAAGTTTATTGTAAAGTAAAGTTGTCGCTAGGTAACCGAGGCAAGACGAGGCTGCACCCGAGCGTGGCGCTTACTTCAAGGCCTCTTTGTTCTAATTGCAATCTGTTCTCACACAGCGTTTGTAGTATCTAATTAAGCCAAAATGACTTTTCTTGACATACATTATTCACACGAACAATTAGATTTGTAAAGTTAAGTAGCGCTTAGTTCATTGTAGTACTTTAGTATTACATAGGTTCGGGTCTAATTAGTTATTTCGCATCGGATAACGGGTTCGGTTACGACAACTACATATAAAAGGTAATCGTGATCGGTATTTGATTACGGGATCAGTGAAGACAAACCTATAGGTTTTTTTGAGAAAATACCATGATAAACAAGCAATTATTTAAGTAGGTAAGTAAATATTTTTTTATTTACCTACTTAAATAATTGCTTGTTCAAAATTCAAAAAATAAATAAAACCGACTTCAAAAAATACTTGCACTAAAAAGGTCCTGACTCCATCATCATATCAGCATTGTGTTTCACTCATCAAGCCCTTTCATTTGATACCCATATCACTAAAAAGTTCCATGGAACAGGTCCTGACTCCATCATCAGATCCTGACTCCATCATCAGATCAGCTCGCTGTTATTATATTATTAGATTACTAGCTTCTGCCCGCGGCTTCGCTCGCGTGGTACCCGGATAAAAGTAGCCTATATTACTCTCCAGCCCTCCAACTATCTCCACACAAAAAATCACGTCAATCCGTCGCTCTGTTTTGACGTGAAAGCAGGACAAATAAACAAACAAATAAACACACTTTCACATTTATAATATGGGTACGGATTATTAGATATAAGATAAGATTTAATTAAAGATGATTATATATTATTAGATTGAAGTCGGAACTTCACAGATATGCTGAGTTCCGAGTTTCAACTCAATCAGACTATTTATTGAGGAGTTCTGTTGTTCTCTTGACTCCATCATCAGATAACCTTGCTGACACCATATTATTACATTCTAGTCAGAACTTGACAGATATGCCGAGTTTCAACTCAATCGGCTTATTTACTGAGTAGTTCTGTTGAACAGCTCTTGACTCCATCGTCAGATCAGCTCGTTGATACCATAATATTTAATTGTCACCGAGAATCTATAAGTGCGAAAAATTTCAGCTCGATAGTTCCACAAACACACTAAATAACCATAAAACCGTTTCCCTCGATTTCAATGGGATCCCCTCATCAGATTCTGATTTGGTGACGATGGGACCACCTCGGGAGTAAACCTTTGTAACAAAAAAATAATTTTCAAAATCGGTCCACAATAGGCAATATGCATCAATTTTTTTTTATGGTTTTAAACGATAGGTTATATCGTCAATTAACCGTAACAAAAATTCCAGCGCCGAAAAACTAAAATTTCATAACAAAAATAATTTTTAAAATTTATCAACATTTTCATGCACTTGAAACGGACGTGACGTCACAAGTCACCAAAATTACACGCGCTTGTAGGTAGAAAAAAAAACTTTCTGTCGAGTTTGAAGGAGTGTGACGTCACAGCATACGTGACAAATAGCGTTGCGTTTCAAGTCTTATGAAATTCCCACTATATTATTGCACTTTTTAATTATTAATTTCTAAGCGAAAATGAAATAATATTAAAAAATAATTACACACACATAATTCTAAAGCCATAATGTTCATAGAAAAATACGTTTAACCCGCTTTTGAATCAGACGCATATTGCCTATTGACGGAGAAATCGGTGAACATACATAAAAAAACATACATAGCTACAGCCGAACATAGATCCTCCTCCTTTTTGGAAGTCGTTTAAAAATAACAAAATCCGGCTGAACTAAAAAGTTGGAAAGACAATTTTTTTCTAAATGAGATTTCTTCTAAATGGCTTAACCAAATTCGATGGGGTTTTTTCTTAACGTTGTGTATTAGGTATGACTGTCAAAAAGTTTTAGGATACTTACGTTTTGTTTAGCAATTCCATTTAAGGCGAACAATAGATTTTTAAATTTTTGAAAGATGATCTAGTCTTCGGAGATGTCATGTTAGATTTAAAAAAATATTGTATTTGAAATCAGTCCATCGATCTCTTGATTTTGACATAGATTTTGATATGGTGGCGAGATTTTTTTTTCAAAATTCGCACATTGTTACATTTTCTAGCCACTTTAATTGATTTATTGAAATAAAAAGTATCCTAGAGCACAATCGAGATGGAGACGATTCAAACTATATTTCATTCATCAAAATCCATTCTGCCGTTTAGGAGCAATGCGGTTATAAAGAATAACACTTAAGTACATACATAGAAACGCGCGATCTACATAACCCTGTGACTTGACAGTCAGCCGGGTAAAAATACAAAGGCACTAAAAACTTTCTGAGAACCTAGTTTTGATGTTTGTAATTGCAATTTTTTCTCTGTATAATATACATATATATAATATACATAGCCTCATAAGTGGGCTGAAGGAATGATTTCTCGTTATGGATTAATGTACCTGAAGGGACACCATCATATCTCTGGATTTCAGGAGCATCAGGAGGCTTCATATTTACGTGTTGCTATGGTTACGTTGACATTGGTAGGCGTGAGTTGTCGGGCGAAGAGAATAAAAGATGATATTCAATATCTGTTACATTATTATTATCGTAGCTCTGCTATTGTTCATTGTAATATGGATCAGGATAGATGCAGGATAATCTTATTAACAATCCTTGATAGACACTCCGCCGAACACGTGATGCCCGTCCGCGATGAGAGCCGGTTCGATCCTGAATGATGACAATCGAATTGGTCTCCTCGCTCAGCACCAGCGCTCGTAGTTGTGTCAGAGTGACGTAACCTCCATGTAGTTCTTGTCACTCTTATCAAGGAGGCTACACGGCCATACTGACATTCACGCGTCCTCGCGTGACTGCTTGTATCCAGTCCTCTTTCAGTTAATCTGTAACAACAACATATGACTGGTAGACACTATAACTGAACCCGCTCGTCCATCCCTGACATATAAAGGATTAATCATAGGACATGATGTAAACTTGTGTAAACATCAATAAACATCTAAACATCAGTAAACATCTAAACCTCAGTAAACATCCAAACATCTAAACGTCTAGACATCTGGACATCTAGACATCTAAACATCTGAACATCTAAACATCTGTACTAAACATTTAAACAGCTAGACATCTGGCTCTTTCAATATTACACCGACGTCCCACCGTCCAAGTCGCCATGTTTAATGACAACGAGGACCCACTAGATTGATCGAACGTCAGGCCTCTGATGTCTCATCGCCCATGCCACCATCTTCAATGACAACATGGACTAGAGCATCTACCAGAGCTCGTATCAACCAGCTTACGCAGTAACACGAAGAAACACGAAGTAACACGAAGTAACAACACGAAGTAACACGAAGCAACACGAAGTAACACGAAGAAACACGAAGAAACACGAAGTAACACGAAGTAACAACACGAAGTAACACGAAGAAACACGAAGAAACACGAAGTAACACGAAGTATCAACACGAAGTAACCCATAGTAACACGTTGTTCTCAACATATTCAAGTAGCCAGATGTGTAGCATTATTAGGGGATTAAAACATAAAGCTCAGCATAAGATCTGCTATCATAAACAAGAAACGGGCTCACCAGATTATGTAGTCGAGGTAGGTGCAGGTAGGTACTCTTGGTTCGTTGGCGCTCGTAGACATGGTATTCTTTAACTGCTGCTCTTCCACTGCTTCCTCTTAGATCTGGTCACGATGACGCAAGATGTCAAGAGGTGTCACACGAAACAAATGATTGATCGTGTTTTATCAGGAACTCTAGGAGATAGGTTTATCCTCTTATCTGAAGATGGGTCTTCCTGTAGCTTGTTGTAGTTAGCTGCTGAATGTCTTGGTGAATAATCTCGATAGCGTCTTTTCTTTCGCTACACTCTTGACAGAGTGGTCGTGGTCGTCATGTCGGAGGGGGGTTGTGGCGACTTTGACGATCCTACGCCATTCGTCTCGAATCGCAGCCCTTCTGGTGCATTCGTGTAGTGGACCGTCCAACGCAGTAGCAGTAGCGTCTCGATAGCGTAGACTTCATAATAAAGCAATAGGTTTGGCATAGACGGTGGCGAAGGCATTTCGTTGCTTGCGTATTCTCTTCAATATTTAGCCCTCCGAATCCCGCTTCTGATGAAGGGACACCATCATATCTCTGGATTTCAGGAGCATCAGGAGGCTTCATATTTACGTGTTGCTATGGTTACGTTGACATTGGTAGGCGTGAGTTGTCGGGCGAAGAGAATAAAAGATGATATTCAATATCTGTTACATTATTATTATCGTAGCTCTGCTATTGTTCATTGTAATATGGATCAGGATAGATGCAGGATAATCTTATTAACAATCCTTGATAGACACTCCGCCGAACACGTGATGCCCGTCCGCGATGAGAGCCGGTTCGATCCTGAATGATGACAATCGAATTGGTCTCCTCGCTCAGCACCAGCGCTCGTAGTTGTGTCAGAGTGACGTAACCTCCATGTAGTTCTTGTCACTCTTATCAAGGAGGCTACATACCTATATCCAAAAAAAACATGATAAGATGCTTGGCGCACAGATGAGGTCGACAATTGGCAGGTGGCGCCATAGCGTTGTGTGAACGTAGGACGCACCTGTCATCTCGCACGGACCGCGGTCGCAGGCATCGCGACACATGGCCGACATCGCCCCGTTATGTCATTCTGTAATATCACTATAATGTAGGCTCCCATCACTACGGATCCCACACTCTCACGCTATGCACCATCAGCCCATCTATTTGTCGTAATGTGTGAGAAATTATTTACAATTGCTGTATTGCTCATGATATTGATTGATTGTTGATGTTCAAGTCTAAGGTTGATTCTTGTCGATCTGTAGGCATCTCTTTTATGTAGAAATTTAGACATACAAGATCCTAAATCTGGATCCAAACTGGACATTTGTGGTTTTTTTATTAAGATGACAAGGTTGAATTATTTTAGGCGAAGTTCGAAGTCGAAGTCGTTACTGTACCAAAAATCATCAACATCAGTAAGCATAAAAAGTCTTTAGCCAAATCACAGTGTATCTTGGTCAATCGCACTCCGCAAAGTATTAAATTTTTATTATATTATATTACTAGTAGTTCGCCCCGAACTGAGATCTTGCACACCGTTGCGTTGATAGCCTAGATTTAGACTTGTTTCTGACTACGTGCTACGTCTGCTGAGTTTCTTTATTACCGCATTGCTCCTAAACGGCAGAATGGATTTTGATGAACGAGGTATGGTTAGAATCGTCTCCATCTCGATTGTGCTCTAGGATACTTTTTAGTTCACTGATGACTTTAGACACAATGATGTCTAATACGCTAGCTCAGTATGGTAAAAATTACAGGCATGCATGCAATACATTAAGTCGTGTCTATTTTGTTTATTTTGAATTACTTAGGTAGATACCTTACGTGCCTCCTACCAAACGTAACTTATGTACGTAGTTTATTTTCAGGTTTCCGGACAATTATTTTCATTTTTTATCATGAAAAAATTTCAAGTAGCAACTAAAATCATTGCAAACCAAACCGCAACCATGCCACTCTCTTTCTAAAACCAACCAGTTAATGAACTACGACGACATTGAAACTCTATAAAAGCTTTGCAGCTCTGGTTACAGCGGTTTCTTAATTTTTCTGTATTTCAAAAGCTATACATCCTAGAGTAAAAATAAAAACCATTTTGGAATGTACAAATTAAGTCCTTTCATATGACACCCCACACAATATATTTGTAAAACTTTTATTTTTTTCACCCCCTTGGAACCCCAATTTTTTACAACCCCTTCATCGATTACGCTCATATGCTCCACCGTAAGCTTCCATAGCACAACCTATTGACCTACCAATTTTCATGCAGATTGGATGAACGGTTCAACAGTTATGCGAGGACAAGAATTCGTGAAACATACAAACATACCTACAAACATACAAAGCAAAATCGCCCAACTTACCTATCACTCGCTCTTACTCGCTCGCTTCGCTCGCTCGATCAATACATTTATATACCTACTTATGTACTTATATAAAACTGAATGGGAAAATAGGAACCGGAATTGTTTGCCATTTCTTAGATTAATCAAACAGGCAGCGTAGTTCAATTAAAACCACCTGCTGCGGACAGTATGCACAAACCACCCTAGATTATTAAGAGTACTTAGGTACTAATAATGTGCATTAATATTAAAAAATATAGGTACCTTTTGAAAGTAAATTAAATATATTTGAACGGTCACGACTTTAAGCCACGCGATGTCAACCCTCGGTTTCTTGATTTATGGAAATTCGTGCTATATCCGCAGATCACGTTTTCAAACCCACGACACTATATTATAAACAATGGACAGAGAGTGTACCTCCTTTTACGATTTTATTTTTTTTTTTTTTTTTACGAGCCACCAGACCATTTTGCGAATAAAGAAAAGTCTAGAGTCGAGGAATTTTATTGCACTCTACTGGGTAAAAAAATGTGTGTGAACATTCCTGTTAAATTTGAAAATTCCTGAACAATGTTCCTAATTTAAGCAATTGAGGTCTACCTATTCTATTCAAGTTATTATTTTTCTGCGTACCTAGTTAAACAGCAAACTCAATCTATTTCAGAAGTAATTCAAGAATGTTCAGTCATAGAGTGCATGATCACAGGTAGTTCACCGCTGCACCACTCATCCTTGACACTGTTTTATTATCATAATAACTTAGTAACGCCACCATTGAGTTGTTAGTATCCGGTCAATGACTGAAATACCGCTTTCTTTATTATACGTTGCTACATGTGAGGTAAATCTAAGAAATATCTTAGAAAAATCGAATTAATCAGGTACCTATTGTGATTTTGAATCGAGATAGGCTATGTAGATAAAGAAGTGCAAAATGCTTTAACTAGTTTCCAGAAATTTTAAGTACCTACTATAAGTATTTGAATAAAATAACCCTAACTTATAAAAAAAAACTACTTAAAGTGTCAAGAAAGAGGTATGTAGGTGATGTAGGAATCCCAATCAAAGTCAAAAATGTAACAAAATATTTTGTCCTTTTTCCTGAGCGGTCACTATTTAGATTGGTGACTGCTAGTGGCATTATGAAAATAAACGTTTCGATGCTACGGTGGTCACGTAAAATGTCGGTCCCATTTTTAAAATCTTTAAGCCATGACGGAGGCCTTAATGCGATCTAAAAACTCCGACACCAGAGTTAGCTACTTGCTTGTTATGTATTCATTATGTTCGTATAAACATAATGAATACATACCTACTCGTATATTACTAATAAATGTGAATGCCTTTGAATCGATTCGGTATCTACCGGCACTTGAAACGGTTGCTCCACTTGCAAGTCCCTGGTTGGCGTAGATTACTTAATATTCGTGACGCCGCGCTCGTAGCCGCCAAGTCACTCGCTGCCCGCTTACCGGAAATCGGTCTAGCACGCACCTCTTGTTTTTCTTGTTACCGTTCGTGTCCATCCAACCTTTAGGTTTTACTTGTAAATAAACAGAAACTCCAGTAGAGCAAAATTTTATGTTACTATATAACTTTTGAAACTATCATGGTTACGAACATAAATACTAGTATTGGCCGTAGATGGCTTACATTTGGACTTTCTTCTGACTTCCCCTATACTTTCAAGTGCTACTACTGCCAAGTATGCCTATTGCGCTAGCTCGTCTCATGGTAAATAATACTGGCCTGGCATGCATGCAATACTTCGTCGTGCCTAATTTTTCATTCATTTCATATTTATGAATTCTCGTCGTATTTAAAAAGTATACATCCTTGAATAAAAATAATATCTATTTTAGAATGTACAAATAAAGACCGTTCATTTGACACCCCAGTCAATATATTTGTTTAAATTTTATTTTCCCCCTTCGGAACCCAATATCTTGACAACCCCTTTATCGATTAAACTCATATACTTACTAGGGTGGGTCACTCTTGTATGGAGAAAAAAATATATTTTTTTTTCAGTTTCTAATAGTGATAAAAAGGTGCTATATTACGTCAATAATCCACCTGCAAAATATGACACGGATTGAAAATCATCTTCTGCCTCCGAATCGAAGTTAAACTTTTAAAAAATTACAAAAAAAGGTCTTTGGAAAATCCTGCTGAAAACTATGAAAATATACTTGTGTATGGTTTATTTTGGAACAAACCACGATACAAGAAGTCATATTTGTATACTTAATTATAAATTACTCAGTTACTTATCTAAAAAATGCAGGTTAGGTCTTCAAAGAATAGCAAAATCCTTCTTTACTGTAAAATGTGCGCATATGTTTGCGTGACTTTAGCTGAACCGATTATAAGTCCTTTTCTCTCAAATTTGGTGTTTAAAGTGTTGGATGCTTCCACCAAAGTCGTAATAGCTCTTTCCACACCTTACAATGACATGGCATGCGAAGCACAGGCAGTTCGCCTTTGCCCACTTGTACAACAAAAGTTTGTAAGTTTTCGTCATTTTGCACCTTTGAATCGATGGTTCGGTAGCATTTAGTCACTAATAAATCAGATCAACATAAGAATATGCATTTAAAATTGTTTAGGAACTTGAGAAATCTTAGTTTTGTGCGAGAAAAGAAACATTCTTTCAGAATTCGACGAGCGGTAAACTTTCTAATGTTTTTTTGTAGATTAGACAACATTGCTAGCAAAAAGTTATCAGGATGAGCAAAATACAGGCTAAATATGACAAAATCTTTTATTCCTTTGAATTCTATTGATTATTATCTTGATGTGGCAATTATCTTTTGCATGTATTGCGGTCTTTCATTGCAGGTAGCGTGGATCTTAATAGTGAACCAAAACTTTTAAATCTTTCGTTGCTAGAATCACCAGATTTATTGAAGGAGCTTCTGTGGATGAATAAATTTAAAAAAATGCAACTTGTTTGTGTGAACCAACGAGCATGAGGCATTTTACCTGGTGAAAATCACGAAAAACTCCATTGAAATACAGGCAAGAAGTATTTCTATTGTATTTTGGTGGTTGCATCATGGATGTTCCTTTTATCATTTTTTGAATTGATATTTCATCAATTGTGTTAATTTGTAGGTACATTGAGATCGTCAGGCCTCCTGCTCTCATTAAAATCTATGCTTTTTCAGCTAGAAATGTCGAAAAGAGCTTTCCTGCTATTCTTGAAATCTGTAATGTTTTGGTGAAGTTTTAGGCAAGGACTTTAGTAGGTTTTTAGACTTCAAATGATGTACTTTAAGCATTTGTAACACCCTTTTATCTGAATTTATAATAATAAGTCCTTTTGTCTATTATTTTTAATTAAATCAATAAAATTATGCAATATCTCAATGCAAGTTGGTTCTTTTTGTAAGTCATTTTCGAATTCCCATTGGCACCTCAATTCTTCATTATGTTTAAGAATACCGTTGTTACTTGGTAGTAAATTATCTTTATTATCGCTATTATCATCAATTAAAGAATGCATAAAACACTTTTTAGACATTTCCATTGTTAAAAAGTAATCTTCGAACTTCAAACGTACCACGTCACTTTTGCGACAAAAGCTCGAGATTGCAAACTCTCAAAATCTCACTTTTCCTAAGAAAATGGTAAATAATGTTAATTAATAAGTAAATATATAATACTATCTTATGTTTCAAGGCAAAACTGTAACCAAAAACTACCTGCATAGTACTTTTATCAGTTCATGAATTCAACACCAATTTCAAGATATTTTGAATTTTCAAATTAAATTCGGAGGCAGTTAACATTATTATAAAGCAACCATATTTTGCACGTCTCATTTCAACCATATTTAGCCACTTTTTATCGCTATTAGAAGTTGAAAATCGAAAAAAAAAAAATTTGACCCACGCTAATACTTACTCCACCGTAAAAGAGATGGCCGATTCCTCGAATAAATTTGCCCCACAGATGCCAACAGGAAAGAATGCTTGCGTCATGACCAAATTGGGATTTTTGGGTTTGTTTTTTTATTTTAAAATGAGTCTCCATTCATCTTCTTCCTCTAAATAGTGGGATTTAAAAGTTATTCTATTATAAAGCAGCAGGCTATGACGCCCAGCATGAACGGAGAACCTAGGAAACTATATTTTTAAGGTTTCTATAGTAAAAGCTTTGCTTACGTTGGGGATAGATGGCGCTGTGTGAACATTTACTTTTTCATTATTATAATTAGGACTAGCAGAATTTTAAGTGAAGTAGGTATAGAAAATAAATGACGCACACAGGTGCTCCCAGTCCCTACAATTTAAAGTAAAAAAGAAAAGTACTTAGGAAAAATTGGGAATTTCATCAATAAAATTATCTACACTCGTGTGCAGTGATTCTGTACTTACCACCTAAAATAAAATATGATATAAATAAATAAAATAAAAAGCCTTTTATTTCTCTATAATTAAAATTTTTTTCTTCTCACTAATGCTTAAAATCTAAGTAGGTACCTACTAGATAACCCCTAAGGTGAAGGCCTCCTCCAAAGCCAGCCATCTGTCCCTGTCTTGTGCTACTCGGAGCCAGTTTGGTCCAGCAGTTTTCTTGATGTCGTCGTCCCAGCGAGCGTATGGTCTTCCTATGCAGCGTCGACCTCTTGGACCCTCCCAATTTGTCACTCTCCTAGTCCATCTTCCATCTTGTAGACGGGCTACATGTCCAGCCCACTTCCATTTTAGTCAGTATGCATATCCCAAGGCGTCAGTACTTTTTGTAATTTTAAATAAAATATGATAAATCCTCATAAATCACATCACAACACAATCACACAACTGAAACTCAACGAAATTCCTTTTACATCTGTCAAATTCTTGTCCGTCTGTTTTGTTTACTATTTGAGTGTCATGTCAACCGCGAAAAAGAAGGTAGGTCTATCTGATAAAAATATTCTCTGTGATACCTAATAGCCCCTCCAGACTCTCGGCAAGAAACCCCGACAACACCCGAGAAGCGTGAATGTGAGGAGTTTCTCGCCTTCTTGTTCTCGCGCTTCGGTGTCGGTACCTATTTTTGGCCGAGACAAAGGATTTCAAACAGATCACGAGTGAGAAAATTGAGAGTGTGGATAATTTGTTTGTTCTTCGAGAAGTCTCGGTGAAACTTCTCGCCGTGAGTCTGGAGAGGCATTACGGACTGTAGTACCGGAAGTGACTAAAGTTACTAATAAAATAACATAATTATATTCCCACATGGTACGAGATCTAAGTATTCTGTATGTACCAGTTAATTTTGTGATATTTTATTTAAATAATATTATTCAGACGCATAGTCTAATTTGATATTCGGCTCTGGGGCAGTATTCGGCCAAATCCTTTCCATACTTAGCACAACCTATTGACCTACCATGTTTAGTCTACCTAACGTAACCTATAGTCGTATTGCTCATTATACGGACTAAAATTGAAGGAAAAAATGTCATTTTTCCTTCAATTTTGATTAGTTTTGATACGTTTTATGTCAAAATTGAAGGAAAAATGACATTTTTTCCTTCACTTTTAGTCCGTATAATGAGCAATACGACTATACGTACGTAATTTATTTTCAGGTTTCCGGACGATTATTTTCATTTTTTATCAAGATTTTTTTTTTAAGAAAATTAATCAAGTAGCAACTAAAATCATTGCAAATCAAACCGCAACGATGCCACTCTCTTTCTAAGACCAACCAGTTAATGAACTACGAAGACATCGAAACTCTATGAAACGGGAGCTCTGGCAGCTCTGGTTTCCTAATTTTTGTCGTATTTCAAAAACTAAGTATACATCCTACAGTAAAAATAAAAACCATTTTGGAATGTACAAATTAAGCCCTTTCTTATGACACCCCACATTTAATATTTTTGGGTAACTTTAATTTTTTTTTTACCCCCTTGGGAACCTAATATCTTCACAACCCCTTCATCGATTAAGCTCATATGCTCCACCGTAAATTTCCACACCACAAACTATTGAGATACCAAGTTTCATGCAGATTGGATGAACGGTTCGACAGTTATGTGAGAACAAGAATTCGTGAAACATACAAACTTATAAACATACAAAGCAAAATCGCACAACATGCCACTAAGATCTTCACTCGCTTCGCTCGCTCGATCGATTAATAATACCGGGAAGCAAGAATACTCAATAATCATGGTAATTATCCCGTTGAAATATTTGTATTTAGGGTGAATTTTTGAGACGGGGCAGTAAGGGCCAGTAAGGGGCAGTAAGCTCGTAAACGTTTTATGTAGATTATTTTGCCGTGTGTGTTTGCCAAGTTACTCTATACCGACTTGGTTTACATTCGATTTCACAACTTTTTACGGCAGAAGAACTGCGTTGCGAGACTTGCGCATTTTTGTACATGTTATGTTTTTGATGGGATCTCACTTCTTTTTGTAGGTAGTCCTCCTTTTTTTCTTTTACCTATTATATCTTGTGCTTTATCTGCGGGCTTTCTCATAGCCCACTCCCTGTCTCCGTGGGCTTTTCTCAGAGGCTTTTATGTATTGATTTTTGACAAGTCTGGACGGTAAATGCATCTAGTCTATTATATTCAGAGCAGACTCCTGCGCTTTAATACAACTAAAGATGACATTGATTAGATGTAAACCGCCTAGACTTGTCACTCTCGAAAGTGCCACATACGCTTGACCGCATGTAAATACTGACGAACCAATATCCATCAATGATTTGATTGATGGATGAAGAAATGATTAGATTATCAGTTCATTTCATTTCAATGCACACTACGAGGTTCAGTATAGGATACTTTTTATCCCGAAATTTAGCACGGTTCCCTTGTGAGAGGGGTTGAAAGTTAAAATGAGTATCTGGTTGTAATTCATTAACGTGTAGTGCGATTTCATTGATTCTTTTTTTGTTAGAAAGTACTCGTAGGTACTTTAAATGTTGTTCCCATAAAAATTTCAAGGTCATGATCTGATGGAGTCAGGAGCTGTTCAACAGAACTCCTCAATAAAAAGGCCGATTGAGTTGAAACTAGGAACTTAGCATATCTGTAAAGTTTCGACTACAATGTAATAATATGATCAATGCAAGCTGATCTGATGATGGAGTCAGGACCTGTTCCATAGAACTTTTTAGTGATACGGGTATCAAATGAAAGAGTTTGATGAGTGAAACACAATGCTGATATGATGATGGAGTCAGGACCTTCATGGAACTTTTTGGTGATATGGATATGGGTATGGGTTTTCTCTCTTCCATGCTTCCCTGCTTCTCTCCTTCCAAGCTTCTCTGATTTTCTTTATACATGCTTCTCTCCATTTAGGTATGCTTGAAGCAATACGAAGTTTGCCGGGTCAGCTAGTTTATTAAAATATAGGATAAATCAGAGAAGTGCCAATAGTTGGTGGGGTGCCTAAATTAGGTTCGTTTAACTAATCAGTTAGACTGTGAGAATATTATGTTACTCGGTAGTCTAATTAGTTTAACTTTTAATTCATCTGTGAGTTCTGTTAGTTAAGAGCTTGATTGACAATCGAAGCACTGACGAAACTGTTATACCTAAGCACAGATTGTGATACCTACTGAAAATCTGTTAAAGTTTTCTATTTTTCGTGTAAGTCAAAAGACTCAGGCAAATATCTCAAAACAAAGTAACTCCAATAATCAATATCCGCTCATAAGTGCTCACTGTAGTTAAAAGATGATAGTAGGAAGTAGAAATGTTCCTCGTAGCCGGAAACATTAATAAATATCCAGTTATCCATTGAGTCATAAAATATTAAATCGTACTTTTAAATTAAAAGTTTGACTAATAAATAACTCGACAAGTGGCACACAAACAACACGGAAAACTATTTCAGTAAGATTTTTTTCATCGATGCGTTCATATATTTAAATTCGAGTAAATCTAAAATAATTTGCGTTTGTAGTGAAACCCGGATCTGGGTCATTTGCATAGGTGATAAAGAAGAATTTTACAATGGAATATTATTACTACTGATGAATAAATAACTCATTGTTATCTACAGACAACAAACAGTAAAAATATTGAGTGAGTAATTCCTGTACACACCTTCAGCACACACGGTCTGAAGCATAAGCAATAGTAAAGTTGTATTCCGCTGCTGTTGAAACAGTTGGCTTGTACCGCTATCACTACTACTGGTACCGTTCGCAATGCGCCACTCACTTCAATCGATTATTATCGATAATACGAACCAAAGCAATTTAGTGTCCGTACGACTATGCAGTTCCATCGTAACGTACTCTACGCATAGCACAATAAAGAAAGGCATCAACAAAGAAATTGTTCGCAATTACGTCAATAAATGATACAGTGGATGCATTTTCTCGTATCTGATTTAGTGTTTTTAGTATTATTATATGTTCTGTAGTTATGTTCAATTTTGGTTCAATGCAGGTACTTACTTATATAAAATACAAAAATGAGAAGGAAATATCCCTAATAACTCCCACACTATGAGGGTTTACGTTACGGCAACAACATCATAGAAAAATAAAGAATTTGATTTTAAATTACCTATTATAATAATAAATGTCGATAAGTATCCTTAATACCACTTATACTGTTGCTCTTAAACATAATATATGGTTCGCTTCGAAATCAGACCTCGCGATTCCCTCTACTGATAAAGTCAATGTATGAATTCTATTGGTGTTAATAACCTACATACCATTTCATGACGACTGGATCGACCGACGCAAACATACTTATTCGAACCGTACTGAATCAGTTGTCTTAAAAACTTTCTTTCTCTCAGTCAATAAGGTAATATTAGTTTACCTCATATGCTTGTACTTGATTTCTCAATGGAATAGCAAACAATACAGTTTTGTTTGACTGCTGGACATTGATAAGATACGTCGCCAATGTGAATTGATTTTCAATAGAGAAACTATCACGCTGTCATTGTTCGCAGCCTACTTTCCGTACGAGTAGAGTGCAAAGCGCCAGCCAGCGAATGCGTCGTGACACCGTGAAAGTGAATGGCGTAAGCTACTACACAGCAACGGTCTTGCGGACATTTTACGGCCGATTTGATACCTCATTCGTACACGCGAAGCCACACTTGACTTGTGATTTTGTCCATGATGTAAGGCCTGTTATAAATGAGTACAACACGAACATAATATGGTGTATTTTGATGAGTGTGCAAATATACATGGACTGTTAGACACTCATACACTCACTCACACAAAAAAAGAAGGATACCTATACTTAAACAAAATTCTTGTGAAAAAATGAGACAGAGCATAATATCTTTTGTCCCTCATCGTGTGCCGGCTCTTTGTAGGTAAAGAACATCTATGTTCTATAATTCTGTACTAATATGGACCTTATGTGTACTACGAAACAATGGATCACTTAATTTTTTGTCCCTTTCGGCGGCACGCTAACTGGTAGTCCATAGCTATTGTATTAGGTCCATGGCCTTGTCAGGTTTTCATCCGCTTTCGTCATTATTATTGATAGAATTGCTTTCTCCAAATTCTAACAATGTTAATGCAAAAATTTGCAATTTTTTGATTGACTTTAAAAATTATTTTAGTAGAACCTATAGTAGCTTGAATGAAATCAAAAGCAAGCTAACTCTAGACACTTATCACACCTTCTCGGGGAGTAGTAAGTAAGACAGTAAGACTTACAAGAGGTGTTAACCTTGGAAAGCATAAAAGGGTTTATTCTACAGACATTGTAACTCTTTCATTTCAACACATTAAAAATACTGGCGACTTTTTGATTCTGTATGTCATTCTTATTATTTTTTATTAGTGTAAAAATATTTACCTCTATTGGATTCGTTCTCAAAAGTCTGTGGTTCCCAACGACCCCACTGGCCCACCTTGTGTCACTGAAGTATGGTACTAGCAAAGAAGGTCTTTGGGTACTAGCTTGGTACTAAGTGAGGTTTGCGATTGTGGACTTTGGCTTTGAGCGATAAAATGACCTCAGAAGACCACCAAAAAATTTATCCTGTATTACAGTAGGAATTTTGTATAATCCCTCTATAGTATAGGCTGCAGCTAGAAATGTGCACGGACTTTCCATAATGCACGACCAAGTGCACGACACAGAAAATAATACTATTACGTTTTAGTGCACGACTAAAGTTAAAAATTGATAGTAATGACATGAATACTGCCAATTTTTAACACTCATTTTATCACGCATAAAAGAAGGTTCCATGTTTGTATTCGATTATAACTTTTTCACAGAACATATTAACTCGGACGAAAGTAGCCGTCCGAGATTACTTATCATATTGTATAAGAAGGAAGAAGGTTAGAGCAGCTGTGATACCAATCAATGACTCCAATCTCCAATGCATGGTAGTAATAACAGTAACTAGACTATAGTACATCTATGAGTCTGACCGACGACGTTCACGCTTCGCTTAATGTAAAGTGCAAGTGCACATTGTAAAACATCATGCGATGAACTCATACATAATACTACTTACTACCTAATAGAAATAGTGAAATGTTTTCACCCATCAGAATGTCTGTTAGGTGTTAGCAGTAATTAGTTTCGTAAAATAAAACTACACTAACAACATCTATTGTACCTACATTCCTGCGAATAAATGATTATGAATTACAGCAAAATAACCGTTGAATTTCTCTGGAAGAGCTGGAACCATGTTCATAGGTGGTATGCCAGATGCCACAAAGAGTTTTTGTATAGAGGCCAATGATCAAAATTTGCCAAATGATTTTCTTTTAAAGACTGTATTTTCAAGTCGCGTTTGACAAAGAAAGACCGTAAGACTAGTGATACCCCTGTACCCTAAACTTTAATATTTTCGTTTTTCCCTGATAAACCTCAGAAAAATTGGTGGTTAAAAGATAATTATGTTCTTTGAAATAGAGTAGGTACCTACTTAATGTTAGGCAAACAGCTGTTAACATCTAAATACTTAGCCTTATTTTACGAACACGTACTGTTATGTGAGCAAGTAAGTAATAAAATACCGTTCACACTGCTGACCTCAAGGCAGCCTTCGCCTTTGGCTACTTTTGTTTGTATCAGTTTACTTACGAAAAAGTTTAGTATTAATTACGTTATTAACATGACTTATCTTTTGTTACAGAAACAATGTATATAGACAACCTACCGCTTGTGGTTTGGACTCTCTTAGTCACAACGACACATGTGAGTAATAGAATAAAAACATATGCTTAAATATATTAGGTACCTACATACAATTTTTAAAATTATTGATTTTTTTATCGTAAGTTTTTGTTTTATTGGAAGCTAGACTTATTTGATCAATAGCTGATTATGTTTATACAGATTTTATTTGTTGAGTTTATTTTTAGTTTCTTTCAATATTTTTTTTTATTTTTTAATCAACATAATGCTGTTAACAAATCTAACTTCTTTCTTCTTGACAGTCATAATTCGTGCTCACATTTAGTTTATTTAGTTTGAGGGTCAAGTGTACATTTATTTGATTAAAAATAAGTTTAAAATAACTTTGTTTCTTCAATAAAGAAAAACTAAATAAAATAAAATAAACAATGACAATATGTGCGACTTATTTTTGAATAATATTTGTTCCACAGGTAGCGACACAAAGCCAATATGGAATAGGTTTAGGAATAAAACGAGAAGTATTTTTCTTAAATTTAGAAGACGGCTATTTTGGCTGTCAAGTAAACGAATCTACACAAATATTGCAATTATATGAATTATCAAAATTATGCGACGGTGTGCCAGATTGCTATAAGGCATCCGACGAGCTCAAGTTAGAGTTAAAATGCACAGGTAAGTCTGCAATATCTGAAAATCAAACATCGTGTGTTAACGATTGTCTCTAGTTAATGCTAATGTCCATCTGTTCATTTTAGATGATTGTACCAAAGAGGACGGTGCCCAGTGTATAAACGGTGCTTGTCTAAATGGAGTGTGCCATTGTAACGATGGTTTTGGTGGTTGTAACTGCCAGGAACCAGGTAATTACATAATTTCACTATGCTACCGTCGTTAACACGCGCTATTAGCTCTACTATTAAAAAAACAGAACTACATGTTTTTAAATATAATTTCAGATGTAAACGAATGCAAGGATAGACCATGCGATGTTTTTGCACACTGTACAAACACGGTCGGTAGTTTTCAATGTTCGTGTTTCCCGGGCTATGAAGGCGACGGTTTCAATTGCAGAGGTAAATTGAAAATCATTAATCAATGCTCATAATCTAGAAATTCAAGATACTAGTTTGGTTTATTATACGTATATTTTTTTCCTAGATATTGATGAATGTGCGGATCCAGCAGTAGCGGCTCGTTGTGTCAAAAACGCTGAGTGCTGTAATCTGCCTGCTCATTTTATCTGCAAATGTAATCGAGGTTTCGAAGGTGACGGCGAAGAAGAGTGCCGAGGTAACTTATATTTGATGAATTATGAATTCATCTAAAACATATGGATTGTCGATGACCTTTTATAACCAAATTATTTACTTTACGTACAGATATCGACGAATGCCGAAGACCTGGAGCCTGTGGAATAAACGCTGTCTGTCAAAACTACCCTGGAAACTATACTTGTGTTTGTCAAGCTGGTTACACTGGGAATCCATTCGATGGGGTAAATAAAAAAATCCCCTTAGTGTTCGATTTTCGTTGTGCTGCAATAATTACTTACCTAATTAATTTTTTTTTGGCAGTGTGTTGATATAGATGAATGTGCAAACGGCGACAGTTGCGGGCCTGGTGCCGTGTGCCGTAACATCGAAGGTGCTTACGAATGCAGCTGTCCGCCCGGCTACGAGGGGGACCCGCGAGTCGGCTGTCACGACCACGACGAGTGCGCGCGCGCTTCCTGCGGCCGCGGTGCTCTCTGCGAGAACCTTCCCGGCGCTTATCGCTGCTTGTGTCCACCAGGTTTCAAAGGCAACCCCGATGTACAGTGCGAGGGTGAGTGACCACTTGTAGGGCCAGTAGGTGAAAAGTATACTAATTTGTTTTCGCCCATGTGGTTTAACGCTTTCTTGTACTTACTTACAAAATAACTCGATCGCGTTTAACGAACCGCGCTGAAAACTACCGTTGAAGGACGCGGTAGCTTCACGCTTCTACTAACATAACTGATCACGAAACATTTATGGACAATGTTATCGAATTTTTCAGCTGAAATCGTGATTCATGTGCGGACTTCTAACTTCAACGTCTTTTCAATTATTTTGTCTTTGTTTTTTGTGTGAAATTTGGAATCTATTTCAATGGTTATTACGAGTTCGAGTTACTTTTTGGCCTTCGACTGATATTTCTCTCTTTGTTTTTCGGCGGTTTACAAGCACTTCACGTACCGTCGCCTGTCTGTCTTTCTTCTCTCCTCTTCGTAGTGGCTGTTGGCGTATCTGCTGCGTATGTATAATGCACGTGCAGTGCATTTTTTATTTTGTAATTAGACGTGCGTTGTTTGTTGCACCAGACGTGGATGAATGTAAAAGTAGTGAAGCGGTGTGCAGCGCTCATGCATTGTGCACCAACACTCCCGGGAGCTACATGTGCTCTTGCGAACCCGAGTACACCGGTGATGCGAGAAAACTAGACGGTTGCCGTGACGTCAACGAATGTGAGACTTTGGAGCGGCCGTGTGGTACGCATGCCATTTGCGAAAATGCTGACCCTGGATATAATTGCGTTTGCCCTCAAGGGTACAGAGCCAATCCAAATCCAGAAATCGCTTGTGAACAGGTAATTTTACTATAAAAATTTTGAATTAATATAATGAACAATAATTCTAAGATTTATCTATATGTTTTAACTAATTACACTTTTTCAGATTGATGTTAATACATTGTGTAAATCAAATTTCGACTGTACAAATAACGCCGAATGCATTGAAAATCAATGCTTCTGCAAGGAAGGGTTTGACGCTAAGGGATCAATTTGTGTTGACATTAACGAATGCACATCTAATAAATCGATTTGCGGAGAAAATACACTGTGTGTTAACATTTTGGGAGGGTACAACTGCGAATGTGTCCCAGGATTTGTTGGAAATCCACCGCGAGTTGCTTGTCGCGCCCCTTGCGAGGATGTCAAATGTGGTGATCACTCTTATTGTAAGCCCGATGGATCAGATGCTTTCTGTGTTTGCGAAGAAGGTTGGACCTTCGATCCTACTGACATCGCAGCAGGGTGTATTGACATCAATGAATGTGATAGAGCTTTAGGACCAGTTGGACGATGTGGCACTCACGCTAGATGCACAAATACTTTGGGAAGTTTTGCTTGTCAGTGTCCTGAAGGTTACACAGGGGACGCTTTTAAGCAATGCTTGGACGTTGACGAGTGCCAAGTTGAAGGGTCCTGTGGTATAGGGGCCGAATGCATAAATAAAGAAGGCTCGTTCAGCTGTGAATGTCCAGAAAACACCATACCAGATCCAGATGCGCGAGTCAGATGCACAGAAGTGTTATCTTGCAAAAGCGATACAGACTGCCCCGGAAATGCTTTATGTGATTCTACAGCACGATGTTTATGCCCAGAACCAAACGTTGGAAATGAATGTCGACGTAAGTACCCATACTTCAACTGTAATTCGGATAGTAAATAAATTAAAACTTTTTACTGTCGTAAGCTAATGCCTTCACTAAATAATAAATACTGTTTATTTCAGATCCCTGTGAAGCTTTACAATGTGGAAGTAACGCAGAATGTTTACTAAATGGTCTAGTTGCACAATGCACATGCAGAAGTGGGTTCACTGGTGATCCAATTTCAGCCAGTGGATGCCAAGACATAAATGAATGTAATGATAACCCATGCAGTATTGGAGCAGTTTGCAAAAATTTACCAGGACATTTTCAATGCGAGTGCCCGGGTAGTTTTAGTGGAGACCCTTATTTAGACGGCTGTATTCCTGGAAAAACTCCAAATGAATGTAGTGATTCAAATCCATGCCCTCAAGGCGAACAATGTGTTTTACACGAAGGAGAAAATGTTTGCATCTGTTCTCAAGGTTTTTCCCGTAACAAAGAAACTGGGCTATGTGAAGATATCAATGAATGCACACAGCACGGACGTTCACCTTGCGGTCTTAATGCAATATGTAAGAATCTACCTGGAAGCTATGAATGTAAATGTCCCACAGATTACAGTGGAAATCCTTACAATTACTGTGAGATTTGTGATGATTTAAGTTGTCAATGTCATCCCCCATACAAAGTTGTAGATGGAAATTGTGTGCTTTCTGGTTGTAATAAAGATAAAAAATGCGGAAAAGGAGCGGAATGTATAATTATATCCGATGGAGTGAGCTACTGCGCTTGTCCAGCTGGATACTCACAATCTGTAGATGGTGCTTGTGAAGATATCAACGAATGCACGTCTGGTCAACCAATCTGTGGATTTGGGGCCGAGTGTATCAATACACCTGGATCCTACATTTGTAAATGCCCTACAGGTTACGGTAAAGATCCAATGTCCGGTCAATGCTCGTTAAACCAGAAGCGCTGTATCGGTGATTCAGATTGTTTCCCTAATGAAAAATGTATACAACCAGGAAAATGTGTATGTCCCCCACCATTTTACTTAGACGTTTCCGATGGACAAAAATGCAAAAGTCCCTGTGAAAGATTTACTTGTGGTATCAATGCTAAATGCACCCCCAGTGATCCTCCTAGATGTATGTGTATGACAGGGTATGAAGGCGACCCTTACACTGGATGTACCAATAGAAATGAATGCCACAGTGCTCCATGTGCCTATGGAGCTATTTGTCACGACAAAAAAGGAGGGTATCAATGCGACTGTCCGCCTAATATGGTCGGAGATCCATATAAAACTGGATGTACGTATTATTTTTTACATACTATATAAAAAATCACGCCTATTTCCCACAAGGGTAGGCAGAGACCACGGATTTCCACTTGCTACGATCCTGACACACCTCTTTCGCCTCATTCGCTCTCATCAAATTTCTCATATTATTTTCTATTAGTTTTTATACTATTTTTTTTATTGTGGTGTTATAAAACATTAAGTTTATCTGAGAAGTACTTACTTATATTGTTCTATATCATGTTTTTTGTACTTAGGTTCTGTAGAAGAAACACCTTCCCAAAAACTTTTGTGCAGCAGCGACAACGAATGCCCAAACACACTCGCCTGTCTGAATCGTACTTGTGCTTCTCCTTGCGGCAGTGTGTCTTGTGGACCGAATGCTCTTTGTGAAGTTGATAACCATGCAGCTTGGTGTCGTTGCAACCCGGGATATACCAAACCCGAAGGAGGAAAATGCATTTCTGGTAACTATGCAGTTATATAGTTAATAGTATAAAAGAAATGTAAACCAAATTGTATTCTTTTTTACGAATTATGAGAATCTTAATAATTTTTTTTGTTTTAGGCTGCGATAATTACTCATGTACTCTCGGTGCTCAATGTATAATATCTAAAACCGGTCCAACATGCGTTTGCCCTGAAGGAATGGTAGGAAACCCGTTTCCCGGTGGTGCCTGTAGAAGAGATATATGCGGGCCAGGCATACCCTGCGAAGAACCGTTGACTTGTGTGGCAGGCCGATGCCGACAGCGGTGTGAGGGCATCGTGTGTGGTGTTGGTGCATCTTGTGAGCAAAGTACTGGAAAATGCGTCTGTAACGCTTTTTTTGTTGGCAACCCCGATTTACTATGCATGCCACGTAAGTAAAACACATTATTATTATAGTTAAACTCATAGGTACAATTCTTTTAACACCGGTATTCAAAATTATTATAAAACCAATATTGCGTCACTATACTTTATTATATATTATGATTTTTTTTTACAGCGATATCTCCTCCGGCTTGTGAACCTGACTGTGGTGATAATGCACATTGTGTTTATGGACGTAACAATGCCTGCAAGTGTAATAAAGGCTTTACTGGAAACCCTTACATCAAGTGCCTTCCGCGCAGACAAATAACATGCGCTAAAGCGTCGTGTGGCCTTAACGCAGTTTGCCAACAGACTAAATCTCATGTGGAATGTTTATGCCCACCTGGCTATTTAGGAAATCCAAATTTACAATGTACAGACGTAGATGAATGTAGTAGTAAACCTTGCGCTGAAAATGCGATCTGTATAAATACTCCTGGAAGCTTTAGTTGTATATGTAAAAGCCGTTACGTTGGCAATCCGTATGAATTATGCTCTCAAGTTTCCATTTCAAAATGCACAGATGGAAGCTTGTGTACTTGTACACACAACGCAACATGTCCAGACGGATATGTTTGTCTAAAATCGAAATGCATAGATGTCTGTCATTCTAAAATATGTGGTCCACAATCTATATGTGAAGAGGGACTTTGCCACTGCCTTCCAGGACATAACGGCAATCCTAATGATTTACAACGCGGTTGCATTCCTGACAACAAATGTATGGTTGATGGCGATTGTAAGGATTCTGAGATTTGTTTCCAAGTAGCAAAAAACACTAGAAAATGTGTTGATTCTTGTAGTAAATTGCAATGCGGACCAAATTCATTATGTATTGGAGCTAATCATCAAGCTCATTGCATATGCGCTGAGGGCTACGTTGGAAATCCAATAGATGTTAAAACTGGATGTCATTTAGAACAAAGAGACCCCGGCGAAGGAGAATGTCTTTCCAATGGTGACTGCTTGAACTCTCAAGTGTGCGTTGAAGTCGAAGGATCTACAAGAAAATGTCTTGACTTATGCTCTACTATAGCTTGCACCGCCAATGAACTTTGTAGAGTTGTGGGCAACGGTGCTCGTTGTGAATGTAAGGATGGTTTTCTGTGGAATCCTATCATCTCGAGCTGTGAACAGCCATCAACTCCCAACTGTGAAAGTAATAACGATTGTGATGACAGTGAGTCCTGTCAAAAAGACGTGTTAGGAGTGAAAAAATGTGAAGATAGTTGTGCACTATTTACTTGTCCCCAAAACTCAAGATGTAAATCTAAAAAACACAGAAGTCAATGTGAATGTTTGCCAGGGTTTATTGGTAATCCCAATGACCGAGATGGTTGCATAACAATTAACAAAAATCAATGTACCGATGACGCACAATGTAGAGAAAGTGAAATATGTAAAAATGTTGGGGATTTAAATAAATGTGTGTCTGCTTGTCAACAGATAGCTTGTGGCCCTAATGCCATTTGCGTTACAAATAACCATGCACCGAAATGTCAGTGCCCATCGGGGCCATTTACGGGTAATCCTGATGATCTCGAGAAAGGATGCCAATCTGTTCCTTGTATTTATAATGATGACTGTTTATCTCATGAGTTATGTAATCGCTTGACTCATACCTGTATGGGTGTCTGTTCGGAAGACTCTTGTGGTGAAAATGCGGTATGCATTGCAGAAAATCATAAATCTATTTGTCAATGCCCAAGTGGTTATAAGTCAGATCCAGTACCTGAAGTAAGCTGCAAAAAAATCGAAACTTGCAATCCAAACCCATGCCATTCCACTGCTGTTTGTGAGCCCCGACTATCATCTTATGTGTGCCGATGTCCAACAGGATTTGTTGGAGATCCAAATCGAACTGGTTGCAGGAAACAAACTGAATGCGCAAATAATCAGAACTGTCCATTAGAAGCAACTTGTGCTGAAGGCCGTTGTGTAAATCCATGTGAGGGTGCTTGTGGTATAAACTCACTGTGCAAAGTTGTTAACAGAAAACCTATTTGCATGTGTCCTGACGGATATGAAAACTTTAATGGAAACGCTTGTAAGAAAAAGCTGCTTACATGCTCAAATGAATTTGATTGTGATGGTGATGTATGCTTCAACGGTCAATGTTTCACTGCCTGTAAGAACTCTAGCCAGTGTGACCCTGGTGATATTTGTACGAAAAACTTATGCACAACACTATGCAGCAAGCACTCGCAATGTGGAATAGGGGAAGCTTGTGTAGGAAGTCAATGTCTGATCGGATGCAGGAGCAATGAAGAATGCCCTAGTGAAGAAGCTTGTTTAAATAATAAATGTGTGAATCCATGTTCGACGACAAAAGTATGTGGACCAAATGCTATATGTTCAAGAATTAACCACAGCACAAAATGTGAATGTCCTTTGGGTTTTCAAGGAACTCCTACACCACAGCAAGGATGTGTTCGCAAACCAAGTTCTTGCGAGAGAACATCGAATTGCCCTCCTGATCACATGTGCATTGGACTATTATGTCAAGTACCATGCAAGGACAATACTGGATGTGCAATCGGAGAAAAATGCAGTGATAATAAATGTCATAAGATTTGTCATTCAAGCAGTAATTGTTTGCACGGAGAGCATTGTAGTTCAGGAATATGTATTCCGGGTTGTAAAGTGGATTCAGATTGTCTAAATAATCAGTTTTGCAAGTCGTCAATATGCCAATGTTCATCAGGATTTGAATTAAACGGCGATGGATGTGAAAACATTGATGAATGTATAAATAATTCATGCCACCCAACTGCACAATGTGTTGACACCCCCGGATCTTATAAATGTGTTTGCCCTGTGGGAGCTGTTGGTGATCCGTATATAACCGGTTGTTTGTTGCCAAACCAATGTAGAAGTGATTATCAATGTGAAGATTCTTTAGCCTGCATAAGAGGAAAATGTTCCAACCCATGTCAGAGCAAAAAATGTGGAGCGAACGCTGCATGCTCAGTTGAGAAGCATAGAGTCACGTGTTCTTGTGAAAAAGGTTATCTCGGAAACCCATTCGACATGAATATAGGATGCTTTAAAGTTGAATGTGTCGATGACTCTGATTGTTCTGGTGATAAATATTGCAATACAAGAAGTAACAAATGTTCAGGTTAGTTTTATATTGTATAATTAGGTATCCACAAACAAGAGTGTCAAATATCTATAAAAATAATTGGTTGAGTCATTTAAGTGGAGTAGAATTACGATCAATATTTTATGTAAAAAGAAAAAATAGTACGAATTATGAGATCATATTGTATTGAATGAATGGCACTTGAGTAGGTATAATTAGTTTTTTATTTTTTTCACTGTTTTAGATCAATGTGAAGAATCTGTTTGTGGAGGCGGCACTTGTAAAATACAAAATCACAAGACAATATGCACTTGTGCACAAGGATACGAATTAAATAATAATATATGCGAAGATATCAATGAATGCCTCAATAATCCATGTCCCCTTAATGCTAACTGCCTAAACAACGCCGGGTCCTATACGTGTGGATGTGTGAATGGCACTGTCTTGGATGCCAGAAGTGGTAATTGCAGATTACCCGGACATTGTTTCTCCGATGAAGATTGTTCTGAAAAAACTAAATGCAATAACAATAATTGCGTCAACCCTTGTGAAACAATGTCACCTTGTGGCGAAAACGCTAATTGCATTGTTTCTAAGCATACACCAACCTGTGAGTGCCCACAAGACAGTCAAGGTAATCCTTATAAAAAATGTACGAAATATGAGTGCACTAAAGATGCCGATTGCTTAACTGAAGATGCGTGTGTAAACTACAAGTGCAAGAATCCCTGTGATATTCCCCGAGCATGTGGGAAATCAGCTGATTGTTCATCGAAGAATCACATAGGATATTGCTCTTGTACATCTGGATATACTGGTGACCCAGTACTTGGATGTGTGCCCATTCAGTATTGCTCTGACGAAAGCAGTTGTTCATCGGGCACGAAATGCGTTGACAGTTTATGTGTTGGTGAGTATAATTTGAAGTTGCCAAGTAAAAAAAATCTTAATATAAGTAGGTACCTAAGATCCTGTGACTTGATTAATTTGTTATATTTGTTACTTTTAGGTATTTGTCAAAATGCTAGAGACTGTTTAGGTGATCAAGTTTGTATAAAAGGAACATGCCGAATTACTTGTAATTCAAACAGCACGTGCCCAGATTTCCAATTTTGTCTAAATAGAATATGTACTGAAGAAGTGCAATGTACGTCTGATAATGATTGTGCTGACGATGAAAAATGTACAGTAAGCCGAAAGGGTATTCCACAATGTATTAAAGTATGTGAAAGACAACCATGTGGAAGGCAAGCTACTTGTATTGGAAGAAATCATCAACCCTCTTGTTCTTGCGCTAAAGGATATTTCGGAGATCCACTGCAAGGCTGTAAACGGAAAGAATGTGATGTGGATTCAGATTGTTCTGAAGATAAGTTATGCGAATCGAATATGTGTAAAATTGCATGTCTTGCTGGAAACAATTGTGGTGAAAACACTGTGTGCTCTTCTGAGAAACATAGGCATGTGTGTTATTGTCAACCAGGGTACACAGGGAATCCCCTTAAACAATGCGTTGAAATAAATTGGTGTGAATCTAACCCTTGTGGCAACGGAGCCGAATGTAGAAATATGAGGGATCGTGCACTGTGTAACTGTCCAAGCGGAACAGTCGGCGATCCTTACGAAGAAGGATGCCGCAAGGCTCAAGAATGTCGATTCAATAGAGACTGTCCTTCGGTCGCTCGTTGTACAGTCGTGGATGGAATCAGGAAATGCACAGGTAGGTACCTCAAGTTTTGTTAATTCGTAGGATTGTTTATTAATTTTTAACCATACTTAACTAATAATTTTATTTTAAAACTAAAATTTTAATTTATAGATGCCTGTGAGAATGTTAAATGCGAAGCTAATGCTGAATGTGTTGCTGCAAGACACAGTAGTCAATGTAAATGCAAACAAGGTTACGTAGGGAATCCAAATAGCAATGATGGATGCAAACTGCAGGAAAAAACATGTATCAGTAGAAAAGATTGCTCTGATGATCATTATTGCCACAAAAGTGTTTGTAAAGGTAAGGTGATATTTTTATTAGATTATTTCTCCTTTAGCTAAAAACAATAAACGATAAAAAGACTAAGGCTCAAAACACAAAACTGCAAATCGGTGCAATGCGAATTCGCAACGCAGAAAGCTGTACGACGCTGTCTGTATCTGTATGTACTGTAGATTTCTACAATGCGACGTCGCGTCGCAGTTTTGTGTGTCGGCCCAAAATTATAAACTTACTAGGGGTGGGTGGTTAAAGAAGAAAACTTCACACTAATATCATAAATGCGAAAGTTCGGATGTTTGGGTGGATGTATACAACCACTAAACCGATTTGGCTGAAATTTAAATATAGATAGATAATGAGCATGATTTTTATCCGGGCACCACGCCGCGGGCGGAAGCTCGTATAAAATAAATATTGTCTTAATTTTCAGGAGTGTGTCTTGTCGATGAGGAGTGTGAGTCCAACGAGAAATGCTACAATGGGCGTTGTATTAACCCTTGTAAAATGGAAAAGGCTTGTGGAATTAACGCATTATGCCGTACTGACGATCACGTTCTTCAATGTAGTTGTCCGCAAAGTTTCACCGGAAATCAAGATTTGGAATGTGTGAGAAGTGAGTACCTAATATTAAACTTTAAAATTGATATTAATATATTATATGCGATTAAAACTATTTTGTAATACTTTCGTATTATTTTTAAAGTGCCTCGATTATGCGGTGGAGCCGGAGAATGTGAGGAGGGATACATGTGCCAGGACTCAATGTGTGTCCCTCAGTGCGATCTTGACGAAAACTGCGCTTTAAACGAAAGATGTTCTAAAGGCGCTTGCTATCGTAAGTTCAAGTCAAATAATGAGACAAGATATGACATTACAATCGTCATACATAAAACAATTTCCAATAAATACAATTTTCTTTACAGTGACTTGTCGTGTTGATAACGACTGTTTTCTGGGTCATATTTGTTTGGAAAACAGGTGTCAATACGGCTGCAGACACGACGAAGATTGTGGACCAAATGAACTTTGCAAGAACAATATCTGTCAGAACCCCTGTGCTAATGATATCAATCCATGTGGACCTAATGCTCAATGCTCTGTAGTGGATAGAAAAGCTATTTGCACCTGCACTGAAGGCTTAATAGCAAACCCAACACCCAATGTCGGTTGCGTTCGGACTCCTTCTCTCACTTGCAGAATGCATACAGATTGTGCTGATGGTTGGAGATGTGAAGGTGACCGATGTAGACCAGCCTGCACAGTAGATGGTTCCCAATGTTTGCAGGGCGAGCGTTGTGATTCAGGAGTATGTCGATACGCTTGTACCTCAGACGATCATTGTTCTGATGATGAAGTTTGTGATGGACGGATCTGTGTCACAGGATGTAGATCACATTCTCATTGTCCAAATGAGCTCGCTTGTATGTCAGGACAGTGCGTAGATCCATGTACAGAACCAGCAACATGCGGGGCTAATGCGTTATGCACAACAAAGGATCATCGGCCTATGTGCAAATGCCCTCCATCACTTGTGGGCAATTCAAAAGTTGTCTGCAGAAGGACATCTTTACCATGTGATCAAAATAAAAACTGCCAAGATGGATTTAATTGCTATGGCGACACCTGCCATCCATCATGTAGAAGGTAATAAATAATTCAGAATCTGTTACACCATTAGTATTACAGTAGGTAACTAAATTCCCCCCCCCCCCTCTAAAAGCTAAACTACTGGCTTAAATTTGGAAAAAGTCATGGTGACAGTGCATTTCATGAACTTTAAATAAAAATTATAGCCGTTAAGATAACTTTATTAGTTTAGCAGTAATAGTCGTTGAACTTGGGTGTTGGATAATTTTGTACCAAATACAAAATCCTTAGAATAAATCCTTTAAAGCAGTGGTCGTCACACTTTTCTGGCCAAGGGCCGCACAGGACAATGTGAGGTATCACTGCGGGCCGCACATTCTTGAATTGTTTATATGACGATTTTTCGAAATTCCTATACTTATGGGGTAAAATCCTAGTAGGTACTTAACTACCTACTAAAGAACTTGAAACTTAGCATAATTTTGCGGTGCTCAAAGACTCGCAGCTTGTTGGTTTCTATTCTATGGTCTGACATAACTCACTTTGCTCGCAATATACCTACTCATGAAGTTATAATGCGAGCGAATAGAGCTCCGAACCAAGCGAGCGGAGTGAGCCGAATTTTTGCAAGTCAAATGCAATATGTGACACTTTGTTTTTTTTTGCGGTGATCAAAGAAAAAACTCGCTACTTATCGGTTCTTATTCTGTGGTTAGACTACTCACTTTACTCACAATATATACCTTACTCATGAAGTTAATGCGAGCGAAGCGAGCCGAATTTTTTAAGACAAATGCAACATGTGACTTCACAAACTTTTCTCGCAAAATACCTCACTCACGAAGTTTTAGGCGAGCGAAGCGAGCCGAATTTTTTAAGACATGCAATATTGTGACACTTGATTTTGTTTGCGATGATCAAAGAACAAACTCGTTGCTTATCGGTTCTTATTTTGTGGTTAGATTTTTCTCACTTTACTCGCAAAATATGTTACTCACGAAGTTAAATGCGAGCGAAGCGAGCCGAATTTTTAAGACAAATGCAACATTGTTACACTTGATTTTGTTTGCGATGATCAAAGAAAATACTCGCTGCTTATCGGTTCTTATTTTGTGGTTAGACTACTCACTTTACTCGCAATATATACTTTCCTCACGAAGTTAAACGCGAGCGAAGCGAGCCGAATTTTTTAAGACAAATGCAACATATTGTGAAGCTTGATTTTGTTTGCGGTGATAAAATAAAAACTCGCTGCTTATAGGTTCTTATACTTTACTAACTTTTCTCGCAAAATATCTTACTCATGAAGTTATATGCGAGCGAAGCGAGCCAAATTTTTTAAGACAAATGCAATATTGTGACACTTGATTTTGTTCAACGATGATCCAAACTCGCTGCTTATCGGTTCTTATTTTGTGGTTAGACTTTACTCCCTTAATTCGCAATATATACCATACTCATGAAGTTAAATGCGAGCGAAGCGAGCCGAATTTTTTAAGACAAATGACACATGACATGTGGCACTTGATTTTGTTTGCTATGTTCAAAGAAAAAACTCGCTGCTTATCGGTTCTTATTCTGTGGTTAGACTTAACTCACTTTATTCGCAATATACCTTACTTATGAAGATAAATGCGAGCGAAGCGAGCCAAATTTTTAAGACAGCTACATGTTACACTTGATTTTGTTTGCGGTGCTCATAGAAAGGTTCGCTGCTTGTCGGTTTCTATATTGTGGTCAGACATAAATCACTTTGCTCTCATTATACCTACTCAGCGCATGAAACTAAAATGCGAGCAAAGCGAGCTTCCTTATCTCGAAGTTTTTAAGTCAATTACAATTATTATTGTAGCAACGTAGGTAACCTATTAATCTTTCGAAAAACGATACACCGAATTTTGAAATCCATAAAACGTTTGATAGAAACTCGAAATCCAGATGCTATGTTTTACATAATTTTATTACTCCGATAAAACATTTCACAGAAGTCTCATTTGACAGAAACACTAATGCCAGATTATCAGTTCGTTTTTTTTCATTCGACAACAATATCCTTATACAGATTTTTAAAAGACAGAAGTAACGCTTACCAGAAAATTTCCAGCCATATAAAACCTTTTCCATCTTACTCAATTATATGTACGTAATTTGTGTTACTTTTCATGTTGCGTCTGTCTTACCGTAAAACGAAACGTTTTTAGGTTATTATCGGTCTCAGAACCGAATCTGCCCACCCCGACTTCCACGTAGTCTTGTCTGTCCTACCCTAGAGTGTTTTTATGAACTCGGAGGCGCGAAGGGAGATGCAGCCCCCGCCCGCTGTGACAAAACGCGGCACCAGCACGAGCTGGAGCGGCTGAGGCTGGTCGCCGCCGAAGGTGGCGACCAAACAGCCGAAGCTGCGAAGGCTCGTGCTGATGCCGCGTTTTGTTACGCAAGGGCGGAGGGGCTGCACTTCCCGAAGCGCCGGAGCCGTCACAAATTCGAAATGGATGAAAGAGTTAGGTTAAATTTTGATTATTTGCCAAAAGTGTTTGGTGAGGTTACTTAACCATCTAGCACGAAATTAGTTAGGAAATGTTAAAGGTAATAAAAAAAAGTAACTAGGTACAATATGTATTAGATATCTACCTACAGTACTTCAAGCTACATAATGAACATCGGTCATTTAATTTTTGGTAGGTACCTAGTATTTATAACGCTCTGAATTATTACTAGATGGCGCTACTAGTAGGCCTTTAGAAAGATTGAATATACCTACATAATTTTGTAATAGGTCTTTCCTGAACCATGATTTTTCGGGATCACAAAATATATGGAAAACAAATTATATGGAAAACAAACATGCGGTAAAGTGAATTATCTGGCTGTTAAAATTTCTGGAAAATGTTTAGATGTATTTTGTATTTCTGTCTTGTAAAAAAAAACAAATGAAAATCTGGCTTAAGAATTTATGGAATTCGAATTCCTGGATTATAAAAAAAAAGAAATTAAAAATCTGTCAAACGTTCCTATGGATTTCAAAAATCTGTCTTGTATTTTTCGTGACATAAATACGTAACCAGCAACGTAGGTAGCATCTTTTTTATTTTGTTATAGTGTTAATCCATTTAAAATGTAGGTAGCATCATTCATCATCATCATTTCCTTGCCCTTTTCCTACTAGGTTGGTTGGTATGTTCTCCTCTAACATGGTAGAATTATTATCTACTGAAATTGTTTACTTGGTCGCGGGCCAATATCGTCCGCGGGCCGCACCAATATCGCCCGCGGGCCGCATGCGGCCCGCGGGCCGCACTTTGACTACCACTGCTTTAAAGTGACTAAGATGAAGTAGTTGCTTGTTGTAACGGGCTACTACGGAACCCTACACTGCGCGTGGCCCGACACGCACTTGCCCGGTATTATACTTATTTTGAAAGTAAGGCCCTATTTGCACTATTCACCACAAAAAATAATTAAGATTTTCAGATCAAATTATGATTTCACCCTGAGACGGTTTCAAAACTAGGTAATTTAATGACCCTGTTTTTATTAAACTTTGTTTTCTTTTCAGTGATAACGTATGCTTGTCCAATGAAAAATGCATTCGTGGTATATGTAGAGTAGTGTGCAACAGCGATGATGCATGCAATGATGGCCATATCTGCGAAAATAGAATTTGTAAACAAGGATGTCGAGACGACACTGCTTGTGATGCCGATCAAGCTTGTCTCCGAGGACAATGTAAAGGTATCAGTCGCGTTTGATCTACTACAGTTAAGGTCTAAGAATTAGAATTATTTACATTACGCTACACCACCGTTATGTATGACCTCCTTCGACCAACTTATGCGCTTTAATCGCATGAGTCCTACCCATATGATTTGCAATTGTCCTTTTTTTTAGTAAACTGAAGTGTTTTGAGTTACATGGCTTTTGTTTAACTTGCAAGTTTTTTTTCACAGATCCGTGCAGTCAAAATGGAATGTGTGGAATTTGCTCAGAATGTCATGTACAGAATCATCGTGCTCAGTGTAGCTGCTCTGCCAATTTCACTGGCAACCCACTAGTAGAATGTAAAAGAAAGAAAACACCGTGTGATGGCTTTTGTCCATGCGACGATAGCGGATATTGCATTTTTAACTGTGAAAGTAATTCCGATTGTTCCTGCGGAGAGAAATGTTTTGACGGTGGATGTAGAGCCACTTGTTCCGTGAGAAATATATGTCCTGAAAGACAATTGTGCCGTCAAGGTGTTTGTCTGCCTGGTTGCAATAGCGACAGAGATTGCGGCGAAGACATGCGTTGTGCCTCTAAGTTATGTACCAGTGCTTGCCATGAAAAGTCCTGCGGCAAGAATGCTATCTGCTTAGCTACACGACATAGAGCTGTGTGCAGTTGTCCCAGTGGGTTTTCTGGCGATCCATTGAAAGAATGTATTTCATATGAATGTTTGAAAAACGAGGACTGTGGGGCAGACGAAGTATGTTCTTCGGAAAGGAAATGCAAAAATGTATGTTTGGGCGCTTGTGGTTTCAATGCTATATGTCGTTCCATCGAAAGAACTCCTCAATGCTCGTGCCCACCAGACTATGTAGGAAGTCCTAAAGTGGAATGCACTAAACCAGCTGCTGGAAGTTGTTTGCGCAACCCTTGTGGTGTAAATGCCCGTTGTCGTGATTTAGATGACGGAAGTTATGAATGCACCTGCGCTCCTAACTGCGCAGGAAATCCACAAAAGCAATGTTTCTGTGGAAACATGGAACGCTGTGCTTATAAGCAGTGCGGTAACAATGCACAATGTCAAATTGGAGGCAATGGCGAAGCACAGTGCTACTGCCCGCGAAATTACCCTAACGGCGACCCAAATATTGAATGTAAGTATTTGCCTACATCGCTTTTAGCGTATTTTTGCCCTGAAAAAATATGTAATATTAGTACAGTGTTATCGATCGAGCGAGCGAAGGCGAGCGCAGATCTTAGTGGCAAGTTGGGCGATTTTGCTTTATTTGTTTGTATGTTTCACGAATTCTTGTTCTCGCATAAATATCGAACCGTTCATCTAATCTACATGAAACTTGGTAGGTCAATAGGTTGTGCTATGGGAATATACGGTGGAGCAAATGAGCTTAATCAATAAAGGAGTTATAAAGATATTGGGTTCCCAAGGGGGTAAAAAAAAAGTTTCACAAATATAATGAGTGGGGTGATAAATGAAAGGAATAAGTTTGTACCTACATTCCAAAATGGTTTTTATTCTAGGGTGTATAGTTTTTGAAATACAACGAAAAAAGGAAAACCGCTGAACTTGAGTCCCATTTGTTAGTGATTCTATGTCTTTTAGAAAGAGTGTGGCATCATTACTTGATATTTTTGCTTGATAAATAATGAAAATATTTGTCCGAAAACCTGAAAATAAACTAGGTAGTTAAATAAAAAAGACACGACATACTTAATGTATTTCATGCATGTCTGTAATCCTTACCAGACTGAGCTAACGCATTAGACATTATTGTGTAGTAAACTCAGCAGCAGTAGCACTTTAACGTATAGAGATAGTCAGAACAAGTCCAAATCTAGGCTATCAACGCAACGATGTGCGAGTTCTTAGTTGAGGGGGAACTACTAGTTTTAAATGTAGTTTTTTAACTATACACATTTTTTTCAGGTGGACAAGAACGTAGTGTCATTGATTGTCGGACAAAGGGTTGTGGTAAAAACGGAGAATGTTTAAGAGAAGGTGCTGAGTTTGTGTGTCGTTGTATTCCGGGAACTGAAGGAGATGCAGACATTGAATGCCACACTAGTGAGTATTCCTCATGTATTTATTGACACCGTGTATAAATGCACATAACTCCAAATAAGTACATTTTTAAAAACTTATCTCTCAGTGGGTATTTCAAAAGTATGTTTATTGTAATATACCTTTCGTCAGGTTTTTCTAATTTTCCTTGTAAATACAGAGAAGTCTGTTCAACCTTGGTAAGTTTCTTAACTTATTTATTTGGTTAAAAAACTTATTGGTTACTTTAGTACCTGGATGTACTTGGGTGTCAATATTTTATCATTTAGAAATTTAAGTAATCATCGCTCTCTCATTACCAACAGCAATGGTTATGACACTTAATGAGGTTTTTAAAGAAAAGAGACTTGTCGTTCTTGTACACGGTATTGTCACTTTCAATTAATTTATCTTTATAATGTCTCTATTTGTATTGAATTTTGAAACTAGTGGAAGCATTCTCACCGTTCGTGCTTAAGTTATCAATACAGTCAGTAACATTTTGTCCGGCTTCATGTACATATCGCTTGTATTATAATCCGTTATATACATTTCTCTGGTCATAAACTATCAGTTTCAAAAAGCATGCACTGTCTCGTGAGAAAGTTTCCTCTTCGCGGCTGAAGGTACCGCTCTTTCGACTCTGCTTTCTTCTTTCACATCTTCCTAGGTATCGAATGCACGAGCGACAAGGATTGCGCTATGGACCGAGCGTGCTTGAGCTTGCACTGCGTGGACCCGTGCACGGTGCGCGGCGTGTGTGGCGAGGACGCGCTCTGCACGCCGCTGCAGCACCGCGCGCAATGCGCGTGCCCGCAGTGCTACGTGGGTCAGCCGCGCCTGGCCTGCCGCCCCGACCCCGACTGCAAGCCCACCGGCGACCACAACGCTACCTTCACGTGCTCGCTCACTAAGCCCTGCCCGTCTAAGCTAGCTTGCGATCTTGATACTAGCCAGTGCCACAATCCTTGTCTTACACAACAGCATTGTCGACGAAACCAAAAGTGCGAAGTTCGGGATCATAGACCCGTATGTGTATGCAGAAATGGCTTCGCTCTGAACGAAAAAGGAGAATTGACGTGCGCACCGGAGCATGCAGAATGCACGAGAGATGAACAGTGCCCATCAAATGCGGCCTGTCGTAATTCCAAGTGTGTGAATCCGTGCCTGGCATCAAGAGATTCGATGTGTCCGAAAGGAAAACAATGTGAAGTTGTGGAGCATCGGGCCATTTGTGTGTGTGTGGAAGATTGCCACCCGACGGTGTCAATATGCTTGAGAGATAATGGATGCCCTAATAATTTGGCATGCAGGGACTTCCAATGTAAAGATCCCTGCAAAGATGCATGTGGTGGAGCCCCATGCTCAGTTGAAGATCACCACCCTGTATGCAAGTTTTGTCCAAATGGATTCACACACGATGAAAAACATGGCTGCGTCAAAGGTAATTTTAGAGAATGGAAATTTTTATTAGTTCATTTAGAATCTATTTTATTTAGCGTCTTAGATCAGACTGAATAATCTGTTTTGTTCTTCATTATTACAGGATTTGTATTTTCTACTTTATGTCTTCCTGCGGCTCCTTTCTGTCTTCTCTTTTGTTTCTGGCATGTTCATATATATTTTGCTCCACAGTTGAACTCCTTCTGCTACAGGTAGATTCCGAGCATGGTATTCGATATTTTGTGTACTTGTACATACTTATGTTATTATTATTAATTCTAATATTCATAACTTCACTGGTTCATTTGGTGGTGGGTACGCTGGCCTATTTGACTACTTTTAATGCTTTGGCATTGATACGAAAAGCAACAAAAAAACCACGAGACAGAGCTTGCAATACTAAAAATATAATGCCTCTCATGTTTCTTAACTATTGATTACATCATCAGAGAGTGATGTTTGTTTTAATACAGTTCTCAAAGTCAACTAAACTCTAAGTTACAATGATGGTAGTAATTTTTTGCCTTGACTTGTATAGTATATCCTAACCAATTGTAAATACTTAGTACACTGTCTTAATTTTTATAATTACGCATAATTTTTATTTATGTAAGTATACTTAAGTACGTTTTTTGTGAGTTATTTTGTCAATTCTAGTTACAAAGTGATATAAATACATCAATTTGGTTGCCTACAACTTACATTACCTATGCAACTTTAAAATATGTTATGTTAAAATATGTGTCCTTTTAGGTACAGTATGTCTTATCCAGTTATTAAACAGGATGCCCAAAGGTCCAATCCAATCTAAATAAAGCCATTTATTTAACCAAAAATATTTGTAAAAGCTTTTGTATTTGCACAACTTCAAACTCTGTATTAGTCTCACGAGCCAGTATTTTTTAAAATACCGTTACAATCCTACAGTTGTTGTGCGCATTACTTTTCCAACTTGAGAATTTTGACGTAGCTTCCGCTGATCGATATAGGTTTTAAAGTACAATGTAATATAATAATACTTATTTATGATAATGTTGGACTCATGTAAAAGACGGAATTTGAACAGTTAGTCTTTGATTGATTTTATTGGAGTTTAATGTGCTCCCGTCTCCCAAGTTCAGTTTCGGCTCCATTTTTTTAAAGGCTTGTACTTAATAATTTGTTGTTTTAACGCAATTTGGTATACAGCTTCCGAGTGCGGTGCGCACGAGCAATGTGCGCTGAGCCTGGCGTGTGTGAATGGGCACTGCGCGGACCCGTGCGCGCGCGGCGGCCCCTGCGCCGCCGGGCAGCACTGCGCTGTCATCGACCACCAACCAGTGTGCTCCAACGGTAAGATATTTCAACTAACGATTTTTATTCTGTCAGATATCATTCCTGACGTCATGATCGTTTCAATTGAAACAAACGAATTTCGAATCTAAAACTTAGTTAAAGTGATATGAATTTTAAAATGTTAAGTACTTACATAATGTAGTACTTATTTGAAATTTTAAATCCCCATCACGTGATGGGGTTTTTGGATGGTCTTCTTTCTCTATCCTGCTCCATCGTCAGCCATTTATCAACATCTATCTATAATCTATTCATTAAACTATTAAAAAAAAAAGAGCTCAAACACGATTTCTCATTCTCACAATCTGCTGAATACACAATTCCAAACCAATTACATGGTTTGGAGTTGGGTATTTAGTAGATTCCAGGTGTTGGTGCAGCATTACGTCATGGTTACAATGTTATTGCAATATCATTTAAGTGAAAGAATACCAAATTTGGAATCAGACGTATGGAAGTTGATCACATCCCTTTATCAACTTGAAACTGAACAGTTTTTCGTTAATCATAGCTACGATCACTCTCCATTAAGTCACTTTTCAAACGATGCCACAGACATACACATTTACGGTCAAACTTAAAACACCCCTGTTTTTGCATTGGAGTTTAAAAAAGAGTAACCACAGTACTAAATTAATTAATTAATTAATTCCGGCTTTTAAGTCGTTAAGCCATGACGGAGGCCATTAGGCGGCCTAAAACCTCCGTACCAGAGTTGGCCACTATCTCATACGAACTTAGTTACTTTTATTTACTTGATTCATAATTTTTGTTGTAGTGTGCCAATGCCAGACATCAGCGGACTGCGCCAGATTCCCAAATACATATTGCGATGGATGCGCCTGTATTGGAAGTAAGTTCACAACTAACAATGCAAGCATCGGTCTACTGCTGATGTTAAAACTATAGATAATAATGTTTGTTTTATTATTTTAAAGAAGATCAACCCTCCACGAATTGTGCACATTGTCGGCCTGGAGTTCCTTGCGATCCTTTCTCGGGCGCCTGCATGGAAAGTAAGTACCCTCTTAAATGCATTGCAATGAATTTATAATGCATACAAGTTAATTGTTAATCAAATAATATTCAGTGCTAATATTTTTTGTATCTAAGAATTATTGTAACCTTATCACAGGATTGCATTTATTTAATATATCTTTCTACTATATTATATAGATGCCAATAACTTCACATAATTGAAGCATCGTGGACTACGATGCAAATCCGCGACAAACAATTATGTGAATTACTGTGAATAGCAACACTAACTCCAGATGAACTGGCTATTGCTATAGTTCTAGCATACCTACCATTTGTCCGATAAAACGCCACAAAGTACTGGCTTATGTGTCACGGCAGACCCGAAACGCAAAAATTTAAAGTTTTTATTAAGTTTACATACCTTTTACCTAAGAGAAGCACGTTTGGACAGTGTAAGTTGTTTGGGAATATTTACTCAATGGTAATTTTTCTTTACTATTAGAATCTCATTATTTTCAAGCTTAGTGATTTATGCACCAATATTTCGAAATATTTTCGAAAATGAACGATATCCAAACATCCAAAAAATGGACAAAGTAAGTTTATTATTTGAATATCTTTATTTTCCTTATATTCTTTTATGGCTGTGGTTATATTTATTATATTTTTATCTCTATAAGTATGGTTTTCTTCATACACGCACTAATATTATTTATTAATTGTTATATAAACTGGCATGATTTCTAAGTAGAAATTAGGTACACATAATATTGATCCTTAATATTGAGGAATTAAATATTATTGAAGAGACACGATGTCTCAATTTTTTTTAAATAATTCTCATTTTCATAATAAGTATATTTTATAAAGTTCCGTTTCAAAATAATTAACAATTTATGTTGTTATATTCCTATTAACAGATGATCAACCTAAAAATATCCCACTAACCGAAACATACTCCGATATTACAACAATCAATATGGAAAGAATGGACGAAACTACAATAAAAACTATGCTGACTGACACATTTGAGACTACTCCAACTGACTTTACAGATATAACAGAAATAGTGTATATTACCGACTCAATAGAAAATAAACAGGATGACATCAAAACTGATTCTGATTCCAATGATGTAACTGAACCCACAGTTTCTACTCACAGAATTAGTTCAGTAACACAAGACGATTCATTAGTGAGCGATAATCGTATTTCCACCAAATACATCAGTCCAGACCTTGATGCTAACGTAACATACCAAAATGATTTAACAGCTGTAGAAACCACGCCATATTCGATAACTGACAGTACAATAAAAGATAATCCAGAATATACAACAATCACAGAACAAACCTATAGAGATTTAGCTTTGAACATTGCGGATAAAACTGAAACAGATGAAACAGGTCAAACTACAGAATCACTCTTAAGGTCTACTTATTCAAATGATAAAACTGATAATCCGTCAACTCTAGAATCTGATGAACTTATTCCGAGTAGTAGTACCATGCACGTTGAAAGTACACCTAGACCTTTAAAAACTATAGATCATAATGTCTCTTCGACACCATCTTTTGAAAATAAGAATACGAAAACACCGGAAAATCAGAGAAAACTAAACAATAATTATACTGGAACTCCATTTTCAGTAACCACAAAAACAACAACCGCTCTACCGAAACATAACATTATAACTTTTCAAAACAAAGACACTACAACAGATGCATCACCATTGCAAACTATAGCTGTTACAGATTATTCAAATTCTAGTACTTCAGAACTGGCATATAGCGATCATACTTCTATAATGACTTCTCGACTCAGTACAGATAAACCAACATTTGAGTCCTCTACTACTGAAAATAATTACGTAACTTCTTCTAAAAATAATTCCAATACTCAAGATAAAACAACTGATCATGTGACTAGTGATTTAGAAACGACCATAGAGGATTTCACTATCAAAAATATCACGGGAGATAATGCAATGTCTGTGACAGACCCTGCAATTATTTCAACTGAGAAAGTCTTCAATAATCAACACCAATCTACTGTTCCTTCTGAAAATACGCCTTTATACACAATTACAGAAAAAAATCAGACAAGCTCAGTTAACACTTTGCCTGAAAATTTAGATAATACAGAAAGTTCAATTGAATATGCAACACAAACTCAAAAAGTTATAATTAATAAAGATACTTATGGACCTGATATTACCTCAGATCGTTCACTTACGACCTCTCAGGTTAGTACAGATAATCCACAATCAGAATCAATTACAACAGTCCGGGGCTCTATAGAGAATACGGTTACTTCTTCAGAGCCTTACTTTGATAACGAAAGACCGACAACAGAATATTTATCTAGTGACTTAAAAACGGCAACAGAAGAATTTTTTACATTAGAAGATTCTACTGATAGAAATGCAGCGTGGACCAAGTTTGCTACTACTTTATCTGAATCAGGTGTTATTAATGATGATCAATCTACAACTTTCAGTGAAGAAAAGCTTTTCGACTCAACTACTACTACCACTACTGAAACTATACCATTCACTGATAGTACAACTCAAATAAAAAAAATAACATTGTTTGATTACAGTGTGATTAGTGATATAAAGACAGAAGCAAGTATATCTGAATCAACTTTCGAAACTTTGACTACAAATTCAGTGGCTACTTCTGCTACTTCTCAGTCTACTCCCCTCGTAAAGACCTATAGCACTATTGAGATATCTGAAGACAGTACAAATATGCCTGAATCTAGTTCCAGATCAATTGTTTCCAATTATGGTACTGATTCTAAATATAATACAGAAATGAATGAAAAAACAACACAGACTGTTACGTATAATTTTGAGTCAACATCGGAAGGCATATTGCCAGAAACTTCTACAGAGAGTAAGAGTTCTAGTACAAGTAATTCTGGTACAATCACTGGATTGTTTAATGTTTTAGAAAACGTAACTTTTGATGATCGTGAATCTTCTACTCGAGGCGACATGGCAGTAGATAGTACAGTGACTGATATTGCTCACACTGTTCCTTCTATAAGCTCACAAGAGTTTACAAAATCAACAAAATCTGGAGGAAACCCAAGTTACATGTCGACTGATAGTTTGACTACGACATCTCAATATAGCAGAGATACACCTGAAATAGTCGACTTTAGGACATCTGCTCACAATTACGTTACTGCTTCAGAAAATAAAACCGATGATTCTTTTTATTTTGACACTACCACAGAAGACAATATAATATCAACAGAAAGTTCTACTGACACTAAGATATTTAAAACTACTAGTTCCGAACAGACGAATATATCAGATACCACTGCAACTGTTATCTTCGATGACGGTCGATCTACTCGCTCTGAAACTACGCTTTATGAAACAACGACTGAAGATAGTATTTTAGCTTATACAAATCATCCTGATACTTTTGCAAGTTCAGCGGATTCTGCTGAAGTTATTTTAGAAACGGCAACCGACAATTCGGAACCGACATCTCTAACAATGACGGTCACATCGCAATCAGAATCAGTTGACTTCAGAACATCTGCTCATAATTATGTCATTGCTTCAGAGTATACTACCGATAAACCGAATCGTGAACAGACAAAACAGGTGGTTACTAGTCATTATGAAACCACTGCAAGAGATACTGATGTACCAACAGAAAGTTTTGCAGAGAGAACGACATCTGGAACTAACATTTCTGAATCAACCATAGAGATTTCAAATACACCTAAAACTGTCACTGAAAATCGTGATCAGACTACTCCTGCTGAAATATTAGTAGATAGTAATATAACTCCCACTGATCAATTTGACTTTAGTTTCGATACTACTACAAATATGTTGGAATTAACTACATTAACTAATAAAATCCCTTCTAGTGGAAATGAATTTGATATGACGCCTAATAGTGTTGATATAACATCTCAACAAACGACGATGGCATCTAAATCTGAGTCAATAGACTTTCAAACATCTGCCCACTATTATGTTACAGCTTTAGATCATACTAGTGATCATTCTGTTAAAACAACTGTGGAGGACAATGTAAATTCAACAGAAAGTTCAACCGAAAGTAAGATATCTGGAACTACTGGCTATAAATCAACAGAAATTGATGCTACCTTTGCTGTCGGATCTGAAAACGATCGATCGACAAATAGCATTGAAACGACGCATTATGAAAAGACGGCAGCTGATGACATTATGGCTTACACAGAACAACCTGGGCCTGTTTTAAGAATAACAAATTCTTTTGGAAGTCAATTTAACAAAGTAACCGATGGCTTAGATACCACCACTCAACACATGACAGATTCATCAAGAACTAGTTACACGGAATTGACCACGGATATATTAGATGTATCCGTTACTGTCGCTTCCCAAAACTATGAATCTACTACTTATGAAACTGTTGCAGACACTGAAAATTTGACATCAAGGCAAAATGTAATAATCAATTCTGATAAAACTGATATGACTACTAATAGTTTCGATTTGACATCTCAATCGATCACCGATACATCTAAATTTGACGCAAACATAGATAATAATGAAAAATCAACAGAAAGTTCTACAAGCAGTAAAACATCTAAAATTAGTGATTTCGAGTCAACTCCGGATAATTTAGAAATCTCCCTCTCTGTCACATCTAAAAATTATCAATTGACAAGTCGCGTTGAAACTATGTTTTATGAAACGATGACTGAAGATAGTACTGTTGTTTACATAGATCACGCTGAGACTTCCACAAGTTCAACAGAGTTGCCGTTACCAATACTAAAAGTTCCAACCAATTCTATTGGTGGTAAAATAACAACCGATAAATCAAAACCTGAGACAATCGATTCTCAAACGACTGCTCATCATTATGTTACAGCTTCAGAAGATACTACTCATCGCCAAGAACAGTCATCACATCCTGTTAATGGTTATTTTGAAAGCACTTTAGGAGATATTGTAACACGAACAGAAACTTCTATAGAGGCTGAAACACCTAGGTCAAGTTCTCATGATTTGTCTACGAATATTGTAGATGCTGTTGTAAGTGAAAATGATCAGTCAACTAATCACGTCGAAACGATAGCAGATAATACTGTAGCGTACGACGATCTTAAAACTACTACTACACGCATACAAAAAATTTCAACAAATTCGCAAACTGAGTATACTGTTACGTCTTTTCAATCCAGCACTACCGACACACCTAAATATGATTTAATTGATACTAAAACACCTAGTTTTAGTTATCTTACTACTCTAGAGCATACTACTAATAATTATAAACAAACACCACAGCCTATTACTAGTTATTTCGCTACAACTAATGAGGGCCAAATAATTTCAACAGACAGTTCTCCTGAAAGTAAAATATTTAGTGGTAACTCTGAATCAACCATGAATGTTATTGATGAATCTGTAACTGCATCTTCAGAAGATCGATTGCTATCGACTACTGACGCCGTTACAGCAACAGGCAGTACTTTAGCTTCCAAAGATACAAATACTCCTACTAGTTCATTAGATGTTACTACACAAACAAGTTCAGTTGATAGTAAAATTTACGTAACAAGTGATACTGCAATGACATATCAACATAACACAGGTACTCCTTTAAATGAATTCATAGGTTCTAGAACATCTTCCTATGAAATCAACACACATCCGGTAACAAAACCATTTGCAACAATTGCCGAGGACAATGAAATTTCGACAGAAAGTTCTACTAAGAGTGAGATGTTCTTGACAGAATCTACAGTTATTAACTCCGAATCAACGACAGATATTTCAGATGAGTTTATTACCACCAAGGATCAATCACTTTCTAATTCTGAAACAGCCATCTCTGAAACAATAGAATATATAACGATACCTCTTACTGAGCGCACTGTGTTTGATTTAGACACTTCTGCGACTTTGATGTATCAGACGGCACAAACTCAAAAGCCACCTATAACGTCATTTGATGGGGATGATTACAAAACATCTAAACAAACTACAGAAATAACTCAATCTGAAACTGTTAATCTGAATGCGTCAAATGATACTATGTCAAGAAATCATGAACAGTCGACACTAACTACAACGGTACATTTTACAAATACTGAAAGTTCGGCTTTTTCATCTGACAACGTTACTGAGAGTACTAAAGCATTAATAGAACCAACAACGTCGAACTTTGACTTGATTACAAAGGATTCAGAATCATTGCAAACGGACACACTTTTTTACGATCAATTGACGTCTACCACTGTTTCAGACACAACCACAGATATCTTTATTACCACTGATAATATTACGATAACTCCAAATTTTGAAAATAAAACAGGAAATCATGTTACTGCTGAAAACCAAACACCAACAACTAAACCTTACTTTACACTACCAGAGACAACTACTGGAAAATCCCAAACACAAAGTCAGAACAATTCACTATTTTCTGAAAAACGTGTAACTGTTACAGAACAAGTGACTTCATTGATTAGTACTACGGAAAATGAAGCCACCGCAGATATAATTACTAATGTATCATTAAAAGATCGTGCAAATGATACTGCTGCAATAACAACTATGAATGATAATACTGCAATGAATTCTTATACAACAACAGAGCATACAACTGTAACGATATCACAAAAAGATATTCAAATTGAGAGCGGGTCCACTACTGACTTAGCAAAACCTTCTATTAGTGATTCTAAAACAACGTTAAGCAGCATTGTGACTGCAACAGATAGCGTAGAAACAACAAATAATTTAAAAACGTTTTCAGAACCTGCTACTAGTATAAACGAGTATAGTTTCTCAGTTACTTCTCTAGAAAATGCTGTCGAAGGTAGAATTTCAACAGAAGAATACACACACACAACCGTGCCAGGTAGTAGTTTGGCTAGTGATAAAACCTTATCAAGCAATGAACTAAGTTTAAGTTCAAAATCCATCAATTCAACAATTAGTACATCTACCGAGAATTTGTCATCACGTAGAAAAGATGTCGATATTCCTGCTTGGACTGACTCTACATTATATACTGATTCGATTACGACAGAGACTTACACGACAACACTCACAGACAATGATCTTAAAATTCAATGTAACATAAACTCTCACTGTACGACCAACACAACTTGTTTAAACGGAGTATGCCAGAACCCATGTGAAACGATGCAGCCCCAATGTGCAGAGAACTCGTCCTGTAAGGTTGTCGAACATGCCGTTGTTTGCGTGTGCGACGCCATCGATGGGAAAAACTGTTACAAAGGTATGCATTCTAGGTATTTAGCATACTCTTTTCACCTGTACTAAAACGGTCTTATGCATAAAAACTTCGTGTGCTGACCAGGCTCACTAAAGCGCTCACTAGAGTTTTTGGAAACAACGCTCTATTGAGCTTGGTCGGCGCACTAAGTTTTATGCATAAGACAGTTAGAATTACATCTATACTCAACAACAAAAATATTAAACAGTACACCTATCCAATTAAAACATCCACAAATATAAAACGTGAATCTACCTCTATACTACCTAAGTACTTACTACATATTTTTAAATGTCGTATTTTTACGTAGGTATTTTATCGGACAAATGTGTAGAAAATTTAAAATAATTTTAAATGGTGTCATTTAAAACATTGTAAATACCTGTATGTAACTATTCTACGTTTATAACTCACTAATATATTAATGTGACATGTAACATACCAGAATCACCTGGAACGCCCAAGACACCAGAACCTTGTCATTCTGACCGGGATTGCATAGAGACAGAGGCCTGCTTTATGGGGTTGTGCCAAGATCCATGTGAATTTGACAATGTCTGTGGTATCGGAGCTAATTGTCAACCAATTAAACAAAGGCCAATGTGCTCATGTCCCGCTGGCCACGATGGAGACCCTGCTGTTAAATGTTCACCTAAAATATGTAAGACTTAACATTTAACATTTAAAATAAGCCTAATAAAATTGTTTCATATCTAACAAAATTGATATTGCACTTAAGATTTGCGGGTATGCTTTTGGAAACTCAAAATCTAAAATATTTTAATCACTAATTATTTACCAAGAAGTTTTAATAATAATTCGGCTTGAAAAGTCAGACCCCTATCCTTGTTAGTATTATGTCTGTATTTTGTACAAATGTAAGGAGGAGTATACATAATATAGCAACTTTTATATGTTTGCACTTGTTTTTTCAGCCTGTTCCAAGTATCCTTACTGATAGAAATTACTTTAACGAAGTATCCACCCAGATCGAAATCAATTGGTTAGATTAGGTTTTAGTAGTGACCACCGCTCGAGGTGAGCCAGCGCAGTGAGCTTGCCGCGACAGCCGGCCGCCGGCGCCGGCCGCCGAAGAGCCAGATGTTGAGTTGAGCTATCGACTATTACTGGATAGTATCATCATCATCATTTCCAATAGTACATCTACGCAGTAGAGATAAATGGACATTCAATTTTCGCTTAGGGATACTTGGAACAAGTGGTTTTTTTTTTGTATTTTAGTTGCACAAAAGTTAAATTTAATTCACATGCAAATGTTAAAACTTAATTTCCAACTTTTCTGCTGGAATCTGATCTAGCAGAAAATTTCTGTAAAGCATCTTTTCTATTGTATAGTTTAAATTTACCTTCTTTTACTCAGCTGGTTGCACTCGAAATGAAGACTGTCCTTTGACTGAAGCTTGTATAAATAATGCATGTCAACATCCATGTGTCATACACAATCCATGCGTGCCCAACGCAGTTTGTATAAACACGAATCACGGTTCAGACTGTAGCTGTGCAGAAGGATATCAAGGGAACGGTTACGTTGGATGTGTACCAGGTAAGAATGGATGCCTCAAATGTTTGCTATGAATTTATCATGCGGTAAGGAACGTAAAACTCTAAAAAAATCATTATTTTTGTAGTATCTAATACCCACTCAGTATGCCAATATGACGAAGACTGCCCGCCCGAGCTGTTATGTGATAGACTTAACAGAGTTTGTTTGAGTCCGTGCACACGGGACAAGTGCGGCGACAATGCAGAATGTATTCCTGCAGACCACGGCATCCAATGCAAATGTTTCGCAGGATACACAGGCAACCCGTTTTTGGAATGTTTCCAAGGTACCAGAAATAACACTCGAAAGTTATAACTGTCAATAATTTAAAATAGTCTCTTAATAATACATTTCATTATTGCAGTTCAAGGATGCCGTTCAAATAACGAGTGCGCAAATTCAGAAGCATGTATTAATGGTAAATGTACATCTCCGTGCCGTTGTGGCGTGAACGCTGTTTGCGATGTCTTGAACCACCGTGCCTCGTGTAAATGCCTACCTGGTTATACTGGGAATCCACAAGTTGGTTGTGAACCACCCTCCAACCCTTGCGCGCCAAATCCATGTGGCACGAACGCACTTTGTGAGAGCGACAACGGAAATCCTATTTGTTTCTGTCCAAAAGGGCTAACGGGCAACCCATTTAAAAGTTGCAGTAAGTTCATACAACCGATTACGCAATTTTGGAGCAAAACAATTTCGCAAGTCCCTAAAATACCTACTTATTTTTATTTTTCAGTACCGGAGGGAAACGAATGCGAACCAAATCCATGCGGTTCATTTTCGGGATGTAGATTAATTGATGATAAACCAGCTTGTTTCTGTTTACCTAACTATGAGGGAGACCCACCAAGGCAGCCGTGTAGCTTACCAAGCAATCCATGTAACCCATCACCCTGCGGTCCTAATACACAATGTACTATTCTAGCAAATGGGTTTGCTAAATGCACTTGTTTGAACGGTTATATTGAGAGTCCTAACACTGTAAGAGGATGCATCGAAGCAAGAAACCCATGTGAACCAAACACATGTGGAGTAGGAGCTCGTTGTGACCCCAATAGAAACCCTCCCTGCTATTGTCCTGATAACACTGAAGGAAATCCATACAAATCATGTAGCAATAATCGAGAATATTTACCTCCTATTCTCTGCCATCCAGGCCCTTGTGGACCAAATACTGATTGCTACGTAAGCGGTAACGATGAGTTATGTTTCTGTAAAACTGGATTTGTTGGAGATGCCCGTGTTGGTTGTCTCCCGCAAAGAAGTCCATGTAGCTCAAATCCATGTGGCCCACAAGCAATTTGTAACCCAAACCATGATGGTGAAGCAATTTGTTCGTGTGCTCCAGGTAGCATCGGCGATCCATACGGAGATGGATGTCATTCGCGAGAATGTGAAGTCGATGACGAATGTAAATTAAACAAGGCTTGCATAGGGTACAGTTGTGTTGATCCATGTCCAGGGGCCTGTGGTTTGAATACAAGATGCCTCATTCAAGCTCATCGCCCCGTATGTGTTTGTGAAGAAGGATTTATAGGAAACCCATTGATCTGTTGCTTACCACCTGAAGATCAGAAATCCATAAATCCCTGTAGCAGATCCAAATGCGGAATCAATGCAATATGTCAAGATGTCGGTGAAAATGCACTATGTTCGTGCCCTCCAGACTTCAGAGGCGACCCTCTTGTTGAATGCAAACCAGAATGCGTTATAAACTCAGACTGTGCTTCTAATGAAGCCTGCGTAAATATGAAGTGCCAAGATCCATGCTCCTTTGACAATATTTGTGGACTTCATGCTGTGTGTCTTTGCTCTGATCATACAGTATCATGTCTGTGTCCAGAAGGATACATAGGAGATCCTTTGACTCAATGCCTATATCGACGTAAGTATACGTTAACTAATTTTATTTTATTTTGGTTTCGTAACACTCAGGTTTAATATTTTTAAATTTAATAATACTGAAATAAAATAATTTTTATTTTTATTTTGTTTCAGCGATTATAATAACACCAGATAATACTACAGCTCAACCATGTTCACCAAATCCCTGTGACGCAACTGCACCTTGTGATAGTTATGGTGATCAGTTTGCTATCTGTAACGCTTGCGTCGGCCATGATGCCGTAAACAATCCAGCATGTAGACCGGAATGCATCATGAGCTCTGACTGCGGATTCAACAAAGCATGTTTGAGGAACAGATGTGTAGACCCTTGCCCTGGATCATGTGGTGTCAATGCTGAATGTAGTATCTACCACCATGACCCCATTTGTCGTTGTGCTAATGGGTTTGAAGGAAATCCATACGAACATTGTAAACCTACAGATAAACGTAAGTATGATATCTATAGGTACTATACCAACATAATCAGAAAAATAATAAAGCGTAAAAGGTTGTTTGTTTGAACACGCTAATATCTGTAATCCAACGGGTAGGCTGTTGTATTTGGAAATTGTTTTCTGCATTTGATAGCTCATTACTTGAGGAAGGCCTTAGGTTTTTAAATTGGCAATTTTTTAAAAATAGCACAGTTAGTAAATTGTATTTGTCTTCTACCTTAGATCATGGTCGTTAGGTACTTCACTGTAAAATATGTTTTTCCATATCATTAAACATATCTGCAGTTATATTCAAGTCGGCTAAGCCGTAAATGTGTAATTGAATAACAAATATTCAAACATATTCACAAAATATTCACATTACTATGTTAATGTTTTTGAATTCGATGAAAAATGATGAAGTAAACTTTGTTTCAGCTACAGTATACGAAACTTGCGATAACGTTCAATGTGGAGCAAATGCAGTATGCCAAGATTTAAATGGCGCGTTAACATGTCAATGTTTACCCAACTTTTATGGATCTCCTTACATGTCTTGCCGACCGGAATGTGTCGTCAACAGCGATTGTTCACCTGATGCAGCATGCTTGAACAACAAATGTGAAAACCCATGTAATAATGTTTGCGGTATTGGAGCAGTCTGTAAGACTGTAAACCATCATGCTGTTTGTTATTGTGAGTCCGGACAAACCGGCGATCCTTACATAAGATGCCAATCAGCACCTATCGTCCCACCAACGTTATCTGTTTGTGATCCTTCACCTTGTGGCCCTTACAGCAGATGCTTAGTATCTAAATCTGGATTGGCTGTTTGCTCTTGTTTGCCGGGGCACAGAGGAGTCGCACCAATGTGCCAACCGGAATGTGTTAGTAACTCTGACTGTCTACAGACAGAAACATGCGTTAACCAAAAATGTTTAAACCCCTGCCAAGGTAGCTGTGGTATTGCAGCGGACTGCATTGTTGTAAACCACAACCCAATATGTAGCTGTAGATCTGGTCAAACAGGAGATCCATTTGTGGCGTGCAGAGTAGAAGACGAAGTGAGACGAAACGATAAGAATCCCTGTGTACCTTCACCATGTGGACCGAATTCAGTTTGTGAAATAAAATCTAATCATCCTGTATGTTCGTGTCGCCCTAACTACTCAGGCACTCCACCGTACTGCAGACCAGAATGCGTTATCAGCCAAGAATGTCTATCAAACCAGGCCTGTATCAATGAGAAATGCTTAGATCCTTGTGTGAATGCATGTGGAAATAACGCAAAATGTGATGTCATCAATCACATGCCACTCTGCAGTTGCCTAAGCGGATACAAAGGGGACGCATTTGTAGGTTGCGTAGCGATTTCAAGAGAAGAGCCACAAACACCATGCAATCCGTCACCTTGCGGAGAGAACACAGTCTGTACAGTTTCGAACGATATGGCCCGTTGTTCCTGCATTCCACCTAATATTGGAAACCCTTACGCGGGTGGATGTCGACCAGAATGCACATTGAATTCAGACTGTCCAAATCATTTTGCATGTTTATCAAACCACTGTAGAGACCCATGTAAAGATTTGTGCGGGTCGAATGCTGAATGTATCGTCACAAATCATGTTCCAGTCTGCACATGCTTCAATGGTTATGAAGGAGATCCATTCTCTTCGTGTCGACCTAAAGAATTGGATCCACGTAAGTAATATGCATGAAAATCTTAGGTTTTAAACAAAATTTCATCAGAGTATGATAAATTCGCGAATGGCACACAAGAAGGTTTTTAGTACTTCAAACAATTTATATATTTAATTTACTCTACTTTGTTTTACTAAAAACCTTGTGTGCCATTCGCAAAAATAATCAATAGATATCTATCTATACTTTTAATAAACCTTTACAAAATGATGACTGTTTTTGAAATATAATTGAAATAATATTAACCTAAATCCTTCAATTGTTTTATTTTAATTTTTAGCATACAGAAACCCTTGCGAGCCCTCGCCGTGCGGCGCAAACAGTGAATGCCACGTGTCCAGTGATCGCGCTGTATGCTCATGCCAACCGGGATACTTTGGAGCTCCCCCAGCTTGTCGTCCGGAGTGCGCCGTCAACTCAGACTGTCCAGCTAGTAAAGCCTGTATTTCACAAAAATGTAAAGATCCATGCGTCAACAGCTGTGGATTGGATGCACGGTGCCACGTTGTAGGACACAACCCTATTTGTACCTGCCCCGAGAACTTACCTGAAGGCGATCCTTTCATCCGATGTTATAGAAAGAGTAAGTTATGTTTTAACAGATTTCAAACAAGGAGGTGCTCAATTCACTTTTATATTTTTTGACCTCAGAACTTCATCATTTATGAATTAACTAGCAAACACCCTCTGCTTAGCCCGCGTAGACGAATTTTTTATCTTACGGAAACCGTACATTTTCCGGGATAAATAGAAGCCTATGCTATTCCACACTATAATCTCTGTGCCAAATTTCATCCATATCCTTTCAGCCGTTCCGGCGTGATTGAGTAACAAACAATCATCCAAACATCTAACTAAACATTCGCATTTTTACTAATAGAGAGTAGATATAGATATAAAGAGTAGATGTAGTAGAGAGGTAGATAGGTATAGATTTTTAAAATTCTTAGTTTATTTAAAGCAATTTAGGGATTTTCTACAAGTCAAACATTTGCACTCAGAAAGTATCATTTGGTAAAGTGGAATTGGTAAAGACCACAGATGGCTTGAGCTGGCTTTGAAGTCGGTTTCTTATTTTTTGTAAAAATAATATCTTTTGAAGTCCGTGGTCTCTGTCTACCCCTGTGGGAAAGAGGCGTGATTTTATGTATGTATGTATAATATCTTTTGGACAATTGTGTGCCAGCTGGAAGAAACATAATTATTTATTTTAAATTCAGAGAGTATCCCTATATGTACCTAGGTACCAAGTTTTCTAGTAGTAAGGTAATTACATTACATTCGAAATTAAATCTCCATATATTTGAAGCTAACATGTGTCTGTTCAGTTTCATTTTTTTTTTTGCTGTTGTAAAACATACTCAAGTGCTTATTCTTTCGTCCAGGTATCCATATTACGCCACCTGAACAAAACCCGTGCGTTCCTTCTCCTTGTGGACCACACGCGACCTGTCGTAGAGAAGGCAACCGGGCTGTTTGCGCTTGTGAACTTGGCACTCTGGGTGCTCCGCCTGCATGTCGGCCGCAATGTGTTATCAACCAAGACTGCCCCTTGGCACTCGCTTGTCTTACGGGCACTTGTGTCAACCCATGCGTCGGCTCTTGTGGGTTCAATGCTCGGTGCATCGTGCAGAATCATCAACCCATCTGCTCCTGTGATGAAGGCTTCTCAGGAGATCCCTTCGCTGGCTGCAGTCTAGAAATAGATAGTAAGTCAAAGTTCCTATACTCACACCATTTAAAAAAAAGTAGAAGCCTTTGCACGTAGTTGTTGAACAAACGCATGTTACTTGTTTCTGTCTATGTATGTAGCATGTATCATAAATTTTCAGTTATGAGAGAAGCGCCTGATCACCCTTGTAAATCATCGCCATGTGGATCAAACGCTATATGTCGGGAAAGAAATGGTGCTGGTTCTTGTGTGTGTGTAGACGATTTTTACGGTGACCCTTATATTGGCTGTCGACCGGAGTGCGTTATGAACAGCGATTGCGGTAGAGACAAATCTTGTTTCAATAACAAGTGTGTGGATCCATGTTCTGGAGCTTGTGGGCAAAACACGGAATGTAAAATCACAAACCATGTTCTTTCATGTTACTGTTTACCTGGATACACTGGAAGCTCTCTTCATGCATGTGTTCCTGTTCTGAGTAAGACTTCTTTTCTTATCTTTTTCTACTATTACTTGTACTTTTTCTCTAAATTCTTTACATATTTTTCTTTTCTTTTTTATATATAAAGCTTCACCGGAACCTGTGGATCCCTGCCATCCTACACCTTGCGGACCATACAGTAAATGTCGAACCTTTAACGGTCATGCTGTTTGCACGTGTCTTGACATATGTATTGGTTCACCCCCTAATTGTCACCCGGAATGTATAGTTAGTTCGGACTGTAGGCCAAACAAAGCATGTATTAATCAAAAATGTCAAGATCCGTGCCCGAGCATGTGTGGAGTTAATGCACAGTGTCAAGTCGTGAACCACAACCCGATATGCAGTTGTTACAACGGATATACCGGTGATCCGTTCGTAAGATGTTTCTATGATGAAAGTAAGTTCATATTTATACTTATTTGGATAGTATTCAATGTGTTATAGATTCAAATTTAGAATACACCATTAAAACTATTATTTTTGACAGGGCCCATGGAACCTATAAATAATTGCATTCCAAGCCCTTGTGGGCCACACTCGCAATGCAAGGAAGTAGATAATGTGCCAGTTTGTTCATGTTTGGCAAATTATGTGGGGCGTCCACCTAACTGTAGACCGGAATGCGTAATAAGTGTAGAATGTCCCGGAAATCTAGCCTGCATATCGGAAAGATGTAGCGATCCTTGTCCAGGTTCATGTGGATTCCATGCCTCGTGCATGGTTGCAAAACATATTCCCATTTGTACCTGTGACCATGGATTTACAGGAGATCCTTTCTCTGGATGTTCTCCTATCCCAAGTAAGTTTGATGTCCAATTATGGTACTATAAAAAAAAAACAATAATAATCTGTTAACATTCACGTATTTTATTCAGTAATGCCCACATGTAATTTTATTATTACCATTTTTGTAGTTATTGAACCTCAATACGAAAGTCCATGCTCTCGGTCACCTTGCGGAGCAAATGCTGTTTGCAAAGAAAGACATGGTATTGGATCTTGCTCATGCCTGCCTGATTACTATGGAGATCCATATATTGAATGTCGCCCAGAATGCGTTCTTAATTCGGATTGCCCAAAAGACAGAGCTTGCATAAATAACAAATGCAAAGACCCATGTCCTGGCGTGTGCGGTATGAATGCCGAATGTCGTGTCAATAATCATGCTCCGTCGTGCGCGTGCTTATCAGGATACGAGGGAAATCCATTCTCATCGTGCTATATACGTAAGATATTTATTTTTGACAATTCTTGTTTATTAATAAAACCATGAATAAAGTCTCAAAATCAACACAATATTATTTATAGGGCCAATCGAAAATCCAGTTGATCCTTGTCTTCCATCGTCATGTGGACCATACAGTGTATGTCGAGAAAATCGAGGCATTGCAATATGTTCATGCCAGGAAGATTACTTTGGGTCTCCACCTTTTTGCCGCCCGGAATGTATGGTTAGCAGTGAATGTATGCCAAATAAAGCATGCCTCAACCAACGATGTGTTGATCCATGTATTGGATCATGTGGCAATAACGCAAAGTGTATGGTTGTAAATCATAATGCCCTATGCAGTTGCCCACAAAATTACGTCGGAGATCCATTCGTGCACTGCGCATACGAAGACCGTGAGTTTTTCAAACTATTGGAAACCTAACACACCTAACACGCCTCAAAACAATGAAACTTAATATTATTAACTTTGAGTTTTTTTATTAATATCGTACCTAATATGAAACATATTAAAACGTAACATATTATTATAGGTCCTCAACCAAAACCGGCAAACGGAAGCCCATGTATTCCGTCACCTTGTGGACCAAATTCTCAATGTCGTGTAATAGGAGAAACAGCAGCATGTTCTTGTCAGGCTGATTATATAGGAAGAGCGCCAAATTGCCGCCCCGAGTGTATTTATGACGAGGAATGTCCCAGTAATCTAGCTTGCGTACGTGAGAAGTGTGCCAATCCATGCGCAGGCTCATGTGGTAGTAATGCAGAATGTGTTGTCATTAATCACAAAGCAGTATGCCACTGCCGTGATAGTTATACTGGAGATCCATTTAGTGGTTGCTATTTTATTGGTAAGTGCGATGATTTATAGTTCAATCATTAAAACCTTTTAAATTGAACGATATATAATTTCTATAAATCTATGTTATTTCTAGTAACAATACCCAGCGAAGATGAAACAAATCCGTGTAATCCTTCTCCTTGCGGACCAAATTCTATTTGCAAAGAAAGATACTCAGCAGCATCTTGCACGTGTCAACAAGGATATTTCGGTGATCCATATTTAGGATGCAGACCCGAATGTGTAACAAATAACGACTGTACATCTGACAAAGCCTGTTTAAACAACAAATGTGTAGATCCATGCCAAGGTGCATGTGGAACGAATGCTCAATGTGTCGTAACACACCACACACCAGTATGCTTGTGTATTGAGGGATATGAAGGAAATCCAGGAGTTTCTTGTCATCCTCAAAGAAAACGTTAGTAATGAGATTGTTTTTATTAATTTATCAAAATATCATAAAATGAATGAACTAATAATGACAAAAAAATATTGTTTTAGCTCCACTTGCGGATATTAATCCTTGTGTACCTTCACAATGTGGATCATACAGTATCTGCAAGGTTGTGAATGAACACGGAGTTTGTTCGTGCCAGGAAGGTTACGTGGGTTCTCCGCCTACTTGCAGACCTGAATGTGTTACTAGTACTGACTGTCCACAGCATCAAGCATGTATAAAACAAAAATGTCGCGACCCTTGCCCAGGAACATGTGGAGTTAATGCACGATGCCAAGTTATAAATCACAATCCAATTTGCACATGCAAAGCAGGTTTTACAGGAGATCCATTCATTACTTGCCAGTTAGAGCAAAGTAAGAATGTATTTTTAATAAAAAGTGTGAAAAAAATCCCCAATAATTCAAAGTTTTTTATTGAAAATATTCATGTATACTCATTTGAATACCTCTTTATATATTTTTTTACTCTTTTGCTTACATCTTATTTTTCACATTCTGATCATACCTATCTATGTCTATAATCTTTGTATGTTTCGTGTCTGTTCTAAATCTTTTCTATTGTGTTTTTCTTTCTTAGAACATATTGTAGAGGGACCTAAAGGAAATCCATGTCTACCTTCGCCATGTGGCCCTTATTCTCAGTGTAAAGTGGTGGGAGAAGCGCCTGCATGTTCATGCTTGCCAAAGTACATTGGCGTTGCACCAAATTGTAGACCTGAATGCTCAATAAATGCCGAGTGTCCTGGTAATCTTGCATGTCAAAATGAAAAGTGTGTGGATCCGTGTCCGGGCTCCTGTGGTTTTAACGCAGAATGTTCAGTAGGGAATCATGTAGCAATCTGTAATTGTATATCGGAATACACAGGCGATCCGTTTAGCGGATGCTCTCGTGTACTACGTAAGTACAAATCACCACAATTAATGTGGCCACATCTGATTTACGAATATAAATACCTGCAACGTTTTTTAAATGTATTTCAGAAACTCCAATACAGCCACCAAATCCTTGCCATCCATCACCGTGTGGTGCAAACGCGTTATGTAAAGAAAGAAACGGAGTTGGTTCCTGTTCTTGCCTGCCAGAATACTTCGGTGATCCATATACAGGATGTAGACCAGAATGTGTCTCAAACTCGGATTGCGATCGTAATAAAGCATGCTCTAACAACAGATGTAAAGATCCTTGTCCTGGAGCTTGTGGTGTTAATGCCGAGTGCAGGACAATAAATCATTCGCCAACGTGTACCTGTCTAAATGGTTATTCTGGCAATCCGCTTATACGATGTGAAATAGAAGGTAAGTAATTTATTAAATTTTAGGTAACCTACCTGATTTGAGGTTTCATTCTGAAAAATCGTAATAGTTATATTGGTTATAATAAATCCAACACTTATTTTCAGTTATTTCAGATGGTAAAAAAGATGACCCTATTAATCCCTGTCAACCATCACCTTGTGGGCCTAACAGTTTGTGTAGAGTTGTGAACGGTCACAGTGTTTGCACTTGTGATGTCGGTTACATTGGAACAGCACCATCCTGTCGTCCTGAGTGTATTGTTAGCTCTGAATGTTCCCAAGATAAGGCATGTATAAACAAGAAGTGTATAGACCCTTGTCCCAATACTTGCGGTCTGAATGCTAGATGTCAAGTTATCACGCACAATCCTATATGCAGCTGCACACCTGGATTTACCGGCGATCCTTTCACTAGATGCAGCCCAGAAGAAGGTTAGAGTACATTTTAAATTTTTAACTGTGGGATATGACTGTTATCTTAATAAAACGAAATGTTAAAAATATTAATTATTTTTCTAGTACACCATAACGAAGATCCATGCGCACCTTCACCTTGTGGCCCTAACTCCGAATGCCGTGTCATCGGAGACCAAGCAGCGTGCTCTTGTTTGCCAAACTATATAGGGAGAGTTCCTAACTGCAGACCAGAGTGTACTATTGATGCAGAATGTCCCAGTAATGCAGCGTGCGTTAATGAACGTTGTAGAGACCCATGTCAAGGGGGATGTGGTCTTAATGCTCTGTGTTTGGCCGTCAACCATAAACCAATATGCTCATGCCAACAAGGATATACAGGAGATGCTTCTAGAGCATGTAACCAAATTATCATGCCACGTTAGTATTCAGTATAATTATGGATCTTTAGTTTTTCTAGATTAAACTATAAAAAATATTTTTCTTTACAATTAACATAAATTACTCCTTTTATTATAGCCACAGAAATGACTCCAACATCAAGTCCTTGTTCTCCATCTCCTTGTGGACGTAACGCAGAGTGCCGTGAATATAACGGCGCTGGGGCTTGCGTTTGCTCTGAAGGCTACGAAGGCGATCCTTACAGCTCACAGGGATGCCGCCGTGAATGCGAAAATAATGATGACTGTCCGGCTAACCTAGCTTGTACACGCTTTAAGTGCATTGACCCCTGCCCCAGGACTTGTGGACAACTAGCACAATGCACTGTTGAGAACCATGCCCCAGTTTGTACATGCCCCAGAGGTTATACGGGAGACCCTTTCTTCCAATGCAGAGAAATCATATCAGACGGTAGGTATTTAAAGCTTTGAAAACTTTATGCATAAGGCTTACAACTTGTGATGCATTACATAATTAATTTCGTGTTTTATAATTAATTATGTTTTAGTTATACCACTTAACCCATGTGAACCAACACCTTGTGGACCCAACAGTCAATGCAGGCAATCAAACATGCAAGCTGTATGTTCTTGTCTTCCTAATTATATTGGATCTCCACCAACATGCAGACCTCAATGCGTTGTAAACAGTGAATGCGACGTATCAAAAGCATGTATAAATCAAAAATGTGATGATCCATGTCCCAACACGTGTGGTTTAAGAGCACATTGCCAAGTCAAAAATCACAACCCAATATGTACCTGTCAAGCTGGAATGACTGGTGATCCATTCACCCAGTGCTACTGTAAGTATTGATGAGAAAGCCTAACTTCTAAACAATTTGCATAAATGCATAAGTACTTTAAATATTTGTATATTTTTTAGTATTACCACCAGTAACTGAACGACCCCCATCCTGTACTCCGTCTCCATGTGGGCCTAATTCACGATGCCAGCTGTTGGCTAGTGGTCCAGCGTGCTCGTGTGAGCCGGGCTATGTAGGTTCACCTCCAACATGTCGACCAGAATGTACTATCAACTCCGAGTGTCCAGCTTCATTAGCTTGCGTGAGACAAAAATGTGAAGATCCTTGTCCAGGCTCTTGTGGTGTCGAAGCAAATTGCCATGTATTAAATCATGTGGCAGTATGTGTCTGTAATGACGGTTATACAGGAGATCCCTTCTCACGATGCTCACTTGTACGCGAAGGTACGGTTTTTTTATTTAATGCGATTTTATTTTAGCAAAAATTTAATGCTTTACTAAAAAAACATACTTAATTTTTTTTAGCGCCAACAACACCAACTCCATCTGATCCATGCAACCCCTCACCTTGTGGGCCAAACGCAGAATGCAATAATGGATTCTGTACATGTTTATCAGAATACAGTGGAAATCCATATGAATCGTGCAGACCCGAATGCACTGGAAGTCAAGAATGTCCCAGAGATAAGGCTTGTTTCAGAAATAAATGTCGCGATCCTTGCCCTGGTGTTTGCGGACAAAATGCTAAGTGTGATGTTATAAACCACATTCCAACATGTTCTTGTTTATCAGATTACACGGGTAATCCATTTACGCATTGTCAAAGAGTAGAAATAATAACACCACCAAGACCACAAGATCCTTGCCATCCGTCACCTTGCGGACCTAACAGTTTATGCAGAACTACAGACAATACAGCTGTTTGTGCCTGTCTTGAAGGATTCCAGGGTTCTCCACCTGCTTGTCGACCTGAATGTATTGTCAGCTCCGAATGCCCATCAACGAAAGCTTGCGTAAATCAAAAGTGTATCAACCCTTGCGTGAACGCATGTGGCATTTCCGCACGCTGCGAAGTAATAAATCATAGTCCTATCTGCAGCTGCAATCCCGGACAAACTGGGGATCCATTCAAAAGTTGCCACGATATCGTTGTTGATCATCATGAACCTGTAGACGCATGTAACCCATCTCCATGTGGACCGAATTCTCAATGTATCGAAAGAAATGGAAAAGCTAACTGCCGATGCGTAGAAAACTACGTAGGTCAACCACCGAATTGCAGACCCGAGTGTGTCATTAATCCAGATTGTCCATCAAACCAAGCTTGCGTCAGGAATAAATGCATCGATCCCTGTCCTGGTTCATGTGGAGTGAACGCCGATTGCACCGTAGTAAGCCACACTGTCTCATGTAGCTGTAGAGAAAAATACACTGGAAATCCTTTTATGCAGTGTGTACCACAAGAAGGTTTGTTTAATTAATATCTTTATGTTTCATTGATGTCGACTGTAAGTTCACTATAACAAAATTATTATATTCGAATACTTTTATTGCAGAGGATATTTCACAGCCTTGTAATCCATCACCGTGTGGTGCTAACGCTATTTGTCACCAAAGAGATGGAGCTGGCGCATGCTCATGCTTGGAAGGATATCAAGGCAACCCCTACGAGAGCTGCCGCCCTGAATGTGTACTTAGTTCAGATTGTTCTGCAGATAAATCTTGTATGAAAAACAAATGTGCAGATCCATGCCCAGGAATATGCGGAACAAACGCAGAATGTACAGTCATAAATCATGTTCCAAGTTGTGCATGCTTTAAGGGTTATTCAGGCAACCCATTCCAACAATGCACGATACTTGCTAAAGATCCAATACCTATTGCACCTTGTAACCCATCGCCATGCGGTCCCAATAGTATCTGTAGAGAAAATGGAGGCTTAGCGTCTTGTGAATGTCTCGCAGATTACATTGGTGCCCCACCAGACTGTCGACCTGAATGCATAGTCAGCAGCGAATGTCCATCAGATCGCGCTTGCCATAAGCTTAAATGTGCAGACCCTTGCAGGGGTACTTGTGGAATTAGTGCACACTGTCAGGTTGTTAACCACAGTCCATTGTGTAGTTGCCCTGCAGGCACAACAGGTGATCCATTCAAACATTGCATTCAAATCGAAAAAACTGAATATGATGAACTACCAAAACAACCGTGTCAACCAAATCCTTGCGGGCCTTATAGTGATTGTCGTCCGCTCAACGATAACCCCTCATGTTCGTGTTATCAAGGGTATGTCGGAGTTCCACCGAATTGTCACCCAGAATGTCTAGTAAACACAGATTGCCCATCGCACCAAGCATGTATTGCAGAAAAATGTAGAAATCCATGTGAAGGGTCCTGCGGTTTTAAAGCAGAATGCCGCGTGCATGACCATATTCCGATCTGCAGCTGCCCAACTGGTTACTCTGGAGACCCATTCATACAATGCTCGGAAGTAGTCGGTAAGTTTTTTATTATGATTAATAAATATTGCTCATATTGCTCGTGACCACCTTAAGTAAAAAAACAACTACTAGGTATGCGTTATGTCCAATCGCGGCTGTTTTTGTACCTTTATGTTTCGCGGCTTTACGTGAAGCATACCAGTTTCAAATATTTCAATTTTATATAATTTGGTAAAATTGGGATAAACTGGTTCTTACTATTTATATTTTACAGTTCCAGATATTCCTTTGAAAGATCCATGCAGTTTATCGCCATGTGGCAGCAATGCATACTGTGAAGATGGGCAGTGTAATTGTGCACCTGGGTACTTTGGCGATCCTTATGTGGGCTGCAGGCTAGAGTGCAGCACTAACGGCGAATGCTCTCCTACAAAGACTTGCCAGGGTGGCAAATGTGTTGATCCATGTCCTGGTGCGTGTGGCACAAGTGCCATATGCACTATCAACAACCACATACCATCATGTTCTTGTCCACCAAGCACGTCAGGAGACCCATTCACGTTATGTTCACAAATTGTGCCTTTAAAAGGTAAAATTTATTTGTTAAGTATCGGTTTTAAAATACTTATTTAATTATGTACATAATTTTGTTAATTTGTATATTTTACAATATTTTAGATACAAGTAAATCAGCCTGCTCTCCTTCACCATGTGGACCATACAGCGAATGCACAGTTAGTGCAAATGGTGCTGCAGCTTGTTCATGCCGACCTGGCCACATTGGATCACCTCCGTCATGCAGGCCAGAATGTCTCGTTAGCGCTGAGTGTAAACTACAGCTAGCATGTATTGAACGCAAATGTCGAGATCCTTGCGAGGGTGCCTGCGGCCGTGGTGCTAGATGTCAAGTCATAGCACATTCTCCAATATGCTCGTGCAATGATGGATTCACTGGCGATCCTTTTTCGTATTGTTACCCTGCCCCAAGTAAGTTCAATTTTCTGATATTTACATATTTATTTACTTCCATATAGACATATTGTCCGATTGGTATGGTACTAGTACATCGACTTTCTATTCGAAGGTCGGAAGTGTTAGTTAGTGACAGGTTCCAAGCCCGTTGCCGCCTATTAGGAAGCTAACTGATAATGACCGACCAAATTGAAACTGAAATCAAGGAGTTGATGTAGTGAGCGTTGGTTCATAGAATTCCATACAACGAATATCAAAACCGCACAAGGCGTTGCGGTGCAGTGCAGGTGCGGAAAAGTTCTGATTTTGGTTTCAGCTGAAACTGAGACGTACGTCGAAGATTCGGTTTCGGTTTCTCTTTCCGCTAAAAATTCTGTTTCGGTCGGAAACTACTAACTGGTTTCCTCACGATGTTTTCCTTCACCGATAGCGCGATATAATTTTTTAGAAACGAAAAATCCATTGATGCACTTCCAGAACCCGGGATCTTCAGATCGAAAGTCGATGCACCATTCGTCTCGTCAAACACGGGTGTGTTTGACGATTCGACATCCCGATTTAATTTACATGTAAATAGGCTTTGTGACATTTAGTTAAGTATTTATATACTGTATGTTTTTTAATTTTTTAGTAAATGAACTACCTGTAACTACGGATCCATGCCAGCCATCGCCATGTGGACCAAATTCTATTTGTGTTCAATCACAAGAAACTCCAGCATGCAGCTGCCAACCTAATTTCATTGGTGCACCTCCTAACTGTCGACCTGAATGTACGATAAGCGCGGAGTGCCCAGCGACATTAGCATGTGTGTCTCAAAGATGCAGAGACCCGTGTGAACAAGCTTGCGGACTGCGCGCCATTTGCTCCGTGGTGGACCACCGCGCCACCTGTGCGTGCGAGCCTGGTTTGGATGGGGATCCATTCCAAGGTTGTTCAATGTCTAAATGTAAGTATTCTGATTTCTTAGAATTATGTAATCATCACAACCCTTTTTTTATAGTTTATACAGATTTCAAATGAAAAACAGTAAGATTGAGTCTTATTAAAAGAAGTTAAAAAATATGCATTATGCAAAATAGATCAAGGTAACTAAAAGCGCAGAAAAAATGATAATATTCATTTTTTGTTAAACGATTCTAAACGTGCATATAACACTCTGCTTTGCAAAGCGTGATAGGATTCATGCATTAAATATTATTATGTGCTTACAAGATAGTAAAATGATCTAGGAAGATTACGCCTCACACGGTTTTGAGTAACTAAAATATGAATGGATCTTTATAGATATTTTCACTTTAGAACAACGTGGCGACCATGCCCGCCACTAAGTTTTTAAAGGTGATTTCATCTATGCTGAATTTATTCATACGCTTTAGAAAGGTAGCCTTCGGTGAAAATCGGTAAAAAGTGAAATCATTGATGGGAGTGCTTCCAAAAGGGTCGTAATCCATTGTATAACTTTATATGTGACATTAATGCCTCGCTTTTGACCGGAGCACGCGGAGATAACATAGCACTTACAGTAAGCTTAGGTCGTCTGCCGAGACGGCCGCTTTGGAGGTGCGCTAGCGATAGTGTCGCTGTCGCCGGATAAGGAGTCACTAAACGTCGCCGAGCCCAGCAAGCTTCAACTAACGCTTCGGATCAAGGAGTGCTTCAACGGTTGCTGAAGTTATTTGGTAAGTTATTTTATGTTATTAAATAATAATTTCAGCTCCGCCAAGGGTAGAATATTTGAATCCATGTGAACCGTCGCCTTGTGGTGTAAATGCTGAATGTAAAGTGCAGGGAAATGCCGGTTCATGCACATGTTTGCCTGACCATTTCGGTGATCCATATCAGGGTTGTAGACCCGAATGTTTAGCCGACTCGGATTGTACGTTGATGCTTGCTTGTGAAAGAAACAAATGCATCGACCCTTGTCCTGGAGCATGTGGATATAATGCAGACTGTTACGTGACAAATCATAAACCAGTGTGTAACTGCAAGTCTGGTTACACGGGTAATCCCCATTCGATGTGTTCTCTAATTCGTGGTAAGTTTTTATTTTAATACAATACAATATTTTCGTATTTACTTAGATGCATTGTAAAAAATAATTATATTTTGCAGAAAAAGATATTGTGGTAGTTAACGTATGCAACCCGTCTCCGTGTGGAATAAATGCTGTATGCAGAGAAGTAAACAATCAACCAGTTTGCTCATGTTTGCCAAATTATCTCGGAGCGCCGCCTAATTGCAAACCTGAATGTGTCGTTAATTCTGAATGCACATCAAATAGAGCCTGTGTCAATCAACGCTGCATAAACCCATGTCCAAGCCCGTGTGGCCAAAACACAGAATGTAAAGTAATCAATCACAGTCCTGTGTGTTCTTGCAAGTCAGGCTTTTCTGGAAATCCATTCACGATGTGTAGTCAAATAATGCGTAAGTTACTTTCTGGTGTTTTTGTTTTAATTTGTTTTGATAGGTATAGGTATAAAGATTTCATAAAACAATGGCTTTGTATTTACAGACACATCTCCGAGTATCGCAGCACCGATTGACCCCTGCTCACCATCTCCATGTGGTCTTTACGCTGAATGCAGAAACATAAATGAATTAGCATCTTGTTCATGTTTGCCGGCTTATGTTGGCTCTCCGCCTTTCTGTAAGCCAGAATGTGTAGTTCACTCAGATTGCTCCAGTGACCAAGCATGCATAGCCGAAAAATGCAGAAATCCTTGTGACGGTTCCTGTGGTCTGTACGCAAAATGTTTTGTAAATAACCATGTTCCTGTTTGCTTATGTTCAGAAGGTTATACAGGAGATCCTTTTACACAATGTGTGCTAAAACCACTTAAAGGTAAGAATATTTTTTATAAGGTATGTTAGAATTATTAGTAAGCTAAAGTATTATTAAATAACTTTTATTCTCGTTTAAGATCCATCACCGACCGGTTTTAGTGATCCATGCCAACCAAGTCCATGTGGACCAAACACGAATTGCAAAGATGGTATTTGCTTTTGCAAACTAGATTATCACGGTGATCCATACCTTGCCTGCCGACCAGAATGTGTTTATAACTCAGACTGTCCACTTAATAAAGGATGCCAACAAAATAAATGCGTCAATCCTTGCATCGGAACATGCGGTCTCAATGCAAACTGTGAAGTCATGAACCATATACCAATGTGTTCTTGTCAAAAAGGCATGAGTGGCAATGCTTTCGTGGAATGTAGACCATCAATTGGTAATAAATTTTAACATTGCTTATTTAAAATGACAATTAAGAAAAATAAACTTACTTGTGTTATATTTTTAGTGTCGGTTACAAATCCATGCAACCCATCTCCGTGTGGTCCAAATAGTAGATGTCAACAGTCAAATGGGCAAGCAGTTTGCTCTTGTGTTCTTGGTTATCGTGGAAGCCCACCCACTTGTCGACCTGAATGTTTGGTCAGTCTCGAATGTCCATTAAAGGAAGCCTGCAACAATCAGAAATGTATTAATCCATGCATAGGAGCATGCGGGTCTGGGGCCATTTGTGACGTTATCAACCACAACCCGATTTGTACATGCCCGCCATCTTTTACTGGAGATCCGTTTATTAGATGCATATTTACAGGTATGTTTGCCATACATGTATTTTTTATAGGTTTGCATTCATGGAATACCAACACTAACGTTTACTTTGTTACCTTTTTAGCTGCAGTTGAAACATCCATTGATCCTTGTGAGCCTTCTCCATGTGGTCCTCATTCTATATGCAAAATAAATAGTGAAAGTGCGTTGTGTGCTTGCTTACCTGGTTACAAGGGCACGCCACCAAGTTGCAGACCAGAGTGTATCGGCAACAGTGAATGCGACTTTAGCTTAGCATGTCTTAACCAAAAATGTTCAGACCCTTGCATTGGAACATGTGGCGCTAACGCAGAATGTAGAGTTGTAAGCCACGCTCCTCTATGCATTTGTCAACCAGGTTACACTGGAGATCCGTTCTCATATTGTAGTATTCAAGAAATGGCAGATCCAGTCGAAATTCTAAATCCGTGCAATCCAAGTCCATGTGGTTCAAATGCTGTTTGTCGCGAACAAAGAGGCGTAGGATCATGCCAATGCATAGATGGTTACTCAGGTAATCCATACGAAGGATGTCGACCAGAATGTGTCGTCAATTCTGACTGTCCTTTGAACCGTGCCTGTTCTAGAATGAAATGCATAGATCCATGTCCAGGCACATGTGGCTCGAACGCTATATGCCAAGTAAATAATCATATGCCTTCATGCATTTGTCAACCGGGTTATACTGGAAACCCATTTAGCTACTGTACTATAATGGCAGAACGTAAGTATTATTTATTCGGATCTAGCAAATTTGGCACTAAACCAGTTAACTTGTTTACCTATCTTATAGCGTAAAATATGCTTTAAAGTACCTATTTTTTTTCCAGCTCAAGTGTTTGATAGTAATCCCTGCAACCCATCTCCTTGTGGAGCAAACAGCCAATGTAGAGAAATAAACGGGCAAGCAGTTTGTTCCTGTTTACCAAATTTTATTGGTTCTCCTCCTAATTGCCGCCCCGAATGTGTAGTCAGTTCTGAATGTCAATCGCACCTGGCTTGTGTTAATCAAAAGTGCGAGAATCCATGTAGCGAAACATGTGGAAGAAATGCAAACTGTAATGTCATCAATCATAGCCCGATTTGTGTTTGCAAACAAGGACTTACGGGAAATCCATTTACCAGTTGTTACCCAATAAAAAGTAAGTAAAACAATAGCATTTTTTCCGCATACTCAGTAAGTCTGGATAAAACTTAAATTTATTATAAAATTAATTAAAACCCTTAAAATATTTCAGTATCGCAACCTCCTCAACACACACCTTCTGACCCGTGTTCTTCTTCTCCTTGCGGTTTATACGCTGAATGTCGCAACATCAATGGATCACCTTCTTGCACCTGCCTATTGAACTACGTGGGCAGTCCACCTAATTGTAGACCTGAATGTACAATCAATTCAGAGTGTCCTAGCAACCAAGCTTGCATGAACCAAAAATGTCAAGACCCATGTCCTGGAGCCTGCGGGTTGAACGCTGTATGCCACGTCTTTAGCCATATTGCGCAATGTTCTTGTATCGAGCAATACATTGGAGATCCATTCACGCAATGTGTGCCAGCGCCGCAAGAAGATTATTCTGAGCCCGATCCATGTAATCCTTCACCTTGTGGAGCTAATGCTGACTGTAATAACGGCGTATGTACATGTTTACCTGAATACCAAGGAGATCCCTATTTTGGCTGTCGACCTGAATGCCTTATTAGTACAGATTGTCCAAAAGAGAAAGCTTGCGTTCGAAAAAAATGTGTTGATCCCTGTATCAACACCTGTGGAACAGGAGCTGTTTGCGAGGTTTTCAATCACGTTCCCATGTGTACATGTTCTAGGGGATTTTCAGGAAATGCTTTTCTTGAATGTAGACCAGTTCAAGTTTTTGAAGTTTTAAATCCATGTAACCCATCTCCCTGCGGACCAAATAGCCAATGCCGTGACATAAATGGTCAAGCAATTTGCTCGTGCTTGTCTGGGTATAGAGGAGCACCACCAACGTGTAGACCAGAATGTGTTTCTAGTGCAGAGTGTGCACTCAATAAGGCTTGTTCAAACCAGAACTGCATAGATCCATGCAGAGGAAACTGTGGTACTGGTGCTCTTTGTCAAGTGATAAACCACAATCCTATTTGCTCATGTCCATCAGGATATACCGGAGATCCATTCAGAAAATGCATACTCGAAGGTAATTATTGTTTATTGATTGAAATCATGTTGAATCATCATGAATGTGAAATAAATAACCACCAATTTATTACAGATGTCGTCCAACCCACATACGTTAATCCATGTGAACCTTCACCTTGTGGCCCTAACTCTATATGCAGAGAAGTGGGAAATTCTCCATCGTGTGCTTGCCTAGAATCTTACCTTGGCAATCCTCCGAACTGCCGACCAGAATGTATATCAAACTCGGAATGCTCGAACGACAAGGCGTGCATTAACCAAAAATGTAGAGACCCCTGTCCAGGCTCATGTGGTACAGGTGCTGAGTGCCGTGTAGTTAGCCACGCCCCTCTATGCTTATGTCCTTCTGGATTTACTGGAGACGCCTTTATTGGATGTAAGGTCGTCGATATACCTCTGACTCCATGTTCTCCTTCACCATGTGGCCCAAATGCTATATGCAAAGAACAAAGAAATGCAGGAGCATGCGTATGCCAACCTGATCATATAGGAAATCCATATGAAGGATGTCGTCCAGAATGTGTTGTGAATTCAGACTGCTCTACTAATTTAGCATGTATACAAAGCAAATGCAAAAATCCATGTGTTAATATCTGCGGAAGAAACGCTATATGTAACGTCATTAATCACACACCTTCCTGTGAATGTCTACCGGGTCTAACAGGAAGTCCATATGAAAACTGTTATGAAAGAGTCGCAGGTAAGTTGTCATTTGCTTTAAAGGTAATATCTAGTATCAGTAGGATTAGTCTTTTGTATCTCACTCTAAAAGTATTATAAGTATTAACTAAAATACAATAAGATAAAAGTACGAAAGTTCGTATGAAAGTTGGCCTACTCCATTGTCCAAATTTAGGTACTTTATTTTAGCTGACTGTTTATTCTAAAATTCATTCCAGATGTCCCTACAATCCCAAGAAACCCATGTGCACCTTCACCATGTGGGCCAAATAGCATTTGCAAAGTTACCAACGATCAAGCTGTTTGCACGTGTGAAGCTGAATTTATAGGGACACCCCCGGCTTGTAGACCAGAATGCATTGTAAGCTCTGAATGTAATCAACAACAAGCCTGCATTCGTAAAAAATGTGTAAATCCTTGTGAAGGTGTGTGTGGACAAAACACGGACTGTAAAGTTATCAACCACAGTCCTATCTGTACATGTCGATCCAGCTATACCGGTGATCCATTCAGCAGATGTTACAGAAGTTAGTCTACTTTTTTAAATCAGTTCTTAATGAATTATGTACTTATTGGTAATCTGCAACTTAATTTGGTTTGTTTTTTATAGTAATTGTATCGGAAGTCGTTGCTGCGCCAAGTGACCCATGTCTCCCATCCCCTTGTGGTCCGTTCTCTCAATGCCGAAATGTGGGCGATTCGCCGTCGTGCTCTTGCTTGCCACAGTACACAGGCAGTCCACCAAATTGCCGCCCCGAGTGTACTATAAATACCGATTGTTCAAGTGACAAAGCTTGTATCAATGAAAGATGCATTGACCCATGTCCAGGATCTTGTGGAATAAATGCAAATTGCAGAGTACAAAGTCATGTCGCTATTTGCACATGCATTGACGGCTATGCAGGCGATCCATTCAATAGTTGCTCACTAAAACCAACTTTGCGTAAGTTTACCACCATAATAATTATGTTCAAAAGTTTAAAAAATAGTGTTTCGTGATTTTAATTGCATTATTTAATCGACAGCGCCTCAAGCTAGTGACCCATGCCATCCTTCGCCGTGCGGACCAAATGCAGTTTGCAATGATGGTGTATGCACTTGTCAACCTGAATATCATGGTGATCCATATTTTGAATGTCGCCCCGAATGCACGATCAGCTCAGACTGCCCCATGGATAAAGCTTGCGTAAGACAACGATGCATAGACCCATGTGTAAACACGTGTGGAACTAACGCTGTTTGTCAAGTTGTAAGCCATATGGCTGTTTGTACTTGTCCTGGAAGAACCACTGGCAATGCATTTATACAATGCGACCCTATCAGAGGTACATTTAATATATATTTTTTTACTATGGGTGTGCTTGTTTTAAAAACTTTGACATGACTAAATGAATTCTTTTCAGACATAGTGCCTTCAAACCCGTGCCAACCAAGTCCTTGCGGTCCACACAGTCAATGTAGAGAATTTAACGGGCAATCTGTTTGCTCTTGCTTACCTGGATATAGGGGAGCTCCTCCATCTTGTCGACCAGAATGTGTTGCAAGCTCAGACTGTCCACTAGATAGATCGTGTAATAATCAAAAGTGTGTGAATCCTTGCCAAGGAACATGTGGAGTGGCTGCTCAATGCCAAGTTATAAACCATAATCCAATTTGCTCATGCCCAACTGGTTTGACAGGAGATCCATTCACCAGATGTATACTGATGCGTAAGTTTCTAGCTTTTTGAAATTATTTTCCTTATGTGCAGTGCACAATGCACATGGATGCTTTGCAATTATAGTATTTATTTAAAATGTATTGTTTGTCAACTAATAAATATCATTTTAGCTCCTACGGATGTTCTGTTACCTGTCAACTCATGTCAGCCATCGCCATGTGGACCTAATTCTATTTGTCAGAATTCTAATGGAGGAACACCTTCATGCCAATGTATGCCTGAATTTATTGGGGCACCTCCGAATTGCCGTCCTGAATGTCTAGCAAACACCGAATGTGCCCCGAAACTGGCTTGCATTAACAAGAAATGCCAAAATCCATGTGCACAGGCATGTGGCATTAACGCTGAATGTAGAGTTGTAAGCCACACTCCGATCTGTGTGTGCCCTGAAGGTTTTAGTGGTGATGCCGCTGTCCAATGTAACACGTTTGCCTTAACACCTATTGAAGTATTCAACCCATGTACACCTTCCCCTTGTGGTGCAAATGCTGAATGCAGAGAACAGCTCGGAGCAGGTGCGTGTGTGTGCATAACAGGATATTTCGGAAACCCGTACGAAGGCTGTCGCCCAGAATGTTTGGGGAGCTCAGATTGCCCAAGTAATAAAGCATGTACAAGAAACAAATGCATTGATCCGTGTCCAGGAACTTGTGCAGCTAATGCTGATTGCCAAGTTGTGAACCATTCACCTTTATGTACTTGTCGCCAAGGCTACACTGGTGATCCTTTTAATCAATGCATTTTAAAACGTAAGTTTGTTTGATTTATAATTAAATAAATAACGAAATGAAAAAAAAATATATTGAAAAAGGACAATTAGTAGGTAAATGACTTGTTAATATTACAGCTGAAAGTGACGTTCCAACCAACCCATGTCAACCATCTCCATGTGGTCCAAATAGCCAATGCAGAGTTTCAAATGGCCAAAGCGTATGTTCTTGTATGCCTGAGTACCGGGGTTCTCCACCAAATTGCAGACCAGAATGTGTTGTAAGCGCTGAATGTCCTTCGGATAAAATGTGCAAAAACCAAAAATGTATTTCACCCTGCCCAGGACCATGTGGAAACAACGCAGAATGTAGAGTAATAAATCACAGTCCAATATGCACTTGCAAACGGCAATACACCGGTGATCCATTCTCGAGCTGCTATGTGGTTCCAGGTAATACAAATTTATCCCACAGGTTTATAAATCGGTACAGTAAAACCAGAAAAAGAATGCGTTTCGGAAAACATCGCAAACAATCGCATAAAATTACAAAAACGATTGACGAAAAGCCATTTGGAAATGAAAATTACTCATCATTTCAAATTCAAATTTTAATTGCAAACAAATAATAATAATAAATAAAATTTATTTATTACCTAAGTATTTAATTTAATAATAAAAATATTTTTATTTTCTAAAAGGTTTACAAGTGTAAAAGCTAATAAATACAATGCTGTTTCATAATGATTTTGACGCAAAAAAAATTATCATCTCACTCTAAGTTTTCACTTGTATGTAGACATGAGGGATCTCTGGCTCGGCTAGTTAGGTCACAGCACGTGCCTATTATATAATTTCTCATTGTGCCCTTCTATTATACAAATTATTTATCTTAAATTTTAACTGATTTTTTGACCAAAATTTATTACTTACTTACTAGAATCAGTCTTAGCCTATGTTGTATGATGTGTGGATTGGTATGCCGATGTGGTATGTAATGCGAAAGTTTGGATGTTTGGATGGATGTATGTCCGCTCCTCTACAGTTCGACAACCACTGAATCGATTTGCCTGAAATCCAAAGTACAGATAGATAATGACCGGGAGTAGGACATAGGCCACCAAATAAATATCAATGTCATTTTTAAGAAAAGCAAATTAGTTGCAATGCAAGCCGTGCGAGCTGCGCTACTAACGAGACGTGTACTTCTGTCGCATTCTGTTTTGTGAAATCATACACTGCTTTCGGACATTTTCTGAAAACACGAAAACCTTTTTAATTGTTGACGTTGTAAATTGCTCATTTTCTCGCTGACAGTACATTTTTTTCAAAATCTGTAAATGCAGGTCAAAATATCTTTAAAAGTTAAGGATAGTCTCCTAAGAAAGATTTCCTGTAGCTACAACGGTTAAGGTAGCTGCTCTAACTGCCCCGTCTCCAAAATTCACCCTGTATACAGTCATTACAAAAAAAACCTGACCTCTTCGGAAATGATGCGGTGACGAATATCATTTAATTTTATTTGTATAAATGGTATTCTATTAGTCTTAAACTTTTAGTTTCAGATATACCACCTGCCCCAGAAAGAGATCCTTGTGTACCGTCGCCCTGTGGCCCCAATTCAGAATGCCATAACCTTCGTGGAATACCATCTTGCGCTTGTTTACCCAATTTCGAAGGTAGTCCACCGAACTGCAGACCTGAGTGTTCTATAAATGAAGATTGCGCAAGTAATCTGGCTTGCATGAATCAAAAATGCCGAGATCCATGTCCAGGATCATGTGGAATGAACGCAGACTGCCAAGTTATACAACACGTCTCTGTCTGTACTTGTGCTGATGGTTTTACCGGAAATGCATTCACACAATGCAGTCTCATACCACCTAAATGTAAGTAAACTTCATTAAAGCAATCTCAAATATTTTTAATTAATAGTTTTCAGAAGCTAATTAAAACTGTATTAATTGTAGTGCAAGATGATTTATGCAATCCATCACCCTGCGGTGCCAATACTGAATGCTTCGATGGCAAGTGTACATGTCTGCCCGAATTCCAAGGTGACCCTTACTTTGGGTGTAGACCTGAATGCGTACAGAGCTCAGAGTGTGATCGCAATAAAGCTTGTATGGGTAACAAATGCAAGGACCCATGTCCTGGAACATGTGCCTCAAATGCAATTTGTAACGTTGTTAATCACATACCAATGTGTAGCTGTCCAGAGAGACAGACGGGTAATGCATTTGTGGAATGTCGTCCAATTTTGGGTGAGTAAAATATTTTTTTGATTGTTCCTATTGTGTCAAACTGCCTTTATTTATTCTTATAACACGTCCATTTATTGTAGAAGCTGTCGTGATGAATCCATGTCATCCATCACCTTGTGGACCAAACAGTCAATGCCGAGAAATAAACGGTCAACCTGTCTGTTCCTGTGTTCAAAATTACATTGGTGCACCACCTTCTTGTCGGCCTGAGTGCACAATAAGCTCGGAATGTCCATTGAACCAGGCTTGTAGTAACCAGCGGTGTGTTGATCCTTGCATCGGTTCCTGTGGTGTAAACGCAGAATGCAAAGTGGTCAACCACAACCCTATATGCACTTGTCCTACATATTTCTCCGGGGATCCATTTACACGTTGTTTCAGACTGCGTAAGTGTATATTCTTCTTATTAATTAACAGAAAAGTACTTTTATTGAGGATGTGTATCAATGTTTTTTTTAATTTTTAGCGGAAAAATTGCCAGAGCAAATAAACCCGTGCACACCATCACCATGTGGGCCTAATTCACTGTGTAGAGAGATTAACGAAGCTCCATCGTGCACTTGTTTAGAAGGCTTCCATGGCCAAGCACCATACTGTAGACCTGAATGTAGCAGCAATGAAGAATGTTCAGGACATCTTGCGTGTATTAACAACAAATGTAAAAACCCTTGTGAAGGTTCTTGTGCCTCTAACGCCGAATGTAAAGTCGTTAGCCACTCGCCGATTTGTGTTTGCCCTCGTGGCTTTACTGGTGATCCGTTCTATGGCTGCACTCAAGAAGTAGTACACTCTGAACCAAACGTAACACCTTGTTCACCTTCTCCTTGTGGTACGAACGCTATATGCAAAGAAAGAAATAACGCTGGTGCGTGTTCGTGTATCGATGGATATTTAGGAAATCCTTATGAAAACTGCCGACCAGAATGCGTTATAAATACTGACTGCCCATCTAATAAGGCGTGCATAAACCAAAAATGTGGTGATCCTTGCCCAGGAAGCTGTGGTGCCAATTCGGACTGTCAAGTTGTAAATCATGTACCTCTTTGTACATGCTTTAATGGGTATACCGGAGACCCATTCAAATACTGCGTATATCAAGGTTAGTATTTTATCGCGCAGGTACCTACTTATTAATTAAATTAAGTGTATCACTGATATCATTATTTTTGATGTTGTCATATTGTATTCGTTCTGGAGAAATGAAACCGTCAAATTCTTATAAAATATGCGCGTTGAAGTCTTTTGTATGTGCAAATTAAACGAAAAGCTGAAGTATTAAGATTTGCGTTGTAATCTTTTGGGCCACCATTAATAAACTCGTTTTAACTTCTGTCAAAGTTACGCCACGGATTTTGCCATCCTTATTTGTCACTGTCTAACAAAAAAGGATGACAATAGTTTAATCCGTGGCGCAACTTTGACAGAAGTTAATACGAGTTTATTAATAGAGGCCTTGGTATTTAAGTTTATTGTTATCTCTATGAGTACCTAAATATTTCTAGTGCAAGTATAATAATAAGTTATTTTTGTTGTTTTAGAATCACTACCACCGCAAGCTGCAATTGATGTTTGTTATCCATCTCCGTGTGGTCCTAACAGTCAATGTAAATCGATAAATAATCAGGCTATTTGTTCATGTTTGCCTGAATATGTTGGCGCTCCGCCAAACTGCCGACCCGAATGTATTGGTAGTTCTGAATGTCCACAAGATAAGGCATGTGTTAATCAAAAGTGTGTTAATCCATGCCCTAAACCGTGTGGCGTTAATGCAAATTGTCAAATGATAAACCATAGTCCGATTTGCTCCTGCAGAAACTCATATACTGGAGATCCATTCACGATTTGCAGACCTATCCAATGTAAGTTGCTTTTTAAGTTTTAATTAAACATACCACATGCCACCAAAAAAATGTGTAACATGAAATTAATTGAATAAATGTTTTCAGATGACTTAGTTCCAGACATAAGAAATCCATGCTATCCATCGCCATGTGGTCCGAACGCAGAATGTAGAGAAATAGGCAACTCTCCGTCATGCTCGTGCCTGCCTCAATTTAGTGGAAGCCCTCCGAACTGTAGACCAGAGTGCACCATACACTCTGATTGTCCTAGTGACCGCGCTTGTATCAACACCAAGTGTCAGGACCCTTGCCCAGGATCTTGCGGTATTTCTGCGACATGTAATGTGCTCAACCACATCCCTATTTGCACATGTATTGAAGGTTACGTGGGAGATCCATTCACAAGCTGCCGACCTCAGCCTTTGGAAGGTATGATTTTAAAATTCTATCTACTTATTTGTTCCACGATAAATAACAAATTATGATTTAAATTAGTGTTAGTATCGTAGCAACATTTTGTATATGTATCTTATAAATTTTCAGTGGAAGCCAGTATTGCCGATGACTGTACCAATATTCGTTGTGGTCCTAATGCTGAATGCAATAATGGACAGTGCCAATGTTTACCAGAATATCACGGCGACCCATATTTCAACTGTCGCCCAGAATGTGTTTACAGCACTGACTGTGAACCACAAAAGGCATGCGTTCAAAGAAAATGTGTCGATCCATGTATTGGTGCTTGCGGACAGAATGCTATTTGTCAAGTTGTAAACCACATACCTATGTGCAGTTGCAACCACGGATATACTGGAAACGCTTTCATAGCATGCAACCAAATAAGAGGTACGCCAATTACGTACATCATACATAAGTACCTATATACCTACCGTGTGTCCCAAACGAATATCACACAAGTGCAAACTAGTTTACATATTACTGATATCTAGTTTTATTAATGACGTTTCATTTAATAACTTCATTTTATTTTTGAGTTAAGAAGTGCATTAAAGTATTTTAGTATAGTCACTTACCTGACCCACGACTTCAACCAGGGAAAATAGAAATAAGTACTCTCCCTTTAAAGGTACTTATAGTTATTTAGATTTTTTTCTTGTGTTAATTTGTAACGTTATTTGTTTTTATTAGTACCTCCAACTGAGAGACCATGCAGCACGGCCGTTTGCGGTCCAAATAGTCAATGCCGTGAGATCAATAACCAAACTGTATGTTCATGTTTACCTACATACTTGGGGATTCCACCTGCATGCCGACCAGAATGTGTGTCCAATTCAGAGTGCCCCCAAAACCAGGCATGCATCCAACAAAAGTGTGTTAATCCGTGTATCGGAGTATGTGGCCTTAGAGCTATATGTGAAGTGGTAAACCATAATCCTGTGTGTGCTTGTCCAGTGCCTCTCTCTGGAGATCCTTTTGTTCAGTGCTCTGCTGTTTTGAGTGAGTATTATTTATTTTCAAACTAATATTTAAAAGAATTATGTAGGTGTAACGTTAATAAATTATTTCCTTATCAGATGCAGTTCCAGTAACCGACCCATGTCAACCATCACCATGTGGTCCAAATTCAATTTGCAAAGTAATCAATGACAGCCCATCTTGCACATGTTTACCAGAATTCCGGGGACAGCCACCTTACTGTAGGCCTGAATGTTTAAGCAACAGTGAATGTGCAACACACTTGGCTTGCGTCAATCAAAAGTGTAAAGATCCTTGTGTGCAAGCATGTGGAGCTAATGCTGAATGCCGAGTTGTGAGTCATTCGGCCATGTGCATATGCCCTCAAGGTTACCACGGCGATCCTTTTACGGGATGTTTAATACAAGTGCATACTGAAATATTGACGCCTTGCACTCCTTCACCCTGTGGCTCGAATGCAATATGCAGGGAGCAGAACAAGGTTGGATCATGTGTTTGTAGTGAAGGTTACTTTGGAAATCCGTACGAAGGATGTCGCCCAGAGTGCGTATCGGACTCGGACTGTCCAGGTAATAGAGCCTGCACTGGCAACAAATGCCAGGATCCATGCCCTGGCACATGTGGATTGAATGCTGAATGTACGACTGTGAACCATTCACCAACTTGTTCTTGTTTCTCTGGTTACACTGGAGATGCGTTCCGTAGATGTAACCTTATTCCTTGTGAGTATTTTATTTCAATTATAAGAATATGAATATTTTGATGAAACCATTTTAAGTGCTTAAATTATTTTTTAAATAAAAAATATTTTATTTGTAGTGCAAGATCCGACTCCCGTAAACATTTGCTTCCCAAGCCCATGCGGTCCAAATAGCCAATGTCGTGAAATAAACGGGCAAGCGGTTTGTAGCTGCTTGCCAAATTACAATGGGGAGCCACCATACTGCAAAGCGGAGTGTTTATCACATTCCGATTGCGCCACAGATAGGGCTTGTTTGAACCAGAAATGTGTAAACCCGTGTCCTGGTCCTTGTGGCCAGAAAGCAGAATGCAGAGTGTTCCACCATAATCCAATATGCAGCTGCCGATCAGGGTTTACAGGAGATCCATTTACGAGATGTTATTCCAAACCAGGTAAAATGCCAATTTAATTTTTTTTAAGTGTTGTAATCTTAAAATCTGAGGATTTGTATAGAAAACGGCCCGCCCCGACTTTACCCAGGTTAATAACAATGCCAAACTCAAACCTGCTACATCCAACATCCAACACAAACTTTTTCACAAACTCTTTATAATTATGAATATAGATTGCAATGTCCTGCAATTTTATTTCCTCAAAACGTTATTTTGAACATTTGAAGCTTTGAATTGAAAAATAACAACCCCTTGGGTTTTAAATAAATTAATAGACAAATAAGTGTATTTTATAGTAAAATACAACTTTTCATTGTAAATTTTTAGTAACCCAACCACAACTAGACGAAACTAGAGATCCTTGTGCGCCATCACCCTGCGGACCATTCTCCACGTGTAGAAACTACGGAGGACAAGCTTCATGCTCTTGCTCGCCAGAGTACATCGGAAGTCCACCAAATTGCCGTCCAGAATGCGTTACTAATCAAGACTGTATCAGTTCGTTGACATGCATAAATGAGAAGTGCAAAGATCCATGTCCTGGATCTTGTGGGCAAAATGCAAGATGCTCCGTGTTAAAACATGTAGCTATTTGTTCTTGCTTTGACGGCTACAAGGGAGATCCGTTCACGTCATGTTTCCTAGAACCAGTTCAAGGTACGTCAGTATAGTACAATTACCATTGATCTTTGCATTGAGTTACTCTATTTTAGGTGTACTAATCAATCATTTGTTTGATAATTTTTCAGACATTCCATTAGATCTTTGCAATCCATCGCCGTGTGGTTCCAACGCGGAATGCAACAATGGTGAATGTACATGTTTGCCTGAATATCATGGTGATCCATACATAGGATGTAGACCGGAATGTACGGTCAGTACGGACTGTCAGAGAAGCCAAATATGTGTCGGAAAGAAATGTGTAAATCCATGTCCTGATACATGTGGCAGCAATGCTATATGTGAAGTAATCAATCACATACCGATGTGTAGTTGCCCGAGCGGGTACACAGGAAATTCATTTGTGTCCTGTAATGCTATCCAAGGTAATTATCTAATCATAGGGAAATAAACCCAAAGAGAAGACAATTAATAAAAATGTACTCGTTATAACTAATATCCTTGTACCACCTAACATTATACGTTTTATTTTAAGCTCCTACACCAACGAATCCATGCAATCCAAGCCCATGTGGCCCTAATAGTCAGTGCAGAGAAATAAGCAACATCGCAGTATGTTCATGTCTCCCTGGATATTCTGGCAATCCTCCAACATGCAGGCCAGAGTGCACAACTAGTTCAGAGTGTCCATTAAACAAAGCATGTAACAATTACAAATGCATCGATCCCTGCAAGGGAGCGTGCGGCGTTGGGGCTCTATGTGAAGTTGTTAATCATAACCCTATTTGTTCCTGCTCTAATGATTTCACTGGAGATCCATTTACAAGATGTGTATCAAAACGTGAGTATAGCTTGGAGTTTCAAACTAAACTATTTTAAATTGTAATACAAAAGTTTTTTTAAGAATAAGTGCATTTAAAATTAATTTAAAAAGGTCTACTACTAGAAATATGTAAACATTACATTAAATAAATTATAACTTACAGCGCTACAAATTCCGGTTCAAATTAATCCATGTGCACCATCTCCGTGTGGACCTAATTCCATCTGTCAAGCAGTAAACGAATCACCGATTTGCTCTTGTATGCCACAATTTATTGGATCACCACCAAACTGCCGTCCAGAATGCACAAGCAATAGCGAATGTCCAAACCACATGGCTTGCATCAATAGCAAATGTGGAGACCCATGTACTGGAGCATGCGGTTCACTGGCGCAATGTCGGGTAGTAAGCCATACGCCTAACTGCGTTTGTCCTCAAGGATACACTGGAGATCCTTTCGTCTTTTGTTCTGAGCTACAAAACATTCCTGCGATCGAACACTCAAGTCCATGCACACCTTCACCATGTGGAAGTAATGCAATTTGCAAGGAACGTAATAATGTTGGTTCATGCATCTGCGCTGCTGGCTATTTCGGAAATCCCTATGAAGGTTGCCGACCTGAATGTAGCGTCAACACAGATTGTCCTTCAAACAGAATATGCCAACAAAATAAATGCCAAGATCCTTGCCCTGGCACATGTGGGGTCAACGCGGAATGCCAGACCGTCAATCATGCTCCTATCTGCACGTGTATATCTGGTTTTACAGGCAACCCATTCCAAAACTGTGTAGTGATACAAAGTAAGTATCATTCTATTTTTTTTAATTAGGAATTCTAAATCTATTTGCTTCTTACTGAGTAGTTATCGTCGTTGTTAAGTAAGTTCATATGAGCTAGTGTCCAACTATGATAGTATGTTTTTTTATGGTTTCATTGAAATTTGAGTACCTGCGTCCTAATTATAATATTTTATTTCAGATGTTGAGCCACCACCCACTAATCCTTGCGCACCATCACCTTGTGGACCAAACAGCGCGTGTAAAGTGGTAAACGAACAAGCAGTGTGTTCCTGCATACCAGACTACCGAGGTGCTCCGCCCAATTGTAGACCTGAGTGCGTCGTTAGCGCCGAGTGTCCGCTCAACCAAGCTTGTATTGCATTGAAATGTAGCGACCCTTGCATTGGCCAATGTGGAACACATGCCACTTGTCACGTCATCAATCATAGTCCGATATGCTCCTGTTTGGAAAGATTTACGGGAGATCCATTCAGCCGGTGCTATCCATTCGTCGCTCCAATACAGAATGAGCCACCCAAAAATCCTTGTTTACCATCACCTTGTGGACTATTTAGTGAATGCAGAGATATTGGTGGAATACCATCTTGCACTTGTTTACCTACTTATATAGGTGCACCACCGGGATGTCGCCCTGAATGTACAATAAACGCTGACTGTCCTAGTAACTTGGCATGTATTAACCAAAAATGCAAAGATCCATGCCCTGGTTCATGTGGTCTTAATGCTCAGTGTACTGTTAAAAAGAATATGCCAATATGTACATGTATCGATAACTACGTTGGTGATGCCTTTACTGAGTGTAAAATACAAGGTAAGTTACATTATTTTAAAACACAAAACTGTAAATCTACACACATAAAACTAATTTAAACAACATTTTTATCAATTTTGCAGAAATAATAAAAGATGAAGTGGACCTTTGCAACCCATCACCGTGCGGTGCTAATGCTATTTGCAATGACGGAGAGTGTACGTGCCTTCCAGAGTACAATGGAGATCCATATTTCGAATGTCGACCGGAATGTGTCCTTAGTTCCGATTGCACCCAAGACAAAACATGTTTGCGAAACAAGTGTGTTAATCCATGCAATAGTGGCGTATGCGCATCCAACGCAATATGTGATGTGATAAATCATATACCGATGTGCAGATGTCCAGAGCGTATGACTGGAAACGCATTTGTTCAGTGCTCGCAGCTCGAAGGTAACTATAACATCGAACGTATCTTTACGAATAAATAATCTATTGAACAACTAAACCAAAAATAAAATTAATCTGTTTTACTTTCAGTTGTTAATACACGACCTTGTGAACCAAACCCGTGTGGACCTAACAGCCAATGTCGCGAAGTAAATACGCAAGCGATATGCTCTTGCTTAGTTGGATATATAGGAAGTCCTCCGTCTTGTAGACCTGAGTGCACTGTCAGTACGGACTGTCTGCCGAGTGAAGCGTGTAGTAACAGCAAGTGTGTAAATCCGTGCATTGGTGCTTGTGGAGTCGAAGCTAAATGCCAAGTTATAAATCATAATCCTATATGCTCATGTTTGGGATCTTATACTGGCAATCCATTCGTAAGATGTATTCTACAAGAATTCAAGCCTGAACCTAATGTAGATCCTTGCATTCCTTCACCATGCGGACCGAATTCAATTTGCAAAGAAATGTCAGGTTCACCATCATGTTCGTGTCAGACTGGTTTCGTCGGTGCACCACCTTACTGCAAACCCGAATGTATAAGCAATTCTGAATGCCCGATACATCTTGCTTGCATAAATCAGAAATGCACAAATCCTTGCACAGGTGTATGTGGAATAAACGCAGATTGTCATGTTTTAAGTCATTCCCCTGCTTGCTCATGTTTGGCAGAACATACCGGAGATCCATTTATAGAATGCCACCGAATAACAGTCGTCCAAGATGTTTCGACGCCTTGTCAGCCATCTCCTTGTGGTGCAAATGCCATTTGTAAAGAATTTAATGGTGCTGGATCTTGCACGTGTCTACCGGAGTACTTTGGTAATCCTTACGAAGGTTGTAGGCCGGAATGTGTTATTAACACAGATTGTCCTTCAAACAAAGCATGTATTCAGAACAGATGTCAAGATCCATGTTCCGGAGCGTGCGCACCCAATGCTGTATGCCAAGTAGTCAACCACGCTCCTTCATGTTCTTGTGATAGAGGTTATAAAGGAGATCCCTTCCGCTACTGTGCCATTGAACGTAAGTAGTTTTCTACCAACGAATACATGAGATAGTAAAGATTTTGATTCTTTCATCTCATTATAAACATTGCAGCGAGATTATTAGAATCTCGATATTTACTTTAAGAATTTATTTGTACTCTACAGCCATATTTTGTTGTTTTTAGAAGATATTCAAACACCTGTAGATGTGTGTAGGCCTTCACCATGTGGACCTAGTAGTCGATGCATTGAAGTAAATACACAAGCTGTGTGCTCTTGTCTGCCAAATTATATCGGCTCACCTCCTGGATGCCATCCAGAATGTGTTACAAGCCCTGAGTGTCCACAAGACAAAGCTTGCGTAAACCAAAAATGTGAGGACCCTTGCATCAATGCTTGTGGAACAAATGCTGAGTGCAGAGTTATCAATCACAGCCCAATATGTCAATGTAAACAACGTTACACAGGAGATCCATTCACAAGATGCAACCCCATTCCACGTAAGTTTTTCAACTTTAAATTCATGAATTTATTCCTGGCAATGTCTAGATTTGCAATCAATTTGTATTTACCAAACCAAAATCCATTTAACTTTTTCAATTTATGCATGAAAACTTCATGGAACTGAATACAAAAGTAAAGCTTTTGAATTTTGAAACTTTGCTGGCCTTCAGTTAAGTAACTTTGTTTTTTTTTTCTAGCTCCTATTTCGAATTCTGTTTTGGAACCATATAGAAATCCTTGTGTTCCTTCTCCGTGTGGCCCTAATTCTATCTGCCAAGAAAGAGGAAGTGTACCGTCTTGTTCGTGCATGACAAACTATATCGGAACACCACCAACCTGCCGACCTGAGTGCACTATTAACTCTGAATGTCCAACTTCACAAGCATGTATCCAACAAAAGTGTCGGGATCCATGTCAAGGATCTTGTGGCATAGAGGCTATATGTACGGTTTCGCGTCATACTCCTATTTGCACATGTCCAGATGGATATACCGGCGATGCATTTACTATGTGCAGGCCAAAACCACAACGTAAGTCTAATATAAAAAACAATGTACCTAATAAAATAAATATTATCAAAAACTTTCACTTATTTTTAATATCTCTTTTAATTAAACAGAAGCTGATGTAGTAGACAAATGCAATCCATCTCCATGCGGAAGTAATGCAATTTGCAATGACGGAGTGTGTACTTGCATAGAAGGGCAACATGGCGATCCATATGTAGGCTGTAGACCTGAGTGCGTGTTAAGCAGCGATTGCCCAAGGGATAAGGCTTGCGTGAGAAATAAGTGCGCCGATCCATGCCCTGGTACTTGCGCTCAAAATGCTATCTGTGACGTGATCAACCATGTTCCGATGTGCAGTTGTCCTCAAGGAATGACTGGCAATGCTTTCTACAACTGTGAAGTTTTACGAGGTAAAATAATTATACCTTATAAATTTCGTTTATGAATCACATTATAAGCGCAATGTCTTTAAATAAAAAATAAATAAAATAAAAACACTTCATTTCGGATAACATCGATCCATAATTTATTAGTAATCACTAGGTATCTTAAACCTAATGTTAGTACACTAAACTAAACTAAGTACACAAAACAGTCGGGTAATAAGCATGCCTTAGATTACTCTCCGAACAAAGCACTAGCACTTTAACTGACCCTTTTTTTTACAGCGCCCGTCGTCACGAACCCTTGCCTACCATCGCCTTGTGGTCCTAACAGCCAATGCAGGGAAGTAAACGGACAAGCCGTATGCACTTGCATTCCTGGTTATATGGGAAGTCCGCCGCTCTGCAGGCCAGAATGTGTGGTTAGCTCTGATTGTGCGCCTAACAAAGCATGCAGTAATCAAAAATGTATTGATCCTTGTGTAGGCTCATGCGGAGTCGAGGCAAAATGCACCGTTGTGAAACATAACCCCATATGCAGTTGTCCACCAAAGTATACGGGCGATCCATTTACTAGATGTATTCCATACAGTAAGTTTTGATAAATGTTTATTGCCATTGTCGTCTTGATTTTTAAGTTTCCTTTAATAATACCAATTTTAATTGTTATAGGAGCTCCAGTAGCCGATGTAACGCCCTGTGCCCCATCACCTTGTGGGCCTAACTCTATTTGTAAGGAAGTCGGCGAAACGCCGTCGTGCACTTGTTTGCCCAACTTCTTTGGATCTCCTCCATATTGCCGACCGGAATGTTCAAGCAACAGTGAATGCCCTACAGATAAAGCCTGTATAAATCAAAAATGCAAAGATCCATGTATAGGCGCTTGCGGTATAAATGCTCAGTGCCGAGCTATAAGTCATTCTCCGATGTGCTTCTGCAACAACGGTTTTTCTGGTGATCCGTTTTCGAATTGCTTCCCACAACAACCTGTCGTTCTGGAAAGACCTAGCCCTTGTGATCCCTCACCATGCGGATCGAATGCCGTATGCAAGGAATACAACTCAGCCGGATCATGTAGCTGCGTGCAGGATTATATCGGTAATCCTTACGAGGGTTGCCGCCCTGAATGCAGTGTTAACTCAGACTGTACGCCAAACAAAGCGTGTATACGCAATAAATGTCAAGATCCGTGCCCAGGCACATGCGGTCCTTTGGCTGTATGTTCAGTTGTAAATCATTTGCCATCTTGTACTTGTCCCCCTGGGTACTCTGGAGATCCATACAGAAGATGTGACATATTTAATGGTACCTATGACTTACTTACTTTTATTATTGCACTACTTATTAACAAAACAATATTATTTATAAAAATACAAATATTTTGTGTTTCAGAACCACCAATGGATACTGTAACACCTTGTGAACCTAGTCCTTGCGGGTCTAATAGCATTTGTCGAGCAGTGAATGGACAAAGTGTGTGTTCATGTATGCCTAACTATATCGGCTCTCCACCTGGCTGTAGACCAGAATGCACAGTTAGTTCTGAGTGTGCAATAGATAAGGCTTGTGTAAATCAAAAATGTGTCGATCCTTGTCCAAATCATTGCGGCCAAAATACTCAATGTAGAGTCATTAATCATAGCCCCATATGTACTTGTAGTTCCAGTTTTATTGGAGATCCATTCACACGTTGCTACAAACAACGTAAGTACCACCAATTTTAGATAATTTTAGAAATTTTTAATATAATTTCATCAGAAGGTTGTCAAAGGTCAGTCAGCAACAATAAGCTGATTTTAATATTTATTTTCAGCAACCGTTCTGCAAACACCACCAGAGCCGTTCAGAAACCCATGTGTACCAAATCCATGCGGGCCTAATGCGATTTGTAGAGAAATAAATAGTTCACCATCATGCTCGTGTTTGCCAGACTTCCAAGGTCTTCCGCCAAATTGTAGGCCAGAATGTGCCATAAACCAGGACTGCCCCTCTAACAAAGCATGCATCAACATGAAATGCCGCGATCCTTGTCCCGGCAGCTGCGGTCAAAACGCTGTTTGTACAGTTTTCAATCACCTGCCTTCGTGCGCATGTTCGCAGGGATTCACGGGAGATCCGTTCACTTTTTGTACAATACTAGCACCAGTTGCAGGTATATTTTTATTAAAATCAAAGACCTACTAAAAATGATAATTTCTAATACAAGTCCTTAATAACTAATGTTTATTTACAGATAATATACCTCTAGATCCATGCAATCCATCACCATGCGGATTCAATGCTCAATGTAGAGATGGAATATGCACGTGCCTCAACGAATATCATGGAGATCCTTACTTCGGCTGTAAGCCAGAATGCGTTACTAACATGGATTGTCCTATTGATAATGTTTGTTCTGGAAACAAATGTATAAATCCGTGTCCCGGAACATGTGCTCCAACAGCACAATGCAACGTTTACAATCATATCCCTATATGCACTTGCTCAGAAGGCACAACTGGAAATGCCTTTGTGGAATGTCATGCCATAAAGGGTTAGTTGTGTCACTATTTTATATTTTATAAAGTCAAAGTAAGAATGATTGAATTAATCCTTTATTTCATTTTCAGTGGTTTATCAGGACCCTTGTAGGCCAAGTCCATGCGGTCCAAACAGTCAGTGTCGAACAGTAAATGATCAAGCCGTTTGCTCGTGCCTACCTACATTTATTGGCAGTCCACCTTCTTGTAGACCAGAGTGTACAATCAGCGCAGAATGTCCTCTTAACGAAGCCTGCAACAATTATAAGTGCATAAACCCGTGCTTAGGCACGTGTGGTTACGGTGCTAGATGTGAGGTTGTGAACCATAACCCTATTTGTTCATGCCCTGCGCAATACACCGGAGATCCATTCACACATTGTAATCCAATACGTAAGTTTTTTGACATACCTAATTAATAATTTTTATTATGATGTTAATAACATTGAAGGATGGACAATATAAAAAATATATATTTCAGCGGCTTCGGTACCTCAGCAAGTTGATCCTTGCCTACCTTCGCCATGTGGACCTTACTCAGTATGCAAAGTTATTGGAGAATCACCATCATGCACGTGCCAGCCAGACTACTCCGGTGCACCACCAAACTGTCGACCTGAATGTGTCAGTAACTCAGAGTGTCCGAGCAATCTTGCATGCGTGAATCAAAAATGCAGAGATCCTTGCCCCGGTAGCTGTGGATATAATGCTGACTGCAAAGTGATTAGCCATGCTCTTTCATGTTCATGTCCTTATGGACAGACCGGTGATCCTCTCGTCTCATGTAACCCAAAACAAGGTGCGTGTTTTCATAATTTAGTATCTAAGTAGGTTACTATTTCATAAATAAAATCAAACCTTATGATGTGATGTGTAAAATGACAAAAATGTTTCAGATTCTATTATTGAATACGGTTCTCCATGTGATCCTTCGCCATGTGGCATAAATGCTGAATGTTTGGAAAGAAATGGTGCTGGAGCTTGTCGATGCCTAGAATCCTTCGTTGGCAACCCTTACGAGGGTTGTCGTCCTGAATGTGTCATCAACAGCGACTGTCCACCAATGTTAGCTTGTATGCAAAACCGATGCAAGGATCCCTGTCCTGGTATTTGTGCCCCTAACGGAATTTGCCAAGTAATCAATCATCTTCCTTCATGTTATTGCCCTCCAGGGCTGACAGGAAATGCTTACGTCAATTGTATAGAAAATGTCGAAGGTAAGTTAACTAAAAGAACTCACACAATACTTTTTAACATCATTCAAAAGTTTAAAACTTTAATGAGCCTTTACACTTTCAGATTTTGTCAATCCAACTCCATGTACTCCTTCTCCATGTGGTCCTAACAGTCAATGCCGGGAAGTAAACTCTCAAGCCGTTTGTAGTTGCCAGCAGGACTTCATGGGTACTCCTCCTAACTGTCGGCCAGAGTGCACCATAAACAGCGAATGTCCTAGCGATAAAGCATGCATGAACAGAAAATGTGTGGACCCATGTGCAGGACAATGTGCGAGGAATGCAAACTGCAGAGTATTTGCACATAACCCGATCTGTTCATGTAAAGACAGATTTACCGGTGATCCTTTCACCAATTGTGTACCAAGTGAGTTTAAAAAGCTGTATCTATTTAAATAAGTTAGGTTTAAATTGTAGCATCATCTTAATTAACACATTTATTTACAGTGGCAGTATCAATACCATCAGAACCACAAATTGTCAACCCTTGCGTGCCGACTCCTTGCGGACCGAACTCTCAATGTCAAAACATGAATGGAAATGCTCGCTGCTCTTGCCTTCCAAATTATATAAGTAGTCCGCCAAGGTGCCGTCCCGAGTGTTCTATCAACTCAGAATGTAATGCAGTTATGGCTTGCATTAACAATAAGTGTGTTGATCCGTGTCCGGGAGCATGCGGTAATAACGCACAGTGTAATGTAAACAATCATTTACCGATATGTTCATGTTTACCTGGTTACGCCGGTGATCCATTCAGCAGCTGCCAACTTAAGCATCAAGGTAAGACTAAAACTGAAACCCTGCATGGTATTTTTTGAATTTGTACATACTGAAATAAGAACTAAAATATTGATTAACCTTTTAGATCCAGAACCAATAGATTTGTGTTCTCCTTCTCCTTGTGGATCTAACGCTGAATGCAGAGATGGCGTGTGTACTTGCTTACCAGAATACCAGGGCGATCCATATTTTGGATGCAAACCAGAATGTGTTCTGAATTCTGATTGTCCGAGAAACAAAGCTTGCTTCAGGAACAAATGTGGAGACCCTTGTATCGGGACGTGTGGTTCTGATGCCATATGTGAAGTTTTTAATCATATCCCGATGTGCTCATGCCCACCTGGTTTCTCTGGATCTCCTTTCTCTTACTGCACAGAAGTGAAAGGTACTGTTTAATTTTTTTGTAACCTTGTTTATCGATCTAAGCGAGCGAAGATCTTAGTCGCAAGTTAGGCGATTTTGCTTTGTATGTTTGTATACTTTTATGTTCTCGCATAACTATCGAACCACTTATCCAATCTGCATGAAACTTGATATGTCAATAGGTTGTGCTATGAAAATTTGCTGTGGACGCTGTGGAGCATATAAGCGTAATAGTTGAAGGGGTTGTAAAGATATTGGGTTCCCAAGGGGTATAAAAAACTTAATATAGAGTGTAGTGTCATATTAAAGGAATTAATGTGTAGGTACCTACATTCCAAAATGGTTTTTATTTTTACTCTAGGATGTATAGTTTTTGAAATACAACAATATAAAAAAATTAAGCAACCGCTGTAACCTGAGCTCCTGTTTGTTAGAGTGGCGATTTCTTCGTAGTCCAGGTTAACTGGGTAGGTATTAGAAAGAGAGTGGCATCGTTGTGGTTAGGTGGCGATTTCTTCGCAGTCCAGGTTAACTGGTAGGTATTAGAAAGAGAGTGGCATCGTTGTGGTTAGGTTTGCAATTATTTTAGTTCCTACTAGATATTTTTCTTAATAAAAAAATAATAATTGTCCGAAAACCTGAAAAAAAAAATAGACACGACTTAATGTATTGCATGCTTGCCTTTAATCTTTACCATACTGAGCTAGCGCATAGTGAACGTAGCGTAGTGAACTCAGTAGCACTTAAACGTATAGGGGTAGTCAGAAACAATTCCAAATCTAGGCTATCAACGGTGTGCGAGATCTCAGTTCGGGGCGAACTACCAGTCTATCATTGATAAATAATTTGATTACGCTTCATTTCAATGTAAAAATCATAAGAGTCCATCAATTTTATTTCAGAAACACCAATATCGACAAACTTATGCCAGCCATCTCCTTGCGGGCCCAACAGCCAGTGCAAAGAAGTAAATGGTCATGCAGTTTGCGTTTGTATTCAAGGCTACCTTGGTAGTCCACCAAACTGCCGTCCAGAGTGCGCAGTTAGTTCTGATTGTAGTTTGAATCAAGCTTGTTCTAATCAGAAATGTATAGACCCGTGCCCAGGAGCCTGCGGCCGAAACACACACTGTACTGTTGTCAACCACAACCCAATATGCACCTGCCTTTCGGGATACTCCGGAGACCCATTCTCGTATTGTGAATTTATACGTAAGTATACGAGAGTATACCTAAACTACTTCATTAGGTACCTAATTGATTAAAAGTAACAGTTTAGAGAAAAAAAATAACGTGATTATTTATTTATTGCAGCGAGTGCTCCCCCAGTGAAAGTCAACCCATGTTTACCATCGCCGTGTGGACCTAATTCACAATGTACAGAAAATGGTGAAAGTGCAGATTGTAGATGTCTAGCAGAATACATCGGATCTCCACCGAACTGTAGACCCGAATGTACAAGTAATACTGAGTGTGCCGCAAATATGGCTTGTATCAATAGGAAGTGTCGGGACCCATGCCCTGGCTCATGCGGGGTGAACGCGGAATGCAGGGTTGTCAGCCACACACCGATATGCATCTGTGAAAACGGATACACTGGTGATCCATTCTTAAGATGCATTCGTGAGGTAGCTGCCATAGAACAAGAACGACCAACTCCATGTGTACCATCACCATGCGGTGCTAATGCAGAATGTAGAGAACAAAACAACGCTGGTTCTTGTACTTGTCTGCTTGGATACTTTGGAAATCCCTACGAATTCTGCAAACCCGAATGTGTTGTCAACTCTGATTGTCCATCGAACTTAGCTTGCTATCAAAACAAATGTCACGACCCTTGCCCAGGAACATGCGGAATAAATGCTTATTGCAACGTCATAAATCACATTCCGAGCTGCTCGTGCCCAGAACAACATTTCGGTGATCCATACAAAATATGCACATTCAAAGCACAATGTAAGTTTAACTTTCTCGATTCTTTTAAGTGGTTTATTCCACTATCCAACTTTTAGGAAACCTAACTAGGAATTATCGATCTGTCTTAGTCTTTGGCCTACGAATTGCGTATTGTGCATCCTACTTTAATTGTCCTAACTGTTGCTAACTTCAGTCAATTAGCTCCGTAAAAAAGTAGGATGCACAATAGGTTTCCTAAAATCTGGATATTGTAATAACTACTTTATATGTTTAATTTTTTTTTGCGAAACCCTATAATTTTTTACTCTTTATTTTAGCGGAAATAACTGATCCTTGCAATCCATCACCATGTGGGCCAAATAGCCAATGCAAATCTCAAAATAACCTAGCGATATGCACTTGTCTACCGAACTACCAAGGATCACCACCAATGTGCAGACCAGAATGCATTACCAGTTCTGAATGTCCTTTGGATAGAGTATGCGAAAACTTCAAATGCAAGACTCCGTGCCCTGATGCGTGTGGCATAAATACTGAATGCCGTGTTATCAATCACAATCCAATTTGTTCATGTAAACAAGGTTTCACGGGTGATCCTTTCTCCGTCTGTTCGGTTATAATAGAAAAACAACCCACAGTACAAGAACCCATAGACCCATGCTATCCATCGCCATGTGGCCTAAATGCTCAATGTAGAAATGTGGGAGGAATACCATCTTGTTCTTGTTTCACTGGATACTTCGGGAGTCCGCCGAATTGTAAACCGGAGTGCGTGTTGAATACCGATTGCAGTAACGACAAAGCCTGTATTAGCATGAAATGCCAGAACCCATGTTTGGGGTCATGTGGATTGAACGCGATATGTAATGTTATAAATCACGTGCCGGTTTGCTCATGCCCCAGTGGTTATAATGGAGATCCATTTGCAATTTGTAACATCAAACCAGTTGGTAAGTTTCTAGACTAAGTGTAATTTCATAAAAAAATATTATTTATTATGAAAATATAGGACTTTATTACGTAGGTACCTTTTTATTTTATTTTCCCGACGTTTCGAACACGTTACAGCGTTCGTGGACTCTGTAAATAAAATAACATGTTTATGTACGAGTATAACTTTTTTCAGAGCCACCACCAAACATAGATCCATGCCATCCATCTCCGTGTGGTCCTAACGCTGACTGTAACGATGGAGTATGTACTTGCTTACCTGAATATCAAGGCGATCCATACTTCGGTTGCAGACCGGAATGTGTATTAAGTACTGATTGTCCACTAGACAAAGCCTGTCTACGATCGAAATGCATTAACCCATGTCGCGACATGTGTGGTTCAAATGCAGAGTGTAATGTTTACAACCATGTTGCTATCTGCAGCTGCCCTAGTGGCATGATAGGGGATGCTTTCACTCAATGCCTCACGATTGAAAGTAAGTATACTTATTCTAAACTACAGTACTAGAAATTAACCCTGATTTCCGATTCATTTTAAAATGCCTCTGCTACTGATGATTTCTAAACTATAGGTTAGTGAATGAGAGTACCTCAATAATTATCATCGAACAAATAATCATGCAACGAAACTTCTAATTTTGATAACTTCTGTACCTACATGTAGGTGTGATGAACTTTGAAAATGTTACAATGTTATAAACAATTTTCAGAACCATTAATAAGGCTTTGTGAGCCAACTCCTTGTGGACCAAATAGTATATGTAAAGAAGCAAATGGACAAGCAATTTGTGCTTGTGTGGAAGGATTTATCGGAAACCCACCAAACTGTCGACCAGAGTGCATACAAAGCACTGACTGTCCTCCATCTCAAGCTTGCATAAACCGAAAGTGCCAAGATCCTTGTCCGGGATCTTGTGGAACGAACGCAATATGCAATGTGATAAAACATAATCCAATTTGTAGCTGTCCTTCAAGATATACTGGCTCGCCATTTACTCGTTGTTATGGTAATAATTTAATTGAACAATTTTTTTTCATCTTTTTCAAGTTTTTACGTTGTTACTAATAAAGTTTTATTTTGCAGTTCAAGTATTTGAGGAACCAATATCAAATCCTTGCGTGCCATCTCCATGTGGTCCAAACGGTATCTGCATTCCTTCACATGATGGCAAATCTCACACATGCTCTTGTCAACCAACATTTGAAGGCACTCCACCACAATGTCGTCGCGAATGTGCCACGAGCGATGAATGTCCTTCTAACAGAGCATGCATAAATTACAAATGTAAAGACCCATGTCCTGGATCATGTGGATCAAATACAGTTTGCGCTGTGCGTCTACATAGTCCGATGTGCTCTTGCGAAGAAGGTTACACAGGAGATCCATTTACGGCATGTCATCGTGCACCACCAGTAGCAGAAGACCCATGTAACCCGACACCGTGCGGAGCGAACGCGCATTGCAAGGTCTCTAGAAGCGGAGCCGCAGCTTGTATTTGCGAAGTTGGCTATTTTGGCAACCCTTACGAGTCCTGTAGGCCTGAGTGTGTGATAAATACCGACTGCCCTTATAATAGAGCGTGTTTGAGGAACAAATGCGAAGATCCCTGCCCTGGGGTATGCGGTTCCACTGCTACTTGCCAAGTGATCAATCATATACCATCATGTAATTGTGCACCTGGATATACAGGAAACCCTTACGAATACTGTCATATTATTATTAACGAACCACGTAAGTTTACTACATTTACACTTTTAAAACTATCTACTTAAATAAAACGACTGAGTGTGACTAGGTAATATTTACATTTTTAATTTCGTTTTAGCTCCAGTACCGACAGACCCCTGTTTCCCTAATCCTTGTGGAAGCAATGCTTTCTGCAAGAACAACAATGGCTTGGCATCGTGTTCATGCATGCCTGAATTCTTCGGATCACCTCCCAGCTGTCGTCCAGAATGCACAGTTAATTCAGAATGTGACTCAAGCAAGAGCTGTGTTCGACAGAAGTGTGTTGACCCTTGCATTGGTGCATGTGGTCAAAATGCTGAATGTAGAGTAGTTAACCATGCACCAATTTGTAGCTGCCGACAAGGTTTCGAAGGCGATCCATTTATAAGATGCTCAATAATTGAAAGTGAGTATTATTTGTTTTATTTTGTTCTAAAGTACAAAATAAAACTTTAATAAACTACTAAGTACTTTAATAAAAAATACTTTAAGCATTATTTATTTTTTATACCGAACGATTTTGTATCTTTATTATTATTTGTGTTTTATAGAACTACCACCAGCTCCTGAGTTAAATCCATGCATACCTTCTCCTTGTGGACCAAATGCACTTTGTCAGGCCGTTAACAAGTCACCAATTTGTACCTGTATGGAGAACTACTTTGGCTCACCACCAAACTGCAGAGCGGAATGTACTGTAAATTCGGATTGCAGCAGTAATACGGCGTGTATCAATCAGAGATGCCGTGACCCTTGTCCGGGCTCATGCGGTTTGCAGACAGAGTGCCAGGTGTTCCAACATTCTGCTATCTGTAGCTGCAGAGAAGGATACACAGGCAATCCCTTCCAAAGCTGTTACATCAAAGAACAAATAGGTAAATGAAGCGAACTACTCTTCACTTATAATTTTTCTTGATATCTAAATAATTATTGTAAAACGATAGATATAATATTTTTGTACAAAGCAGGTCGAAATATCTTCAAAAATTAAGGAAAGTCTCATAAGAACGTTTTCCTGTAGCTACAACGGTTAAGGTAGACCTTACTGCCCCATCTCAAAAATACATATTAGCGTTTTCTGATTTTTCTAGTAGGTACCTACTTTTACCTCAGTTGGTCCGAAGGAGCTTTTTAATCCTTATATGAAACAGGATCGATTGGCATCATTGGTTTTTGTGTAAATTGCCCATTTTCTCGCTGACTGTACCTACATTTTTTTCAAAATTTGTGAATGCAGGTTGAAATATCTTCAAAAGTTAAGGATAGTCTCCTAAGAACGTTTTCATGTAGCTACAACGGTAGCTGCCCTTACTTCCCTATCTCAAAAATTCACCCTGTATATGTTTTACAAGCGCCTACATTATTTTTACAGAACCCGTTCCAGCTGTATACGATAAATGTAATCCAAGCCCATGCGGTGCTAACGCAGACTGTAACGATGGCGTGTGCACATGCAGGCCTGACTACTTTGGCAACCCATACCTGAGCTGCCGGCCCGAATGCACACTCAGTTCAGATTGCGCACCACATTTGACGTGTGTTAGAAACAAATGCATTAACCCATGTAACAACATCTGCGGCTCAGGAGCAATATGTGAAGTCTTCAATCACATTCCTATGTGTAGCTGCCCTTCGAACTCTACAGGGAATGCATTCTTTTCTTGCTCAGCAGTTTTAGGTAATTCATATTTTGTTCTTGTCAACTTAGTAATATCTATTGTAACATTTTTACTACGAACAAACGTCTTATTTAACAGATGTATAAGCTAATTTTTATTTTATTTTAGCTGTACCAGAAATAAGGCACCCATGTGAACCATCTCCTTGTGGGCCATACAGTACATGCCGTGTAATGAACGATCAAGCGATTTGTTCTTGTTTGATTGGCTTCATCGGAGTTCCACCCTCATGCAGACCAGAATGTTTGGTGAACTCCGACTGTAGCAGTCTGATGTCTTGCTCCAATCAAAAATGCATTGAACCATGCAGAGGTTCATGTGGTCTTAGAGCAGAATGCAGAGTTCACAACCATAACCCAATATGCTACTGTCCAAACGGCTATACTGGAGATCCTTTCACACAATGTTTGATTGTGCAAAGTAAGTTTTCGTTTTAATCTCGCGAGATAGATTATAATTTAACGGTGCTTACAATTTTATGGTGACATTATGTACCTATTATAAATTCAGCTATACTTTAATGTAGGTATACAATAGTTTACACTTAGGTACTATACCTACTTAATTTTATAATTTCGTTTGCAGGTGAACCACCACTACCTAAAGCACCATGTGAACCCTCACCTTGTGGACCAAACGCTGTCTGTCGCGTTTCTGGTGACGCACCATCCTGCTCTTGCCTACCAAGTTACTCAGGATCTCCGCCTTATTGTAGGCCTGAATGTGTCACCAATAGTGAATGTAGTTTTGACAAAGCTTGCATAAATAATAAGTGCGCTGACCCTTGCCTAGGCGCTTGCGGTCAGAATGCAGAATGTCGAGTTATCAGTCACTCACCTCAATGTCGGTGCCAACCTGGATACGAAGGCAACTCATTCGATCAGTGTTTGCCTATCACAGGTACCTATATTTTTTTCACAGTGTACATCTAGATTACAAGTTTAATTTTTGAGAACCTTATAACATTTCTCTTTTTGTTTCAGTACCGACTCCAAAACCTGTTCAGCCAATCAGACCCTGTGAGCCAAGTCCATGCGGACCAAATGCCATGTGTCAGGAACGCAATAACATTGGTAGTTGTACATGTATTAGTGGTTACTTTGGCAACCCATATGAAGGCTGCAGACCAGAATGCGTACTTAACTCTGATTGTCCGGAATATAGAGCATGTATCAACAATAAATGCAAAGATCCCTGTCCAGGTGTTTGCGGAACGAACGCTCAATGTCAAATCGTTAATCATATTCCCAAATGCAGTTGTAATTTCGGGTACTTTGGTAATCCTTATGAGAATTGCGTCTACAGAGAAGGTAAACTATCTATACTACTTACAAATGAAATAAGAACTTATACCGATCTTGATTGTAACTTTTTACAACAAAAACTTTTTTACAGAAACTCCAACTGATCCGTGCAGCCCATCACCTTGTGGACCATACAGCACATGTAAATCTGTCAATGACCAAGCTGTTTGTACTTGCTTGCAAGAATACATAGGCAATCCACCAAACTGTCGGCCGGAGTGCACGATAAGCCCCGAGTGTCCTTTAAATATGGCATGTGTCAGGCAAAAATGCGTTGATCCTTGCGTGGGAACATGTGGAGAAAATGCACAATGCCGAGTTCACCATCACAGCCCATACTGTACCTGTAATTCTGGGTTTGAAGGAGATCCATTCGTAAGATGTACTAGAGAAAAACAGAAGACCCCACAAATCATGAATCCCTGCGAACCAAGTCCTTGTGGACCGTTTTCATTCTGTAGAGACTTGAACGGTTCTCCGCATTGTAGCTGCAAACCAGGATATATCGGTGCTCCGCCAAACTGTGCACCCGAATGTACTATCAATGAAGACTGCCCTAATGACAGAGCATGTGTTAGAGAAAAATGTGTAGATCCCTGTCGTGGATCTTGTGGAGCTAACGCTGAATGTCGAGCAATGAATCATGTTGCCATTTGCACTTGCAGACGTGGATTTAAGGGCAATTCTTTTGAAGGCTGCTACGTTTACAAAGGTATTTTTAATTTTACTAACTAAATACTTGTATACCTACCATCACCATACATAACTTTTAAGTGGTATGAACTTATTTTATTATACTTAAGCATTATTTTATTTTATAGATGAATCACCAGCACCCGTAGATCCATGTGCTTCATCGCCTTGTGGAATCAATGCAATCTGTAACGCCGGCACTTGCTCTTGCATTCCTGGTTACCACGGAAATCCAACTATCGAATGTAGACCGGAGTGCACAAGAGATGATGATTGTGAAAAACAAATGGCTTGTGTCCATTATAAATGTGTCAATCCTTGCAAAAATACGTGTGGTTTAAATGCAGTTTGCAACGTGTACAACCACATAGCAATATGCGAATGTCCAGCGCCATTGCAAGGAGATGCTTTCATCGCCTGTCGATCTGTTATAGGTAAGCATTTTGTCATAAACCTTTGACATTACGCACCAAATACAAATTACGTGTTTTTTGGAAACGCACGATTTTTAAAATACTGACTCTTGATAAAATATTTTAGCACCAACTATAACGGATCCCTGTACGCCAAACCCGTGCGGAGCGAATAGCATTTGTCGCGCAGACGGCACTGTGGCGCATTGCTCTTGCCGACCGCCAATGATGGCGGACCCACCAGCGTGCCGCGCTGAATGCCGCGCTAACGACGAGTGCCCTCAGCACCTCGCCTGCCGCAGCGGCAAGTGTCGCGACCCGTGCCCCGGTGCATGTGGCGCTCGCGCTTACTGCCGCACTGTCATGCACTCTCCGATATGCACGTGTCCGACAAACTATGTTGGCGATCCATTTATTAGGTGTTTGCCAGGTAAAAGAAAAATACGTTGAAATGATAGAAAGACATTTAAGTTAAAATAATATATCGTACCCTGGGTGCGTATTTCAAAAAAATATATTTTTCATAAACACTTTGCACCAAAATTGATCTACCTAAACTATTTTATTTTATTATGCCATTTTCTTAACGAATGTACGATATAGCTGTTCAACTAGATATTGACTTTGTTTATCCAAATTTTACAGCTCTCGAGTCTGAGCCTAGCGTGAAGTCGCCGTGTGACAACTGCGGTCTCAATGCTGAATGCGTAGACGGAGGATGTCGCTGCAGACAAGGATACTTCGGATCTCCACCGTTTTGCCGTCACGAATGTCTCAGTTCTAGCGATTGCGAATGGCATCTGACTTGCGTTAACAGACATTGTGTGGATCCGTGCCCCGGAGCCTGCGGGCAGGGCGCGCAATGCTCCCCCATAGCTCACGAACCTCGCTGCGAATGTCCACCCTCTACGTTCGGAAACCCACTCGTAGAATGTCGACCCATGGATACGATCCGTAAGACAGGCTCAATTGGAAGATTGATAGTTTACTTAGTAGGGAAAAAGTTTAGGTTGCTAAAAATAATATTTTATTATTATGATTAGGAAAATGCAAACATGGCAAGCCCTGACTTTTACTTTTAAGGCTTAGGCATGGGTCTTACTTGTAAAACTAGGGCAAGCTGTTTGTATTGATCGTTTTATGTTTTCTAACAGCGATAGCTTAAAAAAACGCTTATTTTCGTATTTGCTGGATTGACATGGTTGTGTGCAAGCACATGGTTTAAGTGAATTTATATGTTACAGCTAAAGTTCCTAATGACCCGTGCACTCCGTCACCGTGCGGTCCTGGAGCAATATGTCGCGCTAGAGGAACAGGAGCTTCTTGCGAATGCGAGCCGGGTCTTCGCGGTGACCCTTACTCAGGTTGCCGCCCGGAATGTCTCGCGGATTCTGACTGTTCTCCATCCAGAGCTTGCATCCGCTCACACTGTCGCGACCCTTGTCAAGGCACCTGTGGTGTCGGCGCGGATTGTGAAACCGTCAACCATATACCTCTATGTTCTTGTCCATCTGGAACAAGAGGAAACGCCTTCGAAAGGTGTGATATCATCACATCACGTAAGTATTTTTATTAATACTCATTAAATCTATATAAATTGATATATTTTGTTATGTTTACTATTGATATTACTGTATTTCTTGCAGCTCCACCATGCAGTCCTTCTCCATGTGGTCCCGGCTCTTTGTGTTCGGTATCAAATGGCCACGCTGTTTGCTCGTGTCCAAGTGGTACAAGTGGAGATGCGGCGACCACAGGCTGCCGACCTGAATGTGTCGTTAGCTCTGAATGTCCCCGTGACCGCGCCTGCGTACGAAACAAGTGCGTCGACCCTTGCGTCGGCGCATGCGGAACTAATGCTATGTGCCGAGTATTCGATCATGCGCCGATATGTTCATGCCCGCCTGACACTACTGGCAATCCATTCCACGATTGCATACACAGAGGTTTGTAGAAATAATAAAAAACTTTATTCTAATATAAAAAAATCTAATGTAGGTAATGTAATCACGACTGTATTCCCAAGGTACGGTAGACATATTTTTTTAGATCTTAAGGCATTTTTAGATCCTTTGAAGATGTCCATGGGGGTAGTCAGAGGTATGTCCAAACACATTTGGTACATTCAGTTCATAGTTACTAAGAAAATCGTACTCAATTCCTTTGTGAGAGAAAAATAAATAAATTATTATCATTATTATTATTCCTACATTTTGTAGAAGTTAACATTCCATTCGTGACAGGTTGCAAGCCCATCGACGCTAATATCTAAACTAATATTTTTTAATTAATTTGCCTTTAATCCTATTTTAGAACACACACCTACCACCAAGTATGACCCGTGCTATCCCAACCCTTGTGGACCTCACGGCACATGCAGAGATGGTTTCTGCACATATCCAGAATGTATCGTCAACGACGACTGCCCCGGAGTCAAAGCATGTATCAATAGGAAATGCACAGACCCGTGTGTTAACGCGTGTGGTCTCAACGCGATCTGCTCTGGCGTGAGACATTCAGCTGTTTGCTCGTGTCCAGCCGGATACACGGGATCGCCGTTTGTCCGATGTGAGCTTGTTATCAACTCGACACCAGCTCCACCAGTTCCTGAATGTATAAGAGATGACCAGTGCGCCGAAAACTCAGCTTGTGTGGACACACATTGCACACCCGTTTGCGGACCGGCCAATTGCGGCCTGAATGCGCGCTGTTTAGCACGGCAGCACAGAGCTCGGTGCACTTGCTTACCAGGATATGAGGGAGACGCTTACAGAGGATGTTATTCAGGTAAACTATTATTTATTTTTATGATGAATTTTTCGAAAAATAAGTAGGTATCTACTTATGTATGATTGGCAAACTTATGTTTTATGATTACAGTACAATGTCACAGCAACAATGACTGTCCCGATGATGAAAGTTGTGAGGGTGGTTCATGTACCAAAGTATGTCTACGAACACGTTGCGGAGCTGATGCTCGCTGCGTTGCTCGCGGACACACCGCAACGTGTGAGTGTAATCCTGGCGCTCGCGGAAACGCTTACATCGGGTGTCATAGAGATGAATGTACAGTTGACGACGAATGCTCCACCTGGTTGGCATGTAGAGGCGGCAACTGTGTGGACCCTTGCCCCGGTTCCTGCGCTCCAGGAGCGATATGCACTGTGGTGCGCCATGTTCCAGCGTGTGAGTGTCCTCGTGGTACCCAAGGAAACGCTAAAATTGAATGTCGTCAAGGTAAGTCGTCACTCAGTTTCATTAACCACATGCACATAATTAAGAACATGATTATTATCAACCCAATTAATTGTTTTAGTACAATACCAAGTGGAGTGTGAGAGCGACGCTGACTGTGGTCCTGAGCTGGCATGCTTGCAAGGCAGCTGTAGGAACCCATGCGAAGCAACATCGTGCGGAACGAACGCCATCTGCCGCGTCGCGAACACTCTACCATTCCGCACTCTCATCTGCGAGTGTCCTAAACCTTTGGTTGGAGACGCATCTGTGCAATGCAAACCGAGTAAGTGTTGTAGAATAAAAAAAAATCAAACATTTGACTCATCAAACATTGGAATCAGCCTTGCTGTTGATTGTATGTTCTTGTACTTAGTAATAAATGGTAGTGTTTAAAGCATCTGTGAATGTCTACTTGCAGATTTTTTATCACGAAACAAAACTTTCTAATACAGATTTACTTTCAAATTATTAGTATGCTTTAGCAAACACTGAAGATGCAAATGAATTCCACAAAGATAAACGGTATGTTCACATAAATCATTAGTTGGTTACGTGTACCTAATGGAAATACACACTTTCTACTTTTCACTACACTTTTTGTGTTATACACATATTTTCACTGTAAAATAGATTTTCTGTAAATATAAATACCTACTGTTAGATAATCATAATTCTTACACGATGAATGTATTTTAATTTTTATTATATTATATTAAACCTGGACACTCACTAAACGGTTTTTTAGTGGGACGTCAAACACAATAAAGGCCAGGTCTCACAGGATGCGTAGCGTGTGCGTGACGTGCGCAGCACCGGTTGTAATGTATGAAACACGCGGGTCAGGCGCGTGGCACGTCACGCATCTGGTCTGGCATTTTTCTTAGTTTCATACTTTACATTGTAAAGTTTACAACTTAAACGCTACGCCCACGCCACGAATCACGCATCTAGTATGACCAGCGCTTAAAATTTAGTGCAAACGTAAACGAATGTAATATTCTTTCGTGCAGGGGCTGAATGCAGTAGCAATAGTGAGTGCGGCGAGGAAGAGACCTGCATTAACAAACGCTGCGTGAGCGCATGCGCGGGCGCGTGCGGTGTCGGAGCAGAGTGCCGCTCCAGCGCACACGTCGCGCAATGCTCCTGTATTCCACCTCTGCAAGGCGACCCTAACGTGGCGTGCTCACCTGGTAGGTTTCACTCATTTCATTATTATGTAGCAAAACTAAGCTAAGTGTTGCAAGTAACTGACCTCTATGGCCTTTTTCAGTGTTATCTGATAGCGAATGTACATCGGACTCAATGTGCGGCGCGGCTGAGGCATGCGTTTCTCGTCGCTGTGTAGCGGCATGCGCAGCAGCTTGCGGTTCAGGCGCCCTCTGTGAGGCGCATGCGCACCGAGCTACATGCCGCTGCCCACCGGGCACCGCCGGCAACCCAGCAGTTTACTGTTACACCAGTAAGTACCTTGAACAAATAAATCTGGTAAATGGTATCTTAAAACATGTCATCTTGATATTCAAACGTACGTATTCCTTCAGCTGAATGTGCATCTGATGACAACTGCCCCTTCGATAAGATCTGCATCAACGGATATTGTCAAGACCCTTGCGCTCTGGGAACACCTTGCGGACGCGACGCCATCTGTGAATCGGTCGCACATATCGCCACCTGCCGCTGTCCAGCGGGCACGCAGGGTGACCCACACCGCGCGTGTATATCCGCCGTATGCCACTACAACGAAGACTGCGACGAATCGCAAATCTGCAATCGCCTGAACCGCATCTGCCAGCCCGTGTGTTCGGAGAACGCGTGCGCTCCAGGCGCGATATGCACATCTCGCACTCACCGCGCCGAGTGCTCGTGCCCACCGGGATACTCGGGAGACGCGTACACGCGTGGCTGTTCGACCACTCTGGACAGCTCCGAATGCAGTGCTGACGCCGATTGCCCTGCGCCCCTCGCATGTGTTAACGCTAGATGTACCGACCTATGTGCCGGCGCACCGTGCGACCCCGGTCTCGTGTGCAACACGGTAGATGTGCTGCCGCTGCGCGCGGTGGCCTGCGTGTGTCCGGAGGGCGGGCGTGCCGCGCCCGATTCTGGCTGTCGCCCACCGCCGAGTGCGGAGTGCTCCGCCGATACGGATTGCGCCCTCGCGCAGACCTGTCGTCGAGGCAGTTGCGTTGATGCCTGCAGAGCTGATCCCTGTGGACAGAACGCTCTATGTGAATCTAGTGATCACGCTTCGCATTGCACTTGTCCTACAGGCTATACCGGAAACGCAAGAATTGAGTGTAACTCGGGTGAGCATACACAGAATTGATAGTTTTTACATTTGACTCACATACAGTAGTTTGCAGGAAGAAGTATGAGTTAATTTATATTCTGCGTCATTTCAGTTCCTCGCCACAATGTATGGGAATGTTACAATGATGAAGAATGTGGCACAGAACGCACGTGTATGGACAGAGCTTGCGTAAATCCTTGCTTAGATGCATGCGGTGCTGGCGCCCTATGCCGTGTTATCGACCATAAACCGCAATGCTCGTGTCCAAGAGGATATTCTGGAGTTGCTACATTACGATGCGTACCACGTAAGTGTTTTCAATACTATGAAATAATTACCTAGTCAAATCATTGTCATTAAGCGTAGGACGTACTAATCTGGAATGTTTCACTTTCAGCATCTGGCGGATCGGTTATTCCAGTAGGATGCAAAGCGAACTCTGACTGTCCTTTATCACAAGCATGTATCAATGGTGCTTGCGCTGATCCTTGCTCTTGTGGCTCCAACGCAGAGTGTACTGTCGTAAGGCATCATCCTGTCTGCTTCTGTGAACGTGGATATTCAGGAAACCCCTACACTGGATGTACTAAAGGTAAAATAAATAACAATCCAAATGTTTATTTTAAGTAGTTGTTTTTAACACAGTATTCTATTCTTATATAACTTTTAGTTTAGCAAGGCTTTGGAGATTGTTCTTATATTGTTACTTGCATGTCAGTCAATGTAAAGACATGACAACAGATTTAATAGCAATGTAAACTATACAATTTTAACTTACTTTTTTCTATTTCAGTTGGCTGCACTTCTGATTCAGAATGTCTTGACACCGACACTTGTTACAATGGTGCTTGCGTTAATCCATGCGTAGTCGACGCACCATGTGCCATCAGCGCAGAATGTTACGGAAAAGCACATAGACCGAACTGTAGATGTCCAGCTGGCACTATTGGAAATCCATTCACTAAATGCCAGGCCTCTGAATGTGAAATCGATAACGACTGCAACGATGATAGCGTTTGTAACAGAGGTACTTGCAGTAACGCGTGTTCGGTTGATGGAGTAAATCCATGTGCTAACAATGCAGAGTGCTTCCCACGAAATCACGCAGCTTCATGCAAGTGCCCTCCAGCACTTCCTCTTGGAGACCCAACAGTCCAGTGTCAAAGAATTGCAGTTATCGGAGAACCAGAATGCAGAGTTGACAGCGACTGTCCGAGTGGTCACGCTTGTCTCAGAGACGAATGTCGTGAAGCTTGTAACGAACTCAAACCTTGCAGTGGAAATGCACGTTGTTCTGTCTCTGACAGTGTCCCCTTCAGAACATTGATATGCCGCTGCCCTGAAGGATTCATTCCTGAAGAAAGCGGAAGTTGCAAACCCGCACAGTTACCAGCTTTGAGTTGTTCATCAGATTCGGACTGTAGCGACCAAGAATCATGTATAAACAGAATCTGTCGTAACCCTTGCAACTGTGGGGATAATGCAGAATGCTTCATTAGAAATCACCGACCTGTTTGCTCTTGTCGAGATGGTTATGATGGAGATCCCTACCGTGTATGCCGCATTGTTGGCTGCAGAGCTAACTCAGAATGTGAATCTTACGAAGCATGTATAAATGGAAATTGCATCAGTCCATGTCTTCTAAATAGCACCTGCGGACCTAATGCTGAATGTTACGTAGAGAGAAACCAACCGTTGTGTCGCTGCCATCATGGATTTGAAGGCGACGCTTTTACCAGCTGTAACGCAATAGAATGCAGATCGAACGGAGACTGTCCACAAGATAAACAATGTAGAGCTCATAGATGTATCAACCCGTGTCTAAGCGGCAACGTATGCGGTTTACGAGCATCTTGTCTAGTAAGAAATCATATTGCTGTTTGTAAATGTGATACAGGATATTCTGGAAGTCCTTATATAGAATGTAAGCCCCAATTTACGGCGGACTGTTTTGTCGATGCTGATTGTTCCTCAAAATCTGCATGCCTATCAGGTGAGTGCGTAAACCCTTGCACAACCTTACGACCTTGCTCTACTCCGGCAATCTGCGAGGTATCTCCAACTCTGCCTGTAAGAACAATGCTATGTACCTGTCCACCTGGATACGTCAGCAATGGCGGAGGAGTATGCCGACCCACAACAACCGTGGCTGATGCAGTTTGTGAAACGGATACCAATTGTACATCCAATCATGCATGCGTGACATCCGTTTGCAAAAACCCCTGCGAATGCGGACCTAACACAGATTGCCAAATAAAAGATCACAAGCCAGTCTGCGCTTGCCGACCAGGTTTCATAGGAGATGCTCGAACCGGATGCTATGAAATAATATGCCGATCAGATTTACAATGTTCAGACGATGAGACTTGTATAAACAACAGATGTATACCAGCATGTCACGTCGAACCTAACGTTTGCGGTGAATCTGCAGAGTGCTACGGAACAGATCATAGAGCATCGTGCCGTTGCAAGATAGGCACCGTCGGCAATCCTTCCATCGCCTGCACGCCTGTCGGATGTCGCGTAAATTCTGATTGTCCGAACGATAAATCATGTATTAATACAAAATGTGTGAGCCCATGCACACCGACGACCTGTGACCAGCCTGCTGACTGTCGTGTTCACAGTCACGAGGCACACTGCATCTGTCCTCCCGGGTACAGAAGCACCGACATCGGCTGCGATGAGATCACCGAGCCTCAGTGCTCGCGCGACATCGACTGTCCTTCCGGCACGGCATGCCTCAACGCAAAATGCATAAATCCCTGCCTCGGCCCGTCACCGTGCGGCATCAATTCCGAATGCAAACTCATAGATACACTCCCGGTGAGAACCATGATCTGCGAATGCTCACCGGGCTACAGGGGAAATGCTCTCATCGAGTGCACACCCAACAAACGTAAGTAACATCCACGAAAGCGTCACTTCGGTTTTGTTTTTTTTTTAAATGTCTTTCAGGTGATTCTATTAATTTGTCAAACAGAGCCTGGCGCTAAATGCGTGGATGGTCAAGGGCTGGACAAACTGGGCGAGTGCGCGCCGTGTCGCGCCGATGAGGGGCGCGTGGTGGACGCGCGCGGGCGCTGCGTGTGCGACGGCGCGCGCGGGTTCACGGCGCGCGGCGACGAGTGCGCCGCCGGCGGCTGCCGCGCCGACAACGACTGCGACGACAGCTCGCGCTGCCTCGGCGGCACCTGCGTCAACGCCTGCAAGGCCGACCCCTGCGGTAACTCCGCCACCTGCGAGGCCTCGGGACACCGCTCGCACTGCACCTGCATCACCGGCTATACCGGCAACCCTAGGATACACTGCAACGCCTATCGAACTGACTTCCCGATACCAGATATGCAGGTATGCTTTACCAACGAAACTTCTTGTTTCTTCGTTTCCGTCCTTACTGTACCGAGAAAAAGTGTTGAGACAAGTTATGAATTCTACCATTTGTGGTTTCCCAAATCGTATTATCTCACTTTTGAAACATGATTTTTATAGGTTCGCTGCAAAGCCGACGGGGTTAGCGTAGGCCTCACCATCAAGAACTTCACCGGAGTGCTGTATGTTAAGAGCTACAGTAAAGATGAACGCTGTCGCTTGGCGGTGGATACATCTAGAGACCAAGAGAGTCTGGTTGACTTTACGGTCCACTTTGGAGATTGTGGTTTAGTCCATGTCAATGTGAGTTTACTTTAAAATACCTGGTTATTTAAATCAAAACAATAGCAAATTAATTAACTAATTATGTAACTTTTATTTCAGGGTCTAGCCAGTTTCGTACTCGTTATGCAAAATCATCCAAAACTGGTAACATCGAATGCCAAAGCGTTCCATATTAAATGTATCTATCAGACTGGCGAACAAAACGTAACTTTGGCGTTCAACGTGTCTATGTTAACGACAGCAGGCACAATCGCCAACACTGGCCCTCCACCGACCTGTTCCATGCGAATCGTCTCTCGATCCGGAGACGAGGTTAGCTCTGCTGCGATTGGAGAAAACCTCGTCCTTCAAGTCGATGTCCAGCCATCCAGTAAGTAAACCATTAACAAGGTGCACATGTAATTGACTGTTAGTTTACTACGTGAAGAAAAATAAATTAAGAATGCGTTTAATTAGTAGCCAAGCCATGTTGAATAGTAACGTTATACCTAACTACAAAAAAAAAATCAAACTACGTTAGGGCAATTAAATTAGCTAGTATTTTCTTTCAGGTATATACGGTGGCTTTGCCCGTAGCTGTATCGCCAAGACAATCGATTCATCGACCAACGTAGAAAACGAGTATCGTGTGACAGATGAAGATGGATGTGCCACTGACGCTGCTATATTTGGCGATTGGGAACGAAGTGAAGACGGTAGTGCGTTGAGAGTATCTTTCAACGCATTCAAGTTCCCCAGCAGCGACAACATCAGATTCCAGTGCAACATTCGTGTTTGCTTCGGAAAATGCCAACCAGTAAGTAACTAATGAGTAAACTAATCACATAACTGAGAACACTCGCGGTGTACCAATCGATACTTGAAAATGACACTTTCTGAATCGTGATAAACTAATTACTCAATCGTCTCGTGCTTCGCAGGTGAATTGCCACGGCGCCGACGCTTTCGGTAAACGTAGAAAACGAGAAGCGATATACGACGGCTCCATCGAGGGTCAACTACGGGAGGAGGTGACGGTCGAATCGAACCCGATAGTGACGCTGCAGCGACGCGACACGTCGCAGGTGGCTCGGCAGCGCGACGGGTGGTCGGAGGGCGCGGGCGGCGCGGCGGCCGGCGGCGGCGAGGTGTGCGTGTCGGCGGCGGGGCTGGCGGTGGCGCTGGCGCTGACGGCGCTGCTGGCGCTGGTGGCGGTGGCGGCCGCCGTGGCGTGCTGGCTGGTGGCGTGGCGCCGCGCGCGGCCGCCCCCCGCGCCTCTGCCGCACCCGCCAGAGTTCCCCAACCCGCTGTTCCAGCGCTGAGCTACCTAGTCCTGCGCCCCGCTCCTCCGCCGGCGCCGGGCGGTGTCGGCTCTTTCTTCTCACTCACTCAGCTTTAATCAGTGCGCGCCGCCGGAGGACCGACGGGCGAGGACGCCGCGAGCGCCGCGCGTTAGAGACGCGCCCCTCGCTCGCGCTCGCAGCGTCCTCTATGTTATGTTAGTTGTATTTTATAAATAATAACGTGGAATAGTCGCCTCCTTCAAATTTTGTGATATTCATAAATTAATTATTCGAAATCACCATAAAGATATGTAAAATAGTAATTATAAGCATGATGAATTAAATAAATAATATAATAATAATAATTACACTTTTTTTAATAAACCTTGTCCTCAACGTGAATATTGAATAGCTAAGTTCGTAAGCAGTTTTTTCCGTAGGTATAGGTATAGGTACAGGGTGAATTTTTGAGACGGGGCAGTAAGGGTAGCTACCTTAACCGTTGAAGCTAGAGGAAAACCTTCTTAGGAGACTATCCTTAATTTTTGAAGACTTAATTTTTGACTTGCATTAACAGATTTTGAAAAAAATGTACAGTCAGCGAGAAAATGGGCAATTTACACAAAAACTTTTTTTGATGCCAATCGATCCTGTTTCACCTAAGGATTAAAAGGCTCTATCGGACCAACTGAGGTTAGAGTACTAGAAAAGTCAGAAAAAGCTAAAATGTATATCTGAGACAAGGCAGGAGCCTGTCCAGAAAGCGCGATTTACGCGCGTGTCAACTCGCGCGTAAGCACTCGCGCGTTCTCGAGATACTAGAGCTACATACATCCCGTCCAGATGCCCTCGCGCGTTACCTCACACGCGCGTAAAACGCTTGCAATGAGCGGGACTCTCGACTCGCGCGTTTTACGCGCGTGCACCGCACGAGTCGAAATACTCCGGCGCCATTGCTGCGTCCAGTGTCCAGTACTACGCGCGTGTCCGTGGCGAGTGGACGTATTCGGTTCAACATGGAGCGTGATAACTTTGACACAGAACTTTTTATCGACGAAATTGAGAAAAGGGTAGCTATATGGGATATGGAATCATCAGATTATCTAATAGAATCATTAAACGATCGACCATCGACGGTATGCAAGCCACAACACAACCGCTTTATCCGAGTCCATGTTTATAACTGGCCTAAAGCCGTCTCATCACACGCGCGCGTGAAACGCGAGTGATTTCGCCGCATCTGGACGCAATACAAATCAAAACGCGCGAGTGGACACGCGCGCAAATCGCGCTTTCTGGACAGGCTCTGGGTTACCTTAACCGTTGTAGCTACAGGAAAACGTTGTTAGGAGACTATCCTTAACTTTTGAAGATATTTCAACCTGCGTTCACAAATTTTGAAAAAAATGTATAGTCAGCGAGAAAATGGGCAACTTACACAAAAATTTTTTTTGATGCTAATCAATCCTGTTTCATCTAAGGATTAACTCTATTGACTAAGATTGACTCTATCGGACCAACTAATGAGGCAAGAGTACTAAAAAAGTCAGAAATTGCTAAAAGTCACGAATTGTTGTGCTCGCATAACTGTCGAACCGTTCATCCAATCTGCATGAAACTTGGTAGGTCAATAGGTTGTACTATGGTAATTTACGGTGGAGCATATGAGCTTAATCGATAAAGGGGTTGTCAAGATATAGGGTTCCGAAGGGGGTAAAAAAAAGTTAAACAAATATAGTGGGGTGTCAAATCAAAGGATTTTATTTGTACATTCCAAAATAGTTATTATTTTTATTCTAGGACGTGTACTTTTTGAAATACGACGAGAATTCATAAATATGAAATGAATGAAAAATTAGACACGACATTATGTATTGCATTGAATGCATGGCAGTATTTTTTACCATTACGAGCTAGCGCAATAGGCATACTCGGCAGTAGTAGCACTTGAAAGTATAGGGGTAGTCAGAAGAAAGTCCAAATGTAAGCCATCTACGGTGCGCGAGTTCTTTCAAGTTCATTTATAAATTAAGTACCTCGGCACTTAGGTACTTTACCTATAATCAAATTAAAATACCTCATCATGATCAAATACTGTACGGTTCAGTTGATTTCCTTGCAACCTTCCTTCGCCACTCATTTCTCGCCATATCTCGTAGTCACTAGTGTGAGGCTGTGTTTTCAACACTGCTGATACCTGAAACTGAAACTGAATCCTGGAACCTGAAACATGAAACTGAAATCTGAAACCTGAAACTGAAACCTGAAACTGAAACCTGAAAGCTGAAACCTAAAACTGAAACCTGAAACTGAAACCTTAAACTGAAACTGAAAGCTGAAAGCTGATACCTGAAACTGAAACTGAAACCTGAAACTGAAATCTGAAACCTGAAACCTGAATCTGAAAACTGAAACTGAAGCCTGAAACTGAAAACTGAAACTGAAACCTGAAACTGAAACCTGAAACTGAAACCTGAAACTGAAACCTGAAACTGAAACCTGAAACTGAAACCTGAAACTGAAACCTGAAACTGATTCCTGAAACTGAAACTGAAACCTGAAAACTGAAACTTTCAGTTCAGTTTAGTTTCGTTAAGATCCTTTGAAGATGTCTAAGGGGGTAGTCAGAGGGATGTCCAACTACATACTTATTTGTTACCCACATTTTGCAGAAGTTGGCATTCCATACGTGACAGGTTGCAAGCCCATCGAGGCTATTATTAGAAAGCTAAGTGGTTTCCTCACGATGTTTTCCTTCACCGTAAACGGTGCTCAATCAATATGCGCATTAACACGAGCTCTTTAGAGCATTTAATGCGCATATTGATTGAGTACCTAGATCTGAAAAAGAAACTTTGAAAATTCACATGCAGGTTCATGTGAATTTTCAAATTTTCTTTTTCAAATCCTGATCTTAGAAGTTTCCGTATTATCAGGATCAGAGGATAGATCCTGATCCTGCGATCATGTGAAAAATGCACTTGCATTTAATGCAGTTACTTAATAATTTGCATAGTGTTTATTTTTTTGAAATTTCGAGTTCGAACCCCAGCTCTGGACGGGTTTTTTTTAATTTTGTTTTCTCTTTTAGTTTTTGGTATTGCAAATCTTTTGGTATTGTTTTTATATTGAATTAAGTATGTCTCATATTTGGGAAAATACGTTTTCTTTATTTTTACCAGAGCAGAGCTCTGTAACCCAGATAAATAATTATGCACCATAATCCATAGAACGTATTTATTGAAATAAATCTATCATTATAATTATACTTACTTATAAAAACATTTCAACATTGCACACCTTTCAGACTCAGTTTCCATCAACAGTCGAAAATCGTGTTTTGAATATTATAGGTAGGTAAGTATATAAAATCACAGAATACTAAATGGTAGGTATAGTCAGGGACTTTCTGGTTTTATAACAACAATCGAGATAGCTCTACCTGAATAAACAATTTTTGATTTTCAAGTTTTCAGAAGGCGTGACAAGGTTGACAAAAATAACTAAACATTTAACTTAGGTAGGTACTCGAGTTATATAAGTTCCCACCTACTACAATTTAGCTAATCACCCAGCTAATGACTTGTGTTAACAAAATCTTGTGACGTCTAGCTAGATTACGTGGTGGGTGTTCCGTACAATTCAATCACTGTTATCTGTTAAACATTTTGAAGTGCATCGGTCGGGCATACCTACTACCCATGTCAAGAAATCTTTTATCGATTTATCTTAGTGTTGTTAGGTACCTACTGAGTTTTACTTTTGTATTTATGACTAGCTGCGCCCTCGCGGCGTTGCCCACGTAGTGATGGTTTATGGTGATGATGATGATGGTTAAATTAAATGTATAAGTACTAAAACCTTTCCCAAGAATTAAGCTAACAAATGCATAAAGAATTTTTCAAATCTGACTACTAGTTCCTCTGATTATCTCGTTCAAACAAACACACAATCAAACAAACAAAAAGCTATTTTGCTTCAACATACATACATATATAGAAGATTTAGAAGATGAGCTAGCTAGACGTAACAACCAGAAAAATAATCTATGATAACCAAATCATTAGTTAAACTTTGTTTCACCCGTATCCACATCTATATCTACTTCTATACTAATATTATAAAGAAAAGAGGTATAAAAGTTTGTTTTGTATGTAGGAGGTTATCTCCGAAACTACTCATCCGATTTCAAAAATTATTTCACCAGTACCTCGCCAGAAGCTAGTTTTGTATAAAAATGCATGTCACAGATTGCAAGCCCAGCGGGGTTAAAGAGGAATCACAATAGGAATTGAACTATAATGCCGTCTCTTTACATGCACTGAGAGTGACAAGAATGGCATATACACCGTTAATTCTGGGTCAGTTTAAAGCCAGCACCCACTACTTGTATTGCTTAATCGTATTCGTGTCGTTGGTTTAGTTTTTGAATTTGATAAGTATTTCATACGAAACTAAATAGTTGAAAAGATTAACAAAAGTGAGGAAAACACTTGGTAAGGTGTCGTAAGCGCACAGAGCTAATGACCTAGGTATGTATGTATGACTACGACGTAGCAACAGCTGAGCACAGAGCACGTATCTCCGTGATTTATCCTGCCTATGTTTCGTGATATTATTAATTGCAAAAAAATAGATCTCATTTTTAATATTATTTTTGAGTAAGGTTATCGATATAGATTACGTAGGCGCCGGCTTTAAACTGACCAAAAATAAACGGTGTATTGCAATTCCTTTTGTGATTCTGCTATAGTGGCCATTTTAGCCCCTCAGATTACCTACAACTGTAGCTTAGTAGTTTGCTGACGTCGTGTTTATGTATGTAGAGATTATTTAACGTTTCAATTAATTTAATTTTGAATCTACACGCTTAATTATCTCGGTAACACTATTGTCAGAAGGATCAAATCTGTTTACGCAGGTTTTCCCTATCCGTGCAAAACGGGTTGCTTGCTGGCTCAATTCAGCATACCTACCACACAAATTCTCGTAGTGGACATTATAAAAACACCCGTAGTGGAGTCATGTGTGCTTGCTGGCTCAATTCAGCATACCTACCTACACGAATTCTCGTAGTGGACATATAAAACACCCGTAGTGGAGTCATGGAGAATGTATAAAATTAGAAAAACTTCGATCGTTTCTACATTTCAGTTTATACTGAACGCGAAAAGGTAAACTAAAACGTGTTAATTGGTACAAGAGGGGGCATATCCATTCAACTACAGTTCGTAAGAGACGAGCCTTGGTCATTTGCAGGGGAAACTGCGTGGTGTGTGCGTGTTGACCAAGGACATTAGACTTTTCATTCTGAAAAAAAAGTGTTTAATATAATGACGAAGCAACTATTAAACACTCCGAGATTAAACATAAACAAAACGCACAAATCAATGTGGTAAGTACCTACATACACCTACAACATTTTATAATAAACCAACTTTACAGAACATTTTCTAAATCATCTCTGGATTTTATACATCAGCCAACATTATTCTTCTCTTTTTGATAAGACAGATATTAATCATAATTATTTATTATTTATTGTACAAATAAAACACATAAAATAAAGTAAGGATTTGTAGGTACCTAACCTATCTAGAAAGGCGAGCTTAACCCTAGGAAGCGTTATCTTCCAGAAACCCTTTGAAGCTAGAGATAATTTTTATTGTTTTTTTTTTTCTTATAGGTCGTTAGTCTCGAATTTCCTGGGAGTCCCGGGTTCCGAGTGGTTACTGATTAAAGAAACGCTAATAGATAGCAACTTAGGTATATAAATTACCTACGAGTAGTTGAACAATCTAAAGAAACCAAAAACAATTTAATCGTAAGTTTTTGCAAGTAACTTTGGAAAAAGGGTTTCTGATGGGAAATAGAGTCGAATCAGGTCCAACTTGTTTTTTTTTTTTTTGACAAAAGCAATTTTTTAGGCTAATTGTACTTTTTTTCGATTACGATTATTTTTTTTCTTCAAAATGAAAAAATAGTTTTCTAAGAACAAACTTTCTAACTACAAGAGAAAAGGTTACCTGAAGGGACCAAAAATTTGCCACATCCTGTAGGTAGGTACATATCTGAGCTTAAAATAAAAAAAAATCTTTTGTTTTGAAATTGAGGGAAGAATCCGCGAATACCCTCAATTCGCCATCAGAATCAGGAATGGACAGTCGACGACACACAACACTGACAGTTTCTTGGTGCGGTAATACCGGATCGCGTATACGTTTCGCACAACAACTAATTACGGGATTCCACGAGGCCGAAAGACGAAACCGAATGGGTTTCGTCACGATTGAAATTCCGATATTTCTTGATTTCAGTCGCCTCCCGGACCATCCGCTTGTAGAAGTGGCTTTCACTGGAAAGCACTTTAGGGTCGTGAAGCTCAATCCAGTGATTCCGTTTGTTTGTTTAAATTATATTTCCACCTTCAGTCTCCATCATCAGATTTTCGAGACCAAATGTTAAATGATTATTAGGTAAATATCTGGGCGACCGACTGTGCTCGGATGCAAGTAGAGAAAAATTAAAAAAGAAAAAAAACTTACAATAAGTAAACCTGGTTGAGATTTGAACTCGCTGCCTTCGATTTAAAGGCGAACACCCGACCATTCAGCCGATTTATTTGAAATTACGAACCACATTGCATTGGTAAATCTTTTTGCGTGAAAAATGTGAAATGCCGAGAAAACGAATTTTCTCAGATATGAGACCTAGCTAGATCGATTTTTCGCCCCCGTAAGCAGCCGTACCGCAAATTTCATCGAAATCGTTAGAGCCATTTTCGAGAACGTGAGTACGGACAAACAAACATACAAACAAACAAATATTGCTCGTTTAATAGAATAGGATCTGATTAAAGCAAATAAAATGGACCAAACATGTAGAGTAAAATATTAGACATTGTAGAATCTATCCACCTTCATAACCTGGCTTCATGAAATCAGCTCAACATAATTATTTTAACTGACTTCCAAAAAGGAGGAGGTTCTATGTTTGGCTGTTTATATGTTTTTTTTTTAACCGACTTCCAAAAAGGAGGAGGTTTTATGTTCGGCTGTATGTTATTTTTTTTTTTTTATCTATAGTCGTATTGCTCATTATACGGACTAAAAGTGAAGGAAAAAATGTCATTTTTCCTTCAATTTTGATTAGTTTTGATGCGTTTTATGTCAAAATTGAAGGAAAAATGACATTTTTTCCTTCACTTTAGTCCGTATAATGAGCAATACGACTATACATCGATTTCTCCGTCATGGACCGATTTTGATTTTTTTTTTTTGTTTTTCTGTTACAAAGGGTATACTCCCGAGGTGGTCCCACCGTCACCAAATCAGGATCTGATGAGGGAATCCCATGGAAATCGAGGGAAACCCTCAAATTTTATGGTTATTTAGTGTGTTTTTGCTGAAATTTTGCACACTAAGATTCTTGGTGACAATAAAATATTGTGGTATCAGTAAGCTGATCTGAGTCAAGAACTCCTCAGTAAATAGGCCGATTGAGTTGAAACTCGGAACACAGCATATCTGTGAAGTTTCGACTACAATGTAATAATAATGGTAACAGCGAGCTTATCTGATGATGGAGTCAGGACCTGTTCCATGGAACTTTTTAATAAATCTGTTTGTATTCTTATTTTTCTATTTTGCAAGTATTTTTTATGTCGGTTGCCTATATTTTTTTATTTTTTTATTATTAGGTACTTAATCATAGTAGATTTGAAACTTTGCAAGTAGGTAATTTGTCATTTTGATCATAGGTCTAATATAATCATTTGGTACCTAATCTATGAATAAGTTTTGGTTAATTTCAACTTTCCATATTTTTCTATAAGTAGGTAGGTTTAAATTAGAAAATCTGTTAAGTATACATACATAAGACAATGAAGTTGAAAAGCGTGTTAAAAAGGATGAAGTGCAACCTTTGATAATTGTGGCCCAATTCCTAGCGCTATAAATTATTATTACATGGTGTATTATAACCCTGAGATAAAACGCCAGCGCAGCTCAGGGTTTCATGGCCAACCAACACCACACGCGCACCACTGCGCGACAGTCCTCCCCCTCCGCCTCATACCTTCCTGTCATAGAGAGGTACCCCCACCACGTGAAGTCGCATATTGTTTACCAATTGCCTTGCTGCGATTGATAAACCAGTCAGGGCAGTCGGTCGACCATCCACCGACACGCTCGCTATCGCGTCTGTCAGTCAGTTCATTCATTTCATTATTCATAGTCGCGCGTCCCCAGCGACGCACGCGACTCTCATTCACCGCGCGATGACCCTGTGACGCGATAGTTATGAGTGGAGCCGAAAAACCAACGGAAGCCGCCGCGCCCAGCGCGGGCATCCACGTGGATCGATATGACGATCAGGACAAGGAAAACTCGAAGCTACTTAACGTGAATGCGCCGGCGCCTACAATGACTCCTTCGTCCGGACCTATGCGCAAAGTCAAGAGTTTCAGTGACACTCATAGGATTCGTGATATGACAGCAGCCTCTGGTGCGGCTTCTGCAAGAAGTTTGCGCCCCTACGAGCATGTGACTCCATATCCTGAAGGTTCGGATAGTGGAACTACCCATTATGGTGCCCCATCAGTTCGATCCCTTGCTTCCATTGGAATGGGATGTACCGATGGACGCAAAATGGTTATCAGAAGAGTACCAACATCACCTACGGAATTGTTTCATCTAGTACGTCCTCCTACGTGAGTACCTCTGCGAATGAAGCTTCCTCCGAGTTAGTCATTATTCAATTGAACTAACTAGGTTCATCCACACATGTGTCTTTTCTCAGTGTTGCTTTTTGTCACTCCTTGACTTACTCTACATACCTATCTATACATATAAAACTAATATCTTTGCAGTTTGTGACATCCTATATAAAAATTCCAAACAAAGATCTGATCATAATAATATATTATAGTTTTCTACATATAGGTAGGTAGGTACCTACTACTACTGGTGAGATAACGCGATATCGTTAGTGTAAGAATAAAATATAATAACTTATTCGTTTCTGATAAAGAAAAATATTATCACTAGTTCTAATACAAACACACACAATTATATACCTAGGTAGGTACCTATTCCATTAAAAATCGTGTACCTAGGTACCTACTTACTATAAATTTATACTAGGTACCTACTTAACACAAATCTCTTTTAGGGTGATATCAAAGAGATAATCAAGGAGAATGTTCTCTAGCTAGATGATAGTGTTTATTTCATAATTATTACCTATAGAGTTTTTATAGAGTTCAGATGGTTCACTTTAAGTAAAGGAGAAAATAAGGTTATAAATGAGATCAGCATGCTGATTCAGACTTCCGAATTAGCATCCGATTCGATGATTTCAGTCGGAGACGTTTTTGTCAGCGAAAAACATCACTTTCCGGGTTCGAAATACATTTCGAGGTCTAAATCGCACTGCTTGGCAATCTATGATAATTTCACATTTTAAAATATGAGAACACGTTCTATGAAACGAGGAAATAAACTAAAACAATAGGTAGGTACCTAGTTAGTTTTTAACAAACGTAGAGTTAGCGTTGTTATTGTTAACAAAATGAAGTTGGTTCTATAAATTGCGTATTAGAACAAAATGCAAGGAATTCTGGATAAACGCTTATACAAAAGTGAAACATAGGCAAATAGGTCATTTACTGCCAAGATACTTGTCAGTGATAAGGCGCCAACATTATATACCGAACGAGAATCAATAAATCTTTTTATCAATCGTATCAATAATTCTTACATTAATAGAATGCAGAGATACATAATACACCCAAACAAATAAAGGAATTTAAGACTTACCTACCTAAAGGAAACGAGTAAGTGCAGTTTGATTTTCAATCTATAGGTCATGAATTTGAAGTAGTCCACAAGATGAGTCCCTACAAAATAGTCAAAACAGTGAGGAAAAACATCATGAGATGATGGTGATGATGGTACCTAGCAAGTATTTGATTCGTATTGATTAGTAATCGGACTGAGACATTACCTAACTCTCCACCTCTTGTAGATGTAGGTACTTATGTATATGGCCAATGGTGATGATGAGGACATACAATACAGGGTCTTCAATTTGAATAACCTTGGCAATCTAAACTACGCCATGGCCATCATCCCATCAGAAACTTTATTTTATAATTAATATACTAGGTCTACTTTTTTTTACATTTATTTTACACAATTAAAATATCACCTGTTTTTCCCATTTTTCATCATTTCAAAGCATATTCGTAAATAAAATTGTCCGAAGTAATTTCAATTATTTTAATTCACTCGTTAACTGAATTTTTATCGTAATTAGAAGAAATACGAACGAATTTTTTTATCTAGGTATAGACTAGACTTTGAACTGATACAGTTAACTAGTTATGTTAGCTTCCGGTTTTGCATAAAACATAACTTCAAGTAGATATAATACTAACAGTAGGTAACTTAATACTAAACGAGGTGTTATTTCGTCCGTAAGCAATAAAATTAACACTCGGTTGCTCCCTTCTCATGCAAACAGGTCTGAAGATATAAGAAGTCATTGTTTCTCTCTTTAAGCACTACAATATACCTACCGTACCTAATTAAAATTTGTTTCGTAAGTATCTTGAGACTAGATAGGTAAGTACTCGTCTGAAATCACACTACTATTAAAAACTTTATTCTTTTATGTGTGGTGTGTTTGTCAGTTTTTTTACGTTGATGAAACAGAATAATGGATTTGGATGACATATTTTGGAATGGATACCCTGGGTTAAGCATTTCTATAGGTTAGTTTTATCCCGAAAAAATAACTATGCCCGTAGAATGACAGAACAATTTAATTTAACCCATCAATAACAAAACTTGCTATTTTTATTTGCACGAAACTTCTTTCAGATCGTTCGACATTATTATAGATCTATAGAGGTATGCCTAAATACACATTTGGTACCTACTGCCTACATTTCGCAGAAGTTAGCAATCCATACGTGGCGGGATGCAAGCCAATCGCCGCTATTAGAAAGCTAACTGGTTTCTTTACGATGTTTTCCTTCACCGTTTAGAGTTCGTGTTAATGTACATAGATACTTAAGTACTTATACATTTTTTGAGACGAAAAATCCATTGAGGCACTGCCAGAATTCGAACCCACGTTCTCGGATCGAAAGTTTAGACACTATCCCATTCAGCCAACACGGCTCTACTTATATTAAATTATAAATTATTCTTATACTTACCTAATACATTATTGTTACTCTTATATTATACAGTATAATATAAGAGTAACAATAATGTATTGAAATATGAGCGTTAGCATAATTTATGCTAACGCTCATATTTCAAAGAGAGATAGAGAAGCTGGGCAAAAGTATTAAACATAAGCATAATATATCAAGCAAGTACCTTTACTGAAAACTATTTAAGTGTAGGTACCTAATAGAAAATTGTTAGACTATGTTTTACATACATTTGCATTCCAATTCCAAATAACATAAACAACTCTACTTTTCCACAATACTTCAAGGTACCGCTTCAGGATTTTTCAGCATACATTTTCACCTTGATTAGTTTAAATTTTGACAGGAGACCACTTCAAAATCCTAAAATCCTATCAAGATTATGGTTATTAGGGAGGGTCGCACGACCTTCATTGCTGATTTGATAACGCTGTAAAGCCTCGTTCGCAGGAGAGTTTTATTAAAGTCTGTCAAAAAAACGTTGAATTAGAACAAATAAGTTTCAAAGTATTTATTCGCACGTCAGCGCTTTTAAAACGCGTCAAGCTACGTTCAATTTTGAGCGCTGGACGGTAGGCATTAAATTAAATTCGAGTTTTACATTGACCAATGTTAAGGTTTAACGCGACGGTTTTTTAACTCTCGTACGAACGAGGTCTAACGATGCTATCTTTACACAGTGTAGTGTAGGAACAAACATCTAGCTAGGTGGTCTAGATGCTGAACGTACAAGTTGTGCGATCATCACTACAATAAAGTGTCAAATGCTATGAATACACCTCGAAATTAAAACTCAAATAATGTAAAGTATCATCACCTTCATCATCACTCACGAACTTTACCATTCTACTTCATAAAATAGTTATAATAATATTTCAGTTCATAAACTTCTTAATTTTAAAATTTAATTAATGAATGAAAAACTCTTTATTAAATACGTCTTATCAAAACTTAATTGAATTAATTATCTACAATTATTCCATCCACAATAATTAAGACATTCAGTATTTTAATTATTTGAGCTAGATTTTTTCAAATTCTAAAGCAGTTTGAGAAGAAAATTGTCTAGACAGACGGAAGCACGGACGCTTGTAGGATCAGTGTTTTCCGTATGTCGGATACGGAAAACACTGATCCTACAAGCGTTCCGTTTCTTGAACCTTAAAAAATAACACCAAACGCATTAATTACTTATATAGTACTAGCTTCCACCCGCAGCTTCGCTCGCGTAACGACACGTTTATGTTACTTCTTCTCTTTCCATCCGCCATGTTGGATTTTTTTGACAATCTATTACGGCCTGAAGTCATCTTAATGAATTTATGTTCTTTGATGAAGCAACATAATTGGACGATGAAACATTATTCATTTCGAGTAGGTACCTACTTATGAACAGAGAAATTAGGTACACCCAAAATGCAACTAGATTTCAATCGTTACTCACTCTATATTTTTTTCTACACAGGTTAGATTATGACCATCGAAAATGGTGAATTCCACCTCTAGTAATTCAAAACATGAGCTACTATAGCATTCAAAAGTGCACAAATACTACGAACTCGAGCAAAATTCTAAGTATAAATTAATGATTGGAATTATAAGAGTAAGACCCTAGTAGAGTCCATGTCCATGTCCAACTAAAAGTTGAATAACTGGTACAGTGTTATGTTAAAGTTCTTTCGAGACAAAGTAACTTTTTTCAATATGATGTTAAGCTGAATGTTTTATTTCACTTAATTATATATAGGTATATGTATACATATATATAGGTACCTACTTACTAACACTAGCATCAAATAAGTTGACAGAGTAAAGATGTTTTACAGTTTCATAAATTTCTAATACCACAGGTTAAAACCCAAAGCCTTTGAGCTGTTTCACGTCACTTTAATCTACCTTCATTCATCATTAATCCAAACAACTTTTCAAGGTTGTGTACCTACCGTCTACATAGTTTGTGGTAAGTAGGTGCATAAGTACCTACTTATTAATAAATGTGTAGTTGCCACTATGGTGAAACAATAGGTTTTTGCCTGGAGCACGCACAAAACATATGTGTTTTTTTGTGTAGCTATGCACGTTATCTGCACATACATACTTGTTTGAATATTTAACTGTTTTAGTAAACATGTCATTTTATTTGTAACATAGATAAGTAATCTGGCAAGAATTATCTTAGACATGTTAAATCTCGTTTAAGAACCTTTCATTATATTTTATTGTACTGCAAATATTTATGTAAGTACTTACCTACATTAACATGTTTAAATTAGTTGATAACATTTTTTTATATAAAACATAAACTTTATAATACATATCTATCTTTATATCCCATATTAGTTTAGTTTTAGTATATTTTGAACCGGTAAATCTTATCTTTTCTCTCTCCTCGGCTTTTGTAATCAAAATGACTTACTTATGCATTCGCACGATATGACAGTCAAATGTACTAGTACCTATAGTAACTATACTAGTACCTTCACTAGTAACTAGTACCTAGTTATATAATTACTGAGTACTATCCCTTCTTTCCGCAGGCCACCCGATGAAGACACGGCTTCACATGAAAGCGATTGCGAAGAGGAGGAGGAAGACACAACAGTCCATCTGAAGCCAAGAAGGCCTTTCTGGGCTAACAAGATTCAGTTCGTTTTAGCATGCGTCGGCTATTCCGTAGGCCTTGGCAACGTGTGGCGTTTTCCTTATCTCTGTTACAAAAGTGGAGGAGGTGAGTAAAATTGTTCATTTCCCATTTTCACTTTAATCTTGAGTTCCTAAATTGAGCTTGCATTTCCAAAAACTGTCATTAGTTTAATAAGCCTTATTAATTATAGATTTATAGTTTTAATAACTATTGCTGATTTTCATAGTCTATTGGTGCAGCAAAAACCAGCAAAACATGATCCTGTGAGAAATTACATTTTATAAGTATGATTTAGCACCGCAATACATCCCGGATACTTGCGATTTATTTAAGTGGTGATAGAGCTCGGCTCTACCTACCCCGTTCATTAGCATTTTATTAAGTACCTACTAGGTTTATTGAAGCAGTAGAATTTAAAAGTAATCTGGAATTTATAAAATGATATATGCCTACAGTAGGTAATTGTATAATTTGTTCCCAGAACTGTATTCCACATGATAAAAACAAAACAATGTTCTGGCTTAACCTACTTTTTATTGTATTTGCAAATATTTTAAGAGTACCTACGTTCTTCATAGAGTACCCATAGACTAATTTTCATTGGTCTGCTATGGTAGGACCTACTAAGATATCTTCGCCTGCTGTTAGGTAATCAGTGCATTATTGTGACAAAATGCTGTCGTGTTCATCGTGACATTGCTTGGGCTTGAAATTATGTTTTGAATCTTTTAGACGTGAATTTCCAATTACCAAATCACGAAAACATAAACACAATTGCTGTGACCATGGGGACATTATTTGTATGTTTACCGGCTCGTTTTAACGGCACAGCTCTAATAACTCTTGATCGTGATTAAATTATTAATAAAATACAAGTTAGGTGTTAATTTTTTGCAAATATTTGCAAATTGACGATGACTGCGAATGATGATTAAAAGTTTGAGATAGGTCTTAAAAAAGCGTAAAACGAAGCAGATATCAAAGAGCACCTTGAAGTAAGATAACCTATGTAAGATTACTTAGATGTATAAAGAATATTTTACTAGCGAGTGTATCGGTCATTGGCTAGATGAAGAATACCTACCAAGCAAGCAACAATATTATATTTCTACAAATGTAATATTAATATAGCAAATAACTACTGAGTAGTTATAACGACTTGTTTAACATGAGACAACATCGCGATGAAGTCAATGTACCTATTATGTACATAAAAAATCGTGATCCGTGCTGTTTGTGTCTCCGTGCGCTAACCGAGGCTGTTTGACACTGAATCACCAACTACACGACAATGCGGTGTGAATTACAGCTGATGCCTACGGTAAATTGACACTTTAACGAGCCAATCTCAAGTCGCATGGATTTTATCAAGATATGAAATTATTTAAATGACACTACAAAATTACAAAATTACTTGAAAGTATTTACATAAAAGCACCCAAGTGTTTGTCGCTTATAAGGAAAAAAAGATACGCATGAAATTATCGGTCGTTCATGCAAATAGAACGAGGATATCCGTTGTTCGGCTTGAGAACGAATAAAAATATCTTACATCTTTACTAGATGATTTATACAGTGTCAGGAGGCAATCTTTGCCTACACGGGACACTGTAGTACCTGGGACAATGTTGAGATGGAGTAGGCTTGCCCAGCACCTACACCATCCTCTCAGCTTAACCGGCCATATCCACAGGAAAGACATGGTCAATACGTGTGGGGCTGACTAAGTCGCGGGTTTCCTCGCGATGTTTTCCTTCACCGATTTTTGAAACACGACCTTCGGATCGAAAGTCGAGGTACTATACCCCTCGGCCAACACGGCTGAGAACGAATAACGTCCGAACTAATGGCCGACTGAGAAGCGACACCGTGGGATTTGTTCCCGTGAGGAAGGGGAAGAAATAGATCAAATTCTTTAAATTATGCTGTCATTCGTTTCGTACCTACAATTACTATAGGTACCTAATTACTATATTACTATTTACAGTAAAACCAGAAAAAGAACGCGTTTACAAAAACCATTGACAAAAAGTCATTTAGAAATGAAAATTAAGTACTTACTCATAATTTCAGCTTTATCGCAAACAAATAAATATCAATGTCATTTTTAAGAAAAGAAAATTAGAGCTGCTGTCGTATTCTGTTTTGTGGAAGCATACACTGCTGTCGGACGCATTCGGAAAACACGAGAATAACCGAGATCCAATCTAGAGCTTGAAGTACCTACTGTTGGTACCTTAAGTAATATTATAAAAAGCTAAAAGATTGTTTGTATGTAGGAGGTAATCTTCGAAACTACTCATCCGACTTCAAAAATTTAATATTAAGTAATTAGGTTTATAAATACCTAGGTAATAACTTTTGGTTCCAAAAGAAGTAGAACATTTTCATCGTTAGCTTATTAAATGATAGCACACTGTAAATAGAATAATAATAGTTCCATTGCGATATCTTCTACCTATCTGGCCGATGACAGAGCAACTATAAATTTACAATAAGTTAAATATAATAGAGCAGAATGTCAATTTCGTTTCATTTATATTATCATAGCATTGGGTACCATGAAAAATACACTAATACATTTTAGTAGGTAAGTAATTATCAAGGAATTTCTATACTACGTACCTGGAACGCTGACTGAGACAGAAAACAAGGTCCGCTTGAAATAAAACTTGGGCGGTGTGTCTCTTTCTTTTTGCAACTGTGTGAAAGAGACAAAGCACCCAAGAAAGCCTCTCAACAAGACCAACAATCCTTATAACCAAGATTAAATGATAATAGATCGTTGTTCAGTCGCGATAAGGTTCAAAATCCTTTGTACATTAAATGTCAGTTAGCACTCCAGTTACGTAGTTTAGAATCTTCTTGGTAATTATAATTACAAAACACTTGATTGTTTTTTCTAGCTATCGAATTATTGATTCACTAAGTATTACAGATAAACCATAAAGTAAAGTAAGTATATTTTAAATTTTGATAAGAACGTATTTAAAGTTATGTTTAGGAGACAGGTTTTAAGCAGATATTGAACGTCCGTAGATTCATGTTAACATCATCATTAAGATGTTAATTTTGCGTTAAGAGCTAATGCTTAGGTTAATTACGTAATTCCAGGTCAACTGAAGGAATTACGTATTTAACCCTAGCATTGATACTAGGGTTATAATTGGCACAATGAAGTAAACGACCAAATATAGGTACAAAAATCTAAAATAAAGAGTCCGTTCTGTTAATTCTTTAAAAAAATAGATCTATTATGGAAATAGCAAAATGATAAAAGAGAAAAACAAAAAGAGAAAGAGAATACAAGTGAAACTAAAACAACGAAAAATTACTTAAGTATACAACGAACAACGAACGTAATATAGCCATGTAAAAAATGTTTGAATTGAACTCTAGCAAAGTTTATTATAAAAATTAACCAACCAACTTACTAAGATTTTTACCAACCTCAGAAGTATTGGTACAATCGTCATGCTTATAGATAGATATATTAATTTAATTGTTTTTGTTACAGGTGCATTTCTCATTCCTTATTTCATAATACTCCTCGTATGCGGTGTGCCCATGCTCTTCATGGAGCTCGCTATAGGACAGTACACAGCTCATGGCCCAATAGGAGCTCTATCTCAGATATGTCCGCTTTTCAAAGGTAAATAACCATACATAACTACAGATAAATAGTTTATAGACATGATAAGCATCAAATCTTCTGCGAAAGTCCGTTAGATATTTAATTTAATCGCTGTAGGTCCGTCCACGTGAAATGTCGTATTTTCCTAACAATGCTAAATCTTGATAAGGGCTTATCAACGATCACAACAAAACTTGTGTACTTACCTAAACAACAGGAAAAATGCTTTTATTCGAAACCTGTGATTTTGAAAGATGGTTTTATAAAGGTTTAAAAAATTACCTATTTTTTACTTTTTGGTTGGAATCATCAGAAAAATTCAATGTTATGATAAATATAGGATCCCAGCGTACCCACTACAATGTGACAAAAAAAACTTTAAATTCCAGGTGCGGGCCTGGCTAGCGTGGTGATCTCATTCCTAATGTCTACCTATTACGCAGTGATAATTGCGTGGGCCATCTATTATTTCTTCACCTCATTTAAGACAGAGGTACCCTGGGCTAGCTGCTCGAATAGATGGAACGACCAACAATGTTGGGTGCCATACCACAACCACACAAAGCCTAATGGATCTCAAACACCCACCGAACAATTCTTCGAGTAAGGTTTGGTTTTATGTATATAGTTGGAGTTACTGAGCTGCTTCTGAATGAAAAACTACATTCAAGGCTAAGATATAGGTAGAGTTCATGTACCTACTGAGGATTCATGAGGCGGAACCACTTCTTTTAGTCTCAAAAAGTAATGTCCAAGCCTAAACTCGTAACTGTATAAATTCAACTTAAAATTTCGAATAAACAATAAGTTGGTGTCGTCAGCATCAGAAGTAAATGTCTTTCGCACAAATTAATGTGTTCTAAAAATTACTACGAAGTACTTATAATTTTTAAATTGGTTTCCGTTCATTCATAACGTATATTCGCTATTGTAACATGCGGTACTCGAATATGGTTGTTATTAAAAACAAATAAACACCACTTTCATGTGTTAACGCATTCAGTGCCCATGACGCACATACGCCCCGGGTGCCGGTCATCCTGCGGCCCTCTCCTTCGGGGAACACAGGGGCATGGAACGGGTGAAACCAGTTTCAAAAGCATACTTCCCTATAATATATAATTATAAAATGTAGTTGTAGATATGTAATAAGAAGATATTATAACACTGGTCGGAACTCTTCTTGAATCTGGATCTGGTTTTGGATAGAAATCACAGTCGTTGCCATAAACGACATATATCACAATAACTTTGTACCTAATACTAAGAGCGAAGTTAACTTAGCTGAGCTAAGCTCGCGTAATACGGCGTCTTTACACTTCGATTCACTCCACGGACAAGATAACACTTACTTTATCTTGCAAATTACCGTTCTTCCTCTGCTCTTCAGTTGAAAACTCCTCCGCTTCTTTAGTGACCCGTTTACGGTACAAGCTGTCTCATTGTGGAATGACTTGCCCATCTCCATCAAGAAAGCTAAATCCTTCCCTATTTTTAATTAAAAAGCTACCTAGCTTTTTTTTTAATATTTTTTATAGGTATTTATTTCCGCAAGGGAAACAAACTAAGCTAAACAAGCTCACGTACCACGCATAACACACCGTGAACTATTCGAGTAGTAGGTATAAGGTAAGCGAAGCGTAACCCGTACCTAAATAATCTACCGCGCAAAAAAGCAGAGTTAGCTTCGCTCGTAGTATGGAAACCTTAAAATTCTTTATTAAAAATAACATTTTTTCCATTCTTGCAGGAAAAAGGTATTGAGCATGAGTGATGGTATTGAATTCCCGGGTGGATTGCGATGGGAGTTGGCCGCTTGCTTAGTCTGTGCTTGGGTGTTAGTTTACTTCGCCCTCTGGAAGAGCATCAAATCTTCTGCGAAAGTCCGTTACATCACTACCACCTTGCCATTTCTACTAATCATAGTCTTCCTCTGCCGATCGTTGACACTCGAAGGAGCCGATAAAGGATTAAGATTTTTCTTCAAACCAGACTGGGCACTACTAAAACAATCTAAGCCTTGGGTGAACGCAGCGTCTCAGATTTTTAATTCAATCGGTATTGCCTTCGGATCTATGATAATGTTTGCTTCGTACAACCGATTCGACAACAATTTCCTTCACGATACAATAGCGGTATCCCTAGTCAATGCAGTCACGAGTTTGATCGTTGGAATATTTACATTTGCTACTATCGGAAATATTGCTTTCGAACAAAATACTCCGGTGAAGAACGTCATCGCTGATAGTAAGTATCCGCACTAACAGCTTTCAAACGGATATGTATAATCATGATCAACTTAAGTTGTACATCATAGTGCTATCAGGTAGAGATTTATATTTTGTTTGATTTATTTCAGGTCCAGGACTATTATTCGTAGTTTATCCTCAAGCTATTGCAAAAATGCCAGCGCCTCAGTTATGGGCCGTACTATTCTTTTTCATGTTTTTGTGTCTTGGTCTGAATAGTCAGGTATGGAAAATCCTTGAATCAATTTACTCAGAATTTACTCAAAAAAACCAAAAAAATGCGATAACTATACCTTTTTAATGTTTTTATTACAGTTTGCGATTGTTGAAGTGGTTGTCACTTCTATTCAAGATGGGTTTCCCGATATGATACGTAGAAGGCTTGTGTACCATGAACTGTTGGTGCTGTGTGTCTGTGCTGTATCGCTGGTGTGCGGTTTGCCACATATATTTCAAAGTGGCATATTTATATTCCAACTGATGGATTACTTCGCTGCATCCTTGAGCATAACCTATCTGGCCTTCTTTGAAGTGGTCGCAATAGCTTGGTTCTACGGTGTAGGACGATTATCGAGAAATATTAAACAGATGACAGGTAAGCACAGAATGAGCAAACTATTAGTACCTATTGCTATTATACAAAACTAGTTTTTCATAATAGCGTTACGTTACTGAAAATAATTCTAAGCCACGTGCCTCCATTATGCAATACTATTCGCTGCTAAAGATAGCCTTGACTCTGTACTACATTGCACTCATGTGATTATGACTTTTGTTTTAATTTGAATGGACATTCGCTTTGCTCTGTCTAAAAACATGTTATTTATTACTTTTCCTGCAATAAAAGCAAACATGTCATTCGCGTCTGTGTCATACGCGTCTGTTATCAGCGACAATCAACACACCCTAAAACTCGTATTTGCCTTGTTTTACTGTATTCATTTTAAATGCCTGGTAAGTACAAACAAACCGCTTTATACTGGTAAAGTATAATTGTAATTTCCAGGTCGGTATCCGTCGCTGTACTTCCGGTTCTGTTGGCTGATTGCATCACCAGCATTGCTGATCGCGCTATGGGTGGTTTCTCTGGTGGACTACATGCCCCCCAGCTACAGAGACTATGACTATCCGTTATGGGCTCAAGTCCTAGGTTGGATCATCGCATCCCTCTCGCTACTGTGTATACCAGTATATGCCATCATTATAGTCTTAAGATCGCCAGGAGACGATTGGAAAGAGGTAATTGTAAACAAATTATTTGAGAAACCGTACGGTATTCCATTGAGATTTCTGATAAAGTTGTTCGTGTGAAAACATTATCGGTACCCACTGTTTTAAAAATGTTACTAGAACAATCTCCATAATGACAAAGTTAACGTTTATACGATAAGGCTGGATTTTCTATTACGTCGATAGAACTTGCAATTCGAGTCAAACATTAAGATTATTTTATAAAATGCAATGCATCAAGATTGTGCAAATAAAGGTAGTTTATCACTACACGCTGTTATATACCAGTAGACAGTTAGTTTCTTAGATTCATTAAACAGTGCCTCGCTCGGATTTACACTGTAGTTAGCTGATATGATAGTAGCAATGTGATCGAATGTCGTTATCGATTGCGTGAAAATGGTTTTATTTCAAAAAAGTATTCGTCACACATTTACCTACAGTTTTTGGCCAACAGATATTACAGATAAGATTATAAGTGCCTATGTTTAAGTCTCTTATGAGTAATTTTTATTCTTTTCAGAAATTACGTAACTCTATACGACCAACTTCCTTGTGTGAATGTGGTATCAACGGTTGTGATATTTGCTGCTCTGAATCAGATCACTCCGAAGACAAAACTACAATGACCTAGTCGTAGCAAATCCAATGATTACTTTTAATTTAAATAGCATAACGATTCAGATACCTCTGTGAAATAGTTCAGAGATACTTGAGATATGAAATATAAACAATTCAATGAGATAATACGACGGTCTTTCATCATAATTATCATTAATTTACAGTGACATGTTACCTACGTAATACAGAAAACGCACTCGACCTCAAAACAATAATTATGATAAGTAGGTACAAACAATTATGATGATTTTATAGTAAGTATACCATTTTCTATACTTGAATAAGCGCAGAGACACTTCAGTCGAAAGTATGACTCAACGTTTTAGTGACGTTATTTATAAATTATCATAAATTGTAAGTAGGTAAGTATACAAGAACGTATATAATTAGAGTTTTCAGAAACAACTGTCAACTATTTAATCCTATTTTTGTGTCATTCATTACATTACTGTGTGTCTTTAGCGCTACGTCTCTTCGTCGGACACTCGTTTATACCAATTACATTCAAATGAGTGTCCACGTCCAAGAAGGTACAATTTATTTTTCCGTATAATATTTATTACAAAATAACAGTTTACCATTATTAGATTCATCACCGTTGTATGTTTGCATTAAAAAAAACATAAGTAAGCAAAAATCTCATAATTACGAGTAAGAGTAACTGAATTACAAAAACCAACCTACTTACACTTCTTCCAACGGATATTGGCATTCGTGAAGTTAGCCGTTTCGATGCGCATTGCAACTTTTAATCCAAAATTTTCTACTGCGCAGCGAAAAGCCTAACTTCACGAATGCCGAGATCCATTGTGACAACTGTAACTGTATCACTAGGACACACACCTAACCTAACTGAATTATTATTCTTTGCTATCATAGATATTTCTAGAAAAAGAAATGCGTGTTCCAGATTTTCTGAGCAACAAGAATAAACCATTTTAATTGTTTAATTTCAAAGACAAAGTGGTAATGTTTTTTGACTATGTCTGTTATTCTAATGTTTATATAAACACTTTTAAAAATAAGTAATATGTTAGAATTGATAACCAGTATTACCTAGGTACATTTAAATTTTGAATAAGTAAATCAAGTGTTTCACCTCAAAAAATACAATTGTGATCGATCTTAAAACATTCCCTAAGTTTAACTGTGTGACAGGCGAAGTGATAATTAAGAGATTATATTTAATTGCTTATTTTCTAATTAGAAATTAACAAACAAATTAATAGGCTGTTCAGATCATTGATGATTAGATGCTAATTGTAAGGAAGTGGTAAGGAACTATCTAGCTTTGGCTGTAACATTCTATTAAATAGTTTATTAAACATATTAGTTCGTAAAATCATACGGCTTTATTATAAAACGAAGACTACGATGGCCCTGGTTTAAACCTGACTAAAGCAAAACAAAATAGCTTTAGAATTAAACCAATCAAAATAATTGGCAGCTTATTCTAAATTCTTTTATGTCAACATTTTGCTTCAATCTCTAGTTTTAACACTTTTAAAATGCTTCAAACCAGGACTAACTTTAGTCTTCATTTTAGATTAGGCAAAAGGTATTGTGATAGTGCATACTGATTCTGCGCAACAAAAGCACAATAATATAAATTTAAGTAATGCTGTTCTGTCTGAAAAATAGTTGAAATATTTTAGTTTCGTTACCATAATTATAATGACGTGAATTAAATCATAATCGGCCTTATCCACGGGAAAGACGTGGTCAATACGTGTGGGACTGACGAAGCCGCGGGTTTCATTACGATGTTTTCCTTCACGGTTTAAATCTCGTGTTAATGCGTATGTAAATTTTCCGAAACGAAAATTCCATAGATGCACGAACCTGCGACCTTCGGATTGAAAGTCGAGGTAAGTAACCCACCCTGCCAACACGGCTCTTTTGGTTGGGGTTCCTGTTTAATATCCCAAATATAAGGTAGATTGAATTCATGAAAGATCATAAGAATGTTAAGTCCTGAATGTAAATAAATTATGAAATGTTGAAATGTAAATAAAGATGTGAATTGAAAAACATGTTTAGTTATAGAAGGACAAGTAATAAAACTACTTCACAACTATTAGTTTATCTACGCTAATCCTTATATTTATAATTCTCATATAAGTATCTAACATAAAACTGTATGATTCATGAGCACAGTACAAGTTTTTACCCAATTCCCGCAGAAAGGAGGGTTATGTTTTTCGAGTGTATGTAAGTATATTATATTACATACACTCCGTACCTCCGTTTATTTCGTTGTGCAAAAAATTCAAAATTCAAAAATAATTTATTCAGTAGACCACTATAAAAAGTAACATAGGTAAGTAAGTTCGTATGGAGCAAGTGGCTAACTCTGGTAGGTACGGATTTTTTAGTCCGCCTAAAGGCCTCCGTCATGGCTTAACGATTTAAAAGCCGGGACCGACAATTTAAGAATTAGAGTCAGAGACTGATCGCAGATGAAAATGGAACCACTACTGCCCCACCGTACCACCGACGATACCCTCAGTGGTACGGTTCACTACCTAGCATTTTCTAAAATATTATAAATTAGGCAAAGTCTAAATACCGGTAATTACGAGCACATAAATGCATAATGAACTGTGGTTAACCAAAAAGCCATTATTGAATTTAACTCATTTTGTAGGTATATTAAAATCAATAACACTTACAAGTAGATTTAAAACAAACAGGGTTATTTCTTTTTCCTCTTTGGTCTGGTACAGACTTCTTCATCAGGTTCACTTTCATCTTCTTCCTCTTCCTCTTCCAGTATACCATCTGCTAAAAGAGGAAATAGTAGGTGATTATACAATTTACTACATAAAATGATTTACTACATAAGAGGTTGTCTACTCGCTAGATGGGTTGAAAGCCATCTAGCACAGTGACCTACAGACTACTTAATTTAAAAAAATGGGTCATACTGGCACAGAGGGGTCAATCTTCAGAATCAGCGCACCTGGTTGATCGCTATGGCGCCCCTTAAATATCGATATTATTGCTTTTCTGCCTCTTCAGGGGCCAATATGAAAAAATGATTATTTTGACACCTGCTTCTCAAAATAAAAATACAGAAAAGCAATTATATTGATATTTAAAAAGCACCATAGCGATCAACCAAACACGCTGATTCTGAAGATTGACCCAGAGGAGGTTGCCACAAGGGAAGAGAGGCCTATGCCCAGCAATGAGATGAAATGGGTTTCACATGATGATGATATATATATTTTTTACAAATAAATAATGCTGGACATTTCACACAGCATCATGTAGCCCCAGAGCTTGTGTTATGGGAACCACATGACTGATATACTACTTAAATATTTTTTTTTGCAAATACATACATAACATAGAAAAACCCAGACCCGAGACAACATTTGTCCCCGGGCTGGGACGAACCCGCAACCTCATACGTCTCAGAAGAGCCTTCACGCACTGCGCCACAGAGGTCGTCAGATAATAGCTAGGCTAGATAGATAGAACATTTAGAGTTACCTGACCCTCCAAGTTCTTCAATCATCTTTGTAAGTGTTGCATTGGCAACACCTTGAAAATGTTCAATGGTCTTCACGAAGTTATCAGTATTAACTTGTTCGATTACAGTTTGTATAGTTTTATTATTCTGGGATATAACTAATTTTATTTCAGGTAGTAGCATGGTTGTTTGTAAGCAGGAAAGGAACTCAGTTTTAAATTTTTACTGGTTGATTCGTATTTTACCGCAAAAAAATCCTATTTAGATTTACGTATTGATTAATCGACTTTTCTGGTAAGTTATAGCCACACACAGAACAGAACACAATAAGCAGACAGAGGACCAAAACAAAACAAAAACAAACAAACAAAACAGCTGATCAATACTTGACAATCTTGACATTGACAATGACAATACCACTATGCACGCACAGACTAGCCACCATGTGAGGATTTGCTCCTTGCTGTCATTGCTAATGTCAGTCGTGTCAGTCTGAATTTGTATGTCTGTGGTCTGAAATCAGCTGACTGACACACTATCGATCATCGGTGATCGATTCATTCATCGAGAGTTTTGTATTGTATTGCAGCGAGTTCATTTCATTTCGTAATTTTTGTATGGCGAGTTTGTAGGCGATTGCGAATTATGAGCTGTTCCTGTCTGAATTGATAAAAATGTAATAAAAATGCACAAATACTATGCGTGAATACGGAAGATTCGGTCCACTGATAGGGGCCATTGATGAGGGGACTTCTAATGTCAAATTTTTGGTAAGTAAATAGTAATTACCAGTGAACGCATATATTACCTATTTTAATTTCTGTACCTAATCAGAAATATTTTCCAAATCATACATTTACTTGTTCAAAAAAGTCACAAATATAATAACACAAACATGTGCCTAAAAGAACAAACCATACCTTTAGATAAATTAATATCTATCCTCAGTTCATTTTTTTAAGGTATTTGCTGCTAATACATCAGAAGTATTGACATACCACCAACTACCTATAAGAAGGTTTAGTCCTCAAGAAGGATGGGTTGAACAAGATGCTTTGGAGATTCTCAATGCGGTATTGGAATGTATTGAGGTACCTTATTATCATCCACTTATAGGTTCATTTTGGATAGATACCTACCTAAAGAAAATTCTGTACCAAACAGATGTAATTTTTTTTTTGCAGGTGACTGTTGATAATTTAAAGAAATTAGATATAAATCCAGAGGATGTGGTAGGTATCGGTGTAACAAACCAAAGAGAAACTACTATAGTATGGAACGCAGTTACTGGACAACCACTTTACAGTGCCATTGGTGAGCCCTACATAATTTGATATTCTACAGACTACATTAAAACAATAACAAACTATAGTATATTTACTATGAAATATACAATCAATAGTCTTATTGCTAAATAGCAATATCTACCAGAGAACCTGTGGATAGATAATGGGCAATCTAAAAAATGTTGATTTGTTGATAAATTGAAAAGAATTGGTAATTTTAGTTTTTGGACTCAGATAATTATGTGAAAACAGAAGGCAAAGTAAGCTTAACTTGAGGAGTATTATTATCTATTCTATGCTTGAGGTATGTATGGTAGACATCTACTCAGACCTACATGTGTTCTTTGAGTCTAAAGCCCCTTTGAAGAGCACAAAAAAAAATAAAGGAAACGGGCTTACACACAAGTACTTGGCTGCAATGCAAGTCCAAATTTACTATAACAAGTGGTATAAGTTGTATAAGTTCTTTTTACATGATGCAAACTATACTTACCTACATGACGATTATTTAACTTCATAATCTATTTTTTTTTTTTAAATATTACTATTGGTAATTTAAATTTAAAACCATTTGTGGCTGATTTTTACCATTGATCTAATAAAAAACTATAATTTTATTTCATGTTTCAGTATGGTTAGATGTAAGAACTGCAAAAATAGTTGATGAGCTAATCAAGACGAAAGGAGCACAATGTGTGAATGCTGTAACTCAAACCAGTGGTCTTCCATTATCTACATACTTCTCATCTGTGAAGCTCAAATGGCTGTTGAAGAATGTGACAGCCATCAAGGATGCTGTGGCAGTGGGCGAATGCATGGCTGGCACTGTGGACTCATGGCTGATTTGGGTACTTTACTTATGAACTTAGAATACTATCCTATCCTACTAATATTATAAAGGTGAAAGTCTGTGTGTGTGTGTGAATGTTTGTTGCCACATATCTTCGTAACTACTGAACCGATTTGGCTGAAATTTGAAACATAGATAGATAATGACCGGGAATAGGACATAGGCTACTTTTTATCCCAAAAAACAAAATAGTAGTCCACGCGGGCGAAGCCGCGGGCGTCAGCTAGTAGGTACCTACTAATTGTCACATTCAATCAAAATGTTACTTAAAATTTGTCACTTAGGTCAACCTTTACTGGTCATGGTTCACACTTTACATTATTTTAGATGGTGGTGAACAACAGATAAACTCATACCTTATGCATGCCAGCGAATGATGATAAGTTTGTTAAAAAAAAAATTCAAGTAGGTAACAAACTTTTCGTTGGTGACTGTAACCCGATTAACCCATTTGGACCCAAATACAAACTAGTAGAAAAATTTAGAAACAAACTTTATTTATGTATTTATTGGTGGCTTAGTAAGATATTTTGAAAAAAAAAATTTAAGAAAAATAATTCCTTATATATAAAAAATACACGTCCTCAAATGGGGCCAATGGGCTCATGTATGAAACTTTTCAGACCATACTTTTTTGATGCACAATGTTTTGGTACAAATTTTTCAATGCCAACAAGCTTTATTGTGGCAAACAGTGCATCTTAGTTGACACGGCAGTTTCTGGAGGAAGTGTCCATCACCATCTTGAGTCATACCGGCCACTGTTAAAGATGGTTTACGACGCTCTCTGTCGAGTCTTTCAAAGCAACTCCTCAAGTATGGTCGGGCTGAGCTTCTCCAAAATTAGAGCTGGTCTATTTTGGCTCCAGCGGCGGTCAGGACATGTAGATGCCAAGCATTAGCTACAGTCAGATCCAGCACTTAGGTACCTAAACAAACCCCCTACCATTTCAGCGTAGGTACGAGAATATTACTGCGAATAGCGGTTCTGTATGCCATGCCTTTGTTATAGTTTTGGAAGACGAAAGGGATGTTTGTCCACGTCTACCTTTCTTCATTCTGCTGAACTCCATTTTTTTACCTTGGACAGAGGGTGAACAAAGTCGTAGTCACACTTACGCCAACGCGGTCCCTGGATTTCTACCCTCCTGTATCATTGTAACGGTTCATCATCGCTGCTGCATTCATCGTTATTCCTGGACTCAAACACTTCAATTTTACCTAGGATATCATGCTGAAGAATATTGTGTTGAACAACATCTTCATCGCCTTATCATTATCAATGAGAACACTTGGGTCGGGAGGGATGGCCACTATATCATAACTCAGCAGGATCATCTTCTTCATTCAAAATGCTTTTAAAAGCTTCATCCAGTTTTCGATTATCATTGGAAGCATTGAATAATCGTTTAGTCATTATTTACTCTGAAACTATACCTACAAATAATAAATAAAAAATATATCAATCAGCCCATTGGACCCATTCGAGGACACCATACTAAAATACCTCGAATTATGGTTCAATCTTAGAAAATAACTGACATAACAGCATTATCTACTAGTTAACACTACTGCCGAGTGAAAAATACAAAAAACATACAATAAATAACTGTGCAAATAAAAAAATTATGACTTCCCTTTGGTCGAAAACTTTTTTGATCAATGAAGTAAATAAAGTCACTTGTTTTATTCAATTAGTCCAATAAATTGCAAAACCATACGTTGCATCATAAAGCCACACTCTTTGGTACCACAGATTCACCTCTAAACAAAAGATAGCTGAAATATGCTAGAAAATGTAGGTACCTACTTCAATAAGTGGACCCAAATGGGGACAGCAGGCGTAAATGGGTTAAAAGGAGCCTAAAAACTTTCATTTTTACCTGGTGATTTGTTAGTAAGTTTATTTGGGACAAATCATGCAACAGATTTTTTTCCTCAACCGATTAAGTTGAAATTTGACACACCTATGCTATGTAACAAAGCCATTTATGATACAGTATATAATAGCGAGCTGATCTGATGATGGAGTCAAGCTTGTAAAAATAACCAAAGAGGTATACTCTTTATTGTGCAGAATCTAACTGGCGGTGTCCACGGCGGCATTCATATCACAGATGTAACAAATGCATCAAGAACTCAACTGATGTCATTGAGGAGTCTGCAGTGGGATAGAGGACTGTTACGGTTCTTTGATATACCAGAGGAAATATTGCCAGACATCAAGAGCTCAGCAGAAATTTATGGTTACATAGCCACTGGCTCGCTGCTGGGAGTGCCAATCGCTGGAGTAAGTACCTACATATATGCTAACTTTAATCGATTATTCTAGTACCTACCTTTTTAGGGTTGCATACTCTAATAGAAAAAAACGGAACGCTTGCCGCGTATGTCGCGCTCGATCTCGCTGGCCGCTGGCTGCTTGTAGCTAAATGCGTGCGATAATTAAAGATATGAACAATAGCTAGATCTTACTGACCGCCGGCGCCGAATGCACTCGTAGGCTTATAGGACTACTTGGTTATCCATCTGTCTGTCTGCCGAAATTTGGCAAGGTCACACAGATCAACCGTATGTTTTAGAATGGTTTCTATAGCATTAAAAAAAATACATTTTTGCGCTTATAAATACCTAAGCAGGTAGAATAATATTTACTAACAAACAAAACTGATGACTACAAAAGTAGGTACACAGATAACAAAGTACCTAACCTAAATAACACACACTTATGCAAACCTGCAAAACTGAATAGAGCCGTGTAAGACAAAAAAAAAACGATGACGCAATGATGCAGTTTTTTGCCCTAAACGATATTGGTCGCGAAGAAAGAAACACCTAGCTCTTAAGACTGTTGGTCCTACTGAATAAATGATTATTGACTTTCTTTAACGCGACACTAAGGTCGCGAAAGAACTAGTACTAAAATAGAACCTAGCTCTTAAGACGTGTCAAAGTGATCTACATGATTAGTATTACTCTATGATCTTAACAAATAAATACTTTTTGATGTTGACTTAAAATTAATTACTTAACCTTAGTTTGGTAAAATTGTTTAAGTACCTATCTTTCATTTTCAGTGTTTAGGAGACCAACAGGCTGCTCTAGTGGGTCAAGGATGCATGAGATTTGGACAAGTCAAATGTACCTTCGGCACAGGATGCTTCCTTTTATACAATACAGGTGCTTAAGAACTGAAAATTAATTATTTTAAAGGGTGTAATAGAAAGACTTCTCTAGAAAACGTAAACCTTCAGACTGTGCTGCTTGATCAAAATCACACTAATATTATAAATGCGAATGTTTGGATGGATAGATGAATGTATGTTTGTTCCTCTATAACTCTACAACCACTGAACCGATTTGCCTGAAATCCGTACTCGTATTATAAATGTGAAAGTGTGTTTATTTGTCCTGCTTTCACGTCAAAACAGAGCGACGGATTGACGTGATTTTTTGTGTGGAGATAGTTGGAGGGCTGGAGAGTAGGTATCTAACATAGGCTACTTTTTAGGTGGGTACCACGCGAGCGAAGCCGCGGGCAACAGCTAGTTTAAAATATAGATAATGATCGGGAATAAGACATAGGTTACTTTATATTCCGGAAAAATAAACGGTTCCCGTGTGATAAAAAAATAGTACCTAGTCCACGCGGGTGAAACCGCGGGCGTCCGTAGTATACCATAAAAAGAAGTCAAAATAAATTGGTTGGTTCGTAGATGAAAGTAATCGATTTTTCTGATGTGTTTAATTAGGTAACATTCAGTTTTACTAAACATTACTTTTGTTATAGGTGATTCAATTGTACATTCACATAATGGCTTATTGACGACACTGGCGTACAAACTAGGACCCGACGCGCCTCCCGTTTACGCGCTGGAAGGATCGGTGGCGATAGCAGGTACTTCTCATATAATAATAATTCATTTACATTGGTTTCACATAGTCCACCATATTATATTAATAAAATGCTTAGCTTAAAATCATCAAAGGCAGAACTTTCAGAGGTGTCAAAATGAATTATTATTCTAAAAGCTTCACTGTTTTTTACCCGGCTGATTTGATTATGTAAGTACCTATATACTGCTTAACAAAAATCTCTTGCTCAAAATGACTTGCCTATATCAAATGTGAATATTTTATTTAGGGGACACATTACAGTGGCTTCAAGAGGGACTGCAGATAATAAATGACGTGAAGGATTCGGAGTCCATCGCGGCCGAAGTGAGTGAAGGAGAGGAAGGGAGCATTAGCTTCATTCCAGCATTTAATGGACTCTACTCACCACTTTGGAGGAAGGATGCTAGAGGGTAAGCTGATTAGGCATAGATTTTCATGCCCTTTTAAGTAGGTATTTGGATTTATTATATGCCCTTAATTTAGTCCCTGGGCTGCCAATCCACGCATATGATACTGTTAGGCCAAGCTGTCCCATGTCTCTGTCTCTGTCGGGACTCCACTTAATGATGATCTTAGCCCATAGAGACCATAGATTTCAGAAAAGAAGTAATGAGTTTTTCTCACTCTATAATAATTCGAGGAGCCCGACTGGGGAAGTACCTCCGCCTTACGCTGTCGGCGCAGTGATTTCGTCGAATTAGGCGTCGTAGATTTAGGCGGCCCAAAAACTCCCTCACCAGAGTTAGCCACTAGCTCATAGGTACGAACTTACTTTAGAGACGGTTGGAAGAGTTTGGGGGAGACCTTTGCCTTGCGACGAAACAGGTTGACAAAAATGTTGTTTGCAGGATAATGTGCGGGCTAAGCAGCCGCACACGGCGACGTCACGTGGTACACGCGGCATTAGAAGCCGTGTGTCAGCAGGCGCGCGGCGTGGCGTCGGCCATGGCGGTGGATTGTGCGCCGCTGCACCGCCTGCTCGCCGACGGAGGGATGGCGCAGAACGCGCTACTTATGCAGATGCAGGCAGACGTGCTCGGTATACCGCTGGTGAGTGTCTGGATAAATGAGGACAAGTTGGCTTCGACCAACAACATCCAAAACTCAAAACTCAAATTCATTTATTCAATAAGATCACTTTGTGTGTCACTTTGAATCGTCTTAAGAGCTAGGTGATTCTACTCCTGTTCCTTCGCGACCAAGATCCATCCTTATACCGACGTTCTATGTAGCACGCTCGGCATTAGTATGTTAGCAAGCTCGCGCCGACTGCTAGCAGACAACTTGGATGCTCCGAAAAGCATGTTACATTGTCGGTGCCATCTAAGCCATTACGGAAGCCTTCAGGTTGCCTAAAAACTCCGTCGCCAGATTTAGCCATTATCATACGAACACACTAAGTAGGTATGTAAGTACCTATGTTTCCAGATTCGTCCCCTGATGATGGAGAGCACCGCGCTGGGGGCCGCTATAGTGGCGGGGCGAGCGCTCCGAGTGTGGCCCACTTCCACACCTAGCCCGCCAGCTGATACGTTCCTACCATCTATTACTAGTGAAGGTGAGTTCACACAGTAGGCCACATTACACGACACTGCATGCAGGGTGCTAACTGCTAAATTAGTGCTCTGTCTCGCTCTTTGACCTAAGAATTGCGTATTGTGCATCCTTTTACTCTGAGGCTAACTGCGGCTAACTTCAGTCAGTAAGCCTCGTAAGAGTAGGATGCACAATACGCAATTCTTAGGCCAAAGAGCGAGACAGAGCACTAATTTATGAATGATCAAGCGTCAGTGCTCTGCAGGCAGTCTAATGTAAAGGCAGCTTTAGATGAATTTATCTAAGACAGTAGGTACCTAAGTATTAACAATTTGTTTGTTTTTTTAACCCCCGACGAATAAGGGGTGTTATGTTTGTAGAGTGTAGGTATCTGAGTGTCTGTGGCATCGTAGCTCCTGAAGGGATGTACTGATTTTAATTTGTGTTTTTTTTAAACTGCCGTGATTAAAATGGTTCTTAGCTATTCTGTTCAGGCGTTTCAAGATCAACCATCAGATTTTTTTTAGTTGATGAAGGGTATTGTCGGGGTATTGACTTCGTCATTACTTTGATCTTATGGTGTGTTTGATATTTTTTTTTTTTCAATAAGGCTTTCTTCGCATGACACAGGCTCCTAGATCATTATCGGTTCTGATCAAAGATACCGAAAATCTGTTGTACTTTCGACTTCACTTTTGTAATTATTTTTCAGCCCAAATAAATATCGAACCTGTCATAGGTAAGTTTAAATAAAGTAGGTACTTATTTACGTACTTTTTTCAGAAAGAGAAATTCGTAGAGTGCGATGGGAAGAGGCACTGGAAAAATGTATGAATTGGGTCACAGATGACAATAAGGAGCAACAAAGTATAATCCCAGGTAAATGAGACAATAATTGATTGCTGAATAATTAAATTATTTAAGTAGTATAATTAAATAATTGGAACAATAATAATAATAACTAATCAGTTTTATATTCCGTTTCAGATGAAATAGACCGAACTACAGCAGTTTTGCCGTCAGGCCTGTTTTTCTTAGGAACGGCTCTCCTTGTGATTATAGCCGATAAATTAAAAGCGTTGTAGATGTCTGTTGCACGCCCAACTTTTGCTACCTGAGCTGCGCCTCGATCAGTGAGGGAGGAGTTAAAATGAAGTACAAAGATTTGTTTCAAACCTCAACTTAAGTTTTTGGCCCCCAAAATATGATGAAGGATTGCTTGATTCCGTATTGTGCCTTTTTATTTCAAAGTCGGGTATTAATTAATATTTACTGTTGCTTCATAAGGAACAGAACTTTAGTTATTAGCTGAATTGAACAATGTGTTGTGTACCTCCAAAGCTAGATCATTAAAGTGAAAGTATTAATTTATTCATAGTTAAATTGTTATTGTTGTAGAAATATAAAAAAGTGACAAATCAATGTAATGATTTTTATTTCTTGCACTTATGCCATAAAACAAACATTCATATTATATTTTACATAATATTCATAAATATAAAAATCATGGTTCACAGTAGTCTTTCTTAAATAAAGTCAGAACTTGAGAGACAGGCAACAATCATCCCTTTATGACTGCTATAGGCCTTAGCTTCACAGATTTCTTACTAATACCAGCAGCATGACAAGTGTTGACAACATCTGTGACATTCTTGTATGATTCAGGAGCTTCTTCCATCACAAGCTTGGGTGATGCAACTCTGATTGATATTCCTATAGATTCCATTTTTGTCAGTACTTCTTTGTAATCTATGTTGCGCCTTGATTTAGCGCGAGATAACATCCTCCCCTGAAAAGAAACATCATCAAAAAATATTATTTGCAATGGTACGATTGATGTAACAACAAACAATTACTACAGTACCATCAATGAAACTGTCTAACTCATGGTACCACAGTGAATGAACGGATTGATCTATGTAGATCTACATTTATTTTATTTATTTATTTAATTTAATTGTATGACAAAGACAAAGTTCTACATTTATGTTGTTTATCAATATTTTTATGAGTCAGTTATGCATGGATGGATTTTAAAGCAATTAGAGAAGTAAATAGAAAGGCAATTTTTTTTAAACTGCTATCATAAAATATACAGCACTCACAGCTCCATGACAAGTAGATCCAAATGTTTCTGTCATGCCCTGATGGGTTCCAGTGAGGATATAACTGCAAGTACCCATTGACCCTCCGATCAGCACTGGCTGCCCAGTTAGCTGGTAGTCCACAGGAATCAAAGGATGATGTGGGGGAAATGCTCTTGTAGATCCCTAAAATAAAAATAAAACATGTTTAACATAAAGTAAGTATATCCTGACTGCAGAAATGATAAATGTAAATTACCTTTCGGTGCACTAGCAAAGTCTTCAGTTTGCCATCCACTATATGCTCTTCAGTCTTGGCAACATTATGAGAGACATCATAGATAACATGCATGTCCAGGTCATCTGGGGCCATTTTGAACTGCTTAGCAAAAGCCTGGCGGGTCAAGAAGGTCATTGAACTACGATTTACCCAAGCAAAGTTAGCGGCTGCTGCCATTGCTTTCAAATAATCCTGTCCTTCCACAGAATGAATCCTAGCACAAGCCAGTTGACGGTCATTTGTTTCAATTTGATCTCTCTTCATTGCTTTCTCCATTTGTACCAGAGCATCAGTAGCCACCTGATGGCCGAACCCTCTGCTTCCAGAATGAATCATAACACAGACTTGTCCTACTCTTTCCAGACCCATTTTTCCTGCTGCATATTTGTCATAGATCTCATCGACCACTTGTATTTCAGCATAGTGGTTACCAGCACCGAGAGTACCCAGTTGAGGTAGTCCTCTCTTCTTGGCCCTGAGGCTGACCTTTGATGGATCAGCATTCAACATGCGGCCATATTCCTCACAGTGTTCCTTGTCCTCAGCCCAGACGTAACCTTCTCTGAGGGACCAATCCATTCCCATCTCTAAAGCTTCTTCAAGATCACGGGCATTCATGGGTATGATGCCTTTGGAGCCCACTCCTACTGGGATATGATCAAAAAGACTCTGTGCCAGTTGTTCCTGGAAATCAAGAATCATTTTTAAATAAACAAAATATAATATGTAGTAAAATAATCATTAGTTTTGTACTTATTATAAAATTAAAACATGCCTTTACTGGTTGGACATCCTTCTCAGTGAGATTAGTTCTCAAAAGCCGGACTCCACAGTTTATGTCAAATCCTACACCACCAGGTGATACAATAGCTTTAGGGTCCGACATATCAAACGCAGCCATATTTCCTGTAACAATTTGTGAGAATAACATTAAAATTATGATGAAATACTTGACTATGTACCCTGCTAAATGAACAGTTTTAGGGAAAAATACACTATCATGCCCATGACGTACATGTGGTCCAGGCAGCGGACGTCATGCACGGCCCTCTCTCGGAGATCACCGCAGAGCCGGGGCAGGGAAAGAATTAATATCATGATGCAATACTTATTTGTACATCTCTAGATTAAAAATTCCTTCCTAAAATCAGCAAGTTTTAGTGTGATAATTTCAGACTTACCTATGGCAAATCCATAGCCAGCGTGAATATCTGGCAAGCCGACAGACTTGCCCACAATCCCCGGCAGAGCGGCAACGTTAGCAATCTGCTTCACACCAGGAAGAAACCCTCCAGTCATACCGGGCCTGCAAGCGTTCTTTAATTCCTCTAGCATCAGTTTTTCAAGCGTGCTATTCACATAGAAAACGCCTTCCACATTCATGTTAGGTTGGAAACCTTTCTTGATACGCCAACAATAGGGATTGATTTTCTCAAGGTACTTGAGCTCCTCATTATATTGCCTTACCACCATTTTAATTGCAACCAACTTTACGTAGTTAGAACTTCAAGACGATAGAAGCACGAATACTATCAACAGAATCCTAAAATTGAAATTGAATCCAAGAAGGGAAAAAAAAAGGAAACAGAGCAGCCTGCCTGCTGCAGCACACACAGCGTCAAATTGTTTTTTGTTGTTTGCACAAGACAGAACATTCAACATTTCGCATCTGTCAGTCAGTCTGTCACTGTTGGTGTCATGACACATGTCAGTCAATTCGGTTGTCAAGTTCATCAATTTGTCAAACTCAAACGTCTCAAACGTCACAAAAAAAAGTCTGTAGTTTTTCTCGATTTCGTAATCAGTTTCGAACCAAAAAAAAACTATTTTGAAAAGGCTAGAAAAATCTTCTACACACGATGGCAGCGTTGATGAAGCTGCGACAAATGCCTTTAATGCAGCGATGTGTTTGGAACCACATGAACAAACTAAGTAGGGGGATATCTACTTCCAAAAAGAACAGTGATTCCGCTGCAGCACCTGCTTGTGAGTCTGACCAAGATAAAAACTGGGTAAGCTATGGCTTTGACTTCAAAAGCAAAGAAGAAGATACCAATGCCCATCATGCATCGTTTTTCTTCTCAGTCACCCTTTGTATAGTATTTGGTGGCTTTGCATGGGCATATGCTCCTGATGTCCACATGAGGGATTGGTCTCAACGTGAAGCTTTTCTGGAATTGCGTCGCCGCGAGAAACTGGGACTACCTTTAATAAGCCCTAACTATGTTGAACCCAGCGCAATTAAACTGCCATCGGAATCAGAACTCAGCGATGTTGAGATCATAATTTAAACACAAATCTTGTATACCTACCTATGTACATTGTAGTATAATAAAATAATAAATAATGCTTTCTAGACCATATTTTTATTTTATTTGCATTTTGAATTGTCTTTTCTAGTACCTATAAAGCCGATATAAGTTTTTCTTCTCAATGAAAACATGTTTTTATACATAAGTAATGTATCTTTACAGGAAAGCTTTTGGACATTCAAAAATTTTTCAATCACCGATTCAGTTTATTTAACACTAAGTATTAACTCAAACTCAAATTCATTTATTCAATAAGATCACTTTGTGTATCACTTTGAATCATCTTAAGAGCTAGGTGATTCTACTCCTGTTCCTTCGCGACTAAGACCGTGTACTTACATACTTAATTGAAAAGTGAGAAATAAATGCATCTTGATTAAACAAATTGGAAGATTTTATTGTAGTGTAAAAATGTGTTACAATCTAAAATATAGGTACTATTGATATGAATTGAAGAAGAATGTGTAAAAGAATGAATTTTAGATAATGTTTAATATTTTTCTAGGCTATTTTAACTTTGACTAGTCGTCCGCCAGATAATGCAGCAAACACACAGCTGGAATAAGCTGTTAGAGCATTGACACAGCCACCTAAAGAAATGTCCCCAGCAGCTTCAAGTTTAACATTTGAAATTTTCCATCTCCTAACATGTCCGTCCCATCCACCTGTCCAAACAAAATCTCCATCAACTGCTATACTGGTGACTATCATGTCACTCACCTGCAAATCATGAAGACAAGTTAGTAGGTACCTATGGTGGGTCAGCATGGGTAGCCTGCAAAATTCAAATTAAAATATTTATTTTTTAATTTGCGGGACTGTCAGGTTGTATCTTGATCAAAATATGAGTGCTTTATACCCATATTATGATTCGCGCACATAACTTTAATAGTACATTACCTACTGGCGAGGCCCAGTGCAGCATTGCCAGACGATCGTGAGTATGCGAGCTGAGGCACGCATTACAGAGTCCGGCAATGCTCAGTTGTGGCGAAGGCTTTTATAGTGCTTTTCTCACTAGGATGTGATGTACCTAGTCAATTTGACTATTTAAACTTTAAATAGTTAAAATAAAGTAACTTTACTATAGGTAGGTCGTAGGTGCTAACCTTAACTTCATGCATAAGTTTGAACTCTTGATCAACCGTGGCATAGTGAAGTCTCAAACAATTACCGGTCCTTTCTGTCACGAGGAGCCAGTTCCCAACTAGCTTTATTGGCGCCCTTCCTTCCATGGTATGGCGAGTAACGAAACGCGTCTTAGACTCCTCTGAAAAAATCCAAAATTTTCTCCCTAGGCATTACCTACCTATCTATATACTTACCTACACTACAATACCTATCCACACCACAAACACGAGTCATTCATAGAAAATGTATGGGATGTGTTTTTTTTTATTAGTAGGTACCCTTTGAACAAGGAACATAATACTCTAGAGAGCCGATGTTAGTACCTAGGATTTAAATTGTATTGCATAAACTTACGATTTGATTTGGTAAGTTCTATCTAAGTATCTATCTGTTTCAACCCACATCCACCCACTGCTGGATATAGGCATCCTCGGTATCTCACCACTTTCTTGGGAAAAGCGTTCCTGGTGGGAATTTTTGAAATATGAATATTTTTCATTTCCAAATGACTTCGTCAATCGTTTTTGTAATTTTATGCGATTGTTTCCGATGTTTCCCGAAACTCACTCTTTTTCTGGTTTTACTGTACCTACAGTACCTACATACTTATGTATCAGTTGACAAGAGTGTTTGGTGATGATGACAGAGAAGATGTAGGTTAAGTAGGTACAGGGTGGAAAAAATGAATGTCCCATTCATGATGGAGAGAAACTAGGTAGGTAGGTACTTTAAAATAGGAAACATTCCTTTATTTTTTAAAAGAAACAATACCGAATTCATAGATTTTCTAAAATTCGCTTGCTTCATCCGGGAAAGAACCAGCTAAAAATTCAAAACACAAACCTCGCTAGTTAATTCTAATAATCGATAGGAATGTCACGATAAAATCTTTAGAACAATCATTTGATTTTAGAATAGAAATAAAAAAAGTCATGAAACATTAATTTTCACTAGTACCTAGGTACTCTTTTAATTTTTAAAACTCCACCATTTGCGACAAAACTTTTGTAGACCTACGGTATTTGTCTATCTGAGGTGCAATTCAGACTTCCGAAAGTGCATCCGATTCGATGTTTTTCTTCGAAAAGTTAACGCTTTTTCAGCGAAGGATCGTTACTTTCCGAATTCGGAATACATTCCGAGAAGGTCTGAATCGCACTGCTGGATACCTCTCACCATTCCACTGTGGAGCTAAATTGCAATCAAAGCCCTTGTGTACCTACTAAATATTAGATTTCATGGATATGTTGTACGACTGTAATCTTCGAATACAGTTAAGTAGGTACTTACCTACCTATATTTCTTTTTAAAAATTAACTAATAGTTTCGCTCCATTCATTTTTTCCACCCTGTATATGTACCTACTTACCTAATGTGTCCGACCTAGTAGCACCTAGTAGGTATGGTAGGTATACTAGTGAGTCTGAAGAAAGTGTTACCTACCATAAACATACTTAGGTACAGACACAAACTTACCAGGCCTAATTTCGGTGACGGTAACATACAGATCCCGAACAGTGAACATGAACGGAGGACTGTATTGCACATCCTTTACTTCTTCCAAAACATTGTAAAAAGCCTTCATTTTGTTGTCATTGTAAACAACAACCTGGTGAAAAAATAATGAAAAATAACAAACGAAAAAACATACTCGACAATATGAGAACCGATAGTAGTAGTACTAAGTACCTATTCGTTTATCGGCTCGACTCGGCCGCCGTGCAGTCGCGGTCACTCACATGAACTCACATCACAGCCACAACAGCTGTTTGCTACGGCGCGGCGGCGTAGAGCTACTCTCAGCCAGCGACTACGGCGCGGCGTAGAGTCTACGAGGTCATTGGCTCTGCGCGCCTACGACACCTTACCACAGATTACTAATCTGTGACCTTACCAAGTGTTTATCTCACTTTTGTCACAATACCTATGTGCTTTTGTTAATCTTTGCAACTACTTAGTTTCCTATGAAATACTTATCAAATTAAAAAACTAAACCAACGCCACGAATACGATTAAGTAAGTAATAAAAGCAGTGGGTGCGGGCTTTAAACTGACCCAGAATTAACGGTGTAGTACCTACTTACTTATTCCTATCTATTCTATTCCATTACTGGGTCTTGATTTTGATATTTATTGAAACTAATGTTCATGTTGGTAATTAAGGTACCTACCTACTTACTTATTTCAAATAGGTTAGGTAGGTACTTACATTACCACCTTCATCGCCGGTAATAACTTCTGTTCCAGAAACATAAAGTGCAGTTACATCCGCTTCGCTAGCTGGTAGTTCGATGATCTTCTGACCTTCAGTTGTCCATATCCGTACTCCTCCGTCGTTTGATGAGGAGTACACTTTGTCTGCGCCTGCTGCTAAAGCAAACGGCTGAACTGCGTGTGCCGCCCATGAAACTCCAGGAGATAAGTTGTCATCATAAGACTAAAAAAATAATAAGTAAGTAAGTACTTATAGGAATTAAGATACGTGGGTAGTGCATCCGTGAAATAGTAATCTAGGTTGCCTGGAAGAGATCGCTTTAAGCGATAAGGCCGCCAATTGTTTTTACCTATGTTTAGATAATTTATACTTAAGGTTTCTTTGTGGTAAACAATAAAGTGTTATCTATCTATCTATCTAATGGTAGGTAGGTAGGTACCTAGGTTCCAAGACAAGGAAAATTTCAAAAGGTTTTTTTTATAGGTACCTACCTACTACTAACGTAGTACACAAGCATACGGTCAACCTGATGGTAAGCGGTTACCGTAGCGTAGTATGGAAGCCTGTTACAAGAGGAGTCACATTCGCGCTGCTGACCTTTTAGAGGAGGAATCACTGCGCTGACAAACACAATGGACAAGACTGGTCCGCCAGGACCACTGAACTGTTGGCCACCGCAGCGCTTCCTCGCAGAGCTCTCTTCTGTTATTTTTAAGGAGATTTTACTCAGCAGTGGGTCACAGCACAGCATCATGTTGACAAACTTTTGTTGTAATCCTTTGTGAAGTAGATTAGTTATCTAAAGTAATCCACATCTACGTACACTATGTGCAGTCGATGTGGTGCCTACAGTTGGTAGTAGGCAGGTACTTACTTTGATAGAGCCGTCTTCGAAACCAGCATATAATTTTTTATCCCAAGCTAGCACACATGGTTCGGATTCAAGTTTAAGTTCACCTTCGATCTGCAATGACATTTTTCTAAATATTTTCAATAGATACCTACTAGAGTGAAATGAATTCGTACGTCAACAGAAATATTTAGTAAGAGACGCCTAACGTTGCCAAAATATCAATGGACACTACCAGAAGTAAGATTGAAATATTCTAGAGTTATTTATAAATAGACGTTCGATGAACTTACAAACAGTGCGCCAGGAATAGCGTTTCTAGATCGATCTTCAGGCATCTCCATGTTCTGTGGAGAAAATTTAATATCCTTGACCTGTTGATCAAGAACCTCTTCTTTCCAGTTAGATTGTGCATAAGTTAGTTCAGATGAAAATTTTAATTTGTTATGTTTTAAAATAGCAATTTTGTTACTCAACTTGCAGATCTACCGCGGCCCTTTACTGTTTTACAGTAAGACAGTAGGGTAACTTTTACCGACATGTGGCTAAAAATACGCATCAATCAATGGTGGCTAAATTGGCCAGGGCAGGTGCCATATGTACAGTCAGCAGCAACAAAGTTGACAAACCATTATTAGGTACCTAAATTGAATGGGTATATGTACCTATCTATATACCTAGGTACCTAAAGATTTTGGTTTGCAATAAAAACCCGTGGTTATTTGAGTTTTAAAAAATAAGTTAATCTTCTTTTGTTGCTCGACTCTACTTTTTTGTGATGTGAAAATAATTAGACTGGTTGAATACCACTTGAAGAAGCCCAAGAGAAACTCCAATAAAATAAAAATAATCATTACTAAAAGATGATTTTGAAGATGTGGAGGTATGGTAACGAAACATGGAGCTACGAGTATATACTTATATACAACACATCGAGCTATGATACCTTTAGAGCCTACACAGTTATACTACCTTCTTATGTAGGTATCTAATTATTACTAAACTTACCTACATAACTATACTTATACCTTAACTATTACATCTTTAGGTACTACATGGTTCATAGAGCGTCCGTCAATGGGACCCTATAGTGCCTGTTACTGTTGAGTGTTGGGATGAGATTGTTTGGTCTACCTCTATTTTTTTTTTTTTGGTCCACCTTTAAATCAAGCACTCTTCTAATTACTTAAGTACATCAACAATGACTTAGATAAATCTTCAGACATAACTAACAGATTCATGATACCTAGGGGTGTTATAAACAAAAAATATCTATAGGTAGAGGTACTTCTATGCAGGTAAAAAACAATGAGCGCGTTGAAATCTTTTGCTACAAATCACGCGTAAAAGACATCAACGCGTTAATTTTATTGTTTATTTTTTGTTTTGGGAGGTAATGATATGAGTAAGGAAAGGAACTATACGTAAGTATATTATAGCAGATACTTACCTACTTATTAATTTGCAATATTATTTGTTATTTGAAATTCTATACTTAATAAATATTCTATTACAAATACTCACACACACACAACACGTCTACCATAAATCATTTAAATAAAATAAATAAATAAATAAAATACGTTTATTTCAGACCAATTTTTTGTGTCCATATTGTGTTAGTATTATGTAACTTAAACCTAGATTAGTAACTAACCTACATTACATAAAAATAAAATATCTTATTGAGACACTAGGCGTGTGACTGGCCGAAGCACTGCCAGCCAGTGTCTCATATAAGCCGAGCAGAGATCCTCCACAACAACGGTTAGAAGGCCATTGGTGCCACCACGCAACCGGCGCACCAGGGACGCCGTTCTTTTTCGCATGATCGCAAAAAAGTCATCCGTGCGTGCGTCCGCGAACATCCCCGATGCGCTACAGAACCGTGGCAGCCTCAACAGCATCCTGAAACCGTTGTTGTATTGGATTCGTAGGGCATTGTAGGATTTCTGTGTATACTTAGCCCACAGACTGCACGTGTAAAAAGATGTACAAAATGTTTTAAAAAGTGTAATTTTAACTGGTGCTGTGCAACGTGCAAATCTGCGAGCCAGCATATTACACCTCACTGACAGAGCCCTACGCTCCCTCTCCATATCTAAATCATCTGACAAATCCTCAGTGACCCAATGGCCCAGGTACTTGAATTTCGTTACCCAATTAAGAGAAGTTCCCCCAAGACTTACTGTAGGAACAGAGTAGCTCTTCTTACCGGCTTTAAAAAGCATAACCTCGCTCTTTTTGACGTTGTACCTGAGCCCGTGGGTCACTGCATATGTCTCACAGATGTTTATCATTCGCCTTAAAGCGTTAATTGATGGACTCAGCAAAACCATATCATCTGCATAGCTTATGTTATTAACACTGCGACCATGAATTGAGCATCCGAATTTAGCTTTGCTGAGCTCAACAATTAACCTATTTATGTACAGGTTGAACAACCTCGGTGAGGACAACCCACCCTGTCTCACACCACACTTCAACCTGTATTCATCAGAGTATGAACCCGACCATCTCACAGTGTTCTTTTGATTTTCATACCAATATTTAAAAACATGTATGAACTCTTTTGGTACACTAGTGTCAGTTAATAGCTTCTGCCACAGAACATCATAAGAGACCAAGTCAAATGCCTTTGACAGGTCCAAGAAACAGGCATAGACAGGCGTGTTCCTGCTTGTGTAATATTGGACAGCATGCTTGAAACTTACAATTGCAGCTTCAGTAGACAGTTTGGGCTGAAACCCAAACTGAGCCTCGTGTATATCAAGATGTTTACTCAATTGCTTTTCAAGGATGCTGTCCAATACCTTTGCAACGACAGTAGCTAGTGAAATTGGTCTGTAATTGGACCCGTCAGAGGCATCTCCAGTTTTGTTTTTGATGATGGGAACCACAACTGTTTTCATCAAATTCTCTGGTAAGTATGAGTGTCCAATGCAAAAGCTAAAGAGCATTGCCAGCACTCTGTGAAGATGCACCCCAGCATACAGGAGATGCTCTATACTAAGTCCATCGTGCCCGGGTGACTTACCCCTCTTCATACCCTTAATGATATTAGCAACATTTTTAGCTGAAATGACTTCATGTTGGTCGGCACGATGGACTTCAGTACATCGCACCTGCTGCTGCCCATCAAGCACAGGTTCTACCTGGAACTGCTCCCTGAACAAGTTGGCAATATCCACTGAATCACACACTCCATTCACGCTCACAGGCAGACCAGTCCCTGGGCTGAGTTTCTTAGTGTACTTCCAGAAGCTACCAAAATTTTTGGAATTGTGATGTGAGGCTAAAATGTCCATTCTAATTTGTTGTTGGTGGTTCTGACACCACTTTAATTTATTTTTAAAGATCCTACGTTTTTCAGACATATTCTGATGAAAATATCCACAAGTAGGTTTGTTGTGATTTAGAGAGATTTAGAGAGCACGGTCAAAAATTAGTAGTCTTTGCTCGAAATTGTCCTAAAATATGTAGATGGTTAGTTTCATAATTCTGTTAGTGGTAACGGAACAATGGGAACGTTGCCCTTTCAGGGTAGGTACCAAACATTACACAAGCCTCGCGATGACACAATAAATTCATTACAATCCTGGCTGGCGGAAGAGTCCATTCATACGCTACCCAAGAAAGTGAAAATGCTAAATTGCTGTTATAGTGCCGTGAGACATTTTTTACTATTGTAGCGATTGTCGACGTTACATCATCATACACAGGCACGCATAATGCCTTCAATACAAAAATACAAGGTGTAAGTTAAGATACTTCCGAAATTGCTGACGCATTTAAGTATTACCTATCAACATTAGCTGCGAAGAACCTTCATCGCGTCTCGGTTGGGGCACTCGCACAGAACACTATTATCCTAGGCCCTAGGTGTTCTGCGTGAGGGCCCCAACCGAGACGATGAAGGTTCAGGTTGGATCCCTGTTTTTTTTTAAGAACAGACAAAAAAAAAAATACGAAGTAGGTAGGTATCTATTTGTAAGTTTTGCATTTTTCAGGACGATGAATTTTACCTTCATATGACACGAGACAACTGCAAATGGTTTTTTTAACTCTTCTTTTACACCCTTTTACAGATTTGTACTATTCGTAACTAATAATCAGTGCCGTAACTAAGGTGGTGACAGCGGTGCCCAGGCACAGGGCGCAGACCCTGGAGGGGCACTGAAATGACCAGACCGACCACAAACAAGGCGCAGATAAAGAAGCTCGCACCGGGCGCATACTCGTAAACGCCTAACTAATTACGGTACCTACTGCTTCTAATCCATTCTATTAAACGAGCAATATTTGTTGTACTCACGTTCTCGATAACGGCTCTAATGATTTTGATGAAATTTGTGGCTTGGAGGATTACGGGGGCCAAAAAAAGTGATCTAGCTAGGTCTCATAAGTACCTATCTGGGAAAATTCGTTTTCTCGGCATTTTCACACAAAAATATTTACTTACCAGTGCAATGTAAGTAGTTCACGCGATTTGTTGAGACTAAAGTGGCTGAGTAGATAGGATGTCCGCTTTACAGCCGAAGGCTGCAAGTTTGAATCTCAACTACTAAAAGTTTTTTCTTTTTTAATTTTACTCTATTTGCACCCGAGCAGAGCTCGGTCGCTCACATGTTACAATATCTGGGCTAAATAATAACTAAGTAAATATTCTGCAATGTAAATTATCCCGAGCAGACGAAATTATAGATAACAATGATCTCATTAAAAAAGCGAATATTTCAATTGTTTTTACGTGTAGGATGCAACAAACCTAAAAAAATTAAGTAGGTACGAGTAGGTAGGTACTTACTTAGTTCTTATGCAACGTCAGTTAGACTATCCTATTGTATAACCGAATAGGTAAGGTACCTACTATTTTAAATAAATGATTTACATGTTTTCGCTTTTAGCGCAACACTAATCAGGATCTGTTGGACATCGCCTAGTTAACACCTTTCGTAATATTTGTCTGCAGCTGAAAGCATTTAACCTACTTCAATAAGTACTATTTGCAATTTATTAACGGTTGAGGTTTTTAGGTAGTTTACCAATTCTTCTAATTAGGCTCTTATTATGTAGCCTGTAACTTATTTGAAACCTACAATTGAGATATGACTGCTTCCGTTTTGACGTAGTATGGTGCTTACTTGACTCTCCTTGTCATAATTTAATTCCATCGCTGGTGGCGCCACCTGCAGTGGAGGGGCGAGAGGTCTCGTCCGGCCTCCGACCCGACCGAGCTTCAGTTGGCGTTTGTTTTTCGTTGCGACTAGTTGGGTGCAATAACGACAAAGTCGTTCGTATTTAAAATCGTTAAAATTTTTAAAAGTGTTCTACCCTACTTATTTTAATGTGCTTTTTTTTTCTTCTTGCAGTTAAAATAATAAGCAACTCAAAACAAAATGAGTGATAATAATGTACAGGATAAAGACTCTCCTATTGCGGATTCGGGGAATAAGGAAAGAAGGATCAATTATAAACGCCCCCGGCGTCTGTACAGCAGTAGTGATGACGAAGGCGACGATGAGGATACAATTTCCCCACCTCCAAAGCGAGCTGCTACAGAGGATCTTTCGGATTCGAGGTTTGATTACCTCCAGAAACAGGTCAGTGAGTTGAAGTATTTGTTAACGAGAAATTACAATGTGAACTCTAAACCAGTCGAAGTGTCTGATGAGCCCGCTGCACAAGGTCAGGCAGCTAACGATGCATCAGTTTATTCCATGCGTCTCCTAAAACCAGCTGAGAAGGATTTTGAGTGGGATGAAGATACGATTGCATCAGAATCTGTTAAGCGAACTTCGGATTCCAGGCTAAATTACATACGCAAAATTCAGCATTTCGATAGCCAGGAGTGGAATAATGTTCGTTACACTGAGACCCAAAAAAAGTACATATCTACCCCCGCTTTTACAAATTTGGGTATGAACGATGAACTGCTTGCATTCGAATCCAAGTTTAGTCATCTAAGATCGTTAGATCAGACCTTTGGAGCGTTAACAAATATGGCTATCGCTCAGAAAGAAGCTTTACAGTCTTCTTTGAAGAGCTTATTAGATTGGAGCTCTGATAGTCAAACAACATTGACACCTGCTTCACTTTCGACGAAAGTGCATGAACTTTTTTCTAACACGTGCCCTTACACGAGCGTGTCCAAAGATATGTTGCAGGTTATTTGTGGACGTCGAGCAAACATAGTTGAACATCGAAGGGATAGTGCGCTGTCTGCTGTCAAGGACAAATACAATAAGACAATTTTGCGCAGAATACCCCCAAGCTGTGAGTATTTGTTCCAACCTAAGGAACTCAGCGATGCTGTGACCAAACTGGGAGGTGGTTCCCAAGTTTTTCGCAAACCATACACACCTGCCGAGGGTGGTCAGGTTATGCGAACCAACCAAAGGCCGTATCTGCCTGCCGAGGGCACTCAGGCCGCACCTAGGCGGCCAGCCGGCCCCACGGTGCCATTTCGTGAATATGACCGGAATAGATTCCAGCAAGCCTCCGCTTCTGGAAAGGGCAAATCACTTGCCGGCAAACCAAGCTACTACGCTGCAAAAAATAAATCCTACAAAAAACCGAAAGATGATCACCGCGATCGTAGAAGACAATGACTATGCCAAGAGTTTTCAAGCCGGCCGCCTACGCCTCTATCAACACATCTGGCAGGAAAAGGGTGCTCCAGCTCATATTTTAAAGATAATTCGGGGCTATCGCATTCCTTTTATAATAAGACCACCTCTACGTCGGCATTACAAAAATCAAGATCAATTGACAACTACACCTGCTTTAAAAGGCGAGATAAATCAGATGCTGAAGGAATCAGTAATCGAAAAAGCACCACTCAACGCTGGCTTCCTGTCAATCATGTTTCCAGTGAAAAAGTCAGACGGCTCGCAGAGGCCCGTTCTGAATCTCAAAGCTTTAAACTTCTACCTCAAGCCAAAGAAGTTTCGACTGATCAGCATGCAAAAAGTACCTCAATTCCTTCAACCAGGCGATTTTATGATGAAAATAGATTTGCACCAAGCTTATTTTCACATACCGGTTTTAGAATCGCATCGCCGCTTTCTCAGGTTCATTTTCAACGGAATAACCTACCAGATGACCTGCTTGCCCTTCGGCGCCGCCAGCGCACCAAGGGCGTTTGCCACCCTGTCCAATTGGATTGCCCAGAAGTTGAGAGAGAAAGGCATCAGAGTTTTAGTGTACCTAGACGACTTTCTCTTGGTGAATCAATGTCCTTACGTACTCGAAGAACATATGAAGGAAGCCACCAATCTGCTTACCAGCCTCGGGTGGATAATAAACAAAAGGAAGTCGTCCACTGTACCATCCCAAGAAATAGAATTTCTCGGAATAATTTGGAACACGATTCTAAACAGAAAATCTCTACCGCACAAAAAGATCGTCACTCTATCCACACGCTTAGTACGAACTCAAGAATCACAAAGCTTGACCCTGTTGGATCTTCAGAAAATAGTAGGTACGCTACAGTTTGCCAGTTTCGTAGTTCATTACGGAATGATACACTACAGAAATCTTCAGTCTTGCCTTCATCTAGCTCTGAAACAGAACAGACCGGTGCGCCTAACATCCGGCGCCAAAAAAGACGTCAGTTGGTGGATGAAACACGTTCGCACCACAAGCAAAATCTGGATGACACCAGTGTCTTATCACATCGTCACCGATGCGTCAGGCGTCGGTTGGGGAGCGTATGTCGACGGCGATCATATTCAAGGGCCATGGATGCCAGAGGAGCAGCAGTACCACGCGAATGTGAAGGAACTATTAGCTGTTTACAAAGCAATGACATTCATCATTACCAACAAAGACTGCTGCGATCGAACGATACTAATTCAAAGCGACAATCGTACAGCTCTGGCTTTCTTACGCAAACAAGGCGGGACACGGTCGGTGAACCTGTTAGATCTAACTCGCTTAATTTACAATCAACTAGAGACTTACAATATAAAGATCATAACCAGCTATCTTCCGGGGCCGCTGAACGGAGTAGCAGACGGATTGTCCAGATACAAAGCGTTGGCGGAATGGCATCTATTACCCCAGGCATGTCTGCTAATATTCAACAAGTGGGGGACGCCCGACGTGGATCTGATGGCGTCCGAACGAGCACATGTAGTCCCCAGGTATGTGTCCCTGGACCTGAAGGATCGGAATGTCTTTTATCACGACGCGTTCAGCCGTGTCTGGAAATACCACCTAGCATGGGTCTTCCCACCACCGTGCCTGATGTACAAGGTCTTAGCAGCGTTGAATCAAGCTCGAGGTATGTTCATAATAATTTGTCCCAGGTGGAACAATGTCTTTTGGAGAGCGGATCTAAAGAAACGAGCAGTGGGGCCACCGTTCACCATTTGGAATCTGCGATCAGTGTTGATCGACACGAGGACCAACCTTCCACCAGCTCGGGTCGACGACCTTGTATTGGAGGCATGGAGATGTCAGGGTGGGAAGATCTCTTAGGGGATTGGTCTCCCTCAGAGATCAATATTATTCAGTCAAGTTGGAGACCTAGTACACTGAAGACCTATAGACAAGCATGGATACGTTGGTTGAAATGGTGTAAAAGTTCAGGAATAAATAACAAGAACCCTGGAGGTGACGGTTTGTCAAAGTATCTTATTTATTTGCATAACATTGAAAAGTTAAGTTACAAAACTATTTTGGTACATAAGTCGGTGTTATCTTCTTTTTGCCAGCCAGAATTAGAATCAAAACTTAGCTCTAACATATTGGTTCGGCAAACCCTTAAAGGGATAGCTAATAAGGCTGCATCAAAAAATAAGCCTAAGCCTCCCGTATGGAATCCACAGGTGGTTGTTCAATGGTTTCTGCAGTCTGAATGTAACTTTGGCAGTTTGTTTGATGTTTCCAGGCGATGTGCTACTTTGCTCCTGCTAGCATCCGGCAGACGAGTTCATGATCTGACACTTTTATCTGTGAAAGAAGGGGATTGTATTATTGAAAAGGACACCATTACGTTTTGGCCCCTATATGGTTCTAAAACTGACTCGATAAATCACAGACAATCAGGTTGGCAGTTATTGTCCGGAGAAAATCAGAAAATTGACCCAGTCTTCTGGATTAAGAAGCTTTTAGAAGTATCTCAGCCCAGACGCTTAGCAGGAAATAATTCACAACATTTATTTGTGACAACTAAAAGTGAACCCAAACCTGCAAGTCGAACCATAATAGCAGGGTGGATTAAAACTGTGTTAGTTGAAGCTGGAATTGAAGACTCACCTGGTTCTATTAGGTCAGCAGTAGCATCCATAAATTGGGCTAACGAGATGCCCTTAGAGGATATTTTAGCACGAGGAAACTGGTCAACGCCTAATACATTGCTCCGCTTCTATAGACGACCAGTTAAAACTCCACTGTTGTCTAGTATACCATCTCTTGATCGTAACTTTACACCACTGTAATCTGTCCACTAGATTTATGTTGATTATTGATATTAAGAATTATAAAAACTACACAAAATCTGTATTAAAATAAATAAATACTCTGTGATTTGATTTAACAAGACTATTCATTTCATGTCACCGTTGGCTATTTTGCTTTTATCTACCCGCTACAAAGTCACGAATTAGTAGGTAGCATTACTGGCGCCACCATGCGATAATAGACAAGTCTCAATTGTAGGTTTCAAATAAGTTACAGGCTACATAATATGAGAATTTTTCCTGAAATAAAAATTACTTATTATGTACCTAACTTATTTGAAACCTAACAAAGGCTGCATGGTGATAGAGCCTAACTGAAGCTCGGTCGGGTCGGAGGCCGGACGAGACCTCTCGCCCCTCCACTGCAGGTGGCGCCACCAGCGATGGAATTAAATTATGACAAGGAGAGTCAAGTAAGCACCATACTACGTCAAAACGGAAGCAGTCATATCTCAATTGTAGGTTTCAAATAAGTTAGGTACATAATAAGTAATTTTTATTTCAGGAAAAATTCTCATATTAAACCATCTTTTCTTCATGATTATCATCACCTTTCTGCCCTTGTCCCTATATTACGTGGTGTTACCGATTCTTCCATTCCTCTTATTAATCAATCTTATAACAAATAAAAGAATATTAATTTTTAAACATTTATGTATAAGTATAAAAATATAATAAGTTTATTTACAAACATTCACATCAATTTGATGTATAAAAAATTGAAACTTGCACGATGCAGTACAGTTACAGTTTGGCGTAGCTACCTCTTGCCGGCCGATGTCGCTGAAGTAGCCTTTCCTCTCGCTACGATGAATCACAAGCAAAACTACTAATATTTCATTAATCTTCTTGAACACACATAACAAAATTCAGTTTCATCCAGTCCGCCGATTAAAGTTGCTTTTTCACCAGAGATGTACGGTATAAGTTAAGCGATGAGCGAGGAAAATTTCCACCAATAATAGAGCTGCGCTGAGCGCGGCTAAGAAAATTCAGTGATAATATTGGTGGTTGGTTATTTTACTCACGCACCACTCGCTGCTTATTTGCACATCTCTGGTGAAAGTGCATCATAAGGGCCTAACCGATTATTTTACTGATTTTTCATTCGAAACTTTATATCCAATGTAATAGGTAGGTACTAAGGACCATACACGTTACAACAGTCGCAATGACTAACAGTCAAAGCATCGCAAAATTAGTCTGAAAACCATACAATTTTACTTTACATTTACAACCATTGCACGGTTGCACTTGTCGCATGCGACTGAAAGTCCATGAAATCGTCGTAACATGTATGGCCCCTTTAACCTCCTTGAAAGTATCAATGAACAGTGGAACTATTTGGCTCTATAACAATGATTTCATTACGTGAGAGGAGAGGTTAGTGCAGAATGTCAGCTTAATACGTTCAGAGGGTGATTTAGGGGGCGCCGTATTCAGACGAAGGCGCAGAAGCCGGAGGTCCGTACTCGGCCTGGGGCGCTGCAGCTGGGTAACCTTCCTGCTTCTGTGAACAAATTGAAGCCATTTTATAAAGAACTATTAAGAAATAGCTCAGATTATCTCACTGCTGAGTCTCTCTCTGAGGATCGAATAAAGAGGCCTGAAAATTTTCAGGCCTCTTGCTCTGGCCTGTGCCAGTAAGACCCCAATGGTTTCACGCCACCTAGCACCTTTACAACACCATTTGATCTGGCTGGAGGAGAGAAGATAGATAGATTTATCTGGTGGTTAAAAAATGTTCACTTCTAACTTTGTATTTGAACTATGTATTTGAGTTTTGACATTAGATAACTACAAATCTTTAGGAGTATCAAGCACAGAAAACGGAAAATTTAGAAATGAGTAATTTTCCACTAAATTTTGTTTTCAAAATTGTAGCGTAATTAAAAATCGTGCTGGCTGAAATGGCGACTAAATTAAGCCCCGAAGTAGTTATCATCGCGCTATTTTTGAGGCATCATAAAATTATTATCTTTGTATCTGTGACCAAAAATATAAACTGACTTGCAAGTTACAAAACGCCTGGCAATGGTCCAAGCATGCAGGTATTACAAAACATAGTATGAAAATTATACAAATTCAATTTCACAAATCGAAGGTTGAGCGTAAACAGAATGCAAAGTACCTTCTGTAAGCCTTATTGATGCGCTAAACTTCAATTTATTACAGTTTCGTTAGACTTTACATAATAACTAGCTCCTTCGAGCTTGAAATATGTTGCTGTAATTTACAAAGTAAAAATGCTTAAGTACCATCAGGCAACACAGTTAAGTAACCCACTGACAAGAGTTCTTGAGCAGGTATATTTTTTCATAGACATGAGGGTGACAAAACGTAATACGAATCATATTATGATTCTGCTATAACGGCCTTTTTAGCCCCGCAGCTTCTAGCAAAATGTACTAATTATGAATTGGAATTCTTTTGTGCAGTTAGGTGACCTAGATACGTCAGACATACTTCCTTAATATCAAAAATAGATAAGTGGCTGGTTACGTAAAACAAGTACGAGCATTACATTTCATGTGTACTATAGTGTAATCAATGTACCTAATGATTCTTCTCCAACTAGGTACTTTCGTTAGCAGGTTAATTTAAAATTCAATTTGACCCGCCAACTGTAATAAGTTATTTACATGAAACAACTGTTATAACGTTTTTATTGTAACATCAGAGTACTAATATAATCTAAGTAATACTTATCTTGATTGCTAAAGCAATCAAGAGGAGTACCTAACATCTCTTATAAGACTTTCGTTTTAAATCGTCGTTCATTAGGTTTTTTGTTGCTTACATTAATCAGAATGTACTTATAGGTATATCTGAATCAAGTAATTTATAAGTAAAGTCCAAAGTAGATAGATTCTGGCCTAGATTAAAATCACGAATTGCACAGCCTTAGGGTAGAACAGAAGCGTGTTGCGTCAGTATAATGATGATGGCAGGTGCACTGAGCACGTTAGGTCATGCAAATAATGCCATGCGGTGCTTCCTGCCTCAGCCGTTCCAGGAAATGTTTATAGCGTACTTTCACAAGATAGTGCAAGCGCATCCTCACGATGCTAGGCTAGGTGGGCCACCTCTTCCTCGATACAATCAGCGAGTAAACCAACGACCGTGAAATACACTCACTTTATACGACGTGAAGCCTAATTGACCATTATATTGCAGAGTTTTATACTTTTTGATGAATTATCTGCTTTAATCACTTCTTGATCTTGACTTGACCATAACTGATTCCGATTTTATAGATGTTACCGCTACTACGTCGCGGCTCTTATGTTTCATCAACTCCACTTGCAATAACCAATTTAGAACATATTTCCACGGTCAAACCTATATTTACCCGACATTATTTTCCAACTCAATTCCACAGTTTAGGTACCAACCTGAGTCTTGTATCTGATGAAGTAAACCTCCGGTTTGGAAGGTTGCGTGGGCGCGGGAGTGGGGATCACGATGTCGGGCTGCTCGTCCGGTTTCTTCACCAGTACATAAACGAGGGTCTTCTCCTCGTTCTGAGGCTGCACCGGGATGATGGGCGCGATCGGGGTCGGCGGGGTCGGCGCCTTGATGAACACTATCTTGTAGTGTTTCTGGGGAGGAGGCACGTAGATCTGCTTTCGGGGAGCGGGGTACTCGTTGTCCGGAGGCGGCACGTGCACGTACACATGCTTGTGCACGATGGGCTGCTGCGGCGGGCCGTACTGCGGCGCGGGCGCTCCGTATGAGGTGGACGGAGGCCCGTACGACGAGGGCGGCTCGGGCCGCGCCACCGCGCACGCCACCACCGCCGCTACGAACAATGATCTCAGCACCTGCACACACAAATTAACGATCACAGTGGAATTATAAGGTTAAGGTTTAGATTTCTGGGTCTATCCAGCACTTGTGCACTCAATCCATATTCACTATCCTGAAATATAAATTGTCACCAGATCACTAGGTCGCACGATTCACTGTCACGGGCACCTACCGTTTTGTCACACATCCTCAGCTAGTTACACACGAGTTTGGGTAGAAGTGTCCAGCAACCAGGCGCCACCTGTGTTTATAAGAGATGTGCGCTCCATATCCGGGGAGGGGGCACTTTCGATGGTTCTCATGGGTTGCGCAATGCGGTGCGATGGGGCTCACGCGCCTCCTACCGCGGGCGAGCCGCCGACGCACGCCCGGCGAGCGCTCGAAGCCAGCTAACACCTGCTGTCACTCACGTTTCATGTTAAATTTCAAATTACCTCTCTAATCTTCCAACACTCAAATCAAGTGCCTTCCTGTAATTTCTGGATCAGAAATACGGCAGATCCGTTCAGTGTTAACAACCTACAGTGAGGCATGAATCGGCATGATTATTTATAAACTATACTTACTATCTTAGGTATTTTTAATACAACCGATGCTAAATTGTAATGCATTGTTACAATTCGCTATGGCATTATCAATGAAATATCAATTTAAACGCTTGGTAAATTGCGCCGATTTTATAAGTTCCTTTACTTCAGTTTGTCCAGTGCACGTGCGTAAAGTGCAGTTTAGTAACAATAACGTTTCCTGAACGAAAAATATAGCTTCACAACTACACATTTTACAATGATGTTTAATAATGTGATATCGAGAGGTATGTTTAGTTTATTGTATACCTATCTAATAGCAGGTAGGTGCTCGTCCATTCAGTAAGTAGGTAGGTACCTACCCGCAACTATTAATTACATACTTATCTTACAATAGAATTGAATCACTAATTGCAGTCAACGTACAGATACTCTCGGAATTAATATTAGCCGCAGTTGAGTCCATGAAACGGATCTTGCAATTGATAAATATGTCACGTTATTGTGTTCTGTGCAACGCAAAAGCCTTTCCATGTTTTGCGGTGCTCTGACGAGGGTGTGCCATCCATAGCTCTCTAGTGCGTACTTACAGTGAACAATATTTAAATCCGCTCGATGACACTATCTCCAACATTCCACATTCCAGTAGGTAATGCTGGTGTTAGAGTGTATTTCATACCTATGTGGGAATAATTGACCCCTCTCTGACCCCACTCGAGCTAATAATAATGTGGAAATACTAGGAAGATATTCGCGCTAGAGCCTAAAGACTATTTCTATCACGAACCGGTTGATTTATAAATGCATTAAAATACTACTCAAAACTTGTATGGGTGGAAAAAACTTGAAATCATCGACATGTAGATGTTTCGTGAAAAGTAAAACCGAGGAGGTACGTAATAAACATTAGAATGCAATTGAGTGCAGTAGGTTAGATTAATTTTAATAGGTAGGTACTTACCTACCTGTTTAAATTGCAGAGTTGTTTAGTTCTTTAATAGTCGGAATCTGGGGGTTTACGGACCTCTCTCCCGACAGCCAACTCTTTTCAATCGTTTTTTTTTGTCTTGGGTTTTTGCTTGATTCCACGTATGGTCGGATTTGATACTTTCAAAAGTATCAAATCCGTTTAGTTCATAGGTATATGCATTTTGTTCCGATTATGATCAGTAGGGGTATGGAAACAAACGTTTTTCCTAGTAAGTACTGCAAATTCTCAGGTGACGTTATTGTAATCGTGCCCCTGATTGGATTTCAGTGTCGTGCTCGTGAGCTCACTTATTTATGAACATTGATGGTACTTACTTAAGAACTCCAGAAAAATATATTTGTTTTAAATATTGCTGGACATTTCACTCATCACCATCTTGTCCCAAAGTAAGCAGAACTTGTGTTATGGGAACTACATGACTGTTGACTGTTATAAGATACCTACTTTTTTTTGTAATTACATACATAGGTATTATAAATAGAAAAACACCCAGACGCGAGACAAACGTTTGCAGATCATACAAATATTTGCCTCGCGGCGGGAATCGAACCCGCAACCTTCAGTGTTTCAGGCGGACCTTCACCCACTGCGCCAGAGAAGCCGAAGTTAAAACGCACACTTGTATTTATGGGAATACACTGAGATTCAATTGTTTTGTTTATTTATTACAGTCTCTTAGTAATAATTAGGTATGGTATACAGGGTGGAAAAAATGAATGGGTCCTGGATGGAAACTACTTTAAATCTTTAAGATACAGTATTTTACTTGGAGGAAACAATCTTTTGTTTTTAAAAAGAAACATAACTGCATTCAAAGATTTTCTAAAATTCGCTTGCTTCACCCAGGAATCGAACCCGCTAAAAATTCACACACACGACTCTCGCTATTTAATTCTTCTAATCGATTGGATTAATGTCAGGATAAAATCTTTATAACAAACATTTGGTTTTAGAAATAATAAAGATCAAGAAATCTAACATTAATTTTCACAATTTTTTTTACAATTCTTTGAAGATTTAAAGTAGTTTCCCTCCAGGGCCCATTCATTTTTTCCACCCTGTATATATCGCACCTCCAGAATAGAAGTGACTCAATTCAAAAAATTGGGAAAATGACTTGAATACGTAGAAAGACTCAGAAAAAAATCTCTATCTGCTTGTTATTCAAAAACTGCTACTTTTAAGGTAGAACGTGAAAAACATAATAGCTGCGTCTCTTTCATTTCGGCAGTTTCTCCTCCCTCTCCCGCGGAAAACGGCCATTTATCGCATTTCCCAAAAATCATGATTTTTGAATTGAGTCACTTCTATTCTGGAGGTGCGATATGTACCAACCAACTAAGTTTGTCTTAATATTCGAAGATCTGATGCAACTATAAGGCTTTAACTGCAATTTTTTTCTAAATAGGTACCTACTTAAGTACATACATAAATTCAAAGTTTTTTTGTGAATATAAAAACTTAACACTAATGATTATGGTTATTTTTTAGATACAATGTTCTGAAAAACATTGAAGCTATGCAGACACGTGGAGAGCAAAAGCTTCGCAAGTGACGCTTTGGTGACGAACACCATTCAGTCTTAGTCACAATCACAATAATTGATAGAGTACGTACATGTCCGACACGTCTCAAGCCCTCAGTACGCCATCGACGGGATTGATAAACAGAGGCTCAATAACCCTATGTATTGAGATCGCAAATAAATATAGTGACTGAATTATTGACGGCAAAGAAATGGCAGAAAGTACACGGAAAAGAACCTACCGATTCAATGATTTTAGGGTGAGTTTTTTAAATATCTACTGTTTAGCTGAAAACCATGATAAGTACCTATTTAGATATGGGTGCTAATTAAACAGACTTCTATTCTAAAAGTTTACATTGTCGTCTGAATTACTAAGTCAGCCACTATCAATGTGCGTCTGAAAAATACTATATCAACTATTAGAAGCTTTCTAATTTTCCTGTTGCTTAGTAATTAAAACAGAAGTTAGATTCCGTGGCAAAAAAAAAATATCTGTGGCATGACTTAAAATTCCTCTTTAAATAGCATTGAATAATTTTGATGTTGAGGTCGTATTATTTTGGTGGCAAACTCTGCCTAGCTTATCGACAGTTGTGATAGCCACAACTGTCGGCCGAGTTTGTTTTTTTTTTATTTTACAAGCCTTTCGAAATATGGAAATGAAAGGTTGTATTGTAACGTCTCTTTCCGGTACGCAACAGACAAATAACTGCGGTGAATCACACTAACAACTAGTTATCAAAATCAAAATTTATAATATTAGTAAAATATTAGTAAAAAATAACACAGCAAATTATGGCAGTAACACTGAGACACATCAAACAAACAATGATCTACTTTGTGGTCGAATTTGACAAAATAATTACTACCTACAAAAGTGTACTTAATTTATTTATTAACTATATATTTATACTATATATATTAATATTAATTAACTCGTATATATAGGAACAATATTTGGATTTTAGTTGCAGTGGTTTACCTAGATTACAAGGTTGCTCTCTCTATTTTTTCAAACGTGGTCTACAGGAATAATCCAACCACTTTAAATGAGCTACTCTTATTGTAAACAATTAAAAATTATTAAGTATTTATAAAACATATAGTTTCTCTCCAGGGAAACTGGAGAGAAACCGCACAAGATCGCGATGAGTGGAAGGTAGCGGGGGAGGCCTTTGCCCAGCAGTGGGACAGTTTAGGCTAGTTAAAAAAAAAAAAAGTATTTATTACTTATTCATTGAATATTGTCTAGATTACATTGGTACTCGTATGCTGAATTGAGATGCATGTTCAAATTAAATCTTGTGAGATGACTGACATCATGTCAATTATAAATGCATCGGTTTCTCAAGTGAGCGCATCCCGGGCATTCGAGTCGTTCACTGGTAAATTGTGTAAACACAGTGCAATATTATGAAGTACACTCAAGAATGCTGAAACCCTCACAGATTATTTTCAAGGTTCACTGTGACCTAGCTATACTAACGTATGGTATGCATCTTACAATCTAAGTTTATTTTACCATTTACCTGCATGCTTTCATAAGTTTCAAGGATGAAAGTGTATTGCGAATTTGTATCCGCGTGTGAGTACCAAATAGAAAAATCTTATTTTCTCGACTAGTGTAATTAGCCTCTTCACGATGTAACCTTTGACCTGTTGCTTTAACTCGGACGAACGAGGCGTTTTGTGTAATCATCAACCAACACTAACTAAATTTGTAATACAAAAATATTTGAAAGTATTAGCTTGAAATTCAAATTCAAAGTTTATTTGCTTGTAAATATTTAAATAGTTTTTATAACACATTACTACCTCTATTTAGTGCTATATTTATAACAGTTATAACATAACTTGTATATTATCATGGCGGTGAAATAAATAATACTAAGTAGGTAAGTAATACTAGTAATAGTAATACTAGTAGGTAATGAAATTCATGATTTTCGTAAAATAATACATGGGCTACCTACTTAGATAACTTGGGATAAAAATTTAAAATAAAAACGGGATCACGTGGCACGTGTCTTTAGTGATCTTTAGGCAGAACGTCGTGATTTTATGAAGAAATAATAATAGTCAGAACCAAACATGTATTTCATTACTACCTAATTATGGTATTAGGCAACTCTCATAAATTGAATCAATGCAGTCTGACCAAAGAGGTGTACGATGAAGCAAAAAAACCGCCTTCGCGCTCTTATGCGAAGGGTTTGACAATTTTCAAAGTATATAGTCTGTCATTTACCTAAAACAACGCAGTCCGTAAGTACGTTAACTATCTCCAGCGCCCATAACTAATTCATGAAACAAAAACAAGATCATCAACGTCTACTTGTAATTGTTTGGAATGTAGTGTGAGACACGCAGTCCCAAGCCCAGCGTTGAGCCGCCGGAGGCATCCGGATCGAGGAAGCTCGAGCAAAGCCGAACCGGATCATTCCGCCTCACGCCGGCGCAGCCGTTATCGCTGCGCTTGCCTTACCAACCACCATGGCGATTCATCTAATCTAATATATTGTATGCATATACCATGAATATTGGAAGGCCATTCTTTGACAATGTGTGTCTAAGAAATGCTTTTTATTGCTATGCATTCATTTAAAACCTTTTCTTTTAATCAGTATTGATGACCATGTTAGATTATACCTACATTTAGGTTCTACTCAAAGCTGCGGTTTCCTTTTGATTTGATGAGAACTTCTGGATGGATTTTGCTAGCATTAACTGATACCTAATTAACCACTTAGATGGCAATTGAAGAGTGGTTTTCTAATTAAAAGAACACGGCACTCGAATAAGCGAAACTGTTTAGGTGCGACCAGCCCACACATTCATTAAACAATTAGATTCCGTTCTAAACACCTTAGAGATGGCTGGAATAGCTCCTGTCCTTGCTCTTTGTGTTGTTTATAAACAAATCAAATCAACCAACATACGTTAGTTGCATGTATGCGAGTAGGTTACGTTAAAATCATGAATGAAGTAAATGTATGTTAACCATGACATGGTAATTTGTTTCAGATAATTTTATTATGTTTCTCATCATGTTGGGTAACAAGTTTATTATCACTCGCATCAGCGACACCGAGTTTACCTGTACCTGACGTAAACATAACAAACGAAACTACTAGTGATACCACTGAACTATTTCACTGGGAAGACTACAGCGTGTTGGCTAGCATGCTCATTATATCATGTGGAATTGGGGTGTTCTATGGATACTTCACAGAAAAACCGACCAGTGGTGATGATTTTCTTCTAGGAGGTTCATCGATGGGTACATTTCCAACAGCTTTAAGTTTGGCTGCAAGGTATCATTGACTTTTGTATACTTAACAATATTTTATGTGCAGATATCAAATAATGTTTAGCTAATTATTATAAACGTTTGCTTTTAGTTTCGTCACTGCTATAGAGTTGTTGGGAAATCCAGCGGAGATGTACATGGCCGGCGCACAATTCTGGATGATTTGTATTACCTTTGTGCTAATAGTACCAATTTCCAGTCAGCTCTATTTACCGGTATTCATGAGGTTACGCCTTACGTCTTGCTACGAATATTTGGTAAGTTTAGTACCAAGGTAGGTAATTATTTTTTTAAATCAGCAACGAAAAGTTATTTGTTTTTAGCTTGATTATATTTATATGTATTATTTTTCAATTGTATGTAATATTTTTCAACAGGAAATCCGATTCTGTAAAACTGCCCGCGTGTACGCGAGTTCATTGTACATGCTGCAGATGATATTGTACACAGCCGTGGCAGTTTATGCCCCGGCACTGGCATTATCTGATGGTAAGTCTTCCTGCCAACCAGAATCTTCCTTCGGACCAGATATACCTTAACTATTTCAAGCTATCATATGCAACAATTCTGTTCACATTCTTCATTACACAATAGGTTACATAAAGCAGCAATTGTAAAGTGGCAATAAACTCCGAAGATGGAGCAAACAAATTGACATAAAAAGCTACTTGATGAGAGTTTCAATGATACGGCAGATAAAGATCTTTTTTCATACTCGTTCAGACAATAGCTGCTGCAATAATTTACAGATTCAAATTATTATACTATTACACAAAATTATATTAGGTAAGTCTCTATAGCTTAGTAGGCTCATCATTAGGTACTTCATCACGAGTAATAAAGCTGAAGCATCTATTAGATACTTGTTATTAGCTTAACAATAGCGGAAACAACACATCTTAATAATTAAGATACTTTCGAAATGGTGTGTTAAGCCCCATTTAGGAAATTTCCAGTTCAAAATGAAATAAACTCCTGCGGGACAGTTGGTACTCGTACACCCGAATGTTGTGAAAGTGATTCGATGTTTGTATTCTAATTTCATTCAGTCAATGTCAATAGACATTTTGCAACAGTAACGTGACCAAATAAATTTTGTGATAGTATGCCTGAGACATAGGTAGGTACTTAACATTCAAAGTCAAATCACAAGCTAACCGCGATACGAAATCCATACAAAAAATTGTAAAATGTCAGTTTAATTAGATGCTAAAATGATTATTTTTATTCTAGGACGTATACTTTTTGAAATACGACGAGATTTCATAAATATGAAATGAATGAAAAATTAGACACGACATTATGTAGGAATTGCAGGCATGCCAGTATTTTTTACCATGACGAGCTAGCGCAATAGGCATACTCAGCAGTAGTAGCACTTGAAAGTATAAGGGTAATCGGAAGAAAGTCCAAATGTAAGCCATCTGCGGTGCGCGAGATCTCAGTTCGGGGCGAACTATTAGTCTATATATCTATGACTTAATGCAGTATCGATCATTATAGTGGCATAAAAATACCTTCTTTCTAAATAAACTTTCACAAGCACAAATATTTAATTACGTACTCGTATGTATTGTACTGATAGACGGCACTCGTTCCTGCACCAGTTTATCATTATGTTCCCAACATAAATAAAAACCCTAACAAAACCTATGTAACGGCAGAAATCTTTGATTGACTGTATCAGTCGTAGTATTTAAATTCAAGATCAGATAACTCAAATGCCATCAAAATATTCCTCTCTGACTGACATCTCTGGTAAATTAATTTATAATAACCGTTAAAATTGCTAAGGCAGTTCAATTTCTCTGGCCCTAGTCCTAAATCAACGGATTGCCAATAAAATCCGCCTTTCGAAACCATTATGTAGGTAGGTACCTTAGCTATGTACTTGGATCATCAATCCATAAAATATTCGATGCAGAATTTTATTGGTTTTATATTTCATAACAAATGTACTCAGGTATTCAAAGTGGCATCGGATTGCTAAAGTTGGCATCAATTGTTTACGATTATTGGCTCCAACTTGTCGTGATAACGGTCGATATACTGTTGCGCTGAAAACTGGTCGAAGACTATGACAGACACAGTATCGAAATGCTGATGCACTTGAAGCCACAGCAGTGGTGCAATAAGTGAGGCCTATTAATGCATTTGAGCCCTTAAATGTATCTCATTACTCATGTGACTGCATGAAGCTAATGTAGCTAATTATTATGTCAAATGGATGATGTTATGCATGATTTAGATCTCTCTAAGTGCGGCTGCGTCGTAAATATTTTATTTCATAATAGGACACGCACCGTATTTTCTAATAAATAACAACGTCACGGCTTCTTACTCTTAGATGGAACTTCAAAGATAACAATTATATTGTAAGGTACTTGCTCGTTTGTAAAAAACCTTCCTTAATCTTCAATCTAAACCTTTTGAAATACCTACATAGAAATATGAATGCATCTATTACAATGTAAGCAGCAATAAATTAATGTTCATTTGCAGTAACGGGATTAAATACCTATCTGGCGGTATCATTGGTGTACGTCGTGTGCATTTTCTACGCATCTCAGGTCAGTTTCAAGCGGTTATCAATTTAGAAAACTTGTTTGATGGGATGATTAATTTATGAATGTTTTGTACAGGGTGGCATGAAGGCAGTGATAATGACAGATACGTTCCAATCTGCCGTTCTGCTTGGGTCGCTGGCCGTAGTACTAGGTATGGGAATCGCGCGGGTCGGCGGGATGGAACTAGTCTGGGACTACGCTCGGCGCACCGATCGACTGCACTTCTTCGAGTAATTATCTCATATAGAAACGCGTGCTCAATCACGTTAATTATAATTAAAACTACAATCCCTTCACTTTTACCCCAAACTATTCTCAATTCGAGCCGTTTTATATTCAGTTAGGTAATAAATTGACCCACACCCCAGGTAAGATTAGTTTGATACGTACGGCCAAGTATTGCATCAATTATGATGCTGTGTTTATCTGTAATTATCTAGGTAATTACTTCGAAACCTGTGCCCATCTTTTTAACCAAATAGAAAATGTCCTGAAGAATTTTTATTTACTTACCTAAGTACTTATTTAAAAAACTGGTCGATTAATTACCTGTTTACATTCAAGCTAGACTATGTTTATGTACAGAAAGCGTCATTAATTGCTATCCCCCTAGTAAGAGGTCGGTTTGCAAGCCGTTGATCTCAATTTTTGTAAAAACTTTTACATCCTTGTTTACTTATGGATATCTTATTTCGCTCGAGTTCCTAAACAGAAATAGCTGATATAATACCCGACTGAAATCCAAGGTTGAAATGAAAAGAGTCTTTGTTCAAATCAATAGGGGGATACCGATTGATGACGCTGACTGTACGAGTCACGTGCTCATATGTGAATATAAATGCCTACTTATAGGGGTAGTTCCCATCTGATCATATGATCCGTTTTTGGTTGCATCTGATCACACAAGAAGATGCCATTTGATCATTGATCTGTTGCAACTGCTTTTTTGAAATAAATTTTGTGCCAACGGATTGGCTTTCTGAAGCACCAACAGCTAAATAATACTTTAGCTGATGGGGTTCCTTATAGGTACTTATAATGATTAAATAAATTAATAATTATGTTATTTTAGCATGAACCCTGACCCGACGGTTCGTCATTCATTCTGGTCCGTGGTGGTGGGAGGCACCATGTACTGGACCAGCATGTTCTGCGCCAACCAGGCCTCAGTCCAGAAGTACCTCTCCGTAGAACGCATCGGGCAAGTGCGAGTCGCGCTCTGGGTGTCGGCATTTGGTCTCTCCGCGGTATACTCCGTGAATTTCATCACTGGCGCCGTGCTGGCCTTGCATTATTCTGATTGTGATCCGATCCAGGTAATCACATAGGTGTTTACTCTAATGCCGCCCAATGTTACATGCAAAGACTTTTACCTGGTTACATGTTTATATCTACCAATTAACTACATGTGTTGAATGAAGTCAGTTGCCTTTACATTTTGTAATTCACCTATTGCATACGCAAGTTTTTACGTTTACGAATCGTTTAACAACTGGCGCGTACTATTTTTACTACAAAATATTATTACTTACTTATGTGCATGCTGATGGTATTTGTAGTCAGCAAAAAATTGCATAAACAGTCTGTTTTTAAAAGCTCTGTCGTGTCTAGTTAAAAATACAATAGAAGTTTAGTTTTAGAGTAGGTAAGTATTTATCAGCTAATTAGATCAAAAGATTACTACCTACCTTACAGGTACCATACCTAGTTTAAAAATAAGTCAAATTTACCATTTTGGAATTTTCAACGACTTTTATAGCTAAGCGTAGGTAACTATGAACAATCTGACGAAGTAAAAAAAAAAGCTCATAGGAAACTTTTGTCGTGATGTGTTAAAAAAAACATGAACAATTTACGTAAAAGTGAATTTGACTTACCACAGAATGGAGATATCACAGGATCTGATCGCCTCCTGCCGCTGTACGTGGTGCGAGAGCTCGGCTATGCGCGAGGAGTCCCCGGCTTCTTCGTCGCCGGCATATTCGCCGCCAGTCTGGGGTAACGCCGGCTCCATACGTTGGGACCAACGTTGGTCCCAACGTTGGCGCCAAGATTTCGTGAACCATCCACACGTTGGCGATACACCAGTCTTGTTCCGTCAGAGCCAACGTGCAGACGTCCGATGTCTGCGCGTCCGATACAGAAATTGAAATTTCCCTAAGTGATTTTACATTACTGAAGACCAATTTTATCACAATCACATCACATCATGTCACTATCACACTTCACAAAACACACTATATTATAAAAGCGAAAGTTTGGATGTTTGGATGTATGTTTGTTCCTCTCTAACACGACAACCACTTAACCGATATAGGTGATATTTAAAATATAGATAGATAATAACCGGAAATAGGACATAGGCTACTTTTTATCCCAAAAAACTGCACGGTTCCCGTAACATAAAAAAAAATAGTAGACTCCATCATCAGATCAGCTCGTTGTCACCATATTATTACATTGTAGTCAGAACTTGACAAATATGCCGAATTTCAACTCAATCGGCCTATTTACTGAGGAGTTCTGTTGAACAGCTCTTGCCTCCATCATCAGATCAGCTTGTTGATACCATAATATTTCATTGTCACCGAGAATCTATAAGTGTGCAAAATTTCAGCCCGATAGTTCTACAAACACAATAAATAAGGAATACGATGACATTCTCGCTCGTCAGTCGACACGTGCGCTCACGATGCGCGTCGAAACGGGACTGAGCATAGCGCCAACGTGTGGACGGATCCCCAACGTTGGCGCGCCAACTTCCTTTGATAAAACCGACACGGCACGGCCAAGCCCCAACGTTGGCCCCAACGTTGGCGCCAAGCTATTTTGTCAGCACCACACGTTGGTGAGAGGCATTGGGACCAACGTTGGCCCCAACGTGTGGATGCGGGGTAACAACAAAACCTAATTCATTTAATTTTTAATTCAGATGTTTATATTTACTTTTCTCAAACATGCTACGATATACGACCATATCTTACACAACCCTCTTTGGGATAGATCGTTCTTGCAGTAGTAGCACAGAATAATAGTACCTACCTCCTACGTAGTAGTACCTAAGCCAGAAAGTGTCCAGCAATTTCTCATATCTGTCGTGCTCGACTGCCGCTCGAGCACGCAGCACGACAGATATGAAATTTGAAAATGGAACGAACTTTTTAAATCCGCACATGTTGAACTAAAGAGGTCACTTACCTAAGTTTTATTTAAATTTCGAACTGGTAAGACAAAAATTAATGAACAAATTAATACTACCTGGCCCTCTACGTTTCGTCAATGTAAACATGTAAACAAATGGAAATACCAGACAATATTGAACAACCCAACATCTCTGGAAATGTCACAAACGAATACCTTTCCTGGGAAATCCACTTTCAATTTTCAAAACTGTACTTTCAATAAGTAATTGTACTTTTAAATAAACATGTAAGTACTTAACTACATAATTAAATTACCTAGGTAGGTACTGTTTTAATTTGCACGCATGTTTGAGAAAAGCACTATGCAAGCCTTGGCCACAATACTGATCATCGCCGGACTGTGATGCATGCCTCGGCTCAACTTTAACTTACCAACAATGTAAGTACCTACTTATCAATTAAAAAACATTTAGCAACAAAATGTATCAACGTGAAAAGTATGCAAGCTTCAATGAAACTGACTAGATAGAAGTCTTGGAACAGAACTATGTGTTACGCCGGCTCCATACGTTGGGGCCAACGTTGGTCCCAACGTTGGCGCCAAGATTTCGTGAACCATCCACACGTTGGCGATACACCAGTCTTGTTCCGTCAGAGCCAACGTGCAGACGTCCGATGTCTGCGCGTCCGAAACAGAAATTGAAATTTCTCTAAGTGATTTTACATTACTGAATACCAATTTTATCATAATCACATCACATCATGTCACTATCACACTTCACACAACACACTATATTATAAATGCGAAAGTTTGGATGTTTGGATGTATGTTTGTTCCTCTATAACACGACAACCACTTAACCGATATGGGTGAAATTTAAAATATAGATAGATAATAACCGGAAATAGGACATAGGCTACTTTTTATCCCAAAAAATTGCACGGTTCTCGTAACATAAAAAAAAATAGTAGATTCCATCATCAGATCAGCTCGCTGTCACCATATTATTACATTGTAGTCAGAACTTGACAAATATGCCGAGTTTCAACTCAATCGGCCTATTTACTGAGGAGTTCTGTTGAACAGCTCTTGACTCTATCATCAGATCAGCTTGTTGATACCATAATATTTCATTGTCACCGAAAATCTATAAGTGTGCAAAATTTCAGCCCGATAGTTCTACAAACACAATAAATAAGGAATACGATGACATTCTCGCTCGTCAGTCGACACGTGCGCTCACGATGCGCGTCGAAACGGGACTGAGCATAGCGCCAACGTGTGGACGGATCCCCAACGTTGGCGCGCCAACTTCCTTTGATAAAACCGACACGGCACGGCCAAGCCCCAACGTTGGCCCCAACGTTGGCGCCAAGTTATTTTGTCAGCTCCACACGTTGGTGAGAGGCATTGGCCCCAACGTTGGCCCCAACGTGTGGATGCGGGGTTAGGCCGTAACTAGAAAAGACCAGTTGGTTGGCGTACCGGTTTCAATTTGAGAAAATCACAGTGTGTTTGCTGAAACTGAAACTGTGGTTAGGTACTTACTACATCCATTAAACGAAACATTTAAAATTTTAAATACCTAAAATTATTTTGAAACTTAATACTTACTTACTTATTTAAGTTTTCGTCACTAATACTCGTAGTAGCTACAAGTCTACAACTGCCATAGGTATCTAACTGGATATGCATTTTGTATCATGAACATTGTTTTATTACAGGACTGTGGCCTCCGCGCTCAACTCATTAGCAGCAATAGCTTGTCAAGACTTAGCACACGGGCTTCTAGGCATAACTTTACCAGAAGACAAAGGAGCATTGGTAAGAACAAATTGTCTGGTAACTACTCATTGAGCCCTGAGAGGTGAGATCATAAGTGATGATGGATAATGACGCGAGATTATTTGCCATGCCGCTCCATGGCCGTGGGTCAACTGACATGGTCATGGCCATTTTTAACCGCTAGTGCCCGTTGAGTGACATTGACGCAATATTTCGAATTTCGATATTACAGTATGAAGAAGTTAGGGTACTTACATCATTATCGTGCAGATGCCAGCTGGTTTTATATTTCTTCTACATCTCTACATATTTCCAGAGAACGTAACGAAGGCTTGTCGCGGTTTGATGAATAATTTGAACTCTCCTCGTACAGATAGCTAGATGGGTATGCGTCGCGTGTGGGGCCATCTCATTCGGGCTCGTCTTTGCTGTGGAACACCTGGGCCCAGTACTGCAACTCGCTTTGTCCTTCAACGGCATGGCTGGGGGAGTATCTCTCGGCCTCTTCACGCTAGGCATGCTGTTTCCGTGGGCTAATGCTAAAGTACGTATAGTCAAAACATTGATTCAAACTTTTATTTTGCAATCAGCATTGACCCGGATCATCCAATCTAAATACAAGTACCTTCTCTGATTGGGTTATTCGAGCACAGTGATGGCTAAATACACACTTAAATATATTTATTTACTTACTTAATAAGTTGACTGCAATTCGGCTTGTTTCTATGTCAAAATGTTTTTATTTAGAACGACCTCTTATACGACCAGCATCTATACTTACTAATTATTTAGAGCGGAAGAGTTTTTTTGTTTGAAGGCGCTAATCTCAAGAACTACCAGTCCGATTTGAAAAATACTTTCTGCATTTGATAGCTAACTCTTGAGGAAGGTTACAGGCTACTTCATATCATCATCATCATATACCATCACTACGGTGGCAACGCCGCGAGGGCACTGCTAGTCTCTTATAGCAGCGATTCTTAACCTGTGGTCCGCGGACCCCTAGGGGTCCGCGAGTATGTGTATGGGGGTCCGCGGTCTCATCTATGAACCATTTAACTATAAATAAATAAATGCCACTAAAAGTCTTTGCATACTGAAGTGCTTTGGCTGTCTTGTGGCAAAGTTGTGTCGCGTGCTTTTGAGCTGAGAAATGAAATCGAATGTTAAGGATTATCTTCTAGTACCCGTCAAAAATAAAAATTAGATATAGACTCTTTCAATGCAGATGTTACTGATAAACACTGGCTTACCGTTTATTACCAACCGACCAACCACGCTGTCAACCTAGTTGGACGGTTGGGTAGTTTAAGATCCGAAATTTAGTGATTTTTTTTTAAGGGGGTCCTTGATGTTGAGCTTGATGTCCTAGGGGTCCGTGGACGAGAAAGGTTAGGAAACACTGTCTTATAGGAAAATCTTAATAAATCTTATAGGTCTCTACTCGAAAAGGATCTATTTTTAATTAAAGATACAATTACTTGCTAATATGTTTTTTGTTCCATGTCAGGGCGCAGTTTCAGGGGGCATAATTGGCTTGCTAGTAGTGGTGATAGCGGGAGGAGGCGCCCAACTAGCCCAGGTGCCTGTGGCCCGCCTACCTTCTTCAACCTCGGGGTGCTATGGCTACAACCACACATTGGATGTTTATCCTGTGTAAGAATACCAATCTTTTCGCATGCAACTATATTTTTTTACTGTAGATGATCGGATAAAACTAGGTAAGAATTAAATTGCTGGCAACTAAAACATTTTCACAAAAAAAAATTAAGTAGACATCACAAAGATACTACGCTACGCGGCGTAGCGCATATTCGTAGCCGGCGACAGTACAAAAGACATCAACGCGCGCTTACGCTTACACAAAGATACTACGCTACGCTGCGTAGCGCATATTCGTAGCCGGTGACAGTACAAAAGACATCAACGCGCGCTTACGCTTACTCAATTATCACAGACTCTGATTATTTTGATGTATGACATACTTTGAACTAGTTACATACTTTTTTAAACTGATATATATTTTGGAAGTGGTTGTTTATCTAATCTCTTTTTAGCCATTAGTTAAAACTTGGCCATTCCAAACTCTGACTGATTTAATAAGTAGGTACCTACATACCTTCTCTGTCACCAGAGTTGGCCACTAGCTCATACCAACTTACTTTAGTACCTACTACTGTGAAAATAAAACAATTTCTTTTTGTAGCGAGGCTAACGATGAATCTGTGTTTTGGCTGTTTCGGATATCGTATCTGTGGTACTCCGCTATAGGCTGTGTTGCCACGATACTGGTGGGACTTGTGGTTTCCTTCGCAACTGGAGCCACAGACCCTGCCCAAGTACCTATCGACCTCATCTCACCACCTATTGTGAAAATACTCAACTCTCTACCCAACAGGTTTAAGGTAATCTTAGCAGAATCTATCATTCCATCATCATAATCAATACTTGATTTTACTTCTACTCATATAATATCAGCTAAATATTACACGGGGTAAGCACGTGTGTTAGTGATTTTTTAAATTTTATCATGTAATATTAGAGACTGGGTCAGTGCATAAGCCAGGCGCGGATCCAGCCCTCAAAAAAGGTTGTGAGCACAGCTACCCAAAACTTGGCCAAGTGCGAGCCGATGTACAATACCATGATGTTGAAATCAAAAGCTCCTAAAAAAATACTTATTTGCTTAGGTAGGTATCTAAATAACGAATTCAAGCTTTCGAGCCTTCGTTTCTTCGAATCTTTCAATTGTTCCTCAATAAACTCAATTAGGGTTGTGGGCATGCCCACCGTGCCCATATGGATGGATCCGCGCCTGGCATAAGCATTTTGGTACCGACGCAACTGAAACATAGTAGTGCTAAGGATTTTAAACGCTCAACTCATACATGATTTCCTCAATAGAAACAGTTCCGTGTATCGGCTAGGCTGGGCTCGGAGCGACGACGCAGCTCGAGCGTGCGACCTCCAAGCCTGTCTGACGACAAGGACACGCGGCGCAGGCGCAGACTGTCCGAACTAGCTGGAGGAGTGTTCTACAGCGACGGGCCAAACCTCACCCGAGGCCACGACAACCCAGCCCTCGGCCTTGACCCTGAGAAACCGCCGCCAGATGACTACAGCACGGATAATTCCATCAGACTAGAACCCACATCCTTCAAACATAACTCTCACTGAAAACGTCGCGTAATTTACATACAATACCAAAGAAAATATTTGAACTTGCCGAAAATCTAGAGCGAAACGTCCTAAAGCTGTAAGGCAGTGTAAATACTAGAGACATATTATTTTACATTATCAAACCCAACAATTCTATTATGAATATGCTTATGAGTAAGAAACGAAATGTTTTCCGTGTTATCTTCGATCGTATCCATAATACGATGTGTTTAATTCCAACAAAACCATCAGGCGTAGGGTATTCTTAACTCCTTTTGAATACCATACCAGCTGGAGTCTTAGTTTGTATTGCGTTAGTTCGAATTCTAACTAGTTTTTCTATCTGATTTAAACCGTAAAGCCTAGTACCTACTTAATTAGGTTAGTACTTATTTTGTACTTTGCTTTACTTCTCGGATGGATGTGATTGACATAATTTTAAGTATTCAAATTTATTTATGACCTATAACAAGAAATGTAAACCTTATCCGATTGGAATACCTACTTAGTTTATCTCTACTTACTATGTTTATGTTGAATTTGTCTAAAGTATTTTTAACTCATTCTGTGTCTAATTGTAAGGTTATAACAAATTGATTTTACAGTTTATTCCATGACAAGCATGCAAAACCATATTCAATGGCATATTCTGAAATTAATGAAAGTTTATTTTTTCCCTAGTAATGTTTCCAATCACATGAACATAATTGGCATTTAAAGTGAAATTGGCAATCGATTTTTTAAATATGAGTTATATTGAATTCATTTTAATTAAGTATATCATACATAACTGACATGTATAGTTATAGTTTAAGTATTTATAAATGTAGGACCTAGTAAGAGTAATTAAAGAATGGTCATTTTTGACTAAATTTGTGAATGAATTATTAAGAAAAAACTAAACGCACCTTCTTCATTTTTATTGTACACTTATGCTAATAACATAGGAAGGCAGAAACAAACTCTAAACTAAATCATTCAAACATTGAAAAAATACATTATTGCATTTGATTATTGGAAAACAAATATTTATTGCATTTGATTATTGGAAAACAAATATTTAATAGCTTAAGTGGATAATTGAACTATCTATATAAACTGCCTTCCATTTATACATAGTTTTGAATTTCAAAATAATATTTTAAGAAATAAGAAAATCTCTTCATCAAATAAATTTAAAATGCATAGTGCATCAAATATATTCAAGAGAGCAGATCCTGCTGTTGTAATGTCTGCTGATGGATTTCCTGAACGGTTGAGACAGGTAATGTGGCACTCACGGTTATCGGCGGCATTCCCGGGAGCGATATCGGGGTCACGACCGACTGGCCCGGACTCACCGGCGGCGGCTGCACCGGCGGCTGGCTAAAGCTGCTCATGTCAAATGTAGGTACCAGTGGAGCGTTTTGGGAGTAAGTAGCTGGCGCGCCCTGAGAGTATGCAGTTGGCGCGCCATGAGAGTACGCGGCTGGCGCGTAAGCACTCGGGGGCGGCACTTGAGGCTGCGAGTAGCTCGGCATCATAGGGATATATGGCTGAGGCTGGTTCATTGGAATGCCTGGCAAGTTAGGCAGCGGCGCCGGGGGCTGCATGTTAGACACCGATGGTATACTTCCCAGATTTGTTAGTGTTGCATCTGCTAAATCTGGAACAAAATCGTAATTGACTCATTTTTAAGAATGATTATTGATGATTAGACAATATTAACTCTTTGAGGAATGATACTTACTGCTGGAATAGGCAGCCATATTTGAAACAACCGACTGAGCTTGAGACATTGGCTGCTGTTGGGATGCAATTTGTGGAGACGCTTGTTCCTGAGGCACATTACTGCCAGTGTTGAAGTTAGATGGGTTCACCAATGGAATGCCAGATAGGAATCCAGGTGGAGGGGGGTTCTGAGCCTGAGCTGCACTAGTTGGTGGATTCGTCATCAGAGGAGTCTGCTCATTAATATTTAAATTCTGAATTCCTGCTGTTGGTATCACATTTTGCTGAGCTGTTGGGGCAGAGACCTGAAAATATTTTTGATTCTGTTATGTCAACAATAAATTAATTAGCTATTTATAATAAGAGTGTTTCTATAGCTTCCCATAAAATTACAATAAATTCAACATACCACCGGAGTGTAAGGTGTCTGTACAGGTAAAGAATTATCAATTCTAATTGGAATCCTGTGTAAGTAGCCATATCCAATGCCACATCCAAGGCTACCCTCGCCTCCCCAGTTCTGATTTGGAGTGATATGGATTTCCCGACATGTATCATCATTGGCATTGTAAATATATAGTTTCAATGCTCTGCCTTCATGGGCCTCAATAAGTGTAAACAAGTCTTCACTCTCATGCATAATGGAGTCAGCCCCAATTATGTAGTCAGAGAATGGTCTCAGTCCAGCAATTTCAGCAGGTGATGATGGATGGACCTCCTGTTTATGAATAAATGTCAAATTATTTTACTAGTTCCAAAATAAAATAAAGCCCAAGGAAACAAAAAATGGAACATGCACTTACCAATATATGCCATACATTCTCATTAGCACCTTCAAATGAACAAAACCTAATGCTGACTCCTAACAGACCCTGACCTCCCCAAGAGTCACTGGGCGTTAACATTACTTCTCTAACAGATTGAGTTTTACTGCTATAAACAAGCATTTTAATAGGACGATTGATGTTATTCCTTAGCAACTCTTTCAGAGTGTCGTTGTCTTGGTCTAATCTTACATTTTCTATAGCAACTATGAAATCGAAAAATGATTCGAGGTTGGCCAATTGCCCTGGAGAACCGTCTTGTACCTGTAATTAATAATGGGTTAGCATTCATTTGGTAAAATGGATTTACAGGAAACGCCGAAAGAAAACACCAACCCGTAGTACATGATATCCTTCGGTGCCACCTCCAGGTACTCCTGCACTCTGGGAGGAACCCATTATTATATTGGGCTAGCTGAATTTCTTTTATGTTAGCTCTATTATTCCGACAATATTACAAAAACTATTCCTATTTTCACAAATCCATTTACAATTTTATTTTCACAATTCCAACATCAACAATTTTTTGACATTGACTTTAACATGACGTGGCATAGAAAAACTACCACAGATTATAAGTTTGCTTCACTCACTGAGTCAGCTTTAAGCTGGGAACAAATTATCGGACGCGGCTGACGGACGCGGCTGACAGCCTCGACTGATAAGTGTGCACACCGTCCGAACACCCAGCGGGCCAGATTGCCTTCGGACGTCTGAAGGTCCAAGGACGCGTCCGCGACTTTCGTCAGATAATGTGCACAGTTCTATGTTCGTTCTATATCCGATACCTATTCAGTCGCGGCTGTCTGCCGCGTCCGTAAGCCGCGTCCGATAGTTTGTTTCCAGCTTTACATTCGGTATAAAAAAAAAATTGTCTATGGCAGGTCGATGGCGCGTTCATACGCTCGCGTGACAGACGTACAACTTGTATTCCACTTGTATTCAACTGGCACGATTTGGCTTATCGGTGCATACGTGTCCCACGATTTGGCCAGCCATAATTTTATGGTAAAAAGGTATTTACCTAAGAAGTCTTTCTGCAAAAGTTTCAACCCAAGCTGACTTATAGTTTTTCAGATATTAATTTTTAAAATTTCGAAATATTTTGAAATGATTTGAAATGTTTTGGCTGTGATCATGATCAGTTACTGAACGCATCTTTCTACCCCTCCCCCCCTCCCTCCCCCCCCCCCCCCTTCCCCCCCCCCCCCCTTAATTCAAGGACACTAACTATGCTTTTCCAAAAGACCTCGCATATCGCCGTCTCAAGTCGTCAGACGATCTCAAGATCTTATGTTACAACAATGCATAATTATGTCAAGCCAAAAAAAAAATGCATATGTCACAATCAGTTAATGTCAAAAATCAAAACTGTCAAACGAAACAGCTGATCTTACGTTGTTGTTGGTTGGTTTGGTTTCCTGTTTTACTTGCTTGTTTTCAAAATTCCTGTATTTTGATTTTGCTTTAGCATTAGCAATAAATCATAAAAGTAGATAGATAGTGTAAAGAATCATTTCAAAGTTCTAAATTTAAAAATGAATTAGGTATGTTTCATTAGAATTGAGTACCTATTAGGTTGCCCTTCAAAAACCGTAAGTTCCCACATAAAAGATACCTATTATTAAGGTTTCAGAGCTCTATATTTTGATTTTAAAGACAGGTCTCAGGGAAAGGCTCTATACATACTATCTCTACCCAGCCTGCTCCGGCACTTAAGACTGCAGGCCATAGAAGATCCGTCATAGCCATAGGGCAAAGAGTAATATAATAGGGTGTGTCATTCAAGTTCGAAGACAACATACCTACTGATTTTATTAAAATTATAGATTTTTCAACATCGCTCTATTACCATCCGAATGAGGATCAATAGAATTATCAACACATGTTAATAAGTATTTTTTAAGTACCTACCCTATTAATTAAATTATTACATATTTGTAAGCCAAATAATATTTTCCAGAATTGTTTATAGGTTTATACCTAACATCCTGTTGCCAGTGAATGCCTGTTGCAGATAAAAAATATATTTATTATTTTACAATTCAAAATGTCCGAGTGGAAGCAATTGATAACTGAATGGCTCAATGAGTATGCTGCACTGCAAGACAATGAAATCAAAAGCTTTGCAGCTGAACATGAGCATAACCATGAGATTGCCACTGCAATATTCAACTTGATATACAATGAAGACCAAGAAGATGGACAATTCAGTTCAAAAGATAGTGAGCAAATTGAGCAGGTACCTTCATAATATTATTTATTATGTTTTAGTATTTTTTGATTGTTACTTGAATGTTGTTCACTACTCAATAAATATTAATCTAAACTTTGGCATTCCTCGATTTCAAAATAGTCACAATGGGCTTATTTATAATAATTTAGATGAGAGTGAATCAGGTCAGGTCAGGATCATTGAAAGTGGAAATCCGTGGTCTCTGCCTACCCCTATGGGAAAGAGCCATGTTTTTATGGATAGAATGTAGCTAGTGCACAATATTATCGTACTAGCATGGGAAACAGAAAGAAGCGGGAAAAGTGCTTTGACCAATTGATTTGTTTTCAGATGTTAGAGAGTGTATGTGTTCAGCTGTTTAGCTTCTATAGATCAAAGGAGGTAGAGCTTCAACGATTTACCTTGCAGTTTGTGCCTTCACTTATATTCAATTACTTGAGTTCTGTAGCTCAGAGTGATAAGAAAACATTTCGCTGCATAGAAACACTACTCATTGGTAAGTTCTGCAAAACATACCATATCTGCAAAATAATAATATATTACCAAAAAATTAAACATAAGTACCTACTTTTTGCAAACTTTTTCAGGGTTATACAACTTCGAAGTGGTTGATGAGACTGGCAAACCTAAAGTAGTTTCATTCAGACTACCCTCTTTGGCTCAAGCGTCTATCTACCATGAGGTATGGAAACAATATATGATTATTCTATCAATACTAAGCTATTATGAAAATCAAAGCCACAATCAAAAAATATGTTTTAAAAAACAAATACTACCAATGCACATCAAACTTTTCTAAGTTTCAAGATGTTGGGTAAGTTACTTAAAATATTTTTTCCTTCCAGCCCCTATCTCTGGGACCTCAATTCTTAACAGAGAGTGCTCTGAGGCGATGGGAGGAATGCAACACAAAACTTGTGAGCTGGGGCCCAATGAACCAAGTGGAAGTGCTCAATGCACAGAACCGACTGAAAGTGATCTCAGCCCTCCTCTTCATATACAATCGTCAGCTCAGTTTGCTACCCAAATTGGCACTGAGACATTTTTGTATAGCTACATCCAGGTATTTATAAATATAATTATCTCCTTCAAGACCCTGTCCAGTGTTCATTACTAATTCATTTTGTCTCTATAGTTTTATAATTTAAAATCTTCTTTAGTGTTTAAAATGATGAATGACAAAGATTTAAAAAAATGAAAGACAAACACAAAGTTTTGTATCAAAATTCACATGTCATGAATATTCCATGCTTTAGATTTTTTCCTTTGGAGTCTGGAACCCTAAAACGGTAAATAACGCGATAAATTCCTGTATTCGACACAGTAATTCGTGATTGGTACCTATTTCTAAATACTGTACAAAAGGAGGGCCTCACAAAATATGAGATCGCGAAAGTTTAAAAAGGACTTTGTAAGATCTATCTTTATTACAGGATAGTAACACAAGGGTTTAAAAAGAAATCAGGCAACAGCAAATCCATATCAAGAATACCGGTCTCCTCCAACTTACTCTTGGAAATGGTGGAAGGTGCTTACTTTGCCATGTTCAATGAGTTTTACACCCTTGCATTCCAAGCAGTGACGGATATCGATCGAAGGGCCCAATATGAACTATATCCTGACGTCATGTTGGTCACTAGTGCTGTCATCAACTCACTAAAAGATAATCCTGCAGGTATACTTTACATATCAGTATCTTAACTTATCGTGCTTCGGAGGGCACGTTAAATTGTCCTTCCCGGCTTTTAAGTCGTTAAGCCATGACGGAGGCCTTTAGGCTGCATAAAAACTCTGTCACCAGGGTTGGCCACTTGCTCATACGAACGTACTTTGCAATAACTTTTTTGAATCACATTTTTTTAATAATATAAAATAATATTCAAATTCTTCTCTTCAGATGAGAATAACAGTGAATAAAACCAGAAATCAATATTTATTCAAGATAAATTAGTCGGTAATTTGTTTACCTTTGTCACCAAATACCTATTTATTGTTATTTTCTTAGGGCCTTACTTATGAAAGATGTTTAAAGTTAAACATTGGTTAAACAACGTCTTGTCTTTATTTGTATATTGTGACAAACAGAGACAGGACGTTGTTTAGCCAGTGTTCAACTTTAAACATCTATCATAAGTAAGGGGGTTAGTAAGTATTAACGTTTTCTCTTTTGCAGGGCAACCATGCGATGGTCCGATGGGCATTAGTGTAGCACTTTCTCCAGCGACTACCACCGTCACTATGTCCAAGTCGATGATTACAAATGCTTCATTCCGAACCAAGAAATTGCCAGGTGATTAAGAAATCCTTTTTATATTGATATCTAGTAGCGCCCTCGCGGCGTTGCCCCCGTAGTGATGGTATATGGTGATGATGATGATGAAAAATAGCCTATAACCTTCCTCAAGAGTTTAGCTATCAAATCAAAATAATTTTTCAAATCCGACTTGTAGTTCCTGAAATTAGTTCAAACAAACAAACTCTTCCGCTTTATTATATTAGTACTAGGTAGGTATACATGTAAAAAAAACGGAGTAGTACCGTAAAACTCAAAAATTACGCTATTCTACTGCAAATAGCAAATACTCCTATTCACTATTTAGATTCTCTAAAACACTAAAATTAATGATTTCTTGAATGTTATGATTTTTCTATTGTTTGTTGAGAACCATATTTTCGTGTATGTAACAGATGAACACAGTAGCATGCTGCCTAACGCATGCTCGTCGGCTCATTGTTCGGAAAACACGAGTAACTTTTGGACCAAACAATTCTCACATTCCTATAAAAACGACTACATTAGCACGACTGATAATGCAATTTATTCAAGTTGTCCGTACTCTACTTTGCCTCAGTGGATGACAACATTCTTTGAAGAGTATTTAACAAGAAAGAAACGTAAATACTCTCAGATAACCACATCTTAAATGTGATTGTTAAACTACACGATTCGAACACATCCACTTGTACACTACAAACGCTGCTTTTGTGTTAGCCAAGCATTCAGATTCACATGACTACCGTTTGCAGTAGGTACTTATACCAATAAAATTATTTAAAAAAAAACTTGCTCATCCACGAATTTTTAAGAAATATCTAGCTAGGTGATCGTGGATTGAAATATGAGACTAAAATTACTTACCAGCACTGCACAAGCACAAATTATAAAGTAATTTATGTTTTTGGAATGGGAAATCTCATTCCACACACACTCTTCAATTTCTCAATTCGAGAAACAAAATCAATCAATCTTACAATATCATTACACGAAGCTACTTTGTCCTATTGCTAATATTGAAGCAAATTTAAGTTCGAGGCTTTATTTGCAATTTATCTTGCAGATGACATTCCGATCCAAGCAGGACAGGTAGTGCCAACCGAGTCTGCAGACATGCTGACTTGTATCACGGAGGAAGGTGAAACGGAAGCTCCCATACAACGCGGTATCACGACGCGGAATTCCAAACCTAAACTGAGCTCCTTCCCCGTCCTCGGAAAGAAGACCAAAGATGCAAAGGAGAAAGCCGGAATGATCGAGAAGAAAGTTACCTTGAAAGAGTCGTCCAAAGGCATTTGGAACTCCCTTAGTAGTGGAGGTGGAGATATGGTGGACGCGCAACAGAAAGATAATTCCTCGGACGCGAACGGCAGTATGAAAGATGAAAAGATGTCAATGTCTTCCATGATGAATAGCACTGAGAATTCAGATACGCGCTCGGTCACCACTGACTCCATGGAATTAGAAACGACAACCCCTCGGTTTACCGCCATGCAAGTTAGTTCCGTCTGATAGCCTCTAGCTTCCAAATGAGTGGTGTTATGAGTACAATGGTGAAAGATATAATCTAGTCTGGATGCTGTTGGATGTATAATTCTTCGAATATGGTGATGGATATGCTATCGTAAAATAAATGTAAATGGCGCTGATCAAGGTGATTTCTTTTAATATTTATTGTTTTCCATACTTACTTACTAATATCTAAAAATTGTTAATAAGTAATAATACCTCAATAAAGCATTGTTCAGTATTATAAATCGATATTTATTTACAAATTAAAAGTAAGTAAATAATTTTAGAACATGAAAGTTAATATCAAAAAGCTACATGCGTAGGATAGTAATGAGTATAGGTACCTATTTAATTACTATGATAGTTCTTATCTTCACCTTTGACCCATAGATTTGATTTCGCAGAATCTGACGAACTTTAGGGGAACATTTATACTTTGTTCATAACTATACTGCCGTCTTGTTTGTTGATACGTATCTAAAATTTAATCAAAATGAAGACCATATTTCTGTTGGGTTTTATCCTGATAATGTGTGTGTCTTCTTCACTGGCCAAGGATTTGATAGTGGGAACCAGTTACAATGGGCGCTTGGTTTGGCAGCAAAAGGCTGACTACATGGGCATCCCTTTTAAAAAGCGAGTAAAAGAATTGTTCTACTCTGATCCTGGTCAACAAATCATCAAGGTACTTACCTATATGAATTTCCTAATGCTTTACAACTGCTTATAATTCGAACATTATATTACCTACTTACTAAAAAACTTTCAAAAAAGTAGAAAACCGATAAATTGTAAACAGTAACAGACGCAAATTTTTTAGCGATGTTTCTTAGACATGTTTTATCAAAATCGGTTCAGCCGTTTCAAGATCATCTGCTTTTTTCTAGTCTACGAAGAGATGTGCCGGGAGTTTTTCATTAAATTTTTAATTTAATTGTTAGTACTGACCTACCTACCTACCTATGTTTGGTAAAGTGTAAAATGGTACAAAACCACGACTTGGCAGACATCAAACCAAGACTCAGATGTCATTCTCTCAATGTTAACGTCATTCAAGATTTAAAGGTATGTATGTAAAGGGGTAGTCAGAGGCACGTCCAAATACCTAGATTTATGGGCACATGCCCACATATTGTAGAAGTTAGCATCTATACGTGATAGGTTGCAATTTTGTGCGTATCGCATCGCCGTCTATTAGAAAGCTAGTTTAACATGAAATAATGTATTGTTTTTTCAGGGTGTAATAGTCAGGGAAACTGATCAGACTGAAGGAACTGCGATCATCACAGCCGGAGGTGTGGGATTCTCATTCGTCAACCTCCGTTTTAAGAGCGAACGAGGAAGTGGCATTTATTACTCAGTGGAAATCTATGTTTAACTATTGTGCTAGGTAGGTACCAAAAATAACATCAACTAAGGCCTAAGCTATCATACCTAAGCTTCGTGTAGGTGTCTACGTAAATTTCATGGTAAAGGATATCAATATCAGCTAACAAAAAATCGCAACTAGGTAGGTAATTATGAGTGATTTTAAAATACCTACTTCTCGTAATAAAAGATTTTTTTTTGTTATGTGTTTATTTATCTTCTAATATGGAACTGGAATCTTGGAGCCATAAACAGCTCTATCATTGCCCCTTTGCTTTCGTACAACAAAAACACCTTGTCCAAAATTGGGTTCGTCGGAGGTTCCGTATCGATTGGTTCTGGACGACCGCTGCTGGTTGGAGTCTAGAAGTTGCTGCAGCTTAGTGATGGTGGCCGCCTGCTCGTCTCGTTCCATCTCGTTGATGAGGACAGGCAAGCTGGCTGCACATATCCATAGATAAAACATTCCCACTAAAGTATAAAAAGCTAAAATTATTTTTTTCATTCGAAGAAATATTACTTTTGTAACCTACTAAGGTAGGTACTACCTTGGGATTCCCATAAGCATTAAAATTCAATTTCGCAAAATCCGGGGTTGGTCGCCTTCTGCATAACACCACTTCTATCTGTTTCCTATTCCATCATCAGACCATAAATTACTAAGTAGGTAGGTACCGATCTATCTTTTATTTAAGTACCTACTTACCAATTGATTTACATTCCTATCTATGAGACGAGTTACTCGTACAGCTATAACCAAGATAGGTGACTAATCCTGTACCTAGGGATTGCAATCCCGCAGCCCATTCAATCTCGCGCGGGATTAGTGCGGGTTTAGTCAATCCCGCGCGGGATCCCGCGGGATCCCGCATCTTAGAAATTATGTATAAAATCAAATTGAAACAACAGATTTTGAGTAAAAAATCAACTTTTATTAAACGTTTCTTACATTAAGCAACAGGAGCCAGCATTATACTGAGACTGGGCCTATTTGGCACCACAAAGAGTAGTAGGCAGGTACGCACGCACATTATTGTTAACAGTTTTCTTTAGATTTTAGTTATTTTTGTTTGTGTAATTGTTTATTCATTAGGTACCTACTTTATGCTGTGCTTTTCCCAATGTACTTACTCTAACTTGTGTGTGTCAAATAAACGTTAATATATCCTATTATATTCAAAAAACATTATATTAACAAAAACAAAAACCACCATAATGTTTCACGCAACTTTAATTATATTACTATTTACGGCACAATCAGCTTTTAAAATAGCACAGAAAAAAACTAAATCAAACACATTAAAATTTAGGTACTTACGTAAAATGCTGGACGGTGAGTACGAAAACACTCGTCACCTACAGAAAGACGTGCGCAGCGCATTGCCATTTATAAACAACTAGCTGCTGCCCGCGGCTACGCTCGCGTGGTACCCGGATAAAAAGTAGCCTATGTTACTCTCCAGCCCTCCAACTATCTCCACGCAAAAAATCACGTCAATCCGTCGCTCTGTTTTGACGTGAAAGCAGGACCAATAAACAAACAAATAAACACACTTTCACATTTGTAATTGGGTACGGATGACAGGACAGCCCGCCAACCGTCCGCTAGTCGCTGGCGCGGTGGTCTGTGCGAAACGGCAACGTCGCGCTCGTGCTACTCGCGATTTACGCGAAGTTTTAACGCCAAATTTTTCATTTGCGGGATCCGCGGATCCGCGCTTTGAAGGTGCGGGATCCAGCAGCCCAATAAAAGCTGCGGGATCCCGCGGGATTGCAGGATCCCGCTTTGCGGGATTGCAATCCCTACCTGTACCTACTTATGGCATAACACATAGGTAAACTTACACAAAAAGAAACCTCCCACAACACTAGCTGCTATCAGAAAGCCGATGTCCATAGTGTTTTGTTTGAGCAGCAGTAGACAGGTGGCTACTGTCATCGATATTACAATCAAACGAAATAACTCCATCAGAATAAAGCCAAACATCAAAATGTTGTTGCACTGAAATCATTAAAACGTAGTAAAGTAGTAGGTAAATAATGTTTAAGCTTTGGAGATAAACTCAGGAATTTACTTACGATGTATGCTCCATATATGTAAAGGGTACATGCTATTAAATACACGCAACAGATACCAATAGCTGAAGACACGTATTTTTTTACATCTGTAAATAACCATTAGGGTCTCCATGAGTTGTGTGGTTCTGACTCTGAGCATTCAGTAAAGCTATTCTCAATCTACGGTCAAAGTACTTTACCTTGCATAATGTTTTCTAAATACTCCTTGGAATAAATTAGGTCCCAATTCTTATAGCACTCCTGAAGGTGAGCTTCAACTTCATCAGCGCGAGAATATGCTATGGAACAGCCAGTCAAAAATAAAATTCCCTGAAACTAGATGAAAATACGAGATTAAATCATCATTTGTAAACACAATTTATGTACCTACCTAGGTACCTGTACAAAAACTTACCATTGAAAATAATCCTATCAATATCCCTCCTAGCCGTAATGAAAACCAAAAACAACAGCTATAAACCAATGCCATTCTAATCCAATTCAAATGAAAAAGCAACGCCCTGCTTCCCGTTTTGGTCTATGTAGCCCCATCTCTACTCGATAAATGAATACATAAATGGTTAGTCGAAGATAATTTGTATGATTACTCCGTCTTTATACATGGTGTGAAATTTAATTTCCAAGTATTATTTTTTTTCAGAATCAGTTTATTTTGTGGGTAGGTACCACACGCAGGCAAGACATTCAATTTTAATATAATAAAACTTCAAGCTAGGTATGTCCACACTGTGCCCTTTCATCTTTAACTTTCGTCGACACCATTCTATTCATCTAGCTAGGACAAACTATAGGCAAGGGCCTTACATAAGAAAGATGTTTAAAGTTAAACACTGGTTAAACGAAGTCTCTTTATTTTTGGATAGTGACAAACAGAGACAAGACGTTGTCTTTCATAAGTAAGGGGGAAAATGGTTTTCTATCATATGATAGGAAAATGCAAAAGGTATACTACCTACCTAGTAAAATCGTAGGCACCTACCTATTTACATAGGTACTTAGAGAGTTGTTGTTGTTTTGTTTTGAAACACCCTGTTTAAAACACCCTATTACAGGGTAATAGTACGAGAGCCGACCGCAAAAAACCAACGTCACTTGATACTAAGATAAGCTCCATGGCACACGCTCAAAAAAGTGGTGCTAAGTTTGGATCAATTAGTCAATAGGCTCCGATTTGGCCGGAAGCACAAAAAAAGGGGCTACTTCCGGTGAAAAAAAACGTTTCAATTTACGTCATTTGATACTAATGGCAGACTTATGGCAGCAGTTACTAATTTATATGTAGAGACAGATAAATCTAGTCTGCCAGTTCCTGTTTGGCCGGAAGTACTTGGCAGACTGTCTCAAAGCTGACGATTCGGACCCCTAATTTACGTCATCTGATACTAAGTTGAAAATAGTGCCAGATGTTAGATATCAACCCTACGTTTCAGTATAAATTAGTCTGCCAAGGCTATTATGGCCGGAACATCTTCAAAATGTCAATTTAATGATGATACTAACAAGAAAATTTTTCGATTTTTTTTGGTTTTATCAATGTTTAGACATTATAATAAAATAATATTATGTATTTATTCATGTTAATATTATTATTATTACCTACTAGAAGCTGCCCGCGGCTTCGCTCACGTGGTACCCGGATTAAAAGTAGCCTATGTCACTTTCCAGCCCTCCAACTATATCCACACAAAAAATCACGTCAATCCGTCGCTCTGTTTTGACGTGAAAGCAGGACAAATAAACAAACAAATAAACACACTTTCACATTTATAATATGGGTAGGTACGGATGTTACTCGTTCGTTATATGTCACGGGTCAACATCGGCTCGGTACTTTTTCATTAATTTTCATAGATTTATTACTCTCATCTATCAAGAGAAGGTCGCAAATTCGCAATCCAAAATACAAATAAAATAATATAAAACCTTACACGATTCCCGTATATTTGCGGAAGACATTTTGTTTAAGTCACATTTTCGTCTTTCACTAGTAGGCTTTAGCAATAAAAGTAGGTAGGTAATAGAACGTAATCTTTCAATACCTTTAATACCGCGTTCACAAGCTTGAACGCTTCCAAGCAGTGTTGCCAACTCTAATCAATCCGAGTCGCTAGATTCAATCTGTAGTTGACGTTTTGCTTGTAGTTCATGAAAAGTCAGCATGTCAGCGATTGACTGCCTTATAAGACGTAAAGGCGTTTCATTGGTCGTTATTCCCCACACACGGCGGCCTAACAATAATAACCAATGAAATTCCTCGTTTGGTGTAAAGCAAGCGTGGCGCGGCGACTCAGTTTACGATAGGGATGTTCGATACGATACGATATTTGCGTGTATCGTTACAATGGCATACGATACGGGGCGCATCGATACAACACATGCAAGGTGTATCGGATCGAAAGTATCGTATCAAATTGTTTTGACTTCAAACTGAAACACAACAAAAGTCTAAATTAAATACCTGCCAACCTATTTATTTTATTTGTAATAAGTAAGTAGGTACAGTCGGCGAAAAATAACTATTTTGAGTTTTTCAAGTCTCTTTTTCATCACGCTATGTGCGAAATTGGCAACTTTTGTTTAGAATTAGTAGGTAATAGAGCAGGGTTTGTAAATAGGTAACTACCTACAATGTTATATCCAGTATTTTATTTATTTTTATTATAAGCCTTTTATTTCAGATACTTAAAAAATTTTTACATGACATATTACATTATTTTTATATCCAGTAGGTATTTATTTAAATTGTGTAGATTAATAAAGGTTTCGGTTAACTAAAAAGTTATTTTTTTTTTATTTAAGTACATAAGTACCTACATACTTGACTTGATTCGATACTGTATCGATACAAAATATTGTATCAAATCCCCCGTATCAATACCTGCCCCCCAATTCTTCTAGATGACAACGTCAATCATTCCGCTGCGTTTTGGTTCGATCTCATAAATGTCAGCCATTTGGTGAATAGTAGAATAGCTTTTCAAAAATTTGTTCTGCCAAAGTCCAAACCTTAGCTAAAACCTCACCACAACTGAGTCGTTTGTCATTAGTAGAATAGGAAACAGTCGAAAATCTAAGGTTTAGTTGACGTTTTGCTTGAGGTTGATAAAAAGTTCGGTACTAGAATTGACACCCTGTACCGATACAATGCATTACGATACATTGCAATACGAAATATCGATACAATCTGAAATATCGAACATCCCTATTTACGAGTGTTATTGGACGTAGCCTAGGAGGCTAGCCTGTTTGTGATAGGAGGATACCCCTTAAGCTTAAGGGGAAAATATACAAAACGATCATCAGGCCTGTCGTATTGTATGTATCGGAGTGTTGGGCGACCAAAGCGACGGATGAAAGAAGAGTACATGTGACTGAGATGCGAATGTTGAGATGGATGTGTGAATGACGAAAATAGATAGGATAAAGAATGTGTATGTCAGGGGAAGTTTGAAAGCAGCGCCAGTGACTGATAAGTTGAGGAGTAAAAGGTTAGCGTGGTATGGGCATGTCATGAGGAGGAATGATAGCTACGTTACACGGAGAGCGATGAATATGAATGTGGATGGATACACCGGCAGGGGTAGGCCTAAGAAAAGATGGATGGACTGTGTGAATGCAGAATGTATGTGAAAGGAGTGAGCACTGAGATGACGAGTGATAAAATGAAATGGAAGAGGGAAACATGTTGTGCCGACCCCACCTAGTGGGATAAGGGAGGATTGGACGTAGCCTAGGTGGCGGTGCGGGGCAAGGTCAAAACGTTATCTTTTGTCGCATTCGGTCTCCTGTGGCAGAGCTACTTCTTACTCTCTCTGATTATAGTATCTGTCTCGTTGAATGTCTGCTCAGATTAATGAATTGAATACAATCTTCCTAGAATGTCTGTTTACTTGGAAGCAGTGTTGCCAATTTAGCGACTTTGTCGCTAGAAATAGTGACTTAAAACCTATGTGTTAGCGACAAAATATATTTAGCGACTTATCTAGCGACTTATGGACTTATGGACTCAACCTGCAGATTAAAACAGTTTTAGGGCAAGTAAGGAAATGTGGAAAGAACAAAAAGTCAACTTGAAAAAAATAATTAAAAATTGTTTATTTTTCATTTTATGTAAGGCTCGGCGCTAACGGGCCACCGACCACAGCCACCGGGGTGCCAGCAATAGCTACTTAGCACACTAGCACACTTTCATAATTATATTTACCTATAAGATGTTTTTTTTATGTTGGTATTTTTTTTTGTGACATAATTTTTCTACTGACAACCCCCCACCGTCCTGATTAGAATCAGTTTTAGTGACTTTATAGCTACTTTTTAGATTGAATCTAGCGACTCGGATTGATTAGAGTTGGCAACACTGCTTGGAAGCGTTCAAGCGTGTGAACGCGGTATTAAAGGTATTCAAAGATTACGTTCTATTACCTACCTACTTTTATTGCTAAAGCCTACTAGTGAAAGACGAAAATGTGACTTAAACAAAATGTCTTCCGCAAATATATGGGAATCGTGTAAGGTTTTATATTATTTTATTTGTATTTTGGATTGCGACCTTCTATTGATAGATGAGAGTAATAAATCTATGAAAATTAATGAAAAAGTACCGAGCCGATGTTGACCCGTGACATATAACGAACGAGTAACATCCGTACCTACCCATATTATAAATGTGAAAGTGTGTTTATTTGTTCTGCTTTCACGTCAAAACAGAGCGACGGATTGACGTGATTTTTTGTGTGGAGATAGTTGGAGGGCTGGAAAGTGACATAGGCTACTTTTAATCCGGGTACAACGTGAGCGAAGCCGCGGGCAGCTTCTAGTAGGTAATAATAATAATATTAACATGAATAAATACATAATATTATTTTATTCTAATGTCTAAACATTGATAAAACCAAAAAAAATCTAAAAATTTTCTTCTTAGTATCATCACTAAATTGACATTTTGAAGATGTTCCGGCCATAATAGCCTTGGCAGACTAATTTATACTGAAACGTAGGGTTGATATCTAACATCTGGCACTATTTTCAACTTAGTATCAGATGACGTAAATTAGGGGTCCGAATCGTCAGCTTTGAGACAGTCTGCCAAGTACTTCCGGCCAAACAGGAACTGGCAGACTAGATTTATCTGTCTCTACATATAAATTAGTAACTGCTGCCATAAGTCTGCCATTAGTATCAAATGACGTAAATTGACACGTTGTTTTTCACCGGAAGTAGCCCCTTTTTTTGTGCTTCCGGCCAAATCGGAGCCTATTGACTAATTGATCCAAGCTTAGCACCACTTTTTTGAGCGTGTGCCATGGAGCTTATCTTAGTATCAAGTGACGTTGGTTTTTTGCGGTCGGCTCTCGTACTATAAGCTGTCATGTCACGCTCAAAGTAACGGTTGTGTTGTGTGCGGATAATTGCTCCAAATATGTGTAGGTAGGTATTGATTTTTTCTGTTGTAAGGTCACATAAAGAATAGGTAGGAAATTGTGTTACCATTGTACAGTCAACATCAAAATCCTCTTAGGAATTATAATTTAAAAAGGAACAAGTGCAATTATTATCTACAACTTTCATGTAGGTACCTATAGGTAGGTACCTACCTAGTTACTCAACTCGCCTACAGAGCCTTTAGCACGAGTATGCACAAAGTCTACTATTCGATCCGTGACTGTAGTTTAATCTCTCAAATGTATTGGGATTTTAGTTCAGTCAAGTTACCACTGGAGGCGCTGCACCGAAATCCCATACATTTGAGAGCCTTTACTACAGTCACGGATCGAATAGTAAACTTGTGCATACTGGCGATCGAGGCACAGAGGCTGCACAAGTGCAGTTTCCTATGTTTAACCGACTTCAAAAAATGGAGGCGGTTCTCAATTCGTCGCAATCTTTTATTACTGGATTGTCGATAACTGGTGATTTATCACTGTTTTTCACTGGATTATTGGTAGGTATTCATTACCTACTGGAGATTCTGAGTTAATTTGGTTTCCGTCTTCTGAGTAAAAACATAATAGCTTTTATATGAAAGACTTGAGAAGTAGGTAGGTACCTACCTAACTTTGTTAAATAGGTACCTAAGTATATTTTTGTCATTTGAACTAACTGCTGTAGATATTGGTTGATATGATAGCAAAAATAACAAAAGAATTTCGAATTTAGTCACACTTAAAAGGCCTTACCTAAGAAAAATGTTTATAGTGAAACACTGGTTAAACAACGTCCTGTCTTTATTTGTGGATAGTGACAAACAGAGACAGGACGTTGTTCAACCAGTGTTCAACTTTAAACATCTTTCATAAGTAAGGGGGAAAGTGTCGATCACTGGTGCCTTCACCCTAATCACTAGGTACTAATGATCATGCACGGTTCACAGACGACGATTGTGTGGACTGTCTTCTTCTTTAGTATGAGCAAGTGGCCAACTCTGGTGACGGAGTTTTTAGGCCGCCTAAAGGCCTCCGTCATGGCTTAACGACTTAAAAGCCGGGACCGACACGGCCCTCCTCCGACCGGCCCTCCGAAGCACGGAAGCGCTCAACTCGTAGGTAATACCACTTGCGGTCACCCATCCTAAAAGTGAACGCGCATAACGCTGCTTAACTTCAACGATCAATCAAGAACGTCCAAACAAGCTACGCCACGCCACGAGCGCTTCACTTGTGTGGACTGTGGATTGGATGATTGCACGTTCAACGTGGCGCATTTGCCGCAGGTATTACTACAGACATTCACATACGCCGTTATCATCGCCGTTTACGTAGAATTGTAAAGGATCCACTAGCATAAAATCAGGCCCCGGGGCCCCGAGGCCTCCCGAGGCCTGAACCGGCTACTTCCGGCGCACCGGCGGCGGTGCGCCGGAAGTAGCCGGCCATTCAGATGTTCTGAACCTTGTTCCAACCACAGATAAAGAAGAATCGTCGTCGCAACCAAGGAATTTTTATACTAACGTAACTGGAACGCGCACTGATACAGAAAACGCGGTCCGCTTGAAATAAAACTTGGGCGGTGTGTCTCTTTCTTTTTGCAACTGTGTGAAAGAGACAAAGCACCCAAGAAAGCCTCTCAACAAGACCAACAATCCTTATAACCAAGATTAAATGATAATAGATCGTTGTGTAGTCGTGATAAGGTTCAAAATCCTTTGTACATTAAATGTCAGTCAGCATTCTACTATGTATGAAATTTCTTTGGTCGCAACACAGAGCAAAGAGAGTATTTTTTTTTTCTCTCGTTTCCTCAATTCATCTTACAGTGACAGTCACAGTAGTCACTCACTGTCTGTCAATGTGTCAGTGTCAATGTGTCAATGTGTCAGTGTCAGGTCCATCTGGCTTGATCGGCTGGTTGGTCTGTCTGCTGCTTTTGTATTGTATTTATTTTGTTTTCTCTACATATTTTCTCTTTCAATTTAATTACTCAAAAAAGCTAGCTAAGAACGGAAATAGAAAAACATTTATAAGGAAAAAGGATTAATTTAATGTTTTAAAATGGAAGGGACTACGACTACTATTTATTCCTTGCCTGACGAAATAATAATTATGATACTAAAACATACCTCATGTTATGATTGCAATAGTTTCAGGCAAACATGTAAACGTTATAATGATTTACTAAAATATAGCCATAGCTTATGGAGAGTTATGTATCGAAAAATGTGAGTACTTATGTATATGCTCAGTAACCAAATATTATTTATAGTAGAATTATACCTACATTCAAATTCTTTATTAGATCTGCTTCCTTTTTACCTACCCTACCTAGTAAAATAAGTTTTTATCTTTAGAGCTGGAAAAGTGATTTATAACAGAACAGCAACACAGTCTACGGGCGACTGGTTATGTGATTTGAGGCAATACTTGAGCCTTCGAGAGTCACTCATTGATCTGATAGTTGGCATGTCGCAGAAGCACTTCTGGTAAGTATTTATTTAACCGAGACTTCACACTATTTCATTCATTGATCTGATAGTTGGCATGTTGCAGAACCACTTCAGCAGGTCTAAAAAGGCTGCTTTAACAGAATCACAATAGGAATTGCAACATATAAGCCATTCTTGTAACTCTGTCTATGAAAAGAGATGGCATAAAGTTCAATCCCTATTATGATTACGCTATAATGGCCTTTTTAACCCAGCTGAAGTGCTTCTGTGACATGCCAACTATCAGATCAATGAGTGAAATAGTGTTTGTTATTTATAATAACAGTAAACACTGCATAATTTATTTCATAAACTCTGTATCAAAGGCTTTCATATACCATACTTACAAATTGACAACATCTAAAATCATACTTTTTTTCAGTGAATATAGTAAAGACATTTCATTGGAAAATGTAAAGGAGGTATTTGCTATCGCCTTATCCAACAACACAAACTATTATTGTATTCTTACCATCCTGCAAGATCTTATCCAGACAGCAATAAAAAGAGTAAATACTTTTCAAACAAAAAAGTAAGTTTCCTTGACATATCCCTGTTTTATAGTATTAAGTAACTATTTCATAATTTTGAAGACAAAACTCTGGTGTATTTTTTCCAGACCATACACACTTACTGAAATACACTATGGCAAAATGGTTGTGCGGTATTTAATACACATATTGTTTACACTGAAATGGGTACATCATAATATTACGAACCGGCTGACTCCTGAAATAGTTCTCAACTTTATCACACAATGGCTGGATCCTGTCCACATGCATAGGGATGAAGATGTCCTTGATTTGGTAAGCTATTATAAATTTTAAAAATTTTTCATTTTAGCTATGATTCTCCATATTTTTTTATCATCTGCAAATAGAGACAGCTGTGATTGAATAATGTTGTTTCAAGTCGAAAGGATAGGGCTGAGTACAGATCCTTGGGGGACTCCACTATGCTATAGGGTCTAGAAAAGGCTTCTTCTATGCGGACTTTTGAATGTTAAATAATTTACTGTGTAAAATATACAATTTTGGTTTATTGAACTTTATTAGCATGAACAAAATAAGTAGTCATATTATTTTTATTACAGATTAAAGACATGGTCAAAGATGTTGATGCCATCTTATTGGAATCAAGTGACAGTGGCCGGTTGCCGGGGGTAGAGACACACAATGCTTGTGAGAGTGGAGTCTATTCCGAGAGACAGGTGTTGATGGCAATATCACATTATATGTACAAGAGAAGGCGCATGGTTTTAATGACCGCATGTAATGAGGATACACTGGATGTTGTCAAAGTATGTATTCTTAACACGTTCAGTGCCCATGACGCACGTGCTTCGGGTGCAGGTCCCCCTGGGGCCATCTCCTTCAGAGAGTACCGCAATTTACTTACTCATTCCCAAATTATTTCTTCTCTGGAGAGCGCCGCAATAGCTTGGCAGGAAACGTAATAGACACTAAAAGTGTTCTCCTTTTTTTTCCAGACAATTAAATCGAATTCTGGCCATGGCGCTTGTTTGGGAGCCATATTTCAAGCCATAGCTAGAGGCTTCGGCATAACGTCTTGCAATCTGATCGCCTTTCCGAATCATTTGTACTTGGAGTGGAGAGCGAATAGAGGTTTTCGCACCGAGACAGCTATGCAGTTCAGTCTTGACACGGGAGAATTGAGATCAAGCGGCCGCTGTCCATTTTCAGCGAACCTTAATCCAATCAATCGTTTCAACTACAAATATTCGCCGGAATCGTTAGTTCAGTACATTATTTCGAATTTCCTGCGTCACATGGGAGATTATACAGGATGGTAAGTTTTAAACGTAACATTGTGGTGTTTGAGAATTGGCCTCACGATAAAACAAATCAATTAAGTAATATAAGCTACTTGATGCAACTTTTTACGTAAATATACTTAAACAGTCAATTAGAAAGTTCGATCAAATACAGTAAATCTGATAATCCATCCATCCAGCCATCTAGATAGGTTACGTGTGGTTAGACTACGAGTTTTCTTACTAGAGTTTATACTAACTAGCTTATTTATTATAATATAAACTTTATTACTTACTGAGATACTTCAAGTTATCCACGATTTTATTTTGATTCCAGGCACACAGACAATGCTGTACACTTGATGGCATTCATAACCAGTAACCGTAACAGCGAATATGCAAGCTTTATTTCATATCTAAGTGGACTTGCAGTCTCAAAATTGTGCAAACCATTCAATATTGAATATGTAAGTTTTGTCATTATCAGTAAATAAGTTTCTAGGTGCCTTAGGCCTGTCAAAATACCTATTATTCTTAATTTAGTTGCAATAAATGCCGATGTATATTTTGTTTCAGACAAAATATACATCGGCATTTATTGCTTCCTATCTATCTTTCCTTCTTCGGTCTATAAAATGATTTATATTTTCAGATTCATGAAGAACATATCTCTATAATCCATGGTTTGCTACATCTGAACCAGGCTGCTGCGCCACGTTACAAGGAGGTGAGTAACTACGCCGTAAAAACCAACACAACTAAATTCAAAATTAAGAAAACCCTGCACTTATCATATCTCTTTCGTACTACTACCACAGAAAAAATAGGCACATAAGCCTGACTTCGCGAAAATATTAATTTAAATAGCGACTCTTGCTGCGACCCAACAAAGTGCAATTCGGCTAGCGTTCTACCGAGATATTGACCTAAATAAATCCACTCTTTCTAACGCATAACTCTGTCACTGTCTTGAGCGGAGTGACGCGGAAGGGTTGTCGAATTGTCGCGTCATAGGTATTACGCGCGACGCGGCTAGTGTGCGAGCCGAGCGGCAAGTAGGAACCCTACCTGCCAAGGCCCGCCCAGGCGGGTCCGTCAATGTACTTGCAGCTTTGTACCTAAATTGCGGAGTGCGCCTTCTCTATCTTTCTGTGTAGGTATCTATTCTGTGCTACTACTCCATCATCAAACCCTGATCATCATGAGCCTAAACACGACATATCTGCTGAAAGTATCTTGCAGATTCCAGGTTGCAGAAATGCTGCAGAACTAAGTGCTTAACAAAAATTGCATCTAAACTGGTCAAGCCATCTCAGGGAAAATGTGCTGAATGAGTTTGTAACGAGCGAAGAATGTTTACATATTGAAGCGATCCCTGACCATACAACACTTTTTTAAGAACTATCACCGATAAATCACAAACCCGTTTCACAAAACGATATATAGGTACCTACATATAACTATATAAATCAATCAAACTGATTTGGAGATAAATGGAAACGTTCATTTGCACACACAAATTCTCACCCGTAACCTAACTTATTATGACCTAACTTACTGTTTTCCAGTTGGTAATAAAGCGACGCACAAGCGCAGTGAAGTTCAGCGTGGGTATGATATGTTTCCACAAGGTGTTTGAGTACGTGTGTGTGGTGCGCGGCTGGGACTTGAGTTGCGCGCCCGAGTACCGCGCGAGGCCAGAGGCGGCGGTTTTAGAGTTCGGCATCAACCAGCCCTTCTATCAGATCACTGCCGTCGACCAGAGCGACAGATACGTCGCCCAAGGTATTGCGATAGAATAGAAAATGTCCTAGCTTATAGTCTGGCAAAAAATATAGACATAAATGTGGGCGCCACTGTGCAAGCTAAACACGCGATATAGATAAATTCTATTTTAGAAGGAAATTATTACTTCTGACTGACGTCTTCGGTACCTTTACCATAGACAAGAAACCTGTACTTTACCATAGATTAGTAGAGAAAGGGTTTCCAATGTAATGAAATTTTAGTTGCCGTTTCTACCCGTTTTTGCCAGGCTATACACATTCCCTGCGGAGGAGGGCGCTGTAGTCCAGCAGCGCAGCGACATGCCACTAGTGCGTCGCGGGCACTGAACGCGTTAAAGCCGTGTTGGCTGAGCAGGATAATGCCTCGATTTTCGATCTTAAGTTCCCGGGTTTGAGACTAGCGGGGCTAAAAAGCCCGTTGAAGCAGAATCATAATCTGAATTGCACTATATGCCGTCTCATTTCATAGATATGAGAGTAACAAGAACAAAAACATAATACCAATCATTTATGATTCTGCTTTAACGGCCTTTTTAGCATCGCACGTGCGTACGTGCATCTTTGTAGCGAATCTGCGCGGTCACAAAATGGTTAGGTGATTACTAGTGGCATTAACAACTAACTTCCTTACTTCAAGAGACATGTTAAATTGTCGGTCCTTGCTGTCAGGCGACCTAAATCCTCGATCTTTGACCTCCACTATCATAATCGACCTTAGGTAACTTTTTATCATTAAAAGAGCTTGTTTTAGATTGAGAGGATCAAAGAAATTTTACATTTTAATAAAATGTCCTTAATTTACCTTAAACTTGTTTCAGAAAACCTAATCTTGGTTACTCACCCGTCCCGAATATACCACTTGGAAGATGCCATCGCCAAAGAATTCACTCATTTCAATGGTTTCTTTTATGAACCTAATGATGAACAACGTGCACTTTACCCTGGGGACATGGCGATAGGACAAATGTATGCAGCCAAATCCTTGGCAAACGTGTAAGCTATTAACGTGTAAGTCGTTCTATCAAATGAAGACAATTCGTATGTTAGCGCAGGACTCGGTTTTGTACGAGAAAACGAGTCGAGAAAACTCACATGGCGCATGCTAGGCCTACTGTAAAGAAAAACATCATGAAGAAACCCGTCTCGTAATTACCAGCAGAATAACCACACGTATTGACCATGTCATTCTTGAATCCTGTGGATCAAGCCGATTATGCTGATAGAACAATACTGGGCAATTCACAATACGTTTATTTAGCAAACGTACAGTTATCCTACAATTATCTATAATCATTATAGAATCAGACACATATTAATAATTGTATTTATCTTTGCAGAATCCCTGACAAAGCATCGCGATATTAAATAGATATCTACTTTATTGAACACACTACAAAACCACGATGAATATGCAGAGGTAGCACAAAAAATTCGAACAGTCTTATTTTACTATCTTGAAGAACCATAGACTACAGTCAAATAAGCTAGCTAGGAAATGGTTTTTCAGCATGGCGATTCACACTTATTCGACTGCATTCAATTCGAAGATCTTCTTCGAAAAGTTGACGTTTTTTCAGCGAAGAAACGTAAACGAAATAGAATGCATTCGAATAAGTGTGAATCGCCATGCAGGTCGAGTACTTCCGCCGATATGTATGTGTACATAATATGATGATAGGTACTTCAAAAAATGTATTCATGATGAAAGATGTTTTAGGTCTAAATTACCATGCTATGGGCATGACATACTTTACGGACAAACGTGATTGTTTGTATCTATTTTTATTGATGTATCATATTTATTAATTCCTTCCATATCAATTTCTGTAATGTTTTCGGTTTCGGAGAACTTCCGAAGACAGACGAAGATTAAAAATAACGTATTTTCGTCTATATTCGGAAATAATTGTTATATACAGCTATTAGTTCAAATTTAGGAGTGGTTATATTGATAGTTCCTAATTAACCACCGTTAAGCTCGTTGTGAGTCACTCTACAAAAAAAAAAAAGCTTTGATGAAAGTGTGAGATTATGTAAGCAACCGATGGATGTTACTCTGATGGCCTGAAGATTGTATGGTCATACCGCACGCTTAAAACTAAAGGGAAGTATCTCAAAAAACGGGTGAATTGAGATTTTAACATAAAAAGCATTATCTCAACGCAATGAACAGGATGGCTTCGACAGCCACAGCGAAACGAGCAATAGAAAGAAAATAAACGATCACTCGTCTCTTTTCCATAAAACGCGAAGTTCAAGTCAATTCTGGTAAAGAGCGACATTCAGTTTTGTGCCCTCAGTCATTGATTAAAAACGTATGCTGTGCGGGAATAGAACGAAATAATTCTCTTTAGTAACCAAGGTAAATAATTATTTTGTATTTCATTTCATCTTAAGGTGGGCCATTGTGTTTTATTTCGTTTTAGTTTTAAAATTGATGTTAATATTTGCGTCAGACTAAGGTTTATTTCCTTTTATTATTAAAACATTTGATGGATCCCTAGTAACTTTTTGTTTTGTTTCCTTTTATTTTTAATAATTTTAGTGCCTTGGAGAAGCAATACAATATAGTTCAGTTTTTTAGTAAATCTGGTTCGAATACATGGGTAATGTTAAAATTTATTTCTCTTTTCGATTCATCTCATAACAATTTAGATTGTAATATTTTAAATTACTTCATAAGTGATTAATAGGTAAAGATGTCTTGGAGGATTAAAAAGCTTGTTATGCTAGTAAATGAATCTAAGTACCATCCAATGGGCACAAGCAGAATCATTCAAAGACGTGTTTCCTACTAGGGAGGTCAGTTACCACCTACCTAAAATCTAGATTAGCTTGAAATTAGCTTTCTATTAGCTTGCTATATTAGCTTTCCATTAGACTTATTTACATTCTGTTGTTATTGTAAGAAGTTAACAATATCTTACAATAATAGGGTAATGATTGATTCTTTTATTTTTATTGTAGATAGACCTTTGTTTGTTTGAACACCGGTAATCAAAGTCCTTCAGAAGCTTTTTGATTCCGTTATCTTTGAGGGCACACACAACGCTAGAGGCGTGTTACAGAAGGACAGTGGTTCTTTTCTTTAAGAAGAAGAGCCCTCTTGAAGAACTAAAGATCCATTTCACTTCCAATCCACGCTTCTATGCGGTTTTCCAGAGTAGTCCAATCGTCTCACTTCGAAGGTCGCTTCGAAGGTTCGACGGCTTCCTGCCCCTCGAACAAGCCGGTTTCCGAAAAGGATTTAGTACCTTATACCACTTTCATACGCTCCGGCAGATTATACAGAAGACTGAAGATTATAATCGGCCGCTATGTCTAGCGTACTATGTGAACTACGAAAAAGCTTTTGATTCTGTCGAAACCTGAGCAGTACTGCGGTCTTTGGGCGATGTCAAAATCACTATAACTATATCTCAAGGTGTTGAAGTGTCTGTTTAGTACTAAGGCCACCATGTCAATCCGTCTCCAGGATTAGAGCATGAATTTCATCCATTTTCAAAAGACGAGCAGAAGTTATCTCCAAAACTGTTCATCTTTGCATTGGAAGACGTGTTCAAGCTTCTGAACTGGGACGGGTATGGCATCAACATGAGTGGCGAATACATTACTCGCCTTTGATTTGCTGATTATAATAGTCATTCTGCCAAGTCGCTAGAAAACTTTGGCCCTATGCTCAAAAACACCTCAATACCGTCTCTAATTGTGATAAACAGGTTAGCCGATGAATCCAACTAGGATGGGCAGCGTTCGACGACGACTCGACAAAGCTAAGGCACAAATTTTCGACACTGATACCGCAGAGCCTCAAGACAAAAGTCTATAATCAGTGCGTGTTGCCAGTGATGATGACTTATGGCACTGAGACGTGGTCGCTGACTATTGGTATCCGTAGAAAAACCAATGTTACCGACATAGCTCTTAGAATAAGCAAGTTGAAGTTGCAGTGGGTAGGCTATTATAGCTCGCATAACCGATAACTGAAGAATAAAGGTTTTCGAAAAGTTCGTGGTCCGTGAACAGGAAAAGAAGTGTAGGATGGCCTCTACTCGATGGACCGATGACATTACAGCGGTTGTAGGAAGTCGGTGGATGGTCAAGCTCTGTCCTCATGGTAGGTACTCTTCGGAGGAGGCCTATGTCCAGCAGTGGACGTCGTCTAATGACTAATGAAATTCATTAATCTATATAAGTAAAGTAAAGACTTTGTGATTTTTTAAGCCTAAGTTGATTTTTTGATAAGTTTACTTTTTAAGTGTGATTTGATAATAAAGTTCCTTCGAAAATATTTCTAGTTTAATTTAAAATTAGGTCTAAGTTACATATTTTTTTTTTATGAAAGTTTTACTCTTTATATCGCTATTTATTGATAAAGTTAGTTAATGAGAAAGTATTTCTGGTTATAAAGTCTAAATTTATTTAAGTATCCCGTTTTTATAATTATGTATTTACGTCATTCATTTATAATTTGTAATTGTGTTTCATTTTAATAGTAAAATAATAATTCTTGTTGAACGCGCAATTCATTACAAAACAGAAATATTAAGAAATACAGGATTGTAAGCATTTATTCATTAATAATAAAAGGAAGTATATCGTAATATTGCTGGAGATGCAAATAATATTTTAAAAGAAAAAAGCACTATTAATATTTACAACTGAATTAACTGCCAGTTTTTAATCATAAAAAGAAGTAAGTTAGAAAAAAATTTTTTTAAGCCGTATAAATAAAAAACTAGTAATAAAATTAATAACTTTCTTTCTAAATTTTAAAGATTAATCCATTGACTATGCCGTAGTTAAAAAATCAAATAAATATTTACACAAACAAAATAATTATTCGTAATTGAATAAACACACTCCAAGTCACAAAACTTTAAACGCGATTTCCCAAAAATTGTGTTTTTTGAAATACTTCTTTTTAGTTTTATACGTGCGATACGATGAATACGCATTTTCTACTTTGTCCCATTAGATTTCAAGAGACTGCCCCCCTCCCGGTTCGCTTTTGTATGGAAACAAATACGCTGCGAACGCGCGTTTATATCGATACAAACGCGCAGCTCAAAAACGCGCTGCAGAAAACGCAGTGTGGCCATTCCCTAAGACACTTTTCTTTAATTTTATGTTCAGACGTGTCACTGAGTGAAATATGCAAAATGAACGACGGAAATGAACAAAAATTGAATCGTCTGATCCCACCTTTACTGAACCATAAAATAATTGTATGACTGTTATTTTATGTCGAGGTAGTTTTTAGGAATAATATAATTTTTTTTTGTAATAATCCTTTTTCAATAATTATAGTACTTTTACATAAATAAGAATGTATACAATCATTACAATCTATCTACTATTATATAAATAACAGGTGAAGGTAGATAATAATTTTAAGTTATAGCAATCTTTTTCAAATCTTAATTTAGGAGAGTCTGTCTGAATGTGACTAGTTAGTTTAGTAACATACAATAAAAACTGCATCAATTTTTTAAAACGATATTGTTTTATGATGTTCAAAGTTTAACTTATTACCAGTGATCGGAATTAGGCGGGCTAAAATACCTAAAGTTCAAAGAACAGAGGCAAAAAAGGGGAGACTTCCTTACTACAAGAATTTTATTCTTGTAGTAAGTAAGAATTTTATTGAAAGTTGGCACAATTTTCACAGTGAGTAAGTACATTTAAAATTAATGTTAATAATATTGTGAACTAATTCAAATAATTTTTCTATTTGACCGATGGAAAAAAGTTTTTTATCCTTATAATTTACATTTTAGTTTTTGTTATTAACTCAGGTAAAAAATTGATTCACCTTATTCTTTAATAATGTCCCGGAAACGGAAATAATTGGGTCGAAAAATATTTAGTCCTAAGGCGTCTCCATTTGTCTCTGTTATTTTTCGAACTTTAGGTATTTTAGCCCGCCTCATTCCGATCACTGCTTATTACTCAGTACATTTTTACGCTCCATTTTACTGCTACAAGTAAATCTCAAAATATCCTATTTTTAATAAGCCAAATATGTATTATATAAATAAGTTAAACATTTAGGACTCTATTAATGAACTCGGATTAACTTCTGTCAAAGTTGCACCACGGATTAAACTATTGCCATCCTTATTTGTCACTGTCTAACAAAAATGGATGGCAATAGTTTAATCCGGCCTTAGAGTTAAACGTTTTATATTATTTAGTTAGGTTATTTTTTGACTTATAAATTAGCCATGTTAAAAATAAAATAAATGTATCTACAAATGTATCTTTTATTATTAACTTCAGTAAGTGCATAGTTGACATTTTATGAAACAAGATCTTAAGGTTTTTCTACAAGTGCTAGGCGTTAGCGCATTTCAGTTTCATAGTGGCACTACAATGAAGGTGTCTGTGCTAAAACTAGGTAGGTATTTACTAGTACGTACTATGGGTATCTTTTGTAGTGCACAGTACGAAAAATGAGTTAAGTACATACCATTTGCAATAACTAAAATGTTACATTTGAAAACATTTATAATCAAGGGCCAATAAACAGTCAATGAATGTTTGGATGTCACAAATAGTAATTATTTTAAGAATCACTGTTAAACATTGTTTTTTTTTTTTATTTAACTTTCTAGTAGGTTTTACTTTCGTGTGATTTATAATTACAAACAACAATTCAGCAAGTAAATGCATAGAGAACAAATTATTTTGAAGTAAACATAGAGCCTAGCGACGTTAATTTGCTTGTATTTCATACCGTGTATTGGCCATTAATCTATTACCATTTAGATGTTTACTTTCGTGAACCTATGAATGAACCTTAAATATATAAAGGTACATGAGAAAAACCTATCTTATGAAGCAATATTTGGCAAATGTTACAAAAACGGCACAAAATAAATGTTAAAAATAGTTTCCATAAACAAAATTTTAAATTCAGGAATGATGAATTTTAACAATCACCGCTATACTAAAAAGCTAACGCGTACATACTTAAAAAAAATACCGAAAGTATGTATAAATCGTAAAATTAAATAAAATATAACGCAAGCAATGTTTTAATTTTAAGGAGACGGGAAATATAGCTGTTATGTTTAACTAGACTAAATATAATTTTAGAGTTAATACAGGTTTCAGTTTCGTTGAAAGGTTGTAAAAAATATATCGATATTTATATATCGCTCCATGAAACCAGCATGAAGCCTGCTGAGCATACTACAATAGCGCAGAAATGTATCTCCAGAAACAAAATACATTATTATTAGAGACCGGATTATATGCATACATTTGCATATTTAGCCCATTTTCATCGATTTTATTGCATATTTTGCCTAAAACCTTGTGTATAATAAATGTAGGTACTTACCTATAATATTTTCGGTATTTTTGCAACATTTCCAGGTAGAATCTAGTAAATTTTATGCACAGTTTGATAACATTTTGAGCAACAACCAGGCTTTGTTGAACCTTTGTGTCAAATTGATAGTTTGATATAGGTGAAATTATGCCAGAAAAATAAGTACAAACATAGTTTTATTTATAAGTGGAAAAATACCATTTCACATCCACATATATGGAACTGTTTTTTTCACTTAGTTCCGAACATTTGGAACATTTAGAAGAGTACGAAATGTTAAATATTTTTTAGTTTACGGATGATAGAAACTGTATTAATTACTATATTTCTTTTCAATTTAATGTTGCTTATTTGGACACTTTTCATTCATATTTAAGGTTTTTCATGTTGCACACAATCCGGTCTCTAAATTATTATAATACATCATGAACAGTGGGCACTCAAAATTAGTAAAAATCGAAACCATTATTTTTTTCCGTCTACTTTCAGAGTTTTTAAATATTATTAAAGTGCATATTTTATATTAACCTATTACTGAATATCAATTCAAACAAAGTTTAATCAGCAGTATTTTTCATTCGGATATTATGTAAAATATGAAAAGGTTTTCATTACTAAGGTATAATGTGATTACATGACTACGTTCGTAATTTACTAAAAATAAACTAAGAGTTGGCAGCAAGATTTTGTACCGCCGCAACACACAGAATTATAAAGATAGAAGTTGACAGGAAATTTTCTAATTAGTTACTCGTTACATAGATCGAGATCAAGCGTGAGCGACGATATACCGAACACAAAATTCTTATATGACTTTAATGCGACTGAATAATTACAATTTTACTAAGTTTAAGTAATTCTAGGTACCCAAATTTGTAGTAACTCAGTTTTTAAAAGCATAAAATATTAACATTAAAAATTAAAATAAGGTAATTATTTAGTTGAGAAATTATTTCGTAACTCAGTACTTTATCCGAAAAAATGTTTAAAATAAAGCAAAAATTTTACTTGGGACTCGTATGACGATATGATGCTGAGTACATTTAACATTTGGATCATGTTTGGTTTTAACGCTAATTAAGTTATTTAACTGTATGTTAGTGATTGAGGTACGCCATTGACAGTCTTTGATTTGAGGACCCCATTTTCGTAGGACATTATAGTCTCGCGTCCGTTCTCTGATACCCTGGAAATGAGGATAATATTTGAATTCGCAAAATAAATCATAATCAAGTGACAAAATACCAATAATAGGGAATATGCACAATTTTTTTTATATTTTTATCACACTGGTATACAGGGTGTGGCAAATTTTTGGGCACTTAAGGGTAGCTACCTTTTCTTTTGTAGTAGTAGGAATAGATACCTATAGATACTAGGTTTATTTTGAAGAAAAAATGTGTTTTTTCAATTATTGCAAAAACTTACGATTTTATTTGGTAAGTTACTTTGGGAAGTGTTTCTGGTGGGGAATAGAGTAGATTCAGATCAACTTAACTATACTGTATTTTTTTAGGCTAACTTAACTGTACTTTTTTCTAAAATCTAAAAATGAAATTATTTTTTTCTTCAAAATAAACCTAATGGTTTCCTAAGTACAAAACTTTCTAACTACAAAAGAAAAGGTAGCTATCCTGAAGTGCTCAAAAATTTGCCATACCCTGTATACTTAGTCGAAATGCAATTTAGGATAAACAGCAAGATCTCTAGTGGATGTTCCCTATGCGGGTAAAATGGCTGGTACGTTAACGAACCAAGGGAGCCGTGGGAGCATGGGCGTAGCTATAGCTTTGTTATGGGGGGAGGGGTCCAAGGGTTCCTAAACACAGAGATCTTTGTTAAGGGCGGGGGGGGGGGGGTGGTCCAAGGGTTACAAAATACAAAGAATACAATCAAGTTTCCCACGAACTTAATGGGCTAAGTAGGCCAAACTTTAATTTGGCGATTTGGCTTGCTGGCTTTGCGACCTCGCTAGCAGTCTATAAAACAGACAGTAGGTATAAAAAACACAGTTTCTACAATTTGGCCCGCCCACCAATGCGTGGCGGCAAGCCCGAGAGCCAATGTTTTATACCGTTCCGTTCGCCAATGCCGAACCCTTTTATGGTGCATAGCGACACTGTGTAAGCGAGCCAATTAAATTTGATGCACCGCGTGGGTTCTCTGGGTTCGAGTTCGACTTTTATTTCAATACGAATAATTACCTAACCTAAGCTCAAAATAATAGTAAGTACAGTTCTTCCAAATAAATAATGGGCATCGGCTATAATTTCGTGTTTTCCGAATATGACTGACAGCATCTAGGCAGTTTTGATATTTGATTGATGACAGAATGAGACAGAAGCACACGTCGTGCTGCGCAGCTCGCACAGCTTGCATCTTATTTGTTTTTCTTAAAAATGACATTGAAAACTTGTTTGCGATAAAGTTGAAATTATGAGTAATTTTCATTTCCAAATTACTTTTTGTCAATCGTTTTTGTAATTATGCGATTGTTTCCGATGTTTTCCGAAACCCATTATTTATCTGGAAGCACTATACCTATAGTTGTTCTATTTTACGAAGTCCGTTTGGTCTGTAATTGTGTGTGTGTTCAATGCACGTTGTTTCTGTGTGCGTAAGCTCGGGAGAGCTCAGAATCGACCCACGCACACCGAAACAACGTGCATGTGCATCTACACACAATTAAGACCACAAAAGAGAAGAAAACAAGCTTTTTTTCTGTTCTGTGAATCAGACCAAACGGACTTCGTGAAATAGTACAACTATACCTAGCTGACCCTAGAGAGACAGACGTTGTTCTGTCAAACGTGGTCATTTTGAATGGGAAAAAGATAAAAGTGCTTTACTATTTTCTGTGAAATTTATCTAATTTATATCTTCATAAAAAAATATATTATCCTAATTGGTCCAGCCATTCTCGAGTTTTGAGCATAGCAACACATTTAGCCATTAAGTTCTATTAAAGCCTGGGATACACTTGGGGGCAAATGAAGAAACATGTTGCGGAACATGTCCCTCGACAACTACGTGAAGTGTCCCGCGACAATTGTCATGGAACATTTTGCCGGCTACACTAGTCAGTGTTTAAAGAAATGTCGCCCGAGGAGATTGTGGCTATTAGTGCTGCGTACATAGTTAAGAGGCACGTTGCGTACGCGACTACACTTGGTGACAAATGGCGCGACACTGACGCGGGACACGTGCGCTCGCTCTCGAGGCGGGAGCAAGCAACATGCCCCGCGTCACGTACAATGTTGCGGGGCATGTTGCGGGACAATATGCAACGTTGCAGCGTCACGTAAATTAAGTGTTGCGCGTCATGTTGCGGGACAAAATGTTCCCTAGTGTATCCTTGGCTTTAAGTATAAAGATAGATTTATCCAACTTACTTTTTAGTAGTAATCTTCTTGCCGTTGACGACTCTAGTGGTAGTGGTTGTGCTCCGCATATTAGCGCTGCCGGGGCCGGCCAACGAGCTGTTGAACGTCGAGAAGGACGTGAAAGCGTTGCCGTTGGCGTGAGCGAAGATGTCGTCCAGTCCGTGCATTCCATACCCGAACGGATTGAACAGGGATGACGTCAACGACGTGCTTGGGTGGCTGCGGCGCGAGTGCCTCTGGTGGCCTAGGCCATTAATTTCTGAAAATAAAAATATATTGATGAATTTTAATAATTTTTAGGTTAGAATAGACGTCAGTGAAAATATTTGATTCTATCGCTTGAGCTATTTTAATTTTATAGTCATTCAAGATAAATAATGGTTTTCTTAAAACATACATACATAAACTCACGCCTGTTTCCCATCATAGGGGTAGGCAGAGACCACAGATCGCCACTTGCTACGATCCTGACACACTTCTTTCGCTTCATTCACTCTTAAAACATTTTAACACGTTTTCTTAAAACATCGGAAACAATCGTATAAACATTACAAAAACGATGGAAAAAAGTCATTTGGAAATGAAAATGACTCATAATTTAAACTTTATCGCTAACAAATAAATATCAATGTTATTTTTAAGAAAAGCAAATTAGTTGCAAGCCTTGCGAGCTGCGCTGCTAACGACGACGTGCACTTCTGTCGCATTCTGTTTTGTGGAATCATACACTACTCTCGGAAATAACCGATGTCCATTATAAAGCTTGAAGTACTGTACAGTCGTTACTTTTCAACTGCAGGGCAAAGGCTACTTACTCTACTTAAATTATCCTACTAATATTATAAATGCCAAAGTTTGTGAGGATGTATAGATGTATGGGTGTTTGTTATTCTTTCACGCAAAAACTACTGAACGAATTGAATGCAACTTGGAATTAATTTTTTTGTTAATAATTGGACTCACAAGCTTCCTAGAGCTCAGTAGAGCTCTGATGGCTGCTAAATCTGTTGTCATCTCTTTTGATTGACACAAGAGTAACAAAAATAATTATCTGAACCCGTGCTTATATTTGACAGATAGATAAAATAATACTTAATTATAATAATAATAAATTGTTTTATTTCGGACAACTTTGTTCATTAATTTCACACACATTTCATAACATCATAGGTAGGTACCGAATATAATTAAAATTAACCAATAATAATATAAATTGGACCAATGCACAATGGTAGATTATGATTAATGGGGCAACTCACCAGCAAAAAGATCGCCGAACGGCGAGCCTCCAAAGAACTCTCTGAACACCTCCTCAGGGTCGCGGAATGTGAACGGGAAGCTGCCATAGCCGTATTCGTATTCGTCGTCGGGCGCCGCGCGTCTCCCTCTCCCGCTGTTCAGCCCCTCCTTGCCGTACTGGTCGTACACACGCCGCTTTCGTTCTGCGACAAGTTACACAAATACAATACATTTTACGATTTAATTTGTTCCGACAGGTCCAAGCCCCAGCGGGCCTATAAAGGTCGCTATTGCAGAATCGCAATATAGGAATTGAACTATTGCCATCTCTTTTCATTGACTGAGAGTGAAAAGAGACGGCATTAGGCGCGGGACATACAGAAAAGACGTAAGACGAGGACGCGTCGCAGACATGTCTCTTCCGCGTTCCTTTCTTAGAAAATGTATAGAAGCGTCGCGCCGCAAAACATACAGAAGAGACGGGGCGCCCCGCCGCCGTCACATTTTGTAAGAAAGGGACGCGGAAAAGACAAATGTCTGCGCCCCGTCTCTTCTATCTGGCCTGCGCCTTATAGTTCATTTCAAATTGTGATTCAGTTTTAGCGACCTTTTTAAGTCCGCAGATCTCTCCCCATTGATTTGATTAGTGTGGGATGTACCAGAACTAAATAGGCACCTCTACCTACCTAAGCTGTTTGCTAGGCATTGCAATTGACTTGTTATTTAGACGACTGAGACGGGAGCTGTTATCGTCTGATAGCATGCCTGTACCGTTCAAAAGGTTGGCTGTAAAAAACTTTTAGGAATAAGCTCGCCTTACCATATATTACCTCGTACTATTCTTTTTTTTTTTTTGTACAAACGAAAGATTAATTTAATGTAATGTAGGTACTACTTAGATAGTTTCCTATGATGTGGAAAACTCTTTCGCATTACCGTTAACGGGTTATAAAGAACGTGATTAACATGCTAGACCTTTACCAATCGATCGATAAAAGTTATGTTCACGCACGCTACGCATCCGTATTACCATTTTTTTCGATTCTGCTATCAGTGTTGTACCTGAACCTGATTCATTCATCTTGGAAATTTTATTATATGTATGTATGTTCGTATGAGCCAGTGGCTTTAACTCTTTAATTATTTGAAATATATTAAGTAATCCGTTTACATTTTTAAAAGCATATTTATTTCTTCTTTAATATTCTTTTATGTTAGATCCGATTCGAATAATATTATTGAAAGCTACATTTTTCTTTTAAACTTTTCCGTTTCCATGAGCCATATTTTATCTCGGTAAATTATGTTTTTGTGGTAGTCTCCAATCAAGTGTAGGTAACCACAATACCTAGCTAAGTAAATGTTATAATAAGTACAAACAAACTTTCCTTGACTGGACTATTCAAGTTTGAAAAATAATTAAGTATTGATGTCATCCCAAGCAGAATGTTTCGTGTGGAATGATATCCCGATTCGAAAGCATTGCGCAGACTGCGCTGTTGACCTTCCATAGTAATAGACGGAGTTCGAAGCATGCTCTTCTGTTAGACATGAAATCACCAAAATAAATGTAGAAACCAGAAGTGTTATGAAATGAAAACTTCAATTACAAAACGTTCTCGTAATAAGTGTGTAACAAAAATTCTCAAAATTAATGCTACGCAACAACGCAACGATTTACCTCATAATTATATTTTAGACAATTAACACAGTTAGTGAGATAAATTACCTGCGTTGCCATAAGCAAAGCTTTAATTCGATTAATTACAATTAGTAATAGCATTAGTAATATTACTCGTATTAATAAATTGGGCTTCTGAGGAAAAATAAAAAACAGGTGGGTTACGCGATTCCTTATTTTAAAGGATAAATAACTGTTTAAAGTTAAAAATGTTGTGTCTTACTACTGGTACTAATAGTTCGCCCTGAACTGAAATCTCACGCACGTAGATGGCATTGGACTTGCTTCAGACTACCCCTATATTTTCATTTCAAGTGCTGCTACTGCCAAGTATGTCAATTGCGCTAGCTCGTCGTGGTAAAGAATACTGGCAGGCATGCAATACATAATGTCGTGTTTAATTTTTGATTAAATTTTTATTAAAAAAATAATACCAAATAGTAACCAGTCTAACCAGTCTAACCTAAGTCTAAACTACGAAGACATGAAAACAATAACAAACGAGAGCTCTCGCTATAACGGTTTCTTACTTTTTTTTTCTTGTTTTCGTCGTATTTTAAAAAGTATAACATCCTAGAATTAAAATAAAAACTATTTAAGAAACTAGTTTATTATGTACCTTCCTACAAATAAAGTCTTTTCATATTATGACACCCCCGTCGATATATTTGTACTTATAACTTTTATTTTTGGTGCCCCCGTGAGAACCTAATATCTTTACAACCACTTCATCCCCAGCAAATTTCCATAGCACGACCTATTGACCTACCAAGTTTCAAGCAGATTGAATTAACCGTTCGATAGTTATCGGTGATACGAGAACATAAATTGTGAAATCCACAAACATACAAAGCAAAATCGCCCAAAATGCAACTAAGATCATGCTCACTTCGCTCGCTCACAGCAATGTTCTTTCAAACCACCAAAACAGTTTCGCACAGTATAGTCGACTTTGAGTTTCCAGTTTCAGAGATTACAGGAGTTGGTACAATTTTACTTTTATGGGGATGCAATGGCTTTAAATGTCTGTACCTAAATTAAAATTAATAAATAATTCTGGTCATTTCACTCAGCATCATGTAGCATGTAGCATCAAAGTAAGCAGAGCTTGCGTAATGGGAACCACATTTTACTACTACTAAAACATACATATACATTTTTTTGTAAATGCATACATATTATACATAGAAAGCACGCAGATCCGAGACAAATACCTATTAGCAGATCATACATTTACAAACATTTGTCCCGCAGCGGGGATCGAACCCGCAACCTCATGCGACTTGGGCCTTCACCCACTGCGCCACAGAGGTCGTCAATTGTGCAGCTACTGCACCATTCGAAGATACTTTATAAGGACACGGCAAACGGAATCAGACTGTGTTGTGTAACCTATAACTTTAACGTGTCACCGCTAAAGTTGTATAGATAAACAATAGTAGGCTAGGCATACAGGGTGTGGCAAATTTTTGGGCACTTCAGGGTAGCTATCTTAAGCTTAAGGAAATAAAAACATTGACGCGCATTAGTTAATACATAAAAAACGCATGGCTTCCTTATCGCATGCGAATACAAACTGTGGGTGGTCAAACAGTACGAGAAACAAAGCAAACAGAACCTTGACCCGTATACAAAGACAGCCAGCGACGCCGGCGGTGTCGCAAAGCTAGATACCTAATTAAAAGAATGAAATCTAAATAATGCACGCTTTCGTTAGACCACCATATTACCTACAAGTCTATTCGGCAATAACTTGACTCAACATCAACATAGTTGAGGATAAATAAAACGTCACACATATAAATGTAGATGATTCACTCTTTACGTGGGAGTTACCAACAGGCGCCTTAAATGCATGTGCCAATTTCTTATTGTTGAATGAAACTGATCAATGAGATTTTCGAAATAATCGACTCATGTTCATGTGGCCCGCGTGGTTTTGTTATGAAACCGAAACAATTCTACTCTACGATTGAGTTATATGAGGGTTCACGCAAAAATCTGTTAGTGATTGCAATTAGCAATACAAAATAAAGCAAGTAAAACCAACAAAAAATGGTTCTTTCTAGTTCTGAATATTATCATACATTAGACGCCGTTTAATTACGCGTATTGCACCTTCGCAAATATTGCTTACTAATTGTTCTTTGAATAGAAATGATAATATTCATAACTGAACCAAAAGTCAATCCTACGTGAAGTGGACAGCTACCAAAAAAGCGGTGGAATGGTGTCTCTCCAAAAAACCCTTTGAAGCTAAAGTGCCGATGGCCATTGACTCCATTCTTGCTTTGGTATCTGTGACTGTGATGACTGGTTCCCCGAGCATCATACACTTTCCGCTTGTTTTCTACCCAACAACAAAATTACATTTTACAATTCCTTGTTTATCATTGGATATTTATAATCAACCTCCAAAATTCCATCATTCAATTACAAATTCAAAACATGACTATAGAAATGACTCAGAAAATATCTTTAATAAAATATGTTTTGTCTAACTTACCATCAGATAACACTTCATAAGCCTCAGATATTTCTTTGAATTTTCTGTTTGCTTCATCAGCATTGTCTGGATTCTTATCAGGGTGCCATTTGAGAGCTAGCTTTCTGTAACTGTTGAAAATTTTATATTATGTATTATTATAATAAGGGGTCATGTTAGTCAACATTGTACAAAGTAGTTTAAATTTCAAAAATACTAAAAGGATATCTAACAAAAATTATAATACTTTAAATAAATAACCCACCTGTTGATGATGTTTCTAAAAGCTTTTAATAGGTAGGTATGGTAATATTCACAATATATTCTTCTTAATATTATATAATTCTGAATAATTTTTTTTATCTTTTAAACCTCAACTTTTTATAAGATACAATATAGAAATGCTTACGCTTTTTTAATTTCTGCATCACTAGCCGTTCGAGTGACTCCCAAAACTCTGTAATAGTCCACCATCGCTGGTCCACCTTAAAAGGTGTGAATAAATCTAAAACAAAGAGTAAACGTTGAAATATAACCACATGGACAACAAATATATTTTTTTTATCTTCAAACTAAAAATTGGTGTATGTTTTCATGTAGCCTTAAAATCTCTCTCTCTCTTTAGTTGGCCCCTCATGATTGAGGATTGTGGTCATCATAATAATTACCTTAAGCCTTATATAATAATCTAAGAAATTAACAATATTGTATGGAAAGTATTAGTTTCTTTTATGTCGCCCCTGTGGGGAACTCTTTATTGCGGAAAATGGTATTTTTTGGGGATAAAAAGTAGCCTATGTCATTACTCAGGGTTCCAACTATGACTAAGGGTGGGTTGCACTGCACCATCTTACTTTAACATTGACAATCATTGAAATTTCAGTTAAATACGTAGTACTATTCTTCTGTGGTTAAAGTACCGGTTAGGCAAACAATCCATTGCACCATTTGAAAATTGTTTGCAAAAGTCAGCATTAATGTTATTGTCAAAGTCATAAACCTTAATTTCTACCTACTGGTATGTATGGTGCAACCCGTGCAACCCACTCTAAGTATACCAAATTTTATAAAAATACATCAAGCCGAGATAGCGTAACCTAATGACAGCATTTATCCTATTCCTATCCTTTACTATTAAACAAGCAATATCAATTTGTTTGTTTGTATTCACGTTCTCGCAAACGGCTTTAACGATTTCGATGCGAATTGCGGTAAGGTGGTTTACGGGGGCGAAGAATCGATCTAGCTAGGTCTCATATCTGGGGAAACTCGTTTTCTCGGCATTTTCACGCAAAAAGATTTAGCAGTGCAATGTGTGCAATTGTTGTGACAACAAGTATTTCTTTATTTTATACTTTTTCTTTTTTCTTTGATGACTTAGTTCTTTAATAATTAACAAGGTCAAACTGCTTGCATACATATCCTGCAAGTATGAGATACCTACTGTCCTTCAATATTATGAAAAAAAAAACACCATCCTGCTCAGATTTTAACTGACTCAGTGTCTCTAAGTTTTACACAAGTGAAATTTCCAAGTACCTAAACATTCAAATATGGACATGTTTGTATGGAAATTGTGGATATGTGGGTGGATCTTGATGCAAGGTAATTTGTTATGACTGACTAAGGCTAAGGTGATTGTTAGTTTTTTCTATTTAGCCTAGTCAGTAATGATGGAATAAGCTATTATAACAAATAAAATAGAAACAGCTCAAGCTGAAACTATTGGATTAGGTTTTAATAATCTGATGCTGATTCAATATGTCGGACTACTGACCTATGACAGTGAACATAGTTAAGCATGTAGTTTTGCATATCAAATAATATGGTGACATAGATACTCTTTGTTTACAACATAATCATTGGCTCACATTCATACAATTTAAATAAATCAATGTAAGAATAAATATGATGGTGACCTGACCAATGACCACAGAATAAGCAGAGTTATCAGTTCAAATACAGTTGAAATAATAACATACTAGGTAAATCAACTTATGTGTTCTCGCTCTCCTTTAGGCAATCCGTCAGTATTTTGTGACATAGGTTTATTTACAATAAATGCATCATTCAGTAACTAGCTACCAAGTTTGGTTTGGTGATGATAACATGATTGTCATATCGATTACAATTTAAATAGGTACATAGTTATTTCATAGATTCTTTGCTTTTAACCTACATAATCGCTATTACCTTCAAAATTCTGTTACCAAATTTTAATAGCAAAGGTTCTGTTCACAGTGTTCACTCACAAAGGCTACAAAAACAAACAAATTATATTCAATACTCACATTTCCAGACGCAGACTACAATTTGTCAGTGGGGTTTTTGTCTAATATTGGAATAATGTGAATTATAACTGCTTATGTTGTGTTTTTTTGGTGTCTCTATTCTGTTTTAGTCAAATCAATCAATCAAAAGGGCCAGAAGAAAAAGAAAAATGATTCAATTGCAGCCTGCGCGCTGATGGTGTCAAACAAAACATGACAGCTTTGAATTGATGGTAAATCAGCTGACATGACAGCTGTCATTGTCTTATTGTAAGAGTTAGTGGTGTTCAAAAAATAAGAATCGAGTTTTGGAGTTTAGTTTCGTTTTTAAAATTATTAGGTAACGACGATGATGTTATCCGCGAATTCAGTATGTACTGTACAATTCATAATCCTAACCTAATCGTACTATAATATAGGTACTTCTAATCCAATTATAATCCGTACCCATATTATAAATGTGAATGTCTAATTGTCCTGCTTCACGTCACACAAACAAAACAGAGCGACGGATTGACGTGATTTTTTTGTGTGGAGACAGGTTGTGTGGAGATCGTGGAGATGGAGGGCTGGAGAGTAACATAGGCTGTTTTTAATCCGGGTACCACGCAAGCGAAGCCGCGGGCAGCAGCTAGTAACCCATAAAACAATATTGTAGAGTCGGCGTCAGCACTCAAGTCCTACGGCAAAAGCGGGAATTAATAGGTATTTGTAGGTAGGTACCTACAGTATTCGTCACTTGATTTGTGCCTATTCAATTCATTACATACGCTTTGTTATTTGATTACATAGATAGGTTTTTGTTAAAAAATAGTGAGAATAAGATAACAAGGCAAGTATAGGATCTACCTACTCTTGGATCTAACTAAGTACTAATGTAAAGCCTAGCTGAGGGGTCGGCAACCTGCGGCTCGCGAGCCGCATGCGGCTCTTTCGATGTAAAGTTGCGGCTCTCCAGCTCAAAGCCAATGCTCCCACCCATTGATGTATACCTAACTGTAACTAACTGTTGTTATATTATTTGATGCTAAGATAGGTACTTTATGTAAGTAAGTACTTTAGCTATTATGTTTTGTGCAAAAAGCGTGTTTTGTATGAATGACTATTAGTTGATTTTAAATAAAAATCTAACATACCTACCTACCTATATAAAGCAAATAAGTAGGTAGGTACTTACTATAATATTGAAAACGATTTTTTGTGGCTCTTTTGGGATATTTTGTAAATTGTAACTTTTGGCTATTCCATCTCGAAAGGTTGCCGACCCCTGGCTTAGCTGATGATGAACAAACAGGTTGATTATGGATGTACCTAAGTAAAAAATTAAGAAATAAGATAAGTACTACCTACATAATTCTATAGCTAATTTGATAAGTAGAGGTACCTTACCTACCTACTCTAAGTCGAAATGTATCAAAATACTTACCTACTTAATCATTTTTTTTGCAAATTAAGATGAAGCACGTACCTACCAACGTAATTAATATTTATTGCATGTTTGCTACCAAGTTACCTAGGTTCTGCTGATGCCGATAAGTAATTAAAATACTTACATAGGTACCTAATTATTGTGTTGTGGGTAAAATTGTAACAGAATATCCCCGACAGGGTTAGGTAGGTATGCCCGCGAAGATAGTAATGGTTACGTACCTTAAAATAACATTTGGCTCTTCCGGTGTCTTGCGTGCCAATCACAAACAGCAAAGAAAATTCTTAATCTTAAAAAATCAGTTTTGGCCAGGTACTTTTTGTTATTGTAGGTACCTATTATAGGTAGGTACTTATATTAGATAAGGTTATTGATCACAACTTTCAATAGAAACACTATCACTTTTTAGGCATTGCTTTGCAGATATTATTATTAACACATTATTATAGATCGCGGTAACACTTCCTGTAATTTTTAAAATAAATTTAAGATTCCTAACGCTGCTTTTGAAATTATGTCCAAAACAAAAAAGAGATAGATATCCTACCTGCTACTAAAATATTTTTTTTACTTAACACAAAAAATAGGTAGGTATGCACCTACACTAGGTGCTTATGGTACCTCTAACACGTACTTTCATTTAATGCTGTTCATGAATCATCGGAACAGACAACGAGCGCACTTTCAAAATCAGCAAAAAATGGATTCGTTGAAATTAGTCCTGTGTGGGTTCGATAGATCAAAGCGTAGGCCTAGGCACTGGCAGCGGTAGTGTAACCGCACCTCAACTGCACAAACAACACGGCAGCACGTTTTCTATTGACTGACAGACATGCGAATTCGAACTCCAAGACCGTGAAGTTGGGCGAGCGAGAATGGAATCGCGTGCATGTGGAGCGCGGACGACACGAACGCGTCATACATTGCATTCACAACAACAATCGCATACCTATAGTTACCTACACAAAACGAAATAACGAGCGAGCATTTATGCTTTAAAACTACAACTTTACAATGCATATTCTAATTTTACGTGAATGAAATTATCTCTTGGACATTCTCATTCAAGAATAAACCAGCCAATTTCATTTACACTAACTGACCCATGGTCAAGGATAGGTACCTACCTACTTAATTTCGCGATGATTGGATATACTATAAGTAGGGTGGGTTGTCCACCTGTGAACCAGGCAGATGCAATGAACCACCGCTATATTTCAAAAATGTGACATTGCCGTTCTTTACGATTACTGCCAACAGGAACGCATACGCATCCCTCACTTTCTCCCCAAATTACAAGCAGCGCAAGCTTAAGACGTACGCCCAGTGATCGAATTTATAAAAATGTATCATAAAAGTCAGTTTTTTGTGTTGATTTCATTCTTTTTCTACATTTTTTGGGTCTTACCTACAGTTTTTTTTGCCTGTTACGTATGATAACACATACATAACGTTGTAAATTACACTATAGTTAGTATGCTGTATCATCATTTACCAGGTGAAATTCTGAGGTTTGTTTTGTCAATGGGGTGTGTCCAGCAATGAGCCATGACATAGTGTCCTGCATTGAACCATAGTACTCACATACATTTTCCCAGTCCGAGCTGCACCTACCATTTTTAAACGTTGAAAAACTAAACCACCACTTATTACAACTAGATTTGTATGATAACCTACTTATAATTAGTATTATGATAAAAAAACCATATTGCTTGATGTCAATACATAGATTTTATTAAGACTAAAATACTCAAGCCTAAATATAATTAACAGTACCTCTAACGGCTTATATTTCGTAGTTAGTAATAATTTTGCTGATAGGTATTAATAATAAAGTAAAAACATTGCCCTTTCTCTTGGTAAATAGGTGGTTCATTGCAGAATTCGGTCTGGTTCAATGCGTACCACCCGTGTTACGCAATGAACCAATTCTCATTTTTTGCTAAATCTGTATTTCTAAGAAATCTAAAGATTATATGAATAAACTAATAACGCACAATCTTAGCCAGATTAATCACCTTACTTCACGCCAAATCTTAGATCCGTAAGTCAAAAAATGTAAAAGATATGGACGTTTGAATTTTACCTGGTTCATTGCTGGACAACCCACCCTACCTACTTTATTACGTGAAATAAACCAACACAGATGCTATGCTAGGAATAATATTCATAACGATTGCACCTTTCATAAAACGTTACTAATAAAAGTTTAGTTTAATTGGATCAGTTAAAACCACATATTTACCATAATAGGTATGATTAGGCATATTTAAGATGATATAAAAGCACTACGGTACCTACCTACATACACAAATCCATCATTACTACGTTAACTTCTGTCATTGAACATTTCTGTAATAAGTACCTATCTAGGTATGATATAGGAAACTAAGTTTGGCTGATGTCATAGTCGTTCTTATATGGTACTTGGTGGTAGGCGGAGTTGCTCCGCCGCGTCTGGGTTCCTCCATTTCCTTTCTGATTTTATTCGTTTTGTACATAATAAATACCTACCTAGCTCAATCATGATTCGTGATTGGAAAGGAGAAAATCAATGGTTGTGAGCGATAGGTACTGTTCAAATCTCACAAATAATACGACCAGGCAAAATAAAACACATGGTGTTAGTGTTACTCGCATAACTTTCAAATCGCAAGCTTTTATCGTAAAAAAACCTGGATTAGTACCATAGGTACCAATCAATAATGATCAGACAACTAACAAAAACTTGTCATCAACAAGTTGAACTAGTATACCTACCTATCAACGAAGAAAAGTTCATTTCTCAGAAAGTAATGTTGGTTTCTTGTCATGCAAGAGGTACAGAAATTTACATAAAATAAACATCAAACACATACCATTAAAGAACCAAGCCTCAATTATTAAGTTATTATCATTTGCCTACTTATTTGGTGAAAGTTAAAGTTATGGTTTGGTTTTTGCTTCAATAGTTATTAAAACTTATACTAGGTATAATGGATACATTGTCTAAAAGCACCTAAAATTATAGTTTGGTACTTGTTGAAATATTCTGCTGTTACAGTTGTCACAATGGATCTAGGATTCTAGGCATTCGTAAAGTTAAGCTCTTTGCTGCGCAATAGAAAATTTTGTATGAAAAAATTGCACTGCGCATCGAAAGGGCTAACTTCACGAATGCCAAGATCCGTTGGAAGAACTGTAGCTAAGTAAAAGCTTTCTTTGTATTTATTTATCTATTAACATTTACTTTATTATAAACTACGCACCTGCGTGTGGTTTCTCATACAACAGTCATTTGTAGGTATATTGAGGCTGACGGCTTTGTGATTATCCCAGTCCGCTGGTCAACGGGGTCAACAAAACTGGATTAAATGTAAGTCTATACTATACCACAACTATACATGGATGATTATACCTTGAAGTTTAATATTTCTTTGTACGGTATTCTACAACTCGTTTATGTTCATTTTATAGGTACTTATGTAAGTACCTACGGATTTATAGAAAGGCATTAGGTACCTACATAAGTTACAAATATATAACTAGTAGTTCGCCCCGAACTGAGATCTCGCGCACCGTTGTGTTGATAGCCTAGATTTGGACTTGTTTCTGACTACCCCTATACCTACGTTAGTACTCTTTCTAGTGTTTACCACATAATGATATCTAATGCGCTACCTCAGTATGGTAAAGATTATAGGCATGCATGCAATACATTAAGTCGTGTCGTGTTTATATTCAATAGTTGACCCCGCGAACTTCGTACCGCGCCTCAGGGAAGGCCTCTTAGTTCGAGAAATTATTAAAATAGCAGTTCAAAACAAAATGTATAAGAAAATCAATTCCCTCGGTTCGATAGTTATGCGAGAACATAAAATTGAAACATACAAACATACAAACATACAAATATACAAACATACAAACATACAAACATACAAAGCAAAATCGCCTAAATTGCCACTAAGATCTTCGCTCGCTTCGCTCGCTCGATCGATAAGTAGGTACCTAGGTACTTATTTATGTAGGTATGTAGAGGTACTTCCCTACTTTAATTTACTAGATCCCATGTAAACTAGACTAACTACTTAGACATTAAACGATTCAAAAGTTTTTCCCGTTCGTCTCTCGACTCCCGTCTCAACTCGCACGATATTAGCTGTAAGGCATAAAAATAATATCTCAGTTGGCGATCTATTTAAATCATTGGAGTGGGTAAATAGCGAGCGGTGTGGGCAAAGCAAAGGTAGATACCTACCTACCTTTATGATTTATTTCTACCGAAAACTAAAATGAGTCTCCGCCTTTTGCAACCAAAAAGGGTTACCTTCTAGTACCTACCTAAGAAAGGGCCTCAACGCCTAAAATAAGAAAATGAAATCTCAGCATTATTATGACCTTACCTATTTATATTTTATGTTAATATGATTCGTTCGAAGCCATGCTGTCCCAAAGTCATGCAAAATAGACGAACAAAAAGTAGGTACCTACCTATGTAGGTAGGTACATACTGATCATACAGAAGATAAATATATTCTGTATACCTAGCAAACCTATATAACAGGGACAATCATTGTCCTCAGCGGGCTTAAAAAGGTCGCTAGAGGAGAATCACAATAGGAATTGAACTATAAGTATGCAGTCTCTTTTCACTCTCAGTCAATGAAAAGGGACGGCATGTAGTTCGATTACTATTGCGATTCTGCTATAGCGACCTTTTTAAGCCCGCTGATCACAACAGAAATAACACTCAATCAAAAACTAGGTACTATAGTCGTATTGCTCATTATACGGACTAAAATTGAAGGAAGAAATGTCATTTTTCCTTCAATTTTGATTAGTTTTGATACGATTTATGTCAAAATTGAAGGAAAAATGACATTTTTTCCTTCACTTTTAGTCCGTATAATGAGCAATACGACTATAGTCTGAAACTAAGTGGTAGGTACTTACCTACTTACATTTTACAAACAATAAACAATACCTTCACTACTAATCAAATGACATGTAGAGAAATCAATAATAAATAAATGACTACTAAAAACTGTTATGAATTTTAATATTCAATTATTGTGAAACATAAACGAAGCATTCAGAGCTATTTTTGAGCTTCGCAAGAGGTGTTTTAATTATAGAAGTAGACAAATCTACGTAAGTACGTAGCTACGATTTCCAAAAATAATTTCACGACCGCATCGTCACACATGTTTACGTAATGATGATCAAACAGAACAAAAGTCATGGTAATAAGTAGGTACTTATATGTTAGTAGTTGCTAACACTCTAAGTACCTAGGTACTTGTATGTGTGTACTTCCGATTTTATAATAGGTGCACTCCGAAAAAACGACATAAGTATATAAAATTAGATTTCCAACGGAAGTCAAATAACTTTCTTTTCATAATTCATACTTAAATAGGTAGGTAGGTACCTACCTAAACACTTAGACCAGGGGTCGGCAACCTTCTGAGATGTTCTGAGGTTACAATTTACAAAATTTCCCAAATTTTAAAGAGCCACAAAAAGTATTTTTAATGGTATAAGTAGTATTTGCTTTGTAGGTATAGGTATGACAATTTTTTTTTATTTAAAATATAGGTACGACTTCAAACATAAAATAAGTTATCATACAAAACAAATAGCTAAAGTATTACAGTTCCATCAATTGGAGCTTTGAGCTGGAGAGCCGCAACTTTAAGTACATAGGTATATCAAAAGAGCCGCATGCGGCTCGCGGGCCACAGGTTGCCGACCCCTGACCTAGACTAAATGCAATTGTATTTGACGCGCACTGTAGGTCTATTTGAAATACAATCCTGTAGAAAGTGATTGACCCTGTAAAATAATTTGATAAAACGTCGTTAACCTTTTTTGTTTGAAATGTGTCTTCTGTCTTTAGCAATGTTTTAATTCTAATTCATATTACCTACCTATATTAAATCTATTTGTACAATAATAATTGATTTTATCCTTTTGGTCACCCATGTAAATAGTAACTATCCTGGTATCGATTACTATCGATAGGCAAAGATGTGTTGGTTTTTTTTTTTTTCTTTAATTTGGCTTCACACGGCCTTGCACACGGCTTATAAAAATGCATTCAGCCAGTGTCAAGTAAAGGTGGAATCAGACGGTTCACCCGGATGAATGGTCTGCGACTTTACGTGTGCCAGCAGCTGGGATATTTTGTAACACACGTAAAATCGCTAACTCGACGGCAAGAGAGTAGGTATTATGTTCCTTGCTCGACAGCCTCTAAACCAGTGGTTCCCAAAGTGGTCCAGGTGGACCCCCAGGAGTCCACGGGAGACTCGAAAGGGGTCCACGCTGGTTCTCATTTTCTGACAAGTTTTGGGAATATGGTAGAAATGTAGCATCAGGGGGTCCACCGAAACCAGTAAAATTTTGAAAGGGGTCCATGAGAAAAAAAAGTTTGGGAACCACTGCTCTAAAGTCATGTTGGGTCAACCTAGGCCAACTTAGGCGAGTGCGAGCGAGAAGGCGAATCGAAGCAAGGCGAGAGCGATAGAGAGGCAATTGCCTCTCAATGCGACCCCAGAACCAACTTGTGTTAGCGCTAGTGTTGGGTATGACATGATTTTAAATTGACTTTTGTAAGAGTAGGTTCATTTTCAAAATGAGCCGGTTCAGTGAGCCGGCTCTTTTGAGCCGATCACTTTCAACTTGACAGTTCATAATGACCTACGCATTGACGAACTCGAAGAGCTGGTCTAATGTTCATTCATTGTGCGATCTTAGGTTAGGTAACTACTATTTCAAAAGTGAGTTTGGAAAAATGTAATTTCTAATCGTGCTGATTGATAAGAAAAAACAAACGCTGATTTAAATTTAATCATTTATTTACATAATTATCATAATGTCGCCAAATAATGAGCATACCGTAGGTACATTGGGGCTATGTAGAACATTTTTAGAAAAAAAAAGTTTTTGCACAAATACTGAGGAATTGTAACGCTTGAATAGATTTTTTTTTTATAGTAGATCATATAGACGGTGTCAGCACTCAAGTCCTACGGCAAAAGTGGGAACTAATTGTTTTATTTACTTTAAGCTCTTTTAGTCACGGTCGTTCAGTTGTTGTGTATAGAATTAAAGAACATACAACTTTGCCTAAATATTAATGTTCAAGCCTTATTTGGACAATTAGTCATTTTTACGCGAAAGCAGCGCTGTGTCTATCGGACTTCAGTGCTGACACCGACTCTACTATTGCCCTTTAAAAGCAATCCGGTGATATTTTGTTTCGTTTGTTCGTTTGAAAACCCGCAAAATCGAAAACATCGAAAACCAATTTTTGTTTTCAAAACACGTTTTTTCAAAACGAGCCGCCTGCGTTTCGTTCAATTCAAAAAGTAGAGTCGGCGTCAGCACTCAAGTCCTACGGCAAATGCTACTAGAAACTAAAAGAGCATAATTATGCTTTTTTAGTTAAGGTAGTTCAGTTTTTCTGGTGTGTAGAATTATCAAACGTACAAACTTGCAAACTTATTTTTGTTCAATCCATAATTGGACAATTAGTAATTTTTTACAAGCTAGTTCTGCGATAGCAACGCTGCGTCTATCGGACTTCAGTGCTGACGCCGACTCTATGACAATCTGTTCGGTCTGCGAGGAGTGATTTGAAGCAGGAAGAGATAGTCATATGACAAAGATTCCATCCTTGTCATTTGAGTGAAGCTATGACATTTGATTTGACGTCATACTACATTAGAGTGAGTGAGTAGCGTCATGTTATATGACTTTGTCATAGTGAGTAGGCGAGGTGTGATTGAAGATTGAATGAAGCATGACAAAATCAGCTGATTTTGTCATATTGTGTACGGTCACATGACATGAATTGAAGCATGACATTTTTAGAAAATGAGCCGATCACACAAAGTTGAATTTTGTACGGGACAAACGAGCCGCGTCAGTCACGTCATATTCAACGCTAGTTAGCGCCTTTAGAATGAATCGGTGGTTCCTTGGAATGAAGTCGTGCGTCTTGGAGATGGCCGACTTCGTTCGGCAGTTACGAATTTAAAAAAAGTCCCTGCGGACCCACCATACCCCTGGCCATACCCCTGGGAGTAGGGTGGGACGAAACCATACCACTATAGTAGTGTTGGGAATTGAAAAAGAAAAAATGTGGCACTGCTGTAATGTTTAGGTACAACCAGTGTTGCCAGAAGGTTACTTTTGTAACCTTTTAGGTGATTTTTGAACTGCATTGGTTACTTTTAGGTTACACTAATGAAAAGGTTACTTTTAGGTGATTTTTCGGAATTTGTAGAATTAACTTTTTATTTCTTACCTCTAAGCAACGTGAAACCGAACGCTTGTTTTAGAAATTTTCATGATGGTAAGCATCGCATCGTTACCCCGCGTTTTCACCTACGACAAAACATGTTGTAAACATCTACCTATCGCACTCATTCTTTGAGAGTTAATAAAGATAGATAGATGTTTGCAACATGTCTTGTCGTTATTGAAAACGCGAGGTTAGCAGTAGAACTCAAGGATTAAGATCTACGCAAGGATTTTATGTAGGTACTACGTAACTGGATGGTTAACTCGACTTTAATGTAAAAGGGATTTTGAACCTTATTATGACTTTTCAATGTTCTATAAAATTCAATCTGGGTTATAAGGATTGTCGGTCTCGTTGAGAGGACTTCGTGGTAGCTTTGTCCCTTTCACACTCGTTGTTCAACGACCTCTGTGGCGCAGTGGGTGAAGGCCCGCCTGTGACGCATGAGGTTACGGGTTCAATCCCCGCCGTGGGACAAATTTTTGTATTGTCTACAAATATTTGTCTCTGGTCTGGGTGTTTTCTATGTATAATATGTACCTATATATTTACAAAAAAAAGGTAGGTATATAAGTAGTATATCAGTCATGTGGTTCCCACAGGGGCGTATTTACCCTTGGGCCAAGAGGGCCATGGCCCGGGGCGGCAGGCTGAAAGGGGCGGCACGAGCCGCCCCTCGCTCTCAGCTTATTGCGCTTTTTTTTCTTCTTTAAATGCCTGAAGAAATTTAAAAAAGCCAACCTAATTAACAACTAAAACTCGTTTAGTGGGCGGTGCAAGCCGCCCCTTGCTCTCAGCTTCGTACGCCTTTCTTTTTGTCCTGTGCCTTATGAAATTAAAAAAAGAGAGGGGCTCTCAGCTTCATACTCTTCTCTTTTTTCCTTGTATGCCTGAAGTTGCATTTGTCTTAAAAAATTCGGCTCGCTTTGCTCGCATATAAGTGTTTTGTGAGCAAAGTGAGTTGTGTCTGACTGCAGAATAGGAGCCGACAAAAAGCCACCCTTTTCTTTGAGCACGTTAGTAAAATCAAGTGTCACCATGTCATGTTGCATTTGTTTTGTTATAAAAAAAATTCAGCTCGCTTCGCTCGCTTAAAGAATAGGAACTGAAGCCAGCCTTTTCTTTGAGCCCCATAAGAAAAATAAAATATCAGTTGCTGCATTCGTCTTAAAAAAAATTCGGCTCGCTTCGCTCGCATTTAAGCTTCATGAGTATTTTGCGAGGCAATGCAAACCAAGTTACAAGCCCGAGACAAATATTTGCAGATCGTACAAACATTTGTCCCGTGACGGGAATCGAAGTCGTTGAATGCGTTTTGCGTACGGTAATCATAACGCTTACGAAGTCACGGTCACAGTTAGTAGGTATTGAACCTAACTATTGACGTTTTTGTTTTTTCATTCACTAGGTATCTGATTTTGCATTTTCCGCTAATTTATGGGGCGGCAAACCTTACAGGCCCAGGGCGCCGAATTTTTAACTGGGTTCGTAGATAGATTAGTGATAGAATAGTGGGTAGAATCCACCCTTAGGGTGGATTCTACCAAACTGTCATCTTACTCCCAGAGTATTTATTCCATTAGCCGACAGAATTCGAAATACATTTGTTTAGAAAGCGCAACCGAACATTATTATGTGCATTCAAATTATCCTGGTTATAAGGTGTCAAGTTTACAATGTCAAAATATTCATACAAACAGCAGTTTGTCTGTGGTTTAATCTCCAGATAAAACTTATTCCAGTTTGGTAAAATCCAGCCTTTCAACTTTAAAACAGCTCTATCAACTTTTAATACCTTTCCAGTAAGAAAATATGAAAGGTTACTTTATAAACAAAAAGGTTACATTTTGAAGATTTCAGGTAATTTCTGACAAGACCCGACTGGCAACACTGGGTACAACTCCTAATTGCTAAAATGTATGGGATGTGTTTTTTTGAAATAATGCAAAAACTTACGATTTCAGTTGGTAAGTTACTTGGGAAAAGTGTTTCTGGTGAGGAATAGTCAATAATGTAATTTTTTTAGGCTAACCGTAACCAGTAGGCTCATTCTGTAAACTCACTTCGAACGTCGCAGAGCTGTAGGCGCATTCTGTAAACTCACTTCGAACGTCGAAGAGCTGAATCCGCTGTGAGATTTCAAATTTCGTATTCGAAATTTGAATCTTACTACAAACACTTACAATACATTCTTGCGTATTTAGTAAGCTCGGTCACTTGAGTGAATTCGAAGTGAGTCTAGTACAGAATGCCTCTGCAGCAGAGATTCAAGATTCAAATTCAAATTTCGAATACGAAATTTGATATCTCACAGCGAATTCAGGCTCTTCGACGTTCTAAGTGAGTTAACAGAATGAGCCTACAGGTACCTAGGTACTTTTATTTTTAAATAAAAAAATGCAAATAAGTATTTTTTCTTCAAAATAAAACAATAGGTAGGTATAGTCTGGCAAAAAATAATAGACTAAAATGGGGGCGCCACTGTGCAAGCTAAATACGCGAAATAGATAAATAGATTCGGTACCTGAACCATAGACAAGAAACCTGTACTTTACCATATATTAGTAGAGAAAGGGTTTCCATTGTAGTGAAATAGTTGCCGTTTCAACCCGTTTTTGCCAGATTATACCTACCTAGTTTCCTAAGAACAAACAACACTTTCTAACTACCTACAAGAGAAAAGGTAGCTACCCTGAAGTGCTCTTTGACCTAGATTCTGCCTCGAAGCAGGAAGTAGGTATGTAAGTACCTACCTACATATTTAGGTAAGATTATTAAAACCATTCATTAAAACTAATGATAATATATTTGGAAGACATAGTTCAGGCGTACATCATAGATTCATTTAAGTAATATTATTTCGAAAGACACTAAAAAGTAAACCTTATTACATACATGGCACTTGCTAGGATAATAAATTGCATTCCATAATTTACTTTAATACTGAAAAGTAATGAGCTACCTATATTTAGTTAATTTGACGAAGTTACAACTCATTCAAAGTTTTCTGTAACTTATCCAGATAAATTTCAGCATGTTTTGGTTCGAAGACTAATGCAGGTCTAAGGCGAATAGCATTTTCTCCACATGCCCCACCCAATACACCTGAAACAAATTAATTTTTTTCGAGTGTTCTAAAGCGTTCAGTCGCTTAGTTAGTGTACCTTTCGCAAAACGAAGTACATATTCAAAATATATTTTCAAATGAAAGATGCACTAAGAGAAAGATACGTACATTATGATAAAGGTGCGTTTTGAGAATGGTACGTTTTGAGAATGGTACGTTTTGTGCATGGGGAGCATTTTGCGAAAGGTAGGTAGAGTCGGGTCAGCACTGAAGTCCGATAGACGCAGCGCTGCTATCGCAGAACTAGGTTAGGTAAAATGTTAATAATTGTCCAAATAAGGCTTGAACAATTAAGGATTAAACGAACTTACCTGTGAGTGAAGTTCTATCCTAATTATACTAGCGCCCAGTCCGAATAGATTAGTTGTTTTCTTATTTATATTACTACTTGTAGTATCGCATAGTTACTACCACTCTGCACTAAGTTGAGAATTCAGACTTTTTTTTTTTTTTTTTTTTGTGGGTACCTGTCTACCCCGCTCGGTAATCGGCCATCTTTATTCATATAGTTAGGAGTTAATAATCTCAACCAATTTTATTGATGTTTTCCCTAATTAAGTAATATTGAGGGATAAGTGTGTGTTTCACGCGCGTTGGGCGGGCGGGACACACTAATCTATTCGGACTGGGCGCTAGTATAATTAGGATAGAACTTCACTCACAGGTAAGTTCGTTTAATCCTTAATTATACTGCGCTTCCAGTCCTCTAGATTAGTTGTTTTCTTATTTATATTACTACTTGTAGACTTTGAGAGTAATTAGGGAAAACAATCAACAAACTTGTCATTTTCTGAAAACTTAAGAAGTAGGTTTTTTGAAAACTTAGAGGTAAGTATTCATTATAAACCGTAACTAAACATTTCATATTCAACAGAAGATCTTAAGATCTTGCAAATCCTTGTTTAAAATTTAGATCACTAGATTTAATTAATTAAGTACTTAATTATGTAGGTAGTTATTCTGATATTAATCAAACACCGAATAAGTCAGATCTATAGTATCATGGTCAACTATATAGAATATAGACGTAGTATAGGTATTTAAAGAAACGAGTAAAGGTAATGGACCACTTGTACCAGCCAGCCGGCTGTGTAACGGACGGTATTAATGTTCACACCGACTAAGTGAGCTCGTGAGATGGCAACTGTGCTGTAAGCGTTAATAGTGTGAAATATTTTCTAAATCAACTTGAAGCGATAAATTATATTGAATTGATCTGAAATTCAATTTGTTCAGGCAGTAGGTAGGCCTTTTATTCAAGAAAGGTAGGGGTGATACTGGTTGCTTATAACCTAGTCTTGAGGTTTTAATTTTGTATGAAATTTTAATGATTACTATTTAATCTCATAAAATCTTATTGTTTTTTAGACAATGTTAGGAACTCAATGTGCTCGAGAGCTAGTAACATAGTGACATTTATTTAGTTTCACCAACAAATTTATTATTAGGCAACGAACCCGTTACGAACGAACGGTCTAGAACAAAGTTATCTTGGAAAGAATACACATTTAGACAAAATTTTCAAATGGTTGTCATCGTGGTCCTAAAATTAAGGACATAACCGATCACGAGTTTAATAATAAGTTTCATAGTAAAAACCCTCGTTGAAAAGATGTATCATAAAATAAATTGCCTACTTGAAGTACAGAAATGTCATAAAAATCAGTTACTTAGGTAACTTAGTTTAACAATATAATATAATCATCAAATACAAGTATCTTGTGTCATATTATTTCGTCGAAATGTCTGCTAATTATGCGTATAATATTATGTCTAACGCTGAGTTTTGAATATTGCGCCAGGAAATGAGTTGCATATCCGGAAACCGGAGTATGATAATAATGCATGCAATTTTTCAGTTTCTGTAATGAGACGGGATTTAAGAACCGGATACTACAGTTGTGTAGGCCAGTATGGTCCTACCATGATGTTCCTAGTTTTGTTTGTCATAACTTTTCCAAGCGTTTCTAGAATAGTAGAAGAAAGGAAGGAAAGGCATAAAATTTCTACTTTGTCCAAGAGATGGTAAATGAAGCTACAGTCAGTGCGTCAGGATCACTTTGCCAAGACCTATTGGTAGTAGTATACTCAATCTTTGATTGATAAATTATTAAAAAACTAAAGTGCAAACTGTCAATATAAAATCAAAAGATAAGTCAAAGTTTCAAAGGCCGTATCACTTAACTCTGATAAGCTGATTCTATGTCAGGATGACATACTTAATCTAATTACTTGAGACAAAATTGTCAAAAAGTTATCACAAATTGATGAAAATGTAACACGCAAAAACACATAACTTCTACTTTAGCACCAATACCAAAATTCAATTTTATAATTTGTGCGAAACGTGGATATTGAATACTTTCCAGTCTTAGACATTACTTAACACCCGGGACTTTCCAGTCCATTGAATTGTTGTTGGTATGCGAATTGCGGCAGTGTTGTCGATTCGTACAAGTATCTGGAAGTCAGGTAATGTTACGAGCAAAAACCTTTTAAGAGATTTGAATGCAGCAAGTAGCTCAAGATACCTAATTAATAAAATAATAATTAATTAATTATAATTAATGAGATTTTTCTGTTTCATTATTGACCACTACCGCTCGCAGTACAGCCGTTCTAGGAAACTCCCACACCCCATAGTTGAGGCGTCAGAGAGAGACAGAGAAAATTCAGCGCCTTCTAAATTGATGTAACATCTCTATTAATAAGCTACCAATTGATATCAGGCTGAGGGGACTGAGGAAATCACATAAGTAACATAGGTACTCAACCTATTTTAATATCCGTCTTCTAAATTAAGAGTTGACTCTTTCCATTTGTTAATGTGTAACCAGCCGTACCTATTCATCGACAGGGCAGGCTAACACTAAAGTCACTTATTTTTTAAATCTTCAAAAATCTTTGATATTATTTATTTCTTTGACTCTTGATGAATTTTTGTAATAAAAAAATTTTGAGATGAAGAACTGCCATTCAGTAACGAAGCTAAATAATAAATAATAGCTAGATAAGTACTTTAGTACCTAAGCTTAAAATGGTCAATTTAATAAAATTTATCACTACTGGCTGAGTGCGCAAAAAATATTTCATACCTATTTATCCTTAATAGGATAGGTAGTGCGAAAGTTTGTTGTACGAGACAATTTATTTTTATATGAAAGGTGTCGAGGTACTCAGCTGTAGGTATCCAGTATCAGCGTTGCTGCGACGACGTCCGCGATGAGTGCGCGTGCCTCGATGGCGGCGGAGGAGGTAGGGCGCGGAGGCGCACAGGAGTTCGCTGCGAGGAACGCAGTTGGGGCGACCGACGGTGACCGACGACGCGACGTGGCGCGCCGTCCGGCAAACTGTATGCCTACTAGGCAGTGCGGTTTAAAAACTTGACACGTCGGTCTGTGGTTTGGATTGGACCTCTTCAAAAAATTATTCCCGTTAAATATAAAATGTGTAAATAATAATTTGGTCAAATAAAATTATGTGAAATAAAATTTTTATGTTGAATAAAAATTAGGACAAATGAAATTATGTTAAATAAAAATTAGGTCAAATGAAATTATGTCAAATAACAATTAGGTCAAATGAAATTAAGTTAAATAAATATTAGGTCAAATGAAATTATGTCAAATAATAATTGGGTCAAATGAAACTAAGTTACTAAAAATTAGGACAAATGAAATTATGTCAAATAATAATTAGGTCAAATGAAATTATGACATATGAAACTATTTCAACTGTTGTTGTATTAATTGAACGTTAGGTTAAATGATGATTAGGTGAAATCTTCTTCTTCTTCTTCTTCTTCTTCTTCTTCGTAATTAGGTGAAATGTTGTTTAGTAAATGACTTGCACTTGGCTTAGGCCCGTGTTCGTCATTAAACTGACTCAAATGAGTCAAGTAGATGAGTATCAAAAAACCAATAAAATCATTGTTGAAACATACTTTTTTAAAACAATTTGATTTGATTTTGTATCACAGACGTGTCTGTGTCAGAAGTCCCACTGTAAACAGTTGTAATTAACCATCGGTGCGTTATTGAAAATAAACTGATGATGATAGAGAAGTCACCAATTTTTATAGTGTCATGTAATAATTTACAAAACACTACCTACTTAGATACTTATAGGTAGGTAAATATTTTATTATCCTTAGTGGATGTTCAGACTAGTTATGATAATGATGATGCTGATCTCATTCTAAACAGAATGTATCTTTGTATAATGGAAGACTACTTTAGTCTAGGTAGGTATATATTTTTCTCCAGTGGAAAACACGCCAACTGTAGGTCGATGCAGCGAGACAGCGCCAATGACTGTATTTATACAGAATACGTCGATACGTAAAAATCGCAAGATAAATACTGTATATTTTTTTTAATTTTTACAGTGGAAAACCACACTTTGGTATTATTTCATTTGAAAAGGAACAATCTTATCAAAATTTTCAATTCCGACGGGATTCGAACCCGCAACGATACAAGCGATCCTCCTTAGGCAGGAGTGCCTTTACCAATTCTGTGATTGTTAATAAAAGGTTAGGTTGCAGTTAACAGCGGAAAGAACGCCAACCGTAAGTCCATGCGGCGAAACAGCCCCAATTACTGATCCGAAAGGTAAACACCTGTTCCACTGCCTGTAGTCCAAATAGGCTGATGATTGTTTGTAAAAAGTTATGTTGCAGTCCCCAGGGGAAAGAACGTCAACCGTAAGTTTATGCGGCGATTATGTATAAACCATCTCAGTAGGTAGGTACTTAGGTAATTTGCATTGGTAAGTAAAAAATTGCACGTAAATACATGTAGGTATAATTTGATAACGAGTGTTATCTGTTTATAAAAGGTTAGGTTACGATCCCCAGTGGAAAGAACGCCAACCGTGTGTCTATGCGGCGAGATAGCCCCAATGGCAGCTCAGATTGCATTTATTTCTATGCGGCGAGGTAGCCCCAATGGCAGCTCAGATTGCATTTATTACATTACGTAAACACGTAAAAAATTATAGGTAGGTATGTCTACTGGCAGCTCAGATTGCATTTATTACATAACGTAAACACGTAAAAAATTATAGGTAGGTAATCACCTGTACCGCTGGCACCGCTATCCTCACAATGTCGTGATTTGTGATTTGGTAAAAATCAGGTCCAATATACCCGACGTCGTCACATCGACGTAGTTTCCCATCCTTGATCCTTGGAAAATTCCTTGGAGCACAACACAGTTAACACTTCATTTTTTAAATAAAACGTAAAAATAAAAAACTCTTTCGAAAATATACGCGAAAATAACGAGCGAGAAGTGCGAGTGGCTTGAGCACTAAAATGCGAATGAATAAAGATGGCCGATTACCGAGCGGGGTAGACAGGTACCCACAAAAAAAAAAAAAAAAAAAAGTCTGAATTCTCAACTTAGTGCAGAGTGGTAGTAACTATGCGATACTACAAGTAGTAATATAAATAAGAAAACAACTAATCTAGAGGACTGGAAGCGCAGTATAATAATATTTATGCAAGTTTGTATGTTCTTTAATTCTACACACCAGAACAACTGAACGACCGTGACTAAAATACCATATTAAAGTAAATAAAACAGTTAGGTCCCGCTTTTGCCGTAGGACTTGAGTGCTGACGCCGACTCTAGTTACTTTAAATTTTTAATCTATGCTAATTATACGTGGTTATAATATAACCACAGGTATAATATTATTATACCTGTGGTTATACCGAGCTCATAACGGATAAAGAAAACATCGTAAGAAATCAGTTACTATCTATACCAATATATAAAGCGGAAGAGCTTGTTTTTATATGTTTTTATTAGCTAAACTCTTGAGGAAGGTTTTGGCTACTTTTCATCATCATCATCATCACCTTAAATATACCATCACTACGAGGGCAACGCCGCGAGGGCGCTGCTAGTTCTATTATAAGATTACAACCTGTAGAACTGATGACTAAAATGTCACCCTTTTGTGTGAAAACCTTTGTACATGATACGTATGTTTATTTCCATTTTGTTTGGGAAAAGCTTCACAAAGACATTTATATTCCTAAACTTACGTGTTTGTGCGTACGTATGCTTGCAAATGTATGTGACCGACATTACGTCTGAGAATGCACATAGCAAATAAAAATACACATACCATTCTTCTTCAGATCATTATTTATCTTGTCCCTAGTCTGAGCAGTGTGAGCATTGAACGAGAGGAAAGTGCCACGTCCGCGCACGCTGTGAACGAGGCCGCTGTGTTCTTTCTCGAGCTGGTGAAGGCCCGCCTTCAGAACTGCTCCGGTCTTATTCACCAGGTCAATGAGGTTCTCTTGCTTGATCACTTTCAATACGCGCTCTAACAGGATCAGCTTGCCTGGGTCCCCCATCCACGTGTTGAAGATTCGATATGGGTGTGGTGCCCTAGAATTTTAATTGAATCGTTTATGGCTGACATTATATTAAATTGTATACCTAATTGAAAGTTAATCATTACATCAGTTAAGTCGGAGTGATGCCCAAACATCAAAAACGTTCAATTATGAGTGCTATTTTAATAGGAATTTCTTCATTTTTTTCATTTGAATACACTACTACTTACTACTACCTACTATACTACTAGGTAATATTATGTGAAAGTTAGTGTGGATGGATGTTTGTTACTCTTTCACGCAAAAAAACTACTGAACACATTTAGGTAACACGCGAGCGAAGCCGCGGGCGGAAGATAGTATATTATGTTGATACGGTCAACATCACTCACTTAGGACTAAAACACAAAACTGCGAATCAGATCGTAGAAAACGATATATCTGTATGTAGGTACCGTAGATTTCTACGAAGCGATGTCTTATCGCAGTTTAGTCTGGCGGCCTATTGTGCATGATAAACTGACTACTCCAAAACCTACAATTAGGTTCGTTAGGACCAGTTTACTAAATACACTTGGGCCAACGGATCTCGGCATTCGTGAAGTTGGCCGTTTCGACGCGCAGTGCAACTTTTTCATACAACATTTTCTACTGCGCAGCGAAAAGCCTAACTTCACGAATGCCTAGATCCGTTGGCCCTACTGTTCTCTACTACCTAATTTCTCAAATCAAGGTTATAAATTCTAATTGTTCAAAGTGTACGACGCGCTTACTTGAAGTCTGTGTTGAAATAGAATCCGCCTGTGAGCATCTTCTTGCTGAAGGTGACTAGATCTGGCGGCGCGGGCAGCTCAAAGTGTTCGTAACACCACATCTTGCCAGTCGGCCCGCAGCCCGTCTGCACTTCGTCCATAATCAGGGCAACACCTTTCTGATAATAATAATAAATAGGTAGGTACATACATAAGTACACACTTCAAAAAAAGTTTGCAATCAGTTTAAAAACATAACATATTTTTTAATTTGACCTTCCGTGCTTCGTCCCGGCTTTGAAGTCGATAAGCCAAGACGGAGGCCTTCAGGCGGCCTAAAAACTCTGTCACCAGAGTTGGCCACTTCCTCATACGAAAGAAGAATTTGATCTTCTTCTATCGTATCAATGTTTCAACTCTATCCTAAATGATTTTCTCCCAGTAAGGAAAACTAATAAAAAAAGAACTTCGTTTCTAAACAAAGGAATACTGTGTTTTTTTTTCTTCTCCAAATTATGTATTTTTAAACGGAGAGATTTTGAAAATATTTATAAGGGTCAAAAATATTTCAACTTTTAAAAGTGATCGCATACTGTTTTTGATGTGTTTATACATTTAATTCCCCTTCCAGGTATGCGAGGTTTCACACGATTTCTTATACAGAATTCTAAAATTCGATTCGATGACTATCCGCGCTATCGATCATTTTCAAAGGAACTTAAAAGTCTAAAGATCTGAGAGGATGTACCGTGTCTTGGGGGGATACAGTCTTGATCATTATTTTTTATTTATCTACAAATTGTTTCCTATTCTCTTTCTCTATGCTTTTATAAGTGATGTTTCATATTATTTTAAAGTTGATTTAAAACAAACCTCTTTACAAAGCTTCTGAAGTCGCTGAAAGTATTGCGGCGAAGCCTCGTGGTCTCCTCCCTCCGATTGAATTGGCTCTACGATTATGCCGGCAACTGGGTTACCTTTCTTGTCATACTTCTCAATTAAATCTGCCACTTGTTCAAGAGATCTGCAAACGGAATGTTTTTCAGTTTTTACGGTGAAAAATAACCACGTGTCATTAATTACATTTTGTTTTTGTTAGTGTTAAATTCACACCCGGAAGCTTTTTTCAAAAAGGAGAGGTGAGGTAAAACAAACAGTGCAACTTGTGCAACATACTTGAAAATCAAAAGTGCATTCATAGCTCTAAGTAGTGTAATAAAAACTTTACTAAACAAATAAACTATTATTTGCATTGCGGCTTCTAACTTAAATAAATTTCCCTGCACAGAACTTCACTCCAATCGAGTGGTGTTATGCAGGCGACCAACCCCGGATTTTTCGAAAATGAACTTTAATCGATCGAGCGAGCGAAGCGAGCGAAGATCTTAGTGGCAAGTTAGGCGATTTTGCTTTGTATGTTTGTATGTTTGTATATTTGTATGTTTCATTTTTATGTTCTCGCATAACTATCGAACCGCTTATCCAATCTGTATGAAACTTGATAGGTCAATAGGTTGTGCTATGGAAATTTGCTGTGGAGCGTATGAGCGTAATCGATAAAGGGGTTGTAAAGATATGGGGTTCCCAAGGGGGTAAATTTTTTTCAAAGTTACCCAAATATATTGAGTGGGGTGTCATATGAAAGTACTCAATTTATACATTCCAAAATGGTTTTTAGTTTTCTTCTAGGTTCTATAGTTTTTGAAATACAGAGAAAAAGAAAAATGATGAAAACCAATTAACGGATGTATGGAGAGAGCTCCCGTTTCATAGAGTTTCGATGTATTTGGAGGTCTGGTTAACAGACAAAGAGTGTGGCATCGTTGTGGTTTGGTTTGCAATGATTTTAGTTGCTTCTTGATATTTTTCCTTGAGATTGAAAATAAAAGCCGTGTTGGCCGAGTGGAAGAGTGCTCGATTTTCGATTTATAGGTCGTAAGTTCGAACCCTGGCCGTGCTCACCAATGGATTTTTCGATTAGAAAAAATTAAATGCGCATTAACACGAGCTCTAAACGGTGAAAGAAAACATCGTGAGGAAACCAGTTAACGTTCTAATAGCGGCGATGGGCTTGCAACCTGTCACGTATGCAAATGCTAACTCCTGCAAATAGTGGGCTGGGCATGTATTTATTTATTTATTTTATTTATTTATCGATTATAGACGAGCAGCTTTTAGCTGGTATGTCTATATCACACAGTGTTGAAATAGTCTTTATTGAAAATAGTCTTTGTTTTTTATAGTCCTTTTTGTTTAAGATTCAGTAATCTTTTTGAGCACTGATTTGTTAGTTCGTAGCCAGTTGTCGAGCTTGTTTTTAAAAGCATTGATAGAAGTAGCTGTTACAACGTCATCTGGTAGTGCATTCCAATTGTGGACCACTCTGTTGCTGAAGAAGTGATAGGCAGCTAGTACGCGAGTGGATTCACGAATGAGCCTGCGCTGGTGACCACGTGAAGGTCTTTGGTCATCTTTTCTTCTCAGTATGTCTTGAATGTTTGGCAGATTGTACTGGTGGGTCATGATCTTATATGTTTCAATAAGATCTCCTCGAAGGCGTCTATCCTCAAGAGTGGTGAGGCGTAGTGAGATTAATCTATCCTCGTAGGTTTTGCGACGTAGAGCCTGTGGTATCTTGGTGGCCTTCCTCTGGACACTTTCAAGAAGGTTAATGTCTTTGTGGAAATAGGGATGCCATATTTGAAATCCGTACTCTAGCAAGGGTCTTATGTAAGTTTTATATATCTTACGAAACATATCTATTGACATTGTTTGAAAGGACCTCCTGATGACGTATAGAAATGAATTGGCCTTCTTGACTACTATGTAGCATGTGATGTAGCAAAATTATAGAGGGAGACGGAGGGGGAGAGGGAGACGGAGGGGGAGGGGGAGACGGAGGGGGGAGGGGGAGGGGAGGGGGAGACGGAGGAGGGGAGGGGAGGGGAGGGGAAGGTGAGGGGAGGGGAAGGGGAGGGGAGAGGGAGGGGGAAGGTGAGGGGAGGGGAAGGGGAGGGGAGGGGGAGGGGAGGGGAGAAGGGGAGGGGAAGGGGAGGGGGAGAAGGGGAGGGGAAGGGGAGGGGAAGGGGAGGGGAGGGGAGGGGTGGGAGGCGGAGAGGGAGGGGGAGGGGGAGGGAATTGATTTTCTTATACATTTTGTATTGAACTGCTATTTTAATAATTTCTCGAACTAAGAGGCCTTCCCTGAGGCGCGGTACGAAGTTCGCGGGGTCAACTATTGAATTTAAACACGACACGACTTAATGTATTGCATGCATGCCTATAATCTTTACCATACTGAGGTAGTGCATTAGATATCATTGTGTGGTAAACACTAGAAGGAGCACTTAACGTAGGTATAGGGGTAGTCAGAAACAAGTCCAAATCTAGGCTATCAACACAACAACGGTGCGCGAGATCTCAGTTCGGGGCGAACTACTAGTACTTATGGGAATCCCCTAAGCACTAAAATTCATTTTCGAAAAATCCGGGGTTGGTCGCCTTCTTCATAACACCACTCAATCTATCTAGCTAATCCCACGTAGACAAGTTAAGTTAGAAATCCGCTGAAATATAACGACTTTAAACTGAAGTACCCCATTAATATCTTATGCTTCAAAAATCGATAATCAGTCTCGCAAAAATAAATAAGTATACTAGCAAAAGCAGTTCATGCAGGGTTGTAAATTAAATATTACTGCACCAAAGCACTGCATCTTGCTTCAGCTTCTTCAAACAAGATAATAAGGTTCCAAGGCGTAGATTGTACATATCAAATGAAACAAAAATGCCTGAAATCAAGAATAAAAACAAAGTTAAGAAAAGATAAGAAAAAAATAATCATTTCATGCGATGTGTTTATGGTAATAGTTACTTGTTGTCTTCCTCGAGGTTTTCTCTTTGGTTTTCATTCAGCGGGTACTTGTATCTCGGGAATGGCGCGACTGGCCAGTCGAAGGCAGGCACATCTAACTTGTGTATCGGTTTTGATCGTGTTGTAGAGAGAGCACCAAATGTACGTCCATGAAAACTACCCTGGAATTGACAAATAAATTAAATCAATGCTGGACATTTCACACAGCATCTTCTAGCTAGCCCCAAAGCCCGTTTCCTGAGTAAGCCGAGGCGGAGCACCCTTCGTGTCTAAACACAAGTTAAAACTTACTTAGTTAGAACGAAGAGTCGAAGCATTGACAGCACACAGGTTTTTACTAGGCAGAGTATGCTATAAGGATATTAATAAGCATTATTTTATGTAAAAAGTGTATGCTCTGTCACTTTATAACCTTTACTGAAATAAATAGGTAGGTACATTATTATTATTATAAAGTAAAGGTACCATTCGGAGGGCGGTTTGTACCGGAAAGTGTTGCATCAAAGCGGTGCGCCGCACAGTGGCTCGATCGTATGGAGAGGGTCGGACATTCGTCTTTAAAAAAAGTTGATGTCGAAATGTGTTAATTTAATAATGGCATTGTGTTCAGTTAATTATTCTCTTCAATAGTCATTCTCGGTACTTTTGCCGTAACGGCAATATTTCATGAATAAATTGAAGAAACGTTGATTTTTATTACAATTTTGTATGGAAATGAATTTTCAAAACCTTATATCTCTACATTGCCCTGGGTTTTCGCAGTGTGGTTTTTTTTATCGTAATCTACACATAGACAGCTTCAATATCCATTCAAAACTTGCTGCGCCAAACTCTTATAAGACTAAAATACAGGATGTTCGATTTTGAGTTAAAATAACTTAACGATAACTTGTAATCTACTCGTACACGGTTTGAAATGTCTTAATTTAATAATGGTATCGTGTTCAATTAATGATTTTCTGCAATAGTCATTCTCGGTACTTTTGCTGTAATGGCAATATTTCATGAATAAATTGAAAAAACGTTTATTTTTATTAAAAAAATTTAAGGAAATGAATTTTTAAAACCTTATATCTCGACATTGCCGTGCGTTTTCGCGATGCGGTTTTTTTATCGTAATCTACACATAAACAGCTTTAATATCCAATCAAAATTTGGTGCGCCAAACTCACAACAGACTCAAATACAGCATGCATGTTCTATTTTGAGTTAAAATATTATGAATATTAACTTAATTGATTTTCGTAATCTACTCGTACACGGCTCGAAATGTGTTAATTTAATCATGGTATCGTGTTCAATTAATGATTTTCTTCAATAGTTATTCTCGGTACTTTTGCCGTAACGGCAATACTTCATGAATAAATTGAAAAAACGTTGATTTTTATTACAATTTTTAAGGAAATGATTTTTTAAAACCTTATATCTCGACATTGCCGTGCGTTTTCGCGATGCGGTTTTTTTTATCGTAATCTACACATAGACAGCTTCAATATCCAATCAAAACTTGCTGCGCCAAACTCATAACAGACTAAAATACAGGATGTTCTTTTTTGAGTTAGCAATAACTAAACCGATTTTCGTTATCTACTCGTACACGGTTCGAAATGTGCTAATTGAATAATGGTATCGTGTTCAGTTAAAGATTTTCTTCAATAGTCATTCAAGGTATTTTTGCTGTAACGGCATTATTTCATGAATAAATTGAAAAAACCTTGATTTTTATTACAATTTTTATGGAAATGAATTTTTAAAACCTTATATCTCGACATTGCCGTGTGTTTTCGCGATGCGGTTTTTTTTATTGTAATCTACACATAAACAGCTTCAATATCCAATCAAAACTTGCTGCGCCAAACTCATAACAGACTAAAATACAGGATGTTATATTTTGAGTTAACAATAACTCAACCAATTTTCGTTATCTACTCGTACACGGTTCGAAATGTGCTAATTGAATAATGGTATCGTGTTCAGTTATACATTTTCTTCAATAGTCATTCACGGTACTTTTGCTGTAACGGCATTATTTCATGAATAAATTGAAAAAACTTTGTTTTTTATTACAATTTTTATGGAAATTAATCTTTAAAACATTATATCTCGACATTGCCGTGCGTTTTCACGGTGCGGTTTTTTTATCGTAATTTACACATAGACAGCTTCAATATCCAATCAAAACTTGCTGCGCCAAACTCATAACAGACTAAAATACAGGATGTTCTGTTTTGAGTTAATATATTATGAACATTAAACTTAATCAATTTTCGTAATCTAGTCGTACACGGTTCGAAATGGGTTAATTTAATAATGGTATCGTGTTTAGTTAATGATTTTCTTCAATAATCATTCGCTGTACTTTTGCCGTAGCGGCATTATTTTATGAATAAATTGAAAAAACGTTGATTTGTATTACAATTGTATGGAAATGAATTTTCAAAACCTTATATCTCAACATTGCCCTTGGCGCACCAACTTGGCGCACCAAGTTTTGATTGGATATTGAAGCTGTCTATGTGTAGATTACGATAAAAAAACCGCACCGTGAAAACGCACGGCAATGTCGAGATATAATGTTTTAAAGATTAATTTCCATAAAAATTGTAATAAAAAACAAAGTTTTTTCAATTTATTCATGAAATAATGCCGTTACAGCAAAAGTACCGTGAATGACTATTGAAGAAAATGTATAACTGAACACGATACCATTATTCAATTAGCACATTTCGAACCGTGTACGAGTAGATAACGAAAATTGGTTGAGTTATTGTTAACTCAAAATATAACATCCTGTATTTTAGTCTGTTATGAGTTTGGCGCAGCAAGTTTTGATTGGATATTGAAGCTGTTTATGTGTAGATTACAATAAAAAAAACCGCATCGCGAAAACACACGGCAATGTCGAGATATAAGGTTTTAAAAATTCATTTCCATAAAAATTGTAATAAAAATCAACGTTTTTTCAATTTATTCATGAAATAATGCCGTTACAGCAAAAATACCTTGAATGACTATTGAAGAAAATCTTTAACTGAACACGATACCATTATTCAATTAGCACATTTCGAACCGTGTACGAGTAGATAACGAAAATCGGTTTAGTTATTGCTAACTCAAAAAAGAACATCCTGTATTTTAGTCTGTTATGAGTTTGGCGCAGCAAGTTTTGATTGGATATTGAAGCTGTCTATGTGTAGATTACGATAAAAAAAACCGCATCGCGAAAACGCACGACAATGTCGAGATATAAGGTTTTAAAAAATCATTTCCTTAAAAATTGTAATAAAAATCAACGTTTTTTCAATTTATTAAAATAAATAAATAAATAAAATACGTTTATTTCGAGCATAACTCATAGGTACAGTAGGTAGGCACAAGAATACACACAACACATAGGTAACTTAAAAACTAATTGGGTTGCTGGACAGGTGTCGCTCGCAACAGTGCCTCGTATAGGGGCAGTCCACCCTGGCCGCAATCATTATTCATGAAGTATTGCCGTTACGGCAAAAGTACCGAGAATAACCATTGAAGAAAATCATTAACTGAACACGATACCATGATTAAATTAACACATTTCGAGCCGTGTACGAGTAGATTACGAAAATCAATTAAGTTAATATTCATAATATTTTAACTCAAAATAGAACATGCATGCTGTATTTGAGTCTGTTGTGAGTTTGGCGCACCAAATTTTGATTGGATATTAAAGCTGTTTATGTGTAGATTACGATAAAAAAAACCGCATCGCGAAAACGCACGGCAGTGTCGAGATATAAGGTTTTAAAAACTCATTTCCTTAAATTTTTTTAAGAAAAATAAACGTTTATTCAATCTATTCATGAAATATTGCCATTACAGCAAAAGTACCGAGAATGACTATTGAAGAAAATCATTAATTGAACACGATACCATTATTAAATTAAGACATTTCGAACCGTGTACGAGTAGATTACAAGTTATCGCTCATATATTTTAACTCAAAATCGAACATCCTGTATTTTAGTCTTATAAGAGTTTGGCGCAGCAAGTTTTGAATGGATATTGAAGCTGTCTATGTGTAGATTACGATAAAAAAAACCACACTGCGAAAACCCAGGGCAATGTCGAGATATAAGGTTTTGAAAATTCATTTCCATACAAAATTGTAATAAAAATCAACGTTTCTTCAATTTATTCATGAAATATTGCCGTTACGGCAAAAGTACCGAGAATGACTATTGAAGAGAATAATTAACTGAACACAATGCCATTATTAAATTAACACATTTCGACATCAACTTTTTTTAAAGACGAATGTCCGACCCTCTCCATACGATCGAGCCACTGTGCGCCGGCGCAGTCGAGATCCGAATGCTAAGCTTGTGTTATGGGATTTACGTGACTGATATAGGTAGGTACTTTTTGTTGTACTTATATACATACATATTTTACATAGAAAAACACCCAGACAAGACAAATATTTGCAGATCATTATGCGCATTAACACGAGCTCTAAACGGCGAAGGAAAACATCGTGAGGTTTCCTGACGAGTAAGCAAGTAAATAGGTAAGTAGTAAGCTTTCTAATAGCGTCGATGGGTTTACAACCGGTCAGTGTCATGTATAGAATGCTAACTTCTGCAGAATGTGGGTATGTACCACTCTGACTACCCTCTTCCTTAGACATCTTCAAAGGATCTTAAAGATGCCTAAAAAGATCTGAGAGAATGTCTACCGCGCCTGGGGATACAGTCGTTATCATTATTATTATCAGGATTTTTTATGGGAGTAGGTAATGTAATGTTTATGACTTCTTCCTCTGCAACTAATGGACATAAGGATTAAAATATTGCAGATAGCTTATACTTTGGATTAGCTAAGCAAGCTTAAAGCTAAGCTTGTTGTTTTTGTTGTAATTTGTACTGTAGGATGACAGAAAGACTAAAAGCTATTTATATTTACCGAATCTTGCACTTGAAACTTAGTGTGCTTATGTGGAGATTTTTATTCTAACTCGTTCTCATAATAACTCATCGTAACCAACCGCGTGGCGCTGATAATGATTCACAAAAATCTTGTATCTTAAACGTTTTTAAGATAGGTAATATAACAGTCTTACCTCATAAAATTATTATCTAACTTTAAGTTGCTATGAGAGATTATGCATTCATAGAGCAGTACCCAATAAATATTTTACCTACCTTAGTATTATTAGCTCATTCATCAAACCCCCACTTATTATTCTATCCAGTTTCTTGATACCTAAAGATCGAATAAGAAACTCGTTAGTAATGTCATGGGCGATAAATTAAGATCTCACCTCAAATGACATGATCGACAAATTCGGTGATCCTGGAGGTTGGTTGATCATGCATGATTCCAACTCTTCAGGGGTGAAGGTTGTAGCGCCACTTCGCTGCTTCGTGCAGTACCACATAAATACAGCTTTATAAGCATTCTCATTGGAACAAGAGCCACACATCATAGTGGCTATGTTGTTCAAGCCAGTTGGTGCCACAGAAAGCAGGACATTCCTCAATTTTTCTGGCCAATCCTTGGAGGGAAACACTCCGATTGCAGGACGATTTACTAACGCTCTCTGTAAAATATCAGTGGAGGTTTTAATCTGAAAAATGCTGGGATATGTTCTGTTAATATTAATTATTTGACTGCGGCCCGGACCTTATTTGCTAACTGTTTCGTTTTAAAAGTTAGTATCACTTTTTACAACAAAAAAAGATGGAACAAAATTACCTTTCTTAGGAAAAAGCGGTTTTTATGGATACATAATAAACCTTATCGAGATGTACATAACATTTTAGAATGTTCTCTAAATAGCATTCAAGAATCCTTTGTTGATACAAGATAATAATGTACATACCTACTAGTAGGTTCCTAACAAAATCTAATTTATTATATTTGGTAGATAAAGCTGATTATTACATAATGCTAGTTGCTTTTTCTTACCAGATTATGCTGATCATCAAAAGCTTTCAACAATTCTGGATGGTTGTATCCCACAGGAACTGAGGATATTTGGGTGAATGCATCTAGAAACTCATTGCCATCCGCATCCACAAAGTAATTCCCAATGCATTTGTCATAATCAGCAAACAATTGAACAGACCCTGCTTGCTGAAATAAAACAATTTTGTACATAGCTATTTTAGATAAACAATAAAAACAACAAACCAAAAAACAAAATTTAATTTAATTTAAGAGATAAGTACCTACATACAATTTCTTATACAACATCAATTATAATTATAAGTTAGACCTAATTATGTTAGTGCCCCAGTGAAAACCCTTGTTAAGTCATTTTTAGAAATACTATAAAATAAAAATGGAATCATAAAATTGAGCTAGGACTTGTGTGCTCCAGCAGAAGGCTGGGCCAGGGCCCTCTCCTTCGGAGAGCACCACCGAGATGGGGCAGGGAACGAGTTAACCATAATTTATTTCTACTAGTAGTATTGAAGTAGTACTCTTTGTTTCTAACACTACGTTGAGAGCTATCATTGGATATTTATTTATACAAAAAGAAAAGTTTAATAAAATCAGAAAACCTTGACATTGAACTGTCCAAATTTCGAGCTCACATGAAAAACTGAATTTCAGTTTTATCAAGTATTCCTTCTAACCTAAAGACTATACAAACATAATTACATACCTACTTATTTTGAATTGTATATTCTTTTGCGCTGTTTCATTTAATAGGTTAGTACCTTTTACCTATTTGTAATTTTTAACATAAAAATTACTTACCTGCAATTTTTCCAATTCCTGAAGCAACTTCTTTGATTTAGGTCCAGGTACTTCAGTTTTGATTGATGGCTTAGACGGTTCATTTTGAACAGCTGTTGAAAAGCCTCTTGAGTCTAAATCAAATATGGATAATTAAGTACCTATACATAGATTTTCATGGTCACTGTTTTAATGCTCGAAGGGTACAAGTAGATAAAATAGGTACCTACACAAATATTTACAATTGTTCAAGTACCCTATTTGTACGTAGCACTTACAATACAATCATTCAATCAATAGTATTATGAATATGACCTTCCATCTCAGTGAATGCTGTGAATGCACAAGGGATAAGACTTACATGTACAGAGACTTCTAAGTAATTTAGGAGAAGTCATTGATCGTAGCAAAGACATTCTTCTGAATAAGAAAGCCGGCCGAAGTCGGTAATACCTGGCTGAAAATAGATCGCAATAAAACCGCTGAAAAAGTAACTTATTAAATAAAACTACCTACATTCATTTAAGTTTATCAATCTACTATAATTTATAAAAGCTACAGACATTTTTTACATACCAAATAGAGGAGCACGTAAAATCAATATCTTTCTCAAAATCAAAAAAAGAAACACACATCCACCAACGGTAGTTCTTTTGACGACTGAATTTTTTTTAAAGTAGATGATAGATGAGTAACTCCTAAATTCGTTGTCTCATAGCTTTTTTGCGTATAGTAAAAAAAATGAGATTGTTTTACTATTAAAATGCCATTATTCAAAAGATAAATGTCTTAGTCACCTATTCATTATAAAAGGTCAGAGGATAATGCATAAAATCAATAAATATTTAGCTTTTAGTTCCATGACTCTGAAAAAATTGTTCCATTGAGAAACAAACAGAATTGCATGTAAAACCTTTCAATGAAACGCAAAGTACTAACTTTTAATATTTTTATAGAGGAAATGAGGCATATTTATCGAATAGTCACAAAAACTGATAGAAAAATCAGATTAATGGTGTAATAATCTCAATAGTTACTCCATTGAGTTACTTTTGTGACTCAATGACATCCTTTAGTTAGCTAGAACTCAATCAGTTTGAAAAAAATAAGCACAAGGAGCTTTCTGGCAAATAGAAAACACTTTTTGTAACAAGTTAACATCACAAGAATAAACAATTTCAAGTAAATTAGACTGTATTTTTAAAAATACTGAATCAAAATTGAGGGACAACTTCTCAAAATTATGTAAGGTGGCGTTCACCTTTGAATACTTTATTTACAAAAATAGCTTCAGGTTAGAAATTAAAACGAATTATCATAAAAGTTATATATTATTATTATGAAATATTATAAAAGTGTAAAATATAATATATTATTATAAAACTGTCCCGTAAAAAGTGTCCCTTAGCAAAAGTGTCCCGTAAAAAAGTGTCCCTTAGCAAAAGTGTCCCGAAGAAAGTGTCCCTTTGCAAAAAGTGTCCCTTAGCAAAAATATCCCGAAGCAAAAGTGTCCCGTAAAAAAGTGTCCCTTAGCAAAAGTGTCCCGTAGCTAAAGTGTCCCTTAGCGAAAGTGTACCGAAGCAAAAGTGTCACGTTAGAAAAGTGTCCCTTAGCAAAAGTGTCCCGAAGAAAAAGTGTCCCGAAGCAAAAGTGTCCCGTTGAAAAAATGTCCCGAAGCAAAAGTGTCCCGTTGCAAAAGTGTCCCTTGGCAAAAGTGTCCCTTGGCAAAAGTGTCCCGTAGCTAAAGTGTCCCTTAGCGAAAGTGTACCGAAGCAAAAGTGTCACGTAGAAAAGCGTCCCTTAGCAAAAGTGTCCCGAAGCAAAAGTGTCCCGTTGAAAAAGTGTCCCGAAGCAAAAGTGTCCTTAGCAAAAGTGTCCCGAAGTAAAAGTGTCCCGAAGCAAAAGTGTCCCGTTGAAAAAGTGTCCCGAAGCAAAAGTGTCCCGTTGAAAAAGTGTCCCGAAGCAAAAGTGTCCCATTGCAAAAGTGTCCCGAAGCAAAAGTGTCCCTTAGCAAAAGTGTCCCGAAGCCGTCCCGAAGCAAAAGTGTCCCGTTGAAAAAGTGTCCCGTTGCAAAATTGTCCCAAAGCAAAAGTGTCCCGTTGAAAAAGTGTCCCGAAGCAAAAGTGTCCCGAAGCAAAAGTGTCCCGTTGAAAAAGTGTCCCGAAGCAAAAGTGTCCTTAGCAAAAGTGTCCCGAAGCAAAAGTGTCCCTTAGCAAAAGTGTCCCGAAGCAAAAGCGTCCGGTTGAAAGTGTCCCGAAGCAAAAGTGTCCCGAAGCAAAAGTGTCCCGTTGAAAAAGTGTCCCGAAGCAAAAGTGTCCCGAAGCAAAAGTGTCCCGAAGCAAAAGTGTCCCGAAGCAAAAGTGTCCCGTTGCAAAAGTGTCCCGTTGAAAAAGTGTCCCGAAGCAAAAGTGTCCCGAAGCAAAAGTGTCCCGAAGCAAAAGTGTCCCTTAGCAAAAGTGTACCGAAGCAAAAGTGTCCCGAAGCAAAAGTGTCCCGTTGCAAAAGTGTCCCATTGAAAAAGTGTCCCGAAGCAAAAGTGTCCCGAAGCAAAAGTGTCCCGAAGCAAAAGTGTCCCGAAGCAAAAGTGTCCCAAAGCAAAAGTGTCCCGTTGAAAAAGTGTCCCGAAGCAAAAGTGTCCCGAAGCAAAAGTGTCCCGAAGCAAAAGTGTCCCGAAGCAAAAGTGTCCCGAAGCAAAAGTGTCCCGTTGCAAAAGTGTCCCGTTGAAAAAGTGTCCCGAAGCAAAAGTGTCCCGAAGCAAAAGTGTCCCGAAGCAAAAGTGTCCCGAAGCAAAAGTGTCCCAAAGCAAAAGTGTCCCGTTGAAAAAGTGTCCCAAAGCAAAAGTGTCCCATTGAAAAAGTGTCCCGAAGCAAAAGTGTCCCGAAGCAAAAGTGTCCCGAAGCAAAAGTGTCCCGAAGCAAAAGTGTCCCAAAGCAAAAGTGTCCCGTTGAAAAAGTGTCCCGAAGCAAAAGTGTCCCGAAGCAAAAGTGTCCCGAAGCAAAAGTGTCCCGAAGCAAAAGTGTCCCGAAGCAAAAGTGTCCCGTTGCAAAAGTGTCCCGTTGAAAAAGTGTCCCGAAGCAAAAGTGTCCCGAAGCAAAAGTGTCCCGAAGCAAAAGTGTCCCGAAGCAAAAGTGTCCCAAAGCAAAAGTGTCCCGTTGAAAAAGTGTCCCAAAGCAAAAGTGTCCCGGGACACTTTTTCAACGGGACACTTTTGCAACGGGACACTTTTTCAACGGGACACTTTTGCTTCGGGACACTTTTGCAACGGGACACTTTTTCAACGGGACACTTTTGCTAAGGGACACTTTTGCTTCGGGACACTTTTTCAACGGGACACTTTTGCTTTGGGACACTTTTGCAACGGGACACTTTTGCTTCGGGACACTTTTGCTTCGGGACACTTTTGCTTCGGGACACTTTTGCTTCGGGACACTTTTGCTTCGGGACACTTTTGCTTCGGTACACTTTTGCTTCGGGACACTTTTGCTTCGGTACACTTTTGCTTCGGGACACTTTTTCAACGGGACACTTTTGCTTCGGGACACTTTTGCAACGGGACACTTTTTCAACGGGACACTTTTGCTTCGGGACACTTTTTCAACGGGACACTTTTGCTTCGGGACACTTTTGCTTCGGGACACTTTTGCTAAGGGACACTTTTGCTTCGGGACACTTTTGCTAAGGACACTGTTTCAACGGGACACTTTTGCAACGGGACACTTTTGCTTCGGGACACTTTTGCTTCGGGACACTTTTGCTTCGGGACACTTTTGCTTCGGGACACTTTTGCTTCGGGACACTTTTGCTTCGGGACACTTTTGCTTCGGGACACTTTTGGTTCGGGACAGTTTTGCTAAGGGACACTTTTCTACGGGACACTTTTGCAACGGGACACTTTTGCTTCGGGACACTTTTGCTAAGGGACACTTTTCTTCGTGACACTCTTGCTTCGGTACACTTTCGCTAAGGGACACTTTTGCTACGGGACACTTTTGCTAAGGGACACTTTTTAACGGGACACTTTTGGTTCGGGACACTTTTGCTAAGGGACAGTTTTGCTAAAGGACACTTTTCTACGGGACACTTTTGCAACGGGACACTTTTGCTTCGGGACACTTTTTCTTCGGGACACTTTTGCTAAGGGACACTTTTCTACGTGACACTTTTGCTTCGGTACACTTTCGCTAAGGGACACTTTAGCTACAGGACACTTTTTTACGGGACACTTTACTGGTTTTTGACAACTTTACACACTGCTTAAAACATAACCCTCTTTTAGTTTTCGTGTTGGGTAAACGGAATAAAATCTCAACTGTATCGCGGCTTTTGCGTTCCACTGAGTTACAATTTGTTCCACTGAGTTACGAAATTTCTCAGTGGAACGTAACGGTTCTGCTGATTCAGAATTAAAATGAAAATAAAAATAGGATAGACGATTACTTTCTTGTTGTTTAGTGTAGTTTTAGTTGTGGTGAATACATAGGGAACTAAATAATACCAAGTTGCTACATGAAACCAGCTACTTACCACCAAAAACTCCGTAACTCAGTGGAACACAAAAAAGTCCTTCTGAGAGCGACCTTCTGCCACGGCACGACGGTCGAAACAGAAAGGACAAAAATCGAATTGGCTAACGTGCATCGTCTGTTTAGTGATGCTAAGTAAAAAAAATCATAACATTTAGCAGTATTTTTGGTAGAAAATCAAGAAAAAGCTCGTAACTCAGTGGGAGTTTCCACCGAGGTCCATATTTTGACCTCACACTAAATTGTATCTCTCTAAATTTTTATGTACTTTAGAATAGTTTTATCGTCAGATACCTAATAATAAATAATTTTTGAAGGCTATAAGCCCTACATAATATACTGTTACGTTGGCAAAAACAGTAAATAATCCAACTTGAAAATGACCAATTATGGAAAGGACATGGCAAAAATCATGTTTTGCCGAAAACAAAGTTACTTTTTGTATGAAAATCTTTAATAATCGAATAATATTTTAACATATTCTTGATGCCTATACTGTATAGTTTCACATTAAAATTTAATATTGGGTATGAAACATCTATATTTTTCTAAAATCCAACAAGAGTAGCGAGGACACCGGAAAAACGCAACAGACAACGAATTTAGCAATCGCCCAGATTCAGACATTTAGTGTTGCCAACTCAACTACTCTAGAATATGCTAGAATGGTGTTACGAAAATGCCAAAAATATGTTAAAAGTAATTTGATTATGCCAAAAAAATCTGCCAACATGATTTTTACATAATTACAGGTATTTATTGAATTAAAATGTCAATTTCCAGGTCAATTTAATCAGAAGAAACTTCCCTACTCTCGATAAGTCAAATCTTACATAAAGAATGGCATTTGTAGTAGGTGCTGCAATGGTCCCGCAGCTTAGTAAGTAGGTATTGTATTTACTGTGTTTCTCAAGTTCATTTGACTGAACACTTTTTCAACATCCGCGATTGAAAGTGGTACCAACAATAGGAAAGACTTTGCGCATATCTGCAAACGGATTGTTGAAGTTGTAGTAAATATTTTCTTGTTACGAATGATAAAATTGGATTTTCAAAATGTTAAATTAATATTCTCCGTTGAGGTGCCCCGCCCCCCGGACCGATTGCCTGCCTAGTCTAACCAACGCCCGCGAAACAACTGTTGATAGCGGTTTAACTTTTTTTGCCAGTGATTTTATTCCTGGACTAAACCTGTTTGTGGTATCATTGGAATCGGAATTTAACAAGCTTATTAACTACTTACTTACCTGCTCAAGGGGATTACATTGTCACCACCAAATAAATAAATAAATTGTTTATTCCATTCCGTAAACATGTTTGGCACCTTGCAAAATAAAAACTCACAATTGTTCAAAATTGATAGCAAATATCTGCGTCAACATGGTGCACACACTTAGTACACTACACACCTTTATTATTTAACACAAAACATATACACATCGACATTAAAGTAATGGGGATCAATCACTAAACGAAATATTGGGTTTCTAAGTATGAGGGCGTATACTCTTTAGCATTCTGAGCATTCTGTTTTTTAAATAATTAAAATCCATCAATAAATGACGAAGTTATTCAAGTTTTCTTTTCGGCCATTTCAAAACGCGCGCTCGGAGCTTCGCGCTGCGTCTGACGTCACCAGGCGCCCGCGGCTCGGTCTACTAGTACAAAATCGCTAGTTAATTTCAAACTAGCTTCCGCCCGCGGCTTCGCTCGCGCGGCACCTGGATAAAAAGTAGCCTATGTCCTATTTTAGGTCAAGAACTATCTATTTTTTAAATTTCAGCCAAATCAGTTCAGTGGTTGTCGAATTATAGAGGAACAAACATAAATCCAAATATCCAAACTTTTGCATTTTTAATATTAACTAGCTTCCGCCCGCGGCTTTATTCGCGTAGTACCCAGATAAAAAGTAGCCTATGTCCTATTCCTGGTCATTATCTATCTATATTTAAAATTTCAACCAAATTGGTTTAGTGGTTGTTGAGTTATAGAGGAACAAACATCATCCATCCAAACATCCAAACTTTCGCATTTATAATATTAGTGTGATTAGTGTGATAGTATGATTAGTGTGATGAGAAAGTGTGATAGTGTGATTTGAAAACCAAGTTTAGGTAGGTAGGTAATGTATGTGATTATTTTGACTCGAACATACAAATTATTAATTAGGTATTACGATTAAAAGTATGTATAAAAAAATACCTATTCACTAAAAAGTTTAAAGGCGAAAATTATTTTTAAGTAGGTACCTACCTAGGTAAGTAGTAAGTAGGTAGGTACCTACTTAAAAATAATTTAGGTAATAATTTAAGTAGGTAAGTAGGACATATTCTATCAGATCTTTTAGGAATTTTTAGATCCGTTGAAAAAGTCTAAGCGGGTAGTCAGAGGTAGAGAAGCAGTATTGGCCGAGTGCGCTAGTGCCTCGACTTTCAATCCGAAGGTTGTGGGTTGAAACCCAGCCGTGCATCAATGGATTTTTCGTTTCGAAAAATGTATAAGTAGGTACCTAAGTAGGTATGCGCTTTAACACGAGCTCTAAACGGTGAAGGAAAATATTGTGAAAGTGTGATAGTGTGATTTGAAAACCAAGTTTAGGTAGGTAGGTATGTGATTATTTTGACTCGTACATACAAATTATTAATTTTAGGTATTACGATTAAAAGTATGTATAAAAATACCTATTCACTAAAAAGTTTAAGGGCGAAAATTATTTTTAAGTAGGTACCTACCTAGGTAAGTAGTAAGTAGGTAGGTACCTACTTAAAAATAATTTATGTAGGTAATAATTTAAGTAGGTAGGTAAATAATTTAGGTAGGTAAAGTTAATATTAGTGTGATTCGACTCCTGATTGTTAGTTTTGTTTGTTATTGTTTTCGGTAAGTACCGGTACTTACCTAAAATACCTATTCAGTAAAAAGTTTAAAGTCGAAAATTATTTTTAAGTAGGTACCTACCTAGGTAAGTAGTAAGTAGGTAGGTAGGTACCTACTTAAAAATAATTTTCGCCTTTAAACTTTTTACTGAATAGGTATTTTAGGTAGGTACCGGTACTTACCGAAAACAATAACAAACAAAACTAACAATCAGGAGTCGAATCACACTAATATTAACTTTACCTACCTAAATTATTTACCTACCTACTTAAATTATTACCTACATAAATTATTTTTAAGTAGGTACCTACCTACTTACTACTTACCTAGGTAGGTACCTACTTAAAAATAATTTTCGCCCTTAAACTTTTTAGTGAATAGGTATTTTTATACATACTTTTAATCGTAATACCTAAAATTAATAATTTGTATGTACGAGTCAAAATAATCACATACCTACCTACCTAAACTTGGTTTTCAAATCACACTATCACACTTTCACAATATTTTCCTTCACCGTTTAGAGCTCGTGTTAAAGCGCATACCTACTTAGGTACCTACTTATACATTTTTCGAAACGAAAAATCCATTGATGCACGGCTGGGTTTCAACCCACAACCTTCGGATTGAAAGTCGAGGCACTAGCGCACTCGGCCAATACTGCTTCTCTACCTCTGACTACCCGCTTAGACTTTTTCAACGGATCTAAAAATTCCTAAAAGATCTGATAGAATATGTCTACTGTGCCTTGGGAATACAGTCGTAATCATATTTAAAAATAAAAATGAAATCATTTATAACTTTTTTAAATCTACAAATCTGCATAAGTACTTACTTAACAAAAAACGTGAATGACCTCGAAAGTTTGGATGTTTGGATGTATGTTTGTTCCTCTATAACTCGACAACTACTGAACCGATTTGGCTGAAATTTAAAATATAGTTAGGTAATGAGCGGGAATAGGACATAGGCTACTTTTTATCCAGGTGCCACGCGAGCGATGCCGCGGTCGGAAATTAGTTTGAAAATAACTAGGGATTTTGTACTAGTGGAGCGAGCCGCGGGCGCCTGGTGACGTCACAGCCAGTCGCGGCCTTCTCGCGAGCGTTTTTTAGATTGGTGCACTAAAATCTCTGTAACTCGGTCATTTTTGATCCGATTAAAAAACCAAAAACACAGTATTTTTTGTTTTTTTTGTATCTACAAATCTGCATACTCAACTAAAATCGTGAGTCTTCCTCATTATCTAACCGCCCGATTGCCTTAGGCCACTACAATGGCCCAGGGCACTTGAGGGGTCGCGCGGCCACTAAAATCACGATTTCTATGGTGTTAGGGCTTCCCCATTCGTCGGGAGTGTCTTTATTTGTTGGTAACATTATTCTCCCACTGTTGTTCATGCTAAAAGTCATAGATAATTTATAATATTTCTACAATGTGTCAAAATACCGGAAGAGAAAATACGTTTTCAAACTTTATTTTTGAAAGAAGGTTCAAATAAGATTTTCAGCGATGACCTATACATGTTTGGCATTAATTAAATCTGACAGGTATTTAGGATAATTACTGAACCATTAAAACCCCGTTTTATAGTAAAAAATTTGAATTTGATCAACATTTTGAATATTGCGGGTGAATTTTGTTTGAAGGTCGGCTATTGTGATTGGTGTGTAGTAGTGATGTGAAGGAGGTTTGTTTTGTTCGTATTGTTTGCTAACTACATATTTATACCAATCAGAAAGACTTCAAACCAGACTATAGGATGAGAAATGAACCAGTATTGAATTTTTATTTGCCGTGAGCGCACTCCCGCTCCTGGCGCGCGGAACAAAATGGCGTGTTTTGGCCTTTTGCAAACGCGAATTAGATAATTACTTTAATGTCGATGTGTATATGTTTTGTGTTAAATAATAAAGGTGTGTAGTGTACTAAGTGTGTGCACCATGTTGACGCAGATATTTGCTATCAATTTTGAACAATTGTGAGTTTTTATTTTGCAAGGTGCCAAACATGTTTACGGAATGGAATAAACAATTTATTTGGTGGTGACAATGTAATCCCCTTGAGCAGGTAAGTAAGTAGTTAATAAGCTTGTTAAATTCCGATTCCAATGATACCACAAACAGGTTTAGTCCAGGAATAAAATCACTGGCAAAAAAAGTTAAACCGCTATCAACAGTTGTTTCGCGGGCGTTGGTTAGACTAGGCAGGCAATCGGTCCGGGGGGCGGGGCACCTCAACGGATAATTCGCGTTTGCAAAAGGCCAAAACACGCCATTTTGTTCCGCGCGCCAGGAGCGGGAGTGCGCTCACGGCAAATAAAAATTCAATACTGCTGGTTCATTTCTCATCCTATAGTCTGGTTTGAAGTCTTTCTGATTGGTATAAATATGTAGTTAGCAAACAATATGAACAAAACAAACCTCCTTCACATCACTACTACACACCAATCACAATAGCCGACCTTCAAACAAAATTCACCCGCAATATTCAAAATGTTGATCAAATTCAAATTTTTTACTATAAAACGGGGTTTTAATGGTTCAATAATTATCCTAAATACCTGTCAGATTTAATTAATGCCAAACATGTATAGGTCATCGCTGAAAATCTTATTTGAACCTTCTTTCAAAAATAAAGTTTGAAAACGTATTTTCTCTTCCGGTATTTTGACACATTGTAGAAATATTATAAATTATCTATGACTTTTAGCATGAACAACAGTGGGAGAATAATGTTACCAACAAATAAAGACACTCCCGACGAATGGGGAAGCCCTAACACCATAGAAATCGTGATTTTAGTGGCCGCGCGACCCCTCAGGTGCCCTGGGCCATTGTAGTGGCCTAAGGCGATCGGGCGGTTATTCTATAATGCTAAAAAAAGTGCTAAACAAGGAGAGAACATGCAAAATTTAGCATATTTAATGCTGAATTGGCAACACTGCATAGATTTGCATTTTGACTACACTCCTTTTTTGTCAGTGTCAAGTGTCAACCATCCAAAGACACGAGTCTGACACCCTCTTCCTCTGTTGACTGATGGTATTTTTCAGTGATGCCAGATTGAGGGGATTCCCTGCAAATTCGGGGGTATTTGTGGGCTTCGGGGTAATTTTTGCACAGCAATGGATAGAAAATGAGAAGGAAGACAACATTTTGGACCTAAAAGCAAAAAATAGGAAAATTTGATTTCAAAACATTCACCCCGCAAAACGAAACGCACGGGTACGGAAGGGTGCGTTCAATTCGTGAATCGTAGCAAATTCAAATGTAAAACTAATTTTATCAAAGTTTTACCGATAAGCAATGTTTAGCGAATTTGTACTACTTACACATATCATATACATACCTAAAGGTTGAAAGAACGTGAGTCTGCTCCTATTATTACAATCCAGGTTCTCTTAGTTAACACATAATCCCCCTTACTTATGAAAGATGTTTAAAGTTGAACACTGGTTGAACAACGTCCTGTCTCTGTTTGTCACTATCCACAAAAAAAGACAGGACGTTGTTTAACCAGTGTTTCACGTTAAACATCTTTCATAAGTAAGGCCCAATGTTAAGAGAACCCTAGTGTCTAGTGACTAGACACTAGACACTAAGAGACACTATCTAACAGACAAAATAATGTATTGTGTTGACGAATAAAATTTCTATCTAACTTTTAAAACTGTCATGGTTACGAACATAAATATTATTATCAACGGGATAATTACCATGATTATTGACTTTTGTTGCTTCCGTTGATAATAGTACCTATTTAAAATATCTATCTATACCTACTCAAATTAGACTTTTCATCTGCAGCCACTTTAATTATTTTGCCAAGTGTAGGTACACCACACTGAAAATAGCCTGTGGAGTGGAAGGTTGGAAGAGATTAAGGTCAATCAATAAATAATCAATGGAAACACACCAGTTTATTTGTTTATTGAGTTCAAAAGAAATTACAATGGTTGGTGATGTGATGACACTGGCGACCGCGCGTTTTCGTCAACGAGTTTTAACCATTTTGTCCATTTCAACAGTAGTGCCATCTAGTTTTGGTTTGATTAACATTGAGTATACAAATATAACAGCTAACCCCGCATCCACACGTTGGGGCCAACGTTGGTCCCAATGCCTCTCACCAACGTGTGGTGCTGACAAAATAGCTTGGCGCCAACGTTGGGGCCAACGTTGGGGCTTGGCCGTGCCGTGTCGGTTTTATCAAAGGAAGTTGGCGCGCCAACGTTGGGGATCCGTCCACACGTTGGCGCTATGCTCAGTCCCGTTTCGACGCGCATCGTGAGCGCACGTGTCGACTGACGAGCGAGAATGTCATCGTATTCCTTATTTATTGTGTTTGTAGGACTATCGGGCTGAAATTTTGCACACTTATAGATTCTCGGTGACAATGAAATATTATGGTATCAACAAGCTGATCTGATGATGGAGTCAAGAGCTGTTCAACAGAACTCCTCAGTAAATAAGCCGATTGAGTTGAAACTCGGCATATTTGTCAAGTTCTGACTACAATGTAATAATATGGTGACAGCGAGCTGATCTGATGATGGAGTCTACTATTTTTTTTTATGTTACGGGAACCGTGCAATTTTTTGGGATAAAAAGTAGCCTATGTCCTATTTCCGGTTATTATCTATCTATATGTTAAATATCACCCATATCGGTTAAGTGGTTGTCGTGTTAGAGAGGAACAAACAAACATCCAAACTTTCGCTTTTATAATATAGTGTGTTGTGTGAAGTGTGATAGTGACATGATGTGATGTGATTGTGATAAAATTGGTATTCAGTAATGTAAAATCACTTAGATAAATTTCAATTTCTGTATCGGACGCGCAGACATCGGACGTCTGCACGTTGGCTCTGACGGAACAAGACTGGTGTATCGCCAACGTGTGGATGGTTCACGAAATCTTGGCCCCAACGTTGGGACCAACGTTGGTCCCAACGTATGGAGCCGGCGTAACAGTTAGACACCAAGGTCAGATCTCACCGTCATTCTTCGTAATTAAGATGACCTATTCTTGGTTGGGGTTTTTTTTCCGAAAAATCTGTTTTTTGGGGGATTTCATATTAATCTTGAGGGTAAATTCACTTAGCCTTCTGGCAACACTAGTCGCGTCTGGCGTTCGTCCGTCTGTCCGTCTCCCTCCGTCAGTCAGCTGATCAGCTCAGCCAGCTGTCATATCGCACCTCACAAGTAATATAGTTGCAACTCAAAAACAATGATTTTGAGATATCGCGTTTTGAAGTTTTAAAAATCGTACCGTCTAAAATATTAACAGTAATGTCTTAACTTAAATGCAAAAATATAGGTATATCGCTTGGCTATGAATATTTCCTATTCTAGTAAGTTTATAGTAAATAGTTTTCGTAAAATGAATATTATTGTAGTAGCACTCAGAGTTACAACTGTATTGCTTATCTATTCAGGTGCTTTTTTGAAATATAACTATATTGCCTGTTTTAAAAACTAACTTATGTGCGTTTCGACGGTTATAATTAACGTTTTAATGTACATTTTCCTAGTGTTTGAGAAGTTAAATAAAATGCGTTTTATGAAGGTAACTTGTATTTCTCGTAAATTAAATTCAAAAAATGTTAATATAAAAAACTATATTTAAAAATCAACAGTAGCTAAACAAAAAATAAGAAACCAAAGAGAAATAGTAAGTACTTTACCACAGTTTAGGTACCTAATTATCAAAAATGTAGAAGAGCAAAATACAACTACTAAACTATCATCATCATCATCATCTCTGGCGTTGAACGTCCACTGTCGGACATAGGCCTCCTTCAAAGATTTCCATGTGTTGTGGTTGGAGGTGGCCTGCATCTACTACTACTACTACCTGTAGTTCTGCAGATCTGCAGTTTTTACAAGGTCGTATGTATAGTGTCGGTGGACGTCCAACGCTGCGCTTGCCGGTCCGTGGCCTCCTCTTGAGAACTTTTTGGCCCCATCAGCTATCTGTTCTGCGTGCTATATGGCCTGCCCATTGCCGCTTCAACGTGCCAATCCGTTTGGCTTTGTCGGTAACCCGAGTTCTACGTATCTCCTAATTTCTGATTCAATTCCGCAGTGAAACCCCAAGCACAGCCCTCTCCATTGCTCGTTGAGCTACTCTGAGGCCAATAGTGAAGAACCACGTATTGATTGAAGACTTTTGTCTTAATGAATTGACGTATTTTGGATGAGAAGCTGTTACGAAGTGGCATTTTTAAACAAACACTTCAAAACTTCGATGTACCGATAGTCAATGGGGATCAATCACTAAACAAAATATTGGGTTTCTAAGTATGAGGGCGTATACTCTTTAGCATTCTGAGCATTCTGTTTTTTAAATAATTAAAATCCATCAATAAATGACGAAGTTATTCAAGTTTTCTTTTCGGCCATTTCAAAACGCGCGCTCGGAGCTTCGCGCTGCGTCTGACGTCACCAGGCGCCCGCGGCTCGGTCTACTAGTACAAAATCGCTAGTTAATTTCAAACTAGCTTCCGCCCGCGGCTTCACTCGCACGGCACCTGGATAAAAAGTAGCCTATGTCCTATTTCAGGTCAAGAACTATCTATGTTTTAAATTTCAGCCAAACCAGTTCAGTGGTTGTCGAGTTATAGAGGAACAAACATAAATCCAAATATCCAAACTTTTGCATTTTTAATATTAACTAGCTTCCGCCCGCGGCTTTATTCGCATAGTACCCAGATAAAAAGTAGCCTATGTCCTATTCCTGGTCATTACCTATCTATATTTAAAATTTCAACCAAATTGGTTTAGTGGTTGTTGAGTTATAGAGGAACAAACATCATCCATCCAAACATCCAAACTTTCGCATTTATAATATTAGTGTGATTAGTGTGATAGTATGATTAGTGTGATGTGAAAGTGTGATAGTGTGATTTGAAAACCAAGTTTCGGTAGGTAGGTATGTGATTATTTTGACTCGTAGGTACATACAAATTATTAATGAGGTATTACGATTAAAAGTATGTATAAAAAATACCTATTCACTAAAAAGTTTAAAGGCGAAAATTATTTTTAAGTAGGTACCTACCTAGGTAAGCAGTAAGTAGGTAGGTACCTAGGTACTGAAAAATAATTTATGTAGGTAATAATTTAAGTAGGTAGGTAAATAATTTAGGTAGGTAAAGTTAATATTAGTGTGATTCGACTCCTGATTGTTAGTTTTGTTTGTTATTGTTTTCGGTAAGTACCAGTACTTACCTAAAATACCTATTCAGTAAAAAGTTTAAAGTCGAAAATTATTTTTTAGTAGGTACCTACCTAGGTAAGTAGTAAGTAGGTAGGTACCTACCTAGGTAAGTAGTAAGTAGGTACGTAGGTACCTACTTAAAAATAATTTTCGCCATTAAACTTTTTACTGAATAGGTATTTAAGGTAGGTACCGGTACTTACCGAAAACAATAACAAATAAAACTAACAATCAGGAGTCGAATCACACTAATATTAACTTTACCTACCTAAATTATTTACATACCTACTTAAATTATTACCTACATAAATTATTTTTAAGTAGGTACCTACCTACTTACTACTTACCTAGGTAGGTACCTACTTAAAAATAATTTTCGCCTTTAAACTTTTTAGTGAATAGGTATTTTTTTATACATACTTTTAATCGTAATACCTAATTAATAATTTGTATGTACGAGTCAAAATAATCACATACCTACCTACCTAAACTTGGTTTTCAAATCACACTATCACACTTTCACAATATTTTCCTTCACCGTTTAGAGCTCATGTTAAAGCGCATACCTACTTAGGTACCTACTTATATATTTTTCGAAACGAAAAATCCATTGATGCACGGCTGGGTTCCAACCCACAACCTTCGGATTGAAAGTCGAGGCACTAGCGCACTCGGCCAACACTGCTTCTCTACCTCTGACTACCCGCTTAGACTTTTTCAACGGATCTAAAAATTCCTAAAAGATCTGATAGAATATGTCTACTGTGCCTTGGGAATACAGTCGTAATCATATTTAAATATAAAAATGAAATAATTTATAATTTTTTTAAATCTACAAATCTGCATAAGTACTTACTTAACAAAAAACGTGAATGACCTCGAAAGTTTGGATGTTTGGATGTATGTTTGTTCCTCTATAACTCGACAACTACTGAACCGATTTGGCTGAAATTTTAAATATAGATAGGTAATGAGCGGGAATAGGACATAGGCTACTTTTTATCCAGGTGCCACGCGAGCGATGCCGCGGGCGGAAATTAGTTTGAAAATAACTAGGGATTTTGTACTAGTGGAGCGAGCCGCGGGCGCCTGGTGACGTCACAGCCAGTCGCGGCCTTCTCGCGAGCGTTTTTTAGATTGGTGCACTAAAATCTCTGTAACTCGGTAATTTTTGATCCGATTAAAAAACCAAAAACACAGTATTTTTTGTTTTTTTTGTGTCTACAAATCTGCATACTCAACTAAAATCGTGATTCTTTCTCATTCGGCATCGCTGGAGAGACTCGAGCTCCTCCCATGTTTCAATCGAATCGAAGGCTTTCTCATAGTCCACAAACGCGAAACAAAGCGTCAAGTTATATTCTTCGGTCTTCTGTATGACTTGCCGCAGCGTGTGTGTGTTTGGGAGGCTAAAAGTCATCAAACCTGCGATCGAGACAATTCGTGATAATTCTTGAAAACAGCTTATAAACATGGCTCAACAACAAGAACAGCAACACCACGCTCTTGTTCCATGCTTCTGCTGTAGTACCTTCGAGCAAGACGGAGTTGAAGAGCTTTTGATGGACTTTAATTACCGGTGATACACCCGCTTTCAAAAGCTCTTGAAGTTATTCCGTCTTCGCCCGGCGCCTTGTTGAGAACAACAGTTCTTAAGCTGCTTCAGGGCCACCCTGATCTTGTACTGGTATCAAGTTGATACCCGTTTTGAAAGCAGGTGTTATCACCTAGGATATCCTCGGTGCGGTTTAGTGTCGGGCCAGTTTGGCTCTCGGGTCTTCTTTAGCCGCACTGCAAACAGTTTTAGTGACTGAATCCTAGACCTGTTCTTAGAACCTTTCGACTTCCCATAACACTTCTGCTTTACTTGACGCTACACTGCCATCTTCTCATCTCCTCAGCTTCTACTATATAATTTCTTTTAAATTTAAATACATACCTAATTTCTTGGCGAATTATTGGAAAAAGGCTAGGTCAAGAGTATCATAAACCGACGAGCTTGCATGAAGAATGTGATGAGAGTGAATGAAGCCAAGGAAGTGTGTCAGGATCGTAGCAAGTGGAGATCTGTGGTCTCTGCTTACCCCTATGATGGGAAAAAGGCGTGAGTTTATGTATGTATGTACCTAATTTCTTTTGAAAAAAACAATTAGCTGTCACTATTTTATTGCATCAGTAATGTATGCTGAATTTCAGCTCAATCGGACACAGGAAAATGACAGAAAGACATCAGACAGACACTGAAACAGGTGAAGCTAAATAAAAACTTGTAAAAATATGCACAGGCAATAGAGTCACATTTAGAAATAAGCAACACCTCGAAGAACTTATGCGATAATCTTAACAGGTCATATAGGGCCTTACTTATGAAAGATGTTTATAGTGAAACACTGTTTAAACAACGTCCTGTCTTTATTTGTGGATAGTGACAAACAGAGACAGGACGTTGTTCAACCAGTGTTCAACTTTAAACATCTTTCATAAGTAAGGGTGATAGTGTTAACTCAAACAAAATAGCGGCAATATAGTTGTAAGTTGAAATGTTTTTCGTAAAAATCTATATAAAGGAAATTACTAACAAGCAATACAGTTACAACTCTTAATGTGAACCTCATGGCTTATTTTTATTGACAGGCAATACAGTTACAACTAGATAATACAACTATATTGATTACTTTTAAACTATGTTTTTGTATCCAAGCTAACATTCCAATGTTTTATTTTGAGATGTAACAGGCAAAACACGTCTAGCACGAGTTGTGACTTATTCAACAGTGGTTCAACTTAGATGTAACTATGCTACTTGACAAATTAATGAACGAGATGAATAGTCAATAAAGAGTTTTAGTGCTATCATTTAGCGATAAAAAGAGGTAGAAATATAAGGGTCTCACCAGTCGATAGAGAAAAAAAAATTGTATTTAATGGCATACTTAACTCAATATTGTTCTTCAATGATCTAGTTTCTTGTAATGTTCCTCTTCCGACAAATATACCTGTTCTCCTTTCTTCCTTAGATCCTAATATATATTTATGTTTAGCTTCGTTTATTTCTGAAAATAATATAAATATATAATTATTTTATAAAATATCTTGTATTGTAAATATTATACATAGTAGTTTTATTTATCCTTTAATTTTCCTTATCCTATCCTATTCCCCCGTCCATAGTTCGCGATTTTTGATTTTAACTTGTTTCCCTAATTTTACCTAAAAAAATTAAACTAAAATGGCAAATGCACAAAGTGTGCGACGCCACAAAAAAAAAAAAAAAAAAAAAAAAAAAAAAAAAAAAAAAAAAACTCAATATTGCAAAATTTTGAGTTGCAACTATATTACTTGTGAGGTGCGATATGTCATGTCAGTCAGCAGCGCAAATTCTTGATTAGATCGTAAAATCCAAAATCTGAACGGAAAATAAAAATAGCAAACAAAGAAATTATTATCCCTGTAAATATTGCTTTATAATTTGTGATTTAAAGAAATTGTTTGTAACACACATGTTTGCCACACTTCGGAAAAAACTGAGATGGGGTCAAATTACACCACGCGAGAACATAAACAATCAGAAATCACTACTTTTAGTAATTTTTATTGGATTACTTGAAGAAGTATTATTTTGGAAATCAATGTGGCTTTCTCTGACGTTTATTTTCTCATGGCAAATAATATTTTTGTAAGTTATCATTTCCTTTAAACCTACCTACATACAACATAGGACATAATAATAATAATATTTTTTCAAAATGTCTCTTCCCTTTCAGTATATGTGTCTACAGACAAGTCAGCCTTTTGCAGTTTATATTTTGTCTAACTATAACAGTACTATCTATGGATGCATTGGAATCATGGCTGAAATACAAACATAGAACTTCATGCCTCAAAAGAATGGCCAATCTTGAGACTACCCAATTAAATTTAGCCATTGGGAAAGTAGATTATTGGATTCACAGAAGATGGCATGACTTTATTTTTTTAAGGGAAACTAATCATACCAAAGTAAGTGATATAGGAACTTAATCACATTAGTATTAATTATTGCTATTACAGTAGGTAACTGCAATGAATACCTAAATATGAAACCATTTTATATTTGGACTAATTTTATTAAAATTATTAAACGTACCTACATGTCACTATCATGTCGTATAGAGAAAGAAAAGAAATTTCATTGGAAAGAGATAGATGGACAGAATTACATTGTTGCACCGACAAGAGCTGAGCTCTAAAATAAAAAAATAAAATCCTGATTCCTTGTTGGTTTAGAATTTTATTATTGCATTTCACATAAGATGTTAAAATACATGTTTAAGATAAAAGTACATTATTAGTTTATTTTCATTTCCAGGCATTTTTATTGGTGAATATTATATTGGGATCAATATTTTTTCTTGGAAAGTACTTCAATGGTTACTTACTAATTTATATCAGCTGCATGTTTCTGTGTGTTTCATACAAAGTTATGCCTCCAGTAAAAAAAATATTTTCGCACATCATACAAGATATTGGTAAGTTTTTATTTTATTAAACTATGCTTTATTTTAGGAACACAAATCATAAGCGTAAGATGAACAAGCCTACTTCCCGAAAATTATATTGCAAAAACTTATGATTTGATTTGGTATGTTACTTAGGGAAAAGTGTTTCAGGTTTGAAATAGAGTCAATTATGACCAACTTGTTTTTTTTTTGGCAAATGTAATTTTTTAGGTTAACTGTACTTTTTTTCAAAAATCTAAAAACGCAGTTATTTTTTTTTTAGTTATTTTTTAAACCTAAAGCTTCCTAAGAACAAATCTTTCGAACTACAAAAAAAAGGTAGGTACCCTGAAGTGCCCAAAAATTTGTCACACCCTGTATACATATAAGGTGGATGCGGCACATGGGTATCCAGCAGAATTCAAATATTCTTGCGGATTTTGCAATTTGCAGGACTGTGACAGGTTGTATCTAGATCAAAATAAGATTTGCGCAAATAACATAATAGTAATGAAAAGAATCATCAATATCTCTCTTTCACTTCATAATCCAGATATTCATTAGTTTTATTTATGTTATCGATTGAAGTTAAAGATTTATTGATTGCGGCACTCCACCTTATATTTTTTAGGTACTTCTGTTTAATAAATATCTTTTTTCAGAATCTGAGACAGAGTTAGAAGGTCTTATTCCTGATGAATCAGATGTCAATATTAAACTGCTGTCAATTGAACCTGAAAATAAACAATATGTAGATGAAAGACAAAGCTTAGGTAAGAAATTGAATTGCAAACATGGCTTTAATGTCTGTTTTAAAAGGAAGGCGACATTTTCCTACCTTGCGGTCAATGTTAGAATAATACAGATAATTTTATGTTTTAAATTATACAGATTATTGGAAACCTGATGATATACCTATTGAAGAAGCCAGTGATAGTTCTGATACAAGTTCTCTTGTAACTAATTTTTCTATGGAAAAGGTGAAAACACTTCAGAAGGATGTGGAAACCTCTGACTCAAGTGAAGATGAATACATACCTCTTGGTAGGTTATAGGCATTTTTGAGCACGACTTTAAAAGACAGTTCTACTTTAAAAGAGATGTGTTGGCCCATTGGAAGGTACCTTAATTTTAATTATATTCAGTGGATTCACCACAATAAAAGGAATGCAAATGGCATGTGCAATGTAATGCTTGAACATACTTTGACTAATCTTAGACATTTTCAAAGTTTCTGTAATGCCTGTGTTAGAATTTAAATCTTATGAGAACATCTATGCTTTAGATTTTAAATATTTCATTTTCAGACAGACAAAAGGAGCCACTTATTTCAACATTGGAAGTTGCTGAGCCTACCAGTTCCTGGAGCAGTAGTGCATATAATGCACTTTGGAATATAAAAGATGCTGTAACTAACATAATGCAATCAGAGCCAGACAAAAGGAAAAGAATTTCTAGCGCTGATTCATCTGATGGTTTTGAAATGATTGACAAAAACGATTTAAATTAGTAAACATATCAGGGGGTTTTCAGTTTGTGTGATAATTTCTTAAAATCATAGTCATTTAATCAGTGGTTGGTATTTAATTTAATTATATTAGTTCTGTTGTTAGATAAATTGTTTCTAATTTACCTATACATCATAAAGTAGGTACAATAATGCTTATAACTTCATCATCATTTCCTTGTGCTGCTTTTTCAATGCTTTGAGGCGAATACTGTGGAGTGTGTTTCGGGCAACCAAGGCTTCTAACATCGGCCTTGACATCTTAAACAAGAGTTATAAAAGGATAAATCAAACTGCAAAGTGCACAAAATTGAGTTCAATTAATAATAAAGTTTACAGTATTTCAATTCTTATTATAAATGCATTTTACCTTATCAACAATATGTCCTATAGCTATAGTCCTTACAGCAGCATTGTGCTGTCTGTTTATGATATCATCATCTTCACTCTGGATAGCCTCATTGTTAAAAGCTTCATCTTCCTCTTCTTTGAGAATTGATGGCAATTGTGTTAAAGTCTGAAAACAAATAAAAATGTAAAATATTAGTTTAGGTTGTGAAGTTTCCAATATAAAAAAAACCTTGAATTTACCTCAAAGTTGTTAGAAACTAAGGAGTCATTGTTATTTATGATTTCAAGTTCAATTTCTCTTCTACTTTGCGAAGACCCATCATTCACTGATTGAAAACATGTCACCTGGACCTGAAAAAACATCAATAAAGAAGTGTAATATTTATTGTTCTTGCTACATTATAAAAAAAAAATTGCTTGAAAGTTATAATTTACAGAAGGGGCTTTTGATGTTTGGTCTGTCAGAAACACTGCAAATATAATTCCAACAAAACTTGAATCCATTCTCTGGTACATATACTGTGTAGAAAGATCTGAAACAATATTATATTTAATTAAAAAATAAATTAATTCTTTGTTGTATTAATCTACAAGTTCATCAGGGTAACAGACCAACATGTGAGGGCCAAACTGTTATATGGGGATGTGAATGGTACCATCCCACAACTCTTAGTGGCCGTCCCAATTCACTGGCTAGTTCCTCAGCTTTTAGTGTAGCTTGCACTAACTGTTCCTCAGATATCTCTACACGATCAGGTTTCTTGTCAAGTCGGCGTAGAATAACCGATGAAACTATTGATACCAGAGTATTATTATTATGAACCTGCAAATAAAATGTGTTGGTAAGTGACAAAGTGCATAATATATTTCTATTCATCATAACTTCCTTACCTAATTTTGTGGTTTGCTCAATTTATTGTAGACTTTAGATCAAATAAAAAGAAAAATTTCAGTTATATTACAAACCATAATTTGTGAATAATTACTTGACATTATCATAGAATAGAGAATAATACTAACATAATTTAAATAATTAGAAGTAAGTTTGTATGAGCAAGTGGTAACGGATTATTAGGCTGCTTAAGGGCCTCCTATTATATTTAAAAATTAAACGTCCCATGCATGAATAGTGTAACACCCTGGCACAGATTACCCTAATCTGTGACCCTGGCCCTGGAAGATGATCTTGGCAAACTTATAAGCCAAATTATAAAATAATCTCACCTCTCCAATGAGTAACCCCATTATTTCTTCTTTTTCAGTGGACAGTGCATGTTGCATACAAACAAGAGCTACGTCTGACGAGAGCAGAACCTTGTTCAACATTCTGTTGATGATCCTATTGTTGGGGCCTTTTGGCTTGGACAAACTTGCTAACTTGTTTTATGCTCGAAGTTTTTGGACTTGTTTGCGAAAATGCGAACAAACCTCTATGTCAATAAATTTTGTTGTTGTGTTGTTGAATCTACCACAGATGGTAGATTTTCTACTAGAGTCGGATTCAGCACTGAAGTCCGATAGACGTGGCGCTGCTATCGCAGAACCAGGTTAATAATTGTCCAAATAAGGCTTGAATAATAATATTTTTTATGCTTGTTTGTACGTTCGTTAGCTCTACACAACAGAACAACTGAGCGACCTTGAATAAAAGAGCGTAATAAAGTAAAAACAATTAGTTCCTGCTTTTTCCGTAGGACTTGAGTGCTGAATCGTACTTTACTTTAGAGCCGAGTGCCGACCGGCTTGACGAGCTTGACGCTAATTGAAGGAAACGGTGTGTCTTTGCTTGTGTCAATGTCATTGTCATGCCATGAGGGGTAGGTTCATAGGCTAAAAATGCAGTGATGCCAGAAGAAGAGGGATTCCCTGCGAACTCGGGGGTATTTCTGGGTTCCAGTTCTGGGGGGAAATTTTGCAAGGAAAACCATACCTACTCTGTCCGTCCAGAATAGAGCATGTTTACTAACAAACCAACTGACAGTTCAATCAGCTGATGAAGGGGTAAAAAACATTTTATTATTTAGGTTAGCTCTTGCCTGCGGATTCGTTTGCGGCATTACGGGTATACGTAATTTGTCCTAATTCAATTTTATTGAACCAAACATTATAAAACTTGACTGCAACAAATTAGTACCTGCATAACCTATCAAGATATACCATGTAGTGGCTGCTATTGATGGGTGTGTCTCTGGGCTATGCTAGTGATATTTGATGTAAATTTATGTGGCAATAAACAAGACAGCCTTGTGAAATCAGCCTACTGGCAATTTTTAATCATTACCTATACTTATAGAATGGAATACAAGATAAAGGAAGATGAAACAAGACTATAAATGGAAATAATGCTCTTTCTATGAATATGTGTATGGTAGGTATGGTGAGAGTGCTATCCTTAATTCGGAATCGTATTAAAAAAGTCACCAAATGTTTGCCTCCCAGGACTTCAAAACTGAGATTCGTTATGGTTGGCACCTGCTACAAAGTCAAAAATTTCTGGTGATTTTAATCTTCCGTGTTTGACCACTTAGTGATGATTTTGTGAATTGAAATAATTGGATTTACATTAAATTTAAGTAAAGATTCGTCATTTGTCATTTTACGTGTGAAATCATTGGAATTCTTTTGAAATCGAATTGTTAGAATTGAATTTCGTTTGTTAGTAAACATGCTCTATTCTGGATGGACAGAGTATAGGGTAAGCCTGTTTCCAAATTGTGTTTTAAATGAAGTAGAGTGCTAATATAAGACCAAAATTTTTATGTATGTTTTTTAAGACCGGTTATTGCCATAAAAATTATTTTTAATCTATCGTGTTCAATTTTCACGTGAAAAAGCTAGACGCCATTCTACCTAGCTGCTAGCTCCGGACGTCACTATGACGCCACGTGACGTGTAAAAAAACTTGAAGAGTTTTGAAATTACATACAAGACATGAGCGGTGTGACGTCACGACTGGCATTATGTTATAAATAGCGTTTAAAACATTTGAGGCACAGACAAACGTAACACATTCTTGATAAAGAAAGTTTCTTTTGACATTGGAAATGTCTTTTCATTCGCTCCAGTGTAGGCCCCGATTTCACGAGAAAGTGCGATCCCCATAAGTCTCGGAGAGATGTGAAGATATGATATTCAAAAAAGGCTTTTGAAACATGCGTATTCACGAGAGCTGTAAGGTGCAAAAATAATTATACGAGAAAGTCAAAAACAAAAAAGTTATGGTTAAAATAGCAAAAAAAAAAATTGATTTTGACGCTCGATATTTTGGAAAAACGAAGATTACCTAGGTATATCAAAAATTTTAGAAAAATTCATCCGGATAATTTAGTCAGCTACAATTTGAGCCTAAAACAAAGATGATTGGGTTAAGGGTTTGCCCCGTAGCCTACCCTTTTTGGAAAAAAGTCAAAATGTCAGAATGACATTTTTCATTTCGAATTCCGTAGATTCATTTCCAATGTGCTCGATAGTCGTGTGAGTCACGAAATCTGTGAAGTTTTTTGTTTAATTTTATTCACTTAAATAAACTTACGAGTCTTACGACTAATAAATTACATTACTAAGATAAAATTAAACAGAAGGCTATATAAAGACTGATACAAACAATCAATAGAAGTTAAAGTGACTATGATGACCTACATGCATGACCTAGCTACATTTTGTATGCTCGGTTGGGGGCTTGGAGGTTTTTTTTCTAAAAACCCTGTTTTTCAGGGAAATTTCCTGTTGAAGGGATAAACCGGTAAATCCAATTAGCCATTTGGCAACACTGTAGGCATGTCATGTCAGTCCACAGAACACAATTACTGAGTGTCAGTCAGTCAGTCCTAGGGATGTGCGATCATTTCATTTGATCCGATTTTTAGGATCGTAATGGATCGTAATGTCTCGATCCGATCCGCGGATCGGATCGCATGGTATCGATCCGATTTTCAAAAGATCGTATCAAAAGATCGAATGAAACAAAACCAAATAAAGTATTTTTAAAATGTTATTATAACATGTAAATCACATTTAAATCAAACTTGCATTGCAAATAAACATGTCAAACTTTCAGATTAATGCTTTTATGTGCCAATCTTTTATGTTAAAACTTAAAAAAAATAATAAATAGATGATTTGGATCTATCTTAACTTTAGACTAGACTCACAACATATCAACTTGCAGGTAAAGTGATGTGTTTTATTTTGCTAGTTACTTATCACACCGTCCAAGTTGTGATTATAGGCCCGATAATAACAATTATAACCATAGGTTTCGTTGATTCATTTGATCTTTTCGATCCGATCCGATCTCTGGTGTAGTTCAATCGATCCGCTAAAAAATCGAATGGCTTTCATACGATCCGAAAAATCGCTTGATCGTATGCAAGCGATCCGATCTTCCAAAAGATCGGATCGGATCGGCGCATCCCTAGTCAGTCCAGTCATTCATTCATGTTGATGGACATTTAACGCCGGCTCCATACGTTGGGACCAACGTTGGTCCCAACGTTGGGGCCAAGATTTCGTGAACCATCCACACGTTGGCGATACACCAGTCTTGTTCCGTCAGAGCCAACGTGCAGACGTCCGATGTCTGCGCGTCCGATACAGAAATTGAAAATTCTCTAAGTGATTTTACATTACTGAATACCAATTTTATCACAATCACATCACATCATGTCACTATCACACTTCACACAACACACTATATTATAAAAGCGAAAGTTTGGATGTTTGGATGTATGTTTGTTCCTCTCTAACACGACAACCACTTAACCGATATGGGTGATATTTAAAATATAGATAGATAATAACCGGAAATAGGACATAGGCTACTTTTTATCCCAAAAAATTGCACGGTTCCCGTAACATAAAAAAAAATAGTAGACTCCATCATCAGATCAGCTCGCTGTCACCATATTATTACATTGTAGTCAGAACTTGACAAATATGCCGAGTTTCAACTCAATCGGCTTATTTACTGAGGAGTTCTGTTGAACAGCTCTTGACTCCATCATCAGATCAGCTTGTTGATACCATAATATTTCATTGTCACCGAGAATCTATAAGTGTGCAAAATTTCAGCCCGATAGTCCTACAAACACAATAAATAAGGAATACGATGAAATTCTCGCGCGTCAGTCGACACGTGCGCTCACGATGCGCGTCGAAACGGGACTGAGCATAGCGCCAACGTGTGGACGGATCCCCAACGTTGGCGCGCCAACTTCCTTTGATAAAACCGACACGGCACGGCCAAGCCCCAACGTTGGCCCCAACGTTGGCGCCAAGCTATTTTGTCAGCACCACACGTTGGTGAGAGGCATTGGGACCAACGTTGGCCCCAACGTGTGGATGCGGGGTAATTTGTTTGTGTTTTCTTGTTTCCTTCCTCCAAGATTCTTCAAAATAGATCTTTATTCGTTTGCTTGTTACTTTCGTACATAACATTATACAGCCTTGTTCATTTTGTATACTGTATATTTTGACATCATCCACAAAATATGTCCACAATTACTTACGACAAATCTACCAAGGATGGAGCCCGAACATACAAGTGCTACGAATACGCTACCAAAATATCATTGAACTTACATCATTTGAAGAGAGATGAAAGGTTTTGTGATATAGATCTAATATCAGGATCTACTACGATAAGGGTATGCTATATAGTATAAAATTGATTGTTGCCCATTTCCCTATTCTTTTTAACATGTCTGTGTACCTGACATGTTTATGCTTAGGTATACAATTTGGACTAAAAAGTCTGTGGACGAAATGTACTCAAGAGTTGGTCATAACCACAAATATATTTCTTCTGCAAAGGACAAAAAATGTCTTTATTTCAGGCTCATCGAGTAGTGCTTGCAGCCAGCTCGGAATACTTTGATGCCATGTTTAGTGTGGGCCTTGAAGAGAGTCATAAAGGACATGTAGCACTTCCTAGTGTGCCTCCTGACATACTCACAAAGATCATAGACTTTATATACACAGGTAAATATGTTTACAAGTCAACTTTCTTCAAAGGAGGTCATTCTAGTCTTATACATGTTTGGGCCCGAAATACAAAGTGGCGGCCACAAAAAAAAATGTGTGATCCTGTTTGGGAAGTCAATCCAATTATTTTTCATTCATGTCTCTACAACCATTCCTTCAGTTGATTTTTTAAGAAGATTTTTTTGGGTTTTGGGTTTGAACATTATTAATTGTACCTATATCATATTTTTTTTTCATTATAGGTGAAATAGTAATTGACAAGAATTCAGTGCAACATTTACTAATTGCTGCTGACATGCTACAACTGAGGGAGTTGGTCACAGGATGCGGAGAGTTTTTAAGAAGAGAACTGCATCCTTCCAATGCATTGGGAATATTTAGGTATGCCATTAAACAGATTCTAAGGGATAACTAGAAGTCAATGTTACTACTAAATATTTAAAAGTAGGTAAATAAAAACAGCATTCCACTATCCACCATAAAGCACAATAGGCATCCATCCATATTTTAAAACCTAAATATTTGTATGAATTTATTTTGTCTAGAAACTTACAAGCATTACCTTTTTATTTTTGGATTAGTAGTTATTAAAACTTGTAATTTGATAAAGAAATACTTTTTTTACTCTTAAGATAATATTTCACCATCCCTTGGTTTGGTTCAAGTGCAACCCACAGAACATTTATGGCGCAACACTTAGGTTTAAATTTGTACTTATGTAACAACATTTTTGGACATTTACATTATTTGATTGACAGACTTGTGTAACTGACCTACATAACTCAGCATTAGATTGTAAGATATTTCATTGTGTAACAAGTCTACCAAGCTGCTAGTTGAGTGAAATCTGATTTTGTCATATTGGCTATGTCTCAGCTTGTTTTGTGTCCGGTGATTGCTCGAGCTCTAAACTGTGAAGGAAATATAGTGAGGAAACCAGTGAGCTTTCTAATAGCGGCGATGGACTTGCCACCTGTCACTTATGGAATGCTAACTTCTGCGAAATGTGGGCCTTTACTAAATATGTATTTGGACATACCTCTGACTAGCTCCTCTAGACTTCAAAGGTTCTTAATTGCCTCAATATCTGAGAGATTGTCTACCGCGAATTGAGGATACAGTTGTCATCAATTTTTTTTTAACTCTATCTTACTGAAAACATGGTGATGATTCCTATTACTTACTTGAATAATTTACAATATCTGAACAGTATTTATATTTTTACAGGTTTTCTGAAGCCCACAATTGTATTGAACTTGCAAATGAGGCTTTGGAACATGCACAGGCCAACTGGAATTTGGTGGCTAATGGTGACGAACTACTAGAGCTGCCCTTACAACAACTAGTCACCCTTCTTTCATCTGAGCAGCTCAAAGTTGATAGTGAGGCACAGGTAAACACTTTATTGCTTTATTCATTACAAGCTTTACTTGTGGCTTCATACAGATATAAAAGATCTTAGCTATTAAATTAGCTAATTCTAAAGTGTATCATAATAATATGTCCATTTCAAACTAATTAGTGGAGACATTATGGTACAGAATACAAGTTAAACATCCTCACAAACTTGCGATGGTACATCGCAAGTCAACAAGTGACTTGGCGAGTAATCACCTGTCGTATTTGCTTACCTACTTGTGTATAGCCAAGTGACAAAATTGTGCAAAGTACAGGTAGTATCAAACGTATTTGGTTGGACATACCTCTGCCTACTCCCTTTGACATATCTACCGCGCCTTGAGGATACAATCGTGATCATGTTTCTTTTTATATTTTTTAACAAAATTATTCGAACTCTGGCTGCTCATCTACTCTACTCGATGCTAGTTTCTAGTTCTACTGCTAATCGATTTGACGAGGCAGGTCTAATACCGCGTTTAAACGCTCGCGAGCAAACAAACATTCAACGAGACAGGTATATGATCAGAGATAGCACGAAGTAGGTCTGTCACTCTCATCTCAAGGAGACCGAACGCGACAGAAGATAATGTGCTCCTTGAATGTCTGTTTGCACGCAAGCATGTGAACGTACCATATCGTTGATTTTTATTTTAGGTGTTGTACCCAGCTCTAAGATGGCTCGAACACGATTCTGTAGGTCGAAGAAGGCACTGTTTTGAAGTTCTGAGTCACGTGAGACTTCCTTTGATATCACCAGAAGTCCTAGATGAAGCCATCTCAAAAGTGCAGGATCCATCAATAGCAGTAGCTTTAAAAACAGTCAGAATAGATATGGTAAGTTTGGTAGGATCTGAAACTTCACTCACTCGTGAGGAAACATGCTTGCCTATTCTACACTAGTACTAAAATCGGTACCCATATTATAAATGTGAAAGTGTGTTTACTTGTTTGTTTATTTGTCCTTCTTTCACGTCAAAACAGAGCGACGGATTGACGTGATTTTTTGTGTGGAGATGGCTGGAGAGTATCATAGGCTACTTTTTATCCGGGTACCACGCGAGCGAAGCCGCGGGCAGCAGCTAGTAAAAAAATATATGAAAGCTTAAAAGCCATGTTAGCCAAGTAGGATAGTGTCTCGACATTCGATCTTGATCATGTTTTGTTTTTTTTTATAAGTTACTAGCTATACGCCCGCCTTCCGGCTTCGCACGGGGTTTCTGTTGATCGTTCGCTACCATACTTCACGGGATCACCCGCTGGGCTAATTTGAAGATTGCCTGAAAATTTCATCAAAACCGGAATCCATAGGAAACATACACATCGATTTATATATTTTTTATGATATTATTTTTATGATGATTGCAAAATTTCAATAAGGCTGGAGTTACACTAGTAAGTTTTTTGAGTAAAATGTATGTAGGTAAGTGACAATGCAAAGGAAAAGCTACTTAGAGACAGTGTTTACACAGTGAAGGTAAACAACCCCTGTTTGTGAGTACTTATTTCACAAACATGTGAAAAAAGTGATATACGACCATATCTTATCTTACACACAACCTTCTTTGGGATAAATCGTTCTTGCAGTAGTAGCCTTAAATAAATTGTGCAACAGTATACCCACAGAACTATACCGAGATAGAAGCAAAAAGTTCGTTGATTTGTATGGAAACCGACCGTGTAACATTTTGCGTAGGTACTTTTCAGTTGACAGTTTGGATTGATTATTTTTACATTGTTGGTTTTCAATGCTCGCAAAGTCTGGCGCGTCAAATTAAAGCCGCAATGAATCTGAATTCGGAATGAACTTCGCGGTGAGTAAAGCACAGTCCTCATCCCATCTTTTCGGCACGCGAGGTACACACTCTTTGCTTCTATCTCGATATAATTCTGTGAGTATACCTATAACGTCTTAGAAAAGAATAGAACAAAATGTCATTTGTATTATCTTTAAATATGTGTGTGTGTGTGTAGAAGTCAGGTCGTGGCGCGCTGGTGCCGCTCGGAGCGGAGCCGCGGGCGCGCGCTCGTCGCTACCTACTAGTGGTGGGCGGGTCGTGTCGCGACCCCGCCGCCGCGCACCCGCCGCTCATCACTGACAACATACTCTCCACTGCGCTCAAGTACGACCTGCTCAAACAGTAAGTCACCTTCTATTACCGACACTCTGTCTAGCTAGACCTACGTGTAGGTAAGTAAGTTCGTATGAGAAACTTACTCATACGAACGAACTTACATGTAGGTAATAGGACGCCGTAGACACAGTATCTAAATCCCGCGCCGCGCACTCGCCGCTTATCACTGACAACATTCCGCTACGTTCAAGTGCAACCTGCTTAAGCAGTAAGTAATCACCTTTTTTGCAGACACTTTAGAGAAATTACCTGCTCAGGCTTTAAAAGGTCACCGTAGAGTGTGCAAAAATCGTTTGGTCGTAAAAAAATACGTTACTTATGAAATTTTATGTTGTTAGGATAGATACCAATACAATAGTGTAAATCAAAGTTTGTGGCTTCGAAAGTCCTGTGCTATCTATGTAGGGTATGGAATTTGAGCGCGTTAATTTCGTATCAACCTGAGATGTATTGCATTTCGAATAGTGACCAATAATTTACATACTAGATGGAAAGTCATTGGAAATTAAGTTGTAAAGAAGCTGTTTAGCTTTATTTTTCTTTATCTCTCAATATTTTTTTTTCCGAATACACAGAAAGAGTCTAATAAGAACAGGAGAATAATGTAGAATGGTATTTCCAGGGAATGGGAAGATCTGTCTCCGATGGGCATAGCGCGTATCCAGCCGGGAGTGGCGACGCTCGGCGGGCGAGTGTACGTGGTCGGCGGCGAGCAAGGCAGTCAGATTCTCGCCAACGGAGAGGTCTATGACCCTCAGGTATACTACTTCGGCCTAGATCATCTTTACTAGATGATCTAAACTCTCTGGGCCTTACTTATAAAAGATGTTTAAAGTGAAACACTGTTTAAACAACATCCTGTCTTTATTTGTGGATAGTGACAAACAGAGACAGGACGTTGTTCAACCAGTGTTCAACTTTAAACATCTTTCATAAGTAAGGGGGTCTCTTCTCTTTTCTCTATTCTGTTCTGTATCCTCTATGTGTGTGTCAAATAAACGTTAATCTTATCTTATCTTATCTTAAACAGTGTCAGGAGGCAATCTTTGCCTACACCTAACGGGACAATGTAGTGCCTGGGACATTATTTGAGATGGAATAGGCCTGCCCAGCACCTAAACCATTCTCTCAGCTGTCCATATCCACAGGAAAGATATGGTCAATACGTGTGCGGCTGAAAAGCCGCGGGTTTCCTCACGATGTTTTGCTTCACCGTTTAGAGCTCGTGTTAATGCGCATATAAATTTTTCCAAGCGAAAACTTCATTGATGCACGGCCTGGATTCGAACCCACGACCTTCGGATCGAAAGTCTAGGTACTAACCAACTCGGCCGACACGGCTCTTGGTAAACTACAGGACGTTGATATCTTGGTACAGTCTTTTTAGTTTAAACTAGCTTACACTTATTTCGTTCGCGTGTTAGTTTGGTTTTAATAAGCCTGTAATGTGTAGAACACACGATCATTTAGCCCTGATGTCCAGTTCTTCAATGTTTTATTTTTCAGACTGATAAATGGACAAACATATCACCAATGAAGGAAGCTCGTTGCGAGTTTGGGATAACAGGATGGAATGGAAATTTATATGCGTTTGGCGGCTGGGTGGGCTCCGATATGGGCGCGTCTGTAGAAGTGTACGATCCATTTATGAACGAGTGGACGGTGTGCGGACGGATGCCTGAACCGAGATTCGGTATGGGAGTTGTCAATTTTGAAGGTAAGATTACTACCTAATTAGAATAGAGTTTATGAATTTTTGTAATAAAAAAAATTAAGAATGCTACTAAAAGGGTCGTATAGTGCGCCGCAAACTTTATGGTGGCTGAAGCGCGCGGCAGATTCGACTTCGCGCAGGTACAGTCAACAAGACGGTGAGGGGCGGGCGGCGGGCTATGTAGATAAAGTATTGCGTTGGCTTTTTGGCGGGAATTTGAGAAGTCATGTTTCGTTTTTGTTTTATTTTCCAAAACTTTTGTTTCTTCGAATGTTAATGTGTAATAATGGTGGATTATTAACCGTTAAGTGTTCGTGAATGTGCATAAGTGTGGGCAAGTGAAACAAAATTGGTTATCATTGCTTTTCGAGTTCTCCCAAAAAGTCCGTGTTGATGTTTCAGTAAAGCCCCACATCTTTACTGAGGCGCAAGGGGAGGGGTGGGATATTATATTTATGTATTGTAATATGTATTTATATATCTTATTTATCTATAAACTTGAAGTTTATTAATTACTTGACACTGGCTGAATGCACAAGCCGTGCGAAGCCAAAATAAAGAAGAAAAAAAAAAAAAAGTATTGCGTTGACTGTACCTGCGCAAAGTCGAATCTGCCGAGCACTTCAGCCGTCATAAAATTTCTCGCTCTAGCTCGCACGCTAGCAAGTCGACAACCCCTCCGCGCCAGACAGCGACAGAGTTATGCGTTAGTTCGAGAGGCCTTTAGGTGAATATAGCGCTAGGCACTATAGTCGTATTGCTCATTATACGGACTAAAATTGAAGAAAAAAATGTCATTTTTCCTTCAATTTTGACATAAAACATTTCAAAAATAATCAAAATTGAAGGAAAAATTACATTTTTTCCTTCAATTTTAGTCCGTATAATGAGCAATACGACTATAAGCGCTTATGCGAGCTGAATTGCACTTTGTTGCGTCGTAGCAAGGGTTTATAAAATATTTTTCGCGAAGTGAGCCTTCTGTTCGTATTTATTATGTGGTAAGGGGGCGTCCATTAATAACGTGAGGTGATTTTTGGGATTTTTCGACCCCTCCTCCCCCCTTGGTGAGATGTCGTGAGATTTGGCTCGACCCCCTCGCCCCCCCTAAAAGCCTCATGTAACGAATGGACGCCCCCTAATACGTGCGTGTATGGTTTGTTACGAGCGGTCTGTCTGTATCAAAATTCAAATATCATTTATTCAGTAGGACCGTTATGACCACTTTGAAGAGCTAGGTGATTCTACTCCTGTTCTTTCGCGACCAACACCGTGAAGAATCAGGGCAACAAACACGGTATGAGGCCTAGCTTTCTTTTCGATGATCCATCTGCTTAAAATCTAAATAGTCAAGCTCCAGTGTGGAGCCAGTCGAACAATGTGAGTCTCGTCAAAGTCGTCAAAAGAAAAAAAAGAGGATTAATAGCTCAATATCGCAGGTCGCAAGACAATCAAGAAACCGGTGTCGAATAGGAAATACAATTTACTAAGAAATTAGATTTAGTAACACTAAGTAGAATTAAAATGCATTGTACTTTTTAGATTGTTAATAAAGGCTATCATTATACATACATACATACATACATAAAATCACGCCTCTTTCCCACAGGGGTAGGCAGAGACCACGGATTTCCACTTGCTCCGATCCTGACACACCTCTTTCGCCTCATTCACTCTAATCACATTTTTCATAAAAGCTCGCCGGTTTAGGGTACTTTTGACCTGCTATCATTATCGCAGGTCTGATCTACATAGTGGGCGGATGCACGCACACGCACCGTCGCTACACGCGCGACCTGCTGTGCTACCAGCCGGCGGCGCGCAAGTGGCGCACGCTGGCGCCCATGCAGCACGCGCGCAGCCAGGCCGCGGCCGTCGTGCTGCACAACCAACTCTACGTTATCGGCGGGAACGCGCCCAAACGGAACGTGCTCACGTCCGTCGAGAGATACAGCTTCGATGATGTAAGCTAATATACGATCAAGGAATTTGTATACTAAACGTAACTGGAAGGTTCACTGAGACAAAAAACGCGGTACGCTTGAGGTAAAACTTGGGCGGTGTGTCTCTTTCTGAAGGGCGACCATAATTTATGAACTAATAATTCCTAATCCTTAGTCAGTATCCTGAAATTTAAATGACATGGGCACACTACTAATCCAACAACGAGTGTGAAAGGGACAAAGCTACCACGAAGTCCTCTCAACGAGACCAACAATCCTTATAACCAAGATTGAATTATAATTGTGTAGTCGTGATAAGGTTCAAAATCCCTTTTACATTAAAATCGAGTGAACCTTAATAACTGAACTTTAATTATATACATCTAATAGTATAGCCTGCAGCGGAGCTAAAAAGGTCGCTATTGCAGATTCACAGTAATCTGATTCACGGGAGATTCGTATTGATATTCAGCTAAAGCAATTCCTCTTTATGTACATCAAATGTTAGTTGAATTGTACGCAATTCAATTCACAGCAGAATCACATGCTAGACCCTAAATTGCCACACGAAAAAAAAAATCCGGTTGGTTTTAATTTAATATTGCATCGTATTATTACTACAAACACTCAGTAAATAAGTATTTGGTTTTTAAATAAGTATTTAGTATGTTTTAATAACAATAATAAACATAAATAATATTTGATTGACACTTAGTGCAATTCCAATTCATAGGTGGCCATTTTATTTTACGATTCTCCACAAAACTGTCAAGCAATAAGATGATATTGCCGGTACGGAATTGTCAACTTAGTGATTTCTAATACGAGCATCTCGACGCAAATCATTTGTGAATCTGCATTAGCGACCATTTTAGCTCAGCAGGTCTAAGGCTGAGTCCTGAGTCACGGCGTATCGCGGATGCGGATTCGCCGCGCACAAAACAAATGCTCGACATGGTTGAATCTGTCCGAACTGCGAGCGGGCGCGGACCCAACCATGTCGAGCATTTGTTTTGTGGCAAGGGTACCTAAATATAAGTAGGTACCTATGTGATTATTTATTTCATCTCTCATTTATGATACGTGTAGTATTACAGGACAGAGTTGGCCACTAGCTCATACGAACTTACTGTTACAGGACAGATGGGAGGAGGTTGCGAGCCTAAAGGAGGCTCGCGCGGGTTGCGCAGCCGGCGCGGCGGAGGGGCTCGTAGTGGCAGCCGGAGGGGACAGCGAGAGTAGCGGCGAACGAGCCTTCTACCGCGCGCGAACCTCGCTCTCCAGCGTCGAGATTTACGATCCAAGGGAGAATGTGTGGCGTCCCGGCCCGCCGCTACCGCACTCGCGGGCCGAAGCCGGCGCCGCGCTCATCTGACACGCGCCTCATTTACACTGCGCCATGCTAATCTGATATTTCATCTGTGGAGCCTATTGCTGGCTCTATTGCCACGGGGGACGAGTGGTGAAGGACAATGTTTACGGCAATACGGCCAGTTTCAATTTCGATGTATTTGTGGTTAGGATATTTGAAATTGTTAGTATAGAAGTTGATGTCGAATATTACTTCTATAGTAACCACAATAAGCATAACCAAAGATAGATTGAATATTAAGTTGAGATTGGCCATTAGTCACTTGACCTGACCATTGCGATTGTAAATTTTAACCCTGTTCTTGATGATGGACTTGGCTTTTTCAGGTCAAAATGCTAAAACTTGATAAGAAAATACGATTAGAGAGAGGAGTCAATAACGTGATTTGGCAAAAGCTTCAGTCTATATTTCATGGGCATGTGACTAAACGATGAACGATAGTCGTTTTCCACTTGGCTGGCCCCCTCTGATGTGTATTGAGTAGTCTAACAAAGTTTGTCGATATTTTATGATAAACTGAATTAACTTTGAACTAGTTGGCTTTTTAAACTTAGCCAAGGTTTGAAGAGTCGCCTTAATTACTAAATATTAATGACTATTTACTATAGAGTCCGATGTGACAGAGCTTTAAAAATCTGAATCCTCTCATCTATTTATTGTTGGTGAATGTACAATGACGATTGTTATAGACAACAATCCCTGCGAATTCGAACCCTCGTGAGTACCCAGCATTTCCAGTTCATTTATTCTATTGGTTGGGTTAAATAATCTCCACTGACCTGAAAGAATAGGAGTAGAATCACCTAGCTCCTAAGACGATTCAAAATGATCATAGTGGTCGTACTGAATAAAAGATTTTTGAATTTTGACCAATACTGCTAAATCTGGAAGTCGTTTTCTCTTTCACTAATATAAGAACAATTCTAATGACCAAATTATCACTCCTATATTTATTTTCAGTACAAGCTGTGTATTCACCTGATAGGTATCTAAAAATCATACTATTGCAATACTACTGTTAAATACTATTAAATCGTAGGCAGGCATTGATATTAAATCGTTAGATACGCCATGATGTTTTTTCGTAAGTGACAGTCACTCTCGTTTTATCCAATCACAATTGCAACATGACATTGAAAAAAAAAAGAGAAAAACACTTTTCCACGATGCCAACATTTCCACACAGTCGCTAGCCGCCACTGATCTGTATATAGATACAGGTCAGTGCTAGCCGCTCATCTAAAGATATAATTGAGCAATGCTAAAAAGTAGTAAATTAAATTGCATTTTATGTTTGGCTATGTAACATACTGAATTTATTGATGGCATTCATTTATAACGACAGCTGTAGGTACCTAAAACTTTTATATGAATACTAGCTGCTGCCCGCGGCTTCGCTCGCGTGGTACCCGGATAAAAAGTAGCCTATGTTACTCTCCAGCCCTCATCCAAATCACGTCAGTCCGTCGCTCTGTTTTGACGTGAAAGCAGGACAAATAAACACACTTTCACATTTATAATATGGGTACGGATGTCACAAATATATACGGGAAGTTCAGATTCTGTCTGAAAATGATAGATTATTTCCTAAGTTCGTCGTGGCGTCGATGTCGCTGGTAATATTCTACTAAGATTTCTAAGTTTTTAGTATCTTTAGCTATAAATATATTTAAACTTGTTTGTAGGTACACTATGCATTGATGTAAAATTGATTGAGCTTGCAGACTCCAGTTAACAAAAAATATGTGATTCTTTCTTCCAATAGATCTCTCTTTTAAGGTATGGTAAAGGTTCTGAGTGTGAACAATTTTGGAGGTAACTATTGCATTTTATTTAAACTGATATTTAAGTACAAAGTATGTGTCTAAACATGATTTTTTTTTATAGTCGAAATCTTTGCATCTTAATGGACTTGATGAATATTTGAAGGGAGAGAAGTCAAATAATACTCTAAACTCGTTGACAACATGGTCTAATTTCGATACACAGATGTCGATACAAATTACGTCTGGGCAAAATACTTATACTCTATTTATAATAAAGTAAAATAGCTATTAACAGATAATTATATTATATTAGATTAATCTACTATTACTGTTTAGGTAATATTTATAACGTGATTTTTAATAAATAAGTTATAAGTAACTTTAGTTTTATTTATTTTAACAAAATGGAGCTTTATTCTAATAGTTCTGTAAAGACAACCACAATCTCGAACACAAGCCTGCTATTTAAGTAACTATGGAATTTAGTAAACAAATGTGTTAATATTTCACACACTTAATCCAGGGAATTTTGCATCCATTGGATGACACATTTCTTCAGCTAAATACAAGCGTCCAGTCAATCCTTCGAATAATGACGCTGGCCTGTCAGGATGATGCAACTCTGTGCCAGGCCTCTCTACTGCACACCACTCCATAAAGCAGCATGCTCGATACAAATGCATTGGATTCTGCAATTTTTAAAAGGTCATATATGTATGTGTAGTACCTATTTACATTGATTTGATTTTTATTTCATTACATAGTTTTATTTTATCTTACCTTTGTAGCCTGATACAGTTGAAGAAATGCATAAGTGTTTCCACTGACCCCATGACAAATACTATATCCTTTAGTACAAAGCCCGCGTTGCCACACTACGTCGCCTAATTGCAGAGCTATTTTCATATACTTATCATCTTCAAACACCTAATAGAACAAACTCATATGTACAGTTATAAACATTCTACAACATTATTAATATAATACACACAAATTAAATTAAAAATGTACATCTTTACCTGATATGCTAAAATACATAATGGAACAAATCCTGGTGCCCCATGACACCACTGAACCAAACGATCCCCAGATACTGATTCCAGTGATGATGGGTAATTTCCATTAGAAAATTGCTGGTTGAGTAACCAATCCAAAGTAGGTTTTATGAAGCTACGTATTTCAATTATGTTTATGTACACTCTTGCCTGGAACAATGTTTATTTGTTACACAAGTTTTTATTAGTAAGTAGGTACCTAATTTTAAATTACAGCATATGGATATACACACTTGTAATAGCAGATATAATATGCCTGCCATTCCATGTGCAGCACCAAAATAAATTTTATCATGCCACTGCCACAAAAGAGGACTGTCAGATTTCTGTTTTAATGAGAACTGTTTCCCAGATTTCAGGATTCCGTTGATTACTTTTTCAATGTGGTTAGCTGGAATAGCTTCTTTTCCGCTTACATGTTTGTTAACAAATAATAAGGCATACAAGTATCCAGCTTTACCATATAAAATCTCATCCGGTGAGTCATTTAGTGCTGAAATCAGTCCCATCAACCTGAAATGAAATATACTAATATATAAAAGTTTGTTTGTTTAAACATGCTAATCTCATGATCTACCAGTTGGATTTCAAAAATTATTTCTGCATTTGAATTACTTTTCAGCATCATCATATACCATCACTACGGGGGCAACGCCACAAGGTTGATGGCCTTGCTAGTAAACTATAAGACTGATAACGGGTTGTTTTAAGATTCACAGTGTACAATTTTAGTACCTGACAGCTAGGGATTTGTAGTCTGGAATGTTAGAGGGGCGCCTGCTTCCCAACTTGTATGATATGACGATTGCCAAGGCAAGAGGCCCTGCATCACCACACAGAAAACTGATTTTTTTTCCCTTCAAGTTATCTATATTTATATATTCTAATGCGGTCTGGAAAACAAAAGTAAATGAGTTTATACTTAAGGACCCATTACATTTTTTATCCAATTTGCAGAGCGCTTAGGCACTATAACTAGTTAGTTCACCCGAAAACACTGGCTAACTGGCTTTACACAACAAATTTAGCATGCTATAGTTAGCGCTCTAACTTAATTCACAGTAAGTAAATGTGGGCTTTAGAAACATAACTATAAAGTCACAATAAATTATTATGGTCACACTCCTCATTTTGGATACCTGGAAAAGTAATAACTGTTTTTGGACATTGGTAGTTAATCTATTAAAAATTATAGTACCTTCAGCATTTCATGATCATCATTTTTGAGTGAGCTCATCAAGTAAAACATTCCCACACCAGCAGATCCTGTGTAGATAGTTCCATCATGAAAAATGTCGCTTTCCATTTTAGTAGTTAACAGAGAGAGCTTAGTTGCTTTAAAATTTTGTAGTTTTGAATGAAATTTATCAGATATCTGAAAGTAAATAGGTATGTAGTCGATTAAAAAAAAGTTTTGGTTGAAAAATATCTACTTTTTACTCAAATAGTTCTTCATGACTAAAGTCGTAGGTGGAAATAGTGCGTCATTTATGTTTCATTACATACCCCATCACGAGAATCGTTGAGAATTGTATTAGTAGCTGTTTCTGTAGAATAATCATATGGATTTTCAAATGATCCCTTTGGAGCCATTTCTGTCTTCCCTGTTTTTTTCAGTTTAATCACAAATAACCAAGTATAAGGATACTTAGATTTCTTTGATTAATACCTGGTAGATTTATCTTCACTTCAATCGTGAAAATTATAATTTTATTTTATAACCATTTTTCGTTATTGTTTGTTTATTTTCGCACAAGGTCGTTCACCTTCGTTCACACAGACAGCTCTTGAACGAACACCACAGATTACTAAATAAATAAAGATGCGGAATACCAGTGTTGCCAACCCGAATTTGTAGATTGGATCCAATTGGTAGCGTCCAATCGATTGGACGATAGAATGGATGGTGTGTGTGTGGCAGCCTTATTTGGCAAAATATCATCGTTTCTTTCAAAGTTAACAGTATGTCAGTGTCAGTCAGTCAACATTCTAAAATAACCTTTTCACTTGTGAACTTCTTGCAAAGCGCAAAAAGGGTGGAGCGCATGCGTCTGACAATTTTCGGCCATATTGTTATGACGCATACAAGATCATAGGTCTCCACCAGTGACGAGTCTTCTCGCAGTTGACGTGGCTACTACGTACCATCCCGCTCACCCACTCCGGACGCAGCATAGTCGGTGACGAGGAATACGTAACTGGTGAGTGCTTGTGAAGACAAAACTTCCAACTCGTCATAGCCGTATCTATTTGGATTCACTTTGAATGTTACATGATAATGGAATACTCCAGAATACAACAAAGACCTCAACTACTATGCAACCTAGTACTGCGAGCCTGCGATTGTACAATAAGTGCTAGAGACGCAATAGGGATTTCCGCGTTCAACCAATGGTTCAGCCACATTCTGTCGCGATGATTTCACACCATGGCTGTCTTATCAGCCAGGACGATCTTGAGGACAGAAGACAGCAGAGTCTGATTATATTTGAACATCTAAATAAACAGAAAGTTGAAATCGCAAAATACACAGAGAAATGACCTTGAATTTTAGGTGACCAGCCATGGAGGGAATGGTGGAGGAAAATGGCACTTCTGGCGGGTCTGGTGTGTCGGACCCGTTGGCGGGCTCGAGCTCGTCGGGCGGCGGACCTGGCCACGTAGTGGCCACCGCCACCAGCATAGTGCAGCTCACTCTGCCAGCACAGGCTCCAGCTCAGGTATTCACTTTACCTTATCTATGCAAGTGATAATGCTGTAACAAATAATAAACATTGTAACAAACCTCTGTCAGTTACTATTCTTATGAATAAAGAAACTGAAATATCAAAACAAAAGCCAATGTTTTAGATTGTATTAGATAGTTCTTTTGTTAAACCTTTTTCAAAAATAAATAAATATCTTATCTTATCTTAATGTTTTGATAAAAATACTTTTATTATTTTTGTATTATTTATAAGAAGTGTTTTTCAGGTGCAATCAGTGATCCAACCTAACCAACAATCTGTAATTCAGACAGCATCTAACATACAATCAGTTCAGCTACCAAAAGGAAATGTGATTCTCGTCAGCAAACCAAGCTCTGTTATTCACACTACTCAAGGAACACTGCAAACATTGCAGGTTTGTTACAAATTTATATACTTTTTGTAACAAACTAGCTTCAGGCCCAATAAGTAAATAGAAAAACTTTTTGTTTAACCTAAACTAATGTGATTTGTAGATCAAACCAGAACCCAATTCATTGTTGAGCTCTCAGGGCCAGTCATGCAGTGATGACTCAGGAAGTGAAGATGACAGTCCAAAAAGAAACTACAGGGAAATGCTGACAAGGCGCCCATCCTACAGGAAAATCCTAAATGACCTTGGTGGAGCAGAAATTGCTGGTGAGTAACATAACAAGTTTTTTAGTAAAATGTAGCTAATGAAAACAACACTCAATCAAAAATTACCAAACCAAATGTATTTCCATTCAATTGGTAATAAACAAACAGGTCAAGTTCCTATGCGACGCAATTAAAATATGAATTGCATTAACTAATGATAAATAATGATTCTTGACCATGATGTAGTTATAACTGGAAGATCAGGTGGGGGATATATCAAACAACTAAGGCTGAATTCAACCAAACTGGATTAAGTTTAGTCTCGAGAGTAAACTACTGTTTGTTTGAATATTTTGACATTGTAAACTTGACACCTTATAACCAGGATAATTTGTATGGAAATAATAATGTTCGGTTGCGCTTTCTAAACAATTGTATTTCGAATTATGTCGGCTAGCTAATAGTCTCGAGTACGAACTTAATCCACTTTTGGTCGAATCCAGCCTAAGTAGTATAAGAACATGATAATATTGCAGACAATCGCATGGGGTCTAAACCAGGATGCGAGAATGAAATGTCGCTGTCATCATCTTTGTCATTTGCGCCAGGTCAGTTAAATGTGCAGCTGTTGACACTCTTTGTTTCTGTGTGCAACATGTGTCACTAACCTTGTTACTATGCATCATACCATAACTACACCGTGCTGTCACACGGCTCATAACCACCAGCTTAAAAATTAAATCATCATGATGTCTATCATTGTCTGAAATTGGAAAGTAAAAATATGAGTCTCATTCAATATTTATCTTCCATATGTATGTTTGCTAGCTTTAATGGTTTTTATCCAAATGTATTGAGTTAGTAGTTTAGCAAAATCTACACTAGTAACATGAATATTGTGCAAAAAATCTTATTGTACAATTTCATAATCAGCACCTGAGAACTTAAACTTATTACTTAGGCATTTTCTGATGCAAGTAACCATTGGTTTTTTATTTTATAAAATGCATATTGATTATAAAAGCAGTTAAGCTGATTGACAGGTTGAGATGTACAGCTGACACTTTTTTCTCTATTTCTCCAGTTGGTGACTACAGACATATTGTGTAGTCATTAAACTATAAAATGATTACATACTAATTTCTTGAAATCGTACCACAAAAGTATTTTGTGCCCTTTATGCTAATGACGTCATTGACTAATGAATCTGTTTATTATTCAAATCGATGACGTAATGTACCGCGAGGAGGTCAGGTGACGTCATGCTATGAGTTCATGTTGTTATTTTGTAAACCTGTTTGCGATTTTCATGAAACTTTGTAGAAAATAAGCATCCTTTGTTAACTTTACCCTTTTTTGGATCATATCAGGGTGCTTGGAAGAATTTGAGTACTAACATTTTGTGGATGATACATGAATCACTTTAGTTCTTGTATTTGAATCCATTCTCTGTCCCGGCTCCGCGGTGCTTTTGGAAGGAGAGCGCCGCGGCACGATCTGGACACTGAGCACACGTGCGTCATAGACACTGAATGCGTTAACCTGTGTTTTGCTTAAAATGAATGTTTTGTTTGAATAGGTACGTACCTACCTAGTTATTGCGTGTCGAATAACGGTTAAGGTTCACAGAAATTTTACCCGATACCGGGGCGTCACGTTAATAATTAACAAAATCTCCAGAATAATTATGGATAACATCCTTCATAATTATTTCATTATCCTAGCTTATTTTACTATTTTTAAGCAAAGCTGCTACCATATGCGAACTAAATCTCGACAGTTTATTAACGCCCTTGTGCAAGTTTGACATTCGCACTTGATATTTATGTTATGTTATGTATGACACACGGTAGTTACAAAGTTCTGGATCCCTAAATAAAAATGATGTAGACATACAACTCCATTTCACACAGCACCTTTCTTACGAGCTACAAGTAAAAGCTAGGGTGTTGGTTAGCTAAGATTAATGTCCATCAACAATATCTATCATTTACCTACCATACATTGTGTTATAAAAATCCTGTCCGAATCAGTACACTATATCACTATATCAGTGTCGATATGAAACACACCCTTAAAAAAATATTTCTAAAAATAAGTAAAATTAGGTTAAATCCACCCACAGTCCTTCCTGCATTGTATACTATCAAAGCAAGAGGGGAGGCTATAATTTTAAAAAATGATAAATTATTACGGTTTTGGGGTAACATAGATACCTACTAAAAACATGCAATACAAATTATGTTTAAATTTTTATTTACTTACTAGATTTTTTGGGTTAGGGGTCATCTATAAAGTACGTCACACGTTAAGGGGAGGAAGGGGGTTGACGAAGTGTGACAAGGGGTAGGACTTGGGAGGGGTCCTAAGTTTTGTGACGTCACATTTCAAAATCTTATACATCTGTGTTAAAATGTCCTTATCGAAAAACTTTTTAACTTAATAATTTGTATATTATGTGACGTCGCACTAGGGAGGTGGGGGGGGGGGGGGGGGTCTCAATGTGACCAACTGTGACAAGGACGGGGGAGGGGTTAAAATTTTACGAAATTAGTGTGACGTACTTTATGGATGACCCCTTAATGTCATTGGGGTTTCTGCATACTACTGTCGGATCTGGGTAGGCATTCTGTACTAGACTCACTTCTAATTCACTCAAGTGACCGAGCTCACTAAATACGCAAGAATGTATTGTAAGTGTTTGTAGTAAGATTCACGAATACGAAATTTGATATCTCACAGCGGATTCAGCGCTTCGACGTTCGAAGTGAGTTTACAGAATGCGCCTACAGATCATCAGTGGAAAGGAAGAAACGCTAAAGCGCCAAAATGCGATTCGTGGGAAATCAACTTTAAAGTTTCATGTTTGAAGTTGATATCCCACAAATCGCTTTTTGGCGCTTTAGCGTTTCTTCCTTTCCACTGACGAGATGGAGTCTTTCTTATAAACATTTACCTCTTTGAAAACCTCGATCACAACACAATTCCTTAACATTACACGGGTCCTCGCAAACTCGTAAGACATTTAACAAATTGTTAATTGATTGATTGAAGATTGTGTTGTTCGTTAGTTATTCCAGCAGGAGCACTGCAGTCGGACGGAGGGCTGCACACGCTGGCGGTGTCGGGCGGCGCGGGAGGCGCCATCGTACAGTACACCACCAACCAGGAGGGACAGTTCTACGTGCCGGGTTAGTGCCGCTTACAACAATATATTAAGAGTCCCCTGGAGCGAGATTTACCAAATGTTTTAGACATTTACCCTTGTTTCAAAAACACGTAATGTTATAAACACGAAATAAACGAACCCTCGGCGTAACCGTCAAAGTGAATCTCAAACTCCAGGGGACTCTTAATATTATACGAAATACGCGAAACCAATGAACATTTGGCACTATGCTTACAGGACCTATGCTAGAAGATCAGACACGCAAGCGAGAATTAAGACTCCTCAAAAACCGAGAGGCGGCGAGAGAATGTCGTCGCAAAAAAAAGGAATATATAAAGTGCCTCGAGAACAGAGTCGCCGTATTAGAAAATCAAAACAAAGCCCTTATTGAAGAACTGAAGTCTTTGAAAGAGTTGTATTGCCAGCAGAAGACTGAATGAGGTCCAGCTGGCTGACGGGCGCCCTAGCCCGCCGGTGAGAGCTCCCGCGCACGCGCATTGCCGCGCCGCCGCATATCTCCGTGCATCCACCCACGTGCCGTGTTTGATTACGCTCTCAATGACACGAACGATTACTGGAATCAACTCTATCTTCAGTTACTAATACACTTGAAATATTTACATGTACACTAGACTTCATCTCATGATATGAATAATTATTTCTCATGAAGTATTGTTAGATGGTATGATAAATCGTTAATCCTTGTATAATTTTCTATTCTGTTATTGTTTTTAATATTCCAGTTGTTTTTATATTATGCAGTACAATTCAATTTTGTACGAGAATTACATTTCATGATCATGCTTTGCCAATCATTCCAAAATTGATTCAATCTTTTAAATTTGAATTTGGAGCGGCACTACCATCGATCATGTTACAATGTTACCAAGTTATTATCACAATTTTGTCCTTTGCCATTTGCAAGTAAAATTCTGGTTTTTTGGTAGAAATAACATGATTTATCACAATTATCACATATAGTGTCTGTGATGCAGTTACTAATATGATAGAAGTTGTAAGTTCATATGCCCCTTGCCTTGCACACCTAGACCGATTGGGCAAGATAAGAACAGCCAGAGAGTTGGACAAATAGATAATTGAGTGTCAGTGTATCTATGTCATTCTGGTTAGTTCATATAAGATTATATTGCTCTGTACACCTTGCAAGGTGTTTGTAATGGATAAGCCAAAGGTTCTTAGTTATTTTGTGCAATAGCCTTTTTGCAATGTACAGTTAAATCTATCTTCTCTATTCTAATAAACGGAATATGTAACACAAATGAAATATTTTCTTTGTACATTGTGTATAAATTAACGGTAAATTGATGTAAAAAAGATTGTACATAAAAACATTATTAATATAATTCTGTATACTTAAATGGTAAAAGATAAAATGTCTCGAGATTCACATCATCTCCTATCTGTCAATATTTTACTGTATTTTAAAATAAAAGATTTATATTTTATTGTGAACCTACACAGAGTAGGGAATTATTAACATTTTATCTGTTATTCTAATTAATTAAGCAGAATTTGTTGTCAAAGGGTAATTTTAATTGACCACACATTAGAACTTAGATTAAGTTAAAAAGGAAATAATGTTTGCCATGACTGACATGTTTGATAAATTGTTTTTGTAAATAGATGTGTTACTGAAATGTTTATATTTTGTATCATTGATTTATGTATGACAGTCCCAGATATTGAAATTGACTGGAGTTATAAGCTGTTACTATTATATTATTATTAGTTTTTGCACACATATCAGCCATGGCAAGTGATCTTTTATGATTAATTAGTTATAGACATTGTGGAAAGTGCCTTTAAATTTAGAATGAGTAAAGTTTATACATAGCTCTTTATGTTAATGCTATTTATAAATTAATAAATATTAACTGTTTGATGTAAATCAGTGTTTTTCTTAAGTTTCCTAATTTTTTAATAATATAAGTACCTAATCTAAATTGTATTCACGTTTTGCTATTGAGTAACAAGTGGCTAATGACTGGTTCTTTACTTTGTTATAATTAATTAATATCGTATTATAAAAATTCAGGCTAACTCAACATCCTGGTTTCAATCAGTAAGTAGAGATAACACCAAATTGTTAGGACAAAACATGGATCATCATTCATCATCATAGTCCATAGAAGTTTAAAACAGTTTTCTAAATGTACTTATATGGGTCATACTTATGAAAAATCTCCAATGGTCTAAGTCGGCAGGGCTATTTTGATTCACACAAAGTCCTACAAAAATTGATTTTTACAAAGAATACTTTGTTGAAATGGTAGATGGTTGAAAACAGTGATAGACATTTTTATCTGCATTCTATAACTTTAATAATGTTCGTAAAAAAACAATTTTTAGGAAGTAATCAGAGTTTACGACTTTACGTGTCAATCAAAATAGCCCTGTAGGACTATCTTTAATCCTCATTTTGTAATAAGGCCTACTGTGATAAAAATATTGATGCACTACACTACTATAGCCACAATGAAGAATGATCAAGTTAGAAGGAAAAATAAAATGCCTTTTATAACAATAAGAAATTTATTTGACATTCAAATCATGACAAAGTTTTTGCAATCCCGTGTAAAAATACACTTGGAATACAAGCAGTAAAGTATTAACCTATTGGTGTAGATACTTATAATGAACTTTCTTCTATGTTTTTTATATTTCCATTTTACCAAATTTAGTTGCAGAGTATTAGTCATCAAAATTTTGTGACAATAGAAAGTTTGCTGCAAGGTTTTCATTTTTTTCACAAGCAAAATAAGCTTGAATAACCATGTGTTCGGGAAAGCCCAGTGCTTTTAATCGCTCTATGGCTTCTTTGTCTTGAGGCGACACTTGAATAAGATTTGGCTGGTCAGGATCAGGATTAGCTGCTGGATTAGCTTCAGCACCAATAGCTCCTGCAAGGGCAGCGGCAGTGGCAGCTGATCTTGCTGTGTCGGTACCAGTCCTGCTTCCAGATGTATATCCAGGAGTGGTTGGCTCATTTAACATCCTTACAAACGCTTGTTGATGTTGACTGATGGCTTGCAACAGAGCAGGATTTGTTTGTCCAATTTGTTGCAACACTGCATTTAACAAATTAGGGTTCTGCTGAATAACTGCTCGCATTTGTTGAAATTGTGGTTGATCACGAAGGAATGCCAGAGGGTCTTCTTCGGTACCCTCTTCAACTTCTTGTTCTTGAAGCAGTTCTTCTGGGATACCTGTTATAAGATATTCCACTGCTCTCTCTCGATTGTTGAAGGACGCCTGCAGCGCCTGTTCTACTTGTTGTCGATTGTATCCCATGTCCATGATACTCTGCACAGTCGCTTCAAAGTCCAAATCAGTCGCGGCATCCTGTGGATCAGCTGCCCGTTCGGGTTCAGGTACCGGAGTAGGTTTTGGCGTTTCTTCTGCGGCAGGTGTTACTTTGGCATCGCCACTTTCAGTGGAAGCGTTCTCACTAGACTGAGGCGCCGACGTAGACGGCGGTTGAGCTTCCGATATTTTTGGCTTCGTCACCATGATAACAATGAATTTCTTTTCATCTATATTATAGGTATTCAACTTACTATCATCGAGTAGAATTTTTCCTGCATAAATTAGTTTTTGATTGTCAGCGGCATACTCTTTGCCTTTCTCCACTTCGATTTTGAGCTTGAGTGCTTTGACGGTTTCTTGAGGATCAATTTCAATTTGAAAAGATTGTTGTTGTAAAGTTTTTAGTGTCACCAACATTTTGCTATTTCACTTTGACTTCTTGTTATTGATGCAGTTACTGTATTTGTGGAAATTGGAATCCACCGACTCAATTGCTCAAATTCTGACTCGACAAAATTATGCAGTAAACATAACCTCTAAATCCTTCAAATCAAAATGTCTAATGTTTTGCACAGAGTATAGCATGAACAACTTTATTTGTTATTGTCCATGGACCTAGTATTTTTTGTCTCTGGCACTCTTTGAACCAAATCAAGTGTGTGTGGGCATTTCTCCAGAGGGGCCAAAATTTAGGTTCCTCCAGATTATTCTTAAACTGTTCATTATTTTGTAAACAAAAGCTTAGATTTGAATGTCTAGATATATTACAAAAAAGGTATCGACAGTGAAATTTCATTTAAATTAGAAGGTAAAAAGATATTTACAAAAAACCTCCAAAAATAGCCATTTTCGACATGTGAAAATGACCTGCGCATAGGAGTTTCTCGTCATAAAATATTCATGTGTTTACTATGTTTAATTGTAATTACTGATATTTATAGATAACAAACTCTGTAATCTAATGCCAAGAAACAGTTTTAATTATTTGATTGGAATTCGATGGTAGATTTAATCAAAATCTTGTCACAAAATATGCATCATTACAGTCGCCAGTTTTTGTTTTCATCGTAATACGTAAACCGGAAGGCATTGAAAGATCGTGTTGAACATCAAATGTCGTGCCCTCCCGGACCAATCGGCCAGAGCACTTCACGGGGAGGCAAGACGCGTCGCATTTCGGAAAGGTGAGCTATTGAATATGATTCTCCAAGGTGTGACACTTTTTTCGTCATTCTGATTTATTACTATAACTATGAAATCAGTGCGTCAAATTTACATTATTTTTTGACTTAAGCTAAATTAAACATGCAGCTATTGATCACTAACATTTTTCTTTTGGTCTGCATTCGGAAATACAAGTTACGAATTGTTTTCTGAAGTTCGTCATTTTTCACAACCTCATTACAAGCAACAACGACAAAAACACGATGACGCGTGTTGCTAAAAATGATGATAACAATGATGATTGTTGCTAAGAATGATGATTTTTGGTTTAAAAAAATATAGAAACACTTACAAACACGTACAAAATGGTCAAAATGGCAGGTGGAGACTCGCCAACTCACAACTGGTTCCCCAAAACAGTTACTCGTGTGGCAAGAAGGGGGCAAAAATACGTGAGTTGCTAGAGGGTGGTCTGATGTATACGTACCGGGTTTTAAACGACGATCACGAGCTCCCTGAGGGTCCAGCTTCACTTCACTTCAGCGTGCCCCACTCATCACTTACGTAACACCTTCCAGCCCCCGAGCAATGCTCTAGCGACTCCACTCCGTCCGGCCGGTGAAGACAACACGGAGGCGGACTGTTTCTCGTCAGTGTCAATCAAGGCAAGCTGAGATGAGGAACAGTGACCTCCCCCTGGGAGCACACGGGTCCGCGGGGTCGCTACTCATTCGACACCTCACCTCAAAGGTGCCCTGCGGGCTTATTGTTATTACTATTCCTTAATTTTGAGAAGATTTACTTTTATGTCTAATGATAGGAGGTATTAGGTAATTATATCTAAAAAAAACCTGTCAAGTGCGAGTTGAACTCGTGCGCCGAGGTTCCCGTAGATACCTACCCATTATACCGCCATAATAAGCTAGTCCTCTGAACTGTATGAGCACCCATACAACTCAGAGGACTATCTTAATCGGTGTCAAGTATGTATGTATGGGGACACCATTTAATTTTCAACTTTTTTTATTTTTGGGATTTTTTCCTTTATTTCTGCTGTAAGACCTTGCTTTTTGCCGAATTTCGTGACTCTAGGTCAACAGGAACTACCATTTAGGTTTTTGACCCAAAACCTATAGGGTACTTCCGGTTGACCTAGAATTGTCAATTTTGGTGAAAAGCAAGGTTTTATAGCACAAATAAAGGAAAAATTCCGAAAAGTAAAAAAAGTTGAAAATTAAGGTACATTTTGGTACCTACAAGTATTCACGAAAATCTAAATTTGCCCATATCTTTTTATCGTGTTAACTCAGGACCTTGATTTTTATACACCTAATAGGTACTATAGACCTCAGTGTATAGTATTAATTTCAACTTGCTAGGTCTACCCATTCCTGAGAAAATCGATGGTGACACATGGACAGACAGACAGACAGACAGACAAGAAAGTTATCTTATAAGGGTTCCTTTTTATTACCTTTTGAGGTACAGAACCCTAAAAGTAAGATTTTTTAAGGAATATTATAAAAATAGGCACTGATTTAAGAACATGGTGATTTTGTCAATCCTTACAAATCCTACTTATTTACATAACATAATACACTTAGCTAATTTTGAGAATATACAATTAGCTATTTTATACTTAGCTAATTTTAATCTATGCTGTTATGATCAGAAACATGTGTTTTTGATGGATTTATCATTTTTAGCAACACACCGTCATTCTTCTCTACAATTTAATCATTTTTCTCACTTAGGGTCATTCCTAGCAACCGACAATTTTGATTATCTCCTAAAATATCAGTTAATTTGATGGATACCCCTCGTTAAATAACTTATTTTTAACATACAAATCATTCCAGCATCAAAGATTAGACCTAAACTAAAGGGATAAAAAGTGACTAAAAAATCGTCAAAAATAACAATTTGAGGAGAAATGCCCGTGTGCGTTTCGCTGACGGAAAAGTTTCGAATATTGGCATTTTACTAATGCCAAGGAATTTCTATACTACGTACCTGGAACGCTGACTGAGACAGAAAACAAGGTCCGCTTGAAATAAAACTTGGGCGGTGTGTCTCTTTCTTTTTGCAACTGTGTGAAAGAGACAAAGCACCCAAGAATAAGAATAAGAATCATTTATTGTAAAACTGTGTAAAGAAGAAAACTGGTGTAAAGAAGCCTCTCAACAAGACCAACAATCCTTATAACCAATATTAAATGATAATAGATCGTTGTACAGTCGTGATAAGGTTCAAAATCCTTTGTACATTAAATGTCAGTTAGCACTCCAGTTACGTAGTTTAGAATCTTCTTGACTAATGCAGCTAATTTTTGAGTTGTTCAATTTGTTGCGCTGATATTTTAGTAGTTATTTGAAAAACAGAGTTGCCGCCACAGAAACGTTACTGTGGCGGCAACTTTTGTTAAATAATGGGTATACTGAAATAAATCTTAGCTAAATAATTTTTTGTACACGACTTCATAAGAATTAGTTGCAATTTGTTTATCAATAAAAACATTCAATTAATGCACCATTTTAAAGTTATTTTATGTAATAAAAATAGACTATAATTGGTACTACCTAGCACCTTGCCTGCAGGTCCTGACTTCATCATCAGATCAGCATTGTATTTCGCTCATTAAGCCCTTTCATTTGATACCCATATCCAAAGACTTTGCCCATATCATTAAAAAGAAAAGCTTCAGGGAACAGGTCCTGACTCCATCATCAGATCAGGGGGTCTAAAGTGGTCACTTTTGATGAAACATCAGATTTTCCATCTAATAAAACATCTGGGAAAAAGCGGGAACTATAGTAAGCTCTTTTAGTCAAGGTAGCTCAAGCATTATTTGGACAATTAGTAATTTTTTACGTAACCTAGTTCTGCGATAGCGGTTCTGGTGGCGCGTACTCTACTTTGACTATTTGTGCAAAGGAGCTTGTTTGAACTTTGCCAAGCGGTATCGCTTTTTTGGCGCAAATTAATTAAAGCGCTCAAAGAAGTGTTCAAATCACAGACTCTTCCCATCGAGCTCCTGATATAATTCTGTGGAGCTCCCCATGGCCATATTTATGTATTACCACAGGTATTATTTTACCCTTTGACACAGACTAAGACAGAAGGCCAGCTGCACTTTGCATCCGATTTTGCATCGTGAGTTTCCTATCCTATCCTATTATTATTTTATTTTAGTGTATCATTATCCCAAACCTCCTACATTCCACTCCAGTTAAATAAATAAAAAAATTGTTTAAGTTGTTATTAAAAATGTATTACTTACATACAATAGGTTTGCCTTATTCTATGTAACTTACTTCTAATACGGCTTACTATGTACTATAATAACCTAAATTGCTAATAATATTAGCTCTAACATAATATTTCACAAACTGTGTAGGTACACTACATCTTATGATAAAATTATTTTCGTCACATCTTAACTAATGAGCGTCAGCTTTACAATGGTTGCCTTAAATGAAGCACAGAAATATACAATAAATACTACAACAAATCTTAAGGGAAACCCTATCTGACTTAAATCTCGAAGTTAATATAATGGGTGAATGTAATATAAATTAATATTCTTTGCAAAATTCATCACATAAGTACTTTACAATTTACAAACAGATCATACAAAACAAAACTTTTAATTTCACATTATTTTTGATTATTTATAGCATATCCTTGTTTGTACACTGGCACTATCATCATGGAGTAGTTTCAAATAACTTTTCACGAAAATATTTAATTTTTTGTGCGAAAAATGACTCTAAACCCTCTGCACATCTATAAAACTCAGAATCCTTTGGGTTGAAGTAGCGACAATTGTCAAATATTTTAGTCATATCACCAATAAATTCACTCAGTGTACTATAACTTAGTTCATTCACTTTTCTCTCAACGGTCTGAAGATCTGTAAAATAAAATTTTATAATTAATTTATTGTAGTAAAATTCACAAAACTATGTTGACACTGTATCAAACAACAGATTTGCCTGGAGGGAAACTACAACTATTACTACTACTTTAAATCTGTTTCCCTCCAGGGCCCGATCATATTTTCCACCCTGTATATTTCTTTTATGAATCTTAAATGATTTGCATTAAATTGTTTTCTTGTCACCCTCATGTCTATAAAAAGAGACAGCATATAACATAATTCTTATTCTTGTGATTCAGCTACAGCGTATTTTATGTAGTAGTTTATGTTAACTGGTATTAGAAAGAGAGTGGTATTGTTATGGTTTGCAATGATTTTAGTTGCTACTCAATACTTTTATGTATTACATGCATGCCTGTTATCTTTACAATTATTATGAGCTAGCACATTAGACATCATTGTGTTGTGTATCGAACTCAGCAGAATAAGCACTTCAACATTTAGGGGTTGTCAGAAACAAGTCCAAATCTAGGCATATATCTACGCAACGGTGTGCGAGATCTCAGTTCGGGGCGAACTACCAGTACCTACATTAAGCATCAGGAGACAACCCATACCTACATCAGATTGTTGATGTTTTCTGGGACCACATTTTGATAAAGACCAACTTCGAGTCCAAATGCGGAAACGGGAGTCCCCATACAAAAACGGAAAAATCTATATAATATTTTTATTTGAAAAATTGTAAAATATTTCTTACCCATAGGTTCCTTGATAACTTTATAATATGTAGGGGCTTCTCTTGGATCCACAGGTTCCATGAAAGGCCAAGCGTTTTTATGTAATTGAATTTGTTTAACAAGCCTCTTCAGATTTTCAAAGTCCTTATTGGATAGTTCTTTCATATTTGCATAATTGTATGTATTGTTCTTTTGACAATTTGGACATGTGTATTCATCTATGTTATCAGCCTCAGACTGCAGGATTCCCACACAACGACCATGAAACCAGTCCTGGCACCGGTCACAACATATGTAAAATCTGTAAAACACATTACTGTTAACATCTATTAAATTACAGAGATATACATACAATAATTGAAATACATGTATTTAGAAAAAATAGATTATAAATTAGTTAGAAGCGACTCTAGAACTGCCAGGAGCTTGTATTACTTGAGACCTCAGACATTTATTTTGTTTAATTCCATTGGTTGGTTCAAATAAACATTTTAATTAAAAATATACTTACTGTGAATTATCATAAGGTTGTCGACAGAGACAATAGAGTTCCTGAGTTTCCTCAGCTCGGCGGCAATCAGAACAAACATATTCCTCCATAGTTTTACTCATTGCTTCGGTAACTCCAACACAATCACCATGGAACCAATTACTGCAGTGTTCGCAACCAACATAAAACCTGAAATGAAAAATGGTTCATTTATTATTACTAACATTAAAAACCTATTTATATTTATACTTTAAGGAATTAATTTGTGTTTGAATGAGCACTCGTATTGTCACAGTTTACCTCTTGGAATAGCATAAGTAAAATATTTGGCATTTCAACTAAAATAATTTAAAGTTGAATGAATCAATGGAATGCTTACTTCTGCAAAATGTGGACCAAAATTGTATTTGGACGTGCTTCTAACTTATGCTCTGGGTGGCAATTCTACTAGATGACAACGTCAATCATTCCGCTGCGTTTTGGTTCGATCTCTTAAATGTCAGCCATTTGGTGAATAGTACAATAGCTATTTAAAAATTTGTTCTGCCAAAGTCCAAACCTTAGCTAAAACGTCACCTCAACTGAGTCGTTTGTCATTAGTAGAATAGGAAACAGTTGAAAATCTAAGGTTTAGTTGAGGTTTTGCTTGTGGTTCATAAAAAGTTTTGTACTAGAATTGCCACCCTGCCAAAGAGAGCCCAGCTGCATTCAGTGATGATACAGATGTGGATTTTGTTGTAGACAGTACTCACTTGGTGCAGTCGTACGGCGTGCGACATATACACAGAAGCTTCTCCTTCTTGACGCTGCGCTTGGTGGCGCGCGGGGCGGAGGCGGCGGCGGCGGCGGCCGAGCTGCGCTTCTTGCCGCTGCTGCGGACCTCCTCCTGCTTCGTGCGCTCGGCGCGCGTGCGCAACGCAAGCTCCGCTGACAGCTCCTTCTGCAATCATACAACAAAATTCGATTCTTGTAACTCATCCAAATAGTTTGATTTACTATGGTTGTATTGCAGGTGTATTTTTATGTAAAGTAAATAGTTAATGGCATAATTTTAAAATAAGATCAATAATGATAAAAATATTTTGAACACTTTATTATAATATTATTACTACCCTGTATCGCCCCAATGATGGGCAAAAGCCTCCATATTCCATTCCATTCCACTTCCACCTTTCACGGTTTCAGGTTGTGAAGGAACAATCATCTACATATAAATGAGTGTAATTCATCTTGCCACCGCATTATATACCAATAATCCGTCATAACCAATCCATCAAAATCATCCAAACCATCAATAACCAATAAATTTTGATAAAAAATCCTACCTGTATCTCAACGCCGAGCTCCTTTTCTAAGAGTCCTCGTTTCTTGATGATGTCCTTCTTGAGCATCTCCTTATGTTTGAACAGTAGCATCTGCAGACGGGAGTGGTTGGAGGCGGCTCGGCGGCGCTCCTCGAGCGCGGAGGGCTGCGGCTGAGGGCGCGGCGAGGGGGGCGCCGGAGTCGGTGCGGAGGGGGGCTGGGTCGGGGCGCGGGGTGCGGCGGGAGGTGGGGGCGCGGGGCGAGGTGCGGGTGTGGCGGGGGCGGGTGGTACGGGTGGAGGGGGGGAGGACGCTCGCGTAGAGCGTTGCCTCTTGCGGGGACTGCTGTCCACCCAGTCATCGTCGTCTTCGTGGCGCGGGTTGGCGGCGCGGCGGCGCGCCGGCGGCGACGGCGACCGTGCTACAACAGCCACGGCGCGCGCCTCGCGCTCCGGCGGCGGTGGCGCCGGAGCGGTTTCCGGCTTCATACGTTTCTCTTGGTAGCGTTGCAGCTGCAGCAATTTTTCTTCTATTTCAGGATTGAGGTTTTCTTGCTTGAGTGCGCTCTTTATAGCTGCAAATAGTCAGTTAGTTGAATGTTTTGTTTGTTAGCTTTTAAATGTGTTTAAAAGAACAAGAACGTAATATTAAAATTAAGAATTTGACAAAAATATTTAGATTATCTCTAATCGTGTTAGGCTTTAAAAATACTATTAATGTTATTAGTGCATAATTATGTTCATGTTTTAATCACGTCGTAAATACCGGACCGATTTCAATAAAAAATCAAATAGACAAATCATGACTATGCAAGTGATGTTGTATTAGATAAGATCTTACAGTTTTAAAATGAAAAAGATACTTACTTTGTTGAATGTAGTCAGGTGTGAGAACAAATTTATTACTTTGTATAATGACATCTGGACCTGCATTTACTATGTCAGTTTTAGTGTTATTATCTTTTATTTCTTCTAATTTGGACGGTGTAGCCTCTTTGTGACTCGCCGCTTCGGCAACGTTGTCCTCGCCGTTTAATAATTGTGGTTGTTTTATTTTATCTTCTTCACTAGAACCCTATAAGTAAAATCATAAGTAGCATGAAGTTTTCACACTCTATTGGTCTCTAGGATCTCCCAAAAGATGATGTGTGATATTATTTTATTTATGTATAACTTATGCTAAATAAGACTGGAAAAGTAAATAATATTAAAAAATAACAAACTAATAATAATGTAATCGGTTTGTGGGAATATATTAGTCATATTATTTTATAACCAGCAATAATATTTTTTACATTGATTTGAACATTATGAATGTGTCTTATCTATAACCTAATGAAGACAGGTATGAAATTATATTGCCCATACACCCCCACAAAACGTTTCAAAGCAAAAAATAATGAAAATAAAATTACAGAAATAAACGGGACTTTATTAAATAAAAGTCATATTTTACTTTATCAATTTATTTTGCGCATAGTACCTGGAATTAAATTATTTAATTTGGAATTGCTTAAAAATATGTAATACATAGGTGGTGTATGAGCAATTTAAATGCTAAATAAATATTTTCATGATGACTAGTACTTTTAATAATTATTGCTTGTTACCCAGACACGATGAAATTGGTTTCAGAGGACTGGCAAACATACATGTGGCAAAACTTCTATTTCACAAAACCGGTCAGTTTTGTGCGATTTCGCTGTTTTTATGCCAACAAATTTTTAACATGGAACTGTTCTTTTCCCCTTTTGAACATTAAATTTACCGTCGCACGTAGACAGAGATCATGATTTTGAATAGGCTAAGATCGCTTGGCATACCTCTATGTTTCGTATTTAATTCTTTACACATACGGATAGTGTGTATATTCTTCACACTAATCAATCAAACTAATCAAATTAATATTCAAATTATTCAAATTTAATTTAATATTATAAATGCGAAAGTTTGGATGTTTGGATGGATATTTGGATGGATGTATGTTTGTTCCTCTATAACTCGATAACCACTGAACCGATTTGGCTGAAATTTAAAATATAGATAGATAATGACCGGGAATAGGACATAGGATTCTTTTTATCCCGAAAAGATGGGTTAAAAAGTAGTAGTCCACGCGGGCGTAGCCGCAGGCGTCCACTAGTGTAAATATAAATGCGAAAGTTTGTGAGGATATATGGATGTTTGTTACTCTTTCACGTATAAACTACTGAAAGTATTTTAATTAAACATAGAGGCTACTGTTTATCCGGATAGATACCAGCTGAGCTAAAATGGTCGCTAATGCAGATTCACAATAATCTGATTCACGGGAGATTCGTATTGATATTCAGCTAAAGCAATTCCTCTTTATGTACGTCAAATGTTAGTTGAATTGTACGCAATGCAATTCACAGCAGAATCACATGCTAGGCCTTAAATTGCCACACGAAAAAAAATAACCCGGTTGGTTTTCATTTAATATTGCATCGTATTATTATTACTAATACTCTGTAAATAAGTATTTGATTTTTAAGTAAGTATTTAGTATGTTTTAATAACAATAATCAACATTAAATAATATTTGATTGATACTTAGTGCAATTCCAATTCATAGGTCGCCATTTTATTTTACGATTCTCCACAAAACTGTCAAACAGTAAGATGATATTGCCGGTACGGAATTGTCAACTTTGTGATTTCTAATACGAGCATCTCGACGCAAATCATTTGTGAATCTGCATTAGCGACCATTTTAGCTCAGCAGGGCGGGGCGGAACGTAGTACCTTATAATTGGACAGAATACGCATACGGCCGTGTTTTCTGACTCAACTATGCTGTTAACGCTTACAATATTATGTACTTACATCATCAGCGAACGTAAAGAAACCATTCCCGCATCTACATTACTAAAATTGTATTAAATGGAAGAAATCATGAATCAGATCAGAGATTTCATAAACAGACACAACAAAATAGAAGTTTTGAAGTAGCTTTCGACCTGCTATTTTTGCCAGCCGTCTGAAGCCAGTTGCTGTGTCCATTCAAGCATATTGCTCGTATTTTACAAACACCTAACGCGGTCATGAGACCTTCATAAATTCGAACTCAGCAGAGAATTAAACAGAGTTCAATTCTTATGATGATCATCAGAGTAACAGTTTCCAAAACTCAGGGCTACAAACTAGGTCTCAGTTGGACGCAAGATAGTACGATTAACAACTTAAAACAGTGTAAAACCAACATTATAAAATTTGGTGGACTTCACTTTCATTGTTAGTATTTAAGAATCTGATTGTGCGTTCTAGAACACTGCATCTTCTCATCGATTAACTGAGCCATAGTTTGAACCAATAACTCCCAAATAAATAAAGTTGTAGGATTAAATAATTTAGAACATTATGTATACAATACAAGAATGTGTGAATCAAATATGTAAAATATATAGAAATCTCGGTAGTCGTGTATAATTTTTTGTAGTTCCCAGTATAAAAACTTATTAGTCTTTAATAGCAAATGGAAGATTTTTTTGTCATCCCGTCTGTACGATTGCCAGATAACAGACATAATATTGGTATCAATTTAAGTTCACTACATGGAAATATTACATTAAAATAATGCGTATTTCATACAACTAAGCTACCAGTAGGTAAACTTCATTAGAAAGTCACGAAAGTCGAGTAAATTAACTTGTGTGTTATATCTGGCAATGTATTATAGTATTTACTTTTACCGTACGAAAGACATTATTCTACATATTAACTAATTTGACTACATTTTTAGATATGTACTATTTAAATAAATACTTAGAAATATGAACTTAACTAATATTTTACATCATTTGGTGTAATAGACAATGCATAAAATGATTATTGCTGATCTTTTTTTGTATCCATACAAAAAAAATGAACTGTCCAGTCTTATATACATGATTGATATATAACTTTACAATTAACAGTGATGGACCAAGAGGCTTGACCAAACTGACAATTACATTTCACAATTTTTAAGGAATTTGCTACAAAATAGCAAAAAATAATACTAATAAAGATATAGGCCCCCTTACTATGAGCAAGGTAGGAAACATTTTGTTTACGGAAGAAGAAAAAAGTTACTGTAAGAAGCATTGATAACATAAATTTTAGATGACGAAATGCTATCTCTCTAGATTCTTTGTTTTCTATGGTGCTCATGCTAAGAAGGCAAGTGCAGTCATAGCACATTGATAGTTTTCAAATTGGTTTTTAGCCGTTGCAAAAGTGAAAGAAAATCGAAATTCAAACTATAACCCCATATATAAAATATGGGTTATGAAAGAAGTTAACAGTAATGCAGCCTTTGAGGGGAAGCTCAACTTTCCTCTGGGTGCAACTAAAGCAAATGCATCCATAAAAATAAATTGACTCAGTCGAGATTTTGAACCTATCCTTCTGAATGACATCCAACTCCAAGATGGGTTAAATGCTCATTGTGAGGAACAGATGCATCAAGAGATGTATGTAGGTATACAAGAGCAACAAGAGATGTTATTAAGACTGAATTTTAGCAATAGTTTTAATGTTTGATTAAATCTTTGTGATAAATTGAATAAAGTAATAAAAATAGATAAAAATCATGGGAACATCAAATTAGATTAAATCAATTCCCGAATAGCTTGGAATTTTAGAAACCATATTTTTGAGTTAACTGAAAACTATCAAGTTAGAACTAGATTTTCAAGTCTCATGTATTTAAATTGTACTAGTGGTAGTGAACATTAACCTAGTAGTAGTATATTACCTGCGGTGGCATTGCTATCGTGTGCAAGGGCTGAATGGCGTGGATTTGCTGCGGCGCGACAGGCGCAAGTGGCGGTGGCCCCGCCGGCGCCGGCTGCACTGCCAAGTACATTTTCCTAGGGCCAAGCATGCCTTGCTTTCCAGTAGACTCTTGGGCTGCAACAAAAAATATATGAAATAATTTCTTCTATTTGCTATTTGCATTTTAAATACATTTTGTGTGTTTTGTAAAGTAAGTTTTTATAAGCTAGTGGTTTTCTTTGGTGACGGGAGTTATTACGCCTGAAGGCCTTCGTCATGGCTTAACGACGTAGAGAACGTCGCTTAGCTTTATTTCGTGTGTGTTGCGTCGTTCTCTTTACACTGTACATTAACTTTTGAATAGATAAGACCAATATAACGATAACATCGCGCAGAGCAAAAACAGTCAAAATTATAATATTTTTTTTGACTGCTAGAAGTTGTCATTTTAAAACATACCTTTTAAAAGTTGTTGCTTCACTTGGTGCTGCACCAGTGCCAATTGTTGAGGTGTTAAAGAATATCCAGTTAGGCCCTGTAAGACAATACTGGGGCCACTACTTGTTTGCATCACCTGAAAAATAGAACACTTATGTAGGACAGCGCACAAAAAAGTTATAAAGTAGATTTGCGTAATCATGAATAAGAAATGTGGTACGCCCGTCGTCAGAAAATTATTTACCTGTGCTGTAACGGTTTTTATAACCGTTCCGGGAGGTTGACCAACCAACAGGCGTTTCTCTACAAGTTCATCCTCGGATAGGTCCGCCTGCTGCTGCGGCGGTGGCGGTGGAGGCGGAGGCGGAGGCGGCGGCGGCGGCGGCGTGGCCAGCACGGGCGGCGCCGGCACGCGCGGCGCCGTCACCACGCTCAGCCCGCCGCCCGCGGGGCTCTGACCGATGTGAGCCACTATCTGCGCCTGGTTGTTGCCGGTGGGTCGGATGAGCACCTGCTGGCCGTTGACGGTGGCGAGCTGGATCTTGCCGGCGGCGATCTGCTGCACGAGCGCGGGGTTGTTGACGACGATCTGCTGCGTGTTGGCGGGCGGGCGCGGGCGAGGCGGCGGCGCGGGGGGCGCGGCCTGGCGCTGCACCAGCTGGCCCTGCACCAGCAGCGTCTGCACGCGCGGCGCCAGCGGCCGTGCGCCCGCCTGCACCACCACCTGCGGCGACGCACCCACCACCACCTGCCGCCCGCCGCTCACCATCACCTGCTGTACGGTCTGCGAGGTGATGCGGTGCGTCGGCTTCGCTTCCTCCACGCTCTTGCTCGACTCGGCCGCCGGAGCCGCGTCGCCCTTCGGCGTCGGGGAGGACGCGGCCACGAGCTGCCCGGCCACGCCCTGCTGGCCGGCCATCACTATGTGCAGCTTCCCATCTGGCATCTGGATCAATTGTTGCCCTTGCAGAAGTCCTCTGACCGATAACTTCCCGTCGGGAGCGCGCAGTATTTGCACCTTCTGTGGGCCTTCTTTTTGCGAGGCTTTCGTGGATGAACTGTCGCCGGACTTCGGCGTACCGGCGATCGGTTGACTGATAACTCGAGTGGTGCCATCGGATCCTTTCGTCATAATAATTCTTCTGCTCCCTATCACGGTCTTCTGTCCCGTAGGAGTGTTGGAATTCGTGGTCAACAACGACGTCAACGTGCTTTTTCCCGCACTTTGGTTCGGTGTAGTCTTACCTTTGTCTGTAAATAAAAACAACGAAATTAACGATCGAATCTATATAATTCAGCAGTAGGTTGATGCATCTAGATAAGATAAACAATACCTTTAGTTTGCGACATTTCAAGTGCTCGTTTCTGTTGATGTGCCGCTCGCTGCTCCCTCAGCTGTTGTTCCATCTTGTCCTTGAGGTCGGTGGCATTGGGCGGCGGGGGCGCGGCGCGCGGCGGCAGCTTGCCGGTGGAGGTGCGCGTGACGGGCGTGCCGCGCTCCGCACGCTCGCCGTACTGACGCACCTCCCACAACTCCAGCTTATCTTCATCTACCCACTCCTCTGATACCTGCAATATGACATTTGTAACTCAACATATTTCAGACTATTATGTGGTACATGCTAGAAAATTACTGTTAAGAAAATTAAAAAAGCTTTTTATGTACCTGTGGCTCGGTGTTTTGTGGTGATTCAGCACGTTTTCTTTTCCTCAAACCGCTACGGATCGATGTGACTTCGCGGACGGTTTTAGGTAACTCGAGAGGTATGACTACTCGGCGACGTAGATATTGCGTTCGTTCCGAAAATTTACCAATGTGGCGATGTTTTAATAATTCTAAAGATACGATTTCGGTATCTGTTGTTAGTTGATGCTTTCCATCGGCGGTGGCTGCCTTAGCGGCCATGTCATCCCAACGCAAGCAAGCCCACATTATTCGAAGTTGCAAGGCTGCGCTTGCTAACCATTGTAAGTTTACAGTGCGATATAGCCAACATGTTTTTAACAGAGGTCTAGCACAGGGATAAGGCCAGACTGATTGATTTGGTTTTGCACTATGACTGAAACCTGAAACCTGATTGTGGCCACCTTGTCTAGAAAGTTTTTTCAATTCATGATGAGCTAGCACCATGATAGTCTTTGATTTGCTTCTTGTGTGGAAAGTGGAACACATAGGATATTTCACAGGAGTTCTTTTCTTTTTCTTCTCAACTGCTGAAGTTTGTACCCTTTTTAGGTAGACTTTGCCTTTTGGGATTTCAGTGGAATACATTCTAGCTACTCCATCTGCAATTTCATCTTTTATTTGTTTATCTTCACGTTTGATTGCTCTATTAGGACCAAACCTTCGGTTTACAGTAGCACGATAGGCCGCTTTTTCTTCTTTTTTCATTGTTACTATAAAAGCTGTATCTTTCAAATCATTTTTGTTATTTTGGGTTGATGATTTAGAAGTTCGTCCTCTGGAAATTTTGAGTTTAGGTATAGGAGGCCTTTTCAAATCAGAAGCATCGTCAATCTGAGACTCATTGTGATCACTATCAGTCAATTCTTTCAATGGACCAATTTCCACCTCACTCTCATCATTGCTGCCACAAGTAATGTCAATATCCATTTCATTTCCTACAGCTGGTACAGCTGACTCTTCTAATGTACTTTCAGTCTTTAGGAGATCACCGTCAACCTCGACTTTTTCAGATTTTAAGTTGGTTTCACATTCACCTGATTTTCGTTTAACAAAGTTATCTGTACTTTTATTATCGCATTCTTGCGCACAGGCTACCGCCGATAACAGATCGGTCAATATATTTTCATTGGAGTTTGTGTTCACAGAATTTTTTCCCAATAAATATTGTTCTAATATCGACATTTTCGAGTTATCTTTATTATTTCCAATCAAACTTGAAGTGTTGATCATGCCTCCTTTCAATAATGAAACTAGCTTGTTCAAAACATTCACTTTCGTAATACACAAAGGCGAATAGCAATTAGTTTTTACTTCAGATCCTTGCAATATATTTGAAATATCAATTTTCTCACAACCTTGTGAATAACACTTGTAGTGCCTTGTTATTTGAGTTATATTCTGGTATTGGTTCCTAAGGGTATCAACTTCTTTGGAAGTGTTTACATTTTGTTTGTGTTCAATAGCAGGAGCACATATTGACGACAAATCTGTTTCAGGCTCATCATTTTCGACATCAATATTTTTCTCATCTTCGCTTTTGACATCAGTTTCTTCTTTCTTGACGTCGGCTAATAGATTAGCTAGTTTTTTTTCTTCCATAAATTTCAAGTATGTTCTCCGAGCCAGAAATTCATCCAATTTACATTTTCTAGCCATTTTGGGATAGTATCTCCTTGTAGAAGAGCTCAGTGCTTTTTCTACATCTATTTCTTCAAACTCTTCATCATCTTTTTGTACATTCAAATTTCGCATTGATGGTGGCACTGAATAACAAAAAATACATTTATATTAATGATCTATTTTGCTGAAACTACATCAAGAATAAATAAAAGCAAAGTGGTGAGTTCAGTAATACAAACACACTATTAGAATAAAAAATACAGTAATACAAAGATTGTAAACAAATGTTTTTAATATACATACATTTTTCTTTTACTTCTGTATTTTCGGTATCATTTGATGTTAAATATTCATATGTTTTCGGTTCAACAGCAAGCACTTTGATAGTGTTTCCTTCTCTGACTCTAACTGCAATTTTTGCAGGACCACTTTCGAGGCTTGGTTTTAGATTTATATATGGTTTTTTGTATTTTCTTGTAGCCGAGTTCCATAACCATCCCCACTGTCCATGAACTCGATACTCTTCACCTTTTTGTTTCCAAATCTGAAAAATAATCATTTGTTAGATTCAATTTTTTTTCTAGCACATAACTATCAGACTTATATTACTTATTTTTCTAATAATGCTTATTATAGCAAGTGTTTACCTGATGATGTAGTCCAAGTGAATACTTGACAAAGTTATAAGCTGTTCGATAACGCTCTTCTTCTTCATCCCGTTCCTTTTTTTCGCGTTTATCAAGCTTCTTACGTTCCTCACGGTCTGATGCTGTGGTTCTTATAAGTCTTACATGACCAAGTTGCTCATGCCAAGCAGGAACCCACACAGCACTTTTAATGCATGACTGTAAGGTAATAAGATACATAAACCTCTAATATTACCAACTGATGGACAATCAAAACACAGCTTTACTAAAACACAAATTTACTAGAAGTATTAAACTTGGACAGCATCTGCATTAATGTGTCAGGTACAAATAAGAGAAGAAGAATTTAAGAAATGTATCCTTTTCAGGATAAAATGGTGAAAGTGTTTAAATACCTGCAGCACACAAAAAGCCCTTGAAAAATCTCGGGGTACTTGACATGATTGTACAGCCAGCACCCAAGGTTTCCTCAATAGAGACCAGTTTGGATGCATGAATTGTAGCACCATATTGGACTCCAGGTGCATCAATGTCTGCCGTAGAGTTCCCACCAATAACGCCTTAGTACCTAAAACCCATGAATTTTTGATTAAAATTTGTTGTAATCGGTCATGGGATTAGTTGGGAGAACTCAGTAATGTAAAAGTGACAACATACCACTGAGTAGTCCAATCCACTTAAAGTCTTGAGATGATGCCAGTGAAAATTTGTGAGACATGTAACGCTTTTTGTCTCTTTCTTCATTTCTTTGGGGTTTATTCAGAGCTAATGGGTTTGTGGTGTATTGGTTCACATAATTCTTGAAATAATTTTCATTTCCCAATTTGAAGAGGCCATTAGATATTTGATTGGACTTTAATCTTGTCAGTCTATCGGAAACTGTAAAAAGAAAATGAATGTTAGTATAATTCAACACTGTTATTAATTTAAGCTGTTACTAAATTAATTTGTAATAAGCAACAAGAGATATAATTAAGAGCCCCTTATTGAAAGCAGCGAGTCCACTACAGTGATGCAGTAGACTTTTGAGTCATGAAAGATTTGTTATAAATAAAGAAACTTTACCTTCAGTATTCTTTTTCGTTTTACCAGGTTTTGTTTTTTTGCTTTCATCATCATCAGTGGAGTTGTGTTGATTATCATCATCATTGGGTAAATCATCACTCATAATGGTGACTTCATTTACAACATCACTTTCACCATCAATGGTGGAAGCATCATCTTTGCTGTCATCTAATCTCAGTACAACATTGTGTTTTTGTTCTTGTTTCATTTTCCGCAGTTTGATAATATTTGCATTTTCTACTTCAATGTATGACTTTCTGTTGCCTTTGAACTGATTTGTTAGACGTTCCGTAATTTTCATTTGTCTAATTATTTCCTCTTTCATTTCCAGTAGTTCTCTAACCAGTGGTGTTTCCATTTCTTCTGAATCCAATATACATAGTAGCTCTTGAAATTGTTCACAGGTAGAGTAATACCAAATATCACCATTTTCAGCTTCCCTGAAAACAAATTCAATAAAATTTATAATGGTTTAAATGTCTTGATTCTATCTGCCAAGTAACAGGGCCTGCCCTAATAGGTACTTGCAATAAAAAAATAAGCTTGTGAGAATTAATGTTTGAAATTCAATCACACTGCAATATTTAGACTAATTTGTACAAAAACAGTCCTAGTTTAATAAATATACACTTACACAAATATTCGCCTTGCAATAAACCAATACTTTCTGCCATGTCTATCAAAGCCTAGATGTTCATGTCGACATAATAAGCCTTGTTTCTCAGCATCTGGCAAACAATCTGTCACTCCCACAGTTTTGTGTTGTTTGCAAAGAGAACATTGCCAGTCTTCCGATGGAACATTCACTAATGGAGGGTCCACACACTCCAAGTGATAAACAGCAGGACATGTCTCACAGCATAGTAGATCTCCCAGGCGGTGGCAAACTCGACAGTGGTCATCGTAATGTATAGGAACTGTAATATTTCATAGAGTATTATTATCTGTTTTAAGGATCATGTCCAGCAGACTACACCATGATTGGCACAGAAAAATAATTTATTGGTAACAAACTTAAATGAAACGTAAATGTTTACAATGAGAATATGTAACAGAAGATTATAGCAGTGTATTTAATGCATTGAATGCAATAAGTTTAATCTGGTCATAGTATGAAAATGCAATAAGCTAGTTTTGGACAGATTTCTTCACATTAGACGCTGTCACAATAATAACAAGGGCTGCAATAAACATCTGAAAAATAAAGTAGTAAAGGTAAAAATACATAATATATTTACCTTCACTCAAAAGGTCATCTCGAACTGGGTTTGAAATCAAAAATTGATTGCACAAGAACTGTAGAACTGTTAACCTATCATCCACAGTGGTAAATGGATATTCACAGGAGTTTAAAATCTTCACCACATTTTGATCAAATGATTTATCACTTTCCACATAAATTCTCAAAATTTCAGGCCATGTCATAACATCTAGTAAAAACAAAGTTATGTTTACACTGTCTTTATGGTCCAAGGGACCGAAATGGGTTTGTTGAGCATCTTCCTCTCTAAGTAAGGCCTTTAGCAACATCAAATGTATTTCTATAAGCAATGGGCTCTGATCTTCACAACTTACAGCTGCACAAAGATCTTCTAAGCGAAACGGTGACAATCTCACCAAATGTCTAAAATGCCGTAACACTTCATAAACACTAACAGCTTGAAATACTAATCCTTGTGGAATAACCAAATCATCTGATGATAGGGGTAGGTCTAGAGGTGGAATTTTTCGTTCCTGTTGCAGCCACAGGGGATCAGGGCTAGGTGGGCGGATCAGGTTGCTATTGACCTTGCGAGGTGTACCTCCCGTAGTGCTGTAGCTGCTCACTGATAGGTCACTGTCACTGGCGGGTCCACCTGCCACACTGCCGTCCGAACTTTCGCTACCACGCTCATCTTCAGGTTCAGATTTGTCGCTGTACTCATCTCCAAAATCAGACCCATAATGATATTCTGATTCGTGATAGTCAGCTGCCTGTGGATTATACCCTCTTCTCGAATATGATCCCGACAAACCTCCTCTTTTATTTTTATGGGGTTTACCTCGCAGCTTCCGTGTACTTTGTCTACTAATGTCGCTTCCTTGAGGTGAAGATGCTCTTGATGCTGAAGGTGTACTTGGAACTGAAGCATTTGCTAGATTTTGTAAATATTTCGGTTTTTTTAGTAGATGATATTGGAACTTTCTGTTCTTTTCAAAACTTCCAGACTTTGGGGGTCTCCCGCGTTTTTTTGCCCCCCTTCCTGACATCATTGAAAACAACTGTCAATTGCACAGCGTTTCGCACGTGTATCGCACAAACATAGTCTTGTTTACAAAAACAAAAAGATGGTATTTCAGTTCATCCTAAATCCAACGCAATCATGATCCCAGCCACTCGTCCGGATGCTTCGGCCACGCGAAGCGTCGCACAAGGAGTAAAAACACAACAAATGCACTGTCTCTTTAGTTGGTATTGAAAACTCATGTATTTCACTATTTAGACATTTCTCATTGATTTACAGAGAGAAAGAAGGCACCAAAATTATAATGACGCGAAATGCGATGAGTACATGCAATTCTGAAACGCCCGATGCTGGCTTCCTATTGGTCGATTAGCAAGTCGGCCATGTCGTTTTTCATAGCTTGTGGATAGTGATTTTTCTTTGAAATCTTGTTCTAAAGAACTTTCGTACAATGTTACACAGAATCGTTAACTTTCAGGAAATAGTGATTACATCAATTCAACAAATTCTTGGATAGGTACAGAAATGTCGTAAATGGACACCAAGACATTCCGAGATAATATAATTTGACGGAACACTCCGGCGGCCATTTTCTGATTTTTTAATAGGCTTCCTAAAACCATCTTTTTGCAAAAATCTTGCAAGCAACGCAAGAATAGTGTTTTAAATAATTTAATATAAAATATTGACTTGGTGAATTACCTATTTATAACTTCTTTAAAAAAATAATACAGAAGTTGTCTAATAAAAAGAACATAATACCGGATATGGTATTGTCTATGGTTAATAACGCTGCCATGCCAACGTTCTAATGTAGTAGAGGATGGAGGGACCATGTCTCCTAGCAGCAAATGAAGTATCCAGGGGGTTTGTACAAGTCTTCAAGCGATTGTAGAACTTAGTAGAAAATTTGTAAAACCTCTAGAAAAAAAGTTATAGCACATTTTGTATGGTCCCTCAGTTCTCTCACTGAATTTTCCAGAGCTCGGAAAGTATATTGAAACTGAAGATAACGTGACTACAGACCTTTTGTAAAAAGTTTCCCACGACTAATTAACTGAAAACCAGGTCACGAAGTCATTTCTACAAAAAGATATAACGTAAAAACTGTGGTCCCTCAATCCTCCAAAGCATTTTTGTAAATATCTCTTATTTAAATCAAAATATCCAGCTCTCTACCATTGTAAAAGTTTGTAAAAGTGCTATAGACATTTGTAAAAATAAAAAGAAGCAATAATACTGTCACGATTCCGAGATAGACGCGGTTTTGTATGGTCCCTCAATCCTCACTTTATACAATTGGGAATAACTTTTTGTAAAAAGGAGTAATAGAAAAATACACCTGCTCACCTTTTAGTAAATTTCTTTTACAAACGGATAGCAAAGTTACATTTGGGATCAAAGATATATTTGCTGAGTTATTCAATAAAAACTAATCCTATGATAGTAGTGTGACCACACATTTAAACAATCTAATCTAATAAGTTCTACAATCGCTTGAAGACTTTTACAAACCCCCTGGATACTTCATTTGCTGCTAGGAGACATGGTCCCTCCATCCTCTACTACATACGTTCTAAACTAACGCCGCGCCGCCGCCGCACGGTGGGCTGATATTAAAAAGTAGGGCCTTAAGGGCTGAAATTGTTGAGATTCGATTCTAAGTGTAGATATGAGTATTTTATGTTCTGTAACTTTTTTTCGTAAAGTTCATAGTTTTGGAGTTATGCCACTTTTAAAAATGTATGAAAATTTCGATAAATTTGTAATAAATGCTTTTTTTTTATATATATTTCTTGTTAAATTCATACTAAACAAGAAGTGGAACTATAACTACTTACTTATGAGACAACCGGAAAAAACTAACGAAAAACTTTCTTTACACAATCTTTTTTCAGACCAAATGGCATTCGTGTAACTTAATAGTGACCATCTGAAGTTAAATTAACAAATTTCAAAGTGTTGTAACTTTCAAAGTACTTGGTCAATTCAAAATGTTTATGGAATAGTTTATGATTGTATTTAATAGTAGAATCCAAATCCACCATTAATTATTTTTTTAAATCAGATATTTTTTTTATGTCCGGATTGCCGTGAAATCGGCCAAAATCGAGGGTTGACACATTGTTTTTATTGTTCTCGGTAACCCTTTCTATAAGTAGTATTTGAAATTATTTGGACGAAATGGAACGAACAGGAGATATATGCTAATTTATCTTTTACTCCATACAAAAAAAACTTCAAAGTGCCATAACTCATAAAATTTTCAGGTAATCGATTTTTTTTTGTAGAATAATTTATGATTACACTGGTCGGTAAAATCCAAATCCATTAAAATTTTTTCGAAAAAACCAAATTCATTTTTAAATACCCGTAAGTCCTCTACGAGCCAATTTCGTTCCAACGTGCGCCGGCTCCACATGTGGGCGCCAACGTTGGCCAGCTAATTTCGTGATGCATCCACACGTTGGCTATTACGGCTCGGCCAACTCCCAAAGTTGGTCCCAACGCTGGCGCCAATGCAATTTTGCTAGATCCACACGTTGGCGAGTAGCATTGGCGCCAACGTTGACCCCAACTTGTGGAGTCGGGGTCAAAATGGGTCAAAAGGTAAAAAAAGGAACCCATAAAAGATCACTTTCTTGTCCGTCTGTCTGTCTGTCCGTACGTCATCCATCACCGACCTAGCAAGTTGTTTATACCAGGTTTATACCAAATACTGAGGTCTCTAAAAGTCCATACAGGTGCAACGAGTAGGTGTTTGTAAATCAAGGTCCGGGAGGTCCTGAGTCAACACGAAGCGTTGAAATGGTAGAAACAGGTGAAATGTTTATTGTGTAAAATAGGTACCTAGTAGATAGGTACCTAATCCTACATTAAATAACCAAAACATCGTAAAAAAACGATTTGTTGGAAGTAAATCCGAGCTAACGAGTGAATTAATTTTAATTCACGCGTTATCTGTATAATTTTTTTTTTTGCCATATCCTGTTTATAGCCTGTGTAAACATCATGACGTTGAGTCTCTGATGACGCGACGTGGACAGCATTGCACATTGACGCTGACATACATGATAGCCGTCACATTAGCTCAGCTGTGAACGAGGATGTAGTAGAGGATGGAGGGACCATGTCTCCCAGCAGCAAATGAAGTATCCAGGGGGTTTGTAAAAGTCTTCAAGCGATTGTAGAACTTATTAGAAAATTTGTAAAACCTCTAGAAAAAAAGTTATAGCACATTTTGTATGGTCCCTCAGTTCTCTCATTGAATTTTCCAGATCTCGGAAAGTATATTGAAACTGAAGATAACGTGACTACAGACCTTTTGTAAAAAGTTTCCCACGACGAATTAACTGAAAACCAGGTCACGAAGTCATTTCTACAAAAAGATATAACGTAAAAACTGTGGTCCCTCAATCCTCCAAAGCATTTTTGTAAATATCTCTCATTTAAATCAAAATAACCAGCTCTCTACCATTGTAAAAGTTTGTAAAAGTGCTATAGACATTTGTAAAAATAAAAAGAAGCAATAATACTGTCACGATTCCGAGATAGACGCGGTTTTGTATGGTCCCTCAATCCTCTCTTTAAACAATTGGGAATAACTTTTTGTAAAAAGGAGTAATAGAAAAATAAACCTGCTCACCTTTTAGTAAATTTTTTTTACAAACGGATAGCAAAGTTACATTTGGGATCAACGATATATTTGCTGAGTTATTCAATAAAAACTAATCCTATGATAGTAGTGTGACCACACATTTAAACAATTAAGGAAAAGTACAATGTACGTTAGTATGTACCATGGACCTATTAAAGATATAGACTACCAGTTAGCGTGCCCCCAAAAGGGACAAAAAATTAAGTGTATCCATGTTTCGTAGTACACATATATTGTGTAATAATCGGTAACTATGAAGTAACTTAACTAGGGTATAATAATCATTGACTCTATTAATCCTTATTCTAATCTGTTAAATTCTAATATTCAATTAATCACCTTATTGTATCTATTATTGTCAATAATTGAACAACATTATTGCAGTGACGTTTGCATGTGTAATTGAGGTGCCACACAGTTTATGTTTAAGTACCAAGGTATTTGTATTTTATTTTATTTTATTTGAATGTACTAGTGCACACCTTGATGCAACTATTAAATAAATAGATACTTAAATAATATGAACTTCATAAATATAAATAAATGGTACCTAACCACTCTACAGTCCACGCGCCGAGCCAACACTCCCCCTCACCGTCCGCCCCAAAACAGCGCGATTTACGCACACCAGCTACGCGCGGCGTACTCAACAAATCCTATTACAGTAGAAAAAGTACTATAGCTAGATCAAAATAAAAAATGTCTGTGAAACCATGATAAATATAGCTAGAAACCATCCTTTCCTTATTTTTATCATAATTCTAAGAAGCTAATACGAATAACAATAAGAAAATAAACAATGAAATTTCCAAAAAAAACGGCAAAAAAATGTCGTATCTTTTCAAGCTTCAAATTACAGTTTTCTCGTTTTCAAACTTTAATTATCATACACCATCGTAAACATTACACCCTTAGCTTTAATTTGATGTATAATTCTTGTAGAATTACGTTGTAAAATCAAAGTACTTACAAGATTTATTCAGACCGTTCACTACACACAAAATCGCAAACAAAAACTGACCGACCCTTCCCACAGATTATTTTTTCTCTCAAAATTTTTTCATTGCCAGTATTGGATTTTTTCCCCAAATCTGTAGGGTAGTTCAATCAGCACCATCTAGTAGTGAGTAGCAGAACAAAAACTGTCAGTTTACCAAGCATTTACGTTTAGAATAGGGGACGAGACGGCCAACAGTCCGCGGTTCATATTTCCCCCAGGAACTGTTCACACGATAGTTGTTAGTCGCAAAATACGAACCGCGGACTGTAAAGTGGCATGTTTATTTGTATTTCAGGTTCATCAGTAACCTGAGTGAGTATTGATATTTCCTTCACATGCTCTCAACATCTACATTGTTTTCCTATATTACTAACCTACTAATGTCGAGGACAGAGCACGAGTATAATTAATGATTTAACGAATTTACCTGTACGTGAAGTTCTATCATAATTATACGATGGGCTCCGTCCGAAGACATAAGTAGGGCAACACCCACCCTCCCTGTTAACCCAAGCCGTTGCGGAAATATCCTCTAAACGTAATGATGAACAAATGGCTGAGCTCAAACAGGAAACATGGGCTGAGTGGGGGTTAATCGGAAACTTTGAAAAAATAAAAGACTCTGTGTTGCCATTTACGGCAACATTTTATTTTATTCTATTTTATTTTCTAAACTTAAGTGCTGAAGTGGAATCACTTACGCGATACTACATTGTGTTCATATATTACTAACCTACTAAGGTAAGTTCGTTTAATCATAATTTTCTTTTAGACATATTGTATGGAATGGACCCAAGTAGTCTGAATAAATAAATATATTATTATTAATATTTACTAAGTACTTACCTACCTACTTAGTAAAACAAAAACATTGTGGGTAGGTACGTACATACCAACTTACATGTACTTTTCCCTTTGATTAATTATATGTCTAGCTAGATGGACTCTTTCGCTTCAATCGCAACAAGAACAACAGGCCAGCTTTGAAACGCTAGTGTGCGTATTACGCACACAAGTATGCAAATCTTCTATTGTCTATACAAGTGCTTTGCGTCACCTGTCAACATTGTCATCCATTTTTAGGGTTCCGTACCTTAAAAGGTAAAAAAAGGAACCCTTATAAGATCACTTTCTTGTCCGTCTGTCTGTCTGTCTGTCTGTCTGTCTGTCTGTCTGTCTGTCTGTCTGTCTGTCTGTCTGTCTGTCTGTCCGTCTGTCCGTGTGTCACCATCGATTATCTCAGGAACGGGTAGAGCTAGCAAGTTGAAATTTATACCATATACTAAGGTCTATAGTCCCTATTGTGGCTATAAAAATCAAGGTCCTGAGTTAACACTATAAAAAGATATAGGCAAATTTAGGTTTTCGTAAAAACTTGTTAGTACCAAAACTTACCTTAATTTTCAACTTTTTTTATTTTTCGGAATTTTTCCTTTACTTGTGCTGGAAGACCTTGCTTGTACCCAAAATTGACAATTCTAGGTCAACCGGAAGTACCCTAGAGGTTTTGGGTTGAAAACCTAAATGGTAGTTCCCGTTGACCTAGAATAACGAAATTTGGCAAAAAGCAAGGTCTTACAGCACAAATAAAGGAAAAATTCCAAAAAGTTAAAAAAGTTGAAAATTAAAGGGTGTTCCCATACATACATAGTTGACGCCAATTAAAATTGTCCTCCGAGTTGTATGGGCGCTCATACAATTAAGCGGACTAGCTTAATTGGCACCATGGCTAGGTACGGAACCCTCGGCGTACGAGTTCGACTCGCACTTGACCGGTTTTATTAGTGATACCAGCTCTTGAAAATTTCCCATAAAATAGGGGAAAATATGTTATGATTTCGAGGTGTCTCTAAAAAGATTTGGCCGAATACTGCCCCAGAGCCGAATATCGAATTAGACTATGCGTCTGAATAATATTATTTAAATAAAATATCACAAAATTAACTGGTACATACAGAATACTTAGATATCTCGTGCCTTGTGGGAATATAATTATGTTATTTTATTAGTAACTTTAGTCACTTCCGGTACTACAGTCCGTAATGCCTCTCCAGACTCACGGCGAGAAGTTTCACCGAGACTTCTCGAAGAACAAACAAATTATCCACACTCTCAATTTTCTCACTCGTGATCTGTTTGAAATCCTTTGTCTCGGCCAAAAATAGGTACTGACACCGAAGCGCGAGAACAAGAAGGCGAGAAACTCCTCACATTCACGCTTCTCGGGTGTTGTCGGGGTTTCTTGCCGAGAGTCTGGAGGGGCTATTAGGTATCACAGAGAATATTTTTATCAGATAAACCTACCTTCTTTTTCGCGGTTGACATGACACTCAAATAGTAAACAAAACAGACAAACAAAAATTTGACAGATGTGTAGAATCAGGATGGCCTACATCAGAATTCATCACAGGCGTGGTTATGCAGATTGATACTTTGGGATGAAATAAATGTCTTCTTCTTGTCAGTTTACAATAGTCACGAAATAAAGCTTCTACATCGTAGATCACATTTATCAAACTCGTTATTCACTCTAACTATAATAAATTATGATTGGATTATAGCAATACATAGCGATTTGTCGAAGACGTGGTGCGCAGTTGACCATCTTTTCAGAAGTCCCCCTTCTCAAGATTGTCATCCCGCCTCCATCGACACGACACTTCGCTAGAGCGACCTTCTTGGTCACTCTGGTATAGACGATTCGCTAGAGCGACCTCCTTGCAGTTCATGCATGTCACTCTTGTAATAGACAATTCGCTACAGCGACCTTACCTTCTTCCAGTTCATACTTAATTGTTATAGACAATTCGGCAAGGCGCCGACACGGCCATACTGACATACGACCGTCCTCGGGCGTTGTATTTCTGAAACAAACAATATCCGATGACTAGGACATCCGCTCGTCCATCCTGCTAACACCAACCACATCATCATCATACTTTTTATCATCATCATCATCAAATCAACATCATCACCATCAAATCAACATCATCACCATCATCATCACAATCATCATCACAATCATCATCATCAACAACATCATCATCAAATAACATCATCACCTTCATCGTCATAATCATCATCGTCAACAACACCATCATCATCAACATCATCATTACATCAACATCATCAACATCAACATCATATTCGAACCACCAGATCAAAAGTGCATCCCTTCAATCAACCGGTACCTACCGGTCTGACCCGAATGACACCGCCCCCATAACTAAAAGTACAACCAGTCAAGTCAACCCAAACCACATTATCAAACCAGATCCCAACAACCAACCGTACAACGGGCTGGCATGGACGGCACTCTCCGTCCAAGATCAACACAACAAACCGCACCTCTGAACCAGACGAGCGAGACCCGATAACCAGCCGGACAGACCGGGATGGCTCGGATGGCACCCTCCGATCAGAAACGATATAAACCACACCACTGAACCAGACGAGCGAGACCCGATAACCAGCCGGACAGACCGGGATGGCTCGGATGGCACCCTCCGATCAGAAACGATATAAACCACACCACTGAACCAGACGAGCGAGACCCGATAACCAGCCGGACAGACCGGGATGGCTCGGATGGCACCCTCCGATCAGGAACGATATAAACCACACCACTGAACCAGACGAGCGAGACCCGATAACCAGCCGGACAGACCGGGATGGCTCGGATGGCACCCTCCGATCAGGAACGATATAAACCACACCTCTGAACCAGACGAGTGAGACCCGATAACCAGCCGGACAGACCGGGAAGGCTCGGATGGCACCCTCCGATCAGGAACGATATAAACCACACCTCTGAACCAGACGAGTGAGACCCGATAACCAGCCGGACAGACCGGGAAGGCTCGGATGGCACTGTCCGTCCAAAACCAACTATGGGGACTTGACGAGTGAATTCAAACGTTAAAATAAATGCCACTATCTTAGTATCCTGGATCAGCTTAACAAACACATACAAGACACAAAATATCCTGATGACACACTTCATCATCATCTCCCTGCCCTTATCCCACTAGGTGGGGTCACAACATGTTTTCTTCTACCACTTCATTCTATCCTGATGGCATACTTAAGATCGCAAAATACCTTGTTCATTATAAATCTCAATTACATTTTAACATTGTCATGTCATGTTTTTTTTTTTTTTTTGTTTGTTTGTTTGTTTGTTTGTTTTCTATCTGTCTCTATCATTATGCTAAGTTATGTCATCTACCTACATCATTGTTTTCTATCTGTCTCTATCATTATGCTAAGTTATGTCATCTACCTACATCATTTTTCGCCGACTCGGCCTCATCATAGTACGAAAGACGACTCTTTCCTTTACAAAAGAACAAGATGATTCGCAATCACACAAAACAAAAACTGAACTCATAACGTTTACTCATAAGAGAAACCTGGGCAACTTAAGACTCCTCAAACTTCTCAATACCTACTTACTGAGCTCAAACTAACACAAGAGGTCAAGTACTACCAGGGGAGCACATATTGCCCAATCGCGTCGTGGACACTTGGAACCAGTTACCAGACTCAGTGATCAGTGCCCCCTCAGTGAACGCTTTCAAAAACAGACTGGACAAATATTTAAAGCGCACTGACAATAAATAGGATATACACGCTTCAGCTCTAAGAGCTGCCTGTGTATTACAAATAATAATAATAATAATAAGATCCTCGACAATCCGAGGTCACTCTACGAGAGGCCTGCGAAGGCCCCAGAAATCTTGTACTCCTAGGAGGAGCTAGGCTGGCTCCACAACTAGTGAGCCAGGTCATCCCCACTCATAAAGGACCAACTTTGAGTCTAAACGCGGAAAAGAGAGTCCCCATACATACATACATACATAGCAGGTCATAGTACTTAATCTTTTTCTCCATAGTATTGTAAGAAAATGTAGTAGGTATGCTGTGGCGGTCGTAGGTAGGTACACCATCCATACATTTTTGCCCACAGTCCTTTCTCAACTGTGCGGGAATGATTGGCTTTAGGTTTCTAGGTTGCATCATCCAAACGTCGCTGATATTTTCCAGTTTGTTCAATTTTCTAAATATTCACACCGGTACAGTTTTGTTTTTCATGACGTATCCCGCTGTCATTCTGATACAGCATCGACATCTCATCCAGGTCAATTCCAGTTATTTTCTTCATCAAACAGCTCATTCGATCCCACTTCTGATGTAGAATCAGGATGGCCTACATCAGAATTCATCACAGGCGTGGTTATGCAGATTGATACTTTGGGATGAAATAAATGTCTTCTTCTTGTCAGTTTACAATAGTCACGAAATAAAGCTTCTACATCGTAGATCACATTTATCAAACTCGTTATTCACTCTAACTATAATAAATTATGATTGGATTATAGCAATACATAGCGATTTGTCGAAGACGTGGTGCGCAGTTGACCATCTTTTCAGAAGTCCCCCTTCTCAAGATTGTCATCCCGCCTCCATCGACACGACACTTCGCTAGAGCGACCTTCTTGGTCACTCTGGTATAGACGATTCGCTAGAGCGACCTCCTTGCAGTTCATGCATGTCACTCTTGTAATAGACAATTCGCTACAGCGACCTTACCTTCTTCCAGTTCATACTTAATTGTTATAGACAATTCGGCAAGGCGCCGACAGATGTAAAAGGAATTTCATTGAGTTTCAGTTGTGTGATTGTGTTGTGATGTGATTTATGAGGATTTATCATATTTTATTTAAAATTACAAAAAGTACTGACGCCTTGGGATATGCATACTGACTAAAATGGAAGATGGACTAGGAGAGTGACAAATTGGGAGGGTCCAAGAGGTCGACGCTGCATAGGAAGACCATACGCTCGCTGGGACGACGACATCAAGAAAACTGCTGGACCAAACTGGCTCCGAGTAGCACAAGACAGGGACAGATGGCTGGCTTTGGAGGAGGCCTTCACCTTAGGGGTTCTCTAGTACCTACTTAGATTATAAGCATTAGTGATAAGAAAAAAATGTTAATTATAGAGAAATAAAAGGCTTTTTATTTTATTTATTTATATCATATTTTATTTTAGGTGGTAAGTACAGAATCACTGCACACGAGTGTAGATAATTTTATTGATGAAATTCTCAATTTTTCCTAAGTACTTTTCTTTTTTGCTTTAAATTGTAGGTACTGGGAGCACCTGTCTGCGTCATTTATTTTCTATACCTACTTCACTTAAAATTCTGCTAGTCCTAATTATAATAATGAAAAAGTAAATGTTCACACAGCGCCATCTATCCCCAACGTAAGCAAAGCTTTTACTATAGGAACCTTAAAAATATAGTTTCCTAGGTTCTCCGTTCATGCTGGGCGTCATAGCCTGCTGCTTTATATTAGAATAACTTTTAAATCCCACTATTTAGAGGACGAAGATGAATGGAGACTCATTATATAATAAAAAAACAAACCTGTTCTTTCCTGTTGGCATCTGTGGGGCAAATTTATTCGAGGAATCGGCCATCTCTTTTGTTTCAAATTTTTTGCGGTCAATACTGGTTTTTGTTTAAGTAATTTTTCTTGTAAGTATTTGATCCTTGGTTTCGATTCTGGATTTCGATCCTTGATTTCAATCCTTGATTCTTGAATCTTGAATTTGAAATCTTGAAACTTTGAAGTGACAGCTGTCAAAGTTCAATCCGCCATATCTCATTAATAGGCAATATGCGTCTGATTCAAAAGCGGGTTAAATGTATTTTATTATGAACATTGTTGCTTTTTAGAGGTATGTGTGTGTAATTATTTTTTTAATACAGTTGCTCAAAAAGTGGCGTATTGCAGGGACGTATAGCGTTCGGGAAGTGGGCTATTACACACTCGTGCTTTTTTTTTACCTTTCCCGCACTCGTGCGTTCTCTTTCCCAACTGTCAAAATAATGTATAATAAAAAGAAAAACCAACCATGAAGTTTTTACTAAAAAAAAATCATAGGAGTTTTTATGATTCATGCAAATACGTATATTTCTAAAAAGAAGCTACTAATTTGTTTCTATATCAGATTTAATGATTTGATTGAATGAGTTAGGTTAGGTTTCATTTCATTTTCATTTCATATCAATAAAAAAATTCTACTGAAGACTTGGCTGTATGGGCATAGTTCCCTTTGCCTACCAGAATCGGTGAAAAATAAAATCTCTTATATTCTACGGTTGGCGCCATTTTCTAGATGAAATTGCTTCATTTTTTCGCAACTGTATTAAAAATAGTCGTTCAGTACACGTTCGGAACCGTCATTGCAACTTGTTCCGACTGTCAACCCTCGCCTTCGGCTGCGCCTCGGCTCGGGTACACATTTGTCGGAACTCTTTGCAATGACAGCCTTTCCGAACTTGTACTGAAATATACTATTTAATATTAAAACAATTTCGATTAGAAAATAAATTTTAAAAATTGCAAAAAATAGTAGGAATTTCAAAATACTTGAAAAGGATGTGAAAGGATGTGACGTCACGAGTTCATAAGAAAAGTCAAGGACGAGTCAGATATGACGATCCATAGATAAGTTTTTTTTTTAATTTTCACAATTCCTATACTCGAACTTATTCAAGGAATTTCTATACTACGTACCCGGAACGCTGACTGAGACAGAAAACACGGTCCGCTTGAAATCAAACTTGGGCGGTGTGTCTCTTTCTTTTTGCAACTGTGTGAAAGAGACAAAGCACCCAAGAAAGCCTCTCAACAAGACCAACAATCCTTATAACCAAAATTAAATGATAATAGATCGTTGTGTGGTCGTGATAAGGTTAAAAATCCTTTGTACATTAAATGTCAGTCAGCATTCTACTATGTATACAATTTCTTTGAACTTATTGTTGTCACAGATTACTGTTGTACTTAGTATCAATTTGACGTCACACGTCAAAGTTCACAAATTGTTACTACAACAGTAATCTGTGACAACAATAATAATCGTGTTTCAGATGCGTGAAAATGTTGGTAAATTTCAAAAATTATTTTTGTTATAAAATTTTAGTATTTCGGCGCTGGAATTTTTATGACGGTTATTTGACGATATAACCTATCGTGTAAAACCATAAAAAAAATTGATGCATATTGCCTATTACTCGTCCTAGACTCCCCGTTCTCAGTTCAAATGAAAGCTATGACCAAGATCTTCATTTTAAGTGACAGCTGTCAAAATGACATCTGTCATCTGAAATGTAGATCTTGGTCATAGCTTTCATTTGAACTGAAAACGGTGAGTCTAGGACGAGTAGTTTCCGAGATATGACCGTTTTAAGCTTTGAACTGACAGCTGTCAAACTTAAAACGGTCATATCTCGGAAACTATTCGTCCTAGACTCACCGTTCTCAGTTCAAATGAAAGCTATGACCTAGATCTACATTTCAGATGACAGATGTTATTTTGACAGCTGTCACTTAAAATGAAGATCTTGGTCATAGCTTTCATTTGAAATGAGAACGGGGAGTCTAGGACGAGTAGTTTCCGAGATATGACCGTTTTAAGCTTTGAACTGACAGATGTCAAACTTAAAACGATCATATCTCGGAAACTATTCGTCCTAGACTCACCGTTCTCAGTTCAAATGAAAGCTATGACCAAGATCTACATTTCAGATGACAGATGTCATTTTGACAGTTGTCACTTAAAACGAAGATCTTGGTCATAGCTTTCATTTGAACTGAGAACGGGGAGTCTAGGACGAGTAGTTTCCGAGATATGGCCGTTTTAAGTTTGACAGCTGTCAGTTCAAATGAAGATCTTAGTCATAGCTTTCATTTGAACTGAGAACGGGGAGTCTAGGACGAGTAATTCATGAGATATGGCGGTTTGAAGTTTGACAGCTGTCACTTCAAAGATTCAAGATTCAAGATTTCAGATTCAAGATTCAAGAATCAAGGATTGAAATCAAGGATCGAAATCAAGGATCAAAATCAAGATCGAAATCCAGGATCGTAACCAAGGATCGAAATCAAGGATCGAATTCAAGGATCGAAACCAAGGATCGAAATCAAGCGCTGATTTTGTCGAGCGCGATAAGGTAAAAATATCCTGAAATATCAATGACTTATAGTCGTATTGCTCATTATACGGACTAAAAGTGAAGGAAAAAATGTCATTTTGCCTTCAATTTTGACATAAAACGTATCAAAACTAATCACACTACTAATCCAACAACGAGTGTGAAAGAGACAAAGCTACCAAGAAAGCCTCTCAACAAGACCAACAATCCTTATAACCAAGATTAAATTATAATAGATCGTTGTATAGTCGTGATAAGGTTCAAAGTCCCTTTTACATTAAAGTCGACTTAACCATCCTGTTTGTATATAAAATCCTTGGATTCAACATTTTTTTTTATTTGCTCACGCTCTCACATGGGTAAAATCAAAGAATAATTATGGCAACCCTCCTAAAACATGTTAGGATAAAATTACAAAGTTTGATTTTCTAGTTTTCATAACTTATAGTTATTTATAGTTTACTTACCGATGCTATGTAAGTTCCTTATTTATTTTTAGTCGTCCTTTGTAAGGGAGTGTCCACATTGCGTTTTTTGCAGCGCGTTTGTATCGATACAAACGCGATTCGAACGCGATGCGAACGCGCAGCCCCCCGCGCAGCCCCTCCCGGTTCGCTTTTGTATGGAAAAATACGCGTTGCGAACGCGCGTTTGTATCGATACAAACGCGCGTTCGCAACGCGTAGCAAAAACGCGCTTCAGAAAACGCAATGTGGACACTCCCTAATTCCTGCACACTTTGATGGCACAAATCGCCATTTTTGTTTGCCGCCAAATTCATGTTTACAGTACGACCTTAGCGCGACTGAATGAGCGAAACGAACGAGTCAACCAACAGTTGGTTGATCTTTTTGTTGGCGTTTTGACGCTCGAAATCGGGGTCTAGACATCTAGTTCGTCCAAGACTTTTCCTTAATTGTTTAAATGTGTGGTCACACTACTATCATAGGATTAGTTTTTATTGAATAACTCAGCAAATATATCGTTGATCCCAAATGTAACTTTGCTATCCGTTTGTAAAAAAAATTTACTAAAAGGTGAGCAGGTTTATTTTTCTATTACTCCTTTTTACAAAAAGTTATTCCCAATTGTTTAAAGAGAGGATTGAGGGACCATACAAAACCGCGTCTATCTCGGAATCGTGACAGTATTATTGCTTTTTTTTATTTTTACAAATGTCTATAGCACTTTTACAAACTTTTACAATGGTAGAGAGCTGGTTATTTTGATTTAAATGAGAGATATTTACAAAAATGCTTTGGAGGATTGAGGGACCACAGTTTTTACGTTATATCTTTTTGTAGAAATGACTTCGTGACCTGGTTTTCAGTTAATTCGTCGTGGGAAACTTTTTACAAAAGGTCTGTAGTCACGTTATCTTCAGTTTCAATATACTTTCCGAGATCTGGAAAATTCAATGAGAGAACTGAGGGACCATACAAAATGTGCTATAACTTTTTTTCTAGAGGTTTTACAAATTTTCTAATAAGTTCTACAATCGCTTGAAGACTTTTACAAACCCCCTGGATACTTCATTTGCTGCTGGGAGACATGGTCCCTCCATCCTCTACTACATGAACGAGGCTGGTTTGGCTGGCAGGGTTGCCAATTTAGCATTAAATATGCTAAATTTAGCATATTTTCACCCTGTTTAGCACTTTTTTTTGGCGTTTAGCTTGAGGATATTAATTTAGCCTATTGAAAATCCAAATTTATTATCCAAAAAAAGGAAATATTTTATAAAATATTCTATTAAACGAGCAATATTTGTTTGTTTGATTGATTTTTGTTTGTACTGACGTTCTCGAAAACGGCTCTAACGATTTCGATGAAATTTGCAGTACGGGTACGAGGGCGGAAAATCGATCTAGCTAGGTCTCATATCTGGGAAAAGTCGTTTTCTTGGCATTTTCACGCAAAAAGATTTAGGTACCAGTGCAATCTGGTTCGTAATTTCGCAATATTTGTTAAGACCAAAGTGGCCGAATGGAGTGGGTGTTCGCCTTTCAGCCGAAGGCTTCGAGTTCGAATCTCAGCCACTAATTTTTTTTTCTCTATTTGCACCCGAGCATAGCTCGGTCGTCCAGATATTATTTACTAAAACACCGAACACCATTAATGCGTTTGCAGATTTATGCGTAATGTCTCTCCCTATCGTTACCTACCGCATTCAAACTCGGATGTTGAACGAGTGTGCAGTCAAATGAACTTGGTAAACACTGTTAATAAACTAAGCTGCGGAATCGTGAAATGGGCACGGTGGGCATGCCCACAACCATATTTGAGTTTATTGAGGAACAATTGTTTGATTCGAAGAAACGAAAGCTTGAATTCGTTATTTAGATAAAACCTGGCAAAAACGTGTAGAAACTGCAACTTAAACATTATTGGAAACTCTTTCTCTACTTATCTATGGTAACGTACAGGTTTCTTGTATATGGTCACAGATTACTATATGGTAGGTATAGGTACCGAAGACGTCAGTCAGAAGAAGTAATAATTTCCTTCTGAAAGAGAATTTATCTATTTCGCGTATTTAGCTTGCACAGTGGCGCCCCCATTTATGTCTATTATTTTTTGCCAGACTATACCTACATAGGTACACAAATAAATTTATTTTGTGTAAAAAATAAGCCAGTTTTTAATTAAATCTGCTATGCTTTCAACATAACGATTTCGTACTTCGGCTCGCACTTGGCCAAGTTTTGGGTGTTTGTTTTGTCCCCTCAACCTTTTTTGACCTGGATCCGCGCCTGCCTATCGCAGGCGCCTGCCTACTCGCCCTAGAGCAGGGAAGACGATGTCTGTAGATACTCAGAGCCTTCTAACTCCAGAGTAACAATTTCTGCTGATGAAATTGATCTGGAAATTGACTTTTTATTTTAATAAATACCTGTAAATAGATAAAAATCATGTTGTCATAATCAAATTACTTTTAGTATATATTTTGGCCTTTTTTCAGCACCAATCTAGCATATTCTGTAGTAGTCGAGTTGGCAACACTGATCGACGGACCGCGGTGTTCACAGATTAGGTAGAGATACTACGTATCAGATGGAAATGTCGGGAACATTTTAGTGTGGACTTGTGTTCACAGATTATATAGATGTTACTCGCTCCTGATATGTACTAGAGGATGGAGGGACCATGTCTCCCAGCAGCAAATGAAGTATCCAGGGGGTTTGTAAAAGTCTTCAAGCGATTGTAGAACTTATTAGAAAATTTGTAAAACCTCTAGAAAAAAAGTTATAGCACATTTTGTATGGTCCCTCAGTTCTCTCATTGAATTTTCCAGATCTCGGAAAGTATATTGAAACTGAAGATAACGTGACTACAGACCTTTTGTAAAAAGTTTCCCACGACGAATTAACTGAAAACCAGGTCACGAAGTCATTTCTACAAAAAGATATAACGTAAAAACTGTGGTCCCTCAATCCTCCAAAGCATTTTTGTAAATATCTCTCATTTAAATCAAAATAACCAGCTCTCTACCATTGTAAAAGTTTGTAAAAGTGCTATAGACATTTGTAAAAATAAAAAGAAGCAATAATACTGTCACGATTCCGAGATAGACGCGGTTTTGTATGGTCCCTCAATCCTCACTTTAAACAATTGGGAATAACTTTTTGTAAAAAGGAGTAATAGAAAAATAAACCTGCTCACCTTTTAGTAAATTTTTTTTACAAACGGATAGCAAAGTTACATTTGGGATCAACGATATATTTGCTGAGTTATTCAATAAAAACTAATCCTATGATAGTAGTGTGACCACACATTTAAACAATTAAGGAAAAGTCTTGGACGAACTAGATGTCTAGACCCCGATTTCGAGCGTCAAAACGCCAACAAAAAGATCAACCAACTGTTGGTTGACTCGTTCGTTTCGCTCATTCAGTCGCGCTAAGGTCGTACTGTAAACATGAATTTGGCGGCAAACAAAAATGGCGACAAAGTGTGCAGGAATTACAAAGGACGACTAAAAATAAATAAGGAACTTACATAGCATCGGTAAGTAAACTATAAATAACTATAAGTTATGAAAACTAGAAAATCAAACTTTGTAATTTTATCCTAACATGTTTTAGGAGGGTTGCCATAATTATTCTTTGATTTTACCCATGTGAGAGCGTGAGAAAATAAAAAAAAATGTTGAATCCAAGGATTTTATATACAAACAGGATGGTTAAGTCGACTTTAATGTAAAAGGGACTTTGAACCTTATCACGACTAAACAACGATCTATTATAATTTAATCTTGGTTATAAGGATTGTTGGTCTTGTTGAGAGGCTTTCTTGGTAGCTTTGTCTCTTTCACACTCGTTGTTGGATTAGTAGTGTGCCTAAGTCATTGATATTTTTCAGGATATTTTTACCTTATCGCGCTCGACAAAATCAGCGCTTGATTTCGATCCTTGGTTTCGATCCTTGAATTCGATCCTTGATTTCGATCCTTGGTTACGATCCTGGATTTCAATCTTGCTTTTGATCCTTGATTTCGATCCTTGATTTCAATCCTTGATTCTTGAATCTTGAATCTGAAATCTTGAATCTTGAATCTTTGAAGTGACAGCTGTCAAACTTCAAACCGCCATATCTCATTAATTACTCGTCCTAGACTCCCCGTTCTCAGTTCAAATGAAAGCTATGACTAAGATCTTCATTTGAACTGACAGCTGTCAAACTTAAAACAGTCATATCTCGGAAACTACTCGTCCTAGACTCCCCGTTCTCATTTCAAATGAAAGCTATGACCAAGATTTTCATTTTAAGTGACAGCTGTCAAAATAACATCTGTCATCTGAAATGTAGATCTTGGTCATAGCTTTCATTTGAACTGAGAACGGTGAGTTTAGGACGAGTGGTTTCCGAGATATGACCGTTTTAAGTTTGACAGCTGTCAGTTCAAAGCTTAAAACGGTCATATCTCGGAAACTACTCGTCCTAGACTCACCGTTTTCAGTTTGACCAAGATCTACATTTCAGATGACAGATGTCATTTTGACAGCTGTCACTTAAAATGAAGATCTTGGTCATAGCTTTCATTTGAACTGAGAACGGGGAGTCTAAGACGAGTAGTTTCCGAGATATCGACGGCCCCACCGAATAAACGTGCAAAGGCTCTTGCCGTAATATTTTTTTTTCGATTTTTGGATTTATCGGCTTAAAATACACCTTCTCAATTTTTTTTAGATTTTTTTATCAATTAATATTGAATTTATTGTATTCCCAATTTTTATTCTACGGAAAATAAGAACACCAAACTCACACGAATATTGCAATAATGTGATTGGCACACCGTCAACTCTCATACATTTCATGCAAACTTACTTTAGAATACTATGCGTCGGAAATTAAAATTTTTAAAACAATTTTGCACTTTTAATATGCATCGTTAATTACAAGAATAACCGTGCAACTATCTAATAATAAACATTGCCAAATCCTAATGTCCACAGTAAAACAGGGCAATAACAAGATACACTTTTAGGTCATTTCATATTTTCCCACGAATAAAGCTGGGAACAAATTATCGGACGCGGCTGACGGACGCGGCTGACAGCCGCGACTGAATAGGTATCTGGATATAGAACGAACATAGAACTGTGCACATTATCTGACGAAAGTCGCGGACGCGTCCTTGGACCTTCAGACGTCCGAAGGCAATCTGGCCCGCTGGGTGTTCGTACGGTGTGCACACTTATCAGTCGCGGCTAACAGCCGCGACTTATGGATGCGTCCGATAATTTGTTCCCAGCTTTAACGTGCAAACATTGAATACGAACAGCCGGCAAAGTTTTGTTACCAGAATAAACGTGTAAAAGGGGTTTTTTATTAATTTCTCGTAAACTATCAATATTTTTGTAATTTTTTTTTTGAAGAAATAAAGGTTGTTTTTTTGTCTTTAATTTTGTAGAACATTATATTGACGTAAATCTAACCATTAATGAGTTATTCGTTTTTAGGCTCTCCTGTAAAGTTACTGTTTTGACTTTGCAGGTTTATTCGGTGGGACCGTCGATATGGCCGTTTTCAGTTTGACAGCTGTCAGTTTAAATGAAGATCTTGGTCATAGCTTTCATTTGAACTGAGAACGGGGAGTCTAGGACGAGTAATTAATGAGATATGGCGGATTGAACTTTGACAGCTGTCACTTCAAAGTTTCAAGATTTCAAATTCAAGATTCAAGAATCAAGGATTGAAATCAAGGATCGAAATCCAGAATCGAAACCAAGGATCAAATACTTACAAGAAAAATTAAGTAAACAAAAACCAGTATTGACCGCAAAAAATTTGAAACAAAAGAGATGGCCGATTCCTCGAATAAATTTGCCCCACAGATGCCAACAGGAAAGAATGCTTGCGTCATGACCAAATTGGGATTTTTGGGTTTGTTTTTTTATTTTATAATGAGTCTCCATTCATCTTCTTCCTCTAAATAGTGGGATTTAAAAGTTATTCTAATATAAAGCAGCAGGCTATGACGCCCAGCATGAACGGAGAACCTAGGAAACTATATTTTTAAGGTTCCTATAGTAAAAGCTTTGCTTACGTTGGGGATAGATGGCGCTGTGTGAACATTTACTTTTTCATTATTATAACTAGTAGTTCGCCCCGAACTGAGATCTCGCGCACCGTAGATGGCTTACATTTGGACTTTCTTCTGACTACCCCTATAATTTCAAGTGCTACTACCGCCGAGTATGCCTATTGCGCTAGCTTTTCATGGTAAAAAATACTAGCATGCATGCAATACATAATGTCGTGTCTAATTTTTCATTTATTTCATATTTATGAATTCTCGTCGTATTTCTAAAAGTATACGTCCTAGAATCAAAATAATAACTATTTGGGAATGTACAAATTAAGACCTTTCATTTGACACCCCACTCAATATATTTGTTTATTTAACTTTTTTTACCCCAATTATTTTCATTCTTTATCAAAAATTTTTTTATCATGAAAATAAATTAAGTAGCAACTAAAATCATTGCAAACCAAACCGCAACGATGCCACTCTCTTTTTAAGACCGACCAGTCAATGAGCTATGAAGACATCGAAACTCTATGAAACGGGAGCTCTTGCAGCTCTGGTTTCGTAGTTTTTGTTCTTTGGTCGTATTTCAAAAACTATACATCCTAGATTAAAAATAAAAACCATTTTGGAATGTACAAAATAAGCCCTTTCGTATGACACCCCACTCAATATATTTGGGTAACTTTAAAAAAAATTTACCCCCTTGGGAACCCCATATCTTTACAACCCCTTCATCGATTACGCTCATACGCTCCACAGCAAATTTCCATAGCACAACCTATTGACCTATCAAGTTTCATACAGATTGGATAAGTGGTTCGATAGTTATGCGAGAACATAAAAATGAAACATACAAACATACAAACATACAAACATACAAACATACAAACATACAAACATACAAACATACAAACATACAAAGCAAAATTGCCTAACTTGCCACTAAGATCTTCGCTCGCTTCGCTCGCTCGATCGATTAGGACTAGCAGAATTTTAAGTGAAGTAGGTATAGAAAATAAATGACGCACACAGGTGCTCCCAGTACCTACAATTTAAAGCAAAAAAGAAAAGTACTTAGGAAAAATTGAGAATTTCATCAATAAAATTATCTACACTCGTGTGCAGTGATTCTGTACTTACCACCTAAAATAAAATATGATATAAATAAATTAAATAAAAAGCCTTTTATTTCTCTATAATTAACATTTTTTTCTTATCACTAATGCTTATAATACTAGAGAAGGTACTAGAGAAGGTACTAGTAGGTAGGTACTAGAGAACCCCTAAGGTGAAGGCCTCCTCCAAAGCCAGCCATCTGTCCCTGTCTTGTGCTACTCGGAGCCAGTTTGGTCCAGCAGTTTTCTTGATGTCGTCGTCCCAGCGAGCGTATGGTCTTCCTATGCAGCGTCGACCTCTTGGACCCTCCCAATTTGTCACTCTCCTAGTCCATCTTCCATCTTGTAGACGGGCTACATGTCCAGCCCACTTCCATTTTAGTCAGTATGCATATCCCAAGGCGTCAGTACTTTTTGTAATTTTAAATAAAATATGATAAATCCTCATAAATCACATCACAACACAATCACACAACTGAAACTCAACGAAATTCCTTTTACATCTGTCAAATTCTTGTCCGTCTGTTTTGTTTACTATTTGAGTGTCATGTCAACCGCGAAAAAGAAGGTAGGTCTATCTGATAAAATATTCTCTGTGATACCTAATAGCCCCTCCAGACTCTCGGCAAGAAACCCCGACAACACCCGAGAAGCGTGAATGTGAGGAGTTTCTCGCCTTCTTGTTCTCGCGCTTCGGTGTCGGTACCTATTTTTGGCCGAGACAAAGGATTTCAAACAGATCACGAGTGAGAAAATTGAGAGTGTGGATAATTTGTTTGTTCTTCGAGAAGTCTCGGTGAAACTTCTCGCCGTGAGTCTGGAGAGGCATTACGGACTGTAGTACCGGAAGTGACTAAAGTTACTAATAAAATAACATAATTATATTCCCACAAGGCACGAGATATCTAAGTATTCTGTATGTACCAGTTAATTTTGTGATATTTTATTTAAATAATATTATTCAGACGCATAGTCTAATTCGATATTCGGCTCTGGGGCAGTATTCGGCCAAATCTTTTTAGAGACACCTCGAAATCATAACATATTTTCCCCTATTTTATGGGAAATTTTCAAGAGCTGGTATCACTAAAAATGGATGACAATGTTGACAGGTGACGCAAAGCACTTGTATAGACAATAGAAGATTTGCATACTTGTGTGTGCGTAATACGAACACTAGCGTTTCAAAGCTGGCCTGTTGTTCTTGTTGCGATTGAAGCGAAAGAGTCCATCTAGACATATAATTAATCAAAGGGAAAAGTACATGTAAGTTGGTATGTACGTACCTACCCACAATGTTTTTGTTTTACTAAGTAGGTAGGTAAGTACTTTGTAAATATTAATAACTAGTAGTTCGCCCCGAACTGAGATCTCGCGCACCGTTGTGTTGATAGCCTAGATTTGGACTTGTTTCTGACTACCCCTATACCTACGTTAAGTGCTCCTTCTAGTGTTTACCACACAATGATATCTAATGCGCTACCTCAGTATGGTAAAGATTATAGGCATGCATTAAGTCGTGTCGTGTTTATATTCAATAGTTGACCCCGCGAACTTCGTACCGCGCCTCAGGGAAGGCCTCTTAGTTCGAGAAATTATTAAAATAGCAGTTCAATACAAAATGTATGAGAAAATCAATTCGCTCCCTCTCCCTCTCCCTCCCCCCTCCCCCTCCCCGCCACTCCCCTCCCCCTCCCCTCCCCTCCCCCTCCCCTCCCCTCCCCCGCCACTCCCCTTCCCTCCCCCTCCCCTCCCCCCACCTCCCTCCTCCCCACCTCCCCCTCCCCCTTCCCCTCCCCTCCCCTACCCCTCCCCTACCCCTCCCCCTCCCTCACCCTCTATAATTTTGGTACATGCCCAGCCCACTATTTGCAGGAGTTAGCATTTGCATACGTGACAGGTTGCAAGCCCATCGCCGCTATTAGAACGTTAACTGGTTTCCTCACGATGTTTTCTTTCACCGTTTAGAGCTCGTGTTAATGCGCATTTAAATTTTTCTAATCGAAAAATCCATTGATGAGCTCGGCCAGGATTCGAACTTACGACCTATGAATCGAAAGTCGAGCACTCTTCCACTCGGCCAACACGGCTTTTATTTTCAATCTCAAGAAAAAATATCAAGTAGCAACTAAAATCATTGCAAACCAAACCACAACGATGCCACACTCTTTGTGTGTTAACCAGACCTACGAATACATCGAAACTCTATGAAACGGGAGCTCTCTCCATACATCCGTTAATTGGTTTTCATCATTTTTCTTTTTGACTGTATTTCAAAAACTATAGAACCTAGAAGAAAACTAAAAACCATTTTGGAATGTATAAATTGAGTACTTTCATATGACACCCCACTCAATATATTTGGGTAACTTTGAAAAAAATTTACCCCCTTGGGAACCCCATATCTTTACAACCCCTTCATCGATTACGCTCATACGCTCCACAGCAAATTTCCATAGCACAACCTATTGACCTATCAAGTTTCATACAGATTGGATAAGCGGTTCGATAGTTATGCGAGAACATAAAAATGAAACATACAAATATACAAACATACAAACATACAAAGCAAAATCGCCTAACTTGCCACTAAGATCTTCGCTCGCTTCGCTCGCTCGATCGATAATATATTTATTTATTCAGACTACTTGGGTCCATTCCATACAATATGTCTAAAAGAAAATTATGATTAAACGAACTTACCTTAGTAGGTTAGTAATATATGAACACAATGTAGTATCGCGTAAGTGATTCCACTTCAGCACTTAAGTTTAGAAAATAAAATAGAATAAAATAAAATGTTGCCGTAAATGGCAACACAGAGTCTTTTATTTTTTCAAAGTTTCCGATTAACCCCCACTCAGCCCATGTTTCCTGTTTGAGCTCAGCCATTTGTTCATCATTACGTTTAGAGGATATTTCCGCAACGGCTTGGGTTAACAGGGAGGGTGGGTGTTGCCCTACTAATGTCTTCGGACGGAGCCCATCGTATAATTATGATAGAACTTCACGTACAGGTAAATTCGTTAAATCATTAATTATACTCGTGCTCTGTCCTCGACATTAGTAGGTTAGTAATATAGGAAAACAATGTAGATGTTGAGAGCATGTGAAGGAAATATCAATACTCACTCAGGTTACTGATGAACCTGAAATACAAATAAACATGGCATTAGGTACCATTTATTTATAATTATGAAGTTCATATTATTTAAGTATCTATTTATTTAATAGTTGCATCAAGGTGTGCACTAGTACATTCAAATAAAATAAAATAAAATACAAATACCTTGGTACTTAAACATAAACTGTGTGGCACCTCAATTACACATGCAAACGTCACTGCAATAATGTTGTTCAATTATTGACAATAATAGATACAATAAGGTGATTAATTGAATATTAGAATTTAACAGATTAGAATAAGGATTAATAGAGTCAATGATTATTATACCCTAGTTAAGTTACTTCATAGTTACCGATTATTACACAATATATGTGTACTACGAAACATGGATACACTTAATTTTTTGTCCCTTTTGGGGGCACGCTAACTGGTAGTCTATATCTTTAATAGGTCCATGGTACATACTAACGTACATTGTACTTTTCCTTAATTGTTTAAATGTGTGGTCACACTACTATCATAGGATTAGTTTTTATTGAATAACTCAGCAAATATATCGTTGATCCCAAATGTAACTTTGCTATCCGTTTGTAAAAAAAATTTACAAAAAGGTGAGCAGGTTTATTTTTCTATTACTCCTTTTTACAAAAAGTTATTCCCAATTGTTTAAAGTGAGGATTGAGGGACCATACAAAACCGCGTCTATCTCGGAATCGTGACAGTATTATTGCTTCTTTTTATTTTTACAAATGTCTATAGCACTTTTACAAACTTTTACAATGGTAGAGAGCTGGTTATTTTGATTTAAATGAGAGATATTTACAAAAATGCTTTGGAGGATTGAGGGACCACAGTTTTTACGTTATATCTTTTTGTAGAAATGACTTCGTGACCTGGTTTTCAGTTAATTCGTCGTGGGAAACTTTTTACAAAAGGTCTGTAGTCACGTTATCTTCAGTTTCAATATACTTTCCGAGATCTGGAAAATTCAATGAGAGAACTGAGGGACCATACAAAATGTGCTATAACTTTTTTTCTAGAGGTTTTACAAATTTTCTAGTAAGTTCTACAATCGCTTGAAGACTTTTACAAACCCCCTGGATACTTCATTTGCTGCTGGGAGACATGGTCCCTCCATCCTCTAGTACAGTGCCACAAGTATAAGTTGGCGGTGGCGATTTGAGGAACTAAAACGGAAAAACGGAAAAAGAGTATTACGATGCGAAATATCATTAAACTATCTTATACAAATACGCAAATGATTATATCTTTCTTACATATTTTCCCAAATTTCGTGGTATTTTCTGTACAATTAATTATATTTTTTGAACACAGTGGCGCTCAGCCGCGCCAAGTTATACTTGTGGCACTGTACATGCTCCTGATTGGCTATCAGAAAACGATGTGTGACGTTTCTTTTTTTTTTTCTGCTACACCGGCACCGAGCAGAATTGTCATTCTACCAAACAAATTAATTTGGTAGGATTGCTTTTTTCATTCAATATTTCTAAGGCATTGATCTCAATGTGTACTATTGAGATCAATGCCATAGTAGAGGTCAGTGGCCTAAGGGAAATAAAAAGGTGTTGTTGATAGAAAACAACGAAACATAGTTAATCATTTATTATTATTTTTTAAATTTTTTCTTAACACTACATAGTAGGTATAGGTATTGTATAATAAACAAAGTTGCTTCCCGCTGTCTGTCCCTATGTAAAAAAAAACATCATCAAAATCCGTTGCGTAGTTTTAAAGATTTAAGCAATGCCTAAATCTTTAAAACTACGCAACAGATTTTGATGCGGTTTTTTTAATAGATAGAGTGATTCAACAGGAAGGTTTATATGTATAATACATGCATAATATAGTACCTAGAGAAACACTGATAAATCTTAGGTTTCTGTGATGTGTGATGTGACCAGTGCGTCTCGTTCTCGTTCTCGAAATCTCGTTCAAACTCACGTTTCTCAACAAATCACTGCATAAACAATCGAGCCACTTTTTGAGTCTGATTACACTACACACTGGGAATATGGAATACAGCGGCCTTTCGCAAATTTGTACAACCTGGTACAACACAAGTTAACACAACACATAAAATACATCGTAGGTACTGAAGGTACAAACCGTTTGCAGCTAATAAGGAACAGAAATAGGCGGGGAAAATCAACAAACTAAATACACAATGATCGTTAGACCAACGTTAGACATTAGACCGCAGAGCACAGACTACCCACATCCACAGAGATACCTACCCTCAAAGATCTCAATCATTCATTGACATTGACATTGTCATCAAAATAGCAACTCATTCGGAATCGGAAGAGTTGAGGAGCGGAGAACGAAATGTCATACATCGTTTTCCAATCAATTTCCAATCAAAGCACAGATTATATACAAGTCCAAGCTTCTGACTAGGAACATTTCTACCCGTGGCGGTGTTGTTGGTGTGAGCGAGCACTCGTGGTGCGGTTTGATTTTTTAATTCAAAATGTATCCTGTAAAGAATATCATTGATCATAGCCAGGAAATTACTTTACCAAAGTGCATGTACCACATACGAAATCCAAACGAATCATTGAAAAACGAAATAGATGAGCTCTATCTAAAAATAAGTCACCAGGTTATGAAGTTTCTTAAGGTTTTTGTCACATTATTTTGTATTGTGAGCGTAAATACTGATATGACTTTTGTCTTCTGTTGAGGCTGCTCGATTCACATAGGAAGACAAAAATAAATAAATTGTCGAAGATGAAACCAGTACTTACACAAATTTTATTATGCATAAATTCTTTAGGGGAACACACAGAGCCTACCTACATGTAACCTGATTATACACTTGAATTCTAAATGACTATACATTTTCAGGCACCTAACAGCAAAATGTCTGAATTGGAGCAGAGACAAGAGGTACTCATTAAAAAGCTAGATATTCTATATGACCGAATCAAAACTATTAGTTCCTATTGTAACTTAACCAATGGAGTTGAGAGTGGAGGACAATATGAAAAGGGTATAACATCAGCTGTAAGTTCTATAAGCTCGAAGGCTGTAAGTATGATCTCATCCATTTCTTACTAATTATTATTGATGTTTATTTATTAATTGATGATAGACAAGCAGCTGTTGCTTGTGTCTATATCTCACAGTAGGTTTGCAGTAGGTACTGAAAGTCTTTGCTGAAAATAGTGTGTGGTTCAAACTTTTTAATCATTTTGAGCACTGTTTTGTTACCTTGTAACCAGTTGTCAAGCTTGAATTAGCAGGTACTAATGAACTTGTATTTATTTTATAGATACCAGCTCCAGAAGAAGCTGTGTTAGTGGTGAACCCTGATAACTTACCATGGTACTTGAATAAAGTGCTACAAGAGTCAAATGCTGCAGTTAATTTGTCATGGCACATTCATTCATCAGTTGCAAATGAGAAAGTTGTAAAAATTAAAGGATTTGTAAATGGATTAAAAATTGCAGGATGTCAATCAAAACTTAATTTTAGGCTGATTTTTAAAAGTGGTAAGTACCTACAGGACAATTCTGAATTAGGGCATTGATTGGTGCCTATATTCTGTAGAAACTATGAATTATTTACTCTGTAACATCTGGACTTAATTAGGTGAATAAAGTCCAGCTGTAACAAAGTTAAAATACTTTGTATTTTTAGTTTCATTTGGTTTAAATTTTTTTTTCAGTATCTGCTGGCTCAGAGTTGAAATTAACATCACTAGAAGTTCCCATTGTTGGTACAGTGAACATCCTGCGCTATCTGTCATATGCTTATCCTAACTCCATTCCTTACAATGGAGATGACTTCCAAATGGACTCCCTGCTTGATATTTGTCATATACTTGAGCAGACCCCGGATAAAAATAAAGAAAACATAATTAAAAAACTGTTTTCTGAGAGCAAGGATTGGATTTATGAAAACAAATTTTCAGTTATAGATTTAGCTGCTTATAATGTTATCAAACAATCTAAAAGTAACATCAAGTATGTACCTAAAGCTTGGTTTGAAAAATGTGATAAAATGTGTGTGTGATACATAACTGTAATACCAACAATGTCCGAAAACAAATGGAGAAATATGTTGTACATAGAATACTTACACACATACCATTTATGTACTAAACAGGCTGCAAGTCAAATTTATTACTACTTGTGAATTTTGATAAGTAAATAAAATAATATTAAATAAAACAAGGTCTTTTCTATTGATATAAATCTTATTAATTTACTTCACTTCATTTGCGTTCAATACATTTTAGATAATAAAATATCAGACTAACCAGCTGCACTTCTATGAAGACCAGGATAAATAAAAAAACTTTTTACAAGAAATAATTTGTTCATCAAAATGATAACTACATAGTAAGCTGGTAATTATTGGAAGTAAGTTTTTTTTTTGCAGTCAGTTAAACCCATAAACAATAGCAATTGCACTTCTCACAATGGATCTAGGTATTCGTGTAGTTAGATGTTTCGCTGCGCAGTAGAAAGTTTTGTATGAAAAAGGCTGCGCATCAAAATGGCTAACTTCACGAATGCCAAGATCCATTGAAAGAAGTGTAATAAGACTGATTTTTAAATTATGTAGGTATACAAAACATACATAATTATACCAAAACACTCATTGAAAATTCTACACATAATGGCACCTGCGTTATTGCTTATTTTTATGAAGAAAAAAAGAAATACTAATCTAATCTTAATATCTCTAAGAGTTGAAATGTATTTCTCTGCATTTTCAATTATCTTAGGCAATAGTAAGATATTTTAAGTTTCTTCCGTGCTAGCTATGTATTAACTATTAGGTACTAATAAGAAATTTATATAGGTAGTAATTTTGCTTACAAGTTTACAACACCGTTTAAAAAGGAGAAAACACGCAAGTTTTACGGCGCAAAACAAAAACCTAGTCAATTGGAGCATGTCGGGTATCTTCAGACGAAATGTATTTTACCTGTTTATGTTCACTTCCAGCTACTTTCATAATTATGTTGGCATATATTTTCTGGTATATAGTTTTTTCTGTCCAATATAAAAAAACACTGGACTTAGATCAAACTTGACATTTATATTTTAAGAGTAGGTTTTTTATAAGTAAGTATAATAAATCCAATCGATACCATTTATCCAATTTTTTTATGAATATTCTCCTTTAAAAATATATAAAAAATAAAAAGTACTTAACAAGTTATCAAGATAAACAAGTATTTTACTTCACAATTTTGTTAATGACATCCATATAGGTTTCTTATTTAGAGATATTAAGTACTGAAACCTAACAAGAATACAAATTAATTAGACAATGTAAGAAGATCACAGATTAACAAATTTGTGCCGAAACTTTTTTCGAATTAACACATGCATAATTCACCCTACTGTGGAATCAATAGATTATAATATTTACATTATTTAATTTACTACATCTATCAGTCAATTGCATTAATTTTTAAATATTATGTATGCGGACTTATGATGATTTATTTGTTGTTTATAATTTTTAATGATTAGTTTGAGTTTTAACTAGTTATCAACCTTCTTCATATTCACTAAGATTATTATCAGGTCCATCTGAAGGTACTTGGGTCCATCTATGTGTTTGATTTGAATGAAATTGCGTTGTGCGGATGAGCATTACATAATCGTCCGTGTGAATTTGTGTTTAGCTGTTTAGGTATTTATAGTTTTTGTGTTCAATATTATATTGTAGAACTTCATTTAAAACAGTTCGAAACTTGTTTTTAAATACTAGCTTTTAGCATGACACTTATAAGGTGCTCATAATATGGATTAAAACGTATTATCAATAGAGTTTAACAATTATGAAATTAATCTTACTTATCTATGTTTTCGTACCTAGCTATGTAGGTACTTACTTATTTTACTTTAAGAACACATTCTTGGAATTACGATTTTGATAGACAACATATTTGCCACAGAATACTAGTACTTTTGCTTAAGAAGAAAGGCATTTTTTTGCTTAGAAACCAACGCCCTATCGCTAATTGGGATACTGGATCTTGCTTTCGCTATAATACAGTCTCTCGAAATTAAAATAACCTAAAACCTATTTCTAAAACTTTTTGCTAAAAGTAAAAAAAAAATACAATACAATTTAAAATCGAGATCTTAGACTACTCAATTATTAATAAGTAGAAATGGCTTACACAATTTGAACAGGCAGTAATCAGTTTTAATACACCTAAATAAATTCTTACAATAATAGAAAGAGGTCAAAAATGTATAAAAAATATGAATAGTAAAGGTTAAAGCCTTATGATGATACAATACCTCTAATATAATTATGTACAAAAGTGTATTTCTCACTAACAAATAGTTTTATAAATAAGGAATGAGCTGCGAAAATAAAGCATTACGATCCTGCAGCTAAGACCGCGACAAGCGCGACTTGAACTTAGGATTTACGTCACGAACCGAAGTTGCTAAAAAAAGACTTCAATAAACTTTTTGAGCCAGTCAAACTGTGTGAAAAATTAGCTATAGCGCGGGTGGCACATGTGTGCACGACCGCCGCTTACTGATACATTTTGAAATGATTTAGATCGGGGCGCTAAGCGCTTATCTCTATATGTGCACGGCTTGCGCATTATGCAGCGCGAGCGTGCCGGGAGGCTCGTGTCATACGAAGGAGGAGAAGCCGGGCAGCGGCGCCCGCGACCGCGCCATGTTGTTCATGACAATCTGGCCGCCGTTGAGACTTACAACTGCGCTGCCCTCGGGCTCAGAGTCCGTGTAGCTGGAGTACTGGCGCACCGGCCGTTGTCGCTTCCACGCCTGCCGCAGCGTGTCGTTCACGTTGGCGTAATGATTCACGAACGAATGCGGCTCCGATTTCACGCTCTCGTTCTCACTCTCCGAATTCTACAAATAAAAATAAGTTGTAACCTTTTTACCCGACTGTTTAAGATAACTTTTTAGATGATAATGAACGATTAGAGATAAACTAAGTTAAAGAAAATAAGGAAGTATCTGTTCCGTCGGAGTGCGCTATTATCTCAGTTACTTTCACTAAACAATCGTAAGTGTGCCGCTAATTGAACTACGAAAGAAACGGTAAAATCCTACAATTCTTTGTTACATCAGTATTTACAGAAACGAATCGGTGGAGAGAGAACTAAAACTACAAGTGCCGATTGCGACGGAAGCGTGTCGAACATAAGCTTCGAGATATTTACCGTCACAGGTTCCAGGGGTGTTGAGAAAAAAACAAGGTATTTAGTGAGACTCGAGGGGGTTCAGACGACGCTGATCTTGATGGTGATTACCTGGGAGTCGGAGGAGCTCATCTCGGAGGGTTTCTCCGTGAGGGACGAATCGTCGGGGTTCTCGTCGTAGGCGCGGAGGCTCTCGTCGTCGCTATGGTAGCGGATAGAGGCGGGGGAGGGGCGAGGGGGGGACTTGCCGAGCGCGGGCTGCTTCCCGCGACGTAGAGTGCCCCCCGCCCCCCCTCCTACGCCGCCGCCCCCCGCGCTGCCCGCCGAGTTTACGCGCGCGCGGTATAACTCCATAGCCAGAGAACTGCGCTCTTCCGTTTCGCCGCCTAGGGACTCTTCCAGCGTCCTTTGCGCTTCTTCTGTTACAAATTACAATATTTCATGAGAAATAAAAACAAATATGTTTTATACCAACATAACAAGCTCGAACCAGCTTTCATGAAATTTATAGCCGAAATTTCCATGAATAGAAAATCATGGATCGCCTTACCAGTGATAGTTTTATATGCGGTGTAAACGTTATGTAAACCTACAAGAATCTGCTTTAAAAATGCATGTTTGATCAGACTTTAGACTTTGTCAATAGCCCTGCAACCATTTGAATCTGATGAAGTCGAAAAAAAAGGTACGCGATTAAATCCCGTAATAATAATTTATCATTATGCTAAAGTAGGTTTTATAAATCAAATGAATCATCTAAATATTATGTTAGACAATGAAATCACTCACTTTTATATTTATAACTTTTGCTCTTGACGCAAAGTATAGCGATGACCATTATAATGATGATGATGGACGCGGCGGCTAACGCTACCATGAACCAGGTGCTCCGGTAGAATGGTCGGTACTGCAGATATCCATATTCGAGGTATAGCTTCGACGGCGTCACTATAACCTTCTCGCTGTATGCCGGGTTGCTGATCCCATACATGTTGTATGCTATCACTCGGAACATGTAGGCGGTGGATGGGAGAAGACTCTGGTATGAAATAGTGAACTCTTCGAGTATTCCGTTGTTGGTTCGGGTTATCGTTTCCCATCTCGTATCGTCTGCACATAGGAGTATGAAAAGTTAGTATATAATTGAAATCAGAAGTGTGTAGTAGATTTCTACAATTTACAAATAATACCCAATAGGTACATTAGGTGGTTTAATTCAAACAAAAACATGTGCAAAGGATTTGTTTTATTACCAAAAGAGGATCTACATTCCAGACTTACAAGCTTGCCACGTTTCCTTGGCTGCATTAAATATTAAATTACAAAAATATAAATAAATCGAAGATTGTAGGAAGATAGAACACAATCAAATTGTCATAATTGATTGAGTTGCATTGCATCATTTTGTTCCGTTACAGTACAGCGAATCCAGTAATCCACTAGAAAATTCAGTTACTTAAATTAATAGACGAGGTCCTCGTAGTGTAAAAGAATGCTGAACGAGTTGAAAAAAAAAAAAATCTTTCGCTTCTTTCTGATACAATTTTAATTTATACTTTGGGGTCTAGTGAGCTGTGCGATTCAGACTTCCGAAAATGCATCCGATTCGATGATTTTCTTCGGAAAGTTGACGTTTTTCAGCGAAGAAACGTCACTTTCCGAATTCGGAATAGGTACATTCCGAGGTCTGAATCGCACTGCTGATTCCCTGTTTTTCTTATTCAAATATAGCACAGACTTAGAAATGCCTATTTCTTTATTGAATAGGCAACTTGACTCATATAAGTAATTATAATTTAAAGCAATAATTAAGTATTTCCTGCAGTATATAACTTACTTATATTTTTTTTTCAATTCAGACTTAATTTAAAAAAAAGAGTCAACTAGCCTATTGATGATTGCACATACCTTTTCTCTTAGCTTCGATGTAGTATCCTAGCAGCGGTCCAGTACCAGATTGTGAGTTGGTCCACTGCAGTCTCAACGCCGCCGGGTTTGGCGCTAGCTTCAGGTCGGTGGGGGCTCGCGGTGAGCCAACTTGTGGCCCGGTTCGCACTTTAGCCGTGCCAGCGATGCCGGCGCCGACTGACGTCACAGCGCGAACTGTGAACACGTACTCTGTCTCCTCTTCCAAACTGCCAACAGCTAGCAAACGTTCTTCTACTTTCTGCTTCACTTGCTTGCTGAATCCTGTGAATAATTGAGCTATAGTTTATTATGTCCTGAAATATAATTCTGTTCTACATATCAATACAAGATAAGTATAGATATTAGACAAACAAAACAATGAAAAAAGAACAAAGAGCAAAATAATGTAGCTAGGATTTAATTTTTAAGGGAAGTAATTGAGCGTTTTTCTAAGACTCTGAGAACAGATTACGACTACTTCAACCGGTAGATTGAGGACTAGCAATTATCTGATAGACAGTGGTTTAATATTAAAGTATATCTTCTATAACTTACGTTCGTCTTGCTCAACGGTCTCATAGGTGACAAGGTAGGAAGAAACGAGCCCGTTCCTTCGATGTGGCGCTTCCCACGACACGACGAGACTGTTCATAGTTATATCAGTGAAGGTGATGTTTCGAGGTGCTGACGGTAAGCCTTGATGGGTGCGAACTAAAACTGCACTAGATCTCGGCCCGTCGCCCGCTGGGTTGAATGCTAAAACCTATACAATATTTATTTGTTATTTTCAAATCTGTTGTTTGAGACATGTTAATAACAACACACGGGAATGATGTAAGGAGTATGCACAAGACGTTTTTCGAACGCGCAGTCATAGCGCGTTACTTAAAAATGAGTCGATTTAAGCACCGACAATGTTTTGATTAATTTGGAGAATTTCTGGGTAAGAGTCGCATATGGTTACTGTTCGCGGTCGCGTCTCATACATAGTGTATACTTAAATAGACGATACTTATACTTGAATAATTTCTGCGTTATAATGTCTAGTCCTACAATAACTCTAGAAAGTTTTTAAAGTGAAACTGTTTTATATGATTACCTGGATACGATATTGAGTGTATTTGTCCAAAAACACGAGCGAGTGTGAAGTGGCGGTGGCAGATACTACTTCGATCTCTTCTTCAGCGCGACGCCCCGGTTCCGGGTCCTCGGGAGAGTCCGTCATTATGTAGAAAATCTAAGAGCACACTTAAGTTAGCCAACTTAAAAAAAAAAGATTGCTAACACTTACACACGCTTGATTTTTGTTCGTTGAACCCAAACAATCTAGAAAACCGACATCTAACGATATAAACTTGATTGATTGAAAGATTTGCATTTACATATTTCTAATTTCACGATTGAGGAATGTTACCTAGTCTTTCAGATTTATAATATGAACAGGAGAAAGAGTGCCAGATATAGCACACCTAGTAAAATATTGCTGTGTCCTAACAGGGTTTATGTCTGTTATTAGGTACAATACACACATTAAGATCTAACACAGTTAGCTTTCTAATAGCGTCGATGGGCTTGCAACCTGTCACGTATGGAATGTTAACTTCTGTAAAATGTGGGAATGTACCAAATGTGTTTGGACATACCTCTGACTACCCCTTTAGATATCTTCAAAGGATCTAAAAATGCCTAAAGATCTGAAAGAATACGTCTACCGCACCTTGGGAATACAGTCGTGATTATATTAAGTACATTTTTATTTTTTTTACATTAAGACCTGCACCCCTATGTAACACACGGTAAGTCGCACAATTTTTGTTTGAACGAATGCGAGTTAGCGACTTACCGTGTGTTACAAACTAGGGGTGCTGAATGCAACATCATCATCATCATCCGCAGCCTGATTTCTCCCACTGCTGGGTATAGGCCTCCCTAGAATGCAACATAATTGCAATAAATATAGTATTTGGTATTTGACCTTATATCCGAGCAAGTCTCCGTTCTGATGCGCGAGCGCTGGCGGGCGCCAGGTTAGCGCGACCTCCGTGGGTGATAGCGGGTCGGCGGCAACGGCGGCGGGCGGCGCGGTGGGCACCGCCTCGCCGACCCACACCACCGCCGGCGTGCCGCCCGGCCCCGCGCCTTGCGAGTTCACCGCGCTTATGCTGATCTCGTAGTTGCGGTCCACCGCTAACTCCGTCAGAACCGCTTCTTCACTCTGAAACGGACAACTTGTTAGGCGCCGCCGTCCTGATAGGGCCGAAACACATAACGGCGTTGCGTCGCCGCGCCGCTGAAATCAGCGGTGGCGGCAACGCCGTTATGTGTTTCGGCCAGGGAATATACGTCTGATTCAAAAGCGGTTTAAATATATTTTAGGAACATTTTTGCTTTAGAATGATGTGTGTGTAATCGGACTGTACTGAAACTATATATCGGAAGTAGCGCTATATTTCTCAATGTGAAGCGCATCGTACCGATTCAAGTGATATTTAAATCGATCGCTTTTGGTTATACCCTGGTCAATTAACTAATTACAACAATTACTATACGATTTGATTTTATGATTACTACAATAAAGATACCTTAATTCCAGGCACGTCCAGTTTCATAGTTTGTTGAAGGGCGGTAGGGAAATCCGTCAGAGGCTGGTAATGTATGCGATATTTGCCAGTTCGCGCGTCGCCACTCCAATACTGCTCTGCTAATGGCGCCCATTGCACGCGGACGCTACTCGGAGTTATCGGTACAACGTGCAGTTTCTCCACCGCTTTACTTGGAGCTGTATTAACATAAACAATGCAAGTGTTGAAACTTTATGAATTCAGGCAGTAACTTTAACAAACATTTATGAACTCCGGCAGTAACATTAACAGAAAAAAAATAGGAGGATCTTTTTAAAAATTCAGACTGTTTACTGGGTATCTAAGTATTAAAAAGGTAATTAAGGTGGAGCTGTATAAACATAAACAATGCAAGTGTTGAAACTTTATGAATTCAGGCAGTAACATTAACAGGAAAAAAAAATAAGGAGGATCTTTTTAAAAATTCAGACTGTTTAGGTTTACTGGGTATCTAAGTATTAAAAAGGTAATCCGTATATAAATAAAACAGATTGGTTAGCCAATAGTCTCATTTTAGTATGGTCCATTGAATTAATAAGTTGCAAAACCGAATTGGGCACAATTTCCATTAGAAATCATTCATAATTAGGATTGCAGTAATTATTGTTATTGGGCTTCTACTTTAATTAGGTATATTCCGCTCTACATAAAAACTCCTTTCAACTTCTGTCAAAATTGAACGTATAAACTGTTGCCATCCTTTTTGTTAGATAGTGACAAATAGAGACAGACGAAACGAATATTGAGCAATGTTTAACCATTGTTCAAGTTGAGAGGTGTTCTATGTTTGTTGTGTAGTAAAGTTGCATAAGTACTGAAAATCACGCTAATCACTAGTGTGATGTGATAGTTCACATCACACTATCACACTTCACAATCACACTTAATATTATAAATGCGAAAGATTGGATGTTTGGATGTATGTTTGTTCCTCTATAACTCGACAACCACTAAACCGATTTGGCTGAAATTTGAAACATAGATAGATAATGACCGGGAATAGAACATAAGCTACTTTTTATCCGGGTACCACGCGAGCGAAGCCGCGGGCAGCAGCTAGTACAATATAAACTAATTTTCACTGATATTTTGTAGGCATTACCGGCGGGTAAAGTGCGGACAACTTCAGTAGCGTTGCTGTAGGCACTGGGGGCGATGTCGTTGGTAGCTCTTATTCTGAACTGGTATGCAGTGTAAGGTTTCAGTCCATCCGCTGTGTACGATGTAGCTAAAGGATCGACACGCTCTGGAATTGTCTTCCAAACGCCACCTTCCTCTTTTTGTTGTACGGTGTAGTATCTGAAATTGAGGTTTGATTAACTGAATACTACTGCTACTACTAATACTACTACTGCTGCTTCCGGCAATAGACTAAAAAAAACCTGTGATGACCTGAATCACCTGCGATTTTTATCGATTTTTAGAAGCGATGCGACATGTGACTTGCCGCACGGCGAAAAACGTCATGAGGGCGTATCCATCATTGCCTGGCGTCCAATTGGAGATGATATGTCAAAAATGAGTTTTGTGATATGTTTAATAAATTAAGCATATTAAGAAACACCAAAAGTGCCCATTTTAGCCCCCCAGGTAGTACATACCTGAGCGGAGCATATCCATCATCACCCGGTGTCCAGTTGAAGGTAATATGATGCGGCTGCAGCAGCGACGGCGCTATGTTCGGCAGCGTGGGCGGCGAGGGCGCCACCCGGTTCACTGTGGTCAGCACCAGGGCACGGGCCGTGATGCCCCAGCCAAGTCGCGTCTGAGCCGTCACAGAGAACAGGTAGTACTGCTCAGAAGATAGTTCTGTTGCCCTGTGGAGAGGATCATCATTTATAAATAAATAAATAATAATAAATATTGCTGGACATTTCACACAGCGCCATCTAGCCCCAAACTAAGCAAAGCTTGTACTATGGGAACCAGATAACTGATAGAATACTTATATATATTTTGTAAATACATACTTATAAATACTATATAACACCCAGACACAGAACAAACATCTATGTTCATCATACAAATGTTTGTCTTGGGTGGGAATCGAACCCACGACCTACAGCGCAGAAGGCAGAGCTGTAAGCAATTATTGTACGTAAATTGGACGTAGTTATGCATAAAGGAACCAATCCACACTCATGTCAAAATTGAGTTAAGTATACAGAAAGCTTTTAAAATGCACCTTCTACTAACCCTGTAAATATCAAAGTGATCAGACAATTTTGACTTAACAAAACATTTTCTCGACAAAGTTACCAACCCACATAACAACTTTAAAACTAATAACTATAATAAACTAAAAAGATCCATGCTCTGTGGTAACCCAGAAATCTGAAAAATCTACAAATTTATTTTTTTCTGTAAAGAACCAAACCACATGTTTCTTTGTAAAAGTATTTTTAGGGTTCCGTACCTTAAAAGGTAAAGAAAGGAACCCTTATAAGATCACTTTCTTGTCCGTCTGTCCGTCTGTCCGTCTGTCCGTCTGTCTGTCCGTCTGTCCGTGTGTCACCATCGATTATCTCAGGAACGGGTAGAGCTAGCAAGTTGAAATTTATACCATATACTAAGGTCTATAGTCCCTACTGTGACTATAAAAATCAAGGTCCTGAGTCAACACTATAAAAAGATATAGGCAAATTTAGGTTTTCGTGAAAACTTGTGAGTACCAAAACTTACCTTAATTATCAACTTTTTTTATTTTTCGGAATTTTTCCTTTACTTGTGCTGGAAGACCTTGCTTGTAACCAAATTTGACAATTCTAGGTCAACCGGAAGTACCCTAGAGGTTTTGGGTCGAAAATCTAAATGGTAGTTCCCGTTGACCTAGAATAACGAAATTTGGCAAAAAGCAAGGTCTTATAGCACAAATAAAGGAAAAATTCCAAAAAATTAAAAAAGTTGAAAATTAAAGGGTGTTCCCATACATACATAGTTGACGCCTATTAAAAGTCCTCCGAGTTGTATGGGCGCTCATACAATTAAGCGGACTAGCTTAATTGGCACCATGGCTAGGTACGGAACCCTCGGCGTACGAGTTCGACTCGCACTTGACCGGTTTTTATTTTTTATCATTCTTCTGGGTTAGTTCTCGTTGCACTAGTTGCTCTTTGAATATTAAATGAATAAAATACCTAAGGTAATCAATAAGTACCTAATTTTAACTATATTTTGTGAATTTTATATTAAATGAAATATCTTAAGTCTAGCATGAAAAAGAGCTATAAAAATACATATTTCACTAGGCTGCATTCATTTTTACCCAATCTTTCTTTACTTCAAAATCAAGTTGACCTAAAAAACCTTCTAAATCGTCTTTTAGGGCTTCATCTCTTACCAGATTCACGTAAAAGTGGTGTGGTTCTTGCGGAATCAAGTGTACATAGTCATAGTGACAGGTCTTCCTGTTTCAGGGATTTTTAGAGGTCAAAAGACTTTTACGTGAATCTGGTAGGAGGTGAAGCCATAGAAGACGATTTAGAAGGGTTTTCAGGTCAACTTGATTTTGAAGTAGAGGAAAATTAGGCAAAAATGAATGTAGCCTACTGAAATAAATTATATTTATAGTTTTTTTTCATGTTAAACCTAAGATATTTATTTGTAAGTAAAATTCACAAAATGTAATACGATTATTTATTTTTTATGCATTTAATATTCAACAACAGAATAAATTAATAAGAATGGTTCCTTATTAATTTATTCTTGTATCCACACATGAGCAGTTTTGCTAAAAGGAACCAGTGGGTTTAAAAAAAAATACTATAAATAATAATATTTTTCTCCGAAATTATACTTACATACATAGGAAACAGTATTTTGTACAATATTGTAAACAAACTTTGTTAAAAATAATCATATCTTTTTTTCTATACACAATTTAAACAAAAACTGCTTTTTCTCAAAACTATCAATGTGTGGGTTGGTCCCTTTATTTATGCATAACTACGTCCAATTCATACATTGGTATCTCGGAAACAGCGCAGGGCACTAACGATTTTAATGAAAGTTTATATTCAGATTATGTTTTATTGTATCTACATTTCTGTAGGTAGATAGATATCAACCCTTAGAAAAAACATACCCTAATAAACCGCGCCTTGGGGATACAGTCGTGATAATATTTTATTTAATAATTTATAGGTAAGTACATAATACTTATTTTATTTTTACCTGAAAAAAAAAGCGCTGTTTTTCACAAAAAAAACAGTGTTAGGAAACACCAGTCGCCAGGTACTAACAAAGTTTAGATTCATTCGGAGAATCTTGATCGTCGTTATTTAAAACGACGATATTCTTTCGTGAATAATTCGCGTGTGTTATTATTACAATCAGACTAGTGATTATTTTTATGCCATTGTTTGAATTAAAATGGTAATTCTCAGGTGAACATTCATGTTTACCGAATGAGTCGAACTTGAACTCACATCACGCTTCGTATACTGGTGATGTATTAAGAAGGAACGATGATGATACTTTATCTTTGATGTAACACGACCGACTACCCTAGAAATATAAAACAATTTATTCAGACCATGATTTTATGGGCATGTGCCGAGATAAAATCGTTTTATTTCGATGTACGTCCAGTTTATGACTGTTTAATAGTAGGTAGTAGCGCGAAATACCCTGTCTAGTATATGAAATAACTCTGGGTCCCATGACCAAAATTGTCGGTTTTTTTGGTGGAAAACGATCTGGAAACATGCCCAATGCGACCAAAATCGGTCTCAAACTGACAAACATGACATTTCAGTGACCACGCAAGTAGCTCTGTCACTTTCATCTCAACGCGGCCGTTTTGACAGTTAGGTTTGAGACAAGTTAGACAATCAACCTAATGGACTAAGCCTTAGACCATACTCAAGGTCTCATTTATTATCATGACTATATTTTTTACACCCTATAAAAAATCCTTTTACTAACCTAAAAGTCCGATCAGACGGTAGAAATTCCCTTGAAAACATATGGTGTGACGTGCTATTGAGGTGGTAGGTGACTTTGTACGCGAGAATTTCGCCATTGGGATCCTCGGGCACATCCCAAATGATCCGCGCCGTCGTAAACGTTACATCCGGGAACGACACATTTGAGGGCGCGCCAGGTGCTAAAACAGGATAATAAAGTCAGTAATCTTAAACTTAAACACAACCGAAGGTCGTTTTAAAAATGTACGTACTGTCTTCGAAAGTTCTGACGGTGAACGGTGGATTACTTAACACCCCATCGCCCAACCTCGTATACCCGAGCACCTGTATTTGATAGACTACGTATTTTCTTAACTCGGTTAAAGTTATCGTATGAGTCTGGTTTGATGGTATAGCTTGACATTCCACTTTCTTATGTTCTGGGCGCGGAGGTGGCACTATCGCCGCATAGCATACTTTGTATCCTTCTATCAGACCATTCTGGTCTTGTACGGGTATGTCACCCCATAGTACGACGACTGTAGTAGAAGATGTTGCATTTCCTGATACACTATTGGGTCCCGCTGATGGCACTGTTGAAGGAAAAATTAATGTGTACAGACTTGTGCAATAAAAACATCTAACAATATGAAGAATTTCATTGCGTATTTACCAGCTTCTCTTGTTCTCTCAAACGCCGTGGGACTTTCAGCAGACACGCCAACTTCGTTGACGGCCGTCATCAGAATTTCATAAACAGACCATTCTTCCAAGTTGGAGAGAATGTGTGAGTTGGCAGTGTGGTCATCGATAACAATGAAAAGAGTGTCGTTTGTTCCACTCCGTTTGTATGAAATGTTATAGCCTTTTGGATTACCGTACCATTCACTTTGCTGTAATGGCTGAAAACATGACGAGACGATATTGAATTGACGCGACATTTTAAGACAGCTTTTTAACCGGATTATGAATAAATATTAAATCATGAATGGTTTATTTACTTACAATCCATCTGACGCGCAGGTTAGTAGCGCTGACCGCCCGAACTGTGACATTTCTCGGCGGGTGCCTCGGTGGTGCCTGAATGGTTTGGAACTCCTTACAGGGTTCCGAAGGCGCGGATGAACCAACGACGTTGGTGGCTATCAGACGCAATCTGTATGTAGTGAACGGAACCAGTCCGTTGACGAGTATTGATTGCGCATCTGGAGCGTTTACTTCGTAAATAGTTATCCATGAGGAATTTCGAGCGGTTTGAGCCTAAAATATGAAATTTAATTGGTACAGTAATTGCTGCAATAGGAAGAACAATGGTTCGATATTGACGTCTAAAGAATTTTAAGGTTGACAGACCTGTACGGTCCATAGAGATATAGATGAGTTGCCATCGAAACCTGGTGTGAACTGCAGTAACACAGAAAAAGCATCTATGTTTGAGAGCGCTAGGTTTCGTGGTGCTCCCGGCAGCACGGGTTCTACTCCCGACTGGATGGTGGCGGCTCGCGGAGGACCGTTCCCGATGCCCGTTACCGCACATAACCAGAACTTATAGTGTGTGCTCGCCTAAATAAAATAAAACAATTTTATACACAAAACTCAAAATTTGAACAAAAAAAAAATTGAAATTGTTCCTGATAAATTATGTAGGTAACTTCGGCCATGCATACTAATTTTCTTGATTTCTTACTTGACAAATTGGCAACCATTACCGGTAAAATCGGGTATTCTCTCTTGGGTCCGAATTTAATAGTTTACACATACTAACTTTCAAGGAAAGTCCTAAATTAGCTAAATTTTAAACCTACCTGTAAATGTTCCACTTTGATACTTGTAACGTTTGGTGGGAGGACTTCTTCTTTTACAGTATCAGGCTTGTCTTTGATTTGATAAGTTAGTTTATAACCGATTAGTATTCCATTCGATTTCTTTGGCGATGTCCAAGAAACTCGCACGGCACGGTCGGATATATCATCAAATAACAAGCTTCCAACTTCATCGGGAACTGAAAATCAGGTCAATGACTTCGTTTGTATGCATTCAGAAGTTGTTCAAACGTGATGGATTTTAGCAATAAGACCTCAACTCGCGTTCGCGTTTAGTAAACAGGTAGTTGAATGTATCGATTCATCTTATAGCACGTTGCACTTGTAACTTTGAGCGCCAGCTACTTGGCTGTCTACAAACTTTTAGCAATAAAACACTTTAGTACAGCTACAACTACACTACACGCTTGTGGTAGAGTTTGAGATAAAATTAGTTGGATATTACGTTTTAGGGGCAATTTCATAAAAACCAACTTATTGATGTAGGTAATAAAATAACTTCGAAGCTTTTCATGAATATTTAACTTTGTACTCACTATCTTCTTTTGTTCTGACCAAAATGTAATCGCTCTGAGGTCCATCTCCCGGTTCGGTGAAGCACAACACAGTGATATTGTATTCGGTAAACTTGTCGAGGCCACTTATAGCGGCTGATTGTTCCGTGAGCGGATCTAACAAGTTCGGCGGAACGCTAACGATCTTTTGTTCGGTATTGGCCTCCTCTGCTTCATCCCATCTCCATGCTTGAATTTTATAACCCTATAACATGCGAACTGTAAATAAACATTCAAACACACAGAAACAAAGTACTTACCTCTTAGTTGTTGCACAAAGGATACTTAAACGTACCTGATTGATGCCATTGATTTTCTGTGGATTTGGCGGAGTCCACCACACAGTGACTGAGGTTGAATTTAAAGGCTCACATCGCACGCTGTCCGGGGCCGCTTCGGGTATGCCCTCTTTTGTTTTTATAGTGTAACTGTCGGAGAATACTCCCACACCTTTATCATTGTACGCAGCGATTTGTACGTTGTAATCTTTCCACGTGATGAGGTCTTGGATGAGGTAATTCCTTTGCGCTTCGTTGGTGATGTTCTGATATGTCCACGGACTGTTATCATATCCGCGTAATCTGTACCGTATGACAAATCCAAGTATGTGCCCGTTCCTATGCTCTTCAAGCGGTGGTTGCCATTGGGTGATAATCTCTGATGAAGAGCGCGCCGAACCCATAAAGCCGACGGGCGGACCGGATGGAGCTGTAAACCAGGTTCATTATTTCCGCTCACTCTACATTTGCATGAAAACCCTACCTACCACCTACTGCCTAGATAAGTTAGCAAATATTCGAAACATCGAGTCAATAAAATTTTAAATTCATGCAAATACCTACTGTGGGAGAAGTTCTCATTTCAATTTCGACACGCGTCAGAAATATACTGAGAGCTAAATGCTAGTTTAGTTTAAATCGTGCAAATTAATAACAAAGGGATCATTCAAATGTTGGATTTATGTATCATGCCGCGCCGTGGTAACAATTAATATAATTTAATTTCATGGGAATCGTTTCGAGCATTTAAATAATGACTAATAAAATAACTCTAAGATTAAATTCGTATTTTCAAATATCACGAAGGTAAACAGACTTTAGAAACAAACATTTATAATTCAAACCAATTGAAAATACAAAGCAATATAAGACCAAATAAAATTTTAGGACGGCACAATCTAAAACTACATAATCAAGATTATCCCATACCTTGGCAGCATATTAGATCGCTGGCGGCTTGTTTGCAAAGAGAACACAATTTATTTTACAGAACGCTTACAATACTAATGAATTTGTTAGTAGCTCTAGCTTTCACTACACTACGAATTGTATTTGTGCAAATGACGTACTAATTAAGCTAATTATTCACAGAAGTACCTGTTACAGTTACATTATGCCTACAGGGTGCATCAAACACGATTTGCATTAATGTTTTACAGTCAAATGTTAATACAATTATACACGAATTCCTCTCACCTTCTTGTGGTAAAGTCAAAACATCAGTAGGATCTGATGCCGGACCTTCCCCGACGGTATTCACTGCAGAAACTCGGAACTGATAAGACGTTGCAGCCTTCAGACTGGTCAACAACACCCATCTCTGATTAGCTGACACGTTCACAGGTTCCGTTACCCAATTCAAAAGTGGGTCTGGTGTTGGTCCTGCATAAAATAATCGTAAATAAAATGGTATGGTAAGATGAGATAGAAATACTATCTCATCTTACCATATTTCACGTTGTTTTATATTCTTGTAACATTCTTACCAAATTCAGGTACAACACGTCTTTGTACAATAAACTTCTGGATGGCAGAGTTTCCATCGAATCCTGGGGTCCAAGTTACGTTGACTGCGCGTTGTTGAGGAGTGTCCAATCGCATTGCTCGGACATTAGTCGGTGCGAACGGCAGTTCTATCACCGACAGCACAGCTTTACGCGTGTGGTTGCCGCCAGGTGAAGTCACAACGCAAGTATATTCTCCAGCATCGCTAGCTCTCACAGCTTGAACTTGTAAAGCTCCGTCCACCGAAATCCCAATGCGGGAACCAGATGTCATAGCCCTACAAATATCAAAATGTTTTATAGGCCATTCATTGTGAGATTTCAATGCGCAAAATGATTGTCAACTCACTGTTTGTTATGGAACCAGTCTATGTTATATTTCACGTTGGGATCGTTAGAGACCTTGCACTGGAGCGTAGCGGTGTGACCCAATAATACCCGTGTATCAACAGGCGGAGCAATAATTTGTGTTCTCACTGAAAAACAAACATAAGTTAAGTATACGCTTTTTTTATTATCGGCAGTCGAACATAAAAGCAGTGCAAACATGCGAGTGAGTTTTGTTGAACTCGACAAAATTGTTTTGGGCGCAATCTTTAAAAAAACATTGGATTAAAACATGAAACCTTTGCCCAACCAACCAATAAAAGTACATTGGCTTACCGAGTGAAATTGCAAATTATATATGGTTTACACATTGATAAATATTAGTGTTTCAAAAATCATACCTAGTACAGTAACATATGCTTCACCGGAAACGTTTCCAGCGTCATTGTGTCGCACACAAGTATATTTCCCCGAGTCAGCAGACGTAGTGCCCGTGATTAGCAAATCACCTTCGTCTAAAGTTTGAAGCCTTCCAGAGAGGTTGTTTAAAAGGATATCTGAAATATTATGACAAAAACAAACCACGATGAGCACGTAATTTTGGATGACATACTTGGTGATGATTACATGGTAACATAATATTATGTAATAAGTTGCGAATGCGCACTAAATATTTTACAGTGTTTTAAATAAAGGGCTGAATTAAGTGGTTTGCCGGTTCGGTTATGTTATGTCACTTGAAAACATTAAATATAAGTAGGTACAATTTTTTAAATCTGTGACCTATGACGATTTTAATAAAGCTCTACCAACCAACGTCGTCTGTGATCTGTAAAGAAAACTAAGAAGTTATTCTTAGAAGCCGACCCCGTCTTATCATAAAGTCAGAGGCTCAAATATTGTGACTGATTATTGTTATATTTCACTGAAGTAATTATTTTTGGCGGGCGGCGGTTATAATACCTAGAGGAAACAGTCAAGTTTCTGAACTTAAAATACAAATAATAATATCTTTATTTCAGGCAACTTATCTAAGTAACAAGATTAAAGCACACTATATTATAATCAACTAGCAGTGGCCTAGCGGCGTTACCCCCGTAGTGATGGTAAATTATGGTGATGGTAATGATGATGAAAAGTATCGTATAACCATCCTAAAGAGTTAAGCTATCAAATGCAGAATTTTTCAAATCCAACTGGTAGTTCCTGACAGCGCGTTCAACCAAACAAACTCTTCCGTTTTATCTATTGGTATAGATTGGGTCTGTGTACTTGCTTATGCGTAGAGGGCTGAGCCCGTAGTACTCACACTGATTGAGAGCGCAGTTAGTCTCCCAGTGGGACCATATAAACCTTTATATAATTGGATGATTGAAAGAAGCACGTTTCTCGTTACTTTGGGTCATAAAAGCATAAGAGAGCTACACTTACCGTTAAAATACCATGTGACGTTAGGTGTAGGTGCCCCGATAGCTCGGCAACTAATCGTGGCGTCTTTCCCGTCCAGCACGGTGATGTTCGAAGGTGGAGTCTGCATTATTGGCGGGGACGCTACAAGCCACACGCACTCAGTTAGTTTACATCTAGCGATACTTACATCAATGTTGTATTAAAATCGGGTGTTAATAAAATATGTGCGATTATTAGTATTGTGCAATTAGCGTGCAAATAATGTTATTAAAGCAAGTATACAATTACTTTATTTAAATCTAATCTAAGTAGGTACACCGTAAATGACATAACATCCGTACATCGGTCAATAATAGACTTAGTACAATTATAAACCAATACCTACATTAAAATGTTTCCTGAAATTGAATGTTTCTCAAAAAACAGAACGGCTAAATACTTAGTAGGTTTCACAATACCACGTGAACGTTGGTACACAGCTTTACACAAGCCATGCTTTTTAATAGCAACCAACGTAGCCTTTAGAAATGCCTCTTCGTCCGGTAGCACTTAGAACGGAGCGCTTACACTTAGTAAGCAGCTCAGGTGTTAAGTACAACAAAAAAACATTATTATATTGCTGCATGCAGCGTATATTTTTAATACTTCTTTTCGGTCAAAGTTGCTATGAGATCATGCGGTTAGTATTATGATAATTACCTTACTCTACGCGATTATAAAATTACCTGTTTTGATGTTTTATAGAAGTCATTATTGAGCTAGATTAATCATTATGTAATTAGCTTTTCTAAATGCATGCTCTAATTGAATGAAATTCAAAAACAAATGACAAGTCAGTAAGTAGGTACTAATAAAAACCCAAAAAAATGCAGTCACTCTGTGCTTTAAAAAAAACATTTGCAATAATTGTGCATTTTTTTTTGTTTATCTTACTGCCGGTATCGAATTTGAACGTTTTAGCCTTTTTATCCGAAGTCCTCATTCTTATTAACTTCATGTGACTGCGTGGGAACCGTTTACTGTCCTTTGCTGCACGACACGACAGTGACAATAGTTAATTGTATGATAATGAAGCAAAAAACTATAAATTAACATGATGTACAAAATCACAGTAATCTTTGGAATGCGTCATATTAGTAATGCTTCAAATCTGCCTATGATGGGGCTTTCGATTCAAGAGTGTTACCATTGTTTGCTTTTCAAATACCTAGCAAGAAACAGGAACTCATAAAAGTTATTCACATAATGTCAATAGTGAAATTACGTGTCGCAAGTCGTTTACTCAGTTCATTCCCATGCAACAGTATTTTCAAGAATGGGCTACATAACACGGAACTTGCACGAAAACCTCATAATAACAATAGGTAGGTCCATAGCATTTGAACTTACTTTTGATTTTCAACCAAGTATAAATAGAAGAATCCCCAGCATCGTTGCTTGCAATACATTGGTATATGCCCATATCTTCCATTGTGAGTTCGTTAATGATAAGCGAACGATCCACTTCCACTCGGTACCGGCCTCCGCTATCATCCACATCTATATTGTCGGTTTCCTCAGCTCCAACACCGACGCTTGCAATTTTCTTTGCGTCCTTGTACCATGTTATTCCAGGTATTGGAATACCCTGAACATCGCATTCTAATGTAATCGTACTTCCAAACTCTCCAAACGTTTCCGATTTCAAATTAGTTGAAAATACGGGTTTTTCGTAAACAACAACAGATGCTGATGCTGTAACTGTCGCAAAACCGCCTGTCTTCAGCCTAGCCTGGCAAGTATACTCTCCTGTATGAGTCAAGTTTGCCGATATCAGACTCAAAGTTCTGTTCCATTGATCGTTCAAGTCAAAAGTTATTCCCGCCAAGTCTATCAAAATGCCATCTTTAAACCACAGAGTTTCTAGTTCGTGTAGCGGTCTTGCGTTAGCAACACAATACAGATTTGTGTATTCTTGACCTTTTATTATTTTGGTATCTTGTGGTTTTATAATAATTTCCGGTGGAATCTCTGTAGAATCGTCTCCATAGACACTGAGCTTGATGTACGGGCTATTTTCTTCTTTGCCTAATTGCGTATTAATTGCCCTAACCCTGTAAGAAAATAGTGGATGTTTTTTAAGTTACGAATCTATGACACAAATTGTAAGTAGACAATTTAGACAAATTATAATTTATTTCACCTGTAAGCTTTTTCATCATCACTAGAAGAGCTTAATATAACGAGTTGGTGCTTGTCTGTCATGGCATATTTTTGATCATATCGCAGAGCGCCTATTTCGTCTTGCCATATTACTGACGGAGGTGGTTCCGACTCTATCGATGGGAAATCCACAATTACTGCTCTACCAGATTCTACTGTGATTTCTTTTTCAGGGATGTCTTGAAAAACCCCCATATCTAAAATAAAAAAATATATATTAGAAACGATACCCAGAAAAGTTGCGTTAAAAATAAAATGCTCTGTGAAATAAATGTACTAATATTTTAGAATTTCTATGAATAAGAAATAACCATTAAATGCGAGATGTTCCTCACTGGTTAGAAATAAAAATAGTAAGTTTCAATAACTTTATGGCAACGTATAAAACATGTTTGGGGATAAATGTTTGCCAACTTACCTATTCTGCGCTGAAAGTACTTAATAATAGTTACTTACATGCAACAACAATGTTGTTCTTTTCACTGAATATGGCTCCAACATCATTTTTCGCTATACACTGGTATGCGCCGGCATCTTGCCGTTGGGTATTATGAATTTTATAGAAGAGTTCCGAAGAATAATCACTGAGCGGTAAACCATTTTTTAACCACCTATACATAGGTTGTGGAATTCCTATAACAATGTCAAACTGTATGAGAAAATGCTTTGAAATTAATAACAAAAAAGTGTCTTATAATTTAATTACTCACCCATGGCTGAGCACTGCAGTATTTTTGTCGTGCCTTCTCTAACAATACTGTTCGAAGATGATGGCTGCATACTAAACCGAGGCGGCTGCATTTGTACTGTTAATAAAATCAGAAAGAATAAACGTTAATTTAAAGAACCAATACTAAGAAATCGGAAATGTTTCACAGTGCATAAAGACAAACATTGAGCATCTAGGGCATGTTAGTTATCGAGTTCGTAAAAGAAATAAAGATCAATTAAATGCGTAGTTCGATTTCGACCGACAACGTCTGCAGGGAGCACGATGCTCGCTGACCGGAATACATTTCGATTATTTACATTCGAGCTTGTTTGGAATTTGTTCCCATAATGACCATTAATCAACTGTCCAGACATTTTTCATGGAACCCTTAACATCGTTACAGTTTAAATATTTTATTTTAACATGTAACCGTTTGGCTTCAGTACCCACATAAGTGTCTTAATACAATTTTATTACAGTACACCATTTAACCAATGGAAGAAAAACTTGCTAGGATAAAGCAAGACCATTACATCACAGGGAAAATTCTCGGGAGGTCTAGCTTATTCGATACATTACTACTTTTTACTCGCATTGATTGTGACGTATATGGGTAGAGTTTAGAATTTGTTCCGTTAGGCTCGAACCCTTCCATTAGAATTGTCACAGTGGGACCATTAAGCGAAGCTAAGTATAAATTTTGTAAAATCCTTTGCCATTTATAAAATCTTCAGCGTTTACGCCTACTCGTACCTACTGTGCACGCAATTTGACGGTTTTTAGGTGAGTGGGCCTTGATAAAGGTTTTCGATAAGGTTCATTTATTTTTGTGCCGGTCATTGGGCAGTTTAAAGGAAACTAATGCACCAGTTTGAGCTTTGTTTAAACATCACAATATCATGGTATCCATTTCCTAATTATTGAGAAGATGAAGAAACAAGGTTGCTTTCAATCGCAACAGGAAGTCTCTCGTATGCTGCAGATTGATCAGTACCGTTTACAATATTGTACTTATACTTTTTACTGAGCTCTTGATTGACTGCATTAAACTGGCCCAGTTACCAGTATTCACCACGTGCTGAGAACCTATTAGATATACTGCTTGTTTAGAGGGAGCTTAATTCAAGTAAATCGATCTTAATTCAGATTTAAAATAGTTCTCCACTGGATCGTTTCACAAGACGCTTATTCGAAGGCAAACTAGGCTATGGGATAAGTTTTGTATTGAGCACAAAATATATTTATTTAACCTAAAAACGCTTATCACAATCACTAAATTTAAGGTATACTATCTAGCAAACGAAGATAACACTCATCTCTTTTATGACGAAGAAGATCAACTGTTTACTTTCATGGCGATCTTTCGTTTTAACCTTTAATTAGTTCAAGGATGAACTGATATACGGAATTTATAAGGTATTGCGTGAAATAACTAGGTACTTGAAAGGTAAATAACTGGCACGACTATTGCTGGGGAAAACCAGGGGAAAACTTACTCAAAAATGTTGAATCAAATTTGGCCTATTTCTTACCTAGCCTTACAACGAATTGATTCATTATTATGATAAGATTGCACATTTCAAGTGTTTGATAATAATACTTATAAATTATATTTATTCTGATAACCGCAACAGAATAACGATGCTAAATAATGACTGTACGAACGAACTAACTCTATTATGAAAGTAAGTTGAAATGAAAGCAGAATTTAATTACATTCAGCTTTATTCAACAAAACAGAACAAAACAAACTAAGTAAGTAAAATAAGTTTAATTTGCGTATACCGACCGACTGGGTGGCTTGGGCCGCCGCCGGGAGCAGATGTTTGAGTGGGATAAACCTTTCTAATAAAATGTAATATTTTATAATATCTACTGTATTCTCATTTCATATAGATATATACAGGGTGTGGCAAATTCTTGGTCACTGAAGGGTAGCTACCTTTTCTCTTGTAGTTAGAAAGTTTTGTTCTTAGAAAACTTCAGTTTTATTTTAAAGAAAAAAATAATTGCATTTTTAGATTTTTGAAAAAAAGTACAGTTAGCCTAAAAAATTACATTTGTCAAAAAAAACAAGTTGGTCTTAAACGACACTATTTCCCACCAGGAACACTTCTCCCAAAGTAACTTATCAAATCAAATCGTAAGTTTTTGCAATAATTCAAAAAAACACATCCCATACATTTTCTATGAAATTAGTAGTTGTAAACATTATAGTGCCACTTATTCGATCGTTCTTAATTTAATTTCATAACTCCTAGCTCCGGTAAGCTGGGAGGCTATTGTAAAGCGCGTTTTTAAATTTAGAACAAATTGCTTTCCTGCAGATGTACTAATGGTATGCTCCATGCATACCATTCTCTCTTGCGGCTCTGTCTTAGGCGCCTAAGGCTTACAATAGCCTCCCAACATGCCCGAAGCAGTTACGAATTAAAATTAATAACCATCGAATAAGTGGCACTATAATTTTTACAACTACTAATTTCATAGAAAATGTATGGGATGTGTTTTTTGAATTATTGCAAAAACTTACGATTTGATTTGATAAGTTACTTTAGGAGAAATGTTCCTGGTGGGAAATAGAGTCGATTAAGACCAACTTGTTTTTTTTGACAAATGTAATTTTTTAGGCTACCTGTACTTTTTTTCAAAAATCTAAAAATGCAATTATTTTTTTCTTCAAAATAAAATTGAAGTTTCCTAAGAACCAAACTTTCTAACTACAAGAGAAAAGGTAGCTACCCTTCAGTGACCAAGAATTTGCCACACCCTGTATATATATCTATATTTCGTTTTAAATATTTTGAGATGGCATTATATTATAAATGAGAGTAAGCGTTTGTACCTAGTTAAAAGTAAAGTAATACATGGGATGGGAACGCATCAAGCTAACCCGAGACATCAATATCGAAAGAACTGTTTCCGTTACGTGACTCACACCCATGGCACGTTTGCTGGATGCCAGCGGCTACTAACATACAAATGATACCAGTTTATAAGCAAGGCTTTAATTTTCTGAATTCCTCAACTGCATACTGAGATGTTGAATTATGAATTCAACAAATTAAGATTCAATTGATGAATCATGATAACTTAAGTACTTAATCGATCGAGCGAGCGAAGCGAGCGAAGATTTTAGTGGCAAGTTAGGCGATTTTGCTTTGTATGTTTGTATGTTTGTATGTTTGTATGTTTCATTTTTATGTTCTCGCATAACTATCGAACCGCTTATCCAATCTGTATGAAACTTGATAGGTCAATAGGTTGTGCTATGGAAATTTGCTGTGGAGCGTATGAGCGTAATCGATGAAGGGGTTGTAAAGATATGGGGTTCCCAAGGGGGTAATTTTTTTTCAAAGTTACCCAAATATATTGAGTGGGGTGTCATATGAAAGTACTCAACTTATACATTCCAAAATGGTTTTTAGTTTTCTTCTAGGTTCTATAGTTTTTGAAATACAGTCAAAAAGAAAAATTATGCAAACCAATTAACGGAAGTATGGAGAGAGCTCCCGTTTCATAGAGTTTCGATGTATTCGTAGGTCTGGTTAACGGACAAGGAGTGTGGCATCGTTGTGGTTTGGTTTGCAATGATTTTAGTTGCTAAGTACTTGATATTTTTTCTTGAGATTGAAAATAAAAGCCGTGTTGGCCGATTGGAAGAGTGCTCGACTTTAGATTCATAGGTCGTAAGTTCGAACCCTGGCCGTGCTCATTAATGGATTTTTCGATTAGAAAAATTTAAATGCGCATTAACACGAGCTCTAAACGGTGAAAGAAAACATCGTGAGGAAACCAGTTAACGTTCTAATAGCGGCGAAGCGGCGATGGGCTTGCAACCTGTCACGTATGCAAATGCTAACTCCTGCAAATAGTGGGCTGGGCATGTACCAAAATTATAGAGGGAGGGGGAGGGTAGGGGGAGGGGGAGGGGGAGGGGAGGGGAGGGGAGGGGAGGGGAGGGGAGGGGAGGGGAGGGGGAGGGGGAGGGGAGGGGAAGGGAGGGGAAGGGAAGGGAGGGAGGGGGAGGGGGGAGGAGGAGGGGAGGGGATGGGAGGGGATGGGAGGGGAGGAGGGGAGGGGGAGGGAATTGATTTTCTCATACATTTCGTATTGAACTGCTATTTTAATAATTTCTCAAACTAAGAGGCCTTCCCTGAGGCGCGGTACGAAGTTCGCGGGGTCAACTATTGAATATAAACACGACTGTATTGCATGCATGCCTATAATCTTTACTATACTGAGGTAGCGCATTAGATGTCATTCTGTGGTAAATACTAGAAGGAGCACTTAACATAGGTATAGGGGTAGTCAGAAACAAGTCCAAATCTAGGCTACCAATACAACGGTGCGCGAGATCTCAGTTCGGGGCGAACTACTAGTATAAGCTGTGAAACAATATAAAGTAGGTATAGCTTCCTGCCTAATAGTCGTTCAGTTACCAACTGACTGACCAGCTGGTAACCTGAGCCCCACATTCACCGCAAGCCGCGCCCACCGCACGCCACGTCTGGCGATTCAAAAAGAGAGCCCTTGCACTGCGTGACGTACAAGGAAACCTTTCGATTGGTTCCACGATACACCTCGTCTCTCGCAAGAGAAACCTTACAAGTGCTACTAGTGTTCGATGCCTTATTTCACTATTCAGAATTCAGTATTTCGTAGATGAAATCAAAACATTAAAAGTTGTTACAAACAATAACCCGATTCGGGCAGTATTTGACCAGACTTTACAAATTACAAAATAAAAGCAACAAAACGAGCTCGTTTGGATTAATTGCAAACCATTCAATGTAAATAGCTAGCGAAGATTAAACGATTCATTTGTCTAGTTAAGTCTATACAATGCTGCTATAAAATTCGTCGGAATCTTATTTTTTTGTTATTACTCGAAGACGCCGGGACCGATTTGGAAAATTATTTTTTTGTTTGAAGGGTATACTTTCGATTGGTTCCATAAAAATTTGGTGAGGATCTGTCGAGGATCTTCAGAGTTATGAACAGAAATGCAACTTGTAACACCGTATAACATTGAAGTCGGTTTTTTTTTTAATTTAGCCAACTGTTCTCGTTTCGGTTAGGGTCCCGTACTCCAAGGTTAAATGGTAACTTAGTAACCATTTTACGAGGAAACCTTACGCGTACGGTCTGTCACATGACTTTCGAATTAGCAAGGCTTTAGAAGATGATTGAATTAAAAACAAAAATTCACTAGTTAGTGCCTGATGCGGGTCTAATAAAGACGCCGCTTCAGCTGAATCATAATTATATACTATTATTATGCCTTCTCTTTTCATAGACATGAGTGACAAAAAAAACAATATGAAAATGAAAATGAAAAAATTAAAAATGTGTTTATTTAAGCATAAGAGCGTTTTCACATTATCCGATCCGATATCGGTATCGGACGCCGACACGATTTCGGGGCAAGTAAAATGTATGAAAGATGTCCGCTCCGATATCCGATATCGGGTCGGACAATGTGAAAGGCAGGTACCTACATATTTCATACATTTTACTTGCCCCGATATCGTGTCGGCGTCCGATACCGATATCGGATCGGATAATGTGAAAACGCTCTAACAATTTGCGGTACATACTTTACACTAACAATAAATGCAAAAGTAATCAAGTGTTAGTAAGTAAACATTTTACGATCTTAGTGAGAATAATACAAATCATATTATGAATTATGATTCATAAAAGGAATTGCGCTAATGGCCATCTTAGCCTGGTGATCACACACAATGTTATTATGATAACAGTTGAAGATAAATCAAGAAATAGGAGTTACGCACAAAATAACTGAATTGAACATTAGTAAATAAATAGCATTTGCATACGTTTTCAGTAAAAATACCCAATCTCGCAAAGACTGGAGAAACTGGCTCTACGGGCTCTAAATCTCGTGAGATTGCATTCCCTACCCCTAGTGTGGGGTGTCGTTGGTTAGGTTTTACAAATATATCGGGAGTGAGTGAATACCATTTTTTGATTCAGGGATCTATTTGCAAAATATACCTAAGTCGACAATAGGCTTTCAAGTGCTCATTTTTGTTAGAGTCAAGTACACCCTCGGCAACGTCATCGGGCTTGAAAGAACCTTATTTATGTTTTGTTCAGTTCATAAATATATCTACAACGGCGACGCGACGCGGCGAGACGTAGAGTAGTCTCAATTTACCAAGGAATAGATAGTGACAGTATGGTCGCCAAGCAATGTTTCTTGAACTCCTTTCTACGATGTAAAAATGCGAAAATTACACAACTAGGTACGAAAGCAAACGAAAAAAACTAAGCTTGTCGCAACTTTGTCCATTATTACGAGTGGATACAATCAATTAAGTATACTTAAATATTTTTCAATTTACTGCTGTGTTAGTGATAAGAAGAAAGTGAGTTCGTAAAAAGTGGTCTAATCTAAATCTGTACTCTATAGTTAAAAAATAGTCCCCACAAAAAAAGCAGTCCTCTAATAATAGATCTGTCCGTGATCTGTCCTCATATCTACGGCGCATACCTATATGCGCCAAGGGTGATTTACAACTTGCAACACGAGTAAAAATTGAAAACTTTGTTTCGCTTGTTGGTTAGGTTAGGTAAGGTTACTTTAGCTACCTCAAAATAGTGCTCGTGCCTAGTAATCGCATTCCAAGCACATACTTATAAGGCACCATGCTAGGTGAAAAACGTAATCTAGTATGACCACAATCCGCAACAACCGGTCCACATTTAACCACCCTCGATACAGGAATATCTCCGCGAAAAAATAACTGCCATTATTTTTAGCAAGGGTTACTACAATGGAATGAATCGTAAACAATAAACACAGCACTGTAGGCGTATTGATTGTTGACACAACACAACCAATGGGAGCTGCATTTCCTACTAATATAATAGGTAGTTCAGTGTTTTTACAAAACAAAATGCTGTATCTATTCAGTCAGTAAAGAGCTTTTCAAATGCAACAAGAATAAGAAAATAATGGACTTCTCCCGTTTGTAAGAAGACACCATATTGCACTCAGATGCCGTGTCAACTCTGACGTCATAACTAATATCGTTCGCGAGTTCAAGATACGAGTATATAAATTAAGCAGAAGTGGCTAGATGTTCAAAGTCCATTAAGTAAGAGATGTTACTGGGCGAAGTTAGTTTTCGAAATTGTTATTTATCTCATTTTCTATAAAACTTACAAAGATGAAACTAAACTACAAGTTGGGCCGACGGATCTCGGCGATCGTGAAGTTAGGCTTTTCGCTGCGCAGTAGAACATTTTGTATGAAAAAGTTGCACTGCGCATCGAAACGGCTAACTTCACGTACGCCGAGATCCGTTGACCGTACTGTACAACCTTCTAGTTCTGAGTCAATTTTACATTCGATTTTTTTTTGAAACACGATTGGTGATAAAACCCATTTTACACACAATTTCTTGTAACAGGACATTTGTTTGTGAATTTTATATTGTTATGAAGCTTTTAAGTGTTTCCTCAGTAACCATTTTTTTACTTTTCGATTGGTTACCTATGAGGGGTAACAAGCGTCGCCAGGCAGAGCGGAAAAGTGAATTAGTGTTACTTATCTCATGCATGACTAAAAAAACCCGCAGTGTAGGGTTCCGTAGTCGTCCGTTACAACAAGCAACCTCTTCATCTAAGTCACTTTAAAGGATTTATTCTAAGGATTTTGTCATCGTCGTATATACTTTTCATCATCATCATCATTGCCATTATACCATAACTAGGTACAGGGGCAACGCCGCGAGGGCGCTGCTAGTAATTATTTCAATAAAGGTACACATGCGATCGATGCAATTTCGTTGACTGGTTAATAACCGGTATGGAAAAAAGACTTATGTGCCATACTCAGTAACTATACTTCAGTGGAAGGTATTGATTTCTAGTGTAAATTAGGTCACAGCACAGGCTTTTTCTGATTTATTATTTAAAGAAAAAGGAGCCTACTCGTCAATGTGAAATGTTTGTTGCTTTAGTAAGTGCTACATCCTGATAAAATGGCAAGTTTACCTAAATAGTTAAAAAGTTAAGGTAACTTTTGTGGTACAATCTCTTCTAGTAAGAACTTACTTATATTTTGTGAAGTGCATGTTTTTGAAGTGGTTGTTATTTTATAGTAGTAATAAATAAAATTTGTTTATTTTGAGCATTTTCATCGATCAATACCTACTCATAATAAAACTGTAACAGGTCAAATTCTGTACATAGAAGATATTTTGAAATTTTTTTTTGGAGGGCACTCTATAATCGATCGATACTGAAACTTAAACTGTAATTTTTTTCATTCATGTCTGTCTGTCTGTTTGTATCTTGGCCGCGCATCACGTCGAAACTACTGAATGGATTTAAATGCAACCTGGCATGATTTGAGTGCATACTACGAGGTTCAGTATAGGATACTTTTAATCCTGAAATTCAACACGGTTCCCTTGGGAGAGGGGATGAAAGTCAAAATGAGTATCTGGTTGTAATTCATTAACGCGTAGTCCGATTTCATTGATTTTTTTTTGTTAGAAAGTAGGTACTTTAAATATTGTCCCGTAAAAATTTCAATGTCGTGATCTGATGGAGTTAGGAGCTGTTCAACAGAACTCCTCAATAAAAAGGCCGATTGAGTTGAAACTAGGAACTCAGCATATCTGTAAAGTTCCGACTACAATGTAATAATATGGTGACAGCAAGCTGATCTGATGATGGAGTCAGGACATGTTTCATGGAACTTATTAGTGAAATGGGTATCAAATGAAAGAGCTTGATGAGTGAAACACTATGCTAATAGGATGATGGTGTCAGGACTTTCATGGAACTTTTTCGTGATATGGAAATGGGTATGGATTTTCTCTCTTCCATGCTTCCCTCCTTCCAAGCTTCTCTCTATTTAGGTATGCTTGAAGCAATACGAAGTTTGCCGGGTCAGCTAGTATACAATAAATGGACACATATCACACACAAAAAGACATAAAGAGACAATTATAAATTAAAATCCAAAAGAACATACAATAACTGTAATTATAGGGATTAAACACCTACGTCATTTTTTGTCTACACTACAATAATTGTATCCAGTGCCTGTGCCTCGATCGCTAGTATGCACGAGTTTCTATCCGTGAATCTAATAAAGTATCTCAGTTGTATGGAGTTCAGTGCAGCGCCTCTAGCGGTAACATGACTAAACTAAGTTCAGTCCATACAATTGTCTATCAAGGCACTGTAAATACACTCACCGGCAGAAAATGTGGCCCAAAGTTAAAAGTTTCAATTTTTCTTTATTTTGAATGCCGGCACTACCGGTTTAAATTGGGTTTATTAAAAAATGATTTTATGCTGCAGTTTATTTACAAATTCGTCTAAATGGCTTTGAAATTTGATAAAAAATGGCATATCAATCAAAAACGAGATTTTACCAAAATTTATTTAATTTTAAAACACTTACTAAAACACAAAACTGTAACCTAATGTCAATTCAAACTGAACCTAATAACGCATATTGCCCTTCCCCTAGCTGCAAATACGGCCTGCATGCGTTCTGGCATGCTTTGCAGTATGTTTTTAATGTCAACTTGAGGAATGTCTTCCCAAGCTGTCTTTAGAGCGAACTTCAGCTCACATAAAGTCTCTGGCTGATTTGGCTGTATTCTGACGCACCTCTTGAGCATGTCCCAGACATGCTCTATAGGATTCATGTCTGGGCTGAGAGCAGGCATTTTTCAATATAGCAATATAGCAGCAGTTTTCAAATACCGACAGCAGCCAGGTACGATTTGACGGTGCCAGCAACGTGAACAGTTGCGTTATCGTGCATTAGAAAGAAATCGTCAGACCAATGAAGTCCACGAAGGGTACAACATGATCTTGAAAGATTCTCCAATGTACCTGGCTGCTGTTAGGCGCTGATCCACGATGACCAGCTCCTTGCGGGCGTCTGAGCTTACCTTACCCCATACCGTGGCAGACCCGCCTTGGTAACAAACGGTTTGGAGTGTCGTGATGAGAAGAAAATGTTCTTTTCGTCGTTTGTACACTCTCTCACGACCATCGTAAGGCTACTCTCGTAAGGCTACTCTGCTTTCGTCTGTGAATAAGACTTTGCTCAATTTCTCGTTGCTCCAATTCGCATGGTTGCTGGCAAATCTTAGTCTCGCTACTCGGTGGTGTCTCTCAAGTTCAGGTCCTCGTGGTGAACTCGGGCACGTAAATCGTATTCCTCCATCCTTCGTCTTATTGTTCGCTAGCTTACAGTGACACTCCATGCCGTTTGAAGCCTTTGCTTGATCTCAACTGCGGTGAGGAATCGTTTTTTTAGTACAGCCAGTATGATAAACCTTTCGTCGCGGGCAGAGGTGCACCCTAATCTGCCATTTCCTGGTTGCCGCGTGTGTAGACCAGTCTCTCGATGCCTCTTGAGAGAAAATCTTAACGTGGTACGTGGATCATCAAGAATTAAAGCCACATCACGTTGAGTTCGTCCTTGGTCCGTTATTCCGTTAACAAAACCGCCTGAGCAACCTGAGCAGCTGTTAGTGGGATCTTCTAAGCTTTTATGGAAACGCAATGAACAATAAATGAATAAAAAAAATTAAAAATTACGTTTAAACCAGTAAAAACATAAAAATATTTTTTTAAAATATTAAAATATTATATTAAAAATAATATTTCCGTTGCTGGCTAACGTTCGGAACAGGCCTATCCTTTATTTTCAACAAAACTCAAAATTCAACCATCTTAATTTCAAATTACCTACTTAAATAAATAAAACAGTCCACTTGACTCCTTACATAATTTAAACATCCCATAAATAATGCTTAGTTTGTTGACTAATTCGCGATAAGCGTTTGGGCCACATTTTGTGCGGGTGAGTGTAGGATTGCTTACTCCAGAAAGACGCTATAGGTACGAGTTCGGACGATAGCATAAAAATCGGGGATCCTCGCTTCGGAGAACATGGTCGTCGCGCTGCATTTATGTACTTATGCTAAATTTTTTATTCATGGTCTTAAATATATTTTTTTTTATTTTACACTTTATTGGGCCCTATTTATTTATGTTTTAATAATTAGCCAATATTAAACAATCATTTTATTTGTCGAAACTCATTATAGCAGCAAAATGTTTAATGGATATTCAATAAAATGCCTCAGGGGATGTAATTTCATCGAAATTTTATACATGTTAATTTTCGCCAATAACACAAAAAAGCTTTTAATTTCACGGCTCCCGTTGTTCCTCGTTTAAATCAGGGCTACATTTTAACAAAGCGAGCATCACGTGCTGTTGCCCTGAATGACCATGGTTAAAAATAGAAACTAATCGATCCCTTTTATTCGTGTCACCTGCTCGCAAGTCGCAACCAGTCAGGAGCCATGGCTGGATTTGACTTATCCCTAACACAGGCAGTGGCCTTATTCCGTTCTTAATATAAGACAAAAGCTTAATTTCGTCCCCAAGAACCTCTTATGCTGAAACAACGTCAACGTAATAAACAACGTTCATTCAAGTAAGGTAATAAAAAGCGTTTTGAAGTTACGAATTTCAGAAGTTTAACGACTGCGTTTAAGTAAATGGAAAATAAAATGCCAACAACAATGAGTAAACTTAGAAGCGTTTTATAAATTTATTATGCTCGATTAGGTATTACGCACTCGTGGCGCTCAGTGGAACTGTGGTCGTAAAAAACTTGAGAGCGCCTTCCTTTCCAGGGTATGCACGCGGATTCTTGTTATGCCTTCATACTCTACGCGTAATGAAGGTAGGTACAGCAATAACAAGCTACGTCTCGGTAGCAATAACATAAGACTATTGAAATATTTAAGCGGACAGATGACTTTCAAAGTACATTATATATTTTACTAGCAGCGCTCTCGCGGCGTTGCCCTTGTAGTGATGGTTTATGATGATGACGATGAAAAGTAGCATAGGTATAAACTTCCTCAAGAGTTTAGCTATCACATGCAGTAAAAAAATTCAAATCCGACTGGTAGTTCCTGAGATTAGCACGTTCACACAAACAAATAAACTCTTCCGCTTATGTGTGTGCTTATGTGTGTCCTCTAAGTGTATGTCACAATGTTTTTTTTTATGGAACAAATTTTTATTATTATATTAAATTATATTTAGATGTGGATTCTGCTTCAAATTATTAATACCACTCTTATTACTTGCCTTTGATCTGGAAGAATTTACGCAATTATAAAGTTCACTTTCCTTTACCTTTTCGCCCGAACGGAACAGTTAAAAAGCCACTTATTTACGTGCATGGCACGCACGCATCCCAGAAAACAATGACGATAAAAAGGGTCGCCACAATGATAAGTGGTTCGAGTACCTAAATAGAAACCATCTAACACTATTTTCTTCTTGAATACGGTTCGTCTAACTAAGTTATATTGTCCACATAATGTCCGACCACGACAATACAAGATTGAGTCAATTTGCGTAAAGGAATAGGAACCCTTACAAACGGCCGCGGTAGATGGGAAATAGGAGGCATTGAACTCTGTCCTCTACTATGAAGCTTCATTGCCTGTATTTACGCGGCTCGCAACAGTTTTAATATTAATAACGCCATACACGTGACTCCTGTTGATGCTTTCGCGAGTAGAGCCTTTATGGGTGATGTTTACAGACTCTTAACGCCCATCTTACGTAGGTAAGCTACTGACATCAAGATACTAAACTTTCTTGCATTGCTCCAGGATTCTGACGAAACACTTAAATAGGATGCTAAAGCTTCAGTCACGACATGCAGGACATCTTTTGCTGCTGAATTAATAAAATGTTAATTAAAAAGAAACCTTAATTAAACATTTTTTTTTATTCGACATAATTATGTGATTATATTTGTTTTCCTACTGTTTATTTGTTGTTATAGAACGGTGTACTCGTTTGATCTTACTACGTCGGTAAAGTGAACTTGAAGAGCGCAAAAAGTATAAAATAGAGTTGCGTCCAGATGAGAAACCCTAAAGTGCGCATGGCTTGCTATTACCCTGGCTCACGTCCTCGTCTACAGTCTGAAGGGCTATTCTCTCGTGTGCATGGTATGTGAGGTTGCATAAGTAGTGGAAGTGTTCCTCATAGGATATAAAACACAAACAGGGTATCAAACTTCAGGGAAATTTAAACCTTTTTGACTGGATAACTACGCTGCTCAAAAGTTAATTCAAGTCTGGGGGTGTGGATAATACGAAAATTTAGTCGCACGTAAATTCGTTATTCAATATTTCAGGTCCACTCTAAGTTTGTGAAGTTCATTAAGGTAGACGATTAATTATGTATTGAGCAAGTTCGCTGAAGCGTTCGCGCTCATTTCAGTCACACTTCAGCAGAACTTATTATTGAGTGGGACGAATGTAGGTAATAATTTTATTCTCAATGAAACATTGTCTGTTAGCTTTTGGAGGATGTAAATGAATGATATAGCGGTGAATTTTTTGGACATTTTTAATCTACACGTATGTATAAATAAATGATTGTATTATTGTCCTCTATGTGTTCCTAAACCATTGATCAGATTGTGATGATAGGTACTTACTTTGGTAGTGCCTTCTAAGAACGCCTTGCTCGGTCCTTACTAGCCTATAGCTATACCTACTACTCAGGAGAACAAAGCTTATCTAGTTTAATGATGTTCTAGCTCTTAACTCTTTGCTGAGTTGCTAAGATCAAAGTTCAAATTGAATTACGTAGTCAGCTGGCTGGCTGAGACTAGTTGCACATTATAAAAACAAACAATACTACCAGAAAACATTTTCCGCGTCGCTTTGGATACTGGGTAAAGACCCTATCGAACATTCATTTAAAAACAAGCTCAACAGTTTGTTATTTTTCTACGCGGCTTTTAGCCGTAATGATGTAATTCTCTCGTCCAGGTTTTTTAGTGGATTAAATTAATGGATTTTAGTATAAAAACTTAGAGAAATACTGAGAACATTAAGGTATTGCATTCTACGGCAACAGAAAACACAATGTGATGGGTTTCCATTAGGAAACGATAGCTCACCGCGGATTGGTTGTTGGTGACAAGTTTGTTTTGTATAATTTCGATTAAACTTAGAAGATGGTCGAGTACTACAGAATACCTGTACTGCAAGTCTGTTTTATTTAAAAGCCAGCTAACAATAACAATGATCCGTAAGTGTAGGCATAAGTATGTGTATTGTGTATAGTGCGGTCATCTATACATGATGTGGCAAATTTTTGGGCACTAAGGGTTACCTTTTCTTTTGTAGGTAATTAGAAAGTTTTGTTCTTAGGAAACTATAGGTTTATTTTTAAGAAAAAATAATTGCACTTTTAAATTTTTCAAAAAAAGTACTTTTAGCCTAAAAAATTACATTTGTAAAAAAAAAACAAGTTGCTCCTAATCGACTCTATTTCTCATCCGGAACACTTCTCCCAAAGTAACTTAACAAATTAAATCGTAAGTAGTACAATAATTCAAAAAAACACATTCCATACATTTTCTATGAAATAAGGAGTTGTAAACATTACAGTGACACTTATTCGATGGTTCTTAATTTAAATTCGTAAGTGCCTCGGCAAGCTGGGAGGCTATTGTGAAGCATTTGCGCCTCAGACAGAGCCGCAAGAGAGTCCATGCAGATCATTCGAACATCTCCAAGGAAGCACTCTGTTTGCGCTTTCATAGAAAATGCATTGGACGTGTTTTATGAATTATTTCAAAAACTTACGATTTGATTTGGTAAGTTACTTTGAGAAAAGTCTTCCTGGTGGGAAATAGAGTCGATTAAGATAATATCAAATTGTTTTTTTTTTTTTGAGAAATGTTATTTTTTAAGCTAACTGTAAGTACATTTTTTCAAAATTCTAAAAATGCAATTATTTTTTTCTTTAAAATAAAACAATATTTAGTTTTCTAAGAACAAAACTTTCTAACTACCTATAAGAGAAAAGGTAGCTACCCTGAAGTGCCCAAAAATTTGCCACACCCTGTAGAGCAGTGGTTCTTAACCGGTGGTCCGCGGACCACTGGTGGTCCCTGGAGCCACCCGAAGTGGTCCGCGAAGCTATCCGAAAATATTAAGCAAGTGACAACGGATCAAAGTTAAAAGAGAAAACTTTTCCGCTTTTGATACGTTTTGAATCATATTATTGGTTGACTGTGTGTTGAGCAGGCGCGGTCCCATGGGGGTCATTTGTCTTAAAAAAATCGGCTCGCTTCGGTCGCATTTTAGTTTCATGTATATTTTGCGAACAAAGTGAGTTATGCTATGTCTGTCCGCAGACTAGAAATCGGCAGCAGCCAGCCTTTCCTTTGAGCACCGTAAGCAAAATAAATAGCCACATGCTGCATTTGCCTTCAAAAAATTTGGCTCGCTTCGCTCGCCTTTTATTCAACTTTAGCCTTCATGCGTATTTTGCGAGCAAAGTGAGCTATGTCTGACCGCAAAAAAGGAATCAACCAGCAGCCAGCCTTTTCTTTGAGCACCGTAAGCAAAATAAAGAAGCACGCATTGCATTTGTCTTACAAAAATTCGGCTCGCTTCGCTCGCATTTTAGCTTCATGAGTATTTTGCGAACAAATTGAGTTATGTTTGATCGCAGAATAGAAACTGACAAGCAGCCAACTTTTTCTTTGAGCATGGTAAGCAAAATTAAGTGTCACATGCTGCATTTTTCTTTAAAAATTCGGCTCGCTTCGCTCGCGTTTTAGCTTCATGCGTATTTTGCGAACAAATTGAATTACGTCTGATCGCAGAATAGAAACTGACAAGCAGCCAGCCTTTCTTTGAGAACCGTAAGCAAAATAGAGCGTAAATGTTGCATTTGTTTCGCTTCGCGGATTAGGGAGCTCGCTTCAGTCGCTTGGTGTGAAGCTCACCCGCTTTGCTCGCATATTAGATTCATGAGTATTTTGCGACCAAAATGAGCTACGTTGCATTTGACTTAAAAAAAATCGGCTCGCTTCGCTCGCATATTCATGAGTAGATATTTTGCGAGAGTGCAAAGTCATGTGACCCCCTTCTGATTATTTGACTGAGAAAATACAAAACTATATAACTTGAATGATACAACCCCCCCCCCCCCCCCATCGTGATACGAGTTGGTGGTCCGCGGCATTAAAAAAGTTTATCAAATGGTCCCCCATCACTAAAAGGTTAAGAACCACTGCTGTAGAGAAATTCAATGTCTAAATAAAAAGAAAACCGGCCAAGTGCGTGTCGAGCCACGCGCCGCGTAGCCCGTTACAATAAGCAACTACCTACTTCATCTTAGTCCCTTTAAAGCAGTGATTCCCAAAGTGGTCCAGGTGGACCCCCAGGGGTCCACGGGAGACTCGAAAGGGGTCCACGTTGGCGAGAAATTTTGGGAATATGGTAGAAATGTAGCAGCAAGGGGTCCACCGAAACCAGTAAAATTTTGAAAGGGGTCCATGAGGAAAAAAAGTTTGGGAACCACTGCTTTAAAGTTTAAAGGATTTATTCTAAGGATTTTGTAGTTGGGACAAAATTATCCAACACCCAAGTTCAACGATGCTAGTAATGCTAAACTAATAAAGTTATCTTAAACGAGTTTTCCTTTATAGTTCACGAAATGCACTATCATCATGAATTTGTCATATTTTTACGCATATTAACGCCCTACCGGAACAAAAATTAGCATTTTAAAGTTTAATATTTCGTAAATGGAGCATTAAATAGTAGAATAATATTAGCAACCTCTTAGTCATTTTAAAAAACCTATTCAATGATACACCACACAATGGGGTAGACGACGAAAAAAAAAAAAATTCTTCCCCACTTCACACTAAAAAAAATATTTTCCAAAATTTTATTTTATTACCACTTTGTTGGCGTAATTGATATACACACACACACCCCTACAAAATTACAGCTTTCTAGTGGGTACTAACAGTCTCTTAGCAAAACCTCGGACAGACGGACAGCCAGACGGACATAAAGAAACTATAAGGGTTCCTTGTCAGGACTACGGAACCCTAAAAACCTAACAAAGCAATTATCCCTTTTCATTTTTAATTTTAGTTCTTTGTTTCATTTTAATATAGCAATATGGCAGAGGGTCTAAAATGTGCCTGCTTATTTTACAAGCTTTTATTCAACTTGCAATGTCTGTATGTATTTTTGTTCTTACATCTTACATCTTAATCTTACAAGTTAAATTTGACCCACTCCAGTGTCCGATTGATCTGAAATTTGGCACACTTATTTATTTATATATTACTTATAGATTCTTGGTGACAATGCAATATTATAATAACAGGGAACTGATCTGATAATTAAGTCAGGAGTTTTTCTCAGTAAATAGGTCGATTGAGTTGAAACTCAAAATATCTGTCAATTTCCAACTACCTACAATGTAATAATATGGTGACAGCAATCTGACCTGATGATGGAATCAGTACATGTTCAATGGAACTTTTCAGGGAAGTTTCGCAGTATACGGACCATGTCTATTTCTGAAGGGGCGGGGAGGGGGGGGCGAGGGGGGGAGTGGTAGACCCCCCCCTGTGAAGGGGGGATGTATTGGTGTAAAAAAAAAAAAAAAAAAATTACAATTTTTATTAATTTTTTTTTTATTAATTTTGGTTTTTTGAGGGGTGGGGTAGGTGAAAGGGGGTCCACCCCCCCGTACCACTCCTAACTTGAAGAATTATAAAATAGAATTGTACTTAATTGTAAAAATAAAGTGCTCTGTATCGAATCTGTCACTTATTTTGAACCTAACCTACTCAAGCCTTTCTGGGATGGGCTCCCGCCAGAACTCTCGCGAAGTCGCCTCTGAGTGTCACTTCGCCCCCTCAACCTTCGCTGCGCTACGGAGGTCGCCGGTTCGCTTCGCTCGCCACCTCCCCCCTTCGCTTAGCTCGGTTGAGAGGGCTTGCTCCACTCAGAACCTCCCACGCGAGCTTCTGGCTCCGCGTTTTTTATATACACTCTAGGGGTGTCACGCACAAGACCACGTGGGGTCGGGGTGCTCTGTGTCGGATCTGTCACTCATTTAGAACCTAACCTACTTAAGTCGGGGTGCTCTGTGTCGGATCTGTCACTCATTTAGAACCTATTTATTGACAGTGACAACTCAAAATGGTGTAATTACGTCAAAAACGTCTAATCAAGTGTCAAAAATGCGTTCAATACGTGATCAAAGACAATATTTTCCAAAATATTTTAAGATTTCAAAAATTAATTTCAGAAAAACTAGAAGGCCTTACAATGTGAAACTTTGCAGGAAGCCCTTTCAGGTCACTACCTTTCTACCATAAAAATTTGGCTGCAAAACATCAAGGTCCGTAAAATGCGCTTCAGCCCTTTTCAGTGAATAACAGTAGAACATCCGTGTTTGGGCTCATTTGAATCAGCTTACCCTTACCCAAAAAAAGCTTGACTTGTAAATTTTACCCCATAATTATGAAAGTTTGTCACCAATGTAGGTCTGACAAAAAGTACCTACCTATTCAGGTACTTATGTAGGTACAAACTCAAACAATTGGTTCACTTTGACCATGCAAAGCATTTGGTTTGGTAAAATGCAGAATAAAAAATATTTATTTATGTAATAAATAAAGAAGGTAGGTAGGTACTCATTTGTGTACATTATGTCTTAAGGTCTTCACACACAGCGCAGGTAATGTAAAGATGTACAGTAGGTAGGTATAGCACGATACATCTCAATACATCTTTCCATAGAAATCGTTAGGAGACCACACACAGCAGCTATAAGTAATGTATATTTTTACATCTTACGGTTTCTATGGAAAGACCCAGGATGTAACGTACATTACCTGCGCTGTGTGTGAAGCCCTTTAATTTAAAAGTAGTCCTGGTTCATAATATGTTAAATATTTGGTTACCTGTTGTATCTATTGATGATGAGATGTGGAACATCAAAGCAATGTATAACATAGTTGCACTAAGTTTATTTGGACACATCTTACACCATCGCTCTAGTTCTTCCATGTTAAAATTCAATGTTTATTCTCTGTGTTGTATTTTAAACATCACTGGTTATTTTACTAGACTTTTTGACTAGCGTTCATTGTGTCCGTTGCTAGGAAATTTTGTACCACAACATTCAAATTGCACTCGCCGTACACCTGTGGAATTTGTTTGCCTGCCTTGCAATGGGCAAAGTCAGGATTACTCACTTCACAAGTTCACTCAACTTTGTATGCAATTTATTCCTAGAATTTCAGGTGTAACTAACTAAAAACACTAGTTCTTTTGAAGTACCATCAACTATAAGACCGTCCCATGCACTGTTTACTGTATTCCATTTATTTTGGAACTTTTACAAAACTTTGAAAGTTTCAAAAACTTCATTGCACAATCCGCGAATACTCGCTCGACCACGACCACACGAACAAACCAACACCAACTAGGGATGTTCGATACGATACGATATTTTCGTATATCGATACAATGGCATACGATACACCCGATATTTGTATCGATACAATGGCATACGATACGGCGTATCGATACAACACATGCAAGGTGTATCGGATCGAAAGTATCGTATCAAATTATTTTGTTAACAAATGGTTTTGACTTTCAACTTACCCGGTTAAAAGGTGGCATGGGTCCTATTTCCGGTCATTATCTATCTATGTTTAAAAGATTTGGCCGAATACTGCCCCAGAGCCGAATATCGAATTAGACTATGCGTCTGAATAATATTATTTAAATAAAATATCACAAAATTAACTGGTACATACAGAATACTTAGATATCTCGTGCTTTGTGGGAATATAATATGTTATTTAATTAGTAACTTTAGTCACTTCCGGTACTACAGTCCGTAATGCCCCTCCAGACTCACGGCGAGAAGTTTCACCGAGACTTCTCGAAGAACAAACAAATTATCCACACTCTCAATTTTCTCACTCGTGATCTGTTTGAAATCCTTTGTCTAGGCCAAAAATAGGTACCAACACCGAAGCGCGAGAACGAGAAGGCGAGAAACTCCTCACATTCACGCTTCTCGGGTGTTGTCGGGGTTTCTTGCCGAGAGTCTGGAGGGGCTATTAGGTATCACAGAGAATATTTTTATCAGATAGACCTACCTTCTTTTTCGCGGTTGACATGACACTCAAATAGTAAACAAAACAGACGGACAAGAATTTGACAGATGTAAAAGGAATTTCGTTGAGTTTCAGTTGTGTGATTGTGTTGTGATGTGATTTATGAGGATTTATCATCTATTATTTAAAATTACAAAAAGTACTGACGCCTTGGGATATACATACTGACTAAAATGGAAGTGGGCTGGACATGTAGCCCGTCTACAAGATGGAAGATGGACTAGGAGAGTGACAAATTGGGAGGGTCCAAGAGGTCGACGCTGCATAGGAAGACCATACGCTCGCTGGGACGACGACATCAAGAAAACTGCTGGACCAAACTGGCTCCGAGTAGCACAAGACAGGGACAGATGGCTGGCTTTGGAGGAGGCCTTCACCTTAGGGGTTCTCTAGCACCTACTTAGATTATAAGCATTAGTGATAAGAAAAAAATGTTAATTATAGAGAAATAAAAGGCTTTTTAATTTATTTATTTATATCATATTTTATTTTAGGTGGTAAGTACAAAATCACTGCACATGAGTGTAGATAATTTTATTGATGAAATTCCCAATTTTTCCTAAGTACTTTTCTTTTTTTACTTTAAATTGTAGGTACTGGGAGCAGCTGTGTGCGTCAAGCTGCAATAGCCTCCTTCAGGCGATAGCCGACAGGCCTGACTTTCATCTTATTCAGTCTTGGGAGTCAAGGCATGCCATCATGGCAACCTATACTTGCCATTGACTGTCCGGTTGTACCTACTTACCACTCAAATGTGCCACCGATTTTTGCCTACCTACTAATACTAACATAATATAAATGAATGATAATATTTTCACGTGAAAATTCCCGTGTGTTAAATAATATATGGATGAAAGTCTGAAATACAGAATTTTTATTTTAATTTATTATTTTATTTATTTTCCATACCCTAGTTCACTTAAAATTCTGCCAGTCCATAATAATACTTACTAAATAATTATTGTTGGACATTACACACAGCGCCATCTATCCCCAAAGTAAGCAAAGCTTTTACTATACGAACCTAAAAAATATAGTTTCCTAGTTTCATCCGTTCATGCTGGGCGTCACAGCCTGCTGCTTTAAATTAGATTATCTTTTAAATCCCACTTTAAAAAGGAAGAAGATGAATGGAGTCTCACTATAAAATAAAAAACAAACTCAAAAATCCCAATTTGATCATGACGCAAGCATTCTTTCCTGTGGGCATCTGTGGGGCAAAATTGTTCTAGGAATCGGCCATGTCCTTTCAGGCAAATCGGTTCAGTGGTTGTCAAGTTTTAGAGGAACAAACATACATCCAAACTTTCGCATTTTTTAGTATTAGTTTGATATCACAAAACACCTTTTTTGACAGTTAACTACGCACATTTTCGTAATAGTACTCTCATAGTGTACATTATTAAAATAAAATATATTTTTTTAATTATTAAAGTACCTGCATACTTTGTCTTGATTCGATACTGTATCGATACGATATATCGTATCAAATGCCCTGTATCGATACGCGTATCGATACAATGTGTTACGATATATTGCGATACAAAATATCGATACAATCCGAAATATCGAACATCCCTAACACCAACCGAACGAACCGAAAAGAAAAGAACACAAAGCGACGCGAGCGAGAGGGGAATTTGACGTTGCGACATTGCGTTGCCATGTAAGTGCTGTTACGCTCCCTACTTTGTCTCAAAATAATCTGGGCGGCACGGAATTGCCCCCGCAAGTCGAGCACGGACGTACGTAGAGTCGGATTCAGCACTGAAGTCCGATAGACGCAGCGCTGCTAACACAGAACTAGGTTTTATAAAAAATTACTAATTGTCCAAATAAGGCTTTAACAATAATAATTATAAATACTAGTTTGTACGTTCGTTAGCTCTACACATCAGAACAACTGAACGACTTTGACTAAAAGAGCTTATATAATAAAGAAAATAAAACAATTAGTTCCCGCTTTTTCCGTAGGACTTGAGTGCTGAATCCTTCTCTAATATCCTTTTCTCGAAGCCATTCGGTCCATTTTAGACCCCTCTACAACTTCGTTTTGGAAAAGACTAGAAGCCTACATTTTCAGTGACCAAGAGGGCATTACTTATTTATCTAGATTTTATATATCATATATTTCCAAATTGCATTAAATTTGAACCAGTAGTTTAATAATTATTGAAGTAAAACTTCTTTACGCACGCTTGACTTGGGACTAAACTAGAATGAATGCGTTACAGAAGCGAGCGTCACGGCCATTACGGAAGTTTATTGTTAATTACACACCTAACCGTTGGATGAAACTAGAACCTTGCAATATGGGTTTATTTATTTAGGTATTTATTTATTTATAAAGTATACGTGACACACATAATTTAATAGGGTATTTTCCAAATTTTTGAAAACTGGTTATATTCAAAGATTGGAACAGATGATTCAACAGAAAAATAAAAATAGTTTAATTAGTGTCTTTTTTTCTCCATTAAACCAATTAAAGTTGAATTTACTTTTAATGGTTTTGAATTTACCGCCCAAACGCTCGGTTCATTGACGTCTACTGTGTGACGTCAACTTTGTGTAAACAATTTTAACACCTTAACTCATCCCAACCGACTCAGAACCAAATGGCCGTTTTTCCACTAGGCGGCACGGCATGGCAACGGCGACGGCAACCGGTGGTGGGGGTGCAAAAATGTATGAAACCGTGTACATTTTTGCACCCCCACCACCGGTTGCCGTCGCCGTTGCCGTGCCGTGCCGTCTAGTGGAAAAACGGCATTTAAGTCCCAAATAATATGGTAAAATAATATAACTGGTATTACAGGTTAGAATGAATGAATGTGCACATGGTCACAGATACAATAATAAAATCAAATCGTCTTCAACATCGACTATAGTGACATCCTTGTTTTAATGTAGAGTCGGATTCAGCACTGAAGTCCGATAGACGCATCGCTGCTATCGCAGCAGAGAACTAGGGTAAACCATGTAGTAACTGGCCACCTAAGCACTTTGACCAATGAGGATCAATCAGTAAACGAAATATTGGGTTTCTAAGTATGAGGGCGTATACTCTTTAGCATTCTGAGCATTCTGTTTTTTAAATAATTAAAATCCATCAATAAATGACGAAGTTATTCAAGTTTTCTTTTCGGCCATTTCAAAACTCGCGCTCGGAACTTCGCGCTGCGTCTGACGTCACCAGGCGCCCGCGGCCCGATCTACTAGTACAAAATCGCTAGTTAATTTCAAACTAGCTTCCGCACGCGGCTTCGCTCGCGCGGCACCTGGATAAAAAGTAGCTTATGTCCTATTTCAGGTCAAGAACTATCTATGTTTTAAATTTCAGCCAAATCAGTTCAGTGGTTGTCGAGTTATAGAGGAACAAACATAAATCCAAATATCCAAACTTTTGCATTTTTAATATTAACTAGCTTCCGCCCGCGGCTTTGTTCGCGTGGTACCCAGATAAAAAGGAACCTATGTCCTATTCCTGGTCATTATCTATTTATATTTAAAATTTCAACCAAATTGGTTTAGTGGTTGTTGAGTTATAGAGGAACAAACATCATCCATCCAAACATCCAAACTTTCACATTTATAATCGATCGAGCGAGCGAAGCGAGCGAAGATCTTAGTGGTAAGTTGGGCGATTTTGCTTTGTATGTTTGTATGTTTGTATGTTTCACGAATTGTTGTTCGCGCATAACTGTCGAACCGTTCATCCAATCTGTATGAAACTTGGTAGGTCAATAGGTTGTGGTAAGGAAATTTACGGGGGAGCATATGAGCTTAATCGATGAAGGGGTTGTGAAGATATTGGGTTCCCAAGGGGGTAAAAAATTATGAAAGTTACACAAATAAATTGAGTGGGGTGTCATACGAAAGGGCTTATTTTGTACATTCCAAAATGGTTTTTATTTTTAATCTAGGATGTATAGTTTTTGAAATACGACCAAAGACCAAAAACTACGAAACCAGAGCTGCAAGAGCTCCCGTTGCATAGAGTTTCGATGACTTCGTAGCTCATTGACTGGTCGGTCTTAAAAAGAGAGTGGCATCGTTGCGGTTTGGTTTGCAATGATTTTAGATGCTACTTGATTTATTTTCATGATAAAAAAAATTTTGATAACGAATGAAAATAATTGGGGTAAAAAAAATTAAGTAAACAAATATATTGAGTGGACTGTCAAATAAAATGTCTTTATTTGTACATTCCAAAATAGTTATTATTTTTATTCTAGGACGTATACTTTTAGAAATACGACGAGAATTCATAAATATGAAATACCTAAATGAAAAATTAGACACGACATTATGTATTGCATGCATGCCAGTATTTTTTACCATGAAGAGCTAGCACAATAGGCATACTCGGCAGTATCAGTAGTAGCACTTGAAATTATAGGGGTAGTCAGAAGAAAGTCCAAATGTAAGCCATCTACGGTGCGCGAGATCTCAGTTCGGGGCGAACTACTAGTATTATTAGTGTGATCAGTGAACGCATATAAACATGGAAGCATTCTTTGCGCTAGAAAATGACCCAACGAAAAGTGTGACACGGTAGGCGGGGCTTGAAAAGTGTGACACGGACGAGTTTAGTTGCGAAGTTGACATTGGCGGCGACGGTCAACTAAATTTCTAGTTTTTTTCATAAAAATGCCTTGTTGTGCTGTAAATTGGTGCGTAAGTAGATCCGATTTACACAACAAGAATAATGGTGTTAGTTTTCACATGTAAGTACATCGCTATTTATCATTTTTCCATAAAAATAATCCTGGTTTTTGTCTATAGGGATGGTGTTATGCCACCCAAACCAAGTACCTAATTTCTACCTAACTGATATTTTTTTATTATTTCATATTAGTACCTATACTATAGATACTAATATTATAAAGCGGAGGAGTTTGTTTGTTTGTTTGAACGCGGTAATCTCAGGAACTACCAGTCCGATTTGAATACTTACATACTTACTTAGTTCGCCCCGAATTAAGATCTCGCGCACCGTAGATGGCTTATATTTGGACTTGCTTCTGACTACCCCTTTACTTTCAAGTGCTACTACTTAATAATCTGTGCTACTACTGCCGAGTATGTTTATTGCGCTAGCTCGTCATAGTAATGAATATTGGCATGCATGCAATACATAATGTTGTGTCTAACATTTTACCCGACTACGGCGAAGCAAAAAAGAAGGGTTATGATTTTGACGGATTACGCCAAAAAACAGTTCCAAGTGGTCTTGGCTGAACATAGAAAACGCCCAGACCCGAAACTAATATTTACAGATCTTATAAACCTTTGTCTCGCGGCAGGGATCAAACCCGCAACCTCCTGCGTCTCAGGTGGGTCTTCACCGCTGCACCACCGAGGTCTTCAAAGTTAGTGATATTTTGTAGATAATTTTATTGAATAAAACTTTTCGACTTTGACTTTCACTGTATATAATTATAGATGTAACCTACCAATAATAGTTTTGTAATTTGTACTAGTTACCTGCTTGTAAAATAAATGTAAAAATTGTAAATGTTCTAAATTTTAGAACATTGAATTATTTTATTTGATTAGGAATACAAAGTAAATACTTACAAAGTTTTTACTTACTAAACAAACCTACGAGTAATAAGTACCCACCTACTCCTTAAAACCTATTATAATTTCGAACCTTTGAACAACTGCTACCATAGAACTCATAGAAGTTCGTAATACTTATGAAATTGTTTTCAAAATTCACCATAATAATACGAATTAATTATTTGCATTGCATCTTAGTTATTACATAAAATCATCCCGGTTATCAGAGGCGTGGCAGGTAATGACAAGCGTTGGACGTCAATTTTAACCCAAACATCGAGGGAATAAAGTCGACTTTTAACTGTGCGTCCCGAGTCTTAGTAAATTATTGACCAATCAGCAAAGAAATTTTGACGGATTTGAAGTGTCAGGTCGGTTGCAATTTTGTACCATTTTGCAAGAATATTTGCCTCGAAAGAATGCTTCCATGTTTATATGCGTTCACTGAGTGTGATAGTATGATTAGTGTGATGTGAAAGTGTGATAGTGTGATTTGAAAACCAAGTTTAGGTAGGTAGGTATGTGATTATTTTGACTCGTACATACAAATGATTAATTAGGTATTACGATTAAAAGTATGTATAAAAAATACCTATTCACTAAAAAGTTTAAAGGCGAAAATTATTTTCACACTCATTTTACTCATACTCATACTCATTTCACACAATTACTTAAAAATAATTTAAGTAGGTAATAATTTAAGTAGGTAGGTAAATAATTAAGGTAGGTAAAGTTAATATTAGTGTAATTCGACTCCTGATTGTTAGTTTTGTTTGTTATTGTTTTCGGTAAGTACCGGTACTTACCTAAAATACCTATTCAGTAAAAAGTTTAAAGTCGAAAATTATTTTTATGTAGGTACCTACCTAGGTAAGTAGTAAGTAGGTAGGTACCTACCTAGGTAAGTAGTAAGTAGGTAGGTAACTTAAAAATAATTTTCGCCTTTAAACTTTTTACTTAATAGGTATTTTAGGTAGGTACCGGTACTTACCGAAAACAATAACAAACAAAACTAACAATCAGGAGTCGAATCACACTAATATTAAAATGCGAAAGTTTGGATGTTTGCATGGATGTTTGGATGGATGGATGTATGGTATGACGTCACATCTAGTCGCGATCTTCTCGCGAGAGTTTTTTAGATTGGTGCACTAAAATCTCTGTCTGTAATAAAACTCGGTCATTTTTGATCCGATTAAAAAACCAAAAACACAGTAAGTAGGTATTTATTGTTTTTTTATATCTAAGGGGTAGTCCGAGGTTTTTGCAAACACATTTGATACATTCCCACATTTTGCAGCAGACAACATTCCATACGTGACAGGTTGCAAGCCCATCATCTATTAGAAAGCTAACTGGTTTTCTCACAATATTTTCCTTCACCGTTTAGAGCACGTGTTAAAGCGCATACCTACTTAGGTACCTACTTATACATTTTTCGAAACGAAAAATCCATTGATGCACGGCCGGGTTCCAATCCACAACCTTCGGATTGAAAGTCGAGGCACTAGCGCACTCGGCCAACACTGCTTCTCTACCTCTGACTACCCGCTTAGACTTTTTCAACGGATCTAAAAATTCCTAAAAGATCTGATAGAATATGTCTACTGCGCCTTGGGAATACAGTCGTAATCATATTTAAAAATAAAAATGAAATCATTTAAAATTTTTTTAAATCTACAAATCTGCATAAGTACTTACTTAACAAAAAACGTGAATGACCTCGAAAGTTTGGATGTTTGGATGTATGTTTGTTCCTCTATAACTCGACAACTACTGAACCGATTTGGTTGAAATTTAAAATATAGATAGGTAATGAGCGGGAATAGGACATAGGCTACTTTTTATCCAGGTGCCACGCGAGCGATGCCGCGGGTGGAAATTAGTTTGAAAATAACTAGGGATTTTGTACTAGTGGAGCGAGCCGCGGGCGCCTGGTGACGTCACAGCCAGTCGCGGCCTTCTCGCGAGCGTTTTTTAGATTGGTGCACTAAAATCTCTATAACTCGGTCATTTTTGATCCGATTAAAAAACCAAAAAAACAGTATTTTTTGTTTTTTTTGTATCTACAAATCTGCATACTCAACAAAAATCGTGATTCTTTCTCATTTAAATTGTTATATTTGCTGTGTATGTCCTAGAAGTGTTTTGTTTATAGTGTTACAGGAAAGAGAAAACGTTATTACGTATTACAAATTATAAGAAAAACCCGTATCATCAGTTGAATTTTTTTATATTAATTTAAATAAAAATAGTTGTTTTAGACCAGTAACTGGCCGCGAAAATTAGTAACTGGCATGTTCTTTTTCAGTAACTGGCCACAAGATTTCTTTGACGAAATTACTAAATTTAATATCAAATTTTAAAAAAATAATATAGAACACAATATCTGGCTAACTATTAAAAATCAACAAAATAGCATACTTCTCACTTAAATAAAACAAATTTAAATTAGGTATTATGAGATCTAGGCTTCATCTTAGGTAGTTTTGGTACTTAATTACCTACACATTTCAATACCCTTGCTTTTTTGCTTCCTCGCGAACAGCATGAAATGATAATATGATTTATTTGTGCGAAGTGTGGTGCACAAAGAACTTAAACATTTACTATCTAACTTAGATGCACACACTTCGCTAGGAAAGAAACTTGGTAGGTCAATAGGTTGTGCTATGGAAATTTACTGTGGAGCATAATCGGTGAATGGGTTGTAAAAGGGGTAAAAAAAATTAAAGTTACCCAATTAAATTGAGTAGGATGTCATATGAAAGGACTTAATTTGTACATTCCAAAATGGTTTTTATTTTTACTCTAAGATGTATAGTTTTTGAAATACGATGAAAGATAAAATTTAAAAACTAGAGCTCCCGTTTCATAGAGTTTTGATGTCTTCGTTGTTCATCAACTGGTCGGTCTTATAAAGAGAGTGGCATCGTTGCGGTCCGGTTTTCAATGATTTTAGTTGCTACTTAAATTTTTTTCATGATAAAAAATGAAAATAATTGTCCGGAAACCTGAAAAAAAAAACTACGTATGGAGCTTACGTTAGGTAGGCACGTAAAGTATCTACCTAATTGAATGTAAACAAAATAGACATGACTTAATGTATTGCATGCATGCCTGTAATATTTACCATACTGACCTAGCGTATTACAAATAGAAATATTTATTGCAATTATGTTGTTATTGCAATTATACATCATTGTGTAGAGACTGAACTCAGCCGACGTAGCATGTAGTCAGAAACAAGTCCAAATATAAACTATCAACGCAACGGAGCGCGAGATCTCAGTTCGGGGTGAACTACTAGTTTAATTGTTATAGTGTTAATTATTTTCAATAAAGCATCAGATATCTTAATCAGACAAGTCTAAATTGGCAATATGCGTCTGATTCAAAAGCGGGTTAAATGTATTTTATTATAAACATTGTTGCTTTAGAGGTATGTGTGTGTAATTATTTTTTAATATTAAACCATTTTCGATTAGAAAATAAATTTTAAAAATTGCAAAAAATAGTAGGAATTTCAAAATACTTGAATAGGATGTGAAAGGATGTGACGTCACGAGTTCATAAGAAAAGTCAAGGACGAGTCAGATATGACGATCCATAGATAAGTTTTTTTTTTAATTTTCACAATTCCTATACTCGAACTTATTGTTGTCACAGATTACTGTTGTACTTAGTATCAATTTGACGTCACACGTCAAAGTTCACAAATTGTTACTACAACAGTAATCTGTGACAACAATAATAATCGTGTTTCAGATGCGTGAAAATGTTGGTAAATTTCAAAAATTATTTTTGTTATAAAATTTTAGTATTTCGGCGCTGGAATTTTTATGACGGTTATTTGACGATATAACCTATCGTGTAAAACCATAAAAAAAATTGATGCATATTGCCTATTGCCTACCCTATAGCATAATGACACAAGAAACAATCATCAGCATCAGTGGGAATGTGGGTTTGGTGAAACATAGGTACCTATACAATTTTTATGGAACTCGCATTTATTACACTCAAGCTTTTCTTAGCTATACCAGCGGTACAGGCTTCACAGATCGATATATCATTTTCTTCAATGTTTCTCTCTGTTTCGTTATTAATTGTTGCTTCATCAACATTATAAATTATGGATCGACTTGTTTCAGTTTCTGTTTTTAGATCTGAGCCCCTACTTTTTCTCTTCCCAATAACTTTTCTTTTTTCCACCCATATTCAGCATATCTCTTTCTGACTGTTAAAAAAGTAGAAACCATCAGTAACTGGCCACTCAACTGGCCACCTATGCCAGTTACTGAAAAACCCTGATAAAATTTCACAATATTTTGTCACCTATTATAAGACCTGATTATCTTGCACTACATAATGTAATTTTGATCAATTTTATAGAGAAGTCATTTTGTTAATAACTGGCATGGGTGGCTAGTTATTGAAAATTTAAAGTTTTTTATTTCAGTTACTAGCCACACTATCATTGCAGGCTTTATGCAAATATCTGAATCAAAGACGACTAAATTACGATAATACTACCTAAATGCTAACTAAATCACCATAAATTAAAAAGATACCTAGTTTGAAACAAGTTTAATTGATATTTTCATTAAACAAGATCCTTACCGTTTTGACATCTCAACAGGCATAGACCATCCGGCTCGCCGACTGTTAACCATTAACGAAATATTTTCGCGTAAAGTTGTTTAGCTGGTGACGGAAATCGGTACCTACTAAAATTAAAGCTAAATAAATAAACAATTCTCTAAGATAATAACTTATGGCGTACGTCCCACTAGTTGCTTAATTTAAATGTTTAAGCGTCAACATGGCTAGTTACTGAAGGTGGCCAGTTATACCTAGATTTACCCTAAGTTTAAGTAAAAAATTACTAGCGCTGGCTGCCAGGGCTGGCGAAAATAGAGTGCCCGTCTATTTTTTAAGCCAGTGACCTCCACCTCCGCTTGACAAACTGTACTGCAACTTTTTCATACAAAATTTTCTACAGCGCAGCGAAACGGCTAACTTCATGGTATGATCCAGTGAACTGGAAGTGAATTTAAATTAACTTTTTTTTATGATGTCTAAGTAAAGTTACTACTATTTAAATATCACCAATCGTGAATCGTGAACATATTTTAGTCGATTTTTTCTAAATGTCAAGTACAACACTACACTACACGACAAAATCTCTTTCTTTTGAACCGTTCATGTCATTTCGGTTCTTTCGGGCAGGTTTCTAAATCCTAGGTAATCATTGTTTTTAGTGCTGTAATTAATGAATCAATTCAAATTATAGAGAAAATAAATGATACGCAATGACGTGGCTCTATAATTTTAGACTTTTTACGGGAAATATGTAGTGATAACCTATATTGTTTCACGGTGTTTTGACGGCTATCGCCTAAGAGATCTTTCGCTTGTTACGGGTTATTTCTCTGATAATCAAGAATAAATTGTTTAATTTCAGCCATGGTGCGTATGAACGTATTGAGTGATGCTCTGAAATCAATTCACAATGCCGAAAAGCGCGGTAAAAGACAAGTGCTTATCAGGCCTTGCTCCAAAGTTATTGTCAAGTTTCTGACTGTGATGATGAAGCACGGATACATCGGAGAGTTTGAGATCGTTGATGATCACAGAGCTGGTAAAATAGTCGTCAACCTCACCGGTAGACTGAACAAGTGCGGAGTCATTTCTCCGCGTTTCGACGTTCCAATCAACGACATCGAGAGATGGACTAACCTCCTGCCATCAAGACAGTTCGGGTAAATATCTTGTTCATTTTGTAATAGTTCACAGTTGAATAAATAGAAAGTGTACGATGAAACATCTGATTGTTTACATTGTGTAAGTAGGTACATACTTTAGCTAAAGCACTAGGACTCATTGTGTGCCTTCTGAAAGCAAGGACCAGTGTTTTAGTTTGACTTGATTTTGTAGATATTCGTAAATCTGTAATAGGCAAGAGATCTTACCTTGTATTAAAGTGTAATCTTATGGTGATTAAATCAGCTGTTTACTATTAGGTAACCAAACTTATTGAATGAAGAAAATATATTTTTTGAACCTGCTGTTACGGTTATCATCAATAGTCAAGTAAAAATTTATGTGATCATTGGTGTCCAGCTGCTTGAAAATGAACCTATTCAGATTTCTTACTCAACATAAATTAGAGATGTCTGATAAACTCCAAAAGTTCCTTTCACGACTTCCAGCCAACATACCAGAGGAAACCAGTCAACATACTATAAGTAGTGCTGGGCGGGCATGCAACCTATCGTGTGGAATCTTTACTAATTGCTAGAGGTGGGCATGTGCCTGAGACATCTTCAAAAAATCATTATGCTTGTAGAATTGAAAAAATGTCTAAAAATGATATCTAAGGTGACAGTTGTGAAATTATTTATAACTATTAGCCTTCAGCCTAATGACACTGGGATTTTTTTTTTAAATCAGATTGATTAGTTTCGGAGACTTCCTTCTTCACCCAAACTTGCAAACTTTAACTTTTTATTATAATTTTTGTAGGTGTTTGTGCAACTTGCTGTGAACACAGCAATTAAATACTTTTAATAAGTAAAGAAATTATTTTTAACACATTTAGTGCACATGATGCACATGTGCTCCTGGCTGCGGATGTCCTGCGGCCCTGCAGAGTATGGCATAGTCGAGGCAGGGGTTAAATTTAAACTACATCATTTATGTTTGCCTAAATGAATAGTTCTATGCACTACTACCGCGGATCACCAATAGCTCTTGTTGGTGGACATTTGATAAGTAGTGCTAAATTAAAATAAAGCAGTACTAAACTGATGTTCCATTTAAAATGATGGGGTATTGGTAGTGCTGTTTTAAACAAATTACTGCAAATGAAATGTATAGCATGAGGATATTGTTTATTTTTTGCAATAAGCCTCATAGAAGTTGCCCCTTTAAATCTTTTCTTGGGCTTAGAGTAACAGGTAAAATAGCAGTAACAGGAGTGTATATTTATAAAATCTCAAATTCTGTGGGCTTTCATTGTTCTAGGATTTAAAGTTTTCTATCTATCTTTTCAGATACCTGGTTCTCACAACAAGTGGAGGTATTATGGATCACGAAGAGGCCAGAAGGAAACATCTCGGAGGAAAAATTCTAGGCTTTTTCTTCTAAGGTTACTCAATAAATATGTAAAAAAACATTTTTTATTTCCTTTGAAAACAGTATGCAAGTTTAACTTTTGAGGAGAGAACTATTGTGCTATATATACTAAGTGATAGCACAACTTGGCACAGGTGTATACAGGGCGTCCCACGGCTATGCCACATGGAGGGAAAGTACCCTAAGTAAAGTTGAAAGAAAATTTTACTGAAAGATTTTATTTTGATTTTAAAAACAATTTAAACTGCACACTAAGAATTTTGAATAATCGCCTGTCTGAACCGGGAATCGAACCCGCCGTAAAACAAAACGCCCGTTATTTTAAGATACAGATGAAAAGGTTCAATCGTACAAAGGATTATTTTTTTCGAAAAACGTGGCATCGAAATTTTACATGTTAGTTTCAGGAAAATTAGTACCTATTGTGGAGATGAAAAAAAAAAAAAAAAATCATTAAAAAGAGAGCGGGTATTGCGACGCCATCTATGGGTTATAAATTGAGATATTTTGGTCATAAGCGCCATCTATTGTTGAGTAGAAAATGGCTTACCATATTTTGACAGTTGGTAAAAGTATTGCCAGATGAATATTTTCTCATTTCACCTTTTTTTATCTGCAATGTTGCCCCGCCCGGGTAGCCCGCGAAATTCAAACTGTTGACTAACTTGCAATTTGCAGGACTGTCAGGATGTATCTTGATCTAAATAATGATTCGCGCCAATAACATACTTAGGGTATCTACTTATTTTTTTATAGGTATGTTTAATAAGTACGAACCTAAGCTATTTTTAAATAGACATGCGAATCATTAACTTCATTATGCCAGATACCTTTCTCTAACTTCATTATCCCAGAAAGGTATTCATTGTGTTTCCTGACTGAGGCAATTGGCAATATGCGTCTGATTCAAAAGCGGGTTAAATGTATTTTATTATGAACATTGTTGCTTTAGAGGTATGTGTGTGTAATTATTTTTTAATATTAAACCATTTTCGATTAGAAAATAAATTTTAAAAATTGCAAAAAATAGTAGGAATTTCAAAATACTTGAAAAGGATGTGAAAGGATGTGACGACACGAGTTCATAAGAAAAGTCAAGGACGAGTCAGATATGACGATCCATAGATAAGTTTTTTTTTTAATTTTCACAATTCCTATACTCGAACTTATTGTTGTCACAGATTACTGTTGTACTTAGTATCAATTTGACGTCACACGTCAAAGTTCACAAATTGTTACTACAACAGTAATCTGTGACAACAATAATAATCGTGTTTCAGATGCGTGAAAATGTTGGTAAATTTCAAAAATTATTTTTGTTATAAAATTTTAGTATTTCGGCGCTGGAATTTTTATGACGGTTATTTGACGATATAACCTATCGTGTAAAACCATAAAAAAAATTGATGCATATTGCCTATTCCAGATAAAAAGGCCAGACGACTTATATAGATAGGTAAGTACCTTCTTTTATAGAAATAAATGGGGCCAAGTGCGTGTCGGGTCACGCGCAGTGTAGGGTTCCGTTCCGTAGTAGGCTCCCGTTATAAACAAGCAACTATCAATCCTTTATTTAAAGTCATCATCCTCCTGCCCTTAACCAACGCTAAGTGGGGTCGGCCCAACTTGTTTTCCTCTTCCACTAACCTCTATCATTCGTCCTTTAAAGTACCTACCTACCTAATTAAATTAATCCTAAGGATTTTGTATTTGGTACAAAATTATCCGACACCCAAGTTCAACGATTATTACTGCTAAACTAATATACTAATAATTTATATTACTAATACTAATAAATTATATTTATACTTATAAGTAATATACTTAGTTAACTTGACCGATACCTTTGAAGTTCATGAAATGCACTATCATTATAAATTTTTCCAGATTTTTCAAACCAGCAGTTTAGCTTTTAGGGAGGGATTTTGCATAGGTACCTACTTAATAAAAAGTTGTACTTAATTCACTTTTGATTCGCAGTAAGTACAAGGTAGGTACAACTCGTGAGCATTTTATGCAATTTAGTGTAGCGTCGGTCGCCTCTCGATCGGTCGGTCGACTTCGCGTCACGTGTCGTCGTCTCGGTCGGTGTGTCGCGCCCTAAACGCCATCACGTAATTTTTTGTTCTTCGTAGCTCTACGTCTACCTACCACGCTCACGCAGCACGCTCGACTCGACCAACGCCGAGACGCTCCACCAAGCCTAGCCGGCTCATTCACTCGTCAGTTGCGCGCCGACCGGAGTATTCTGCGCCCGCTATCGTCGACTCAGTGCGTCCCCTGTGTTACAGTGATAGTGCTCGTGTTTCAAATCCGGACTTCACCGATAATGATGGCTCCCGAGACGGTGGTAACTGTTGACCACAACAAGCCCGCACCCCAAGGCGGAGCTCCCCAGCAGCAAGGTGGTTCGCTGGACTGGCTTAAAATTAACGTCGACTATTTCAAAACGCCACCCGGTCTATTAAAAGTTGTCGAATTGGTAAGTAAAACCTACTATGTTGCTTGAAAGTATGCTGTCTATGCGGCTAATAGTTTCTTAGGTACCTACCTCTAAGTAGGTACCTAGTAGAGCAAGTGGGTTGATGGTTTAGAATAAAATACGAAATGGTAGGTAGGTACCTACCTATAATTAGAATGTTTTACTGAGTTAAAGATCTTATTGCGTCTGAGCATAAAAGCTTAATTGTTTAATAATTTGTTCTTCTGCACATCCAGCCAACACTTGTAGCAAACTTGTAGCCCATTATCGTTCATGCGATGCGATGCCGTTAACAGTTATTGCGACCCTCTAACGGCGATGATGCCTGTTGATTGACCATGAAGATGCGAGAAAACTTAGTTTTATTTTGCTAAGTAATAAACTAAGAAAAATATGCTTACGTTTAGTATGTTAATTCAAGGTTGCTTATCACAATTGCTTGCGGGTTCTTATAATGTTGTCATGGATATATTTAGGCATGATGTCGAGAGAACATTGTATTTTTGTAATCTTATGCACTACATTGAGGTCATAGAGCATTGTGTATTGTCGTTGTTGCTGAGAACGCATTTTGAAGTGGATGGAGGTCAGTAGGCGAGGTGCGGGGCGGGGAGGGGCTGACTCTGCGAGCTGCCAGGCTGCTGAGGAATGCACCCGGGAAGCAGGTCAAATCCGTTCCCCAATTATTTTAAACCCTTGGGTATCAGTAAAAAACTCGGTAGGAAGATAAAAAATAACACAGGGAAAATATTTCAGCATAGGTACCATAGAGACATCTTACAATATCTTCCGTTTAAACGAAATAAGCCATTTAATTAATATATAAGTATATATAAAGTACCTAAGTAGGTATGTATAATTTATAAGTAACAAGTTACCAAAATGTTTCGCTACCTGACCGCCTACACTTCATAGAAACCCCGATTTTGGCCTTAGATACTCTTTATGATTATCTGATGGATTAATCATAAACCCCCTTACTTATGAAAGATGTTTAAAGTTGAACACTGGTTGAACAACGTCCTGTCTCTGTTTGTCACTATCCACAAATAAAGACAGGACGTTGTTTAACCAGTGTTTTACTATAAACATCTTTCATAAGTAAGGCCCAAAATGATCTCAGTAACTCTAATGGCTCTATCTAACTAACTAGGACACCATGGTGGCGCCACCATAGTTGTGCTACCAACAAATGATGTCAAGTAAGTTATGGGCGGCAGGTGTCATTTTCGTAAATTTTGTTTGTGGTGGGGTGCATGGTGTCCTAGTGAGATAGGGCCCTTAGGCATGCTTAGTGTATTTGTCTCTATTAAACATAGAATTATGTTATTATAACGTATATGTACCTAAGTTAAGTACCTACCTACCTTCCTATTGTTTTAATATGTGTGGTTCTTGAGTAGGTAGGTGAGTGGGGGCAAGATCGAAAACGGGGTAAGACAAAAAGTAGTCAATAACTCCCAATTGAGTAATCTTTTTACAGTGCTGGTAACATTGTCAAGACCACCATTTTGTCACGTCACATTCCTCAGTCAACATTTGCTGCTGAGATCCAGGGGTTGTGTAAAAAGTGCAATTTTCTGACACAGTGACTTTTACGCAAAGTGCTCAAGTCCTTTCATCTTACCCCGTGTCCAGTAACTTGAGCTACAAGGTAAGTACGAGTGTTTTATTGATATATCTACTCCTTATTTTTAATTCTTACTTGTGTTATTACGTCTAAATATGGCTACTTCTCGTAGTTTAGGATTTATTTCAACTTTTAGTCTTTCCCCATCTCAATTTTGCGGGGTAAGACGAACATATACAAGTACCAATCTTACCTCATTTTCAAAACTCATAGTAAGAGTCAGATGTTCTCAAACTTTTCCTGAACAGATATTGGATGTATTAAATAGGTATGTAGGTACCCTCTTATGTTTCAAAGAGGTGCGAACATTTATGTATGGAGCCAGGCATACCTACTGTCCGCCATTTAAAAAAAAATAGTTTTGGCAGCCAGAGATGAAACATTATTTGTGTCAATCGATAGAGGAAGTGATTACAATACAAACAAAAAGTATTGAATCTCGTAAGTGATATTTATTATTTCTGACATATTTGGGTCAAGGTGTAGAAAACACACCACTATGAAAAAAATACTTAGAAATTTTTTCACAACGCCATATCATACTTCAGGAGAGGGGGGATGCAGGAGTATTAGGGTGAGGGAACGACGACGGGTCAACTTGAGGTCATTGACCGTTGACCCCGGGGTCATTGACCTTTGACCTTGAGTGGAAAAGTTTGAGAACCTTTACTTCAATCTTCCCCCGGTGGGGTAAGATTGATATATTCTAAATATAAAAATCTGTTATAACTTTGTTAAAAACAGGAATTTTGGGACAAGAGTCAGTTTAGAGTTTTCAGGACAAAAAATGCTATAGACTAGGGGCCATCAACAACCTCCTAATATTCATTTATTGTCTGATTTCACGATTTTAGAAAAACGTTCGATCTTTCCCCGCCACCTTTTCATCTTCCCCCAACTTTTTTTTCGTGATAAAATATTTTAACTTATTTTTTTCTACTTTTGGAACAGATATAACAGGCAATTATTGATGTAATATAAAAGTAGACTCTTTCCTCTATAAGGACAACTAATTAATTTTTAGCATAAGTTAATATATTTTCTTCTACAAGGGATCAAACACAACACTGCTCATCTCATCAAAAAACCGTTCGATCTTGCCCCCACTCACCCTACCGATGCTTTTACATCAATGTTCAAGCATAGGTACCTAACTCTCACAGTAGGTACGTGATGTGAAGTGAACGCTTACGATAATTAATAACAAAATTTGCTTTTACCGTAGATAGGTGCATTTCTAAGGCTAGGTTGCACCAACTTACTTTAGCGATAGCAAAAAAAATGAGTTGCACCATTTGGCAATTGTTTACGTCATAACTTTAACTGTTAACCGTAAGCAACCCACCAAGCTTCGCCGGTTAAAGTTATTGTGATGTTAGTGAGTTGATTGTGATGCGTGAAATTATAACCTCCAAATAAAGCGTTTGTGCTCCAAAATAACATCATGTCCCTGCTTAGAGGATTTATCGAGGAATATAGAAGTTCTGAAGACTAAGAATATTATCTAAGATCAATACCAGGACTAGAAAAAGAAAAGTTTAAGTAGTAGGTAAGTATTTGTCTTGATCAGGGGCGGATTAAACGTCGTGAGCGCCCTAGGCAAGCTCCTCATGGGCGCCCCTCTGGTAACAAACTCTCAAATACCGTATTTCGTCAAGCCTCTGACTACCCAAGGAGGTAACTCTGACTACTATCACATTCTTGAATTGTTTACGATTTTTAGAAATTCATAGGTTAAAATAAATAGGCTAAAATCTTATTCCTGGTACTAACGAACTTGAAACTTAGCATAAGTTGCTCAGACTCGCTACCTGTCGGTTCCTATTCTGCGGTGCGGTCAGACATAACTCACTTCACTCGCAATATACCTACTCATAAAGTTAAAATGCGAGCGAAGCGAAGCGAGCTTTTAATCAAGCGAGCGAAGCGAGCCGAATTTTTATAAGGAAAATGTAACATGTGGCACTTGATTTTTTTTGCATTGATCATAGAAAAAGCTCGCTGCTTGTCGGTTCTTATTCTGTCGTCAGACATAACTCAATTTGTACTCTCTATATATTTACTTATGAAGTTATGCGAGCGAAGCGAGCAAATTTTTTTAAGTCAAATGCAACATGTGGCACTTGATTTTGTTTGCGGTAATCAAAGAAAAGGCTCGCTGCATGTCGGTTTATTTCATGATTGATTCGATCCTTACTATCCGATACTTATCTGATTATATTCAATGGATCCGCTGGAAAAACGAATGGCTTTCGAACGATCCAAAAAAATCGCCAGATGGTACCCATACCCATGCTCGTGATTATCATCCCGACCCGCGCCCTCCGCGTAGTAGAGGCGCCCTGCACCCCAATATCGCAATTTTGTCTTATGTAAATCGAATCGGGTGACGTACAAATAATCAAGAAGACGGGACGTGCTTCGGAAGCGCTATATGGAAGTAGTGCTTTTTAATTACCCAACTACTTATAATTTTTTTTGCTCCAAATTTTCCTTGCGCGCCCCTCTGTAACCTCGCGCCCCTAGGCAATTGCCTAGTTTGCCTTAGGGATAATCCGCCACTGGTCTTGATAACTTTAAACTATGCTAAGAAATACGAATTAATTATGATGGTGCAACACATACCACATTCAATGTCAAAGCACGTCAAAGTCAGCGTCACTGTTATCGTCAAATTTGACTTATGTTATGCTTTAACTTTAACTGCTGCTATGGTGCAACGCAGCCTAAGTCTCTAACAATTACTCTAATTGAGTTGATCAACTCGGTAATTAGATCCCTAGGTAGGTGTTCAGTTAACATCCAGTAGTCATGTCATGCTTTTGTTACATGATTGAGATGTTTTATCTACATTTTATATAAATTAATAGCTATTTAAGTAGGTAGGTACCTACTCTTATCCTAAATACATAGGTACCTACTTACCTTTAAAAAAATGATCCATTTTTAATTAACAACAATAAACTACTTTGGTAATCAGTTTTAAATAAGTACCTTACTAAACTAATCAATTTAGACTATACTTTAACAAAATCCAATCGTTTGAAAACGATAAATGTTTGGTAGAGTTACAAAATTCAGTTTCATATTTCGACCTGTGGGCCTCGTGGTTCAATTGGTACACAAGCGATTAATTTCGCATTCGTTGCTTATTTGAGAGCGACATCGGGTGAAAGTTGGCATCAAAATGAAAGTAGTAGTGTCAACACAACATGTGGTCCGAGTGTGGCTCTGGCTATGGCGTTACCGCGGCCGGCCGGTGTGACAACCTGTCGTGAAGGTTTCTCATCAATTCAATATCCCTCATGTTATTCACGATTAAACTGGATTCACTAGGTTTTATAAAAAATACCTAGTAAAAAAATGAAACTGAAAAGTTTAGGATACTATTTCAGTCGTGACAAGTAAAATTAGGCTTGTTCGTTAGGTTACAGAGATGGATTTTTCATTGTTGGATGCATATCCTAAAATAAAATTTAGGTTTGTAAATCATTCGCTATACCTACTTGCGCATAATGTGGATTAGAAAGTGTTTGCTGAATTACAGCCAATATTTTACTAGTTAGAAAGCTCAAGGTGTGGATGTAGAACGTAGGTAGATGAATATCGCCGATGGTAAAAAGAAAGTTTGTTATTTCACCAAGTTTTGTAAGAGTAGCTAAGTAAGTTCCTATAGTATAGATAGTTGTAAAAAATAAAAATTCCTATTTACGTTTTGCTTGAAGTCTCATTTTACTATGTTTGTGAGCTAGAATATCGGTAGGCCACATAACCACATTGTAGTGTTTATTGTTAATACCTATTATGGTTTTAACTGTTATACTAATGTGTGGGTAGAGGAAGAATTTGCATAGCCAAAGGAATGACAAAAGTGTCAAAAATACGAAAACAGAATACAAATAATATAACATCTTACACCACAGTCTACAATGGCCGGCAAATTACGCATTCGGTAACAGTATGGTAGGTATACTGTAGCAACATCTGCCGTAGGTAGTCGGGAGATTATGAAACAAGCAGAAAGTAGTTCCTAACCGAAAGGCGTAAAATTTTCTTACAATAGGTTACATTGTTAATGTGTTGAACATGGTGTAGCCTACAGTACAGATAACTCAGTGAAGTGTTATTTTAGGAGAGACCGTAGTTTGAGACGGTGTAGTCCGCGGCTTCGCCCGCGTGGACTACTATTTTGTTTATCCCACGGGAACCGTGCATTTCTTTGGGATACAAAGTAGTCTATGTCCTATTCCCGTTCAATATCTATCTATTTTTCAAATTTCATGCAAATCGGTTCAGTGGTTGTCGAGTTATAGAGGAACAAACATCCATCCAAACATCCAAAGCCAAACTTTCGCATTTATAATACCTATTAGTGTGATAGTGTGATGCACTGAGACTGATTGACAAGATGGTGAAAAAGTCAATACTACTTATAGAAGAAAAAAAAAATCATCTGCGTTTAATTTTAAGCAAATATTTTGAGTAGTCTTCAACTTCGCCCCGTGTTTTAAAAGTCACCCCACGATCCACCGGTAATATTATTATTATTATAAGCTCTGCTTAGCTTGGGGCTACATGATGCTGTGGGAAATGTCCAGCATTATTTATTCTTTATGTATCTATTCCTGTTTTATTACTAAGGTAAGGGCTTAGAATGCAATAGAAAAAAGTTAGTGAAAAATATCGACTCTACCCAAACAGTTTCTGGTCAAACTAGGCATAAGATGGGTATGAAAGGAAAAGAAAAAATTAATTTAATTTTCATTTGTAAAATTCGATGAATCAGAAACCTTGTCAAAACTATCGCTTGGACTCACTATCACGCTTTATCGTTTAACTGCTGTTATATTTAGGTGTATCTGCCACGGCACAGCCGCCGGTTATTTTGGGAGGACGCACATCTCTTGTGCTCTTTCTCTAGATAATCGTCGTTGTTTAAAAAACCACTAGAAAACAGGTCATTGAAAAATACGTTTAACAGGGATATGAATGAACTACCGATCAAGGATAATTTGATTGCGTAATTCAACCTTTCTTCATTAAACTTGCAGCTATTTACTAAATATCCGTTGCGTTAGTCATTCTTGTACGTAGGTACCTTCCTATTACGAGACGAAGAGTATGTCAGTGGTTAATGAAGGTATAATGACCTCTGCCTTTTGACTTCTAACACCTCTTGAGTGGTTCTATTGCACTAATCAACGTGAGCCGTGCATGCTAGCTTTTGATATAATTATCATCACCGAAGGACTTTACGAAATTTGAATTTGAAACCATATGTACAATTACCTACCTACTGTAATTAAACAATGGTGGATGGCAAACCCATCGCATTCGACCATCCGACCGTTACAGCATTGTTCACACAGCGTGCATTCCCCTCGAATGCGACTAGGTACTTCTGTAGGTACCTACCACGTCATATCGGTATTATTGTTCATTGTTTGTTCATTTAAGTACCTAAGTAAAATAAAAAAGTAGGTAAGTAAACCCCTCTATCTCCTAGCTATAGTAGGCGTAGCTGTAGCTCCTGCCGCCCTATGGTAGGCTACATAGGTGCAACGCTATGCTATTAACATAATTTTATCACAGTAGGTAGGTACTTGTTTTTTAATTAAGTACCTACCTACTTACTTATCTTACATACAATACAAAGTCGAGGAAACCTTGCCAATTTACTGACAATCGAAGGCCGCAAAGCATTCACGGCATTCAGCTAAAGACACGTCTCATTATCTGCATCACAAAACTTTTTGCAAACATTTTAACGCCATCACATTGAGCATTTTGTTTGTAAACATTGACGGGCTTTGGTCGACTCCTGCTGCGATGTAACGTCACGGTTGCGAAATCAAGGTCAATGAAATTGAAAGAACTTTCTTTTATAAAGTCATTTTTCTTTGTGATGTTTGTCGTGGTTATCAAGGTCAGCTGAGTTCGATCGGCCACTGCTATCGATCGCAATAAACTACATTAGCTGCGTAGGTATGTAAACTGGGAAAATAGAGCCGGAGAGACTGTTGCCATAACTTAAATTGAGGTTTTAGACGAGCTACACGCTACATGCCATGAAGTATTCGTATTTCAAGATAAAGTTACTGAATGGCGGGCTTGTTTGGTTAGTAAACTACTTTAGTTAATTGATCCAGGCGTGAACGTGACTTTGCGGAAGTCCATCTTCAGATTTTTTGAAAATTCCCTAGGTAGGTACTTTGTTTAATCGCTGTCAGTCTCGATCTGAAGATTGCGTCATTTCATGAGCGTGAGCGCACCCAATTTAAATTTACACATTGCTTCAAATTGGTGACCGGCAAATTTGTTAATAACTGGGTTGCCTTGACATGACTTGTAAATGCCAGTTTCAGGAAATCTACATTTCTAGAGACTAGGTAGGTACTATAATGATAATTACCTTACACCACGTCTTAACATAGACATATTGTAGATCCCGAAATACATACCAAGACACGAGAAAGGGCTCCAGCTAAAAATAATAACGTCAGACCCCCACAGAGATGTCTGGACTTCGGGAGTCCAGCCGAGTTGGATGTTCATCAATCAGATTGGCTTACTGCAGCAACAAACCGAATAATCGTCACTTGACAATAGAGGCTGGGCTGATAAATAGAATAAGTATAAAGATAACCAGTGAGTAGATAAAGATTGTGTTTACGAATGCAACAAAACATCGGTTGTTTAATTTATCTACAGACAGTTTTACCAGCTAGTGTGACTTTAAAGATTTTTTCCCTCAATAATAATAATAATAATTCAGGCTTAGGTAAATGCTTACTGCTTAAACGCCCTTGTAAAGAGTACTTTTGGTCATTGAACCGACTAAAAGGCGCAGGCAGCGATCAGACGTTTAGGCCGGAGCCGCACGCAGGCACGCCACGCACCCATTGACCCGAATGCCTTGCCGCGATTGCATTCTCGCTTTGCAATCACTTAGGCACCGTACACCTACTTGAACACTATGAATGAATATGAAAAGTATCTTACAGTTGCTACAATGGACCCAGGCATTCGTGAAGTTGGGCTTTTCGCTGCGCAGTAATAAATTTTATATGAAAAAGTTGTACAGCGCATTGAAAATGAAAAGGCTAACTTCGCGAATACCCATGGATCTTCGGAAGAAGTGTAGGTAGGTACTTACTACATGCCTAACTCAATTTGCGTAAACGTAGAGCATGATGACTAGTTATATTGATTAGTAGGTACCTGGGGCTATTTGATTAATTATTTACATAGGTACCTAGGTACTTGGCTTTTATACGTTATGAGCAAACATAGTCATTGTTTCAAGCTTCTGTAAATATATTTTCTTCCTTAAGTATTGCGTAAGGACCTACCTAGGTTAGCAAACAGTTTCTATTAGTAGTAAAGTATTTAGTATGTAACTAGCATAACATCGGTTGTCGTATTGGTAAGACTGTCAAAGCCAGGCTCGCTTCAGTGCACGGCCTCTCCCATACGCTCCACGTCACACCACACCTAGCAAGCCAAGACAAGGTACCTACTTATCAGAATAAATACCTACGTAAACAATACAAAACTACTTTTCCTTGAGGATAAGAGCGTAAACGTTCTGGATTGATCGTTGAAGTTAAACGATGAATAAACAGCTAAGAGCTTCCGTGCTTTGGAGAGCACGTTAAATTGTCGGTCCCGGCTTTCAAGTCGTTAAGCCACGATGGAGGCCTCTGTCAATAGATTTAGCCACAAGCTCATAAGTACATTTGTAAAATGAACTAGTCCTTTGCTGCCTGAACAAATGATGAAGATAGCTACCTACTATTGTAAGTACCTACCTATATCGAATAAATACGGAAGTCCATCCATGACATGAATTTAAAACGATTAGGTATGCGAGTCTCTACATTCAACAATTATTATTTTATGTATACTTACTTAAGTAGGTATACCAAAGGCATCTATCGATCCATGTTTAAGTAATTAGTGGCAGCGCCATTGTGGATTGTTGTTTACCTACTAACTCCAAGGACGATGGTCTCTCAAAGGAATGTACTTACCTACATGTTGTATTATGAAACTTAGATAGAGCTACGTATACCTACCTATCATCATTTCCTTGTTTTTCCCACTAGGTGGGGTCGGCACAACATGTTCTTCTCTTCCATTCCCTCCTATCACTCATCAACTCAGTAGTCACTCCTTCCTTTCCCACGCATGTCCTCTCTCAAACAATTCATCCATCTTTTCTTTATCCGTCCTCTACCTGTATATCCTTCCACATTCATAATATGCAACACTTTCCTTGTAATATGACTCTTCCTTCCGCATAACATGCCCATACCACGCCAACCTATTACTCCTCATTTTTTCTGTCACTGGCGCTTTTTCCAAACTTCCTCTGATGTAGGTACTCATTTCTAACCTTATCCATTCTTGTCACTCCACACATTCACCTCAATTCGCATCTCCGTCGCATGCACTCTTTTTAGGGTTCCGTACCTTAAAAGGTAAAAAAAGGAACCCTTATAAGATCACTTTCTTGTCCGTCTGTCTGTCTGTCTGTCTGTCTGACTGTCCGTCTGTCTGTCTGTCCGTGTGTCACCATCGATTATCTCAGGAACGGGTAGAGCTAGCAAGTTGAAATTTATACCATATACTTACTAAAGTCTATAGTCCCTATTGTGAGTATAAAAATCAAGGTCCTGAGTCAACACTATAAAAAGATATAGGCAAATTTAGGTTTTCGTGAAAACTTGTGAGTACCAAAACTTACCTTAATTATCAACTTTTTTTATTTTTCGGAATTTTTCCTTTTCTTGTGCTGTAAGACCTTGCTTGTAACCAAAATTGACAATTCTAGGTCAACCGGAAGTACCCTAGAGGTTTTGGGCCGAAAACCTAAATAGTAGTTCCCGTTGACCTAGAATAACGAAATTTGGCAAAAAGCAAGGTCTTATAGCACAAATATCTAAAGGAAAAATTCCAAAAAGTTAAAAAAGTTGAAAATTAAAGGGTGTTCCCATACATACATAGTTGACGCCCATTAAAATTGTCCTACGAGTTGTATGGGCGCTCATACAATAATTAAGCGGATTAGCTTAATTGGCACCATGGCTTGGTACGGAACCCTCGGCGTACGAGTTCGACTCGCACTTGACCGGTTTTTATTTCTGCTGTGGAAGCTTTGGTTGAGTAACACTCAGATTCAAACAGTTTCAATTTCAATTTATTTATTGCGAAAATGGGTAAAACTTACAATGTAGATTAAAGATTAAGGTCCTCCATTATCAGCTAGTCAGCATGCAACAGTACGACAGGTATGTACAGTACAGTATGACTGCTTTGTAAATTTTCCCCTTATGTTTAGGGGGCATTCGCTGATTGCAAGTTGTTCCTGAGACCTGTCGCCATTGAGACATCTCGCATGCGTTCTGTTTTTAACGTCACGTTTTGGAATAGGTAATGAGCCGAGGTACCGGAAATCGAAGCAGACTAGAAGGGACACGCTACACCGTCTAAAGGTGGAATCAGACAGGTTCACTCAAGTGAAAGATCACTCGAATGAATGCTGGGGTTTTCTAAGACACTTTTCTTTCGTTTTATGTTCAAACGTGTCACTTTGAGTGAAATATGCAAAATGAATGATGGAAATTAACAAAAAATTAATCGTCTGATCCATGAAACTGGATGGACCACCAAAGTCGCAGAACAAGTGTTCGGTTTTGGTTCTGCTGATCTTCAGTCCGACACTCTCCAGTTTAGCCTGCCATTTTCCCAGCCTGTTCCGGACCTCAAGGGCATCTTCTCTAACAAGGGTAACTAACACTCTCTCTCACCCAGCGAAAAGAAATTAAACTTTCGTCCGAGCCCATATATGATTAAAAAAAAACATCCTCTCTATGAATCACAAATCACAACTTGCCGAAAATGGTGTTGTGAACGATATCACTTTTACTTTTTGTTCGAAAGAGTGTAGGAGGCCAATGTCATTTTGACTGAACTCCTATTACTTACCTAGTTGCTAATCCATAGAATAGATAGACTAAAGTAGTTTTATAATGACCATCTCTTCATTGAAGTCCGTTTTGTTTTCATTTCATAAAGTACCTACCTAACGTTGCCTGTCCCGTTACTAGATTCCCACTTAGCAAATGCTTAAACCTGATTGACTGTAAGATCCCAATCGGTTTATAAGCATATACTTAAATGAAAGTTTGTGAGAACGCTGATTTTTTTGCTTTGTGAATCAACGGCCGTTTTTTTTGGAACACCTATTCCAAAAAAAACCAGCTCTCTTTACGATACGACCACAGTAGGAGTACTACAGTACCTACCTACTTCCCAAATTTTATTCAGATCGGTTTAGTAACCGATCTGAATAAAATTTGGGAAGTAAAGTTCGGGGAAGATTAAAAATTTCCCATATATAAGGTATGATTGCGAACAACTGATACCTACCAGGGAGCGTTTTGGCTCTTTCTTTCGTACCTACATTGTGTCGAATCGGAAATCCGGCCACGTATCGTTATTTGGAGCGAGACTGCAACGTGTAAAAGCGCTGATGGTCTGTGAACTCATTGATGTGGGCTCGAAATGGCGGTCGTGTCCCATACATACGCATGGCGCGGTGTCGACGACGCACTTTCACCGAGCGACTGTGCACGGCACGTGCCTCGAGTGACACATTTGCTTGACCCCGTTCGACATCCTCTGGATGGCCTATGTGAAAATCAAGCAAACACTGAGAAATATGAAAATAAGCCACTTTATAGAGCGTTATGCCAAAGCGTTGCAATTATTGGAATTGTCATGTTGAGTCGAATGATTGCACCGCAGGTTACGGCATTGGGTACTGTAGTCGCATCGTATAGAGAGCTGGTTTTTTTGGAATACGTGTTCCAGTTACCGGTGGAATTTCTACAAATAACACCTGTTAGTTGCGACAGAGAGTTCGCGCGATATGAAACCGGTTCTTTGTCGAGGCCGCGGTGGAGGCGGCGTTCGATGCAGCCCCCGCGATCTATGAGGCTATATGCACATGTAGATGACTCTAAGCAGGAAATTTACCAATTTATAGGTATGAATTTCATAAGTAGAAGCTAAAATAATGCTCATTTACCTATAAAGTCTCTCGCCGCGTCTCGTCTCAAACGAATTATACCGGGCGATAATCGCCTTGAGAGTCTCGTATGACTGTTAACAGCTTTGAGGAAGCAGGAATGTCACAATTGAGAATGGATATTTGGTAACAAACATACCTAAGTTCATAATTTATGCATATGTAGTGTAAAATATTTAAATAAACAGCCACTAAACTGCTAAACACTAACCCACATCTTTATCATGTGACTGTGAGCATTAACATCTGCATAACGTCTTGGTATAAAGTATCCTGCTATAATGACTTATTGTGCTAACTAGGAGGTATTCCAATCTGCTCTAATGTAGTACGTAATGTATGTAGTGCTTCAAAAGCTGCTTCTGAAGCACAGCAGTGGCATCACATCACCACATCTACTACATTAGAGCAGATTGGAATACATCCTAATTAGCACAATAAGTCATTATAGCAGGATACTTTATACCAAGACGCTAAAATTGTATTAGGTACCCACTACCAGATAAAGGGACAAACAAGATGGGTACCTACCTATTTGTTTTTTGAAATGATCTTATGTAAGTTAGTACTTACTTACATTGGTTAAGTAAGCTTAAGTACTTACCTAGAGAGGCATTTCATAACTCAAGTTTACATATTCCGTTCAAACGTATTATATCCAAGCTATCAAGGATACACACTCCCACGAGACCAGTTATTCGGAATGGAATCGAACATTATGATTGTTATGCCTTGGTAGGTTAGTAGTGGTGGCGGTGACGTTATGCGTCGTGTCATGCTCTCATCTCTGACGATGACGCAGACTGTAAGTAGGTACTTAAAGGGCAAACACTAACCTTGGTAGTACCTAAAACTACTTATGGCGCTAACACGACCTAAATTAGCACATTGATGAGTGCAACTTCAAATATTTGATTTAGATTTGCTATAAAGATGAATTTACTTAGAATGCGTTTAGCCGCGGCGCTTACGACAGCTGCACGTTCCGAAACGGGACAAAAATGCAGTTTTTTTGGAGATTTTTCATCACTATAACAACCAATCGAAAAAGTATAAGTACGTACAGTATGTCAATTATTAAATAACCTCCAATGGTGTAATCAAAAAACATAAATAACATCAACTTTAGAGAAAGGAAAATTAAAATTTATCTTATTTTTTTAGTGGATTTTTCGTTGATTAAGATCAAGTAAACACATTGTTAAATAAAAATTATACGTTGAATTCGAAGATAAAATGTTAAAGATACCTACAAGTTGGCTTTTCAGTTACCTTCCACATCCCGTACTTTATTTATCGAGGAGTTATATAGGGAAATGCAGTTTTAAGCTCATGGTAGCGCCTTAAATGGATGTTGGTGCTCTGTTGCAGGAGTTTCAATAAGTAGAATATTTACAAGGTTACATGGCACTTACATGGTTTATTAAAATGGAACAGAAGGTCTACTAAGTATTGCAAGCAGCAATCGATTATCGTGTCAATAATAAATGTGTTTGGTATACCCTATCCATAATTTAATTCGGAGCATTCACCGATGAAAGTGACTGTACATGAGTAATCGTGTCCTCTGCTTTACTATCAGCATGAGTCATACCATAAAGCTGACCGATAAGGTGGATTATGTAGTTTCGAATTTTTTATTTTTTTATTTTCGAAAATTAGGTATAAACACGATGACATGACAATGAATTCTGGAAGTTGTTATTGCTCGAAGGTTTAGGATTACCTACAGGTATATTGTTTTATGGGCCGATCTTGTAACTTAAACTAAGTTTTGTTGCCTGAAATAAAATTTATAATATTAGTATTACTCCGTCACCAGAGCTGGCCACTTGCTCATACGATTTACTTACTACTAGTATTAAAATTTCGATGGCAACGTCATTAAACATTTTTGATGTAGGTAGGTGTTAACGAACAATTTTGAATTTTACCGCTGATTAACAATGCTTTATTGTACCAATACATAACCTAGGTACTTACTTAAAGATAACTTTTTCTTCAAATATGAATAACTCCACCGTCTTATCAAAAACGAGAATACTAGGAAGTCCATCTATACTTATACTTACCTGATAATAATAAATAGCACCGCACTTATACACGTTTAGCTTTTAATTTAGCGTGGTGCAAGAGGAAGAAAATGAAAATTGATTTAAATTTCGTTTAAATATTTAGTATTTAGTGTTAGACGCAAGCAGCCCTACTATTAGAGACCTACTAGGTAACCATTCATAACAATAACTTTCTTATTGGTATTTTCCAGATTCTCGGCATCCTGTGTATGGCGCTGGCCTCTCCCTGGTATTCGACGTGGTTCGTCTTCGTAGCTGTCACCAGTTTTATCACAACTCTCATGTGGAGTTTCGTTTACTTCCTAAGCATCAAAGAAGCATTGAAACTTCCTATCAATTGGGTTTTGTCTGTAAGTATCTTATAATAGCCTGTTTTGTTTGAATAAGAACAATAAAGAATAAACATAAATAACAAGAGTAAGATAAGAACAATAAGTAGGTAGGTACCTATATACCTACCTACATAGATAGGTAATTATTATCCGACTGCAGCGAAGCTCAAAAGGAGGGTTATTTCATTACTAACATCACCGACTACCTAACATTTGAATTTGGAATCCAATTGAAACCAATTTAGGCTAAAGTTTGTGAGCGAGCTACCACACGATTTTTATGACGTTTTATAGTTAGCAACGTTAATATTAATTTTTATGGCGTGACCCAGATTGGCAAAAATGTTACGCTTAGGTAGGTATATTTATAAAGATTCTACGTGAGCGCGGCGCGGCGGGAGGAAGCTTTTTCAAGCCTTTTCAGGATCTTACTTTACCGACGCATTTTTAACCTTTAAAATACCTCATCGTCTAGTTTATCACACTGAACACCTGAACACATTTCAGAAAATCTCACTTGAAGAACTGCGAACAATAGCAAGCAATACATTATTTCTCTTATCAATAAATGCCAAACTCGAATATACCTACATTTATGGTAACGGAAATATCAATAGATAAGGATTGGGTTGTTTGCTATTCTATCAGTAGATAATTAGGTACCTACATATTGTAGGTACTTATAATATATGGTACCTATATATAACGGTCCATGTCTGGTCATGGTCTATTTATACTAGGTATTGTCTTAATGCAAAGCCTTTTTTTTGTTCTTTGAGTTGAAATAGAGAAGAATGTTGATATAAAAAGGCAAACTTGGCAAAATTGTGTCTATCAAATACCTACTTATATCGCCTTAATATTTGAGAACATAAAAAAAAAAAAATTTGACGAGAAGCCTACAAGGAGGATTTATTTCTTTTAGTTAGGTACTTACCCAAAATCCTAAATTTGAATAAAAATCCCGCTTTCGTAGCTGGTTATGAAACACAGTTATGTACTTACATAGATTAAATCTTCCCTTTATTTATTTTTTCTTTATTTATTATTAGTTACGAATCAATGAAAAAAAAAATCTTCTTTCGTAGCTAGTTATGAAAAAAGTACTTAATGAAAATGGGTCTTTAGGCGTTTCGCACCACGAACGATTCGGACCGCGGTGTGAATCGCCCCAGAGCTATTTTTGAATGGGTTCTTTCGCACCAGGGTGGTGACAGCGGTGCGAATCGCCTAAGTATCTTTTCAAATGGGTCGATTCGGACCACAGCACAGTGTACCAAAAGCCCATATTTTTTAGATAAATTCCCAGAGTGACTTTTTTGGAATGTTTTTGCATATTATTTTGGTTCAGTAGGGTCAAAGAAACCTATTTTAGAAGTTTAGCCAATTTGCCCCTCGGGGGGGCAAGTTGGCCCCCCTGTGGGGGCAAGATGACGGAGGCCTTTAGGCGGCCTAAAAAATCCGTCACCAGAGTTGAGTACTTGCTCATACGAAAGAAGCTAGATAACGGTTATGAAAAGAAGAAAAAAAGCGTTCATTTTCGTAGCAACCTACATAGTTACCAAAAAGTAAAAAAAAAACAGTCTATTTCGTGGTTACTAAAATAAGAAAAAAAAAATCCGCTTTTGTAGCTGGTTATGAAACACAGTTGTGTACCTACCTACATGGATTAAATTTAATCAGTGAAGAAAAAATCTTCTTTCGTAGCTAGATAGGACAAATATTTATGAAAATGGACCAAAGGCATTGCTGTGTTCAAAATTATCTATAAGTGTCTATTTACTATATCTATAAGTGTATAAACAAAACTTAGGTATCTCTCTAATCCTATTCCATTAAACGAGCAATATTTGTTTGTTTGATTGATGTTTGTTTGTCCTGAGTTTTAGTTTTAGTTTTTGATCTCACTAGATTAACGCCTTAGATTTAATTATCTGTAATGTTAGTCATAAGTTGTAAATAAATAATTGTCTAATTGTCTCGAAAACAGCTCTAGAGATTTCGATGAAATTTGCAGGACGGGTGTTTACGGGAGTGAAAAATCGATCTAGCTAGGTCTCATATCTGGGAAAAGCCATTTTCTATGCATTTTCACGCAAAAAGTGCAATGTGGTTCGTAATTGAACCACTAGATGGCGTTCGTTGGTTGCCAACGAGCAGAGCTCGGTCGCCCAGAAAGGGCCATGCTGATTTTGTATGGGCGTTTGGTGCCTTTTTTATTTCGCGCGGCCATCAACCAAACATTAAAATATAAACTCTTAGGAGTATATCAAATAATATTGTGAGCACAGTATACAGCTTCACTCAGCCAGGACCGAGTTATACAGGGTGAGTTTTTAAAGAGTACCTCTATGGCCAAATCTGAAACTATTAGCAATAGCGAAAAACACTCAAAGGAGTGTCATAAGCGATTTTGATTAGAAGTAAAACTGCATCATTACATTTTAAAAATAATCATTTTCCTGGCCAGGAATCGAACCTGTTGGTTAAAAAAAAACTTTTTGTATTATTATACCATCCGATAGTGTAGATGATAAGGATCAATTTCTGAGAAAAGCTATATACGGCAAACTAATAAAAAAAAAGTTATGGGTAATCTACGAAATATTAAGAGTTTAAATCAGTTTATTAAAAATCAACACTTTCCGTTAGTTTGACGCATGTAGTTTCTCCTCAGAAATTGATCCTTATTATCTACACTATCGGATGGTATAACAATACAAAAAGTTTTTTTTTGTAACCAACAGGTTCGACTCCTGGCCAGGAAAATGATTATTTTTAAAATGTAATGATGCAGTTTTACTTTTGATCAAAATCGCTGAAGAGACTCCTTTGAGTGTTTTTCGCTATTGCTAATAGTTTCAGATTTGGCCCTAGAGGCACTCTTGAAAAACTCACCCTGTATAACTCGGTCCTGGCTGAGTGAAGCTATATACTGTTCTCACAAATGTTGTTTGTTATACTCCTAAGAGTTTATATTTTAATGTTTGGTTGATGGCCGCGCGAAACAAAAAAGGCACCAATTTCGGCATAGGCTTTTATAATTAGTGTAGATTTTTTTGTCCTATTATTTCATGCCTGGTTGTACTTTAAGAAATGTGTGTAAAACTATGTATCTTTGTCCGAATTCACCTATCTAAAAAGATAACTGTTTTGTTCCCCCTCAGCAGCGGTCCGAATCGACCCATCACAAAAAGTTCTGGGGCGATTCGCACCGCGGTGCGAAAGAACCCATTCAAAAACAGCTCTGGGGCTATTCACACCGCGGTCCGAACCGCTTGCGGTGTGAAACGCCTAAAGACCCATGAAAATGGACCAAAGGGTCTTCACTAAAGGTTTGAATGTACAGTAGGCTATTTAATTAATTTATATGTACCTACTAGGGTAAAAAGACATTGCTGTAATAACCTCTGGCTGGAACTATCTTAATAGTTATTATTTCGGTTTCCAGGAGCTGATCAGTACTTCAATCGAAGCATTTCTGTACCTGATTGCCTTCATTGTGCTCTTTGCATCGATGCCTGGGTACTACAACCATGGCTATGGAGCGAACATGGCAGCAGCGGTAAGTCTTCTAATATTTTGTTTCTAATTTTATTTTTGTTTCACCGTGCCTTTCACTTACCTACCTACCCTTAAGAAATTTTCCGCTCTAGGTACTTATAAACTTCTGTCAAAATTGAAACACCGTTTAAACTATTGCCATCCTTTTTGTTTAGATAGTGACAAACAGTGACAGGGCGAATCTTTAGCATTGTTTAACCAAGGTTTAACCAGTGTTCAAGTTTATAAGGCCCTTTATGTTCAAACTTTTGACCTACCTATTTAAAGGATTGATAAGGATCAGAAAATAATGACCAATTCATTTATAAGTAAGATCCTATGAGATTTAGTCGTGACTCGTGATCCAGCTTTGTTTTGTTTTGAAAATGATTTTCCACTCGGGAATTGTATTTTATTATTAGAAAGCTAAAAATAAATCATCAAACGGGAGATCGGCCTTGATCTAATAACAAAAAGAGACTCGCGATTTTATTCTCAAGTATGGTAGACACGGTAGACACTCGCCCAGATTAACAATTTTACTGTCTTATGCATAAAACTTAGTGCGCCGACCAAGCTCATACTCGTAGAGCGTTGTTTCTAAAAACAAAAGAGCGCCCTGCGGAGCTAAAATGGCCGTTATTCGTGAATCACAATGTGTTGCATAGTGTGAATTGTGGGTTATAATTCAGCTAAAGCAATTCCTCTTTAATTTAGTAAAATAATAGCAGAATAATTCGGTTGGTTTTAACATTTTACAAAATTAAAGAGGAATTGCTTTAGCTGAATAGTATTACGATTACTATGAAACTATGAAACACATTGTGATTTCACGAACGGCCTTTTTAGCCCCGCAGGTCGGCGCACTAAGTTTTTATATGACAGATGTTAAACTTGTTAAAATAGCTTTAACTTTGGAACCGATATCCCTATCTAGTGTGGATGGGCAGTTTGGTTATCGCTTTCAAATGTGACTTGAATAATCGGTTGCCAGCTGAGAATAATGTCAAATATCAGGGTTCGAAAATATCCGATATTTATTACAAATATCAAAATATGGGATATTTATGATTACATATATCTAAGTATATCAGATATACTATATCAAGTTGGATATGGGCATATCAATTTTGTATGAAAGTCATATTATTATTTTATTGTATTATTTATGAATACCTACTATTTGCATTATGTGTTAAACACATAAACATACAAAAAAATTATCAAAAAAAAACTAAAATGTTTTTAATGTTTTATTTATTTAGGTAGGTACTTACTTAAAATCAGACAAATGAAACCAAAACATATTAATCATCTTTTAGATAAGGCAAAATCAAATAAAAATCTTCTTTTTAACCGACTTCGAAAAAAGGAGGAAGTTCTCAGTTCGTTGGAATCTTTTTTTTTTTTTTTTATGTATTTTCACCAAGAACCTTCTATATGTTCACCGATTACTCGAAGACGCTTCGACCGATTTCAAAAATTCTTTTTTTGTTTGAAAGGGTAAGTACACTTTCCAATTGGTCCTTTTGGTCATCAGGTCAGGATCTGATGATGGGATCTTGGAGAAATCGAGGTAACTCTTCAAATTTTATAGGCACACTTGAAGCGGTTAGGGTATTTTTTAAAAGCTTTGTAGGTTATTGATGCCAATTCAATATTATGGTAACATTGAACTGATCTGATGATGGAGTTAAGAGCTGTTCAACAGAACTCCTCAGTAAATTGGCCGATTGAGCTGAAACTTGGAACTCAGCATGTCGGTCAAGTTTCGACTATAATGTAATAATATGGTGACGGCTGGCTGATCTGATGATGGAGTCAGGACCTGATCAATGGAACTTCTCAGTGAATAACAGTAGAACATCCATGTTTGGGCTCATTTTAATCAGCTCACCCTTAGCCTTACCCAATAACAGCTTGTATTGAAGTCGGTTTTTTAATATTTTAATGTAGCCACTTGTAGATCAGGCATTTTGTATCATATCATCAGATTCAGTAGTACCTACCATCATCATGGGTAGGATCCATTGATATATATCGTCGAACCCAGTTTGATAAATATCGGATATTTATCGGATATATATCCATTGATATATATCCTCGAACCCTGTCAAACATATACCTAACTTAACAAGTACCTTGACTGATGTGTCATGCATGACAGGCCCACAATGGTATGCAGCAGTGGTAATATGCAGTCAGCGTAGCTAAAATGGTCGCTAATGCAGATTCACAAATGATTTGCGTCGAGATGCTCGTATTAGAAATCACTAAGTTGACAATTCCGTACCGGCAATATCATCTTATTGTTTGACAGTTTTGTGGAGAATCGTAAAATAAAATGGCCACCTATGAATTAGAATTGCACTAAGTGTCAATCAAATATTATTTAATGTTTGTAATTGTTATTAAAACATACTAAATACTTACTTAAAAATTAAATACTTATTTACAGAGTATTAGTAGTAATAATACGATGCAATATTAAATTAAAACCAACGGGGTTATTTTTTTTCGTGTGGCAATTTAAGGCCTAGCATGTGATTCTGCTGTGAATTGAATTGCGTACAATTCAGCTAACATTTGACGTACATAAAGAGGAATTGCTTTAGCTGAATATCAATACGAATCTCCCGTGAATCAGATGATTGTGAATCTGCAATAGCGACCATTTTAGCTCGGCAGATAATTTTTGAAGTCTCGGTGACCTACTCGGTACGACGAAACGAGTTTTCAACTTACCTCAGTGTCAGATTATGAAATTTCCAAACCCAACCTTATAAAGTCAATAATTAGTGACAAACAAATACACCGAAAATGAATAATGTCAGTAGGCCTACCTTACCTACTCTTGAAAGTTAAAAAAGATAATTATTGTATGTACCTAGTTCAATACATAATTTGATCGCTTCCTAGCGATCAGGCCGCCCATTGTTACTTTGTTCTGTCATTATTGTATTTTGCTTGTTCTAAGGTGTGCAATGACGAATTTTCATTCATTCATAATAGGCATGAATCCTAATTTTCAAAATCTCTTCTATGATATTCAGAAGTATTTATGTCTAAAATATTTATGTCTAAAATATATCATATTTCTGTAGAAAATTAAGGTTTTTGTGCAATAAAAGTACATTTAAATTTAAATTTTCAAATTCACGCCAAAACGCTCGCCGGTGTCATGGCGTCTGTTTTTACGTCACGGATCGGTATATCAACCAGTGATGCCTACATAGTTACTATAGAAACAAAAGGATGTTTACCGAGACGAGACGCAATGACAGACGCCATGACACCGGCGAGCGTTTTGGCTATCATGGCGGATTGTTGTATTTTGTAGATTTATTTTAGCAAATAAATTAGTAATCTCGACATTAATAAGAGAATAAATACATTTTTCAAAATCTTTGAATCCTATTTCATTAGATCAGATAAATATTTTGGCGATACTTGATTACTGTCATCATGCCTATTTGTTTAGAGCCTTCAAAGCTGAATCACGATGTGATGTCACGTTTATCGTATTTTCAGATAGGCACCTACGTATAACCTACATATATTTTAGAATTAATATGCATGCAAAATTATATTGTGCTTTAGGTAGGGACTTGTATTTGAAATACCTAGGTTTATATACTTCGAACATAATAATATATCTTTTAAATACCGACGCTGAAAACGTAAAATAAGTGAAACAGCATTTTATTATTTTCATTCTTTTAATCAGCAGTGCGATTCAGACTTCCGAAGACGCATTATTACGCATATTTCTTTAATAGGTAGTTCTCTGCACAGATTTGTTCGATCCGAAGGACTCGCAGGTTCGAACCCGGCCGTGCATAAATGGATTTTTCGTTTCGAAAAAAATATATGCGCATTTAACACGAGCTCTAAACGGTGAAAGAAAACATCGTGAGGAAACCAGTTAGCTTTCTAATAGCGTCGATGGGCTTGCAACCTGTTACGTATGGATTGCCAACCTCTGCAAAACGCGGGCATGTACCAAATATGTATTTGGATATACCTCTGACTACCCCCTTAGACTCGAAGGATCTTAAAAATGCCTAAAAAGATCTGCGAGAATGTCTATAGCCCCTTGGGATACAGTCGTGATCATAGTTCATTTTTATTTATTTTTTAATTTTTCTCTGCACAGTACAAATACATGTACAAATAATTTATTGGTGGTAGCTCCCTAGTTACAGGTCATAAACACCTAATGCTTAGGTGTATGGTAAATTGTAAAATTCATTAATGTCTCAAAAAGTCTATCTAATCAATTTTAGTAGGTATCCGAATATCCGTCCACTGACGCTGTATCGTTTATTTTGGCAGGTGTTCGGTATCTTCAACACCGCCGCTTACGCAGCCAGTTCCTTCCTGCTGTTCAAAGAACACAAAATGGCGGCCTCAACGGCGGCGTGAGAAGCAAACCAGCGGACAACAGCTCCCACAAGAACCTTCACGATCGTTCGTCTCGCTTTCCACTTCACATTATAATAGCCCACACAAATACCTATTGCCGTTGATCACGATAGGTTTGGAAATATTTAAAATAATCGCAGTTTTCAACGTGGACGAACTACCTGTTCGATAGGTAGAATTTATCGTCATTTAAACGTTTTTGCATTTCATTATTAGTAGCTAAAACCGGTTACAAATTCTCAACTTTGGTTTAAAGCATCTTTGTAATTCGTTACCTAAAGGTCACTGGGCACCTCAGTATGGAAACTATACCCACGGGCTTACAGAAATAAAATAGGATAGGGTGTTTAGATTAACGACTCTAGATTACGATGAAATGAGTCGCATTACCATAGATAATGGAATCAGGCAAAAAACATAACAATTGAAAATATAAATAATAAAGTTTTATTAGCGGCCTTTACACGTAGAGATCGGAACGCGGGAAATAGCACGCGCTATTCCAACCTTCGCTAAAAACCTTACGTGTAGATGCGCGACGCTGACAGTTCGATCGAGTTTTTAGCACAGTTTTTGTGACAGTTTTTTGCACGCATCACCGTTCATAATCGTACCACGCGCCAGTCTAAACTGTGACAATAATTAGCACGACAGTTTTATCCGCGGTTAAATCTGTACAGATTTATCCGCGGTTCGGAACGCAGTCCAGATCCAGAACTCTACCGTTTAAATGCCGCTATTGAGTAAATACAAAAGTTAAACTTTCATAAACCTGTAGCTGATATTGGATCATGCAAGTATTATGCGGCCTGATCAATATAAATAGGGTAAAATACATCAATTGAAAAGCTCGCAGGCGCATCTATTCGCTCTTGGTGTCTGTCAGTAGTAAAACATTTGATACTATCTCTACCGTGTTTTGTAGGGTTCACCAATAGTTGTAGTATTGTTTGCTTCAGACGTGACGCGATCGTTATTTTCCTCTGATTCAAATTTTGTTGTCAACCAGATCAAGGTGTCGATACAGTTTAATATTTATTTTTGATTACCTACGCTGTTATATTTTATTCCCATTGTCTTCAAAAATGTGTATAAAATAAAATAAAAAGTGGACTAATATTTTAAAACTAGTTTTGTTTTTGTAGGATAACTTTTATTAATTGGGATTGTGCCCATGCAATGACCTTTTGAGTAATAATTTTATCCAAACCTAACGATCAACACCAGCAATCAAATAAATTGTTTAAAAATAAAATGTCCAAAAAATTGGTAACATTTTGGAATTCTACTTTAAAATAAGTATTTCACTATACTTATTTCACAATATTTGATTTGTACCTATTTATTATTTTACATAGCCTAAGAATATTACTGGTTTTATTAAATAGGTAAACTTACATAAGTACCTACGTCACATGTAAATAGACACGCATTTATTTCTATACACGCTAATGTAAAACCAACTAAGTATATAGAAGCGTCCAGATGTTATTCAGTCTTCAAGCTAATTGTGTTCGAGTTAATATAAGTAAATGTTTAGCAGCTAATTTTACAAATACTTACTTATATCAATGTATGGGTTCATAAGAAATAATTCACAGCACTACATAACTTTATAACGTTCCCACCTTTTCGTTTATATAAACGTCATTTTTAAATATTTAATTCCAAAATTATCCGTGCCCAATCGATTAATCAATTAACTCAAATACTAAAATGTGCCGTTAGTACTTTATACTGCATAAACAAACAGCTACTTATATAAATTTATTATTAAGAATTACGTTAAAGCTATATGGAAATAATTATGATAATTTATTATGGTTGTTATAATTTTATGTTAGCCTAGTCTTACAGAAGAGGGGTTAGGAACAAAACGAATTATTGTAACCTTCGTAGTATAAACAAAAGTGAATGTGTGACTAAAACAGGATTATCAAAACTAAAACAGGATCATTCGAAACTCAATATGCCTCGAATGGAGGTCTAAACTATGCCTACATAACCAATAAAAAAATTGTAAGTGTAATAATTATTGAAAAGGCTTTTACTCAGAAAGGCTTTTTTAAATCCGTCCAGAATCTCTAATGGTACTTAGGTAATACCTAATTTTATTATATTCACACTCAGACAGTTCAAATTAAATTCCATCTAAAAATATTTCTACTTTGTTCATAGATGGCTTTTTAAAGTTATTAAAGTTATCAAAGATGTGTTTTTTTTTGCGACAGGTTATTATATTAGTTTAGATTGGTATTTGTATGTAGGTATGTAATAAAAACCTACTTATATATTGAATTAAATTGGACTGTGTGAATGATAACCTTTTTAGTGTTGCCGCAACACGTCGACGAGATGTTAATTGTACCTAAAGAATTTTATTAGTATGAATTAATCTTTAATTATTTTGTAAAAAGTAATAAATATATTTTAACATAAAAATATTTTATTTGTAAGTATTTTAAGAAGTGCTCTCTTGATTGATCGTTGATGTTAAGCAGCGTTGTGCGCGGTCATAATTTGGTTGGTAATTTGGCTTCCGTGCTTCTGAAGACACATTACCTATATTGCCGGTCCCGGCTTTTAAGTTGTTAAGCCATGACGAGGCCTTTAGGCGGCCTAAAAGCTTCGTCACCAAGTTTTGTCAGAATTGGCCACTTGCTCATACGAACTTACTTACCTACCTACATAGTTAATTTGTATTTTATTGTTTTTTTTCATTGCTCATTGGTGATCACGTCAACTCTGCACCCGAATCGAAATCGAAATTTCACGAGAATTGTTAGAGAAATGCGACCTGCACAGGGGAAAAGACGGACAGACAGACAGATAAAGCAATTTTTTGGCCAATTTCGAAACTGAGACATTTCGCTCGGTCAATTACATTTTTGGAGGTGCATATTTCATTTAGAGTTTTATGTATCTTGATAAAAAGTCTTACCTGATAAAAAGTCGATTGAAAAAATGAAATGCTAACTTCCCGTAGCATATCATTTTACTACAAATTAAAAAAAAAAATGTCTTGTCGCATGCGGATGAGTTCTATAGTTCCTGATACTATTTAGCGATAGTTCTGGCACTTTTTCGCAAAAAAAAATATTTTGTCAAAATAATATTCCTACTGAAACTACGAATTTTTTTATTCTGTGTCAAACACTTCCTACAAGCTAGAACTCTTACGTTTCATACGCATCCGTAACATAACTTTAACCTGCTACTCGATTGAAGTCTAGAACTACCGCTAGAGTGCCAGCATATCATGGTAGAGTACATCACAACAACACTAACTTAAGTTTACCTTCATAAGATTTCAACGCGCACCTAGTGCTACGAATTAGCTACGAAACATAGGTTCATAAACGCCTAAAGATGTAAGAAAATGTATAAGTACCGCCCTTTAGATATGTATACAATGTTTTTTAGACCAGATATCACGGTCACACCAGGATCCCTAAAGTACCAGCATATCATGGTAGAGTAGTAAAAAAGTCGAATAAAAATTATTTGTATAGTGTATAGGTACACTTCTTAGAAGCTCACACAGTTAAAATAAAAAAAAATCGTATTTTTAGTAGGAATATTATTTTGACAAAATAATTTTTTTAGGGTAAAAACGCCAGAACTATCGCTAAAAGTATCAGGAACTATAGAACTCATCCGCATGCGACAAGAACTAACTTTTTTTATGATTTGTTAGCATATCATTTTTTCAATCGACTTTTTTTCAAGTAAAATTTCACGAACTATTGTAAAAAGTATCAGGAACTATAAAACTCATGTGCATGCGAAGAGAACTTACATAAAAATGTGATATGCTGGGAAATGATATGTTAAGTTCACGGACATGTAAGACGCACTGTTGAGAAAGTCCATAGGTACTAATGTTTTCCGACCAATTTTCTTCATTGATTTTTAGAAAACTCAAATACTTACTTAAATAAAAAAATTTGTAAACCAAAATTTTCAGAGCGATATCTGCGACAGAACAATATAGCAATAAAGCTTCTCGGCTCCTCTAGCAATTTTAAAAAACTTAATTTCCTGCTAAGACAATTTACTTAATTTTCTTACGTAGGTACCTATGTTAGTAAGTATTTATAAATTAACCGTACCTATGTAATGTTAATGAAACTAAAAGTCAATGAAGAACTTTTTAAATCTAATGATTCACATTTCTAGGTAGTTACTAAGGTACATAAATTATTCAAAGATTTTTGAAAAACAAGAATTTACTCTCCGTCCTGTATGTAGATAGGTACCTACCTACAGCTGGATTGACATTTCAACTCACATTCTAATAACAATTAACATTAAAAATTTAACGAAAAACCCCCGACATTTCCCTTCATTAACTACAAAAGAGCTGATGATCTTTAAACTGCTGAACAGATTTGCATGAAACATAGCTAAGAACGCTCTCGACAAAGACACCTTTCAAACAAAAAAATAATAAATCAAATCGGTTCATCCGTTCTGGACCTATGATGACCACAGACACACATACGTAGATAAACAGATATTTACACACTACAAACTAATAGGTAAGTATCTACCTAGGAACCCCTTTTTTTCGTCGGGGGTTAAAAAAGGAAAATAGGATGCAAAAACGGCGTAGCAGAGTTTCAAAGTACAATTTTACTTTTACCAAAAATTTTTCTTTTGTCAAAGAAATTTCAGTTTAACTTACTTATTTAAAGTTATAGTCATGTCACCTCTGCAGTCTGCACCCGCACCTCACCGCCTCACCTTGTGCGGTTAGCTATTCTTTGTATGGAATTATATGGACCAACGCTCTCTACGTCAACTCTGTAGCGTGACCGGATCGCCGCACCGCAAGGCAAAAATGAAGGAACAACGTCGAAAGGCTATGTGGTGCGGTTCGGGTGCGGAGTTGACGTGATCAGTGCGATTCAGACTTCCAAAAAAGCTTCCAATTCGATGATTTGCTTTGGAAATTTGACGTTTTTTCAACCTCAGAAGATTTTATAATGTTGAAATGAAATCGCACTTAGAAATATTTTAAGATTTTAAAATTCATTTACATTACAAATGGTAACGCCACGTTGAGACCACGCTATCCTACCAGACTGATCCATTTAATGTGCATCAGAAAATTGCAGATTTAAAGACGTCTCACTTTAGCTCTGATAAACAAACGGCTCTCTGATAAAGTCGATGCGAATAAAAGTGAGTCATGGTTCCTACTTACAATGTCGTGCGCCCACTCGGCAGTCTTTTCCAAGGTTCGATATTGTTCGCTCGTGTGGTCGTGCGCTTTTCATCTGTTTTCCTGGAAAATAGCATAAAATTGTAAGTAAAACCTTCTCAATCCATACCTTACCTTTTAATGTAGGTAGAGGCTAGGAATTAATAGATTCAACCCCTGCTCTACATGATTGTTTTGTTAACTTGGTTTTAGAGCAACAATTTTATTTGTTTCAGTGTTAAATACCTATATAATAACAATACAAAAATACAACTTACATTTCTATATATAAATATTATATGCAAGTAGGTACATATATATTTTAACTCATACCTACTTAATTTAGTAATACCTACAATTTAATTTTAACACAGACAGTTTAGTTGTTTCGATGAAGTTTATCTTAAACAATAATTAATAAATTATTTCTTAATGCCATAAGGTTTAAACATAATTTATCTAACAGAAGATGTATAGCTGCGCGCCGTCTGGGAGGGTTAAAACTACCACAAACTTTTAAAACATATATACCCACCTATATGTATTCTGTCTGTCTGTGTAATGTCATTGAACCGTACTAGATATGGTGCATAACGATTTTATTTTTTTACAACAAGAGGTCATTTGTATTTGAATGATTACATCTCACTATTTGCATTTTGAATTGTTTATCGAGAGATAAAACAGTTTAGAGTTTATGTAGAGTCAGTCAGATAGTGTGGGGTTTATTTCAAGCTATCGGCTGTTTAAAAATAAAATGCATCAACGTCTGATAGGAATATCTTACCGATGAAGCAGTCGGCCTCGGCATACAAACACTACTCCGACCGACGTCACCTGTCGAGGTTGACCTCAGGATTTGACTGCACATGCTCGTTAATTTCAAGTTACTTGAGCAACTAACTAAAAAAGCCTAAAACTGCCTAAACTGAGGGTCTAAAACGCCCCGTATTATAATATGCCGTCTCTTTTCATAGACATGAGTGTGACAAAAAAAACATAGTTCGAATCAAATTATGATCCATAAAGGGGATTGCGTTAGCGGCCATGTTAGACACTCTGGGGTTGTTAGTTTACTCAACCATTTTACATCATTCCTAACTTTTGCTCGCGGTTTCACTTAGATCTTAGACTATTCCTCGGGAACAGTAACCTACCTACTTCTTTCTGGTATTCGGTTGAGTAGTTAGGGCGTGAAACAAACTACCACCTCTTAGGATTGGGATTTCATAAAATCTTTTATCAATTTCAGTATCCTTAAACAAGATGTCGCACTCCGTTACCATCACTAGGACGACCGTCGCCACCTCGGGCACCTCGGTCTTCTTGAATACAGGATATTTGGGCACTCTGCCTGGACTATTAAAGCTTGCAGAGTTGGTAAGATATTTTTGTTCTTTAACCTTCTGAATTTAAGGTCGAGGTGGACATAATAGTGGTAATGCAAGGTTGAAATTTTGGATCAACTATTTTCCTCGTAGGTAAACATAAAATACCCTGACCACATCCATAGATATGCTTTTTGGATCAATTAAGTATTATTTTGTTAAACAGCTTTTGTTTTTCCAAGTTATAAACACTAATCTACAAAATTAAATATAGTTTTAAATAATCTGAATAAATTCTTCCGTATCGGGGGTCATGCATGCATGAGCATGCATGCATGTTTTGTTTTTTTGAGCATGAGCCTTGTTTTTTTTCACGAAAGACTTAAACTTCTTGAGTAGTTCTTACTTGTGATGTCATAATATTCAGTAGACTCAACAGGTACCTAACGGCCTAACCTACGTCAAGGTACTAAGCAGTCTTGACCTAAACACTGTGAGACTCAAGATGCACTGAATTTAAAGTCACAAATGTTCCAGTATTCAGGGATCGTGTGACCTATATTTTTGAGACGTAAATATCAACGTTGTGAAATCATGGAGTGTTTTATACTTAAGCGCCGTTTACACGGTGTGAGTTTTTTGCCTCGAAGATGCGAGGATCTCGCTGATCTCGCTCCATGAAAATTCAGTGACAAGCGATTATCGGCCTTACAGGTATGATGTCAATGTTTAGTTTACATTATCATTATTTAATATTTTGACATTTTCTTTCGATAAATCGCATCTTCGAGGAGAGAAATTCGCAACATGTACCTAAACGGCGCATTAGTCAAGTTTGTTCGAAAATGATATCTTATTACATGGGCGGATTTTTTTAAATTTGTACATTGCATTTTCAGCGTGTCCATCGACTTCCAGTGCATTATTTTAATACTTCTAATAGATTTGTGGTACGGGTATGGTGTTTTTCGGATAGATTAACAATCTTTTATCCATTTTCAACGTAAACATATATAGGGTACCATATAATTTTAATTAAAATAAAGCAAAATAAGTAATACTTTACTGCATTTTTACCATGTCCCCTCGTCAGTTTGCAACTTTCATCGTGTCATTACAACTCAATAGATCGAGTTTTGAGACACATTTTCTAGTCTATTATCATGATAAATTCACTGTTTTTCGAATAATGGACAGCAAAACCATGTAAGTTAATTAAATTATTAGATATTTAGCTTTAAACCTCAGTCCAGATTTTTGGCATTTTTGGACATGTTCGGCTGACTAACGGGTTATTGCTACTTGGATTATTGCAATCCTACTAATGTGGTATTTTTTTGAATAAACTGGTACTCTTGCTGGCATTCCGACTGCCACTCTGATGTATTGATGTAATCAGACTGTTTTATGAGTCAGTGAAGTGTGTAGGTAGGTGAAGTCCTGTCCGAGGTCCGCTGATGAACTGCTGTTTTTTGAAGGTAAAAAACAACTTTTTGGCATATTACTAGTTCGTAATGAATAGTTTAACTTCCGGTTGCATGAAATAATAGCAGTTCCACAGGATTATGTTATTACATTCGGCAGAAAAATTAAAAACATTTTCCTTGCCACGGTTTCGTTACTGTCAGCTGAGGAACATTTGCAAAAACGTTAGTCATCCGAACAAATTGTTAGTCATCTGACCTGTAAAGTCAAGTGCATATTGCGGAATTTTTGTATTTTTAACCGACTTAAAAAAGGAGGAGGTTCTCAAGTTGACTGTTTTTTTAAAATTAAAAGCTTTTATTTAACTTGCAATGTATGTACCTAAATGTACCTGCTGGATCAAATGCTGAGGGGTAGCCTTATTTTCTTGTCACTGTACCTACTATAACATTTTTGATTTGTGTGCATGTACCGTATAGTGGCGAAAATAAAACTCTTTTCTATTCTATTTTATTATCTAATAAGTACCGATTAAGTGGTATTTAAGTTTTTTTTTTTCAAGTTTTTGTTATAAAAGTTACCGGATCCCATAAATAAGATAGAATAAATCTTAAATTTAAGTAAAAATGTGTCATGATTGTTAAATAAATGTGGTACCGTGGGGCAGTCCCGGGCATCATCAGTGACTTCACGGTTGAGAGGTAGTTCAAAGCACTATGCAAAATAGACGTATTTTATTAATAAAACGCTCACTCTATAGTTGTAAAAGTCAGAATATCTTGCCATTGTAAACACAAGCCTTACTTGTCCTCTGACTAACATCGACGGTCCACTGACTAACTGTCCTCTCGAAAAAGTTTTTTGAAATCGTATTTTAGATATTAAGCACACTGTTTTTTAACAAACTTTTGTGTTCCTTGGTGAGATAATATTAAATAGTATTATGTGTAATTTACTTGATTTTGTACGGGTTCTAAATTCTAAGAAACACTAAAAAGACTGAGACAAATTTGACCAAAAGTTAGTCACCTGACATAAAAGTTGAAATATTTAATATTTCTAGTTAATATTCAAAGAATATGCACTGATTATTCTATTGTGATTTTAAATTGGATTCAAATAAAAGGCTTTTTACGATTATACGTGTTTTATTTTTTCATTTATCCAGAAAACAATTTCGTTACTCATTGGACAATTTTGACCACAGTATCAGTATTAAAATACCAATAAATCAAGTTTTCTTCAGTAAATTACATGACTTTTGGGTTTTCATGAAACTTTACATATCTTGCTATAAGATCATTATACCCAGAAATAGATATTTGAAGAAAAAAATTTTTTACAACATTTTCAGAATGGTACAAATTTTAAAAAATCCGCCCACATGTAGAATAGAAAGACAATGTTTTAAGTACCTACCTACCTAAGTATATTTTCAGAGAAAGAAATTGTTTGACTGCTAAGTTGTAGTTATATTATGTACTACTAGTTAATTTGATGTTTTCCTTCCTCTGAGTCGCTGCATGATGTCACGCGTTGCGTCACCCTCCTTTTATGTTGAAATGTTTGTAGAGCAATCAGACGGGAAACTATATTTAACTTAGTTTTTTTTTACTTACACATTATAATATTAGGCTAATTAAATCGTTAACGTTTGGTTAACGTGATATGAACTTGTCCATCACATTTTTCCTCATTTATTAATGGATCAAAAGAATCGTTTATGTGAACGTCTGTTTACATTGAGTTTACCTACTAACTACATCTAAATTGGTGAAGCTATTAGGTAGGTACCTACAACAACAATCATGACTTATGTAGGTGTAGGTATTGATACCTTTTTATATTTATAATTGATCTTGAGATCAATTGTAAAAAGGTATCCACCTACATACATACTAACTACATAATTGATACCTACGTGTCTTCTGGTTGTTGTAGTTCATTGTTTGATTTTAGTTTTTTATTAAGGAATAGTAGTAGGTAGTAGGTAGGATTTTTTACATTTTCACAGTTAATCGCAAGTAAATTCATTGATGATGATGAAGAACGATTCTCCACATGTTTTAAATCAATTTCCTAGATTTTTTCTAATACTACTTAGTCTTACATATCTGAAAAACACATTGAGATTGGACGTGTTCGTTCATTTACCATGCTTCATCTCAACGTGAAGGGTGATAGTTATACCAAGCCATTGAGCGATATTGCACCGACTCTAAATTCACCTCGAGGCCGTGACTTCATATCGGCTATTCCTGGAATACTTACTCAAAACACATAAACACTAACACGCTCACTGCAGCTAGAAGGTACAGAACTGAATTACGAAATTGAAAAAACAATTCATATGTAAAAACTAGTGGCTCTGTGAGCTGGTAGACCTCGCGAGTCTGTCTTTTCATAGCTGAAAACTGAATAAATGTTCACAATTCTCTAGTTTTGTGATGAGAAGGTGGTCCCAGGTGCTCCGTCAACCCTACCTAGTAGTTAAAGGGCCGATTCCACTGGTACAAAACAGAATACTTATACTTTTTTTGAAAGTATTCTGTTTTTACCATTCTTTGACATAATAATTGAAAAGCACATATTAATGTGTGTACTTACTTATTAATGTTGTGTTTCAGCTTTTGGGTGCGGCCTGCGTCGGCGTAGTGGGTTACTACATAGACCACAACGGTTACATGCCGTTCCAGAAGGCAGAGCTTTTCTTTTTGTTGACGGCTACATCGTTCCTCATTGGCACATTCTGTTTGCTGACGGCGTGCTTGGTGTCCATGTCCACTGCTTCTATTATATCCAAAACTATTTATGTAAGTACTGTTTTTGAAATACTCTGGAATAATTTAATCTGTTGGATGAATGTGTTGCTAACACCACGCTAACACAGAATATTATTACTCCTAGCGTTGCTAAGCGCAAAACTCTAGATTTTTTTTAAATATTAGTTGAAGTCCGAGGAAAATTCCAAAGAAAATATACAAAAGTAGGTAAAAAATGTAAAACCCAGGTAAAACCACACTTTTCTTTTTCCCATTTAAACTGACAGAACGACGTCTGTCCGGTCTGCGTGCCGTATGACCATTCCGCTGCATTTTGTTTCTCCAAAATGTCAGTAATTTGGTTGAAATGGTAGAAAAACTTTTTCAAACAATTCGTTCTACGTCATTCCTCGTACAACAGAGTCGTTGGGTCGTTGCTCATTATAGAGAAAAGGAAACACACGAAGATCAAAGGTTTCGTTGATGTTTCGCTTGTGGTTTTTAAAAGTTTGGTACTAGAATCGAAACCCAGGGCCCCGACTTTACTAACAAAAGCCTAAGTATGATCGTTATCGAAAACAAGACATAGTGTTGAAAACTCGATTAAGAAAAAGGTTCACAGTCAATTCAAAGGTTAATATATATCCTCAATAAGCTCGGTGATTGAAGTAGGTTTTATTCTACATTAAACATTTTATTATATTTTATCTTTGGATAAAAAATAATTAACCCAATCTATTTTTATTACAGGAAGTAATATACCACGGTGTTGCATTTATATTCTACCTCTGCGCGGGACTCACGCTGATTATAGAAGTCAACCACAGGAATTACAGAGGACATTACGAGCCCTATTTCGCTGCATCTGTAAGTTTACTTTTACCACAGATAATATAATACTACTTTTACGTAGTAAATTTTGATTTTGACGACGGTTTTAAATGTTTTTTTATAAGTATTGTACAGATGGGCACACTATGCCATTTAAGCCCAACAAAATAAAAGAAAAACTCATATTATGTGAGTTGCCTAAATACCTAAATTGAAAGCGGTCCGTAGAAGAAAAATGCAAATTCTCTATCGTTTTGTAGTGTAGTTTTCCTCGTAATGTGTTATGAGAGTTAAGTATATATATTACTAGCTGCTGCCCGCGGCTTCGCTCGCGTGGTACCCGGATGAAAAGTAGCCTATGTGTAGCTCCAGCCCTCCAGCTATCTCCACACAAAAAATCGCGTCAATCGGTCGCTCCGTTTTGCCGTCATTCCTCGACAAAGCCACAAACAAACAAACACACTTTCACATTTATAATAGGGGTACGGATGTAGGTACCTATATATAATTATTATTGTTGTTTTCAGATAATGGGTCTCGTTATGGCTGGACTCTACCTGCTTAGCACATTCCTGGCAAATCGTCAATACAGAGGAATTTAATGATGGAGCTCCGAGACTGGATATTTCATTGTACCTACACTTATATTTATTTATGCTGATTTTAATTGTTTAGTGCACATGTTTACTTACCTCAAACATTGGTAGTTTGGTAGTTTTTGTAATTTTATTTGCGTACATTAACTTTGCGTAATACTTATTCTACGTCTTTATTTTGTGAGGAATAAAACTTCAAAAATCATGATTTAGAAAAATAAAATACTTAATAAAATATAATAATAATAAGTACTTAATAGACATTATAATAATCAGAATTTATGAAACTTTTCTAAAATTAGGAGGACATTGTGTGTGTGGCATTTAAAATTAGTATAAATTGTAGTAAGATTGGCACCCGAATTGCCACCAAAAACCGAATTGTAGTAAATTTTCTGATTAAAGGTTGCACCACAGAATTATATCGAGATAAAAGCAAAGAGTGTAGGTATGTACCTCGCGTGCCGAAAAGGACTTCTTTGCTCGCCGCGAAGTTCATTCCGCTCCCAGGCTTTAATTTGACGCGCCAGACTTGGCGAGCATTGAAAACCAGCAATTTAAAAATAAGCAATCCAAAAAAAAAACAAAGTGTGCTTGAATTTGTTATAAGTACATAAGTATTAATCACTGCCTACGCTTTATGGATCTTGTCATAACGTAATGTATGAATATCTGCAAGTGATACTTCGATAGTCTTAGGGAGTTATTCTCAATATGAGTGCATTTTGAATTTATTGCACTTAGCTGAAGTTCGTGCTTCATAGTTACGATTTTATTTTGCATTATGCTTATCGTATCTAGTACGTTATTTTTAATGTATTAATGACAGTAGCCATCGAAGATACTACTTGTACTTATTATTCCTTCGTTTTTGTTTCATAAAAAAATAGTAAGTAGGTACATACGTTAAGTAGGTACCTACATATAAATATTTTTTTTAATGAATTCGCTAAGAAACAACGGTATTAGTTGTACCTATTTTAAAACAAATTGTACTGATAAATCTAACAGTACCTATGTTATTTTTTGTTTGTTATTTTCATCTTACTTTAGTTGATAGTACTTACGTAGATTTAAGTAAATTACCTTTTCATTCCATCTATTCGAAAAGGACGACTTTGTTCGCCTTTAAGTGCGCCCAAAGTAGATGATTCCTCTTCAAGGAACTTTTAGCGGGCAGTAATGAGTTTTTAATCCTCTTTATAAGTTTAGCGGGCAGTAATGAGTTTTTAGTCCCCATTAAGTGCGCCGGAATTATCTTTGCCGCGCACCTGTGAGGTACAACTACTTTGCACTGCAAAGTAGTTGTACCTCATAGGTGCAAAGATTCCCCATTCAAGTCTCGAATCTAGCTAGATGAATGAGGACTCTTCCAAAAACACCACAATAATTGTAATCACATTTAGAGTTTTATTACTCAGCGGTTTTAGCATAGCTATAATAGCTTGCTATCCATGCAAAAATTGTAAGTCCAAGCTCATAAAATCCTGTGTGTTTTCGTCAGCGCGATCTAGAAAACCGCCATCTAGTTTGTTTTCGTGGAGCTATTGAGCAATTCTAGCGGAAGAGATTTTTTGTTTGAACGCGCTAATCTCACAAAACAGGTTTTTATAATAGCTACCTACAACGTTTTTAATATTCATTATTCTGTATATTTATTTATTTATATTTATATTGTTTGTGAGAGAAATAAATAAATAAATGAAATGAAATGAAATCTCAGGAACTACCAGTCGGATTTGAAAAATTATTTCTGTATTTGATAGCTAAACTCTTGAGGAAGGTTGTAGGCTACTTTTCATCATCATCATCATCATCACTATCATCATCACCATAAACCATCACTACGGGGGCAACGCCGCGAGGGCGCTGCTAGTATCAGAGCCGCCGTCTGAATAAAAAAAATTTAATCCCCGAGTACTCTTCTCAAGTGGAACTTCGTTGATTTAACACATTCTTTTCTCCTCCCTTTTATTTTCTCATAGATTGTAATGAAAAGTAGAGTGTATCACTCGGGCGCAAAATATATTTTTGGCTCGGGCGACGTACTTTAAATCCCTCGCTTCGTTCAGGATTCTACTAAAGAATCCCTCGCTACGCTCGGGATTCTACTCTAGAATCCTTCACTTCGCTCTGGATTCAAAATAGCGCCCTCGCCATAAAAATATTATTTTCCCCCCTTATAATACAATCTACTATTTCATTATTGTAATATTCGATTCGCGATAAAACAATATTTTTACTCTGAAATAGTAAATTATAATTTGGAAGACGTCAGGGAAATTCACATTTAGGTACTATAAGTTTTCAACCCTTACTTGCATAGGCACTTGTGTTAGGTATGTAAGTATAGAATATAAATATTATTTGAAACAGGCGTTCTCCCAATCATTTTTAAAAGCAGTTTCAGTTCAAACGATTTATCGTAGTTCTGCCTCTAATTTAGTTATAATTCCACTAGGCTAGTTGCCTACTAGAAACAAATGCTATTTATTCAAAGTATTTTATTTGCAATTTCTTTGTTTTTTTAATTTTTTTTATGATATTTAGGGTGTAATAAGATTACTCAAGAAACTTAAGGTTTTAACCGTGCCACTACTTGATCGATCCTCTGAAAAAAAAAAAAATTACTTAAGTAGGTAACTAAAAAAAAAAAACGATTTTTCAGGGCACTGAAGGAGCACATTGCGCGTTTTTCGACTAGCCCGGCACGGCACCGGCACCGGCACCGGCACCGGCACCGGCGCCGGTGACGCAAAAATGTATGAAAATGTACTGCTCGTTTTTCCACTTGCCGGCGCCGGCACCGGCAGATTTTCATACATTTTTGCATCCCCACCACCGGCGCCGGTGCCGGTGCCGTGCCGGCTAGTCGAAAAACGCCCATAAGGTACAGTCAGCGTCATCAATCGGTATCCCCCTATTGATTTTAACAAGGACCCTTTTCATTTCAACTTTGGATTTCAGTCGGATTTGCTAGTATAGGAACTCGAGTGAAATTAGATATCCATAAGTATACTAGCAAATCCGACTGAAATCCAAAGTTGAAATGAAAAGGGTCCTTGTTAAAATCAATAGGGGGATACCGATTGATGACGCTGACTGTACCAAAAGGACCTTCCTTTTTACATCGTAGAAATAAAACTGGCTTGAGATGGGCAAAGTAGGAGAATGATGAAAATTTGAGAAACATGGAAGGAAGGCAAGTTACGACTACTGAATGAATAAAACGATTTTGTACTGTAGGTGTTTGTTTTCCATTGTGTTTTCGGGTTTTAGCGTCATAACTATATTGGATCCAAAGTTATACGTTACGTATTCTATAGTTATTTATACAGTCATAAAACACATGCTTCGGTATAAAACGATTTTATTTCCGTAAAGGGTGATAGTATAGGTACCACCGCGTCCGAATTCACTGTATCAGTTAATTCGGGAGTTGTCTTATTAGTTATTACACCTATAAATGATATTGTTAATATTTTATAAGATTTTTTAATGAATATATTACTTAATATTCTTCATAAAATTGAGTTTCAATTCTTGGTAGAGCAACCAACCTACCAGTTACTTACATATTATATTGTTTTTCACCGACTTCAAAATAGGAAGAGGTTCTGTGTTTGTATATATTCTTATACAGGGTGGAAAAAATGAATGGGCCCCGGAGGGAAACTACTTTAAATCCTTAAGGTACAGTATTTTACTTAAAGGAAACATTCCTTTATTTTTAAAAAGAAACTAAACTGCATTCATAGATTTTCTAAAATTCGCTTGCCGCGAACCAGCTGAAAATTAAAAAAACAAATCTCGCCATTTAATTCTACTAATCAATAGGATTAATGTCAGGATGAAAACATTATAACAAACATTTGGTTTAGAAATAAATAACGTCATGAAATCTAACTTTAATTATCACTATTTTTTTACATAAATTTTTATTATTTCACCATTCGCGACAAAAATTTTCTAGACGGTATTTGTCTATCTGAGGTGCGATTCAGACTTCCGAAAATACATCAGATTCGATGATTTTCTTCGAAAAGTTAGCGTTTTTTTCAGCGGAGAAACGTTATTTTCCGAATTCGGAATACATCTCGAGAAGGTCTGAATCGCACTGCTGGATACCTTTTACTATTCCACTGTAGAGCTAAATTGCAATTAAAGACCTTGTGTACTAAATATTAGATTTCATTGAAATCTTGTACGACAGATGAGTGTAAAGACCTCATGTTTCTTTGAGAAATTTTATCTTTAGCATTGAATGTATCGACTAGTGCAATAAAATAGCGAGTGTTTAATTTTTGAATTTTCAGCTGGTTCGATTCCTGGGTAAAGCAAGTGATTTTTAGAAAATCTTTGAATGCAGTTATGTTTCTTTTTAAAAATAAAGGAAAATTTATTTTTAGTAAAACACTGTATCTTAAGGATTTAAAGTAGTTTCCCTCCAGGGCCCATTCATTTTTTCCACCCTGTATTCAGCTGGTTCTTATATTAGAAACTGTCATTAGATTTGATATACAGTATACCTACCTACAACTGGCCGGGGTGGCTGGGGCGGCAGGGGCGGGGCGCGGCGGTATATTCATACTAATACTTATTTATTACTTTATAAAACTCATCGGGATTATTCTTCTCAGGAATTTTTTCAAACAATTCTGCAGAAACAATTTTAAAATATCATTTTTTAAATAAGTAGAAGTCTAAATTAAATAATAAAGTTTGCGTTTGAGAATTGCTGTAAATCAACCAAAGAAGCTTTTATACATTCACATTATCGTTTTTAGATTATAATATATCTTTGTATGTCTTTATACGTACAGACGGGATATGTGAGTGTGTAAACAATTAGGTACCAGGAATAGAAATAATAAACCCTCCCTAAGCTTTGTGTTCTATTTTTGAGACGCGCAGCGTGTGCGTGTGGCATGGCACGCGACATTTTAAAATAATCCCAACTTTAGTCGTGCAAACACCTTATTTTAAACTTAATAAGACACTTTAAATTAAAATTAAAGTGCCACGTACTTTTTACACAATATAGAGCAAGAGTTCGTTAAACTTTTAGTGAATGAGCATACTATACGTCAAATATCTAAAATTATATTGTTGACTAACACAGAACGAGTTAATGGGTGAATTGAACTCCTGCTTCCCGTGATACATAGTTGTGCGTGCCTGAAGTCTAACAACATTCTAGTGGTCAAAACACAAACTGTATTGAACTTAGAGAAGTGATAGTGAAATGACTCGAGGGCCGACTATTGTTCGCGTGGCCCCTGGAGGAGGCCACGGTGCCGGCATCAAATGTTGCTGCTGCCGGTGCTGCGAATGCATCAATTTCGGATACCTGACCACTCAACATGGACTTATTAAGTTGGCGCAAGCTGTAAGTTGCAACAGAATTCGCACCTCACAAGTAATATAGTTGCAACTCAAAAACAATGATTTTGAGATATTGCGTTTTGAAGTTTTAAAAAATCGTACCGTCTAAAATATTGACAGTAATGTCTAAACTTAAATGCAAATATATAGGTATATCGCTTGGCTATGAATATTTTCTATTCTAGTAAGTTTATAGTAAATAGCTTTCATAAAATGAATATTATTTTAATGACACTCAGAGTTACAACTGTATTGCTTATCTGTTCAGGTACTTTTTTGAAATACAACTATATGGCCTGTTTTAAAAACTAACTTTTGTGCGTTTCGACTGTTATAATTAACGTTTTAATGTAAATTTTCCTAGTGTTTCAGAAGTTATAATGAGTTTTATGAAGGTAACTTGTATTTCTCGTAAATTAAATTCAAAAAATGTTTTAACAAAATACTATATTTAAAAATCAACAGTAGGTAGCTAAACAAAAAATAAGAAACCGAATAGAAATAGTAAGTACTTTACCACAGTTTAGGTACCTAATTATCAAAAATGTAGAAGAGCAAAATACAACTACTAAACTATCATCATCATCATCATCTCTGGCGTTGGACATCCACTGTCAGACATAGGCCTCCTTCAAAGATCCAACGCTGCGCTTGCCGGTCCGTGGCCTCCTCTTGAGAACTTTTTGGCCCCATCAGCCATCTGTTCAGCGTGCTATATGGCCTGCCCATTGCCGCTTCAACGTGCCAATCCGTTTGGCTATGTCAGTAACACGAGTTCTACGTATCTCCTTATTTCTGATTCAATTCCGCAGTGAAGCCCCAAGCACAGCTCTCTCCATTGCTCGTTGAGCTACTCTGAGGCCAATAGTGAAGAACCACGTATTGATTGAAGAAAGTCTTCAATCAATACGTGGTTCTTATCTCGTGTCTTAATGAATTGACGTATTTTGGATGAAAAGCTGTTGCGAAGTGGCGTTTTTAAACAAACACTTCAAAACTTCGATGTACCGATAGTCAATTCGGCATCGCTGGAGCTCCTCCCATGTTTCAATTGAATCGAACGCTTTCTCATAGTCCACAAACGCGAAACAAAGCGTCAAGTTATATTCTTCGGTCTTCTGTATGACTTGCCGCAGCTTGTATGTGTTTGGGAGGCTGAAAGTCATCAAACCTGCGATCGAGACAATTCGTGATAATTCTTGAAAACAGCTTAAAAACATGGCTCAACAGCAAGAACAGCAACACCACGCTCTTGTTCCATGCTTCTGCCGTAGTACCTTCGAGCAAGACAGAGTTGAAGAGCTTTTGAAGGACTTTAATTACCGGTGATACACCCGCTTTCAAAAGCTCTTGAAGTTATTCCGTCTTCGCCCGGCGCCTTGTTGAGAACAACAGTTCTTAAGCTGCTTCAGGGCCACCCTGATTTTGTACGGGTATCAAGTTGATACCCATTTTGAAAGCGGGTGTAGCACCTAGGATATCCTCGGTGCGGTTTAGTGTCGGGCCAGTTTGGCTCTCGGATCTTCTTTAGCCATACTGCAAACAGGTTTAGTGACTGAATTGTAGACCTGTTCTTAAAACATTTCGACTTCCCATAACACTTTTGCTTTACTTGACGCTACACTGCCATCTTCTTATCTCCTCAGCTTCTACTATATAATTTCTATTAAATTTAAATACTTACCTAATTTCTTGGCAAATTATTGGAAAAAGGCCAGGTCAAGAGTATCATAAACCGACGAGCTTGCATGAAGAATGTGATGAGAGTGAATGAAGCCAAAGAAGTGTGTCAGGATCGTAGCAAGTGGAGATCTGTGGTCTCTGCCTACCCCTATGATGGGAAACAGGCGTGAGTTTATGTATGTATGTACCTAATTTCTTTTGAAAAAAAACAATTAGATGTCACTGTTTTATTGCATCGGTAATGTATGCTGAATTTCAGCTCAATCGGACACAGGAAAATGACAGACAGACACTGAAACAGGTGAAGCTAAATAAAAACTTGTAAAAATATGCACAGGCAATAGAGTTACATTTAGAAATAAGCAATACCTCGAAGAATTTATGCGATAATCTTAACAGGTCATATAGTGTTAACTCAAACAAAAATTCCGGCAATATAGTTGTAAGTTGAAATGTTTTTCGTAAAAGTCTATTTAATGGAAATTACTAACAAGCAATAGAGTTACAACTCTTAATGTGAACCTCATGGCTTATTTTTATTGACAGGCAATACAGTTACAACTAGATAATACAACTATATTGATTACTTTTAAACTATGTTTTTGTATCCAAGCTAACACTCCAATGTTTTATTTTGAGATGTGACAGGCAAAACACGTCTGGCACGAGTTCTGAATTATTCAACAGGGATTCAACTTAGATGTAACTATGCTACTTGACAAATTAATGAACGAGACGGATAGTCAATAAAGAGTTTTAGTGCTACCATTTAGCGATAAAAAGAGGTAGAAATGTAAGGGTCTCACCAGTCGATAGAGAAAAAAAATGTGTATTTAATGGCATACTTAGCTCAATATTGCAAAATTTTGAGTTGCAACTATATTACTTGTGAGGTGCGAATTATTGTGTGAAAACGCTTTGTTGTACGTTTATTAATTTTACATTTCATTCAACAAAAATTTACTTAATCACAAACTAGGTAAGTACATATATGAAAAATAGATTTCCACATAAATAAATAAATTAATGTAATTTTAATAGGCCCTTTCAAATGACTAAGGGGTTACGATTACTATTTTTCGATTTAATACTCCATTTACGAAATATTAAACTTTAAAGTGCTTGTTCCAGGGCGGCTCTAAAAGCCCCCTCTAAAAGCTAAACTGCTGGCTTAAAAATCCTGGCAAAAATCATGATGATAGTGAATTTCATGAACTGAAAATGAATGGAAAATTATAGCGGTTAAGATAACTGCATTAGTTTAGCAGTAATAGTCGTTGAACTTGGGTGTTGTATAATTTTGTACCAAATACAAAATCCTTAGAATAAATCCTTTAAAGTGAAAGATGAAGTTGCTTTGTTGTTGACTAATACTACGGAACCTTACACTGCGCGTGGCCAGACACGCACTTGGCCGGTTTTTTATGTAAGTATTATATATTTGATGGAAAACCGAAAACCCATAGGTAAAATGAGTTCTCGAGTGGACCGGCAGGCAAACATAGAACGTCTTCCGGCTAGGTGGGTAGAAGGTTGTTGGTATTAATAGCAGCTGGATTAGACTGGTTGAGTACAGGGTAAAATTTGGGGAGGTATCCAAATAAATTAAACATCATCATTATACACCGTTAATTCTGGATCAGTTTAAAGCCACTGCTTTTATTACTTAATCGTATTCGTGTCGTTGGTTTAGTTTTTTAATTTGATAAGTATTTCTTAGGAAACTGAATAGTTGAAAAGATTAACAAAAGTGAGATAAGCACTTGGTAAGGTGTCGTAGGCGTGCAGAGCCAATGACCTCGTAGACCCTACGCCGTAGTCGCTGGCTGAGAGTAGCTCTACGCCGTAGCAAATAGCTGTGATGTGAATATATTGTGATAGATGTGATGTGAATGACTGCGTCCGCGGCGGCCGAGTCGAGCCGACAAACGAATAGTACTACTACTATCGGTTCTCATATTATTGAGTATGCTTCGTGTTATTATTAATTGCAAAAAAATAGAGCTCATATTTATTATTATTTTTGAGTAAGGTAATCGATATAGATTACGTAGGCGCCGGCTTTAAACTGAAAAAAAAAAAGAAAAAAAAACGGCTTTAAACGGTGTATTATCATAGAATCATAACATTCATATGATCATCATCATGAGCCTGTCCACTGTTTCTTCTGGCATGTGTCTCTTGTCATTACTTGATTGAATATTATTTTGAGTAGATGCTGGGAGGTATGTGCCAAAGTCTGCTGGTGCAGTACGGCTTGCCCGAAGCCAGCGCCATGGGCTCCGCGTTCCACGGGTTCCTGACGACAGCGTCGGCCTGCCTGCTCACCACGGCGCTTCTCATCGCCTGCTACGTACTCTCTTCGAAGACGCAGCAGCTAATACGGCAATCCATTTTTGTAAGTTTTGTCTTTCGAGATATCTCTAGGTGGATACAAACATTGCGAGGCATGCGCAGCGTACGATGCATGCTTCGCAATGTTTGGACCTCAGTATTTGTTGCAAGGCATGTGATACGCACGTGATTTAAGTATATTGAGGGGCGTGCGTTGCGAGGCGTGCGTTGCGAGGCGTGCGCTGCGCATGCCTCCCAATGTCTGTAAAATAATATCTTTGTTTGGCACGATCTGCAGCGACTAAGCGACTTGATGGTTTTTAACATTAAGTCAATTAAGAGGTGTCGTTAGATTCGTCTTGATTGTAGAAGTAACACAGGCTATAACATTTTAATCAAATAAACTAAACCTAGGCCTTTACATCTTTACTAGATGATTTATACAGTGTCAGGAGGCAATCTTTGCCTTCATTTAACGGGACACTGTAGTGCCTGGGACATTGTTGAGATGAAGTAGGCTTGCCCAGCACCTAAACCATCTTCTCAGCTTAACCGGCCATATCCACAGGAAAGACATGGTCAATACGTGTGGGGCTGACTAAGCCGCGGGTTTCCTCACGATGTTTTCCTTCACCGTTTAGAGCTCGTATTAATGCGTATAAATTTTTCGAAACGAAAAATCCATTGATGCACGGCCAGGATTCGAACCCACGACCTTCGGATCGAAAGTCGAGGTACCTACTATAGGTACCCCTCGGCCAACACGGTTCTAAAAATTATACATAAAAAACATAAAAAAAGTAGTACTTACATTAAAAAAAGTAATAAACATTCTCAAAATTATTGAATTTAAAACATTAGAGTCATGATAATATTATTATCATATAATAATATTATCATTATCCATTTCTGTTGAAATCTTATAAACGTAGTAGGTACTTAGGTCCTAATTTATCTGTGAATCTGTGAACCTTATCTACAGACAACGTCATTAAACTAGTTGGAACTTTTTAATTCGAAAACGAAAAAACTCATTGTTTGCTCAATATCAGTGACCTGAACAGTGATTCATAATCTAACAAATAGAATCAGCAGACTTTTGCAAACCAAATTATCATGATGTAGATGTAGTTCAGGATAATACACTACGGAAAATTATAATAAGTATCTGTAAAATCTTTGAAAACATAATTTATCATTTTTATCAGCTGCATGCTTTGTCTGAGTATTTATTTTTTTGTACTGTACACATATGTTTTAGAGGTGATCCCTCCAAGGCGCAGTAAATAAATAATAAGCTTGTTCAAGTGGATTAACTATGTCATCTTCATTGTTTTATTGTCTGTTATCGCATACTTAAAACAATAATATAATGTCATTGAGCTACACTAGTAATATAAATGACGTCTTTGATTTTGCTACAATGTTTCATTAGAAATGGTAACACTATTCTAACAACAATATTTGAGAAATGTTCTGATTCATCAACGAGACGAAACAGATGAACTGCGTCCTGATTTTCGTTCGTCTGCGATCTGATTCAACTTTTGCTAAGTGAATTGACTCTATGACCTGGTTCCACTATTACATCTGCGTATATAATAAGGACATGTTTTCCCTTGGATGCAAGATAAATAATAATTATATATTTTGGCCGAGTGGGATAATACCTCGAATTTTGATCCGAAAGTCATCCATCCACGCCGTACATCAATAGATTTTTGGTCGAAGAATGTATATCCGCATTTTAAAACGAGCTCAAACGGTGAAGGAAAGAAAACAGTTATGTAGATATAAATACATATTAGGCGGCGACGGGCTGCTTGCTAAGTTGCTCGTTGTACCTATATGTATCTCTGGACATGCTCCTGATTCCCTTATATCTTTTGTTAATCTTCTTGAACGCCTTCAGAGAAAATATCTAACGCGTTTTGGAGTTACAGTCGCATGGTTCATTTTTGTCGTAGAAGTTTTGAGTATTGACTCCCTGACCGTGTTCCATTAATAACCGGGACGTGTTTCCCCTTGAATGCAGGATGAATCACCACGATTATTGAAGCTGTTATTTGTAGGTACCAATCCGCGAGCGTCTGTTTGGTTTTTCTATTTTTCTGATTATTACCTACCGATATTTCTAAAAACTGCAAAGAAGATAAGGATCTCAGAATTATGTTTACAGAGGGCCAAACAATTAGGTACATTGACCTAATTTTTATAACAAAATTTACCTACAGTCTACAGTAGAGACAGTTCTGGAGAATTTAATTTTTGACGATTTATGACGATTTTTGACGACCTCTGTGGCGCAGTGGGTGAAGGCCCACATGTGACGCAAGAGGTTGCGGGTTCGATCCCCGCCGCGGGACAAATGTTTGTATGATCTGCAAATACATATTTGTCTCGGGTCTGGGTGTTTTCTATGTATTTACAAAAAAAAATATGTATATAAGTAGTATATCAGTCATGTGGTTGCCATAACACAAGCTCTGCTTAGCTTGGAACTACATGATGCTGTGTGAAATGTCCAGCAATATTTATTTATTTTATTTTATTTAAGGATTTGGCCGGATACTGCCCCAGAAGAGCCGAATATCGAATTAGACTATGCGTCAGAATAATATTATTTAAATAAAATATCACAAAATTAACTGGTACATACAGAATACTTAGATATCTCGTGCCGTGTGGGAATATAATTATGTTATTTTATTAGTAACTTTAGTCACTTCCGGTACTACAGTCCGTAATGCCTCTCCAGACTCACGGCGAGAAGTTTCACCGAGACTTCTCGAAGAACAAACAAATTATCAACACTCTCAATTTTCTCACTCGTGATCTGTTTGAAATCCTTTGTCTCGGCCAAAAATAGGTACCGACACCGAAGCGCGAGAACAAGAAGGCGAGAAACTCCTCACATTCACGCTTCTCGGGTGTTGTCGGGGTTTCTTGCCGAGAGTCTGGAGGTATCACAGAGAATATTTTTATCAGATAGACCTACCTTCTTTTTCGCGGTTGACATGACACTCAAATAGTAAACAAAACAGACGGACAAGAATTTGACAGATGTAAAAGGAATTTCGTTGAGTTTCAGTTGTGTGATTGTGTTGTGATGTGATTTATGAGGATTTATCATATTTTATTTAAAATTACAAAAACTGACGCCTTGGGATATGCATACAGACTAAAATGGAAGTGGGCTGGACATGGCTGGACGTCTACAAGATGGAAGATGGACTAGGAGAGTGACAAATTGGGAGGGTTCAAGAGGTCGACGCTGCATAGGAAGACCATACGCTCGCTGGGACGAAGACATCAAGAAAACTGCTGGACCAAACTGGCTCCAAGTAGCACAAGACAGGGACAGATGGCTGGCTTTGGAGGAGGCCTTCACCTTAGGGGTTCTCTAGTACCTACTTAGATTATAAGCATTAGTGATAAGAAAAAAATGTTAATTATAGAGAAATAAAAGGCTTTTTATTTTATTTATTTATATCATATTTTATTTTAGGTGGTAAGTACAGAATCACTGCACATGAGTGTAGATAATTTTATTGATGAAATTCCCAATTTTTCCTAAGTACTTTTCTTTTTTACTTTAAATTGTAGGTACTGGGAGCAGCTGTGTGCGTCAAGCTGCAACAGCCTCCTTCAGGCGATAGCCGACAGGCCTGACTTTCATCTTATTCAGTCTTGGGAGTCAAGGCATGCCATCTTGGCAACCTATACTTGCCATTGACTGTCCGGTTGTACCTACTTACCACTCAAATGTGCCACCGATTTTTGCCTACCTACTAATACTAACATAATATAAATGAATGATAATATTTTCACGTGAAAATTCCCGTGTGTTAAATAATATATGGATGAAAGTCTGAAATAAAGAATTTTTATTTTAATTTATTATTTTATTTATTTTCCATACCCTAGTTCACTCAAAATTCTGCCAGTCCATAATAATACTTACTAAATAATTATTGTTGGACATTACACACAGCGCCATCTATCCCCAAAGTAAGCAAAGCTTTTACTATACGAACCTAAAAAATATAGTTTCCTAGGTTCATCCGTTCATGTTGGGCGTCACAGCCTGCTGCTTTAAATTAGATTATCTTTTAAATCCCACTTTAAAAAGGAAGAAGATGAATGGAGTCTCACTATAAAATAAAAAAACAAACCCAAAAATCCCAATTTGGTCATGACGCAAGCATTCTTTCCTGTGGGCATCTGTGGGGCAAAATTGTTCTAGGAATCGGCCATGTCCTTTATCGTCAGTGATATTTTAGTATTCTTATAAGAGAGAAGTACTGTATTTGCGAAGGGGTTCACCTTAGCAAACACATTACTTTTCTGTCTGTTGTTTAAGTTTACATAATATTTAAAAAATACTACTTAGCTAGGCAGACGAGACGTGGTCCTGCGACTGACAACTCTGGATCCTTACAACATCACCATCCAACGGGTTTTGTATCCATGCCCCACATGTATAAATAACACATATAAATCGATCAAGATGTTTAGCCGGAGAAATAATATCAACACACTGATACACACCGATATTTTGAATAATACAATAGGTATTTTTTATAGTATGTTTGGGGAACTATTCCATGCCTGGCTGGCCCATCTGGCCCACTTGCCCGTGGTCGAAAGACCACGCGATTGCAGAGGAACCACCTACTCTGCCTTTGGGGAACGATTCCACCATGTTCCCCAAATATGTAGTCGAGATTTTCAATTTACACCATAAGTAATTTCGGTAGATATAGGTAGTGGCTATCGCTGGTGTTAAAATTTTCAGGCCGCCTGAAACGCTTGGAAAGAAAGAAGAAGCTTGGAACCGACAATCCGAAACACGAAATTTACTTAATGTCAAATCGTGACCGAATTCTGACGGCTCAGAACGTCGCTCTTCAACGATCTATCAAGAACGTCTACGCAGGTCCACGAGCGCTTCACCATAAAGTTCGATGATCTTTATCGAGTCTATAGGCTACTGAATGTACTGATGCCTTTCTATTCCAGGAATGCCTGTTCAACGGCGTGGCTTGTTTCCTTTACCTGTCGGCGGCTTCGTACATGGGTGTGGCGGTGAATTTTTACCTGTACCCGAGGTACGCCTTGGTCAACATGTATGCTGCATATCCGGCCATGACTGCAGTTTATGTAAGTCAACTTTTAATCGTATTAGACTCGCTCACGTGATAGAAAGAAGTTAAGAAGACCAAGTTCATATGTGTTATGTTTTATCCAAATTAGATGTTGGATTTATCGTTAGGTATTGAGCTAAAACATGCACCATGCTTGTTGGTACTCCTACAATATTAGGTACCATTAGAAGATAGTTAAGCTTCTAATGGAAATGTAAGTAAAATGATTAAGTAGGTAGGTACCTGAAGAAGTATTATTTGTCTGATAGTAGGGACGATTCTCCGATTTCGACTGCAAAGTGCAAACAATGATCTAGTGTGTGACCAAAATGTAAGAAAGTAAACACAAGGTTTTCTTATTTCAGTATGTTGGAGTTGTCCTCGGAATACTTTACGGAGTCGACGCATATTTAGCATATAAGTTCTTCAGAAACCCTGGAATGTTTTGACGTTTTTCTCAGTATCCATTATGTACCAAAGTGTATTTAATCATTTTTTAATATCTCCTATATTTAAGTCTTAGTTATTATTATGATATTCGTACAGCTATAGGTTAACACATTCGAATTGAATTCGCATTATAATAACCTTACTCTAACATACTCGTAACCCTGAAATGTGATACAGTAACTGATAAGTGCATGAATTTTTATTAAAACATTTAAAACCATTCAAATATCACTTGTGTTTTTACGCGTTGTTCCTCGTACCTGGTACGCATCATCTCTGTAGTAACTGTTAGCTTATCTGCAACGCAAACATCAGCAAAAATCGCACAGCCTTGTGGGCAAGGTGATAGATAACGGCAGGGGCGGCCTTAGCTATCGCGAGGCCCCGGGCGGTAGATCTTGTGATTCCCCTGGTGAGGGGGGCGGGATCTAGATCTCTTTTGCGGGGGGGGGGGGGTCACACGATATTATGTTGAGGGAGGGGGGGGGTGGCAAAATACCTCGCCATGAAGCTAATATGCGAGCGAAGCGAGCCGATTTTTTTTACGATTAATGCAACCTAACTCACTTTGCTAGCATAATAACGAGGCTGATATGCGAGCAAAGCGAGCTCCCTACACTAGCAAAATACCCTTGAATCAAAATGCGAGCGCAGCGAGCCGAATTTTTTTAAGAAAATTGTAAAATGTGACACTTGATTTTGCTTACGGTGCTCAAAGAAAAGGCTGGCTGCTTGCCGGTTTCTATTCTGCGGTCAGCCATAACCAGGGATCGGAATAGGGTGTGTGAAAATACCTAAAGTTTGCAGCGGGACATAATATGGAGCTGTTACAACCACTTAAGTTAAGCCGGTTTTGGATTTTGCCGGTTTAGTTTCAGTTTTTTTTTACATGTTCCTTACCTTTGAAACACTGAACTACAAGCTGCTAAAGCTGCTAAACATTTACAAGCTGCTAAAGGGACTAAAAACCGAATTTTAACCGGAAAAGTAAAAAACAAAAATTAATTTAGAACTGTATTAGCAGCTTGTAAATGTTTATAGTTCGGTATTTCAAAGGTAAGGAACATGTAAAACAAAAAAAACTAAACTTAACCGGTAAAATCCAAAACCGGTTTAAATTAAGTGGTTGTAACAGCTCCATATTATGTCCCGCTGCAAACTTTAGGTATTTTCACACACCCTATTCCGATCCCTGGCCATAACTCACTTCGTTCGCAAAATACACATGAAGCTAAAATGCGAGCGAAGCGAGCTGATTTTTTTAAAACCAATGGCAGGGGATGAAATGGGTCAAAAAAGTTTGTATGAACCATTTAGAATTCCATAGCATTTAAGCATTTAACACATTGTAATATACAAGCGATACCCGCGGCTTCGCCCGCGTGGATTCTATTTTTATCCCACGGGAACCATAAATTTTCCGGGATAAAAATTAGCCTAAGTGTTATTCCAGAACCTAAACTATCTACATTCCAAATTTCATCAAAATCGGTTTAGTAGTTTTGGAGATACGTGGTAACAAACATTCACACACACACACACACACACGGACTTTCGCCTTTATAATATTAATGGGTCATGGCCCTGGGATCGAACCTGCCTAGTCATTGCGAGGCCCTAGCAAAGTACCTAAAGGTATTGAAATGTTGATGAAGAAAAGTCTGAGCCTCGCACATATTATATAAAACAAAGTAATTCGCCCCCAGCTCAGCGTCTGTCTCTGTTTGTCTGTTCGTGATAAACTCAAAAACTACTGAACCGATTTTCATTTGGTTTTCACCAAAAGACAGACAGAGTGATTCATGAGGAAGGTTTAGGTGTATAATTCGTTAAGTTTTTGTGTAAATTGGTTGATTTATGACGAAGATTGTTGAAAATGTTGAAAAAATATAGCCGACTGGGAGTTTTCATAGAAAAAGCTGCCTAATCCTTTTGTGATAATAACAAAATAAAGTAGGAAGGCATTGTTATTATTTTATAGGTAAGTATACTTACAGAAAAGTCCACAATGGAATTTGTCTATCTTTAACGGAAAGGTTTACTGATGCCTATACAAGATTTTCTCTAGTCGGCTTGCTGCGCGAGGCCCCTACAAGCGCGAGGCCCCGGGCGAGTGCCCTGCTCGCCACCCCCAAAGGCCGCCACTGGATAACGGTTGCTTCGATTGCTGCTCAACTCACAACAGTCACAACTATGCTATGCAGTGCAGTCTAGATACCTGCAGGATACACAAAATACGTTTTGTTAATTTGAATGGGCTTTTAGCATAAAATGGATCCTAAACTTTCTGAAATATAGCCCGGTAGACGACACACTACATCTGCATTTCTGTAAAAGTATTAGTTTAAAATATAGGCACGGAGATTTCAATAAGCACTGTGGAATTTTTAGATTTGAATTATTGAGACACGTATTCGCTGGTATTCAGCTGGTATTGATGTCATACGTGTTCCGTTTCCGCATGACTCATGTTGATTTTCAGTCAGAAATTGTTGTTGTTTTCGATTTGTAAAAATTACCTGTACTTAAGTAGGTGAGTAATATTGTTTGGTCAAGGTTTAGAAAGTGTCTGAATTTTAAATATTTAGCAACTAAGATTACCTAATAAACTTAAGAACTTTCTTATAATAGGCTTTTAAACATTATTAAAGGAAATTATAGGAGAAACAGTTCGCTGTTTTGTAATGAAAATCTTATCGCAGTCATTTGAGCAAGCGCAACCTCATTTTCATATCTAAAGGATGTTTGCATCTTAGAAACTAGAAAACACAAGCACTAAAATTTATCGAAGCTATTGTAAAACAACTCTTAAGGAGGTGGCATAGAGTCAATTTTGATAAAGAATCAAATTATAAACAGCTTTATCGTCATCTAACTACAACCTGCTATTAAACGCAAGTTGATTGTGCAAAGAACCTCCGCCGGGAGGCTCCACTATCACGTTATCGAAAGTACAATGGCAAAATGTTAACCGATCAATGAAAGTGAATTGTTTAGAAAATCACCATGCACGGATTATCAGGTCATAAAAATATGTCTGGTAAGTATTATTGTTCTTGCTCATTTACATTATTATAATTGTTTCTGTGAAAGATGACGTTGAAAAATAGAGTTATCTTATCAATTAACGTGTTTGAATAGGGGGCGTCAGCGTCACGTCGCGTTAGTGTTAATGGTTTTTACGGGATCACAGGAAGGGTCTATTGTGTCTATAGTCTGGTTGAATGGTGAGGTTTTAGTGCGGAGCTTGTCAGCGAGATCTGTCGACACACGGCCAGTGAGAGGCGCGCCGTGGAGTGCCGCGCATGCGCCAGTACCACGCCGAGGCGCCTGACCACATCCGTATCCACTATTTCCCGTTTAACCTGCCATAAAATAGTGCCAAAGTATTTAGTGTACAACACAACTGTGAACTAGTTATTATAGTGAAAGGACCGGTTATTCTGCGTCTGCGTGTTTATGTAAGTTCGTGGAAACGTACTGCTTGTTTTGTCTTCGTTTCGTAGCGCCCTGCGCTGTACAATGGGTGCCAGAGGCATTACTTGTATTCAATCGACTATTGTGATTACAAATTCAGTTTTATTTGCCAATTTGTTTTTAGAGAGAGAAAGAAATATGGTAAAATTACCTGCTAATCGTGCTAAAGGTGCTTAAAATGCAAAAGCAAACAGGTATCATCCGCAGGTAGTGTTTTTGTAGAATCATAATAACAACTTTGGCTACGCAGTCTATAATGTTGTAGTAGCACAAGATTTCTTAACTGTTAGCAGACCTTGATGAATCCTAAATACTTACAATTGTAGAAAGATAACCTTCATATTAAATCTTTTATAACTTCGTCAGGCACTTCTTCAGATGTAATTATTGTAATATGAGAACAAAAAATCCGGGTAAGTGTTAAAATCTGTAATAAAATTTAAAAATGTTATTATCTCCCTTCTTTTTGCATTTAATTTTTTCTTAATTATTATGAGTAAATGTTAAATACATGTACGCTCAGTCAGAACCGAGTTATACAGGGTGAGTTTTTCAAGAGTGCCGCTAGGGCCAAATCTGAAACTATTAGCAATAGCGAAAAACTCCTTTCAATTCAATTCCTGGCCAGGATTTTTTTTAATTTAATGATGCAGTTTTACTTTTTATCTAAATTGGTTACGAGACTCCTTTGAGTGTTTTTCGCTATGACTAATAGTTTCAGATTTGGCCCTAGAGGCACTCTTGACAAAAGCACCCTGTATTACTCGGTTCTGACTGAGTGTACGTACATGATTGTATACTGTTCTTACAAATATTGTTTAATATACTCCTATTAGTTTAAATTTTAATGTTTGGTTGATGGATGCACGAAAAAAAAGGCACCCTCCCATGCAAAATCGGCATGGCCATTTGGTGATTGATAAGTTTTAAAAGCTTGGGATATTCACTAATTGATTTTTTTCTTTTGATTTTGATTTGATCACAAAGGGAAACTCCAAGCAAATTTTTATAACTCGTTGCTCGACTATAAGCTTTTGTATGTGCCTAATATTTGGAAACCGGTTTTGGAAACACGCACTTCTTGAGAAGCTCCAGTCTTGAGATTTTCCGTCCCTGTGATAAGATAAGACATAGTTTCCCCAACGCTGTCCATACGAGTTGGATTCGTCGGCTGAACTTTTTGTCGAAGTTGACCTATCCTGTTGAATCATCGAATTAGTTCGATATGTCAAACGTAAAAGTCAACATCTATGTACCGAAATGGGTAGTTAAGAACATTAGACACGAAATACTTGTTTGTTTATTTTTAGAACTGGGTTACCTGTTGAAGTTCATTATTAAGGTTTCTGAATGTTAGCCTAGATTTTCTATTGGATTTCAAAAACATTTCATCTGTCAACTCAGAACTCCCTGTTTTTGCTACTGACATTCGCTTAGATTCCAATCGTAAATTTATCTTGGTGTACTAAGAATCCTAGATTATGATCTAAATTGGAGGATTTCAGTATCTACTACTGATTCTAATCGTGTGCAGACAAAAGTGTCAAATCAGTTCCGTAAGTAGGGCATTACCCACCTGTGATACCCAGGCAGAACCCAAGACACAGGGAGCAAGAATGACCAGACCAGGACCATATTTCATTACCATTTTACTGTTAGCTTGGTAAGATTAGGGCGTAATTATATTGATCAGTGAGACGTAATTGTTAAACATTAAAACAAGCTTAACACGTTTTTTTTTAATTTTAATAGGAAGGGTTCTTCCATGTTATCTTGAAAGTTAGATGGTGTAAAAACACTAAACAGTGCTTTTACACCATCTTTCTATTACTCTATCTATAACATTACAATACAAAAATGAACTGGTTATAATGGTAAGGCTGTGCGAAAGAAGTTTCGGAAAAATCGGTTTACGGTGCCTGTTATTATAGTGAAGCCAAGTAAAGCAGCATTGAAATCTTTGTGATGAATAAAAATGTTGCAAATATTTAATATTTAACTTCACACGATGTGGCGATTTGATCAGACGGTTGAGCCTTCCGTTGCAACGGAATGATCTAGGTACCTTACAGCTGGATATGGATACAACGCGTTGTATCCATATCCAGCTGTAAGTTAGATATTTCCTTTTTTCATTACTCATCTCTACAGGCTTATGAAGTCTACTTATGAAGTTTGACAAATACAAAAAAATCGACTTACCTACATCGTCATAAACTTACTTATTGATAAAATCATTTATCAAATTAATTACTTTATTTTTTGAAAATTGATAGCCATCAATGTTACCTTATCCAAGAAACAAAAATATTGATAAAAACTGATAAGCATCTATTCTATCATGTCTATGTTAGGAGAGTGCAAGAAGATAAACAATGGAAATATTAAAATGGATGGTGATATGAAATGAAAAAAATGGTCTAAACATGAATAATACTATTTCTTAGTGTATGTAAAAAAAAAAAAAACATCGAACTGAGTGAGACGTTATGCCATCTATTTGAGTCGACCCAACAGCGTCAGTGAAAGGTTCATTCAATCCGACGCGATGGCGCAAAATTTAGAGATTGCTTTTCGATTTGTTGCTCGATTACGTTGTTTAATTACATCCGTGGCACTTTTCACTTGGGTTGATCTGTACGCCAGTGTTTTGTCAATTTTTAAAATATATAAATAAGTAAATCTATCAATTGAATCTCTTGCTTACGAGTCCGCGCATAAAATACCAATAAGTAAATCGTATGAGTATTATCGATCGAGCGAGCGAAGCGAGCGAAGATCTTAGTGGTAAGTTGGGCGATTTTGCTTTGTATGTTTGTATGTTTGTATGTTTGTATGTTTGTATGTTTGTATGTTTGTATGTTTCACGAATTGTTGTTCGAGCATAACTGTCGAACCGTTCATCCAATCTGCATGAAACTTGGTAGGTCAATAGGTTGTGGTAAGGAAATTTACGGTGGAGCATATGAGCTTAATCGATGAAGGGGTTGTGAAGATATTGGGTTCCCAAGGGGGTAAAAAATTATGAAAGTTACACAAATATATTGAGTGGGGTGTCATACGAAAGGGCTTATTTTGTACATTCCAAAATGGTTTTTATTTTTAATCTAGGATGTATAGTTTTTGAAATACGACCAAAGACCAAAAACTACGAAACCAGAGCTGCAAGAGCTCCCGTTTCATAGAGTTTCGATGTCTTCGTAGCTCATTGACTGGTCGGTCTTAAAAAGAGAGTGGCATCGTTGCGGTTTGGTTTGCAATGATTTTAGATGCTACTTGATTTATTTTCATGATAAAAAAAATTTTGATAAAAAATGAAAATAATTGGAGTAAAAAAAGTTAAGTAAACAAATATATTGAGTGCGGTGTCAAATGAAAGGTCTTTATTTGTACATTCTAAAATAGTTATTATTTTTATTCTAGGACGTATACTTTTAAAAATACGACGAGAATTCATAAATATGAAATAAATGAAAAATTAGACACGACATTATGTATTGCATGCATGCTAGTATTTTTTACCATGAAGAGCTAGCGCAATAGGCATACCCGGCAGTAGTAGCACTTGAAATTATAGGGGTAGTCAGAAGAAAGTCCAAATGTAAGCCATCTACGGTGCGCGAGATCTCAGTTCGGGGCGAACTACTAGTACTTAGTTGGTTACGATAATAAGTGCACTCATTAAGCAGGTGCCACGTATAGGTACTACTAAATAGTCACGTAGGTACTCCGTAATCTATTGTCGGTACAATCACAGTAAATACAGTACAAATACAGTTTGCAGAGCTTTGATAATGTCACATCACTGTTAATTTATCTTTCTAAGTTCAAGCACAGAATAATAGTGGTTCAAGTCACGATCAACAACGGTGTGATAGAGCCTCAACCACTCCAGCATTCTCAGAATCCTTCTTCTATGTCTCACAATCATTAGCGCATTCATGATGTAAGCAACTCATCAGGTATTGTTACGGTAGTTTTTGTGAGAAATTAAGCATGCTTGACTAAGATATTATAACGATGACCTTCCCTGTTTTTACCATTTTTCATTTTAAATAATAGTTTAGGAAATATAACAGTTTTAAGTTAATTAACCGTCATTAACGCTAATTAGGCCTGTTTTTTCAATAGGTACCTAGATAACTTTTATCTCAGGAAATAAATATGCGATTTGACAGATATTGTATTGAAAATATCTCATAACGCCATATTTATTCCTCAGATAAAAGTTATTTATCGATTGAAAAATCAGCCCATAATATACCAAACTACTTATAAGAAAATATAAATAAATCGTAATAAATCATAAATAAAAAGCGTAAAAAAAACTCGACTGCCTAAAAACTAAAAAAAAAATAAGCCTGCAAAAAATTACTCACAGTCGGGACCCATAACATTAGGAAGATTTGATTGTTAAAATGAATGGGTCCCGACCGACTGTGAGTCATTCTTTGCAGGCTTGTTTTTTTATTTTTAGTATTAAATTAGTTCTTACGCAGTCGGGTTTTTGTTTTTATTTTAAATATTTTTTATTGAAATTTAATTACTTAGGTACTTGAAATGTGAGTGCCAATGTGTCTTAAAAGTGCAATGTCTGCTGAAGTTTAGATATTGTAAACCATTATAGTCTTTGTTGCTCTCAATATTTGTTCTAATAATGTTGATCTGCAACATTATTGTCAACATTATTGCAGTGTAAAAAAAAATAAAACTTTTTGGTTCGGTGTTGGTTTTAAATTTTAGATCTTGAGCGCCTTACCTACGTAGCGTGGTAGTTGCTGGAATGCTGAATTATCGTGAAATATACTTTGTACGGTAGTCAACGAACATGCATATCTATTTTTATAATCGTAGAGTAATATCAGATGCGAGGCGTGATTAGTATTGACGGGCTAAAGAGTTCCAATTATAGAATTTTATCAAGTAATTGTTTTACGTCACAGAACTAATCATTTTCTGTGAATTGTTTTTTTTTGAAATACCAAAAAGGTGATACATGATGCTTGGAGTACACCTGCTACTAAAAAGCATGCTTGCTACTTACGTAGCGTGCTTACGTCACGTAAGCATACTTTTTTCGTATACACGTGCTTATACGTGTATTCCAGGCTTCAAAGTTCAGCTGCTGTACCATGACCTCTTAGTAAACAATTCAGTATAGGAGCTATCCAGCGGATCGCAAACAATTCGTATCATGACCTGTTTTTAAAGTGACAGTTTTGACACAAAAGTAAATCAGCTCGACACGTATTAAACGATCATGGTACGAATTGAGTGAACGAAACTTTATCTAACAATTCAGTTTAGCTCATGTTTAGGTTTCGATATTTCGTCAGCGTCATAGCAGACGTCAAGCGAAGCAGTTCAGTTGAGGACCTAAACTGGATCGCATATAAAGCTCATGGTAGGCACCTAAGCAGCCAGATCAAAATAGTGAAGAGTTAAAAGTGTACCTAACTTTAATCTTTTTATTTTCAGATAGCAGAGCATATAAGTTAAAACAATTTATAATGGCAACATATGAAAATTCAGCCAGCTGGGGTGATGATGGTATGTGTGTACTACGTTTACTAGCTTATTTAGCGATTTATAAGAATACTAGGGGGACAAAGATGATCGATCTAAATAATAAGTCAGTGACTTCAGTGAAGTAGGTAGGTAACTGCGTTATACGGTTATACATTGCCTCGTGCTGATTAGTGTGGGTGGTCACTGTGATTATGGGAGGTGATCCTTTGCCATGCAGTGGAACGACGATGATGGCTGAATTATAGCAACCATAAGGTGGCGAAGGCAGAAGGCGCTACGCCGCGCCGAGAAAAGCTCGCGTGTATTTGTTGTGTATTAGCAATCTCTTTGTTTCAGATTTAATGCAAGCGACAGTGGACCCTAACGTGAAGGTGTCGGAACTGTCTGAGGAAGTTCCGGCGCTAACTGTGGCTACTATAATCGGGGTGGCAGTCGTCGTTATAGTGGGCATCGCGGCAGTGTTCCTGCTGGGGGTACTCATCGACTGGCGGCAGCAGTAAGCATAACATCTAAGATATTTACTAGTTTTGATTTCTATCTGTCTGTGATTTTGCTAACTGTGTTACAACTTATAAACCACAGATAAAGAATCGTCGTCGTTCCTCCTGTTTTAGAAACCAACTACAAATAATGTCAAATATCTTTCCACAGTAAGCCAAACCACAGATTGATATAATATTGAAACTGGTCTTAAAATTGATGAACAAATTCATGTCATCTTCATTTATAAAATTGTAATATCCGCTAAGTTTATGATTCTTCTCCTTTGTTTATATTTTTTGTATTAAGTAAGCAGGTATTGGTTTCTTTCATTTTTGGTTTTTGGCCGAGACTCGCCCCGGCTTAGAGGCAGCTTCTAGGCCTCTGCCTAGCCTGGGCGAGTCTCGGCGAGTTTCGGTCGTAACGTCTTAATTCATTCTATTCCTGTTTTGTGTGTTTCAGAAAATTAATAGACAAGAAGATGGATGATGCTAAGCGTATGAAGAACCAGAGGCGTGTCAACACACAACCGGAAGACGACCACACTAGCATAGCCCATAACATGGAGGAGCCAGGCCTGAGCATACCACCGGCTGAGGCTCTTAGAAATATACCATAGACACGGTTTAGCTTATGAGAAGTAAATATTATAGGAGCTAGATAATAAAACCTTAGTTATAAATAATTAACAGATTGTACTTACAAAATATAATAAAAATACGTTCAAAGCATTTATGTATATTGTGATAAAATTGTTTGTATGGTTAATTAATATTTATTTATTCAGAGTTGGGTCCTTGTAGCATGTTTACATGGACAATGGAGTTGATAACATAATATTATTGATCCTTGGCGGTACCGCTAAAGTTATTATGTTTGTTGCCGTTGCTAAAGTTATTAATTGAAGAAGTTATTTCTCTTGAGACCGGTTTGGAATTTTGACTGGATTGCATTCTTGATTTCTGAAGAATGGATTTTTAAACCTTGTCAGAGTTTGTGTCCATTCTCGTATTACGTATTAGGGAGGGTACCATTATACTATATTAGCCGGTACACTGACATCAGTCACGAGCTATGCAGCACCAATTGATAACTCAAAAGCAACAGGTATCAGTCTTTGTGGGGTACCTAGGTAGTTTAATGACGTTGAATGTATTAAGCTTTTCATATAAGTAGATGTTTTCAATATGTTTAAATTAGAATTTGGTAACTACTGATATTTTTATTTAAGCTAGCGTAAAACTTTTTTCGAATGTTTTGTTGAATTATAATACTAAACTATTGATTACCTAATAAAAATATTGAACGTTAGCATGATTTTTTTTTTGGCGGATATTGGAGAATTGATGCAACAATGAGTTTATCGGCTGTAGGTATTTTAGTATGAGTGCTAAATCTAAGGATTTGCAAGGTTTAAAGCAATTTCTAGTGAAAATGGCCACTAACCAGCTAAAAAAATAATTCCTAATGGAAGTAATTTTTTAAGCTGGTTTCCATACTTCTAGAGGTTGGATCGATTTTCGCCCCCGTGAAGCCCCATTTTGCAAATTTCATCAAAATCGTCAGTCCTCTGGTGAAACAAACCCTTGCTTTGCTACAAAAACGATCACGGTTTATTTAGATCATAGGTTCTCAACGTGGGCGATAACGCCCCCCTGTGGGCGTTTGAGACTTTCAGGGGGGCAGTAGAAGACCTAGAGAAAATTGGGGGGCGTTGAGATGAAGCAGGGGGGCGATAATGTAATCTAAAAAAGGCAAAAAAAACACCCTAATCCAGTGGTCGTCAAAGTGTGTTTATCTTAAAAAATTTGGCTCGCTGCGCTCGCATTTAACTTTATAAATCCTTATTTATAGTGTTATATTGTGAATAAAGTGAGTTAAGTCTAACCACAGAATATGAACCGATAAACAGCGAGTTTTTCCTTTGAACACCGCAAACAAAATCAAGTGTTACATGTTGCATTTGTCTTAAAAAATTCGACTCGCTTCGCTCGCATTTAACTTCATGGGTAAGGTATATTGTGAGTAGAGAGCGTAAAGTCTAACCACAGACTAGGAACCAAGAAGCAGCGATTTTTTTCTTTGATCACCGCAAACAAAATCAAGTGTCACAATGTTGCATTTGTCTTAAAAAATTCGGCTCGCTTCGCTCGCATTTAACTTCATGGGTAAGGTATATTGTGAGTAAAGTGAGTAAAGTCTAACCACAGAATAAGCACCGATAAGCAGCGAGATTTTTTTTGATCACCGCAAACAAAATCATATATCACAATGTTGCATTTGTGTGAAAAAAATTGGGCTCGCTTCGCTCGCGTTTCACTTCATAAGTAAGGTATATTGCGAGTAGAGTGAGTAAAGTCTAACCACAGAATATGAACCGATAAGCTAGCTTTTCTTAGAAAACTGCAAAAAGAAAATCAAATGTCACGTATTGTATTTAACTTACAAAAATTCGGCTCGCTTCGCTCGCTTGGTTTGAAGCTCAATTCACTCGCATTTTAACTTCATGAGTAGTCATATTGCGAGCAAAGTGAGTTATGTCAGACCGCAGAATAGGAACTAAAAAGCAGCGAGTCTTCGAGCCCCGTAAACTTATGATAAGTTTCAAGTTAGTTGTACCTTGGATTTTAACCCCTTTAGGAATTTCGAAAAACGTCAACTAAATAATTCAAGAAAGTGCGGCCCGCAGTGATACCTCACAATGTCCTATGCGGCCCTTAACCAGAAAAGTGTGAAAAATTCGCGACAGTCTGAAAAATAAAAAGTAGGTAAGATAGCTTGGGGGGGCTCTAGAAAAAAATATATTTTCAAAGTGGGCGGTGGGGAAAATAAGGTTGAGAATCTATGATTTAGATCTAACAAAAGCAAATTATGCAAAGGGGTTACTGTGTACCAGCTTTTACATAACAAGCGATGCACAAGAGGAATGCAGTTGGTTCGGTAAACTCCAGAGTTCAATATGCCTGACTGCCTGTCCACTCTGAGTACCCACGAGCCATCTACTTACCAAAGTTGCAACATCATGTACATACCGTGCAAAATGCTGCACTTATAATCGATTCATGCGATAAGCATAGAATATTAATCATTGCCCCCCGATAACAGCACCTTTTCTGTCCAAGATTCGTATCAACTTGCTGACTTACCAGTCTTGCGCGGAACGTTCTTGCGGAACGTACACGGAACTCAACCACCTTTAGTTCTGTGCTATAATTGCTTGAAAAATGTGCGACCGGAACTAAGTTTGGTTCAATTGAAGTAATCTAAGTACTTTCGTTACTGCGTAATTATAACCTGATATGGGTAATTCGAAGTCGAAGAAAGCGCAAAAGGAGCCTGACAAGTTTTTCGAGAGGGAAAGATGGAAGGAGCAGAAACGGAAGGACAAAAGAGAGAAGGCTGTTAACACAGCGGTGAAAAGGGTTGGAGTGAAGGATGCCCCGATTTCAGCGGTGGCTCTGGGTCCGGGACCGGGGCCCGCGGTGACGCCGCCGCCGCCGGCGCACGTCCGATCCTACGACGACGAAGCCCTAGAACGCATGCGCTATCAACTGCATAATGACTCAGATGCATTTCTACTAAACAACATTCTTCTCTCCGTTCAATTCTTCGAAAACTATGAACGGTACGTTGTCTTTTTATATGCGAATTACTTTTATCTAAATCTTTTTAAGTTGTAATTAGGCGATTAAACCAATATAATTATTTATCTATAAGAATTATAAAATCTCAGAAATTCGCTAAAACAATAGGTACCTACCACGTTTTATCTATCATGTAGGCACCTTTTGTTTTTACCAGAATAGGAGAGGCCATACAAAAAACTACACGATTTTATCATTCAGTTTTGTTTTTTCGGGATCCTAAAGCGACTTTACTATAAAATGTTAGACAAATTTTATTTTCCGTGGCAAATCTTTTTGACACATATTTCTTGTTATTTTCTATCTATTTAAAAATATCTTGAATAATCCTGACCTAAATTATACTGTCTTATCATTGTCTTGCTCTTATCAATCAATAAATTACTTAATTCATATTTATTACGCAGCCTAAAGGGAGTCCCCTCTAAATAAGTACAAAAAAAAATCAATAATGCCTACTGGATGTAAAAAGACTACTCCCGAAAATTTAAACTTGGCTGTCCAAGTCCATGATGTTGATGATGACTCTTAGGTTTCTGTATCTACTTCAAATTTTCCTAAGGAAAAATGGATCACTTTATTGTCCGGAATGTAAAAACCACAATCTCAAAATTATAAATTAAGTTGCCAGTCTTTGCTGGTAATCGCTCAAAGAGCACGAATCACGATCGAAGCACGTCTGAGTTTTCGGGAATAGCTTTATTACACCCAGTATTATTATATCTAAGCTAAGATTAAAAATCTACTGATAAATTATTTTTAAAAGAATATAAATTAAGTACTTAGAACTTTCTTAATTTAGGTACTACAACGTCGTTTATAAGAAAAAAACCGGTCAAGTGCGAGTCGAACTCGTACGCCGAGGGTTCCGTACCTAGCCATGGTGCCAATTAAGCTAGTCCGCTTAATTGTATGAGCGCCCATACAACTCGGAGGACAATTTTAATTGGCGTCAACTATGTATGGGAACACCCTTTAATTTTCAACTTTTTTAACTTTTTGGAATTTTTCCTTTATTTGTGCTATAAGACCTTGCTTTTTCCCAAATTTCGTTATTCTAGGTCAACGGGAACTACCATTTAGGTTTTCGACCCAAAACCTCTAGGATACTTCCGGTTGACCTAGAATTGTCAATTTTGGTTACAAGCAAGGTCTTCCAGCACAAGTAGGTAAAGGAAAAATTCCGAAAAATAAAAAAAGTTGATAATTAAGGTAAGTTTTGGTACTCACAAGTTTTCACGAAAACCTAAACGAGTGTGGGCAAAAATATATGGGCACTTCACCCACGGCCGCCACAGCTCAGACTACTTTTATTTTGAAGGTATCACAGCCTTGTATCTCTGTGCCAATGCGCATCAAATTCTGTCCCGGGGGTCTCTATTTATTTTGAGTCGAATAGGTTAAAATGAAAGAGAGGTTAAAATGACTATTACCGCATTTTTGGGCATAAATGTATGGACCCACCGCCGCCACAGCTTATACTACTTTTGCTTAGAAGGTATCAAAACCTTGTTTCTCTGCGCCAATTCGCATCAAATTCTGTCCGAGGTTTCTCTATTTATTTTAAGTCGAAAAGGTTTAACTTACAAAAAAGCTAAAATGATTATGATTAGAGCGATGAAAGTCTCGATTTATTGGGATGTTTTTTTATTTCAAAATAATGTGAGGTTTATCAGAAAGTCTCTTAAGTATTTATTTTTCATTTCTCATGTTCGGAAAGTACGCTTGAAGTTAGCTGAACAGAGGGATGAAAACAGTACTTTTGCGTCCCTGGGAAGCAATTCTCCCTGTGAAACGATTTTCCCTGCTGACAAAGTATTAAATAAATCTCATTGTACTATTTGACATTTCTATTGAGCCATGTCGTCTTTGTTAGCTATATTTGACATTTCTATTTACCATAAGATGAAGATCAGGATCACGGGATTAGGATCACGTAGGATTAGGTTTACAGGATAAGGATCATGGGATCAGGATTATGCAGGATCATTGGATCCGGATCACGGGATTAGGATCACGTAGGATCAGGATCACAGAATCAGAATCACGGGATCAGGATTACGGGAATAGGATCATGGAATCAGGATCATGCAGGATCACTGGATTGTGTTTTGCTGGCATTTTGAGATTTTTGTTGTAATAATTTCGAGAACCTAGTGTTTAGTCAAACTTAATCTAAGTTTAAAAACACTATTAGCCAGATCCTAAGTTAGTATTCTGTATTTTTGGAAATAAATAAATATATAAATAAATAAATTAGGATCACGGGATTATTATTACGGGATTAGGATCACGAAGTCAGGATCACACAGGATCAGGATCCTGACGCCAGACCGTAACCAAGTGAGTTATCTGTCATACATTTCAATACGAACTGTTTGGCCACGTGGCCGGCGATGCAGCCATAGCGTCATAGCGTGTTAATAGCTCTTACAAAATAGATGTGAATAACCTGTTTAGGCACTCGAACTATTAGCGCCCTAGCTTCGCTCGTGCACCAAACCATCTCGTGCCTAGGTAGGTTACTTTCAACCCATGTGTAACAATCTCCTATTTCCGATGAAGTCCTTTGAATCCCTCGCTGCGCTCAGTATTCTAATTTAGAATCCCTCGCTGCGCTCGGGTTTCAACTCTAACATCCCTCGCTCCATTCTGTATTCAGAATAGCACTCTCGTCGAAAAAATAATATTTTGCCCCGTTGTCATACAATCTAGTACTACTACTCAGGTTAGGTAGGTACAAACATGGATTTATCTAGTGACCCCCGGGATAGATTTTAATGCGTCGATAATAAAAAATGCTTAGTTTTGTTAGGTCTTTCGAGTAATATTAATTACATTGCTGGCGGAGCTGGGTGAAGTTTGCCCACTATTATTTGCCTATAACTTTTTATAGTGTTGACCTTGATTTTTATACTCACAATAGGAACTATAGACCTTAGTATACGGTATAAATTTCAACTTGCTAGCTTTACCCGTTCCTGAGATAATCGATGGTGACACACGGACGGACAGACGGACAGACGGACAGACGGACAGACGGACAGACGGACAAGAAAGTGATCTTATAAGGGTTCCTTTTTTTGCCTTTTAAGGTACGGAACCCTAAAAAGATCGGTTCAATAGCGTGCGAGTCGGCATGCGAACGCAAGAATCTTAAAAAAATAAGTTCTTTCATATTATGATCTCACTAGTGACGTTTTCAAACAAATTACTGTCATTTTCTTATATTCAGAACGAAACAAAACAGCGATAATGTTATAGGAATGGTTGATGATGTAAATTAGAAGACTTGGCAAGACTTGGAAGAATTTGGCAACCACCTGCATTGGGGCCCTTATCTAAACAAGATCAAAACTGATTATCAATACAATCAACCTACCTAAATAATTCATGGATCACGTGATTCATTTATAATTAATTTTTATTAATTATTTATACAAATAATTATTTTGGTTTCTCTAGTTTTCGTCGGACTGGCTCCTTGTTTTGTAATAAATCGGAACATGTTTTCAAAAATAAGTTAATTTGCTAAGTTGCCGAGCTCAAAGAAAGCCTTCCTACGTGCCTACTTAACTTATCACTTGTATTATGAATCAAGTACCCGGTCTTTGATCATTCGCCGTTTTTAATGATAGATTAACCGCCCGACCGACATTAAAAGCATTATAATGTAGTATGACATCTAGTAATACTTATGCAGTTTTGGTGAAGAAACAGACATCATAATATCAAGTGTATAAAATTAAATATAAAGATTTCACCGACAATATCAGAAATTGAATATAAGAACATCAGCCATTCACATTATACACGGCAACCACCTGCTTTATGTTATGAGGGATGGTGAATATTTTCTCAGAGAGAAAGAGAGACAGAGAAAGGACAGCAGCGCGATACACTCGCGGAATGTTTCAGTAGAAATGTAGTTTATACTTACACCCGTATTTATAGACAAGCAATTACTTGCTGCTAAGTAATTTCTCAAAGAAGTCATTACTTGAGGATAGAATACTTCATTTTAAAATCTTATTCTATAGCCGAGTAATCTATATGTCAAAATCAAACGCAAAATGGTCGAGTTCTCAATGCTACAAGTAAAGAAAATGGTGACTTTTACTTGGCGAAGAATTCTAACTGTTGACAGTTCTAACTTCAAACTATAAAATAAAAATCATTACTAGAGTAATTACTTTTACTAAAGTAATTACTTTTACTTGTTTATAAATACGGGTGTTACTGTACTAAGTAAGTACTTTAGTACAAATAAAATCAAACAAATCGAAAATTCAAATGAAAAACAAACAAAGAGTAAATTCTCGTAGGCAAAATAATAATCACTCAAAAACTATTAAAAAAAATTGTTTCTGAGATGGGTACAGCGGTACAGTAAATCATGGGGTAAATCACATTTCGATGGTTGAACTTTCACGAACTTTCACGTTCATCCATCAGAACGTGTGTAGATTTCTTAATGAAATCAATAAAAACAAATTTTTTAAATTAATTTTGCCTCGTGTTTACACTTTTTATCACATTGACAATGAAGCAGAACGTATGAAATTAGGCATATTAAAATTTTAAAGGTGAATTCTGCGAAAAAAACAAACTCCTACCCATACAAGAATCAATGTCACCGTAGGTCATATTAACCGCCAACACATTTCTTTCTTACCGTATAGGTACCTACATAATTATGATAAGGTAGATATTGGAAATTTAAATGTTTTATCGAGGATTTGTAGCGAGCTGTGATTTAGATTTTAAATCACGTCTTTATCAAAATTTATAATAAGCGTAACTACGTAATCGCTTAGGCATTTACCTATATTTAATTTTCATATCAAGATCCACAACCTAGGTTGACAGTTATGTATTTTTTACAGAGAAATGCATCAAATCAAAAACAATCCGCACAGTGAAAGGGAAAATCATATAAATGAGGCGATGGTTCGTCGGAACAAGCACGTGTTCTTCGCGGATCGGCTGCAGGAGTGTGTGCACGAGCACGTGAGCTACCAGCGGCGCCGCGGCCAGGCTGAGCCGCTCTCTGCACCGAGGATGTTCGTCATCTATGACAACGTAGAGGCCAGCGAACCTGGTGACACTTCAGATTACAGTGCGGTTCTGGACGCCCCGTTTTATAAGCTGCGCATCGAAGATTGCAAAGAACTAGGTACTTTGAGTTATTAATGTACCTACTGTTATTACTGTCCATTACTTATTATCTTCTTCGTAGGTAATAAAGGCAATAATATTACGGCCTTAATATAAAAGGTAGGCCATGATAATATAGGTGTTATGTCTGTACTGCGTAGCGTACTACTGCATACGCTACATATTATATTTTAAATACGGCTTGTTTAACATGATTAAATAATTAATATTATATACGCCTTATTGTTTCAGGATATATAAAACTAAAGAAGCTAGAAGTTTTAGAAAGTACTCTACAGAAAGAAGTAGAACTAGCTGATGACAAAAAAGCTGTTTCAGATGACAGTATTTTTACAGACTCTGAAAAAGAATCGGTAGATTCAGATGACTCGCATGTCACTAAAGGCTCCCAGTTATTGCAACAAATCAAAGCAAAAATAGATAAATCTGATGAGACTGAACGATACATTAATACAAATGTCATAAATCCTAATATTGACCCAGTTGAAAACATTGGTCGTAGATTCAGTGGTCCTGTTAAACTACTTAGCTTACAAGCGACGAAGAGTAATTTATCAAACTTAGAAAGCATTCGTTCAAACACATTGTTAGTAGAAGAGGAAACAAGAGATCACAGCAATTCAGACACAAACGACTCAAAACCCAGGAAGTCAATTCTTAAAACTACTAGGAGATTTAGTGGAAATGGTGTTGTAACAGTAAAACCAAACACCAACAGCAGTCGCGCTACATCCCTAGATACCAATGTCTCAGAAGATACAGAAACCTCCGGCTATAGATCTAACACGAGCAGTCGCCAAAACGAGTCTAGTGAAACAGAGTCTGATTATGGTTATTCTACAATCACAGAATCAGCTACGCCGAAGAAGATTGAGTTGAGTTTGCAATCAAATTTTTCACTTACTTCTGGTGTACTACCAGACGAGTCATGGACGATATTGGATCTTCGCGCAATAAGCCAATGGAGTGACGATGAAAACGAAGAAGAAGATGATGCAGCCTCAAAATCAACTTTGTCACGGAACTTGTATGAAAGGCATTACTATTTGAATTCCTTAAATTTTATGAGTAACTTTGTCGATAACTTTATCATAAATCTGGGAAGTGGATTAGGTCTGACGCAGGATGCCATCAACAATGCCATGACACAAGGTGCAAGTATCTACTGTGATTCATTGAAAAACGGTTTTAAAATGGGATGTGAAATATTTCCTGCTTTAATAGCTGCGTGGCCAAATGCAGCAAATCAGTGGATCATAAGAGAAAGGAAAATAATCCAGAACCCAAGAACCAATTTTAGTTATCAGTGGCCCACCAAATATATGGTTAGCAAAGCCATTGGGTTCGGTTGTTTGCTGGTTCCAATTGGATTCCGGCCTAAAAGAGGGTTAAACCCAGATCAGACACTTCAGTGGAAAATTATTTTTCCAGCCGCCGAGCGTTACTTAGAAAGTTGTTTGGCCCATTCCCATATGAGATGTTATTTATTTACATTGGCTCTACACAAGACATTCATGGAGAATGAAAGTTCTAAGGTTGGTCTAGAAGCGAGCCACATCAAGAATCATTTGTTTTGGCAATGTGAGGATAACTATGCTAAATGGCCCGAAGATCGTCTGGGTGAGACGTTGAGACTGTTTCTTCGGAGTTTCTATGTGCATTTTGGGCAATCCAGATTACCAAATTATTTTGTGGAAAACTGTAATGAGTTCAAGAGTATTCCAAAACCAATGTTACTGAAACTGCAACGACGATTAGCAGATATTTTGGAATCTCCAGTTATGCACGTCCTTAATGCAGTCGATAAGTTGAAGTACAACAAAAAGGACTTCTATCCAACGTTCAACTGTCACAGACTTTACGAAATATTAACCTGCAAGAATCCTTTGCGCATATTGAATCCTAATTTGCCCGTTATTGCTACAAACAATGATGTAAGTTCAGATAGCGAAGAAGATACGAATACGAACTTTTGGGACAAGGCCAAATCTCATGACAAACATTACCAGTGGAAAAAGGAAAGGCAAAGACAGATTCAAGAGAGGAGAAGAGCTCAGATGAACATTAAAAAACAGAAAAGCTTAGGGAATCAAGAAAAAGAAATAAATAGCAGAGTAAGTATCTACATAAATGCATTGACGAAGTTTTCGCTCTAGATGGTGTCTGTCTACCCATCTACTTCAACAACTAATATTTTACCATTGTTACAGATGATATTGCCCTCAAAAATGGATCCCGAACGTCGGCGACTGGTGCTTGAATTTTTTATTCCTCATTTCATTGCTATGGCAAGATCTAGCGAAAAATTTGAAGCAATCAAACAAGCAGTGATATATTTGGAGCAAGCACAAAGGTTGTGCACTCTTTTACTCGAAGAACCATCGGGTGAAACTACTGGAAACGAATACATGGAAGTGATTCGCGATAAGCTGGCAGACTGTCAACGTAAGCTGGTCGCTCAAGGAGGATTCAAACTACCCCCGCGCAGGGAAAGCTATCCTAGACCATCTCATAGTGCTATTCGTAGGCGGCGGCCAAAGTTTGAACAGATTGTGAATCAAAACTCACCATCACCATCCGATGGCCTCACAGGGTTCACGTTTGTAGATGTTCACGTGGACCATTCACTTAGTCAGATGAGGCTCAACGATACTTTTGGCGAGGAGTCAAAGTTATAAGCGATTGTGGTAGGTATAGTTCTTATGCTTATTTGTTATAAAGAAGTAACCGTATCTTGCAGTCACATTGTTCATTCTCCTCAAAATACATTTTAATTATTTGTAAGAAAGTTATTTTGTGCAGAAGTCAGGCTATACTTAATGTATTTATAAAAGTGAGTTTAATTATAGAGCTTTTCTTCTATTGAATGACATGACGGAGGTCTTTAGGCGGCCTAAAAACTCCGTCACCAGAGTTGGCCACTTGCTCATACGAACTTACTTAAATAAAAATTAGTTACTCAGAATTTGGAAGATTTTATCCAGTAGTAAAATTCATGTTGTCTTTTTCAATCTACCAAATTGAGGTTTCTTAAACTGCTGCATCAACCTAACCCTGTATTTTGCAACCCTAGTGAATCTCGCCTTCAATATAGTAAGGTAGGGCTTATTAGTTATAGGTAGATTATTTTAAATACTTTAAATTCATTTTACAACATTAACATTATGTAACACGTTTGTGTAACAGTTATGACTGTATTTTTATTAATATGATGTTTAGATATACCAAATAAAATATATAAATTATAAGTGTTTTTAGATTTTTATTCTCATAGTTTAAATTTACCTACTTGAAGTTTTCAAATAAGTGGGTTGACACCAGCAACCATGGCGAGTAGGGCCATTCTCACATACATGCCATACTCAGCTTGCCTGAAGTAGGCTGCCCGAGGATCGGAGTCGAAATCGGGGGACACTTCATCTACACGAGGCAAAGGGTGCATCACAACCATGCGCCTTCGCGCTCGTGTCATCAGTTGCGGAGTAACAACCAACAAACCACGTGTCTGAAACAAATAATGCACACTTAAACAGGAAATGGAATTCGCAAAATCAAATAAATACGATTGCCCATACATTATCTAAATTTATCGTTCAATATTTTTGATTCGATAAAACTATCTTAATGATTTGAACTATACATGTATATTACTGATAATGAAATTACTGATAGGTGGGACAGAAACAAAAGATAACAATAAAATGGCAGAAATCACATTGTAGAACAAAATAAAATTAATTACCTTTTCATATTCCTCTTGGCTTTGGAATCTTTCACGTTGAATGCGTGTCATGTATAGAACATGTGTGTCCGCTAACACGTCTTCAAGCCGTTCATAAACGCGTTGGGATATGCCTTTAGACGTGACGTATTCCATAATGTGTTTTGGCATGCCCAAACCAGGGGGACTAACATACTGTAGTTGAACCTGGTACAGGGTTAGGAGCCTAGCCAATGAATGAACAGTACGGCCATTTTTCAAGTCGCCAACCATTGTTATTGTGAGTCCGTTAACTGTACCAATTTCTTCTCGGATTGTAAAAACGTCCAATAAAGCTTGAGTAGGATGTTCACCTACTCCGTCGCCTGCATTTATAATTGGTTTTCGGCAGTGTCGAGATGCATTCTAAAATGTAACGTTCAATTTCAGAGGCTATATTTTCACACAAGTCATCTTATAATATACTTAGATATACAAGACCTACTTCAAAACACAAAAAAACAGCCTAAACTGTTTGATAATTGTAGGAACAAAAGTGAGCGCTAAGCAAGGATTTTGTTAATTTAACCTCTGAGTGGTGTTAGTTTAGACTTTAGATGACAAGGAAGGTTTGCTTTATTGAAGCTCATCTTTCTCTATAGTAGAGGTTAAAAAAATTACGTCAAAAATTAAGTAAGGTTTTTGGGAAATTCATCGCCTGAAAGCTTTTTCGAACTGTTTTTGCCAAATGGTTTAGTTAGGGGATGAAGGTTTCATTAGAAGTACGATAAAGTTATTTCGATAAATTAGAATACAGAGAGAAATGTCAGGCGTTATATTAGAGTATTTAGAAGATTAACTTACTGCAACTGCGCCAGGTTCGGGATGCCTTAGGACCACCACATCAGAATAACTTGCCATCACAGCCACACTGTCTTCAAGTGTTTCACCCTTCTTGGCTGAAGAACTAGTCGCGTCAGTGTGTATCACAGATCCTCCAAGCCTCTGCATTGCAGCTGCAAAACTACAGCTGGTACGGGTACTGACTTCATAAAAAATGGAAGCCATGACTTTTCCACGCAAAATGTCGTCCAAGACACGACCCTTGTTTACACTTATCTTCATAAATTGGGCAAGATTAAATATATCGTTGAGAGTTTCTTTACTAAAAGTGTCAACGGTCAGTATACTTTTACCAAACAAATCGCTACGCTGCCGTTGTGAAAGTGACTGTTGAGGAATGTAGTTTGAAGTACTGTCGCATCTTTGCCTTGTAGGAAGAGGCGACGCGCTCCGAAGCCCTGGGATTTCACTAAAATGAACGATCGGTTTACTTAATCCTTCAGGTTTGGATGGCTCTATTTGATCCAAGTCGAAATCGCTAAGTTTACTTAACTCTCCTGATGTGTGCATATCAAGTGCTGAATTGGGTCTGCTTATAACAATCTCTTTTTCAGTTTTTTCGATTGTAAATGTAGGGAACGATTGTTTTTTAGGTATTGGCCAGTCTCGCACGTTTTGGCCAAAACCAGGAGGCACAAGAATTTGCCCCTCAACATAAGCAATTTCACCACGTAAAGTGACACGATGAACGGCTCCACAAACGTGCATACCCGTGAATGGAGTCCATTTAGATTTTGTGAATTCCATTGACTCAGGAATAGTCCATTCGTAATCCATATCAACTTCTACATAAGTATTTGGTTGTTCAGGTAAGTTAAATATTTTACGTGGATTTCTGTGGAATTTGTTAATTAAATCCTCTATAGTCAAACGTCCTTCATGAACAGCATTCAAAAGTAGTGGAAGGATTGTTTCTAAACCAGGAAATCCAGGTGGAGGCTTCTCAGAGTTCTTCTCTTCGACTGAATGTGGTGCGTGGTCTGTGGCAAACACGTCAATGACATCTATATTATTCCAGAGTTCTGCTTGATCTTCAGGGCTGCACAAAACAGGTCGTACCTCCGCCCGTCCGTGGCCAATACGATCAAAGTCTGCTGAACTCAGAAACAAATGTTGTGGACAAACTTCACATGTCACTTTGAGTCCTCTTTCTTTAGCTGCTTTGATGATGGATATTTCTTCTTTGCGCGCCACGTGGCATATATGAATAGGTCGATCAAGTAAAGATGCCATTAAGATAATAGCACCAGTTTTCTCTCGCTCAGCGTGTGCACAAACAGGCATTTTCTTTGGCCAATTTTGAAGATGTTTTTGCCAAATTGTCATGTCATCTAATGTTAGTGTTGTAAAAGTTTGATTTAGGTACATCTTTAGAGCTGCAGCTTGCGGGGCAAGTTCAGCTACGGTGTCAAAATTTGTGGAGGAAGCACCCATAAATAGCGCGTAATCGCATCGAGCACTTACTCGTGCCAGAGCGGCAGCATAATCAAATGAAGTACGGTCTATAACAGGGGGATTTGTATTAGGCATAGCGCATATCATGGTGATACCACCAGCTAAAGCTGATGCGGTACATGTATCAAAATCTTCTTTGTACGTGGCACCCGGCTCTCGGACATGAACATGCACGTCAATAAACCCAGGTAATTTGATAATGTTTCTTGATGTCATACAATCAGTATGCGTTTTCATTGATGGTATGCCGCCGCATCGCAACATAGCCTGTAAAAACGTTAAACGATTATTGAAACTCCATTAAATTCAACCCATAAGTTTAGAAGGTTTGATAAGCAATAAACAAAGATATTTACATGAACTAATAGTTTAGCACATTTCACATCTGTCACAAGAGGAACTGCGTAATCAACCGCCAAGCGTCTGGTTCTGTACCCATGAGTACTAAATGATGAGACACGGCGAGCTCCGCTACGCATGGGCAAGTTTATAACCAAGTCCAGTTGTTTCTTCGCCATGAAGTCAGCCAGATGCATCAGTTCTCCGTCTGATCTATCATCTTCTGGATCGCCAATATGATCGAACGTCCACTGTACACTTTCAATCTAAAAGATAAATAGCAAAATACAATATACGTCTAATTGTGATTTTATAAGTAGGTGAATATAACTTAATCGCAAAATATGCAAAAACCCAGTTGAGCAAGTCGTATAATTGTAAAGACAATTATAATGCAAATAGTTCAACTGATCCAACTATAGTTTAGATAAATTATGGGTTACTTGAAGTATCTTACCTCAACTCCATGCTCGGCATAAAAATCTCCTGTTCCCATGCTAGCATACAATTTATATCCCATCTTTTGCAAAACACGGACACTTGGTAGAAGTTCCATTTTGTGCTAAAAGAATAAAAGAAACAGTAAATAAATACATACCAACTAAAATAAAAACCATACTTTAGAATCTAAAATTTTAGCTATAAGTACATATATTATTATAGCGATTACCTTAAACGTTCCAATCGATAATAAAATAGCCTTCTTGGGAATCCGGAAACCGGTGCTCATCAAAGATTTCAAGTATGCTTCATAACGATTTTCGCCGAAGCACGCTACTTCTCCAGTAGATGCCATCTCTACTCCCAAAGTTACATCGGCACCAGCTAATCTAGAGAATGAGAATTGCGGAACTTTGACACCAACTTTACCACAGCCAGTCATTATGTTGGCAGGTTCTATGGGTACACCTAGAATAACTTTAGTAGCTGTAGCAACAAAATCGTGATCTAAAGTCTTCGATACGAACGGAAATGATCTTGAAACTCTCACGTTGCATTCAATCACTTTCAGCTCGTTGTCTTTAGCTATCAGTTGCATGTTGAATGGCCCAGTCACATCCAACGTTTCTGCTATAACGCTTGATATTTCCCGGATTTTTTCTAATGTTTCTTGATTGATATCTTGGGGAGGTGTTACCAATGTTGCGTCTCCTGAATGAACACCCGCATTTTCCACATGTTCACAAACTGCCATGCAGTAAATTATGCCATCTGATGCAACGACATCAACGTCGATTTCTTTGGCATCCATTATGAATTTAGAAATCACCACAGGATGTTCTTTACTCACTAGGCTGGCTGATTTCAAATATGCTTCTAAATCTTGGTTAGAATAAGCAACATTCATTGCAGCGCCACTTAACACATATGATGGACGTACTAAGCATGGGTATCCTACTTCATCGCAGAACTTAACTGCAGATTCAAGATCTGTAAGTTCTTTCCATCTGGGTTGTAATATTCCTTTACGATCTAACATACGTGAGAACTTGAATCTATTTTCAGCATTATCTATCATATCAGGTGAGGTGCCCAAAATAACTGCTTGCTGTCGGTGAAGGTCCATAGCGATATTATTGGGTAATTGACCACCCATAGAGAGTATGATTCCATCGGGATGTTCAATGTTATAGATATCCATAACCACTTCAAATGAAATTTCTTCAAAATATAGTCTGTCACTCATATCATAATCTGTGCTGACGGTTTCAGGATTGTAGTTCACCATAATGGTCTTCTTTCCCTGATTTCTAAGTTCTCTTAGGCACCCAACAGCACACCAATCAAATTCGACAGAACTTCCGATTCTATAGACACCTGAACCAAGAACCATAGTAAAGTCACCTGGAAATTGTAAGTCATGTGTACAGCCATTATACGTTAAGTATAAGTAATTTGTGGTAGCAGGCCACTCAGCAGATACTGTGTCGATCTGTTTCACGAATGGAGTAATTAGATATTCTTCTCGCAACTTTCTAACAGCCACTTCAGTGCTTTTTATGGCTGCAGCGATTTGTTTATCAGAAAATCCAATTTTCTTAGCCTTTTTCAAAATTTCACATGTAATGGAGCCACTATTAGTCGCTTCCAAAGTTTTATAGTAGTCAATAATATTTTTAAATTTTCCGAGAAACCATTTGTCGATTTTGGTTAGTTCATACAGCTTTTCTACAGTGTAACCTTGTTTTAAAGCAGCGGCAAGGAAAAACATCCTTTTATCCGTCGGTTCTCTTAGTTCATTTTCATTAACATTTTTAATGTTTGGGTCAAAGCCATTTACATTTTCATCGACCATTCGCAAAGCTTTTTGAAAAGCTTCTTCAAAGTTTCTACCAATGGACATAACTTCTCCTACACTTTTCATGGAGCTTCCAATTTTCGTACTTACTCTATTAAATTTAGCTAAATCCCAGCGAGGGATTTTCACGACGCAGTAATCCAAACTTGGCTCAAAGCACGCTGTGGTGACTCCAGTTACAGAATTTTTAATAGTGGGTAATGGAATGCCGAGTGCCAGCTTAGCTGCCACGTATGCTAAAGGATATCCAGTTGCTTTACTGGCTAATGCGGAACTCCTAGACAATCTTGCGTTCACTTCGATTATATAAAATTCTTCAGAGTTTGGATTGAGTGCATATTGAATGTTACATTCTCCAACAATTCCAAAGTGTCTGATTACCTTAATAGCAGTGTTTCGCAGCATGTAGTATTCTCTGTTAGATAAGGTTTGGCTCGGTGCAACGACAATAGACTCTCCAGTGTGAATACCTAGAGGATCTACATTTTCCATGTTGCAGACTGTGATGCAGTTATCATAAGCATCTCTAACTACTTCATATTCTACTTCTTTCCACCCTTTGAGGGATTTATCGATAATTAATTGATCAGAATACGAGAGTGCTTGATGAGCTAATGCTTTCAACTCTTCTTCGTTGTTTGCAAATCCTGAACCTAACCCTCCTAATGAAAAAGCAGACCTTGCCATTACTGGATATCCAATTTGTTTGGCAGCCGCAACAGCTTCATCTACAGAAGTTACAGCTGCACTCGGGGCTACTTTTTCACCGATTGAATAAACTTTTTCAGCAAATATTTTTCTGTCTTCTGTGTCAACGATAGATTGTATGGGAGTTCCCAATACTTTAACGTTGTACTTTTCAAATATTCCAGACTTTTGTAGTTCTACGCCACAATTCAACGCTGTTTGACCTCCAAATGTTAATAATACTCCTGTTGGACGTTCAGCTTTTATAACCTGTTCCACATATTCAGGAGTAATGGGCAAGAAATAGACTTTGTCTGCTAAACCTTTTGAAGTCTGAACAGTAGCAATATTTGGATTGATGAGTACGGTTTGAATCTTCTCTTCTTGCATTGCTTTAACTCCTTGAGATCCTGAATAGTCAAATTCACCGGCTTGGCCAATAGAGAGTCCACCGGACCCCAATATCAAAACCTTTTTTGGTCTTTCATAAAGTGTCGGTTCATATTTCAGTGTGTTGGTAATCATATCATCGATTACACAGGTATTTTTGTTCTTGAATGTTTTCACAGAGTCTATGAATATATCAAACAAACATTCAAGGTCTGTTGGTCCGGCAGTGTGTTCAGGATGAAACTGAACACTGAAAAAAGGGTGCGTCTTGTGTATTATGCCTTCGTTTGTTTTATCGTTTTCATTGGTGAACAATACTTTCCAATCAGCTGGTAATGTTTCTGGATCTACCGCAAAACCGTGATTCTGCGATGTCATGTAACACCGTCCAGTGCCATTATGTGTGCAAGGTAAGTTGTGTCCACGGTTACCGTAGCTGAAATAACAAAAAAATAAGTTTGTTAGAATAATGTGAAACAAACAAACAAGTAGGTATGGAAAGCTATGTCGCGTACAATGACTGGCATTCAGCGTGTAAAAAATTTGCTTACCTCAAATAATACTAGACAAGCTACGTTTGTGTTTAGAGAAAGTGGTAAATGCGATTGTATCTTGGTAACTTATCGAAAATAAAGGTTGGAGTCATCCATGGTATAGTAGCAACACTAGCAACGGGGTTGCTCTCAAAAATGCAAAATCGTTGCTTCCGAGACAGACCGGTCAGAAACGGTATATAAGATTTGTGCCCCGGACCGAGGTTAAAAATAATAATAAAATGCATATGAATAATAAACTGTAGATATCGTTATGTATAATAATTTTTAGATGTTAAGCGTCAATTTTGTTAAGAATGTTGTGTTCGCCTGTAATTGGCACATGTATTAGTTTAGTTCCTATCCCTGCTATCTAGTTTTAGAAAAAGTTTGATACATAGTGCTGTTGTGCGATCCTTTTAATAAATAAATAAATAAATGTTCTTAATGTTAGGACTGGCACAAGTACCTACCTTGTTTTATAAGTATTGCATCCAGCTGCAGTCGATAGCAACTGATGTCCAAGGCAAATACCGAATATTGGTTTCAGCTCATCTTTCATCACCGCGCGAATGTTATCGACTACTTTACTGCAAATTTCTGGGTCACCTGGACCGTTGCTGATGAATAAACCATCATATTCATTAACATTTATTTTATAATCCCAGGGAACTAAGACGACTTTAGCGTTTCTTTTCGCCAAACACCTGATTTGGTTGTATTTTAAACCACAATCAATTGCTACGATTGTGACTTCGCCGTTCGGATTGAAAATCTTCTTTTCCTGAAATTTTAAACGCTGTTATAATGACGGTACAATTTTTATAATTTGTCAGGTTACATGAATGAAGCATCTTTAATTACCTTTGTAGATACTTCCGCTACCAAGTTTCTGGTGTTCGGGTCCGACAATGGTGGCAGCGGCCCAAACGGTGGAATACCTTGAACTATTCGACCTAGCATAACACCTTCTCGAAGTCGATGCGTCAATGCTCTCGTATCGACGTCACATAGTCCAGGGATGCCATGAGCCGCCAGCCATGTGCCGAGTGATCGCTTCGCTCGCCAGTGGCATGCTCGTGTGCTTACCTCCCCGACTATCAACCCAGCAGCCCAAATACGGCTGGACTCGAACCATCTGTAGATGGCAAGAACTTAATTTAGTCACATTTTTCCTTTACCTTTTTCTAAATTCGTAGTTCGTCCCAACTGATATCTCACAATGGGCGCTTCGCGATCGGCTCGCTAGTCCTTTGTAATATGCTATTGCTCCTGAATTTTGTACTGGTAGGTTCATGACATATGTACCTTTAGCTACTAAATAATCGATGCTTTAACAAAATGGAGCTTCTAACTAAAACATGGTTACTTGTTCTACATTTTACTACATACTACAATAACTATCCTAAAAAGTAATAATAATTTTGTCATGTTAAATGAGTGTTAAATAATATAGAGCCCTTTTATATTAAATACTTTTTAGGTAAATTTTTACCCGGCTGACTGTCAAGTCACCCGGGTTATGTAGATCGCGCGTTTCTATGTGGGTATGTATGTAATATTCTTTATTACCACGTTGCTCCTAAACGGCTGGATGGATTTTGATGAATGAGGTATCGTTAGAATCGTCTCCATCTCGATTGTGCTCTAGGATACTTTTTATTTCGATAAATCAAATAGTGCGGCTAAAAAATGCAACAATGTGTGAATTTTCAAAATGAAAATCACGCTATCATATCAAAATCCATGTCAAAATCAAGAGTTTGGTGGACTGATATCAAATATATATTTTTTTTAAATCTAACATGACATCTTCGAAGACTAAATCGAGTCTCAAAATTTTTGAAAATCTATTTTTCGCCCTAAATAGAATTGCTAACCAAAATGCTTACTAAAAACTTTCTATTTAGTCACACGCAACGTTTAGAACAAACTGCATCGAAATTGGTTCAGCCATTTAGGAAATATCTCATATTTAAGAAATAACTTACGCATTTAATTTAGGTACTCACAGAGCCATCTGTGTGTCAACTGTGACAACAACGTTTAGGAAAATGCGCACGGCATCGAACCCTAGATACTAGATACATGATAATAAAATTGTAATTTAATTTTGTTTTGTGATTGATAAGATAATGCTGTTTCCAACTTTTCAGTTCAGCCGGGTTTTTTTATTTTTGAATAAATTGCTTGTTTATTTACCTCCATTGCCTATCATGGACCCCACAACTTAATATCAGTCACAGTTCGAACAAACATACCAAGTCAAATCGCTGCAAGTGTGTATCGACATTGCGAGGCAGCCTCGCGAGGCAGCTCGTTCCAAGGCAATGTTAAAATTGGCTAGCGAGACGACCGCGTCTCCACACGCTAGGCAGCAAGTGCCTCGCGTGGTAACCTCGCAATGTCGATACACGCCCTGAAGCGTCACTGAGATTGGTTCGCTTCGCTCGCCAGTAATACATACTTGGGTAAGCCTAATTCGTCACGTTCTTCTTCATCGGGCACACCGTAGTTGCCAATCAGAGGGTAGGTGAGCACGAGCAGTTGCGCGTGGTATGATGGGTCGGTCAAGGACTCGGGGTACCCGACCATACCGGTTTGGAAAACTGAAATATTAACGTCAAACATTGCAAAAATAGCAATATGGAAATTGGAAAGGTAATCTGTTGTAGATACCTTATCTACAGCGTGATTTTTTTATAACTGAAAATACTAGCTCTAAAATCATCACCTTGACACTTACAAAAAGTATTATAAATAATGTAGACCCCTTCCTAAATTAAGTTAAAAACTCAAAATTTTATGTAGTATTATTTAAAACACTATTTGTACTGACCAACTTCTCCCTCCACCGGCAGCTGAGCTCCAAAACTCCTCCCCGGGAACACGGATCCGTCTGCCAGCACCAGACTGCACGGCGGACCCACTTCGCAGCTCAAATCGCTCAATGTCATCTTGCTGTAAATGTAAATTACTTGTTTGAAATAGTAGATTGTTACACTAGGGTTGAAAGTAACCTATTGAGGCACGAGATGGTTTGGCGCCTGAGCGTAGCGAGGGCGCTAATAGTTCGAGTGCCTTAATAGGCCTTTCACCCGAGGTAAACACCTGCTTTTCATTTCGAATATGAGGAAAGTAAATAAAAATCTGATTAGCTCATTTTATAAAAATCTCTGCTCCTAAAAAGAAAAACCTTCTCTCGACCGACAAAACCACAGAGAAACTAATACTACGTGATAAAACATCTAAATATCGAGTTGGTGCTTTCCCGCCTTTTTTGTTTTTTTTTTTCTGTGGCAAACTACCAGCCAGTTTTTTTTTATTTAAGATGGTAAATATTTCAAACTCAAAATCTTGTATAGGTACTTAAATAATAATTATTTTTCTAGTTTCTCTGCATAGGCATGTCACCAGTTACATGCATTATAAATATAAAAATGTACTTAAATGAAATATGATCACGACTGTAATCACAAGGTGAGGTAGACAAATTCTCTCAGATTTTTAGGCATTTTAGATCCTTTGAAGATGTCTAGGGGGTAGTAGGAGGTATGTCCGGATACATATTTGATACATGCCCACATTTTGCAGAAGTCAACATTCCATACGACAGGTGACTTTTACGTGCAAACCCATCGACGCTATTAGAAAGCTAACTGGTTTCCTCACGATGTTTTCCATGAGTTAATTGCGCACATTTTTCGAAATGAAAAGTCCGTTGAATCACGGCCGGGTTCGAACCCATGACTTTCGGATTGAAAGTCATGGCACTAACCCACTCGGCAAAACGGCTCTTCTTAAAAAATAAATATGTAATCCCATAAAAGTCATAGTAATTCACCTCTCAGCTAGTGTTAATACTGATTGATGACTGCTTGACTATTTAGATTTTAAGCGGATGGATCACCGAAAAGAAAGCTAGGCCCCATACCATGTTTGTTGCCCTGATTCTTCACGGTGTTGGTCGCGAAAGAACAGGAGTAGAATCACCTAGCTCTTAAGACGTTTCAAAGTGGTCATAACGGTCCTACTCAATAAATGATATTTAAAAAAAATAAAGATACCGTACTTGAATCTAAAAGTTTGTTTAAATTACTGGACCGATTTGAATGAAATTCGTAAAAGCGTAGATCGTAGTCTGGAATCGCACATATTATGTGCTTTTCTAGGAAATTTGTTGGTTCCACGCAAGCCAGACTGGATAAAAAAAAAACAAATAAGCCACAGTAAAAAAAAAAATTAATATTGCATGTGAACAAGTGGCGCAGGTAAAGTCTTAGGTAGGTATATTATCTAACCAACTGAGGAAGTTCTAATATCAAAATTTTGATACTTATTGATCTTTACAAGGATTGTAGGAAAATCAATGTTTTTGAGCTAACTAACTGTACCTGTTTAATTTATGTTTTAAATAAAATAGCTCCAAATATGAAAAAAAAACCAAATATCTACCTATTATATGTCATCATTGACAGACATTTGGTTCGTTAACGTTGTGAATTACTTGAATACTGAGTAGACATACTTACTTACATGAAATGGAATATTCAAACTTAAATTATCCTTCTAAGTAGGTACTTAATTAGTACAATTATTGACAAAGTAAGTCCAAACCCCCTGCGTAAAGTACAAAATGTGAGACACAAAATCACCACGACCTTCAACATAACTGCGTTCTGCACGGAGCTCCATTGTGTTTACAACTTGAGACTCCTAATGACATGACTGGTATGTAGCTCTTTAATTAGATATTATGTAGTCCTTCGATCATAGACAAGTATAGTGTCGAAGATGTAGCCATAACAACAACATGAATCTTATTTAGTTGGACCTCCACATCCCTATCTCAATATATTCCTCGTATCTAAATAGGAAGCGAACTGTCATTTCATTCTCTTCAAAATTGTGACCGTAAGATATACTTAATTTCAAAATATTTGAGTCGCGCTAAACAATATCTACGCATTTAAATATAATTACAAAACAACCAAAACAAACAAATGTGTTATGTAGGTATTAAATTATTGAAACCAACATTAGGTAATTTCACATGTATGTAAAGTTACTCCTAGACAGTAGTTACAGTTAGAAGTCTAGGTTATTAACCTACGCGTAAATGGACTATCGCTACAACGAACTTACTCAATTTTTGTAGGTTTGCCGGCCACGTGTTTCTCTTAGAAGTCGGAGCAGAACGGTCCGACGCTGTCGCGGTCTCCACGACGACAGACCGGTCTCAGTAACTTGCCCCTGCCTTATCATACGACTCGCACTTCAAATTGCTCCTACCAATATTACTCTTTCACACTAATCAATATTATCTATCTCCGTCTCACTCACTCATCACAGGGGCTAGCTAAATTGTTATGTGACGCGCAAAATATAAAGCTAGGTTTGATGCTTAACTGGTTAGCAGGAAGTGTAACATATTTTGGCTCTTATTCATTTTGATATAAAGATCAACAGCGTTGCCGTGATGATTGAAGCGAAAATAATAGATAATGCGGTCGCTGAAGCTGCTTAATTGTTCTTAGCACAGGCACAGGTTTGATTAACCACGGACGGACTGAAGTTAACGAGGATCCTTTTTGGTTATAGCTAACTACCTATTTGCATTTGCACATCGTCCTTGATAAATGGTCCTAAGAATCTATAAAAATAATGCTGAAAGCTGCTAAGTAAATGGTCTTACGTATTTATAAAAATAATGCTGAAAGCTGCTAACTCATCGAAAATTAAAATTCTTATCAAAATTGTCGATTCCGACGGGATTCGAACCCGTTTTTCCCCTATTTAACCAACTCATCCACGGAATCCTACTTACCTAGGTTCATGACATTATGCTTTTACTTTTTGAAACTTTCGAAAGTTAATCAACCGTAGGTTTTTGGTACCTAGTGAGTTTGGCCAGGATTTGGGAGAATTTATCACTAATAACTTGTTTAATAGCAATATACCTAAGTACGAGTATACAGTAGGGCCTCGTTAATCCGGACTCCCGCTTGTTCGGTGATCGCTGTAATCCGGCCGGGCAACGGGCTGCCATGAGCCAACCCGGCGACAGTCTTTTGTTTATTGCCTTCCATCTACTACAGTGTCAATTTAGCGCACTCGCTAATAACAATCATGAAAACAAAATCTTAAAGATTGTGAGCCTAACAGAACGTGGTCCCGGTGTACGAAAAACACTGAAGAAATCGGAAAATACCGTGTTAGAATCAGAAGATGCTTTGCTTAATACGTAGTTTTTGCAACAAAGGCGATTGCATACTATAATCCGGACGCCTCGATAATCCGCCTAGGGTCTTGTTTTTGCCTCTCCGGATTAACGAGGCCCTACTGTATTTACCTATACTTAGTTGAAGCATTAAAAATTGAAACCGATTGAATTTTTGAAACTTTTGAAACTAAATTACAGGATCACAAAATGTGATTGCGCAGACAGAAGGATAGTTTAAACAGGAAAATATAGGTAAATAAATGATTGCACTACCTACTAATACTAACGTATATTTATATAATATATTTAAATCATCTAAATCATACAATCCATTTTTTTCCAACTCCAGGTCTGTCTAAGATTGCATGATCTATAAACTTCATGGTGAGGTTCGCTGGAGGTTTGTGCAGTTCCAAAATTTCGATTAGGTTTATTTGTGGTGCTGGTTTGAGCCAAACTCCTGGCACGTACAGAGTCACTTGCGGGCCAACTGTGGGCCAATACCTTCCTAGGTTACGGCCATTAATCCAGATATATCCCTGAAAACGCAAGTAGAGATTGCAATGGTTAAATAACGAAGTTATAAAGCGACTTAGGTACCTACTAGTAAGAAACCTTCAGGAACTAGTAAACATTATTTTAAACTTTCGCGACTCGAACACAATAAATGAATGAAATGACTCCGTGGGGTATTAGTCCAAAGGTTGGACTAATTATATTATAAAGGTTGGGTGGGTACATATGAAAAGTCCGAAAACCGAAATGCCGATCCTTGAAATGCCGATGCTTGAAATAGCGAATGCTCGTAAAGAAGAATGCTTAAAATGTAGAAGCTTTAAATGTAGAATGCTTAAAAATCAGAATGCTCGAAATGCCGAAAGCCAAAATACCGAAGCTTAAAACATAGAAGCTTAAAATGCCGACGCTCAAAATTTAGAATGCTTGAAATATAAAAGCTTGAAACCAGTAATGCTTGAAATAATTATGTAGATGTAAGAATTTTTTTGTCTATACTTATTATTATTAAGAGGTAAAGTGTGTTTGTATTGTACTCGTATGTAGGAGGTTATCTCAAAAACTACTCATCTGATTTAAAAAAATCTTTCACCTGTATTTAGAATGAGGGGAGGGGGAGGGGGAGGGAGAGGGGGAGGGAGAGGGGGAGGGAGAGGGGGAGGGAGAGGGGGAGGGAGAGGGGGAGGGAGAGGGGGAGGGAGAGGGGGAGGGAGAGGGGGAGGGAGAGGGACAGGGAGAGGGGGAGGGGGAGGGAGAGGGAGAGGGGGAGGGAGAGGGGGAGGGAGAGGGAGAGGAAGAGGGGAAGGGAGAGGGAGAGGGGGAGGGAGAGGGGGAGGGAGAGGGGAAGGGAGAGGGGGAGGGAGAGGGGGAGGGAGAGGGGGAGGGAGAGAGGGAGGGAGAGGGGAGGGGGAGGGAGAGGGGAGGGGGAGGGAGAGGGGAGGGGGAGGGAGGGAGAGGGAGGGAGAGGGAGGGAGAGGGAAGGAGAGGGAGGGAGAGGGAGGGAGAGGGAGGGAGAGGGAGGGAGAGGGAGGGAGAGGGAGGGAGAGGGAGGGGGAGGGAGAGGGAGAGGGAGGGAGAGGGGGAGGGAGAGGGTGGGAGGGGGAGGAGGGAAGAGACGGGAGGGGGAGGGAGAGGGGGAGGGAGAGGGGGAGGGAGAGGGGGAGGGAGAGGGGGAAGGAGAGGGTGAGGGAGAGGGGGAGGGGGAGGGGGAGGGGGAGGGGGAGGGAGAGGGGGAGGGAGAGGGGGAGGGAGAGGGAGAGGGGGAGGGAGAGGGAGAGGGGGAGGGAGAGGGAGAGGGTGGGAGGGGGAGGAGGGAAGAGACGGGAGGGGGAGGGAGAGGGGGAGGGAGAGGGAGAGGGAGAGGGGGAGGGAGAAGGAGAGGGGGAGGGAGAGGGGGAGGGAGAGGGACAGGGAGAGGGGGAGGGGGAGGGAGAGGGAGAGGGGGAGGGAGAGGGGGAGGGAGAGGGAGAGGAAGAGGGGAAGGGAGAGGGAGAGGGGGAGGGAGAGGGGGAGGGAGAGGGGAAGGGAGAGGGGGAGGGAGAGGGGGAGGGAGAGGGGGAGGGAGAGGGGGAGGGAGAGAGGGAGGGAGAGGGGAGGGGGAGGGAGAGGGGAGGGGGAGGGAGAGGGGAGGGGGAGGGAGACCCAAACATGGATCTTCCACTGTTATTCACTGAGAAGTTCTGACACAATAGGTCCTGACTCCATCAGATCAGCAGCTGTCACCATATTATTACATTGTAGTCGGAACTTCACCGATACGCTGAGTTCCAAGTTTCAACTCGATTGGACTATTTACTGAAGAGTTCTGTTGAACAGCTCCTGATGTCATCCTCAGATCAGCTTGTTATGACCATATTATTACATTGTAGTCGGAACTTGACAGATATGCCGAGTTTTAACTAAATCGGCTTATTTACTGAGGAGTTCTGTTGAACAGCTTCTGACTCCATCATCAGGTCAGCTTAATGTTACCATCATATTGCATTGTCACTGATATCCTATCAAGTTCTTAAAAAAATCCCAAATCGCGTATGCCTTTAAAATATGAAGAGTTACCTCGATTTCTCCAAGATCCCATCATCAGATCCTGACCTGATGATCAAAAGGAACATTGGAAAAGTGTACCCTTTCAAACAAAAAAAGAATCTTTGAAATCGGTCGAGGCGTCTTCGAGTAACCGGTAAACGTACACAAAAAACACAAAAAAAAATCCGACGAATTGAGAACCTCCTCCTTACTTTTTTAAGTTCGGTTAAGAATACAATAATTTTGTAAGTATTTAAGTCGTTTCACTATCACGTTTCCATCTAGCTACTTTACACCTAAACTACTTTCGCACCCGTAAAAACTACCACGAAATAAAGTACTAAAAAATACAATAATTTATGGAAGTACTTATTTCGATCATTTTCGATGTTTTAGTCATTCGGCATTTGGAACTTATACTTATTAAGCATTCTACTTTGTAAACGTTCGGCAATTGAAACTTTCGGCATTTCGAGCATTCTGACTTTTAGCTTTCGACCTTACAAACTTCTATCTTTCAAGCTTTCTGCATTTCAACCGTTCTACATATCGAATTTCGCTATTTTAAGCATCGGCATTTCAAGGATCGGCATTTCGGTTTTCGGACTTTTCATATGTACCCGGTTGGGTATTATATATTAGGTCCAAATGTACAACTGATACGACAAAAAGAATGCGCCATTTCATGAACTAGAAAGAAAAATATATAAATTCATATTTGAGAGCGGCCATTTTTATTTTCCTTATAATTTAATTAGTTTATGTAGACTTTAGCTACTTTAATTTACCCGTATTTTTGAAAGAAGCACACAAGCCACAACTGAGTATCGCCGGACTCTGTGACGCGTTACTCACGATCATCCGGCAATGCTACACTCGCGGACCGCGGCAGTAATGTACTCGTACAGTACTATATTGAGCTACTGTTACCTTATCCCATCCAGTAGTATCCAAAAATGTATCCAAAGGTTTTCCACTGGGAAGTCTAAACTCGCCTTCATATAGAGCTGGGACCTTAGCATCACATGGCGACATAATAATTGGATCTGCCGTAGACAAATTTTCAAGGGGATATCCAGTAATCCTCCATTCTCCACTTAACACTGTGTTGTCGTACATTACCGATCCAAGAATTCCCTGTAAATAATTAAGAAAAAACTAAAGATCTTTAACATGAAGATGTACCTAGGTACATTGTACAAATCTTCAGGCATTCAATATTTTTCGAAGTTTTACCTATACGGGGTAGATGGTGCACAATTTGCACATCCGAATATTGCAAGTATTTAGAATGTTAATAAAGATTCCTACATTTGAAAGTAGTTATAACATTCCATGTGATATAAGTCCTAAGCCAATAAGTTAATGACAACAAGTTTCTAAATCTTTGCTCATACCAGAAACGTTATTACTATTTATATTTATATATTGTTTGTGAGAGAAATAAGTAAATGATTTGATTTGATTTGATTTGATGTACCTTGAAATCGTGTATGTTATACCCGTAATTGATCCGACCTTGATTCTCAACTAGTAGTGATAGGACAGATCCATTCTTCGAAGACAAAGGCAGCGAATAAATTTTATGCATTCTGCTAATTTTTCCTTGAAGTATCTGAAAGAAAATCATACCTAGTCATTATGCTTACATAAAACGCGTGACTCTTATATTGTAGCATCTGAAGACTATTGTATTAAATGACTAATAACAAAGCAAAGACTTACACCATCGACAAACACGAAGATCAAATCCCGTGGTCGTTCTATTTTTAACAAGCCATCAGTTTGTGTTAGGGTTATTTCATACAAAACAAAACCGCCTCTTTGCCTCAAGGCTTCAAAAGTCGGTAATTCTGAGCCTTGAACTGATTTATATGCTTTCCCCAAAGTAGCCCGGCCTTCGGGTGATAGAAGATTGAGCTTGTGGGTAACGGAGACCAACCCGTAGTTTCCTTTCGGCGAAGGCTGTGGCGGTTCCGCATTACAGTCTACGAGATTATACTGAAATATTATTTTTAATTTTAGAGTTGGTGCAAACAAGGAATAAATGTGTAAATATAAATAAGTAAGATACCTTTTGCAGAGCGTTTCGAATAGCATAGTATTTAGGTGTGGGATCCCCGGCCTCTGATAGGGGTGCATCGTAATCGTAAGAAGTGATGTCTGGTTGATAAGTTCCATCGTAATTAGCTCCTGCAATCATTCCATTTAGGTAAGAGTAGGTATTATGACAAAAGAAAAAGTACTTACTTATTTAAAATGATTATTTTTTTGAGCCTAGTATTCATACTGAATAAAGCGATTTAGAAATTCAGACATTTATTTATTTTTCAAAAATGAATAAAGCTACTAACCAGCGGTATACTCAAAGTTGGTGCCTCCGAAGAAAACATAGAAGTTAACGTTGATATTGTTATCAAGCATGTCTTTCAGAGTTTTAACGACTGGGTCAGTATCAGTGTGGGCCATCCTTTCCCCCCAGTGGGTGAGCCAGCCGGGGTAGAACTCCGAGTTCATCAGCGGACCACTGGGCATATAGCGACGGAGTGAACGGAATATGTTCACCACAGCTGTGTGAAAGTAACAACAGTTATTTGACGTGAATTGTTAGGTACTCACGACTATACATTTGGGTATAGTATATGTTTGGGTACTACTTTTATCATTATTATTTGTAATGCCCCATTCTCGAGCACAAATTTATTTATTTATTTATTCTTGTTGCACAAATGAAACAGTTATAAAATGCTTAGATCTAGACAGGTAACGGCAAACAAACGCTCAATATTCTGTCGCACTTAAAAGTACTTAAATGTAGTGAGTATTTAATTTTACAAAATACAGGTTTAGAATTGTAACATATTCATAGATTTTTTATACTTAATTAAGATTCTGTTAGTACCATGCCTAAGAAGCACGTCTAAAGATTAATTTAGTACGGATTTAAGTTTTTGAGTTGCGCGTCCTCATTTCGCAAGAATGCAATAAGTACTTTATCTCAATTTATGATTTGGTACACTGTATTTTGTTCAGTACCTACTTAGTCTTTAAAATAATAAGCGCGAATCATTGTTTGTAATGGCTCACGATACTTGTGTGCCTTTTGTACTTAGTTCATAAATTAAACATTTCTTCCATATTAATTTCGGTAAGCCGAGTGGGATAGTGCTTCGACCTTCGATTCTAATCCCAGCTGTGCATCAATAAATTTTTCGATTCGCAAAAGCACAAGCTCATAACGGTGAAGGAAAACATCGTGAGGAAACCAGTTTGCTTTGGAATAACGACGGTGGGCTTGAAGCCTGCCATGTATGGAATGATATCTTCTAAAAAAATGTGGGCATGTACAGAAAGCGTCATTAATTGGTATCACCCTAGTAAGAGGTCGGTTTGCAAGCCGTTGATCTCAACCTTTGTAAAAACTTTTACATCCTTGCTTACTTATGGATATCTAATTTCGCTCGAGTTCCTAAACAAAAATAGCTGATATAATACCCGACTGAAATCCAAGATTGAAATGAAAAGAGTCTTTGTTTAAATCAATAGGGGGATACCGATTGATGACGCTGACTGTACCTACCTAATATGTATTAAAACGCCAGGAAACTCGAATGGTTCTGTAACATCGGCATCAACATTTCACTTACTTTCCACTGGTCCAAAATCTACCGTCGTAAGGGTGCCAGGAATAGCTCCCGAAGTGAAGTAGGACACAGAAGCGCCGTCAGTGGTGTACAGAATCGCGTTGGTACCAACATGCTTCTCAATTATATTTTTCTGCTGAACCTTATAAGGCATGTCATTTCCATAGCTTCCGTATTCGTTCTCAACCTAAGTGTTGTAATAAAAACAATAATGTTAAAACAAAAATCGTTGGTTATAATAATATAATAGCTAGTTACTTACTATTAAACGCAAACTCACCTGCACTAATATAATTGGACCACCGTTACCAAAGAGTAGTGGTTCTAGTTGTTCAAATAATTTCTTGATCCAAATTTCAGTCTCGCTTGTAAAGTCTGCAATTATAAAACCGAGGATTAAAACTGTGTTGAAAAGATGAGACATATTTTTCAGGTCTTTAAATGATTTACCTTTGTCTGTTGTTCGTAATTTAATGTTGGGATATTTACTAAGAAGCCAATATGGAAGTCCACCCTGAAAAGTACAAGATACTGTAATTAGTATTTTTTTAAACCATTACCATTAGTTAGTACATACAAAATCCTTTAATATATATACCCGATTCCTTCAGTGTCCTAGTAGGTATTCTAGTATCCATAGATTACAAGTTTATAATAAAAACCCGGCCCTATTCGAAAGGGGCATGTAGGAATCCCAAACACATTTTCCTAAAAAATAATAAAATAGATTTATGCGAATAAGAAAATAATGTTGGAAATATAATCTAACCTCGATACTTCATAACACCTTCATGGATCGAACAGGGTTTTTGTTACATAAGTACTGTATAATTAGCGGCAAAATCAATACGTTAAGTGCAAAACCTGAACTAGTTGAAATAAGTAAAGATAATAATAAGAATACTTGCCAGGTCCCTTTCAGCACAGATGTATGGCCCCGGGCGCAATAGGACGTGCAAGCCCTCCTCTGCAGCTATTTTGACGAATGCTGCGACGTCGAAGTCCCCGTCGAACCTATACTGCCGCTCCTCGGGTTCATGATAACTCCATTCTACATAGCTAACAATGAAAGGAAGTAATTATGTACCTTGTAACTTTTAGATGGAACTAGGGGTGGATCGGATTAAACTTTTCACAATAGATCACTACATTATAATTCTTACGCTCATCGATCATCCTCCGTACTTCCAAGATTTGGGTATGTAAAAAAATTAAAAAAGGATTATAATGTCGTGATCTAAGTATTGTGAAAAATTTAATCCGATCCACCCCTAGAGTTCCATCTCAATCTAGAGTTCAAACTTTGAAGTGTGTGAATCTGTGAAGAAGATTTGGGTATATAAAAAAACTTTACACATACTATAGTATGTATAGGTGTAAAGTTTTTTTACATAAGTAGGTACCTAAATCTTTGAAGTACGGAGGATGATCGATGAGCGTAAGGTACATAACATAGTAAGAAAAGTAATTGTGCTTTCAGTTTAAGAACCGAAATAATGAGTGATCGTGGACGAAGAAGTACAACCAATGTTGTCGCGGACAAAGAATTGGTAAAAAAAATTCTATACCTAAGCATTTTTTTTTAAATCCAGGAAGATTCTTTGATCTTTTGGAAAACAAAATCCTTAAAAATTGTCTAGCTAGGTGGTAGTGAATAGCCATACGAAAAAACATAATACATAGTAAGAAATACTTACGTGGCAACAGAGTTAAGCCCCGCAGCCTTCAGTTTGCTTAGCCGGTCTCGCCAGTACACTGCTGGTACTCTGAAGTAATGCAGAGAGCCAGACACGATGCGTAATTGTTGCCCATCCAACATAAAGTTGTCCCCTTCGATGGCAATAGTATGAATCGCATTTTGGGACTTTCATGAAACAAATTCAAAACAAAATACTTATGTTAGTAAACAATACCTAATGTACTTTAGCAACATGATACAAGAACTTTTACATTACCTACATGCATAGTTGTAGTATGGTAGGTTTTATATAAGTACTAGAAAGCCCACTAGAAGCACAATAAAGTAGCAAATCTCACCCTCACCATTTTATCTGTTCAGTAGGTACCTACAGGAGTCGACAGTAAAAACTTTGTATTTAGACGATAGTGTCACTAAACCACAGAACACAATTACTAACAGGGAGCACTAAATAGTGGAATATCCGTGTGTCGTTCGCGAATGAATGCATTGAATAACCTTCATTAAATCAATATTCAGTATGTTCCATCCTTCTTTATTGTGTTCATTCAATTCGTAATACTTATGAAAATTATAGATCACAATATTGCACGAGTCCAGTTGCTCGGACGTGCATTACGTGGATCAATAGATTTTTCCATTTATATGCACATTAACACGAGCTCCAAACGGTGAAGAAAAACATCGCGAGGAAACCAACTAGGTTTCCAATACCATCAATGGGATTGCAACTTGTCACGTATTGTTCTGTAAAATGTGTGCATGTACCAAAATATGTGGACATACCTCTGACTCTGACTACCCCCTTAGTCATCTTCATGAGCTTTAAAATTTAAAGATCATTTGAAGATGAGATGCATTACCGTGCATTACTCTACTGCGCCATTGGGTACCACATCGTGATCATGTTTATTTTTTTTAGGGTTCCGTACCTTAAAAGGTAAAAAAAGGAACCCTTATAAGATCACTTTCTTGTCCGTCTGTCTGTCTGTCTGTCTGTCTGTCTGTCTGTCTGTCTGTCTGTCCGTCTGTCTGTCTGTCCGTCTGTCTGTCCGTCTGTCTGTCCGTGTGTCACCATCGATTATCTCAGGAACGGGTAGAGCTAGCAAGTTGAAATTTATACCATATACTAAGGTCTATAGTCCCTATTGTGACTATAAAAATCAAGGTCCTGAGTCAACACAATAAAAAGATATAGACAAATTTAGGTTTTCGTGAAAACTTGTGAGTACCAAAACTTACCTTAATTATCAACTTTTTTTATTTTTCGGAATTTTTCCTTTACTTGTGCTAGAAGACCTTGCTTGTAACCAAAATTGACAATTCTAGGTCAACCGGAAGTACCCTAGAGGTTTTGGGTCGAAAACCTAAATGGTAGTTCCCGTTGACCTAGAATAACGAAATTTGGCAAAAAGCAAGGTCTTATAGCACAAATAAAGGAAAAATTCCAAAAAGTTAAAAAAGTTGAAAATTAAAGGGTGTTCCCATACATACATAGTTGACGCCAATTAAAATTGTCCTCCGAGTTGTATGGGCGCTCATACAATTAAGCGGATTAGCTTAATTGGCACCATGGCTAGGTACGGAACCCTCGGCGTACGAGTTCGACTCGCACTTGACCGGTTTTTTTTTTAACAGTAAGTACCTACTTACCTACTTTTATGACGGGGCGAGGCAAGTCTAACTGCTATCACTACCAATCACTACCATCATGCATGCTCGTACAGTGTAACCAGGCTATAGTCCTAAATTTTACCACCTGAATATACTTACGAGTATTTTTCAACCGACTTCCAAAATTTTTTTATTTGTTATAGTGTTAAACCACACTTAGGTATTTACATTTGAAATTGAAAAATCTTATCAAAATTTTCAATTCCGACGGGATTCGAACCCGCAATGATACAAGCGATCCTCCTTCAAAAAAAGGAGGATCCAAAAAGGAGGAGGTTCTATGTTCGGCTGTATGTATGTTCATCGATTTCTCCGCAAATTGTGGACCGATTTTAAAAATCCTTTTTTGTTACAAAGGGTATACTCCCGAGATGGTTCCATCGTCACCAAATCAGGATCTGATGAGGGAATCCCATGAAAATCAAGGGAAACCCTCAAACATGGTTACAAATACTTTAAACACAATAAACAAATACCTAATAAAAAAAACAACACTAAAAATGGAAATAAAAATTAAAAACAAAAATATAACCGACTTCAAAAAATACTTGCGCTAAAAAAAATTTGATTTGTTGCACACCGATTTCAACATTATAACATAAAATATAATAACAAATTAAATAAATCTGTTTATATTATACTTAAGTATTTTTCGCTTTTTAGTGAAAGTATTTTTACTCGTAATCAGCAGGCCAATTCTACTAATTTATAGCATCTGCCATTCCGCTACATTTTGTTTCGTATAAAATGTCAGTCAATAGTAGAAGAATAATATATTTACTAATAAAAAACATCAGGTAGTTTTAATTTCATTCTTTAAATATGTTGAATCAAAATACTTATTACCTATAGTTTTTATGTCCAATTATTTGTTTGTGCCAGGTACAAAACTAGTATGTAGGTATATAGGTACTTAGGTAAAATTTGTAAAAGAAAAAATTGAAAAAGATTTTTATTTAGGTAACTACTTACCTACCTTTCTTTGAATTTACTTGATGTGCCAGAATTTTAATTTAGCAAAATAAATGGACACTTCTATACTTATTTAAAATAATTACGTGGAGCTTAACGACGAATAAATTAAGAACAATACATTCGTATTTTGTATCGTGGCATTTTAACACCCAACATTTGTAGGTACATAATTAAGTCAATTATAATAATTGATAAGCTAATTTCGTGACTATAGTCGTATTGCTCATTATACGGACTAAAATTGAAGGAAAAAATGTCATTTTTCCTTCAATTTTGATTAGTTTTGATACGTTTTATGTCAAAATTGAAGGAAAAATGACATTTTTTCCTTCACTTTAGTCCGTATAATGAGCAATACGACTATAGTTAGTAGTTGATAGGTACAGTAGCTATAAATAGAACGACGAAACGCATGTTATAAAAAATAGGAACACCTTCTGTAGGTTATAATTAGAACCTTTTTGAATTTACAATAAAAGACAGTGTTGGCCGTGTGGGTTAGTGCCTCGATTTTCAATCTGAAGGGTTTATTAAACCCCCGTCCGGGCGGAAAGTGGCAACTTTTGTCCCGCTACGAAGTTGCCGCTTTCCGCCTCCGCCAAGGAGAAAAATAGTGGGCCATGGGCAGGCACCCTAGGTGAGTAAATGTACTATTTCGTTTATATGCGCATTAACACGAGCTCTTAACGGTGAAGAAAAACATCGTGAGGATACCAGTTAGCTGTCTAATAGCGTTGATGGGCTGCAAGCCCATTGAATGTTAACTTCTGTAAAATGTGGAATGTACCAAATTTGTTTGGACATACCTCTGACTACCCCCTTAGACAAATTCAAAGGATCTAAAAATGCTGAAAAGATCTGAAAGAATTTTGTAGGGATCTGTAATTTTACCCTTCCCATTTATTGTTTTGAATATGATCAAAAAAGAGAGGCTTCTTGGCCGAGTGCGACAGTACCTAGCTCGACTTTCGATCAGAATCGTGGGTTCGAATCCCGGCCATGCATCAATGGTTTTTTCTTTTCGAAAATTTTATGTGCGCATTTAACACGAGCTCTAAACGGTGAAGGAAAACATCATGAGGAAACCCGTGGCATTAGTTAGCCACACGTATTGTCCGTGTCTTTCCTGTGAGATGATGGTTTAGGTGCTGGGCAAGGATACTCCATCTCAACAATGTCCCAGGCACTATTATAGTGTCCCGCAAAGATTGTCTCAGGATTATAAAGATCAAAAGAAATAGAATACATGCAAAAAGACTAGAAAATATGTACCTGGTTCACTCTTTCAATAATGGTTTCTTTAGGAATATCCCTCTCGATCCGCGACGCTGCGACTACGATCAGTAGAAACGAACAGTAAAAAAGTATCACTGCTGAAAATACCTTCTCCCACGAAAGTAACATTTCAACTTGCGGACACTGAAAGAAATAATACACTATTTAGGTTTTTACTTATGGTCTACAGTATAGAAGCTCTCAACGTGGGCGATAACGCCCCCTTGTGGGCGTTTGAGATTTTCAGGGGGGCAGTAGAAAACCCAGAGAAAATTAGATTGAGATTGGGCATTGAGATGAGCAGAGGAGGAAAAAAGGCAAAAAAATACACCCTAATCACAAAGAAAAGTTAAAATTAAAACAGGAAAACCACATGCTATTAGCGAAGATTTAATTTTACCTGTACCCCGATCGCGAGTATGCACAGAGTCTACTATTCGATCCGTGACTGTAGTATAGTCTCTCAAATGTATTGGGATTTTAGTTCAGTCAAGTTACCACTGGAGGCGCTGCACCGGAATCCCATACATTCTAGAGACTATACTACAGTCACGGATTGAATAGTAAACTTGTGCATACTGGCGATCGAGGCACTGTGCTCCAAAAAGCCGTTTTAAAGTTTTTGCAACAGATGGTAAAAAAATAAAAAGTAGGTAAGATAGGGACTCTAGAAAAAAAATATTTTCAAAGTGGGCGGTGGGCAAAATAAGGTTGAGAAACTATGGTCTAGCAATAAAGTGACGTAAATAAAGAGGCGTTTCTCCAAAACAGTAATTGTTTTTATAATAGTGGCCCGCGACCTTTGAATTGATAACTTAATTATTTAATAGTATGTTAAAAAAAATAGTAAGTTACGTAAATTTAAAATTAAATTCATGATAATTATGCTTACTTTACGGTTGTAAGCCTTGAGTACATTAGACAACTGAAGTTCGACAAGATACGTTATCTATCCACTGAATCATTCCACTCCACCTTATCTGTTTACTGTTTTACTTGTAAGTAAGGGTGCTGACACATTATCACGTCTCTACCCCGTCGCATAGCATGACCGTAGCAACACCGTCCCGGCAAAAATGATATTCTTTGTATTGAAATGTACCGGACGCCCCACACCAGACCGTTCCTACACCGTCGCGTGCCCTGCCCGTGCCATGGCCGTCTTGTCAATCTCCGGCCGCCATGATTATTTTGCTGACAATCAATGACAAGCCCCGCCCATCTGTCAATCCATGTAAACATCATATTAGTAGCGTAGCCAGGTCAGCCCCTAGGGGCAGCTTTTCAGCCTTTTTCTATAAAAAATAATGCTGGATATTTCACAGCATCATCTAGCTCCAAGGTAAATAGACCTTGTATGGAAACTATATGACTGATAAACTACTTGTTATTTACCTATCCTTTTTTTGTAAATACATAATATTACATAGAAAAACACCCAGACCCGATACATATATTTGCAGATCATACAAACACTTGCGTCGCAGTGGGAATCGAACCCGCAACTTTCTGTGTTTTAGCTGGATCTTCGCACACTGCGCCACCGAGTTGGTTCGTTTTGTTGGTTGATTTATGTACACGGGATTCTATCGCGTAATTTACCTTATTTATCACGACGCGACGTTTTGGCTGTTACAATAGCCGTGGTTGCGGGCAGTCTGCCCGTGATTATGTCAAAATGACAGATCATGTCAAAATGAGAGATTATGTCAAAATGACAGATTACGTCAAAAAGACAGATTAGGTGTATATTAAAATGACAGATGGGCCATATCTCGTAAACCACTTATCCCAGACTCTCCGTTCTCTTCAAGTGAAAGCTATTGAAGAGATCTACATTTAAAGTGACAGCTGTCAAACTTTAAACGGCCACATCTCGGAAACTTCTCGTCCTAGACTCCTCATTCTCAGTTCAAATGAAAGCTATGACCAAGATCTACATTTAAAGTGACAGCTGTCAAACTTTAAAAGGCTATATCTCAGAAACTACTCGTCCTAGACTCTCCGTTCTTAGTTCAAATGAAAGCTATGACCAAGATCTACATTTAAAGTGACAGCTGTCAAACTTTAAAAGGCCATATCTCGGAAACTACTCGTCCTAGACTCCTCATTCTCAGTTCAAATGAAAGCTATGACCAAGATCTACATTTAAAGTGACAGCTGTCAAAATGACATCTGTCATCTGAAATGTAGATCTTAGTCATAGCTTTCATTTAAACTAAGAACGGAGAGTCTAGGACGAGTAGTTTCCGAGATATGGCCTTTTAAAGTTTGACAGCTGTCACTTTAAATGTAGATTTTGGTCATAGCTTTCATTTGAACTAAAAACGGAGAGTCTAAGACGAGTAGTTTCCGAGATATGGCCTTTTAAAGTTTGACAGCTGTCACTTTAAATGTAGATCTTGGTCATAGCTTTCATTTGAACTGAGAATGAGGAGTCTAGGACGAGTAGTTTCCGAGATATGGCCGTTTAAAGTTTGACAGCTGTCACTTTAAATGTAGATCTTGGTCATAGCTTTCATTTGAACTGAGAATGAGGAGTCTAGGACGAGTAGTTTCCGAGATATGGCCGTTTAAAGTTTGACAGCTGTCACTTTAAATGTAGATCTTGGTCATAGCTTTCATTTGAACTAAGAACGGAGAGTCTAGGACAAGTAGTTTTCGAGATAATGGCTGTTTAAAGTTTGACAACTGTCACTTTAAATGTAGATCTCTTCAATAGCTTTCACTTAAACTGAGGACGGAGAGTCTGAGATAAGTGGTTTTCGAGATATGGCCAACCTGTCAATTTAATCTGTCCTAATCTGTCATTTTGACATAATCTGTCAATTTAACATCTGATATTATTCATCAGTAAACTTTATACACTATATTGGTACATTTGGTGACAGCTGTCACTTTAAATGTACTTGATCATAGCATAAGTATTTATTTATAACAATAACGATTTTATTTTTTGTTGATGATGAAGATGTTATCTTGTTTTGAAGTTTATCAAAATACGGCTTCGCGGCTGTGCCCCTATTTGATAGTTTTATTTCGGGGTATTGTACCTTGACTGTCCATCCACAGTAGGAGCACTAGGATATGCTTATCTGCACGAGGACCAATACATCCTTATGTTCCTACTGGTAGGAACATAAGGATGTATTGGTCCTCGTGCAGGAGCAGTAGGAGAATCGAGTAGGAGCAAGAGGAAACGCTCCAATATTGGTTAGATAATAATTCAGTTATTTTTCTCACTTCACAAAGTCTTTCAAGTACCCCCATTTATACACATGTACATGTACACATTCTAAAAACCTATCAAGTATCACCCCTAAATATCAAGTAGGTATATAATTTATAATTTTTACCTACGAAAATTCCCCCAAAGGTTTTCCGCCTGAGTCGATAAATACCCCAAATTTGAATTAAAAACCCCCCATCTAGCATCACTGAATGCGTTACGCACGTTATGTGACATTTATCAAACGTCAAAATCCCATACTGCCCTCCGAAATCAAAGTGTAGTAACAGCAAAAACACGATTTCGAAAAAAAAGATAAGCTTACAAATTAAAAAATATCCAGAAGAGGTTATTCATAAAACCTTGAATGTAGAGTGAAAGTACACTTAATCTATACCAACATTACCAACCAACCAGTAATAAAGCGGAAAAGTTTGTTTGTTAATTAGTTTGAACACGCTAATCTCAGGAGCTTTGAGGAAGGATATAAGCTACTTTTCATCATCATCATCATGATCGCAATAATAATTATGCCATCACTATGGATTATAATTGGGTTTCTAAAAGGGTTTCTTAAAAGTCTGTTTTTTTTAAACCTTGTAGATAAAACTCCCATTTAAAGTTACACAAAATATGATGAAATATTGCACTTTGCTAGTAAACCCGACAAAATGTGTGCAATATGTATTTTAGTGTGGTTTAGCTTGTAAACGCTATATATTTACTATAGTATTTTACAAAAAAAATTGAGTGATAAGTTTTAAAATGGGCTTTCAGAATAATTGTGTATTTAGCATAAAACCAACAAAATGTCTATTACCACAGTATAGGCTCGGGATTACGCTTCGCAAAACGGTTATGAGACGGTCCTAGTTTGATACGGTCTTAGTGTGTAAGGTGCTATTTTCGTGACGGGCTCGGTGTTGGCTCGGCCCGCTTATGATACTGCGCAGTGAGCGAAGACCTTAAAACCTACCTACCTTTGCGACAGGCAGACTTAAAGTGGCGTGCTTAGGTGAAGTTCATTTTTAAGTTTGCCAAGATTAAGTACAGCAGTTTTTGTTAATACGTACTATTACGTACGATAAATTAAAAAGAATGTTTGTATGTTTGTCCTTCCATGCGTTCCTAAATCATTGATCAGATTGTGATGAAACTTTGATAGGGTCTTCTGAGGATTTTTTCTGGCCCAAAAAAACTATTTCTATTAAGACGTTACCCAGAGCTAAAATTAGCACATCGATGAGTGCAACTTCAAATATTTGCTTTAGCTTCCTTAAAATAAAGATGAATTTAGAATGCGTTCGGCCGCGGGGCTTACGACAGCTGCTCGCTCCGAAACACGACAAAAATGCAGTATTTTGGAGATTTCTCATCACTATAACAACCAATCGAAAAAATGATTGGACATTTGTCATTTATTAAAATTAAATGACCTATCTAATGGTGCATACCAAAAACATAAATTACATCAACATTAGATGAAGATTTATCTAATTTTTAGTGGTTTTTTCGTTGATTATTATCAAGCAAATAATGACGTTAAATAAAAATATTAAAAGGCGAATTACAAGACAAAATGTTGAAGATACATGTTGGCTTTTTAGTTACTTTCCACTTACTTTATTTATCGAGGGTATAGAGTGTTTGGCTCGGGGTACGGCCTTAATAAAAAATGTTTGTTCGAATTCTGAGGCGGTACGAAACCCCCCGGATTAGCTAGCTGATATATAATTTTTTTAGAAAATAATTAAAAAGCTAAAAGTAAGTACCTACTTAAATAAACTATGATTTGGGATGGCAATGCAAATCAGGCGACCGGGCTCTCGCCATTTACTCGCGTAAGTATGGCAATGACCGTCGCTGTCTAAGCACCAGCTATCGTTGACCCGTCTTGACCCCGGGAAACAGGCGTAGCGTCGCAAGCGCACCTTGCTATAAAGGTGGGTTACGGCTGGAATGTACCTAGGTACTATCTTATCAATATAGTATTTACCGAGATTTCGATGCCCGACACGTCCACTCTTCGCGCCGCTTGCTTCGGAACTCCCTCCCGAATAGAATCGCTCGGACCAAACGTGCCTACAAGCACTAATACCCATGTGTGACCGGTATACAGATGGTAATTAAAAAATATTATTATTGTTATGATAAATAATCAAATATGACTGTTTCAGCTGGCAGAAGCGTTTTATATTACCTTGTCGAATAAAAATCAATGTCATAGCATAGACCAATACGCTGTTTTCACAATTAGGAGGTACCTAATTAATGTGTAACTTGTGTAACCTACGATTCGAAAAAAAAGTCCCAGGTGATTTGCAAAACTTATCAATTAACAAAAAAAATCTATTTAACGTCCTCTCGTACTCTGTAAAAAAGCGTAGAACCACCTATTAAGAGCCATTATACAATTTCGCACTCGACAAAATCAGCGCTCGGAGGGACAAAAGTTGCTAAATTCTAACACCCAATGAACAGCGCTCCGTTTCTTAGACTAAACGGTTTTGGTAATTTTCATGTGATTGATTTATTTGAGATAGTAAAAATACTTTTTGGGTAGGTACTTAGGTAGGTACCTATAGGTATAACACAAAACAAAGTCGGGTTAGTTACACTTTGAATACAAATAATTACAAAAAAATAAATGTTTGTTTTTTTGTCCCATAAACCATATTGTGCTGATCTGATGGAGTCAGGAGCTTTTCAACAGAACTCTTCAGTAAATAGTCCGATTGAGTTGAAACTTGGATCTCAGCATGTCAGTCAAGTTCCGACTACAATGAAATAATATGGTGACAGCTAGCTCATCTGATGATGGAGTCAGGACCTGTTCCATGGAACTTTTTAATGATATGGGTATCAAATGACAGGGCTTGATGAGCGCAACACAATGCTGATCTGATGATGGAGCCAGGACCTGCTCCATGGAACTTTTTAATGATATGGGTATCAAATGAAAGGGCTTGATGAGCGCAACACAATGCTGATCTGATGATGGAGTCAGGACCTGTTCCATGGAACTTTTTAATGATATGGGTATCAAATGAAAGGGTTTGATGAGCGAAACACAATTCTGATCTGATGATGGAGTCAGGACCTGCTCCATGGAACTTTTTAATAATATGGGTATCAAATGAAAGGGCTTGATGAGCGCAACACAATGCTGATCTGATGATGGAGTCAGGACCTGTTCCATGGAACTTTTTAATGATATGGGTATCAAATGAAAGGGTTTGATGAGCGAAACACAATTCTGATCTGATGATGGAGTCAGGACCTGCTCCATCGAACTTTATAATGATATGGGTATCAAATGAAAGAGCTTGATGAGCGCAACACAATGCTGATCTGATGATGGAGTCAGGACCTGTTCCCTGGAACTTTTTAATGATATGGGTATCAAATGAAAGAGCTTGATGAGCGCAACACAATGCTGATCTGATGATGGAGTCAGGACCTGTTCCATGGAACTTTTTAATGATATGGGTATCAAATGAAAGGGTTTGATGAGCGAAACACAATGCTGATCTGATGATGGAGTCAGGACCTGCTCCATGGAACTTTTTAATAATATGGGTATCAAATGAAAGGGCTTGATGAGCGCAACACAATGCTGATCTGATGATGGAGTCAGGACCTGTTCCATGTAACTTTTTAATGATATGGGTATCAAATTAAAGGGCTTGACGAGCGCAACACAATGCTGATCTGATGATGGAGTCAGGACCTGTTCCCTAGAACTTTTTAATGATATGGGTATCAAATGAAAGGGCTTGATGACCGAAACACAATGCTGATCTGATGATGGAGTCAGGACCTGTTCCATCGAACTTTATAATGATATGGGTATCAAATGAAAGAGCTTGATGAACGCAACACAATGCTGATCTGATGATGGAGTCAGGACCTGTTCCATGGAACTTTTTAATGATATGGGTATCAAATGAAAGGGTTTGATGAGCGAAACACAATTCTGATCTGATGATGGAGTCAGGACCTGCTCCATGGAACTTTTTAATAATATGGGTATCAAATGAAAGGGCTTGATGAGCGCAACACAATGCTGATCTGATGATGGAGTCAGGACCTGTTCCATGGAACTTTTTAATGATATGGGTATCAAATGAAAGGGTTTGATGAGCGAAACACAATTCTGATCTGATGATGGAGTCAGGACCTGCTTCATGGAACTTTTTAATGATATGGGTATCAAATGAAAGGACTTGATGAGCGCAACACAATGCTGATCTAATGATGGAGTCAGGACCTGCTCCATGGAACTTTTTAATAATATGGGTATCAAATGAAAGGGCTTGATGAGCGCAACACAATGCTGATCTGATGATGGAGTCAGGACCTGTTCCATGGAACTTTTTAATGATATGGGTATCAAATGAAAGGGTTTGATGAGCGAAACACAATTCTGATCTGATGATGGAGTCAGGACCTGCTTCATGGAACTTTTTAATGATATGGGTATCAAATGAAAGGACTTGATGAGCGCAACACAATGCTGATCTAATGATGGAGTCAGGACCTGTTCCATCGAACTTTATAATGATATGGGTATCAAATGAAAGGGTTTAATGAGCAAAACACAATGCTGATCTGATGATGGAATCAGGACCTGTTCCATGGAACTTTATAATGATATGGGTATCAAATGAAAGGGTTTTATGCGCGAAACACAAAGCTGGGTTAGGATTTACTTTTGACTTCGATTTTTGATGTTTGATTTTTCATTTTTAATCTTGATTTTAATTTTAAAATCAAAATCAAGAAATAAAAATCAAAATAAAAATCCGAGATCCGAGAATCGAGAAATGAGAAACAAGAATCAAGAATCACAAATCAAAAATTAAAAAATTGAAAATCAAGAATTAAGAATCCGAGATACAAGATCCGAGAATCGATAATCGAAAATTGAAAATCAAGAATCAAAATCAAGAATCAAGAACCCGATATCCAAGATCCGATAATCAAGAATTGAGACTCGAAAATCGAAAATCAAGAATCCGAGATCCGAGAATAGAGAAACTAAAATTGAAAATCAAGAATCAAGAATCAAAGTGAAAGTCAAAATCAAGAATCAAAGTCAAAGTAAACCCCGACCCAGCTTTGTGTTTCGCTCATCAAGCCCTTTCATTTGATACCCATATCATTGTAAAGTTCCAGGGAACAGGTCCTGACTCCATCATCAGATCAGCATTGTGTTTTGTTCATCAAGCCCTTTCATTTGATGCCCATATTATCATTAAAAGTTCCATGGAACAGGTCATAACTCCATCATCAGATCAGCATTATGTTTTGCTCATCAAGCCCTTTCATTTGATACCCATATGATTAAAAAGTTCCATGAACCAGGTCCTGACTCCATCATCAGATCAGCATTGTGTTTCGCTCATCAAACCCTTTCATTTGATACCCATATCATTAAAAAGTTCCATGGAACAGGTCCTGACTCCATCATCAGATCAGCATTGTGTTGCGCTCATCAAGCTCTTTCATTTGATACCCATATCATTATAAAGTTCGATGGAACAGGTCCTGACTCCATCATCAGATCAGCATTGTGTTTCGGTCATCAAGCCCTTTCATTTGATACCCATATCATTAAAAAGTTCCAGGGAACAGGTCCTGACTCCATCATCAGATCAGCATTGTGTTGCGCTCATCAAGCCCTTTAATTTGATACCCATATCATTAAAAAGTTCCATGGAACAGGTCCTGACTCCATCATCAGATCAGCATTGTGTTGCGCTCATCAAGCCCTTTCATTTGATACCCATATTATTAAAAAGTTCCATGGAGCAGGTCCTGACTCCATCATCAGATCAGAATTGTGTTTCGCTCATCAAACCCTTTCATTTGATACCCATATCATTAAAAAGTTCCATGGAACAGGTCCTGACTCCATCATCAGATCAGCATTGTGTTGCGTTCATCAAGCTCTTTCATTTGATACCCATATCATTATAAAGTTCGATGGAACAGGTCCTGACTCCATCATCAGATCAGCATTGTGTTTCGGTCATCAAGCCCTTTCATTTGATACCCATATCATTAAAAAGTTCCAGGGAACAGGTCCTGACTCCATCATCAGATCAGCATTGTGTTGCGCTCATCAAGCCCTTTAATTTGATACCCATATCATTAAAAAGTTCCATGGAACAGGTCCTGACTCCATCATCAGATCAGCATTGTGTTGCACTCATCAAGCCCTTTCATTTGATACCCATATTATTAAAAAGTTCCATGGAACAGGTCCTGACTCCATCATCAGATCAGAATTGTGTTTCGCTCATCAAACCCTTTCATTTGATACCCATATCATTAAAAAGTTCCATGGAACAGGTCCTGACTCCATCATCAGATCAGCATTGTGTTGCGTTCATCAAGCTCTTTCATTTGATACCCATATCATTATAAAGTTCGATGGAACAGGTCCTGACTCCATCATCAGATCAGCATTGTGTTTCGGTCATCAAGCCCTTTCATTTGATACCCATATCATTAAAAAGTTCCAGAGAACAGGTCCTGACTCCATCATCAGATCAGCATTGTGTTGCGCTCATCAAGCCCTTTAATTTGATACCCATATCATTAAAAAGTTCCATGGAACAGGTCCTGACTCCATCATCAGATCAGCATTGTGTTGCGCTCATCAAGCTCTTTCATTTGATACCCATATCATTAAAAAGTTCCAGGGAACAGGTCCTGACTCCATCATCAGATCAGCATTGTGTTGCGCTCATCAAGCCCTTTCATTTGATACCCATATCATCATAAAATTCCATGGAACAGGTCCTGACTCCATCATCAGATCAGCTCGCTGTCACCCTATTATTACATTATTAGTTACACAACAATTCAGATCATTATTCTGCTTTAACGGCCTTTTTAGCCCCGCAGAAAATATTTAAAAATAGGTAATTAATAACTTAGCAACCAATGTATCAAACGCTCCTATTTCGCTATATTCTTCGTAGCCGGCGACGTGCTTTGCGAGTCGACTCAGTGCGAGCTCCGGGATGCAAAGCGATACGTCCACCTCCTAGAAGCGCTCGGCGCGGTCTGCTTGCGTCGAGTAGATAGGGTAGTAGATACGACGCGTTTTAGGTTGTTTTAAAAGATTTTTCATTGCCAATTTTTTAATCTTTTTGCATTTTTTTTTTCAGAAAAGGATTGATTTTGAACTAAAGTTTATTTCTGTTTTGTTAATTTTACGAACAAGAGTTCTAAGTCAGTTCTAAGTAGCCAAAATCAAAAGCAATTCTTTGGCCGTTTTCTCGAAATTTGGACTAAGTTAAAGATTTTTTTACTCAAAAACTAAATAAAGGTAGTAAAAAGTGATCCATTTAATAGTTTGGTTGACTATCACAGCAAAACATCGTAATTTTTTTATACCATTTGGACGTCAAAATGATTCGTAAATATGGTGATTTCTAAACCTCTTACAGCAAAAATTCACAAAACAGTCGCCGGTTTGAGGTCGATTAATCAAAAAGAAATAATAAAAATACAAAAGTAGCTCATTTAATAGTACAAAATTGAAATGATATTTCATGCTGTGCCATAATTTTTTTATAAATACAGTGTTTTCATTGAAAAATCCTGCCCCAAAACATCACGTAAATCAGAAAATTTTGTCTAATGCCTCTTAAGTAGGTACTTATGAAATATCGGATTACTTGGTTGACAAAAACGTCTGGGACTGAACTGCTCCAACTCCGATTATATCAACCTCTGTATCAAACAGTGACGCGTGAAAGTGATCTACTTGATTAAATGATTATTGACTTTTAACTTTTGAAAATAGGATAGAGGTTCTTACTGAGCTATTAATCAATTCACTATTTCGAAGTTGGTTGCCTTTTTTTTCAACTCTAGTGTTTGCATGTTGTACAGAGAAGTTGACGAAAATGTGATTCAAACATTTTACAGTTATAATCAAAGAGAAGCAAAATATTTAAATCATTTAAATATTAGATATGATTAATTGTAGATAAATAACTGTTTCATGGTACATCTATTACGCCACTTTACCGGGAAACTAGAAGACATTCAGCGATGACTGAATAAACTTTATTTTAGTTTTGCTAACCTTACTAAAATTCAGTCTTAATACTCTGTTTAATATATATTAATATGCATAAGTACCTAGTATAAATATTAAAATATACATACTTTGGTGCAGCAGTGGTCGCTGGGCTAGAGGCTGCTTCTGGTTGGTCTCGGTTCTCTTGTACTTCTCCACCAGGCGGTGTGTACCAGGCATAATCGTCGAGTGGTGCCTGAAAGAGTGACTGACTTTAAGGCTGAATTTTAGTAAAGTTAGCAAAACTAAAATAAATGAAATCCAGTCATAGTTTGTAACAAACAAACGAATTATTCATTAGCTATCACTGAATATCGTCTAGTTTCCCAGTAAGTGGTATAATAAATGTAGCGGTAGCCGCAACTTTCTTCTTAGGTTTCCTACCTACTTTATGAGCGGTGGTAGGCTTGCAATCTGTCATGTCATATAATTTTTGTTTACACGATTGCAAATACACTGTGTAATAAAAACACTATCCGATCCGAGAGGTTGTTATTAGGTATCGAAATTACATTATATTTATGTCATCATTAAAAAAATAAGTTCAAAATGTTTGCTGAAAAATATAAATTGATGAAATGAAAAAGCACACCGGCCACCGGCCTTAGCCATTACCGGATCGTATAATGTCAAAGTGAACATGGTCAAAAACATGGAGTAGTTGCCATGCCATATTGTAAAAGAAAAATAGATTAATTGATAAAAGTGGCAAAAAACAATATTGTTACTTTTTGTAAACATTGTTGGGATCTCTTTTAGCCCCTTTCCGATCGGACAGGGTTTTTACATTTTGTATAGGTACCTATCTCTGTTACGTAAAGGCTCAAGGATAATCTTGAACACAAATATGGAATTTCCACAAACAAGTTTAGTAATTACATTTAGGTACCTACCTACATATTTATGGGTTATCAATATTACGAGTATTTACATAACCTTTTTTAACACCTTTTTGGGTTAAAAAAAAAACAATTACATACCGATTTAGATCAGACATAGGAACGCAAAAATTTGGTGTAAAACGTAGCGTTAGTTTCTCTGTGGTTTGTTGTTTATCTAGGTGTAGCTCTTAACAATGTAATTTATCTGCGAAACAAAATGTAATTGTCAAAACACATTACCCAACCGATGTTTCAGTTAGGCCGGGTCAAATACAAATAGGAAAGCAAACGGAAAAAAAATCTTTGTTTGAAAAAAATACTTCTTCAGTACCAAGGAACTCAAAAACTTACAATTAATTTGCAACATACTGTATCTTCTTATTGTGCAAGTAGGTTGAAAATGACATGGCTAAGTGTGTTGAATTTATATCTATCATCTAGGAAAGTAGAAAGGCGATTAATGAAATAAGAATTAGGAGGGTTCAATGATCAAATACTCGGACGAATTCAAATAAGTAACTTGTGGGTTAGTAGGTTACATAAAAATTAAGAGTGTAATACCTACATTGTTATTTTATAATTTCAGTGTCTGTAAATCTGACAGGACATGAATGTGTGTCATGTCTTTGACGGGTAAATTACATATGATTCACTTGGTTTTCAGACTAAATTGATTCTAGATATTATAATATTGGTTTCAAAGAAACCACCTTCTGAAAGTCACTAGTTGTCAATAAACCTATACTCAGTAACTTATAGTAACGACAATGTGTTATTTTGTGTGAGGCGACACCCCTCCGAATGCTGACAGGCGTAGAATAATAGTATTAGAGCACATAAACGTACGCAGTGCGAATCGAACCATAAACTCTGGACTACATTTCACGCGGTATTCACAGTAACAATACAGATTAGGTGTTTTTACTAAACATTGGGTGAAATGGTGAAATCCAGAGTGACTCTTAGCACCCTTGTCGCAACGCGAACTTAAAACTTTGAAAAGTATTAGTTACTAGTATGATGAAGCTGCTTTTATATGTACTTAGCTACATGTTTCCCATAGAAATCTCCTACATTCGTCTTTGTAAACTACCTACTATACGAATGAAACGTTACGAATAAAACTAATTACGAAAGACATGATAATGTTCATGATTTACTTCTTTTAAAACAAATAAACTGCTTCCTTTAGTTTCGCCCGCATGGAATCAGAAAAAAAACCAAAAATTTTCCCGGACATACCTATGCCTCATTTTGAAATAATGTTGGTGAAATAATTTTCGAAATCGTAAATTGTTTCACTGTCAGAAATCTAAGTAATCGCATCGGTAATTCTATAAATTACTGCTACGGCAAGCAACTCAACCTCTTTACTATCATTATAGATGATAACTTGTTGCTATGATAGCGTCGCATGAATGAAGTATCCAGGGTGAGCCTCGCTGTTCAAACAGCGGTCAGGCCGGCTGACCTAGTGCAGAAATGGTCGCACGTTGAAAGCGACACCGGCCGCATTGACGCATAATAACAGTGGCAGGGAAGGTGGTGGCGCGCGCGTGGCTAAGCCGGCGCTGGTCGGTGGGTACAGTGCACGCGCACCTCGCCATGCGCACACGCTCGCCTCATGGCGCGTAGCCTGGCGCTGCTGGCGCTCCTGGCAGTCTCGCTCGCCGCCCTCCGCACGCCCTCCTCCGAAGACATTTCCGATTCCGAGCCCGACCCCTTCGTCCTCTGGGACGACTACGACGACTCCCAGGACACAACCCCGCGACCGCGAATACGCACCACCCCCATCACCAAAGTGATCCTAAGGGGCAAAGGCCCGAAAGTGAATGTGACGGTGAAAAACTCAAAAGGAGAGGACAAGAAAATAGTTAAAACTACAAACATTAATATAGAAAGTCATACGAACTTTATAGTGACAAAGTCGCCTCCTTTGAAACCGAACGGTGTAACTAAACGACCGACCGTCCAGCTCGACGGGCAGTACATCCTGGTGCAGGCTCCGGACGCGGACTACGTGACGCGGAGGAGCACGAGAAAGCCGCCGACGCGGCGGCCGCCGTCGACGCGCCGTCCGACCACGCGCCGCACCACCGCCCGCACAACTCGGCGAACCCCCAAAACTACAAAAGCACCTACTAGAAAAGCTACATGTCCACCTAAAAACCAAGCGTGGTTGTCATCATTCTTCCAGAACAACAAGATTGTGAAGAAGAAGACTCCGAAAAAGCCAGCGAAATCAGGTTGGTTTATAGGTAGGTTTACATGCAAGCAAATCATCACAACTATTTTCATTCACAATTTTTCACCGTATTATTTATTACTTACATACATCGTTAGCGTGCAACCGAGAACTAGATCTTTGAATTATTCAAGACCCTTTAAAGCGTTGTTACCTAGTCAGTTGTTATATAGCTAGTAATCAGGCTTAATTTAGTTTTTACACCCGCGAAAGATTATTTTAAATCGGTTCAATACTTTCGGAGATTACCTCTTACAATGCTGACTAAATTCTAAGTACCATTTTAAGGCTTTTTAACTAAGTGACCATAGCACCAAATGCGCATACATCACAAACAAACTACTTTTTTGTAATATTAGTGTAGTGTAGACTGACCACAGAAAAAAGAAAGAAACTCGAATCAGCCAAGAAAAGTAATTTACTTTTGCTGGACTTTTACAAATGCGTTAGAAAGACTGCAACACGAATTGAATTTTCCAAAACGCAAAATCACGTAGAAACATGGTAGAAACTTTATAGTTTCTTATTTTTTATTGCAACTGGTTTTCATACAAAATTTACAAATGACACATTTTGGAAAGAATAATCTTCTTTTGTAAGTAATTGTTTTGAAATAATGTTTACAAAAGATTTCAACGCGCTTCCATGTTATAATGGTCTAGGTACGCCTAAATAAAAATGTACGGTTTTCAAATAAACCTAGGTTATGTTTAACTTCACTTGTATATTTTAACCTTCGTTTAACATATTTTTCTACGGCAATAAATAAATAGGAAAGTTACACAGAAAAAGGGGAAAACATAATTAAACCAAACAAAATGACGGGAGTAGTTTTGTTGCTTGACAGATCATGTATTTTCTAGTAAGTATTGGAAAATCCTCCATGTACCTACTCAATTTGAGTTGCATTCATAGTACCAATACATTTAGTGGAGAGAAGATTAAAGTTGCTTTTACAGACTTTTCAAGTTTTAACACAATTCTCCATACAAAAGATTTCAACGCACTCCGATAATGTTAAAATGGTCTACGCCAAAATAAAAATGTATTGTTTTCAAATAAGACCTAGGATATTACCTTATTTTTTTAAACTTATTTTTTCCTAATTTTTACGGCAAAAATAAATAGGAAAGTTACACAGAAAACGGGAAAACATAATTAAACCAAACAATATGACGGGAGTAGTTTTGTTGCTTGACAGATCATATATTTTTTAGTAATTATGGGAAAATCCTCCATGTACTCACTTTGAGTTGCATTTATAGTACCAAACATTTAGTGGAGAGAAGATTAAAATTATTGTTTTGAAATATTTTTTTCAGACTTTTCAAGTTTTAACACAATTCTCGATACAAAAGATTTCAACGCGCTCCGATAAAGTTAAAATGGTCTACGCCAAAATAAAAATGTGTTGTTTTCAAAATGCCCTTGTTTTTTTTTTACTTATATTTTAACTTATTTTCATAATTTGTATGGCAATAAAAAAATAGGAAAGTTACACAGAAAATGGGGAAACCAAGGGGAAACATATTGAATCAAACAATTTGTGCGGAAATAGTTTTGTTGCTTGGCAGATCATATATTTTTTAGTATTGGAAACTCCTTGTGCTCTTATTAAAAACTTTGAATTTCATAAATCAATAGTTTCTATACATAATATTTTACTCCATTCTCCAAATTCTGCCGGCGTACCACCAACTCTTAGAGCAATGTCAAAACAAGGTGAAAACAGTCCTGCATCGCGTCAATGACTTGACACTTGACACTCCACGATGAGATGTTACCAAAACATTCCTGCGTTAGGCTTACTTTAACCTTACCTTAGTCTTATCTTAGCACGGAATCAGATAAATCTTACTTTGACATTGCTCTAAGAATTCATAGTAAGGCCCCTGATTGCAAGTCTGTAAGTAGTGCTAAGTTTTTCTAAAAATTGTTTGCTACCCGGATGCGTATAAATATCCTAATGCTAGAGTGCAACCACTTGAACCATATTGTTATCTAGTTGATCTTAACTACATATCTTAGTAGTTTAGAAAACTAGTTTTGCCCTAAACGTGGTTATGAAAGTGTAAGCGGCGACATAACACGAGTAACGTTTTGTTGATGGCATTTTAATCATTGACACGAGCGCACGATTCGATTGTTCACCTGTTCACGAATTCTCTTGATTACAAAAATCATTTAATAACTAGGTAAGGATTAGGTATTTGCCGTAGCATTGTATAATTTTTGAGCAAAAGCTTATAAGTGTTGGGTTCAGTTACAGACAACTTTCTTTCCTTAGGTCACACTAATCAACGGAGTTTTTTGAAGTAAAAATTCAAATTTGGTGCCTACCGACTACCAACGACTACCGACCGACAACCTACAAAACAAAGTCACATTTTACTAAGTCATTGCATTCATTAATGCTTCAGCATTAAGTAAGTCCTCCTTGGACAATTTGTTATGTGTGAAAGTGTTAAATAAATAAATTGCAGATAAAAAGATCACTTTTGGTACCTACCGACCGACAACCTACAAAACGAAGTCCCATTTTACTAAGTCATTACAGGCTGCCTACCATTAGCTTTATATGCGATCCAGTTTAGGTCCTAAACTGAACTGCTTCGCTTGACGTATGCTATGACGCTGACGAATCAGTTATCAGAACCTAAACATGACCTAAACTAGATTGTTAGATAAAGTTTCGTACACTTAATTCGTACCATGACCGTTGAATACGCGTTGAGTTGGTTCACTTTTGTGTCAAAACTGTCACTTTTAAAACAGGTCATGGTACGAATAGTTTGCGATCCAGATTAGGAACCTAAACTGGATAGCTCCTAAACTGAATTGTTTACTAAGACGTCATGGTACAGCTGCATGTAAAAAATTCAATTTTGGTACCTACTTACCGACCGACAGCCTACAAAACGAAGTCACATTTTACTCAGTCATTGCAGTACCTAGTATAAATGAGAGTTTTCAAACGTTATATAGAGTAATAACCAGCTTCCGTCCATCTACCTACGGTTTCGCTTGCGTGTTGCAAATATTTCAAAAATGATATTATACAGGCTGAATTTTTGAGACGGGGCAGTAAGGGCAGCTACCATAACCGTTGTAGCTAGAGGAAGCTAAATTACCCATTTTCTCGCTGACTGTACATTTTTTTCAAAATCTGTGAATGCAGGTCGAAATATCTTTAAAAGGTTTAATAGTCTTTAATAGTCTTCTAAGAACGTTTTCCTCTAGCTACAACGGTTAAGGTAGCCCTTACTGCCTTGTCTCAGAAATACATTTGAGCGTTTTCTGACTTTTCTAGTACTCTAACCTCAGTTGGTCCAATAGAGCCTTATGAAACAGGATCGATTGGCATCAAAAAAAGTTTTTGTGTAAATTGCCCATTTTCTCGCTGATTGTAAATTTTTTTCAAAATCTGTGAATGCAGGTCGAAATATCTTTAAAAGGTAAGGATAGTCTTCTAAGAACGTTTTCCTCTAGCTACAACGGTTCAGGTAGCTGCCCTTACTGCCCCGTCTCAAAAATTCACCCTGTATAGGTACTATAGGATATAAAGATGGCAATAATGGTTGAAAATATACGTTGATATTTTTCTTTGATTATTATTATGGTATGAGTTTTGCTGAAGAATATTCTGGTATTTAATAAATTTTACGTTAAAATAAGCTAATGAAATAAACTCGATAATATTTCCTTCATACTTAAACAGGCTCACAGACTGTCTAGCTGTTATTTTGGTATTGGAATCCTACTTATTTTATAAGCGAAATTGAAATTAGGAAAGTTTCCTGAATTTGTTTCAGTTAATGAAAAAATAAATCATACCTACTCCGGTCAATCATACTATGTAGTAAAAAATAATTACTTACTATCTACTTAGCTTACTTTCATTAATCACTCTTCAATAGTGTTTAATAAAAAGTACTTGTACTACTTACTACAATATTTTAGTGCATTTTTTGTGCTGCATACATGATGGTAGGTTGGTACTTAAAATTAATTCTAAAAGCTCGATGCGTCTGAATTGACTCGTTGATCGATCATCGTCTATTCACAGCATGGGTAATTGAAGTGATTGCTGATAATTCTGGATATCAATCAAACCAAAGTAGTTTTTATTTCATGTAGTCACAAGGACTATTTCAAAACCGCCAGTGACTAGCATACTTTTTGACAAGCCATTTGGTATTCGCCAATATATAAATGAAGCTAGATCAAGTTTTTATAGTCTTTGAAAAAAAAACTTGATCTAGGTAGCCTAACTAGACAAGAGTCAAAAGTCAAAGATTATTATTTATTCACTAGGATCTACTAGGATCATTGATCACTTTGACACGTCAATTGTTTGATATAGTTTTTATACAATATTTTACGATTTTAATAAAAATAAACGGAGTTGGAGCATGTTCTTCAGTCCCAGGCGTTTTTGTCATTCAAGTAATCTGATATTTTATATGAGAGGGAGATGACGCTTAATTGATTTTTTAAATTTGTTAATTGATAAGTTTTGCAATTCGCCTGGGTCTTTGTTATAGAAGCGTACGCATTACCCTTTAAATGATTTACTAACTTTATCGAGCCTAATTGTGGGAACAGCGAGTTTGTCTTTGTTTCTGGTATTTACATTATAAATATCGCTTTTTTCTTAAATAGTTTAATATTGTTTCGAACATACATAAGGTTTTCATAGATAAACTGACAAGGCACAGTCATTATAAAAAAATCTTTAAACTTATTTTTAAGTAACCTTCTGGGGCCCATACTATAAACAGTCCTCTTCTGCAGCACAAACACGGTAACATCTGCAGCACTCCCCCACAACAAAATGCCGTAAGACATGATGCTGTGAAAGTAGCTGAAGTAGACTAGCCGAGCAGTATCTACGTCCGTGTATAGACGTATTTTTTTGACTGCGTATGCTGCAGAACTAAGTCTCTTCGACAATCCATCTACCCTGCGGACCCCATTGAATCTGTAGTGGTGTCCACGAGATATAAGTATTTGTTTGTCTTTTATTGTTACAACGCACTTTACTTGTTTAACATTTGGTAGAATAAATCTTATACATAGTGTACCATTATTTCAAGGAACTAAGCGAAATGGTTTAATAATTCAATAAACTGGTTTTCGGCTTTTGATGAAACTTGAAAAAACATTTTACAGATAAACATACAAAACACATTCACACTCTATGTTACTTATGGTAATTATTTCAGTGTTCTGTATGTTCTAACAATATTACTAGTAGTTCGCCCCGAACTGAGATCTCGCGCACCGTTGTGTTGATAGCCTAGATTTGGACTTGTTTCTGACTACCCCTATACCTACGTTAAGTGCTCCTTCTAGTGTTTACCACACAATATCTAATGCGCTACCTCAGTATGGTAAAGATTATAGGCATGCATGCAATACATTAAGTCGTGTCGTGTTTATATTCAATAGTTGACCCCGCGAACTTTGTAGGTACCGCGCCTCAGGGAAGGCCTCTTAGTTCGAGAAATTATTAAAATAGCAGTTCAATACAAAATGTATGAGAAAATCAATTCCCTCCCCCTCCCCTTCCCTCTCCCTCCCCCCTCCCCCTCCCCGCCACTCCCCTCCCCTCCTCCCCCCCCCTCCCCCACCTCTCCCCTCCCCCTCCCCTCCCCCTCACCTCTCCCCTCCCCCCACCTCTCCCCTCCCCTCCCCCCACCTCTCCCCTCCCCTCCCCCTCCCCTCCCCTACCACTCCCCTACCCCTCCCCCTCCCCCTCCCTCTCTCTCTATAATTTTGGTACATGCCCAGCCAACTATTTGCAGGAGTTGGCATTTGCATACGTGACAGGTTGCAAGCCCATCGCCGCTATTAGAACGTCACGATGTTTTCTTTCACCGTTTAGAGCTCGTGTTAATGCGCATTTAAATTTTTCTAATCGAAAAATCCATTGATGAGCACGGCCAGGGTTCGAACTTACGACCTATGAATCCAAAGTCGAGCACTCTTCCACTCGGCCAACACGGCTTTTATTTTCAATCTCAAGAAAAAATATCAAGTAGCAACTAAAATCATTGCAAACCAAACCACAACGATGCCACACTCATTGTCTGTTAACCAGACCTACGAATACATCGAAACTCTATGAAACGGGAGCTCTCTCCATACTTCCGTTAATTGGTTTTCATCATTTTTCTTTTTCACTGTATTTCAAAAACTATAGAACCTAGAAGAAAACTAAAAACCATTTTGGAATGTATAAATTGAGTACTTTCATATGACACCCCACTCAATATATTTGGGTAACTTTGAAAAAAATTTACCCCCTTGGGAACCCCATATCTTTACAACCCCTTCATCGATTACGCTCATACGCTCCACAGCAAATTTCCATAGCACAACCTATTGACCTATCAAGTTTCATACAGATTGGATAAGCGGTTCGATAGTTATGCGAGAACATAAAAATGAAACATACAAATATACAAACATACAAACATACAAAGCAAAATCGCCTAACTTGCCACTAAGATCTTCGCTCGCTTCGCTCGCTCGATCGAAAAGAGCGATGGTGTTTTACGTTTGAAAAAAGTAAAATTCTCTCGAACCACTGATTAAAAAAAACACACATTAAAGACAGAAAGCTCCACTAACGTAACGGGGAACTCCACCCTGATTGTAATGTTTTATTGGGCGGTGAAATTACTTATGTAGCTTCCTGTGCTGCTGAACTATTTATGTTAGTACATCTACACTATGGCCATTTATTGTTAAGTATTGAATATAATTAGGTTCCCACATAATTCTATTAGCCATTGCATTGCATCCAGCTTTCATTTACCGGCAGCGCCACAGTTATAGATGCAATAAAGCCTTCAAAGTGTTCCCTTCATTTACCTACATTAAAACGTTTTATTTGAGACAATGTACTTGAATGATGTTTGGACTACTAAAAACTCTAAAACAACCTACCTGCCTTTGATCTTATAATACAGAACCTGTCTGAAGTCTTGCCATTGCAACATTGACTCTATGTATCATTTATTTCCAAAAATAGGAACCTGACATTTAGCATCATAGGAACTTTTAGCATCATTTTAGCAGCGTTTTCTTCTTGAAAACGTTGCTAAAATGATGCTAAAAGTTGAGAATTGTTGTTAATTGTTAGAGAAATAAATAAATCATAACAAAAAAGGATATTGTGCATTACTTAACCCGTAAATCGATAGTCAGGTGCAGTTGCACCGCGGCTGCGCCCGCGCACCCGTTCTGACTCTGACACGCGTCTCTTGGCCTACTAACATGAAAAGGTATCTTGCTTAGCGTCAACGTCCGTTAAGGAAAAAGGAAACGCGTTTAAATGCCTGCCTAGATACTATGTTAGTAAATTGCAGATTCAATCTTATACGTAAGCTAAAGTACCTGACGTGAGTAAGACGATTCAAAGTGATCCCAGAGCTATGTGATTCTTCTTTTGTTCTTTTGTGACTTTCTTTTCGATAGGTACACAATTTTTTGAAAATAGATAAACCCCGTAGTTGCTCAACAATTTTTCATGTATTTAGTGGTATAGAAAGATTCTGAATAAGCTTACACTAGCATCTCTCTATAAAACATAGTATAAGAAACTAAACTACTACATATTTACATAAAAGTATAAAATACAAAAAGAACCAGTTGAGCCACCTAAGGATCGTTGGAAACGATCTATAGGTAGCTCAACTGATCCAAGCCACTGCCAGACGGAAGCGTGCCCAAGACACTGGCAGCATTACCGCGCTGGATGGCAATGCTGATATGTTGAGCCAAAAAAGTGCCAGACTTGGGATCACGCGTCGCTTCGATAAGATGCCCTGAAAGAATTTTGAAAACGCGATGGGCTCCGGTACCCCACGGACCCAGAGTCTCAACCCCAAAAGGTTCAAATATATAAACCCTATCAAGATTTACATATTTGCGCCTTTTGAGATCCTCAGCCGAATCTGCCGCAGCGCCAGGCCTAACTGATGTCCCCGGTAGATGTGAATGCGCAAGGGTATCGACACAAGTAGCGTCCCACACCAAAGGCCTTCCCCTCTCCCAAGGGACAAGAGTCATACCGTCGGGGCGCTTGCCATCGTCACGCATCAGACCGCTCGGTTCTAGAACGGCTGGTACATTGGCGCCGACAAGCGCTCGACGGATGAGGTCATTAAGACTGGCGTGTCGGCAGATCCGACCGGCGGCCCTGGTGCACGACAATCCGTGGTGTCCAAGCTGATCGACCGCAGTACCGCACTGACATTGGTGAGGGGCGCAGCACGGCGCACCCAACCGTAGGCATACTGCAACACGGAAGCTAGCGGGATCCATTATTGTTCCTAAATTATGTGAGGGAAGTGCTTGAAGCCACAAACCTGACTCCCATTTTGAAACGGCTAAGAGACGGGCACGATCTGCGGAGCTTGAACACGTCTGTAGGAGACAATTCCGTGTCAACTCACACAGAGGCCCGTCCCATTGCCGTTGAGACGAAAGGGTAGAATAAGATATAAATAAATATGAAGAAAATATGGAAAGATAATCGATCGAGCGAGCGAAGCGAGCGAAGATCTTAGTGGCAAGTTAGGCGATTTTGCTTTGTATGTTTGTATGTTTGTATGTTTGTATGTTTGTATGTTTGTATGTTTCATTTTTATGTTCTCGCATAACTATCGAACCGCTTATCCAATCTGTATGAAACTTGATAGGTCAATAGGTTGTGCTATGGAAATTTGCTGTGGAGCGTATGAGCGTAATCGATGAAGGGGTTGTAAAGATATGGGGTTCCCAAGGGGGTAAATTTTTTTCAAAGTTACCCAAATATATTGAGTGGGGTGTCATATGAAAGTACTCAACTTATACATTCCAAAATGGTTTTTAGTTTTCTTCTAGGTTCTATAGTTTTTGAAATACAGTCAAAAAGAAAAATTATGAAAACCAATTAACGGAAGTATGGAGAGAGCTCCCGTTTCATAGAGTTTCGATGTATTCGTAGGTCTGGTTAACAGACAAGGAGTGTGGCATCGTTGTGGTTTGGTTTGCAATGATTTTAGTTGCTACTTAATATTTTTTCTTGAGATTGAAAATAAAAGCCGTGTTGGCCGATTGGAAGAGTGCTCGACTTTCGATTCATAGGTCGTAAGTTCGAACCCTGACCGTGCTCATCAATGGATTTTTCGATTAGAAAAATTTAAATGCGCATTAACACGAGCTCTAAACGGTGAAAGAAAACATCGTGAGGAAACCAGTTAACGTTCTAATAGCGGCGATGGGCTTGCAACCTGTCACGTATGCAAATGCTAACTCCTGCAAATAGTGGGCTGGGCATGTACCAAAATTATAGAGGGAGGGGGAGGGTAGGGGGAGGGGGAGGGGAGGGGGAGAGGAGCGGAGGGGAGGGGGAGGGGGAGGGGAGAGGAGCGGAGGGGAGGGGGAGGGGGAGGGGGAGGGGAGGGGGAGGGGCGAGGAGGGGGAGAGGGAGGGGAGGGAAGGGGAGGGGAGGGGAGGGGAGGGGAGGGGAGGGGAGGGGAGGGGAAGGGAGGGGAGGGGAGGGGAGGGGAGGGGAAGGGTGGGGAGGGGAGGGGTGGGGAGGGGAGGGGGAGGGGTGGGGGAGGAGGAGGGGTGGGGGAGGGGAAGGGTAAGGGAGGGGGAGGGGTGGGGGAGGGGTAGGGGAGGAGGGGTGGGTAGGGGAGGGTAGGGGGAAGGAAGGGGTGGGGGATGGGAGAGGGGAGAGGGGAGGGGGGAGGGGAGGAGGAGGGAATTGATTTTCTCATACGTTTCGTATTGAACTGCTATTTTAATAATTTCTCGAACTAAGAGGCCTTCCCTGAGGCGCGGTACGAAGTTCGCGGGGTCAACTATTGAATATAAACACGACACGACTTAATGTATTGCATGCATGCCTATAATCTTTACCATACTGAGGTAGCGCATTAGATATCATTCTGTGGTAAACACTAGAAGGAGCACTTAACGTAGGTATAGGGGTAGTCAGAAACAAGTCTAAATCTAGGCTATCAATACAACGGTGCGCGAGATCTCAGTTCGGGGCGAACTACTAGTTATTTAAGTAACATATAAAAATACCAATCATAACTTATTTCTAGCAAAAAAAAAATATATCTTTAACTTGGTAGGTAAGGTTACCTAAGATTAAAACAAAACTAAATATTTAAACATTTCAGGTTTTTTCTCGACGATTTACAATTGGATAGTAAGGCCTAAATCGTGGTTCGGAGGCGGTTGGTTCTCAGAGCCAATCAAAGCAAAAAATCCGGATCCGGTGACCACAACAACGGCGATGCCTCTGACGACGGCGTCCAACTGGTTCCAGAACCTTCTAGACACGGAGGAATCAAATGACGGCGCATACCTCGCCGCCGACACTAGCTCAAGTAAGATCTACTATCTAGCTAGATATAAAAGTATCATATCTAATTATGTTAATCGTGGGAGGCCTGACATTATGTTCACTGTAGCAATTTAATGGAGCGGTAATGGCATGTGCGTGACGTTTTGTCTAACAAAATTAACTGGTTGGATAGTTTTCCTCAACATTTAGATCAAATAATCTCACTTCCCTTTTACAATGGGAAAAGTTTTGGAAAATGTTAAAGGTATAATTAGTGTCGATTCGATAGTCAAATCATTGTAGATATACCTGCGTCCATCGCTATGCCTATTTGGATGCTTGACCATGACTTTGTAGTTAAAATAGATATTGAAATCCGTTTAATAATGATATCTATGAATGGAACAGAAGGTATATAAAACTAGTCAACTTGTTAGAGATGTTCATCTTCTAAAAACTTGATCCGATTCCTAGAAACATAGAAATGCAATGAGGTATGGTAAGTATATCTATACATCTTTGAAATATGTAAATACTTCATAATCATTAACAGTTCACAATTGACTGGTCAATTCTGAACTGTTATCTAATCTGTTTCTCCACGATTGTAGGAAGTAAAAAATTCCAGATGTATTTGGTACTAATCTATAGCTCTACCTGTGATTTTCATACCTAGGTCTTAGATATGACTGTTGCATCTGGAACGAGTAGCAGTAGATATGAATAGCATAAGAAGAAATTGACCGAATGGCGATGAGCCATGTACCCGTTAGGGGGTGGATCGAGATGACAGACGTAGGGTGAATAAAAGCACATAAGTATTGAAATATATATAACATCGATCAACCTGTCACGTTTTGATGTGATTGCTCTCATCTAGTAATGAGCTTTATAGAAACGTACTCTATTATACACGCCTCTGACTTCGAAAGTGAGGACATTATCATCAGTGGGTAGTACAGACACTAAGTATTACTTTATCTCACTTTCCTATGCTATTACTTATACTTATTTAGATGTTCTCCGAACGCTAGGTGTACATGCCAAGATAACCAACTTAATTATAAAGATAATCAGACGTGTCTTGTTAATTACGAATCGCTTTTACAGATAAGAAGTCTACACGAAAACCTTTGAAAAAAAACTACAAAGGCTTTCAGCTGCTCCGCACGTATCCGGACGCGATGTGGAAGGTGACGGACTTGCTGGAGTTGCAGGAGGAGGCCCAGGGCTCCGGCCTCATGTGGTGGACGGCGCCATCTCTCAACGGCTCCACAGATTTACTTGTTCCTCCCGATCTCTTGGTGGATGTGAAAGATCATCTGAAATCTTCTAAGATAGATTTCGATGTGGTTATCGGAGATCTACAGGTACTTTCTTACATTGGTTGTTTCAGAGAATATGTAGGTTCATAAATAAGTATGTAAGTCCCTATGTATTATTTCATCGATTCAAAAATTCCAGTGATTTTATTTCAGAAAGCGATAATGTACGAGAATCCTAGGCTTTCGAAGAAGCAAAGGTTGGAATTGGAAGAAACGCGAGGCCATCCGATGACGTGGCGGAGATACCATCGCTACGCGGATATCCTGCGTTACCTGGAGTACTTACAGCACTCCTACTCGGAGATAGTAGACCTTATTCCTTTGGGACGGTCGTCTGAAGGGCTTCCTCTAGTGGCTGTGAAGGTGATTACTTACCCTGTTGGTGCACGGCCCTGGTCTACACAATCAATACCTACCTATTCAAATACAGATTAAATAAATAATTATATTCTCAGATTTCGTTGCCAGCAAACGATACGCGAGCAAGAGAAACAAGCGGGAAAGGCAACAAAAAGAAATGGCGACTGCGCTCGCGCATGAAGCCAGCTGTGTGGCTCGACGGCGGCGCACATGCCAGGGAGTGGATCGCGCCTGCAGTAGCCACTTGGATCATACATACCCTCGTTGAAGGCGAGACCGGTGCAGGTGGGTACAATCACCAAATTACCTAATACTCAAGTTGGGTAGGTATATGTACCACAGTTTTCAACTTCTGCAAATGTCATCGACTTTCAACTCATTTTTGTATCACATGTTTGTCTTTTTTAACTACTTTAAAAAAGGAAGAAGTAAGGTTCATGTAGGTTTTATTGATTTTTAATGGTTCAATGCATGTACCTTCGATTTACCTAGTTACTATGGTTCAATAAGGATAATACCGTATAACACATGGATGTAATACTGCGCGGACGATTATGAAATCGTGGCTTAATTAAGGTCAGTGCGCTTACCCTCGTACTACAAGTCAATTGGCCCTAATCTACTCATTAGAATGCTTCTAATTATGAGGAAATAATGAACTATTATCAAAATAACAAAACAAGATTTTATCGTTGCTCTATTCAAGCTGAGCAAAGATAATTAAATTTTATGGCACTAAGGCCGGTTCGCATTGCATAACGTTCCTAATTATTGTATTTAAGCTAGCCTAAACACTTTTTTGTATGAGCTAAATGCGTTTAAGAAAGCTAAATACAAATAGGACATCAAACACGGTAATAACTTGAGTGGAAACATCGTCGGGTTAGACACCAAAAATGTTTTGATTCATTCGTGGAATCTCCATCATAGGATATGGGTAATTGGGTCTCGTGGTACGGTCACTCTCCGCGGTCGCGTCTCGCACGGTCTCTCATTGTCTGTGCAGATATTATGTCTTTATAAGTAATATATATAGGTAGTAAGTATTCACAAAAGTTGTGAAAGTGAAATTTGTAATTTGTAAAATATTTGGTGTTAGGTGGTGACCTAGAGATGCTGAAGCAGGCTGACTTCTACATAATGCCAGTGATGAACCCGGACGGGTACGAGCACTCGCACACGCACGACCGCCTGTGGAGGAAGACGCGCTCGCGCCTACCAGACCACGCTGATGATTACTACGTAGGATGGTTCGTAACGTTCCCTTTCTTTTCCTTTACTCAATCATCTTTGTCATCACTTTAAACCAACTGCTAGACAGAACCCGTCCCCATCTGACATCATTTTACTCTATCTCGTGCCTTTTGCATCCAGTTCTGCCACCCTTTTGCCAACGGTGAAAAACGGCATCACGGATTCGCAGATGACCCAGCAGGACTTATAGATATAGCGCTTAATCCTAATATACTATTAACTAAGTATTAACCCTGCGCCAGACACAGCATCAACCTTTTCGCAATTTTTGTCGACTTTGCAAAGCTTTGAATTTGAACACTTCTTCACAGTTTGCTGGCAGACGATAAACAAGACCGACGATGATTATGTGTCTTTTTATTTATGTGCTCGTAATTATGTATGTGTATCTAGTAATGTGCAAAAAACTCTGACAAAACGTATAAGTACTTAATAAACGAAAATTATGATATTGAACTATTTATGCACGTTCTTTCCACTCAGAAACGCTTGCGCAACTGGGACTTTGCGCAACTGTGGCAGGCTACGCTAACATTTGAACATGTCATCTTTGAACGCTTTAAAGTGCGCCAAAAAACCGATACCGCTTGGCAAAGTTCAAACAAGTGTTCAAAAAAGCTTAGCACAAATATTTAGTCAAAGTACCCTGCCACACATAGCATTCAAACAAGGTGTTCAAAGTTCAAAATTTCAAGTGTTGTCAAACAAGAAGCTGTGTATGGCGCCGGCCTTAAACGAGCAATATTTGTATTTAGTAATATACTATCGACCCACCCCGGCTTCGCATGGGTCACATTACACATCATTATGAGAAACCTCTAAAATAATCAGTGTTTCTCTACTATATTACGCATGTATTATACGTATAAACCTTTCTCTTGAATCACTCTATCTTGACGACTTCTGTGGCGCAGTGGGTGAAGGCCCGCCTGTGATGCAGGAGGTTGCGGGTTCGATCCCCGCCGCGGGACAAATGTATGTATGATCTGCAAATATTTGTCTCGGGTCTGGGTGTTTTCTATGTATATTATGTATGTAAGTATTTACAAAATATATATTTAAGTAGTATATCAGTCATGTAGTTGCCATAACACAAGCTCTGCTTAGCTTGGGGCTACATGATGCTGTGTGAAATGTCCAGCATTATTTATTTATTTATTTATCTATTAAAAAAACCCGCATCAATCATCAATCAGAATCCGTTGCATAGTTTTAAAGATATAAGCATACCTAAGCACAAACAGGGGGAAGCGACTTTATTTTATACTAATGTAGTGATGATTTGTATTCACGTTCTCGAAAACGGCTAAGTATAGCGATTTCGGTAAAATTTGCGGTACGAGTAGAGTTTTTACTTATTTTCATACGAGCAGAGCTCGGTCGTCCCAAATACAAGAATGGAAAGATATTCCTAGGTATTATATTGAAAATAACAATACCTTTGTATATATTACGTGACTTTGTTTATCATACTTCCATATATAAATTATTATACAAAACAGTACTAAAGCTAACTGTAGTTTATCCTATGGAATGGTTAAAATACCTACGTGACCTCTGCCGCTTAAATTCTGACCGGAGTAGTTTTCTACAACTGAGGACTCGACTGGACTGGTTGTCCAGTCCATGCCATGACTGTACGTACCTACCTAATGTAATTATACCTAGTTGTTTCATTTGATGACTTTTTATCGTGCTCTTGGTTTATCCGTTCTTTTATAACTTTCTGTGTCATAGGAACAGCGAGTACGAGATAGAGCTACCTACATTTTAAGTTGTAAGAAAGTTTGTTGCATTGAAGCACAGAATATTGTAAATATGTTTTTATTATGAATATATTTATCCATACCTAATCAAATGAACGAGTTCCCTACTCATTAATAGCAGGTAAAAAAAAAAAGGTCATCCGCCGCAGACACCGAGCATTGTACCTTATCTTATTACCCAGTGCACCGAGGTCGATATAGGTAGTTAGGTTCCTATCCTACTCAGTTTCTCAGAACCTGCTTAGCACTAAGAATTCTGTACGCACGACTGACCGTGCAGGAAGACTCGCTTGTCGCCCGACCACTCAGTGCTTAGTGAAAACCCCACATTATCTACTAGTCGACTATCGACCATCCTAACTAATGCGAAAGCGTGTTGGTTTGTGGTTCAATGCAGCAAATTATTGTAGAGAGAATTAATAAGAAATAAAGTGTTAGGTTCCAGAAAGAAAACCAACTCAATCTGTTAGGATATTTTTCACCAATCGTGTAGCACCACGTATACTTGTAACCTATCAAAGTGATCTGTCTGGTTTTTCAAAGATGGTATGCCTGGCTAGTCTGGGTTCTTAAATTATGCTAGAAGTACAGGAAGAATGGTATGGGCGCCACGAGCTTTATACTTTGGATACCTATGAGGACAAAAGCTCGAATGTCCTAAACACAATGATAAAGTAGAATGAAACGATACAGATGTTGTTACAATATAACCTGTTTATTAAATGAAGCGAGATATGCAATAAGCACGTTGTTTTATTCTCTATCAGTAAGATTATGACTCTAATTTTAAATTTATGAAGCAAACAAGGTGAATCTAAACATGACAAATAGGAAATTTAAGTTAAGTTCAAATAATGACAAAAGAAAATTTTTATATAATTCTATAGATTTTCTAAAACAAAAAAAAATGACCGCAGGTATAATAACAATAACCCTTGAGGAGGGCAGCAATGGTGTGCAACAATACTTGCACTTAAAAAGAAAAATTTGTGAGAGAAATATTGAACACTCAACTATCATGTCAACTTAACTATCATATACTAAGTACAAAACTACCTAGATAAACAACAACCAGGTTTCAATCCTGAACTATAACTAAAATACCAATAAACCTTGTCTTATGCACAAAACTCTCCCTATATTAAATACACTATAAAATTTCAAATTGAACGGAGCCAAAATAATAGAACAAAGTCACCTGATACGACTAATCGGTGTGGGATACCGTGGCCGAGGACATGTACACTAAAACACGGTCCTGGACGACACATCTTGGCTCACCACTTGCAGACCGGGATGTGCTGGATGTAAGATGTTGTCCCTACCCAAGGACCGAGCCTCAACCCGGATAAACCAATACTGCAATCGTTTCCGAACTCCTCAAATGTACTCCGCAACAATTGTCCAATAGAAATTAGGTTTCTTCAAATTGTTCATCTATCAAATGTTCAATATCTCTCTCGCAATCAATCCTTAGTTTTCATATTCTTCAAAATAGAAGAGGATCTATCCATTAGACCGAGTCAAACACAATAAAATTTAGAATGCTTTCCAGGGACCGCCATCTTCAGCAGTCCCCAGCATGAAAAGGGACTATTAAATTCTCTAGTGAGGTGCGTTGCTTTTCCAACATCCAAGACGTAGCTTGGTTCGATGTGACCCTTGACCTTTTGGGTCTACCTAGTTATTATTTCAAAAACCCCTTATGTCGGGAGGCGTAGCACACATGAAAAAGACAACGATCGCCTGAAACTCACCTATTATAGAAAATTTGCAACAAAATACGATTTCGCCTGTAAAAAAAAACAACTTTTGATTTTCCAAAACTTTCAAACAGAATCTTCGATACCAAGTTCACCGACCTCTGTCCAACACTAACCTCCTCGTTGACAGCCATATTGACATGACGTTGACGTCCGTGAAACAAAAGAAAATAATAACAAACAAAAAAAATCTAGTCTTTGGTATTTATTTACTAAGTTAATTTTGATTTTTAAAATGCACCAAAAATCGCAAATGAATTATCTAAATTCAGCTAATAATTTTGTAATTTAAATATTTAATAACAAAGGACAAAGTTATTGAGAGATGTACAACTAAGCGCACCGCCATCTAGGTGAAAAGTTTGGTACTCGTTAGCTGATGAACTCTTGCGCACAAACAAGTCAAGGTTTTAGTTTTGCAATGCGCCAATAGATGGCGATGTAACCATATAAAACTGTTACATTACCGCTTTGCTAAGGAACAAAAGAAAAAAAATATAAAAAAAAAGAAAAAAAGAGTTTTACATGTCTTCTATGGGGTAAGCTACTAAAATTGTCAGCGACTTGCTATCCTACGATTCATCATTCCAACATAAAAGCAAACGAAAACAAAACCAACAAATCCACAAAACAAATAAAATTTAGACAAGAATTTTGGAATAAGGCTTTGTAAAAGGGTTTCCAACAACCGCCCTAGCATAGGCTTATTTATTTGAAGGAGTTACTTCCACCGCTCCTTTGTTTGAAGTACCTAACCAAATGCCAAACAAACAATAAACAAAAACAAAATTTAGGTGAGAATGTTGGAATAAGGCTTTGTAAAAGGGTTTCCAACAACCGCCCTAGCATAGGCTTATTTATTTGAAGGAGTTACTTCCACCGCTCCTTTGTTTGAAAAACCTACTAGCCAAAACAAAAAAAACAAACAAAGACTAACAAATGAAAATCTATAAGGTGCCATGTCCAACACCATCAAACGACGGCGGTGATTCCCTTCCTCTTCTCCTTATATGCAGAATCACACTTTGACAATATGTGATTCTCAAGCATCAGAGCTCACAAAGGACCGAAGACAGAGAACCCGACAACCTTTTTATGTGTGAGTACACAGCTTTACAATACTGTGTACAAAACAACCAAAAAAAAAATTCAACACAATCTAAGCTCAAACCTATACACACGGCTTTACAATACCATGTTCAGAGCCTAGAATGTCCGAACTGAACAACAAAAGAAAATTGCACATCAATACATAAACAAAACTAACAAACCAACAACAAACCATCTCAAACCATCAATCTACAATAAAAAATTGTACTGCCACATCCAATATCATGGCAATCAATAAAAAAAATTAGATTTCAAAGCCAGGTTAAAATTCCGAAACTTCAAAGACAAATTTTTCTTTGACCAAAAAAAATACAATCAAACATCTAAATTAGTACTCATTTTAAGCGAGAATAAATAGAGAGAGTAGAGTGCAGTATGTACCTACATAATAAACTTATGTTCAAGAACACAGCTTTGCAATACTGTATCCAATACTAACAAATTCCACTTAAATAAAATAACTGTATCCGTATAACTATACTACGGCTAAATCAAAGTTACTAATTACAATTTCCAACACTACTACATAATAATATGCTATATTATAATACTAGCGGTAAACAATACTGAGACTAAAATGAGAGTTGTGCAAAGGACAAGGTTTCCAATACAAGGTTTCAAATACAAGGTTTCAAAAACAATATACCTACTAAACTAAACAACCAAATCTTCCTGAGCCCCACGTTGGGCGCCAATTGTAACCTATCAAAGTGATCTGTCTGGTTTTTCAAAGATGGTATGCCTGGCTAGTCTGGGTTCTTAAATTATGCTAGAAGTACAGGAAGAATGGTATGGGCGCCACGAGCTTTATACTTTGGATACCTATGAGGACAAAAGCTCGAATGTCCTAAACACAATGATAAAGTAGAATGAAACGATACAGATGTTGTTACAATATAACCTGTTTATTAAATGAAGCGAGATATGCAATAAGCACGTTGTTTTATTCTCTATCAGTAAGATTATGACTCTAATTTTAAATTTATGAAGCAAACAAGGTGAATCTAAACATGACAAATAGGAAATTTAAGTTAAGTTCAAATAATGACAAAAGAAAATTTTTATATAATTCTATAGATTTTCTAAAACAAAAAAAAATGACCGCAGGTATAGGTAATAACAATAACCCTTGAGGAGGGCAGCAATGGTGTGCAACAATACTTGCACTTAAAAAGAAAAATTTGTGAGAGAAATATTGAACACTCAACTATCATGTCAACTTAACTATCATATACTAAGTACAAAACTACCTAGATAAACAACAACCAGGTTTCAATCCTGAACTATAACTAAAATACCAATAAACCTTGTCTTATGCACAAAACTCTCCCTATATTAAATACACTATAAAATTTCAAATTGAACGGAGCCAAAATAATAGAACAAAGTCACCTGATACGACTAATCGGTGTGGGATACCGTGGCCGAGGACATGTACACTAAAACACGGTCCTGGACGACACATCTTGGCTCACCACTTGCAGACCGGGATGTGCTGGATGTAAGATGTTGTCCCTACCCAAGGACCGAGCCTCAACCCGGATAAACCAATACTGCAATCGTTTCCGAACTCCTCAAATGTACTCCGCAACAATTGTCCAATAGAAATTAGGTTTCTTCAAATTGTTCATCTATCAAATGTTCAATATCTCTCTCGCAATCAATCCTTAGTTTTCATATTCTTCAAAATAGAAGAGGATCTATCCATTAGACCGAGTCAAACACAATAAAATTTAGAATGCTTTCCAGGGACCGCCATCTTCAGCAGTCCCCAGCATGAAAAGGGACTATTAAATTCTCTAGTGAGGTGCGTTGCTTTTCCAACATCCAAGACGTAGCTTGGTTCGATGTGACCCTTGACCTTTTGGGTCTACCTAGTTATTATTTCAAAAACCCCTTATGTCGGGAGGCGTAGCACACATGAAAAAGACAACGATCGCCTGAAACTCACCTATTATAGAAAATTTGCAACAAAATACGATTTCGCCTGTAAAAAAAAACAACTTTTGATTTTCCAAAACTTTCAAACAGAATCTTCGATACCAAGTTCACCGACCTCTGTCCAACACTAACCTCCTCGTTGACAGCCATATTGACATGACGTTGACGTCCGTGAAACAAAAGAAAATAATAACAAACAAAAAAAATCTAGTCTTTGGTATTTATTTACTAAGTTAATTTTGATTTTTAAAATGCACCAAAAATCGCAAATGAATTATCTAAATTCAGCTAATAATTTTGTAATTTAAATATTTAATAACAAAGGACAAAGTTATTGAGAGATGTACAACTAAGCGCACCGCCATCTAGGTGAAAAGTTTGGTACTCGTTAGCTGATGAACTCTTGCGCACAAACAAGTCAAGGTTTTAGTTTTGCAATGCGCCAATAGATGGCGATGTAACCATATAAAACTGTTACATACTTACCTAATTACTTTGATTATATAAGTACCTGTCCTAATTAGTATTTTATCTGTGATCAAACTGTCCAGGGGGTCTAAAGTGGCCACTTTTGATGAAAAATCAGATGTTTCATAGATGCTTCATCTATCTATGAAACATCTGATTTTTCATCAAAAGTGGCCACTTTAGACCCCCAGATCGATGGTGGCCCCACCTCGGGCTTGGCAAATACGAGTAGGTAATGAAATTGAAATCTTACAAGTATCTAAATACACTTTTATTTTTTAGAATAATTAAGTCTTAATTAATTTGGCTAACCTTATAATTTTAGAAAGTAGGTAGGTAGGTATTCACTTCACGTCGGCGCCGAGGCTTATATTCTACAGATTCTATCTGTAAATCCATTTACTTTACATCCTGCCTGTCAGATTCTAAAAAACCTAGGTACTCTGTATTAATTATATAAATATGTTTCGAAACGATCATTTTTTTGTGTTGGTTTCCGTTCAAAAGCAAAAAAAATTTGTCCATTTAAATATTCCTGTCTATGCATTTAAATTGCTTAGCCTGAAACTTTGCAGCTATAGTCTGTAAAAATAAAATATTTTTTATATATAATTGCATACACACGGACACTCACACACACCTCGATCACTGTCGGTTTACCTGTTAATATAATGTAAATCCGTTATTGGCTGTCGGTAATATATTTAAGTTTTGGTGCACTAGTTTTCTAAGAGCTGTGGATTTTGTTTAAGAAATAAATAAATAAAATAAATAAAAATAAAAACTTCATCTACATAAACCATTAGGTATAATGTATGACAGAAGAGTTTGTTTGTTTGAACGCGCTAATCAGGAACTACCAGTCGGATTTGAAAAATTATTTTCTGCATTTGATAGCTAAACTCTTGAGGAAGGTCATACGGCTACTTTTCATCATCATCATAATCCCTATCCTACACGGGCAATGCCGCGAGGGCGCTGCTACTATTAAACTAAATTTTGAAACTACAATGGTGCCGATGACGTGAAGACAAAGACCCACTCAACCAGCACACAGTCGTAAAAATGTAGAGCTTGACCAAATAACCGACGAAACGCCTTATAAACTTGAACACTGGTTTAATAATGCTCCAGGTTCGATCTGTCACTATCTAACAAATAACTCTCCTTTTTGCTTCGCCGTAGTCGGGTAAAAAGGATGGCAATTGTTTAAACGGTGTTTCAATTTTAACAGAATTTTATGAGTAGAGGGAAAAATGTTTAAAAATTAAATACCTGCTGGGCAGCTGTCTTAGACCTTTCATCCTAGCTGCTGCACATAACTTTCTTTGAGAGAATAAGATCGCACCACAGATTCTACAATATCTCTTTTCGTAAGCATTCGAAATTTTTGCCTAATTATGTTCCTTCGAAGAATACCCCATTTCAGTATCGATCATAGAGTGCCTTCCAAAAATTTTTTTTTAAATATCTTCCAATGTACAGAATTGGACCTTATGGTTTTAAGTATATACCTACCTAATGTAATGTTCATTGCTTAGGTTTCCCTGGAACTGGGGTCAGACGGAGTGCGTGGGAGTAGACGCGGACCGCAACTGGGACTACCACTGGGGCGAGCAGGATGCCTCTAAAGACCCCTGTTCTGACAACTTCGCAGGCCCTCATCCCTTCAGCGAGCCAGAGACCCGGGCAGTTTCAGAGTTCTTAACAGAGCATCGAGGCTTGTTAAAGGTAGATTCCTTTATTTTACACGACCTAGGTACAACCTGAGATTTTCATCCAGATGCGATCCATATGAGATTCCCTGAGCTGATTAATCATTTTTCAGAACCAAACAAAGCACAAATTCAGAGCTTTCTAAAGTGGAAAAGTGAACGTGTAATAGCGTTCACTTACTTACTTACACAGTACACAGTGAGTTTTTTTTAATAATTGGATTTGTGGTTCTAGAAAATATTATTTATGATTTGATTAGTTATCCGACATGACATCAAAGATGAAACACAAAAGCCTAGTTTGTTTTCTACGAGGTCTGTAAGTAGTGTGCTCATGCTCAATGCACACACTGTTACACGCAATCATGGGCTCTAATTGCCCGTCTTTAGCAATGTCACTGAGGAACGTTGTTTGTGACGAGGAATCGTTTCTACTCAATAAGAAATCGGTGCATAAATGATACATAATTTATAAGAAAACAGTAGGCAGGTACAATCATAGTAATTAATAAAAACAAACGTTGCAGAAGGATTCCATAGTTGTTCTAATAAAAATGAATGTTTTGAAAATTCCTAAAAGTGTAAAGTTTGAAACGTGAATAGAAATCGGAAATTGGAAGTGCAAATGCAGTCGTTTATCGTCTTTTCAACCTCGTAAAGGTAGACCGCACATCGATCGCGGGAAATTGTGTCAGAATATTCTATATTATTCGGTCATATCGGCACTTTCAAAAACATGGCCTAGCTAGACTTTCGAATAAGCATTGATTTAGGGATAAGGGAAAAAGTGGTCATTTTCCCAGGCAGCATCACATTTACTGGGTATTTAAGTACTATTCAGTTACTTTATTTTATTAACACTACCAAGGCATGACACACGTAAAGTAGTTTTTTAAACGCTAAACAAAGACGATAGCTCATTTAAAAATTGTGCTATAGGTATAGAAACCATAACTAATTACTTTGGTAATTCAAAGTGACAATTTACTGCAGGTAAATTGATTTTCTTTCAAATTGTACCTTATGTTCTGTTCTTGTGATATCACGAGTGTATGGCCCCAAGGCACATTTTCAGATCCTTGGGCGTTCAAGTTCCTATAAGATTCCTAAGGTGGTCAAGTCTAAGAACACAAAAAAATAATTTTAGAGACAAATTACGTGCATGTCAATGTCCTACTTTCTGTTCCAGGTGTTCATAACGTTTCACGCATACTCTCAGTCGTGGCTGATACCAAGCTCCCATTCGCATTTGTCGTTCGGTGATGATGGCATCCTCATGGAAATGGGCAAACTAGCCACTGCTGCTCTTGGTGATATGTACGGTACTAGATACCAGGTAAATTTTTTATATTACTTATTCCTAGAACTCCACAAACTAACATTTTTACCCGACTGGTTATTTCCATCTGAAGTACTTACCTACCTAAGCTTAACCTGCAAGTTCTCTTTGTGTTTGCAAGAAATCTGACTGGGCCCTAAAAACATAAAAAAATGTATGAAGTTGTTTCTATTAAATTATATTACCTACTTTTATCGTGTTTTTTTATTAGAAACTTGCGGTTTACTTGAATAAATCGCGCAATCTAATGCGCTCGAGTTAGCGGAACCGCGTATCTCATTTAGTATTCACCTCTTTGACCACACTGAGCACTTTTAAAACTAAAATAACTAGGTTTTACCTTTATATTCAATTTTCACATTTTGATTAAACTATGATATGATATAGTTTGCGCAAATCTTTAAGATACCTTAGAAGTAAACGCGTATCGCTGCGCATATAAACACAGTTTATAAATTACTAGCAGCGCCCTCGCGGCGTAGTGATGGTATATGGTGATGATAATTATGATGAAAAGAAGCTTTTAACTTTTCTCAAGAGTTTAGCTATCAAATGCAGAAAGAATTTTTCAAATCCGACTGGTAGTTCCTGAGATTAGCGCATTCAAACAAACAAACAAAATCTTCCGCTTTATAAAATGGTATAGACTAGCAGAGCGCCCTCGCGGCGTTGCCTCCGTAGTGATGGAATATGGTGATGATGAAAAGAAGCCTATAACCTTCCTCGAGCGTTTAGCTGTCAAATGCTGACTGAAATAATGTTTCAAATCCGACTGGTAGTTCCTGCCTGAGATTAGCGCAATCAAACAAACTCTTCCATTTTATCTATTTGTATAGATATACATAGAAAATTGTTTACAAGGTACCTATTCATAGCTTGTAACCACTGATGAATACTACAAGCAGCAGTGTGATGACTTTTAACGATTTTTTTTCAGGTTGGCACTGCATCTGATATACGACAAGCAGCGTCGGGGATGGCTCATGATTGGGCGAAGGCGCGAGCTGGTATTAAATTTTCGTACCACGTGGACCTGCGAGATTCCTTCGGTCCCTACGGTTTCCTCCTGCCTGGCTCTCAGATAGTGTCTACAGCTCGGGAAACATGGCAAGCTGTCAAAGCTATCGTTGATAATTTATCTCCAACATTGTAGTTAAATAAAGTGTGCCAATATGTGGTCTATAGCTGGTTGGGCTTAACAAGCCATCAAGTTCCACTTTCATGTACCTAAGTGATAACTAAGCTTTGTTGTTCGATCTGAACTCGACTATGGATGACTGCGGAAGAAAGCAGTGTCCGAAAGGAGAAAGTCGTGGGTTCGAGTTCCACTGGGCGTGGGATGGTATTTTTGGATTTAGCTTTTTTTCATAAATATTGGATATTTCATCTTTCTGAGTTAGTGCATGATAACCTTCATTAGTATAGGTATTCCATTCTTGTACTTTAACGATCTTTGTACAGTCCAGTTAGATTAGATCAGTTTTGCACTACCTACTTAGTAGGTATGGAGGTTGCGTAAAATGTGTAGTCGTAGTGTAGTGTAGAACAAATTAGCTATGTTGGTATCTAGGTAGGTGAGTAGGTTCCACACCACCACAACCTAGCTAAAGGACTATTTAGTTATAAGTTTTAGTTCATCTTAGACAATTTCGCTGCTGCTAAGTGTAGCGATACATTTTTGACGTTGTAACATCCGGCGACTGTAACAGTAACACTAGGTATAGGTACCAGTACCAATAAAAGGTTACACCTACAGAGCGGTTGCTAATTTCGTTCAAAACACAATGAGCCGTAATATTGCTCAAATTGTTGCTCAAATTATTGCTCAAATTATTGCTCAATTAAATTATATGTTTTAGGTGTAGGTTATTAATTTATTCAATTTGGATTAATGGTGTCATTTATTTATTATCACAATATTTATTCAAAAAAAAAAAGAAAATTTAAGAAGCTTTTATTAATATCTAGGACATTATCATTGCCGTTGATCTTGATTATAGACGATGCTGATACGATTGTTGAAAGAGAGCTTAGGGCCCTAGCAGTTCGCAGGTTTTTCCGCTGTACGGAACAAGTAAAAATTACTCTGTTCAAAGCTTTTTGCCATAGTACCTACCTACACGGGAAACCTGCAGAGCTAAAATGGTCGCTAATGCAGATTCACAATCATCTGATTCACGGGAGATTCGTATTGATATTCAGCTAAAGCAATTCCTCTTTATGTATGTCAAATGTTAGCTGAATTGTACGCAATTCAATTCACAGCAGAATCACATGCTAGGCCTTAAATTGCCACACGAAAAAAAATAACCCAGTTGGTTTTTTTTTAATATTGCATCGTATTATTACTACTAATACTCTGTAAATAAATATTTGATTTTTAAGTAAGTATTTAGTATGTTTTAATAACAATAATAAACATTAAATAATATTTAATTGACACTTAGTGCAATTCCAATTCATAGGTGGCCATTTTATTTTACGATTCTCCACAAAACTGTCAAACAATAAGATGATATTGCCGTTACGGAATTGTCAACTTAGTGATTTCTAATACGAGCATCTCGACGCAAATCATTTGTGAATCTGCATTAGCGACCATTTTAGCTACGCTGATGTCCGTGAACTTAGCATATCATTTCCCAGCATATCACATTTTTATGTAAGTTCTCTTCGCATGCACATGAGTCCTATAGTTCTTGATACTTTTTAGCAATGGTTCTGGCGATTTTACCTGAAAAAAAAGTCGATTGAAAAAATGATAATTATGCTAATTTCCCGTAGCATATCATTTTACTACAAATAAAAAACAGTTAGTTCTTGTCGCATGCGGATGAGTGCTATAGTTCCTGATACTTTTTAGCGATAGTTCTGGCGCTTTTACCCCAAAAAAATTTTTTTTTGTCAAAATAATATTCCTAGGTACTGAAAATACGAATTTTTTTATTTTAACTATATAGGTTAACGTTTCATAGGCATCCGTAACAGAACTTTAACCTGCAACTCGATTGAAGTCTAGAACAATCGCTAGAGTGCCAGCATATATCATGGTAGAGGTACATCACAACAACACAACTTAAGTTTACCTTAATAAGATTTCAACGCGCACCTAGTGCTACGAATTAGCTACGAAACATAGGTTCACAAATGCCTAAAGATCTAAGAAAATGAATAAGTACCGCCCTTTAGATAGGTATGCCCTACGCCCTACGCATCCAGCTGGTACAAATAATTAAGTAATAATATTTTCAGGATGATGTTGGGACTGCCTCGTTTCTGTAGTGCTTCAGGGATGTTTGCAGAATACCAAACTGACGGTTTTACAGCAGTTCTTCGTAAAAGATCTGCATCCCCGATCACCAGGTTAAAGGACAGTCACAGCAGCATCCAAAAACCATAGCTGATAATGATAGATTTTCATCATCACTGTGGGCTAAGGCTAGCCTCCTACATAGTGATCCCAGCAGTTTACCCTTTACTTTGGTAACCGCTCTATTTTTTATGTGATGGGGATTGTTTCTTTGGCTATCTTTATGTCTTGTCTGCTACTTTAAGTATCTACTACCTACTACATTTATATTTATTTATACCTACTTACCTAAGTAGGTACTTACTTACTTATCTACCTATTTATATTTTTTTTGCTACAAACCCATAGGGATCCCTTCCGGTCCCAGATCGTATAAGTAAATTATTCGAAATACGTAAACAATTTTTTTTAGGATAAGTACTTACTCAATCACCTTTTCCAAATTGTTATTTTGTTGAGCCTAAAGTTTACGAAAACAAGACTTAAAAGTGATGTGGGTGTGCCAGGTAACCCGCGAAATTCAAATTTTCTTGCTTTTTTCCGATTTGTAGGACTGTGTCAGGTTGTATCTTGATCAAAATAACACCTATATGATTCGCGCAAATAACTTAGTAGGTAGGTAAGTACCTACCTACTTAAATATTTTCATATACCTACCTAACAAACAAGAACTTTCTCTATCTTCATAAAGCCAGATATTCAATTATTCAAGAACTTTGATTAAATTAATGATTGGGGAATGACGCTTTTTGAGTCATTTTAGCTGTAGATAATGTCCAATGATTTATTTTTGTAAGTTATTTACAGTACTTCAAGCTTTAGAATGGACATCGGTTATTTTCGTGTTTTCCGAATAGGTATGTCCGTCCGACAGCAGTGTATGATTCTACTAAACAGAATGAGACAAAAGTGCACGTCAGAATCAGCGCAGCTCGCACGGCTTGCAACTAATTTGCTTTTCTTAAAAATGACATTGATATTATTTAACACACGGGAATTACTCACGTAAAAATATCGTCGATTTAGATAGGTACCGAGATTTAGATTTTTACGTGAGTAATTCCCGTGTGTTAAATAATGTCTAGTACCTACAACTCACAAAAGTTTTGAAAGTGAAATGACATTGATATTTATTTCTTTGCGATAAAGTTGAAATTATGAGTAAGTAGGTCATTTTCATTTCCAAATGACTTTTCGTCAATCGTTTATGTAATTTTATGCGATTGTTTCAGATGTTTTACGAAAAACATTATTTTTCTGGTTTTACTGTAAAATGTTTATGTATTTAAATAAATGTTTTGAAATATTAATTTGTTTTTTTTAAACAAAGTTCGACAGTAGGTAAGTACCTAAGTATGTTTTTTAAGACCCAAACAATGATTTTAAATATCACTGGACCCAAAACACATAAGTAGTAGGTACCTACTATTATTCTGTGCCAAAACATAGTCTTTGATTATTTATTTATTACTTAACCCTTAATTTGGCAGGATTTGTTTTGCTAGAAAACTTGGAAAAAACCTAAGTACCTACTTAAGTAGGTACCGATATTTTTTAATTGATGTTCAATAAGTAAAGCCAAAAAAAAACTTCCTTTTTATTAGGTACCTACCTACCTACGCGAAAGACCTATACTACTTAGGTTCTTAGGTACCTACTTATCGCTTTTTTACAACATTGCCAAATTAGGGTAACGAAATACAATAAACATTTAAAGTAGGTACCTACCTACCTAACTATTTTTATTTTTTCATATGAAAAACTTTACGATTTTCATATGAAAAAATACAGACTGTTGCGTTGCGGGCTTCAGTAATGCATAAGTGCGTAGGTATTTTTTATTCTGAACATCCGCTCCAAGGATGAGTCACGTGGTGGTGGGGTGTTGGAACAGTCACCATATTCATCCAAATGATTTCACAATGGAAAGGTGTGGGCCTATCCTGTGTAGACAAATACCGTCTAGAAAAGTTTTGTCGCGAATGGTGAAATAATAAAAATTATTGAAAAAAATACCTAGGTAGGTACTTAGTGAAAATTAATGTTAGATTTCGTGATCTTTTTTATTTCTAAAACCAAATGTTTATTATAAAGATTTTATCCTGACACTTGTTTTTTATTTGTTTTTTGAATTTTTAGCTGGTTCGATTCCGGGTAAGGCAAGCGAATTTTAGAAAATCTATGAATGCTGTTTTGTTTCTTTTTAAAAATAAAGGAATGTTTCCTTTTAGTAAAATAATGTATCTTAAGGATTTAAAGTAGTTTCCCTCCGGGCCCATTCATTTTTTCCACCCTGTAAGCCTGTAAATACGCTGTATACACACGACAACGCCATCTATCGGTAAGTAGATTTTACCGTAAACGAGTAATGTTTGTGAGGCACCGGCAAAGAGTTAAAAATTGGTGATTTTATTATTTAAATGATTAATTTATGTTCCAAATTAATGTATCAATAAAAAAAATCTACTTTACATACCCATTTCTAGCAATCTTAAAAAAAGAAGGTCCACAGAGAATAAATTAAATGGTTTTTTTTTATTCTATGGCAATCGAAACATTAATTTGTTACTGTCACTGTCTTGTCTTGTCTGTCAAGTTTGAAGTTTTGTATCAAACTTGTCAATTGTCAAAGTCTCGGCCAGTCGGCCTCCTCGCCCGGCGAAAATTTTTTTTTGTTTTGATTGTGATTTGAAAAACGCAGCGCTCTCGCTCGCTGTTTCTGGCTGTTTCTAGTTGTCTTCAGTTCAGTCAGAATAATTCGAATTTAATTCCTTGTGATTGGCAAAATCAGATAATAGTATCCGAAATAAGAAATTTCATAAAATTCCAACAAAATAAATAAATTCTGTGCATCAATCATAGATAATGTGCTGAAAGACACAAGAACAAGGATCACTTCAAAACAATTTGGTAAAAATTTAGTATTAAGAAGCAGGATTTTGGGGGGGGGAGTGAGGGGGGGGAGGGGGGGGAGGGCTCCCCCTCCCCCCTGGTACCACTCCCATTACAAGGTAACGCACCGTTCTGGAGATAATCAAATTATTGTTTTTATATACAAACTGGTAAAAAATGGTAAAAATTTAGTATTCGGTAACAGTATTTGGGGGGAGGAGGGGGGGGGGGGGAGTATTTGGGAGGAGGGCACCAGTTTTGTGCGACCAGATTTTGTGGGTGGGCTCGCTTCGCTCGCTTTTTTATATACAAACCTAACCTAACCTACAGGGTGCCCCGTGTCGGATCTGATTTAGTTTCTCTTTTAGATGTTATGGGGGTTTGTGCCACCAGATTTTGTGGGTGGGCTCGCTTCGCTCGCATTTTTATATACAAACCTAACCTAACCTACAGGGTGCCCCGTGTCGGTTCTGATTTAGTTTCTCTTTTAGATGTGATGGGGGTTTGTGCCACCAGATTTGTGGGTGGGCTCGCTTCGCTCGCATTTTTATATACAAACCTAACCTAACCTACAGGGTGCCCCGTGTCGGTTCTGATTTAGTTTCTCTTTTAGATGTGATGGGGGTTTGTGCCACCAGATTTTGTGGGTGGGCTCGCTTCGCTCGCATTTTTATATACAAACCTAACCTAACCTACAGGGTGCCCCGTGTCGGTTCTGATTTAGTTTCTCTTTTAGATGTGATGGGGGTTTGTGCCACCAGATTTTGTGGGTGGGCTCGCTTCGCTCGCATTTTTATATACAAACCTAACCTAACCTACAGGGTGCCCCGTTTCGGTTGCCCCGTATAGGTTAGGTTAGGTTACATTTGATTTTCTCAAGAACGGTGCGTTACCTTGGAATGGGAGTGGTACCAGGGGGGCGGGGGATTCCCCCCCCCCCCTCCCCCCTCAAAATATTGTTACCGAATACTAAATTTTTACCAATTTTTACCAGTTTGTATATAAAAACAATAATTTGATTATCTCCAGAACGGTGCGTTACCTTGTAATGGGAGTGGTACCAGGGGGGAGGGGGAACCCCCCCCTCACCTCCCCCCCTCATTTTGCCCCCAAAATCCTGCTTCTTAATACTAAATCCAACCCAACAATTTTATTGTTTTTGTTGTTTTGTAGTTAGTACTAGTTCAGGTAAATTCGAAATGGGAAGTGAAACAGCTTTTTCATCTGCTGACGTTAAACTGGACCCAACAGGATTTGATATTTCTATTAGCACTATTCTCACTCAAGTGGGAGCTGAAAAATATGTGAATATATTTCGGTAAGCATCTGTTAAATTCCTGAATCTAAAGATTATTTTAGTTGAGATTAAAACTGAAATTCCTAATTCACTATTACAGGAAACATAACATTGGGCAATGTACCTTGACTGAATTGACAGATGAAGATCTATCTAAACTCGGTGTAGATGATGCAGATATAAGGAAGAAAATAACCAATGGAGTCAAAAGCCTGCCTATATTTGACGAGATCTCATCAGAAGTGTAAGCTTATTACTTTAGGGATTATTTGAAAATGTGTTTAATGTCGCATTTACACTATTGCGAGCAAACAGACATTCAACGAGCTTGTTATCTTTTGTTGCGCTTGGTCTCCTTGAGATGAGAGTGACAGAGGTACTTTGTGCTCGCTTATACCTGTCTCATTGAAAGTATGTTTGCTCGGAAGCAATAAACAACAAAAAGTAAATTTAGCAAAATATAGGTCCATTTAATTTTCTGTTTTAGGCTTGAAGAAACCAGTATTTTGAGTCCTATCGAACTTGCAGACATATTAGAGGAGAGTTCTCAACATCTAAACAGGATTTATGTGAGCTTGGTCACAAATACCACTGCTCTAAAAAAAACATCCAAAATAGTAGACAGTGTTCTCTATCGAGACAAGTACGCCTCTGATGTGGCTATCTGCACTCTGAGTGAACTATCAAACATTTTGAACTCCATGGAAATAACTCTGCATACCAAGATAAAGGTAGGTACTTAAACCGATAAATTTCAATGTTATGATGATAGATAATGATTAAATAACAAAGTAATTTATTTTAATAAAATCCAATTTATTGAATTATAATCATTTCTTTTTTAATGATAATGAACTTATAAATTTTAGGTTTTCAATGTAATATTTGTTTTCAGGCACTCACTCAAGACTCTGGTAACAAAAGGAATAAAAAGCTGATTGTTGGAGCAGTTGGTAGTGCAGTGGTGGCCGTGCTAGCAGTGTATTTTGTTAAGTCTATAAAGCAACTCAATTAAATTACTTTCTTTCCACATTTTGACGCTAAAGTAATTAAGGTTCCAAAGCATATCCAGTTGTTGTTACAACTATTGTTTTCTGATTGTTAAAATTAATAAATGATGTTGACTTTTCACATTTAGTTGCTTTAATTTTTTTCAGCAGTAAAAATAAAACATGACCTATTAGCAAATAGTACAATAGTATACAGAATGGGCAAAATTTTGAATATGATCAACATGATTGTTTTTATTTTTAACAAATAAGGTAAGTATGTAATTTTTTTAACTGTACTTTTTTTCAAAAATCTACAAAGGCAATTATTTTTCTATCTATAGTTTCCTAAAAACAAAACTACAAAAGAGAAGGTAGCTACCCATTGGGCCCAAAAATTTGGTATAGGTGGTATACAGGGTAGTTACCATGTATACCATGGGCCCTATAGGTACAGTTTACATAGCCTCTAAGCAAGGAGATATCCCTCAAATAATAATAACTCTTGAAATTTTTAATAGATTCAAGTCAAACAAAGAGCAAATTGCGCAAACCGGAAGTCGGGTTATTGCCAAAAATAAAATGTATCCGTTTCCCAGTAAACAACAAGCAAATCCAGTTGTAGTGACCCAATTGTTTTGACCTCACCAATTAAAAATATGTGCTGTGGTGTACCTAAGGTAAATGATGAATCGGACTGTTTGAACAGGCGGCGGCGGCACAGAAGGCATAGTAGTGTGACGGCGGGCGGGTGTGACGTCACGCACAGGGACCGCCGGAAGCGTGCCCGGCCGGCCGGCGGCAGTGGAGTCCCCGCTTCGCTTCTGGACAAGCGGCCCACCGACAGGGCGATCCCTTATTGCGGCCGAGAGCGCCAATTGAACCGCGTGTCCGCTACTCGCGCCCAATCCGGACGTGCCCACTCCCGCGATATTTTGGATTAAACGATAATGGAAATAAATCATAACTAGTTTATTAGGATGGATTTGTGTGTGAATATGAGTTGGGTTCTTTGTTTTATTGTGACTGTTCTTCTGAGTAAATCCAAAACGCAGGATATTTATGAAACTGGTGAGTGTCTACCTACAAAATAATTTTATTTTATCTAACTTCTACCACTTTCTTTTTCTTAGTTATGAAATATTAACATGCATCTTATAAAATACCATTATGAATTTGGTTCCTGTTTTTGATTGAAAGATAATTCGACTGGAAAGATGGTCGAGGAAACGACGAATTTACCGATTCCTGTCGATAAAGACCTCCTTCCATCGTTACATTTTGTAATATGGGGTGATGAGATTTATGATCTGCATGTTTACGAAGCGGTTATTTATTAAATAACCGTTTTGTAAATGTAACGCTAGGGTCTTTGACTTTATACTTAAATAATAAAATGTCATTTGGATATTATCCATTTTTTACCAGCTCAAGTTCCCGATACTTGCGCTATGTTAGTTGGAAATAATTTACTAAACTATGTAAAACTTCATGATAAACAGTTTTCAATTTTAGCAAAAACTGTTTTGTATGAAACGGAATATAAATTTAGATCCTACCAATATTATAAAGGCGAAAGTCCGTGTGTGTGTGTGTGTTTGTTACCTACCACGTATCCCCATAACTACTAAACCGATTTTTATGAAATTTGGAATGTAGATAGTTTAGATTCTGGAATAACACAGGCTAATTTTTATCCCCGAAAAATGTATGGTTCCCGTGGGATACAAAAACAGTAGTATACGCGGGCGAAGCCGCGGGCGTTCGCTAGTAGATAATAAAGTAGGTAGGTACCTAAATCTCACCTTACTCATCGCGATACTCATATCTTCCAAACAAAGGTTTGAAAACAAAAAGCGATGATTTTATTGGTTCTAGTAGAGGCCGTGGCAGGTCAAAGCGCTGAGCTGCCTTGTAACGTCACCGCTGAAGTGGATGACGACAAACTGAACATCCTTGCTTGGTACCGAAACGGGTCGTCGACGGCCTTCTACAGGTAGGTCAACGTCTGTATGTAGTGAAGACTGATACTTAGATGAGAATGGTAAGTTTAAATTAAATAATTTTACCAACCTATGCTATGACGAATGTAATTAGAGTGAAATAAGCGAGGAATGTGTCTAGATTGTAACAAGCCGAAATCCGTGGCCTCTGCCTACCCCTAAGGGAAAAAGGCATGATTCGATTATACCACATACACAATAACACCAAACAAAAAACATTACACACTCACATAGGTATTCACAAAGATTCCCTGTGTCATGAATATCAGAAACACCATGCTAACAAACCGGTCATAGGCCGAAAACTTCAAACCCTAATGATGGTACACGTAACTCGCTTAATGCGTTCTCTGCCGCTTCTCTGTCCTGTCTCTGTCTTCCGTCGTTCAGAGGGCACCACACAATATTGCATAAATTCTACCATGTGCCTTTGTATGGATGGCACTCAACGTGTTCATAAAGGCTGTGTCTCACACAGAAGAGAACACTATTACTCCTAGCGGACTTTACCGGAGTCTGTCATATTATGTAGGTACCTAGAGTAGGTACCTCTATCTGTGTACGCGAACATTAATTTAAATCTACTTAAGTTAATAAAAACTACCTAAATCTTGTTTAACGTCTCACTATCTCACGCTACATAAGTTGTGTAACAAACTTGAGAATGACGTTTCTGCAGCTGCATGTAAAATCTTTAGACCTACATCATACTCGCGAGTTGTGTCTCAAGTTTCACCCACACACAATGGAGTGTTTCCCAGAAGTACCTACGCCAGTAGTAGTACCTACTAAATAATTATGTAGGTACTTATTTCATTCTGTAATGCCTAAGGGTGGATGGATTTGGGCTGATTAGATAGATAGGTAGAATCTACATGTCTATCTAATCAGCCCACATCCACCCATTGCTGAGTAGTTATAGGCCTCCTCATTTTCATGCCACTTCTCTCGAAGTAGCAAAACTATACCTAAAGTAAGTAAGTACTTAGGTAAGTATCTACATAACATCAATAATAATAACAGGCTGGAAAACGGGAACTGTGCACTCGACTCGGCATCCTATCATTCGTGTGAACACTTCGTCTATTTCTGTCCATTATTTGATTGACACTATCTAAATTGATTTAATAGTGTTAGGTAGGTAGGTACGTACATGCTATTTTAAACCCAAAAGTAAGCTCTTGATTGGATTTCGGTTATTCTCATGTTTTCCGAATACGTCTGACAGGAGTGTAGGTATGATCCCACAAAACAATGCGACAGCAAATGATATTGATATTTATTTGTTTGCGATAAAGATGAAATTATGAGTTATTTTAATTTCCAAATGGCTTTTCGTCAATGGTTTTTGTAAACGCATTCTTTTTCTGGTTTTGCTGTAGGTACTTTATTTACCATCGCAAAATTATTTGACTTTACTTTTTTCTTTAGATAAGTATTTCTGTCTAAGGTCTCACTGAGATATGTTGCAAAGGTTTATAAGCCATTACGAACATCTAAATCAGTGGTTCCCAAACTTATTTTTCTCATGGACCCCTTTCAAAATTTTACTGGTTTCGGTGGACCCCCTGCTGCTACATTTCTACCATATTCCTAAAACTCGTCAGAAAATGAGAACCATCGTGGACCCCTTCGAGTCTCCCGTGGATCCCTGGGGGTCCACCTGGACCACTTTGGGAATCACTGATCTAAATAATAAAACTATGCCTCAGCAGTCGCGATCTGCGTGGCGACACCGAGAGCCCAGTTCTCTCAAGCGGGCGGTATCGACTGCTGACGAGCGAAGCCGACGGCCTGGACAAACTGCAGATTGTCACCGTGAAGCCGTCAGATGCAGGCCTCTACCAGTGCCTCGCTGACTTCGCTGCCAGTCCCGCGCACAAGACTTTTGTGCAATTGAGTGTTATTGGTGAGTCACCTGGATAAATCTAAAGTCAAGGCACTTCAAAGCTATCGCTCGTCAGACACACTTTTCCATTCAGATTACGCGAACTCAACGCGTTTGCAATTGCTGGATCCATTGAAGTGGCTGTTGAACGTTCTTTGAATGTCAAGTTCATAACAAGATATTATTGACTCTTCTCCATAGCTCTGAGTTCAAGAGTTTAAATTCATATTATTCATGGCAAAAATAGCCATGAATAATATGAATTTAAACTCTTTGTCACGGTAAAATGTTTCTACAATTAAGTTTTCAGTTTCAGGCCATTAAAAATAACTTCAAATACGAAGTAGTAAAAATATTTGTATTTTTACAAATAAAAATGTTTCCTTTCTGTATTTTTTTATCTGCTGCTCAGTTCAGACTTCCGTTTCTTTTTTGTTTCCAATAAAAGCGCAACAAGACTTTCGCCTATCCAGCAAAATAGAATAGCGCGGCCACTAATTGGCCCGTAGGCTAATGAGGATGCTGACAGCGCAGCGCCGGAACAATTTGCTCCATTTATTAAACAATTACTCTACGTAAATATTACATCATTAAATGCACACACACTCATTTACATCTTTTAACCTTTGCACTATGTTTAACTCTTTTATAAAGTACCGACCATCGCGGATTAATTAAATATGGACTCGCCCACCAAGTAGAGCTGATCTATAATTGTCTTAAAAAACTCTTGCATATATTTTACACCTTGTATTTTTACAGAGCCTCCACATCATCTATGGGTGATCCATGAAAACGGCACGATAATCGCGAAGGCGAGCATGGGAGTCAACATAAGTCGGAACATCGGTCCTTACTATGTAGGAGATACCGTAAACCTTTTTTGTGTCGCCTTTGGAGGTAATAAATTAACTAGGTAGGTATCAGGGTTGTTGCGAATATCAGCATCAGCATCAGCATCCGCTGATGATCAGCATCATTTAAAACATCAGCATCAGCATCAGCATCCGCATTGATCGATGCTGATATTCAATGCTGATGTTCCAGTAGCGACAGGACATAGGGGGCGGGGCTTTTTGTATATCGTTCGTTTAATAATAACGAGCGGACTTATGTTAGTTGTTGTTTATTTATTTGTTTAAATTCTTTACTGCACAAAATTACAAAAATAGTGCATAATTGGCGAACATAATGTCGAAGGTATTATTTTGTTGTTTTTAGCCTACACTGTCCCACAGCTGGGCAAAGGCCTCCCCTCGAATTTTCCAGGTAGTTCTGTCCAACTAGGGAATGCAATCTCGCGAGGTTGGGTCTCAGGCGAGATTTCGCGAGTTTATGAGTAGCAATACCGTGAGATCTTGCCAATTTTGAGATCTCGTGAGATTGGCAGTTTAGTGTGTTTATTATTGCAAATAATCACAATATTTGAATAAATTAGGAAAAACATAATAAGAATTAAGTATAGGTATTAAAAAGAAACATTTATTTTTACGAATTTTTTCAATAAACTTTTATGAATTTAACATTGTTTGACGTAGGTATCTATGTATCATTTTTTAATAAACTTTTAAGTAGTAAGCTTTGACGTATCTAATCAATTATGAAATGAAATAAACAAACAGTCTTCTCTTCTAATTTCAAAAAAAAAAGTCTTTTAATAATAAAAGAGTTATTTTATAAAACAAAACAAACAGAAATCAAAAACTAATTTTTATATCCACTGTACGTAAAACTATGATGTGTTATTAATTTTTAAGTTCTCATGTAAGTGAATTTGTAATTCTTTTTGAGAATAAAGAATATATAAACCTAAACCTAATTAACAAAATATACCAATCAAATGAAAGGCTTGTTAAGTTCACATCACACGCCATTATTACGAATTATTTTGAAAGTAGCTCCTTATGAAGCACAAAATGTCCAAAGAATCGTCTGCTAAACGGCTTCTTATTTTGCTGGCCAGATAACCAGCAACTGAGAAGGCCCTTTCGGATTCAAAGCTAGTCTTATGCTCGAGTGCAATCTCGTTAAACTCGCGAGATCTCGCCCATTTTTGGGCCGAGATCAGTCTCGCTAAAGAAGACCGAGATCTCGCGAGAACGAGATTGCCAGACTTAATTGTTTAAAAAATAAAAAAACATTCCGACGATTTGATAACCTCCTCCTTTTTTTTTAAGTCGGTTAAAATACAATTACCTACCTATGAATTTTTTTTTATTTATGATTAAGTTATACTTAACTACAAATTATGCAGATTGAATCTTTTGATTGATATAATGACTCGAAAACATTAAAAAATAATTATATTTCATTACCAAAGAAAGCTTTTTCATTTCAATTTCAATTCAAATTTAAATTTTTTATTCAATAAAGATATTTTTTGTTGGCTAAATTAAAATTTTAGCTAAATTAAAAGACCGACTTCAATGTTATTTAGCTGCTTTTGCACTCTCGAGGTGCATTTCTGTTCATAATTTCGAAGATCCTCATCAGATTCTCACCCATTTTGTATGGCACCAATCGGAAAGTATGCCCTTCCAAACAAAAAAATAATTTTTCAAATCGGTCCAGGCGTCTTTGAGTACTTAACCGGTAAAAATACATTAAAAAAAGCTCCGACGAATTGAGAACCACCTTGTATTAAAGTCGGTTAAAAATCAGCATCAGCATCAGCATCCGCTGATGTCAAAGTCAAAAATCAGCATCAGCATCAGCATCCGCTGATGTGTAAAAAAACTGCATCAGCAACAACCCTGGTAGGTATCTACCAATCATCTTCACTCAATACCTATACATATTATGAAACTAACTACCTAACTCATAAATAAAGTAAGATTCACAACACAGTTAATATTGTTGTACCGATTTTGTTTATAGGCAAACCGCAAGCCTCTCTTTCGTGGTGGACTGATAATCGGCTCCTCAAAAATACGTCCACGCCTTTATCAGAGCACCGCGTACGTAGCGACATCACGTTTGGGCCACTTCGGCGCGAGGATCACGGCCGTATCATCAGCTGCTTTGGAAATAACAATGATAGGACTACGCAGCTGTCTATCGATGTAATTGTTGATATGCTATGTGAGTATACATTGTGTGACCTTCTAACCTGTTCTTGAAGATACAAGCGCAAGTTTTTAACTGCTGTAACCTGAATGGCCTGATAGATTTTCATGATAGGTAGATTGAAGACAACAAATGACGCGTTCTTCGCCTCAACTTATCTACGGGCAATGTCATAGTTCAGCTTAGTTTGGTGAAAACCGCTCTAAGAACTTTTTGCCAAGATAAGCTGCAACGAAAATTAGCGCGATAAATTGTTATGAGTTTTAAGATTACTTTACAGAGCGCACATGTTTACTAGAAATAGCTTATGCTTTGACTTTAGTGCCTCCAGAACTAGTGTCGCTCCGGGCTGAAGGGCACGATAGCGGGCGGGTTCGCGCGACGGAGACCCTCACCTTACAATGCCGAGTGCTAGGCGCTCGCCCGCCACCCTCTATCTTGTGGCGGCTAGGCGACCATCAACTCCTCAACTTGGAACAGAATACTACGGTTAGTGCCCATTTGGTTCAACGGCGACTTCATCTTTTGTTGACTTGGCGAATAACCTTCAACTTTTATCTTTTTAGATCGAGTCTTCCCAGAGATTAATAGTAAGCGAGATCCAGTTGACGATGGATCGCGAGTATGACGAATCCAGTGTTACTTGTTGCGCGCCTGCGTACACACGCGAAGACGAAAAGTTTGTTTGTGCTGAAAAGCTACCGCTTACTGTACTTTGTAAGTTCGCACTTGAATAATCGAATTTGCTTAAAAAAAAAATTAGTTGAATTTTCGAGTAAAAGAGAAAGAGCTATTTTTAAAGATGCAAGTAAAAAAAGCACGTAAGTGTTCTCTTGTTTGTATGATGTTATTTGCTGTGTTTTGTGGATAATGGTTGTATTACTGGTTCAGATCCTCCGGCGTTACACATTGTAGTGGAACAAGAGATGGAGGATAACAACACCATCGTGGTGACGAAAGGGGCCACAATTCGGATGGCGTGCAGCTTTGAATCCAACCCGGCTGTCTATCAGTTGATCTGGTTCCATGAGGTGATTGACAACTTTTTAGAATTCGAAAGTACTGGTAGCTCAGTGAAAAAAAAACAAATATGCTGTCTATCTTCTGATGATAATGTTAACACTTAACAGCCCAATTTAAATTTAACACTACCTTTGTACATATATTGTAGGGGCATTTTTTATATTTAACTGATGATGTTGCATTTAATGTTTCAGGACGACATAATTACGCACAGTAAGGATGGTAGCGAAGTTGTTCAGCCATTTTTAGAATTAGTTGACATATCGGAGAGCGACACCGGCGAATACGTGTGCGCTGCTACCAACGATGAGGGATCAGCGTACAGCGAACCGATCAATATCAATGTTACATGTATGGATAATTATAATTTTGAACGGAGAAAACGCTTTCAAACTCTATATACCTAACGAATAACATAAAACTCTATATAACGAATAACATGAAAATCTATTAAGCCGATAAATTAAGAACACAAGCTTGCATAACAAAAGAAAAAAATAAGCAAAACTGGTTATTTTCAGATCCATCGTACTGCGAAGAAGAGAGTATCGCAGAGTATGGATTAGGAGAAAACGAGTCAATAAACATAACATGCAACGTGAAAGCCAACCCCGAACCAACTTCGTATCGTTGGGTGCTAGTAAATGATACAGTAAATGTCACTACTATGAGAAACCATCCACAGACCACGGTAAAAACTGAAGACAATGTACTCACGTATGAACGAATTAATAGTACGACTTATAGTAAGTGCAAAGTTTACAATCAACTTTCTTTACAACCTAAACATTTAGGTGAAGTATTTGTTTTGCTACATTTTAGGTACACTATTTTGCTGGGGATTGAATGATGTTCCCGAAAAGGGTAACTTGCACACTCCGTGCACTTTTCTTGTGACGGACGAAACGATACCCCGCCCACCAACCAGTTGCGAAGCTGTTAAAAACACAGCTAAAGATATCATTGTCAAGTGCGAAAAGGGACACAATGGCGGATTACCGCAGGTATCTTTTTTAGTTTCATTTTACCATACTTTATTCTATTATAATTACTCTCCCCGCGTATTTTAAGTTATTATTTGAATACTTTTCAGAAATTCAAATTCATCGTTACATCATCAGATCCAGAGTATAACATACTTTCAATAATCAATAGGGATCCTGAATTCATGATTCCTGAGCTGAAACAAGAAAACTACAAGTTCGTTATCGTGGCATTCAACGACAAAGGAGAAAGCAACAGTGTTACCATTGAACAAACTGATATTATTGATGAGTCAGCAGGTGAGGCGGTTTCTGAAATTACACTACTCGCAATGGATCTAGGCATTCTTGAAGTTAGCCGTTTCGATGCGCAGGGTAGCTTTTACATACTGCATTTTCACACATTTTCTACTGTACAGCGAAACAGCTAACTTCACGAATGCCTAGATCCATTGCGAATACTATAATATGCATGGTGAAATTGTGACAATTCTTCAAAAAGTGTATCGATCATGATATCAAATTGTGTTTACCACAACCATAGTTTTTGTTCAGTTCCAGAAACGCCGGCCAGTGCGGTGACGAATATAACAACGCTTGCGTTGTCTTTGTTCGGAGGAGTGCTTTTAGTCGCGCTGGCGGCTTGCGGACTAGTTCTCTGTTCGCATGAACGTGGATCTAGACTCGATCTGCCACGCACACACTCCGATCCACCGCTATGTGCTTATAATACTGAAGGTACAAGTAATTCTAATTTGTGAAAGCTTTCTTCAATAACTGAGATGAAAGTTTCACCTAATTGCTCCCTGTAGTAAATAGCTCAACCATTATGTAATTACTTAGATTTCTTCGACTAACAGTTGGCGAATGATAAGTTTTGTGGCTAGATTAAAATCTAACTTACTATTCACTACTATGCGCTACTGCTTTCACTATTTATGTGATTCAAATTGCAGAATCGAATTGCGAAACATACCACGACAGCGAAGACGGTAGTGACTGCAACGTGAGACGCACTGAGTCGTTCCGAAGAGCCGTGTCCCGATACCCTTCCAAGAACTTCGACGTTCGAAGAACCAGCTCGTTTCACTCTGCGCGATACATGCAAGAGGCAGAACCAGAGATCAAATGTAATGAGATGATGAGGCACGGCAACAACTGCAGAGTGCATTCTATGCAGAACATCAGTCGGAAGAGAGAAATGGATGCTCTGTGCGACCATCTAGTTCTACACCTTCCTCCCGAAGCCAATTACAATGTTCCGAGACCGGTAAGATCATGTTTATCAAGATCCCACATATCTAACTATTTTAATGTGGGATCGCAAGATCAAGTGGAGGCCTATGAAGGGGTTTGTTTTGTTTGGTTTGTATACACCAATTTTATAACCTCTCTTTCTTTTCAGATGAACACATTCTACACAATGCCTAGAAAAATGCGCCAGAAACTAGCAAAAGAAATAAGTGACGAGACTTCTGAAATCACTCAAACATCAGACGGTTTCTCGTTACCCCCACCTCCAGATGAATTCGGTACATACAGAGCGGCAACGAGAATCAAGGATATCCCAACCAAATCAACTCCGTCTTACACAACTATCACTAAAAGAAATAACTCTGTTGGAAAGGAGGCTCCGCGACAACAGTACACTCAGATGTCGCCTATGAATATTGTTGGCGTGCCGACTATAAGCGGAGCACAGAACAGCTTATATACCTACCCAGATGAGGAGCACCATCACCAGGTAAACACGAACCCTTTCGATGATGACTCCTCGTAAGTTTTATTTTCTAATCGAATGTTTTCGTTCCGAAGGACGCGCAAGCTAGTGGAATCACTTACCACAGAGAATCTGGATTTTAAATGTTTTCTGTGAAAGATGTATGTATTTAACTTTATTAAATGCAGTTATGTAGAAAATAAGATAAAGCTGTAAATAATATAGATCTCGCTCAAGCATTTTAACTTATCAAAGAATTACTTTCTACTAATTTGCACTTTTCAAGTAATAAGGTTATTAATTAAAAACGACTGTCTTAGATAATCATTTATTTACAAAAATAGAAACCATTTTAGTGCCTTTTTGTAGTGGTATCACTATTTGCGCTTATTACACCAACATAATTGTAGTTATTTTAATCAACAAAATGAATGAAGCATGTTAGACAACATATCGATAAAACCATGTCAGTCAGACAATTAAATACGGTGATATTAACCCATGCTATTTATAGATCCATACAAATTGCAGGTAGAATGTATATTTTATAAATAAATTTAAGATATTTATTTAGATTATTGAATTTTATCAGTCACTGCCATTTAAATTACATTTAGTAATCAATGGTTTTATATTGCAATAGAATAATGAAATAGAATTATTAATTGTTACTGTAACTACATACTTAATTATGTTTTTTAATATACGTAAATTAATATTTTGTGTATTTCATTTCACGCTTCTGTCTGAATGTAAGTGTACACTGTAGTTTTATACTTAAAATGAGAACACACAGGGCTATTCGGATTGATTAAGCTTTACTTATGACTACATTTCATTACTCAGATACTGAAAATCTTATGTTACTGTATTAAAAAAAAAACAACTTTAGTTAGAACACGTTAAAATTTCCAGAGGTAGCAAAATATTTGTTTCTTTCAGTAGTTTCAACAGCCCTTGATTTTCTTAAAAAATATTATGTATAAGCCTTAAAATATAACTCACAATTTGAATAGCTATAGACTTGTTAACTCAATCCATGCGATCTAGGTGCGCCTGCGCCAGTGAAAGTCTTTCTATGAGTCTATTCGTGTTGGGCCGTGCCTGAAACAACAAACACTAATATAATTCACCAGTTTTACATGCTGGGTTTAATATGTATTACAGCGAAATTGACAGATTTTAATGGAGCAAACAATCTCACTGCTACACACTAAAATCTATGACCAATAGGATACAAAGAACATGCTATGTGCTAAATAACTTGTAGCGAAGAGATCGCGGTCTTTGATTAGCATGCCAATTTACTTTCAATATCGGATCTGAATGAAGCGGCCGTAGTATGATTTATTCTAATATGGAATTAGAATGATCTCTTTGCTGTGGACTTTTAATAAAAACTTCAGCCTATTAAAACATTATAAACCATTTTTCTTGATTGTCTATCTAATCTATACCTACCGCGAGGCATAACAACAAAACAAGATTAACTATTAACAAAAACTAAAACAAACAATATGAATAACAATAATTTAACTTGGAGTCGAGTGTACTTTGATAGCATCGCGCGAATGCGTGTAGCGTACGGATGAAGCGCACACACAAGCATACATTCTCGCTGGGATTCCGCGGGTTGCGGGTGGCTAGCGGGGGGTACCTTACCCGCCGCCTCACCTCCCCGGCCTCCCCGCTGAGACCCTAAAAAGAGCTACTGCGCAGTGCAAAGACAAAGAAAACTAGACTGCTGGATCATCCCTTCTCACTCACACAAAAACAAAGAAGGATAAATACAAAATTCTTGTGAAAAAATTTAAATTTAATTATTTAAAAATTTAATTATTTTGTCCCTCATCGTGTGCCGGCTCTTTGTAGGTAGAGAACGTGTTGAACATGTTCTAAAATTCTGTACTAATATGGACCTTATATGTGTACTACGAAACAATGGATCCACTTAATTTTTGTCCCTTTCGGCGGCACGCTGCCAGTGAATCTATACTATTATACATCTATGGCGCAGCGTCTCGTTACGAACTCCACAGCCGCCAAAAAGTTAGCGGCGCACGGTACCTGTAGCGAGGAGAGCGCGGCCTCGTGCAGGTCCTTGCAGCGGGCGAGCGCGCGGCGCCGCAGCGCTCCGCCCAGCGCCGGCAGCTCGCCGCGCGCCGCCTCCAACAGCAGCGCCGCCGCCGCACACACGTGCGTCTCATCGCCGCAACCCAGCCACACGCGCTCGTTCACGCTCACCAATCTATCAACACATCACTTTGATCAGCTTCATACACATTTAAACCTCTATTAATAAACTCGGATTAACTTCTGTCAAAGTGCGCCACAGAACTATTGCCATCCTTATTTGTCACTGTCTAACAAAAAAGGATGGCAATAGTTAAATCCGTGGCGCAACTTTGACAGAAGTTAATCCGAGTTTATTAATAGAGGCCTACAAGCCCAAATGTTACCTGACTGGAAAACAGGCGTGCATTTTTTGAAATACCAATTATGAAATAACATAGGCGTAAATAAACTTTTATTTGGCAAAACCACTTGAACATGAAATTAAAAACGTTACTTATTTACCTAATTAAAATGTACAAATAAAAATTCATGTTTTCTTTCTTTCTATGTTTGCTAATTATTATAAAACTTGAACTGCGTAAGCCCGCGAAGTTTATTAGCTCGAAAAAATATACGTGACATTGCAACACATTCCGAGTCCAGCTAGATAGCATTGAGTTATGTTGGATACTACTCACGCCGCCGTCTAGCCCTTAACTAAATAAAACTTACTGAGATTAGAGAACTATTTAGCTAATAAAATACATTATATAACTTTTGAAACTATCATGGTTACGAACATAAATATTGTTATCAACGGGATAATTACCATGATTATTGAGTTTTGTTGAAATGAATCCGGTGGTAGGGGTGTTCGTAGTAGTAAACGACTGAGAAAGAGGGTAGACCGTTTCGTCTGCACATAACTACCCTCTACCTCGCAAAGACTTCAGTTACCCGTGATCATGGCGCATGCAACTGCGTCGAAATATCGGGAAACAACAAAACTCAATAATCATGGTAATTATCCCGTTGATAACAATATTTAAATAAAATACATAACTACTACTTGTTTTCGTCGAATCTCGATGATTCCTCGCATCTAAATACGTAAAGACAAGATAGCAGAATCATGAAATAAACGAGGTGAATTCAAAGGTAAGTATATAAATCTATACTTACTTGATATAAATATCCAAGACTTGTTCGATTGTAACACCAATATTCAAAATAGTTTTGAACACCATGCTTTTGTCTGCTGACAGTTTACAGCTCATTATTTCTAATTGGCGCACTATGAAATCTGAAAGTAAGAAAGTAGGGTAAAATCATAAAGTTGAAAAGTTAGTTATTATGGTTTTAATTAACACATCAAACGTAATAACTTACTTTCAACAACATTAACTTTATGAGACATAAATTTTATGACGCTGGTTTGTAGGTAAGAGATAAATGACATAGCGTAGGCAAGATAAATTGCATGTATACCCTAATGAGTTTTCTCCAGGTTAATTGCCCTGCTTTATGATATTGGCTGCATTCACCACGGCACTGTTTAACCTAAACAGAATCTATAGGTCTCCAGCGTTTATCATATTTTATGGTTTTCTCACCAAAATCCTTCTAATTAAGTTCGTTTATGAATTTGCTAATTCTATACTTTTCAACATTTTCACGCTGAAACGGATTTGGATGACATTTGGAATGGAGATAGGTAATCCCTTATTCTTGTAAGATGACAAAACTATCTAAGTATAGGGAAATTTCTTTATCATTTACTAATATAAGAGCATGATTATGCAAACTAGTGAGTTTCCATAGTAATTACATAAAAAGAGCGATTAATCGCGAGGCGCAATTACAAACCTACACTAATAACCGAAACTACTCATCCGATTATACAAATTCCGTTTTTTTTTTTGAGTGTTCGTCCTAAATAAATGTTTTCTATTCTATTCTTTCACAAGTGGAAAGCTGCAGTATTTCTCAGTGTCATAGGCAGATAGATAACATGAGCGACGCCGCGGAAGAAAGATCCTACTTCCTACTAATATTTTAATGTGAAAGTTTGTGAGGATGGATGTTTGTTGCTCCTTCACGCAAAAACTACAGGGCCTGAATTCTACTAGATGACAACCGCTTTGGTTTTGGTTCGATCTCTTAAATGTCAGCCATTTGGTGAAATAGTAGAGTAGCTTTTCAAAAATTTGTTCTGCCAAAGTTCAAAACCTCACCACAACTGAGTCGTTTGTTATTAGTAGTCATGGAAACAGTCGCTTTAGTTGAGGTTTTGGTTGAGGTTGATAAGAAGTTCGGTACCAGAATCGACGCCCTGAACGGGTTTGGCTGAAACTTGGAATATACATAGTTTATGGCCTGGGATAACACATCTTTTTGTCTGGTTTAGTACAACGCGAGCGAGCGAAGTCGCGGGAGGATACTGGGCCTCTAGCCAAGTGGCATCAATCGATTCTATTTCTACAATTCGCTTCGCTTCGTTTACTATCCGATGTTTCATTGGTGGATAAATGATACGAAGACCACGTGAACTTACGTTCGACCAATGAAACGTCACGTTTGAGTGTTAGCGAGTTATAGAAATCGAATCGCTTCATAGCGAATGCCAGTTGGCTAGGCCCTCTGATACTTACACAAGGGGAAGCAGTGTCCGGTGTTGACGTATTCCCTGCCGAGTGACGTCAGCTTGCTGAGCACGGAGGCGAGACGCTCGTCGGGCGAGGGTAGTGCGCGACTAGACGCCTCTGCCTCGGCCAAGATGTTGCTCCAGATGTTTTCCACTAGTATGGCGTCGTTGTGCCCCGAACACTGCACTATGGCCAGCTTGCACTCCCACAAGTTGTAGCGGTCGGCGTATTCTTCGTACAACTATGTAGGAAAACATTTATATTTTCGGTCACTTCTTCACATCCGGTACGGTAAGTTACGTTGGCTTGTAACCTCGAAAGTGACTGTACTTAGTAGTTAGTACTAAATAAGGTACATCAATATTTATTTATTCGTAGCTAGTTGGTTTGGACAAGATGCCAGACAGCAACAGGAAAGTGCAAAAGAGGGGTCCTCAATAATTTTCTACATTAAAAGTAGTATGTAACTATAAAAGAACTAGCGGACACCCGCGGCTTCGTCCGGGTGGACTACTACTTTTTTATCCCACGGGAAACATGCATTTTTTCGGGATAAAAAGTAGCCTATGTCACTCTCCAGCCCTTCAACTATCTCCACACAAAAAATCGCGTCGATCCGTCTCCCTGTTTTGACGTGAAAGCAGGACAAACAAACAAACACACTTTCATATTTAACACATCTATACTCTAAGTCTATACTAATTATATAAGCGGAAGTGTTGTTTGTTTGAACGCGCTAATTAAGGAACGACCAGTCGGATTTGAAAAATTCTTTCTGCATTTGAATAGCTAGCTCTTGAGGAAGGTTAAAGGCTACTTTCCATCATCATCATCTTCATCACCATATACCATCACTACGGGGGCAACGCCGCGAGGGCGCTGCTAGTTTATAATATGAGTATGGATTTCATAAATTAATCGCTGCGGCAATTACCTGAGTAATCTCTAACAGTTCATCATCCAGCCGCTGCATATGGTGGTGCTGCGGCTGCAGATGTCGCGGCAGCGCGGCGGCGGCGGCGCGGACCGCGAGCTGCACTCTCGCCACTTCTGCCGCCTCTTCCAACCGACGTAGCAACTCCCCGCCCCCCGCGCCGCCCGCGCCCGCGCCCCGCACGCACACCACGCCGGCTGACAGCCAGGACATGCGCTGGGAGAGCGTCGCGCCAGATCTAGCAACATAACAATACAAATGGAGTGGCCACACTGCGTTTTCTGCAGCGCGTTTTTGAGCGTATCGATACAAAAGCGCAAACAGCTCCTTTCCCACAGAGTAATTAGGTGTTGTATCCAAACAAACGCGATGCGAACGCGCGTTTGTATCGATACAAACGCGCTGCAAAAAACGCAGTGAGCCAGACAACATCGATAACACATAAGGTTAAGGCACAAAATAGACTCTAGAATAAAATTATCATCAATAAATCATGAACAGGCAACATGGGATATGCTGAACAACCAACTACCACATGTCCTAGAACAAAAGTTGTACAATATTGCACTCACCCTGGACGAGTAGCGAGCCCCTCAAGCACCTCGGCGGCGGCGAGATGATCCCCGCACTGTTCTAGAACCTTCCACAGCAAGTCTAGCAAGTGCAGTGCGGACTGAGGGGAAGCCGCGCGCGAGGCCGCTTGAAGGTATGTGCGGAGGGACGCAGGAGGAGATGCGCCCAGAGAGAGTAACTCTACAAATAACGTACCAAAAAGTAGAGTCAAGTCTTATAAAACAGATGTGACTTTAATTTTTTAAAAAGAAATACCAAACTACCCTAGAAACATTCGTTTTAATTAATAATGCAGAAAAATAACAATCGACAAAACTTAACTAACGACCTATTATAACGTAAACAAGCATAACCTATCCAGCATAGATTAACCACTACGATCCCTATAACACGTCCGTCGCACCCGAGCGCCCAAGCAAAAGTGAGCTGCCGCCAGCCGCGCACCGATCAGGCGACTTTATCCCCACCAATCGCGTCATCGTCCGATGGCTCCGCCCTCTTGCCTGACAAATCCTCTAACACGGCCTCTCCTGACAGCTGAACGACCTCGTCAGCTTGACTTGCTACTGGCACTGACTGCTCAGTCGTATGATCCGTGGTTGATTGGTCTTGCCTAGGAGAACTGACATGTGTCGGGTTCTCATAATTTGGGTCATCATCTGAAGCATTATCTGAAACATTTAAAATGCGTTACCAACGGAAATTTCTAACTACCTGTCGTAAAGAAAGTTGAAGCGTATTGTCAAGCAATTTCATCGAAAATAGGCTGCAGATTACAAGTTGTTTTACCAATGAAAGAGTTCCGGATCTCAATCATTACCAAAACAACGGAAAACTCGCCTAAGAAACAAATAGCCAAAAATGTCAAAGCTACAAAAAGCGCGCTGCCACAATGTCGGGGCAAGAGGTAACCAGAATGTCGAGGTTACAAACAACGAGGTGCCACAATGTCGGGGCAAGCGATAGCCACAATGTCGGGGCTTATGAGTAACTGCCACAATGTCGGGGCAAAGAAGTAACTGCCACAATGTCGGGGCAAACGAGCCACAATGTCGGGGCTTGTGAGTAATATGCTGCCGCAATGTCGGGGCTGCACGTATTACTCATCACTACTGAAGAACGCTTCACACGCCTCCGGAGTCCACTCGCGACGCCACTGAACCATGTGTTCTGCGGCGGTCTGCGTCTTTTTTTTCATACGAGCCAGCTAACAGCTCGAGCTCGTATCGGTGATGTGATAACGCTCGCACAACCTTATAGGTACCACGCATTTCCAGATCAAACTGTACACAGAGAAAACTTTATTACATTATGAGAGGTCATCAAGTGCAAACTCATACACATTTCACATACTCATCCTGGCGGTTTTAATTCTCCTCAAGAAGCTATCTGGTTCTGCTCCTAGTAGGTAACTACACACAGAGCCTCACAATTAAAATGTAGGCCTCGAAGTTTCAGCCACGCCATCCGAAATTAGCGCGCGAGTTACCGGCATGGTAGCTTCTGTACTAATAAGGAGGTTAAGAGAGAGGAGAGTCAACTTTTGTTTCGTAACATTCAATACTAAGTAGTTGCAAGTTTACACAGAACCTCAGACCACAACGAACCTTTGTTGTTTGCTTCAATGCAAATCGTTATTTCAAACGCTTCTTACTTACCATTCTAGGGCTCGGCTTCACCTGACCTAGACTTAGTACTCTGCAAAGATATCCAACCTCGACAAGTAAGGTACGTCTGCGCAGGTTAGAAAACCCAGCTCCAGTGTGCATGTCACTCGATGGAGTAGCTCAATACCTTTATGAACATTAAAAGCAAAACAAAATCATAGACACAGACGAGAACATTACCTTCATTACTGAGGAGAGATCAGAACATTAGGTTAACTTTATTTTAGTTACCTACTTGACTATGAAGTACACTAAATCTAAAACACGTTCTCCTCTTACGATTGCTTAACTTGCTATGTACCTACAGCGTAATTCAGAGAGTGATTTCGAAGAGGCGACAGGAACCAATTTCATTTAAATTACTTTTGGTTCTTACACGTTCTAGATGGAAGCGAGTTGGAAGCGCTCGTGGCCCTTGCCTTGATATTTTTAAAGGATCGTTGAAGCTAAGCAACGTTCTCAGCTCCTTAGGTACTCAGTCCCGTAACTACTCTAAGGCGTAACAACCTATTTAACATACGTAGCATACCTATCAGACAAGATTTTCACTGTCTCCAATAATATGTTAGCTAGTTCAACTTAACGAGACACAGCGATCGGCGAGAACTCTCAGTCAAAGCCTGACTACGGGTGATCGTTCATAACCCACTCGGCAACCATACCTTAACATCCCCTTTGAGACATTAAACCACTCGTGACAAAATTAATGATTGCTTCAATTGTTTTGGACTTTAGCAAGATCCACTTCCCCTCACTACGGGCCAGTCAATGTTATGAAGCATCGTGTGAAAATGAGAAACAAAGTAGGTAGTTAAGTGACTTACCTAAACCAGCATTCATAGCCTCAAGAAGAGCTTGAGCTAAAGTGAACGCCTCAGATAGAACGCTGCACTAACTCGAAAGACTGACTGCAAACCTATTGAACTACCGAACGTGCTGGTGGTGTCATGTTAGTAGGGAAAGATGTGTGCGACCTACCCTCATTAGGATCCCTGTGATGTAGTTCATCAAATATAGCCCGGGAGCCGGGAACTGATCAGAGACATGATGGCATTATCGGCAGTGCCATAAGTTATACGAACTCCTGCTATCGACACCTCCAGTCCCCGATTACCATGCGATCAGCGAGAACGCGACCAACGATAGTAGTGACGGTGAACTTTTGATTAACTAGGTCGAAATCTATAACGCGAGCTTGCCCTATTTCTATGATTGCACCATGGCCCTTTACTTTACCTGGACTGGCTGTGCAAACGAGGTCGTAGCCTACTAGGACGTGAACTACCTCGCGAACTTTTGCGCGACAAGTTACGCGAACGAAACGTTTGCGAACACGCGAGCCACTATTCGAATGACGTTGTGAACAACCACGCGATGTACTTCGCGGTGTTTTACAAAAGAAAACAATCAAATGGTACTTACGTGAGAATTTAACACAACACAAATAACCACAAACAGACATCAAAAATTTTCTTTTCGTGTGGGTAGTTTTGTGCTTGACGGTCGAACAGGATTGTTGGTGGGGGTAGGTGCATTTTTAGGTTTTACATACTTGACTGACAAAACTGACAAAAACTCGACAAGATTAGCGTTGGTAGTGGCGGCCTTCACTTGAGGATCGAAAATGTCGCGGATTACTATAGCGGTTTTCATTTCATCTGAAAGCCCTTGCATTAATAAGAAGGAGCACTGCCAATCCTGTCCGCAGCGTCAACATCACGCGGTGCCTCAGAGGTCTCGTTCGTAGCACGTGTTACCGTAGTCGTAACGGAAGCCTCGGAGGTCACTGAAGCTGGCAATGGCGTGTTGTTTTCGGGGCACGGGTGCGACGGCAAAGGAGTGGACGTCTTTATTAAGCTAGCAGGCAACCGTTCCTCTAAAGCGTTCAATCGGTTAACATGTTCTACAAGAACGATGTCGACGCCTCATTTTGACATCGCGATATGTACCTATGCGAGTCATTACGGTGCTCACGAGATCTACGCCTAGATTGATTTTCACGTGGCGTACCTTCGCGACTCGACATGATTGAAATGCATATGCAACGACAACTTAAGTACTTAAATAAATTAATCTACTTACGTGGCGGCAACAAAACAACACAAAAACACAAACAAAATTCACACTTTTTCACTGTTTGATATTTAGTAGATGGCGAACGATCAAAGTCGCGTGAACAGTTCAATTTATCCCACGAATGATCTTATAAAACAGATGTGACTTTAATTTTTTAAAAAGAAATACCAAACTACCCTAGAAACATTCGTTTTAATTAATAATGCAGAAAAATAACAATCGACAAAACTTAACTAACGACCTATTATAACGTAAACAAGCATAACCTATCCAGCATAGATTAACCACTACGATCCCTATAACACGTCCGTCGCACCCGAGCGCCCAAGCAAAAGTGAGCTGCCGCCAGCCGCGCACCGATCAGGCGACTTTATCCCCACCAATCGCGTCATCGTCCGATGGCTCCGCCCTCTTGCCTGACAAATCCTCTAACACAAGTTTATATTTTCTGCAAGCCTCCGTTGTGCAAATTCAATCATATATGTTGCACTCTTTTATAGTGTAACACAAACTAATAGGAATTTAAATATTCTGCGGCATTTTAAACAGTTATTTAGTCAGTAAAATCATAACAGCAGCAATTGTATTGATGCAGAGTTTTATCTTTTTTTTTTTGACAATACAGTCTGATATAAAAGGCAGGTTTGAAAAGAATTTATTTAGTGATCAAGGACGCACAAATATAAATAAAATAATAATATAAGAGTCATTGATCTCACCTGATCCTAAGTTTTTCGATACAAGCCATTCGTAAACTGCGACATGAAGTAGCTCGTCGTTGCGCGACAAACATTCCCAAACCAGTTTCCTTCCCTGCAGAACAACAAAGATTTTATTTGATTTTCTGTTGTGTTTGTTTGCAATAACAAACAAAGAAAATTTAGCTTTGACAAAATCAGCAATACCAAATTTACCTGGAAATTAGCGTCATCAGGAGACAGACTGAGCAAGGAATCGTTGGGAGGCTGCGACCGCATGGGAGAAGGTTCGGTGCCTGAAGTCTCGGCGCTGCGCTCGTAAAGGCGTTCTAGAGCCGTGCACACTTCACGGTATATTTCCATTCTGCGAACAAATATCACGTATAAACTGCAGATTCTTTCTGAGTGCATACCTGCCTGGCAGTTATTATTTAGGTAGTACATAGTTTTACTTGTATGTGGTTGTGGTAAACTTGTTCCTATTTGGTTTTGGAATTTTTTACATGATTTATATTAGTGGAATTTCAAAAAAAAAAGTAGAACGCTTTACGTTATCCTATTTTTTTTTTTAGAACTTTTCGATATAATCGAGGAGGAATATTTAGTTAACTTTCAAATACACTTGAAATGAAATGAAATGAAATAATTTATTTGCGTGAAGTATGGTAGAAAAAGTTTTTAAAATAAATTATAAGTAGCACATACTCCGTACTTGTACGATTAGTAAAGACGAATTCACTTAGCGAAAAAATCCTAATAAACTAATCAAAGTTTTTTTAAGTAAAAACTTAGACACACACACACATTTTGAACCCAAACATGACAAAAAATAAATGACGACTTACCTTCTGTAGTAGGTAAGATGTCCCTCTCTATCCTGAGAAGGCTGGTCACTTTTGTAGAAATGCAGTGCCTTATCCTGTGGATCCAGCTTGCTAGCGCACGCCACACATAACTCCACCACACCAGAATAGAACCCAGCCGATACTAGCTTACTGCATACTAATGGGAGGTTCACGTTTGGCGCTACGTCCTACAAACATTTCATTGTAGATAATTGGAAATATAGAGACAATAAGAACAAAGCAATGTTTCATGATAAGCTTTAATGTCAAATTAGATTTTTTTTTAGAGTAAATTTTACTTTTTATAATTGGGCTAAGAGTTCAGAGTTTGAGAGTTTAGTGTTTTATTGTTAGGACTTTTCAACAAATGCCATAAAGATTACGCAAACGCGAAATAAGTGACCAAAAAATTATTATGAATATGTCAAGAAATTACTAATAATAAATAAACTATAATAAATATCTAGACATTTTAATTCTTAGAAAAAAATAACATTTATACTGTGAAATTGACTCACTTTGCACAATTTCAGAGCATGTTGGAGCATCTCTTCTCGTTCAGCAGGATTCTTTTGTTGTTTTGCGAATATCAATAGTTCATTGGCTTTCGAACAAGTCGCGTCCTCTTGTCTGTAAAGCGTAGGGCAGAGTTGACGCAGTTTCTGAGAAATGCCGTCTACAGAAGCATTGTCTCGCAGATAGCCGGCGACTAGGGAACCCAGTAGAAGGCAGGCCACTTCTTGACCGCCTACCAACAACTCTCTGTAAGAAGTAACGTATAATAATGACTAGATATTAGACACTTCATTCATCATCATCATTATCTCCCAGCCTTATCAGACTCTTATGTGGAATCGGAATCGGTGGAATTTTATAAAGATTGTTTTAAAAAGAGCACTTATGTATCTGCTTTTTTATGAATTGATTTTGATAATTACCTGAAACTTGCAGCATGTAAGGCACTTTGTTGGTCCTGAGGTAGACTAGCAGCAATCACATGGAACTGGTGCTCACATAGCACCTTCCACAAACTCAACATTTCTACTGATAAATCTGTAAAGAAAGCATTTTACATTTATTCTAGCAAACTTGATTTATAACGATAGAAAAACATAGCAAAATAAATGAGTAGTCAGTATCACTTTTTAGTTAGACTCCTTAGTATTTAGGTTTTCTTTATTTAGTTGGCGTTGCCTAATAAATATATATTATTTTCAGTATTTTTTCGTCTATTCCAGTGGGGTGTGTAAGAGTGATTTAAACAACCGTGGTCTACCCGTGACTACGAGAGCTGTAAAGCACTCGAAACGTCGGGAAATAATAAACAAAGGTAATCACGCGATAAAGTCCCGTTAGTTTGTTTAAATTATGTCTACAGATCGCGAAAGTTTAAAATGTGTTATTGTGTAAGAGTGGTACTTACTAATGAACAATTTCAAGGCTTGCAATGAGGCGTGCTCTTCAGAATGCGGCGGAACCAACGTGCGTTGCATGAATGCAGCGACCCTTTGCAACTTTTGCACGATGTATGCGCAATCTTCACCGGTCACCTTGCTACTCATCTGAAAACATATTTACTTTTAATACTGCTGACTTGGCGTAATACCAAATACGACTTGAATGTAAATTACGTTACGTCAAATCAGGCAAAGAATACTTACGAATTCCTTATTATCTGGTGTTTGAGATTTCGATACACACTTCAAATTCCATAATGGAGACAGTATCCTGCCGACATAGATATAAAGTCCATTGTGCTTTGCACTGAAGTCCATTGAGTAGGTAGGTTCTCTCTGTTGTGTCATGTTGCCCACAAACGAGGATTGGTTGAATGGAGTGGGACTCATCATGTTCGGATGGTACGGTGACTGAGGCATCATAGACTGGGTTGGTGAACCAGGGTAGGATTGGTTCATTTGACTTTGATATGATTGATTCATTTTCGGTGACTGCAGTTGACCTTGTGGCCCTCGGTTCATCGGTGTTGACATTTGTCTTGGGAGAAACTTAGGAGATCCTAAAATTAAGAACAGCGGGCTTAAAAAGGTCGCTATTAGAGAATCGCAATGGGGAATTGAACTATAATGCCGTCTCTTTTCACCCTCAGTCAATGAAAAGAGATGGCATATAGTTCAATTCCTTATGGCGATTCTCTAATAGCGACCTTTTTAAGCCCGCTGTTTGAATTTCTTACAGTACAATCACATTATAACATTTGTATATTAGAATAAACTAGCGAACGCTCGCGGCTTCGCCCGCGTGAACTACTATTTTTTTATCCCACGGGAATTGTAATTTTTTGGGATAAAAACTAGCCTATGTGTTATTCCAGAACCTAAACTATCTACATTTCAAATTTCATCAAAATCGGTTTAATGTTTATGGAGATACGTGGTAACAAACATTCACACACATACATACACACACACACACAAACACGCACACACACACACACAAACATACACACACAACACACGCGGACTGTCGCCTTCATAATATTAGTAGGATAGGATTACCTATACTCGATGGCATTTGCGATGGAGGTTGGTATAAAGGCGCCGGCTGCATTTGGCTGCCGTAGAGAAAGAACGCTCGCGTTGCCCACTCACTGATCGAGAGGTCACCGCTGGTCGTATCCTCGCATGCTAGATACACGGCGCAGGCGCACGCTTGTTCCACACTATGCAACTGCCAAAGTGAAAACGACTAATTAGCAAATAACCTTAATGGCTGCTGTACACACTCGTCGAGGCACCCCGAGACAGGCCGAGCACGAGTGTGTACAGCGCGCTCTCGTCTCGTCTCGATCTCTCGTCCTCGTCTCGGTCGCTCTCGGTGGCTTGTCGGTTTTTTGCGCCCGAGTCAAAGGGTCTCGATGGCTCTCGCGAGGTAAACGAGAGCGAGCATGTACACACTCGTTCATTTAGTTGCTTTCTGATTAGTTTTATTATGTATTTACCTAGACATTATTTAACACACGGGAATTACTCACGTAAAATTATCACTCACGATAGTTTTGAAAGTGAAATATGTATTTACCTGTTTCTATTGCGGTGCATAGTTATCATCCACCATCTTCTTTTTCTCTATGGTTTACGAATTTATTTTTTATAGTAAATGTTTAAAAAGTTATAATAGCTCACGGCACAAAGACAAATAGCAGCAGCAATTTCTACGTCCATTGTCGCGTAAGTCTTCAGTTCAAATGTTAGAACGAGTGTGTACAGGCATGCTCTCGACGAGAGTGTTTTCGGCCGAGGCTCTCGGCGAAAGGCTCTCGACGAGTGTGTACAGCGGCCACATTAGTAACCAAAACACGAAATAGGATCTCCTAGGTATAATTAACATTCTCTCAGTCATTCAAGATTTTTTGAAGAAAACTAGGGAAACAATATTTTGCATACCTGATAGGTAGCAAGCCTATCGTCTCTAAGAATGTTATAGTTTTTTTTCTTACTGAAATAAACTAGCCATTGATGAACGGCCAAGTCGGCCAGGCCATTGGATCGAAAGTTATCAGTCCATTTCACGTACAGTTTTTAAGTTTCAATCTGTGATTTTGCTTACTGAGGTTAGATATTTGACTGACATTACTTAAAATGCCACGACATTTAAAATATTTAAGACAAAAAGGATTCTCCAAACACTTTTAGTTAAGGCTTAGTTTATCAGTTACCTGGAAAAAGTCTCGGACAGGATGCGCGTCGGGCCCGCGACAGTCACGCAACAGTTGCCGCAAGAGATCGGGCGCGGAGCCCGCGGCCGCCACGCAAGCCCCGCCGCCCGTTACAACGGCCCAGCGGGAAACGCCCCACACCTCTGCAATGGTATAAAACATTGAAATTATGCAATACTGGTAAATGTGAATACTACTAAAAAATAACTAGTAATATAAATCATTCATCATCATAATTCACAAATGAATTACCAGCTTGTATTAGTAAAAACCAAATTTAAATAACCATGACATCTCAACATCGAAGCGCTCTTGCTGTAGCTTACTTCGTTTAGTCATTTGTGATAGGTCATCCAAATTAAACGATGTTCTGAGCTCTCTCGCCATCTTAGACCCAATGATTGGCTCCACAGAGTTCACTTCACTATCCGAGCCAAAGTGCTTGTATTTCTAAATACATTGAATTTACCTTTCTTAGACAACAGAGCTGGTGACAAATGAGCAGAATGTTGCGGCGGTAGTGCAGTGAGCGCCCACGCCGGAGCGTCGAGTGCCAGTACCGTGTGAGCCTCGCTAAAGCCCGCACCTCCAGGAACGGCCCGAGATAAACACCATAAGGTCTCCGCCTCACCACCGCCGCCGGCAGAACATACCATTACTAGGGAACCTGAAATAATAAAATTCAATGTATATGAGCTGAACATGTCAACGCAGTACTGATGGAATCTCTACCAGGCCACCTATCGCGCCTCCTCCAATGTTTCCTTCGCGAAGTTCAAGCATTGCTCATAGCCTATTATATTACCTACCTGTTTGTTTAATTACCTTTCTATCTTTTGCGTATTTTAAGTACATACTAGTTATTTTCTTGTGTTTGTACCAAATAAATGTTTCTTATTTTATTACACTCAGTGTCAGACGCCCTTCTAACCCAGACGAGGATTCTTTGGTTAAATCGAAACATTGTCAGTAGGTATTTGATTGGACGATATTATACGAGTTATTCCCATGTGTTATAATTGTGATGTCAATAAGATTAATGATTCTGTTACCAAGATTAGAAACACTTACCATTTTCATACACAGCACTATGAACTTGTTTTGGTTTTAGTACTGCAGCATTGGGCGTGAATCCAGGCGGCAATCTGACGTGCAGAAGTGAGAGGTACTGCGGTCTTTGGTTTTCGCCATGGCTCATGCTGTAAATCATTAAAACATCAAACCTTCTTCTTATCAAATAATTACAAAGTGCTTTAGTTCGTGAAATAACACTTACTCTCCGCTTCCAGTATTAAAATACAATCGGGCACCAGTCTGTGTCACTGCTACCAGATTCAAATGTTCACATTCTGCTACATCTACTGCTGATATTGCTATCACAGGCCTAAAGTTTGTTGCTTCTAATGTTCTGCAATAAATTATTAATCATTATTATATTGTTGTATTTACAAACATCCTTATTTAATTCATTTCATATTCAAAGATCTCACTTCACAATTTCCATGGCTAAAGACACTATTTTTCCTTGTGATAACCTCACAACCTTACTCAAGCCTTCACCATCATGGCCCAAGTCAAAAACTTCTATGCAACCTTTTTCAGACAATGTGTATAAAATGTGTCTTGAGTTGTCTACTTCTATTTTGACTATGGGATCCTCATCATACAATGCAGCATTGAGGAATGATGGCACTAAGAATGATAGTGCACTTGTGGAATGGTTTACTTTTTTGCAGTGTTTCCCAAACCAGCCTAATTGAGCCTGCAAAGAAACAAAGGAATTAAATGACTTGGTCTACTTCTAATTCAAGATAAGTTAAATATAATGCAACCTTCTTATTCATATTAGACTACTACTACTAGGCTCCCTAGAGCACAGACTTATGAATAATGGGGTAAGAGTGCAAATTCACCTGGTATGTTATTTCATAGAGACATCCATCCTTGCCTCCCATAAATATTCGCCCTTTAGATGTAGATTTCACACACATCATTGAAACACCATCAGTGGGGAGAACAAACACTGGTTCTGGGACCAGCTGGATCTCTTGTAATTCTCCAGATCCGTCATTCTTTGTACTTGAAAATGTTACTCCTGAAAATGACACCTAACTTTTAATAAATTTGTTACTTTCATTTCATACTGAATAATTTACTTTATAAAACTTACATACCTAAAACAACTATTTCTACAGTGGTTGTCAAAACCAGCAAGTATTTCACAAAACTCTGAAAGACTCCCGGCTTAGGTTTCACTAAGCCAACGCTGACTATAGTCTCGCCTAAGCCATCAAAGTAAGCCACATCACTGCCATGTTCAAATGCCCAAACATAAATGTTGCTGTCAATTGCTAGCCATACTCGACTTATTTCAGGGAAAACTCCCATCAAACAATGGCATTGCATATCTGACCATACCAATTAAGGAAAATGTTGATTAATACCAAGAAACAACATAAGCCCACATCTTCCAATGGATCTTGGCGTTCGTGAAGTTAGCCATTTCAATGACCATACCAATTAAGGAAAATGTTGATTAATACCAAGAAACAACATAAGTACACTTCTTCCAACGGATCTTGGCATTTGTGAAGTTAGCCATTTCAATGCCAGTGCAACTTTTTCATACAAAATTTTCTACTGCACAGCGAAAAGCCTAACTTCATGAATGCCTATCCACTGTGACAACTGTACATGAAACGAAATTTAATACCGAAAATACATTAATTTTTCTACAAAAATACTCTAAATAATTATTATGTAAAGGATACGAGCAAAGTGTTCCATAATCTCTGGTGGCAATGGAACTTTGTTGAGAATTTTCAACTGCGACAAGTTTGGATGGTTCAAGAGAGCAGCAAGGTTTCTGTAGTCCCCAGCATTCAAACCACTGCATGTTGGGTTTCTTTGGGCCGCAATACCGGTTATCTACAAAACGAGTGCGAAATATTGAAAAATAGAAACAAACAGGAGTTCATGTACTTAGTATATATTAGTTTTGCACACTTTGTAATGTGTAACACTAGTTAATTTTATCAACAAACCTCTAAAAAAGAAGGGCGCGAATTATCTGCGCAAATATACCGGTCCAGCGTACAGCCAGCTAACTCCAATGATTCCAGATTCATTTTGCTGCCGTCTACTAAACGAGAACCGTCAATACCGTTGCCAATTACCGTAGGCATCTACAAAAACAAACACCATGATAAATTAGAAATAAAGTTACTCTTTCACAAAGTTTGGTTTGGTTGGAAGGTTTACAAAATGAATTTTTAGGTTAGGTCATTTCATCTGTCTCTCTCGGAAAAGTCTTGTCTGTCAAAAGCGAGTGACAAAGATTAATCATCATAGTATTCATACCTTTATTTTATATCAAAAAACTTTCAGTTTCGAAATTTTAGTAGCACACATTTTCATTAATTCAAATTACTTCACAATTTTTTGTTTATTTATTTTAAAATTATTAAAATTTAAAGTGCATTGCATGCAACGTCTTCTGTCATTTAATTCAAAACATCAGTGCAGCCAACTTTGACATAAAATTAAAAAGATACCCCCTTACTTATGAAAGATGTTTAAAGTTGAACACTGGTTGAACAACGTCCTGTCTCTGTTTGTCATTATCCACAAATAAAGACAGGACGTTGTTTAAACAGTGTTTCACTTTAAACATCTTTCATAAGTAAGGCCCTTTATGATGGGCCGCCGCCGGAAGTACAGTTGGGCCGGCGGATCTAGGCGTACGTGAAGTCAGGCTCTGCGCTGCGCAGTAGAAAATTTTGTATGAAAAAGTTGCACTGCGCATCGAAACGGCTAACTTCACGCACGCCGAGATCCGTTGGCCGTACTGTAGTCTTTTCAGTGTTCTCGAACGAAAATGAGTGAAATCGGTAGAGTTGCCCGCAAAATTCGGTATATTTGGATCCAAGATCGGTAGATGAAAAAAAAATGTGTATTTTCTTCGATAAAACAGATTGTGCTTATGAAAAATTACGTTTCTAAAGCGTCTTTCCCTGATCTAATGTTAGTATCCTTAGTACAACTCTTAGGCTTGTTTCACTCTTCAGCGTGTCGTCGGTCGCGTTCGCGAGTTGACCATTCACAGCACAGAGAATTTTGAATTTTCGAATTTCTCTGTGCTGTGAATGGTCAACTCGCGGACGCGACCGGCGACACGCTGAAGAGTGAAAGGCCCCTTACAATAGGCATAATTAGTACCTAGTACCTACTTTACCTACGGCTTGCAATGAAAATTTCTTGCAGCCAGCTTGAATTTTTTTTCCCAATCTTTTCTCAATGTTTACTCGGAGAAACTTTTTATTCGAAGTTATTAAAATCAATGAAAAAATTGAAACTTGTTTTTTATAGACATTGTTCGGAAATCCTATAAAACATCGAGTTGTACAGGTACTTACCCTTTTGTCTTACAAATCGATGTTTTGATGATGTCTACATCCGAAATATATCGATAAACATAATAATGAATGACTTTTGAGGGTTTCCCCGAGGGTTGCTAACTTATAACTATAAAAAAATCTGTAAATTCTGTAAAAAATAGGATCCTTTTCAAGTATTCTTGGAAATCATGAAAAATCGGTAGGTTCGAGACCACTGAGTCTTTTAGCCATTTTTTGGTTATTTTTTGTTACTACTCACCACCAGACGGCGCTTTGCAATAGTCACGTTTCTATAATTGTCTCTGGTGTAGATGGCGCCGAGAGAGATACTATGGCGCCCGCCACAGATGGCGCTAGGCAGGGCAGTTTTTATGGTTTTTTTTTTTTTTTTCTTTATTTTGGCTTCGCACGGTCGTGCATTCAGCCAGTGTCAAGTAATTAAATAAACTTCAAGTTTATAGATAAATAAGATATATAAATACTAAATACATATTACAATACATAAATATAATATCCCACCCCTCCCCTTGTGCCTCAGTAAAGATGTGGGGCTTTACTGAAACATCAACACGGACTTTTTGGGAGAACTTGAAAAGCAATGTTAAACAATTTTGTTTCACTTCCCCACACTTCTGCACGTTCACGAACACTTAACGCTTAATAATCCACCATTATTACACATTAACATTCGAAGAAACACAAGTTTTGGAAAATAAAACAAAAATGAAACTTTACTTCTCAAATTCCCGCCAAAAAGCTAGTTTTTATGGTTTATTATGTCCATACAAATTATCCTGGTTAGAAGGTGTCAACTTTACAATGTCAAAATCAAGTCAAAATATTCCAAGGAATTTTTATACATAAGTTTAAATAATCCTTGGCGCCACGAGAGATCTCAAGAGGAATCGAAGAAAAAACCAGTGGATACGTTCTATATGCTCGAAGATGGGTACCTACAGGTACCTACCTAGAGTTACTTACCTACCTAAGTATTACTTTATTGTACACAAATCTGCAAAATGTGGGAATGTATCAAATGTATTTGGACATACCTCGGACTTCCCCTATATTAAACATCTTCGAAGGATTTAAAAATGCCTAAAGATCTGAAAGAATATGTCTTGTCTACCGCACCTTGGGAATAAAGTCGTGATCTGATCATATTTCATTTCATTAATTTAGTTAGTTAAGTTTTCGTAAAGCTATGTCCGCACTGTGCTCTTTCATCTTCAACTTTCGTCATCATCATTCTGAATAGAATACCTACTTATTCATAGTTAGGTAAACTTACTTAGTAAATCTAAGATTATAATTCAATTGCTTCATTGCCACTAGTACCTAGAACCTACCTACCTACCTTCCATTATCAGTTCCAGTGATGGATAGTTCCATTTTAAATAATCTTACAATAGGTACCTACTTACCTACCTCGGAACAATTTGGCGATTATATTTTGAATACGTAGGTAAATACCTACGTCAAACTACTGCGGCGCCAACGTATCATAGTTTTGATGAGTTTTTGTCAGCAGTCAGCTTGTAAAGTCCTTGCGTAAGCGAGCGATTCTGTGTTCTGTGGTAAAGTCGCATAGACTTAGGTACATGATGGGCGAGCCTAGGCCAACGCGCGAGCGAAGGCAAATTGATGCAAGGTTGGCAAGTATATGCAAACCAATGCGCTTGTATTCACTCATCCAGATAGGCGAGCCATAAAAATAGTAGGTATGTAGCAGGAAGGTACGACGATACCTACTTGATCTTTGAGGCGAGCGACACCGAGCCATGGCAAGCAAGGTAAATAAGCTGTCTACTTACACGTTGGCATGGCGTTCACTCGGCAAGGTTGAGCGATCATGTATTAGTAGCGTATTATGTTTCATAGAAACATGTGTGCTTACTTATTTATAGAGACCGGATGATGATCATAGGTAGGTAGGTACCTAGGTACTTTATTTAGCAAACTAACTCTAACCTAAAATAACATTTAAGTACCTACCTTACCTACCTACAATGCAAGTAATTCATGTAATTAGAGATAATAATATTTCTTCAAGTACAGGCGGCACTCAACGTGTTAACTATTCAGATACCAGTAGTGCGTCGGTGGCACTTACGTGTTACTACTGAGCCCTCTCCCATGGGCACCACGGAGATAGCAGCGAACGAAAAAAATAAAAAAAATATTCTAATTAAGTGCATTATTTACAATTTTATTTAAGTAAGTATTTGAAAATAAATAACTGGACATTTCACACAGAATAATGTAGCCCCAAGCTAAGATTGTGTTATGTGTTATGGGAACCAACATAACTGATACGTCTGTACCTACTTAATACTAACTTAGGTAGGTACCTACATACTTATACTAGATACTTTTTTTTGGAAATAGGTAGGTTTAAACATATCTATAGGTAGGTACATTGAAAACACCCAGGATCCGAGACAAATATTTTCAGATCATACAAACATTTTGTCCCACGGCGGGGATCGAACCCGCTACCTCCTGCGTCACAGTCACAGGCGGACCTTCACCCACTGCGCCACAGAGGTCGACACTACTTAAGAGCCATTAGACAATTTCGCACTCGACAAAATCAGCGCTCGGAGGGACAAAAGTTGCTAAATTCTAACACCCAATGAACAGCGCTCCGTTTCTTAGACTAAACGGTTTTGGTAATGTTCATGTGATTGATTTATTTGAGATAGTAAAAATACTTTATGGGTAGGTACTTAGGTAGGTACCTATAGGTATAACACAAAACAAAGTCGGGTTAGTTACACTTTGAATACAAATAATTACAAAAAATAAATGTTTGTTTTTTTGTCCCATAAACCATATTGTGCTGATCTGATGGAGTCAGGAGCTTTTCAACAGAACTCTTCAGTAAATAGTCCGATTGAGTTGAAACTTGGATCTCAGCATGTCAGTCAAGTTCCGACTACAATGAAATAATATGGTGACAGCTAGCTCATCTGATGATGGAGTCAGGACCTGTTCCATGGAACTTTTTAATGATATGGGTATCAAATGACAGGGCTTGATGAGCGCAACACAATGCTGATCTGATGATGGAGCCAGGACCTGCTCCATGGAACTTTTTAATGATATGGGTATCAAATGAAAGGGCTTGATGAGCGCAACACAATGCTGATCTGATGATGGAGTCAGGACCTGTTCCATGGAACTTTTTAATGATATGGGTATCAAATGAAAGGGTTTGATGAGCGAAACACAATTCTGATCTGATGATGGAGTCAGGACCTGCTCCATGGAACTTTTTAATAATATGGGTATCAAATGAAAGGGCTTGATGAGCGCAACACAATGCTGATCTGATGATGGAGTCAGGACCTGTTCCATGGAACTTTTTAATGATATGGGTATCAAATGAAAGGGTTTGATGAGCGAAACACAATTCTGATCTGATGATGGAGTCAGGACCTGCTCCATGGAAATTTTTAATAATATGGGTATCAAATGAAAGGGCTTGATGAGCGCAACACAATGCTGATCTGATGATGGAGTCAGGACCTGTTCCATGGAACTTTTTAATGATATGGGTATCAAATGAAAGGGTTTGATGAGCGAAACACAATTCTGATCTGATGATGGAGTCAGGACCTGCTTCATGGAACTTTTTAATGATATGGGTATCAAATGAAAGGACTTGATGAGCGCAACACAATGCTGATCTAATGATGGAGTCAGGACCTGTTCCATCGAACTTTATAATGATATGGGTATCAAATGAAAGGGTTTAATGAGCAAAACACAATGCTGATCTGATGATGGAATCAGGACCTGTTCCATGGAACTTTATAATGATATGGGTATCAAATGAAAGGGTTTGATGAGCGAAACACAATTCTGATCTGATGATGGAGTCAGGACCTGCTCCATGGAAATTTTTAATAATATGGGTATCAAATGAAAGGGCTTGATGAGCGCAACACAATGCTGATCTGATGATGGAGTCAGGACCTGTTCCATGGAACTTTTTAATGATATGGGTATCAAATGAAAGGGTTTGATGAGCGAAACACAATTCTGATCTGATGATGGAGTCAGGACCTGCTTCATGGAACTTTTTAATGATATGGGTATCAAATGAAAGGACTTGATGAGCGCAACACAATGCTGATCTAATGATGGAGTCAGGACCTGTTCCATCGAACTTTATAATGATATGGGTATCAAATGAAAGGGTTTAATGAGCAAAACACAATGCTGATCTGATGATGGAATCAGGACCTGTTCCATGGAACTTTATAATGATATGGGTATCAAATGAAAGGGTTTTATGCGCGAAACACAAAGCTGGGTTAGGATTTACTTTTGACTTCGATTTTTGATGTTTGATTTTTCATTTTTAATCTTGATTTTAATTTTAAAATCAAAATCAAGAAATAAAAATCAAAATAAAAATCCGAGATCCGAGAATCGAGAAATGAGAAACAAGAATCAAGAATCACAAATCAAAAATTAAAAAATTGAAAATCAAGAATTAAGAATCCGAGATACAAGATCCGAGAATCGATAATCGAAAATTGAAAATCAAGAATCAAAATCAAGAATCAAGAATCAAAGTGATCCGATCATCAAGAATTGAGACTCGAAAATCGAAAATCAAGAATCCGAGATCCGAGAATAGAGAAACTAAAATTGAAAATCAAGAATCAAAGTGAAAGTCAAAATCAAGAATCAAAGTCAAAGTAAACCCCGACCCAGCTTTGTGTTTCGCTCATCAAGCCCTTTCATTTGATACCCATATCATTGTAAAGTTCCAGGGAACAGGTCCTGACTCCATCATCAGATCAGCATTGTGTTTTGTTCATCAAGCCCTTTCATTTGATGCCCATATTATCATTAAAAGTTCCATGGAACAGGTCATAACTCCATCATCAGATCAGCATTATGTTTTGCTCATCAAGCCCTTTCATTTGATACCCATATGATTAAAAAGTTCCATGAACCAGGTCCTGACTCCATCATCAGATCAGCATTGTGTTTCGCTCATCAAACCCTTTCATTTAATACCCATATCATTAAAAAATTCCATGGAACAGGTCCTGACTCCATTATCAGATCAGCATTGTGTTGCGCTCATCAAGCCCTTTAATTTGATACCCATATCATTAAAGAGTTCCATGGAACAGGTCCTGACTCCATCATCAGATCAGCATTGTGTTGCGCTCATCAAACCCTTTCATTTGATACCCATATTATTAAAATGTTCCATGGAGCAGGTCCTGACTCCATCATCAGATCAGCATTGTGTTTCGCTCATCAAACCCTTTCATTTGATACCCATATCATTAAAAAGTTCCATGGAACAGGTCCTGACTCCATCATCAGATCAGCATTGTGTTGCGCTCATCAAGCTCTTTCATTTGATACCCATATCATTATAAAGTTCGATGGAACAGGTCCTGACTCCATCATCAGATCAGCATTGTGTTTCGGTCATCAAGCCCTTTCATTTGATACCCATATCATTAAAAAGTTCCAGGGAACAGGTCCTGACTCCATCATCAGATCAGCATTGTGTTGCGCTCATCAAGCCCTTTAATTTGATACCCATATCATTAAAAAGTTCCATGAAACAGGTCCTGACTCCATCATCAGATCAGCATTGTGTTGCGCTCATCAAGCCCTTTCATTTGATACCCATATTATTAAAAAGTTCCATGGAGCAGGTCCTGACTCCATCATCAGATCAGAATTGTGTTTCGCTCATCAAACCCTTTCATTTGATACCCATATCATTAAAAAGTTCCATGGAACAGGTCCTGACTCCATCATCAGATCAGCATTGTGTTGCGCTCATCAAGCCCTTTCATTTGATACCCATATTATTAAAAAGTTCCATGGAGCAGGTCCTGACTCCATCATCAGATCAGAATTGTGTTTCGCTCATCAAACCCTTTCATTTGATACCCATATCATTAAAAAGTTCCATGGAACAGGTCCTGACTCCATCATCAGATCAGCATTGTGTTGCGCTCATCAAGCCCTTTAATTTGATACCCATATCATTAAAAAGTTCCATGGAACAGGTCCTGACTCCATCATCAGATCAGCATTGTGTTGCGCTCATCAAGCCCTTTCATTTGATACCCATATTATTAAAAAGTTCCATGGAGCAGGTCCTGACTCCATCATCAGATCAGCATTGTGTTTCGCTCATCAAACCCTTTCATTTGATACCCATATCATTAAAAAGTTCCATGGAACAGGTCCTGACTCCATCATCAGATCAGCATTGTGTTGCGCTCATCAAGCTCTTTCATTTGATACCCATACCATTAAAAAGTTCCAGGGAACAGGTCCTGACTCCATCATCAGATCAGCATTGTGTTGCGCTCATCAAGCCCTTTCATTTGATACCCATATTATTAAAAAGTTCCATGGAGCAGGTCCTGACTCCATCATCAGATCAGAATTGTGTTTCGCTCATCAAACCCTTTCATTTGATACCCATATCATTAAAAAGTTCCATGGAACAGGTCCTGACTCCATCATCAGATCAGCATTGTGTTGCGCTCATCAAGCTCTTTCATTTGATACCCATATCATTATAAAGTTCTAGGGAACAGGTCCTGACTCCATCATCAGATCAGCATTGTGTTGCGCTCATCAAGCCCTTTAATTTGATACCCATATCATTAAAAAGTTCCATGGAACAGGTCCTGACTCCATCATCAGATCAGCATTGTGTTGCGCTCATCAAGCCCTTTCATTTGATACCCATATCATCATAAAATTCAATGGAACAGGTCCTGACTCCATCATCAGATCAGCTCGCTGTCACCCTATTATTACATTATTAGTTACACAACAATTCAGATCATTATTCTGCTTTAACGGCCTTTTTAGCCCCGCAGAAAATATTTAAAAATAGGTAATTAATAACTTAGCAACCAATGTATCAAACGCTCCTATTTCGCTATATTCTTCGTAGCCGGCGATGTGCTTTGCGAGTCGACTCAGTGCGAGCTCCGGGATGCAAAGCGATACGTCCACCCCCTAGAAGCGCTCGGCGCGGTCTGCTTGCGTCGAGTAGATAGGGTAGTAGATACGACGCGTTTTAGGTTGTTTTAAAAGATTTTTCATTGCCAATTTTTCAATCTTTTTGCATTTTTTTTTTCAGAAAAGGATTGATTTTGAACTAAAGTTTATTTCTGTTTTGTTAATTTTACGAACAAGAGTTCTAAGTCAGTTCTAAGTAGCCAAAATCAAAAGCAATTCTTTGGCCGTTTTCTCGAAATTTCGACTAAGTTAAAGATTTTTTTACTCAAAAACTAAATAAAGGTAGTAAAAAGTGATCCATTTAATAGTTTGGTTGACTATCACAGCAAAACATCGTAATTTTTTTATACCATTTGGACGTCAAAATGATTCGTAAATATGGTGATTTCTAAACCTCTTACAGCAAAAATTCACAAAACAGTCGCCGGTTTGAGGTCGATTAATCAAAAAGAAATAATAAAAATACAAAAGTAGCTCATTTAATAGTACAAAATTGAAATGATATTTCATGCTGTGCCATAATTTTTTTATAAATACAGTGTTTTCATTGAAAAATCCTGCCCCAAAACATCACGTAAATCAGAAAATTTTGTCTAATGCCTCTTAACTTAGGTAATTTATTTTTTGTGATTTTAGGGGAAGTTGTGAGGTAGACATTTTGGGGCTAATTATTATTAGAAGCTGTTTAAAAAGTCTTCATTGAGCAGTAACTGTCCCTTTGGCTTGCCGATTAGTTCGCTGTCTGCGAACACAAGTTGCCCCCTCAGATACGTCTGCTTCACTACACCATTTAGCACTCGGTGCATGTAGGGACTAATCTGTAACAAAAACCTAAATTTTAGCCGAAGTAGTGTAGAGTCAATGCATAACATAAAAAGAAATGAGTTCCGACTATTCAAAAATAAGTAAGTAGGTACCTACTACCTACTCCAAAATACGAAAAAAGCTGTATCCCCAAGGCTCGGTAGATTATTATCTCCTACCTTTAAATGATGATCGAAAATGTCTACTTAAGGGGGTAATTAAAACATCTGACTTACACAATGTTAAATAACGAAACAAACCTTATTTTTATAGCGAATAATCTCAGGGGTGACGACGAACGAAGCATTGGGATCAAAGAATATCAAGTCCGCGTCCAACCCTGGTCGGATCGCGCCCTTCTTCTCCTGCAAGCCGCATAGCTGCGCCGGCCCCGCGGACAAGTAATGGCTTACGTCACTCAGACTGTACCCACGGGCCTTCGCTTCCGTCCAGAACAACGAAAGGTCTGAAACATAGAAAATTACATTTAACTTGTTTAAAAAGTTCCAAGATAAAGCCAAAAGGCATTATTCAGTAATCTAAGACCCTAGGATAGTAATAAGTGTAAGGTAATTCTACTCTTGTTTGTGACTAATGCCGTGAAGAATCTGGACAACAAACACGGTTTGGAGCTTAGCTTTCTTTTAGATGATTAATCTTCTTAAATCTAAATAGACACAACTCTTTGGGCTACCAATCGAAAAAAGTGAGGCACATTGATTGATCCCATTCTTAATTATATGAATAAAAAAGTTCTATCATTCGCTAATGGCATACCAAATTGAACTGAAGAGATTCCGCCCCAAGCTTCCAAAAAGTTTTCACCCTTCAGAGATGCCACACTAGGTGAGTGATCTGACGTGATCAGGTTTAATCTCCGCTCTCTAATGTATTGCCACAGCTTTTGCTGAAAAGATTAATAACAATTTTATTAAAAACTTTCTGAAAATTGAAATTTTAGAAGAGCCATGTGTAACAGTCAACAATCAGTCTCGACAGGCATCAGCATGACAATGGCTCAAGTAGTCATAACGTTGTTATAGTCACCTTGTTAGCACTATCCCTGATTGGCGGCGAACACTTGAACTCTGTGCGTCCTGGAGGGATATACTCCGAACTAAGAGTTAGGTAATGATGGCAGGTTTCGGCCGTTACTCCTCCCTTCCAGCCAACATACCCGGACTTTATCCTCTCTTCTCTTGCTTGCTCCAGAATTGGTACAATACCTTCAGCAGATACGTGGACGATGTGGACATGGACACTGGATGGGTAAAATAGGTAAGATGTTTTTTTACTATCGTAGCTAATGCGTAGCTCTTCCTAAGCTACGGCGTAGAAGTTGTCTACGATAATATCAGTCGGTACCAGAATCAGGAACAGTTAAAAGTAAAACTATGAAACTGATACTTTAGTTAGAGAGACTAGAGAATTTTGTTTTGAGACCTTTACGGAAAAGTAAATCAAGGAGTTTTTAGGGACCTTTTCGCAATCGTGTCAACAATATCTTTTATCATCAGACGATATCTCTTGAGAGCCAAACATGATAGCCCCAATAGATGTCAGATGATACCAGACCGATGAACGTCGTGATTTTGATGATTGATTGATGCTTAGAGAGCAACGAACCTTAGGAAATAAACTTATAAGATGATGAGACAATAGTAAACCCAGCCAGTCTATTTTCAATATTTAAACCATGGTTTTTGTTTGAGTTTGAAAATGAAACCCTCAACATGGAATGTTTCCTTCAATTCTAAACTAACAAAATTAAATGTATTTTTTATCTGTTTTAAATCCTGGTTAAATATCTACCGAGGAATATTACAAACATCCATTTCATATCAGTTACATTTACATGTAGGTAAGGTATAGCTATAGCTTAGTCGTTCTTACTCGGTTCTATTTAGTAGTGATGTTACTAAGGAAACAGCGGCCAATTCCATTTCTTCAGGATGAGTTGCCAAATACGTTTCATATAAATCAGGATCTGTGAATAAATAACAATATTTGAAGTAGAGACACACTTACATAACATTTTTAAAACGACTAAGTGAGTAAAGCGAAGATTTTTCGCTAGATAAAAATACAGTGTAGATATATTACATAGGTTTCTACTTACTAGGACAATTGTTTCCATCGCAGGTAGAAGTAGTATTACTAATTTGTAATTCAGCGTGAAACTGTAAAACAAAATATCTCAGTAGTAACGTCAATGCAGTAACAATGTTATTCTTTTCACGTTTATTTATGGCGAGGTTATCTACTTATACACCTGGAAACGTATGTGTTCATAACTTAGCTTGCCCAGACTTTGCCTTTTCTTCAGATTAATCGACTTTACATCCATGGCGAACGGTCATTTATGGGATAATCCCACACCGAATGTAGGGTGATTTTTCGGTCCTTGCTCTTTCAATAAAAGGGCACTATTTGTCAACTTTATTGGCATTACCAGACATTTTTCATGGATTTAGCGAATAAGCGAATAAGCGTGAACGCATTGATAGGATATTTAGGTACTGATACCCAGTTACGATACGATATGAATATTGATATAGATAGGTCGATATGGGATAGCAGGATTTACAAGACTCAACATAACTAGTAGTTCGCCCCGAACTGAGATCTCGCGCACCGTAGATGGCTTACATTTGGACTTTCTTCTGACTACCCCTATAATTTCAAGTGCTACTACTGCCGAGTATGCCTATTGCGCTAGCTCTTCATGGTAAAAATACTAGCATGCATGCAATACCTACATAATGTCGTGTCTAATTTTTCATTTATTTCATATTTATGAATTCTCGTCGTATTTCTAAAAGTATACGTCCTAGAATAAAAATAATAACTATTTTGGAATGTACAAATAAAGACCTTTCATTTGACACCCCACTCAATATATTTGTTTACTTAACTTTTTTTACCCCAATTATTTTCATTCTTTATCAAATTTTTTTTTATAACGAAAATAAATCAAGTAGCATCTAAAATCATTGCAAACCAAACCGCAACGATGCCACTCTCTTTTTAAGACCGACCAGTCAATGAGCTACGAAGACATCGAAACTCTATGAAACGGGAGCTCTTGCAGCTCTGGTTTCGTAGTTTTTGTACTTTGGTCGTATTTCAAAAACTATACATCCTAGATTAAAAATAAAAACTATTTTGGAATGTACAAAATAAGCCCTTTCGTTTGACACCCCACTCAATATATTTGTGTAACTTTAAAAAAAAATTACCCCCTTGGGAACCTAATATCTTCACAACCCCTTCATCGATTAAGCTCATATGCTCCACCGTAAATTTCCTTACTACAACCTATTGACCTACCGAGTTTCATGCAGATTGGATGAACGGTTCGACAGTTATGCGCGAACAACAATTCGTGAAACATACATACAAACATACAAACATACAAAGCAAAATCGCCCAACTTACCACTAAGATCTTCGCTCGCTTCGCTCGCTCGATCGATTACTTACAGCTAAAACAGTTCCCGTTCCATTCAATGCTGCAAAAACGACTTCTAAATCATCTTTCGAGACATAGGGGAATTCCGACACACCACTGTCAATCAAAAAACATTTGAAGCCCACTACTCCAGCATTCACCATGTTTTCTAGTTCCAGCTGAAATAAAAATCAATTTATTGACCTCACACACAGTTCGTAGTAGTTTCTAGTGTGCTTCTATTATGTAATCTGTAAGTTGTGAAGTCGCTTTTCTCCCAGGATAGAGATTTATGTGATGTGATGTGAATCATTCGATTTGAGATCTTCTCTTCTTCAAATAGTTGTCATTTTTTCAGAGAAGAAAATGAATTTCAGTTTTCGAAGAAAATATTCGAATCGAAAGCATTCGAAAAGTGTGAATTCTCGCTACACAATCACCAGTGGGTCAAATTAGTGGGACCACGAATCGCGACCCGTCTGGTTCACATTATGAATGTTAATTTAAAACTTTAATTTAGCTTCCGCTCGCGACTTCTCTCACGTGGAAAAACTCTTAACCAGTGGCAGTGGACCAATATGAATAAAACTTGAAATTTATGTGCTTAGATGAGAGTGTTAAGAGTAGGACGTGATTGAAACACTAACAACATAACCTTCAGCAATAACATTTTAAGTAGGATTTCTTAAAACACAACAGCGAAAATTTGAGAGCTTTCTCGAGAATTAGTAGCCCTGTAGGTAACAGTTGAAACACGACCTATATAATTATTTCTAGACTTATCTATGGAAACTGTTCATAGTAGATAGATAATGTTAACTTATGCAATTTAGTTTACCTCATTGCCGGGAACAACTCCTCCCCAGAATCCAACATCAACGTAAACTTCTTCTTTCGCCATAGCGGCTTTGATCTTAAGATTATTAACAGTAGTCGTGGGTGGGATTGAATTTCTAAAACAAAAACGTTACGTTAGAGGTACCTGTATAAAAATTGTGACGATTTGCTGAAAAACCTTTGAAAACGAGACTAAATTTTCAAAGTCGGAGGGAATTTTTAAGATTCAATATGACCACTGGCATCACATTCAACTCCAGTTCTTTATCGATAAAAATGAAGAGTGCCAATCAATGAGATTTTACTAATAGAGACGTTATATGGGCAAAAACGCGAGAATCTGTACATTGGCATTTTCGAGGTGTCCCCAGGTAAAATTGACTGCTACGCAGCTCTGTATAAGTTTTACAGGAGTTGTAACTACATTATCTGATTCATGGTGAAATTGGCATGCCATATTTATTAAAATGTAACGCTTAAAACAACATTATGATATAGAAAATTAAGTTTAGAAAATCGCAATTTTAGCCTGTAGTACTGTCCCCTAATCAAAATCCGACCTTTAGCAGCGTTTGGTTAAAAATAATTCCACTAGACTGGCAAACTTTTGGCTATACATTTGAAGTTTAGTGGGTTACCTAGGGTTCTAAATGTACAATTTGCTGCAAAAGCCAGAATTTCTACTAAATAAGTAATATTTAAGCCTGTCCCCGGGATTTGGGCCAACTGGACATGTCCGGATTCCGTTACCGCGTTTTCGAATGATTTTACAGTTTTTTTGTTCCAAGGGGTAGTTATTTTTTTACTTAAACAACAACATTGCAACGAGACAGACGTAAAAGTAAAGGGGATGTCTATAGTTTTTAGGTTTATAGTTTTTAAGTCAAAATATTCAAAATAATTGTTTGATTTTCGGCGTCAGTGAGAGGTTGCGTTTTTTCGGGCACTGTCCGGTGAGTATTCAATTTTTTTTTAATGTTTAAAACGTATTTCCAATGCATATTTTTATTTCAGAACTGAAATAAACTATCCAAGATTAACTTAGTGTGAAAAATCGTGTGATAAATATCAGCAAGTTGAGATAATTCATATTTTTGTGAACAAGTACCTAAGTTCGTTACTTCCGATTCGATACCATAGAGCTGGTAATCACGTAAAGCAAGGTTTACATAGCGTACACTTTATTTTATCTATTATTATTTACCCATTATAACCCTACTGTGCGAAGGCAAAAGAAGGTATTGTTTTTAGCAGATATTGTACTGTGTGCATGTAGGTAGGTAAATTGTAAGCGAAATCTTTCATTGTATCTCATTCATATATTGATCTATCTACTAAACTGATTTTGATAATGAGTTATCAAGTTAAATAAAATGAGCAAAATTTGTTTTTTTTTCGGATACGTATCTACCTACTTAGTGTTTGATATTAAACGACTTTTTTTTTGAAAAGAGGTCAAAATATGAATTATTTTGGTAAACCTACGGCCACCATAGGTATCAAAATTATTCGTTTTAGACCTATGTTCCGAAGAAAAAGTGGTTAAATATCAGTAGGTACCACTGTTCAAAAATATTTTTTTTTGTGACGAAACAAATTATTAAGCTTAGTTACTTTACTTAGTTAAGACTAATTTTCACAAGTTCTAGTTTACTTCTAAAATTATTAATTTCAACGATTTCATAGCTAGTAAATAAAAATTCAAAAAGATTTAGAATTTAGCGCTATGTAAACCTAACCTTAGATGTCTGTCCCCCAAATCCAAGTTACAAAAATGTTAAGTTTGTATTAAAAAGTTTAAAATAAGTGTAGACATTGTTTAGCAAAATGATGTGGTTTCTCAAAATACTCAAAATTTAAATAGTTAATTAAGAAAATAGTCAATTTTGGGAATTTTATTAAAACTTTAAAGGCCATTTTAGAGCATAGGTAACGCACTGGAAAGGAAAAGTAGATAAAACTCGTGTATTTCTAAGATAACAAACTGATTTTATATATTTAATAATTAAAAACATATCCTCTTTCTTTACTAAATAAATTAATAAAATAATTTTGAGTTTTACTATCACAAAAAACCAAAAACCAGCGGTAACGAATTGGATTAAAATTTCTCCCTACAGTACTAAACTTGCTAATTTCTCCTAAAATAACAATTTTACAAGAAAACTTTTTCGTTTTTAGATAGAATAATAATTATAGATAGCATATAAATAAACATTTCAATGAAATTCCACAAAAAAAAATCTAACCACAATTTTGAGAAAGTGTACAGATTTGCGCGTTTTTGCCCATATACTCATTAGAAAAAGCTCTAAAACGCGGCGAAATTTTGTTATAGCTACTGAGGTAGAATCTAAGCAGCTTTGTTATATTATTCAAGAAAACTAAAAAATATCAGATACTCGTATATAAAATCCCGTTATCAGAAAGAAATAAATTATGTGCGTGCTGCGTGTAATTTCGAGTAACATCGAAGCAAGACAAAGTGCGACTTGAGTTGACTCAAGCTAATTAGCTTGACTTTTGTTCTCCACGCAGAGCGGGGTACAACGCATCTACCTCTACCTCAGTTTATACAGGGTGAATTTTTGAGATGGGGCAGTAAGGGCAGCTACCTTAACCGTTGTAGCTAGAGGAAAACGTTCTTAGGAGACCATCCTTAATTTTTGAAAATATTTCGACCTGCATTCACAGATTTTGAAAAATATGTACAGTCAGCGAGAAAATGGGCCATTTACACAAAAACTTTTTTTGATGCCAATCGATCCTGTTTCATCTAAGGATAAAAAGGCTCTTTCAGTCCAACTGAGGTTAGAGTACTAGAAAAGTCAGAAATCGCTAAAATGTATTTCTGAGACAAGACAGTAAGGGCTACCTTAACCGTTGTAGCTACAGGAAAACTTTTTTAGAAGACTACCCTTAACTTTTGAAGATATTTCAACCTGCATTCACAGATTTTGAAAAAAGTGTACAGTCAGCGAGAAAATGGCAATTTATACAAAACATTTTTTTGATGCCAGTCGATCCTGTTTCATCTAAGGGTTAAAAGGCTCTTTCGAACCAACTGAGGTAAGAGTAAAAGAAAAGTCAGAAATTGCTAAAATGTATTTTTGAGACGGAGCAGTAAAGGCAGCTACTTTAACCGTTGTAGCTACAGGAAAACGTTCTTAGGAGACTACCCTTACTTTTGAAGATATTTCGACAAAATGATGAAAAATTATGACAAATGACAAAATGATTTCGTACGAAATGTATAATCAAAGTTATTTGCGTTTTCTGACTTTACTAGTACTCTTGCCTTAGTTGGTCCGATAGAGTCTTTTAATCCTTAGATGAAACATCAAAAAAGTTTTTATGTAAATTGCCCATTTTCTCGCTGACTGTACATTTTTTTCAAAATCTGTGAATGCAGGTTGAAATATCTTCAAAAGTTAAGGGTAGTCTTCTAAAAAAGTTTTCCTGTAGCTACAACGGTTAAGGTAGCCCTTACTGTCTTGTCTCAGAAATACATTTTAGCGATTTCTGTCTTTTCTAGTACTCTAACCTCAGTTGGTCTGAAAGAGTCTTTTTATCCTTAGATGAAACAGGATCAATTGGCATCAAAAAAAGTTTTTGTGTAAATGGCCCATTTTCTCGCTGACTGTACATATTTTTCAAAATCTGTGAATGCAGGTCGAAATATTTTCAAAAATTAAGGATGGTCTCCTAAGAACGTTTTCCTCTAGCTACAACGGTTAAGGTAGCTGCCCTTACTGCCCCGTCTCAAAAATTCACCCTGTATAGAAGATCATTGGTGCCAATACTTGTGCTAATTCGTTACTCACAGAGGCATGTCAATGATGGTGGTGATGCCTCCAGCGGCAGCCGCCTCGGTGGCCGTCACGTACCCCTCCCAGGAGGTGCGGCCCGGCTCGTTAACGTGCACGTGGGAGTCCATCATACCGGCCATAAGAGCCAGGTCACCCCCATCGATTATCTAAAATATAAAGACATTCGGGAACCACCTTTTTGGCACGTTTTATTTAAGAGAGAACTGCTAGGTTCTTTCTCTTTCATTCAAATCGTAATGGACAGAGGCTTCCTAGAGTTCAGATAGCTGCTAAATCTGTTGCAAAAAACATTATCCTACTAATATTATAAAGGCGAAAGTCCGTGCGTGTGTGTGTGTGTGTGTGTGTGTGTGTGAATGTTTGTTACCACGTGCCTACTAATAATACGTGCATACTCATAATAAAACCTAACTACTAAACCGATTTTGATGAAATATGGAATGTAGATAGTTTAGGTTTTGGAATAACACATAGGCTACTGTTTTTCCCGGAAAAAATTATGGTTTCCGTGGGATAAAAAAATGTAGCATACGCGGGCGAAGCCACGGGCGTTGACTAGTCTAAACTCAGGGGAATATCTTTTATCTTTTGTTTTTTTGTGTAGGTACTTAACATTTTTTTCTTTTATGTAGGTAGTCGAAAACTTCTACACTCAGGTTTTCTAATAAGGGATAATCAGAGACGTGTTTAAAGATCCAATCAAATCCTTTCAACACAATTCAAGAATGGTTGGTAAGTACCTATATACCTAAGTAATAAATAAGCCAATACAACTTACGTTGAACATAGCTCTGTCACTCCTTACCTGGAAACTGTCGTAGCTTTCAGCAAGAAGAGTCTTCACAGACTCTTTCGTAAGAACGGCTTCTATAATACCTCTTTCGTCGACCAGAACTCCACCATCAAACACTTCAGAAACAGTTACGACATTTCGGCTGAGGAATAACTGTTTTTCCGGAAATTGTGCAGGAGAGCTTATCGAGTGGCTTGATATCTCAGCTAAAATTAAATAACAATCAGTAAATACTGGTCGTCTAACACATCAATTAATATCGATCGTCTGTGAAGTAAGTCTTATTAGAAGAGCCTATTGGTACTTTACCTTCCTTTGACTTGAAGCTATTAAGTATAAATATAATGCTCGGTCCCAATAGTGCACAAATAATGCCGAGTACTAAAATATAGATATTGATGGGTTTTGTAAGTAGGTACTAAGTACTTAATTATGAGCAGTCTGTTAAATCTTATTGTGAGTTCTTAATTTTTTTATTGAAACCCATGGATAAATGATCCTCTGAAACAGACTGGTTTAAAGGTACTAAATCTCCTTTTTACTTTTGAAATAGTTTAGAAAATATAAAGCGCTTACTTATTATCACAATGTATACCCAAACACTTTTGAACAGCCACATTCTGCAGGCAATAACTAACTGTAGTAAAATACTCGTATGACTGCTACCTATGAATGACGAATGATGAACTGAAGTCAATTGTAATAACGCCTCATCTTTTGCTTAGGTATAGGTATTCTTATCTTTGCATAACAAAAACTTTTGAAATCTAACTAAACACCTAGCTGGTAAAAATTTTACGACCGTTGTATTACCAGGATTTATCACAACTCATTCGCAAACAACACAGTTAATTAGGTATTATTACACAAACAGTAATGTAGTCAGGGGCGTAGGTATTTACCCTTAGGCCAAGAGGGCCATTGCCCGGGGCGGCAGGCTACGAGGGGCGGCGCAAGCCGACCCTTGCTCTCAGCTTGCGCCTTTCTTTTTGGCCTTATATGGCTTTTTTTTAAAGAATTAAAAAAAAAGCCTACCTCATTAACAAAAACCAAAATTTGGTTGAGAGCAAAGGGGCGGCTTACGCCGCTCCGTGCTCTCGCAGCTTCATGCGCCTTTCTTTTTGTCCTTAAATGCCAGAAGAAATTTAAAAAAAGCCTACCAACTAACAAAGCTAAAACTTATTTGGTTGTAAGACTATCGTTTTGCTGACTGGGCATTTTCAGAGACTTCGACTTTGCGATTTTTTAACTTGACAGGAAACATAGGTAGGTATTCTTTTAAGCTCGAAGGGATAATCCGTTACAATAATTGGTATTCTGGGAAAAAATCCTCAAAACGATTTTAGGCAAACATTTCTTTGGGTGTCACATGTTGCATTTTTCTTCAAAAAATTCGGCTCGCTTCGCTCGCATGTCGCAGCGAAACACTCATGAAGCTATTCATGAGTTTTTTGCTAGCAAATTGAGTTATGTCTGACCCCAAAATAGGAACAGACAAATAGCCAGCCTTTTCTTTGAGCACGTAAGCAAAATCAAGTGTCTCATGTTGCATTTGTCATAAAAAAATTCGGCTCGCTTCGCTCGCATATACAATAGGAACCGACAAGCAGCCAGCATTTTCTTTGAGAACCGTAAGCAAAATCAAGTGTTTGTTGTTGTCTTAAAAAAAAAATCGGCTCGCTTTGCTCGCTTATAAATTTCATGACTATTTTGCGAGCAGTGTGCAAACCGATTTTCAAGCCCGAGACAAATATTTGCAGGGCGCGGCAAACTTTACTGGCCTAGGGCGCTGAATCTTAAAATACGCCTCTGAACGTTGTTGTAGTCTAAAGCCTAAACTGTCCCATAGATTGTTGGGCAAAGGCCTCCCCACGAGTTTTCCGGACATTTCGTTACAAATAAACTAATCGTAACTGTAAGTAAAAAATATAATAATAGAGCGATGTCACCTAGGCAGACAACAAACTATTTTTTTTATTTCGCCATAATATAAAAAAACAGTATAGTCGGATTGCTCATTATACGGACTAAAATTGGAGGAAAAAATGACATTTTTCCTTCAATTTTGATATGTTTTTATTTTTAGTCCGTATAATGAGCAATACGACTATAGGTAGGTACTTACTTATAGAATAAATGATTAGCTCCATCAAATTTCTATAAATAATCAGATAAGTAATCAATTATTGTGCAATGAGAACAATTTATAATTTTTATAGTGTTAAACCACACTTATTTCATAAATTGATTTCGAATCCCGTCGGAATTGAAAATGATAACTTTTCATTTCAATGAAATGTGAACAATGTTGAGTATTGCCATTTTTAACCGACTTCAAAAAAGGAGGAGGTTCTCAAGTTGACTGTATGTTTTTTTTTGTATGTGTGTTACGCGATTTCTCACTCAAATCTGTTTACCTAAGTACTTATATATTTTTTGTTTTTTAGTGCAAGTTTTTTTTTGAAAATTTTTTATTGAGCCAAAAACAGCAATGTAAGCGTTTGGCTGGTGAAAATATCTGTTTTCTTATCAAATTGTTGGACGATTCCTGTGATTTTGTCGATGGTTTTAATTGGGATTTCAAATTCAATTTATTTATTCTGTCTGTGAACCTAACTAAAACATACTGATACTTATTTCTAACAATTTTATTTGGTTGTAGTTTCGATGTCCAGTTTACTGTGATTTCTCTCAATCAATATACCTACTTTTTGGTGTCTACGAAGCTTAGAATAACAATTGTCAAATTTTGTATCTTTGATAGCAATAGATACCTACATCTCAAAGATTACGTTATCATTCTCCAGGTAAACAAGAAAGATTATTTGTAGATACTTTCTAAATTACCTGTTTGTTTGTTCAGAATAATTTTGATGTTACGTAATGAAACAATTAACATTTAAAGCTATCACCAGTAACAATAACAACTAAGATTAAAAATGGGTTTTTCTTATCAATTTTATTCGTGTTTCATGCAAAAATTCAACATTTTCGGTGTATAGGTAGGTCAACATTTATAAATTACATAACAACAATTCTCCTTTAGGTTTGTCAACGACTTCTCCGTTGAATATCAGTTGACCACGAAGATAGGTTTTTTTCACGACACCTTTTAGTTTCCGGCCGATGTATGGAGTTAACTGAAACAAACAATAAACGTTATTTTATACTATGTTTGATATTTTACAAAATTTATCTGAAATACTTACTTACCTACCTACCTACCTAATTTATTTTGTACCATACTTATTTTATTTTTCTGAATAAACGCAAAATTGAGTTCGTAGAATAAAAGAAACAGTGAAATGTCTTATTATGAAACCTGTGCCTAACTAAAGTATAATTTTATAAAACCGACCTTGTTTTTGTGCCTTATACTGCCAGCCGTAACAGTGAAGAATGCTTCGGAATCGAAGAATACAAGATCTGCGTCCACGCCCGGTTTGATAGCCCCTTTCTTATGCTGAAGTCCACACAGATTAGCAGGACCGGAAGACAAGTATTTGCTGATAGAACGCAGGTCAAGTCCACGACCGCTTGCAGATGTCCAAAATAGTGACAAGCCTGTTAATAAAACAATAGCAGTTATCCAGTTATAAACCTAAATGATAGAAGCGCCTGTGGTTTTTGTAAAGTTAAAGATCCCAACGATTTGCTAAGTGTTTGTATTTAATGCGTCAATACTAAATTCTTCCCTACTGATAGCTAAACGGGAAGATTTAGTTGGAATTTGAACCAGAAAAAAGTTGTAAGTACTTATTCAAATTCACTAACTACATTATCTAATCAGCAGTGGAAAAGGAGCAATAGTTTTTTAACAAAAACTTAAAATTTAGATCTACCTACTACCTAGTTACTTACCAAATTGCACAGAAGAGATGCCACCCCATGCTTCTAGGTTGTTGCTGCATTTTAGTTCAGGGGTGCAAGGCGAATGATCTGACACCACCAAGTCCAATTTATCATCCAGCAAGTATTGCCAAAGCTTTTCCTGTTATTAAAATATAATAGATGATTTCTTTGTAAGATAGACTTCCTCATTGATTTGACTACCTTTGATTAATAAAAGATACGCACACGTTACTATTTCGTGATTTCGTACATCAGTCAACAGATGACCGTTAACTATCTGTGACTTACAAAAGTATCTCATATCGGTTTTCAGTCATATCATAAGTGCCAATCAATAACTTTATTATCTTCAGTGAGAAAATATCAAAAATAACAATAAAAATACCTTATTATCTCTGTCTCTGATTGGCGGAGCGCACTTATATTCACTCTTTCCTTTAGGTATTTCATCAGCGCTGAGCGTCAAGTAGTGGTGGCAAGTCTCTGCAGTGATACCAGCGTGCCATGAACTGTGTCCTCTTTCAAGTCTAGCTCTTCGAGCATCCTCTAACAAAGGAACTACCTCAGCCGATGAAACGTGGACTATATGCACACGAACACTAAAGAAGATAAACAAAAACGGAACAATTATAGTACCCTGAGAAACACCCTAAGACTCATAGATTGAGTACCTTACCTACATAATTATTTGGACCTTACACATTGTGGCAGCGTCTCATGATCACATTGTATTTAATCTACATCAGTGGTTCTTAACCGGTGGTCCGCGGACCACTGGTGGTCCCTGGAGCCACCCGAAGTGGTCCGTGAAGCTATCCGAAAAAATTAAGCAAGTGACAACGGATCAAAGTTAAAAGAGAAAACTTTTCCGCTTTTGATACGTTTTGAATCAAATTATTGGTTGACTGTGTGTTGAGCAGGCGCGGTTCCATGGGGAGGGTCATGGGGGTCATTTGTCTTAAAAAAATGGGCTCGCTTCGGTCGCATTTTAGTTTCATGTGTATTGTGAGTTATGCTATGTCTGTCCGCAGACTAGAAATCGGCAGCAGCCAGCCTTCTTTGAGTACCGTAAGCAAAACAAATAGCCACATGCTGCATTTGCCTTCAAAAAATTCGGCTCGCTTCGCTCGCCTTTTATTTGACTTTAGCTTCATGCGTATTTTGCGAGCAAAGTGAGCTATGTCTGACCGCAAAATAGGAATCGACCAGGAGCCAGCCTTTTCTTTGAGCACCGTAAGCAAAATAAAGGAGCACGCATTGCATTTGTCTTAAAAAAATTCGGCTCGCTTCTCTCGCATTTTAGCTTCATGAGTATTTTGCGAACAAATTGAGTTATGTCTGATCGCAGAATAGAAACTGACAAGCAGCCAGCTTTTTCTTTGAGCATGGCAAGCAAAATTAAGTGTCACATGCTGCATTTTTCTTTAAAAAATTCGGCTCGCTTCGCTCGCATTTTAGCTTTAAAAATATTTTGCGAACAAATTGAATTACGTCTGATCGCAGAATAGAAACTGACAAGCAGCCAGCCTTTCTTTGAGAACCGTAAGCAAAATAAAGCGTAAATGTTGCATTTGTTTCGCTTCGCTGATTAGGAGCTCGCTTCAGTCGCTTGGTTTGAAGCTCACTCGCTTTGCTCGCATATTAGCTTCATGAGTATTTTGCGACCAAAATGAGCTACGTTGCATTTGACTTAAAAAAAATCGGCCCGCTTCGCTCGCATATTCATGAGTAGATATTTTGCGAGATTGCAGTCATGTGACCCCCTTCTGATTATTTGCCTGACGCAATACAACACTTTATAACATGAAAGATACATCCCCTCCCCCCCTCACCATCGTGATACGAGTTGGTGGTCCGCAGCATTAAAATAATTTATCAAATGGTCCCCCATCACTAAAAGGTTAAGAACCACTGATCTACATGCATTGAAGAAAATAAGTTATCAACAATCATGAATACTATATACCTACCCTATTCTAATTCGAACTTACTTTCTCTATTCTAAGTTCATTTAGATCATTATGATTGGACAATTATCATACTTTACGAAAATACAAACATACAAGCCAGGTTTTTTGTCTTCTGTCTCCAATATAAAACACATCTTTTTTAAGTTCATTGACATCGTTGTCATTCAAAATACTCACTCTGTCTTTTCAAGTAAACTGGTAATCAATGAAATAGCATTTAATTCCATCTTAGGAGGCCGTGATTCTAGGTACGTTTTATACTCTTCAGGGTCTGAAAAAAACACAAGTCGATAATATTATGGCAATTTCTACAATAGAACTTTCAACAGAAAGAATGTAATTAAGGATCCCTTACCCTCTTTTTTCAGTTTTGATTTACTCCCTGAAGTATTATCTTCTTCCATTTCAGCATGAAACTGAAAAACATAATAATAATTAATTAGTAAGATGCCAATAATTATCTTACGTCAAATGGATTGGATGGTGGATTGGCTCTCGATGATAAAATAATAATGATTTCGGTATTCCATAATGTTATGGAAACGTTATGAGATAGAACAATTTAGGAAAGTGCTTAATATAACTTTACAAAATGTTTGCTTGATAAAAGGCACTTATTCTTCTTCTTTCGTATGAGCAAGTGGCCAACTCTGGTGACGGAGTTTTTAGGAGGCCTTTGCATTTTAAAATATGAGCGCGTTAATGTCTTTTGGTAAAGATGCTGTTTTAACCATACAAAAGATTTCAACGCGCACCACTCACGAGCAACTTTACGTTCCCGATCTGAAATCTTTTCAAATATGATACAAGGCACTAGAAATATGTGATTATTAAATATTATCATTGGGAGATTTGATAAGGGTAAGTAAGATCAACTAGCATTTTAAAATATGAGCGCGTTGATGTCTTTTGGTAAAGATGCTGTTTTATCCATACAAAAGATTTCAACGCGCACCACTCACGAGCAACTTTACGTTCCCGATCTGAAATCTACATTGCACCATTTTCAATCAAGACTTACAGCCAATAAAGAGCCAGTTCCTTCCAAAGCAGCAAATGCTTTCTCCAAATCAACGCGGTCCACGTTAGGGAATTCTTCCACACCGCTCGGGCAAAGGAAACACTTAAATCCCACCACACCAGCACCAACAAGATCTTTAAGTGAATTCTAAAACAAATTATAAGATAAATCAACAACAACAACCTAAAAAACTGAACCCCTATACTCCATGCTTTATAATACAGGAAAATATCTAAGGTACAAGCGAACCGACTGCACTAATTACATAAATCTTGGACCTGATTTATTATGTTTTTCTTTATTTAGTTCCGAGCAGGTAGAAGTCTAACTTTGGATGCTTGCTCGTTTGAGCTGGGAAGGCTGTGATATTTAGAATTGATAACATTGTAGGAACATGTTCTAAAGGTAATGTTTTTGTGAGGTTGTACCAATGGACTATACAATTGGTAGTTTTCTATATTAGTAAGTACCTCTCTTAGTTTTGAAGTATCTTGAAACGTATGGATATAACTGTATGGATATAACGTATGATTTTGTGTTGTAGTTTCCAAGAAATGTTTGCGAGGTAAATGAGCACTGTTTGCGTGACAAGTGGATGAGACCATATCAAAAAAGGAGTAATAAAAGTCAAAATAAGATTTTTATCGAAATATCTGATTTCAAAAGCATAACGTTCTGTTAGTTAAAGGTTTTAAGCTCTCATATTGTTTGTCAGACAGTTATCGATATGTTTACGATTGAAACCTGTTCTACGCATATCGATCAGATGAAACATTTTATGACATTGGAAAACACAACACGAAATAGTGTTAAAATGTGGTTTATTGATATTTGATACTTCGATAAAAGGGATGGCACTGTTGTTGTGTTTGCGGATTTTATTATCAGATAATCTTGGAAGCTTTACGTACTTTTTTAAATTAATCTGACATATTTCCGCACATTCTTTAAGTATTGACTTACTTGATTGCCCGGAATAACGCCTCCCCAGAAGCCAACGTCGACGTAGATATTTCCCTTGGCTGCTGAAGCTTTAGTTTTAAGGTTTTCTATTGTTGTAGTTGGAGGAATCGAGTTCCTGTAATAAAACACCAAAATATCATGATCGTTTTATTAAGTGACTACAATAATTATATTTTTAAGGATGCGTTTTCACCAAAAACGTGCAGTTGAGATTAGTAATGCACGAGGAATAAGTGCACTAATAGAATCTCTAAATAACTATATACTTAGTCACTTGGTAAACATTATTCTGTTGTCTTTTTTAAAGCCGAATTGATCAGAATATTGAAGAAATGTAAACATTCACTATTCAAATTGTGTGATTTACAAAATAAGACCTTATAAGTGGTGGGACTCTTAGCACTTAGTCACGAATCACGATTACCTACACTTCGTATTCGTACACAAGGTACTTAGTAAGTACCTACCTATTTACTTGTTTTTAAAATATGGATGAATCAAGTAATTGTTCACAGGAATGAAGCTCTAATTATCCCACGTGTGCCACACAATAGAATTTTTATGGAGATATTCTTACTTAGTTCATACTCCGGCGGCAAGATGGGCAGACGACATCGACAAAGTCGCCGGCAAAAGATGGATTGGACTAGCGCAGGATCGTGACGAATGGCACAAACTAAGGGAGGCCTATACCCAGCAGTGAAGGAAGTCGGGCTGTGGATGATGATGATGATGATGATGATGATGATTCGTACTTACAGTGGCATGTCAACTATAGTGGTGATGCCGCCGGCAGCGGCTGCGTTGGTGGCGGTTCGGAAGCCTTCCCAAGCTGTCCTTCCTGGCTCGTTCACGTGGACGTGTGAGTCGACAACTCCAGCCAGCAGAGCCAAGTCCCCACCATCCACCACCTTTCAAGAAAAATACAGAGTTAGGTACACAAGTACATCTCTGACCTTACTCCAGCCCCTATTGTTTATAAGAAATAACTAGTACCATGGACAGCATCCCAACTTTATAGTCTGGTAAGTATATAATCTGTGGTCTGATAAAACTACTGCTGTGTCACAGTGAAAAACAAAAAGGTACCTACCATAAAACAGCCTCACATCGAGAATCGAACCCACACTTCTCGCGACTTTTCCGAATTGACATTATAATTAGACCATAAAGAGTAATTAAGAATAGGTACTAATAAAGTATAATTAATGGCGTCATTAGATTCATGCTAGGTACTATTGTGGTACTACCAAAATGAGTAAAATTTAGGTAAGTACCTAAGTAGATATCTACACGTGTTACCAAAATAATATCATTATGTTCTGCACTGCACGGAGATATACGAACACAATTATATCGCTTAAGTATTAAAGAAATTCAAGAGGCAGGTAAAATTATATGCATTTTAGATTGCTAAATTCGATGCTAACCATAAAACCGTTTTATGACCCCTGAATATAACAAGCTTTATCAAAACAGGACCATAACATTATTATGGCCCAAATCCAATATCAATACTTAGTACAATAAAATTTGAATCGGAATTGGGTGATGATAATAAGCTGCGAGCAATTCTGCAGAGCGCCCAAAAACACACTTAACAATAATTTATTTACTTACCGTAATCTTTCCACCATACTCGGAAATTAGCTTGTCAGCTTCTTCCCTCGTTAAAATTCTTTCTATGATCCCATTTTCGTTCACCAACACTCCACCATCAGAGATATTGTCTTCTGTAACCAGCCGTTTACTTAAAAATAATTGTTTAGGCAGCACCATGTCGAATCTACTAGCAATAGACACTGTAACTGAAAATATGAAACCGCGACTAACACTTATGCCTTGTTACTTGAAACTACGGATTGGTTCATAAATTTATCTGTGCCACGGTGATATAATAGCTATCATTGGCCGTGCGCGTAGTGATGAGTATTGTAAGTAAACAAATCACAACACTGATAGGGAGTCTGATATTACAACTAAGTATATCTAAGTACCGATTCTTATTGAATTTGGGCTGTTGTTATGTACAGATTCTAATGAGGACCAGAAGACAACTTTTAGCATCACATCAATGGCCAGCGGCCAGCTCTTTATTCTTGAAACTGAAAACGTTACTTATCTTGCCAATTTCCGTAGTTCATCTTATATGTTCCGAGTTAACTTTTCATCAAAATAAGCTGAACTTCGATAACTGTCCGATATTGTAAATCGTGTTTCATTGGACCTATTTATTCAAATCTCGAGATTATGCTTGAACTAGACTGCAGTAGGTATTTAGTCGTTACACATTATTTAGTCGTTATAATAAACCTAGATTGATTATTTACTAAAATGTTATTTTAATGTGAGTAAAGAAGAGTAATTTACATCTAGGAAAATAAATTGGTATGACTGGTTGGGATTTTTTTCTCCCGTTGAGTCACAACTCGTTGCAACTTTTTTTATAGAAGAGTTCTTAACGTGTTACACTTGTGAAACAGTGTTACTCGATGGGAAAAAATCCACACGAGTCACACTGTGATCAGATCTAGTGTGACTCATTGGGAACCCACCTTTTTTTTTAATCATTCTTAGCTAAGAACAAAATACTCCGTTTGAGAGCTACGATGCCACTGACAATCACACAGATACTTAGGTACACACGCTAAACTTAAAACACCCCTCTTTTTGCGGATATAGATTTCAGGGGATAAATACTCACTTGAAACGCTAAATTTCTTATAAAAACAATAATTCACCTAACTAAACCGTCTACAAGCAAAACTTTTACAAAAAACTTTACTTATGTAGTAGCGGTATTGTTTGTTTTTTATTTTTTTGTGCATGATATAATTAGATAGATAAATATGCATTTCTTCAGATACCTACATGAAAACCTACGATATACCACGGTACCTTGCCTAAAAATTGCGGTAAATCTTCTAAAAGTTAAAAAGTGCAATTGAATAATGACAGTTTACTATGCGGTAGGTCAAAATACAATTCCGTTATCTATGACAATAGAAACGCGATGAACCTTTAATTACATTTGACGGTGAGTGGGCGAGCGGAGCCACGGCACCAATGTTGACGAATCGCACAGCAAATGCCAACGCCTCGCCTTGAACTTCGCCTTGAAGAGCACGCGGGATGCTCCAGGCCATCGCCCGCAGATCGCATCCCTCCGAGCACTCGACTCTACTCACAATACTTGTAAACTGTAAACACTATACCGGTTCCGCCTAGACCTTCGAAAAGGGCATGATCCAGATTCCAAGCGGAATAATCGATATTAAAGAAGGCACAACCAAGTCTATTAGCAACAAAACTCTTTCTTTGTTTGACTTCTAAGCAGCTTCAGCGGGGCTAAAATGACCGTTATACTCGTAGCAGAATCATAAATATGATTAGTATTACTTACCTACATTTTGTTCTTGTCACTCTCATATCTATGAAAAGAGACGGCAACGGCATATAGTGCAATTAAGATTGATAATTCTGCTTCAACAGCCTTTTTAGCCCCGTGGGCAGTGTCACATTGAAATTATAAGCTTCCTGAAGCTAAAACTACACTCTCCAGAGTGACTTACCAATGAGATACGGCAATAGGCACGTTCGAATTCGTTCTGTAAGGCTCCTAAGAGATTATTTAGCAACAGCAGTAGTTACGTACCTAAGTAGATTTTCCCATTTCCTTATAGTTCACGTAAAAATACCATTTTAAGATTTCGCACAACGTAAGCTAGGTCACGGGTCGTATGTTTTTTTCAAAACAAGGGCATTGCCAATTTCAGGGTCCACTTAGTTTACAGTTAGATGGTGCGAGTCAGTGTCGACGGCTCGGCGGTAAACAATGCGAGTGACATTGGCAGCAAGAAAGGAAGAGACGCAGCGTGCATAGTAATGATGGAGGCGCCCAGCCGCTGCATTGAGACACCACGTAGCCGCTCGCCACCTGCCAACAATCCAGCGACGAAGAACATTCTCTTGTCTTTCTCTCTTTTTTAGAAATACTTATATGGACACGGGATTTTATCGCGTTACTTTTCGGCTATACAGACATGGTCGCGGGCAGACTCTCTTTCGCTCGTACCATACTCAGCTCAAATTCTTGGATTGATTACCGGACCAAGAACAATTAAATATAGGTAAGTTATTACAGGGACGTATCAGAGTGACCATAATAATTGTATTGTATTTAACCTATACTGTCCCACAGCTGGGCAAAGGTCTCACCTCGATACTTATAAAAAAATAGCCTTCTATTGTATGGAAATTTAAATCATTAATCATCACCGTTGTTTCACTTGGTCACCCTGTATTAGTTCAATGGCCTTTTTATTGTAACACAAATATCAAGTCTAAACGTTCGAATTTTATTGGAATTACGTAACTATTGGATGATTTGTCGGCTTATAAAATTGAGAATGGAAGCCTTGTTAAAAAGCTGCGAGCAGTCGTTCAGAATACAACATCACCATTTGATTTATTTATTCAAAGGAACCGAATAAACAGAGATTGCAAAGAAAAAGAGCCGAACGTTGACTACCTCTGGCAAATGTAGAGTAGCATACCCGTACCGTCACCAACACACACCTACTAACTCCCGTGGCTTACTCCATACTCATAAAGTGTGTATAGTTCCTGTCAATGTAGAAACAAAAGTGTTTTGATTTTGAGTTGAAAACTACTAGCAACCATTGGGTGAGTAATTTTGTAGTATCAGTAATAAGGAAAACCATAAACAATTGTCTTTCTTAATTACTCACAGGAATACTAAGAAAATATAAAGAGCACTCAAACACTTTCAAATGATTCCTAAATAAATACTAAATCAAATACTTAGGTAGATAAGGTGCAGCGGGGCAATTCTGACCGAAAAATTTTAGTCAAAATTTCAAACTTCAATGCTCTCGTTCCTTATTGAGTTACGCTAATTCTGACAAATTGGTGTTATGTAACCGTTATCTGCCTTTTTCTTTATTGTATTTTTGTTAAAGAAAAGGCATATTTAATTGGTGAAATAACACAATTTTAACTAAAAACTGGAAAATGCCAGAATAGCCCCTCAGCGGGGTAATTCCGTCAGGTGGTGATATTATTCGAACCAATGATGCTATGATACAAAATCCAGAAGCTTTTCAAAGTAGACAACACAATACACGCGAATTTGAACATTCTAATCTCCTACGAAGGTCCAGTTTCTGTAAAAAACCTTTTAAAATGTTTGTGGGGTAATTCTGGCATCACTCTTTAGTCTCCCATACATGCTAGTGTTGGGACCCTGACTGTCGATAAACGGAGTATAGGTACGCAAAAATCGCGCGCAAAAATCGCGCGCCAAAATGATGTATGAAATGTATTTGCCCCCAACTGAGATCTCGCGAATTGTAGATCACTTATATTTGGACTTTCTTCTGATTACCCCTGTACTTTCAAGTGCTACTACTGCCAAGTATGTCTATTGCGCTAGCTTGTCATCCTACTATCCTACTTCCTACTAATATTATAAAGGCGAAATTCCGTGTATGTGAATGTTTGTGCCCACGTATCTCAATAACTACTAAACCGATTTTGATGAAATTTGGAATGTAGATAGATAATTACCGGAAATAGGACATAGGCTACTTTTTATCCCAAAAAATGCACGGTTCCCGTGGGATAAAAAAATAGTAGTGCACGCGGGCGAAGCCACGGGCGTCCGCTAGTGGTAAATAATACTGACAAGCATGCAATACATAATGTTGTGTCTAATTTTTTATGAATTCTTGTCGTATTTCAAAAAGTATACATCCTAGAATAAAAATGATAACTACCTTTCATGACACCCCACTCAATAAATTTGTTAGTTCTTTTAGTGGTAGTGCTATCACAACCTATTGACCTACCAAGTTTCATGCAGATTGGATAAACGGTTCGACAATTATACGAGAACAAGAATTCGTGAAACATACAAAAATACAAAGCAAAATCGCCATACTTGCCACTAAGATCTTCGTTCGCTTCGCTCGCTCGATAGAAAATTTAATGCGTGTCGACTATGGTTTAATTAAGCTCAAACAAATACTTATACAAAGCAATGTCGCATTAGTTAACCCTGAGATCTTCACTCGCTCGATTAGTTAAGTATGATTTTTATCGACGTTTATTTCAATGTTGTGGACATCACTGGTTTTTGGCAACTTCATACAAAATCGGTGGGGCAATTATGACAACCGATTTCGATAAAATTACATAAAATCAACACTTTGTGGGGTAATTATAGCGGATGCAATAACACAGAAGAAACAATGAGTAGAAACGTAGGTACTAGTACGATTAAAATAATCTCCAGTCTAAAATACACCTCCTTAGCTTGTTCAATTTTCAATTAAACCGCGAAAACCACTTAATTATTACAAAAACTCGAAGAGCTAATATTTTTACACCCTCCGTAAAATAGGTGACTGTCAAAATGATGCTGTCAATCAGTCAGTTTTTGCGCTAGAAATGCCACCTATCGTTTATGAATGAACAAAACATTTCTCTACGCGTACATAGATGTCTCTTCGAGGTATAAGTCATAGAACGAGAGATATAACCATGTGCCATAATTACCCCGCTGCCAGAATTGCCCCGCTGCACCTTATACAATATGAAATATGCCTGCAAAGCAAGAAAATAAAATCCCATTAAAAAAACAAACATACAATATTTTATTGGATTAATTATGAAAGACGTAAGTACTTAACTAATTTATTTTGAAATAATGATTTGTTTCTGTCAAGATGATTTATAGGCACAATGACACAGAATTAAAAAAAAAGCTCATAGGAACCGGTAGTTATTTTAATTCAACGATTTGTCTGACTGTAGGGTGACCATTTCGCTAAGTCATATTAGGGTCCCGATTGGCTGTTTACCTACCACAAATGGTTTTAATCTACAGAAGAGGTAAAGATAGATAAGTTAATAGTATAATTTGTGATACTTAGTTTAACAGAATACTTATACTTATTTCGTAAAATAAATAGCTGGGTTGGTATCTTAGGTTAACTTCATGAGAATTTAATCTAGGTATGATGCATAAACATCGATAGCCAATAGCCAAAAAAATTAGTACATCAAGGGTTCCAGTATTTGCCCTTCGGAAGGGCAAATAGGTAGGTACTTGAACCCTTGCTCTACTCAACAAGTAGAGGAAGGGCCATTCCCTCTACTTGTTTGTCTTAATATGAAGAATAATAGGTCTTCAAGATACTTTAAAGATGTCTACTACGGTTTATCTAGCCAGAGTTATATCCGAATATCGGACAGGTCATTTAACTACCTATATTTGGTACTCCATAATTGAACAGGTTTAAGTAAGTATTTACTTATCGCCTCTTTAAAAGAGTTTGTATTAATTTGCAAACAGTATTTTTTAGTCCCAAAAATCTTACAATCTATGTGCATTCTTTTGGGTGCGAGATGCGATTCAAATCCGAGTATTTAACACTAGGCGTACCGCGCGCCGCCCGCTCAGTCGCACGACACTCGCGACACCGGCGAAGCCTCTCAAGATAGAACCTTCTGTACCCACCTCTGTACCAAAAAATATCTTCGGTAGGTCCCAACATTTTTTAAACCATATAGTTTTAGGTAGGTCGGGCGGAGCTTCACAGCTCCCGAATCGGGATGAAGTGCTAATTTTTTTTTGCGTTTCAGATAACATCAGTGGAATCAAAAGCTCCCCATTATGGGGCACAACTTCGCACTAGGGGTAAGTGAATAAAATTATTCAATTTTTACATTTTAAATTTTTTCTTTAGAACTATTTATCATCTTTATTTATCTTTATTTATCATTAAAAAATACTACGTGATTTTTTAATGATAAATAATTAATTTTATTAAAATACTAGATTATCCTAATTCGGCTCATTTTGAAATTAGGATCGAAAGATACAACAAAATAATAACAACCATCCTTTTATTCCTCCAGTCGAGCAAAACGTTTTTAAATACTTAAGTTTAAGATTAATTACAAAATACAAAATATTACCGGATACTTTTATCACCACGCTAATCGATTTTGCCATTAAATCAATACATTTCAACCTGACCGATGCTATTGACCTTTATTTTATAAGCATCTTATTTTATGACCCTAAACTAGATTATTAAGAGCAAACCCTCGATTTATAGCGTCCTGATAAAATTTAACAACCGGTTTAAACTTTCTTAATACTTCCCATCAAATTCTAATTGTGTCTGCCGAATGGCGAGTCCCAAAATGTCTCTAAGTGAAATGAATAAGCGGTTTGGCTCATTCCGTATGCACGGCATTCGACCCAGATATATGTAAATAAAATAATGGTTGAAAGTGCAACGTGCATTGATTTTATTAAACGAGACACTGGGACTAGGGCATGATCAAGGCAGGACCGGGATGAAGGTTAACCGTAAGATAACCCGTTTCAGGCTACTCGTAAACAAAGTAATAACAACTAGAGTCAATAGATTCCTTTTAGGTAAGCGAGCTTTATCTCACACTTGCTTGCTTTACTTATGGCAGGGTGTGGTCAAACGCAAACCTAAGTATTTTAGTTAAAAAAAAAAACATAACACTTAAAAGGCTTTAAACTTTAGGTCTAAATGTTGATCATAATTCTCCCTTTACCTATTTGTATAATTATTGGCACAAACCTTCATTATTAAACGAATCAATAATGAGTAGGCATGTTTTTGTCTTGTAGGTACAACTGTTATAAAAGTTTAAAATAAAAGTAAATACTTACTTAGATTCCTAAATCACTTTATTATTATTATCTGTTAGGTAGTTTATTAAATTGTCATTTGAGAAACATTTATTTGGGACCAGAGGATTACAAGATGTTTGGTCTTTTTATATAAGTAAACGCACTCAGTACAAACCAACTCGTTCTAATAAAAAAACTACGTCTTTTATATGATCAACAAACGTCTCTACAAAATGTGAATCAATTTCTTATTCTATACTACGGCTTATTAAATCGATTTCTATTCCGAGCACATCAATGTTACCTACTCGTTTGTCTCCTTTGTCAGCTTTTATACTATCTGATTTCTATGTAATAAAAGTATTCTTAGATCTTTTGTTTCTTTCGCAGACTATTTTTTTGTTTACCTACCCCTTATCATTTCTAAATGGTCGTATCATCAATTTCAGTTAAAGTTGTGTAGGTACTGGTAGTTCTCGGAAATAATAAAATAAATTTTGTAATGTTCAAATAATTAATTAAAATATAAATAAGTTTAATTGCGGTAAAATTACTGGCAGTAGAATCGTGTATCTATATCGCAATATGCTATGCACGCAGGACCGTCTCGGTCGTGCGTCGCTCCTTCGGCCTTCAAACACTGCAATGTCATGTAGGACCCTTGAGACGACAACAGTTGAAACCCTACCGCCCTGACAATGCAGCCCGTTTTACGATTTATATTAAGTATATATCTACTCAATATACATTCAATATATACTCAATATACTCAATTTTAATTATTAATATCAATCTAAATTCATAAGCGTACTCACCGGCAAACGTGATGCAGTTTATACACCGTAAAATTGATATTATTAAGTCGAATTCCGAGATTAGGGCAATAACATCGGCTTGTCAAGTTTATGGACTTAAAGATACCAGGTTTAGTCCGAAAAAAAAAAAGTTCCAGTCCTAATTGTTATCGAAATGTCGCGCGGAAACACCTAAGACTGGTTGGGATGATGACGATGACCCCGAAGGCAGCCAGCTACCTGCTGCTGCTTGCTTTGCTTGTATGTAAATTACGTTGTTTTCTGAGCAACCCGAGTCAATGGACCTGCTACAGATAATTTTGCACTAATTTATTAGATCAGCTATCCTGTTCCACACCTCTAAATAATTTGGAAACGACTTTGTGGAAATCGGTTTATATAAATCACATATTGTTACAATAATAAAAAAATCTGGAAATACACTAGAACATTTGTGCTATGTTAAGTATGTATCATAATATTATGCATGTGACTGTTGAGTGTTACTTATTTATTAGGGCTTCATGAGACCCAGATCTAGATAGTACCTATCTAAACTAAAGGCTCTACCTGCTGAATGACAGAGTAGAGGTGGGTAAAGGCAGTTTCATTTCAAATAGTTTTTCCAGTTTTATAATAATACCAAAGTGATTTCACTAAAATTAACAAGATTTTATTGATATTGTTTTGGTTACGTACGGTACTTTGGTGTCGATATCACGCTGGTCGTTGACTCTGTCAAATGCAGAGAGACTATACACAAACTTTAGAAAACCCGTCTCAAGTGTTGATCTTGACTCTTGTCAAGTTATGTAAATTACGCAAACTTCGCGTGCGATACCTCATCGATAGGTCACCGACCGTTTCCGCCCACACTACTTATATTTTCAGAAAGCACATTACATGCGTTCGAGTAGATTCAAATAGGCCATAATCTTCATTAACGGCTTATTTTGTTCTATTCAATTCGTTGTTGATACGCTTCATACATTTTTTTGCACATCTTAACGGTATGCGATTCTTGATTCAAGTGTCCCTAGGTAATTGATTCCTATTCGCATCTTGTCGAACAGTAAGATGTTCTACGTACACAAAGGTTTTTTATTCAGGGTCAACAGCCCCAAAACGTTTTGTTCGGCAAATGTTCATGCTAAACAGATCACGAATAGGTGTTCTGAATTAATACAAATGGCATTTCCAGTTCACGTGGCTGTTTTAACTGGTTTTGTTGGTTTAATATTGAGTCCTGTTTATTTTCAGTGTGCGTTGATCTTTCTGCTGTGCAGTGCAGTAGCGTCACCACGAGTGGCGTCGTCTTTCAGCCGAAGTGCAGTGGAAACCGTTCCTCATCATGAGCCCATTGCAGTGCCTATTCGAGCGTCAGTCGAAAGTGTTCTCCTCAGGTACCTGCCTCCCAACATTGTCAGCAACGACTCGTTTGTTTAATATCGTAATGGAAAAGTGACACCATTATCATGTTTATTTTGCAGGGCCCTTCGCGAAGAAGGAGAAGGAAGATTGCCTCTTCGTGATGCAGTTGAAAAGCGACCAATTTCAACGTTTGATAGAGGATCAGCTTTCAACTTCAAATACGTAGATATAGATAATGTATGTCTTTAAGCTTTAATAAAATATTATAGGAAAGAAATCGAATGTAAATGCTATTTTTATATCAACAGGATGCTGAGACTATTGGACTTGGAGGTTTGAAACACTACTATGGTGCAGCTCTTCATATGAACAAGTAAGCTTAGTAATCTAAGATATTAATACTCCCGCTGACTACCACAAGATTCTGAGAATTCTAAATAATATTTTCTAAAACAGCAGCACACAGCGCAACGATGAAAGGCTACAACTTGGAAACGCTAACCTACAAGAAATGCAGCAGACCTCAGGTGGACTTACAGCACGAAGGCTGGTGGTATGCTACATGCAGTCCTGGGCTGCGTACCGAGCACCTCCACTAGCGTTTACCGCTGGGTTAGTGCCAAAGTCGTGTACACACTTGCACTACGCCTTCGCTGCACTACATCCTCACACTTACGCTGTCTTGCCAGCTAACGAGGATTATGATATTGTCAAAGGTATAATGATTTATATCCATCTACAGAAATCAATAAAGTTTGAAACAAATTAGTTTTTAATAACGAGGATGTGTTTTCTATCAGGTGGTTACCGAATCGCAACAGGCTTGAAGCGAAGAATACCAGGACTTAAAGTTATAATAAGTGTGGGAGGCGAAGGTACGGACCGCCTCTTTAGTGAAATGGTTCAAGAACCCAAGAGAAGAAACATGTTCATCGAAAGCGCCGTCAATTTTCTACAGGAACACGACTTTGATGGACTGGACCTGCACTGGGTTTATCCAGGTAACTTTTGCACTTCTTAATTGCAGATATAAAATACGTTTTCTATTCTACAAAGTTTTTATAAATTTTAGGAGAGAAGGATGATAAAGAGCGGGATTCTCTGACATCTCTACTTTACGAGCTTCGTGAAAAATTCTCATCTTATGGATATCTTCTTTCAACTGTTCTGCCTCCATTCAGGTAAAATAAAACATCCAAAAAATTACTCACTAACAGAAAAGTATTAAATAGGTACTAAAATGATATTATTTTGTCAAGTACAGATACCAAATAGAAGATGGCTATGATCTCAGTGCCGTTAGCGGTGCAACAGATTACACTATTCTGCAAGCTTGGGACATGACTCACGGAAAACGTGATGAGCCTCCTCCAAGAGCCGTTCAACACAGTGCTCTGCACAGAGATCCTGGAGCAACGTCTAGAGACCAAAGATATGACAATATCGTAAGAAATTATAAATCTACAAATTACTCATTGGTCATTTTAAAATCAATTAATACTTACGACTATTTCAGGAATTTATGGTGAAATATGTATTACGTCATGGGATGGCAGCAGAAAAACTGGTCCTAGGAGTTCCTCTGTTTGGAAAAAGCTACACACTAGCAGCTTCAACTCTACCATCACCAGGTGCTGCGATTAGCGGATGGGGTGAAGAAGGTCCTTATACCCAGACTAAAGGCATGCTTGCATACTTTGAGATCTGCATGGCGGAAAGAGAAGGAAAAGGAGTCAGTGGTGTCGACGAAGCCGGAAATGCATACGGTGTCTTTGATTCCCAGTGGGTTACATACGATACTCAAGCTACTGTTTTTGAAAAGGTACTTTCACTCGTTTTTGTCACATTACAACATTGTGAATACGAACCAACACCTACATTTTGAAATTTTACACGTTTTGTACTTTTTAGATGAAGTTCGTGATAAGTGCTGGATTGGCGGGAGCCGCTGCTTGGTCTGTCGATATGGATGATTTCAGAGGACTTTGCGGTACACCGTTCCCTATTTTGAGTGCCATCTCTACTACTTTAAACGGTAAAAAATACATAAAGAAATAAATGTATATTGGTAGACAAATTCACATAATATTGAAATATACTATAATATGCCCTATACCTGTTTTTACAGGAGAAACAGTACAATCGGATCAATCTTCCCTCAAGATCGGGTCGTGTGAGGATGGTTATACTTACCTCGCATCTGACGAAGAATCTTGTGCCCATTTCCATTTCTGCACAGGCGGAATAAACTATAGAATGAACTGCGAAGAAAAGAGACTGTACGATCCTTCTACTGGGTTCTGCGGGTAAGTTGTAACGAAACTAATTCAAATATTCCAATTTAAAGGATGTGCAGCTATATTAATCTAATCATGTCCTATATTTTAGACATTCCGACGTTGCAAAATGTATGCCAGGACAAAGTCTAAGGATAAGCGTTGACGATGCAGCACGTTATTTATCGCAAGTCTACGAAAATGACTTTGAAGTGAGTTTAATAAGAAATCTTACATAAATTAAGGTCATTCCAGATAGTCATTGTCGTTATTTATAAAAGCTACAATTACCATTAATATTATTTGTTTTGACAGTGGAACGATGCGCCAAAGGACTTGCCTATGACCATGAGCAGAGAACCAGAAAGACTTTTATCAGAAGCCGAAATGGATAGCAAAAGAAGTAAGTTCTTTAACATTAACAATTGTTTCAATATTGTGATGTGAGTTACCAAATTAAACAAATTGTGTTCGAATGACTTTCAGGTAAAGTGAGCGACAAAAAAGTAGTCTGCTACATGACGAGTTGGGCATTCTACAGACGCGGCGAGGGCAAGTTCGTCCCAGAACAAATTGATAGCAGGCTTTGCAGTCACGTGGTTTACGCATACGCATCCTTATCTCCTGACGAACTCATCGCTAAGGAGTTCGATCCTTGGACTGACAGTACCAATAGTAAGTTTAACATCATCTTACCACTGGTTTAAGTTTTCTTTTGGAGTTGTTGATTTACTCACCTGTTTTATTGCTTGCAGACATGTATGAGCGAGTTACATCCCTGAAAGATGTAAAGGTCCTCCTCGGTTTAGGAGGATGGACGGATTCATCAGGAGATAAATACTCACGTTTGGTGTCCTCATCTTCTGCCCGTGCTAACTTCGTTCAGAAGTTGATCCCTTTTTTACGTATGAACAACTTCAACGGTCTTCACTTGGACTGGAACTACCCAGTTTGCTGGCAAAGTAACTGCAAGAAAGGGGCTAAGTCAGATAAGGCTAATTATGCTCTATTTATCCAGGTTAGTTGCAATGCAATTGTACTAGTATAATAAAGTTAAGAGTCTGCATGCTTGAGTTTCAATCATGGCTAGGCCAATAGATCAATAGGTAAAGCTCGGAATAGGTAGAAGTAGGTAAAACGTTGCCTGAAAAAAAGCATTGAAGCAAATAAGCAAATATTAAATAATTTTTAGGGTTAAGCTCGCCTTTGCCATTACCTGTCTAGATCTAAGTATTTTCTAACTGTTTCATTTGTGCAACAAGAATAAAATAAATAAATAAATAAATAAATAAAATAAATAAGAGCACTCATAGACCTTTTAGTGTAGTTAGTCTACAGGCTGCAAAGTATAAAGTGATGTGCAAAACGCTTTAAATAAAATTAATTTAACGGGTAGGTACTGAACAGCAGCGAAAGCGCTGATCAACCATGTTTACCCTAGTTGCAAGTGCTTTTCGTTCACGCTCAATATCTTCCTCATGGATTCTGTTACCCAGTGCCCTAGGTACTTAAAAGAAGGTTTGTGCGAATGAAAATGTACGTATCAAAACTGTTTTTTACGCATTTTAGGAAGTTTCCAAAGCGCTACATGCAGCAGATATGGAGCTCGGAGTGGCCATTTCTGGTTACAAGGAAGTCATAGAGTCGGCGTACGATTTACCAGTAATATCCAGGGAAGCAGACTTCTTGAGTGCTATGACTTATGATTATCATGGCGGTTGGGAGAGGGCCACTGCGCACCACACCCCACTAGTTCCTTCACCAAAAGATACCCTGGCGTATTATTCTATTGTAAGTAAAATTGTACACTGTCGAGTTCCAAAATCAACTTTTTGTATTGTTCGAGTCTTACGTTTAATCACGAAATCTTGTAGATTTTCGATCGAGCGAGCGAAGCGAGCGAAGATCTTAGTGGCAAGTTAGGCGATTTTGCTTTGTATGTTTGTATATTTGTATGTTTGTATGTTTCAGTTTTATGTTCTCGCATAACTATCGAACCGCTTATCCAATCTGTATGAAACTTGATAGGTCAATAGGTTGTGCTATGGAAATTTGCTGTGGAGCGTATGAGCGTAATCGATGAAGGGGTTGTAAAGATATGGGGTTCCCAAGGGGGTAAATTTTTTTCAAAGTTACCCAAATATATTGAGTGGGGTGTCATATGAAAGTACTCAACTTATACATTCCAAAATGGTTTTTAGTTTTCTTCTAGGTTCTATAGTTTTTGAAATACAGTCAAAAAGAAAAATTATGAAAACCAATTAACGGAAGTATGGAGAGAGCTCCCGTTTCATAGAGTTTCGATGTATTCGTAGGTCTGGTTAACAGACAAGGAGTGTGGCATCGTTGTGGTTTGGTTTGCAATGATTTTAGTTGCTACTTGATATTTTTTCTTGAGATTGAAAATAAAAGCCGTGTTGGCCGATTGGAAGAGTGCTCGACTTTCGATTCATAGGTCGTAAGTTCGAACCCTGGCCGTGCTCATCAATGGATTTTTCGATTAGAAAAATTTAAATGCGCATTAACATGAGCTCTAAACGGTGAAAGAAAACATCGTGAGGAAACCAGTTAACGTTCTAATAGCGGCGATGGGCTTGCAACCTGTCACGTATGCAAATGCTAACTCCTGCAAATAGTGGGCTGGGCGGTAACCTATCAATCTTTCGAAAAACGATACACCGAATTTTAAAATCCATAAAAAGTTTGATAGAAACTCGAAATCCAGATACTATGTTTTACAGAATTTTATTACTCCGATAAAACGTTTCACAGAAGTCTCATTTGACAGAAACACTAATGCCAGATTATCAGTTCGTTTGTTTTTCATTCGACAACAATATCCTTATACCATATTTTAAAAGACAGAAGTAACGCTTACCAGAAAATTTCCAGCCATATAAAACCTTTTTCATCTTACTCAATTATATTATTTACGTAATTCGTGTTACTTTTCATGTTGCGTCTGTCTTACTGTAAAACGAAACGTTTTAGGTTATTATCGGTCTCAGAACCGAATCTGCCCACCCCGACTTCCACGTAGTCTTGTCTGTCCTACCCTAGAGTGTTTTTATGAACTTGGAGGCACGAAGGGAGATGCAGCCCCAAGCTTACGCAAGGGTGGAGGGGCTGCACTTCCCGAAGCGCCGGAGCCGTCACAAATTCGAAATGGATGGAAGATTTAGGTTAAACTTTGATAATTTGCCAAAAGTGTTTGGTGAGGTTACTTAACCATCTAGCACAAAGTTAGTTAGAAAATGTTAAAGGTAGGTAATAAAAAAAAGTAACTAGGTACAATATTTAATAGATATCTACCTACAGTACTTCAAGCTACATAATGGACATCGGTCATTTAATTTTATGGTACCTAGTATTTATAACGCTTTGAATTATTACTAGATGGCGCTACTAGTAGGCGTTTAGAAAGATTGTATACATAATTTTGTAATAGGTCTTTCCTGAACCATGATTTTTTGGGATCACAAAATATATGGAAAACAAATTATATGGAAAACAAACATGCGGTAAAGAGAATTATCTGGATGTTAAAATTTCTGGAAAATGTTTAGATGTATTTTGTATTTCTGTCTTGTGAAAAAAAAACAAATGAAAATCTGGCTTAAGAATTTATGAAATTTGAATTCTTGTATTATGAGAAAAAAGAAATCAAAAATCTGTCAAACGTTCCTATGGATTTCAAAAATCTGTCTTGTAATTTTCGTGACATAAATACGTAACCGGGCTGGGCATGTACCAAAATTATAGAGGGAGGGGGAGGGTAGGGGGAGGGGGAGGGGAGGGGAGAGGAGCGGAGGGGAGGGGAGGGGGAAGGGAGGGGAGGGGAGGGGAGGGGGATGGGAGGGGAGGGGGAGGGGGAGGGAATTGATTTTCTCATACATTTCGTATTGAACTGCTATTTTAATAATTTCTCGAACTAAGAGGCCTTCCTTGAGGCGCGGTACGAAGTTCGCGGGGTCAACTATTGAATATAAACACGACACGACTTAATGTATTGCATGCATGCCTATAATCTTTACCATACTGAGGTAACGCATTAGATATCATTCTGTGGTAAACAATAGAAGGAGCACTTAACGTAGGTATAGGGGTAGTCAGAAACAAGTCCAAATCTAGGCTATCAATACAACGGTGCGCGAGATCTCAGTTCGGGGCGAACTACTAGTTTTAAGAAGGCTTATTAATTTATAATTTCAGGAATACGCAATCAAAGCAATCATTGGAGGTGGAGCGGATCCTAAGAAGTTGCTCCTTGGTCTGTCTTTCTACGGACAGTCGTACAGGCTGGCTGATGTAGAAGGAAGCAAGGGACCTGGTGCTCCAGCGGCGGGCCCAGGCGAACCCGGAGAGTTCACTAAACAACCGGGAATGCTGGCTTACTATGAAATCTGTTACCGAGGTTCATCATTTTTCAATTTGAAAAAGTAGTTACATTTTATTTTAAATCAAACTAACTAAGTCATTAATATTGTATTCCAGAAAAGAACCTGCGCTGGAAATCTGGTCGTCAAGATGACGCCGGACCTTACATTTACTCAGACAATCAATGGGTGGGTTACGATGACCCGAAATCCATCACAGAAAAGGTAAGCTCTTCACTTTATCTGGCACAAGTATATATTTATGAATATGACTGTGATAAGTCTGACGAGTTTATTTAATTAGGACAGGGAGAACGTGAAGCCTATGCTTCCATAATGAAAAAAGAACCTGACATAGAGAACTATGACGTTCATTTCTTTAACTCAGGTGGACTGGGCAATGAGGCAAGGTTTGGGTGGAGTCACGGCGTGGGCAATAGATCTTGATGATTACAACAACCGCTGCTGTGCCGAACCGTCTCCATTGCTCCGCGCGGCGGGTCGAGCGTTGGGCCGCCAGGTGCCTGCGCCACCCACCACGGCTTGCGAGCGACCACCACAACCCGTCACCCCAGCACCACCTACTACTACTACTGTTGCATCCGACGGTAAGTTCACATCACCACTGGCAGTGACTTAGAATTTGAGTAGGTAAGTTTAATAAAAAAACAAATCTTACTTATTTCTCACTAGCTGACGCCCGCGGCTTCGCCCGCGTGGACTACTATTATGTTTATCCCACGGGAACCGTGCATTTTTTTCGAGATAAAAAGTAGCCTACGTCCTATTCCCGGTCATTATCTATCTATGCTTCAAACAGCCAAATCGGTTCAGTGGGTGTCGAGTAATAGAGGAACAAACATACATCCAAACATCCATCCAAACATCCAAACTTTCGCATTTATAACATTAGTGTGATTAGTGTGAAGTGTGATTTGTCTCACACATTATGAGCGCAGACCTTTGAACATTGTACGAATGTTTTCCATTTCATATGAAAATCTTCGCATAGATATTCGCGAATATCGTACATCACTAACAAGTTCGCATATTCGTGCGAATGTTAAGACCGGTCTTAAAAAAGTTGTGTATGGTTCAAAATAACCAAAGTTATTTAATTTCATGCTAGGTTCAATGGATGTTAAGACCATTCTTAAAAAAGTTGTGTATGGTTCAAAATAACCAAAATTAGACATTATTTAACACACGGGAATGTCTATGTCTAGTACAACTCACGAAAGTTTTGAAAGTGAAATAACCAAAATTATTTAATTTCATGCTAGGTTCAATGGGTGGAGCAGCAGCTGCTGGAGATCACAATCACGGAGGAAGCCACGATCACCACACGTCGACCACATGGCCGAGCTGGCAACCTCCGGCCACGGCGCCGACCACTCAGCACACCTGGTGGCCAGCCGCTACAACCACACAGGCCACAACTACGACCACAACCACCCAGCGTCCAACAACTACCAGACTAACTACGACAACGCAGAAACCTTCCGATTCTGGTAAGAGATGGATATTCAACCAGCATCATAATAGTTCAAAACTGAAATGTAGAGTAGTTTTTTTGATCCTCAGTTTCTTTAATTGAACCTTTGCATTCGGCATGTTTCGTTTACCACACACGTTCAAACATTTCCGTCCACTCCCTATAATGAAGAGGACCGATCATTCAGAGTTCTCTTGGTCCATAACATTAATCTAATTATGGTTGCTGTTTTTGCCAACCCAGATGAAATATAGCTTCAACTGTAATCTGAAAGGATATAAAATGGTTGGAAAATTTTTCGCCATCCAGCGCGGCAATACTGCCAGTGTCTTGGGCATGCTTCCGTCTGGCAGTGGCTTGGATCAGTTGAGCTACCTATAGATCGTTTCGAACGATCCTTAGGTGGCTCAACTGGTTCTTTTTGTATTTTATACTTTTATGTAAATATGTAGTAAGTAGTTTAGTTTCTGTAAATAAACTTTTTGTTGGAAAACACGTCAATATTTGATGTAGGAATACATTTCTATTTCTCTTTAAGTTTCATATTGTTTTAACAGGTTCCTTAGAAGGCGCACGATGCGCGGCAGGCGAATATCACGCGGCTCCGAACGACTGCGAAGGCTACCTTCAATGCGAGGGCGGACATTGGCGCAAACACAACTGCGCACCCGGATTGCACTGGGCTGCGTCCGTCAACAGATGTGACTGGCCCAGCTTTGCTAAATGCACAGGTACCACTTGATGATAATTCACAGTTCCTTACTTATCTTGAAGCCAAATCGAATCGAAGCGCATCCAAAAAAATATTACAATGAACATTAGAAACATTATTATTCTTAAGAATTCAATGATTTGATTGAACCTGCCTCAGACTACACTTCTAAGCTTAAATGGATTCTAAGTATGGGAAATCTGTCATACTTGGGGATACAGTCAGAAGCCTGGTTATGTTTTTACTTATTTAAATTATTGTTTGCAACAACAGCAACGGGCAGTAGTGAAGCAAGTCCCGCCACCAGCACTTTGGCACCGATGACGTCACGCCCACCACCGACGAGACCCACAACCACCACCAGAAGAACAACCACGACGACCACGACCACGACAACCACGACCACGACCGCTAGGCCAACCACGACCACTGCTAGCTCAGGTAATTTTAAAAGTTCTAATTGTTAAGACGTTGGAAATGCTTTTGCAAATAGCAGTGCAAATGCAAGAACGGTAGCCGAGAGCCGAGCTGGTTCTAAAGCCAGCACTGAAGCTCCTGTCACAGAGTACTTACTGGCTACTGAACGACATTGATGAGTCATTGATGCGTATTGTCGTATGTGTATTGTGATCATTCTCATATCAATATTATGTGGTTCTGATGTTGTAAATGTTGTAATGTTTAACGCATTAGCTACATCAACACGAAACTTTGTAAAGGATTCTTCCTCTTTAGGGAATTCTTTAACTGAACTGAAAGATTTGAAATCGTCAGCCTATTGTTATCTTGGGAAGACTATAGTAGAACTTTATATTTTCTTCAGATGTACAAGGCGCATCGAGTGGAAAGCCTTGCAGCGGTCAAGATTTTCACTCCGTGACTGGCGACTGCAGTGCTTACTTACATTGCGATGGCAGCTCTTGGAAACTGCAGCATTGTGCGCCCGGCCTGCATTGGAGCGCTAAAGAGAAGCATTGCGATTGGCCTAAATACGCTAAATGCGAAGGTGAGAAAACTACAGACTAAACGAAACTCAAATCCACTATAAGTTACCTACTAAAAGATAATCACGTCATCTTGTCAGAATTTTCTAAAGTGCTCGATTAAATATGCCCCTGCACTCAACAACTCCTTCAGCAAATAAGACCAACTTACTTTTAAGAAGTGGGACATGCTACACCGTTCAATCAATTGTATAACTGGCATTTTATTGTACTTAAATGGTTTTCCGTCAGCAGATTTTTTTTAATGTATACCTAAATCAGAATTTTTATTCGTAAAAAAAATCAACTATAATAGGTAATGGTTTTAGAGACTTGGTGTCCTAATGAAAAATACTTGGATTGACTTTCCAAACGTGGCTATACCTACTTACCCTTTTTTTTTTGTTGGCCGATAATTTGGCTTTTGGGTCCAAAATGAATTACCTTCTTTACGAGTATGGATGTAAAGAGGCACAGAGGCAGCTTGTACAAAACCTTTCTAGACATAAAAATTGACTCTTATTACAGTTCTTGCAGACCCGGGTCAACCCGCTACATCCGCGCCAAAACCAACTAGACCAACGAGGACGACAACGAAGGCACCAACCACCCAACGTTAGTACTTGACCAACAATTTAAATTGTCTTATATTGGCTAAACAATAACTTATCAACTCTGGACCTCAATAATAATCCGTAATCGAGAATCGGATTGTGTTGTGAATGTTTTTCGATGGCGATGGCAAGGAATTTCTATACTACGGGCGATGGTTCTTTACTCAATCAAAATGTTATGTCAAAAAATGCTTGAGTTGAGCTTAGACTCACGTCAAAGCGCGGACTTTGAATCGGAACTTAAAACTACAAAATCAAATAAACCATGTGCGTATTATGTTTCATAGATTCTTCATCGGACAAGCAGGAGAACAGCGAATGTGGAGGCAATGATATGCACGCACCGGCCAGCACGTGTGATTCATACTTGATGTGCGTTGGCGGACGCTGGCGCAAACAGCTTTGCCCACCAGGCTTGCACTGGGACAAACGCAGTAGGAGATGCGATTGGGTCGAATTCGCTATGTGCGATGGTAAGATAACTTAACACTTAAAATAAATGTCCCGAACAAAAATAGCTGGTCCCCTAAATAAAAAAAACAAAATTGGCTAAGCCATTTACGAGGACAAGATTTGAACGTATTGTTTCCATTGAACTTTTAAGTTACTGTTCTTGTTCCTCAATTAATTTGATTTGATTATACATTCCTGATTTCACGTCATTTTCAGACCATTGATTTGGGTTTTTCACTTGCCAGTCGTTAATTTATTTTTAATTCGTAGGCTGTGTAGGCCCTTTAGATGCTTTCAAGTCTTCGTAGCAACGAAGACTTGAAAGCATCTAAGGGGAATTTTAATAGCGTCCTATCAAGCTACAATTATTATTTTTATTTTCACAGTAGATAAGCCATCCGCAACCAAGTCTCCCATGCCGCAGCCCACTGACCCTCCTACCACAACGACAACTACTAGACGTCCAACTACTACTACTACCACTACTACTAGCAAGCCTTTAGAAGATCAAAACTACGTACCAAGCAAGGTAAGGCAAACCTCTATAAAAATATTTCTACTCATTACTATTTCTATTTGTTGGTGTTGAGACAAAATGGGACATTCACTTATTGTTTCATTGTATGGTTTTCATCCCTAGCTTATTATGTAAATTTTCTGCTCGTCAGTATGTGTGTGTGTGTGTGAATGTTTGTTCCCACGTATCTCCATAACTACTAAACCGATTTTGATGAAATTTGGAATGTAGATAGATAATGACCGGGAATAGGACATAGGCTAGTGCACTACTATTTTTTTATCCCGAAAAAATGCACGGTTTCCGTGGGATAAAAAAATAGTAGTGCACGCGGGCGAAGCCGCGGGTGTCAGCTAGTAGATACATAAAATAAATTAAATACTTATTAATAAATTATTATACTTATACCTACATAAATATAAGAAAATAGGATAAATAGGAAGCACCCTAATTTAACATTATTTTTTAGGATTGTATCACGGGAACATACCACGCGCATCCAAAATGCGAGAAATTCTACGTGTGCGTGAACCAAATGCTGATAGGGCAGAGCTGCGCGCCCGGCCTGGTGTGGCGGCAGGACAGGACGCAGTGCGACTTCCCGAGCTCCACCTCTTGTACAGACAGGCGGCAAGGCGTCTCCGCGCCTCTCATGGACGCAAGCGGTATGGAGCTCATTGACGATCATGAACAACCTAGTAAGTCCCAGGGCCTCTAGCCAAGTGGCATCGATCGATTCTATTTCTACAATTCGCTTCGCTTCGCTTACTATCGGCAATGTTCCATTGGTGGGTAAATGAAACGAAGACCACGTGACCTTACGTTCGACCAATGAAACGGCACGTTCGAGCGACAGCGATTATAGAAATCGAATCGCTTCATAGCGAACGCCGGCGCCGGTTGGCTAAGCCCTCAGAAGTAAATTCGCTGTCTCGTTAGACCATTTTTTGGATTTGGATTTTTATGTTTAGCTCATCTTAAAATACTATTGTGTACCTATAACTTTGTATGCCAACTAGTCAAATTATATTGGTAAAAGCCATGGGAGATGGCAAGTATCCAATTGCTCATAAGACTATCAATATTTTAGAATACTGTAACAATGGAGAATACGCTGCGTTCCCTGCTGACTGTACTCGGTACCAACACTGTCTCTTTGGCAAATTCGAAGAATTCGCTTGCAGCGCTGGCTTACATTGGAATCAGGTACGTCAAAAATTCATAAAACAATTGCATCAAACAGAACCATGTAATATTGATTTTTTGTTATTTATAACAGGACACACGAGCTCTGAACGGTGAAGGAAAACATCGTGAGAAAACTATCTAAATTTTGCAAATAGTGGGCATGTACCAAATATGTATTTGAACATACCTCTATTTACCCCCTTAGACATCTTCAAAGAATCTTAAAATGTAAAATAAGATATGAGAGAACGTCTATTGCGCCTTGGGGATACGTGATCGTGAGTCATGATCATTTCATTTTTTTTAACAGGATAAATCTATCTGCGATTGGCCTAAGAATGCGAAATGCAAAAAAGGAAGTACAACAACCTCCACTACATCAACCACGACTCTTCGCCCCGTCATAGATCCAATTTATGAAACACCAAACGAACCAGAGTACATGCCTCCTGTAGCCAAACCAATCCATACAGTACCCGGTCAGGTGACGCAACCTGACATTTCAACAAGGCCACAACTTCTTAACTGTAAGTACATATTACCAAGTCTTTTTTCAAATATCTAGCTTGTTAATATGTTCTATATGTAGTTTTATGAGGCATTTCGTTTTACAGCACCATATAAACTCGTATGTTACTACACAAACTGGTCCTGGTACCGTCCCGGTATCGGCAAGTACAGCCCAGAAGACATCGACCCGACTCTATGCACACATATCATCTACGGTTTTGCAGTTCTTGGAAATGACGGTCTCATTATGGCTCATGACTCATGGTCAGACTATGACAACCGTAAGTAATAACTAAGATAAGATCATATTATTAGGACCAATGTTAGTTTGTAACACAAGAGTTCATAATTAATGTTCTTTCAGAATTCTATGAACGAGTTGTAGAGTTCAAAAAATACGGCATCAAAGTATCACTGGGTATAGGCGGATGGAACGATTCCGTTGGTGACAAGTACTCAAAATTGGTGAATGATCCAAGCGCTCGCGCTAGATTTGTGAAGCACGTGGTCACATTCCTTGAGAAATACGAATTTGATGGACTAGACCTTGATTGGGAGTATCCTAAATGCTGGCAAGTAAGTATCTCTCAAATTACAATCTAATTTTAAAAGTTTACGATTTTTTTATCTTTTACTTGAAGTATCATTGCTATTTCTGAAACTTCATATTATTTTCAGGTGGATTGTTCAGCAGGACCTGACTCTGATAAACAAGCCTTCGCAGACCTAGTTCGAGAACTGTCAGCGGTATTGAAGCCTAAAGGCATGTTGTTGTCGGCTGCTGTATCGCCAAGCAAACAGGTCATAGACGCCGGATACGATGTGCCTGTGCTAGCCAGGCACTTGGACTGGATCGCAGTCATGACGTACGATTACCACGGACAGTGGGACAAGAAGACTGGACATGTAGCGCCGCTGTATTACCACCCAGATGACGATAACACTTACTTCAATGCTGTAAGTTTTATAAAAGTGCCACTACAGTGTCAACAATTACTTCAGCCTTTATTATTCGTTCTAAAGTCGAAATCTATGTGTACCTTACTACAGATCTTCTTTACAGAACTATACAATGCACTACTGGATCAAGAAAGGTGCCTCTCCATCCAAACTTGTAATGGGAATGCCCATGTATGGACAAACTTTTACAGTTGAATCTCGAAGGAACCCTCACACTAAACAACAAGCCGTGGGATTGAATTCACCAGCCAGCGCTGGTGGAGATGAAGGAGAATATACTAGGGCTAAAGGTTTCTTAGCTTACTACGAGGTAAGTAATAGATTTTAACCAAGGTAGCCTTCTTTTTTATTGAATTGTACAATTATGTTATTCTTAAATATTTTTAGATTTGTGATCGCATCAGGTATAACGGTTGGACCGTGGTTAAAGATCCGTTGAAACGTATGGGCCCCTATGCTTTCAAAGGTAACCAATGGGTTTCTTTCGATGATACGGAGATCATCAAGCAAAAGGTCAATTTGATGAAATCCATGGGTCTTGCTGGTGGAATGGTTTGGGCCCTTGATCTTGATGACTTTAGAAATAGGTTTGTATTTGATCTGAAGTTATGATTTCACATTTTCATAAACATCATTTATATGAATTATTTGATCATATTTGTAAATTTCAGATGTGGTGAAGGAAAGCATCCATTAGTGAATGCAATCAAAGACGAGCTACTAAACAGTCGAATAGAGCACAAACCGATTGCGACTAAACCAATAGAAACTCCAATAGAATCAAAGCCTATTGCTGACCCGGGAAATTATTTGGATGACGGTCTTGATGACATTGAAATAAGGCCTTCTGGATATAAACCCACTCTTCAGACTCCCATAGAAACTGTAGAAATAGAAAATGCATTGCTTCAGACAACAAATAAACCCTCATCGGAAATCAGTGCTTATGTGGATGAACGATACAAAATCGTCTGTTACTACACTAACTGGGCGTGGTACAGGTAAATTTTATTTTAATTACGGACTAAATTACTTTCCTTCAAATACATTTTTTTATCCCTCTGATATTCTAACCTAAAAATTTGTGTAAATTTGTTTAGACCTGGTCCTGGAAAATACACTCCAAGCAACATCGACCCATCGCTGTGTACACACATAGTCTACGCTTTCGCTGTTTTGGACAGCTCTCGATTAGTGATAAAGCCTCACGATATCTGGTTGGATGTCGAAAACAGTAAGTCCATGTTCCCTTTTCAGCATTTGACCCATTTGTTAATTGATTCTTGTGTGAACTATTGGGTATTTCTTTTTTATTCAGAATTCTATGAAAAAGTAGTATCCCTCAAGAGCCGCGGCGTCAAAGTTGTATTGGGTCTTGGAGGCTGGGACGATTCAGCGAGTGACAAATATTCAAGGCTTGTAAATAGCGTCTCTGCGAGAAGAAAATTCATCGTTCATGCCATGGACTTCATTGAGCAGTACGAATTTGATGGGTTAGATCTCGATTGGGAGTTTCCCAAGTGTTGGCAGGTAAAAGCTATTATCATTTCAAAATAAATCTTACTAAATAAATAAATAAATAAATGTTATGATAAATAATGAAATATCTGTTCCATTTTATAGGTCAATTGCGAGAAAGGCCCGAGCACAGACAAGGATGGTTTTTCAAGCCTCGTGCGAGAGCTTCGATCAGCATTTAAACCACGTGGTCTTCTTCTTTCTGCTGCAGTCTCAGCTAGCAAACGAGTTATCGATGTTGGTAAGTAACGAATCTATAACAGCATCATTTTTCTAATGTATGGACTTTTGAAAGTATCTACCGGGTTCAGAAAATAAATGAAAATCTGATTTACAGCATATGATGTACCAACATTATCAAAGAACTTGGACTGGATTTCATTGATGTCATACGACTACCACGGCCAATGGGACAAGAAGACTGGGCATGTAGCACCTATGTATGCAGGCAATGACGACAGTGACATGACTCTCAATACGGTAAGGATTTGTTTATAGGTATTTAGGTACTGTTGCAAAATAACCATAATCCCGTAAATTTAAAAACAGGAACCTAACAACAGAAATAGAAAATTGTGTATGGTGTGCATAAATTACAATGTCACGATAATTGCAAAGTTTACGTCGCTAAAATATATTATTGTATGATAACTATTCTACTTTTCTTTTCATGAGAATTTTTTTTTAATTGAAATGAAACGAATTAGCATTTAATGTTATAAAATGTTTTAGAACTTTACCGTGCACTACTGGATAGACAGAGGAGCAGCGAGAGAGAAGCTGATTTTGGGAGTTCCATTCTACGGACAGTCATTCTCACTAATGGACAATGTCGGCTCTGGCCTCGGGGTTCCCACTTACGCAGGTGGGGAGGCCGGCGATGAGACTAGAGCTAGAGGTTTCTTGGCATATTATGAGGTAAGTTGTGGAAATGTTTCATTGCTCAACAATTACATAGGTCATAATAACCAACAGTATCAAAGTCTGATTTTTTTGTTAAGTCATTGAGATAAGAACAGATATTTTACAGTGTTCGTTAGGTATGTGTAGTTTTAAGGTGTTACTCGTGATACTTGAATTAATACCTACCTATGGACTCGTTAATCTTTTTATTTTATGTACCTACTGGACAGTCACAGACGTGGCTGATATTATTATTATTATTGTTATTATTTATTTTAATTTAACTAATACGGCTTACACCAATTACATTAATTAAATAAACATATTATGAAAGAGGCAATAAGTAGGTACACATTAACTATTATAAATGTCGTAATTATCATAATTTAACCTAATAAGTACATAATAATAATAAAATTAAACAATGTCAAGCTAGAATTAAATCAAGATGTCAAATTTTAAACTATACTAAATGTGACTAAATGAGAGAGTGATATACATGCATGCAATTTATTTTCTTGCTTGTGATTTCTGAACAGATATGCGACCGCATCAGAATGAAAGGATGGCAAATAACTCGGGATGTTGGTGGAAGAATGGGTCCTTATGCGGCTCTGGATGACCAATGGGTTTCATTCGACGATGACTACATGGTGCGGCACAAATCTGAATACGTCCGAGCGATTGGTCTAGGAGGCGCTATGGCTTGGGCTTTAGATCTTGACGATTTCACTGGAAGGTACTGTGGATGCGGAAAGTCACCGTTGCTGGCGACTATCAACCACGTGCTAAGAAATAAGGAAGCACCACCACCCTGCCCGCTTGAAGAAAGTAAGTAAAGATAGTTTTAAGTAATAAAACATTGAAGTAGGTGTCGTTATTTAAAAAAATATTTTATTTCCTCAGTTCAAGCTCCTGAAACGTCAACGGTTCAAGCGGTTGCACTGCCTGAAACCTCGAGACCTGCTAGCACAACTACGACTACTACTACGGAAGATGACATACATGTGCATATCCCTACAAAACCACCTAAGCATGAAACTGGAGTAAGCACAGGAGTAAGTTCTCTTGCAAATCAACATGTCAAATAATTTATTTTAATCGACATAAGTATTTATAATACTTTTCTTTTAGGGATCAAATCTCGAAGGAACATCTTGTTCCGGAACCGTCTTTAGGGCTGACAGTAATGAATGTAGCAAATATTACCTTTGCATCAATGGAGAGTTTTCTCAATTAACTTGTCCATCACCTCTACACTGGAATAAGAACCACTGCGATTGGCCACAAAAAGCTCAATGTAAGAGCAGAGCACAACTAAGAATTTCTGGACAGAGCAACCCAGATACCGAGCCTGAGAAGCCAATAGTGGCCTGTTACTTTACTAGTTGGGCTTATTACAGGTAAGCTGTGAAAAATCACTAAGCAGTTTATTTTTTAAAGAACAATTGAACCCATTGCTGAGTCATTATTTTCTTCCAGACACGGAAATGGCTCCTTCGGTCCTGAACAAGTAGACCCAACTCTCTGTACTCACATCATTTACGCTTGGGCTCACCTCGACGGTAAATCTCACAAATTGGTTCCTGGTATTGCCGAACTGGACATCGAAAATGATTTCTATGGCAAATTAACTGAACTGAGAACAACCGGAGTTAAAGTTATACTTGGAGCTGGAGGCCTAAAAGACTCAGAAGACGATAAATGGATGCGAATGGCGTCGACTGAGGAGAACAGAAAGATATTCATTGACTCTGTGATGGATACCTTGAGGAAGTGGAACTTTGACGGAATTCAAATTGCTTGGCAGTATCCAGTATGCAAGCAAGTGGGTATCACGGAATGCAACGTTTTATCTGCCATAAATAACATCAACCAACCAATATACAAACCTATTTATAAAAACAATTTTTTTTACAGGAACCTTGCAATGATGCATCCCGTTACACATCTTCACGGGAAGATTTCAGTGATCTTCTCTTTGAACTATCGAAATCTCTACGAACTCATGACTTGGAGTTTTCTGCGATGGTGTCATCATCACCAAGGATAGCGGCATTAGCTTACAAGCCGAATGTACTGACGACAGAACTAGACTGGGTGGCGATTGCTGCTAACGACTACTCTGCTTCATTAACGGGAAGGACTGCGTACCTGGTGCCTTTGGAAAGCAATGAAGTTGCTGGAATTAAGAGCTTTGTAAGTGTTTAATTCCTCTTAGTCTTACAATTTCATTAGAACAACCTCCTCGAGTAATCAAAATCTTTTTTATTTGCAGACGTCTTCTTTAGCGTACTGGGCGAGCGTCTTACCGCCGAGAAAGCTAGTACTGACGGTGCCTGGATACGCACGTACCTACACGCTACGCAGCCACAGTAATGCAGAACCCGGCGCACCAGTGACGGGTCCTGGCGAGCCGGGACACTGCACAAGGGTCGCTGGCTTCCTGGCTTATTATGAGGTTAGTGTACAGGAATAGTTAGAAAATGTTTCTGAAACTATCGTTCAGTTCAATTCTTTTTTATCTTTAGCATGATGAAGAGATTCATCTGTATTTTTTAAATGTCAAATTATCACAAGTATGAAAATAAACGAAATATGAAAATCACATTAGAAGTAACAAAGTCTTCTTCCGTAATTTTTTTAGTTAGGTACCTACATAACAGTAAATCCTGTACCAATGTAAGTATTTTTTAAAAGTATGGGTTGTGTGTGACGGGACCGTGAGGAGTGGCACAGAAAAGCGGAGGCCTATACCCAGTACTGGGTGAAGTCAGATTGCGGATGATGATGATGATGAAGATAAGTTGTGATGAACGTTCATAACTATAAAACAATCTATACTATTCTTAGGTTCAGACATAGATAACCACAGAATACAGTCTGTGACATAACGTAGTGATTTCTTTATCTTTTAATCTACAGATATGCAAGGGACACCGGTCGAAAGAATGGAAAGAGACGCAAACGCTCGACGGCACATTCAGCGTTCGCGGAAGGCAATGGGCTTCGTACCTACGACCTGAAGAGGTCCACAGAGTTGGAGCGTCAGCGGCTCTGGCTGGTCTTAGAGGAGCTGGTCTCTGGGCCTTGGATCTTGACGACTGGCGCGGGGACTGTGCTTGCGGTTCTCAGCCCCTACTCACGGCGCTACGACAGGGTCTTTTGGACCCCAAGATTCCACCCTCACTCTGCCTTTAAAATTTAATGCCTCTGAATAAATACTGATAAAATGGAACTTGTACCGTACTCGTAAAATATTTTGGCTTTAAATTAAATGTTGCAAAAAAGCCTGATATAAAACTATCTAAAGACTTCTTAGATAACCACAGTATGAAAATGTGTCTCACTTTTAAAAGACTTGGATAGGTAAGTATTTTATTTTTTAATTTTGTAATTAAGGCAAAATAATTTAGATGAATAAGTAATGTGATATTTTTTGTAAGTTCCTTGATTTTTACTCGACCTAGTAGACTTTTTAGTTTTGACATATAAAATATCAGTTTTGAGTAAAAGTGCGAGGGATATTTTGTAGAGCAAAAACAAGATAAAAATATTTTTTGTATTTTATGAATAAAAGAACTAAATGTACCTAAGTCTAGTTTTATTATTCAGTAACCAAGTGCGAGTTTTATTCATCCATACCGTATCACTGGTTTTAGTGGCATATAAAGTTACTACTCTGTAACTAATTAAGTACCTATAGGTCGATGTAATATGTGGTAGAATCAGGGTTCGCCGATATATATCAGCGGATATATATCATGATATATATCACGATATATATCAATTGATTTTTATCTTGATATATATCAATGGATTTTTTCCTGTTTTCTGAACTAAAAATTTTGGAGATTAATGTTTACCCTGGCAACACGTAGCGAAAAACTACAATTCCGAATAATTTAAATTGTTTTTTAAAAGTGTTTATTAAAAAATTCTTTTGAAAATGAAAAATCTTATCAAAATTTTCAATTCCGACCGGATTCGAACCCGCAATGATACAAGGTGATCCTCCTTTAGCCGGAGTGCCTTTACCAATTCGGCCACGGAACCTTTAGTCACTTGTATCATTGCGGGTTTGAATCCCGTCGGAATTGAAAATTTTGGTAAGTAAGATTTTTCATTTTCAAATGTAAATACCGAAGTGTGGTTTAACACTCTATAACAAATACAAAATTATAAAAATTCTTTCTCAATTAAAGAGATTAACTCAATTAAACTCAATTAAAGAGATAAACACTAATTCTTTTGAAATTTTTTTTAGTTTTTTAAATAAAAAATGTGGTAATTTGACACATAAGGTGGAGTGCCGTAATTGCAACTGTCCGGTAATTGCAACTGGAGTCAATAACTCCCTCTAGGATCACTTTTTTGAACATCGATAGATGTGGTATTGAACTTCTTCTAAAAGTCTCAGTCTAAAAATATAGATGGTGTTGATACGACAAAAACTAAGCAAATGACAGGCCTTTTTGTAAAACTGCCAATTTTTCGGAAGTGATGCCGCTCGGACGCTCTTCGTAATTTATTGAAAAACATTGTTTTTCGTGGTTTTTCGCCGGTGTGTTTACAGTGAGAGTGATTATAAGACACAGTAAGTTGTTTTTTATGTGTTTGTTGTATTCTACGATAAATCTACTCAGAGTTATGGATGTAGTTACATTTGCCAGACAAAAAGTGCATAGTCTTGTAATTGTAACTATTTTGTTTCTTTTTTGACAGTTGCAATTTAACGACCGGTTTTGTATGAAGTTTGTAAAACCCAGTGATGTAACAATGACGATGACTATGTTGATACGTAATATTTTATTGAAAGGGATACTATCTACTTCCATACTATGCTATGAGTTCTTAGCAATTAGTTTGAGTGATTGAGTCCCTTCATTATGTTGGCGCTAGCGGAGCCCTTTCAAAAGTCGTTCAATATGTGAAACGAATATAAAAAGGCTGTTTAACTTCTAAAATATTACTTATTGCGATTGAAATAAAGTTAGAAAAAATAATTAGTAAAAGATAATTGAAGACTTTAAAGATAAGAGTAAAAGAGGCTGTTTCATAATTCAAAGATTACTGTGATTAAAATAAACATCGAGTCGATAAAAATCACGATAAGGTTCCCATCACTATTTGTAGTAAAATAGTTGCAATTACCGGATTCTTTGCTGAAAAGTGTTTTCGCGCAAAATTTGACATTAGTAGCAAGGGAATAGCTATATAAATCGAAAGAATGATATTCAAGGCATGTGTTCTGTATTTTCCAGTAGTAAGCGCCATAGAAAAATAAGAAGTAAAAACAAGTAGTTGCAATTACCCGCAAAAACGGGTAATTGCAACTATTGCTCCCTCTGTCATGAATTTATGCAATAGAATTTTATTCTTTATCGCTTTACTTTATTTATAACAATGATATAAATCTACATAAAATTTACTATAGAACTGATCTTTCAAAAAATACATTCCTGATACAAAATATAGAATTATCAAGCGATGAAGTTAGGACTCCACTTTTTTTAGTTGCAATTACGGCACTCCACCTTAACTTATTTTACAAATTACTTTCACATTTGAAAGTGTTTAATCCCCTTGCAGAATGAAATTTGCTTCTTTTTCTTGGCCTGGATATATATCCGATATATATCGGATAAATATCAAAAAATCGGATTTTTGATATTTATTATAAAAATCGGATTTTTTCGAACCCTGGGTAGAATGTTATTGTATGTAGGTACATAGAAGCCATTGTCTGACTCTGGTGACGGAGTTTTTAGATGGAATGTAAATCGTTGCAAACCGGCCTTGACTAGGCAACTATGGATTTTGTCAAATCTCCAACCATAATCGTTATGTAACGAGAGATGTAGGCTTAGTTAAATGATGTAACAAATCATAGAGAGGCTGCGCCATTATTATTGCTACAAATCACATAGTATCTCTACCTAATCTGAGTCACACAGCGACACAGCTTCAGGCAGTCCTGCGTAAACATTCGTGGCAAGAATTAAATCAATACTACCCTTGTGACCTATCTGACCCTGATATCACTCCTTGTAATAATATGTAGACCGAAAACGTATGCAACGGCAAAAAATTCTTAGTTTTATTCTTAAAAAAAAAATCTTAATTTATACTATGCCTACGTATTAGTAAAATAATTGGGTATTCATATCATTTCATTGATTCAACACCAATGACCGGCTATTTTTTTTTAATGTAGGTTCTTACTTAGGTATTACTCTATGGGATAACTGCTAACTCATAGTTCAAAGTCCAAAGATTATTTTGTTAAATAGCAGTCAGTCGGTAGCAGACATTTACGGCTCGTAGCATAAAATACATTGAAACTCGTGCTCACGGCCTTGGTCATGTTATTCTAACGCGGTGCGTCATTAGGTTAGGACTGTAATGTAGCCGTAGCTGTCTTCTTTTATTACATACGAAAATAGAAGTAACCTCGAATACAACTGAATATTTCCAAGTTACCTTAAAATTGTGAAACGTTTTGTGTTATACAAAGTATTATTAGGTATCTGATATTTTAATAACCGATAACCTAACAAGTGTGAAAATCAAGTGTTTATAAAAAGTGATAGTGTCTATTTAAACAAATAATAATTGTTTATTAATCGAATGTTGAATTAATTATTTATTTAGTTAGAAAGTACAAAACTGGAATAAATAAACAATAACTAAATTAGACATGGCCAAGCGACTGATAACTCGCACAATTCTCAACTTTAACGGAGTAGACTTAAAGCCTAGATTAGCCGTGTTTGGTAACATCAACAGCAAAAAACTACACACAAATGAGGTAAGCGCCTTGATCTAGCAGGCAAACAATAAAACTAATGATTACCATGTCTTCCTTCATTTTACTGGCAGATAAAGCCATAAAATAGCACACATTTACCTATCAGACAATAACTATTTAGCTTCCTTATAGTAGGTATATAGCTTTATATATAATAACAATTTTTGTTCTATGTATTAAATGAACAAATAAAAACGTAGATAGGTATACATTTACTAGTGAACTTCCCATTGAACTTTTAGATTAAATATTTCATTTATAAATAACATTTCCAGATACCAACAAAAGAGATCCAAATTCCAGTTCCATGGGGCCACCTGTCGGCCAAGGTATGGGGCAACGAGACGAGTCAGCGACCGGTCCTCGCTCTGCACGGATGGCAAGACAACGCGGGCACATGGGACCCCCTAGCACCCATGATTATCAAAGACAGAGCTATCATCGGGATTGATTTTCCCGGCCACGGACTATCATCTTGGATTCCTAAAGGTTAATATAAAGCAAGAGTTGCTAATTATATGAACGAGCATGAGTATTAAAGCTACCTATTAGGTACGAACAGGTACCGGTCAGTAAATAAAACAGGCTTATTTCTGTTTCTTCAGGGATGGTAGACATCGCTCAGATTTTTGCACATTCAAAATTCTTTAAAAAAGTTTATGGAAAGTAATACATAATACATTTTAGCTCACGCTATATACTATAGATTTAATCATCTGTAATGTTAGTCTTAAGTTGTAAATAAATAATTGTCTAATTGCGAGTAGATACCGGCAGGTATAGGTACCTCATAGTTAATGATGATCTCGTCGTTATTACATCATGAGTATTCATAGCTTTCATTTGGTTTTCAGGTATGCAATACTACAGTTGGGATCTGCCAAGACATATACTGGCTCTGAAGGACTATTTCAAATGGGACAAAGTTTCGCTTCTGGGCCACTCCATGGGATCGATTGCCGCCATGCGATTCGCTAGCTTGTACCCCGATGACGTCGACTTCTTTGTCGGAATTGACATTCTCGTTCACGATGACTATGATTTAAACTTTGTGGTAGACAAATACCCGACAATCATACAAAAATGCTACAAAGCACAATCTCGACTAGATGAAGAGCCTCCAAGTTATACAATGGAAGAAATAAAGGAAAAGTGGCATATAGGGACGAGGAAGTCTGTAGAATTGGACAGTGTACAGTACCTAGCGAATCGAGGAACAAAACCTTCCAAGCAGGATCTGAACAAATACTACTTCTCTCGAGACTCGCGATTAAAATACTCTTTATTTAATCCAGAAGACAAAAAGTTTGTAGCCGCTTTCATTCGAAGATTGAAATGCCCGACTTTGTTTATAAAAGCCATCGACTCGCCGTACGCAACTGATGAATTTGCCGTAGAAATGCGTGACGTTATAGAGAAGAGTAATCCAAACTTTGAGAGCCAATACATTCCCGGCACTCACCACGTTCATTTAAATAACCCTGATAAAGTTTCATCTTTAATTTTGGATTTTTACAAACAATACAATATTCCTAACTAACAGAGAAGCAAGTTTAGATCGTTGAGACAATTCATAAAAAATAATATAAATGCATTTAATTTACACAGGAACCAAATCTAGTATGGAAAGTTGAGATCTCAATGGTAATTCACGTTGTGGTTAAACTACAATAGGTAACTTGCTTAAATGTAATTTTTGTATGTGCTGTTAATTATATAAGTAATTATGTACGAGTATTAAAAAAAATCCTCGATGTACTTAGAATAACTGCCGTTAGTTTTTGTGATTGTATAAAAAACAACAGTTATTTATTTGCACAAAACTAGTCATTTGTATCTATACTAATATAATAAAGCGGAAGAGTTAGTTTGTGTGTTTGTTTTTTGTTTGAACGCGCTAATCTCAGGACCAGATATGAAAAATTATTTCCGCATTTGGTAGCTAAACTCTTGAGGAAGGTGATAGGCTACTTTTCATTATCATACATTATATCCATCATTACCATTATATCATCACTACGGGGGCAACGCCGCGAGGGCGCTGCTAGTAATTTATAAATTGGATAATAGAGCTTAAATAAGTACAATATTTATTTTAAAGACGAACCGTGTTTAGCTGGAATAGTGTCTCGACTTTGATTTAAAAGTCGCGAGCTCGAATTCCGGCATGTTAACATTGTTAACACAAAATCCTAACGGAAAAGGAAAACAGCATTTTCAGCGGCAATGAGCTTAAACTGACATGGAATACTAATTAGTAATTACATACTAGTAAATAGAGGCGTGTGTATGTTTGGGCGTTTCTGGCTATGTATGTATGTATGTATGTATGGGGACTCCCTTTTCCGCAATTAGACTCAAAATTGGTCCTTTTTGCGTGGGGGTGACCTGGCTCACTAAATGTGGAGCCAGCCTAGCTCCTCCCAGAAGCGCAGAAGATTCCTGGGGTCTTCGCAGGCTTCGAGGAGCGACCTCGGATTGTTGAGGATTTGCTGCCGTTGTGCTGCTACGCCCACGCATTCCAGGACTACGTGGGCTGCTGATTCTTCTTCGGTTAGACATCCCCTGCAGAGCGGGCTGTCCGTGACGCCGATGTTGTAGAGATGTTTGTTGAGGGGACTGTGTCCTGTCAGTGTCCCTACGATTATTCTGAGGTCTTTCCTTTGTAGGTTCAGCAGACGACGTGTCAGTCTTGGTGTGGCAGCTGGTATCGCTGCTCTGGACTGTCTGCAGTCCGTCGTCCGTGTCCATCGTTCGTTGTGGAGGTTTTGGGTGTGATGCCGTATCCAGGTGCGTAGCTGGGAGAAGGGCAGGGGCAGAAATGGAGCTGGGCCTTCCACTTGTGTTCCCGATCCCCTTCTGGCTAGCTCGTCTGCGGCATCGTTGCCCAGTGATCCGCTATGTCCCTTAATCCATTGTAGAGTTACACTGTTCTTTGTGGCAATGCTCTCAAGGGCAAGGTGGCATTCGTAAATGAGCTTGGAGTTGCACTTATGGCTCTCCAGTGCTCTAAGTGTTGCTGTACTGTCAGAGAGTATTCGTATGCTATAGTCTGCTATCCCTCTCCGTTTGATAGCAGTCGCAGCTTCGGTTATAGCCACACATTCGCATTGAAATATGGAACTGTGTGCGCCCAGTGTCATTGATATGTTGATGTTGAGGTCCAGTGAGTGTACTCCCGCGCCTGTTCCTTGGTTGGTCTTCGATCCGTCAGTGTAAATCCGGACTTCGCTGTTTCCTGACTGATCTCTTTGGTTTTCGTGTGTTTGTATTCGGTAATGTTTCCGAGATATTGTTTGTCTGGGGATCTTATCACACGGAGCGCATATTAACGGTACATGTGAGATTGCTCCGTCGAGAATGCGTGCGTGAGTGCTCCTGGTGTTCCCCCATAGATTCGAGTGTTTGAGTCTGATAGCGGCTAGGGTGGCTTCCTGTTGTATATAGAGGTCGAGCGGAGTAAGACCCAAAATTACCTCCATAGCGGCGGTCGGTGTTGTTCTCATGCAGCCAGTAATTGCAGAGCATGCCAGTCTCTGAAAGCGTTGCAGTTTGGTGATTGTAGTGTTGAGTTCTGTTCTTTTCCACCAGACAACAGCACCATATGTCAGTGTTGGTCTTATTACGGCTGTATATAGCCATAGGGTTATTTTTGGTGTTAGGCCCCACGTTTTTCCGAGCATTCTGCTGCATTGGAAGAAGATTGCGCATGCTTTTTGTAGTTTATTGTCAAGGTGCTTGTTCCATAGTAATTTACTGTCCAGTAGGACTCCAAGGTACTTGACTTCATTGGTTAATTTGAGCTCGGTGTTGAGAAGTTTGGGGAGTCTTAGATTGCCCAGATTTCTCTTTTGCGTGAACATTATGAGTTCTGTTTTTGCTGGGTTGACTGATAACCCATGGCTAGTGCACCAGGTTTCTACTGTTTTGAAGGCTGATTTCATCGTGTCACATAGTGTACTCTCGAAACATCCGGTCGCCAGGATGGCGAGATCGTCTGCGTAGCCTACGGTGACGAGCCCGCGGCCATTTAGTTTGCGGATGAGTTCGTCTACGACTATGTTCCAGAGTAGGGGTGAGAGGACGCCGCCTTGGGGACAGCCTCTGGCTACGATGCCCCTTGTTGTCTTGTTTACTGTGAGTTGGATTGCTCTGTATTTGAGCATGTTGTTTATCCACTCTGCTAGCGTCGGTGCGACCCCGTATCTCTCCAGTGCTAGTTTTATGCTTGTGAATGTCGTTTTGTCAAAAGCGCCTTCTATGTCTATGAAGGCGCCTAGTGTTGATTGTTTTGCGGATAATCCGTCTCCAATTCGAGAGACTACGCTATGGAGAGCGGATTCTGTCGATCTGCCTGGGCTGTAGGCGTGCTGATTGGGGTGAAGAGGGTTATGTAGGAGAGTGTTTCCTCTGATTTCCTGATCACATAACCTCTCGAGGGTCTTGAGCAGGAACGACGTTAGACTGATGGGCCGGAATGATTTTGCCAGTGTGTAGTCGCCCCTGCCTGGTTTTGGTAGAAATACTACCTTCACTTCCCTCCATTTTTGGGGTATGTATCGATGAGCGATACATCCTCTAAAAATGCTCACTAGGTGGTCTACCAGTGAAGCACTGCTCCATCTTAACAGGCCCGGGAAGATCCCGTCTAGTCCTGGTGATTTGAAGGGAAGGAAGCTGTTGATTGCCCAGAGTACCTTTTCTCTTGTGACAAGGTTTTGGGCTATGTTCCAGTCTTGGCTGTTTGCTGCCCTGTCGCTGTGCGTCATCCATTCATGGGATGCCACTATTTGGCATCCAGGGAAGTGGGTTTCCAGCAGCAGTTCACTTGTTTCTTCATCTGTTTTTGTGTAGGTGTTATCAGGCTTTTTAAGGTGTCCGATGGAGCGTTCCGGATCACTTGATAGTATGCCTTTTATTTTGGCGGCTTGGTTTGTGTTTTCAATGTTTGTGCAGAAACGCTTCCAGCATTCCAGCCTCCGTAAGCGTATTCGGTTTTTGAAAGTTGCTTTAATATTGTGGTACTTTTCCCAGTCTTCATTTTGTCTAGTGTTAATCGCTCTGTTGAAGGATTTCCTTACCCTGCATCGTAGTCTTTGCAGTTCAGGGTTCCACCAGCGACGGGTCGCTCCCCCTGATGTTGTCACGAGGGGACATGTTTGTTCGTAGCTGTGGGTGAGAATGTTAGTTAAGTTGTCTACGTACGCGTCGATGTCATGTGCCTCTAGGGCATCATTTGGTGCTCCTTCGGCTTCAAGAGCGGCTTTGACTATCTTGACGTATTTGTGTATGTTGGTCTTGCGGGGTACACGCCTCGGAACCGGTGGTGGGACGTTCATGTTCACATTGAACCGAATCCACCTATGATCCGAACAAGAGGCTTCATCCGAGACGTGCCAGTCCGTGACTAGGTGTTTTATACCCTCAGACGATAGGGTTAGGTCAATGATTGTTTGCGATCTTGAGGTGACGTAGGTAGGCTCAGATCCTTTATTTAGTAGTGTTAGATTAGTAGTGAAAAGGTAGTTTACCAGCTCTTCTCCACGAGGGTTGGTGTCGGCGCTGTTCCACAGGGTGTGGTGCGCGTTGGAGTCGGTGCCGATGATGAGCTCGAGCTTCTCCCTCTCGCAATACTCAACAATTGACGCCAGCTCCGGCGAGGGAACGTCCTCGTCGCCTGGTAGGTAGGCGGACACTAGGATCACCTCGCACAGGATCGGGTTGGGTTCTGTTTTGATCCTAAGTGCGTTTCTGGCTACCCCAAAGATCTTTACATCTTCAATGTTTTAAGATTTGAACCACTCTGTCTACTAAGCTGTTCTTAGGTATAGAACTGGTTTTTGTTAACATTAATAAAATTTGAATTCATAAATAAATACACTGTATAAATATGTAATAGTATAGATAATTATATTACCGAGATACTCTTAAATAACAATTATTATGATATTTCTACATTAATGTAGTGGAAGTTAATCTAATTGATCATCACTGCTGTCTGAATTATAAGAATTAGAGTTACTAACATTATCGCAGGCCTGTACTCCTTTCCGCATCGGCAAAACCTTCATCAGAACTTCTTGCCAAGGCATTCCTTCTATTATTCTTACAACAATTTCGAACACTGTGAACAAATGAAATTAACAGATGAACAATTTGATTTTCATTGCTGCTTAAAAATATAGCTAATGATTTTCCTACCCCTTAATATCATTACAGGCATACCATAAACTTTGAAAATACTAACGAGAGTTTCAGAAAATTTAAATGATCATTTTTTAACTAGGAAACCTAATCAGTTTCGCCGTTATATCATTCTTAGGAATAAAACTATATTTTCATCCATAGTAGTTTTTCTTTGACTTCTCGACTGAACAGATGTTTTCCTCTGACTATCCTTGATTCAGTGTCATCCACATTAAGTGGAAAATCAAGGGTAATCAGGGAAAAATGTCAAACGAATCATTCATCAAAGGATGAGAATGTAAGTAAACAGCTTACCATGGTCAATGGTTAAGACTTTGCGCGTTTTCATGTTGACATACTTGTCCAATGGAAGTTGAGCGTGCCGGATTCCTTGTTCAACTGCTATCTGATGGCAAAGTCCCTGAAAATATAATTTGGACTACTATAATAGACTGCCATTTTTTGTTAGGGTTTACAATTTGAGAACTTAAAAGTTGATTTACTATACAGACCTTGTGCTGATTATGGTCAACTAGTCCTCCAATTACATAAAAAGTGTCTTCTTCAAATTTTTCTATAACATTTTCTGACTCACTTGTCAAGTAAACTATTTTTTCAGGAGGAAATATTTCTGTATATTGCTGTTCATGGTATTCTATCTGTAACATAAGGCATATTATTAACATAGTTATAACTTTTATGCTGGAAAACATGCACGTTTTATCTGATACTAACATCCCAGTTTTCATATCCATTATGTCTTGACAAATCGCTCTTAGTTGTTTCACCCAAACTAGTAATATGAAAATGTACTGGGTTTTTTGATCGCCTGTTTATTGAATAGGATCGGAGGATTTGCTTTATTACTTTATACCGGTCTTTTTCTATCATGAGATCTTCAAAACTCAGGTCTATAATAATACCAATGGTCGACTTTGGTTTCTCAATTCTCATTTTCTTCAGCGCTCTCCTACTTGGACCCAAATCTATGTTCTCTTCACGAGCTTTGCGTCGTCTTTCTTTTGCATGTGCTTTTTCCTTCCGCCTTTTTTCAGCTTTTCCATTTTCCCATTTTACTTTTCTGAGCCATTTTCTCATCATATTCTTCGTGTAGGGACGTGGTGCTTCGTTTCCTTCGTCATCTTTCATGCCAGGATCAAATGTTATATCAAATAGTGTGAGTTGTTTAAATCGTGGTTCATTTGATACAACCTTTTCCTGTGAATCATCTTCTAGTTTATCTTCTTGGATTTCCATCATTTTCATACAAAACTTGTTAAAATTGTGATAATATAATTTACATTGAATACAACGAGTAAAATAGTATTTGTGAATCAAACCCTTCTTCCGAGATCAAACCACCTAATTCTAGTTAACAAAAAGCGTTTAGGCATGAGTTGGTACTTTTCTATTTTATAGATAGACGAGTTTTATCAATTTAATTTTTGAACTTTTCTAAAATATAAACATAACCTCAATCAATTCAATTCTCAATCAATCAGCCAAGAAGATTCTAAACTCTTGAGCACCCTAGTAATTGACACTGACAGTGACACTTGACACTGACTATCAATTTTATCTTTTTTTGCTTTGCTGGCTGCAGCGTTGCCATATCTACCAACTTGTAGGTAGATCTACCTACTTTGCCTCGAGTCTACCTATCTACCACCTCAAGCCTGGAATCTACCTACTTTTCTAAATCTTACGGAACCACATTGATGAAGGTTTCTTTCATGTGAAAAGAGTTTGAACCTATTTGAATTTGAAGTTTTGAACGCATAGCATTACACTCTCTAGCAAGGGATTCCTTACTATAAAGATTGTTATCAAAAAGCAGGCAACCTAGATCATACATTTGAAACTTGTAAATTATATTACCTAGCCTAAGTATAAACTTCTTCTGAATTAGGGTGGTAGATCTACCTATTTATCATTTTACATTCTACCAACTTCTACCGATTTTTGGCCCCTCATCTACCAATTTTCAAAAATTCGGGTTGGCAACACTGGCTGGCTGGTTCTACTGGGCTGATTGCAAAGGGTGCTATAATAGGGCCTCCAGACTCTCGGCGAGAACCCCCGTGAACACCCGAGAAGCGTGAGTGTGAGGAGCTTCTCGCCTTCTCGTTCTCGGGCTCGCCTGTTCTTCAATCGGTGTCGGTATTTTGGGCCGAAACAAAACATTTCAAACATCACGACTGAGAAAAATTGAAAGTGTGTATAGCTTGTTTGTTCTTCGAGAAGTCTCGGCGAGACTTCTCGCCGAGCCTTCTCTCAAGAGTCTGGAGGGACTATTATAATGTTGGCCCTGGTTCGCATTGCCTCTCTATCGCTCTCGCCTTGCATCGATTCGCCTTCTCGCTCGCACTCGCTTAAGCCTGTGTTTGAGCCTTATTTGGCCTTTTAAGTGACCGCCACGAATATCCACGGTAGCCCGCGAAATTCAAATTTTCTTGCGTTTTTTTGCAATTTGCAGGACTGTCAGGTTGTATCTTGATCAAATTAGTATACGTATTTACATATTCCTAAACCAAACAAATAGTAAGATTTTCATTAATTTTATCAAAGCTAAGTATTGAATACAGCCTATAGAAAGTTAATGATGATTCTTTTGTTTTTGACGATTCTGAAGTAAAAACGTCTCGTCACAGAATAAATAGTAGCGTTTCAGTATTCGGTCGTTAGTTCTGTGTTTGTGGACTGCCTGTTGAGTGGGCAAATAACCTTAGTTAACCCCTATCCCGTGATAGGCTGTGAGATAAAAGTTGTTGATGTTGATACTTAGAATGGGAGTCACAGAATAATTATCTTTCTTAGACTATGTCAGTATGATAGGTATGTACATATTTACATAAATAACATTACATAGATTTTACCTACTACATACTTACATCTTACATCTTTAAGGCAGGTACCTACATAGCCTACATTAGTAGCTGATTACCTTCCACGAAGCTCAGTACTACTATTACCTACCTTCTATAATTATTGTGTGAGATAATTCAGAATACATGTCTACGGTAAGTTTCGTAAATAAATGTGATATTTTTTGATACCTACCTAAGTAATATTTTACAAAGGTTCCGTAAAATTGAAACCTAATAAAGATATGATTAATTTCACAGGACAGGTACCAGTTATGGGGCGGTTGTTTCGAAGAGGAGCCCTCGTCGGTGCTGCGTCGTCTCAACGACTCTTTGCCGGTTGACTCGCGACTCTATCACGAGGATATCCATGGCAGCAGGGGATGGGCCCAGGAGCTGCATAGAAGTGGTCATTTAACCAGCGAAGACCATCGCGCAATACAGGAAGGACTAGATAAGGTAAGTCAATCATCATCATCCACAGCCCATAGGTACCTACTACTGGGTATAGGCCTCCTTTTGTAAGCGCCACATAACTCGCTCCTGCGCTGTGCCCAGGAATTGCTCGCGAATTGTCTAATGTCGCAGGCAATATCGTGTGTCTGTTGTAGAGAAGATACAAATTGTTATTCAAAGCATGTAAAAGGATTAACTACCTTTCTAAGAACAGCCAGTGGAAAAGAATATCGTAAGTACAAAGTTTTTAAGAGTTTGATGGAATAAAAACTAGCCTGAATTTCTTATCTTATGTTTGTGCTAATAAGGTAGGTAATTGGAACGCAACGACTTCTATTTACTGAATGAAGAGAAAATTCTGAATTGTACAGGTAGAACAAGAAATCGAAGCAGAGATATCAAAAAATGGCCGTCTAAGTGATCCCGAGGAAGACATTCATTCCGTGGTAGAGCTCCGTCTATTCAAACACGCCGGAGAAGCAGCCCTCAGGTTGCACACTGCTCGCAGCCGCAATGACCAATCTGCTACCGACACTAGATTGTGGATGCTTGCTGCACTTCCGAAAATGCAAGCAGCTCTTGCAGAAATTATAAAGGTGAGTTGATAGTTCTTACAGGTACCTACCTAAGAGATTATAGGCATTGACTTTTAACTTTGTGTTTAGGTTTTAGTGGATCGAGCTGACAAAGAAATTGACATTATTGCACCAGGATACACCCATCTACAACGAGCTCAGCCAATCAGATGGAGTCATTTCCTTTTAAGGTACCTACCTGTAGCTACCTTACTTGCACAGTTGCATTTATGACGAAATTTTTCTCACATTATGTTTATTTCAGCCACGCATGGGGTCTACGTGATGATGTGACGCGTTTAGAAGAACAAAAATCTAGAATGTCGAGATGTCCACTCGGTAGTGGTGCTATCGCCGGCTGTGCTTTACCGATTGACCGAAACAGACTTGCTGAGAACCTTGGCTTCAAGGATATCACTCAAAATTCCATGTTCGCTGTATCTTCGAGAGATCATTTTGGTAGGTACCTACCTCCCATATGTCACCTAGGTATGAAATCAAACTAAAGCCCATCTAATTTTGTATCGTTTTTACAGTGGAGTTTTTGAACTGGGCGTCTCTCTGTGGTCTGCATCTTAGTCGACTCGCTGAAGATCTCATCATTTACAGCACCCAAGAGTTCGGCTTGATTCGCTTCTCTGATCAATTTTCAACTGGATCAAGCTTGATGCCTCAAAAGAGAAATCCTGATGGCTTAGAACTTGTCAGAGGAGCTGCCGGCCTGCTTCTCGGAGATTCATTCGCGTTCAGCTGTGTTATTAAAGGACTACCAAGCACATATAATAAAGATCTACAATCAGACAAAGAGATCCTGTTCCGATCTTATGATAGATTGCTGGACTGTCTAAAAGTTACCACAGGAACTGTAAAGACAATGGAAGTAAGTTAAGATTATGCTACTCTCTTTGTCTTTGCTTATCTAACGAGGTTTTGTAACTTCATTGCCTACTTCCTTACACAGATAAACTCCAAGAGAGCTGTTGGCGCTTTAGATCCAGGAATGCTAGCGACAGACCTGGCCCACACCTTGGTGCGTAAAGGCGTGCCCTTCCGTCGAGCTCATCACCTCGTCGGCACCGCCCTTCGCCGAGCTGCAGCACTTGATGTAGATCTGAGGAACCTACCTCATCCAGAATACATAGCTATTTGGTAAGCATTAGGGCCTCTATTAATAAACTCCGCTCAACTTCTGTCGAAGTTGCACCACGGATTTAACTATTGCCATCCTTTTTTTTTAGACAGTGACAAATAAGGATTGCAATAGTTAAATCCGTGGTGCAACTTAGACACAAGTTACGCAGAGTTTATTAATAGAAGCCTAGAAGTTTAACTAATTTGAAAACGAATTTCATTCTCTTACATATTTCTGAGAGTACAGGCGACTGGGTGGGACCACGAGACACTGGGACCGGTCAATACAACAAAACAATTGCGACTTTCAGTTATTATTTCGTCTCATTTTTTGCTTTTCAGTCCCGAGTTCGGTTCAGAAGAAGAGCTGAAGTCCATTTTCTCATGGGAAGCCAGCGTCGAGCAGTACGTCAGCGATGGAGGAACAGCAAAGTCTTCCGTCATACAACAGATATCAATATTGAGATCTTGGCTCCAGGGTCACTAGACCCGAGTTACTTAAACACTATACAGTTCTATAGGTATTAGGTAGGTAGTAACGGAACTTAAAATTGTAATACTTAATACATTTATAAATTAAAATATATCTTTTTATTTAAGTTTCATTGAGGGCTATTTTCATAGTCTGTATCCGTCACTAATCAAGAGTTATCTATCTAGGGGGGGGCGTGATGACGTACAATGAGTTGGGACACAAATAAAATATTTACTTGTCCCACACATTGTGGTATTTATTTTTGTCGTATTGGCACAAATTAATATGCTATATTGTAGGTATAGTAGAGTATTGGAGATAACCGAATTAGAGCACGTACGTCGTACAGAATCGCTTCAGGTGTAAGATCTAAGTAACTTGTTAGCAAATAAAGAGTGTTGGATTTTTTAGACAAAAATATTAAGTTGGTATTAATTACCTACGTTCCATCAGAGCCTTACAATAACTTTGATCAATCAAATGTTTATTTGTGTTTAATCCCTGTTTTTCACAAAAATAAAAATAATGACGTAATTAATGAGTTGTCAAGTAGGTATTATGATGACGTTGAGCTGGGTATCGGTTCGTGAAGCTGTCTCGCACAGCATTGTGGGCCGCCTCGCGATTCCGCCTGGATGATCACCCTACAAGGAAAACAGACGTAGGTACTTTCAAAGAAGGGGTAATGCAGATTTTTTAATTTAAGTTACTCTTTTTAAAATTAATTTAAACCTGTAAGTTATTAATCAACAACTTATTTCTTACAAAGTGGCCATGTGACCAACAGTTACAATCGTTTATTCTTCTTGGCACTACCGCTTGGCTCTACTAGTAGAATGAAAGGAATTATTTTTTTCCCGTGACACTACTATTCTTATTGGCTGATTAAACGCATACTATAAAATACCTCATTACCGATGGCACTACTAATACATCAAAGCAAGATAAATTGAACTTGCAACGATGTGAATCTCACGTTCAAAATTAGTAAGGAAGTCGGGATATTTTGATTAATTGGATATTATTTCAACAGACGTTCAGTAAATAAACTTCGAACTGTTAAAAATATGCCCCCACGGTGTTTCACCCCCATCAGGTGCGCCCACCAGCCACCCACCATGCTATAGCAAACTCTCTGCAATCGGCATACGCATTCTTTCATCGAAATCGAAGGAAGAAGACCGTATTTAAATAATCTAAATATTTCTCAATATTGCGTGCGTCACATGCGTCTTGGAAAAAGTTTTGTTAGTGAAACAATCTGATATTTCGTTCTCTCAAGATTTATACTTTTTCCGATCAGTGGAGTAACTAAGAAAATTTGGTAAGTAGTATGAATACCTACTGTGTATAATTTAGATAAAATTAAATATTTGTATTGTATCTACCTATCATATGGCTTGTGAATCTTTATGGTCTCTGTTTGAACATAGATAAGTGATTCTAAGATAAGTGTTGAAGATTGAAGTAGGTATAAGAACTGACAATATAATTACAAATAAATTATATTCTCAGGTAATATCTTGTAAGAGAGAGTATAGTACAGGTACCTATAGAAAGGCTGTCGAAAATAGCCATGGTACTATTTTTTTCCGACTGTGAAGGAGGGGGTCATCAGAACTAGGTTTTGATAAAAATGGTACAAATTCCTAATTTACGATTCCTACATCGTGTACCCGTAGCACATCTATCTACATCGTGGGTACTGAAAGCGAGATTACTATTATTTAATTCGTCACTTGATTAAAATTTCGAATTCCTGTAAATTTTTGGATAAAATCTAGTAGGTATTATTATTATTTTCGTTCTGTGATAAAAGTAAAATCTACAGGGTGTGGCAAATTTTTGGGCTCTTCGGGTAGCTTCAGGGTACCTTTTCTCTTGTAGTTAGAAAATTTTGTTCTTAGGAAACTATTGTTTTATTTTGAAGAGAAAAATGATTGCATTCTTAATTTTTGAAAAAATGTACAGTTAGCCTAAAAAAATACATTTGTCAAAAAAAAACAAGTTGGTCTTAATCGACTCTATTTCTTATCCGGAACATTTCTCCCAAAGTAACTTACCAAATCAAATCGTAAGTTTTTGCAATAATTCAAAAATACACATTCCATAAATTTTATATGAAATTAGTAGCTGTAAACATTACAGTGACACTTATTCGATGGTTCTTAATTTAAATTCATAACTGCCTCGGCTAGCTGGGAGGCTATTATGAAGCATTTGCGCTTCAGACAGAGCTGCAAGAGAGTCCATGCATATCATTCGAACATTTGCAAGGAAGCATTTTGTTCACGCTTTCATAGAAAATGTATGGGATGTGTTGTTTTGAATTATTTCAAAAACTTACTATTTGATTTGGCAAGTTAGGTACTTTGGGAAAAATATTTCTGGTAGAAAATAGAGTCAATTAGGATCAACTTATTTTTTTTTTGACAATAATGTAATTTTTTCGGCTAACTGTAAGTACATTTTTTCAAAAATCTAAAAATGCAATTATTTTTTTCTTTAAAATAAAACATTATTTTAACATTAGTTTCCTAAGAACAAAACTTTCTAACTACAAGAGAAAATGTAAGTACCTACCCTGAATTGTCCAAAAATTGTAAACACTATTAATATTAATATCCCGTTAATAGTGTTTACAATGTTTGCAACCATGATAGTTTCAAAAGTTTTATTGTCCAAAAATTTGCCACACCCTGTATATTGTTTGTTCTCTTTATTATTATTATTATTCAACCTATCTCGTCCCACTGCTGGTCAAAGGTCTCCCCCAACTCCCTCTCTTGTTCTCTTTATGTTGAAATTAACCACAACCAAAAGGGGTTGTAGTTCTGAATCAAAAGATTAAATCCACACAGGCTTATCGAAATATTTACCTGTAAGTAATAGCAAAGATATCTCAAAATAAACTGCATTTTGTCGTGTTTCGGAGGCTTATTCCACTATGCTCCCAGAGAGAGAGAGTGGGAGCATAGTGGAATAAGCCGTTTCCAAGCGAGCAGCTGTCATAAGCGCCGCGGCTGAACGCATTCTAAATTCATCTTTATTTTAAGAAAACTAAGACGAATATTTGAAGTTGCACTCATCGATGTGCTAATTTTAGCTCGGGGTAGCGCCTTAACTGCACAGAACGTCGCTAACTTCGACGATTTAACAAGAACGACTCAAACAAGCTACACAACTCTTCAAAAATAATTGCACGTAAAATGTTTTCAATTTGTTTTAGGATCACGAGACATTTCTCCGAAAATGGGCCGCGGCAGTTTTCTTCTTCTTTTGACTTTACTAGCTGCGTCCGAGATCAAAGTTTACGTAGACTCCGAGGTTGCTCTACCACAGAAGGAGGACCCACAATTTATACCTTATCAAATCGACGAAGAGGTGAGAGGAGCGGTTATATTATGTGTATAAGACTACTCCTGAAAACTGAAACGAGCTTTCGGAGGAGTTTGTTTGTTTGAACGCGCTAATCTCTGGAAGTACCAGTCGGATTTGAAAACATATTTCTGTATTGGATTGGATAGCTAATTTCTTGAAGTTTATATGCTACTTTTCATTTTCATCATCATCACCACCATATACCATCACCGCGGGGCAACGCCGCGAGGGCGCTGCTAGTTCTTTATAAAACTTGTGTTTGTCGGTTGGCAAATACAAGTTTTTTTTATAGAAAATAGTTTTATACAGTCATCTCTCGGTCGGTACGTTATATTGTCAGTCCCGGCTTCGGAGGCCTTAGGCGGCCTAAAACCTCTGTCACCAGAGTTGTCCACTTGCTCATACGAACTTATGAGCAAGAACTTATGAACTTACGAGATAAGCTTTCGGTCTAATCGCATACAAAAAGCTGTTACGTAAAGTGTCCGGAAAATAATCCCTCGCATGGTTCCGCAACGAATACTTCCACTTCACTTACACTCCAAATTGATCCCTACACTCAATTTATCTTTTCATTTCCCAGCGGCATCGACAATGAAAGTATTGTAATCGCTAATGTGAAACAAATTGCTTAGATTGGCGTAGATAAATATGCACAAACTACCTGCTTAATATCCATTTAATATTTTTTTCAGTACATTCGCCATATATCTTCAATGATGAACGCTTACCGAAGTGATAAGTCGGAAGGACGTCTTATAATTGAAACAAACTCTCAAATCGACACCAGATTCAAGACATGGAAAAGGAATGCAGACCTCATCAATTCTCTCTTAGCGCTCCCGAAAGGAATGAACGATGCAGGTCGCTGAAGGTTCACGACAAAGATCTGTTTTTCACTGATTTAATTTCAAATTTATATACTTCCTGAAACTTGCCTGAAACTGTTGTTTCTTCCCCAATATAAGTATTTTGTTGCAAAAAAAGTAAAGTTGTTTTCAAAAACATTACATTTATTGTACCATATTTTATTTTAAAGTTATTCTAATTTCCCCATTGAGGATCACCACTAAGATACATTTAAGTAACTAACACATTAAGAGGTATTTACACATTTAAAACCAATGCTGAAGATTTTTTTTACATTTTACACATTTTCTATTTTCTTTTCAATGATTCAAACATACGTTGTGTCTATGAATCCTACTAATATTACATATTTCTAAATTTTTTTCGTGTTTTCTAAAACTTGTGTATTACAATTTTATTTCAATGCGTTAAGACCCTGTCGAGCTACGTCTTTACTTTTAGCTTTCGTAGTTGGTGATCTTACCAGATAGTAAGCATAATAAGTTTCATATCAGTAAACTAGACGGCATTGACAATAGACAAGACGTAATGAATGACATACTGTACCTTATACTATTGAATATAAAAATAAATTATCACTATCACATTGAATTTTAAGTTTATTAGACTTAATTGCGATAGACATTAGTGACGTTTTAATTAAATGTTTAGGTTACTCATTACTTGTCGTAAGTACTTCAGACATTTTTAAATTATTAACGGGACTTAATCGCGTAATGAAATCATTTTATTTACCTCGACGTTAACAATTAATTAAAAAATGTGTTCAAGTCGCGAAAGTTTAAAATATGTAGTACTTAAGACACTCTTCAATGTTCGACACGAAGTGAAATATATAGGTGTATGACATGATTACGAGACAGGTTCATCTTATTAAAAACGGCAGTTTTTTATCGTCATAAGTGTGTATCAATAACGTGTTGATCAATCTATTAAAAAATATAAACGTTATCATAATTTACGCTACTTTAAGTAGTACATTAGCTACAAAGGTTTAATTACAATCACAAATAAATGTGTTTCGGTAGTAGCTTGGGATTAACTGCTGTGGCTAAACAAGTGTCGACTTACACGAGTTATGTATCATAAATTCAGACCATTTTGAAAAAAAAAAAGAACAAGATACGATTACATTCCCACAGTGAGCAGATATAAATGACGTGAAAAACCGATTCTATTACACAATAATTTTGTTAATATGTTACATTAATTATGACAAAACTTGTAGAATCTTTGATATACTCGCGCGCAATGGTACAGTCAAATTGTAGGCTTTTATAAGCTAATCTCAGCTTAAGTAAGCACTGACTCGTTTCAAAGCTGAGTAAACTGTCGAGTCTGTTAAAAAACAGCAAGGTAATGGCTACTAGCAATAGGTAATAATGTCTCCCTTTTATTCATAATGGACTTATGATTTCCTATAGCACAGACGTCTGTTAAAACTGTTGCCTTCATTGACACGAAAGACAAAATAAAACATTCTCAAAGCAAGACAGTTAAATATGAATTATGGAGTATGTCTTTTAGTCACTGTTATTCATAGCCAAATTGTAACAGTATAGAGCAGTGGTTCCAAACCTTAGGTTAATTACCCCCTCAGAGGTATTTTTTTTTGGGGGGCAAAATCTGATTTATTGGCTGACATAGGGGTAACGAGATTGAACAGTGCCTCAAGCACACGAGTGTGCACAAGTTTACTATTCTATCCGTGACTACAGTAAAGTATGGACAATTGTATGGACTGACCTTAGTTTAGTAAAGTTACCGCTAGAGGCGCTGCACTGAATGCCATACAATTGAGATACTTTACTACAGTCACGGATAGAATAGTAAACTTGTGCATACTCGTGCTCGAGGCACAGGTTAGGAACCACCAGTATAGAGTCAAAGTTTACCCTAGAACTTGAGTGAGAAGCCAGGCGCGACGTTGAGAGACCGCTGGTGCAGTTGGAAGCCGAGCGAGTCGTCCGAATCGCCGCGAGAGTACTGCGCGTAGGCGGCGCCCCCGGCCGGCGGCCGAGGACTGTGCGTCGTGCGACGGTTGCCTTCAGACTTGGCGGGCCATGTGGGGAACATCGCCGGGTCTATCGCTACTGGTTGCTCCTGGAAATAAACTCAGCGTTTAGTAGGTACATACAAGTGTGTGGGATCTATAGCTTTGTTGGGTGCTATAGTCGAAAGCGAAACTCTAGTTACTTATCTCGAGACAAACTTGCGACTTTGGGTCTTACTTATGAAAGATGTTTAAAGTTGAACACTGATTAAACAACGTCCTGTCTCTATTCGTCACTATCCACAAATAACGACGTTGTTTAACCAGTGATCAACTTTAAACTTCTTTCATAAGCAAGGGGGTTTGACTACAAGTCAGTATTATTTGGAGCGTTTGTTCAGTATTGTTTGGAAAATCTTGTTTTTAAGTTGCATACCTGTCGCAAGATACTAAAGAGAAGTTTAATTAAATGTTGACATGTAGAGTACAAGTCGTTATATAAGGCGCGACTAATAAAATGTTAAAGGACAAAAGTAAAATAGCGATAGAGTTGGTATGTCACACTTCATCACTTCAGCCCAAATGCACCAACGGTTGAGTAGGCTTCTTTATTAGGTAGTAATTTCTAATCTCTTATGAGCAGTGATCGGAATGAGGCGGGCTAAAATACCTAAAGTTCGAAAAATAACAGAGACAAATGGAGACGCCTTAGGACTAGATATTTTTCGACCCAATTATTTCCGTTTCCGGGACAATAATAAAGAACATCTAACATTAAGGTGAATCAATTTTTTACCTGAATTAATAATAAAAACTAAAATGTAAATCATAAGGATAAAAAACTTTTTTCCGTCGGTCAAATAGAAAAATTATTTGAATTAGTTCACAATATTATTAACATTAATTTTAAATATACTTACTCACTGTGAAAATTGTGCCAACTTTCAATAAAATTCTTACTTACTACAAGAATAAAATTCTTGTAGTAAGGAAGTCTCCCCTTTTTTGCCTCTGTTCTTTGAACTTTAGGTAGTTTAGCCCGCCTCATTCCGATCACTGCTTATGAGTCTCATCATTACCAAGTATACATAACTGAAATGAATACCTTGAAATAAGCATGTTCTAAAGCAGCCTCAGCGGTGAGCCTTTTAGCTGGATTGTAGGTGAGGAAGCCATTAAGCAGCGCGAGTCCCGTTTCGGAGAGCAGATCGGAGCCGATGCGCTGTCGCAAGCCTCCGGGCGGGTGGTCCGCGAACGTCATCTTTTGAACGGGAGGGAGCTCGTTGTAGCCCGGCCACACTTCTTCAGAGGGAGTACCTAGATCCTATAAGTAAACAAAAGTTTTTGCTAAAGTATTTTCAAAATAAGCTTTCAATTATAGTCTGGCAAAAACGGGTAGAAACGGCAACTAAAATTTAATTACATTGGAAACCCTTTCTCTCCTAATCTATGGTAAAGTACAGGTTTCTTGTCTAGGGTACAGGTACTGAAGACGTTAGTCAGAAGTAATAATTTTCTTTTAGAAGAGAATTTATCTATTTCGCGTATTTTATACGTTACTGTGAGCCTTCAAATGAGCCTAAACATGGGCAATTTATTCTTCTTTTCTGGAAATTCCGTCAAAGAGCTCCTTACACCATCTCGGGACAGCATGCTATCACCATAAGAGCGCTTTCACATTTAGTAGTATCTGCTCAGTTCGTTAGACCTTCAAAACCATTCAAAAAATTTCATCACGATATCTCCTTCACCATTTAGTTAGGGTATAGGTATAGTGTCAGTCAATGAGCATGATTTCGAAACAAAAAATTCTAGGCACTGGTTCGACTTTGGATAAAAATTTGAGGCACTATCCTATACCCGATACAACTCGGGTCGTGGTGCCTTATACGAACCTTAAAAATGCGATTCAACTGGTCGACTTCAGACTTCCCGGGGAATAAGGGGTTCATTGCGATAAATTCAGCAAAAATGCAGCCAACACTCCACATGTCAATATGAGTAGAGTACTCCTTACAACATAAGAGCAATTCAGGAGCTCGGTACCAGAGAGTGACTACGATAGGGGTGTACTGACGCAAGGGCGATCCATACTCTCGCGCTAAACCAAAATCGCCAACCTGCAATAAATAAAAATGTCATGAACTTCTACTAAGGAAAGGCTACAATATTTATGTAAGTTTTCTTAAAAAGGTTTTATGCAATTACCGCAATATGTAATCTTGATTTTTACGACGAATATGATTTCAACTTAATCTAGTCTAGCTAAATCACCAGATAAACAAATAAGTGTGCTTCAGATAAACATAATCCTATAGTGCTTGACGCCGTTGTAATGAAAATTCGAAATTTCAACATAATTAAAAGCAATATAATATTTTACCTTCAAAACTCCTTTGTGTGATAGTAAGAGGTTACTGGTCTTCAGATCTCTGTGCAGTATCCAGTTATCGTGGAGATGATGCACGGCTCTCAATAACTGGGTCATCAAACATTTCACTTCTCCTGTAAATAATAAATTACATGAACAATGTGTCTTTTTACATAATGAATATAATCCTTAGTTTAGACGTTTACCTGGAAGGAATACTTGTTTCTTTCCCCGCATTGTCTCCATAAGACTCTTGAGGTCGTGTTCTACGTAGTCCATGACGATAAAAATCTTGTCCATATTGGATCCGACGACGATCTCACGCACGGTCACGATATTAGGATGTTGGCCCTGTAACAATCAGAATAGGATGTGCGATTCGTTAGAACATGAAATAAGACGGGCCTTTGTATCAAATCCACTTTGCCTTCTCCTACCTACCTCTTACCTATTTTACTCATACATGTAAAACATCTGAAAATGTATACTTCACTTCAGTTATAGCGGTGGTCAATAAAATTATTAATTTAGCGTACACGTTAACTAGCATATTTATTTAACGAAATTAAGTAGGTACTTACATTAAACTTTAAAATACTTTCAGCTAATAGAAGACTGGCCAAGTATAGTTGACACATATTTTCCAAAAACAGCATGTAAAACAGTTGACCAAAAAATTATTAGCATTTACTTACTGCTAAAGCTAACCTTATTATGGCGGAATAGGATCACAAGACGAGATATCATCTTAAATAACCTGCAACCGTAAATTAACAAAAACAGTTAACGTTACTTTGACATGCGATATAATGAATGTAACCAAATAGAGATTGTGTCCAAAGACAGATTTGTCATATATTCTAGCAAATTTGATTTCATCAGTAATGTCTGCTAGGAATCTCTAATTGAATAGTTATTGGTACACATCACTATACCGCCGATTATCCATATTTTAAAATACAATTTACTCGTCAAAATAAATAACAATCTGATCTCGGTTTATCATGTCTTATTCATGTTTATGAATAATGAATGCTTATGAGATGTAATATGTTATTTATCTTTTACATTGGTTTTGTCTTACATAATGTTTTTGGATCGGTGTACAATAAAAAATTGTAAGTATAAGTAGGTACTTACATACTTCATGTAAGTTGAACAAAACAAGGTATTGTGTATTCAACTATGGTGTTAAAATAATTGTTATGTAATTATCATGGGTGGAGTGCGGTGAGGAAAAGTGGTCACAGTAAAGAATTTTTGACTCACAATTTAAAAATGTTGAATTTCTTTGTGAATGCAATTACATGATTTCATACGAATCCCTACTTTGGCTGTTAAATTCAAAAGAAGTCCAGGCTCGTATTTCGTTCCGAATTGGGTTAAAACTAAACTATTCCGGAAGTATTATTACATTCATATTTAACAAAAATGACATGCATTTTTAGCTTACTCAAAAATATTTGATACGAGTCCATACTTCCATGTAATTGACAGACAAGTAAGGTAGGTATTCAAAACAGGACTGTTGTAGCCATTCTTGCTGATGTTACTCATACTGTGCTTAGAGAAGTGGTATGAAGAATACATTTTCAGATTATTTTACCCGCCAATTCGTATAAAAAAACAAGTTATTTCATGATAAAGGTCCTATGAATTAATCAAAAGAAGAGTTACATTCGTGACACACAGATTACCGGAGCCACGTGTATCCTAAAAAAAATGTTTAACTTCCACATCCATTGTGGCAGTTGAACATTTTTTATACAGGTGTGGCAAATTTTTGTGCACTTCAGGGTAGCTACCTTTTCTCTTGTAGTTAGAAAGTCTTGTTCTTAGGAAACTATTGTTTCAATTTGAAGAAAAAAATAATTGCATTTCTAGATTTTTTAAAAAAATTACAGTTAGGTACCTACTTAGAAAATGTATGGGATGTGTTTTTTTGAATAACATATTTCAAAAACTCACGATTTGATTTGGTAGGTTACTTTGGGAAAAGTGTTCCTGGTGGGAAATAGAGTCGATTAAGATCAAGTTGTTTTTTTTAACAAATGTAATTTTTTAGGCTAACTGTAAATTTTTTCAAAAATCTAAAAATGCAATTATTTTTTCTTAAATAAAATAAAACTTTCCTAAGAACAAAACTTTCTAACTACAAGAGAAAAGGTAGCTACCCTGAAGTGCCCAAAAACTTGCCACACCCTGTATAATCGATCAACACGTATGATCTGTATGACAAGTGGTCGGTTAATTAGTTACATATTTTATAAAACCAGTCAAGATCAGGTGGTGTTATTATGATGAAATTAATTAGTAGGTCTGCTTTCATTTGGTTCATTATGATTGAAAGTGAATAGTGAAAAAATGTGGGTAGTAGGTAATCAATTTTGTTAGCTCAAGAGCATTCATTTGAACAAATCATGAAATAAATCGTTCATAAATTATACAAATACAATCGTATAACGATAACAGTACAGTTATTAAGCAGGTACATTTAGTAGCAGTAGTCAGTGAATTTGTAGTTGCCTCGTCCACGTGGTAGGCATTAAAATGATGTTTTGAAGTCGGTTTGTTTTTGTTGATCTAGTAAAAGTGGACGAACATCGAAAGGAGATAAACAGAACACATGATAGCAACTATACTTTCAAGTAAAACTGACAAATTTTTTGGTTACTCTAGCTAGCATATAAAACCATCTAAGTACTATTCATAAGTGTGTATGTCGCAGCCAACTGGTTGAATTAGCCGTTTAATTGCACAGCTAGTTTGTATAATTATGGCGTTTAAAACGTTCAACATCTTTGCTGACTGAAAAGCCGCCTTAGCATTGAATTAGCATGTTATTTCAGTGGTGTCAATAAATAAATTTAATTTAGGGCTGATTTTTCAATACCTAGATAACTTTTATCTGAGGAAATAAATATGCGATTTGACAGATATTGTATTGAAAATATGTCATAACGCCATATTTATTCCTCAGATAAAAGGTATTTATCGATTGAAAAATCAGCCCTTAGTATACAAAATATTGACAGCCAGAGCAGAGAACCAGACAACCTTATAATTTCTTCTACTGTTTGCTAGGTTAGGTTAGCTACCACGCATAAAACGAGCGGAGCGAGCGCCACATGCTTGCTTTTAAGTAGGCGTGCTTGCATATAAATACGACTGATTTTACATTCTAATACATACACTAATAATAATACTGGTTCATCGAGTTGGCTGAGCGTCATCTAGCTGTACTGTTGAACGGTACATTCAACCACTCGGCTAGCTGACATTTAGCCGTGTGATTGAATGGCCTTATTCAATCAAAGGACTAGCCATCCAATTAAAAAGTTTTAACCAATTGGCTGCGACATGAATTACAGAGTAAAGTACAATAACACAATAACAATAAGGATCAATTAATCTAAAAACGATGCATATTGTTTCATCCTCAAGACGCCCATAGCGGAGGGATAAAGCCGGGCTGATATGAGATGAACGAATGACATAATTTATACAGTGAAGCAGGTAAACAGGGACTGGCTGAACCGCACACGGCAAGTAAGGCCTATGTTAATAAACTCCGCTCAACTTCTGTCAAAGTTGCACCACGGATTTAACTATTGCCATCCTTTTTTGTTAGACAGTGACAAATAAGGATGGCAAAAGTTAAATCCGTGGTGCAACTTAGACACAAGTTGAGATTTTAACCTTCGTAATAGTTCCACAATCAATTTATTTCGTAACTTCAAAACGTAACGCATTACGAGGTTTTTTTTACGTGTATTGATGTCAGCTTCAGCTATCTTAGTAAGATTTTATTAGAGGTTTAACTCAAATGAGTGTTTTACAAAAGAATTATCAATAATCTTTGGAAAATCACTTATTATCAGATATCTAGTACCAATATAATAAAGCCATATACCATCACTACGCAGTAACGCCACGAGGGCGCTACCGCCGCTTAGTTTTTGAGACAAACAAAAAAACCCTCGTATTCAATTGATATAAAATGAATGTTTGTCCTTATGCGTCTTCTGAGGACACCCGCGAGGGTTTCTGGATCAAAAAATCTATATAGGTTTTTACAGAATATACAACCAACACTTTTTTACTTTACGTGGCATTGCAACGCATACCGGGTACGACTAGTGTTGAATTAAAGAAATTAGATAAGTATAAACCATCTTAAATGATGGTTACCGCAAAACGTTGATGAAAAAACGAAAATAAACTATCAAAGTGTGAAATTACGATTAAAGAGTTTATTTTTTAATACATGCACGCACATGAGTCTGAAATTGAAGAGATTACAGGGCCATTTCAAACTACCGAATAAAAGCCATTCTGTACTACCTTTATATTTTGAGCGTCTCTACGTATACGTCATTGTACGTACACGTAGAAAAGCTCCGTGCAAAAAGCATTTAAGTAGGTATCTATCTACGCGTATTACCAACAATATAAAGCGGAAGAGTTTGTTTGTTTGAACTACTAATCGGATTTGAAAAATTATTTCGGCGTTTGATAGCTCAACTCTTGAGGAAGGTTTTAGGCTTTTCATTATAATCATCATCACCACTATCCACCATCAATACCATCACTACGGGGGCAATGCTAGTATTACAAAGGTAAAAACAAAGGTAAAGGTAATCCAGGTGCAATGCAAACTATGATTTAATACAGAATTTTAAAATGATGACCTTACCTCTCTTGTGCAGAAACGAGTTTTGTTCACACGGACGTCTTTCAACGTAGACTAGCTTGAAGATTGTAAATGAAAAGTAAATATTTTTTTTATCTCCTTGAATATAGGGTTAAAACTATTGTTTGCGTGTGGCGTGGGTGTCACCATGATAAAAACGCTTGAAAATATGCGCACCCAATCTTCACATGGAGGATTGGGTGTCCAATTGTAACTGATAAACTAGGCACATTATAGAAAAAGTCAATAGGTCAAAATCTAAGTTAGTATCGAACAAAGTAAGTAAGTTCGTATGAGCAAGTGGCCAACTCTGGTGAAGAAGTTTTAAAGTTTATCAAACAAAAATAGTGCAAGTTTTGCGTTAATATTTTATATTATCGCAAAACGAAAAAAAATGCGCATGTGTTTTAAGCAGGGTTCGCCGATATATATCAGCGGATATATATCATGATATATATCACGATATATATCAATTGATTTTTATCTTGATATATATCAATGGATTTTTTCCTGTCTTCTGAACTAAAAATTTTGGAGATGAATGTTAACCCTGGCAACACGTAGCGAAAAACTACAATTCCGAATAATTTAGATTGTTTTTTAAGTGTTTTTTTAAGTGTTCATTAAAAAAATATTTTGAAAATGAAAAATGTTTTCAAAATTTTCAATTCCGACGGGATTCGAACCCGCAATGATACATTCATATAAATACCTAAGTGTGGTGTAACACTATAATAAATAAAAAATTATAAAAAATATTTCTCAAATGAACACTAATTCTTTTGATACATTTATTAAGTTTTTCAAATAAAAAATGTGGTAATTTGACACTTATAATATTATTACTTATTTTACAAATTACTTTCATATTTTAAAGTGTTTACAGAATGAAATTCGCTTCTTTTTCTTAGCCTGGATATATATCCGATATATATCGGATAAATATCAAAAAATCGGATTTTTGATATTTATTATAAAAATCGGATTTTTTCGAACCCTGGTTTTAAGTAACAACACACGATAGGAAAACGTTTTGCGATAATATTTTACTTTCACTATTTTTTGTTTAATTTTAATTTAGATTTTTTGACATAAGTATAGACTTTTTCTGCAATGTGAATAGTTTACCAGTTATAGGCTGACATCCAATTTTCCATGTGAAGATTGAGTGACTGACGCTTTTGCCCACAACTCGCTTATTTGATTGTGGGTGACAAAACTATTAGAACAATCTCCAAATCCTGAGCACATTTTCAAGCGTTTTTATCATGGTGACACCCACACCGCACGCAAACATATAATTAACATCAAACACTTTGTATAGGCTGGCACACAAATATATAGCTATTGCTGACAATCGACAATACCAATCTTTCGATTTTATATATTTTCGACTTCAGTTTTTATAATAATTAACCTACTTGACCATTGTCAAGCAAAGGTCTCTTCTAAGACACAAGACATCATTACAATATAAAATTATTTAAATAATAAATTAATTTTGAACTTAAACTGAAGTATTTGTTGCTTAGGGTCACAGATTGACTCATTGATTAAAGTTTGCGGAATGAACACGAAACATTCTATATAGATCGACTGTTTCATTCTATGATAGATTATAGCTAAGCTCTGCCAACGGTAACGAAACAAGCCATATACATAGCGTGATCATGATCAAACATAGCCTCGTGGTACCATTTTCACAGTCAAGGGAAGTTCTACAGGTCATACCCAGATCTACAAAATATTCTCGACTATCTAGTAGCCCACTTAAGCATTCTAATAAAGCTCGATGGAAATACAGGCTTCAATGTGAATAATCTCAGCTTCCACGTTGTAAGAAGCCCGTGAAACCAAAACTCGATTCCGCATGAAGAGCAAGGCCACGCGTCGAGCACTTGAAGTGAAGATCTGATCGAAATAATACTAATATAATTTAAACTTTCACCCCCTTACTTATGAAAGATGTTTAAAGTTGAACACTGGTTAAACAACATCCTGTCTCTGTTTATCACTATCCACAAATAAAGACAGGACGTTGTTTAACCAGTGTTTAACTTTAAACACCTTTCATAAGTAAGGCCCTCAGTGTCACCGGTAAAGTATGTAAAGAATGCCGAAAAATGTAACGCAATCTTTTCCCTTTTAATGAAATAATAACATGTTCGCTTTCTTTCGTTTCGCGTCAATGTTAATTTCGTGATTCATTTGCGTATAAATTAAACCTCAAACATTTTTTTTACTAGGTTCCTTTCCCAGCATTCTTTAAAACTACATACTTTCCCGGAAACACATGCATTATACGCAGAATTGTGAGGCAGTATGAATGATTAATAAATATGTTTACCTAGTATAGCTGAGATAAAGTTATGAACAAAAATTTAAAATAATTTAACTCTAATTTAATAAAATAAAAAACAAATAAAACTGTCACAATTCTGAATCAGAATTAATGTTTCATTTTCAGGTTCATGAACTGGTTGTTAAAAATTCTCGATATTTTTTACACATAGATTTATCATTTGCAACAAATCTAACCTACTAGTAAAACGCCATCGAAAATAGGAGGATATTTACAAACATTATTTCAGGAAAACATAAATTAACACAAAAAGTAACATATTGTAAAAATAAAGGTGAACAGAGGCATCATACAAAAGCAAATTTCTTTTAGGAAATTCTTGTCTATTTCCACACTGTCAATAAACTGATAAAGGAGCTCAAGTATGCACTAAATTTAAACCTTGTTTAGCTTTTGTACCATGCTTTTCAATACATTTCTTATGGGTTCATAACCATTATTTACCTGAGATCACTGTCTTACCTGGACGTTTTACGAGGTATAGTATTTATCGCTATCATAGATGTTCTGTCTATCTCAGACATTCGATGTTCGTACGCTTAGTAGATTTAAGATTGGGAAATTACTTTTTACAGAACATAATGTTCGTATGTGGTAAAGATCGTGATGGATCGTCCCCTGTAATAAATTCCTTATAAGATACTTAGGCCCGCCCGTGTATCGAAGTTGTTACCCGTGCAATAGGGTCACACCTCTAGCACTACCCTCTTGCAGGTAAGAGGTCGGGGCCTGTAGGAATAAAATACAAAGCATTAATAAAGTGAATTGAACACATGAGCCATCGAGTGCTTCACAGCTCGCGGCTCAAACAAGCTGCGCGTATTGAACTCTCTAAATATTTAGAAATACCTTCAACGAGAGCAGTGATGCATAATGATGGCTCAGGTGAGCTTACTTTAATTTACAAAGAGAATGTGATCCTACCTTCAATAGTGTGTTGATTTCCCTCAATGAGGTAATGGGAAATCCTTCCTTCTCCTTTTCCATTTTGAGTCGTTTCAAAGCAACAATTTCCTCAGTGGTTTTGTCGCGAGCTCTGTAAACAACGCCGTACGTGCCTTCCTCTATTCGATTCAGACATTGAAACTCCTCAACTGATCGACAGCCCTATAAAATGTTACAAATTACACATAAATAAAACATAAATACAAATCTTCATGATTCTAAAAACAAAATGGAATGTGACGATGATTCACCCACTTCAAAACATACAACAAGGTAACAAACAAGTATGCTAAGAACATTTTCCTGTGAATAGATAAATAAATTATTTCCTTAGTTTGATGAAAGCCTACAATTTTTTTTTTGATAAAATTAAATATTTGAAAAATCACCTGTAGCGCCGGAAAATATGGAGGAAGAGCACTGATGGTTTCTTCTCTTATTTTGGCCTCTTCATCATTATCTTCATGTTTCTCTTCTTCAGTAACTTTACCATTTTCCCCTGGAGGTGGGGGAGAAAACGAATGTGACCTGCTTCTGCTTTTAGAGCGGGATAGTGATCTGAAACGATTGGGAAGAATACATTTTTAGAAGAGAATAAACAAATATACATGATGTTAATTAGAGTGTAGTCACATTATACCAAAACTAATTCAAAGATAATAATTCAAACTTACATACTTTACATGGCACCAGTTTTTACTAAAGGACATCAACCCAGAAGAAAGACTCAATCTATCTGGGAAGAATTTCACTTGGACTTAATTTAAAAAAATATATTCACCTTCTAGATCCGTGAGACGATGGCGAGCCCTCATCAGATTTTGGCGAGGGCGATTTAGACTTAGATATTTGTATAGAACTATCATCCACTTGTTCATTCTCAAAATCATCTGACTTCTCCCTAACTTCTTCCTTTCCTTCAGATTTTGATTCATCACCAGTCTCTGAACCTGTGCTGGTGCTGTCATCATCAGATTCACTGTTGGTGTGTTCACCTGAAATAATTAAACATTGATCAGTACTGCTTTATAATTTGAGAAATTCCAAAGATTAATTAAATGCTGGATGGCTTTACTAACCATCTTCAGGCTCCGATTGAGGAGACACACTTTTCAATTCTACATCACTAGTATCTGACACAGTGACAACTGAATTGAAAGCTGGGGAATGACTTATTTTACTCTTTTTGGTCATGGAATCATCAGGCGATGGAGAGCGCTTCTTGCCGCGACGCCTGCGTTCTTCCCGCCGTGCCTCAAGTTCGTTACGCGACTCGTATTTTCTTTTCTCCATTTCCCGATCTATAATAAAAGAAAATAATTAATGAGACGCCATTTTATTCTAAACTACTAAGCATAAAAATTGTTATGTGAATTTGAAGAATAAAGTTATACCTCAATCTATTTACATACCTGCTTCAAGCAATCTTTTTCTTCTCTCCTGTTGATTTTTATCTAATGCACTGTACCGGTCCGCTTTAGGATCTTTTTCATCAGTGTTTTTAGTTGTGTCTTGTAGTTCCTTAGAAATTCTCTTACTGAGTAATCTGGACCTCAAATCTTCCAGTTCTTTATCCCCAGATGTTTTGTCTCTATTTTCTTTTTCGTTAATTTGATTGCCATGGCTTTCCTCTGACAACAACCTTAACCTGGATTCTATCCTTTCATTCCCTTGGCGTTTTCTATCCCCCTCAGCAAATTTATATTGGCGTTCACGGTTCAAGTAAGCCTCTCTCTGAACATCTTTCTCCTTATAAGCATCTCGAGATCGAGGTATATCTCTAAATGATGCATTTGCATTTTCTCTGGTATACATTTCCCTTTCTCTATAATACTCCCGTTCCCCTCTTTCTCTATAGGGATCTTTTTCTCTGTAAGCTTCTTTATCTTTATGGACTTCTTTCTCTCTTACTTCCCTTTCACGATACAACTCCTTATCTTTTTCCCTATATGGTTCTTTATTGTCTCTATACAATTCTTTGTCCCTGTAGGCTTCTTTTTCTCTGTAAGGTTCCTTATCACGGTAGGCCTCCTTTTCTCTGTACACTTCCTTTTCTCTGAAGGGATCTTTCTCCCTATAGTGTTCCTTCTCTCTATATATTTCTTTGTCCCGATATGTTTCCTTTTCCCTAAATGCTTCTTTGTTATCCCTATAAAACTGTTTTTCTCTATAGTATTCTTTGGGTATTTCTTCACGATCATTCTTAGTCATATCTCGCTTCGTTTTTTCAGGCTTATCACGGTCCCTAAAAACGTAAAAGTTCATGACTCAAATTAATTTCAAGGTAGGTACCTATAAATTTGTGTGAGTATAATACCTTTTTCAAATAAAAACCATAAAATTATAAGTACTTATGTATATGGACGGGTATTCAACATGTAAGTACGTTTTTATTTAGCCCAACATTTCAACTAGATTGCACCAGCCATGGTCACGGATACATAAGTATTTTAAATAAATAATTATTTATTTATTTATTTATAATGCGTTCTGATCATGAAAGTTTAAAAAAGGCAGCCATAACCATTCCTAGTAAAAAAAGATTAGTACAAACCTGTAAAGATGCTTTTTCTCTTTTCTGGTGCTATCTTTATATCTGTCTTTGACAGCTCTTTTGTGGCCTCTTTTATCCCGATGTGAGGGCCTAATGACTGCTTGAGGTGGTTTGATAACCAATGAGTCAGCATTGTCTCGGTCTTCATCTGATAAACTAAAAATAAATAGTCTTTCTAATTTGAGGACAAAAATAAGTGGGTATCAATATAACACAGTGTAACAAGTCATGGAGGTCAAAATTTAGCAGGAATAGAATTTGGAATGGATCTTTCACAATAATCTACTTACAAGGATAAAAGTCGTCTGAACAAATCACTGAATATAAAGTGGTAAGTACCTACAAGAAAATAAAGGTTTGCCCATTATTCTTCATCTGCAAACCTATTCTCAAAATTCAATCTGAAGAACAAGACAAGCTTCGTTTCAATGTATCGAGCACGAGCAGACCACCATGCTCACAAAAGTACAACAATGTGGAAACTCACGAATGAAAACAATGTTGCTTCTAGTAGGTGCCTACTCTACATTACGTTAAGTTATTTCCACAAATTTCGTGCGAGCTAAGTGTCACTTACCTGAAATCCATTTCGTCTCGCACAGGGCTGCGCGCTAATTCTCCATCCTCACTTTGATCATCTTCGTAATTACTCATAATAAAATTTCACTCTTGTAGGTGGTGAGATTAAACAAAATATAAAATTAAAAGAAAGTACACCACAATTAACGGACATCTAACACATTTATACGATAGAAGTTTATAACTATTCTCTACCTACACAAATGCGAAACAACAAAACTGTTGAAGGAAAATCCACATCACGTCGCCATTTTATATTTCTGAGTTTTTTGATCATTTTTGATTGTTCTTGTTCATTCACGTTACGTGTGTTTGCTAGTCTATGGTTGTTTGTTAGTTTGATTCTATTGGTTGGCAATGCTTATCAAGCAAACAAACGAATGTCTCCCTAGCATGAATAAAACGTTTTAATAATACGATGAAAAACGGTTTTTAATATAAAAGTTAAATAACTAATGCATGCTAATGTCTCAATCATGGCTCTCTCTAATCATGGATCTCTGTATCTGCCAATGTCATTTGAAAAAAAAAAAAATTTGACACCAGTTTTAGGGTTCGTTCCATTTTTTGGTGCACTTGTCGATGGTTATAATAACGCTGGTTGTCAAAACAAAAATGCACATTAATACGAATACGAATATGTGCAATGTAGATCGATCAGATAAACTACAAGTAGGCATTTTAAAGCAATTCCTGTTAAAATAACTATAGCACAAGTTTTTAAACATGCTTGTAGGCAAATAGCTGAGATAGTAATGAAACAAACGACTATAGTCGTATTGCTCATTATACGGACTAAAAGTGAAGGAAAAAATGTCATTTTTCCTTCAATTTTGATTAGTTTTGATACGATTTATGTCAAAATTGAAGGAAAAATGACATTTTTTCCTTCACTTTTAGTCCGTATAATGAGCAATACGACTATACGTTAAATTTGGAATATGTACGGAACTCATCCTGTTGGAAAAGTCGACTAGCACTTTACTAATTTTTCAGCTGTTCCACTGTTTTCGCTTGTCTATAATAATAATAATTATCTAGTCGTTTTTTGGCGGGAATTTGAGAAGTCAAGTTTCATTTTTGTTTTATTTTCCAAAACTTGTGTTTCTTCGAATGTTAATGTGTAATAATGGTGGATTATTAACCGTTAAGTGTTCGTGAACGTGCATAAGTGTGGGGAAGTGAAACAAAATTGGTTAACATTGCTTTTCAAGTTCTTCCAAAAAGTCCGTGTTGATGTTTCAGTAAAGGCCCACATCTTTACTGAGGCACAAGGGGAGGGGGTGGGATATTATATTTAAGTATTGTAATATGTATTTATTTATCTTATTTATCTGTAAACTTGAAGAATAATAATTACTTGACACTGGCTGAATGCACAACCGTGCGAAGCCAAAATAAAGAAAAAAAAAAAAAAAAAATTATCTAGTCTGTCTGTTGTTAATGGTTGTTTTGTTTCTTCGAAATCCCATTCCCTGTAAAATATTTACATGTAAATACTACATATTCCAGTGATAAAGCATGCATTTTTCATAAATCAAGTAATTTGTGGACTTCTTGATCTGACTGGCTGTTCCTATTGACTGTTCAGGAGTTTTTAATCAAAATATGTGAATAAAATTGCTTCTATCGGCGATCATGGTAAGAAAATATAAGTACTGGAATTGATAATTGTACTTATTTATGCGCTTTACAAAGTCTATATCTATCACTAAGCAAAACTTCGCAACACCTAGGTACTTTTGTTTTTCACGTAGTAGGTACCTAGGTACTTATTATTTGATTGAAACCTTGACTAAAGGCTTGTAGGTATGTATGATGACTCCCATTTCCGCAATTGGACTCGAAGGTGATCCTTTGCATGGGGATGACCTGGCTCGTTAGATACCTTATCCAGCCTAGTTCCTCCCAGCAAAACAGAGCTTCCTGGGGTCTTCACAGCCTTCGAAGAGCGACCTCGTGTTACTGAGGATTTGTTGCCATTGTGTTGTGATTAAAGACTTGTGCTTGTGGCCTTGTTTGTTCTGTTTGAGAAACTCAAACAGAACCCAAGCTTGTTCCAATGATTCTATCATCATTTTATTTTTATTCGGAAACATAATTTGATTCATGGCTTGATCAAATTATTGGTCTGACTAAATCATTATTTTTAAAAATATAAATGTTTTTAAAAGTCATCTTAGTACACCCAATATTTAGTAAATATCTACTCTGCAAACAATAAAGAACTTGCCTAACCCTACTTACTTTTTTCTAGAATAGCAAAATATTGAACTCCATTGCAAATGCCATAGACAACAAAGAGGAATTAAAGAAGCGGATAGAAAATGGTAAATTAGTACTAAAAGATCTTCTCAATTGTGTACAGAACTGCCAAACTCGTTTTGGAGGTAAATCTGAGCTGGCCACTGAAGATGATATACGGTAATGAACCTGCATTGTTTTGACTCTTTAACTCTTGAAGTTGGGATGTTTAACTTGCTTCTTTGTCAGTATAAAGAACCATGGGTTTACAGTGAAACCCACTGTATTGGTAAACGGAAAAAACAGTACCCAGGTACTTATTTTTAAAATGAGGGTCTGAGTGTATAGTGTAAGTTGCAACTTTTAGGTACTATGAATATTAAAGTAGGTACTAAAATTAGCAGTTGTAAGTGTTAGGTACTAATAAGTTTGTAGGTATTAGGTACCTACTTATGAGCATAGTGGCCTCTGGTCATTTTTTAACCAACTTAAAGAATAGGAGGAGGTTCTCAATTTGTCGGAATCTTTTTTTTATGAAATTCTTAGGTAGTAAACAATTCGGTGTCTTGCTCTCTGGTCCATTTTGTAAAAGCTATGTACTTTTGTTTTAGGATAGCGCAGTTGTGTGAAAAATGGGAAAAAGTTCTAAGTCATGGAATCAGAACAAATATATCAAGCTCATCCATTCAGAGTTTGGTAACTGCTGGACTTAATTTTACTTTTAATATCATCAATGTTGGTATGTATAATGTTCATAGATTTTTTATATCAGTAAAATATATTAATTAATGAACATAATAGCTTAAGTGTCTATTTTTTCAGGAAATTCACTATGGAGCTATACATGTTTGCATCTAACTAAACATGAAAAGGAGAGGTTTAAGATTCTCTCGAACATCAACACACCAGTTGGTTACTTCAGAGCTTTTCTTAGAGCAGCTTTGAATGAAAGATCTTTGGAAAGGTAAATGGCCACTAGAATGCTTCTGTCAAGAAAGATAGGGAATGTACTCATACTACATTACCAATTTTTTACCCCCCCCCCCCCCCCCCCTCTGGAAAAAATATTTAAAAACATACAGGGCCTTACTTATGAAAGACGTTTAAAGTGAAACACTGGTTAAACAACGTCCTGTCTTTATTTGTGGATAGTGACAAACAGAGACAGGACGTTGTTCAACCAGTGTTCAACTTTAAACATCTTTCATAAGTAAGGGGGACATTGACTACGTGACGAAGAGGTAAGCCCCCCCCCTCGCCCTTGTGACCAAGCATGGTATTTCGAAGACCCCCTGAACAGGTCACGTAATATGGGTACATTCCCAAACCTACCCCTCATTAGTCTAGGGGTCAACACTAAACCAATCTACTAACCTCTTTGTACAACTTCTCCAAACACCTTATCTAATTCAATTATACCTAATTCAAAATATATTGCTTTGCTTGACTTAAGTCTGCATGTACTTTTGCGATTCCGCTATCAAAGTAATTTCTACTGAATTTTTATTGTAGTGAGGTCGTAATTGGCTCTCCATAGCTTTTTGTAAGTGCATTGGCCATTGGCTTTCCCTCAAAAGTAATAGAAATATTACAGCTGTTGGTAGGTAGCTATGTATTAGAAAGAAAGTACACTGTCTGTCTCTAGAACTACTTGTCTAGAACTCTAGCTAGATCCTTAATCGAATGTCAGTTATTTATTAATTGCTTTAAATACATAATGATACCATCCCATCCTTAAGCATGCAAGATAATATTATTTGATTTTTTACGCGGCTGATTTTATTTTTAGGTATCTTCAAAGCTGGATAGCCCATGGTCTTATTCTAGAGTATTACGACGAAGGTGCTTTAGTCAGAGACGCGGAAGCATGTAACCTTCTACCCAACATGGCGTCAGGTAATATCAGTTACAAACAGACATCATTCTCAAGGTTAGGCTTAGTAATGTGGGTATCAACTTATTCCAGGCTTATCGTCAATTTTGTTCGCGTTATCTATCGACAGACCAGAGTTGAATGAACAACAACAGACGACACAAGTGTACAAAGCTGAACATGTAATACCTCTGCCGATGCCTGTAAAGTCATCGGCAAACTTGAAACGGAAACCTCTACGCCAAGTCATATCTTTCGATAAAAGTGAACAGATAAATTCTTTGACAAACAAGCAATCTCCAGAACCCAATCAGATGGATGAGTCGATGTGGAACAGCGCTCCGGCAACTTGCCTCAACTCGCCAGATCCAAAGATACATCAGAATGCTTCAACCAGTGAGCCTACCAGTTCAGAGTACAAAGGCTTCAGACATTTCTTTCCAGACAGTGTGAAAAGCATAGATAGCCCTTCTCAAATTCTGACGAAGCTATCGGAACGAGCCAAAGAAATATTTTCGTCTTCCAATAGCATAGACGTAAATGTGATCAAAGATGACCTATCGGAACTAAGTATTAATAATTTAAAAATATATGAAAGCGACAGTGAGGATATTGCTGTGAGTATTGATGGGAGCAACTCGTGTCTGGAGTTGTGTTTCACTGAAGACGAGAGTGTGCCGGACGAGAAGAGTCTCAATTCTGTTCTAGAAATTAAGGAAAAGGAATATATTAATTTACAGTTGAAGTGTAGTCAAATAGAAATAGCCTGTAAGGATAAAATACAGAAATTGGAAAATGTTGTCTTGGATTTGAGCAAGTAAGTTAGCAAATAAGTTATTTACAATTTGTTTTACGCGTTGTTATACTTAAATGATTTTTTCGTACTATTTTCAGAGAGAACGATAGGCTGAAAGATCAGTTACGGCATTACATGTCGGCAGTAGAAATGGGAAAAGCTTTAAGAAATAATAATACAGATACAGAAAATAATGAGGAAGTTAGCCAATATGAGAGGAAATTAGTTCAGGTCAGTAATTTCTCATTTAAGGGTATTTTTGTCAATAAAATACAAGAAACTTTGAAGATTGACATCATGGGAGCCTCAATTCTCTAAACTTTTTATGAACAAAAGCAAAACGTCAACTGTAAGTAACCACATATTTCATTTTATTTTCTAATCTAATAATGACAACGACTCTGTTGTGGTGACGCTTTCAAACAAATCATTTTGGAGAACGAAACAAAACGCAGCTATAATGATATAGGAATGGTTGACGTTGTAAATTAGAAGAATTGGGGCCTTTTTCAATTACATCAGTTTCTAATCCAAGTTTTGTCTTCATTGTCTATCTTTTACAAAGAATACTTTGCCAAACAAAAAGAGTCTTTCTCTTTTTTGCCAAGCAAAAAAAAAACTTTCTATCATACCTGCCTAGTTCAGACCAGAAATATTCTTAATATCTTCTATTCTATCAGACCCTTACGTTTCTTACAGGTGGCAGAAATGCATGCAGAGCTAATGGAATTCAATCAGCATTTGCAGAAGAAATTGCAAGAAATGGAAAGCGCGGCAGCGTTGGAAGTATTGGATTATCCCGAATCGAATGTCAAAGCTTATATCCCCTGTGCTCTGCTGGTGGGAAAGAAAACTCGTTCCTATCATGTCTACCAAGTAAGTAATTGATCAATGTATATTGATCTATGATCAATTCAGATATCAAGTTAGAAGTAAATAACTAGTAGTTCGCCCCGAACTGAGATCTCGCGCACTGTAGATGGCTTACATTTGGACTTTGTTCTGTCTACCCCTTTACTTTGAAGTGCTAATACTGCCGAGTATGTCTATTGCGTTAGCTCGTCATGTCTATTTTTTTATAAAAATAATAACTATTTTGGAATGTACAAATAAATACCTTTCATCAAGGACTTTTGCCTTTCATATGACACCCCACAGTCTTCCGTGTCTCTTGACAAATGTCCGCACCCTGTCTGCGTCTTACGTCTTTTCTGTGTGTCCCGCGCCTTAGATAACAATTCATTATGATGTACCTACCTATATTTTTGTATCAAAATAAGTGTATTTTAATGGTTTTTGGTTTTCAGATATTCCTCAAGATCGGAGCTGAGGAATGGAATGTGTATCACAGATATGCAAAGTTCCACGAACTTCACACACAGCTCAAGAAGTGTCATCCTGATATAGCGACTTACAAGTTTCCACCCAAGAAAACTTTACGAAAACGAGTAAGTATTTTTTGAGTGGTCAAAATATTCAAACAAACAGTGGTTTACTCTCGAGTAAAAACTTAATCCAGTTTGGTCGAATCTAGCCTTAGTCCCGTTAATAATTTAAAAAAAGTAATATTGTTTATGATAGGACGCTCACCTCGTGGAACAACGTCGGTTGTCGCTGCAGGCGTACTTGCGACACATTTTGCTGGTGCTGCCAGAACTCAGGGAGTGCACCAGTCGCGTGCAGCTTATCACGCATCTACCTTTCTTCGGGTGAGCTTATTACTAAGTAGGTAATTGACATTCCTGTCAAGCAAAGGTTGTTTTAAAATTGATTATGAATTAGCAGCGCCCTCGCGGCGTTGCACCCGCCGTAGTGATGGTATATGGTGATGATAATGATGATGGAAAGTAGCCTATAACCTTCCTCAAGAGTATAATCAAATGCAGAAATAATTTTTCAAATCCGTCTGGTAGTTCCTAAGTTTAGCGCGTTCAAACAAACAAACTCTTCCGCTTTATATATTTTTGTAGATATATAGGTAAGTATAGATGAAATTAACGTGTATAAAATGTCGGATTTTAGTTCATAATGCAAGAATTTCTTGGCGTAACTACCTATTTATTCTGTGGCGTAACTAAGTCCGTTTAAATTAGCTTACTCGCAAAAAGTTAAAATATTTTTTGAATGGTGAAGTTGCAACTATACTTTATTTTTTCATATTCAGCACATCGTCGACCACTACTGAAAACGGTGTCACGCAGTCTTTGAGCAGACAACAATCGATAGATTCAGTCTCCACGTACAACGCGCTATAGTCATTGAAAAACGTCATAAACTGGTACAGTTGTTACTATACAGGGTGTGGCAAATTCTTGGTCACTGAAGGGTAGCTACCTTTTCTCTTGTAGTTAGAATGTTTTGTTCTTAGGAAACTTCAGTTTTATTTTGAAGAAAAAAATAATTGCATTTTTAGATTTTTGAAAAAAAGTACAGTTAGCCTAAAAAATTACATTTGTCAAAAAAAAACAAGTTGGTCTTAATCGACTCTATTTCCCACCAGGAACATTTCTCCCAAAGTAACTTATCAAATCAATTCGTAAGTTTTTGCAATAATTCAAAAAAACACATCTCATACATTTTCTATGAAATTAGTAGTTGTAAACATTATAGTGCCACTTATTCGATGGTTATTAATTTAAATTCATAACTGCTTCGGCATGCTGGGAGGCTATTGTAAAGCCTTAGGCGCCTAAGACAGAGCCGCAAGAGATGTTGGTATGCATGGAGCATACCATTAGTACATCTGCAGGGACGCACTTTGTTCTAAATTTAAATACGCGCGTTACAATAGCCTCCCAGCATGCCGAAGCAGTTACGAATTAAAATTAATAACCATCGAATAAGTGGTACTACAATGTTTACAACTACTAATTTCATAGAAAATGTATGGGATGTGTTTTTTTGAATTATTGCAAAAATTTACGATTTGATTTGATAAGTTACTTTGGGAGAAGTGTTCCTGGTGGGAAATAGAGTCGATTAAGACCAACTTGTTTTTTTTGACAAATGTATTTTTTTTAGGCTAACTGTACTTTTTTTCAAAAATCTAAAAATGCAATTATTTTTTTCTTCAAAATAAAACTGAAGTTTCCTAAGAACAAAACTTTCTAACTACAAGAGAAAAGGTAGCTACCCTTCAGTGACCAAGAATTTGCCACACCCTGTATACTAACTTATGTGTTATATTATAATATAAGATATGAGCACTTCTTCCAACGGATTTTGGCATACGTGAAATAAGCCGTTTCGATGCGCAGTGCAACTTTTTCATACATTTTCTACTGCGCAGCGAAAAGCCTAACTTCACGAATGCCTAGATCTATTGTGATAACTGTACGGGAATACACATCCATTCAAATTCCAAAATTCACCACACAAAGATCCAGAAGTGATGTATGAAAAATGTCTCTGTTGTAAATAAGTTTCAACAAAAGTACGATATACCTTGTAGGCAGGGGCGGATTAAGCTTCAAGAGCGCCCTAGGCAAGCTCCTCATAGGCGCCCCTCTGGTAACAAAAACCATCAAATACCGTATTTGGACAAGCCTCTCTGACTACCCAAGGGGGTAGCTCTGCTCTGACCACCTAAGGAGACATTTGCAATGGATCTAGAATTCTAGAATGTCTAAGGCGCGGGACATACAGAAAAGACGTAAGACGAGGACTCGTCGCAGACATTTGTCTCTTCCGCGTCCCTTTCATAGAAAATGTATAGAAGCGTCGCGCCGCAAACCATACAGAAGAGACGGGGCGGCGTCACATTTTGTATGAAAGGGACGCGGAACAGACAAATGTCTGCGCCCCGTCTCTTCTATCTGGCCAGCGCCTAATAAGTGCTGAAAAAATGTCAATCTACCGAATTTTTGTAAGACAAGTGCAACATGTGGCACTTGATTTTGTTTTCGATGATCAAAGAAAAAGCTCGATGCTTGTCTTTACTCACAATATAAAATTTACTCATAATATGAAGTTAAATGCGAGCGAAGCGAGCAGATTTTTTTAAGACAAATTCAACATGTGGCACTTTATTTTGTTTTCAGTGATCAAAGAAAAAGCTCCCTGTTTGTCGGTTCTTGTTCTGTGGTCAGACATAACTCAGTTTTACTCGCAATGTATCTACTTATAATATGAAGTTAAATGCGAGCGAAGCGAGCAGATTTTTTTAAGAGCAACGTGTCACTTTTTGGTTTTTGGTGATCAAAAAAAAGCTTGCTGCTTGTCGGTTCATATTCTGTGGTCAGACATTACTCACTTTACTCGCAATATTTCTACTTACATTATAACATGAAGTTAAATGCGAGCGAAGCGAGCATATTTTTTTAAAGATAAATGCAACATGTGGCCCTTGATTTTGTTTGCGGTGATCAAAGATAAGGCTCGATGTTTGTCGGTTCTCATTCTGTGGCCAGACATAACTCACTTTATTCGCAACATACCTACTTATGAAATTAAATGCGAGCGAAGCGAGCAGATTTTTTTTAAGACAATTGCAACAATGTGACACTTGATTTTATTTGCGGTGCTCAAAGAAGGCTCAGTGCTTGTCGGTTTATTTCTATCCGGCTCTATCTGATTAAATTCAATCGATCCGCTGAAAAAACTAATGACTTTCGATCGATCCAAAAAATCGCCAGATCGTACGTACGTCTATGATCGCGACGCGATTATCATCCCTGTCGCACGGCTCAAGACTGACTCGCGCCCTCCGCGCCCCCCCGACCGCCGCCATACGGGGCGCCCCCGCGGCCTATACCTCCAACATCGTAAATTTTCTGTCTTTTTTTAATCGAATAGGGTGACGTAGGTCGCTGAACACACAGAAAAGACGTAAGACGCAGACGGGGCGCGGACATTTGTTTCTTCCGCGTCCCTTTCATACAAAATGTATACCTAGAAGCGTCGCGACGCAAAATATACAGAAGAGACGGGGCGCGGGCGCGACGCTGTTGTTCGCTGGCGCCCTCTTCGCGACGCATCCTCGTCTTGCGTTTCTTCTGTCTGGCCTGCGCCCGGAGTTGCGCGCCCCTCTGTAACCTCGCGCCCCTAGGCAGTTGCCTAGTTTGCCTTAAGGATAATCCGCCACTGCTTGTAGGACTTTGTAGGGCATTATTGGATAGAAAAGATGTTAATTATTCAAATCAAATTATTTTAGATTTAGACAAGCTTCGGGCCACATGCCCTATGCCACTCAGGGACTTAGTGCTAAACCGACGGTGAGCGCTGACGTCGTGCGTCGGTCGAGCGTAGCGTAGCTGTAGAACCAGTGCAGCGCTGATGAATTGCTAATCGCGTACAGCCTAGTATTATGTGGTGCATAGAGAGCTACGTTTTTATTGATACAGCTACAGTGTAGCGCTGACGTCGTACGTCGATCATGTAGCTGCTACACGATCGATGCACGTCAGCGGTCACCGTCGGCGTGTCGTCGTCGTTTAGATTAGACCGTTCCGTCACCGACTAACATACAGACTAAAGGTTTCTTTTTTCTTTCCGTGCTTAATTCGGTCATGGCACGGTCATGGATGATACGTTGTAATCGGCAAAGACCTTTATACTGTCGGTCGGCAAAGACTTTAAACAAAACGTAAGTACACTTAGGAAAAAGTAGTTATTTAAAGTTTAAATAACTACTTTTTCCTAAGTGTTTAAATTTTAAACTACCTCGTAAGCACACACAGCAATATCCAAACACTTAGTAGTACAAAAATCTACACATACATATAAACGTAGTGAAATTTTATACTAACACGTAGAAGGCAGAATCGCAGAATGAAATGTGTTAAGTATCATGTTTTTGTATAAAATGAAAACCTAAAATAATTTTTCATACTTTTGTTAAAACTTAGATGTAAGTATGTGTAAAATGCAATGCAAATTTTGTTAGACATGTGAATCTGTGTGTGTATCCATGAAGATTTTATTTTTATTAGCAATAGATAAGATATATTCCCAACGACCCCACTGGCCCACCCCACCAGTTGGGTCGTTTAATGTAGTTGACAGTTACTGTTGTTCTACTTATTTATTATTTGAATTTGAAATATCTTTGTATTACAAAGTTAAATCAGTCATTTTATGTAAAACAAAATGTGATATTATTATATATTTATTAGATTGTTTTTAGCATGATTCCAATGGTAGCAATAACAAAGGTACATTTACTTTGAATGCATTAAAAATTACATGACTATAGAGAGCATAATTTTATAATTACCTACGTAGCGTGACATTTTTTTTTATAGTTATTTGAAGTAAGTATTTTCATTTATTTTACCTAATAAAATTATTTATAAAACAAATCCAGGACTTTTATTTACTTATCAAAATTCTTTTAATAGTATTTGGCGACTAGTATAGCATGCCTGTCTTTCGATTCATGGTTCGAATCTCAACTGTTCATAAAACAAATGGATTTATCGTTTGGGAAAATTAAAATGAACTTTTAACACCGGCTCTAATCATAAATGAAAACATCAAGTCTACCAGTAGCAGAATGCTAAAAGGCGACGATCGACTGGCACGCATGCCAAATCCCTATCAACATACCTAAGTATAAATAAGCCTAAGGAATACGCGATAATGTTAAGCTAGGTCCTATCCACAATCCACACTGCCCTTTTTGGTTCATCAAGGGCATGCGATGCGTTATCATATCAGCCAACAGCGTATGTGCATGTGAGGAATGCCCTTGGCGCATTCGTTATACCTAATATAACAGTTGAAAACGTATACTAGCCCGCACTGCGAAAAACGTTTTCCCTCGTCGCGTGGATTTCTGTGCCACAAAACAGTCAACAGCAAGATGGCAGACGAAGAAAAAAATACATAACTGTCGTTTATCAATAAATTGAATACGACAAACGAAAGGCGAATAGAATAATGGCGACGAAAGTTAATGATGAAAGGGCACAGGGGTGGACTGGACATAGCTTTAGGGCGTAGGTACTCCTGACTGAGGCAACACGCTTAGTGCCCCCGCGCATTAGGCGGCCAACTATTTCTTCCGTGACATATGCAAGTGCGCGCACTAGGCGACCAGCGGCCAGGAAGAAATAGTTGGCCGCGCGACCTGGCCGCTAATGCGCGGGGGCACTTAGACGTATGGAGTCGCGGCTTCAGGCGCCTAGTGGGAAGAGTGCCGATGGAGGAAAATGGAAAAAGAAAAAACATCGTACCTTCTTAGACAGACAATTATTATGTACAGTCAGCGTCATCAATCGGTATCCCCCTATTGATTTTAACAAGGACCCTTTTCATTTCAACTTTGGATTTCAGTCGGATTTGCTAGTATACTTATGGATATCTAATTTCGCTCGAGTTCCTATACTAGCAAATCCGACTGAAATCCAAAGTTGAAATGAAAAGGGTCCTTGTTAAAATCAATAGGGGGATACCGATTGATGACGCTGACTGTACATTATTGTAGGTACTTGGTTGTTAAAAATTCTAAAATGAGTATGTAGTAGGTAATAATAATAAAAAAAATATTTTTGAGGCTAAGTTTGTTTTCCTTGATACTAGTTTAGTATTGCTTTGCTGCCGTGATAAGCTTTCAGCTGAAGCCTAAGTTATCTTTCTCAAGAGAGGTTTTCGTTAGTTATTTATGTATTTACAGCCAACCAACACCTAGTGGAGCGGTTGGACGATTAAAATGAAGGGAAAAGGTATAATAAAATAAAAATACACTCTAGCAAATTAAATTCATAATTTTATTTTTATAATAAATAAAAATCGAGAAAACACTCTTTTTGAGAATTTTCTGTATATTAAATACATCATACAAAAGATGTCAATACAAACTAAATCACTTGGTGCAAAGGCAAGCCTGCCGGTTTGGGGTTCGCCGAGCACGTCGCGAGGCGTGGTCGCGCCACGGACGTGCCCAGAGGCTCGGAGCTATCTATGCAACAGGCGAGTGGAAACCGAGGATAGCCTCTTTTTAACACTACCTACACTTTAACAAAACAACTACACTTAAAGTTAACAAAGATACAATGTGTGCTTTCCTCGTGGAATGCATCTTTGCGGACATCTCTTTAGAACGAAAAATATAATGTATTTGATCATGATTTTAAAACGAAGTATATAGATTTATGTAAAAAGCGTATTACACTTCAAAAGTGAACAAAAAACAAGATAATTTAGTTACATGAAATACAATAAATAAAAAATAATAAAATCGAAGTGTCTAACTAAAGTGCGAAATAATTTACTAAAAATTTTACATCTAACGATACAGATAAATGTATTGCAACATGTAGGAGCTTTGGAACCATTCAGTAATTCGGGGCTTAAATTAAATTTCAACAGGTAAATAATCTCGGAAAATAAATCTAGAAGTTGTGATTTATCTTTGGTTTTGTGGACATGTCGTGAAGCAGGTGATAGTTCCATAACTCCTCGCAGGAAGCAGCCAGGGCACGGCCGCGCTACACACGACTAGTCGCTCCGTAGCTCGCCGGCCTCGGCCTGCGCTCCGAAGTGATTATTTCATAAGTACTTACATAAGTTACAGATCTACTACGAAGCTGATACATCTTAGAAGCAAATAGAGAACTTGAACCAAAAAAACATTTTAAAAGCTCAATTATTTTGAAAGAGTTATTAAACTGGCAATAGGATATTTTGTTATTATGGTGTTAGGTTATCTATTACATTTATTTTTAAAGTAAGCCACTGCCGTCGTTAAGAACTATTTAATATTAAATAGAGCCGATATTGTAACTTAATCTATTTAGCTAAAGAACAATCACAGCTCCAAAGCGAACGTGAAGGTGCCGCGCAGTAAAACAGCTAAGCGAAGAGTGTTATGGATGATAATCAACCGGAAACATGAATTGGCGACATTGTTAAGTTCATTGTTTTATACGCAATGTAAATATTGTATGAATAAAAAAAAATGTACTGAGTAACCAGATAAAATCAATTTAAAATGATTAGTTGAAAGAGATTTTTATATTCCAAGAGCGAATACAAAAATCACCCACTAAATTCGTGTCGTGAATTTGTCTGGCGCAAGCCGTGCCTAGAGACATTGAACTTGCTAGTGGTAGCAAGTCGCCCAGGCACATACGCGTAGCATAGCAATCCAATCTCAACTCACCGCACTGGGATGGTCGGAGGTCAAATCAACTTTGTCACAAATGTTTTTCTTATCAACCATAACACCACGTGAAGTATACCGATAGTTTTGTCTCGTTACTAAATAAATGCTCGTATGCCGGCATATCAACGCTTATCACATATAAAAATATATATATTAAAGAAGCTTAAACTACACTACACATTGAAGATGCACACTGCTATGCATTTGCCACCACACGGAAAATATTACTATAACGCGGCCGACCGTAACATACTTATTTTTTTTTTGTATTTTTAAGGTTTTATTTGTGCGGTAGCATAATGCAAGTCTGCAAATAACTCACAGCATATTCTTATAGGTAATGACATATTGCATCTTGAAAGCATTTGCTTCTTATCCCTTAGGAATGAAATGGAGGCGTAAGTACTTGGTGGCCTCACGCGCGCATTGGTAACTGGCTCGGTATTACTTTGTACTGAATATCTCCACAATATACCTCATTTCTCCATATTCATTCCCAAGATAATTACAAATCATTAATTTATAAAGAACATTTAATTTAGAACAAAATGCATGTGGTAAGAGTTTAATACTTTAGTCATTTCATAAAAATATGTTGATTCTTTTAAAATAGCGACATCAGTTTAAGTCAGCTCACATAATATAATACTATTTTCACGGGTACGATAACCGACAACGCGTTAACATTATACTTGGCCTATTTAATTAGCGAAAAGCTATATTACTGTTCTAAACTCATGTGCTCTTAGTTTTTTAAAGTAAGATAGCTCGAAAGATTAAGCCTAGTATAATCTACGATATTTCCTTTTTTTTTTGTTGCTGCTTACATTAGGCTTTTCTTAGACACACAGTAATATAATGGGTATATTTTCAAAGAATGATTTCGCCGCCCGTGTTAGGTACATCTATGAAATTTCATTTAATTCTTGATGGAAATCTCTTCAACTTTCATCTGTAAAAAATGTATGGCATTAATTATTTTACCCGGTATGATTACTTGTAGGTATGTAAATACTATCATCCGCCCGTGGCTTCGCTCGCGTGGTACCTATCCGGAAAAAAAGTAGCCTATGTGTTATTCTGTGTCATAAACTATGTATATTCTATGTTTAATTAAAATCTGTTTAGTATTTTTTGCGTGAAAGAGTAACAAACATCCACGCACTCAGTCATCCATACATCCTCACAAACATTCGCATTTATAATATTAGTAGGATTCTACGTACCTCGTGCGCCGACAATGATGGATTTCCGCTTGATATCTTGAGCAGGTGCCGGCCGCACCACGCCGGGTGCTCCCGAGCCCACCAAGTGACCGCCGCCAGCTCTGATCGGTTTAGCTGAAATATTAAAGTTTTATAAAGATAATGTTTCCCTATAAGTGATCTAAGGAATTTGCGCATTTTCACTATTTTGGGAAATTAGGAAGGTAAAAGTAAATTAGATTAAATCTAAATATGCCTAATGATTCTATCAAAGCAGAAAAGTATTAGTTTCTCACCAATTTGTGCCTGTGGGCCTCGTCGGGCAAGATTCTTTGCGCGCACCGCCTCCTTGATTCTGTCAACCTCGAACTGATACCTCTTGCGATCGCGCATAGCACCATCCTTCGCTTCCTGTAACATACATATAAGAGCAGTTAGTACCAAACCACAGAAGGTAGAATACAATGCATTTATTTACAAATAAATAGGCATTGTGAACATACTGACTCCTACTAAAATTGAATTATTAGGATGTTTGTGTTAAAAGCGTATAAAAACTTAAACTCCCAGTGAATTGACAATTCGTTGGATAGATTACCTTGAGGGCAGTCTCGAGGGCCTTGACGCGTTCCATGGTGGCTCGCAGACGCTTCTCCAGTTTGGGCACTTCGCAACGCAGATCGGCGTTGTCCCGCACCAGCTGTTTGTGCACCTTCGTCAACTGCTCGAGGTTGTTCTCCAGGAACGAGATCTTTTGCTTCTGCGCGAGAGAACCGCCCTCCTCTTCGGCGCCTTCTTCAGAGTTGTTCGATTTCTTTATCCTTGCCTGTATGTGTTTATGATCATTAGGACAAGAACTATGAAATTGAAATATGATATCAAGATAGTTGGCATCATTAGCCAACCCTAAGCCTGGATGTAATTGCAGATTATCATTGCATCAAATTATTGGCTAAGAAAATAAAACCCACAAATACAGTACACATTCTCTCAATCCATGGATGTTTCTAAGTTTTACCTGTAAGTCTTGCACGAAGAGCTTGCGCAAATTGTGCAAAGTCTGGAGCTCTTTGGCGACCGTGTCCTCCAAGCCCTTGAGATCAGCGCGAGCCTGCTCACGCCGCTCCACGCTTTGGCTGCACAAAAACATTAAATTTAGTCAGTGAATAACTTCGGCCAACAAATGAGCAGTGAATTTACAGGATTACCTGTGAACATAGGAGATCTATCTATCGCCCAGCACGCACCCATCCATATACATCGCCGCTCCGTAAATTTAGGCCGAATTTTATCAGGGAATGCCAACCCCCGGCAAAATGAATATGAATGGGATACGTGCGGAATAAAATGACAACTCAAAATAAAAAGCGGAAGGCATTACAAGACCTCGCACTACAACTACTTTGTACTTACATCCAACATGACAATACGAGTACAACATACAAAGTTTTGTCGCTTCGTTTTGGAGCAATTTAATCTAGAGGAGTTAGAAAGAAATTAAAGTTAAGGGAATGTTTTATTTCATAGATCAAACTTGAAAATAATGACAGGCCGTTTCAAAATTTCGTGCAAATAATTGTTTTACACTAAATTCAAATAGTGCAACGTGTAATTTTATGATGAGTTACAAACATTTCCGAGGCGACATCACTCTTCGGCATATCGAGTGCATTTACACTAAAGGAAGTGGCATGGACACTAGGAATAGAGATGGCGAGTAAATGCAATTTTCAAATGGTGTGAATACACGGAATGAAAAAGGTTAACCAACATGCAAATGCAAGGCATATAAATATTCATTATTAAAATTATATTAAATGCATTAATTGGAATAGAACGTAAAGTTTGAATTGATCCCTTGCACAATTTCGTTAGGTAGACTAGTTTGATTACTAAATGGTTCCATTACGCCTATCTTATAAGTAGTCCCTACACTTAGCTACTAGCAATACTACACTATCACATAGATATTTAAGTTTTGGAGTTCCACTAACCCGAACAAATACGTACACTGAATAATCAATGTAACTTAGACAAATAAGTTTTAAAACTATTTGTATAAAAAAATATTTAGATAAAAATATTTCCACGACTCTTTCTCTCTCTACATAATTATAAATTTAAATTTATTTACAGCCAAATATGTACAGAAGTTTCAACAAGAGTACACACATAAAAGCATTCTTTAACTTATGCTTTAACTTTGTGCAAGCTTTTAAATAGTCAAGTGCCAGTTGCATAAATACAAGAACGTATTTATACTGGAATACGACTTTGTAACTAGAACAGTGTACTCATTAAACTAGTTTCCTTACGCAATATTCGACTTTATAACTAAGTAACAAGGCAGTGTATGGATAAACACAACTTCGAAATGCACCGCAAAATTACATTTCTTAATTTTATAGACTTGAAGCACGCGAAACGATTGCTATCGATCATCGAAGTCAATTTGTTACATGATCCGTAACGAATAATTAGTTAGAACCAAATATAATCAATTAATATTATATCTACTCTTTGGTCAAAATATTATCTAACAACATATCATGCTATAAGTGACTACTATTCCGTAAAGTTAATGTTATTAGGCAAAAATAACAAGGATTCTAATACTTATCTAGCAGCAATAAATGCTGGATCGACTAGAATAACGATTCAAAAAGCGTAATAAAGCACACAAAATGCATAATGTAAATGGGTCAATAAAATGATTAAAATAACGATAAGTAGCACCACTGGCTTACATTGCTTTGTAGATGAAATGTTTTGTACTGAATATTATTGCTAAATGAAAGCAATATAAACCAGTCGTTAGATAATGAAAGCATCAGGGTTTCATTTGATACAGTTCATGGATATCTCCACACCCTCAAATAGGTATAATGGTAAATATTTAATCAATAATTTGACGGCACTGCTGAACTAATATTGTCTTGTGTGCGAGAGATCCATGTAGTTATCACAGAACAGTCTAAGCTAAACCAAAACGACTATTTGCGGGTAACGATGGGTGAGCAGAATCATCGTGACTGATATCAGTAGATGTAGTTGGAGAGGATGGATATTGCAGGAATGGCGGGGGGCGGGGGATTTAGGGATTGCCGAGAGCGACTTTTCCTCTATCGCCGAGGCCTTCTCAAAGCCGAATCCATATCCGAACCCTAATTTACTTTTAGGGGGTATGATGTAATCTGTATAGTCGGCATCGTCTTTCAGCAGCATTTGCTGATTGGCTGACTCTTTCTCGGCCTTGTCTAGGTTACGGCGGGGCGAGCGAGACACTAACATGAGCTCCTTCAGCTTGGCAGATTTGTCCGCTTCCTCGCGCTTCAGTTTCTCGTAGTCGTCTTGGAGCTGTTGGCGCGCCAACGTCAACTCCTGGTACGTACTGTAAACAAAAAAAGTCTTATACTTTCCATACACAAGTTTTTGGGTTTTAGAGTAGCATTTGACTCAATGATTTATGACTGCCATTCATCTCGGCTTTAACCTGAGAAAATAGAAGGTGTGTGTCCTCATCATTACTGTTACAAATAATTTGGCACTAGTTATAAGTAGGACATGTGTATTTTTGTACATCATAACGTTCAACGAACTTGCGTCTGTTGAACTTGGAAATCAATATGCAATTCTATTTCTAAACCTAATTGACAATCATTCGTATGGAATAGCGTAAAGATCAATCTCTGCAAGTTGGTTTTACAAATAAGGTGAATTGCAGTATGATGTTATGGAGGGAGGGGGCTACTCTCAAAACTAAAATCGCAATTGGGTGCTAATTTTCGTAGTTAAGCATGTTGGTGGAAACTGAATTCGGAACATTTGACCAATATAAGCTGAACTACGAAACACGAAATTTCGTTTTTAGTTTTGGGAGTAGGCGTGTAATAGTAAATGTTGTGTACTAACTCCTTGAGTTCCTGGTGCTGCCTCTGCAGCGCGGCGAGCTCGTCCCTTAGCGCAGAGAGTTGCGTGGCGTGCGCGGCGCGCAACTGTTCCAGCTGGGCTTCGAGGGCGCCGCGCACTTGCGTGTCGGCGCGCTCTTCTGCCGCCGCCTGCTGTACGCGCTCTGCCGCCTAAAACAATAAGAAGTTAAAACCAAAACGTCGAGGGAATAAAGTCGCTTTTGAACTGTGCGTCTAGAGTTCGAAAATAAGTTTTGACGTGTGAGTTTGTTTGAAATTTTGTGCCATATTTCGAGCATATTTCCCTTGAAGGAATACTTCCATGTTTGTTCCCCACAGCACTGTGCGTCGGAGGCACTGAACGCGATCAATTCTAGTAGTTATATCCATAGGTTTAGATCACACATACTCCGAACCGAAGCTGTTATTTCAATAAAAAAGTCACTGTAGATATTTTATGAACTGTACCAATATTCAACAGATTACAACAAAACTATCAGTTACAGAAAATACACAGTATCACTTTAAAAGCTAAAGACGCTGTTAAGGGGTCACCCATAAAGTATGTCACACTAATTTCGTCATTTTTTGACCCCTCCCCCGGTCCTTGTCACAGTTGGTCACATTGGTGAGACCCTCAAACGTATGACGTAAGTAATTGATGATCCCTAAGACGCTGTCCATTTTCAATAAACGAATTTCTTTTAATTTTTCACTTGGTCAATGTTGAGTGAGAATACATACCTGCAAACGAGCACATTCCTCGCGAAGCGCATCGGCCGCCTCCTCGAGTTGTCGCTTCTTGTTCTCGGCCTCGCGCATCGACTCGGCTAGGGACGCGCATCGCGCTTCGTGCTGCGATATCAGCAGGCGGCACTCGCCGAGAGATCGCTCGTACTCTTCAATCTACAAATAAAGTAAGTAAGTAAGCTCGTATGGCCAACTCTGGTGACGGAGTTTTTAGGCCGCCTAAAGGCCTCCGACATGGCTTAACGACTTAAAAGTCGGGACCGACAATTTGACGTGCCCTCCGAAGCACGGAAACGGTCAGCTCGTAATGTTACTTGCGGTCACCCATCCAAATAGTGACCACAGCAACGCTGCTTAACTTTAACGATCAATCAAGAACGTCTAAGCAAGCTACGCCACGAGCGCTTCATCTACAACTTACAAGTAACAATTCTCATTAGTATTTATATCTAGATATTAAATTTTCTTTTGAAATATCTAATACCGGCTTCGTCCGCTACATAGCCATAGATTAAAGATCTTTACAATAAAACATTACTTCTTTATAATATTAGTGTTTATGAATTCAATGCAAAGTTACTATACATATTTTATTGATGTATGTAACCAATTCCATAATGGATTATTTAGTTTGTCGTGGGATGTTCTTCTTTGACCTTGTAAATCAGTCGAGAAAAATAATTTTGAATTTCTCTGGTATTATTTGACTTATTGTAGCTGGTTTTCGGAAGGATCTTACCTTCTGATTGGCGTCAATATTGGCAGACTCGAGTGAGTGACAACGCTGCACGATATTTTTGACTTCACTCTTCATCTTGCTGATATGCAAGCGTGCCACAGTGAATTCTTCTTCCAGCTTGCCCACCGTGTCCACGTTAAGTTTGAAGTCTAGTTCGGTGCCACCGACAGCAGCGCCGATCTCGGCCAGGTCACGTAGCAAGTTGGTGAGCAGTTCTGCGATGCGTTTGCGTTGGTGTGCTGAGAGGTCGCGGAGCTGTTGTAACTCAGCTGTGGCAGTTGCATATGCACTCTGTATGAAAAAGTTAAAATGGTAAATTTGCAATCAAATACAATAATATAGAGTAATACAATAAGTAAGCATTACATTTTATGTTTACTGAAGTAAACCAGCTGGCTATGGAAAATTGGTCAACTCTAGATAGCATTATGTAGAGTTGTAGTGTAGAGAAATTATCGATTTTTCCATGAAATGAAAGTGGCACACCACCTTACCCTGCACAAGCTAAGTAACATAGATTTTGCATTTAGTAGATGACGCAACAAGCAATAATATCGTTTTTGCATTATCGTCGTGACAGTCGTGAACTTGTTTACGTTTTTTTTGCATTGGAAAGTTTAGAATTCAACTCAAAACCAAATTGCAAATAATACAAATAGTTATGAAGTTTTTTATCAATTGAAAGGTAATATTAGTCGTAATAACATTTACTCATGTTCTAAATGTTTCTCCGTTTAACCTTTATTAACGGTCGCTCAAACCTTGAGAGCTAAAAATAAGGATGGTTTATCGCCATTCAATGAAAGTGACAAAACATAGATTAGAAATGAATGGGTATGCCGACACATAGACGAAAAAAAAGGATCACGACAGTATTCCTAAAGGCACGTTAGACATTTTCTCAGACCTTCAGGCATTCACTACCACTAGTGATGTCCAGTGATGAGTAGTCAAATGCACATCCAAAACAAATTCCGCAAATAATTAAAAAGATTATTCATGATGATTCAGATGATTCGTCGAACTATTACAGAAAACAAAGTAAAAAGTAGGTAGGAGCTAGTGGCCAACCCTGGTGACGAAATTGTTACAAATCCTAAAGGCCTCTGGTCATGAAGACGAAGTAGTTTGGCACGTCGGTATGTAAAGTCAAAAATCGCTAAGTACACCTTTTCCAACAGATCTTGGCATTCGTGAAGTTAGCCGTTTCGATGCGCAGTGCAACTTTTTCATACAAAATTTTCTACTGCGCCGCGAAAAGCCTAACTTCACGAATGCCTAGATCCATTGTGACAACTTTCCATACCTGCTTAGTCTGCAATTCCTCAGACAGCTGATCGCACTCCCGGCTCTTGCTGTCCACTTCCTGCGACTTCTGGTCGTAGTTGACAGCGAGCTCTTCCAAAGCCTGGAGTACTTCCTTGACCTCCTCCTTGGCGGCTTCGTTTTCTTGCTGGATGCGGTTCATGTCACCCTGCAGACTTTCGTAGTCGCGCCTACAACAAGATGCGTTGAAAATACTTAAATTTGATGTTGCGTATTGGTATGGATATGACAATTGAAAGGAAAGTTGACTTATTCAGTAATAGCTGTTTAATACCAGCAAATATGCATGAATAGGTACTTTAGTTAGGTAATTTTACTATTTGTTTAAAATCATACTACAACTAAATTACGTGAATAACCAGAGTCTTTCTCATGTTTCGTCAGCTGCGAATAAGACTTTTCATTTAAACATTGTCTGGAGCAAAGTTCCTCTGGACTGTGTTTATAATCATCAATAATAATTGAAAAAGCCTGTTTTGTGTGAGTAAAATAAATTCATACGAATATAATGCACGTTTGCAGTTTTATTTGCCTAAATAATTTTATCAGTGAATGAAAAAGAGAAGAGAGCTTAGTCAAAAATGGATGCACAGCACATTTCTCTGCTTCATTACAATCTAATCCTTCCATAATAATAGAGTGTAGGTAAGGTAAAAAACAATAAACAAAAATAATAAACTGCGGTGCTATTATCAATCAGTTGATAATTCTACTGATAACGTTTGTATAATCAATATTCATTGATATAATCAATTGTATCATCAATAGCTAAGTGCGTGGACCGTTATTCTGCAGACTTGACGCAAATTCATATGAAGAGCTCTTTCTATGCATTCAAATCAAAGCTAGCTAAACACTTAATTGAAACCTACTCGTAATTTTTGTTTTGACTGTATACACAGTTTATTACGACTTTCCTACCTACTTATTAATGTTCTCATGTAAGTGACTGTATTGTCTTTTTGAGAATAAATTCTTTGAACCTAGAAGAATTAAACAAATAAGAGAAACATACCTTGTGCAGGCAATGAGTTCTTCCTGCTCCATCATCTGCTCCTTGAGTTTCTCGACGAGTTGCGAATGTTGGTTGATTTCCTCGTCCTTGTCGTCCAACTGCTGGTAGAGAGCTTCGAGCTTGCCTTGCATGGCTGCATCTTCGACTGCGCTTGAAACCGCCACCGGTACAGGAGGCTACAGAGCATATTTAGTATCATTTCAATGGTATCTTACCTTAGTCTCTTTATAAGATGAATGGATGTGAAAGATGATTTGAGTAAAAAAGGGGTGAGGGCAGAGATGATGGCTGATAGAGGGAAATGGAAAAAGAATACATGTTGTGTGTGGAATCTGTATCTTATTTTTGAAAAACGTTAAAGAATTGACCGGTTGCAACTTCTATACATAACGATATTGGAAGATATTTATTGCAAGTGCATAAGTAAAAAAACTTAGGCCTTTACATCTTTACTAGATGATTTATACAGTGTCAGGAGGCAATCTTTGCCTACACTTATCGGGACTCTGTATTGCCTGGGACATTGTTGAGATGAAGTAGGCTTGCCCAGTACCTACACCATCCTCTCAGCTTAACCGGCAATATCCACAGGAAAGACATGGTCAATACGTGTGGGGCTGACTAAGCCGCGGGTTTCCTCACGATGTTTTCCTTCACCGTTTAGAGCTCGTATTATACGAGCATATACATTTTTCGCACCGAAAAATCCATTGATGCACGGCCAGGATTCGAACCCACGACCTTCGGATCGAAAGTCGAGGTACTATACCCCTCGGCCAACACGGCTCTAGTGCATAAGTAAGGTCACGGTAAATTAACAAACAATTCACCAACATTTTAAAATGTATTAGGCAACACACGCAATTCTAAACTTTATTACAGCATAATTGAGAGTGTAGTCTTCGAAAGTAGGACGATCTCAATTACATATTAATCTAGTTTACAGGCACTTACCGCCGCCGGAGGTTTCTCCTCGATGAACGAGGTGATGGGGGTAACTGCCTCGATCTCTTGCAGGTTGACTTGTTCCTCGATGCGAACGGTCTCGCCGGAACGCCAGCGGTTAAGCTCGGCCTCCAGTTTCTCAACCTATTTAGAACATAGAAAAGTCAAATAGTAACAAAATAAAACAAAGTAGGTAAATAGTAAACTATGGTGACAAAAGGTTTTTATGCCGCCTAAAGACCTTCGGCTTTACTTAACGACTTTACAGCTGGGACCGACAATTTAACATATTTCGAAGCACAGAAGCATTCATTTGCCACTAGCAGTTGTGAACACATAGGACGTTATTTCAACGATCTATCAATGGATTAAACCAGCTAATCGTTGACATAAAGACAAGATAAAGATCGACAGTACCTTTTATACCACCATCAGAAAAGACGGAACAGTGTAAATATACATTTACAACAGATTGCATTTCAAAATTCAGTCTATCCTGCGCCATAAGGTTTATCAATAGGATATTAATAGACTAGTGAATACTGCTGGATAATTTACACTTTATGAATCATGTTTACGATGATATATCCACTCCCATGTACATTAATCTCGAACCGAACTTACTCTAGAATTCTAGATAATTAGATTTTTTTACAGTTCTAAATTGAATTCCATGCTAGAGAAACGATTTATTTGTTTTCAATCTCGTAAACAGGGACGAGGAAATAATAAAAGTAATAAATAACACTTAAGGAGAACTATTTTAACAGTCGATAAAATTTAACTACAAACAGCTAATTTTGAACTTCCAAGAACAATAGCATGCTTTGTTTCAGCTAATCTTTTTGCAGTCGCGCGGTAGTGTTCGCAATTCCCATTTGACTATTTTAGTTTGATTACTATTTTGGTTCGCTACTTCGCCACAACAAAATAGTCTGTATTGAAATACGCAATAACCAATAACCTGTATTTATTTCACGAAACTTTTAGATAGATCTATAACACAAAGATTGCGTGTACGTACATTGTTGTGATATATATCCGGAAGTAGTTATTCAAGGCTCTTTTGGATTTAACCGGAGTTACGTAATAAGAACATAAACTAATAATTTTACCTTGCCCTTGAGCCTAGCCACCTTCTCCTTTTCTCTCTCATAGCGGCGCTTCCATTCTTCGGCAGTGAGTTCTTCATTGACGCATACGACGTTCTTAACGGTTTTAGCTCTGCAATAAAACAACGCACGCGTAACGGCAGTTTTCTAGAAGGTAAATTAAAAGGAAGGATACTACTAATTGATACTAACAATTAGATCCTCGATCTGAATGTACTAACCTCTTGCCGAAGTCCAATGTACTCTTGGTTTCACTTTCGTTGAAGGATGCAGGAGAACAGCAGATAACAATGGTGGTCCTGGCGTTACCACCGAGTGACTCTTGTAAGATACGAGTCAGTTTGGAGTCTCTGTATGGGATGTGTGATTTGTTTCCATCAGCTAACGCCGAGATGACATTACCCAGAGCGGATAGTGATTTGTTGATGTTTTTCGCTTCATCAAGCACAGTACCTTCAGCACCAGTTTTCGACACCTGTTCGAAAAGTATTCAAAATTACATTCAGTAAACAGAATTAGTCTGTATAAAAGTGGAATAAATAGTGTTGTTACCTTTTCAGAACCAGCCAAGTCCACAAGATACAGTTTTCCCGATAGTTTCTTTTGATTCTCTAAGTTTTCCTGTTTTACGTTTATAAGGAAGACTGAGTGAGATCTAGATGAGTGTTCATTCATGTCTGAAAAATAAACAGTTGTTTAGAACTGAACCTGTTAGACAATCTAGCTATGAATTGGTTGTTATATCAGGGATATTTTTACTTACTTGTGACTGCGATGTGACGATTTGATTTTCCTTCTTCTATAACCTCAAACACTTCCTCTGGACTTGATACAAAACGTTCAGTAGCACCTTTGACAAATGGGACCCTATTCTTGTCCTCATGTACACTTAGGTTCACTTTGGAGACTAAAAACAAAAAAATTAATGTTAAATAGCTTAATTAACAGTTTTAACTAACAGTTTTAATTTGAAGACCATGTTACCATCTAGTAAATCCCGGATTTTGTCCATGTAGATTTCAAAGTATGACACTTTTATGTGGAATTCAAGGTTCTCTTCCATTGCATAGATGTGGTTGAATATATCATTTACTATTCGTGGTATAATACCCTGTTTTCCTGGATCTCCTACATTAACAAAGACAAGAGTTAGAACAAATATAAAACAATATTGAATTATATCACAGTAATGAAATAAAATTCTAGTTACAAACCTATGACACCTTCCATGGTATGAGTCTTTCCGGAGCTGGTCTGTCCATATGCAAATATTGTGCCGTTGTACCCGGCAAGTACATCAGATACAATGCTTTTTGCTGCTTCATTGTACACCTTCTCTTGGGTCGCATTTGGCTTGAATACTTTGTCGAACAAGTATACTTTGCCCTGTTAATAATTATAAATAGGTCAGATTTAAGAAAGTGATATTAATGTAAATAGGTACAGAATTACATACAGCTTAGAAGCATAAATAAAATACCACAAATTTAAAATGAGACGCAATGTTCACCACCACTGGAAATGAATTATCTAGTATCTAAGTCCAATTAGTGACTTTGACATAATCAATTCACTCAAAGAATTTATACCCCTTTCACTTCTCAATCTGCTTTATTTTAGTGTAATTTAATTAATATTGCTATTGTGTATAGCAGTGTTCCACAATTTTTTTGTGTTCAAGGTAGGTACATCTAAGAAATCGGAAAATCGTTGAGGTACACCATCAATTAAAAATCCCTTTATTAATGCGAGAGTTCAGTTGAGCATATGGATCCAAATTTGGAGTAACTTAACTGAGATAGGTAACCTCATATTTCCGAGGCTCACCAACTAATGACCACGGTACACCAGTGTGCCGCGGCACACTCTTTGCGGATCACTGGTCTATAGTATAGTATAGAAAAGATGGTTGAGGCAGAACAAGATCTAAATCCCATATAAGTTAAATTAAAACTATAGATTTTCCCCACTATTCATGTTCCAGTCAGTTTGGCAAGGCTTTTTAAAGAGTTTTTGTGTAAAGATAAAGAGAGTCAACATATTTCTAAGCGACTAGCCGCGCCCTCGCGGCGTTACCTGCGTAGTGATGGGATGTATGTATGACGATGAAAAGTAGCCTATATACTTCCCTGAGAGATGTCATTGTAATCTATATCCTTAGCAAATTTTATCGTAATCTGTTTAGCAGTTTAGGCGTGAAAAGGTTTTATAATATTAATGTGATATGGATCATATGGATTTGTGATAGAAGTCTAACTTCAATATGACTAATAGGGACTCTTTACAAGGAATTATTAATGTAAATTATATTTTAAACCTACATTTGACTAATCAAACTAAGTTTTGATTATGCATGAATCAGCCTAGCTTCGGTCACAGATTTGTATTCTGTGCTTCGGTTCGGAGTGTGACATCATCTCCCAGCAAAGAGTTTAGTGCTAGTTTGACATAATTCAGTATACCTAAACAGCATCTTCAAAAACAGCATCTAAAATGCTTCTATTTCTAAAATATAATAACTTTATGGAAGTAATTGAACAATTTAAGTAGGTAATGTTATTTTCTTACATTCTTCTGAAAATAATTTGATTTGTTTTAGATGGACAAGGTTTAAAATTTGCTAACTTAATGGACGGATTCAGATGAAATTAAGAAAAGGAATGGATAGTGACCTGGAATGGCATGTAGGCTATTTAAAATGTTGGTACAACACAAGTGAAACCATAGCTTGTGGAAGCTAGTACACCCTAAATGTGATTTGGTTTACTGCATTACATTTTTTATGGATAAAGTTTGAAGCTAATTGAAAATATAATATAGTATATTTTGGAGTGTTTTAGTATAAGTTCATTTACTTAAGTACTATTGTGGATTGATACATTTTGACAAATCATGGTCCATTTAGATACTGTAAGTAAATGATCTATAGGTAGAACTGATGCAAGCCACTGCCAGTCGGAAGCATGCCCAAAACACTGGCAGTATTACCGCGCTGGATAATGAGATAATAAATTAGTAAATAATAAAGTAATCAATTAAATATTACCTTTTCCCACATTATTTCTTACTATTAATGATAGGTGTAATGTAAGGTTTGTGTACACATTTAGCTATCAGTGTAGGTAGTTTTGATGTGACAATTAAAATGGGTTTTCCATAGATAAATGTTGTCTTTGCTTATACTTGTGCCCAGTATCAGAACACATTCTCCTCAAATTGTTACTAAAGGTCTATATCTAAACATTTTTTTCTTTAAAATATAAGTAGGTACTTATTAACATCGTTTTTATTTACAGTGCAGCCTTGGTAAACATATACCTACCTAATTAGGTGCGGATACTTTATAGTACACCTATCATATATGAAGTTCTGTTGTGTATATATTTTATATACATTTTTACCTAATAATTATTAGTTCTATGTGTAAACAAATTCAGAATAATGTAAAATTATTCAAAGGAATCTTAGGTCAAGGTCGAGAAGGTATTTGTATTGATTTTTGCTAAACAAAGAGGTGTATGATTTACAATATTCTATTAGATTCATAAAATATACGCGTTCATAATCATAGCCATCGAAGCGGAATAGAAAAGAAAGGCCATTTCGTAGCAGGTGAACAACTTGCGATGTATTAGTCATCATGATCTAATTTAGGGCGATGATAGGGGAAAGCAGTAGGGGGTATTTAAATAATTTTATGCTCACCCCTATAGAAATACAGTTGTCATCGGGTCCTGATGGGAATTTCACAATAAATTTTGATCCAGCCTTTTCCTCAGAGTCATTCAGTGGCCGAAATCGGCATACCACTCTGATGCTGTCTTCAGCAGCAATCTCACGATCAGCTGCCATGATTTTCAAAAATAAAATAGCTTACACTAAACACTGTCTAAGCAATTAAAAAATAATATAATTAGGGAACATAAAAACCGTGCATGAAGAACTACAAAGTTAAAATTTTGTCACTGAAAAATCTTCATGACAGCGGTATCAAAATGTCGGCCATATTCTCTCTTTCTTGAAGAAGAATGGCCGCGGAATGGTCCTCATTGGTTGAGCATTCGACGTGTAACCAACATAACAAAAAAATCGATTTTTAGAGAGTCGGATGCGTTCATGGAAAGTCAAAAATGTTATAACCTGTAATTTTTTTAACACAGGCCTAAAAATTAAATTAAAATAAATTAAAAGAGTTGTACTACGGATATTAACATTAGATCAGGGAAGGACGCTTTAGAAACGTAATTCTTCACAAGCACACTCTGTTTTATCTTGGTTTTATCGAAGAAAATACATTTTTTTTTCATCTACCGATTTTGGATCCAAATAAACCGAATTTTGCGGGCAACTCTACCGATTTCGCTCAATTGACGTTCGAGAACACAGTGTTGCCAATTTAGCGACTTTGTCGCTAGAAATAGCTAATTAGTCAATTAATTATTTATTTGTTATAAATTATCATTACAGATATTAATCCAATACGATAATCTATTTGAGATCAGCGATAGCGACTTTTGCTATGGTGTTAGCAACTTAAAATCGGTTTTAGCGACAAAATATATTTAGTGACCTAGCTAGAGACTTTTCAACTTCAACCGGCACACCAAACAAAACAGTATTCGGGCAAGTAATGGAAAGGTGGAAGGGACAAAAAGTCAACTTGAAAAAGTAATTAAAGAAGTCTAATTTTCATTTAATATCTGGGCGACCGAGCTCTGCTCGGGTGCATAACGCCATCTAGTGGTTTAATTACGAACCACATTGCACTTGTAAATCTTTTTGCGTGAAAATGCCGAGAAAATGGTTTTTCCTAGATATGAAAGGAGACCTAGTCCGGCAAAAACGGGTAGACACGGCAACTAAAATTTCAGTATTTTGGAAACCCTTTCTCTACTAATCTATGGTAAAGTACAGGTTTCTTGTCTATGGTACAGGTGCCGAAGACGTCAGTCAGAAGTACTAATTTACTTTTAAAAGAGAATTTATCTATTTCGCGTAGTTAGCTTGCACAGTGGCGCTCCCATTTATTTCTATTATTTTGTGTCGGACTTTAACTAGATCGATTTTTCACCCCCGTAAACACTAGAGATGATGAATATAACCATCAACCAATAAATTTAACTAATATTTAAAATCAACTAATATATTCGTTAACCAAAATTATCAATATTGAATAAAAATACCGATTCAATAATTTCAACACTTCATACTGCATTTAGATTTCAACTGTAACATGTAAGCCATAGGGAATATTTTCCAACACGAGTCACGCGTCGCTTATGATCTAATGACCCCGGAGTCCGAATTGAAGTTAGCCGTAGCACAGCCAATCAAAGAGCGCGCTCAGGTTGTTCATTCACTCATTCAACTTGATAAAACAGTCACTCGCATGCAGCATTTAATTTTACATTCTATTGCACTTAAAATAAAGCATATTATCGATGTTTACGTACTTGTATTAACGATATTTTATTCATTCGCCAGTGAGTGGTTGTTTTTAACACCTGATATTTTTCAACCAATAGAAATATCGATAAAAATATTTATCTGTTAACAGATAACCAATAAGTATTTTCAACCATTATTGCCATCTCTAGTAAACACCCGTTCTACAAATTTCATTGAAATCGTTAGAGCCGTTTTCAAGAACGTCAGTTCAAAGAAACTTCAAACATCAAACAAAATATTACTCGTTGATGTAGGATAAGGATGGATGAACTGACGTTGTAATTATGGAGGTTTAAAAGAATTTTTAGTTTTTTGTTATACATTATGGGCCTTACTTATGAAAGATGTTTAAAGTGAAACACTGGTTAAACAACGTCCTGTCTTTATTTGTGGATAGTGACAAACAGAGACAGGACGTTGTTCAACCAGTGTTCAACTTTAAACATCTTTCATAAGTAAGGGGGTATTTGTACTGAACTGAATTCTCGCAAATTAGGATTATAAATATCATTATTTTGAATAAAAAACCCTAACGTTTGGGTTTTTTACTATGAACAAATTATTGTTATGTTTACACAACCCCTCCTCCCACCCCTGGTTAGAATCAGTTTTTAGCGACTTTCTAGATACTTTTCGTACTTTTCAGATTGAATCTAGCGACTTAGATTTATTGGAGTTGGCAACACTGAGAACACTGCTAGAAAAAAAAAAGTAGTCGAGTTGGCAACACTGTAGAGCTGAGAGAGTTATTTTGCTTTCTTTGCGTTTCCGATTATTTTGTTTGTGTGCGCTAAATGAGCATTTGTTTCAAGTGAATATGTAATGTTAACAAACGAAAAACACTCGCTCTAAAGACTGGTGAGTTAAAATGTAGAATGCAAGTTATTTAGATATGAGTCACTAAAACATACTATAGCGATACCTACGAATTCTCTTGAAGTGAATTTGGTCGTCTGTCTGTTCATTCAACCCACGGGCGCAACGCGACCTAATTTTACTAATACAATACAAATCCTAATTCACAATTTACCTAATTACTTACATCTATTTTACAGTTTAAATCTCATTCTGAATGCACTTTTAGTGTAATTTTATAAATGAACTTGTAGGTAGGTATTGACATTTCAAATGAGTCAATGAAATAATACTTTGAACTTACACACAAAAATAATGAGAATCATGTACAAACACCCAAACGGGCTATTAGAATAGAATAACTTCGACCAAGTGTAGCATGGACTCATACAAAGGGTTGCTGTACCACAGTAGGTACAATATTTATTTTAGAACTTCTAAATATTAATTTACTGTTTAATTACTAAAAAACTTAAGTACAAGGTTTCACCTCATATTTTAACATTATTTGTGATAGCAGCAATAGTAACAAAGACTATGATTTCTAAAAATTAGGGTTCAAAAGGTATGACGATGAATAAATAAAACTAGATAAAGTCTATCTCAGAGATATAGACAATGGAAGCTTAGTAATATTATTAATAGGGTCCCATTGGCACAGTTTAGGTACCTACCATACCTATAATAAATACATATCGTAATACATATTTTAACCCAATTCTTGTGAGGGAGACCCAGAAAGTTCATCAACTAGTAGTTCTGTGAACGAATAAAGACCTTGTATGCACAAACTTTTTTCAAACAAAAAAGAACCATTGAAATAGGATCTCATAAAGAAAGCGGGGGTATATAGTAGCCCCCTTCCCCTTGGAGGAAGTACACCTCAAATAAAAAAAACCCGGTGACCAAAAATGTATAAAGTCGTGGAACCCTATACCTAACCTACCAAGTTTCGTCCAGTTCGATTGTAAAATACGACCTGTAGAGTAGGAAAGGAAAGAACATTTTGAGAGTGTTCCCGGAACAGACCTATGACGCAGGAGCTGATAGATAAATTTCTCATCAATGTCCTTGATGAGGACTTGTTTCAGAGTATGCTGGCTGCACCCACTTCTGATGCAGCAGTCATGCTTTATAAGTCCACATACAAGATACTTAACGATATTGAACAATTTTACATTTAGATTTTCCTATGGGACTGATAGACGCTTTGCTCGCTCGGTCAATAAACTTCTATACCACTTCTATACCATCAAAATATGCCTCTTTTTTCTTCTTTATTTTGGCTTTGCATGGCTTGTGCATTCAGTCACTGTCAAGTAGGTAGTTAATATATTTCAAGTTTATAGAATAAGTACACACAAGAAGAGACATGACTTCCGTCCAAAAAGCCAAAATATCCATAGGTACCCAGCAGCAACTAGTACATAATAATATAAAATTAGAGAAGATGGCGTGATGATCGGGCAACCCAAGCATTGGAGCTCAAATCTTGGAAATAAATGTGGGAGACCTTTGCCCAGCCGTGGGACAAATAGATTGATAAAAAAATAATACAAAATTGTGGATATCTCTAGCCCTCTTGACAATGTTTCTAGCTAGATTCTAGTCTAGATGATGTGTCAGGCTCATTTCAAAACATTTGCTTTTTCATTTGCTTCAGCTGGCCATTCTAAGCGTGTCTAAAAAGACCGCCCAAGGTTTAATTTTACTTTAATTAAAGAACATAGAGCAAATAATGTTGAATAGGTATTAATCAACTTCGCCCCGTGTATTTTAAAGTCACCTCGGTTTATCGGTAGATAAATCGAAAGGCATACCTAATGAGCAGTTGAGCACTAAGATAATTTCTTTAGCTCATTCTCGGCATTTTGTAAAAAAAGCTGAATTCAGACAACGCCGACGCGAACAGGAGCGGTCGTTGACCCGAGCAATACACCCCCAGACCGTTATCTGCAATAAATGGTAACCTGGGCGCGACTACACGTAAAGCGGGATTTATGGTGGTATTCCCCGTTAAGTCTGTAATAGGATCGATTCTCACTAACAAGCTCTGCACTCCTTGTATGAAAGCCTTTGGTACGTCTCGCGTCGGCGTCGAAGATTTGTGCCATACACGCGAGAGAAGCATAAATAATTATTTATAAGAATGTCGATTCCGTGGTCATTGGTACTTTTTCGAAATAAAATATATCCTAAGCGGAACTTATCATTAGCCAGTATGTACATAATCTACCTATACGTAGTCAGGTGTGCTGCAAAGAAAAGTTACAGTTTTATGTATAATTTTTATTCAAACTTATTTAAAATTTAAGAGCTCAGCTTAATTTTCTTCATTTACCTATCTGTTTCCAATGCGATCTCTTTTATTTGTTTATAGGACATGACAGCGACCTTCTTCTTAATAGGTATGAGTCATGTAATTAATTCTTGGTCTTCCCCGAAATCTCCACCTTCCTCGTCTTCCTACTTTTTCTTCTATAATGTTTTATGAAGCTGTCACGTCGTAGGTATGAGATGTCCAATCATTCTCCCTCTTACGTTTTGAATGGTGTTCATCAAAAGCCTTTTCTCCTCAACTCTTTTCAGCACCTTTTCGTTAGTAACTGCCTCCTTCCAGCTAATCTTTTCCATCCTCCTCCAGCATAACATTTCAAACGCCTCTATCATCTCTATATCCCTTCGTGTCATTATAAATAGTATATTCATATAGGAATATTTCGTATTCGTTCGATACAGGAAAACCACTCAAAAGAAAATAATATTACGGCATCGTTATAATAATACGAGGCCTGATAGCAATAGTCTTCTCGTAAAGTCACATTGAATAACATCTTTTACATATTAGTAATGTTGCCAAAGTAAGGAATGCAAACTTGAACTAGGTATTCAAAACATAGGGTAGGTACCTACGCCTGTTAGGCGACCGGGTCCCCTTTTCGACTTTTCGCCGCACTACTAGTAAACAAATCCGAAAAATAGCTTAATTCACACGCACACACTGAAAGAAAGCGTTTTGGCACCATCTTGAATGTTCAAGCAAACACACTTATAAGTTTCAAACCACCAGCACTAACGAAACAATACTAAACAATAAAATCAATCTGTGGTCTTCCGCGAACAGGTGCGCACGAGTCCTTTTCAACAAAAAAAATAGTGAAGTGTGTCGCAGTTCACGGTAAGTTATTCACTCATATATTCGGCTTTTACAATTTGGATTGTTTGTATACCTTGGTAATAGATAAAAAAATACGTTTATGATGTTTTTCGCTTTGAATATAAACAATAAGTAATTAAAATTACGTGGACGAGAACTGTTCCGGGCTTTTGAACGAAAATCCCTTTTTCGACTACGTGGTCGGAATCTGGCTAAATCATATCAAGAAGGTGTAATTTTGTATTTTTGTATGTATGGAAACTAACTGCTGCTGATAAACTATTTTAAGCCTTAATACCCTCCTAAATCTAATGGCCAGTTTTCGTCCGGGCTAATATGATCCAATCAAAAAATACAGATATGATAAAATGCTAGCGGTCGAGAACAGGATCGGGTAGATACACTCCCAGATTTCGACCATGTTTTTAGTAAATACAATAAAATGCTATAAAACATCAATAAATTCCAATTTCTAACTATAAAGTAAATGTATTTTGTACCTTTTTTAATTTTTCTCCAGGTTATTTGTTTATTCGCATATAAATGTTCTCTTAAATTCATAGTAATATTGTGGTCGAAAACTGATACCACCGATCAGTTTTCGACCATTTAAAAAAGTTTTGATTTACAAGCATCCGCCCGCGGCTCCGCTCGCGTGGTACCTATTCGAATAAAGCTTATGCGTTGCTTTAGTTCTTATACTATTTGTATTCCAAATTTCAGCAAAATACGTTCAGCTGTTCCGGAGATGGAATTGATATTTTTCCGTAAATTCTCTTCCTCTCATTAAATTAGACTCGCTTTCTAACTTTCGCATTCATAGTAATTAATTACTTACATAAAAAATAATACAATAGGACTGATAAAATGTTTTATTTTAGATGAGTTCAGAGCCCAAGAAAAGAAAAAAGTCAGCTTCATACACAGCAAAGACAATCGACCGGGTGACAAGTGGTTCAAGAAATTTATAGAAAGACACAAAGAGATCCTTCCTTCCTTACTTCCTCAGCATAATATATTTGCCCACTGCAGGGCATATGTCTCTCCAATGTTCCTCCACACTGCTCTATCGCTGGTCTTCCTGGCCCAGTCTGTCCTGGCATATGCCTTTATGTCGTCGGACCATCGGGCGGATGGTCTGCCAGCGCTCCTCTTTCCGAGCCGTGGTCGCCACTCCATGATGCTTTTGGTCCATCTGCCATCTCCACGTCTGCACACATGTCCGGCCCAAGCCCACTTGAGTTTTGCAAAGCGGTATCCAACGTCTACCACTTTGGTGCGCTCTCAGATGACGGTGTTGCGTACTTTGTCTCGTAGAGATATTCCGAGCATATTCCGTTCCATGGCTCTCTGAGTTACTTTCAGCCTATGGACCATTTTCCTGTTAACGACCACGTTTCGCAACCATAAGTCATTGCTGGAAGGACACATTGGTTGAAGACCTTAGTTTTGAGGGATTGTGGGAGCCTTTTGCATTTGAATACCCTTTTCAATTTTCCACATGCCGCCCATGCTAGTTGGATTCTACGACTTATTTCTGCCTCCATAGAATTATTTCCCAGTTTGATCCGTTGCCCCAGGTAAATGTACTCATCCACCCATTCGAGTTCGTGATCTTCCAGTGAAATGGGATTTAGGCTTGTATCGACATTAGTCATCACCTTTGTTTTGTCCATGTTCATTTTTAGACCTACTTCGAGTGATGCGTGGTATAGTTGGGTTATCATAGTTTGTAGCTCTGATTCTAATTCCGCTGTAATCACTAATCATCTGCGTATCGTAACTTCGTAAGTGGCTTAAGTACATTCCGTTGATGTTAATTCCCTTCTCAGTCCAATCTAGGGTCTTGAAGATGTCTTCCATTGCGTTGTTAAACAGCTTCGGGGATATGATATCTCCCTGGCGCACGCCTTTTTGAATCTGAATGGGGTTGGTGTTTTCTGTTAGTTGAACAGTCATTGTTGCGGACTTATACAGATTCCTGAGTATTTCGATGTATCTGTCGTCTATGTGGCATCTTTTGAGAGAGTCTACAACTGCCCAGTGTTCCACAGAGTCGAACGCTTTCTCGTAGTCCACGTACGCTAGGTAGAGTGATCTGTTATATTCTTCAGTCTTCTGAATTAGCTGCCTTAGCGTAAAAATGTGGTCTATCGTTCCAAATCCTTTGCGAAAACCGGCTTGTTCTCTGGGTTGATATTCGTCGAGCCTTTGAGATAGTCTAGTTGTAATGACTCTAGAAAAGACTTTGTAAACTTGGCTTAGCAGTGATATGGGGCGATAGTTTTTCAAGAGAGTATTATCCCCTTTCTTGTGAAATATCACTACCAAGCTTCGTGTCCAGTCAGTTGGGACCACTCCGGTGAATAGGAAGAATACACAAAGAGATATCGCTAAAAAATGCAGAAGGAATCAACAAAGTTTGAGCTTTAATTACAGAAGAATCCATAAGACTATAAACCAGGGGTTTGAAGAATTTTTGATCAGCATCGGGCAAAAATAAACAAAAATATACAGTTACTAAATAATTATGTTAAATAATGCTATAATATAATAAATATCAAAGTACTATTAAAGGTATATTATTATTTTATAGGTAGAAACTGAAATCCAAAGAAAAATGTCTTCTGAAGTTAGTATCTGGTGGTAAAACTGTGATTTTGGATTATAAAAATAAATACTTAGTTAGTAGCCTAATTTTTTATCTTTGAATACAAATATTTTGATTATTAATATCAATCTTGAAATATACGATATGATTATTATAAATGAGTTTAATTTCAATCAATTTTACTCTTATATTCGATATATTTTCCTTTTAGAATTTATGGTCGAAAACTGGGGAGCAGGTGGTCGAAAACTGAATTTTTCGGTCGAAAACTGGGCAAAATAGGTATTTGAGATAAAAATATTTTTATAAAATTCGCAGATTACTCTAGGGTTAAACACTTTACATTCAATGAAAATAGAGGATGTAAGCTATGTGATGAAAAAAGTTGCAGATCAAAATAATTACAGTAACATGTACTTTTTGGTTCTTGAATCTGACAACTCAGCTAATTGGTCGCCAACTGGCGCATCTACCCTACGCGAGCATTTGAATCATCACTTCGTTGTTGGTAGCCGCTGATGACGTAATTTGTGCGACCTACAGACACCGGTTTGTATTAACTCGATTGAGGTCACTTCACCACCTTAGTAGTTCTATAGGCTGATCAAATTATAATCATGAAATAAGTATAGAACAGTTAGAGCGTTATAAAATCTTGATCCCAAGGAAGCATAAAAAAAGTCTTCCGCCCATATTAGTAAATCTCTTAAAATACCAAAAATTCTTGCTTTATATTTGGTAAAACAACAAAACCTGAATGGCAAATAATGACAATAACTGCAGTTATCGAATTTTAAGAATTAATGAACCGTAGTTTACTTTAATACATAATTTGCTCTTATAGCTAAATTTAAATAGGTCAAGGAAAGAGCTCTCATTGTGCTCTACACAGTCTACACTACACCTAGGTATAGTTTCCATTGACCTAGTTTACGCAGTTCAGGAAAATACACGCAACTGCTAGAAGTTCATTGACGATTAGCAAGTTCTCCCAAAGTATGTTTCTACTTATTGAATTGAGTATTGATTCTGAGAAGGTACGGTGACGGGGCGGCGCGTTCGCTGTACGTTGGATCACCGCTGACGAAGTTATTTTCTGTACAATTAGTCACGCGTGTATCCGGCGCGGGCGCAGGTCGTGTTCACAACACATCAACATAAAAATATCGTAACTAGTATTACACAATTCAAAAGTGGCAAGATGTTATATTTTCTTCGTCTTATCAGTTTATGTCAATAAGACCAAGTTTATCCTTAACGAGAGAGCTCTAGGTTAACGTTCAGATACCTACAGTTGTAAAATAAAATCTCGACCAGTGTAAATGTTTTACATGTTTTTTTAAACAAGTTTTATTCTAAAATAGTAAATAAATGCGTGGAATTGTTACAAAGGATGTGAACTGTGCGAAATGTGAATCAACTTTGGCTCTGCCATTTATGATAAGAGACTGTTGACCAAGTGTAAAAATTAAAAAAACTAGAGTTGACTGGAGTGGATCGCCTACACGGATATTTTATTTTATTTATTAATTAAGGTACGTTTTGCTTACTGTCCTGATCATAATAATTTTATTGTTTGTCTTACCTATAAAGAATTTGTGTCTCTTCTTGTATTACTTTATATTCATAGAAAGAAGAGACATAAAATCTTAATGAATCTGTCCTACTGACTCAGTTGCGTTTGTGGCATAATTTTCTTACACCTTGATACCGCCATTTGATGCCGGAGCGTAGGTGTCGGCCCTTTCCCATTCACCGCCCACAGTCCACCATCTGTCCATAGAAAAAGTGAAATATTGGCGAATCTAGCCATCAGCAAACTGGTCGGTGACACAACGCTAGTTTCATTCATAATGGCTACCTATCTTAACAGTATGCAGTTGCTGGATGTCGTCAGTTGTTATTATTATCATACCTATTTATGGTGCTCTGTAGTTTACTGGCTCGACATGTTTAAAATGGACTTGTGTTATTTTTATGACCCTCAACCGTTGCCCTCAACGCACACCATCAATGCTCTATTTTTGGGATAACTATCACTGCTTGACTTTCATTCTCGTCTTTCGGAAATTCAATAAAACGCGTCGTGATAATGTAACAACAACAGTTTTTGTTTGGCTTCGAAAAATTGAATGTACCTACCTTCTTATGAGCCTACTCGCTTTATTGATAGATATTCATTTTGGGCATGTTATGTGTTGCGAATTCTTTTTGTTTTTGTTTTATACCTTAGCGTGCCAAAGCTACTTGCCATTGATTTAATCCACGAATACAATTGAGTATCAAGACGTCTTTTTTTAGGTGTTTATTCTATTTTTGCCAAAAACTTTTTCTACTTTCGACCTTGACATCGAAGCGACCTGGCTGACCCCATTCGACACCTTTTTGCTTTCACGAGGTGTTTGCATAGTTCTGTTTGTTTCTTCAAAGCCATGGAACGTTTGCGTGTGTTCTATATTAAGCACCTACCTATAGCTTTTCGATTGAATGCCCTTTCCGGGCAGGGCACTACATTACAATACGATAACAAAACAATCCCATGACTAACGAGGTATAGATTTATGAATACGGAACGAAGCAATTAGTAGAAGATATCACTTGCTTCATTTCTTTGTTATAGAATTAGATCTGCACCCAAAACAAACACACACCAAAAATGCAGAAATCACGATCGAGTTTACTACGACTATGCGTATGGGCGGGCCTGATCGCCTACTGCTGGGCGCAGAGGGCCGAACAACTGCTCGCACAGAACCCTTGCTCGAGCAAGACCACGTGCAGTGACTGCATACGTACGGCCAGCTGTGCTTGGTGCTTCGCTTCGGATTTCAATGGGCCGCGATGCTTCAATCCCGCAATGGAAGGTGGCACCGCTGGGTGCGACGAGGCTTTTATCTTCAACCCAGACAACCAGAAGTCTATTGATTCTTTGTACAACATGGAGTTGAGTAGAGGTAAGCTTTATTCTAACTTTTTTAAGAAATCCTCTATCACTGGCTGTAATCCTAGAGTACCTATATGTTTGGCCTTAATTGTATTCGTCTAATTTTCGTGTATTTTCTAGCAAAGGGTCGTATGGGCATGAGTTCTTCTAGCTCATTCTCTCATGAAGAGTCCGGCAGCTTCTCAAGCAGCTCATCAGGCAGCTCCGGGTTCGGAGCGTCCGGTGGATCTGCTTCTGGTGGTTCAGGGGAAAGTTTAGTACAGATGAAACCGCAACGAGTCAAGCTTCAATTGAGACAGAGTAAGTTTTTATCATCATAGTGTTGCTAACGTAAATATGACTGTAAATGTGTCATGGTTAGGTGTCTCATCAAATGACTCGGTTGTTATTGTTTCCTTTTACAGCTAAAAGATAAATCAAGAAACTTACCTATAACAGCGTATTTATATTTACAGATCAAATGCAAAAACTTTCTTTCGCTTACTCCCGCGCCCAAGACTACCCAGTTGATCTTTACTACCTTATGGACTTGAGTAGATCTATGAAGAACGACAAAGAAAAGCTCAGTACTCTTGGTAGTTTGTTGTCGGCTACTATGAGAAACATGACCTCCAACTTCAGAATTGGTTTTGGTTCGTTTGTGGACAAGCTTGTTATGCCTTACGTCTCTACCGTTCCCAAGAAGTAAGTTTACACCAAATATAAAACTGAATCAATGCCATCCGGTCTCTATTGTTCATTAATTCGAGTTGTTTTCTAATATTTCTTGATATCTTTCAGTTTGATCTCGCCCTGTGATGGATGCGCAGCACCATATGGTTTCAAGAACCAAATGTCCCTGAGCAAGGATACCGACTATTTCGATGTAAGTTAAGCTGATAAATTGGAATACCTTTGTTTATTTATAAGATAAATATTGATGTATGAAATACTTTCCAAATTATTGTGATTTGTGTGCCAAGATAATAAGCACAGTGGCTATTGCCGCTATTTAAATAATAACTGTATTTACTGTATTTTGACTGGCCTGTTAGCTCAGTTGGTAGTAGCTCTGCCCTCTGCGCTGTAGGTCGTGGGTTCTATTCCCATCCAGGACAAACATTTGTGTAATGAACATAGATGTTTGTTCTGTGTGTGTATTTACAAATATAAAAGTATTATATCAGTTATCTGGCTCCCATAGTACAAGCTTTGCTTGGTTTGGGGCTAGATGGCGCTGTGTGAAATGTCCAGCAATATTTATTTATTTGTTGAGGTTGAATTCCTCAATGAAACTAATAATGTTTTTTTGCATTTACTTTGCAATTACAGAAAGCAGTAGCCATGGCCGATGTGTCTGGCAACTTGGACGCGCCGGAAGGTGGTTTCGACGCTATCATGCAAGCTGTCGTGTGTAAGAGGGAGATCGGTTGGCGCGACCAGGCGCGTCGTCTGCTTGTCTTCTCAACTGACGCTGGTTTTCACTACGCCGGAGATGGCAAGGTCGGTCTTGAAATCTTATTCTTATAAAACTATCGTGAAGGAACAATAGCAATACCATTACACAAAGCTGTGGTTATTTCTGCAGAAGGACAAAAGTCCTCCATACCCTCTCCAGTTATCTTTGGTTTGAGGCATCTAATTCACCTCAAAAAACCATGATAGAGGACACAAATATATTTTCATATTTTCTTTGCAGCTTGGCGGTATTGTCCAACCCAACGACGGTCAATGTCACATGGAAAATAACGCATACACTCACTCAACACTTCAAGACTATCCCAGTATCTCACAAATCAATTTGAAGGTAAGTGTCTTATATTGTCTCATTTTTTTTTTCTTAGGATTTATTCCGATTTTTTTCTCTCGGCGTAGTAAATATATTTTTAGAAGTCCCTAATTTTATGGCAAAAATTAAATAAAAATGGCAAATGCACAAAGAGGGCGACGCCAAAAAAAAAAAATATGTTCCGAAAACTATAACTTGACCTGTGTTATAATTTTACACTACATTTAATTATTTATTTATTTTATTTTTATTTCTTAGGAAAACAAACAGTACTTGCATATTAAAGACTTAACTTAACCATTAAAACGTTTTCGCATGTCGATTCTATTTATGAGCTTGATTGTTTCACAAAAAAAGAAGAACATGAAAATACATTAAAGCAAACAAAAAAAATGTAACAAATATGAAAAAACAATTATGACAATGTATAAAAATAGCGTCCTTATGAATTATATTCTTATCTTCGTAACTTAGGTAAAGAAACACGCAATCAACGTGATATTCGCGGTGACCGCGGAACAGATCAGCGTGTACGAGCAACTGAGCAAGCACATCGAAGGGTCCAGCAGTGGAGTGCTCAGCAACGACTCCGACAACGTGGTCGACCTCGTCAGAGAACAGTATAACGTAAGTAAATATTATTATCAACGGGATAATTATCAGTTACCCGTGATCGTGGCGCATGCAACTGCGTCCAAATATCGGGAAGCAAGAAAACTCTATAATCATGGTAATTATCCAGTTTATAATAATATTTAAGTATAACGTAAGCCCGGCTCGAAGGACCATATCGCACCTCCAGAATAGAAATGAATCAATTCAAAAATCATGTTTTCTGGGAAATGCGATAAATGGCCGTTTTCCGCGGAAGAGGGAGGAGAAACTGCCGAAATGAAAGAGACGCATATCATGTTTTTCACGTTCTAACCAAAAAGTAGGAGTTTTTGAATAACTAGCAGATAGAGTCTTTCTACATATTCAAGTCATTTTCCCAATTTTTTTAATTGAGTCACTTCAATTCTGGAGGTGCGATATGTGGGGATTTATTGTAGGTTTGGCTGGCTTGCAGAATAGTGGATATTGATGGAAACGAAATTTTTACAATTTTAAGTTTATTGCAAAGCATACATAAGGATCGATTTACAAGAAGGGAATGTTGCGATCAGAAGATAGCTCGTATCGAACGTAAAAAGTTATTTAATTTTGTTTATGGTAGCATAGACACTAAAATCTAATACATCCGTTCCTAGATAATAAAAGAAGCTAAACATTGTAATTTGGTCTACCAACATACACTAATACATACGAAAACTGCACGGTAACAAGAACATAGGTAAGTATGTACTACATTCTTGTCACTTTCATATGAAAGTACAACACTGTATGATAAAACTTTTATAAACATAACTTTAATTTAATATCTCTCTCTGTGGTCGGCTCTTCATGTCTGAAGATCGTGATCACTGGTTGTCTTCGTGATAGTGTGGACAGCTTGCCTCCAACGAGTTCTATTAGTGGCTAGGTGGACCACATCGTAGAACCTAAAAATTTAATACTAACTAAATGTTATTCCAGATCACGATCTTTATAATGAGCCTGCGGATCTGAAAAGGCCACATTAGCTGAATCATAATATGCCGTTTTTTTTCATAAATATATTGCTAGACATTTCACACAGCGCCATCTAGCCCCAAACTAAGCAAAGCTTGTACAATGGAAACCTGATACCTGATGGAATACTTATTTGCTTTTTTAAATGCATACATATAATATTTTATAACACCCAGACACAGAACAAACATCTATGTTCATCACACAAATGTTTGTCCTGAGTGGGAATCGAACCCACGACCTACAGCGCAGAAGGCAGAGCTACTACCAACTAAGCTAAGAGGCTAGTCATAGACATGAGAGTGACAAAAACGAATCATATTATGTTTCATAAAAAGAATTTCGTAGCGGTCATTTGCCGCCCAGATAGAAAAATAAACGCTGATAATATTTATCATTGTGAATATAATAACAGTGCAGTTAGTATAATAACAAAGATTATGCATATGCAAAAAACAGATTACCTACCGAAAATAGCTTTAGCGTCATGAATGATTTTAATTTTCATTTAATAAGTTTAAGTTTCCAAAAAAATAATCAATTCTAATGGATTGCTACTTCATAGTGATCATGGTCAATCACGTATTCTTATAAAATGATGAATTTTCAGAAAATTACGTCAACGGTCGAGATGAAGGACACATCGAGCGACTCCGTGCAAATAGCGTATTACTCATCGTGTCTCGGAGGCAAGGAGCTCGTGCAAACAAACAAATGCGAGGGTCTCAAGGTAAATATTATTAACAAACTTTTGTGTGCAAAAATGCAATGAGTGTATTTTTTTATTATCTCGTTTTGGGATTTTTATTACGAGTTTAGACACCTACGGGGAAAACACCAAAACCGTGAAAAAATGATGCATTATATGCACAGATTTCTATAAATCACTATACTCGCACTTTTTTTAACATGTTGAATGCACCGATCCGACGCACATGGTGTACTTTCTTTACCCGGTTTAAGATATACAACGCGTTATATACTAGCATGTAGAGTGCAAATGTAGTTAAGCACTGATTACAATTACACCTCTTTCCCGGCGTTGAATCTTTTGCTCTTACTACAGTCCGGTGAATGAAGTTGCACTATTCAAAATGACCTAAACGAGAAAAGTCCATCCGAAAAAAACTACACATTTACAGCAAAAAAAAAAACACAACCAGTAACATACACAGCAGAGAAGGGACCGTGCTTAGATTTTCACCAAGTTTACACAAATCAGATCTTTCAATGAAAAATTCTTAATATTTTTAGGTGGGAGATGTGGTAGAGTTCACCGCTGAAATAACACTGAAGGAGTGTCCCAAAGACCGCAACAAGTGGAAGCAATCTTTCGACATCTCCCCCATCGGTATCTCTGACAGTTTGACCGTCGAAGTGGAGATGATCTGCGACTGTCCTTGTGAACAACCTGGCCACCATGTAAGTAACTAACAATGATATTATAAACCTATAATTTTGAAAAAAAGCAATTTAGGAATTTGGAATGTGAACGCCTATTTTTATCAAACTGTAAATACGCTAACTTACTCCAACTACAACGTTTTGCTCAAGATTTTTACCTGTCCTCCAATCCAATGGAACTTTAACCTACTTATGTAAGTACCCCATTCATCTGTCTAGTTTTCATTTCCCATATTGATTCATCTAATTTATCCTTCAGGCTTTCAGCAACAGTCCATTAGTATGCAGCGGGGAAGGCGTGTCCGCTTGCGGTGTATGCGTTTGCAACCCGGGTCGGTTCGGCAAGAGTTGCGAGTGTTCGGCGCACGGGGGTGTGTCGGTCGAACAGGAGCGCGGCTGCCGGCCGACCAACGCTAGCTCCGGACCTCTGTGCTCCAACCGCGGGACTTGCATCTGCGGAGTCTGCGAGTGCAACAAAATGGATGATTCTACCAAGGTAAATGTGATATAACCCAGTCGCTTCGGCAAGAGTTGCGAGTGTTCGGCGCACGGGGGCGTGTCGGTCGAACAGGAGCGCGGCTGCCGGCCGACCAACGCTAGCTCCGGACCTCTGTGCTCCAACCGCGGGACTTGCATCTGCGGAGTCTGCGAGTGCAACAAGATGGATGATTCTACCAAGGTAAATGTGATATAACCCAGTCGCTTCGGCAAGAGTTGCAAGTGTTCTGCGCACAGTTGAGTCTTTGTTGAATAAGAGCGCGGCTGCCGGCCGACCAACGCTAGCTACGGACCTCTGTGCTCCAACCGCGGGACTTGCATCTGCGGAGTCTGTGAATGCAACAAGATGGATGATTCTACCAAGGTAAATGTTGTGATACAACCCAGTCGCTTCGGCAAGAGTTGCAAGTGTTCTGCGCACAGTTGAGTCTTTGTTGAATAAGAGCGCGGCTGCCGGCCGACCAACGCTAGCTACGGACCTCTGTGCTCCAACCGCGGGACTTGCATCTGCGGAGTCTGTGAATGCAACAAGATGGATGATTCTACCAAGGTAAATGTTGTGATATAACCCAGTCGCTTCGGCAAGAGTTGCAAGTGTTCTGCGCCCTTTCCACGAGACATTTGTTATTGCAGTAAGCGCAGTAGAATGAGTCACCACAAACGATATTGCGTGCAGTTATCACTACGCAAAACATGGCTTATGATTATGATCCCATACGCGATATTTTTTGTCGACAGACCTTACTAAAATTACATAGGCGAAAGTAAATCTATCTGTTACATTTTCACGTAAACCGCTGAACACATGTTGATGAAATTGGGTTTTGCGATAGATAGATAGATAATTCTTTATTGTAATACCAACATTATTATGAACTTAACCTAAAGGACTTAAATACTAATACAAATTGTGGCACAATGGGCGGCCTTATCGCTCAAAGCGATTTCTTCCAGGCAACCTTTGGATGGACTGGACTTAAAAAGAATGGTAAAGGAGGTGGTGCTTCAATAAATACCTAAGAACAAGTTTAATAAACCTATAGATAGACAACAGGACATAGGAGAAGAATATAGGCTACTTTTTGTCGGGAAATACGCAGACGAAGTCGCGGGCACTAATTAGTATCTTATACGAGCTTAGAGTTGTCACAAATGGATCTAGGCATTCGTGAAGTTAGGCTTTTCGCTGCGCAGTAGAAAGTTTATGAAAAAGTTGCACTGCGCATCGAAACGACTCACTTCACGAATTCCAAGATCCGTTGGAAGAAGTGTACTAAAATCTATATTCCGTAGGTTATCTCCGGTCCGTTCTGCGAGTGCGACAATTTCACGTGCGATATGAACAAAGGCCTGCTTTGCTCTGGTCCTGAGCACGGCGAGTGTGTTTGCGGGAAGTGCAGCTGCCAGCCCGAGTACACCGGCCCCGCATGCCAATGTCTAAAAGACCAAGCGCCGTGTCGATCGCCAGGTAACTTTAACTCTTAGAGCCTCTCAAAAATCGCGCGCGAAACCCCGTGATTTCACGGTGCAAATCACGGCAAAAACTGCCAGATTCAGATTCAGATTCTTTATTGGTAACTTAGAATGTTACATGTCACAATATTTAGGTACTTACACAGTTCCACATTCGCAGAGGTTCGCATGTAGCTGCCTAGTGCCCCTTGCGTTTTCGATGTTTTCTGCAGAGCCTTTTTGAGCTGCGCGTTCGCATCGCGTTTAAAGTATTGAAACAAAAACGCTGCAAAAAACGCAGTGTGCCCACTCCCTAACACTTAAGTTATATAATATGTGTATCCGTATTTCAAAACAGAAAACGGCGAGATTTGCAGCGGTAACGGAAACTGTGTTTGCGGACAGTGCGTGTGCAAAGTGGATGATGATAGACACTACTCCGGAAAATACTGCGAGAAATGCCCCGTAAGTAACATCACTACCACTTAAACTCTCACTGTAATCAAAGTTTCCTACTTTTTTCTTTTGTTTTTTAATAAGTACCGCCCACAGTGGAACTAATACTAACTACCATTGAAATATCTTAATTACTACTCGAGGCTTCCGTTCTAAGTCTGTTCTAAGTTTCATTCAAATCGGTTCACAAATATCTTTACAAATTTTCAGATTTACAAATAACTTTTATATTTTGTTCGAGTCATAAAACAGTAGACAGGCCAAGAAAGAACCAACGACTTTTATACAGAGAATATCCATTGCTTACTCTAGTTTTTTTCCTATTGGTTAGTGCGCGATTTGTAAGATAATTTGTTTTACAGACTTGTCCAGGCCGTTGCGGTGAATTCAAGGACTGTGTTTTATGCGAAGTTCACAAGCGTGGTCCCCTCTACAACCCAGACACTGATAGTTGTGGCGACTGTGCACTATTTCCTATTGTCGAAGAAGGCAAAATTGAAGGTAATTTTTCTTATTAGTATTTTCAAATTTTAAGACAAAGTTTATTGGCTATAATATTGATGACGCTGATTTCTGTAAATATTTAAATTTTAATTCAATAGAATAACAAAGATACATAAAAGTTTCAAAAACAGTTAAATCTATCAAGTCATTCTCAAGTGATGATCTTTCATACATGCGGCAATAGATTTTTATAGACACTTTGAACTTATGCATTGGTATTGTTACAGCCAACGAATCTCGAAACGAGCACTTGTGCAGTTTCTACGACGAAGAAGACTGTCTCTACGTGTATGTCTACTCGTACAATGACGCTCAGCATCTAGTTATCAGGGCCCAGAAAGAACGCGAGTGCCCTAAGAAGGTATGTTTAATTTGTTAAAGTTAGATTAGAAGTAGGAAGCTTTCGTGGTGTAGCTTGCTTAAATGTTCTTGATGGTTCGTTGAAGTTAAGCAACGTTGTGCGCGGTCACAATTTGGACGGGTGACTGCAAGTGGCATTACGAGCTGAGCGCTTCCTTTCTTCGGAGGGCACGCTAAATTGTCGGTCCCGGCTTTAAAGTCGTTAGGCCATGATGGAGGCCTTTAGGCGCTCTAAAAACTCCGTCACCAGAGTTGGCCACTTGCTCATACGAACTCTTTTAGTGGGAAGTACTTAGTGCTGGTTTATCTAATTGTGTTAATGTTTGTTGATAAGGTAAGTGGATAATGGGTTATCGACTATCGCGATCGATGGTGACGAATGTTAGTGTCGATGACTAATAATGATCTTTAATACTCGGTAGTTTTGGCTAGTTTTCTAATCTGCATTTGGTAGCTAAACTCTTATGAGGAAGGTTATAGGCTACTTTTCATCATCATCATAATATCATTACAGATCTTTACTACGGGTGCAACGCCGCGAGGGCGCTGCTAGTTTTACTATCAGCGTTATTATAAGCTGACCAATTTAGTGATTCCGTACTTATTTGTAGGTATATTAAACTGTAGGCTTTTACCGCTGAAGGCGGTCCTTATACATATATAGGTACTTGTTAACAAAAATTTCTCATGTGAAAAAATATAGGAATAGGTATATTTCTTGTTTATTTTTAAGTTAAGGTCAAATATTGTGTAAGGAAATAAAGCTTTTTTATTTTATTTTTATTTATTTTTATTTTACATTTAACTGCAAATATTCACTTCCTGGACTAGCCGATATAGTATCAAGAAATTGTTTCTAACCTTCTAATTTGTTTGTCATGCATGATTTAGCCATCTTTAAAAAATAAATAAGCTTTACTATTATATGTACCTATAAGTAGCTATACATTTCGAAGAATGAACAAGCAAATGGGACATTGTTTGGATTGGACAATCCAAATGTCCCATTTGCTTGTTTATCGCTTGCGCAATCTTATTTGCGCCCGGTGCAAGCTTTTGTAATTGCGCCCTTGAAAAGAGCTAACTTTACCAGCTCTGACAGTTAAATAACCCAACCTGGTCTGGTAATCTCTGTGCCCGCTAGCACTGCCCTAGTCTATACTATCTATCTATACTATCTATATCTATACTTCTATATCTATACTATTATAATAAAGCGGAAGAGTTTGTTTGTTTGAACGCGCTAATCTCTGAAAGTACCAGTCGGATTTGAAAAATTCTTTCTGTATTGGATAGCTAATTTATTGAGGAAGGCTATAGGCTATTCAACATCACGAAAAGACCCTCAGAAGCCAGGCAAAATGAAAGAAAGTCTGAATCGTGCTGACGAAAACATGCGGTTAACAGATGATCGCAGAAAACTTTAACCATAGAATACAACTAGCGAAGAAGAATGTAATCTCCATACAAAAAAAGCGTAAACCGGTTTTTTTGTATGGAGTTGACATTCTTATGGTTGACAAAATTATGTTCTCTTCATATTCTTCTGATTCATGTTTTCTTCTAAATGACAACATACAATATTTGACACTGACATTTGGAAAGAATTAATACATTCAGAAATCAGCAAGGAATTTATAAACTAAAGTAACTGGAAGGTTTACTGATACAGAAAACGCGTTCCGCTTGAGACATAAAACTTGGGTTTGAAGTGACAGCTGTCAAACTTCAAACCGCCATATCTCGGAAACTACTCGTCCTAGACTCCCCGGGCCTTATGAAAGATTTTTAAAGTGAAACACTGGTTAAACAACGTCCTGTCTTTATTTGTGGATAGTGACAAACAGAGACAGGACGTTGTTTAACAAGTGTTCAACTTTAAACATCTTTCATAAGTAAGGGGGCCTGTTCTCAGTTCAAATGAAAGCTATGACCAAGATCTACATTTTAGATGACAGATGTCATTTTGACAGCTGTCACTTCAAATGAAGATCTTGGTCATAAGCATAACTTTCATTTGAACTGAGAACGGGGAGTCTAGGACGAGCAGTTTCCGAGATATGGCGGTTTGAAGTTTGACAGCTGTTACTTCAAATGAAGATCTTGGACCAAGATTCTTGGTCATAGCTTTCATTTGAACTGAGAACGGGGAGTATAGGACGAGCAAGGAAGTTATATTAGTTTATAAATTCCTTGAAGACGAGTAGTTCCCGAGATATGGCGGTTTGAAGTTTGACAGCTGTCACTTCAAAGATTCAAGATTTCAGATGGAATGGAACTTTTTGGTGATATGGGTATGGGTTTTCTCTCTTCAATGCTTCGCACCTTCTCTCCTTCCATGCTTCTCTGCTTCTCTTTATACATGCTTCTCTCCATTTATGCTTGAAGCAATACGAAGTTTGCCGGGTCAGTTAAATATAAAGATAATTTGATAGATTTGATGTGATGTTTTTTGTAGGTGCCAATTCTCGGAATAGTGTTGGGAGTGATCGCTGCTATCGTGCTCGTCGGGCTAGCGCTGCTGATGCTTTGGAAGATGGCCACCACCATCCACGACCGACGCGAGTTCGCGCGCTTCGAGAAGGAGCGCATGATGGCCAAGTGGGATACGGTGAGTAACGTTATACCATTGCTCAGTTGACATTATATATCAGTAGCTAATGGTAATAAACTTAGGCCTTTACATCTTTACGAGATGATTTATACAGTGTCAGGAGCAGGGTTCGCCGATATATATCAGCGGATATATTATCATGATATATATCACGATATATATCAATTGATTTTTATCTTGATATACAGGGTGTGGCAAATTCTTGGTCACTGAAGGGTAGCTACCTCTTCTCTTGTAGTTAGAAAGTTTTGTTCTTTGGAAACTTCGGTTTTATTTTGAAGAAAAAAATAATTGCATTTTTAGATTTATGAAAAAAAGTACAGTTAGCCTAAAAAACTACATTTGTCAAAAAAAACAAGTTGGTCTTAATCGACTCTATTTCCCACCAGGAACACTTCTCCCAAAGTAACTTATCAAATCAAATCGTAAGTTTTTGCAAGAATTCAAAAAAACACATCCCATACATTTTCTATGAAATTAGGAGTTGTCAACATTACAGTGCCACTTATTCGATCGTTCGTAATTTAATTTCATAACTGCTCCGGCAAGCTGGGAGGCTATTGTAAAGCGCGTATTTAAATTTAGAACAAAGTGCTTCCCTGCAGATGTACAAATGGTATGCTCCATGCACACCATTCTCTCTTGCGGCTCTGTCTGAGGCGCCTAAGGCTTTACAATAGCCTCCCAGCATGCCGAAGCAGTTACGAATTTAAATTAATAACCATCGAATATGTGGCACTATAATGTTTACAACTACTAATTTCATAGAAAATGTATGGGATGTGTTTTTTTGAATTCTTGCAAAAACTTACGATTTGATTTGATAAGTTACTTTGGGAGAAGTGTTCCTGGTGGGAAATAGAGTCGATTAAGACCAACTTGTTTTTTTTGACAAATGTAATTTTTTAGGCTAACTGTACTTTTTTTCATAAATCTAAAAATGCAATTATTTTTTTCTTCAAAATAAAACTGAAGTTTCCTAAGAACAAAACTTTCTAACTACAAGAGAAAAGGTAGCTACCCTTCAGTGACCAAGAATTTGCCACACCCTGTATATCAATGGATTTTTTCCTGTCTTCTGAACCAAACATTTTGGAGAATAATGTTAACCCTGGCAACACGTAGCGAAAAGCTACAATTCCGAATAATTTAGACTGTTTCTTTTAAGTGTCTATTAAAAAAATATTTTGAAAATGAAAAATTAATATCAAAATTTTTAATTCCGACGGGATTCGAACCCGCAATGATACATAAATGTAGCCTAAGTGTGGTTTAACACTATAACAAATAAAAAATTATAAAAAAAATATTTCTCAAAGAAACACTAATTCTTTTGATACTTTTATTAAGTTTTTTAAATAAAAATGTGGTAATTTGACACTTACTATATTATTTTACAAATTACTTTCACATTTTAAAGTGTTTAATCCCCTTACAGAATGAAATTAGCTTCTTTTTTTTAGCCTGGATATATATCCGATACATATCGGATAAATATCAAAAAATCGGATTTTTGATATTTATTATAAAAATCGGATTTTTTCGAACCCTGGTCAGGAGGCAATCTTTGCCTACACTCATCGGGACACTGTAGTGCCTGGGACATTGTTGAGTAGGCTGGCCCAACACCTACACCATCCTCTCAGCTTAACCGACCATATCCACAGGAAAGACTTGGTCAATACGTGTGGGGCTGGCTAAGCCGCGGGTTTCCTCACGATGTTTTCCTTCACCGTTTAGAGCTCGTGAATAGTGTTAATGGTAATTGAACGCAACAATTCACATAAACTTTGATATAAATACATATCAAATTAATAAAAGTAGGATTGACTTCCGTACCGGTAGCTTTTTCTTATTTTTACCCGACTGCGGCGAAGCCCCAAAGGAGGGTTATGCGTTTGACCTGTATGTATGTATGTCCTTCCTATGTCTGCTCGTAACTACTCAACGGCTCAACCGATCTTGATAAATGATACGTCATTCGTCTTGATGGCGCTATTGCCACTGGGTAAAATGGCGGTTTTTAAGCGCAGGCTGAAAAAAACATTCCGCAGTCGGGATTTCTAGTTTTTTTATAAACTGTTCTAATCTTGTTTATTGTAATAATCTGCCAAAATTGCATACTTGCGTTCTAACTAATGATCTAAATAATGATCGAAAAATGTACCTGAAGTTATTTTACTGAGTACTTAGGTACTTCGCAAAGCTAGATTTAGCGAGTTGTCTTACTTTTTGTGTATGACAGCCCACTCAGTAATGAGAATGACGGTTACTAATGGGAGATGCGGTAAGTATTTGTCCACAGCGGCGCTATACCGTAATTGTTTTAACACAAATATTCGACCCTTTATAATTTGATTACTCTTCGATTATATATCAAGGATTTCATAAGCTTGATAAAGGTTGATTGAATTAATCCTAATCCGATTATGTTGTTTGTAGATTTTACGGTTAAAATTATTAATTTGTGATCTTCATCTATTTTCGAGAACTTTGTCCATCTTCTATATTTTTGTTATAAATAATGTTTTGTCTTTTTAGGGCGAGAATCCTATTTACAAGCAAGCAACCTCCACGTTCAAAAACCCTACGTACGCTGGAAAATAAACCTTTACTATATAACTGTAGCGTCCGGAATTGTATCGTGAAAGTAGTCATTTAAATATCGCGATAGTCGTTTTTGTATCGCATTTATCGATCGAGTAGTCAGTATTTGAACAAAACAAATGGTTTATAGAATTTTTATGAGTGAGTTTAAAGCTTTTCTGGTGATAGAAGATGAGAAAGTTGCCTTATAATGTGCCTTTATATCGATTACTCTCGACTACTTCCAATAGACAATTTATTGTAAACTGTTTATTTGAAGCTTGTGGCCTAAACATGAAGCACAATTAACGTAGAACTCTGTGCGATGCTATGATTTATTACTTATGTTTACCTCAATAACGAAAACTAATAAATCATTCTGCCACGTTTAAGTTTCGCCACCAAGTTTACGTTTTGTATTCAAATGTCTACGAAATGTAAACAAGGCTATATTCAATAAAAAATATAAAACTAAAGCCTAATTTCATAGCATTATACGAAGTTATTAATCCAGGCTTAAAAATCACAAGTTTCTGCCAATAAATCAAATAGATAGTCAAAAGGTCTGTAATAATCTCAAAGTGTATTAGTACGCTTTTGTACTTATGTGTGTTTGTCGTATGTACTTATTGTTGTGTAGTAGAGAAAGAGACACTGTGTGATATAGGTTGGAAGAAGTAAAAATGATCCGATATTTTTAAACGATAAAAACAAGACGAACAAGTTGACAATTGAAATTATTGTAATTTTAGTGCTGAATTATGTGATAAAGGCAATTCAGCTAACTTTTGCCGTTTGACAGTCTCATGCGCGGGGTACCCAATACCTATATCACATAGTGCTCGTTGTAGTTTTAGAGAATTCTAGGGGCGTATGTATCTACAGTTTGTTTTAAATATACTAATGTAACTTATGAACTGAAAATAAGTTAATCTCTTAAACTAGATAAGTTTATTCTTATTTTTTGTTGCTAAATTATGAAAGTTTTTTCTTTAGTCGTTTTGGGCCTTAAAATTATGCTTCACTTACACTGCCAAAGTTATTTTTGCTGTAAACCAATATTTGAATACTTAACTCATACAAAAACAAAATAAAAATGTTGAAAAATTACTACTAACGTTTAATTAAATTTCATAATTCTGTAATTTTTATAATCATTTAAATAAAGAAATGATAAGACTTCCGCTTCCATCTTCGACTTGTGCCTTGAGTAACCTATTAGAGTATGTAAGTGCCATTTAATAATTTGATAGAATATATGACATAAAATAAGGATAATTATTTAACGGAATTTAGTCATATTTGGTAATCAAAAATCAGGCTGTTGTAAACATTAATGTGTGTAATCGTAGACTGTCTGGGCATACTTTGAGCAGTGCTTACGTTTGTATGTAAATTCTCTCATTAAATTATTGTATTGAAAAAAATTAACAATCTTCCATATTGCTTTTTTACGGTTACAGACATTAATGTTTTTAATATTTTTAAAGCTAATTTATATTACACCTGACGTAAATAAAATATTATGTCATTGAGTACAACGTAACGTTTAAATATAACAACGCAAAATTACATTTATATTAATTCCTTGTAAATATTTTTAGTTTTGACTATTATTTACCAGATTTTATTTAAAGCGTATGTGGCTTTTATTACCTAGTTTCTAATAAAAATTAACATAAATATTTTGTATTTTTACTTTCTACTGAACCCAAACAATTGAAGATATATTTTAATACTTACATCCCTTTCACTATTTCAATAAACATGGTCTTTTATAAGAAAATGTAGGTTCACTCATTCATTAAGTTGAAAGAAATGTTGACCTTTTTCACTTCAAATTCTCTGACGCTGAAAAGAATCACATTTGTACATGGATACGGTGAAAAGACGTCTTGAATGCTTGAAAAAACAAAACGGAAAAAAAACATCAACATCACTAATCTTTGTGTTGAAAGTTTGTAGTAATCCAAGAAAGCATCAAATACGGCCATAATAGGCCTATTCATTTCCGGAATGAGGCAACAATTACGACGGCACGGGGGTTTGGCCTCGGGGCGGTCAAATCCGGGCGCTTTGCAAACGATTTGATTACACTCCTATTATCCGCTCAGGTGGAATAACAGACAAGACGAATGCAGCATCGATCGAAGCTTCATCGTGCTCTGAATTTGGTGTTATGTTACTTGCATTGGAGATAATGAGCTTACATTATAGATAGAGGCTTACGTACCTAATATTGTTGTTTAACAGTTTTATGATTCGATGATCAACTAGAACTCAAGTTTTATTTCATTAGTTTGACATGCAAGTTTATTTTAAAAGGAACAGACGTGAATAAACATAAGTTTTATTGGTTTTTCTCTTGCTAAATGATTTATAACGATTTTCGTCAACCACAACAAACAATACCTGCAGGTACCATCTTTTCTCCTACTTTATCCTTTATTGTTTGCCAGCTTACGCAATAGAATTCTCTGTGTTCAGCATTTCACAAAAACATTCCTATTTTTTGCTTCTATGATTTCTTCTAAACATATTTGTTTGAGAAAAAACTTATCACAATCACATCACTATACTTACTAAGTAAGTATGTTAATTATTAAAATACTTTGTCATGACTGATCTATTGACAGACAAGGCAGAGCCTAAACCGCTCGTCCTAGAGACTTGTGCGCTTGAGGGGCATTCTATAGAGCTCATAAACGTACACTAAAATTCTATGAGGGTGATAAAGGATAAAACCTATGTAGGTATTTACTAATATATTTATGCTAAGTTTCAATTTTTAAAGGAACTTACGATTTTTCATAACATTTGTATGAATTTCCAATCAATTTTAATTTTCAAATCGGTTGTAAACATCTATAATCGCGTTGACATCGAGCATACGGCAAATAACAAAATTCTTAAATTATTTTCACCTCAAACTACCCCTAAAACGGGGTGTAAAAGGGGTTAAAGGTTTGCATGGGAATGCTTGGCGGGGGTTGTCAATGGATATTGAGATAATTGAAGGCAAAATATATCATAAATAATATGTTTGTAACTCTACCTTCAATTATCTCGTGACAATTTAGGTACCTACCTAAGCATTTACATCCTGAAGCTAATTTTCGTTTTAAATTTAGTGTTTTATCAAGGCTTAGACCTGCTTTTCAATCGACCACGTGGGAGTAGCTAGTAACCAAAATTGGATTTTATAAATAGCATAAAAGTATAATTAAAGCAGCCCTCTGAATTATTGTCTTTAATATCTACTCTTAAATCAAAGGAGTCATAGAGGTTATTAGTTTTCTGTGGCCAGGCGTAAAAATGTAATAAAAAAGATACTTAGGTATACGTGCAAATGAACTGAAAGTACCTACATAGCGTTATTGCCAGTTAAGGTATGGTTACTGGCAGAACATTGTACGTGTAGAACGTTCAAGTAACCGCAGCCTACGGATTCTCGGTCCGCTCGGAATATTAATTTGCTTCGTAGGAAGTGTTACTATATCCCTACACGACGCATATTGCTCGCTCACAATGGAGCATATTCTCGGTTGGTACTTGGGTCTATTCAGGCAAATTATGTCATTGCGGAATTGAGATACGGAATTTTATGGCGTAGCAGATTAATTTATACTGCAAGAACAAGCTACTTTTAATTTGTACTTATCAGGATTTTTTGTAAGACTATACTATACGACAACTTATTATCGACTAGATGCTACTACCAAAGTAACCAGCGGGAAATAGTATTATTTTAGCTAAGGATCCCTGGATCAGAATGTCAGGTTATAAAAATGGGCTAAGCCTGTAATATTTTGCAAAAAAATTACCTACTGCTGACTGTACTATTGAAATCGATAAACAAATGATTGACAGCAGTCGGTGATTATGCAAGGTATAGGAGTGCAGCATCGGTACCTACATCATATCCCAGAATTTGATGGCTTTGGAACCTGCCATTCCAACTATCCGATAGCAATAAACTAGCCTTCAATCATCGGCATATCGTGCGCATTTATCTATCATTACTTTACCGCGAAATATTGGAAAGAAATTCAATTTCCGCACGAGGTCATAAATGTAGATCCACCTTATCACATCGACAGCTTATGAGCAGTTTGCAGCTCCTCAGTTTCATAATGTGGTTGGCGTGTTTTGTAGACAAATTGGATGAGGAAAGTTGCCGTGATACAAAAATACATAAGATATTATTATCTAAAAATCGCAACAAGAAGATCCCTTGCAGCACTTTCTTTCCGTTTCTCACTTACACGTTTGCAAAAAACGTCAAATAATTCGTGTGTTCGATAAGGGAATGCCTGCTAGTGATTCTGATGAGGTGGTGTGTATTCGCGCCCATTGTATTACTTTCCAATACAATATTCAGCCGCCTTGCGTAGCCTGTAGCATAGCGACCTCTGATAGCGACTCTTTATTTTCCTCTATGTACTAGAGAGTGGAAACCTCAACACAACTTTATTGGAGTACCTACGTACTTACCTGTGCAGGTACTCTCGGGAAATTGAACCGAGTAGGTAAGTATTTATAAATGTAGGTAAGTATTTATTATATTGTGGATATTTATAAACTGCACTCAACTTTCACATTTGCGCCATATTACCTTCTACAGCTTTGACCGCACCTAGGAGTTTTCAATATCGCATCCGAAATGATATTAAAACCCAAAGGGTCGCTATCATAAGACTCGTAGAACCTACAGTTGTCACGATGGATCTAGGCATTCGTGAAGTTAGGCTTTTCGCTGCGCAGTAGAAAATTTTGTATGAAAAAGTTGCACTGCGCATCGAAACGGCTAACTTCACGAATGCTAAGATCCGTTGGAAGAGGTGTACTGTACATAGGCCCACATCTTGCGTTTTAAATGTTTATTTCATACAAGACAAACTCGCAAACTTTTGAAATCGATATCGACCTATCGTCATAGTTCATATTACCTTTCAAAGTTTTTTCTTAAATTAATTTGAGTTAGAGCAAGTCATTTAGGTATTTATAGAAAGAAGTTCCCGGTACGTCGCCGACGAGAGGGCTCAAATTAAAATCTACCTACAGACTACCCTGGGCGGGCGCACAGAGCGGCTAATAACAGGCTTATTTATTTCTTCCAATTAAGCTCTACAACACTTCACGTAGAATTTATTTCATCAGGGTGTGCATTGTCGTTGTTCCCGTTTTATGTCGCGTGAATGGTTGTGGAGATCGACTAGTTTGCACTAAACAACAACAAACTTAACATTTTATTGCACGAAAGTAAAATATGGAACGTTATTTTTAGAATGTCGAATAGTCGAATAGTACCTATTGTTATCTGTTCTGTGGTCGAATGTTTGCTTAACATTAAAATATAAGTAGTACAAAAAGGTAACGTTTTTTCCAGTGGGAGTAAAAATAAATGTATGTTTCGTACTACGAACATTTCATGTTTGCCCAAATATCTTTGTGACGTCATGTTATGTTTGTATAAACATATTAACTCTAAACTCTGCTTATTAATAATCACATATTAAACTCCCTCTACTATACCGTTGCTACTAATGCCTACGTCATAAACCGAATTCAAAGGGATTATGTTATGAGATTACGTTGTGCTGAATTTGATAAGCACCTATGACATATAGGTACCTACCTGTAACAATACTTGGGATGTACCCGTACATACGCTGAATTATTAAATTAGTAAAATCATATGAGTTTACAAAGTTTATTACAATTTCGGTCAAATAGAATATACTTATTAAAAGAAGTCACGTTATTTCGCAGGAAATTTGCACAGATTTTGTGTGACTTTACTATCATTTAATTAAAGAAGTAAGGACCTAAGAATGTTCTTGTAAGAGATTGATACGTTTAATGGACCAAAATAAACCATGTTTTTGGTATACTCATCATAATCATAAATCCTCTATTTTTTATCATTGTTGTAATAATAATTTCAGCTCTTTAATAACATTGTTTATAGTAGCCGGCGTCATGCTCGTACTAAAGGCTCCGCAGGTGGGTCGGCGATTAATCACAGAAAGGAATGGTCGGGAGCGGGCGGCGGCGGCGGTGCTGGGCGGCTAGCGGCGGGCGCGGTAGTGCCGCTGCGACGCCGCGCCGGCCGCACGCCCCGCCCGCCTCCACAGCCTCCTTGGCCTCCCGCGACCTCCCGAAATCGACAAGGGACAACACGATCACAACAAACAACATTTTTCCACTAGAAAAGGTACGTACCCTAACCGAATCAGATAATCGCCTTGTCCGTCACGCTGAGTCGGCGGTTACGTTCGGACTACGACGCAAAAACTTTGAAACAGAACTTTGTAAACTTGTTTGAAAGTTGTCGAATAGCCGCAATAATATTTGGCATCAACTTGAATGTTCGATTACTTTAGCAGAGTAACAACTTTCCACGAATCGTATTTCTTGGTGTTTAGGAGAAACTTTGGCTTATCGGGAATTCAACCTGTTGAGTTTTACTTTGTATTTGTATGCTTAAACCGCGTCGGACTCAATTTGCTTGAAAACTTTTCTCTTTGACTGGATAATTGGAAATACAAAAACAATTAGGCAGGTGTGTAAGTACAGTCTGTAAATAATTTTGCCACGGTGTTACTTTAAATAGTACCTACTTAGGTGTTTTTTTTTATTGCTAAAATAGATACCTAATATACAGGGTGTGGCAAATTCTTGGTCACTAAAGGGTAGCTACCTTTTCTGTTGTAGTTAGAAAGTTTTGTTCTTAGGAAACTTCAGTTTTATTTTGAAGAAAAAAATAATTGCATTTTTAGATTTTTGAAAAAAAGTACGGTTAGCCTAAAAAATTACATTTGTCAAAAAAAACAAGTTGGTCTTAATCGACTCTATTTCCCACCAGGAACACTTCTCCCAAAGTAACTTATCAAATCAAATCGTAAGTTTTTGCAATAATTCAAAAAAACACATCCCATACATTTTCTATGAAATTAGTAGTTGTAAACATTATAGTGCTACTTATTCGATCGTTCTTAATTTAATTTCATAACTGCTCCGGCAAGCTGGGAGGCTATTGTAAAGCACGTATTTAAATTTAGAACAAAGTGCTTCCCTGCAGATGTACTAATGGTATGCCCCATGCATACCATTCTCTCTTGCGGCTCTGTCTTAGGCGCCCAAGGCTTTACAATAGCCTCCCAGCATGCCGAAGCAGTTATGAAATTAAATTAAGAACGATCGAATAAGTAGCACTATAATGTTTACAACTACTAATTTCATAGAAAATGTATGGGATGTGTTTTTTTGAATTATTGCAAAAACTTACGATTTGATTTGATAAGTTACTTTGGGAGAAGTGTTCCTGGTGGGAAATAGAGTCGATTAAGACCAACTTGTTTTTTTTGACAAATGTAATTTTTTAGGCTAACCGTACTTTTTTTCAAAAATATAAAAATGCAATTATTTTTTTCTTCAAAATAAAACTGAAGTTTCCTAAGAACAAAACTTTCTAACTACAAGAGAAAAGGTAGCTACCCTTCAGTGACCAAGAATTTGCCACACCCTGTATATACTAAGGCCTCTACATCTTTACTAGATGATGATGACTGATGTGATGACAGTGTCAGGAGGCAAGCTTTGCCTACATTTAGCGGGACACGGTAGCGCCTGGGACAATCTTTCAATGGCGCATTTGGTGAATTGCTCATTTGAATCCTGGAAGCCTCGTCTTCTCTCCGGCCATCTCGGCCAGTCCTATACTGGCCTCTTAGCTCAGTTGGTAGTAGCACTGCCTTCTGCGCTGTAGGTCGTGGGTTCGATTCCCACTCAGGACAACCATTTGTGTGATGAACATAGATGTTTGTTCTGTGTCTGGGTGTTTTAAAGTATTCTATGTATGTATTTACAAAAGGTATATAAGTATTCTATCAGTCATCTGGTTCCCATAGTACAAGCTTTGCTTAGTTTGGGGCTAGATGACGCTGTGTGAAATCGGTGAAATGTCCAGTAATATTTATTTATTTATTTATTATTATTGGTACCCTGCCCTGCCAGGCACTATCCACGCCATGTACGAAGCCAACGGTTTCTGCATATAGCTTGCTCGGAATCGCCTATTCATTTATACCTAATAATACGCACATTAAAACTCGCAAATAAAATGAGTAGTAGTACCTAGTATTTATTTCGTTAAAAAATGTTTCAAAAAGTTTCTGCCTCTTACATAATTTAAAGATTGGCACCCATTATTTATTTGTGGAAAAACAAAGTAGGTAATGTACTAGCTTTCCTTGAACTGAAACCTAAATAAACACCGGTTAGCGAAAGCTCGCTTATCTTCAAAAGCCTGTTTTTAACGGACTCGTAGAGCAGAAGAATTGATAAGGTTCAAGCCGCGACTCGTGTTGATAAGGTTCCAAAAGATAACAAACCTAAAAGAAAGATCTCTTCTAATCCTGATATGAGATGCTTTGTTGAATCGGAAAAATATAACTAAGAATATTGGGGATAGCCTGAAGGGTTCTCTGTTTTGTGTGTTTATTGTTTTTATTGATGGACTGTTTTCTGTTATGGTAAACATAATTTTTTATACTTAAGTAGGTATTTTGTGATCTTAGCGCTTTATTTATAAGTTTCGGAAACGTTAAAGTACAGTATAATGTTGTAACAATCCCTCTAAAAAAGTAAGTAAGTATGAGCCAGTTGCCAACTCTGATGACGGTGTTTTTTCAAATACCTACCTCGCCTATTTCTTTATAACATTCGTTGGAGCGGGAACAATCTCATTACCACTGTACCCCAATGATATTGCCCTTATGAAATAGTAATGCAGATGTCAATTTATCAAGTGGTACAAGGTAGATTCCTTTACTTATACAAAATTGAGCGTCGTAAAGTTGGTAAGATTTTGATGAACAATTTCTGTAAGCTATAAATATGCGATTAGTATTCATTTGCGTGGAACTATACTTAGCTATTGTTTAGCATTTGTGAAAGGGGTCAGTTGTGACCCCAACACGACAAGCGAATATGAAACTTGAATTCTGTAGAGATTAAATTTTCACTAATTGAACGAAAGCCTGAAAATCGCACCTCTAAAGAAACCAGTTTTAATAATTAACCAGATTGTTGTGGGTATCGCTAACTACATCCCAAATTCAGCATCTGAATACATACTTACCTACATGCTTTGAATTAAATATTTACCATGTTATAAACTTATAACATTTGGTAGAATTATACAAGTCGTGCTTAGATAGGCTGCGGAGCTTATTCAATTTACTTTGTATGAAACTGGCTTATCTTGTTTGTTTCTGAAAGTAAATAAGATTTAGTAGAATCAAGCAAATGATTTGACCTACCTATGCTTTGAATTTCCCAAAGATTTGAGAGAACATTTACCGTGCTTTGGAGATACAGCCGTGATCCTGTTTGTTCCGTTTGAACTGGCATTCGGGTATTCGAGAGATTTCCAGGAAATGGTGTTGAATTCAGCTAGAATCAGGGCTGGATGTCCATGATGCATATCGACGCGTGAGGCCCGCCCCCACCACCCGCGGCTATCTCGAGCATAGCTGCATCCCGGATATCTGGGGAACAACTAGGTACCTAGCTAGTAAACTCGCCACACAGGTACCTACTGTTACTTACCTTACTTTGACGAGCCTCAATTTGTTAGTAGAATTGATCACCGAAAAGAAAGCTAGGCCCCAAAATGTGTTTGTTGCCAAAATGTGTTCTTCGCGTCGCGCGTCGTCGTAAGGAAAAGGAGTAGAATCACCTAGGTATTTCACTAATTCTCTTTTATTTATTATCTATCTTATTGCGATCTTCAAGCTTGTAGCCGTAACTAAAGCTTGGTAAGTATTTGTGAAGGCAATTTTTCTCTTTTCTTCCGAAATATGAATCCATACCCATATTACCTATAAATGTGAAAGTGTGTTTGTTTGTTTGTCCTGCTTTCACGTCAAAACGGAGAGACGGACTGACGTGATTTTTGTGTGGAGATAGTTGGAGGGCTGGAGAGTGACATAGGCTACTTTTTATCCCGAAAGTTTCCTGTGGGATAAAAAAGTAGTAGTCCACGCGAGCGAAGCCGCAGGCATCCGCTAGTGTTGTATAATTTTTAGGTCCACTTGTAATAGCAGCAAGAATTGTTTTACTGGTAGATTCTAATTATTTTTTCAGTAGGTACTGCTATACAGTTTCTTGCTCTATCATATCCCGGAACCCACGGGAGTTGAATCGAATTACATATTCATGGTAGAAGGACTGGCACTGCACGTTTGCCAGTACTCGGTACCCGGGTACCTATACGGCAGCCACCTTCACTACAATTTATGTAATTGCGAATTAATTAGCGTAGTTTTATGCAAACTTTGTATAAAAAAATGGGGCGATAACGAGTTTCCGACCGCAGTTTATAGAAGACTATTAATACCAAAGGTACTATCGCAAAATGTTTTTAAATCGCATTGGATTGTATTTTATCATAGACACTGTACGTAAAACTATGATGTGTTATTAATTTTTAAGTTCTCATGTAAGTGAATTTGTAATTCTTTTTGAGAATAAAGAATCTATAAACCTAATAAGAAGAAAATAGGCATCGTGAATTAATCAACTGTGGTACAATACCTACTACACACAGATTTATTATTTTCACTATTCAACTACCTACCTTTATCTAAGTACATAAATATGAAAAAAGTAAAATAAAAAGTGCTACGAGATTAGCTACGAGTATGCTACGAATAGGTTACGATGCGACAAACATTTTTCAGTTCAGTTCTGATTAACATTTGTTGAATGACAAAAGGAAAGCGGGTATGAATCTGGATAAAAAATTCTCCACTGTTAAGCAAGCCCGGGCAGCGTACGAACCGAGTGGTTTGCTAAAAGCACGCCCTACAATGCTTGCCTGAGTACTCGTGCGACATACCATCAACAAAGAAAAATGCTTTATCACTTTTGAACTCTGTTGTCTGGACATAAGGTTGGAAAGTTACAAGCCACTTCCTTGGTCGTCTATACCGACTACCGGCTGACGATGCTTTTCATTCACAATAACCATTCCAAGTCAGAAACGTTACACAAAAAGTTCAAACGAAAAAGGGAGGAGAGGGAGGTACGATACAAATAGAAATACCTACTTACAGGAGACGCTCAATAATGTATGCATACAAATTTGCATGGCTATTGAAATAACATCTCTAGTGTTTCTCGAGAATAACAATGAAATCATAGTTTGCGCAGATGTAGAATACACATCAATTGATATTATAAACAAGAGGTTCAACAAAACATCTCATATCGGTTGCGAATGGCACTTAAAAAAAGATAAATAACGATAAGTATTTGTTTTGACTTACTAACAATAATAATTGTCAGGATCATCTACCAACTCCATGCTCTCGTTCTCGTAACAGGAAACGTTTTCTTTTATGTTCTTGTAAAAGGGTATTTCACCAGATACTTTTGTGAAAAAGGACTGGAAATAGTGGAGTAACGGAAGATATAAATCTGTTAGTTTAAAAAGTGGCGAGGTGTTCCGCTGCATGCAGCTATGCCGAAAGGCCACGAGGTCGCAGGAAAGCGGTAGTACCTACCTTATCATCATTAAACCTCAGTTTGCATATGTAGACTCAGGATGGCCTACATCAGAATTCATCACAGGCGTGGTTATGCAGATTGATACTTTGGGATAAAATAAACGTCTTCTTCTTGACAGTTTACAATAGACACGAAATAAAGCCTCTACATCGTAGATCACATTTATCAAACTCGTTATCCACGCTAATTTGCTTTACAACAATTTGGATTAAAACAATACATAGCGATTTGTCGAAGACGTGGTGCGCAGTTGACCATCTTTTCAGAAGTCCCCTTCTCAAGATTGTCATCCCGCCTCCATCGACACGACACTTCGCTAGAGCGACCTTCTTGGTCACTCTGGTTATAGACGACTCGCTAGAGCGACCTCCTTGCAGTTCATGCATGTCACTCTTGTTATAGACAATTCTCTACAGCGACCTTACCTTCTTCCAGTTCATACTTAATTGTTATAGACAATTCGGCAAGGCGCCGACACGGCCATACTGACATACGACCGTCCTCGGGCGTTGTATTTCTGAAACAAACAATATCCGATCACTAAGACATCCGCTCGTCCATCCTGCTAACACCAACCACATCATCATCATACTTTTTATCATCATTATCATCAAATCAACATCATCACCATCAAATCAACATCATCACCATCATCATCACAATCATCATCATCAACAACATCATCATCAAATAACATCATCACCTTCATCGTCATAATCATCATCGTCAAGAACACCATCATTATCAACATCATCATTACATCAACATCATCAACATCAACATCATATTCGAACCACACAGATCAAAAGTGCATCCCTTCAATCAACCGGTACCTACCGGTCTGACCCGAATGACACCGCCCCCATAACTAAAAGTACAACCAGTCAACCCAAACCACATTATCAAACCAGATCCCAACAACCAACCGTACAACGGGCTGGCATGGACGGCACTCTCCGTCCAAGATCAACACAACAAACCGCACCTCTGAACCAGACGAGCGAGACCCGATAACCAGCCGGACAGACCGGGATGGCTCGGATGGCACCCTCCGATCAGGAACGATATAAACCACACCACTGAACCAGACGAGCGAGACCCGATAACCAGCCGGACAGACCGGGATGGCTCGGATGGCACCCTCCGATCAGGAACGATATAAACCACACCACTGAACCAGACGAGCGAGACCCGATAACCAGCCGGACAGACCGGGATGGCTCGGATGGCACCCTCCGATCAGGAACGATATAAACCACACCACTGAACCAGACGAGCGAGACCCGATAACCAGCCGGACAGACCGGGATGGCTCGGATGGCACCCTCCGATCAGGAACGATATAAACCACACCACTGAACCAGACGAGCGAGACCCGATAACCAGCCGGACAGACCGGGATGGCTCGGATGGCACCCTCCGATCAGGAACGATATAAACCACACCTCTGAACCAGACGAGTGAGACCCGATAACCAGCCGGACAGACCGGGAAGGCTCGGATGGCACTGTCCGTCCAAAACCAACTATGGGGACTTGACGAGCGAATTCAAACGTTAAAATAAATGCCACTATCTTAGTATCCTGGATCAGCTTAACAAACACATACAAGACACAAAATATCCTGATGACACACTTCATCATCATCTCCCTGCCCTTATCCCACTAGGTGGGGTCACAACATGTTTTCTTCTACCACTTCATTCTATCCTGATGACATACTTAAGATCGCAAAATACCTTGTTCATTATAAATCTCAATTACATTTTAACATTGTCATGTCATGTTTTTTTTTTTTGTTTGTTTGTTTGTTTGTTTGTTTTCTATCTGTCTCTATCATTATGCTAAGTTATGTCATCTACATCATTTTTCGCCGACTCGGCCTCATCATAGTACGAAAGACGACTCTTTCCTTTACAAAAGAACAAGATGATTCGCAATCACACAAAACAAAAACTGAACTCATAACGTTTACTCAAAAACAAAACTTCTCAATACCTACTTACTGAGCTCAAACTAACACAAGAGGTCAAGTACTACCAGGGGAGCACATATTGCCCAATCGCGTCGTGGACACTTGGAACCAGTTACCAGACTCAGTGATCAGTGCCCCCTCAGTGAACGCTTTCAAAAACAGACTGGACAAATATTTAAAGCGCACTGACAATAAATAGGATATACACGCATCAGCTCTAAGAGCTGCCTGTGTATTACAAATAATAATAATAATAATAAAGCACGCATGTGGAGACTGGAAAAGGTCTTCATAATACCAATAGTATTATCTTCTACCGGCGTTATCCCTAATCAACTCTTTCAGTCGCTTACTATGCTCGATTTACCTAAGCATACTTTTGCATTACTTCAAAAGGCAGTAATTTTAAACACCTGTAGGATTGTGCGCAAATTTTGCAAAGTGACCTCTCCAGTGATGTGCAGACATCAAACCCCTTATCAACCCCACATGATGTGCACTTGGCTTAGGCCCGTGCTCATAATTAATTAACCGACTTTTATGAGTCGAGTCGATAAAAATCGAAAAACCACAATAATAATAATAATAAGATCCTCGACAATCCGAGGTCACTCCACGAGAGGCCTGCGAAGGCCCCAGGAATCTTGTGCTCCTAGGAGGAGCTAGGCTGGCTCCACAACTAGTGAGCCAGGTCATCCCCACTCATAAAGGACCACTTTTGAGTCTAAATGCGGAAAAGAGGGTCCCCATACATACATACATAGCAGGTCATAGTACTTAATCTTTTTCTCCATAGTATTGTAAGAAAATGTAGTATGCTGTGGCGGTCGTAGGTAGGTACACCATCCATACATTTTTGCCCACAGTCCTTTCTCAACTGTGCGGGAATGATTGGCTTTAGGTTTCTAGGTTGCATCATCCAAACGTCGCTGATATTTTCCAGTTTGTTCAATTTTCTAAATATTCACACCGGTACAGTTTTGTTTTTCATGACGTATCCCGCTGTCATTCTGATACAGCATCGACATCTCATCCAGGTCAAATCCAGTTGTTTTTCTTCATCAAACAGCTCATTCGATCCCACAACTGATGTAGACTCAGGATGGCCTACATCAGAATTCATCACAGGCGTGGTTATGCAGATTGATACTTTGGGATAAAATAAACGTCTTCTTCTTGACAGTTTACAATAGACACGAAATAAAGCCTCTACATCGTAGATCACATTTATCAAACTCGTTATCCACGCTAATTTGCTTTACAACAATTTGGATTAAAACAATACATAGCGATTTGTCGAAGACGTGGTGCGCAGTTGACCATCTTTTCAGAAGTCCCCTTCTCAAGATTGTCATCCCGCCTCCATCGACACGACACTTCGCTAGAGCGACCTTCTTGGTCACTCTGGTTATAGACGACTCGCTAGAGCGACCTCCTTGCAGTTCATGCATGTCACTCTTGTTATAGACAATTCTCTACAGCGACCTTACCTTCTTCCAGTTCATACTTAATTGTTATAGACACTGACCTGTATTATACAAGTACGCTGGACCTCTGACAAGCCGGGCCAAAGTGAGGCGATTTGATTTTCGCCATTTTGGCGCTGATCGTAGAAGTGGGTGGGAAAGGAACTAATAATAGAGATGGGACAATGAGATAAAATACATCGATAAAAGACATTTCCGACGAGTTGTATAATTAATTATACTAGGTAATATTATAAAGCTGACTAGTTTGTTTGTTAGGATGAACGCGCAAATCTCAGAAACTGCTAGTCTTAGGATATGCCGAAGCCGGACTAACGGGTACTTAGTATGTGGCTAGCTAGATCCAAAAATAAATAGGGAACGTTTTTTAAATAGAAATGTGTTTTTTTCAGGATGGAGTGGAATAGGTAAGGTATTTATAGAAAATAAAAATATATATGTACAATCCTTTAACATTTTTTATTAGTTTCCGTCATCATTTTCATAGTTACTTATGTAACATCAAAAATTTTTTTAAAAGACTTTTACACGAGCTCTTGATTTTATCAAAGAATTTTTAACTCTCTGCAATGCTTTTTTGGATGACCTAAGAGAGTTTTCATAACGATGATCATGCTTGATACTATCGCAGATTTCGGAGAGAGACCTAAACTTCTTTGAAGGAGTACTCTGTCGCGGGTCACAGCTTGTATTTCGACGCCTTCGACCTGAAAACAAAATTTCTGTTAATCAACAATTAAACTACAAATCATAAGTACATAATCGACCCGATATTGGTACTGATGGAGCTATATATTTTTCAGCTCACTTAATATCAGCTAAGCAATATGTTTGTGGCCAATGTAGAAGTACTTACAACTGAAGTTGGTAGCGTTCTGTTCCATAATTAGTCTTCTTTTTACTTTTACAGCTATTGTACCAGATATGGAGGGTGTAGTAGGCGTAACCATCCTTGTTCCTGATACAGAAGGTGTAGGTAAAACCATACTTTCATGCGGTGAAGATACGTTTTCTACAAAAACATGATATTTTAATTTGAAATAAAACAGCCTTTTTCGTAATCTTAACCAATCAGAAGGAAGAAAAAAACAATATTCATTATTAATATACTATTTTAACACATGGTAGAAGGACAGCTTCCCAAATAACTGGAAGGCCCATCATTCAAAATCAATATCTACGGAATTTTCATCAGAATAAAAATTTTATGTATGACCTATCTATCTATACATTTTAGAAATAATACGGTATTTTTATACTAACCGGCACTGCTACAGAAAATTGTTGGAGTACTGCACTTTTTCAAAGTAGTGCATGAGTTATGTTTAATAAAACAGTCATCAGAGAAGTGCTTTGAACAGATGTAATCATATTTTTTCGGACGCCAACTAGGTTTTTCAATGTTTCTCAGCCATAATTCCAGTCTTATGTCTGTCGGAAACCTGTGAATTATTTAAAAATTATATGTATTTGATAATAAAAATCGGTCATCGGCGATTTCCGTTCTTGAAAGTAAATAGATATCTATAGGAAAAATATCGATAAGTTTTATCGACAGGTAACTTTGACAACACTATTAAATTTTATTGTTTATAAAAAACCGGTAATATGAAGATAAATATGTTGTTATTACGTATAATAATTAAGATAAGTTTAATTTGTTGATTACTAGCCGAAGATTAGCCGTAAATTCACTTACTTGTGGAATGTAACCCCACTTCTCTTCTGGTAACGAGTTTTGCTTAGCACACACTCTTTCATAGTTTACCTATGAATGCCCACCACTTATTTATGTATCAACTAAATAAATAAGACACAACAAACAAGCTTAATCGCGTTAAACCTCCAAAAACACTTTAAAAACACGGGAGACAATACAAACGAGACAACGGCCATTTGTCAGTTACGTCAGATTTAGTTCTCTTCCCCCGCATTGGGGGCGCTTCAAATCGGCACATTCAAGAGCTGTCATTTCAAAGGGTATCAGAGGTCCAGCGTACTTGTATAGATACAGGTCAGTGGTTATAGACAATTCGGCAAGGCGCCGACACATACATTGACAGGGAAATGACATTTTTAAAAGCTCTAAAAAGTACTTGAATATTTTGTCTGAGCATGTTTACGACGCGACGCTGATCATAAGTAGGTACATACAAACAAGCGATACCTACCTAATCAAATCATGAAACACATCTTTCCACCATTTAAGTATTTGTTTTTAGCAAACTCACCCTCACAATCTCTATCAAATATTTATGTACTTATGAGCGCCATTCTTGAAATGTATATTCATTTGGACTGTACAGAATGTTGCCTATAGTACGGACGACACGGTGAGCCTAAGGTTATATCTGTAGGTTCATCCTATTCACGTGAGATAGCTCACAATGTCGCCTTTGAGCAGCAACAGCGGTGTTTAGTCGCGTCAAAATAGCCGTATTTTCACTTGACCGAGTTAGATCATAGGCTTAGAAAAGCGTTAGCGTTTTAGAAATATTTAGAACAAAGTATTTATTTGCTGAACTTACCTAAACTAGAAAAACATTGTTATAATTTATATTTAGTAGGTTATCATATCAAATAGGTCGCTCAAGAGATATCAGCTAAAAGCATTCTGTATGCACAAGTTAGTGGATCAGTCCATTTCTAGTGAAGTAATATCTTTATCTTCAGCTTAAGCAAATGAAGCCCTGGGCCTTTACAGAACAAAATGGGTAGAGCAATATTCCCAAGACTTTTTTATCGATGCTGATAAAACGATTTAATATTTTTATCCCTTTTACTCGATCCGAATCTAAGCTTCGACTAATAAAGCAAGCATTAGAAATAAGCCTTCTTATGTTCAACATACTTTTTAGTACAGAATATACACCTGAACTACTTATGTATAAACATTGTAGGCGTGATTTAATGAGCCTCTTCTAGGCAGGTATTTGATAATTCGTTTAATTTAGCTTTCAAGTGATCATTATCTTTGATGGTATGGAATATAATATTATAACTAGGTATCTACTTACATTTTCAGCACTAAATTGACATCAAGGCACATTGCTCTAAAACCAATGAGAAAGGTACCTACTTACATCTTTCAAAGAAAATTATATATCATGTAGGCCGAGTGAGAACTGTTAACTTAATCATAAAGCCTAACCGTTATCTAATAAGCAAGAAGTAGGCTGCCTAACTACGTACCGGTGATACTGCAAATGCCTGCATTTGTAATTAATTTATACTACCACTTTGTCTTGTGAGTTAGTTTGTGTTAAGCTTTAGTTAGAAGGTCAGCTCATACACTGAGGCTCTAATGTAACCTAAATACCTAGCTTTGCTCAGAAAACTAGCAAAATTATGAAAACGCAAGCACTAAGCATAAATGCCAGTTCAAAGTTAAGTATGACAAAGATATTTACTACAATACTGAGCTACGTAATCAAGTTGACTTTGTTCCCGGAAAAAATATAAAACAAACACTACCCAACAACCTTTGGAAGCTTTTCCGGGACAAAAGTTTTAATTAGGTTCGGCAGCTTCAAGAATTATCTAATTTCTGGCAGTTCCCAAATACTCGTAGCAGTGAAGCTATCGTCGCATTTGCAGTTCACACACAAATTTAATGCAATACTATGTATATAGGTATAATCAGTACCTACTATTATTTATTCTGTGGTATATTCTATTCTATTCTTCTTCCTGGCCGATTTCGGCCTCGGCGACTGACTTGAGCTTTATATGGAAGAGCTTCGTTGGTGTGCTCTCATATGACTGATGTACCCAATTTTAGTTGTAAACGTACGTTTGCAGAGGTTGCACGTGAGGGTACCGTTTTCGTAATGGTAGGTAATATTGGAAGGCGGTTTGCGTTTAAGATCGTCACGTTTGCGGTCAAGATCGCGCCTTCTGTCACCTTCAAATTCCCAGACCTTCTGCTGGACTACTCTCCTCCACTCCGAGCGTTTCTCAGCCAACGTTTCCCAACGAGAGGGCTCTATATTGCATCTTTTCAGATGTCTTTTCTGAACGTCCTTGTACCTGAGGAATTGTCCACCAGATTTGCGCTTGCCCTTCTGGAGCTCAGAAAAGAAGATGCGCTTCGCCATTCTCTCGTCGGGCATTCTAAAGACGTGACCACACCAACGCAATTGCCGTCTCATCAAGTAAGCCTCGATACCGCACACTTTTGCACGGCGAAGTATTTCGGTGTTTCGAACGTAATCGCACCACTTTACATTCATTAGTCATTAGATCATTAGATCATTGTTTGACTACAGAGTCAGCTTGGCGATGTGTGACCGAAGTCAAGATACGATATGATGTTTACTGGTCAGACCATTTCCCACTTGAAGTTCAATGCTCTCTAGGAACTTTACCACATACAATACAACATAATAAACAGTGTAACAGTAAAATAAGATGGGGTGAAAGGGACTGTAAACAAATTAATAAATATAATTTAATGTGTAATAAAGAACTAAGAAATGTTGACTTCCCAGAGGAATTTAGATACTGTGCTGATAATTTTTGTAATAATTTAGAACATCGAATAGTAATTGACAACTTATATTTAAAATTAATTGACATTTTGAGGGGAGCAGCAGAGAATAGCAATGACATAAAAATTAAATTTAAACGAAAACAACATGTTGTCGGATGGAATAAGTATGTTAGAGAAATTCACCAGAATGCACGACTTTGTTTTCAAATGTGGGTCTTAAATGGTAAACCGCCATCAGGTGATGTATACAATCAAATGTGTGATTCCAGAAAGTGTTTCAAGTCCAAGCTAAAGTGGTGTCAGGACAATGAAAAACAAATTAAAATGGATATATTAGCTACTCATCATAAAGCAAAGGACTTTAAGGGTTTCTGGAAACACACAAAGAAATTGCATGCTAGGCCCTGTGTGCCTGCGGCGGTTGATGGTATCCATGAGCCAGGCCAGATAGCGCAACTTTTCCAGCAGCACTTTAGAGTCACTAGTACACTGGGGTCGCAGCAGCAGAGGCTTGATACTGAGGACATAGACCGAACTGAAACCTCCGAATTATTAACGTTTACAGCGAAAGAGGTCGCATTCATCATCAAAAACATGAAGAGAGGCAAGTCACCAGGGCATGATGACCTCAGTATCGAGCACCTGCAGCATGCGGGTGTCCATCTGCCTAGAGTATTGGCAATGCTCTTTAACTTGTGTATGAGTCATACCTATCTTCCTCAGGAGCTTATGAAAACCATCGTTGTACCAATTATCAAAAATAAAACAGGGGATGCCTCGGACAGGAACAACTATAGACCAATCTCTCTGGCTACTGTGATAGCGAAGGTGCTGGACGGTTTGCTTGATGTGCAACTTGGAAAGCATGTGAATTTACATGAAGCCCAGTTTGGTTTCCGACCTGGGCTCTCAACGGAAACTGCTATCCTGAGGCTCAAGCATACTGTCCAGTACTATGTTAAGAGAGCAACACCTGTCTATGCTTGTTTTCTGGACCTGTCCAAGGCATTCGACCTGGTATCCTACAATGTGCTATGGGATAAGCTCCGGAGAGAAACTAGAATACCTCAGGTATTTATTAATATTTTAAAATATTGGTATCAGAACCAAGTTAATAAGGTGAAGTGGGCAGGCTCTTACTCTACGGATTATGGGTTAGAATGTGGTGTCAGGCAGGGCGGCCTAACATCTCCGCGCTTATTTAACCTGTACATCAACGGCTTGATTGAGGAACTTAGCAGAACCACTGTTGGTTGTTCAATAGACGGTACTTTTGTTAATAATATCAGCTACGCAGATGATATGGTTCTGCTAAGTCCCTCAATCAGGGCACTCGAAGTGTTGTTGGGTACTTGTGAAAGGTACTCTGTGGCACATGGTCTCCGGTATAATCCAAATAAAAGTGAACTCCTGGTATTTAAGGCAGGGAACAAACAGCCTAAGTCTGTCCCTCCCGTTCAACTTGGAGGAGTACCCTTAAATAGAGTTACTAAATTTAAATACCTTGGACACTGGGTTACAGATGACCTTAAAGATGATATGGATGTAGGGAGCGCAGAGCGTTGGCGGTGAGGTGCAACATGTTGGCTCGGAGGTTTGCAAGGTGTACGAAAGACGTAAAGTTAACCCTTTTTAGAGCATTCTGTCAGACGTTCTACACCAGCAGCCTTTGGGTTAACTGTACACTGAAATCTCTCAGCGCTCTGCGCGTCCAGTACAATAATGGCTTGAGGATGCTGTTGGGGCTGCCTCGTTTTTGTAGCGCATCAGGAATGTGCGCAGAATCCTGTGTAGATGGATTCCACGCTATTATGCGAAAGCGAGTTGCCTCCTTGATGCGCCGCGTGCGAGATAGCTCCAATAGCCTCCTCAATACCATACTCGACCGATTTGACTGTCCCATCGTACGCAAATGGAATACCATTCATATGGCGTCCAGAATCGCCATGTTCAATGTACGGTAGGGTTTTGAAGATTTGTATTTTGTTTAGACTAGGTATAGGTAATGTTATTATGTGTTGGCTCTCTTTAAAATGTTTTTTGTATGGACTTGTTCTGAAATAAATGAATTATTATTATTATTATTATTATTATTAGATCTCGGAGGCACCTGAGATGGAAACGGTCCAGTGTGCGAATGTGCTTACGATAGAGACACCATGTCTCTGAGGAGTAGAGAAGACTGGGCAGTACCACAGACATGTAAACCTGTATTTTTGTTGCCAGTTTAACATCATGGGATCGGAAAATCTTTTCTCGGAGTTTTCCAAAAGAGGCAGATGCAGCGCCAATACGGCAATTGATTTCCGAGTCAAGATCTCCTTTTGAAGTGATTGTGCTCCCCAGGTACTTGAATTTGTCCACTTGTTTCAAGTCTTGATCTCCTAGCCACAGGTTGAGAGGCGTATGGTTTACAGTCTCCATTGCCATACATTCTGTTTTATTCAAACTTATTTTAAGTCCAAACTTGCAGCACGAGCGATCCAAGCTAGACATCATCTCTTGTAAACCTTCTGGTGTTTCGGCTACAAAACAGAGATCGTCAGCATACATCATCTCTGTAATAGTATCGTAGGATACCTTAGAGGAGGCTTTAAGTCTGGCAAGGTTAAAAAGGCCACCATCTGTACGGAAACGAATGTGAACACCGCTGGAGTTATTAAGCAAGGTATCTCTGACGACCGCAGCAAAATATAACGCAAAGAGCGTGGGCGCTAAAACGCAGCCTTGCTTCACACCACAAGTGACAGTGAAGAAGTTGGATTTGTCATCTTGGATCTTAACGCAACATGTCATATTATCATGAAGTAGTCTTAACATTCTGACAAACTTTTCCGTACAGCCAAATTTCAAAAGTATCGTCCAAAGTGCATCACGAGGAACGCTGTCGAAAGCCTTTTCTAGATCTACAAAGCAAAGGAAGAGCGGTTGATGTTGTTCCTTACTTTTCTCTTGTAGTTGGCGTAAACAGAATATTGCTTCACCGGTTCCTCTGTTAGGACGAAAACCAAATTGCGTCTCAGGAAGGATAGCTTCCGATACTTTCGATAGCCGATTTAGAAGTACACTGGCAAACACTTTACCAGGAGAAGACAAGAGCGAGATTCCACGATAAGAGTTGCAGTCTGACCGACTCCCCTTATTCTTATAAAGGGCACAGATCTCTGACCTCTGGAAATAGGATGGCACTTTTTCCTCAGCCCACATTTTGGAAAAATATTCCCAGACAACATTGTGCAACTCGTCGCCTCCATACTTTAGAAGCTCTCCTGGAAAGTTATCGAGACCGACAGCCTTCTTATTTCTTTGCTTTTTAATGGCATTTGTTACTTCTTGCAGAGTTGGAGGGTCATCAAGCGAGACAACAAGTGGCAGTTGTGGCAAGGATGATATATAACTAAGGTCAGCGGATCTATCCACATTTAGCAGATTGTTAAAATGCTCAGACCAACGATTGAGTATTCCCGTGCGACTTGTTATTCGGGATCCATCCAAAGATTTAAGTGGGACAGTTGTTTGCTTTGGAGCCCCTATAAGCTTCCTCATTTCGCCGAAAAAGTCGCCAAGTTGGTTTGTATCTGCGAGCCATTGCATGTACTCAGCTTTTTTAAGCCACCAGTTGTCTTTTGCATCACGAGTAAGTTTTCTTATCTCAGAAGAGCTCTCCTTGATATCCTCTGCTAATCTTACATCTTGGCATCTTTGGTCTTGACGCTTTAAAAGTTCTCGATGTTTGGCTAACGCGTCGCAAAGAGTTTTATTGTTATCGTCAAACCAATCTTCATGTTTCTTGGGTTTGATCCCGATAACATTAGAAGCGGTATCCATAACAATTGTCGTAAGATTCTGCCAACTTACTTCAAGATCATCATTACTGAGATCCGTAGACCGAGTGACAGAGTCACTTACGGCTTGTATGTATTTTTCCCGCAACTCCAGGTCTTGTAACTTATCAACGTGAATCTGTTTGGGTTTTTCCCTTGTGGGTCTGCGGGGAAAATGGAGTTTAAGCCTTATTTTGGTCACAATCAGTCTGTGATCTGTCCAACAGTTGGCACTTCTTAATACGCGCGTTACATGAACTTGCCCTAGATCTCGCTGACGAACTATAGCAAAATCAATAAGGTGCCAGTGTTTCGACCTAGGATGCATCCACGTACATTTGTGTTTGGCTGGGAGTCGGAACATTGTATTGGTGATAGCTAAACCAAACTGCGAACAGAGACTAAGTAAAAGTTGACCATTACTGTTCATGTTCCCGATCCCATGCTTTCCTAAAACATTGGGCCATGCATCATGGTCCCGCCCAACTCGGGCATTAAAGTCGCCCAAGAGCAAAATTTGCTCTTTCGATGGTACCTTAGACAGGACACGTGCAATTTCCTCGTAAAATTTGTCTTTGACATCATCTGATTTGTCCAGTGTCGGCGCATACGCGCTTATTAAAGTGATAAAGTTGCAATTATCTAGATGAAGCCGCAGTGACATTACCCTGTCAGAAATTCCAACGGGTAATTCTTCCAGTTTACTAGCAATACTAGATTTGACAGCAAAACCGACACCAGATCGTCTTGGTTCGCTAGATGGAAGCCCTTTCCAGAAAAAGGTATAGCCGCCACCGTGCTCTTTAAACTCTCCTTCGTCTGCTAAGTGAGTCTCACTGAGAGCCGCAATGTCGACGTTGAGTCTCCGGAGTTCTCGGGCAACAATGGCAGATTTCCGTTCAGGGCATGCGTTGTTGGGATGATCAAGAAGTGTTCGTACATTCCATGCTCCAATGGTTAAAAGTTTGTTAACTATTTTCCTTTTGAACGTTCGACCACGTTAGTAATGATGCGAAAGCAGCCGTGGTTACTACTTTCCGAAGTGTTGTGGGATAAGCGTTTTTTGGGACACCTTTTCTAGTCCCCTCCCCGGCTGAGCGGAGGAAGCAGTGCCTCTCTAAATAGAGCTGCTTCGTCACAGGGGGTGCTGCCGAGCCACACTGTTACCCCAGTGCAGTGCGAGAGCGACCACTCTCCCCCTGCCGCCCACGTGCAGACATCAGACAAAGCCCTGCGAGCATCAGCGCCGAACCTCTCTACCTCTGTCCATCGCCGTGGGGCTTTCAGTCTCGGAGTCCGTTAAAGCAGAAGCAGTCAGATGCGCAGGATATATTAAGGTGCATAAGGGTGCGCGCAATACCCAGATGCACCCACTCGTCTAACTCCCCTAAGCCCAATGGAACGGAAGACCGCTACGATTGGAGGGGAGGAAGATGCAGTCTCCGGCAACGATACAACACTCTTATCGCCACCTTCAGGCCTTCGACATTTGCCTGGTTGCCATGCCACTGACAGTGGATTGCGTAAACGCCAAGGCAACAAACACTAGCATGGGAGTGACCACGCTTGACTCAAGTGCCGAAACACTCGCTAGATTTTAACGGTTGTTTCGGCGCTCAAGCCCCCCTCTACCAGGTTTAGCCCACGAGACGACGTGGTTTCCAGGGTGTGGCCGCTGCGTGTTAACAGCTACTAGGAGCCACTGGTGAGAGAATTATAGACCATCAACGAGTTTTATTAATGATCCTGCTGCCTCAAAGAGGCCGTCTAGCAAGGAACATACGCTAACAATCTACTACACCCCTCTGTGGTATAATGTAATACCAAGTATTATACGTGTTTGTAGCTCAGAATTTCAGGACAAGAGAGGTCGTGTCGGGTCGCGTTCATTGCGACCTTATCTCACTGAGTTGTGCATGCCTGCCTTTTGTAAAACCATACACAAGAGTTTGCTCCAAACTTGCTAGTTGCTAAAGCCGTTATCCGATGGAAATACTCTGCATATCCACTGATAGCTGCTGAAACTTATTGTATTTGTAGGTATTGTTTGTGATATAATCTTCTTGAGCGCACGATATCAAAAGTAGTTTCAGGAAACTTTTTCTAATAAATACTTTGGTTTCTTTGGTCGCCTACGAGGCTGAGACTACGAGTATTACCTACCACCCTGTTAAAGTCTAAGTTATATTGATAGAGCGAACAAAAAGGTTTTGAAAATGAAAAGTAGGTAATTACATCAAAGTCAAAGTCAAATGTAAAAAGCACAGAAAAAAGCATTGACTTATTTAATAAGATTATGTGTAGACAAATCACCGAACTCGGTTGTCAAGTAAAATAATAAATAACTATCGGAATTTGACTTCATCGATACCCAACCAGGCATGATGACAGTAATCAAGTCTCGCCAAAATATTTATCTGATCTAATGAAATAGGATTCAAAGATTTTGAAAAATGTATTTATTCTCTTATTAATGTCGAGATTAATAATTTATTTGTTAAAATAAATCTACAAAATACAACAATCCGCCATGATAGCTAAAACACCCATCAGAGCGAATTACGTCACGTCTCGGTAAATGTCATTTTGTTTCTATGTAGCTAAGTTCACTGGTTGATATACCGAGCCGTGACGTAAAAACAGACGCCATGACACCGGCGAGCGTTTTGGCGTGAATTTGAAAATTTAAATTTAAATGTACTTTTATTGCACAAAAACCTTAATTTTCTACAGAAATATGATATATTTTAGACATAATAGATACTTCTGAATATCATAGAAGAGATTTTGAAAATTAGTCATCATGCCTGTGCTCAAAACGTAATTCTTGTTCACATAAGTTAGCCAATACGAAACTATTTGTTTGACAGTTCATCGTCCAACACTGTTACTGCTTTGAGCTGTAGGCCTTCAGGAAATAATGATTTTTCAAAAACAAATCGCTCTTACATTATTGCGAATCTGTTGGGTCTTGCACATGAATATGAGGAAGTCGGAACTATTGAGAAAGGAAATAAGTAGGTACTTATAAGAATAATACATGTTCAAAGATGAGTTTCAATCGTGTTTTGGATATTTGACCGATAGGTGGATGAATGAATGGAATGTCTTTGTGAACCCTTCACGGATACTCGACTTTCGATTTCGTAGCGCGTCTGTAACATATTTTACGTAAGCGGACTCTTAACCCCTTTTAATAACATTTACCTAGCTAGTTTTATTGTAATTCTATTTAACTTTATACCCAAATAAGATTTAGGTATACCTATATATTCTTATATTTATTTATATAAGTGTTTTACTCGTACAACAATAAACATGGACTTTTAAAAACCTTTAAGTATATTTGTTTGTAAAATATGTTTCAAGCTAAAGTATACTATTATCTACGTAGCATGCGGAAATCTGTAGACTCTACCTATCCTTACAAGAAACAGGCGCGATTTTATGTAGGTATGTATAGGAACTAATACCACACCATAAATAAGTATACTTAATAAGTACTTAAATGTAACAGTGCAAATCAATTGCTAAACTTATTTCATTCATCAAGCTCAATCACATCACTCAATGTTTCTGAATGATGGATCCGATCACAATTCGGTTTCCAAAGCAAAGAAACTAAAGGATTTCCCAAGTATTGAAGACAGAGAAGACCCTCGGGGCTCGCTTTACAACTGGTTGCTATTTGATAGCGCGCTTCAGGTGCTCCCAGAGTCATTATAACGCAGGTACAACATTAGCTAATAATATTGGTCCGGTAATGGGACTGTGTTTTCTCATTTTACCTTAGATAATTTACCAGCAACATTTTTTGAAATTAATTTTCGAAAATGAGGGTTAGATAGCTCAAACAGAGAGAGACAATCTCAGCAGATAAAGTGAAATGCATTCACTTTATTCGCTGTTTCATTTCCATTACATAAAACTTCTCTATAATTTAAAACGAGAAACACAAATACCTATATGTTAGTACTAAGTACCTACTGGTGATGATGCATTGCATTGACTACCGAGTTCAAACCAAACCTTCAAATTAATTATCAAATCATTATAATAATCAAATTAAATTACGCGATAAAACCCCGTGTCTATAAAACTTTTCAATACAAACCTTCAAAGTTCTTATACGTCTAATTTGCAAACATTTGCACAAACTGCACAAAAACCCCGCAAGCAGTCTCGCGGGTGAAGTTAACCACTCACTCGTTCGTCGCCGCTTCTTTTGCAAGTTATATTTTTGTTTTCATAACTTATTCATATCCACCGTATTGTATTCAGTACAATTCTCTTCTTGGTGATCTATCAAACAATTTTATTTACAGAAATGAAACTATTACAGTACTTCAAGTTCTAGAATGGACATCGGTTATTTTTGTGTTTTCCGAATATGTCCGACAGCAGTGTATGATTCTACAAAACAGAATGCGACAGAAGTGCACGTCATTATCAGAGCAGCTCCCACGGCTTGCAACTAATTTGCTTTTCTTAAAAATGACATTGATATTTATTTGTTTACGATAAAGGTAAAATTAAGAATTACTTACTTAGGTAATTTTCATTTTCAAATGACTTTTCGTCAATCATTTTTGTAATTTTATGTGATTGTTTCCGATGTTTTACGAAACGCATTCTTTTTCTGGTTTTACTGTTTTATTTACCTACTTAATTTTATAAAATACAATAAAAACCACTTGAGCCACATAAGGATTCTCTTCTGAATTTCTTAAAAAGGTCCCTACGCTCGTATTTTTTTTATAAAAAAGAAATAGTTTGACCTAGTTTACACAACAACTTGAGTAGACTGTTTAGTGCTCAGTGCATTTTATTCTCGAACAAGTAAATAATAGTTTTCAACGACACCTTAGAAGCAAAACTTATATTAGTTGGCCGTGCAGTTTATATGAGAACCGCAACTAGGATGAAACTTTAGTCATTTCTAGTTAGGAATAGGAGTTGGGATCGAAGAAAGGGCGATCTGTTTCAATGTCCTCACATTGCAGCTTATACCAAAGTCGACGCAAGTTGCACCTGCGCTTTGGAATCGAATTATACTACTGTTTATGTAAGTATATGTATACCTATTATGCTTATGAATCTTATTTTGTTTGTTAATTTATTTAATTTAATATTCAATTGTTCTCCCAAGGTCCTGTGACTGCTGTAGCTGCGGCAGAATAACAGCGCCCTCTGCCTAAAACAGAGGGCAACGATGCTGAGTCGTAGCCCATTTGCTACTGTAGCACACAAACAACCTATTTTTGTTTTCTATTGTAGTTGATTAGGTTTTATACCTTTCTGTAACTTTTTGTCATAATTATTACGTTTCACTGTGTATTTTGTGTGTTTAGTAGCAAATAAATGATGTGTCTATGTCTATGTCGAAAAAAATTATTAATTTAATGTCGTCTGAAGATGTTTAATAGTTTTCATACAAATTATGAAAAGATTAGAATACTTAGGTACTTTGCTTTTAAAGTCATCCTTGTACTTACCTATTTCTTTTTAATTTATTAGTCAGGTCAGAAAAATGACTGCAGTTCTTATATTTAACCTCATCAAAAAGTTCCTAAAGGCTTAATTTGAGGTTTCAAGGTAATAGCTTAATATTATTATCCTGTGGTGAAACGTACTTACATACGACTGTTACGTTACTTTATTTGGGGTAACGAGATTGATTAATTTTAATTTGATAAGGGACAGCTTTTGTGCCAGCAGCGGTTGCCTATTCAGAGTTCAGTTGATGTTCCATTAACTTTCACTTAAGTTTCGATCATTTGGTATATTTGTATTTTCAAACTTTTGAAACTATCATGGTTACGAACATAAATATTGTTATCAACTATAATATTAAAAATATTGTTATAGTGTTCGTAGTAGTAAACGACTGAGAAAGAGGGTAGACCGTTTCGTCTGCACATAACTACCCTCTACCTCGCAAAGACTTCAGTTACCCGTGATCATGGCGCATGCAACTGCGTCGAAATATCGGGAAACAACAAAACTCAATAATCATGGTAATTATCCCGTTGATAACAATATTTTTGTATTTTCAAAGATTGCATAATGTTTTGATTCGACCAAAAGTCATCTCCAGAGTAACTAGCCGACTTAATTCGAAATACAATTGTTTAGAAAGCGCAACCGAACATTATTATGTGCATACAAATTATGGTTAGAAGGTTTCAACTTTACAATTGTCAAAATATTCAAACAACAGTAAGTAGTATCTCAAGTAAAAACTTAATCCAGTTTTGGTCGAATCCAGCCTTAGTAAAGTTATTTGGGAACAAACAATAACTAGGTACTTAACATTTCAGTTTGTTGAAACCGCAAGACGATACCGGGCTTTTTTGTCAAAGGCTTAGTTTCCTCCCTACGGGCTGTGTGGTTGCACGAATTCGGCTGGAGTCATTAGTGCAACGCTTACAATAGTTTGGTTTTTCATTGTTAACGTATGTAGCTGGTGAGAACCAAGGCTGGCACCACCACCTTAGCCTTGATACGCCGTATAAACGGAACTAGGCGGAACAAAGCATGTAGCGTGCGGAAATGTACGAGTACTTAATAGTTACTCGTGCTTCTGATAACGATTTAAACGTTTTTGCATTAGCTGAGTAAGAAAGAAAACCAACCAATTTAAGCTATTTTTTATCAATTTTTACGCTCTTCGTTCCATCAATACAAAATCTCTCACGTAATTGTCTTCAGAAATTGTTAGTAGTGAGCAGAAACGTAATACCTTGCATACGTTTATTAAATACGTTCGCCCGTAAAATGTGGTTACATTTCCTAGATTTTCCCGCTCATCATACTGGAAAATTGAAATAGAACATCGAGGGAATATAAAAAATAAATACGAACGTGTGTAGGTACCTATCAATAAATTGGAATCCGGGGAAATTACGAGTACTTATAGCAATTTCAAACAAATGCTTCAAACAAATTTCTTTTTAAGGATAAAAATACCTATCTTTATAAGATACTACGCAATTTAGATTAAAAAAATGTTTTTGTGAAAATTCACTTGTTGTACGAGATAGGACGGATAACAAACATTTATTAATTTGAAGTTTCTAGTTACTTAACAGATATTTACTTTGAGAGTTTGTTTAAATCAATATCCGTCGGTAGATTTAATTAAATATCAGATAGGAGTACCTATATATGTAGTAGTAGCTTTCAAATGTTAGTTCGTTCAAATGTTTTAATAAAAACTTGTTTTTAATATATATATTTATCCTAGGTACTAATATTATAAATAGCTTTCTGTCTTTATTAGTCTACTTAGTTTAAGTTATATTTAGCTGTTGGTTTTCCTTAAAAATAAATAAATAAATAAAAGCGAAAGTCCGTGTGTGTGTGTGTGTGTGAATGTTTGTTACCATGTATTTCCATAACTACTAAACCGATTTTGGTGAAATTTGGAATGTAGATAGTTTAGGTTCTGGAATAACACATAGGCTAACTTTTATCCCGGAAAAATGTTGCTGTGGGATGAAAAAATAGTAGTCCACGCGGGCGAAGCCGCGGGCGTGCACTAGTAAATATATAAATGTGTAGTTAATGTACTTTTAGAACCAGAAGTAGAATTTAATTAACAAAAAACATAAAAGTACAGCCGAAATCAGTTTACTCCGATTTTACACAAACAATTATCAAAATAACAAAGGAAACAAACAATCGTTACTTTCAAATATTAACCACTCAATTAACCATCAAATTGACCATCAAAAATACACAAGAAAAATAATGATCTGACTTACTGCAAATTGTACCGACAACGAACCAGACAACCTTTCTCTACGACGTCCACCGAAGGAATGACCTCGGGAGCGCTAGCGCGGCCGTATTTATGCGAATCGGTCGGATGACGCAACAATTTGCATTGAGTCAACAAAAATCCGCTAATTCGGCCTCTCCTGACGTCGGCGCGTCCTCGCCCGTAGCTGATGGTGTCGGTGCAGGAGCAGGAACCTCTACCTCGACGTCGTGGCGATCTACTTCGGTAGACTGGTCTCGGGAGTCATCTGACTCATCATCCTAAAGTCATATTGTTTGCATTAGTACACAGTCAACCGTTGAAACTGAAAGTAAGAGTGACTCAATTACTTTCAGTGGCTTCGGATATCCCTCGTCAGGATATCCAGGACGATTGGAGAATCACCCTCGAGCAAGCAATTGCTCACCGTATACTTCCCTCGTCGGGGTATACAGTCTTCAGCACAGAGCTCGCAAGATGCGCTGGACCAATGCTTCAGGCCTCAAGGAGACACATTGGCATTCATGAGTCGGTCAGAGCCCTCAGGGTAACCTCACCGTATACTTCCCTCGTCGGGGTATACAGTCTTCAGCGGAGAGCCCTCGGGATGCGCTGGACCAATGCTACAGCCTCAGGGAGACACATTGGAATTCGTGAGTCAGTCAGAGCCCTCGGGGTGACATCCTCAGCCCACCGTATACTTCCCTCGTCGGGGTATACGGTCTTCAGTGGAGAGCCCTCGGGATGCACTGGCACTAAATGTTCACAGGACTAGGCGTCCTTCGATGTGCAGCGCCCAGGCGCCACGGAAGCAACGTGCGAAGCGGGTAGCCCGCCTGCACCACCAATGCTCGTCCCAACTCGCGAACGACGGCTCGAACGACGGCTCGAACGACGGCTCGAACGACGGCCCGCACAGTTGCGCGAGCGACAGCTCCCACGACTGCGCGAGAGACGGCTCCCACGGCTGCGCAAGCGATGGCGCGCACGGCTGCGCGAGCAACGGCTCACACGGCTGCACGAGCGAAGGCTCGCCATACAGCACGAACGACGGCTCGCATGGCTGCACGAGCGAAGGCTGGCCCGACAGCGCAGGCGACGGCTCGCCCGGCAGCGCAGGCGACGGCTCGCCTGACAGCGCAGGCGACAGCTCGCCCGACAGCGCAGGCGACGGCTCGCCCGGCAGCGCAGGCGACGGCTCGCCCGGCAGCGCAGGCGACGGCTCGCCTGACAGCGCAGGCGACAGCTCGCCCGACAGCGCAGGCGACGGCTCGCCCGGCAGCGCAGGCGACGGCTCGCCCGGCAGCGCAGGCGACGGCTCGCCCGGCAGCGCAGGTGACGGCTCGCCTGACAGCGCAGGCGACCGCTCGCCCCACAGCGCAGGCGACGGCTCGCCCGGCAGCGCAGGTGACGGCTCGCCTGACAGCGCAGGCGACCGCTCGCCCCACAGCGCAGGCGACGGCTCGCCCGGCAGCGCAGGTGACGGCTCGCCTGACAGCGCAGGCGACCGCTCACCCGACAGCGCAGGCGACGGCTCGCCCGGCAGCGCAGGCGACGGCTCGCCCGGCAGCGCAGGTGACGGCTCGCCCGGCAGCGCAGGCGACGGCTCGCCCGGCAGCGCAGGTGACGGCTCGCCTGACAGCGCAGGCGACCGCTCGCCCCACAGCGCAGGCGACGGCTCGCCCGGCAGCGCAGGTGACGGCTCGCCTGACAGCGCAGGCGACCGCTCGCCCCACAGCGCAGGCGACGGCTCGCCCGGCAGCGCAGGTGACGGCTCGCCTGACAGCGCAGGCGACCGCTCGCCCGACAGCGCAGGCGACGGCTCGCCCGGCAGCGCAGGCGACGGCTCGCCCGGCAGCGCAGGTGACGGCTCGCCCGGCAGCGCAGGCGACGGCTCGCCCGGCAGCGCAGGTGACGGCTCGCCCGGCAGCGCAGGCGACGGCTCGCCCGGCAGCGCAGGCGACGGCTCGCCCGGCAGCGCAGGTGACGGCTCGCCTGACAGCGCAGGCGACCGCTCGCCCCACAGCGCAGGCGACGGCTCGCCCGGCAGCGCAGGTGACGGCTCGCCTGACAGCGCAGGCGACCGCTCGCCCCACAGCGCAGGCGACGGCTCGCCCGGCAGCGCAGGTGACGGCTCGCCTGACAGCGCAGGCGACCGCTCGCCCGACAGCGCAGGCGACGGCTCGCCCGGCAGCGCAGGCGACGGCTCGCCCGGCAGCGCAGGTGACGGCTCGCCCGGCAGCGCAGGCGACGGCTCGCCCGGCAGCGCAGGTGACGGCTCGCCCGGCAGCGCAGGCGACGGCTCGCCCGGCAGCGCAGGTGACGGCTCGCCTGACAGCGCAGGCAATGGCTCGCCCCACAGCCACGCAGCCACCACGCACACACACACCATGACACGTCACGCATGTGTGATCCAAGTAACTGTTAACATAAGATTTCAATTCCTTTCAAAAAAATGCGGCACAACTCTCGGGATATCATTCTCCCTTCTAAGGCATGGTACTGCGGCTGGGGTAGTTTTACCCCGCACCACCCAACAGTATTAGTTTATAACGGCCACTCAGCAAAACCTTGACAACATTCAAACAAACGAAAAAAACATATTCGTACGGGCTTCTCATACCAGAGTCGAAATCTGCTTCACAATACTCGTCATCAGTTCAGGTTTTTGCAGGACCTCAGATTAGATCACAGGTCACATAAAAATTTACAGACCACAGGTTACAAATTAAAAATCACATACCACAGCACAGATCATACTGACCGTACCTTTTATCTTAGTCCGTCCATCACCTACGAAACTATTAATCGGATTAAGACAAAAACAGACAAAAACTCTCATGCCGAAGATCGCGGCACACGTCCACTGCCAGCGGCACTCCCTGGCACCTCGCCGTCGCACGACAGCACCTGCGTGGGCGTCTACAGCAGCCGTCAGCGCACCCGCGCTCCACCAGCCGCGACACGCGCACCGGCCACCGTGCTACTGCCTGCACCAGTATGCCGAACACCTTGTTGTAAAGAACACGCATAGAACTTCACTGTACACAAAGAAAACCTTATTAAAAATGTGAGATCACCAAGCGCAAACTTCATTTCACATACTCACCATGACAAGCTCGGCTTCACCTGACTTAGACTCACTACTCTGCAAAGATATTAAACTTTGATAGTAAGTTAGGTACGTTTGCGCAGGTTAGAAAACCCAGCTCCAGTGTGCATGTCACTCGATGGAGTAGCTCGATACCTTTATGAACAATTAATAGCAAAACAACATCATAGACACAGACGAGAACATTACCTTCATTACTGAGGAGAGATCAGAACACCAGGTTAACTTTATTTTAGTTACCTACTTGACTATGAATGTGCACTAAAGTATTTCGTAGCTGCCGCTTTAACCTACGCGTCATTTATGCCGCGTATGATTATCAGAACCATCAGTTCTTCAATTCAACTAAAAACCTTACAAAACAAAACAAAACGTCAACTGCTTCGTTCTGTTTCACAACCCACCAATGACCAATGAGGCCAGGTCTACCCTGCCGTAATGACGGTTTTAAACAAATTACCAACGAGGTTTAGCAAATCACTGTCACTTTGGAGAACGAAACAAAACGCAGCGGTAACCATACCCGAATGATTGACCTTGCAAAATAGAGGAATCCAGTTCCTCACTTAACCTCTTAACTATACGCAGACGCAGCAGTGATCGGCGCGCGTATTCGGTGTAAGTAGGGGAACTTATCCGATGTTGTGTTTATAACCTCAAAAATGTTTAATGATCTATCACGAGTACGTGAACGAGCCTCACAACGGCGTGAACGCGAGCGAGGTAGATGGTCGTGTCGGCGCAATTTGCTACGGCTACGCCTTGCCCTACGGCGCAGCGGCTCTCTCGTAAACGAGATGAACGTGGCATCACAGATTTGAAATAACGGCTGTTTGTTTTTAATCCAATAAAAATTTAACTGAGACAAATCAATAGATGTGAGCTTAGGCCAATCCCACCATCTGATTTTAATCCAATAAAGACAAAACAATAGATGTGAGCTTAGGCCAATCTCACTTACTGATTTTAGTCCAATAAAGACAAAACATTAGATGTGAGCATAGGCCAATCCCACTTCTGATTTTAGAACCAGAAGTAGAATTTAATTAACAAAAAACATAAAAGTACAGCCGAAATCAGTTTACTCCGATTTTACACAAACAATTATCAAAATAACAAAGGAAACAAACAATCGTTACTTTCAAATATTAACCACTCAATTAACCATCAAATTGACCATCAAAAATACACAAGAAAAATAATGATCTGACTTACTGCAAATTGTACCGACAACGAACCAGACAACCTTTCTCTACGACGTCCACCGAAGGAATGACCTCGGGAGCGCTAGCGCGGCCGTATTTATGCGAATCGGTCGGATGACGCAACAATTTGCATTGAGTCAACAAAAATCCGCTAATTGTACCTATACTTATTTATTTCACCGGAATGTACTCCGTACTAAAAATTTGGAGGCAAAATCGTGAAGATGAAATACCTTCGTCAGGCCGCTGCCGGCGGAAGGTTTTCAATCTTCTAATGACTGCCAATTTCACGCTGTTATGAATTTCGACAGTAATTTATTTATCATTAACGATAACAATGAAAAAAATAGCTCTTTCTTAAGCACGCGATTCGAGGAAGTCAACATTAAAAGATCTTTACAACTTTTCGCTATTATTTTCGAATAACGTGGAAAGTTCATAAAGGGTGCTTATTGACGGTGAATCAAAGCGGTGCCGGTGGGTGGCGGATGGTGGGACGGCGCGATGAGCTATTCATTGTACATCGCTCCACTCAATTGAACCGACCATGCTATTAATCATTTCGACACCATTGTAAGCGATTCTGTTTAATACACATTTTCTATTGAGAAAGAGAAGAAAATCCAATGACTATAAACCTTGTTTAACTAGGTTGTTGTCTCATTTTTATCAATAAAAAGTTTTGTAGCATGAAGCTTAGTTTTTGGAAAGAACATTCATTGATTGTATGTGGTCCGGGAGAGGACTATTTTGTGGGTGCATAGCTGGGTCCTAGGCGCGTCACGCGGAGGTTTCTTCCAGATATAGGTACTTAGTATAATTTCATACTTACTTGCAAGTTTGAGTGCTTCCCCACTCAGCCCAGTTCTCACCTTTTTAATAGGTGTGTAAATCGTAATTAATGAAATATGTCCGTCGCTAAGGCAAAAAGGAATATCTAATTTCGCTCAGAGGTATTACTTTATATTTTCATGTTTTATTATTCAACTAAATAAGCAAATTAACGTTTGTTTACAGAGTAAACTATAATAAATTTCTAGATGTTGAAGATCTAACATCAATATTTTGTTCTATCAGTTCCCTAATATTGGTTCCTCAACAAAACATAACTTCCAGACCTTCCAATACAAGTTGCGCGCCCACGTGATAAGACCATGCTCTAAATACCTAAAAAGAACCGTTTACTTGTAGCGTGTACTCGACAATGCAAGGTCAACGTGAAGTGCAAAATACAGCACCTTACGAAGTAAAACTATTAAACATAATTATTATACAGGTTTTTCAAAATAAGCTATTGGGTACAAATTACTGACATTCATGTAAATGATGTTATAAATGCATTAAGAGGTCAAGGGTAATAATTTAAACCGATATTATGGAATGGGTAGTCAAGTCTAGGCAAGAGTAAAGTAATAGTGCAAAGCACGCAAGCACTATTTGCTTACAACTACGAGCTACGAAAAACGGCAAGATCGTAGCAGTCGTAGCGCCCGCCGCTACGCTTCGTAGCAGAGCTTTTATCTGTAAAATATGGGCACTTTAAGATACCACTATTGCATTGGCTCTTTTATAAAGTTGTAATAAGATTTAAAGTAGGCTTTGCCGCATATTTTATATGATCTTGATCTAAAAAAAGGTGTGCAGATTTTCTAGAAGATTCTCAGATGTAGATTAAGGTAAAACTTGATAGGTTACTATTTTATACAAATCCTTCGGGCAATTCTATCTCTAGGTACGTAACTAGATTAGGTTGTGATGAGCCTTCAAAACATAAAATAGCTTTTCTTTAGAATTTACTCGATTAGACGTACACGTCCAACTAAATAAAGTTAAGGGATCAGTCACAGAATGGGGATTTTATTTAGGCGTGTTCCTACTTATCGGTAAGCCTGCCCAGCACTTACGCTTATATAACTCTGGTCGATTTTATCGTCAATAAAGTCAAGAGCGTGAATAAATGCCAGATGGATACCACTATGCAATAAATAAGAAAGAAACTAGCATACGAATGAAATATAAAGTTATTGGTCTATGGTACTACTATTGAAAAATACGAAACGAAACAAGATCTGAGGACATTCTAACAGATCTTTAGATCCTTTGAAGATGTCAAAGGTGTAGTAGGTACGACGACCTCTGTGGCAGTGGGTGGCCCGCCTAAGACGCATGAGGTTGTGGGTTCGATCCCTTCCGCGGGACAAATGTTTGTATGTTTTGTAAATATTTGTCTCGGGTCTGGGGTGTTTTCTTTATCTATGTATGATGCTGTGTGAAATGTCCTGCAATATTTATTTATTAATGTCCCAATACGTGTTTAGTAGGTAAGTACATACATGGTGCATGCCCACATTTTTTAGAAAGAAAGTTAATTCCTTACGTAACAGGACGCCTGGAATACACATGCTACGTGGTAGGTAGCACATAAGTTATGTCACATAAGCAAGCTATTATGTGACATATGCATGCAAGCTATTAGCACAAGTAAACATACGAAAAAAGTATGCTTATGACGTAAGCACGCTACGTAGTAGCAAACAAGCATACTCTTTAATAGCATGTGTATTTAAGTCTTTAAGCCCATTGCCGCTATTAGAACGCTTCTCACGAAGTTTTCCTTTACCGTTTAGAGCTCGACTTAAGGGCGTGCCTAGAGCTAAAATTAGCACATCGATGAGTGTAACTTCAAAAACTTGTCTTAGCTTCGTTAAAATAAAGATGAATTTAGAATGCGTTCGGCCGAGGCGCTTATGACTGCTGCTCGCTCTGAAACACAACAAAAATGCAGGTTTTTGGAGATTTCTCATCACTATAACAACCGATCGAAAAAGTGATCTAACCATATGTCAATTATCAAATGACCTATCCAATGGTGCAATCCAAAAGCATAAATAACATCAACTTTAGAAGAAGAGGAAGATTTATTTATCTTATTATTAGTGGTTTTTTCGTTGATTTATGATCAAGTAAATACGATGTTAATGGATTTGAAAATAAAATGTTAAAGTTACAGGTTAGATTTTCAGTTACTTTCCACTTACTTTATTTATGGAGGTTATAGATAGGGAAATACAGTGTTTGGCTCAGGGAACGCCCTTAATGAGTGTATATCATTTGAAATGGTGAAAAATAGGCCTGAAATACACTACACATGCTACTGAAAAGCATAAGTACCTACTTGTTTGCTACTACGTAGCTTGTTTCTTCATAAGCATACTTTTTTCGTTTATTTAGGTACACGTGCTAATTGAGTGCTACTAAGTAGCATCTGCTAGAAACTAGCTTGTTTATGTCACATAGCATGTATATTTCAGGCAATAGTGTAGCGCATTGTGAATACAGTTACCGTAATTCAGGGCGACTTAGGAAAAAGTTTTGAATTCCCGCCACGGCGAGATGGCTTGATTGAGTATCATTAGTTCTAATAAGAATACTCTAATACGTAGTATTATTATAATGTTCTGTGCTAATACGGCCGCGTTTTACCTAGAGTGTAATTTTTAAAACATTTTTATTAGGTCACTTTCTAGCTTCGAGCATTGATTAATTCTCGAAGCTTTCTTGTTTGTAAAGGCTCATTTACACGGTGGAGTTTCTTACCTCTAAGATGCGAGAAATTAGCTCTATTCAGTGACAAGCTATTATCGTCCTTCCACGTATGATTTCAACACAATTGAAATGATTGAAATGATTATTTTGACATTGATGACGATAATCGCCTCTTCGGGGTGAGAAACTAGCACCATGTATATGTGCTATTGCCTTCAGTCTGTCGTTCCGTGTGGAATCTTGCATCTCTTTCGAGCACTTCCCGCCGATTAGCTATTCGGCTGAAATATTCAAGGTAAGCTCACAACTTGATGACAATGAATTTAAAAACAATAAGTAGTTTTTTTTGATTAATTTTTAATTCTATATTAATTTGCTTGTTTTCGACATGCGCCTGCGTCTAAATTCATACCGTCTCGTAGTGACCTACGTGCCTACGCTACGGTTAAACTACATGTCAAAAAAGTTGTGTTTTTCTCCCGACAACTTTTTCCTGAAACTCTGTATTTTGGTAAGTTGATTAATTGTGTGATTTTTGTAAATTTTTTTTGTTATGTTAAACCGTTAAACCATTCTTAGATAGGCCAGCCAACTACCTGTGGTGGTTGCTTTAACCCTTTTCTTGCCCAAGGCAATTTCGGAAAGCCGTTGCATCACTAGTTCTGAGTATATGGTGCAGGGGCGCCGACTCCGTTGGTGCTCGGGTGTTCCAGCACCCATCATCATCATCATCATCCACAGCCCGATTTTACCCACTGCTGGGTGTAGGCCTCCCTAAGTTTGTGCCATCCACCACGATCATGCTATCCATCACCATGCTAGCCGCATCCACTTACGCCCCGCGACGTTCCAGCACCCACGAGAGGTAAATAGTAGGTGCCGAGCAACCACGTTCTTCAAAGCCCACGACTATGAATGAGATAAATGATGCGCAATTTTATTTATTTTGAATCGAATGTTTTAAAACAAAAGTGTGTGTGCACGGTGCAGCATTTAGTACAACGGCGCGGCGGCGGCGGCGGTACGTAGTTCCCCAGGTCACTAGTACTGATATAAATAACAAAAATATAAGTAGCTAGGTATGTCATTAAAAAAGCTGGAATCACTCACGGGAATTTTAAAAACCCGGCGCCCCTGATATGGTGCATTTCCTAGGACTCCGATCTCATTAGCCTTGTAACATGAGCTTCGGAAATAGACGTAGGTAAATAAAAATTCAATCTGTGTTGTAAAAACTCATAGCTATAATTTTTATGGATCATATATTTTTACGGGTAGGTTTTTATGTTATTAGTTTTGAGGTTTTGGCAATGGGTAGCTGACCTTCTCTGTAGTCAACCTTTGTATTTCAAACCTTTGAAAAAAAAACTAAACTAAGTAGGTAAGTGCCTAGTTTTATATAGGTAGATATTATTATTAGGTATGGTAAGTATACCTACTTTAAAACAATAACGTCAGCAAAACGTCAGATTACATTTTCAGTTTTTGCGTAAGCTCAGATGCAACATACCTATTTCACAGAAGCTATTTTTTAAACCTTTTGAAAAGAAGCACCAAGGTAAAAGAAAGTTTTTTAATAAATTCAAGAGTTTGTCTTGTATTTATGAATTAAAGCATACTTTCCATGCCGTGAATGTTTGTGTTGAAATAATTTAGCGCTATTTCATAATTTGAAAGGCTTTTGCGTTCACGATCTGAAATCCTAATTTATGACGAATTATGGTGCCGGCGGCATACTGAGGTGTCGCTATAGGCATACGTACTAATTATTTATTCTGTGCTATGGGTACATGGAGGCTGACGAAATTTCTACCAACCTCAGTGACTAAGCTGATTTTTTTTTGATAGGTAATGTAATGAAAAATATAGATAACTAGCAGCGCCCTCGCGGTGTTACTCCCGTAGTGATGGTATATGGTGATGATGATGATGATAAAAAGTAGCCTATAATTTTCATAAATAATTTTTCAAATCGGATTGGTAGTTCCTGACATTAGCGCGTTCAAACAAAAAAACTCTTCCGCTTTAGATATCGATAAAAGCATAAAATCATTGAGGTACTTCAAAAAAATTAAATGTGAAATCTAATACTACCTACTTAGTTATGTTCCCAATAGAGAGGCATATCGCTGTATAAATGCAAGCTGGCATTCTTTGCCCGGCTACCGAGAAGCATATCTCTGCCGCCCGCTCACACATTTTGTGTCGTCCGCTCTAGGATTGCATGATAATTTAATCATTCGTGAATGGAATAAACTTCTTCTTACACGTCTCACAATTAATTTGTTTAATTAAAAGTTCAATTAAATAAATTCAATTTAAAAAAAGTAAATTACGCTACCACAAGCTTTACTACCCCTCCCTACCTAAAATAAATTCACTTATGTCACTTACAAAAAGTGAAACTGTTTTTAAGCTTGCTCTTGCCCGAGGCTTTACTACGGTGTTTCTATAGATGCCGAAAAGCTCTTTCGGGAAAAGAAGTAAGTGCTAAATGGTAAAACCATCGGGCGTGCTAAAAACTATCAATTACAATTATAAGTAACAGTAAATTTATTATTAGAAATTCTCAAAACATCTGCTTACAATTTTAAAGTCCGCAAAGTGCTCTGGTAGGGTATCACTAGGCTAAGGCCAAAAGTCGGGGCTTTCTCACCGTGCGAGCGAATTTGAGCTGGCGAGGGGCTGACTTTGAGCTAGAGACGCGCCACGCGCGCAGACGAGACGACGAGCGAGACCGAGACCACAGTATACCAGTAGTTCGCCCCGAACTGAGATCTCGCGCACCGTAGATGGCTTACATTTGGACTTTCTTCTGACTACCCCTATAATTTCAAGTGCTACTACTGATACTGCCGAGTATGCCTATTGCGCTAGCTCTTCATGGTAAAAAATACTGGCATGCATGCAATACATAATGTCGTGTCTAATTTTTCATTTAGGTATTTCATATTTATGAATTCTCGTCGTATTTCTAAAAGTATACGTCCTAGAATAAAAATAATAACTATTTTGGAATGTACAAATAAAGACCTTTCATTTGACAGCCCACTCAATATATTTGTTTACTTAACTTTTTTTACCCCAATTATTTTCATTCTTTATCAAAATTTTTTTTATCATGAAAATAAATCAAGTAGCATCTAAAATCATTGCAAACCAAACCGCAACGATGCCACTCTCTTTTTAAGACCGACCAGCCAATGAGCTACGAAGTCATCGAAACTCTATGCAACGGGAGCTCTTGCAGCTCTGGTTTCGTAGTTTTTGGTCTTTGGTCGTATTTCAAAAACTATACATCCTAGATTAAAAATAAAAACCATTTTGGAATGTACAAAATAAGCCCTTTCGTATGACACCCCACTCAATTTATTTGTGTAACTTTCATAATTTTTTACCCCCTTGGGAACCCAATATCTTCACAACCCCTTCATCGATTAAGCTCATATGCTCCCCCGTAAATTTCCTTACCACAACCTATTGACCTACCAAGTTTCATGCAGATTGGATGAACGGTTCGACAGTTATGCGCGAACAACAATTCGTGAAACATACAAACATACAAACATACAAACATACAAAGCAAAATCGCCCAACTTACCACTAAGATCTTCGCTCGCTTCGCTCGCTCGATCGACAAAACAGTGTGTTCAAAAATGACATTGTATATTGTCTGTGTAAATAAGTAGTTAGACGCCGCTTTTGTATGGAGATTTCGTCGAGTGTCCGGGGTGTGCAATGGGATGGGAACCAGATGAATGATAGAATAGGTACCTACTTAAGTAAGTATTAAATGTTTTGTAAAATATTATATTTATTATACTTGATACCCAGACAGGCAAACAGAGAACAAACATCTATGTTCATCACTCAAATGGTTGTCCTGGATGGGAATAGAACCCTCGCCCTATAGCGCAGAAGGCAGAGCTACTACCAACTGAGCTAAGAGGCCAGTCAACATTGACTGAACTATGTTCAGTCCTGAAATAGGTACTTGACCATAGTCACGGATAGTAGGTATGGTAAACTCGTGATAAAGACACCGTACCCGCGCCTCTATTATTACTTACTCGTGAGCAAAATGAATTCAAAGGGCTAGGATACTTTTATGAGGATCTTTTATCGAATCATAATCTAACGGCCGCCGCCGATAGGGTAACATAATAATATTATGAAAGAACATGCGTGATATTATTATACTATTAACCGATCGAGGAACCATAATAGAAACCACCGAAGAATTTTTTTAGAGTGTAATATTAAGGGGTGAGTGAGTGCTGAGATGACGGCTGATAGAGGGAAATAAAAAAGAACTTAGGCCTTTACATCTTTACTAGCTGATTTATGTCAGGAGGCAATCTTTGCTTACACTTATCAGGACACTGTAGTGCCTGGGACAATGTTGAGATGGAATAGGCTTCCCCAGCCGGCCATATCCACAGGAAAGACATGGTCAATGCGTGTGGGGCTGACTGAGCCGCGGGTCTCCTCACGATGTTTTTATTCACCGTTTAGGCATGTAAACTTTTTGAAACGAAAAATCCATTGATGCACGGCCAGGATTCAAACCCACGACCTTCGGATCAAAGTCGAGGTACTATACCGTGACTAACCCCTCGGTCAACACGGCTATTTGGAGAGAAATAGAAGAAAAATAAGAATATATTTTGTACCAACACCTAAGTAATGTTAGACGAGGGCAGGAAAATGATGATGAAAAGTACTTATGAAAATATTAGCAATACCTGAGAATTTCAGTATTAGAGCAACCATTATTGTTGTATCACGTGATGACGTAATTTGCTTATCACAAATCTAAACGATTCACCCGGCTACGTTTCCGTTCCACATTAGTAACCAGCGGCGGCTCTAGCATATGTAGCGCCCGGGTGCAATCTTTCCCCTGGCGCCTTCTTGTAGTATCAAAATGCGCGGTCAAAATTAATAAGGTAGGTAGGTACTTACATACAACACGATCGACTAAACTTTTTAATATTCGAATAAAGTCGAGTTCACAATACAAACGGTTACGCGGCCCCATGGGCGTAGATATCTATAGCTTTTTTAAAGGGGGGGTTCAAGGGTTCCAAAATGTATTATATGGACTCCAAAATGTACAAAGATTTATTCATGATCTGCAAATATTTGTCTCGGGCTTGAAACTTGGTTAGCGTGGTGGCAAAATATGAATGAAGCTTTCATGCGAGCGAAGCGAGCCGAATTTTTTTAAGACAAATGCAACAAGTGACACTTGACTTTGCTTATGTTCATAAAGAAAAGGCTGACTATTTGTCGGTGCCTATTCTGCAGTGAGATATAACTCACGTTGCTCGCAAACCCTTATGAGCCGAATTTTTTACAACAAATGCAACATGTGACGGTTGATTTTTTTAAAGGTGCTCAATGAAAAGGCTGGCTACTCGTCGGTACCTACTCTTTAGGCGAGCGAAGCGAGCTGAATTTTTTAAGACAAATGCAACAAGTGACACTTAATTTTGCTTACGTGCTTAAAGAAAAGGCTGACTATTTGTCGGTTCCTATTCTGCAGTGAGAATAACTCACGTTGTTCGCAAAACCCTTATGCGAGCGAAGCGAGCCGAATTTTTTACAACAAATGCAACATGTGACGGTTGATTTTTTTAAAGGTGCTCAATGAAAAGGATGACTTGTCGGTACCTATTCTTTAGGCGAGCGAAGCGAGCCGAATTTTTTATAACAAATGCAATGATTTTGCTTACGTGCTCAAAGAAAAGGCTGGCTATTTGCAGGTTCGTTATGCGAGTGAAGCGAGCCGAGTTGTTTTCAAACGAATGCAATAAGTGACACTTGATTTTGCTTACGTGCCCAAAAAAAGGCTGGCTATTAGTCGGTTCCTATTCTGCAGTCAGATATAACTCACATTGCTCGCAAAACCATTATGCGAGCGAAGCGAGCCGAATCTTTTTAAGGCACAAGATGTGACACTAAGCAAATGCTTGCCTAATATCGCCAATTTATTGTAACAGAAACCATGGCATATGGTTTTTTAGATTGAATGAAAATGAGTCATGTTGACTGTAGTACAAATAAGATTATTTTACAAGAAAAACTCCTAAAAAAGACCTCCCAATTTTTGGAGGAGAACCTGGGAGCTCATGAACCACCTGCATGGATACCCCATGTCGGATACAAATTGTAAGTAGGTACCTATTCCGCGGATCTTTTTTTTTCTTTTGCTAAGGGGGGTGTCCGGACAACCGTAAATCAGTTTTCATAGAACCCCGCTACGCACCCCCTCCGTTTTTCCACTCGCTGAGTGCACTGCGCCAGCGCCCTGCCGCCGCCGAGCGCCCGTTCCGTGCGGAGCGCTATAGCGGAGGTTCTTTATGACGGTCGCGAGCGCTCTAGGCGCCCCCTTACACCCAGCGCCCGGGTGCACTGCACCCCCTGCACTATAGGTTAAGCCGCCCCTGTTAGTAACCCTCGGCTGGTTTCACAGAATGAACTGTAATCGCAACATAAAAGCTCTGTATTACCTACAGATAGAAATTACTTACCTACTTACATGTTTTTTTAAATGGAAGAAAAGTAGTCTTCCTTCCTACTCATTGATTCTGTCGGTCCAGGCTTTTAGAGCGCGATGTAAAAAGGCACCACTTTCCGGCGTAGGCTTTTAGCCACTAGCTCATAAGAACAAACAAACAACTGTTTTTTAGAATAACGTATAAGTATGCGTAAATAAAAAGAAAAATGTAATTAATATCTAGGTACCTACTTATTTATTTCTTTATTCTGTTGCTGATCTGGAACTCCGTCTTCTATCTTTTGTCATTTAAGCCCATCACACACACAGCAGATAATATATCTTATGACAGATATATTTTCCGATCGCTCCCATACAAATTCTATGGAGCGTCACACACAGCGCCTATAATATATATTACAACAGATAAAATTCCGATTGAGAAATATATCTGTCAACCTATCAAAATATAAACTACAGGATGTTCTCGTAACTCACAAGAAAAAATTTAACTGCAGTTCATCAGTTTATATTTTACTTCCTTAAACCAGAGCTGCGAGGCTAATAAGATCGTTATAGCAGAATCATAATAATGATTCTTAGCGTGATTTTTCTATTAGAAATCACAAAATTGACAATTCATATAGTGATTCGTATCGGCACGCTTTTGCCGTATGCCTTTACCAAGGAAGTTATATACCTACGTAACTGGAAGGTTAACTGAGACAGAAAACGCGGTCCGCTTGAGAGATAAAACTTGGGCGGTGTGTCTCTTTCTAAAGGGTGACCATAATTTATAAACTAAACATTCCTAGTCCCTAAGGGGCCTTTTACATCATTTTCTGATTTACATGATGTTTCAGGGCATGATTTTTCAATTAAAATACTAATACAATTTTGATCCTTGATTTTGATTTCGATCCTTGGTTTCGATCCTTGAATTCGATCCTTGATTTCGATCCTCGATTCTTGAATCTTGAATCTTGATTCTTGAATCTGATAACTGAAATCTTGAATCTTGAATCTTTGATGTGACAGCTTTCAAATTTAAAACTGCCATATCTCGGTAACTACTCGTCCTAGACTCCCCGTTCTCAGTTCAATCAAATGAAAGCTACGACCAAGATCTTCATTTGAAGTGACAGCTGTCAAGCTTCAAATGGCCATATCTCGGGAACTACTCGTCCTAGACTCCCCGTTCTCAGTTCAAATGAAAGCTATGACCAAGATCTTCATTTAAAGTGACAGCTGTCAAACTTCAATCAGGTATATCTCGAAATCTACTCATCCTAGACTCTTCCTTTTTAGCTTAAATGAAAGCTATGACCAAGATCTACATTTTCAATAACAGCTGTCAAAATGACATCTGTCATCTGAAATGTAGATCTTGGTCATAGCTTTCATTTGAACTGAGAACGGGGAGTCTAGGACGAGTAGTTCCCGAGATGTGGCGGTTTGAAGTTTGACCGCTGTCACTTCAAAGATTCAAGATTCAAGATTTCAGATTCAAGGTTCCAGAATCAAGGATCGAATTCCAGGCTCGAAATCCAAGATCGAAACCAAGGATCGAAATCAAGGATCGAAATCAAAATCAAGGATCAAAATTAAGGATCGAAACCAAGGATTGAAATCAAGGATCGAAATCAAGGATCGAATTCAAGGATCGAAACCATGGATCGAAATCAAAGGCTGATTTTGTCGAGCGCGATAAGGTAAAAATATCCTGAAATTTAAATGACATGAGCACACTACTAATCTAACAACGAGTGTGAAAGAGACAAAGCTACCAAGAAAGCCTTTCAACAAGACCAAAAATCCTTATAACCAAGATTAAATTATAATAGATCGTTGTGTAGTCGTGTTATGGTTCAAAATCCTTTGTACATTAAATGTCAGTAAGCATTCCTGTATGCCTTTACCCATATGCGTCTGATTCACAAGCGGGGATTTTTTTTTTATTAACATTATTGCTTCAGAATTAAATAAATAAATATTGCTGGAAATTTGACACAGCGCCATCTAGCCCGAACTAAGGCAAGCTTGTAGTATGGGAACCAGATAGATTACTTATATATTTGTAAATACATTCTTATAATACTTTATAACACTCAGACACAGACAAACGTCTATATTCAAAACTGTTTATCCTGCGTGGGAACCAAACCCACGACCTACAGCGCAGAAGGCAGAGCTACTACCAACTGAGCTAAGAGGCCAGTCAAGAATTGTGTGTGTGTAATTATTTTTTTTATATTATTTCGTAGCTGTCAATTATGTCTAGCAATAGCAAGTTTTCTACGCGCTTAATTGCAAAAACTGAACACTCTGTATATGAACAAAACTCCACGTCAAAACTACTCGCAAGACGGGTTCCTGTAATCCATACCCGAAGATCTATACCCGCTGTAAACGGCTACCAAATTTATTAGTTAATGTAAATAATAGGTACCCGTTTTCTATGACCTTCAAGTTATTTTAAATTGGTACAGTCAACTAGAAAATATCGTATGAAATTTTGACAGCTTTAACAAGAGCAAACAGTGTGATTTATTAGGACGAGTAGTTTCCGAGAAATGGCCATTTGAAGTTTGAGTGCTGTCATTGAAAATGTAGATCTTGGTCGTAGCTTTCATTTGAGCTTAGAAAGAAGAGTCTAGGATGAGTAGTATTAGAGATATGGCCGACAATAAAATAATGTAAATCTCTCAAAACGACATAATCTCTCATCTTGACTTAATCTGTCAATTTGATATAATCTATCAACTCGACATTATCTCTCATTTTGACATATTCTGCTATAATTCATCAGTAACCTTTATACTTTTATTTTTTTCCGTTGGTGTCCGTGTAGTCACGGGACCTCATGGGAGTATCCAGCATTAGCTGAGACTGTGCCTTTTTAGCACCTCGTGTATGTGAACCTTTTTATTGTGTGTTTTTATGTTTATAACTTGCTCTGTGTATCTTTTTCTGTTCTGTATCCTCTGTGTGTGATCATGCCTATTTTATTGGAAATCGTTGTTGATTTCTTATGTTATTTTCATGTGAAATATAGATTTGACCTATTTTATTCGTTTATTTGCCTGACTGTACTTCACCTTAATAATGAGAAAAGGTAGCCATTTTCGTCATCGTTTACTGGATTTTGGAATGCGGGTACAGATTACAGATAAATTCGGTACTGGATTATCGGGGACAGTTTACAGGAACCCCGCAAGACGGCTTCGATGATTGATGACGTAGTTGGGATATAACTTATATCATCTGCTGTGTGTGTGATAGCAAAAATATAAAATATTTACATTACGACCTATAACTTATATTATCTGCTGTGTGTGTGATACGCTTTAAAGATAGAAAACAGACTTCCTTTAGTTGTATAGTTCTTTAAATAGATATGTCTAGTCAGTTTGTTTTTTCTTTGTTCCAATAAAATAATAAACATAAAATAAAACACTTCTAACCAGCAGTGCTTTTATATGATGTCGATAATTAGTCAAGCCTGCTGTCAAAATCAGTCAAAACTTCAAAAGCATTCGAACAAATGCTAAATCAATTACAAAATACTAGATTAGTTACTATAGAATCGTCTTAAAAATTGACGATTCTTCCGTTCTTTAGCTACCAATAAGTACTGTAATAAATAGGTGATTCATCATTATATGATAGGTAAGTATATCATTAATTTAGATTATTATCATTCATGATTCATCATTATATGATAGGTAAGTATATCATTAATTTAGATTATTAGCTAAATTAATGATATACTTACCTATCATATAATGATGAATCACCTATTTATTACAGTACTTATTGGTAGCTAAAGAACGGAAGAATCGTCAATTTTTAAGACGATTCTATAGTAACTAATCTAGTATTTTGTAATTGATTTAGCATTTGTTCGAATGCTTTTGAAGTTTTGACTGATTTTGACAGCAGGCTTGACTAATTATCGACATCATATAAAAGCACTGCTGGTTAGAAGTGTTTTATTTTATGTTTATTATTTTATTGGAACAAAGAAAAAACAAACTGACTAGACATATCTATTTAAAGAACTATACAACTAAAGGAAGTCTGTTTTCTATCTTTAAAGCGTATCACACACACAGCAGATAATATAAGTTATAGGTCGTAATGTAAATATTTTATATTTTTGCTATCACACACACAGCAGATAATATAAGTAAACTGAAATTTTATGCTATTGCATAAAATTTCAGTAGGTGCCATTCGAACAAAACTAGGTTCGTTAAAGGAATCTAAGGCTGTCTTACTTGTGACCAAGAAAAAGCAATTTAGGTTTTTGGTTTGAACCCGTCAAAAACCTTTATTTCCCTCTTTGGGTAGGTATACCTAAAAATATTCCGTGGCTTTAGGAAAAGTACCTAACTTATTGATTCTTTTCTCTTTGATCTGCTCTCTAGCTATAAAGAAAATGAAATAGTGAATAAGTATTTGTATTCGCGAATATCCTTACAAGATTTGTTCGATTTTCCTTTGTGGCATTCAACTTCTTTAGAAATATTATGAAAGCTTTTATTTTGTAGATAAGTAGGTACATATTCGTTGGCTAAATATCTAATGGTTCAACATAGTCCAAAAATAAAACAGGATCGTGCTTGGTACAGAGTCAGTTTTTGCACAAGGATACAAAGCCATACCATCTTTACATTATTCAGAAGGGTACAAACGAGTAAAAATACAGGGTGTCCCAGGAAACACTATCAAGCGGTGGTCCAGAACTGCGGAACACCAGTCCAGAACTGTCTAGGCAGATAGGGCCTTCCTTAAGGCCCCTCGTTCACGGTGACTTTTTGAAGCGATGCAGTAGCGATGCTGTTGCGCGTTCGCATCGATACAGTCGCGATGCGGTCGCTAGCTGTTTGCCCTCCCCACACCACGCACGAGCCACATCAGTCGCGATGCAAACGCGATTCAGTAACGGCACAAAAATGCCACAGTTGCAAGATGGACTCCGTTGAGGCAACATTAGTCACGTTGTCTTTGGTGCTGATTCTTGGATGACATCAGTGCAAATCATCCAAGAAACAGCACGCAGGGATGCAGGGAGGGTGGCGCGTGAGTGGAGTCCCCGATGTCTTCCAACACGGTCGCGCGTTTGCATCGATACAGTCGCGACTCGCGATGCTATAGCGCGGTAGCGCGTCGATGACGCACTAGACACGGCAGTCATTTGTCGGTCAACTTTTCATGGAAATGTCGCCATACTAGGAACTAACAGGTACCTTCCTATTCTGTACAAAACTTCATTATTCTTGTATGGGTTTACAAACGACCCTTCTCGTCGATTATCGTGGATCGACGATTATCGTAAGCCTACCGACCGTCGGTCGTCTCGGGATCGAATAGCAGAGAATAAGAAATGACATCAGTAAATAAATATCGAGGAAACGTGAAAATATAATTGTTTGTAGGAGATATCCGAAACACATAAGTAAGTATAAAAATAACTAAGTAGGTACGTAAGTAGGTACCTACTTAACATTCTTGCGATTTTCAAAGCAAAATGTTATGAGCCGGTATTCCGTAAAACTTGTTAAAAGACAACATGACGTTATGAGCGACACTTTGTCAAGCAGAGCATGATGTGATGTGATGCTAATTAGGTACCCAGTAGGGTTGGCATACTTCCTATTGCAATAACATTAAGGAACTACTTACTTACATACTAGTATGATGGTATTATGCCCAAAAGTTTATAATAAGTAATGTTATCAATCATATGGTGTCAGGATGATGATTGTTTTACGCATTTCTGTTTTTCTTTGAGGCCAATTACTTAATAAAACTAGTAGTTCGCCCCGAACTGAGATCTCGCGCACCGTTGCGTTGATAGCCTAGATTTGGACTTGTTTCTGACTACTCCTATACCTACGTTAAGTGCTCCTTCTAGTGTTTACCACACAATGATATCTAATGCGCTAACTCAGTATGGTAAAGATTACAGGCATGCATGCAATACATTAAGTCGTGTCTATTTTTTACCCGACTGCGCAAAGCAAAGGAAGGGTAATGTGTTTATCAGTCTATGTATGTTTGTATATTTGTATGTTTGTATGTTTGGATGTTTCTATGTGGCACTCTAGAGGCCAAACGCGTGGACCGATTTTGATGATTCTTATGTCAATCAATTTGTCTCAACCTTGGGAGTGTCACTAAAGATATGAAAGTAATCAAAATTCACCAGTGCTACAACCAGACGCCATATTGTCAACATTAAAAAAATCAAAATCGTCACACTATATCAAGTGGGGTATCGTTGAATAGGTATTTTAAAATCACCTAATAAATCATAACTAAAAAGTGTAAAATAAAAAAATATTAAAAAATAAAAACAAAAACCCGACTGCGTTAAAACTAAAAAGAAATAAACAAGCCTGCAAAGAATTACTCACAGTCGGGACCCATAACATTGGGAAGATTTGATTGGTAATAAAATGAATGGGTACCGACTGTGAGTCATTCTTTGCAGGCTTGTTTATTTCTTTTTAGTTTTAACGCAGTCGGGTTTTTGTTTTTTTTTTTAAATATTTTTTTATTTTATATTCAATAGTTGACCCCGCGAACTTCGTACCGCACCTCAGGGAAGGCCTCTTAGTCAATAAATTCCCTCTCCCTCTCCCCCTCCCCTCTCTCCCCCCACCCCTCCCCTCCCCCCTCCTCCCCTTCCCCCATCCCCCTCTCCCTCCCCCTCCCTCTATAATTTTGGTACATGCCTAGCCCACTATTTGCAGGAGTTAGCATTTGCATACGTGACAGGCTGCAAGCCCATCGCCGCTATTAGAAAGTTAACTGGTTTCCTCACGATGTTTTCTTTCACCGTTTAGAGCTTGTGCATTTAAATTTTTCTAATCGAAAAATCCATTGCTGAGCACGGCCAGGGTTCGAACTTACGACCTATGAATCGAAAGTCGAGCACTCTTCCACTCGGCCAACACGGCTTTTATATTCAATCTTTATCAAGAAAAAATATCAAGTAGCAACTAAAAAAAATAAAATCATTGCAAACCAAACTACAACGATGCCACACTCTTTCTCGGATAACCAGACCTACGAATACATCGAAACTCTATGAAACGGGAGCTCTCTCCATACTTCCGTTAATTGGTTTTCATCATTTTTCTTTTGCACTGTATTTCAAAAACTATAGAACCTAGAAGAAAACTAAAAACCATTTTGGAATGTATAAATTGAGTACTTTCATATGACACCCCACTCAATATATTTGGGTAACTTTAAAAAAAATTTACCCCCTTGGGAACCCCATATCTTTACAACCCCTTCATCGATTACGCTCATACGCTCCACAGCAAATTTCCATAGCACAACCTATTGACCTATCAAGTTTCATACAGATTGGATAAGCGGTTCGATAGTTATGCGAGAACATAAAAATGAAACATACAAACATACAAACATACAAATATACAAACATACAAACATACAAAGCAAAATCGCCTAACTTGCCACTAAGATCTTCGCTCGCTTCGCTCGCTCGATCGATAAGAATAACTGCCTACCGTTATTATTTATTTATTTACATATATTAAAGAAGGTAAGTAGTTTCAGTTGAGATAGTGCCAATTAAATACAGTTTCCAGCAAAAAACGACGAAATGAAAACTGGAAAGTTGAGCTCCTCTTTTTATATTTTAACTCGCTCCATTTCAAATAGAAATATCAAATATGGGTGGCTTCAACAAATACTTAGCTTGAGTTTGTAAAATAAAATGAAAAATACTGGTTTTAATATTTTATCCAGATAGTTTTTCTAAAGACAGTTTTAGTGGTGAATGATGTGGTCGATAGGTATCTACGGTAGAGTACCTACGTATACCTATAAATAATAGGCTATTATTTGTGGTAGGTACCCGTACCCTTAAGGTGGCCGCACACCTATCCGCGCAAAACGCGCTGAATGAATCGAATTTTAGAATTATTTATATGAAATCGTATGAAACCTCGCACACCTGCCCGCGGCCGAATCATCCGATTCGACCGAATCTGGCAGTACTTCGAGAATTCGGCGCGGATAGGTATGCGCTCAGCCTTATACCTACTGTAAACCATTTGTTCTCTGAACAGCGGCAATCTGTTTACACTAAAAGTTAGATGGTTATGAAAATTGAGGAAAATAAACTAAACTCTAAGAATATCCGAGGATTGTTGTTCGAGCCTCGTCTAACTTTGAAATTGAAGCAAGAAACAGTTTGCCTTAAAAACAACTATGTAAGGTAGGATATTACAAAGAACTTTAGCTACTTAGAAAACAAAAACATTACTTACACATGTTTACAGGCCCGACATATCCCTTCATAAACTAGAAAAGAGCTGATGATCTTCAAACTGCTGAACCGATTTCATTGAAACATAAGTACCTACCTAAAAACCATCGCTAGAAAATCTGCTTTCAAATAAAAAAAACTGTATTCAAATCGGTTCACCCGTTTAAAAGCTACGGAACCACAGACACACATAACACCCCGCCAAACTTATAACACCCCTCCTTTTGCGTTGGGGGTTAAAAATGTAGGTACAATACATTTATTTATTTTATTTATTTATTAAAAAGGATCGCACAACAGCACTATGTATCAAACTTTTTCTAAAATTAAATAGCAGGGATAGGAAATAAACTACACATGTGCCAATTACAGGCGAACACAACATTCTTAACAAAATTGACGCTTAAGGGAGTGTCCACATTGCGTTTTTTGTAGCGCGTTTGTATCGATACAAACGCGTTGCGAACGCGATGCGAACGCGCAGCTCAAAAACGCGCTGCAGAAAACGCAATGTGTACACTCCCGGTTTGCGTTTGTATCGATACAAACGCGATGCGAACGCGCGTTTGTATCGATACAAACGCGGTTCGAACGCGCGTTTGTATCGATACAAACGCGGTGCGAACGCGCGTTTGTATCGATACAAACGCGCGTTCGCATCGCGTTTTTATGGATACAAACGTGTTTAAGGGAGTGTCCACATTGCGTTTTTTGTAGCGCGTTTGTATCGATACAAACGCGTTGCGAACGCGATGCGAACGCGCAGCTCAAAAACGCGCTGCAGAAAACGCAATGTGTACACTCCCGGTTTGCGTTTGTATCGATACAAACGCGATGCGAACGCGCGTTTGTATCGATACAAACGCGGTTCGAACGCGCGTTTGTATCGATACAAACGCGGTGCGAACGCGCGTTTGTATCGATACAAACGCGCGTTCGCATCGCGTTTTTATGGATACAAACGTGTTTAAGCAGGGTTTGCTTTTGTACTTTGCTTTTTTGTATGCTCCTTTGTCTGCTAGTTTGTATGCTAGTTTGTATGCTAGTTTGTCTGCTAGTTTGTCTGCTAGTTTGTTTGCTAATTTGCTTATTTGCTCTAAGTTTATCATTTGTTTCGGGACACTTTCTACGGGACACTTACTTTTGCTTCGGGACAATTACTAAAGGGACACTTTTGCTTGGGGACACTTGCTTCGGGACACTTTTTGCTTTTGCTTCGGGACACTTTTTCTTCGGGACTCTTTTGCTTCGGGACACTTTTGCTTCGGGACACTTTTTGCTTCGGGACACTTTTTGCTTCGGGACACTTTTGCTTCGGGACTCTTTTGCTTCGGGACACTTTTGCTTCGGGACACTTTTTGCTTCGGGACACTTTTGCTTCGGGACACTTTTGCTTCGGGACACTTTTGTTTGGGGACACTTTTGCTTGGGGACACTTTTGCTTCGGGACACTTTTGCTAAGAGACAATTTTGCTAAGGCACACTTTTGCTTGGGGACACTTTTGCTTCGGGACACTTTTGCTAAGGGACACTTTTGCTTCGGGACACTTTTGCTTCGGGACACTTTTGCTTCGGGACACTTTTGCTTCGGGACACTTTTTCTTCGGGACACTTTTGCTTCGGGACACTTTTGCTTGGGGACACTTTTGCTTCGGGACACTTTTGCTTCGGGACACTTTTGCTTCGGGACACTTTCTTCGGGACACTTTTGCTTCGGGACACTTTTGCTTGGGGACACTTTTGCTTCGGGACACTTTTTCTTCGGGACACTTTTGCTTCGGGACACTTTTTGCTTCGGGACACTTTTTGCTTCAGGACACTTTTTCTTCGGGACACTTTTGCTTCGGGACACTTTTGCTTCGGGACACTTTTGCTTCGGGACACTTTTTCTTCGGGACACTTTTGCTTCGGGACACTTTTGCTTGGGGACACTTTTGCTTCGGGACACTTTTGCTTCGGGACACTTTTGCTTCGGGACACTTTTTCTTCGGGACACTTTTGCTTCGGGACACTTTTGCTTGGGGACACTTTTGCTTCGGGACACTTTTTGCTTCGGGACACTTTTTGCTTCGGGACACTTTTTCTTCGGGACACTTTTTCTTCGGGACACTTTTGCTTGGGGACACTTTTGCTTCGGGACACTTTTGCTTCGGGACACTTTTTGCTTCGGGACACTTTGCTTCGGGACACTTTTTCTTCGGGACACTTTTTCTTCGGGACACTTTTGCTTCGGGACACTTTTGCTTCGGGACACTTTTGCTTGGGGACACTTTTGCTTCGGGACACTTTTTCTTCGGGACACTTTTGCTTTGGGACACTTTTGCTTGGGGACACTTTTGCTAAGGGACACTTTTGCTTGGGGACACTTTTGCTTCGGGACACTTTGCTAAAGGACACTTTTGCTTTGAGAAACTTTTGCTTCGGGACACTTTTACGAAGGGACTTTTGATAAGGGACAAACTAGCATACAAACTAGCAGACAAACTAGCAGACAAACATCAGACAAACTAGCAGGCAAACTAGCAATCAAACTAGTAAACTACGAACGCGATGCGAACGCGCGTTTGTATCGATACAAACGCAATGCGAACGCGCGTTTGTATCGATACAAACGCGATGCGAACGCGCGTTTGTATCGATACAAACGCGCGTTTGTATCGATACAAACGCGGATACGCGCTGCGAACGCGCGTTTGTATCGATACAAACGCGCGTTTGTATCGATACAAACGCGCGTTCGCAACGCGTAGCAAAAACGCGCTTCAGAAAACGCAATGTGGACACTCCCTAAGCAGGGTTTGCTTTTGTACTTTGCTTTTTTGTATGCTCCTTTGTCTGCTAGTTTGTATGCTAGTTTGTATGCTAGTTTGTCTGCTAGTTTGTCTGCTAGTTTGTTTGCTAATTTGCTTATTTGCTCTAAGTTTTTCATTTGTTTCGGGACACTTTCTTCGGGACACTTTTACTTTTGCTTCGGGACAATTGCTAAGGGACACTTTTGCTTGGGGACACTTGCTTCGGGACACTTTTTGCTTCGGGACACTTTTGCTTCGGGACACTTTTTCTTCGGGACACTTTTGCTTCGGGACACTTTTGCTTCGGGACACTTTTTGCTTCGGGACACTTTTTCTTCGGGACACTTTTGCTTCGGGACACTTTTTGCTTCGGGACACTTTTTGCTTCGGGACACTTTTTCTTCGGGACACTTTTTCTTCGGGACACTTTTGCTTCGGGACACTTTTGCTTCGGGACACATTTGCTTCGGGACACTTTTGCTTCGGGACACTTTTGTTTGGGAACACTTTTGCTTGGGGACACTTTTTGCTTCGGGACACTTTTTGCTTCGGGACACTTTTTCTTGGGGACACTTTTGCTTCGGGACACTTTTGCTTCGGGACACTTTTTCTTCGGGACACTTTTGCTTCGGGACACTTTTTCTTCGGGACACTTTTGCTTCGGGACACTTTTGCATGGGGACACTTTTGCTTGGGGACACTTTTGCTTCGGGACACTTTTGCTTCGGGACACTTTTTCTTCGGGACACTTTTGCTTCGGGACACTTTTGCTTGGGGACACTTTTGCTTCGGGACACTTTTTCTTCGGGACACTTTTGCTTCGGGACACTTTTGCTTGGGGACACTTTTGCTTCGGGACACTTTTGCTTGGGGACACTTTTGCTTCGGGACACTTTTTCTTCGGGACACTTTTGCTTCGGGACACTTTTGCTTCGGGACACTTTTGCTTGGGGACACTTTTGCTTCGGGACACTTTTGCTTGGGGACACTTTTGCTTCGGGACACTTTTTCTTCGGGACACTTTTGCTTCGGGACACTTTTGCTTCGGGACACTTTTGCTTCGGGACACTTTTGCTTGGGGACACTTTTGCTTTGGGACACTTTTGCTTGGGGACACTTTTGCTTTGGGACACTTTTGCTTGGGGACACTTTTGCTTCGGGACACTTTTGCTTCGGGACACTTTTGCTTCGGGACACTTTTTCTTCGGGACACTTTTGCTTCGGGACACTTTTGCTTGGGGACACTTATTCTTCGGGACACTTTTGCTTCGGGACACTTTTGCTTGGGGACACTTTTGCTTCGGGACACTTTTGCTTCGGGACACTTTTTCTTCGGGACACTTTGCTAAGGGACACTTTTGCTTCGAGAAACTTTTGCTTCGGGACACTTTTACGAAGGGACACGTTAGCTTCTGGACACTTTTGATAAGGGACAAACTAGCATACAAACTAGCAGACAAACATCAGACAAACTAGCAGGCAAACTAGCATTCAAACTAGTAAACTACAAACGCGATGCGAACGCGCGTTTGTATCGATACAAACGCGCGTTTGTATCGATACAAACGCGGATACGCGCTGCGAACGCGCGTTTGTATCGATACAAACGCGCGTTTGTATCGATACAAACGCGCGTTCGCAACGCGTAGCAAAAACGCGCTTCAGAAAACGCAATGTGGACACTCCCTAACATCTAAAAATTATTATAGATATCTATAAAATATATATCTACTTATAAAGATTTGAACATTCTATAAAATATTAAATAACAACTTTGAGATCACAAAATAAAATCACTAGGTATGATATAATATTAAATTATATACATTACAATACCTACGGTAGGCATCCGTTTGATTTCAAGTTCTAGAGTATAGCTAGGACCTGCAGGGCTACTTTGACTCACACGCAAAGTCGCTTAGGTACTCAGATTTCTTCCTACAAATTGATTTTTTACGAACAATATTAAAGTTATAGAATGCAGAATTACTTTGAATATTTTACACAAGATAAATGTCTATCACTTTTTTCAACTATCTTCTACCAAAGTATTCATCGTAAAAATCAATTTTTGTAGCAAGTAATCCGAGTTAGCGACTTTACGTGTGAGTCAAAATAGCCCTGCTGGTGTCTTATGGTGCTCCCACACTGCTGTTAAAAAATGTTTACCTACCTACAATCATTTTATAACACTGAAATATTTACCTACTAACAAATGTTAGGAATTGTTACATTCTGTTAGGAATTGTTAGGTGTTTTGAGGGCTTCTACACTGATGGATAATGTTTACAAACATTTAATAACATTTGAAAACATAAAATTGGCTCGCAGTTTGGATTTATGTTCCGAAGCGTCAACGCGAAAATGGAAGAAGATTTCCACAAAGCACGTTCAGTAAAACCAGGAAAAAAATGCGTTTTCGAAAACAATCGCGTAAATTACAAAAACGATTGATGAAAAGTCATTTGGAAATAAAAATTAAGTAAGTACCTACTCATAATTTCAACTTTATCGCAAACAAATAAATATCAATGTCATTTTTAAGAAAAGCAAATTAGTTAGTGGAATCATACAATGCTGTCGAACATATTCGGAAAACGTAGGTACTTCTTAATTTGTTGTTCTCGTTCTTGAAATACTTAGTAATCTAAAAACATTTTCATGTAAAATGTTGTCAAGCAAGACGATACCTTATGGCTCGCACTGTCAAAAAGTTTTTCATGTAGAGCCAAGCTCGTTACTCGTACTCGCCCTAAACTCTACAATCCACAAACTACACCTCAGCCTTAGTCAAAATATTTATGCGGCTTGGCCGTTTCGTTACAAGATATATTGATTGTTTAAGAAAAGGTGCAACAAATAAATATTTTTTTTCACCTTACGCCCATTTGACGGTACAGCGCAACGTAGGCCGATTTGTAAAAAAAAGTTAAGTCAGACAGAATTTGTAATGAAGATGGCAATTGGCATTAGCATAGCACCAACTTGCAGTGATTATTATCATGGGGGTTTAGGGGGTGTATCCGACATGGGATATCCGTGATACAGGTGGTTCATGATGTCCAAAGAAAATAATTTGGAATCCTTGAACCCCATTAAGTTCGGGGGAAACCTAGTCAATATTTGTAGTATAGAAAACCTTTGGACCCCCCCCCCCCCCCCCGCACCCATAGCAGTCATCAGCATTTTATTATTAGTTAAATAGTAGCTTTTATTTTATTAAACCGAACTTCTTTAATTTCCTTTGTTGAATAAACGCTTTGTTGTGCAAAACACTTTAGGGAGTGTCCACATTGCGTTTTCTGAAGCGCGTTTTTGCTACGCGTTGCGAACGCGCGTTTGTATCGATACAAACGCGCGTTTGTATCGATACAAACGCGCGTTCGCAGCGCGTATCCGCGTTTGTATCGATACAAACGCGCGTTTGTATCGATACAAACGCGCGTTCGCATCGCGTTTGTATCGATACAAACGCGCGTTCGCATTGCGTTTGTATCGATACAAACGCGCGTTCGCATCGCGTTCGTAGTTTACTAGTTTGATTGCTAGTTTGCCTGCTAGTTTGTCTGATGTTTGTCTGCTAGTTTGTCTGCTAGTTTGTCTGCTAGTTTGTATGCTAGTTTGTCCCTTATCAAAAGTCCCTTCGTAAAAGTGTCCCGAAGCAAAAGTTTCTCGAAGCAAAAGTGTCCCTTAGCAAAGTGTCCCGAAGCAAAAGTGTCCCCAAGCAAAAGTGTCCCTTAGCAAAAGTGTCCCCAAGCAAAAGTGTCCCAAAGCAAAAGTGTCCCGAAGAAAAAGTGTCCCGAAGCAAAAGTGTCCCGAAACAAAAGTGTCCCGAAGCAAAAGTGTCCCGAAGCAAAAGTGTCCCCAAGCAAAAGTGTCCCAAAGTAAAAGTGTCCCGAAGCAAAAGTGTCCCGAAGAAAAAGTGTCCCGAAGAAAAAGTGTCCCGAAGCAAAAAGTGTCCCGAAGCAAAAAGTGTCCCGAAGCAAAAGTGTCCCGAAGCAAAAGTGTCCCCAAGCAAAAGTGTCCCGAAGCAAAAGTGTCCCGAAGAAAAAGTGTCCCGAAGCAAAAGTGTCCCGAAGCAAAAGTGTCCCGAAGCAAAAGTGTCCCGAAGAAAAAGTGTCCCGAAGCAAAAGTGTCCCGAAGCAAGTGTCCCGAAGCAAAAGTGTCCCCAAGCAAAAGTGTCCCGAAGCAAAAGTGTCCCGAAGAAAAAGTGTCCCGAAGCAAAAGTGTCCCGAAGCAAAAGTGTCCCGAAGCAAAAGTGTCCCGAAGCAAAACTGTCCCGAAGAAAAAGTGTCCCGAAGCAAAAAGTGTCCCGAAGCAAAAAGTGTCCCGAAGCAAAAGTGTCCCGAAGCAAAAGTGTCCCCAAGCAAAAGTGTCCCGAAGCAAAAAGTGTCCCGAAGCAAAAGTGTCCCGAAGAAAAAGTGTCCGAAGCAAAAGTGTCCCGAAGCAAAAGTGTCCCGAAGAAAAAGTGTCCCGAAGCAAAAGTGTCCCCAAGCAAAAGTGTCCCAAAGCAAAAGTGTCCCGAAGCAAAAGTGTCCCCAAGCAAAAGTGTGCCTTAGCAAAATTGTCTCTTAGCAAAAGTGTCCCGAAGCAAAAGTGTCCCCAAGCAAAAGTGTCCCCAAACAAAAGTGTCCCGAAGCAAAAGTGTCCCGAAGCAAATGTGTCCCGAAGCAAAAGTGTCCCGAAGCAAAAGTGTCCCGAAGAAAAAGTGTCCCGAAGCAAAAAGTGTCCCGAAGCAAAAAGTGTCCCGAAGCAAGTGTCCCCAAGCAAAAGTGTTCCTTAGCAATTGTCCCGAAGCAAAAGTAAAAGTGTCCCGAAGAAAGTGTCCCGAAACAAATGAAAAACTTAGAGCAAATAAGCAAATTAGCAAACAAACTAGCAGACAAACTAGCAGACAAAGGAGCATACAAAAAAGCAAAGTACAAAAGCAAACCCTGCTTAAACACGTTTGTATCCATAAAAACGCGATGCGAACGCGCGTTTGTATCGATACAAACGCGCGTTCGCACCGCGTTTGTATCGATACAAACGCGCGTTCGAACCGCGTTTGTATCGATACAAACGCGCGTTCGCATCGCGTTTGTATCGATACAAACGCAAACCGGGAGTGTACACATTGCGTTTTCTGCAGCGCGTTTTTGAGCTGCGCGTTCGCATCGCGTTCGCAACGCGTTTGTATCGATACAAACGCGCTACAAAAAACGCAATGTGGACACTCCCTTACGAAACTTTTCGTCAAAGAGATCGGAGAAGTCTTAAATATGAAAGCTTTTACAGTACTTGGAATAGGTACTTTGTTTAATTTGTGAAACCATGATGAGGTTAATATTATTGACAATAAACCAGATCTTATTTGCTATAAGATGGCTTTTTTATTTCTGACTGTTCATAATAACGGTCAGTTTTAGTGTGAATACATACTCCGCCCCACTAATGTGAATAGTGAAGATGTAATTCCTATAATTAAAAAGATTATTAAGATTAAGATTATTAATTAAAAAGTCAGTGGGGTCGTTGGGATTTTTTTGTCCCGACAACCCCACTGAATTAAGTGGTTGGGATTGGGATTGAGATTTTTTTGTCCCAACGACCCCACTGAATTAGGTGGTGGGGTCGTTGGGACAAAAAAATCCCGTTAAAAAACGAAACAACAATATAATTTTTAAAACACTCATGACGTCTTAACTAATAGAAATAGCAGCTGCCCTGCCCACCCCTCTTCACTCATTTGGTACCTGGATAACAATAAACATATAAGTAACAATAACACGTACCAACCTGACTTAAGTACATAAATAAAGAAAACTTAGGCCTTTACTATCTTTACTAGATTATTTATACAGTGTCAGGAGGCAATCTTTGCCTACACTTAACGGGACACTGTAGTACCTGGGACATTGTTTGAGATGGAGTAGGCTTACACAACCCTCTCAGTCGCCCATATCCACAGGAAAGACACGGTCAATACGTGTGGGGCTAACTAAGCCGCGAGTTTCCTCACGATGTTTTCCTTCACCGTTTAGAGGTCGTGTTAATGCACATATACATTTTTCGAAACGAATAATCCGTTGATGCAGGGCCAGGATTCGAATCCACGACATTCGGATCGAAAGTCGAGGTACCAAACCAACTCGGCCAACACGGTTCTTTTCTGACCTATATAAGCCAGGAATAATGTATGTAACTTCTTTAGTAAAATAAATTTCAGAATCGGATCAGTAGTTCCAGAGATTAGCCATTACATACCACAAAGTATGGTAAGTAACCTAGTACTTTTCAAACATTTTTTTTTCCATTTCATAATTATTTGCACAGCTATACATAGGTGGTACCTAATACATAAAACGGCTTTTATTAATGGTAGGTACTCTGTATGCACTTAGGTAAAAGTAAACTTAAAGTGTACCTACCTACTACTTTATAAATTAAGTGATAGTTCGAACGGAGAAGTTTAAACGTGATTTATTATCAGTAAATCTAACCAAATACCTAGACAATCTAAGACACTCTCAAGAATTAAATATATACGGGTACATCGTAGTTTTTTTGATAATTCGACTATCTATCAAGCTGTCCTATCGCCACTTCGTAGTTTCAGAGGCCGTCAATCTACACACAACGATGGATCGGTACTTCACTTGCCGGACTATCGCTATTTGTAGGACTCGTAAACAATAAAAAGTTTGGAAGAAATCTAGAGGCCCAAGCTGGCTACTCAAAATATACGATCGAGACATAAGTAGCAAAACTAAATGAATGGACTTATCTGATGTTTATATACTTACATACAAATACTAGCAATGCCCTTCGCGGCATTAGGTACCCGCGTAGTTATGGTTTACGGTAGTGATGAAAAGTACTCTATAACCTTTCTCAAGAATTAAGCTATCAAATGCAGAAAGAATTTTTCAAATCCGACTGCTAATTCCTAAGATTAGCGCATTCAAACAAACAAACAAACTCTTCCGCTTTCTTATGTCCATAGCATACCCATATTATAAATGTGAAAGTGTGTTTGTTTGTTTGTTTCTCCTGCTTTCACGTCAAAACAGAGAGACGGATTGACGTGATTTTTTGTGTGGATATAGTTGGAGGGGTGGAGAGTGACATAGGCTACTTTTTATCCCGAAAAATTGCATGTTTCCCGTGGGATAAAAAAGTAGTAGTCTACGCGGGCGAAGCCGCGGGCGTCCGCTAGTTACCTATGAATATAGATATGCAAACTCTATCGGTTACAACAGCTTTTATAAATATCCGTAATTATCGCGTAGATTAATTAAAATTCAACCTAGAAACGTAGATGCCCTACGAAACTCGTAGCACTTTGTATAAAAATCAAAACGATGAAAAGCACAACCTGCGTGATTTAGCTTGGTTATGTAATTGTTATTAGAAAGATAGGGATTGTAGGCGATGTCTTGAAAATAAAATAAAAGTTAGTTGTCCCTAATGGAGAATCAATAAAGTTAAGAGTTAAGTAAAGTAAATCAAAATTATTTTGAATTTCGAACCTATTAAGTACTTACCTAAACGAACACGACCGAAGCCTGAGTTAATTAAGTATGAAGTTTAGTATTATGCAATCTGTGCCCAATAAGTGTAATATCGATTACGAAAACTTTATGTACAACCAAAAAAAAGAAAAAATTATAGTTTAATGTCCTATAATGACGAATATGAGATTGAGTCTGTTATTAGAGTGGTATCACGACTATGAAGATATAAACACTTGTATTTGGGTGAGTTGAAGTGAACTAATTTTATCTGAAAAAATACTTAAGTACGTACAATTGATTTGTTTCTTAGAAAATTATTCATAATTATCGTTTGTTTTGTTGGTAAATTGTGAGAAAATAATTCTCAAAATAATGCTGGTAAAAGATTAGGTACAAAAAAAGGATTACCTACAAAAAAAGTTTTGCAACAATTTTCACAAAAATTTGAAAAAAGAACACGAGTTAAGATTACAAAAAATGGTACAAAATATTTTAGTTTTTAACCGATTTACCCATGTCTTTATACCTGGGTTAACTGGGTTAGAATGGTTCCTATAAAGTTTTAATAACCAACAGGGGACGCTACAATAGCTACAACTACATAATAATCAAACAGCAAATTTATAATTCATTACCTTAACGAGACCGTTCTCTTTACATTTAATAAAGACCAATGAAAAACGATATTGAGTGTACTTTATAATAACTCACCCGACCCGTCACATTTTTTACTAACTACTATAAATACAACAATTTATATTCTATAAAACCAGAACCAGGGTCGCGTTGTGGCATAGAATATTTTATAATAATACTACGTAGTTGTGGTCTACTTACGGGTTTTTGCAAATCTGCTACGAGCTCCGTAGCTGCGTAGCAGAAATTCGTAGCGTATTTTCTGATAATAATACCTTCGATCCGAGTAGATAAATCAGTCATTCATTTCATTCTAAAATTAATGAATATAATTTAATAATTAATTATATTTTAGTACATAAATAAGTAGGTATTATAAATGGTTACGTATTGATGTCACGAAAAATACAAGACAGATTTTTGAAATCCATAGGAACGTTTGACAGATTTTTGATTTCTTTTTTTTCATAATACAGGAATTCGAATTCCATAAATTCTTAAGCCAGATTTTCATTTGGTTTTTTTTTACAAGGCAGAAATACAAAATACATCTAAACATTTTCCAGAAATTTTAACATCCAGATAATTCACTTTACCGCATGTTTGTTTTCCATATAATTTGTTTTCCATATATTTCGTGATCCCGAAAAATCATGGTTCAGGAAAGACCTATTACAAAATTTTGTATTCAATCTTTCTAAACGCCTACTAATTGCGCTATCTAGTAATAATTCAGAGCGTTATAAATACTAGGTACCATAAAATTAAATGACCGATGTCCATTAAGGAGTGTACACATTGCGTTTTCTGCAGCGCGTTTTTGAACTGCGCGTTTGTATCGATACAAACGCGCGTTCGCAACGCGTATTTTTCCATACAAAAGCGAACCGGGAGGGGGGCTGCGCGTTCGCATCGCGTTCGAATCGCGTTTGTATCGATACAAACGCGCTGCAAAAAACGCAATGTGTACACTCCCTTATGTAGCTTGAAGTACTGTAGGTAGATATCCAATAAATATTGTACCTAGTTACTTTTTTTTATTACCTTTAACATTTCCTAACTAATTTCGTGCTAGATGGTTAAGTAACCTCACCAAACACTTTTGGCAAATTATCAAAATTTAACCTAAATCTTCTATCCATTTCGAATTTGTGACGGCTCCGGCGCTTCGGGAAGTGCAGCCCCTCCGCCCTTGCGTAACAAAACGCAGCATCAGCACGAGCCTTCGCAGCTTCGGCTGTTTGGTCGCCACCTTCGGCGGCGACCAGCCTCAGCCGCTCCAGCTCGTGCTGGTGCCGCGGTTTGTCACAGCGGGCGGGGGCTGCATCTCCCTTCGCGCCTCCGAGTTCATAAAAACACTCTAGGGTAGGACAGACAAGACCACGTGGAAGTCGGGGTGGGCAGATTCGGTTCTGAGACCGATAATAACCTAAAAACGTTTCGTTTTAAGGTAAGACAGACGCAACATAAAAAGTAACACAAATTACGTAAATAATATAATCGAGTAAGATGGAAAAGGTTTATATGGCTGGAAATTTTCTGGTAAGCGTTACTTCTGTCTTTTAAAATAAGGTATAAGGATACTGTTGTCAAATGAAAAAAAAAACGAACTGATAATCTGGCATTAGTGTTTCTGTCAAATGAGACTTTTGTGAAACGTTTTATCGGAGTAATAAAATTATGTAAAACAAAGTATCTGGATTTCGAGATTCTATCAAACGTTTTATGGATTTCAAAATTCGGTGAATCGTTTTTCGAAAGATTGATAGGTTACCATTATAAATAAATAATTTTATTTACATTTATAACTATTAAGTACGTACAAAATACATCAGAACCAAATAAGTAAATAGATAGACAGATAAATAAAATAACATGTGAGCAATTAGAAAAAAACAATTAGAAAATTCGCCGTTTCGAAGCGCGGTAGAAAATTTTGTATGAAAAAGTTGCACTGCTGCATCGAAACGGCTGCCTTCACGAATGCCTAGATCCATTTTGAGAAGTTACAGGACGATACTGTGCCGGATTATACGACAAAAGATGATAACTTTATTATTTTTATAATCCATATTAAGTGTCATGCACACCACAGAAATATATATTTTATTTGACATCTAGTGTTAAAACTCGGCGACTAGGAATATCCAGCAGCACAAAACACTACATGTAGTGTTTTGTGCTGCTGGATATTCCTAGTCGCCGAGTTTTAACACTAGATGTCAAATAAAATATATATTTCTGTGGTGTGCATGACACTTAATATGGATTATAAAAATAATAAAGTTATCATCTTTTGTCGTATAATCCGGCACAGTATCGTCCTGTAACTTCTCAAAATGGATCTAGGCATTCGTGAAGGCAGCCGTTTCGATGCAGCAGTGCAACTTTTTCATACAAAATTTTCTACCGCGCTTCGAAACGGCGAATTTTCTAATTGTTTTTTTCTAATTGCTCACATGTTATTTTATTTATCTGTCTATCTATTTACTTATTTGGTTCTGATGTATTTTGTACGTACTTAATAGTTATAAATGTAAATAAAATTATTTATTATATTTAATAGCAGTCTCGAAGTTACTTGTCTTGCCCGTGCAGTTGGGTCGAGTTTAAAACTCGTGCGAACTTGCTTCAGTTTGAAACATACAGATGGCGTTACTTTCCTGAATCTGATAAAAGCTCGCCATTTTTGGGCGGATTTTTTAAAATTTGTACATTGCATTTTCAGCGTGTCCATCGACTTCCAGTGCATTATTTTAATACTTCTAATAGATTTGTGGTACGGGTATGGTGTTTTTCGGATAGATTAACAATCTTTTATCCATTTTCAACGTAAATATATATAGGGTAGGTACCATATAATTTTAATTAAAATAAAGCAAAATAAGTAATACTTTACTGCATTTTTACCATGTCCCCTCGTCAGTTTGCAACTTTCATCGTGTCATTACAACTCAATAGATCGAGTTTTGAGACATATTTTCTAGTCTATTATCATGATAAATTCACTGTTTTTCGAATGATAGACAGCAAAACCATGTAAGTTAATTAAATTATTAGATATTTAGCTTTAAACCTCAGTCCAGATTTTTGGCATTTTTGGACATGTCCGGCTGACTAACGGGTTTTGAGCTACTTGGATTATTGCAATCCTACTAATGTGGTATTTTTTTGAATAAACTGGTACTCTTGCTGGCATTCTGACTGCCACTCTGATGTATTGATGTAATCAGACTGTTTTATGAGTCAGTGAAGTGTGTAGGTAGGTGAAGTCCTGTCCGAGGTCCGCTGATGAACTGCTGTTTTTTGAAGGTAAGAAACAACTTTTTGGCATATTACTAGTTCGCAATGAATAGTTTAACTTCCGGTTGCATGAAATAATAGCAGTTCCACAGGATTATGTTATTACATTCGGCAGAAAAGTTAAAAACATTTTCCTTGCCACGGTTTCGTTACTGTCAGCTGAGGAACATTTGCAAAAACGTTAGTCATCCGAACAAATTGTTAGTCATCTGACCTGTAAAGTCAAGTGCATATTGCGGAATTTTTTTATTTTTAACCGACTTAAAAAAGGAGGAGGTTCTCAAGTTGACTGTGTTTTTAAAATTAAAAGCTTTTATTTAACTTGCAATGTATGTACCTAAATGTACCTGCTGGATAAAATGCTGAGGGGTAGCCTTATTTTCTTGTCACTGTACCTACTATAACATTTTTGATTTGTGTGCATGTACCGTATAGTGGCGAAAATAAAACTCTTTTCTATTCTATTCTATTATCTAATAAGTACCGATTAAGTGGTATTTAAGTTTTTTTTTTCAAGTTTTTGTTATAAAAGTTACCGGATCTCATAAATAAGATAGAATATATCTTAGATTTAAGTAAAAATGTGTCATAATTGTTAAATAAATGTGGTACCGTGGGGCAGTCCCGGGCATCATCAGTGACTTCACGGTTGAGAGGTAGTTCAAAGCACTATGCAAAATAGACGTATTTTATTAATAAAACGCTCACTCTATAATTGTAAAAGTCAGAATATCTTGCCATTGTAAACACAAGCCTTACTTGTCCTCTGACTAACATCGACGGTCCACTGACTAACTGTCCTCTCGAAAAAGTTTTTTGAAATCGTATTTTAGATATTTAGCCCACTGTTTTTTAACAAACTTTTGTGTTCCTTGGTGAGATAATATTAAATAGTATTATGTGTAATTTACTTGATTTTGTACGGGTTCTAAATTCTAAGAAACACTAAAAAGACTGAGACAAATTTGACCAAAAGTTAGTCACCTGACATAAAAGTTGAAATATTTAATATTTCTAGTTAATATTCAAAGAATATGCACTGATTATTCTATTGTGATTTTAAATTGGATTCTAATAAAAGGCTTTTTACGACTAAACGTCTTTTATTTTTTCATTTATCCAGAAAACAATTTCGTTACTCATTGGACAATTTTGACCACAGTATCATTATTAAAATACCAATAAATCAAGTTTCCTTCAGTAAATTACATGACTTTTGGGTTTTCATGAAACTTTACATATCTTGCTATAAGATCATTATACCCAGAAATAGATATTTGAAGAAAAAAAATTTTTACAACATTTTCAGAATGGTACAGATTTAAAAAAATCCGCCCTTTTATGTTTTTGAAAATTTGCCGGACGTAATTTTTTGGCAAACTACTCTAAACTTTTATGGGTGGTTTTGTTTGTGCAGTGATTTGGCGTTTGACAAGGCACTCTTCTACTTCCTTACTAAGTACTCTTGGTCTCTTTCCCCTAAAGCTTTTTTTTTAGCCGATATCTTTTTTCGTCTTTTTCGCTTGGGAACGCCTATTTACATCGTTTTTTAATAAATTTTAGTTCCTCGATAGTTAATTTCTACTCTGTGGTCGGACTGTATGGCGTAGGTACTTAACTATTATTTATCTACGAAGATCTATTTAATTTTGCAATTTTCTTTTATTTCCCTACGTATCCCTGGTTCCCACAGCTCTAATGGGGACAGCTGCGAAATAAAAAGGGTCATTTATCTAAGCAGATGAATGCATCCGAGCCGACCTGGGTGGGGCTTAGGAGTGGTAGTACCATAGAATAAATAATAGTACCTACTACTAGTACTACTAGTAGAGTAGTAGGCTAGTAGGTACCTAGGTAGGTATGCTTTATTATTGGAGGTACCTATATTTAAGTAAGTACATAGAGGTGTACCTACCTAATCCCATTTTATTACCATTCTATGCTACCGCACAGGGTGACTCAGTTCCATATGAAATGTGATAGTATACAGTTGGAACTTCCATCTGAAACTAACCAAAATGATTGAGCAAAACTCAGAAGTTTGGAAGGGAAGTACCTACCTACATATTTCATTAGATAAGTAGGTAAGTATAATTGACCGAGCGAGAGAAGCGAGAGAAGCGAGCGAAGCGTCTCTGCTTCAACTTGGACAAAAATGCTTTCGTTTGTTCGGATGTCTGCAATAGCGACCTTTTTAGCTCCGCAGCGGAGCTTTTCTTCTCCTCTACAGCGGACCTGAAAAGGTCGCTAATACCTAATACTGAATCACGATATGAAATTAACTTTTATGCCGTCTCTTTTCACCCTCAGTCAATCTCATCCTCGTCAATCTCTGAAAAGAGATGGCAATAGTTCAATTCCTATAATGCGATTCTGCAATAGCGACCTTTGTAGGCCCTTCGCATTTCTCAATCAATTCTCATGAAATTGTGTCTCATGAATTTTATTTATAAAATTCTCATAAATCTGGTTTATTATTTTATAAAATTTTATTGTCGTAGGGGATTTTTGATTGGGGAGATTGGATACCTACTTCCTCCAAAAAGGGGCATAAGGGGGGCTAAAGGATATCTTCGCCTTATGATATCCGATTTCGATGGTTCTTTGTTTATTTGAAAGGTTATAAGTTTATAACTTTAAATTACCTTGTCTCATAAAAATTTGGTGAGGATCTAATGAGGATCTTCAGCGTGATGAGCAGAATAGTTCCTCAAAATGAAGTAAATTGCTCACTTTTAGATTTCTACCAGTGGAAGTGGAATCGGCCCTTTAACTACTAGGTAGGAATTAATGGTGTAGAGTGCGCCGCAAACTTAATGGCGGCTGAAGTGCGCGGCAGATTCGACTTTGCGCAGGTACAGTCAACGCTATTGCGGGGAGGTGAAGGTGGTGAGGGGTGGGGCTAGGCGGGCTATGTAGATAAAGTTTACTTTATTCTATTGCGTTGACTGTAATTGCGCAAACTCGAATCTGCCGCGCACTTCAGCCGCCATTAAGTTTGCGGCGCACTCTACCTGGGACCACCTTCTCATCACAAAACTGGAGAATTGTGAATATTTATTCAGTTTTAAATTTAAGCCATGCAAGGACAGACTATTGCGAGGTCTACAGCTCACAGAGCCACTAGTTAATAATGAGAAAGAAAGGATGTTGTGTTGCTGTCGCAGCCAACTGGTTGAATTATTCATTCAATGAAACGGCTAGAGCCATTTAGTTGAACAACGTCATTCAATTAAACGGGTAATCGACGACGCTCAGCCAACTGGTTGAATATTATGTGTACCTATGTATAGGTAAAAATCAGTCAACTATCCGCCTAGCCATTTAATCGAATGGCGGCGCGGCGTTCAATGAAAAGACTAGCCGTTTCATTGAATGGCTAATTCAACCAGTTGGCTACGACATTGCGTTCTTGGAGATGAAAGTCTCACACAGATACAGAGGCTCACTCACACATACAATCGTATTTAACAGTATACAATACAATAGCACAGCAGCAGCACACTAACTAAAGCAAGCTCACCCGGGCACGATTCATTGATCCGAACCCTCGTCGGTATTGCGACAGAGACAAAAGTGGGATAGGGGAAAAGAAAATTGCCTGTATTCATCTCTGTCCCTCCATTCAACGAATTTTATTGTTGAACCACAGATTGTGATGTAGTAAGCACATTATGGCTGATTCTACTATTTAATGGTATGTGTGCATGTTGTTTTTTTTTTTTTCATTAGGTAGGTACCTATGATTCAGATTATGTCCCTAGTACGTCATATTTATTAATTATTTTTGATAGAGTAGAGACCAACAATAAGTACCTAACTACTAGTGTAAGAAATAGGTAGTACGCACAATAGATCTAGGCATTCGTGAAGTTAGCCGCTTCGTTGCGCACTGTAGCTTTTTCATAGACCATTTTCTACTGTAGGTACAGCGAAACGGTTAACTTCACGAATGCCTAGATTCATTGCCATTATACGTAGGTACTGCACCTACAGTAGGTAGGTATTTAGCTTGCAATAAGATATACCTTACCTACCTACCATGTAATCACACTACAATTTTTAAAACCTGTCTTTGCATAAGCTTAAAACAAAATAAATTACTTACCTAGGTATCTTGTTTTGTGATGAGAAGGTGGTTCCAGGTACTCCATCAATCCCTACCTAGTACCTACGTGCGCTAGTACCTACCTACTTAATTAAAGGGCCGATTCCACTGGTAGAAATCTTAAAGTAAGCTATTTACTGCATTTTGAGGAGCTTTTCTGCTCATGTCGCTGAAAATAGCTGAAAATCCTCATCAGATCTTCAACAATTTTTTATGCTACATACCTATAACATGATGCAATAAATAGGTACTTTTGACTTTTGAAATCCCAAGTTTCAGTTCATGGTATTCACGCTATAGGTACCAAGGGGTGGAAACTTCGAGCATAAAGAGGTGGAAATGATGAATCTCCGCTGGCTAGTGTTTGGTCTGGCTGCTGGCTGCTGAGTTGACATCAAAGTCGAAAATCGCAAAACTGTGCGTAGATATTTATTTGTGCAAGGGAGATGGCAATATTAACTACCTATCTCGTTCTAAAACCCGAGGAAGCCATGGCTGTGTTTCTGTCTCATACTGACTTGAGTGTTTAGAGCGAGATAAAGCTGCTATCATGTTGTTGACTGGCCACGCGAGCCATCTTCGTTTCGTTCGTTGTTGCACATCGACATCAACCGTTTTCCAGTGCTACAGCGCGTTCCTACGCGTCGCGCTATTCTCATATAACCTAAAAAGTTAACAATCCTATTATTTTGAGTACATTCTTTTGATAAATATCAATAAATACTCATGATTACCTCGAATTTATAAGTTAGTGTTGTGAATATTTACGCCTAGTAAAACGGGGCGTACGTGGAGTGTATTTTTGTGCAAAATATAGTAAATACAAACGTCAAGCTGTGGGGATCAGGGGCCTTTTTTTTGCCGCCGCAGGGGATGTACTATCCTGTGAGTAACCACGCTATTTTATCTCAGACGAACGCTTGGTAGATCAATAAATAGAATTTATTATTCAGGACAATCTGCCCAGGGTACATCGATTCGAGGCATTTTTGATCTGGGTAGACATGCAAACATTCCTAGGTTTACCAAACTAATCACATAATGCTTCTATTTTAAGGAGTAGGAGTTTAAGCTACATATAATTCCCTCATTCCTGTAGCTAAAACGGATGCTGTGTTTACCCTCCTCAGATCAATAAATCACTCATTAACTAATGCTCAAGTAAACAAATTAAGTAGTAGGTACCTACATAATTGGTGTATTTTTAGTGCAAACCATTTAGTAGCTCCGAACAGAACAATGAACTTTGACAATGGGAGATGGCACAAACTCATGTCATCCTTTGTTGTGACATTGAATGTAAATGATTGTTTTATTTGCTATCCTGCGGGGCTAAAAAGGTCGCTATAGCAGAATCACACTATGAATTGCAATATAGGTATGCCGTTCTTGTCCCTCTCAGTCTGTGAAAAGAGCAAAAGTGCAATTCCTATTATGATTCTGCTATAACGTTCTTATTAACCCCGCTGATCTATCACTATGCCATAGTAAGCGACAGTATTATAAAAAAAAAACTACGTTTTTCCAAATATTTACTCTAGTTCTAAAAAATCATTAGCCTTAGGTATACCTGGACTCCCCGACCCATAATTTTGATTCAATCAAGACAAGATTAGACAGTTGGTTGGAGTACTGTCACTTTTTGGAAAAAAAATGTATGTTCAATGTTGTGTCAATAATAGGGAACTCCCACAATTTTTTTTTATGATTTTATACGATAGGTTATATCGTCAAATAACCATAACAAAAATTCCAGCGCCGAAAAACTAAAATTTTATAACAAAAATATTTTTTAAAATTTACCAACATTTTCATGCACTTGAAACGGACGTGACGTCACAAGTCACCAAAATTACACGCGCTTGTAGGTAGAAAAAAAAAACTTTCTGTCGAGTTTGAAGGAGTGTGACGTCACAGCATACGTGACAAATAGCGTTGCGTTTCAAGTCTTATGAAATTCCCACTATATTTTTGCACTTTTTAATTATTAATTTCTAAGCGAAAATGAAATAATATTAAAAAATAATTACACACACATAATTCTAAAGCCATAATGTTCATAGAAAAATACGTTTAACCCGCTTTTGAATCAGACGCATATTGCCTATTGCACAGCTCAAATATTCTAACAACAATAAACAACTAACGTTTCAAATTGTATTTGTACCTGTTTTTCTTTAACAGATACGTGCATTTATTTTTTAAATCTTGTTTGAGTCAAGTACACATTCTTCAAACCCTTTATTATTTGGCAATAGAAAAGATGTACATGACATACCTACATTGACTAATTCACTTACATTGAATTCAACATGTCGACAATGTCTGGGTAGCAACATTGGGCCTTACTTATGAAAGCTGTTTAAAGTTAAACACTGGTTAAACAACGTCCTGTCTTTATTTGTGGATAGTGACAAACAGAGACAGGACGTTGTTTTACCTGTGTACAACATTAAACATCTTTCATAAGTAAGGGGGATTATTTTGGACTTAAATATTAGCTAGCTGTCAAGTCTGGAATCGAATTATGGGTCCAGGTATAGGATCTAAATACTACCTACATATTGTAGTTTTGTTGTAAGTTAAATTTAGTTTTTCTTCATTGCCAGATCATTATCTACTAGCAGCGCCCTCACTGCGTTGCCCCTGTAGTGATGGTACCTTTAAGGTGATGATGATGATGATAAAAACTATAATCTTCCTCCAGTTTAGCTATGAAATGCAGAAATAATTTTTCAAATCCGACTGGTAGTTCCTGAGTAGTTTGAATTCATCTCACAAAGAGGAGTACCTGCTAATACTATTAAATCATTGTATCTTGGTCAAAATTTGATTCGAGCCAATAACATATTATGTATCTCCATAATAATAAACAAATTATGAATGAGTCATCAATACCTTTCTTATTAATCAATAACTTTAACTTAGATTGTCACTTCTTCAATAACTTTGCTAAGTTCAGTTATACAGGGTGAATTTTTGAGACAGGGCAGTAAGGGCAGCTACCTTAACCAGGGCAGCTACCTTAACCGTTGTAGCTAGATGAAAACGTTCTTACGAGACTATCCTTAACTTTTGAAGATATTACAACTTGCGTTCACAGATTTTGAAATAAATGTACAGTCAGCGAGAAAATGGGCAATTTACACAAAAACTTTTTTTGATGCCAATCGATCCTGTTTCATCTAAGGATTAAAAGACTATGATCGGACCAACTGAGGCAAGAGTACTATATTAGTGTTAGTATTAGTGTAGATCAAAGATGGCTGGACCGAGTTATATATAATCAACGGTTTGTTGGATTTTTCTCTTCCTCAAATAGCAGAAACTAAATTTAAAAATAGGAATAATCCTAAGAAAAAAAAAAAAAACAATTCTGATCCATTTTCTCCTATATTTCGTATGGCAAGGCTTTTTTGTTCATCTCGAATTCAGAGGCAGTACGAAGTTTGCCGGGTCGGCTTCTACTAGTATCAGTCTGGCATACCTTAACGAGTTTTATTTGTAAAAAACCGTGAATCTATTTAAAATATACATACATACATAATTTCACGCCTGTATCCCATCATAAGGGTAGGCAGAGACCACAGATCGCCACAACACTTAAATATACTTAATAAGATTTATTTTTTAGATACCTAAGCTAATGTCTGGGCACCCAATTAATTATGATTAGCTTCTCAATGATGTTTTCTCAGAATTAATTATTAAATTAAGGCATTCATTACCTATTTATTTATTATAGGCATTCATTACCTGTTCATAGTCTTCACAGCAAGTCCAATATCAAAATGACTGATTGGTCTTCCTTCATCTGACACAAGCCTTAGCCAATTTTAGTTCCATTTCCTTTTTCATCCCTATAGCTGATTCATCGTAAGCCCTGTCAGTTTTTGTCTAACCCACTATCCCATTCAGCTGAACCTCCTTCCAATGCACAGTGTGGGATTTGACGTGATTTTCGGACATGGTCTTTTTATTGTAGAATTCGTTAGTATTAACGATTTAAAACGTTAGAGTAGAACTCCCGTGTTTCAGTTAAGTTTAGTTTCAGAGATGTGAATTTTTGAAAATACCTATATTTTTTGTGCTAAAAAATTTTAAAGCGTTGGTGCGCCTACATTATAGGATTATTTAATAATTTGATTTCTGTATACCTAAGGATGTTTCAAGCTGCAATTTTAGAAATTATTTTGAATCTTCTATATGCTGTAAAACGCGAGTAATTAATTATTTTATATTTTTGGTTTTTATTTTTTTACTCCGAATTTAGGTCGTTGTAGCACATAAGTTCTTCATAACACATAGCCCCAGATCCTAAGCAACAATGTGTTAAAAAAACGGAAAGCTAATCTCGCGTGGATTGGAAGTTATTAAATAATAACGTTTTTGCCGAAAACTTTACAGTCGGGGTTGTCACTTTTTAAATAATATTTTTTTTTGCCAAAAATAAAGGAGCTTATTTTTTTTTAATTTTCCTTTCGATCGTTTACAACGATCCTTAGATTATGCTATTCTCAATTACATTATATTATTGTGCATATTATTGAGGATAACACTTTTTTTACATTTAGAATCCCTAAATCTCAGAAATGGTGAATCTTAGGAAAAAGAATATTCGACAAATTTTGTGGAAAATAGCATGATCTACATTTTATATTGATAAATAATCTGTTTTTTATAAATACCTCGTTTCGTTCTATTACCCAAAAAAAACAAAATTACCCTGCAGGGGTAAATAAATATCCACAGGCACGGTATCACTGAGATTTTCAGCTCTATCAATTTTTTTAATTTTTTTGTTAAAAACGTTCAAAATTTGACCAAATATTTGTGACAACCATAACGAAAAAACATAAGTCACTGTAACTTCCAATCCACGCGAGATTAGCTTTCCGTTTTTTTACCACATTGTTGCTTAGGATCTGGGGCTATGTGTTATGAAGAAATTATGTGCTACAACGACCTAAATTCGGAGTAAAAAAATAAAAACCAAAAATATAAAATAATTAATTACTCGCGTTTTACAGCATATAGAAGATTCAAAATAATTTCTAAAATTGCAGCTTGAAACATCCTTAGGTAAACAGAAATCAAATTATTAAATAATCCTATAATGTAGGCGCACCAACGCTTTAAAATTTTTTAGCACAAAAAATATAGGTATTTTCAAAAATTCACATCTCTGAAACTAAACTTAACTGAAACACGGGAGTTCTACTCTAACGTTTTAAATCGTTAATATTAGCGAATTCTGCAATAAAAAGACCATGTCCGAAAATCACGTCAAATCCCACACTGTGCAATGTAGGTAGTGTGTGTAATTTAATTTCGCTTATGTAGCCTCATGTTGTTTGACGTGGGCAGTCAGGTACTCGTACATGCTTACTCTTTGAAATTTTAATAGAACCGTTTTGAACCCTTACTTTGAATATTAGAGAAGTGACGAACGTCGGAAGGGGAGATAACTGAAACCCGCTCATGGCTCAAGGTGAACGTGAAAGCTAACCAGAGATGGTAATAAGGACAAATTATTAGCATTCCGGCCCTTTGTTCACGTCTCGACTTCATGGGTGTTTAACTTCACGACTTTGGTAGGTAGCTCTGGCTAGGGGCCGACTACCTGCCAGCTTGCCACTAACAAACCCGACATGGTGGAGGCAGTAACGCTTTGTTGTTTTTTTTTTTTTGCGATGTTCTGCGAAAAGACAAATAAGTATTTTTAACATTTCGTACACCCCAATGTCTGTCTGACTTTTTCTACTTTTGCAGCATCCTTTAAATTCGTGCGAATTGACAGCATTTCAATTCGCCTAGCGACTATGGCATAACAATCACAACTTTTGATTGATTTATCTCATACTAATCTTAGCCCATTTAATAACATACTTAAATAAAACCGTTTAAAAATTAGGTTTTTAAGTACAAGTAGTTAGGAATAGACTCATAATTTCAGCATAAATGAGAAAAATCAACTTGTTCACAACAGCTATGACGGCAAATATGTTTTCCGCTCGTCCGATGCTTCTCGCTACCTACATGCGCTGTAGGATTACTTCGTTACCGATTTTACGTCTGACAAGCATTGAAGGTACATAAAATAACCATTTCATGATTAAGAACCTACCTACAGCTGGTTAATATATTTTTCATTCCATCTATTCGAAAAGGACGACTTTGTTCGCCTTTAAGTGCGCCCAAAGTAGATCATTCCTCTTCAAGGATCTTTTAGCGGGCAGTAATGAGTTTTTAATCCTCTTTATAAGTTTAGCGGGCAGTAATGAGTTTTTAGTCCCCTTTAAGTGCGCCGGAATTAACTTTGCCGCGCACCTATGAGGTACAACTACTTTGCACTGCAAAGTAGTTGTACCTCATAGGTGCAAAGATTCCACATTCAAGTCTCGAACGAACCTAGCTAGATGAATGAGGACTCTTCCAAAAACACCACAATTGTAATCACATTTAGAGATTCATTACTCTGTGGTTTTAGCATAGCTATAGATAGCTAGCTAACCATACAAAAATTGTAAGTCCAACCTCATAAAATCCTGTGCGTTTTCGTCAGCGCGATCTAGAAATCGATTCACTACCGCCATCTAGTTTGTTTTCGTGGAACTATTGATGGCTGTTCTAGAGTTTTTTTGTTCGAACGCGCTAATCTCAGGAACTACCAGTCCGATTTGAAAAATTATTTCTGTATTTGATAGCTAAACTCTTGAGAAAGGTTATAGGCTACTTTTCATCATCATCATCATCACCATAAACCATCAGATAAACATACCGCCCACCATTCCGGCGCGCGGCCGCCGTATGAATAAAAAAAAATTAATCCCCGATTACTCTTCTCAAGTGGAACTTCGTCGATTTAACACATTATTTTCTCTTCCCTTTTATTTTCTCATAGATTGTAATGAAAAGTAGAGTGTATCACTCGGGCGCAAAATATATTTTTAGCTCGGGCGACGTACTTTAAATCCCTCGCTACGTTCAGGATTCTACCAAAGAATCCCTCGCTACGCTCGGGATTCTACTCTAGAATCCTTCACTTCGCTCTGGATTCAAAAAAGCGCCCTCGCCGTCAAAATATTATTTTGCCCCCTTAGAATACAATCTACTATTTTAATTCTAAGAGAATCCTTTTACAATATCGCACCGAAGAACCCTCTAAAATCTATCAACAGAATTAGATTAAAAGACCTGAAGGATTCTCCAAAAGTGTAACACAATCAAAAGGAGTGATGATGACAATCTTTGCCCTAAAATATTTTGGGGCGTCCCTTACCTTTTTCACTTACCTAAAATGAAATTAATTAAGAAAACTGAAAATTCATCTTCAATATTTTCGAAATTCTATGAAGAAAATCACAGCAGATACAATGTAGGTGCCTATCTAGTCTGAAAATACTTAAAAGCGCGTTTTTTGCAATGTCGACTCATTACTTGCTGAAGTACCTACCTACTTGCAAGTAAAACCCGTAAAAATGAAATAGCTGTAGCTCTTTCTGTGAGGACTTAATCATTCAGTCTGAAAGAAACGGGGGCTTTAAGATCCAATTATCACTCCCCTTGCAAAATACCACACCATTTTTACTTAGGTAGTTAGGATAAGTGTTTCTAGGTTGACCCCTTGGTACCAAACGTAAATTTGTACTTCTAAGTTACAGACATAAATACCATCTACTGCATTTATATCTGTAAGGTATAAAAATTCAGGCCATTTTGTTCTAAATCGTTTCAGTCATCATTAACGCTCGCTGTTGGATGATTCGCAAGAAGCGGTCCGAAAAACGGTACCCCATTTTCGCAATTTTTTTTTTGGTTATTTTAAAAAAAAAAATAACATACCTAATTAAGCACTCAAAGACATGCATTTTAATGTTAGCGGCCCTCAATTTGATAAAGCCGTTTTGAAGTTTTAGTGGTTTAAATATATTCGTGCCCATTGAAATTAGGTTGTGTCCAGAGAAATTAGAAAAATGCCAAAGAAATTAGCAAAATGCCAAAGAAATTAGCAAAATGCCAGAGAAATTAGGAAAATGCCAAAGAAATTAGCGACAAAGAAATTAGTTTTTGATCGCGGACACATTCGTTTGCTTTGTAAAACAGTAACGTGGAGTTAAAATAACATGAAATTTGATTCACCACTACCTAATGGATGATTCGCAAGAAGCGGTCCGAAAAACGGTACCCCATTTTCGCAATTTTTTTTTTGGTTATTTTTCAAAAAAAAATAACATACCTAATTAAGCACTCAAAGACATGCATTTTAATGTTAGCGGCCCTCAATTTGATAAAGCCGTTTTGAAGTTTTAGTGGTTTAAATATATTCGTGCCCATTGAAATTAGGTTTGGTCCAGAGAAATTAGAAAAATGCCAAAGAAATTAGCAAAATGCCAAAGAAATTAGCAAAATGCCAGAGAAATTAGGAAAATGCCAAAGAAATTAGCGACAGAGAAATTAGTTTTTTATCGCGGACACATTTGTTTGCTTTGTAAAACAGTAACGTGGAGTTAAAATAACATGAAATTTGATTCACCACTACCTAATAGTATCTATATTAACGTTAACGTTATAAAAAGTGTCAATTTATATTTCATTATTGCGTAATAAGCGATTGAATGCAGATAGGGGTGTCGCGGACACACCAGAGAACTTAGATTTCACGACTTTAGAAATTAATTACAGCTTTCCTATGTATATAATTGAGGATATTACTAGTGCCATAATAGCGTACTCGTATACTATTTCCAAATAAAAATACAGCAATACTGAAACTGGTCATTTTAATAGGTTCGCAAGGCCGGACATGCCAAAAACACGAGTCCTGCGAAACACCCTGTTGCATACCGCTTCATCATCTCGTTACAAAGAAAATATAGCCTCTGATGCTTCAAGCTAACGTGATTTGGTTGAAAAATGAACACGCTCGCGTCATATCGGCACCTATTTCTGTTTTATTGAATGAGAAATAATGGAGTCTATTTTCCGTAACAGCAAACAATGTAAAGAAAAACAATGCCACCAATGTTTCACAATGTGGCAAAGAAACCAGCATCGAACGAAATGAATGTGGCATTTCTTTTGTGCGTAGTTTGATATCAAAGCCGGAGCCTAAGGCCTAAGGCTCGCGAGCGCTCATTTGTCTCGCGATCGCGTTGACGGACACTAATCATCATTCAGACCTTCTTGTTTGCAAATGTGCGGATAATTTTATGTTTCTTTTGACAACTTTTTACAGTTTACTTTAACAAACGTACAAGTTTAGTTTGGCCATCTAACACTTAGACACTGGAGATAAGAAGTTGTTTCTACAAGAAAAATAAGAGAGCTTAAATGAAATACTTAGAGCAGGGGTGCCCAGACTTATAGTGTCGGCGATCGACCAGAAAATATTTAGAAAGCAAAGGATCGATTAAACTACATACTATGTAGGTAGGTAGGTAGGTCTTGATGATGATGGATAGCACTGCATATTATCCGCGTAATTTTCATAATGATGATATTGCTGGCGATCGACCGGTCGATCGCGATCGACTGTTTGGGCACCCCTGACTTAGAGACAGACACCTTTTGTTTTATTGATTCCGCCCTAAAGTGGGTATTACACCACACTGATTCAGGGTTTCTGAATTTAGGGTGGTTAGGGACCTCGATTATTACACTACACTAAAAAGGGACCCTAACTCAGTCGGACAGCGAATCTAGGAGCGACTTGACACCAAGCCACCTGTATTATCAAAAGCAAAAAAAAAATCTCTATTGCAGTGGCTGTCCTTGCGACAACACTGAATAATAGAAAAGCGAGAAGAAGAAAGACATGGGAGAAAGAATATTAAAAACTAGGCAAAAACAGTCAAGTTTGGGGATTCTCGAAGCTCTGGAGCAAAAAGCACAGATAACACACGACCGTCTCATTGCTCGTCGTGCTTCGAATGAGCGGCTGAGGGCCCTAAATATTATTACACTGCACGGTAGTAAGGGCGGTAAGGGAGTAAGACGGACCGGGTCCACTCTGACGCCCTAATTAGGGACCCTTACTGCCTTACTCTTATTACACCTCTCTTAATTCAGGGTTAGGGACCCTGAATCAGTGTGGTGTAATACTCGCTTAAGTCCGTGTAATCAGTTCCAAACTTAACTTCTCAAAGTATTCGTTATAGGCCTTCAAAATGATTTTAGATTCTGGAATTTATCTCGTGTTTACTACCGCTTGCTGCTACCTACGCCAGGCAGTTCAATCGTGACTTGTGGCTTCTCAGAATTTCTTGAACTTTCAGTAGCTGTTTACTGTGGTTAATACATTATTAGCTGCACCCTCGCGCCGTTACCCGCATAGTGATGGTATATGGTGATGATGATGAAAAGTAGCCTATAACCGTTATCAAGAATTAAGCTATCAAATGCAGAAAGAGTTTTTCCAATCCGACTGGTAGTTCTAGTCTAGAGATTAGCGCGTTCTTTATCGATCGAGCGAGCGAAGCGAGCGAAGATCTTAGTGGCAAGTTAGGCGATTTTGCTTTGTATGTTTGTATGTTTGTATGTTTGTATGTTTGTATGTTTGTATGTTTGTATGTTTCATTTTTATGTTCTCGCATAACTATCGAACCGCTTATCCAATCTGTATGAAACTTGATAGGTCAATAGGTTGTGCTATGGAAATTTGCTGTGGAGCGTATGAGCGTAATCGATGAAGGGGTTGTAAAGATATGGGGTTCCCAAGGGGGTAAATTTTTTTCAAAGTTACCCAAATATATTGAGTGGGGTGTCATATGAAAGTACTCAACTTATACATTCCAAAATGGTTTTTAGTTTTCTTCTAGGTTCTATAGTTTTTGAAATACAGTCAAAAAGAAAAATTATGCAAACCAATTAACGGAAGTATGGAGAGAGCTCCCGTTTCATAGAGTTTCGATGTATTCGTAGGTCTGGTTAACGGACAAGGAGTGTGGCATCGTTGTGGTTTGGTTTGCAATGATTTTAGTTGCTAAGTACTTGATATTTTTTCTTGAGATTGAAAATAAAAGCCGTGTTGGCCGATTGGAAGAGTGCTCGACTTTAGATTCATAGGTCGTAAGTTCGAACCCTGGCCGTGCTCATCAATGGATTTTTGGATTAGAAAAATTTAAATGCGCATTAACACGAGCTCTAAACGGTGAAAGAAAACATCGTGAGGAAACCAGTTAACGTTCTAATAGCGGCGATGGGCTTACAACCTGTCACGTATGCAAATGCTAACTCCTGCAAATAGTGGGCTGGGCATGTACCAAAATTATAGAGGGAGGGGGAGGGTAGGGGGAGGGGGAGGGGAGGGGTGGGGAGGGGAGAGGAGCGGAGGGGAGGGGAGGGGGAGGGGAAGGGGGAGGGGACGGGTAGGGGGAGGGGCGGGGGAGGGGAAGGGAAGGGAAGGGGTAGGGGAAGGGGAGGGGTAGGGGAGGGGGAGGGGACGGGTAGGGGGGAGGGGAGGGGGGGGGGGAGGGGAAGGGAAGGGGAGGGGTAGGGGAGGGGTGGGGGAGGGGGTGGGGGAGGGGAGGGGGAGGGGAGGGTGGAGGGGAGGGAGGGGGGAGGGGAGGGGAAGGGAATTGATTTTCTCATACATTCGTATTGAACTGCTATTTTAATAATTTCTCGAACTAAGAGGCCTTCCCTGAGGCGCGGTACGAAGTTCGCGGGGTCAACTATTGAATATAAACACGACACGACTTGATGTATTGCATGCATGCCTATAATCTTTACCATACTGAGGTAGCGCATTAGATATCATTCTGTGGTAAACACTAGAAGGAGCACTTAACGTAGGTATAGGGGTAGTCAGAAACAAGTCCAAATCTAGGCTATCAATACAACGGTGCGCGAGATCTCAGTTCGGGGCGAACTACTAGTTATATTGGTATTAGTTAAGTTTACCAATAGAGTTTCGTTATTCAGACAATGTCATCACGAGTGTGAATAACGAAACTCTATTGGTTGTTCAAACACATCTCTCCTCTCCGGTTTAGTGGAGTCTCAGCCTTATCCTTTGTTGTTTGGATAACGTTGTAATTAAAATAATGTTCGTATATATCGAACATTAGTTTGTTATAATTATGGCTAAGTATGTTTTGCAACAATATATTGGAGTTTGTGATGTCGCATAATTTCAGATATATTTTATTTTGTAAAAACTGGCGTTATTCCAACAGAATAGATATCAATTTAAATGGCGTCGTTCGGTATCACACGAGTGTCGGCGACTTGAGTGCTATTACACATGATTTACATTTCCCACTGTCCTCTTAATGTGCCACCATAGGCAGATATTGTAGACATTTCTATGTAAGTTATACCTAGTTTATCTGATAAATCATTTTTGACATTAATTTTAATGATAAACGTAAGAGTGTCAGCTTTGTCGGTCAAGTTTTACTTTTGACCTATTCTTTAATCTCTATCTATCCTATGTTTATTTGTAATGTAGAAAGGTACCTACATGTTTCGTCATAATCTCACTCCCTCTTGTAGCCTAGGAGTTGATGTTGATGAAAATCGAGAGTTGAAACAGAGAGAACTGGGAAAAGTACAGTCAGGCAGGAAATGTCCTAAATTAAACTTTGTTCCCGAATAAAAGATGAATGATGTACCTATTGTTTTGGTTTATTAGTTGACCGAGCTAGTGATGCGTCTCTGCTTCAGCTTGGACAAAAAGTTTTCGTTTGTCCGCCGTATGTCTCTGTTCTCCTCTACAGGTAGCATTTCTTAACCAATTCTTGTGAAATTTTGTGAACAGCAGAGCTAAAATGGTCGCTAATGCAGATTCACAATATTATGATTCACGGGTGATTTGTATTGATATTGCTAAAGCATTTCATCTTTAATTACCGTCAAATGTTAGCTGAATTGTACGCAATTCAATTCACAGCAGAATCACATGCTAGGCCTTAAATTGCCACACGAAAAAAAATAACCCGGTTGGTTTTCATTTAATATTGCATCGTATTATTACTACTAAAACTAATATTCTGTAAATAAGTATTTGGTTTTTAAGTAAGTATTTAGTATGTTTTATTATCATTATTAAACATAAATAATATTTGATTGACACTTATGCCCGGGTTACACGAGGCTAGTTTTTCAAGCTAGGATAGCAAGCTAGTGTTAGTAAGCTAGCAAGCTAGTACTTCTAGCTTCGTGTAGACACAACTAGCTTCATTTCTAAGCTAGTACACGAAGCTAGAAGTACTAGCTTGCTAGCTTACTAACACTAGCTTGCTATCCTAGCTTGAAAAACTAGCCTCGTGTAACCCGGGCATTAGTGCAATTCCAATTCATAGGTGGCCATTTTATTTTACGATTCTCCACAAAACTGTCAAACAATAAGATGATATTGCCGGTACGGAATTGTCAACTTTGTGATTTCTAATACGAGAATCTCGACGCAAATCATTTGTGAATCTGCATTAGCGACCATTTTAGCTACGCAGGTCTCATAAAACTTTGGTGAAGATCTGATGAGGATCTTCAGCGTGATGAGCAGAATAACTCCTAAAAATGCAGTAAATTGCTCACTTTAAGATTTATTTAAGGTATGACAACGCAGACTAGAGAGGTCTACAGCTCACAGAGCCACTAGTTAAATTCATTTAAATCATGTTATTCATAAAATCTTACTAAATAAATACCTTTGAATCATCCCCCCACCCCCACCTACCCATTAACAATTATCTACTTATCACAGGATGAACTTGGTATGGTATTCGTAACAGTTGCAATAACAATTGATTGACACGCTCGTATTGTTAAGGATTTATTATAGACTTCTTCCTGTTGTATCTTTTGTTCACTGATTGGAAGACATTGCGTGTTATTCTGATAACGGGGTCATGTTATCTGCGGGTCGGTTACTTGCCAGGGTTTTTATGCGTTACATGCCCAAGTAGGTAATTTAGGATATCGGTACCTCTTTACAAACCCTTATTGTGACACTTCGTTGCCACAGTACACGTAATTTTTGGTTTTCAATCTACCGCGCGTACCCAGACCTGATATTATATTATTTATTATTATATGAACGGATAAAAATATCGGGTTTACTCAGTTTATCAAAGTATTGCAAAAGTTGTCATGATACTCATAGCTTTCTCATAATTGCAACTATACATACTCCAGTGTTTTTGCGAACTTATTTCATAACAGTCATTAAAATATGTAGTTACGATTCAGCACAAATGATAGAATTTGTAATAATACTACCTATGTTGTGTGAAATGAGTAGACTAACAATTAATTATCATAGAGTTCTGAACTTATTGGCTGATAAGTTTAATATCAGATAACAGGTCTAAACAGGATGCATCTTACAACTTCTATTAGCGAAATTTTTCATAAAGTTATCTAGTTTTTAAGCCGTTTCAATATGATCTCTAAATAAAAGCTCCAATAGTGGATGGAGAATAGAGTCTTGTTTTTTGTTTCCAGAAAATACGAGTATAAACGAAACCACTTCAATTCGCCTTGTATAAAGCATCTTTTAGACAAGCTAATTTGATCTGGCCTGGTACCTAATGATTATGTAGTACGTTGTGGATGTGTGGATTAGTTAATGTGAAAGATTAATTAAGTGTGACCAGGCGAGGCGGGGGATCCACGCGTGCGTAACCCTCTTTAACCTATACTATGAGGCTCCTAGTGGGTCCGATGATTATTTTGAATTTTTAAACAGCTCATTTTAATTGAATCCCTGTCTTAGTCTTATTCTGTAGTAACCCGTTTCACAAAGTTAAACTATTAATAAATGGTAAAATCTTGATGTCGTATTCTGTGTATCGATCGAGTGAAAAAATGCTTTATGAAAAACGTTGTCTGATGTCACTAACTTCTCTTTATAAAGTTTGTTTATTGAGGCGTGTACTCTAAAGAAGAGAGAGCCTTGAGTTGGTACTTGTCGAGCTTTGATTGCAGCCAGTGAGCCGGCCCAGCCCGCTCAAAAATGCACGGGTGAAAGGAAGCTACTCCAATGTTTCCATGCCCATGGAGCCTTGACTGAACTTTATTCTCGTGTTTATGTTTTCTTTATCATTAGCTTTTATTTATTATAAGCTTGGCTTTGTGGCTTAAGTTATGAGCCTTTTAATGAGATGATTAGTTTATCATTGCTTTCCTATTAATAGTCCACGTGATGATAGGTGTATTGACTTGTTTGTGCTCTACTCTTTCATAAATGTCACATTTGTGTTGATATACGACTGTTATTTACTTAAATTGTTATTGACTTGATAATATTATTGTTGGTTAATAAAGGTGGTACCTACAGACAGTTTCTCATATAAAACATAAAGACCAATTTTCAATAGAATACGAGTTCTCCTCCTCGACTGAGTCCTTTTTGGAATTTCTTGTAAATCGTAAGGTGTGTAAGTAATGCTTGTTTTTAATGTTGACATTATTATGTACCTACTAACAAAAAGAACATACCTAACTTACACGGCATCGTGCAATGACTTGTTGAAGGTAAACAAGGTAAACTACTCAATAAATGTTCTGTGCCGTGTGTTTGTGGCGTACAAGATAAACTACCACGCGGCTGAGCATTCGCCACTGTTCAATGCTCTCACTTCTCAATCTACCAGAGCCAGAGCGGTAAATTATGTGAGCAAAACAAACGGCCGGCTAATGGAAAGCGGTCTTGTTAAGACGATCATCATCGTATGTATACCTACTTACCCTCGTCTGGTGGTAATCATAGGTTCAAAGACGTGTAATATAATAACTAATAACAGACATATCTTTTCTCAATAAATCAAATTGATATTGCTACTTTCTTATTTTTAGCGTGCATTTTGTGACCTTTGTTTAAATGCCATACAGTAAAACCAGAAAAGATTGCGTTCCGGAAAACATCGGAAATAATCGAATAAAATTACAAAAACGATTGACGAAAACTTATTTGGAAATAAAAATTACTTATAATTTCAACTTTATCGCAAACAAATAAATATCAGAAAAAGCAAATTAGTAGCAAGCCGTGCGAGCTGCGCTGATAGTGACGTGCACTTCTGTCGCATTCTGTTTAGTGGAGTCATAGGTACCTACACTGCTGTCCGACATATTCGGAAAACTCGAAAATAACCGAGGTCCAATATAAAGCTTGAAGTACTGTACGTTGATGTTTACGATACTGGGTGACCTTCTGAAGTACCTATTTATTTTTGCTAATATCTAAATTAACAACATCTGAAAACATGCATAAATTACTTCAATTCAAGCTAAGTTTTAATTTAAATTATTTAAGTATATTTTTGTGTTCTTTTTACATAAACCGAAAAATATAAGTATAGTTCGCGTCATATAAAAAGAATGCTGGAAGAAAGTGGAGGGGTGTGTTTTGTCTCATGTTTGCGAATAGGGGGCCTTACTTATGAAAGACGTTTATAGTGAAACACTGGTTAAACAACGTCCTGTCTTTATTTGTGGATAGTGACAAACAGAGACAGGACGTTGTTCAACCAGTGTTCAACTTTAAACATCTTTCATAAGTAAGGCCCAGGTAGTTAACCCATTCTACGTAGTATTATTATCTATTCTATGCCCATGCGCAAATATGAGACAAAACACACCTGCGCCACTTTCTTCCAGAGCTCTTTTTACATGACGCGAATTACCTATACTGATATATGTAACTTATGAAATACCACACACTGCGGAAGTTGTGATTGATGAGCAGTGTAGAGAAAACTTTTCTTAATATTTTCGGTAAGAGTATGAAGGGCGGAAATTCCTACGTTACGATACTTGAAGGGTGCTTTTAGAGTACTCTTATTCCATATTCTTGTAGGCTCTCACATGTGATATATGTTATACATTATCTTGGCTTTGTAAGGGTCAGGACCTACAAATCGTAGAATGTAGAAGTCTTTGCTTAGTTTATAAGAAGATACTTAATCAAACTTAGTAAGTAAGTATAACTAATATGATTAGTAATAAAATCTAAATTATAACAATTGTTATACATTCAAAAGAAGAAATTAAACATGGTAGGTATTATGATATTAATAATTAGAGTCGAGATCGAGCGTCCACTTTTTATGCCACAACCACAGATACACAAGTTGACCAGTTAATATAACTGACTAAGTAACTCGGTCGATTTGTGCAATTAAGATGACTAGTACTTGTCTAGCTCAGTACTCTATCTTTCTAGTCTAACAAAATAATTGATTCTTAAAGTACGTAAATCGGTGCGTAGTTTGCGTCCAATTATCTCATATGTATGTGTACATGGATTATTTTATCTAACACCAATCTCAAAACATAATTGATCTTTGGTCTCATATTAGCGCAACCCTCGACTATTAATTACGTTAATTCTCAACAATTATCAGACGAACGAATTGAGTTATCAAAAGTTCATTCAAACAGATGTAGCATCTTCTTAATACTTGCACAATGTAGAAACATAAACTTTACTGCTACCTAGAGAATGTTGACTATGTATTCTACAAAGAGTAAATTCATTGACGGCGATTAGTTATCGAAACTTCCGGAAGTGAGTTTCTTCATTGTAGTGAATGTACTGATACACCGATTCAGGTGAATAGGGCAACTTATCCCGATCCAGAGGCGAATGATAAATATTTGGCTGTTTGCCAAAGTTGCTCGTTCGCGGCCGCCCGTTTCGGTGGGCAGTGTTCGGCGTCCCGACGCCCCTCGTCGCGGACATTGGACTCGATAACTCGGTAATGCAATACCTGCCTGACGTGACATTCAAATGCATCATTTGCGTAGCATACTAATGGTTTACGTAAATGCACCTTTCGTATGTTCTTTGTTGCGAATACACCAGAACTGCTTTACCGATTGAGCCAAAAACAACAGCAACTGCGAATCGAGGCAAACGTCAACAAGTATTACGCTATGTCAAAGGAGTTATGATTATTGTCATAATTTATTCAGCTAGAAGTATATTTTCAACGTTAGTTCCTATCTTTTTTGTCAGTGGCCCTCGATTTAAATGAAAACAGCCATCTGACATACGAACATTACGAACGGACCTCGGACCTTAGATTAGAATTATGATATTTCGAACCATTAAAATAATATCAGTCTAAACATTACTTCCATCTTAACTTCTTCATTCTGTTGGGCTTAGTCAATAAGTGACGACAGTTCTTCAGCTCAAACTATCTTAATTGAGATACTAGGTAGCTTGTATTCTAAAACTATTGATATAATGAATGGAGTACAAGAATGTATCATCATTGTTATTCGAACGTTGAACATATTGATGTAACGGTCTAACTTTGTGTATTTCAGGTGAGTAACGGCAATGTCATCGACACAGGGACACCTACCTTACTGGTATTTACTATTTTTTACTAAGCATGTAAATGTCGTGCTACTTTAACTCACTAACAACACATTTAGAATAATTACAGTGTCTTCTCACCGTTCATTATTAACATAATAATTGAAATAACACTTTGTTAGCTGATCTCATGCGCCTGCAAAATAAATTGAACGTCAAGTGGATCACGTACTCTTGTTATATTAAAGCTAGTTCTGGCATGCATTCTGGCGATTCAATCCGGCTTATGTTATAAATGTGTTTCTTTTTTAATATGTTTCAATGTTTGTTATAAACGTTGACTTGCTAATTGTATATCGTTTAAATGTTTTTCTAGATCACAACCAGTCTAAATAAATTGCAAGCAAACTTTCTTATTTGTAATAGAGGGGGTTGAATGAAATGCATCACTTCTAGCACGGAAATAATTTCGATTTCTTCCGGTGCTTCTTCCTTTACCGATGAAACACTAATTTCTCTCACGTCCCTACCCAACATAGGTACGATGTACTTATAACATAATATTCTTAAACTTTGAATGTTACGTACTTACATACAAATTACAGAAACATTCTCCTGTCGTGCGTGAGCTTGTGTTCGAATTACTCTTATAAGCAGTGATCGGAATTAGGCGGGCTAAAATACCTAAAGTTCAAAGAACAGAGGCAAAAAAGGGGAGACTTCCTTACTACAAGAATTTTATTCTTGTAGTAGGTAAGTAAGAATTTTATTGAAAGTTGGCACAATTTTCACAGTGAGTAAGTACATTTAAAATTAATGTTAATAATATTGTGAACTAATTCAAATAATTTTTCTATTTGACCGACGGAAAAAAGTTTTTATCCTTATAATTTACATTTTAGTATTTGTTATTAACTTGGGTAAAAAATTGATTCACCTTAATGTTAGATGTTCTTTATTAATGTCCCGGAAACGGAAATAATTGGGTCGAAAAATATTTAGTCCTAAGGCGTCTCCATTTGTCTCTGTTATTTTTCGAACTTTAGGTATTTTAGCCCGCCTCATTCCGGTCACTGCTTATAAGGTACAGATAATAACCACGCTGCTAACGCTAATTCCACGTCTGTTTAGGAAAATTTTGGAGGAATGTTAGGCTAAGAACTCACGAAGCGATTTTCACCCCACCGAGACAGCTGTTGTTTGTGTATGTAACAACTATCATGTAACGATCTATAACCGTAGCGGCTTCGCAGCCGCTGCCGTTGCGACCATCGCCCGCCATGAGCGGTTATTTACGATCATTATGGTGGTTCAGTAAAGTCCGCCCGCCGATCGTTCGCTGAGAGCGCGGGCGTAGCCCGCAAAGCTCGCGGGTGACCGCGACCCGCGCGATTCTACAAGTTGCCCGTTCGGTGCAACGGGACCCGCAAACAACCACGCACGCCGCGCGCATAAAACGCATCGTAAAAATTATTATACTCGTATAATCTACTGGGCGACCGAGCTCTGCTCGCTTGCAAATAGAGAAAAAAAAAAGGAAAAAAACAAAAAAAAAACCTTCGATGGCAGAGATTTGAACTTACAACCTTCGGCTGGAAGGCGGACACCCTACCACCTAGCCACTTCAGTCGCAACAAATTACGTGAAATTACGAACCACATTGCACTGGTAAATATTTTTGAGTGAAAATGCCGAGAAAACGAATTTTCTCAGATACGAGATCTAGCTAGATCGATTACCGCAAATTTCATCAAAATCGCTAGAGCCGTTTTCGAGAACGTGAGTACAAACAAACAAACAAATATTGCTCGTTTAATAGAATAGGATTTCCATGTACCTACTACGTGTTCGTACGAGTGTTGCGATCCGGCAACCGCGGCGGTCGCTGTTGAAAATCGCTCCGTGAGTTCCTATAGCCTTACGCACCCACAGGAAAGCTGTTTCATGAGATTTCGTTGAATCCCCTCTTTCATTTGTTTGATCTTTACCGTATCTCGTGCTTTAGACAAGGAATAATTTTTTTTCACAAATTACGTAGGTAAGCTAATATCACACATTGTTTTCTAACAATTCTATGTAGGGTAAAACGCCCAATTATTGGCCCTCTAAGGATCTTGATGTACTTAAATCATGATAGTTGTCTTTGTTATGTGTGGCGAACTAAAAAAAGTTGTCAAAACTGTAGAATGAAAGTTAATTGATGTTTTTAATACATGGGAAACGTACTTGAACATAGTTTTGTATTTATTTTTTTGCGGTTTATTTAAAAACATGATTTTACCAATTATGGGCATACTTTGACTAATTACTGGCATAAGTTGGACCAATATAATGGCCCTTTTAACTGTTAAGAAAATTGAAAGAAATCGCTTAAAGAGAGCTTAAAATACATTCGTAAAGACTTATTTATTATTTTTATTCATTCTTGTCATCAAACTCAGTCTAAAAATTCTCTATTTTAGCTATAGTGCAGCTGAGATGCAGTATTTTGTTTTGCTTGGTTTCATTAATTGTCTGTTATAATTATAACATTAACATAGTCACTATCATTTTCTTCTTTTCGTCTTGTTTTTCATTCGGATTACAGTCTTCTTTTTGTGAGTTAAGGTTATTTCCACATTATCTAACTTTTTAGGTAACACAAGTTTCGTTACACTTGTTTACTCTTTTGTTCTTTCCTTCCTAATTTCTGTTGTTTGGCTGATATTGTTGAAATTCCTCTTTTTCTTGTTTGATTTATTAGTTAGACCAATTATTAGCAGACAGCTCAAACATTGGCCTAGTGTCAATAATTGGTCTACTCATAGAAATCTCAGAAATACCAATTATTGACATCACTGCCAATAAAATGGAAATCAACTAATTTTGCTGTACCAAATGTTGGCACCGCAATAAAATAACAAAAACAATGCAATTCTTAAAAAATAGTGCTCAGGAAGCTCGAATAATATGTGTTGAAATGATTTAAAAACTATAGCAAAGTAAAACCCCCTGATAAACTTAGATTCGATTATATTAAGAAAGCTCTTACCTTAGCAAAAACATAGATTCTCACTGCTGAAATCGAGACATTTTATTAATGTTGTTGTACCGACGCCCCTATGTTTATTTTTCGTTATTTGGTTTGTCAATATTGTAGCTAATGATTGTTTTCATCGATTTCGATAAGTTGAAGCACTGTGAGATTCGGTTGTTTCTTAATAAATAGGATAAATCAAAGGGGTGATAATAAATGGCGGGGGGCCAAAATTAGGGTCGTTTACCCTACTTACTATTCAGTTTATAATTTTATAAGTCGTGAGGTAATGATGTTTTTCAATCACGAAACAAATTAAAATGGGATTACTCTGTAATCCTAAATTATTAAGATTCTTCGTAATAGAACGAAATCAGTCTGACATTGATGTAAACCAGAAACTGGCACACGACACTCAGGCATGCTTTGATCTAACCCTACTCGCTATAAATTTTAGATCTAAAGTTATTGTAAGAACCTGCTCGTAAAAATCTACCTACTTACGTGACTGTTTGTTTTGTAGCTGAACACATTATTTTGTATATCTGGACTAATTTGCACTCAAATAACTAGTAATTCAAAGTGAGTTTTTACTGGCATATTTCAGTTGATAAATTCTTACGAATTACACTAATAAACTAACCAGTTAACTAACGGTGAAATGAAAATTATGTGCTACGGAAATATTTAAACATAAGTCGTAAGTACACACCATACTCTCAACATGCGTACAGGATGTCGACATTTTGTATGGAATGCATGTTTCGTATAATAATATTTCCTTTTACATAGGGCGAGTAATTGGATTCAATATTTAAATATTTTGCATGAGATTGGTGTCGAAGTTACTTTATGAGTTTTGATATCCTACTATAAATGTATGAGGTTATGAGTATGATTGGACCTTTATTTCTAATATGCCTCAACCGCTGCACTGTTTAGGATACAACATGAAATGTATGGTAATCGTGACTTGGCATACAGCCTACTTAAATACTGATGCGGGGGCAAATCCGCAGATAGAAGCTAGTACAAAATAAATAGACTATCATTCATTCTTATTCAAATTGTTACAAAGATTCTACTATGTTGCCTGTTATTAAAATAGGTATATTGTACTCCGACATCAACTTTTCTAGGAGACTAGGAGCGCCTGTGTCGCGTCAAAGTGCGAGTTCCAATCGAATTCAATCGTATGCCTAGTCACCTTTGAAAATTGTCGTGTATCGAAGTACCCATTAAGTCCTCGCCTGGACCAGTGCCAGTGGAGCGGTATTATTAGCACGCTGACAACTACTGAGTTAATCAGGCTCAAATAAGATCAATAATTCCCGTAGGTGAGTTGATAGTCTCAGGGCCGGGCGCCGGCCGCCGGCCGTCAGCCAGGATTACCTGGCGGATCGGACAGGGATAGACGATGCTCCGATATTCATAAATCAGCACAAGATTAGCATGTGGACATTAATAGCACTTCATTTCAAAGAGTACTAAAATACTTGTAGGATAACGTAACGAAACGACTGCTTAAATAGACTTACGTTTTATACTACAGCGCGGTTCTTAAACAATATTTGTCCTAAAAGCTGTTTCTAACTGTAAACCGGTCATAAGAGCCACGCTGTACTTAGTGCAGTATATAAGGTAACGAGTTTCAAGAAGTCATAAAGCGGTCAAGTGCGAGTCGTACCTTGTGAAATAAAAGCAAACGCTTTATAAAGGTTTTAATTAACAAAACGCAAAATAAATCGCGGTCTGTGTTTTTAATAGTTTTCAAATTAGAAAGTTCTTGCAGGTTTTACATGAATGAGAAACTCATATTGACCTTGTATCTTGTGGGATGTAGGTTCTTCAATTTTCGATCTAAAGTTGATGGGTTCTTATCTTTTTCAACGACACACAAATACATCTCACACCAACACCATAACCATAGATATCTGTTCTGTGGATACGACTAAATAAGTTGAGAATGATATAATAATACCTAGGTGGTTGTGTTGACCAGTCCAAATCCCAGGCACTACATCGACCTTTTAAATATAGACATAGACTAGATTGCCTCATGATTTTGTAAATAATCTAAAATATTTATTGCCTTAGTTTATCTGTTTCTTTGGGGGAGGTAAATGATGATGATCCTACGCCGAGTTCTTACATTCTTGAGTATGCGTGTTCTTATGCAGAACTAATATATTAATTTGCTCTCGTTTTGTAAAATAATGTATTCTTAAAAGCTTACATTATGAACAGACGGTAATTTATTAAAGACCGGTACCTGCTTTCCATGTAGTGATGTGTGGCGTGACGTGACCACTCGCATGCGATGACTGCATACCATCTAACTGGAGAAATGCACAATAATAAGCTATTAGATATTCATAACATACAAGTCAACAGCATTACAGAACAGATTGTTTAAAGTTATTGTTGTATACTGAGGTTATAGATAAAACTTAATTAAAAATACCATGTCTTATAATAATGTTTCTTATGTTTTTTTTAATCATGTTTCTTATGGGCTTCGCCGACTGCGGTGGCCTCTAGTGGGGTATCAAAATAAAGGGCTCTAAAAGGCGGTCATCAGTATAAACAATCTATATGATTTATTATATAAAAGTTGGATGTGTGAGTTTATGAGAATTCATCCCCTTAGTACTTTCTCCTAAAGTTCTTGTTTTTGCTTTTTATGTATTTATAACTTACCTACATTTGACCACGACACTCGGACCCGGAATATCTGATCATGCAAACATTGGTCCTATCACGAAAATCGATCTCTTGAAAATCAAAATAGCAATTCTTATTCTCGGTTTTATATTTAAGGTAGAGAAATGAATTGGTATTTATTTAGGCTTTTGTTTACATATTTACGTTGTCTTTGTCTGTGATTATAAAGTAGAAGACAATCGTTTTTTAAATCCGAGGTTATTCCTTGGCACGACAAAAGTAATGAGAAGAACGGACCCCAAAAACAGAAAATATTCAGTAAGTTACTGAGATGTTGCAGATGGGATTCCCTTCGCGATCATGGCTAGTATTTAAAAAAATCATACTTTTATATACCTCGCTAAATATAGATACCCAAACAGTGAACGCAAATACCCCAAACTATAGTTTAATTAAAATTTTAAAATGTTTCTGTCTTTTCTTTTACATTTAATATTTTCTTTTACATTTTGCTATGGGATATGAACTGAAAACGGTTAATTAACGAGATCAGTGATCCGATAAATAGAGTTTACGTCGTGTGCAGTTTCAAAGAGATTGGCTCGACGAGTCGAACGAGCGCGCAGCTCCCGTGGTGCACTGCCAACCTGCTACGAACCTAGCTCTACCCGTACTTACACCATCAACTTTCAATGAAACGCTCCAATACCTCCCACTACGAATTTTAAAACGAACTGAACGGACCGCTGAACTGGTGAGAATTATTAGGAAGATTGTGGATCCACATAAATAGATCGGTCAGTACGTTTGGTACTTTTTGAAAAAATAATAGAGACAACCATTACCTACTGTGCTTACCTTGAATAATGACGAAGTTTTAGCAAAGAGCGCCGGCAGTCGAACCCTCGACATAGTACAGACCATGTACAGGCTAAATATATCGGAAATGGCGGCCATATCTGTTGAGAGCCGTTCTCTGCCGGCATGGAAAGTCATGTAGGAAATTGAACCTTGCAAACTATATGCTTGAAACTTGACCAAAAAAGTAACTTGTTAACCTGACTTCAGTTAGCACTTGTAATATAAGGTACAAAATGTACTAATGACTGTCTATATCTATTGTTCATAGACCATCATAGATTCACCAGTGACTGTTGACTTAAAAATCAAATCATGTAATTTGGTAACTTAAAATAACATACGTTCTATGAATGGCGCAAGTAGTCACCATTTTATGCGTATATGATTTGCATACAAAACTTAACAAGACGCATGCTGTGTACTAATACTAATGGTTGATTTAAAACGATTGATTTCGTTTAATTTTTTTACTATCCTAGTCAAACGATATTTAAATGAAAAGCTTTTTTATTAATTACCTTGTAAACTAAGCTGTTAAGAATTTTGTTAACGTGTCGTACATAGTATTATGTCTTTCTTTGTAAGAATAAGAACCAGTACAGCGGGGCTAAAAAGGCCGTTATAGCAGAATCATAATATTATTCGTAATACGTTTTGATCTTGTCACTCTTATGTCTATGAAAAGAAACGACATATATTGCAATTCAGATTATGATTCTGCTTTAACGGCCTTTTTGTCCCGCAGTATGTATCGAAAGAAAGGAACGTGCCAAACGAATTGTTTTATAAAATTAGTAAAGCACTTCAATCCCAAAAGCTGAAGCTGATAAACGGAATGTTCCCGACTAAGTAAATTTCCAAAAGCTTATTTTCTTAAGCAATGACACATTTGACGCGATATTCTTTCTCCATAAAACTTCGATCAGTAACCGTACTATGAGCTCTTAGAGCAATGTCAAAATAAGGTGAAATCCATTCCTGCCTTAAGCTTGATTTGACATTGTTTTCGTCCGAAAACAATCTTATTTTATTCCTGCCTTGGTCTTGACCGCTCTCTCTGCGCATGTCTTGCTCGATGACACCGAGCAGGACATGCGCAGTCCTGCATCTAGTCGATGTCATGTCCAAGGAAGTTATATACATACTGGAATGCTACCTGACATTTAATGTACAAATGATTTTGAACCTTATCACGACTACACAACGATATATTAGGTATAATTTAATCTTGGTTATAAGGATTGTTGGTCTTGTTGAGAGACTTTCTTGGTAGCTTTGTCTCTTTCACACTCGTTGTTGGATTAGTAGTGTGACCTTGTCATTTAAATTTCAGGATATTTTTACCTTATCGCGCTCGACAAAATCAGCGCTTGATTTCGATCCATGGTTTCGATCCTTTAATTCAATCCTTGATTTTGATCCTTGATTTTGATTTCGATCCTTGATTTTGATCCTTGGTTTCGATATTGGATTTCGATCCTGGATTTTGATCCTTGATTCTTGAATCTTGAATCTGAAATCTTGAATCTTGAATCTTTGAAGTGACAGCTGTCAAACTTCAAATGGACATATCTCGGGAACTACTCGTCCCAGACTCCCCGTTCTCAGTTCAAATGAAAGCTATGACCAAGATCTTCATTTGAAGTGACAGCTGTCAAACTTCAAACGGCCATATCTTGGAAACTACTCGTCCTAGACTCCCCGTTCTCAGTTCAAATGAAAGCAATGACCAAGATCTTCATTTGAAGTGACAGCTGTCAAACTTCAAACGGCCATATCTTGGAAACTACTCGTTCTAGACTCCCCGTTCAAAGTTCAAATGAAAGCTATGACCAAGATCTTCATTTGAAGTGACAGCTGTCAAACTTCAAACGGCCATATCTTGGAAACTACTCGTCCTAGACTCCCCGTTCAAAGTTCAAATGAAAGCTATGACCAAGATCTTCATTTGAAGTGACAGCTGTCAAACTTCAAACGGCCATATCTTGGAAACTACTCGTTCTAGACTCCCCGTTCAAAGTTCAAATGAAAGCTATGACCAAGATCTTCATTTGAAGTGACAGCTGTCAAACTTCAAACGGCCATATCTTGGAAACTACTCGTCCCAGACTCCCCGTTCTCAGTTCAAATGAAAGCTATGACCAAGATCTTCATTTGAAGTGACAGCTGTCAAACTTCAAACGGCCATATCTTGGAAACTACTCGTCCTAGACTCCCCGTTCTCAGTTCAAATGAAAGCTATGGCCAAAATCTTCATTTGAAGTGACAGCTGTCAAACTTCAAAAGGCCATATCTCGGGAACTACTCGTCCAAGACTCCCCGTTCTCAGTTCAAATGAAAGCTATGACCAAGATCTTTATTTGAAGTGACAGCTGTCAAACTTCAAATGGCCATATCTCGGAAACTACTCGTCCTAGACTCCCCGTTCTCAGTTCAAATGAAAGCTATAACCAAGATCTTCATTTCAGATGACAGATGTCATTTTGACAGCTGTTATTGAAAATGTAGATCTTGGTCATAGCTTTCATTTGAGCTAAAAAGGAAGAGTCTAGGATGAGTAGTTTCCGAGATATGGCCATTTGAAGTTTGACAGCTGTCACTTCAAATGAAGATCTTGGTCATAGCTTTCATTTGAACTGAGAACGGGGAGTCTAGGACGAGTAGTTTCCGAGATATGGCCGTTTTAAGCTTTGAACTGACAGCTGTCAAACTTAAAACGGTCATATCTCGGAAACTACTCGTCCTAGACTCCCCGTTCTCAGTTCAAATGAAAGCTATGACCAAGATCTACATTTCAGATGACAGATCGTCGACGATACTGCAATAGCGCTGAACTACCATCTGCAATACCGCGAAACTGCAAAAAGTAGCGAAATTTAAATTTGCGTGCCACGCTGTCCAAGTCAGTCATTGGCGCAAGTTGGTGAAGACACCACTTTGAATAAGCCATCAGAAGCTCTCTGGTTGTAGTTGGAGGTGAAGTAACTTATGAAAACGTAAACAAATTGTTGTGATTACTTTGCGCTCCGTAAAAAAACTGTTTATTTTCCATATTTTTGTGATTGAGAAGTACCTTCCGTTTGTGTTTCATATGAATAAATTGTTTTGTACTTTTTATCATAGTTTCAATTTCGCGTATCTGCCAGTATCTGCCCATATTGAGACCAGATATTGATACAAAAAAAACCGCGTAAGTGACATAAAACTCGAAAACTACTAGGAAAATCGCAAATTGTCTACCACTGACTGATGGCCTGGTACTCTGAAAACCCTATTATTTCATTAAGATGCGCCTATCATTCGAAATACTAAAATTAAAAAGTTTTTTTTATCTCCTGTAAAGTTGTCAACCTTGTAGTTACGCACTATTGCAAATAGTAGATCCGCGCTTCTGCAGTATCGACGACGAGATGTCATTTTGACAGCTGTCACTTAAAAAGAAGATCTTGGTCATAGCTTTCATTTGAACTGAGAACGGGGAGTCTAGGACGAGTAGTTCCCGAGATATGGCGGTTTTAAGTTTGACAGCTGTCACTTCAAATGAAGATCTTGGTTATAGCTTTCATTTGAACTGAGAACGGGGAGTCTAGGACGAGTAGTTCCCGAGATATGGCGGTTTTAAGTTTGACAGCTGTCACTTCAAAGATTCAAGATTCAAGATTTCAGTTTTCAGATTCAAGAATCAAGATTCAAGATTCAAGAATCTAGGATCGAAATAAAGGATCGAAATCAAGGATCGAAACCAAGGATCGAATTCAAGGATCGAATTCAAGGATCGAAACCAAGGATCGAAATCAAAATCAAGGATCAAAATTGTATCAGTATTTTAATTGAAAAATCATGCTCTGAAACATCACGTAAATCAGAAAATGATGTAAAAGGCCCCTTAGGGACTTAAGGGATGTTTAGTTTATAAATTATGGTCACTCTTTAGAAAGAGACACACCGCCCAAGTTTTATTTCTCAAGCGGACCGCGTTTTCTGTCTCAATTAACCTTCCAGTTACGTAGGTATATAACTTCCTTGGTCATGTCACCAAAACATCCCTGCGTTAAGATTGTTTCCGTCCTAAGGCAGGATTAAAACAAGGTTGATTTAGGCCTGATTTATGCCTGCGTCAGTCTTACTTCAGTCTTATCTAAGTACGGACGAAAGTAATCTTACTTTGACATTGCTCTAAGACTTGGTAATACGACCGCAGACATAATCAAATATTTATTGATTCCGGTAATTCGCTGAGCGGCACAAAGCGGGCGCGGCGAAGCTGCGGGCGGTGCGAAGTGTTTGGGGTGAGAGCTGCCACGAATTATTGATGGCTGACTTTGGGCAAATTCCTGCTTATCTGTTTTCAGTGATTACAACCGTTACATATTTTCAAGAAAGGTGTAAATTATCCTAATAACATTTATAATTTTAATCGTTTTAACAGCCACGCTTATGATTTTATTGTTAGAACTCTTACTTCTATGGGTAAACTGATACAAGTATGCTTTTCTATGCCCTAATTAACATTTTAGCTTTAACATTATTGCCCTTGATTATCAATGTATCGCTTCAGCCATGCACCATGACTAGTACAAACATATCGATTGTGTTGACTATCGAAAAATTTGCTTTTAGCCCGTAGACTGAACTGCGGATGTTCGCAGTAAGCACTCATTCAGCGGAGGATAATAAATAATGTAGCGGTGAGCTACGCGGATATTGGCGTGGCAGGCATGTACGGAGTGTAACGTACGGACCGCGCAGCGTCCGCGCCCGGATGAGAACCATTCCGGCCGTTTACGAGCGAACTCTAAATCCCCATCTCCATTGTCGCAAGTAGGTAGATGCTACCGGATAATGCTCGGGCCTCGCTTCTATTGAACGTTTCAATTCATCATTTGTAGTTCAAATACTAAGTAAGCTCTGTTGTTTATGTTTAGAAAGTAGTTAAGGTGGCTCTATTCCTAGTACGTGTTTTATAAAAAAAATAATTAAAGAGCTTATTATTTAGCTGGGTTTATCTGAATTAAGTGAGGCTGTTTGCCATAAAATAATGATCAGCATTTATGGCAATTAGGCTCTACTCACACTGACGCACAGTCGAAGCGAAGCCACGGGTCATGTTTTTTAACTTCAAAGTATTATTCAACTCTAGTTACATTAGGTAAGGTACAAATTTGTGTCCTGCAAATCGCTCTATCGAAACAAGCGTGGACGCGCGGCGCCTCGCGTACCTTACATATTGGAAATAGAATTGATAGTTTAAAGAACATTACGCGTCGCTTCGCTTCGACTCTGCGTCAGTGTGAGTTAAGCCTAAAAGGCAGCAGAAATTATCCATATAAGCATAACGAGCGTAGGTGGTACGGTACTGGTAACCGGCGTCGGCATAAGGGAGCCGGGCGGAGGCCGCGCGCTTCGCTAAGCACTGTAAATACTCCCCCGGTCACGTAGCGCCGCTGCAAACTGTTGAATATTAATACGAAATAACATTCACCATAAGAAATCCCGCTGAAACTGAAACTCGTGCCTGAGTGGGCGAATCTCGGCAGTAGCAAAGTAAATTCCTACCTTCAGGTATAATATCGTTGGATGGGAATATAGAGTCGTAGTGTGTAGCAGACGTGGGATGTATAATGGACGTATGTATGGGTTAAACTTGCCAGGAATGTATGATTCTAAAATATAATAATATGACAACAAATTGTGTCTATTTTTACTCGACTTATGCCAGATTGTAGATATTATAATATCAGAATCCGAGCCGTGTTAGCATAACGACTTCTCGACTTGACTCTAAGCTTTGAATCCCAATGTAAGTATGGATCCCGGTCGTCCTATAAAAATTGTGTTTCTAAAAAATAAATGTTAATTTAGATGTGAAACTTAGGGGTTAAGTAAATTGTCCTGAGGTTAGTAGGTAGGGTCTTATAAGTTGCGATATGCTTTAAATGCCGTTAGTAAATTAAATGTAATGTCAACAATATCAATGTATTAAGAAAAAAAGATTAGGTACCAATTTCCATTCATGCAAAAAGGGGATGACTTTGTTTCAAAACAGTTCATCTGAGCTACTTTCTATTAATCCATGTCTTTGTGAATACAGCCCATTGAAATAATGTGATGAACCGCAAACAAGATATCGAGCGCCTGTCATCTCAACCGGATTATCTTAGATGTGATTTCATTTTACCTTTCGATAAAATAATCCCTTGTTCATACCACGATAGCAACCATAGGGATTCTGGCAAAAAAATCCATTTCCAATCTCCGTAACCAAATTAGCCAATTGAATAAGAGATATCGCAGGGCAAACAAGACTGCTTGAACTTGAGCTAACAAAACAATGTTTATCAGAGCCATCCAACAACGCTTAGTAAAATTTTTGCTTTACTTCACATTTATCAAGTACCCAGTAGCGATTAACTAATATTACACTTATATATTACACTTATATTTTAGTACATATTGAAAAACCAGCCCTAACTAAACTAAACCTGGGTTTAGGCTTTTATTATACTCGGCTGTTCTTTACTCTTATTTTGATAGTTTCGCAGATTTGGTTGTCTAACTATGAAATTTTGATGATGAAATGATCTAAATTTAATACAATTTGTTGACATTACAGGCACCAAATAGCAAAGCATCCAATATGATAACTTATCATACCATTAACATAAAACTGAATACACCTAGCGATTTTTATTTTATTTTTTAGGCCTGCATCGTCCCACTGTAAGACCGCCAAGCCCTCGAGTTTGATTTCTTAATTTGTTGATGTTAAGTTATATATTATGGTGAATTTGAGAATTCAATTTGAAAATTCACCATGGATTACATTTGCATTAATCTTTTCGAGCTATCCATTAAAATGTGTGTTATATCGACATAATATGAACGATATACAGAATGAGTACCTTTCTGTCGACTGAAAAGTAATCGCAGTGAAGCTGGTAGGTTAGCTGTGCAACTTTTCTCATTACTCACTGAACGTCGGCTCTCGGCCATACTGGCTTTTTGAGCAAACAAGTCCTTGTTATCTGATTTGTTTCGCATCACGCCTCAATTTTGTTTATGACAGTACCTAATATGCTATTTAGTGTTGTTCCCCTTATTGTAAGAAACAGGAATATTGTTATCGACTTGTGTACATATTAAATAAATAATATATTTTTACGCGTTTAGTGCCCACGACGCACATGTCGTACGCAAGAAGCTTCTGCGTCGCTCTCCTGCTTAGAGGATCGCAAAGGTGGGACAGGGAATGTGTCAAAGAAGTAATATTAGTTCAGGTAGAGACTAGTATACTAGATATGAAACGATCATTTTCCAGATGTCAATTGTGATCATTATTCAGATGACACATCACGACGCTCTACCGAGAGTACGACGCCTGCTTTTGTGTCGCGTTCAATTACATTTAATCGGTCTTGATATAATTACCTAATTGTGAACTGAGTAGAGCACATGACTATTGACTACCCGCACACATAGACACTTTATTTTCCACCTAACAAATGTACATAAATATTCTTATTTCAAAGTTTAACGTTATTTTTACTTGTAAAGGAAGCATATAACTCGTATTATGTTAATAAATACGTTATATTCTCGATAAAAACCCGTTTATTCGGAATTCTATATTTTTGGCTTTTTCATTAATTTTGAGAGGACTTGGTAGTAATGTCGCAGAATAGAGATAGAGATGGTTGGAGAGACTTTGCCCAGCAGTGGGACGACATAGGTTAACTAAAAATATATATTAACCAAACTGATTTTTATAAACCATTTTGAGAATTAGAATAAAATATTGGCTAAGTATAGATTTTCTAGTTTTAAGAAAGCTCATGAAGTAGTATTGTCCAGACTTGGTTCCTACGTGGCGTGGTTAAATATAAATTAAATGTTAATAAAGTACAATGTTTTCTGAAACGAAAGCCTTAAAATGTTGTTCACGTATTAGCAACAATAGAATCATCAGGCAGGATTATCCTAAAAAGTTTTTAGGGCTGCATGTTACGAGCCAGCTCATGCATAAAAACATTGACTTTTTAACCCAGCTTTCAACAAAAGCTTCGTCGAGGGAAGTAATGTAATAGTGGGTATGTAGTTTCTAAGTTCTATTTTGAGAATTTACTAAACCATTTAAAACAGTGCAGGCATTCCTGACTTTCCGTCAAGTATACATTATTACAGTTTCGTTTACATTATTACAGTTTTAGGTATAAACGGGACTTAGCAGAGAAGCGGTTGTTTGAGATGAATCGCAGACTTGCTCTATAAAAAGTCAGTTTGTTTACGCGACAGCCGGATACGGCTGGGAGGTGGCTCACCACATGTATTAACGTAATGATCATTCTTACGGGTTACTTGGGAGCTAGGCTAGAGTATGAATCACTTTGTTATCATTGTATTGCTAATGTTAAATGTTATTATACTAAAATGCCATGCCGGATGCCGTGACGTGCTTCTTTGTATGCCGGTGTATGTCCGTACAAATAGGCAGCCTAAAATCTCGCTAAATCCGTGGTATTTTGTAGTTACTTCAGTTCAGCAGACTACATTAATTATAAAGTTAAGGGAGCTCTTTACTTTAAAAAAGAAGTAAATTTATTTAACAAAGGAGAACTCCCCAGAATAAAGAATAGTATTATTTAGCCAGAAACTCTTGAGTGTTTGAAATTGATTAGGTAACTTGTGTCTGAGCGGAATACTTATGTTGTAGTTTATTTATTTGATTATTGTTAACACGTCTCATGCACGCAGGGAATGAGTCACGAGCAAGCATTGTGTCGTCGTTGTGTTGCCATAAATAGCACCAGCGACTAGAGGGTGCTAAGCCCGACACATGTTCTCAAGTCATCGCCCGCCTCGGACCAGTGCAGCGGTTGGTTGGACAATTAGAACTCCAAAGCGAAGTGCCCTTCGTTCTGGCATAAGAGGGCCGAGACGCTCCACTCATATCTTGCGTGTTTCGCCTCGAGCTCTTGCCTTGATGACATTCTGCCATGAATTTCATATTATTTATTTATTTACTATGCTTAGAGGGAATTATGAGCCGTGTTGGCCGAGGGATATTATAGTAGGTACTTCGACTTTCGACTTGACGGTCGTGTTTCGTTTAGAAAAAATTATATACGCATTAACACGAGCTCTAAACGGTGAAGGAAAACATCGTGAGGAAACCCGCGGCTTAGTCAGCCCCACACGGTATTGACCATGTCTTTCCTGTGGATATGGCCGGTTAAGCTGAGTTTGTTTGTTTATTTGTCCTGCTTTCACGTCGAAAACAGAGCGACGGGTTGACGTGATTTTTTGTGTGGAGATAGTTGAAGGGCTGGAGAGTAACATAGGCTACTTTTTATCCGGGTACCACGCGAGCGAAGCCGCGGGCAGCAGCTAGTTACGATATAATTGTTAAACGTCTATATGTTTAGATCTCAATTAAATTATCTTTTGATGACGGTCACAAAAATAAAGTACATAACACTGTCAATCGACTAAGTATAAGTATTTTTTGCAAATGTTATATACCAGTATGGTTTTTTTCAAGCAACGCCCATTTTACAATATACCTACACTACAATACACCAAAGTAAAATAGCTCTATTCACGTTAATATTCCTTTGAGAAAATCTTCAGGGTATTTAATTTCTTATAAAGTATTATGAGAGTGAAGAGTATAAACAAGAAGGTATACTTTGAAGATTTTTGGTGTTTTGTTTTACATTTCCTAAATGCCTGTGTATATTAATTTGTAACGTGTCGTAGCGTAGATAGCGTAAATTTTAAGGCCATCCATGTTGAAAAGGCCCCTAAAGTTTACTAAACTAGGTTGTATTCAGTAAAGCAAGTTCTTTACTATTATATTAAACCTGGGAGTATGACTAACAGCAAGCCGCGGTCGTACCAATTGTCTCCATTAGCCACTTCCTAATTTTCTCTTTTCCTGTGTTCCATCTACTATCTTTTAGTAAACTGAAACAGACAGTAACAATAACAAATGATGGATGCATTTACTATTCTTACCAGATTTTGGTGTCCTTAATTTTATGTATTTCATTATTATTTGAAAGTCATTTCGTCCGTACTGTTCGTACTCCCATGATTAAATAAAGTAAGCTGAGGGCTATTTTTGTAAAGAATGAAAATTCTCGTTAAATTAAACCCACGCTCATCACATTTTTAAGGGCAACGCGTTTCAGGGCCGGGATGAGCTCTGTGTTAGATTCCACTCGCAATTTAATTTTGTTCCCGGAGGGCATTTCGGACAAAATAAAACTGGGCAAGGGTGCGTTCAGAACAAGCTGCTTTAATGTGAATGTTATGCTGGAAATTGGAACTCCCTCCATAAAAGTAATAGGGACACTAATAACTTTTCGATTCGGTTGCTTTATAAATTTTCAAAGTTCACAATATCTTACACGTTTTTTAATAATTTTAATTCATTATTTTAAGTTTTGAACATCTAACAATAAAATATAAAAATGCATGAATATATTGTTTATTGTATTCGACACCAATGTTTGTTGTATATCAAAGATCGTCTTTTTCTACCAAATGTTAGTTGCAAATCTGGAATGTAGTGAATTATGTAGGTACCTACTTACCTACGCAGTTTTGGTGAGGAGCAGTGCAACTCGAATTTTGGCACGTGCTCTCTACGTCAATAATTCGAATGGCAGCCTAGAAACGTCAACTATACGGGGTTTATTTATTACGTACGACAGAATTAGTACATAATATATATCCCACCTAGTCTGTCCCTGAGACGAAATTCTTGATACACAGTAGGTAGTTTTATTGACTTGGGTTTGGGATATTTAGAAACGATATTAATGTCCAGCGTTAAACGTTCGCTGCTTCACGCAGTGTACAGTTGTGTTTAATGGCCGGGGGCTGGAATGTCAAATCGTTAATTAAAGAGTTGCATTAAGTCGTGTTTTTCTCAATTTCAGCACATGGTGGGAACCGGAATGAGTCCGTTCCCCGCCGCGGCGGCGGCGGCGGCAGCGGCGGCCCAGTACGCCGCCAACGGCGATGCGCTCTCGGTGAAAGCCGAAAGCGGCGCGCCGCAGCCGCCGCCACAGCCGCCCTTGGTGAAGAGCGAGGGTCCGCCGCCGCCAGCCCCCTTGCCGCCCGCCAACTTCTCGCCGCAACCACCGCCTCAACCGCATTTGCCAAATTCAATAGACAATCAGAACACATCAGTAAGTTTAATTTTAATCAGTTATAATAAAACTACTAAGTATATCTTTCTCGCTGCATTTATTTTGATTGTTCATGTCTGACCTTAAAATAATGTTCACTTTGAATATTTCAGGTAAGCGATGGTGACAACAGCGACGAGAACACTCCAGTGAGCGCGGCGACGGCGGCGGCGGTGGCGCAGCAAGCGGCCGCGGCGGCGGTGGCGCAGCACGCGGCGGCGCAGCAGGTGGCGGCGGCGCACGCGGCGGCGGCGGCCGTCTCCGCGGCCGTCGCTAACGCCGTCAACCAGCCGCCTACCACTCCCGAGAAGACCCTGGTGCCCGTCTCGCAAGCCTCGCAGCCCAAGCGATTACACGTCTCCAACATACCCTTCCGGTTTAGAGATCCCGATCTCAGAAATATGTTCGGCGTACGTATTGTTTATGCTATCCGATGCTTACACCACACTGCATGCGGCCTTCCCTACCTATCGTTATGAGCTGATGAATTATAACTTTTATGTTTTGCTTTTCAGCAATATGGCACAATTCTTGATGTAGAAATTATCTTCAACGAGCGCGGTTCAAAGGTAAGAACTATTTATTTTATATTTTTACAATAGTGGCCCACTGAAATCCTTCTTCGCAAGGGTTCCTGTGGGCCGCACCAAAGAGATCTTTACTTGTTCGTTTTAGCGCATAGACTGCAACTTCTTTATTTTTGTTGCATTAGGGTACATTATTTTTAGACTTTCCTAAAACACATCGGTGTAATATTCAAATTATTATTCCTTATTAAAGAAAAAACTGTAATAACCAGTTGCAGTCTATGTTACAAATTCAAATTGTGTTTAATTGGCATAAAGCAATAAAGAGAGCATTAAAAATGTTGTTTTCTTTTTATGAATGAAATACTGGTTCATTATTAAAACATAAAATGTTTCTCCAATAATTATATATTATTATCTAGTTCGTTATAAAATATTACTAGTCTCTCTAGTGAAATCTTTATTGTTTCTACGCCGAATTTGAATTTGCGGAATAACAATGCATAAAAAAATTAATAAAAAAAAAAAAAATGTTTGTAATTGTTTGTTATTCCGAGAATTCACTCATATATACAAATCTTCTTAGCTATTGATGTTCTTAAAATTTTGCATTTCCATTATTCTTTTACAAAACTTCCTACATAAAGTGGTCAGTAGCTAAAAAGAAACTGTAACATATTTTATTATGATATTTAAACATTCTCTGCCCAAACCTAAATTAAATGTCTCGAAACCATTAATTTATTTTTACAATGACTTTCTTGATCAAAGATTTTATTTTTAATTCTTAATGACTTTTAAGCTAACATATTTCTGAAGGCAATGGGCTTAGTTAAATTAAACAATTGTGTTTGAAACAAACTATTCTTCTCATAGCATATTCTTGGTTTTAATGTTTGGTGCAGTATCTCTAATTGCATTGTATATTATCATTTAATATAATGTCTACCTTTAATTTTCAACAATTTGAACTTTATTAGGTTGCGCCCTTGACCTACTTTCACAGTTTAATTTTCTACTTTTTGTGTAATATTAGAAAAATGCTAAAAACTAAAAGAAATGTCATTAATTTTGGAAAGTAAGTCAATGGTGTGGCTGTAACTTAGAAAATAACAATGAATCAAACATTTTAATGATACTCAAAAAACAACTTACTGTAAATTTAAATATATAGGCAGATGACTTTATTAAAATAATTTTTATAATAATAATTGATTGGATTGAACGCTTTTTTCGTGTTTTCTGCTTTTCTTGTGTCCGTTTGGTGACCGCCCCCTAAGTAGTCCATGCTCGCTCATACCATGGGAGTAATTTTTCTCTTTTCAAATAATAGTTTCCAGTTATTCTTTCTAAAAAGCCTCTCATTGGGTTTTGCAGTATTAGAGAATGTTGCATCGTCACTATAACAGCTGATTTCCTAAATCATTTATCGGGACAGCTCTATTATCCATCACTAATAAAGATTAATGTCTATCATCCAAACTCTTAATATTTTTGTATTACTCATACTCTTATAAATAATCATAATATATTATAATATAATATTCAAGATATAGCACATTTTCTATGAATCAACTTTCCGTTATAATAATATGTTATAAGTACATAGTTTCTTTGTAAACTTGATTACTTTGCTTGTATTCATTAAATAACAGGGTTAAGTTCTTGTTTTGCAAGTCGGTGTGTAGTTTGGATGACATTATCATTCTTGAGTAATATGATTAACCGATCCTAATAATTCAATAATAATGTCCCTAATGTTTTTGAGTTGAATTGTTATGATGAAGTTCGTATAGTAATAGCTTTATTAACAAGGGAAACACCAAATAATTCTCATTAGTTTTGGGCATGAAGTAAATACCGCTGAACCTCAATTCGCCAAACGTAATGAAAAGTTAGAGCATTTTGATCTAGATATGGTGCATATTAGTTTAGAATTTGTCGAATGTCTTCTGTCTTGTTCTCGATTGAAGTCCGTTTAACGATTGTCAGAGAGCTTGCTGCACTCCGTGCGTTGTATGTTTAGCTGACGAAGGATGGTCTCTTTGTGTAGGTCTTTCTGCCCACATCTTTTTGTATCTATTTCTCATTCTCTCTGCCCAAATCATTGTTTTCCTATATATTTGCACTCAGAATGGTAATAATAGAGCTGTCATTGCTTTGTAAGTGTAAGCGTTTCGTACAATCAGCAACTTGATTGCCACTTTCACGACTCGTTTCTTCCACTGTATTGTGTGCTGTGCTAGCTGCTTTTTGTACCTATGGGTTATATCACCATGTTTTGACAGTTTGTAGTTCTGTATGAGCACGATATTCTGATTTCAATTATATCGATTTTATTAATCCAAGGTCCAAACACAACCAAATCTCAAATTACGAGGCAATTACTTTGTAGTCCCTAATTGATAAGTAATAGTCGTGCTGACAGCACGGTGCTCAATTTTGTGATTAAAATAAATATAATTGTAAAAATGCTTATAATTTGAATATGCTTAGTATGGCACTGTTATATAATCGCACTATGTTAAATGCATAATATTTATAAAATTTATAAGTTTTTCATTGAACTATTTAGAAAAGAATTCATTCAGTAGACGTTGTCTATAATAAGGATAAATAACGAAATCTAAATATTCGTAGTAATTTTACGATCACTCAGTGTGTCTATTGCCTTCTTTTAATTAGAAATTTGTACAGTTAAATTATGTATTTTTAAATAAATTGTCGCTATAATGTTCTTAGCAATTTAGATTATGCATGAACGGTGATTTTTCTGTATAGAACAAATTGCAGCTAACATTACACACAACGTCTTATCAGTTTGGTAGTGTCTGTGAAATAGTAACAGACAGTTTTGAATACCTTCTTGTGGACACCATGATACAATCTCTCCTACCTTATAGTACAGACTACTAGATCGAGCGACGATACATTAATTTATTTACTTACTGTAATCCAAACGCTTATGTGTACCCATTCAGCTAGAAAACGCTCAAAGTATCAACGTAATCAAATAATATTATCCTCTCGATATTTCACTAGAATTATTTAAATAAAGAATATGCAATGCATAAATGTTAATTTTTGTTGCACGTTGTTTTTTGAGCGACGCTGTTTTTAATGCATGTTTTGTCTGTCTTGCATGCAGGGATTCGGTTTTGTAACATTCGCAAATAGTGGTGATGCGGAGCGAGCACGAGAGCGTCTTCACGGCACCGTGGTTGAGGGCAGAAAGATAGAGGTGTGCATGACTCAATGAATACCATCCGTAGCACTATGTAACTTATAACATCCCGCTCCTACGCCCACCGCCCACCGCAACCTGCGCTCGTCTGCTCTGTAGTTACTGTCATGCTAGCGTGCCGCGCGGCGCCACGCCGTGCGCCCTAAAGCATATTAGCACTAAGTATGCCACACTCTAATCTAATCCACAAACAAACCTTATTTATTTTGTCCCTTTACTCTCTAGACGGTCATTTAAAATGCCGATCGAAAGAGAGAGTGTCTCACAGAGAAATGTAGACAGAACCGTATCGTCACATTGCCGGAGAGGTAAGATACAACACACAAATATTATCTACAGTTCTATACATTATACCTTAAATCTCTTTGGATCCTATAAACACAAATGCGATAATTGTCGCCTGAAGAAGCTGAACGTTTTGTCTGAACTTATCAGTATTTCCTCTAAACTTCAAGAGCAGTTCCCGAGTGACCTACCTAACCCAAAACACACACACAAATTGTTATGTAAAAATTATGTATTTGCCAATAAAACATTAATTTAATGGCCATTAAATTTGTTTCTGCAATATCAGGTGAGGTGGCCCACCACACACAAGTCCCTAGAATGCTCTTAGTAAACAAAATATAAAATATGAGTCTTTCTATAAAGATTTTTCTATAAGCACTTGTTACATGATATTTTAACAATTCCTTAGATATTTTACTCACATTGATGGGTTCGATTCCCACTTTATGCAATACGTACTTATTTCAATAATTTTCAAATGATATATAAAATATTTAATTAGGACCTTGAGAATATAAATTCTGACATATTTTACTTCAATATCAGGTTAATAATGCTACGGCGAGAGTCCAGACAAAGAAACCTCCGACGGTCCCCAACGGTAAGCATAAATCTGTTGATTATTACAACGTAAATTCCATCATCAATACCAAACTCTTTTCTGTCGTCATAACACGTTTCGATAAAAAACTATTCACAAATCCTCCCAGTACTTACACTCTAACCGCCAAAGTTATAAATATTATATGTCACCTGATTACATACATAACACTTGTTTTTACTTTAATGCATCTTGGGTTTTTCTTTTTTAATCCATCAGTTATTCTGGCTAGAAATGGATCAGTTCCCACTGTGGGTGAGAGAGCTGAATTTGTAAAAATCAGTGTTGTCCATGCCATGTCAATGTACTTATTATATACCATGTTGGCTAGATCTGTTGTCTGAATGCAATTAGGTGAATGCTATTTAGAGAATGAGTCCACTGTCAGCGGCCGGAGACAGTCTGCGCCTGACAATCGCACACAGTAATTGCGTTAGTGAAGTTGCCCAAACATAATAAACATACAACAACCTACAAATTATACATTTCAATAATTATAGTAAACAACACAGTTGGCTGTCTCCGGTGTCACTGTTGCCTGAAAACTTTAACACTGTCCCAAGTTCCACCAAAACGGCTTCTTAGATGACATAACACTTTGTGTTATGCTTGATATGAGATATTCTTTTTGCATATATATTTTTCTGAATGACTGTATGTGCCTACAATCTTGCACTTAATATTTCATTTATGTAGTGGAGAATGTCTTCTACTCTTGCCTTAAATGTCCTAGACATAGAAACTGTGGGTAATGCATAACATCTCGTAAAAAATATTTTATTTTGTTTCAGTGTGTGTACAATGGCCAGAAGGTAAGATACCGACGAAGAATTTTGTACGAAATCCTTTGTTAAAGACACTAAAGCTTTCGCGTTACATTTATTATAACATTCATTCGAGCATGAACTTTCTTTATGTGGTGGGACTATGCGGTTGATTAGAACTAAAAGTACTGCTCGAATAAGACTTGAATGTAAGAGATTGAAGCATTTGTATAAACCCAGAGGCCATGCTTCCTTAGAGCAGAAAGTCAGCGGCCACTTGTCATGTCCTGGGCGGCCCGGCCGAGAATGTTGTGATGGTGGCATAGAGTAGGCGCGCCCGCGTTTACTGTTATGTGGCATGGCCCGTTCCCGTTTCGATGTGAATCATGTTTTAAATTTTTATAGCCGTCTCGTAATTGAATCGCATTCTAGTGCACAATGTAATATTTAGTAACATAGTTAGAATTGTGAATAATGAATTGACTCTTCTCTTACTGGCTTTTTTTCCAAATTTAACTAAATTGCATTCCCAAGATGCGTCGTGCGCATAGTTCCTAGTCTACCGGACACACCCGCACTTTCAGAAGTGTCTTCGATACAAAAAGGCCTTGTCGATAATGCGACACGGTTTGGTCACTTTTTTATTCTCTGCCTGCGTTGCCACCTTTGTGATTTGCTGACACAAAATCGTTGTTCAATATCAAAATAGAATCAGGAGCTGTACAATCTAGAGCCCTTTCTTTAGAAAAAAGTCAGATAGGTTAAAATTTGACTGAATTTGAAAAATGTTATAATAGCGGCCTCGCGCACCACATAATAATTATATCTCTATGAATTACAGCTTAGCCTAGTATTATGATGTATTTGCTATATTATTGTAAAGTTTCATCAAAATCCGTTTAGTAGTTTTTGCGTGAAAAAGTAACAAAGATTCATCACAAAATATAAAAAAAATACTAAACGTGATCACGACTGTATCGTATGAGCAAGTGGCCTACTCTGATGACGGAGCTATTAGTCCGCCTAAAGGCTTCCGACCGGGACCGACAATTTAACGTGCTCTCCGAAGTACGGAAGCGCTCAGCTCCTAATGCCACTTGCGGTCACCCATCCAAATTGTGACCGCGCACAACGTTGCTTAACTTCAGCGATCAATCAAGAACGTCTACGCAAGCTACTCCGCGAGCGCTTCACAGTAATATAGGTACACTAGCGAATACTATTTTTTATTCCATAGGAACAATAAATTTTTAAAAATTGTTATTCCAGAACCTAAACTATCTAAATTCCAAATTTCATCAAAATCGGTTTTGTAGCAATGGAGATACATGGTAACAAATATTCACACGCACACACATGGTCTTTCGCCTTTATAATATTATAGTAGGATAGATAGGCGAAGGAAAACATCGTGAGGAAACCCGCGGCTTAATCAGCCCCACACGTATGGACCATGTCTTTCCTGTGGATATGGCCGGTTAAGCTGAGAGGATGGTGTAGGTGCTGGGCAAGCCTACTCCATATCAACATTGTCCCAGGCACTACAGAGTCCCGTTGAGAGTAGGCAAAGATTGCCTCCTGACACTATAAATCATCTAGGATAGTAAGGCTAGGGTATGGATAGAGTGTGTGTGGGTGGCAACTCGGAGTGAGTGTGTAGAGGCGCGATGTGTGCGCAGGGCTGCGGGTGTCCGGCGTGACGTGGCCGTGGCTCGGCGCGGCGCCGGCCGCCGCCGCGGCGCCCCCGCTAGTGCTGGCGCCGCGCGCCGCGCAGCGACGCAGGTAACCCCCGCATGTTAGCCTCCGCTGTGTGTTGCATGTAGCCCACGCGACCGCGACCGGCCAGCCCGCGGCGCTGCACCGCCACCGCTCCCCGCGCCCCCCCGCGCACCTCCCGCATCCGCACCCGCACGCGCATCTACTGCCGCGCGCCGCATACGCATCGCCGATGCACGCATACGCACCGTGAGTACTCACACCTACACAATCTATGCAGATATCATCACTACAAACTTACATTATTAACAGAAACTATAGTGATGCCGAGTTTTCGCGCTTACTTAGATGCTAGAGATGATGAATTTCGAAATTAACATTAAATTTATAAAGTGTATAAGTTCTTAATTGACGATTTGGCACCACGTTTTTAGGAAAAATTAAGGTAAAAAACATTCTATAACATAGTCCTTTTATTGCTGCTATTCATTATACTTAACGGTATATTTTTGTTATTTTATTGCAAATTCCATGTACAGTCAATTTGCGTTGTTCATATAATGGCAAGCTTTAGCTGAGTGCTCAGGTTGATAGAAAATCAAAACTTGACAATAAAGTTGTAGTTGCAGAAACAAGAATTTGAGCTTTAGGCACAGACATTATGTTAGGAGAAGACGTTGCTGCATAGATCGTGTCTGCACCGCACCGCACCGCACTTCCATTAATGAACCTGACCCCTTTCCTTATAGTTCCTCAAAATGTCAACTTGCTTCTTGATATCAAAAAGTTCTTCATGATACAAGACAAGGAAGCAAAAAAAAATTACCATAACAAATATCAATAATATCTTATTATGTTCTTCAATGTATATAAGTGTTAAAGAAACACACATTGGTTTGAAGTTGAACTAAATGGTCCTTATAAAACAATTTCAGGAGTCAAGATCTGTCCTATTTGTACCGTCCAAATTGCAACCCATAACTATCCAAGCTCACTACCTACCCTGCATCCTCTCACTTCCACCGGTATGAATTAATATTTTGTCTAACAGCACCAAGTAACTTAGATAACTTAGTTTAGCGACCATCGAATTAATCACTTATTGTTGACTAACTCATTAATAAATGTATGCAACTGGTTGCCTTAGCCCAATAGTACTAGAGCTTTTTCTATCTCTTTCTGTACAATTACAAGGAATACTTTAGACCTTAGTTATGACTTTCTTTCTATCTGCATTATTATACTATTTTTCTCTTTCTGCATCTATAGATTTGTTTTATTGTAATGAACATGCAAATTGTAAATAGCGTACGATATTACTACGGTAGCTCTTTATTATTTTATATTTTAGAGCTTACAATAATCAGGTATCTACAAACATAAAATAATAATTAGGCGAATAAATCTTGTTTATAATATAATATGCCTCATCATAATTTGTTTCGGTTCGCAGTGTGTATTACGACCCATTCTTAGCAGCGGCTGCCACGGCTGACTCTAACTACAGACTGCAGGTGAATATCTCATTGTAGCTATATATATAGTAATGTTGCTAAATATTCCGAGTAGCTCTGAGAATGCGCAACTGATTGCGTTGACTGTGTACCTAATGCGTTGCGTTTTCCGGGGTGACGTGCGTGTGTGTTGTTACAGGCAGCGAAGCCCGCAGCTGAGGTAACGCCGCGCCTCTGGCGCTCGCTCGATCTCGATCGATAAGCGACTTGTCTGTATCTCTATCGCTTCCCGATTCATGTCCACCACGCTAGCATAAGTTTGTTATTCATCGTGGAGTGAGTGCTGGGATTTTGTTTGCTCCTTATTATATTCGTATAGTCCTATTGGTTGGTATCCACCGTAATGCGGGGTGCACATTGTGTTTGTGGTAACCAGAGAGACCGTGCACGCGCTGCCGACGCCGGCCGCGCCCATTGCTTTCTCTTGCGTTTTCCTTGTTCGTTGTTGGTATTTGTGGTGGGTGATTAGTTTAGGTCTTTGCTCAAGCTGCGAGTTGACTCGACCAGATGCTAATCTTGTTATCATGCTCCAAGTAGAACATTGAGCCCACAAATTAATTGCAACCCTCGAAGTATGTACCTACACTAACAATCACAGACTAAGTAGATAGTTATGACTATGATCATTGGTTACATTTAATTTTAATACTAGTTTGTAACTATTTAAAATTGTCACATTCGTAATGCATGCTCATTCTCATTATGATCACCGTAACATTAAAATTTTCTGTAACATTACCAGTTGGAACATCTACTAGCATCGATCTCGATTCGGAACTCGATAATTGTGTCGTGTTGCAGAAAATAAACCATAACCATTTTCGTAGGCAAGAGTGCGAGGAAAGCTGCATGATATTTTGTAAATAAATAGGTAGTCAATCTTCCAACACGCTATGTTTTTATTTAAAGTAACTTTATTGAATGCATCGATCTGGCTTTAGTCTTTGGCTGTTTTAATACTCGCGATCAATGTTACGGATCGCTACATTTCGGTGGATGAAGGATGTTCAAACCTGGACCCCAAGTATGGTAAGATTTTTGTGTTCGGGAATAACTCTAGTCTAAATCATTGGGGAACATTTACCGCGTGTTTGTGGGCTCACTGTTCGCACGAGTTCACGCGCGATCAAACTGATTTCCTATCCGCTCTGACCGATATCATTAGAACACTACAGAACGAACAGCATTTAGCCATAGGGTTTATAATTTACAAAATCGATTATTCAATAAAAATATACCCCAAAGAGTACATTGTTTATCATCATAATATTGTTGAATTAAGTTGAAACCAGTCAAGTGTGAAGCATTTTAGGGACTTCCATCTTCTAAATTACTTTAGTCAGACATACAGAGCGGGGCGATTGATTGGGACTCGAAAGCTTATGAAATTGAAATATAAAACGCATCAATTAAGTAGAAATAACTCATAGTCTTAATTAAATCCGAAATGTTACGAATGAAAAGGGAATGATAATGTACCTAAAGATTTTTTTTACATTTTATGTTTTGAATAAGAATGTTAATATCAAACTTTTTAACTTGAAAAGCTAGATTTTAACTAGCCTAGTACTGCTCGCGCTTAGAACTTAACAGTCGATCATGTCAAAAGAGAATGTTTTATCAAAATCGTCTTATGAGCTAGATCATTCTACTCCATCCAGTTCTTTCACGACCAATACCATGAAGAATCAGGGCAACAAACGCGATTTGGGGTCCGGTTTTAGGTGTTCCATCTTCAATATAAATAATCAAAATTCAGGAGGGTGCCAATCGCACATAGTGAGGCTAAAGTGTTCAGTGCCCATGACGCACATCAGCACATGCGGATATTGCGTGCACTCGGCTACGGCGCTTTCCTCCGGAGAGCACTAGTAGCTGGGCAGGGAATGTGAACACTATACACCGTTAATTCTGGGTCAGTTTAAAGCCAGCACCCACTGCTTGTATTGCTTAATCGTATTCGTGTCGTTGGTTTAGTTTTTGAATTTGATAAGTATTTCATACGAAACTAAATAGTTGAAAAGATTAACAAAAGTGAGTAAAACACTTGTTATGGTGTCGTAGGCGCGCAGAGCTAATGACCTAGGTATGTATGTATGACTACGACGTAGCATAGACTCTATGCCGTAATAACAGCTGAGTACAGAGCACGTATCTCCGTGATTTATCCTGCCTATGTTTCGTGATAATATTAATTGCAAAAAAATAGATCTCATATTTATTATTATTTTTGAGTAAGGTTATCGATATAGATTACGTAGGCGCCGGCTTTAAACTGACCAAAAATAAACGGTGTATAACTTAAGGGATTTAGCGTTCTCGAAGTCCGGTGTGGACAAGGATGGTGTTAAAGTGAGTTGTTGCTCATAGGCGGCAGCGGCAGCGGCGGCAGCAGCAGCGCCTCTACTGAAGAGCCCGCTTAGCTCAGCGCAGCACGCAGCGGCGGCGGCGGCGGCCGCCAACTACGGCGCCGCGGCAAGAGCGGCCGCCGCGGCCGTCAGCGCCGCGCCGCAGCCTACCGCGCTGCCACTCGCCACGTGAGTATAGTAATTCATCATCATTTTCCAGCTCCTCAACTAGGTAGAGTCGGCACAACAGGTCTCTTCCTCCATTCGTCATCTCCGTGTTTACTCCTTTCTTGTCCTTACTGCCTTTCACACACACCATCCATCAGTTTTGGCATGCGATGTTGGTGCGTCACATATCTTCCCCTTTTTTGAAAAGATCATTGTTTCTAGGCCTAAATACCTATACTCAAATCATTACCATCACTTTTAGTAATAAGACTTTAGTACATGTGACAGAGATGCAAACGTTGAGATAGATGTGTGGATAGACGCGAATGGATAAGGTGAGGAATAGGATAGGTGACTATAGGGGAAGTCTTAAAGTAGCATATGGACCTCATTACATGCTCAATACACATCACCCCATCCTATTGCTTCTCATTTTTTCTGTGAGTAATGCTACTTTAAGACTTCCCCTATAGTCACCTATCCTATTCCTCACCTTATCCATTCGCGTCTATCCACACATCTATCTCAACGTTCGCATCTCTGTCACATGTACTCTTCTTTCATTCGTCGCTTTCGTAACCCAACACTCATTTATACAAAACTAGAGAACGCCCGTGGCTTTGTATTCATTATCATCCTGTGTTATTGGGCAAATCCAATCCTCTGCCAATCCAATCCGTGCTATAAATGGCAGGACATTTTATTTACGCTTTTTATTGAAATTGAATTTCTTTCATTTCAGGTACGGCAGAGAATATGCGGACCCGTATTTGGGACACAGCATCGGTCCAGTAACAGGTTACGGGGTAAGATCTTATTCTTTAAAATCAAAACAATTTTTCGAATTTGTGTCTAAAACTAATTGTTGGTTTCATATCATTACAGACCGCAGTGTACAGAAGTGGTTACAACAGATTCGCGCCATATTAAGCCAATGGAACAATTTAAAGATTTTACTCGAATATGAAAAAATACCTTCATCACCTTTACCCTGAACATGACAATGGACTCTCTTGAACGTACAAATGTAATTCTTAATATAAGGATAAAAAGTAATGTTGCTAGCCAAATTTTGTATAGTAAAGCTTGGGTAGCGAATTAACACACTACTAACAATAATTCGGTAAGTCGAGTGTATGTGGAGGAAGTCTTGCGCTCGAGTCGTGAGAAAACAAGATACCAAAGTCAAACAATTTTGTAACAGAAAAAGTTTATTGCCATAAACTACTAATGTAAAGTGTACTAAGGGTCAAGTCATTCTATTGGCAGCTTTTGTACGGAATAACGTCGAATGCAACCGCAAGTCCGGTGCTGAAGACATTCCATACAAAACACGCTTGTGGGCGCTATTTTTCGCAGCACTATGGTGTATAGCTTGACCCTAATGTTATACAAGTGCGAGCAGCTAAAATGCTTTCATTCGTCACGGATTACTTGTTGCAAGAAGAGTAATTGTAGAGTTAATTTAACGAAAACGTACGTAACACGCGGGTTAGTAAGAGCCTACGTTTGAAACCACGATACAGTATTGTCCTAGTGTTTACACAATAATGACAATAGAGAAAATATTAAATTTCCTTGTAAGTATTGTACGGAGATATTTAGTGAGCTTTGCACTTGCATATCATAATAAAATTTGTAAATAAATAAATCCCAATGACATGATTACTCGCGAATCGTAGGAGTTTAAATAGCATGTTTGCTAGAGGTTACGGTACCGTTGTTATCGAGGCCCGCTCGGGGCTTGAATCTGTTCTCTCGGTTCACTCTACATCTATATCCTCCTGTTACTCATTATTTATAGTTATTGCCACTAGTATCTCATTAGTTACATGAATAAAATATCTCTTATACGTAGTGCTTCTGAAATAGCTCGCTAAGTGCATAGAGTAGGTACGGATCTTCCACAGTGAATCTGTTTCGAATTAACCAACTACTTTTGTGGTGCGATCTTATATTCGGTGCCATGTGTTCGGTTGTTATTTTACAAATGCCTTTATTTTCCAAAAAAGTTACCTTATATTCTTTACTCAAGGTAAATAGCAGTAGTAACTACATAAATAGTTAAAATAATTTTAGATGACATTTACCAGTTATATCGTTGGGTAAAAAAATCCAAATCGACGATGTGAGCGACTTTTGTCCAGTTGATGTCTTGCATTGTTGCTGCGTGTATTCCGCTTGCAGCGCCGGCGCCGCTGTCTGCTCAAGGAACAGTCACAAATATTTTTCAAACCCAAATGTAACTATAATGTTTAACCAGTACCTACTATAGTGTACATGTACAGTTCGCCTCTCTGTTATTCTAATATTGAATCGCAAATATTCAGTCCCTATTTAGTCATAAAAGAAATAAGTAAGTAATCGGTTGCTAGTTATTATAAAGTTTACTGAATGTAGGTAACGCTTTAGCCGTAGTGTCTAAGAAAAGAAGGGAACTCCATGGAGTTCTTACATATCATTGAGATTTTCTCCTTGTAATTTGGTTTTATGTAGATGATTAATACTATCTTGTACGGTGTCTAATTTTTTACATTGCTATTTTAACGTTTTATCTGAGATGTACTACATTTTAATTTTATTGAACAAACACGCATACGGGTCCAACCCTTTAGACGTCGTAAATTTTAGATCTAACATTTTCCTTAGGAATGTAAAATAATTGTTACTTACATTATCGAATTCGCTCAAAGTTTATACCAAAGCACAAAAACCCATCGATTCGTACTTGTTCGGTGAATTCGCATGTCATTAGCATTACATAAACATTACCCTCAATAGATTTCATAGTCTTTCATCTGAAAAACTTAACAAATCTTAAGAGTTACTGAAATACTTACTCTTGACTAGTATTTTTAAATCTTTATTTAATTGTAAATAATAAATCCGAGATAATAAAACTGAGTTTACAATAATCTAGAGTCTGATAACCCATAGATCTGAAATGCTTAATAGTACTCTAATTGCGTCTACCGGAGTTGTCATAATTAATTCTGGCTATCTAACTATGCTGACCATGGTAATCGCAATTCAAACTTACGGTACGTTTTTGGCCGATCATGTTATGTTCGATATATTTGTGGATGATTAACAAAATATATTCCCAACGAGCATTCGTTAAACTCTTCGGTTAAACGTTTTTAATTTAGCATTAGTTCGAACAATAGAAAATTAAGTTTCATCTTGTCCCTAACTTCAAGTCCATGACATTTTTTCATTTTTTTTGTCAACAGATTTCTAGTCTTTTGCGCACAACTGAATGTAGGGAAAGGTGCTTTTCGTAAAGGTTTCATGTGATAGATTTGCGGAGTTTCGTTCTCGTAGGTGCCTACAAACATCTAATTTTATTCATCGTATGATTTAATTAAGTTATTTTTAAGCTTTGTGTCATATTTTCTGATTGATTGATCATACACTCACCTAATAGTGCCACTGGCTTAATATTTTAGGATATTTTAGTGAATACGTTTATATCACGTAACTGTCTTGTTGCAGCTTCGAACAAATATTGTGCTTTACTTTTGAATACTCATGCGTGGATGCATTAATTAAGGAATCTTTAGTTTTAGGGATAAGTAACCTAATGTAACTTTTCGTATCGTTAGTACAGAAAAAAGTACATGTGATTTATTTGATCATTTTAGTTATTTTGGGCTAGTTTGCGAATACTTTGTGTTTTATGGTAATTCGTGAGTACGCGGGACGTGTTCGTAGTACAAACTTTGTACGCTACTTTGATGAACATACAATCAAACAACGTCACGTTTACTTATTTCTGATCAAAACATAATTTTTGATTATGTTATTTTTATAGCTTTTATTTAAAATATGATTATTGATCACAAGGAAATAATTTGATTCTTAGTTTAAGTACATTTCATGATCTAAGCCAAATTGTTATTTAATGGGAGAAAAATCGGAATTTAAATTACATATCTGACAAAATGGTTAGTGTGCTACAGGAATAAGATTTGAAAAATAAACATCAAGGACAATGTATGTATTATAAAGTATATTAATCATTAAATTAAGGATAATGTATTTTTTAAAGCCATTTGTTTCTCCGTTTTTATATAATGTTAAATTTTCATACTATTCTTGTTTCTTCATGCTGTGCACAAATTATACAATCGACGGCTTCGTTAATTATGAATAAATATAGATCTTATAAAATGTGTTGTTGAGTAGCGCATGGAGTCATATCACGGTGTTGTTAGCGGGTGTCGATGATCGCTAACAACACGGGTACCGATGCCTGCTGTTGTGGGGAGAGCCTCCTCTGGGAACCGCCACTCAAACTGCTCCAGTCGTCACATTACAAACACTTTTAAGCAATGAAATGAATGAAATGAAGTATAACGAGATCGATATGCGACGGCTGGGTCGGTGTGGGCGGCCACTTAGTGTTACTGGCCTCCGCGCCGAGTGTTGTGCGTATAATTTGTACCCTCGGGTTCATGTTGTTAAAGTAGCCAGTTATAAGTATCACTTGTTCGTCAATTGCACTCGTCGGCGATGTTCTGTTTTTGGTAGTCTCGAGTAGATTTAATTACTATCACGTTTTTACCTAAATTACGGACTTTAACATTCAAATCGAAGTACCTTACATGATTGTCTATTTGGTAGTTTGCATTTCCACTACAATGTGCATTATGAGGATATAGACCAATCTTACAACGTGGTATAGACCATTCGATCGTTCTTATAGTCTTCGGTCTTCGGTTTTAATGATAATGTTACAATCATGGCAGACGCAGCACGTACGTACCGATCAACGCCGAACGTGGAAGTAAAATGCCGCTTTTGATGATTTTATGTACAAGTACTTACCAGAAGCGTTATTTGATATCAGCACCACTACTAGATAATTTTTGAACATTATTGTCATCAATAGCCTCATTATCATTAGTTAAAGACACCTTTGATATTATTTCTTTATTGTGTATACAAAGAGACTACTAGACCACTAGGGCCACGTTTGTTAACTCTGCGTGGTGTATGTGATGTGCTACGTCTGCGTTTTTGCGTATCTAGTAGGTAGAAGTAAATCTGTGTATGCAGGTACGCGGATATGCGTACATATTCAACCAGTATTTAAACTACAAACAATACCGTGCTCAATTCCCGTGTCTGTATATTGTAAGAATAAAGTTAAAATTAAATGTTTTTAAAATTTAAATTACAATAGATTTGTTACATAAATGTCTTCCGTTGGGCACATTTTATAGACTATTAGCACATTTTATTGTTGCACGAAATTAATAAGTAAATAATTGTGCAGTTAATTTTGTAACTCGAATTGTACGAGCCAAGTGCACAGCGAGACCACTAGGACGTTAATTTGTGATAAATTAATCAAATAACATAGAATTCATCACTTATTTTCCTTTTCTGATGCAGATTCAAATGAATTGCAAAGCTGATTTATTGTAAATATATATTTTTTTCAATGAATATTGAATGAAGTAAATCATTTGAAGCCTTCCTTGTGTACTCATTTACGTTATCAATAAATTATAGTATGAATATACTTCTTTTATTTCCTACCCCCACCCCCACATAAATGACTCCTAGTTTTAAAACAAACGTACAGACTTGGTCAAAAATGTGTCTTGCACATGCTATCATACCAGTATAGTGGGGATTATTGGTTGTTCCTCGGAATTTGTCTTTTCCAGAATCACTCAAATGAACACCTTTTGTATTGTATGACTGCAATACAATGTTACCGCTGCATGATTAAGATCCTTGGAAAAAGAGGAATAAAAGCATCAGGCGGCACTAGGCAAAGACAAATACTACTACAGCCATGTAGGAAATTACTAGGTGACAGGATGTTAGGTGTTATCCACTGAGTTCAACCAGTTGAACTAATTGCTAGGGCGTATTCAGAGTCTTAGTATTACACGATTCGAACAAGCCCACGTTTACAATGATTTTGATTAGTAGCATTAGTTTTGGCTAATTGGACACGCCTGAAAATAAACATTCTTACCTGAAAACAAACGCTTTTTGCATACAACTCACTGTGATTGGCCGTCAGTGATAATAATTATTTTGTAGTGATAAGATTGCAGGTCTATTTGATAATGAGTTGTAGGCAATCATTCCTTAGTATGAAATAATTAAAACAATCGGAATGGAGAGATTATCTGGCATGAGCGATAAGGGCTGCCTTTGCGCCGTTCGCGCAGTCTAGCTAGCCACTGCGCGGACACTTGTGCTCCACTCAGTGCATACAATATACCATTCTTCATGTGACGCTTTACAAAATAATAAAAAGGAATTAAAATGGTGCTTTGTCCACCGTTCAAGTGGTCAACAAAAGGTGGATTTAATTTAAGTAATTCAGTTCAACCTACCCGACCTGCGCGACGAGAGACCATTGTCGTAAGTTGTCAACCATTGTTCTTTCAGGTAGCAAATGGTTTTCAGACGGAAATGAAAAACAGTCATGCTGTGGATTATCGTCAGTTGCATTCGTCAGTGATTTTACCTAGGAGTTAAACGTGGCATAAACACAGAATTACCTACCAATGCCATTTACAAACGTCTCGGTAGATTGTTGCTTTGTTCAAATCGTAACTTTCACAAGGCGTAGAAGTATAGGTAATAAGATACCTAGCGCGTACTTTCGAGATGTTTTGGAATGTAATGTAACTGCAGTTAAAGTACCTACCTAGGTATAGGTAGGTACCTAAGTAATAAAACTCAAACAACTTTTAAACTAGCAGACTACTTCCTAGGTAGGTAGGTATAGAATAGTAGTAGGTAGGTATGTACTTTTACATAAGGTAAAAATCATAAAGAATAGGTAAGTATCCGTCTAATAAAAGGTAAGTACCTACCTACCTAAATAAGCTGTTATATTGTGATCTAGGTTCCAACTTCCAAGGGTGGTTGGTCTGATCACCTAAGTTATGACAGGTGGTGCCAACATGTACTGTAATCCTACTAATAACTAGGTAGTTATTAGTAATAATAGGTATTATAGATGCGAAAGTTTGTGAGGATATACCTATAGATACCTATGCACATATGGATGTTTGTTACGCAAAAACTAGGTACTTAACAGATTTTAATGAAACTGTGAAAATAGGTAGTGTATGACCTGAAATAACACATAGGCTACTTTTTATCCGGAAAGGTAGTACCACTCGAGTGAAGCCCATAAAACTAATAGATACTTACCTACCTACTTATAAGTAAGTACTTACCTAACCAGTTATTTCAGTGATTAGTTAGAAGAGATACAATTATTTAAAAACATTACTTAGGTACCTACCTACCTCAATCTTAACACCTTCCTCACGATAAAATTAATTGTGATAAGTTCCAATCACTGCAAAGATAAAAAGGGAATGTCCACAGAAACCGAACATATCTAGGGTGGTGGCACCAGTAATGAACAAGCACCAGTGTTCGACGTTTTTTTTTTAATTGGCTTATAATAAGATTTAGGTTGAATATATCTATGGTAGAAACACAAAACCGTCGACAACACATTTCCAGTTGTTATTCCTGAAAACGTCATGAAAATCGGCCATTTAGTTTTCAAGTTATTGAAGAAAAAGTTGTGTGTTGGTGCGCTGCTGAACCAAAATACACTTTTACTAACGAAATTACTAAGAAGTTAAGTCTATATTTTTGCCAGCATTTTTGGAATTATTCAATTTATTCGAATTTTGATTGATTTTATGGAAAGGTTATATTATTCTGGATTTAATTTTATATCAGTAGTGCACCTACGCATGTTTAATTTTATTTTATAGTCGATGTTCATTACTGGTTCAGCAAAATTCACCTTCTCCAGAAATCGACAGGTGTCCATACTTATTATTTTACGTACTTTCTCAGTTTTTAACCAAATTTAAGTCTAATTCATGAACTGATTACGTTAATGTTTGAAATTCACCGATTGATACATGTTCTCCAATAAAGAACATGTGTCGAACACTGGGTAAAATAAGTGTTCATTACTGGAGTTGGTTTCAGATGCCTCCTAGAAAAAACTACACACTCGAACAAATTGATTATTAATTATAATACAATGTTTCTCATGTCTGACTTGTCTAGTTTTTAACCAAAAAAAGGAAGAGGTTCTCAATTCGTCGGAATCTTTTTTTTTTGTTCTTTTTTTATGTATGTTCCCCGATTACTCAAAGACGCCTGGAGCGATTTGGAAAATTCTTTTTTTGTTTGTAAGGGTATACTTTCCGATTGGTACCACAAAAATTTGGTGAGGATATGTTGAGGATCGTCGGAGTTATGAACATAAATGCACCCATAACTAACTCAGCAAAATACATTATCATTATTATACGTATTAATTATTATTATTTATTATTAATAAAATTACCAGTCGCTGTCTCACTGCAGGGCAAGTCCCTCCCTTCCGGTAGGTAGTTTAAATAATGTTAATTATTGCATGTTTTGTGCTTTGTTCATTACTGGCTGTTCATAACTGGAGTGTCATTAACTGGTGATTTATCAGTGTTTATCACTGGAATATTGGTGTTCATTACTGGAGATTCGGTAGGTATTTTGGTTTTCGTCTTCTGAGTAAAAACATATAGCTTTAATGTGAAAAAATTTGCTACCTAACCTTTCTTGAATATATTATTTATCATTTGGACTAACTGCTGTAGATATAATGTTAAAAATAACGAAATTATTTCAAATTTTAGTCACACACTTCTCTTAAAGTGTCGAGCACTGGTGCTTTCACCCTACCTACCTGATGAATTGTTCATTAATAGGCATAAGTACTTATACTTACTTTTTATTTAAGTAAGTACCTACTTAGTTACGTATACTAATAAAAGTGCAGATAAATTATTTATACACGAAAAATGCTGTAAGTACCTACTTAAGTATTTTTTTATTTAGAAAAAGGATTTGTTACAGTTCTCGGACATTTCAACATTCAATTTTGGGAATATAAACAGCACAGAACACTAGGTACCTTACCTATATTAGGTATCCTACGTATAAACAGTCAATAGGTACTTACAAACAAAGGCCAGACAACAGACTCTGGATCATTGAATGAAACTTTTAAGTAGAGAGAATTGCTTTCTTAAAATTACCTAGGTATTTTCTTTGACTCAAATTCTCAAGAATTTGAATTATAGGTGTTACCTATGTTATGCTCCAATATTTCAGATATATCCCGAGAATGATCAAACCGTACAGACTGTCGTCGGGACTTCACAAGCCAATGGATATGCTCCCGCCGATAAGCTACGAGATAGCTTGCCAGTGCCAATGGAAACAGAGAAAAAGTCTAGTTATAATGGAAGTGGATACAGTAAAGAATCAGACGACCTTACATCTTCAGCTAGGACAAGCGATGGTGATTTGATTGATGAGCGCAAGAGCAGCGCCGGGAGGAAGACAATATCGGAGATAGTAAGGGTCGACCCTGACAAACGGACGAGGAGGAAACGAGGCATCATTGCACCTCATGCTCCGTTCGACACTGCTCGCTCTCCTGTTGATCTTAATTATGACAAATTCGAAAAAGATGATCAGTAAGTAATAAATATAGTAGTCACTTAGGAGGCTAACATATCTAGGTACTTACCTACCATATTTTATGACCGTTATGATTATATTTATACTTATTGAAAATATATTCTCATTATAGGTCCGCAGAACAAATAAAAAAGGCAGTAATGGCCAACGATTTTCTAAGAAATCTAATGGATGATGATAGATTGAAAGCCGTCGTAGAAGCGATGTGTCCGCAAGAGTATGAAGCAGGAAGTCTAATCATACGTGAAGGAGAAAGTGGCAGTCACCTATTCGTCTCCGCTCACGGACAGTTTGAGGTGCTAAAGGGTGGGCAGGTGGTAAAGACTTTTGGTCCAGGGGAAGCGTTCGGCGAACTTGCTATTCTGTACAAAGCGAAACGTTTTGCGTCAATTCGATGTAAGTTTGACGATCATCACCATAGATAAGTAACAAATCATTATCTGTAGGGAAATTACCTAGAAACTTAATATCAAATTAATGCAATAGTGCAACAGTGTGGTTTAATTAAATGTAATTTTGTGTGTACAAGTTTCTTTTATCTCTAACTAAACGAGTAATTTATAAATCTATTCCCTATACACAGGTATAACAGAAGCTCGAGTATGGATCTTAGAACGTCGAGTTTTCCAGAAGATAATGGTGAGGAGTGGCCGGCAGGAACAAGAAGACAATATTCGATTCTTGGAGTCAGTGCCGCTGCTCCAGGGCATCGATAAAATAGAGCTAGCTCACATCTCAGATTTCTTAAAACGGGTAAGTTAAATTTTAACAAAACTTTCTTATGGAACCGTTCTTAAAGTATTGAAATCGCTTTTACCGTTTTAATACTAAACCAAAGTTATAGATATTTTCTATAATAAATGAAGTTGACATTCGATTAAACTGTTATATATATAGGACACCGGTTATTATAAGCTTGAAGTACTGCACTGGATTTATAGAAATTGTTTTATCATGCGAATTTCTTTATTGGTTACTTTTTTTAATATTATGCTATGAAAGGTAATGGGCAAGAGTCATTAACATTGAAACCAATATATGATAAGTAGGCAATTGATATAAATGGATAAAGATCAATCGAATTTAATCAATTGATAGATATGTAAGTGGAGGTAAATACTATAGAAGGAAATTACCAACATAAACAGGCTTACAACTTTATACTCAAGCACGGCAAACATTACCACAACATTAGGTACTCAGACAAACATTTGCAGTTGCAGTGATTATTATAGATTTTTAAGGGAGTACAACACACGTTCGGCACATGCCTCTTGGATCTTGCAAAGTTAACATTCTATGTGACAGGTTAAAAACCTTTCGCCGCGCTCCGCTTATATAGGCAGGTAACATAATGCTGGCTAACTGCTTTCCTTACGACGTTTTCCTTCACCTTTACATAATATACCTACCCTTGTTTTTATTCTAATAATAACTTAAGCAATAAGTATTAAATATTATCCAAGACCTATTTCGATAAGATAACAGTTATTATAAATAAATTTATTTATGAAATGCATAGGTAGGTACTTACTTAATTTTTTTTATACATACCTACATGTAGTTGCAAAAACAAATTAGGGGACGGTCTATAGTTAAATACCGTTTTCGGGACGACCACCTAGATAGGGGGCACAAAATCTTTGGTCCTAAATTGGAGAGTGCTGAGTGATGGACCGCAAGGTCGATGATGTACCTATAATATTTTACTTTTTTGAAGGAATTTTTCTCAGCGGGCACACCAGTAGTACGCCAAGGAGACAAAGGCGATAAATTCTACATCATCCGCGGCGGAACAGTGTTGGTGACAAAACGCGAAGGAGACGGGATCGAGAGGAGAGTGGGGTTGCTGAAACGAGGGGATTTCTTCGGCGAACAGGCTCTTCTACATGAGGATAGAAGACTAGCCACTGTTACGGCGCAGCCCCCCGGGGTAGAGTGTCTTACCCTAGAGCGGGGGTAAGTGATCCTTGATAAGCTACGATACGTCGGTGCTAGGTTTAAGCTGATTATGTAAATCATTTCCGGTTGGTAAATGAATGGAGAAATTCTCGGGGTAAACTCAAAGCATTATACTGTTCCGTGGCCATCTGTGGTCTATATCTGATCAGTTCCAGTTCACGAAATGATACTTTCTGAATGCAAATGTTGCTGAAACTACAAAAATCGCTAGATCCCGCAATTCCTAGGATCCGGATCCCATCATAAGAACTGTATTTTGGGACCAATCAGGAAGTATCCTTTCAAGTAAAAAAAAATCCAAATATTAAAAAAAAAACGCATTGAGGGCCTTTTACTTTTTTTGAAATGGTTAAACGATTGACGGTGCTCAATGTTATACACAGGCCATTCACGGATCTCCTTGGAAATATAGAAGAATTAAGTAAAATTGTACATCGAGCCCCAAGACCTTCACAACCGAAGAAAACATCACAAGTCAAGAGTGGTGAGCATAAAATAACCCATTATTTACAACTCATAGACTAGCATATATCTACGCTATATAAAAATTGCTAAATTGATAGGTGAATACCTAAATACAATCTCGTGCAAGTAAATGTACAAAACATCTACAATAAGGTCGACCAACAGACTTTGGCAGTAGGTAGGTCATAGAATGTTCGGTAGGTTTAGGCGAAAGACCTGCAATTATAACTTACCAACGAAAGCCTTAGAAAAACTACTTATAACTTAATGGGCTGAGACACGCTTCATAGTTTCCTTGAACTAGGTGACCACCAGGCAGGTATACCGTGCATAATTAAAAATAAACCGAGTGCTCGCTAGCTATTAGTGCCACAAAATAACAAAATGCCATAAACCATGCCATGCTTTGCCTTGACATGATGAGGCTTTCGCCACCCAGCGGCTTGTTCAACATCTCACACATTATTTTTTAGTACCGTTTAACTATTGGCAAGTAAACTTAAATTGGGAGCTTGCTTACTCGACTTTGAGCTCAGGCATTATCTTCCGTTGGAATTAAAATGATGTCAACATTTGAGTTAAACAAGTTTGAATTAAACTCAAGTTTGAAAAGGTTTATTTTTTCAGAATTTGAATACGTACAGCTGAAAGAGCTGGAGATTGTGGGCACAATGGGTGTGGGCGGGTTTGGTCGCGTAGAGTTGGTGCAGTATAAACCGAACCCATCGCTTACATTCGCGCTGAAATGCCTGAAGAAGGTCGACATGGTGGCACAGCAGCAACAGGAACACGCATACAACGAAAAACACATTATGATGGCGTGCGACAGTCCGTTTATATGCAAGTAGGTTTCCGACACCATGAGTTGGACTAAATTGTCCAGAGTATTTTTCATAAAAGCTTTTACGTTAAATAGAACGAGAATGTTAATATTATGTAAATAATATTAAATAGAGCGAGAATACATACAATAAATTGTTATTACAATATTATATGCATGCCTGGCTCTATTGTTAAAAATTTCTTCCAGATTATACCAAACATTCAAAGACAACAAATACATCTACTTCCTAATGGAGCCAGTGCTCGGCGGAGACGTGTGGACGATCCTACAAAAGCAGCGGTTCTTCCCCGAGAACATCGCGAAGTTCATGGCCGCTTGTGTGGTGGAAGCGTTCGAGTTCTTGCATTCCAAAAATATCATTTACAGAGACTTGAAACCTGAGAACCTGATGCTTGACAAATCAGGCTACATCAAATTGGTAGGTAATCATTAAACTAAGACTACTTATTCAAATCCAAACACATAAATCAGGGACGTAGCTATAGCTTTGTTAAGGGGGGGGTCCAAGGGTTCCAAAATACAAAAATTGACTAGGTTTCCTCCGAACTTAATGGGCTAAGGGGGGGGTCCGGACCCCCTAAACCCCCCCCCTTATATACGTCCCTGACATAAATAGTGTTATTTGTAAGAATTTAATTTACTTACGCATAAAGTTTTCTTTTAGGTTGACTTCGGCTTTGCAAAGAAAATATCGCCAAACAGCAAAACGTGGACTTTTGCCGGCACGCCAGAATATGTCGCTCCAGAGATTGTGCTAAACAAGGTTAGTTGATGAAGCTAATTCATTTTAAATTCGCTATATTGCTAAACACGATTTTATTGAACCAATTGTGACAATTTAACAGGGCCATGATCGGGCTGTCGACTGCTGGGCGCTTGGCGTGTTTATCCATGAATTAATTGTTGGAAAGCCCCCGTTCCGAGCGACCGGCGGCGATCACATGAAGACGTATACACTTATTCTGCGTGGAATTGACGCCGTAGCTTTCCATCCAAGAGTTCCAAAGTCCGCGCAGATGCTCATACGCAAACTGTGCAGAGCAGTTCCCGCAGAACGTCTTGGATACCTCAAAAACGGCATTCTGGACATCAAAATTCATAAGTAAGTTGAAGGTTACGAAAGAATCGATTTTAACTGCGACATAGTACCAAACAGTAGCAGGCATGACGAGAACTAGGCGTTCATATTCTTGTACTTAATCTTAATCAAGAATATGTAACGCACCTGGTTTGTTTTTATAGAGTTTTGCTTAATTTTTAAAGTAATTGTCGACCAACTTTCTTAAAAAAAAAATCTTGACCACCTTATTACTATAACTATAGTTGAGCTCTCTTCATTACGCAAGGCATTATAGTAGGAAGTTATTAATTTAATCGAAAATTTGCAGTTAGATTGCCTCCCTACAGTGGCTGACCTAACTAAAGTTATCAATTTGGTATATTGATACCATAGGTAGTTAGGTACTATAATTATATCTGAAACCATTTAAAATTTCCTATCGTATAACTATCAGTAACTCTGATCTATATTGTCCTCAGATGGTTCTTAGGCTTTGATTGGGATGGATTGCGACATAAAAGGCTGAAAGCTCCGCTGATACAACCGGTCACTAATGACTTGGATCTGTCGAACTTTGAAAAATATCCCAAAGATAAGCTACCGCCTGATGAAACCTCTGGTTGGGATTTGGACTTTTAAAGTGTAGATTTTTTACGTGTAATGGAGTACTACAGGACAGGAGTTCAAGAGATAAAATGAGATATTTATTGTTTGGTGCATAATCCCGCGATGCTATTATTAGTTTTACCAATAGTAGTTTTATTATTGATGAAATGAAAGGTTTTAGTATTTCAAATAAAATATCGAAACTCAACATTTTTTTAAAACACACGCCTATAACATGACCAATCTACCAAACTTAGAAAAATCCCAATGATTGGTAAATGATTCATCGTGGGTTGCGAGCTGTCGAGCTAAATTCCGCGTGAATGAAGGTTAGTGGGGAGAAGAACCGGTGCGCAACAAGTGACGCCCTTCACTACGGTCAGCAGAACACGCCATGCATTCTAGCTTCCAAGCTACAGGGCACTTTCAATTTAGCAAGATATGCAAGAAATTGAGGCAAGAGGAGAAAGGAAATAAATCCTCCGAGATGATGACACTAAATACATACGTTGACAAAAATTGTGTCCGCAATTTGTTATCCTTAGCCTTGGTACCTTTTCTTCCAGATCTCTAAGATCTTTGTAGAAAGCAAGGTGTCAAAGATATGCACAAACTTTGCTATGTGCAGACAATCCAATCCATCGGGCATCCACAAAACACAGTAGCGTGGATTGTTATCTTTTGAATAGTGAACCCAAACATGAGAACTAGAGATAGTGTAATCTCCTAAAAGCGTTTCGGTAACAACAAAGCTATTTAATACTTACTACTACAAAGGTAATTAATATTTCTATTATTTACTTATCGGAATTAAATTTATCTCCGAATAACCGGATAGGAATTGTGACCTTGCTAAAACCAGATTTCGCGCTAGTCTACGATTTTATTTGACGACTGACTGATGCCCGGGTTACACGAGGCTAGTTTTTCAAGCTAGGATAGCAAGCTAGTGTTAGTAAGCTAGCAAGCTTACTAACTAAGCTTACTTAGACCGGCTGAAGAGTTTTGTCATTGCGCAAACTTCTAAAATATCGGAAAAATCATAGCTAGTAAGTTCGGTAAGATTATGGTGACGCGCTTATAGTTTCCTCCGTCTATCATTTGCACTTCACAATGATTCTGATTCAACTGATTCAAATGCAGTATAAAACAGCTTGCGACTGCGGAAATTATGCATGAAAGCGCACTAGAAAACAACCTGTTTCTTACTTTCATTGAACTAAATAAAAATGCGACCGACCGACGCAGGTCGGTCACCGTGGTGTATATGTGTATTAACTAGGTGAGTCTATCGTTGTTGAAGTACTATGAGCAGTCCGCGATGCAGCAGAGGCGCAGAGGCAGAGCGACGTGACCGACAACGCAGCGAGGCGACCGGGGCGACTACCGACGGCTCTGGGCGCGATGTATTGCATGCTATTCCACCCGATACAGTTCAACTTCGAGCCGGAGCGCCAGCGTTCTCCGGCAAAGCGGAGCGAGCCAGCCGGTATAGCCAGTGTCGAACGAACTCGTCACCGCGCCACGCGTCGCGTCACTCATATACCGCAATGCTCATACAATCACGATTTACAAATAAAAACACCATTTCAATACCATAAACCCCACTTGCTCAATATGCACACTGCTGGACAATAAGTGAAAAATAATGTGAAAGAGCAAAACAAATGTTACTCGAGTGAATTTATGTGAACGTAAAATTTTTGTAGTTTAATTCGCGAAGGTGAGTTTGTTTGTTGTTGGAAGAACGAAGTGGAATGATGCCAATGCAAACCCAAGATTATTTTCAAAATAACCTAAAGATTATTTTCAAAATAACAATCGCAACTGTGAGATTATTAGAAACACACAGTTGAAACTAAAGGTCTTAAACTTCCTCGAAAATATTACGTTTTACTTATATGTATAAAACTAAATTATTTTAATTGGTTTAAAATTCTTACTAGGTAGTTCATCTACCTTCATACTTTGGTATAAGAATGTACAGTTAGTTAGACAAATCCATGATAATTTATTTAACAACATTGTTATTTCGTAGCATTTGTCAGTTTGTACAGTCAGTATGAAATATCAGCTGTAAAAATAAAACGAAGCTAATCAACAAAAGCCATGTTCAAAAATGAAATTAGTTTGCTATATCAGTCTCAAGGTCTAACTACATTGGTGCAGTAAAATACGTCATTATTTTTAGCAATACAACTTCTGTATAGATTATGGGAATGTGGGGAGTTTGGTGATCAATCAAGTGGAACGGATGGTGTCAGAGAGCTGCGACTGTGACGCATCATGGAGGCAGTCTGCCCTCGCGGAGATGCGGAGTGTCAGATGCAGGCCCTGGCCGCGGCCCTGCACTCCTTGCATCTCTACTGTGCCACCATCACAGCTGCACTCATGTGCTGCTGTACTCTGAAGAAGGGACATAGGTAGGTTTTGTAACCGGCTTGCTGCCTTGGCACGCGTTTCCCACCAACCAAGTTGCCAAAGCACTCGCGTAGATATACTTAGAGCAACTAGTATATAGTTCGACGCGAACCGAGATTTCGCGCACTAGTAATAAGTACTTTTTTTTACTACCACCATATTTTTTACAAATACAGTACTTTCATTTAAGACACCCCACTCAATACATTTGTATAATTTATACCCCTTTGGGAATCCAATATCTTTACAACCCCTTCATCGATTAAGCTCATTATGCTCACCAGTAAATTTTCATAGCACAACCTATGGACCTACCAAGTTTCATGCAGATTGGATTGTTGGTTCGATAGTTATGCGAGAACAAAAATTTCGTACATAGAAACATACAACGCCAAATCGCCCAAGTTCCTACTAAAATCTTTGCTCGCTTCTCTCGCTCGATCAAATATTGTCAAGCACGGGGCCACAACGAATTGCGGAACAGATCAATTCAAATACATGGATGTTACAATGAAATTTTGGTTTGTTTGTTACACAAAAATATCTCATCGGTTTTCATGAAACCTCGTGACTCAAACAAAACTAACAAAAATGAGTAGGTATAATAATGGCGGTATCTATTATTCTAAAATACCCAGAGAATACAGACCCTAAATATTAGTACATTTACGAATGACTAGTCTAGACAATAAAAGTTTGTTGTAGTTCCTTATATCTAACGTGTAAATAAATGAGATTCTACGCTTCCCCGGCCAACCATGATTAATTGGAACTATGTTGTTTCAATTAATTTGTTGTTCCGACCAGTTGAATCTGTCTGGTAATTAAAACTACCGCAATATCATCAGCAAAATTAATATTATTATAACTAAAAGATAAAGTTATGTTTCATAATATAAGTAAAATTATTGCGAACGGAACTTAATTGTTCTATTTGGTTAAAAAAATGCATGCTTGGTGCATCTGACGTAATCTGGAAATGTGGTGCTAATTTATGGATTGGGTTTTCCATACAGACGGGTAAAACAATGGCGCGGACAAAATATTCGAGGAATTGCCAGCTTGCTGCTCGGGGCCGTGTGGAGCTGTGGGGCCGCTATGGCGCTGCTGCGACCTGCTGACACAGTGCGGTTGGTCGCGTCGCTGATGGCGCCCCTGGCATGGCTCGCCGCCGCCATCTTCCACGTGGTCCTGTGGACTCGTCACAGCACGGCACCCGTCCTTTACCTAGCCATATACTGGCTACTGTCCGCTTCCGCCTCGGCTGCCATACTCTACCAACACATCGCGACCGTATCCGGCGTCGCGTCGAATCACATGCAAATTTACATTCAAGGACTTTCAATGTTGCTGTCGGCATTGTTATCTGCAGTGGACTGCATTTGTTTTTATGATGAGGTATGGTTTACGGTTTTCTAACCTACTTATATTTATGTATGTGTTTTACGCATGCCCTAACTCTGTATGCATTCATAATTGACTTAGTAACTTTTACGGTAAAACATTGGCGTTCCTGTAGCAATTAAAATGTTAACAATCATGAAAGTGTGCATTGTGCTTGTAGCTCCATAAAACATTACGTTCCTATGTACTTGTTGCCGATACAGGTCGGTACCTTTGTTCCCGTTCAGTAAAGTGGGTATTTGCAAAAACAGTAGGGACGTTAAGCTGATAAGCGCTTTAGTCTCATTATTTGTTGCACAATCCTCTTGGGTGATTAAGAAACGCTTACGACCAGTTGTACTAAAGGATATGTTTAATACTAATGCGAAGGACTTGTATGTCTATTACATTAGTAAACTATATTACAGCTATGAATTGTAAACAGTGGCATGCAGGTTATACAAATAGGTTTAGGTACCTAAGAATTATAATTGATTTATGTGGTAAACCTAGAAAATGCCTATGTGTTTGAAACAACATGTTATTTTTAAATATAGCCTCGTTATTCGCTTGCATGGGTACCCGAAAACTTATACATAAATCATTAAACTTGGTAGAAATAGGGATAAAATGGTATTTTATTATTTTACCATTTTATCCCTACTTCTACCAAGTTTAATGAAAATCCTTAATTGCTAAGGCGTATTTAAGGTACAGCCATAGGTACAAACATCGTCACGAACTTTAAGATATAATTAATAACTGTAAGTAGAATATTCACAATTTAACACTGAATTTATTCATGCTATCTCTGATTGATATCTCTCAAGAAACAATTCATTAACAATAAGTAGTATAGAAAAATGCAATGATTATGTGATAAAATCCGACCGGCATGCATAATATTATTCTTCGAGAAGACGCTGTCCGAGTTCCACTTTCTAAGACGATTTACATATGTATAAGTCCGACACGTTCAAATCAGTATAAATTGACGTTTTAAATCTTTCATTCAAAACAATAATATTATTGTAGCGCCAGTTATGGGAAATGCTAAAGATTTGAACGCAATGTGCATGAGTCAGACAGACTCGCGACGCCACAAGACGCCCGAATCGTCTCGGAGTTCAAAGTACCTACTCTCGTCTGGCGCCGCTCTATGGTATTTCCCATAAAGTACCCATGGCTTAATGGTTTCTTTGCACTACGCCCATACTGTATAATAGGAATTACTATTGCTACGAACACTTCAAGTATTGAAATTATGCATTACGATAAAGACGTAGATACGACTGGTATGAGTAAGACTGACGTAGGTTATAATCATTTACAGATCATCAAGCGATATGAGAACAATCGGAAATCGCCAGTGGAATCTAAAAACATTGCGTACAAACACAGCGATGTTCATTTCTATTCCAAAATTACTTATTTTTGGTTAAATCCATTGCTGTACAAAGGTTACGAAGAGCCCTTAGAAGAAAATGACTTCGGGGAAATACCTGAAAATGAACGATCCCAAAAAGACTACGACAAATTTTCCAGAATATATTCAAAACAGGTATAAAATCACTATAACAAGAAATTCTAACAATTTATACTTACTTTTAGCATCCCATCCCATACATCATAAACATAATACATCTTGAGTGTTTTCAGGATAGCAAAACAAACATAGAAGAATCCAATATTTGGAAATGTTACTTCAGAAAAGTCTGGCCAAATTTTTACATCGCTGGCATACTGAAATTGTGTGGCGATTTGATTGGTATGGTGCCAGCGCTGGGCTTGGCCGTGATTATTCAGTACATAGAAGGCCCCATTGCTATTTACGACACTAGCAAACATGTCACCATTGAAGAATTTTTGAACAATGGTTACGTAATGCTGCTTATTGTTACACTGGCATTGATCTGTCAAGCTTTTCTATCACAGAATTCGACTCATCTGGTCACGGTTGAGGGCATGAGGTTAAAGACAGCGTTACAAGTGAGTATCATGTTTGCTACAATTGCATATGTATTATTTAAAAACAGTTGTTTAAGTGTATTTATTTATTGACAGGCAGTAGTTTATAACAAATGTATGCGACTGGCGCCATGGTCTTCAACAGATGCAAGCGTAGAAGAAAATAAACCTCTATTGCACAGCCATGAAGATACGGCCACAACGCGCTCCGGCCTTTTAACTAATTTAGTATCGCAGGATACATATAACATAATGTCATGTGTTTGGATTTGCCATTATATTTGGGCTATACCGTTAAAGGTGCGAATTTCTAATAAAATCTTCTATAACAGAACCATCATAAATACGATTCGCTGTTATCTTAAGATTTTTGTTTTTTTTAGGTAGCTGTTTTACTGTACTTATTGTACAAAAAGTTGGGTATAAGTGCAATCATAGGAACTGCAGTGAGCGTGTCTATCATAACACCCCTACAATTTTATATAGGAAAGAAATTATCAGATAATTCAAAGGAAGTCTCTAAATGCACTGATCACAGAATATCGAAAATGACTGAAATACTGCAAGGCATAAATGTTATCAAATTGTATGTGTGGGAGGACTTGTTTAAGGAGAAGATATTAAACCTCAGAGAAGTTGAACTGAAACTTTTAAACAAAGATTCCATATACTGGAGTTTTCTTAGTATGTTTTGTTTCTAATGTTCAATATTAAGTAACGAGTACCTACCGTGTACTGAGTGTATTTACCAAAAACGACTTAATGATGTTTCAGCATTCACGACACAGGTATCAACACTAATGATAACGCTGATCACATTTTCCACGTATTACTTGATAGAAAATAAGGCTGGTTTGACTGCGGTTAAGATTTTTGCTGGATTAGCATTTTTCAACCAATTGACTGTTCCGTTGCTGATTCTGCCGGTGACCGTGCTCATGGTTATCCAAGCCGTGGTAAGAAGAATCTGATAACACCGAGAATATTTTGAATTCACTGATGTTTTGGCATTATACTACCAGAAAATAAAAGTAATAATTACATTCTTTAGGTCAGCACAAAAAGGATAAGAGATTTTATAGAACTTCCTGAGGCTAATAATTTAACAGCTGAAGGGAATGATGATGGCTATAGAAAACTCGACAAGTTTAACGACGCATTCGTTAAAAACTCTCCCTCTGAAAATGTAATATTTTGGGATAAAGATGAGGATAAGGAAATTGAGGACACGGACGACAACTTTTCAGATGAAGAATCATCTGATGCAGTCGCGAAGTCGGATATCGTAGTGAGATTCAGGAATGCAGCATTCACTTGGGGAATGAAAGACGATATTTTATTAGAAATCGAAAATTTAGAAATTCCAGCAGGTACTAATGCTATCTTATTTTTTAATCATTTTAATAATTATTATTCCTTGCAAACATCTTAATTGTTTTTTGTTATTTTAGGCAAGCTTATTATGGTCGTTGGTGGAACTGGTTCAGGAAAATCGTCTTTTTTGTCTGCAATTTTAGGAGAAATGTTTTTGGATCGAGGGGATATAAGTTTTGATGGGTAAGTTGAGTAGGTTGATGGGTTTATGTGGCATTATCATGGTGGCAAACAATTTTGTATTTTTGTTGTAGTCCTAATTCAAATTGGTACGCGGGTCAACCCCCGTGGTTATTGGAAGGTACGGTACGAGACAACATAGTGATGGACAGCCCATGGTGTCAGCGAAGGTATACCCGTGTGCTACGCGCTACGGGACTTAGGCCAGACTTGCAATTATTACCTGGTAAACTCATCTTACTAACTATATGTTTGAAGTTTGGCTTGAACTCTCACTAATGGCTTGCTATAATTATTGATAGAAGGTGATGCCACGAAACTGGGAAGTCACGGCGCACCTTTATCCGGTGGTCAGCGCATACGTGTTTGCGTCGCTAGAGCTCTATACTCCTCGGCCAGGCTCTTGGCTCTGGATGAGCCACTGGGAGCATTGGATTCGGCATTGGCCAGACACGTCATTGCAAGGGGACTGGTGCCAGCAGCGAGAGCAGGACGAACGGTTCTTCTAGCTACAAACCGACTCGAGCTCATGCATTATGCTGACTTGGTAAGCACGAATAAGCTTTGTATTCGAAACTAAACATGGTTTGATTTAACCATTCATACTGGCAAGCTCGATTAAAATGAACAAAGCACTGGGTCATAAAATAGGCTCAGTTTACAGCCCCAAGAACAGTTTACACTAGGCTTTGTCTAATTGTATGTACTCCTTGAGAAATGGCCACATTTTATGGCCAATTAGTGTCTAATGCGGCCAAATTGGCTAATTGAGAAAGCTTAGAAAGTCGTTTTACTCCTATTTAGCATATGTGAAATTCTTTCACCCTGGCTAGTAAGTTTGCAAATGTTTACAGGTACCTTTTATTAATGGAGGATGGTAGAGTGGAAATTCCTCTTCCATCTTCTATGCAGTACCTATTATTAATATTCCTTCGACCCGGCTACTAACTATGCAAATGCTTACAGATATTGGTAATGGAGGATGGTAGAGTGGCCGGCTTCGGCCGGGCTGGTAGTGACGGGAACGGCGTGCTGGCGAGATGGGCGCAGATGGCGGGAGAGGCGCGGGCGGCGGCGGCGCGGGCGGGAGGCGCGGGGCCACCTGGTGGAACTGCTAGGGAACGCTCCAGGCTGGTGCGAGCTCTAAGCCGGGCTAGGTTTAGCAGATGCGCCTCTGACGATGCTATGGTCAGTATTTTTAAAACAAACGAACATGTTCACAACTGTAGCAGTCGTAAACCCCCATCGTGCCTTTGAGACGTATCTTTGTCGTTTGTATCGCTCATAAATTAGTGTCGTATTTTTATTCTGTAATCCAAGCATACCAAAAGACATCCACTTAGATTTTCAGAAATTGTTAGGATCTCGAAAAAAGTCTCTAAAAAAAACCGATTGTATTATTGTGTCGAATACTTACTTAATTAAATATTTTGATCCGCTTTGTTGGAAGTAATCAATATTTTCCACTTCCAAAGTTTTTTTGATACAGTTGGGCATCAATGAAGCTGCGGGTGCCCACCTTCTAGCAGAAGTGCCAACCTGCGTGGGAGGCAGCTGGAGACGAGCTACAGTATATCCTAGACCCTTGCTTTCAAGGCAATTTTCCTCACCACCATCCACGATGAACAACTCAAAGTAAGAACACAATTCCTTCGGTGAGCTAGGCTAGTCTTTTTATAAAATTACATTTGGTGAATCCATTTTCTTAAAAGTTTATGGGGGTATACTTTTTAACGTTACTTTTGTTCCGTTGTGACACAATAATATAACGAAATACAGTAGGGCCTCGTTAATCCGGAGAGGCAAAAACAAGACCCTTTGCGAATTATCGAGGCGTCCGGATTATAGTATGCAATCGCTTTTGTTGCAAAAACTACGTAAACAAAGCATCTTCTAATCGATTTCTTCAGTATTTTCGTACACCTGGACCATGTTCTGTTAGGCTAACAATCTTTAAGATTTTGTCTTCATGATTGTTGTTAGCGAGCTCGCTAAATTGACACTGTAGATGGAAGACAATAAACAAAAGTCTGAAGACGGGTTGGCTCATGGCAGCCCGTTGCCCGGCCGGATTACAGCGATCACCGAACAAGCGGGAGTCCGGATTAACGAGGCCCTACTGTATAATAAAATGAACGTGAACTTACCATGATGTGAATGATTTCAGATGGAGAAGAGATGTGAGGCGCGCGGTGAGTGCTGATGAGTCCAACGTCACGCTGCAGCGGCAAGCCAGCCACCTCCGGCGCTGGTTCGGCTCTCGCACTCAACGGACGCTCACGAGGTTAGCTGCCCAAATAAATACTATGTGTACTTTCAATACGTACTAGAGCAGGCACTGTATGTTAAATGAAACGAAACACAATCACGACTGTATCCCCAAGGCTAATTTTTTAAGATGTCTAAGGAGGTAGCCCGAGGTATGTCCAAATACAGATTTGTTAAGTGTGTGTAAATAAAGCTTCTATATATCCATCTATCTATCATTTAATACAAAATTTAGCAAAAAAATAGCATTTCATTCGAGAAAGGTTGCAAACCCATCGCTGCTATCAGAAAACTGGTTTCCTCACGATGTTTCCCTTCACCGTTTAGGAGCTTGTGTTAATGCGCTTAATATACTTTTCGAAACGATACATTTATTGATGCCCGCCCGGGATTTGAACCCTCGAAACGAAGTCGAGGCACTATCCCACTCGGCCAACGCGGCTTTATCACTCGTGTGAAACTGTATGTGTGTTTGGTTAATGTTGATAACAACTGTGCACTGTGTTGTGTGATACTCCAAGGACAAGACTATTTCTTTAGGGAAAGTCCAACACAGTTATTTATAAGTGATTGATAACACAATACTTAATTGATTTGGACTTTCCCCACAACAATTTTTTTATAAATTATAACAGCAACGGGTAACCCTCATTATATTACTAGTGTTAATTTTACTACTATTTAGTTTATTGTATTGAGTTTACTTTGCAATTTTCAGATGGACACCAAGAACATTGCGACGTTTAATAAGTTCTGAGTCCGAATCGCAAGCTGAAGACGTTACTGCAACAAACGGTAATCTGAATTCTTTTCAATTGCTCCTTGAGTAAATTCATCTGAATCGTAAACAAATAACTTCAAGATAAAACAATTACAGGTGTTACAGACGAAAATGCAGCTGAATCAGTATTGAATTCCTTAACTTCCAACGGAATAGATACAAATACCAGTGTTATGCAAGAAGAAACAAATGTCAAGCAAGACGGCGAAGACTCCATCAGTGAGGTACAATATTGTCCATAGTTTTTTTTAAATGACGCATGGTAAAAATACTCATACCTGATTTTGGCCCAGCTTTATGGTAAGCGTCCACATGTCGGTATCGTACGCTTCGGACGCATCGCACGCAACGGATCGTAGTATTATTTGTATAGAAACTCATTTAAGTGCGTCCACCTGTCCGCATCGTACGCATCGCATTACACAGATAATCCGCTTGATGCGATCCGTCCGCTGCGTGCGATGCGGGCCTGTGGACGCTTACCATTATGCTGCCTTATAATTAGTCAAGAAATATTATCTGACGTAACGGTGGTAAGGCATTTTAGTATCTGGTTGTATGAGGCGCAAGAAGTACTATTTCATAGCATGCTGAGGGTCAAGTGCTTACATGATTTGCAAAAACTTGTTAACTAACGATGACGTAACTTCGGTAAGTACGAAATTGAAATGTCAGTGTTTTTTGAAAGCATTAGCCACGTTTATATTACGCAAGTAGCCTGAATGCAAGGTACAAGTTGCATGCAACTTCACTAGTTATAAAACAAGACGCGCTAATGACAAAAACTGCAAGTTCTAGCAATCATTACTCTTATTCACGTAACTTTTACACAAGCATAGAGACAGCCTGTGCTTTATAATAAGTAGTCATTTCTATATCATTGTCTTTTCAATTGTAAATTATCACAGATTTTATAATTTTGTGTAAGATGATTTGTATGTTTTGAATCTCAGATGACCGTGTTGGTGTTCTTTTTTAATCTGTTTTGTTATATATTTTGTGCTTCCGCATACCTATTCCGCATACCTAAAGTGTAAATTATTATTGTAGTAAAAAATCTGGGCGACCGAGCTTTGCTCGGGTGCAAATAGAGAAAAATTAAAAAAGATAAAAAAAAAACAAAAAAATTAACTTTCACTGGCAGAGATTCGAACTCACGGCCTTAAACGGAAAACGGCTTTTCCTAGATATGAGACCTAGCTAGATCGATTTTTCGCCCCCGTAAACACCCGTACTGCAAATTTAATCGAAATCGTTAGAGCCGTTTTCGAGAACGTCAGTACAAACAAACATCAAACAAACATATATTGCTCGTTTAATAGAATAGGATAACAATGAACTAATAGGTGTTTATTGTATGGTACAGTATACAATATGGCGCGAGTACGCGCGGGCTTGCGGATGGTGGGGTGCGGCGTACTGGGCCGCGGCGGCCGGCGCGCAGGCGCTGGCGGTCGCAGCTGACTGCTGGCTCTCATACGCTATCGCTGGCGCTTCAGGATCACAATCAGAACAGGTATAGATGGAACCACTTCATAATAAAATTATTCCTAATGTCACCCGCTAAAAAGCCTATGCCGGAAACAGGTGCCTTTTTTTTCGCGAGGCCATCAACTAAACATTAAAATATAAACTCTCTTAGGCTGGATTCGACCAAAAGTCATCTTACTCCCAGAGTTGTTATTCTAGTTAGCCAACATAATTTGAAATACAATTGTTTAGAAAGCGCAACCGAACGTTATTATGTGCATACAAATTATCCTGGTTATAAGGTGTCAACTTTACAAGGTCAAAATATTCAAACAAACAGCAGTTTACTCTCCAGATAAAACTTAATCCAGTTTGGTCGAATCCAGCCTTAGGAGTCTAAGGCTGGATTTTACCAAACTGGAATAAGTTTTATCTGGAGATTAAACCACAGATAAACTGCTGTTTGTTTGAATATTTTGACATTGTAAACTTGACACCTTATAACCAGGATAATTTGAATGCACCTAATAATGTTCGGTTGCGCTTTCTAAACAAATGTATTTCGAATTCTGTCGGCTAATGGAATAACTACTCTGGGAGTAAGATGACAGTTTGGTAGAATCCACCCTAAGAAACAATATTTGTGACAACAGTATAAGTACATCTGCTCTCAGTCAGAACCGAGTTGTACTGGGTGAGTTTTCGAGTGTGCCTCTAGGGCTAAATCTGAAAATATTAGCAATAGCGATAATGATGGTAATAGCGGTGAAATCTTACCTTTGTTTAAAGCCATGGAGCAGTGTGCGTACGTACGCGGCGCTGTGCGTGTGCTGCGCGGGCGCGATGTGCGGCGCGCAGGCGGCAGCCGCGGCGGCGGGCGCGCGTGCTCGGCGTGCCTTGCACGAGAGACTCCTTCACGCCGCCTTGCACGCGCCGCACGCGCACTACCACACCACACCCGCCGGGTACACGCTGCATCGCTTCTCAGCGGACGTACTCATCGTTGACAAGGTAACTACACGCACGTGTCGCACGCGCACTATCATATAACGCCGACTGCATCGCTTCTTTGCTGAAATACTCATCGTTGACAAAGTATTAGCAGTATTACACGTCTTCATTAGCCGGGTTGATACCGGCGCCGGCTGGTTGATGCCCACTGCTGCTCCCTTTTGTATGGAACGCTTCTCAGCTGACATAGCACTCATCGTTGACGGTAAACAAAACGCATCTTGTCGGGCCTTCTCCATTTCAGCTCGCTATCACCCACTCCATATACCCACCAGTATACCCCACCTCCCCTTCCCTCCTCTCTTATGCCAGTCACCTCTATCCTTTTCATCTCGCGCCCAAACTTTCCCTGTGACATTTAACTCCTCGATTCCTTTTGTGCCACTTTGACTACCACTTAGTCAAGACTCTAGACGCCTTAGATAAATGTGGTTGGAATAAGAATGTACACCATTTATTGCAAGTCTCAGAAGCATAACATTAAAGCTCATCTGAAAATCGTCGAAGCTTGTGATTTTCATGACATAAAGACATAAACGCACACATAAGAATTGTCGTAGCATAGAAACTCGGTAGCAAAGACATAAACGCGCTTCTAAAAACTACGTAGCTTGTAGACTTCGTAGCAAAGACATAAACGCGCTTCTAAAAATAACGTAGCGTGTAGACTTCGTAGCAAAGACATAAACGCGCTTCTAAAAACGACGTAGCGTGTAGACTTCGTAGCAAAGACATCAACGCGCTTTTAAAAACGACGTAGCATGTATACTTCGTAGCAAAGACATCAACGTGCTTTTAAAACTACGTAGCATTATATTCTGTAGCAAACACATGCTTATTTTTTTTTCAAAACCTGGTAGTACGTAGGTTGCGGTACAAACTATTTAATGTGTTTTTATTGATTTCTTAACATAGGGTTTTTTATTGATGCTAGTATTAATGTTTCAGAAACTTCCAACGGCAATAAGCCGCTGGGCGCAGCTAATGCTGGTCTGTGCGGCTGCGATGCTGGTCAACGCGGTGTCATCTCCGTGGAGTGTATTAGCATTGTTGCCGGCTGTATTAAGCTATTTTATGCTGCAGTCAGTCTACTTGAGTAACGCAAGGTATTAGTGGTCCAATTGCTATTAAACTGTCTTCACTGTTTCATTTAGTACTAGTGTAAACGTAACTTGCTTTGTATTTAAACCAATGAATTAACTTTTGTTTTAGAGAGCTACAACGTTCAGAAGCCCGTAGCGCAGCAGGTGTGGTTTCACTGTGCGCAGAGACGTTTGCGGGTGGGGCCACAGTGCGAGCGGGTCGCCTTCAGTCTCGGATGCGGACTGCATTCCTGCGTCGTCTAGACACGAATCATAACGTGCTTTTGTTGCTAAACACTGCTAATCGCTGGCTGGGACTCAGTTTGGTAACTACTATTATTTAATTTCTAAAGCTTTACCTCATTATTTACATTTATCTTTCAATTTTATAAAGGTTTTGAGTTTTTTCTTGTAACTCTTATGTTACCTAATGTTATTTAAAATAAAAAGACGCGGTATTGATTGAGAGCATTCTGCTTCTCAGGACTTAGTTGGCGCAGCCAGCGTATGCGTCTCACTGGGGGTTGCTCTGTGCGGAAGAAACGCAGCAACAGCAGGGTTGGCAGGTGCATACTCGCTGCTATTGCCGGCATACCTCGCTCACCTCGCCAAGTGCCGCGCAGACTTGGATCAACAGCTAGCTGCGCTTGAAAGGGTTCATGTCGATACGAATGTACCGCAGGAAGATTATAGGGAGGAATGTGAGTTTTTCTTGTTTGTTATAATGTTGACTTCAACGTAAACTGGTTTAAAAACTGTCACGTATCGAAAAACATGTACCAAAAGGATTTGATGGACAGTCGCCTGCAATAAAATGCTTACACACTATACCCTTGGAGGATTTTGAACGCCCAGAGATTGAGGAAATATCTATCGCGCTTTGGGGATACTACAGTCGTGAACATGTTTAATTGTTTATTCGTTATTTGGCTTCAGGAATATGCTTATGACTGTTGCTCGTAGAAAAACGATAGTTACAAACAAAAGAAATTTTAGTAAGGAGAGAGGGATATGAAGACGAAAGTAATGCTCGAATTTGAAATTTGACTTCAGAAAATTAACGAAATGGCTGTTGGTTTCAGGTGAGATACCTCCTGGCTGGCAGAGGAACGGAAAGATACAATTTGAAAATGTTAGTGTACGACACGAGCCTGGATCTCCGCCTATTCTAAATAATGTCAACCTCACTGTTGGTCCCGGGGAAAAGGTGAATAGAATTTTGTATTCATTTGTTTCACCTATTTTGTTCTTTCGTTACCTGCAATGTTCTTTTTTTTTTACTTTTTAGCTAGCGATTTGTGGCAGAAGCGGCAGCGGGAAATCGACTTTATTGCTATCATGCGTAGGTGCTACTACTGTCACTAGCGGTCGTATTCTACTCGATGGAGAAGATATAGCCAAGGTGCCTCTCAGGACGCTACGTCACAGGATTGTGGTGCTGCCTCAAGACCCGGCCATGTTTTCGGGAACTCTGAGAGAGAATTTGGATCCGCTTGCTGTTCATACCGACGAGGAAATATGGGACTGTTTGAGAGCTGTAGGATTATTCGATTTCGTCACCGCCCAACCAGCTGGGCTAGGTAAGAGCTTACCACTCTGGAAAAAATGTATCGTTAAACGTTCCCCAATACTGTTTGCCGAACTGTTTCATAAAAAAAATTGCAACGCAATTATTAAGATTTTTTTACATACATACTCAAAATCATTCCTCGCCGCACTCACTACACATTACACTCACTATACATTATTTTTTTGTTAATCTCCCTAAGACTCGCCACTGATCCTTGCCTTTTGATCTCCCACTATTCATCCTCAAACCCGTCAATATCGTCCCGCCAAAGCTATTTTACCCCAAGAGTTCCACCCTCCTACCCAGATGAAGATTCTCCGGAAGAATCGGAACGTATCGTTATCCAAATCGACGATTTTTCTACGTGAATAATTCCCGTGTCATATTATAATGTCAAATATAGTGCGCCGCAAACTTCATGGCGGCAGAAGTGCGCGGCAGATTCAACTTTGCAGGTACAGTCAACGCAATAGAATAGAGTAAACTTTGTCTACATAGCTCGCCTAGCCCCGCCCCTCACCGCCTTCAACTCCCCGCAATTGCGTTGACTGTACCTGCGCAAAGTCGAATCTGCCGCGCACGTCAGCCGCCATAAAGTTTGCGGCGCACTCTACAACTCGTTTTGAGTGTTATTCGTATGTTGTCCAGAGTGCAGTATAGAGCAGTCCCGTCGCGGTTGGAGCGTGGGACGCGTGGCGCGCGCGTGTGCGGCGCGTGCAGCGTTACACGCACGGCCGGCCAGCGCTCTACTGCTGGATGAGCCGGCAGCCGCGCTCGACGCGCCGGCCGAACGCGCTCTACTAGCCGCGATGGCCGCCGTCGCGCCGCACACTACCGTCATCACGGTCGCGGTAACTACTCTCCTTATTGAAAATTACGAGCTTTTTCTCAGACTTCATTTTACATTTTTATTTTTTAGGGTTTTAGGTGTACAAGGCGAATATACCTACGATAATAGCTTAAAAATCTAGTGAGCATGTACACTATTATTTGTCACTTTAGTGATAAATTAAAAAATCTTTTATTGGTAAAACCGAAATTTATGTTGATTTAATAGAAATATAATATTGATATTTATATAGTGAAAGGCTTTGTAAGGACCAGTAACTTGGCCAATGCGCATGAAAAATCATTGAATTTGAACGGGAGTTTTTAACCGGTATTGTTGTAGGATTATTCAAACACAATCGATCTTGACCGCGCCTACAATCGTTATGTTATCTTGTGTCTACAATGTTTCAAAAACTTAATAGCCAAGCAAAGTGAAGGTTTCACTTGAAGTGCTGCATTATTCGCGAAGATTTGCCTCATATTACGATAACGCGAATCTTAGTGTTTTGGTGATTATGCCATCGCAGCAGAATAAACGTTATTTACTTGTTCTAGCACCGCATTTCGTCAGTACGCGGCTACGACCGCGCCGTAGTGTTAGAAGATGGACGCGCGGCAGAACAAGGCTCGGTCGGCTCGCTGCTCTCACAACCGAGCTCGCGACTGGCTCGAATGCTCGCTACTGCGCAAAGACTCAACTAGACTACATTTTTAAGTATGAAAAGTATTAATATGGATAGATCTAATTTTTTTTAGTTTTAAGGATTTTTTGTAGCTTCTGTGCGGTATTTATAACCCCTATCTGGAGGTAGTGCCCCTGTCAAGAGCCAAGCGAACCGCTAGGGCAACCTACCTTTTCTCGAAGCGTTTCGTCGTTTTTTTTGAACCCTACATTTAACACGAATAATTTAAAGAGAATCTCGACACAATGAGCGTGTGTTTGGTAAGATGAGAGGGAGAACGCATTTTATGATCTTTAATAATAATTATATTGTCATAGTGAATCCAAAGAAAGTGATTAGTGTTGTTGAATATTATATGTGGTTTGCACCGGAAGATGTTAAAACTGTAGCATTATTTTTAAAAGAAGAGACTGAAATATTGATATTATTCCAACAAATCGGATAGGCATTCCTATCAATAAAGTAATAATGTAATTTATAATTATTAATTGTAATTGACAACTAACAGCATGTATGATAAAAAATATATAATAAATAAATAAAAATACCAATACTTGTTTCCATTTTGTATTTCCAATAGAACAACAATTGCACATAACTCATTTAAAGCTCACATCGATAGGTGCGCAGGCGCGCTCGCACACTTGCTACCAGAGTCAACGATATCCATAAAATTATATCACTACATAACAAATTACAACAATATTACGTTGGCACCAATTTATATAGTAATATAAAAACATTTTGTGTCACCGCACAATATAAAAATATTTTACTTACAGTATAGTACGTACTTACGTGAATATAATTACATTTTATTATTCTAAATTAAATCTCGAAACGTTCCATAAATTCTTTTTTTTTTTACTTACAAACTATATTGGTATTCACGTCTAGTCGGACAGGACGGGTAGACAAGTTTACAATGCGAAGTTATTTTAATCTGAGTACCAATATCGCTACGCTGAGTGACTGCTGTACAAATCTTTGGTAACATCCTTAACTTCATTCTAAAAAGTATCATTTGTGAAATATATACAAGGCACACTTGGTAATAGGCCGTTGGTGGTACTATTTTGAAGGCACGTGGTCAATATAACGGTCGAAATATATTTTTTGATTTATTTCAAACTAATGCTAAATATCAAGTGTACATTTTCATTTTATAATGTTTACAATGAACACCAACAATAAACATTCCATTAAGTATAATATAACGTCAAATAAACGAAACAACATGATGCAAATACCTCACATGACATAGAAGCTGCTTTGCTTTCACCTAGCCCGATATGAAGTCATTGCCCCACTCAAAATTCTACTCACGTTAATTCGCCAACGTTAAATTACCAACTCGTTTTCAAAGATATTTGAGGTATTCGTTGTACCGTTACGAAACGGCTATAAAAAGGCCGATTAGGCAGGTAGGCGGTTTTATATGAGCAATCAGATTGATTATGTTTTTGATATGATTTTTTAGTTATTCCTGTCTTCAAATTGTAGTTTTTAAACCTTTAAAAACTCAACAACTCTAAGCAAACTTATTATTTACACAAAAACCCTTCACTTCTCGATCAAACTAATTTCTCATTCTGGAAAATAAACTATTGAGAAACTAGGCGCTAGCTTTTTTTTTGCCTGTAGCTTAATACCATAAGCACATTACTGTAATGCCAGACACTAATTTGCATTACAAGAAAGCCATCAAAAATATCAACCTTAGTTGTACGTATAGTATTGTCTTATCTGTGGTTGTACAAAAGAACACATAATTTGGATCATAAGATTTTTTTCTGAATAATCAGGTAAGAAGTCATATTTTAGTTAGTCTAGTTTAATATTACGAATATCACTGTCAATATAGAAAGAACTGTTAAATGAAGATTTTATGAAATGAAAAGCCTCCATTGTAATGGCACGAACAATAACTTCAAAATTATTTATAAATAAATTGTGATAAAGTTCCGTATCACAGGTAATTCTTCAAAAAATACCGCAGGTTAAATCAATTAGACGTTCGAAATATTGTGAAGACAGAAGCGCAATCTAAGCATTTTAGTAAAGTTATAATTGATTACTACATTACTTTTATAGGCCGATCAAATTTTTCATATTAGGCCAGTTTATCTACGGTAGCTTTAGGTATTTTTCAATACTGTTCCTCTTCATAATTTAGAATGTTCGTGCACTAGACTAGGTATTTTTTTGAAAGCTACTAACGATAATCGTGACATTAGCAGCATTTACACGCAGAGATATCTGTACAGTCCAGATGCCAGAGCATTTACACGCAGAGATATCTGTGCAGATATCTGTACAGTCCAAATGCCGCGGGAAATAGCACGCGCCATTCCAACCTTTGACAGTTTTATCCGCGGTTATCTGTAAAGATATCTGTACAGATATCTATACAGTCCAGATCCGTGGTAAAAACTCTACCGTGTAAAGGCCGCTATTGTCATAGATCAGCTTATGTCGGTTATATCTTCGTTCAGAACATTAACCGATATAAACTGAAAATATATATTCAAAATACTTCTCAGAACTTTCTCTCAGACGAGATTTAGAAACCCGTAACCCTTTGCTTTACTGGCGCACCTGCCGTTGTGCACTTACTTAATTTGTCTACCGGTTGATTACGCGAATCGACCTCATGGTAGAAATTATTTGGAAGTAGGTACCTTTATTCCAATATTCGCAGAATGTTAGGTACTATAAAAACGATTGATCTGCCTTTGTCTTTGTGTCCGAACATCCTTACAAAAAGACTAGAGAGGATTTCAACTATGTACAGAAGTGGGATAAATACCTGGCCGTTTCGGGCAGTTTGCTTCGTTAGGGGTAATGAATGGCTTGAGAATGGCTTATGTTAGAAGGCTGGTGTTATGTGGGCTCGCTTTTGATGCCGGCGCTGGCTGCCACGGCCGCTCGCGCTTCCTCGGGCAGTCGCTCGGCGTTTGTGAGGATATCCGTAGTAGTGCATAGCACTCGGAGGGAATTCAGCACAGCTGGAAAATCACAAACATTTTATAAGCATTGCTAGAAACGTAATATGAGTACAGTAGTACACATTGACTAAATCTAAATAAGCCAGGATAATAAATAATTGATACATTCGAGACTTCAGGTCGTTGTATGAATCACATTGGTTTCACACTAAAATTGATTTCAAAATTCCGGTACATGCAAACAAAGATACCATACTGACAGTGTATAAAACATCTAGTAAAAATGTAAAGGCCAAAGGGAGTGGGCACACTGCGTTTTTTGCAGCGCGTTTTAGAGCTACGTGTTCGCGTCGCATTCGCATGCGCATTCACAGCTCATTTGTTTCCGTTATGTTCGTTTGTTATACAAACGCGAACCGGGAATGGGGCAGCTAGTTCGCATCGCGTTCGATACAAACGCGCTGCAAAAAACGCAGTGTGCTCACTCCCTAAGTTGTTAACTACTATACTGCCGTCATACGTAAAAAGGCCGTAACTTAAAGTATGTAAGGAAATTACGACCTTTCTACATTCTAAATAGGTCGTGACTTCCATAAAGTAAGTAAGGAAGAAAAGGCTTTTTTACATATGACGGCAGTATGATAAAAGAGAGTTCTGAACCTGGTCTTAGCTCTACTAGCGAGCAGTGCTGCTCGGCCCACAGCAGAGTGGTGCGCACGAGGTCGGCGCCGCTGCCGCACGACACGCACGCGCTGAACGACTCCACCAGCGCAGCGCTCACTACGCTGAACTTTACCATACGATAAGGATCATCATGTTTCACCACTTCTATACATAAACTTATATAATAAAGCGGAAGAGTTTGTTTGTTTGAACGCGCTAATCTCAGGAACTACCAGTCGGATTTGCAAAATTCTTTCTGCACGTGATAGCTAAACTCTTAAGGAAGGTCATTGGCTACTTTTCATCATCATGGGCACTGCTAGTATTCAATAATAGTACAAGTACAGAAGGCTAACATAGCGAAAACATACATTGAGTCCGTATGAGCAAGTGGCCAACTCTGGCACAGAATAGATCCAGAAGTCACACTCCGCAGTTTAGGTAGCCACAAGTAGCTAGCCGCGTCGCGCGTAATACCTAACCCCGGCTCCACACGTTGGGGCCAACGTTGGCCTCAATGTCACTCGCCAACGTGTCGATCGAGCAAAATCAGAGCCAACGTTGGCCCCAACTTTAGGGCCAATGCAATTTTGCTAGATCCACACGTTGGCGAGTGACTTTGGGGCCAACGTTGGCCCCAACGTGTGGAGCCGGGGTGACTCGACAACCCTTCCGCGTCACTCCGCGCCAGACAGTGACAGAGTTATGCGTTAGAAAGAGAGGATTTGTTCAGGTGAATATTGCGATAGGCAATGAGCGCTTACGCGATCTGAATTGCACTTTTTTGCGTCACAGCAAGAGTCGCTATTTAAGTAAACGTTTTCGTGAAGTCAGGCTTCTGTACCTATTTATTCTGTTACTCTGGTGACGGAGTTTTTAGGCCGCCTAAAGGCCTCCGTCATGGGTTAACGACTTAAAAGCCGGGACCGACAATTTAACATGCCCTCCGAAGCACGGAAGCGCGCAGCTCGTAATGCCACTTGTGGTCATTGTGACCGTTCAGAACGTCGCTTTACCTCAACGATCTATCAAGAATTCAGATCCATGAAGAATTCTATCACAAAACGCCAGCGTTAGCAAATATAATATGAAAACTATAGGAAATAGGTCCGTAGCGGCGTTTTGTGGCTCGTATGCGGCCAGGCTAAGCAAGCTACGGCACGAGCGCTTCATTCGCTTCATTCCAACTTCTTCTTCATTCCAAAGGTTGCCTGGAAGAAATCGCTTTCAGCGATAAGGCCGCCCATTGTACTAATTAAGACTACATTACGTTGTTATATTTTACTTTTCTTTGCGTACAATAAAGTGTTCTTTCGTTCATTCATTCATTCGCTTTGCGTCGATGTTATAAAAGGATACGAGCCAATACTTCCAGTTGTGCACAGTCCGGTTGGCGACGTGTCGTGCGAACATCTCGCGCAGGCGGCCGGCGCGCGCGCGGGACACTGGAGCGCCCGTCGCCGGCAGCAGAGAATGACAGTTGCTGGAATACAAATCACATCAGCTTTGCTTGCTTTTTGCAGCTAGATTTTACGTCAAAACTTTTTGAATAAACAGGTGGGATTATTTTGTCAAAAGCGAGACATGATAAAAACGTTAAGAATCAGAAGTCGGCATGGGCATTGGCCATGTTTCCAATATTGACAAAAGCAAGTATTTATCAGCTAGAACTTTGGATAAAAAATAAAATGAGGTGTAATTATCATGTAAATGTGTAAGCGTGATTTCTTCGACCCACTTAATTTTTTTCCTTCATCGCGATTCGCGACTGACTCTATAACACTGGCCAATTTTTCGAAGCACGGAAGCGCTTATATGTTAATGCCACTAGTTCTTAATCACCCATTTAGAGTTATTATTGTATTATTTACAAACAGATGAGTTACATACGATATTGAGTTGTTGAGACATTCTATTTGCTGGCGCAAACTTTCCATTTCTTCCTTTATTTGATTCCGTTCCGCCTTCAGTTGTTTTATATACTCGGCCCCTTTCTGTAGCATAGCCGCTTTACTTATCTGAAGTGGAAAACATAAGATTATATTTTATTATATAACATTACTTCGATACCTGAATAATATGAACATCATGCATACTGCAAAGAAAGGCCTTCCATTCTATTTTACTTATTTAAATATATATATTTTTTTATAAAACAAACTAAATACCGACTTCAAATTAAGCTCTTTCTATTTAAAACAAATCCGAGCATAACGTCTCCTTTTAAGTTTTGCGGGACAGGTAAGCAACCTCTAGGAAGTTTTTAATCATAATCATTTATTTCTCTCACAAAGGCTTACATTAGGACTTAAAATATTGTTATATTGCTAATACCTAGTTGTATGCTAGTTTTAAATAGGACTAAGTATATCGAAACTTTTCTCGAGCTGATCTGATTATAGAGTGAAGTAGAGAGCTGTTCAACAGAACTCCTCAGTAAATAGGCCGATTGAGTTGAAACTCAGAACGAAATGGTGACAGCGAGCTGATCTGATGATGGAGCTAGGACCTATTCTATGGGTCTTCTCAGTGAATAACATTAGAACATCCGTGTTTATCCGCGTCTTAGAAAGAAGTTTTCTGTAATGATAGTCTAAGTTTATAAATAAATAATTGTCTAATTGTGTTTGAGCTCATTTGAATCAGCTCACCAACCCAATAAAAGCTTGTCTTGAAAAACATTTTTCAACAAAAAACTTATTAATTTTGATTTATTCTACGAGTAGTGTTTTGGAAAAATAAAGCTCATTTTTTTTTTTTTTTTCATTGATGAGGTACCTTAGCGGCAGGATTCGCGTTGAGTTGCGGTATGAGCGCCTGCAGCGTGTCGAAGCCATATTTGATGTTGTAGCGGCGCTTTTGTTCGGCGTGCAAATGCGTGCGGCGCGGCTCGCGGGGGGAACCCGCGCGCGGGGAGCCGGGGGACGTCGGCGGAGATAATGACTGGAATATACAACCTTATTAAGTGCCCTGGAAACGATCAAATTTGCTTGACAAATTTGTTTGTCAAACTTCACGTTTTCATCAAACAATAGCTTAAACCAGTGGTTCTTAACCGGTGGTCCGCGGACCACTGGTGGTCCCTGGAGCCACCCGAAGTGGTCCGCGAAGCTATCCGAAAAAATTAAACAAGTGACAACGGATCAAAGTTAAAAGAGAAAACTTTTCCGCTTTTGATACGTTTTGAATCAAATTATTGGTTAACTGTGTGTTGAGCAGGCGCGGTCCCCTGGGGAGGGTCATCGGGGTCATTTGCCTTCAAAAAAATCGGCTCGCTTCGCTCGCGTTTTATTTAACTTTAGCTTCATGCGTATTTTGCGAGCAAAGTGAGCTACCGCAAAATAGGAATCGACCAGCAGCCAGCCTTTTCTTTGAGCACCATAAGCAAAAGAAGCACGCATTGCATTTGTCTTGAAAAAATTCGGCTCGCTTTGCTCGCATTTTAGCTTCATGAGTGTTTTGCGAACAAAGTGAGTTATGTCTGATCGCAGAATAGAAATTGACAAGCAGCCAGCTTTTTCTTTGAGCATGGTAAGCAAAATTAAGTGTCATATGCTGCATTTGTCTTTAAAAAATTCGGCTCGCTTCGCTCGCATTTTAGCTTCCTGCGTATTTTGCGAACAAATGGAGTTACGTTTGATCGCAGAATAGAAACTGACAAGCAGCTAGCTTTTTCTTTGAGCATGGTAAGCAAAATTAAGTGTCACGTGCTGCATTTGTCTTTAAAAAATTCGGCTCGCTTCGCTCGCATTTAAGCTTCATGTGTATTTTGCGAACAAAGTGAGTATGCTATGTCTGTCCGCAGACTAGAAATCGGCAGCAGCCAGCCTTTTCTTTGAGCACCGTAAGCAAAATAAATAGCCACATGCTGCATTTGCCTTCAAAAAATTCGGCTCGCTTCGCTCGCGTTTTATTTAACTTTAGCTTCATTGCGTATTTTGCGTATTTTGCGAGCAAAGTGAGCTACCGCAAAATAGGAATCGACCAGCAGCCAGCCTTTTCTTTGAGCACCATAAGCAAAATAAAAAAGCACGCATTTCATTTGTGTTGAAAAAATTCGGCTCGCTTCGCTCGCCTTTTTGTCTTCATGAGTATTTTGCGAACAAATTGAGTTATGTCTGATCGCAGAATAGAAACTGACAAGCAGCCAGCTTTTTCTTTGAGCATGGTAAGCAAATTAAGTGTCACATGCTGCACTTGTCTTTAAAAAATTCGGCTCGCTTCGCTCGCATTTTAGCTTCATGCGTATTTTGCGACCAAAATGAGCTACGTTGCATTTGACTTAAAAAAAATCGACTCGCTTCGCTCGCATATTAATGAGTAGATATTTGGCGAAAGTGCAAAGTCATGTGACCCCCTTCTGATTTGTCTGACGAAATACAACACTACATAACTTGAAAGATACCCCCCCCCCCCCTCCTATAAAATAGTAGATACACTCGTGATACGGGTTGGTGGTCCGCGGCAAGAAAAAAGTTTAGCAAATGGTCCCCCATCACTAAAAGGTTAAGAACCACTGGCTTAAACGATCAAACCAAATATCAAACAAATTTGTTAACTTCCTTTGTTTGACAAACGCCTCAAACACAGCAGTACATACACTATCAAATAATTTGACAAACACGTAAAATTTGACAAACAATTTGATCGTTTACAGGGCACTTTACACTTGGGCCAACGGATCTAGGTATTCGTGAAGTTAGGCTTTTCGCTGCGCAGTAGAAAATTTTGTATGAAAAAGTTGCACTGTGCATCGAAACGGCTAACTTCACGAATGCCGAAATCCGTTGGCCCAAGTGTACAAAGGGTAAGGGCCTTTGTCCACACACGTTTTTAGCCGTGAAATCTACGGTTAATTCGCCGTGTCTAAGGCAAAATCGACAGTGTTGTGGAGCTCTATAGAAGCTTGTCCACGGACACTGCGGCTAGCCGTAGGGTTGAAAAACCGTGCCATAGACAAAGGACCTAAGGGTTGCATTGATTACATTAGGAATGGTGACGACAACAGCGACTGAAAATACTACCTTACTACTAGTACTAACACTATAGGTTCTTAAGACACAAATGAAATACAGTAAGGCTCCAAAAGAAGTTAACCCGGTCTGCGTAAGGTTCAAATTTGACCTAGTGACTATTTTTCTTTGATCTAGTGACTATTGTAGTCAAGGTGCTCGCTTTTCTTTGCATGGAATATTATTGTACTCATTCTCATTGACTTTCTTCGACAAGGAATTTTAAATTTGCAACGTAATTCAGTATTCCTATTATTTACTAAATATTTGCTGAAATTATTAAGCCTGATTGACACACTTACTAATTACGACCAAACATTCGATATACTATTTGCATCACTAATTTTGCAGTCAATTATGCCGCTCTGTCCACAGTACCCAAACAGCAGCACTTTGATCACGGATCTCTGTGCGGATACATAATAGATGTGGCTAAATATTGGATGCACAAGCTATATTTCTAATATCAATTTCAACGCTTTTACTAGTATTATGAGCACAACAAAGAAGAAGTTCTTACATGGTGTGGTGACATGATATCGCTGCCGATGGGCGAAGGCTCCCCCTTACGGATCGGAGACTTGGTGGGATCACTGCTACCGGCGTTCTCCTCATTGCTACTGAGCTTGTATAAGCTTTGGGCTGAAACAACATTCAAATTTGCGTTAACTTTCTAAAGCAAACATTGTCACATACATTTGGGAAGTGTGATGGTGCGTGTAATATTTTTTCGAGAATCAATTATGCAAATATAGTCTATCCAGATCATTTTTAAGATGAGTTCGTATGAGATCTATTCATAATCTTTCTGCCCTTGTCTCACATTACGTGGGGTATTTCAATTTTGACAGAAGCTGAGAAGAGATTATAGGTAGAGCGGTAAATAAATAGATGACTGACAGTGTTGCGCCGACAGAAGTTGCGCCAGCATTACGCTGGCTTGCGGCAGAGTGGGCTCGCTGGCCACGCTGGTGAGGGGAGGGGGGCGGCGCGTCTCGCCCCCCGCGCCCCCCGCACCCCCCGCACCGCCTGAAGTCGACCGGGATCGCACGCGGATCGCGCCAGGCGTCGCCTCGCGACCCTGAAACAACTCCCACTTCAATACCCCACCCCATATGAGTTACCTCGACGATCGACAGTAGAACGAAAGTTATCAATAGGAAATTATATCCTAAGGCGCTATTCAAACATCTAGTTCTATGTTGTGTACACTTTTAGTTACCGACACAAGACATTATTGTAGAAAATCGTAGTTACTATAGGCTACGGTTTTCTATGAACATATTCTATGCCCGGTCTCTGCGGTTCTCTCCGTAGGAAAGTGCCGCAGTAGAAGCTACGCCAATATGTGCTTTGCGGTGTCTCAACGTGCTAGTGTTTAAGGGGTCCTGTCGGTAACAAAGTGTCTTCGTTTGCACAGCTATTATCTTTAAATTGAATGTAATGTCAATCGCTGGGTCTAATTCTACTATCGATCGATTGCATCGAAAGTCGATTAGTGTAAACTTTATATGCCGGCTCCATTCTGTACCTGTTATCTACCGCCTAGACTAGACCTACCTCGTAGACGACCGTTATACCAGCTTACCTCATATTTGACGATTCGGCGCGCGCAATTCTAATCGCTTTCACATCTGTTGATCAATAAATGTGCTCCTGTAGTCATGCCCAGTATTAGTGATAGATAACATATAGCGAAAATATTTTTAAAGATAAGTTGCTATCCGCCAAAGAGGCGCGATAAAAATGTGCAATCAAAAGTCTAGACGATTCCGATTAAATTTAAATTTAGGTAATCAAAGCAAATAAAAGAGAAAGCGTCAAACAACAGACCACACCGTACCACTATATATAAACAAAACAAAACAAGCTGTTTGGCATGACTACACAGGGGTCGAACAGTTTTGGTTCAAGCTACAACTCCAAAGCAATTTTACATCTCCGTCAGTAATTCCGATTAACCCATCAACAGTTCGCTTATCTAAATCGTATCATCGTAAATAGATAAAAGTATGTATTACCATCCGTATGTTAGCTAATTCTAACTCACTGTAGTTATCAGTAACTGATAAAGGCCTAATCTATTTCACGAGAACTAGTTTCTATGCAGGCACTATCAGCTTAGTGCGCCACGCTCAAGATACATTTCATTACATACTTGACACGATTTATTTCCTCCTATTTAGCATTAAGTTTATCATTTAGCTTTTTTTTCAGAGATTTCTCAGCTTATTACAAAACTAAGGAGCCATTTCCGTTCCACAGATAAAAATGTCATATATTTTACAGCTATCGCCGATTCTTGAATAGGCATGATGACAGTAATCAAGTATCGCCAAAATATTTATCTGATCTAATGAAATAGGATTCAAAGATTTTGAAAAATGTATTTATTCTCTTATTAATGTCGAGATTACTAATTTATTTGCTAAAATAAATCTACAAAATACAACAATCCGCCATGATAGCCAAAACGCTCGCCGGTGTCATGGCGTCTGTCATTGCGTCTCGTCTCAGTAAACATCCTTTTGTTTCTATAGTAACTATGTAGGCATCACTGGTTGATATACCGATCCGTGACGTAAAAACAGACGCCATGACACCGGCGTTTTGGCGTGAATTTGAAAATTTAAATTTAAATGTACTTTTATTGCACAAAAACCTTAATTTTCTACAGAAATATGATATATTTTAGACATAATAGATACTTTTGAATATCATAGAAGAGATTTTGAAAATTAGTCATCATGCCTATTGATCAGTGAAAGGACAGTCATCTTGATTTTTCATAAAAGGTTCATCATCGTGACTGGCAGTGCTTGTATCGTTAATCATTAGGTATGACACCCGAAATCCTAATTTAACCTCAACATTTTATTTATGAAATGTATTCTATTTATCTATGCATCTCAAAATGTCTAAAACTGGAGATCACAATATCCTATTTCGGGCGCACTATAGTTGTCATACATAATCGGATACAGATAGATAGAATATTAAAACTGGATGTTTTAATATACTTATTAGACTTTATAAAATGACGTTTATTGACTGAAGAAATCTCAACTTTTCGAAGAAGATCTTCGAATCGAATGCAGTCGAATAAGTGTCCATCGACATGCTGATCGCCATCGTATCATTATGCAAACGGACGGAGCAGTAGAAATATTGCCTATGATGAATAATCCTATCCTACCAATCCTACTAATTTTATAAATGTGAAAGTTTGTGAGCAAAAACTACCGATTTTAATAAAACTTGGAATTATACATAGTTTATGACCTAACCATAGATGTATAATAGTATAGATTCACTGACAGCGTGCCGCCGAAAGGGACAAAAATTAAGTGGATCCATTGTTTCGTAGTACACTTAAGGTCCATATTAGAATAGAATTTTAGAACATAGATGTTCTCTACCTACAAAGAGCCGGCACACGATGAGGGACAAAAGATATTATGCTCCGTCTCATTTTTTCACAAGAATTTTGTATATATCTTTCTTTGTTTTTGTGTGAGTGAGAAGAGACGATCCAGCAGTCTATAGTTTTCTTTGTCTTTGGACCTAACACATAGGCTAATTTTTCAGTGCCTCTAGTCAAAAAAGGACATAAGTCCTTTTAGAGAGCTAGAGGCGCTTATGTCCTTTTTGACTTTAGGTACCACGCGAGCGAAGCCGCGGGCGGAAGCTAGTGATGACGTATTCAGCAAAAAGCATGCAAGCTCGCTCACCCTGGCGGTGTGTTTGGTCGGCTCGTGGAGGGGCAGCGGGGGCGGGGGCGGCGCGGGCGCGGGGGGCGACACCGACCAGTCTGCGTTGAGCTGCGAGCCGAGCGGCAGACTGTGCGACCGGTACTGGTCCTTGCTGCGACTGGGGCCAGGACTGCTGGCGCCCGCAACCACTGACACCTGACCAACAATGCAATGAGCTATCGAAGACAGATAACACTTTATTGTTTACCACAAAGAAACCTTAAATATAAATTATCTAAACATAGGTAAAAACACTAGGCCGATGGACTGATGATATAATGAAGGTAGCGGGGAAGCATTGGATTAGACTGGCTCAGAACCGAGACAAGTGGCGTGAAAATGAGGAGGCCTATACTCAGCAGTGGGTGGATGTGGGCTGATTAGTTAGATAGATAGGTAAAAACAATTGGCGGCCTTATCGCTTAAAGCGATCTCTTCCAGGCTTCAAAGTTGCATTGTGAATACTGAAACGCTACTCAAATTTTTGAGACGTACTTATCTTTTCAAGACGTTCATACTCTTCAATTGTAAACAAAAACAAGCGGCTAAATAAAAAAATTAAAATCCGACTTCAAGCTAAGCAATTTTCTGCAATCTCGAAGTGCATTTCTGTTCATATCTCCAAAGATCTTCGACAGATCCTCACGAAATTATGGCACCGATCGGAATTTATAAAGGCTACTTTTCATCATCATCATCATCTCCATAAACCATCACTACGGGGGCAACGCAAGGGCGCTGCTAGTAGGCTACATAAAATGGAGGCCGAACAAAGCCGCGGAAGGTATTAAATTTAGGACTTTATACCACCACCAGCAAGTTGCCTACAAATAGATCGTGTGAATATTTTGCAACTCATAGGCGCGAATGTATTTATCATGTTGTAAAAAGAACTTGAATCTGTGATTTCCTCATGATAATTAAATTAACATAGGTCGGTTCTGTGGTTCAATGTGTCAATAGAAAATATCGTCATTTCCGTGACATAACACATATTTTGTTTGTTTTATGACGTCATCAACACTGAAAACTTTTTTACTATGAATGTTTCCATATTTTTTATTCTTGGGCTATTATGCTGTTCCTATATCGCACTGCTAAGTATCTATTTTTGGGGAACATGGTAGAATTATTCCTCAAAGGCAGAGTAGGTGGTTCTCTGCAACGGGGCGGCCCATCTGGCCCACTCGCCCGTGGTCTTTCGACCGACAGTTGTTGTTGGTTGGTCGGATATATATGTCGATCGCTCCTGAAAACTTCACTTGCGCGATCTAGACATATGATATTGTGTCGCCATCTTTTCTGAAGCTCGTAGAGCGTAGCATTTCTCTGTAGTTCATCTACAGGTACATGTCGCTACATGTCTATATATCTACCTGAGGCGTAACGGGCGGGGAGGGCATTTTGAAGGACCTCGCATTGGTTGCCGCCGCTGGCTTCGCCTTGTACTCGGCGTTCGACTGCAGATACTGCATCTGAGGCGACGTCTGACGCGCAGGCGCCTGCGCACGAGTCTCGTAGCTCTGAGCAGGCTGGTTCATACCCTGCTAATTATCAAATACTTAAATTAAAATAATATTCCTACTATCATAAAGGCGAAAGTCCGTGTGCGCGTGAATGTTTGTTACCACGTATCCCCATAACTACTTAACCGATTTTGATGAAATTTGGAATGTAGAGGGTTTAGGTTCTTAAATAACACATGGCTGATTCTTCACGGTTTAGGTAGCGAAGGAACAGGAGTAGAATTAAATTACCAAGCTCTTGAGACGTTTCAATGTTATCTCTAAGTATTCTAAACTAGCTAATGGAGCAACATTTCAATACTACTATTACAGTTTAAACCTATCAATACTTTTGGCATTGTGGTAGATAGAATAAGTAATATGCGAGCTTGTTAGGTTGTCTTTGTCCTAGGTTATAATACTAGATGAGTTCATTGTTCTGACTAGCACATACCAATATAGCGTCTTTCCGATTGAATTTAATACTTTGAACTTGTTCAACCTACCTGTCCATAGTACTGTGTGTTGGCCATCGTCTGGGTGGGATAATGCGCGAGCCTGGGGCGCGGCTTCTCCCTATATCCAGCTCTTCCTTGGATCACGATGGTGGACGTGTACTTAGTGTTCTGTACGGGCTGCTGCAGCAGCGATACTGTCTCAGGCGCGGTCTGCGACGGAGGCACCGCTGTGAACAACACATCTGCATACGTTAAAACTAGCTGAAAGAAAGAAAGAAAAAGCATTTATTCATACCACCACTACAAAAAACTATGAATTAGATGTTGAGTACTTATAAGAACCCAAATTTAACATAAACCAACAGAGTCAAACCCTGGGAGACTAAAATGGCCGCTACAACAATTATTTTTATGAATATTAAGATTTGTAATTAATTATGCCCTTCTCACTGTGTCAGTGTATCATGTCTATGAAAAGGGACGGCATAATACAATTCATTATTATGATTCAACTAAAGTGGCCTTTCTAGACCCGCTGTTATTCTTAACGTTAAGCGTTACCCGCTAGTTATGGTATATAGTGATGATGACGATGATGAAAAGTAGCCTATAACCTTCCTCAAGAATTATTTTTTCAAGACTGCTTGTAGAGTAGTAGGAGAAATCTGTAAACACACATAGAAAAAAAAAAAAAAAAAAAAGATTCAGAGGAATTGAAGATGAATTTATTTTTTGGAAGGCTGTTAAAAATATTGGTGATTCAGAGGAATTGAAGAATTAATTTTTTTTTTTGGAAGGCTGTTAAAAATATTGGTTTAAATCCACCTAACTCAGTAACATTGATGAGCTAAAATGACAGCATTTTAAGATTTCTAATTATTATAAAATTGAGCTTAATATGTACGTGGGGCTAATCAACCACGCCCCCCACATCAGGTCACCTTAGTAGAGGAGGCGTGGCACCAGTTGGTAACATTCCGGCGATTAGGGGAGGATCGACTTGGATAACACTTATCCATAATCTATCAGCCGTAAATCGCGTGCGAGCCTTAATTGAGTTGATATCATTCTGACGTGGTCTAGGCCTATTTGATATTTCCCGAAAACTAGAGCTATTTATATTGTTATTACTTTGTAATAAAACAGCGAACAATCGAGATGTATTACCTGCATTGTATTTGTTGAAGCAGGTTTCCGGCTGCGCTGCTATTTTGGGTGTATTGGCGTATTGTAACCTAGGTTTCCCGTAGACATTCTGCATATCGGCGGGCTGTGTTTGCTCGTAGCTTATTGGTTGGTAGGGCATCATTTCCTGGTTGGCGATCATGTTGTTTTGTAGTTCCGACTGCGTGAACATCCGTCCGTTATCGTACATTCGCATTTGCTCATTCTTGACTGTTTGCTCGGTCATTGGCATCATTTGTTGAGTATTCGTGGTCGTGCCTTGAAAGAAATATGAGTTACACGACAAGATCTTCATTCTTTGATTATATTTTTTAAACTTCTCAGTCGTATTACATCCTTATCTACCTGACTTGGGTCATGGTCACCAAATCAGTAATTAATTTTTATTGATAAACATTTCGCCGACCCGTACATTTCGGTCAGTAAAAATCTTAATTAACCACAAGTTTAAATCTGATATTTATAAAAGGTTCATTGATATTATAGGTTGAACATAGGATCTTAGAAAACTATGGATATTTACCGTGCATATTGACCGACATCTGTGAGGTGGGCATAGTGGAGGCGGCAGGAGAAGTCTGGTTGTATCCCTGTGGATACGGCTCTACGGACATGCCCGTGCGGTATAAAGCCTCTTCGGAGGGCAACGCGCTTTCTTCAGGCACCGGGGCCAAGCGCGGCGTCGACAGAAGATCTGCAAACCGATATGAGAAATCTACGCCAATGAACACGTACATTTTTGAGTTAGTCAAGAAAATCACAGTAAAATTGTTACGCCAAAACAAATTTTTTATAAAAAAAGCTCCCATTTTCTGAGTGTTTTAACAGCAAGAAGTATAAATAATAAAAGTGCTCACCTTGCAAAGGTTCCAATGTATCCATAAAATCATCCAGGTTAGGTTGAAGTGGGCCTAAGCTAGGCTGTATAAAATCTGCTAAACTAGCCCCCCTTGCTGAAAAATGAAAGAAACATTTGAATTGAAGAACATTTTAAACTTAGTCTACAAAACTAAATTCAAATTGACAGTAAAAAAAAACAGTAAGTACCTACTAGTAAACGTAAAAAAATAATTACGATTTAAACTTTTCGTTTTAGCTTGCTGTTACTGGATGTCAGTTTAACGCTTACACACATCTCGAAAGTAAAATCTTTTAAGAGTTAATAAAACAAAAACGCCCTCACAAACTGTCGCATTTATAATATTACTGAATCAGCAAATATATTGACAAGGTTTACCGATTTCCCTGCAGTCTGGAAAGGCAAACGGCTGGTGACTGGTGATCGTGGAAAATAGTGTGTCCGTCATGAAGTTGAGATAGTCCTCATCAGCCAACATGTTCCCCGCGAGATCGCTGCATTGCGAGAACGACTCCACCGTATCCATGTCCGATACCTACAAATGTTACAAGCATGTTGCAGTATTTCACGAAGTTCCATTAGTTATGTTTTTGCTCACTTGCTCTTTTTAACGAAGTATGATGCTATGTTAGTGTCCAGCTACTCTTTTTCACATATTCTGATTAGCTATGTTTGTGTCCAGTTGTTCTTTTACATTACAGGATGTCTAATTAGCTGTGTTTGTGTCCAGTTGGTTTCTTACAGGATGTCTTATTAGTTAGGTTTGTGTTCACAGTTGTATTTTAGTAAATATTAGTGTGATTGCACAATTTGAACATTCCGTCAATTTTTGTATTCTTGAGAGAGATACATACCGTGTCCTGAACTGACGTGTCTCCTTTTCCAAGGAGTCGCATTATATGAAACTTGCGCCATTTTTTATATTCTGCAATGACAGCCTCCGCTCGTCTCTTCCAATATTTTCCTTCCAATATCTGTGTCTGATAAAATAAATTTAATTTAGTGCAAAAAACAAAACAATTCTGTCTTATTACTCGGAGCATAGGAAACCTTATTATTACACCCGTCAGTTAAATTACCAGAAAATTATGTTTATATGTATTGACTGCATTATTTAATCTATAAAAACATAAGTAACAAATCAAAACATTCAAATTACCTCTGGTTTTACGTGTGTATCAACATCTAGCGGCGAAGCGAATTGGCAAACCAACGTATTTTGTTTTTTTATGACTGAAAAATAAATACAAACATTAAGACTTTTAAAATCACACTATTATATACTATAATGCGGCAAGTTTTAATTTACAAAAGAAAAGTACCTAAGTACCAAGTATATTTATAAACTCAAATGAGGTTAATGCCATAAACAGGTAAATAAAAATTCAACTGTTAAGATCGAACCGTAGGACCAGTTTCAAAATCTATCAGAAAATTAATGCAAGCTTTAAAGGTGCCAATCTAACGACTCCATTTTTTGGTTATAACCTGTTCTTATGTTCTTATCTTTTCAGTCGAGGCCTAATTTTTGCATGCTTTGTGCGAGCCAAAGATCAAAGTAAAAAAAAACAATAATGATTTCAACACGTAATACAAGCACGATCAATAGGTAGGTAGGACTACCGTTTATATTTCGATGTTTTTATCTGCCAGGGAAAACGCAAGTGTGATTTGATAAAAGCTAAAAGCAATTTTCTGCCGAAATATAAACTATAAGATTAATAATAATCCGGAACAGTTAATCAAATCAATTCTACACTAGCTCACCTTTTAATAAATATTCATAAGAGTTTAATGCTGTATAATATCGCCCAGGGTCTATTATTAGTTTTATTACGTCAACAAATAGCGCCGCAAACCCGTGGGCTATTACGAATACGAAAGTCCCTCAGACCACGTTGACATCAACAAAATTATAATGATTATATATGTATCTATCTTGATACTAGTATCTAGGTTGTCACATGGTCATTAAAATAAGCCAATTCTTGTCTTCATAAGTAAGATTTGGTCACGATTATCTTCTGTGGCACCAACACTTCACTACTATGGTAGCTTGTAATGAAATTGGGATAAAAATTTAATAATATTATACATACTTAAATAATAATCAAAATATGTTGTTTACTTATGTTGTGATGGTTAAACATTGAAGAATGAGTTACTTACATTGCATATGCCAGCATCTCCATATAACGTTGTTTAATCTGATCTTGTCCTTCCAACGGAGTTTTATACCTTTGAAACGATTCCATTTTGGTGAGGTTAGTTTTTGTCTGATGGAAAATAGATAACAAGTTACAAATAAGATCAACTTACCAATAAAATATCCCTATTCCTCTAGTCACAAAATATTATTTGTAAGAAGCATTTTATCAACTAAGTTAACTATAAAAGTCCTTGAGCTCGTGAGAAGCATTTTGACATGAAAAGTATTACACAAATTCATAATTAAATGGATAAACAAAATATTGTTATTAGGGAAAAGTCGACAGTCTAAAAGGTAGATCTGTACTATACTGGTAAAATGGACGAGTCGCCAGACAATCAACAGTTAGCTAAGTTATCAGCTACATTATCAATAGGTGATCTTAAGCTTTGTGCAAATAGCAGCTTGATAAGGAACGTAGGCTCTATCTTATCTGTAGTTTCTACCTGTTTAAATATTGCGCGGAAGAAAACTTAAAAAATAAGTTTATTGCAAAAGAATGTAAAAAAAATTATTTTCAATTAAGCATGGCTCTTTTTAATAATTTTTCTAACAAATCTACAAATAAGTAATACCACAGAGATTTTAGAGATTTGCGTATATAACGCACAACAATGTTTGCTAACCTAGATTACTCACACACACGTGTAAAAGTAATCAAAATTAAATTAACAAGGCCCGATATCAACGAATCTGTAGTCGTCTTAGAGAACATTATTGAGACCTCTGTGGCGCAGTGGGTAAAGGCCCGCCTGAGACGCATGAGGTTGCGAGTTAGATCCCCGCCGCGGGACAAATTTTTGTATGATCTGCAAAATATTTGTCTCGTGTCTGGGTGATTGAATTGAATTGAATTTCTATGTATGTATGCAAATATAAATATACCAAAAAGAAAGTTTGTAAGTATGCAGTATTATATGCAGTCATGTGGTTCCCATAACACAAGCTCTGCTTACTTTGCGGCTACATGATGCTGTGTGAAATGTCCAACGTTATTTATTTATTTATTATTTAAATTAGTTACAGTTTTGTTTAAGTATAGGTGCAGACACTCCGCCTTTAATGTTAAAACACTTTAATTTTTCAGGCGCATTAGTAAAATTGGTTTCATTTTAGAAATTAGATAGGCTAGCTATCGTTTCATAAATTATAGATAACATTTACTGTTCGAAGTGCAATACAGTCATATAATATAATAAATTAGACTTGTAAACTTATCATCTCACGCATACCTAGTTGTTTTTTAAATATTTCCTTTTACAGAATATGGATCAACCAACTAAGGCTGGATTCGACCAAAAGTCATCTTACTCCAGAGTAACTAGCCGACATAATTCGAAATACAATTGTTTAGAAAGCGCAAATAAACATTATTAGAGTAGAGCTCCTGTGTTGTTGAGGTGCATTATTTAATCTAATGATCTGTCATTTGATTCTATGAAGAACGAGTTTTAGTCTCAGATATTTATATTTTATTATAAGTACTCAATCTGAAATAAGCTCGAAATAAGCAACTCTGAACTTCTTTCTGAATAACAAAAGGAATTTCAGTTCCAACGAGTTTTAAAGATTACGGTAGTTTAATGAGTTTTTTTTTATCGCAAATAAATCCTGTGCCATTTGTACCTATTCAAAAAAATTTTTAATGAAGTAAGTATAATTTACTTTTTAAAATATTTCTACCACTTTTTCCATATTTGCCTAAAGTAAAAAAATACGTTTTTTTTATTTAAAAAAAATTAGTGCGAAATATTTCGATTACTTGATTTGTTGTGTTTCTGAAGGCTTCACTGAAAGATAAACAACACTACAGTTTACTATCTGGTAACATAAATAGTTTTTAATAGCTCAATGTAGGTATCCTTGATCGTGTTATCAATAGGGCAATTTATAATTGCATTTTTATCTGTGCAAAATGAACAAAATAGCAGAGACCTTTGGATTGTAAATAAAACAAAGCAAAACTAAATATTCACTTGCGTAAGATATTTGCGCGTGTTCTTTAAGCCAATAAAGCTGGGTATCCACTGTGTTCACGCACCATTTGTGCTCCAAGCATCTGTACCGCTCCAGTTATGGATACGTTCGCGCTGAGGGCTCCAATCGGTGGCGGTTTTCGAAACGATGCTGTGGAGCATGCATGCACGAACCGTCTCCATTACAGGGGTGCAGATGCGCGGACCACATTTGGTTGGTGTGCGAGCATACTGGATACCCAGCTAAGGCCAATGATTGCAGGCGCATCAAATCTTTAACTCGTTTCGGCAACTAAGGCTGGATTCGACCAAACTGGATTAAGTTTTTACTCGAGAGTAAACTAGGTACTGTTTGTTTGAATATTTTGACATTGTATAGTTGACACCTTATAACCAGGATAATTTGTATGCACATAATAATGTTCGGTTGCGCTTTCTAAACAATTGTATTTCGAATTAAGTCGGCATCTTATTCCGGAGTAAGATGACTTTTGCTCGAATCAAGCCTAATTGGATTAGAATGGTGTTCTCTTCAAGGCGTTTACCATTTCTCAAAAAAAAAAAAACGTAGCAAAAAAATTGCTTCTATATTATATGTGCAGAACTGCAGACAGTACCTAAGTCCATTATTTGAATTCCGAAACGTTACAGTACAAAATTTTCTACTGCGCAGCGCAGAGCCTGACTTCACGTACGCCGAGATCCGTCGGCCCAACTGTAAAGAATTGAATCTTGGGATCCCGGATGTTTCCCAGTCTCGAAAATTTCGGGATTTTTATTTTTTAATAATGCTGGACATTTTCACACGGCATCATGTAGCCCCAAGCTAAGCAGAGCTTGTGTTATGGGAACCGCATGACTGATATACTACTTAAATACATTTTTAGGGTTCCGTACCTTAAAAGGTAAAAAAAGGAACCCTTATAAGATCACTTTCTTGTCCGTCTGTCCGTCTGTCCGTCTGTCCGTCTGTCTGTCCGTCTGTCCGTGTGTCACCATCGATTATCTCAGGAACGGGTAGAGCTAGCAAGTTGAAATTTATACCATATACTAAGGTCTATAGTCCCTACTGTGAGTATAAAAATCAAGGTCCTGAGTCAACACTATAAAAATATATAGGCAAATTTAGGTTTTCGTGAAAACTTGTGAGTACCAAAACTTACCTTAATTATCAACTTTTTTTATTTTTCGGAATTTTTCCTTTATTTGTGCTGGAAGACCTTGCTTGTAACCAAAATTGACAATTCTAGGTCAACCGGAAGTACCCTAGAGGTTTTGGGTCGAAAACCTAAATGGTAGTTCCCGTTGACCTAGAATAACGAAATTTGGCAAAAAGCAAGGTCTTATAGCACAAATAAAGGAAAAATTCCAAAAAGTTAAAAAAGTTGAAAATTAAAGGGTGTTCCCATACATACATAGTTGACGCCAATTAAAATTGTCCTCCGAGTTGTATGGGCGCTCATACAATTAAGCGGACTAGCTTAATTGGCACCATGGCTAGGCACGGAACCCTCGGCGTACGAGTTCGACTCGCACTTGACCGGTTTTTTTGTAAATACATACATAATTTACATAGAAAACACCCAGACCAGAGACAAATGTTTGCAGATCATACAAACATTTGTCCCGCGGCGGGGATCGAACCCGCAACCTCCTGCGTCACAGGCGGGCCTTCACCCACTGCGCCACAGAGGTCGTCATTAAATATGACAGATCCCGGGATTTTCAGAATTAACCAAAAAAAGTATTGTATTTGGACGCACACTGATGCGGAAGAGTTTGTTGGTTTGTTTGTTTGTTTGAACGCGCTAATCTCAGAACTACCAGTCGGTTTTGAAAAATTATTTCTGCACGTGAGCTAAACTCTTGAGGAAGGTTATAGGCTACTTTTCATCATCATCATCATCACCATATACCATCACTATGGGGGCAACGCTTACGAGGGCGCTGCTAGTCATACTAATAATATAAATGCGGATGTTTGAATGTTCACAATTCTCTAGTTTTGTGATGAGAAGGTTGTCCCAGGTGCTCCATGAATCCCTACCTAGTAGCACAGCCTGACTTCGCGAAAACGTTTATTTAAATAGCGACTCTTGTCGCGACGTAACAAATTGCAATTCAGCTCGAGCAAGCGCTCATTGCCTAGCTAGTGCAATATTCACCTACACAAATCCTCTCTTTCTAACGCATAACTCTGTCACTGTCGGCCACGGAGTGACGCGGAAGGGTTGCCGAACTGTCGTGTGATAGGTATTACTCTCGCCGCGGTTAGCGTGCGAGCCGAGCGGCAAGTGAGAACCCTACCCGCCAAGGCCCGGCCGGGCGGGCCCGCCAATGTACTTGTAGCTTTGCACCTGAAGTGCTGAGTGGGCCTTCTCTACCTATTCTGTGCTAGTAGTTAAAGGGCCAATTCAACCGTTATTAAAAAGAGTTATATCTTATTCATAAACTTCCCCTATTCGCAAGAATTCTGCTATTTATTTTAATGTAACTAATCAACAGTTTCATTAGGTTTAAATGTTGTTGACAAGGCTAATGACGTTTTCCGCAGGTAGAAATCTAAAAGTGAGTAATTTACTACACTTTGAGGAACTAAATTCTGCTCATCCTTCGGAGTGATGAATCCTCACAAAATTTTGATGAAACGAATTTAATCGTAGAAATCGGATATCATAAGGAGATATCCAGTAGCCCCTTTTTTTCCTTTTTTCGGAGGAAGCGCCCAAATATCAAAAATCCTCGACGAAAAAAAAATTATATAAGGTCGTAAAACCTGTGCACCAAGTTTCGCCCAAATCGGTTGTAAAATACGACTCATAGAGGAGTACCAAACAAACATACAAATGAAAGCAATTGCTAAGTTGAAGCAGAGACGCTTAGCCTGCTTCGCTTGCTCGGTCAATTGTTCAACAAACCTTATTCCTTGTTTTTCCGAGGCACACCACCTAATGACCATGGTACACAAGTGTGCCGAGGCACACTCTTTGTGAAACAAAGCATGATTACACTTATAAAACACACAAAAAGTACTGAGTATACCTAGGTTTGATTATCCCATTAGGTTTTAATTTTAAAAACAACATTGGTGAACAAAATATAAAAAATAAATAAGCAGCATTATATCGCATATAGGTACATAACAGTATTAAAGAGAACATATTTACTTATCTTATTGTGACTAGATCTGACAACAATGGAATATTATACTACAGAACAAACATAATAAGGTACCTATTTATTTGAGCCAAAGTGTGGTAAAGGGTAACAAATATCTGCTAACATTACATAAGACCACTGATAACATCAAATTATGTACTTTAAATAAATCTGTGCCAGGAATGAGAATTGTATCGTTTGGGAGCCAGTTTCAGTTCCCAAATGTATTATAATAAGTACCTAAATAAAGCTGTATTTGATAGAATGAAAAGCAAAATGAAGTAGGTAGGTACTTGCTGCATAGAGCAAGTTATCTCGGCAAGTGACCTGTGTCTTTTACACAGGCTGTGATGACCTCCCCTTATCTTTGCACACAAAATCCAATGGAAATATAATGTTTCCTTATATTTTTAACCAAATCACTAATATTACACCTCCGATAAAATAGTGTTACAACTTGAAAAAGATGTATTCTGGGTTAAAAATACAGATTTAACTGTCTTACACCTCAAAAATTGGTATTACTGTAGCTCTATAAATGTCTACTAGGTGGAGGTTTAACCCCTACAAAATTAAGACATTTTTGCAACTCAGTGTTCTCAAATAGTGTAACATTTAGGGTTTTAAAATGTAGATGTGCATGTGTTTACACAAAAAGCTATCCAAAATAGAGTTACAACTACACATTTTCAAGCCTTTTCCAGGCTTTTCTCAAGAAAATATCCAAACAGAATATGCAATTTGATACTTCCAGTTTTTTTTTACTTTTCAAAAATATATTACTTGTTAAATAATTTGAATAAAAATGCACAATTTATCAAATCTGTTAATTTTACTTTCGCTCTCCTGAAAATTAAGGTTTTTCTAGTTGTAACCCTATTTTATTGGAGGTGCGTAAGTAACGAACATAACCTACAATTCTAAAGTTCTTTGATTTATTATGCAAGGCATTAAATAGTCAATGAGAAGCTACTAACTTGCACAGGGAAATTACAGATTAAAAATAGAACTACATCCTCCTTTTTGAAAATACCTACTATACTAAGTTAACAACATCCAAGTCGCTGGCTTTTATTCTTATCACTAGATATTTATTACATAGGTACTTCAGAGGAATAGTGCAGATCATAACATGTTGACCAGTATTTGTTTTGATAATTTGATCTGATTGTTTTGTCTTTATTTCTCAATCACATGAAATGGATTAAAAAGTTAGTTAGAAGAAACTAAGATTTTACCAATTTGAACTATTTGATGTATGTAAATTATTTTCTTAGCACTCACCTGTATGCTAAAGTCATACATTTAAACAACTTTGTAAGGGATATTTCAATGGAAAGTTGTTGATGTTGTTTACTTTCTTCTTTGTCAGTTTGCAGAAAAGGCTTAGGTACTCCTGGCACGGTATAAGTGGCAACAACAGATACTTTTTGGACATTCTGTTCTTCATCAGGGACCGTCACTAAATCATCAAAATCGTCCTGAGCTTCAGCCTCAAAATGTGATACCATGAAATGCCCCGAATGTATAGTTTCCTTTTCAGGGCGAGCTTGCCGTTTTCCCACATGGTTCATTATGAATTATTGAATTGCACTGTTAGCCCTAAAAGCATTTACTTTGTTGAAAAACTAGCATAAATCGACTTTAGAACATTTTATTTTATCATTAGCACTCACACGCACAAAACGCACCACACATTTGTTTTTTTCAACTGACTGACACAACACGATTGACATGACAATGACAAATAAAATTGACTGATGTGATGACAAGCATGACAGTTCAGACAAAACAAATCAACGACCGATGCCAAATGCTCTATTTTTTAGGAGATAAAAGTGTTAAGTTTGCCTAAATAGATTTAAACTCTAATCCTTGCTTTGGAGACCGAGTGTCAGTCGTGCGGGAGGGACCGCGGGACGCGGGAAATCATCGGGAAACAATCAAAATCACAATCAGAGTGTTGCCAATTTAGCGACTTTGTCGCTAGAAATAGCGACTGTTGATCTAGTGCTAGCGACTTAAAATCAGTTCTAATGACCAAATATATTTAGCGACTTATCTAGCGACATTTGCACTTCAACCTGCAAATCAAAACAGTTTTATGGCAAGTAATGGAGAATCCTACTATTATTATTATTATAAAGGCGAAAGTCCGTGTGTGTGTGTGTGTGTGAATGTTTATCGCCACGTATCTCCGTAACTACTTAACCGATTTTGATGAAATTTGGAATGTACATAGATAATGACCGGGAATAGGACATAGGCTACTTTTTATCCCGAAAAAATAAAAGGTTCCCGTGGGATAAACAAAATAGTAGTCCACGCGGGTGAAGCCGCGGGCGTCAGCTAGTTGTGAATATTTATTCAGTTTTAATTATAAGCTATGCAAGGACAGACTTGCGAGGTCTACAACTCACAGAGCCACTAGGGTGGTGGCACCAGTAATGAACAAGCACCAGTGTTCGACATTTTTTTTTTAATTGGCTTATAATAAGATTTAGGTTGAATATATCTATGGTAGAAACACAAAACCGTAGACAACACATTTCCAGTTGTTATTCCTGAAAACGTCACGAAAATCGGCCATTTAGTTTTCAAGTTATTGAAGAAAAGTTGCGTGTTGGTGCGCTGCTGAACCAAAATACACTTTTACTAACGAAATTACTATGAAGTTAAGTCTATATTTTTGCCAGCATTTTTGGAATTATTCAATTTATTCGAATTTCGATTGATTTTATGGAAAGGTTATATTATTCTGGATTTAATTTTATATCAGTAGCGCACCTACGCATGTTTAATTTTATTTTATAGTCGATGTTCATTACTGGTTCAGCAAAATTCAATATATTTATGAAAACTTATTGCACACTCACAAATATATAACCAACTAAGAAAAAAAGAGAAGTGCATAATATTAACAATAGAAATAAGAATAAACTATGTGTGCCTAAATTTAGACTAGAAAAAGTAAATGGTTCTTTTATGGGAAATACTGTACTCTTTTATAATAAACTTCCAGAAAACGCAACAAAACTTCCCATTCGCAGATTTAAAACATACATAAAGAATAATCTTGTTAAGAAAGCGTACTATTCTCTTGATAATTATATTAATGATAAAGTCGCGTGGCCTGATGTCGCTCTGCCCCTCGACAGCTGATGTGTACTGTGCAATGTCTTTACTATCTTGCTTAGTTTTATAATTATATTAAGTAGGTAACTGCTAGGTACCACCTAAGTTAGCCAAGTGTAGCGTGTGATGCCGGGCGAATTTTTGTTGATGTATTAATCCTCCTTTTTTTCTTTTGACGACTTTGACGAGACTCACATTGTTCGACTGGCTCCACACTGGAACTTGACTATTTAGATTTTAAGCGGATGGATCACCGAAAAGAAAGCTAGGCCCCATACCGTGTTTGTTGCCCTGATTCTTCACGGTGTTGGTCGCGAAAGAACAGGAGTAGAATCACCTAGCTCTTAAGACGATTCAAAGTGGTCATAACGGTCCTACTGAATAAATGATATTTGATTTTGATTTTGATTTTGATTTTCACCTTCTCCAGAAATCGACAGGTGTCCATACTTATTATTTTACGTACTTTCTTAGTTTTTAACCAAATTTAAGTCTAATTCATGAACTGATTACGTTAATGTTTGAAATTCACCGATTGGTACATGTTCTCCAATAAAGAACATGTGTCGAACACTGGGTAAAATAAGTGTTCATTACTGGAGTTGGTTTCAGATGCCTCCCAGAAAAAACTACACACTCGAACAAATTGATTATTAATTATAATACAATGTTTCTCATGGCTGACTTGTCTAGTTTTTAACCAAAAAAAGGAAGAGGTTCTCAATTCGTCGGAATATTTTTTTTTTTGTTCTTTTTTTATGTATGTTCCACGATTACTCAAAGACGCCTGGAGCGATTTGGAAAATTCTTTTTTTGTTTGTAAGGGTATACTTTTCGATTGGTACCACAAAAATTTGGTGAGGATATGTTGAGGATCGTCGGAGTTATGAACATAAATGCACCCATAACTAACTCAGCAAAATACATTATCATTATTATACGTATTAATTATTATTATTTATTATTAATAAAATTAGCAGTCGCTGTCTCACTGCAGGGCAAGTCCCTCCCTTCCGGTAGGTAGTTTAAATAATGTTAGTTATTGCATGTTTTGTGCTTTGTTCATTACTGGGTGTTCATAACTGGAGTGTCGATAACTGGTGATTTATCACTGTTTATCACTGGATTATTGGTGTTCATTACTGGAGATTCGGTAGGTATTTTGGTTTTCATCTTCTGATTAAAAACATATAGCTTTAATGTGAAAAAACTTGCTACCTAACCTTTCTTGAATATATTATTTATCATTTGGACTAACTGCTGTAGATATAGTAGTAAAAATAACGAAATTATTTCAAATTTTAGTCACACACTTCCCTTAAAGTGTCGAGCACTGGTGCTTTCACCCTACTAGTTATTTTGTACTGAAGCTGATCAACCATTAGGATTTTTAAACTGAAATAATAATTAGGTACCTATTTAAATTGTTGTGGCTATTTAGACTGACAAGTAAAGTCGCTAACTTGGATTTCTTCCTACAAATTGTTTTTTTACGAATAATATTAAAGTTTTAAAATGCAAAAATATTTAATATTTTACACAATTATAAATGTCTACCATTTATTTTTTTCAACCATCTACCATTTCAAAGCATTCATCGTAAAAAATCAATTTTTGTAGGAAGTAATCCGAGTCAGCGACTTTACGTGGTGAGTCAAAATAGCCCTGCTGGTTAGAATCAGTTTTTCGACTTTTCAGATTAAATCTAGCGACTGCGATTTATTTGAGTTGGCAACAACATCAATCAGTGGTCAGTCAGCATCAATCAGCACAGCAGAACAAACACGGGAGTGTTGATTTAGAATATTTTGTTTTGTTTCCTCTGTTGTACTTCTATTATTAGGGATTTTGATCACCTGCATGCATTGTATAGATATCTATTCTTTTGATATCTACTTAGCTAAAAAAAATCTGTGCTGGGTTTGGTAGTAAAATGAATTCCCCTAGCTCTAAAAACTCACCTCAATATAAAAACTTGAATACAAAACAGAAGCAATCCCCAAAGGAAATAAAGGATAAAATGAGAATGGTTGGTATGTCTGTCTTTCTTTTTATACAGGGGATTGCCCCTTGTCGGCATAACTGATGCCTCTTTCTCTACGAAGCTTTTTCCAGGACAGCCTCCATATAAATATGTAGTATTGTAGTATTATTATCTATTCTGTGATATGGTGTACATTTACAATTTGAAGTTCTATGGCTGCATAAATAGGTATCTGAATTTCTTTACTCGTTCTAAATCAGTGTTATCTAAAGTTGCTCGAAGGTTTTAAATGCTGTTAGTATTTTGGTTTTACTGATATTAATTTTGAGAGAAAATTCCTTGAAAATATTATTCATGGTATCGCATAAAGCAATAATGGCATAGAAAAGCGGAGGCCTATACCCAGCAGTGGGTGAAGTCAGGTTGCGGATGATGATGATCGCATAGAGACTAGATAATTTTTCGTCTGTCTGTCTTTACACCTTCATAATTCACACACCAATTTATATATCTCTAGTCTAATGTTAGCAAAATACTACTACAAATTGGTACCTATGCCGTAAACATACTTTTTGTTTACCTCTATAATTAATTTCAGAATTTTAAGAACAAGATACGAAATTGTCGTGAAATGTTAATGGACAGATTTCGTGGGCCAGTTCCAGAACATGATTTATGCAAAAAATTAACAGATATTTATAAAAGCATGTTTGATGTGAATGAAGTTATTGAAAGTGATGAAGTTGAAATTCTGGAAGAGTTGAAAAATGAGCTGGTGCAGGAGGAACTTGATTGGTATGTTTATATTAAAGTACAAAGTCTAAAAAATCTTTCAAGTTAGAAGTTGCGACTTTGTGCCTTTTGTTACCTTAGTGCAGTGGTTCTTAACCGGTGGTCCGCGGACCACAGGTGGTCCCTGGAGCCACCCGAAGTGGTCCGCGAAGCTATCCGAAAAAATTAAGCAAGTGACAACGGATCAAAGTTAAAAGATAAAACATTTCTGCTTTTGATACGTTTTGAATCAAATTATTGGCTGACTGTGTGTTGAGCAGGTGCGGTCCCATGGGGAGGGACATGGAGATGCATGATGTTGCATTTGTCTTAAAAAAAATCGGCTCGTCTGGTATTTTGCGAACAAAGTGAATTATGTTATTTCTGGCAGCAGATTAGAAATCGGCAGCAGCTAGCCTTTTAAAATAAATCGCCACATGCTGCATTTGCATTTAAAAAAATCGGCTCCCTTCGCTCGCATTTGATTTAGCTTTAGCTTCATGCGTATTTTGCGAGCAAAGTAAGCTATGTCTGACCGCAAAATAGGAATCGACCAGCAGCCAGCTTTTTCTTTGAGCACCGTAAGCAAAATAAAGAGGCACGCATTGAATTTGTCTTAAAAAAAATTCGGCTCGCTTCGCTCGCTTTTAGCTTCATGAGTATATTGCGAACAAATTGAGTTATTTCTGATCGCAGAATAGAAACTGATAAGCAGCCAGCCTTTCTTTGTAAACCGTAAGCAAAATAAAGTGTAAATGTTGCATTTGTTTCGCTTCGCGCATTAGGGAGCTCGCTTCGGTCGCTGGCTTTGGAAGCTCAATCGCTTTGCTCGCATACTAGCTTCATAAGTATTTTGCGACCAAAGTGAGCTACGTTGAATTTGACCTAAAAAAAATCGGCTCGCTTCGCTCGCATATTCATGAGTAGATATTTCATTTAGAATCGGCAGCAGCTAGCCTTTTAAAATAAATCGCCACATGCTGCATTTGTCTTTAAAAAAATTCGGCTCGCTTCGCTCGCATTTGATTTAGCTTTAGCTTCATGCGTATTTTGCGAGCAAAGTAAGCTATATCTGACCGCAAAATAGGAATCGACCAGCAGCCAGCCTTTTCTTTGAGCACCGTAAGCAAAATAAAGAGGCACGCATTGAATTTGTCTTAAAAAAAATTTGGCTCGCTTCGCTCGCTTTTAGCTTCATGAGTATTTTGCGAATAAATTGAGTTATTTCTGATCGCAGAATAGAAACTGATAAGAAGCCAGCCTTTCTTTGTAAACCGTAAGCAAAATAAATAATAATAATAATATAAACTTTATTTCAGGCAACTTAAGAATAGTACAGATGGTAAAAACTAATTCTAAGGCCCATAAAGTGTAAATGTTGCATTTGTTTCGCTTCGTGGATTAGGGAGCTCGTTTCGGTCGCTGGCTTTGGAAGCTCACTCGCTTTGCTCGCATACTTCATAAGTATTTTGCGACCAAAGTGAGCTAGGTACGTTGAATTTGACTTAAAAAAAATCGGCTCGTTTAGCTCGCATATTCATGAGTAGTTATTTTGCGAGAGTGCAAAGTATTATGTAATTCCATTCTGATTTGCCTGACGAAATAAAACACTATAGAACTTGAAAGATACACCCCTCCCCCCACCCTCCTATAAAACGGGTCCTACGGTTGGTGGTCCGCGGCAAGAAAAAGGTTTACCAAATGGTCCCCCATCACTAAAAGGTTAAGAACCACTGCCTTAGTGGATTTGTCCTGTTAACAGGGCACATCAGATCTAAAAGAAAGTCCTATTCATCCTGTTACCCCAGCCTGGGGTATACTGTCCGTATTACTTATAAACTCCCCTCAACTTCTGGCAAAAGTTAAACACTTTCAAATAATGCCATCCTTTTTTGTTAGATAGTGACAGGAGGAATATTGAGTGTTGTTTATCCAGTGTTCAAGTTGAGATGCGTTTATAAAAAAGGCCTTGTGATATTATTTCAGTATCCTTCTTCTTCTTCTTTCAGTGCCTCTCCATTAATGGAGGTCGGCAGTCAGCTTCTTAAAATTCTCCTTGTCCAGCGCAAGTCTGAACAGTTGTTCCACCGTCTTAATGCCTGTCCACTCCCTGATGTTACGGAGCCATTCAGTATCCTTACCTTTGATTATATACCTGCCTATGACATTGTGTTGAAATATAATTATAATACTCTTATGAATGCAATATCTTTACAGGTGGATCAGGGAGTATGAAAAATCACAGCTGGAAAATGTTGATTGGTCTTCAATAGAACAGGAGCATGAAGTAATTTGTCCTGTTTGCCAAAAAAACAATTTGGCACTTGAATACGGTAATATTTTCTGTTCTAATTGCAAGATCAAATGCAAAACGACTCACTCTTTAATAGAAATTAAGAAGAGTTTAGAAACATCTTTGGCAAAGCATGCGTCAATGTGTATACATGAACCCCTATTTTCAATTATACCTGATTTAAATGAACCTCACATATATCTTATTTGTGAATATTGTTCAGAAATGAATATTCTCATATGATTCTTTTGTATTTTAAATTAAATTGAAACTGGTAGGTACTTTTGAGGAAAAAATGGTGCACAAAGACCTCAAGAACTATGCAGCCAGTATGATTGAGTAAAAGGCCAGAATAAAAATAGTTACATATGGAAGTCTCTAGATTTGCCATGTTATTTTTTTGTTCATTCATTGTGTATCAATCACCATGTCAGTTTGCCCCTACATAATTTTCAGATACTTACCAATAATCTAAAATATAAAGAGGGTTGGGTACTGCTGTAGGCAAAAGCCTGTGATAAACTTAGTTAAAAGTTTTGTTTATAATTTTCTAACTTGTCATGTAGTTTATAGGTATTGTTGTTTGGAGTACTTATAATTTTTAGTTTACCTATTGTTTTTTTTTATATAAATTGATTGAACTATACTTCCTGTTTTATTTAATAGCTGCCCCCCGCGGTGCTACCCGCGGTTAAAAAGTCAACATAAGACGATCACCTGGCGGTCACCCATCCCAAAACTGACCGCGCCGAGCGTTGCTTAACTTTTCTGTAGCCCATACAAACTTTCAAGGGCATATAATTTTAAAATTAATCCCCGTTAATCCCGACTTACCACAATACAACAGTGAAAACTACATCTAAATCGGTTGAGCCGTTACCGAGATCGAACAGCTTGCAACTAATTTGCTTTTCTTAAAAATGACATTGATATTTATTGCGATAAAGTTGAAATTGTGAGTAATTTGAATGACTATTCCTCAATCGTTTCTGTAATTTTATACGATTGTTTCCGGTACTCATTTATCTGGTAGTACCTACTGTACAGTACCTACTACCAGATCTTTTTTTCCGAAACGCAGTCTTTTCCTGGTTTTACGGTAGGTAGGTACATTAACTAGTTCACGCATGATTCAGTGAATGCAACACTATTGGCCTAGGTCTAGCAACATTAAATTTAGACTTTGATGCGGCGTTCACACGCTCGCGAGCAAACAGATATTCAACGAGACAGAGATATGATTAGAGCGAGCACGAAGTAGCTCTGTCGCTCTCATTTCAAGGAGACCGAACGCAACAGAAGATAAATGACCCGTTGAATGTCTGTTTGCAAGCGAGCGTCTAAACCCACCATTACATTAGCTAGCTGTCAAGTCTGAAAAATAACAAATCTTTTATAAAGAAAAGGTAAAATGAGTAAAACAACACTGGTTTACAAAATAAAAAATGACCTTTTAATTCAATTCATGAAGCATGGTAACAAGGTATATATTGTATATTATTATTTCTTTGTCATTAAATCGTCGGAATTAGAACATTTTGTTATACATGATTAAGTTCTACCAAAAGATTAGACTAACTAACGGTAACTTGTATAAAATGTACATTAATTACATAATATATATAAAACAGTACCATTATTTACTGATATAATTAGGGCATTTTTCATAGTGGAATTAATTTAGTATGTATGTAAAAATGGTCTATTTGCTATGCAATTATTCTAGGCCTGAAAAAAAAACGTAATTTAATTTTCAGTCAATCACATACATATTATTATTTAGTTTGTATTAAAATAGTGAACAAATATTGCATAGTCAAATACTTTTGGTTACTATAAGGCAATTTAGCACTTATCCAGTACCAATTAATATATTCATTTTGTTTTATATATTTGTGGGTAAAGATTGCACTGGACTAGCAAAACATACTGAGTTGTACTAACTTTTATGCATCCATGTGAAATGGGTTCAATAAATATTCTTATTCTTCATACATAATTTTCTAGTCATTAATTAGTTTCAAATCATTTAAAATTAAATATAACTACTTCTATAATCAGTTTTATTAACATGTTTGATTTATACTTATCTAGCTATTTTTCACAACATAATAATAAAATAACACCAGAGAATTATCATTATTAAATGTTAGGCGAAAACTGGGAGATAACAAATAGTGCTGTTGGGGGATCGAATCGTAAAGTCATGCTGCATTTTGAATATTGCTTTAGGTACTTATATAAATATTCGAACGACGCCTGTCCAAGTTCAGCTAATAACAAGCAAATAAAATGTAAGTAAGTACCGAGATTAAAAAAGTAATCTAAAACCACGTTTTTTTTGTTTTTAAATGCATGGTCATCGAGTTGTGACTTGTGAGCTACTTTACCCTGAAAATTTCAGCCGGATAGCTAATCGGGAAATGCTCGATATTTGAGTTGCAAGATTCTACGCGGAACGACAGACAAACAAGAATAAAAAACAAAAACTTTTGTAACATGCAACATGGTGTACAATTTTATTCCCAAGGTACATTCATTTTATATAAAGCAAGTACCGAAAATCATCCTACCTAAAATTGTAGGTAACATATCAAAAAACTATTCACACTTGAAATTCAATTATTTGACAAAATTTGCTTCTAGAAGAAAACAAAGTGATACTTACAAGTTTTCATTGGTAATGAGTACACAGGTTGTATAAAATCATGCTAAATAATGATCGAACAAATATTAATGTATTATAAAGGTTTAAATTTCAGTTATTATTATTAGGTACAAACTAAACGCAATTTTACCTAAATAATGTTAGTTCATGTTATTCCAAGGTACGAGTATCTAAGGGCCAAACTACAATATCGTATGCGTCAGCAACACGCCCGACATCATTTCCAAAGTAAAGGAATTTTTAGAAGAATATAATAAAGCCACTTTAAAAGAACATGAATGGATGAAATACCTATTTGCGGTTTATTTATTTAAGTAACTCAATTTCAGGCAGACTGAACATCATAATAGTAACCATGTAATGCCGCACTCGCTATGTGAATATGAACCTAAACAAATTACAAGATTTTAAATATTAGAGAATGTAATGATATTAGGTATATCAGGAAAGAAAATCTAGACAAAAGAAATCTAAGTTAGTAGGTATTATTAGTATTAGTTATATAATTAATTAAGTATAGATATTTCGGAAATGTTTGCCTCAAAAAATCGCAAAACAATATTTCTTACACAACCTTTTGAATTGACAAGAGTTTCAAGGATCAGTGGTGTTTTTGATAATACAACAGGATAAATGAACATAATTTGTTTCGAACATAGAATAAGATGGATTATTCCAGACATTGATCAATAGCGAGTGCGTCAAATCGACAATAATAATGAATATTCAGCAAGATGTTTATACAAAGCGTGGCCATTAAAAATGTTTGCTACATTTTTGGAATGTCAAACATCTTTTATATTATGATGGTTGAAATTTTGCACTCTTTCGTCTCAAGAAATATGCAATTTGTTCATTAGCAAGAGGTTTGTTACAAAATGATAGATTTGTACAATTATTAACACAATAACCACATTAATAACACGTTAATTTTAATTAACATCGTTTTATTGTAAGCCGTCAGCCCAGCCAGCGGCTCAATAAAATGTCACGCATCAACTTTTTCATGAATTTGCTAATTATCTCATGAATGACTGAAATCCCAGTTTGAAGAAATATACCTCATTTGCGTCGGCTTTGTAATGTGCTAATTAAAAATACTTTTAAATTATGTATGGCATCGCCTAATAAAAATACAAAAATATAGTGTTGATGACATCAACATAATATTGCAATTTTGTTGGAAGCCGATATTGTAGACGCACCCTAAATTATTACAAAAAGCACGCCAGATTATAAATAAGCATGTCTGTTCCATTACAGTTCAGAAGTACATGACAACAAAAAACAATCTATCTAACATAATTCAAAATTCCTACAGCATAATATCATACCATTTGCTATTATATTTTCGTATTCACTTCAGAAAAATATTTTTCATTATGTCTGCACACGGTTTTAGGGTCGCTACTTACTCACGTCTCTTGGCGTAAGAATAGATCCCAGCACGAGGACGGTATTGCATTTATTTTATACTCTTCTAAAGCTAACTTAATAGTTACGATGATTGCTTTTGACGACTTAGATTAATAGCGAATCTTTAAAGGCTCATACTCGGGCGATTGAGTATCTTAATTCAACGCAACATCTATTCAATTTTAACATCAAAACTACTTCAAGCAATTTCTGACGTTAAATTAATAAAGGCAATATCAATAACCCTTGTAGGAGCGCTTTCTCACATTAACAGACAGTCGAACGGCCGATTAATGTGCTGATAAATACTAACCCTTGCCATAAATGCAAATCCATGCCATACCGCAGGCGTATGTTTACATGGACATTTTCAATCCTTGACTTATAAGTAGGTATTATTATTATGATTACTTATTATTATTACTTTTAGGCCACTACTTTAACACCACACGTTTGTTTGTATCCTATTGCTGCTCCATTGCTTCCAGACGACGCGATCTTGTGTAAGAATCATCCAAGTAAAAATTTACAAGCATAAAAACTCTTTTTATACACTTTAATCCCAAATTAGCCAATGCATTTCAAGTTTTTGTAAGCACTCAGGCAAGTTTTGCAATAAAACAAATTGAAGGACAAAATTTACCTAATTTTATTGCATCAGGGATTTTTTTTTGTATTCGAGATACAAACAATTTAATTTTCTGAGTTATTAAGTTTTCTAATAGTATCATAGAAACGATTTTGTAATCAATCAATAATGCCATTTGAAAATAATAATAATACCTATTAATCAACATTCAATATTATTTCTTTTCTGACTACTTCCATTACAAAAACTTTAATAACAAAGAAGAATAGATTCTATTTTGAAGTAGTAAGATTATGTTCGATGAAACTCTGGGTTTCATTCCATCTAGAATCCCGTAACCAGCGGGGCTAAAAAGGCCATTATAGCATAATCATAAGAAAGAAAAGAATTCATCTTCTTGACAGTTTTTTCTTGGAGAATTGTAAAATGGCCACAATAGAGGAATTGTTAGTGTCAAATAGCAACTTTGTCATTAGAAGAATTGCTGTAGCTGAATCATGGTACGAATCGTTATGATTCTTTTTTAACGGCCTTTTTAGCCACGCAGAACTCATACACACTGCGGTTTTAAATAAAATCACTCTTACGCCTTATAAATAAGTAGCGCCCTCAGCACACGGACAGTAATCTAATCTACAATTATTCCTAGTGGAGGTACTTACTATATAGGTAGACCCTGGACGTCCATGTGGTCTTCTTGAGCGTGCGTGTGGGCAGTGGAGGCGGGCACGGCGAAGTAGTTGTGATTGTGAGGCAGCCTCGGGCGGCGCGGCGAGCGGGCGGTGATCACGCGCGGCTTGTGGATCTCGTCCATCACAGATGGCGCCACGTATGTGAAACCCTGCTCAAAAAAAGTAAGTTCGTATGAGTAAAGTGGCCAACTCTGGTGACGGAGCTTTTAGGCCGCCTAAAGGCCTCCGTCATGGCTTAACGAATTAAAAGCCGGGACCGACAATTTAACGTGCCCTCCGAAGCACGGAAGAACCCATCCTAAGAGTGGCCGCGCCCAACGCTGCTTAACTTCAACGATCAATCAAGAACGTCTAAGCAAGCTACGCCACGAGCGCTTGAATAATATGACTGCGGTTTTGGCTTGCCTGCTACCCAAATAATAATATCGTGCCTCTGTTGTATGATAAACAGAAATATAACATTCAAACATTCCTATTAAAATGACCCAAAGAAAAAAGAGCTGGGGTGGGCGGGACAACTGAATCTCGAGTCAGCCATTGGGCTGAGACTCCACCAAAGTGGAGACGAGAGATGTGTTTAAACAACCAATATAATTTCATTGTATCGAAATACATGCGATGCGAACGCGATCCAGAAAACGTCGTGTGCCCACTTCCCTCAGCTTCTTCTCTTTTAAACTATTTTTGGTTCACATCACACAAAAATAATAAGAATGATAAAAAATAATATTAAGTACCCATATTTTCAGCTTTAATATTGATCTAGGTAGGTATTTAGCATATTAGTAGCACCAAAATCAATATTTTGCTCCTAATAGAGATAAGAACAGGAAATAGCAACATAAGGTAAATTAAAAAAAGTAAATTAAATATTGACCGTCTCTGGTTACGAAGATTTTAAGGCGCCTTTAGGCTTAAAATTTTTAATATGTATCTCAAAAGTTGCACCAAGACTCATCTCAAGGAGACCGAACGCTACGGAAGATAAAGTGCCCGTTGAATGTCTGTTTTTACGCGAGCGTGTGAACGCGCCATAATGGGTAATGAAAGTTTCTTTTTTCATAAAAAATCACTGCGCGTCTGTCACGCTGTCTTGTCTCTCTCTCTGATTCTGATGTCCTCTCTTTTACCCTCTTAACAAACTATTCATAAAATAGCCACACGCCATTATACTTTATGAAGTGATAAAATCAGTATGAATAGCAATATGCTAGATAAAAATACAATATTATATTTATCTATCAATATTCCATAATAGCAGCACATTACCGGCAACACAATCATTGATTGTTTACCTTGGTGACTTGAAGTATGCATATCAGGAAAAATAGCAATATAATGAACATACGCATTAATTAGAATTGCTCAGAGTTGATGAGTCACTATTTTGTACAAATCTTGGTCAAGTACCTATTACTAATAGATTGTACTAAAGGAATTAATAAACTGAATATTTGTGTAATTTTGAATAACAAAGCTAGGTAAACAATAAAATATATGTATACAAAACATTTCATTGTAAGTAACTATGTATTAGTACCTATTAGAGTGTGAGCAAGATAACTCTGGGCGCGTAAATTACCAATAAGCTTGTGTAGTTCAGGAATAATAAACTAAAAAGAACTACATAATTCCTTTCACTTAAATTTGTTCCAAATAATACTCTAGAGTGCGCGCAAGATAACTCTGCGCGATTTTATTACTTATGTTATTCTATAGGATTCTTTATTCAGTCACGGGCAGACTTATCCTGCGCGCACTTTAGTAGTGGTAACTCTGGCGACGAAGTCATCATAAAAAATACCCTATAGTTGGCCAACTATAGGGTATTTTTTATGATGACTTAACGAACTTGAAACCGCGACCGACAACGGAAGCGCTCAGTTATCATCACTAGCCACAAGCCCATTCATTTTGTGACCGCGCAAAGCGTCGCAATTTATCACAACTAAGCAAGATACAACATGAGCCCTTCCATTTCAATATTATCTACATCATTTTCTTGCCCTTATCCCACTAAGTGGAGTCGGCACATGTTTCCTTTCACCATTTTCTTCTATCACTCGTCATCTCAGTACTCACTCCATTTCTTTAGGCCTACCCCTGCAGGTGTATCCATTCATATTCATCGCTCGCCGTGTCACATAACATTCCTATATTTAGAATAATGTGTTTCTGTACACTTACCTGAAACATAAGGTTGGCACTTTCACTAAGAGTTGACTCGTCTGGTGAATCTATTGGAGTCTGTAGTGTAAACCTTGTATCGAACTGCGATACGTCATCCTCACTTGCCTGGAAAACGATAAATCCTACAATAACATCTTGAATGTCATGAATCAATCTTTTTAGTCTACATCAAAACATGAAAATCTATTTTGCGTCCTAGGACTAAATCAGCTTACAAAATGTATCATAAAACCCTCCCATGTATTTATACGCAACTTTTAGAATCGAAATTGATATAACCATTTAGATATCGAAGTATTTCCAACTTTTCAGTTCAGCCGGGTTTTGTTATTTTTCAATTAATTGCATGTTTTTTGTTATTTTAGGTTTCTCATGTCTGTGTGGCAGGCCGTGTCTACTGGGTCCTCTAATTAATATAGTAAAGTATGCTTAAAACAAGCCTAGGCTTTTACGTCACAACTTACTAATTTTGGTTTAATAGGTGGTTCAAGTCTTCTCGCGAACACATCCTCCCAACAAATATGTTTGAAGAAGGCGTGTCCTCTGACCGCGGCGGCCCCGGCCGCACCAAGGCGCTGCGTCTCCGAACGTTTCATCAGGCGTTTTATCAAGTCACGTGCATCTGATGTGAGGTAGGCAGGCAGCATCAATTTAGCCTTCAGAATTTTCTCTATAGTCTTTGTACGATTGTCTCCTGTGAAAGGCGGCTGTAACGATAGTATAAATAATAAGAAAGTGTATTAAAATCAAAGGCAAAAAGTATTTTTAATAAGATCTTGTAAAACATTTTCACACATCTCATAAACTAGCTATAAGTAGTTTAAAAATCAAGATATTTGAAGTGAACATGTTCATCAATGCATGGTTGAGGTCTGGCACCAAAAAAAAATTATATTTGGTTCTAAAAATATTTCTTCTGCATCCAGTCTCAGTGTTATAGTAACAACAAGAAATCAGTATCTTTGTACTATTACCATGATGCTCACTACTTATGAAGTTGTGTTGTGATCCCTACAATGTAGAGCATTGAGTCAGAACTAAGTATGTGACTGATTTTATTTATACCATTCAAGTCACTTCCCAGATGCGGAAATACCATTATGTTACTTTTCTATTAGAACACTTGACATAATTTAAAGTACGATTCAAACTGTTTAATACAAAATTATTGTATAAGTGGCTACCTGTCCGATCAGCATGTCAAACATCAAGGCACCTAGGCTCCACCAGTCGACCGCTTTACCATGACCACTCCTCGTAAGAATTTCTGGAGCCCTAAATATATGACAAATTATATACGTCATTTTCAACACAAGATTCATTATAATAAGCTAATAAAGTAAGTTCGTATGAGCAAGTGGCAATTCTGATGAGCTATCACAGTAATATTATAAATGCGAAAGTTATGATGGATGGATGGATGTTTGGATGTATGTTTTGTTTGTTCCTCTATAACTTGACAACCACAACCGATTTGGCTGAAATTTGAAACATAGATAGATAATGACCGGGAATAGGACATAGGCTACGTTTTATCCCGGAAAATGCACGGTTCCCGTGGGATAAAAAATAATAGTCCACGCGGGCGAGGCCGCGAGCGTTCGCTAGTAAGCTACATAAGCTACTTAAAAGTGAATACTTACATATACTCGATAGTACCACAAAATGTGTGTGTGACTATTCCCTCCTGAATGTGCTCCTTACACAGTCCAAAATCTGTTAGTTTTACATGCCCTTGTGCATCCAATAGAACATTCTCTGGCTTCAAGTCACGGTATATTATACCTAGACTGTGTAAATGTTCCAGTGCCAGTATTATCTCTGATAAATAGAAGCTAAAACAGAATAAGTAAAACATGTATAGATTGTACTCCAATTTTATGTACTTGGTGCTTTATCTATTAATTATGACATAATAATTATGCTAATGAGAACATTATTAGCTGTATAAGATAATTATGAAAATGAAGATGTTTGGTTTTAAGTAGTAGTTTGCATACATGTGCTTAAATCAAATTCTTAGTTCTAATTTTAACAGCATTTTAAAGTACCTACCTACTAATGTCCATCTGCAGCTTATTCTTACTAAATGTGTCAAATAGAGACAGGGTGAACCTTGAGTATTTTGTCGACGGATATTGAATCCACAACCTCTTACGTCTCAGGCGGGCCTTCACCCACTGCGCCACTGAGGTAGTTAATGAAGAAAGATGGGAAGATCTTATAAAATTTATACTTTTATAACAATTTTATATGCACTTACCTGGCAGTGTCTTCCAGAAATATACCTTCTCGTTCAAGGTGCATAAAAAGCTCCCCACCACTCAGATATTCTAATATTAAGTATAATTTACCACCAGTTTGAAAGGCATACACTAATTCCACTATAAATGGGTGCTGAAACAAATATTGTATTTCATTTACTGTTCAAAAATAAATAAATCAAACAAAATAATGTGTACTTAACATAGAGGAGAGTGTTGTTTTGAGTTACCTACATGTTTGCATCAAATTAAACTTGTAGAACAATGTGTTATCTATGTTTTTGTTAAAAATGATGATTCGGTAATAAAATTCAAGATAAATATAGAAAATCAATTATTCATGATGTTATTTAGGAAATGTGGCAAAGAAAGCTTGGAAGAGGATTGCACAGGGCTGATTGGCAAAATAAATAGGAGACATATACCCTGCTGTGGGTGCAACCAGGCAGAGATGATGATGATGATGTTATTTATCTCAAATAGAATCTATGAAATTAGTTACTACTATTAACCTGTTCACACTGCATTGTAATGCACGCTTTTTTGCAGAATGAATCTTACTTAATAAAGTAGTGGCACATACATTAATAGAACCATTCACAGGTTGTTTGTATTGCAAAAAAATGAGAGAGATCGCTCCATGAAAACTGCTGCTATTCGATGTTAAATGAATAAAAATGTATTGTGTGAACTACCTGTATAAATTCCTCGTAATATCTACATAGAAACTATTGGGTAATAAAATTTTATTAATAGCATACCTTCACAGCTTCCAAAATGTTTCTCTCAGCTTTAGTGTGAGCTGTATCTTTTTGATTGCGAACTATGGAAGCTTTTTTGAGTACTTTCATGGCAAAATGTGCTCCAGCATCAGCGCCTGTGATTTTTCGTACTTGGAATACTTTTCCATATCCACCTTTTCCAAGTACTTTACGGAGTTCAAAGTCTTGGGGTCCGAGACGCTTGCACTGCCCTGGATTTACATTGTCTTCACACAATTGGATTGTCTCAGAACCTTCAGCACTAAAAATAATTAAAAAAGTTATGGAACCTGCATTTTAAGAGAAGCAGAGGTTGTTGTTAATAACATGTATTTTTAATATACTTACTTAACAATAGTGTTAACATGAAGTTCAGGATCATAGTCTACCTGCAAGGTGCAATAAAAATGTAAGTGGAAGAAATTTGCACTATCCTGCAACAAATCCAAGGTTACCTAATCTCAGTGAAGATGAGGCAATTTAGGAATCTAAATGGCAAAGCATCTGATTGAGTAACATGAGAGTTCATAAATACGAAGCTGGTATTCAACTGCGATGAAATGTATCCTTGACCATCATGAGAATATAGGACAAGGTTTTAGGTTAAGTTGTAGGTAGGACAAAGTGGTAGGTATTATAGGAACAATGAGTACCTCATCAATATCTATAATGTCGTCTTCGTCCGAGTCTCCAACAGTTACAGTGTCTACATCTAAATCTAAATCGAAAACACCAGCCATATAAGATGACATTTCAAGAAATATCACATCAGCAAGCACTGTTATTGTGGGATTGCAAGGATACTTTACAAAACGAACTGTTCTACACTGATAAAATAGCTTCACAGCTTCTCTAGGAGATTTAGATTGTTTCTACTAATAAATTGAACTCTGAAGAAGCGCTAGTTGTTCTAACTTGATCAGAAATAAAGAAAATTCTCTAAAATTGGAGACGACGAACACTGCGCTGCGTTCTACAAACTCGTACACAGTGTTACCAGCGCAGCGCAGCGGGAGCAGGCTCAAGTCAAAAGTAACCAAGGCCAGCACCCCTATTTTGTAACACACAGTAAGTCGTTATCTCAGATTCGTTCAAACAAAAATTGATTTTATACGATGAAAACTTTGAAATGGTAGAAGATGGTTGAAAAAAGTGATAGACATGTTTGTTGTGTAAAATATGTGAAGTAATTTTGTAATAACTTTAATGTTGTTCGTAAAAAATCAATTTGTTTTAACGAATCCGAGTTAGCGACTTACCGTGTGTTACAAAATAGGGGTGCAGAATAGATAAAAGGTAACCATTTCATCAGAAAAGAAGCAGAAAGTAACCTATAATATTTTTACATGAATGTCCAAAGGAGCCTCTAGGAGGCCGTAAAAAATTCACGTGTAGGTATGAATAAAGGTTTGTATTTGTGGGCCTGTAGTAAGTATTAGAATAATTTGAGAATAATTTGGGGTTTTTTGTTTACTTAAATTGATTTTTTTTCTTTTTACCGAGCGAGCGAAGCGAGCTAGCGTCTCTTGCTTCAGCTTGAACAAAAATGCTTTCATTTGTCCGCCGGATGTCTGTCTGTATGTTCTCCCCTACAGGTCGCATTTCTCAACAGGTTCGATTAATTTACTTAAGTTTAGAATTTTTTAGTCGTTGGGATTTTAGATTATGGTGATACTTCCTCCAAAAAGGGGCAAAAAGGGGGCTACAGGATATCACAGCCTTAGGACATCCAAATATCGTTCTTTGTTTTAGCTAACTAACTGAATAGGAACATATCCGGCACCAGAACAGAAACAGCCTTTAGTATTCCTTATTAGTAGGATCTACGTTAATATGATAGTGTAGGAAAGAGATAGGTACTACCTACAGGCATGTACTAGAGAATGTGACATGCGTATAGAATGCGTAGAGAATGGTCTGCGTAATCTGCGTTGTTGGGTAATGTCAGCTACACAAGATTATATGGCCAACGCCAACGTATAGAGTGCCTTGCATTTCACGTAAGTAGTTAATTAAGAGTTGAGTAACCTTGAAGTAACCTGACAGTCGTAAAAGTAACAAACTTAAAAGTAACAACAACAAAAAAGGTTACAAAAGTAACCAGTATGTCCAACCAAACACATTTGAGACACAACACAACAACATCTTACCTATTAGTTAGAATATCCAACCTACAAATGAAAAGACAATCCGACAATATTCACTTCACTATTACAAGAATGGCTTTTGTCTATAGTGCGTTCCGTTTCACGAGATGCGTGGGTATTAAATAATTTTAGCAAAATCACAAATCTAGAAGATCTTGAAAAGTAACCAAAAAGTAACCTTTTGAGTTGTAACCATGAAGTAACATGGTAAAAGAAAATTTCTGGCAACCCTGAAAGTAAAGCAAAAATTCATTGAATGAATAAATGACAATGACAAACGGAGGCCGGGGGATATATATATATTTATAAATTAATTCACGCTAGGATCACACTAATGCAAAAAAAAAAAAAGAATGAGTGAGTGAGTGGGGCGAATGGCGTGTGAGAGAGAGAAGGAGAGCTAGAAAAGATGACAAGATGACCGTGATCGTGCTGCCAATTTAGCGACATTGTCGCTAGAAATAGCGACTTTTGCTCAAGTGTTAGCGACCTAAAATCAGTTTTATTTAGCGACATAATATTATCGACTTAGCTAGCACCTTTTAGACTTCAACCTACGAATAAAAACAATTTTAGGGCAAGTAATGAAAAGGTGGAAACAAAAAATGAACTTGAAAAAAAAAATAATTAAAGATGGATGCTTAATTTTTAGCGACTTTTCAGATTGAATCTAGCAGCTTAGATTTATGGGTGTTGGCAACACTGAAGATGATAGTATTCTGAAGTGAGGGGTGTAAACATTTCTAGATTTTATATTTTTCCTGTAAAAACAGATTTCAACAACTTTTACACGTGTGTTAACTAGTTTATTCGCACAAATGAAATCATACAATGGTATTAGAACCACTGAAATAACTTTTACGTAGTGAAGAAACCTTTCAATGGCTAGTGACAGCGACAAAAGTTCGAATAATCAAAACTTAGATGGATCTCTGAAATTATCAAAGAAGCACGGCAACGGTGATAATATTGGTAAGTTTGAATTATTAAAATAGTTCCTTCCTATAATTTTTTTCTGACTCGATTGAAATTTTTTGACTCAAAATCGTACATAACCCTCTAACAAGTTAGACCAGTAAAGACAATGCCAACAACAACAATATAATCAGCACTTTACTCATAATTAATCTAGTATTCAAGAATCTTATATCATCTGCTTATAATGCTCGCTTTACCGACTTTAAATAATTACCTGTTGATAAATAACTTTACCATTAGGAAAAATATACTCGCAATGAATTATACATTGTTGGAGCTCATACATCCTTTGTAGTTCTATCTGCTAATGATAATATTGAAAGCTGTGTGGTAAGGTAACTACTTATGTATGAAAGCAACTACAATCTTATTAGGCAAACTAGCTTATCGAAAGCTGTCAATTCAGTGTATTGGTGTTGTTTGTACTGTTCAACATACCCTACATAGGAATTATGATTCATAATAAATATTCTTGTTGAAAAGGTATTTCATAAGTAACATAGTTTTTGTATTTGCTTTTAACATTCTCGGCAATCATATATTATCTCCCAACTAGATACATGTTTACATTTTTTATTAGGTACTTGTAAGTATAAATTCTTAACTTAAAATGTATCCACCAATAATAATTTATAATTTTGAGGAAATAGGTAAGTACTATAAAAGTAATAACTGTCTTACAACATAGAGGGGTAGCTAATCAAGATAATAAATTTTGGACCATTACCACAGAATACTAGTACTATGTACCATTACATCAAATTAAAAATTTTGCAGTACACACAAGTCCTCATTCATACTGTTCATCAATAAAAAAGTGATGCAGATTTGAATGGTATGGAGAGAAACACATTTTCATCATAAAACAAGGAAAGAAGCATAGATGCATAGCAAGTGTGACAGAGACAGTGTTATTGTGACAACCTCAAAAATATCTTTTTGCTAAGTGTCAGTTTTAACATTTCTGTCAGTGATCAAGCAAATTTTCTAAAGTTTGTGTTGTTTGTTGATGTTGATGAATATAAATAGATTTAAATGGAACCAGAAGTTCTTCCAGCCATGGCATCAACATTAGAAGATAGCTCAACTGAAAGAGTACCACAGTTACTAGAAGATACACTCAAAAGTATTGCACCTCAAACTATAACTGACTCAATTCAGAAAGATTACTTATTTATTGTAATTATTGTCTCAATGATTGAGAATGGATTTTTTCTTGTTGATAAAGAATATCAAATAATGGAGCACACTTCAATAAATATTAAACATCTAGCCGAATGGAAAAAACAATCAGGAATTTATGAGGCATTATTTGTTTTGTGCGGATTCAAAAGTATTCCACTGAAACTTATTATGAGTCCTTTAGGTGCAATGGTTCTTGTAAATGCTATTATAGATGACCTTGATTCTGAAACATACTCTGTTTGTTTGCCTGTAAGCAGATATGTGGTATCACCTCAAGCTACTACAATTCCCATGATATTCCGTGACCTCAAGCACTTCTCACTAACATTTAAAAATAAAGTATTGACTGCTGTGAAGAGTAGAATTCTGAGCCACCATGGCTTTGCTAGCGCAAGCCTTACAGGATTACCTGAAGAGCTACTTTTTAAAATCATGCTAAATGTTCACATCAAGGATATTTTGAATGTATCTAAGACTTGCACGTCTTTGAACATGGTGTTACAGTCTGATATTCTGTGGCATGACATGGTCCGAAGAGATTTCAAAGAATATGATAACGAGTCACAGCCACAAGATGTAGATTGGAAAGAAATTTATAAAAAATCTTATATTTCTAAGTATGATCAACCTCGAAGAATATTGCGGGAGGCAGCGGGAACCCTTCATGATTTTATGGATTATTCTGATTATGTATCTTATATTGACAATCCAATGTGGAATGTAATTATGTAGTTATCGAAAAATATAATACCTTTCGATAAAAAATATTGTTTTTCTTATCTTACATTAACAATACACAATTACACATATAATACCAGTGAAATGTTAACAAAATATAAACCTTTAGCATATCTTTATTTATTCTAGCAATGTAATATGACATCCATTTTCTCAAACATAATACAAAAATATAATATACTTACCCACCTTGTTAAACTTTCGCGATTTGTTAGCATAATGATAATTATTATTACGAGATTTTATCGCGTACCTTTTATTTATTTTAAAATAATTATTTTATTTAAATTAAAATAAATAAAAGGTAAGTAAGCGATAAAATCCCGTAATTATAATTATCATTAGGTAATAATACTACAGATATGAAAGTGTGACATGCTATTTCACAAGCTATTTATAAAGAACTTGAGTAAAGTAGGTAAGTGTTGTCTGCTCTGTGTTTTGTAGCTGAGTTTTTTAATATCTGTTTCTCTGAGCCATCTAATCAAAACTCTGCCAGTCAACCTCTGATCGGAGCTCAAATTATTTTGTGTCCCTTTTAAGTAAATTCTTATTATGGTAATCATCATTTCGGTAGGTATAGCATTATTTACTGGTATAACCCGCTTGTTCTTCGTGTTATGATCGCGACCTAATCCGCCATCGACCTGGATTTAACTAGGCCTGGCAGATCACCAGTTAGCATTCTAATAGCCATGTATGGAATTACCATTTCTGCAAAATGTGGGCATGTACCAAACATTGTGTTTGGACATTCCTCTGACTACCCCCATAGACATCTTCAAAGGATCATAAATGCCTAAAGATCTGAGAGAATGCCCACCGCGTTTTAGGGATATAGAACCTAGTCGAGATCATATTTTTTTTCTGGCAGATCATACAAAAATCATGCTCTAGAACTGATTGAACTGAGGAAACGCTTTTCGTAACAAAATAAACTTAGGGCAGTATTTAGGTAGTAATTTATAGTTATTATTTTATACCATACGAAAAAGTGCTTTCATGTCTATTTACTTAAAGAAACGTTTGTTTATAGGTCAGCACGGGGAAAAAAACAATTTGGATGTAGTTCCAGTGGGAAAAGGTGGCCGCAACTTATCCATACCCTTCGACTCAGCAACTGTTAATGGGGAGATAAGTAAGTAAACTTATCTTGCGATACGATTAGGAAGGTACCTATAATAGTAGGCTGTACCAGTACAAACATAGGTAAATGGGGAATAGTTATAGACTAGTCTCATAGAGGAGCACTATGCTTTTAAGCTACCATAAAAAATAAGCACTATACCAAGGCTGCCCAAATAATTTTAGAGGGCCACAATTTCGATTCAGTGGTAGCCGGCGGGCCAGCTATTCCTTAGTATGCTACTGTAAATGCTGTATAGCTATTATTACATTTCATTATTGAAACCTTGTTATACCTTTAATTACTGCTATAAAAGATTTTAAATAAAACAAACATTTACGCAACATCGTTAAATTTTACTCAAAAAGTCAAAAACGTCAGTGCTATGAGGAGCTTTATGAGCTATCAATTTTTTATCTGATGATTGCTGTGGTTGTGAAGAAGAGTTTTCAATAAGAAATCGTTTCAGGGATTTCTAGTTGGATGTTGGCAGAATATTCCATAACTTAATTAAAAGTGATTGAAAATGGGTTCAAAAAGCAAAATACTTTTTTTGTCGGTTTTGAAATCCTGAAATCTATACTCGAAAGACTGAAGTTGCGATTGTATTTGACTTAGGTATTATGAGACATCAAGTGAATTGTTTCTAATTTTTCTCTCATATCAACTAGGCTGGGAAAATGTTCGATAGCGGCAATCAACCGTAGCCGATCGCAGGCAATTCAAAATGCGGGCCTGGGATTGGGCAGCCTTGTACTATAACCATTACCTGTCTTAAAATATTTCTGGATAAGATAACGATAATATGATTCTATATGAATACGAACACACTAAACCTATAAAGGTAGATACTTTTACATAATAAGGGATAGCGACGATGGCAAACTGACTGTGACTAGTATAATAATGTAGTACCTACATGAATTTATAGCCACTATATAATTACAAGGACAGGACGATTAAAGTCAGACAATATTTTTATTGTATCTGTAGTGTTTTATTCTCTCAGTTCTTACTTCGTGAAATAGTATTCATTACCTACATTGTATTGATTCTGTCTGCACTGTACTGAACAAGGCTTCCGCAAATCGCATTAGTTGCATACAATGCTGGCTAACTTTGAGGATTACATAGCTTGTTTCTTGTTTGGTATTTAGAATCTGCCTGCCTATAAACAACACGGCATAATTATTAAGTCGTCCATCCAAATTAAGTTCGGGCTTTTGTTAGCGACCTACGTGAGCGACTGTTATTTAATGAGTTAAGTGTGCTAAGTATGTATATAAATCAGACTGCAAGGTAGTTGAGTCAAATGCGTTGTTTGGACAATACACTGTAACTGAAACTGTCAATAAATTGTTTGACCAAACGAAAATTTATTATAAGTACCTATCTAAAAACCACACTAAATTCTAAAAGGCTATGCCGATAAAATATTTATCTTGAATCCAAACACAGCTCATTAAATTACGTGGCCCTACTTAGACTTGTTCGTTTTTTATTTGGTTTGATGATCAAGTCCTACAAACTTTCGTTAAAATGTAATATGAGGCTCTCGGCGCGCAAGATAAATCACTCTAAGTTATTTCGACAGCTTGGAACGAAGAGCCTTATAAAATCTTCAAAAGCTCTGAGTGATAAAAAGTGATTCGCAATCTGCGACACGATAATTGCCAACCCCTATGTCGTCGGGCCTGTGATCCGGGAGAAAATCGGAAGGGTGAGAGATGCGCGCGTGGGATGCGCCGCGCAGCGTCCGTTGGCTCGCTGTCGCTTCTGTGGCCCCGCCATCATCGCCGAGTTGACGCGTGTCGTGTGCCGAGCGAGGTTCAGCCGCCGCCGTCGGGAGTACTCCGTAGATGTAGGGCCTTGTGCCGGGCTTGCGAGCTGATGGGCTGGCGTAGGTGAACGGTGGAGGACCCGCGGTCGCGGCGCGACAGGCCGCCGTGGCGGTGCTACGGACCCATGCTCACCCACAGTCGCTCCGACGGAGATTTCCCTGTGTACACTAGAGGTGAGCGTGACCACTTGTCCTGCTATTGTCTTTGCCGTTTGTGGTTATTTTATCGCAATAATTTATTTCTCATTCACAAATCATTAGAGGAGCTTCAATTAGGTGGCCGTGTAGATTCGATAGCAAAATTCGCACATTGCCCCATCATTCGCATTGTTTTTCGTCTTTACGTACATGATAAATTGTTGTTGAATGCTTAAATTTTATGTTTTGATCATTTTGAATACGAGTGATTGATTTTTCAATTCATAAATACATTGTAGGCACGACAATGTGGCCGATGTGTAACTAATAGTGGCGTCGGAATGTCAGATTGCCCAAGCAAGAGATTTGTAAATCAATATCCTTGGACGCCTGTGTTTACAGCTACGGAATGTTGTTACAGTCGTCCTTCTTATCTTTCGTAGCTTACCGAAGATTTGACTTTTACGTAGGTACTTCACACTACATGCTTTTAGTACATGGTGTGAATGTAAACAGTTTGCCTCTTTGAATCATCCATGTTTTACTATTGTTTCCCCATCACCATGTCTTGATTTTTGCAATTGTTGGGCAGACGTGGAGTGTCTTTATAATATATTTTTGGAAAATTATGCTTTCATATCGTACTTTTTGTTTAGGCTTCACTGCATGCATTATACGCTACGCAGGTCGCTAGCATGAAAACATGGTTCGCTTATTTTCTAGGGCAATATAGGTACACCTATTAATAAATAAAGGCTACACGCCTAATCTCACAGTGCCCTCTACATCCATTAAGCCAATGGAGTGCACTGTGACCATCCGAGCAGATACTTTTTTAGCACCAGTTGCTCGACATTGACACAATCTAGACCAGAATTTTGTTGTAAGTTGATGATTATCTTTTCTTAAATTTACTACTTAATTAAATTAAAACATGTATTTTCCAATAATTGACCTTGTCAGCAAGCAAAGAAATAAACGAGAATAGGTAAGCCAATAGAAATATCATGATAAGTAGTCAACTTACTATCATTCCATTACTATCTTATCTTTGTGACTGTAATATCTCAGTTTTAATTCACGTTTCGATCTACTTACACACTAAAAATATACTTATTTTTATTATGATGGGAACCTGAAAAGTGCGTGTGATGTGAAAGTGAACTTGCAAGTTGTTTCAACATGGATAAACAAGCTAATATAAGACATAGGCCAATAGATGATGATACGAGGAGTGATTCTGGAGTTATAGAAATCGAGCAGTTTGATAGTAAGTGTCAAGTATGTATATCTGTAATTATCATTCTTTAATGTTTTCTCTATGGTTTTAGTGAACACTCTAGATGTTATCTTAGTGTGGCACAAAACCTTACTCAATGAGAATGAGCAGAAACAAAATGGAAGATAAAACAAACCTCAGACCACACCTAGGTTCTTATTCTTATGCATATGTACTAACATAAAATAATATTTTTGCTTAAAATATTAATTCTAGGACGTTGTATCTAATCTAAAACCATATGTCAATTTTTAAGTTTCTTGGAGTAAAAATATGAATATGACTGACTAAATTTTGTACTACGTAGTTTATTAAACATATACATAGGTTATTAATTGTTTTAAACTATGCTATGTTAATAATAAAACACTTTTTTCCTTCTCCTATCATTGATTTGTCAATATTTCAATGTATGAGGTATTATTCTACGTATCCAACCCACAGCTAGGGAATTACACGTTACTGAGTCTGTATAATATTTGAAATGCTTTATTATTATTGAATTGTATTACGCGCTTATGTTATGTTAATCGAAGGTCAGTTTCTGATCATTCAGTCCTGTTAATTCTCAAAAGTTCAAAACGAACTCTCCAACAAAATCTGTATTTTAAAAACAGTAGCAATAACATACCAAGCTTAGTTGTTCTGTTACGTAGGTATAACTTTCCTAGTCCTGCCGCGCCGGTTTCCCTCAGGGGCGGTAAATACTATAGTTGAAGTACGGTGCACTATGCACACACCTGCTTTTATTCATTGCACCGCCGGGAAACGGCTGCGATACCGGCGTTCGCTTATGAGCTATTTGATGTATGTTTGCCTACTCCTTCATTGTTCCTCGTTCATGTTATGTAGAGCAGAGCTTGGGAACGCTTCTAAATTACTTTATTAGTTACTAGCCGCGCCCACGCGGCGTTGCCCCCTTAGTGATGGTATATGGTGATGGAGATGATGATGAGAAGTAGCCTTCCTCAAGAGTTTAGCTATCAAATGCAGAAATATTTTTTCAAATCCAGCTGGTAATTCCTGAGATTAGCGCGTTCAAACAAACAAACTCTTCAACTTTATATATTGGTGTGGTATGGTATAGGTAAAAAAAAATTATGAACCTATAATTATAGATAAATTATTATTTTTACAGACTAATAGTTGTTGGGTCATGTTATGTTATGTATAGGTCACCAAAGTTACAGGCAAAGCAACTTAAATGCGTAGACGGGATTCTTGAAATGGACATTAGAATAATATCTTTTTTATTTGCAAAGGGATTTTGATCAAACGAACACTAAATAAAAACCGGTCAAGTGCGAGTCGAACTCGTACGCCGAGGGTTCCGTACCTAGCCATGGTGCCAATTAAGCTAGTCCGCTTAATTGTATGAGCGCCCATACAACTCGAAGGACAATTTTAATTGGCGTCAACTATGTATGTATGGGAACACCCTTTAATTTTCAACTTTTTTAACTTTTTGGAATTTTTCCTTTATTTGTGCTGTTAGACCTTGCTTTTTGCCAAATTTCGTTATTCTAGGTCAGCGGGAACTACCATTTAGGTTATCTTTTTATAGTGTTGATTCAGGACCTTGATTTTTATACTCACAATAGGGGACTATAGACCTTAGTATATGGTATAAATTTCAACTTGCTAGCTCTACCCGTTCCTGAGATAATCGATGGTGACACACGGACAGACGGACAGACAGACAGACAGACAGACGGACAAGAAAGTGATCTTATAAGGGTTCCTTTTTTACCTTTTAAGGTACGGAACCCTAAAAAGTGGCAAAATTAAAGATTAAAAAAAAAATGACTTTAATATCATGTCCAATTTTCTGCACTCTCTAAGTGTATTTCTCAGAAGATCCTCAACAAACTCATCACCAAATTTTTATGGCATCAATTGGAAAGTATACATATTGGTGTGGCCATTTCAAACAAAAAAAGAATTTTCCAAATAGGTCAAGGCGTCTTCGAGTAAATTGGTGAACATCTGCTGAACATGCATAAAAAAAAAAACCGGTCAAGTGCGAGTCGAACTCGTACGCCGAGGGTTCCGTATCTAGCCATGGTGCCAATTAAGCTAGTCCGCTTAATTGTATGAGCGCCCATACAACTCGGAGGACAATTTTAATTGGCGTCAACTATGTATGTATGGGAACACCCTTTAATTTTCAACTTTTTTAACTTTTTGGAATTTTTCCTTTATTTGTGCTATAAGACCTTGCTTTTTGCCAAATTTCGTTATTCTAGGTCAACGGGAACTACCATTTAGGTTTTCGACCCAAAACCTCTAGGGTACTTCCGGTTGACCTAGAATTGTCAATTTTGGTTACAAGCAAGGTCTTCCAGCACAAGTAAAGGAAAAATTCCGAAAAATAAAAAAAGTTGATAATTAAGGTAAGTTTTGGTACTCACAAGTTTTCACGAAAACCTAAATTTGCCTATATCTTTTTATAGTGTTGACTCAGGACCTTGATTTTTATACTCACAATAGGGACTATAGACCTTAGTATATGGTATAAATTTCAACTTGCTAGCTCTACCCGTTCCTGAGATAATCGATGGTGACACACGGACAGACGGACAGACAGACAGACAGACAGACAGACAGACAGACAGACAGACAGACAGACAGACAGACAGACGGACAAGAAAGTGATCTTATAAGGGTTCCTTTTTTTACCTTTTAAGGTACGGAACCCTAAAAAGCACAAAAAAAAAAGATTCTGACGAATTGAGAACCTCCTCCTTTTTTTTTGAAGTCGTCTTAAAATGATCCTGGCTTACCACAATACAACATTGAAAATTGCATCCAAATCGGTTAAGCCGTTTCTGAGATTAGCGCGAACAACGCTCTGTGCAAACAGACAAACAGGAAAACATTCTAATCTATTCTATTGCGTTAATAGATGCCCCTAAAAATATTTTTTCTCAAATATCTTTCAAAAACATACATCGATAAGTTACAGTTTTATTATATGTGTAGATTAAGACTGGCCTCTCAGTTCTTCTGTTGGTATTGGTAGTAGCTCTGCCTTCTGCGCTTTAAGTCGTGGGTTCGATTCCCACCCAGTACAAACATTTGTGTGATGAACATAGATTCTACCAGTTATCTGGTTCCCATAGTAAGTACAAGTTTTGCTCGGTTTGGGGCTAGGTGGCGCTGTGTGTAATTTCCACCAATATTTATTTATTTATTGATCTAGTTTGTGAGCGACATCTCATTTGATGGAGCTTAGGAGCCTAATATTCTTAAAGACCGAGTAAATAATCTAGTCTAGGATCAAATAAAAGTAGGTAGGTACTCACATGTATAACGATATTATAATATTCACTTCACTACACCAATAAACAGTAATTAAAGTAGTAGAAGACGTCCTTCTAGTTTGAAGAGCAAAATGCAACTGCCAGAGCGGGCCGGCTCGACTTTCCACGAAAACCTCGATCGGGTGATCGGGTTTAATCGACCAATCTCGGCCGACGAGCCGAAATTGGTCGAAGGGGCGGCCCACAGAAAAGAGAATCGCTCGCTTACGCAAGTAGAAGCAGCATGTTGACTTATTACCAAGGAATTTCTATACTACGTACCTGGAACACTGACTGTGACAGAAAACAAGGTCCGCTTGAGAAAGAAAACTTGGGCGGTGTGTCTCTTTCTAAAGGGTGACCATAAACTAAACATTCCTAGTCCCTAAGGGGCCTTTTCCATCATTTTCTGATTTACGTGATGTTTCAGGGCATGATTTTTGAATTAAAATACTGATACAATTTTGATCCTTCATTTTGATTCTTGAATCTTGAATCTTGATTCTTGAATCTGAAAACTGAAATTTTGAATCTTGAATCTTTGAAGTGACAGCTGTCAAACTTAAAACCGCCATATCTCGGGAACTACTCGTCCTAGACTCCCCGTTCTCAGTTCAAATGAAAGCTATGACCAAGATCTTCATTTGAAGTGACAGCTGTCAAACTTCAAACGGCCATATCTTGGAAACTACTCGTCCTAGACTCCCCGTTCAAAGTTCAAATGAAAGCTATGACCAAGATCTTCATTTGAAGTGACAGCTGTCAAACTTCAAACGGCCATATCTTGGAAACTACTCGTCCTAGACTCCCCGTTCAAAGTTCAAATGAAAGCTATGACCAAGATCTTCATTTGAAGTGACAGCTGTCAAACTTCAAATGGCCATATCTCGGGAACTACTCGTCCTAGACTCCCCGTTCTCAGTTCAAATGAAAGCTATGACCAAGATCTTCATTTGAAGTGACAGCTGTCAAACTTCAAACGGCCATATCTTGGAAACTACTCGTCCTAGACTCCCCGTTCAAAGTTCAAATGAAAGCTATGACCAAGATCTTCATTTGAAGTGACAGCTGTCAAACTTCAAATGGCCATATCTCGGGAACTACTCATCCTAGACTCCCCGTTCTCAGTTCAAATGAAAGCTATGACCAAGATCTTCATTTGAAGTGACAGCTGTCAAACTTCAAATGGTTATATCTCGGGAACTACTCGTCCTAGACTCCCCGTTCTCAGTTCAAATGAAAGCTATGACCAAGATCTTCATTTGAAGTGACAGCTGTCAAACTTCAAATGGCCATATCTCGGGAACTACTTATCCTAGACTCCCCGTTCTCAGTTCAAATGAAAGCTATGACCAAGATCTTCATTTGAAGTGACAGCTGTCAAACTTCAAATGGCCATATCTCGAGAACTACTCGTCCTAGACTCCCCGTTCTCAGTTCAAATGAAAGCTATTGAAAAGATATTCATTTAAAGTGACAGATGTCAAACTTCAATCAGCTATATCTCGAAATCTACTCATCCTAGACTCTTCCTTTTTAGCTCAAATGAAAGCTATGACCAAGATCTACATTTTCAATAACAGCTGTCAAAATGACATCTGTCATCTGAAATGTAGGTCTTGGTCATAGCTTTCATTTGAACTGAGAACGGGGAGTCTAGGACGAGTAGTTCCCGAGATATGGTCATTTGAAGTTTGACAGCTGTCACTTCAAATGAAGATCTTGGTCATAGCTTTCATTTGAACTGGGAACGGGGAGTCTAGGACGAGTAGTTTCCAAGATATGGCCGTTTTAAGTTTGACAGCTGTCACTTCAAATGAAGATCTTGGTCATAGCTTTCATTTGAACTGAGAACGGGGAGTCTAGGACGAGTAGTTCCCGAGATATGGCCATTTGAAGTTTGACAGCTGTCACTTCAAATAAAGATCTTGGTCATAGCTTTCATTTGAACTGGGAACGGGGAGTCTAGGATGAGTAGTTTCCAAGATATGGCCGTTTTAAGTTTGACAGCTGTCACTTCAAATGAAGATCTTGGTCATAGCTTTCATTTGAACTGAGAACGGGGAGTCTAGGACGAGTAGTTCCCGAGATATGGCCATTTGAAGTTTGACAGCTGTCACTTCAAATGAAGATCTTGGTCATAGCTTTCATTTGAACTGAGAACGGGGAGTCTAGGATGAGTAGTTCCCGAGATATGGCCATCTGAAGTTTGACAGCTGTCACTTCAAATGAAGATCTTGGTCATAGCTTTCATTTGAACTGGGAACGGGGAGTCTAGGACGAGTAGTTTCCAAGATATGGCCGTTTTAAGTTTGACAGCTGTCACTTCAAATGAAGATCTTGGTCATAGCTTTCATTTGAACTGAGAACGGGGAGTCTAGGACGAGTAGTTCCCGAGATATGGCCATTTGAAGTTTGACAGCTGTCACTTCAAATGAAGATCTTGGTCATAGCTTTCATTTGAACTGAGAACGGGGAGTCTAGGACGAGTAGTTCCCGAGATATGGCCATTTGAAGTTTGACAGCTGTCACTTCAAATGAAGATCTTGGTCATAGCTTTCATTTGAACTGAGAACGGGGAGTCTAGGATGAGTAGTTCCCGAGATATGGCCATTTGAAGTTTGACAGCTGTCACTTCAAATGAAGATCTTGGTCATAGCTTTCATTTGAACTGGGAACGGGGAGTCTAGGACGAGTAGTTTCCAAGATATGGCCGTTTTAAGTTTGACAGCTGTCACTTCAAATGAAGATCTTGGCAAAGAAATTGTATACATAGTAGAATGCTGACTGACATTTAATGTACAAAGGATTTTGAACCTTATCACGACCACACAACGATCTATTATCATTTAATTTTGGTTATAAGGATTGTTGGTCTTGTTGAGAGGCTTTCTTGGGTGCTTTGTCTCTTTCACACAGTTGCAAAAAGAAAGAGACACACCGCCCAAGTTTGATTTCAAGCGGACCGTGTTTTCTGTCTCAGTCAGCGTTCCGGGTACGTAGTATAGAAATTCCTTGGATCTTGGTCATAGCTTTCATTTGAACTGAGAACGGGGAGTCTAGGACGAGTAGTTCCCGAGATATGGCCATTTGAAGTTTGACAGCTGTCACTTCAAATGAAGATCTTGGTCATAGCTTTCATTTGAACTGGGAACGGGGAGTCTAGGACGAGTAGTTTCCAAGATATGGCCGTTTGAAGTTTGACAGCTGTCACTTCAAATGAAGATCTTGGTCATAGCTTTCATTTGAACTGAGAACGGGGAGTCTAGGACAAGTAGTTTTCGAGATATGGCGGTTTGAAGTTTGACAGCTGTCACTTCAAATGAAGATCTTGGTCATAGCTTTCATTTGAACTGGGAACGGGGAGTCTAGGACGAGTAGTTCCCGAGATATGGTCATTTGAAGTTTGACAGCTGTCACTTCAAAGATTCAAGATTCAAGATTTCAGATTCAAGGTTCAAAATTCAAGAATCAAGGATCGAAATCCAGGATCGAAATCCAAGATCGAAACCAAGGATCGAAATCAAGGATCGAAATCAAAATCAAGGATCAAAATCAAGGATCTAATTCAAGGATCTAATTCAAGGATCGAAACCATGGATCGAAATCAAGCGCTGATTTTGTCGAGCGCGATAAGGTAAAAATATCCTGAAATTTAAATGACATGGGCACACTACTAATCCAACAACGAGTGTGAAAGAGACAAAGCACCCAAGAAAGCCTCTCAACAAGACCAACAATCCTTATAACCAAGATTAAATGATAATAGATCGTTGTGTAGTCGTGATAAGGTTCAAAATCCTTTGTACATTAAATGTCAGTCAGCGTTCTAGTATGTATAGAATTTCTTTGCTTATTACTAAGAGAACCAGTGTCGCCAAACTCATACACGTAAAAAAAAACACACTTAGAAATAAAAGTTACAATTGGTCGAAAGAAAACGTTAAAAAGGACCTAAAACCATAAAACTAATTTTATAGATAATAAACCATAACGTCATAGGAACATGGTTCTAAACTTAATAAAATAATAATAAAATAATATGATTGTCTACTTGTCACGAGATGGCGATTTTCATTCTGGATTTTCCTTAATTAGTCTCTAACAAGTAGTAATAAGATTGATAATGCAATGGCTGTTACTAGGTTGACCAAAAAACTAAGCTACTTGACGCGAGATGGCGTTATCGCTGTTAATTCTGTTAATAGTCTTTACCAACAAGATTTAAGATTGATATTACAATGGCTAAATACTTGACAACATAGCTACTCGCTTAGTGTTGTGCCAATGCCAATGAGGATACAAGATGAATGTATCGAAATCGATTATTATTTACCAAATGATGTGTAACGATCGGTAGCACGTCAGGTTATATTTGTGGTGGCCGAAATAAAAAGCTTTTCTTATCTTTCTTTCCTAATTTACAAAATCAAAGGTTTACAACTCGTAAATTGTATCACTGTTTAAAATAATGGTTCTTTTTCTTGTGTTTTCTTTTTATGGTGTAGGTATTGGTACAGTACTCGTACAATAAAGTTATATTCTAGGTATTCTAAATACTTGGAAAATATTAGTGATCGAGCGAGCGAAGTGAGCGAAGATCTTAGTGTAAGTTAGGCGATTTTGTTCCTTAATTTTATCAAGTTTATTGATTATCATCACACTAATATTATAAATGCAAAAGTTTGGATGTTTGGATGGATGGATGTTTGGATATATTTTTGTTCCGCTCGACAACCACTGAACCGATTTGGCTGAAATTTAAAATATAGAATAGATAGATAAAGACCGGGAATAGGACATAGGCTTCTTTCTATCCAGGTATCACCCGAGCGAAGCCGCGGGCGGAAGCAAGTTTGTTTGACGTAGCTAAGCATCAGTTTCGGTAAAAACTAGTAGGTAGTTTGCCCCGAAATAAGATATAGCGCACGGCGCGCACCGTTGCGTTGAGAGCCTATAGTCGTATTGCTCATTATACGGACTAAAGTGAAGGAAAAAATGTCATTTTTCCTTCAATTTTGACATAAAACGCATCAAAACTAATCAAAATTGAAGGAAAAATGACATTTTTTCCTTCACTTTTAGTCCGTATAATGAGCAATACGACTATAGATTTGATCTTGTTTCTGTCAAAAATGACAGATAATGTCAAACATAACAGATCATGTCAAAAATGACACTAGATGTACTTATGACAGATAATGTCAAAAATGACAGATTAGGTAAAAAACTACAAATTTAAAAATTACAAATTTTCAATTCAATTCAATTCAATTACTTTTAAGACATGTTAGGTATTAGATGAACCGCGAACGATCCTTGTTTCTGACTAAATAGGGGCATATTTCAAGCTTTTTGTGTTGCATATTATAATCTGATTTCTAATCATAACCATTAAAGTTATCGATAGCACATTCATCAGTATATAGGGTCACATCCCTAATTGAGTAGCGAAAGTTGAGGTTTAAGAGAAACGCGACCTTAAGTAGTGTGAATCACAGGCTAGTTTTGTTTGACGGTTTTGCATTTTAAACAAACCAAACAAAACCGTTTAAAAACAATTAAATAATATTAAAAGGTTATACGATATGCCCCCTGTTATTAATGTTTTTATTCGGCTATCGTTTTTGCACTCCAAAACAGCGCAATACGGCATTTTTATATTTTTTTGTGATTTTTTCGAGTTACGTTTCCTCTGACAGACTTCAAACACGACTAAAGTATGCGGAGCTTGAAGTGCGCGCAATGCGCTTACTTGGTGCTACGCGGGCCCCGCCTACTTACTATTTCTAGTCTTATTCTCAATTCTGTGGGGCGGCCCGCCATGACAGCTAGTACTTCCGTCTTAAAGCAACTATTCAAACTAACAATTTATTTAAGTATTAATTAAAATATAGGTGATTGACTCATAAATTAATACAAATTAATAATAATTAAAATATGTAGCTATTATTATGAAGTAAAATATCCTGGGTTTGGTTATGTTGCTGACAGTCGGCCATCCAAAATCATCGTACGACCTCGGACGACCGATAATAATAAATATGATTTATCATAAGCGCAACATAATGCACATAAATACCAATATCTGGGCGACAGAGCTCCGCTCGGTGGCAACCAACGAACACCATCTAGTGGTTCAATTACGAACCACATTGCACTTTTTGCATGAAAATGTCGAGGAAACGGCTTTCCTCAGTTATAATATCTGTATTTTTAGGAGCAGAAGTAGAATTTAATTTAAAAAAAACATAAAAGTACAGTTGAAGTCAGTTTTACTCCGATTTTACACAAACAATGATCAAAATAACAAAGGAAACAAACAATCGTTACTTTCAAATATCAGCCACTCAATTAATTATCAAATTGACCATCAAAATACACAAGAAAAATAATAATCTGACTTACTGCAAATTGCACCGACACCAAACCAGACAACCTTTCTCTACGACGTCCACCGAAAGAATCACCTCGGGGGTGCTAGTGCGGCTGTATTTATACAAGTCGGTCGGATGACGTAACAATTTGCATTAAATGAACAAGAATACGCTAACTCGGCCTCTCCTGACCATGCGCCGTCCTCGGACGCATTTGCGAGAACCCTTGAAGTCAGCAGGTGCCAGAGGAAGACCCGGCGATACCATCGTCATCTTCGTTGTCAGCATCTGTTGATGAGAGATGAGGCCAGAGGAAGGCCCGCCGATACCATCGTCATCTTCGTTGTCAGCATCTGTCGATGAGAGACGAGGCCAGAGGAAGGCCCGGCGATACCATCGTCACCTTCGTTGTCAGTATCTGTTGATGAGAGACAAATTAAGTCATAAAATCAACAGACATTGCCTAGTCTTTCATCCATTACTCATACAAGGCCCTCTTTCAGAAACACAACACACTCAGCTACCTATTTGTTAACCTTCACGAGCACTTCACATCAACATACATCATCTGACACGTGTCACATAAATTCATTCATTCTCACACCTGTACGTACAGATCGATCGATCGAATAAAACCCCCATACGTTACCACAACAGGTACGACTATAGTGGCGTGTCCTTACTGACAGGCTTCCGATGACATGGACAGGATCTGTGAACAGAGCAGCAGACAACAGGCGTCCCCATTGTCTGCGAGGACCACACGCCCTCCAGGGCCATACGCCCACAGAACCACACGTTCCGTTTCAGTAAGCATGCGTCATCACAGGAGACCCGGCGTCTTTCAGGGTCAAGGGTCAAGCATCTGCAGGGCCAGGTGTACACATTGTCTGCGAGGATGGCGCGTCCTCCAGGGCCATACGCCCACAGAACCACACGTTCCGTTTCAGTGACCATACGTCTTTCGATGTGCAGTGCCCAGGCGCCAGGGAGGCAACGTGCGAAGCGGGTAGCCCGCCTGCACCACCAATGCTCGTCCCAACTCGCGAGCGACGGCTCTAACGATGGCCCACACAGTTGCGCAAGCAACGGCTCGCCAGACAGCGCAAGCGAAGGCTCGCCCGACAGCGCAAGCGATGGCTCGCCCGACAGCGCAAGCGATGGCTCGCCCAACAGCGCAAGCGAAGGCTCGCCCGACAGCGCAAGCGAAGGCTCGCCCGACAGCGCAAGCGACGGCTCGCCCGACAGCGCAAGCGAAGGCTCGCCTCACGCAGCCACCACGCACACACACCACGTCACGTCACGCATGTGTGATCCAAGCAACTGTTAACATAAGAAAATTACGTTAAAAAAAATGCGGCACCTCAGATTAAATCACAGGTCACATAAAAAATAACAGGTCACAGATTAGATCACAGGTTACAGATTAAAAATCACAGACCACAGATCTTACCAACCGTACCTTTTATCTTAATCCGTCCACCACCTACGAAACTATTAATCACTATCCACTAACCTATCGTCATATGTCTAAAACCCCAAAGCTATAAACTGTATGAGTGCATGTAAGTGTGACTGTGTACATAAGGATGTGAAACGTATATGAATTTAGTAAAATCTTCTGCGTTAAAAGGATAGCAACCAACAGAGACGCAGACAACGTTTTACCGGATTAAGACAAAAAGTCAAAAACTCTGTGCCGAAAGCGCAGCACACGCCTTCAGACACCGCTCGCCACGCCAGAGCACCAAGCGCCGTGTAGCTGCTGGCGTCGTCTCGCCAAAGCTGCCGGTGGCTCAACCGCATCAGCACGCGGCGACTGCCTGGTATGCCGACTTATAGGGGCACGCATTACCAGGGGGTCTAAAGTGGCCACTTTTGATGAAAAATCAGATGTTTCATAGATGCTTCATATATGAAACATCTATGAAACATCTAATTTTTCATCAAATGCTTCATAAATGCTTCATATATGCTTCATATATGAAGCATCGATGCTTCATAGATGTTTCATAGATGTTTCATAGATGCTTCATATATGAAGCATATATGAAGCATTTATGAAGCATTTGATGAAAAGTTAGATGTTTCATATATGAAGCATCTATGAAACATCTGATTTTTCATCAAAAGTGGCCACTTTAGACCCCCAGATCAAACTGTACACAGAGAAAACTTTATTACATATGAGAGGTCATAAAATGCAAACCCATACACATTTCACATATTCATCACTAGTTGCAAGTTTACACATGACCTCAGACCACGACGAACCTTTACGGTTTGCTTCGATGCAAATCATTATTTTAAACGCTTCTTACCATTCTAGATGGAAGCGAGTTGGAAGATCGCTGAAGCTAAGCAACGTTCTCAGCAGTCACAATTAGGATGGGTGACCGCTAGTGGAATCTACAGATAACCGCTTCGTACTTCAGAAGGAACGTTAAATTATCAATCCAGGCCCTCAAGTTGCTAAGCCATTGCGGAGGCCCTTGGGCGGCTCAAAAACCCCGCGATCAGATCTAACTTAGCTCTAGGGCTTGCATTATCCGCCCCATTTTGTTATCCGGATAATATGAATAGTAGAGCACTTTACTATCCGGATATCCGGATTTTCCGGATAATTCGGATAGTTACCGATTTTTTTTTTACAAACGGACACAAACGAAGATAATAGTTAAAAAATACATTAAACGTCGTAGCTTTATGTTATCCGAACAATCGCTATTAAATTTTGAATCATTTTTAAACAAGGTACGTAACAAGATCTGTATTTTTCTCCTAAAGCGAAGCGAACGTGATGCAATTTGATGTATTTTGATTGTGAATGCAGATTGCAGATGCATAATGTACACCAAATAACTTATTAAACACCCGACTTCACCCACTGCTGGGTATAGCCCTCCCTTTGCGTGTGCCATGCCAATCTCCACAGTCCGCCGGCGCCGCTCACCTCATCCAATTCCGGCCATGCTATGTCGTCCAGCCCATCGCGCTGCTGGGTAACTGACGCTTCTGTAGGTACCCCGTTCTTAAAAGCCGCGCCGTTCAGAAGTTCAGAAAGGTGTTGTAACATTTCCTCGAGATCTTCGAAGGTTTCTGCGACAACTATAAGGTCGTCTGCAAATCCTTAGGTTTAAATCCGTTCCCCGCCACTCCACTCGTGGAACAGACACGTGCGCGCGCCCCCTCTCCCCCCGCGCGCGCATACGCCACCGTTGCCGCCAAAACCTGCCCGCCAGCTGCCCCCCCCGCCGCAGGCACCGGCAGCTAAAGCGAAAAAGGGGAAAAAGAAGCAGCGCTGCGAACCTGTTTGCGCCAGCACTGCACCCGTACCGTTTTCTCATGAGAGGAAGCCGTGTGATGCTGAAGGGTTCACTGAGGTAGTGCGTAGGAGAAAGAAGCCCTGCAGCCGAAACCAGCGTGGCGTCGCGCCAACCGGACCTAACTACTTGTTGCGCCCGGCTGTGCCTTCGACGTTGCTCTACGTGTCCAGGCTTCACTATACCACGAAGGTAGAGGAGATCGTGGAATATGTGAAGATGAAGACCAATACCGTGGTGAGGGTCGAGCAGTTGGAGTCGCGTCATAGAGATTTTAAATATTTCGTGGTGCGTATTCCAACTGATAATCTTTCGACACTAAGGAAGAATTCTGGCCGAAGAATGTGCTGTTCCGGCGTTTTCGAGGACGTTTACCGACAGCACACGTGTGTAACACGTCACCGACATTACGTGCCAGTAAATAAGTTTATATAAATTATGTATGTTAGACTCTAAGGTGGAAGACGATGACGAGGAAAGCAGACCCCACCATCAGATGGGAATAACGCTTAGGAGAGAGAGAGACTCTAAGGTATATATTTTATATTGGCCGTAGTTTTAAGTATTTTACATCTTTTACTAGCTATTGTTGCCTGAAATAAATGATTTATTTATTATTATTATTTGGTAATCTGGTCTGCTCGACTCACGGGAGTCGGTTAATAGCTGTTGTGCACGGGCCTAAGCCAAGTGCACATCAGTATGCGCGGTTATATTGGTTAAATCCCTTTCTGTACGAGATTCAGCCTGTAAAAATTTTCGAACAATTCTACAAGTATTGAGAACTACAGCTTTTTGAAGGAGAACAAATGTATGTTTTGGTAACCCTAATAAAGTGAGAGATTGAAAAAGTTGAGTAGGTATGACGCCTGTAGAGGATAACACGATCGGGATAATTTATATTATTAAAGATGTTCTCTATGACAGCAGTAAAAAGTTTGGACAAAATGATGTCTCCCTGTCGCACTCCGCGCTTGATGGGCTCAGGGTTGGTTAAATCGTGCAGTCGTACAAGGAGAGCGTGGAAGATGGCTCAATGTTCGACACTGTCAAAGGCTTTCTCGCAGTCAATGAAAAATATGACAAGAGACTAGTTGTGTTCGTGACGCTTCTCCATCAGCTGCTTCACCGTGCGGGTGTAATTCATTTAAAAAAAGCCGCTTCAAAAACCGGCTTATTCTCTGGGTTGCTATGGTATTCATCTAGCTCACGAGTGATACAATTAGTTATTATTTTAGAGAACAATTTATTATTTGTGGCAATTTGTGGCATCGGTTGCCAGCAAGAATAACATTAAGCTCACATCCACTCCAAACACTGGTTGCGCTGCGATGAGTAAAAGACGAAAAATTTGTGGACGTGGGGTATGCGAAAGGCTCGGTGGGTAATACACTAGACAAGACGTTAGTATCGCGATTCGAGCGTGCTACTTTATGAATGTTACAAAAACAAAGGATAAACAGTGTTTCCCTGTTAGATACGTCTACGTAGTGCATATAAATTGTTGTTTTGATGGGTCAATTCCATATTCAAATCGTATTTTTTGATTATTTTTACTATCCGTATTATCCGAATTATCCGGATTTACTGGTCGTCACTATCCGGATTTGAAAATTGGCGGATATCCGGATAATTCGGATATCCGGATATCCGGATAGCAAGCCCTACTTAGCTCATACGAACATACATACATACGTTTACAGTAAAACCAGAAAAAGAATGCGTCTCGTAAAACATCGGAAACAATCGCACAAAATTATAAAAACGATTGACGAAAAGTCATTTCGAAATGAAAATTACTCACAATTTCAACCTTATCGCAAACAAACATCAGTGCCACTTTTAAGAAAAGCAAACTAGTTGCAAGCTATGCGAGCTGCGCTGATAATGACGCGCACCTCCGTCGCACTCCGCTCTGCGGAACCACTACACCGCTGCCGGACACCCTCGGAAAACACGAAAACAACTGATGTCCATTCTAAAGCTTGAAGAACTGTTTATGAGTTTCTTGGAACAACCGCTACGTAGGTACTTACATGACCTTTCTTTTTTACAAGTGTAGCAAATTTTATCATCATAACTACCGGGCTTGCAGTAACGTGTTCAATCAATCAATCAATCAATCAATCAATCTTACCATGAAGTCTTTTCTGTGGGGTAGCTTGAATGCGCTTATGAAAAAAAATCAGGTCGGATTACAAGTAGACTGATAATAAGTTTCTTGTTGAAAATTTTATCTAAGTCACAACAGTTTAGCAGGCAACCCTTCAAAATTAAGTTACTAGATTGCACTCGAACAACACACAGCAAGATAAATAAAAGCTTGTAATAATGACATAAGTAGAATGAAGTCAAAATGAAGCGCTGGTGGCGTCATGTTAGTTGGGAAAGATGTGTGCGACCTACCCTCATTAGGACCACTGTGATGTAGTTCATCAAAATATAGCCCGGGAGCCGGGGACTGATCGGAGACATGATGGCATTATCGGCAGTGCTGATCGACACCTCTAGTCCCCGATCACCATGCGATCAGCGAGAACGCAACCAACGATAATAATGGCGGTGAACTTTTGATGAACTAGATCGAGATCTATAACGCGAGGGTACCTTATGATTGCACCTTGACGTTTTTATACCTGGACTCGCTGCGCGAACGAGGTCGTAGCCTACTACGACGTGAACGCGAGCGAGGTAGATGGTCGTGTCGGTGCGATTTGCTATGGCTTGGCTACGCCTTGCCTTACGGCGAGGCGGTTAACCTCTCTCGTGAACGAGATAAATGTGGCATCACAGATTTGAAATAACGGCCGTTTGTTTTTAATCCAATAAGAATTTAACCGAGAAAAACAATAAATGTGAGCTTAGGCCTATCCCGACTTCTGATTTTAGGAGCAGAAGTAGAATTTAATTTAAAAAAAACATAAAAGTACAGTTGAAGTCAGTTTTACTCCGATTTTACACAAACAATGATCAAAATAACAAAGGAAACAAACAATCGTTACTTTCAAATATCAGCCACTCAATTAATTATCAAATTGACCATCAAAATACACAAGAAAAATAATAATCTGACTTACTGCAAATTGCACCGACACCAAACCAGACAACCTTTCTCTACGACGTCCACCGAAAGAATCACCTCGGGGGTGCTAGTGCGGCTGTATTTATACAAGTCGGTCGGATGACGTAACAATTTGCATTAAATGAACAAGAATACGCTAACTGTATAGATTGTAGACCAGGGTTGTCCTTTACAATAAATTGCGGACCAGGGTTGTCCAATATAGTAGTAGGACCAGGGATGTCCTTTACAATAAATTGCGGACCAGGGTTGTCCAATATAGTAGTAGGACCAGGGATGTCCTTTACAATAAATTGAGGACCAGGGTTGTCCAATATAGTAGTAGGACCAGGGATGTCCTTTAAAATTAATTGTGGACCAGGGTTGTCCAATAGTAGTAGGACCAGGGATGTCCTTTAAAATTAATTGTGGACCAGGGTTGTCCAATATAGTAGTAGGACCAGGGATGTCCTATAAGAGACTCATCTTCAATCTGCTAACAGGATGGACTAACAAATTAAAAAATGCGGCCACTTATGTGAAGCGTATGTTAGGTATATATCCCGCTTCTGATGTGAGCGACATCTCATTTGATGGAGCTTAGGAGCCTAATATTCTTAAAGACCGAGTAAATAATCTAGTCTAGGATCAAATAAAAGTAGGTAGGTACTCACATGTATAACGATATTATAATATTCACTTCACTACACCAATAAACAGTAATTAAAGTAGTAGAAGACGTCCTTCTAGTTTGAAGAGCAAAATGCAACTGCCAGAGCGGGCCGGCTCGACTTTCCACGAAAACCTCGATCGGGTGATCGGGTTTAATCGACCAATCTCGGCCGACGAGCCGAAATTGGTCGAAGGGGCGGCCCGCCATGACAGCTAGTACTTCCGTCTTAAAGCAACTATTCAAACTAACAATTTATTTAAGTATTAATTAAAATATAGGTGATTGACTCATAAATTAATACAAATTAATAATAATTAAAATATGTAGCTATTATTATGAAGTAAAATATCCTGGGTTTGGTTATGTTGCTGACAAGTTATTGAGCTATGGGTTCTCATATCACTGATAAATAAAAAATAATTAAATAAAAATGACTTTCTCAAAAATAAACACTAACCAACAATATAATATGTTTGAACCTTAAAATATCCTCTCGTTAAAAGTTAACAGTATTTAAGTACATAAGTGAGGACAAGTTTCAGAACATGATTCTAGATCCAAGGCAAGCCAGTTGCTCCAAGTCAATTATGAAACATTGAACTGAACTTGAACTCAGTCTTTTAACCATTGGTTAAAGAACCCATTGTTATCTTACTTGTCACTTTCATTATATTATAGTAACCACCCGTTTCTAGATGATGAATAATTGTCCTGGTAGTCTCTAATTTAAAATAATCATTGAAAACTGTAGTGACTCACTGTTTCTTCATTCATCAATTGGACATTCCTAAATCATATCTTGACCTGAATGAAAGACATAATACATTCAGATATAACTTATATCTAAGAAAGCTATTTTACGTGATTTGTGTAATATAGGTACGTAATTAGTAGAAAACTTAAATCTACCTTGCCAAAACAATCTTGATTTAGGTGTACTTTCTCGCTTGCAATATGCATCATACTCAAAAATCAAGTTGTTTAACAGTCAAATAAAAAATAACGAATAAAACCGGCTGTTTTTTATAATTTTTAAGTGCCAGTGTGATGACTGCACTCAGCAAATAGAGCAAAACCAAAGTACGGTGTGGTGGGCCCCGATCCCATCCCAACCCATCGACTCCGTTCCGTAGGATCATTAGTTGTTTCGGCTTTGATGAGATGAGAGCACTCAGACTAGCCAAGTCGCCAGTCGTCTCGCCACGGTTCGCCGAGGCGAGTCGGGTGCATTGCAACATGCAGGGACCGAGGCAGGCAGGCGAGCCCCCACCCTGCCCCGCGTCAGTCTCGGCCCGCGCGCCAGTTTGCCGTTGAGCGTCCCTCGCGGCGCAGGCACTTCGCTATGAAAACGTGAGTGTATCTGTTGATGCCGGTTTACGCGTGTGCCTTTGCTTTGTGTTGACAGTGTGACTAGTGTTGTTTTGGTACAAAAAATGTGTCGTGTACGACAAGCGATGCGTAGTTGACATGTCGCTTCACGCGCCCGTTCAGGCGGTGCGCGGGACGAGAACCAACAGCCTCGACGCTCTCGATTTCCAGGAGCGCAGGCAGTTGATCGCCAGCTCGCTGTCTCTCACTGACTTCCTGCACGTCGGGGCGAAGGAAGTGGCTGCAGTAGCCGGTCAGTTTGCCTTTCTTTTTTGTCTCATATCACAAACTCTACTCGCATTCCTAACAATAGCTTTGCGAAATCTCAGGTTCGTGCAGCTACAGTACATGGTTATAAGTTTGCACTACACGTTTAAGAATTCCACGCATTGAGCGCCCGCTGAAGAATAATTGAAAGTTTGTTTCATGTTAAATGTCTGTAGGAATTTTAATTGACTATTATTAGGTTCAATAATTGGCACTTAACGTGATTCTAAATATTTGGAAAACATTTAAAATTTGATGTCTTCGCATTAGATCTAGTTTTGCCATTCAAGGGCATCACACACACACACAGCAGATAATATATCTTATGAAATATAAATCTTGAGATCGCGCCCATACAAATTCTATGGACGACCACACACAGCGAATATAAATTACAAAATATATTTGGTGCAATCTGTCAAGATTGATATTTCATAAGATATATTATCTGCTGTGTGTGCGGTACGCTTTAGGCTAGATTCGGCCAAACTGGATTAAGTTTTATCTGGAAAGTAAACTGCTGTTTGTTTGAAAATTTGACATTGCTGGATTCGACCAAACTGTCATCTTACTCCCAGAGTAGTTATTCCGTTAGCCGACAGAATTCGAAATACTATTGTTTAGAAAGCGCAACCGAACATTATTAGGGTGCATTCAAATTATCCTGGTTATAAGGTGTCAACTTTACAATGTCAAAATAATCAAACAAACATCAGTTTAATCTGTGGTTTAATCTCCAGATAAAACTTAATCCAGTTTGGTAAAATCCAGCCTAACTAGAATCACTACTCTGGGAGTAAGATGACTTTTGGTCGAATCCAGCCTTAGTCGATTTCTTTATTGTCCATAAAGAGAACCCTTAACTTCGCACCTACCTTCGTACTTTCTATCCTTGTGGAATAACACGCAACTTACAGGAGTGGTTTGAAACGGTTACGATATTTTTATGGTAGTAATAGTAATCTAGTCTATTTCGTGCTATCATAAACCCGTGCGTGCCTCTAGCTGTAAAAGTCAAACCCTTGAAAATTGTAATGCCATTGCGGTTAATTTATTCTAGTAATGTACTTACCTGTATATTTAATAGATTTTAGATGGAACCAGCTTCCATGTACCTACTACCTGAAGTACCTCCAGATGTCGGGTAAAATATGACAAGAACGATTCAAGGTTTCAGTGTTAACTCATCATCGACAATGTTGCCAATTTAAATATCAATAGCAAGTTGCCGAGAATGGTCGTACGGATCACGGAATTAACCTTAGCAAGTTGGAAATCATGCTGACAGCCTTCATGGGGTCATTAGTAAGGTTGAATGTAAGCGGCCGTAACCAGCTCGTAACTCTTTTAAACCGATAGTAGTTACCTATATCTTAATAAATAGTTTTATTCATTTCCTACTACAAAACTTTTAGTATTTGCCTGCAGCCTACAACGAAATGTGAAAGTTACATTAGGTATTGTACAGAGTATTTTATGTAAAAAGTTATTCAGGTAAAAAAACTAGCCTTTCACAGAGCTGCAAGAGAGTCGATGCATACCATTCGAACATCTGCAGGGATGCACTTTGTTCTTAATTCAAATACGCGCTTTACAATAGCCTCCCAGCTTGCCGAAGCAGTTACGAATTTAAATTAGGAACCATCGAACAAGTGACACTGTAATGTTTACAACTCCTGATTTCATATAAAATGAATGGGATGTGTTTTTTTCAATTACTTATTGCAAAAACATACGATTTGATTCGGTAAGTTACTTCTTAAGTTACTTTGGGAAAGGTGTTCCTGGGTGGAAATAGAATCAATTAAGGCCAACTTGTTCTTTTTATAAATTTATTTTTTTAGGCCAACTTGACTACTTTTTTTCAAAAATCTAAATATGCAATATATTTTTCTTCAAAATAAAGCAATGGTTTCCTAAGAACTAAACTGTTTAACTACAAAAGAAAAGGTAGCTACCCTTATGTGCCCAAAAATTTGCCACACCCTGTATTGCTCCACTTTTAGTTGGTAGAACCAAAAATCTGTACTTAAGTATATTCTCATATGATTTTAGTAATATTTTGTGCTCAACTCAACAAACTAATCTGTTAGTAGTGTTAGTTTAGTACGTATTACATTTACGTTTTGTCAACTAGGGTAAACTAAACACTAAACAATGTACAACCACAGAATAAATAATAGACTAGATATTAATGTATTAGTTTGGTGAAAACTACGCAACTATAGAAAGTTTTCTCTGTTTATAATAAAGCAAAGAGATCAAATCACTGATATTTATCTCCGGAGCATTATTCACGGTTTGGTGATGTCACATTGCTGTTTTCACCGTCATAGCCATTTATAAATGTAGCAGTATTGCTTTCATTCATTGCGTAGTTGTTTTGTATGAGTAAAAATATTGTTTTTTCACTAAAATAACAGACCTAAAATTGACAGGAAAATTTAATTCAAATTAAAATGCTTTACAAAAACTAGAATTTTATTCAAATATCTATAGATAAACTGTCTCCGCGGAAGATTCTTTTACCGGTGTTTTAAAAAAATAGTAAGTAATCACTAAAATAATTGGTGATTGAGAAAGTTGTTATCTAATTCTAAACGATGATAATTATATTTGATTATCATCACACTAATATTATAAATGCGAAAGTTTGAGTGTTTAGATGGATAAATGGATGGATTTGTTTTGTTCCTCCATAACTCGACAACCACTGAACCGATTTGGCTGAAATTTTAAATATAGATAGATGTAATGTAAATATTTGTGATCAAACAACACAGACAAAACAATGAAAACAATTAAAGTTTATTTTGATTTGAATGTGTTAACAGTTCAAGATTGATGTCAGCTTCCAGTCTATTTCGGTGGTGCCTTCTCTAATCAAAAGGTCGGTGTCGGCGGCCGACGTCGTATCTTATGTTTGATACTACTCAAATATAATAAGGACAACGTGCTATAGAACTTGTGTAACAGTCATATTCAATTTATCAAGTTAGTTACTTGTGTTGTTGAAGTCTACCTACTAAGTAATGTTTCTTTGTTAGCGCATGTGACACCCGAGGAGCATAATAATGACATTGGTTACGCAAAGCTGTTATAGAAACTATGCGCATGATTATCGATTCATAATTTTCGCTATGGCGTTCATAAACAACTCTTCCAAGAATTCAATCACACTAAGGTACATAACATATTTTTTTATTTGCATACGCCTTGCAGCATCAAACCCGGCGCTTAACTCTTTATTTATTTACTACTAGCGGTTTTCCCCAGCTTCGCATGGGTTTAATTTATAATCTACCCGTGCGAAGTCGGGGCGCAAACTTCTTATGGTGAAAGAATTTTTCAAATCGGTTCAGTAGTTTCGGAGCCATGCAAACAAACAATCAAATCTTTCCTCTTTATAATATTAGGATAGATAAACCAATACAAAAATATACCTAGGCAAAGTAAATGTTGGCTTAAGCATAATAAAGGCATACAAAAATATACCTAGGCAAAGTAAATGTTGGCTTAAGCATAATAAAGGCCACGGTTTTCGAAGGTAAAAGGACCTCAAATCATAGAACAAGGTGAGGTGTGACTGAGGTGAGGACACTCGTGTGCCGTGGTTCGTAGGTGGGCGCAACCGACGCAACATGGCAAAACTATGACTCAGGCCACTACTGATCACTCATTTACTGATCGTACCTGCAGAACCACATTAAGCCGTAGTATAATAATGTAGAGATGCTTTGAATAGCTCGAGTGGTCCTTTAGGGCCTGATGATCATGTCTTATCACTGGTGCGTAAATACTTACCTCATTATGTAGACAAACGACTTTTCTTATCAGTTCTGTTACGAGCCTAATTCTTGTGATATGCTTCCGATGAGTAATTTTAGCGAAGCACTCAACATATATGTTTACATACGAGTAGTTTCTTGAGAACTATTTCTGTAACTGCTAGCTAGGCTTATTAAACCGGATATTGTTATCTCGTCAACCACGTGACTGCAGTGGCTAAACAAAGCAACAGATACTCATTTGCTAAGGAATAACTAGGATCCTTCTCTTACGAGATATCTAACACATTTAAAAATTGTCATTCATTTTCTCAAAATAGAATATGCCTGGTACTAAAGCAGCACAGTTAAAAAGTGTATGAGATACATGCTAGCTAGTTCATGGTCTTCTTCTCATTCATACTTTAGTCATTAATATTTTACTTTAGTCATTAATTTTACCATAACAAATGTTTTCAGTTTCTTTGCTCTAATCCCCAGAGTAATTTGGTTTTATACTCGAAAAAGGTTTTGGAACCCATTTCTTGGAAAACTGAAGTTATTTCGACTTCATGTGAGCATCAGCCATCGGTGACGACGCATGCATATCAATTTGTGTACACCGTTTGTTATGCATGCCTGGTGTGTCCTCCTTTTCTTGTGATCATTATATCCTTTTTCTTTACCGATTCATAAACATTCGCGTCTGTAGTGGCCAATCTTGTTTTGTCTTCTTAAAGTCAAATTGTTTCTTTCCGTCACTTCTATTATCAAGAATTATGATCAAAAAATAAACAGTGACATCGTAGAAGCGACATTTGAAGGTCACTGATACTACTCTACCATCGTTAGTACACACACAGGGCATTATAATTGCTTGTTAATCACCCAAATCTCAATGCGAAATGACCTCTTATACATTTTTGATGCATTTCGGAAGCCAGGCATCTTACATTTAATATAAAGTATAAAGAATACAGGCAGGGGCGAGAGAATTTCTCTTTTGTGTGTGCATGTCGTTCCCGATGCATTGTATTGAGATAGGTACGGATAGTTCTTAACAATAGACTCTCGACATAATGGGGCCATTGATTATGTGGATGTATCTATCATGTGTTCGTGTGACTACTATGAGTATCTGTACCAATCGTGATGGCAATACCTACTTACTACAATTTTATACTCACTGACGTGAGACTTTTCAGATGACATTCTTTGTTCCACGTAGATGTTTTGTACGATGCTTTGTTAGTAAAAGGTTACAGTTGTAAAACAAGTGTTCACACTCACACATGGCTTCGCCAAATACATTAAACGAACCAATTGTTCGTATTTTGTTTTGAATTGTAATTAAATGTAAATTTTTTGGTTGCAGCAAAGAAACAAAATGGCACAGCAGTGCGCACGAATAGCCTGGGATCAGGCGCGCGCACGCCGCCTGCTGAGAGGACCAAATCAAAGTTTTCTGCTTTCGGCAGATTATTTAAACCTTGGAAGTGGAAACGGAAAAAGAAATCAGAAAAGTTTGAGGCTGCTTCTAGAAGTGAGTATTTGTTACTCACGCTTACCCTAATTCCTTATAAAAATACTTTACCACATGTTTGATTCTGTTACGATCTTATTTTTAGAACAATAAGATCAGGAAAATTATTTTGTTACCTCATATAAAACACTCACACTCACAAAAGAAATATATAAAAGTATATTTGAAACGTATAAAATTTACTTACAAACAATTGACTAGTGACCCTTTTCTTCTGACCGAGACCACATCACGCAAAAAGCCAGGTAGTTATCCCAAAAAGAAGCCACAATAATCTACCTGTACAATGTATAAAAGATATCTGTTTGTAATAAACTAGTAGTTCGCCCCGAACTGAGATCTCGCGCACTGTAGATGGCTTACATTTGGACTTTCTTCTGACCACCCCTATAATTTCAAGTGCTTCTACTGCCGAGTATGCCTATTGCGCTAGCTCTTCATGGTAAAAAACATTAGCATGCATGCCATACATAATGTCGTGTCTAATTTTTCATTTATTTCATATTTATGAATTCTCATCGTATTTATAAAAGTATACGTCCTAGAATAAAAATAATAACTATTTTGGAATGTACAAATAAAGACCTTTCATTTGACACCCCACTCAATATATTTGTTTACTTAACTTTTTTTACCCCAATTATTTTCATTCTTTATCAAAATTTTTTTTATCATGAAAATAAATCAAGTAGCATCTAAAATCATTGCAAACCAAACCGCAACGATGCCACTCTCTTTTTAAGACCGACCAGTCAATGAGCTACGAAGACATCGAAACTCTATGAAACGGGAGCTCTTGCAGCTCTGGTTTCGTAGTTTTTGTTCTTTGGTCGTATTTCAAAAACTATACATCCTAGATTAAAAATAAAAACCATTTTGGAATGTACAAAATAAGCCCTTTCGTATGACACCCCACTCAATATATTTGTGCAACTTTCATAATTTTTTACCCCCTTGGGAACCCAATATCTTCACAACCCCTTCATCGATTAAGCTCATATGCTCCACCGTAAATTTCCTTACCACAACCTATTGACCTACCAAGTTTCATGCAGATTGGATGAACGGTTCGACAGTAATGCGCGAACAACAATTCGTGAAACATACAAACATACAAACATACAAACATATAAACATATAAACATACAAACATACAAAGCAAAATCGCCCAACTTACCACTAAGATCTTCGCTCGCTTCGCTCGCTCGATCGATAATAACCTTTATACCCAAACTTGTCCACAGCATTAGAGAGGAAGATATCCGTCCGAGCGAATAGAGATGAATTGGTGCAGAAAGGCATACTTCTTCCTGAGAGTCCCGTCACTCCGGTACCCGAAGGCAGTGAGTACAAATGTTATCATAGAGAATAGGGTAGGGTCCTTTTGTTTTCTCAGGGATTGACAATGTCATTATATTATTTCAATAGCTTGAAGATATGCCTTACCACAAACATTTCGGTCGTGGCGGTGTAGTTTGATAATTCTAGAAAAAAAAAAAACGATTTTGTTAAGGTTAAGAAGCTAGAAACATTGTTGAACCGTGAATACAGCACATTAGCTTAAACCGCAATGTGGATCTTGTACTTGGCGCGTTTACACTAGACATCTTCAAAGGATCTTAAAAATGAAAAGATTTAATAGAATGTCTACTGCACCTTGGGGATACATTCGTGATCATATTTCAGTTTCGGTTTTTAAAAATTGCAAAAAACTTTGGTCGGGGATTTCGTATAAGTAGCAAGCTTTCTCTATAAATATCATCAGAACTCTTGCGTATGTTTCATGAAAGTCATGTTTTAGAGTTATTGCTAAGATCACGTAATGACTGTGAATAAGCCATAACATTATGCTCGTACAATACCACCATCTCATACGTAACTTTTAATGTATGTATATTCATATTCACAGTTCGTAGTCATGCATACTTCATGTAAATTCTCTGCTAGGTTTGTAAAAGTAGATAAAAAGCGGATATATCGGTGAACTCTGAAGTAATCTAGTTATTGTTAAAATATTGGTATTTAATTTGATTCCTTTATTTTATTTGTATAAGTATGCATCTTTATATGCATGAGAACAGTAAACGCTTATTTATTCGTTAAAAAGTGTACATTATCATTCTAACCACGATGCATTTTTTAAGGTCAGAGGGAAGGCTCTTATTATTTGAAACATCTGTTTTTTTCCTCGTACAATCTATACATTAGTCATTGCAGCTTTTCCTTGTTCAACCTCAATCCCGACCTCTAAACTAGAAAATTGAGAGGAATACCGAATAGGCGGGCGGACGGAACCCATTTGTGCATCCAATCATTCTAGATTAGCTGTTATTATTCTTGGCGTCATTATGAAACGAGTGTTGGTTGTTCGCAGTGCTCGTTGGATTAGCATAGTATTTAGATTTGTGTTTGCTCTTGCTTTGATGGGATCTGTGACTTACTCATGCATGACACGTATTGTGTAGATAAGTGCAGGTGGGCATGCTTTTGAAATCCTCCTATTGCTAGGCTATTGCTATAACTGCTTCTACAGATTCTGATGGGTTTTAGGTCTTCTTTTGACATGGAAACAAGATTCGAACAGTAAGTAGTTATTGTAAAAGCTTAGCACCTAAAATCGAGCATCTGTATAATTGACGATACACGATCGATGCACTTTTTACCCGGCTGACTGTCAAGTCACCCGGGTTATGTAGATCGCGCGTTTCTATGTGGGTATGTATGTAATATTCTTTATTACCACGTTTCTCCTAAACGGCTGGATGGATTTTGATGAATGAGGTATCGTTAGAATCGTCTCCATCTCGATTGTGCTCTAGGATACTTTTTATTTCGATAAATCAAATAGTGCGGCTAAAAAATGCAACAATGTGTGAATTTTCAAAATGAAAATCACGCTATCATATCAAAATCCATGTCAAAATCAGAGGTTGGTGGACTGATATCAAATATATATTTTTTTTTAATCTAACATGACATCTTCGAAGACTAAATCGAGTCTCAAAATTTTTGAAAATCTATTTTTCGCCCTAAATAGAATTGCTAACCAAAACGCATACTAAAACTTTATATTTAGTCACACGCAACGTTTAGAACAAACTGCATTGAAATTGGTTAAGCCATTTAGGAGATATCTCATATTTAAGAAATAACTTACGCATTTAATTTAGGTACTCACAGAGCCATCTGTGTGTCAACTGTGACAACAACGTTTAGGAAAATGCGCACGGCATCGAACCCTAGATACCTACATAATAATAAAATTGTAATTTAATTTTGTTTTGTGATTGATAAGATAATGCTGTTTCCAACTTTTCAGTTCAGCCGGGTTTTTTTATTTTTGAATAAATTGCTTGTTGAGTTTTTAACAAGAGAGATCGTTGGATTTGTATGAACCGAGTGTGAAATTGGGTTTTGCATCGTGCTCGCGAAACAATGTATCGGCCGTATATGGGAGGATGTGCGATCGCAAAAAATCGATTACTGTCGTTTTTCTTGATGAGCGTCGAGCGATGGCGTCACGTTATGATAGTTATGAGTATATCAATGTGTAGACAACAATGCATGTATATAAATACTTCTTTTATGTTAGTTGTACATAATATTCAAGCTATGTTATTTTTCTCTCTATACACCACGTCCTCCGTGCCTACTTACAAACACATTAAGCTTTTTACTGCATAAACTATCGTGAATTCATAATTTCTCCATCTATCATTCAGAAATCAGAGCTCACATTCAACATCTGCCAGTACATTGCTTACTCGTTTTCACGCCAGCTTTACTGATCTTATTACAATTGCATTCAATTATTTCCACCTACAAGTAAAGCGCTCGAGCGTTGCAGCGCATCACCAAGTTGTCGGCGAGCCAAGAATCCATCAGTAGAATTTGATTCACTTAGTTAAAACTATATTAAAGACATGCGTCCGATTTGAGAACCCCTATTAGGCCGACAATTCGCTATTTGTAGAAAGATAAAACTCATACTCGAGAACTCAACCAATTTGAGACCCTGTCATTAGGCCGACTGATATTCGAAGATGACCGGTTGGAGAATGTCCTACCTACGATTTGCAACTGTATATAGATCTATATTCGAAGACTATCGATTATAGATCTACGTATGTGTAGCGAGAGTTGTTATTTAGGCCTTTAATCGAAGACTTTTCGAGAATCTTCGAAAAATTTCGAAGGCTTGACCGATTCTAGAACCTCATAGTTATTTCGTCTACTAATATTCGAAGACTCGATTTCAGAACCATAGGCCTTGGTTAGAAAGTTATTGTGCAGAGGAGTTGTCTCCGACGTAAGCGGAGGTGCGCGATGCTCAACAGTAGCATCACGCGGGGCTGGTCATCATGCAGGAGGCTTCATAGACGATATTCATAGTGTGTTATCGTTCCACCATTTGCTTGACGTGTATGTGTTATCTAATAGTGGAAACTTTTTTGGATTATGTTCAACTCTATATTATTTAATATATAAGTGTCATTGTTCTGTTTGTTTCCCAAATAAATAAATAAAATAAAATAAAATAAAAAATATTAAAAGACTACCTATTCTAGAACCTCCCTAGTTGTTAGAAGACTGATATTCGAAGACTACTGATTCTAGAACCTCACTATTTGTTACATTGACGATATTTCAAGACTGAGCCTATTTTAGAACCCTCCTAGTTGTCATGTAGACCGATATTCTAGGCTAGGACTAAACCAATTCCCATCGAGCTCCATCAGTTCCCATAGTTATATATGTCTACTAATATTCGAAGACTCCACTGGAACTTGACTATTTAGATTTATAAACACAAGTGGCTACATTAAAAATTTAATAAAAACCGGCTTCAATGTTGTAAGCTGAGCAATCCAGCAATTTTCTGCACTTTTGTGATGCATTTCATAACTCCGAAGACCCTTGACAGATCCTCACCTTTTTGTGGCACCAATCGGAAAGTATACCCTTTCAAACAAAAAAATTCCCAAATCGGTCCAAGCGTCTTCGAGTAATCGATGAACATACATAAAAAAAAGTACAAAAAAAAAAGATTCCGAGGAATAATGAACCTCCTCCTTTTTTTTGAAGTTCGGTTAGAAATGGGTCAACGGACATAAAGCTAGGCCTTAAACTGTGTTTATTGCCAGGGTTCTACACGGTGTTGGTCGCGAAAGTACAGGAGTAGAACCACCTAGCTCTTAAGACGTTAAAGACGAATAAAGGTTGATTCACGCTACACCGGGCCGGGTCCCGGCCGGGCCCGTCGGTATACATTTTGTATGAATTGCGTCCGGTGTAGCGTGAATCAAAATGTCATATTCATGTCAAATTCATACAAAATGTATACCATAATGTTCCGGACGGGCCCGGCCCGGTGTAACGTGAATCAACCTTAAATGTGTTTGACTTTAAAAGGCACGTTATTGTGCAGATGAGGAGTTGTCTCCGACGTACGAGGAGGCGCGAGGCGAGCCAGCGCGCGACGCTCAGCAGGAGCGTCACGCAGGGCTGGTCAATATGCACGCAGCGCTTCAGGCGCAGCTCGCGCAGCAGTTGGCGCAGCAGCAGGCGGCGCTGGCGACGGCCATCGCCGCCGCCGCCGCGCATCACCATCACCAGAACAATAACGTCATTGGTAAGTGATAACACTGCTCTTAGGCTTGTTTCACTCTTCAGCGTGTCGCCGGTCGCGTCCGCGAGTTGACCATTCAAAGCACAGAGAAATTAATTTTGACCTCTCTCTCGCGGATGCGACCGGCGACACGCTGAAGAGTGAAACAAGCCTTAGGCCGGACTTAGCCGGGTTTCCACCGCGAGCGGAGCGGACCCATTAAGGCCTTCGTTTAACTCGCAAGAGTAAACTGCATACTTGTATTTCCACCAACAAATAGCCGAGCGGAAAGGACTGAGCGAGCAGAAAGAGTTAAAATTATTAAAACACATTGGTTATCCAGTGCAAACCGCAGACAGTTTATTAAACCATAGACAAATATAGACATAATACATCTAGATTCCAGAGACTAAAGTAGTTCTATATTATCCTCTATAAACAGATGTTGCCAACATAGGTAGTAAATGCATAGACATTTTGATACAATTATAATACCACCACTTATCAAAATAAGTACCCATGCCACCACTTAACAAAATAACAATAAACTTAACTAATCAGAAACAATTCCTAATTTACTCATAAACTTATAATGTTTAGAAGAACACAAGCCCTTCGTCAACAAATCAGCAGGCATTTCATCAGTCTGCAAATACTTAACATTTATAACTTTATTTGCAACAGACTCACGAACAAAATGATATCTCACATCAATATGTTTAGAACGTTGATGTGAATAAGGACTTGAAGATAGTTTTAATGCACTCTGATTATCGCAATTTAAAGTTATCCTACTTAAACCTCCTACTATTTCATCTTTTAATCTTTGTAAATATATAGCCTCCCTACATGCTTCTGAGAGAGCCATATATTCGGCTTCTGTACTTGACAGTGCAACTGTTTTTTGTTTTTTACTTTGCCATGAGATAACAGAGCCAGCCATAGTAAAACAAAAGCCAGTATAAGACCTTCTGTCTATCATATCGTTAGCCCAGTCTGCATCAACAAATCCTTCCAACTCAATATTATTTTTAGAATATTTCAAACAATAGTGTTTTGTATATTTGACATATTTTACAACCCTCTTGGCATAATTACAATGCACATCTGAGTAACTATTGTTAAATTGGCTTAAATAGCTCACTGCATATGCTATGTCAGGTCTTGTTAATACAGCCAGGTACATTAAACTGCCCAATAGTCTTTGATAAGGAAAATCTGTATTACAACTATCTGATTTCTCAACATTCAACTTACTTTCTATCGGAGTGTCTACAGTTTTACATTCAACCATGTTAAACCTCAATAACAGTTCATTTATATACTGCTCCTGACTTAATGTTATTACATCATTACATTTATTTATTTTCATGCCTAAATATTGTTTTACTTGACCTAAATCTTTAATTTGAAAATGTGAATTTAACATTCTCTTCAATTTTACAGTTTCATTTTCATCATTGGAGAAAATTAAAAAATCATCAACATATACTGTGACAATTGTTTTCAGACCATTTACAGTTTTTGTAAATAAACATGGTTCAAGTTTGCTCTTATTATATCCTTGACTAAGTAAACAATCACTTACTCTTTGGTACCATGCTTTTGAAGACTGCTTCAAACCATATATTGCTTTCTTTAATAACAATAACTTTTTACCACCTGACACATTATTTAACACATAACCTTCAGGAATTGCCATATATATAGTTTCCTTCAAAAAACCATTAAGGAATGCGGTCTTAACGTCCAAATGTGTAATGTCCAAGTCCAATTGCACACTTAAAGCAAACAACAACCTTAATGTGGAATGTCTCACTACTGGTGAAAAAGTGTCCTCATAGTCAATGCCAGCACGCTGCGAATAACCCTTCGCCACTAACCTAGCTCTAAAACACACTTTATTTTCACTGTCCACCTTTTTCTTGAACACCCATCTACTTTGAACTACTGCACAATTATCAGGAACATCTGTCAATACCCAAGCTTCATTTTTTTCGAACGATTGAAGCTCGTCTTCCATTGCCTTCTTCCATTGTGCGCTTTCAGGTCCACGTAAAGCCTCATCAAGGGTAATTTCTCCACTGCTGTCAAGCACAATCTTTGGTTCCTGCTCATGTGTCACACACATGTTGCCAGTGCCATATCTGTCTGGCTTATGCCTGATCCGCTTTGATCGGGTGACAACTGAAGATATCTCATCTGATGACTTTGAAATTGGGACAATTTCCTCAACCTTTTTTTCTGAAACAAGAGGAAAATTATTACATACATCAAAAAATTCATTTTCATCAGACTCCTCTGCAGCTTCATCAGTACATTCTTTGTTTTCATCTTTGACAGTGTCATCCACCACTGAACATGTATTTAGCTCAGGTTCTCTGATCTCAAAGTTTACGGGCATCTCCTTTTGTATCCCTTCCTCAATCACAACTATGTCTCTGCTGATTGATATTCCATTATTCTTGGGATTATATAACCGGTAACCTTTCACATTGTCAGCATATCCAACTAGAATGCACTGTGATGATTTTTTATCCCATTTCAAACGCTTCTGTTTGGGAACATGCATCATGACTTTACTGCCGAAGATGCGTAAGTTGCTGACATCTGGTTTCTGGCCCGTCCACAACTCAAATGGTGTTCTGTTGTTCAGCCCTGATGCTAAAGATCTGTTTCGAAGATATACTGCAGTGTGTACCGCCTCTGCCCAAAACCTTTTCTTTAAATCTGCATCGAACAACAAGCATTTAGCTTTTTCTACAATTGTACGGTTAAGTCGTTCACAAAGGCCATTCTGTTCGGGTGTGTAAGGACTGGTTTTTTGATGTACAATTCCTGAATCTTGTAAATGCTTCTCAAATTCCTTGTTACAAAATTCTAAACCGTTGTCCGTTCTCAACACTTTTATGTTTCTGCCAGTTTGATTTTCCACTAACGACTTAAACTCTTTGAAACGATGAAAGGTCTCATCTTTAGTTTTTAAGAAATAAACAAAAGCCATCCGGCTACAATCATCCACAAACAACAAAAAATATTTCGAGCCTCCAATTGAATTGATCTCCATCGGCCCACAAAGATCTGCATGCACCCTGTCAAGTATCTCTGTACTTCTGCCACCAACATGACTAAACGGTAGTCTCGCTTGCTTTGCCTCGCAGCAAACAACACATGTTTCCTTGGTAATGTGAGATTTGTCCTTGAACAACATTCCAACCACAGCGCCTTCATTCATTTTGTTGAGATCTTCGCTATTAATGTGTCCAAATCTCCGGTGCCATACAGTACTTGTAGCCGCTGTCAACAAACATCCAACTTCCAGAGTATTTAGCTTGTAGACTCCCTCGATCAAATCCGCTGTAGCTACTAGCTCGTTCTGTCTATTATAAATAAGACATCGCTGTTCTTCAAATGATATTTTGTTCCCTTTACTCATTAACTCGCTGACCGACAATAGGTTAGTCGCCAAGCTTGGTATGTACAATACTTCCGTAACTGGTATTTCATACTCGATACCATTAGCAACCGTAGTGATAGAAACGTCACCACTACATTCAACTGGTATTTTATCTCTATTTGCAACCACTATTTCTGCAACTCGAGGTTTGCTCGACACATTCGACAACCACTCTTTATTCGGAGTCATGTGCGTACTTGCTCCCGAATCCACGTACCAATCCAAACTACTGAACTTTGCACTTAAGAATACTGCATTAAACGCATTAGATTGCTTGCGTTTATCCTTTTTTTCATCGTAAGTGCACTGATTTCTATAATGTCCGGGTTGCTTGCACTTGTAGCAGGTTATGTTTTGTTTACCATTACCTGTCACTTTGACACTTGATTTAGCCATAGAGTAATTCTTGTTGCCGAAGTTGCCAGTTTTGTTTTTATTCCAACTTTTCGCGGCAAACGCCTGATTGCATTCCGTTTCACTCATTCCTGGCGATTCCATATCAAGCAATTTTGTTTTTATGACATCTGCGTTGATCGGAATGCCCGAGTGTTCTATTGCCATGATCATCGGCGAATATTTTTCGGGTAGACCCGCCAATAATAACGAACCAATCCATTCTTCATTTATATTGAAACCCGTTCCACTCAGCCGCTGCGATGTTTCAATAACTTGAGTTACATACGAAGTCATTGAATCATGATTCTCCAGCCTGATAGATATTAAATGACGAAGTAGGGTTATCTTTCTTGAAAAACCGTTGTCATCGAACATTGATTTCAGCTTTTCCCATAACTCCTTTGTCGTCTTCGTAGTTTTAATGTGAACGTATAAAGTAGGGTCAATCGTTAACACCAGCTTCGCTCTTGCTTTTGCGTCACTTTCAGCGGCTGCAACGTCTGTAGATTCCTTTTTGATGGCGTTGGACATTCCCTCCAAGACGAGCAAATTCTCCGCCGCAAAAGCCCATTCGTCATAGTTCGACCTGCCTTTTAATTTTGGCACACTAGCGATTAAGTTCGACGTCATACTTGCACAACACAATGTAATTCACTTTTTAGATTACTTTTTGGAATTAAATCTGGGCTCATGACCTATTAAAACACATTGGTTATCCAGTGCAAACCGCAGACAGTTTATTAAACCATAGACAAATATAGACATAATACATCTAGATTCCAGAGACTAAAGTAGTTCTATATTATCCTCTATAAACAGATGTTGCCAACATAGGTAGTAAATGCATAGACATTTTGATACAATTATAATAAAAATGAACTCGCTTAAGTCTAGAAATTTTACTGTCAAATGTCAAACTCTTTGTTGGTGGAAACGTAAAACAATTTCATATAAAAGAGTCCGTTCCGCTTAACTATTTCCCGCACATTACCCTTTCGCGGTGGAAACCCGGCTTTACACTTGTAAGCTTAACTTGCTTAGGTAACTTACGTAATTAACTTTCAAATAAGTGTCAAATGCAAAGGAAAAGCTACTTACAAGAAGTGTTTACATATCGTAAGTTGGTTACAAATCTTACAAGTGTAAGTCCGGCCTTACTATAGTCCTCGCACCACTTCTAGTATTTTCCCGAGATATATTCCAACTGATAATAAATCTTCTGTGTCTTGTCAATTTAGCGGTCCCTTCCGCCGTTCACATACAAAAGGCCTAGGCGTCGTGCGCCGATTATAGTTCGGTACCCAAATAGTACCTAAGTAATCATCCAAAGAGTGCCAACGGGACTGTATTATTGGTACTAATCATTCGCTGTCAGTCTGTCTGCCCGTTAGTCTGTTAGTAAATTCGTTTGTCCGACTGTCAGATTATGGGGTGCCCATACAAAAAACGTGATTTATTTTCGGTGTTTCTAAACTACTAAAATAAAAATAAATATGCAGTGGTTAATATTGTATGGTGGTATGAAACATTTCGTGTACGAACTCGATTCACACTTCGCCGGTGTTTCCGGGGATGTTTGCTAGAATAGAACCTCCGTCGGACACTCGCCCACCCCGCCGACGAAGCCATCATTCAAAGTTTGTTAGACCAAAGCTTAACCAGGGGTCAACAGAACTTGACTGAAAAGTTGGATCGGAAACTAACTGCAGTCAGTGTTGCCAATCCGTAAAGAATTCAATTTTCATTCAATTCCAAAAATAATTCTGCAGTTCGGGTTTTATCTCTCGGTAACTTTTTCACCAACAACGTTTGTGTTTTGTACCGTACTACTCGAAGAGACTCTCGTGTGCACTCTAATGTGCGTGTTAAAGTAACTAGGAATACTTTTAGCGGAACGCTATTGTATCTTTAACGCTTCAAAGTACTGTAGTCACTAAAATCATCATCATCTTCCAGCTCTTGTCCCACATTACATGGCGTCGGCAAAACATTTCCATTTCCCTCTATTAGCCGTCATCTCAGCACTCATCCCTTTCTTACTTATATCATCTTTCACAAAATCCTTCCAACTTCGCTTTGGTCTATCTCTAGACATTTAACCATCCACTTTCATACCAAGCATTCTTCAGAAAATTATAGTCTGTAAACGCTAAATATACACAATCTTTAGATGAACACAATCATTTTAGCCTAAAAGAAAAATATATTAAAAAACCCGTGGTTTTGTCACCTTTAGTTTAGTTTAGTTTAGTTTAGAAGTAGTGACGAAACCGCGTGTTTATTTTACTGTGTTTTCCTTCATCGGCATCATTGAGTGTTTAGATTTAAGCGCATATAATCTCATAGAAACAATATTAATGCATAGTTGAAATTCGTATCTGAAGCTGTCCGAACGTTGATGTACTTGACTTACTAAGTCAATACGGATCGTAGCAGTTACGTCACTGATGATGAATAGTCTGTTTGATGGGCATGATCATCAGTAAAAAGAATATAGTTTAAACCAGCACATCGCTTTACAAACAACTGAACATTTTCGCATGAGCTTGCAGCTTTATCCCCTGCCATGTCATTACTGTAGGCCGATTCTACTAAAAAACCGTTTTATCAATCATAGCAAAACATCAACTATTTCGTTTTGTTTCTTAATCTACTAATAACCAATGAGGTTAGGTTACTCAGTTGTGATGACTTTTTCACACAAATTACCAATGAGGTTTTGCAAATCACTGTCATTTTAGACAACGAAACAAAACGCAGCGGCAATGATACTTGAAAGGTTGACGTTGTAAAATAGAGGAATTGGGGCTCTGATCTATACTGCATAACCCCACCAGAATAGATTAGTCATTGGTGAATTACTGCACTAATATACCACGCTTAGCAAAATAACATGTGTAGGGCAAAACTATATCTAAAGCCGCTAAACGAATTTCAACTCGTACTTGTCGTTCGGTAAGCCTTTTATTTTTTACTATGTTTATAAAAAATCAAGCAATTTATTTCTAAACAGCTTATGCTTGTTGGAGTTCCAGCACAAGAACTAAATCACCAATTTTGGTTAATCCACAATATTTAATTAAACCAATCTGTATTTGCAAAACTGTTAAAAACAAATGATATATTATCGGAAATAGTAAAACAAATATGATGGCGCAGACGATGCATATTGAAGCGTATTTACCACCACGTAAGGTTTGATTCAGGTATAATGAACAACCTGTATAAAACTATACAATTGTACTGCATCTGATATTAATTTCACTCTGCTCTGTGGTTTACCGAATTTATGTGCAGATCTTGCATTTGTCCATAGACAATTTTGTATTTTAATCCATATGTACCAACTGGAATCAACAAATAAGTATAAATCCCAATAATAAATCCCAGGCAAGGAGCGAAGTCAAGAGCTAACCTATCTTAAATAAAAATAAAAAAATATTATCCTAAGTTATTAATATCTTCAATTAAGATTTAATAAAGTTCATGACTATAACCTCCAGTTAGACATTTACTCAGATCTACAAGCGTTTAAGATACTTGGATGTCTAATCCAGGAGGTAGATGGAGTAAAAATAAGTTGCTTACTCAACTCACCCAACATACAAAAGATTCCATTATTATATTAACTGATAAGAATAACGAAAAGTTAATGCATACGGGTGTATAACATGGAATACTTATATAATACCTTCTTAATTGTAAAAAGTGAAATTGTAAGTAATTATATGTTCGAAAGTAGGGAACTTCAAAGCATAACATATTTTAGTACAAAGCCAACAAGTAATAAGCTTAATAACCGTTATTTTATATACGGTAGTGCACAGTAATTATATTTAATTAATTGCTAGTTAGAAAACAGTCTAAAGCATATACGATAAACTTTACTGTACTTATAGTTACACAAATTGTAACTCAACACTAGAACTCGGTTTTGTTTGTAGATGTATTTATTAATTGGACAATATCGTTTATCAAATTCAATTGTGTAATTAATAAAGTATTTTCCGTGGAAAATACAGTTGGAAAGGAGGACAATTTTGAAAGTTTCATCTTTGAGAAATCACTTTTTTATTCAAGCTAATTAAATTAATGATGTTTTTATCAGGAAAAAAAACTTATGGTCGCGTTTACTATATTTTGTTCTTTCAATATTTTTCTTTTAACTCTCTTTATCTATCTTATCATGTTTATCAATCAGCAAGAAATCTTTAATTGCACTGTTACCTAAATTAGGAACATGCATGTGACTACTGACTTCCGCTAAGCTTACCTTTCTATCTACTCTATGAAAATTTGATTTCCTATTTTAATATAAAAGTCCACAAAATAAGTAAGAATGCCAGGTGCTCCATGCAAACCAATATTGAAATGGATTTACCTCAATCGTGTTATGTTCAAGGCGATAGAGAAAATTTTCCTATATTTTATAATATTATACTCTTTAATAAACTAGTAGTTCGCCCCGAACTGAGATCTCGCGCACCGTAGATGGCTTACATTTGGACTTTCTTCTGACTACCCCTATAATTTCAAGTGCTACTACTGATACTGCCGAGTATGCCTATTGCGCTAGCTCTTCATGGTAAAAAATACTGGCATGCATGCAATACATAATGTCGTGTCTAATTTTTCATTTAGGTATTTCATATTTATGAATTCTCGTCGTATTTCTAAAAGTATACGTCCTAGAATAAAAATAATAACTATTTTGGATTGTACAAATAAAGACCTTTCATTTGACAGCCCACTCAATATATTTGTTTACTTAACTTTTTTTACCCCAATTATTTTCATTCTTTATCAAAATTTTTTTTATCATGAAAATAAATCAAGTAGCATCTAAAATCATTGCAAACCAAACCGCAACGATGCCACTCTCTTTTTAAGACCGACCAGTCAATGAGCCACGAAGTCATCGAAACTCTATGCAACGGGAGCTCTTGCAGCTCTGGTTTCGTAGTTTTTGGTCTTTGGCCGTATTTCAAAAACTATACATCCTAGATTAAAAATAAAAACCATTTTGGAATGTACAAAATAAGCCCTTTCGTATGACACCCCACTCAATTTATTTGTGTAACTTTCATAATTTTTTACCCCCTTGGGAACCCAATATCTTCACAACCCCTTCATCGATTAAGCTCATATGCTCCCCCGTAAATTTCCTTACCACAACCTATTGACCTACCAAGTTTCATGCAGATTGGATGAACGGTTCGACAGTTATGCGCGAACAACAATTCGTGAAACATACAAACATACAAACATACAAACATACAAACATACAAACATACAAAGCAAAATCGCCCAACTTACCACTAAGATCTTCGCTCGCTTCGCTCGCTCGATCGATAAATTACAATCTCAGAAGAAACCGATAAAATTTCACTAGTATAACATTATATTCTCATCACATCAGTGTCCTATTCCGTGTAATTAAACGCGAGTGTTGTATTCCCATGGCTAATTAGAAACGTGTCGGTATATTTTGCATTTAATTTAACGTTATACTGAAGTGCGTGTAAGGCGTGACGCGTGGCAGGAATTAGTGGCATCCTGGCAGGACGGCGCCGATCGTTGACCCAACTAACGTTCTAGACAAGTGCCTTCTGAAGATATTATACAAATGCAAATGAAACTTTACATCATTTCAACATCTTATATTCCACATTTAAAATATATGGACACGGGATTTTATCGCGTAATTTTACCTTATTTATATCCCGACTTTTCGGCTATGTTACAACAGCCATGGTCGCGGGCAGACTCAAAGCCGAAACGTCGGGATATAAATAAGGTAAAATTAAGCGATAAAATCCCGTGTGCATATATTTTCATTATGAATAGTAATGGCGAAAGTTTAAAAAAGACCATCTTATCTTTTACTTCGAAAATGATTGTTATTTATTTTTCCATGCTTTAAAGCAGACGATGGATGGCTACACTAAATGTATCAAACTTTTGTCACCTGTAGTAATCCGTTTCGCAAAAAATAATTATAATGATCGATGCTTGACCAAAGTTAGGCCGGCCGGCCGGCCGGTTTGAATACGATTTTGCAACGTTTTTCTCCGTTATATTTGTATTACAACAATTTTAACATGTGTTTTTATAACATTTCTTACATTTGTATCCGTATACCAACAATTTTTTCTTCATCCATATTGAATTTTACGTATGAACGCCTAAAAAATCAGAGCAAGTTGGGATTGATTTCGGACGTCGGAACTATACCCACGTACACGCACGTGTAATCGGATAGAGTGTACGAAGGCCCCGTAGTATTCGGAGTGTTGGGATCGTTCGTGCGTTTCGTACGTGTACGCACGTCTAAAATTTGGATATAAACTGCATGCATGCAAACTGCGGACGACCTTAGGCAGCCTCATGTTTATTTTTTTAATTGAAAAATATATTACTTATAAGTAGCGGTCTCTGCAAATGTTGTTCTGCAAGAGGACCTCGCTTGCAAAATTGGAAAAATAAATCTTGATCTTGACAACAGTGTCACCGGGTGTAACTATAGTCAAGAATCATCCATGAGTACAATGAGATAAGTGGAGAAAAAAGATTAATATTATGTAAGTAATTATAAAATATGTTTTTTTTTCTAATATTTTATTTTATAATTTTTTTTCTAATACTCGTATATTGATCTTAAAATAATCTGTTTTGTAAATAAAACTCACAACCGACATTGGCAGAGATAGTCGACCTTTCACGTCTCTTTCACGTCTTTCTTGACGTAGTCAAGATCTAATAAAGAAAGACAGTCAAAAGACAAAAGAGAATTTATTTGACGTTAACATTCTGTCGATATCCACTTATCTGCTTTTGCGCAGGCGACAGACAACCATCGCTTTGGTTCAGCTGTTGACGTCATCAAGTCGTGTTGTATCAAGTCGTACACGGGGATCCCTGCACGTCTCAACTTTGTCATTGTGTAGACGACCTTAAGCTTTTCTAAATTAACTTTGAGAGATGACAAATATTATGATTAATCCTTTTTTATTGAAGCTTCAAAATAATTTTAAATAAAATATTTCTTTCCGCTCTGGCGCAAAATCATATCATGCAGAAATTCAAGGATTAATTTAGCTGAATTTGTTGACTTAGTTGTAAATGACTGTTTACAACAAAATGTCCCTATCATCAATCTTCGTCTGATCTCAACTCAAAGTTAGCTTAGTCATATTTTCTCTATAATTTATTCGTGCCAGCACTAAAAGGCTCGTTCAGCATTATTGAGCACGCAACGAACATACTTCACATCGCACTATTAAGCTCCATTGAGAGTCTACTTACAGCTAGATTGTCTTCAGCCTACGTAAGTTTTCTCGGCTTTCCCTTTGTTGCTCGTCAGCATTCGTCTGGGAACTGGGAAATGATGCTTTTTACTCTTTATCTCTTAGTGTTGCCGCGTTTAGCCATTTCGTGGTCACGTTTGCCGTTTTCTCTGACATTTTTGTTCGGATAAATATAGCTTGATTGAAGCGAAAGTTTTTCTTGCTTAGGCTTCACATTTTCTCGCAGAGTTGATTCATATTAAACGTACCTCAAAAGTGAGTAATTCAAAACTTTTTTAAAGCCTCCTGAAACGTTAGAGGGTGAATTCGCAGCTTTGATGATGATGATAGTGGCTTTAATGTGAGAGTTGAACGTAATGCGTGTTAGGTTTGAGAAGGGTCTACCGGCTAGGGGGCCTCGGAGCCTAGGTGATGTTGCCGGGGGGTGTGGGTCGCGGCGGGGGGAGGAAGTGCGGCGCGCGCCTCAGTGTCGGTCCGCTCGCGCCCGCGCCCGCCGGCCCGCGACCTGCCTCTACCTAAAGCTACCCTGCTACCCTGCTACCCTTGCCTCATCCTAACCTCAATCTTACCTGCCCAGTTTACCACCTGTCACATCTCCGAATAATCCGACGCACATTTCATTTTTTTCCCCCGACAATCACCTAATCGGTGTACAAGAATGTTATTGACTAGAAACGGTTGTGATTATTAATGTTGTTTATCGTCTTTATCACGCTAAAGTAATGTATTTGTTGAAATTGTACTCAAAAGATAGATGTTAAGTAAACTAATGCTAATAGGAAGACAAGTTTTGTTTGTTCTTATTATGTGAGATGATTGAAATTACCTACATCAAGTACAAGTGGTTAATGTAAACTGACAGCAATTGAGATTTACATAAGTAATTAATTAAAACTATAGATTTTTCTAGAAACGTTAATTTTATAATACGTTGTATCTAAGGGTGTATAAGTATTAGGTAAATGTTATTTCAAACATATTATTTACAACATTTCTTTACATTTATATTTTAAAAATTGTTAATTTACACTGTTGAGTTTAAAATATATTTTCCAAAGTAGAATTTTGTTAAAATTTATTTATTTTATTTGTATGAGTGTCGCGCGGTAGAGTTCGCGTGCGGTATCGATCGGTCGGCCGCCTGGCACGCGATCGCGGCCGGTGCACCGGCCGGCGGTGTCCCACGGCACCCTTTCATGTCCCAATGATTCAAATATTCAATCACTACTTACAAATTGAACTAAAATAAGTACCTATAACAAATTTTGAAGCGAATGAAGGCTATTAGACGGCGCGGATACGTGCGTGAGTAACCAGAACATAATTGATTCATCAAAACAGTTCTAGAAGGCACCAATTAACGCAAAGACTGCAAGTAGCTCAAATGAATAAGTTTAAATTGAAATGTACATATCTTGAACGGATGCGGTAATCGATGCGTCGAATGTACTACGTAATGAGAGTGTCGGATGAGTTATGAGGTAGTGAGTGAGTGATGTGCGGGCGCGGTGTTGAGCGCGGCGGGTGAAGGCAGGCGCGGTGTCGCGAGCGCCGCAGCGCGGCAGGCGCGTGCCGCCGCCGCCGCCGCCGCCACGCGCGCCGCCGCCCTCTCAGCGGCTGTCTATGATGGGCTACATCATGGGATGCGCTTGCTTGAGAGGTGCGTATGCGTACCACTAGAGTCCGTTTCACGAAAGAAGTCCCTTTGTAGCGGCGTTAGTAAATAGGCGGGTCCACACTAACCGAGCTGCTTCGCGCGGCAAATGCCTCGCGAGGCTGCTCGCTCTGTGTGGACCCGCCTAATACTTAAGAAGATTTTGTGTTTAACTAGATGTCGCCCGTGGCTTCGCCCGCGTGGGAACCCTTTGTTGCGGAAATTGGAAATTTTCCGGGATAAAAAGTAGTCTATGTCCTTCCTCAGGGTTTAAACTGACTTTACAAAAAAAAAACGACTTTCGCGTTTAATTACTAGCCATAATTTTCTATAGTTCCGTAAAATTTTGCGTGACTTCTTTTGTGAAAGCACTCTACCTGTTTCACTTCTACGCATGCTCTTCGTTGTTGTATGCTCGACGCTCATGCTCTAGCTTGGTTTCGATCGTCGAAAATCGTACCTTGTTATTCTTTGGACTTAAAAGTCTCATTTCATTGCCATGAGAGGGTCAAGAAAAAACATTCTCTAATCTAATGCCTTGCTAACAATTGATGATGGGGAGTAATTGAATAATGTGGATCATATTTCGTGATCTTAGTTTATGGATGTTGTAAGTTAACATATTGACACGCGAATTCAGCATGACCAAAACAGTATAATAATTAACAATTTGTTTTCGATACGATAAAGTAAAAGATCGCGTCATGACGAAACATAAAGCAAAAAAGTTTAAAGATAAAGCAAAGTAAATAACAGGTTGAATTCCTGTGTTCAGGTTAAATTTGATTGCAGGTTTTAATGTATTAAATTTTATCGTAAGTTAAGCGACGATGTCCCAACCAAATTGTCACAAATTAATCTATGAGCACTTGTGAAATTAACAACTGAGCGCTTCCGTGCTCAAACTCTCTGAAGTGAACTATGAAAGCGCTCAATTCCTCTGAATCAGAGGGTAGATTAAACTGTCGGTCCCGGCTAAAGTCAAGTTATGACCTTCAGGTAGCCTAAATAACAATAAAAAAACTCGCCACATCTTTGCGGTCCGTTCACTAAGCAACGTCAGTGTAACCTCGCATCCACACGTTGGGGCCAACGTTGGTCCCAATGTCACTCGCCAACGTGTGGATCTAGCAAAATCAGCCCCAACGTTGCAATTTTGTCAGCTCCACACGTTGGTGAGAGGCATTGGGCCCAACGTTGGCCCCAACGTGTGGATGCGAGGTAAGGCTAAGCGCACGCGCCGTCCGCGCCGAATTCTCAAAGTACTGCCAGATTCAGTCGAATCGGACGATTCGACGCGGGCAGGTGTGCGAGGTTTCATACGATTTCGAATCATCATCATCATCTCAGCCGTTGGACATAGGCCTCCCTCAAAAATTTCTACGTGTTGCGGTTGGAAACGGCCTGCATCCACCGCCGACCTGCAGTTTTTACAAGGTCGTTACCTTGTCGGTGGACGTCCTTGCCGGTCCGTGGCCTGCACTCGAGAACTTTTCGGCCCCATCGGCCATATGTTCTGCGTGCTATATTATGGCCTGCCCATTGCCACTTCAACGTGCTAATCCGTTTGACTATGTCGGTGACCCGGGTTCTTCTACGTATCTCCTTATTTCTGATTCGATCCCGTAGTGAAACCCCGAGCATTGCCCTGGCCATAGCTCGTTGAGCTTACTCATGAGGCCAATAGTGAAGGACCATGTCTCTGTTCCATATTATGTTATCACTGGTAACACACATTGATTGAAGACTTTTGTCTTAAGGCACTGAGGTATTTTGGACGAGAAGATGTAGCGTAGTTTCCCGAATGCTGCCCATCCGAGTTGGATTCGACGATTGACCTCTTTCTTGAAGTTGGACCTACCTAATTGGACTGTTTTCATATAAAGAATTCTAAAATTCGTTTCGGTCGATTCGTTCGGCGCGGATAATGTGTGCGGCCTCCATCTTAAGAGTGAAACAAGCCCTAGCAAGCGAACATCACTAGAATTGAATGACGCACCTATCTACCTACAACCCACCCACAGCTCTGCTTGTTCAATCTGAAGTTTAATCAATCTAAAACGCCCGAGCTACGAGATGCAACTGCGACATGACGGGAGGGGTGGTATCTGATTGATAGATGCATTCTGTAATATTGAAGGCCCTGCAATATTGACCTAACTTCGTAATTAAGACGACAAGCTTTTGTTTAAAGTTTTCTGTTCAAAAAATATTTTTATTAAAAGGTAATCGCGAGCTTAAACACAAGTATTTTACAGTTTTTCACCAAGGAGATCCGTTGAAAGCCTCTTGACTCCATCATCAGATCAGCTCGCTGTCAACAGCTGTAAAACCTTGTAAAAATCAATAAAGTTGATATGTACTTTGAAAAAAACTCCGCCACCAGAGTTGGCCACTTGCTCATACGAAAGAAGAAGAAGATTGACTTTGATTATTACCAGCTGCAAATAAATATCGATGTTTAACCGATATTAAATTTACATTTCCAAGATAGATCTAATTTTGCCAATGAAAAATGTCGAACTTTTCTTGACTACGCCGCTCGAACCCGGTTCTTATCTTGCGGTATATGTAGTCGTAAAACCGAAATGAGGGTATTTCTCATACTGCGGGGTTTTCCAAGAATGACCAATATCGATAGTGCACAGTACTTACATTCGCTATATAATGGTCTTATAGGCATCGTATCTTTGAAACATATCAGACCCTCGTTAGGTAAGGCCTGTATTGTCATCTTGTTATTGTCACGATTGAATAATGAAAAACACACCTTACTAAATGTACAATGGATTGACAACGACGTACCTATTCATAATATTTACAAAATTATTTAAGTGCCGTGTTGGTCGAGTGGAATAGTGACTCGACTTTCTATCAGAAAATCGTGAGTTCGAATCCCGGTCGTACATCATTTCTACATCATGTCTTTTATTATATTTAAGTACTTTATTTATATTCGTAAATAATAGTCACCTCTAAAAACTCCTAATACCTATGTTTTGTCTTAAGCATTTTACACATTGAGCATTTATTAGTTACGTAAAAATGACATACCTTACAATCGGTCTCACTAAATGCAGGCGTTTTCTTCCATTACACGTACTGTACATTTTAGGTTTCATAAGAAGTACAAAATTATTCCACGTCTTCCTACAATGTGACATGCTGTTACAGTGCTCCGGCCAATTGTTCGCCCGTCGTATTTCTCATGCGAAGTCAGCATTATCATATCTTACAAAAACGGGCCGAAGCTTAATCATGCCGGCTTCTCTCCTGATAATGCCCATTGGCTGCGCAAATACGAACCAGTTTTTACAGCAATGCCTGAATATCTCCATGTTAAACAAAAACGAGATGGGTTCTTCGGTAGAAAAATATTCGTATTGTCTGCCTATAAATAATACTTAAAGAACACACCCTGAATCAATAAATTCGTGTAAAAATGATATCATTTGGAAGGCTTGGCTACAGTTATTATATCTATGACATCGGACATTTATGACATCGGTTATTATAATTGAATTGCCTGAATTTCTAATCTATGAATACGAATATATCTATTATTACGATATGAACGCGCTCCTGGACATCTTCAAAAGATCTCAATTCTCAAATGCCCAAAGATCTAACAGAATGTCTTTCGTACCTCGGTAAGAAAGTCAAGATCTTGTTTCGCTTCGAAACATAAATGATCATAATTCGTAGATCATAGGGGTTCATGCTCAGCGATTTTGGATTTTCATCCCAAATCGTCAAAAATGTTTTACTTAAAATGCAAATAATATATTGTGCTCTTGTGTACGCTACGCAATCTAGCGTTTTGCTTCTAACTAAAATACAATATGCAATGCAAGCAAAGCAGGAATATATCATGCTCTCAATTTATCCAGTAGCTGTCTTTACGTACACATTTAATAATAAAATGTACCCATGAGCACGAACGGTGTCAGTGACCTAAGTTTCAGAGTCAGAAATGTACAAAGTTAGTGCGCGGTATTCAGCAGGTGCTGGATGGTCAAATAAACTCAGTTTAATTTAACTTGTATTTTATTTAACGCTTTATTTTAAACAACAATAAAATTCTTTACATTGATACTTCGAGTATAAAACGTTAAAACTTTAACGTAGGTAAGTATTAACCAAAAAGCTTAGACGATTGAGATGCTGGACGCATAAATTCTACCTCGAGAATGTCAGTTTAGCAAAATATTCTGATACTCTTGTGCGAGGTGGATGATGATTTTTTCTTTACAAAATGTTTATGAATGTCAATTTCGAGCAATTTGTGAAGTAACATAATACACTCCTTGCACCATTCTCATTTAACCTTAGTGCCACGAATGGTTAGGATAAATAAATTGTGTCCCGAAGTTATACTGACCTATGATAAAAAGACATACCTACTTAATGTGTGTGTCCTCATAAACGTTAAAACATTTGCTGGCAGCGTTCGAAGACAGAGCCAATAAAATAATGATGCATTTATAAATTTAAAATGCGGTTCATTGCACTCTCAAAATATTAGCACTGTTCTTTTTAATGTTCATTGTGGTGCGAGTGCTAGATGAATGGCGATAAATTAAAAATTCAAAACAAAGCGAGGCGGCGCGTGGGCGGATGAGCGGAGTAGCGGAGCAACGGCGCTAGGCGGAGGGCGGGCGGAGTGGCGGGTGGCGATCGAAGAGCGCGCGCGGTACCCGGGTCGGGCTGGGGGGACGGCGGTAACGATCGCGGCGGCCGCAGTCTTCCAGCCGCCAGCGCGCCGCGAGCATGAGCGACGTGGGCACGCTCGCCGCCATGGACGCGTTCGCGGGCGGCGCCCGGCGCAGGCCCGCGCGCCTGCCGCCGCCGCCGCCCTTCGTGCCGCCGCCGCCGCCGCAGCGACACGACCACTACTACGTGCGCCGCAGGTCCCCCGTGCCCAAACATGGAGGAAACCTCACCCTCTTCACGCGCACTAACGGTACCACCGGCACCGTCCTCACATTGCACCGGCACTCTCATGCATCGAACCGGTCGAACGCATGCTCCTGTTTGTATCAAGTCATCTCTCGCCGGTCCACCGCTTGCGACGGGTCACTTCTGAAAATCCTTTCACGTGTATTTCTTATCTGTTAGTAACACTCTTCCATTTTCGTAATTATATCACCGGCATGGTCTTTCTATTTCATTAGCAGTTTCATACATCAAAAGCGCATAACATGCTTCTGTTTATAATAATCAACCATCTATCGCCGGCCAGTGCTTGCGACATGCATTTACAATGTCAATGTCACTACTCTTTTACACGTGCATTTCTTACTGCTGAGACTTTCGGAGAGTAATTATATGCATAGCTAACGATTCTATCCACACCTAATTCTAAGCGATTATTATTTTGTAAATCGTTATAATGATAGAGTTTTCTAACGTTAATTAACAGTATCCACTTTTATATATAAAATTTTATTTTGAAGCTGAGTCAAGTTATTTTTACGAGCCTAATCGGCTAATTAAAAGAAACGGCCGGGATCCCATCGGAAAAATGAAAATCAGCTTTATTTCCAATTACGGCGAAGCAGTTTCTGTCTAATAACACTAAATATTCATTGTTAGCGTACCCAAAGGTACGAAGGATAAAACGCCCACACGCCCGACCGCCTTTCATAACTTTACAGTAATAATCTTGTGTGAATATCCTAAAGTACTTGCTTGAAAAGGTTTGAAAATTAAATATTAATGTATGTTACCCGACATTATTTATTTAAATCCTAATTGCATACATACCCCACGTACAAAATAGTATTATAAATGAATCCTGAACATAATGGACTTACAAATTTAAAACGGATAAAAAATTCTTATACGAATGTTGCTAAATCGATATTGAATGTAGAGCAAGTATTTGATCCGAGCTTTACATTTGATCTCTTGATTGATCGAAATCGTTGATCTTTGATATAGGCGTATGTTTATGAGGAAGCTGATCCATGTGACTCCAACGATAGACTTGTCAATAAATAACCTAGTGTGTGTGTCGCGGCCTTGTGCAACTATTTGCGGCGCGTGCGCCTGAGTCGCACCCACCGTCATTTTAATTGACCAGCGAATGTCAATCACCACATTCCACTGGATGACGACGTCCGACTTCCTGAAAACAGGATCTCAAGTTCAACGTAAATATTTGGATTTAAAAATAGCGTCGCCAATAATTTGTCTTTGTCTTTCATTTCTAAAATTGTTTACGAACACATGATTTCATCACTTTTTTTTACTCTACGCAAGGAGTAAATAGTAAATGGTTTTCAGGGATGGTAATTCTACTTCATGCTCAGAATTGTCTACTCGTGGATAATTCGGTTATCCGGTTAGTTCCATATTGCGAAAATACCGTGACAAACATTCGTTTTTCAGTAGCGCAATACGATATTTTTGGCTAAACTGTACTAAATAACGCTAACATTCTCTTGTATTGTTCGGATTATGAAATATGCCATTAGCTTATTACACACTCTTACGCTGAATAGATTTCGGAATGTGGGAAGCTGAAACAACACAAGCTCTTCAGATGTAATTATGTGGGAATTGGCATAAAGGCAAAGCAATAATTCAGAGAATGCGAAAATGCTGGAGGGTTGCGGGCTCTTGCCAGCCTCGGGCCGCCCTTGACCCGCGCTCCGGACTTACCGCCCGATAACGAATGTTCGGATATACGATCCCTGTTTTCCTCTTACTGAGAGTTTATTGTAGTACCACGAGAAAGGTAATCCATGTATAATCAAAGGTCACACATTCTTATTTCGGTCCTGTTTGCTATTGTGTTTGAAAATAAATAGGTTTAATTAACCCATAGGTTTACTTAAATACACCTCGTTAACAAAGTTCACAAAACTATTATGACAACTGAGTAATGTATGATGATGAGTCATATACATTACTCAGTTGTCATAATAGTTTTGTGAACTTTCTTAACGAGGTTACGTTGATGACCATACTGTTTTCCAAGGTTGATTGACATGCGTTTTAATCAATTACCAATTCTCTCCTGACACGTGACTCGTGACATGTTTACTTTTTATTCTCTGAGGAATTGTTTAAGTACTTAGTTAATTATACCAGCCACTCCTTTGGCATAATTTAGGTAAACCAATCATTTATAAAAATAAAGCATGAGTACACGTTGTTATATTCATTTAAGTGTAAATAAACTTCTTTCAGTGAAAAGCGCTGAGTTATCATATCTCCGGCGCCGCCCGCCTACTACTCGTCAATGTCACAACACAACTGTTTCTCATCTTGGTCTCCCGAATTCCTCTAGCCAATATTGTGCGACCCAAATGTCGTATCGTGTTGATTATATTGTCCTCGTTACGAATTCAAGAATATTCGTAACAGCGAATCACCAATAGATTTCTGTATCAGAGATGATAAACTATTTAGCATCCATAAATAGAATACGATCGTAAAAATTAGATAAAACTTACTTATTTCCCTCGAAGTGTAGTTACCTACCTAAATAAAAAAGTCTGTTTTGTAAAAACAGTTCCAAATTAGTAATAGGCAATATGCATCAATTTTTTTATGGTTTTAAACGATAGGTTATATCGTTAAATAACCGTAACAAAAATTCCAGCGCCGAAAAACTAAAATTTTGTAACAAAAACAATTTTTAAAATTTACCAACATTTTCACGCACCTGAAACACGTATTATTATTGTTGTCACAGATTACTGTTGTAGTAACAATTTGTAAACTGTGACTTCACGAGTCAAAGTTCACAAATTGATACTAAGTACAACAGTAATCTGTGACAACAATAAGTTCGAGTTTAGGAATTGTGAAAATTAAAAAAAAACTTATCTATGGATCGTTATATCTGACTCGCCCTTGACTCGTCTTATGAACTCGTGACGTCACATCCTTTCACATCCTTTTCAAGTATTTTGAAATTCCTAAGTACTATTTTTTGCAATTTTTAAAATTTATTTTCTAATCGAAAATGATTTAATATTAAAAAATAATTACATACACGTACCTCTAAAGCAACAATGTTCATAATAAAATACATTTAACCCGCTTTTGAATCAGACGCATGTTCCCTATTGGCCCAATTGGATTAATTCGGAATTTAAGGCCGTGGGCGCTGATGGTTTCCAAATCTTGGCGAAATTTCAACGTCTGTGAGTAAACAGGTGAAATTACACGCACAAAATAACTCTAGGTGGATCACTTATTTCTTCTGGTATATTTTTATACAGGGCTTCGCATGTGGGCCGAAAATCACGTTAAATTACGCGACAACAACGTACTCATAATGAGTAGAATACGACGCTATGTTGCGTCGGTCTTAGCTCGTACACGTACTCTTGACATTGTACGTACGTTGCTATTCCGGTAGAGCCCTGCGGTGCTAAAAAGTCCGATATAGCAGGATCATAAAATGAATTGCACTATATGCTTTCTCTTTTCATAGACATGAAAGTGACAAGAATAAAACATTAATAAGATTCATAAAAGGAATTGCGTTAACGGCCATTTTAGCCTCCCTGCTCCTTTAGAGAACAAACGTAACGCAAAAATGTTTGTAATGTGCTAAGGGAATTGTGATGACTTAAACGTGTCAGTCGCTTATTTTTCACCTCTGTACAATGTACATTTCGTATTACGATGCCTGCATCATTGGTCTTTTGTGTGCATAACGTGGGAATGTTTCGCTATCGTCATAAATTCATAATTATCTCATCACATTTCGCACTAACACTACGCAATACAGCAGCGCACTACAATAGTTACAGTTGTATTTTCGCCGTAAATAGTGAATTGACTTGAATAACTCTTTAAACATACCGTTTGAACCGCCTTGAACTGTTTGAAATTCTTGATGGTGTTTTTACAATAAATTCTCAACCATTCTATAGGCCAAAAAGCTTTTAATCACACATCCCTAATTTGTTTTCGATTTTTAAATAGAAATATTTCATAAGCTTCGAGTAACAAGAGGCTTAGTTTTGAAAATAAACTGAAAAGTTCCATAGGTTCAGGGCCAACAAAAACAAATCGTATTTTAATAATCCAATTACGGTTTGCATGATCGTTCTTAATACTGGTAATTTCCTCTCACGGAATATTAAAGGACGGTTTTAGTGGTGAGTGCGAACACGTGTAACGCCTTACGTAACGCTGCAGCGGGCGGATGTCCTCGGGCTGGGCGGCTGGCGGCTAGGCCAAGGGCGGACGCATTGATCGGCTCTCCCGGCGACCTTCCAGATGACAGATGACGCAGACAACGCGCTAGCGCACACCTTCGACTTGTTCAATGTCGCACCTGAGTTGTCCACCCTCGCAAATGTTAATACGGTGAAGCTTTTGTCATTTCACTTAGGCCTCATCCCTCGATCAACAGAGCGGCCATCTTATCTGTCCACACAAGCAGATGTTCGACGCGGTGATGCTTTGTAATTTTACTTATTTCTTTCGATCGGTCAACACAGCCGTGAGTCGGCATTGATCGCTACTCCCGACGACCTTTTCGGTAACAAATGATATGGAGAGAAAGGACCAACGCACCCACACCGGTTCAGTGTGAATAAACCAAGGTCGGATTAGATCGACTCCTTTTGTTTTTGAAATTGTTTCACACGAAGCTGTCCTATTTCGTTCTGCAATTACGAGTATTTCGCTTATTTGCTAATGTAACCATATAATGCATAAGTATTAAGGTATTATGCAACTACGTCGACTTAAATTCCTTCTCTGAATGGATTTTAAGAGGCCGGCGACATTCATTTAAAATTTAAGCATTGTTTTTATCAGTTTTTGTTATTATTTAGTTTGAGGCAGTATTTATCTAGCTAGCGTATGTCGCAGGCTCCTTACGTAACTTTTATAAAAAGTAATAAAACATTTAAACACAATTAATATTGAAAAACATCAGTTTGGTTGAACGTTTTCAACTGTAACTTTGAACAAATCGAATCTGCTAAGTAGATTAAACTTCACGTCTCTCACTGCTCGAATGGAGTTCCGTTGCCTACACAAAACTTTTCCATTCTGACTCCACACTTTCCTGATACTCCAGATTAACAATAACCCAGTGAATTTCAATAAATAAATCCCGATCGGTGTGAGGGAGTATTGAAATTGGCACATAGGCGATCATGTCGCAACACATTTGAGTAACTTTGCCGTAGCGGGTCACGAAATTCCGAGGCTGGTGCTGCCAGGTGCGCTGCTAACTCTTATTGCTTCATAAAGGCAGGGTCTAACGACTTCTAACTGGATTGAACCATTTGTTTTGTATAACATTGTACCTACTGTTTCGTGACTCTTAGGCACATACTTTGATTCCTGTTTGTCTCGGGGACAAGTCGCGGTGACAACAGGAATAACCCTTAAAGATTCGTTTTTTATGTTATTGTGACATTTGTTATTGTTTGTTGTTATTTGTAGAAAAATAAATAAAAGTAAGTGGAAAATTAACTACCTATTTTAAATAATAACAAAAATTATCTCCTTTAAACTTTTCGTCAACGTGTCATGCACATTTATTTTGTTTCTCTATTGTAAATCACGTCGCTGTTTGTCTACAAAGTATTTTAGCTGTATCTTCAATTGAGAATACATTTCGTATGTTGACCTATAAAATCGAATTCAATATAAAATACGGCTAAATTGAATTATTTCATGAGCTCAGGAAACTCGTTAACGATATATAATCATAAATGAAAAGAGCTAAAATGAAACACGAAAAGACATAAAAATAACATTTACGAGTATCAATTCAGCGCAGTGTAGGCGTGTTTTCATGTACGTTTATTAGTTATTATATCTCGACGAGTTACGGAGATGCGTCAATAATACAATTCCATGGGGCCAAGGCCGACGCCGACGCTAGCCGGGACGGTGAATGGAACAGCGTATCTACTCGACTATCGCCTATTATTAGAATCATCGCCATACCCATACTAAAACACGGAGTACGACATTCTACTAGTAATACAACATGAGAGTGTACGAACATACTTACTGATCAGCAGGGCTAAAAAGGCCGTTATAGAAGAATCCCAATAGGAATAGGACTATATGCCGTCTCTCAAAGACTGAGAGTGACAAAAACGGAAAAATATTGCAATTCATATTGCGATTCTTATGCTTTGACGGCCTTTTTAGACTCGCTGTTCTCTGGAGAAAAACATCTCTCTTCTAAATGCAATGCAGTTTTCTACACAGCGTAATTAGAAATAATAACAAAATAATAACAACGTAGACTGCTTTGTAAAATATTAAATAGTTGAAACAATATTATTAAAGCAAACCATTTTAACAATGAACATTTCGTAGCGCAAGCTCTGAGCGCGGTCGATGTTATCCAAATATCTAGTTTAAGGACCAAGATGTTATTTCGTGACTTAACTGAACTATGCATTTTGTTATTTTCAGAACCAAAGAAAGACAAATTGGAAAATGGTGGCGGCGAGATGATGAGGCCCGAGAGGCCAAACTCCTTGACAGCAGGGAAACATCCACGACGAATATGCTATCAAGGAGATGTTGGTAAGTTGCTGATTCAATAACTTTTGTATGTTGATTGCGCTTTTAGTTTATTGGATTATCTCAAATATTTTTTCCTGTTAAATGGTTCAGGAAAAGCTACAGTAAACTACTTTTGTATGAAACTTAGAAAAATAAAATAAATGAAACAACCGAGACGGTCCGCTTGCTTTAACAATATTCAGCAAAAACCTCTGACTGAGTACTGTACGAATTGGTTCATGCGCAATGATGGCTACATACATTCTTGCGAAGTTCCATTATCTCGCTTTGCTTTCAGATGCTTTTCGTAAAATAACTTGGTTGTTTGTGGAATGTGACCTAACCTTTACACAAAGAGCTATGAAAGCTCTTTGACGAGCTTTACGTGTGGGCGAGTACTGTCCGAGACATATGCGGTGTGAGTTCAATTCACTAAACTTTGTGATTTCTAATACGAGAATCTCGCTATGAATCACATTATGATTCTGCTATAACGACCTTTTTAGCCTTGCACTTCCGCAGAGATAGTGATATAAATAAGCCTTCAAGATAATGTTAAATTGTCGGTCCCGGCTTTTAAGTCTTTAAGCCGTAACGGAGGCCTTCAGGCGGCCTTAAAACTCCATCACCAGAGTTAGCCACGCTCATAAGAACATACTTACACATAGGTATAGTTTCATGTTTGCGAATAGGTAACCCATGCGCAAACATGAGACAAACCACACCCCCTCCACTTTCTTCCAGCGTTCTTTTTACATGACGCGACTTATACGATATGATGTTGTGTATTATAGTGGGCGGCTACGGTACGGTTGGCGACGGCGGCGTCGGCGGGGCGAGCGATGAGCAACTAATGCTGTCAGAGTTGCCGGAACCACCGATAGCAGTCTCGGATATCGGGCCCATCCCTCCGCCGCCCATGTTCAGTTCGCCGAGCCCCACTCGCCATTACCACACCAACACACCGCATCACTCGCACCAACATGCGCTGCTGCAACATCCTCTATCTGATTGTAAGTGCTACAAATGATAAAGGTTTTTTTTTTATATACATACTACTAAGGTAGCAGACAAGCATACGGCCCACCTGATGGTAAGCGGTCACCATAGCCTATGGACGCCTGTGACACCAGAGGAGTCACACTCGCGCTGCTGACCCTTTAAAAATTTCAAAACGCCGTTTTTGAAGAACCCCATACTGTAGTTACTGGTAGAGATAATTTCTATGTTTTATAATCAGACTAGCAGCGCCCTCGCGGCGTTGCCCCCGTAGTGGTATAATGGTAAAGATGATGATGAGAGTAGCTTATAACCTTCCTCTAGAGTTTAACTATCAAATGCAGAAATATTTTTTAAATCGGACTGGTAGTTCCTGAGATTAGCGGGTTCAAACAAACAAACTCTTCCGCTTTATTAAATTAGTATAGTATGTAGATTCAAAAATAACTTTAGAATGGTTTATTAGTCAAAAAAAAATAGTAAAATTTTCTTCTTACGTCATTAATCCAATAAATATGTAATGCTAGCTGAAAAAATTAAACATTTGTGCAGTCCTAACTTTCCAAAAAATAAATAATAATTGTGTGCCCGCCGCTACAAGGTTACGTTGTTGAATTTTGATGAAACGTTAAATGTGATCTATTAACGTGGCCCTACTTAACTTTTATTTCTCTGGTGAAGTTTTCAAGGAATGCGTTTACAGAATCTCGCCAAATCTAAGCCAATAGCAACGTGTGACATCGAAAAATCCGTACATCTAATATAACATAGGTTAGGCTATCCGTCTGTGATCAATTATGTTTGGTTTAAACAATCGAACAAAACATTCATTGTATTTATTGGCTCTCAATCCAATAGGGAATTTCCAAGTTTTTTATTTGTCCTCACAATCGAGTGAATTTGATTGATTCGCTTACAAATCTGCGAGTAATCTACGTGAATAAACAAACATACCTATTTTATTTTCGTTGGCCATGCCACATCATGCTATTAATGAGAAGTGCCGTGCCAAATCAACGAAATAATGAGTGTGACTCTCAATATAACTCTTTTATAAGGAATTGCACCACGCCAGCGTTTTCTCGATGAATGCCTGATTACACTGATCTAAAACTAGGAAAAAAATATTAGAAATACATTAAGGAATTTGTCACGTTATTTACCTTTTTTATATTATTTTTCCGACGTTCCTGCTATGTTGCAACTACTCTGGTTACGCACAGACTCTTATTTTTAAATATGAGTTGTGATCGCGAAAGTTTTAGAGAGAAAAAAATTGTGTTCGCTTGGAAACTCTAAGAAATTATGTTTTAGTTTTACTATGGAAAAACACTTAGCATTGATAAACACGAAAATCTTTAGGTACAGTCAGGTAGTTGATCTCAACTTTGTTTTTGAGCTTTAGAGTTGTACTGTTTACTTTTTATAGAAATGTGTTATTTTCCCAACAAGCTCTTGCTCAAGAGTTAAGATCAGTTTCACAGCCATAGAAAGTAAAGTGTTTAATTCCTAACGTGACAGATTGTAAATCCATATCACATCAGGAATATGGTTAGGGATCGTTTATTTGTAAAATAATTAATTCTTCTAATGGTGCCTCTCAGACTAGCGAAGGTTGGCAGTCAATATGGCATAAGTATTGTTCCCGATCTTTACCGAGGCGAAATAGTTCGGCAGCGCTCTCTATCCCCGTCCACTCTCTGATGTTCTGCAACCATTTCTTCCTCCGACCAACACGTCTCTGGCGACTTTTCCCATCATAATCAGTGGAAGTAGGTCATATCTCTCGTGTCTACGTACATGTCCTAAATAACTAACTTTTCTTAGCTTGATGGTGTGCAAAAGTTCCCGTTTCTGCTGTGCTCTTCGAAGGACTTCCTCATTTGTCATTTTTATACACAAGTACACAATACACAAAAATTAATATAAAATTATAATCTTTACATCTATTGCCTTCATCTACAGCTTTTTTATCTACAGCTGAAGACGAGGACGACCAAGAGGACGATGAAGAGCCACTGACAGACACAAACCGAGTGGAGGAGATCCCTCCTAAAGAGCCTATCTTCAACGCCGTGCCTCTCAAGTCGGCGCTGAAGAAACGGCCCGCGCCCGCCGCCTCGCCTTCTGGAACTCCGATGACTACCCCGCTCACACAACGGCAGGAGCATCACCACGCCAGCTTCAAGTCAGTATCTGCAGTAAACTCAAATGAGATGGTTGGAAGGATTCCATTTTTTAATATAACCGTGTTCGATAGAAAGAGACAGACTGAGTAATAGACTACGTAAAACTGACCAATAAGAACAAACTAAGACATTGATGCATTTTCAACCAATCGTTTTGTGCCTCAGTGGATTAGTACAGCAATACGATTACTCATTGCTTGGAATGTAAAAGCAGCATTTAATTTGTAGGACAATATAATAATATACTTACAGAAGTAAAACAATAGATAGGTGATGTTACAGCGAGACATAAATCGTGTTATTGCTTAGATGCGTAATCGGGAGTTGAATTTATAAGCTCTAATGACGTTTGAAGCCCTTAATGTTTATCGAGGTTTCGATGTGAATTCGATAGCGGGTTATAAAAATGGAATCTGTTACAATCCTATTCTCATTTGAAAATAAAAATTTACGCTCCCCACTCTGACACGAGGCAACATTTAAATTGTAAATAAAACAGCAGTTTCGTTTTATACAATGTAAGTACACTGTTTTCAACACTTCGGTGCTATAGTTTGGGTTCAAAGACATTCAAGAGGCAACTCTGTCATAAAGTGAGGCTTCGGAAGGCCTATGAGTAATTAGTCGCCTGTTGCTGCGGTCTTTTGTTACGAAGTTGTGAAGCGACGTAAAACAATGCTTTGTCGATGTCGGTGTGGCGAGCGCTTCAAAATAAGTTATAGCTACACATTACTATGTATGTTCTATATTTTGGTTTAGGTACCTAAAACATCCTAATCGTTTTATTATTAGTATACTAATATCGATAATATGTTGAATAATGAACAAAATCATCCTTATTCGAAAATTATTGACTTAGTTTTTTACGTATCAGAGTCACGTAAATTCAAAGCTCTAAAATTGTGTCCCGAAATTGTTTACATCATTCACTCTGAATATCAATTGGTTTTTGGGCGTGATGAAAAATGTGATTGTTTATTTCCATCACGCGGCTTCAGCAGGCGGCCGCCGCCTAAGCCGAGGATCCGAATATGGTAACTGCTGAATATTGTACTGTCGACCAGAGGCCCGCAGACGGCCCGCTTCGCAACGCATCGTGCATTGCACGCTTCCTATCATCTCTCCTGTTACCTCTAACTGTCTCTCGCAACGCCATCATACCACATTACTAAACTGCCATGATTGTGACGCTTCACCGATACCAACCCAAATATATCAAACGTTTGTCGATGTGCATTATTATAGAATGACCGTTTCCGCCGATATGGTTTTATTGTTTCTAAATATTTTTATGTTGCATGTAAGTAAGTGTACCAAATAGTGTTACAGTTTAAAGTTTATAGATCGTTGTAGATATATGTTCAAAATCTATATGTTGTACAGCTTATTGTTCTCGATGTTTTAGAAGTTCCTTCCAGGCGTGTTAAATTTAAAAACATTTCATAGTTTTAGTTGAATGTTGCGAATCGTAAAAGAGCAATGTTTGCATCTTGAAGCAAGAAATCACGTGCAACTAACATTTGCACGATACACTTACACTAGAACCATCTCACAACAAACTCACAATGCCACATAAATTATCACTCTCAACTAAAAACAATAACGAAGTCATGTAGCTACAGAAGATACATAGCATATATTTTACTTGTGATTTGAAACAAAAGTTTGTAAAAGACAAGCCCGTCTGAACTATCAACTCTTATAAATTCTTATTGCCATTTCTACTGCCTTGTATAGACTCGTCATTACGTCAAAACCACAGGCTTACTTATTCATTAGTGATGGATTGTCAGTATGGAGTGTCAGTAAGCGACAAGAAAGATGAATAAACCCTACCGTGATTCGGAAGGCCCGTTAAATGTCGGTCTTGTCTACAAAGTTCTTAAGCCTCTAAGCTAATAACTTTGTCACCATAGTTGGCCACTAACTCATACGAACTTTTTTACTGAGTTCTTAGTTCAGACGGGCATTAAGCCATGTATTCACTGGGCAACAATTGCGGCGCAACACGTGACTCGCAACATGTTTCGCACCGTTGCATCAAGCGCAACGTATCCGAATGACGCACAACATGATAATGTTGCTATGCTACGTTGTCGCAACAGCAGGAGAAACATGTTGCGCGGCGATTGTTACCTAGATTACATGGCTTTGCCGGGGCTCACATGCAAATCTTACCGTGTACGAACGTTTCCATTTTGCATGGAAATTTCGCGGCATTCGTAAATATCGTCCTACCATTCGCGTATTCGTGCGAATGTGAGTGACATAATAACGTAGACAGAGAATACCATAGCCTGCTGGACACGTACTTTTCAGTCACTCGAACCAAAAAAGTGTATATACAAAGTTCTTGTGGAAAAAAGAGACAAAGCGTAATACTTTTTGACCCTTAGTGCGTGCAATTTCATTGTTTAGCACAATAATGTGCTTTAGTCCCTTTCGGTACGCTAGCTAGCAGTATAGGTTTCTCTGTCTGCACTTTATAAGCTACATAGATCTAATGATGTGTTGTGATACAGTCCCCGGCCGGTGCGGATGGGACACGAGAACAAGGAGAATGCGCGGCCGTGGGAGGAGCACCGCGACGACTACGCCAACGAGTCGGCGGCGGCCAAGCTCGCGAGGAAAGAGAGCCTCAACATCAAACTAGCGCTGCGGCCCGATCGGCAGGAACTTATCAACAGGTAACGCTTGGACTACACGCCTTAGTGTAGCTCTATTCGCAGTGTGTTAACAAGGATAGTTACTAGGTAAGTAACCCAGGCACAGGACGAAAAACCTGAGAGGGCGCAGAAGCTTTAAAAATTATTCGTGTTTTAGGGGTCGTCCATAAAGTACGGCACACTAATTTTGTGATTTTTTTACCCCTCCGTCCTTGTCACAGTTGGTCACATTTGTGAGTCCCCCTCCTCCCTAGTGTGACGTCACATATATTACAATTTTACACATAGAAAACATTAAATTAAAAAAGTTTTTCACATTTTAACACAGATGTAGATGATTTTGAAATGTGACGTCACGAAACTTAGGACCCCTCCCATTCCTTGTCACACTTCGTCGGGCCCCTTCCCCCCCCCCCCCACGCGGGCGAAGCCGCGGGCGTTCACTAGTAGGAAATAATTGTAATAGTTTAACTAAAGAATTAGTATTTATTTTTTTTGTCAAGAAAAAGGCGATTGATGAAATTACAATTTGATCATGAAAGTGCTAATAAAAAGGTGCCCTTTAAATTCTGGAAAGGTAATTTTTAAATTAAATTCCAAGAAAGCTCATGCCACAAATAGTTTGAGAAAACTTATTTTCAATTCACTTACGAAATCATAAGAAACTTCATGATTCCAATGCTCCCAAAAGTTCATGTCGTTATCCCGCATACTATAACAGCCAAGAGACCTTTCGGTCCGCCGTGACATCATAGAGATACGATGTCAATGTCATGACCTACGCTCACCTAATGAGGACGTAATGAGGGTTGTCACTCACCACTAATCTTTCACGAAAACACCACGGTAAAGAGCTATTTTTAAACGAGAGCTGAACAGGAACTTTATTTGTTGATTTATGCCAATGTGTTAGTGATATTTTGGCAAGTTCCATTGTAACACATCGGAGTTATTATACAACGTAACATGAAAATTAGTACTTTTGTAGAGTTGTAATACTCGGATGAATGTAAACGTGTATGATGTATCTTGTATTTCTATACTTATAATCTTTGAATACTGATATTCAACGTCCGTGTCATTTTATATTCAACAAACAGATTAATTTCAATTTACCATTGCAACATTGTTGTCTGTTAAAAAGAATCACACATTTTTTAAACTATGTCATTTTGACCAGAAATACTGAAAGAAAAACAAATCTGTAAAATTCTGAAAGAAAAACGTGGCAACCCTATTTTTTAATAAACTTTCACATGAGATAGAACTGGATGAACGAACAGTGAGGAGGTTAGAGGGTTCTTGATTTAGCACACAAATATGCAAACATCCTTTCAAATGTTCAGGCTTTCAAATCTATGCTTTCTAATACAAGTAGTACTTTGGCAGTAGTTTATCACCGTTTAAAACTTTAAAAGAATGATAGCGTCAGCCCACATAGCCTCAGGAACTCAAGAAGTTACAGGGATAATCCAAACCCACAATAAACGTTACTTCTATAATATTAGTGTATCTGTAGATAGTACTCGGAGTGACACAGGTCTAACAATGGCTAGAAATAGATTATAGTAGTATCTCGTATGTATTCTAGGGCGGTAGTAACGTTCAGTCGGTTAGCACGTAGTATCGCCTGGCGACAATGCAAGCCTGGGAGTGTTATTTTAGTCAGCATCGACAGGCAAAGTCATTGTTATCAACGTTTTGCTCCTTCCTGTTTCTGAGAGCTTGCTCTTGGCAGTGGCATTGTCTTTACAAGCGAGCGCATTGGCGTCGTTTTCAGACATGTTGTGCTGGTACAAATATTTTAAATTTTATTTTAGACAAAGTTTACAATTTTCCAATTTTTTAGAATGTAAACAAAAGAGATTAATTAGAACTTCGCCAGCCATAGGATGTTCAATGTTTTAAGTGGTTATTCAAATTCAACCAATAGGATTAACTGCCTACGATGTTCGAAATTTTTCTATTATTATTTAAAAGCTTTCCCTCAAATCCCTAGTTTATTAATTGAAATCGTCCTAGATTACGGTATTTGGAAGGTAGCCAATATTATATTGTTGATTGAATATAGTGAAATCATTTTCGGCACGTAAGCTTTGGCAAATTTTATATTGCCGGTCGGTTGGCACCGTTATCATTTTATTGTTAGTGTTCTGTACAACCTCGTAGTGAAAGTAACGTCTGTGAATTACACGCACAATTAGACAATACTGTAATAACAGAGAGGTGCCATTGTAACAAAAAGTAAGACATTGACATTATAAACCAAGATTCACATGTAAAGGGGTAAAATGCCTGAAACATGTGTGATTTACTTATGTAAGTGTGTAATAGTGTTTTGTGTGTAGGAATATCCTGGTGGTGCAGAGCGAGTGTGAGCGGCAGGAGTCGTGGGAGGCGATAGGCGCGCGGCTCATCCGTCGTCTGTCCATGCGGCCCACAGCCGAGGAGCTTGTCGAGAGAAATATTCTCAAAAGTAAGCAGTTTATTATCCTTATAAACGTCCGTGCAGCTTGCTTATTCGTTCTTGATATCTGTGGGCTTAAAAAGATCGCTATTACAGAATCGCATTAAACGAATTGAACTATTGCCATCTTTTTTCATTGACTGAGAGTGAAACGAGACTGCATTATAGTTCATTTGATATTGTGATTCAGCTTTAGCGATCTTTTTAAGTCCGCTGGTCGAACTTAAGGGACCAAAATTAGTGACTGCTACTGACCGCCTGCATACTTCGGAGATGTTAAATTGTCGATCCTGGCTATAAAGTCGTTATGACGGAGGTCTTCAAGCGGCCAGAAAAACTCATTCACCAGCCAGAGTTGGTCACATGGACTTTATGCTGTTCTCACTAATTTGTGTTTACGAATTAGGTACGTGCGAGGGAGAAAGACTACGTGTAATGCCTTAGCAAAGATATGAATTATCGAAGATAGAAATCGGATAGAAATAGGAGCGGCGTTAGAAAAGTATATTATAATTGAGAGTCTCATCCAGTAGATCTCAACTATAGTGTATGTTTACTGAGAAATGAATCTGGCTGTGGCTTTTAACATCCCAATAAATAATCCGACCTTGGAAGCTATCACATCAATCGGAACAATCTTAAGGTTAAGCAAGCAATTTCTAATTTGAACGGAAGACGTATTATGCCGAGGGTAAGGAATTCTAAACATCTATCAGCATTCCAATTTATTTTAGCTCTGTGGTTCCGAACTGCGTTGTTAACTGTAACCCGTTTCTAGGTCAATCGCCGGCTGAGGAGAAAAAGCAAAAGGAAGAGAAAAAGCGATATCTGCTGCGCAAACTCAGCTTCCGACCCACAGTAGACGAGCTCAAAGAGAAAAAAATCATCCGTTTCAGTGATTACATTGAAGTTACTCAGGTAATATTGAAAGAAATAAATTGGTACAAATAGTTTTTGCTATTTTGGAAATAGATTTAAATTGGCTTTCTAAAATGCAATTTTTAGTCCGCACATCAATACTGTCTTGATAGATATTTTACACAATGCTCACGAGGATATTAAAATGCAGTGAGTTGATTGCCAACAATTGCTTCTTTGTAGAGATATCGTTAGCTATTTCCTGTTGTAGGCGTTAGTGACAACTTAGCACTTACTAGAGCCATTGCTGCCAAAATATCCAATCTAAAAATCTGTCACGAGTCGCGATCAGTGCAATTTCTATGAACCTTTGATGTCACAACTGTTTACAGAAAACAGTTGTGACATCTATATCAATTAAAAAATAAAGTTTTAAAAACTTTAGCCTTTAATTAACCATGAATATACGTTGTTATGAAAACAACTTTTTTTCGTACTTTGTCGCCTTTGTAAAATCTGTTTGGCTTGTCTGTGAGTTGTGTACGAAGGTTTTGACAATATTGTAATTTAATTACAATGTAATAGTAACAGGTAAAAATAAATAATACAATGTTGCTACACAAGACCAACTAATCTATTATTACAATTACAACTTGCTGTGTTAGTATGTATGTATGGATCTTCTTCTTCTTCTTGGTAGTTCTTCTATGTTCTTTATATTCTTCTATGGTAGTTTGGCTAAAATACTGGAAGTTAAATTTGACCCACTTCCCAGTGTCCGGTCGAGCTGAAATTTGACACACTTATAGATTTTAGGTGACAATGCAATATTATGGTAACAGCGAGCTGATCTGATGAAGGAGTCATGAGCTCTTCAAGAGAACTCCTCAGTAAATAGGCCGATTAAGTTGAAACTCGGCATAATTGTCAAGTTCCGACTACAATGTAATATTATAGTGACAGCGAGCTGATCTCAGATGAAGTCAGGAGCTGTTCAATTCTTTCAGTGAATAACAGTAGAACATCCGTGTTTGGGCTCATCCTTGCCAAATAAAAGCTTGTGTTGAAAAACATTTTTTCAGCAGAATATTTTGTAATATTAAGCATGGACATTGTCCCTCTTTATTATGAAAGATGTTTAAAGTTGAACACTGGTTAAACAACGTCCTGTCTCTGTTTGTCACTATCCACAAATAAAGACAGGACGTTGTTTAAAATCTAATATACCTTTAGTGTGTCAAAGGACAATGATCACTACCCAAATTTAAAAAAAACCCAGGCTCAGCGCAAAAGTTTTATATCTCAAAATTTAGATGAAAATGTTTAACTTTAAACATCTTTCTTAAGTAAGGCCCTGAATTGTTCCAGGCTCATGACTACGATAGACGCGCGGACAAGCCTTGGACGCGGCTGACTCCGCGGGACAAGGCCGCCATCCGACGCGAGCTCAACGAGTTCAAAAGCTCCGAGATGGCTGTTCACGAGGACAGCAAACATCTCACCCGGTAAGAATTGTACTACATTTTATTACACTTACATTAACAAGCAATTTATTCAAAAATAAAATAACCCGGCTGAACTGAAAAGTTGGAAACAGCATTATCTTATCAATCACAAAACAAAATTAAATTACAATTTTATTATTATGTAGGTATCTAGGGTTCGATGCCGTGCGCATTTTCCTAAACGTTGTTGTCACAGTTGACACACAGATGGCTCTGCGAGTACCTAAATTAAATGCGTAAGTTATTTCTTAAATATGAGATATCTCCTAAATGGCTAAACCAATTTCGATGCAGTTTGTTCTAAACGTTGCGTGTGACTAAATAGAAAATTTTGGTATGCGTTTTGGCTAGCAATTCTATTTAGGGCGAAAAATAGATTTTCAAAAATATTGAGACTCGATTTAGTCTTCGAAGATGTCATGTTAGATTTTTAAAAAAATTATATTTGATATCAGTCTACCAACCTCTTGATTTTGACATGGATTTTGATATGATAGCGTGATTTTCATTTTGAAAATTCACACATTGTTGCATTTTTTAGCCGCACTATTTGATTTATCGAAATAAAAAGTATCCTAGAGCACAATCGAGATGGAGACGATTCTAACGATACCTCATTCATCAAAATCCATCCAGCCGTTTAGGAGAAACGTGGTAATAAAGAATATTACTTACATACGAACGAACCCACATACATAGAAACGCGCGATCTACATAACCCGGGTGACTTGAAAGTCAGCCGGGTAAAAATAAGAGACATGCGGTGGCCTCGAGGCGGACCACCTGCCCGATGGTCAGACGACATTGTGAGGGCTGTAAGAGAGCAATGGATCCGGCTGGCACAAAACCGCCAAGAGTGGCGTGACGTGGCTAGAGAAAGACGAACGGAACAAATCTAGTTACGAAAAAAAGTGAAGTAGTTCATTTGAAGGATTTATACCCGAAAGATACAGACCCCTACTGCCAAAACTAATAACAATATATCGTACCTACCAATTTTCGTAATCCAGCTTATGTTGGCGGAAATTGAATTCGGCATATTTGACCAACATCAAGCTGAACTACGAAAATTGGTACGATATATCGTTTTTGTTGGGGGTAGCAGGTCAGGGCTTAACCAAACATATAGGCGTGTGCCACTTTATATTAATTTAAAACGAAGGCAAGTATATCAGTCGACATCAAACAAATACGGTTTATTTATCGTTTATTATCGTCTACGGTTTATTTTATCCCTATTTAATCGGTTCAGTGGTGTTCGAGTTATAGAGGAACAAACATATATTATCCATCCAAACACCCAAACTTTTGCATTTATAATATTAGTACTAATATTAGTGTGATTAAAAGCCTATGCCGGAAAGTGGTGCCTTTTTGTTTCGCGCGGCCATCAACCAAACATTAAAATATAAACTCTTAAGAGTATAACAAACAATATTTGTGAGAACATTATACAGCTTCACTCAGTCAGGACCGAGTTATACAGGGTGAGTTTTTCAAGAATACCTTTAGGGCCAAATCTGAAACTATAAGCAATAGCGAAAAACACTTAAAGGAGTCTCGTAAGCGATTTTGATTGAAAGTAAAACTGCATCATTAGATTTTTAAAATAATCATTTTCCTGGCCAGGAATCGAACTTGTTGAATATAAAAAAAACTTTCTGTATTATTGTACCATCCGATAGTATAGGTAGATAATAAGAATCAATTTCTGAGATGAAACTGCATGCGCCAAACTAATGAAAAGTGTTGCTTTTTAATAAACTGATAAAACTTTTAGTGTTTCGTAGATTAATTATAACTTTTTTTTTATTAGTTTGCCGTATGTAGTTTCTTCTTAGCAATTGATTTTTATCATCTACACTATCGGATGGTATAATAATATAAAAAGTTTTTTTTCAAACTAACAGGTTCGATTCCTGGCCAGGAAAATGATTATTTTTAAAATGTAAAAATGCAGTTTTACTTTTTATCAAAATCGTTTATGAGACTTTTGTGAGTGTTTTTCGCTATTGCTAATAGTTTCAGATTTGGCCTAGAGACACTCTTGAACAACTCACCCTGTATAACTCGGTCCTGACTGAGTGAAGCTGTATAATGTTCTCACAATATTGTTTGCTATACTCCTAAGAATTTATATTTTGATGTGTGGTTGATGGCCGCGCGATATAAAAAAGGCACCAACCTCCCATACAAAATCGGCATGGCCATTTCAACCTGCTGCACATGAGTTGCTGGACCTGAAGAAACTTGCCTCCAAACGGTTTTGGATATAAAACATCACTGTTCATTTTAACTGTAATCACTGTTGTGGGCAGCTAGAGATTGTGTACAATGATGTGTGTAATGTGTGGTTTGCGGTGACAGATTCCATAGACCATGACGGCTGTGCCTCAGAGGCGGCGCGGCGGCGACGGCAGGCTAGGCTCGACAGCAGACGCACTGTGATCAATCGTTACTCATCGACCGCCTCCCGCACAAGGGGGCAACGCAATAACTTACAGACGCATCGGTAAAGTGTTGATTATTCTAAAGTTGCGTTACGACTGTTTTGATGTTACATTTTGTAAGCGAGTGCAATCTTGTTTTAAATATTATTGTATCGTAGTTATTGCCGAGTACAATTAATATTACTATGGTATCGTTTATGTTAAGTTGACGTATTCTAAGCGTACCTATACATTCTTTGAATTGACCTTCGAGAAAGGTTAGTGATACTGATTATTGTGGAGACAATGCGCTTTCAAACGTGAGTCGTTACGAGTGTATCATTTTGATATGTGAGACGTATCCATCTTATTCATTTTTGTGATTTTTCTTATATTACTAGCTTTTAGCTCGGTAGTCATTAAGCTAGATTTGATTATATACTTTTATTTATTTCACACATTTGTATCGCATTTTATATCATATGGTCACAAGTTTAATTTGTAACAAATTAAAACATATTTGTGTTATTTTACTTTTTACTAATTGGTATGTTAGATTGACATTCAAAAAAGGTTTTGAATGAGTACACTATTAGCAGTATTGTTGAGTATTTTTGTTTTGATATTGATGAATCAGTTTCAATAAATTCTTATTAAATCGTAATTGAATTCTAATGAACAAAACGTAGGTTATAATTACGCAAACCGTAATGTGTATGATTACATTGATTACTGTATTTTATTAAATTTTGAGAAAATCATTATTAATATAAGCTAAGTGAGATCGTAAATCGTAGAAAATAGGTGTTATATTGGATTGTTCGCGGAATGGTTGAGAACTCAGTTGTTATTTGAAATCTTGTTGTGTATACGCGCTTCCAAATGCTGTGCAACAAAACAATAATATAATAGTTAAACATGAAATAGAGCACTAGATGTTCCTTCGAGACTTGGCCACACGTAACTATCCTTCCAAAATGTAATGCAACTTGAAGTCCGGTTGGTTTGCTCAACTCACCAGCACGCGCTAATATATCACCTATTTCATGATACGATGAAATTGTTGATTTGTTTATTGTTGTCTTTATAGCTCGGCGTCCGAATTGGATCCGACGGTTTATTATTTTATCGTAGTGTGATTTTATGAATATTCCATTATCAATTATGTCCTTAAATTAACTGATTTAATAACCGAATAGAGATAATTTACGTTTGTGATGAATAAAGACAACTGGTCCAGTAAAGAGATTCCTAAGTACAGGGAAAGACTCAGTGATTATAAACGCACTAATAGAACGCTGTTGCTATTACATTAGCACAGAGAATACTATAATATGGAGCTCAATGTAAAATGAGTTGTTAAGGTAGGTATTATCCATCCTGTACGAAAAAAACCTCGGCGGGATCAAAGTGTTTTTCATTGTCGCTCTAGACTAGACTAGGCGTAGAGTAAGATATTTCAACTTGAACGAACTATCCACTAAACGACTATGTTATGATTGAATTGAATAAGCTGTTGAAAGCTGTAGTTGTTGCATCCTGAGATTACATTGGTGGGTGTGACGTTGTAATTGCACGTCGATTACATTTTCTATACGATAGTAAGTATGGACGAGCAATAATACTGCTGTCGGCTTCAAGAGCTGAATTGTAAAATTGTTTCAACATAGATTATAAGAGCATTTTTTACATTAATGTATAGATAACTTCTTCTTAGTGTAAACTCATAGATAGGATCAGTTATAAATATTTTTTTATAAACGCGATGTAACATTCAGTAGAGGTGCCATTTTGTGAAATTAATGTGTATTTGGAGGGCGAGTGATTCCTCTCCGGTTTTGAAAGAGTTATTACTACTACACTGTTATTAATAAATACTGTTAATTAAACTAATCAAGCTGAATTACAAAAGAGACGCAGTTTTCAAATAAAATATTAATCAAGAAATAACTGAATTTAGTATCACGAACATTAACATTATATAGAATACAAATTGTTATCCATAATGATCTGTTGACGCGTGAATTTCATAAAACACACACACACAATACTACTATAATGAGTTTCAGATACATGAGACCATTCCATTATAGAATAAAGAGGAAAGCCAAAATAACGACTTATTTTTCTAAACAATTTTGTTAGATTTGCAATTATTAAATATAAGGTTAAAAGTAGATGTTTATCGATATATTTGTAAGACGTTCAGATTTCCAAAGATCTAAAGGCTCAACTAAATTGTTTTAGCAAGCTTACATATTGCTGTCAGTCGGTATGTTCGCGCGTAGACTTGTATCGCGTCTCGTCTTTGAGGACTTGCACTATGTCGAGTAGGTAAATAAAAATATAATATGTAGATATTGTATTCAAAATCAGACATCACAAATAGAATTGTAAATGCATTGTTATTTTATCAATAAAATTGTGATACCATTCGTATTTAGTGTTTTGTATTATTTACTTGTGATTGCGTTGTGTGAATAATCTAATTAATTATCTAATGCTTAACGGTGCTACTATGGGCATTGTAGCGTCACTTTGTTTAGTCTTGCTAAATTCTACAATTTTCAATTACTTATAGGTTAAAAAAATAGTAAATTATTCGGTTTATCTTTTTGTAGTATTGTAAAACGTTCACCGCAGGGTTAAAAAATATGAATAACTTAAAATGACAGTACCAATGTTTCCATCAAAATAATCAGATTTTACAGAAAACCTTGCTGTCGTAGGTGAAAACTAAAATTATTTAAAAAATTAAATGATGTAATTCATTGCAACGCTTAGTTATTATTGATTTTTTTCTATATCGATAAACATTATTAAAAATTAAACCTATATTGTATGTATATAATTTCTTATCGTGTAAATTACGGAATCTCTTAATTTTCCATCATAATATCGCGCGCATCTTTTGTGCTATTTCAATTTATAATTGCTATTTCAGTAATCTGTATACTGTTGCTTTTTTAATATTGTGTAAATTAATGACATGTTGTATAAGTATATATTGATAGCCATAAAATTACTTGTTTTATATAAAGTAAGTTTGTAAATATCATGATTATACATTAAGTTTTATACTCTATTGTTTTTGTTTCGACTCCAATTTTCACAAATGCTTGCTATTTTTGCAACCTCACTGGTACCTAGATAGAACGCTATTATTTTATTACACGTGCTCATAATGCATGCGTTCAATTATAGATGCACGTAGTGATCACAGACGACCAAGTCACAATACAAAGAAAAATAATCTTTGAATACCTAAGACAAACTCGTTTCTAGGTAATATTAATGAAGGCTTTGACCCGTGAGGCAGTATGTACCGGCACGGCTGCGACTTTCGATGGTGCTTTGGTCGTGCGACTGGGTTGAGAGAAAGTTAACTGTAGTGCGTGCCCGTTACCGCGAGACGCGTTCAGTCCGCCGCCGCCGACCGAGCCGCGATGACCGCGCGCGACATCTGACTCGCCACTCTTACAATGTTTACCTTACATCCAACGATCCGGCAAAAAGATAACAGAAAGCGACAGTGCTAAACAAAACCTTTGCGTGCTTTGCTCTGTGGATAGTGTACTAGTGTGTAAGGTCAGAGTGCATAAGTGTAACGATCGAAACAAAGGACTGTTTTGTTCTCTGGAAATATGAAGAAGAGTAAATCACGGACCGTGAAAGACTCGTGGGAGTCGGAGGTAAGATCTTTTTATTTAAAATAGGTATTCTCCTATATGTTAATTCTATTTAAGTACCTATTAACTTTAAAATTATGGTTTGTTTTCTTGTTAGCTACATTAAAATACTGCACAAGACATTTACTGCCTACTTAATTACTGCAACTCATTAGTTTCGTGCGACAGATCTTAATCATAACTTTCTCCTCATTACCACGTCTCCATTATGACTTTTTGCTTAACACCTATTGTGTGAAGATGAGAACATGCTTTATGTGGCCAGGATGCATACGCCTACTGTGACTATGTTAAAAGTATTCATTTGCATAGATGAATATTGAGCTACCTTTGGCTTTATCGAAGACAAATGTTATAAACAACCTACAGACATGGCCGAATAATTGTTTGTTATTCCAACTAGGTACTTATATAGGTACCTACTGCTAATGTGAAATACTTCACTATGTTATTTATAACAAATTAGTTTGAGAGTAGACCTGATGTCTTTTTGATTGCTTCGATTAAGTAGGTACTTATATCAAACGTAGGGTCTCATGGTTTCTAAAGATCGTAATATTAGTTAAGCTACCTTGTCGTGATCAGGAAATTAGTTTTTGTTCATATTGGTTATTTGATAGCAATCAACCCAGACATGGTAGATATGTCGTTGATATGATAGCGAAAACTTGACACTTGTGTCTTAGACCTGTTTCACCAGGAAGTACCAACATACATACAACATACCAACATAATGCAATAACATAGGTACATTCATATTAAGTATAATTATATTTGTGTCAAAAGTCCACCTACATTACCTTGTAGGATTTGAAGCTTTCTGTTTTCGAACTTACTGAAAGCTAGTTTCAAAAAAAAATGAGGAGGATTCGACGGAATCTTTTTTGTGCTTTTTTTCATGTATGTTCACCGATTACTCGAAGACGCCTGAACCGATTTGAAAAATTCTTTTTTTGTTTGAAAGGAACTTTCGATCGGTGCCTCAAAAATTTGGTGAGGATCTGTCGAGTTATGAACAGATGTGTACCTACCCCGAGAGTGCAGAAAATTGCTCACAACACAAACACACAAAAACACAGTCGGTTTTTTTAATTTTTTAATGTAGCCACTTGTTAGGTACTCCTAAAGTGTTTTTCTTTTGGCACTAAAATCACATAGGTGTCATGTTTCAACAAATCACTGGTAAAAGGGGCAATTGTGAGGCAGTGTGTCAGCTGTTAGCGGTGTCATCTGTGATCCGGGTCGCCTGCAGCCGCCGACGTCCACGCCGACTACAGTTAGTTACTTACTTAGAACAGATTAAGTACCTGATTTGTTCACAATGTGTAATAGTACTTTCCGTAATTGCTCGCTCGAATTCGCTTGCCTTTAATATTCTTGGTAAGTACTTCGTTATTGGATACCTGCAAAAATAATTTGGTAAGTACGTGACCTTGAATGAGAATAATTGGAATAGGCTAACCTACTGAGCATAATAGAAACTCATACTACTCAAACTTTACCTAAGTTTTTAAATAATGCTAAAACTATACACAGGCAAAGGCAACTAAATACAAGCAAGGTGAACGAAAAGTTCACGACCTTCTAAAATATCGGCCTAGTCACGAAGTCATCTCCGTGCTTTGCAATCGTATTTATTTACTTTGCTTTCAAATATTCAAAGAAATATGACTCCGTTCAGGTATCTTACGAAATACAATTGAAACCCGAGCAAAGTGCACTGTAGAAGTACCTAGTACTGTATCTGACTGAGAACTAGGTGAACTTTGAATAAATGCAGCTGTTTGTTGAGGTAAGTAAAGTATACATTTCAGAACACTCAAGAACCACGGGTCCGCTATTTGATAACAGTCGTCATGTGATACTCTTTAGGTACTACCATCAGTAGGCAGGCACGATTCACTCTACTCTGTTGTTGATGAGAAGATGCTTATTCTAGCTAAAATCTGAAAAACGAAGGAACTATGACATTTGATGAAGACTTTCCTGGAAGGAATCCGTTAATAAAACTAAGCAGCAAATGCATTGGACAGGGGTGCACATCAAGCTCTCCTGACCAATAGCTCCACCTAGTATCTTTTAACTTGGTGCTCGTGTATTTGTTTTTTAGTGTAGTGTGTTTTTTATTGTTTTAGTTTAAATTGTGTGTGTGTTTTATTATTGCTTTTTATATGGACACTGTAAATTATAATCGTATTTAATTTATATTTTGTCTGAAATAAATGAATTGAATTGAATTGAAAATGCGGTAAATATTGATAGGTCACGGAGTCAAAGATCACTTTACGTAAAAAAACTGAGATCATTATTTACGGTTTTTATTTGTTTGATGACGATTTTCCGGTTATAAGTAAGTAATAAAATATAAAAAAAAATACTTACTTATAACCGACTTCATAAAATACTTTCACTAAAAATCGAAAAATAAGACTACAAACAGATTTATTTAATTTGTTATTTTATATTTGTTATACTGTTGAAATCGGTGTGGAAAAAATATACTAGTCATTGTTTTACTTAACTTAACTCTTTCTTTATAATTATTATTGAATGAATGTAAATTTAAATATTGCATGCCTAGAATTAAGGTAGAATACATTGATCCTAACCACACATTTTACACCTTCTCTACATGTAGGTATTCAGAGCAATAAATGATACTTTGACTTTGACTTCTTTTTTTTTTATTTAGAAAGACGTCACTTTACTTATTGTGTTTCGCTCATCAAGCCCTTTCATTTGATACCCATACCTATCACTAAAAAAATCCATGGAACATTGTAGTCGAAATTTCACAAATATGCTGAGTTCCGAGTTTCAACTCAATCAGACTATTTATTGAGTGAGTTCTGTTGAACAGCTCTTGAATCCATCGTCAGATCAACTCGCTGACACCACATTGTTACATTGTTATCGGAACTTGACAGGTATGCCGAGTTTCAACTCAATCGGCTTATTTACTGAGAAGTTCTGTTGAACAGCTCTTGACTCCATCATCAGATCAGCTCGCTGTTACCATATTATTACATTGTAGTCGAAATTTCACAAATATGCTGAGTTCCGAGTTTCAACTCAATCAGACTATTTATTGAGTGAGTTCTGTTGAACAGCTCTTGACTCCATCGTCAGATCAACTCGCTGACACCACATTGTTACATTGTTATCGGAACTTGACAGGTATGCCGAGTTTCAACTCAATCGGCTTATTTACTGAGGAGTTCTGTTGAACAGCTCTTGACTCCATCATCAGATCAGCTCGCTGTTACCATATTATTACATTGTAGTCGAAATTTCACAAATATGCTGAGTTCCGAGTTTCAACTCAATCAGACTATTTATTGAGTGAGTTCTGTTGAACAGCTCTTGACTCCATCGTCAGATCAACTCGCTGACACCACATTGTTACATTGTTATCGGAACTTGACAGGTATGCCGAGTTTCAACTCAATCGGCTTATTTACTGAGGAGTTCTGTTGAACAGCTCTTGACTCCATCATCAGATCAGCTTGCAGATACCATAATATTTCATTGTCACCGAGAATCTATAAGTGCACAAAATTTCAGCCCGATAGTTCCACAAACACACATAAAATTTGAGGGTTTCCCTCGATTTCCATGGGATCCCCTCATCAGATCCCGATTTGGTGACGATGAGACCACCTCGGAAGTATACCCTTTGTAACAAAAAAAGAATTTTCAAGATCGGTCCACAATTGACGGAGAAATCGATGAACATACCTACGTACATGAAAAAAAAATTTAAAAAAAGTCCAAAAAAAAACATACTTACATACAGCCGAACATAGAACCTCCTGCTTTTTGGAAGTCGGTTAAAAAGCATACCTATTGCATTGTAACAAATAATATACTAAGTACTTATGTAAATAAGTACCTAGGTAAGGGTTGATTTTTCAATCGATAAATAACTTTTATCTGAGGAATAAATATGGCGTTATGACATATTTTCAATACAATATATGTCAAATCGCATATTTATTTCCTCAGATAAAAGTTATCTAGGTATTGAAAAATCAGCCCTAAATTATTTAATGCTACGGGAGACGAGTGCTACGAAAAACGCGAAGCCTCATAAAAGAGTTCAACGCGCTCGCAGATTGTAGTCAATTTACTTCTTAAACGCGACATACTTATTAACATTATGTAACTAGTGCGTAACACTTGGATAATTAACTTTATTATCTCAATTCATTAGTGCTCAGTTATGCAACCACATTGCAGATCCAAACATGTTGACAACTCATTCGACTTTCACATCAACCCTACGTTTCCGTAAAACTTTCCTTACCGGAAGGTATGTTACATTGACTTCAATTACCTACGGATGGAGCGTGAATTATGCGATTTTATTGCTAATTGAGATTTTTCTGCCACGATCGATACATCAATATAACAGTGTAACGCACTTGCTTTCAGGAATGTAAAGTTAGGCACAAGACAAATATTTGTCAGCAATGTGCATTCCTGACAAATGTTTAACTAAAGAAAATTAGCGGTTGCGGTTACCATTATCTGTAAATGAGTACGAACCCAACGAAAGTGAGGGCGTCCGCATTGTTAAGAGCTAGAGATCTTAGTAGAAAACAGCGAAACTGCGTGCTTTGTTACCGCGGGCAAAAACGTGCGCCTGGGGATGTAGGTCGCGGCGACAAGTGTAAGCTGACGATGCGATTGCATGCATCTTTTCTTGCGAAGAGAAATACTAGCAACACTGCAAAAGTTTTCGCAATGGCTACAACGATTTTCATATAAGAAAGTAGGTAGGTACTTAGATACCCTAGGATTCCTTATAAGTACATGTTCACTCTTGCCAAATCCTTAGTTTCCAATATTGGAGATTTATTTTAGACAAGTGCATTTTTCTAGCCGTCTTGACAGGGGTACCTAAGAATTCTTCAAAGGAAGATTTCCTTGTCCAGATAAGTTTAGTATCTACTCGTGTGTTTATGTAGGTGTTTAAAATTAAAAGCATAATTCAACAGCCATGCCTCATCGATCACAAAGGTACGTTGCGACACCAAAAGTTTTTACAAGATAACTTGACCTTGTTCGTACGAGTGAAGGAACTATTCACTTGAAAATGCTACAAAATATTCTTTGCCAAGCATATTGCTAAGCCATTTGTGTCAGCAGCGTTGTCACGCTTTTGTGAACCTTATATAGTTTTGTGAGTTGAAGAGTGCTTTGAAAATAAAACGGAGGACTAAAATTTATGTGTCAGGTTAGGTAAATCACTTTAGAGCAAACATAGATTAGCAAGAATGCATTGGGAAAACCATTTTAGAAAGGAATACAAAAGTACAGTACCTACTCACAATGGATCTGGGCATTCGTAAAGTTAGCTGTCTCGATGCGGCAGTGTAGCTTTTTCCGTACAAAATTTTCTACTGCGCAGCGAAACGGCTAACTTCACGAATGCCTAGATCCACTGTATGGAGAGGTACCTCTACATCAAACACAGTTCCGAATCTCTGCCAGTAAAATTGATAATAACTCAACAAATAGCTTTTTAAAATGTTCACTGATACTCAAGTGAAACATAGGTAGGTATTGAAATACTGTGAGGGAGAAATTATTTGGTCACTCCTGAAATTATTCTGCCACCCCTGAGTACCTATTTCAGAAGCAGAATAAGAGTAATTAGGGCATCAAATCATGCAATTTTGAGGATTCTGCCACTTAAGACATAGCTTAAGAAAGCACAGATTAAATACAAACAGTTGGAACAATTTCATAATGCCAACCAATGCATTCAAAGTGCTCTATTGGATTGAAATTGTACTGGCGCAACTACAATTATTTTGCCATTCTGTTATCTAATATTGGCATCGAATTTAGATTCGTTTCAACATTCAATAAAATGGTAAAAGCGCCGGTGCACTATACTTGCGGTAAGTTCGAAGATACTTGCTTACTTTTTAGCCTCAAGTTACAGTAAAAGCACACACAAATTACTTTTATCTTATGTAGGTAAGTAGGTACCTATGTACATATCGCCGTCCTCGACGAATAATATCGCAATCGCAAAAACCAAATTGTTCAGGAGAAGCAAAAAACCTTTTATCGACTAAGTATAACTTCTTAGTAGGTTTACGTAGAAATACCAGTAAGTAAAAAAATAGTTTTACGCGAATAAAGTCGCAATAACACTTTACTGGAAAAATGAATACTTACAACACGGAGTCAGTATTGATCTATTACCATGTTATTTATTTATTTATTTTATTTGTTTATTTAATAAAAAAGTTACATAAGGTTTTGTTGTAAGTATCCAAAAAACTTATATTAAGTTTGTCCAGAACACTTGTTGGTGTTTTTATTTTAACGCGAACAGTACCGTAAAAAAAAAGGTCTATGGGGTGTTTCAATTGTATCATTTTTGCGATTTTCAATACGATAGCTCAAATCACAAGTCGTTACTAGGTACAAGGGCCAATCTACTGCACGCATGTCTGCCCAAGTCATTATTAAGATTTTATTACCCAGTAAAGACATCGGAGATTCTAGCAATAAAGCAATTAATTTAACCATAAATACCTTGACGGAAATGCCAAAATAAAGTGTTTTAATTGTATGAGACTTTCTATCTTATGAATGTTTCAAGGTTGCCTCTAACGATGGGTTATTGACTATTCTGTCATTTAGTAGGTATAATGCAGGTATAAGATGATGTGAATAATACCTACGAGTTGCTTGTTAGGTACGAGCGTCTTCAGTAGCTATCCATAAAAAAAAACAAATGATTCTTATCTCAGTTTCTATCAAACTAAAAAAAACCATCATCGCTACCGAGCCTTTAACTTGAGAAAGTAACTACCTTCCTAGCCTCAATAATTGTTAGGAAATGGAGACTAGTCAAGCTTGAGCAGTGATCTGGAGATGCCACGGTGTTTGGTTGCAAGGAAATGGTAATTCCGACGAATATATGGATCTACCAGAGAATAACGCTTTGCTTGAAATAAAGTTATTAAGTACTTACCTACTTATAATTAAAATGCGTTCAGTGCCCATGACGCACGTGCAGATGTTGTGTGCAATCGGCTGGGCAGGGAATGTGTTATTCTTTGCAGGTAGGTAGGCACTTAGTCTAATAAGAGCGTTTTTACTGCTTAGATACCCATCTTAATTTGGTTGACAAATCATGCAGATAGTGAGTTCACATTCATTTCGTAAATAATCTCAAAAAAAAAAACATTGTGTTGGTACCTCCGTTACAAAATACTGTATCATCTAACTAACCCGAAGTTAATTTGGACTTTTATTAAACAGAAGAGAGGAGGTTCTACAACTGTTCCCTCGAAAGTGTTGCTAGAAATGGTAGCAACATAATGTGAACTTTTTGCTGCCCAATTTTCTTCGGTTTACAACACTGACTCTATTCCATTACATTACACAATAAGTCCCATAAGTCCGCTACTACTAACCTTCTGACCACAATATCTGTTACTACTGATCAAGTCTATCGGGTGTTAAAACGACTTGTCTCAGGGAAGGGCGCTGGCGCTGGTGCTGATGGTATACCATCAGTTTTTGTTGTCAGCTGCGCTAGTGCCCTATCCTTACCCCTCTCCATTATTTTAATAAGTCGTTGACTTCTGGTTTCGATCCAACTGCTTGGAAAGAATAGCTCTTACTCCTACTCCTTAAAAGCGGCGATGCCAGCAAGGTTCAAAACTATCGTCCCATTTCCTTAATCCTAGTTTATAATCCTAATTTTAGTGTTTGAGATTTATTATGTCCTATTCATTCTTGGCACTTTAAGCGTACTGTTTCTTTGCAGCACGGTTAATTAAGGCCAGCTATCTGAGGTAGACCAAATACGAGACTTGGGTGTAATTTTTGACCGTAAATTGCGTTTTAATGTTCATATCGACTTAATCGTTAAAAAATGTTTCAAGATGCTGGGATTTATGTTGCGAAATTGTAAAGAGTTCCGCCCAAATACAAAATTATAATTTATAGTGATCTTGTGCGATGTTACTTTGTTGGTGTAGCTTATCAATAAATAAATAAATACTTAGATGGAGCGTGTCAATCTCGGTTTTCATTGTGTAGACGTCTAGACTGAGCACGAACAGATTAACGAAACTTGCCCAAAAACGGTGTTTTGCCTCTGGACTGAACTCGAAACCTTTCGTTGTGCACCTGACGCAACCGAAGGAGGTATTGTGTACGCTGTACCCTGCATTCATGCACCTGCCCTTTTATGTTTTTGCGCAAAGAGCAACGATTTTGTAACGATCAAAAACATAATTAAGTAGGTACTATTTCATGTTTTGTAAAATACTCGTAGGTACATTTAAGTAAATAATATAGGTAGGTAAGTACTTAGGTATAAATAAGGTTAGGTATATTTCTAATATTGTACCAGTAATAATCATTGTTATACATACGCTGCACTCAGAAATACATAAGTCAAAAATTTTACGATTAATATTCGAAAAACATTTTACAATTAGCAAGTTAACAGTTACCTAGATATATGCGACAGGTAACAAGTCCATTACAGCTTTTATTAGAATATTAATACCTATTCAAACTGATTTCATTGCGATGTTTTTCTTCACCGTCATGTACGTGTTATGTGAGAGCCGTGGTTGCCTAGTTGGATGTAGGCTATCTTTTACTTTGAAGGTCAGGATTGTTGATCGATTTTCATTGATGCACAGAAACTGGATCAATAATCGACCTTCGGATCGAAAGATAGTACCTACATCCCACTAGGCCAACACGGCTTTCACATCACAAACAAAAACAGTCGTTGGCTAGTTGAAAATAAAGTTTGTTTTTCCAGCTTGGGTACGGGTGGACGCGGCACGGCACCCAGGCATGTCCGAGGCACAGGGCTCCAGAGTCCACGATGTCGGTGAGCAGCGACATCAGGTTCACGCGGCGGAAGATGAGCCGCGGCTGCCGAGGCTGCTGCGCGGCGACCGCTGCTTTGCTCATCCTACTGCTTCTTGCTGCTGTTGCAGTCTACTTTGGCCGTAGGTATCATATTCTTTAAGCTATCATCGATCAACACTTCGAGAGAATAAGAGATTCAATTACCTACCTACATTATCTTTATCCCCGCTCAGGCACCCACCGGAACATTTATTTACTTACAGATTTAGTTAGACCCCGTAAAATGGTAAAATGGCTGCTGCCCGCGGCTTTGCTCGCGTGGTACCCGGATAAAACGTAGCCTATGTTACTCTCCAGCCCATCTCCAACTATCTCCACACAAAAAATCACGTCAATCCGTCGTCGCTCTGTTTTGACGTGAAGGCAGGACAAATAAACAAACAAATTATCACACTTTCACATTTATAATATGGGTACGGATATAATAAGTAAATGATGTTCTTAGGCAGGTACAGCATATTTGTCTAAATTAAAAGGTAAAGTACATTCAATTAACTCTCAAGAAGAAGAGGTGTGGTGACTGTGGGTTTAAAGTCCTTCCCAAGATATGCGCTGCACCTTACAAAATAGAGGTCAGAATTTGAACTATAGATGACTAATGTTGGTTTCATCATAATTTAAGAAAATTGTATGAATAAAATGCGTTTGCACTCAGACAACCTAGCTATAAAGCTTGTTTGGTCGAAGCTACATTCACTTCCTAAAATAATTACCGGTTCACCCTTTTAAATCCGTAAACGACCAACATGTTTCAAAATTGCGTTCTGTGAGCTATTCGCCTAGAACCTAAATTGCTGTTGCAAAACTAAGTGGTTAAGAACTAAAGTATGTGTCTTAAAACTACAAACTACCTTGGTATACGTATACAAAACTCTACACGGGAAAATAATAATGATAAATCCAACAGCCAATTATGTTTACGTAAATCTAAAAACAATGGGGCAAGAACAATCATGGCGATGGAGTATCAGAAAGTGCTTTTGTATGTGCCTTTCTAATAGGTATATTTAGATGGTTGATATTCAAGTAAGTCACGCCAGCTATAAAGTGGTTGTTTGTAAATGTTTCGTTTTAAAATAACGATTTATTTACTTAGGTACCTATATTTTTGAAATTTCAAAAGTGTAAATGCAGACTCTCGAAAGAGAGGGAAATTTGTTTTTGTTCTTCTATACGTTAGTCAATTGATAACTATGATCAACACAACAAAGCTGTAGTGTTAGATGTAGGTAAATATCAGGGTTCCTCGTGCTAGGACAGACATTTCGCCCGTCACTAAGCAAAGGCCAGTGGGCGAGCGGCCTTGCGGAGAGCGTGGTACAGCGACAAGTGTACGATGCCTTTGTTATCGACAACAATCTCAGTTTTGTTCTAAATAACTGCCGGTTATTATGCGATAATTTGGTGCAAGACTTTATCATGTGGCAAGAATTGACATGTTATAAAAGGCCAAGGTTGAGCCTAAAGGAAGTCAATTTGAAAGGAAACTTGTTTGTTTACTAATTAGATGCAAAATAACGAGTTTTGTAACTGCTTATTTTTGAGAAGCTTGCAGCGGTCTCGGTTGAAAAACGATACACAACTTGATGTTTTGTTTCAGATATGTACCTGTTCGGTGATCCATTAAATCGGCAGACGTTCCGAGGCTCGTTCATAGTGTCCAGTTGGCAGGAGGAGGGGGCGCAGGGCAAGGAACCCGAGCCGAAGGGCAATCGCACGAGGGAGAGCCGGTTGCAGCAAACACTATACAGCCTATACGAGAACTCGGAACTCAAATCTTGTTTTATATCGGCAGATATATTGGCGTTGGATAGGTAAAATATTTGCGACAGGTTTCTAGCGGAAAGAACAGTTAGAACGTTTTAAAATTCTTAAGCAGGCTCGAACTAATAATGACAGCGTGAGTATTCAAATGACCGACAAGTAAATAAGTAGGTACATCTCTACTATTTACACAAGCATTAATTACTTATTAATTAAACCACTAGGTAGGTACCTAAAGGATACGAAAACTCATTATAACAACTTTTACTCACATTACATACATAACAGAACTAGAAAACTTCTGATCATTATAATAAGTGTGCAAGACTAGTAAAACATCATGTTTATCATCTCCCCCAATAGTTTTAAAATAGATGACTCACAAAAGAACCTACTAAGGTACCTACTTAGGTATATGATATCATGATACAAGAATGAACTTACGAGTACTGCTACTGCAATACAACAACAAACGATTGCTGATATTATCGGAGAAAGTGAACTTTCTCGTATCGCGAGCTTGATAGCTGATTGAACCAGAGCGCATGCTACATTTAGTAGGTAACTTCAACGACGCAACTTTAAGCTACAGTATCACGAACATCGACAGTGAAGCAAATTGGTAGATTCGTTACGCAATAAAAATGATTAATTTCAAGTGATGCACCAGCCCGTCCAGAAATTCTGGTTTTCGACTTAGGTTGAGGTCAAGTTCTTCAAAGCGTAACGTGACCTCGATGGCCATTTTACGTTCGATTGTAAATGGCTTCCTATACTTATATTAGCGTCAAATTCTCCTAAAACTAAGCGTGATATGATATGACGCATGGAGAAATTCTTGTAAGTAGGTAGCTTTTTAGTATACCGGTTTTTAAATTCCGCTGACCGACTTTTGTAAAATCTAGTCCAGTTCCTTGGCCAAACCGGAACAACTAAAACTGTCAAACGATGCCCTATATACTTAATACAAAATGTAGTAGGTAGATATATTAACATGAGAAAGCTCCTTCTAAATACGTGATCTGATTGGTAGCGTTTAAATTATATGCCGCGCACGTTTATAGGTAATCCACAATGAAGGTTGTTCTCGATGTTTATATGTTACGGCCCTTTCCTTTTGTGATCTGAATCTCAATTATTAGGAGAGCAATCCAAGCAGTAAAGTGGAATAGAATAAAGTGGCACTGAGCCACAAGCTTTGTAGCCAATTTACCCGCCATCAGTTTGCTAAATCGATGTGATACTTTCTCAGGGCTTATTGTACCTTTTTAACTGAGTAATGATTGGCTTAGGAACTATTAAATAAATTGTACTTATTTGTAATTATTTTGTTATTTTATAATAATTTTGACATTTATAATCCAGCAGTAGGTAACGGAAGAGAACAAAATAAGAATTTGATTACCTTTTATGTGTTAAATGTCCCACATTTTTATTACTTTAGGCTTACGTGATAGAGAATTCTTACCTAGTTTGAGAATCACTTCCTGCCTGCCTACATAACCTACCTAAGTCTTTAAATTTTATGAACTTTTATTTTACTTTATACATGTTAGTAAATTCGTTAGTTAGTACCTAGGTAAGTATAGGTGGTAATGACTGAATTATATCGACTGATAGAGCTAAAATTTGGCAACAATGCAATATTAAGATAAAAATGATTGAGTTAGAGGAAGTCCGGCCTCATCCTTCAGAGGGCATAGAGGTATGACAAAGCACACGATAAAATATAACATAGTCATATATTATTTGCAAATTTTTAACTGGTTTTCAGTGTGGCGGATGGTACGAGGGTTCATTTTGAAGTGATGTTTGAACCAATCTTCACTGCGGTAACGACCAGTGAGGTGAGCAACGTGATGGCCCGCGAACTCATCGAGCCAACTGTCTTCAGTGACGTCACTACGCTGCCAGAAACGCTTCATATCGAGGTAAGGGTGATTGTATAATATGAATAATTCTGATATGAATTTCCTCAACTTCTATTATTGCGGCATCTTATGTGACGGGCACCGATTTTTACGACCATGGAGAGAAGGGCTATGGAAATGTTGGGCGATATGCTTAAAATATGGTTGCAAAAATCGTTGGGTAATGATTACTATGCATTTTATCTTTTAGTTTTTCTACGAGGCAGTCAATTTTTATTAGAAATTTAATTTTCAATAATGAAAAGAGCTGACATTCTTAATCATTTTCAGGAGAGCTCCATGATATCATCAATGGAGTTGAAAGAAGGTGAGACACCACCGGAACCCCCGACAACAGAAGCCATCGTGTCCGAAGTAGTCGAGGAGATAAGAGAGTGCTCCTCTGTGTCTCTACCGCTTTGTTCCCATCTGCCGTATAACTCCACGGCGTATCCGAACCTCGTGGGACACGCTTCTAAGGACGCCCTTATGAGGGACCTGGTCGCTTTCAGAGAACTCCTAGATGCAGAATGCTCACATCTTGCCCAGGTACGATAATCATAAGAAACCTTCACATTCAATAAGGAAAAAAATAAAACAGGAACAGGACTGTATTCCTTGAGGCATGGTGAATATACTTTGAGATCTTTAGGCATTTCAATTATTTTGAAGATGTCTAAGGAGGTAGTCAGAGGCATGTCCAATTATACATTTTGCCGTATTTTGCACTTCATACGTGACATGTTACCCTGACGTTATTGTGCCCTGATTCTTAGTACCTACCTATTTTAACAGTAGGTACTTAGAGAGAGTCACTTACCTCAGAGTCCTAAAATGCAATTTGACATTGACTTTGTTCCCTGGCAGGATTTCGTTTGCCAAATGCTGCAGCCGCGATGTCATTCCGACCGGCTGGTGCGTCCGTGTCGCGCCTACTGCCGGGCTTTCCACGCCGGCTGCGGCGCACGCCTGCCCGACCGCCTGAAGCCACACTTTGATTGCGCACGGTTCCCTGAATACTTCGGTCCAGGCTCTTGCACTTTGGAACCAGGTGAATGATCAAATTTATAGTGAATGCCAGTGCTACAGCCTTTTTGCGTCTGAAGCTAGCTTCTGCAAAATGGCATCTGTAAAATAGAAAATAAACCAAAACTTGGTTTGCTTGCAAAGCTTTTCTCTGCTTCGGAAGTTGTAGATTTAGCTAAAAAGTATCTTAAGTGGCTTTATATTCTTCATGCAACAATGGAAGCTTCGCGGACGAGACTTAAATCTTCACCATCACAAATGATATATATCTAATACATAATATACCTACCTACACTATCGAATTACACGTTACCTAACTGAACTTTCCTAAAAAAAATTGTGCACTGTCATACAGATTTGTAATTCAATGTTTTCATGCTTAATTATGTAACTTTTAGATTGCACCGGAAATCTACAGCGGTTGGCTCTATCGCGGCGCGCATGCGACGGCGTGCCGGACTGCGCGGACGCACGCGACGAGCGCGATTGCTCGCACTGCGCAAACGCGGGCGGAGGCCTGCGGTGCGCATTGCACGCACGGTGCTTACCCGCGCACTTACGCTGCGACGGCACACCTGACTGCCCGGATGGAAGTGATGAGGCTGGTTGCCGTAAGTAGTTTCACTCACCATCATCCGCCTTCATTGGCAAGCCTCTTCGGTATGTTTTCCGAGAGCATCGCAGGACCAGCTCAGGCACGATATGTGCCTCACGGGCATTGAACGCGTTCAAGCCTTCACTGTCAAGCGGTGCTCTCCGAAAAAGGTGGCCACAGTGCAGCTTGTGAGCAACAACATAAAAGTGTTTTGGTGCCACTCAACGTGTTAAACACATGCCTAATGTCACAGACATTTTAATACTCTTCATACTGTTTTTAATAACGAGGTTGTCTATGAGACCAGTTCGTGTGAGCTAGTAGCCGACTATGGTAACGGAGTTTTTAAACGCAATCGTGGCCGAGCAATGCTATGTCAGAGAATCGTAATAAACTAGTAGTTCGCCCCGAACTGAGATCTCGCGCACCGTTGTATTGATAGCCTAGATTTGGACTTGTTTCTGACTACCCCTATACCTACGTTAAGTGCTCCTTCTAGTGTTTACCACAGAATAATATCTAATGCGCTACCTCAGTATGGTAAAGATTATAGGCATGCATGCAATACATTAAGTCGTGTCGTGTTTATATTCAATAGTTGACCCCGCGAACTTCGTACCGCGCCTCAGGGAAGGCCTCTTAGTTCGAGAAATTATTAAAATAGCAGTTCAATACGAAATGTATGAGAAAATCAATTCCCTCCCCCCTCCCCTCTCCCTCCCCTCCCCTCCCATCCCCCTCCCCTCCCCTCCCCTACCCCTCCCTTCCCCCTTCCCTACCCCTCCCCCTCCTCTACCCCTCCCCCTCCCCTCCCCTCCCCCTCTCCTCCCCTACCCCTCCCCTACTCCTCCCCCCTCCCCTACCCCTCCCCTCCCCTCCCTCCCCCTCCCCCTCCCCTTCCCCTCTCCTCCCCTCCCCCTCCCCCTACCCTCCCCCTCCCTCTATAATTTTGGTACATGCTCAGCCCACTATTTGCAGGAGTTAGCATTTGCATACGTGACAGGTTGCAAGCCCATCGCCGCTATTAGAACGTTAACTGGTTTCCTCACGATGTTTTCTTTCACCGTTTAGAGCTCGTGTTAATGCGCATTTAAATTTTTCTAATCGAAAAATCCATTGATGAGCACGGCCAGGGTTCGAACTTACGACCTATGAATCGAAACTCGAGCACTCTTCCAATCGGCCAACACGGCTTTTATTTTCAATCTCAAGAAAAAATATCAAGTAGCAACTAAAATCATTGCAAACCAAACCACAACGATGCCACACTCCTTGTCTGTTAACCAGACCTACGAATACATCGAAACTCTATGAAACGGGAGCTCTCTCCATACTTCCGTTAATTGGTTTTCATAATTTTTCTTTTTGACTGTATTTCAAAAACTATAGAACCTAGAAGAAAACTAAAAACCATTTTGGAATGTATAAGTCGAGTACTTTCATATGACACCCCACTCAATATATTTGGGTAACTTTGAAAAAAATTTACCCCCTTGGGAACCCCATATCTTTACAACCCCTTCATCGATTACGCTCATACGCTCCACAGCAAATTTCCATAGCACAACCTATTGACCTATCAAGTTTCATACAGATTGGATAAGCGGTTCGATAGTTATGCGAGAACATAAAAATGAAACATACAAACATACAAACATACAAACATACAAAGCAAAATCGCCTAACTTGCCACTAAGATCTTCGCTCGCTTCGCTCGCTCGATCGATGAAAATCTTCACACAGATTCGAACTATATACTTAGGTTTGTAAATTTGAAAGGCCTAAGGGCCTTTATAACTATCAACAACTATTATTCTTGTCTTAATAATTTATCAAAGAAAGAAAAGTATGATCATGCACAAATTCCAACCACTAAAATCATGGTCTGACTTTCTAATTGCACTGTATCAGTTAGTTAACAGTTAGGTAACATTTCATTTTCAGTGTGGATTTCTCGATCCTTGGCATCGTGGCGCCGAGAAAACAGTGAGACGACTCTAGGAGCTGTCAGAAGTCGGGCCGGCTACGCGGTGTGGGCGGAACGAGGCAGGGACGGGAAGATCTGCGCTGCGCCCTATGAGAACGATAAGCGAGCCCTGACGAGTGTGGCTACATCGCTCTGCAAAGCTCTGACATTCAAGTAAGAATCGTTAAGTTTAAATAAAAAGATACCGTTCCTCAAGAAATACCTCGAACAACAATCTATGGCAACAATAAAGAGCGCGTTGAAGTCTTTTCTAAGCTACGAAACAACTACGCTGCGCTCTACGTCGTAGACCAAGCTACAATGTGTTTGTAGGTACTATGCGAGCTATTATGTAACTTTGTACATGTATTAAATAATATGCATTAAAAATAGGTAATACAGCATTTAACAAAAAACCCAACCTATTTATTTCAGGTCAGCACTAACTGCAGAAGTTGTACCAGATGCGGAAGAGACTGATGAGGGCGACCAGAACATTGAAACTTCACAATATGTGGAAATAGTAGATCCCTTCGCTTCGGAAATATCATTTCTCAAAAGCAAATGTCCAGAAAGAAAAGTTATCAAAGTAGTATGCGATAGTTTAGGTAAGTTGAATGAAATTATGGCAAACACTTGTAACATGTAACAAACAACTTCGGCTTTCAACAGCCTACTACGTACAGGGTTTGGTGACAAAGATTACAGAGGAAAGAAGAATATACTTAGGTGTTTGAAATCTAGACGATATAATAAGTCATTACAAAGTTATTTGTGAGATGTTGATGACTCAGAAAAGTTCCGAACGCGTGAAAATGTTGTCACCTATCACATTAGGAAGAGAAAGTGTGACGTGGGCGAAAGATAGAACGACACTGTTTTGTACACCGAAACAACAATACCACGGATTTTAGGCATCAGGGCGATATCTATGATTTATGTATACCTATGTACTTAAGTATAACAATGGAATCAAAGACAAAAATCATAGCATAGCTAAGTGTGATGCTCCTATTTTTTCTTAGTATCTGCATCTGCATTACATTGTATTGTAGGTATGTACTTACTTACCTATGTATGTGTGTTTAGGCCGCCTTACAGCCACCGTCATGGCTTAATGACTTAAACGCCGGGGCCGACAATTTAACGTGCCCTCCGAAGCACGGAAGCGCTCAGTTGTTAATGCCACTTGTGGTGGCAAATTGTGACAGCTCAGAAGGTCGCTTAACTTCAATGATCTATTAAGAACATTTAAGGTAACTGCGCCACTGTAAACAATTGTAAATGATTACAGAATGTGGAATACCGTCAGCGAGGGTAGCCAGTTCGTCGAAGGGAGTGGAAGGGTTGCCCCGCTCGGCGCAGCCCGGGGACTGGCCGTGGCACGCGGCTCTGCTGAGGACTCACGTCCACGCTTGCGACGCGGCGCTTATACATCCTTCTTGGCTTGTCACCACCGCTTCGTGCTTCCAGGTTGATACCATTTTATTACAAGTCATTTGATGATTTGACCCCTACGTGAAAAGAAAGCTCATAAACTCAAAACTTCAAATGTTAGACCAAGTCTGTGTTTTTCTAAATTGTCTTTATTTAAAGGTCCAAAACCATTCAAATTGAAGGTAGACAAATCGGAGGCCTATTGACATGGAAATTCCATGTCAATAGGAATCAGTTTACGTAAATAAATCAAAAAAGTAACTTTGTTTAAATAGTTAATTCGTTAAAAAACTTTAAAAAAAGAAGCTCATAACAGGACGGTAGGTAGGTAATCATCATCCACTCAAAACTTCAAACATTCAAGGTCCTATAAAGATTCTTGCAAACAGAGGGCTGGGCAAGTGCCGAATGTATATTTATAAGTTACCTACCTGACTACTTCCGAAGTTCATTAGTAGATTGATTTATATTTTCAGGGTCAACCAAAAGCGGAATGGACAGCAAGATTCGGTACAGTCCGCATCCAGAGCACGACTCCCTGGCAACAAGAGCGGCGGATCGTCGGCATGGTGCGGTCGCCCGTCGAAGGCAGTATGCTGGCGCTGGTGCGACTAGAGGAACCCGCCGAGATGACAGACTTCGTCAGACCTATCTGCTTGCCCGAAGACGGCAGTAACTCAGAAAAGAACATATGCAACACACTCGGGTGGACGAGGAATAGGGACCAACTCCAAAGGGTCCACGTTGTCTCCAGTCCGATGAACACGTGTGAGAATGTCAGCATTGCTGCAATAAACGGCATTTGTGCGGAGCCCTTGTACGATCAAGATGATTGTGATGTAAGTTATACTCTCCAGAAATGGATCATGACTGTATTTCTAAAGGCGGCGACTGGCATGAGTATTTGCTCAATGTGAATATCCGCATCAAAAATTTGCTCGTTATGAGCAAATGCTCATGACACCTGAATCTTCGCGACGAATATTTTCTCGACTGTCCCAGTAGTTGTATGTAGTCAAAACGGCTTGATGCTCGCGCCGCTAACGTTTAACTTGTAGTGTAGATAAGTTAGATAACATTCAAAGGAACTAGCCAAAAACCGACAGCCAGGTGAGCGCGCTCCGGTGCTCGGCGCCTGTCACATGCCAAATATTCGACTTGTGACTTGCTCACTTCGCGCAAATTTTCATGTCCGTCGCCGCCTCAATGCTCAGTGGACGTCCTCCTGCTTCGTATAAGATAGGTATCATAATTGGTAGTCAGAGGCACGTCAAAATACATACTTGACACATGTCATGCCCAAATTAAACAAAAGCTAGAATTCCATAAGCCCATCGCCTCCTATTAGAATACTAACTGGCTTCATAACTATCTTGTCCATCACCATTTAGAATGCACAAAATTATACTATTTCCCACGTACTTATGAAAGATGTTTAAAGTTGAACACTGATTAAACAATGTCCTGTCTCTGTTTGTCACTATCCACAAATAGAGACAGGACCAGGGGCGGTCGCAGACTTTGACTTTGGGGGGGGGGGGTCACGTTTTTGCTAGTATACATACCTCCTATATTTTGGGAGGGATCACTTTTTTTGCTAGTAGTACCTATACGTACTTACCTATTTTTTTGTAGGATTTTAGAGGTTTGTCAACATGATCCCCCTCCTTCGGACCGCACATCCAGGTACTATCATTATCATCACACAACGTTTTCATTTCCTTTTCACAGGAAGAAGAGTATGCCGGAAGTTCAATGATGTGTTTTGATCAGGAAACAAAGCAATGGTCTCTAAAGGGAGTCAGTGGATGGAGAATTGCATGCTCAAAGATTGGATTAGGCCGGCCAAGAATCTACGACTCCATTAGTTCCCATGTTGATTGGATAAAACGAACCATCTCCGATTCTGCAAGGTGACCTTCGACTTATGAAATGTAATGAGAAAGACTGTATTTGATGGTACGTTAAACAAATAAGTTTGAACTGTAAAGATTTTGGTATTTGAATGTATAATTGAATAGAGTAAATAGGCTAGACTACAGTTTATCATAGTCAGTAGAACAAAGATATACCACAATACTGACAATACATTTAAAATAAAGTATTTCTGAATCTTACTTAGGTACCTAAGTACTAAACTTATTGTTATTGATGATTGTTGAATTTTATAATTTTATACAAGTACTTAGCTATTTTTAGATAATTTATTATGAATTATAATTTTTACTCTTTAAAATGTAAAACATTTTGTAAATATTAAGTATAAGTTAAGAACCAAATTGACTACTGTGACATAATAAAAAGAAAGTAACTAAATACAAACTATGAAACTGCTTTCATTTTATTATACAACAAATAATAAAAAATTCTCAACTGTATCCCTTAGGTGCTAAGGGATACAGTCAGAGGCATGTCCAAATAGAAATAGCCTAAATATTACCTTCCTCAAGAAATGAGCTATCAAATGCAGAAAAGCTGGTAGTTCCAAAGATAAGCATGTTCAAACCAATTCTTGCTTTTTTATTGGTCTAGCTAGATTACCATACAAAAAATCCATTGATACACAGCCAGGATTTGAACCCATAACCTTCAGATAGAAAGTCAAGGTCCACTAGGCCAACATGGCTCATTTTATTATATAAAATTTGATCATACTCATAATTATTTGACTAAACTGATGGAACTAGTACCTTTAATATTTTTTTGTTGATATTTCGCATTTAAAATATAGTGATGTTAAAGTACCTACTTAACTGCAAGAATAAAACAGTCACTAACCAAATAATCTACATTTTATTTACATAATTATAGGTAACTAACTACTTTAAAATACCTTCATCTTTCAATTCATTTCTTATCTGAGCCTGTACATGATCTGGTAGATTCTTGAGCTCCTTATTGATAAATTCCTGCAGATTCTTTAGAGGTTGGTAATGCTGGTGTACGAGTTGAGAGCCAGCCAGCATCGAGAGCGTCGCCGCAGAAGTAAATGCTAGGTATCGACCCCACGAAACACCCGCAGGCATTATGAAGCAGCGTATTTCTTTATCTTCTCTTCAACAATCTCGTGCGCTCGTCGCTTCTTGAATGTGTTATAAAAGTTTACTTCACCAACTTTCCAGTTGATCATTGAGAATTCAAGGCTGGCACCAAGAACGAAGAATATTGGAAGAAATCTATACATTCCAAATGTCTTTTTGCCGGGCCATTTCTCAACTAATTTATGAATCCAGCCTATTCTCATTGAAAAATGGTAGATTTATTTTGATTTGAAAAAAACCTCACAAGAACTCAATGTAATTTTCTAAAATTAGAAACCATCACTCACTCACTGCACTGACACTGACTGATGATCATCACACTCAAACAGCTGATTTGATTGATTGAACAAAAACAATCAGTCAAAGAGCTACCACACGGTCTGCGACGACGACAGACCAAACCGCAGACAAATAGGGAGTGATGCCACATAACCTAACATAAATCTACCTACTTACTGTGAACGAAAGAATAATCTTGCTTGAAGGTACATACCTACCTACCAACCAACGTTAAATAATTAGTAGGTAGGTTAGGTAAGATTCAATGAAATTGATACCTGCTAAAAGCCTGCTAACAATAAAAAATAAATAGGCAACATAGACCGTCAGTGCTAATTTATTTTAAAACTCCCGAATTTGCAGGAAATCCCCCCATTTGGCATCACTCCCTATTTGTCTGCGGTTTGGTCTGTGTCGTCTGTTACGGCTCAGACTGGCTGGACTGACAGTGACAAAGAGGCTGACTGATAATGCCAACGTCAGTGTCATTTGAACACTTTTTTTTCATTTCATTTTTCACAATTTTACAATTAATTTCATAATTTTACACGTTTTCATTCGTTTTTTTCGAGTTCTCCTTCCTCACCCTCACCCAAGTAAGTCTGTGTTCCTCTTCCTCACTTCACTCAATGACATTTAGAAGATTCTCAACGATCTGGATAATGGATTCATCTGACTTTATTGATTTGTTTTGAATTGGTGCGGCAAAATACCGAGGATTTAGGTACCTTTATGCTATGTAACTTCCTTCGCTCGATCGATGTTTTCTTTCATGCAGAGTTGTGTCCAAACGAAGAAGAACCAGTGAGGAGTATATGAAGAAACAATGCCGATATGCATTTTATGATAATCTGGCACCTATAAAGTTAACTGAAGCGCGGCGAATCAAGCTTTATGCAAGAGGATGGGGAATACTCACTGACTACTACCTTGAATCTGTTAAAATTAATCATAGAAAAGGCATCTTGTCTTCAACGGCCACTTTGAGAATAGTTGATAAATCTGGGCATGCAACCTGCATTGTGAAGGGATCTGCAGTGGCGCTATTATTTGACCTACCAACTGAAGAGTGGAGTGATATAGAAAACTTGTGCTACCCAGGTCAACAATTATTCTATAGAAATTTTAAAGCTGGACTTAGTAAAAATTTCAGTTATGAACAAAAACTATTCTATACATTTTGTGCTTCAAACCAGATTAATGAACCACTTGTTGCTACATTTATGAGATGTCCCAATACTAGAAATAATCATAAAGAAGATGCATGCATTGAGATAGTTGATCTTCAGAAATGTGATGATCACCTCTTTAATCTGTATAAATGTCAACTCAGAGATCAAAACAATGAATTTGTAACTTAAATGAATGTATAAAATTGCTGTATTTTAGGTATTTGAAATTAAGTAGGTATGCAATAACTATATTAAACATGTGGCTGTTATAAACCTCATTAATTCATAACTGTTTTAGAAAAAAAATCAAAATAAATGTAATGTTATCATTAATAAAACAGGGACTACGGAAGTGTTAGGCAGGGGCAAATGTCCCCCTAAAATCAATTCGAAAAATAAATTATTTATTGTATTAATTAAATAAACAAACTTTGTGGCTCACCATCTAAATGTTAACTAAATAATGTTTCACAAATTCCTATATAAACTATTTTTATGCATACCTGCTTAATATTTAGGTAAGTCACTTACCTACCTAAATTAATTTTAATCAATAAGTAGGTACCTAATTAGTTTCAAAAGGCAAAGTTAAGAATATGTTATTGTTTATAACATCATGTTTTAATTATTGAGCTTGTCTAAATGTTAACTATTTTATTAAACTACTGCTATGATTTAAAAAATATTTTATTTTCCTTTGAACTTGTTTTTTTATTAGGAGTCTAAAGGTCAACAATTTTAGTGTAAGGAACCTATTCAATTCATGTCAATATTAAATCTCATTTCCTCACTTAAATGTTTCGAAATGTAGGGTTTCCGCTCATGTTCTTTGGGTAAAATATTTTCTTTCAGCTAGATAAAGTGTGATAGATAAACCATAAGGCACACTATTTGACTTTTCGCAGCTTGCAGTGTTTGCATACTTTATCTCAAGATGAGCGTGGGTCGCGACCTACGTCTGGTTAGCAGGCTGACAGGCTCCACTTGGTACCTTCAAACTGGAGTGGGCGTTGACATCAAGTAGGTATCAATGGTTTTTACCATCGGAAGGCTATGACGAATTCACGATATTCAAATTTATTTTGTGGGCTGAAGCTGTATCACGTAAGCGAAGCTGCCGGATACTGGTGATTGGTTTACTGCTATGGCAGTAGCCTTTGAGCCGGCGCGCAAGGCGAACGTGCGTGCGCGCTTTACCGAACGACACCTACCTAGTGCTTCCGAGTGTATCTGCATCGACCCAAAGACAACACAGACATGGAAGTAGCAGATCAATGGCGCCGAGAGTGGGCAGGAACTGCCGAGTACGGGAAGGTGAGCTTTACTGAAGCTTATTCAAATCGTATCTGCTATAGTTTGACTGAAAAGCCTTTTGTTTCGCAAAGATAAGCTTAAGATAATAGATTATGTAGATACGTTTCTCTGAGTTTATTAGAAATGATATTGAGGAAGCAATAACTTACCTACCTACCTACTTGAGAAAGTTTAATAACGTACATCTGCTGAAATACTTAGTTACCTAGTAGGTATTTTAAGCTCGTTAAAACTTTGTGGCATTTCGATCAGGCGGTCATTGCCAAAAGGCTAAAGTAGTCATATCCTAATACGGACATAAAACCCAGAGTTGCAAGACAGGTCGGGCAAAATTTTCATCCAGTTTTAAACTGAGACTTGCGTGTCGTTAACATAAGGTTTAGTATTGCCGATGAAAATCTTTTTACCAAACCCGTCTGAACCAGTTTTGTTTCCTTTTTTCACGCAGGTTTAAGTACCTACTAGGTATTCTTTAACATCTTATCTGAGAGTTTGAACCAGGTGTGCAATGCTTGCAAATATGTCAGTTACCTACTGTAAAGCCAACTTTGCAACTTAGATATTAGTCTTATACTTACCTACGCTTCTGTTTATAAAGTCGAAGAGATTCTAGGTAAGTACCTAGTAGTTTCCACGAGTCGGATGACTATTAGTGGAAACTATGAGAATCTAAGTAAAAATCTACCATGGTTGAAACAACACCCAAGCCACTATTGATGATCATGAAAACTTTGGTCCTTGTAAGGCAGGATGAAGAAGGGATGAAGAAACGACTCGATTCGGATCTGCTTATGTAATTTTATTAGGTACCTAGGTATCTAACTATCTACCCAATTATCCAATGGTGAAAGTGGATACGACGCCGACGTGAGGAAGCTGATAAATAGCCCATTCTGTACAACTATTTCCTATCATGTTAAATTACTAGGCTTTTGTCTTTTCGTGTTAGGTTTCGTCGTTCTATTCAGAAGAAAGGCATGCTTATGTGCCGAACTGACTAAGACTAAACCGCGGTTTCGCGATGTTTTTGTTGACCGCCTAAATGTGTCATAATCATAATAGATTGCCTCCTAATTTGTTTCCAATTTCTGAATTTCAAGTTACCTAACTGAACTTCAAATTCTCATGCTAACGTTTGAAAAGTTATCAAATTTAATTTAAAAACAATTAGATACTTACCAGTACTTATAGACTTTCGTAAAATTACCTAACTCGCAACCGAGCTAAAAAGGTATTATAAGTAAGTACTTACCTACTTACAAATAGATCTAACAAACCAACCATACAAAAGACTTAAACGCGCTCCTTCTCGCAGCACGTAGCGTAGACCACACACAAATCGCAGGTTTTTCGCAAGATTGTTGTATTTTCTGAGTTTTTTTTTATTTTGGTCATCGTCAACAAGCCTACATGGCTTCAAATATAAATAAGCGAAACTTTGTTTATTCGGGTTCGTGTGCATACTGCCGGATATCCTGCGCAAAGGCCGTGGCCCGCGAGGCTGCGCCTGCGCCATCCGCCCGGCACCGTGTTATTTGTGTAAGCAAATCATAATTTACTGATGTCGTGTACTAACACGCAATTTGTATACAAAGGATTTTGAATCAAACGACGAGGTACTAATGTAAAGCTGTCATCATATCAGGGTTCTTATTCTTGGCGCAATGTTTACCTACCTAGAAACAAAGTTGTTGTAAAAATTTTACAATTTAATATTTAAGTAAGTAGGTACATGTAAATAGCTCGAGACGACATCTGGTGAGTGTCCAGTTGTCCAGATATACATTTTCAAGAACCTGTTGACATTTGCATACTTTTCCGTGTGCACACTCATCGAGCGTAGATAATTTAATACTTACATACGAAGAAGGCATTTAGACCGGTTTATTGATTGCTTTGAAATGATTCATAAAAAAATCATAAGTCATTCTTTGAGGGTTTTCCTTTGGAGTTTCTCGTCAAACACTTGTGTGACGCCCGCGCTAGTCGATGACCCCGCACGTCACAGACTTCCCTCTAACAGAAGGTACCTACAACAAGTCTCATGGAATGGAACAGACATCTTCCGTGAACCGCACATCTCTACGATGTTCACACATTTTTAATTGGCACTAACAATGTATGAGCTGTTATGTAGACATAGTAACAGCTAAGTAACGTAACATTACAGACTTCCATGTTTTTCTGCAGTAAACGGTACCTTCCGATGGTTGTAGACTCAGTGGCGTTTAATATGAACAAAGAAAATTGGTCTCTTGCGACCTCAAACGGCAAATTCAAGGCGGTCAAGATACATCGGCCATGTTGTAAGAAAGTTCAAGGGGAAATTCAACGATGCGTTTAGGTAAATGCGGAATAATTGGATGGGCAGGAAAGAGGAACTAGGTAGGTACCTACCTAAGGCACCTACCTGCAGTAGGTAGTAGGTAAGGTTCAAAGATTGAGTTGTCGTGGGGTTTTCATATTTTTGAACCAGCATAACTTGAACTGCTTTCTAAAACAGTGTTTGAACTTTTCTGAAGAAAAGCCAAACTTTTACCTATCTAGGTACCTACTAAACACGTGTTGTTGAATTTTCTGAAGGGCTTACCCATATAAAAATGTCTTCATAAACGTAGGTTTTGAAGCACCAATGAAGGGGAAGTTAAGATTTTAGAAAACTCTTGTAGAAAGCAACAAAGTATAAAAGGTACACTTATGTGTGATTTCGATCATATACCTACCATGTGTGAAAAAAACAAACATTATACACCGTTTATTTTTGGTCAGTTTAAAGCCGGCGCCTACGTAATCTATATCGATAACCATACTCAAAAATAATAATAAATATGAGATCTATTTTTTTGCAATTAATAATATCACGAAACATAGGCAGGATAAATAACGGAGAAACGTGCTCTGTGCTCAGCTGTTGCTACGGCGTAGAGTCTATGCTACGTCGTAGTCATACATACATACCTAGGTCATTAGCTCTGCGCGCCTACGACACCTTACCAAGTGTTTTCCTCACTTTTGTTAATCTTTTCAACTATTTAGTTTCGTATGAAATACTTATCAAATTCAAAAACTAAACCAACGACACGAATACGATTAAGCAATACAAGCAGTGGGTGCTGGCTTTAAACTGACCCAGAATTAACGGTGTATTGTGTCAGACAAAACAAAATAGTATCGTTGACTACATCAAAATTAAACTAAACTTGTGAAGTGACACTTGTGTCTCTTGCAATTTAAATGAACAAACACTAATGTGTCTTAAAATAGGTACCTAGTATTCAATTGGTGTCACTAGTTTAATAGGTAGGTAGGTACGTAACTCTTTTCAATAGGAAGCAGCACCTAAAGCAGGTTAAACCTACTGACATTATTCGTTGTTGCTTCTAGTTGCCTACTCATACTCTTTACTTCAAACTAGGTTGCTCAAATTACATTTTTCTGCGGCTCTATTATTTCTATGAAATTTATTACTTCTTAGATACTACTTTTACGCGATTTGAAAAAGTTTTGGCACTGTCACCAACAGAAGTAAGGTGCAGCGGGGCAATTCTGGCAGCGGGGTAATTATGGCACATGGTTATATCTCTCGTTCTATGACTTATACCTCAAAGAGACATCTATGTACGCGTAGAGAAATGTTTTGTTCATTCATAAACGATAGATGGCATTTCTAGCGCAAAAACTGACTGATTGACAGCATCATTTTGACAGTCACCTATTTTTCGGAGGGTGTAAAAATATTAGCTCCTCGAGTTTTTGTAATAATTAAGTGGTTTTCGCGGTATAATTGAAAATTGAATAAGCTAAGGAGGTGTATTTTAGACTGGAGATTATTTTAATCGTACTAGATCGTTTCTACTCATTGTTTCTTCTGTGTTATTGCATCCGCTATAATTACCCCACAAAGTGTTGATTTTATGTAATTTTATCGAAATCGGTTGCCATAATTGCCCCACCGATTTTGTATGAAGTTGCCAAAAACCAGTGATGTCCACAGCATTGAAGTAAACGTCGATAAAAATAATACTAAACTAATCGAGCGAGTGAAGATCTCAGGGTTAACTAATGCGACATTGCTTTGTATAAGTATTTGTTTGTGGCTTTGTTTGAGCTTAATTAAACCATAGTCGACACGCATTAAATTTTCGATCGAGCGAGCGAAGCGAACGAAGATCTTAGTGGCAAGTATGGCGATTTTGCTTTGTATGTTTCACGAATTCTTGTTCTCGCATAATTGTCGAACCGTTCATCCAATCTGCATGAAACTTGGTAGGTCAATAGGTTGTGCTATGGCAATGTACGGTGGAGTATATGAGCTTAATCGATAAAGCGGTTGTCAAAATATTGGGTTCCCAAGGGGGTAAAAAAACTAACAAAATTATTGAGTGGGGTGTCATGAAAGGTCTTTGTACATTCCAAAATAGTTATCATTTTTATTCTAAGATGTATACTTTTTGAAATACGACGAGAATTCATAAAAAATTAGACACAACATTATGTATTGCTATTGCATGCTTGCCAATATTATTTACCACTAGCGGACGCCCGCGGCTTCACCCGCGTGCACTACTATTTTTTTCATCCCGCGGGAACCGTGCATTTTTCCGGATAAAAAGTAGCCTATGTCCTATTCCCGATCATTATCTATCTACATTTCAAATTTCATCAAAATCGGTTTAGTAGTTATTGAGATACGAGGGAACAAACATTCACACACACGGACTTTCGCCTTTATAATATTAGTAGGATGACAAGCTAGCGCAATAGACATACTTGGCAGTAGTAGCACTTGAAAGTATAAGGGTAATCAGAAGAAAGTCCAAATGTAAGTGATCTACGGTTCGCGAGATCTCAGTTCGGGGCAAACTACATTTCATACATCATTTTTGCGCGCGATTTTTGCGGATTTTTCGTTTATCGATAGTCAGGGTCCCAACACTAGCATGTATGGGAGACTAAAGAGTGATGCCAGAATTACCCCACAAAAATTTTAAAAGGTTTTTTATAGAAACTGGACCATCGTAGGAGATTAGAATGTTCAAATTCGCGTGTATTGTGTTGTCTAGTTTGTAAAGCTTCTGGATTTAGTATCATAGCATCATTGGTTCGAATAATATCACCACCTGACGGAATTACCCCGCTGAGGGGCTATTCTGGCATTTTCCAGTTTTTAGTTAAAATTGTGTTATTTCACCATTTAAATATGCTTTTTCTTTAACAAAAATACAAAGAAATATAAAGAAAAAGGCAGATAAAGGTTACATAACACCAATTTGTCAGAATTAGCGTAACTCAATAAGGAACGAGAGCATTGAAGTTTTAAATTTTGACTAAAATTTTTCGGCCAGAATTGCCCCGCTGCACCTTAGATTAATAGTTTCAGTTTTTTTTAAACTCTGTTACTTTAGTCATGTACGTTGGCTTTAAATTCAAATGTGAATCATTTAGTTAGGACAGGGCGATACCTTTCAAACTCTAGTCAAAGTTATGATGAAATGGCTTCTAGTTTCAAAGTTACTAAGTACGTAAGTAGGTAGGTACTTTAAAACTTATAAAATAAGTACTATTTAAGTTTTGTCGTTCACTGTAAGTGGTAGGTAGGTAATGTAACTTCGGGCGAAATAGAAAATATTGTCAATCGAGTATAGGTAGTATGTACTTATAAACTCTACAGTAGCTCAAAAAGCTTATTGTCCTGTCATACATAAAGCGCGGAGCCTCGTGGGCTGCGTATGCGACCTTACTTTTGATTTTACTTTGTGTTCGATTTACTGAGGTGACGTCAGATTTTCTTCAGAATAAACTTCGCCTTGATCCAATAATAAGGTAGTAAAAGGCTGGCGTCTACCAATGGGGAATTAGCATGTAAACTTTTTTACGCAGATACAAATTTTTATTTAAATGGAAACTTATAATTGGTCATGATTACAAATTGCACAAACCGTTTCGGTTTTGTAGGAAGCTGATGTCATAGAGTGATTTTCTATATTCTTCGCTTTATGGTAACGTTAAGCTCTGTCGGAGCAAACGACGCGACGCACGAATTTATTTAAATTGGTATGCTTCACAAATAATACTTTGTAGCGTAAGAAAATGTCTACTACTAGCTAGAGTAGGTATTAGTGATGGGGTTAACACGCATAATTTGACAAAGTAGCTCTTATGTGTCAGGGATGATTACTTTACACATTTACTTAGGTACTTAAAAATGCTTAAATGGTCATTTACCAGGTTTAACAGGTAAATACTAAGCCTAATAATGTTCAGTAAGTACTGAACATAAGTAACTAGGTCTAAACAGTTACATGGCCTAAGTTGTTAGAGATCAATTATGTTTTATTAGAATGTACTTAGCAGAGTTCCTGCTCTTAGAGAAAGTCCCGTTATGATGCCAATGTCGTCACATATTCAAAAGGATTTGTGAATGATCGATTCGCCAGATAAAATCTGTCTAATACCTACTCGTACACCTACACGAGCTAAAGTGTGTTCATTGAAAAGATTGCAATCTCGAGGCTCCACCATTTCGTTTCGCCCCCGCATTTCCGATCATGTCACATAAATTTTATGTCTATTTGTGTAGGTAAGTTATAAAAATGAATGCCCATGTATAGGCCACAGAACATAGATAACTGCTTATAAATCATGGCTAAAATGTGTAATGCTAAAGTTAGGTTCTACAAAGCCCGATACAAATACGATACAAAGACATACATCACAAATTGCGTTGAAAATGTCCACCACGACCGACATAGTTGAGCAGCTAAAATCGATAAATGGATGTCGTGGAAATTTCACGTTTTTTGTTCCACGGTGAGTTTTGAATAAAATACCTAAACAAAGTTTATCAAGTAGTTGCGACCAATAGGGGTACCTAGGTACTGAATATTGAGATAGGTAAGCTAGAAACAGGTAGGTATCGCAACTCGAAAGTTGTTGTACAACATTAGATAATGTCAGCTTACCGCGAATTCTGACGGTCGCGGTCGGCATTGCTTGCATTTTAACAACGTTTACTGGTGTTACCTCGTTAGAAAACCTGGCCACTAGACACAGTTACCTATACTAACAGTTGAGGTCACTTATGCTTATGAATAATTCATTTCTTGTTCATAATAAATCAGACTTGTATGCTCAGTAAGATTACAGCTTTTAGGCGCAGATACATATTTGCAATCTACTTATTCTTCACAGTGACTTTACAAATTACTCAATTAACCGCTATAAAGTCGACAAAAATTGCAATCACGTACCAGAAAATATAAAACGAGATTTAGCATTGAGGGACGAACCTCTTTTTTATAAATACAAAGTTTTACATAGGTAACTAAGTAAGTACTTACTTATATGAATTATTTTTTTAAGTAACAAAAAGTAAACCGTCATTTTTATTCCTTTAATTTGAACAATAAACCGATCTAATAGATTCCAACTACATACTAACATCAAACTAAACCAACTGATGTGACATTGAACGCCCACTAATAATTTACTTACCTTGAAAAGCCTTACTCAGTTTTGACAGAACTTTCATTCCTGGTAGTCATCGCAGCCTCGGGCAAAATTTCTAATGTTTTTAAATTGAGACAGAGAGCCTACTCAGGTAAGTATAACACTCTTTAGCTAAAGTTAGTTTCAATAAGTATGCAGGTAGGGAATTTTGTTATGATGACCCTAAAACGATTTGAGCGTGATAAGTTTGCTAATAAGCATCTATAAAAACTGCAGACTTCCAAATAATGTTGTGAAATGTAACGGTCTGGGATGAATCACGTTCCGCTACCGTCATTGTCCGTGATTTGTGCGAATTTAGATGGAGTTCTTGAACTCGGATTCAAGATTAATTAAAGGCTTCTTACACAATAATAATACCTGCGAAAAATTTCAGATTTTAATCTTACCTATTTAGACGCAATATTTTAATTAGGAAGTAAGTAAACATATAATCCTGTGCAACTGTAGGAAACGAGAACGTGCATATAATATAAAAAAGTCTAAAGAAAAGACATTCCTTTAGAATTTCAGATATTCAGTTTGAATCAATCAGAGATATGTACGTCCAAACACCATGTTTGGCACATTATTTTTTTTTTTTTTTTTTTCAAATAAAATCATTTTTTTTTTTTTTTTACATTGCATTATGGTTGTCTCTATGAACACTTTATTGGTTCCCTTTAATTTTTTTCTTTCACAGTTAGATAACTACAGCTAATTTTTTTTTTGCTAATTGAATCTCAGGAACTAGGTACCAGTCCGAATTGAAAAATAATTTCTGCATTTGATAGATAAACTCTTGAGGAAGGTTATAGGCTACTTTTAATCATCATCATCACCATATACCATCACTACGGAGGCAACGCCGCGAGGGCTCTACTAGTGCTTTATAAAACCCAGACACAGAACAAACATCTTTGTTCATCAAATGAAATGAAATAATTCAAAGTGGTACACAAAGTATCTTATTTGAGTTTTGAGTTTATCAAACAAATGTTTGTCCTGAGAAATCGAAGCCACGAAGAAGGCAGAGCTACTACCAACTGAGCCAAGAAGCCACTAATAAGTTATTTTGTTCGCAGGTAGTGGAAGGCGGCGTGACTAGGAGAATCGCCCGCGCGATGGAGGTGCTCCACGCCAGCGGGCCCGGGGCCCGTATGAAGGTCATGCGGGCCGCGTACCACACCACGGCCGGCCCGGGAGTCCCCGCCTCCTCTTATATGGTCCACGCATCCAGAAGGGTGAGGCCTAGCCCAACTATATTATTGTACTATAATAGGCTATTTGACAATATGAAAAACGGTTTTTTACCAAGCGTAATCAACTAATCAACCTCAACAGAAGTTATGAAACACTTAACTCAATTTCGACAAAAGTGCAATTTCGTCATTGTTCTACCAAATGAGCGAATTGTAATACTATGATTAAAATTAAATATGATCACGACTGTATCTCCCACGGAGCAGTAGACGTTTAGTCATTTAAGGTCCTTTGAAAATGTTGTTGAAGATTGAAATGGAAAACGCACCTATTAATCGCTTCATAAACAACCAATGAGAACACTACACGATGCCTTTATAATGCGCGCTGATTGGTTCATTTTTATGTTCCCAATTACCCATCCCTGCCTCTGTACGCTATTGAAAAATACATTCGCCATTTTGTTTTCAAAGCACAAACATCTGCATTTTTAATTCAATTTTCCCTCCATCCAAAATACGCAGGAAAGTCTAAACTATCTAATTACCGTTGTGTAGCTATTACGCCGCTACATAATTTGATCCATTCGACGCCGGATTTATCGAGCTTTTCGGAAAATCACATCCGATTCATCGTACGGAGCGACCGTTGGACTGACTTCTTGTTACGTGAACTCGGACATTCTTCGAAGTGAAACATCGGACAAAGTGGTGTGCCAAGGAGTGGATTATTCACGAAGCAGATCGACACTTCAGCTGGTTGTGCCATTGTCAGCAGCAGTTGTCTTCACACGCAGTCGGTTCTTGCCACGTGAGTACCCCTATTTTCGCAAGCCACCAGGATGTCGTTAGCTGCTAAAGATGGGGAGGGAACTAGCAAAAGTCGCGATAGATCTCCTTATAAACATTCTAGTGATGAAAAAACTGAGCAAATCATGCGCGATTTAGTTAAAAAACGCGGAATAGTTAAAGGTAGATTGACTAGATTCGCTAACCATTTGAATAGTCTAACATCTTTCACCAGTGATTTGAGAGTAGATTTAAAGTTACGCACAAAAGGCGCAGAGATTCTGTTTTCCGAATTTAATGAAATTCAATCGAAAATTGAGGAAATTGTGCCTGACTCTTTTATCGAAGAACAGCTAGACCAGCGTCAGCAGTTCGAAGATAATTATTATAGTATTCTTGCTCAAGCTGAATCTATTCTTTGCAAATGTGGAGAGGTACCTAATAGTTCTACATGTCATCATTCTAATAAACCATTGTCGGTTAAACTGCCTACAATTTCGTTGCCGACATTTGACGGTGCTTATGAACACTGGCTCGAGTATAGGGATACTTACTTATCTTTAGTACACAATTCGACTGTCATAAGCGACATTCAGAAAATGCACTATCTAAAATCCTCATTAAAGGGAAATGCACAGCAGGTGATCAATTCAATAGAAATATCATCTGATAATTATTCTGTTGCATGGGAGCTTCTTCTAAATAGGTACAACAATACAAGACTTCTAGTGCACAGTCACATAAAGGCATTATTTTCAATACAGCCACTGTCAAAAGAGTCACCTTCTCTAATTAGGACACTAATAGATGTGATCATCAACAATTTACGCGCTTTAAAAACTCTTGGTGAGCCTACAGACTCCTGGGATACTCTAATTATCTATATCGTTGCTTGCAAGTTAGATAAAACGACGGAAAGAGAGTGGGAAGAACACAAAGGTTCGTTATTGTCGGATTCCAAGCCTAATTTGCAGGTTAATGATTTGGTTAAATTTCTCAAAGACAGGGCTGATTTGTTGGAAACATTATCTTTATCTCACAGCAAAGATAACAATAATTCTAGCACGCAAAGTAAAAAATCTAGCTCAGTTAACACTTCGCAATGTAATGTTTCCTACAATAAGCAGCCGCAGCCATCATCAGACCGTAAACAAACAAACAGATTTCTATGCGTAGCGTGCAAAGGAAAACATCCAATTTACACATGTTATAAATTCATCAATATGGACCTACAATCAAAACTAAAAATTGTTAGTGATCACAACTTATGTGAAAATTGTTTGCGTTCCGGGCACACTGTTGAAAACTGTTTGTTTGGGCCTTGTAAGCAGTGTAATTTAAAACACAATTCTTTAATTCACAACAATAATCACAGTGCGATGACGGCTGCAGCTATTGAGGCGAGCGTTCCCCCACCGCCAGCGCCGGGGGCGGGGACAGCCTGTGATCGCAGTGACAAAAGTCAATTCATTCAAGTTAGCAATGTTCATACTGATACGTACTCAAACACGCAATGCTTAGATATGAAACAGGTTTTACTATCCACCGCTATGGTCGAGATTCCCGATAAATATAACAATTATCATGTCGTTTGCGCATTACTCGATAGTGGTAGTCAAAGGTGTTTCGTTACGCATTCCTTATGTAAATCGCTAGATATTCCGCTACTACAGTCCACTCATGAGATACGAGGGGTAGGTAATGTAGTTTCACATTCAACGCAAACGTGTGAAATCGTCATTAAATCTCGCATAAATACCTACTCAACGCGCGTTAAATGTTTCGTTCTGCCGGAGCTAACGGCTACGCTGCCTGCTGTGCATGTACAAAGCGCACATTTTAATATACCTAGCAACATGCAGCTAGCAAATACGCAATTTTCAACTCCACAAAAAATAGATATTTTAATAGGCGCGGACCTATTTTGGGACTTGCTTATCGATGGCAAGATGCGTTTACCAAGCGGTCCGCACTTACAAAATACGAAGTTAGGTTGGATTGTTTCGGGTCCTATCAATCATATTACGCACAATGATAGGCGTGTCCAATGTAACTTCACACAATCCATGGACAATCAGCTGCGTTCCTTCTGGGAGCTAGAGGAAATGCCCAAGCGTCGGGATATGCGCACAAATGAAGAGCAGGCATGCGAGGAGTCTTTCATCACAACTACTACGCGCGAAAGTGATGGTAGATTCTGTGTACGCATCCCACTCAAAGAATCGCCCGACGTTCTCGGCAACTCACTCCTACAGGCGGAGCGTCGTTTTCTGTCTTTGGAAAAAAGATTATTACGCGCACCAGATAGTTACAAAAAACTATATTCTGATTTCATACACGAATATATTGATCTAGGTCATATGACTAAGGTTAGTTCTTACACGGACCCTCACTACTTCTTGCCGCACCACGGTGTATTTCGAGAGCACAGCACAACTACGAAGCTTCGTGTTGTGTTCGACGCCAGTGCTGCAACCAGTAGTGGGAAATCGTTTAACGATATACAGCTCGTAGGGCCTCCTATCCAAGGAGACTTGCTCGGAATCCTATTACGATTTAGGCAGTTTAAATTCACGGCAATTGCAGACTGTGAAAAGATGTACCGGCAAGTACTAGTAGATCCGTCTCAGCGCGACTTGCAGCTCATCTTATGGCGTGATGATCCAGCTAGCTCGCTCGAATTCTATAGACTTAACACGGTCACATATGGCAATGCCTCGGCGGCCTATCTTAGTGTCAGATGTTTAAAACAATTAGCCGATGAATGTACTGACCCCGAGGTAAAAAGAGTTATACGCGATGACTTTTACGTAGACGACCTTTTGACCTCATGTGAGGAAAAATCCAAATTGATAAAGATTTGTGAAAGCACAGCCGAAGTACTCAAGTCTGGGTGCTTTCCACTGCGCAAGTGGATTTTTAACTTTGAACTTGACGATGAGTCATTGACGTCATCGAATAGTACGTTCCGAGACTTAAATTTGGGTGATTATAATCAGTGTAGAACTTTAGGTTTGAGCTGGTGTAATATCGCTGATGAGTTTAATTTTAATACAAAAATTGAAATCGACACCAACAATCCAGTCACTAAACGCACAATATTGTCAACAATATCGCAGATATTTGACCCGCTGGGATTGTTGAGTCCGCTTGTAATAATAGGAAAGGTTCTGTTACAAAGGCTTTGGTTATTAAAATTACAGTGGGACGACCCGCTACCTACTGACGTTATACATACTTGGAACCGGTTTGTTAATAGCCTGTCTTATCTTAGCACTATTAAAGTTCCGCGCCATGTTTTTCAATGCAATGCTACGCGAACCGAGTTGCATATATTCACAGATGCTTCACAAACCGCATACGGCGCCTGTGCTTACGTACGTACTATATGTAATAATCAGGTGATAGTAAAGTTGTTAATTTCTAAGGGTAAGGTAGCTCCAATAAAACCAGTGAGTATCCCTAGATTAGAATTATGTGGTGCACTTCTAGGCGCTAAACTTTACGACATAATTCGTAGTTCACTTACTCGTGAGTTTGATGACGTAATGTTTTGGACCGATTCCACGATTGTCTTGGGGTGGCTACGCATGGCACCAAACTTATTAAAAACTTTCGTGCAAAATCGTGTTGCCGAAATTCATGAACTGACGAATGATTGTCCCTGGCGTCACGTAGGTGGCAAAGAAAATCCAGCCGACCTGGTTTCCCGTGGTGTAAATATTGAGGATTTGTCTTCATCGATTTTGTGGTGGGAAGGACCCCCATTTCTAAAAGATTTAATTTATTTTGACAAATCAATTTCACGTTCTTTATCGCAACTCAATGAAATTATACCTAATGAATTACCGGAACTCAAATCAAACGTCGTAAATTCATTAATTTCAAATGATAATGAAACAGATTTAACTTTCTTTCCGTTTAAAAGGTTCTCGAATTTCAATCGCATGAGTCATGTCGCTGCATACATACTTCGATTTATCCATAATACGCGCAATAGAACACAACAGCTGACCGGGAGTATTTCTGTTATTGAGTTAAAACGAGCTATCAGTATGCTGGCTAAGTTATCTCAAATGGAATCTTTCCCGAATGAATATAATTTACTTAAAAATGGAAAGAATGTTAAATCAAATAATAGAATTGCAAGTTTAAATTTATTTATAGACAACGAGTATATTTTGCGAGTAGGTGGTAGAATAAAAAATTCACCTGATTTTAATTATAATAAAAAACACCCAATACTTCTATCTTCGGAACATCATTTTACGCTTTTGCTGTTTAGGCATATACATAATCAGTCTATGCACTGCGGGCCACAAGCATTGTTGTATCAATTACGCGAAGAGTGGTGGCCGCTGTCAGGTAGGAACCTAGCTAGGAAGGTGACTCATAAATGTGTTGTTTGTACACGCGTTAAAGGAAAAACATTAAGCCCACTTATGGGCAACCTTCCTGAAGAACGGATAACGGCTAGTTTTCCTTTTTATCGTTCAGGGGTAGACTACGCGGGCCCAGTGTTCATACTCAATCGGAAAGGAAGAGGCGCGAAATTAATTAAATCTTATATTTGTTTATTTATATGTTTTAACACACGCGCTATTCATCTAGAACTCGTTAGCGACCTCTCCTCCGATGCTTACTTACTTGCGCTAAAGCGCTTTATTTCACGGCGCGGTAAGCCGTCTAAAATATATTCGGACAATGGTCGTAATTTTGTTGGTTTAAATAATGAATTTGCCCAGTTTTTATCAAAATGTAAGAGGGATATTATTGAATACGCTAAAAATCAATCTATTGAATTTTCATTTATACCGCCTTATTCCCCTCATTTTGGTGGCTTGTGGGAGGCTGGGGTCAAATCGTGCAAGTACCATCTTCGCCGAGTTATGGGAAACGCGCACCTCACCTTCGAGGAGTACACTACGCTGCTATACCAGATCGAAGCCGTACTCAACTCTCGGCCCTTGGCACCCATGTCTTCAGATCCTCGAGACTATCTTCCTCTAAGCCCTGGACATTTTTTAATCGGCCGACCTCTCACCGCTCCAGTTTGTGAAGACGACCTGCGAGACGTGCCCGCTCATCGTTTGACACGCTACAATAGAGTGGAGCAGCTTCGTCAACAGTTTTGGTTGAGATGGTCTAAGGAATATATATCGGAACTACAGACCAGAACAAAATGGAAGGTAAATACCTCTGATCTAAAACCTGATACGCTAGTTATTATCAAGGACATAAACCTTCCGCCATTGAAGTGGCAATTGGGGCGTATTGTGAAGACGATACCTGGTAAAGACGGAATCTCAAGAGTCGCCGACATCCAGACGCCCTCAGGTATCGTGAGACGAGCATACACCAAGATTTGCCCACTAGTGGAAGCTGAGTGAAGCTGTTGTAAGCTGATGCTTTCAAGGCCGCGGGTATGTTGAAGATTGAAATGGAAAACGCACCTATTAATCGCTTCATAAACAACCAATGAGAACACTACACGATGCCTTTATAATGCGCGCTGATTGGTTCATTTTTATGTTCCCAATTACCCATCCCTGCCTCTGTACGCTATTGAAAAATACATTCGCCATTTTGTTTTCAAAGCACAAACATCTGCATTTTTAATTCAATTTTCCCTCCATCCAAAATACGCAGGAAAGTCTAAACTATCTAATTACCGTTGTGTAGCTATTACGCCGCTACAATGTCTTTTTAAAATAACCTACTTTGATGGAATTTAAGTATAACAAACAAGGCTATTGGCTAATCGATACGTCTTATTTTCAGGTATACTCATCCGGTTTCAATTCCGGTTTCCTAGAGCCACCGTCCCTACCAACAGAACCCTTAGAAATATCCTCAACACCACTAGCACTACTACAAGATCCACATGCTGATACGGAAAATTACAAAGTAACAGAGCCGGATGACTTGGAGATTTCAGAGCCCTCGAAATGGAGAAGTTCGGCGAGAGGGTCCCTGAGAATGCCCAGTGAAGAGTCTTCTTCGACCGATAATGCGAGCATAATTGACGTATCGCGAAATCACAAAAGCGTGTTCAGAAAGCACTCCTGCGATTCAGAAAACAGTGATACCCCAGTCAGTGCGAGAAGTAGTAGAGTATCACCGTTATTGGACGCCCCCGCACTGAGCACTCTCAAATTTAAATCTCTTCTAAACGGTAACAATGATTGGAACAATAGACGGAAAAGCTATAGCTTCGAAGACGCCTCACCATTGTCAGAAACAATAGTACACAGCAATGATACTTTAGCGATGGAATCTTCAACAGACAGCGGCATTTGCAAGTCAACAGAGATTGTCAATGATCAAGCAGATGAAAACTCCCATATAAGGTACTTTGGATCCAAGGAAAGAATTGACCATATGCGAGACAATACCTTTGAGAATTGGCTTTCGAAAAATAAACAAAATAATTACTATAAAGGAACTAAATACAAGAACTACCGAGATCATGATGTTGTGGATGAAGATCCAAAGGAAAACATAACACTGCAACCGACAGGAAAAGTTACAATAACTCTGCCGATAACACTCGAAACAGAACAAGAATATGAAACTAGAAAAAACTACGAAGAGCATCAACGGAAGTTTAAAAAAGTTGAGTTCTGTAAAACGGAGCTACACTTTGCTGCTGAAACAGGCAAAGTTAATATAATAGCGACAGATGAAAAACCACCTCCATCAAACGATTTCAGAAAAAGAAGAAGTGCCTTTGTTCCCATGCGTGACGTGCCAGAAAAACCGATAACCCTTTTTGGTGAAAAAACCAACGAATTTTCGAACGAAAACAATTCACTGAATTATACAATTAGTGAGTTTAACGAAACCGATGAGAATGCGGCAGCTACAAAAAGTATTCTCAAAAATAAAATTCCGAAGCCCAAACCATATCTCTTGGGAGAGAACATGGCGTTTGGGGTTCTCAATGAATCTAACATTGATGATGGAAATGAAAGGCCGTCCGTTCCGACGGCAGTGTCGCTTATAAACAAGCAACTACAAGCTGAAAAGCGAGGTGCAGGTGAAATATCGGCTAGCTTTTCCCATCAGCACACAGTCTTGACAAAAACCAATGCAATTCGGACTACGAATCAAAGTAAGTATAGTCTGCGTTTACATATTAGGTAACTTTGGTACTTTAACTTACTAAATACTTATCATAAATATTTTTGTTTTATTACAGGTCCATCTGAAAACAAATCAATCAAAGAGACTAATGACTTTGCAAGTGGAAAAACACAAAAGGTCGTGCGGATTCACGACGAAAGAAATAAATTCGGTTCGGCGAAAAGAACTTCCGCTATAACAAGATCGCCGACTCCCGCACGACTTAAAACGAGAGAGCTAAGAGAAAGTGATCTTACATACTTTGGAGTCGATAATGCACCGAAAAATGTTGTTGATAAGCCTAGATACAACAAACCTCAAGAGCAGTTTGACGACCCGGCTCTTCATGACTTGTTCCAATCGGTCAAATTAATTCAACGAGTTTCGAATAGTGTATGTAACAGCGAGTCGGAAGATGCACCGGAATATCAAAACCTTCCTATAAATTCAACATACGTTCCTAAGCCTACCCCACGAATACGTTCAAAGTATGATGACAAGCCTAATCATATAGATGAAATTGTACTCAACCCTATAATTGAACAAGAGATTAGTTCACAAGATGATATTGCTGCTTTCCGAAGAACAAAGTCAAGAAAACAAGAAGAATCGAGCTCCATGAAAAATCGCAGTCGATCAGAACCTCGTAAATCTTATAAATTCAATTCCATTGATAAATCTCAACGAGAGCTCAATCAATCACCGAGGTATGCATATAAATTCATAAGCAACTTTAATTATTTAGGTAGTTAAAGCATGTAATAAATAACGTTTTTTTTCTAGAAGTACGAGGCATCAGTCAATTACTGAGAATCAAATGCGGCATCAAGCAATTACTACAAAAACACCAACTTACAAAACAAAAGAAATATCTGATGATGATAGTCCTATTTACGCTAACTTCAAAATACCAATCGAACAAAGTACAAAGGAAACAAACCTTAAATCTGAAGTCAAAACTCGCAATAATAGTAATCAGAGAGTTCCTAAAAATCATGATTCTAGCGTTACTAAACCACATCGGAAATTAGACTCCACGAAGTCTAACACCAGTCAAGATAATGACAATAAAGTATCATGGAAAATGCGTCAAATTAATGAAGAAAAAAATAAAACAACATTAGAAAGAAAAAGTCTCAAACGTAGTACTGATAATAAGCAACGTACAGATAACAATAAATCACACACTTCGAGGAAAAACACTCATTCCGAAGCATCGAATGATACTAGCACAAACAAATCATCTGAAAGCAAAAGTTCCTACAAACAAACCAATACTTATCAAGATAAAAATGAACACAGGAGCAGATCATTGCATAGACACTCAAAACCAACAACAGATGAAACTTCACTGGAACGCGTCACTTCAAAGAACACAAAAGGTTCATCTGATAAAACCTCTGAGACTGAGACTATGGGTCATAAACGACAGTCGTCAAAAGACAAGACAAGCCTCAAAAATGATTTAGTGACGATAATTCCAAAAGTTGGCAAAGATGTTAAGACCATGCACAATAAAGATTCTGCACCGAGACATGGTAGCAGATCGAATCGACGAGAATACGTCATCAACTACGATGACAAAAATGGAACCGTTTCCTCAGTATGCAAGATCAGATCCGGATCTGCTTCTCCAAGAAGAAAGAAGACTACGAAAGAAGTGGTAAAAGAAAAGTATAAAGAAAACTTGAAAAACAAGTCGTCAGACAAAGCTGCTCTTCGTAAGTAGACGTGTGCATGCTCTAATACAATTCTAACAAAACCAAGCCAACACTTCTATATAAATCAAAATATTTCAGTGCAGATTGAAGATCATCAAAGGAATTCAAACCCTGTGTACGGACATAGAACGCGGAAGAGAAAAAATGAGAGAACTTGCCAAGTGTTATAATCGGTATAATTACTAGTCGCAAGAACATTTCAATGGAATTGGATGATTTGCAATGCGTGAAGCATTAAAAAGAATAACTTTAATGATGATCTCACAAACAATCTAATGTTAAAATAGAATTAATAAATAACAGCTATAATTTAAATATTGTTTTATTGAAGTACCTTACACAGTAACAAGCGGATCTCTATCTTCCTTGCTCACTATAACTTCGACTTGGTTGTTTAGTCTATTCTGCAGTTCAGATGTAAATTGTTTCAAAAACCCTCTTTCAGAGTCAGAATGATTTGTAAGAATTACACTTGTTCCTTTTTGAGCTGCATCAAGAACATCATGGTGAAGCATTTCACCTAAAAACAAACACCTTTTTTTTTAAATTTTATAGTGTTAAACCACACTTAGGTTTCCATTGAAAATGAAGTCTTATCAAATCGCTTGATATTGAGGATCGCTTGTATCAGTGCGGGTTCGAATCCCATCGGAATCGCAAATTTTGAATAGACCTTTCATTTTCAATTTATAAAAGGTCTATGTTATGTTATTACAAGTAAATGTTTATTTCTATAAAATGATTTTCAAATTTTTTTTACTGTTCTCTTTATCTAGTTCTTATCATCACAGTTGATGCTGCAAAATAAAACTTGTATGTAACTTCAGCTTACCTGTCAAATAGAGATCAGCTTGCACTCCTTTTAGAACTGATGCACCAGAACCAGCACAAATTGCAACAATTTTCACTGAACTTGCCATAGATTTTCCTCTTCCCAAGGCAAGCCTCACATGCTGCAATCCTGTTAGTTTCTTCACCTTATCAACAGCATCAGATATAGATACATTTTGGTGAATAGTCAAAATTCTGTAATTTATAACAAGCCATTTCATTTCCATTGATGACCAATCAGTTTAGTACATTAATTTTATTTTCATTTTCAAATTAAAATGCTTACCTGCCTGCACCAAAGTCCGGATTATCACCAGGTGTAATGGGTACCGATTTCTCATAAGGAAAGGCAGATGCCAGCCAGTCATTGACCCCACCTCGTACACAGTCCCAGCTAGTATGGGGAGAGTAGAGAGAAATGCGCTTCTCCAGTAAAAATGCGACAATGCGTTCCTTCCAAGCTCTGAAACAAAAAAGTAAAAGGAGTCGTTACAACAAAAGTTGTTATAGATCACACCAGATGGCGCAATTAAAGTTGTAATGTGAGTGGTAAACTAGGTGGCACCTTAATAGTATGAAAATCAAACTTACCTCTTCACAACTGATTTCATTGGAGCAAATATGGGAGGATGGTATGAAACAATCATTTCACAGTTATGATCATTAGCTTCCAGAGCCACATCTTCAGTTAGATCATTTGTAAGTAAGATCTTTGTAATATTCCTGAAAATGGAGATCATATTTTATTATTGTTACTAAAACAAAATGCTATGAAGTTTCTCCAAGTAAGTTAGTAAGTACATAAAATTATGATGTGTTTATAAACTTCTGCTCCTGAATGGCTTGACCGAGTTTGATGTTTTTTCAAGAGTCACCTGGAAGGTTCTTAGCTAAAGTTGGGGTCGGTAGGTGGCGCTATTGACGAGTTCCAGATTTGTTTTAAATTTCAAACTTTGACAATACTACATCTGCCTACCAAGACTACTAGTTGTTACTTATAAAATATTTAATGGATGTTTTTTACCTTGGAGAGTAATTACCTTGGAGAGTAAGGTTCTACAAGAAGCCCAGTATTGTCCCAGCTCTCAGCAAGCGATTTAGGAGCAAAATTTTCAAGTGCATCCACCACCCTCTCCAAAGGCACACCAAGCTTTTCTCCAGTAGACATTTTCAGTGAATTGGAGGAATAAAGTCTTGCAATGCTTGCTTTGTTCGTTTGAATGATTCTTCCCAATTTGAAAATCATTACCATGTAAACTGAAAAAAATTAAGTGTGACAGTTTATTTATGAGAAAAATATTTTAATTTCATATTAGGCTATTTTTAATCTTACCTGAAACATATTACAACTTAAAAATAGATAGGATTTGTTATCATCTTAGTAGTCTGTGGTTGGGACATTCATAGATATCACAACAAAAATTAGTTAAACTCCTTGTATTAATATAATGTCCCTATATTTCAATATTACTTATCACTAACCCATAACTATAGTAAGTAATTATTTAAAACATAACAATATGTTAACATATAAAATTACATTGATTGATCAGTTCCTATTGATCATTTTAGCACTTAATTTAATATTTGTTCAAAAAAGTCACTCTTCAATAAACTTCCATAGTCTAATTTCCCCGTCATCACTACATGAGAGTAACTCCTGGTTCCCTGAAGGATTCCATGTTACACAGTTTACATCCTGTGTATGTGCATTCAATTTTGTACAAATTAGATCAAATGTTGGTGCATTTGGATCAGAATCTTCAGCTTCCTTGAATATCCTTATAATATCATCTCCACATGCAGTAGCTATTAGACCAGTCTTGTGGCACCATGATATGTCATAGATGCACCGAGAGTGGTAACCAGATAATGTACAGACACATTTCCAGACAGACTCGTTATCGGTCACTATAACACCTTCCTGGTTATTGGGTTTGTATTCCTTCCAAATCTTTACAGTTCTGTCATCACTAGTTGTGGCCAGTCTTTCTCCAGTTTTGTCAAATGCGAGACTCCACACAGTAGACTCGTGAGATTGGAGAGTGGCAACACAGGTCCAGTCATTGTCAGCCGGATCCTCCTTGTACATTTTAACTGTATTGTCATAGGATGCTGAAGCCAGGATGTCTAATGAAGGATGCCATGCAACCTACAAACAGAATAATTCAGTTTATCCTCTATTATTTTTTTTTTAGTATTTAGATGATAAAAATTGTCATACTTTCTTCACATCTTGATTGTGGGCATTGAGCACTGCTTCACATTCATATTCATCATCTCCGGCTACCTCCCACACCCAGACTGATTTATCTCGGCCACAGGTTGCCAGCAGCTGTCCAGATGGAGACCAGGCAACACCTTTGACTTCATTCTCATGACCTTCTAGTGTTGCATTGCATTCAAACTGACCTAACAAAAATGATATCGATGAGTCGGTTGCTTAGATAGTCATTTTATGTAGGATTTCAAAAATACTGACCACTTTTCTTGTCCCATATCGCTGTAGTAGCATCAAAGCTAGCTGAAGCTAGAAAGTTGCCACATGGAGACCAAGCTACTTCTCGGATGGTGCGCTGATGGCCATCTACAAGTACTGTCTTTATCGTCCAATCATTGCCTTCTTTGCTCCATAGTTTTATAGTTTTATCTTCCCCACAAGATGAAAACACTGTTCCTAGAGGATGCCAGGAAACATTCCACACAATGCCTCTGTGCCCAGTTAAGGTTTGTGATAGTTCTAATTTCGCCATGTGTGCTGAAGGATTTGCGACTATTACATAAACATATTAATGTAAAATTGGCTCTCGTAAAAGCTGTTGCTGAATTAAAAGAAGTTCAGCAAAATGTGAGATTTTGGTTAGAGTTGTAAATTATTATCACAATGCCACAGCACCCCGTTATAAACTACTTTGCTATGATGATAATAACCAGATGAAGAACTAAACTAACCTGATATTGATCTTCTATTTGTTTCCAATTAAAGAAAGAAGTCTGCAAAGAAAAATCACACACGAAAGTTTTTGCAATTTTTTACTGAGAAAGGAAATGAACAAATGAACAGTGTTGCCAGTAGGGATGTTCGATACGATACGATATTTTCGTGTATCGATACAATGGCATACGATACACCCGATATTTGTATCGATACAATGGCATACGATACGGCGTATCGATACAACGCATGCAAGGTGTATCGGATCGAAAGTATCGTATCAAATTATTTTGATAACGAATTGTTTTGACTTGCAAGTTACCCGGTTAAAAGGTGGCATAGCGCCTATTTCCGGTCATTATTTATCTATGTTAAAATTTCAGGCAAATGGGTTCAGTAGTTGTCGAGTTTTAGAGGAACAAACATAACATCCAAACTTTCGCATTTTTTAATAAACCTAAGTTTGATATCACAAAACACCTTTTTTGACAGTTATAAGGTTATAACTGCGCACATTTTCGTAATAGTGCACAATTTAAAAATAAAATATATTTTTTTAATTATTAAAGTACCTGCATACTTTGTCTTGATTCGATACTGTATCGATACGATATATCGTATCAAATGCCCTGTATCGATACGCGTATCGATACAATGCATTACGATATATTGCGATACGAAATATCGATACAATCTGAAATATCGAACATCCCTAGTTGCCAGTCGGGCCTTGTCAGAAATTACCTGAAATATAAAAAAAGTAACCTTTTTGTATAAAAAGTAACCTTTCATAACTTCTTACTGGAAAGGTATTATAAGTTTTATTTTATTTATTATTTATTAATATTAGTTGTTTGACTTACAGACACATCGATGAGTAGCACATGCCCGCATTTCTTGATTTATTCATATTGCTATATTAAATATGAATTTCAATTTCTTTATTATTGGATAAAATTCCAAAATTTATATTTTTTTTATTGCACACTGATCCAAAAAATTTTTTTTTTAATTGTCTTGGATTTTACCAAGGAATTTGGATACTAAACGTAATTGGAAGGTTCAATTCGACAGAAAACACGGTCTGCTTGAGAGATAAAACTTGGGCGGTGTGTCTCTTTCTAAAGGGCGACCATAATTTATGAACTACTAGCGGACGCCAGGGGATTCGCCCGCATGGACTACTACTCTTTTTATCCCACGGGAACCGTGGATTTTTTGGGTATAAAAAGTAGCCTATGTCCTATTTCCGGTCATTATCTATCTGTATTTTAAATTTTAGCCAAATCGGTTTAGTAGTTATGGAGATACGTGGTAACAAACATTCCTAATCCAACACACGGACTTTCGCCTTTATAATATTGGTAGGAAACATTCCTAATCCTTAGTGAATATCCTGAAATTTAAATGTCATGGGCACACTACTAATCCAACAACGAGTGTAAAAGGGACAAAGCTACCACGAAGTCCTTTCAACGAGACCGACAATCCTTATATCCCAGATTGAATTACATATAAAGAACGTTGAAAAGTCGTGATAAGGTTCAAAATCCCTTTTACATTTTTTTATAATGATGGACATTTCACACAGCATCATGTAGCCCCAAGCTAAGCAGAACTTGTGTTATGGGAACCACATGACTGATAAACTACTTAAATATTTTTTTTTGTAAATACATATCTACATTATACATAGAAAACACCCAGACCCAAGACAAATATTTGCAGATCATACAAACATTTGTCCCGCGGCGGGGATCGAACCTGCAACCTCCTGCGTCACAGGCGGGTCTTCGCCGACTGCGCCACAGAGGTCGTCAAATTAAAGTCGAAAAAAACATGAAAGTCGAATTTACCATCCAGTTACGTTAGTTTATAAAATCCTTGCGTAGGATATAAAATCCTTGAGTTCTACTGCTAACGAAGCTTGAAAAACATGAAAAATTCTAACACGAGCGTTCCGTTTCACGTTGCTTCTAGATAAGAAATAAAAAGTTAATTCTACATATTCCGAAAAATCACCTAAAAGTAACCTTTCCATTAGTGTAACCTAAAAGTAACCAATGCAGTTCAAAAATCACCTAAAAGGTTACAAAAGTAACCTTCTGGCAACACTGCAAATGAAACGAAATGAATGAATGAGTGAACGAAACAAACATGAAAAGAATGGAAACCATCTGATTTTGACACCTTGCTTGACATATTTCGCTGTCTAGGTTAAATGAATGTCAATGCCAAATGCCAATGTCAGTTTTTTTACTCATGTCAAAAAGAGTTTGATTTGATTGATTTGATTTCATAAAAAAAATTCATTGTTGAGGTTAGAATTCTCTGTTTCTGTTTATCTACAAATCAAAGGCCCTTACAAATAAAACACACTGTAAAAGCAACTTCTCTGTTTGATAAAAGCTGATAAACCTGCGACATGGACAATATTAATATTAACGATTACATGATTGTCCCACCACATCTGAATGCAGAAGCTTACAGAAATGATACTTCGGGTAATGGCATAGTATCATATCTTGATTATATCAAGATTCACCCAGGTAATTATTTCTATACATTTATAACATGGCAAGAGTTATTAAAGCTTTTTTTTAATGGGACCTTTCATACAAATTGACAAATTGACTGAAAACCAGCGCTTCTTCACCCACGTGAAGTTAGCTTAGAGCTGAGTCTGGACCTTTTGGCGACCCCAGCATAGACGGAGCAACCAGAGCATGCTTTTATTATGTTACAGGTCTGCCCTATCTATCTACCTATGTACCTTGGTGGGTAGGTTGGACCTTGTAAAGTAGGTAGGTAGGTAGGTACTTATCAAAATCGACTAATTGTATTGTTTTATTATTCTCTGTCCTCTGTGTGTTGTCAATAAACTATATTCTAAATTATGTTCATTTCCCAGATGGAACCGCACTGGTTGGAAGTTCAGAAATAACCGGGCGGTATTGGGATGGCGGTGCCAATGTTTTCAACAAAGTTGCTGATGGTAAAACCATTCAAGCTTATGAAAAGAGAAGTATTAATCTCAATAGCGGCACTGCTGATGGCTGCTTTGTAGATAACTCTAAAAAGGTACACATACTTAAGTAATTTGAATACTAGCTGGCTAATGCATAACTGTATAGATAGATAGACAGTGTCACTATGCAGTTATAGCTCTCAGAGCTGATGTGTGTTTAACCTATTTCTCGTCAGTGCACTTTAAATATTTGTCCAGTCTGTTTTTGAAAGTGTTCATGGACACTGATCACTGAGTCTGGTAACCGATTCTAAGTGTGCACAAGTTAGTTGTAAGTCTTACCTACATTATGATAGGTACTCATTTTGAAAATGTTTTAGGTGTTAATATGTGAAGACAGCGGTGCGCTGAGTATTTGGAGCAAGACTGAAGACAATCCATGGCAAGAGTGGATGGAGGACAAGTCTGTGGCTGAACATGATGATGGGGCTTTGGCTGTGGACTGCCTCCATCCTGGAAAAGAGTATGTCACAGTTGGAGCTGATGGCAATGCTAAGGTTTGTGTTATTGACAAACTAAGCAATTTTCTGCACTCTTGAAGTGTATAACTTCATAACTCCGAAGATCCTCAACAGATCCTCAACAATTTTTTGTGGCACCAATCGGAAAGTAAACCCTTTCAAATAAATTAAAGAGTTTTCCAAATTGGTCCAGGCGTCTTTTAGTAATTGGAGAACATACATTAAAAAAAAAGATTCCAACAAATTGAGAACCTCCTTGTTTTGAAGTCTATTAAAAAGGAATTTATCTCATGTTTATGTTGGCTGATTGAAGAAGTGCTTATAATTTTTGATTAGAATATAAATTCTTATTTTAATAATTTTAAGAAAGAATCTGTAGCTCTATAGCTCATCATCAACTACAGGTAATTCAACTGTTGAAAGGTACAGAGCTACCCAAGTTTGTGCCATACACCATAAAGTCCATAAACTCATGCTTAATTTATTTATTTACTAGCAGACCTGACAATTGCCTAATCCAAGTACAATCCAAGTGTCTAATCAAAGTAGTCCAAGTTACAACTTACTGCTGGGCAACCAATTTTTGTCTAAGACATTATGAAGTGCCTAATTTTAATTTTATTTAGAAATAAAGATTTCTATTTCAAGGTATGGGACATAGAAGACATGATTTGTATAAGGACCCATGAAGCTCACACAAGACCTATCCATGCTGTAGCTGTGAGGCCCGATAACTCTGCGATGTTTGCCACGGCTTCATTTGACACACATGTCACTCTGTGGGACACACATGTTGATATACCAGCAGCTAGTAAGAATCCATCTGTCTAATCAACCCACAAAAAACTGAATTTAAACCTCCACTTTGGACAATATGATTCTTATTAAATGATCTCAGTGCTTACTTGGTAAAGTTTGAACTAAAGTAAAAAAACTTGTATCAGTTAGCAAGCATTTTGTGGCTGCGCAGAATGTTGCTTTACTTGATCGACTAATGACTAAGCTAGCTTCACCATGAGGGCTTGAACTAATTATCTTACACAGCTGGATACAGTAGATTTTACCGTGACGTGACGTGTTGCTTACAGATTTAATAAAGAACAACTGTGGTGTCCGAGCATTGCAGTGGCTTGATGAATTCAGATTGCTCTGCGGCGACGACGCGGGTGTCCTACGATTGTTGGACATTAGAATGGCTCTCCTACAAAAGCCCATGTCTATCAAAATAGCAGAATTCCCAGCTGGTATCCACAAACTCACATTAAATGCTGCGTAAGTTACCTTTTTCTACTGAACAAGTTAGATACTACTAGCTTGTAGTACTAGGTTTTGCGCGGTCTGCAAAATATGAAACATGACACCTGAATCATGTCATCTATGGGAATCGTGTTGTTGCAGAACTGAATGAGACTATTGTGGGTGTTGTTAGTTAATGGCATAACTTGTCTTTTTTGCGCCATGTGTGATCTTATACGACCTTGACAAATTATTTAGAGCGCTTTCAGACTAGCGTTTCTTTTGCGCTTTAGCGCTTATATGATAGTTTCGGCATATACGCTTTTACGTTCGTTTCGAAAAGCTGAACGCTAGTAGACGGGCTTATTCCGGCGAATGTCAGTAGTAATTTAGATTGCGCTTATAATATTAATAGCGCTAAAAATAAGCTTATAAGCGCGTTAACACTTGTGCGAGTTGCGCATGTGGCAAAAGACGCGCCTACATGCGGAAAAATGTTCTTATTCGTATTTATTCGAGATAAAACGCTAGTCTGAAAAAGCACATAATCTAACCCTCTGTCGTCGCGTCGCCGTAAATGTAGTTACGGCAGGGTGATTCTTCGTATACCTATAAGAGCTTGTTTTTTACAGTGGCAACAAAGTGGCAGTCTGCTGTGATAACAACATAGTTTCTGTGTGCAATATGGATGTAGTAGAGTCATGTAGAGTCTCATATCATGACAGACATATGCACCATAACTTTGTGCGAGGGATGGCTTGGGATGTCGAGAAACCTGATGTACTACACACTGTAGGATGGGACAGTGTTATACAATCACACACCATTGAATAGAAATTAGGTACAGATTGACATATTATTACTATATTAGAAGCCAGTTTCAATATTTTATATATTACATATAGATTTTTATTTCTAAGTGATTTTTTTTAGTACAGAAGTGTAATGTCAGATATCTAACTACATTAAACAAAATCCCAGATAGAATATTGAAACTGTCCGTAGGTATAACATAACATAGTAGACCAATGGATTCCTTGACCTATGGTTTATGTTATTTGTATGAGAAATTCAAACAAAAGTTTGACCAAAACAGTTTTATGGGTCTTGATGGTGAACAGTAACCATCCTACTTACACAAAATATCGAAGCAGATGTGCAATGTAGTGACATGTAAGTTTTTAAGTTTAAATGTAAGATACCCAATAGTACCTACCTACGTACATACGTAGGTATGTACGTACTGAAAGTCGGTACTTAACTGCAATCTGAGTAATATCTCATTTTTAGTAAACTCAAATTGTTCTTAATTATCAAATAGATACTTTATTGAAAGATACACAAATATAGAACTACTACACAACATTATAATGTACTTTTTTGTATATCCTATTTTTTATTTCATTATCAGTCGATCAGAAGTATACTTCTATGTAAACTTCTCATATTTTTCAGTTACTTAGGTAAGAAATCAGCTTTTTAATAGCTTAGTATTAGATGTTTGATGAATAGTAAAGCCAATAATCATTCACAAAAAAGATAATAAATCATTTCAATAATTATTAGATTCTCTACTCGGTCTTATCCGAACGTGAAGGTAAATACTCGTAAAATGATTTATTTAGTAATGTAGTAATTACTTTGTAAGAGGTGTACTATCTTACTTTGTAGAGGTTTAATAAAATTACGGCCGTAATTACTTAGGCTTTTACATCTGTACTAGATGATTTAAGTATACATAGTATACAGTGTCAGGAGGCAATCTTTGCCTACACTCATCGGGACACTGTAGTGCCTGGGACATTGTTGAGATGGAGTAGGCTTGCCCAGCACCTATACCATCCTCTCAGCTTAACCGGCCATATCCACAGGAAAGACATGGTCAATACGTGCGGGGCTGGCTTAGCCGCGGGTTTCCTCACGATGTTTTCCTTCACCGTTTAGAGCTCGTGTTAATGCGCATATAAATTTTTCGAAACGAAAAATCCATTGATGCACGGCCAGGATTCGAACCCACGACCTTCGGATCGAAAGTCGAGCCGTCGGCCAACGGCGTAAATAAAACAAAATTATAAATGCTGAGTAATGTATTGCAGTGAACAATGAATACAGTGCTAACTAAGTAAGCGAGTCAGTTGGGGGAGGGCGCGCGGCGTTCGGGCGAGGCGCCCGGCGAGGAACCGCGGCGGCCGGAGTTGCCGGGGCTCTTGAGACGGACCATCGTGTCCAGGTGACGGAATCTGGGAAGACAGGCAGCTTTGGTGACAAAACAGAAAGCATATTTTAAACATTCACAACACAGTCTGGCAAAAAATAATAGACATAAATGGGGCGCCACTGTGCAAGCTAAATACGCGAAATAGATAAACTCTCTTTTAGAAGGAAATTATTACTTCTGACTGACGTCTTCGGTACCTGTAGGTACCATAGACAAGAAACTTAAACTTAACTGTTCTTTACCATAGATTAGTAGACAAAGGGTTTCCATTGTAATGAAATTTTAGTTGCCGTTTCTACCCGTTTTTGCCAGACTATATTTTAATAACGTAGAATTAAATAGTAATCATTATGTACGCGATTAAGTCCAGATAATTTTTATAGAACAGAAAGTAATTCCAGAAATGGTTCCCCTTCTTCGAATGGCAGAAAAAAGTGGAGGTACAGATCGGTAATAATTTACTTAAACACCAAGACAAGACAGGCGAAAGAGGTGTGTCAGGATCGTAGCAAGTGGAAATCCGTGGTACCCTACCCCTGTGGGAAAGAGGCGTGATTTTATGTATGTACCAAGACAGGTTGTCCCAATGTTTTGATGATGTTTTTTTTCTCAACAAATATGACTAACGTTAACTGATTACTGTGAATGAGTCGGAAAAGGTAACAATACCTACGAGGTATATTGTTTCCCTTTTTAACTATTTTAAAAATGTCTTCTGTAAACTTTTCTCCTTTAAGCCAGACCTTTCAAGCTACTGGAGTCGAACGGTGCGGGTTCGATTCCGGATTCCTTCCTTTATTATTCGCGTGCTACAAAAATTAAAAAAAATAAAGGCACGAAAGACGAAATGACAAGTCTGCTTACCTTAGAGGCAAATCGTTAGCGTCGTGGTCCACGCTTTGGAAGAAGAACCCGAGGGGCCAGCTTATCCACGAAGATTGTTTCCTTAAAAAATATATGTTTACAACAATCAATACAAGTTCTTAAGTTTACTGCATACTATAACGTATTATTGGCTATTGCAAAAGAAGTTAATGTCATACATTCAGTGTTATTCAGTATTCTTGGGGCTTCACTCTGACTAACATAATTTTTTCAAATATACGGGAGCCACTATTTGAAAATTAGTTATTCTAATATAAGTATAGTTATTATTGGACGAAGGCCGAGAGGTCGCAGCCCTATGCGCTGGACTGACCAAATCCGTTTTTCCACTAGACGGCACGGCACGGCAACGGCAACGGCGATGGCGACGGGCCGGTGGTGGGGATGCAAAAATGTATGAAACCGTGCCGGTGCCGGCGCCAGTAAGTGGAAAGGCGAGCCGTACATTTTCATACATTTTTGCGTCCCCGATTGCCGTGCCGTCGCCGTCGCCGTTGCCGTTGCCGTGCCGTGCCGTCTAGTGGAAAAACGCCCATACTCGACACTCAGCTCCACGACGCCATCCATGTCGCAACGGATCGGACGAGATGGAAAACCCTAGTGTCGGAGAAAATTTTAATGAGAGGTCACGACCCTCAGCAATGAGGAAACGACGAACAGAGAGAGAGAGAGTTATTATTAGAGACCGGATTACATGTAATTTGCATATTGCATGCATTTTCATATTTAGCCCAGTTTCATCAGTTAAAAAAAATGTCGAATTTTTATAAAATACCTAGTTCTTTCTGGAACAGTTCGAAAGTACAAAATGTTACTTAATTTTTAATTTGCTAATGACAAAATTGAAATAATTACTTTTTTTTTTTCTATTTAATGCTGCATATTTTGACTATTTTCGACACTTTTCATGCATATTTTAGGAATTTTACGTGCATATTTGCATGCATATTTCAAGCTTTTTACGCTGCATATAATCCGGTACCTAGTTATTATTGAGTAGAGATCAATATTACGATACTTACGGTGTCGGAGGTAACAGCTGCATATCCTGGCCAGGGGTGTCGGGCGTGGTGGGCACAGCGGGCTGCGGGGAGATGGGGGAAGTGGCGACCGGCGGCGGGGTCTTGTTGATGGCCGGGTTGTAGATCTTAGGGTCGCTGACCATGCGGACGAAGAACGAACGCTTGTGCGCGAGAGCGGTGCGGTTGCGGCGAGCGCGCTCTTCGTTCAAATCCTGAAATCAGTTAAATCATAATGAAAATTATTATTACGGGATTTTATCGCGTACCTTTTATTTATTTTGCTTTCCCGACGTTTCGAACACGTTACAGCGTTTATGGTCACGGGATGACTGAAGTACAGTTAAATCATTCTTCACTATTGCAATCGAATTTTTTTTCATAAGTATAAGTACTTAACAAACTTTCACCCGTCATTTCTTCCCCATGCGAATATCCAAAAACCCTGAAGCACGTCATTATTTATTTATGCTCATGAGATGTAATTCAAATTTTTATGTTTAAAACTTTAAAAAAAGATTTTTTCCAAAAATCCTTTCTTGGCATCCATTTAGGCATTATTTAAGGAGGATCGTTTGTATCATTGCGGGTTCGAATCCCGTCGGAATTGAAAATTTTGATAAGATTTTTCATTTTCAAATGTAATACGAGGGCGGAGTGATAAGTCTGGTAAAAATTAAACAAGGAGTACATTTTATTTAAAAATTACTATTTATTTTTCTACGTAGTTCCCTTCTAAGCCGATGCATTTCATCCAGCGTTTCTCTAGCTTTTCGATTCCCTCCATAAAATACGATTTAGGCAACTCTTCGAAATCGGCATTGGTTTCGTGCATGATCTCTTCGTTGGAGCTAAATCTTTTATTTTTGAGCTAAAGCTTGGTCTCTGGTGTATGGTGGTGGATCCATGTTTCATCTACTATTATAAAACGACGCAAAAATTCAGTTTTATCCCGGTTCAAACAATGACAAACCTGCCTTCGAAGTGGTCACTCGTATGCGTTTTTGATCAACAATCAGTAAACGCGGCAGCCATCGCGCGGAGAGCTTTTTCATATCTAAATGTTGGTGTAAGATATTGCATACACATTCGTCTGAGATGCCTACTATCTCGACTACCTCCTTTACTTTTACTCTTCGGTCATCAACACTATGTCACGGATTTTAGCGATCATCTCTGGAGTAGAGGCCTCAACTGGGCGTTCTGGACGTTCAGCATCACTTGTGCTTGTACGACCACATTGAAAATCAGTAAACCACTTACGAATCATTTTAATGGACGGAGCAGAGTCCCCATAATAATTATCAAGTCTTTGTTTCGTTTCCGTAGTAGTTTTTTTCGCAAAAAATTATGTTTAATCAACACACGAAATTCACTTTTCTCCATGTTTGAGAAAATGCGTTCAATTGATTTGCTTCAAGCTGTATAAAAAAAAACTAACCGGCACGGCAGTACTGGCTGAATATTTAAATTTAGGGCTTCAAAAGAGTTTTGAACAAGGAGGTTTCATGCAATTAGCGATACTTTTTTTCCAGAACAGATTTTTACCAGACTTATCACTCCGCCCTCGTAATACCTAAGTGTGGTTTAACACTAAAAATTTAAAATTATAGTCATAGCACCTACACCTCATAAAGTTGCCACAATTCCTCTTAAGGGTCGCTAAAAAAGGCAGCAAAAATCAAGCAGCTCTACCCTAAAATCTAATACAGCAGTGAAGGCAAACTCTCATAAACAAATGGTGGTACCAGAATCCTCAAGTAGAGCTATAATTACCTACCCAATTGACTTTCGTTCTACTGCGTCAGGCAACGATAGCCGAACTCGAAACTACACAACAGTTACCACTATGTTGCCACTATGTAATGTAATACAGAGAAAAAATGTATTTACCGCACCGTATTGCGCACAAGGCAGAGCTATTACCAAAATTTAATGATCTGTGTGGGGTAATCTAAAATGAAAATAGAGATTATAGTTAAGTAGAAAATAAACGGATAACATACTCTTTCCTTGTCAGGTCCTTCAATAAGCTCAGTGGCGAAGTCCGTTATGATATCCCATGCTATCTCTGCAATAAACAACACAATTATTTTTTATCGTAGCCACAAGCCTTCGCAATTATCTACGCCACGGTCTGTGCCAACAGTGTAGAGTAGACATTATTTTATTTCCTTACTTTTATTATTTTATTCGCAGTTCGCATGCTGGGCTAATATCCTAACCTTTATTGTTCTACTAGTTTTGCCCGCGGCTTCGTTCGCGTGGTACCAACAAGTTAAATAGCTCGGCCACAATATACCTACTCCTATTTTTATCCAAAACGGATCACTCGATAAGGCTTAATCGAAATACAAACATTCAGATTTATAATATTAGTATCATAGTATCGCAACACATTTGAGGTCAAGTAACTTTAATTTTAGAAGATCTCTTACCAATGTCTTCACGCGTAGCATGTTGATGTACCACGCAAAATCTGATGACAAAGTACTCTCGCACCGACGCTGGCACCATGTGCAGCTTGCCCGAAGCATTGATGTTGGTCAAAAGCTTCTTGTTCATCTCGTCTATTTGCTCCTTCGTCTCGTCTGAACCTCCACGAAGGCGGAAACAAACCAACCCCAACTAAAAAAAAGTTGTGTCTTAATTGTGCTTAGAAAGGCCAAAGCTATTGAAGTAAGAGTACCTATATATTTACAGTAAGACGCATAAAGACAAACAGAAGCGACTAGGTACTTGTATCTGTGAATCGTAGAAAAACAAGATGAGCCGAAGATTGGGTTCTCTATGTAGGTATCTAGTAGGTATTCTTAACTAAGTTTAACTTCACATCACTAATGTCAGTGCTTACAATTATCTAAGTACTTGTCATTTGTAAGTCACACCATCAAAGCATTTAAAATTAACCTAACCACTTTTTAGTATATTTTTCTAAAACACACACATTATAATCTCTTAGTGATCTTACCGTAACCTCATTGCAAACTTCGAACCTATCATCCTTCTTAACAAGCTTCTCAAAGTACTTCGCAAGCTCGCAATGTCTCCGCACGTATTTCTGCAAGCCGCTAATACCGTAGCTTCTCAGCATGAACCATACTTTGAGCGATCGGAACCTTCGACTCAACGGCACTCCCCAATGCCTGTAATCTATAGCCGTATGGTCATAGCAATGTTGGAGGTAGAGTGGGTCGACCACGAGCGCGGAAGTTAGGAGATATCTATTGGTGACCCAAAGCAGGGAACAGTCGAAGCTGGTTAGCATCAGTTTGTTTGGATTGGTGTTGAAGGAGTCAGCGTACTCCACGCCGGCGAGCCTGTGCTTGTGCTCGGGGCAGAGGAAGGAGCTGCCGGCGTATGCCGCGTCGACGTGCAACCACACGCACGGAAACTTCCGCACGACCTGCCCTATCTCCGGCAAGTTGTCGTACGAACAGCATGATGTGGTGCCCAGCGTAGTGGCGACGAAGAAAGGCACGCGGCCTGCTTCTTCGTCTTCTTTCATTGCCTGAAAAGGAGGTAAATTTGGAAATAGTTCTGACCAGATCCCACAGAGATCTGAGGATCTGTAGTTAATTAGATTTCTAAAAAAAATAATTTGAATTAAACTGTAGGTGTTATTATTAGGTATCTACCATAATGTATGATTCCAGTTTACCGTCAAAGTGCGCAATAGACACTTGAATTATAAATGCGAGCGAACAAACCAACCACCTTTAAAATTCCATAATAGCAGAACTCAATTAGGAGGTCACTCATAAGAGGGTCGTATCGCGAAATTTCAATATTCGCGGCATAGAAAGTGGCACACAATGCGGCTCCATTACCGGCGGCGCGCTACGTATTTCCGGCATCCACGGAGCTCCAGACTCATTAAATAAGGCACTGCCTGCCTGTCCCCACTCCCAGCCTCTTCAATTACCGCCCGATTATCTGCACCCTTTCACGGAACGACTCCGGCTCATCGCGACCCGATATCGTCTCTAAATTAAAATTTAGTAGTTGAACATCTTCACCCGGCTGATTTTAAAGTTTGGTATTCAGCAAAATGTGAAGTGTTTGTGTTTCTTATACGATCACAAATTATTCATAACGCTATAACTATCTAATAAAGTCTCTTAAATATTCGACTAGATAATTTATACAGGGTCAGGAGAAAATCTATGCCTCCACTTATTAGGATACTGTAGTGACTGAAACATTGTTGAAATGGAGTAGGCTGGCCTAGCGCCTAAACCATCTTCTCAGCTAAATCGGCCGTATCCACCGGAAAGACATGCTCAATACGTGTGGGCTGACTAAACCGTGGGTTTCCTCACGATGTTTTCCTTCACCGTTTGAGCATATAATTTTTTCGAAACGAGAAATTTATTGATGCACGGCCAGGTTTGGAACTCACGACCTTCGGATTTAAAGTCGAGTTACTATCCCACTCGGCCAACACTGCTCCAAAGTTCACTATGACATGTCACATTTAGCATGTCTGATTACGTAGTGCCTACTTTAAATCTTTTCCAAAGTTGGCCTAAATTCGTTATGCAGCGGTCTCAGTTTTACTGAAACATTTTTTATTGTCAAAATTTTCAAAAATGTATCCATATTCAAAATTATTCTAATCGACTTGCCTCCTTTAAAGTTTCACCCCTCAGCGAAGCATTCTCGTCAGGTTGTAGAATACGTAGCTTCACGAAGCAGATCATGGCAGACTTCTCGACGCACGAATGCGCCTCCTTCGAGCAATACGCGATCAGCTTCGAGAGAAGTAGGCCTTCGTCCACGTTTGGGAACTGATGCTTCAACCTTTTGATACCATTTGCTCTTGCGGCTAACATTGAAACTAGCACGCATTCGCTCGCTGACCCCTAAAATATTTTATACGATAAGACAATTTCTGCAGAAAAACGAAACCCGACTTTATAGCTGCCTTCTTAAAGTATAGTACTACCTACAAAGATCTGTGCTTTTACACATACACTCGAATGTCTTGAGATTTTGAGTTGACGAGAGAAATAGCAAACCCTAAGGATAAAAATTATTATGAGACCATACGAGATCTTCAGTCTAGAAAAATTTGATTACATAATTACAAACAAAGAATACAGCTAACATAAATTGAAGTTCGTTTTCGAAGTCGGTTAAAAAATTTGCTATAATAATTGCAAAAGGTAAAGTGAAAATGGCATGCTTACGTTAATAACACCACCACCCTTGCTACCTTCTTCAAACGCTAAAAAAGCTGGTGGGAGACCAATTGCTTTACCTGCAAAATTTCATATGCGCATTTAGTATCGCCGTAGTCGTATTGCTATTAACTTTTTATATAGATAGATACTCACCCATCCAATCGAGCATGATAATTTCCAATTCCGTGCAAGCTGGGCTAGCAGCCTGAAAAAATAAATGGCTTCAATTTGTTTACTCTTTTTTAACAATTTCAAGCTTGGGTATGCTATTATAGTAACAGCGGGGTTAAAAAGGCCGTTATAGCAAAATCACAATAGTATGCCGTCTCTTTTCATAGACTGAGAGAACGGCGTATATTGCAATTCTTATTGTGGTTCTGCTTTAGCAGCCTTTTTAGCCCCGCTTTTTCTGATATGTCTATAGAATTAGATATCACTAGCGGACGCCCGCGGCTTCACCCGCGTGCACTACATTTTTTTTATCCCACGGGAGGAACCGTGCATTTTTTCGGGATAAAAAGTAGCCTATGTCCTATTCCCGGTCATTATCTTTCTACATTCCAAATTTCATCATAATCGGTTTAGTAGTTATGGAGATACGTGGGAACAAACATTCACACACACACACACACACGGACTTTCGCCTTTATAATATTAGTAGGATAAGTATTTTTAAATTAAGTTAGAATCTTCTTTATATTTCCATCATTGTAAACCTTATAAACCAACAAAGCTATGGTTCAGATTTTTCCAAAGATGTTTAAACCTCACTCATAAAGTATCGTTCCTTTTATCTTAGGTTATAACAACTTCAAGTTAGGTTATTACTAGCATTGCAATCTCAACACGTCATACTCAGACCCGATCATGACCTATCAATCAAACTAGCGTTGGTTCTGATTTTTCTAAAGCTTTGTGTAGCGCTACAAATCCGCTACGAGGCCTACGAGCTACGCTACGAGTGCTACGAAAACACGAGTCTTGCGTTATTGGCACTTTGAAGTAACTGTTAGTGGTTGACACTGAGTTCTAATTTATTTTGTTTTATTCTATATCAAAATAGCTTCGTACTGACTATTCACTTTTTCTGGAAATTGTACTTACCTGCATAATATTTACTGAAATATGTTTCGCTTACTTTTTCTAAACATGCATTCCTGGGTAACAATTTATGAATCTTTGCTCGGTTATTATAACGTTAAAAATTGTTTTTTCCGTTTTAAATAAATCTAATATAATTTTCTATTAGCCCAGATCTGGAAATAAGAACTTACACTTAAAAATGTTAGATGTTAAGTACATCTATGATTATACGAAACAGGCCTCGAAACATGCATAATTAAGTGGCCATTACAGCAAAATCAATACGTCTGCAATCGATTGCATATGTCTTTCTCCATTAGAAGCTCTCTTCTTCACTTGTTCCTTGGTCGTGAGTTCAATGACCAGCAGAGTCATTCTGTAGACTCACTTCGAATTCACTCACCGAGCTCACTAAATACACAAGAATTTATTGTGAGATTCAAATTTCGAATATGAAATTTGAAATCTCACAGAGGATTCAGCTCTTCGACGTTCGAAGTGAGTTTACATAGTGACTCTGAAGGTAAATGGTCATTAGTCATTTTTGTGACTTAACATTCTTTAACTAGTGCTACTATTTGCAGAACTAAAGTCTAGGAAACTCCGATCATGTTTATATTTATCACATAACGAAAATTCGAACGGGATGGTGAATTAATGTTTTTCTCATGAGAGAGAGCGACAGTGTGAAAGTTACGCGCTTAGACCTTTTATTCAAGGTCTACGCCGTAGACCGTAGACTCTACGGTCACACGTGATATAGACAAAAAAATATTTTTTACTTTATTACAAATTAATTTAATAACATCGAAAAATTGAAACATACATCATAGTGAATATACTTTTAGGTAGGCTTTTCGACAAAATAAAATTCCCTCCGAAATATTATGCTGTTTCTGAAATATTTGCAAAATAGTGTAAATAAACTGATTTTTTTCTGAAAAAAATTCCATCGAGAAAATTTTTACTAATAATGTTGTCAAAACAAATAGTAGTAACACAAAGATAAAGATCGAAGTCTCTTGTTCTCAAATATTATAAGTTACTATTACACAAACTAAACAAGACCATTGAGAGTAATTTTGCCTAGCATGCCCTCCTAAACTACCTAAATTACAACTATTATGTTAGGATTATTATTAACGGAGTTCTGAGATAGACATTTGAAACCGTATTCCGTGTGATTATTTGTGTTTCATATGAGATATCTCCCTGTAATATCTGCTAAGAACGAAACTTTAGGACGGTTGTCAATTTCAGATATTACTTGAGCTTTTGGGTTTACATTGCTTGGATAGCTAGCCACTTATTGCTACCAGTTCACAGAGTAGGTACTTTGTTATTTACTGAAACACCAATTGAGGAGTAGGTTATGAAACTTATAGTAAGTTAGGTCTTTTCACACTATGTAATAGCGATTAAAATTGTAAAGCAAAAAGTAATCATAGTTTTCTCGTCCTACGAAATAAAAAATTATAAATGCAATCAAAGCAATTTCAACAAAATCCGAAAAGAACACAATATTTTGACGAGCACACTTAGTTTTGTAATTAGTTTCCGATCAATCATAGTCCTGACATGCGGAAATCTGATGCAAAGGAAAGCTTTTACGGTAGTTTATTTTGTCACAGTTTTTTTCATAAGTATTAGCATTTTTAGAATGGAATTAGGCAGTCTAATTTACGTGTACTTATATTAGATTTCTGCTGTGCGATTTAACACTTCTCGGAATGTATTCCGAATTCCGAAAGCGACTTGTCTTCCCTGAAAAAAAATGACTTTCCGAAAAAAAAAAATGTGAATCGCACTGCTGGTATCGATATAAGGTTCTGATTAAAAACTACTTATAGAACATAACAGAGCGATCAGGAAAAAAATTCTCAAAATTTAAATTTTAAAACTAGGTAAATACTTACCTTCTTAATTAAGCACGGTACTAAGTTTATTTTTACAAAATATCGGTACTTACTTATTTAATGATTTTTATTAATTACTTTTATGTTTTTCTGTTAGTGTCATATATTTGAAGTAGGATTCTATCTCGGATTCTACGCATTACACTTTTTCTTGAGGTAAACTATTTCAAACTACATCGATTCAGAAATTGACCTTTTTTATTTTTTTAATAGGTAAGTACTTATACCTTTTTTAACGTGCGGCTGAGACGAAACGCGTCAATGAGGCATTCTTTATCGTGCTGTATTAGCGTAGATCTACGAACTACTCATTAGGATCTCTTAAAATATGTAGGTACCTATGCCATCTAAATGTACCTATTATTGTTAAATGTATTTATGTAAGTACCTACTTACATTGCGAAGAAGACGAATGTGAGTGCCTATGCCTACACATACCCAACAGGGTTAAAAGGCACAATATTGTAGTATAATAATAAGGGTGGAAAAAATTGAATGGGCCCTGGAGGTAAACTACTTTAAATCTTTAAGATATATTATTTTACTTAAAGGAAACATTCCTTTATTTTTAAAGCTAAGCTTTTTAAACTTTTAAGCTTTCAAATTAATTATATTCAGTTACATTAAGTAATATACTGACTAAAATGGAGGTTCTAAATACCTTTTTAAGTAGGTACCTAGGTAAATAAGATTTTCCTTTTTTTTTTCATCTCGTTTTACTTCCAAAATAGAATGTCTGTACTTAGCTCAAAAATATCCTGTAAGTACCTACATGAAATCGGCACTTACCTAACTGGCGCGAATCTGTGCGAGCCAGATTCGCCGGTTAAGTGAGTTATGTAGAGCGTTTTCACACTATTACACCATTAAGACATTCGTGACACTATTCGATATTGATGTCGGATGCCACGCTGGTGGCCGATATGCGAAGTAATGTGGTGTTTTCACGTACTCTTTATAATAGGTACCTGAGAGGGTACTCCCAAAACTAAAAACTATCGTGCCAATTTTCGTAGTTCTTTGATTTATGTATAACGTTACTGCAATAACTTGAAATTTTCTATAACTAGCTGACCCGGCGAACTTCGTACCGCCTTATTATTTTTTTTATTTAAGTAAATAGATTTTTGGGGCCAGAAACCCTCGCGGGCGTCCTCAGAAGACCCTACCAAAGTTTTATCACAATCTGATCAATGGTTTAGGAACGCATAGAGAGGACGAACATTGATTTATTATGTACCTACTTAAATGAAATGATTTACAAATAGTTCTTCTTTTATTTAAGGGGTAGCCCCTTGTCGGCATAACTGATGTTTCTTTCACCACGAAGCTCTTTCCAGGGCAGCCTCCTTGACTACAAATATGTAGTTAGCCTAACTATTATAATTATTTTCACTTACCCATGAGAATCCAATACACCCAATACCAGCCGATAGCATATCCCCCAATATAGAAGGATACGCGTTCCCCGCGGGGAAGTACGCGTGGAACCTCGGATGCTGCCAGTGCGTCACACCAGGCATGATCTTCTTCTCCACATCCGTCATGACGTCATCCCAGGCCTCCGGATAGTGAGGCGCCTCGGCCGGCAACGCGGCGCGAAGGTACCCTGGTTCCACGGAAGGCACAACTCGCCGAGAGTTCAGCGTGTTCATATACGTGCATATGTAATCCACCATCTCCTTGCCGCGGACGCGGAACTCCTCGACATCCATGACCGAATTTTTATGGAAAAGATTTTTTGAACATAGACTGATTGAATGGTGGTGCGATGTCAGCGGCGCAACGGTCTCCGGCTGACTCGACGGCCGCACCAGCACTCCTGCGGTCGAGGGGCGGGGGGATGCGAGCGTGGAGGCGCTCGCTAGAACTCATGCTGCTTGTGTCACAAGGCATAAGAGGAAGTATAACTTTTTAGAAATATTGAAAAAATAATTACATTCCTTCTTCTCTTTTTTATTCTTTCTCTTCTATTCATTTATTTCGTTTCCTACATGTAAGTATTGCCATGCCAAGGTCCAAATTGATATTTATAATTGAGTAAGGGATAAGTTGCCTTTTTGTTGAGAACCTGACGTCTATGAGGATTAGACTATAGTTTTGAGAGGCTATTGTTCGAACTATGTAATACTATCGGAGAAGATAAACACCATGAGTAAACTATAAATAAATACTTAAATAAAATAAATATAATAATTAAAGTTGTTTTTAGTATTACGATTCTTACGTTTGAAAGTTTTCTCGTAGGTAATGTTCTATATATTAGAATGTTCCAAGATGCCTGAAATAAGTAAAGAAATAATAAAACAACGCTAAGATAAAATGTTCCGCTTCCGCCTTCGCTCCGCTCATGCCCTGTCAGGCCCCGCAATGGCCGGCCAATGAAACGCGACGCCCGCCCGCCCTCGATGCCACTTCATTGTGTCAGCTGAATGCTTCCTAAGTTGAAGACTTTTCACATGACTCTATTTTTTCTTTGCTAATACGTTCTGTCGCTAAAAATAAAGTTGATAAGACTTGGGTTAGCGGAATCAACCAGTGATTAAAGTTCTATTTTGAATACTGTAATTTAAACGAATTTAATACAGAATAGAACGAACGGGCCTTGGAGTAATCTGAAAGGAAGGTGTCTATAATATAAAATAATGTTTTCTTCCCCTTAGTTGTGTGTAAAAAAAACTCTGTCCAGTCCGTTAGGGTGTTATTCGGTTCTAATCCCAAATAAAAATAATGGTCAATGGGCACCAAAATGTCCCTTCTGAATCGGACAGGGTTATTTTTACACAATAAATGAAACTTTTTCGAAATATAAGACAAGTTTTAACGCAACAATAAAATTAAAATCCAAACAGTAGAATTTATTGGCCTGCACTGTACATGCACAACCCACAGGTCAGTTGGTTCTGCTTTTAACAATAGATTGTGGATTTGATTCCCACGTAGGATAAATATTTTTGTCTGATTTATAAGTTACTGCTATATATAAGCTGACGCCCGCAGCTTCGCCCGCTTGGACTACTACTTTTTTATCCCACGGGAAACATGCATTTTTTTCGGGATAAAAAGTAGCCTATGTCACTCTTCAACCCTCCAACTATCTCCACACAAAAAGTCACGTCAATCCGTCTCTCTGTTGACGTGTAAGCAGGACAAACAAACACACTTTCACATTAATAATGGGTATGGATTAAAAACAAAAAAGGTTGGTTGTAGATATACATAGTGAAATATTTTATCAGTAGGTCAACTGGTTCTCTAGTATAAGGAAGGATGAAAGTTTGTATCGAAATGAAAGTAAGCAAATGAGCTGCATTCGATTAAGGTACCTAATCTAATTTCCTGTGACATTTTCATTAGGTATGCCTTCTCTCGTAAACATTTATCAAAATCCATCAAAGTTAATCATCATAAATGCGTTTAGAGTCGGTCAATACGGTGTACCATGAAGCCGCGTTTCCACTAGGCAACATTTGGCGCGCGACATGTTGCTCAACATATCGCGGAACTTTTGTTTAACAACTTTGTCTGTCTACGCATCTACTACTATCTCAGTCGTCGACAAGATGTCGCCAAAGGAACTAACGTTGATTTCACTACGGACATTGTTGCGCGTCACGTTTCCACTCGAAACAATTGATGTTCAAATAACGTTGCTCTCTAATTCTATCGCGACCTGTTGTTTGTTTATAGTACTAGTAGTTCGCCCCGAACTGAGATCTCGCGCACCGTAGATGGCCAACATTTGGACTTTCTTCTGACTACCCCTATAATTTCAAGTGCTACTACTGCCGGGTATGCCTATTGTGCTAGCTCTTCATGGTAAAAAATACTAGCATGCATGCAATACATAATGTCGTGTCTAATTTTTCATTTATTTCATATTTATGAATTCTCGTCGTATTTTTAAAAGTATACGTCCTAGAATAAAAATAATAACTATTTTAGAATGTACAAATAAAGACCTTTCATTTGACACCGCACTCAATATATTTGTTTACTTATCTTTTTTTACCCCAATTATTTTCATTTTTTATCAAAAATTTTTTTATCATGAAAATAAATCAAGTAGCATCTAAAATCATTGCAAACCAAACCGCAACGATGCCACTCTCTTTTTAAGACCGACCAGTCAATGAGCTACGAAGACATCGAAACTCTATGAAACGGGAGCTCTTGCAGCTCTGGTTTCGTAGTTTTCGGTCTTTGGTCGTATTTAAAAAACTATACATCCTAGATTAAAAATAAAAACCATTTTGGAATGCACAAAATAAGCCCTTTCGTATGACACCCCACTCAATATATTTGTGTAACTTTCATAATTTTTTACCCCCTTGGGAACCCAATATCTTCACAACCCCTTCATCGATTAAGCTCATATGCTCCACCGTAAATTTCCTTACCACAACCTATTGATCTACCAAGTTTCATGCAGATTGGATGAACGGTTCGACAGTTATGCTCGAACAACAATTCGTGAAACATACAAACATACAAACATACAAACATACAAACATACAAACATACAATCATACAAAGCAAAATCGCCCAACTTACCACTAAGATCTTCGCTCGCTTCGCTCGCTCGATCGATAAACAAGTCGTGTGCAATAAATAGAGGTGAGTGAGTACGCTACTATAAATGCGCTGGTATTTAGACATGTGGTATACAACACAGTAAACGTAAAGTCTAAAGTACCTACCTATATCTAACGCTCGGAAGTTTCTAGAACTACGACATAGAGGGCTCACTAATTGAAATGAATAAATCCGTAACTATAGTGAAATGTTCTTCAGTATTTTTTTTTTTTCATAGCCACTGCTGGGTAAACGTGTCACTCGCTCACTGAAGGCACGGCATATCAAGAGTCAACGATTCCTTGACTCGGAGTTCATTGACTCGACTGATTCCTTAACTTAGGCGGTTCTCCCACTGCTGCAGATTTTAACATTGTATGCAAGTATCTCAATTTGTATAGAAAACACGCATAGTGCAACACACTGACAACGCATCGACGCGACGTCCTATCTGCGGCTCCGTCGCTGCGTGCGTGATCTGCAGACCGCTGCAGATCTGCGGGCTTAAAAAGGTCGCTATTGCAGAATCGCATTAAAGGAATTGAACTATTGCCATCTCTTTTAATTGACTGAGAGTGAAAAGAGACGGCATTATAGTTCATTTCATAATGTGATTCAGCTTTAGCGGTCCACTGCACACCGCTGTGGAGTGCGTTGCCATTGCCAGCAGCGTGAGAACCGCCTTAACATTATTCCAGATATACTTACCTATGCTATAGTATAGATATTCGTATACATACGAGTATGTCGAGATGAGTCGCTAGTATTATTTAAAATTTGACAATACCTACATGATAAAATAAAAATGTGTTTTGCAGAGTTAACGACTGAGGTTGAGACTCCACCAAAGCGGAGACGAGAGGCGATGTGTTTAAACAACTAAATATCTCGTAACACAGACGATAATTATGATAATGTGTGAATAACTAAATTCTATTGGTTGTTTGAACACATCTCTCGTCTCCGCTTTAGCCTCATTATTTCGTTGATTATTATAGCAAGTGTTACTTGAGTCGATCAACTATTTTACCCACACTTTGCTGTCCCCGACCATTTTTTATTAAAATACGCTAAATGGTTATCTAGACACACATAACGAACATAACAATGGTATCTAAGCTCATTAGGCACAACGGGAAACTTGATTACGTTCTTGAAAATCTTTAGTTTACATGAAATTTTATGGTAACTCAGTAGACAAAAAGTCCGCTCCATACAAAATATTGCTGATCGAAGACCACATTCGACATGTAATCTTTAATTTAAATGTACCTACTTACGCTTATTGGTTTTAGTTAATTCTTTTATTAGAACAAGTTAGTATGTTATAGTTTATCGTGAACTTTACAAAATAGAAATAGGCTAATTAACTTTTCCAAAAAAAAAATTCTCAAACATCTGTCCCTCACTAGAATCCCCTTACTTATGTCTGCTGAGTTACCCTCCTAAATTTGACCCGGAAACACAGAGAAGGCCATGTTTGCCGTAGATAGCTTCATTTGTGTTTTCCTTTGGTAGTGTGGCGTGGTGGTGTCCTTTGATAGCACCGTCGAGCCACCAGTCCGCGAAGTCCATAATATTTTAAAATATAGTATGAGAATATAGTCCATAATATCTCTAATGCCTTACTTTAATCAGAATATAGAAAAAAAAAATTTTTTTTTCAAAAAAATATCGTCTGAACCTGTCCAAAGTGTGGGTAAAATAGTTGATCGACCCACTTACCCTTAATATTCCAGTCTCCTGAATTAAAAGCACTTATCAAATTGATACCATTTTCAACTAAACGAAAATGAGGCCTTGTTCTAGCTAGAAAGTGAATAATCCGCAAAAACAGTGAAGATAGAGAGTTATAAATAATTTAAATCTCGTTAAATTGGTGAAAGGGAACTACTTGTCGCTGGAGTATCTTTGAGTGCGGCCGCATGAATATTCAGAGTTCATCCCTTGACTGGATACTTCGAACTGGGCTTAGATTGCAACGTGTAACCTCTAAATTATACAAAAGACTTCAAGTAATGAGATCTTTGAGCCTCAATCTCAATCACAGGTGGTCCCGTTAATAATTGTTTGAAAAAGATCTATGAGCTTCCTATAAATTGATTGTCTAGACTTTTCAGGCTTTTCAGGCCTTTTCAGGCATTCAGGCTTGTCTACCAGTGGACAATGATGAAAAAAAAAGTAAATATGTAGGTGTGTACTGTGTGCAGCTTCATTTGAATCCACAAAATAAGAGTCGTAGCAGTGCTACGGCGTAGACCTTGAAGTCGTGTTGTAGCTCAAAGATGACTTTGGAAATTAAGTATTTGGTGAAACAAAACTGTTTATTTACGCTATCAGACATAGTTTCTCATAATATTAAAAAAAAAATACTAAAAATATGAAGTTTGAATAAAACTCTGAGATCAATCAAACAAATTGTTTTAATTTTTGTTTTCTAATTAATCTCTCAGACAAAAGGGAATATGCGTCTGATTCAAAAGCAAGTTAAATATTATATTTTTTTATGAACATTATTGCTTTAGAATTATGTGTGTATAATATTTTTTTAATATTATTTCATTTTCGCTTAGTAAATAATTAGGTACTTACCTATTAAAAATTGCAAAAAATAGTAGGAATTTCAAAATACTTGAAACGCAACGCGATTGAATGTAACGTCAAAGAACGTTTCGAACTCGATACGCACAGTTAAAAATCGACTTTAGGTATTCCCTTGCCGTTTGGGTTTTTATTGTTTTCAGCACAGTTTTCAAGTTAGATACATATATTTATTTTTCTATGGTTACTTAGGTCTATGACATTACCCGTGTTTTAATTCAAGCGCCCGTAGCTGTTGGTAATTTTTTTTTTTTTTTTGTCCCAAAATTTTAGTTTTTCGGCGCTGTATTTTTCTTTACGGCTATTTATCGATATAACCTATCGTATCAAAATATATAAAAAAATGTGCATATTCCCTATTCTTTTTTTTAACTTGTGTTCTTTAGGTAGGTATTCATACTTTTCTAATTATATAACTAATAATAATTTCTAATTATATACTCGGAAATTTCAGCATTAGGTCATCATCAGAGGCCGCGCGGATTATATGCAATATAAAAAGCCTGAAATATGCACGAAAAATACCTAAAATATGCATGAAAAGTGTCAAAATATGCAACATTAAATAGAAATATACTTAATGGTAATTATTACAGTTTTATCATCAGTAAACTAAATTTTTTAACATTTCTTACTCTCGAACTGTTCCTAAGGTTCGGAATCAAACCGTTCCACATGTGGATGTGGAATGGTAACTTACCTACCTACAAACTTAATAAAAACAATAATTGTTTGTACTTATTATTTCTGGCAAAAGTTCACCCACCATAATACAAAAAAGCTTCAGCTATAACTACAGAACAATATTTTAAGTAAAAAGCGAGAATATGCATCACCAGAAGATTTTAGATTTTAGGCAATATTTATGAACATGGGCTAAATATTCAAATGCATATGCATTGCATATAATCCGGTCTCTCTCTGGTCATCATCATCAATGTATGAACTGAGTGCAAATGCAAGGTAGTAAATTTTAAAGTTTTGAAGAATAGGTACCTATACTCATTTTAAATTCTATAAGGTAAGTAAGTAGGTAAGTAGGTACCTACTCAATATATATTTTCATATTTCCATCTCAATAAACGCGCTGTATGAACATATCGCCTAAGGGCCTTTGCACACGACGTTTTTTAAACGAGCTAACGACTGCGTCCTATAAATACGATTAGGACGCTCAGCAAAAGTAAAGCAGTCGTCATGTTGTGACCTTTGCGCAAGATCCTTGCGTTTGTATGGCTACAAACGCGCAGATACGTCGATACGGACGCACTGTAAGCGCGAGCTTTACACCCTTTCACCACTATAGGTACTTCGGCTATTTGAAGCGCGACCCACTTGCATTCCTACCTACAAACGCTTTCAAACTGTGAAAACGCGTTGATGATGCGCAGAGGACGCGCTCATCGAAAACGCGCGTCATTAGCACGATTGGCAAAACAAGAGGCAAAATTAAGAATTTTTAAAAAAACCGACTGCAAATTCGTCGTAATTTTACACAGTAACACTCGCGCCATGAAAACTAATCTAATGACGTACATCGTCATTGACGTATCGTTTATCAAAATCGGTTGAGCCGTTGAGAAGTTACGAACGGACATAGGAACAGACATACATACAAACAGGTCAAACACTAACCACTCTATTTGGGCTTCACCGCAGTCGGATAAAAAGGCCCTAAGATCAGCACCGGTTCAATAGGTAGAGCACCGCTGGTCGAGGCACGCGGAGTCGCCGGCGCGGCGCGGCGCTCCCGTCGGAATGCACATTCTTCCTCACTCCGGAATACCAATGCCGTATTATGTGTGATCCCTTGGATGTGTGAACCTGCTCGACCTTGCCAATGGATCGGGCATAGGATGGAGTCTCGGACAATTGATAGATAGGTAGGTATACATATGGGGCCGAAGCCAACATGCAGTGACCCTTGCCTTGATCCATCCCTGTGACACTACTTGTGTCTCGACTTCCAACCTGAAGGTCTTGTGTACAAATCCTGGCCATACATCAATGGATTTCTAGTAGTTTTTTTTTTTTTAGCGGGCTATAATAAATATTTAGGTATATGTAAACCAGTACCTAACAACTGATTGTTCTTTTTCATGAGTGCTAAGTACATAATTCTAAACACAAGGTTTGTTTTTTAAGTTTAGTCGCTACAGCTCCATCGACATTTTTGTTGGAATTTTTATTTGTGGCGCGCAGACTGATATGGAAAGTTGTGGCTCTTGAATAATTTATTGTTGTCTTTTTTTTTGGCTTTATTTGACTCTTTGAGCTGGGAAATTTGACAACCCCTGCAATGTGTAGATATGGTGTTTATCACTGTTGAACAAGCGCATCTACTTATTTTCTTTGCTCCATGTCTATTTCAGATCCTTTATTGTGCCCTACATCTATAATAACGCCTTCGTAGACATCTTATTCACCGTTTATAGACACAGATCACGTACTTCCTCGAATTATACTACCACTTCCAACTTAATTTGGTAGCGAGTGTAGACCTTTGAATTTAGGTGTTTAATTTTAGAAGGATGGATTTGAATAGCTTTTATTTCTAAAACTAGCTGACCCGGCAAACTTCGTATTGCTTCAAGCATACCTAAATGGAGAGAAGCATGTATATGTGCATTAACTTGGCATCATCGTTGAGTACCACACATGGAAATTCGTAAAAATATCGTCAGGATTCATTTGGAGAGTCGAAACATTATCGTTATCAATCGAATATTTTAAAGTGTCACTATCAACACACGAAAGTGAAATGGCACTAGTTATCATATTCGTAATTTCGTATTTAATACACAGCCTTCTTTCAACAATCTGAATTTGCCCTTTCAACAAGTTCCATAATCGTCTTAATTTTCACACTTGGCTTGCTTATAATAGCGAGCGATATATTTTCGATATGTTTTTAATCATCTAGCTCAGGGTTTCTAAAACTTTCGGTTTCACGAACCCCTGCTTAAGTTTCCAGGCGACAGCGAACCCCTTAAATAACTAATAAAATCGGCATACTCTTCCTGTCTGCCCAGAAATCTATCAAAGACATCCTTTTTACCCGGCTCACTGTCAAGTCACAGGGTTATGTAGATCGCGCGTTTCTATATATGTGTGCATGTACCTATTATTCTTTATTACCACGTTGCTCCTAAACGGCTGGATGGATTTTGATAAATGAGGTAGGTATCGTTAGAATCGTCTCTATCTCGATTGTGCTCTAGGATACTTTTTATTTCGATAAATCAAATAGTGCGGCTAGAAAATGCAACAATGTGTGAATTTTCAAAATGAAAATCACGCCATCATATCAAAATCCATGTCAAAATCAAGAGGTTGCCTCATACTCAAACTAGCTAAGCAAACTAGCTGCTAGGCACTATTACGTTAATCTTGAACCCCCTGCCATCCAATGGCGAACCCCTAGGGGTTCGCGTAGGTACCCCACTTTGAGTAACCCTGATCTAGCTCATCTAGCTAGGTGACGACGCCGATGCTTAAAATCAAACAAACGAACCGAAATGTGAGTAGCTCACACACGAATTTATCAATAAAGTTAGTACAGCTCAGCTTTGCTTATCCCTAACTTATGGTTTTTAAATAAATTGATGCTCTTCTCGTAATAGGTAGCTTGACAAGACTGATCGACGGCGGTAAAACAATTTGGCGGCCTCTCCCAGTAGGTAATCGAATGAGTCGCGAGCAGGCCGTGAGCCTCCGCATTCCAACCAAATTATTGAACGCAAACTCGATAAAGTCTCACGTTTTATTTTATCTTCAACTAAGATCTTAAAAAATTAAGTTGAAAAGTTAAGAATGTTTAATCATTACATTTTCAATGTTTTTCTCTTTAGACGCTGCTCTTTGAAGAAGACAAAAAATCTACGATAATACCACGCAATTCCTACAATTGAAAGTAATTGAAAAGCAGAATTATTTATAGAAAAATATTTCCTGCTATAATTTTCCATCAGCGCCTGCGAACACCACAAACGACCGGCGTAACATCCCCGACAGATTTTTATGACATCTCGAAGCAGACGCTCAATAAATATCGAGGAAATAAAAGGTGAAGTCGTAGTGGGAGACTCGTTGAAATCTAATTTCGCGTAACCATAACGGGCACTCGAGACCGATGAGCCATCGTCAGCAGACGCCCGGCTCATATCAATTCATAATTGAGGCGCGGTTTCTTCGCTCGAGCGCTCCTTCTGAAAACCTCGACCATTCTTTTTCTTACGACTCGCTGTTCCCGCTGCGGCCTTTATTAAAATTAATAAGAAAAGTTCACGAAAACTTTTGTTGACAATTTTTATTTCAAATAAGTAGGTATAGGAACTCTATTACAATTCATTTTAAGCTTACGAATAAAGTAAAGATAGCCTAACTAAGTAAATGCCTAATTCTACCAAAAAGATCTAATTAGGTACTTAGTAAGTATTTGTTGATCACTTGGATTCAATATTGGCAGCAGCATTGTCAATTTCATCATCACCAACGACGACCGGCTGACTCAACGAGTATGGGCCCTCATTGCACTTGGGGCCGTCACATGAGAAGTTGTCGAATTCGCAGTATTCGCCCATCACAATCTGGAAAAGTAAATGGAAATATATACCTAACTAGTTATCGGTTCTTCGCCCCCGTAAACCACCCCGTTCTTATATCACCCTATGTGTTTAATACCTTGGTGGGATAGTCAATATCGGGAGTAGAATTGCATACACAATGCCCGCAGACGCATTCGCCTCGGCCTGAACACTGTGGCCCCTCGGTGATGCCTGGCTGGTAGCACTGCAGGTCCATCTTGCCATTAGCACAGGAACACTCGGCATTTTCCACGAAGCTTACTGAAACAATGGATGACGATGTAGTGTAGAGCAGTGTTCCCCAAAGGGTGTGCCGCGGCACACTGGTGTACCGTGGTCATTAGTTGGAGTACCTACCTCGAAAAATTAGGTTACGTATCTCAGTTAAGCTACTGGACCGCTTAAGCTAAACTAAACAAGCTCATGTTTCGCATAAAAAACTGATTTTTCATTTATGGTGTACCTCCAAAATTTTCCGATTTCCTAGATCTAGGGTAGGTACCTTGAACACAAAAAGTTTGCGGAAAACTGGTGTAGAGCGTGCGTGTCGGTCTGTCCGGGCCGCGCTTGGGTGAGAAGGCCTTGAGGAATGTGGCAACCGAGAGAAACAGGCAGGAATTAAGAATAAAAATAAGAATATTTGATTACCTACTTACCACAAAAACAAGATAGTAAACCTACCTACCTACAGCCGAAAGTGACATAAAAATGTTGGTGTGCTAAGAACCGGACTAGAGTTTCTGTTTCCCGGTTCCCATGAAACAACAGGATTTTGTGGAGAGAAATAAGCGTTCTGTCGACATACCTAAGTATAAATTACTTACATTAGAAAATATCTGGGCGACCGAGCTATGCTCGGCGGGTGCAAATAGAGAAAAATTAAAAAAGAAAAAATCTACAGGCTGAGATTCGAACTCGAAGCCTTCGGCTGAAAGGTCCACTCCATTCGGCCACTTTGGTTTTAACAAACTTAGTGAAATTACGAACCAGATTGCACTGGTAAATCTTTTTGCGTGAAAATGCCTAGAAAACGGCTTTTCCCAGATATGAGACCTAGCTAGATCGATTTTTCGCCCCCGTAAACACCCTTACTGCAAATTTCATCAAAATCGTTAGAGCCGTTTTCGAGAACAACTCAAGCATTTTATTCTTTATACCCTGACTAAGTAGTACCTAGACCAGTGGTCGTCACACTTTTCTGGCCAAGGGCCGCATAGGACAATGTGGGGTATCACTGCGGGCCGCACATTCTTGAATTATTTATTTGATGATTTTTCGAAATTCCTATACTTGTGTAGTAAAATCCTAGTAGGTACTTAACTACCTACTAACGAACTTGAAACTTAGCATAATTTTGCGGTGCTCAAAGACTCGCAGCTTGTTGGTTCCTATTCTATGGTCTGACATAACTCACTTTGCTCGCAATGCTCCTGAAGTTATAATGCAAGCGAATAGAGCTCCAAACCAAGCGAGCGAAGTAAGGAAGGATGGTTGTGAATACTCACTGTTCCGCAGATACTTAGGTAGTAAGGTTAGGTGAAGATCCGGATAAGTAAATAAGATACGACACAATGCACATTAGTAAGCTAAAGTTTATTCTGCAAGCGTAAACACAACACATAGGATAGTTCAGAAGGAGTAAATATAAATAACCGAATGAGAACAATTACGAATCACAGTTTTGCCCGAACGCGGGAGAGCGGCGCGAGCGCAAGCGACGTGCGTCTAGTTTGGTGATAAATTTTACACTAGCTCAAGCGCGGGCCGCGTGGAGCGCGGCGGTCGCCACACGCGCCGGGCGCGGGGCGAGCGAGGTGCGCGGGAGCGCGGTCGGTCGACTCGCGCCGAGCGCAAAATATCTATATGTAAAGGGGCATCCACACGCTGGCTGTTTGTCACAAACACCGCAAACAGCAAACGAAGTCCCATACACCAACCACAATCACCCAACACAAACAGCCATCCACATGCTTGGCGAACGTTCATTTCATTCCGAATCGGCAAACATGGCGGACGACGAGCTTGTGGCAGCTATTACTTTCGGGTTGACATATTTTTATTATAAATTAAAGCAAGAGAAAGAAAAAAGGAATGGCTCATTTTGATAAGCCTCCAAAAATGTCAGAATCGTAGGTGCTGACCAATCAGACATTTTTTACGCTTTGCGCGCCAACGAAAAAGTGTAGCAAGTATACGTCCGCCTCCCGCAAGCTCGCGCGCATACTGACTGATCGCTGCCAAACGTGTGGATACGTAGCAAACTGTTTGCCAAACATCCTTTGATCTGGCAAGAGAAACCGACACCGATGCCGAACACTGCCCGACACAAACACAAACAGGCAAACAGCGACAAACACCCATCCACACGTCCGTGTTTGCTGTTTGCTGTTGGCTGTTTGCCATTGTTTGTCAAGCGTGTGGATGGGGCTTAAGGCTCGTCGGGCGCACCGCTCTGCCTGTCTGGTTGTTGATTTTAAAATAAAAGTTTTTACAAGAAATGGTAAGGTGGAGTGACTAACGAGCCGCTACATCACCCCCCTCCGGAGACCGTCAAGGGCGATAATACGAGAAAAAGTTAAATTAGAAATTAAGTAAATTGAAAAATTATAATAGAAAAAAATTAACGAAATTTACTAGGAAATTTTATGACACGACCAGATCGCGTCTTCTTGGTAGCATCTTCAGCATCAGGTAAGTTAGAATGTGTTTGTGTTGTGAGATTGGAGCGTGAGTTGGTGGTGAGATTGGAGTGTGTTTGCGTTGTGTGGGAGTTGGTGGTGAGATTGGAGTGTGAGTCGTGCAGCACGTAGGCCGGCTTCAGACGATCTATCGACACTGTAACTCTGTTACCATTTACCAGGACCTTGAATACCTTGTCGCCTCGTTCTAAAACTTCGTGCGGTCCAGAGTAGGCAGGTTTCAGAGCTCCACCTATAGTGTCATCCCGCAAAAATACATGGGAAGAGGATGGTAAGTCCTTGAAAACGAAACAAGAACGCTTAGTACCGTGACGCGATGCTGGTAAAGGATTCAGGTTCCTGGCTATCTGATGCAGACGTGACTTATAGTCATTCATGTCAATGGTGGCTGCTGGTTCCGGTTGGAAGAACTCACCTGGGAGGCGTAACGGTTCTCCGTAGACGAGTTCGGCTGAAGAAGCCTGCAAGTCGTCTTTGAACGCGGAGCGAATCCCTAGTAAAACTAGCGGAAGTGACTCGACCCAACTGTCGCTGGCATGGCAAGTTATTGCAGCCTTGAGTTGTCGGTGCAACCTCTCCACTAGCCCATTGCACGCAGGATGGTAAGCGGTGGTTCTCCTATGCTGAAAACCTGCAAACTGCGCCAGGTGTTTAAATAAGTCCGACTCGAATTGCCTTCCGCGATCAGTGACCACATCTTGTGGGCATCCAAATCGGGAAATCCATCCACTCAGTAGAGCCTTAGCGACTGTCTCAGCTGTCATGTCTGGTAGTGGTATTGCCTCAGGCCAACGTGTGAAACGGTCGACGGCGGTGAGGCAGTACCTTAAGCCTTGAGAAAGCGGTAATGGGCCTATGAGATCGATGTGAATGAAAGAAAATCGTGCCCGTGGTAGTTTAAAGTTCCCTAATGGTGCGGAAACGTGACGGGTGACCTTTGACCGTTGGCAAGCAAGGCAACTACGAACCCATTCCCTACACTGCTTCTTTACGTTTTGCCAAACAAATCGATCTGTGACCAACTTTACCGTAGCCGAGGCGCCTGGGTGACTCAGACCGTGTAGGCTGTCGAAGACTTGGCGTCGAAACTCGCTGGTGACGTAAGGTCTTACTTTGTCGTTGTTGTCGTCGCAGTACAGGGTCAGCGTAGTACCTGGCAGACTTACTGGCCTGAGACGTAGTGAGGTGTTACCGCTTAAGAGTAACTGTAACTCACCATCAGTCTGTTGGGCGGCTGCTAACTTCTGCAGATCCACTGGTTGGGCGACTTCTTCCACACGCGAGAGGGTGTCCGCGACCACGTTGTCCTTCCCAGAAATGTGCCTGATATCTGTTGTGAATTGGGAAATCAGGTCTAAATGGCGAAACTGCCTGGGCGAGCAATGGTCCTTTCGTGAACTGAAGGCGTATGTCAGAGGGCGGTGATCGGTGTAGATCACAAAGTTCCTGGCCTCTAACATATGCCTAAAGTATTTGACGCTCTCATAGATGGCGAGCAGCTCGCGGTCGTAGGGAGAATATTTCGTCTGCGACGGACTAAGCTTACGCGAAAAGAACGCCAGAGGCTGCCATGCGCCATCTTTGAGCTGTTGGAGGACTCCGCCGAGGGCCTTGTCGGACGCGTCTGTGACCAGTGCTAGCTTTGCATCACAGTCTGGATGCGTTAATAAAGCTGCCTGGCTTAGCCCATCCTTACACGCGTTGAATGCGTCCATTTCTACCGCCGTAAATGTAACTGGGTGCGACCCTTTGACTGACCCTGTTAATAAAGCATTCAAAGGTGTCTGGTAGGTGGCCGCGTTAGGCATGAAACGGCGATAAAAATTGACCATGCCAAGGAAGCGTCTCAGCTCTCTTACCGTTTTCGGCACCGGGAAGTTCCTTATTGCGTCCACTTTGTCAGGCAACGGCATCGTACCTTCTGCTGAAATTTTATAACCTAAAAAAAACTACCTCAGGTACACCGAATGTGCACTTACTGCAATTTAAGACCATGCCATATTCTTTCAACCTATTGAACACTTGGTGGAGATGGTCTTCGTGGCTTTTTGGGTCGGGTGAAAAGACCAGAATGTCGTCCAAGTAAGCATAAGTAAAGTCCAGGCCCCGCAACATCTCATCGACGAAGCGCTGAAAAGTCTGGCCCGCGTTACGCAAGCCGAATGTCATGAATGGAAAGACATAGGATCCGAACGGTGTGGTTATGGCGGTTTTCGGGATATCGTCTTCGTTGACGGGAATCTGGTTGTACGCTTTCACTAGGTCGATGGTCGAGAAAACCGTGCAACCGGCCAGACTGTGCGAGAAGTCTTGGATGTGCCGGATAGGGTACTTGTCTGGCACCGTCCTAGCGTTCAGCATCCTGTAGTCCCCACATGGACGCCAGCCGTTGTCTTTTTTTGGGGCTAGGTGAAGGGGAGACGCCCAGGGTGACTCGGAAGGACGACATGTACCAGCCTGAAGCATCGCCTCAAATTCAGCCTTTGCTATTTTTAACTTGTCCGGAGCTAACCTACGTGGTGCACAACTAACTGGTGGTCCGGGCGTGGTTCGGATGTAATGTAGTGTACCTATTGTGTTTTACTGTACGGTGAATTCCGGGTGGGCGTGTAATGTCGGGATATTGTTCGAGTATCTTGTGATATTGTGTATTACCTGAAACAACCTTTACTGAAGATACGCCAGTGGACGGGGCAAGCAAAGCCGCGGTAGTGAGTGTAGTAGTGCCATCTATTAAACGCTGTTTTTTAATATCTACTATTAAATTGTAATACGACAAAAAATCTACCCCTATTATCGCCTTTGTTACATCCGCAATGATAAACTGCCAAGCAAAGTCGCGGCGTAAACCTAGGTTAAGCACCATATTAAAATAACCGTACGTTGAAATTTTTGTACCGTTTGCCGCGCACAATTCGTAACTAGTAACTTGTCTGTTGCCCTTCACTAGGTATTTAGGTATCACACACAAATCACTACCGGTATCTATGAGAAATTGTAATTTCGAACGTTGATCCGTGACGAAAAGGCGACACGTGCTAGGGCAGTCGTCGGCCGCCATTATTGGCGACTGCCCGACGCTTTTCCCTCGAAGTCGCAAGGTTTTACACAGCGGCTGGCTTCATCCCCGAATCTCGAATGGTACCAGCAGTTCGGGAATTTCCTATAGCTGGACTGGGAACGCGTAGATGTGGATGATGACCGCTCGCGTCGGCCTCTTGTAGGACGAGTTCTCGATCTCGAACGTGGCGTGTCTAGTCTCGCTGCCAATGCTTGTACCTGCCGCGTTAGCTCCGCGATTTGGCTAGCCATGGTACCTGATGATGACGAGATCGATGCCTCTGACACCTGAGGATTGATGGTCACTACGTCGTGAATTTGGTCCGCCAAATCTGCGACGTCATCTAAAGGTAGTCTCGCCTGCGATGCTATGATGGACTGGGTGCCGCTGGGAAGTCGACTGCTCCAAATCGACCTAAGAAAGTCGTCCGGCACTTCAGGACCTGCCAGTTGTTTGAGGTGGCGTAGAAACTGCGATGGTTTTCTATCGCCTAGTTCCTCTCGAGTGAGCAGTTGGTTGACTTTCTTCTGGCGTGATTCCGAGAGTCGATTTATTAGCTGTGCTTTCAGCTGCACGTACTTGTCCTTGGCTGTTGCGAACGTTGGCGAAGTAATAACGTCTTCCACTTCCGCTGCATATGCCGGGTCCAGTTGTCCAAAGGCGTAGTGGAATTTGGTCTCGTCCGCGCTTATGTTTGACAAGACAAACTGGCTCTCTAGCTGGGCAAACCACAACGCCGGCTTCTGCGGGTAAAATGGCGGTACCCGAATGCCCACGCGATGTAATTCCTTTGATTCGCTCTGTTCTCCATCTTTCGGCATTTTAGTCGTTCAAAAGGGGGTCACCAATGTAGTAAGGAAGGATGGTTGTGAATACTCACTGTTCCGCAGATACTTAGTAAGGTTAGGTGAAGATCCGGATAAGTAAATAAGATACGACACAATGCACATTAGTAAGCTAAAGTTTATTCTGCAAGCGTAAACACAACACATAGGATAGTTCAGAAGGAGTAAATATAAATAACCGAATGAGAACAATTACGAATCACAGTTTTGCCCGAACGCGGGAGAGCGGCGCGAGCGCAAGCGACGTGCGTCTAGTTTGGTGATAAATTTTACACTAGCTCAAGCGCGGGCCGCGTGGAGCGCGGCGGTCGCCACACGCGCCGGGCGCGGGGCGAGCGAGGTGCGCGGGAGCGCGGTCGGTCGACTCGCGCCGAGCGCAAAATATCTATATGTAAGGCTCGTCGGGCGCACCGCTCTGCCTGTCTGGTTGTTGATTTTAAAATAAAAGTTTTTACAAGAAATGGTAAGGTGGAGTGACTAACGAGCCGCTACAGACCGCTTAAGCTAAACTAAACAAGCTCATGTTTCGCATAAAAAACTGATTTTTCATTTATGGTGTACCTCCAAAATTTTCCGATTTCCTAGATCTAGGGTACCTTGAACACAAAAAGTTTGCGGAAAACTGGTGTAGAGCGTGCGTGTCGGTCTGTCCGGGCCGCGCTTGGGTGAGAAGGCCTTGAGGAATGTGGCAACCGAGAGAAACAGGCAGGAATTAAGAATAAAAATAAGAATAGGTATTTGATTACCTACTTACCACAAAAACAAGATAGTAAACCTACCTACCTACAGCCGAAAGTGACATAAAAATGTTGGTGTGCTAAGAACCGGACTAGAGTTTCTGTTTCCCGGTTCCCATGAAACAACAGGATTTTGTGGAGAGAAATAAGCGTTCTGTCGACATACCTAAGTATAAATTACTTACATTAGAAAATATCTGGGCGACCGAGCTATGCTCGGCGGGTGCAAATAGAGAAAAATTAAAAAAGAAAAAATCTACAGGCTGAGATTCGAACTCGAAGCCTTCGGCTGAAAGGTCCACTCCATTCGGCCACTTTGGTTTTAACAAACTTAGTGAAATTACGAACCAGATTGCACTGGTAAATCTTTTTGCGTGAAAATGCCTAGAAAACGGCTTTTCCCAGATATGAGACCTAGCTAGATCGATTTTTCGCCCCCGTAAACACCCTTACTGCAAATTTCATCAAAATCGTTAGAGCCGTTTTCGAGAACAACTCAAGCATTTTATTCTTTATACCCTGACTAAGTAGTACCTAGACCAGTGGTCGTCACACTTTTCTGGCCAAGGGCCGCATAGGACAATGTGGGGTATCACTGCGGGCCGCACATTCTTGAATTATTTATTTGATGATTTTTCGAAATTCCTATACTTGTGTAGTAAAATCCTAGTAGGTACTTAACTACCTACTAACGAACTTGAAACTTAGCATAATTTTGCGGTGCTCAAAGACTCGCAGCTTGTTGGTTCCTATTCTATGGTCTGACATAACTCACTTTGCTCGCAATGCTCCTGAAGTTATAATGCAAGCGAATAGAGCTCCAAACCAAGCGAGCGAAGCGAGCCGAATCTTTGCAAGTCAAATGCAATATGTTACACTTTTTTTTGCGGTGATTAAAGAAAAAACTCGCTGCTTATTGGTTCTTATTCTGTGGTTAGACTACTCACTTTACTCGCAATATATACCTTACTCATGAAGTTAAATGCGAGCGAAGCGAGCCGAATTTTTCAAGACAAATGCAACATGTGACACTTGATTTTGTTTGCGGTGATCAAAGAAAAAACTTGTTGCTTAAAGGTTCTTATACTTTACTTAGACTTTTTTAACTTTTCTCGCAAAATAACTGAGACATGAAGTTTTATGCGAGCGAAGCGAGCCGAATTTTTTAAGACAAATGCAATATTGTGACACTTGATTTTGTTTGCGATGATCAAAGAAAAAACTAGCTGCTTATCGGTTCTTATTTTGTGCTTAGACTTTACTCACTTTACTCACAATAGACTTTACCCATGAAGTTAAATGCGAGCGAAGCGAACCGAATTTTTTAAGACAAATGCAACATTGACACTTGATTTTGTTTGCGATGATCAAAGAAAATACTCGCTGCTTATCGGTTCCTATTTTGTGGTTAGACTACTCACTTTACTCGCGATATATACTTTACTCGTGAAGTTAAATGCGAGCGAAGCGAGCCGAATTTTTTAAGACAAATGCAACATATGACACTTGATTTTGTTTGCGGTGATCAAAGAAAAAACTCACTGCTTATCGGTTCTTATTCTGTAGTTAGACTTAACTCTCTTTATTCGCAATATACCGTAGTTATGAAGATGAATGCGAGCGAAGCGAGCCAAATTTTTTTAAACAACTACAACATTGTGACACTTGATTTTGTTTGCGGTGCACATAGAAAGGCTCGTTGCTTGTCGGTTCTTATTTTGTGGTCAGTCATAAATCACTTTGCTCTCATTATACCTACTCAACTCTGAAACTAAAATGCGAGCAAAGTGAGCTCTAAACCAAGCAAACAAGCAAGCATTATCACCATTTCCTTGCCCTTTTCCCACTAGGTTGGGTCGGCACAACATGTTCTCCTCTAACGTGGTAGAATCATTATCTACTGAAATTCTTGGTCGCGGGCCAATATCGTCCCGCGGGCCGCACAAATATCGCCCGCGGGCCGCATGCGGCCCGCGGGCCGCACTTTGACGACCACTGACCTAGACCTACCTAAGTACCGTAGTAATAACTATTTTAAAAGCAAAATCGTCTTAGGTAAGTATATTCTTATCAAACTGGTTAAAAGAGGTAGGTAGGTTATTAGGTAGTAGGGTGGGTTGTCCACCTGTGAACCAGGCAGATGCAATGAACCACCGCTATATTTCAAAAATGTGACATTGCCGTTCTTTACGATTACTGCCAACAGGAACGCATACGCATCCCTCACTCTCTCCCCAAATTACAAGCAGCGCAAGCTTAAGACGTACCTACGCTCAGTGATCGAATTTATAAAAATGTATCATAAAAGTCAGTTTTTTGTGTTGATTTCATTCTTTTTCTACATTTTTTGGGTCTTACCTACAGTTTTTTTTGCCTGTTACGTATGATAACACATACATAACGTTGTAAATTACACTATAGTTAGTATGCTGTATCATCATTTACCAGGTGAAATTCTGAGGTTTGTTTTGTCAATGGGGTGTGTCCAGCAATGAGCCATGACATAGTGTCCTGCATTGAACCATAGTACTCACATACATTTTCCCAGTCCGAGCTGCACCTACCATTTTTAAACGTTGAAAAACTAAACCACCACTTATTACAACTAGATTTGTATGATAACCTACTTATAATTAGTATTATGATAAAAAAAAACATATTGCTTGATGTCAATACATAGATTTTATTAAGACTAAAATACTCAAGCCTAAATATAATTAACAGTACCTCTAACGGCTTATATTTCGTAGTTAGTAATAATTTTGCTGATAGGTATTAATAATAAAGTAAAAACATTGCCCTTTCTCTTGGTAAATAGGTGGTTCATTGCAGAATTCGGTCTGGTTCAATGCGTACCACCCGTGTTACGCAATGAACCAATTCTCATTTTTTGCTAAATCTGTATTTCTAAGAAATCTAAAGATTATATGAATAAACTAATAATGCACAATCTTAGCCAGATTAATCACCTTACTTCACGCCAAGTCTTAGATCCGTAAGTCAAAAAATGTAAAAGATATGGACGTTTGAATTTTACCTGGTTCATTGCTGGACAACCCACCCTACCTACTTACCTAAAACATAAACTAGGTAGGTACCTACCTACTTAAGTAGGTAGTTACTTACCTATACTTACTTACTTAAGTTTATTTAAATCTAGGTGGGTACCTACTTTTATTGTTGACTGTACCGTACAACCACCGACTTGGGGATCAATCACTAAACGAAATATTGGGTTTCTAAGTATGAGGGCGTATACTCTTTAGCATTCTGAGCATTCTGTTTTTTAAATAATTAAAATCCATCAATAAATGACGAAGTTATTCAAGTTTTCTTTTCGGTCATTTCAAAACGCGCGCTCGGAGCTTCGCGCTGCGTCTGACGTCACCAGGCGCCCGCGGCTCGGTCTACTAGTACAAAATCGCTAGTTAATTTCAAACTAGCTTCCGCCCGCGGCTTCGCTCGCGCGGCACCTGGATAAAAAGTAGCCTATGTCCTATTTCAGGTCAAGAACTATCTATGTTTTAAATTTCAGCCAAATCAGTTCAGTGGTTGTCGAATTATAGAGGAACAAACATAAATCCAAATATCCAAACTTTTGCATTTTTAATATTAACTAGCTTCCGCCCGCGGCTTTATTCGCGTAGTACCCAGATAAAAAGTAGCCATGTCCTATTCCTGGTCATTATCTATCTATATTTAAAATTTCAACCAAATTGGTTTAGTGGTTGTTGAGTTATAGAGGAACAAACATCATCCATCCAAACATCCAAACTTTCGCATTTATAATATTAGTGTGATTAGTGTGATAGTATGATTAGTGTGATGAGAAAGTGTGATAGTGTGATTTCAAAACCAAGTTTTACCTAAACTTGGTTTTGAAATCACACTACATCACCTACTTAAAAATAATTTTCGCCTTTAAACTTTTTACTGAATAGGTATTTTAGGTAGGTACCGGAACTTACCGAAAATAATAACAAAGAAAATTAACAATCAGGAGTCGAATCACACTAATATTAACTTTACCTACCTAAATTATTTACCTACCTACTTAAATTATTACCTACATAAATTATTTTTAAGTAGGTACCTACCTACTTACTACTTACCTAGGTAGGTACCTACTTAAAAATAATTTTCGCCTTTAAACTTTTTAGTGAATAGGTATTTTTTATACATACTTTTAATCGTAATACCTAAAATTAATAATTTGTATGTAGGTACGAGTCAAAATAATCACATACCTACCTACCTAAACTTGGTTTTCAAATCACACTATCACACTTTCACAATATTTTCCTTCACCGTTTAGAGCTCGTGTTAAAGCGCATACCTACTTAGGTACCTACTTATACATTTTTCGAAACGAAAAATCCATTGATGCACGGCTGGGTTTCAACCCACAACCTTCGGATTGAAAGTCGAGGCACTAGCGCACTCGGCCAACACTGCTTCTCTACCTCTGACTACCCGCTTAGACTTTTTCAACGGATCTAAAAATTCCTAAAAGATCTGATAGAATATGTCTACTGTGCCTTGGGAATACAGTCGTAATCATATTTAAAAATAAAAAATGAAATCATTTATAACTTTTTTAAATCTACAAATCTGCATAAGTCCTTACTTAACAAAAAACGTGAATGACCTCGAAAGTTTGGATGTTTGGATGTATGTTTGTTCCTCTATAACTCGACAACTACTGAACCGATTTGGCTGAAATTTAAAATTTAGTTAGGTAATGAGCGGGAATAGGACATAGGCTACTTTTTATCCAGGTGCCACGCGAGCGATGCCGCGGTCGGAAATTAGTTTGAAAATAACTAGGGATTTTGTACTAGTGGAGCGAGCCGCGGGCGCCTGGTGACGTCACAGCCAGTCGCGGCCTTCTCGCGAGCGTTTTTTAGATTGGCGCACTAAAATCTCTGTAACTCGGTCATTTTTGATCCGATTAAAAAACCAAAAACACAGTATTTTTTGTTTTTTCTGTATCTACAAATCTGCATACTCAACTAAAATCGTGAGTCTTCCTCATTCTCGCAAAAATATTTAGAACTTACATCCGTAGTCCACGTGATCAATAGTTTCGTTGCAGTTTATATCCGTGAGCTGCCTGGAGAAGCATTTGTTCTCTGTTCCGCACCATGAACACTGAGGTAGCTGAAGACATTCAAGACAAGACTTTTTCACGCCACAAACCCAGTGCTCATTCAGAGCGAACTGACCACGCCCATTAACTGTAAACACCAGAACTAAACAAAAAAATAATGATGGAAAATACATTTTTCTGAACAGATAACTCGTTCCAACACCGCTTGTTCTAAATAACAGCAGATAACTGTTTAGCCATGACTTATAATTATTGTGTACCTACGCATTTATATATCGTGATAGATAACCTTTAGATCTTCGTTGTGGCGCAAATAATTTACGATCTTCATCTAAGTAGGTACTTACATGCATGAGACAATTTGCAAATGCGTGAACACTAAGTACCTAGGTAAGTATACTTTGATTAGGTACCGATATAAGTACTAAGGTATCTGGTATTTAATCGAAGGTAAATAATTAGCCTTCCTAATAGATATTTATTTATCAATGTGAAAGTTTAAAATGTTTGGGTGTCTGACTGAATGTTTGTTAAGTACTACTCAATCTCGCCCTATCTCGCCCGAACAGCTGAACGAATATGGATGTTTAATGTTTAAGGCACAGAGATAGATTCTAGTCTGGAATAGCACTGTGCTAGTATTTAACCCCACCCCCAAAAGTATACTTATACCTACTACCACAGCTACTACGTACAGTGAATATTTTGAATTTACCGCGCTGTCTGTCGCGGTGACAGTGTGACGGTTAGGTAGGTTAGCCAATGATAGGCATTATAATTACCCCAAGGAATTTCCATACTACGTACCTGGAACACTGACTGAAACAGAAAACAAGGTCCGCTTGAAATAAAACTTGGGCGGTGTGTCTCTTTCTTTTTGCAACTGTGTGAAAGAGACAAAGCACCCAAGAAAGCCTCTCAACAAGACCAACAATCCTTATAACCAAGATTAAATGATAATAGATCGTTGAACAGTCGCGATAAGGTTCAAAATCCTTTGTACATTAAATGTCAGTCAGCACTCCAGTTACGTAGTTTAGAATCTTCTTGAATTACCCAATGATAGGTGATTACTTGACAGTTGACATTGACACTGCACTGGCTACATTGACAAACTGCAAAAACCGTATGAAGCCAAAAAAAATGAAAAAAAAAAAAAGTAAATAAATAACGCAACCAGTGTTGCCAATTTAGCGACTTTGTCGCTAGAAATAGCGACTTTTGGACCTGTGTTAGCGACAAAAAGTCGGTTTTAGCGACAAAAAAGATTTAACGACTTATCTAGCGACTTTTGGACTTCGACCAAGAAAGAAATTAAAAGTATTTTATTGGTGGACTTGGTGAGTGACAGACAGCAAATGACAGTAATAGACGCCAAGCGACAGTGACAGACACCATTAAAGTATGATACATTTTGACGGAATAAAAATACGGAACTTCATGTGCGTGATTACTACGGTGTATGTCAATGTCCCGCGTATCAACCTTTGATTTTTGTTTGAACTATCAAACTCTATCGAACTATGAACTTAACACCCCCCCCCCCCCCCCCCCCCCGCTAGCTCCTTTTGCCTCGTTTAGCGACTTTCTAGCGACTTTTCGCACTCAATCTAGCGACTTTTATTTTTTGGAGTTGGCAACACTGAACGCAACCCAAGACCAAGCAAGATTCAGTTATTTTCTTACACAGAAATGGAAAATTATTCTAAAGGAAAAAATGTAGAAGAAGTGTTAGAGCGGGACCGCTTACCATTCAAAGATCTACCACATAACTTTCTTTGGATGCAGGTAAACTAACCTTTTCACACTTACCTTTGATTTTAGACCAAGAACCAAAGAGTTAAACACAATAAATATTATTTATAGGTGAAGGGGGGTAGCAAACTGCCCAATCTACTATCACATGCTTCGGGTTGCCTGGAGAACAAAGATACTACAGTAGTGGTATGGACTGGTGCGGGGGTAGGCATTGGAAAGGCCATTACTTGCGCTGAACGTACAAAAAGAGAATTCAAAATACAACATCAAGTCACCAAACTCACATATAAAACGTAACTCATTATTTTCTTGTTTTTATAATGGCAAAGGTGATTGACATGCTAGATCTCTATAGTTGAAGTAACTTGGTTATGTCCATGGCGTGCTTGCAACTTGCTTATTATCCAAAAAAAATATTTCATTGAAAATAAAGTGCCTACCTACCTAATCAAAATTTTCGGAAATCTTGTTATGTTCATTTGTCAGTTGTAGCACCGATTACTGAGTTGCATAAAAGTGTGCTTTGTTTGTAAGACTTTCATTCTGGAAAGGAAATGTGATTTAATATTGAGATTACTTTCAGAGATGAAGAGTATTGGGACCCAAAATTAGAAGGCTTAGAGAAGATTGTAGTCAAACGACAAATACCAGTTATTCATTTATTGCTATCGATTGAGAATGAATTTGACACTAATCAACTTGGGTAAGAACACTAAGTTGCCCTTTATTATTACACAAAATGAAACATTTAATCAAAATCTCTTTTTTTTACAGTTACCAATCTCTAAATGGGCAAAAGTTTTGGCAAAGTAAAGTTTCAAACACTGCAGCTAGAAGTAGTATAAAAGGCAAAGCAAAAGGGAAAAAATACAATCATTATAAAGGTAATAATGGCAATAAGAACTGAATTGTTTTAAATAGACATTTATTGGTAAATTTATGTAAAGATGTTCTACACAATAGGATAAGAATGTACAGGTCTTTATTATAATAAATATAAAATAAGGTATTTCTTGCTTTTTATTATGACATGGTGAATGTGAAACTCTTCATACTGGAGCGTATGAAAGTTTCTGAATTTAAAACAGTTAATTTAAATCAGCAAACCTATAAAGAACTAATTTTATTAATGTATTACAGTTTTATTATAAGTATAGATAACACATTCCCTGCCCTGGCTCTGCAGTGCAGCCTATTCCCTATTTGGACACTAATATGAATTTATACATTTTTATTAGGTTATTTTTATGATAAATAAAACTGCTATTCAACTTATAAATAATTTTAAAAGATTCTCGAAGTATAAAGTGTGTCCTAGTTATTAGCAGACTACAGAATCAGTCTGCTTGTCTGTAAACTAAAATTAAAAATTAAATGCAAGAAATGATTTACCTGTATACAACTGCTACGATGGACATAATTAAGCTTTGTAAGTAAATATCTTTTTTAACATTCAAACATTTGACTACTGATAAGATATCCAAGATACATACAGTAGTTATTAGTAATTAATCACTAAACATTTGAATGAGATTCAAAAGGTAAATAAATTAAAACTCATAGGTCACAGGCCAGATTTGGATTAAATTCTTCAGTAAAATTGGTATGACCCAGAACAAAAGATCTTATATTTGCCTAGCAGCGCCCTTGCGGCGTTGCCCCCGTAGTGATGGTAAATGGTGATGATGATGATGAAAATTGGCCTATAACCTTCCTCAAGAGTTTAGCTATCAAATCCAGAAATATTTTTTCCAATCCGACTGGTAGTCTGAGATTAGCGCGTGAAAACAAACAAACTCTTCCACTTTTATATAGAAGTACATAATAGATTAATACACTAGACTAGATAACTAAAACATTTTTGTCAAACAAGGAGGATATTTAAATTTATCTAATATCTAAATATACATGAGCATGAGTTCTGGGCCCTATTTACATCCATTTCACTGATGTATTTGGGTAATATTTATTTATTTATTTCACAATATCATGAATTATCCTTACTTTCAACCAGTTAGTTATGATAACCAATGTTGTAGATTACAAATGCTGTTACTAGAATTCTCCTTCAATACATAAAACTGAACCGAATATAACTGAATATATTAAATACTTTTGAGCTAAAAGTGTGCAGTGTCTTAGGGCACCGGTTATGGGAAAGATTATTTATTTTCTGTAGTAAAATTTTGCTTCATTAGAAATAAACGCATTATCATTCAAATGGCCTAACTAAAGGAACTCATTCATTTCTAAATAGGTAAAATTCATCCTCATTTCCTGAACTAGAAGTACTTATAAATAATTTAGACTAATGTTTTAAAACAGATACAGTTTAGATAGTGCAATAACTATAATTAATATATAAACATTGAACTTACACTATACCTCATCTAAGATAGTGTTCGAGTCAAGAAGAATTGTTCAGTTCATTACTGATAAAACGCAAAGTTTAACAGGAATCCACACTTCTATTGAAGTCAACCTCAAGCTTCTGATTCACCCACAGGTGGGGCAATTGGTGTTTCATCATCCAATTTTGGCAGAATCAGTATTTCCTTTGAAATGATGGAGTACTTTGTAACAAAGTATGTAAAACGTTTACACAAATGTGTCTCTTTCTCGAAAGCATCAAATATTGACCGGTGATGGAAGTAAGCATGGGAGAATATTCTGTAAACCCTCCGGCACACAGATCCTAGTTTGGCCACTGAAGACTCTTTGATGCTTACTCTGAAATTATACCACAACACAGTTTAGTAATATAAGAAACCAAGGAAAGTATCAGACTCTAGGTACCAGACTTTTGAAAGTACTTCCAAACATAAAAATTAGAATAAAGAATTTAAATTACCTGCTGGGAAAGTATTTGTTACTATTGAGCAGACAAGCAGCACCATCCAAGGTATGTCTTGTGTAGTCAATAGCTGGACACTCCTTAGGAGTCTTATGGGCCGCACAGAGGAATATCCACTGCTCAGTAGCAGTCATTTGGGTGCAAGTTTCTGGTTTACATTCGGCTTGCAGTCGTACAGCCAATCCATTTAGTTCCATACAGAATTGACTGAAATCAATAGGATTGAATTGCAATAAAACCAATTTTGAATAAAGTGACCATCGAGTATTACAGCGAGTTTAGACCCTCACCGTAAATGTTCATATTTCCAAACTCCTTCGTCCTGGGCGTCAGGCATTTTCAGTATTGCTACTAGATTTGAAGGGTCCCTTCTAATAGTTTGTTGGATAAATTGTTGCACTGCCAGAGTGCTGTCCATTTCCTCGAAAGGTTCATCTGGCCAGCGACAGAAATCCTGGACAAAGAGATGATGATAACCATACAATTTCTGCGAGAAACAATAAAGTATACTCATTGTGATTGTACCTACATACCTTTGCCTTCGAACCGGGGCGGTTGCGTCTCAAAATGTCGAATTCAGCCATGTTTTAGGAGCTTTAGGTTATTTGGTAAATAGTATCGGTATCTTTCTCTGTTTTACCAAAAATTTGTATCTGTTTGTTCGGCACGGCACGGTAAAGTATTTTTTTTTTGTGATCGCTCACGCTTAACAAATCATCATTGCCGTCGCCATTTTATTTTACCCACAGAGAATGAATGAGAACACAACAGTGCTGCCAACTCCAATAAATCTAAGTCGCTAGATTGAATCTGAAAAGTCGCTAAAGCCGGGATCAGACGTTTCACTCGGATGAATGGTTGATTCATTTTCCTTTCATTCCATTCTGATCATCACACGGCTTACTAACCGTTGAGGTGCCCCGCCCCCCGGACCGATTGCCTGCCTAGCCAAACCAACGCCCGCGCAACTGTTGCCAGCGGTTTAACTTTTTTTGCCAGTGATTTTATTCCTGGACTAAACCTGTTTGTGGTATCATTGGAATCGGAATTTAACAAGCTTATTAACTACTTACTTACCTGCTCAAGGGGATTACATTGTCACCACCAAATAAATTGTTTATTCCATTCCGTAAACATGTTTGGCACCTTGCAAAATAAAAACTCACAATTGTTCAAAATTGGTAGCAAATATCTGCGTCAACATGGTGCACACACTTAGTACACTACACACCTTTATTATTTAACACAAAACATATACACATCGACATTAAAAGTAATTATCTATTCGCGTTTGCAAAAGGCCAAATTACGCCATTTTGTTCCGCGCGCGACGAGCGGGAGGGCGCTCACGGCAAATAAAAATTCAATACTACTTCATTTTTCATCCTATAGCCTTGTCTGAAGTCTTTCTGATTGGTAGAAATATGTAGTTAGCCAACAAAACGAACAAAACAAACCTCATTCACTTCAGTCCTATACATCAATCACAATAGCCAACCTTCAAAAAGAAAATTCACCCGCAACATTCAAAATGTTGATCAAATTCAAATTTTTTAATGTAAAACGGGGTTTTAATGGTTCAGTAATTATCCTAAATACCTGTCAGATTTAATTAATGCAAAACATGTATAGGTCATCGCTGAAAATCTTATTTGAACCTTCTTTCAAAAATAAAGTTTTTTTCGTATTTTTCTCTTCCGGTATTTTGACACATTGTAGAAATATTATATATTATCTATGACTTTTAGTGTTACCAGTAGTGGGACAATAATGTTACCAACAAATAAAGACACTTTCCACGTATGGGGAAGCCCTAACACCATAGAAATCGTGATTTTAATCGGCGAACGACTCAAATAGAGCTCGGGCCAGTACAGTGGCCTAAGGCACTTTGGCGGCTAAGTCATCGCTGAAAATCTTATTTGAACCTTCTTTCAAAAATAAAGTTTGAAAACGTATTTTCTCTTCCGGTATTTTGACACATTGTAGAAATATTATAAATTATCTATGACTTTTAGCATGAACAGCACTCAGTGGGAGAATAATGTTACCAACAAATAAAGACACTCCCGACGAATGGGGAAGCCCTAACACCATAGAAATCGTGATTTTAGTGGCCGCGCGACCCCTCAAGTGCCCTGGGCCATTGTAGTGGCCTAAGGCAATCGGGCGGCTAACTTATAGCCGTTGAGGTGCCCCGCCCCCCGGACCGATTGCGTGCCTAGCCCAACCAACGCCCGCGCAACTGTTGCCAGCGGTTTAACTTTTTTTGCCAGTGATTTTATTCCTGGACTAAACCTGTTTGTGGTATCATTGGAATCGGAATTTAACAAGCTTATTAACTACTTACTTACCTGCTCAAGGGGATTACATTGTCACCACCAAATAAATTGTTTATTCCATTCCGTAAACATGTTTGGCACCTTGCAAAATAAAAACTCACAATTGTTCAAAATTGGTAGCAAATATCTGCGTCAACATGGTGCACACACTTAGTACACTACACACCTTTATTATTTAACACAAAACATATACACATCGACATTAAAAGTAATTATCTATTCGCGTTTGCAAAAGGCCAAATTACGCCATTTTGTTCCGCGCGCGAGGAGCGGGAGGGCGCTCACGGCAAATAAAAATTCAATACTACTTCATTTTTCATCCTATAGCCTTGTCTGAAGTCTTTCTGATTGGTAGAAATATGTAGTTAGCCAACAAAACAAACAAAACAAACCTCATTCACTTCAGTCCTATACATCAATCACAATAGCCAACCTTCAAACAGAAAATTCACCCGCAACATTCAAAATGTTGATCAAATTCAAATTTTTTACTATAAAACGGGGTTTTAATGGTTCAGTAATTATCCTAAATACCTGTCAGATTTAATTAATGCAAAACATGTATAGGTCATCGCTGAAAATCTTATTTGAACCTTCTTTCAAAAATAAAGTTTTTTTCGTATTTTTCTCTTCCGGTATTTTGACACATTGTAGAAATATTATATATTATCTATGACTTTTAGTGTTACCAGTAGTGGGACAATAATGTTACCAACAAATAAAGACACTTTCCACGTATGGGGAAGCCCTAACACCATAGAAATCGTGATTTTAGTGGCCGCGCGACCCCTCAAGTGCCCTTGGCCATTGTAGTGGCCTAAGGCAATCGGGCGGATAGCTAGAGTTTGATTCAGCATTGAAGTCCGATAGACGCAGAACTGCCATCACAGAACTAGGTGTCGTATCTCTAAAAATATTAAAGTAAGTAAAACAATTAGTTCCCACTTTAGCCGTAGGACTTGTGTAAATCTGTCTAATTCATGCTATAGTCGTATTGCTCATTATACGGACTAAAATTGAAGGAAAAAATGTCATTTTTCCTTCAATTTTGATTAGTTTTGATACGTTTTATGTCAAAATTGAAGGAAAAATGACATTTTTTCCTTCACTTTTAGTCCGTCCGTATAATGAGCAATACGACTATAGGTGCACATTAAAGTCATCTGTCACTTTTTGTTCATTCATTCTAATTCATTCGTTCATGCTCATTGTTTTCATTTTTACTAAAGTTTGTTTACTAGTTTTCTTTCTAATGAAGAGGAAAATAAAACTACGAAAATCATGCCTTCCACGTCCATTTTAAGTGTATTTGCTTGTGCAATAATTACTCAGTGTGTAGCAGTATCTGATATGACTGAAAGTTCTTTTGGAAAACATACAGAAGGTGTTCTCGCTGCATTTGGAGATTTCAACTCTGATGAACTAACTGATGCCTTTGTTATCAAGAATTTATCTAATGTGGAAGTTTATTTGGCTTACGATAAGGAACCTTTTCTCAGACCTTCATTGTTCGCGTGTAACTTTAGTAACGTCATCATCACCAGCGTAGTACCTGGTGATTATGATGGGGATGCTTACATGGACATTATGTTCACGACGCAAATCCAGAACGATACAAATAACTTACAGGAGGTCAGGATCCTTTGGGGTGGTGCTGACAGTTTAAATTGTTCAGATGCACTTCTTATCAAAGCTATCTCATTAGGACAGCCTTTAACAATGGATTACAACCGAGATATGACCTTGGATTTGTTTGGTGTAAATATTCAAAATGAAAGAGTATTCTGGATATTTGATAATTCCCGAAGCAAGCCTACTGAAAAAATAATGAGTGAAGAAATGACAAAGCAATTAAAGTTGCCACATTCACATTCATTTCTTGATGTGAATGATGATAATGCAGCTGATTTACTGGTAACAACTACTTCAAATGTGGAAGTGTGGTTGAGTGACGAAGTTGAGGGCTTTAGATTCAATAATAGTATTGAATTGCTTATTGGGCACTCTGCTATTTATGGACAAGCCCTTTTCATAGATGTTGCTCTTTCTGGTGAGTTCTTTTTAGTTGTACCAGTATGCTACGATACAGAGTGCATCAACAGCACAATACTGATCAATGACAACCATCAGTGGCATGACTTGCAAATAGACTTCAATGATGGTAAGGGAACAATGTGGAAATTCATTCCTCCTCGAAATGAAACATACCTAGATACTATAACAATGCGCAGTGGAGATTATAACATGGATGGTTACCCCGACATTTTGATGACTCTAAGTCCTGTAAACAGTAATGGAACTAAAGCATTTCTTCTTCATAACACACCTTGTGATATGCCTGGATGCAAGTTTCACAGAAAATTTCAAGTCCAATGGGATAGATTTGACTCATTTGATAAAGATGTGGTGATGGCCACTTTCTATGATTTTTACATGGATGGTGTTCTTGATATAATTTATGTTAAAAAGAATGCAACTACAGAACAATACACAATGCATTCATTTAGAAATGAACTGGAGTATGACACAAACTTTATCAAAGTTATTGTAGTTACTGGCCTTACTAATGAGAAGATGCCCTTTATCAATCGAACTTTGTATAAGAGGAAAGCAACATTTGGTAAGTATAATGCATTTTTGCATGAGAAAATTAAGTAATGCATGAAAAAATTATGCATAAGTATAATAATTGTTTTCTAATTGTTAGAACTTGTTTCATTTTTGCTATTCTACTTCCAGGAACAAACTTACCAGGACCCAAAATTGGATACAACACTTGGTCACAAGAAGGCACCTACAGAACTGGAGCATGTGCGCAGTTGTCGCAGTCTGCATACTTTGCTCTCCAATTGCCATACTCAATATTTGGTCTAGACCGCACTCCTAACTTTGTGGACACTCTGAATGTTGGTTTGTCAGGGTACTCCAAAAGCTGGACTCAAATAATACCAAACTCTCAAATAGTTGTGGTCCCTGCTCCACCAAATGATCCTGCGCAGTGGAAAGCCCAGCTCTTTGTCACACCTAGCAAAGTAATTTTAAAAAGTGTATTTGTATTAACTGCCATTATTGTGATAATAACTGGCTGTGTACTATATCTTCATTGGAAAGAAAGAAATGACAGGCAGGATATCATAGAAATAGATGAAAATACTTATGTTAAAATATAATATTAATTACCTACCTAAGTACCTGATTTTAGTTTTGTATAAACTACTTATAGTTTGTTGTGTTCTCTTATTCTATAGCTACATGTTTAAACAAAATCTCGCTCAGATCAAAAGCTTGCTTAGTAGTTGTAATGTTTGGAGATTTTTCCTGAATTGTTTTTCTTTATTAAGTATATGTACCTAATCCTAAAGTTAAAGATAGTCTCGAACGTTTTCCTGTAGCTACAATAGATAAGGTAGCTGCCCTTACTGACCTGTCTCAAAAATTCACCCTGTATACATAATTATTTATTATATAATAAAAACCGGCCAAGGGCGTATCGGGCCACGCGCATTGTAGGGTTCCATAGTAACCCGTTACAACAAGCAACTGAGTACTTCATCTTAGTCACTTTAAAAGATTTTGTATTTGGTACAAAATTATCCAACACCCAAGTTCAACGCCTATTACTGCTAAAATAATAAAGTTATCATAACTGCTATAGTTTTCCTTAAAGTTCATGAAATGTACCTTTATATATCATCATGAATTTTTCAAGCGAATAGTTTAGCTTTTAAAGAGGGAGGAGGAGGACTACTGGAACATGTATTAGCAACTCAAAGTCATTTTAAAATACCTATTCAACGATACCCCACACAATCGGGTAGACGACGAAAAACAAAATCATCCCCATTTCACATGTAGGGGAGCTACCCTAAAAAATAATTTTCCAATATTTTATTTCACCATTTTGATACATTATACACACCCCTTCAAAATTACAGCTGTCTAGTAGTAACAGACAGACGGACATGACGAAACTATAATACTAAAAATCAAGATAGATAAAATAAGTAAAGTTAATATACCTACAGTTGTGGTCATATAATTAGGAACGACTGATGCCAAAGTCACTTTTGATAAAGAAGTTGCTGTAACCTTTGTATCAACTTACTGATAATAACTTTAAAAAGCATGGATAAACAGATATTTTAGCAGGCTTTAATACTACATAAAAAATATGCAAAATTTTTGAACTTGTATTAATAATTTAACTATTGTCCATTTAAACTACTAATTCTAAACTTCCTAGCTGTGGACAAATAAGTAGGGACGGGTAAATTGACTTCATTTATTAAACGAAAGCAGAACTAATTTAATGAAACAAACAATTCACATTAAATAGGCTTTACCACTGCTTACAAAACTGACTATTAGCCCAGTCAAATTAGGAATTAACCTCGGAATAAGAGATAATAAGCTGAATTTTCGTATATACCTTCATTTAGGCGCCCTAAAAGTTGTCTCAAAAGTCTCATAAAATCTCGTGTCTGCGTCTTAAGTTATTCAAGGTCAAAGGTAAAAAAAATAGTTTTTCGCGAATATCTCGGTTGCTATTGGTCCAGTGATGTTAACATCTATTATGAAGTTGTAGAGCTTAAAATTTGCGACCAATTCATTGAAAAAAAAATTCCATGCGCTCAACCGTTTTTGCGATACAGGGCCGTGAGCGCAAAGCGTTCAGTATGTGTATTTCAAAAACTATACTTCCTAGAATAAAAATAAAAACTACTTCGGAATGTACAAATTAAGTCCTTTCATATGACACCCCACTCAATATATCTGTGTAACTTTTATCTTTTTCACCCCCTTTAGATCCCAATATCTTTACAACCCCTCCATCGATTACGCTCATATGTCATATATCAAATTTCCATAGCACAACCTAGTTATCTACCAAGTTTCATGCAGATTGGATTAACGGTTCGATAGTTATGCGATAACATAAAAATTACACATACAAACATACAAAGCAAAATCGTAAGATCTTAGCTCGCTTTGCTCGCTTGGTCGATAATTAACTGATAAATAAAACAAATTATTCAAAATTCAAGGTATTCACAGATATTCACGTTTGACTTTGCGTTACAGTACCTACGCGTATGGTTGAGCGCTGCTCACTCACCCTCCTCTATCGCGAAAACGGTTGAGCGCATGAAAAAATGTTTTAAATAAAATTTGTCGCAAATTGTATGCTCTACAACTTTATAATAGATGTTTACATCATTGGACCAATAGCAACCGAGATATTCGCGAAAAACTATTTTTTTTACCTTTGACCTTGAATAACTTAAGACGCAGACACGAGATTTTATGAGACTTTTGAGACAACTTTTAGGGCGCCTAAATGAAGCTACATACGAAAATTCAGCTTATTATCTGTCATTCCGAGGTTTAGACCATTTTTATGCTAAGCTGACTGGACTATATTAATATTTTGTAGGATGATTCTTGCTTACAATAACTGCTCTGCAGCGGCGGGGCATGGAATCTATTAAGTTTTTACAGGTTTCTACAGAAATAGAGTTCCAAGATTTGACAAAAGTATCATACAGATCGTTCAAATTGCTCGCCTTTGTAGCAGTTACACTCTTATTAACTTCACCTCAAAGATTTTCGATTTAATTTAGATCTGGGCCGTTTGCAGGCCAATCTATCATAGTGACGTATTGATCACTAAGAAACTTTTTCACGTAATGAGCAGTGTGTTTGGGGTCGTTTTCATGTTGAAATGTCCAAACTACATGCAAAGACTCCTGAGCATAAGGAAGCACAGTCTTCCACAATATTTGCCTGTATTGAAATTGGTCTAACATGCCTTCAATACTTTAACCGACCCAACAGCAAGCCCTGAGATACACCCTTTAACTTTTAAGTTTCCATCCCCATGCTTTACTACTTTTTCCTGAACTTAGGGTTCAATGCCTGCTTAGCCGGTTGACGCACATACTGCTTACCATCAGAACCTAGACTATTTGTGTTCGTTTCATAAGAAAAAAATACATTTTTCCATTGGCTTATTGTACAGTTGCCATACTTTCTAGCGAAATCTAATCATGCATTTCGGTGCACCTTCTTGAGAAGAGATAATCACCAGGCGATTCGTCCAAATTACTTTGCATCCTTTAAGGGCCTTCGTACTGTATGTGCAGATACTCCTCGATTGCCAAAAACTTCCCTTCTTATAATTACAGAACCCTTAAATGGATCAGCCTTCGTTGAACGAACAATGAAAAGCATTTTCACGCGGCGTATTTTCTAGATTTATGTTTTGAAAAACATTATTGGTAGTGTTGATTGTCTTGACGTGATTTTATAGCATTATAAATCTTAATTTTGAAGCACTTTAAATGATCAGCAATCTTTTGTATACGACCGATCACGTTCATACAATGCCAAAATCGTTTTCAGAGTCGAAGGATTACAATTTTTCTTTTTACTCATTATTTTGAAATAATTATGCACTTTTGACTGAACAAACGTAAATGAAAATAACCCTAGAATAGATGGGAAACAAAAAAGAGATATTCGTTTCTGAAAATCAAAGTTGTGAACAAATAAATTTGCGTTCCTACTTATTTGTCCAGCGGCCAGTACTTTTGAAATACAATGTCAATTTACTATAAATAGATTTTTACGGGGAAGTGCAATTGTTTTGCTTAATTAGTATGAATCTTTAAAACCTTCTAACACCGCTATTATTTTATGTGGTTCAAAGTTGTTATCATTAAGTTGATACCAAAGTAAAAGTACCCTGTTTATCTAAAAGTGACTTCAGTGTCTGTCGTTCCTAAATATATGACCACAACTGTATATGTACCTCATTTTTTTGGGAGTTTTAAAGCGTCTGGCAAAAGTAACCGCCCACGGAAGGAGTCTGGGAGTATTGAATAATAACTTTTAACAATATTATCTATAACATTATATTTGTACAGAAATCAGCTCTGAGAAAATAAGAAAAGTTAGTAAGTAGTGTTTTTTGTACGTTTAGCGCCTGTAGTAATTTTGCAAGTACCTATGCAATTGCCAAAAGTACATACCAGCACTACCTTATCCAACACATTTCGTAAGTTAGAAAATAAGTGCCCAAGGTCTGGTGGATCTTGGACCATAAATGGTCTAAATCAGTGGTCGTCACACTTTTCTGGTCAAGGGCCGCATAGGACAATGTGAGGTATCACTGCGGGCCGCACTCTTCTTGAATTATTTAGTTGACGATTTCTCGAATTCCTAAATGTGGTAAAATCCTAGTAGGTGCCTTGCCTACTAACGAGCTTGAAACTTAGCAGTAATAAAGTTTGCAGTGCTCAAAAACTCTCTGCTTGTCGGTTATCGTATTCTGCGCTCTGACATAACTCACTTTGCTCGCAATACACCTTACTCATGAAGTTAAATGCGAGCGAAGCGAGCCGAATTTTTTAAGACAAATGCAACATGTGACACAAAATCTTGTTTGCGGTGATCAAAGAAAAAAACTCGCTGATTATAGGTTCTTATTCTGTGGTTAGACTTTACTCACTTTACTCGTAACTATACCTTAGTGTTATGATAAATAAATAAATAAATAACATGTGACACTAGATTTTGTTTGCGGTGATCAAAGAAAAAACTCGATGCTTATAGTTTCATATTCTGTGGTTAGCCTTTACTCACTTTACTCGTAATATACCTTACTCATGAAGTTAAATGCGAGCGAAGCGAGCCGAATTTTTTTAAGACAAATGCAACATGTGACACAAAATTTTGTTTGCGGTGATCAAAGAAAAAAACTCGCTGATTATAGGTTCTTATTCTGTGGTTAGACTTTACTCACTTTATTCGTAACTATACCTTATTCATGAAGTTAAATGCAAGCGAAGCGAGCCGAATTTTTAAAAAGAAAATGTGACACTTGGTTTGTTTGCGGTGATCAAAGAAAAAACTCGCTGCTATAGGTTCTTATTCTGTGGGTAGACTTTACTCACTTTACTCGCAATATACCTTACTCATGAAGTTAAATGCGAGCGAAGCGAGCCAAATTTTTTAAGACAAATGCAACATATTGTGACACTAGATTTTGTTTGCGGTGATCAAAGACAAATCTCGCTGCTTAAAGGTTCTTATTCTGTGTTTAGACTTTACTCACTTTACTCGTAATATACCTTACTCATGAAGTTAAATGCGAGCGAAGTGAGCCGAATTTTTTAAGACAAATGCAACATATTGTGACACTAGATTTTGTTTGCGGTGATCAAAGACAAATCTCGCTGCTTAAAGGTTCTTATTCTGTGTTTAGACTTTACTCACTTTACTCGTAATATACCTTACTCATGGAGTTAAATGCGAGCGAAGCGAGCCAAATTTTTTAAGACAAATGCAACATGTGACACTTAATTTTGTTTGCGGTGCTCATAGAAAGGCTCGCTGCTTGTCGGTTCCTATTCTGTGGTCAGACATAGCTCACTTTGCTCGCATTATTCCTACTCATGAAGCTAAAATGCGAACAAAGAGAGCTCCAAACCAAGCAAACAAAGCGAGCTTCATTATCTCGAAGTTTTTAAATCAATCATAATTAGGTACTATTGTAGCAACGTAGGTAGCACCTTTCATCATAATCATTTCGTTGCCCTATTCCAACTACGAGTAGGTTGGGTCGGCACAACATGTTCTCCTCTAACGTGGTAGCATCATTATCTACTAAAAATTTTTGCATGGCCGCGGGCCGCACCAATATCGTCCGCGGGCCGCACCAATATCGTCCGCGGGCCGCATGCGGCCCGCGGGCCGCACTTTGACGACCACTGGTCTAAATTAAAGGAAATTTAAAAATTATTCTCATGATCTCATCTCACTAACTTGATATGCAGACCACCGTATTGGTGCAATTGTAAAAAACGTAACATAGTTCTCTCTCAATAACTATAATTTCTTAGATATTAACAATTCATTATAAAAATTATCATCACATATTAAATCAGGGCAGTGTTATTGAAAAGGACTGTTTTGTACTATTGATTGACATATTCACAAGGCAAGCAAATAGCTGTTGTATTATAAAGTTGCATTAAGTATAAAGATCTTATCCCAAAGTTATATTAGGGCGCGTACCGATTAGGCGAACGGTGAGCGGTTAACTGTTTGCTTCCAGTTTAGTTTGCCTCTATAGTTTTTAATGGCTTAAAAAGGTTGCTAATGCAGAATCGCATTAAAGGAATTGAACTATTGCCATCTCTTTTCATTGACTGAGAGTGAAAGAGACGGCATTTCATATTGTGATTCAGCTTTAGCGACCTTTTTAAGTCCACTGAACGCTGTTTGCGTTTCGTTTGCCGACTCATTTAGTGAGCGGCTGATTCGCATTTATTTCTTCTGATTTTGAATTTCATTCAACATTGGGTTAAAGGCCCTACTCACACACCTGCCGTTGGGGCAATCTAGGGTGTAGGAGTGGGGATGACCCTTAATTGCATCCTTAATTGTGATGTGTGTAGGCATGCAGGGGCAATTTGGCAATACTCCCGATATTGCCACAACCGCCACGCACCTAGATTGCCACCTAGATTGCCCCTGCGGCAGGTGTGTGAGTAGCGCCCTTTAGCGACCGATACGCTGCGCGCCGGGCGCCCCGCTTAGGCTAGTTTTACTGTCACGCGTATCATCGGCGCTGATCTTTATTACAATGAAATAAGGATACTGATTGTTCAGCACGTTGCCATTCTTGCTAAACAATCAGTATCCTTATTTCATTGTAATAAAGATCACTCGCCTATCAGCGCTGACGGTGAGCGTGAGACTAAAACCAGCCTAAAACCAGCCTTAGAGAAAGACGTCAGCTGACAGTCAGCCGCTCACTGTTCGCCAGATCGGGACCGCCCATAATAGTCATTTAAAATTATGTAACAATTATGTAAATGTGTATTAGTGCTTCTTATGTTTATGTTTCTTGTCTTTCTTATCCTTTTTGTCCTTCTTCTCCATTTTTTCAAGTTTCCTGTAACAAAAATATAACTCTCATGATGTCATGAATAAAGGATATTTAATATAATCTTCTTGTATTTATATGGATGTCCAAACTATCTACTTACTTACTTATAGTAGATAGTATAGTGGGTATCTACTTACCAGATTTAAATAATTATTATTAACAACAAAAAAGGCTTATATGATAGATGCCACTACAACTGGACACCTAACAACCTCACCATCATAGAATTCAGTAAATAGAGAGATGGATGGCCGCTATAGCAGCACGATAGGAATTGCAATATATGCTGTTCTTGTCACTCTCAGTCTATGGAAAGAGATGGCATACGTTCAATTCCTATTGTGATTCTGCTATAACAGCCTTTTTAATCCTGCTGGTTGCTCATAATAATGGCTGGAGAGATAGAAGCGAGAAATTTGTCCTGCTGTGGAATAATCCGCGAGTTCACAGTATGTTTGAAATTGAAAATCCATACCTCCGTACCCATATTATAAATGTGAAAGTGTGTTTATTTGTCCTGCTTTCACGTCAAAACAGAGCGACGGATTGACGTGATTTTTTGTGTGGAGATAGTTGGAGAGCTGGAGAGTAACATAGGCTACTTTTTATTCGGGTACCACGCGAGCGAAACCGCGGGCAGCAGCTAGTAATTTATAAAGCTTAAAATAATGTAATTGAAGAAATGATAAGTAATTATTAATTTACAAGCAGCGCCCTCGCGGCGTAGTGATAGTATATGGGCTATATGATGATGATGATGAAAAGTAGCCTTTCTTTGTTATGAATTGAATAAATCATAGCTCACTTTAGTAACTTTTTCTTCTGTTTTTTAGTCAACTGACTGATGAGATCCACTTCTGACAAGTTAGTGGGGTCATTTTCTTCGATTTTGGATGCAGAGAGGGGCAGGGCTCCAGGTTTCATGACCAAGCCGGTGTCACGCATGTGCTGCATCAGTGTTGGAATGTCCGGCTTCTCCTCTTCTTCCTCAGGAGCTGATGCTGTAGTCGCTTGGAGGGCTCTGGCTTCACTCATGGATAAAGAGTACATAGCGCATTCCTTATCTAGAAGCAGAATACAAATCTTAGTGGATAAACATTAAAGCATACCACACACACAGCAGATAATATATCTTTTGAAATATAAATCTTGACAGATTGCACCATATATATTTTGTAATTTATATTCGCTGTGAGTGGTGCTCCATAGAATTTGTATGGGCGCTATCTCAAAATTTGTATTTCATAAGATATGAGTATATCATCTGCTGTGTGTGTGATGGGCTTCACACAAGTGCCTAATGCTCCAATGGCACATATTATAAAAAGAAAGTGTTACATACCTGTGTTGATATGCCCCCATTTGTGGCACTTGATGCATCTTACATTTCTCACCAATATTCCAAAAGGCTGGTCTCTAATCTCATTATCACCCTTACAATAACTCTCTCTAGGAGCATTATACTTCCGCTGCCACTCAAATTTATACTCGGGCTCATTGTCCTCTCTTTCCCTTTCTTTTTTGACACCGGGTGGAGGTTCATACATGAAGTTCAAGCTCTGTTTGTCTTTACTTTCTTTGCTTAACATTGCTCTGCAAAAAATATAACAAAAAATGAATTTAATGATTTTTTTTTAAATAGCCTACAAAGTGTCCCACTGCTGGGCAAAGGTCTCCCCCATATCCTTCCACTTCTTGCGATCACTGGTCGCCTCCCACCACTCTTCCTGGAAGGCATCTAAATCGTCACGCCAGCATCTTCTAGGCCTGCCTCGGCGTGGCCGCCCGTCTTCAGGCTCCCACTTGGTGACGATCGATGCCCACCTTTCAGAGTGCATTCTCTGAATATAAAATTCAATGAATTTTATTATGTAAGCGTAAAATGTTTAGCCATCTTCCTTACTTGTTTTCATGCAGTTCTTGCTCTTTTTCATATTGGACCCGTAATTCTTCTTGCTTTTTTTTATATGCATCTGTTTTCTGTTCTGCCATCCATACCTAAAATCAAAAAGACTCAATATTCAATTCAATGTAATTTATTGCTTCTTTTAGGTACATGTACAAGGGCCTATAATCTAGATTATATTTTGTTCCGCAACAGGAACCCCGCTGGGGCAACCGCAACATTTAGTTACAACTTGTAACTTTACAATCGTTATTGTACTTATGTACTGGACTATTCAACTTTTAACTATTAGTACACCCACCATACCTTTACTATTTCATAAAATGATGAAAATATGTTACATACCCGTTTCAAGTTGTCCCTTGAGGCAGGGTGAAAGAATTTTTTACACATGTAATTATTAAATCCTTTCCCCATTGTGACGGACAATCTTCGCTATCACTTCCCCTATAAACTAGACTACTCTGGATAACACTACAAGAAATTACAAAGATCTTCACGTCACGTCGTCGAAGGAAAGGAGAGGAACTTTTTTAATTTAAATCCTAAGATCTACGACGTAATTGACATAAATTAATTCAATATAATTTATCATGCAGTACGCTAACGCAAAACGCAACAAACTCTTTGTTTTCCTTGAAGTTTGATTGAAATGAAACCACGGGACGAGACGAGAGGTCAAGTCGACTCCCACAAGCAGTGCTGCCAACTCCAATAATTCGAAGTCGCTAGAAAGTCGCTAAAAACTGATTCCAACCAGAAGCATTTGTTGAAAGTAAAAAACCCAAACGTTGGGGTTTTTATTCAAAATAATGATGTTTTAATTATAATTTGCCAGATTTTTTTTTTTAAGTTTAGTACAAAAATAATTTAGGTAGGTACTTAACAAAAAAGTCAATAAAATTATTTTGTTGTAAAACCGATTTTAAGTAGCGAAAACTTGGGCAAAAGTCGCTATTTCTAGCGAGGAAGTAGCTAAGTTGGCAACATTGACTCCCACAGACTTTTATTTACTATTCTTCTTTTTTTACGTGACAGCCTATTTATTCTGTGGTCTCTCTCCTGTCAGGAATAAAATATACAATACTTATCTGTGGGGATGAGGGGAACAAGGATTTTATATACTACGTAACTGGATGGTTCATTGACATTTACTGTACAAATGATTTTGAGCCTTATGAATTTATGATGCACAAGAAGATTCTAAACTACGTAACTGGAGTGCTAACTGACATTTAATGTACAAAGGATTTTGAACCTTATCACGATTAAAGAACGAACTATTATCATTTAATCTTGGTTTTAAGGATTGTTGGTCTTGTTGAGAGGCTTTCTTGGGTGCTTTGTCTCTTTCACACAGTTGCAAAAAGAAAGAGACACACCGCCCAAGTTTTATTTCTCAAGCGGACCTTGTTTTCTGTCTCAGTCAGCGTTCCAGGTACGTAGTATAGAAATTCCTTGATGATGCATGCCCAGAATGCCCAATTGAGAGATAAAACTATAGAATAGATGATAAAACTTGGGCGGTGTGTCTCTTTCTAAAGGGCGACCATAATTTATTAACTAAACATTCTAAATCCTTAGTGCATCGTAAAATTTAGATGACATGGGCACACTATTAATCCAACAACGAGTGTGAAAGGCACAAAGCTATCACGAAGTCCTCTCAACGAGACCGACAATCCTTATTCCCCAGTGATAAGGTTCAATTCCCTTTTACATTAAAGTCGAGTGAACCATCCAGTTACGTTAGTATATAAAATCCTTGGAGGGGAAGAATTCATATTTGACAAGTAGTACTTATAAATTTTGAAAGAACGTTCTTCTACCACAGATTCTATACATACTTTTATTTGGCGTTTGTGTGTGTGTGTGTCATCTGGGTGACCTACCAAACAGTATGAAAATATGCTCATGCTATAGTGAAATAATTTGTGAAATTGAAATCAGATTTTGTGACAATCAAATAACCAAGTTATAGGCGAAAGAGTCGGTACCCCGTCGGCATATGGAGTATTAGGTGTCCCTCTAAATTATGCACTTTACAGAAATAGTCTTTATGTCAAAATCTAATATAATATCAAACAGCAAATAACCCAATAACTTACAATTCAACATTAAAATATATCACAGAAAACCATTTCAAGGAATTATTTTCACCCTACCCACTTAAGACATTCATATTCATTCATTCTTCATGATCATCAAATAATATTTTTTTAATTTTTAGCTCTGTAACATTTTTTTTCACTAAGTAAATAATACCTACCTTTTTTTCACGATTTCTTTCACAAAAACCTTTCACTAATAGAGTATGTCTTACGCAGGTTTTGAATATTTTAACAAAAACTAAAAAAGATGGCCATGTTGGGCAAACATTCTCAATGCTATAAAATTAAAACTACGAAGAGTAGAGGCAAGCTTTTAGTATCAAAAGTTTCACAAAAATTTTCACTAAATACTGGTGCTAAACTCAGTAGCTGTAAGTGAAAGAATTCTTTGTAATTTACGTTCCCAACTTTTGTAGTTATGCCGTCTGGGTGACCATTTTGAAGTAAGATTTACGAGACAGGAAAGCGTTTTGCGACTTTTTAGTTGCACAATTTTTTTTGATACTAACTTAGATTCTTACATAGAGACTTTTCCTGTAAAATGCCTAGCTTACTAGTTACAGAGGGACACCCAATCCTCTATTTGCCGACGGGGTGACACATTCTTTTGCCTAGCCTATATCTTGGTTATTTGACTGTCACAAAATCTGATTTTGATTGCACAAATTCTTTCAGAACTTTCACTAAATCCTGAGCATATTTTCAGGCGGATCTATTGCTGGACACTCAGATAGATACATATATTTCCTGTCCTGAGTTTTCCGTTTGTGCTGGCTGTACTGTAGTAGTAGCACGGAGAAATGAACTACAGAGAGACAGCGGTCTAACATCGACTTTTATAATAGCCTATTCTTGTAGGGCTGTCACTTATGGAAATAAACTAACTGCGCCGCGCGGCGTCACTCGCGTAGTGTTAAAATAATAAACGGATAGCTGGTACTGCTGACGGACGGATGGTATTTGCTAGAATAAATAAGTTAACTTAATTTAGTTCATAGTATAAACACGTAAGTAAAATCGTATTTTTAATTTATTAAAATTACAAATGGCCTACTCCTGACTTAGCTCCTGACTCCATCATCAAATCAGCTCCTTATTCTTACAGTGTAGTCGGGACTTGACAGACATGTCCAGTTTTAACTCCATCGGTTTATTTACTGAGGAGTTCTGTTAAGCAGGTCCTGACTCTATCATCAGATCAGCTCGACAATAGGTACCGAATTATTGTAAGTTTATCAAAATTACATACAAATGCAAATTTTCAAATCGATACATACGACACTGGAAAGTACGAGTAGATTAAAATCGACTTCAAATATTATTAATAAATACAGATTAATACATACCTACTTAGTAGGTAGGTACTTACAGAAAATTTCTTCAAAAATATTTCAATAATATGGTAGTAGGTACATAAACTAACCTATCACGTTCTTTTGAGTAGGTATGTGAAAAATGATAAGTTTTTATTTTTCTCTGCATGACTTTGCCTAGCTAGATGTAAGTACCTACTCACCTTACCTACTGACTGAATGATAATGAACCAGAAAAAGATCGCGCCACAGATTCATTAATAGTTACTACGTAACCCGCGCGGCCGCCGCATACTCGTAGCATTCGCGGCCTCCGAGCGTCCCTTAGCGCATAGCCGCCGGTCGGCCGCCGGAGTTTGCCGAGACTGGCCGAGAGCTCACGAAGCGGCCGCCCGCCGCTCGTAAGTGAACCTGTCGGTGAACGCGCACGCACACAACGTTGCGCATGTAGTGAAGTACCTACTTTTTCGTGTTGTTTGAGTTTGTTTCTCTGGTTACTCTGTGGTAGTAGTCTGTGGTTGTGTTGGTCCGCCAGCTAGGGATGTTCGATATTTCGGATTGTATCGATATTTCGTATCGCAATATATCGTAACGCATTGTATCGATACGCGTATCGATACAGGGCATTTGATACGATATATCGTATCGATACAGTATCGAATCAAGACAAAGTATGCAGGTAGTTTAATAATTAAAAAAAAATAGTTTATTTTAATAATGTGAACTATTACAAAAATGTGCGTAGCTATAACTGTCAAAAAAGGTGTTTTGTGATATCAAACTAATATTAAAAAATGTGAAAGTTTGGACTTATGTTTGTTCCTCTAAAACTCGACCACCACTGAACCGATTTGCCTGAAATTTAAACATAGATAAATAATGACCGGAAATAGGACCTATGCCACCTTTTAACCGGGTAACTTGCAAGTCAAAACAATTCGTTATCAAAATAATTTGATACGATACTTTCGATCCGATACACCTTGCATGTGTTGTATCGATACGCCGTATCGTATGCCATTGTATCGATACAAATATCGGGTGTATCGTATGCCATTGTATCGATACACGAAAATATCGTATCGTATCGAACATCCCTACCGCCAGCCAGAGTGTGTGACGTGCAGTGCAGGCAGAGTTTATAATTCGACTTCGATTTTTATTTTTGTCAGCAAAAAGCTAAAGCGCTTTGCGGAGTTCATTCAAGTATAATTTCCTCCTTTTGAACTTGTCTACACTACACCTACACCTAGATTGAGAAGAGCACTCACTTTGTTTGCCAGAAGCAGCTCTGCCTGCCTGTCTGTTTTGCTTGTCAAGTGAATAAGAATCGAAATTGGATTTGTAGTGAAAAGTGCTTGTGTTTTGCGTAGTGATTTTAGTGACTATGTGCAGTTGTGCTACTTATTTTGCGATTTATGAGTTTTTAGCTGATAACATTTTAAATATACTACAGGTAAATTTGTAAAAACTTATGACTTTCTAAAGTCCAGTGTTAGTGTGTTACATCTAAAACAAGGTATCAGATACTCTGATTTGCACGTTATGTTGAACCTGCCTTGTTTATGATTGCAACAATATATTATTCGCATCTCGGGAATCAGATTTATGCGTTTAATAATCAGCTTTTGCCATCTGAATTATTATTGTATAGGTTCCATTGTTTTGTTGATTTTATTTGGTAGGTAAGTACTTGTGTATTAGAAACCTTTACACAGTGCCTACATAGTCAAGATTACCTTGATAGTCTTGTGGTTAATCCAGCCAGATTCAAAATCCTTAGGTACTTGTCATCATTGTGTTACTCGTGCTACACATTCATACCGTTTTATCATGTTGATGTATTTTTAGAACCCAACTTACAAGTAGTACCTACCTATATCTACACACAGCAGTGAACATTGCTTGATTTCTTTGTAAACATTTTGGGAATTGAAGTGTATCAAAAAGTGTTGGTTTAAAATAGAACAGTAATGAAAAATAAGTGAATGAAGTGTATCACAGAGACATTCTACCCTGGTTAACTTGGGATTCATGGTGAGTAAAATAACTACTTAAAACACATAAAAAATTTCAAACTAAAAAGGCTGCAGCTTAAGGAGGATCGCTTGTATAAATGTGGATTCGAATCCTGTCAAATCGAGAATTTTGACTAAGACTTTTCAATTTGAATGAAACTAAAAATGTTTAAAAGTACTGTCTCCGAGCAAGTGCTGTGCTGTATGCTATCTTCAAACAGGTTGCTGTTGTTTTAAGTACCTATATGAATTATTTTTTTTGCACTGAGTAATAAGTATCACATCAACTAATTTATATTGTTGACTCTATTGAAAATGCAAAAACTAATCTCACAGCTGTAAAAAAAATCATATTTTTAATATGAAAAACTTTCAAGTAGCAACTAAAGTCATCGCGAACCAAACCACAACGATGCCACTCTCTTTCTAAGACCGACCAGTTAATGACATCGAAACTCTATGAAACGGGAGCACTGGCAGCTCTGGTTACAGCGGTTTCTTAATTTTTCTGTATTTCAAAAACTATACATCCTAGAGTAAAAATAAAAATCATTTTGGAATGTACAAATTAAGCCCTTTCATATGACATCCCACTCAATATATTTGTGTGACTTTTATATTTTTTCACCCTCTTCGGAACACAATATCTTTACAATCATCTATTACGCTCATATGCTCCACCGTAAATTTCCATAGCACAACCTATTGACCTTCCAAGTTTCATGCAGATTGGATGAACGGTGCGACAGTTACGCGCGAACAAGAATTCGTGAAACATACAAATATACAAACATACAAAGCAAAATCGCCCAACTTACCACTAAGATCTTCGCTCGCTCGATTGAAAAAAACTGTACAGGGTAAACTTCACTATCACTAAAGGGGCATTCCATTGTGACTAGTGGACATTTGACTCCAGAATTTGACCTACTGGGAGCTATAATTATGCTGTCGAAACTTATAGAATTGTGAAATATATTTTCTAACATAGATTAATGACTAATGTATCCAATTCCTATAAAGAAAAAACTATATACTTCATGAGCTCTTTGTAACTACCTACTTGTTGATTGAGTGTGACTAGCTGGACACTGAAAAATCCCTGTCTTTTGCCTTTGTGCACTCAAAGACATATTTCAGTCCAACCACTTAAGAGGCCTGCGACAGGCGAATTTCCATAAAAACGTAATACCGAAATCATTTAAAATTTAAGAATATTTTTATCAGTTTATTTTGTTAGATTAAGAGAGTAGGTATTTATCTAGGTTTCTGTTAAACTTTTGTTCCGAAAAACTTACCTAAAAAGAAATGTAAGCAAATTGAATTGAAATCTTTGTAGGTACACCAAAAATGGCATTTTTTTTCTTTTAATTTGTTCAATAGTAAGTTTTTTGGAACAAAAGTGTAACAGGAACATAGATAAGTACTGCCTTTATCCAAATAATAACATAAAGTGATAAAAATGCAGGGTTGATATGATTTAAATCACTTGATTTTAATCAGTGATTAAAATCGCGATTAAAATCAAATGATTTTTTCAAAAAAATCAATGATTTAAATCAGTACGTTTTTACTGCGACCAAATCAACGAAAATGTGTCCAATGCTGTTTACCTACACCGTTCGGGGGTTCCCCGAAATTTAAACTCGCGATTGAATGAGCCTGTTTAGCCTTTGACCCGGCCATTCGTGATTGATTATAGTCGGATTGCTCATTGTACGAACTAAAAATGACATATTGTCAAATCCAATGTTGCCGCTTTTTAAAGAAAAAAAAAATAGTCCATCAAAAACAGTCCAAAAAAAATTTACATTATAATGACAATGTTTTTTTAAAACAGTGATTTGACTTTAGAAGAACTTTTTGATTTTTGATAATTTTAATCTATATTTACATATATATGCCAAATATGTGGAACTATTCTGTTAAATAAATGAACGATTTATTAAAATAAAATGTTTTTGTTGATACTATTAATAAATGTAATGTGTTTTTCTTATTTAACTAACTTCCAAATTTAAAGAGATCAGAAAGTAAAAAAATCAAAAAAATCTGATTTAAATCAAATAAATCCGATTTAAATCAAATAAATCGGATTTTTTTGATTTTTTTAAAAAAATCATGATTTTTATCAACCCTGTAAAAATGTGCTCCAATTTTAAGTTATTTTGGTATTACGTTCCTAGGTACGTAAGAACGTTCGCCGGTCCCTTAATTTTCAAATTAGCTTTTCCTGTGTTGTAAACTATAAAGGATAAGCCTTGCTTTTCATTAATAATAATTAAACTGATAACGTTCGTAGAAACAAAGAAAAAAAATATTTTAATTTGTGACTAGTGGGACAGGTGTTTGTGACTAGTTTGACGAGTGCGAAATTATGTAAAATTGTTGTTGATTAAAATCAGTTTTATCGTTGTTTCAACTTTCTTAATGTTGTTCTAGTTGTTACATTTCCACCTTAAACGAAAACAGTGCAAATATAAGAAATAAACTAAATCTTTGTAAGTTTTGGTTCTCTATAATGTTCTTCTCTCTCTATTTGTTTGAACGCGCTTATCTCAGGTATTAGAAGTCGGATTTGAAAAATTATTTCTACATTTGATAGCTTAATTCTTGAAGAAGGTACTTATGAAGAAGGCTTTTGAAGAAGGCTACTTTTTATCACTATCATCATCACCATATACCATCACTACGCGGGTAACGCCGCGAGGGCGCTGCTAGGTAATAACAAAAAATAAAGGAAACCTCTTTCCTACAATTTAAGTAAGGAAAATAAATTTATCCGGAATTAGAAAATAACTTTAAAAGTAATAATATTTAAAAAAAAATAACATTTCTGCAAATTGGTAGAAAATTTGGTCTCCCAACTGTTTATTATCGGATCATTATTTCGTTTATTTGAAATATCGATCTGTACATTTTTCGCCCAGTTAATAACCATGTTAGGTAAAAAAAAAAACACTCCTATTATACAAAGAAATATGCTAAAATCTCTTTAAATATCAAAGTTAGCCAGAGTTGAAACATGTTTCATGAGGCAAGTGTGACTAGCGGGACACATTTCTAAACAGTCTCTAGATCATAATTTTGATCTTATAACCATTAAAAGATGTTTAAATGGTACACCAACCGTTTATTGTTACTCCTAGAAGAAACGGAACTCATAAAGTCATATTTGAGGCGAGAAAAACTACTTTTATATCTTTTGGTGTGACTAGTGGGACAGGCAACATGATCTTTTTAGAAAATAATTACGCAAGAACTAACAAACATTTTCACTTTTTTTATTTAGTTACTTAGGTTTTTTCACACTTACAGTAATAATACACGCGCCAACTTTCTACAACGGACAGAAAGACCGAAAAATGTGCTGCCAGTAAAATATATTTTTCCCCCAGAGTATTTTTTGGCTGAAGTAAAAGTTCGCACTGACGAAAATGACATTTATTTTGTTTTTTTTTAATATTTTTCTACAGATTCAAGTAGATATTTAGCTGAAGGTTTTTACTGAAATATAAACGTTTAATGGAATTTCAAATTTTTTGTTATTTTCCTCTTTTACATGGAATGCCCCTAAACTAACACTTTTAGTTTCTTTTATTATCATTTTATCATAGAATATAGATCAACATCAACCCTAGAAAAAGTCAACCCCAGTACCTACCTATTTATTCGCATTAACACGAACTTTAAACGGTGAAGGAAAACGTCGGCGTCGTGAGGAAACTAGTTAGCTGATCTAATAGCGTTGATGGGCTTGCAAGCTGTCACGTATAGAATGCTAACTTCTGCAAAATGTGGGCATGTACCAAATATGTATTTGGACTTACCTCTTTACGCACTTAGACATCTTCAAAGGATCTTAAAATTCCTAAAAAGATCTGAGATTATGTCTACCGCACCTTGGGGATACAGTCGTGATCAATATATTTCATTTTTATTCACCTTTATTTTTTTTTCAACAGTCAAAAATTAAAGACTGCTCTGATTAATTCTAAATCTCGTGCGTAAGCTTCGTAAATTAAACTAATCAAAATAGGCATGAAGAAAATACCTATGTTCCTTTTCTTCATATACTTTGTAATCGATTTCTAAACACATAGCTTATTTCGGTAGTTAATTATTATCTCTATCTTTTATGCGCAATTTAAAAACCAAAAATTGTTTGCATCATAGTCTTTTTATCAGCCTAAGTTCTTACATTATTTTCAAAAATAATACCTAGAGACCGGTGCGTATGGAAAGTCTTGAGGTACAAAACTTGTTTGAGATTAGATAAATTTGGAGTACACAATCAACGGTTGTGTGCCAATGGGAACGTGGTGTGGTCGATTTTTATTATCTTAGGGGTAGGTGCGGTCGGGAGTGGCAGACCAAACATTGCTGGCGAGATCGATAGCCTTACGGACTATTCCGTTTGCGGCACTTGCTGAACCTACCTACTTCACGTGCCATACTTATGTGGCTATACCTATTACTTAACATTTGTACCTAGACCCACCAACATAGACGAGTCCTGTGAGTGCTGTATGTATCCATGAATACTAAATTCACAGAACGTTTGTACCGTTTTACTTAGATATTTTGGTACCACCTAAATTTATTGCAAGACTACACTATGAGCAGAAGGTATTTTCTTAGTACGTCAATCAATTGACTCAATACTCTTAGATCTTAGATTTAGAGTAATTTCATAATGTGCCTATAGCAATACTACTACTAGGTACCTACTACTGCTGTGCTGTGGCGCAACGACTCGAAGTGGATCTCGACCTCCGACACTAAAGACCGCCAGGAATCTCTGTCCAACGCCGTTCGAGTCCAATCGAGACAGCCTGGGGTTCATAGAGATCTTTTTAAACTTCGTCGAACCTATAGCTATACCTAAATATCGAACGAGCGAGTAAAAATTAGAGATGGGTGACCGCCACTTTTTGCGCTCATGGACATTTTTAGACATTTTTTGGTTTTGATCTATGATTTCAAAATCAAAATAACGCTCGAAAAGGGGTAAAATGATGTGTCAAAGGCAAAAAACACAGCTTCCGTCAGTTTTTTCCCATCACCGTCTCATGTTGACTTTTTAGCCGCGGGGCGCAGCTAGTTGTTAACTACTAACTAGGTATTATAAAGGAGGTCTCAAAGAAAATTGTCAAAAAGAAAACCAGAGGTGTTACAGATGCCTACTAAGTTAGAATGTCCTAAACAATGGAATAAATCAATTATTTTATTTGCGGACTAAGTTTGTTTTGCTGTAACATAACGCCAACACAACAAGTCAATACGGTGAGTGCGCCTCACCACACCGAGCCGTCCAACGTAGGCGCGTTCGCGCTACTTCAATTCAACTGTTCATGGCTATTTTTTAGGGTTCCGTACCTTAAAGAAGGTAAAAAAGGAACCCTCATAAAATCACTTTCTTGTCCGTCTGTACGTCTGTCTATCTGTCCGTGTGTCACCACCGATTTTATCAGGAACGGGTTGACCTAGCAAGTTGAAATTTATACCAGATACTGAGGTGTATAGTCCCTATTAGGTGTATAAAAATCAAGGTCCTGAGTCAATACGATAAAAAGATATAGGGTAAATTTTGATTTTCGCGAAAACTTGTAAGTACCAAAATTTACCTTAATTTTCAACTTCAAGTTATACCTTGCTTTTAACCAAAATTAACAATTCTAGGTCAACCGGAAGTACCCTACAGGTTTTGGATCGAAAACCTATGTGGTAGTATAGATAAAAAAGTAGAAAATTAATGGGTGTCCCCATACATACATAGTTGACTTAGCAACTCAACCATTACAGCACACACACACACACACTCAAAACTTAGTCACAAATAAAAATTATACCAATTTATTATGGCGGTATAATGGGTACCTACGGAACCCTCGGCGCACGAGTTCGACTCTCACTTGAGCGGTGTTTTTTAACGCGCGAGATTTAATCACTACCTACCTTTTTATTAAATTCTATTTATAGCTAGAGAGAGCGTTATCGCTGACGTTATCTCAAGGCTCGATCATACCGCGTTTCGCCTTTGACACAGCAGTGCACGTATGGCCCGAGCCTGCATTGCAACTGGCCTGCCCTGCCCAGTCTGCGAGGTGTCGGCTTGGTGCCCAGTCCCACTGTCGATCCCACAGGGCCATCTGCGGTTATTGACTCTAGGGGCAGATACAAATGCGTATTTGCAATGGCGCTATATACCCTTTTTAAATAAAATCTGCGATACCAATGCAGCCGCATACTTAAGTAGACTTTATCCAATCCAGTAAATTATTGATAAACTTCCAGTTCATTCTAAAAGCAGAAAACTGAGTGGTTTTTGCTCCATAGTTCAGTAAGAAAACACTGAGATTGATTGAAATAAAGCTTGAAGTTTCCATTAATTTTCTTTTTTCGTGCAGCAAAAGTAGAAAAGGTGCATGTTGTCAAAACAGCGGCAGGTCAATTGGTCTAATCAGTCGCCGGCTGCGAGCCAATTATTTACTTGACAGCATGGAAGCAATTCCTACATTTGAGGGCGGAAAACGCTGCAGGAAGACTTCCCTTTATTGAGTTACAGAAATAGACGCGCTTATTGTCGCCATCGCTGCGCCTCTTACTCCCCTTTGATTGGATATACTTTAAAGGTTGACCAGACCATTGTTCATTACAATAACAGATAACCTTACGAGGCTGAAAAGTCCAAACTCAAGGTTTGCCAAAGAGCTATGGAACGCAGTGTTCTAGGGGTGAAGAGAACCGACAAAATCAGGAATACCACTCTTCGCACAAAGACCGGGATCGAGGACGTCGGCGAAAAGACTGCCAAGTTAAAATGGGGCTGGGCGGGACACGTGAGTCGTATGGATGATGGTGTCAGGTGGGCAGGGATTATCGCGCCATGGGTGCCTATGGGTGACGAAACCGGGGCAGGCCGAGAAAACGTTGGCGGTATGATCTCGACACCTTTCGGAGGGATTGGTGGGATATAAAGGACCGTAAACATTGCATTTATAACAAACTTTCTTTCAAGTCGTTCTTTCTGTTCAATGCGGTCTACTCGGTGATGCCGTACTGTAGATGTCGAGTGGTTTTATCAATCGATCATTTTAATATCGTACCAGGACAATGACTTCTGGAGTTTCATGAAAGCTTATCAATCATATCTTGTGTGTCTTGCCGTATCCTACATAGGGCTTACTCAGTTCAGTTTTCACACAACAATATGAACAATAAGGGGCATTCCATGTAAAAGAGGAAAATGACAAAAAATTTGAAATTCCATTAAACGTTTATATTTCAGTAATAACCTACAGCTAAATATCTAATCTACTTGAATCTGTAGAAAAATATTTAAAAAATACAAAATAAATGTCATTTTCGTCAGTGCAAACTTTTACTTCAGCCAAAAAAATACTCTGGGGGAAAAATATATTTTACTGGCAGCACATTTTTCGGTCTTTCTGTCAATTGTAGAAAGTTGGCGCGTGTATATTACTGAAAGTGTGAAAAAACCTAAGTAACTAAATAAAAAAAAAGTGAAAATGTTTGTTAGTTCTTGCGTAATTATTTTCTAAAAAGATGCATGTTGCCTGTCCCACTAGTCACACCAAAAGATATAAAAGTAGTTTTACTCGCCTCAAATATGACTTTATGAGTTCCGTTTCTTCTAGGAGTAACAATAAACGGTTGGTGTACCATTTAAACATCTTTTAATGGTTATAAGATCAAAATTATGATCTAGAGACTATTTTGAAATGTGTCCAGCTAGTCACACTTGCCTCATGAAACATGTTTCAACTCTGGCTAACTTTGATATTTAAAGAGTTTTTAGCATATTTCTTTGTATAATAGAAGTGTTTAATCTTTTTTTTTACCTAACATGGTTATTAACTGGGCAAAAAATGTACAGATCGATATTTCAAATAAACGAAATACTGATCCGATAATAAACAGTTGGGAGACCAAATTTTCTATCAATTTGCAGAAAATGTTATTTTTTTTTAAATATTATTACTCTTACGCCGGCTCCATACGTTGGGACCAACGTTGGTCCCAACGTTGGGGCCAAGATTTCGTGAACCATCCACACGTTGGCGATACACCAGTCTTGTTCCGTCAGAGCCAACGTGCAGACGTCCGATGTCTGCGCGTCCGATACAGAAATTGAAATTTCTCTAAGTGATTTTAATTACTGAATACCAATTTTATCACAATCACTTCACATCATGTCACTATCACACTTCACACAACACACTATATTATAAATGCGAAAGTTTGGATGTTTGGATGTATGTTTGTTCCTCTATAACACGACAACCACTTAACCGATATGGGTGATATTTAAAATATAGATAGATAATAACCGGAAATAGGACATAGGCTACTTTTTATCCCAAAAAATTGCACGGTTCCCGTAACATAAAAAAAAATAGTAGACTCCATCATCAGATCAGCTCGCTGTCACCATATTATTACATTGTAGTCAGAACTTGACAAATATGCCGAGTTTCAACTCAATCGGCTTATTTACTGAGGAGTTCTGTTGAACAGCTCTTGACTCCATCATCAGATCAGCTTGTTGATACCATAATATTTCATTGTCACCGAGAATCTATAAGTGTGCAAAATTTCAGCCCGATAGTCCTACAAACACAATAAATAAGGAATACGATGACATTCTCGCTCGTCAGTCGACACGTGCGCTCACGATGCGCGTCGAAACGGGACTGAGCATAGCGCCAACGTGTGGACGGATCCCCAACGTTGGCGCGCCAACTTCCTTTGATAAAACCGACACGGCACGGCCAAGCCCCAACGTTGGCCCCAACGTTGGCGCCAAGCTATTTTGTCAGCACCACACGTTGGTGAGAGGCATTGGGACCAACGTTGGCCCCAACGTGTGGATGCGGGGTTAAAGTTATTTTCTAATTACGGATAAATTTATTTTCCTTACTTAAATTGTAAGAAAGAGGTTTCCTTTATTTTTGTTATTACCTAGCAGCGCCCACGCGGCGTTACCCGCGTAGTGATGGTATATGGTGATGATGATAGTGATAAAAAGTAGCCTATAACCTTCTTCAAGAATTAAGCTATCAAATGTAGAAATAATTTTTCAAATCCGACTTCTAATACCTGAGATAAGCGCGTTCAAACGAATAGAGAGAGAAGAACATTATAGAGAACCAAAACTTACAAAGATTTAGTTTATTTCTTATATTTGCACTGTTTTAGTTTTCCTTTAAGGTGGAAATGGAACAACTACATTAATAAAGTTGAAACAACGATAAAACTGATTTTAATTAACAACAATTTTACATAATTTCGCACTCGTCCCACTAGTCACAAACACCTGTCCCACTAGTCACAAATTAAAATATTTTTTTCTTTGTTTCTACGAACGTCATCAGTTTAATTTTTAATGGAAAGCAAGGCTTATCCTTTATAGTTTACAACACAGGAAAATCTAATTTGAAAATTAAGTGGTTGGACTGAAATATGTCTTTGAGTGCACAAAGGCAAAAGACAGGGATTTTTCAGTGTCCAGCTAGTCACACTCAATCAACGAGTAGTTACAAAGAGCTCATGAAGTATATAGTTTTTTCTTTATAGGAATTGGATACATTAGTCATTAATCTATGTTAGAAAATATATTTCACAATTCTATAAGTTTCGACAGCATAATTATAGCTCCCAGTAGGTCAAATTCTGGAGTCAAATGTCCCACTAGTCACTATGGAATGCCCCATAACGTAACTAATCCTAGCTGTTGTCCTTTTCTCTTCAAAATATTTAGGTATGCTTTACATACGAGTACATAGTATAGTCAAAATATAATTCCAGCTGATGGTGCAAAGTTGTGCTGTTTCTCTGTATAATGGAAGATACATTATTATAATTAGTATTTATAGTATAATTTATTGTTAAGAGATGTTCAAGTCAAGGGTTTGTTTATATTTTACAGGTGATCGTACCGCGGTGAAGGCGTCGGCATGTGGGTCAGCGCGCGGGTGTTTTTGCTCGTGGCGCTGGGCCTACTGACCGGGCCTTCCGTCGCCAAGAAGAAGTTTAACATCACCGTCGGGTACCTGCCCTCGCTGACCGGCGAGTTGCGGGACAGGCAGGGCCTCACCATCTCCGGGGCACTGTCTATAGCCCTCGAGGAGGTAAACCTTTGCAAACTTGTTTTGTCTTTACTCAGATCAGAGCTAAAGATTATTGTTATGACTTTCATATTGCATTGAAAATTCCCTGCAAAATTAATTAAACAGAGGCACAGTGTGGGATTTGACGTGATTTTCGGACATGGTCTTTTTATTGCAGAATTCGTTAGTATTAACGATTTAAAACGTTAGAGTAGAACTCCCGTGTTTCAGTTAAGTTTAGTTTCAGAGATATGAATTTTTGAAAATACCTATATTTTTAGTGCCAAAAAATTTTAAAGTGTTGGTGCGCCTACATTATAGGATTATTTAATAATTTGATTTCTGTATACCTAAGAATGTCTCAAGCTGCAATTTTAGAAATTATTTTGAATCTTCTATATGCTGTAAAACGCGAGTAATTAATTATTTTATATTTTTGGTTTTTATTTTTTTACTCCGAATTTAGGTCGTAGTAGCACATAATTTCTTTACAACACATAGCCCCAGATCATAAGCAACAATGTGGTAAAAAAACGGAAAGCTAATCTCGCGTGTAGGGCTTGCTATCCGGATATCCGGATATCCGAATTATCCGGATATCCGCCAATTTTCAAATCCGGATAGTGACGACCAGTAAATCCGGATAATTCGGATAATACGGATAGTAAAAATAATCAAAAAATACGATTTGAATATGGAATTAACCCATCAAAACAACAATTTATATGCACTACGTAGACGTATCTAACAGGGAAACACTGTTTATCCTTTGTTTTTGTAACATTCATAAAGTTGCACGCTCGAATCGCGATACTAACGTCTAGTGTATTACCTACCGAGCCCTTCTCATACCCCACGTCCACAAATTTTTCGTCTTACTCATCGCAGCGCAACCAGTGTTTGGAGTGGATGTGAGCTTAACGTTATTCTTGCTGGCGACCGATGCCACAAATGGCCACAAATTGCCACAAATAATAAATTGTTCTCTAAAATAATAACTAATTGTATTACCCGTGAGCTAGATGAATACCATAGCAACCCAGAGAATAAGCAGGTTTTCGAAACGGCTTTTTTTAAATGAACCACACCCGCACGGTGAAGCAGCTGATGGAGAAGTGTCACGAACACAACTAGTCTCTTGTCATGTTTTTCATTGACTGCGAAAAAGCCTTCGACAGTGTCGAACATTGAGCCATCTTCCACGCTCTCCTTGTACGACTGCACGATTTAACCAACCCTGAGCCCATCAAGCGGGGAGTGCGACAGGGAGACATCATTTTGTCCAAACTTTTTACTGTTGTCATAGAGGACATCTTTAAAACCTAAGGATTTGCAGACGACCTTATAGTTGTCGCAGAAACCTTCGAAGATCTCTTAAGAAATGCTACAACACCTTTCTGAACTTCTGAACAGCACGGCTTCTAAGAACGGGGTACCTACAGAAGCGTCAGTAACCCAGCAGCACGATGGGCTGGACGACATAGCGTGGCTGGAATTGGATGAGGTGAGCGGCGCCGGCGGACTGTGGAGATTGGCATGGCACACGCAAAGGGAGGGTTATACCCAGCAGTGGGTGAAGTCGGGAGTTTAATAATTATTTGGTGTACCTACATTATGCATCTGCAATCTGCATTCACAATCAAAATACATCAAATAGCATCGCGTTCGCTTCGCTTTAGGAGAGAAATTCAGATCTTGTTACGTACCTTGTTAAAAATGATTCAAAATTTAATAGTGATTGTTCGGATAGCTTAAAGCTACGACGTTTAATGTATTTTTTAACAATTATCTTCGTTTGTGTCTGTTTGTAAAAAAAAATCGGTAGCTATCCGAATTATCCGGAAAATCCGGATATCCGGATAGTAAAGTGCTCTACTATCCATATTATCCGGATAACAAAATGGGGCGGATAATGCAAGCCCTACTCGCGTGGATTGGAAGTTACAGTGATTTAAGTTTTTCCGTTATGGTTGTCACAAATATTTGGTCAAATTTTGAACGCTTTTGGCCGTAAATTTAAAAAAATTGATAGAGCTGAAAATCTCAGTGATACCGTGTCTGTGGATATTTATTTACCCCTGCAGGGTAATTTTTATTTTTTTGGGGTAATAGAACGAAACGAGGTATTTATGAAAAACAGATTTATTTATTAATATAAATGTAGATCATACTATTTTCCACAAAATTTGCCGTTTATTCCTTTTCCTAAGATTCACCATTTCTGAGATATAGCGATTCTAAATGTAAAAAAAGTGTTATCCTCAATAATATGCACAATAATATAAAGTAATTGAGGATAGCATAATCTAAGGATCGTTGTAAACGATCTAAAGGAAAGTAAAAAAAAGAATAAGGTCCTTTATTTTTGGAAAAAAAATTATGATTTAAAAAGTGACAACCCCGACTGTAAATTTTTCGGCAAAAACATTATTATTTAATAACTTCCAATCCACGCGAGATTAGCTTTCCGTTTTTTTACCACATTGTTGCTTAGGATCTGGGGCTATGTGTTGTGAAGAAATTATGTGCTACTACGACCTAAATTCGGAGTAAAAAAATAAAAACCAAAAATATAAAATAATTAATTACTCGCGTTTTATAGCATATAGAAGATTCAAAATAATTTCTAAAATTGCAGCTTTAGATATTCTTAGGTATACAGAAATCAAATTATTAAATAATCCTATAATGTAGGCGCACCAACACTTTAAAATTTTTTGGCACTAAAAATATAGGTATTTTCAAAAATTCATATCTCTGAAAATAAACTTAACTGAAACACGGGAGTTCTACTCTAACGTTTTAAATCGTTAATACTAACGAATTCTGCAATAAAAAGACCATGTCCGAAAATCACGTCAAATCCCACACTGTGAGAGGTAATCATCTTATTTGAATACGGTTTTGTTTAAATATAAAACTACAGAAAACTGGCCCAAGCAAAAATGACTCAAACATCTCCAGTTCACTGGCTTTTGTGACTGTTAAACTGCAGCAGAGATAGATGTCTTACCTGTCACTTCGAAATCTGTCATAGTCCTCGGAACCCGCCTTCGCTCCGGGCCCTGCTGAGTAATGAACTGTGATTTAGTTTGGCCCCAACATAAATCTGGGGCAGTAATTTATAGGGCATTAGCTTCTACCGGGCCAGGCAAATACTTTGCAATGGTTTGATAACAATACATTATAAGCTATGGAGAAATTGCCTCACGCTTCTATACAACTTCACATCAAGTGCTCAATAATGAATATCCTGTGGATTCACACTAATAAAGTTGAGAGTCCTTGAAATGAAATGAAAAAGAGTAATTTTTTGCAGTTACTTTTATAGATTTTTACATGCGTGAGATATTTGTCATGTTCAGTTTCTGAATTTTGTCACTAGTCAAGGTACTGAGCAGAGGATATCCGTTTCAACAACTTCATTTACCGTAATTTGCGCGTCCGCTTGGTCCAAGCGACTTATTGCAGACAGGGTATGTTCGCTAGCCAAATTCACATTCGTCGTGAATATACGGCTAATTTCAATAATTCGTACAACCCATTAAAATATTTTATGCTCCTGATAATATTCCATTAGCCGCTTGAAACATTTAAATAAACAATGTTGGGATTATTTATAGGCGCATGGGAGCGAAACCAAGCGATCCCAGTGCGACTCAGAGTGGCCTTCCACTATCATAATTTAAGTAGGTGATTTCGAGCGGTAAATGAACTGGAAACACTCGGACACATACATACATTGATAAAATATTGTTTGATCAGCATTAAATGATAATGTACACTTCCTTACTTGGCTATTTTTAGCTCGAGGACGTACAAATCGTACAAACTTTTAGAAGTTATTGTGTGCACAAATACTAACCTATCAAAATAATCCTTCGTTCAAGGTAACAGATTTGGAAGCGGGTCATACAAATACAATTGCTTTTAACTCAACTGTTGGACGAATCATGTAGGCGGTCGCGTGGTTCCTATTTTTAGTATTTTTACCGGTTACTTTGTAGACGCATCCTCTCGTTATCTGTATTTATCAGATTTATGAACAATAAACATAGTGAATGGAATAAAATACTTACTTATCTCGTAATTCTTATGTATTTATAAAAAGAAATAACAGTGCCATATTTAACTTTTATTTGGCGACAGTAGTAGTTACATAATAAGTTTCAAAAATGCTTTTTGTTCAACTTGAATTGCCTCTGTGCTGTAGGACCTAACTATAGAATAATTGCTGATTTTACTACATGATTTTCCATAAAATGAAATAAAACAGTATCACGAATGTATGACTATGAGTCTCTAAGCTACACTAAGTTATATTTAATAGACTGAAAACAAAGAGCGCTATAATTTTAATGACAAACACTGTAGTTATTGGTATGAGTATTTGAGTATAATGCTGGTAATACCATTAGCTTACCCGGTAAAGACATGATTGAGTTTACCATGACACAATCACATATCATCATTCATTCATTATCAAATTAACACGACAGGGGTCAAAACTCGTCTCAATGAGGAGTTGACACAAACATGTACGTAGAATTATTATTATGTAGACGTATCTACATTGGATCTTCAAAGGATCTTGAATGCATAAAGATGTGAGATGTCTACGGGGATATAAAGTAAATTGAGGATGAAGTCATCATGATTAGTTTATTAAAATAAAATTGAAAATATGTTGCAGCCTTTGAAAAATCATTACCTTCCTTCCACAATTTTTTTCTATACTTACATACTTATAAATAAATAAATAAAATAAATATAAATATTGGTGGACATTTTTCACACAGAGAAATAGTGAAAAGGGGCACATCGAAGTTAAATTTATTTGTTTCAGCTGAATAACAACAGTGCCAACAATACCAAGAAACTACTCCCCGACGTAGAGATCCTGTTAGAATGGCACGACACGAAGTTCGACACCATGGTGGCGACAAGGTGGCTCACCAACATGAGTTGTTCCGGCGTCGTCGCCTTCTTCGGGCCCGAAGGACGCTGTCAAACTGAGGCCATCATCGCGCAGTCCAACAATCTACCCATGATCTCTTATGTAAGCAATAAAAATCTTGTGTTTCTAAAGGCATTTTCTCTATATTTATATTGTACGATTTCCGATCAAAGAAGATATTCCAGAATTATTTATTGTTATGTTTTTTTCAGAGATGTGCCGACTACCAAACATCGGTATTATCGACTTTTGCAAGATTGGAGCCACCAGGCGCCCAGGTAATTTGAACAAGACATTTTTTATTTTGAGTCTATCAGATAAGTTTGATGGTGACTTTATGATCCATTGCAATAAGAATATAGTCCGAACATTATAACACCATCAAATATTTGCTTTTATCAATTCTATAATACACTTCGTGTTCCAACACATGTAACTTTGAGTTTTTATCCAAGTTTTATATTCATGTCTTAGAGTTGACTTCTGTGATCTCACGTCTGTGATCTCATGTGATATCATATCTCTCTGTCATTTGTTATATTGTCTATGTGACAAACTAAATCTGAATTAAACTTTCAGGCCACGAAATCTGTGATATCTCTACTCCGCTACTATAGATGGAACAAGTTCTCCATACTCTACGAGGAGTCTTGGGTGACCGTCGCCTTGACCCTTGAGAACCACGCTAAAAAGAATAATATGACGGTGAATCACCAAAGGCCTGTCATCGATGGCTTCAAGTGCTGCGAAGAGAAGCTTTCATGCTGCGCGCCTGGCTTCTGGTACCAGTTTATCCAGGAGACTAAGAATAAAACTAGAAGTAAGTTTACAGAAAATAGCAATCTGAGTGGGACCCCAACCAGAACTGTCCCATTGCTACTCGCTATGGAGCAGTAAAAGAACACTGTTTCGTCATCGGCCCTATTTTCTTGTCGATACTAATATTATAAGGACGTAATAGTAGATTATTATGCAAGGGTCTACTAAAATGACAGTAAATAGAAACCGAGTTAGAATGGGATTAATTTATTTATAAGTTAGTTCTACTCTAAAGATGATTTATTCGTAAGTTCTATTTCAAAGACGTCATTGTGGGTCATTCCATGCCTTGACAAGACTTACTGACGTCATCTACTCTGAAGAAACGGCGTTACGTAATCATTCCTGTGCCTTGTTATGACAGACTGTAGTTACCGAATCTAAAAGTGAGTGTTTTAGAAGAGAAGCTTTATACAAAGTCAGTTTTATGATGATTAGATGGGTACCTACACAAGAAAAGGTTTGATTACTATATTGTACACTAGCTGTACCACAGAATAGGTACAGGAGGTTCGAATCCTGACCGTGCGTCAATGAATTTTTCGTTTTGAAAAATGTATATGCGCATTAACACGAGCTTTGAACGGTAAAGGAAAGCATAGTGAGTAAACCTTCGGATTAGTCAGCCCCACGTATTGACCAATGTCTTCCCTGTGGATACGGCCTGTTAAACTGAGAGGATGATTTATGTGCTGGGCAAGCCTACTCCATCTCAACCATGTCCCAGGACTAAAGTGCCCTGTTAAGTGTAGGCAAAGATTGCCTCCTGAGTCCTGACGCTATAAATCAACTAGTAAAGATATAATGGCCTAAGTTTTTTTACTTGCCATGTTACTTTATGTAGAAAGTGTACTAGTCAAAATTTTACTTGGAGAAAAAGAAATAAGTGCTTAGAGTTGTTGGTTTTATTTGTTACTTATTAGATTTGTTAATTTTATTTGTTTCTTCTCAGTATACGTATTTCTCGGCTCAACGGCCGGGCTGATAGATATGATGACGGCCATGGAGTCACTTCAGTTGTTCGCTAAGGGAGAATACATGGTTATTTTCGTCGACATGATGACATACGTGCCTAAGGAAGCTCTGAAGTATTTGATAAGTAAGTTATTTCAGTTAAATTTTATAAAATGCTGTAATTTATTTTACCGTGTTTCGTAAGAGTCATTTGTATTCCAGTTTAGTTTGCATGAGTTTGGCTTGACCAGTTTGGATTGGAGTTTTAATTCCTAAAATAAATTGATGCATACTTAGTATCATTATTATCATTATGTAGCCAGATATAAAAATATTTCGGTTCAGTTCTACCGTTAGGCTGAGGCCAAATGAGCGTATTTTTGTTGAGTTGTGAGTCGTGTAATTTCGGTCGCGTAATTTCTGCTGCATTTGTTTTCATAGAAAAGTCCTGTTTGATTTACACGGCGACGCAAAATGAGTTGACTGTTTTTGTCGAAAGTAGATTACGCGACTCATTTTTCGCGACTCACAACTCAAAAAATTACGCTCGTTTGGCCTCAGCCTAAAGAATCTACGCAATAAACACAGTATGTGGTCTAGCTTTCTTTTCGGAGATCCATCCGCTTAAATCTTAATAGTCAAGCTCCTGTTGGGAGCCAGTCGAACAAAGTGAGGCTCGTCAAAGTCGTCAAAATAAAAACAAGGATAAATACCTCAGAAAAAAATCCCCTTACGTTTAGTGGTTTATTTAGTGGTTACCTATATAAATACGAGTATGTAGACCTTTCGCAATGATCCGTGGATGGCTAAGCTTATAAATAAGTGAACTACCATTACTAACTGCTTATTTAAAAGAAATAAATTACCGCTATGTAATAACTATGTATTATAGTGATAGATAAAAAAAATACTGAATCTTTTTTTTTTCACGGTAAAAAGTTACCTTTTACAGCTCTTTAATATTGGCAGATACATTGAATCAGTTGATTATTACTAGTTTATAGAAACTTCGTTAGAACTTCGTTTGCAACGATATCTTTTTATAGCCATCTAAGATCTAGATTCAGATAAGATAAAGATAGATTATTATATTTATTCATGCCAACTGGTCTTTTTGAACTTTATAAAGTTGCCAACACTATTCTATGTACCTACTGTATAAGAGCTACCTATATTATGTTATATTTACGCTTTCATATTCATTTATTATTTTTCTTATAACTTGGTTCGTTTTCGGTATTGTTGAGGTCCAGACTGAAAATCAGCGTCGTTATTAATTATAATAGCGGTAGAATAGCGTTATAATAGCGACATTAAGCTGAGGCTGGACCTGTTTAGCCGTGCACTAAAGTAGTTATTACACTATTCAAATTGTAGGAAACCGATTTAGGAGTCGTCGCTCTGTCTAGCTCTTTGGCCTACGAATTGCCCCGAGAGTGCATAAAATTGCTCAGCTTATAACATTGAAGTCGGTTTTTTTAATTTAGCCTCTTGTGTAAAGCTATGTAAATAGTATAAGATTTGCCTGTTTCTCTGTAGGTACTCCTTTATTATTTTTATTTTGCATTGCAGAAACGGAAGACCGTGGGATAAAGCCCGTGTGCCCCAAAACGGCGGAGTTCAGGAAGCGTGCCCAGTCACTCCTGGTGGTGGTATCTTCCGAGCCGTCCGGTGAATACGAAGAGTTCACAAACCGAGTGCGCAAGTATAACACATTGCCGCCATTCAAATTCTCAGATGTCTTCGTTAATTTCAACAAGGTTAGTGCACATTAATTTAACATTTAGTTGGATTAGCAGGTGTATCACCTAACTCTTAAGACGTTTCAAAGTGGTCATAGCGGTCCTACTGAATAAATGATATTTGAATTTTTGATCAGGATTAATATTATTTATTTTATTTATGAGCTCGCTCCATCGTCGACTTCATCCATGCCCAAGCAAGGAGCGAAGTCAAGAGCTAACCTATCTTAAAAAAAAAAAAAAAAGAGTTGTTTCCCATCGAAAATAAATGTAGGGATGATGACTAAAATTTTATTCCGTCAGGTAGACTAATAAAAAATATTGGACACGTAATTATTGATGATGATGGTGAAAAGTAGCCTACAACCTTCCTCAAGAGTTTAGCTATCAAATGCAGAAATATTTTTTTAAATCGGACTGGTAGTTTCTGAGATGATTTTACTATATCGTTGAACCTAACTAAATTATTACGGTCAGATCAGTTTACTGCACAATAGTGAAATTAATTTAAAAAGTCACTATACCAATTAAACACTATTAATCGAAATCAGATTCAAGAGTAAAGCATCATTGAAGAACTTGTGTTATTTCAGTTCGTATCGATATACGCGGCTTATCTTTACGACTCGGTGATTTTATACGCGACTGCGCTGGACGAAATCATCCGCGAAGAGACGGCCAAGGAAGAGCTGACGCAAGTAAAGCTCATCAATGTCGCCACCAATGGATCCAAGATCATCGAGAGGATGATCAAAAGCTCACCTTACAGGAGTAAGTTCTAATCTAAACAGCTCGTCTGGACGCATTGACGAACGGGCTCGAGCAACGTCAAAGTCATAACTTTCGGATTTCAATCCGAAGGTCTTGAATTCGAATCCCGGCAAATTATCCCGGCGATATGAATCTAAAAAAAACCTTATCTAAGCTAAGGCCAAAATTCATCCATTCAGCCGTTTCAGTGTGAAAAATTATCAAACTATGAAATGTAAATAAACTAGTGGCTCTGTGAGCTGCAGACCTCGCGAGTCTATCTTTGCATAGCTTAAAACAGAATTAAAAAAAATATATACTGCATTTAAGGGACCTATGCTGCCAACTTAAAGTTACAACCTTTCAAACAAAAAAAGAACCATCGAAATCGGATGTTATAAGGCGGAGATATCCTGTAGCCCCCTTTTTGCACTTTTTTGGAGGAAGTACCTACCCTCCCAATCAAAAATCCCCGACGAAAAAAATAATAATTATAGAGTGGTTGAACCAAGTTACCAAGTTTCGTCCAGATCGGTTGTAGAATACGACCTGAGGAAAAGAACCAACACACATACAGGCGACAGCCAAATTGGCGAGTTTATGCAGAGACGCTTAGCTCGCTTCTCTCGCTCGGTCTATAATTAAATTAATGTTTAAATATAAGTTATAATAATATTCTATCTGATTTTAATCTTAGTCGTCATGGATTTCACAGTGTGAACATGTTAGCACAGCTCTCGTTTATAGTTTAAAGTATTCACGATTTATTAAAATATTTGCATACAGGTATATCAGGAATGTCGATCCGGCTGGACGATCGAGCTGATTCAGAGGGAAACTTCTCAGTGCTCGCCTTCAAGCCTAGCAAGAATAGCGACGGAGAGATCAACTGCAACTACAGTATGATACCAGTTGGGCACTTCCAACAGAGCTTAAAGGAATTTCCGGTTAGTATCTTAATCCCCTTGAATTAATATAAGTAATTCTTCTATTTTACGGTTCTATTTTCACTCAAAGTTTTAAGAAAAATAGTGGAATATAAGTGGCATTATCAGAGCGCTTTTTTCGGCTTCCTTTAAAAGTAAAAAATAAATAAACAAGTTATTTTTAACCGACTTCAAAAAAGGAGGCTCTTAATACGTCGGAATTTTTTTTTGTGCTTTTTTTATGTATGATACTCGAAGACGCCTTGATCGATATGAAATTCTTTTTTTTTGTTTGAAAGGGTATACCTACTTTCCGATTGGTGCCACAAAAATTTGGTGAGGATCAGTCGAGGATCTTCGGAGTTATGAACAGAAATGCACGTCAAGAGTGCTGAAAATTGCTCAGCTTAGGTCGTTGAAAACATAGAAGTCGTTTTTTTTAATTTTTAATTTAGCCGCTTGTGATCAATGAAATACTGATTAGCTCTCTTGGATGTCAAAATCTTTATTATTTTGGTCATGCCGAAACCGCTGTTACACGCATTGTGCTATTTGATATTTATTGAGTTGTATTCTGGATCGCATGTTGTTCGATAAGAATTGCGTTACATCGACACTATCTACGCGTATGTGGGCAAGTTGTTATGAGTGACAGTATAAAGAAAGCTTGTGTTGATATTAGCATAAAAAAGGTGTGTAAAGAGAAAACACAAACAAAATATTGCTAAAAAATACGTATTTGAATCGGAGGATTGCCTTGTAATTGATGATTATGAAATTGCCATTTCGCATGTCTGATGGTTGCTTTGAAATCTGCTTTAGTTGATTACGCCATACTTGATTAAACATGATAAAGTTATAAGAGAGTAGGTAATAACTGTGAGGAAAAAGCTAGCTTTGATACGATACATAGATATGGATTATTAGAGACTAGACGTTTTAAATTTATTGCAAGAGGCGAGTTTTAGAAATCTTTCGATCCTTATCAGGATTTATCATACATTATACTAAACGCTCGATATAATATCGTCATCTTACAAATATCGAGCTTGTGTAGCATTCGTTTAATGGCGTTTACCGATGATAGTGTCAAAACTTGTAAATTATAATTAGAATTGAAATATTCAAACGACCCAGTAAACAATTAGTATTATTAGAATTTTCTAAATCTGACCAATTTATTTTTAGATCGTGCATAATGATCGTAACCATTAAAAATTTGCATGCATGATTGCGCGTTTTTTGAAGTTTGTATCTTAAATTACCCAATAAATTTAGCTTTGAGAATGATTTGCGATAAAATATTCAAGTCAAATTCAAATATTCAAGTTTTTGCATATTCGTTTAAAACTATTCATTTAACACAAAGCGCGCTCAAACTCAAGATACATTACGAACAGGTAAGTCAAAGAGACGCCATAGTTATTTTTAGAAGCGATAAACAATGAGGAAAGATTGTCCACTTCTCCGTTTCCAAGCTAAAAATAAAACAGAGAGTAGTATATGTTTTCGGTGGAACTTGGTAAACAAAGCCTTACATGCCACAGAATTATGTGCGAAATGTAGTAATATTGATAAATTGCATTCCGTGCTTACAAATTATGATACCTACGGATAGTAGTTTGTCATAAAGAAGATAGTCTACGTTCCTTACTAGAAGAAAAAACACAGATGCTACCAGTAGTTGTTTTGGAAGGAGTCATTTACTGGGAAGTTATTTCGCAACTAAGAAATTTTTCTTTTAATGGCAAACTGATTTTAGCAACGCGTCAATGATGTATGTAAATGCTTACAATAACTCCAAAATGATTCGTCTTTTCAAGGACATTTCATCTCTCTGCATTTTGAGTTTTATATCTTTCCGATAGACTTTATACGTATACTGAAAATTTCAGGAGTACAAACTGAATCCCCGCCTGCCAATCGACTGGCCCGACAGCGTGAAGCCAGAAGACGAACCTTCTTGTGGATTCCTCAACGAAAAATGCCCTAAAGACGACTCACAGATAACGTCACTGGTAGTGGCTGGTACTCTAGCTGTGACTTTATTCTGTGCGCTAGTGGTCACTGTCAGCATCTATCGGAAGTGGAAGATAGAACAGGAGATCGAGGGTTTGCTTTGGAAGATAGACCCTTGTGAGATCGCTGGGTATCTCGGCAGTGGACTTATCTGCTCGCCTAGTAAGGTAAGATTATAATTAAGATTGTGATTCTCGGTAGTATTTCTGAAAGCTTCAAATCCAACAAGTTTCCAAACTAGGTTACTGAACTATACCAACTTCGTTTTGCCCTGATTCTTTAAGTTAGTTGCGAAAGAACACAAATAAAACCACCTAGCTCTTAGGACATTTCTAAGTAAAAAAAGTAAAGTCTCAGAGGTCCTCCTATTAAATAAATGCTTTTTGACTTTTAACGTAATGGTTATAGAAAAATTCTCGATTTGTTTCTTACGAAGTTTTATGAGGTAGGCGAGCTTCGCAGCAATACATAACTTAATTTTCCAAATAATTTTATTTCAGTTAAGTTTAGCAAGTGGCATATCTTGTGAAAGTAAATGCTGCACACAAATATTCACCACCACAGCACAATACAAAGGAAACGTTGTCAGAATAAAGGAGCTGAAATTCTCTAAAAAGAAAGTAAGTATTTTATAGAGTAACATTTTATCGATCGAGCGAGCGAAGCGAGCGAAGATCTTAGTGGTAAGTTGGGCGATTTTGCTTTGTATGTTTGTATGTTTCACGAATTGTTGTTCGCGCATAACTGTCGAACCGTTCATCCAATCTGCATGAAACTTGGTAGGTCAATAGGTTGTAGTAAGGAAATTTCCGGTGGAGCATATGAGCTTAATCGATGAAGGGGTTGTGAAGATATTAGGTTCCCAAGGGGGTAATTTTTTTTTAAAGTTACACAAATATATTGAGTGGGGTGTCAAACGAAAGGGCTTATTTTGTACATTCCAAAATGGTTTTTATTTTTAATCTAGGATGTATAGTTTTTGAAATACGACCAAAGAACAAAAACTACGAAACCAGAGCTGCAAGAGCTCCCGTTTCATAGAGTTTCGATGTCTTCGTAGCTCATTGACTGGTCGGTCTTAAAAAGAGAGTGGCATCGTTGCGGTTTGGTTTGCAATGATTTTAGATGCTACTTGATTTATTTTCGTGATAAAAAAAAAATTGATAAAGAATGAAAATAATTGGGGTAAAAAAAGTTAAGTAAACAAATATATTGAGTGGGGTGTCAAATGAAAGGTCTTTATTTGTACATTCCAAAATAGTTATTATTTTTATTCTAGGACGTATACTTTTAGAAATACGACGAGAATTCATAAATATGAAATAAATGAAAAATTAGACACGACATTATGTATTGCATGCATGCTAGTATTTTTTACCATGAAAAGCTAGCGCAATAGGCATACTCGGCAGTAGTAGCACTTGAAATTATAGGGGTAGTCAGAAGAAAGTCCAAATGTAAGCCATCTACGGTGCGCGAGATCTCAGTTCGGGGCGAACTACTAGTATAAATAAAGTATGTAAAAAAAACCTTATTGGTTACATATTTTGTCATAACAAATTCAACAGTTCATTGATATGAATTAAAATTAAACCATAACGGTATTGTAATAAGGTTCAATAATTTCAGGACATTTCACGAGATGTGATGAAAGAGATGCGACTTCTAAGAGAGTTACGACACGACAACCTGAACTCTTTCATCGGCGCTGTGATAGAGCCCATGAGAGTCCTGCTAATCACAGACTACTGTGCCAAAGGAAGCTTGTATGTAAGTTGATGAAAGACAATTTTTGTTCTTTTTAACTTGGTTTTTACGATGTGATTTCAGTTGTTTTCTTCGAAACTTCTTCCCTAGCCAAGTTACTTATCTACAATCGCTAACGCTATAGATAAAAGAGAAAATGTATGAGGATTGTAATTCAATGACGACAGCTCACGTGGTCAGAAATATAGAACAAAGGATTAGCGATGAAAGAGTTTCGATACGAAGCGCTTGTAATTTGGCCAGGGCAGGTTTGATATTACGTAATTATAAAAGTAATTTTGTTAATGTTTTTTGTAAATTTTGTTAAATTTTTGCCCGCTTTCGAGTGTTGTTTGACGGTGTTATTATTTATTAATATTAAATTCTCAACCTACTATAGGTTATATAGAGTTCTAAGACCAACCTACCAAAATAGATGATTTTATATTATTATTTTTCAGGATATAATTGAAAATGAAGATATAAAACTGGATAAAATGTTCATATCTTCGCTGGTACACGATCTCATAAAGGTAAAGTACTGCTTTTTAAGTTTCAAAATAATATCTTACGGGCCCTTAGGCCTATAGTTTGGTCGGGCTCTTAAAGAGTGCGCACACGACGTTTTCTGAAGCGTGTTTTTATACACAAACAAAACTGGGAGTGGGGCAGCGCGTTCGCATCGCGTTTGTATCGATACAAACGCGCTGCAAAAAACGCAGTGTGCACACTCCTTTAATCAGTATGAAGAAGTATGCAAGTGCGCACACTACTGCGATTCAGTATCGGCTATAATTTGCACTAGCAGCCCAACCCGACCAAACTATCGGCCGATAAAATGTGCTGTCTGCAAGGTGTCTTAGGTAGTCTAATGTATGTTACTGTTACAGGGTATGATGTTTATTCACACTTCGCCGCTTATATTCCATGGAAATCTGAAATCGTCCAATTGTGTAGTCACGTCCCGATGGATGCTTCAGGTTAGTTTTGCAACTTTTTATGAGACAGTATGGTTTAAAACGATCTTAGACGGCTCAACTGGCTCTAAAGTATGTTGTAAATTTATTTAAATACTACCTTCCGGCCGCGGCTTCGCTTGCGTGGTACTTTTATCCACCCGGATAAAAGTAGCTTATTCCAGATTATAAACTGTTTCATCCAGATCCGTACTGGCGTGATTGAGTCACAAACATCCATCCAAACTTTCGAATTTATGATAGTAGTACGATTTAACAATACTGTTTCTGTAAATATAACTATTGGAAATATAAAACAGGTGCAGTGGTTCCCGAGATTATGCTTCATTGACACACTAAAAAAACTTTGTTCTTCTACAAACATTTTTATAAGTAATTCTTTTTTCAGGTTACCGACTTCGGTCTCCACGAATTGCGTTATTGCGCAGAAAACGATTTCATAGGAGAGCATCAATATTTTAGAGGTAATTGCTTTTTCTAATGATTTACTTATACTGGCAGTGGAGATGACGACTGGATAAGATGAGTGAAAGAGTAATGCTGATTTAACTTAAGTCTTAAGAGGTCAATAGTACAAAAACCTTCATAAAATTACACGCTTTATATTACCAAGATGGAAATAGTTTTAGAAAATTATATGGAGAGGATGGGTTCAGTAAGCCTAACATGTGCAACATCGAGAGTCGAGAAACGAGATATCTCGAACGGTTAAACTGCTCTAACGTTTACATTAGAGCAGTTCGACATATCAAGATATTTTTCTCGATGTTGGACATTTTATGCCTACAGGATGTGTTTCAAGACAACGGCAAAGGACTTTAATCTTTCGTAAACATCCTCCTCCTCAATCGTTCCCCCATAGTTGAGGATCGTGACTCCGTGCAAGTACTTGTTGTATGGTTTTTCTCCATCTGCCACGGTCTTCGGCTTGATGGAGAGCGACACTAACGGGCATGTTTAAATGTTCTGACACCTGGTCCGACCATCGCTTTGGGCTCCTCCCTCTGGATCTTTTGCCCTCTATTTTGCCTGTTATTATTAGCCTCTCCATGTTGTCGGCGTTTCTCCGCGCGATGTGCCCGAAGTACTGTAGAACTCGCTGTAGGCAAATAGAGGACAGGCGTTTGGTTCGTTCGAGTTTAAGCTCTTTTAAAACTGAGATGTTGGTTCTTCTAGCCGTCCAGGGGATTCTCAACAATCGTCTCCAGACCCACATTTCAAAGGCATCTATTCGTTTCCGGTCAGCTGCTGTCATGGTCCAGGTTTCCGAGCCGTATAGGAAAATGGGGAATACTAGCGTGCGTGCTACTTTAATTTTAGTTATTCTGCTAATGTTACTGTCTCTCCATATCCTATTAAGCTGGTTCATGGCTGTTTTGGCCATGCCGATACGTCGACGGATTTCGGATTCGCTCTTGCCCTTATTGTTGATCGTTGAGCCTAAGTATTGGAATTCATCCACAGTATCGTATTCCTTCAGCGCGTCTGACCGGTAGATAGTGTCAGAGCGATCAACAATCATCAACTTGGTTTTTTTCTTGTTGATGGTGAGGCCCATTTCTGCACTGACCGATTTTAAACGGTCTAAAAGATCAACCATTTCGGTTTCCGTGGATGCGAATAAAGTTGTGTCATCGGCGTATCGAAGATTAGAAATGGTAACTCCTCCAACCTTCACGCCACCATTCCAATCCTCCAGAGTCTTACGCATTATGTATTCGCCGTATATGTTGAATAATATACCTTCGTAAACATACCTTCAACTAAAAGAGATTATGAATTATTTTCAGGCTTGTTATGGAAATCGCCGGAGTTACTACGGGAGTTGGACAACCCCAATGGAACGGTCGGCGGCACGCAGAAAGGAGATGTATATGCATTTGGAATTATACTGTACGAGATTATCGCAAGACGAGGCCCATTCGGGGTCACAGCTATGGAACCCAAAGGTACGCTATTATTTCTTACATAGCTGGAATCGCTGTACAAAGTGTGGAAACAACATATACAGGGTGTGGCAAATTCTTGGTCACTGAAGGGTAGCTACCTTTTCTCTTGTAGTTAGAATATTTTGTTCTTAGGAAACTTCAGTTTTATTTTGAAGAAAAAAATAATTACATTTTTAAATTTTTGAAAAAAAGTACTGTTAGCCTAAAAAATTACATTTGTCAAAAAAAACAAGTTGGTCTTAATCGACTCTATTTCCCACCAGGAACACTTCTCACAAAGCAACTTATCAAATCAAATCGTAAGTTTTTGCAATAATTCAAAAAAACTCATCCCATACATTTTCTATGAAATTAATAGTTGTAAACATTATAGTGCCACTTATTCGATGGTTATCAATTTAAATTCGTAACTGCTTCTGCATGCTGGGAGGCTATTGTAAAGCCTTAGGCACCTCAGACAGAGCCGCAAGAGAGAATGGTATTCATGGAGCATACCATTAGTACATCTGCAGGGAAGCACTTTGTTCTAAATTTAAATACGCGCTTTACAATAGCCTCCCAGCTTGCCGGAGCAGTTATGAAATTAAATTAAGAACGATCGAATAAGTGGCACTATAATGCTTACAACTACTAATTTCATAGAAAATGTATGGGATGTGTTTTTTTGAATTATTTTAAAAACGTACGATTTGATTTGATAAGTTACTTTGGGAGAAGTGTTTCTGGTGGGAAATAGAGTCGATTAAGACCAACTTGTTTTTTTTGACAAATGTATTTTTTTAGGCTAACTGTAATTTTTTTCAAAAATCTAAAAATGCAATTATTTTTTTCTTCAAAATAAAACTGAAGTTTCCTAAGAACAAAACATTCTAACTACAAGAGAAAAGGTAGCTACCCTTCAGTGACCAAGAATTTGCCACACCCTGTATACTAGCGTGGGTCACTCTTGTATGGAGAAAAAAAAAAGTTTAGTTTTTATACGGGCACAGTGACAAAACGGTGCCAATTGATGAGTGTAAATAGATTATGAAGTTTCATTGCAATCGGAATTGATCTTCTGCCTCCGAAATCATGTTGGGTTTCAACAAATATGGTTAAAACAGGCCTAACAGCACGACATTCAAAGTTACACTAAATAATCACTATTCATTAAAAAAAAGTCTTAAATCATTGGTAATTAAAGGTTTTTTAGAGAGCACACAATTTTTACTTTAAATATTATGGAAAAGAATACTAGAATAATTATTAAAGTGAAGGGTTTAGTCTGTGGTGAAATCCTTTTTGCTGTCGAATTTCAGTATCGCTTTTCTCGAGTCTATCTGGGTTTTAAGAATCTTTCTGTCATTGTTTTATTGCATAAAATAGCTGATACTTCGGTCACAGCTTTAATTCCTCCTTCTACTGCTTTTTTGTGACACAGAAGGTGAAATAAATCCAATTCCCCTTTACTTTTTTTGTAGAATTAATAATCGGAGAAATTTTAATAACAATAGCTTAGTGACACTTTTACACCAATTCAAAAGACCGAAATAATGTTGATGCGTTAAGTTTGTCTTTACTAACTAAAACAGACGCATTTTGATGCTGTTTTTGACTTTTCTTTCAAAATTTGATATGCAACTAATTCACGAACGTGCGGCTGGAGATCAATCAACATTGCAAGCAAAATGTTTTACGGGTGTGCGATAAAGCTGTTTATTTTAATTACTGGATCGTTAACGGAAACGAGCTAATACATTTAGGAATAAATCTCGACACATGCAAGCCGAAATATCAAAGAAAACGTTACTTCCAAGCCGAGACTCTTCCACATTGTTTTTAGGTGTTTTTTGGTGAAAATAAAGAAGGTTTTTGCATTTTAAATGTTAAGTTTGTAATAATCCCTCATTTGTTTTGGTTCTACTGAGGGGTTAGAAGATTTTGACCATATTTAAATCAAGTTTGCAACTAAAACGGCCTCTATTTCTTTATACGTTGGATTTTTTTTTCGTTTCTTTCTTAAATTTCAAATTGTGTCGGGTCCACTCATAAAACATCATTAGATCTTCGTGATTTTGCAATATGCTATCTTTAGAATCACGTAATAACCAAATAAGGGGCCCTTCCAACTATTTCGAGTGCATTTCATTTTTCTAATGTCGTAAAACCAATGACTGGCACCCATGCGTTTTACCTATAAATTGTGCTTCACTTGTCTCAACTTCCACTGCACCCTGTCCCTCCCTTCTCCTTTGTACTTAAACTACACTAAACACTTATGTTTTTGTCATAACTAAAAACTATTACGCATGAAATCTGCTGTAAAATAACTTTAAAAAAAAATTGTGAAGTGACATCAAAAATCTACTTTTTTAAATAACTCTATGACAATCCGGAGGCAATAAACCTTAAAATAATGGGATGAAACTTTACATATCAATTAACAACACCATTTGGCACCTTTTTAACGCTGAGCGTTTTTAAAAATCAAGAAAAAAAAAAACGACCCTCCCTACTGTATACCTAAAAGTCCTCTTCAAATTTCAAATTCATACAAAAATTCCAAGTACTTTCATTCTGTTCGGTCTTCTATCATACTAGGGATATTACGAGCCGCACTAATTACTACAAAAAATGTTCCATATTTTCTTTCTAGAACCCGATGTTAGAAAAAGACAGCTACATTAGATACTTCGCCATTTGAAGAGTAAGGGTGCGTCGCGAGTAGGCGAACAGTGACCGGCTAACTGTTTGCTTCCAGTTTACCGCCCTATAGTTTTTAAATGGAGTGTCCACATGGCGCGTACTGTACGCAGTTTGAGGCATTTCGTTTGCCGACTCATTCAAATTCGAATTTCTTTCTTCTGATTTTGAATTTTATTCGACATTGAGGTAGCGACCGATACGCCGCTCATACCCGCCTGAGAGACGTCAGCTGTCACTATTCACCTCAACGGAATGCGTGGTCCAATTTTGGATTTGGGGAGGGGTCAGGCCCCCCCCCAAATCCTCAACAAACCTCTAACATCCTGCAAAATAATAGGTAGGTACGTACTAGCAAATAACGTGACCCCCCTCCCCAAAATTAAAGTCTGCGACCGCCCCTGATCGGAACTTCCCCTAACTGAATAAAAACTGTTACACCGACGGATTTTTAAATGGGCGGCGAATGAAGGGATGGTGCGATATTAGCGTAGTTGATCGAAGATGCTGATTGATGTATTTTTTGACAGATATAATAGACCGGTTGAAGAGACCGAAGCTGGAAGGCGAGGAGTACTTCCGTCCGGACACGAGCTCGCTGGACGCGCCCGAGGACGCCTTCATCGTGGCGTGCATGCGCGACTGCTGGGCCGAGGAGCCGGCTGCTAGGCCGGACTTCCCCACCATCCGCAGCCGACTCAAGCGGCTCAAATCTGGCAAGTAAGTTGCAGCGCCAAACTATCACATCAGGGCCTCTAGCCAAGTGGCATCAATCTTTTATATTCTACAATTCAAAATCAAATATCATTTATTCAGTAGGACCGTTATGACCACTTTGAAACGTCTTAAGAGCTAGGTGATTCTACTCCTGTTCTTTCGCGACCAACACCGTGAAGAATCAGGGCAACAAACACGGTATGGGGCCTAGCTTTCTTTTCGGTGATCCATCCGCTTAAAATCTAAATAGTCAAGCTCCAGTGTGGAGCCAGTCGAACAATGTGAGTCTCGTCAAAATCGTCAAAAGAAAATAAGAAAAAAGAAAATAATAAAAAGAGGATTAATAAGGATTCGCTTCGCTATCACCGATGTTTCATTGGTGGAAGACCACGTGACCTTACGTTCGACCTTGGTTCGAACAATGAAAACCTCACGTTCGAGTGTTAGTGTAATCGAATCGCTTCATAGCGAAGGCCGGTTGGCTAGGCCCTCAGCATTGTTGTCTGCGCCCCATCCGCAGCCGACTCAAGCGGCTCAAATCTGGCAAGTAAGAGTTGCAGCACCAAACTATCACATCAGCATTGTTTGTGCCCCATCCGCAGCCGACTCAAGCGACTCAAATCTGGCAAGTAAGTTGCAGCACCACACTATCACATCAGTATTGTCTGTGCCCCATCCGCAGCCGACTTAGGCGACTCAAATCTGGCAAGTAAGTTGCAGCACCACACTATCCCATCAGCATTGTTGTCTGCGCCCCATCCGCAGCCGACTCAAGCGACTCAAATCTGGCAAGTAAGTTGCAGCACCAAACTATCACATCAGCATTGTTGTCTGAGCCCCATCCGCAGCCGACTCAAGCGGCTCAAATCTGGCAAGTAAGTTGCAGAACCAAACTATCACATCAGCATTGTCTGTGCCCCATCCGTAGCCGACTCAAAAGGCTTAAATCTGAGCGGTCACAATTTTGATGGATGATCGCTAGTCGCATTAACATCTAAGCGCTTCCGTGCTTCTGAGGACACGTTAAATTACCTGTTAACGACTTAAGCCATGACACAAGCCTTCAGGCGGCCGTGTTAGTCACTGGCTCATACGAACAAGCGCACTACTAGTAATGCGGATTAGGGTTTAATCCATGCTAGTAATCTTAATATAACTATTAAAGGAAGCCTATATGTACTGCCGTCATAAACAAGGAAGTATTAAAGGACTTTCAACAAAATTCATGAATTTGAACTAGTTGAACTTTAGATTGAACTAGTTGTGCCATAATATCGCGTTAAGTAAACCATCATAAAGCGCTCATTAGACCATGCTGAGTTCAGTGCACTAAATGCTTATTCATATAAAAATTAGCGCTCTGTCTCGCTCTTTGGCCTAAGATTTGCGTATTGTGCATCCTACTTTTACCGAGACTGACTGAAGTTAGCAACAGTTAGCCTGAGTAAAAGAAGGATAATATTTAAAGATTAGTTTAAATATGTAATATTATTTTCAGGTCACGCAACATTATGGATCAAATGATGGATATGATGGAGAAATACGCCAACAATTTGGAAGAACTAGTCAACGAGAGAACGAGGCTGCTTATCGAGGAGAAACAGAAGACCGAAGACCTGCTACATAGGATGCTACCAAAGTATGTATGAACTTTATGTTGTTACTGTTTTGGTTCAAATTGCACCACCACACTTCAAGATGTAAAAAACATATTTTCCAATATTGATTTTCCAACTACATTGCACTCTTTGTGCGATACTCGTTCTATTTTTAACATACCAGTAGGCCCAAGCGCCGAGGCTGAATAATGTTTTGCAAGATTACAAATAAAAAGTTTTTAAAAGACGAAAATTAGTCCGTTATGTTTTATCAGAAAATTTTAATTACCTTCAAATTATTCCTTTGGTGTGTAATTCAAAATTAGGTGTTTCACATTCGTATGTACCGTCGGCACAGGCAAGTCAAGCTTTGGTGGTCTAGTTATTTGCATGTACATGTTATAAATAACCTGTGTACATTTCATTGTTAGTTTTAAGCGAATCGCTTAATTCTTTAACTTATTTTGTACTAATTCAAGGTTTTCTGTAAGATTGGTGTTTGTAAGTGAGCACAAAGACGCAAATACAACAAGCTAAATGACATACCTGGACGACGCAGTAATGTGCGCACTGCTTTACATTCGGTCCAAGTCTGCGTAACCCTTTAGAATAAGTGGATGCATCCCTTAATCGCCGGTCAACGTCCCAGACTATCGATGTCGTCCTGAACTAACTGGAATTGTTTTGTTCAACGAATTTAGAACAGGAAAAACATACACATCATTGCTTTTTCATAGATATATGCAGTAGGATTCCATTTCACTGTCATAAAACACAATTTCTTTCTGATGTGGGGTAGTAATCATTTTGTTAGTGCAATAATTTGGTAATCAGAATCATTGGCGCTTAGCAGACTGAGTGATATAGTATCATGAATATCGTCAGCCTCGGCTCCCATGGCCGAATTGGTCAAAGCATCGTTTAACAAGGCGAAAATGCGGGTTCGAGTCCCGTCGGGTTCGGATGTTTGGGTCATTTCAATTTAACAAGGAAAAAAGCTTCAACAATGTGATTAATAAAATGTGTCCTGAATAAAACAAGTCATGGCGTTTTATTTACTAAACCCCTCATCACATCGACGTGGACTTGGTGTAAAACAGTCGTGCGTTCTCTAAAACTCAATGTATTCACTTTGTTGTACTTGTGTTCTTTTCCAGATGTGGAGGTTGAATCCATTATAGAATCGCGAAAATGTATTGAGGTAATTAACTCCCTATTGGTGATTGTAGTTACTGATTTGCCTTACACTGCAGGTGCGGGTGCCACAGTCACTTTACTATGGCGAGTGTGGCTCACTTCATTAACAGCGTTTGAGTAGAATAGAGCTTGCTTGGGATTCTGTGGTGATCGCGTTTCGCCGTTGACGGTGATGGATTTTTACTATAGTTTATCTCTTGCACTACGGCAGTAACCCAGACACAATCGTTCTGAGGAATTCTATTGGTCGAAACACATGACCAACAAAATTCTTCTGATAATCCTCTCGGATATTGGCATCTTGTAAATAGTTCGACTTCAGACATGTTTGTAAGCTTTGACTCAGGCTGCTTTTCTGCATTTTGTCTCTATACGTAATACACAGTTTTTGCTATACGATGGAGGTCTAAAGGATTACTTACCTATAAAAAAGTTTACAAAAACAGCGTGTCTGAAGGCGGCTTATGGCATTAGCTTCGTAAGTGATTTTGAACTCTACATTGATGGGTTTTATTCTGAAATTCTACGGAGCGGGATAGCATTTCGATAAATGCTCATTTTATAATCATCTTAGCAGTTTGCGCTTTGGTGATGGCAAAATGAACTTTTGTTGGTTTTTCACATTTATTTTATTCACAGGTAATGTACTGAATGCGCATGAACGTAGATCTTTCGTAGATCAATTTCTGATGTAGATTGTAGTTATTGTTAATTTTTCTTTTGGATCTCTTTTTGCCACCTGTTTTGGTCACGTGTCGTAGTTAAATTGCATCCACAGTATTTAGTCATGAGATTGAGTAATGATAGCATGTTTTTTTTTGTAGATTTGTATAATATAGCTAGTTTAATGCAAATAAACTTAAAATCTGTTTAAAATTGTCTTTAAATACCGAAACGCAGAAATAAAAGACGGCAAATTTCAGAAGTTTGAAATTAGAAGAAGCACGTTCAGTGTCTAGGTATTTTCTAAGACATCATTTTATGTTTTTTTACTAAATTCGCCGTGGTAAGTCCATATAGTCGTGTAGGCTCTTCGTTACATCATGATCTGAGCACCAGTTCACACCTACGGCCGGTTTTAATATTCTATCTGTGGTTTTACTTACTGTGTAAAGATATTTTAGTGTAGAAGTATTGTCAAATATCACAGTAAGCAAGATAGTATAGTCGCTTAACTATTTGTAATCGATCATCGAGACTACCATGGATTGTTGCAGGTCAGTTGCCCGTCGGCTTACGACCGGCGAGGGTGTTGAACCGGAGTCTTTCGACTCTGTCACTATTTACTTCAGCGATATCGTCGGCTTTACCGCCATGTCTGCCGAGAGCACGCCGCTTCAAGTCGTCAACTTCCTGAATGATCTGTACACGGTCTTTGACAGAATAATAAGAGGCTACGATGTTTATAAAGTGGAGACCATTGGAGACGCGTATATGGTGGTAAGTTAGAAAATAAAGTAATATGAAAAGTACAGTTAGAAAATACGGCTAAAATATAATCAAGTCTAAGCAGACCAATATAGCACTGACAGGGACAGTTGTCACTGAAAATAGGTGTAATTATTTTTTGGCTTAGCCATACATAAGCACGTTGTAAATAGATAAAAGAGTAGAGGTAGAGGTAGAGCAAGAAAACGGATTGATTGTGTAAAACATGAAATTAGTAAGAAAGGCTACTGATATGACGGCTGAAAGAGGATGATATGATGGTAGCTTATTATGCCGATCCCATGTAATGTAGGACAAAGGCAGAAAGACACGAACTTTATACAAGAACTTTGTTTTGTTCAGGTTTCAGGACTTCCAATAAGAAA